>OU342653.1:11436851-21436851 GCA_910589605.1 Chrysoteuchia culmella
TTTTCGACGCGCCGTAGAGAGGGGATAGCTGTCTACTCTCCATCCGTCCTACGCTTTTTCGATCAGGTCACGTGTCCTGACGCGAGTTTAAGATTTTTTCCCTATTACAGAAAAAGTGCTCAACGCCGCTAAAGAAGTTTTCACTTCAAAAACGAGTGTCACCCGATTGTTCCGGTGTGACAGCGAGTGGTAAGCCGCCGTACGGCAGATCAGCGATCGGACTCAGCAACTTATGTTCCTCAGCAGGAATGACGGGTATGCTGGTAGCACAACCATTTATATAAAAAAAACGAGTGTCACCCTCGACTGGTAGCGGACTGTCAGCGAGTTGCAAGTCGCTGTCCGGGAGATCAGCGATCGATCTCAGCAGCTTATTCACTTCAACAAAAAAGATGATGTATGATGATAACACTGTTGTTTATATTTAAAAAAAGAGTGAAAAGATATCGGTTCACAAACCCTACGGCGCGCGGGAGACCTTGTAACGAGAAGAACAGGCAAGAAACTCGTCAAGGGCTGTTCTTTTCTCTCTGTCTTACTTATTCTGTACGGGGCCGTTAAATAAATATGTCTAATGTACATACACATTTCAAGCTATAGAATTACACATAACCCCTTCTCACACTTTATATTCTATCCCACATAACTTACAATACGAACACAATAATAACTACTGATACTTAAGTCTTAAGTTTAAGTCTTATCTTTAAGTTGTTGTAACAATTTCCAAAACGAGACCGATTTACAATATTCACTTTCTAACCAAGTGACATCGCCATATTCCAAAAACAGTTGTTACCATTTGTATTAAATTGTGTGAACAATAAATCTACAATAAATTTCTTAATCTATTTTTAAATTAGTTTTATAATTTTATAAAAATCACTTTCATTAAGTTTAAATTAACATTAGGTAATTACTTATCATAAAACAAGTCATTTACTTTCAGACAATTTTTAATATTAAGTCATTTACTGTTTGGCTAGCAGAAATGCCATCGAATTGTTTTAACACAACAACACAATACCTTTTTAATAACAATCCTTCTTAGACCAGGAATCTTAGAATCTTCTTAGAAACCTTCTTAGAATCCTTCTTACCGCGCATCGACTTCGCAATCGGCTTCATTTGACAGATGGATGTGACACATTGCAGCTTCTTTTTGACACAAATGAAAACTTACCAAAGACTAAGAGCAATATGTCACATCCATCTGTCAAATGAAGCCGATTGCGAAGACGATGCGCGGTAGGGCCCCAGGAGCCGTACCGCGCCAGTGGCGTCGGCATCGTAATCGGCTTCATTTGACAGATGGATGTAACAGATTGCTGCTTCTTTTTGACACAAATGAAAACTGTTTTCTGTAAAAATGTTTATCAAAAAGTACAAATTGTCGGATTTGTCACCTGTCGCCTGCGAACATATGAAAAATGAAAAAAAATTAAAAAATATTTATTTCGTTAACAAAGGGTAGATATCTTAACTATAGTGTTGGGGGCCCTCTGTTAAGTATAGTAATACCTGTAGTAGAGGAACCCCGCTCCTCCGCATTAGCACGACAGAAACTATCTACTTAGTTTTAATTTTCTAAATGTAAGTGCACTTTAATATAATTTCTCCAAAATGTACTTATTAAATCTTTATGAACAAATAATAACAAAAAGTTAATTTGCGTATGTGTGTGTTTGTGTGTGTGTGTGTGTGTGTGTGTGTGTGTGTGTGTGTGTGTGTGTGTGTGTGTGCATGATAATGTATATGTGTATATATTTATCTTATATATCTTATACATATAAAACTTGGAAGCAGTCCCTTCATACAAGCCTCCAATAATTATTGACACCCGTTCCACACAAGAGAGATACGCACACAATAGACAAAGTGTTAATACACGAAAATTATCTACACGTAAAAAACATCCTTAAAAGTGGTGGGTTTAGGTCGGTAATAGGCAGCGTATCGCTATTTACGTCATTTTGAAAATGACATGGTGTACAATCTAAACTAATCTAAAAACACACGAACACAAATTCCGGTAACCCCGACCTTTCCGGTTCTCCCCGGTTCTACCGGTTTTCCTACGGATTTGCGTCCGTATGTAGCACTCTGCTACCAGCCGAGATCACGGTCTCGACAACCGTCCGTATGAGTCAAATTCGATAACAATTATAGGAACCTTAATAATAAAATGATCACTTACAGTTTATACTGGGACACGCTCCACGCGTGTGCAATTTGGGAAGCACGCCGCCACGCGGATCCTTCCCGTGGTCGTGTTGTCGTGACAAGTTGCACTCGAACCAGGGCCTAAGCTCAACCTACCCCGGTGGCCACCACAACCCCATAAAAAAAATGAATACCGCACGACCGGTCACTATCTTGGACCGCCAAGAGTGCCCGATCACCTTCACTCCAAGGTCATCCAATTTGGTAGGAGAATTGGTCCGCCAATTCTCTTTAGCACCGAAATGTTCAATGTTCCCAAACACTTAGCGGATAATCACTCGCGAAATATAATAATTGCTATAAAACGAGTCGGAATAACAATCGCCCGTTATCTCACCGTTGCAAACAAATCAACTCATGTACACCGTACGATACAAACAAAACCTAAACCACGGACCGCCGAATAACAATATTTTCCCTTTCACGCGAAAATACCAGACACTTTCACCGAAATTAAATCAAACAATTAACAATTCGTTGTGGCACACACATCGCCATGACAGAAAGTGCCCATCCGGAAAAAAGGATTAGACAGAATGAAGTTATTCACGACAACTTCACATCGAACGTTGCTAAGCGGCGGCGCGCGGCGCCCACCGGCTCAACTTGCACAGACGGCCGTTTTATCGTAAACATCCCCCCGTCCCGGTCTGAGAAGCAGACCGCTAGTTTACTCTACGGGGAGGCGAGACAGAGATGCCACGACCCTCCGCAAAACCGAACCCTCTACCAACACCTCAGCCACACGCGGAGTTCCATCTTCACCAAAAATCAAACGTAATATGCGACCTCGTCGCCAAAGCAATGATGGCAGATTTCCCTCCTTTAACAAAACCAAATCTCCCTCCTTGGGAGGCTCAGTCCTGTCTGTCCACTTCACTATCTGTTGCAACAAATGCAAATACTCAAGAGACCAGCGACTCCAAAAGTTCTGGCTCATTTGCTGCAACATTTGAAAACGCGACAACCGATTTACACGTTCATCCCTCCACGGGTATTCGGGCAGGGCGTTTAAGGGCCCTCCCGACAAAAAATGACCAGGAGTGAGGACTTCCAAGTCATTTGGATCCTGAGAAAGTGGAGAGAGGGGACGAGAGTTGAGGACCGCCTCAACTTTACAAAATACCGTAGCTAGCTCCTCAAAGGTAAGAGCCGTTTCCCCGATAATGCGGCGGAGGTGGGTCTTTGCTGATTTGACAGCAGCTTCAAAAATCCCTCCCCAATGAGGGCAATTTGGGGGACTGAACCGCCAAATTATCCCCTTTTGGGCAGCAATTTGACTTAAACTATTACAATTATTTTCCAAAAATTCACAAACATCCTTAAGATATTTTACAGACCCCTTGTAGTTTGAGCCGTTGTCGGAGCGAATAAGGGAGGGTAGACCTCTACGCGACACAAAACGATCTAACGCAGCGACGAAGGCCTCTGTAGTCAAGGCTGAGACCACCTCCAAGTGGACAGCCTTGGTGGCCAAACAAACAAACACACACAAATACCCCTTAACAATCCTGGCATTGCGAAGAGTGGTCGTCTTGATCGAAAAGGGCCCGGCAAAATCCGTCGCGGTTCCGTCAAATGGCCTTGACCTCGAAGGTCGGATTCTATCAGCCGGCAAATCTCCCATTTGCGGTTGCATAGTTGCTGCCTTAACTCGATAGCAGGAGATGCATCGAAACAAAACACCTCGGACTGCTCTCCGAGCAGACAAAATCCAAAATTCCCGCTGCAGAACGGCCAGCAAAGCACTGCACCCTGCATGAGCGTTACGGACGTGTCGGTCAGACACCAAGAGCTGCACCAAGGGTCCGCCCTTGGGCAACAACAAAGGATGACGGCTCCCAAACGGAAGGTCCGCCTTCCGGAGCCGGCCTCCAACCCGAAGAAGCCCCTCAGAGTCGATGAACGGATTCAAGCGAGCGACCGCGCCCTTCAACTTAGCGCGTCCGTCGCGCAAGATACGAAACTCAGACTCAAAACACTCGGTCTGCACGACCCGAACCCAGTGCAGCAATGCGCTCCGGCGCTCATCTGCACTGGCAACAGGTTCCAAACACTTTACCTGGGGGTTTCGACAATTATGGATAAAGCGTCTAATCCAACTGGTCACACCAAGCAGCTTCTCCAAACTACTATACCGAGCCAGTAGCCAATCCCGCTCCTCAGCCATCTCCGTTACTGCGGTATGCACACGCAACCCAGGCAAAATCTGGGATGTTCCGTCCATCTGACGAACAGGCCAAGAGGTTCCTGGTCCCATCAGCCACTCTGGGCCCCACCAGAGTGGGTGTGACACCAACTCTGGAGCCGTACACCCTCGGGAAGCACAGTCCGCTGGGTTAAGCTCTCCCGGTACGTGTCTCCATATTATATCAAATCCAATATTTTGTATTTGGGAAACCCGATTTCCCACAAAAACCTCCAAGGTATGTGGAGCCGCGCGCAGCCATGCAAGCGCGACCTGACTATCCGACCAGGCGAAGATGTCCTGTATCTCGACCGTGGCCGCCAACTCACGCGCAACGTGACTCAACAATCTAGAGAGGAGATGAGCTCCACTCAATTCAAGCTTGGGGATAGTCAATCTAGTCCTAATCGGAGCAACCTTGCTCTTTGCTAATAAGAGCGAGACATTGACCCGACCATCGGCGTCAACTGTCCGCATGTATACCGACGCGGCGTAGCCCCGCTCTGACGCGTCACAGAAGCCATGAAGGCTTGCCTGGTACCTTCCAGGCGGCAAGATTCGACGAGGTAAGGCAATCCGGTTGACTTCCTCAATCGATGAGATCAACTCGAGCCAATCATCCAATGGAGGCCCGATCAGCGGCTCATCCCACGAGACGCCCAAGGTCCATAGTCGCTGGAGAAGACACTTCGCAGCGAATATTACTGGGCTTATCCAGCCGTTTGGGTCAAACATGCGAGCAATCATGGACAACACCGTCCTTTTAGTCCAGGCCTTTGGTACCTCCAAATCCAGTTGGAAGGTAAAAATGTCCGTTAGCGGCTGGTACTGCATGCCCAGCACCGCTATCCTGTTAGGATCATCCACATCTTCGAACAGGTGAGGATTCTGTTGGTGATCCTCCGGGATCCCTTCTAGAACTCGAGGCTCATTGGACAACCATTTACGCAACTCATAGCCCCCTGCTTTGAGAATCTCAATCAAGTCATCCCGCAGTAAGAGGGCCTCCTCAATACTTTGGGCTCCGGTGCAAACGTCATCAACGAACAAGTCACGTGACAATACGGAAGCTCCACGGGGAAAGCGGGTCCGTTCCCGTTCAGCCAGTTCAAGCAATGACCTAATGGCGATATAAGGACTGGACTTCAATCCATACGTATTTGTGTTCAGTTCATACACCGTCACCGGATCCTCAGGGCTCTCACGCCAGAGTATTAACTGGAATCGCCTGTCCTCAGGATGTATAACCGTCTGGCGAAACATCATCCGGATGTCCGCTCCAAAAACCACCTGATGTCTTCGAAAGTTCAGGATAATGTCAATTATGCCTCTGTGCAGCTTGGGACCGGAATGCAAACACTGATTTAACGAAACCCCGTTCGAAGTGGGTGCCGACCCATCAAAGACGGTCCTCAATTTACCTGTGGAGGCCTTCACCACCGCATGGTGGGGCAAGAAATAATGCTCAGTTGACCTCCAATCAACTCGAGCCGGAGACATGTGACCCAAATCCTCGTACTCGCGCATAAATTCTATATATTTTCCTCGAAGTACGGGGTCACGCTGCATGCGCCGTTCCATGGACAGCAGTCGTTTCTCCGCAAGCGCCCTACTTTGCCCGAGGCTAGGACGGGAAGCAATAAAGGGTAGCCTAGTTACAAACCGGCCGGATGACAACCTCTCAGTGTTCGATTTGTAAAAGGCTTCGCACTCTGCGTGGTCCGGATCCATCCTGGAGACCATAGGTGGTTCCTCCACCTCCCAAAACCGTTGCATAGTTTTGGCCAAAGATGCAGTCGCGATCACCGTCGGCTCCTCCACGCAGTCGTTTTCGAACACGGGGCCCATCAGGACATAACCAAAAATGGTGGTCACTGCCACCAGTGAAGACGAACCCAGAGCCTTCTGGGTGCCCAACAAGATCCAACCCAATACGTCCGAACCCAGGAGCATGTCTACTGGGCCGGGATGAAAAGCAAGGAGGTCGGCCAGATCCAGACCCGACACCAAAGACATCACGCCCGGCGGTATGTCTGTAGAGGGCTGCCAACCCGCAATGGTATCCATTACCAGGGCTGAAGTCGTGATCCTCATCGTGGGAGACTTCAGCGATGAAAAGGTGACGAGTGTCTGTCCCGTCAGACACTTCACCTGTATACCACCAACCCCAAGAAGTGGCACAGGTGAGTCCTCCACGGCTAAACCTAATTGAAGTGCCACTCGGGTGGTGAGCAAACTTTTCTGAGCCCCCGAATCCAACATGGCTCTTATGGTAACAGATTTCCCCCCACTACCCCACACGCGGACCGCCGCGGTAGGGAGCAGAACCGTCCGCGGTTCTGTTCCCCTGTGGGAGCAAACGAGTCACGGGCTCCCCACTCCTTCCAAGCCATTGGGGTACAATTGGCCCGGATAATATGCCGGGCGAGCGCACATCGCCATGTGAGGGGGCGCATAACCCGCAGCCCGGCCATACCTATGGTACGGCGGGTGATACTCCAGCCGTGGGTACTCATGGAGCGGCGGGGAAAACCGCCGTGGCTCCGTCTGGCTAGTGCCAGGAGCTGGTGCGGAGGGAGGTGTCCCACCTCTAAGCTCCGCTCTAGGGCCCCCGCCCATTGGGGCCCAATTCGGGGCCTGGCCAGCCATATATTGGCCATGCACAGGAGGCGCAGGGTCCCGGACCGCCGAGCCCCGCGCCGGTATACGTCCCCCCTCGCGCCTACCCCGCTATGATTCATGCAGAGCAGCTCATGGTGTAGCCCACGGCAAACACTGCATGGCTTGGCTCCGCGGCAGTCACGTGCATAGTGACTGCCCAGACAGTAGAAGCAAAGGTTGTTCCGCTTTACCATGCGGCGCCTTTCCACTACTGGCAGCCTCTGCCAGTTCCTGCATTGCAGCAGGCCGTGACCCATCCGGCCACATTGCAGACAGTCCGCGTCCCTCGCGAAAGCTGCCGCATTGACCGTGAGCCGAGCACCAGCTCCACGCGGTGACGGCGACGGTCCCTGTTTGGGCTTCCCTCGCCATGAGGATACCGAGGGCTTGCGTTCCGGCGCTCCGGACGGCGCTGGTTCACTCATGGAACTCTCCGCAGCCCTAGCTTCAAACTCTAAAAACCTCACCAACTCGCTAAAGGTCGGTAAGGTGGTGCTGTCCCGCTCAGCGTTCTCGCGCTCAAATCGCGAGCGTATGTCATTGGGCAATTTGCCCAGCAAAATGTGAACTAACAAAAAAGACCACTGGTCCACCGGCAGCCCCAGGGTGCGAAGCGCGTTACAGGCCACCGTAACGGGCGTGAGCAAAAGCAGGCGCAGCTGTGCCCGATTTGCCACTTTAGGCAAGGCTAGCAACTGCGCGGCGTGTGCGTCGGCCAACAAACGCACGTTTTGATAGCGGGAGTTCAACAGCTCCCAAGCCGTGGCGTATTGATCATCTTCTACCCGGAGGTGCTGGATGAGCGACCGCGCCTCGTCCTCCAGGGTGGAGAAGAGATACGCCATTTTTTGGGCCTTTGACAGGTCCTGTCTAGAGTCGACCAAAGACTGGAACATATTCTTGAAGGCCACCCACTCCTCCATCCTACCCCCAAAGTGGGACAGCTGAAGGGTAGGGAGTCGACCAGTGACACCTGGACCTTCCGATCCAACGGAAGTGCGAGGAGCAGGACCGCCCGCTCGTCTCGCCTTGATCTTGGCAGCCACCTCCACAATATCATCGTGCAAGGTCATCATCTGGTCGTAATCAGCACCAGCACTTTCCAATATGGCTGGCTCCACACCAGCCTCCGTAATGGCCACCATGGCCGTTTGGACACTCGCGATACGCGAACGAAGCTGATCAGCTCGATCAAGTATAGCTGCGTCCTTGTCTGTGCGTGTTAGGAGTGCTCCAGCACTCGCAAACCATCTGAGCTCGGTGGCGATCACCGCCCTCGCAGCTCCGACTGTCTTCGCCATTGCGTTAGATGATAAGCAACAGATTCAAATTATAAAACAAAGTATCGACTCCGACAAGGAAACAAACCAAACTTACAAAGTATTATTTCAAACAAATAAATTTTCAAACAAATTTAAACAAATAAACAATGTCAGAGGTCACAGGCAAACTACGCTCTGCTACCAAAAAATTGTACAATCTAAACTAATCTAAAAACACACGAACACAAATTCCGGTAACCCCGACCTTTCCGGTTCTCCCCGGTTCTACCGGTTTTCCTACGGATTTGCGTCCGTATGTAGCAGTATCTGCTACCAGCCGAGATCACGGTCTCGACAACCGTCCGTATGAGTCAAATTCGATAACAATTATAGGAACCTTAATAATAAAATGATCACTTACAGTTTATACTGGGACACGCTCCACGCGTGTGCAATTAGGGAAGCACGCCGCCACGCGGATCCTTCCCGTGGTCGTGTTGTCGTGACAAGTTGCACTCGAACCAGGGCCTAAGCTCAACCTACCCCGGTGGCCACCACAACCCCATAAAAAAAATGAATACCGCACGACCGGTCACTATCTTGGACCGCCAAGAGTGCCCGATCACCTTCACTCCAAGGTCATCCAATTTGGTAGGAGAATTGGTCCGCCAATTCTCTTTAGCACCGAAATGTTCAATGTTCCCAAACACTTAGCGGATAATCACTCGCGAAATATAATAATTGCTATAAAACGAGTCGGAATAACAATCGCCCGTTATCTCACCGTTGCAAACAAATCAACTCATGTACACCGTACGATACAAACAAAACCTAAACCACGGACCGCCGAATAACAATATTTTCCCTTTCACGCGAAAATACCAGACACTTTCACCGAAATTAAATCAAACAATTAACAATTCGTTGTTGCAAACACATCGCCATGACAGAAAGTGCCCATCCGGAAAAAAGGATTAGACAGAATGAAGTTATTCACGACAACTTCACATCGAACGTTGCTAAGCGGCGGCGCGCGGCGCCCACCGGCTCAACTAGCACACACGGCCGTTTTATCGTAAACACATGGTGCATGCTCTGTGATTGGCCATTTTTCATTCAGCACTGGTGCCGATAACGAATAGAATGCGATGCGTCACGATATTTTGCCAACACAGTGCTTAGATGAACTATGCAACTTTAGGCAGATGTTAGAAAACGTATGCATATTTTTACTTTTTTTAAATATTTGTAATTTTTTGAAATATTGATCTGTTCGTAAAAGAAAATAATATATCGCCATCTGGAATGCAAAACAAAATCTACGTTATAAATATTTTTTGACGAAAGTAACTGGAACTAATTTGTTCCAGTGATACCGTCCGTCGTGGTTTCCGGTTTCCGAGACATAAGTTTAGTTAGACCAATGTTTACGATTTTTTTGTTATGACAATAATATTTTATTGTAATCATCATAATCATTTATTTTTTGTCAAACATGAGTGTACATTAAATGCAGGTGTCAGGGTTTTGCGTTGTTCATACATGTTTGGCCTGGTGAGGCATACAAAAATTACAATAGCTAGTCAATTACATTTTATAACTCAAACAAATAAAATATTATAATTAAATAATGATATATCCTTCTCACATCTCCTTTACTACGCCTCTTAAAAACTAAATTTCAAGGTACAACATTATTGGTGATTAAATTAGTTTTCCTGTCAAAATGCAATAATATGTAATGTCAAGCTAATTATACATGTCAAAAATAAAATATAAATGTCAGATAGTTCTAAATAATAATAATAATAATAAAAAGTAAATGTCAAAGATACAAATTTACAGCGGTGATTTTAATTATTTCTATGTCAAAAAGCAAATTCTAAGTAATGTCAAAGATATACATGTCAAAATAATTGATTACTATACTATAAGTTAGGTAATGTTTTATCTGCTAAGTACTCCCTTACGCTATAGTAGCACTTTTCTACAAGAAATGCTTTGAGTTTAATTTTGAATAAATTTATGCCGAGTTCTTTCATGGCTATTGGAAACTTATTGTATATAATAGGGCCCATACCAAAAATACTATTATGCATAAGCGCCGTATTTGCATTACATACGCAAAGCTTTGTGTTTTTATTCTGCCTTATTCTATTACTGACGTATGATTGGACTTTGAATAATATTGGATTCGTTTTTACAAATAAAGCTACTTCGAAAATGTATAAGCATGGTAATGTTAACAATTTGTACTTTCTGAAGTAATCCTGACAACTATCAGTGGGTTTTAAACTAAACATCGATCGTATTGATCGTTTTTGAATTTTGAAAATAATTGTATTTCATGGAAAAGAAATATTATTAGGTATCACTTTTCAAGATGTAGATTTATTATCAAGGTGACTAAGTTATAAGCACATATATTATGTAACATCTAATTTAACACCTAGTGTCACACTTAGTTTTGAAAAAAAAAACAGTTTGATGTTTGACACTTCTTCAAAAGGATAAACAAAAAAGGTTATATTAATTTAACAGATCAATTATACCTAACTCAGGAGCGTGCACATAGGCAATTGGCAGTGCCTACCTCATTAAAAACCTAAATAAATATACCATTACTGTTAAAGTTAATTTACTTTTATTTTATTTCTATTAAACTTCTATTCAACGCTCATCTACTAAGTTTTTCCTAACGCTAAATACTCAAGTAGGCAGTCTCCAAATTACCTACTCGAAGCATGCAGCGTTTCATACAAGAATACAACATATTTAGAAAAGTATTACTCAAATACAATCCGGCCACGGCAAGAAGGGCGCTATTTTGTTCGTGTAACGTTCTAGCTTAAACGTCCGGAATATATCTTTTTGGGAGTTTCCATTGCGTACGCTGTGTAAAGTTAAAGATATGTAAAAAAAAAAAAATAGTTCTACGGTTGACTCACTATAACTTTTTTTATAAAGATAAAAAACGTTCTAAACTAATGCATAATTTGTGTAGCTATGAAAACTCATAAACATGATATTAATATCCTATAGATATTAAATCCTTATCTAAACAAATACATTATTCGTCACAAATATTTAATTTTGAACAAAATTGCTCTTTACATCTTTTTATTCTAATGAATATCTTAGGAAATACAATCCGATGTATTAATAATATAATTCGAATCTGATGTATAAGCTACATTACTGTAAAGTTTCATGTTTATCCGTTCGGTAGTTTTTGCGTGAAAGAGTTAAAAACTTCCATCCTTCCAAACATCGTAACAAACTTTCGCACGTATAATATTGGGTAGTAGGCTTGGACGAATTAACCGCGTAGTAGGAAAGGATAAGTCCAAAGCTACCAGTTAGATCTACCTACAGTGCCTTCAGTCGTCTTTGAGTAATCAATGAAGTTACACAAAATAAAAATGCGACGAATTGATAAACTCTTTCTTTTTAAGCATTTAAAATTATGTTTAAGCAATGAAGTAATTTCTTTAAGACTGTAAAAAAGGCAATTTTACTTTGTAAATAATTTGATTATATAATTAGTTTTTTTGTATCTAGGGTCTGTATGTAACTGTATGTTTTAAAAATAAATGTTGATTGCTTAATACACCCTTTTTTAATTATTACCTAAAATTATATATGTAAGTACCTGTATTTCTTTTTTGGTTTGAGTAAGTACAAATAAGCTTCAATAGACATGAGGAAGAGTAAATACCTACGGGTATATATAAATACCGAAGTTGTATTGGTTGGACCCTAAAGCAGCATTATTATTGGAAGTCAAAAGAGGAATCTTTTTTTTTGGTTCGATTTTTGGGTTTTGCCGCCGTCGTTTTAAAAATGTTTGCTGGCTAGGTATATTACTTCACAAAACAATTGTCATGGATAGGGCTAAACAACTTTAAAAAAAAAAAAAAAAATTATGTAAGTACCTATACAAACTTAAAATTGGTCTGACAGAAAATCTGCCAGGCTGGAGATCGGTAGACCAGTGTTTTTGGTAATAGGTAGGTCTAAACCATAGTAATGCATTGGTTTCATATTGGTACTCGATGACATAAAAACCACCCCCCAAGCGTCCCTAAAATCAGTCCTACTGATTAGTCGCCAGGCTGCGGCAGCCGAATTTTTTTAGCCTTACTCTTCCAGCTCTATCGTATTAACAAAGTTTGATGCTGGTGCTCGATGACGTTTTCTCATCATTCCAGCCCCACTGTTTTTCATGACTATACAAAACCGGCCAGGTTGCGCCTAGGCACCCCAACTTTTTTAACATAATTTTTTTGTCCTTCTCCTTATAGTGACTGTCTCATCGTGGTTCTCGATCAGGTAGGTTTACCGAACGGTGGCATGATTGTTATTAAAAAGGAATTGTGTTGTGTTAAAACAATTCGATGGTGTTTCTGCTTAGCCAAACAGTAAATGACCAGGATGCGCCTGGTCTATCTGTAGAATCAAGGTCACAACTAAATTTTCTTTTAAAATAGCAAGTGTATTAAGATAGGATCAACTATCACTACAAATAAATTAAGTTAAATAAAATCAAACTTTAAATATAAAATTTTAATAAAATCGTTAATATGAAAACAACTTATTTTCGTAATTAAATATATCATAAATTGACAATGAATTAACCTTCTTAGTAATGTTAATTATTTAATGACAGATTCAGAATAAATACAATACCAAACTTGAGGAGAATCATGATTGTCCGTTGTCATTTTAAAACAAAACGGACATTACCGACCCACCGTCCGGTCGTATGAATAATGGTACTTCTATAATGCTTCGTGAACTAGTTTGGCACATTTACCTAGATAGGACAAACTCCATTATAAAGTTTCGCATCGCAATATCGAGTTGGTGACATTTTGAATAGGTACTAAAATGTGACTTACGATTTATAATTTTAGAATTTTTGCATTTTTTAATGCTATTTTGATACTTATGATAAAGGACAGTGGGCATTTTTATATGAGTTGCGTCCCAACCCTTGTAACAAGTTGCGACTGGTATGAACATGTTTATTTAGGCTTTTTTATGACTAATAATCCAATTTTCTATTACAATTGCGTGGAGGTCACAAGTTTTAGGGCTTAAAGTGAAGAAAAGGTTTTTGTATTAAATAATGAATCTACTTTTTATACATTTTGTGTTACATATCCTTACAATTCGTTCGTCTCAGCCACATGACACCCGCTGCTGGGTATAGGCCTACCCCAAGGTTCTCCACGACGATCAGTCCTGCGCTGCCTGCATCCAGCGGCTTCCCGCGTCCGCACCGTTTTTGTCCGCTTTTTCGGTGCCCTGCCCACGGAGCGTCGTCCGGTGCGTGGTCGCCATTCTAGAACCTTTCCGCCCCAACAGCTATCGGTCCTTTTTGCTATTTGTCTTGCACGATATAGGTAGAAAACTGTTGATAATCCACTTGTGGCCGAGTTGCTTTTTTCCAATATTTTTCTATTTAAAAAAGGACAATGGACGGTTTCGTCCCGTGTGTTGTAACACTTTTCTACCTATATCGTGCGAAAGATCTCAATAAGTGTAGTTTTTATTTGTATGAGCATAATTCGGTATCTCGTGCAGGGAAATAGTTATAGTGGTTTCTGCGGCAGGTTATACAGAAGACCGAGGGAGAAGTATAAAATGCTACTGTGATTGGCGTTTGTGGACTACGAGAAAGCCTTTGATTCAATAGAGACCTGGGCAGTGCTGCAGTCTCTCCAGAGATGTCCAGTATTTTTTTCCAATATTTTTCTATTTAAAATTTATCTTAACTTACGTCCTTAGGTACGAGGCGTCGCGTCGGTCGCTCGTAATAAGCTCGTAAATAGCGGGCGGCGGTTTTCGTAGTGCAAATGTAAAGCCGTAGCTGCTGTTGACTGTACAACATGTACAACAATAATAAAAAAAAATGGTTTTCTTCCAAGTAAGCTATACCTAAAAAGAACGACTGAAATCAGTGTGCTTTTTGATAGACTTGCGTTCTCAGTAGTTTTATACTCGTATTATAGTTAAATTCAATTCAATTGTCAGATAAAAATAACGTGAAATAGGCAGGCTAGGTACTTACACCCATATTCTAAGTCGTTCCTCCAAAACTTACTCGTCCTCGACTTAACGAAATCTCATTGAAAACCTCTTCGAAATACTCCTCGAAATCGGTATTCAAAGTCATAATCATAACTCCGTAAGGACCTGGAGGAGCCAAAGAGTACGTAGCCACTCCGTGTTAGGCCTAGCGCACACTACCATTTTTACCCACGACGAGGTTGAGTGGAGTGTAAAAAGTTTTGGAGGAACGACTTAGAATATGGGGGTTAGTATACCTAGCATCTATTCGAGATTTTGTAAGGGTGATATAAAGTACGTCTACAAAGGCAAAAAAGTAAAAAATAAAAAAGACAATTTGCTATACCTATAAATTTCAGTTTTTATTTATCTGCTTTGTTGGCAACGCGCCCATTGTGCATCACATAAATCCAAAACCCTATTTTTGTCGTAACTTGATGAAGGATTTTCGCTTTTCTAGCAACGCGTACCAATAGGATTGATATACTTACTACATGATTTCTAATAGTTTTAGTATTTTTTTGATTATTTTACTCTGAGAACCCTGTAAGATTATAAACAAAATTCTAATAGGTATGTTGGAAATAAGCATTTTAAATTAGGAGTGAACTAAGCCACTATACATTACGTTCTAGTTAGAAATCTAGAAAGCACATAAATGGAGTAATATACATTTAATTTCTAGTTAGAAATTACAAAAATGAGTAAATAAACTGATTACCAAATAAACTTCTGCGTTAGTTCTATTATTTAGTAGATAGAATAGAAAAATAGCAAATTTAGTTTTCTTAAATTATCGTCTACGTACGTACCTACCAGCACATTCAGTTTCTATTTCGTCTTGACACCTTTCATAATCATCAAAAACGGATTTAATTCTGTCCGTATGTAATTTTAATTCCAATAATTGTTCGGCAGACGGTCGTAAAACAGTAATGGAATTTAAGTATTTTCAATATATTATGCTAATTTTCCTTTCAGTACCTACTGCACGTTTTTTCTTCAAACTTTGTAAATTCACTGATTCTAATAGGCTATTTGACAGGTTTTGAAAATCCATTTTATATTATGTAGTGGAGTTTAAGGAACCCAGTAAAAGTTTTTTTTAATTCTGGTACATATTTGCTGAAAAATATCAAATTAAAAATTAAATAGCGCGCCAAAACGCTACTTTGACAATATGGCGCTGCAATGGGTTCGGTGACGTCACTTGCCTGTATTCTGCATATCATCCACATACGTAGTCAAACGAGGTTTACAAGCAGGTGACGTCATTATAAACTCGACGAATCAGGAGCATTTGTGTCACGTGACAAAACGTTTAAAAAATGCATTTTTATTTACGGATTTTTAAATAAATATATAATTATTTTCAACTTACGTTAATAAAAAACCATTTTTAAACTCATAATTTATACTGATAACAGTAATTGACACTTTATTTTTCGCATTGTCAAATAGCCTATTATGTGTGTGTCTACAGCTTCCTCATAAGACATAGAGAAATTCTAAGCATGCCATATTTTAGTGCATATTAGGAGCAATCAAACGTGTCAGTAATATTTTAGGTGCAACCATAACTTTGTTACTAGGAGTTTTTTTTGTGTGTTAACGTGTCTTCAGCTCGCTCACACTTTAATGATCGTGTTTCAACAGTATTTGAGTGTGACGGTTAGTTTTTTTGATTCTCATTGCACCTATTGTGCACAAAATTGCTGACTATAGTCTAAACCCCTAACCGCACTGGTTTGCCTTAAAAGGGCATGTGTCAGTTGGGGACACGTTTCTCCAGCTAACACAAAAAAAAATGAAAACATGGTTCACGTGATTTTAATTTCCTAAAATTTCATTAATATTCACCATAACCAGTGATCGGATAAAGTTAATTTTTGGCTGAAAAATTGTGGAAGCAGCTTCTTAAAATATTTTGATTTTTTAATATTAATCCCAGGATTCCAGAATTCGGGAATGCAAAAGTAGTCGATAACATTGGAAACAACGACTTTAGCATTATGGTACTTATTATAAAATAATCCGGGACTCGCAATCCAGGTGTTGCAAAAGGGTTTACATATTCATATTTTAGTACTTTTATAAAAAAGACTGTCGTCTCTGGAATTTTGCCGGCCACTGCCGCGGCACACTCGCTTTTCTGGCTCGATTCGCGCGTCTTTTTGTCACAGTTCTAGCCTAATCTAATCTAGAGGTACCTTAAGTACTTTGGAGATCGTAAATGTTTCCGCACTACAAGGAGGCCGCTACACCGCCGTTGCTGGCTGGTTTTGTTTTTAATAAAATTAAGCAAGAGAGGCCCGTCGTGTGTAGATATGGACGGTTGCCTTGTCAAATAAATATTTTAAAATATTGTGAAATAATAATAATAACTATAAGAAATTTAGTACGAACTAACGTCTTATAGTACAGATAAAGGAAAAATAACGAAAACCGTAAATTTTTTGTTACGTCATATAATAAAAAATATTTTACGGAACCCTCGGTGCGCGAGTCCGACTCGCTTGGCCGGTTTTTTTACTTTTAGTGTCTATAATAGGTTGTTTTGTAAACGGTTTTTTCTAGATTAGAGGTTAAATTATTGATTAGAGATAGATAATAGATGAGGGCATGTACGAGTACATTATAAACAAAAATATCATGAAAATTACATCGTCTAAGTTAACAAAAATCTCATAACATAAAAACTACTAGACCAAAATGAACCAAATTTTTATGGGACCAAATGGTAAAGATTTAAGTAAATTGGTTCAGAAATCTCGGCGTAATAGGTCTACATACATAATATATATATATATATATATATATATATATATATATATATATATATATATATATGTGTATATACATATATATGTACTACGTGGGCTGATCCAAAAATAGTTAGTGAAATGAAAAATAGAATATAAAAAAAGTATATTAACAACTTTTCAAAATATCCCCCTCCAATCCCAATGCACTTATGCATTCGGGTGAACCAGCTTTCAAAATATTTAAAAAAAACGTATCTTGCGGGAGGTCGAAAAATAACCGCCGAAATTCTTTGACGACCTCGTCTTCAGTGCTAAATTTTCGCCCATGAAGCATTTTTTTTACCGTGGGAAATAAAATAAAATCGCATGGAGCTAAATATGGGCTGTACGGAGGATGGGGTAACATTTGTACCCCCGAAGGTGTCCAAATAGTCCATGGTTCTAGCAGCTGTGTGAGCAGGCGCGTCATCTTGGTGAAAAAGAATGTCACGGAGCCGCTCCTTGGGCGTTCGCTATCCAACAACCCCGAAAGGTTGAGGCAGACAAACTTCGCTATACCATTCACTAGTGACTGTTCTACGGCCTTCTAGCGGAATTACTGCTACTGGTCCACTGCGTCGAAGAAAACTGCTATCATTTCTTTTATTAACGCTCCAACCGCGAACAACTTTTGTGGGCAAATCGTCTCTTCAAACACCCATTGCGTGGATTGCAGCTTCGTGAGAGGATCGTAGCTATATATCCATGATTCGTCAGTTGTAAGAATGTACGAGACGTTTTGCGAAGTTCCTTCTTCGAACTTTTCTAACATAAATTTACTCATCGGTGAGAGAATGAGGTATCCATCGCGAGCTTCCTAACTTTAAGGTGTTGAAGCAGGATGGTGGAAACTGCCTGTGATCCGATGTTTAGTTCAGCCTGTATCTCTCGATGTGTAATATGTCTATTCTCTCTCAATAGCCAATCTACCCTGATGACGTTTTCATGAGTAACTGCAGTTGGTGGTCGGCCGGGTCTGGAGCAGACTCCCCAAAAGCAGCTTGTAAATTTTTTCGAGATTCCTTGAAGGTTAACCCTTGTAATCATATAAAATCATAGCACGAAAAGCTTCCAGCGAGACGTCCATTGTTGCAAACAAAAAAAGAGTGACAGATAATCTCTAACCATAAATAAAAAATATAGGCCAGTGATTTTCACAAAGGAGGTTTGTGTTAAAATTAGCCGTCAATTCAAAATTGTTTCATTAAGGAAGAGGTTGTATTTATTCTGTGGCTATAAATTTTCTGAAGAACCTAGGTATAAATATACCAAACGAATAGAGAATCTCCTCCTTTTTGGAAGTCGGTTAGTTAGCAAAGCGAACACGAACTCCTTACGAACACAGATGTTCTTCTTATGTCAGAACAACCAAATTAGATCGCTACGAAAATTTTTGACAAACACAATGTTAAATTTTTTGGTGATTGAGTGGTCGCTATAATATTTTTATTTGTTCCAGCGCAAGAGACGCTTTCATGATGTGCGTCGGGCACGTGGGTCGATCCTGTTCGAACTCGGCAAGCACACTCCTTAAGCGCATGGCTTGGGTCTTAGCCCAGGACGTGGCCGCCTGCAGTCAGCAACCTCGCGCCTACTGTTCAGCCCCGCCTGCCCCCTACGCTACCCCACTGCTCACGACTCTATATGGCATGGTCTTGTACCGGCCAAGATTGTAAACATACAATCTATTATCATACTAGTATATTGTTTAAGGCAATCGAATTTATGTTGTTACAGGGCAATGCTAAAAGTGCGAGCCAGATAGAAAAGATTGTTGCATTTTTGAAATACGATGTTTTAGTATGTTAAGTTTAGGACTAGGTTATATGAGCATTGTTCTTTAAACTTTGTAAAATATGAAGATTGTATGCGTTCCTTACATGAGGATCTAAAGGTACCTAAAAAAAGCTGGTCTTACTAAATACAAAAATAATACATGTGTCAAAAAGACAGTAATGTAGTTGTAATGATGCAACCGAAAATTGACAGTTGCACGTCAATTAATTTGGTTAAGCTAATGTTAACTTTTCGTCGTCGTCGTCTCAGCCACATAACACCTACTGCTGGGTATAGGCCATAATCGCCACGCTTGGCAGGCGGGTTGGCGATCGCAGTATGGCCAAGTTTGTAGGAGACGCTGCTGCCCATCTCCTGAAGGCCTAGTCCCTTAGTCGGCTTTTACGATACCCACGGGATGAGAGGGGGTAGTGCTATTCTAAGCCGACAATACACAGCAGCTGTTAACTTTTATTAGTTTCCATTTATGTAATACAGTTCATTAGCGTAGCGTACCAAATGCTACATCTGATTTAAGTGGGGCTTAAAGTTTTCTCATGTGAATTTTTATGATCTGTGTCAACTAAGTATATTTTATAATAAATAAATAAATAATTACATACAAACACACCAATTATCCAACCCACGTTAAGTTTCATAAAGAACTTGTGTTATTTATGGTTATTAGATAACGGATAAACATACTTATATACTTTTTTTGTAAATACAAACATAATATACATATTAAACACCCAGACCAAGACAAATAGACATAATTTTTAATCAAGTAAATATACTAGAAAAAAGCAACTTGTCTCATGTCGCCCTGACGGGACTCGAACCCGCATCCTTGGGAATCCGGCCCAATGCACTGACCAATTATGTTACAGAGACCTACGAGAACACGTTGAAATTCTCTAGTATATTCACCTTTTTCTACGGTGTTGGCCACCGTCGTTTCATCAATGAGAGAAATATCCTCGCATTCGAAAGAAACATCTTTACAGATGTTTGACTATCGATTAAGATGAAACTGCCATCTACTTATAATTTTTTTAATTTTGCATTTTACAATGCTATTTTTATGTGATAATTTTTAATCAAGTAAATATACTAGAAAAAAGCAACGTGTTCTCGTAGGTCTCTGTAGCATAATTGGTCAGTGCATTGGGCCGGATTCCCAAGGATGCGGGTTCGAGTCCCGTCAGGGCGACATGAGACAAGTTGCTTTTTTCTAGTATATTTACTTGATTAAAAATTATCACATAAAAATAGCATTGTAAAATGCAAAATTAAAAAAATTATAAGTAGATGGCAGTTTCATCTTAATCGATAGTCAAACATCTGTAAAGATGTTTCTTTCGAATGCGAGGATATTTCTCTCATTGATGAAACGACGGTGGCCAACACCGTAGAAAAAGGTGAATATACTAGAGAATTTCAACGTGTTCTCGTAGGTCTCTGTAGCATAATTGGTCAGTGCATTGGGCCGGATTCCCAAGGATGCGGGTTCGAGTCCCGTCAGGGCGACATGAGACAAGTTGCTTTTTTTTTCTAGTATATTTACTTGATTAAAAATTATCACATAAAAATAGCATAAAAAAATTATAAGTAGATGGCAGTTTCATCTTAATCGATAGTCAAACATCTGTAAAGATGTTTCTTTCGAATGCGAGGATATTTCTCTCATTGATGAAACGACGGTGGCCAACACCGTCGAAAAAGGTGAATATACTAGAGAATTTCAACGTGTTCTCGTAGGTCTCTGTAGCATAATTGGTCAGTGCATTGGGCCGAATTCCCAAGGATGCGGGTTCGAGTCCCGTCAGGGCGACATGAGACAAGTTGCTTTTTTCTAGTATATTTACTTGATTAAAAATTATCACATAAAAATAGCATTGTAAAATGCAAAATTAAAAAAATTATAAGTAGATGGCAGTTTCATCTTAATCGATAGTCAAACATCTGTAAAGATGTTTCTTTCGAATGCGAGGATATTTCTCTCATTGATGAAACGACGGTGGCCAACACCGTAGAAAAAGGTGAATATACTAGAGAATTTCAACGTGTTCTCGTAGGTCTCTGTAGCATAATTGGTCAGTGCATTGGGCCGGATTCCCAAGGATGCGGGTTCGAGTCCCGTCAGGGCGACATGAGACAAGTTGCTTTTTTCTAGTATATTTACTTGATTAAAAATTATCACATAAAAACAGCATTGTAAAATGCAAAATTAAAAAAAATTACAAATAGACATGTTCATGCACACAAAAATTGTCTTGTCCGGGATCGAACCCGGGACCTCTGGCGCAGAAGACAGGCTTAGTAACTGTGCCAAACAGGTCGTAAAATTTTATGCTATTTAGTTTAGCCTTGTAAATGTGTCCAGCTGAAAATCAGCCACACTGTGTTTGGCTACAAGCTGCAAAGGGCTGGTCACTTTCGGATGTTTATGGTAATTTTAAATAGAAAAATATTGGAAAAAATTAACTCGGCCACAAGTGAATTCTCAGACGGGAATCGAACCCGCGACCTTTGGAAATCCGGTCCAATGCTCTAACCGTCATCTCTCGGATGTTTTAATTTACTTTATATGTTTTTAATTTTGTAACCAGTTCCTTAGTGATTGAGGATTCCGAGAGAGGCTCGCTTATCTTTCCTCTTTATACTAATAATATAAAGAGGAAAGATTCGACTGTTTGTTTGTTTGCATTAAATAGGCTCCGAAACTACTGAACGGATTTGGATGAAATTTGGTACACAGGTAGTAAATAGCCTGGATATGAACATAGGATTTTTTATCCCGATATTCCCACGGGAACGGGTGCCACGCGGGAGAAACCGTGAGCGACCGCTACTAAAAAAATATAATAGTACTAGATATATATAATAATATAATAGTATAGTACTAGACGCGGTTTCACCCGCGTGGTTCCCGTTCCCGTAAGAATTTTGGGATCAAAGCTATCCTATCTCTTAAGTTGGACCAGACTGCTCACGGTGTGCCAATTTAATTTAAAATCGGTTAAGTAGTTTAGGAGTCCATCGCGGACAAACATCGTGACAGGAGATTTATATATATTAAGAAGATAAGATAAGGATGTCGTGCTCAGTTCATACGACTGTTAATTACTATTGAACATTAGATTTTATGATTATTATGATATCGAAAATATCAAAGAAAGGAACTAGTATATTCATTAAATTGTGGAAAATTAAGGGTAATTATAGTTTGACGTGATATATAATTGAATTAAGTAAATAGTAGATATTTTTGGGGTAGGCTTAGGATTCTGGGCATTACCTACATACGTGATTATATGATGATGCGTGTGTTGGATATTTAAGTGACATTTTACAATAAAAAATTATAATACTATTAAAAATGCGTTATCGCATTTTCAAAATCTGTGTAAAATGTAAGATTTTTATGCCATTTTTGTGTAAAAATAAAAACCATAGATTCAATAATTAAATTGTAAATCGTAGTTCAGCTTGATTTTATTATAGGTGAAAGTCGAAGACATATTATTTAGGATAAAAACTGCGTTAAAAATTGTCTTTCTAGATTAAGATTAAAAAAAAAGTGTAAGTTATGATATTTGTGTCCAAGCTAGTGAGTACGTTTTCTATAGGGTTTTCCAATGTCCTTATTGGGTCGATGTTGAAATGGAACAAAATAAGCTGTCTGTAAGATATTAACGAATTGCTTCTTTTATTTAGCAAATTGTAAATTCACCTTTAAATTTAAAATCCCATTTAATTTTTAGTTTATACATGTCTTGTTAATTCTACTTATTACATTGCCGTCGCAATTAGCGTCGCGTATATTATATTCATTATTTTTGAAACCGAAGTGTAATGATTATCTACATACAGGCCCAGCCTAGTGTAGAAATCTTGTGAAATTGAGCTAAGATGCGTTACACGATAAAATGTTAACATCCAGTAAGGTACCTATACGAACTGTTAATCCCTTTTTGTATTTTGATGTTAATGTTGTTGTTAATAAAGATTTATTTATTTATATTATTTGAAAGGCCCATATATGGCAATTTAAATGGAACATGACTTTGCTCTTATTTCCGCCGCGGCCTCTCCCGGATGTGTGTCTACAGCTTCCTTATAAGACATAGAGAAACTCTAAGCATGCCATATTTTAAAGCATAGGTATTAGGAGCATTCAAACATGTCAGTAATATATTAGGAGCAATCACAACTTCATTACTATGAGTTGTTTTTTGTGTGTTAGCTGGAGATACGTGTCGCCACCTGATACATGCCGTTAAGGAAAACCAGTGAAATTAGGATTTTAGACTATAGTCAGAAAGGACATCAGGCATTCTGGTCCAAAAAAAAAAAAGTGAGCGGCCAGACCCGAGATTAACTTTAATAGATAGTTCCTATTAAGGCCTAAAAAAAATTATATGGACTTAACCCTGTCACCGCATGAACTGAGTAGCTATTTCGAGTTAAAAATTGTGGACAATTAAAAGTGAGCGGCCAGACTCGAGATTATTTTCAATAGGTAGTTTCTATTAAGGCCTAAAAAAAATTATATAGACTTAACCCTGTCACCGCATGAACTGAGTAGCTATTTCAAGTTAAAAAATTGGACAAAAATAAAAAAAAGAGCGGCCAGACCCAAGATTATTTACAAAAGGTAGTTAATACTAAGGCCTAAAAATATATATATGGACCTAACCCTGTTACCACATAAACTAAGTAGATATTTCAAGTTAAAAAATCTAGACAAAAAAAAAGTGAGCGGCCAGACCTCAGATTATTTCCAATAGGTAGTTAATACTAAGGCCTAAAAAAAATTATATGGACCTAACAATGTCACCACATGAACTGAGTAGCTATTACAAGTTTAAAAAACTGGACAAAAAAAAAGTGAGCGGCCAGACCCAAGATTATTTACAAAAGGTAGTTAATACTAAGGCCTAAAAAATATAAATATGAACCAAACCCTGTCACCGCATGAATTTAGTAGCTTTTTACTTGAAATAGCAACTCTCTTCATGCGGTGACAGTGTTAAGTTCATATAATTTTTATTAGGCCTTAGTATGAACTACCTATTAGAAATAATCTTGGGTCTGGCCGCTCACTTTTATTTTGTACAGACTTTGTAAATCGAAATAGCGACTCAGTTCATGCGGTGACAGGGTTAAGTCCGTATAATTTTTCTTAGGCCCTTATTTGAACTACCTATTGAAAATAATCTGGGGTCTGGCCGCTCACTTTTTTTTGTCCAGATTTTTTTGACTTGAAATAGCAACTCTCCTCATGCGGTAACAGGGTTAAGTTCATATAATTTTTTTTAGGCCTTAGTATGAACTACCTATTAGAAATAATCTTAGGTCTGGCCGCTCACTTTTATTTTGTACAGATTTTGTAAATCGAAATAGCGACTCAGTTCATGTGGTGACAGGGTTAAGTCCGTATAATTTTTCTTAGGCCTTTATTTGAACTACCTATTGAAAATAATCTTGGGTCTGGCCGCTCACTTTTTTTTGTCCAGATTTTTTTGACTTGAAATAGCAACTCTCCTCATGCGGTGACAGGGTTAAGTTCATATATTTTTTTTAGGCCTTAGTATGAACCACCTATTAGAAATAATCTTGGGTCTGGCCGCTCACTTTTTTTTTATCCTGTTTTTTGAAGTCGAAATAGCAACTCGGTTTATGCGGTGACAGGGTTATGTCCAAAAAATTTTTTTTAGGTCTTTATAGGAACTACCTATTAAAAATAATCCCGGGTCTGTCCGCCTAATGTTATTTCTGTTTTTGCCCAGAATGCCTTATCTTAAATAGCTTCTCAGTTCACGCGGTTACAGGGTTAAGTCCATATATTTTTTTTTAGGTCCTAATATGAACTACCTATTAGAAATAATCTTGGGTCTGGCCGCTCACTTTTTTTTTTTGGACCAACTTTGTATGAAGATTGCCTGATGTCCTTTATTGCACAATTGGAGCAATAAGAATCAAAAACACTAACTGTCACAAATATATATAAATACTGTTGAAATTACGATCATAAAAGCTGTGTAATGTGTGCGAGCTGGAGTACCGTGTCTCTGGCTTGCACAGCTGTAACCTTCGTAATTATTTGAGCAGCGATTAAGTATTAGGTGTACCTGAAAATTTAGAGTCGAATTGGAGCAGTAGGCTCCAAATTTTTCAAATCTTTAGCTCGAATATCTTTAAAGCAACGACGCGATAAGCATGTGTAAGCTGGGGACACGTAACACGGGCTGAAAAACTGTAAATGTATAAGTTAAAGTTTCGTATTATAAATCAAATAATACCTTATAATTGGAGCATACACGAGGTCAAATTCAAATCCCTGGGCCTCTTAGTTTCAAAACAATATAGGCAAAAACTATTTTTCGGCCAAAAAATTAAAAAATAATGGCTCGGACGCAGCTTAGTGCGCCGCTGCCGTTCCGTGCACTACACACTGTTGCAATCGATTTTGAACATAAGAGCTAGCATTATTTTGAGTCACTTTAATTTACGCTTTCGATCGTTTTAATTTCTGTTTCTAGAATTTTAGGCTAGGAGCCGTCTAATATATAAGTACGCTGATTCCTCCTAACCTTTATAGGAGAATCAGATAGTTCGATTATTGTTATATGTATGTAGTTTTAAAATTATATTGTTAGAAATTACATACACATTTTTTGACAAGGCAATGAAGTAATTATATTTGTAATAACAATAAACGTAGAGGAGAGCAGAAAGATAAAACTTATGTAATGGTACATTAATACTAGAATAATGTAAGTAGTTTTGATATGTCTTTAGTCGTATTATTATCTAAATTGCAAAATATTCCTTTTGTCATTTCAAACCACATGGATAATCTAAAACTATTAATAAATAATTACTTAATATACTTTTAGTATTTTTCAAAGCATCAATATAAATTTTACAGATAAAAAGACAAATCCTGATTATGGGCATTTTGTCTCTCAATAAAATGAATACATTAAGTTAGTATTCAATAACTCATCAGTCATTCGTTTCACATTTAATTCCTTGGTACGTGAACGTGGTGAAATTTTGTTTATTATTGTTCATATGATTTTAATTTTAGTCTAGTGCCGTAGAAAATAAAACCCATGCTCTCCCGCGCGGATAAATGGATGTGTAAGTAAATACAGGCCATATTTATCTGTACCCCAAAGGAGACGAATCAGCTTCCATAGAACCTTGGGCCTGGATGTAACACAATGAAAGTAGTATTATTTGAAAGGTAGTAGAAAACTACACCGTTTCTGAAAATTTGGCCCAAAATGGCTATCTGAGGGCTGAGAAATAGAAGATTATAAAAAAGTGAGGTTATGAAAATCTTATGCTAAAAATGTGTACTTTTTAAGGAAAAACATCTTAAAGACAACTTAATCATATTATCTGTAATAAAAGATGAGTGACTTTATGATACTGGAGGTTTTTGCGTGTTCTACTCTCTAGGTGCCTATTTTAGTTACCAATTTAGTTATAGACCTCGTCTAGGAAGTAGAAGATCACTGAAGTCCGTATGGAATTGCAAAGGTCGTAGAAAAATCGAAAATATCAAAGCACACTCAAAACGTAACGTACGAAACGAAGCAACGAGTCGAGTGACATGATATTTACATTATAGCATTTACTTTTTTTGCTGTGCCAATGTCAGTTTTTTTTACAGCGCTGGCACATGACGATTTATGAAAACATAAATGAATTATCGATTACAGATATTTGTTTATTTTATAAAACATTTGTCTGTTGCAGAAGACAAAATAGATATCAGCTGATGTTTTAATGTGCGTGCGAGCTTAGTAAAAATGTTATTTTTAATTTACCTTAAGTAAAAACGCAAAACAATGTAATCGATTTTAGCTTTTCGAATCATTCGTTTACCGTAACTTTAAACCTTAATTTATCTTTTCTCAGATAGCGGTTAGGGCTGAGTTTTCTACCATATCATTACTAGGATATAAGAGTTTAAATAAAGTATATATCATCTTGTTACATTTTGGCCCAAAAAAAACCGTCTCCTTTAATTAAATCCGTTTCAGCGTCACATGTGACACACATAAAGACAGGCAGATAAACTTTAACTCTTATAATATTAGTAGGATTAGTGTAAATAATAACTGAGCATATCAAAATAACCATTCATAGATAAATAGACTTTGCTTTTCTTTTAACCAAATAAGTATCAAACGGCTCCTTGCCTTAAATTCTCAGAACAGAAATTAAAAACTATCGAAAGCGCAAATTAAAAAGACTCAAAATAATGCCGGCTTTTAAGTTCAAATTCGATTGCAACAGTGTATCCCACGGAATACCGTCCACGATTGGTGGTTTTACCTTAAATGTCAAACAAACATTAAATAGGTACGAGCGGAATACTGTTACCTATCAATTGTAATGTCAGGTTAACACAATACGAGATTTCATTCACGCATCCTCATGCTGCCTTGTCGAACAAGACAACTAGCATTCGTGAAGCGTTTTCGTTTTCGTTAGGTATGTTTGTGCACGCATGCCAGCTTTCAAGTATCATCTAGAATCTATTCCCATGGGACTTATTAATAAGGGTCCAGGGTCCTCATACGTTTTGCGTTATTTTCAATACACACCATAAACAACAGTGAACTATTAGAGATTTTTATAATAATAATACTCGCTGTCAGTTGCGGTTTGTTACACAATTTATAACAAATTATAGACTAAACTGATATTTTGACTGATGTTTTTTTTTATTAATATTTTTATATTTTTTAATACTTTTTATCCTACTCCGGACGAAGACCATACACACAAAAACCATCACCAGCCGTTCTTGAGCTATAAATGGTGTAACTAACACGACTTTGTTTTATATATTAGACTGTTTGTGAAATTCAAAATTCAAATTCAATATCATTTATTCAGTCTAGGCTGTTAAGCACTTATGAATGTCTGTTTTATTTCATACAAAATCGTCAAATTAAAAAGTGACCTTAACATACAGTAAGGTCAATTTCTATCACAAAAAGTAAATACTAATTATCATATTACATATTATGGTTATCCTAACCGTAAACAATTTTCAACTCGCAAGGAAGGACATTAATAATGTCCTTCCTTGCGAGTTGAAAATTGTTTACGGTTAGGTTAGGATAACCATAATATGTAATATAACGTTTCTCGCATTACAAGGTTACTGTACTGCAAGTTGTGACGTACCTACATACAGGTCAATGGTAATTTATTTTAGATGAAAATGTTTAAGCTCTAAGAACAACGTTAAGACAAACAGACTGAAGTAGACCCATTTCCGCTGGCTTGTATTTGTGAGGATAGGAATCCAAATATAAAAAAGTTATTTTTTG
Source organism: Chrysoteuchia culmella (assembly GCA_910589605.1). Classification (NCBI taxonomy): domain Eukaryota; kingdom Metazoa; phylum Arthropoda; class Insecta; order Lepidoptera; family Crambidae; genus Chrysoteuchia; species Chrysoteuchia culmella. The sequence goes on from OU342653.1 coordinate 11,465,206, forward strand.
TTTTCTCAAATCAGTGAAAATGTATGTTACTTTTTATCGTTTATGAACTAGATAGAGCATTATTACATTCGAATAATAAATATTAGCTGTCTAAAATTATTGCGTATTTATTTCTTAATTTTTAAGTTTGCGTTAATTTTTTACACCACGATGTCAGTTGTGTAACAAAAATAACGATGTTAGTTCAGGGTTAAAGGTGGTATATACAGAAAGATTTGCTTATAAATTTAAAAAAATAACCTCTTAAAAGTCTTCAGTACTTAGTTATACCTTTCTTTATCTACATAATATTCAATATAAAAAAGTGCAACGAAAGTTTTTTTATATGTTATTTTAAGGTATTGCGAGGTTTTGCGCAAATATTTAAAATCCATAATACTATAACAATTTTTTTATTTAAAAATTAACAAAATAAATTAGAGAAGAAGTAGACCGATTTTATTTTTACATTTCTTTCGCTAAATGAGTTCATCCCCTGTTCTTCACGCTCTGGTATACTTCATGTGCTGTTCCCGCTGCGCCGAGGGCACCAAGACCAGTTTTCTGAAAATAATAACAATAAGGTAAACTAAAGTTAGTTTAACCCTAGGGAATAACTTGTGAAGAAGGATTGGGGGATATTCGCAATAGTCAGTCCCAAATCGGAACACAGTTTTATTATCTCGAGCTCCGCTGTGCTTTATTCAATAGACACGTTTGAGCAAGTTTTATGTTTTATAGACATGCTAGGCGATTGCGTAAAGTCAATCGTATTCATTTGACAGTTCATAATTGTATCATATTAAATGTCACTCCATGCAAATTGCAACCGATTGAATACGATATGAACTGTCAAATGAATACGATTACCTTACGCAATCGCACCCATGATGTGTATGTGGCAGTCAACTGGTTAAATCAGCCGTTCAATTGGAGGGGCTAGCCCGTTAGTTAAACGCCGGCATTTAATGAAATGGCTAAGGGACAACTAGCCAAGTTATTGAATTAAACATTTAAGGACTTGGCTGAACGACATATTTAGCGGTCTCATTGAATGAGATGTCATTATAGACTCGAACGATTCGTGAAAACTTGTAGCCGGCGGAGTAATATAGCAGGCATATTTTTATCACACATTTTTATTATATCAATATTGAGATTAATAAAACATTGTATGTGAAACGAAAATAAAGCACATTAAATTGTCAGATGATGCGAGTTATCTGACGCCATATTTGTTTTGAGACTACTATCGCACCAGTGGCAAAAAAAACTAAATTTGAAGCGCGTGGCTGTATTAACGTCGGCCATCTTCAAAGCGCTTACTAACAAAAAGACAACTAGTCGAACGTTAAGTGATGCTAGTTAAATCAACGATCGGCCTACGCATTCAACTGAATGACGGCGTTTAATTAAAGGGCTAGCCTTCCAATCAAATGGGTGATTTAACCAAATGGTTGCGACATGTACCTATATTCTCTGGGGGTGCGGATTCGACCCCGATCTCGGGACTTTCATCATGATCTTTATTTGCATTTAGTATTGTTATATCTGATCTCTTACATCACTCATCATTAAAACATGATATATTACAATAATTGTCATAAGATTAACTTACGATAGCCTTCCCGATCTGCTTAACAGGTATCTTGGGCTCGGGGGCGGCGCTGCTCCCCCCGGCGAACAGCGCGAGCATCGCCAGAACTACAGCGAATAAAGTAGCGAACTTCATGTTGATGGGTTTTTGTTGTTCGTTTAACGATTATCTTCAAGTTCAAAGGTGTGAATGATACTCCAAAGAGTCTGCGTGCCTTTTATATGAACAAGAGGGGCTGGTTTAGTTTTCCTGTGTCGTGCCCTATGATTTACCTGGGTTATCCCACGATGAACTATTTACGTCACGTTAAGTAAGGAGAATCCAATACTTTGTATTCTGTTGAACCACTTGTTGCAGAATATAAAAAAATAATATTTTCCCTATACTGACTTACGGAAAGGCAGTGTAAATTTCATTCGTGAAAAAAAACAACAAATAACATGCTTTACTTCCAAAATTATCTTAGTTGTAGTAATTAGACATAAAACATTTAGTAAGATATATCAGTCACTAATGTGCCTAGAAAAGAAAATGGAAAATATAACGTACTTAGTATGTACATACCTACCTAACATTTTCTCCAGGATGTCAAAATATTTTGTGGTTATCACCAAAGAACGGTATATTTGATATGATCATGTTGGAAAACGCAACCAATTGGAAATTATGATTTTGTCATTTTTGCATTTTTCAATGCGATTTTTATACTTATGGTAAATTTTAAATAGAAAAATATTGGAAAAAATTAACTTGGCCACAAGTGAAATCTCAGACGGGAATCGAACCCGCGACCTTTGGAAATCCGGTCCAATGCTCTAACCGCTGAGCTACCGAGACTTTCGAACCGAAGACCGAGACCGAAGTCTCGGTAGCTCAGCGGTTTTCTATTTAAATCTATTTAAATAGAAAACCGCTGATTTATATTTCTATTTTCTATTTAAAATTTACCACTTGGAAATTATTACTAAGAAAACTTCTATCCTTACCCCTATATACAATACAAATTTTTATTACCAGTAAAACTAGGGATGTTAGTATGTATTTATACAAACAACTATGGAGCTAACAACGAAATCGCAAAAAGGAAAATCAGCATCTCCAAAGAAAATTACAATTATTATCAATTTTCAAATTATCGTTTCCCAAAAAATACTCTACTGGTCGACCGGTAAGTTTCCGATTGTACCTACCTAACTTACTCTATCAAAATATTTAGAACAGCAGATTTTTTCGCTTTTTTGGGGTTGGCTCTACTTTGGTTTTGGTTTATCCCGCCTCGGCAAGTACGCAATATTATTTTTCACTGCGTCATTCCGCTAGAGTTGAGAGAGACTAAGATTGATTTGTATTCTGATCGAACAAACAAACCATCTGACACATACCTGGCGGTGCACGTAAGAGGTAAGTACGTATAAATTTTCGAAGTCTCTATGCGTTTTTTATTGAAGTAGCCGTAATTTTTATTTGTTTTAAGGCTGAAAGTGGAATTATAAACAAAATTGGCATTTCATTTTTGTAACAGAAGAAAGAAATTAAAACAGGTCAATTTAAAAAAAAAACAGTTGTGCTATAAACATACGGTTTCTACAACTTCAATCTTTACACTATGGCACAATGATATAACTTCAACATTTTGAGTATCTGCAGCCTGCAACATGATAATAACGTAATTAAACGTTAGCACGAAAAACTATCGAAATAGTATCGAGGATGTGTTGTGCACGTAATGTTAAAAATTTTTATAGGAAAATGTAGTTCCGTTTACGTCCGGTAGGAACGCTGCTATATCATAACTGAATATATCATACACTTTGTTACTTTACTTCCTTGATACTTACTCGAAAGTTATTCGTGCTAGGCCTACTGAATTGAGAATTTCAAGTTGTACATCTTAAACTTCACTCATTCGTTATATTGTATGGACATTTTGCTTTGAGAGTTGAGTTGTAGCGTTACATCAAATAACTATACCGCGTGGAGCCTATAACCGGGGAAAATATTGAAAATAGAGACTCTCTAGAGTATTAGTATTTATTCTGAAAAGATTCCAGTTAATCTAAACCCATGCATTACTCACAATAAGAATTTAAAGTTACGATTCATAATCAGTGTAGTATTGCAAAACGATATTATCGCTAACGTTGCGAACTAATCGTGGTACAGGGGACAACAAAAAACTTACCGCAAAACATCATGATATCACTTATCCATCAGAAAATTTACCTTTAACTCCTTGAATAGCAACAACCCCCGCTACTTCCCATAGCTTAAAATCTCTGTTTCAAATTAATTAAAATTAGTTTATTATTAAACATCGCAATGACAGTTATCTGTTTATAATTTTATCCATCATGCATGACATGTCATGTCAATCAATACCAATAATACTCTTTGTACTAAGTCGATTCAGCCATGGAATTAATAAGTTCTAGTACGTAGTACCTGTTAATTCCATAGATTCTACGCTTTTTACATTATGATCATTTTATAAAGAAGATCATAGTGTCAAAAGAGTGTAAATTCAAAAGAATAATTTTGATTAATAAAGTCAGAATATTGTCATGGAAATTTCTTTGGTTCCAGTTTAAATAATTTTAATGTAAGTAATCGAATTGGATACATTTACAGAATTTGTAATTCAATGTGAAAATGGCTTTGAGTGCAAAAAATACTCCAAAAATAAAACAATTCCTACGTGGATTCATGAATTACGATAGTAAGTAAGTAAGACAGTATTATTTTTCTATCAGCCGACACATAAATTGTCAAAAAGACGTTCCGAGTAGCTCCGAAAAAGTTTAGCGGTACTGTTGTTTGCATTATATTGAATTCACGATTAAGTTTGTTAAGTTACCTAGATTACCACTTCCGTAACTCTGCCAATTCTTATATTTAATCATGTCGTACCTACTTATAATATCCTGACGCTCGAGAAACGTCGACAAATGTTGGACATGAGCTTTCTTCACGACATTATAAACGGACATTTAGACTGTCCCGAGTTGGTCGAAAATATTGGGTTCTGCACACCCAAGCGTCGCACGCGACACACTCCGCTGTTTAATGTAACAGCATCAACAGGGACATGTCCCTCCCTAGATGTGCCACTAACTATGCACGCTATAGTATTATTGGTCCGCCTGCCCCATACTTTTAATAAGCAATTCAGTGACCTTGACATATTTTTTCTTTCGAAGACAGCTGTTAAAAATACTATTAAAAACAATTTCCTACTTATACAAACAGATATATAAAAATATACAGAATAATATAATATTTAAATGTCTTTTCCATGCGTTAATGTGTGGGATTGGCTTAGATTGAACAACTTACAATCGATTAATCTAAGCTAATCTAACTAATGGTTAGTATTTAGTTTAAATTTGATATAAAGCTTACTTTGTAATGTTAGTAGAAGATTCAGTGATGCACGGAAATGTAGGTATAATTATAATAATTCTGTAACCTCTAAATTTTAACAATCACTGAAAGTATTTAATGGGTGTTAATTCTAATGTAATTTTGAAAATGAATTCTTGTATTATTTTTGTTTTTTTTAAACTTGTTTAACTTATTTTTAGAAAAAAGGTATTTTTAAGGAAAACTTGTAATTGGCTTTACTAGATTACGATATAGACCTATTTAATTAAACAATTTGCAACGCTGTTGGTTTTCAAATAAATGAACACCCTTCAAATTTTCTCATTTAAAATCCGACTTAGATTAGTAGGGCCTTGTAGGGTTTTGTCCGCGCCGGCACATGTCTGCTTATAGATATAAATAAACCTGTACTCGTAAACGGGCAATTACGTTGCCGTGCCGTTGTCATTGACACATCAAAAATATTATTTATTCAATTCATTATTTAAAGACAGTAGTGCCATTAGGTACCAAAATGGAAGAAGATAAAGAAACAGGACATCAGGCATTCTAAAATATATGGACTTAAACCTGTAATTGTGTTTTCTGAGTAACCTAAAATTTTCTGATATTGAAATTCCCCCGACAAGGTGGACCGACGATCTGGTGAAATTCACGGGAATCGGGGGCGATCGTTGTGGAGATCCTTGGGGGAGGCCTATACCTAACAGTGGGTGTTATGTGGCTGAGACGACCACTACGACGACGAAATTCCAAATAATCCTATACCTACACATACAGGGTGGAAAGTTAAGACATGAAGGTTATGAAAAAAAATTAAGTCAGCAGCAGAAAATGGGCAGTGTTCAAAAAAAAAATTTTTTATGACTATCGATCCTTTTTCTCATGGAGATCAAAACACTTTAAGACACCAACTGAGGTAAGAGTACTATAAACGTCAGAAATCGCGAAAAACAAGTGCCCCGCGCTCGCTCCAAACAGCCGCATCCGCTTCATCTACGAGTATCCTACCTTTGTTGCATGAACTAATTTTTTTTAGCGAATGTGTGGAAATAGATTTATGCGATTTCTAACTTTTCTAGTACTCGTATCTTAGTTTGTGTGTTTTGATCCTCATAAGAAACAGGATCGATTAACACCAAAAAGATCTTTTTTACTTTAATTTTTCTGCTGACTGTTTTTTTTCAAAATCTGTGAATGCTGTTGAATATTTCTCAAAAAATCAAGGATGGTTTCCTAAGAACGTTTTCATGTATCTACAACGGTTAAGCTACCTGTCTTTCGTGCCCCGTCTTAACTTCCTACCCTGTATATACGAGTACTACAGTCCCGGTTATGTTATGTTACTAGTTATACACATTTTTGGCAATCGGAACTGAAAACAAAGGGATCAAACCGTATATCACTGTTGTTGGCACTCGACACTCCTTTGTTTTGCAACGTTTTGTTATTTTAATTGTATCTCTGACTCAGTTTTATGTTGTATTGATATAATGAGCTATAATGGAAGAGGAAAACCATTTGTTATGAGTGTACGAATTCTCGATAATGGTAATCGATTGGGCAATGATGTGGGGAAACCATAACACCGTTGAACTTGTATTTTAAGTAGGTACAAGTAAAGATTTTTGCAGTTTCCTTCTGATAAAGAATTTTAATTAACAGTGTTGTGTTCTTTATTAACTTAATCTAGCTATCACTCTTTAAAAAAACGAAAAATCATCTTTAGTGATGAGGTGCATTTTTGATAAATGGCTGTATTTCTAAGCAAAATAGGTGTATGTACGACGATGTCAAATAACACTAGATTCATCTGGTGTCTAGTGATAGTGCATGCAAAAAGTTACTGTTTAGTGTGGATTTTGGGCCGGAGGCGTAATTGGTCCTTATTAGGAGAGGCCTATGTCCAGCAGTGGACGTCTACAGACTGGTGATGATGATAGGTAATCAAAATTCCACGCGCACGAAACACGTGTTGTAAACGGACAGCGATATTTTCAAAATTTATTTCAGACACCAATATATTCGTTTTGCGCTTGTTGTTAACACCCGACAATCCGCTTAGGCCAACGTTGGGGATTTAATCCTATTCTACTCATCCATCCATTTGGAATGCTGCATATAAAATATTGTACCGCAGCAGCTGGCTTTTTAAAATTACTGACTATGATGATTAAATTATAGCAACACTAGCGGCCGCCTAGTTTCACCCCGTGGGAATATCGGGATAAAAAGTATCAAATGTTTTAATCCAGGCTATCTTCTATCACTGTGCAAAATTATATCCAAATCCGTTCAGAAGTTTTAGCGTGAAAGAGTAACAAACAAACAAACAAACTTACATACTGTTTAACTTTTTAATTTTGCATTTTACAATGCTATTTTGATGTATAATACTTATCAAACTTACAAACTCTCGCACTTATAATATACCTAGTAGAATAACCAAATTGAAAATACGAGTCTATTTTAAATTATAATCATTCATAATAGGTGTGTGTGCCGTTTCGTTATTACAAGCTACAAGAACAATTGTATAACAAAAAAGTTATAAGCAGTTCATAAATTTTTCACTATAAGCCCATGTGACGGTAGCGAAACGGCCAAGCCACATTTTTTACTAAGGAATAGCCTGTAGAGTGAAAGTAAGTAGAGTTAGAAACTTGGACATTAGATTTGAATAGTTTTTGACAGTGCGAGCCATAATAGTCTCGTCTTGGGAACAACATTTTACATGAAAATGTTTTTGTTGGGATTTCACAGACACTAAGGACATTTATACAAAGAGGTTAATAGTTATTTATTTATTATCATCAACAAGATTTACATCGAGAATGCATAATTAAATATTAGCTACAACTTAACCAAACTAATCTAATATATAGATGTATTTATAAGGTTAAAGAAATAATTTAAATTTTTACAAAACAAACTATGACAAAAAGTAATTCATAAGATTAGTAGCTATTCTGGCCAAATAGAAAATACCTAGATAAAATTGTTAAATTTGTTAAGTTATTTTTGTTATTTAAAGCAAGAGTATGGACGAAATGAAGTCAGGAAGTTAATATAAAATTAAGCAAAAATAGTGTATTATTTTAGCAAATGATTGTAAATACATAAATAAGATAGAATATAGATACATATGAGACGTTGTTTTATTTTAAATCAATTGTTTTGACTAGTAAAATGATTTGAGAGGTGACTTTCGAAGTGATATACCTACCATTTTTAGAATAGCAATGCTGGATATCAAACATAGATTGTGCACATTCTTTATTAAATTAATAAAATTTGTGTGCATTTTTACTCTTTCAAGATTGAAATATCAACTTGTATTCCTAGATAGTTTCTGTAAATAACATGTGCGTCAAAACATGAAGTTTGATATTCTACCAGACATGATACTAAGAATCCTTCCATGTTACCGCGGTATTACATGAGAGTTTAATATTTATCACATAAAAATAGCATTGTAAAATGCAAAATTAAAAAGTTATAATATAATAAGTCCATTTACTGAGCGCTGGATTTCTTGATTTGCCCTTTCCTAATCTCCATATACAACAGAAATTTTAAGAGTTTCAGGTTTATACAACTGAATAATAAATTCTTTATAACCTGTGTCTGATTATACAGACATAAGTAAATAAATCTTACCATGACAGATATTTACGGGTACTAGTAGACTGCTTTTTGGTTCAGCCACGGTTTTAACATAAATCCAATGCTTTAGGATCGCAACCAGACCACAAAAAGACAAGTCTAGTTTACAAGAGTAGTCGGGTATAAATAATGTATGTAGGTATTACATCTATTCAATGAATTTGAAAACAATATAAAAAAATCGGGTCAATGGCGAGTCGAACTCGCACATGAAGGGTTCCGTCTCTCACCCAAGGTTGCCTGGAAGAGATTGCTAGCAATAAGGCCGCCTATTGTGTGTTCCTCTTTATTGTCATTTTCTCTATTTGTGTCTCTATTATTATTATTTTATAAAATTAGGTATTTATTTGACTACCGATTACCTACACCTACCCAAAATGCCACTATAATCTTTATATATTTTTTTATTTTTGTGTAAAAACCGTAAAGCGGTTTACAGAAAACATCTAGCTACCAAGTTTCAACGGTGTAATCCTCAAAGTTTTGGAATAAACAAACTGTGACATTTTACCACTTTGGAAGTGTATATCTTTCAAACGGTTGACTTTGAGAAAAACCTGTTTAAAGAACCTCAATGTATTTTTTAAGGACCTATCTATCGACACCTCACAGGTATAGGTTTGATGAAAAAAAAAGGTGAACAAAAGCCAATTAATTTCCTTTTGTGACTCATTATGTAATTTAAATGTAAAGAAAGTAGAGATGTTTTCATTAGTTTGTTATATTGTACTTGTTGTATTGCACTTATAATAAAAGTTTGAGTCGGGAAGAAAATAGTAATAGATATAGTTTAAACTTATCATTAAGTACAATAGCATGTCATAGCCAGCAGCTGCATATAATTTATATAAATACAATATCAAGTAATTTTTACTTGACCGAAGATAGATATTTCTATCTACCTAGTTATTTTAAGAGACAAAATGCATTATCAATTTAGCAATATTAACAATTAGCCAATAATTTGGCTAGACCTACTGCTTCTATTGAGCAGTTTAATGTTACATATTTTATTTAATTTTGGAATCTGTTCCAAATAACTTGATTATTTTAAATCCAAGTACTGACTCGGTACATTTAAATTGCCTTTAGAGACAAAAGAGGCGTCCTCTAGCCCAGTGTCGACAAGAGGAAAGCCACTGTTTAAAAATTGATCATCAAAATATACAAGGCTGGTGGATCGTTTGAAAAGAGGGGGAGAATTTGAGGGGGCTAACCTGGTTCGATGTTGCTCCCGCGTGCTGGTTGTAAATGGACGCGCGTCTCACTTCTTCCTTAACTCTCCTCCAAGCTAATATTTGTGATCACGATATTGTCTATATATAAACTCGCGGCGATCACTTGAAGATGACGAACGATGAATAGAACTTGACCGAAAATATGAGGAACACGGAGCTCGACTGTTAGAACAAGCATATCGTGTCCTTTTCCTTCCCATAGCCCCTTCTCTCTCACAAATGAACGAGCGAAGAACGAAGAAGGAACGAACGCATTACCACAGATGCGATCTCAATCATTCACTCTCAGCGAGTGAGATTCAAATACTTTGGTCCGGCCGGACCGACGTCTCCACACAAAACAAAATACCAAAAAGTGTGTAAAAGTGCCCAAAAAACTGTTTCATCAAGCACACGGAAGCCTCGTTCATGTGAACATCCAGAAGACCATCATCAGCGGCTCGTAAACTTGTCCAAGTAAGTCCTTTCCAATCTCACCTACCGATTTGCTTGTCCGCGTCTTCCAGTGATTCAAAGTATCATTTCGCAACTAAAACCTATGCATTTACAGTCCAATCGAAGAGAATATCATTAACATAAACATTATTGGGCCTTCAGCGCCGAATTTCTATATTTTTACCAAAATTTTGTTGTGAAAACTTTTTGTCGTCCATCTTTGTTCACATGAGCCATCCAACAAATTATCAAAAAACAGGCATCTACTCATTAAAATCTTAACTATCATATCTTAAAATACAATACGTTAGCATTTTATTAGCAATTTATCATACTTTCAACATATATTTATGTGTATTTCGTGCTAACAAGTGTGTTCAAAATTTAATTTTTTTTTTACAATACGAGTTGTGAGTCGGTGCGGCGGCCATTGTTATCATTTTCGTGTTTGGTTTTCGTATGGTTGGTGGATCTACTTGGACCATTTCAAGCGTTGTTTTATTGTGTTACATACAACACATAAAACTAGTGACAGTTTAGTGTAACATAATAACACTATAACCTATCAAACATAACATCAAATCAAGTGAAAAAACCGGGAATCACACACCCTATTCAAATCAGTGTTGCCACAACAAAAAGCATACCAGTGTTATAAAATTCGTACCAATTAGTATTTTTTGTGTAACATTGTGTACAAAAAAAAAACTCGTGTGTCAGACATCATAGTTTATCAAACATTTATCATTCCTAACGGTGTTTCGAGCGTCTTAGTGCTGCAAAAATTATCATTGTGTGTTTCAATCCTTGTTAATCAGACTAAGTCAAAATGAGTGAATCATTAATTGCCCATTTTGAAACAAAACGTAACTTAGCTCACAAGCGTCTCGAGGATGCTGTGACATGTGCGCGAAAATGTTTAAAAGATTCAACAGTGTTGCCTCGTTTTGAAACTTGGTGTTCGCGTCTTGACATTATCATAGATTCTTTTAATGAAGCTCACACAAGCTTAATATCAGAATTAAAAAAATCTAAGGCCACAGAGGAGAGAATTAACGATGAAAGTACATATCAAGAACAAGCAGATGACATGTATTTTGAAGTTTTAGAAGCAAAACGAATACTGTTGCCCGAAGAAAAGTCTTTGCCGAAATTAACTTCAAGTCACTCTGAAACCAAGTCCAACAGTAAACTTCCTCCAATTAAACTGCCTACTTTTTCTGGTAATCTCAAAGATTTTCCTGGCTATTTAGATTTGTTTAACACACTTGTTCACAACAGAACAGATTTATCAAACGTTGAAAAGTTTCAGTATCTTCAAAGTTCTCTCTCTGGTGAGCCGGTGAATATCATAAGAGCATATCCTATATCAGATGCAAATTATGTCAGTGCATACTCGGCCTTAGTGAATAGATATGATAACAAACGTTATTTGGCATTTATGTGTTGGGAACAAATTAACAATTTAAAGCCAATGAACAGTGGTTCAGTAACGCAAATGAGAAATATTTTGGACACATTCAAAGAAAATCTTGCTATGCTCAATGGGCTTGGGCTTCCTACTAATAATTGGGATTTTGTTTTATTTCATTCTCTTCTTACAAAAATAGACAAAAGTTCTAGAGAAGCATTCGAACTTTCTTGTAAAGGAGATGTTTTTCCTCGCTATGAGCAGACAGATGCAGTGCATTAGAGCGTTCTAACTTGTCAAACAATTCCAATTTAAATATTTCAAATTCAAATAAAACCCAAGTTCACTCACAGCCCAAATCATATCATCCAAAACCACCAACTATGTTGTTAGCACAATCAGCTGGCACTAGTTGTGCACTTTGTAAATCAAATCATGGTCTTTATGCATGTCCAAATTTCATATCAAAATCACCTCAAGATAGGATCAAAGTTGTAAAACAAAATAAATTATGTTTTAATTGTTTGCGTTCAAATCATACTTATGAAAACTGCGTCTCAACACATACTTGCAAAACATGTAATATGCGTCATAACAGCTTATTACATGTTTCATCAAATAAACAAAACAACAATCAACATTACCAATCAAATCAAACAAATCAACAACAGTTGTCTTCACAGTCCACTGTGGGTACTGTGGAGCATGTGGTCACTCCAGTGACATCTTTATCCAATGTTTCCGGAAGTGGTTCGGGATCATCATTTGTGATGTTGGCAACGGCAGAGGTCGAGGTTAAAGATAGCAGGGGTTCGTTTCAAAGGGTCCGTGTGTTGTTGGATCCGGGTAGTCAAAGTCAAATCATAACAAATTCATGTGTGAAGCGTTTAGGGCTCGCACAATATAAATCAAACATTTCGATGTCAGGTATTGGTGAAATACCTACTATATCAAACAGCAAAGTATTTTTGGAAATTCGTCCAATTGGAAAGTTTGAGCCAACGTTCACAACAGAGGCGTTGACTCTAAACAAAATTTGTGGCAACATGCCTTCTCATCATATCAATCAACATCAATTCCAACATGTGGTAAATCTCAAGCTCGCTGATGAGCAATATCATCATTCTCGGCCTGTTGATCTGTTGATCGGAGGGGAGATATTTCCGCATATCTTATTGCCAGGCAAGATAGATGGCGGTAACAACGCACCAACAGCAATCAACACAGTGTTTGGTTTTGTCTTGATGGGCAAAACATCATCATTATCATCATGTGACTCTTCTCCTGTGCCATTATCAATCAATCATTTGTCTCTGGACGCAAATTTGGATATTGCGGTTCAGAAGTTTTGGGAGATAGACAACATAGAATTATCATCAAAGTCGAACCTCTCAGAGGAAGATGTTCGATGTGAAGAGATTTATCAATCAACACACAAGCGTGACGCTGACGGTCGCTACACCGTACATCTACCTTTTCGTGATCAAGAACCAACATTCAAGGGTTCATTCCATGTGGCTCTTCGGCGTTTCAATCAGCTGGAGAAGCGTTTACTGCAAAATCCATCATCTCATCAAGAGTATGCAGCTCATATCATGGAGTACCTATCAACAGGGCAAATGGAAGAGGTGCCTCAAGAGGAGTGTCAGTCTCCTTCCGCCTACTATATTCCGCACCACGCGGTTGTGAAACTTGATCAAAGGCTCCGGGTTGTCTATGACGCCTCTGCCAAGGATCAGAATGGCGTTTCACTTAATGACAATTTATTGACCGGGTGCAAACTTCAAGCAGACATCAGCAGCATTATTTTGCGTTTCAGGCTGCATGCCATCGTGTTCACTGCCGACGTACGACAAATGTACCGACAGATCATAATCACTAAAGATCATCAGAATTATCAACGCATTTTGTTCAGAAGTTCTCCAGAACAACCAATACAAGAGTACCGTCTTCAACGCGTAACATTTGGCGTATCATCGGCTCCCTTCTTGGCCATCCGTACCATGCACCAGTTGGCCGATGATGAGGAAAAATCATTTCCGCTTGCCGCAGAGATTTTACGTCACGATCTTTACGTAGATGACGTCGTGACCGGTGCGCAGGACATCCGCCAGGCAGTGGACATCAAGCAACAGCTCGTCGACATCATGGCGTCAGCTGGCTTTGAACTTAGGAAGTGGTCCAGCAATCATGCGGCTGTTCTACAAGGCATACCTGATCATCACACGGCGGTACCCGATGTAACTTTTGACAGTGACAGCAACTTTGTGAAGGTTCTCGGATTAGCCTGGAACTCACAAGAGGATTTATTAAATTATCAAGTCAACCATACAGCACGTGACTGCACGAAACGATCAATGTTATCGGAGTTAGCACGGATTTATGATCCAGTTGGTCTTCTTACACCGTTAACCTTTTTAGCGAAGCATTTAATTCAACGTCTATGGCTTCTGGGCACATCATGGGACGAACCAGTACCTGAAGATATAAATCAGATTTGGACGAGGTATACACAGCGGTTGGCTCATCTCTCGCAGCTTAAAATACCAAGACGCATCACTCGTGATGACGCAGTCTCTTATCAGCTTCACGGTTTCTGCGATGCAAGCGAGGCTGGTTACGCCGCTGTCGTTTACCTTCGCTCTTCTAACAGTCAAGGTCAACATCGTGCCGCAATAATGATTGCTAAATCTCGTGTTGCTCCGACCAAGCGTAGAACCTTACCAAGACTCGAGTTGTGCGGAGCATCATTGCTCGCAGATCTCCTTAAATTTGTTGTGGATCAGATTTCAAACATCATAAACATAGACAGCATACATGCGTGGTCAGACTCTATCATTGTTCTGGCTTGGATCAAATCAAAATCATCTAGTTACAAGGCTTTCGTTGGGAATCGCATCTCAAACATTCAGCTTAAATTACCAAATGCAACTTGGAAACACGTACCTGGTAAGCAGAATCCTGCAGATTCCGCCAGTCGTGGCTTGTCTCCGGACGAACTCATCAATCATCATCTATGGTGGACTGGTCCTCAGTGGCTCGCCCAGGATCAGCCTCAGTGGCCCGACGAACCTGTAACAGAAACTTCAACAACATTAGAGTCCGATGAACAGGTTTTGTGTGAAAAACGCAGTAACGTTTTAGCAGTTACTACTACTGGCGACTCCAGCTGTGATAACATATTTGATCAACTCATAAATAGATTTTCATCCTTGCGCAAGATCCAGCGTACCTTGGCGTATTGTTATCGTTTCATCAGCGCTATGCGCAAAAACAAACGTTCTTCTGATCATTTAATTGAGACAGAGTTGCATGACAGTCTCATGGCTCTTGTCAAACACGTGCAGTACTCCGAATTCAGTGAAGAGATAAAAAATTATAATTCAGGACGTCTGTTATCCAAGCCATTCAGAAAACTCGACCCATTTGTAGATCAAACTGGCGTTTTTCGTGTGGGGGGTAGGTTAGCTCGTTCAGAACTCGAATTTCAGGCAAAACACCCTGCTTTGCTCCCACGTAAACACCGTCTGACCAATCTTATCATTCAACAAGTTCATAATGAAAACTGTCATCCAGGTCTACAAACTTTACATTATCTAATTTTACAAAATTTCTGGATTCTATCAGCTCGCCGAGCAATCAAACAAATTTTATCAAGTTGTTATCGTTGTTTTCGTTACAAACCAATAGCACTTCAGCCTAAAATGGCAGACCTTCCAAAAGCACGTATCACTCAAATCAAAGCATTTCAATCAGTTGGATGTGACTACGCAGGCCCGTTCAACATATCGGTTCAAAGATATCGAGGTGCTCGTATCATGAAAGCTTATTTGTGTCTTTTTGTGTGTTTTGCCACAAAAGCACTCCACTTAGAGTTGGCATCCGATCTATCAACCGAATCGTTTTTAGCAGCTTTGCGTCGGTTTATAGCACGTCGCGGAAGATGTAACACAATTCATTCGGACTGTGGTACAAATTTCAAAGGGGCTCAATCCCAATTATCTAACATAATGAAAGAAGCTTGCGAAACAGAACACATTGCTTTCGTATTCAATCCTGCCGGAGCTCCGCATCAAGGAGGCCTCTGGGAAGCAGGCGTTAAAGCTGTTAAAACACATCTATTCCGTGTGATAGGTAATCAAACTTTAACATATGAGGAGCTCAACACTTTGTTGGCTCAAGTTGAATCCATCCTTAATTCTAGGCCACTCTGCCCGTTGAGCTCGGATCCGAATGATCTTTCCGTCCTCACTCCGGGACACTTTTTGACATTAGCACCGCTTACAACAGTACCTACACCGGACTACACTAACGTTAAAATCAATCGCCTCACGCGTTGGCAACTACTGCAGCGTATGCATCAAGATTTCTGGAACAGGTGGCACACTGAATATTTAACCACATTATCACAACGCTTGAAGTGGACTAAACCCACGCGTGAAGTTAGAATCGGTCAGATTGTTATCATCAGGGACGAATCTACTCATCCCTTAAAATGGCGTTTCGGTAGGATCGCGGATTTATTTTATGGGCGTGATGGTATACCCCGCTCCGCCTCTATTCGAACATTACAAGGCGTCTTAAGCAGACCTCTTGTAAAACTTTGCCCAGTCCCTGAGGGATGGGAATAATATTTTATAAATTTTTGCATAACTTAGCTTCATATAATATATATACCATTATCATATTTATATCAAACATAATATTATTATTATTCATTATCACAACATTATCAATATTATTAATCAAACATCTTTGCATCACTCTTGTGGATGGCTTGAGTGAACCATTTAATTTCTGGCTTAAAGTTCGCCAGCGGGGGGGGGGAGAAATGTTAGAACAAGCATATCGTGTCCTTTTCCTTCCCATAGCCCCTTCTCTCTCACAAATGAACGAGCGAAGAACGAAGAAGGAACGAACGCATTACCACAGATGCGATCTCAATCATTCACTCTCAGCGAGTGAGATTCAAATACTTTGGTCCGGCCGGACCGACGTCTCCACACAAAACAAAATACCAAAAAGTGTGTAAAAGTGCCCAAAAAACTGTTTCATCAAGCACACGGAAGCCTCGTTCATGTGAACATCCAGAAGACCATCATCAGCGGCTCGTAAACTTGTCCAAGTAAGTCCTTTCCAATCTCACCTACCGATTTGCTTGTCCGCGTCTTCCAGTGATTCAAAGTATCATTTTGCAACTAAAACCTATGCATTTACAGTCCAATCGAAGAGAATATCATTAACATAAACATCGACTCAAAACGCCCTGTCGCGAAGGCAGCTGGATCGGAAGTTATTGAATATGGCCGACACGACGAGATATTGGTTTACCCCCATGGATCCAGATATAAAATGATATGAGGGTAGAAATTTGGACTAGGGATGTAGCATCAGTACAAGTCTAAATCGATTGATTAGTGATGTGAAAAATATAGTTGAATACATTAAATCTAAATCTACCATACCGCCCCCCAAAGAGCGGCTTAGCTCTT
This sequence comes from Chrysoteuchia culmella, assembly GCA_910589605.1. Taxonomy (NCBI): domain Eukaryota; kingdom Metazoa; phylum Arthropoda; class Insecta; order Lepidoptera; family Crambidae; genus Chrysoteuchia; species Chrysoteuchia culmella. The sequence continues at coordinate 11,482,405 of OU342653.1, forward strand.
TAATTGAAACAGAAACAGTTAAATTGATACTAGGTCAATTGAAAGCTGATTGACAAATTGATATCTTACTCTAAGTTACTTACATACTACTTAAGTTGATTGAAATTATTTGATATGTGCTGTCTAATTCTCGGGAATTAAGCTACATAATTTAGCTACTGGACGCCTGTAAACTCCCTTCGCTGCTTTAATGTCTACGACTCGAACAATACCGTCATCTCCCGGATAGAGATTGAAAATTCTAGCCTTTTTCCATAGCAACGGAGGTGTATTAGGCTCCATCACCAACACTAAATCGCCCGTTTTTAAGTTACGCTCAGGCTTAAGCCAGCGGTCGCGTTGTTGCAGCGTGTGTAAAATATTCGCTATGCCAGCGCTTCCAAAAATGTTGGGTGAGTTGCTGCAATAATTGCCAACGACTCAGGCGATGAGTAGTAACTAGACTTAGATCATGCTCCGGTAAGGCAAGAAGCGGCTGTCCAATCAAAAAATGTCCCGGTGTCAGAACTTCCAAGTCGTTTGGATCGCTACTGATAGGACAGATAGGTCGCGAATTGAGTATTGATTCGATTTTGCAGAACACTATATTAAGTTCTTCGAACGTTAATACACGTTCGCCTATAATACGTTTGCGTAATGTTTTAGAAGACTTCACTGCATTCTCCCAAAGGCCACCAAGGTGTGGTCCCGAGGGAACGTTAAGATGCCAATGAATTTCATGGGATTGAAGATGAGATTGAATTTTATCGGTTTCTCTATCGATTTGTGTTTTAAGTAGATAAATATCCTTGAGATAGTTGCGTGCGCCTAAGAAATTGGTGCCACAGTCGGAGTATATGTCAGAAGGTAACCCTCTTCTCGAAACGAATCGATCTAAACAGGCCAAGAACGCATCAGTGGACAAACTGGATACTACTTCCAAATGCATCGCTTTGGTAGTAAAGCATATGAATACGCAAAGGTAAGCTTTAAAGGTTATAGGTTTGCGAGCGTTGGAGTCCTTGATATTGAAAGGACCGGCGAAGTCTAATCCAACCTTTTGGAATGGCCTAGCTTGAGTGACTCTATCGGCAGGTAAGTTGCCCATGAATGGATTCATAGGTTTCGCCTTTAGTCTGTAACAACGCTGACATTGAAAAATCCTGTGGCGTACTGCACGTCGGGCTGATACAATCCAATACCTACGCAATAGGATAGCCATAAGAGTAGCAGGACCTGGATGACCGTAGAGCTGGTGATAATAATCGATGAGAAGATTCGTGAAAGGATGCGACTGAGGTAACAAAAATGGATGTTTACTATCGAAAGGCAAATCGGCATTGACTAGTCGCCCACCAACTCGAAGAAAACCTAGATCATCAAGAAAGGGATGGAGACGGCATAGACTGCCCTTGATAGGCTTACGTTGACGCAACAATTTAATTGTGTCTGCAAACGCTGAAGTTTGAACAGATTTGATGCACGTTAACAATGCTGTTTTCAACTCGGATATTGTTAACTTGCCTACTCGTTTATCAGTTGGTGAGCGAACGTTATGCACATAGCGAAGCCACCAACCGAGTGTTCGAGTGACCTTTGAGAGAGAGTTGTACTCTACAATGACATGTTGGACAACTTCATATAATGAAGCTGCAACAGCCAATGTAGAGCGCTCATCATTCCCCGTCTCGACTGTTTGCACTACGTGTGCAGCAACAGCAGACATGCAGATAAATGTAGAGGGTGCTACGTCGAGAGTTTGCACAACATGTGCAGCAACTGGACCTACTTTCATTCCTGGCAAATCGACAGGATCAAACAGTTGACATGGAAACGGCCATGAACTAGAATCCGATTTGAGCCAAGAAGGGCTCCACCAAAGCGGATGAGTTACCAATTCGCGTGGAAGCAAGCCTCGACTAGCGCAATCGGCGGGATTGAGATGTGAAGGAACGTGCCGCCAGGTAGCGTTTGGAATGATGCCTTGAACCTGGGAAACTCTGTTTCCTTCAAAGGTTTGAAGTTTGTGCGGTGAAGTGTGCAACCAAGCAAGCACTATGTTAGATTCGCACCATGCAGTTATTGGTATAGATTTTAATTTTGAGTGCAAGACCTTACAAACATGGGCCATAAGACGAACCAACAGGACAGCTCCACAGAGCTCGAGCTTAGGAATCGTTTGCTTTTGCTTAACTGAAGCGACTCTAGATTTAGCGATCAACAAATAAATTTGTACGCTGTCACCGGCTTCACTTCGAATGTAGACGCACGCGGCATATCCGCGCTCCGATGCGTCGCTGAAACCGTGAAGTTGATATTGAGAGTTAGGATCACCCATAACGTGGCGTGGAATCCGTATTTGATTTAAATATTGAAAGTCGGCAACAAACTTTAGCCAAGTTTGCTGGACATCAAAAGGGAGAGCATCGTCCCAACCTAGCTCCAAAAGCCACAACCGCTGCATAAAAGATTTTGCAAAAAATGTTACCGGCGTGATAAAACCACAAGGATCATAGAGACGAGCGATGTTCGACAGAACACCTCGTTTGGTTAAAGTCTCACTCATGCTAGTGACGTGATAGAGAAAATTATCGGATAAGGGGTTCCATTCAATACCTAAGATTTTGAAAATGTTGTCACCGGAATCCTCGAATCGGTAAGGTGTCTCGCAATGATCTGCAGGTAAACACTTGAGTAGCTCATACGAGTTGCTAGACCATTTCCTAAGATGGAAACGACCTTGAGCCAACACGTCAATGACTTGGTGCTGTAGCGCTTTAGCACTCTCTAGCGTATCGCAACCACTCACGATGTCGTCTACGAAAGTATCCTCCCGTAGGACACGCGCAGCCTCAGGGTATGTAGAGTCGTTAAGATTTGCCAACTCATGTATCACTCTGATAGCCTGGTATGCAGAGCTAGTAACGCCGTAGGTGACAGTTGTCAACTCGAACTCCTGCAATGGCTGATCTTGAGATTCGCGCCAGAAGATAGTTTGAAACCGCTGATCATCATCATGTACTTTGACCATCCGATACATCTGTTTGATGTCACAAGTGAAGACCACTAAATAAGATCTAAACCTTAAAATGATATCCTGTATATTTTGTTGTAGCTTAGGGCCTGACAGTAAAATTTGATTAAGAGAAACACCAGTAGAGCTAGGTAGAGATGCAAGACTGCTCTCAGCTTGGTGGTGCTACTGCTCTCTTTGAGCACGCCGTGGTGAGGAATGTAATACCTGTCAACATCACCCTCTGAAACCAACTTCATATGCCCAGTCTCTACATAATCCTTCATGAATTGAATGTAGAGTTCACGAAGTTTAGGTTCTCTTATAAGTTTACGCTCCAGATTGTGAAATCGTTTCATCGCAACTAAACGAGTGTTACCGAGCTGAGAGGACTCTACCTTGAACGGCAGTCTAACTACAAACCTCCCATCGGGATCTCTACTATGCGTGTTGACAAAGTGCCTTTCGCATATGATGTCCTCAGGATCTGGAATCGGCGGCAAAGGAGACTCCTCAGATTCCCAGAATTTAGATAAAGTGAGTTGTAACCTAGACTCATTAGTGAGTAGGCTAATACTTTGATACTGAGTTGTAGTCACTGGGGCTGAGCCCATAATAACCCAACCAAAGATAGTTGAATGAGCGGTAGGTAAACCATTACCCATTACACTAAAAATGTCACTGAAAAGATTAACACCCAAAAGTAGATCGATTTTACCTGGAATGTTGAAAGTCTTATCAGCAAGCTGAAGGTCGCTACATTTCTCTGGCACAATCGGATTGACCATTACTGCAGGTTGATATCCAGTGATGCGCTTAAGTACAATGGCTTCAGTGGACAAACCAGGAACGGAATCGTCTGTGAGAGATAAGATCGAACAATATACCTTACCATAGGTAGCTTGCCGGTGTTCACCGACACCGAACAGATCGCAGGACTTACGACGTCGCAGTCGAAGTTGTTGAGCTAAAGATTCGGTTATGAGAGATGATTGAGCACCAGGATCTACTAACGCTCGAACGACATGTACCTGACCATCAACATCCTGGACTCCAACAAGAGCAGTACCTAAGAGGCCGGTAGACAATGGTTCTATGTTCAGTAGCACCTGTCTCGGAGAGGGTTCGGGATTCACAATGGAATCCGCTGATTGAAACTCATTATGTAATTTAGTATGATGTCGTTTCTTGCATACCTGACAACAACGTTTAGATAAACATTGTGAGATATAATGTGGCCTTAAACAATTGTAACAAAGTCTTTTTCCAGTTAAAAATTATTTTTAATCTTTCAGTTTCTCAAACTCTAAGCATTGATAGATTGCATGATCACCACTGCAATAATAACAAGTTGAATTAGTTATATGCAAGGTTGATGTATGAGGAACTATGGCTTTGGAATTATTATTGACGCAAGTAAAATTAGTAACCTCTAAGACTTTTAAATTCTGCTCTAAAAATGTCAACAAGTTATTAAAATGTGGCATCTCATTTTTTTGTAAAGTAAATTCAAATTTAGTTCTTAAGTCCAACGGTAACTTCTTAGATATTATGTGATATAGTAGAAAACTCCAAGAATTGACATCAAATCGCAGTGTATTTAATGCTTGTGTATTTTCCTTTAAAGTGTTTATAAAACGTTTTAAATTCTTTAAGTTAGGACATGAAACTGAAAGTAGCAAATCTATATGTTTATCAGCTATCAAGCGCTTATTTTCATAACGTTCTTGTAAAAGATTATAGGCCACAATATAGTTTTCACTAGTAATGCTTAAATGTTTAACTAAGTTAAGTGGTTCTTGTTCTAAAACACTCAATAAATAATGGAACTTTTGTATGGAAGATATTTCATTGTTTTGATGAATTAAACTGTCAAAAATTTATTTAAAATTGGGCCATTCAGTGTGAATGCCTTTAAAATGTGATAGTGTAATTTTAGGTAAATGAAAACGACTAGATTCATTGGTAGATTTGGAAACTACTTCTTGTATCACAGGAGCATTAGTGGTTTTGGAATCAAATACACCTAAGTCAGAACAAATACCCTGAATTGAGTAATATTTCTCGTAAAACTTAGTAAATCGAGATTCTATAGTTCCTCTCTGTTCTTCGGGCTGTGAAGCAGCAACTAATAACGCGAATGTAGTGTCGAACTGTTCACGCATTTTATTAAGATCAACATATCGGACACGAATTTTACTCAATTCTTGAGATGTAGTAGTAGTTTGTACAATACCTGTAGCCAGATTATATAGCTCACATACGAAATCATAAGCCATGTTAAACTTAACAGTGGCGATTTTCAAATCTTTTGACATTATTGATAAGTTGATTTAATTCGATTCGCAATAAAATTATACAAAACAACAACTTGAGGTTAGTTCGATGTTTTGACAATAGAAGTGACAGATGAGATGACAGCTTATTGACGTATTATTGAACGAATGATTGATGATTAATGAACGATATCTATGCTTTCAATGTTGCCAGTATGCGAAATTGAAATACCCATATAGATTTTATGCAAATAGTGAAGGTATGCAAATAAATATTTTCTAAAAATAGATTTCTAAGAATTTGTTGTAATATTGATTAAATACGTTATGATGCTGACGGGAACGAAGGGAATCGGGACGAAGGACCAATGGTGGATCGTTTGAAAAGAGGAAGGAATTTGAGGGGGCTAACCTGGTTCGATGTTGCTCCCGCGTGCTGGTTGTAAATGGACGCGCGTCTCACTTCTTCCTTAACTCTCCTCCAAGCTAATATTTGTGATCACGATATTGTCTATATATAAACTCGCGGCGATCACTTGAAGATGACGAACGATGAATAGAACTTGACCGAAAATATGAGGAACACGGAGCTCGACTCAAAACGCCCTGTCGCTAAGGCAGCTGAATCGGAAGTTATTGAATATGGCCGACACGACGAGATATTGGTTTACCCCCATGGATCAAGGATATAAAATGATATGAGGGTAGAAATTTGGACTAGGGATGTAGCATCAGTACAAGTCTAAATCGATTGATTAGTGATGTGAAAAATATAGTTGAATACATTAAATCTAAATCTACCAAAGGCTTTTCTGACAAAGACCTAGGAATAAGTTTATTTTTAAACTGTGAAAATGTTTATGTGTTATGTATCACTGAGCATTGGTTAAAATGTCACGAATTAATTTTAAATCTGGATAATTTAAGAATTGTAAGTTCATTCTGTAGGCAATCTGCTATCAAAGGAGGGTCCTCTGATAATATAAATTAAATTAGGTATTCATTTGACTGCCGATTCCCTACACCTACCCAAAATGCCACTATAATTTTTCGTCTGCAAAAATAACTTTCTTTTTCATAGTGTTTGTATAAATTACAAAGGTATAAATAAACTATAGCTCTGAAACTGCTAAATATATTTCATTCAAACCGATTTGTTTCGATTCAAAACAACCTTGAAAGTTTTTGTAAAGATCTACGGCTTAATTTTTTTTATTATTTTTCACTTTCTTATTTTAAAAGTTAGAGGGGCACGCACATTTTACCACTTTGGAAGTATATATCTTTCAAACGGTTAACTTTGAGAAAAAACAGTTTTAGGAACCTCGATGTAATTTTTAAAGACCTATCTATAGATATCCCACACGTATAGGTTTGATGAAAAAAAATATTTTCTGTATCAGTTCCATGTATGGGGAGCCCCCCTTAATATATCTTTTTTTTTATTTTTGTATAAAAACCGTAAAGCGGTTTACAGAATACATCTAGCTACCAAGTTTCAACGGTGTAATCCTCATAGTTTTGGAATAAACTAACTGTGACATTTTACCACTTTGAAAGTGTATATCTTTCATATGGTTGAATTTGAGAAAAAATCGTTTTAGAAACCTCAATGTAATTTTTAAAGACCTATCTATCAATACAACACACGTATAGCTTTGATGAAAAAAAAAATCTGTTTCAGTTCCATGTACCTATGGGGAGCCCCCCCTTAATATACATATATATTTTTATTTTTGTGTAAGAACTGTAAAGCGGTTTACAGAATACATCTAGCTACCAAGTTTCAACTGTGTAATCCTCATAGTTTTGGAATAAAGTGGCTGTGACAAACGGACGGACAGAGACATGACGAATCTATAAGGGTTCCGTTTTTTGCCATTTGGCTACGGAACCCTGAAAAGTCGTCAATCGTTTGTAGGTAAGCCGATTTATGATACTCACGCGAATAAATCCTTTTATATGCTTCAATATAGTTGTTATGAAATCTAAATATTATGTCTGTTATAGGTGGTATGTAAAAAAAGATTTTTGATGAAAATATGTATTGGTGATAACCAAGCCCATAGTAGTTAAGTTTTATGTTATCTATATTCAATACAAAAAATGCTACAGAAAGTTTTAGTTATTTTTAGGTTCGCACAAAGATCGTTAAAAGTTTTCAAGATTCTTATTTAGGATAAATGATAAAATGTATTCAATGAAAGAATCATTACGACGTATTTTTTAATCAACGTTAACAAAATAAATAGGAAAGAAGAAGACTGATTTTATTTTACATTTCTTTGGCTTATGTTATCCCCTGTTCTTTACGCTCTGGTATACTTCATGTGCTGTGCCCGCTGCGCCGAGGGCACCGAGACCAGTTTTCTGGAAAAAAACAGTGAGAACCGAAGTTTAATAATGTAGTTTAACCCTAGGGAATAACTTGCGAAGATGGATGATGAGGAATAGTCTGTTATTATGGCGGCTAAATAACTTTCTTCTTGGTCGGTCCCAAATCGGACCATAGTTATTGTCTCGATTGATCTTTATTTGTTATACCTATCTAGATTACAATTGTCTGAAGCTTAACTTACGATAGCCTTCCCGATCTGCTTGATGGGTATCTTGGGCTCAGGGGCGGCGCGGCTCCCCCCGGCGAACAGCGCAAGCATCGCCAGAACTACAGCGAACAAAGTGGCGAACTTCATGTTGGTGGATTCTTGTTGTTCGTTAAACGATTATCTTCATATGAATGATGCTCCAAAGAGTCTACGAGCCTTTTATATGAACACGAAGGGCTGGTTTAGTTTTCCTGTGTCGTGCCCTATGAATTGCCTGGGTTATCCCACGGTGAGCTATATACGTCATGAAAGGTTAGGATAATCCAATACTCTGCATTCTGAAGAAGCACTTGTTGCACAGTATAAAAAATGTTTTCCCTGTACCGATTTTCGGAATGGCAGTGCAAGCAACATCGTTTATGGATGATAAATAAATTTTATCCTATATGCATGGAAAGAACAAATGACGTCGTCTTTTAAAATTAATATAGGTACAACTAAAAAGTAATCAGGCATAAACATTTAATGACGTTGATGCATCGGTCAATTATGTGATCGTGATGATCGTTCAGTTCTATCACATACTCACTTAAAAATAAATACTATATAAACTTCTATATTTACCCTGTATACGTACAATACTATATTTTTATTACCAGTAAAACTTTAGTGAGTGCGATACTAGCACTCACACACATCAACCCTTAACGTTGCACGACATGCAATGGTCATAAAACTAAAAAAAAAGTAAGATATATGACCATTATAAAAGCTGGAAAAAATAAAATAAAGCGTCATACATGAAACAAATACGTAAATGAAACGTCAGAAATCGCGAAAACACACGCCCCGCGCTTGCGCCATATACAGCCGCATCCGCTTCACCTACGAGTTACTTTGTTGAATGCACTTATTTTTCTTAGCGAATGTCTGGAAATAGTTTTTAGCGATTTCTAACTTTTCTAGTTCTCATACCTCAGTTGGTGTCGTATAATGTTTTGAATTAAAGGAACCCTCCGAAACTATATTCAATTAAAAAACAAATCGCCTAGCGTTGTAATTTGCCGTCACTATTTTGCTATTGTGAATGTATTATAATTTACAAACCTGAACGGTAAATATGAAGAAGTTTTACTATGGAGCCAAAAACGAAATCGCAAAAAGAAAATCAGCATCTCTATACACGAAAATTACAATTGATTATTTTCTTCGCGTTCTCGTGGTTAAGTCTGACGCCAAAACAACAATGTTTTCAGCATTGTTGTGTTCCGGCAGTTAGAGATAAGATAGATAAGATAGCCTCAGTGATTGAGGATTCCAGGAGAGGCTCGCTTCCATCTTCAGCCTTATCAATACCTAACATCAGGTATGATGAAGGCTAAGAGTCGCCCTGTGATCGTTAAAAAAAATCTGTATTGTGAAATTTTTTGGTATTGATTGATACTATCTTAGTTTAACCCTACTTTCTTTAGGATTCCGTAGAGAGTGTCGAAGTATACGTTTTTGCAGCATAAATGGCCTTACCCTTTTTACCGTTAATTTTGAAATTCGATTTTTTCACAGCTTCAATAGACTGTTAACGTGATTATATGATTTTATTTTTAACTCGATATGTCCACGCGTTCCCGAGTTTTTCCGGAAATGCAGTTTTCCAAACTAAAGACAAATTTTAATTAATAACAAATGTATAGTTTCTTAAACTACCTATCCAATATTATAAATGCGAAAGTGTATAATTATTTGTCCTTCCTTCACGCCCTAACTAAGCAACCAATCGACTTTATTTTTGACATAGAGTTAGTTGAAAGGACGGAGAGTAACAAAGGCTGCTTTATTTGTGACATAGAGTTAGTTGAAAGGACGGAGAGTAACAAAGGCTACTTTATTATTGACATAGAGTTAGTTGAAAGGACGGAGAGTAACAAAGGCTACTTTATTTTTGACACAGAGTTAGTTGAAAGGACGGAGAGTAACAAAGGCTACTTTATTTTTGACATAGAGTTAGTTGAAAGGACGGAGAGTAACAAAGGCTACTTTATTATTGACATAGAGTTAGTTGAAAGGACGGAGAGTAACAAAGGCTACTTTATTTTTGACACAGAGTTAGTTGAAAGGACGGAGAGTAACAAAGGCTACTTTATTTTTGACACAGAGTTAGTTGAAAGGACGGAGAGTAACAAAGGCTACTTTATTTTTGACATAGAGTTAGTTGAAAGGACGGAGAGTAACAAAGGCTACTTTATTATTGACATAGAGTTAGTTGAAAGGACGGAGAGTAACAAAGTCTACTTTATTATTGACATAGAGTTAGTTGAAAGGACGGAGAGTAACAAAGGCTACTTTATTTTTGACACAGAGTTAGTTGAAAGGACGGAGAGTAACAAAGACTACTTTATAACCCGATATTCCCACGGGAAGGTGAACCAGGTGAGTAAAACCACAAGCGGCCGCTAGTTATAATACGTATTATAAATGTGGAAGTGTGTTTGTTTGTTCTTCCTTCACGCCCAAACTAAGCAACCAATCGAATTGATTTTTGGCATAATTAGTTGAAAGGACGGAGAGTAACATAAGCTACTTTATATCTAGATTTTCTCACCCACGGGCAATTAATTAATAATTAATAAAGATCACTCGCTGATAACGAAAACAACTGTTTATATTTGTTCAGTTCTTAATAATAAGTATTCATAAAGCCAGGATAATTGGAGCCCTTGAGGAAGCATAAGAAAGTCTTAGAATATTATCAAACGGGCTTAAATATGTATTTTTTTTAAAGTCTTAGCATAAAACAGAAGGTTAAAATTAACGATAAGTAATAACGATTACTCTTAATTTTTTCTGCTAATTTTCTGATGTTTATAAGCGGAGAAGGCAAACCACTTAAGAAAATATATAAATAATTTTTCTATTCTCTTGATAGCTGTAATCAGATCCTTATACTCCCATTCCGTGACTGAGCTTTGGTACCACAGCCCCCCAGGGGCCCAAGTCTCCTTTTTTACAATAAACGACCAACTATTTCCATTATATCGACATTACATTTGCATTGTGCTAAATTTTATATTCTGCTAAGAGTTTTTAAAGTCTCGATATAGTGTCGATGGAGTGTCAGTCATGGAAATGGATTGGAACTGGATTGAGAACGGAATGTCAAATAAATACATTTTAAGCACTTTTTGGGAATTTAATGTATTAATTCATTCTTTATAATAATCAGTTCGGCTTTTCGAAGGGCAAAAATACTACAGATGCTGGAATAGCACTCCTCAAACATATTTTTGAGGCTTGGGAGGGCAAGCAAGACGTAAATGGTATATATTGGTATCGGCAAGAAGCGTTCGCTTGCCGCGACTGGACTCGGTTTGCCGAAGTAATCCGAGCGCAACTTGTTTTCATAAACCGGTATGCCCAAAGCACCTACCCTTTTGACAGAGGGGAATGCTTCGTATGGCTACTCCTTCCGACTAGGAAGCCGCGTTGTATACTTACCGGTTTATTAAAACAAGTTTCGCTCGGATTTTTTCAGGTAGTGCTTTGACTAAAATAATGTACACCCTGGGCAAATTTTGGTGCAGCAAAAGAAAAACAAATGTCGGAAAATTTTTTTTTGTCTTTCTGTACATAAAAATTCGTAGTGCCTAAACGAATTAAGCGATTTCAATGCGGTTTTTTTTTTTAAGTTTAACCCCCGACGCAGCGCAAAGAGGGGTGTTATAAGTTTGAAGCCTATGTCTGTCTGTCTGTCTGTCTGTACGTATATTCGTAGAGCCTAAACGAATCAAGCGATTTTAATGCGTTTTTTTTTAATTGAAAGCTAAATTAATCGAGATGGTTCTTAGCAACGTTTGATGAAAATCCATCTGGCCATTTATGGAAAAGGTCAACTGCCCGCCGAAACGGTAAAAGATACAAAGGTAGTGCTTTGATTAAAATACTGTACACCCTGGGCAAACTTAGATGCAGCAAAAAAAACAAAATGGCGGCAAATTTTTTTTTGTCTTAAAACGAAACGAATTAAGCGATTTCATGCGTTTTTTTTTTAATTTTGTGTGTATTTTAAAAAGGATGAAATAAAAATAAAATTTTAAAATTTTAAAAACCTTGCGACCGAAGAAAAATTCCAAAAAAAATAAATTTCCCTCTCGGTCGGGGGACCCCCAACGTATAATATAGGTACTGTTATAGTACTTTACTACTCGTACTACTAGTACTCTTTGTGTGGTGAAATTTTATTTTTTAGGATAAATATAGTATTAATGTCAGCTGCTAATCTCCACAAAAGAATGCCGTATGACAGGTTGCTTTGAAAATTATTAAAATAAACAGTCCTAGCAGTATATAGGTATGTTACTATGTAAGAAATTATTGTGCCTTTTACATTTTTTTTTTTAATTTTTTTTTAAACAAGAAACGGCTGTGCTTTTTATTTCTTTAAAATAATCTTCTATTAAAATGTTTGGGTAGCACAGCCATTTCTTGTCGATACAATATTCTATTTTTTGAAGGAAGGTATTTATCTTATTTGTTGACTTATCATCAATTAAATCTTTTCTGCAATGTTGACATTTATTTATCATTTTTAGACATTTTTTCACGACCCATTGACTTGCATCACTTTCTATAGTGTCTCCAAGCTCTGGATTTAAATTGATTTCATTATGGTAATTACTTTCAACATCTACGGGAACATTAGGATCAACAAAACCTCCCCTTAAAAAGAAGTATAAAGTTTGATGGTTCCTTAAATGTCCGATTCTTACGACGTAAACGATAAATGGTTTGTTGCAGCTGTTTTAATTTGTGATCGGATACTCCTCCATGGCGAATAAGTTTCTGAAAATAAAAATTGGTGCTTAGTTCACACTTATACTGCACTATTAAAGGTGGTTCCTCTAATGAAAGTTGCACCCTCCGGTTTTAAAATTATTGTTACTAAAAAACTTTTATTTAAATATTGGCCTTTAAAACTTAGAACAGATACACATATACAGCTGCGGAAAACCAAAACACAGTAAGGCCCAACTTCAATTTTTTTTTTATTTAGTGATTTTATTTGCCTAGTAACGCTCTACAAAATGGTCTGATCCTCGTAGCGCTACGTTGTCTAGAGCCTGAATTATTTAAAGAAGTTTAAACCTAGTAAGAGACAAAATAGCACAAAAAACCACATCAAAACACAGAAAAAGACCCCGTAACATCGAACCCCGTCTCATACTGTGTTTTGATTTTGTTTCTGAGACATACTTGGTTTTGGTTTTGTTTTACCGCCAAATTGCCGCGACCGTTACAATAGTAACACGCACACATTCAAAGGTGAATGCGAACGGACACCCTGCGGCGAGCCTCAGCGTGCTTAGTTTGCCGTGAGATTTTGTCGCGAGCACGTTGTGTTTTTGCTTTGAACCGGTACATACTGCATTTTAAAGAAAGTATGAGTTCACAGTTTTATCGGTCAAAGATGTTTTTAAAACTGGTAGACAGGTAAGACGTCAAAAATAGTTCATTATATTTGCCTTAAGCTTTTATTGTAGTCCGCTCGTGGTAAATTTGTGGCTGGCTCAAGAAATCTTTTTTTTTAAACAAATTTCAGCGACTCTTTTCAGGAACTCGACTTTCTGGTTAAAAAAATCAACGTGCCAACTTTGCCTGTTCTGAAAACAGAGCCACGAGGAGTGGCAAGCAATAAAAAAACTAATATTGTGGACAAATTAGTAACGTTGATGCCGCTTAACAGACAGATATTTTGGTTAAATTTGTCAACTAATGACAAATCTCCGGATTTAGGCAGCCACGAAGATGACATTACCGACAAATAAAGTTTATTAAACTTATTACAATACACTTTTTATAATTTCGTTTTTTTTATATAAGTAGGAACCTATTCGTTCAGATCGATAAATAGAATGTCTAGTACCAGCAGATGTTTTCAATAACTACCTAAAAGTATTTAAATAATTGTTCCATTACTTTCTTGTAAAGGTCTTAAAATTATATTTACTTTTTTGCATTCACAATGCAATTTTTATTATTGAAAAACATTGTACAGCCAGCTAAAAGGGAGGAAGGTAAAAAGTTGATTTATATCCACAGAATAAAGTTAAGTAGCTAATCAAAAAGTCTAAATAGAGATAGGTAATAACATTAAAAATGGGCTCTTAAAGTGTCCGCAAGTGTAAGCTGCTTGTTACTAGGTGTAAAGTTGATTGATAACTTGTTTAAAAACAAAACCAAAACCCAGTAACGTCTAGAATAAGAGATACTGTGTTTTGAGTTTGTTTTCGATTCGTTGCTAGTCAGCAAAAACAAGGACTTGTTCCTTAATAGGTCCAAAATTGTCAAATTTCTTATTCTTTTTATTGCTGAAACGTTCAACAGAGGTTTTATGACAAAGTAATAAATCCAAAAATTGTGGCAAAAAATAACGCTTCGACTGATGTATGACACTTAAATACACTACCTATAATATGCTTAAGGCAGGGCAAAAACACGTTTCTGCTCGTCCTATAAATTTTTCCAAATGCGTCTTACTGTGTTTTGGTTTTGCGCAGCCGGATAGTTTCAACATATCTGTGCGCGCGGCTATATGTGTGCGTGCGTTTGTAAAGGTATGATTCCGATCGACCGAGCGACGCAGCAAGCAGAACTGTTGCCGCACACTGATTACCGTGTGGCTGGCTACGCACGGTGAATCAGCCGTAGATTTTCACGGCGGAAAAACCGTGTGTGTACAACAGCCCTACGCGAACGTTCCAGTAGGTTTCTGGTAAGTAATAAAACTAAAATAATAAATTACACCTTTTGATCAAGAACTTAAGTTTAGGAGTTGTGCGTTTAGGTCTCTTTACAAGGTAATTGTGATCTTGTAACATAGTAGAAGCTGCGCTTTTGCACCTTTTGCTAGCTTTTGCACCAATTTTACGACATTGAGCTGTAAAAATACAAAATATGATTTTAAGCAAATGTAGTTTTCTTATAATAGTATTAAGGTAGAATTTTAAATATTTTTTTTTATGTAAGACATCATGATATCTCTTTTATGATAGTTTTATTGGATATCATACAATTAGTCAGATAAATAAATATTTACCAATAGTATCATCAACAGGCACAGCAGAAGTGGATGTGGATGGGTGTTCAGATATTTATTATCTGAAAAATAAATAAATTAACAATTAAGTACTAACAGATAAATATCTTATCTCTTTCTCTATAATATTTAATTAAATTAAAATTAAAAGAACTTATACCATGCAAAACGATACAGTCATTAAGTACTTATCTACTTCATAAATAATAAATATCGTTGAAGGGTTTTATGAGAGTTTGAAGTTTGATAGCTATAGCGATAGCACAAGCTATACCGTTAGGCGGTCGGGCAGCTGGCCTTCACCTCGTGTTTATAATTTTCCTGTGTTTCACGGTCAAATATTGTACGAAATATGTGGCGTGATAATAATGAAATGACGTATGATTTAAATATATGTTGTCACTTTAAGTTACACTTACGTTGTTATAATATGCGTATATTTTCGAGGAACTTATCGCTTCTGCATGGGGACCCACCTACAGTCCCTTTTAATATTGTAAGTATAGTATAAAAAGACAGTATTGCTATTGTATTGCTATTGCCATTGAGAATTTTTGGATTTCTTATTATGTTCTTGGCTGTATTTTCTGTTGTAGCCACTCCAGCGCCTAAGCCGGGGAAGTTAAAAGCCATCAAATCATCGTAAGTACTTACCCTAAGCAGGTGTACTACATACTATTTGAACAAAATTTTCTTATATAAATCACTACTTTGTAAAATGACGCTTGGTTATCACATAAAACAAATTATTGGGACAGTTATTAATGAACAAAAATTTCAAGCTTCTCTTTTACCTCTATATTCCGGTATATTTCAGGATAAAGTATTGAACAAAAAAACAAAAAATGTATCGCCGCGTTATATTTTTCGCTTTGTAACGAAGTGACAAAATGGTCAACCCAAAAACAATCTACAAAATTAAACACAGCGACCGTAGTCCGATCCTCTCGACTCCTTATTACTCCTCTATTACTTTCAAACAAATTTAGCGAAGATTTAAATTACTAATTTAGATAATTTTAATACAGCGTTCTGTATTGTTGTTTTTATTTTCAGAGCAAGGGTCTTAAAGCAATCAGCATTGCAGACACTGCCCACGACCATTAAGTTACGTATTAAATTACTTTCAAAGAAGTAATTTAATACGTAACTTAAAACTATATAATTATTATTTCAGTTTAGCATAATTTTAATTATGTTTTTTATTTGAGACCTGGCAAATAGAGTAGAAGAACCACATAAAATGGCCACATGCCTTTCGTAATCGCGGTTACGGACACTTAAATTTAGTATTTTCAATAATGTTAAACTTTGAAATTACTAAAATCGGGTCATTGGTCTCATCCAAGACTTCTACCCAACATCGTTTTAGACGAAATGTAGATAAAAATTATACAATAGTTTTGTAATTACGTAGCTTTGCCCACATTGTATTTAAAAAGTAGACAACTTTAACCTCTCAGGCACCGGGTTATGAGACACAATAGATATTCTATAGTTCTCTGGACACAGGTGCCCAGCTAGCAAATGACGAATTAATGGATTCGATAGAAAATTGATTCATTCACTATGTATTATACATTTAATGTAAGCTAAGACACTATCATATTAATTTGTAATGCAGATTTGTTTCTTAATGTTCAGTCAACAGCAGCTGTTGACTGTACAGTCACGAGCAATAATATGTATATGTCGCAGTCAACTGGTTAAATCAGCCGATCAATTGGAGGGCTAGCCCGTTAATTAAACCCGGCACTCAATTGAATGGCTAGGCCGATCATTGATTGAATCAGCATCACCGTGCGTTCAACTAGATGGCTTTTATAAGTTAGCCCTTTTAAGATGGTCGGGGCTGCCATTACCTGTCCCGAAATAAACTAACATCTTGCAGTTGTGATTAATTTAAATGTTTATTGAAATGGAACAAAGCGATGGAAATGGCAGCCCCCGACGGATTTTTCTTAAGTTTGTTATTTATTAATAGGTAGATATAATATGTATGGTACCTACATCACTTTTAGTCGGGGGATTATCGTAAAAAAAAATCTTTTTCAAAAGACTAAATAATTTCAACAGTCATGATCTTTTTTTATTTTTTTTTATATGACGTTTTTACATCGGCGTGGGTTTTTTTTTTAATTTTGTTTTTTATTCAACACTATCGATACGAAATTATGAAAGTGTTATAATACAGGAGGTTTTTATTACTTACACTGTTTAATTATCAAACTATAATTCTATGGCTAATAATTAGTGTTGAAATGTCATGTTATATACATGTATCTTTCAAACGCCCGTGTATTTTTCAATAAAATACAGTATCTTTCCTTGCGGATCTTCGGTTGAATCTTTCACAAGTTTACGTTTTTGACATGTATTTTACGGTGTATTTTTCGCAATAATACAATGTTACAATAAAATGCAATTTTGAGGGTAAATTTATATAGATTTAGTACATATGGCACTTATATCTTGTATCATTAAGGTTGATTTAGACGGAGACTATTTTGAGGCGACTGAATTACGGCGCCAGTGTGTACCGTACAGCACATCTTCAGACCGTTTAGATAGTAACTATTTTCAGCCGCCTAAATCTCGCCGCCAGTGACCAGCAAAGCGACACTAGTCACCGTGTAAACACACGGTGCCTTTTCAGTAGCACGCCGCCACAGCCGACGGTGCTTGTTTTTGCGCCAGTCTTTCTACGCTAGATCTCCATCATTTAAATGAATTCAAGACAATTAGCTCTGAAGTTTGTTAGTTAATTAAGTTAGAACTTCAAACCATTTTGCCCTCGGCTTATAAACATTTCCTCCAGCATCCAGATCTTCTCGATTTCTCAATTTTATTTAGTTCTCGATAGTACGCATTCCTGAGTTTTAATTTTCACCTTTATTTTATTTATGTCTAATCCTTCTATAGTCATTCCTAACCTAATTGTTTGCAGCGCTGTTGGGCGCTTTTCCTTGTTTCGATAGTCGTCGCTTCTGTTGTCCCAAAGACATTCTTGTTCTCTATATAGTTGAACAAGCTTTAATACTTCGTTTTCACTGAGTTTCGGCGCCATTTTACTCGAAGAAGGTACACCCTAGTTTACTACGGCATGGAGAGTGCTAGCGGCTGGCAGCGACGTGTAATAACACGAGTCCGAAAAATAGGCACGGGGGCAGCGAGGGACGCGGGCGGAGGTCACTGGCGCCAAAAAATAGGCGCGCGTTCTATTCAGTGCCAGCGCTGGCATGCCGCGAAAAAATGGCGCCGAAAGTGTTTATACGGTGCCTTTTCTAGGCGCTGCAATTTAGGCGACTGAAAATAGTCTCCGTCTAAACCTGCCTTTAATCTTTCGTGTTATGGGTACTGGGCTGCCTGGAATTAAATTATCGGGCTGGTTATGAGATTTTCAAAGAGTTTCGGAGTGGACGGTATGCACTTTAGTCATCAGCCGTTTATAATGTCCCCACTGCTGGGACACTCGCCTTCCTTATGGATAAAATAGGAGAATGAGCCATCACCTATAACGCGGGCCCAATGCGGATTGGTGGGTTTAACGACTGCAAATGCAGCCGGGACCAAAGGCTTAACGTGCTTTTCGAAGCACGGAGGAGCTCGAGAAAGTAAATTTTTGGTCTCCCATCCCGTGACCGACCATTGCGAAAGTTGCATAACTTCAATAATCGCAGGCCGAGCGTGTAAATCACTACGCCACGGGCTACGATAAAATAGCATGTACTTACAAAATATTAATCTTGTAAAAATAAACAAGGGAAGCACAGCCGCGTAAATAAATATCAATAATGATTTATATTGAATTAAATAAGCAAGGTTTTGTCCCTGTGATTGCTAAATATGAAAAATACACAGTATAAAACATGTGTTATACAGGAAAAATACAGAGTTTCGAAATAAACGAAAAATATAATTTGCAATTTTCAACGCTACTAATAATATGAGCCTGGTTTTTATTAAATCAAGCCCAGTACCCGTTTTATTACGAGTTTGCTTAACATGATATTTACCGGACTCGTGAGCGTAGACTATCGGATACACTGCTCATGTCGGTAAAACAGTCGCTAAATATGAAAGAGACAGAGCTACATTTTACGTTAACGTTTACTGTAACGTCAAGTTTGCCAAACTCGTAATAAGCCTACTGTAAAGGTATTGATAACATACTGACAACCAAGTCTCAAAAATGAAAATAAAACAACAGCACATATTAAAATTTATTAAAAATAAGTACTAATTATTACAATTATTACGAATTTTAATAAAGCTATTTGAGTTTAGTAATTTACAAACTTACACAATTATAGGTAAAGTTTAAATACAAATAAAAATAGTCAAAATACGATAGTGGAGAAAGTAAGTACCAGATTTTCTATTAGTAAAAAAAATACATTTTTTTTGTTATGAAATAGGATTTAGTCAAATTATTGTCTTCTCTACTAATGTAAGTAGTGCATGGAAGGTGCAATTTTACGTAAATTGCAACATAATAATGACGCTTGTTTATTAATTTCACCTGTATGCTGCTGAATATTCCAGATACAACAATATTTTATTTTACTATAAGCACAATGAGGAGTTTTATACATACCAGGAACACAACAACAAAATGAAAACAATAAAAAATGTGTCATAGGTAATCCCGCCTTACTTTTTCAAGTAATCGGCATACAAGATTAAATTTTCCTGTACAAGCAAGCATAAAAGCCGAGTGGGTTTCTCGGTCGATAGTCATTTGTTTCAGTAGCTTTGAACAACAGAGGCAGAATGAAGGTTGCTATTTTGTTTGTCGTTTTGGCTGTTTGCTCACAGTTGTGTTCGGTGTCCTGCAAAACTATCCCTCCGCCCGTGACAGGAGTCTCTACCACAACTTCGAAGCCCTGGACGACAAAACTTAAGGATGGCTTGGTGCGTATGTAAATTCGCATTAATTAAGAGCCGGTTTCACCACCAACAGATAAGTTCTGGATACCTTACCTGGCAGATAATTTGAGAGTTGTCGTATGAAAAGTATGTCAAATATCTGCCCGATAAGCGATCCAGAAAGTTATGGATAGCTAATCTGGCAGATCTCAGTGGTGAAACCGGTTCTTAATGCTGTCGCAAACATAAGATGAAACTGATTTTTTTTTATTATTTTTACATATCCGATCGAAACAAAGTTAAATAATTTCTTTTTTTTAGAATACTATTTTCCAAGGTGTTGCGGTGGTGGGGGCTGTACAAGGCGCAGTACAGAATCATAAAAGTATGAAACATAAACCGGCCAAACAACACTGACTGAAATGAAAGATAAAGAAAATAAGGAAAACTATTGTTATCAACTTATTTTAAATGAAAACCCTTACTTTTTTTACACTTGTTGTTAAAAACTGGAAGAATTGGTACCTAATATAAGTATTTATATAAAAAAGCACTCGTGCCTAAAAAAAATCATTGCGACAATTCCCTCATCTAAAAGTTTATAATCTACGTTTAGTGACATCCATTTATAGGTAGACAGACAACTTTCCAAGATTTTCCCTGAGCGTTTTTTTGTGTTAAAAGTAAATAAAGTAGATAAATATAAGTAAGCACTTGTTTCTCAAGTGCAAAACGTAGTGGAAAAACGAGAGCCAGATTGTGTGATACGCTGGGTACCGACCATTATTTTTTTTCAAAAATTAATTATTTCAACGTGATGTACCCAAAATGTTCTATTTAGTACCCAACATCATTTTTTTGTACTTATCAACTGATGTCTATACGGCAACGACGAAATCGGTCGGTACGTAACGTACTCGTCTCGTACGGACCAACATTAAAAAAATATATATTCGAGTAAAAGATGTTACAGAATAATTTGTACTCGTCATACAGTTTTTGATGTGTACATCAGTATTCAATACACATGCCTAAATCTATAAGGTTTTCCTATTCAAGTTGGTCGAAATGTAACGAAATACTTTCCGCACCGACTTATAGCGTATATTCTATTTAATTGATGTTTCAGCATAAAAATAAATACTTACCTAAATTGTACCTACTTTTACAATGCTACAAACAATGGATAAAAACTGGCCAAGTGCGAATCGGAGTCGCGCACGAGGGTTCCGTACCATCATTATTTATAAAAACGGCAAAAAAATCACGTTTGTTGTATGGGAGCCCCCTTAAATATTTATTTTATTCTGTTTTTTAGTATTTGTTGTTATAGCGGCAACAGAAATCATCTGTGAAAATTTCAACTGTCTCTCACGTTTCGGGGAAGATTTAAGAAACGGAAAGCGATAGAAAAATGTTCATCCTCGTACGAAAACTGTTGGCATTACAGACGCGATTTAAGAGAACGAGCGGAAAAAGAGAATTGAAGAAAAATCTGAGATTTTAGGCTAATAGCCTGGTTAAGAGCATAAATTTTTATCCCGATATTCTCACGGGAACGGGAACCACGCAGGTGGATACATAATAAAATGTAGTTGTTCCTTTACGACTGAATTCGAACCCGCAACCTTATCTAACCAGGGCCTGTAGACAAAGTAACATCGTTATGTAGCGAAACGATAATTCGATACGTTATTGTCTATATTCGCCAATTAACTTGTGGTAAGACCACGTGACTTAGCGCGGCTTATGCCAATCCGCCAATCCCATCCATTTAATTCTTTTCGAACTTCGTTATCGTTTTTAAATTGTTACTTTGTCTAGGAGGCCGGGGGTGCGATTGCGTAAGGTAATCGTATTCATTTGACAGTTCATATCGTATTCAATCGGCTGCAATTTGTATGGGATGACATACGATATGATACAATATGAACTGTCAAATCAATACGATTACGCAATCGCCTAGCTGATTTCCGGTCAAATAATCTTCAATGATGCTGCATCAATGAGACCTATCTACTTACTCGTTTATCCACTCCACTCATTTGAAAGGAGTTTTGTCGCATTCGAAAGCCATTTGAATTTGGAATGTGAATATTGTTAGTAAAAGTTGCACAATCGCATTGTTTTTTTTAACAACTTAATGATAAATTAACTACACGCAAACCAAATTATAACAAAAAGGAAACATTTCTTTAATTTCAAAAATAAGTTGTACTGCATTCAAATATTTTTGATTAAAAATGACTATAATAGTTGGTCAGAAAATTAAAGGCAGCAAACGTTTTAAATTGATACCTTCGCAAATACTAAACTAAACTACGTACCAACTAAATATTAACAAAAAAAACTGAAATAAATTTATTGCCAATTAAATAATTAGTTCGCATTAAGCGAAACATGTGTAATTAAATTTTGATAAGCAATTTGGATGGCTAGCCATCCAAATTGCTTAAAATATATTAAAATAAAATAAAATGAGAATCATTCCATAAATGTACGATCAGCAGCAGATACGGCTCAATAAAAATGTCCAATCGAATGTTGAGTTCGGAATTGTCTGTAGTAATTTGATATTTTGTATATACCTTAGTTGTCGTTGACAGTACATTAACGTTAAATAATAACTACGGTTATCAACGCTCATTTAGCTTTTGAAGAACGTTGCGTTGACTATATCGAAATCTACCGATTTTTCAATACAGATAAAATTCAGTTTAGTACTTAGAAAAATTACCCTCTTTAATATTCATTCTTAAGAGATAAGGAAATTGCCTAATTACATGTTTTCTGATCTACCTGGCAATTGTGAAATCTTGCCGACCAAGCAATAATTTATAAACATACCTTAATTTGCTGACAATGGTAAAATTGTTTGCTAAGGTGTTGCAACTTGGGTTTTATTTAAAATACTTAAATTAATAAATATTGGACAACATAACATACTTAGTACAGTCAACAGCAACTACAACTTTACACTTTGACCTTGAGAGTGCTCTTAAGTCTCTCGTATTAGCGTTGGTTTCAGTGCAAATGTAAAGTCGTACGTGCTGTTGACCGTACCATTGATTCCGAGATTTTATTGCATACAAAAACTTATTATGTTATCCAAATTAATTAACTACAGATTTTGCCTACAAACCAAATGGAATATTCAGTTGCAATCCATTTATTTACTTCCCTTCTGTATATGTATACATATGAGGTTCACACGTCCGAGCCATTAATTATTATTGTAGATATAACATAGTGCATAATAAATTAATAAATAGAAAAATATTTTTTATTTAAATATTATATTTTTTTACAAATCTCTTGTCTATTATAGGTATGTGTTTTTTAAATACCAATTACTTTGGGTAGGTAGCTATTTCACGAGACCATGTAAAAGATTCGAATAGCATATAAATTATTCAAAATGAAATTTTTTAATAATTTATATGCTATTCTGATTTGATTTTATTGATCCACTCAAAAACCTAAAGTTATATGAGATATAAAAAAATCGGCCAAGTGCGAGTCGAACTCGCACATGAAGGGTTCCGTCTCTCACTCACCCAAGGTTGCCTGGAAGAGATTGCTATGTAGCAATAAGGCCGCCTATTGTATGTTCCTCTTTTTTGTCATATTCTCTGTGTGTTTGTTTTTGTATCGTGTGCAATAAAGTTTCTATTATTATTAATTAAATACACCTACCCAAAATGCCCCTATAAATTTTAGTCTGCAAAAATAACTTTGTTTTTCATAGTGTCAGTATGAATAATTATATTTGCGGTTTTGGAAAAAGTGCTATAGCTCTGAAAATGCTTAATATATTTCGTACAAACTAACTTTCGTTGAAAGTTTTTATAAAGGTCTACAGCATATTTTTTTTAGATTTTTCACTTTCTTATTTTAAAAGTTAGACACACATTTTACCACTTCGAAAGTGTATATCATTCAAACGGTTGATTTTAAGAAAAAACTGTTTTAGGAACCTCTATGTATTTTTTAAAGACCTATCTATAGATACACACGTATAGGTTTGATGAAAAAAAAATCAGTTTCAGTTCCATGTATCCCTTTATTTAATATATATACGATTTAATATATGTGTAAAAACCGTAAAGCGGTTTACCGAATACATCTACCTACCAAGTTTCAACTGTGTAATCCTCATAGTTTTGGAATAAAGTGGCTGTGGCATACATCGGACATGACGAATCTATAAGGGTTTCGTTTTTTGCCATTAGGCTAAGAAACCCTAAAAAGACAAGTTGTACCTATTGTAGGTATAGAAAATGCTATTAGGTAGCCTCTGAAATTGTTTTCTATCAAATCATTGTTTATAGGCATCTTTATAGGGTTCCGTATCCATAGGGTAAAAGGGGAACCCTAAGACTCCGCTGTCCGTCTGTCACCAGGCTGTATCCAGGCTGTAGGTATCTTATGATGAACCGTGATAGTTCGACAGTTGAAATTTTCACAGATGATGTATTTCTGTTGCCGCTATAACAACAAATACTAAAAAACAGAATAAAATAAATATTTAAGGGGGCTCCCATACAACAAACGTGATTTTTTTGCCGTTTTTTAAATAATGATGGTACGGAACCCTCGTGCGCGTTTCCGATTCGCACTTGGCCAGTTTTAATCCATTGTTTGTAGCATTGTAAAAGTAGGTACAATTAAGGTAAGTATTTATTTTTATGCTGAAACATCAATTAAATAGAATATACGCTATAAGTCGGTGCGGAAAGTATTTCGTTACGTTTCGACCAACTTGAAATAGGAAATCCTTATAGATTTAGGCATGTGTATTGAATACTGATGTACACATCAAAAACTATATCGATACCTTGCGGCTCAAAGGGCGTAACCACCAAAACACGACTTTTCAGGAGAGCCAAAAAACTTAAATTTAAATTTTGTATTTATCACAACTTTGTTGTTATTGATCCTATAAATATGATTCTTACACCAAAAGTCGTTAATTTTTGAGGTGCATAATGTTAAAACATAACATTTTAAGAAATATTTGTAACTAAAAAGTTAGCTGGTGAATACGCCCCACAAAATCAAACATGTATGTCTTTTGTGCCCCATAAAATGACTGCTGCGTTAGTAACGCTGACTTTTATGCCCCATAAAATGAGTGCTGCGTTAGTAACGCAGAGTGTAACCACCAACATTTATAATTAAAACTGTAGTTTTTATCGTTCTGTTATTAGATATTCAAGTTTTTGGGTTTATATTACAATACTTAAAACTGTTTTTAGTAGAATAGGTCAATTTAGCAACCCTTAGTCCATCAGAGGCTTATATTCTATTCTGATATTTATAACTAGGGAAGTTTTTTATTTACTTTTGTAATGACAAAATAAATTTAGTATTTTATAGTTAGTTACTAGACAGAGGATAAGAGTAAAAGGCTACTAAACCTTTTCATATTGCAAAACAATCTTGATTGTTGGCTAGTCCTGAAGAAGGTAATAAATAATAAGACAAATTAATTGGAACTACAAATTATTTTAAATTATAATTTTTAAGAATTTGCTACACAGGTTTAACTAACCTTAAGCTACAAAATCTGCAAAGCTTCACAGCTTTGTCAAATGTTAGGCACATTACAGCAATGTTTGTGGCTTTACAATTAAACCTAGTTTTGGAGGGCCTTAACATGGGTTATATTATAACTAAACTTTTTAAGAGGAATGTGTAGAAACGGTCTCGATACAAACGGCGATAACGTTTTCCACCCTCTAAACCTTAACATACTAGAATGAACTATGATGAAATATATGAAATATATTCTTTATGGCTTTAAGTCATACGGATTTACGCCCTACAATTTCATTTGAGATTGTCGTTTACGTCCAGTACTTTGATGATGCCTAATAATTATTGCTTTTAAATTGCCTTGAAATTTGGGGTCGTATTCACCATTGTTTTCAGAATTTGAGAACTTTAAAAATACAGTTCGATAGCGCAGAAAAAACTGAATAAGATGGCATTTAAAACGCATTTTGGCCAAAATGGTGGTTACGCCCTTTGAGCCCCAAGGTATCGTATGACGAGTACAAATTATTCTGTAACATCTTTTACTCAAATATATATTTTTTAATGTTGGTCCGTACGAGACGAGTACGTTACGTACCGACCAATTTCGTCGTTACCGTATAGACATCAGTTGATAAGTAGGTACAAAAAAATTATGTTGGGTACTAAATGAACATTTTGGGTATATCACGTTGAAATAATCAATTTTTGAAAAAAAATATGGTTGGTACCCAGCGTATCACACGCCAGATTTCACAATTCTCCGTTAATACACCTTTCATCCATAATCCGGCTTTACCTAACATTTCAGGGTACAAAATAGGTATATTGTAAAGAGACGTTTCCGAAAAACGTTCAGTGTTTGTATTTAAGAAACGATTTATCTCTTCGGAATATTTGAATAACATCGTCAATTATTTATTACATTCGAGAATCCACCTACCGTTTACAAGAGCGAAGATAAATTTAGCATAATATTATAGTAGTGCTATGGTAATAATATTTACCTCAAATGTGTTCATTGGAAAATAACAGCCAATTTCCTAAATAGTTAATATATTTTTTACCTGGATGCTTAATTCAATTTGATTCAACTTGGAGCAAATAATTGATCTTGATCTGGGTATTATCTAAGAATGTAGATCTAAGTCCTTGCTCGCCTGGGACGCATTTTTCGTGCGAATTTTACTCGCACGAACCCATATAACAAACACGCATGAACGATCCCAACTTTCCAAGTTCTATGGGAGTGCACTTATTGAGTGCGAGAGTCGTACGTATACATGCGTGTAGTTCAGTAGCTCAGCACGAAGAGCTTTTGAATAAGTATCGAGGAAGTAAATTATAAAAATGTATGAGATATTGAGAAGCGAGAATACTTACTCGATACTATTTCGACAGTTTTTCGTGCTAACCCTCTGACGTCTGAAAAGAGTCGAACTTGATGAGATTTTAGAGTTTTTGGTATGCGCAAATGCATTCACCTCACAAAAAAAAAATTAAGTTGCCTAATAACTATATTATTCCATTCTTTCTCTTTTCATAAATACTTTGTCCGAATATCTACTTAAATCAATTTTTCACTAAACAGGATTAAAATATTGTAAATAAAACACTAAAGTTGGATTTAAGTTTTATTTCGTAAATGAGCGTTGTAAGTATCTTTTATGCATCATTTGAGCGTATAGCAGGTGTTCATAAAGAAATATTACCTCGCAAAGGCTCTTGCACACAATCATATCCAGCGCCATATCACTCTCATGCCGGAACTTGTCCGGGTTTTGTCATATTTCATATAATGTAGGAAGTAGAAGTGAACGCGAAGCCGTGATCTAACTGGCCCAAAGCCAAAGGCGGTGCAACTTATGACTGTCCTTAAACATTTGATAAGGACACTTCTCACAATGTTTCATTTCATACCGTTCGTATCATATCGTTGAAAGATAAATGATTTCTATGAATAACGCCTGATCCCAGCTGGTCCATTGACTAGGATAGTTTCGCGTAAATATCTAAATATCATTTGCTATAGGTAGTTACATTCTGGGTAATCCAATTACGATTTGTATTTGAGGGCCTAAACACATACATCGCTGGTTTCTGGGGCGCGGGCTCGCAACGCTGGATACTGCGGCGCGGCGACGCAGAATCCAGTATTGCAAATACAAATACAAATACAAATATGTTTATTCGTCATCACAGGTACACATTAAGTTGACAGGATATTTATAGTAAGTATCACCATGATGTACCAATTAAGGCATACGAATGTGATGGAAAGCATTTATATTTATGTTAACAAAGCTACAATATTAATACAAATAATGTCAAATAAATCATAAGAATACAATTTCATATATCATTAAATTGGAGTTCATCTCATTATCATTACATAATTAGGTAAAATTAAATTAAACTAAGCGATAAATTGAAAACATTTAACAATTATTAGAATAAACATATATAAATTTAAGGTCATACGGCGTAAAATAAGTTAAACAATAAATCAATAATATAAGATCGTCAAAATTATAATTTGATTGATTAAAAATTCATTACCTAACTACTTACATACTAGTCTCAATTAGGTCATATCAAATAAAATATAGATACAATAAAATAAAATAAAACAAACATATCTTGACTACATTAGAATAAACACATTATCTTTTAGAATGCATGTCAGTGAAAAATTCATTTATACTGTAGTAACATTTTTCTATGAGCAACTTTTTTAAGTTATACTTGAAATGATTAATGTTTAGTTGTTTTAGTGACACTGGTAAACTATTAAAAATTTTTGGGGCCATCTCAATAACACTTTTTCTTATTAATGCAGTTTTGCATACATTAGTGTAAATTTTTTGTTTTCTAGGGCGAAGACCAAGTCGTTTCTGTTCCACTTTAGTAAAGAGATCGGGATTGGATTTGACAAAAATGCATAACTCAAGAATGTATAGACATGGTACTGTTAAAAGTTTTAGGGATTTAAAATGTGGCACACAGCTATCAGTACGTTTAATTCGACAGATAGCTCGGATGCATTGCTTTTGAGCCCTTAACAATATTTCCCTATAACTCGAATTTCCCCAGAAAATCACACCATATTGCGCGGTGCTATGTGCATTAATTTAGTTCCTGTTATTGCTACCAAATTGTTTTCGGCGCTAGCGTCACAGCAACACGCGGCGTCTCACTCTCGCACATAGGTAGAAGCGCGAAAGAGTGAGACGCCGCTGAGCCATCAGCGAGCGATTAGCCAGCAATCACACACGTAATACTTACCATTTTTCACCGACTTCCAAAAAGGAGGAGGTTCTCAATTCGGCCGGTATGATTTTTTCATGTATGTTCACCGATTACACCGAGATTTCAAGAACGATTTATGTGATTCTTTTTTTGTTCGACGCGGAATAGTTACATTTGGTCCCATAAAAATTTGATTCAGTTTGGTCCAGTAGTTTTTATTTTATGAATCAGAATCATCGTCGTCGTCTCAGCCACATATCACCCACTGCTGGGTTCTACCTCCCCCAGGATCTCCACAACGATCGGTCCTGCGCTGTCCGTATCCAGCGGCTTCCCGCGACCAGATCGTCGGTCCACCTTGTCGGGGGCCTTCCCACGGAGCATCATCATGTGCATTCCAGAACCTTTCCGCCCCAACGGCCATCGGTTCTTCTCGCTATATGTCCCGCCCTTTGCCACTTCAGCTGAGCAATCTTTCGAGCGATGTCAGTTACTTTAGTTCTCCTACGAAGACCCACTGTTTGGGAAGCACTACAGAGATCTTAGAGCATTGTGTTCAGGTCCTCTAAAGTCTCAGCTATAAGGGCTATATCATCGGCAAAACGAAGATGTGTCAGATACTGGCCATTAATGTTGATGCCGAATCCTTTCCAGTCAAAGAGCTTAAAGATGTCCTCCAACGCAGCTGTAAACAGTTTCGGAGAAATGACGTCTCCCTGTCTCACACCTCGCTGCAGTTGGATGGGATTTGTGCTCTGGTTTTGTAATTGGGCTGACATGGTGGCATGTTCGTATAAGTACCTTTACACCTCGATATACCTATAGTCCACTTGGCACCTCTGCAGAGACTGCAGCTCCGCCCAGGTCTCTATCGAATCGAAGGCTTTCTCATAGTCCACAAACGCTAAGCAAATTGGCAGATTATACTCCTCGGTCTTCTGTATAACCTGCCGCAGCGTATGGATGTGGTCTATGGTGCTAAAGTCTTTTTGGAACCCGGCTTGTTCGGAAGGCTGGAAGTCGTCGAACCTTCGAGCCAGACGATTCGTAATGACTCTCGAAAACAACTTATAGACATGGCTTAGAAGTGAGATTGATCTGAAGTTCTTCAAACGGGTGTTAATTTTTTTTTGTTTTTATGAACGACGGGGAGACTCTTAGCCTTCATGATACCTGCTGTTAAGTATTGATAAGGCTGAAGATGGAAGCGAGCCTCTCCCGGAATCCTCATCCACTGAGGAACTGGCTATCTTATCTCGAACTGACGGAACACAACAATGCTGAAAACATTGTTGTCACTTGACTTATATAATATGGTGGTAGTTAGCCAGGCGGACTTACAGTAAGTCCTACCACCAATCAAACCGAATACAATATGTACCCACGCTGGGAATCGAACCCGGGACCCCTGGGTCTGATACCGGTGGTTGTACCACTAGACCACAGAGGTGGTGTTATCTCCCATTTTGAAGAATAAAGTCACTTCACTTATATTCCATCCAAAAAAAGCTGCGTTTAAAAAAAACTGACTACAACTACTACTTCTTCTACTACTACGACTTCAAAAGGCTTATTTTTTGCTTTTTAGTTTTTGAAATCGATTTTTTACGCTTTTTTTTTACATTTTAGTGTCTGTAATATGTTGCTTTGTAAACTACAGTAGGATTTATCTAGATTAGATTACGTTTAATGTACATTATAAACAAAGTAACATGATATTACATCGTCCAGGCATTTAAAGCAGTTTTTTTTATTTTAAAGTTGCGCAGCGATCGCGCGATTAATGCGCCATAATTGCTAATTTTCAGGAAATAGCCCCACCGGACTGTTTACTTATTTCTTTGTTTTACTGACTATCCAACAAAGTCAAGTGCTTACTTAAATAAATGCTTGGGTAGAAAAAATAAGAAATAAAATTAATGTTTAACAAATTAAGGCAATGTATATTTGTGTTTCAAAGTTGATTATTTGTGTGCATACGTATGCATATATGTTGTGTGTATGTGTGTGTTGTGTGTGTGTGTGTGTGTGGGGGGGGGGGGGTGTGTGGGTGTGTATGTATGTATGTGAGTGAGTGAGTGTGTGTGTGGGTATGGGTGCGTATGTAAGTGTTTTAATTGCGAGATTATGTCTACATAAAATAATATCATAAAGTACAGTGCGACAGAAAAGAGTAAAAAAAATGAGGGCGCCACTAGTCTTGTCCTAGACTACAAATAACAACACTGATAATACAACTACGCGCTAGACCTTTCGCGCTAAACTCTATTATATGCAACTTAGTAGATTTATATAAGCTAAGAAAAAGACAAAGGAAGTACAGAACGGCCAAGAGAGAAATGCACCTTTAAAAATAAAATAAAAAACTTGCTTAATTTTGTAGAACTTGTGTTTATTACAATTTTAAAGATAAAAAATGAAATTTATTTTTAAAAATTTACATCGTTTAAATGGTGTCCTTGACGGTTACAGCATTCTTCCAATCTGGCATCAACATTTTGGAAAACTTTCGTTAGAATTTCCCTTGAAATGGATATCATTTCTTGCCGAATATTTAGCTTTAGTTGCTGCAGAGTTGTTGGATTATTAGGGTACCTACACTTTGCTCTTTAGGTAACCCCACAAAAAGAAGTCTGCTGGAGTTAGTTCGAGGCTTTTAACTTTCGTGGGAACATGTCTCTTACCACGGCGATGCTCTTGTTTGAAGTGTGACATGTAGCCCCATATTGCTGGAACCAAGTGTTCCTGTTATAGCGTCGAGATTCTTGCAGCTTTGGAATCAAAAACTTCTCAGCATGGCAGTAGCGCTCTGAATTAACGGTCACAGCATGGCCACGATTGTTCTCGAAAAAAAATTGGTCCGACGATTCCCCATCTTGTGATACTCTTTGACGACTCCAAGGCCGCATTTTTTGCGTCGATCCTTTCGAATCTTTCAATCCATTGCTTTATGAAATTAGTGCTTGGACACTCACTGATGCGCCGCAACTCGTATTCAACACGGTAAAGCCGTTAAAAAGTCACTTAAGATCGAGCATTCTCGCTAAATGCGCGGTGCAAAAGTGCATTTCTCTCTGGGCCACCCTGTATTTGATAGATGAATTAGAACTAATAGTAACCTCTGAAATGCTAGAAAAACCTTTTTAGGGTTCCGTAGCCTAATGGCAAAAAACGGAACCCTTATAGCTACGTCATGTCTGTCTGTCTGTAACAGCCACTTCATTCCAAAACTATGAGGATTACTCAGATGAAACTTGGTAGATGTATTCTGTAAAGCGCTTTACGGTTTAGAAATATAGAGCACTTCCCAAAGGGAACTGAAACAAAAAAAAAACATCAAACCTATACGTGTGGGATATCTATAGATAGGTCGAAAAATTATAGTGGCATTTTGGGTAGGTGTATTTAATATAATAAAAATAATAATAGTAACTTTATTGCACACGATACAAAAACAAACACATACAGAGAAAATGACAAAAAGAGGAACACACAATAGGCGGCCTTATTGCTACATAGCAATCTCTTCCAGGCAACCTTGGGTGAGAGAAAGAACAGTTCATGTGCGAGTTCGACTCGCACCTGGCCGATTTTTTCTTTATATGTATACAGAACATTTACTACTTCTTGGAATTTGTCCCAGTAGTTCCATAGAACGGAGTTCAATTTACAAAAAGACTATAATATTTTGAAGACTTGGGTGTTTGTTACTCAATCACGAAACGATGAAATGTAAAGAATTAAGTTACATTTTATCTTGATATTCCCACGGAACGGGAACCACATGAGTGAAACCGCGGGCGGCCACTATTCTGATAAACGTATTTGGATAACAAACGATATTGATTCCGCGGAGTAGAAACATAGCAGTGCTCGTCACGACTTTATCATGCCTGACATGTTGTTATTGCGTTTAGGGAATGATATCTATGTCGCTAGTGGGAAAAGTCCTTTAGCCGGGAATACGGGATCACACTTCACGTTGTTCATTTGTTATCATCCTGCAGCACGTTTTTGCGGCGTACTGTAGTTGTTTTTATTTTTATAACAATGTTTATGACTCGGGTGTTCCTGCTTTTTGTTGCTTTTATATTTATGGCGTTGCTTTATTATTGTGTGAGTATCATTATGAGCTGACCTAAATAGTACCCGGCAGAATAGGATACAATACAAATATGAAAACTTCAAAGTCGAGCTTGGGAAACTTTTTTTTTTAAATAAGATTGCCAAGCATTTGTAATTACCTAACTATACGATAACTTGATTTTATGTAACTAAAAATAAATATGAAACATCCTAACAAATGTAATAAATGCAAAAGTGTGTTTGTTTGTCCTTCGTTCACGCCCAGACTAAGCAACTTATCGACTTGATTTAGGCATAGAGTTAGTTGAAAGGAATGAGAGTAACAAACTATTTTTTTTCCTGATATTCCCACGGGAATGGGATCGCGAGCGGAAACTAGTTGTTTAATAAATGCGTTATTCAGTATTTTTATATTAAATAATTCTAATTTCCATTCCCAGAGAGCTTTAACATTTCAATTTATTTCAGAAGTACAGACAATATTGTTTTTTTTATCAATCCTATTCAGTTCCGGTATTTTCTTTATTGGAAGGCATTATTAAGAAGGCATTGATTAAATGATGGATTTGTATAAGGATGGATAAGCTTTGTAAAGCGCCCCGTAAACGATCAAATTTTCTGTCAAACTGACAAATGTTCGTGTTTGTCAAATTGATTTTGACTGTCGGTTGCTATGTTTGATTCATTTTACTTCCGGAAACTTATTTAACAAACGTGTCAACAAATTTGTCAAATTATGTCAAACTAATTTGTCAAATAAATTTGTTCCCGGGCCCTTATACTAAACACATTTTTGTTTAAACTCTCATTTATTGAAACGAAAATTGCCATTCTTCAAACTTATTACATTGTTAGAATTCACGAAATAACAAAATAATCATACAAAGGAATCGAAACAAATGTTTATTTTTGGAGGAGGTTGTCTCGTTTGTCACACAAAGCTTCATGTTTCTCGGAGACCTCTTTCACTTTTAGATCCAATTCCAATTTCCCTCTGAAAGGAAAATAAATTCCATGAAAACCTAGAAAACTTTACGCCATTTCTAGCCAATGCATTAATATAATCAATCACCATTATAGTTGCCCTTTTTACTTCTCTCACGTTTTCATTGAATGTAAAAAAAAACAATAAAGTTGTATCTAATTATGTGTTAGAATAATTAATCTGTACGTAAAATAGCTTTTAACAAAGTCTTTTTAATTTTAACTTTTGAAGCTATAAACGGAGAACATATTCAAAACCTAAATAATATTATAAATGCGAAAGTGTGTTTATTTGTCCTTTCTTGTCGCTCTTACTAAGCAACAAATCGTAGACCTATATCGAGATGGATGAAAAGAGCGCTTCAAACTGTATGAGAACCTAGCGTGTCGAATTTTTCGTACCTAGAGATTTAGTGACGTGAAATGTTATTGACGAGCTCTTGCAAGAAAGCACTGCACAATTTACCATTTTTGTTTCTGAGTGACGCGTGTTTTCATCACAATGGACTCAAGCGGACTGACTTAGGTCGGAAAACTTTGACCGTGGATCAACTTTTTTGAACGCAAGGGAGGTTTAAGTAAGGCAAGGCGTTTTTGCCGCAAAAACGTATACTTCGACACTCTCAAGAGAATCAAAATTCAAAATTAAGAAAAAATCAACTCTGCCACAAATGAATTCCCAGATGGAACAAACGACCTTTGGAAATTCGGTCCAATGCTCTACTATACTTGTGGCTGAGTTGATTATTACCAATATTTTTCTATTTAAAATTTATCATATTCATAGGGTACTTTCCGTTGATCGAAAATGACGATATTACTTGCCAAATTTCATTAGAACAATGAAATTTGGCAAGTAATATCGTCTTTTTCTACAAGTACAGGAAGTAATCTGATAACTAGACATTTGTAATTAAAACATGAAAAATATTAGTTATAAGTTTTGGAAACCGAATTTCGGGAAAACTTCGGAAAAACTGCGAGACTCAATTCCTGAACTATTTATAATATTATGTAGCCTATGTAATACTAATTTGTGCGGAACCCTCGGTGGGCGAGTCCGACTCGCATTTGTCCGTTTTTTTTATATTAAGCTGGACTGCCAATCGATGTTCATTTTAAAGTTTGGCATTTTAAACAGTGTGACCGACCATCCCATATAAATTTACTTTTAATTAAATTAACATGTAAGTAATTATTTTAATTAGTAAACCTTTATCAAATTTGCAAAAGCATTCATCCATGTTACTCGTAATTAAAAGTGCTGTTTTTGGTTTTCAGTTGGTTTGAAGTGCACTAATGCACTTCAAACCAACTTTTAAATATCGAGGTATGCGTGTCGAGCGCCAGAGGATATTGTATAAATGTAATATTTTAGCGATTGGTGGCCTAAGGCCTTACCTTAGACTTGGAGGTACACACCGTCTATCTCGATATAGGTATGTGCAACAAATCGACTTGATTTTTGGCATTAGTTGAAAGGACGGAGAGTATTGGCTATTTTTTTATCCCGATTTTCACACGGGACCGGGATCCATGCAGGAGAAATAATTTTATAAATACTATTACCGCCAACTGTGTGGTTTCCAAAATCATGTGGTGGACGAAATCGCGGGTGGAAGTCATTTATATAATGACCTCGACCTCAATCTTTATACATAAAATAACATGCTAAAGTACTCACAAGATATTTAAAATATCCTCAGGGAGGTCCGACTGGAGGCTGTCCAATTCACATTTTAAATTTTCCACGACTTCTTGACTTTTCCGCAACTCCTCTTCAAGCTCATTTACAGCATTGTGAACTTTTTCCATTTCCGATTCCATTACCTCTTCATTCTGAGTCGTAAAAAAATACATTTGAAGCAATTCAATTGATGTAAATAAAATATGTATTTTGCCTAACAATTCGTTAGGCAAAATACATATTTTATTGACAATATTTTTCTTTTGTGTGTATTTACAACTTGATTGTTTTTTAAATGCTTAACAATAAAAAAGGTAGTAGTTGCAATTATTGCAACATGCTTAACAATAAAAAAGGTAGTAGTTGCAATTATTGCAACTACTACCTTTTTTATTGTTAAGCATTTAAAAAACAATCAAGTTGTAAATACACACAAAAGAAAAATATTAAAGTAAACCTACTTATATAAAAAAATATCCAATATTTCTCTGTGGCAATATTGACATGAAATTAAAGTTTCAATATTGTTCTCGAAATAAACCTATCTTAGCGTTGATGCTTAATATGAACATTAATATTGATATAATAAAGGTGTATCAAGCATTTTAGAAGTTTTGTACTTCTATTTATTTATTTATATCCGCTGTTATTTGATTAACGAGAACATCAATGGGCGTCAATTTGAAACATTCTTTATAAGTACATATTATAATAAAATATAAGTTAATAACTTTCATAAGTACCATTATTCCAATTTATCTATAGCCTAAGGAAAGTTTTATTAAAAACTTGTGTTACGATACAACATACTATGTAGATAACGGATGAATACATATAAATTACCTAAACTTTTTTTTCATACAAAGTAGTTAGGTACTCTACACACCGAGACCAAGTAGATATGTTTATTATCACATTTTTTCGATATCCACCTGAGCAGATGTAGTAATGCTCACGTTTAAAATGTGAATCATTTATGTAGTACCTATAGTCTTATAGAAACACATTAAATCCAAAAGTACCCAAATATGAAATAAAATGTCACTGGTATTCGGAGGACGTGATTAAATACTTGTTTAAATTAACGAAGACAGTAAATTATCAACGGAATCTTACATAAAAGGAGCTTGTATCTCTGAAGCGATCTGCTTTTTCACGTAGTGTATTTTCGTAATTTCGTCTGTAGAAGAGAATAATTATTATACTTGGTTCAATAACTGTTTTATTTTCTTGTTGTCGTACATAAACATAACATTATAATACAAAAAGACGTCATCGTACAAAAACATTATAGCAAATTACATTTTATACAAAATAAAGCATGACCGGCTTTCAATGAAAACTACGTATTTCTGATTTAGTATCAAATTCGAAGAAATCTGTAAAGATAAACAAATGAGTCGTTTTATTCTCGGCCTTGATCTTGTACACAATACTAAAAGAATAATATATTGATTATTAATATCTATTAAACTCTTACCGAATAAAATCTAACTTATAGTTTACGAGCTATAGCCAATCAAAGTTAATCAATTTTGTCACTGACACACTCACTCACTCATCCACCGATCATAAAAAAGTTCTGCTTCCACTAAACATAGAGAGCTGAAATTTTTAAATTGAAATTTAGTAGTATAGTTTTTTTCTCAATATGGGTATATTGAGAAAAAACTATAAAAATTAGGGTTGTTTAAGATCTGGAGTACTTGGTGGCTATGATGTAAACCCTAATAGACGAGTCAAACTATAAGAGATATCAAAATGCTGCCTAAACAGAATTAGCTGTTGATATCATTGCAATGTTATGGAACCATCGAGATGATCTGATGATGGAATCGGATGGTAGCCATAGCATGCAATCCCATCGAGTTTGGGTAGTGTAGTTATTCTAATCTTAACTAATATTATAAATGCGACAGTGTATTTGTTTGTCCTTCATTTACGCCATAAGCAACCAATCTACTTGATTTTTGCCATAGACTTAGTTGAAAGAACGGATAGTAACATAAGCTACTTTTTATCCCGATATTTCCACGAAAACGTGAACCACGCGGTTGAAACCGCGGGCGGCGGGTAGTTCTAATTCTTATTGTGGTGAATGTGGTGATAAAGTATGTGCGGCGGCACTTATGTATAAAAAACGTAGAACAGCAAAATACAAGACACGTGAGTGTGTGCAATATCACAATAACGTAACCCGAAAAAGAAAAAGAGGATAATTACCTACAGAAATGAGTTGTCATTGTTGCGAGAAAATACTTTCCCAGATTGCTAATCATTTGATATTAAGTAGACACGATTGCAAAGTCATTATATTTGTTACAGTTATAAACAGACGTCTAAATTTTGGTAACGTAACTAAGTGCTGATTTAGTGGTTCCATACTAATTAAATTACTGACTTGGCTTTACATGCGATCTCATATTTTTTTACGGCGCGGAAGAATTGAATTGCGATAACCTGTAATTTTTGTACATCTTATGTTTTTGATGAGATTATATTAATTTACAATATGTGTACACGTTAGTAGTTGGATTCCAAACAACCTTGAAACATCTCATTTATATAAGGCTAATTATAAATTTATTTCAAAGAAACTATTCGGTCTCGATTTTTTCAGTGAGGATAGCTTAGCCAGCATTTACTTCGGTTTGTAACTTGTGCAAATCCTTTGACTTAAACTTACATTAGCAGT
The DNA here is from genome assembly GCA_910589605.1 of Chrysoteuchia culmella. NCBI lineage: Eukaryota > Metazoa > Arthropoda > Insecta > Lepidoptera > Crambidae > Chrysoteuchia > Chrysoteuchia culmella. Next base: position 11,520,417 of record OU342653.1, read on the forward strand.
TCGACGTCTTTTTCATCGCATTTCAGTAAATCCGTAAGTTGGTCGCGGTTTTCCCTGGCCCGTGCCAACTCTCTAGTAATGTTTTCGCACTGGCGCTTCAGCTGCATTCGTTTAGCTGTCAGCTTCACTACGAACAAATTTATGTGTTATTTACTTGCGTTCTGCGTTCAATCCGAATCCGAGGAATGTCGGTTAGAAATAATAGAAGGGCAAGTATATAGAAGAACTAGTTGCGCATCAAGAGAGGTTCATAGCAAGTTCTTCCTGCAATTTCTTAAGAGCACTTTACAATTACATTATTTTGGTGTTTAAATAATTTGCAGCAAGGGCCGCAAGTCGAACACTTCTAGAAGGTACCTTGTCATACCCATATTTACACAGTGTAAAAATTTACGGAAGCCAACTTCTACAAATTTTATTGCTAATCTAAACCTCGCTTTAGATTCAAATTCCTTCATCCGAGTTGTCTCGCGCGAGTTTCAATGCGCAAAACGCTCTTAATGGTAAAAGTGCGTTATGAAAATTTAAAAATAAAATTGGTTAGTCTTAAACAGTCTTCTGGAAGCGACATGTATAAATAAGAAAATGACATAACATTATTCGCAATATCGAAGTTCATTTAAAAACAACTCAAATAACAAATAGGTACATATACATGGTTTGCATAAAATTAAGTTTCAAAATTAATAAAACTGCCATCATGAAGTTTATTGTTGGTTACTTTATGGATGTACCACAGTTCAGTACTCTTGATAAAACATTGCTTGTTATAATGTCTACTTTTTGTCCTTAGGTTAGGTAAAATTTTAAGAATCCTGTTCAATATTATAAGTATAATAATTCCACAACACTGACTTGAGTGTGAATGAAACAGTTACATTTTCGTATCAATTATGATGATTTAAAGATAAAAAGCCCAAACAAAAAGGGTCTTTTTCAATAACTAACTAACAATGTATACATATTTAAGTCACATTAATGACACACTTTTTTTCTTAATTGAGCTAGATAGGTACAGTATATCCTTATATGTAGAAAACGGCAGCTACGGTTTAAACAAATACAAAATGACAAATTTTTAGAGACAATGCGAACTCTACCATTGTCTAAAAGTCCAAAGGCGTACCTGTTGTTTACCATACATATTGCACTATATTAAATTATCCTCTATCATCAAAGGTAGGTAATTAACTTTCATTACTTACACTGAAACATTAAAAACACATTATTAAAAATTAAGCCCCTTTAAAGTTTCCTATTTCTCTACGAAAATAGAGATTTATATTTTTAATAGTAGCATGTTAAATGTCCCTTATAACTTTATACATTCGTGCCTCGTTGACAGTGAGAGGTACAATAAATTACAGTTTCCTATTTCGGGCACAATTTGCGTTGCTCCCTAGATTTAAAGTACCCAACGTACCATTATGTCTAATGGAAATAGTAGCGAGAAAATAATAATGTTATTTTCTGGCTAGTTTTCATGCAACGAAAAAAGTTTCAAATCTCAAAGCACTATTACCCCTAGTACGAATTGACATTATCATTACCTACCGGAATCAGTCTATAGGAAGAAGATAAAGAAAAGTCGGTTACTAAGAGGCACAAAATCTACTGCCATGATTATTATTAAGCTATGGCTGTAACAACGCCAACATTTTCATTCAAAACGAACATCCTCCTATGCGCATAAGAAGGGTAGCCGCTTAAAATACAATTAATATTATCTGGGTTTGTTTAATCCTTCTAATATTATGAATAGGAAAATTCGTTTGTTTGTTATTCATTCACGCGAAAACCTCTAAAAGGGTTTGGAGCAAATGTAAAATATATACATGGAATACAATTATGACATTCTGGTATTCCCACGGAAACATAATGAACCACGTGGTAAAAGCCGCACCTAGTTATCAATATTTAAAGACCACTCAGTACAAATACCTAAGCCTTAAAAAATGAATGTTAAGTAAACTAATTCCGAGCTGTCCAAACATGACATACCTCAATTTTTCCAAACAAAAATATTTGTTCCATTCATTCTATTAACATAAGCCTCGATGTTCAACAGATATGTAATCTCTGCAACAAACATTTGGGTAACTTATGATCCCCTATGTCATAATATAATAATGTAATATGATCGCCTTTATTTTATTACAAACATCTATAACCATTGTTTTTAATAGACCCGTAATTTGCTTTTTTGTTCAAATTTGACTACTGCTTGCCAATTTTTTATTTATACAGTACAGATGGAGAAGCAGTAAAACACAGTAACCTAATCAATATCCCTAGGTTTATTGCTCAAACTTAACCGTTATAGAGGTTTGTTTGTAAACCATACAATAACCAATTAATCTATGACACGTATATGTCTTTGTACAAGTTACGCAATATCCAATTAAAGCTCTTCTAGACAAAACAACTGAAACTTCGGGGTTATCAAATGAGTTTCTATATGAGTTTCAAACCTTTATAAAAATGCGACGATATTGTCGCAAGCAAAGAGCCCTTTATTCTTTGTCGCAGGTGTAAATATTGGACAAAACTTCCGTAGTATGGTTCGTTTACAGAATAATTGTATTGATGCTGTGAGTAGCTATACTGAAATAACTGACATCGCGGTTAATATTATATGCGGTTAATCTATTTTTTAACAGACCTCAAAAAAAGAGGGAGGTTATATATTCGTCGCGTATATTTTTTTATGTATGTTCATCGATAACTCGAAGACGGCTGGACCGATTGTAATGATTCAAACTTTATTAGATCAGGTTCCCAAGTTGCAAAATTTCGAAATCTTGCGAAAACTTAACGTGGGCTAGATAATTGGTGTGATGTATGCAAATATTTATTTATTATTATGTACAAGCAAATTTGTGATACTCAATAACTTACTTAATTAGACATAAAATAACTATTATTTGCAGCGTAAAAGCAGTAAATACTCAAAGTTTGTAAAACCTGCGGAATTCACTTCCACTTGGTAGAACTACTACTATAAATATGTAGACTTTTAAAATATATAGCCGCCAGCGGAAATGGGTCTACTTCAGTCTGCTTATCTTAATGTTATGTTTAAGCTTAAATATTTTTATGTAAAATAAATGGATGCTGACCTGTATGTACCTCACAACTTACAGTACAGTAATCTTGTAATGCGAGAAATGTTGTAATGTATGATAGATAAGTCATTCTTTGCCAGTTGAAAATTGTTAACGGTTACAATATCCATAAAATGTAATATTATGATTAGTATTTTCTTTTTGTGATGGAAATTGACCTTACTGATACGTTAAGGTCACTTTTCAATTTTGGGAGAAAAAAACAGTCTTTGACGAGATTCTTGTCGGTTCTTCTCGTTACAAGTCTCCCGCTGTAGGGTTTGTGAACCGATGGCGTAGCTTCTTTGACGTTCATAATATGTGCTTGTAACAGCCTAGACTGAACATTTGATGGTTGATGAATGATTTTGACTTTGACTTTGATAGATACAATAAAAATGGACTAGGTTTACAAGGCGTTTTAATAGTCGGCTTCTATTTAAATTGTTATCACTTACGACGACCTGTTTGGCGCAGGGGTACTAACCCCACCTTCTGCGCCAGAGGTCCCGGGTTCGATCCCCGGACAAGACAAATATTTGTGTGCATGAACATGTCTATTTGTCTTGGTCTGGATGTTTAATATGTATATTATGTATGTATTTACAAACAAAAAAGTATATAAGTATGTTTATCCGTTATCTAGTATCCATAACACAAGTTCTTCATGATACTTAACGTGGGCTAGATAATTGGTGTGATTGTATGGAAATATTTATTTATTATTATTATTATTTACTTAGATAAAACGGTTGTCATTTTAAATGATAATAAGATAGTTACTTACCATTTTCTAGATTGAGCCGTTCCCTCTCTGAGTTGAGAGAGCGCGTCACTCGTAGCGCTGTCATGGTCTCTCTGTACTTTTGCTCATTTTCAGCGTCTAGCGCAGGCAATGCCGAGTTCTGATTGAAATACAAAATATCGTGTCAAAACGTTTCCCTTTACGTCTATCCAAACGCAAACTGCACTAACGCGAATGTAGGGCTAAGATCACGTTCCACTGAAGTGACAAACTAATAAGTGAACATTAAAGCTTATATATATATATATATATATACCTACCTAAGTCTTTCAGAGGAGCTGTGTTGCGCACTAAAACTACGCGCCAGCAGCCTACGAAGGTGGCGTTTAACCAACTCTTGCCACACGGAATAGGTGGTCAAAATGTATTTATTACCTTTGGCAACAAAATTAATCACAAACAATCAATAAAAAATACAAAATTGTCGACTTACTTGGACTATTAGGTCATCTCCAATTTCTTCCAAATTTGATTTCAAAAGACAAATTTCAATTTGTTGATCCTCAGGAGAAAACATCTTATTAAAAATCAAGACAACAAATGCTTTATTTGTATGTAATGAAACACAATAACAAGTTAATCCAATAAAAAGCAAAGCAAAATATTTGGGCGGCAAACTCCAAATGAAATCAAAAAGTATTATTTCTTTAGATATTCGTTAATGGGAGTCAAAGGAATTTATATCATTCAGCCTACAAAATCAAAATAAATGCATAACAAAAACTAAAAATTAAACGTTAGATAAGTTTTTTGTTTTTCCAAATTTAAATTTATTTTAACTTTTTGTTTTTTATTCAATTACCTATTTATTTTTATTAATTTTTTTAATACGCTAATGAATAGCTAAACGTTGGTTATTTATTACCTTTATAAACGTAGGTATACCTTGTTAAAATTTTGATTTTCGGCTGTTGTTTTTATGTAATATTTTATTTAGAGTGCGTTTCGTCGTAGTATATTTCCTTTGTTGCTATGTTGGTACCCCTGTTTTAAAAAAAGGCGCGAACGCGCTAGAAGCATTTTTATAAAATCACTTTTCTTTCACTATAGAATCCGAAACTTAAAAAATCTCCTAAGTTATCTACGTTAACTTAAAATACCTAACCTTTGTGACAAGATATTAACAGGGGTACCGACATAGCCGCAAAGGAACTTCCGCCAACAAACTGTTCATTGTTTGGCGGGAAATTATTTAAGTAATAATTGTAACATACCACTTTATAAATCAATAAATAATAAAAAATATATACGATGTAGCGCAGTTTATAAACAGCATGCATGACTATACAGAGGAAATATATAATATATATATAGACTGTGACTATAAATGCTGACAGTCGTCAATACACTAGTCTACACGATCAGTATATATCACAAAATAAAATAAATAATGATGGAAAACAGTATTTACTGGCCGTCTAGGGGGCGCCTTAAGGTTAGGTTGATAAGCAATTCACTCCAGATTGTTAGAATCATCGTCGAAACTTTGAAAAGTAACGAAAAAAAAAATCACAATTAGGATATTATGTTTTCGTCTCACACTCGGAAAAGGAGGTTTTGTCATTCAATTTCTGTGTAGAAAATCGCATTTTGCGGCCTAGCGTAGTACGTACTAAGTATTTATTTTTTATTGAAAACCTAAAAATATGTCCTAATGCGTTCCGAATAGCAATATTGAATTTTATGTTACATTTTAATCTTTTTTAATTGAGTTTAAAAAAAATGTAAAATGGGCTTACTCTGGACCTTAATCTGGCCGAGGAACGTAGATGAGGTCTAAGATGGAGCGAGTTCGCCCAGAAGAAGCCTGATTACTTGCACCCTGAAGAGGTTTGAATTGTATGTGCTCGGGAAACCAGACGCCGGCAGGGCATTCCACTCATTGGCTATTCGCATGATAAAAGAGGACTTAAAGTGCTCTGTGCGCAGGTTGGAATGTCAAGCAAGTATGGATGGTAGCCTGCAGTACGTCTGGTATCCCGATGGAAAAAAGGAGAAGGCGGGATGAGGCTATGCAGCTCAGATGCACACTCCCCAAAGTAAAGTCTGTAAAATACCGATAGACATGCGACGGGGCGGTGACTCAAACTATGTAGATTTTAAACCAGCTCGTGGTGACGGATAAGTCGCCTGTCTCTGCGATTTTTTTACATTTAATAGGCTTACTCTTGGCCTAATTCTAAATTGTTAGATTAAGGCGATACTCGAAAAAAATATGCTGAAGCGAGATAGCAACGAGAAAACGACGCGCACGGAGCGAGACCAATTTTACAGATTAGGCAAAAAAACACAAAATCACTTCGTTTTAAAAAACTACTGCGATTTAAAAAAAATGCTTCTATACGATCCTAAATATTATTTGTGTCCACTTATTAAACTAATTTCCAATACTGTAAGTAACCCCATCTAAGAATTATCTTGAATTTTCGTATTATTTTAGAGGTCTTTTCGAAAAGAAAAAGTGTCGAGGCAAAATCATAAAATCGTGTTTTTGAAACTATACGAATCTAGATAAAGGTATGAAGAAATATAAATGTTATTACCAGATTTATAACAACTGTAACCATGCTATAGTTTTATATCAAAAAGACCATACTTTTTCCGAGTAGCGACTTAAGAAGAGGCCTAAGATGGAGCGAGCTTGCCTAGAAAAAGCCTATTCACTCGAGCTTGGTTGTAGGCATCTGGGAATACAGACGCATTCTGGAATTCCACTCCCTGGCTGTGCGCATAATAAAAGTTGAATAAACGGTATATCAACCAGGTAGGGGTGATAGCATGCAGTACCTCTGGATTCCCGTTCTACCGAGTCGAGAGCAGCGAGTTGATATTTCGCTGAGCCATCCCAAAGTGGCTACAATAAATTTATTTTATCTTATCTTATCTAATACTCCATGCACGATCGGACTTGAGCTTTGTAAAGAATAAGAAGCTGTCCGGACTATCAGGGCTATCAGGACTGAGTACACGCAGCTGAAAAGCGAGCCGAGCGAGATATGTAGAGGCCCTGTGTCACTTTCTAAGAGAGTGACCACAATTTGTGTGTTACGTGGTAACAATATTATAATACACGGGACCTTATGAATTTATATTCAGTTTTAATTTAGAATTAAGTTAAAGAGATGGAAATGGTCAATAGGATAATTCTACTAAACAATCGCTACCGTACTTCAGAAAGTCACAGTCACCCTTCGGAGTTGCACATAGATTGATGCTATCTATATCAAACAATATGCAACATTTTTTTTTACAAAATATGTAATTTTGTATCAGATATTGAAGAATATAGGTACTTTAGTTACGAGTAGATAGATTTATATACTTACTTCACTCGGCCTTATCATATTCATGTAAGAAACATACATTTAATTGGTTAATTTTTTGTGTAGAAATCGCAGTACATACCTACACGTGAAAAGTAATTCCACCAGACTTACCAAAAATCATTCGTGCTTTTTTTGCACATGAATACACTACGATCAACTAATCCCGCATCGCATGCTTACTCTATACCACACCATGACTCGCATGACAAACAAAATGTTGACATGGTATGTACATGGTAGTAAGAATCCATTACCATTACATACCATTTTCTATAAACTACGAGTATCTTCTTTCTACCGAATGGCAAGCTTTAGAAAGGGACAAACGGCCTCTGTTGTAGATATCTCACTCGGCTCGTTTTGCACCTGTCAGTGTTGCTTGACAAAATTGAGTCTTAAAACAATACTTTAAGGTGTGATTTTGTAAGTTATTATTTTGGCAGTACTCAGTCCTGTTATTTAATTACGTCCATGGTGAACATTTACCGAATCGATTTTATTGTTAATATAAGTAACAATTTATTCCTTTTTAAATAACTTTGAATTAACTATGAGTAATACTACTTTTTTATTATTTTACTTTTTTTATATAATTCAAACAAAAAGGTATATTTAGATTAAACTTTTTGTTAAAAGATTTTTATACGGGAAGTTGGCCGCGGAAACAACCTAAAAGTTTTCCTAAAGTGATAAAATGTGTTTTGCGCTCGGCAGAAACAGTTTTTAGCGCCCCGTACCTTTGAAGACCTCGCAACGCTCAGGATTCAATAAAGATAACTCGCCGCGAAATCCAACTTTCCAGCCTTGCATAACAAATTACTATTCTATCTAACGCGTTCGCGCTTTCTCGGAAAACAGCACCACAACGTACTTGAGTTAGTTGTTTTTGTCGTTTGTGTTTTATTTACTTTACGTAGGTACTAACAAGTTAGACTTTACAGACCTAACAGCGTCCTTACGTCAATTGATATAATGTCGATTTTGAAGTCTAAAGCCTGATGTGCTGCTGTTGTATGTGTACCTTTGCAAACCTCCGAAATTAAAGTTACAAAAAAGCCTCCAGTGGTGGTTTGGATGATAAACGTATGTATTCGCTTATAACTTAGTCGTTCCTATGCAGAACCGCTTCAATTGGTAAGTTACCTTCTGCATGCAAGCTTAAATTACTTAATTAGGATCTGAAAAATACTTCAGCGACCTGAATAGCAATTTCGATTTCATTCACATCTGCAACTATTTCAACATTTGAACCATCTAATGACGATTTTCAACCATAAAATACTGTTTTGTCGCTCCATTCCTCTATCATGAAGGTCTTTTGTCATACTTACTAGTTAACTAAATAATCGATCTTTCTTAAGTTGAGACACGTCCATAACTTTGGACATTATGTAGAACTATCCCAGGACGTTGGAAACTATATAGTGATAATGTGACGACCTGTATGGCGCAGGGGTACTAAACCCGCCTTCTACGCCTCTTGTCCCGGGTTCGATCCCCGGACAGTTCTCATTAGCTGTTACTTGACAAATAGTCCATACAAAACTGTCACATACACTGGAAATATCTCCTAATCGGACATTGTGAAACAGGCACAAAGTGTATAATTAGCCGCATGTTTCGATAATCGCCATTTAGAACTGATATTGTCTGTTTTTTTTTGTTTGGGTATTGTCAAAAAGTATCAAAGGGGGATATGTATAGATTTTAAGAATGAATTACTAAAATCAATTAAGTAATTTTAACTGCCTTAAAAAAGAGGTTATCAATTTATGATAAAAAAATTAATAGATTTTTTTTTTAAATTGAATACGCTCAAAGCCCTAAAATACCAAGCTTAAAATCTATGAAGTTATGTCTCTAGTGTGACAGCAATAATTAAAATTGTGCATAATTTTGGATAATTGGTTTTTAAGGGTACCTACCTTGAGTACCTTGTTATTTAGAAGTCTTAGGAGACTACATAACTTTTTATACGCGTAAGCATTTGTATGTTGCATGAGTAAGTCAGCGCCATTCAGGGTTCTGAAGTTATACTCGGTATGAAAAGAAACGGAATAACACGCCAATTTCCACTTCATTAAAACTTTTCTTGCAAAGTAGCCACGTACATTTCTCCGTTGTATGGAATACCGATGTGACCACATCTGTTCTTAACTCTATGCTTTAATACTTTAATACCTGATGGCGTACTGCATTCTGCCACAGCATAAATAAACATACAGTAGTTATTTTGTCTTAGGGCGACTACTACGAACCATCAGTATAAAGCTTTACAGCATTTGAAGTAAAAAGTGACAGAGCGATGTTTTAAAATTAAATATGTTTAACGCTAAATGTATTTAATTTCAATCGGTGAAAGTCCGCCTTAGACTGTTTCTTGGTAAAAAGGTAGTTATTTGTTATGTAAGGCTGGAAAGTTGGTTATTAGCGGCGAGTTACCTCTATTGAAACCTGAGCAAGTGAAGGATTGAACCACGAGCGTAGCGGAGCGTAAGTGGTTCAAAGATTGAATCCTGAGCGAAGCGAGGATTTCAAAGGTACAAGACGCTAAAAACTTTTCTGCCGAGCGCAACACACAATTTTGAACATTACAACAGCAAGGAACATTTTATGGTGGTTTCAGAGGACAACTTCCGGTAAAAATTCTTTAAACAAAAACTTTATCTAAATATACCTTATTCTTGTTGTTTTAATGATATAAAAAGCTAAAATAATAAAAAAGGGAGTACTATAGTTAATTCAAGATTATAATATATTGTTACTTATAAATAACAATATAAACGATTCGGTAAATGTTGACATTGACATACCTCATGTCAATGTCAACGACAATTTAAAAATAAAGGTTTAGGCCACGTTCCGAAATCAAATCATAGGTTGTGAAATCTCACCCAGCATAATATAAAATTCTAATAACAATAATTAATTCTAATTTAAACCAGAAATTGTGAGTTATCACAAAATTATATGAAACTAAAATGTTTTTTTTTATTTGTTAGTGAATAGGTTTCTGAGTATTTATATTGTGTACATGATCATTACATAATCTTTATTTACAGCTGTTGTAGAGGACTCACAGAAAGCATACCAGGATGCTTTCGAAATCAGCAAGGCGAAAATGCAGCCCTAACACCCAATCAGGCTGGGCTTGGCGTTCAATTTCTCAGTCTTCTATTATGAGATATTAAATTCACCAGTTAAGGCGTGTCAGCTCGCCAAGCAGGTCATTATTTGCGTTAGTTACGCGTAACTCTGCTGCTGGCTGGCACAACGTAGAGGTATAGGCTCGGCGTATTAACGTGCTCGCTTGTCCCCAGCCGTCGTGGAGGACTCGCAGAAGGCCTACCAGGAGGCGTTCGACATTGCTAAGGCCAAAATGCAACCAACCCATCCAATTCGGCTTGGTTGAGCACTGAACTTTTCGGTCTTTTATTACGAGATAATCAACTCCCCTGCGCGAGCGTGCCACTTAGCTAATCAGGTTTTATAGAAATTGCACTTGGTCTGCAGTGTGTCTTTGTTAAAATAATAAAAATAATAATCTACTCACTAATAACTTCGGAGACAAATGTCCTCAGTAGTGCATGACATACCTAGCATACCGTCGTACCATAATTCAAAATTATCACTAATACCAACCAGCATGGTAATATCATGAGCAATTAACCTCTTTAACTTGATCCAGCCAGCATCGGAGTTTACCTATATATATACTTTTAACAGTTATGTAAATACTAAAATATTTTATTATGTGTAATACTTTCTGCTGATTATATACTCGAGTTTGTCTTTTATATTATTTACTAATGTTACATTACTGTCTTTCAGGCTTTCGATGACGCAATCGCCGAATTAGACACATTGAACGAGGACTCGTACAAAGACTCGACGCTGATCATGCAGCTGCTGCGAGACAACCTGACGCTGTGGACGTCGGACACGCAGGGCGACGGCGACGAGCCCACAGAGGGCGGCGACAACTAATCCGCGCCGCGTCCACCCAGCACACGCATTTGTTCTCATCGGTGTTTTATAAGAAAAGAGTAACATTCGAGAATGCCGCGCGGCGCGGTCCATCCGCCGCTGTTGCGAGCCGTCGCTTGTAAAAAAAATGTTAAAAATGTCGTTCGCAGCGGACCTTCACGTTCCGTCTAAAATTAAATGTTATGTGTCATCTTTGACGGTTTTGTATTTCTGTATTTACACTCGATTACAGATATCGAGCTGACCTGATGAATATAAATATTTATAACTTAAGTTATTAAAATTACGGTTTCTTAAGTTAAAAGTGTTTTCCTTTCAAATTTAGTATAACAGCCTGGTCGGCCCCATAAAACATTCCTTTCGCCGCATGTCCGCAGTGAAATGGAGATCATGATGGTGAATGTTTTTTTTTGAAAATTATGCAAATAGTTTTAAATTTGTTACAGTGCGACCGTGACCGAAATAATGAAATACAGTATTTCATAAAAAGTAACCCGTATATTGTAATGGCTGTATCATAGGGCACAAAAAACTTGTTAGTGTCTTGTATTATGATGTCTTCTAAAATTATAATGCATTACCAAAGGAAAACTAATGTTGTTGACATTGACATTAACCATTTTGTTGTGCCCATCACTGAATATTAATTATAATAGCTCTGGATTTTTCAGGCATTTATTAACAAAATAGTTTTTGTGATGGACAAATTAATATTGTAACATTTCTGCTGCATTTTATCAGCCATTGATCTATTATATTTTTCATGTTTTCACCAATAAACTTTTGTATTAAATACAATTTTTAGTTTTAAGAATCGATATTTAAATAAAACCGCCACCTATTAACCCCAAAAATGTTTTGTATAAACAACTTTACCGTAAATTTAAATTTACAGTGATATAATTAAATTACTTATGTTTGGAAGCAATAAAGAATTTATTTATTATTTATTTAAAATAAAAATTTATTCAGTTCAGACAACAGGTGAACGGCTAATTTTGCATTTATAATACCTAGGTATTGCTATTATGAAAGATACATCCATAGATTATGGATAGATGTTTGTTCTCAAATGCTAAAGCTACTTAGCTCAGGTTTCAAATATTATGGGCCGGTTTCAGCACCGACTGATAAGTTCTGAGCAGGCTAAATGGCAGATAATTTTTCATATTACAACTGTCAAATTATTTGCCAGATAAGCTAAGTATCTAGATGTTGTCTGATTTTTCAATGCCTGAATATATAATTTTACTTATGAATATTTTTCAACGTAGGGTTTTCAAACTAAACTTAAAACTTTTCTGCAACATTTTATTCTAATTTGTATAGTATAGCTATAGGTTATCTTTTTAGGTTTTTTTTGCATGTGTTACAGCTTATAAGACAAATAATAATTTTCACCTCACACGCTCTGAAAAAGAGGTTTTGTCAATCAGTTTAGGCGAAGAAAATCGCTTTTTGCGGCCTAGCGCGGCAAAGTACTTTTTTTAATTTAATACTTAAAATATGTCATAATGCGTTCCGAATCGCACTATTGACTTTTTTGTTACATTCAATTCTTATTTTTAATTTTTTATTGTTATTTATTAGTAACAATATATTCCTACTTTAAATAACTTTGAAATAACTATAATACTCCCTTTTTTATTATTTTAGTTTTTTTATATCATTAAAACAACGAGAAAAAGGTACATTTAGATTCAACTTTATGTTTAAAGAATTTTTTACCGGAAGTTGACTGCGGGATCAACCATAAAATGTTCCTCGCTGTGTTGTGAGGTGAAAAATTGTGTGTTGCGCTCAGCAGAAAAGTTTTTAGCGTCTTGTACCTTTGAAAACCTCGCTCCGCTCAGGATTCAATCTTTAAACCACGAGCGTAGCGAGTGGTTCAATCCTAGAATCCTTCGCTTGCTCAGCTTTCAATAGAGGTAACTCGCCGCTAAATAACCAACTTTCCAGCCTTGCATAACAAATAACTATTAATGATTAGTTATTTATGTTTTTTTGCTTTGCATAATTACAGTGCTATTTTAATTATAAGTTAATCTCCCTAAATATGACTACCTGTCATCATTCCGTAAAAATAATAATTGTTTCTTTTTGCACCATTCCCCAGTCCCCTTATATCCTATTATTTACTACCGTTATATCTACATTTTGTTTGCTTTTTCCTTGCATCATTGTTTCTTGTCGTGTGCAATAAAAGTCTTTTAATATTATCTATTTTTATATAAATCAACATTCCATAATATGGCAGTAATTTTAAAACACTTTCTATGACTGAGCCACTCGACCGCACGTTTCCGTAATACCATAAGTATAATAATAAGGTAAACACAATGAATCCTTCCTATAATTTTACCAAAATACAACAACTGCGTATTTATGATTCATCCACGCTCTGTATCCCACGTCCTTCAGGGTTTTGAAATATCTCGTTATACTTTTAACAAATGTTTGTTGGTTTTTTTACGGAGCATAATTTGGAGGAAAGAAAAATACTGTTATACATTTTTTTTTATTACTCTAAGGGCCTGTTTCACAATCTAAACGTAAGTTCTGATTAGATTACTTGGCTGATGATTTGTCAGCCGGGATAAGAAAAATATGTCAAATCATCTGCCAAGTAAGCTACTCAGAACTTACTTTTAGATTGAGAAATAGGCCCTTAGCCTTTATCATATCTGATGTTAAGTATTGATAAGGCTGAAGATGGAAGCGATCCTCTCCCGGAATCCTCAACCTCTGAGGAACTGGCTATCTTATATCTAACTGGCGGAACACAACAATGCTGAAAACATTGTTGTTATGGCGTAAGACTTAGATAAGATGGTGGTAGTCAGCCAGGCGGACTCACAACAAGTCCTACCACCAACCAAACTGAATACAATATGTACCCCCGCTGGGATTCGAACCCGAGACCCTTGGGTCTGATACCGGTGGTTGTTACCACTAGACCATACAGGCGGTTAGAAACAGGGTAGTGAAAAATTTTGTACATTCTGCCATTCCCACATAATATAGTTCACATCTTGAATAGGCAGGCACTACTTATCATTATTTTCACCAGCAAATCAGCATTGTTTACACTGTCCATTTCAGGATTTCGGGAGAAGTGGGATTCCATAACTTTTCAATTACCAATGTTCTATTACGCACTGTAAAATAACCAGTAAGTATTCAGTTTACACAATGCAATATGTTTTCCGCCCCTAGAGAACGTGAGATATAGAGCGTGGAAGAATCATAAATGCGCAGTTGCTGTATTTGGCGAAAAAAACAACGCGACAACTGGAAAAATGCGGTACCAGATTTTAAAATGAAATTATATTTTCTCACAAATTTTCATACAGTTTTTTTTATCATTGACCATTTTGTTATTCACAATCGTAACTAAGCAACCAAAATCTATGACACGGGGAGGGGTGTTAGGTTTGTTTTCGTTACGGAATTTCTTGATTCGGTCGCCGCGCTCGAAGCCATAGCTATGCAATAGCTTAAAAACTTACGTTTATCAGCGATCACACTTTTGTGGCAGCGTACTATTGCTCCGCTGAAAAGTATGTTAATACTTTTTAAGAAAGTGTGTTATTTTCTTTGTTATTTCTGAGGTTTTTCATTTCATTCCAGCACGAAATGAGTCAAAATAAACTGTATTTAGTACTAATAATAAACTCTAGGAATTCTTTGATAAAGTTTAAATTTAATTGTCAAACCTTATTAAAACAAATAACTAGGTAGTCTAGTTACCACTTGAATTTAATATCATTATACCTTTTTTTTATGAGTGAGGGGAATGCATTTACGCAAACCGAACGGTTATGCTGGGCTCACCTAGAACACCACCGCCCCCGGCCCCCCACTCGGCTTCGAAAGGCCGAATGGGGAGGGCAGGAAGGGGGGGGATGTACTACCAACTAAACCCCTCACTACTTGCCCTCTCGCCGCCTTACGCCCTGGGGGACCCTTGTGGTAATCACCCCTATTAATATCATTATACCTGTTACGCCCTAAAAATCCCTTGATATTTCTACAATATCCTTCCTATGTCAAACAAAATGTTAATGTCGGCTAACTAATTATATTGGCATAATATCATAAATCTATATTGTCGATTGTAATAATCATCATTACGCACTTTAAAATCATGAAGCATAATTTTTAAAAAACATAATGTCGTGTGGCAGATCATAAACTTTACGCATTATTTTTAAAGCATAAATTATTGTTTAGCAGAATAATCACAATCAATAATGTCTTTAAAGCATGCAAGCAGGCATGCAGGCACACGAATACCTACATGGCTTCTGTCTCAGCTCCGGCGCTGCGGGGCACCGGTGGGCCTACGCGTGCTTATTGTCGCAGATGACTTCAATGTCACCACCGCAGCTTCGATTTGCTGGCCGGCTGGGCCGGTCAGCCTCGGCCGCGGCGTATTCGTTATGCTTTTTGATGTTTATGCCTAGCTAGTGAGTTAATGCCAAACGTTTTTATGACAACCAATATTATGCGAAAAGAAAGGACCCCGTTAATGTCACTCCAAAGTTAAAATAATGAATAATGCATAAATTCTTAGAACCGCGCTTAGTCTTCATCATACCTGATGCTAAGTAGTGAGTTAGTAATAGTTATTATTCTTTGGTAGTGATAGGCTGAAGATTAGACTCTCTCTACAAGGTTTAACTGGCCTAAAAATGTTTCTGTATAGGTACATTTTCATGGCTTGATAAACCATATTGTGTATTAGATATTTGGTGAAAGGTATTTAATCAAATTGTCTGATATTCTATGAGATGATTTCCATAATATGATTCCTCTGATATGCATCCCAAACAAATTTCTAAGAAGCTTTTACTTGCCATAAGTAAATACACTTGTGGCGAAAGTGGTTGTTTTGTACAATTTTGTCGAGGCTTAACGATATTAAAATGAAGCAACCGACGTTCACCGTTTTCATATGCCAAATTACTACTCTTTTCTCTAATTAATACTCAATATCATATTTCTTAATGCTAACATCTCGCGTAGCGCAAGACGAAAGCAAAAGCGAGATTCAGTATGATCTTCTGAAATTGGTACCTGCGCCGCCTAATCGTCCTTCAGGTAAATAGAAAATCAGCTAATTTGTATGATATAGAGCCACAAGTTAATTGTTCTGGTGTAATCCACCATCCCAGTTGGCTATTTACACGTCTCCTTCTATGATTAAAAGATTACCTCAATTGCTTGATTTTCTAATAAACTAATATCAAGTCAAGAATCAGTAATTATAATATTATTATTTTCGTATCTTATACAATATAAAAAACTTTTGGAGTCGGTGCTAGCTAGCTAAGGCCAAAAAAATATCTAGTGAATAGAAGTGCAATGTAGAATGCCCTGGCTGGCACCGACTCCAAAAGTTTTATTTTTTACTTTTTGAAGTCGGTTTGTTTTTTTTTATAAAATGTTTTTATTTCAGATTTTTTAGTTACATCATGTGCCGTTACTTACACTAAAAATCAGCCCATACACAACAATGTCATCTAGGTAAACGACTACTTGCCAAAAGGTGATTGATATTTTTCAAGATTATGAAAAAACTACTAGCCAGACCTTCGTAAAAATTATATGGGACCACACATAAACCATTTTCTTTCAGATAAAAAACAGAATTATAATTATTGCGTGAAACTTCAGCTCGAACAAGAATCTAACAATTACCTGGATGATATAATTGTTTCATGACTTCCATGACATTAGGACCCATATCTCCGAAGATTATCATCGGATCTCAATGAGACTTATATGGGATCAAATTGACAGTGTACCCGATCGAACAAAAAAAAACTATTAAAATCGGATCACCAACACCGGAGTAATCGGTATACACACATCAGACGAAAAAAAAAAAATGCGTTGAATTGAGTACCTCCCTCCTTTTTTGTTGAAGTCGGTAAAAATATACATCGAAAGGTGAATGAAAAGGACCACTTTAGATAAAAAATATTAGACTACTTAGTCTTCATACAATGCTTGTATACTTATAAAGATATTGTGGCTTCAGCATTAATTTGCGTTAGTAACCATAGCAAAAAATGCTAGTTTGGAAAACGAACTTTCTTCGAAATCTTAATACAAATCGGCAATTTCATAAGCAAAGTCCTAATATAAATTAACCTCTGCACATACGGCATGACTTCCCTCAGCTCATCGGATTCATCAACCTGCTAGGGTTGTACGATATATTTTTTCAGACTATGCCGAAGTCTGAACTCAACGGCTTAAAGTCATAATTTAAAGTCGAATAAAAATGATAGTTTTATAAAGGCTGACATGCTGTTGACCGTACATTCAATTGACGACCAAAATAAAATGCATGAATAATTTATAACTAAGAACAATGTTAATAATACTTATGTTAAATGCGAAAGTATGTCAGTTTGTTTGTTTGTTTCTCTTTCACGCAAAAACTACTAAACGGATTTGGATGAAATTTCGTATGTAAGACTTCAAGTAGTGGACTAACACATAGGCTTTTTATCCCGATATTCCCACGGGAACGGAAATCAAGTAAGTGTACATGTTTATAACTCAATCACGCCAAAACGGCTGGACGGATTTGGATGAAATTCGTGGCACAGATACTTTTAATCCTGGAGAGGAATAAACGATACATTTTGTCGCGAAAAACCCCTCATTCCTACGGATGCGGGCTGAAATAGATGGCGCCCCATATTTTGGAAATACATCTTCCTTACAAATACATGGCGTAAGTGATATCCTATATTTTATTTCTTAATTGCTTTTCATAAAACTTTTGATGTTTTTATGATTTAGTGTTTTGATGTTTATTTTGTTTTGTTATTTTGATGTTTTTATGTTTTGATGTTTTGACTTTTTGACTTTTTGACATTTTGACGTTTTGACGTTTTGACGTTTTGATGTTTAACTTTTTGTTTATTTATGTCTTGATGTTTGAATTTTGTCAACATCAAAAGATGTTTTGATACTTTTGATGTATTAATGTTTGGATGTCGATTTTTTTTTAATACGCGAAAACTGCTGTTGGGAGCCTAGAGAGGAACATTCCATATTTTTTGTCGCATAAAAATCTCTCATTTCTACGGGAAAATAAAAAACCGACAGAAATAAATAGCGCTACATCCTATCCTACTAATATTATTATAAATGCAAAAGTTTATAAGGATGTTTGGATGGATGGATGTTAGTTACTATTTCACGCAAAAACTTCTGAACTGATATGGATGAAATTTGGTAGAATGGATTAAAATATACTTTTATGCCGATATTCTCACAGTAACGGGAACCACGCGGGTAAAGCCGCGGGTGGCAGCTAGTGGCAAATATAAAACAATACGATGGCGTTAATATCAACAAAACAAACTTTTCCAAGAATATGACCATACAGTTAATCTTTTACCTTAACTTGTTTTTGAAATATTTCCTACCCTAACATAATTCTTTAACTCAAAATTATTAACCTGAAATTATTAAAGAATCACAACACGTCCAGAGTGACAGAGAGTTTTATCCGAGACCACAACAACTCAGAATGATTTATAACTCTCATCTAGAAGTCTATTGTTGAAAATACCTGTGTAGCTGAATAAGATTTTACTACGATGAATATAATGACTTTCGCCACGTCCTCGTGAAAAATTCAGAAAAACTTAAAAAATACTTTTGAATAACTTGAAAAACAAAATTAAATTTACTGAATGAAAATGTACCGTATCCTTACAATGCATGTGGGTCTATACACTACAAAACTACCACTGAGTATCTTCGTAATATATAATTTGTGTAAGTATTGAGTCAAGTTCCTAATGACTTACAATCTTTGAAAAATTTAAAAGTACTTACTAGCTGTAAACTAAGGAACAAATACTACCGCAACGGTTACATTTATTCACTACTAACAATTTCAGTTCTATAAAGTTGAAACGAAAAATTCATTTCACGTCGGAAGCTCACGTTTCGATTCACTGAAAGGAGAGAACATATTTTATGTAAAAGAAAGGTTATCTCCATTACTAGATAAATCAGTAGAATTTCAGTTTCTTGTAAGTGAGCGTTCACACTGATGACTTACGAACCGGCTAAGTAACCACATTGTGTTCCACGTCAAAGTAGTCGTCTTGACCATGTTTTAGGTTCTATTAAATAAAGAACTCATCTAACCACTTTCAATTTAATTTTGTAAGTTTCATTCCCAACAAACTTATTAGGTAGGTATACCTAATTACCTATCTTCATCATAGTTGTAAAGGCGCAGGTGCTGTTGTGCATTTGCGCGGTCGGTGTAGGTAGGTAGGTGGCACCAACCGCGTTGTCTACTGCTCAAGATTTTGACATGGGTGTTAGGCCGACAATATTGACCGCTAAATGTAACTCGTTTACCGATCTTTTTTGTAATGTGTTCAGAGATAATATCTCTGAACATAATTCACCTATACTTTGCAGCTGACAACTTAATTACGCTGTAAAACAGTTTATTTTTATCATTACAGACCTATATAAATATTAAATTACCTATATTCATGTAGGATGTTAAAATCAACATCAAGAACAACATAAAAAATCGCATAATATTCATCCGTATAATGGACATCTAATGGGTCTTAAAATATTTAACACGATTTAGAAAACGATTTCATTTACATAAATAACGTCGAAATCTTAAGTTGAATTAATAAATATTTTTCTAGGTATGAACGTTCCCTTAGTCCTGCGGCATCTTCTGAATATTTATAGCCTTTTCACAGACAAATTATGGTTCTAATAATGCAAAGTTATCAAGAAATAAATAATAAGAAACTTTAGAGACTACATTATGTAAGACTTTTTATAAGTATGCCGTTTCCACTGTAGGTATTAGTACACACTAATATTCTGAAATATAATGACTTTCGCCTAATATAAATCATCCAATCAAACCTGTCAAGAATTGAGAGTCAAAGAATTGATAAACTCATGGAAGTAATATGTACGTAGTACAGTTCTTATTACTTCCATTGATAAACTTTATCAAGAATGGAAATATGAAATTCAAAAGTATATTTGAACCATAGAACATAAGAAACAGATTAAAGGCAAAAGATAACGAGTTTTCCAAAAAAAGAAAATAAATATTTTTGAATCGTTTCAGAAAAAAAATTAATTTCTGTGGAATTATAGCTTGCAAACAGGGGCGTGCATGCAATGCATATAGGCAATTAGGCAGTGCCTACCTCATTCAAAACCTAAATAAATATACAATAAGTGTTAAAGTTATTTTATTTTACTTTAAACTTCTATTCAACACTCACCGACTAAGATTTTCCTTACGCTAAATACTGAATACCTACCGGTAGGCAGTCTCTAAATTGCCTTCTCGAAACAAGCAGCGTTTCATATAAGAATACAACTTATTTAGAAAAAGAATTGCTCAAGTATGAACCGCCCACGGCAAGAAGGGCGCTATTTGTACGTATAACATTCTAGCTTAAACTTCCGGAATATATCAGTATAAAGTAAACAAGCCTACCTGACGAATGAATTTGGTCGCGAATTATTTTGTTAAGGAATTATTTTAAAACTATCATATTTCCTAAGATATTCATTAAAATTAAATGATGTAAAGGACAATTTTGTTTAAAATTAAATACTTGTGATGATTAACGTATTTATTTAGATAATGATTAATATCATGTTTATGAAAACAGCTTCTCAATTACTTTAGTTTAGAACAAATGTTATTATCTTAAAAATGGTTATAGTGAGTTAACCATAAAACATAGACATGTGTTGTCGCGGACTTTTTTTTAGAACTTTTGATGGGGAACAATTTCGTTATACATGATTTTTACGTAACTTTAACCGTTTAAACACCGTCCGCAACGGACGCTCCCAAAAGTAATATTTTTTCCCCGTTTTTGCAACGTTTTACATTAATGCTCTGCTCTTCGTAGCGTGATATTAAATATCTTATTACCTTCCAAGATAAATGGACTATCCAGCACAAAAATATTTTTTCAATTCGAACTAGTAGTTCCGGAGATTAGCGTGCTCAAACAATCAAACTCGTCAGCATTTTAATATTCCAACTAAATATTACGAACCTTATCATTTATGACTAGCGGCCGCTCTCCGTTTCACTCGCCGCGTGGTTGCCGTTACCGTGGGAATATCAAGATAATTATAAATATTTGCATACAATGTGGTTTTCTGATGTATAAGCTACATTGCTGTAAAGTCTCATCTTAATCAGTTCAGTAGTTTTTGAGTGAAAGAGTAACAAACATTCATCCATCCAAATATCCTCACAAACCTCCAAACTTATAATATTCGGTAGCAGGATAGGATGATTGCAAAGTTACTAGTTAGATCTACAGTGCCTACTATGCTGGAAAGCCAATGCACGCCCCTGCTTGCAAACCTCATTCAAATTTGTTTGTCAAACTTACGTGTTTGTCAAATTTATTTACTGCGGCTATGTTTGACGTGTCTTATTTGTCCATTGGAAAGGAGATCATTCAGGCTCCTTTAATTTTTGGGTCTTTACTGAAAGTGCCGGCCAACAAAAAAAAAAAATGCTACGTATAGAACTAGTCGTTTGGAGCTATAGTTGATATGGCACAAAAGTTGTAGGATTACTCCAAGTCAAGGTATACAAGTTCATAGATCCGACATTTTCATATTTTATTTTATTTCTAAAACTGCTTAAAATTAAAAATAATCTATCCTACATATTGCGAGACAAAATCTATCAGATTTGCTGGTAGAATGTTGATATACTTCTTGTAAGTGAACATTACACACACAACGCATCGAACAGACAGAGAACGGAAGTGGATAACAAAAAGTATTGTCATCATGACAGATAATAACAGCGAGCAAATGCATTCATTCATACGGCCTAATAACATGACAAATAAAATTTATATTCAACACTCCCCCTAAAATTTTATTTTCCTGAACCCATACAAAAACATACTTTATTAAATTAGCACTGAGACAATAATTTGTTTCTCAAAAATACAAAAGATTGAGCAGGCAAAGATTTAGTCAGAATATCTGCTAACTGATTACAACTTGACACATATTCAATTTTAATTATACCTTGCTCTACCTTTTCCCTTATAAAATTGTATTTAACATCAATATGTTTAGTTCTTTTGTGATAAACAGGGTTGTTAATTAACTTTATTGCACTTTGATTATCTACAAATAGAGTTACATATTGATAACATTCACCTAAATCACACAAAATTTGGTTTAACCAAACAATTTCCTTAGCAGATTCGCAAGCTGCCACAAAGTCTTTTGTTTCTGACTAGACCAAGTAATTGGTCCACCATTCATGAGAAATATATATCCACTAGTAGACTTCCGAGTGTCTACGTCACTAGCAAAATCTGAGTCCGAATAACCAATAAGATCACTGTTCTTTCCATAAGTTATACAAAAATGTTTGGTATCAATTAAATATCTTATTATTCGCTTAACAGCATTTACATGTTGCTGTTTAGGATTATTCACAAATCTACTAAGAATATTTACTATAAATGAAATATCAGGCCTTGAAACAGAACATAAAAATAGTAGTGAGCCTATTATTTCTCTATATGGAAAATTGACACTATCTTCATCAACACATTTTGGGATTATCACATTATTGTCAGCTGGAGTTTTAGCAGGGTTAGCATTAATCATATTAAACTTTTCAATTATTTGCTCAATATAGTTTTTCTGGTGAATATAAATACAATCACTATCTCTAACTATTTGCATTCCTACAAAATAACTTAAATTCAATACTTTTATTTTGATCACTTGTTTTAAATAAATAATTATTTGTTAAATTAAGTTTATCAGAAGATATAACAAGGCCGTCATCAACATAAATAATCAAATAAACTTTGGTTCTATTAAATGTTCCCATAAAAACACAGTAATCAGCTTGAGATTGAACAAAACCATATTCTTTTAAAAATTCTGTAAACTTCCTATTCCAGCATCTAGACGCTTGTTTAAGCCCATAAAGTGACTTATTTAATTTTAAAACATAGTCATTGTTATTTAGTAACACACCCTTAGGAATTTCTATATAAATTTCCTCATCTAAATTACCGTTAAGAAAAGCAGTTTTAATATCGAATTGTTGAATTTCTAAATTATATTTTGCTGCTATAGACAAAAGTATTCTAATAGAATCATACCTGGTGGTTGGAGAAAATATTTCTTGGTAGTCAATATCTTGTATTTGTGAGAACCCACGTGCACATAGACGAGCTTTATATCGTGTGATCTGGCCATCTTCATCTCTTTTCACAGCAAACACCCACTTTGTTGTGACTGTTCTCTGATTTGATCTCTTCACAGATGTCCAGGTTTCATTTTCTCTGTGCGCAGCGAGTTCTTCACTGACTGCTTTAGACCATAAGTTCTTCTGAGGATTATTCACAGCTTCGGCCCACAAGTATAATGGTACATCTCGAGCATATAACATAGACCAAGCACTCTCAACTATAGTTCTAAGCTCTCTTTCTGCACGGCCATTTTGTTCAGGAGTGTAAGGTGCTGTACACTCATGTATTATTCCTTCTTTTTCCATAAAGTTCTTGAAATCATTGTTCACATATTCACGTCCATTATCAGTGTGTAGAACCCTCACAATGTGCATATACTTATTATTTATCATAGCATTGTAGATTTTAAAACATTCAAGAGCATCACTCTTATTCTTGATTACATAAACATGCCTATAACTGGTGGCATCATCTTTGAAAAGTATGAAGTATCTCATGCCTCTTATTGAAGTGTGACTCATGGGTCCACAAACGTCACTGTATACTAAATCACCTGGCAGCAGATCTTTTCTTGTTGATTTGTGGAATGAAAAACGTTGTTGCTTCCCATAAGCACAAGCTTCACAAGTGAAATTATTCACAACGTCATCTTTTAAGTTTAAACCTTCGACTATGTTATTTTCACACATATTTCTTATTTCTTTTATGTTTAGGTGTCCTAGTCTTTTATGCCATTTTCTTATATCTTTCTCTTTCTTTTGCACAGTGTAGTTGCAGTTGGCAGGCATCATAATTCTGATATTCAACTCATAAAGATTGTTGGTTCTTATTTGAGCACGCATTACCACTTCTTTGTCTTTTATAATAAATGCACTATTTCCTTTCTTGACAACTGAATATCATTGCCGCATAATAACACCTTCGGAAAATAAATGTCTTTTTAATTGTGGTACATACAAAACGTCATTGAGCACGCTGGAATACCACTGGCCATTTACATGCAAAATCAAAAAATCAAAATCAATATCATTTATTCAGTCTAGGCTGTTACAAGCACTTATGAACGTCAAAGAAGCTACGCCATCGGTTCACAAACCCTACGGCGGGAGACCTTGTAACGAGAAGAACCGGCAAGAAACTCGTCAAGGGCTATTTTTTTCTCCCTGTTTTATTTCATACAGAGTCGTCTAATTGAAAAGTGAGCTTAACATATCAGTAAGGTCAATTTCCATCACAAAAGAAAATACTAATTATAATATTACATTTTATGGTTATCCTAACCGTAAACAATTTTCAACTCGTAAGGAAGGACTTACATTTAACATTTCTCGCATTACAAGGTTACTGTACTGCAAGTTGTGACGTACATACAGGTCGATAGCAATTTATTTTAGATGAAAATATTTAATCTCTAAGCACAACGTTAAGACAAGCAGACTGAAGTAGACCCATTTCCGCTGGCGGCACCCGTTCACGAGCATGACGCATGAACCAGCCATCGCTTCGCTCAACCATATTTTAGGGAACGTAACGACCCGCCTCACACGACACCGCCGAAGAAACGTTTGAGTGAGCATGACGTACTTCAGGTACTTCAGGTACTTATGTTAAAGTGTATAAATATAAAAAATACAATGGCAAAAACAAAAAAAAAGAAAGATAAAAGTGCATTAATATAAGACGCAACTTACAATGTTACTGGAAGACGCATCAGCTGGGTCATAATCATAAAGCGTATTTAAAGTAAATTAAAAATAATAATAATAATGGCTTTCATATACTTAATTACAATAATTGGAGAACATCACTTATTTTTATTTATTCTGATCAAGCAGTGCCACGTTCTCAATTCAAAACATCATAAATAACATAGAATTTATAAAATTGAAACAAAAATATAAATATCTCAACACATTTTAACACAATCAGACAAGAGCAGACCCATCCCACTGGCAGCACCCGTTCACGAGCATGACGCATGAACCAGCCATCGCTTCGCTCAACCATATTTTAGGGAACGTAGCGACTCGCCTCACACGACACCACCGTAGAAATGTTTAAAGAGAGCATGACATACTCAAGCTACCTGCGTTAAAAGTTTAATCTAATACTATACTAAACAAATTAATGACACGGCTACAACTTCGAAAAAATAAAACAAAACATTTATGACCAAGCTGTTTTGTCATTCAAATAATCCTTTATAGTATATCCTTTCTTTAGTAGACAATCTTTTACATGAATCTTAAACTTTTCAAAAGGCAAATCCAAAATACATTGTGGAATTTTATTGAAAAAATTTACACCTAGACCCAAGAAAGATCCGTGAACCTTTTTTAGCCTGTATCGAGGCATTACAAGTTTATTTTTATTTCTCGTATTAAGATTGTGCACATCACTATGTTTGGTATATTCTGATAGATTGCGACGAACAAAAATTATACAGTTATTGACATGCAGCTGTTAATATACCTATCTCTTTGAACTTATCCCTAAGAGATGTTTTAGACCCTAGCTGATAAATGGCTCTTATTGCTCGTTTTTGTAAAATGAATATAGTGTTTATATCAGCTGCTGTCCCCCACAAAAGAATACCATAAGACATGATGCTATGGAAATAACTAAAATATACAATCCTAGCAGTTTCAACATCTGTTAACTGTCTAATTTTTCTAATAGCATATGCAGCCGAGCCAAGTCTACCAGCTAATGCCGCGATATGTGGGGCCCATTGGAGTTTAGTGTCTAGAGTTACACCCAAGAAAACAGTTGAATCGACTAAATCTAATTTTTCTTTTTTAATTTCAACATCTATTGGCAGGACTTTTACATTAGTCAAAGAAAATTGGATACATTTGGTATTCCTTGCATTAAGTTGTAAGTTATTTGCATCAAACCAAGTAAGAATTTGAGAGAGTGCCATGTTTACATCGTCAAAATGAGTTTGATTTCTGTCAATGTTAAAAATAAGGAAGTATCATCCGCAAACAAGACAATCTCACAAAATTTCTCTGCGAAGAATGGTAAATCATTTATGTAAATTAAAAATAGGAACGGACCTAAGATAGAGCCTTGAGGCACGCCCATCTTTACAAGACAGCCGGACGATTTTACGCCATTAATATCAACTGTTTGTGTCCTCGAACTGAGATACGACAGTAACAACTTCTCAGCATTGTCCTTTACACCGTAGTGGTTAAGCTTCAACAGCAGCGTCTGATGATCTACGCAATCGAAAGCTTTGGATAAGTCGCAAAAAACACCTAGAGCATTCTGCGACCCCTCCAAGGCCTTAAAGACGTGCTTTAATAGCGCGACCCCAGTATCAGTTGTAGACCGACCCTTTGTAAAACCAAATTGTTTATTATGCAAGAGATGATTCATATTAAAGTGCGTTAATAACTGTTCGAGTATTATTTTTTCAAATATTTTACTTAAGACGCGTAATATTGAAATTGGTCTATAATTACTAGGGTCTTCTTTATCTCCAGATTTAAATAATGGTATTACTTTACTTAATTTCATAAGATCAGGAAAAAATCCTTGATCAATACACAGATTAAAAATGTCAGCAAGATAAGGAGCAATAGTATAAACAATTTCTTTGACTATATTTACAGATATGCCCCACAAGTCTGTACAATTTTTCATTTTTAGTGATTTAAAAGCTTTTACAATGTCTATAGCATCGATTTTTTTTGATGACCCGCATTCCGTTACGTTCCCTTTAAGCATAGAGAGTGAAGCTGCTGGTGAAGAATCCAAATTCGAAGTAGTTGCTAAAGGAATATTCACAAAAAAATTGACAAAAATGTTAGCGATATCTTTGTCCGACTTTACTATTGTATTATTGACTTTAAGCGCCATACTACGGTCACGTGGTTTATATTTACCAGTTTCACGATTAATGACTTCCCAGGTCGTTTTAATTTTGTTTTGGGCTTGTTTTATTTTTGCTTTTATGAATTTAGACCTTGCAACAGAACATATATTTTTGAACGTCTTAGAATATTGTTTCACATATTCTAGGAACTCTGGGCTATGGTTAGTTTCTCTTAATTTATAAAGTTCATACAGTCTATTTCTACTTTTATAAATATCTGTCGTAGCCCAGTCACAGAACTTTAACTTTTGAGTACATTTAATAGCCTTAGGTTTAAATTAATGGTATATTACATTCCACACCGTTTTTAAAATTGTCTAATCGTTTCTTAGTTATAGGCCTGCATTCTATAATTTTTGTATCGTCAACAACATTTAACTCGTATGCTACTTTCAATCCATAATGGTCAGATGAAATATTACTAAAAATCACTTTGCTTACCGGATCACATTCTGAAAAAACATTATCCAAGCAAGTAGCAGAGTGGCTTGTCACTCTAGTGGGTTCAAAAAATTGGTTGGTTAAATTAAAAGAATTAAACAATGCTAGTAAACGAGTAGTCAATGGAGAACTTACTAGAATATCAACATTAAAATCTTGTAAGTGAACATTACACACACAACGCATCGAACAGACAGAGAACGGAAGTGGATAACTTTTATATATTTTTGTGGATTTTGTTTTATATATAAATACATATATTATTATTTTCAGTTAGTTTTTACACTGGTTGTGCGTGCACCCTACCTCTTACTAGTCTCCACATCACCCTAAGGTTGACTGGTAGAAAATGCTTATAGCATTAAGTCCGCCTATGTACATCCAATTTGTGCATGAAGTATTAAATAAATAAATAAATAACAAAAAGTATTGTCATCATGACAGATAATAACAGCGAGCAAATGCATTCATTCATACGGCCTAATAACATGCCAAATAAAATTTATATTCAACAAAATCATTAAATAGCCCACAATTTTCAGAAAAACGCCCCATAATAATAATCATTTTGTCTTTGTTGGTCAAACAACGTAAAATAAAGATCGTTTACGGGATGCTTAATAAATATTTCTAGTGTAGTCGTATAAAAGAAATCTCTGGGACCTATAAAGTGAAGCACGTAATTTTTGATGAGTTGAGCAATCAGATTTCAATTTCAGATAGACGTTTCCCGCGGTGTCAAACCCATTTTTGAGAGGTAGTTCGTCTGAAAGTTATTTATGTTGGTTATTTACCTATATCTCGTGGTTTGCAGAAACGATATCACGGCTGTGATGGAGCACAATGACAGGAAATATTTTTCGTCGATATACTTTTAGGCTCAGATCAATGTTTTGTACGACACACTAAATCCAAGACATTGTCTTTCAGCCTGGGCACGTTCGGTGTATTCAACTTGTCGCAGACCGATTGGTAGGTATAAAATAACTCAAAGTTCGGAACAAACTAATAGTTATACTTAGATAACTTGTGATAAATTTAAATAGAAAAATATTGGAAAAATCAACTCGGCGACAATTAAAATTCTCACATGGGATTACTCTAACCACTGAGTCTCGGTAGCTCAGTGGTTAGAGCAGTGGGCCGGATTTCCAAAGGTCGTGGGTTCGATTCCCACCTGAGTACTTACTTGCGCCCAAGTTGACTTTTCCAAAATTCATTATAAGTATTAAATGCAAAAATGAAATAATCGTAAACCTATAGCTAAATTGAGCCATAATTATAATTTTGGAAACCATATTAAAGATAAGCATTTCATTAGGAGTACCTACGGAGTAACTCCGTGATCATGGCGCATGAAACTGTGCCAAAATATCGGGGACTCGACAACTCGGTAATAATCTAGACGCGACGAATATTCGGCCACGATTCGTGCCGTGTGGTGACGGCCTAAGAATACACGTGTCACTACTCCCTTACATGCCTGGGATGTCGTAAGAGTCGACTAAGTGGCTCGACGCATTGATCAATTGTGCGAGAGAAGGAAAACTTGAAAGAAACCTTCTACCAACCCGTCTGGCAAGCGTGGTAGCAGTAGGCTAATAACGAATGATGATGATGATGATTCGATATTCGGCCGGCTTTAATCGAATACCGAATATGGACGCACAATTCGGCCGAATACCGAATACTTAATTATATTGCTGTAGTTATGGAGACAAAAGGTAGAATTGAAGAACTTTTTTTTTAAATATATTTTATATTTTTTTATTGCCCGTATTTGATTATTAATTATTTTATTTTTAGTTATATTATACAATTTTACAATTATAATTTAAAATGTAGAAAGTACGATAAAATGCTCGTAAAATAAGCAGGAATTAATTTGTAAAAGCTCCTTCAAGAGGAAAAATAGTCTACCTCGCCTCTTAGTAAGAACATTATTTAAACGCATCGAGTGGAAAGTTCAGTAATAATTTAGAAACTCCATGTCTCCAGGAATTAAGTGGCGTAGAACAACACCTCACACTAAGATTGCTTTATTGAATCTTCGGGAACTTGGCTCTACATATTAAAACTAATAAATCTAACCTAAACATAATATTTTAACCAGTGTTAATTAAAATTCCCTTCAGTTTAGTAAATAGTTTTGGCATTTTTATACGTTGTGTAAAAATACTAATTAGCAATACTAACACCTCTTTAGTAAAATAACTATTAAGCTTTTGAAAAGTTAATTTTTTTTATAACATATTTTTTTACTATTTCACTGTCCTTTGGTTATTTTGTTTATACAAAGACAATAATTTGTAACCAAAACATATATTGGTACTCCTAGATAAACTAGTGGCCGCCCATGAAAATAAAATAATAATAATTATTATTATAAAATAATAATAACTATTACTCGGTAAATTCATTTATATGATTTTCAAGTTCACTATTTTTGTAGTATAGGTATACCTACACATATTTTGATGAAAACAATAGAGATTCGGAGTTCCGCTTGTATCGCAATAAGGTAATTATAAGCCGGTTATATTATCTGTAGACCGTGGGCTGCTTTAAAATATAAAGCAGTGATATCACGTTAATTGTAAGTTTGTTTTTGTGTGGCTTGTTGTTCGGTTAACTACATTGATGATTTTGTATGATTGATTTTTGTTACAATTTTTTCGAGTGATTAGAAATTGTCCTTTTTGATCTGCTTTTTTTTAAGAAATCCATCCATTACAATCTAATTTTCTTTTTCTTCTTAGACCCATGTTAGATTGTCGTCATTTGCCGTCGTTGGACCAAAATTATATCCCTTCACGTTTCTTTGTCGGGTGTTCGCTCGTAAAAAGTTTAATTTACGAACATATTAGGAGTCATTTCGGAATCGAATAAAAAATATTCGATCTCTCGATTCTTTTACCGCCTTTGTTTCGCCTACGTTATTACTTTTCAAATATTATAAATTAAAAGAAAGAAAACTAAGTAAATTATTATTTTAGATTTTTTTGCATTTTTTCAATGCTATTTTTATACTTATGATAAATTTTCGAAACCACGACCTTTGGAAATCCGGTCCAATGCTCTGATCTCTGAAGTCTCGGTAGCTCAGTGTTCAGAGCATTGGACCGGATTTCCAAAGGTCGTGGGTTCGAGTCCCATCTGAGAATTCACTTGTGGTTTTCCAATATTTTTCAATTAAAAGCGCGTTTTAGTCCTTAAAAGTAGTTTAACTTCTCTATTAGCATTGCGATATAAATTACAAAGGAAAACTCCAATTAGAACCATTCCAATACAGGTTATCCCTAACTTCTATTTGCAGTGGCACAATGAGTGTGATTTTGCATGAAATTTGAATATCTCGTTGTTACACTGCTTCCATATAAAACGTCAATAAATTTAGCTGTACGATTTAGCTTTGCTTTGTTTCGTGTATTGTTTATAGCGTAGTCAATAGGTAATATATTATTGACATTGCAAACACGAGGCGTGATTGAGAGCCCTTTTCTCTCTCTCTCTCTCTTATCGTTTGAGGATTAGTGGCCACCTCTGGTATCAGTTTATTAAGCCGACTTGTTGGGGCCAGTGCCCTTTCTATATTTTAAGAGATAAGGGAATCCTGTCCTAGTGGTAATCAAAGAAGAGCGGACTGTAAAACTCTGTACTGGTTAATGAGATCGAATATTGAAAAAGGTACAAGATGCCCGACAATAATTGCGACCGGTGACGTATGGCAATATTTTTGTGGAATTCTGCTGGGTACCAGGACATTCTGGCATTTTCGGCAATGAGTTGGTAGATAAACTCGCGCGGTCTGCTAAAAACTTGGCGACAATCTGTGAATATAACGTACCATGCAGCGATTTAGTAATTTATTTGAAAGATAATTTACTTAAACGATGGTCTTTGAATTTGGAAAACATACGAAAAGTTAAAGTCAAATGGCACGCTGAAATTGTCCCCGTACCCAATACGAAAGCTTGGTTCGAAAAACCAGGATATCCTGGTAGAAATTTTATAATTAGTTTTTGTAGGTTAAGATTTGGTCATTGTAAATTCCCATCTAATCTTTATAGACTCAAACTAATAATTCTATTTGTAAGTACTGTTCTCACGAAAATTGCGAACTCCAACATTTATTTTTTTATTGTAAACATTTTAATTTGCAACGTCTTCTATTAATTTGTTCTTGCAATGAAATTCTACGTCAAAACTATGTATTTCCAACTAATGTACAAGATTTGTTAAAGCGTAGAGAATTGTACAATATTGTTTTTCACTTCTTCATCAACACTTTCGGTCGTCTGTAAATATTCCATTTAGGTAATTTAAATATTTAAATTTAAGTTACATTTACTAATTATTTTGTTATCTTTTCTATTTCTTTGTGATTTTTTATTTTTATTTTGTGAACATAACATTTATCTTTTGTAATTGTAACTGTTTAAGCAGATGGCCATGAAGCCAAAACTTTCAATAAAAAAAAAATGTATACAGATAACTGTCATTGCGATATTTAATAATAAACTACAGATTTTAATGAATTAGAAACAGAGATTTTAAGCTGTGGGAAGTAGCACTGTTGCTATTGAAGGAGTTAAAGGTAAATTTTCTAATGGATAGTTAACATAATGTTTTGCGGTAAGTTTTTTTATGGTCCCGTGTACCACGATAAGTTCGCAACGTTAGCGATAATATCGTTTTGCAATTATACACTGATTATGAATCGTAACTTTAAATTCTTATTGAGAGTAATGCATGGGTTTTGATTAACTAAAATCTATTCAGAATAAATACTAATACTCTAGAAAGTCTCTATTTTAAATATTTTCCCCGGTTCTAGGCCCCGCACGGTATAGGTTAAGATGATTTTATTTAATGACGTGTTAAAAAAAAGGAATGGAGACACCATCACATTTTTAAATTTGGATAAACAAAGCCAAGAAAACAATAAAATATCTATTTATTAGTTAGTCTATTTAGGTATTTATTGAGACTTGTTTTTTTATGCACAACGGGAGACTCTTAGCCTTCAGCATACCTGATGTTAAGTATTGATTAGGCTGAAGATGGAAGCAAGCCTCTCCCGGAATTCTCAACCACAGACTGATTATTAGGACGATAAAGTTGAAGTTGCGTTGTACGAAAACGCCGTCGGCTATCAAAGTAAAGTTGACAGCGATGCCGACGGCACTTACGCGATAGGCCCTCTGGCCATATTATCTCTTACTGCCGGAACACAATAATGATGAAAACATTGTTGTTATGGGGTCAGACTTAGATAAGATGGTGGTAGCTAGCCAGGCGGAATTACAACAAGTCCGACTAATACCCAAACCGAATATAATATGAAAGTACCCAGTAAGTCTGATACCGGTTCTCCTTAGCTGTTGATGGCAGACACTAAAGTATTAAGGCCCAGAATTTAGCCACTTTGACAGCTTGGCGGATGCTGTCATGAGATTATCCTGTGTGTTGGTGTCAGGACACGTGTTTTCTTTGCTCCGGCCGCCGGTCTGAGTCCGAAGCCTTTTTAAACACTTCAAGATCGGCGATGGTAGATCATGACCGGGGGAAAGCTCTCAGTAATCGGGACGTAGGGAGGTAGGGACACTTTTCCACGCCAAAGGTTGCACATCGCTTATTTGGGTTCGATGGACAACGGTTTAATGCACCTTACGAAGCTGCGTCGGCTTTTTAGCTCGGGCGCACCGCTGAGTAACCGTACAAAGGATGTCGTGCATCGTTGTTATGCGGATATCTGGAGGCGCCATACTAGCTTCTGGGTACAGCAAACTTACTGTGATCGGTTTAAGGCAGCCTGTAATGTTCCAACAGGTCTCAATGAGGGTCGCATCCACCAGATTAGCACGGTCAAAGCGACCGGCTAAAAAGAAAAGCGCCAATCCAGATGTCCGCAGATTATGCGATGAAGCTCCCATCTTGTTGTAGTAAAGTAATGCAGCAATTTTTGCGAGTGTGTACCTTCATTTTAAATTTTTGGCAGTTCTTATTGAAGGTTCAAAATTACGCCAAGGTATCTCGGAGAGTTATTGTGAGCTGCAGCCACACACTGCCACTCAATACTCAGCCTGCGACTCACTTAGCTGTTGCATAGGTTAAAAGCGCAAGCTTCTGTTTTCGATGGGTTGGGTTTGAGAGAATTTTCCACATGATAGGTAGGTAGTCTGATACCGGTGGTGGTGGTGTTACCACTAGATCACGGAAGCGGTTGTTTTAGGGATGTTAACGATAATGTTGAGCCATAGCCAAATCAATGTTGGAAACAATAAAAATTTATTGCATAGTTTTAGTAATAATGTACAGCCAACGGCCACTACGATACAAAAATATCAAATTTATAAAGACAATTCAAAATCTCAACGGCTTACGTTTAAAATTTTTGTCAGTTCTGTAAAATCTTACAGTTTTGTAAAAAAACAGTTTTCTAAAACTGTAGGTACCTGTTGTGCCTGGTAAGTGGCAACCTACTACATGCGCCCAGTTACAACTGAACTGACGCGAAGCTATCAGAGTTGAACATCATAAGGTTGTCTAAAGTAACTACGGCCACGGCATATTCTACTTCTTTCTCGTATCCTCACGACAGCATGAAGTCGCATGATGTATGAAGGTTCTCCATGCAGTGCGGTTTTCGGTCATCCGGATAGCCTGCATGTTGGATTGGCAGACTTATTTTACTGCATCGGTCCATCGGGTCGGTGATCTTCCCCGGCTCCTCTTTCCCTCCACATGGCCTACGACGTTGAGCTTCTTGAGATTATCCGGTTTACGTCTGGCCACGAGTCTGAAGTATTGGAGAAGACGCTGCATGCATACAGTTGATAAGCGGGTCTTAATCTTCAACTCGGACAGAAATGATACGTTGGTGCGACGTTCTGTCCACAAAACTCACAGCATTTTACGCCAGCACCACATCTCAAAAGCATTGATCTTGGCTCGGATGCGTGCTTTTAGTCTCGAGGTCTCCGAAGCGTACAGGGCTCTTGTTACAACCTCTTTTTCACAGTTTCCGTTACAAGTTATCATCGAACCGAGGTATTTGAACTCCTATACGGTTTTCAAGACACGTAACTCCCCGGTTCTTTGTAATGTGTCTGATCCATCTACAAACATCTGCTTAGTTTTGGAACGGTTAATCTTGAGACTATATTCTGTACTTATCCTCTCCAGTCTTTGCAAGAGCGCGGCAAGTTCATTTTCATTAGAGCCAATAATATTGCCCACCGATCTTTATCCCACCATCCCATTCCTCTAGCACTCTTCGCATAATATGTTGAATAATTGTGACCTCCGTCAAAAAATTATTTTGTTTTATAAGGTTGGCGGTACGAAGTGACATATTAAAATAATGCGCCGATAATGTTTGACAGAAAACAATATTGCGCTAAGAGATGGCGGTAGGCCAGTAGCTCGCGCGCTCCCCTGCCTTCAACAAACTCTGCCTGATTTTTCGCGATTTGTCCAGCTCTGTAGTTCTCCAAATGCTGGTTGCTGATATGCAGGAGGACCTTGCTTGCATGAGATGTTATTGAGATGGTGCGGTAGTTCTCACATTTGCGCGTAGAGCCTTTCTAATTCAGCGGGACCATCACTGATTCCGTCCATTCGGCGGGGCATTCTCCAGTTCTTCAGTTTTTTTGACATATGGAATGCAGGACTTTAGTTCCATTAGAGCCCATCGATTTCATCAACTACGCGGTAAGTCCTTCACCACCGCTTTTGCTTTGAGACGAGCGAGTGCTGCTTCTATCTCGTGAAGTAGTATATCAGGTTCTTTTCACGGTATTGAACTTGTAGTTCGGCAGCGCTAGAGCAATAGACCTAGCGCTAGACCAATTCGACTTGTAGTCGAATTGGTCTCCGTGTACAGATTTTGACAGAACTGTCGCCATCTCTCAAGCACAAAAAAAAATAGTAAATGCAACTCTCTTTTCTTCCCATCACTAGTCGGGACACAAATGGAACTTTCTTTTAG
Organism: Chrysoteuchia culmella; assembly: GCA_910589605.1. Taxonomy (NCBI): domain Eukaryota; kingdom Metazoa; phylum Arthropoda; class Insecta; order Lepidoptera; family Crambidae; genus Chrysoteuchia; species Chrysoteuchia culmella. The sequence goes on from OU342653.1 coordinate 11,556,249, forward strand.
TGCGATCTGAGGCAGAATCGATGTCATACATATTTTTATCATTTATGCAATGAGGAAATGCCATAAATCTGCTCATTTGCACTGTAAAGAAGTTTAACTTTGCCTCGAAAAGACCTCATACGCACTGGCTGAAAGTCCACAACGTCTCCGCAGCAAACGTGTTAATGTGCAAATGATTTTTATTGGATATACCGGCCAAATTGACGCATCATTCTTTCGTATTTGTTGAGGGCAGAACGCCGAAGGCATGGAATAAAAAAATATAATGAAATTATTACATTATTTTATAAGAAAAAATTGTGACACTGATAAACATTTTCTCTATGTATGTATGTATACTTTGGTAATGTTTTTCACGTTGATGACAAATCAATTAAACTCATTATTGACTGCATTTCTTTGTTCATTGTTCAAAGTCAACGGTTTTGACGTTTGTACGTCCATGCAGTTTTGTATAAATTGACACTATGTAGAAAGGGGCGAATACAGTTCTTTATTAATAACGTGCCGCTCTGCTTTAATTCACTGCTTTTTCGCTGGATGGTGTTACGTGTATAAAACGTATTTGTGCATAAATTTATTTACAACGCGAATCCCCTGGGGGAAAGCACCTTTTCAGCAAGGTAGGAGGTGTGGCTTAAAATAGGCATTCTAGCTTCAATGCATGCCCTTAAGTAGGAGTCCTAGTCATAGCTTCAACCAAAACCTTTTTTGAATTCCTAAATTCTTGAATGGCCGGTGTGGGAAAAAAATTGGACGGCTCAAAAGCTTCTTATCTTCTATTTTAATAAAAATATTTGACTTTGACTTTAAAAAACAACAGTGACTACATATTTTTTATTTTATAGTGCTTTCAAATCAAAATCTACGCGTGAGGTGATACTTCTTAATCTATGTTAATAATAATTCATGTTAGAACATTCGTCTTAGCCTAGTTGTAGTTTTGGTTACCCAGAGACATTAGGTAAACAAATTATCTCGCGGTTCTTGTTTTGGTAGTTTCAATTAAAACAAACATAAAACAAACATTTATATCAGTTAAAGCGATCCAAAGAGTTTAGACGACGACGGAGAGAATTTGAAAATAGTTGAGCTTTTAACTCGTTTTATCAATTGTATTGAAATCTTTTAGAGCTTCATTTCGGGAGATTTATTTTTCATGGTATATTTTTACTACGGACATAATACTTTAGTTTCAATGATCTTTGACAATCCTATAATGTTGAAGATTGTTTTCTGTGAGTTTTAAATAGGAGAAACAATTTATTTACAAATTAGTAGAAAAACAAGAAACCGTTAAATATAAAATCTTATACTATAACTATACTATAACAAAAATACGCCGTCCAACTCACAGCCGCGTGGCATAGTACCGAGAACACTGGCGCTGTTGCCCCGCTGAATACAAAGACTCAGCCGCTGGGCAAGATAGGCACCAGCTCTCAGGTCTATTGGTATATTTTATTTATTTACCTATTTCAAATGCCCCAACATTTCACGAAATTGTTTTACAAAAGTTTTTCTCTATAGATCGGGCGCTCAAGCAAAAATACTACTTCAAAGAGCTATTTCTCGCAAGAATTGCTGTATTCCAGCAAGAAGAATTAAGATAGCCAGTTCCACAGTGGTTGAGGATTCCGAGACAGGCTCGCTCCTGTCTGTCTCCATAACGGGGAAAAAAACACCCACAATATTATTTCACACGCAGTTCTAAATAAAATTCAGTCACATTTCTAACGGCACTTGTTGTCAAAAGTAGGTAACCAATCGAGGGTGGCGGGAGCGGTCTCAATAATAACTTTTCTATTACGTTTAAATGATATTGACGCATATTTACGTCGCTATCTTTTTACGGACAGTGTTACAGTTAACGTCAATAATATCATAGTTGCTTGCTATACACGTGCCGTAAAATTGAATCCTGTTATATTTCTGCACGGAGCTGATTTGTGACAGTTGGAATTATACGAGCTTAAGAGCCTGTTATAAAAGTTCCAAGAATTAGATGACTGTTTAATCTTAATCAATTCAAACATTTATAAAAACGTTTCTTTCGAATGTGAGGATATTTCTCTTATTGATGAAACGACAGTGGCCAACACCATAGTACTAATACTGGAATAAATTCGACGTGTCCTCATAGGTCTCTGTAGCATAATTGGTTAGTGCATTGGCTCGAATTTCCAAGGATGCGGGTTCGAATACCGTCAGGGCGACATGAGACAAGTTGCTTTTTCTTAGTATATTTTCTTGTTTAATATTTAGTTCTAGGAAACTTTCAACTATTTTATTTGACAGAAAAATAATAACACTTCCATTCAGTCGAAGCTCGAACTCGGTTAACGATAGATTAGGGAGACGTATTTTTTAATCATTCGAATTCTATTCGCATACGGAAACCCAAGATTCGTATGCGAAGGCTAAAAACCACGAGACGTATTTTTGAATCATTCGAAATTCGCATTCAAATATAATTCACCAACTTAAATTTTGACGCATTTTTTAATCACTCGAATACGGTGTTGCCGTTTTCTTAAACTCCCGCGACATTATTTCGTTTTACGCAGAATGTTGTAAAACCGGAAACTATCTCTCCATAGATTTTCAATAACCGATACTGAATCGGACTTGAATCACGTGAAATGAAACTCTTTAAGTTGTCAAACTGTCAGTCATGACAATGTCAATGTGAAAATTACAGTAAGTCCTAAGTGTCAAACTTTCTATCGCTGGAATCAGAAGAGTGTTGGAATTTAAAAAATATGGAGACGTAGTTTTGAATCATTAGAATTATTTTTCGCATACGGAATCGCAAAATTCGCATGCGAATGCTAAAAACCATATTTTTTTTATTCCAGTTCGCATGCGAATCTGCAACAGTGTACAGTACAAACCACTCTTTTCTGATTCGAGCGATAGAAAGTTTGACACTTAGCACTTAATGTCATTTCACGCAATGCTCAGTAGGAATTTATGGAACTAACACAACTTGATACTTTTTTCGTAATAATACCTATTTACACTCTATACACTATTGAAAATGAGTCAACCCGTGATCACGGCCGATGTAATGTGGCCGAAACGTCGGGAAAATTAGGTAGGTGAAATACCTATCACGTTCTACGCGTTTAATACCCGTTTCAATTTTCGATATTTATAATACCTATTTATTTTTACATTAGCATTTTTATCTGTATATCTGCTTACAGTACTAAAGAGATATTGATATACCTAAAGTGGTTTGAACCTTGAACATTTTGGCTTTGTTCCGGTCCGCTTTTTTTTATTTTTTTTTATTGATGTTTTATGGTATGTTGGTTCCAAAAATGGTTAGACATAATGTAATTTTCAGATTGACATTGTCATGACTGACAGTTTGACAGCTTCTTTCACGGTCTTTCACGTTTCATTCAGTGTCGGTTTTCAAATATTCTGCGTAAAATAAATTTTGTCTAAGAAGTTTAAGAAAACGGCAACACTATATTCGAACAATTCAAAAATGTGTCAAAATGGAACCCAGTGGATTTCAATTCACATAAGAACTTCTAATAATTCAAAAATATGTTTCCAGGCACTTATTCAAAACTAATTAGCGAATATAGATTTGTAATGGTACAAGTATTCTGTGAATCGAAATATAGTAGGTACAAAAGAGTATAGTTCCAAGAATAATAAAGTTTAACAGAAACAAAGTCGCATCGGATACGAATATTTAAAAAACTGTTGGTATTTTGTTGCAAGAAGAAAATATTAAATAAAAACCTTTTTTTTATACATTTCATTGAAAGAGATTGTCCATTTGTTTTGTTATCACGAGATTACAGCAACTGTTAACAGTTTTCGAATGACCTTTTTCATCTAACACGCTTGGAAAAGTAGGTGTTGTCATTCAATTTCTGCGTATAAAATCGCATATTGTGGCCTAGCGTGATTAGGTATTTTTAATTTAATTTAGACAGAAAATTACGTCATAATGCGTTCCGAATCGCACTAACGACTTTTCATGTTACATTTTTATTTTATTTAATTATAATTCTCCGTTTTGGTTTTGCCATAAAATAGGAATAATACTCATAATAAACCTAAAAATAAAGGTTTTTAGGTTTATTATGAGTATTACGGTTTTGCACCTAAACATTTTCGGAATCGTTTTTATTTTAATATAAGTAACTTTTTTTTCTATTTCTATTGACTTCAAATTAACTATAATATTCCCTTTTTATTATGTTCCCTTTTTATTTATTTTTATTTCTTTATTTTTGGGAAACAAACGGCATACAATATTACCTTAATTCTTTACTTAATGAGTAATACAAAAGCCAAATACAGTTTCCACAATAAAATAAAACAGTTCTATTGAGTGAACACAATATAAAGTTATGTTTCTTATGTAGTAAACTTACATTCATAAAATAAACTAAAAATAAACTATTTTTTCCTATGTTTAACTATGAAAATAATCGATAACAAAGGCATATATAATATAGTACTAATGAGGTGGGTTAAAACAATATTAATAATTTTAACAAAATTTAATAAATTATTTATAAATTGTTTTCTTAAATTTTCTAAAGTTAAGGCCAAATATGTCAACATGTTGGTAGGACTTATCATTATTACTACATGATCTAATAATGAAGCGGTTAGAGGCATAATTGGTGCGACAAAGGGGAGGTGCAAAAGTTTGAGTAGATCTAAGACTCATTCTTTTACATTTATGAAAAAATTTGCTATTCAGGTAGGGTGATTCCACTATGCCATTGATTAATTTATATAGAAAAATAATGTCACGTTGGTCCCTTCGCAGCTTCAAGGATGTGATACTGTCAGCGTTAAAATTCGGAAACCTATACTTTAAGCGTCTAATGAATTTATTTTGAATATTCTCAATAGCTTCATATATATGAGTAATATATTGAGGATTCCAAGCAGTTGAAGCATATTCTAATACAGATTTAACAAAGGCGTTATAAAGCAAAATTAGTGTATTGGGATCTTTAAAGTAAACTTTGACGAAAAATGAAACCGAGCATTTTATAAGCTTTAGAAATTATTTTATTAATGTGTGTGGTAAATAATAGTTCACTGTCCAAGAATACTCCCAGGTCTCTCAGCTTACCCACTCTAAGAAGATTTTTATTATTTAAACAATAGTCAAAGTGAATGGTTTTTTCTTTTTACTGAACGAAATTATTTGACATTTATCTATATTTAAATGAAGATTGTTAACTGTGCAATAATGAGATAAACGATTTAAATCATCCTGCAATAGTTGACAGTAGGTGAGCGAATTAATAACACGAAATATTTTGGTGTAGTAATATAATGGTTAGTAAGTTAAATCATAAAAACAACAAGAATTATACTATTAGTGATTAAACGAACTTACCTTAAGTGATTTTCTATCACAATTAGGTATACGAGTTGCTTCGTCCGAAGAGTTTACGTAACATTTGTAGTAACGCATATCATGTCGCTTTTCATCCACTAAGTTATGACCATTTTTTTACTGGTACTGGTATCACTAGCTCGCTGTCGTCGCGGTGGCTGCACTGGTTGTCATTTAGTTGAAAATCTGTGAGCCTTTTTATATTTCACTTAATACAGGGAATATACTAAAGTAGGGAAGGGGGGAATTAATCTCTTCGGACGAAGCAATTCATATAATTGTAATAGAACATCACATAAGGTAAGTTCGTTTAATCACTAATTATACATTCGTTGCTTCGCCCTTTGAGATAAGGTAACATTTGTAGATTTTGAAAGATAGTTAAATATTGAAGAACCGTTTTTCCCCTTAAAGAAATTATAATTCCTGTAGTTTATAACATAACAGTATAATTCTTCTTATAAATTATAAATAATTAAATCTTAGTATAATATTAATCAAAGTATATATAACCCATACAACATACATGATAAGGTTAAAAGAATCTCACAAGGCTGTTAGTACAAACACCATTAGCAGATGGGTAAAGGACATCTTGCTGGCTAGTGGAATTGACACTTCAATATTTACTCCTCACTCCACCAGGCATGCTAGTACATCAGCTGCACATATAATAGAGCTGGTATAAGTGTTGATATTATACGAAAGACTGCTGGATGGAGCGGTAGATCTGCTGTCTTTGCAATACATTACCATAATAGAGACGTACAACCTGATGAATCAGATCAATTTGCCAGGTCTATTCTTGCCAATAATAATTGATTATAATTACAAAATAAGAAATAATAATAATGTTTTCCCAACAAATATTTAATCATAGCAAAACATTTTTTCATTGATGCATGTTGATAAAAGACTATTAATATTGGCTCTTATAGGCTTCGTCCGCTCAATGTAAGTTATTAATGTTTCTGCTGGAAGTTATCTCTTGGTGATCATTGTAAAATGGGATACTTAAGGCTGGTTGCTTAGACCCTGGGCGAGATGTTTTAATAAAGTCGTTAATTTTGATAATAATAGGCCGGTCTGAAGAAATATTTATATATTCTAATTTTATTTTCCTTATAGTTTGCACTATATGTGCAGTCACAAGTAAAATAAGAGTGACAGCTTTCTTAGTCAGCAACTCGAAATTTAAATCAGATAGTACAAAGTGATAAAAAGTCTAAAAGTATTCTGGGATTCCAGGGAATATCATATTTAGGAACTAAGGGGCGAAGTCTATAGAATCCCTCGAACAGTCTTTGCATGTTGCTCATAGTTACTCGTATTACAAAGGGCAAGATATTTACATCTCTCCGTTTGTTTGGTGTATAACCAACCATATTGGATTGCAAGACAAGATGAAGTGAGGAGACCAACTTAGAGGGCAAACTGTCTAATTTACAATGATTTTTGCATTGAAATAATAGTAATTCTATTTTTATTCATCTTCTTTTTTCCTCTGTTAAACTGATGTGAAAATTTTCCGAGTCTAATATAAAACCAAGATATTCACACTTTGTATATGGATGCATAGAACTTTTTTCAACATTAATGATAAAACTTAAAGACTCAAGGATTCTCAACTCTGGCAATGGCACAGATGTTATCTAAGTAAATACATGACAAAAAACCTAATGTACGAAGTAAACACATCACCGGTTTTAACAGTTTTGTAAAAACATATTATAGTGCTGTGTTAAGGCCAAATGGGAGCACATTACATTTTTAAAGATTGCCTTCAAATCTAAATTTTAAATATTTTTTGTGATTTTGGTAAATAGGAACTAAGAAATAAGCATCCTTTAAATACAGGGTGGCTATAAAACTATTATTTGTTATAAGTTTTAATGTTGTTTTCAAATCTTCAATTTTAAAGCAATATTTTCTAATATTATTGTTCAAATATTTTAATTTAATATGAATCTATTTTTTCCATTAGGCTTTTTGAAAATTATATAACTATACAAAAATTTTCCTTCAGATGATTGACAAAAGAATATAGCTCCCGATGCAATCAATTCATTAATGGCCTCCCTGTATTGCAAGGACTCAGTCAAGGATAACATAGGCAATCTTGGCTCTTCTAATTGAGTAACATGCCTGGAAAAAGGTATTTTATAGCCCTTAATCCAGGATAGTATGACTGGGTCATTAGTTAGTATACGCCAGTTTATGTAAAAAATACTTTAACCGACCAGCTACACCTACTGAGTCTAGCGACGCGGGCCGTGGTGCTGCTGCGAGCGCGGCAGTTGTCGCGGTGGCTGCTGCTGTCGCGGCCCACTTACTGGGGTCTGTTCTCCTCGGTACTCCCATCTGCTTGGCTGGTGGAAGTGGAGGCTGCTGGTTTAAATTTTGTGTAAGAGGCTGTTGGTTTTTGTGTGTTGATCTTTGTGCTAAAGTAAGCTTTTTTGTAGCATACTTCATCTCTGCCCCGGACCTGGATATTGCCTTTGCGGCTTTAAGGGTGTCTGCCAGAGTCTCACCCAAGAGGAAATTGACAATTTCTGTGTTGTACAAATGGTTGTACAACACAGAAATTGACAACAAACAGTTGAACAAATGAAGCTTCGTCTTGTCATTGATTCAGTATGCGAGCATCGCATAGTAGACGGCTGGCCTCAATTAATAATTTTATTACTATTTGGTCCTTGTGTTCTAGAGAAATAATTCTAGTTAATGTTTCACTAATACAAGAAATAGCAGCTGCTAGTTGCCTTTGCTTGTTTTCTAAGGCTTTATCTTTCTTGATTAGTGTTTCTGATAAGGCAGCCTCAGTGTCTAATTTTGTACAATTTTTGGGGATAAGATGTTTCTCCAAGAGTTCTTTTCTAGATTCTTTTGTTATTCCCATTGCTCCAGTCGCAAAGTAAGATCCCCTTGGATATCAGCGCCCAGCTTTCTATCTTCAGAGGGTGCTTGTCCGAAAAGATCTAAAATGTCTTCATCCAGTTCGAAATGAATAAAATGCGACGGGCGGAACGGGTGTAATGTGTAGATCGCAACATCGCACATCTGTTGGGGTCGCTCGGTTATATCGGAATCGATTGATGTTTTGTTAATTTTCGTCTCGGACTTCAAAGAGATACTGTATTTTTCAGTTTTCTACCGAAGACCTACTGTTTGCCATTATGAAAACCAAACGATCCTTAAAATATGTGCCTTCAAGTACTTACTACAGACGGCAGTGTTTTTCAATAAAGAAAATATTTATGATCACATCTTTATTTAAAATTTGTATCTAGAATGCGTTGCTTTTTATCCCAATTTAGCACGAGGGCAAAACAGGATCTACGGTGAAAATTGACGGGTTCGGAAATACAGACGCAGGGACGGAGTTTCTCTTTCTTTCATTTGCTGAGCGCATTATAAAGATGTTGTGTAGCACTTGGTGCGAAACTTAGTAATAACTATCGAGAATGGATGGTAGCCTGCCTGCAATACGTCTGCTAGAAAAGTGGAAGAAAGGGGATTGGTATTATGACTTCATGCAGTTCCGGAGTACACTCTTCATATAGTCTGCAAAAGATTCTCAGATAGGCAACCAAGCAGCCAATGTATGAAACTTGCTCTTCACCGACTTTTTGTCGCCAATGAACCTCTTAGCTCTGCGTTATCAACTTGCTGCACTGGACACAAGTCCAGTGCAGCAAGTTGGTATTTCGCTGAACCGTCTCGGACGTAGCTGCAATATTCCAAGCCAGATCAAACGTTAGCTGCTTAAGTTGTCATTCGAAGACAAGTCATGCCAAGAAGCTCAAGAGTGTCGGTGACTTGTACAAATACACAGTAGTTATGTTGAAATAACTCACTTTTTGGCGTGAACAGACACGCTGACGTTTTTAAAGCGTTGAAGCCGGCGTTCTTTACTATTAGGGCCAGGTAGGATCGTTTCCATAATGCCAGACTCTCTCAAACGCCAGATATTTATATCTACGGTAAAAAAAAAAAAACTTTTTAAAGTGTAAGACGATAGAATAGACGATAGAAACCATCTGTCAAAACCTTGTGTCAAACACCAACTTGAACTTACTTTCAAGTTCGCAACACTACTTGAACGTAAGTTCTCGGTGGCGCCTGCCTTGTTGGCGGCGCAAAACGCATTCATCATGGGATGCGTTCCGTTCGCAGAGTGGTTCAGGCAGTGTTTTACAAAATAAAATTAAAACAGTCAAGACAGATACCTTAAAAATGACACACGCTCAGTTTTCCGCGTTTTTTGCTGCTCACTCTAGTTCCGCTACCATTTTAGTTTGCACACAAAATACAAAAAACTCAAAGAAATAGTCAAACTCAAAGGAATAGTTGTGTTCGGTCAGAGTTATATCGTTAATCTACATAAAATACAATTTAAAATAGTGGTTTAACAAACAATTTTTATATATTTTTATTGACATTAATATATTCGAATACTTCGAATTTTTTAGTTTTAAGAGGCCCAAATATTCGAATTCTTCAGTCATTTTCGAATTTCGAAGTATTCGAATTGCATTCCCTATTTCCAGTGTTGGAATCGCCACCGGCGCCGGTTAGGCGAGGGAGGCTGCCATTATCGAGCTACTAACAGAGCTTGTACGGCGTCGCCGACGCAAACTCTCCTCGTGCTTCTCGATTTTCGACATGAGCTTCTTAATTTTGTGTCGCTTTCTTCGACAGTAATCATTGTCGTCGTCACTGCTAAAGCTTCTTTTTGGCATAGTTAATAAGTTTACAACAACTGAAAAGAAAATGTGTTGATCGGCGAAGCACAAAAACGCGAATGACAACCAGTGCTGCCACCGCGACGAGAGCGAGTTAGTGATACCATTGCTCATAACTTAGTAGATCAAAGGCGACATGATATGCGTTACTACAAATGTTACCTAATCTCAAAGGAAGAAGCAACGAATGTATAATAGAAAAGTTTTTCAATCAAATGAATATTTCATTATTTTTCATTTGATCATTATATCCTGAATATATTTTATTTTTATGAATAGCGAGAACATCATAAAAAAAATTATAAGCACAGTTTATCCGGTTTTAATGAGGCTGATTATTATGACTAAGCCAGGATCTTTATCGGGACCAGGGGGCTAATTGTCTAATTTTAAAATCTATCGCAATTCCTTTCAATTCGTAATTTGAAAGATATTTACATACTTCAGGCTGTCACTATTTGATATTTAATAGGGATTGTGATCGGGACGCGTTTTGAAAGGTATTAGGTGAACAGAATTGAACTGGCTAAGCAAAGTGACACACGAAAATGTCTTTCAAATGTATGGAGAAGTGTCAAATGAAGTGTCATTTAAAACATCATTCGTTCCGAAAGGGATTGCGACTATAAGTTACACAATTCCATAAATCACTACCACAATCACGATACCTTTGAAAGGGATTGTGATAGATTTTGAAATTAGACAATTAGGGGGCAGGTCATTTTTATGATAAATTTTGAATAGAAAAATATTGGAAAAAATTAACTTAGCTTTTTGAGGCCTAGCGCGGCAAAGTATTTTTTTAATTTAATACCTATAAATATGTCACAATGCGTTCCGAATCGCACTATTGACTTTTTTGTTACATTTTATTCTTATTTTAAATAGCTTTAAATTAATTATAATACTCCGTTTTAGTTTTATTATATTATTTTAGTTCATTGAATCATAAAAACAATAACTATAATATTAAACTATTTGTTATAAGAATTTTATATTAGGAAGGGTGAGATTTCACAACTTTTGATTGGATTTCGGAGCGTGGCATAAACCTTTATTTTTAAATTGTCTTTGTCTTTTACCTCATGTCAATGTCAACATTTACCGAATGGTTTTTATTGTTGTTTATTAATAACAATATATTAGTACTTCAAATAACTTTATTAACTATAATACTCCCTTTTGTTATTATTTTAGTTTTTTATATCGTTAAAACAACAAGAATAAGGTATATTTGGATTAAACTTAATGTTTAAAGAATTTTTACCGGAATTTGACCGCGGAAACAACCATAAAATGTTCCCAGCTGTTGTGAGATGAAAAATTGTGTGTTGCGCTCGGCAGAAAAGTTTTTAGCGTCTTGTACCTTTAAATCCTCGCTCAGCTCAGGATTCAATCTTTGAACCACGAGCGTGGCGAGTCCTAGAATCCGTTACTTGCTCAGCTTTCAACCGCTAAAAACCAACTTGCATAACAAATAACTATTAATGTGTAAGTATACATTTCCATAGTAATACTTAGTATTTTTATTTGTTTGTGGTATAAACAGATATAATTAAATCGATTCATTTTCATTATGAAAATCGAAAACAATAAATAAAATTGTAAAAGCGAACTTTCAATAACGTTTAAACGTTTTGCCTTTGCTGCGTGTCTGTTTAAATTATTGTGTAATATATTTTTTGTTATTACTAAAATTGTATTGTTATAATATAAATTATTAAATATTAATATAAGAATAATAAAATCACGATTAATTGTTAGTGAAATAAAATTTTGGAAGTAATAGATAAGTATAAAATTCATAACGTACCACAGACAATTTGTCTTGGAGCGCTGTGGCTGTGGGACTTACAGAATAGAGTTGACCAGATTCCTTACCGTGCTACGGTATGGACAAGACACGATATTGTCGTGGTTTAGGCGTGGTGGTAAGATTTTAGTGTGGAATCTAAAGGTCATAGTGAATAAGGGCCCAGATAGGAACTACTGATTAAGAATGTTGTTCGATCATGTTTTACACATAACTCGCATATTTTTTTTTATATGTAATTAAGTAAGCAGGTTTTTTTTTAATTTAAATGGTCTCAGGAAGTCTAAGCTAATTGTTAATGTCACTTTGTAAAAAATAATAATTATTATATATATTTATTTCGAGAAACAAAGACTCATAATTATTGTTAGTAACAATGGAACTTAACGCTATGTTAACACCTACATGATTATATTAATTATCAATTATTCAAATGAAATTACAAATGTCAATCAGATTAAATACATATTATTCACATGTCAAGCAAATTATTAATACAAAATTTACAGCAGCTCTAGGGGTGGCTAGGTGGAGGTATGCACGTGCAGGTGGACCCAGTGGCGCAGGAAAGCCAAGTCCCAGTGATCGGCGATGATGCTCAGGATGGAGTTGCGCGAGGCACGCAGACGCGTCAGCGTCGAGAAGCAACGCTTGCGCATCACAGCGTGAGCCATCAGCTCGAACCTCTGCGAACATTACTTATGCACTGCAATGTCTAGGCCTTCGCAACAACATCCTGAGGGCATCTTTGTATTGGATACGAAGCGCGTTGTACGTTTTCTGCGTATAGTTGACCCACATACTGCACGTGTAAAAGGACTGACAGTATGCTTTAAAAAGCGTTACCTTGACTTGATGTGAACACAGAACAAACCTACGAGCCAACATATTGCATTGAACGGCCAACGCCCGTCGTTCCCTCATTATGTCCATGTCATCTTTTAGATCCTCAGTGACCCAATGACCCATATACTTAAGCTGTAACCAGTTTAAGAGGAGTGCCACGCAGTGTCACCGGCGGTATGTCTGAGTAACATTTGGTACCGGCTTTAAAGATCATTAACATACTATTTCTTGCATTGTATCTGGGTCCGTGAGATTCCGCAAACTTCTCGCAGATGCACAATAAACGCCTGAGCGCCGCAATCGAGGGGCTGAGCAACACCATATCGTCTGCGTAACTTAAGTTGTTGATACGCACCTCATCTATGTGACAACCGACCTGGGTGTTGCTCAACTCAACGAGCAGACGGTTGACATACAGGTTGAATAACCTTGGGGATGCTATGCTACACCTCAGTCTGTATTTATCCGAGAGTGATCCAGCCCATCTTACATGATTGACTTGATGACCATACCAATATTTAAAGAGATTAATAACCTCGCTAGGCACACCAGACCCCACCAACTCCACCTACAAAATGTTGTATGATACCAAGTCAAATGCCTTGGACAGGTCCAGGAAAAATGCATAGACAGGCGTTTTTCTATCTGTATAGTACCGAACAGTATGCTTGAGCGACAAGATTGCACTCTCTGTAGATATGACCTGAATGGCTGGTAGGGAAAAAAAAGTTTTGGACTATTCGAAAGTACTTATCTATAAGTCTATTTGAATAAAAATCTTTGACTTTGACTTTGACTTTGATAATTTGGGCCGAAACCCAAATTGTGCATCCTGTATGTGTAGATATTGAATAATCTGTCGATCAAGCACACTGTCCAGCACTGTAATTAAGTATATTAATGCTCTTCAAAAAGGAGGAAAACATGCTGTATGTTTAATTACCCGTTATAATCTCAGGCCAATGTCCTCGTTTTTCCATGACCATAATAAATAATAGAGTTATTGTACAAGTACATATGGATATGTTCCTTGGCAATAACACACTTGAACGTTGGACAAACGTTCGCCGTCCGACATCGTTATCTTGATCTCGATATCGTATCGGGTGATGTGAAAACGCTCTTAGATGGAACAACTTTTAAAATTATTTATAACCTAACAAAAATCAGATTACCTAACATAATACTTAACAATTACATCTAATACAATTAATTTTACCAATACAATCAAAATGTATAGACAATTAAAAACCATAACAAAGTTTTAATGAGTTGAAATAATTACTTCCAAGAGTTACAATCCACTTTAAGGCTCTATTTGGCCGGAAAACGATTACTAATTGGTCAACGAAAGTTCTCGCAGTTACGATGGCACTTAATTCAATGTCTTCGATCGCTCGGCGATTGTGAATAATGGTACAGTTAGCAGCAAATACGGTTTTACACCTGCTCTCCGAAAACCACCGCTATTACGAGTGACGTAAGGACGCTATCAAGGTCGAAGGATAATGTCGTGAGTGCTGTTGTCTGTACGTTTAGGATTAGAACGGCGTGGCTCCGGCTACAAATTAAATACCCATTCTGTAATCACTATTCAGATGTTCGTACCATTCATTAAAATAAAGTTGCAATTTTACGCATAGCAACGCGTTTCTTTTGTTATAAAGAGATTTTAATATTCTGTAAGTATTATTTATTTTGGATTTTGTTTTACCGATATTTCGGCTGATACCTATCTAACAAAAAATCACCTTATCCGATAATTGGATAATTTTAAAACCATAGATTTATCATTGGTCTCCCATTGTTACAAGATGCGGAGACCAATGACAAATCTTTGGTAAAAACGCTGTAACCATAAACAAAAACTAATTTAAACAAATGACCATCACCTAAAATTTTAAATCTTAAACGCAGACCCATGAGGATCATGACATGGCCGTCACTTGGACAAGTGAATCGCTGATCGCCGGGATTGAAGGTCTTTCGTCAGATGAAACGCCTCGTGTACAGGTGGCGATTAAGACTTTAGGGCTTAGTATTTTTTTTGCCTGGTCAAATTAATCAAATTACTCTTTGTTAAGTTGCAACTGTATCGGAACACAAAAAGGCAGTCAAACCCATTCTATTCCTTATTCTTGATGGCTGCAGACAAAGGCACACGGGGGCTTTGGCATTTGGCCCATTTTCAACAAAGAGCAGAAATGTGTCTATTCAGGAGCATCTAGTTAACGATGTTTAAATTATTATTTCAATGATTAAGAATTGTGAAAATCAAATACAAAATGAATTTGATACATGATTGATTTGATACATTGATTTGAAATCCTCCGTAAGTCGGAGGGCACATTCTAAACTGTTCGGTCTCAAGTTCGACTGTATACGCAGTCATCCTGATTGCAAACCCACCAATCCACATTGGGCCCGCATGGTGGGTCATCATGGCCCATTCCCTATTCACCCATAAAGAGCACTAGTGTCCGGCGACCTTCACTAATTCTATTATGTACCAATCTTATGACATTATGTATGTAATATGGCTATACACTGGAGATAAAATTACCTATAATACGAATGTATTGAGTAAAGAATCCCTTATTATATAAATGGGACTCTCAATAGTAGGTACAATGAACTGATCCAGGGAATTTAATTATTAGGAGCGGCGACAACTGTATTCTGACATGAAAGTTTATTGGACTGAACATCCGGATCCGGACCAAGCACGTGATGCCGAAACCACACCAATTCCATTGATATTTGGAATATCGAAGGTCGTGTCAATATAGGCACGACAGCAGTCAAGAATTTGCAGTTTGACCTTGCAAACGTCCATATAGCGCTCGTAATCGTAATAGCGGCTATTTCATAGAGCAAGTGAAATCTGACGTGCTGTTGACTGTAACAGTTAAAGTGATACAACAAACAACGGCTTCAAGTCATCATAATGTTATGTCGTCGAATTCATTTAGTGCCTATACAGGTACCTACTCCTGAATTGGAAATAATATGTAAGCAACCTGTGTAATAAGTTAATAACAATAATATGTACTTAATAATTCTTTTCAATTTACTAATTGTAAAGAATGATTACATATTATTGTAGGTGAGGTTGAATGAATACAAATTATAGTCTATTATAGTCTAGTCAAATTATAATAGAAAATAACCCCAGTATCAAAGATTATTTTGATTAGTATATAATTATGGATGATATTACTAGTAGAGAATTAGGACAGGCAATTCAAATTTGCCTTTTGTTAGGTTTATCGAAGGTTCTGGAATATTGAAAATGACTTTGTGCTCTATTGTCTAAGATGTGAGTGGAGACCGTCATTATTTGTTTTTTTTTATCTTATAACACAAGTACTCATAATGCCTATCAACGAACAAAAGCCATAATAGATTTATATTACGTCAATTTCTCCACTTTTTTACATTCCTTAAAATAAACCTAAAGTTTGAATATTCTCATATTATTATGCCATTACCTACTTTGTCATGTTATTTATATAACAGTGTACTTTTTTTTCATGTGCCTATATTCAGTATTTTGAGATTGCAAAGACATAAAAATGCTAGAAAGGCTCTAGTTATCTATATTCATTTGCTATGTATGAAACACAACTAAATTCTCATGTCGCCCTGACGGGATACGAACCCGCATCCTTGGGAGTCCGGCCCAATGCACTAACCAATTATGCTACAGAGACCTATGAGGACACGTCGAATTTTACTAGTATATTCACCGTTCTAAGGTGTTTGCCACCGTCGCTTCATCAATGAGAGAAATATCCTGGCATTCGAAAGAAACATCTTTACAGATGTTTGACTATCAATTAAGATTAAACAGCCATCTAATTATAACTTTTTGATTTTGCATTTTACAATGCTATTTTTATGTGATACATATTTAACAAGAAAATATCCCGTCAGGGCGACATAAGACTAGTTGTTTTTTCTAGTTTATTTTCTTGTTTAATATGTATCGCATAAAAATAGCATTGTAAAATGCAAAATTAAAAAGTTATAATTAGATGGCTGTTCCCAAAGGGAAGTTCCCCGATTATACATAATAGGCTAAAAGATAATTATGATGTTTCAAGCTGTCGATTTATTATTAGTCTGTTTCTACCTCGTAATACTTTCAAAACGCTCATGGCGGCACTTAACAATTCTGTTCGTCTGTTCGAATACAATCATTTAATCGTATTCGATCACGTTTGTTAAGCAAAGTTTGGTCCGGTTAGATGGGTCAGATGGGTGACTGTAAAATGGTAATACATTTGAGCGCTTCCACGTTAAACCGTCGGTTGTCCCGGCTGTTGTCATCTGATAACAGTCTCAGTACAAGATCTTAGTTTGTAAATACAATTGGACTTAAAATTTTCAGTGGAAAAGGACTACCGGATGTATAAGTAGGAAACGTCCTCTATTGCGTCACCGCGTATCCTGATCCTGAATCAAGAATTAAAGTGGACTTAAGAGTGCAAAAAGATCCATCAATGTATCTTAACAATGGATTTTGCGGATCAAGGATTAAAGTGGACAAAACAGCGCAAATAGATCCATCAATGGATTTTTACAATGGATTTTAGTTAGTGGATCTAGGATCTACTAGGATCTACTAGGGACGATCTCTACGTTATACATTTAAAACAAACAAATTGCCCCCACTTAACCCTGTCCTCATAATTATGCTTAATCGTGCTTTAGCATAACATTGTTTAAGAATGCTCTTAATTTAATCACATAGTGCTTTATAATAAAATTAATTTTGAATGATCCTTTTTCACTTCGCCTTAGTAAACATATATTTTTTTAAACACGAGTCTTCTGTATTGATTGACACATCGCAACTCTGAAGCAGGTCATTCTTTTGTATATAAGGCATAAGTAACTACTCAGGCCATAAATGTTGTTACAAGTTGAGAAATCTCGATTTTGCATCTTTGTATTTAAATAGAACGCTTTTATTCTGTCATAATCTTTGATTAATTATCCGCCTTCGTATCTAATATTTTATCGCAGTTAATGTTAAAATTTTAGTGGGGTTTAAAAAAAATGCAATGATTGCCTTGCATAAAATACGTATGAAGCCTTCAGTCATTTTCAAAACGCTTCAGAAGTTAGGTATCAGCCGGATGTTTGTGTGTCGTACTATCGATAGAAATACCAACTCTTCCTCTATCGAAGACCAGAAAAGATCGGGGAAAGATACAACTTGGTCATCTTCCTGAATTAGACATGGAATCACGGAGTGCCGTATCATAGAGTCAAAGCTTCTTTTTTGTGAAAAAGGAGTGAAGACTTCAGCTAAAATGTATCAAAAGACTGTGTTGGGGCCAGTTGTTAAGCCTCACGGCGATACATTTTTCAAAGATATCCCGGAGACTTTTAAACAAGACTCTGCGCCAGGTCATAAAGGAAGAGTACCCAAAAAGAATGGTTCGGAATTTACAAGCGTTGAAGACTGGCCTTCTTCCAGTCCAGAAAACCCTTTGGAGTACAAATTATGCTCAGTTTTAGAGGAAAGGGCCTGCTCTAAACGACACCCAGGCAATAAGACTTTAAAAAATCCTAGAGCTAGCAGTGGCTAAATTCCCCATGGAAACTGTAGCATAAAGTAGAATGGAGGTGTTGGCAACACTGCACTGGTTGCAAATGGCAGTTTTGAAAAAAGTACTGAATAAAAGTGGATCGTTACTTACAGAAAATATTTTTTTTATGTAATAATACATTACTACAGAAACCGTGCGTAAATCCATTGTTTCGCGTCTGGAGAGATTAAAGACCTGTGTTAAAGCCAAAAGCAGTCATTGCGAACAAAACAGTTCCTAATTCATTGCCAACATATCAATAAAAATTTACATAAAAATAAATTAACGTTACGTAACTTCAAGAAAAATAAAATGTATTTTCATTTGTAATAGTACATTATTGAAATATGCAATTGCAGGTCGAGTATGAGTTTGACTTCACTAATACGAGACAGGCAATTGCCATTTCCGCCGAGGCATATATAGTGCTTTTCTCAAAAGAATGCAGGGAAATAAAACATACTTTTTTTATACATTTAATAATTACTAAAAGAAAATCAAATTCATTTTCAAATTCATCATCATACTTCAACTTCAATGGATTTTTCGTAAGATGAAGTGATTTAAGAATGAAAATTCCGTTAAAATGTCTTTCTAGATAGATTCATGAAAAAAATGTATCCAATCTAGTTAGTGTGTAAATTTTTACAATTAAGAGACAGAATAGTGAGTTGGCTAAGTATTTTATTATTATTTTCTTGTTTTATCTATTGATTCAAAGGCATTATTTTTTTTATAAAACATTAAAAATAATAAGTACTTATACACCTATGGTAAATTTTAAATAGAAAAATATTGGAAAAAATTAACTCCAACCGCTGAGCCAACGACGGTGGTTCGCGGGTCTCGGTGGCTCAGCGGTTGGAGCATTGGACCGGATTTCCAAAGGTCGCGGGTTCGATTCCCGTCTGGGAATTCACTTGTGGCCGAGTTAATTTTTTCCAATATTTTTCTATTTAAAATTTACCATAAATACCATACCATACCATAAAAATGCAAAAATTACAAAATCATAAAAAGTACTTATACATTTTATGTATTTAAAACCTAGTATAGAAGATTCAGTATCACTTATTTTTTTTTTTTACAATTTTCCTTATGGCGGCTATAGACTTAAGGCAATAGCCGTGCTTATCTAATATTAATTTTAAATAAATTAGACAAAATTCATAAATTTAAATAGCTCGAAGCTTTAAAAAAGTTGGTAAGGTTAAGGTAGGTATTTAAATTTAATAATATGGAAAGAGGTACGTATACACATAATTAAGGTTCGCGTAAGTGTATATGAATCGTGTATTTCAGAAACCCACTCCTCCAGTGCAACAAAGTTTTGGGAAATTGAACAAAATACTGAAGTGTACAATTTTTCCAAGACATTGCTTTGATATTTGATTTAGGTATATGTTTACATTGATGTAGTTAATAGCTTAGGAATCTTAGAAAATGAAATGTATTTGGCTAAGTATATTTTATTACAATTTAAAGCGTTTCTGTTTGACTAGCAGACATTTCTACGTGTCACAGATACAAACCGACAAAACGTGAAAATCTTTAAAATTGTGACTTGTAGGCTTTCTGAAATACACAATACAAAATATATTCAATTAATGTGGTGCATTGAGAATACAAAAAATATAAAACGTACTTAGATATTCAACATTTTCTGTCAGATATTCGTGTTTGTCAAATTTATTTGACAGTGTTTGTAAATCACATTATTAGCATTGAAAGTGATGATTTTCGTACTGATATTAATACTCTAAATTACCTATGTAAATTTGTAAAGCCTACTCTAATCAGTATGTCACAAGATTAAATTAAACATAATTATGTTAAGTTTTAATAAAGCAGATTTTGCGATTATTTATTCTGTGTTGAATGTTGTAACACAAAATTGAATAAATAGAAATATCTTTAAATCCCCAATTTTTTATTCAACCTCTGCCAAAAAATCCGGCTAGGTGCGAGTCGGACTCGCGCACCGAGTTCCGGTTCCGTTTAAAATTTTCAAAAATATTTTTTATTATTTGATGTAACTAAAATTTTACGGCAATGTTTCCTTTATCTGTACTATAAGACGTTACTTCGTACCAAATTTCAAGATTCTAAGTTCACGGGAACTACCCATAGGTTTTGATTCCCGTGCGAATTTCGAAAATTTGTGGAAATTTGCAGCATAAACGGCTGTATCTTTTGATTGCTTTGGCTTAGAAGTTTCCTCCACGCGTTCCTGAGAAAAACGGTCTTGACACACGGACGGACGGACGGACAACGAAGTGATCCTATAAGGGTTCCGTTTTTCCTTTTGAGGTACGGAACCCTAAAAAAGTAATAAAAACCCCAATAAATTACATCAAAACCAATAAACGAAAAAACAGCTGAATAAATATAATTCATGAAAACCACCACATTTTTATGAACGTGAACAATATTTTGTATGGAATCAACCCTGAATGAAATCGCGAAAAATGCTTGCGCGATTTATGGGATGGTTCCATAACAAAAGATTATGATGAGTTCAACAAACGGTTTGAAGTTTTGAGTAAACATAAAATAATGTTTTCGGATTGTAAGTGCACTATATTTCGTCGCCTCAGTCACATAACACCCACTGCTGGGTATAGGCCTCCCCCAAAATGGGGGGATTTGCCATAATCGCTACGCTTGGCATGCGGGTTGGCGATCGCAGTATGGCCAAGTTTGTAGGAGACGCTGCTGCCCTTCTTTCAGGAGACGGGCAGCAGCGTCTCCTACAAACTTGGCCTGAGTCCCTTAGTCGCCTTTTATGACACCCACGGGATGAGAGGGGGTAGTGCTATTCTAAGCCCACTACACAGCACTATATTTACCCGAAATATATTTGGTACTTTAATTTTGGGTTTTTTAGGCTTTTTCGTTTCCTGATGTTTTGGCTCCTTTTCAGTTGCCTTGGTCACGAGCTGACTGACAGACGTCGGGCAACCAAAAAACCCAAAAAACCCAAAATATAGTACCAAATATATGTTTCGGGTAAATGAAGTGCACTTAAAATCGGGAGTAAAACTAGAAGACTAAATAAATCGATTTTGATCCGTGTCTTTTGAACTTGAATTACATCTCGCGGTCTATAAAGTTCCGTAATTCGTCAGCAGAGAAAAAGAAATCCCTTTTTGCCTTTTGCACTCTCAGCAAGACCACGCTTTAGATACGCAGGATTGTCTCAATAAAAAAAATGGAATTATTGTGAAATTATCATGTTTGGTAAACATTTATCAAACCTGTCTGATGTTTAAATTCGAAACTGCGTCGACTAGCGCACCCGTTAGCAACCAGGGGGCTTATTGTCTAATTTTAAAATCTATCCGAAATCTCGTTATGGGACGTTAAGCGTTTCGTTTTGTCTCGAGAGTACAAAGGAGCGGTGAATTTTCGCGTTGGTCTAAAAATGGTGCGTAGACTCTTATAGAAGGTACCGACTTGGTTTGTATCTGCAAGTAGCTGCAACTCGTTTGCTTTCATGTAGTACCAACGGTCCTTGAGCTCCCGAGTTCTCATTTTAGGCTCATCGTTTATGCGCCTGCGAGTCTTACGTCTTTACGCAAAGAAATTCTGGCGTTCTGGAAAAGCTTTCGCAGGGTTTCATCATATTAGTCAAACCGGTCATTATGAATCTTATCAGGTTTGCCGACAACACTTCGAGTGACCTCAAGAAGTGACTTCGCAAACTGTTGCCAGGTAACCAAATTACCGGTAATACCGGTAATTTGGTTACTACTTGTACTAGGATTACTACTTGTAGTAGGATTGTTAGTAACACAGGCAACAAAGGGTTTTCAATTGAAGTGCATGAGTTGCTGAGCTCAATCCCTGATCTCCTGGACGGCGGTTTGCAACTCGCTGACATACCGGCCGAGTCGGGCAACACTCGATTTGATTTTGCTATAAACTATACAATGTTGTTTTACCAGCATATCTCGGCATATGGTAAATTTTAAATAGAAAAATATTGGAAAAAATTAACTCGGCCACAAGTGAATTCTCAGACGGGAATCGAACCCGCGACCTTTGGAAATCCAGTCCAATGCTCTAACCGCTGAGCTACCGAGACTTGCGAACCACCGTCGAAATTCGCGGGTTCGATTCCCGTCTGAGAATTCACTTGTGGCCGAGTTAATTTTTTCCAATATTTTTCTATTTAAAATTTACCATAAGTATAAAAATAGCATTGAAAAATGCAAAAATTACAGAATCATAAATTATTGGCAGTTGCATCTTAATCGATCGTTAAACACCTGAAAAGATGTTTCTTTCGAATGCAAGGATATTCCTAGCATTGATGTAACAACGCTGGCCTACAGCGTATTAAAAATATAAAAGTATTGGAGAATTTCGACGGTGGTTCGCAAGTCTCGGTAGCTCAGCGGTTAGAGCATTGGACCGGATTTCCAAAGGTCGCGGGTTCGATTCCCGTCTGAGAATTCACTTGTGGCCGAGTTAATTTTTTCCAATATTTTTCTATTTAAAATTTACCATAAGTATAAAAATAGCATTGAAAAATGCAAAAATTACAGAATCATAAATTATTGGCAGTTGCATCTTAATCGATCGTTAAACACCTGAAAAGATGTTTCTTTCGAATGCAAGGATATTCCTAGCATTGATGTAACAACGCTGGCCTACAGCGTATTAAAAATATAAAAGTATTGGAGAATTTCGACGGTGGTTCGCAAGTCTCGGTAGCTCAGCGGTTAGAGCATTGGACCGGATTTCCAAAGGTCGCGGGTTCGATTCCCGTCTGAGAATTCACTTGTGGCCGAGTTAATATTTTCCAATATTTTTCTATTTAAAATTTACCATAAGTATAAAAATAGCATTGAAAAATGCAAAAATTACAGAATCATAAAATATCTCGGCATCTCTTCTAACAAATTTTTAATGTACTTAACATTAGAAATTTGTTATTTAAGTTAAGTTCTCATGTAAGTGGCTATTTATGTTTTTATAGAATAAATTGTTTAAACCTAAGTACATGAGATACTGCGCCCCATTGCTGGTCTCCCGGACGGCCTTGCATTTCGGCGACACGCCCCGGGACCAATCGGATGACACTGTTTATTAATCATTGTATTACCAGCATAGCTCAGCATTCCTGTTGAAGTACATGAGCTGCTGGGCTCGGTCGCTGATCTCCCGCACAGCGTCCTGCAGCTTGCCGACGCATCGGGACCAGTCAGGTGACACTCGACTCCAACACCATAGCTCTTTTAAGAATTCTGGAGACAAAAATTAGCCTTTATTTTTCAGTGATCGCATATCAATTGTTGAAATTGTCTTAAACAACATGAAAATGTAATGCTTAGGTATGTATTGTTATTATTTTAATTTATATATATATATATATATATATATATATATATATATATATATATATATATATATATATATATATATATATATATATATATATATTTTAAATGGGATTTAACTAAAACCGTTCAATATTTTACCGAGGGTTTCATTATTTTTGTATCATTTTCAAAATTGTGTAGGTAATACCTTGAAAATGAGACAATAATGATAAATAATAATAAACTCGCAAAACGGATGCATCTTATAAATCTCCTGTGTACCATTCAGATGGCTTGGGCGTAAAACGGTAGATGTGTCACATAATTTGTAACAAAATGCAAAATAGCATTTATTTCTGCTCGGTTGATCGGTGTAAGCTGCCATGTATCATACAAATTCATTTGTTACATTGCTTTTTGTTTTAGCCCATGTAACTATATTCTAAAGTAATTATTATGGTTCTAACTTCTAATAGCTAACGGCGGGAACGGACTTGTACAGAGTAATTAATTTATCGTGAAATGTTACGCAAATAATGTGTGTGGACGTCAATATAAATAAGTACCGCCTGATCGATCGACTGTCAATTTTAGAGCTAAATAATACCGTTAAGTCCGAAAATTCAAATCCAAATATTCCGGAAAGTACTTATTCCTAAAAGGACTTATTTTCAGAAATGGTTTACAATCTGTTAACCCATTAAAAAAGCAATTTGAATTAATCAACATAAAAATAATTATTTTTCCTACACCCTCCAACTATAGGTTTATTACATAAATACTCGTTACATAAATGAGAACCAAAATTAGATATTTTTATGTGAATAAAAAGGTAATATGATGAAAAACAACTCAAATTGCTTTTTTCCGCAATGGTTCCTTTGAAGAATAAATCGTAAAAAACAAGGGATACTTTTTATCCCTATCTTACCACGGGAATGGGAACCACGCGGGTGAAACCGTGGGCAGCCGCTAGTTTCTTAGAAAGTCTTCCGAGGCAATAGGTATAATATACAATGAGAAATACTTTATATAAATTACAGTATATTTTGGTACACTTACATCATGAATTCGTGTGCGGTCACTCGATAAATTTTATAAAAAATATATTGTAATAATGTCTAGGTATTTCTACAAAAATATTTATCTTAGCTATATATTATGTATTATCTACTTTGAACCTATTTTCTCCTCCAACATTTATGAAGTTGAATTAAACAACTTGTCCGAATATTAACGTAGGTACAATTTATTTTACTATGTCAAATAAATTGAATCAAATAAAATCCGGAAAAGATGTTTTATTCCACGAACAGTACCTACACATCAAAATTAAAGCTGTAGGTATGTTAAAAATATTTAATTTACCTTTCCGTAACGCAGTTTCATTGGTGCAAAGAAAACGCATAAGTGCGCGTGCGCCCCCAATCTGCTGCTGCACAAACTTCTGTCCATCAGTGGGCAGGCATCGCTTGATCCAAGAGTCCATGCACGACATTCCGGTCTGGTAAGCTCTGTGGACAAGTATTTATTTATTATTTTAGTACAATAGAATTAAACTTCAGAGTTGCTAGTTAACAAATACAATTA
Source organism: Chrysoteuchia culmella (assembly GCA_910589605.1). Taxonomy (NCBI): domain Eukaryota; kingdom Metazoa; phylum Arthropoda; class Insecta; order Lepidoptera; family Crambidae; genus Chrysoteuchia; species Chrysoteuchia culmella. Next base: position 11,581,559 of record OU342653.1, read on the forward strand.
TACAATATAAAGCTTAACCATTAAGTATGGACGTGGAGTCTCACAGGCTCCTCCGTATAGGTATTATATGGATTCACAAATCAGTCACTTCCTCGCGCCACGGGCAATGAGCTGCTCAGTACCTTCCATACTAGTGACAAAACTAATGTAGATGAAGGTAATTGTGGCGTCACGTCGGCTTCTAACTACTCGAGTTATGTGCTTGTAAACTGGGCTCCGGCCCAGTTCCTCTGAGGCCTCTGAGGATTGACGTCCATGTTTTCTATACAAAATGTTTTGTTAGTATTTTTGTTAGAAATGGACAAGAATACTTTAGCCAAATAGGTATGTTAGAATTAAAACGACCAAGCATATTGTCTAAAAAAATAAAGTACTGAGCGTAGTAGAATTGAAAATAAAATTTCTAATCCTACCCAAAGATTCCTACAATGTGAAAGTTTGGATGTTTTGTTACTCAATAACGCGATAACCGCTTAACCGATTTAAATGAAATTTGGTACATATACACGGCTATTATTAAACAATATCTAAAATTTTTAAGTTCGACTCAGAATCGGTAAGTAAATGGTAAAAGTTGTTTTATTTCAAAAAGTTACCTCTTAGTAAAATAAAAACTATAGCTTAATTATGGGTTTTGGCTTACGGTTTCACCCACGTGGCGTGATTCCCGTAAGAATATTGGAAGAAAATGTATCCTATATTTCAATCCAGACTATAAAATATACACGGCTATTTTTAAACAATATCTAAAATTTTTAAGTTCGACTCAGAATCGTTAAGTGAACTACTTTCTACTAGAAACATGGTTCGAAATACGAGAACAATTTTTGGACTTCCCATACTAAATCGATCACTTGATTTGTATGAAGTGTCGAAAAAAAAATTTCCTATTTCGACCCATGTTTCTAGGAGAAAGTTGTTCACTTAACGATTCTGAGTCGAACTTAAAAATTTTAGATATTGTTTAAAAATAGCCGTGTATATTTTATAGTCTGGATTGAAATATAGGATACATTTTCTTCCAATATTCTTACGGGAATCACGCCACGTGGGTGAAACCGTAAGCCAAAACCCATATTAAGCTATAGTTTTTATTTTACTAAGAGGTAACTTTTTGAAATAAAACAACTTTTACCAATATCAAACCCGCTATAATTGTCAAAAACCCCTAAAAAACCTAAAAATCGGACAATTACAACTTAGTTCGTGGAAATATAGCGCGTTTGATATCCGTAAATCCGGTGTTTTATTCCAATGAACAGTGCGCGCCAAAACATATGATAGGTAACTTTTTGTTTATTTACTTCTTAGAATTTATATATATATATATATATATTTAAATTCTAAGAAGTAAAAAAGTGTTTTTATATATTATACCTATTTTAGCCCTGTCATGTCGGCGATAGCTGAAAGCCATACTTTTACTTCATTCATCCGTAAACAATGAGTTTTCGCAGTCTGATGAAAAATAAATGATTTGTCATGTTCCATCATTGTATCTCCATCTCAAAATTCCTTACCAATTCCCGAGAGAAAATTGAGTCATTACATATCTTCGCTCATGTAAGTGAATCGTGGAATGGGTCCACAATTCTTGCGTATGATATCTGAGTGGTATCAGTTAAAATTGTTCGAAGTATCCTTTTAAAAGTAGCTAACTAATGGAGAAAAGATAAGGCTCTACTGAACTTATATTTACATAACGCTATAATAATTAGAGAGATTAGAGAAAGATCATTAAATATTAAAGGTCTGTATGTAGAATCGAGAATTTTGCGAGATAATGTTTTAATTTTTAATTTTGTACGGAAACAAACTTTCTCGATTCTACAATAATGTGCTGTCAAGAGTAATATTTTGATATTTACATATATATAAAGGTACTTTAGTGATGATTCGGAAAAAATAATCTTAAGCAGGTTTATGAAACTCATATTTTTATATAAACTCTCTGAAAATTAATCGTCGCAATTTTTACGTGTTAATGCGAGTATGTTTTCATCATAATTAATGTAACAAAATCAGATGTAATTATTGAATTTGACCTTCAACTACAGTCCTTAAAAGGAACTGCGGTATTCGAGGTACATATTAACTTCCACAGTTTAGAGAACAGAGATTGAATAACAGAAAAAGGCATGAGAATCAGTGTGAAAAGGTTAATATACACACATCAAAACTGCCGTGCAGTAAATGTAACAAGTAAAGTTCATGTATTGATGAACGCATTAAGACGTTTTTTCTATCTAAATTAAAGAAATAGTTTATAGAAATTAAATGATAAAATCTCCTTATCCGAGCGTGTGAGGTGAAAAATAAATTACTAAAGAGAACCGCAGTTGCGTGTAGTACTGCTTTTTGCCGATGGGACTTTTGTAAGGTGAGATTTATAAAAGCAGTACCTTCGCTTACTGCTATTATAATTTTTGAAACAAAACTAGTAAAATAAATCATAAGGATCATAGATACAACTTTGAACTGCAGTAATATAGGATGTCATATGAAAGAACGGGCAATACTAATCTGAAGAGCAGTTTCATGTGCTACTGATATTATTTTTAGTGCTTACTTATAAAGCACCTATTATGCGTACTAGCTATAAACGCAGTAACGCAGATTTCCTACTACTATTATTATTATAAAATAAAATAAATACTTATAATTATGATACAACGTAATTAAACCACAAGAATCCAGGTCTAATAATTTGTTTTTATTTCACAATAATTGGAACATTTTAAAATGTCAAATCCTTAATTTCTTATACTTATATATCTACTTACAGTTATTTTTGTCGCAACCAAATCAATTATGCAATTATAAGCTCGACATTTTTTAAGCTTTTTACGTGACTAAATAAAAAAATACCGGACAAGGTAGTTTGTCAGAAGTTTTCATCAGTTTCCAAAACTTAACACTACATTTTTCATGATTTGATTACAAATGGCTAGTTTTCAGATTGTTTCCTGTACTTGTAGTAAAATACGATATTACCAAATTTGATAGTTCTACGTCAACGGAAAATCATCATCTCAGCCACACGACACCTTCTGCTGGCCCAAGGAGCTCCACGACGATCGGTCCTGCACTGCGCTGGTCGCATCCAGCGGCTTCCCGCGCCCTTCGCCAGATCGTCGGTCCACTTTGTCTCATTTCTGATTTGATCTCGCAGGGGTTTCCCGGCGTTTGCCAAGCATAGTTATATAGTTTATTGACTAGCTTGCAGTTTTTAGACTTAGGCACCTGTCTTACTGAGGGCGAGTAAGCGAGTAATATGGCTATTTTCTCGCTCAAGAAACGTACAAAAGATAACACATTCCGTGTAAACAATTTTTTTTGTTTTTTTTTCAAAAGAGATGCAAATGTAATAGTTAATATTTAGTCGATCTAGGCGGTCAAAATTATTTTATACGTTTTTTTTTATATTCTAAGCGGTATTATATGGTTATATATTATGAAAAAATTATTAATAATTATAATTATGAGTTAGATAATAAAAAATAACTGAAATGTATGCATCTATACCTCTATTATCCTGATCCATGATATTTTTTCAAAGATATCATGAATTGCTAATCAAACTATAATGAATGTTGAACATACCGATTTTTTCGTGCATTATTATTTTACTTATTAACCGACTTCAAAAAAGGAGGAGGTTATCAATTCGACTGTTTTTTTTTTTATTTTTTTTTATTTTTTTTTTATGTATGTTCCACCATAACAGCCAGTTGTTAACAGATTTTTATAATTCTTTTTTTATCTGAAAGAAGATGGTTTATGTGTGGTCCCATATAATTTTTACGAAGATCTGGCTAGTAGTTTTTTCATAATCTTGAAAAATATCAATCACCTTTTGGCAAGTAGTCGTTTACCTAGATGACATTGTTGTGTATGGGCTGATTTTTAATGTAAGTAACGGCACATGATGTAACTAAAAAATCTGAAATAAAAACATTTTATAAAAAAAATTCAAACCGACTTCAAAAAGTAAAAAATAAAACTTTTGGAGTCGGTGCTAGCTAGCTAAGGCCAAAAAAATATATAGTTAATAGAAGTGCAATGTAGAATGCCCTGGCTGGCACCGACTCCAAAAGTTTTATTTTTTACTTTTTGAAGTCGGTTTGAATTTTTTTTATAAAATGTTTTTATTTATATCAATTTTTTATCAAGTTCCAAGTGATATTCTGGCGACGAATGATGACGGTGAGACATAACGTTGGTAGTTTACAGTTAAGTATATATCTATTCAACTAGTCAGACAGTATTTCCATCTTCCTGCATCAATGTTTACGAAATTTACTTTTGACCGGCTAGAATGGCCAAATACCCCTAGCAAGTACTCGCTTTCGCATAGAGACACTGTTTTCCACCGCGGGCGAGTAAAGCTTGGCGGCCAGAGCAGTGTGACCGTTTTCAGTATTTTATTAGGTACTTTTTCAGTATATTTTCAAATATTTTGTAGATTTTTCCGAAAATCAGTATTTTTGTAGGTATGTTGCTAAAGTTAGTATTTTTCCATATAATTTGGAGAAATAATAAAGTTATGTAATATAAACATATTTTAGAGGTTGTGTTGGTTGTTAAATTACATTTATTTTTTGCGATAATTTTGGGTAAGTCAAGGATATATGCCGCAGTTGCATACATGCCACGATTTCAAAAACTCCTATAAGGATAATGACCTTAAGTCTGAATTGCCCTGTATGAGATAGCCTGCACCTCGTACCCCAAATGTTGGCTGTGAGAAGTGCTGTGAAGTACTTGTTTGCTTTGTTTGGTGCACGAAAAAAGGACTAAAATTATTTCAGTGCTATTTTGAAGACCCAAAGCTTTTGTAATGGTGAATGAATTATTTTTGTTTCTTGTTGGTCGTTAGGTAAGGTATCTAATTATTGTTTAAAACATGTTTTTATTTAATATTGTTTTATATTTATAACACAAGGCATATATCCTCTTCGAAACGGATAGTTTCTGATCCGGATAGATGCCCTTGAAGGCGTCTATCCTTTAGCAAAGCATACTAATAATACAAATATCTGTCTTTCGTTTCAGTACCAAAACGAGTTGAAAATATCAAAGGAAGTCTGGAGGCCAATCACGGAATATAAGTTGATGGAATAACGAGCTTGAAGTCGCGTTTGTGTGAAAAGTTTTTAATACTCTGAACACAAATTCGAAGAGCCATCTATACTCGTTAATACAACAATAATTTGAAGGATAGACGCTTCGTGGAATTATTTTTAGTCCTGGGATGTCTTGATATTCATTATAATTTTTATGGTGCAGCCAAAGTTTAAATATAAGTTGTTTTTAAAATTTTAAGATTTTCTTTAAATTTAGATAAAATGACACGAATATCTTTAAAAACATAGCTTTTTTACCGCGACATCTTTCCTCTATGTAGAGAATATAAGTTAACCACTTATTCTTAAAGTAATAATATTTTTAATACATTTCATTTCATACATCTTATGTTTTGGCGCGCACTGTTCATTGAAATAAAACAACTTTTACGGATATCAAACGCGCTATATTTCCACGAACTAAGTTGCAATTGTCCGTATTTTTAGGTTTTTTAGGGGTTTTTTGATTTTCCCGACGTTTCGGCACCTTTACAGCTGCCGTGGTCACGGGATGACTGGCTACTTATAAGTCTACCCTCGAAAAGTTAATTTATTTTCGTTCGGATACGGTTAGACATTTACTATGGCACAAATTATTATTGATTTGATATTTTGATTTAATTGTTATTTTAATTCTTTATTATTAAGAAGAGAGAAAACTAAAGACTCTACTGGCAGTTCACAAATTGGGAGGACCTTCGAAGAAAGAAAACTGCCAAGAAAACTTCGAAAGCAGGCCGACCTCCATCTTTATAAAAAAATATTAAAAATTAGGATATGTTGTCTCCACCTTTACTTTTTTATATTTATTTATCTACAAAAAGAGCTAACCGTATCTTTGGGTCTTGCAGTGCGTGATTTGGGTTGAGACTTTAATTTATGGATAATAGGGTCCCAAGCTGGTGGAATCTTCCACCCATCATCTCTATTGAAGTTTGGGTATTTGGTAATTTCAATAGCCTCACGCAGCATTCTGGGGACAAATTTTTGTTCCCTGGCGAGAATCTGTGGCTTATCAAACCTGATGTAGTGGGTGGGTCCCTCAAAAGCATGTTCACACACTGCAGACTTGTTATCGCGCCTATTTTTCACGTCAGCTACATGTTCTCTAACGCGGGTCCCTATGCTTCTCTTTGTCTGCCCGATGTAGGAGAGCCCACAGTCACAATCCAGTTTGTAGACACCTGCGACTTGAAAGGGTATGTTGCACTTGACTGGTGGTAGGAATTGGTTGATCTTCTTGGGCGGCTTGAAGTAAGTATTAATAGAAGCACGCTTTAGAATTCTCCCAATCTTGTCTGTGACACCTTTCACAAATGGTAAAATGGCAGGTTGACGTTCTACTGTGACTGGTTTGGCGCGGTTTCTGTGACGTCTGCGTGGTACTTGCAACTTGTTGTTTCTCAGTACTTGCTCGACATGTCGAAGCTCCGCAGTCAGGTGTTGCTCGTCACAGATGCCGCGTGCTCTCTGAAACAAAGATTTCCCTACGGTAGCTAACTGTGAAGGATGATGGTGTGAATCACCATTTAGGTATCTGTCTGTATGTGTTGCTTTCCGATACACTGTGTGGCTCAAGGTTTGATCAGGATTCCTAATAACAAGTACATCTAGGAAGGCTAGTTTATTGTTTGCCTCTAACTCCATAGTGAATTGGATGTTTGGATGAATAGAGTTAAGATGGATAAGGAAAGCAGAAACACTATCTCTAGGTAGTACAGTGAAAGTGTCATCTACGTACCGTTTGTAGAACCGGGGATACACTGGTGCTGAAGCCAGCGCCTTCTCCTCGAAATCCTCCATAAATATGTCGGCGACTATGGGGGATACAGGAGAACCCATTGCTACTCCATCAACTTGTACATAGAATTCATCATTCCACATGAGATAGCCTGATGTTAGGCAGTGTTCAAGTAGGTCTGCATATTCCACAGGCATATTGTTGTTTTCAAGTCTCTTCCTAGTAATATTGATGCAGTCCTGTACTGGTAGACATGTGAATAAAGACTGTACATCAAAGCTGACCATGATTTCATCATCGGCGAGATTTAGGTGTTGTATCGCACTGATGAAGTGGTAAGAATCCTTCACAAATGCTGTTGTGGTGCCTCTTAGTGGTGAGAGGGTTGTCGCTACGTGTCGAGCCAATTTGTAAGTTGGTGAGTCAATTTGGCTGACTATAGGACGCAGTGGAGCATCAGGTTTGTGTATCTTCGGCAATCCATACAGTTTTGGCGGCTTTGGGCAAGAAGGAATAAGTAAATTGACGTCAAGATTCAACGATTCTGAATGTTCCTTGATGAGGTCACTAGTCTTTTTAAGGATCTTGGTGGTCTGATCGCTTTTGACGTGTTTGTATGTTTTCTCATCTGATAATAAGAGTTGTATTTTCTCGTTGTAATCTGACGTGTCCATTACAACCGTTGCGTTACCTTTATCTGCACGGAGAATAGTCAATTCTGTCTTAGTTCGCAGGTTCTTCAATGCGAGATATTCGTCACGAGGGAGGTTTGCTTTCGGTAGGTGGCTATGCCGTAAGACGGATGAAATGTCCTGACGTATAGCTTCGCTATCCTCCTTTTTCATATTGTTTTTTACTAAGCAATCCTCAACGTTGCAGATAATATCCTCAAACGGTATCCTTTTCGGTGCCACCGCAAAGTTTAAACCTTTATTTAAAACTTTTAAAGTAGGTTCGTCCAAAGTTTGTTTTGATAGATTGACAACTGCACGGGTTTCATTTGATCTTTGGTCTGTGGTTTTTGCTTTGGCTGTGTTCCGTTTCGCGTTTTGTTTATAGTATAATTTCTGATATTTTGAAATTTGTCTACGCTTGCATTTATCAAATTCGGATGTTTCCCGTTTTTTAATTATTTGAATGCAATTCTCAAAGTCTTCCGTGTTGAGTTGTATTTTTAATTCTTCGGACAAACCATCTATGTCATTAATAATAGCTTGTAAATCGGAATGATATTCTCTGATTAGACTTATAAGTAGCTTTTTGCTTGCCTGTTGTAAGATCTTGGCGCTCCCTCGTATGTCATTTTTTGGAGAAATACGGACACAGCACGGGATGAGATCTTGATCACGACATTTCTTCAAGAAGACAATGGATTGTTGTCTTCTTGCGCGCTTGGTTACTAGATCTTCCAACTGACGAATTTTGTTTGCGGTTTCCAGTCCGTACTGGTTCACATACGTACATCTTATGTTTTGGCGCGCACTGTTCATTGAAATAAAACAACTTTTACGGATATCAAACGCGCTATATTTCCACGAACTAAGTTGCAATTGTCCGTATTTTTAGGTTTTTTAGGGGTTTTTTGATTTTCCCGACGTTTCGGCACCTTTACAGCTGCCGTGGTCACGGGATGACTGGCTACTTATAAGTCTACCCTCGAAAAGTTAATTTATTTTCGTTCGGATACGGTTAGACATTTACTATGGCACAAATTATTATTGATTTGATATTTTGATTTAATTGTTATTTTAATTCTTTATTATTAAGAAGAGAGAAAACTAAAGACTCTACTGGCAGTTCACAAATTGGGAGGACCTTCGAAGAAAGAAAACTGCCAAGAAAACTTCGAAAGCAGGCCGACCTCCATCTTTATAAAAAAAATATTAAAAATTAGGATATGTTGTCTCCACCTTTACTTTTTTATATTTATTTATCTACAAAAAGAGCTAACCGTATCTTTGGGTCTTGCAGTGCGTGATTTGGGTTGAGACTTTAATTTATGGATAATAGGGTCCCAAGCTGGTGGAAACTTCCACCCATCATCTCTATTGAAGTTTGGGTATTTGGTAATTTCAATAGCCTCACGCAGCATTCTGGGGACAAATTTTTGTTCCCTGGCGAGAATCTGTGGCTTATCAAACCTGATGTAGTGGGTGGGTCCCTCAAAAGCATGTTCACACACTGCAGACTTGTTATCGCGCCTATTTTTCACGTCAGCTACATGCGTCAGCACATTTCATTTCCTTTAAAAAAAAAATTTTAAGTATGTAATTTATTTTATGTATTTCTCTGAGTGGCAAATCCCTCCGCACTATTTGACTCTGTTAAATGTTTGTTGTTTAGTTAAATGTTTTTATTTTTTCGTAAAAAAGTCGCTGGAACTGCAGGCGTGAATTGGCCGATTTTAGGTTCAATCATCAAGCATAAAATTTGGTAAGTAAGCTTTTGCATTTTGAACAATTGGTAAAAATGGACAAACGATTTCGCAGAAGATGGAAACAAAAAAATATCTTGCTAAATGAAATTATTATTACATCGCATGAAAACTGTTTTTTATGAAATAAGGGTCAATGAATTAGAGATGTTTTCCCTATTTATTTTATGACTTTACAAATTATATAAAAGCAAAAATAATAGTTAAATCATTTTGTCCAGCTCTATGTATGGCGAAGCCGCACTGTACGCCGGCCGCTCCGACATTTCTACTGTAGGCAGTATTTGTATCTTATGCCTTAAGGCGATACTCGAAAAAAATATGCTGAAGCGAGATAGCCAATAGCAATATAGCAATGAGAAAACGACGCGCACGGGAGCGAGACCAATTTTGCAGATTAGGCAAAAAAACACAAAATCACTTCGTATTAAAAATCTACAGCGATTTAAAAAAAATACTTCTATACGATCCGAAATATTATTGGTGTCCACTTATTGAACTAATTTCCAATAGTGTAAGTAACCCCATTTAAGAATAATCTTGAATTTTCGAATTTTTAGAGGTCTTTTCGAAAAGAAAAAGTGTCGAGGCAAAATTATAAGATCGTGTTTTTGAAACTATACGAATCGATAAAGGTATGAGGAAATATATATGATATTACCAGATTTGTAACAACTGTAACCGTGCTATAGTTTTATATCAAAAAGTCCATACTTTTTCCGAGTAGCGCCTTAATTACAAAACCATGAGAAGACAAATATTGCTCACTTGGGAAAAGCCCAAGACTAAGCCCAGCGTGCATTTTGTCAAATACTAATAAGTACTAGGTTCGTAAGATTTTAGATAAAATTAGATCATACCATACGAACACACTATACAGTCTTGATAATTTGTACAAATGTTTTTTTTTTATATATATTTTTCCCATCGATTAAATCAAGCATAGTTCACTCATTTTCATTATCTCGGTCGGAGGTAGCTCGACCACGTTTAAATTCACGAAACCAATAAGTAATTGTTGCTAACGCAGGAGCAGACTCCCCAAAAGCAGCTTGTAAATTTTCTTGAGAATCCTTGAATGGTAACCCTCGTTTATATTCATAAAAAAATCATAGTACGAAAAGCTTCCCGCGAGATGTCCATTGTTGCAAACAAAAGAAGAGTGACAGATAATCTTTAAACACGAATAAAAAAAACTACACACAGGTGGCCAATGATTTTCACAAAGGAGGTTTGTGTTGAAATTAGCCGTCAATTCAAAATAGTTTCGTATTTATTCTGTGGCTATCAATTTTCGGAACAACTTAGGTAAGTGTCGAGCACGTTATTTCAAAAAATGTGTAGGAAACCGGTAGGACAGCTGCTCTATTTCTCATACATTTGTTTACTTAACTTCCCCGATACTTACTCGAAAGTTATTCGTGCTAAGCCTACTGGTCCCATTTAATTTTCATATCTGATCATGAGGGCGTGCTCAAGTTCAATATTGTATTATCTATCCTGTCGATTGGACTTCAAATATCCGATATAGTATCAATCGTGTATAGATAAGTTACGATTACGTTTAAAACCCTGTGACATAAACAAGCTACAAGTAATTCCTTATAAGGAATACTGTTACATCGAACGTTTCGATGAAAAGCACAGTATTTGCCCAATAATGTAAAGTGATAGTGTTGTTGCAGGTAACTGAACAAGACTCACCCACGAAGATCTCAAAGGATCTCTGTCAGCAGAGAATTTCCTTTGTATAAATACTTAGAATTTGATGCAATTAGATTTTGGTTGAAACATTGTCTTGTCATTACAAAGAGCAGTAGTTCAACATTAAATTAATAACAAGAATGCTCGTTCACTAAAACACTGCGCGCACGAGCAACTTTTGTCTCCGCAACAAATTTTTCTCTGTCGCTGTCATCTTTCTGGGATTTCACAGAAGCGCACACGAGAGCGACAGCAACACATCTTTTCTGTATAACTTTCCACTTGCAACGATGCAACGACAAAAAAGTTGCTAAATTTTTCAGCAACTTTTTTGTCGTTACATTGAATGAAACCAATAGACGGGGCGACAGTTGCGTCGCGGGGCTGTCTCCAAACGGACATAAAAGATTTTCACGGACATAAATAAAATGCTGTCACGTCGCTACATTCGCGTACTTTCATACAAGCCCGTAGACTTGATGCCAGAGACGAAATAGTTGCGGAGACAAAAGTTGCTCGCGCGCGCTCTCTCTAGGCTCAACTCACATTGGCGCAGAATCGGAGCCCGTATGGAAGGCGGCATGCGTATAAATGCGTAATAATTGTCAACATCATAGAACACGAAATAGGTAGAAGTACTAAGTTCCTTTTGCGCGACACACAGGATTAGGGTTACAATATGGTTTATGAAATAAACAATTGAAATTGAAATTAGTCCATCCATACCTAATTGATCAAAGGAAAATGTCAATTTATTCATGTTTTAATAATAACGTCCCTATTTTTGAGGGACAATTCTTTCAATATTAAAAACGTACATAACATACTTGTAGAAGTACAATTACTTCTATAATGTTCAAAATTAAAACCGATAATGGAATTTAAAAAACACAGCCGTGTTGAGAACCTCCTCCTTTTTTTAAGTTGGTTAAAAATGACACAAAAAGCTGTAACTTTGTGAACTGTGTGAATTTTGTTTTCTATCTTTTCTGTTTGTACATAGTTGTGAATTGTGTTTTGGCTTGTGTGTCTCACAAATCACAAATTATTACTGTGTGAATTTTTTATCCCTTTCTTTCATACTTACGAACAATGAAGATCAAGTTCCTCCCTCGTCCTTGGCAAACCAACTGGCGTCCGTGGTATCAGGTCGACACACACTTGTAGTTCATTTGTGTCACAATTGTCAATATCGCCCAGTTGCGCCTCTCCTCCACCTATTAAATAAGAGAATAATAATAAAAACTTTATTGCATTAAGACATAACACATAGAAAAAGAGACGGACGACAAGAGGGGAAAGGGCTGGGGCCTGGGGCTTACCGCCATCTCTTAGCGCAGTATTTTTTCAATCTTACCAAGCTATTTCGTACTACGAATCTCATACAAAATATGCTTGTTTTTTGACGGAAGTTTTGTGACGTCTTCGCTCAATCATCGCCTCCAAAGTGTGACAACTTCAATAAAAACAAAACGCAAACAAAAAGTTCTTATGAAATGATAGTTTCTAATAGATGATGATAGGCAGGAATGTTTGCAGTTTAATATATATTATGTATATTACACTTTTTATGATTTTTGAATTTTTGCATTTTTCAATACTATTTTTATACAAGATAAATTTTTAATAGAAAAATATTGGAAAAAATTAACTCGGCCACTAGTGAATTCTCCACAAGCGAACCACCGTCGAAATTCTCCACGTCTCGGTAGCTCAGCGGTTAGAGCATTGGACCGGATTTCCAATGGTCGTGGGTTAGATTCCCATCTGAGTATTCACTTGTGGCCGAGTAAATTTTTTCCAATATTTTTCTATTTAAAATGTATGTTGTATATATATTACATTTTGTTTAGTTCCGAATAATGGAAAAGGAATCATGATAATCCTAACTAATACTATAAATGGAAAAGTTTGCTTGTCCTTTCTTCACGTCCTAACTAAGAAACCAATCGACTTGATTTTTCGCACAGAGTAAGTTGAAAGGACAGAGAGAATATAGGCTATATTTATCCCGATATTCTGTACACGTCAAGATGGCAGGATACCCTCTGGTTTTTTAAATATTTCGTGACAGTATATAGTCCGATTTTGGCCCTATTTGATGCCTATTTAAAAAAAATCTGCAGTCAACAGTTTTAAAGATATTCAGCACTAGCTTTCGCCTGCGACTTCGTCCGCATGGTCTTATAGAACTTGGTCTAGCTAGAAAGTTTTAGTAAAAGAAAGATATCTTTCTTTTTCCTAACCTAATTCCATAATTCATCTTTAAAAAATACTACCTGCGTCACCTACTGCGATGTATTCCCTTAGGAATGAGATATTTTAACGCGTCAAAAAGTATCATAATGTTCCTTTTCAGGCTATAATGTGTGTGTGTCCCGAATTTCAATCATATCCGTTAAGCCGTTTTGCGAGATTAAGTAACATTCCCGTGAGACTACCGAAACTGGGATAAAAAAGTATCATATGTTTTAACATAGGCTATCTTCTATCTGTGCGCCAAATTTAATCGAAATCGGTTCAGTAGTTTTTGTGTGAAAGACTGACAAACATCCATCCATCCAAACATCCTCACAAACTTCCGCATGGTAGGATAGGATGGGATAGGATTAATTATTTATTGTTCAAATGCAACGAATGACGGACTTTAATGCCGTTACATCCACGAGGAATTAGGTTAACGCGCGGACTTAGAATGTCGCGTGGTCGGCCATTTATCATAATAAAAAGTATTATATGTCTACCTCCACGGTTCAAGTTATATTCATACCAAATTTCACTAAAATTTATTCAGCGAGAAAGGGAACAGCCAGACATACAACAATCATTTTCACGTTTATAATAATAGCATGGATAAGTGTGAATGAAAAAGTATTTGATATCACCAAGTCTTGTAAAAAATACTCCAAAGCATTATAACTTTTTAATTTTGCATTTTACAATGCTATTTTTATGTGATAAATATTAAACAAGAAAATATACTAGAAAAAAGCAACTAGTCTTATGTCGCCCTGACGGGATCCCGTAGTATCATACTCCAAAGCGTTAAAAGTCGCTATGTTTATTTTGCACATTTTTTCTAAACAAAATTTAAAGCCCTTATTCAAACATTTAAGCGTTGAATTATGTCCACCGTCCCATAAAACCGCAATAACGACATAACCATATCCATTTTAACATAATTTACCACTTTTTACCCCCTTAGGGGTCGATTTCCATAAATCACAAAATTTTGGTTTGTTTATTTATAATTAATTTCTAACCATAACTAAATTTGACTTTTACTTTAAAAATAAATGACTTTTCTTACTCAACTTCATCCCCCTTTTCACCCCTTTGGTGGGGGAATTTTCAAAAACGCTGAGACAGGTAATAGTTGAATAAAAAAAATTGATCATTCTTAATACAAAATTTGAAGATCGTAACACTCTTACTTTAAAAATAAAGGACTTTTCTTACATAACTTCACCCTTCTTTTCATACTTTTGCGGGTAAAATTTTCAAAAATGCAGAGGCAGGTAAATATTTATTTTCAATTGCCAACCTAAATACAAAATTTGAAGATCATAGCTTCAAAACTGACGGACTTTCATACAAACTTTCATCCCCTATTTCACCCCCTTAGGGGTAAAATTTCGAAAAATCCATTCTTAGTGCACCTTTACCTTATAAGGATCCTTGGTGCCAAATTTGGAATCTCTAGACCTAGCGGTTTGAGCTGTGCGTTGATATGACAGTTACTCAGTCAATCTGTTTTATTCTTTTATATATTTAGAAGATAACAGATGGTCTCGCCATCTTGAAGTCAAGAGACCACTGGCAATTCATAATGGTGATTGTAACGTTTTATTTTAGTTAGTTTATATATGAAAAAAGATAGCATAATAATATATGGATGACAACATTGTTCTTTTTTAATATTTTGAATTCACAAAATTACTCAACACTTTGACCTCGCTTGTAATAGCGGTGGTTTACGTAGTGGAAGCATCTGTTCTTTTTTAATATTTTGAATTCACAAAATTACTCAACACTTTGACCTCGCTCGTAATAGCGGTGGTTTACGTAGTGGAAGCATCTGTTCTTTTTTAATATTTTGAATTCACAAAATTACTCAACACTTTGACCTCGCTTGTAATAGCGGTGGTTTACGTAGTGGAAGCATCTGTTCTTTTTTAATATTTTGAATTCACAAAATTACTTAACACTTTGACCTCGCTCGTAATAGCGGTGGTTTTTGTAGTTGAAGCATCGAAGTGTAAAGCCTTACGAGCTGTTGACTGTACATTAGAATTAGACTATATTGAGCCTTTTGTTCAAAATATTAGCGTATGTTTTGAATATAATCCATATAGTTAATTGTGTTGTTTATTGATGTATTACTATACAAAGCTTAAATTTACTATACCAAATATATGTTCGGGTATCTATTCCAAACGGTCCCATTAGTTGGATATGTAGCGAACAACTTGTTCGTTGTTAGTTTGGGTAATTGGACGAACTTCTTACTCAGTGAGCTGTTACAGACTCAAACTTAGGAATTGGTACTAATACCTACTATTGGAAACGGGCATTCCTAAACTTCTACTTCAATTCTATTTCTTGCATTATAAAAACAATATTTACCTCGAACTAATTATCTATTTCAATTCCGCTTTTCTTATTGTTGTTAAAACATTTTTTTAAACACATTTTTTTTTTAAAACAATTAAAAACGAAAGTTGAAAAAAATATCGGCTTACTCAGTTGATTTTTATTTAAAAATATAACTATTCTAAAATACTAACTTCTGCAGAATTGGTAGTATTGGTAATTATCATCTGATATCAATTAAGTCCCGTGAACATACCTAAGGCACCGTCAATACCTAAAATAAATTAGGATGCTAATGATAAAGTTTATTATAGTTAAGTACTATCACGTGCACTGACACAGAAACACTAAGCAACCTTGTCACATTACAATATTGAAAGACATTAGTGGACAGAGAGAGCTTTGTTTCTGTGTGCGTCAATGCAAAAAGGTTGTAAATTATATGTGTCGTTGCACGTACCTATTTCTTCCCAAATATATTTTAGGATTTTGTTGGGAATTTACTAAGAGTTTAACATTCTCCGTTCACTCACATAATATTTTCTTAATCTCTTTTTCTGGGATAAAAGTATTTTATAACTAATCTGTTTCTCGATTCCCATTCATCTCGATTCAGCTGTGTATGGACTACAGAGATCCTTTCCGAAATATATATAGGACTTAGGTAACTACTATCTATGCTATTATTCTATTTGCAAAACAAACTGTTTATGTCGAGTCGGACATGCAAACCATGAGTCAGTGGTAAATGAATTGCGGCAGAGATTTTGGCTTTTAAAACTCCGTTATTGTTAATTTTACTGTTGAAATGAAAGGGTTGCGAAGAATATTTTGATAAAGTGAAGGTATTATAGGTAATATTGAGAAATTGGGAAAGACTAGCAGATTGTTGCCGGTGGTTGGTTTCATGTTACTTCTTTCAGTTTCGCTCCTGAGAATTTATTAAACACGAAGGTGTTAGCTATAGATAGATACGATTTTAACAGAAATAATAGAAGGTTCAAAATGTGGACATGTAAAATCATTCAATCTATTTTATCTCAAAATTCTTTTGATGACAATTTTTCATATTTGTTGATCTGAAAAATCACAGAATTTTTTAATACAATGGATTGATAAAAAAATCTTTTATCATAATTTTGTGTTTCAGGATGAGACATAGATTCATTCGAGACATTGATTTCTAATATCAGATTGAAAAGTAAGACCGAGTTCACCAACTGCCGATTAGATAGATAATCATGGTTTAAACATCGTAAGTATGTCACTTAAAGCTTCAAACAAATGACTGAAATGCAATGACATTTAAGTTAAGCGTTAATCGGACGGTTAATCAGTTATTGAACCCGGGCCTAAGCCCGTTTTGATAAAATAATGCCTGCGGGTTGATTTCCCGCTTCGTGAGAAATTTATACAGAACTTTAAGTTCTATTGTCTATAGCGCATGTCATATATCACAATATGCCGAAGATCCTTAAAAAACTAAAATAATCATTAGTTGTAAATACGAAAGTGACTGTAATTGTGTCTGTTTGGCTGTTCCTGTTTCTAGGTTTTTGCGTGAACCGCTGAATCGATTTTAGTAAAATTTGATATGGACATAACTTGAACCGTGAAGATAGACAAAAATGATGACAAATTTTTTCTCATGAATGGCTCCACCACGCGACATCCTAAGCCTATTTACTCGTGGACGAAGTCGCGGGCAGAATGATAATTTTACATAAAACGCTCAAGGTATTTAGTGAATTTATCTTTCGCATTAACGAAGTTATTTCGGCAATTTGCGTTTGAAAGCCTCCTGCCGTAGTGACAGGGGCCTTAAAATAGGAAGGCATTCGCAAAAAGTCTGACATAAATACTAATAATAAAATAAGGTAGTTAGTAACAGTCACGAGCAAAGATGACCAACGGCTTAACCTGCTTATATATATATACAAGCACTATATAATATCTATGTATGTATGTATTTATGGATTCTCAGAATAACTTGTTACCCAAGTCGATTTTTCCTAATATTTTTCTAAAAAAATCTTAAATATAAAAATAGCATGAGTACCAACTTCAAATGAATAGTTGAATCGGGGAACTTCCTGGTCGACCACTAGAGTTCTTTTGGGGGCCGTTATTTCATAATCTATAGGATAAAATTAATAATCTATTATTCAAATGAAATACCTTTAAATGTTCGATTATTTGTGATTTACCTGAACGATTTCTATAAATCTACGAGTACTGCTTTTTGAAAGAACGCTCCCTGTCTCTACTGGTCGACCTGGAAGTTCTCCGACTGTACCCATATGAACTTAACAACAATATTTAAAAATTTGTAGAGAATGTCGGATTTCCGCCATTTTCCTGTAAATTGTTGCACAAAATATTCAATTAAGCACGTATGTAATTACGCACAATAACAACTACGTAAATGTTATCAACGGGCCATTTTAGCCACAGATGAATGATTCGATTGCTGAATCGACATTTACTCGAATGAAACTATATTAGTAGATAAGCTATAATTTCAACCAAGTAAGCTTATAAATTATTCCAGATGTTCCTTATTATAATTCCTTATCGTTTGGGGATGCCTCATAAAGATTAATTATATATTACATGACTCTTATTTCATTGTCCTTAAAATTTTTGTATAATCTGAGTTATTGGGGAGTTTATTACTATTTTTTAATTAACAACGGTTTGACGCTTAGCTTTCATCGTATCTGATGTTAACCCCTAGGGCGCCGCCGGTGGCAACTGGTGGACACTGGTGTCCTCTCCGAATTTCAGCCGAAAACCATCATTTTTAATAGTTAGAGTTTAGTTTTGTATGAACATCCTGATTTGAGAACGAAGCCTGATAAATATACTTCAATCTGTGATAAAAAAATTATCTACTCTTTGGTGTGAAGTGACATTTGACACTTTCGAAAATCGTGATTTTTTGAAGTTGTTTATATTATTTATGTGTTTCTTTGCCATTTTTAACCACATAAAACTAATATACTGTTGATGTTATAGTTTTTTATTTTATTTTAGTATATGAACATGGTTAAAATATTCATAAATCAAATACAGTTTACAGATAAAAAAATATGGTAAGTATGTAAAGTAACTTATAAAATTTTAAAGAAAAGCATTATTTTATGGGGATTGTTTTATTGGCATGTCGTTAGTATGGTACAGGGACTGACTGGTATTTGAACTTTAACTTTTGTACGAACAGGCAAAATCACACTCTTAACTGAAATTGTGAGCCTTAGGTACTGTCACTTTTATTAAGAAAATAGGAGCGAAGACATGTCACAACAGCTCAGACAGGGTAAAACGGGTAACAGATATTTTCATTATGCTACTATTATACTAAGCCAAGCATAAACCGAGCCTCGTTTTATTTGGGGATAAAATTCATGAAAATATATATATATATATAGTATTACGGCCTTCGACAGACATCGACTTTGCAGAGGGCTTTAATAGTCTATTAAATCTTCCAATATTGCGCTTCTCACCGGCCCTTGAGATTTTGAGCACTTATTATTATTTTGAAAGGGTATAAAACAAAGGCTTAGTTACTCCAGGTTTCTAAGGAAATATATAAATAGAAAAGAAGAAAAAAAAATGAATTTATATGAAACTATTTTTTTTTTAATTTTTTTTTTATTTGTGAAACAAACAATGTTTTAATACTAATACATTAAATAATATAAACAAACAAAAATCAATTAAGTTTCCACCAAGAGTTAATACATGCTGAGCAGTGTAGAACAAAATATGAAAAGAAATTGTAACAATTAAATAAATTAAATACTAACACATTAAAGTTATACAAGAAAAGTTAGCTATTTAGGATATTCCTTATTTTCTGTTTATAAACATTAAGACTATTATTAAACAAATCAATCGAGTCGAATTTCATATTATAGTTATAGCAAGCCCTGTACAAAAATGTGTTAGCAGCATAATTTGTCTTAATATTATTAGGAAAACTGAACAACTTTTTATTTCTGGAACTAGCCCTTGGGCATCTTATAAAAATATTACTCCAAAGGAAAGACGAGTCTAACATGTTATTATTGATCTTAAATAAGAAGACCTGATCTCTCTCATGGCGACGATTGCATAAGGATTTACTGTGGATCTCATCACTTTTGAAACTACAATGTGAACACCTATATGAAATATACTACAATTTGAACAAATCACACAAAACAAAGACATACTTAAAAATAAAAATAATGATATTTGTCTTAAAACGGTCACGACTCAGCATACTGCGACCAGCTCTGATCTTCCGTCGTGACCGGTTTGACGATCCGTTATGGAAACAAAAAAACACAAAGTAAAAACAAATAAAAACAAAAATAATTAACTCAAAAAATATGCCACAACAAACAAATTATTACGGCTGTATGAATCAAATTCCTTAACATTCCAATAACAAGAAAAAAAGTTAAAGTTAGTAGACGCTGAGGTGACGGACCGGAGAGACATTGACATTTATAATTAGACAAACAAAACAAACAACAAAAAAATACGTTTCATTGCTCTGCTCTCAGTACAAAACACAACAGAAGTATGGTGATTGGTGACAATGCTGAATGAACAAGCTAATAACAATACACAAAGTGAAGCGAAAAACCGCATATCTAATTATATAATTTGTATACATAAAACTACTATTTATAAAGAAGTTATAGGTACAATACACTATAAAAATACATAACTATGCTATATTAAAAGCCACTACAATGACTTAGATCCAAGCCAAGAAACAAAAAGACCTTTTAGCTGCACAATCATTACAAGGACAGCACGCAACGAGAACAAAACGACACTTAAACGTATGGGACAGAAAACAAGGTAAGTTAATTCTTTGTTCTTAATTATTACTCCAAATGTATTGTATTTCATTACTTTCTAGTGATTGTAGTATAAACGATTATCGTCTATTTATAATTTTCGTTTTTTTGCACTTCAATGCTATTTTCATATGTATGATAGCTTGTAGGATAAATTTGATGCGGACGATGGTCCGCGAGTCTCGGTAGCTCAGTGGTTAGAGCAGTGAGCTGGATTCCCAAAGATCGTGGGTTCGAGTTCCATCTCAGAATTCACTTGTGACCGAGTTGATTTTTCCAATATTTTCTATTTAAAATTTATTATAAGTATGAAAATAGCTTCAAAAATGAGAAAAAAAAATCTAAATTAAAATCTCAATCATTGTTAAACATTTGAAAAAAATTTTTCTTTCGAAAGCTAGAATAGAGGAATATTGATTGTTGTTGCATTGATGTAACAACGCTGGCCTACAGCGTATTAAAAATAAAAAAGTATTGGAGAATTTCGACGGTGGTCCGCAAGTCTCGGTAGCTCAGTGGTCAGAGCTGTAGGCCGGCTTCCAAATCCGGTTCGAGTTCCATCTGAGAATTTACTTGTGCCCGAGTGACTTTTTCCAATATTTTTCTTTTTTAAATGTATCATACGATTATCGTCGTCTAGGCAACAGTTACGAAAATGACAGAGTTTTCAATATTTCATTGCAATTATTCCTAGCGTACAATTATTTGCATAATATTTATCGAAGCCTCGATGCTCTAACATGAAGTAAATTTACAATTAAAATTTATTTTTATTAATATTATATTCGATATTGTTCGCTACTAATGTGCAGTTTCCCAAATAATATTCAGAACCAAAACGTTCTGGTTTTATAATGAAAGTAACAAACTAACTTCTAGTAACAATTGCCACTTACGTTAATGCACTTTTATCTTTATTTTTTTGTTGTTGCCATTGTACTTTCAGGGTTCCGTACCCAAAGGATAAAACGGGACCCTATTACTAAGACTCCGCTGTCCGTCCGTCTGTCACCCGGCTGTATCTCATGAACCATGCTAGTTAGACTGTTGAAATCTTCACAGATTATGTATTTCTGTTGACGCTCTAACAACAAATACAAAAAACAGAATAAAATTAATATTTAAGGGGGCTCCCATACAACTAACGTGATTTTTTTACCGTGCCGCTACGGGTGCCTCTACAGTCTGCTTGTCTTAACGTTGTGCTTAGAGCTTAATAATATTTTCATCTAAAATAAATTGATATTGACCTGTATGTACGTCACAGCTTGCAGTACAATAATGTTGTAAGGCAAGAAATGTAATGTATGATAGGCAAGTCCTTCATTGCAAGTTCTTGCCGGTTCTTCTCGTTACAAGGTCGTAGGGTTTGCGAAAGGATGGCGTAGCTTCTTTGTCGTTCATAAGTGTTTGTTGCAGCCTAAACGAAATTAACAATATTGAGTTTGAGTTTATTAAGTATATTCTGGGCACTCTTTTATGTTTTTACAGACCAAGTAAATTAGAGTTTCAAAATGAAAAGTAATAAAAAAACTGAGTTTATTTTGAAGCTTACAACCTCTCTTAAATTTTCATCAATCACAATTTACGGCCAAGAAAATATATTCCTTCCTTTTTTTATTTAAAACTTGTTATCTTGAAAATAATAACGTTTAAATCCCTGTTGACTTGCGAAGTCTGGTTTAAGGAGCTCCTCGACTGAAGCGAGATACTAATGAGACAGGACGCGCGATTTTGCAGATGTGGCGAAAAAACCACGAAATCACTTCGGAGTAAATAACTATAGCAATTAAAGAGAAAATGAAACTATATGATCCCAAATATTATTGGTGTCCACTAATTAAACCTATTTCCAATAGTATATTTAACCCCATTGGAGAATATACTTGACAATTCCTATTTTCAAGGGGTCATTTCGAAAGGAGAAGTATCGAGGCAAAATTATAAAATCGTGTTTATGAAACTATACAAATCTAGATAAAGGTATAAGGAGATATATATCTTATTACCATTGTAACGTCTCGAACCGTCCTATTATAGGAAATACGTAACGTTGTATTAAACTTAACACAAATACGTACTTTTTGGTATAAAACTTATATATATATATATATATTTTTATTTATTACCAATTTACAAAATAGTTTTATAAAGTAAACTTACACATTCACAAAAAACCACGAAGGTTGAAAATAGGAATGTGCTATTCGACAATTATTCGCTTAAATAATACAGGTATTAGTTAGCAATCACGCACGCAAATTTTACAAATAGAAAGGTAAATAATGTTACAAGGTCACTGCATTAAAATTAATTCTTAATGAGAATAACTTATCTAGGTAGGTAAGCACATAATACATTACGGCGCGCGGCGGGCGCGACACAAATAGAATGCGCACGCGCATACACAACTATAGCTAACATGAACCGACTCAAGTAAGAGAACTTGCATACAGGTCATAATGTTGATAAAAAATGCTGTTTCAATTTATGCTTAATATTTGTGGGGCTTATACTTCTCCTTAAGTTTAAATCGAGATTGTTAATTAGACGGGGAATTAGGTATGAAGTGGTACGTTGACCATATGTATTGTTGGCTTTTGGAGTTATTAATGTTTTATTAGATATTTGGCGGGTAGTGATTTTGTGAGCCTTTTGTGTTTGAATGTTTGCAGTAAAAAATTGTTCTTTGAGTAGATTATAATTGATTTGATATTGTACCGGAAGGATCTTACAAATTTTAAATAATTGGTTGACGTTATTGGCACAGTCGAGTTTCATTTTAGGGGTTACGATATTATTCAAGATTTTTATTTGAAGACGTGTTATCCTGTCAATTTAGGTTTTAAAAGTACGTCCATAGCTATATAAACGTATTTGTGTTAAGTTTAATACAACGTTACGTATTTCCTTCCCGAGTTACCTTTCGTCTTTGCTAAGGTCGTAAATTGGTTTATCCATGAATAATTTATTGCGTAATACTTTTTACGAGTTTTGAGAACTGGCCCTATTCTTTTGAGAAAGCGTCATTGTAATTCTTTAAAACGAATAACACACCAAAATTAATGCTAGGAATAAGTCCGTTTATGCCTTTTATGCCCTAGTTTTTCGTTAATTTTAATAATTTTAGACGCAGATTGAACTTGAATACCTCCCTTTGTCGCGAAAGATATAAAGGGGAAGAAATGTAAAAATAACGACATGAAGCTATCCATTGGAATAGCGTGATAGACCAGTTTTACTTCCATGCCAAAAGAAATGGTTTTTGAAATCTGTGCAATAGATATCCCGAGTAATAATCTACTTATTATAAATTTGTGTTGGCCCAATAGTAAGAGAGAAATTGAAATATTCTATTCTTCTCTTACTAATCTCTTTAATTATATTTCTGTAAAAGACAACTGCAAAAACATTATCATAGGAGGGATATTATTATAAATGTGCATTTCCTTACTGAAAATAATGAAAAAGTAAGATTATGAAATCTTTAGGAAATGTTAATTGATTAATACATCTATCATCATCATCATTTATATTTACCTAATAATTAATCATAAAAGTTATCTTAATCATCCTTATAAAAGCTTCATTGTTGTTTAACCTGAACTTGTAAAACTATCATAATTTTTATTCTATACTTAAGTTTTAAAACATCATATCTAGTAAGTAAGTATTGTAAACAATATATATATATTACTTGCACTATAGGTCTATAGTTAGTTGATTTAGCAAAAGCATTCGACACGGTCTCCATCCCTATCCTACTACGGAAACTAGAAAATATTGGTATAAGGGGTATACAGCTGCAATTGTTTGAAAGCTACCTATCTAATCGATCACAACGGACAAATATAAGTTTGTATACAAGTTCAGACGTACCTGTTACATGTGTATTTTGGGCCCTATTCTGTTTCTTATATATGTAAACGACGTATGTCAAACTACTTTTACCAATGGTAAACTATTAGCTTATGCAGATGAAACTGCTCTTGTCTTTGCTGCTGACACATGGGCTGAAGTCTTTGATATGGCTCAAAGGGGTTTGAACCAGGTGACAGCAAAATTGACACAGCATGCTTTATCACTTAATATCACAAAGACAAAGTATCTCTGCTTTTCAATTAGAAACATTCTGCCATTTGCTAATTTGCAATTACGTGTCCACGTCTGTGACGATACGGATTGCTGCAGCTGTCCCTTGTTAGAACAATGTGCACATTTAAAATATTTAGGAGTCATTATAGATAGTAACCTCTCATTTAAACAGCATATTGCATCAATTTCTAATAAAATACGTAGACTTATAGTGGTTTTTAAAAATCTGCGACATGTTCTTAACGCTCAACTGTTGAAGACAGTGTATTTTGCACTCTGCCAATCAGTTAGTACATACTGCATCTTAGTATGGGGAGGTGCTGCTAAAACAATACTGCAGCCTCTTGAAATAGCCCAAAGAGCTCTTCTGAAGATATCCCACTTTCGACCTTTTCTCTACCCAACCAATCTGTTATATAAGGAATGCGAAGTTTTATCTATTCGCCAGCTGTACATTTTGACTGTCGTCTTGAAACAACACGGAGAAACCATCTTTGACCCTGATTTACTGCACAAACGGAACTGTAATATTATGTTTAATCAAAAAATTAAATATCGCACAACTTTCGCTCAGAGGTTCTATGGTTTTTTAGGTCCATACTTGTTGTACAACAAAGCAAACAAACAATTATCCATATACCCAAACACTAAATTTCAATGCAAAAGGAAGCTTATAATGTGACTACTCACCTTGTCATATGATGACACAGAATGTCTATTAAATGTTTTAAAGTAAATAACAATAAATATCCACTCACACACATACACACACTAGACTGCTTATAGATGCATAATAAATACATACATACATTACATATGTTTCAATGAGAACTATACTGTTGCAATGTAATCTGTATCCAGGAGAGCCTGGAGATCTGTAGCACAGGTTTCGACCTATTTCAGACTCCAGACTCTCACAAGGACCTGATAAAACTTATTAAATTATTTGTAACTATTATGTTTAAATACCTTATGAGAAGTGAATAAATTTCTTATTTAATATAATGTGTTTTTTATAACTATGGACATCGAAGAGTCTGAAATATATTTTTTTATACCCGTTGCTCCCGCCCGCGGTTTCACCCGCGTGGTTTCCTTTCCCGTGAGAATATCCAGATTAAAAGTAACCTATGTTACTCAACTTCCTTTAAACTATATGCCAAAAATCAAGTCGATTGGTTGCTAGTTAGGGCGTGATGGAAGGACAAACAAACACACTTTCGCATTTATAATATTAGTTAAGAAGGATTAGGATACTTTTATTGGTATATTAACTATTATTAGGACATACAATGATGACAGATCAGAATAAATAAAAATAAGTAATGTTCTCCAATTATTCTAATTAAGTGAAAGTAATTATTATTAATTTTAATTTACTTTAAACACGCTTTATGATTATGACCCAGCTGATGCGACTTTCAATAACATTGTAAGTTGCGTCTTACATTAATGCACTTTCAACTTTCTTTTTTTGTTGTTGCCATTGTATTTTTTATATTTATACGTATTTAACGGTGTGAAATAATATTTTGCTACGCCTGAGGAACGCCGTTAACGAATACATTCTTTATTTCTTACTAAAAAACGATACATCCGCTTTACAAAATGAGTAAAGTAAGCCAGCCGGACAAACAGGATGTAGTTCAAAGGATTCGAATTTAGATGACAGTCTTAGGACTAAGATAAAAGGAATTAAACTTGAATAAGTTCGTGGAATATTAAAACAAGAATTTGATTATAATAACAAGCTTGATGAGATTGGAGAATCCATGAATTTCATTTGTAAGCAATATGATACTTTAAAGGAGTCTTTAGCTAAAAATCTTGGATAACTTAAAACACTGATAGAAGAAAATAAAGTGCTACAGTCAACAATATCTCAGTTAACAACAAACATAAGATTAATGGAGCAATATTTACGCGAAACAAATATAAAAAATAAAAATGAGTGCTTACAAACAATCATAAATCAGTTGGCTAAAGTGGTCAGCAGCCCTATTGATCAAAATGATATGTTGTTTTGCAAAAGAGTGGCAAAATCAATAAAGAGTCTAAGGAGCCCCGCGCTGTTGTCGTAAAATTAAACACAACCTTTCGCCGCGATTCTTTATTGGCGGCTGTGACCAAATACAACAGAACAAACAAACAGGACAAACTAAACTCTCATAACCTAAGATTGGGAGGCGAGAAAAAAACTATATTCGTATCAAAACACAGAACGCAAGAAGAACAGCGAAACTGAAGAACTATAAATTTACCTAAATTCGTAATGGGCACGTATACATGCGAAAAGACGAAGATAGCCAAGCAATCTTAACAAGCACACCTTATTAATAATTCAGCTAAGCTCCAGACTCTTTAATTTTCTTTTGTTATAAATATATTTTGTTTCTTTTTTTATATTTTTCACATTATGTATTTAAGTTTAGCATTAAAATTAAATCTATATTACAAAATATTAGAGGAATGAGAACCATGACCGTAAAATTTTACAAAGTAATTATGATGTGATGATTTTCACAGAAACCTGGCTAAATCCTTCTAAAAATGATACAGAGTTGGCAGATAGTCGTTATGTAGTATACAGAAAGGACCGTAGTGAATCATCAAATGCTGTTAAAAAAGATGGTGGTGGAGTATTAATTGCGGTGAAAGTAAACGTCAAATCGGCACGGATGCCATTTCCTGAACCTAATTGTGAAGATTTATGGTTAATGGTTGATGCTACTGTAGGTAACCGTAAGATAGCTTTATGATTATGTTATTATCTACCACCGCCAGTGAAAGTTGAATACCTCAAAACATTTTTGGATTGTTTGCAGGCAGTTATGCAAAAAGTTGATGAGGTAATAATAATAGGTGATTTTAATGAGCTCCATTTCTTAGTCTTGCGGGGAGAGTGTAAACTATACAACGCCTTGTTATAAAAATTTTACCCAACAACACGATGCATACAAACGAATCCACTAGTACTTTTATTTCGCGCGGCTAAAAGGTCGTAAGCGCCATGCGGCACGCGTCACACCAAGTTTTATCCAACGAATCTGTCGATAAGCAAATGTTTTTTTGGAGGTTAGCTTTTTGCAACAAATAAAAATACTTAATTATGTAAAATACACGAATAAGTTAGCAACAAATTCACTTTTTCAAACACTTATTAAGAACAATATTCAAACTTCGTAAGCAACTTTTAAGCACGATTTATGAATTAAATTGGATTATAAGAATAAGTCGGGTGTTACTTGCGCGGCAGTAGTGAATTAAGTAATAGCTTTGATAGTACTTACATTAAATCCTGTAATGCGAGAAATGTTACAATGTAAGTCCGTCCTTGCGAGTTGAAAATTGTTTACGGTAAGAATAACCATAAAATGTACTTTTATTTTAGTATATTTTATTTTGTGATGAAAATTGACCTTACCCATGTGTTTAAGCTCACTTTTCAATTTGACGACTCTGTATGAAATAAAACAGCGAGAAAAATAGCCCTTGACGAGTTACCTTCTGGAATTCAAACTGGACTGATACTGATAGGGAATTAATATTTATTATATTATAATTATAATAAATATTTGATTGGTGCCTTTGGTATTTGAAACTATAAATTTTAAGTTATGGGTAAATGTTATGTTCTTTGGTTATTGGTTTGGCGATTATTTAACATCATTTAATTTCACTCAAAAAGAGGTTTGATTGCTGCTCTGCTCTTTTGCGCCACCTGGTGGGATATCTGTGAACCTGCCGGATGGCCAATCTGCCACGGTCCCAATGCCGTGAAGAATTACAAAACAAAATAACATTTTGGCGGGCTCTCGTTTTTGCATTGGAAAAGTGGGCTTGAGTGCCGCGTCGCGAACGCTTGCAAATAAGTTATAATTTCTCTTCCGCTAACTAATAAAAATATTGGACTTCGTGTCCTTTCACGCTTTATTCGCTTCTATAATGTGTGTGAAGTGCATCTTTACAAACCCGCCATAAGATACAGAAGATTGTAGATTTATGTAACGGGCTATTTGGACAATTGGTGACCGGTCGTGTCGGCTCCTGGCCGTCGTGTCTGAAGGTGAATAAGCGGAGGAACATCAGGTAAGCGCTTGAGCCATTGCGCCATATTTTACCCTTTGATGAGTGAAATTATTATTTGATGTTAACCTCTCCCTAAGCCGTCGTTATCAACCCTTTATAGAAACCTTTAGATCCCCGCATTTTCAGTTGGTAGCTATTTGCACGCTTCACCAGTTATGGTCAAAAATATATTTCGAAATAATTATATTATAGCGGTTGCTTTACCAAGTTTTAAATACTTTAATTCGTACTTTTGTAACTAGGTACATATTTAGAAGTAGGTATATCCCTAGTTCTCTAAACTCCGGCGATCGAAACACTGTTTGACCCGTTCCTAAAGACATACCAGGGTCGTATCTACGGGCAGCCTTAAGGGTACCTACCCTTCTTTACGGTGTTTTCCTGCTGACCACGGCAAGGCAAGTCATAAGACTTTTTTTTATGCTTGAATGACTAAAAATAAATATAAAGGTATAAGATCTAAAAAAAATGTTATATTCATCAAACATTTATTTTCGCTCCTTTGTTATATTTCATTTAGAGTGTTGTAATTTATATCCCGTATTGTAGTACGTTTTGAATTATTTAAAAAATAAATAAAGAGAAAAATATTTTTTATAATTTTAAAGTAAAAGGGATACGTGTACTTATATAACTGTTAATGTTGATTATACCCTTATAAGCCCATTAATAAATAAACACAATACTTACATACTACCAATATCACAAAAAACAGGAGGGACATCTTTAACAAAACTTGAAAACTTTTAAAAGTTGTATAACGCACTGTAAAATAACGTACAATAGCACTAAAAATCACTGAAAAGTATAAACACTTCTCCGACTTCACTGCTTAAAACTGTTTTATTAATACTTTTATTAAAATATAACTTTTGAATTTACCGACAACTTCAAACCATTTAGGCTTGGGGAGTTTCTGCTGGGAGCATTTTAGCGATTCTTCAATAACACAGGCGTCTTATTTCATTACGTCGTCCTTCATTACTGTATCGCGTAAAAGAAGATTTGATACGACCTTTGGCCGATGAGGATGTAATGAACATTAATCTAGAAACTTAATCTATGTTACAATTGCTCTTTGTTATCGTATAGTAGTATAGACTAATATGATATTTTATGATTTGAAATCAAATGGTTTCTTCAGTGAATTTAAATGTTTTGTTGTGGTGGCCGTAACTGCACTTCGCATCTTATTAACTTTACAGGTTTTCATAGTTCAGAGGTAGCATCAGCTCTGGCACTGATTTTGGCCATGTTACACCAGTAATATTTATCTAAACTGATTAACGTTTTAATTCCGTGCAAAAGAACGAAACGCATACTTACTTACATCACGACACGAATCACTTACCTATACCCTTTTGATTGGATTTTGAATTTTATTCAAGTATTATTCCTGGAGTCTTCTATATTTATTTACTATAGGAGTGAATAGCTGAAGCCGCAGGTTAGTGTCAGTGCACTTCACATCAGGATTTCATAGTCAGTTGTCCCTACTTGATTTTACTATTATACTTACCTAATTCACCTTAATTATCAAGTAAAGCCTTTTAAGGGCCTTTAGGGTGTTACTTTCTCTTGTTATTAGTAAACTCATACATAATTTACTTAAATGATGATTTCATGAGTGCACACCATGTGGCATGACAGCCCTCATGTAAACATAATCTTTGCTAATCGCTTTAGCCTGAGCTTTCCTGTAATAGAGACAGAAAGGCATTATACTGTGGAACATAATTTATTAACAAAATAAACATTTACAAATAATAAATATTAAAAAAGAGTCACAGAATCATAATATCACTTTAAAGGTTAGGTCTGGGGAATCAACATTCCCCTTGCTCAGATGCTTGTTATGTTGAAGATTGCCCCTCAGGCTTCGTTAGTAGGACATTACAGTACGGCCCTTTGTTATATGAATTAACTCCTTTGTTCATAATCCACTCTCGCAGGTGACGAGACACGTACGGCGCTCCTCCCGAAATACCACTCCGCCCGCGAAGCAGAAAATTCAGTACGTTAGAGGACAGTTCAGGGAAGCCCGGAAGTCGCCTCCGGCTGTTTTATTATCCTGCTTATGCCCCGCTGTGAAAATATATCAGAGGATCAACACTCCCCAATCTTAATCTATTAAATTAACAAAGAATTAACATTTAGTTTTATACTTAAACATTCACCACATCATCAACCACTATTCATTCACATCATCAAGTTTACAAGTTCACCCATCTTGCAGCATCATCCAAAATGTCTCATCACATTCAATTAAGTTAATCTATTACTGATATCCTTGGGCAGGCATGCATGAACCCTAAAACTTAACTTTTAATTGTTTTAACAATGTACCTAATTTCTTATGATTATGTGTTCCTTTCCTTTACAGCTTTGGTTTATATAGAGTCAGTCGCTAATAAAAATCCATTCATTTGTCAATTACTCATTTACCTGTTGTTTGTCTTAGCCTAAAAAGGTAAGTGATAGCATAAGTACTTATTACTATTTTAATACAACATTGAACATTACAAGCGTAACTCCACAAAACAGCTCTTGACATTTTTTAATATCTACAGTAACAAATTCTGGTGTAAACAAAACGCGCTGTAAGATTTATTTGCGTAAACACTTTGTTCCTAAGGGGTTGGACAACATGTTCAAAATAAAACTGTTTAATGACTTTACTGATCTAAACTAGGTAACTCTTTATAAAATTTAAACTTCTTCATTTTAAACTTAGTTCAAACAGATTTCTCAGTTTTCTGGTAACTTTGTTATGAAAATTAAAGTGTCTAGTAATTTATTTAATTGGTAGTGCAATTTTTCTTTAACTAGTAAATTGGCAACGTTGTCATTCTAAATATTAAATGCCAACATTATCGCGATCTATGACATAGCTTATTGTACAATTTATCGCAAAGCTACATGCTACGACATTATGTAGTCCGTAGCGTCGTAACAGAGTTAGGGCAAAGAATATTAACATTTACTAAGTTTGGGCCATTACACATTACTAAGTTTGGGCCTTTTTTTGCTTTTCGACATCTCAAAGTCTTAATTTTTATAATTATGTAGAAAGAGAAATCTCTCAAAATGTTTTACTCTCAACGATCATCGATAAATCTATATTGATGAAGGTTTTTTAGTCAATTATAAATAGAGATTAGGGGCTCCAGAAAATGTCTAATTTTAAATGTTGCAGCGTCAAAAGTGCCCATTTTGACGCAACAAATGTAGAGGTAGTTCAAATTAGTGGCTACAGTACAGTAGCATTTGTTTATAAATTACGAAATAATTATTGCAGCATTACACCAAAACGACAAGTAAATGGCCCAGGGTTCGTCTATTTAGGTATGCGTCTCAAGACGGACAACGAGAAATAAACAAGATAATAAAAATGAACTTGTATTTAACGTCTGAATTTTAATTTGACTACATCACTAATTTATTGATGAAATAGATTAATTTCGATGCAAGAGAACAGCTATTAGGAAAAGGGCTGCAGCATTTCTGAAATTATATGCCAAGGCGAAAGGACGATTATTGTAATGATCTATAAGGTCTGTTTGAGTGGCCTTAAGTCTGAAGAAGACAATAGCTGATAAAACAACATTAACCTTAAACTGTATTAGGTAACCTAAAGCTGTATAATATATATTTAAATTTTATTGATAGAATATACTTATATAGATTAGAATTTAATTTAATAATTCACAATTTGGTAACCCAGTTTGTCTGCAATCTCGTCATAATGTGGAAACTAATTTCAAATTCCGTCCTGCCGTCGTCGTTATGATATTAATAAACATTGTATTTAAGTGCACCACGTCGTTATAATGAGAACTTCCTACACTTCGTGGACAAAAGATAACAATTATGGCTTTAGAATGCATAAATATTAATTTTGGAGTAATATTTTGAAAAACTAGGTAAGTACAGTCGGGAAACTTTCCGTTTGACCAGTAGATCATTTTCAGGGAGCTTTATTAAGAAAAAAACCTTCCAAGTGCGAGTCAGACTCGCGCACCGAGGGATCCGTAAAATATTTTTTATTATATGATGTAACAAAAAAATTACGGTTTTCGCAATTTTTCCTTTGTCTGTACTATAAGACGTTACTTCGTACCAAATTTCAAGATTCTAAGTTCACGGGAAGTACCCTGTAGGTTTTGATTCCCGTGCGAGTTTCGAAAATTTGCGGAAATTTGCGGCATAAAAGGCTGTATCTTTTGATTGCTTTGGCTTAGAAGTTTGTTTTTCTCACAGCTCCAAAGGACAGTAGACCTCAGTATTAGATATAAATTTCAGGTTGATACCTCCACGCGTTCCTGAGAAAAACGGTTTAGACAGACGGACGGACGGACAACAAAGTGATCCTATAAGGGTTCCGTTTTTTCCTTTTGAGGTACGAAACCCTAAAAAAGGAAAAAATATATATAAGAGAACGTTTATATTACAAGTAATAAACCAATAAGAGTTATTTAAATAATATAAATAAATAAATATAAATATTTCCATACAATCACACCAATTATCTAGCCCACGTTAAGTATCATGAAGAACTTGTGTTATGGATACTAGATAACGGATAAACATACTTATATACTTTTTTTTTGTAAATACATACCTACATAATATACATATTAAACATCCAGACCAAGACAAATACACAAATATTTGTCTTGTACGGGGATCGAACCCGGGACCTCTGGCGCAGAAGGTGGGGTTAGTACCCCTGCGCCAAACAGGTTTTCAATTTCATTGGAATAATAAATTATTTCTTTAACCTTAGTACTTTCCGAGAAGACGTTTCCCTGAAAAGCTCTACTGGTCATCCGGGAAGATCCCCGATTGAACCTAGTACCTACCTATTGTTATGTTTTCGTTTAAAGTCTTTTAGATTTAATTCTGTTAAATGAAGTTTAATATCGAATGCGTAATTTAATTTACCAGTATTGAAACCCCTAGGCTGATTTACCAAGAAGCGGAGGGGCTCAGCTGTAATCTAATTATTCCACTTGACTCGTCGACACTTTTGGGATTGCGTGGTTTTGAAACAATCTATATATTTGACAAAACACATTGAAACATCTTTATAAGCAATTTTCAGCTTTAACAATTAATTATTTTTACAATTGCTTCTATTGCGGCTTAAGATATCTATTTTTTATATATTTTTTTTGCCGTTTGGTGACGGCTAAGAATTCAAGTGTCACCACTCCCTTACAAGTCTGGCCAGCGAGGTAGCAGTAGGACAACCTCCTTTGAACGCCACAATAGGCGTGAGCTAGGAGAGGCCTATGTCCAGCAGTGGACGTCCACAGGCTGATGTGTGTATATATTTTTTTATGTTTTATTTTTATGTATTTCTCTATTTGTTGGGGCAGGAACGGAGGATATCTCTTCAATAAATTATTTATTTCAACGGTTTATAAAACGTATATTAATTTGAAAATACAGGTACAATAATAAGATGTTAACGTAAGGAGGATTTGAATGCGAGTGTGTCGCTGAATGAGTGGGTGAACGGAAGACCGAAGAACGAATACAGTGACCGTAGAATGAAGGGGACTGAATGATGAATCGCCTAGTAGTGTCGCCTCTCGCTGTTAGATGGCGCCAACAGTCCTCAAAATCCCGAACATACCGCCGGCCTTGAAAGCTCCGCTTTCAACATGTCAATGTTGTTTCCTCGTGATGATCAAGAGTTGCTGGCTGTAGTGGCAGGGGACATATCTTCGCGAACGAGCGCTGAGTGGTGCCGGTCGCTGTACGAATCTCAGCGACGCGTGATATGCCGTCCTTGCCTGGGAACACGCGTAGCACACGCCCCATCTTCCATTTGAGGGGAGGAGTATTGTCATCCTTCAGAAGGACTAAACTGTCCAAAGTGATGTCGCTTTTGTGGCTCTTCCACTTCGTTCTCTGCTGGAGTTCCACGATGTACTCTTTGGACCAACGCTGCCAGAAGTGCTGTCGCATCTGCTCTATCCTGTCATAACGTGGTAGTCTGGACGTCATCTGTGCTGTCAGGTCATCGCTAGCTGGAGCAGTCAACGATCGCCCGATCAGGAAATGGGCAGGTGTGAGTGGAGCTAGGTCATTAGGATCTGTAGACATAGGGGAAAGGGGACGGGAATTCAGGACGGCTTCGATTTGTGTTAAAACCGTGCTGAACTCCTCGTACGTTAGATTAGCGTTGCCTACTATACGTCTAAGATGATATTTACACGAGCGCACTCCACTCTCCCAAAGACCACCATAGTGAGGAGAATACGGGGGAATAAATTTAAATTGAATGCCATCGTTGGCAAAAAAATTAGTAATTTGTTCACTTGATTTTGATAAAAATAACGGAAGTTCTTTTTCCGCACCTACAAACGTTTTCCCATTATCAGAGAAAATTATTTCGGGTTTGCCCCGACGACTTATAAAACGTTTTAATGATAAAAGAAAGTCGTTGGTTGTGAGACTAGTAACAAGTTCCAAATGTATGGCGCGCGTCACGAAGCAAACAAATAGACAAATATACGCTTTGATTAGACGAGCCCCTCGTCCGCTACGGTTAAGTATATAAATAGGTCCTGCATAATCCACACCTGTACGAATAAAAGGAAAACATGCGTCTATGCGTTCGCTTGGCAAATTGCCCATAATAGGTTTCAATGTTTTACCTTTCATCCGTGTGCAAGTTACACATTCGCCAACCACCTTTTTCGCTAAGTTTCTTGCATTTAAGGCCCACCAATATTCACGAATGTTTGCTAAAAGAAGTAGTGGACTTGCATGTAGTCTCTTATGCTCACATCTAAACAATAACACTGTGAATGGATGTTTCGCACAAAGTAATATTGGATGCTTCTTATCATAGTTAAAATTTGTGGAATTTACCAGTCTACCACCGACACGTATTATGTTATTATCGTCTAAAAACACGTTAAGACCTGAAATGCGCTTATAATCTGTACATTTATCACAACGCGAACCTTTAAGCAAGTTATTATAAATGTCAGGAAATGATTGCATTTGAACGATCCTAACAAGCGTGCGCTGCGCCTCGATCATCTCGTCCACTGATAACAAACCGGTTCTACGTTGCCGCGCCGGCTGCGCTCGCTTGCAGCGTAAGTTGTAAACAAAACGATTTACGTAGGCACAAACACGTTTTAATTTGTTGAATGACGAATAATTTTCAAACGTAAATAAATTATTATCTGTCGTACAAATGTGACTTTCAACGGAATTATTACGCATTTCCGGCAAACTATCATGAATTAATAAATTATTTGAATAACAATTATCCGAAAAACTTAAATTATTTTTGTTACGCAAAAAGGATGGGCCGTGCCACCACAATTCACTATTAATTAACGATTATTTGCTAACGTATAAGAATCGCCGAATACGGTTACAGAGTCTTTAAACGGGATACGAACCGAAAATCTACCATCTTTTTCGCGGGTAGCCGTTTTTATAAAAAGTTCTTTACATTTTTGCTCATCGTGAGTCAACACTTTATTTGTATTAGACAACTCTTCTAATTCCCAGAATTTACGAAGTTGTGAATCTAGTGATTGCGTAAAATTACAAAATACCTTTATTTCGTGTAGGTATTTGTTATTAACCGGACCGGAAACTAACCAACCTAACTTCGAGTTCTGTAAGAAAGGTCCGTTCGGTAAACGTATTTTATTATTGCATAAAAGTTCCCAAAAAATGTCGGCACCTAATAAAATATCGATTTCATTAGGTATATTAAACGTAGGGTCTGCAAGTTGAATATTTTCCGGAACATGAATATCTAAATCGAAATTATTCGTAGGTAAACGAGACGATATTTGTGGTAAAACTAAACAAGTTAAACGCGTATTGAATGAACTTGTTGTCGAACGCAAAAAAATATCGCATGAGTTAGTCGAATGTGTTACACTTTGACCAACACCCGAGATTCGAACAGTGGACTGTATATGTTTAACGTTTAAACGTCGTGCAAGTTTTTCCGTAATAAAACTGTGCTGACTACCGTTGTCGAGAAGAGCGCGAGCCTTGTGGAAACGATTATTAGCATCGGCTACTTCTACGATCGCGGTTGGAAGTAAAACGTATTTTAACGAAAAATCTGAACTGTCCGCGTCACATGTACGATGTGCTGCATCGGACCGATCAGCTGACGAATGCAAAGCCGTCGTAGATAACGTAGGTACGTTTAATTCATTATCCGAATGAAGTAAACTATTATGTTTTTGTGGACACAATTTACACGAACTAAATTTACATTCTGTCACTGAATGACCTGTGCGTAAACAATTTTTACATATCTTGATTTTATCAATATAATTTAATCTGTCTTGTATAGACATATTTAAAAATGCAGTACACGCATAAAGAAAATGATTATTGTTCTTGCACAGGGGACAGCTACGCTTAAATAAATTAGTTTTATTCAAATTAGTATGTGCGCCATTACTAGTGGCTGACACATAGCTTTGCGTATACTGAATATTTTTTGAACTATTTGCATTATTGACCTTATAATTTGTGAATTGTGCTTGCGGTTTAGAATGAGTTGAATTGCTTCTGGAATCTACCGTGTCTGCTCTGTTATTAAGGAAAGTCAATAGGTCTTGCAATTTTATTTTATTCGAGCTGCTTTGTAAAGTACCTTTATGGTCTTCCCACTTGCTTTCGGTGGAAAAATCCAATTTAGATACGATTAAATAAATGATTAGTGAATCCCACGTCTCCGTAGGTTCGTCTAATGACTTTAGAGCACGTAAATTTCTTAACACCGAATCTACCAACTGTCTTATTTTTAAAGCTGATTCTTGTTTTAAAGATGAAAGCATAAATAACGATTTTATATGATTTTGAATCAAAAGTCTGTGGTTATTAAATCTGTTTTCAATTAACTCCCATGCGTGAATATAATTGGTTGGCGTAAATTCTAAAGCTCTGATAACTTCCAAAGCACAACCACTTAGCGAAGACTTTAAATAATGAAATTTGTCAATAGCATCCAACTCATTACTATTGTGAATAACCGTAACGTACGAATGTTTAAACTCGAGCCAGTTATCAAAGGAACCATCGAAAACAGGTAATTTAATTTCGGGTAGTTTAATATTTTTTCTAACGGTTTTTTGCGCATTTTCATGATCACAATTACACAATTTGGAACTTTCACCAGTCTCAAAACCGTCCAGCAAACAACAAGCCATTGAAGTTGCACCGTAAAATAAAGATTCGACACAAGTAAAATATTCTAAGTTACTCGATACTTCTGATTCGGAACACTTCAACTCTAATTCACTTTGAATCGACTCAATTTTTTGGAAATAATCTTTAGCTGATTGTAATCGCAACTTCATTTCAGAAAATTGTAATCTACTAAGACAAGCCCCATCGAATGTATCAACGTATTTATTGAATTGAGTTAAACGACTCTTTAAAATACCTCTTTGCTTTCTTAAATCACTGATATAATCCTCATCAGAACGTAAACGCAAAGTAGGAGAACGAGAGGGAACCGAAAATTTTGAATTTTCCTCAGTCATTATGGCGGTCAAAGAGAGAATAAAAGTACTCACGCGAAATAACTTCTTGACAATTGGCTGGATGGAAAACGCTGGTAACGCACTGGAATTGTAAAACACACAGTTTTAACACTAATCGAATAGAACGGGATAGGGTTAGATAGGATATCCTGACCGTTTTCTCGTTGATGCTGCCAATAACGAATCGCTGATTCTTCTTGAATATTGCAATCAGGAACGTGATGAATTGCCTTCTCGGAGGTACAATATCTTATGCGGCTCGATGGATCAATGTTGGGGCAGGAACGGAGGATATCTCTTCAATAAATTATTTATTTCAACGGTTTATAAAACGTATATTAATTTGAAAATACAGGTACAATAATAAGATGTTAACGTAAGGAGGATTTGAATGCGAGTGTGTCGCTGAATGAGTGGGTGAACGGAAGACCGAAGAACGAATACAGTGACCGTAGAATGAAGGGGACTGAATGATGAATCGCCTAGTAGTGTCGCCTCTCGCTGTTAGATGGCGCCAACAGTCCTCAAAATCCCGAACACTATTTTACATAACATTCATAGTAACGCCACTGCAACCCCACGTAGTCGTAGTAGTAAGGATTAAGCTATCTATTTTTTATTTTATCTCTCTGATTTTTAAATCTATTGGCAAACACAAGTAGCTTTTGACTTATGATGAAAATTGTAAAAAAAAGCCCCCCCCCCCCTTATCTCCGAAGTTTACATAGAGAAAAATCTGAAATTATTCTATGTGATAGAACTTTATGTAAGGATTACAGGAAAAATAAAACGATGTCTCTAAATAGCATACTTTTCAGAAAGTATGTCGATGTATGGGGACAATATATGATGGTACGGAACCCCCGACTCGCTCTTGACCGGATTGTTTTTTATTTCAGAAGCCTGTATTTGCAATGTTTTATAACCAGCTGCAGCGTCCGACCTGATCACGTACCGATAATCCACTTGATACCAGTTACGAACGGTTCATAGGACTGGATTGATGATTGATATTTGCATTATTGTGCATATTCTAGCTCTCTGTTATTCATTGGAAAACAATTTGCCTTTAACATATTAAAAGAGATTAACTATTTTGCGTCAAATCGAATAAACAGTATTAGTTATCAATTATAGGCTTCAACCTCAAAAATGTTCCTTTTCTGGTTTTAAATTTTATATAAACAATGGTTAACGGTTAGCTAGGCGTAAAGCTAAAGGTATCAGATTCTTACTAGGTAATTCAAAGGAATTAAGGAATTATTCCGTTACAATGTCAAATTTATTAATCCAATTCAATTTAAATTATATTTGAATTATGATCAAAACTTTTTGGGTAAGTATTGCCCTTTGAATTAACATCCTGAAAGGCAAGGGATAAAGTTACTGGTAAAATCGAAACTGGTATTTTATACTGGTTCATACTAATATTATAAATTATCTACAGGATGTTAAAAGACCCATACCGAAGCCGTAATATATGCAGAGTGTACATCAAACTAAATAAGAATATGTGCAAATAATTGCTGGGAAACGACTTTTATTTTTCGTTTTAAAAAAGTGGGTGTTATTTTTACTCGCAAAAAAACGCGTGCAACGACTTATGCGTGTGTCTAGAGGGTACGAGTACGCGACCGGCATCCAGTTTCTTTGATTGGTTTTGATATTTATTGCAGTTTTGTAACTTTAAACGATAATCTTTAAAAATAAATGTTGACTTTGATCCTCAATAACTCCTTAACTAGGAGGTTCCCAGATTTGGCCCCATACAAGAAAATGATTGTAACGAGTGGTAGAATACGTGGTTTTCGTTTTCGTTATGGGTCTTTTAATACCCTGTATAAACATACTCTGTCTGTCTGACCTTTTTACGCGTATATCGCTGAGTCGACTTTAACGAAATTTGGTATGGAGATAACTTGAACCCTGGACATAGGATATTTTTTGCGATAATTTACGTACTTATTAATGTTCTATTACTGTGATATATACGTCTTCTATAAATCTATTAGGTACCTACTTATAAAAATAACGCTGCCAAAAAAAACTCTACCTGGTTTTCCGGAGGGTTGATTATCTAACGAAAAATTTAAACGAGTCAAGGGTCATAAAAATCAGTTTTCTCGATTATCTCGATTTCTACAGCTCCAATGATGTTAACATTTATTATAATTAATCTAGAACACAAATTTGTGACCAATTTTGTCAAAAATGTTTTTCATACGTCCAACCGTTTTTGATACAGAGGGCAGAGAGCCCGCAGCACCCAACCCCAAACCTAAGATTCTAAACCATGCCCTAACCATTTTTGAACTTGGTAATAAATATAATCTATATGCTGATGGCTGCTATAAAACGCTTGTTGACTTTTCGCAGACTAAATCATTTTTTATTTCAATCAGAGACATACCTACACATATTAGATACAGAGTTGACATGTCTACAACTTAACTAAAATGAGTATGTGATTTCGTATATAAATATTATTTTATTTGGCATTATTTTTTTTTAAGTATTTTATTTTTTAAGTAGCACATCTTTGTATTGTATGTATGTACACTATCTTTCAAAAACATTTCGTTCTTAACCTTCATTGAATAAGCAAATAAAGTGAAAACCTTTCACAGAAACGAAGAACACGTGAAAAACTTAAGACTTAAGGTAGGGTAGGGTATTTCTTATGTTCACGAAAAAAAATATTGTTCCACTTAAGATTAACTTCATTATTCGAAAACGTTTACTTAGGCCTTCTTTTCGGTTCCAGAACATTCCATAAGAGAATTAAGGTAGTGGAAAGATTTTGTAAGGGTTCGTTATAAGTAAGCGATTTACATATCATTACGACTGCTTCAGTAAACACGAACCATCATGAAGTTGAGTCGAGAGTAGGTATATCTTGGGAGTAGGTACTTATATTCATCCTTATAGTTATGGTTCAATATTTAGGTATTATTTACAAGTATTATAGGTTAATATTATTAATTTCGCTTAAGATGTCAGGGGACAGATTATTAAGAAATCATTGGTCTCGGAAAATCCGATGAACTACTAAGAGCTTCGGCTCAGGAACAATAGTTAGGTCCAGACTAGAGCCTTTTTGCGGTGTCTCAAAGAACCTGGCCATGTAATTTTTCCTTTACTTTACAGTTTGACCTTGAGACCGTCCTTATATGTAATGGCGACAGTTTTCATACTGCAAGTGTAAAGTCTTACGTGCTGTTGACTGTACATTACTTAACGTGCGTGTGTGCTTTTCATGCGGGTCGACACGGATATCACCTCTAGAACACGAATTAGGCTCAATGCCAAAGTTACTACATTATCTAAATCTATTCTAACACGATAAACGATTTTGAAATCTATGTAGGATTGGTGATATTGAATTCTAATAACGTTTTAAATTATTTACGACTTGAAATAAATTAAAGGTATAAACTATATTTGGTACTTCGGATATTTTTCACTTAGGAAAACACTAATTTTTGTAGTCATATATCATTAATGTAGAATAAATTGGCCAAAAGTTTATTATATAGAATTAAAATTAAAATAAAGTTATTTATTGTACATTAATCAGGATTAATTAAAGAGTTAAACAATAATAAACTGGAAGCCACATTGTGTCGAATCGAATGTTTCAGAGCCATTCCATTTCTACAGTCACCCCACAAAGTCGCATTCAACGAAGTTAGAACTTTTCAAACAATTAATTATACTAAAGCAGCGGTTTTGAGTCTTTAAATAACGCTCTAAGCAAAGTGATTTATTATAACCAATGAAGAATTATTACATTTCACTTGAACATACCTATTTAATTAGTGTTTGAATACCAAATATCCAGTAGATTGTAATGTACATGACTGGATTCGCGTGGTTCCCGTACCTGTGGAGATGTTGATATACAATGTTTCCTATGTCCTATTTCAGGCAATACACTATCTGTATACTTACAAAATTTTTCATCTTAATCCGTTTAGCCACTTTTGCATTTATACAAAGTTACTTCCTAAAAAACAACTTTTCCTTTTGAGTACAAATTAATCAAGAAATGAAATGTATGAGTACATCCTTGTTGGATATTTAATTGATTCTATAGTTTACTTGTACTCGAGGTGTTATCAAAGAAACATATTATTTTAACTTCAGTATTTACAATTCAGCACAAATATGTCGACAAAGACAGTTAATGTCATTCGTGAATACATAACAAATGCCTTCGTCTAACGAAGACATAGGTAAGGCTTTTAATGTATAAGTTTTTTATTTCAAAGGAATAAGGTGGACAAAACTTTTCATTGTTAGAAAATTCTAGGGTAGGTGCACCAATGAATGAACACCCTCCGGTGAATGAACAGAGGTGAGTTTTTTCAATGAAATAAGAAAAGAATTTGAAGTTTCCTGAATTGTTCTTGAACTTAGCGTACAATTCGTTAAAGTTTAAAATCAAGTGTATGTTGACAGTTTCGTATTTCTGATGTGCTGCTGATTGTACCTTCTTTTGTTTTTTTCTTTTCCGGAGTTTTGACAAGGAATTTCCCTTTAAAAATATTAAGAAACAATGTTTGTATGGTTTTAGCAGGATACCGTGAACATTATTACTAACGTACGAAACTAAAAGTTTGGTATGAGTGAAGAAACATGAAATTAGAATAAATTATGCAATACACTCAATGATATTATATGTGTGTACTTGAAGCAAATATCTCATACTGTAATGTTGTTTTCCCTCTTTCAATAATAATATGAACTTAATCTATAGACTTACCTTTTTCGGCTAGGACAACAACGGGTAAATGAGACAAAACACTATCCAGTGACAAGTAAATTGATTTTTATTAGAGACTGACTCGATATAAACAAAAAACTAAAAAGTGTCCTGAAATCAACACATAAACATTCAAAATAGGTACATTGTTAAAACAATTAAAAGTTACTGTTTTAGTGATCTTAAATAAAATTGAAGGTTCATGAATGCCTGCCCAAGGATATCAGAAATGGAACTTAATTGAATGTGATTAGAAATTGACGATGATGCTACACTATGGGTGAACTCCTAAACTTGCTGATGTGAATGAATGGTGGTTGTTGATGTGGATATTTAATTATAAAACTAAATGCTAGTTTTTGGGTTAATTTAATAGATGAATGGGGTCACCGCTCTATGTGTGATCCTCTGATTATATTTTCAATGA
The DNA here is from genome assembly GCA_910589605.1 of Chrysoteuchia culmella. Taxonomy (NCBI): domain Eukaryota; kingdom Metazoa; phylum Arthropoda; class Insecta; order Lepidoptera; family Crambidae; genus Chrysoteuchia; species Chrysoteuchia culmella. Next base: position 11,624,940 of record OU342653.1, read on the forward strand.
TGACACCATCAAAGAGGGTAAATAGCTTAATAATTCGAATAATTTGATCATCAAATAAGTTAACATCCGGTCGACCTTGCCATTTATAGTTAGTCAGAGTATAGTAGTCACTGTTTACAGAGTCACTCTTGAGCAGTCGTTCGCAGAGTCGCATCCCTACACGCGTACCTGCCGGTCAAGTTTTTTAGGTGAAACTTTCTTTTCAGATGTATTAATGATTCGTCGTCCGAACTTTGAAAAAGCAAAGTAACAAAAACAAGTAAATAATTGTTAATGCTACAGTGATTTGTTACAGAGTTTAGGTGTTTGGCAAAATGCCCACATTTGGATTGGAACTTACACTAGATACTCGTAGTTTGCCGATTTAAATCACCACCTTCACCAACAAACTTAGGTACACTGGTTTCGATATAACGAATGGGGATCGAACCCATGACTCTTGGCCATCTAGCCAGAATCACAACCTAATGTGCGAAAGTGCGTTTTGTTACGCCAGACAAATTTAAAGTTTGTCATGAATAATATAAGGTGCGGTACTGTAACGAGGGCGTGCTCTTATTGAATTAAAACTATGATTAACTTGATACTGTTTTAATATTCAGTAATTATATTAGTATTTTATAATAATTTATTTGACAAGTCGACCGTCCATATCTACACACGACGGGCCTCAAAGAGTATGTAATCACTCGGGCCTCTCTTTCTTAATTTTATTATAAACAAAACCAGCCAGCAACGGCGGTGTAGCGGCCTCCTTGTAGTGCGGAGACATAATACGATCTCCACAGTACCATGATAGCTACACCTAAGCTATTATTTTGAGCCAGTCACATTGGAAAGCTAAGCACTATACGTACATCTTATGTTTTGGCGCGCACTGTTTATTGAAATAAAACTACTTTTACGGATATCAAACGCACTATATTTTCACGAACTAAGTTGTAATTGTCCCTATTTTTAGGATTTTTAGGGGTTTTTTTGATTTTCCCGACGTTTTGGCACCTTTACAGCTGCCGTGTCACTAACTATTGGGAACAATAATGCAAAAATGTTGTAGGTAGGTAGTTAGGTACTCTAAGTGCTCCACCTCCGTCTTCCCCAGACGGAGGAGTATCCGAAGGGATTTCACCAGGAAAAAATAACAATGTACTTTAAGTGCTAGCTATTAATTTAACCCGAAGTCTAATAGCTATATGATATGCCTGCGACATAGTTCCATTTTTCTTATAACCCGCAGGATAAAATGCAGATAAACTGTTCTTGATCCTTATTATAAAAGCTCCTAACCATGTACTTAGTACGACACAAAAGAGTAGACACCGGTTTGATGATGAACTAACCAACTTCAATGTAAGGCAACACAAGTTACGACTGTCAAGACAGCAGTTCTGCTGTCAAACCTTTATAGTGCGTTTCATGGTATATTCCCTTTTTCGTTAGGTGGTACCCCTAACGTCAAAAGGTAAGGTTAATTTAGGATAAGAATTTGATGCGGTTTTTTTTTGTTTTGGATTTTCTATTAAACTTATGCTCAAAACATTAGAAAGCGGAGAAAGTAATATGGTTTTGAAATGACGTTTCTTACACGTACGTGCCTTCTTGACATACAGGGGTACAATGGGAGAACTTCCCGGTTGGCCAGTAGAGTTTTTAGAGAAACGTTTTCTCGGAAAGTACTAAGATTAAACAAATAATTATTTATTCAAATGAAATACCTCTTAATGTTCTATTATTTGTGATATAAGCGCTTTAAGAAATGTGTTAGAGCAATTTGTGGTGCGGGTTATTTGGACAGTTGTAAACCGTTATTTAAAGACTTGAATATTTTGTCCTTGCCATGCCTTTACATATACGAGGTTTGTACCTTTGTTAAGAAGTACCCTCTTTTATTCAAAACAAATAATTATTACAATTACAGAGGTAGAAAGGGAAATAATTTGTTGATTCCTCAGACAAGGCTAAATTGCATTCGAATAATTCATACTGTATGGCAATACGTCTTTATAATAAGTTACCGAATGAAATGAAGAAACTGCCACTAACTAAGTTTCAAAGTGCGCTATCAAAAGTTTTGAAAGAAAAGAATTATTATACCAAATAAATGATTTTATGATTATGATTAAAATATCTGCTACTTTTTAAATAAAACTCCCTAAATAACTCTACTGGTCAACCGGGAAGTTCCCCGAAATTCCAGCGGAAATGGGTCTACTTCAGTCTGCTTATCTTAGTGTTGTGCTTAAAGCTTAAATATTTTTATTTAAAATAAATCAATACTGACCTGTATGTACCTCACAACTTGCAACAATGTAATTCGAGAATTAACTTTAGTACTTAACTTTTTCCAATATGTTTCTATTTAAAATTTATCATAAGTATAAAAATAGCATTGAAAAATGCAAAAATTTAAAAATCATAAATTGAATTTTGAATTTTGAATTTTGACCGTACCAACTTAACGAAAAAAGGAATATACGATGAAACGCTCTATAGCGTCCTCTTAATATAACGTTATTTTCGTATTAAAAAAAATCTAAATGGTTGCTAGTTACAGACCAGTGGCGCCATCAATTATTTTCTACCCTTTTGTGTCGCACTGTAGATACTATTTATAGCTTACAATGAGACCGTACCCTAAAGGTAACGTATTCACTATTGTGTCCGCAACAGTTTGAACAATATGGTTGTGTTGGGACATAAATCATGAAAAAGGTTCGGGGCGTATGTTCCAAAGGTAAGACTTGAGTTGGTGATATTTTGTTTTATAGGTGGCATAAAAATGCATCCATTAAATTACATCCCTTTGTTCCAATCTATAACACACTCCACTTTTTACTCACAAGGTAGTAAAACATCAATGTTTTTTTTTTTAATACGTGAAATTCAATAGACCTTAATAATTATAATCAGTGAATATTCAAAACAAATAAAACGGTTTCATCTACTTTTTCTTAAATTACTACAAAACAATGGGTTAATAATGTGTTTCAGATAATTTAGCTTAAATTCAAAATTTTAAAAAACCCCGGTCACAAAAAGCTTGTTTGTTTAAAAAATAAATCCCTGACAGGAAAAAGCATTTTTTTTAAAAGTTAAATATAGATCTATGAAAGTCGGGGGACCGCTAAGTTAATGGATTTACATCTAAGCTCGTCACATGGTACCTAGTTAGAATAACCTAGTTTCAGATTTTAAGTGTTCATAAAAAAAGAAGGTGACGGTTGCCTTAATTTGCAATACTTGGTAGTTGTTGGCGGCAACTTACTATAGACGGTGTGTGACTGCGAGTCTACAATGGTTTTCTATGACTCGACATACATATTATATGATTGGAAACCACTCTCTTGGAAGAACAATTAGGTAATTGTTCGTATAATTAGGAAACAAACATACGATCCAGCAATTCGAGCATGCTCTCATTGATTAAGCCGAGATTGTGTGTATCTTGAGTACCACGGTGATGACATCTTATCAATCATGAGATTGGATTGCTTTAAGCAGAATATTAATTAGTTTTTAAAATTAACACAGTATATACCGAGGCGATGTTAGCTTTTCATGGGATGGGAAGGTACGAGCAAAGATTTATCGGTATTCAAATAAAAATATGTGTGTGTGATAAGAAGTTAAATAAAAATAATAATTTTAAGGAATTAATAATTCTAAAGTAACAACACCGAAGCTTGCAATTTCAAAAGCAAAGCAGTTTTTTAGGCTGCAATTTTCCTGAAAATAAAGAACCGTAAAAGGAAGATAATTAAGAACTTAAGGAATTTTCTCTCTAATCTACATTTTCATGGTAATAAATTTTACTTTGTATATGTCGCAGGATAATTAGATAAATCGATTTATTGCGAAAATCGTTATTATGAAATAAGAACACTGATTGGCTGGTCGGACCGTCCAAAACAACATCTTCTCTGATTGGTTGACGACTTGACGTTTCAAATGTCAATCTATTCTCTCACGTGTAGTAAAGTTTCTATGAACCAATCTGAATAAGAGTTAGCAAGCAACCAAAAATTAAGCCAACCAGAGTAAAGAATAGCCAATATTACTAAAGCAACCAGTATTTTTGCGAAAATTCTATTTATCAAACCCTCCTACGACATATATAAAATATAACTTCTTTCTTTTTATACCTATAATAAATTTTAAATAGAAAAATATTGGAAAAACAAGCAAGCGGCCACAAGAGACTTTTTTTTCAATATTTTTCTATTTAAAATTTATTATAAGTATAAAAATTGAATTGAAAAATGCAAAAATTAAAAAACCATAAACTTCTTTCTTGTTTAACATTATTACGAAAAACGGTTTTCCCCGATGTTTCGGCGCAATTGCATCAAGGAGTTAGTAAAAAATCCATTAAATCCCATCAAAGTTTAAAGTGTTCTTTCTTGTTTGTTTTATTGAATAGAATTATCTTAAAAATCTTCCATTCTTATTATCGTATCGGTTGCGAGAAATAAAATTGTCATATTAAAAATTATGTACTTGCCGCGAAAAATTACCCCGCCACTTTATTTAAAAGTACATGGAATAAATTTGCTTTGTGCACTTAAAAAACTTCGCGTAGCATTAAAAATATAGAATATAAAACGGGTATTAAATGTCGGGAATGTTAGGTTGGTTTAGTTTTTCAATTTATTTAACATAATAAAACTTTTACATTGTTGACAAGCGTACCAAAATCGCTAGGATTTGTCCGGGGTGCCTACTGTAGGTGCTGTACTGTAGTACAAAACAACCAATTACAGACACTAAAAAGCTAAAAATAAAAAAAACACGTAAAAAAACCGACTTCAAAACTAAAAAGCAAAAAATAAGTCCTTTGAGCTCCTATTCTTTTATCTTTCTTGCCTTGGCTGGCACCGACTCCAAAAGGCTAATTTTTGCTTTTTAGTTTTTTATTTTCCTTATTTGATTTTATTTTAATTTCTCTTAGGGCGATTTTGTTTGTATCGTTTCATTATTGTCATTTCTATAGAACCACAGAAGCAAAGGCCATTCACTGGCAGAACGCCAAACCAAAGAGCTGGCCATTGCATCTAATTGCTTTTCAGCAAAAACCTTTGATAATTTCTTGGAACTGAATCAGTGAAATATGGTTTCACATAAGTCCATGCAGTTTGTTATTACTATTTTTTTATATAAAAAGTGAGCAAAAGTGGTAAAACTCTGGTAAATTTTTAAATAGAAAAATATTGGAAAAAATTAACTCGGCCACAAGTGAATTCTCAGACTGGAATCGAACCAGCGACCTTTGGAAATCCGGTCCAATGCTCTAACCGCTGAGCTACCGAGACTTTGTAAGTATAAAAATAGCATTGAAAAATGCAAAAATTACAAAATCATAAATGGTAAAACTCTGGTTTGCAGTAGGTATATTTTGAATTTGACGAAAGCTATAGTCACTTCTTTATAAAATAGTCGATGGTAGATCTATTTAATTAGTATTTTTAAAGTAATGTGCGTCTAGAATTTTCGAGATCATGAAATAACACGTACCTGCTTATTTTTATAATGTTATGTAAATATTAGAATCCTATAGACGCCTGTAAAACGCTTAAATAATATTTTGCCCTTCAGCGCAACACGAGTGGAAGCCGCGTTGCTCTATGATGAGAAGGAATCTCCGAAATTTGAGAATAATCATCACAAGCCATATTTTTTTTAATGAACTACGGGGAGACTCTTAGCCTTCATCATACCTGATGTTAAGTATTGATAAGCCTAAAAATGGTGGACCATCCACTGAGGGACCCTCTACCACTGAGTGACTGGCTATCTTAACTCTAAATGCCGGAACACAACAATGCTGAAAACATTGTTGTTATGGCGTCAGACTTAGATAAGATGGTGGTAGCTAGCCAGGCGGACTTACAACAAATCCTACCACCAACCAAACCGAATACAATATGTACCACCGCTGGCAATCGAACCCGAGACCCCTGGGTCTGATACCAGTGGTTGTTACCACTAGACCACACAGGCGGTTTAAACACCAGATAATTTTACAAGTTGCTACACCGATAATAGCCTTCCTGAAATGTAGTTTAATCTAAAACGGCCGGTGTAGTCGTATATATCTTTGGTAAAGCTTTTAGTGAAACAAAGTGAAAGAACTGCAATTCCTTCGAGTTGGAAGCAACACCTCCCGTGAGCAGTTACCGAAACAAGTTTACTATCTGATAGTTTATGTTCACACTACTTTTCTAGACTAGCAGGCTAATCATTGGATGCAGTTTTGTTTCTTTTCAAAATGAATAAGGGAATGTTTCCTTTGAGTGAAATCTGATATGTCCAGTATTTAGGGTAAGTACTTTCTCTCCAGGTGGGATGATATAATTCCACCTTGTTTATTTAAGAAAGTGATCATTATATTTTATAGTTGCAATTTTTTGCACAGCGATTTAAAGACTATAATATTTTACAAAAATTTCATCCAAATTTACCAAACGGGTTCTCTCTGTTTGGCAGAATTTCGTTGCTCCGAATTTCATTTGGCAGAACAAACTCGGCATAATTTTCTTTAAACGAATATGCTCAAGGCATAAAAGTTGTTTAGTATAATTATTATTTGGTCGAATGTTTATATGTCCGAATTTCCAATGGCATACTTTTATTATGGCAGAATTTCACTTGGCATACTATGGCATATTTGAATTTGGAATAATTTCATTAGGCATTCTATTTCTAATGAATTATATGCCAGCCGCTGATATGCATAATAATACTATGACATAAAAAGGTTCGCGAAAAAGGGTAGACTTTTAATTTTGTGCTATAATAGTGACAGAAACGAATCGGTGCAAAACCGACCCCACGTAGTCTTGTATGCCCTACCCCTAGAGTGTAATTCAAGCCCGCGCAGGCGCGGAGGGGTGAAGCGGCCCGCGAGCTGAGGAGCAGGTGCCTTGACCGCAGCTTCGGCTTGCTGGCCAGCCTCAGTCACGGCGGTGAGCGAAAACCATCTGCGACGATAAGCTCGCGTGGGACCGCCAGAGCCCCGCAGCGCCGGAGCCGTGACAGAAACCATGCATGTTGCATGCTTGTTTGTATGCTGCATGCTTGCTTGAATGGTGCATGCTGCCTGCGCTGCTTGCTTGCTGGACGGTGCAGTCTGCCTGCGCTGCATGCTTGCTTGCATGCTGCATGCTTGCTGCAATGCTGCATGCTTGCTGCAATGCTGCATGCTTGCTGCAATGCTGCATGTTTTCTTGTATGCTCTAAGCTTGCTTGCATGCTGCATGCTTGCTTGCACGCTGCATGCTTGCTTGCTTGCTGCCTGCTTTCTTGTATTATAAATAGTTCTGCCTCTTAATATTATGGATTTTAAATTGATGCCTAAAGATGATTCTGCATGTAAACTTTCTGCAATATGATAGTTCTGCCTCTTAATTATTATGGATATTGAATATATGCCTTCAGATGATTCTGGCTGATAAAATTATGGTTTTAATCATACATTCAGTATGGTTAATGAGATATGCCAAACTATCTGCGAAATGACGTTTATGCTTTCCCCTGTTATGCATAATAAAACTATGACATAAAAAGTTCTGCGGTAAAAGGTAGAACCTTACCAAACGGCTTTTTCCATATATTTCGTACGGGGTCCTTTTATTATGTTACTACAAATAGGAATTTGCATCGCACTCTTAGTACCTAGACCGTTGAAAAGCGATGTCAACGAGCTAAAGGCACTAGTTTTATAAATCTTAATATTGAACATTATTATCATGGAAATTTTAAGTAGTTATCAGCCATTTTGAGTCGTTTCAGCTAGTTTCGAGAAAACTCGAGAACCCTAGAAATGTGTAGGTATCGATTTGAAATTGAAACCATTTATTCATGTTAACAATCTTTTGAAACTGATAAAATCAAACTTTAAAATTAACGATAAAAAAGTAAAGCGATTTATGCCGCAAAAACGTATTTTCCGATACTCATTAGGGAATCAAAATTCATAGGGTACTCTTAGTTGACCAACTATGAAATTTGTCTTGACAATATTAATATAAAAAAAAAGTTCTTAATTTTATTTTCATTAGCTAAGAAATAAAATTAGTGCATATAGATAAAAAGAGTACCTATATTTAAACTGTAAATGGACTAGAATACAAATACTTTTACATACACAAGCTTATTTTCTACAATTTCTCTTTATGGGTGCCAATTTTGTGGCGTGCCAGGTCATTTTTCCGGTAAAAACCTCTCGAGCATTAATCACAAGGAAATTTTATGATGCTCTCATGAATTTTTGCTATGTGAAAATCTAACATTGGTTGTGATGGGAATGTCCGGAAGCAGCCTTCAACTATACATTTTTATATTTGTCTGAGAATTTAAGCCGGAAATTCATGTGATGGGCAAGAGCTTTTAATTCATAAAAACTGCTTGTACAATGCTCGCATTTCAAAGGCCTTTGGCCCGTGCGTCTCCACATATGAAGATAGTGTACTCTATCAATGTGTATTTTCAAATTTCTGTACATTGTACATTACTGTTGTTGTGAATATCTTATTACCGTGTTTTTTGCAAATAAATGTATCTATCTTTATCTATCTATATCCCTATTTGATTTTAACCAAACATAATGAGCGAATAGAATAGAATCTGATGAATTTAAGAAAAGTATTGTTTCAGCTAACAAATAACCTGAAGTCGGAAACTTACTCGATCATTAAACACGAGAGTGTCGCCCGGTTGCAATTTATGTGAGTGCTCTGCCCACTCGTAAATACCGCCATGGTTTTACTTAAACCCTTTAAACGGGTTATGGCGGTACTAAAAGCGTGTTAAGTTAAAATATTAAAATGTACATACATATCAAAACTATTTGAGATATTCAAACTTTATCACTACATAATGCCTGCCAAGCGTGGCGATTATGACAACCCCCACCCCTCCTCCTCCCTTATGAAAGGACCCAAGAGATCCTTGGGGGAGGCGGTCTATACCCAGCAGTGGTGTTATGTGACTGAGACAACGACAACGTTTCAATGAAATGGCTAATGGACAACTAGTCAAGTCGTTGAATGAAACATTTAAGGACTTGACTGAACGTGAAATTTAGCCATCTCATTAAATGGGATGTCATTATAGACTCAAACTCTTCTTGAAAATTAGTTGCCAGCGGTGTAATATCAGGCATATTTTTATCACACATTTTTATTATATCAATACCTATTGGTATTAATAAAACACTGGAAGTTATGTTGAAACGAAATAAAAAACATAAAATTGCCAGCTGATGGGAGCTATCGGACGCCATATTTGTTTTGAGACTTCCAACGCCCTAGTGGCAAAGAAATAAACTAAATTTGAATCACGTGGCTGAATTAACGTCAATCATCTTCAGCTTATTGTAAGTTAGCCCTTTGAAGATGACTGACGTTAAGTAATGTTAGATCCATCAACGATCGGCCTACCCTTCACCCGTCGAGTACACGGGACTCGGTACACGGTACGCGGGACACGGGTACCACGGTACACGGGAGATGGTTTGATCCTATCCCGAACCCCCGCCGATTATCAATCACGTAAGGACAGCAATAGAAACTGACTAAGATGAGTGGATCAAGGTCACAAGAGTAAGAAAGGCAAAGGACAGAAAAGTGGTAGTGGGAATGAGAACAAGGGAGGATAGATACCGCCTAAAGGAAAAACTGGAGAAAACTAACCTCATAGTCGAGGATGCAGTGAATAAGGATCCTCTCCTGCTCTTCCAAAACGTCCTAAAGGCAACAAGCGACGAAGCCATATTAACAACCCTGAGAAACAAAAACAAAGGAAAATTGGCAGGACTCAGCGGCGATGAGGACAGACTGCAGATTAAATACAGGAAGAAAGCACGAAATGCCCAACAATGCCATGTAGTCATGAGCGCGTCTCCGGCCATATGGAAAAGGGCCCTAGAGAAAGGGACGGTCACTGTAGACGGGATGCTCGGATCGGATCGGGATCTGAACACCCCCCCCAAGATGCACGAACTGTGAGAGCGCCAAGCTAAGAACAACGGATCACAATGCGTTCAGCGACGACTGCCCCATCCGAAAAAAGTGGGACAATATAGCGAGGTCGACGGTTAATTACCAGTGCTGAGGGCACCCAGGCAACAGGCTCCTCCTACCATGTGATACAGGCAAATCTCCAGCGCAAAAAACTCGCAACGCAAGAGATGCTGATAGAGGGTAAAGAGAGGGGAGCATCAATCGCATTAATCCAAGAACCGTATGTGGGAACTAAAAATTGCATGGAGGGCAGAAGAGGAGTGCGGGTATTCCAATGTGAGGGAGAAGTGACAGTGAAAGCGGCCATAGTGGTATTGGACTGGAACATAGATATCGTCCAGCACACGCAGCTCACGACACCTAACATTGCAGTAGTGGAAGCCCGGACAAAAGATTGCCCTCGTGTCATAATACTTTGAACCTGACGAGCCCATAGATCAATATCTAAATCATCTAAAGAAAATAAAAGACACCATAAAAACAAAAAAGCTGGTGATAGGTGGAGATGCAAATGCGAAGAACACATGGTGGGGGAGCCCAGTAGTGGACAAGAGGGGAGAAATCGTGGCAAGCACACTCGACGAATTGGACCTACACGTGCTAAACAAAGGGAACACCACCACTTTTGATACCATAAGAGGCGGAAAACGATACCACAGTTTCGTGGACGTTACTGCATGCTCAACGGATATGCTGGATCTGGTGGCAGACTGGACGGTTGATGAGGGCCTGACTAGCTCGGACCATAACGGCATTGTATTTGATATTAACCTAACAAGATCTAAGGGTACGCAAATTAAAAGGACGACCAGACAATTCAACACCAGAAAGGCAAATTGGACTCAATTTCGTGAGAATTGAGCCAATTAAAGCTGGAATATGGTATAACAGAAGATGGAATTGATCAAATTGTTGACAAAGAACACCTAGATACCGTGATAAACAATTACACAAAAGCTATCACGGAGGCATGCACAAGTTCAATACCTAAGAAGAAGAACACCGAAAACCTAACAATGCCGTGGTGGAGTGAAGAGTTGGCAGAGATGAAGAGGAAGGTCGCCACCAGAAAAAACAGGATAAGATGCGCTGCACCAGTCCGTAGGGCAAAGATGGTGGAAGATTACCTTTAACACAAGAACCAATATGAGTTGGCACCAAAAAAGGCCCAAGTCGAGAGTTGGAAGGAGTTTTGCGCAAAGCAGGATAGGGAGGGCGTTTGGGAAGGAATATACAGAGTAATAGCGAGGACGACTAAAAGGGAAGAGGACCTGCCCCTGGAGGATGGAGAGCAGTTACTGGACGCGAAAGAGTCGGTAGAGCTTATGGCCAACACCTTCTACCCCAAAGACCGGAAAGAGGAGGATAATGCCCACCATAGGGAAATAAGAAAGAAAGCAGGCATGGTGAACAGTGAACCAGATGATGTCCAACAAGACCCACTGTTCACCATCACAGAACTTGAAACAGCCGCTAATTTCTTCAACCCGAAGAAAGCTCCTGGCGCAGATGGATTCACCGCCGATATAAACGCAATAAAAGAAGACTCGATTATGATGCTTGCCCTATTTAACAAATGCCTATAACTAGGACACTTTCCAACAGCATGGAAAGAGGCAACGGTGGTCATACTACGCAAACCAGGAAAGGACAAATATAACACCCCGAAGTCCTATAGGCCAATAGGTCTACTACCGGTACTGGGCAAGACCTTTGAAAAAATGCTGATGAATAGAGTGAAACACCACATCCTGCCTAACATCAGCACCCGCCAATACGGGTTCATGCCCTAAAGGAGCACCGAGGACTCCCTCTACAATCTAATGCAGCACATACGAACAAAGCTCAGGCAAAAGAAAATCGTCATATTAGTGTCATTGGATATAGAGGGAGCCTTCGACAGCGCCTGGTGGCCAATCATTAGAGTACGTCTGGCGGAGGAAAAGTGCCCGTCTAACATTAGGAAAGTAGTAGATAGCTACCTTAGTGACAGAAAAGTTAGGGTAAGATACGCCGGGGTAGAAGGTGTCAAGCAGACACAAAGGCTGCGTACAGGGTTCCATAGGGGGTCCAATTCTCTGGAATCTGATGCTCGACCCACTACTAAAAGATCTAGAGGCGGGGGGATATTGAGTACAGGCGTTTGCGGACGATGTCGTCCTTGTTTTCGAAGGGGAGACCGCTCAGGAAATACAGAGTTATGCAAATGCCGCTCTCGAACATGTTCGGACGTGGGGTGTCGCAAACAAGCTGAAATTCGCGCCGCATAAAACAAGCGCAATGATTGTTACTCGGAAGCTTAAATACGACACACCACGTCTGAGCATTTGCGGGACGGGCTTCTCAAAAGAGATTAAATTACTTGGGGTCACAATTGACAACAGCCTAACATTTAACTCACACGTCACAAACATATGCAAAAAAGCCATAGGCTATAAACAGCTCGCAAAGGCTGCCAAGGTAAGCTGGGGTCTGCACCCTGAGGTGATCCGCGCTATTCACACAGCCACAGTAGAACCAATTGTTATGTATGCGGCCAGTGCATGGGCACCGGCCGTAAACAAGCTCGGGGTGCAAAAGCAGTTGGCGGTGCTACAGCGCGGATTCGCCCAGAAACTTTGTCGTGCATACCGCACAGTGTCGTTAAACTCAGCATTATTGTTGGCTGGAATACTCCCCCTCGATCTTCGTGTACGCGAAACAGCTTCATTGTATGAAGCAAAAAGGGGAGTACCCGAGCCAGCACTGATGGACAGGGAGGTAGAGCGAATGGCTCCAGCATTGGAGGCCCCACACCCTGCTGGGCGTATTGCCTGGAAAAGCACCAGCCTGATGGACGAAGAGCAGCTCAGAAACAATAGTAATATCAACATCAAAATATATACGGATGGAAGCAAGATTGAGGGTAAGGTTGGAGCCTCGCTATCCATTTGGAATAGCGAGATCGAAATCAAAGCCCTCAAACTTGCATTACCAACGTACAGTACCGTGTATCAGGCTGAGCTCCTGGCAATATGCCGGGCAACAAGAGAAATCTGTAGATACAAAGAGAAAAGCTTTGGCATCTACAGTGACTCGATGGCGGCATTGCAAACAATCACAAACCTCGGTTCCCTGCATCCCCTAGCTGTGGAGGCAAGAAGTAACATGGGCAAATTACATCAACAAAATAAAACAATATCTCTATTTTGGATAAAAGCCCACGCAGGGTTGCAGGGAAACGAGAGGGCCGACCAACTGGCCAAGGAAGCCGCACTCAACACAAAGCGAAGGCCGGATTACGATTTGTGTCCGATTTCATTCGTTAAGCGAGGCCTACGTGAGGCCTCGCTCAGCGAATGGAATCACAGGTAAATGTCGGGTACAACAGCGCAGACAACAAAAATCTTTTTCCCAAATGCGGTCACAGCCTATAGTGTAATAAGGAAAATAGAGCCAGACAGTGTGACAACACAAATTTTGACGGTGCATGGAGGATTCTCCCAATACTTGCACCGATTCAAGTTAAGCGAGAGTCCATCATGCATCTGTGACCCGGATGCCCAAGAGACTATCCCCCACTTGCTCACGGAATGTCCCGCGTTCATCATAGACAGTTAAAATATAGAACAAAAATTTGAAGTCAAATTGACAGTAGACAACATAGAACAAATAATGTTAGGTAAAAACAGAGAAGAATTTATAAAATATTGTAAGAAAATAGCCAACATAGTAATTAAGATAAATAAAGATTAAGCAAATTATGTTTAATAAATATAATTGTAAATTTAGTTTAACATAAAAAGTAGGAAATAACAATGTAAACACATAGCTATATATATAAGTAAATGATGTCATTAATATAAGAAAGAATGTACTAGAAGTTAAGATAACAAAATATGTAATTAGAAATAAGAAGCAATGTAAGAAAGAAATGTATTAGAAATAAGAAACAAAGAAATGTGTAAAAAGAAAGAAATCTAAAACAAACAATACTGTGTAATAATAAAGATAAGAAAAGTGTAGTATCCCCTATCCCTAAAGTAGTAACTAAGAAAAAGTAAAATTAGAATAGGCAGGTATCCCACCTGTTATAGGGCAAAAGATGACGAATAAAAGAGTAGTATGAGGCATGAAAGTGCGAGAGGTGTAAAAGAAGAAATGGCATGAACGAGTAGATAGAAAATACAGACTTCAATCACATTGGAGGTACTAGAAAAAAAAAATGTCGGAGGGCGGCGAGGGATAGGGTGCCGGACTCGCATAACCGTTTGGTATGCGTAAATGCCTTTCTCCTGACTCAAAAAAAAGGCATTCAACTGAATGCCGGCGTTTAATTAACGGGCTAGCCATCCAATCAAATGGCTGATTTAACCAGTTGGGTGCAACATATATATATATATTACATAGGTACATAAACTCACGCCATTAATCCCTTCCGGAGTGAAATATACAAAATACACTCTCATAGCAACAGCCTCAACGACGGCACATTTGCCAATGGTCTGGTCCAAGATGTTGACAGGTCGCCAGCCCATCGCCTCGAGAACGAGCGAGAACTCCCTGTCCATTAATAGGCTTTTACTATCTGAGGGCTTAGTGTGAGTTTGAAAATGTCCAAACGATACAATCGCGTAAGAGTAAAATTTTGACAGATAGCCTTATCACAATAAGAATACGGTTGAAAATTAAACTCTATCCGCAAACATCGTCGTAAGCGAGTAAGGTGAGAAAACTCACACCAAGTTTTATCCGCCTCTGTCGTCTAGTGGTATAACCACCTGTATCAGACCTAGGGGTCACGGGTTCGAATCCCAGCGGGGGTACATATTGTATTCGGTTTGGTTGGTGGTAGGACTTGTTGTAAGTCCGCCTGGCTAGCTACCACCATCTTATCTAAGTCTGACGCCATTGTGTCATGTGGCGCCATGTTTTCAACATTGTTGTGTTCTGGAAGTTAGAGATAAGACAGCCAGTTCCTCAGTGATTGAGGATTCCGGGAGAGGCTCGCTTCCATCTTCAGCCTTATCAAACATAACAGTCATCAGGTATGATGAAGGCTAAGAGTCTCCCCGTTGTTCATAAAAAAAAACTAAGCACTCTGCACTGGAAGGCTAGCAGTTGGCACATCCTTTTTCACTCTCAGTCCAGCGTGGGAGACTTACTTTTTATGAATTGAGTTGGTTGGAACGCACTTTCTCTTAAAAAACCCGTGGGCTTTCAAAAACAATAGATAAGTGAATAATAATTACAATCATGTACTACTTTATAAGATAAAATCCCCATCTGGACTAAAAACTACTTAAATTTATTTTTTTAAGTAAACTTCCACGTTCGTAAACCAAACAATGTTTTAAATAGTCGAGAAGTAGGGATACTTAGATTTATTTAAAATCATTTTGCACGAACAGCATATTTCGGACATCTATTTACTAAACCTATGTGTAGACTTATTTAATACCTCTGTCTAATATTATGTAATTTATTCGTACATAGATCAAATAAAGTACAGTGTAGGTCATATGAAATTCTATTATATGGAAGATTCTACTTTAGCTGATATGAGTACCTACCGCGTTGTGTAACATAATTACCTTCGGAAGACCCTACCGGGGTGCGTCACGACAGGAGCGAAGTGAAAGCGAATTATCCATTTACGGCATTGATTTTGAACTGTAGCGCGGTAGACATAATTCAAACCCTATAGAATTGAAATAAAGCTTCAAAAATAAATATTGTATGAAAAAATAATAAAAAAAAACGAAAGTTTACCTTCGTTCAAGATGTTTTTGGAACAGAACAACATAGAACTACGCGATAAAGTCACGCGATAACCTTATTCCTCGCAGACGAAGTTGCGGGCGGAAAGCTGGTTTTTAAATATAAGATGTAGTCACGAAGTACTATCGACAGCAAATAAATATATAACATTTTATATATATATATATATATATATATATATATTATCTCTAATAATTATCTAATTTAAACGTACATAAAGTTAAAAATATGGAAGACTCTACCTCAGCTGATAACAACATGAGTACCGCGTCGCGTAACAAAATTACCTCCGGAAGACATTACCGGGGTGCGTCACAGAAGCGAGGTGATATGCGAATTTTCCATTACCCTTTACGGCTTCATGGAGGTGAAATGATACAGAATAAAATTTTAATATTCAAAGCAATATGTTCATCTTGTAATTTGCTTAAAACTACTATTATTGGTAAGTAGGTACTACTATAACAATGAACATTATATACGCCGTGTTTTTTTTCTGTAGGCCCAAAGCTAAGGGAAGGTTGTGTTACGTACGTGTTGGGAACAAAATTAGGAAAAAAAATGTTTTAAATGATTTTTGCATTTTTTATTTTGTGTTAGCGTCGTTTATTTGTATATTAATCCTACTTACCTAAGCAATGAAAAGCAATGAAAACAAACTTAAAATAATATTAATAGTAAAAAAATTACCAATGAGCGTGCACCAAGCTCGGCTCGGTGATAGATAACAGCTGATCATGGCGCTACGAAGAAAAAAAAAATTACAGTCTATATAACTCAAAACTATCTACAGTACAGAAAAAGTTTGTATGGGGAAAAACTCTCTTGGGTTTCGTATTTAGAAATAAATAAAATAAAAAATAATGCATAATAATTTGAATATGCATGATAACTTTCGCAAAAGTTAGTTTTTCTTATAAACAAACCGGTGCTATTTTAAAATATTAAAAGTGTTTCTAATATTTTTTTTCATTTTAATTGAAAGTTTATTTTGTTTTTATCATGTCACGACGACGTTTAACCAGTTAAGAACAAATTAGAGCTGCAGGCATATTGAAAGCTGGCGCTATCCAACGCGTGGTTGTTGACTGACTTGAGTTGACCCTTCGAACCCACCAAAACGTGATCTCCTGATTATGGTCACGTTATCGTATCGCGAGAGATGTTGCTGAACGGCAATCTGGCAGAAAACGCGTTACCACTCTTAGACATGACCGTTTATAACGAAATATCGCCAGGAGACAACCCGATATTGGCTATGGAAATGTTCAAAGACTCATCTGACCACCAATTATTGTTAGTGAGTGACCAAACTGAGAAGAGAAGTTAATATGAAGTCGGTCTTCACTTCAACTTCTAAATTTATTCATTAAAAGTTGATAAACCCTGTTTACCACCTTTGTTTACATTTTTTCCGTCTAATTATCTCCCCGACTATAAGTAAGATGTGCCTTCCTGGGTGCCAGTACCTTAGTAAAATTTATAGAACAGTTAATGAGCTTAACAGAAAATTAGTGACTATCTGAGGTTTGATCAAATGAAAATTAGTTTAACTGTAGGTTAAACGCTATCCAGCTGACTATCTGAGGAATTAAAAGTCGGCCCTTAGTTTGTGATTGTCATTTGTATTTAGTTAGTTAATAATTTAACTGACTGATAACCCTTAACCGAGCATTAAAATCGGGCCTTAGTATGATATTTATTTACAAAAAGAGGTAACCCGTATATTTAGGTCTTGCAGTGTGTGATTTGGGTGGAGACTTTAATTCATATTTTTTACTGCGTTACGGGGTCTTTTCCACCCCGTTCGTTGCTCTCATTCAGTGCGGGAGCAAAAAATCGTGTCTACTCGCTGGTGCGGGAGCTGGATCTCGGAGATTTATAGAATTATGAATGAGATAACTACATTTTTATGAAGTTCTCAAGGTGGTTACTTAAAAATATACGGGATTTTATGAACCCCGTTACGATTACGTTATAAAAGTTACCTTTCAGTGCGATACGGGGTCCGAAAACCCAGTATAAATTTTACGGGATTTTGAGCTTATTGCATTAGTGCTGTCAAAAGAGCATGTTGAGTCATACGATAATTTGTCGAGTGTGTACATGATTGATTGTTTTAGTACCAATTTGTTCGTTCTGGCAGTTTGCGACCGAATAATACATTATGTTTTACCTTAAAAGGTTAAAAGAAGCCCCGTACTCTTATCGTCTTTATAGTTTTATCAGTTTTTGCCAAATCTACTGGAAAGACATTAGTACCTATAGCAAATTTATTAATAATAATAAATAAATAAATAATAAATATTTCATACAATCACACCAACTATCTAGCCCATGTTAAGTTTCATGAAGAACTTGTGTCATGGATACTAGATAACGGATAAACATACATACTATTTTTTTGAAAATACATAAATAATATACATTTAAACACCCAGACCAAGACAAATAGACATGTTCATGCACCCAAATATTTGTCTTGTCCGGGGATCGAACCCGGGACCTCTGGCGCAGAAGGTGGGGTTAGTACCCCTGCGCCAAACAGGTCGTCGAGTGTTAATGTATCAGATATAAAAATATTAAAATGAAATTCTAAAATTTCAGGGAGTTCCGGGTGTTTTAAGCAACTTAGGTGTAGGGGGCCGCTTTTGTACCCGTAACATACAATAGAGTTGTCATAACGGGGTGAATTATGCCCCGTAACGCACTTAAGTTTAGGATGTGTTTTTGGACTCCCGCAGTGAACGTGTTCAACATAAATGAAAATGTATACTACTGCCAAAAGGCTACTGGCAGATGCTAATTTTATCGTATTTTAGGTGCCAGTGTTGCATATGGGTCTATTATTCGACATTATTCGAGGCCGTCTGGACTGTCCGGAGCTGGTTGAACTTATTAATGTATACCCATCCATAGCGCACAAGGCATACCCACCTGCTTCACGTCTCGCACCGCCATACTAATAATGCACAGATTGCATTTACTAGGGTACCTTTCACTTAGAATTCAAAATTTCACGACCTAAATATATTTATTGGCTCCAACAAACTGTTTCAAGGCAATATTAGTTTACGCTTATGTGACATTGATAGCAGTGACAACTGACAACTGACAAATACCTATTGCATTCTCCTTGCATGATAATGTTAATGTATATGGTGAGTGCGAGAATCTGTTTTGGAGTGTACTTTATAATTTGGTAAGTTCATCAAAGTATCATTCAACGTTGGTAAATGTAATATTACGAGTATATATTTCGTAGCGACGTAGTATTTATTATTTATTTAAGCTTAAGTTTACTTATGTAAAATGTATGTATAAATATAAAAATAACATTAAAATTTATAATTTAGGACTTAAATATACGCTATATTATGAAATTATTGGGCTTCCCTTGGGTATACTTTTATACTCTTAGATTCTCTTATAATATTTTTTTTTATTTGTTTTTGTTACGTAGTTTTAAATTTAAATTTTTATACTAATTGTTTTCAAAAATTGTTAATTTGCATATTTCCAGTGCTGTGTACTATCCCTATTATAAATAAAATATAAAATTTGCCACCAGCAAACCCATCAGTTAGCCTAGATTACTTAAAATACATGGTGTCCCGATTTTGTTTTGAGTAATATAATATTAAGTTGCTCATTAACGCAACACCAATTAAAAGAGTATCTGAAGCAAATTAAGTGCCTTATTTTGCTCGCTAGGAAAATTTTATTAATAAACTAAAAGCAATAGATAAACCTGCTGACCTATAAAACTTGACTGCTCATTAAAACCGGCTGTTTGATAGGTACACTGTACTAAGACAACATTTCGAAATCACAAAATCTGAAGATCAAAATTTGTAGTAATACCTACTCTATTCTATTGTCTTACCTACGGCTTTTCTTTTCTAGTATGTCTGAAATGTATAGGTATCAAACTAAAATTATATAAATTGAATGTACTAAGGTAACTTACAGGCAAGTAAGTTTGTCGGTTACTAAATGACGCTCTATTTAGGTACTAAAGTACGTCACTGAATATTAACATCCGGTACCTTAACATCCACCCGTCGTCCTACAGAATGCAATAAAGCCAGTGTCGGATGGCATTTACGTGAGGTAGCAGCCAATCAACGGAATAATATAGTGGAATATTTTCACGACCCAAGTAAATTTATCATCCTATGATCATCCATTTATAGTAAATCGAGTCTAATACTAAGACATTTCGCGCATTTGCAAGAAGGACTTCACATCTCAAAAAAACAGTAATTTTGAGTTTATATACACGAAGTATGAGAAATTTCTACTGTACATACTGTAATAACTCCTAAGCGTAAAATGAGAGATTGAGACAAGTTGTGTCATACTATATCGATCTCTTTCGTGCGCACCTCTTTTTTCGATACTGACACATTTCAGTTGCCACGGAGAGTAAAAGTACTAGTTTTCAGAAAAGACATCTTAATAAATTTTATGGGGATATTCTCGAAAAGGTGAGTAAAATTATTGTGGTTTTATAATTTTCTAAAAGAAAGACACATTGTTATTTGTGACGTTGTATAGTATAAATAAAACAGTCAAGATCACATTTGGCGTTGTGTCGTTATTGAGAATATAATTAAATAATTTCGTGTGAATCATATTTTTATACTTAATACGTTATAAACTTGAATATAAACATTAGGTCGTTCTAAGTCATCTGAGTATTCGAAGAGGAGGGAATATACATAGTGTTTTAAACATTTAAAAAAATTCATAAAGTAAAATATAAAAATAAAAATCAAAAAATATCAAATAATAAAATCCCATAATTATAACTGAAAACGTAACTTCAAAATATACTTTTTGGAGTGGATGTCAGCAAGAACGAAAAAACTGAACTAGGCATTTACCAATGCAATGCAATGTAGAATGCACTACTGGCTGTCAAAAAAGTATATTTTGAAGACTGATTTCAAAAAAGTATATTTTGAAGACGGTTTATTATTTGATATTTTTTGGTTTTCATTTTTATATTTTACTTTTTGAAGTAGGTTTTTAATTTATTTTAAATTTTTATTTCTTTTGTGTTAGATAAGCTCAGTACTTTTTACCATGTCCATTCCAGGGAAGCCTGAGAGTCGCCTCCGGCTGTTTTTAACCTCCGACGCAAAAACGACGGGGTGTTATAAGTTTGACGTATCTGTGTGTGTGTGTCTGTCTGTGGCATCATAGCTCCCGAACGGATGAACCGACTTTGATTTTGTTATTTTGTTTAAAAAGTAAATTATTCGGGAATGTTCTTAGCTATGTTTGATGAAAATCGATCCAAGATGGCCGCCGCCACAAAATGGCGGAATATATTTTTAACAACTTCCTCAATATGGATATCAAATGAAAGGGCTTGAATAGTAGAATAATGTACACTATACTGAAAGGGAATGAGGTGTATTAACTAACGAAATGAAATCTAAAAACTCTAAAAATATTTTTGTGAACTGTTAACAATAGCTATATCTATTGCTGTTGTTACATTCTCATTATGGCATGGCATGAAATAAAATAAAGAAGGAATAATGAGGGGATCTGACTACCTTCCATATCTCCTATCATCGGAAAATTTGATCTTATAATAATAAACAATTAAAAAGCTTGAAATAAAACTTGAATTTAAAATTTTAAAAATCGCCAACACAAAATAAAATAGTCCTAAAAAGTTAAAAATAATATTCATTTAACCTAATTACTTATTTATTACGTTTATATATATTCACAGACGACGGGGACCGATATGTAGTTATCGCTAGGCACTTGCACGATACTATTCAATTATTATACGTCTGTGACAATTTATAAACGTACTTAATAAATACGTAATTAGTATAAATAAATATTATTTTTAACTTATTAGAAGTTTTTTTTGGTGGGGGGTCTTGTTTAATTTTAAATTTAAGTTTTATATTATCCTGCTAATACCCGCTGTGATCATTATATCAGAGGATCACCACTCCCCAGACATATCATCGAGTGGTCATCTCGTTCCGGCCTCTCATGAAATCCTTTTTATTCTTGTCTGTGATGCCGATTTATGAAATGCAATGAAAATGCGTATTACACAGTAAAGCGTTTATTAAAACATAAAATAGAAAACCTGTAGAAGGTTACAGGTTTTCCTGTTTATGTAAGATTTAATGCTGGATGACAATATAAATAAGATTAAATTTGATAGCGATTTTATACTACTCTGAATTACTACTAAAATATACTACTAAAAAAGTTATTTATTACTAAAACAACTTTTTGGACTCAATACGTCAAAACTGATAAAATATTCTATGACAACGATATGACATTCAAATTTTTATTTTTCAGAACTATCATAAAAATTTGACAAATAGGTTCGTCAGCCACAAAGGAGGATATAAAATACGTAGCATAAAAATATAGAATACGTAAAGTAGCTTGTAACGACAACGTTACAGGGCTCCTCTGTAATGCCATCGATAATCGATACACGTTATTAGAGGTTCAAGTGTTTATTGAGTTTCTGTACAATCTATAATCCTCTTGACTCTCGGTACGTAGCTATACTGAACTTGTGGGTACTTTTAAGCTCGTTAATTAGGGCTCCGTACCAAAATGGTAAAAGGGAACCCTTATGGTGCGACTCAGTCTGTCTTTCTGTCACAGCTGGATAAATCAAGAACTACTAATGCTATCAACTTGATTTTAGATGACGTTTGCCCAACTATTTTGCAAATTAGAGACAAATAAAAAACATTATTTTTTGCAACAGGGACTGAAAGGTCCCAAACTTGTTTTGTAGGGTGAAAACTAAAGATCAGTGATGTACTGTGTCATGTGTGAGTATATATTCCACAAAGTTTTCCCCTTTTTACGTCTCTGCGGCACACTATAAAAGTATTTATGTTATGTAAAGGTTTTATTTTAATAGTCTTATTTTTTATAGTGCTTCTTAATATGTGTACCCGCTTACATAAATAAGCGTCCGTTGAAGTCCAAAAAGATTGTGACGAATTTGATCACTTAATCTCATTTTATGACAAGCGATGTTTGCTTTACGGAACACTGGGCTCAAATGACTACCCCGCATAATTTGCCGCTTAATTACGCATTACAAATGGATCAAACGCACAAAACATCAAAGTGTCAACCCTCTCGACTACGCAGTCAGATTATAATTTCTTAAAATATAATTTCTATTTTGACGGTCCGATACGATCTATTTAAGTATTTAAGATCTATCTAAAAAAAAGTGATGCATTCTGTAATGGTATATTTTGTATTAAAATAGTAATAAGTACTTATGTTATCACTTACCTTTTTCAGCTATGACAAACAACGGGTAAATGAGACAAAAACACTATTCAGTGACAAATAAATGATTTTTTATCGGGTAATGTGTCTATATAAACCAAAGCTGTAAGGAACACATAATCATAATAAATTAGGTACACTGTTATGATAATAATTAAGAACAGTTTTAGTAATGCCTGCCCAAGGATATCAGAAATGGACAAATTTAATTGAATGTGATGAGAAATTTTTATGATACTACAAAATGGGTGAACTCCTAAAGTTGAAGATGTGAATGAATGGTGGTTGATGATGTTGTGAATGTTTAAGTATAAAACTAAATGTTAGTTTTTGGGTTAATTTAATAGATGGATGGGCTCACCGCTCGATGATATGTCTGGGGAGTGGTGATCCTCTGATATAATGTTCACAGCGGGTATTAGCAGGATAATATAAAACTTAAATTTAAAATTAAAAAAGACCCCCTACCAAAAATACTCCTAAAAAGTTAAAAATAATATTTATTTACACTAATTACGTATTAAATTTTCACAGACATAAATTTTCAGAGGGTCCGCTAATATGAGCTGAATAGTATCGTGCAAGTGCCTAGCGATAAGTACATATCGGTCCCCGTCGTCTGTGAATATTTATAAACGTAATAAATAAGTAATTAGGTTAAATCAATAATATTTTTAACCTTTTAGGACTATTTTATTTTGTGTTGGCGATTTTTTAAATTTTAAATTTAAGTTTTATTTCAAGCTTTTTAATTTTTTGTTATTATAAGATCAAAATTTCCGATGATAGGAGATATGGAAGGTAGTCAGATCCCCTCATTATTTTTTCTTTATTTTATTTCATGCCATGCCATAATGAGAATGTAACAACAGTAATAGATATAGCTATTGTTAACAGTTCACAAAAATATTTTTAGAGTTTTTAGATTTCATTTGACTGATAAATTCTGGATAGCTTACTTGAAAGATAATTTGACATATTTTTCATATTTTAACTGTCAAATGATCTGCCATATAAGCTATAAAGAACTTACCTGTCAGTAGCGAGACCGGCCGTGGTGAGCTGAGTTTGTTCACTGTGACTCTTCAAGGAACCGTCTCCATCCTAAGGGTGAGTGCCTCTGGTCAGGTCAACCACAATCAGAAGACCTGTTTGAGTCCATCCTGCACACGGACGTGTTATAGGTACATTCGGAAACTTCCCGGTTGATCAGTAGAGTTTTTTTGAAAAACGATATTTCGGAAAGTATTAAGGTTAAAGAAATTATTTATTTGAAAAATGAAATACCTATTAAAGCTCTTTTATTTGTGATATTAACGTTTTCTGTAAGTCTATAAGTTTTTAAAATAAGTTTCTTCAAAAATCAACCGGGAAGTTTCCAGATTGTACCAGATGTGGCTGTCCAATTCGGCCGTCTGCATCCTCAAGGGTATTATTTTACTATTTGTCTTCTACAAAAAATAAGTGTAATCTCTCTGGAACCGTTGGAATATTCTACGAAGACTGCTTAGATCCAGTTCTATATTTTTCAACATTGGAGCATTTGAGATCGAAAATTCAAAGCTCTGAATATATTATGAGAATTTTCAATGCAAAGTTTCCTTTGAACGTTTTGAATGTTCAACTGTATTTTTCAACTGACAACCTTATATAATGATATTATTATGTGTTAGGAAAGCTGTTCAGAAATCAATCAAATCAATATGAAAGGGTTTTCTGAATAAATCCATTGTATTTTGATATAAAAGTATCGCTAAGCCACTTTTATGACTCTACATATATAAATTAGCACACCTTAAGTTTCATCACGCACTCATATCAATTAAGTTTAAATATATCAATTATTATTCAAATGAAACACCTCTTAATGCTCTATTATTTGTGATATAAACGTATTCTATATATCTTTTACTTTTTAAATAAAGCTTCCTAAAACTATTTCTACTGGTTAACCGGGAAGTTCCCGACTGAACCAATCCAAATACACAGTCCTCTCCACCTTCGCGAGACGAACCCGTAGACACCAGAGGGCCTAGTGTGAGTTTGCAAATGTCCAAACGTTACCATCGCGTGAGAGTACAAGTTTGACAGATAGCTTTAATACAATTGGAATAAGGTTGAGAATTAAAATCTATTCGCAAACTGCGTAAGCGAGTAAGGTGAGAAAACTCACACTAGGGACTCTGATGTGACCTCCCAGGACCAAAGGAACGCGAGTATTCGCTAAAACTTGTATCCCTATTTTGCTCAAAAGTCTACATAGGTAAGCCTATTGGAAAATTCAAGTAGGTACTTAAAAAGTTTTAACGAGGTTACTTTTAACGAGGTCTCCTGTTCTCACAGAACCACTAGTAATAGCGTAACATGCTCCTTCTACCTCTTTCGTGGAACCACACCTTGGTGTTAGGCGATTCACCCACTGGCGCGGAGTAACGGATACCGCTTAAATCGTGGTACTTACAACAAAAAATATTATTAAATGCCGTATGCCAAAGGAAATTTATTTTACTAATGTAGCTGTAAGGTGCTTAGAGTATTTCTTTATGAACTACATCGGTGGTTTTCCGTTTTGAGCCAATATGAATAGACCCGCAGCTCGACTGACCCGCGAAAAAGCAACATAGAGCTGGCCGTGGGAAAAACAATCAGACCTTAGTGCGACACCAGCGGATTTCAGCGTTTGTCACTGCTACTTATTTATAGTCATTGCAAAGCACGGGGTCACCCAGGGAACTGTGTGCTCTTGAACTCGAACGGAGAATTGTTAGAGATGAGCGGTATAAGCGGTATAAACTCAGTTTCACCGGCAGGACACCCAGTGTGGATCTCAGCTTCAACAATATTTCTTTATTAATAAAGAAAACGTGTCCTTGATTTTTATATTTCAACAGACAATACCCAAACAAATTTGCTAGGCTAGGCGCCATTTCCAATCTCCTATATTGGGTTATATATAATACCATTGATTCTAATTTCAACAGAAAATACCCATCACGTTAAACAACTTTTCTGTCATTCCCTTAACTCTAACATTTAGCTGGTCTTCTCTTTCTGCCATTTCCATTTTCCTACATCAGATTCAAGTATTCTTGATTTTTATATGCCAACAGAAAATGCCCATCACGCTTAACAACTTTTCTAAGGGCTCATTTCCATATCTCTAATAGTAGCTGGTCTATTACTTATCTGGCATTCCATTGTCCTTAATTGGGTTCAAATATTCTGGATTTTAATATGTTAACAGAAAATGCTCATCACGCTTTTGCTTTTGTGACATTTTCCATAACTCTCATAGTTTAGCTGATCTCTTAGTCTCCTAGATAAGGTTAAACAGATTTAAAAAAAGTTTTTGTTATGGACCTACCTATTACCTATCACAAAAAAAATATTCAAATACGTTCAGTACTTTTGGAGATTAGCGTGTACATATAAACAGACAAACAGACAGACAAAAAATAAAAAAATCGTCTTAACGTATTCTCTTACAGTTTTTACGTCGTCCCCAATTGGTTTTTGGTAAATATATTCAATGTACAGAAATTATAATTTTACAGTTTAAATATATGTATAGATATATAGATAGATAACTCCTTTTGCTTGAAGTTCTAACAAAACAAAAGATAAACAAATAAACCAATGTTTGTTTGATAGAGCTTTTTGCTTTTTTTTCAACTACTTACATAAAATGCTTTTCCTACCCTCTTTTCAAAGGGTGGTGGAGTCCGGGCCTAATACTAGATAGGTTTTGTGGTGATCGGAGGCGTTTATAATTAAAAGCACCAGCTACGCTTCAAGAAAATTATATTGTATTATTCTTCGACTGCTACTGAATGACTGTCCTTTTTTTGTTGGAGGGAGATGTCGATTTTTCTATATTCAAATGCTGACATCTACCTACTTCTTTTCCATCGAAAGAGTTAGATGCAGCAATGATGCATCACAATATATGCGTAGATTAATCAATATTTACTTTGGACGTTACATACTTTCTTTCTGATTTTAATTAATTATGTTACAAATGTAGACGTTATTCGGCAGACAACCATGATGTCAAAAAGTTGTCTCGTGATGATGACACCATCAAAGAGGGTAAATAGCTTAATAATTCGAATATTTTGATCATAAAATAAGTTAACATCCGGTCGATCTTGCCATTTAAAGTCAGTCAGAGTATAGTAGTCACTGTTTACAGAGTCACTCTTGAGCAGTCGTTCGCACAGTCGCATCCCTACAAGCGTACCTGCCGGTCAAGTTTTTCAGGTGAAACTTTCTTTTCAGATGCATAAATGATTCGTCTTCCGAACTTTGAAAAAGCAAAGTACCAAAAACATGTAAATTATTGTTAATGCTACAGTGATTCGTTACAGAGTTTAGGTGTTTGGCAAAATGCCCACATTTGGATTGGAACTTACGCTAGATACTCGTACGGTAATTTGCCGATTTATAACACCACCTTCACCAACAAACTTAGATTGACCATGTAGCCAGAATCACAACGTGCCATTATACCAGACAAATTTAGATTTTGTCGTGAATAATATAAAGGGGCGTACCATGATAGCTACACCTAAGCTATTATATTGAGCCAGTAACATTGGTAAGCTTAGCAATAATCTCTAACTATTCGGAACAATAATGCAAAAAAATTTTTTTTCCACTGTTTCCCGACCATGGTTCGCCAGGCTATTTCTTTAGCGTTTAGCTATTTCTCATTCATTCCAGTTCTATCATCTATGCCTCTCGCACTTTTATTCCACATACTTGTTCTTTCTATCATTCATCATCTTGTATACTATAACAGGTGGGTATGCCTGCCTATTCTATCCTTATTTATTATTTATTTTTCTATAGGGGTAAATAAACGGTTTCGGAGCTGTTTTATTTTTAGTTTAGCATGTAGCTTTACATCAACCAAGTTCTTACATGATGTTACATTAATTAATATTTCTTTTACTTATTATTACATTATTGACAGTATTCTGTTCTTGTTATACATTACTTCTTTATACAATTTTAATATTTTACAATTTCTAATATTACGATATAACTTCAGTTCTTGACTTTATCTTTTCAGTTTTACCATTCTTTTCTTAAACATTACATAATTCTTTCTTAACTCTATTACTTATTTGCTACGTTATCTATAATATTTCTCCTTATTCTTATTGTATCTGTGTAACAATCTTTCAATACTTATAATTAATGTTTTATTAGACCTCTTACATCTTACTAATCTAAACACATCTTATTCTATTCTTCTAATTATTGCCATAGTGGTTATTTTCATTTCTTTGCTAGGGACCAGTTAACTAGCCTACCTCGATGTTTTGTTTAGTGTTTTGCTTTTTTTTTTCTTATTTTTATAATCTTAGTTTTGTGGGTAGTTTTTATACCTATATTCAAAAATATATAAACTAATCCTGATATTTTTGCTAACTTGTATCTAAATTTTTAGGCTGTTTTATGTATAAGTGATGCGATAAATCCAAAAATATTTTTGTGTTTAGTTTTTAAGGTACAGATTTTAAATGTTTGTTTTATTTTTGTGTTTGTGACTATGTTTTTTGTTCGTGTATGTTGCCACTGGTAAATAAAACTGTTATATTTTAGCAAAATATAACGTCTAAATTTAAGTAACTTATTGTGTGTTTTTTGCTGTGTATTTGCGTGCTCTCGTATAACGCAGTTCTTATTCAATATTAAGAGCTGTGTTATTATGAGTGTATATATGTGTGAGTATGTGTATGAATTCCTAGTGAGGTGCCGTTATGTAAGCTGTGGTGACTCTAGCTAGGTAATCCCATTTCCGGCGTATTGGACATTCCTCGCTGAACGCATTATGGTCCATAGCCGACCTCTGCTCTGAGCGGGCACAGTTGCAACACTCCGGGGGAGATTTGGCAATCCAAAGTTCACGCTTGGCTCGCAAGTGTGGTCCTCCGCAGTGGCGGCATCTGTGCTCACTCTCGGTGCAGTGTAGTATGCAGTATAGTAGTAAAGTAATAATTAATTATTCAAATGAAATACCTCTTAATGTTCTATTATTTGAGATATTAGCGCTTGAATTTATCTGCTACTTTTGAAATAAAACTCCCTAAATAACTCTACTGGTCAACCGGGAAGTTCCCCGACTGCCGCCAGCGGAAATGGGTCTACTTCAGTCTGCTTATCTTAATGTTGTGCTAAGAGTTTAAATATTTTTATTTAAAATCAATTGATACTGGCCTGTATGTACCTCACAACTTGCAGTACAGTAATCTTGAAATGCGAGAAATGTTGTAATGTAGGATAGATAAGTCTTCCTTTGCCAGTTAAAAATTGTTTACGGTTACAATAACCAGAAAATACAATATTATAATAAGTATTTTCTTTTTGTGATGGAAATTGAACTTACTGATATGTGAAGGTACTTTTCAATTTGACGACTCTGTGTTACATAAAACAGGGAGAAAAAAACAGCCATTAATGAGTTTCTTGCCGGTTCTTCTCGTTACAAGGTCTCCCGCCGTAGGGTTTGTAAGTCGTTGGCGTAGCTTCTTTGAAGTTCATAAGTGCTTGTAACAGCTTAGAATGAATAAATGATATTGAATTTTGAATTTTGAATTTTGACTGTACTAAACTAAAGTAAAAAGGAATATACGATGAAACGCTCTATAGCGTCTTCTTAATATAAAGTTATTTTCGTATTTAGAAGTGGAAATTGTGAAAAATTTGCTAAATGGTTGCTAGTTACAGACTAGTGGCGCCACCAATTATTTTCTACTTCTTTGTGTCGCACTGTAGATACTATTTATAGCTTACAATGAGACCGCACCCTAAAGGTAACGTATTCACTATTGTGTCCGCAACAGTTTGAACAATATGGTCGTGTTGGGACATAAATCATGAAAAAGGTTTGGGGCGTATATTCCGAAGGTAAGACTTGGGTTGGTGATATTTTGTTTTATATGTTTCATAAAAATGCAGCCACTAAATTACGTCCCTTTTTTCCAATCTATAACACACTCCACTTTTTACTCACAAGGTAGTAAAACATAAATGGTATTTTTTATAAATACGTGAAATTTAATAAACAGTAATCCCCATGGATGTATTGGTGGCTAAAATGAGTGAATGTTCAAAACAAATATAAAGGCGTCATCGACTTTTTCTTAAATTTCTATAAAACAATGGGTTAATAATCTTGTTTCAGATTTTAATCTAAAATTCAATATTTAAAAAACCCCGGACACAAAAAGCTTACTCTTAATAAAATATCCTCCGACAGAAAAAAAGTTATTTAAAAAAAGTTAAATACAGATAAAGATCTATGAAAATCGTGGTACCGCTAAGTTAATGGATTTACATCTTAGCTCTTCACATGATACCTAGTTAGAATAACCTAGTTTCAGATTTTAGTGTTCACTAAAAGAGAAGGTGACCATGACGGTTGCCTTAATTTGCAATACTTGGTAGTTTGGCGGCAACTTACTGTAGACGTGTGTGACTGCGAGTCTACAATAGTTTTCTACGACTCGACATATTATATGATTAAAAACCACTCTCTAGGAAGAACAATTAGGTAACTGCTCGTATAATTAGGAAATTAACATCCGATACAGCAATTCGAGCAAGCTCTCATTGATTAAGCCGAAACTGTGTGTCACGCTAATGACATCTAATTAATCATGAGATTGTATTGGTATAAGCAGAACATTAATTAGTTTTTAAAATAAACACAGTATATACAGTATAATTGATTTTTTAGTCAGTTAAGCTTAAGCCACCAACAAACAACATTGAACTATAAACTGTAACTTTTAAACTTAAATAAACTAAGTTGTTTAACTCAACAAACTTCAACTATCTCCATAGAATAGGAAACCCTACAAAAGAATATAATTTTAAGGAATTAATAACTCCAAAGTAACAAGCTTGCAATTTAAAAAGCAAAGCATCTTTTTTGGCTGGAATTTACCTGAAATATAGAACTTTTTTTATGAATGTCGGGGAGACTTTGCCTTTATCATACCTGATGTTAAGTATTGATAAGGCTAAAAGATGGATGCTAGCCTCTCCCGGAATCCTCAGCCACTGAGGAACTGGCTATCTTATCTCGAACTGCCTGAACACAACAATGCTGAAAACACAATATGTACCCCCGCTGGGAATCGAACCCGGGACCCCTGGGTCTGATATCGGTGGTTGTACCACATGACCACAGAGGCGGTTGAATAAAATATCATAAGAAAAATAATTAAGTTTTAGCAATTTTCTATCTAATCTACATTTTCATGCTAATAAAAAAAAATCTTTGTATATAAAATATAACTTCCTTCTTGTTCAATATTATTATGAAAAAATCGGCCAAGTGCAAGTCGAACTCGCACATGAAGGGTTTCGTCTCTCGCCCAAGGTTGCCTGGAAGAGATTGCTACGTAGCAATAAGGCCGCCTATTGCGTGTTCCTCTTTTTTGTCATTTTCTCTGTAAGCGTTTGTAATTGTATAAAATGTAAAATGCCACTTTAATTTTTCATCTGCAAAAATAACTTTGTTCTTCATAGTGTTTGTATGAATGACATAGTAATATTTGCGGTTTTGAAAAATGTGCTATAGCTCTGAAACTACTAAATATATTTCGTTCAAACCGATTTTCGTTGAAAGTTTCTATAAAGAAATACATCATAATATGATGTATTTCTTAAGAAATACATCATAATATGATGTATTTCTTAAGAAATACATCATAATATGATGTATTTCTTTATAGAAACTTTCAACGAAAATCGGTTTGAACGAAATATATTTAGTAGTTTCAGAGCTATAGCACATTGAAAAATAAATATATATATATATTATATATATATATTTATTTTTCACTTTCTTATTTTAAAAGTTAGAGGGGGGGCATTTCCACTTTGGAAGTGTATAACTTTCAAACGGTTGACTTTGAGAAAAAACTGTTTTAGAAGCCTTAATGTAATTTTTACAGATCTATTTATTGATATCCCACACGTATAGGTTTGATGAAAAAAAATTTTTTCAGTAACAGTTCCATGTATGGGGAGGAGCCCCCCCCCCCCTTAATTCATATATAAATTTTTGTTGAAAGTTTTTATTAAGATCTACAGCATATATATTTTTTTAATTTTTCATTCTCTTATTTCAAAATTTAGAGGAACATTTTACCACTTTGGAAGTGTACATCTTTCAAACGGTTGACTTTGAGAAAAAATCGTTTTAGAAACCTCAATGCAATTTTTAAAGACTAACTAAGACTCTACTGATCAATACACGTATCAGTTTGATAAAAAAAAATACATATATTTTTTTATTTTTGTGTAAAAACCGTAAAGCGGTTTACAGAATACATCTTCCTACCAAGTTTCAACTGTGTAATCCTTATAGTTTTGGAATAAAGTGGCTGTGACATACATTGGATTGGGCGAATCTATAACGGTTTCGTTTTTGCCTTTAGGCTACGAAACCCTAAAAACGGGATTTTTACCATGTTTTTGTTCTTTTAAGCGAGTCCCAGATATTTCGGCGCAGTGCATCACGGAGTAAGTAATAATCCCGTTTTTCCTAATAATGTTAGTGATAGCCATGTAAGTTTAAAGTATTCTTTCTTGTTTGTTTTATTGAATAAAATAATATTAAAAATCTTTTATTTCTTATTATCTTGTCGGTTTCTAGAAATAAGATTGTCGTATTAAAAATTTATGTACTTACCGCGAAAAATTATTAACCATTAGAAAGGTACATGGAATAAATTTGCTTTATACACTTATAAAATTTCGCGTAACATTAAAAATATTGAAAAAAAACGTTTATTAAATGTCGGGAATATTAGGTTGGTTTATTTTTTCAATTTATTTATCTCAAACTTTTACATTGTTGACAAGCGAACCAAAATCGCTAGGATTTGTCCGGTGAGCAATGAGTAAGTAATTTAATACACATATATATTTAAGTACTTATAAAAGATTATAGATTGAACATTAGTATATAAAGGGCTACTTAACTTACCGATTACTTATTAAACATTTACACATTGAGCTTGTATAAGCGTCAAAATTTACAAAAACAAAAAAAAGAAAGAACAGTGTAATTTTACATCAGATCAAATTATCTAATGTTAAGTTCATTAAAAGAAATGCCACAGTATCTACTACAATACCATATTCCACACATTTGTTAGTTATCCCACAACAGTCATTCGGTCGTCTATTTGTTATCAATACACAATTGTTAACTAAGTACCTATCGCATACGTTGTACTGTAAGCGTTTACCGTTAATACCAGTTTTTAAGTAGTTTTTTTTAGTATTAAATAAAAATGTGTGTCTAGAATTTTAGAGATCACGAAATAACACGTACCTACTTATTTTATAATGTTATCTAAATATTTGAATCCTATAGACGCTTGTAAAAAGCTTAAATAATATTTTGCCCTTCTCATCGCCCCGCTGTCATTTTAATTAATCACACCTAATTAATTTATCCATAAAAGTAGGAATAACATTGATTATCACTTATCTTATATTAAATTATTTTAACTATTATCTAAGCTTTTACTACACTTAATCGAATACATTGTAATTATAATAATAATAGAATAACTTACCTCATATCACTCATGATAAATTTATCTTAAAACAATCGTTCCAAAATGGTCCAAAAAAATTTATGTAAAGTGGTGCGGCTTTTAAAAGAACGCTAGTAACAAGTGGGTTAATGAGTTCCCAAGCATGAACGCTTACATTTAGGCGGTAATGTCGTTGGTGGAACAACTACATGAGATTGACCGAAAAATTGAGGATGCGGAGGCGGCGGAGTTGCTGCTCAGTGGCCTACCCCAGGGAGCCTACCGCCATATCTTAACGCAATATTGTTTAATGTCAGTTTGTATCGGCGCAATGTTGTTATATGTCATATCGTACCGCGAACCTCTTAAAACAAGCTTGTCTTTTGACGGAAATTTTGTGGCGTCATCGCTCAATCATTCACTCAACCAAGATTTTTATCAATCAAATCTACTACGACGTCTTGTGTCAAATAAAGTAATTTAAACAGTATTGAAACAGGAAAACAAAACGTTCTTACGACACGACAGTTTCTAAAAGATGGCGATAGGCCTGCTGGAGTCGACATCATCGTTGTCAGTTTGGAAACAGCTACGTTGTCCAATGGATTAACTAGCGAGCTTGTGCGGACGAGGCTTATACAGGAAGACATGAGGAGATCTTCTGGTGGAAATGGTGTTTTAGAAACCGCACTAGCTGTCAAAAAGAAAATTATTTGCCATTTTTACAAGAAAGAAGGTCACATCAAGAATAAGGATTAAGAAGAATAATAATTTCAAAACTGATAGTAATAATAGTGTTCTATTGGCCTTAAGTGCTAGCTATTTTGTAATAAGCGACTAGTGGGTCGACTCGGGGGCAACGGCCCATAAGTGTAACAATGTTATTACTATTCTATTCTTTGATACTCTTCAAGATTATGTACTTCGAGCATTTTGTTTTCCCCATTGAAGTACCTATAGTAGCCGAACTAAAGTTTATAATTATAGGTACCGTAATAAACTTTGATCAATCACAATTTTTTTTAATTTAAAACACTAGTAGCCGCTCGTGATTTCAATAGCGTTCTCCTTCGCGTATATTGGTATAAATTGCAGCCAATATGTTATTCTGATATACATATAAGCTTTTACTGTAAAGTTTCATCTAAATCCGTTTAGTAGTTATTGCGTGAAATAGTAACAAACATACACCCATCTACACATCCTTTCAAACTTTCGCATTTATAATAGTCTAGGATAGGATTAGAATTTATGCAAGCCTCTTCTACTCGTACATGTGCTGTAACATGTATGTACTCGTATTGAATGTACCATAAGAAAATGTCTTATGATGCGATTCGGCGATAGGGATTTGCATTTTTGGTTTATAACGTATAATTTTCCACCATATCATACAAATTGTGACTAAGGAAGAATTCCGGGCTAATGACCGCTATCAATCATGTATCCGCTCCTATTTGTCGGCACATCTCTCACACTGGGTCGCCGTATATGATGAATTATTGGGAAATCAACGCGACAGTAAATCATTTCAAGTGTGGTGCTAATTAAACGGTTATTATGCGTTTATGAGGTCGTAGATTAAACAAAAAAATGACAAAATATATGGTTCAAACAATATAAGACTAGCAAACGTTGAATATTTATTACTTGCTTATACAAAAATGTATCATATCTGTAGAAATAGCATGGTAATTGCAAAATTTTGAAAATCTTAAATGGCTGCTTCATTAATCGATTGTAAATATTTGGTAAAATGTTTTATTTATTTCGAATACGAGAATATTCCTTTCATTTTAATTGAAGCTGTGCTGGTCTACAGCATAGAAAAGTAAGAAGGTTGCGAGTTCGAATGCCGTTTGGGCTCCATGTGGGACTGGTCGATATTTACTAAGTTGTAAGTATTTTTCGGTTATATTATTTAGTTGTGAAAATAATTTACCAAACTGGCAAATGGCAATTGTCTTGTGTCTGCAAAAGTTAATTCGATAATTAATTTGTCTGAAACGGTGTTTTTTATTTACAATGTTTCGTATTCCTAAAACATGAGAGGTTGGGTCACCTTTAGCATTATGATGGTCGTCCAGTGATGAAAACAAAGACTCAACCAAAATTCGTTTACCAATACCCATTTATATCGAATACATGACAAAGCTGTACTTAATTATCTTGATTTCAAATTGACGTCGAGAGTTGTAAGCTTCTCCTCGTAACGTCAAAGGTATATAGTGTAGCGCTTAATTGTGTGTGTGAAATAATGAAACTGATTATTATTTTAATCGAGATTTTCTCTGGTGACAATTTTTTTGAGAACGGTTGACATAGGTACTGAAGATTGAGTATTAGTAAAGTTATTAAGCAATAATATTGAAATCTTATGAATTACTTTTACCCAGTAATCAAGAATTAGGTATACTTAGGTAACCTACATTACGTAGTAGCGTCGGAATTAAGAAATAAAATAATTGTGCCAATTCAATTACACTTCAATTACGAATGGCGGTAATGTTTTTTATGACTGCTATCGGAGAGAGAGACATATTTTAGATATTTCTAGATAAACAAAAAACATTTAATATCTGATCTTTAATATAGTATTGCTTGGATCAAAACTGACAATTACGTAGCAATTGCAAAGCAAGAGCTAAACTATCAAAGTTAAATATAGGTTAACTAGTCCGCGTGGTCTTTAGAACTGGATCCAATAATTCTGGCGCTTCGCGGCTCGCTCGCTCGGCTCTCATTTTTTATTGTCACAGTTCTAACTTTACCTAACCAAGGTACCTCTTCACTTTTTAAATTTTCTAAGTGCAGGACCCCTTTGCTATACTCTAACCCATTTTCTTTTTTACCTCTTGAGAGGTGAATTTTATAAAAACGTTGGGAAAAGTAAAATATTCATTTTCAATCGCTAACTTAATCACAAAATTTGAAGATCCTTACTTCGAAACTGAGGAACTTCTATACAAACTTTCATCTCCTATTTTACCCCCTTAGGGGCGGATGTTTTAGATATCTACACGTATGAAAAATCAAGTTTCTAGGTTCAGCCGTTCGGGGTGTGCATTTATAGATCAGTCACAATTTTATTTTATGAGTATATACAGATTATTATGCGCCTGTTAGAAAACGCAGCATCGCATTATGAAGAAGCAGTGTGAACTCACTTTGATATTTTACAGACATCCCATACCGGAATGGCACCTGTTACCGAAATCAACTGCGGAGTTTTCAAACCCGACATAGACCTTTTCGTATCAAAAAGGTCCAATATAGTGCCAAAATATGTAACATTAGACTCTCTAGACTCTCTAGGCCAGTCGGCGACTGGTCGATCGCGATCGACCAGTCGATCTCTGAGACAGCGCAGTCGATCGCGAGTGAACAAAAAGTGCTTCGCGCGTGGTAGCAAAGCAAGTAGTGCAACAGAACGGTGCAGTCTGCGGGTGCAGCGGTTGTCATAAATTAGTTACAACGGAGTTTTCGTACATTTACAATTTACATTTTTGCGTGTGCGGTCCGGATAACATGCGTTGGCAGTTAGCTTTCCGGTTCAGAACATCTAAAATGAAAATGCTTTGAGTAGATCCAGAAATTTTTAAAGTAGATCGCAGACATATACTAGTTGGCCTCCCTGCTCTAGACAATACCGCACAATTCGTAGACGC
Source organism: Chrysoteuchia culmella (assembly GCA_910589605.1). Taxonomy (NCBI): domain Eukaryota; kingdom Metazoa; phylum Arthropoda; class Insecta; order Lepidoptera; family Crambidae; genus Chrysoteuchia; species Chrysoteuchia culmella. The sequence continues at coordinate 11,662,269 of OU342653.1, forward strand.
GTTCTCAAGACACTGCAACTATCGACTGGCATGGATTTTCCCTTCTTCAAATCTAATACCAAGAATGCTGTCGCATTTAATCCGGGGGAGAGGAACCTACCTTTTAGTAACACAGTTAGTGTGGGAGGGAAAATTTGCATCATGGCGGTCTAAAAAACCTTTTTTAGAGGCTTGGTTAGCGTCAGTCTACATTAAATACATACCAACCAGCCTTAAAAAGATGTATAGCTTGGACAAACACTCAGGACAAACAACTCGATCCAATATTACCAAAATCGGAAAAATTGGCACAGTTTCTTGCAGATCTGTTTTAAAATAGTGATTTACTTTTTGTGGCGAAAATAATGTTTTTTTAATAACTTTATAGTAAAATAATAATTGGAAATCACCGGCCTTTAAACCTTCTAACTGGGATGTAAGGCAAGTAATAGATTGGCTCAAAAAAGAACCAAATGAAAGTTCATTGTTTGAAATTGCTAGACGAACAGCTACAATTCTTCTCTTGACTTCAGGCCGTAGATGCATGATTTAACTTTGCTAAAAATCTCTGACCAACATTTTAATGATAATGGCCAAGAAATCATTTTTTGGCCTGTATTTGAAGCCAAAACCGACAAGGGCTCTAGACGTCAATCTGGATGGAGTATTTTACCCAATCAAGATAGAATCTTTGCTCTGTAAGATTTATTAGACTCGTCAGAGCGACATGAGACTAGTTGCTTTTTCAAGTATATTTTCTTGTTTAATATTTATCACATAAAAATAGCTTTGTAAAATGTAAAATTAAAAAGTTATAATTAGACTCTTCATTCAGGAAACTGAGTCAAGGCGGACTGGAAATGTGAGCAAACATTTTTTTATTTTTTATTAGAGCGCCCCTTAACCGGTATTTAGAACAATAATAGGGGGTTCGATTAGAACAGTATTAAAGGAGGCTGGAATAAATGCTGCCCCTGGTTCCTGTCGATCAGCTGTTGCATCCTTAGCTTGGCTTGAAAACAGACCAGTTGATAAAATCTTAGAACTTGGTAATGGGCATCAGCTTAGAAAATGAGAATAAAATTATTGCCGAGAGTACACAGGAACGCGCTCGTAATGATAATTTTCAACTTAATTTATTTAAGTGATTGATCATTAATAATTTCTATGAAGAACCTAATAATAATTAAAGTTAATATTTTCCTATTTTACAGTAATTAAAGTTAATTTGAATAGATTACTGTAATTTTAGGAAAAATAAGAGCTTCTAAATGAAAGTTATAATTCATATTATTCTGTTTAGTGAAGGATATTAAAACAGTTTTCATTCTCAAACATTTATTTCACCAGCCACCAGCAGATATCAAACACGTCCCCATAATGCGATGCTGTGTTTTGCAACAGGCACATAATTCCAAGATTTTACACAACAATAAAACGGTTACTATGTGCTTCTTCCTGGTAAAGATAGCAATGACATTGACTGACAGCCGGGTTCCCGCCTCGCGGTGACAGCCACAGATATCATAAAATTGTATGGCGCAGTTAAAGGTGTACACACACGTTCGTAAGTAGCCTAAGAAGCACAGAAGGTTGCTAAAGAACTTTAAAGCGTGTACAATTGCAACTAAAAGCTGAAATCTTAACTGCATAGCATGCTGGTCTGCTGACCTTTTGCATTTACTATACCCCTAAAGGGGCGTCTTGTATCACCTATTTAAGAAATTCTATAAGCTGCTAAATAAAAAATTGAAAATTGCACCTTTCCAACCTATAAAGCACTAATTGGATGAACGATAACCCACCAACTCGGTCATAACCATTCATTCATTCTTTCGTGGGTGACTGTGTAGTCTATAGAGCATATTTAGGTGATTTTGGAACTTTAAAAATTAAAACTACTGTGAACTATTTATATTTCAATGTTATAATATGGTCGTGCATTAAGTGTCAAGTCGAAATTTATTAATAATGTCGAAATTTATAAAATTTAATTTACTGTGATTCACATATGGTAACTTTAGGTGAAAACAGCGGGCCTTCAATTAATACAGATTTAGTGATTAAATAAATATGATAATACATTTGAGACATAATTTTTTGACAAAACTTTCGTAAAATTTAAAACGATTCGTGTTTGTTTATGAACTAAAAGCTAAACCGCTACCTATATGTAATATGTGTGTGATACATATAAATGTAGTATTTAACAAAAAAACAAAAAAAAAGTAAATAAAATATTTTAGAAAATGGCGTATTTGTAGTTGCAGTCTTAAGATCTAATGATCACCTCTGTTGGGGATGGTGAAGGTGCTAACAAGGTCCGTGGAAGAAAAAACCGAATAACTGGAAAAAAAAGTACGTTCGGACGAGGGTGCAAAAATGTTGTAATGGCGCGCGCGCGTCTCTCGTCATCTCGTGAAAGCAACTAAAAATCAAAATGGAACGAACGAACGTTCAACTGACAGAGATCGCTCTGTCTCTTTCTAAGTGCATTTTTTGCATTGAGCAAAGCGGTTTTCATTGTTAGCCGACTGCGATAAAGTTATGATTTTATAGGTATTTTAATATTTATTTTTGCACCTTCGCACAAATTGTACATTTTATTTATTTAAAAAGGTAAGTACCGTTACAAAACAATTATTAACATACTTTCTTAATTATGCAGCACTCATACACAAATTTATGCTTAATAAGTTAACTTAAGGTTTTAATAAGAAGGGTAAGTGCTTAATTTAATCAGTTAATTCTAGTACATAAGTTATTTCTAGTTTATCTATGATATTATTATATTAATTCATTTATTTTTCAGGTATTAGTCGGAGCGAGCCTGCACGTCCTCAACATCCTCCCCCCAGTGTCGTGACACGACACTTAATACATGCGACTATACTTTATTCACTAACATTTCCAAGAAGCAAAGCTACCCGGGTTGCCGGGCGTTTGGTTACTCCAGTTGCGGTTTTGATATCCACGACTCTTACCCGTCCGTCGGGGCCAGGATAAACCTTCTGGACTGTGCCTTTCAGCCACACGTTCCGCTGAGAAGCAGGATCTACTACTACTACTACTAGATCTCCTACCTTTAACTGGCTCCTTCACGGCTCCACTTGCTACGAGGGGCTAAAGTAGGCAAAACTTCTTTCAGCCATCTGGACCAAAACAAATCCGCCAGACGTTGTGCAATTCGCCACTGCTTTCTTAAATATAAGTCGCCATCGTCAAAAACGCCGGTTTGGGGTAAGTTAGAGGATGACCCTAATAAGAAATGGTTGGGTGTTAACGAATCTGGATCTCTGGGATCGACCGAAACATGAGTTAAGGGCCGGCTATTAATCATGTTCTCCACCTCACACATAAATGTGGCTAGAGTTTCCTCGCGAGGAGCTCGTTCCTTTAGAACTACCTTAAGAGCTGTCTTAACACTCCGTATGAGGCGTTCCCACGCTCCCCCCATGTGGGGGCTAGCTGGTGGTATGAATTTCCACTGGACGCCTTTATTTAGGGCGTCTGTTACTAAATTTTGCTGGCTAATAATAACTTCCTGATACGCCTTTTTCAACTCGGTATCTGTACCGCGTAGATTGGTACCGTTATCAGAAAATACTGTGTGCGGCCAACCCCTGCGCGCGGCCATACGCCTTAATGCCATCATCATGGAGTCGGTTGTGAGCGACGAAACCAACTCGACATGAACAGCACGTACAGTCAGACACGTAAATAAAACACCGTACCTACGAGCCCTCGAGCGACCGACTGTTACCTCAATAGGCCCGAACAGGTCTACCCCGCACATAGTAAAGGGTCTTTGATGATGTGTGAGTCTACACTCAGGTAAGTCACCAAGGCGCGGCGGGTTAGGTATAGCTTTTCTAAAGCGACAGACTAGGCATTGTTTGGCTACGGTGCGAACTGTAGGTCTCAATCCTACGAGCCAGTATTTCTGTCGAATTTCATTGATAACCATTTCATTACAAGAATGAGCAGCGTTAACATGGTAGTACATCACTAAAAGACGCGTTATATAGTTTTTGCCGTCTAATATTATAGGAAATTTTGTCATCTGTTCTATGCCCTTTACGTTGCCTATACGTCCATCGACACGTAGTATATTATTTTTATCCAACATAGGAGTAAGTGTACGAAGTCGGCTGTTACGTTTTATATCTTTAGTTAACTTTAAAGAAATTATTTCATTTTGAAAAGATTGAGATTGCGAATAACGTATCAACAATATTTCTGCTTGATTAATTAAATCTTGATTAATACACGAAATAGAACTTTTCTTACATTTTTCTATAAATAATAGAACCGCAGCTGTGGCGCGTAACAATCGCAACCAACTCGAAAATCGTTCCGGATTCGGTATAGGTAAGTCACAAACTTTATTATTCTCACATACTATATTTACCTTTTCTAATGTCTCATCACTAATATATTTTGTTACAGAATGCTCGGGCCAACTACCGCGCGGTTGATACAAGAACGGTGGCCCGGTAAACCACTTCGAGTCACTAACCAGTCTAAAATCATTATTTTTGGTACCTATATCGGCTATGTTTAAATCAGTAGGTACGTAACGCCAGTCGCTACTCGAACTTAGTTCGTCTATCTCGCCTAATCGATTAGCGACGAAAGTTTTATAAGTTCTACATTTATCTTTTATCCACCACAAAACTGTTGTAGAATCGGTCCAGTAAGTTATCGAGATAGGTTTAATTCTGTGTTCATTTTTTATAGTGTGCGCGAGCCGACACGCTAAAACAGCGGCCTGCAGTTCGAGTCGCGGCACGGAAGTGTACGACACGGGTGCTACTCTGGACTTAGCCGCTATGAATGAAACCGCGACCTGCCCGTCGCTGCTGCGTACCCTTCTCCAGTACGCGACTGCTGCGTACGCACTGGGCGCAGCGTCACAGAACACATGAAGTTCGAAAATTGCCTCGCTCTCACTGGTTTCAATAAAATTATTACGAAAATACCAACGCGGTATTCTAATACTATTTATTTCAAGTGCTTGTTCTATCCAACTAGAAAATATTATATAAAGTTTTTCATCTATCTTTTCATCCCAATGAATTTTAATTTTCCAAATTTCCCTCATCAAAATTTTCCCTTTAATTGTATATGGTGTCAAATAACCGTGAATGTCGAAAATAGACATTACAAGACGTAACACTTCACGTTTCGTAGGTATTCTATTCAAAAATAAAATATCTTGTGGAATACGTTTAAATGATAAGTCGAAACCTAACATGTCGGTCTGTGGGAACCAAAGTAGCCCTAATGCCCGTTCAGGTTGCTTATCGATATCGAACCTTATCGCTTTGTCGTTAAGGACATTTTTCGGAAAATCACTAAGTGCCGTAGGTTCGTTACTTAACCAATTTCGCATCTCGAACCCCCCTTGCCGATGTATGTATGTAATTTCTTTTATAGTTTGGTTACATTTATTCATGTCAGAAAAACTGTCTATATAATCATCCATATATTGATTTTGTTTTATTGCGTTTACAGCTTCCGGCATATCTTTTTCAAAACGGGAAGCGTTTTTATTAGCGTTAATGTACTGTGCCACAAATGGCGAGCAATTCGCCCCAAAAATAAGTGACGTCATGAACATATCTTTAATATCGCCAATTATACCAATAGGATTTTCTCGAAATCTAAACATTATGCCATATAAGGAATTTAATAAATCAGGCCCCTGAAGTAAATAGTCGTTTAATGAATTATTATTGCACTTGGCGGCGGCATCGAAAACTAATCGCAGTTTGTTCTTGTTCGGGTTATCGACCCCGAAGTGAGGCAGGTACCAACAACGCGCATCAGCTGATTCCCTACACTCTGTGTCGCTAAGTATTCTAGCGTAATTATTATCAAATAAATGTTTCATTCGTTCGCGATATCGTGTTTCGAACTCCGTATTAATTATCATTTTTCTTTCGACTGAATTTAATCGTTTAAGAGCTACTGGATAAGAATTTGGCATAATAAAATTATCGCGCTTCCAGGGCAGATTTACTGACCACTGGCCGTCAATCAACTCGGCTGATTTGTCTAGTATAGTCACGGCTCTTAACTCATCTAAGTTTTGACGAGGTTTGTTACAAATACCGATCGAGTCCAGTGAAAATGAACGTCGTACTAAGTCGTGTAAAATATCGTCTTCTTGCGGGTCTGCGCTACTTACAGGCATACGAGTAAGTGTAATGGCGGTTTGCTGGCACGATGAACTGTCCGCGTCGCTTACAGCTGGAGCTGCGGTAAGCAGGATTGGTGGCGGCGCGCCGGAGGCTGCGGGAGCGTCGGCGGCTGCGGGAGCGTCGGCGTCGTAAGAAAGATAGCACGATTTGCTTAGCGGTGACTGCTTACCCGACACAAGGAGGGCGCCGACAACTGGGGTTTCCCTGCTTTGCTTGTTATACGTTCGATATAAAGGCCCGTGCATACACCACCCTAATAATGTCTTTGTAATAAATGGCCCGCTCAGACTATACTTTTTACAAACAATAGGTGCAATTAAATTATAATTATCTTGACCAATTAACAAAGTAGGTTTTATTGCAGACTGACAGGTATCTAAATTAACTCTAGACAAATCTTCAAAATTACTTAAATCTATATTACAGGAAAATTGCACTGGTAAGTTAAGTTCTTTTATTTTACGAACACGTAAATTAAATCTATGACCGTTTCTGTTGGAAAGTTCAAAGTTTAATATTTCAGTGGTACATACCAACTCGCCGGAGTCCCAAGCACTACTCGCGCGCATTTCCATGCGCTTACCGTGTAGACCGGCCTTATCTGCTATGTCAGCAGACATAAGGCTTACCGTCGCGCCGTCATCTAACAACGCGTAGGTGTTAACACTTTCTTTGGGTCCGTGAATAGTAACCGGCACTACTTTTAACATGACTTTAGGCACTTTAGAGCTGTCCGATACTTTAGCTATATTTACACTAGCACTAGACACTGATGCGTGATTGACGCACTCGCTGTCGTCGGGCTGCGGCGGCGCGGAGTCGGGCTCCGCGGGCGGCGCCGGCGCCGGTTTCTGCCAGTGCAGTAACCGGTGGTGGGGCCCACCACAGGCCTCGATGTCGCAGTTCTCGGCGGTGCACGTCGACTGGTCTTCATGTCTAGGAGTCAGGCACTTGTGACACAGCCTGTTTGATCTAACAAATTGCCATCTGTCTCTTCTTAATGCTCGTTTAAATTTAGTGCATTCGGTTATCTTGTGATTATTTCTTTTACAGAATTTACACTTCAAGTTTTGTTTTTCAGTACATACCAGCACGTTCTTAATGGTATTTTCAGGTATCTTCCTTCTAGTATAATCATTCTGCTGCAAATGGATATGAGACACACCTGCTGTTGCAGTCTTCTTCGCTTCCGAATAAAGGAAATTGGAAAGTGATACCAGTCTTGGTGTATCGCGGTCCTCGTTTTCATATAGATAATCGGCCCATTTGTTTACAAGGGCGGTCGGTAGTTTTGCCACAACAATTGTAACGAGTTCGGGGCTTCTTAGAAAATCATCTTGTTTTACAGCACAGGTTGCCGTCACGAAGTTCTTGATTTTTATGGCAAAGTTGACAATTTCTGTATGATAGGCTTGCGGCAGCGGTTGTAACTTTTTTATTTGTGTTGTAACTCGCCTCATGATGTTTTCAGGTCTGCCGAAGCGCAACTCTAGGGTATCCATTATGTCCTGAGGCGAAGATCCAGTCATTAACAAAGAAGATATCGCTTCTTTGGCGTCCCCTCGTAAGGACTTTCTGAGGCGCCATAAATTCTCACTGTCTGTATAGTTACACAGCTGTGTAGACTGGTGGAAGGCTTCCTTGAAGTGAAGCCATTCCACTGGATCTCCAAAATATGGTGGTAAGTCTTTCGAAGTGGCCATCCTGGACAGCATCTCCTGGTGTTGGTCAAACTTGGCGCTGACGCCTTCGGCAATGGCGTCTCGCACTGCACTGGCCAAGTGGTCGATGGCAATGTGGGTGTCTGCTGCGTGGTGCTGCACCGGCCGAGCACGGGTGTGGGTGTCGATGTCATAGGGCGGACCTGGAGCAGCGACGGATTTCTCGAGCCAATCTTCCACTCTGCTTGTGTACGAACTGGCTGAGGAAAATCTTCCTCTGGCACTTTCGATGTCCGCCAAGTCCGCGGCCAACTTTTTCTCGATTAAGTCTTTTTCGATTTGGACTTTTCTCATCTTCATTTGAGCTTCAGCTTCTTCCAATTCTAATTTTGCTTTAGCTTGAGCTGCTTCATATTCTAATAGCTTTTGTTTAGCGGTGGATGCCGAATTTTGTGTGACGCATTTTTTGGTGGCCGATCCGCTATTTTGTTTTATCGCACAACTCACGCGTGGGCACGGCGAAATTATGTCTGATTTCACCATTGCAGCTACTTTTTCCGTGTTTTTACGCTTACACTGCACATCCGATTTAATTTCCAGCTTCTCTTCGTTAGGCATCGCTTCGAGTTTCGCTTGTGCACGCGTTTTAATGCCGCGCGCCGGCGGGGTTTGAAACAACGCCATCCCAGACACACAGGTTTTGTGGCTTTTTCCTCACGATCTTGGCTCGAATGACCAGCTTTGTTGGGGATGGTGAAGGTGCTAACAAGGTCCGTGGAAGAAAAAACCGAATAACTGGAAAAAAAAGTACGTTCGGACGAGGGTGCAAAAATGTTGTAATGGCGCGCGCGCGTCTCTCGTCATCTCGTGAAAGCAACTAAAAATCAAAATGGAACGAACGAACGTTCAACTGACAGAGATCGCTCTGTCTCTTTCTAAATGCATTTTTTGCATTGAGCAAAGCGGTTTTCATTGTTAGCCGACTGCGATAAAGTTATGATTTTATAGGTATTTTAATATTTATTTTTGCACCTTCGCACAAATTGTACATTTTATTTATTTAAAAAGGTAAGTACCGTTACAAAACAATTATTAACATACTTTCTTAATTATGCAGCACTCATACACAAATTTATGCTTAATAAGTTAACTTAAGGTTTTAATAAGAAGGGTAAGTGCTTAATTTAATCAGTTAATTCTAGTACATAAGTTATTTCTAGTTTATCTATGATATTATTATATTAATTCATTTATTTTTCAGGTATTAGTCGGAGCGAGCCTGCACGTCCTCAACAACCTCAGTAGACGCCTTTTCCAGATCGCAGTGCTAAAATGCACCTTTTAAAAGCTCTTGGTTTTAAGTTAGCTGCTAAATTCGTAGTTAAAGAACCTTTACCTTTTTATTAGATACAATAGACAGAATATTCGAAACTGGGCTGACAATTAGGTATGGTTTAAAGCTAAAGGCTGCACGTGAACGATATTCTCTGTCGCCATTTTAGGGTTCTGTAATACAGAAAGGGGAGCTCTAGGTCATTATTATTTTAAGTAGAATTAATAAAGGATCATGATAAAAACAACGTTTTTTGTAGAATGGTAGATAAATGAGCCAAGGACGCTCCAATCGCTGGTAACCCATCCCACTTGATAAATTATTCCGCAGACACTTCTCATTTAGCGAAAACTTACCTCGAGTCTGAGTGGGAGCAGAGGTGGTCGCGGAATTCTAGAATAATAGGTCGACATTCTCGTTTCCTACAGCCCAACATAAGTAAAAACCGTGGTTCCGGAAATTAGGCACGTTGCCTCAACCGTTTGTCATCTTCGATTTGGTGTTCTTCTTCTGGTCCTTACCAAAATCCACATTCAGAACAACTCTACGTGTTAGTGCGGCTTGGAGGAGGGGTCCGTTGACAACATTATATTTAACTGTCATAAACACCAATCATTATACGACCAGTTACCAGCTAAAATACCTCGTCCCATAAATGTTAATAAAATTATTCAACTTTCGGACATACCAGCGCTTTTATCCCTTTGTAAATATTTAAAATTGCATAACATATGATTGTATATTTTATTGTAATTTATCATATATCTTCATATGATTTTGTAATAATTTATCTACAGTTATTGTGCCGTATTGAGTAATGTTTCGTGTTTGTTTTAAACTGAAAAAGAAAACTCAAGGAAGAAACAGATCCAAAACTGCACACTCAATACCTATTACCGACCATATTTCATAAAAAAACCGTTTATCTCTCGTTACGGGACATTGGCGGAATTTCTGTTTTCTGAAGAAAGCCAGAACAAAACAAAAAAGACAACGACAAGAGAAATAGTTGTGTGCATACATGTTCATGCACACAACTATTTCTCTTTGTCTGGGTGTGTCTATTTGTCTTAGTCTGGGTTTTTTATATGTATATTATGTACCATGTATGTATTTACAAAAAAAATATGTATTTATGTATGTTTATCCGTTAACCATAACACAAGTTCTTCATGAAACTTAACGTGAGCTGGTTAGTTGGTGTGATTGTATGAAATTTATTATTATTATTAATATCTTTACAACATCAATGTAACCGTGTTTCTTGCAAAATAACATTATTTTTCTTCTTCTTAAAATTACATTTGTTCAGATTTTAAGTATTTGGCATGCTGTTCAGCAAAACATGTCTAAATAAAACTATTTAAGCAGGTAGTTAAGTAGGAACTTAATATATTAAAATATGCAAAATACTAAATTATTTCAGTAAGATTATAAGTAAAATTGGCCTAATGGCCGCCACCACCGCCAAGTTCCTGCTCCCGAATGTGGAAACCAACATTTCCAAACAAAAAGTTTCCGCAGTCGCTTCTTTCTCTGTAAAACACTAAAGTTCATCTTTTGTGGCTTTGTTCGAAAACATTTTTGTTATTCAAGGCATGTTAATGGGAGTAAGAAACACTCCTTTGAATGTTTTTAAATAGAATAACTTGAAAGCTTAAAATAAACTTACTTACTGACCGTCAGGGCGAATTGAGAGTAGTTGCTTTTTTCTAGTATATTTTCTTGTTTAATATTTATTACTTACTTCCTTTACTTTAGTAAAATTCGAGATTCGGTAAAAATGTTTATTACACGTTCAACCCGAGTTTTTATGAATTTTTGGAATGAGGTCGTTAAGAGCCTGGTAAACGATCGTTGTCTTTTTTGTTTTGTTCTGGCTTTCTTCAGAAAACAGAAATTCCGCCAATGTCCCGTAACGAGAGATAAACGTTTTTTTTATGAAATATGGTCGGTAATAGGTATTGAGTGTGCAGTTTTGGATCTGTTTCTGCCTTGAGTTTTCTTTTCAGTTTAAAACCTGCGGACAAACACGAAACATTACAATACGGCACAATAACTGTAGATAAATTATTACAAAATCATATGAAGATATATGATAAATTACAATAAAATATACATTCATATGTTATGCAATTTTAAATATTTACAAAGGGATAAAAGCGCTGGTATGTCCGAAAGTTGAATAATTTTATTAACATTTATGGGACGAGGTATTTTAGCTGGTAACTGGTCGTATAATGATTGGTGTTTATGACAGTTAAATATAATGTGGTCAACGGACCCCTCCTCCAAGCCGCACTCACACGTAGAGTTGTTCTGAATGTGGATTTTGGTACAGACCAGAAGAAGAACACCAAATCGAAGATGACAAACGGTTGAGGCAACGTGCCTAATTTCCGGAACCACGGTTTTTACTTATGTTGGGCTGTAGGAAACGAGAATGTCGACCTATCATTCTAGAATTCCGCGACCACCTCTGCTCCCACTCAGACTCGAGGTAATTTTTCGCTAAATGAGAAGTGTCTGCGGAATAATTTATCAAGTGGGATGGGTTACCAGCGATTGGAGCGTCCTTGGCTCATTTATCTACCATTCTACAAAAAACGTTGTTTTTATCATGATCCTTTATTAATTCTACTTAAAATAATAATGAGCTAGAGTTCCCCTTTCTGTATTACAGAATCCTAAAATGGCGACAGAGAATATCGTTCACGTGCAGCCTTTAGCTTTAAACCATACCTAATTGTCAGCCCAGTTTCGAATATTCTGTCTATTGTAGCATGCCAAATACTTAAAATCTGAACAAATGTAATTTTAAGAAGAAGAAAAATAATGTTATTTTGCAAGAAACACGGTTACATTGATGTTGTAAAGATATTAATAATAATAATAAATTTCATACAATCACACCAACTAACCAGCTCACGTTAAGTTTCATGAAGAACTTGTGTTATGGTTAACGGATAAACATACTTGAATACATATTTTTTTTGTAAATACATAGGTACATAATATACATATAAAAAACCCAGACCAAGACAAATAGACACACCCAGACAAAGAGAAATAGTTGTGTGCATGAACATGTATGCACACAACTATTTCTCTTCGGGGATCCGGGGATCGAACCCGGGACCTCTGGCGTAGAAGGCGGGTTTAGTAGCCAAACAGGTCGTCAAATAGCATGCGAAGTTAAAAAAATAAATGTTGAGTTTCTTATTTAGAGTTATTAAGTAACACCATTAAACACATTTAGTTATATCATAAAAAGTTAAGGTTCCGTTCCTTACATAAGGTAAATACTTGTTAGACTAAATGCATTCTAACTGCTAACTGCCGTATATCAGAGAAGGATTTCCTTAGTTCTGCAAATGTAGCCGTTTAGTTCAGTAGACACGGTTACCTACTGACTTAATTTATTGTATCCACTTACACAGTTTTTGCTTAATTACAAATTAACTAAGGTAAGTAGGTTATTAGGTACAGGAAAACGAGACACAATAAATACCAATAAAATTCACAACATTTATTAAAATTGTAAGTGTCTCTGAGAAATTAGAGATGATATTATATTGGTACTAACGATGACCGTGTACTACGAAATCAAAACTCTTGTTTTTAGGCCACAGCATAATAACTTCTACAAGTATGTATACCACATAATTTTAGAAAGTGAGTAAGAATACCAAAACATAATAGACAACCATTTTTTTTAACAAAATGTATAAATCACTGAAAACCATTATACCGTAATTCCGGCGTAAATGCCATTCTGAAAACAAAAAGGTAGGAAGGTAGCTGGGCTTCTGTAAGTTTTGTCGTACAAAAGCATAAATGTAACGTTATGTGGACCAGAGTTCGAATCGATGCTGTATATCGTTTTGCCACTTTGCCGATTTTACGAAAAGTGAATTGGTCAGTTTTAATCACGGCAATCAATTGTCGTTGTTCATTCATATACTTAAACGTTGCAATTTCACCGTTTAAATTCTTTTAGCAATATTCATCAATTTCAATTTATCATCGTTTGCTGTCGGTGGTGACATGCTGTTGGTGTACGTACCTACCTGATAAAATGCAAACCGAAATATAAAGGAAGTATATTATCGTATCAGAATAATTTAAAGCTAATTTCAGTATAGAAAAGCTATTTTTAAAGCTGCACTAAATAAAAAGAATTTTTTTTAATGGACTACATACATTACATGTGAATAAATTAGAATTTTTGATGTAAAATTCTCATGAGAAAAGCGTAGAATAATTAGTCTGCGTTTCTTTAAAATGTTACCCTGCACATGATAATGCCTTTCATGAATATGAATGATTTGGGCAAAAATTTGCCTGGCGAAAATAATAAAAGACGATATTCCCTACTTGCCAAATTTCATAGTTCTAGGTCAACGGGAACCTACCCTATGAATTTTGATTCCATTGCAACATAAATGGTCCAATCTTTTTTTAAACATTAATTTACAAGTATGACTTTTTTGACACCTTGTCGCATTTAAACAACCTGACATAACATACAAGTTAGTTATGTGTTTGTTTACCCTGATGAGTGCAAAATATAACAATTTATATTAAAACTGGTACTTATTATAAATTTCAAATACAAATTCGTATCAGGTACCTATAGAAGTCCCTACTAATTAATGCGGCAATGTATTTTGATCCAATTGCATAAGCTCGTCGGAATCGCCACTTTGTATCGCTACAACGCTATTTCGACTATTAATTACCGGCTCAACGAATTGTACCGCATTCTTTGTTTACAATAGTAACTACGAGTCAAACTAGAATTTTAACTTGTCTACTAATAAGTTCTAAAATATTTGTCACTGTCTCTTTCTTTACAAGTAAAGAGTTAGGAAAATTATCTCAATTTTGCATCATAATTATTTTCCTTGAATAAAATCCATTAAATCAATCAAATAAGCAAGTGCACAGTACTTAAAAGTGTGTAGGTATTGATGAAGAATTCAATACATTTCCGCTATTTTATAGTACGCATTTTACGGCAAAAAGAGTAGAGAGTAGAGTTTTGTACTTACGCGATTTCTTTTTGTTCGTTTTTAGCGATTTGATTTGATATATTTTTTTACAATTGTGTGTAAGGTTTTTTAGCAACTAGAAAAGCTCTTTAGTCTTTAAATGTCTCAAAAATATCCTTCCCACACCTAATACCTAACATTTACCTTATTCAAGTCAATTATAGAGTAGGTACCTACGCCGTCTACGCAGATTAGTCGCGTGAACCAAAGCCTATTAGATGCTTGTTTCTGAGAATAGGCGTCAAATACATATTCAGAGTTCAAGACAACGCGTCCAGCCAACCAGAATGTAAAACATACCAAATTATTTTACAACTTCTCAGAACCTTGTGAATATGAATATTATAGTTTAAGGCACAGCGGTTTCTCAACGCACGTTTTTTCCGCACGTTTAAAAATCCGCGTACTGAATCGAACCTACACGGAAATACCTACACAAAATACGATTTGAGCGAGCATCGGAACGGTAAAACATATCTTAGTGTACTTAAATTAATCATATTAATGGTCGTTCTATAATGTCAAATAAAAAAATGTAAGTACTACATAAAAGTCTACGCGTACAAAGTCGCGGGCACCAGCTAGTTTCCACATAAATTTTATGTTTTTGCCGACTTACCATGTAAAAAAACGGTATTTTTGGTTTTGATTTTTTTTGAAAAATATAGATCGCGTGTAGACTTTTCCACTATGACATTAACTTTGAATACTTTTACAAATCATGAGGTGACGTTAAATTTAATTAGCGAAGAAAATACCAACTACTTGTTTGTGATACCACCTAGATCAGAATCAATACACTTCATCGGCACGAATTTAGACGAGGAATGTGTAGTTTGCTCTTCACAATTAAGTGAGGACATTTTCATGGCAAGTGCTTTAGTTAAACCAGACAATGGCAATATTCCTATTCGAATATTGAACAGATCAAGAGGTAAGGAAATAGTTCTATGCCGATTACAAAATCCTATTAATCACCTAACTAATGACAACGACATGTGCGAATTAAATCATAAAACGCATGAATACGATATAAAAATAAAATCATGTAGTGATGAATGGATCAGAATGAATAATATAAATATATTTATTTATTTTTGCTGCGATAAGTGTCAAGTTCGAATACTATGCGAGGATCAAGTTACCGCTGAACAGCTGTCGCGCGCAGGCATTATTAGTCTCGGTCAAGATTGCATGATCAAAACGAGGAATTTTACTATTTACTCACACAGACAAATGAATAGTGATTTGAAGATCGGGTTCCAATTAGACAATCTATACTATATACCACCTATCAATCACCTGATGAATTTTTCAATGCCTAAGCCAATCGAGGACTTAAGTCAGCCGGCAACATTGGATACGCAAGACAGAATGAAAGAAATTCATGATAAAATACGTGCCTTGCAAGATAATCAAGATCAGTTCGAGAATATATCATAACATGATGTTCATCATTATACAGCAATTTATGTACTGGGAAGTATTGTGATGGTGCTACTAGGGCTCATCATGTGGTGGTTACTAAAACGTGCGGCTCCTAGCAGTCGCAGCAGCGGCAACGAGGGGTCCGGCGCCGTCGGCGGCGGCGTGGCGGGCGCGTCTCGGGGTGCTCCAGCGCTCCCTGCGCTCGCCGCCTCCACCAGCAAAACTAATAGTGATCAGTGTTGCAGTGTAAGGTACTATCAGTGCAAAATGTAAATGAGTGCACTGTGCGTAAGGACGATGGTTCTTCGCCTTTTGTGAGAAAATCAGTATGTAAAGTGAGTGAACAATCAACCTAAAGTGAAAATTTTAATTTAATCAATTTAGTTAAAAACTAAAGACCTTTGGATCATCTTCTCTTATCTATCATTCCACAGCAATCATTCATTTATCTTAGTTTGATAGCTGTTTAAATTATTATTTTTTGTCCCCAGGGAATATGTACGGTACAATACAACCGTACATTCCCCGCGGTCAGCATTTACGCCATTAGTCAATATTTATCATAATTAATTTATATATTAAGTAACTAGTTCACGATCAGTCATCATACAGTGCACTCATATCATTAGCAATTAAATTAGCAGTTTATCGTAATTAATCAAGAGTAATTTCGTATAGCAATAAATAAGTGTTTAACATATTTTTTTCTTATCATTTATCATCATCAACCTTACAAGTCTGTACACTATTCCTAGGTACAAAAAGATTTTTAATACGAATTGACCCCCTATTTAAAAACCAATCATTTTCCTATTCATTAATTTTCATATCCTTGATTTCTTAGTAATTTCCATTAAACTTTTATTCTTCTTAATTTTCAAATCGAAACTGTAGGTACTACGTATAGGTACGTAACTAAATAAGTACTCTAAGCATAACAATCGGACTCAACTCGGGTGGTATGGGCTAAATATAATTTCTATGTACTATAATTTTTTTTTATGTATAATGATACGTATAATGATAAAATATATAAATTCAGTATTACAAAATATTTAATTATAACAACTAATACAAGTAAAAATGATCGTAATATATAACTACTTACTTAATAATATTTTCAAGAAACCAAACGCAATTTTATTCTTCACTTCCTAAAAATTCATACTTTTAAATTGGTATTGCTATGTACCTAACGACCATCTTTAAAAAAGTGATTAAAATTTTTCAATACGCAGCTCTACCTACTACGAGTAAGTACTATCTTTATTCGTTCTTCTTCTTAATCAAATAAAAAAAGGTTTAATTGTATATCCTAATATGTAGGTATATGTTTAATTTCACATAATTATTGCTACAGTATCTTTACGGAAAATAATAATAAATACTTAGTTTAAAATACTTTCAATCGAATTGAATATTAAATGTAACTTCAAATTCAATGCCATTAGAATTTCCGCTTGGAAATATTTGATTATACCTAAAGTTATTTCTTTCCTAGAAATTAATCTCAGCGTTCTAAATTGTTCTTGTAACTAAGTCTTAAGTTGTAAACTTTATCATGTTACGCTGACTTAACTGAACACTACTCGTATATTAGCTTATGATCTTTGTACTTTATTCGTGTGAAAATAATTTATAATCTGAACTTTGTCATTTAATTAAAGGAAATAGATTTTCCGAATAAATGAAATTTGAGATTTGCCCAGTTCGGTGATAACTACTTACAGCTTTCTTCTAGTTATAATCAATTTCCAATTTTCGATTTTATATAAAAAAAAAATAACGGCGCCAATACAAAAAAATGTTTAGGTAAGTATATTGTTTTGCAGATAACAATTACTTTATATATAATATTAGAGTCAAACACATGGAAAAAAATTTCAAAATACACAGACAAAATACCGCAAAAAAATAATAAAATATTTTCCTCGATGTTTTTACTCTCGATATGCTTTTCACAAATAAAGCAACACCCATAATGGTTTACTAACAGCTCTATAATAATGAAAGTAGATTTTCCAAATAATTTCTATTTTTTATAATTTAAGAACATAAAATATAACCCAGTTTACTTTAAATACGCTAATGATGTATCAAAAATAATTTGATATAGTATTTTAACTTTCAGATTACTTTAGTTAATTGCAGAGAAAAATCACCTTGGAAAAGAACAAAAAAATTATATAGTTCAAGTTTTGTCACTTTTTGCATTTGTCATTGTAATCGACTGATTACTTATTAATTAATTGATAAACTTTGTTGTTTTTTACCGACTTCAACAAAAAAGGAGGGAGGTACTCAATTCAACGCGTATTTTTTTTTTTTTTTTTTTTTTTGTCTGATGTATGTATACCGACTACTCCGGTGTTGGTGATCCGATTTTAATAGTTGTTTTTTTGTTCGATCGGGTACACTGTCAATTTGGTCCCATATAATTTTTACGAAGATCTGGCTAGTAGTTTTTTCATAATCTTGAAAAATATCAATCACCTTTTGGCAAGTAGTCGTTTACCTAGATGACATTGTTGTGTATGGGCTGATTTTTAGTGTAAGTAACGGCACATGATGTAACTAAAAAAATCTGAAATAAAAACATTTTATAAAAAAAAATCAAACCGACTTCAAAAAGTAAAAAATAAAACTTTTGGAGTCGGTGCTAGCTAGCTAAGGCCAAAAAAATATATAGTTGATAGAAGTGCAATGTAGAATGCCCTGGCTGGACTCCAAAAGTTTTATTTTTTACTTTTTGAAGTCGGTTTGATTTTTTTTTATAAAATGTTTTTCTATGTAAGAGAATTGCACTGGCTAAAAATATTAAGTTTGTTATTTATAGAAAACAAGATATACTTCGAATAGACATAATACCAAATAAATTGTCAGGGTTAGATAGATATAAGATTCTTTAGATTGATGTAAGAACACATGTAACATTTAAATTAAATCATTCTTCTTTTTTTATTGAAATATATACTTAACCATATTTTACTCTATAATTGTGATATAAATTTTTAATAAAAATGCTACCCAACATTGAAATGAATGAGGTTACTGAATAGTTCAAATAACCACAAATTAACAAAATTGTTTTTTTTTTTTTTTAATAAAATTAAAATTAAGTACTCTACATTTGGCAAATAAGAAGCTGAAAAAGGATACATTTTGCACCTATGTAAAAAAGATATTGATAGAGTTGAAAAAAAAAACAAACACGTTACTTATTTCTGTCAAAATTTTCGTTTTAATTTACTCAATATTTAAAATATAAATTAACATTTAACTCGTTACATATTAACTTTTAAGAGAAAAAATCACTAAACTCTATTAAATTTAAAATTCAATTTACTAATTCTGAAGAAAGAAAATAAAACCGCGGTGCTGACTTTCCTGCACTGTTCCTCTGCACAAATTTACTGGTCGAACGACACCCTGCTGCTCCTCATCAGGCTCCATCGTCTTCGGGCATCCAGCTCTCTCCATCCATCATAACTTTCCCAGCAGCATCAGCAGATTTTTCCGCACAAACTCAGTCCTTTTTATTTTCCAAATAGTTCAACCCATGATTGTTATTTTAAATTGTTTTTTTTTATAAGATAGAAAAACAAAGATAAGTACTCATTTAAACACTTTAACTTATATTTTATGTAACACTATCTTAATTAATAAGTTTATAATTTTTAAGCTTTATAGTCATTTTTAAAATCACTTTTAGTCTATACCTAATATGTATTAACTTTTTTCCTAACCATCTGACCCAGTACTACTCACAGGCAGTACTGGCAGGGTCGCCATGTAATGTGGGACCCAGGAGACGTGAAATAATAGGACGGATGACTTTGAAGAAAGACGGTTTATTATTGAATCTTACTTAGGCGTTACACATTATAATATATATAATTATAAGGCGGTGGAGGTGAGTCACACACTATATAACAATGAAAGAGTTTTGTCCATTGAAATAAAAAACTTATACATTAAACACCTTAGACGAAGGTATTTGTTATGTATTCACGAATGATATTAACTGTCTTTGTCGAAGTATTTGTGCTGAATTGTAAATACTGAAGTTTAATTAATTTATTTCGTTGATAACACCTGGACTTGCTGTCGACGCTTATCTCGCGATGTCTGTCCCGCTCATAACAGTACGGTGTGATAGGGACAGATAATACGCTCGCGCGAGAAAAGTGTCGAGAGAGCTTTGTCGAGGTGCTCATGCTACGCATGCTGGAGTACAAGTGAACACTAGAATCAATTAAATGTCCAACAAGGATGTAGTATAACTTATACATTTCATTTCTTTATTAATTTGTGCACAAAAGGAAGAGTTGGTTTTTTCTCGGAAGTAACTTTATAAATGCAATAGTGGCTAAACGGATTAAGATGAAATTTTGTAAGTATACAGTTAGTGTATTGCCTGAAATAGGACATAGGAAACATTGTATGTCGACATTTCCACGGGTACGGGAACGGGAACCACGCGAATCCAGTCATGTACATTACAATCTACTGGATATTAGGTAGTCAAACACTAATTAAAATATTTTCAAGTAAAATATAATAATTCTTCATTGGTTACAATAAATCACTTTGCTTAGAGCGTTATTTAAAGTCCCAAAACCGCTGCTTTAGTATAATTAATTGATTGAAAAGTTCTAACTTCGTTGAGTGCGACTTTGTGGGGTGACTGTAGAAATGGAGGGCTCTGAAACATTCGATTCGATACAATGTGGCTTCCAGTTTATTATTGTTTAACTACTATTTAATCTCACAAAGTGTCCGTAAATCCTGATTAATGTCTCACTGTACAGTAAATAACTTTATTTTGATTTTAATTCTATGTAATAAACTTTTGGCCAATTTATTCTACATTAACGATATATGACTAAAAAATAGTATTTTCATAAGTGAAAAATATCCTTATATAGACTGATCTAGACTAAGTGTGAATCATAAACTCTATCCAAACAATATTAGGTAACTTCAACCAAAAGTACATTTCCGAATGTACTTTTGGTTCAGTTTATACCTCTAATTTATTTCAAGTCGTAAATAATTATTAACGTTATTAGAATTCAATATCACCAATCCTACATAGATTTCAAAATCGTTTATCTTGTGATAAATAAATATTTAACAAGAAAATATACTAGAAAAAAGCAACTAGTCTCATGTCGCCCTGACGGCATTCGAACCCGCATCCTTGAGATTCCGGCCAATGCACTAACCAATTATGCTACAGAGACCTATGAGGACACGTCGAATTTTTCTAGTATATTCACCTTTCTACGGTGTTGGCCACGTTTTTCAACGTCGTTTCATCAATGAGAGAAATATCCTCGCATTCGAAAGAAACATCTTTACAGATGTTTGATTATCGATTACGATGAAACGTGTTGAACATGTTGTTTGACTATCGATTATGATGTCGTATATCACGTTGGAATAGATTTAGATAATGTAGTAACTTTGGCATTGAGCCTAATTCGTGTTCTAGAGGTGATATCTGTGTCGACCCGCATGAAAAGCACACAAGCACGTTACGTAATGTACAGTCAACAGCACGTACGTTACATTTGCAGTATGAAAACTGTCGCCATTACGAGCGATATAGGGATACTCACAAGGTCATACTGTAAAGTAAAGGAAAAGGTTGCATGTCCAGGTTCTTTGAGACACCGCAAAAGGTCTCTGGACCTTACTATTGTTCCTGAGCCGAAGCTCTTGGTAGTTAATCAGCTTTTCCGAGACCAATAATTCCTTGATAACCTGTCCTCTGACACGCCCCACCGTTTTTGAGATGGAGGGCAGAGAGCCTGCGGCACCCAACCCCATTCCTGGGGTTCTAAATTTTGCCCTAACTCTTTTTGAGCCTAGTAATAAACACGATGCCGACGGGCTGCTGCACTTGTCGGTGGAAGATTGGACAATTGGACAGGTTTAAAAAGGTGTTTTTTTTCATACGAACAACTGTTTTTGATATAGAGGGCAGAGAGCCTGCACAGCCCAGCCATACTTACTGTAATGCAAGGTCAACCGTGAATCTCAGTCCGTTCAGCAGCTCTGTGACACAACTTGCAACAATCTCTTTAAAAATGAAAAAATAGTTCTTCATCAAATCTCTACGACTTGCTTCAACAAACGGGCTCAAGTTTTTTTTTTTCAAGAAAGTTGTCCTGCGGGTGCAGCAGCCATCAGCATATAGATTGTATTTATTACCAGGTTCAAAAATAGGGCATGATTTAGAATATTAGGTTTGGGGCTGGGTGTTGTTGGCTCTCTGCCCTCTAAAACGGTTTAAAAACGATCTTAAAAACGGTTGGACCTACGAAAAACATTTTTTAACAAAATTGGTCGTAAATTTGTGTTCTACATATAATAATAAATGTTAACATCATTGTAGCTGTATAAATCGAGATAATCGAGAAAACTGATCTTTATGAACTTTGACACGTTTTCAATTTTGTCAATTTTTCGTTAGATAATCAGCCCTCGGAAGACCATTATTTAATTATATTTAGACCATTATTGAAGAGCGTTATTTTTAAAAGTACTTAATAGATTTATATAAGACGTATATAGCACAGTAATAGAACATTAATAAGTACGAAGATTATCGCGAAAAATATCCTATGTCCAGGGTTCAAGTTATCTCCATACTTAATTTCGTTAAAGTCGATTCAGTGATATACGCGTAAAAAGGTCAGACAGACAGAGTATATCTAAAAATAATTTCTAATATTACTATAAACCAGTATACAATACCAGTAACATTATCCCTTGCCTTTCAAAAAGTTTTGTTCATAGTTGAAATATAATTTGAATTGAATTTGATTAATAACTTGATATTGTAACAATAATTCCTTAATTCCTTTGAATATACCTAGTAAGAATCTGATACCTTAAGCTTTACGCCTAGCTAACCATTGACCATTGTTTATATAAAATTTAAAACCAGAAAAGCAACATTTTTGAGGTTGAGACCTTCATTAATAACTAATACTGTTTATTCGATTTGACGGAAAACAGTTAATCTCTTTTAATATGCCAAAGGCAAGTTGTTTTCCAACGAATAACAGAGGGCTAGAATATGCACAATAATGCAAATATCAATCATCAATCCTGTCCTATGAACCGTTTGTAACTGGTATCAAGTAGTATCGGTAGGTACGTGATCAGGCTGGACGCTGCAGCTGGTGATAAAATATTGGTATCTTTTTACAATTTTCATCATAAGTCAAAAACAATGCGGCCTAAAAGAAAAGTCAACCGGATAGGGTGTAAAATTTATAAACTTGTGTTTGTACCGAAGAATAGATTAAAAAATTTGAGAAATTTCAAATTATATAATATTATAATAGTCTATATTTCTATACGATAAGAAAGAGTAATAGTAACTTATATTAATATTTCTAGACTCATATTCATTACATCCTTATCCTCCTAAGGTCGCATCAAATCTTCCTTCACGCGATACAGTCTATAGGACGACGTAATGAAACAAGACGCCTGTGTTATTGAAGAATAGCCAAAATGCTCCTAGCACAAATAACCGAATAACTTAATATCCCGAAAGGTCCTTGCTTCATGCTCGAGTTTATTCCCTTCCAGTCCAGTTTGGCGCGAGATTCGTGATCGAGCGAACGTATTTAGTGCCCAAGCCTAAATGGTTTTAAGTTGTTGGTAAATTCAAAAGTTATATTTTAATAAAAGTGTTAATAAAACAGTTAGAAGTAGCGAACTGAGAGAGGTGCATATACTTTTTTTTGTGATTTTTAGTGTTATTGTATGTTGTTTTAGAGTGCGTTAAACAACTATTAAAACTTTTAATATTTTTTCAAAGATGATCCTCTTCCTGCTTTTTCCGGTGTTGGTAGTATGTAAGTATTGTGTTTATTTATTTATGGGCTAATAAGATTATAATCAACATTAAGATTTATGTAAGTACTCGTATCCTATTAACTTTAAATTTTTTTAAAAATATTTTTCTCTATTTATTTTGTCACCAAGGTTAAATAATGCAATACGTACCTACTACAATACGGGATATAGATTACAAAATGAAATATAACAAAGGAGAAAAATAAATGTTTGATGAATATTGGTAATTTGTTTAGATCCAATATCTTTATAATAATTTGTAAGTAAATGAAGCGTTTAAAAAAACTCTTATGATTGCCTTGCCGTGGTCAGCAGGAAAACACCGTAAAGAAGAGTACCCTTAAGATAGCCTGTTCAATGAGTTATTATCTCAATGTAATTTTGCAACCGGTGATGATTCACCTTTAGAATGTGTCAACTATGTTAGTAGACCATGTTCATACAATAAAAATAATTGTCAATTCAATAGCGGGAAGAAATTAAAAAAATATATACTAAAATCAAAAGATATATAAAGAAAACACAAAAAAATTATAAAAAACAAAACTATTATAATAAATATAGTGTATTAAGGAAATAACGCAGGCAATTGTTAGAAAAATTAAATGTAATTAAGATGTAATAACAATAAAAAGGTGAAATGTTAGATATTCAATTAGGTAACGAAATTGTCAATTTGGAGCTTTCACTGAGAATACTAACTTGAGTGAGATAGGATAGCTCACTAAAGTTAGTATACATTTACAGTTAGTTATCAGCTAAATTATCAAAATGGCTGCAAATGACATGATAGACTTTTGTAATATTAATAATGAAAATATTATTAATTATAGTATGCCTGGCTCAAGTATAAATGATATAATGAAAACAATTGTTAAGAAATCTTATAGTGACAATACAAATATCATAATTTTGATTGGAAATAGGGACAATGTCAATAAACAACAGTTGATATCCTATGTTAACTCACTATGCTCCTTAAATGTTAGGAAAGTTGTAATGTTTACATTTCCCTACAGTCAAAGTTTCACACAGATAGAAAATAAGTTAAGATACAATTTAAACTTAACATTAAGCATAGTAGCCTTTCATAACACAAAAGATACATACAATTGACATAAATACTTTGTCAAATAATTTTAACTTGACAAAAGATAATTACTATATGCTTCACTATTATAAGAGACAAATAGCGCTTTCGCTATCTTTTTATTTTAAAAATTTGGCCAATAATCTGGCTATTAAAACCTCTGCTTTTATTGAGCAGTTAAATTCTGACATTTGTAATATAACTTTGGAATCCGTTCCAAGTAATTTGATTCTTTTGAATCCCAATACTGACTTGGTTAATTTAAATTACCATTACAGACAACAGAGGTGTCCTCTAGCCCAGTGTTGACAAAAGGAAAGCCAAAATGTTAAAAAATTTATGATTTTGTATTTTTTGCATTCTTCAATGCTATTTTTATACTTATGGTAAATTTTAAATAGAAAAATATTGGAAAAAATTAACTCGGCCACAAGTGAATTCTCAGACGGGAATCGAACCCGCGACCTTTGGAAATCCGGTCCAATGCTCTAACCACTGAGCTACCGAGACTTGCGAACCACCGTCGAAGTTCTCCAATACTTTTATATTTTTTAATACGCTGTAGGCCAGCGTTGTTACATCAATGCTAGAATATCCTTGCATTCGAAAGAAACATCTTTTCAGGTGTTTAACGATCGATTAAGATGCAACTACCAATAATTTATGATTTTGTAATTTTTGCATTCTTCAATGCTATTTTTATACTTATGGTAAATTTTAAATAGAAAAATATTGGAAAAAATTAACTCGGCCACAAGTGAATTCTCAGACGGGAATCGAACCCGCGACCTTTGGAAATCCGGTCGAAATCCGAAAAACGCTGGCCTACAGCGTATTAAAAAATATAAAAGTATTGGAGAATTTCGACGGTGGTTCGCAAGTCTCGGTAGCTCAGCGGTTAGAGCATTGTTTAAAAATTGTTCATCAAAATATACAAGGCTTTTCTGACAAATACCTAGAAGTAAGTTTATTTTTAAACTGTGAAAATGTTGATGTGTTGAGTATCACTGAGCACTAATTAAAGTCACGAATTAATTTTAAATCTGGATAATTATAGAATTGTAAGGTCTCTTATAATTTTACATAATAATTTTCAGTACAAAATGCGCAAAGATATAATATCCCTCTCAATTGAACGAATAATTGAATTGTCTTGTGTGGAACTAGACCAAATAATTGTAATAATAAATAAGTCCACTATTTAGGAAGTTTTAAGAATAACTAGTAAAAGTAATAAAAAGGTAGTCATATGTGGGGATTCTAATGTTGACATTTTAGACTTAACGTAGACGAAGCTCGCAAGTAGATTTTTAAATTTATTTTAATCGTTTAATTTGTCACATACCTATAATGAGCCTACCCGAATAACACCCACATCTGCCACCTGTTTAGAAACATTTTTGCAAACTGTGTAGTCACTGAAAAATCTATAATAAATGTTATTAAATCGGACCATAGTGGACAACAAGGCTCTATAGAGCACCATCATGTCTGTCCTAAGTACAAAAGTACAAATTAAAGTATTATCCAAAGAACATTATATGTATACACTTATCCATAAATAAAAAATATACTTTCAAATACCAAAGGTACCAATCGAAGATTGATTATACTCGTATTAATATTATAATTCATTCATTTAGAAAAGTCATCATTGTAAGTAATATTAATCATTAAAATACCTTTCTAAGTATCCTAATCCTTCCTAACTTCCTTTCCTTTGTAGGTGAGTTTTTATTTATTTATGCTTTTGCTATTTGTCAATTTCTTTGAATAAATTATAGTTTCAAAATTAAAAATTCTAGTTTCAACACAGGTGTAATGTAGATTATGGTGCCGTGTGGTGACGGCCTAAGAATACAAGTGTCACCACTCCCTTACATGCCTGGGATGTCGTAAGAGTCGACTAACAGGCTCGACGCATTGAACACCTGTGCGAGAGAAGGAAAACTTGAAACAAACCCTCTACCAACCCGTCTGGCCAGCGTGGTAGCAGTAGGATAATAGCCTCCTTTGAACGCCATAAGGCGTGAGCTAGGAGAGGCCTATGTCCAGCAGTGGACGTCCATAGGCTGATGATGGAATGTAGATTATGTTGAAGAGCGGCTTCCTCCCAACACAGGTTATTTTTAACTTTAAGGGAGGAGTATTATTCAAAGCCTGTGTTTGTCAATAATAGTTATTTGTTATGCAAGGCTGGAAAGTTGGTTATTTAACGGCGAGTTACGTCTATTGAAAGCTGAGCAAGCGAAGGATTCTAGGATTGATCCACGAGCGTAGCAAGTGGTTCAATGATTGAATCCTGAGCGAAGCGAGGATTTCAAAGGTACAAGATGCTAAAAACTTTTCTGCCGAGCGCAACACACAATTTTTCACCTCACAACAGCGAGGAATATTTTATGGTTGTTTCCGCCGTCAACTTCCGGTAAAAAATTCTTTAAACATAAAGTTTAATCTAAATATATTAACCTTATTCTCGTTGTTTTAATGATATAAAACCTAAAATAATAAAAAAGGAGTATTATAGTTAATTCAAAGTTGTTTGAAGTAGGAATATATTGTTACTTAAAAATGACAATAATAACGATTCCGTAAATGTTGACACTGACATGAGGTACAAGACAAAGACAATTTAAAAATAAAGATTTATGTCACGTTCCGAAATCCAATCACAGGTTGTAAAATCTCATCCAGCCTAATATTTTTTTGTTTAATCTTATTGTTATTATTTTAATGATCCAATGAACTAATATATTATATAATAAAACCAAAACGGAGTATTATAATTAATTTAAAGCTATTTAAAATAAGAATAAAATGTAACAATAAAGTCAATAGTGCGATTCGGAACGCATTATGACATATTTTTAGGCATTAAATTAAAAAAGTGCTTTGCCGCGCTAGGCCGCAAAAAGCCATTTTCTACGCCTAAACTGTTTGACAAAACTTCCTTTTCAGAGCGTGTGAGGTGAAAAGATTATTGTTTATTTAACTAATATTATAAATGCGAAAGTGTGTTTGTTTGTCCTTCACGCCTTAACTAAGCAACCAATCGACTTGATTTTTGGCATATAGTTTAAAGAAAGATGAGTAACATAGGTTACTTTTTATCTGGATATTACCACGGGAACGGGAACCACGCGGGAGCAACGGGTATTAAAATAATTATCTCACTCTGTAAATGTGACTTTGTAACGTTGTGTGATTCGACGATTTTTAAATAAGTCCTCATCAAACTAAATTATCATTAACCTCTCAGGCCCCGAGTTATGATATTCAATAGATATTTCATTTTCTATGAACACACCGGTGTGCTGATAGCAAATGACGAATCAATGCATAATATGAAATGCAAAAATGTACTTGTAACTTACCTACTTAGGTTAGAAAAAAGCTTAAAAATAGATTTAATCTCATATGAACATATTTTTTACTTACAGATCCTATCAATACAATGTGGTAGAGAGCCAGGTTGTTCAATGGTAGAGCGTACATAAACAATACGAAAAAAGCAAACCTTGCAGTTTCTTGAAAAGTATCAAATGGAACAAGTTCACCCATCGGAAATTTCTGAACCAGTGGTCAATAAGATTTGTTTTGAAGTTTGGAAGCGCTTCTAATTACCATCGTCAAATGCTTTATTTTTAGTCATCAGCCATTTTAACGTCTTCACTGCTGGGGCACTGGCCTTCCTTATAGATGGGTAAGGACCATGACCAACCACGCGGGCCCAATGCTTATTGGTGGGTTTTAGCGAATACAAATACAGACCGGACCAACGGCTTACGTGCCTTAATAGATTTTTGATCACCCTTCCTGTGACCGACCATTGCCAAAGTTGCTTAACGGCTACGATCGCAGGCCGAGCGCGTCAAGCTCCTCAAACTTTATATACAGGGTTATTTTGAAACAATATCTTAAATTGTTAAATTCGACTCAGAGTCGATAAGTAAACAACTTACTCCTAGAAACTCGGCTCGAAATATTTTTTTTTTCGACTTTTCATACAAATCAGACTGATCACGTGATAGATTTAGTATGGGAAGTCTAAAAAATGTTTTTATATTTCGACCCATGCTTTTATGAGAAAGCTGTTTACTTACCGATTCTGAGTTGAACTTAAAAAAATTATATACTTATAACTTTTTAATTTTGCATTTCACAATGCTATTTTTATGTGATAAATATTAAACAAGAAAATATACTAGAAAAAAGCAACTAGTCTCATGTAGCCCTGACGGGATCCCGTCACAATTTTATATACTGTTTAATAATAGTCGTGTATAATGTTTTAGTAATAATCAGAATGTTTAGTTTACCTCTGTGGTCTAGTGTAAGTTTGGAAGTGAGGCTGGGTTGGTATAGTCGGCAACATTTCATTATCTTTGCAAGAGCAATGCGATAGCGAATATTGCGCGACAATTGCTTTGCGTCACGTATCAGCATAGCTACTGCACTGTTATTACAGTGCGACCTCTACTGAACAATCGATGAACTAAAATGTGCATTCATTTAGTTCTTGTTGTACCAAATTGTTTTTGGCACTAGCGTCATAGCAACACGCGGCGTCTCACTCTCGCTCTCTAGGGAGAAGCGCGAGTGAGTGAGACGCCGATATACGAACTATCAGCGAGCGAGTATAGTGCGATAAGGCTTATAATGAACGTTGCAAAAAAAATTAACTAACATCTCTGCTCGCGTTAATATAAACCTTGACGCACATGCAATAAGGCTTTTAATGAATGTGGCAAATAAAGGAACTTAGACGCCATTTTGCGTAATGTCATAGCAAACAGCGCCCCCGTCCACATTCATTCTATGCCTTGTCGCAATATAGCCAGCGGTCACATACGCAATACCATTTTTACCACCACGGGCTGCTTAAAGAATTTGAATGAAGAGTGTCCTGTACAAGAAAACATTGATTTATAATGGTCTTGCAAATGCTTCATAATATATAATATTTAAAGTATAGTAGAATGAGAAGGTTCCGTACAAAAAAGTTCCTTTAAAACTTTACACATTTTTTTTTATAAATAATTCTGCACAAAAAAACTATTTATCGATACAAAGCGATTATAAGAATATTAAAAATACACGAAATTTAAAGATACTAACTTCGTAACTGAGTGGATTTTCATACAAACTTTCATCCCCTATTTTACTCCCTAGGAATTGAATTTCAAAAAATCCTTTCTTAGTGCTTATCCACACCATAAAAGGCTAACCCTCCAAAAATTGATTGTCTACTTTCAGCCGTTTGGGCTCTACTCTCATGTCAACAACCAATCAATTTAGAATTTTATAGTTACAGATTCTTGAAAACTAAAACATAAATTGCATCCTCATGTCAAAAAACCGGACAAGTGCGAGTTAGACTCGCCCACCGAAGGTTCCGCACCAATTTGTAGGTACCTAGGTTATTATAAGAAAAAAAATTGATTTCGTCGAATTGAGAACCTCCTCCTTTTTTTGAAGTCGGTTAAATGGTTCAGGAATCGAATTTCGCAGTTTTTTCGAAGTTTCTTGAAATGTAGTTTCCAAAACTTAAGATTAAGTTTTTCATTATTTAATTACAAATGTAAAGTTTTTGGATTTTTTTTCTGTATTCGTAGTAAAAGACAATATTACTTGCCAAATTTCATAGATATAGGTCAACGGGAAGTACCCTATGAATTTTGTTTACCTTTAGAGTGTTGATATCTACGTTTTTAGCGACATTAACGGTCCTATCTTTTTTTAACGTTAATTTACAAGTTTGATTTTTTTACCCCTTCAACAGACTTGAATATATGGTTTTAATTTCAACTCGTTACCTCCACGCGTTCCTGAGATAAACGAAGACAGACGGACGGACGAACAGACGGACAACAAAGTGATCCTCTAAGGGTTCCTTTTTTTTTAGAGGTTCGGAACCCTAAAAATTGTGTAAAGAGACCCTACGTCCATATGTGTGTAACTAAAGAAATTATTACGTCCATAGTTACAGGTTGTAAAAAAAATATTTTTTGTTCGTTTTGCACTACCTAGATCGAGTTGCGAAGGTTATAATACGCACGTTTCTTAGTTTCTCGCCTATGCCTATGCCTGTTTTGATCAACGCGTGTTTATCCTAAGTTATCAAGACTTAGTTACTGTCATTCGACGGAATTGACTTTGGCGATATTGCTTGTGATTACGTCGAAATGAAACAACCTTTTTACAGCTCTGCGTTGTTTATTGTAGGTACTTCCGATTGTGTACAGACAAATGCATCGACGTTAGAGCACCTTATTGTGTTGTAGTAAGATTTATTTTTCCTTAAGAATGCTGGTGGATGTACGACGTCATATTGCTAAAGTGAAAAATCTGTTTGTCGTCAAGCAGTTTTAGATGATTGGTTTCCTGAAGGTATTTGGTATCAAAAAACAAATTGCTATCTTATGTACACCTAAGTAAATAATGTTGGCACAATTTCAACCTCAACTATTCAATTCATTTTCCTAACGGCAAATGAATAAAATCTAGTTGTATTTTAAAATTGCGCAGATTTTTTATGTTAAAGTAAAATTGAATAAAGTCGAATCTAACTCAAACTGCGTAAAACAAACTTTTATCGTCGCAGTTTAATAAATAAATATTTCCGATTGAAAAATTACAATATTTAGCAGTAATTAATACTAACAGATAGATATTATAAAGATGAAACGTTTGTAGGTTTGAACGCTGTATACAAATACGTAGTCGTGGATATGATCAATTATTTTTCACCTCACACGCGCAGAAAAGAAAGTATTTTCATTAAATTTCTGCGGCGAAATTTGCATTTTACCGGCCTAGCATGGTAAACATTTTATTTATATAGAAAAATAACGTCATAATGCGTTCTGAATCAAACAAACAAACAATAATTTATTTGTATCTAAAGCCTGGTACAAAAGTCACTGTAGTCAAAGACTGTGTCGCAGTTATTAGCGCCCACCTCAAAGTTATACAAATTTGCAAAAAATACAAATAAATTAACCGAAATCTATGGTCTAACTAGAGACTATTTATAAAAGAAAAAAACAAAAACTTTCTTATACATGTAAGTGTAGAAGGTGCGCGCGCGCGTGGGTGCGCGCTTGGGTGTGGAATGTGTGTGCGCGTGTGTGTGTGTGTGTTTGTGTGGGTGAGTGTGTGTGTTAACGTGAGTATGTGATGTGTGTTATGTGTGTTGAATGTCATTCATTTTGTTAAACAAGAGACTCGACATCTTCATATTTTAAACTAAGGAGCCACTTGCACAAAACATGCTTACACTCTCGAAAAGATAAGCTGTAAAAAGGCTCCAAAGATACGAGATGCTAAAAACTTTTCTGCCGAGCGCAACACACAATTTTTCACCTCACAACAGCGAGGATGTTTTTTTAGGTTGTTTCCGAAATCAACTTCCGGTAAAAAATCTTTTAAGGTGGTACGACTTCCATACAAACGAACATTGCACATTAATTGGTTCATCATACATTAATAATTCATAAATACACGCGCAACTAACTCGTTTCAGTTATTTGTTTGCGCGAAATTATTAAAAAAAATACTTTCATACATGAGCTATATAAATGCGATGGGTCACACACACATACGTAGAATTATTGAAATTATAAGACATTAGTATATTCGTGTTTTATGTATGAATGTACAATTTTTTAATTAATTCGCGCAAACAAATAACTGAAACGAGTTGGTTGCGCATGTATTTATGAATTATTAAGGTATGATGAACCAATAATTGTGTAATGTTTGTTTGTATAGAAGTCGTACCACCTTAACAATAAGTTTAATCTAATTATACCATGTGATAAATATTTTCTTGTTTAATATTTATCACATAAAAATAGCACTGTAAAATGCAAAATTAAAAACTTATAACTAATTATACATATTCTTGTTGCTTTTATTAATATAAAAACTAAAATATTAAGAAAGGGAGTATTATAGTTATGATTTTGTAATTTTTGCATTTTTCAATGCTATTTTTATACTTATGGTAAATTTTAAATAGAAAAATATTGGAAAAAATTAACTCGGCCATAAGTGAATTCTCAGACGGGAATCGAACCCGCGACCTTTGGAAATCCGGTCCAATGCTCTAACCGATGAGCTACCGAGACTTTAAGTCTCGGTAGCTCAGCAGTTAATTTTTTCCAATATTTTTCTATTTAAAATGTACCATAAGTATTATAGTTAATTCAAACTTATTTAAAATAGGAATAAATGGATGGATCATCCACCTTTAATAACAACAAAAACGAATCAGTAAGTGAGGCCGCACACCGGCGCCACAAGCTACACGCAACATACATTTACAGCACCACAATTATTGCGCCACAAATGTATCGTGTATGCGCACGTCGGAAGCACAGTTGTAGCGTGGGACTAGCAACAGAATGTCGACATCATCATCTGACGACGTCGAATTTTTGATGTGGCGATTAATAAATGACAAAATAATTACAAGGTATAGGTAGGTATATTTACTTACCCCTTTCATTGAATTTCTGTTATTCGTCTGTTACTTATTTACTATATTCATTGAGTGTGTGATTATATAAAATAGGGTTTTTTCCAACTTCTGCAATAAACTCAATGTGCAGGAGGTTTCTACTGGGTCGACAAACAGAAATGATACGATGTTCTTGATATTGAGTTTTTACTGAATTTTATAAACAGTAAGTTTGAGATTTATTACAATAAAAAAATGGAAAATTGTATGACGTCGACCGCGCGCGTGCGTTCGCGTGTGTGACCCGTGGCTCAGTGGTCGCGTCAACAAGCTCCCCGCGTTGGAACACCAGGTTCCAAGAGTCGAGTTGGCAGCAGGCAGAGCCTGTTGTTGGCTCGTCGTAGCACCCCTGACGCAGTCTTCACGTCGGCGACTCGACAGATGCCGTCAGAGCCCGGATGAAGCTGAGTGATGCGGCCAAGCAGCCATCGGTTAGGTGGGAGGCGATCGTCCTTCACGACCACCATGTCTCCTAGTCGTAGCTCGCCGTTGCTGCGCTGCCATTTCGTTCGTTTTTGTAGTTCTGAAAGGAACTCATTTTTGTATCTTTTCCAAAAATGCGCTGCGAGAGCGCGAGCCACTTCTAAGTGAAGACAGCTATCATCCCTCAATTAATATTAATATTTTAGACTTAGAATGTGTTAAATTTAAGGAAAAATATAATAATCGATTTAATTTTCACAAATTTAACTACAACATGATAAACAAGTATTTGAGTAATATTAACTGGACAGACATTCTATCTCATGACTGTATAGATGACGACGTCAATGCTTTCTATAAAATACTGCACAAGTGTTGCTCTCTCTTTTTTCCGATGGGTAAGCCTTCGAATACACAATACCCTATTTGGTACAGTCGTGCTCTAATTAAAATAATCGATCAAAAAAACGAAATGCACAAAAACTGGAAACGTTTCGGTAATCCCCGCGATTACGATGAGTTCTCTATGTTGAGACATCGAATGAAGATGGTACAGGATGAGTGCTTTAGGGATTATACTTGCAGGATTGAGTCAAAATTACGCTATTCGTCAAAACATTTCTGGTCATATGTAAAGACAAAACGGGGAGGTACAAATTACCCTAAGACATTCTCACATGAAGATACAATATACACAGACGGTCAGCACATTTGTAACGCATTCAATAAATATTTTGAGAGTGCTTTTACCAGCTCATCGCAATCGTCTGGAACCAGCAGTCGTTCACCCAGCGGGGGTCCCGCTACCGATGAGACTATCTCTCGTATTGATATTACCCCATCAATTGTAGAAAAACATCTTTCTGATCTGGACTGTCCAAAGGGCCCAGGTAGTGATGGCATACCTCCTATTTACTTTTCTAGGTGTGCTGAGACGTTAGCTTTTCCAATATACTTACTGTTTTCAAAATCTTTGGAAAAGGGCATTTTCCCTACTGCTTGGAAAGAGGCGCATATTATCCCAATTCATAAAAAAGGTTCAAAATCTTTAATTGCTAACTACCGCCCCATCTCTATATTAAACGTGATGCCTAAAATAAAAATAAAAAATGTATATACGAATATTTATCCGGTGATCACTAGGGGCATACCGACGTCACAGCACGGTTTCTTAAGGGGCCGCTCCGCTGTATCCAACCTGGCTATCTTTACTAACTATGTTTTGAAAAAGCGTTTGATCGTGTCGATCACGCCATTCTAATCCAAAAACTCGAATCATTGGGGATTCACGGTGACTTGCTGAGGTGGATTATTTCATATCTCTCCAATCGTTCGCAGGCAGTTGTAATGGGTGGTTTCAAATCTGACTTCATTACAGTTCCGCAGGTGTTCCGCGGGGCTCGCACCTTGGCCCTTTATTTTATAATGCTTACATACATGACATTTATACTTGTTTCACTAGCGCTGAACATCTTTTATACGCCGATGACAAAAAAGTCTACATGAAAGTAAATTCGTTCTCTGATTGTATGTTAATCCAGCAAGATCTTAATAACCTGATGTCTTATTACGCAAATAACAACATTACGATCAGTATTAATAAATGTCAACGACAAAAAAGTCAAAGGGCCAGAGTCGACGTGTACCCCCAACATGGAGAAGGAGGGGTCTTCCAGGCACCTCAAACGGCGGCAACAAATATCCGCCCGAACATACAGACATACGCCGGCTTTTGCTTTAGAGGAGTCTTCAAGCACGTAGAGGGGATAATTGAGGTAGCCTGTGTCAGCGGACGGCAGTATTTGACTGACGGAGACGTCAGAAACAACAATCCTGGCCGTGCTGTCTCAAGATGGTGGTGGACAGCATTGAGGTTAGAGTGGAGTCCGCGTATGTTGCAAAACTCGACCTCATATAGAGTGGAAGGCGTGGGGGTGTGCACCGCTGAACAACCAAACCTTACCTATGATAAATTTTAAATAGGAAGATATTGGAAAAAAATAACTCGGCCTCAATTGAATTCACAGATGGGATTCGACCCCCCGACGACCCTTGAAAATTCGGTCCAATGCTCTAACCACTGAGCTACCGAAAAATGCAAAAATTCAAAATAATAAACCAAACTTTGTTTTAAGTACTGCCATTGAGAACGAAAATTAAGAGACGTGAAATGGATTGACTTTGCCGTGACTTACTCAGACAAAAATGTGGAGGCTTGTTTCCCCGCGTAGTTGCCTAAGTAGTCCGATCAACGAGGAGATTCGTTGTATGGAGACTTCCGAATAATTCCTCAGTCGATGAAACTTGACACATGATTAAAATAGGTATCACACATTATAGATAAACAATAATCCAACGACTTTTTTTACCCCACCCCCCACGCCTCGTTCACCAACCGGCACGACGACGGTTAACATTTATAATAGATAGACGTTCTTACTCCGGTTATGCTTTTGAATTCGGAGGCGCATGTATATCCTGGAAGTCACAGATATGTTAATTTGTTGTGATGCGATGTCCACGTGTCAGGCTGAGTATGTGAGCAAGCACATTGATATAAGGCACCATTTTATAAGGGGTATTTTAAAGGACATCAAGAGCATAGAGTTGTCGTACCTACCTACTGACTGTATGCTTGCTGATATTTTAATTAAGGCTTTGCAAAAGTTAAGCACTACAAGTACATGTCCGGTTAAAACTTTCTTAAGTCATGTTGTTAAAAATACGTTTATTTCTATGAATATGCATATTAAGGGGGTGTGTGATTATTCGATAACAGATCCATTTGATATGCGTATACGATATACATATTTGATATACGAAAAAAAAAAGTGTTGTCATAGTATTTAAAATATGACTGTTTGTTCACCCTTGTTCTTGACGTTCTGTTAAAATGTTGCATTTATAAATGAATCGCTCCATGTTAAAAGGGCATGAGTCACCATTTTCTAAGAAATGAGTTAGTGACGCCATCTATTAGAAAACGCCCCAACACACCTTTTCAAGTTGGTTAGGCAACAAAAAGTCCTCAGTCCATAAAAATACGTACGAAAAAATAGGTCTCGAATTCTAATTCCATGTAAGAACGGCGTCAGTCCATTGACTTTCGCCCTTTTTACAAGGAACGTTTCTGGCAACACTAGAACTGACATTCAGAATGAAGAATCAGAATTTTATAAAAATACATGTATTTCAAAGGATACTATGGGAAGAAATACCCCCAAAGAAAGAAAAGAGCATTTTGGGATAAGTAGCCACCACCAATACACGTATGATAAAAAATATAAAGGATATATCGAAGCTAGAGAATTCATTGATGGTTTTATGGTTCAAACTTTTGAATTAGGTCTCAGAAATCATATTCCAGATAGTTTTCCTTCTAGGAGAGCTTATAGGGACAGGGATTTGTGCCCCTCAAAAGTGTAAAACATGAGGATCTGACAAAGGTTTTAATCTATGTGCCTGAGGAATACCAACAATTTTATCAAGATATCTTGGGACGTCCTACTGTAGAGTACAATCATGATAGTGATGATGATTTTGCTGAAAATTAAACCTAAATATGTCTTTCATTATGTTTTTCTGTTGATTATAAACATTGTAGTTCATTATAATAAATATTATTCTTAAAACTTTTTTTATTTTTCACAACAATCTTTATTAGTTGTTAACAAGCCATCAGTCCTCAAACTTTAATTAGGAATATCATAAAAACTATTAAGTATTTCAGTTTTTAAAAAATGCTAAATTATAAGGGTAAAGCATATCTAAAGTAAAGTATTAAAAAAAGTAGTTTCTTTGACTTATTTTTGAAGGCAAAGTTTTTTCTTCTTTTCTGTAAGTTAAGATGTCTGGACTATTGCCCTTTTAACATGGAGCGATTCAAATAAACCTTTGTTATTCAAACGCCCTGTCTATTCTATCACTCTGAGACACTGCCCCTGCCCCCCACAGTTTGTTTACTGACATAAGTAGAAACTAAGACGCAAGCTTCTCTAAGCCAAAATCCGTGTAATCTCGAGTTTCAGCCGCGAAGGGGTTAATATTTACGAGTATTTAGGGAAACTTAAAGTCGGCTTCAATTAAATACAAGCTGAAGGGTGAAACGGTAAACATTTATCTTTATTTCAGAATAGGACAAATTGCGTAAATCGATTAACTTGTCACGTTGTATTTCTTTGAAAATAATTAAGTAATATCTTTACTTTTAAGACACGAGATCTGCATTTCAATTTATTTTGTAAATAATAAATAATGTTTATATAATTATGTTCGCAGGTTTAGACTATTTCTATTTAATTATCAAAGAAAGAAAGCTTTTTCTTACAATTTAAAAGTGTCCTGTTTTGAAAACCACAGTTTTGATCTAAGTTTCCAATTTTCTTAACACTGCGAGCTAACTTTTAATCTATTTTTACCCGACTACGGCAAAACAAAAATTTGGGGTTATGATTTTGACCGGTATGTATGTATGTTCATCTGTACCCACATAACTTTTAAACTGCTGATTATATATTCACAATTGAGGTATCGTTGGAAGCGTCTCGATTGTCCGCTGGTTATAGGCTATGTCACGTCTCATGAAATTGAATATGGCGCCCTCTAGACGACATAAAGCTGTTAACTAAAAAACTTAATTTTTTAAAGAATATCATGTTTGGTATCATATGAAAGCTCTTGGTAAGCACGTTTCAAAATCATATATTTTATTAGTTTTTGCTCGCGGCTTTGCTTGCATTTAAAACTCCAAAAGACTTTAAATAAATAATATTTTTGGTCTAAGTTAATGTCACGTTTGCGCTTCAGATCCAGTAAGCTGGGTGTAGAATTAAGTTCCGTTCTTAATAGAGTTTTTATATAGATCATCGATTCCCAAAGTGTTCCAGGGCTCCACGGACGACTCGACGGGGGTCTACGTTGGCTTGACAAAAATGGGGGTTCACAATTCGTAAGTCAACGAAAAATTTGGTTTGGATAATGATAAACTAAAATGTTGGCTTGACCTTTATCAATACCAATTAATAGTGTAATAATTACATATTTGAATAAATACAACACAAGAAAATATACATTTTTACCACTCTGAATGGGTAGTTTTTTAAATAAATAAGTGAGAAGTGAGAATTGATTGGTTTCTTGTGCTGTGAGTGAGCTGAATTTTAACCACGAATCCCAAAAAAGGAAAGTTGGATGGAATCACTTCTTTGATTGGCCAATTTTACTTTTTTGACATACGTAGTTGGAACTCAGCCGCAACGTTCCAAAGTTAGATCTAATCTTCACATTTTTTGTTGAGTTTTGGGAATATGATAGAACTAAATGAAGCTGCAGGGGGTCCACCAGAACCAGCAAAATTTTGAGAATGGTGTATGAGAAAAAAAGTTTAGGAACCTGTGATATAGATAATTCAGAAGCTCGGTGGTCTGGGTTGTAGCAGTTTAGCTCAGTTGGCCATAGGATGGGTAAACGAAAATTTTCTCGTGCTCTTCCGTGCTTCGGAAGATCTGTAAAACCGTTGGTTCCGGGTGTATTTGTAATTGTTACAACCACCAATCCAATTTGGGCGTGGGTCATGGCCCTTCTCCTTAAGGAAGGCCACTTCCCCAGCAGTGGGGACATTAAAATGGCTGGTTATGATGATGTGGTGAGATTAATATTCAGTCAACTGTAGTTCATCTCCTACATTGATTATAAAAAATACGTTTTAGGACATTTACAACTGACATTCTATTGGCAAGTATAATACAAGGATTTGAGGTGGGATGATCAACAAAGCTTTCGAGCTGAAGTTGATTTCTAAACCGCCAGGTTTAGAAATCAACTTGACAGACAGAATAGTGTTATGGGTGACTTTTGTGACGTGTAAGTAATTTCTGCAAGAGGGTGCTTCAATTCGCGAGGAAAATTCGCTATGCAGAATGATTATGTGAATGCTATCAGAGACTCGATTGGAACCTACATCAGTCAATGGGCGTTTTTCCATTAGCCGACAAGACACCGGCACCGGCCTGACTCTAAAATGTATGAGAATATAATATTATGGCATGTCTTTTCACTCGCCATACCGACATGACGATGACTCCCACCGGCAGCCATCCGCCCTGCAAAACTGCATGTGTGTTGTATACGTATCTACGTGTGCGAGTGAGTGCGCGTGCGCGGGGCGAGGTGGGGCAAGCCGGTAGCCTGTGGTACATACAAAAAAATTGAGAGTCGTGTCGGTGCGGTCCATTTGAAAAACAGAGCGCGCCGGCATCGTGTCAGGTTATGTTATGGCGTCAGACTTAGATAAGATGGTGGTAGCTAGCCAGGCGGAGTTACAACAAGT
The DNA here is from genome assembly GCA_910589605.1 of Chrysoteuchia culmella. Classification (NCBI taxonomy): domain Eukaryota; kingdom Metazoa; phylum Arthropoda; class Insecta; order Lepidoptera; family Crambidae; genus Chrysoteuchia; species Chrysoteuchia culmella. The sequence continues at coordinate 11,702,176 of OU342653.1, forward strand.
CTTACCACCAACCAAACTTTGATTTAGTAACATGAATTTGAGCATTAACATTTGAAAATAAGGGCTAATTGAAAGCATACATAATTAAATAAATAAATAAATATTCGCATACAATCATACCAATTATCTAGTCCCACGATAAGTTTCATGAAGAACTTGTGTTATGGATACTAGATAACGGATAAACATACTTATATACTTTTTTTTTTGTAAATACATACTTAATATACATACTAAACACCCAGACCAAGACAAATAGACATGTTCACGCACACAAATATTTGTCTTGTCCGGGGATCGAACCCGGGACCTCTGGCGCAGAAGGCGGGGTTAGTACCCCTGCGCCAAACAGGTCGTCATTATAATAAAGACTTTGGCGCAGGGGTACTATACCCGCCTTCTGCGCCAGAGGTCCCAGATTCGATCCTCGGACAAGGCAAATATTTGTATGCATGCATGAACATGTCTTTTTGTCTTGGTGTTTATTATGTAGGTATATTATGTATTTACAAAAAAAACACAATTTCTTCATGAATCTTAGCGTGGGCTAGATAATTGGTGTGATTGTATGCAATTATTTATTTATTCATTATATTTTATAATCAGTTACGTACAAGCCTTAGATATTTCTCCTTACACCACCACGACTCTTATCAAATTCCTCGTAAGTGCTTGCCAAGTCACACTCAAGATCGTGGAAGGTGGTTATAAGAGATCGTAATACGGAGGTTGTCTTTCTATAAAATCTCACCAATCTCACGGAGAAGTGTCCGCCCAAGTCTATCCCGTCTTGCAGCGCCACTCACTTTTGTATTTTCAACCTTTCCATAATTCTTCCTACGTGGCTCTACTATTTAATAGAATAGTACACAGAGGTTTTTTTATTATTATTTTATTTTAAAGCTCCCGACGGATAATTAAGTCAGGGGTTTTTTAATTATTTTATCCTTCTCAACGATTTTTTTTAACAGCCGTAAGTTTATTTTTAATTTTGCTTTTTATTTTAAATGTAGATATATTTCATTTTATGGAATGCTGTCGGAATATCAAGTTGCCTTATTGGTAAGTCTTCATTTACTGCTTTGGATATCATCAGTATAATGCTTGGCATTCCTGCAACAGGTGAGTACATTTCTGTATTATCATAGCTTTTCTGCTGAAAGCCTCGTACAACCAGTCTGGCCTTTTTATTTCTTTCTTTAAGTTTGAATAGCCATTCGGTGTCTATAGTCTTTTTCTTTTCAGGTAAGTCAGTTTCTGTCCAAGTTCCAAGTTTTACTAATGCATTTAATTCTGTTTCTTTAGCTTGTCTCCATCATTTATCTTTACAGGCTTCTTGATAGGTATTTCGTACTTCTGTAGATGCAGGTTTATTTAATGCTATGTTGATTTCTTATTCATTAAGAAAATTTAGTTTATTTACTTTGCTACCTGATCTTGTTTGTATTTGTATTATTTTATCTTTTGTATGTATTACTTCTTCTTCTGTATGTATATCTTCTTCTCCTGTATGCATTTCTTCTTCTTCTGTATGTATTTCTTCTTGTTCTGTATCGATTTCTTTTGTTTCTGTGTTTTGATTTTGTGTTATATTTGGTAGTATTATTAATTCTTCTTTTTTGTCTTGAGCTTGATCTTTTCCTGTTTTTATTTTACCAAAGATGACATCTCTTCTAATTTGTACCTCTTTTCTTACAGGGATCCATAGCTGGTAACCTGTTGGACAGTAGCCGACCATGATGAGTTCTTTACTTCTTTCATCTAACTTCTTAAGTGGAAGTTAGTTGTTTTGCATATGTGGAGCAACCAAATGTTTATATTTTATTATTATTACCAAATGTTTGATTTAAAGAACCTATAAATAGATATAATTTGTTTTATTGAGAGCACACACTTATAAAAGTTAATACAATGAACCAGAGAGAGCGTCCACAGAGTAGATAGCTAAAGAGGATATTTGTATTATAATTTTAAGACAATGGTACAAATTATTTAGCCTAGCTAACAAAAAAAACGCCGTCCGCATCCAATTTATCATATGTATAAAAATAGCATTTATAAGTGCAAAAAATCGTAAATTATAAATAGACGATAATCGTTTACACTCAATCTACAATCAGCAGAAAGTGAATAACTATAGAAAGTAATGAAATACAATACATTTGGAGTAAGAATTAAGAACAAAGAAGCTCCATTGATAAGAACTATTTATATATTTAATTAAAGATTTAGGTGTTCTATACGATCAGAAGCTGACATTTGTGCCACACATCGAGAACGTAATTAAAAAGGGATCCAAACTACTTGGCTTTGTTATGAGAAACAGCAAACCCTTTCGTTAATCCAAAAACTAAAATAATTCTTTACTGCAGTCTCGTTCGAAGCATTTTAGAGTACTGTAGTGTAGTCTGGCGACCTCACTATGCTACTCACTCCATGCGTATAGAACGACTTCAAAAGCGATTCGTTAGATATTTGGCCTTTTCTATCGGCAAAGCTAAAGAACTTCATTCTTATTCTGAAAGGCTCAGTTTTTTTGGTATGTTGTCCTTATCAAATAGACGAGACCTATTAGATATAATGTTCTTCACAAAATTAGTAAGAAATATGTCTGATTGCCCGCAGCTATTAGCCCTTTTCAACTTCCGAGCACCAGCTAGAATCCCGCGTATACCAATTACACCTCTTTGCCCACTAAGGAGAACAATACTTGGATCGGACTGTAAACCATTATAGTGACACTGTTGACATCCATCATGATTCCGTGAATACGATGCGGAATAAGATTAACTGCTTGTTGCATATTCCCTTTTCATAATATTTCACACACGCCCACAACATGCATATACTCATACATACCCTTTAATTTAATTTAGTTCTATTAGTTCCTTATGTAATTAGAATAGAGTTTATTTACCGAGCATGCTGTGTTCACCTATAAATGGTTGTACATTAAGTTAAGTCTTTGATTAAGTATTTATTTCTGATGTATCATTGTATCAACCGTTGGTGTTCCTAATAAAGAGAAAAAAAAACCTTAGAAACCTGGAGTAACTAAGCCTTTTGTTTTATATCTTTTCAAAATAATAATAAGTGCTAAAACCTCAAGGGCCGGCGAGAAACGCAATATTGGAAGATTTAATAGACTATTAAAGCCCTCTGCAAAGTCGATGTCCGTCAAAGGCCGTAATGCTATATATATTTTCATGAATTTTATTCCCAAATAAAACGAGGCTTGGTTTATGTTTCGGCTTAGTGATAATAATAGCATAATGAAAATATCTGTTACCCGTTTTACCCTGTCTGAGTTGTTGTGACATGTTTTCGCTCCTATTTTCTTAATAAAACTGCTCACAATTTCAGTTAGGAGTGTGATTTTGCCTGTTCGTACAAAAGTTAAAGTTCAACGGATTTTCTATTGAATTTAAACGCCTCTGTGGCCTAGTGGTAACAACCATCGGTATCAGACCCAGAGGTCCCGGGTTCGATTCGATTCCCAGCGGGGGTACATATTGTATTCGGTTTGGTTGGTGGTAGGACTTGTCGTAAGTTCGCCTGGCTAGCTACGTCTGACGTCATATCTAAGTCAACATTAAGTCTGACGTCATAACAACGTTTATAGCATTGTTGTGTTCCGGCAGTTAGATATAAGATGGCCAGCCCACAGTGGTTGAGGATTCCGGGAGAAACGCGCTTCCAATTCTTCAACCTTATCAATACTTAACCTCTAGGGCGACGGGCTCCGTGCGATTTTGTTACCGTCAGGTGCCGGCACTTTTAGGTATCGACGTGTATCATGCCTGACCGCCTTCACTTTTTTGTTTTTATTTCTTTAATTTAATCCAATTTAGACGATTAATAATTTTTAGAAACCTAGAAATATTATCTAAACACTGAAAGTAATAATAAATAAAACATACCCTTTTACTGCATCTTCCATAAATTTGATTTCATCACGGATTATATAATACTGTTTCATCAAGGTTTGGAAATTTCTCTAACCTCGAACTTTGACGGCACAGGAATCACGTAAAACTTGTTATTAATCACATTATTTTGAGTTTCACACCGAGCTTGTAGACTTTTTTTATGATTACGGACTTTACACTTTGTACTAAATGCATTTGTAATACAAACTACAGAAATAACTATGACTCGACACACCATGAAGATTCGGCGTCACAAACTGTTTCAACGTCCAATTTCTTTTTTTATAAGTGACAGCAAATCATAATTCATTATTAGTATAGACAGCAGAATAGATTGATGTGTAACACTCATATTGGCAAAATATATAAAATAATAGTGAAAATTAGACAATGGGCGATATCTGGTCGGGACATACGGGATTCCCACCGGGGCGCTTGACGGTACTTTTTTTGGGAATAACGGGGTTACCACCGGCGCCACAGGGGTTAACATCAGGTTTGATGAAAGCTAAGCGTCACACCGTTGTTATTTAAAAAAATAGTAATAAACTCCCCTATAACTCAAATGATACAAAACTTTTAAGGGCATTTTAATAAGAATCAAACAAGTTTAGAATCTATTTAATCTTTAGGAGGCATCCCCAAACGAAATAGAATTCCAATAAGGAACATCTGGAATAGTTTGTAAGCTTACTTGATTGAAATGATAGCTTATCGGATATAAAATAAAATAAAAAAAATAAAAAAAAAAGTTATAAGTAGATGGCAGTTTCATCTTAATCGATATTCAAACATCTGTAAAGATGTTTCTTTCGAATGCGAGGATATTTCTCTCATTGATGAAACGACGGTGGCCAACACCGTAGAAAAAGGGGAATATACTAGAGAATTTCAACGTGTTCTCGTAGGTCTCTGTAGCATAATTGGTCAGTGCATTGGGCCGGATTCCCAAGTATGCGGGTTCGAGTCCCGTCAGGGCGACATGAGACAAGTTGTTATTTTCTAGTATATTTACTTGATTAAAAATTATCACATAAAAATAGCATTGTAAAATGCAAAATTAAAAAGTTATATTGTTATTAAGTTCAAATGGGTAGGTACAATCGGAGTACTTCCCCGTCGACCAGTAGCGTTTTTATAGGGAGCGTTCTTTCAAAAAGTAGTACTCGTAGATTTATAGAAACCGTTTAGGTATATCACAAATAATAGAACATTCAAAGGTTTGAACATTTGAATAATAAACTTTCATCTTAATAGTTTTCGAAATAACGGCCTTCAAAAGTACTCTAGTGGTCGACCAGGAAGTTCCTCGATTGAACTATCCATTTGAAGATGGTACTCGTGCTATTATTATACATAAGATAATATTTTTTTTTTCTTTAAATATTAGGAAAAATCGACTTGGGAATCCATATACATACCTATATATGTCGTAGGATGATTTGATAAATTGGATTGGATATGTTGATCAGATCAGTCGGGTGTGTATAACAATCTGTATCTCCTCCATTCACTTCCTGGATGGCCATAATCAGATTACAGCTCGGTTAATCCTTGGCAGAGAACCAAAGTTCCAAAGTTACCTCGTTTGTATGAAAATCGACTAGTGTTTCTAATTATCTGACCACCACTGTATATGGATATGACTATATTTAAGTATTTTCAAAGATAATCTTGATTTTTTACTTAAATCTATTTGACCCGTTGACACGCGCAGAAAAGATGAAAAGAACGCAATAATCCACATTATTGCGTTCTTTTCATCTTTTCTGCGCGTGTCAACGGGTCAAATAGATTTAAGTAAACAAGTATAATTTTAAGGTTATAAAAATATAACAAGAGCTCAGGTGTGGATTCAACGGGATCTTCGATTGGTGGGTCTCGCGGGAGTAAGAAGGGGACTTAACTTTAGCTTTGCCTAGAGGAGGCAGAAGCGAAATTCCGACGCGTAACGGACTATGTTCGCTTAGGAAGCACGGTATTCACGGAGGGTAGGCTCGGAGTGGTGGTGCGCGCGTAGTCACGTAGAGGAGTTGCTCCGGGGTAGGCTGAAACAGGCAAGCGCTCGGCAGGTAGATGACAAGGTGGTGGTGCAGGTGTAGATGCTGCCCGTGGATACGACCCTGGAATGTTTTCACGAACAGGTCAAAAGGTTTTCGTACAAGTCGACCATTTAAGGTTAGAATGCAAGGGACAGACAGTTACAATAGTCTCAAAAGTGCAATATAAAACTATTAAAAAATGTAACCGCTATGTAACAAAGCCATACTTCGGAAAGCACGTTAAGCCGTTAGTCCCGGCAGCATTTGCAGTCGTCAAAACCCACCAAACCACATTGAGCCTTCGTGGTGAGGCCAATTCTCCTTATCCATCCATAAGGAAGGTAGTGCCCCAGCAGTGGGGTCATTAAACATTGGCTGATGACGAAGATTATAATAGTGTTTACATTATCATTGCTCGTGACTGTAACTACCTTATTTTATTATTAGTATTTATGTCAGACTTTTTGCAAATGCCTTCCTATTTTAAGGCCCTTGTCACTACGACAGGAGGCTTTCAAACGCAAATTGCCGAAATAACTTCGTTAATGCGAAAGATAAATTCACTAAATACCTTGAGCGTTTTATGTAAAAATATCCTTCCGCCCGCGACTTCGTCCACCAGTAATTAGGTTATCGCGCGGACCTAGGATGTCGCGTGGAACAACAATTATTTTTTGTCTATCTCCACGGTTCAAGTTATGTCCATACCAAATTTTACTAAAATCGATTCAGCGGTTCACGCGAAAAACAAGAAACAGGAACAGCCAAAAAGACATAATTACAGTCACTTTCGCATTTATAACTAATCATTATTTTGGCTTTTTAAGGATCTTATCGCCATATTGATATATGACATGCGCTATAGACAATAGAACTTAGGATTCTGTATAAATTTCTCACAAAGCGGGAAATCAATTCGCAGGCATTATTTTATGAAAACGAGCTTAGGCCCGGGTTCAACAGTGATTAACCGTCCGATTAACGCATAACTTAAATGTCATTGCATTTCAGTCATTTGTTTGAAGTTCTAAGGGACATAAGATGTTTAAACCGTGATTATCTAATCGGCAGTTGGTGAACTCGGCCTTAATATTCAATCTGATATTAGAAATCAATGTCTCGAATGATCAAATTTAATGTCTCGTCGTGAAACACAAAATGATGGTAACAGATTTTTTTAACAATCCATTGTAATAAAAATCACAGAATAAACAAATATAAAAAAAAATTCATCAAAAGTATTTTTTCAGATAAAAAAGATTGAGTGATTTCCCATGGCCACATTATGAACCTTCTTTTATTTTCTTTTGTTAAAAACGTATCTATTCTATAGCTATCTATACCTTCGTGTCTAATAAATGCTCAGGAGTGAAACTGAAAGAAGTAACATGAAACCAACCACCGGCAACAATCTGCTAGTCAAAGTCAAAGTCAAAGTCAAAGTCAAAGTCAAAGATTTTTATTCAAATAGACTTATTAATAGATTTATTCTTATAGATAAGTGCTTTCGAATCGTCCAATTTTTTTTCCTACAAGCCATTCAGGACATTTTTTAACTGATAAGAAGAACGGCCGCAAGAAACTTATCAGCTTTAACAGAAGCAACAACATTTACAAAGGAACATGTCGTTGCCAAACACAAATCTACAATCTTGAAACATATTTAATATAAGAGGAAAATTTTCTTATACTCAGTTATTAGAATATTTTCCTTTTATACAATTACAATAGTCATGCTTTATGTTAGTATCACTTCCATGCATTTTGGTCTTTCAAATAATCATCTACCTTGTAATAACCTTTGCTTAAGAGCGTTTTTTTAACATGTATTTTAAATTTATGCAAAGGCAGCTCAATCACTTGTTGTGGAACTTTATTAAAAAAGTCTATGCCTTTCCCCAAAGGAGGACTGCATTTTTCAAGCTGAAATCTTGGAACGGCAAGTCTTTCCCACTTCCTCAATATTACCTAGAATACCTACACTTTATCAAAATATTCTTCGCAACCCTTTTATTTCAACAGTATAATTAACAATAACGGAGTTTTAAAAGCTAAAATCTCTGCCGCAATTTATTTACCACTGACTCATGGTTTGCATAATATCCGACTCGACAGTTTCTTTCGCATATAGAATAATAGCATAGATAGTAGGTACCTAAGTCTTATATATATTTCGGAAAGGATCTCTGTAATCCATACACGGCTGAATCGAGATGAACAGATAAGTTATAAAATAATTTCATCCCAGGAAAACAGATTAAAAAAATATTATGTGAGTGAAAGGAGAATGTTAAAATCATAGTAAATTCCCAACAAAATGCTAAAATAAATTTTGGAAATAAATAGGTAGGTACATGCAATGCCATGTAGACACTTTACAACCTTATTGCATTGACGCACACAGAAACAAAGCTCTCTTTGTCCACAAATGTCATTCAATATTGTAATGTGACAAGGTTGCTTAGTGTTTCTATGTCAGTGCACATGACTGTACTTAACTATAATAAACTTTATCATTATCATCCTAATTTATTTTAGGTATTGACGGTGCCTTAGGTATGTTCACGGGACTTAATTGATATCAGATGATAATTATCACTTTGCTTTTCTATAAGTAACAATTCTGCAGATTAGTATTTTAGAATAGTTATATTTTTGTATAAAAACCACCCAAGTGCGAGTCGGACTCGCGCACCGAAGGTTCCGTAAAATATTTTTTATTATTTGATGTAACTAAAAATTTACGGTTTTCGCAATTTTTCCTTTATCTGTACTATAAGTACTGTTACGCACTTGGGGACAGCCGTGTTTATTCAACACCCACTGCCTCCAAGATGCGGTCTGCTCAGCTAGCTCAGATGGGCACGAGACTCATGGGAGTGTGCGTGGGTTCTACCTTGATGGCTGTTACACTCGGAAAGAAAATATGGAGATTAGTTCACTAAAAGGTTCTAATTCTTACTTCTAAAGAGGGCGCCACCAACACAGGAGTGTTGGAATAAATCAAACAAAGTGATACATTTCTGACAAAAATTCTATGTATATTGATTTTAAACCAGTCATTATTTAAAATTACAAACAATTCTTTCTAAACATTATTAGCAGAAAACATGGGCACTGTTAATAAAACTCATTAAAAGTTAAAGAATAAAAGTTACATGTGGGTACTCAAAAACACATGGTAAATTATTTGGTCATGACCTGTGGAAACAAGAATCAGTGGAAGCGTCCTTCCATGAATCTATTCTGAAGCTAAATGTACAATCCTAAGTTACTTCTATATTAAAATTACATTAATACAACTGTTTTACATGTCGATGAAATTCTCAAACAAAAAGTACACAAAAACATACGGAGTTCGTTGTTAGCTTACGCAGCCATCCTCCAAGGTGTTGGTGCACTCACTCTCCCATGCATCAGAGGAGAACACTTCTACATTCTGTGGCCTGAGACGAGACACACTGCATCAGGGGGACATGTGCATCAGCCCGGGGAAAGTTGTCAGAAATGCAAAGAAAACAACTTAATTTCTGGATTAAAACAAAGGAGCGGCTCTCTGAAACAAAATAAGAGAGCACACGATAATTCTCAAGAAGTTCCACCATGAAGCGTGGGACTCCAACCAAGACGAAACGGTATGAAAAACTCACCTGCCGCTCCATATTAAAATTCTTGATTCATATAAAAAATATATATTGGCACTATGCCATATCTTGGATCACCACCTCATCTCCAACAACGGATCGGACGATCCCAATATAAATTTCTGCTTCCAATATTTTATGTCGTATCGACCGACACCGAGGATCGAAAAGAAAGGCAAGTCACCGTCACCGGCGACCATAGACGAGCCGAACCAAAGACAATGATATATTGTTCCAGAATTTTCCACAAAAAGAATTTAGATTTTTTATTCTACAACTAATTGAAATGTATTTTAATAAATACAGAAGACATACTGAAAGTAAATTAAACCATTACAATATTAAAAAACATTAGACAATAGCAATAAATATGCAATGAGTAACTTTCACAAAGACAGCAAGTTGTGATTTATAACATTAAGTTATTGCCTGTTACGAAACGTAAAACGTCAGATGTCATGTCATTCGCTGTCAATGTCAAAGTCACTCAAAACAATAACACTGGTAGTTGTTATTGTGAAAATAAAATATTGAAAACAACAAAATATTACGGAATGAATGCTAAAACTTTAGTAAATACGTGTAATGAATGATTCTGCAATGAAATAGCTCGGTGCGCAAGGAACCTACGGTTAGTAACACTAAAATCAGTGCCACAAAAGAATGGTAAACAAAACACTATCGTGTCCGGGGCGACGGTGTATCCCGTGGTCTGTTCTTGGCGTCGTTGATGGTGAATTCAACACAGGGCCTGAGCCCAGTCCTGCGAATAGACCACCAGACACACCCTCACTCCCGTCTCGAGAGTGAAAATACCACGGTTGCGTATTATACACGCAACAGTACTATAAGTTACTTCGTACCAAATTTCAAGATTCTAAGTTCACGGTAACCTACAGGGTTTTGATTCCCGTGCGAGTTTCGAAAATTTGCGGCATAAACGGCTGTATCTTTTGATTGCTTTGGCTTAGAAGTTGGTTTTTTTCACAGCTCCAAGGGACAGTAAACCTTAGTATTAGATATAAATTTAAATTTGATACCTCCATGCGTTCCTGAGAAAAACGGTCTTGACAAACGGATTTCCTTTTAAGGTACGGAACCCTAAAAATCAACTGGGTAAGCCGTTTTTTTGTTCAACTTTCGTTTTTAATTCGATGCAATTTGAAGGTTCAGGTGGATCTTTGCTGGTATTGCGGTCTTTGGTTTCAACAAAATGTTTTAACAACAATAAGAAAAGCGGAATTGAAATAGGTAATTAGCTTGAGGTAAATATTGTTTTTATAATGCAAGAAATATAATAAAAGTAGAAATTTAGGAATGCCCGTTTACAATAGTAGGCATAAGTACCAATTCCTAAGTTTGAGTCTGCAACAGCTCGCTGAGTAAGAAGTTCGTCCAATTAGCAAAACTAACAGCGAACAAGTTGTTCGCTACATATCCAATGGGACCGTTTGGAATAGATACCCGAATATATATTTGGTATAGGTAATTTAAGCTTAGTATATAATAGTAATATATATTTCCAATAAACAACACCATAAACTATATCGAGTTATTCAGTCTGGGTGCCATTATAATCAAAACTTACGCTAATATTTTGAACAAAAGGCTCATTATAGTCTGTTTCCAATGTACAGTCAACAGCACGTAAGGCTTTACACTTCCACTCTTTTGATGATCGATGCTTCCACTACGAAAACCACCGCTATTACGAGCTTGATCAAAGTGTTAATCCATTTATGCTATCTTTTTTTATATCAAACCATTTGAAAAGTTGTCAGCTTGATGCATAATCAATTAAAATAAAACGTGACAATCACAATTTTGAATTGCCCGTGGTGGTCTCGCCATCTTGACTTTAAAATGGCGGGACCACCTGTTATTCCGAATATCTTTAAAACTATTGACTGATTTTTTTTAACATAGGCATCAAATAGAGCCAAAATCGGCCTATATACTAGTCACGTGACATGCCGTGTGGTGACGGCCTAAGAATACAAGTGTCACCACTCCCTTACAAGCCTGGGATGTCGTAAGAGTCGACTAAGAGGCTCGACGCATTGAACACCTGTGCGAGAAAAGGAAAACTTGAAACAAACCCTCTACCAACCCGTCTGGCCAGCGTGGTAGCAGTAGGCTAATAGCCTCCTATGAACGCCACAATAGGCGTGAGCTAGGAGAGGCTTATGTCCAGCAGTGGACGTCCACAGACTGATGATGGATGATGGACTAGTCACGTGATATTTAAAAAACCAGAGGGAATCCTGCCATCTTGCGTTTACGGAATATCGGGATAAATGTAGCCTATGTTCTCTCCGTCCTTTCAACTTGCTCTATGCCAAAAATCAAGTCGATTAGTTGCTTAGTTAGGACGTGAAGAAAGGACAAACAAACTTTTCCATTTATTGTATTAGTTAGAATTATCATGATTCCTTTCCCATTATTCGGAACTAAACAAAATGTAATATTATATATTTTTTAAATTGCAACCACTCCTGCCTATTATCATCTATTAGAAACCATCATGTCATAAGAACGTTTTGTTTGCGTTTTGTTTTTATTGAAGTTGTCACATTTTGACAAACTTCACACTTTGGAGGCTATGATTGAGCGAAGACGTCACAAAACTTCCGTCAAAAAACAAGCATACTTTGTATGAGATTCGTAGTATGAAATAACTTGGTAAGATTGAAAAAATACTGCTCTAAGAGCACTGACGGTAATCCTCCTGCCTTTTCCCCTCGTCCACTTGTTAATTTAATATTCAAGGTTACCGGAAAGAGATTACTACTTAGCAATAAGGCCGCCTTTTGCGTTTCTTACTACCGTCTCTTTTTCTATGTGTTCCTTATTTTATACAAGAGCTAGTAAAAGCAACCTAGGTAAATTTTCACCTTTAAACAGAATTTTGTCATCGCAAAACCGCATCTGTAAAAGAGGCCGTTTAGAGATTTTTCATCTTAAACTAGATAAGTTTAAAAAAAGAACTTTTAAGAATATTAGGTTAATATATTTTTTTGCGTAGTATAATATTGCACATATTTTTGGTTATGCGTCCTACTTACATTTAATATTTTTTTATTAGTCATAATTAGATTTTAGTTTAGTTAATTACTGTGTATACTATTCTATTTAATGCATGCCATGGCAGCCTCTCAGTAGGGCAACACTATGTCTAGATTAAGGTGAACTGTGTGTGTTTTAAGCCAAGTTTTTTGTGTATGCCTTGTTGGTTGTCCATAAATAAATGAAAAAAAAAAAAAAATAATCTTATGTGCAAAAAGTTTTTATTATTATTCTCTTATTTAACAGGTGGAGGAGAGGCGCAACTGGGCGATATTGACAATTGTGACACAAATGAACTGCAAGTTTGTGTCGACCAGATACCACGGACGCCAGTTGGTTTGCCAAGGACGAGGGACGAACTTGATCTTCATTGTTCGTAAGTATAAAGAAAGGGATAAAAAATTCACACAAAAATCATTTGTGATTTGTGAGACACACAAGCCCGAACACAAATCACAACTATGTATAAACAGAAAATATAGAAAATAAAATTCACTAAGTTGACAAAGTTAAAGCTTTTTGTGTAATTTTCAACCGATTTTAAAAAGAGGAGATTCTTAACACTGCTGTGTTTTTTATCTTCCATTATAGGTTTTTTGAATTTTGAAGCATTGATATTGTTAGTCATTTATCAAAATAATGTTCGTAGATAACTGGAGGTACCTATTTCATCCGATGCATTTTTATTCAAGGAAGATATGATGAAATAAACAACGAAAAACATCGAAAATTTGCGAAAGTGAAGTTATTTATCCTTGCTCTTTAAAACATGTAAAGAAAAAGACATAGACAAAATTGAATGTTTTAGGAACACCTGGCTTTAATTATAGCTATTTCATACAGCATTTTTATAAATCGTATAGTAAAATTACCAGAAAAGAATTGAGAAAGTAGAATGTTGACCACGGAAACCGAGAGATTAGAAGCAACCGTACGTATTTAATATTGAAAGAATTGTCCCTCAAAAACAGGGACGTTATTATAACAATATGAAGAAATTCAAAATCGCACAATGGGCATTTTCCTTTGTGCAATTAGGTATGGATGGACTAATTTCAATCGTTTATTTCATAAACCTTAATGTAACCCTAATTCTGTGTGTCGCGCAAAGGGAACTTGTACTTCTACCTATTTCGTGTTCTGTGATGTTGACAATATTTTCTACTTACGCCATACGCACGCTGCCTTCCATACGCGCTCCAATTCTGCGCCAATGTGAGTTGAGGCGCGCGTGCAACTTTTGTCTCCGCAACTATTTCGTCTCTGGCATCAAGTCTACGGGCTTGTATGAAAGTACGCGCATTAGCGACGTGACAGCATTTTAATTATGTCCGTGGGTTTGGAGGCAGCCCCGCGATGCAACTGTCGCCCCATCTATTGGTTTCATTCAATGCAACGACAAAAACATTGTTGGAAATGTGGAAAGTAATAAAGTCAAAGTCAAAGTCTAAGATTTTTATTCAAATAGACTGATAGATAAGTACATTCGAATAGTCCAACAATTTTTTCCCTACCAGCCATTCAGGATATCTTTTAACTGATAAGAAGAACGGCCGCAAGAAGAAATACAGAAAAAGGTGTGAACTACTACTGCTCTGTGTAATGAAAAGACAATGTTTCAATCAAAATCTATCTTATTAATAACTAACTTAACTAATCTATACATGATTGATACTATCTTGGATATAATAAGTCTAATCGACAGGGTAGATAATACAATGTTGATCTTGAACACTTAAATTTGAAAATTAAATGGGACCAGTAGGCCTACCACGAATAACTTTCGAGTAAGTATCGGGGAAGTAAAGTAAAAAAAAATATGAGAACATGAACAGCTTTTCTACCGGTTTTCCTATACATTTTTTGACATTACGTGCTTTACACTTACCTAAGTTGTTCCGAATATTGATAGCCACAAAATAAATACAACCTCTTCTTTCATGAAACTATTTTGAATTGACGGCTAATTTCAAAACGAACCTCCTTTGTGAAATTCACTGGCCACCTATGCTTATTTTTTTTTATTCATGTTTAAAGATTCTCTGTCACTCTTCTTTTGTTTGCAACAATGGACGTCTCGCGGGAAGCTTTTCGTACTATAATTTTTTATGATTGTAAACGAGGGTTAACCTTCAAGGAATCTCAAGAAAATTTACAAGTTGCTTTGGGGAGTCTGCTCCTGCGTTAGCAATTTAAACGTGGTCGAGAGAACTTAAACGATGACCCCAGACTCGGCCGACCACCAACTGCAGTAGCTCAAGAAAACGTCATCAGGGTAGAGTAGCTATTGCAAGAGAATAGACATATTACACATCGAGGCTGTACTAATGCTGGCAGCACGGGCTGAACTAAACATTGGATCACAGGCAGTTTCCACCATCCTGCCGCCGTCGTGTTGATATGTTAGAAAAGTTCGAAGGAGGAACTTCGCAAAACATATCCTACATTCTTACAACTGACAAAGCATCCTCTCACGAAGCAGCAGTCCACGCAATAGGTGTTTGAAGAGGACGATTTGCCCCCAAAAGCTATTCGCGGTCGGAGCGTTAATGAAAAAATTATAGCGGTTTTTTTTTCGACGCAGTGGACCAGTAGCAGTAATTCCGCTAGAAGACCGTAGAACAGTCACTAGTGAATGATATAGCGAAGTTTGTCTGCCTCAAGCTTTCGGGGTTGTTGGATAGCGAGCGCCCAAGGAGCGGCGTCCGTGACATTCTTTTTCGCCAAGAAAACGCGCCCGCTCACACAGCTGCTAGAACCATGGACTATTTGACAACTTCGGGGGAACAAATGTTACCCCATCCTCCGTACAGTCAAGATTTAGCTCCATGCGCCTTTTTTTATTTCCCACGGTAAAAAAAATGCTTCATGGGCGAAAATTGAGCAGACGAGGCCGTCGAAGAATTTCGGCGGTTATTTTTCGCAAGATACGTTTTTTTTTTAATATATTGAAAGCTGGTTCACCCGAATGCATAAGTGCATTGGGATTGGATTTTGAAAAGCTGTAAATAAACTTTTTTTATATTCTAACTATTTTTCATTTCACTAACTATTTTTGATTGATTTTCAAAGGTAAGAATATAAAAATAATAATAATAACAGTTACAAGCAATCGTTGATTTCTTCGTTATTAAATTATGCATATAATAAAATTATAACTATTAAAAATGAAAAAATATTTGTGTGTGTGTGTGTGTGCGTTTGTGTCGATGAATGCGTGTGTGTATAGAATATAAATATATATATATATATATATATATATATTTATATATATATATATATATATATATATAAACGTGTGTGTGCATTATATTTAGGGATTTGGGATTTTTTTTTTTTTAATAGACCTTGTAAAGCTTTATTTATTACACTCTTGAATTTATCCTTGGAATACATAAAAATATCAATGTTGCCAAAGTTTTTGTTATATGATCGATATGGTCCGACAACATCATCTTTGCATCTTCATTTGTTCGTCGTTTTAAATTGTACTTATATGTTATTATAGAATTGCATTAAACTATCTAAATATTTTTTATATAAATTGTAATAATTAAATTATAAAAAAAATGTAGTAGCGGATCTCCCTTTGAGAAATCCATGCTGTTCATCTGGTATCGAGTGCAACAAAGTTCTGTAAATTTTGTTATAAACTATTAGTTCAAGGATCTCGGGGACGGTGTTCAGAATGGTAATGCCTATGTAGTTTGCTATATCTACCCGCGAACCTTTCTTATATATGGGAACTATATTAGGCAAACTTCAATTTTTAAGGAAAAACACCTTCGCTTAGTGAACGCTTGAATAACGATGTTAGTGGAACAACCAGGGACTTGGCGCAACGTGACCAAAACAAAGGTAGCAAACCATCACTACCAGTACCTTTATTCGTATCTAAGTGTTTCAACATTTTTTGTACGTCCGCTGTAGTTGTTTGCAAATTAGAGGGTACCTTTATATTAATTGTATCTTCGCGAATAGGAGTATTATTAGCAGAACCGCTGGGGACTCCAATACGCTTTGAAAAAAAGATTTAAAAGCATCACAGATATATTTCCCCTCAGCGTGTTCAACACCGTGTAGATGTACACTTTTTGGATAAGCTGAGCCACCTCTTCGAGTTTTTACGAACGTCCATAATGTTTTTGGATTTTCTTTTGTTAGATTCGCAAAAATATATAAACTTATTAAGACATTCCTTCTGTATACGTTTTTCCTTGATCGTAATAATGAAAACTCGTCGTAATCTAAGTTGTTCCCGAACTTTTTCCAGCGCGCATGAGCACGAGACTTTTCCTTTATTATTTTGATTAACTCACTTGGCATCGGCATTATTTAAAGTAACTTACAAGCCGTGCGATTAGTTTTAAGTATTCCAGGTATAAATAAATATTATTATTACATAAAAAAGTTTTTAGTCAGCAATTTGTTTAATAAAAAAAAAAAGAAATTTGAATATGAAGAAAAAAAAATACAAAATCTACAATTTTTGAATCAGAGATTGAAAAACATACTTTACTTAGTTATTTTTAAATTACTTACTTCATTCGGCATAATCACATCCCTGTACGGGATACAAAATTATTTTTATTGTTTTTTTGTAGAAATCGCAGTACTTACATGTGAAAAGTAATCCTATTAGACTTGCGAGAATCATTTGTGCTACTTCGGCACCAATTCACATAACATGACGGTATTTTTCACAATTTTTCGTGACCCGTTTGACAGGCGTTCAATGACGTTGCTTCAACCAATAAATGAAATACGACAGTTTTCGCCCACCTAAGGCACTTTTCGTGGTGTCATTTTCGAGCGCCAGAAATGCTTCCATGTTTTATATGTTCGCAGTTATAATGTACAATTTAATATTTTAAATTATACTTCACATATGTTTAAAGTAAAAAATGGCTGGCAGTAATTTTTATATTTATTACCAAAACGTAGGTGGTCTTCGGACTAAGTGTTATGATTTACAACAGAGTATACTTTTAAACGACTATGACGTTATTTTAATGACTGTAACTTGGTTCCTTCAACCGGCATATTTGACTGTGAGTTGTGTGACGACAGATACGATGTGTTTCGGGCCGATCGGAATTTGACCGCAAGTGGTAAACCTATAGGAGACGGGGTGGTAATAATGACGCGTCGTACACTCGGGACTAGAATCAGTGATCTCGCCGCCTGCGCACCGACCGAAATACTGTGAGTCACAGTGCCATCGCATGCTGGCGCTCGCGCCGCTACAGTAGATCTGCATTTTTGTGTCTTTTATGTCGCTCCTGATTCTCACCGAATACCGTATGATCTAAATTTAATCAAAAAAAGATTACAAACGTAGTAGAAGCCAGCCCTAATGATAATTTTGTTTTAATGGGTGATTTAAATTTCTTTCTCGTGGTCAAATGACGCATATACTTTAGTAAGAAAAGGGTCGGTTGAGATTCAGGATGCAAGTGTACAGCTAATTGAAGATCTTACTTTTATTGGTTTTAAACAATTTAATAATTTGAAAAACTATGTTGGGAACACATTAGATCTCGTTTTTTCTAATGTTGATCTTTGTATTACGCCATGTTTGGTACCACTACTTAATGAAGACCGTGCACACCCATTGTTCACTATACAACTCCCGACTTATTTATTACCTCCCTACTAGAAGCTGTAACGCCCAAAACTAATTTTAGAAAATCAGGTTACTTTAAATTAAACGAATTCTTCACAAAGCAGGAGAACGTACTTAAAATGGTACACACCTGCTTACCCACTTGCGCCTACTGTGTCTTTAACGACACACCAACTTAAAAAAAAAAACTGTTGTACGAGATTATTTTTTTTTATTTTATATTGCTACTAGCTGTTGATGCCTTAGTCAGTCATAGTAAAGTGGTAACCGTGATATGCAGTTTATTGTTCTTGTGCAAAATGAGGTTAAATTACGTGCTTATTAAAATGATAAATTCAGCGTAATTTGAAATATTGTTTTATGCTGTTTGTAATTTATTTGTTATCTAATTATCAATAGTCGGTTCTTAATAATCTCGAAAATAAAAAAAATACGGTATATTTATAAAATATTCATCAAGTATTTTCGTTTTACTTTGTCTGTTCCGTGAAAGACACAGTAGGAGAATGTACTACATCACCAGTACTTATATTTGTTATAGGGCTTTACACAACCTTTCACTCTGAACGAGATTACTGAGAAATAAGAGCAAAATGATGAAAAAATAGTTTCAGACTCCTTAACTATCATCATCACATTCATATCAGCTGCATGATAGCGACTGCTGGGGATGGGCAGCCATCGAACGATCGTCGTGAAGATCCTCTAGGGCCCAAGGATCTTCACGATGATCGGTCGTTGGCGGGCTGCCCGCATCCAGGAGCTTTCCGCGATCTTCACCAGATCATTGGTCCACCTTGTTGGGGGCCTACTCACAGAATCGCCATTCTAGAACCACCCCGCCCCATCCGCTAATGGTTCTTTACGCTATCTATCTTACTGCCTCTTCACCTGATCAATCCTTCGAGGGATGAAGGTTTACTTTTGTTTTCCTGCGGAACTCCTCATTTCTGATTCGATCAAGCAGGAAAAGGACAAGCATGTCTTTCTAAATTGCACGCTGGATGACGGTAACCTTACACATCATGCCTCCGCAAAATTGTAAGTAACGGATGAAGAATCTGGAGACAACATTTTGTTTTATTTCAAAATGTCCCTGGGCCTTTACTCGGAGCACTTGCTGAATTTGTAACATGAAGGACTTCTCTGATGAATGTAAGTTGAGTCATTTTATTATTTCCCATGCTGGACTGAGCGTGAAAGAAAGTATAAAATGCGTCTAATGCTAGCTTTGCAGGTGCATAGAGTAAAAGTCTTCCAACTGTCAGGGCTGATGAATAAAGGATATTCAAAAACTATTGTAAACTATGACCTTCCGTGACTCCCACCACTTCCGAATTCAGAATTAGGTCTTGTTGGTTATTTGTATTTATTTCGGATCTTAACTGTCTGCTTTCAATTGTTAGCTCATTTAATTCACTTTCGAGTGATTCGATTTTTTTTTCAATTTGTTCCTCAAACTCGTCGAGCTTTTTGGTGATATTCTCGTATTGATCACTACTAAACTGTACTGTTTTTTTGACCTCCATGATTCTTTTCGGAGTTTCTTTATGTATACTGTCCATTGAGAGCACAGATTTTTTTATGTTTTGATAGTCCTGATGTATATAACTCATCTCACCCTTCATTTCAGCCACGTGACCATTAAGTTTTTCAAGATCAGTTTTTATACCCACTCAACGTTGCTTTTTATTTGGGAGATATAGCTTTGCATATTATCAGTCTTCCAAGTATTCAACGAGTCCATAATTTTGGAAGATCATCTTGCGTTTTCGAAGCATCACATTTCTGGCTTCAACAGATCTAGTGAGGTCAGTCTCCGAACTGCTCTGTTTATTAGGTGAACGCAGCATCGTAGAATGTCACTTCTGTGTTTGCGTAGATCTTCTCGATATTGTAGATATTGGATGTTATGGGATTATAGGTCATGTTATTATGGCTTAAGTTTCAATGCACTGTTTAATGAATAATTTAAAAGGAAACAAACTACACGTCCACTCCGAACGATCGCTGGAAGCGTGTTTATCCTTTTTCAATTACGTTGTATTATTAGGAAGGAAAAAAAATGCAATTTGTTGGTCTCAAAGATTTGGTCAGAGAGTGAAGTATTTTTTAATATTGCAAGGCATCCTAGGTGCTAAGGTTCTCCTTATCCATCCATAAGGAAGGCCAGTGCCCTAGCAGAGGGGACATTAAAAATGGCTGATGTCGATAGGTGCTAATAATATCTTCATAGTATACAAATCACTTGGCGGATTGGGCAAAACCTTTGTCGGCAATCGCATGGAAGCACACTAAGGGCCGCTTTCACCACTGACTGATAAATTTTGGGTGACATGATCTGCAAAATAAGCTATCCTGAACTTATATTATAAGTGTTAAAACCGGAACATAGGTACTTTTCTGACTTATAAATCTGCGGTCATCAGTGCCATCTTGCTATTTTTGTTCAAAAGTCAAATAAAATCCTGTAGGTGTAGAAACTAACAATATTTTTGAAGTTCTTTATCTGTTACTTTATAATTTGATTTTTCAAAATTAATCCGTGATTATCAGCGCTATCTTGAAACTTTTTCAGGTGTTTTTCGTACATCCATTTTGCATACCTATACGTTTAGAAACCATTTTTTTATTTTCAGACAGCTTGTAAACACAAAAAAATAGCTAGAATAAAAAATTGTAGGTAATATTTTTATATGTAAATGTAGGTAAAGTAAATAATAGTACTGACAGGCTAAGATTAAAGATCATACCAAATATTTTGTCGTCGCATGAAGCACGCTTTTCCCCATTTTCGTGGTTGAACTCCTGACTATGGTAACCCTGTAGCCATGTAAATGTGTGCGTAGAGACGCACATCTTACGCACACAAGACAAATAAAATGGCACGCATTGTCACTCACGTTTGGCTTGGACGCGGCTTCTAGGCGTTATTATTCTAAGCTGTAGTGTAGTTACTTTCCATTTATTCTTTCTGTTTTAAAATAAATAAAGATTATGTTATTATTATAATTAACACATAAATTTTATGTTAGTCTTCATAATGTGCACAAATGAAAATGAGTGAACTATGCTTGATTTTATCGATGGGAAAAATATAAAAAAAGCGTCTGTACA
Organism: Chrysoteuchia culmella; assembly: GCA_910589605.1. NCBI lineage: Eukaryota > Metazoa > Arthropoda > Insecta > Lepidoptera > Crambidae > Chrysoteuchia > Chrysoteuchia culmella. The sequence goes on from OU342653.1 coordinate 11,723,600, forward strand.
AATTATCAAGACTGTATAGTGTGTTCGTATGGTATGATCTAATTTTATCTAAAATCTTACGAACCTAGTACTTATTAGTATTTGACAAAATGCATGCTGGGCTTAGTCTTGGGCATTTCCCAAATGAACAATATTTGGCTTCTCATGGTTTTGTAATTAAGGCATAAGATACAAATACTGCCTCATCATGGTTTTTAATTATAATCAACGTTTGCAGACGGTGATTACCATGTAATGTACCCATGTTGTTATAACTTATGCTAAAACCAAAGCGTAAGAACGAAATTCTGTTTTAACAACAATCGAGAAAAGTTTTTTAAATGTTCAGGCCACAGAACAAGGAAAAGGTTCAGGCTATGACTGTCATAAGGCTTAGTATTTGTGCATTATTTTCATTTTGCACTAAATATATCTACTTCAAGGATCAATTTATCATTAACTTGAACCCGCCCGTGAAAAGCTTCGAAACAAGAATAAGTTTGGAAATAGATCAAAAAGTTGGTTGTTCCGCCACAGAACAAAAGTAGTGACGTAGTTTCGCTTGGCCACTCTTTTTTTGCGAAACCCAGAAGTAGCCCATTAAAAGCGTTTCAAATAATAGTTCCTTTACCACGATGTTGGTTGGTACCCCTGGTATTTGGTATTGGTATTGGTATTGGTGATGGGCTCTTTTCTCCGCATTTAGACTCCCATTAGGTCCGTTATGCGTGAACATAGCAGGTTTGGCTAGTCAAGCCATCCCAGCTCCTTCCAGAAACGCAGAAGCCTCCTGGGACGTTCACAGGCTTCTAGGAGCGACCTCACGTCTTTGAGGATTTCTGCCCGTTGTGCGGCCAAACCCACGCACTCCAGGATCACGTGGGTGGCTGTTTCCTCTGCGTCCAGGCATCCCCTACATAGGGGGCTGTCTGTAGCATTCATGATGAATAGTTGTCGGTTTAAAGTTATGTGACCTGTAAGTGTGCCTTCAACTATTCGGAGGTCTGGACGGTTAAGGCTGAACATTCTACATGTTCTTCATACCTCTAGACAGGGCCGTGGTAGCTGCGTTTACTATTGCAACACATTCGCATTAAAATTGGCCTAGTGATAGTGATGTTTTGATATTTAGGTCTTGTGAGAATACTCCGGCTCCAGTGCCAATCCCCATCTTGGAACCGTCCGTATAAATTCGGACTTCATGTTTGCCAGAGTAGTCTTGGTCACTTTCAAATAACTGTTTTTGGTAATTCTTTTCGAAAATGTATTGTTTATGGATCCTGTCGCATGGGGCAGCAATTAGTGACTCATGTTTCACTAGATTATTCCACAATGTGGAGTGAGGACCCTCTTGGTTGTACCACAGACCCAGGTGTTCAAGCCTTATAGCAGCCATGGAGGCTTCCTGTTGTATAAACAGGTCCAGGGGTGTTAGATCCAGAGCTACTTCAAGGGCGACTGTGGGGGTGTTGGTACCCCTGTTTTATCTCTGAAGAATGTTGAATAGATGGGCTTTGAATCCTTTCTGTTTGAATCATATTCAAAACATAAATATAGATGAAAGACAGAAGGGCCCAGTTGCAGAAATAGTTCCTTTGCCGCGATGTTGGTTTGTACTCCTGTTTAATTTCTCAAGAAGGTTAAATTAATATGCGCTATGAAACCTTTGTGTTAGAATTTTATTCAAAACATAAATATAGGGAAAAGACAGCAGGGCCCAGTTGCAGCAGTACTTAAGGCAGCCGTCCGACTGCCGGGGATGAGCGAGTAGCGAGTAAAGCTAGAAACTAGAAAGGCGAGTTATAGTTCTTGCGCTCGGCTATGAGCGAGTGTTTTTGTGTGGCGGGCGAAGAGTCGCTCCACTCGCCAATTGTCATCTGTTTAAGGGCGTTTACTCGCTCGGGGTTGCTTACTACTACTACTTTCATAATAATTATTATGTGCACTCAGATCCGCACTCTAAGTAGAAATGTCGGAGTGGCCGGCGCACAGGGTGGCCTCACCATACAAAGAGCTGGACAAAACTATTCAACTATTATTTTTGCTTTTATATAATTTGTAAAGTCATAAAATAAATAGGGAAAACATCTCAAATCCATTTAACTAGATTTCAAAAAACAGTTTTCATGCGATGTAATAAAATTTTATTTAGCAAGATATTTTTTTTATTTCCGCCTTCTGCGAAATTCGTTTGTCCATTTTACCAATTGTTCAAAATGCAAAAGCTTACTTACCTAATTTTATGCTTGATGATTGAACCTAAAATCGGCCAATTCACGCCTGTAGCTCCAGCTACTTTTTTACGAAAGAATAAAAATCATTCAGAAAGAAGTTGCAAAATGTAGCATCTTTTTCTTGTTTCTTGTGATATTTAAAGATCTTAAGAATATATACATATTATTTTCATAGTGGAAAATTGTGGGGAACTGAACTAAACCCCTTTTGGTATGTAAAATAATGTTGTATTTATGAAGCTACTTTTTATATTATTTTTAAGGTAACAATTACGTGATTACAAAATAGAGACATCCCTCTTTCCAATGATGCCAATATTTTAGAAATATCTTAAAACCAAGCTAAAAATATTTCGACATAAATATTGTTTTTTTTTTAAGTTAAAAATACATCTGATAAAATGTCAAGGTCCAAATGTCAATCTCGTAAGTGTATTAGAGATAGATGCCTCACAGTTTACAAATTATGTGCAGAATCAACAAACTGTATATGCAAACAGTTTGTTGATTTTGAACATTGTCGCCTCACTAGTCAAATTGGGCGGAGGGATTTGCCGCTCAGAGAAATATATCAAAAAAATTATATTACCACTACATAAAAGGAATTTTAAAAAGAAATGAAATGTATTAAAAAGTATTATTACTTTAAGAATAAGTAGTTAAGTTATATTCTCTACATAGAGGATAGATGTTGCGGTACGAAAAGCTATGTTTTTACTAATATTCGTGTCATTTTTAAAGAAAGACGTAAGTTTTTAAAAACAACCTATATTTTAACTTCGGCTGCTCCATAAAAATTAAAATGAATATCAAGACATCCCAAGACTAAAAATAATTCCATGAAGCGTCTATCCTTTAAATTATTGTTGTATTTAACGATTATCGTGAGGATAGATGACTCTTATTTGTGTTCAGAGTATTAAAAACTCAGACTTGAGGTAATTACCCTTATAGGAGTTATTGAAACCGTGGCATGTATCCAACTGCGGCACATATCTGTGACTCACCCGCGAGCAACACAACCTCTAAAATATGTTTATATTACATAACTTTATTATTTCTGCGAATTATTTGGAAAAATACTGACTCTTAGCAATATACCTACAAAAATACTGATTTTCGAAAAAATCTACAAAACATTTGAAAATATACTGAAAAAGTACCTATTAAAATACTGAATCTGGACACACTGCTCTGGCCGCCAAGCTTTACTCACCCGCGGTGGAACAGGGTGGCCTCGCCGGCATAGGGGTATTTGGCCATTCCAGCAGGTCAAAAGTCAATTGATGCAGGAATATGAAAATTACTATCTGGCTAGTTGAATAGATGTATAACTGTAAATTACCAACGTTTTGTCCCACCGTCATCATTCGTCGCCAGAATCTCACTTGGAACTTGATAAAAAATATATAAATAAGTAAAATAATAATGCAGGCAAAAATCGTTATGTTCAACATTGATTATCGTTACTCGCCCACAGTGAGACAAGTGCCTTAGTCCAAAAACTGCGAGCTAGTCAATAAAACCATATTAAAAGAAGAAAAAAAAACATTGTAATATTTCCATGTAGGTTATAGTGGAAAATTCAACTTCATTTTGTTAGGAAATAGTCAATCTTTCATTTAAAAGTAGGTATCGCTCTGAAATAATGTCTCTAAGGCATTCGCGCTTTCCTAGAAAAAAGGGGTACCAACGTTGTGACAAATGAACAATTATTATTCTGTGAACGCACTTTTTATTTCACTTTGTACGATCTTCATCAAGTTGATATGACAACGTGCCTGGAGCTCTATTTTTGATTCACTCGTCTCGAGGATTTTACTGATTTTCGTGCGACTTTTGAGTTTCCGTATTCCGTAAAAGCGACCTTGCCCGTATATACATAGCTTCGCTTTTCGCCTGTAGTACCGCATCCCAACGCGAGCGCGCGAGGGGCATAGCGAAAAGCATGCTACGTCGCTAATCGCCTGATCGCCTCCTCGTTCGCCTCTCCACTCGTGCGATGAGTGATTCAAAAATAGAGGTCTAGGCGACACTTGTCAGTCTAACGTAGTGATTATATACTCTTTAGGCTAGTACTAAATGCGTAAAGGTAAAGGTCACCCAGTGTGCAATGGCGAGAACTATGCTTGACGTTTGCCTGCGAGATCAAATCAGAAATGAGACAAGGTGGACCAACGATCTGGCGAAGGACGCGGGAAGCCGCTGGATGCGAGCAGCGCAGCGCAGGAGTGATCGTCGTGGAGCTCCTTGGGGGAGGCCTACCTACACCCAGCAGTGGGTGTCGTGTGGCTGAGATGATGATGACAACTAAATTCGTAAAATGCACCTGTTTCTTGTGGTCTGTTTTTAGCACAATAATAAAATTATCTGTCAAACTCAATCAATGATCTTCCTAGGCACTTTCAACACTATATTTCATCCGCAAGATTTATTTTTTTATATTAGAATAATGCAAGTTATAATCTTGTTTCATATTAACATAGTAGCTTATGTATATATGGACCCCGACCTTTAATTAACTTTGTTCGAGTGTGAAATTGGGGTTAAGCTCTTGGAGTATTTAGTATTCTGTGTGAGTTGATGTATTCATAATTTTGTTTTAAAGTAAAATGTATATGTTATTATGAATTGTATATGTACCTACATACGTGAATACAGACTTTTAGACTTTACATTATATATCTAGCGACTGAATCATTTGTTCCGGACATCTTGGCATCTCGCTTCGTTGAGGTATGCCTCTATGAGCGATATTTATACATTTTTAGTCCCAAGCTGAAAGACACAATTTATTTCAAAAGCAAGACTAATATTATTGGATATCGAAATCCTTTATAAGTTCTCTGTAAATGTTTCTTTTATAAAGTCTATATAAGACCTTCATACTTTTTCGTTACATTTATTTACTTATCTCTGACACAGACTTTTTATTCATCTTATTTTACTTGATCAATCTCCCCAAAGCTTTATGCTGATAAATTTTTCTTTCGTATTTTTATAATATAAAGGTATAAAAGAATATAAGTAGCCGTAGTATAATTGACTATTAAAAATAAGTAAATTTTTTGTTGTTGTTATGTCCAGTTAATAACTTAGTAAATTTCATAAAGGGTATATACATATATATATATATATCTCTCTCTGAGTTTTCAATCCTTGCGTAAAACCAACTAAACTAAATGCCAATCATAAAATAAAAGAGATATGATATGAATACGATTCATTTTTAATAATTCCGTATAATACGAATATATTACGGACTAATTGAAAATGAAACGAAGAGCGAGAAAAACATTTATCTGAGCATTGAAAAATTGGCCTATAAATACTGAAGTTATTTCGATCGCAATCTGAATCGCTCAAGCAGAGACTATACATTTTAATGTGTCTGAGAACTTTCACGTTCGCGAATAATGACTGTTCTCACCTTTTATTCGAATGCCTGGCCTCCTTTTATCTGTCATTTACCACATTCATTCGAGCTTAGAAAATGCTGTGACTTAAGTATCATAAAAAAGATATTAATATCAGAAAGCATCTTGATAAAATCATGATCCGATTCCATGATAAGTAGCATAAGTATACTTGAGTTGCAAATTACAGAACCAACGAAGGTAATAACTGCCAAACGCGGAATAAATACGAATGTTTAACATATTAATGAATCGAACCCACTACTCCTGGCTAGGTAGACATGATCATATAGCATTTGCTCGGCCAACACTCGGTTGCCCCATGGTGCAACAGAGAAGTAACATCGAAAAAAAAGAGTCGCGTAAATCAGTTCAGAAATTTCAGCGTAATCAGTGTAAAAAGTGTCAGTGTTAATGTTCGTCTGTAATTTCGGGCCCGTTTGTAACCCGAACGAAGTACGTGGCTCGTAGTAAAATATTTCGTGGTATATTTTCGGATTCGTAGATTTAGTACGGACGCATAGACAAGTTACGTGAACGAATGATTGAAAAAGGTTTTTATGATGCGTGATTTATCCTTTAGGTATACTATTATCTCCACATCTAGCCTGTCAGTAGCAAGCAGTGTAGCGGAACTGTTTTTATTTCCACCATGTATATCCAATGCTATTCTAAATCTGGTATGTTTTTGTTGAAAGTCAAATATTTTTGAAAATACAAAATATAAAAGTCATTAGTATCTCAAAGTCTAAGATTAAAAACGTGTTTTGCTTTTTGTGATCGCAAACTATTTCAACATTTTTATTTAGATAAGTTATCATCATGTGAGTGGCAGTGTATGTATTTATGGGAATAAACTATTTAAACCTAACTGTGATTATATCATGTCATGATTGAAACTCGTTTGTCCACTGAAGCTGTCAGTATAGGAGGGCAATTGGGGGACATCGCAAATGATAAATACAACTGAACCGGACGGCTTTACTGTGATTAAGCTGTTACATTATCACTCCCATTATAATAAGATTCCTATAATGTCGTACTTTCATCTTCACGAAACTGATTATCTCAATATCTTTGTATCTCAATATCTGGCACCACGATAGCTTCCAAAATCTTTGTAAATCTATCACTGGCTTATAAAGACACTCGTTTGTTACAGAGGTTTGTATACCACAGTAAAATAAATGTCGAACTGGATACTATTGCGATAGCTGCTTGTATTTGCACAAAAACAAATCTACGTATGTTTTCTATGTTAAAAATTTGCCTTAATTTATGTTATTTTATTTGATAGGTAAATTGTTATAATTTATCCAGTCTGTTGTTTTTAAAAATCACAAACATTGATCTTATTCTTAAATAAGCACTATTTTAATACCCATACACAGGACAAACACAAATGTTCATCATATACATAACGTCCTACGTGGGGATCGAATCCACGACTCGTAGGTAGGATTAGTGGATCACTGGCCCAGACAACTGGGCCATCGCATGAATATCTGTCAGAGACGGCTTGACAAACTCTGACTCCAGAGATGACCACTAATCCTCATAGGTTAGGAGGAAGAGAGGTCGCATTAATTGGCATAATAAAGCAATTATTACGGAATACTTATTTTTTGCAGAAAATTATTAACACAAATCTTAATGTTTTTAATTTTTAATCCGGGAAAGGTGTCCTGTGAAAATAATTTTGCAACATCTTTCAATGTAGTTTCAAGCTCAACTGGAGTTTTTAAGCGCAACTTTTTATTTAAATACAAATAAAAAGACTGAAGTTCAAACATCTTTATAAATATTATTTCATAGAACTCCAATAGCGTTTGCCTGGCGCCAAATTGTATTGGAAAATAATATGTTTACGTCAGATACACCCCGCCCCGGCGCGTCGTCGGCGAGAATTCTTCTATGAAATGTATTTTTTTCTAATCAATTTTGTCTTCAGTATGATGACAACTAAATCTATACTAATATTATAAAGCTAAAGAGTTTGTTTGTTTGAACGCGCTAATCTCAGGAACTAGTGGATCGATTTTGAAAATTATTAGACCATTAGAAAGCTACATTTCTCCCGAGTGACATAGGCTATATTTTATCCTGATATTCCCTCGGGATCGGGCACCACGCGGGTAAAACCGCGAGGATCCGCTAGTTATCAATAATTTGGGATGTGTAGAATCTTCTGTTGATCGCGGAAGAACAATCGATATACTTAGATTTTTATTATCAAAAGTCGTAAAATTATAAAAGCTACAGGTACAGTCGGTGAACTTCCGGGTTGACCAGTATTTTTTTTTTAGGGAGTTTTATTTAAAAAGTAACAGATACATAGAAAACGTTTATATCACAATAATAGAAAGGTGGTTATTTAGCGGCGAGTTACCTCTATTGAAATCTGAGCAAGTGAAGGATTGTTATTGTTTTTATGATTCAATGAACTAAAATAATATAATTAAACCAAAACGGAGTATTATAATTAATATAAAGCTATTTAAAATAATAATCAAATATAACAAAAAAGTCAATAGTGCGATTCGGAACGCATTATGACATATTTTTAGGTATTAAATTAAAAAAGTACTTTGCCGCGCTAGGCCGCAAAAAGCGATTTTATACGCCTAAACTGATTGACAAAACCTCCTTTTCAGAGCGTGTGAGGTGAAAAGTTATTTTTCAGGCAAAAAATTATAGTGGCATTTTGGGTAGCTGTATTTAATATAATAATAGAAACTTTATTGCCCTCGATACAAAAACAAACACATACAGAGAAAATGACAAAAAGAGTAACACACAATATTGTGCGAGTTCGACTTGCACTTGGCCGATTTTTTTGTACTGATTTATTTGGAGCTATGGATTCGAATTGTTTGATTACTAGTGGGATACTATTGTGGGACATACGGTCAGACACAAAGATATGACAGTTATTGAAATTTAGACATAAACCAATATTAAGAAAATGGTTTTTGATGTAGTCCAGATCAGGCAGTACTGATAACAAATCCCCTCCCCAAAGTGCCGTCATCTAAGTACCAAACTTTAATTTTAGATTTTAGATTTTAGAGTCGCAAGTCTCGGTAGCTCAGCGGTTAGAGCATTGGACCGGATTTCCAAAGGTCGCTGGTTCGATTCCAGTCTGAGAATTCACTTGTGGCCGAGTTAATTTTTTCCAATATTTTTCTATTTAAAAATTTACCATGAGATAGTTGTCTTCAGAAACTTACATTATATAAATAATAACTTATGTAATTCGATAAGTATCGATATGGTTCTTGCAAAAGTTCAGTAGCTGCCTAGTAAAGTCCGCCATTACAAGTATCATCGAGTGACTCATTTATGCAAAATTTTCGTATACATAGATATATTTCAATGGAAAGGAATAACAAATGTTACTTTGTAGAGGGTCATGGTACGAATTTGAAGAGTATTAAAAAAAACGTTCTTATGAAGGAAATGTAGCCTCTCTGCAGCAGAAAAACACCGAACTAACCAATAAAAGTAACCACTTGGAGTTAAGAATAGGTGTAGAGCAGCGCATACAAGTATAGGTGTAGAGCAGCGCATACAAGATATGGAGCAGCAGAAACTAAGCAAATGTATTGAAATACACAACTTGCATTCTGTAGAAAACGAAAATATCATGGAACTGGCGGGCACTGTAGCCAAGAAGCTGAATCAAAACCCTAAAGACATTATAAAAGCGAAACGTCTACATGGCAGAAGTGATCGACCGGGACCAGTGCAGATAAAACTCAAAACAGAGGAAAATCAAACTGCGTGGATGTCGAAGTCCAGAAACTTGGAAATCGCCAGCACCAATATCGTTCCGAAAGCTCAACCGTCTAATTCAAGTGCGAAAATATTCATTTGCGAAGCTTTGACCCCGTATAATAAACAACTACTGTGGCAAGCAAAACAGGACTTGAAGAGTATTTACAACTATATCTGGATTAGAAAAGGTATTTTGCGTGTGCGAAAGGAAGGAGAAAACCTGAATGGTTTCAGGTTTATTATTAGATCACTGGACGATACAAGGAAACTTAAAAATGCGACTAATACTTCTAACACTTTGTAAGTACATAATAATTTACTGTGGGTACCTACCTTACTTAAATTTATTATTATTTTAATGGATTTTGCACTCAATGACATATCTGAAATAAACGACTGTAATGATCTAAAAGCATTTCTAAACAGTGTTCCTAATCACATTAAGTTATTGTGTATTCATAGCTAACAAATTAATTAATAAAACTAAAAATAAAAGGTTAAGGAATGAAATACTTAGTAACAAAAATAATCCTCGAGTGTTATGGCAAACATTGAATGAAATTACGGGCAGAGTAAAAATTGCAGCTGATACTGTCGTATTAAATGCTTTTTCGAAATAATACTATTTCTACTAGAGATATAGCTAATAAGTTTGCAGACTGTTTTGAGAGTAGTGCAAAAAATATAGTGCCAAATTTCAATCTACAAATTATAAATAAAGATAACTATGCATCACCCATCAATGTTACTTGCAGGTATCAGCAAGCATCTGCAAAGTCCGTACTCAAAGAAATAAGATAATTAAATAGCAGAAAAGCACCTGGTGTTGATGGAATTACTGCACTAGATTTAAAATTAATTGGCGCTAAAATTGCAGAAGTTATATCTCAAATAATCAATTCATATATCATGTTAAGTAAATATCCAAATGAACTCAATACAGGTATAGTTAGATCGATACATAAAAAAGGAAAACAAGATGACTGCAATAACTATCGGTCGATAACGATCCTTCCAACAGTTGACAAAATAGTTGAAAAAACCATTTCTTAACAAATACAAGCGTTTTATAAGGAAAATAACGTAATCACTGACATACAATTTGGGTTTCAATGTGACAGAAGCACTACTCAACTGCTATCTAAATTTACTGATACCATCAATAAGCATCTCGACAATAAGAAACATGTATTAGTAGCGTTCATTGACTATAGTAAAGCTTTCGATACATTGAAACACAACATACTTCTTGAAAAACTGAACGATTGTGGTGTAAGGGGACCACTCAGTAAATGGTGTCAAGAATATCTGGCAAATCGCGCATTTGTTGTAAAAGTGTCGAACGATGTTAGTAGAAGAGTTACTGTGACCGATGGTACGGCGCAGGGTTCGGTGCTTGGACCATTGCACTACATTACTTATGTTAACGATGCAGTTAATGTAGTCAAGAACTGCGAAATATTTCAATTCGCTGATGATACTTGCCTCGTAGCAGCTAATAATAACCTAGACACTGCCCTTTCTCATCTACAGAGTGATTTTACTCTGCTATCCAAATGGTCTCATGATACGGGTCTTGTGATCAATACCGAAAAAACAAAATGTATGTACATATATGCTCGAGTCAAAATAGACTAAAAAGTCACATTAAGATTATCGCACATGATCACTACACACGGACCACCATAACTGCTATTGTAGTGCGATTGACTTAGTTAATGAGCAAAAATATCTTGGCTTAGTAATCGATGACCGATTTAATTGGTCGGAACATGTTAGCTATATATGTGACAAGTTGCGAGCAATACTGGCTAAATTCAGTATAATAAAGCACAAAATACCATACTCCATACTTTTATATAATATATAAGGCTCTGGGTGAAACTATAATACAATATGGCCTCGGCAGCTATGGCAGAACGTGCAAAACACACCTTGATCCAATTTATAGGTTACAATTAAGAATCCTGAAGGCTATTGTTCCGCCTAAAATTAAAACTCGTTACCAAGATAATCACAATGAGCTATTTCATCACTGTGCCGTGCTACCAATACATAGTCAGGTTAAATATATGTTGATAACAGACCATTTTTTCAACATAGATCTATGTCAGGTTATCTACCGTAATAAACAGACACGCAATGCTGCTAAAATCACATTAATGGTTCCCAGGTTTACTAATCTTTACGGCAAACAATTGCTACAATATCAAGTACCTAAATTAATAAATGAACTACCCATAACACTAAATCAAGAACTAAATGCAAGCAACATTAAAGTTAAACTTAAAAAATATTTCTTATCTACATTACTGCAAAATAAATAGTGATTGACTAATATGTGGTGTACTACTGCAAAATTGAAAATAATAAATCTAAAAAATAAATACCTAATCAAATATGATAAAAAATCTAAGTACCTAATTAGTTTAATTATTAACATCAATTGATATAATTATATAATTTGAATGCGCAATAACATTAATGTCAATTTCTAAAATGTTTAATAAATTAATAAATCTAAATAATAAAACATTATCTAAATATAATAAAATATTAATAAGTACTCAATTAATTTTATTAGTCATATTGATTTATATACTTTGAATGAATAATATATAATAATGTCTTTTACCAAAAAAATAATAATAATAATAATTTAATAAATAATGCGTGAATGCTTAGAATTCCACCCGTGAGTACGCGCCGCTGCACCGCTCGTGCGATGGTTGGACTAGGCAGGTAGAAATATTTACGTTGTATTGTAATAAGGAAAATTATAAATGCACACCCTACAAAAAAAATATTGATAGTTATTTTAATTAATTATAATAATGTATGATTGTACAAGATGACGAAACCAAACAGTGTAAGGTTAAACCTAAACAGGGGGCCTACCGCCATCTCTTAACGCAGTATTGTTTCAATCTTACCATGCTATTTCATACTACGAATCTCTTAAAGTAAGTTTGTTTTTTTGACGGAAGTTTTGTGACGACTTCGCTCAATCATCGCCTCCAAAGTGTGAACTGTGTCAAAATGTGACAACTTCAATAAAAACAAAATGCAAACAAAACGTTCTTATGACATGATGGTTTTTAAGAGATGGCGGTAGGCCTGCAGGTTTTAGTGACACTGTTTTCATGTAATGTTATAATGTATTAATATTGTTAAAATTTTAATAAATAATAATAATAATAATGACATGATGGATTCTAAAAGATGACAGTAGTCCCCCTGTACACGTGACTGTACATATAACAAAGCCGTAATAATCGTACTCAGTCTTCTTCAAACCAAAAGCTGCTTGGAAATTTGTCCTTCACGCATTTTTTTTTATATACAATCTAACATTAAGAATATTCTCTACAAGATTATAAAAATGTTAGTCATCATTTATGATGAATCGTAGAGCAGTGATCGTTGAAAATTACTGTGCTTTGGCATTTGGTCAAAAATCCTGAAATTTCTTTATTGTGTAAGTACAACTATTAAAATCTCATTAGTTTTTTACTATACATTTTCAGTCTGAAAATAATACTTTTAGGCGCTCGACAGACGTAGTAGTGTTCTTTGTTTGATTTTTATTAAAATTAATGATGAATGTCCTGTTATAAAAAATTCAAAATCATAATCTAACATAATACACAAGTAGGTAGTCTAAACTATAGTTGGACCTACCTAGTATATCCATAAAATAAATCATTATTATAAGCAATGGTTATGGCATGCAATCAAACGTAATGTGTATGTTGACTGCAATATGCAACGGAAACTACTCATAATACAATGTAACGCTCCATAAATTATACTATGAATCTGGACATTCTGCAGTTCCGGGATATAACACTGCCTTGTTTCATGTAAAATGAATTTTTATTATTACAATATATGTCGTAGGATAATTTATTATGAGACAATGGGCCCTTGGTCGTCTGACACCAAAATGTTTATTAAAGATCTTTCCACAAGAGTGGTCCACGCCTCAGGAGACCTGAGAGCTGGTGCCTATCTTGCCCAGCGGCTGAGTTTTTGTATTCAGCGGGGCAACAGCGCAAGTGTTCTCGTTACTATGCCACGCGGCTGTGAGTTGGACGAGGTTTTTTTTAAAAGTAAGATTAGATTATATATATAAGGTGGATCAGAATCCTACTTTTACCGAGCGTCAGCGGGTCAGGTCAAAAGTAAAGTAAACATTTATGCCAAAGAAAAAAAAACAATTAAAATAAAAAAATAAAAAATAGTAAACTTTTTTTGCATTGGTTTTCTCTTGAAAATTTGGCACAAACAAATCCAAACGTAGAACTAAAATAATTTTAAAGTATCATAGCCATAGAAACAGCAAATTTATTAACGCAATACGCCGAACAAGTCGATGACTCCGCCACCACGCCGCGCACAATCAGCTGATCGGTAGCTATTATTCCGCGTTTGACACTAGTTCGTATGCATCAAATAACTCTCGATAATTTTTTTGCAATTAACTTTCCCGACTCTCTGACCCTTTCCTGAGAGTAAGGTCCCTCACGTGAGGTATCTTACTTTCGTATCTAAGGTAAGAACAACAGTTTGATGTTATAATCATAATGTGGACACAGTAATAGTACACAGTACCTTAATTACATAAGTATTATGTTATCAATAGGTAGGTATCTAAAAAGTTGCTGCTTTAATAATTGGTGTAGGTAGTCACGTGGTTCGGCGTGCAACGGGATACAAGTTGATTTTGACAAAACGGTGATAAGCTTTCCATCACACTTCACAGGCTTTGGACTGGCAAACTAATGTAATAATAACTTAATCGAAATTTAACTCTTGCTTAATTAGGTATGGTTATAAAATGCAGTAAAATAATCAGAATTAGTACATTATTATTAGGCTACCTTGGCGTGTTTAAAAGTTCATCACCTATTTACAAGTCCTATTTACACATTTACAAGGTATACAAGTCCTAATAACACTTAATTACCTATTATCACCTATTAACGTCGCTAATCTCATGGCCACTTTGGCCGTAAACCAAGTCCTTAACTCGACCCCAAAAGAAAAAATCTAGAGGAGTCAAATCTGGTGACTGTGCAGGCATGGTACTGGCCCCCCGCGGCCAATCCACCTACCGCCATATTTTTCGTCCAGATATTGTCGGACTCGCTGCGAATAGTGGGCTGGCATCACCATCATGCTGGAAATACATCCCCCTGAGCAACGACAAAGGAACGTCTTCCAACATGATCTCGACCTCATTTTCAAGGAGCGCGAGGTTCAACCGGTCCAAGAAAACGGGGCCCAGAACTTGATCACCGAGAATTCCGGCCCACACGTTCACGCTGAAGCGTCGTTGGAAATGGTCCGGGCGTACGACATGGGGGTTTTCTGTGCTCCAGTAATGAGAGTTGTGGATATTAAATAATCCAACCCGGTAAAAGACGACCCATCAGTCCATATCGTCCAAGAATACAGCTTTAAGCAGTCGCATTAATTTTCGCTCCAACTAAATTCATAAATTTCTAGTGTTTTTGAAGTGTTTTCGCCCAAAATTTATATCAAAATAATGTTTATTGTATTGGCAGTGCAGTGATCTATAGATACCAGTGAAAAAGTGTAGTTTCCGGCTCAAATTTCCAAGAAACATTCTAAATTTCTGTGAAACGACCTTCATTTGCCCTTGGATCAGGTGCCCGGTTGTCTACGCTTTTGAATAAGAACAAAAGATTTTTTTTTATGTCACTGTTTTTTCTTGATGTTTACTAATACATCCATCTAAGTGACTAGCAATTTCACCTCAGAAGATATTGCGCCCGTGGTGTGGCGAGTTACGTTTTGGACTGTTCGTCGGCCGTGCTCACTGATCTCAAGTTCGATCCTCTTAGCTCCAATTATTTATTTTTGTTTTTTGTATATACTTTCTTTTTTTTTGTTTTTT
Organism: Chrysoteuchia culmella; assembly: GCA_910589605.1. Lineage (NCBI taxonomy): Eukaryota > Metazoa > Arthropoda > Insecta > Lepidoptera > Crambidae > Chrysoteuchia > Chrysoteuchia culmella. Next base: position 11,738,929 of record OU342653.1, read on the forward strand.
TTTTCCGAACAATGAAGTTTGCCTGTTGTAAATTGACCTCGGGGAGCGCATCTGCAATTTTGAACTGTTCGGAATGTAAACATAATTATCATATATTATGTGTTTACCCAAACGACAAGAAGAAATTATTCTCTGCCGAAGCAAAAAATACATGGGTTTGTCCAGACTGCTCATTAACCCATCCTAGACAACGTATCTCTGATAATACACCTATAAGAGACAGTTCGCGTCTGCAGCAAAATATTGCGGTGCAAAGAGGTGGTTCGAGCACAATTACTCCACCGTCTGTTACCAGTCCAGACAATCACGCTAGTCAAATAACAATGGATGCCATTAAGAACTTTATTAGTTCTGAATTTCAAAGATTAAAAGACGATTTAATGACAAGCATTGCTGAAATAATCTCAAATGAAAACCATTAGAGAGGAAATGGCTGGTCTAAAAAATTCAATATCATTCATAAGTGACAAATACGAGGATGTGTCAAAAAAAATTGAAAGCCTTGATAATCGAGTAAAAATCATTTCGTCTCATTCGTCTGATTTAAATAATATGAAGATCGCTGTTAATAACTCTCGTGAACAGTGGTCGCGGAGGTCCAACGTTGAAATATATGGAGTACCGGAGAAGAAAGGTGAAAACCTTATTTCTATATTGAAAAACAAAACATTTTATAAAAAAAAATCAAACCGACTTCAAAAAGTAAAAAATAAAACTTTTGGAGTCGGTGCCAGCCAAAGCATTCTACATTGCACTTCTATTAACTATATTTTTTTTTTGCCTTAGCTAACTAGCACCGACTCCAAAAGTTTTATTTTTTACTTTTTGAAGTCGGTTTGATATTTTTTTATAAAATGTTTTTATTTCAGATTTTTTTGTTACATTATGTGCCGTTACTTACACAAAAAATCAGCCCATACACAACAATGATGTCATCTAGGTATACGACTACTTGCCAAAAGGTGATTGATATTTTTCAGGATTATGAAAAAACTACTAGCCAGATCTTCGTAAAAATTATATGGGACCACACATAAACCATTTTCTTTCAGATAAAAAAAGAATTATAAAAATCTGTTCACAACTGGCGAAGTTATGGTGGAACATACATAAAAAAAAATAAAAAAAAATAAAAATACAGTCGACTTGAGAACCTCCTCCTTTTTTTGAAGTCGGTTAAAAAGTATAGTGCAGCGAGCAGAGATTCCATTCGACGCTTCCAGTGATTTAGACTTTATAACAAGAGTTTCGAGAAGAGTAATGATAATAAGAAGATTAAACCTATTGTTGTGCGTTTTCTCGCACGATACAAGAAGGACGATTTCTTATCAAGAGTAAAGAAGCTCAAGCTTACATCAAGTGACATTGGTTTTACTGGAAATAAGTCAATGTTATATTTTAATGATCACTTGACCAGTGCTAATAAAATTCTCTTACAGCGTGTGAAAACGCTTGCTAAAGAGCGTAATTTTCAATATTGTCTGGGTTAAAAACTGTGCAATATTGGTTAGGCGGAATGATACAAGCCCCGTTATAAATATTTCTAGAATTGAGGATTTAAACAAGTTAAAGTAGGAACAACATATCTTGTATTAATCCTAGTTTTTGTTATATATTGCAATGTTGGAGTCATCACACTATTTGTTTATTGTGATTTTAGCATTATTACGCGTAATGTAATTGGCATTTTTATATTTACTTTCTGTTATTTACAATCATTTTATAAAAATTGTATTTTAAATTTGTCTGGCATACTTAACATTAATCTCTTGATAATAATTATAATTATTAAGCACTGTAGTTTATACTTTCTAAATGGCAGTTGATGGTTTTTCAGTATACTACCAGAATTTTCGTGGTTTAAGAACGAAAACTGGCGCATTTTTTCGGAATTTAATTTTAACTGATTACGCAGTAATGTGTTTGTCAGAAACGTGGTTGTTGCCTGGTATTTTTGATACCGAATTATTTGATCAACGTTATAATGTGTGTAGATGTGATAGAGACTATTCGCTACGAGGTGACAATTTAGGCGGCGGAGTTTTAATCGCCGTCCGTCGTAGTATAACTGTTATTGATGCCTCAACTGTTATTTGTGATGGTAATGCAGCTGACGTAATAAAAATATCTGTTGAGTTGTCCTCAAAAATTATTAATATATACTGTTGTTATTTCCCGCACTGTCGTGTGCACTGTGACGTCATTTGTAAGTTTTTTGATAGTGTTTCAGATATCTCAATCAATCATCCATCTCAGGATATTTTTATTGTTGGTGATTTTAATATTTCGGAGGCACAATGGGATTGTGTATCGCTTGGCTTATGTAATGTCAATTCAAGTAACACATTAATACAGGCAATGTTTAACTTTTTAAGTCTCACTGACATGAAACAATATAATCATATACTTAATAAAAATAACAAAGAGCTTGACCTTGTAATCAGCAGTTTACCTTGAACTGTAAGTCATTGTAATAAGCCTCTATTGATAGAGGACAAACACCATCCTGCATTGGATATTATTTTACAGTCTGTTCAGTTACGTACTCTACTTCCTGAGCCACGTAAAATTAAATTGTTTCGACATGCCGACTATGAAAGAGTCAACAATGAACTTGCTCTACTTAAATGGGATGAGTTGTTTGGAATTAGGGATATAAATCTTGCAGTGAGAAAATTTTACGAACTCTTGGAAACAATTATATCTTTGCATATTCCTGAAAAAACTGTTAAATATGATTCTCGTTTCCCTCCGTGGTTCTCGAAGGCACTTGTGAGGATCATTAAGGAAAAGTTAAAATTTCACAGGAAATGGAAAACGTATGGTAGAGTTAGCGATTATGACACCTTCTGTGTGCTAAGAGAAAGAGAAAAGGTTGTACACGAGCAATGTTATGACAATTTTATACGTATCGCTGAATTTAGAATACAGCAAAATAGTTTTTGGTCATTTGTTAAAAATAAAAAGTCACATACCGGAATTCCTGACTGTATGTTTTATGATTCAGATGCTTCAACTGACGGGTCTCAAATCAGTGAATTATTTAACAAATACTTTCATTCGGTTTTTGAGTTGGATAATACACCAGATCCTCTATTAAACCGACCCTCGCACAACAGTAATTCAATTTCAATTGGTCATCTGGCCCCTATAACTAAAGAGAGTGTCGAAAAATATTTAGCTGGTCTTGACATTGATAAAGGTAGTGGTCCCGACAGCATTCCTCCGATCTTTCTCAAAATATGCCGTAAAAACCTTGCTCGCCCTCTCAGTTTCCTATTCAATCTCTCTCCTCTATCCTCCCACAGGCGTTAAGGTGGAACGATTAAGTTACAAAAAGCTGAACGGTCGTTAGATGGCGCTACTTTCGCTATTTAGTAGTTTTTATTTATTTGTTAATTGTTCTTTGTATCTTTTTAACTCAAAATACTATAAGCGCATTCTATAAATAAATATTGAATTTTCGAAACCAACATTTATCTTTTTGTAGTACATAAATCATCCAAATATCTCGAGAGAGTGTTTCTGTCTCCCAATTTTACTAATCACTCACACATGCATACCTTATTTCCGTGTTTCTTGTAGTAGAATATTTCGACCAAGCTGAAAATGATAAAGTAGCCCAGCGGTCTACGTACTCGGCTTAGATATCAAAGAGTTAGGGTTCGAGACTTCTGATGGTAGATTTTTTTATTATTTTTTTATTATTTATTTTATATTATTGTTTATTTAAATAACATCACAATATTAATTTTGATGTATAAATTGCAACAAATGCAATTGCAACTTTTTTAAATTGCACAAGTGACAAGAATGTAATTGATACTCTAAATTTTAAGATTTCTTAGTGTGTTTGCCCATTATAATATCTTTTTTTTAAACCACTGCTGAACAGATTTTGATTAAAATTGCAGTGTTTCCTCAATAAAAAAAGTGGTGGTGGTTGTTGGATCATCATGTTACCGTTTTCTATACGTCTATACTATATAATATTACTAGCTTCCCGCCCGCAGCTTCGCCCGCGTGGACTACACGACTTATGCTATTGTGGGTTATCCATAAGAGATAAACATAAACCACCGCGGAGTTTTCTGTAGACATTTTCAAGGTGTACAAATACTTATTACCTTATATTGATAAATCTCGTAGGGTTCAGCCTGCGTTTGCAATGTAAGCGGAAAAAATGTAATCATTTACGACATCACATTAGAAACCTTAAAAATTACAGTATTTCTCTACTATATATTGAAGATTATTTTACCTTCCTCTTGAATCACTGTATCTATTAAAAAAAACCGCATCAAAATCCGTTGCGTAGTTTTAAAGATCTAAGCATACATAGGGACAGACAGCGGAAAGCGACTTTGCTTTATACTATGTAGTGATAAAGAGGAAAGATGTGTATGTATGTATGTAATGAATAAACTCAAAAACTACTGGACTGATTTCAAAAATTCTTTTAGGATGCTACACTATCCCTGATTAACATAGGCTATATTTTATCCCGATATTCCCACGGGAACAGGTACCACGCGTGTAAAACCGCGAGGATCCGCTAGTACAATACTACAATACTATTATATTAGTTTTATTTAAAATCCATACATTTAGCTCCTTTCGGTATATTGGCGCGTATATAAATTTGCGCAAATGATCATATTTTGTCTACTTGTTTGTTAGTTACAATCTCCATTTTATATTATAATAGTTTTGGAATCAAGCTCGAGACGCCATTTTTATACTTACTCTTTTTGTTTACTTATGTGGTGAAATTTTACATCTTGTAAATCTTGTTAAATTCTACCTTTAAAGCTATAATTTACTGCGATAATTTATTATGGTGATGTAAAAACTTAGAAGCTTGATTTTTACAGTTCGGGGGAACCATAGACTTTAATCTTTATTAATATCAATTTGATACTTCACGTGTTTCTGAGGATTGAGTCTTTAAAGGCACTTATGTGCATATAACTAATTTCGTGTTTTAATTTATAAAGATACTGATATTATAAAATATTAATACATAAAACATGTAAGTAAGCAAAAATGCCCCAAAAAAATTTACTATTAAGTACTTACCTCAAAATGAAATTGTATTATTCAACAAATACTTAATTCGTAAAGCAGCGCAGCGAACACCGGGGTTGGAAACAATTAAATATCTATTGTGTTTCGTTTTCCGATGCCTGAGAGGTTATAAAATAAAAAGTGCTAACCTCTTGTGTATCTTAAATATGTATTATGTAATGTTAAGTACAATCTAGAAAAAAAGTGCTGAGATAGCGCTAACATTCATTCATGCGCTGTACGGTAAAATCTTATTTTCTATTTTTTTACAGTGATGGGAGAAAAAAAGATTTACGCATAAAAAACAAAATATAAGTCGTGTTTAGCATTTTTTAAAATCGGAGTCAAGATAAATCCTACAAATCACAACTTTATATCATAATCCCAAAGTAAATTATTACTGACGAAACTCATCTCTTTTGGGACGCAACGGCAACACAGCTGAAAAATCTAGTAAAGAGAAATTTAAACAATTATTAAATCGAGACAAACGTAAGAGCGGCAACTTCGCGCGTTGCGCGTCTTAGCCGCATGGAATGGCAACGTCGCGATTTTTGTATACGTACACGACATTTGTCACATACACAGTCGTAATATTTGCAATAATTTAGTGTTCATTTATAGGTGATTTCTGAATGAAACAATGTTTGTTTATTAATTAAGCGCAAATGAATACCCGAGAATAAATAGTTGCACATATATTTAAGTATTAATTCTGTTAATCTACCAAGATTATCTCGACTGTTTTTTGTATGAAAATCGTTCCACCTTAATATGCACAAGTAGACTGCAGAGAAAAAAACAAAATTCAAAAAGATATCAAAGGCGTGCGACGCGCGCGGTTATTATGAAGGTAACACTACACGAAACGTCGGCAAGGTCTCTGGATCAATTGATTGGGCGATTAAAATGTCCTTCATTATTACGTAAACTCAAGTTATAAAACTGCAAACCTACTTTGAGCAAAGTCAGAAAATTATGTTAACTAAATAAATTCTTAATAAAATTCTGTGTGCTGTAACTTCAATGAAAATCATTAGGATTTGAAGATATACTGACATTTATAAAAAAGTTTGACCGTAAAGTTTTACGTTTTGGTGGACTCCCAAGATAATAAATCAAAAGTGGAAAGGAGTAGAACCTATTTTTATTAATAAAGATGAATTAATTATTATTGAAATAAAATAATTTTATTTTTATTGATTTTATTTTGTATTTAATGAAATACAAAATATTATTTTTAAAAAGTTCCAAGTTCCAAGTTCAAAATTCAAAGTTCAAAGTTCAACGTTTAACGTTCAAAATTCAAAGTTCAAAATTCAAATTCTAAAACAAGAACAAACAAATTAAAATTTTCTGAATTTGTCAGCAAATTCAATTAGCTACGCCATCGGTTCACAAACTCTACGGCGGCGGCGGGAGACCTTGTAACGAGAAGAACCGGCAAGGGCTGTTTTTTTTCTCCCTGTTCCATACAGAGTCGTTAAATTGAAAAGTGACCTTAACATATCAGTAAGGTCAATTTCCATCTCAAAAAGAAAATATTAATTATAATATTACATTATAAATATGGTTATTGTAACCGTAAACAATTTTCAACTGGCAAAGAAAGACTTGTCTATCATACATTACAACATTTCTCGCATTACAAGATTACTGTACTGCAAGTATAATAACAGTATTAAATATATGTGGTCGCTGGACGCCACTAGTCCATACAAAGTTACCCAAAACCCTTTCTTGATTGTACGGTACATGCAGCCCTTTAATATTTTATTATTTGCACATTAAAACCTAATAAGCGTTGTTTAAATATGTTTATTATTTAATTAAATACGCTTATCTTTTTGCTATTAGGTAGGTACTTATAAAGAGACTTCCAACAATTTTTACGGATTCCACACACGATTCACTTACACGAGCGAAGATAATGACTCAATTTCCTCTCGGGAATGGGTAAGGAATTTTGTGAAATGCATTGGTGGAACTTGACAAATCATTTATTAGTTATCAGGCTCTGAAGAGATATTGTAAGAATGAATAAAGAAAAAGTATGGCTTCGTAAGATAAGGAAATTTCTTCTCGTCGTCTTGTTTCGGTTGAAGTTTTGTGTTCTTGTAAATGGCTATATAGAAAGGAGAATTCAGGATTTAAAGGTTACAATTTACTGACATTTTCGTATTATATAAGACATTTGTCATCTACTTTTTTAATCGTCTTCAGTATACTATTCAATATACCTATATCAGCTCTACAATGTCGCGAAGTAAACCTTGACATCAACTCCTAATAGGTCGTTTTTGCTGTATAAACTTATAGAGCCGAAATGTATTGTCAAACGCTTTATACAACAATCAGTGACCCCCGTAACCGATAAACATCTTTTACCCAGCGTTTTTGAGATATAAGATTTGATTATAGGGCAAAATTGCTGGTTGGGTACCAATCTTTAAAAAAGGGAATAAAGATGATGTTAAAAACTACCGTCCAGTGTCAATTATAAATCAGTTTGCGAAGATATTTGAATAAACGTCAAGTGGATTCGATAGACACCGATTTTTCCAGCGCATTTGACAAGGTTGACCATGAGCTTCTCCTTTCTAAACTCAAATCTTATGGAATTTACGGGGATCTTCTGCGTTAGTTGAGTTCATATTTAACTCTATGTAACAATATGTTACATAAAGTAAACGCGCCAGCGCGTTTTGTTTTAAAGAGAAGTGAAAACAGAAAGCAAAATCTGAGCGAAAATCAGGGGTACTAATATAACAGCATTTATTATTCTTGAAATGCACTTTATGATTAACATAGCCTATATTTAACTTCTTTTCCTATAGCAGTGATTATAGTCGGATTTTTTATTCAGTAGAGTAATAAATTTGACAGGTACCAATGTCACTTTGTAAAAATAATCCTGCTTTAAACTGTTTTTCATAATGATTTGCGCAGATCCAGTTCCAGTTCAGTAAGTATTGATTCCATTCACGCACACCAATTCAATATAATCATTATAGCTACGTTTTAATTCAGCATTATTTTTACAAAGTGACATTGACTACCTATCAAAAAAGGTGAAGTAATTGCTCGTCGGAAAGGCAATATAACAGTGATGAAATGGAGAGACAAACGCGACGTTGCAATGATTTCTACATGCCATGACGCTAGTATGCAAATGTCTTCGGAATATTAATATATCATCAGGTATGATGAAGGACAAGAGTCCTCCCGTCGTTCATTAAAAAAAACTTCCTGGTGATTGCAACTAACGTCACAGATTACTAAATAGTTACTACGTAACTAACGTTACCTTTGACGAATTTTAACTTAAAAATAATCTATAAAACTCAAATTAAAACCGACGTCAAAAATAAAAAGTTTCCTAAATCGCAATTTTCGATGTTAGAATAAGTCCAATACTTACAATACTTACAAATTAAAGTTATTATCCTTGAAGTATCATGGAAGTATCCTCTTTCAGACAGATTCATCCAAATCGGAACAAGTTAAGGTCAAACATCCGTAGACCTAATGGTAATGGAAACGAAAGTAGTTTCAAGATTTCCTGAGGGCGAATCCGAGGGCTGATTACCTATCTAATGAAAACTCGGTTCAGTTCCAGTTTCGTCGCCATTGTGGCTGTTATACAGTATGAAAATGTGACAGTAATGATAGCGACATAACTAAAACTGAATCGAGTTCCGAATTTCAGCCTGCCGATTTCAAAATAAAGAAATGGGGGGTTGGATTTCGAATCGTGCGGCACGATTTAAGAGTTGACAGTGGAAGGGTTTATTAGGGGGGGTCCACCGATCCCCCGAACACTACTCTTTATACAAGGTAATGCATCGTTTTTGAGAATATCAAAAAACAATTTTTAACCTCAAAACGGTTAAAACCTGAAACGAAACGTTAATTCACCTCGCATTTAACATTGTTTGACATAACGTAAAGATAAAAAAATAACTTGTCTATGCGACGCCATAAAACAAAACCACCCCCGCCACCAAGAAAGTACCATAGGTGTCGTTAGGTTAGGTTAGAACTGGGACCTCTCTCTGCCCAGCGTGGTAGTCGCCATGCTGGACAGCGACAGGGCATGGGAGGCCATGGTCTCCTTCGGCAACCACGTTATGTCGTAGAAGGAGATCTCGGAGCGGGCTCGTGAGGTCGATGCCCGAGCGGTGCCACTCCGACGCAGGAGAGTAGAAAGAAGATGAAGACGGTATGCGCATCTTCTCCCTCCTTAACAAGGTCAGCGGGTGGTCGGCGGGAAGACCAGCCACCTGCATTGCACGGCCTCGTTTGTCGTTGAAGATGCCCTATTTGCACAAGAGCATCTTTCTAATGTAGTAAGGAAGTTTTCCAAACTGAAGAGGTCCAATTACAACTGGACCAGCCGCCGTAGTAGCCTGTGCTGCCATAATTGAGGGTCCTTAACTGCTACGGAACGGTTCTGTGCAACGGGGGGTTTTAGTGGGTATGCCCGAAATCCTGGAAGACCCCACATAACCTCACTGCCACCCAGTGGTGAGGTATGCTTAGGCCGCATTTCCCCTCGAAAAAAAAAAAAAAAAAAAGGTTAGGTTAGAACTGCAAGCAAAAAACGCGCGAGCCGAGCGAGCGAAGCGAGCGTGCCGCAGCAGCTGCCATCGAAGCGCCAGAAACGACTTTTTTTTATAAACTTTTATAAATAAATAACGAGAGAGCCGAGCAAGCGCATCGCGGCAGCGGCCGGCGAAGCCGATAAAACGATGTCTTATTATTATTATTATTTTGAAGGAGGGACGCCGGCGAAGCCGATCGATCAATCACCACAATTGGAACCATTTCGCCCAGTTCCCCAAAGTCCCCTGAAAACAGGGGGGAAGGCGGGTTGTCATTTACCCCACCGGCGTCAGGACCTCGAACCTGCCTGTGCGCTTACAATACTTTCAGCTTGTCGACTTCAAAGAGCTCCCAGCGCAGCGATGCGTACATCGGGCATTCTGCCATGAAGTGATAGCTAGTTTCTTCTTTTTCTCTGCATTGCGGACAAATAGGGTCCTCTGCTCTTTTAATCACTGACAGGTGTCTGTTTAGAGGGCAGTGTCCTGTCAGTACTCCTACGATGTTTTTGATGTCTCTCCTACCCAGTTTTAGTAGCTCTCTGGTTTTCTTCTTGTCCACTGATTTGATAAAGATCTTAGACTGTCTGCAGTCCTTTCTGTTCATCCATTTTTGGTTAGTTTCTTTGATTGTCCTGATCTCGATGATGTTTTTGGTGATTCTGTGTGAGATTGGAAGTCTTGGTTCCGGCCCGATGAACGGTTCATCGGCCCCCTTCCTGGCCAATGCATCAGCTTCCTCATTGCCAATGTTATCTTCGTGTCCGGGTACCCAGGCAATTTCTACCTCAACCAGGTTTGCGAGTTCCTGAATGGTTTGTTTACACTCCTTTACCAAGGCTGAGGTAGCCTGACTGTCGCTGTATATTACTATTCTTTCTACGTTATGGTCACTTATCTCACTTTTAATCATGTGCGCGCATTGCATTATCGCAAATACTTCCGCTTGAAATACGCTTGTGTATTTACCCAGATTGAAAGTGGCCCTTTTTGTATCGGGTTTAGCTATGTACACTCCAGCTCCCGATAGGTTTGTTGACTCTTTTCTAAACCCATCTGTGTAACATATTGCAATGCAATCCAGATCGTCTTGTCCTGTTTTCCAGTCTTCTCTGGATCTGATACTAACTCTGTATTTTTTGTCAAAGATCCTTTCTTTATTTATTAGGTCGTTGTTAGCCAATATCATAGAAAGGTTTTCTTCGTACTTTTTACCTATTTCAGCGTGACCTTTGTCATTATTTCTGCCTTTCCATAGATTTGTGATTTTCAGCTTAAACCATTGTTCTGTTGCTCTCTTTTTTATTTCCAATTCTATTGGACTTAGGCCTAGTATCATTTCTAGGGCGGCCGTGGGTTTGTTCTCATGGCTCCTGATATCATGATGCTGGCTAGTCTCTGTACCTTCGTGAGTTCTTTCCTGTTGTATTCTAGTTGCACCTTGTGCCACTATACCAGGGCACCGTGCAGAATTCTTGGTAGAATGATTGACCTATAGATCCATTGGATTACTTCGGGTTTCATGCCCCAGTTCCTACCAACGGCTCTTCTGCACTGCATGAGGGCTGTCATCGCCTTCTTGCTTGTTTCTTTTATGTGGTTTCTAAAACTGAGGGTGCTATCCAAGATCACCCCTAAGTATTTGAATTCTTTTACCGTTTCAAGCTCCTCGTCCTCAATGATTATTGGGATCATTCTATCAACCCTTCTCTTATTTGTGAACAGCAACAGTTTGGTTTTTGTATGGTTTAGGTTCAGTCCCTTATTCCTACACCATCTCAATGTTGTCATGACTCCTCTTCTCATTATGTCTCTGACCACGCTTAGTACTTTCCCTCTCACGAGAAAAAGGCCATCATCCGAGTACGCCTGGATGTATATGTTCATAGCAGTGATCTTTCTTACTAACTCGTCTATTAGAATACACCATAACAGTGGAGATAGACACCCCCCTTGGGGAAAGCCTCTTTTAGCTCTGATGGTGTATTTATTGCCTGCTAGTTCTGCTTGTATGGATCTGTGTTGTAGCATATTGGTGATCCAACCTGATATTAGTTCTGTTACGCCTTCTCTGTTTAAGGCCACCACAATGGCGTGTGCAGACGCTTTGTCGAAAGCGCCCTCGACATCGAAGAAGCATCCTGTCTTACTATATAAACTAGTATAATATACATATGACTATATTATATATATCGCGCGAGCCGAGCGAGCGTGCCGCGACAGCGGCCGGCGAAGCTCCAGAAAAGAAATTATGTTTTTTTTAAACCAATATTACGATAGCATCGGCCCTCACCCCGGTCCCCCCCGTACCTACCTATATACGTTATATTTTAGTTATACATCGATTTGAAGTGCGTTAAAACAATAGTACTTACTTTTATAATATTTTACATCATCAGCCACTATAATTTCCACAGCTGGGGCACTGGCCTTTCATGACATGACCCACCACGCAGGCCCGATGCATAATGGTGGGTTTATACATCGAATCATTAGGCTTAATATTATGTAGTTGTTAACTACCAACCCTCGCACGTACATGATTCTATTGAAATAAAATAAATTAACAAACTTGTCCACAGAGCTTACCAGACCGGAATGTCGTGCATGGACTCTTGGATCAAGCGATGCCTGCCCACTGATGGACAGAAGTTTGTGCAGCAGCAGATTGGGGGCGCACGCGCACTTATGCGTTTTCTTTGCACCAATGAAACTGCGTTACGGAAAGGTAAATTAAATATTTTTTTCACCTCACATGCTCGGAAAAGGAGGTGTTTTCATTCAATTTCTGCGCCGAAAATAGCATTTTACCAGCCTAGCGTGGTAAAAAAAAAATTAATTTTGAAAGAATACGTCATAATGCGTTCCCAATCAAACTATTGACTTTTTATGTTACATTTTATTCTTATTTAATTAACTTTGAATTAAATATAATATAATTATTTTAATTCATTGAATCATAAAAACAATAATAATAAGATTAAACTATTAAGAATTTTATATTAGGCTGGTTGAGATTTCACAACCGGATTTCGGAACGTGACATAAACCTTTATTTTTAAATTGTCTTTATCTTGTACCTCATGTCAATGTCAACATTTACGGAATCGTTTTGATTGTTATTATAGTTTACAATTTTTTCCTATTTTAAATAACTTTGAATTAAATTACTTCCTTTTTTATTGTTTTGGTTTTTAATATCATTAAAACAACAGGAATAAGGTATGATTAGATTAAACATTTGTTATTTTTTTTTTACCGGAAAATGACCGCGGAAACAACCTTGAAATGTTCCTCGCTGTCGTGAGGTGAAAAATTGTGTGTTGCGCTCGGCAGAAAAGTTTTTAGCGTCTTGTACCTTTAAAATCCTCTCTTCGCTCAGGATTCAATCTTTGAACCACTCGCTACGCTCGTGGTTCAATCCTAGCATCCTTTACTTGCTCAGCTTTCAATAGAGGTAACTCGCCGCTAAATAACCAACTTTACAGCCTTGCATAACAAGTAACTATAGATATACTAGCTGCATTAATGATAAAGATTTTTCTTTGACCCTATTTGTTGTATTATGAGTGACACTTTGAATTACCTACAGTTCCTACTTATCTACCTACCTCATTCAAAATATATTTATGGGATTTTACAATTTCAGAAATTGTATGTAAATCTATTTAATTATTGCTATGAAAGATTGGGATTTGCCAAGTTTAACCCTTGTTTAATAGTTGCCAATTTAAACTTGTCAAAGAATATTATAAATCATGGGAATTTACATTGAATTTACGATTAGTTTGTTAGGAAAAATCAAAAAGTAAAGATTTGGTTTTAATTAGTTGGGACCTTAATGATTCAATTACTAGTGTTTTATAGAGCTTCTGTTTTTAATATTGTCCCCGGTTGTAGGCCCCGCACGGTATAGGACTCGTTTAGTGAGTTCAACTTCTACGATAGTTAACTCCGAAAAGTATTTCTAAATCAGTTTTGAAGCTATTACTTTCTAGCCTACATAGGTAATCCATCGGATATTGAGGTGCGTCTGTGTACAAATGACATACCTATGCGTGTTATATCTTCTTTTGATACTTAAGGGTTCGGTAAACAATCAAATTATTTTGACATCTGTTAACAATTGTAATTTTGAATTGGTTATTTTATGTTTTCAATATTTAAACCATTTGCATTTTTTATTGTTAGTCTGTAAATGTCGAGTCATGTCCACCCGAAGTAAGGTATTGTATTGACTCAGAAGTGGTTACAAAGCTAATAGCTAGTCTGTGACAACGTATGTATATTTGAAATTGGAGTTATGTGATATTGTACACTCATTCAAATTATAATGTAATGGCTATCTCTTTCATTTCCTTGCTTTTCGTGTTTTTTGTCTTACTTATCAGTAAAACATGGCAAATCATCAAAATGTGAATGTGTATAGTCGTGACACTTAGTCACAGATATAATGAAAATTATCATTGCATTGGCTTCGGAACTAAATCGGTGGTAATCGAGTATGCTCCTCGGAGATAAAAGTGTCTTAGCTTTGGGCAGACTTGAATCCTTCGCAATCAGGATTCTTACCATAATTAATCTTACCATAATAATTTAACATGTTAGTTCCCACACTATGTTCGGGAATTTGCTACAGAATCCTTCATTTTGCCCAATATTTAATATGCTGCCCGTAACATAAGACACTGCTTTATCCCCTTAGTTCATAATCTACTGATAGTTCCGTCCACACACTATTGGCGTAACATTTCACGAAAAAATAATTATTTTACACAAGTCCGTTCCTGCCTTTAGCTATTAGAAGTTACAACTGTAACAATTGCCATAGAATAAGGGTACATGAAGCTTAAACAAAAAGCAATGTTACAAATAAATTTGTATGATACATGGCAGCGTTCACAGATTAACCGTGCAGAAATAAAGCGCTATTTTGCATTTTGTTACAAATTCGGGGCATGTCTGCGACAAAATTATGTGACACATCTACCGTTTTGCGCCCAAGCCATCTGAATGGTACACAGGAGATTTATAAGAGGCATCCGTTTTGTCAGTTTATTATGATTTATCATTATTGTCTCATTTTCATGCTATTTTCACCTACACAATTTGGAAAATGGTACAAAAATAAGGAAACCTTCGGTATAATAAGGTTTCATTAATTTTGTATAATTAACGGGTTTTTCTTAAATTTAACTTATAAAATAGTTGAATTAATATTTTTTAATAAAAAATATTGTAGTGAATATAACGATACCTTGCGGCTCAAAGGGCGTAACCACCAAAACACTACTTTTCAGGAGAGCCAAAAAACTAAAATTTAAAATTTGTATTTATCACAACTTTGTTGTTATTGATCCTATAAATATGATTCTTACACCAAAAGTCGTTAATTTTTGAGGTGCATAATGTTAAAACATAACATTTTAAGAAATATTTGTAACTAAAAAAGTTAGCTGGTGAATACGCCCCACAAAATCAAACATGTATGTCTTTTGTGCCCCATAAAATGACTGCTGCGTTAGTAACGCTGTCTTTTATGCCCCATAAAATGAGTGCTGCGTTAGTAACGCAGAGTGTAACCACCAACTTTTAAAATTAAAACTGTAGTTTTTATCGTTCTGTTATTAGTTATTCAAGTTTTTGGGTTTATATTACAATACTTAAAACTGTTTTTAGTAGAATAGGTCAATTTGGCAACCCTTAGTCCATCAGAGGCTTGTATTCTATTCTGATATTTATAACTAGGGAAGTTTTTTATTTACTTTTGTAATGACAAAATAAATGTAGTATTTTATAATTAGTTACTAGACAGAAGATAAGAGTAAAAGGCTACTAAAACTTTTCATATTGCAAAACAATCTTGATTCTTGGCTAGTCCTGAAGAAGGTAATAAATAAAAAGACAAATTAATTGGAACTACAAATTATTTTAAATTATTATTTTTAAGAATTTGCTACACAGGTTTAACTAACCTTAAGCTACAAAATCTGCAAAGCTTCACAGCTTTGTCAAATGTTAGTCACATTACAGCAATGTTTGTGGCTTTAAATTAAACCTAGTTTTGGAGGGCCTTAACATGGGGTATAACTAAACTTTTTAAGAGGAATGTGTAGTTTCTCGATACAAACGGCGATAACGTTTTCCACCCTCTAAGCCTTAACATACTAGAATGAACTATGATGAAATATATGAAATATATTCTTTATGGCTTTAAGTCATACGGATATACGCCCTACAATTTCATTTGAGATTGTCGTTTACGTCCAGTACTTTGATGATGCCCAATAATTATTGCTTTTACGTCCAAAAATACAAAAAAAAAAACAGCATTACCAGCCTTGAAATTTGGGGTCGTATTCACCATTGTTTTCAGAATTTGAGAACTTTAAAAATACAGTTCGATAGCGCAGAAAAAACTGAATAAGATGGCATTTAAAACTCATTTTGGCCAAAATGGTGGTTACGCCCTTTGAGCCCCAAGGTATCGATAAGATCATGCTTACCTAGTTTAAAATTTCTCAAAATATAGATAATACTATTCTGAATGCAAAAAAAAACATGACAAATAGTAACCCGTTCAAATAAACTTTATAGAAAAAGAAACTCATGTTGTGTTTTCTACACTAATAAAATAAAGACGAACGAATTTTATTATGAAAAAAGATTGCATTCCCTTTAGGTCAATGATATTTTCTACATTATAATGATGTTACGTACATAGTAATGTGCGTTGAAATCTGTGACTAAAACACTTATTATAATTTCAAATCTTTTCTTTGTGCATAGAACAACACCGGACCCATATACGGTCTTCTAAATTTTCACAATGCGAGCTCGTATGCGTGTCTGATTCATAAAGTTTATTTTATATTGTCCCCATGCGAGGACAGAATAACAAAGTCGTAGGTGCTCGCTTCTAATATGTATAAACTTTAATTTTGTAACGTAATAAAATCAAACTTTTGGAGGAAAATAACTTTCAACAATATTACTATACTAAGCGCAAACGTGTGGTCACAAGTTGTCAAAATAGTTTGATATAAGTTCATAGTTATGTGCTAACTTAGAAAGTACCTATATTATAAGGTAACGCAGTAAAAGTAATGTTACGGTTTTCACATGATTGTGAAATTAGAAAGAAAGATCTGCTGAAATGATGTTAGACATACCTATGCGTTTTTTGTGTATGCTTTCTAGTTTTTGTAGTATAATCTGTGATCTGTGATGTTGGCAACACTGGGAGTCTCTTGAAAATAAATGGCGAATGTGTTCGGACGTGTGCGTTGTATTATTTCATCTCCAGATATTACAGTGGCGACGAGGTGGTGAGAAATAATATAATAATGTCGATCGGTAAAGTGTCGGAATTCGACGTAGGGAAGGGTTCGTGGTCACTTTATACAGACCGCCTGGAAATGTACTTTGTAATGAACAAGGTGAAAAGCGAACTCAAGTTACCCACTCTAATTGCGGTCATGGGGGACGAGGCGTATGAGCTGCTAAGAAACTTGGCAAGCCCTAAGAAACCAGCGGAACTCGAATATGAGGTAGCAGTATCATTGTTTAAAAATCATTTGCAGCCGCCACCGTCCATTTTGGCCGAACGCTATCGCTTTAGACAAAGACGGCAGGCCGCCGACAAGCACGTGGCGACCTATGTAGCGGAGTTGAAAAGGCTGGCGCGTCACTGTAAATTTGAAACATCGCTTGATGACAACCTACGGGATCAATTTGTTTGCGGATTGAAAAGCGATGTCACTCGGCAGAGGTTGTTCGCGGAGGATGATTCATTGTCATACATCAACGCGGTCAAGATAACGGGATCCGTAAGAGGCAGTTCAATATGAGCCGGAGCGGCAGGACAACTCAAACATGGCACTTGGGGGAGGCGACTACAGACAACGCTAGAGAAGAGGAGCGGGACGTCCACATGGAACGAGACATGGAGGAGGATTTCCATCATTTCTGCTTGAATGATTATCGAGCGGTGAGTTTGCCGATTTGTATAGAAAATGAACTTGTGACCATGGAAGTAGATACGGGGTCAGCGGTTTTAGTAGTAATACATATCAAAATAATTTTAGCCACATACCAATTGAATGTTGTGACCTTGTTTTAAATTTTTATAATGGAGCAAAAATCAAATCCCTAGGTGTAATTAGACCTACTGACATTTAAGAATATTTGTAAGAATTTGGTATTGTTTATTATAGAAGGGGGCACAACATCACTTCTAAGCAGACAGTGGTTGACATAATTAAATATAGATATACAAAGATTCAGTAATTGTAATAATGTAAATGTAAATGTAAATCAGAGTGTACAATTAAATCATGGTATAAATAATTTAATTAACAGATATAAGGAGATATTCGGAAGTGGGCTTGGGCGGTACACGGGCGGGCGGGCGACGCTGCGCTTGCGTGAGGGAGCGACGCCGGTGTATCACCGGGCGCGGCCGCTGCCGTACGCACTGCGCGAGCTCGTCGATGCCGAGATGTACGCCATGCTGCGCGACGGCATCATCGAGCCCGTCGACTGCTCCGACTGGGCCTCACCGTTGGTGCCGGTAAACAAACCTGATGGTTCCTTGAGAATTTGTACTGATTATAAGGCAACAGTTAATCCAAACTTACAAATAGATCGCTATCCTTTACCGATAATTGAGGATGTCATTGTGCGTTTAAGCGGTTCGGCTTATTTTTCAAAAATTGACTTATCCCAAGCGTAGTATCCCGCTCGCAATTTTATATTTTGTATTCATGAACAAATTTCATCAATATATTTACGGTTGTCATTTTATTTTGCGTGCAGACCATAAGCCATTGGTATCTATATTTGGTCCGCATACGGGAATCCCGGCGATGGTCGCTAGTCGCATGCAAAGATGGGCCATAATATTGTCAGCATATAGTTTTGATATAGAATATGTACGTACGGACGCGAACGGAGCGGATGGGTTGTAGCGATTACCTCTCAATAATAGTAAAGTCACTTTATCGGCACCGGAGCAGACTTACCTCCATTTTGTTCAACAAGAATTACTTCTAGATTATAAAGATATTAAATCAGAAACTAAAAGTGATATATTACTATCGAAAATATTACATTATCTTAGAGATGGATGGCCTGCACAGTGTGAAATAGATAATTTGAAGCCATTCTTTAGTAGAAAAAACGAGTTGTATGAAGAGTTGGGATGTATTATGTGGGGGTATAGGTTAGTGGTGCCGGGAAATTATAGGAATAAGATTTAAAAAATGCTCTATGAGCCCCATATGGGCATTGTTAAATCTAAAGCTTTGGCACGGAGTTATGTATGGTGGCCAGGCATGGACGAAGCGGTAGAAGCGATGTGCCGCGAATGCACAGTGTGCGCAGCGCAGGCGGACGCGCCACCGCGCCAGGCCCCGCGCATGGCCTTGGCCTCAACGGCCCTGGACCAGGGTACATATGGATTTTTTAGAACCCATAATGGGAAAATCATATCTTGTTATAGTAGATGCTATGTCCAAATGGCTTAAGGTTTTTGAAATGACTAGTACTATAGCTAAAAACGTTCTTGATAAATTATGTAAACTTTTTAGTACATTTGGATTACCAAAAGAAATAGTCACATACAATGGGCCACCTTTTACGTCGACTCAATTTGAACTTTTTATGAAAAGTCAGGGAATAGATCATATTTTTACAGTGCCTTACCACCCATCCTCAAACGGTTTAGCGAAAAATAAATAATAAATAATAAATAAAATAAATAAATAATTGCATACAAACACACCAATTAGCTAGCCCACGTTAAGTTTCATTAAGAACTTGTGTTATGGTTACTAGATAACGGATAAACATACTTATATACTTTTTTTTTTGTAAATACATACATAATTTAGATATTAAACACCCAGACCAAGACACAAATATTCGTCTTGTCCGTGGATCGAACCCGGGACCTCTGGCGCAGAAATGCAGTAAAAAATTTAAAACGTGTTATCAAAAAGGCCTTAGCTGAAAAACAGGATGTGAACAGAGCATTATGGACGTACTTACTACACTACAGGAACGTAGAACACTCAACAACTGGTGAAAGTCCTACAATGCTTATGTTTGGTAGGCGTACACGAACCAGATTAGATACATTAAAACCAGATTTTCAAACTAAAGTACAGCGAGCGCAACAATATCAAAAACATACGGCACGGGGGGTCGGATAGAACGATCGGAGTAGAAGAGAATGTATGGTACCGCCAATATTTAAAAAGTGACAAATGGGTGCCTGGGCGAGTGAGTGAGAGTCTAGGTCCGAATGATTATAAAATTATAAGCAAAAACGGGGAAACAATTCATAGACATATTGATCAATTACGAAAACGTTCATCATTAAGTTATCCGGTAGAAAGGGTACACCGTAAGCATGATAAATCAGCAGCAAATTCTCAAGGGCAGGAAAATTTTCCTCCGGCACTATCGGTGGTGGCAGACCGGCCGGGACCGTCGTCGGCGTCGTCGGCGGCATCGATGCAGTCGCCGCGAGGCATGGCGGCCGGGGACGAATCTAACGCCTTACCAGGGCCGGCCTCACCGGACTGGCAATATTCTTCACCTGTTAACGTCGCTCCCTCGCCAACCGAAACACCGAATAAGAACCGACCGGTTCGTCAGTGTAGGCTTCAAAAGAAACCCTTATTGTTTGATAAGTATACATAATGTGTAAATAATTAGTACAAGTTTACTGTTGTAACGGTAGTCATAGCTTAACCAATTATTTGTTAAAGTCTAGAATCTAGATGTATAGATAATATCATGTAGAATTTAACGTACTGGTCTCACTTGTGTAATACTTAACCATTATTGGATGTGTCTAGTTAACATAGAATTTAAGTAGTACTTATAGTAAATAAGGAGGGAGAAGTGTAGTATAATCTGTGATCTGAGATGTTGGCAACACTGGGAGTCTCTTGGAATTAAATGGCGAATGTGTTCGGACGTGTGCGTTGTATTATTTCATCTCCAGATATTACAATTTTGAAAGATGGACTTATCAGATCTTTGTGGCATCGACTTTAAAACTGTTAGGGCCATCGCTTTTTAAACTTATAAACGCCTTTTAAACATAGCTTTTTTATTTTATTATTTTACTCTTATAGGTTTATTTTTAGTATTTTTTATTTTGAATAGTTATTAAATATTAATTACCTACCTACCTACCTACCTCGCCGTTTCAGCCACATGACACCCACTGCTGGGTATAGGCCTCCCCAAAGATCTCCAAAACGATCGGTCCTGCGCAATCTGCATAGCGGCTTCCCGCGACCTTTACCAGATCGTCGGTCCACATTGTCGGGGGCCTACCCACGGAGCGTCGTCCTGTGCGCGGTCGCCATTCCAGAACCTTTCTGCCCCAACGGCCATCGGTTCTTCTCGCTATATGCCCACTGCCACTTCAGCTGAGCAATCCTTCGTTATTTAAAATTATATCTATTTCAGTTATCCGTCAAACTGTTCTTAATACTTATTTTCTGGAGAGATATATTAAATGAAAATATAATGTAGATTAATCAGACTTTATCTACACTACAATCCGTGATCATTTATAATATAATAATGACATATAAATTTTTTATAATTTAAATCTAAAATAAGTTTATAAAAGTCGCATACTTCGACACTGATTATAGAAAACTAACAAAAGGAACATAACCTTTTCAAAAATTACCAATTAAATACTAGAAAATACCAAAAAAGTTTGGGAATAGTTGTGGATAAATATAGTTATAGATTAAAGTCAAAGTCAAAGTCAAAGTCAAAGATTTTTATTCAAATAGACTTATAGATAAGTGCTTTCGAATCGTCCAATTTTTTTTTCCTACCAGCCATTCAGGACATCTTTTAACTGATAAGAAGAACGGCCGCAAGAAACTTATCAGCTTTAACAGAAGCAACAACATTTACAAAGGAACATGTCGTTGCCAAACACAAATCTACAATCTTGAAACATATTTAATATAAGAGGAAAATTTTCTTATACTCAGTTATTAGAATATTTTCCTTTTATACAATTACAATAGTCATGTTTTATGTTAGTATCACTTCCATGCATTTTGGTCTTTCAAATAATCTTCTACCTTGTAATAACCTTTGCTTAAGAGCGTTTTTTTAACATGTATTTTAAATTTATGCAAAGGCAGCTCAATCACTTGTTGTGGAACTTTATTAAAAAAGGCTATGCCTTTCCCCAAAAACGAGCGACTGCATTTTTCAAGTCGAAATCTTGGAACGGCAAGCTTATTCTTGTTTCTAGTATCAAAATTATGAACATCGCTATGCTTAATAAATAAATCGTGATGTTTCCTTACATATACTATATTATCATAAATGTATTGTCCCGCCAAAGTTAGTATATTAATCTCTTTAAACAATTCTTTAAGAGAATCTCTCTGTCGAAGGTTGTAAATGGCGCGCACAGCTCTTTTTTGAAGTATAAAAACATTTTCTATATTGGCTGCTGAGCCCCACAACAACAGGCCATAGGACATTACACTATGAAAATAACTAAAGTAAACTAGTCTTGCCGTTTCAATATCAGTTAGGAGCCTTATTTTCCTTATTGCGAAAGCCGCAGAACTAAGTCTACTCGACAAGGTTTCAATATGTGGATCCCATTGTAGTTTTGAATCTAATGTAATACCAAGAAATTTAGTACTCTCAACTAACTCTACTACATCCCCATTCAAATTGATGTGCATGTCGACCTGCCCTACATTAGGTAATGTGAATTTAACAAATTTCGTTTTGGTAGGGTTAAGAGACAAATTATTACTGTTGAACCAGTGTGCGACTTGAGAGAGAGCACTATTTACTTCGTCAGAACAATTGTTACCTCTATCAATTTTAAAAATTAAAGATGTATCATCTGCAAATAGTACTGTCTCACATAAATTACTCGCGTAGTTAGGGAGATCGTTAATATATATTAAGAACAGCAGAGGGCCCAATATTGAACCTTGGGGTACGCCCATAATAATGGGGGCTCCAGTAGAAGCAGTATTATTTACAATTACTTTTTGATTTCTATTGTGCAAGTATGACTGCAAAAGGCTAACTGATTTTTTAGAGACACCATAATGTTCTATATATATATATATTAAAAAGGACCAAGTGTGTTTTGTTTCTGTATGTAGCTAGAGCTAAACTTCCAACAGACATGACACTTCGTCAAAGGGTTTTGTCTTGTACTTGATTTAATATAATATTATAACTTTTTTATTTTTTATATTTTGCATGTTGCTATGCTATTTTATGTGAAAAATATTAAACAAGAAAATATCACCCCGTCAGGGCGACATGAGACTAGTTGCTTTGTTTAAATATTTATATAATATTATGGAACCAAAATTGCATTCGCGTGCGAAAGTGCAGTTTCGATGCATTTCCCAAGCTTCTGTTTCATACAAAAATAACAGTGTAAAAGTATGAAGCAGATGTAAATATTTTTTCTTGATATTTCGCAGCAGATAGCCCATATTGATTCCTGAAAGGTTCAATTAAAAAAAAAAATACAATCTGTGTGATTGCTTACCGATCGACGCGATAGCTGCCGGTGCCCGCGAAAGTGAGATAGTATAGGGGTAACAGGGTTCTACATGCATGTTGTTTTTTAATCTGAGCTGTGTATGAATTTCTTAGTTCAATGAATGATGTAAACGTATATCATGAACATATTTAATATTTTGTTAAGTAACAAAAATATCCACCAACCAATAGCCAAATAACACTATTTTCCCGCTTGATTTGAACTGAGCTCCAATACTATAAGATAGAAAAGTTACGTATTATCTGTTATTGGACCTCACTGTCATAAGTGTTGAGGCAATAATATATTTAGCTCAAAATGCCCATGTTCCTTTATTTCCTAGCAATACATACAGCATTACATTTTTATGTTGTTTGATGGTAAGACAATTTGATGTGCGATCACTGAAAATTTAAGGCTAATTTTTGTCTCCAGAATTCCTGAAAGAGCTACGGTGTTGGAGTCGCGTGTCGCCCGACTGGTCCCGATGCGTAGGCGAGTTGCAGGACGCTGTGCGGGAGATCAGTGACCGCGCTCAGCAGCTCATGTACTTCAACAGGAATGCTGAGTTATGCTGGTAACACAACCATTTTATAAACATTGTCATCCGATTGGTCCGTGAAAGTAACCTCCGGGAGAGCAGCGATGGAGCGCAGTAACTCATGTACTTCAATAGAAATGCCGAGATATGCTGGTAAAACAATATTGTATAGTTTATAGTAA
The DNA here is from genome assembly GCA_910589605.1 of Chrysoteuchia culmella. NCBI lineage: Eukaryota > Metazoa > Arthropoda > Insecta > Lepidoptera > Crambidae > Chrysoteuchia > Chrysoteuchia culmella. Next base: position 11,762,896 of record OU342653.1, read on the forward strand.
AATCAAATAAGTGTTGCCCGACTAGATCGGTATGTCAACGTGTTGCAAAACGCCGTCCGGGAGATCAGCGATTGAACTCAGCAACTCATGCACTTGAATAGTGCTGAGTTGCTGAGTTCAATCGCTGATCTATGATGAAGCTTTGCTGATAAATAATAAAACAAGAATTAATTTTTAGTAAAATCAAACTAAGTGTCACCTGACTGGTCCAGATGCGTCGGCGAACGGCAGGACACAATCCGTGAGATCAGCGATTGAGCTCAGCACCTCAACAGGAATGCTGAGCTATGCTGGTAATACAAAACATAAACTTACCTTATTGCGATACTTTTTCATAAAACTGATATTAAAAGTCATTAGTAAACGTAGTAAAAATAGACGCATCTACTAGCGGCCGCAAGCGGTTTCACCCGCGTGGTTTCCTTTCCCGTAGTAGTAGTTTTTGCGTGAAAGAGTAACAAACAAACAAAGTGACACACTTGCGCATTTATAATATTACTAGGATATTGTTTTTTCTATATCAAGTGATTTGATGTTCCTAAGTAGGTACTTAGTAAAAGCATTTTGGATCATGGAATTATGTAAAACTCATTCGTCATAAAATAAAAGCAAATACTTTCTCGTATGGTTTCCAATACGACAGGGTAGCAATGCCCTGTCGTATGCGCGATGCGATCTTCCTTTCATTAAAAGTATAAGTAGACAGAATATTTACCACATCACATACTAATTTCTGAATTCCAACCCAAACCAAAGTGAACAAATACCGAACTTGGGGGAGTATCAGTATTTCCCGATGTCATTAAAACAAAAAGGACATAGCGACTCACCCGTCCGTTCGTATTGAATAACTAATGATACCACTTTTACAATGGTTCGTGAACTAATTTGGCACATTTACGTAGATAGTTTCGCAATATCGAGTTACTTAGTGGTATTATTACTTATGCTAAATCACTGAATAACCTTTTTTTGCTCTCCTGTAAAATTTGACTAGAGTGAGATACTTGAATTTGACTTAGGGCAGCCGCGCTATTCTCGCAATGTGCATTAAAAGGATTGATATCTTACTTACTAAAATCTGCATATTATATATTATAATATATAAGTATTTTTAACAATCCTAGATGTTCTTTTAGGAATTGCATGTGCTATTGAATAGAAACAATAAAAAGAATTTTGGATAATTTAAAAAGTTATAGTGACCTTTCTCGTTCGTCTGAGCCTTCCTTTGTATGAAGCTAATTATGTGAAAATTTTATTCTGTTTTTCACCAATAAATAATTCAGCGCACTTACATTTTAGAATGCTGCAAATCTGGATAATAAAACACATACCAAACATGCAAGTTAACCGCAATTATTGCAATTTCAGCGTTTATTTTCGGACGCTATGACTGGCCTAATAGTTTTTTTTTCACACTCCAACGAAGAGTTATTTAGTCCAATAAAAGTGCCTACTTTATATTTAACATTTTTTACGTAGTATGAGCGCTTAAACGGGCTCTAGCTGGAAAATCAGCAAAATGTACGTGTCACAAATGCAAAACATTTTATTAAATAAAATATACTGACACCTTTTTATGCATGGCTGTCGCACTGCGAAAAAACTCAGTAGCGTGACAGTTTGCGTGCGACATACATAATATTAAATGTAAACCAGGCGCATTTATCTCTAAAAAGTTCCATAGAAAAGAAACAAAGAAAATTGGCAGCAGTGCAAAATGCTCAATGAGAATGAAAATGAGAAGTAAGAATAAACGCGTGCGTTGACTGGCTGTGCAAGTAAATTTCAGTTCTTTAAATGCAGTTCATTCCTGAAAACTGCACATAAAATTACGCGACTGAGTCTTTTGCCGCTTAAGTGGTCGCTACTAACTAAATTATTTTTCTTTGTTTCAGCGCAAGAGACGCTTTCATGATGTGCGTTGGGCACGTGGGTCGATCATGTTCTAATTCGGCAAGCACGTTGCTCAAGCGCATGGCTTGGGTCTTAGCCCAGGACGTGGCGGCCTGCAGTCAGCAACCTCGCGCCTACTGCTCAGCCCCGCCTGCCCCCTACGCTACCCCACTGCTCACGGCTCTATATGGCATGGTCTTGTACCCTCCAAGATTGTAAAGAGACAATGTAACACTAGGATATTGTATAAGATATTGCCGAATTTATGATGTTACAGGACAATGCTCAAATACCCGGGCCAGTTAGAAAAGATTGTTGCATTTTTTAAATACTATGTCTTACTAGGTCATGTTAGGTTAGGTTAAGTAAATATGAGCATTGCCCTTTAGAATTTGTATATACATTAAGAAGGCTGGGTTCGTCCCTCACATGAGGAGCTAAAGACCTCAACATCTAGTCTAACTGTACCTATACAAAAAAAAATATTATGAGAATAACTAAAAAAAGAAATACTAGATGTTAGATAGCATGGAAAATGCAAAATTTAATAATCTTAAAATATAAATAAGTTATTATAGGTCCAATGTTCTATAGATGCAGGAGTAGAGAATCACGTACATTATAGATAGTAGTGGATAATAGAATCCTTAACTAGGCAGCAATCTCAGAAGAAACGCATGTAAATAGACGCCGCAGCTAGATTCACAGTTTCATGATGAACTTGTGTTGTTATGGATGCTGAATAGCGGAGGAATACAAATTATGTCTTGTCTAACTCTCACTATCATAGGTATCAACCTGCTAGCCGTGATAAGGCTTTTAAACAAGATCTGGTAGCTTATTCTATAAGCAAACATCCTTGATATCGACACGGCCAAAACATCACATCGCCCCATTTTTAATACTATTTGACAGCTGGCATGCGTAGCATGCGCACCTCGACAAAGCTTTCTCACACTTTTCGACAGCAAGTCGCGGTGCGCACATACGCTGGCTCATGTGACATTCAGTTAAGGCAACAGCGTCGATGTTCAATTGCTGTCTCACGCTGACTTTATACTACTACTAGTTCGATAGTGATCTGATTGATCAAAAAACTCCGTAGTTAAGTTTTGCTACAAAATCTAACTCATAAGAGCCACGAACGGCTACTCAATAGTGACTTTGTTGAGCTATATCACGCCGTGATATTCTTTTCAGTGAAAGTAATATTCCTTTTTTACCGTATTTAGCTTTTGCTTATACTTGCTGCATTTGAGAAGTCTCATAATAAATGATATTTTAATACATAATACGAGTATCATTGCCCCTAACACCTGATTATTCAAGATAGCTTTTTCTGAATTTAACTAGTGTGCGTGCTGGTGATGATATAAGCGAGTGTGCGCCATTGCTATGGGTTTTGATGTACTAAAATGGCTTCATTGAAGATGTATGAGGGCGGTATCTAGATGTAGCAAGCAAACAAAGCGCAGACCAACCATAAAACTATAAAATCATACTTCAACTTCAATTTATTTTTAGAAAGTTGAAGTGATTTAAAAATTAAAATTACGGTAAAATTATCTTTCTAGATTGATTAATAAAAATATATAATGTGTCCAATCTAGTTAGTGTGTAAATTTTTACAAATAAGAGACAGAATAGTGAGTTTGCTAAATATTTTAATATTATTTTCTTGTTTTTTCTAATGATTCAAAAGATTTCATTTTTTATAAAATATTAAAAATAATAAGTTCTTATTTACATTTAATATATTTAAAACCTGGTATAGAAGATTCAGTATCACCTATTTTTATTTTTACTATTTTCCTTATGGCGGCTTTAGGCTTTAGGCAATAGCCGTGCTAAGATAAGTAATTTATATTTTTTTTTAATTAGACAAAATTCATAAATTGAAATAGCTTAAAGCTTTAAAAAAGTTGGTAAGGTAGGTATTTAAATTTAATAATATGGAAAGAGGTACGTATACAAATAATTAAGGTTCGCGTAAGTGTATATGAATCGTGTATTTCAGAAACAAAATCCTCCAGTGCAATAAAGTTTTGGGAAATTGAAAAAAACTGAAGTGTATCCAAGGCATTGCTTTAATATTTGCTTTATATAAGTTTCCATTGATGTTGTTAATAGCTTGGGAAACCTAGAAAATTATATTTATTTGGCTAAGTGTATTTTATTTTAATTTAAAACACCAAAGTTCCAGTTTTCCCCTAAATATTTTATGGTGGACTACTGTTTGACTAGCAGACATGTCTACGTGCCACAGATAAAAACCAACAAAACGTGAAAATTTTAACTTTTGGACTTCCTGAAATACAGAATCCAAAATATATTCGATTAATACAAAAAATATAAAACATAAATGATCAAAATTTTCTGTCAGATGATTGTCAAATTTATTTGACCGTTCGGCAGCTTAGATGTTTGATGCGTTTTACTTATCGCTTCACGGGATCAAATTTATTTAAAGTGTGTTTGTAAATCACATTATTAGCGTTGAAAGTGATGATTTTCGTACTGATGTTAATGCTCTAAATTACCTATGTAGTGAAAAAATACGCTTTGTATTACAATTAAAACATCCTGTAAATATTAATTTGTAAAGCCTACTCTAATCAATATGTCACAAGATTAAATTAAATATAATGTTTAAGTATTAATAAAGCAGATTTTGCGATTATTTATTCTGTGTTGAATGTTGTAACACAAAATTGAATAAATAGAAATACCTTAAATCCCCAATTTTTTATTCAACCTTTGTCACTTACAAAAAAAGTAAAAAAACGCAGCAATTTTGGGAATAAATAACATCAAAACCAATGAACGAAAAAACAGCTGAAGAAATATCATTGATGTAAGCCACCACATTTTTACCGACTTCAACAAAAAAGGAGGAAGGTACTCAATTCAACGCGTATTTTGGTTATCCGATTTTAATAGTTGTTTTTTTGTTCGAACGGGTTCACTGTCAATTTGGTTCCATATAAGTCTCATTGAGATCCGATTATAATCTTCGGAGATATGGGGCCTATGTCATGGAAGTCATGAAACAATTATATCATCCAGGTAATTGTTAGATTCTTGTTCGAGCTGAAGTTTCACGCAATAACTACTGAGCGGATTATGATGAAACTTTTTTTAGTGTAAGTAACGGAACATGATGTAACTAAAAAATCTGAAATAAAAACATTAAAAAAAAAAAATATCAAACCGACTTCAAAAAGTAAAAAATAAATCTTTTGGAGTCGGTGCTAGCTAGCTAAGGCCAAAAAAATACATAGTTAATCAAAGTGCAACGTAGAATGCCTTGGCTGGCACCGACTCCAAAAGATTTATTTTTTACTTTTTGAAGTCGGTTTGATTTTTTTTATAAAATGTTTTTATTATGATCATGAACAATATTTTGTATGGAATCAACCCTGAATGAAATCGCGAAAAATGCATTCGCGATTTAAGGGTTAGTTCCATAAAAAAAAGATAATGATGAGTTCAACCAACGGTTTTGATGTTTGAGTAAACATAAAATGATTTTAAAATAAAACAACCTTTACGGATTTCAAGTGCACTATATTTACCCGAAATATATTTGGAACCTACTTTAATTTAGGGTTTTTTAAGCTTTTTCTTTTCTTGACGTTTTGGCACCTTTTCAGTTGCCTTAATCACGAGTTGACTGACAGACGTCGGAAAACCAATAAACCAAAAAATATAGTAAAATATATGTTTTGGGTAAATGAAGTGCACTTAAAATCCACAAAAGTTGTTTTATTTCATGGATTTTACTTTTGAATACTTTGGAGTAAGTTTTTATTTTTATTTTTATGTTGCTGTGAATATAAAGTTAACTCTTTTTTAGGGTTCCGTAGCCTAATGGCAAAAAACGGAACCCTTTTAGATTCGTCATGTCTGCCTGTCTGTCCGTCCGTATGTCACAGCCATTTTATTCCAAAACTATGAGAGTTGGAACTTGGTAGGTAGATGTACCTATTCTGTAAACCGCTTTACGGATTTACACAAAAATAAAAAAATATATATATATAGGGGGGCTCCCCATACATGGAACTGAAACTGAACCAATTTTTTTATCAAACCTATACGTGTGGGGTATTAATAGATAGGTCTTTAAAAATTAAATAAAATTCTAAAACGATTTTTTCTGAAAGTCAACCGTTTGAAAGATGTACACTTCCAAAGTGGTAAATGTGCAATTTTCCAAAACCGAATATAACTTTGTCATTCATATAAACACTATGAAAAACAAAGTTATTTTTGCGAAAAGTTATAGTGCCATTTTGGGTAGGTGTAGGAATCGGTAATCAAGTGAATACAAAAACAAATACATACAGAAATTTAGACAAAAAAGAGGAACACAATAGGCGGCCTTATTGCTTCATAGCAATCTCTTTCAGGCTATCTTGGGTGAGAGACAGAATTCTTTAATGGTACTAAGGATACAAAGGTGGGTCACTTGTACTATCAATAGTACTACTCAATGTACAACTGATACTAAGAGGAAATTAGTGTCACTAGTACCATTGATGGTACTACGGATACAAACTTGTTACTTCTACCATCAATTGTACTAATCAATGGTACAACAGACACTACGGGGTTTTTTGGTATTGATAGAATTAAATCTAAAACAAGTACTTTATTTTCGAGGAACTGAAACTACAATTAGGGCGATCGTAAAAGAACGAGTATCTCAAAAACGGTGTGGCGTATGAAAAAATGTTTAAGTAATCAAAATTGGTCACTTCTGTACTTTACAATTATTATGTAGATATTAACATCATTGGAGCTATAGGAAACGAGATAATCGCGAAAAACTGATGTTTATGATCTTTGTCATTGAGTAACTGATGACGCAGGGACCTGATTTTATGAGACTTTTGAGTAAATTTTTAGAACGCCAAAATGAAGGAGTATACCAGTTTACAGCTTGCCCTCTCTCCTTTCGTGGTGAAAAATATGACCAGCATTGTCCTCGAAGGATACTTTCGGCATCGAAATCGACAGTACGGCGGCATCGCAATCGCAACCCGTATAAAACCCTCGGAACAAAAGAACGGCTATAGTCCGTGACATGGGCCATGTCGTATTAATTATGAAAAGACTATTCCTCCCACAACCCTGTAACAAAAATTACGAGGAGCAATTTAATTTATTTTACTGGGGCAAGTAGTCTATCCTACCTCCTAGACCAGCCGTAAGTTTTGTTACAAATGAAAAATCGATAGTCAAACATCTGTGAAGATGTTTCTTTCGAATGCGAGGATATTTCTCTCATTGATGAAACGACGGTGGCCAACACCGTAGAACGGTGAATATACTAGAGAAATTCGACGTGTCCTCATAGGTCTCTGTAGCATAATTGGTTAGTGCATTGGGCCGGATTCCCAAGGATGCGGGTTCGAATCCCATCAGGGCGACATGAGACTAGTTGCTTTTTTCTAGTATATTTTCTTATCGCATAAAAATAGCATTGTAAAATGCAAATTAAAAAGTTATAAATGAAAATACAGTTTATTTTTCTTGAAGTTACGTAATGTTAATTTATTTTAATCTAAATGTTTATTGATAAGTCGGCAATGAGTTAGTAACAGTTTTGTTTGCAATAACTGCTTTTGGCTTTAACACATGTCTTTAATCCCTCCAGCCGCGAATCAATGGATTAACGCACGGTTTCCATGGGGAATTTAGCCACTGCTAGCTCTAGGATTTTTTTAAGACGCTTATTGCCTGGGTGTCGTTTAGAGCAGGCCCTTTCCTCTAAAACTGACCATAATTTGTAGTCCAAAGGGTTTTCTGGACTGGAAGAAGGCCATTCTTCAGAGCTTATAAAATTCGAACCATTGTTTTTGGGTACTCTTTCTTTATGACCCGGCGCAGAGTATTGTTTTACGGGATATCTTTGAAAAATGTATCGCCGAGAGGCTTCACAACTCGCTCCAAGACGGTTTTTTGATACACTTTAGCTGTAGTCTTCACTCCTTTTTCACAAAAATGAAGTTTTGACTCCATGATAAGGCAGTCCATGATTTCATGACTGATGCAGGATGGTGACCAAGTTGCATCTTTCCCCGATCTTTTCTGGTCTTCGATAGAGGAAGAGTTGGAGTTTCTATCGATAGTACGCCACACAAACATCCGGCTGATACCTAACTTCTGGAGTGTTTTGAAAATGATTGACGGCTCCATACCTACCTATTTTATGCAAGGCAATCACTGCAAATTCGGACTTTATAATAATATGGCATAATAATATGAGAATATTCGGAAGTGGAGAAATTGACGTCATCATCATCATCATCAGCCTGTGGACGTCCACTGCTGGACATAGGCCTCTCCTAGCTCATGCCTATTGTGGCGTTCATAGGAGGCTATAAGAAATTGACGTAATTAAATCTATTATGCCTTTTGTTCGTTGATAGGCAGTATCTAAGAGCACTTGATAGAAGAAAAAACGCAAATAATAGCGGTCTCCACTCATATCTTAGACAATAGAGCACAAAGTCATTTTCAATAATCCAGAACCTTCGATAAACCTAATAAAAGAAAAATTTGAGTTGCCTGCCCTAATACTCTACTAGTAATATCATCCATTATTCTGTACTAATCAAAATAATCTAGTTTTTTTTCCCATATTCAACTTTACTGCCCTAAAACTGAGGTTATTTTATATTATAATGAATAATGACTTTAGACTATAATTTGTATTCATTCAACCTCGTCTACACTAGGTAAGTAGTTACTAATTGGAAAGAATGATTACATATTATATGTTATTAACTTATTACATGGGTAAATGAATTTGTATGTACAGTCGACGACATAACATTATGATGACTTGAAGCCGTTATTGCGTAGGTACGTTACGAATGAAAAAAACTGTTACAGTCAACAGCACGTCAGATTTCACTTTCTCTATGAAAATAGTCGATATTACGATTACGAGCGCTATATGGACGTTTACAAGGTCAAACTGCAAATTCTTGACTGCTGTCGTGCCTATATTGACACGACCTTCGATTCCAAATATCAATGGAATTGGTGTGGTTTCGGCATCACGTAGCTTGGTCCGGATCCCGGATCTTCAGTCCAATAAACTTTCAAGTCAGAATCCAGATGTCGCCGCTCCTAATAATTAAAATCCCTGGATTAGTTCATTGTACATACTATTGACGAGTACTATTGAGAGTCCCATTTATATAATAAGGAATTCTTTACTCAATACATTCGTGATATTGAAACAGTGTTAGATCACAATTGGAATATGGAAACAATTGTATGGAATCAGTTTTACCAAAAATATAATGATCAATTGGAAAGGGTTCAAAAAAAGTTTGTACGATCGGTCAATTATAGATGCTTTCGCACTAAATCATCATACTCTGAAACTCTCAATAAATTGTCTCTGCTTTCTTTAAGGTCGCGTATAATGATTATTAGTCAAACATTTCTTTACAAAGTCATAAAGAATCATTTTGATTGCACTCATTTAATCAATAACGTTTCCTTAAATATACCAAGTGGCTCTCAACGTATACGCAACTCAAGAAAACATAAACTGTTTGCATTAAAAAAATGTAAAAGTAATGCTGGTAAACGTGCACTCCTACGTCACGTTATGCAAAATTATAATGATCATTTTGTGGGCATCGATTTATTTAAGCTCTCCCATGGGCAGTTCAGGACCGAAGTCCTGACGCATCTTCAAAATATAATACAACTTTAATGTAAGATCTATAAATTGTATGTAACTTATAACCTTAATAATTATATTAGAAAGTACTAAATTTTAAATGTATGTTGTGAATAACGTAGTTGTTTGCAAAATTAGTAAGATTTAATTTAAGTTAGTATATATAATCTCATTTTGTAAAGGTTTGTTTTACCTAATAAAACAAAAAAAAAAATTAAAAAATATAGGTAATTTAATCTCCAGTGTAAAGCCATATTACATACATGTCATATTCAATATTCAATACCATTCATTCAGTCTAGGCGATTACAAGCACTTATGAACGTCAAAGAAGCTACGCCATCTGGTCAAGGTCTATTTTTTTCTCCCTGTTTTATTTCATACAGAGTCGTCAAATTGAAAAGTGACCTTAACTTATCAGTAAGGTCAATTTCCATCACAAAAGAAAATACTAATTAAAATATTACATTTTATACCGTAACCGTAAACAATTTTCAACTCGCAAAGGACTTGCATTATAACATTTCTCGCATTACAAGGTTACTGTAGGTACTGCAAGTTGTGACGTACATAATATGTACGTCACAACTTGCAATACCTACAGTAACCTTTACTATTGACCTGTATATTATACAGGTCAATAGTAATTTATTTTAGATGAAAATATTTAAGCTCTAAGCACAACGTTAAGACAAGCAGACTGAAGTAGACCCATTTCCGCTGGAGGCACCGGTTCACGAGCATGACGCATGAACCAGCCATCGCTTCGTTCAACCATATTTTAGAGAACGTAACGACCCGCCTCACACAACACCGCCGAAGAAACGTTTGAGTGAGCATGATGTACTTCAGGTACTTATGTTAAGTACATTAATGTAAGACGCAACTTACAATGTTACTGGGAGACGCATCAGCTGGGTCATGATCATAAAGCGTATTTAAAATAAATTAAAAATAATAAATTGATAAATAAATAAAATAAATAAATATTTCCATACAATCACACCAATTATCTAGCCCACGTTAAGTATCATGAAGAACTCGTGTTATGGATACTAGATAGCGGATAAACATACTTATATACTTTTTTTTTTAAATACATACATAATATACATAATAATAATTACTTTCATATACTGAATTAGAATAATTGGAGAACATTACTTATTTTTAAACAAAAAATTTAATAATAACATATTAGTAGATTGTTTACCAAGGGCTGTATGACACCCAATAACAGTCGAGTGTATTGGCGCCCGAACGAAGTGAGGGCGCCGATAGTTCGAGACTGTTATGGGTCCATACACCCGAAGTAAACACTCTACTTTTCATTTTGAATATGAGGAAAGTAAAAACAAACAGAATATTCTAAAAAAATATTTAATATGAAAAATGTTACAAAAATTAAAACACCTAAAAATTTACTTAAAATTAATGGTTTAAATCGTACAATTACTAAATGATAATGAAATGTTTTTCCCAGGGATATTCACATTAGATAATTATTTTTTGCGATATTTGAGTATCATTAAAAGGTATATCGGTATATGTCGGAGAAGGTATTCTGTCACTGGTATATGTAGAAGATATTGTCGACGCCGCCGCCGGCGCCGCCGCCCCGGTAGGTTGGTGACCACTGAAAAATACGGTGGCGTTTCTTTGGAAGTACCTGGGCGAGGCGAAGTAGGGCGTAACTTTATAGTTTCTGTGATTTTGCTATAAATTTTAGATTTATTCTAAATTGAGTCTTCTATGTAGCCTTCGGCGACAGTGCTCGACTTCCATCCACCATGTCTCTTGAGCATTGTCAAATCGGCTCCAGAGTGTGCCCAGTATACAGACTAGGATTTGGTATATTAAGAAATGTTGCTATTTGTTTAGGCATACAAGAAATTTTATTTTTACCAATTACTTGTCGCACACATTTACCTCGTTGGTAATTTATAAAAAATCTGTCAGTTTGTAAGTTTTCGGGGCGCAGTGCTATGTATTTTTCTACTATTTTCACGAACCCGTAACACGAATGCTCGTTCGATCTTGGTCTTTGTATCCGGCAATTTTACTAAAAGTAGTTGCCCATGTTTTTCTACATTCTTAATCGTCAGGAACGTGAGTTCCTTACTTCGATATGCGCCGGTGACACCAAAAATCAGCACCACCTAAAAATACATTTAATTAGTATCTTTGTTAAATCAGTAAAATTAAAGGAAGAAAATAAAATCAAAATCAATTTTACCTTTGTCGCTAAATATACATCATCGGGATCTTGTTTCAAAAAGTTTTCTATTTCTTGCGAAGTGAAAAGTTGGATTTTTTGAATTTATAGCCATCCGACTGTCTTTTCAAAAAAGCGACTAATTTGTCATAGTTCTTTAAATTTATGTTATTTTTTGAAATAACAGTTGATTTTAACATGGAGTATGTGCTCCATAATGAAGAAGGCTGATATTTCTTAGCTAATTCGTTAAAATACGCCAGGAACACATTTTCTGAAAATGATTTCACGTTTTTTTCTTCCCGCCATTCCATAAAATGTTTGTAAGTTTTCAAATATCTATCTCTTGAATGTGAGGGTAAAAGATTATTAATAATACTGTTTGCTTCCTCTCTAATTGATTCGGGAGTTAAACTCATTTCCGAATTACTTGTTTGACTCGATGAAGTCATTTTAATAACGTAAAAATTTTCCAAGGCCGCGGTATTTTCGATAGACTCACAACTTTTTTGTTAATTTTCTCTATTTTAGGGAAGGCAAGGGAAACTAAGTCCATACAGCCTTGTATAATGTTTTGACCCGTACTTTTTGGAATTCCATTGAATGTTAACCTGCCCCCGTACCGGCTTAAAATATGGGTATGGACATGGGCTTCATTTGACATTTGAAGCCTATATTTTGTCCTTATATGGGCATAATATGGGCTTTAAATGTCAAATGAAGCCCATGTCCATACCCATATTTTTTTGCCGGTAGCCCCCCTGGTTTTTTTAAGTTACAAATAAATAACTTATTTGGATTAAACTGTTTCTAAAAACGAATTAATAACAATGTTTCATATATATTAATAATTTCTCTTTTTGTAAGGTTTCTACGATTTTAATTATTTTATAATGTACCAAAATTAGCTGTATAGGCTTCTGTGCCTTTGCCTACATACCTTTGGTAAATAAAAGTACAAAGAGATTACAGATATCGATTTGACATGACACCCCCTATTATTTTTTCAAATTTATTACAGCCCTAGGGCAGCCACATATCACTTTCAACCCGCATTTTAGGCAAGTTATGAGTTACTTTCAGAATATGAGACATGAAAAATAACAAAAACATATTAGATTATAGATTGGTACATAATATAATTAGTGAAGGTCACCGAACACTTAGTGTTCTATAGGGTGATTAGGGAATGGGCCATGATGACCCACCATGCGGGCCCAATGCGGATTGGTGGGTTTGCAATCAGGACGACTGCGTATACAGTCGAACTCGAGACCGAACAGTTTAGAATGTGCCCTCCGACTTATGGTGGTTTCCAAAACAATGTATCCAAATCAATATATCAAATCAATCCATTAATGTCTATTTGTCTTGTTCTGGGTGTTTAATATGTATGTATTTACAAAAAAAGTAGGTATATAAGTATGTTTATCCGTTATCTAGTTTCCATAACACAAGTTCTTAATGAAACTTAACGTGGGCTAGATAATTGGTGTGATTGTATGTAATTATTTATTTTTATTATTATTATTATTAATTATTCCATTGAGAGCAGAATCATATTAGGGAAACAGTAGAAAAATTATTTTCATAGCTATTGCCTTAATTTGTTTCTCTGTTTTTCATTTACCTTTTTTACGCAAAACTACTAAGTAATTTAGCGTTTTGACAGAGTGTGAAAAATCTCTTATTTCTGGCGTAGCTTAGGGAAATAAAAAAATGCATAAAACCCGTGCAGGCAAAATTGTATTAAAAGGTTATATACCTATTGCGGGATAATACTTTATAAAATCCTTAAAGTTATTAATTCATGTAATTTACTAAATACCCATTCATTTTGTATTTGATTTTCACAATTCTTAATCATTGAAAGAATAATTTAAACATCGTTAACTAGACGCTCATGAATAGACACATTTTTACTCTTTGTTGAAAATGGGCCAAATGCCAAAGCCCCCGTGTGCCTTTGTCTGTAGCCATCAAGAATAAGGAATAGAATGGGGTTGACTGCCTTTTTGTGTTCCGATACAGTTGCAACTTAACAAAGAGTAATTTGATTAATTCGACCAGGCAAAAAAATACTAAGCCCTGAAGACTTAATCGTCATTACCTGTACACGAGGCATTTTATCTGACGAAAAACCTTCAATCCCGGCTATCAGCGACTCACTTGTCCAAGTGACGGCCATGTCATGATCCTCATGGGTCTGCGTTTAAGATATTAATTTTTAAGTGATAGTGATTTTTTTAAATTAATTTTTGTAAATGGTAACAACGTTTTAACCATGGATTTATCATTGGTCTCCGCGTATTGTAGCAACGCGGAGACCAATGATAAATCTATGGTTTTAACATTATCCAATTATCGGATAATGAAAGGTGATTTTTTGTTAGATAGGTATCAGCCTTCTGCTTAGCGACTTATCTGATTGCTAGATGATTTTTATTACATAATCAGCCTGCCGAAATGTCGGCAAAACAAAATCCAAAATAAATAATACTAACAGCATATTAAAATCTCTTTATAACAAACTAGAGGCCGGGCGCGGCTTCACCCACGTGGTTCCCGTTCCCGCTGGAGTTTTGGGATCATTTATAGCCTATGTTACTACTTGGGGTCTAAGGATTCTCTATACCAAATTTCGTCAAAATCGGTCCAGTAGTTTTTGAGTTTATTCGTTACATACAAAAATACAAATCTTAGTAGAAAACGAAAAATATGTCGCGTAATTCCGCAAGAAAAAATGCAGATGCAGCCCAGTGACACACCTTGCACCTTCACCGACTACTCTACACGTGTTTCGCCCACACACGGAGCATCCTCAGGAGTTGTTAGACCGTGCCAATCTCAGCACCGAGTGAGTAAAATGGCTTTTTTTTTTTTTTTTTTTTTTTTTTTGTGCCTTTCCCGAGTTAAAGGCAACCCTCCGGATGCGGGGGAGGGAGGTGGTGAATCCTGCATTGGATACCCCACAGCCGGCTGTGTCGAAGGTTATGTCAGACTCTTACTGACTAAACACCACCTTATGGCTGGATTCCCCGGAAAGGGACGGCAGCCTACGTCTGAAGCGACCGTAACCCTGGGGAGGGATACGGCGCGAGCGTCACTCACCTAAGTGAAGTGCGCTATTGAGAAGTACAAATACGTCCGACACCCAGACGGGGCACCGGCCGGAATCTAAGTGAAAAGTGACGGCTCCTCGTCTGAAATCGAATAGCTACACGACTGACACCCTGAGGGGGATCTTCCCAGAATGGGACTTCAGCCGTATGAAAGAGGACGGGGGGGTGACCTGAGGGGTCAAGACTGGCGGGCGGTTGTGGCTTCGGCCTCCTGAGCCTCCAATAGGCGGTTCAGGGTGGTCGAGAGCTGGTCGGGAGGGTCCGTGAGGACCGATCGGGGTCTACGGGAGTAGAGGTGTAAGGAATCGGGAGGGGTGTACGCCACTGCGTCGCGGATAAGGGGGTTCGGATGGCTCTCTGCTGATTCGATGAATCGCTCGGAGGCCTTGTGGAGGAATTGTTGGATGGTAGGAAGATCTACGTCCCTGTGTAAGTCCGCATTGCGAACATACCAGGGGGCATTGGTCGCTCGGCGACAGAAGATATTTTGGATTACTTGCAATTTGTGCAAGGTGGAGGGCTGGGCATGGGCAAATACGGGAGATGCGTAAGTCATGACCGGTCGTATGCAGACCTTATAGAGGGTTCGCTTGTTTCGGAGGGACATCCTACTATGTCGGCCTAACATGGGAGTGAGGCGGCCCATATAGAAACGGGCGTTGCGTGTCACCCTTTTGACGTGCGGCTTAAACGTAAGCTGCTGGTCTAGGGTGACACCGAGGTATTTGGCGGAGGTTTGCCAGGGGATGGGCTTACCCAGTAGGGTAGGGGGCCTATAGCGTATGGGAGTGCCGCGTCTGCGTGACGCATCGAAGCGAACTGCGGAGGATTTCTCCGGGTTCACTTCGATACGCCACTTGCGGAACCACTCGCCTAGCTGGTTGATGGACTTCTGTAATCTCGGGAGGATAGCAGCAAGGGACGCGCCTTTCCGATATAGGGCCGTATCGTCGGCAAAAAGGGATAATTCTACGCCACTGACGGGCTGGGGGATGTCGTTAGTGTAAGCTATATATAGCAGGGGAGCTAAGACTGAGCCTTGGGGCACACCTGCTGTTATAGCGCGAGGAGAGGAGAGAGTGCCTTCGTGTCTAAAACGAAAGGTACGGTTGCGGAGATATGAAGCTACGAGTCGGACTAGTCGGACTGGCAGGTCAAGTCTGCGCAGTTTGACGACTAGGCCGGCATGCCAAACCTTATCGAAAGCTTTGGCTACATCGAAAAAGACTGCTACAGTCTTGTATTTCCGGGGGAAGAAACCGCTCGAGATATACTCGACTATGCGGTGTACCTGTTGGGGACATGAGTGTTTGGGCCGGAAGCCGAACTGGTGGGGAATGATTAAGTCCTTGTCAAAGAGGTGCTTTCTCATACGAGTGAGTATGCACTTTTCGAAAAGTTTGCCCATGGCCTTGAGGAGACTGATTGGGCGGTAGCTGGTGGGGAGGTCCGGGGGCTTACCCGGTTTTGGAATGCCTATTACCACCGCTTCCTTCCAGGCATCTGGAAAGTAGCAGTGGTCGAAGCAGGCATTGAAAATGAGGGAGAGAAAGATCAGCGCTTGGTTGGGAAAGTATTTGAGGGCCTTGTTGGAGACGCCATCGGCGCCGGGGGCCTTTTTGATCTTTAGATCTTTAATGTGGGACTTGATCTCGTCAGTAGAGATAGAAATGGGGTCTGAGTCGGTAGGCAGAGGGAGGGAGTTCAGAGAGCTGAGCTCCTCCTCTACTTTCCTTATGTGGGTGGGGTCACAGGGTTGGGTGCTAACTGAGCATTGAGAGGCAATGCTATCGGCAAAACATTCCGCCTTTTCCTCGTCGTCAAAGGCTGTAGTGCCGTTCGGACGGAGGATAGGAGGAGTGAAAGTGGTTGCGTCGCTACGAAGGGCTCTCGCCACTTGGTAGTACGCTTGATGAGAGGGAGAGATTTCGGCCATGAGGTCGCCAAACTGGTCGTTCCTCAGGTCGTTGAGTTGGGATCTGACTTTCCGCTGGAGGCGGTTCGATATGAGCCTATATTCGGGGGTCGGGTACTTTGCTGATCGCCTAAGTGCGGCGTTTTTGGCACGCATCAGATTGCGGAGAGCCGGGGGATAGTTCTTGCGAGCTCTCACAGGAACTTCCCTCGTGTTCTCAGCAATGGCTGAGCGGACCAGTTGGGTCAGGGAGCTCACCGCATTGTCTATTTTCTCCGTACTGTCAAAGTAATCAGAGGAAATAGCGAATGGTGAGTTTTCAGCGTCCATAGCTGACGCAAGAGTGGATTGGAAACCATCCCAGTTGGTGATGGTGCGGTGAGGGGGAGCTACTTGGTGAGGATTACCCATGACAAGTGAGACTGGTCGGTGGTCTGACCCAAGATCGTTAAGAGATTCGATCGATCTGAGGTTGAGCGACACCCCTTTTACTAGTGCAAAGTCTAGTATGTCGGGGTCTCCCTCAACGCTGTCAGGGTAATGGGTGGGGGAAAATGGGGAAATTACACTAAGGTCTAAGTCCTCGGTGATTTGCAGAAGTTTGCGACCACCGGGATTAGTTTTGAAACAAGTCCATTCAGTGTGCTTGGAGTTGAAATCTCCAAAGAGAATAACGGAATCGCCTAAGGAGAGAAGCGCTTCGAAATCGCTTTTAACAGGTAGGGAGCCGGCCTGTATGTACACTGATGCTATGATAAGGGTTCTATGACCCGTCATAGCCAGTCTACATACAGTGGCTTCCATGTTAGTGAGCGGGGGAGTGGGAATAGGGCAGCAGTGGAGTGCTTTCCTATAATAGATGGCAGTACCGCCAGAGGCGCGGTGTCTACGTTGCCCTGGTACGGGCGGGGGGATGGGCCTGTCATTACGAATTAGGGAGTAAGAAGGGATTGAGAGACCCTTTCGGGTTGAAGGTCTGAGCCACGTCTCCTGGACGAGCAAGAAATCGATATCCCTGTTGCTTACGAAATCCCTTAGTTCGGGGATATGTAAGCGGAGGGAACGAGCATTATAAGAAACAAGCGAAACACCCGAGGGCTTAGTACGACCGGGACCGCTAGGGATGGGCGTGATAGCAGACGGTAGAGGGACTTGGGAGTATGGGTGTGCGTTCATATTGAGCGCAAGAGGGATTCGTGCTCGCACAGTGCAAGCAGGCGTTCGTTTGCGTTACGCGCTCGGCGTAGTTTCCCGGCCAGTACGGAGACCTCGTTTAGGTCGATGGCACGAATCGTGTCTAGGACAAGATGCATGTCATCGGCTAAAGAGGGCGCACCGGGCGCCGGGCGTTGGAGAGGGGCAGGAGCCACTGGGGGCTGCTTTGCCTTTGGAGGCAATGGGGTGGGCGCCGGTGCCGGGGGCGCTGTGCTAGCCATAGGGGCTGGGGCCGGCAGTTTGGGTCTAAGGGGGGGCCAGGGGTCGGTCAACACCTTAGGAGGGTTGGTCGGCGCCTTAGGGAGAGAGGGTGCGTGAGATCCCTTTTTAACGGGAGGAGCAGGACGTGGGGCGTTGGGACAGCCTTTGTAATTGGCTGTGTGGCCAGTCTGGCCGCACAGTACGCAGGCAGGGGGTGTGGGGCAGTCGCGAGTGCGGGAGCACTCCTTGGTAAGGTGGGGGACCAGGCACTTGACGCACCTGGGGGAGGCATTGCAGTTCTTAGCTGCATGCCCGTATAGTTGGCAGCGATGGCATTGGCCAGGAGTGCCTTTCCTATGGGGACGTTCTACTCTGATCCCGGACAAACCGCAAACCTTGAGGTTTTTGGCTCGGAAGATCTCGAGCGATTTGGGGGAGTTTGTCAAGATGACGAGGGCGAGGGGGTAGGTTTTCCCAGTGCGGGTGTGCATTTTGTGCACAGCCTCCGCAGGGAAGTCTTGTGATACGAGATCGCTGAGGATCTCGTCGTTGGAAAGTTCCTGTGGTACCCCGCGGAGTACAGCACGAACTTTCCTCTCCTCGGGGAGAGCAAAGGTGTGGTAGCCTATGTTCCTATTGAGCAGGAGACGAGTGAGATTTCTGAAATCATCACTCGTGGGGCAGTCAATTTTGATGGCAACACCGGTGTTGCGGGCATGTGTGTATTGCACCTTATTGGCGGTGCAGAGGGCGGACACTTCCGACCACTTCCACCACTTAAATTTTAATATGTAATTTAAGATTGTCTCTAATCGCGAACCAACGGCGAGATTCCGCATCTAACCAGACTTTTTGAGCTTTACGTATGGCCAAACCGGCCGCAGGACTGGTCGTGTTGGAATGGATATTAATATAATTTGGAATGACATTGAATCGCTTGCATTGTTGATTGAACCATACATTTTGAGACGCCACCCGATGGAGTTTAGTTAATTTGATGTAAAAACGTGCCTGTACAGCTACGCTTGCTGATTGTAAGTATTTGATAGAATCAGGCGTTACTTGGCGGAAATCCATATCTTAGTAGAAAACGAAAAATATGTCGCGTAATTCCGCAAGAAAAAATGCAGATGCAGCCCAGTGACACACCTTGCACCTTCACCGACTACTCTACACGTGTTTCGCCCACACACGGAGCATCCTCAGGAGTTGTTAGACCGTGCCAATCTCAGCACCGAGTGAGTAAAATGGCCCCAAACAGCCGTATTTAATGCTTCCCACTCCCCCCCTCCCCGCCCCCAGTGTGACGCATCGCGACTATAAGAGTGAGACAGAGTAATAATTAATGGAAATAGTTATAATAAATGTAAAAGTATGATATAAATATGTGATATCGATGGAAGTTTTTTTTTTTTTTTTTTTTTTTTTTTTTTTTAATTTTATGAATCCCTATCACTGTTTGTTTGTCTACAAATACGCAGAAGTGGGGAGGAAGAAACATTTATCTGATCGTTAAGTATGGCTCCATCAACATTATGTTTGATAATTTCTAATTGTTCCAACACGTTCAGTCGTAAACTTTTATTACAAGTATGTAAAACCTCGTAGGAATGCCCATCAGATAATTGGTGACCGGTATCTAATAAATGTTCCGCGAAATGAGATCGTTCTGGTCGGGCATTCCTATAGGCAGAAATATGTTCTTTATAACGTGTTTCAAAACAGCGCCCAGTTTGTCCCACGTATACGGAATTACACTCGTCACATGTTAACCTATATACACCTGACTTCCTGCCAACCTCTGTTTTTTCCTTACCATTGCAAATGGCCCGTCGAACGGTGTTAGTGGTTCGAAATGCCACGTGAACGTCGTTGTTTCTTAAGATTTTTGATATTTTCTCTGAAATTTTCCCTACATAAATCATACTTGACCGATAAGTATGAACAACACGTTCACGCGGCACCGCATATAAAAGTTTAGCCATCTGTTTGTTAATTTTAGTCTTAACCATTTTATCTATCATCCGTCGATCATAACCATTTGCAACGGCAATATTATAAATGGTATTTAATTCTTTCATATAAGATTCATTTGACAAAGGCACCGTCAATAGACGATTAATATAAGAATGAAAAGCAGCTAGTTTGTGTTGCCAAGGGTGACAGGAAGCCGCGGGTATTACTACATCAGTATGTGTAGGCTTTCTATATATTTGGAAATTATGACGACAATGTTCCCGTGTAATGGTTAAATCTAAGAAATTTATAGAATTATCGACTTCAACTTCTAGTTTAAATTTAATCTTTGGATGTAAATTATTTACAAATGAATAGAAAGACTCTAATTCTTGTCTAGTACCGGTCCAGCATATGAGTATATCATCAACATAACGATAATAATAAAGAATGTTATTATTACCTGTGAAATACCTATTCTCAAAATTGTCCATGAAGATCTCCGCCATCAGAGGTGATAGCGGAGAACCCATGGCCAACCCCTCCTTCTGTTTGTAATACCCACCATTGAATTTGAAATAGTTTTGTTGCATGCAAATATTGGTTAAATGCACAATTTCGTTTGCCTCCCCTGGATGAATACGCCTTCTCTCTAGAATATTTGAGAGTATTTTGAGAGTTTCTTGATAGGGAACGTTAGTAAACAAACTGTCAACATCCAGAGAAAGAAAAATAGAATTAGGAGGTAAAATAACATCCCTTATTTTGGCAATTAAATCTGCTGTATTTTGAATACTATATTTAGGATAAAATGATGACTTTTCTTTAATAATATCATTTAACTTTTTTGCTAGCTCATATGCTGGACATCCTATATATGAAACCACAGGGCGCACGGGAACATTGTCTTTGTGTATTTTAGGTAAACCGTACAACACAGGGGCCTGTGGATTCATCGGGGTGATTAGCCGAGATGAATAATCGTTTGGAAAAAGAAATTTACAATGATTAATATTATTTTTGACCTCCGTGTTGTACCGTGTCGTCGGGTCCGAGCGCAAAGGAATGAAGTCGTCGCTATGAATTATGTCCTGAACTTTATTTATGTATTCATCTTTATTTAATATAACAATACTATTACCCTTATCAGCCTTTGTCACTATTAAATCATTATTATCTATTTTTTGTTGCAACGACCTCACTGTTCGCAACTCGGGCCCCCCACAGTTAGTAGGTTGAATTTTATTTAATTCGTTGGTAACCACACCCTTCACCATATTATCCTTTTTATTAATAACAATAGCCACCTCTGAATCTACAGCTAATCCCTCCACCAAAGATGAAGTCAATTTTGGGGTTATGTTATATTTGAGACCTTTTTCCAAAAGCGACACCTCGCTTTGGGAAAATTGCACATTTGTTAAGTTTTCTACGCGGGGATAGAAGGAATGTCCATCACCAATCCTACCATTGTTATTTCTACTATGTCTACCCACATTACTTCCACCGTGTTGTGTTACCCTTAACCTTTGTAATTTGTGAGATTGATTAATAAACTTATAATGAATAGTCTGTGATGCGAGATCTCTAGCCTTTTGGTCTAAAAGGTCGAACTCAACGCTATGTAAATTGTGTGATAATTCTGTATGTAAAATTTTAATATGTAATTTAAGATTGTCTCTAATCGCGAACCAACGGCGAGATTCCGCATCTAACCAGACTTTTTGAGCTTTACGTATGGCCAAACCGGCCGCAGGACTGGTCGTGTTGGAATGGATATTAATATAATTTGGAATGACATTGAATCGCTTGCATTGTTGATTGAACCATACATTTTGAGACGCCACCCGATGGAGTTTAGTTAATTTGATGTAAAAACGTGCCTGTACAGCTACGCTTGCTGATTGTAAGTATTTGATAGAATCAGGCGTTACTTGGCGGAAATCCATATCTTAGTAGAAAACGAAAAATATGTCGCGTAATTCCGCAAGAAAAAATGCAGATGCAGCCCAGTGACACACCTTGCACCTTCACCGACTACTCTACACGTGTTTCGCCCACACACGGAGCATCCTCAGGAGTTGTTAGACCGTGCCAATCTCAGCACCGAGTGAGTAAAATGGCCCCAAACAGCCGTATTTAATGCTTCCCACTCCCCCCCTCCCCGCCCCCAGTGTGACGCATCGCGACTATAAGAGTGAGACAGAGTAATAATTAATGGAAATAGTTATAATAAATGTAAAAGTATGATATAAATATGTGATATCGATGGAAGTTTTTTTTTTTTTTTTTTTTTTTTTTTTTAATTTTATGAATCCCTATCACTGTTTGTTTGTCTACAAATACGCAGAAGTGGGGAGGAAGAAACATTTATCTGATCGTTAAGTATGGCTCCATCAACATTATGTTTGATAATTTCTAATTGTTCCAACACGTTCAGTCGTAAACTTTTATTACAAGTATGTAAAACCTCGTAGGAATGCCCATCAGATAATTGGTGACCGGTATCTAATAAATGTTCCGCGAAATGAGATCGTTCTGGTCGGGCATTCCTATAGGCAGAAATATGTTCTTTATAACGTGTTTCAAAACAGCGCCCAGTTTGTCCCACGTATACGGAATTACACTCGTCACATGTTAACCTATATACACCTGACTTCCTGCCAACCTCTGTTTTTTCCTTACCATTGCAAATGGCCCGTCGAACGGTGTTAGTGGTTCGAAATGCCACGTGAACGTCGTTGTTTCTTAAGATTTTTGATATTTTCTCTGAAATTTTCCCTACATAAATCATACTTGACCGATAAGTATGAACAACACGTTCACGCGGCACCGCATATAAAAGTTTAGCCATCTGTTTGTTAATTTTAGTCTTAACCATTTTATCTATCATCCGTCGATCATAACCATTTGCAACGGCAATATTATAAATGGTATTTAATTCTTTCATATAAGATTCATTTGACAAAGGCACCGTCAATAGACGATTAATATAAGAATGAAAAGCAGCTAGTTTGTGTTGCCAAGGGTGACAGGAAGCCGCGGGTATTACTACATCAGTATGTGTAGGCTTTCTATATATTTGGAAATTATGACGACAATGTTCCCGTGTAATGGTTAAATCTAAGAAATTTATAGAATTATCGACTTCAACTTCTAGTTTAAATTTAATCTTTGGATGTAAATTATTTACAAATGAATAGAAAGACTCTAATTCTTGTCTAGTACCGGTCCAGCATATGAGTATATCATCAACATAACGATAATAATAAAGAATGTTATTATTACCTGTGAAATACCTATTCTCAAAATTGTCCATGAAGATCTCCGCCATCAGAGGTGATAGCGGAGAACCCATGGCCAACCCCTCCTTCTGTTTGTAATACCCACCATTGAATTTGAAATAGTTTTGTTGCATGCAAATATTGGTTAAATGCACAATTTCGTTTGCCTCCCCTGGATGAATACGCCTTCTCTCTAGAATATTTGAGAGTATTTTGAGAGTTTCTTGACAAAGGCTGATAAGGGTAATAGTATTGTTATATTAAATAAAGATGAATACATAAATAAAGTCAACAAAACTATTTCAAATTCAATGGTGGGTATTACAAACAGAAGGAGGGGTTGGCCATGGGTTCTCCGCTATCACCTCTGATGGCGGAGATCTTCATGGACAATTTTGAGAATAGGTATTTCACAGGTAATAATAGCATTCTTTATTATTATCGTTATGTTGATGATATACTCATATGCTGGACCGGTACTAGACAAGAATTAGAGTCTTTCTATTCATTTGTAAATAATTTACATCCAAAGATTAAATTTAAACTAGAAGTTGAAGTCGATAATTCTATAAATTTCTTAGATTTAACCATTACACGGGAACATTGTCGTCATAATTTCCAAATATATAGAAAGCCTACACATACTGATGTAGTAATACCCGCGGCTTCCTGTCACCCTTGGCAACACAAACTAGCTGCTTTTCATTCTTATATTAATCGTCTATTGACGGTGCCTTTGTCAAATGAATCTTATATGAAAGAATTAAATACCATTTATAATATTGCCGTTGCAAATGGTTATGATCGACGGATGATAGATAAAATGGTTAAGACTAAAATTAACAAACAGATGGCTAAACTTTTATATGCGGTGCCGCGTGAACGTGTTGTTCATACTTATCGGTCAAGTATGATTTATGTAGGGAAAATTTCAGAGAAAATATCAAAAATCTTAAGAAACAACGACGTTCACGTGGCATTTCGAACCACTAACACCGTTCGACGGGCCATTTGCAATGGTAAGGAAAAAACAGAGGTTGGCAGGAAGTCAGGTGTATATAGGTTAACATGTGACGAGTGTAATTCCGTATACGTGGGACAAACTGGGCGCTGTTTTGAAACACGTTATAAAGAACATATTTCTGCCTATAGGAATGCCCGACCAGAACGATCTCATTTCGCGGAACATTTATTAGATACCGGTCACCAATTATCTGATGGGCATTCCTACGAGGTTTTACATACTTGTAATAAAAGTTTTCGACTGAACGTGTTGGAACAATTAGAAATTATCAAACATAATGTTGATGGAGCCATACTTAACGATCAGATAAATGTTTCTTCCTCCCCACTTCTGCGTATTTGTAGACAAACAAACAGTGATAGGGATTCATAAAAAAAAAAAAAAAAAAAAAAAAAAAAAAACAAAAAAAAAAAAAAAAAAAAAAAAATCACATATTTATATCATACTTTTACATTTATTATAACTATTTCCATTAATTATTACTCTGTCTCACTCTTATAGTCGCGATGCGTCACACTGGGGGCGGGGAGGGGGGGAGTGGGAAGCATTAAATACGGCTGTTTGGGGCCATTTTACTCACTCGGTGCTGAGATTGGCACGGTCTAACAACTCCTGAGGATGCTCCGTGTGTGGGCGAAACACGTGTAGAGTAGTCGGTGAAGGTGCAAGGTGTGTCACTGGGCTGCATCTGCATTTTTTCTTGCGGAATTACGCGACATATTTTTCGTTTTCTACTAAGATATGGATTTCCGCCAAGTAACGCCTGATTCTATCAAATAAAAAAAAATACAAATCTTTCCTCTTTATAATATTAGTATAGAAGAAACGCGTTGATATGTGTCAAATTGCTTTATTTTAATGAATGACAGGAAGATCTGAAAAGTGATTACAGAATGGGTATTTATTTTGTAGCCGGAGTCACGCCGTTCCAACCCTAAATGTACAGTCAACAGCACACACGACTTTACACTTCGACCTTGAGAGCGTCCTTATGAGCGAGCGTCCTTACGTAATAGCGGTGGTTTTCGGAAAATAGGTGTAAAGCGGTACTTGCTGTTGACTGTACCATTATTTACATTGAATTAAGTGCCATCGTAACTGGGAGAACTTTTGTTGACCAATTTGTAATCGTTTTACGGCCAAATAGAGCCTTAAAGTGGATGTATCTCTTGGAAGTAATTAATTCAACTCATTATAATTGTCTATGCATTTTGACGAAACTTCCTTAAAGATTTATTTAGACATTGTATTAGATGTTATTGTATTTGAATTAAGATTATTAAGGTGGAATAACATTTGAAGACCTCCTTGGTAGAGTGGTACGTATACCGGTTTCGAGTTGTCGCCTACTCTGAGGTCCCGGGTTCGAATCCCGGTATGAGAAAATGTTTGTATGATGAATACGAGCATTTTTACCTGAGGCATGGACGTTTATATATACTTCTATACATAAATATTATATGGAAAATATTTCGAATAGAAAATATTTATTAGTCTCTTAGACACAATAGAAATCAACAAAAGGTAACAAACTAAACATACAAACTATATTAAGTAATAAAACAGAAAAAAAAACATAAATACACAGCAGAGACTAATGAGGACCCTGCCTCAGCGATGTTGCTGTGCCGTCCAAAAAACTGCACAACACGCTGTTATTCTGGCAGGGCCTCGGGAGAGTTTCGGTAACATCACAACAAGTTGTATATTTAACAAATGTTAAATTCGCCTGTTACAGCAACGGGGATCTTCGGGGCCTTATCCTTTATTTGATTGAAAGACGTTTATGACAATACCAACGTTTACTTGCTACTTACAATTTTTTGTTAAAATAATATAATTAAAATGCGTATAGTGTGACCGTAGTCAATATCGAGAGTGTGTGCCGCGCGGCAGGGGATTCTTTCACAGGCTTATTTCAAACTAGTTCGACATTCGTTTGATAGATGGCGCTAGCGGTTTCTGGCGGCGACATACCCCGGCCTTGGAAGCTTCAGCTTCCCACGATGACATCTCAAGCTGAGGAACAGGTTCCTTCTGGATTGGCAATAGGCATATCTTGGAAAATGCTTTCCTTGTAACTCCATTTGCAGTGCGAATATCGGCTACGCGTGAAACTCCATCAGTACCAGGAAACACCTGAACCACACGTCTCAACTTCCACTTGAGCGGCGGTAAAATGTCCTCTTTGATCAGAACTAAGCTTCCCAACGTAATGTCATCATGATGTAGTTTCCACTTAGTCCTCTGTTGAAGTTCTGATACGTATTCTTGTGACCACCTCCTCCAAAAGTGCTGACGAAGTTGCTTAACCCGTTGATAACGGCTGAGTCGTGAAGGCCATGTCATGATCCTCATGGGTCTGCGTTTAAGATTTTAATTTTTAGGTGATGGTCATTTATTTAAATTAGTTTTTGTTGATGGTTACAGCGTTTTTACCATGGATTTATCATTGGTCTCCGCGTATTGTAGCAACGCGGAGACCAATGACAAATCTGTGGTTTTAACATTATCCAATTATCGGATAATGAAAGGTGATTTTTTGTTTTATTACATAATCAGCCTGCCTAAATGTCGGCAAAACAAAATCCAAAATAAATAATACTTACAGAATATTAAAATCTCTTTATAACAAAAGAAACGCGTCGCTATGTGTAAAATTGCTTTATTTTAATGAATGACAGGAACATCTGAAAAGTGATTACAGAATGGGTATTTATTTTATAGCCGGAGTCACGCCGTTCCAACCCTAAATGTACAGTCAACAGCACACACGACATTTTAACTCTACCCGCTAGAACACACCAATGCTATCGAGAAAAAGGTCTTTGTAGTCTTCTTGCTTGAGCGCCCGTCCGCAGATTCGTAAATGTAACTATTTACCCGTATGTAACTATGTATTTGGGCCGCCACTTATGACCGAGTCGATTTTTTCTAATATTTTTTTAGTAAAAATATAGTTGTGGTATAAAAAAATACCGTTGAAAATGCAAAAACTTACAAATCATAAATCATAAGAAATTTTGAATTACATACCCTAACCTAGTCTAGCTAAAACATATCAATTAATTCGGATTGGCAACTTGCATAAAGGTATGTAAAGTAAATTTGGATATTACCAAATAATGAAACATCATTATTGTTCTGTCACAGACAGATCCTGAAATAATATTTGTTTTGGCATTTGGCTAAATAAGCACTTGCGCCTGATACACAACATTTCACTTTTAGATATACTTAAGTAATTGTTTGTATACGGAAGCTCTAAAAGTTACTTTTAGAGCTTCAGTTCGGAAGATATATATTTGTTTTCTTAAAAAAAAATGTTTTATTAAAGTTTTTCTCTATAAACTTAACCAAATCCATTTAGGTAACGCATTTTTCACCTCATTCACATTCACATAAATAGTTTTTTTTGTTTTTCAATACATTGATAAAACGAGTTGAAAGCTAAACTATTTTCAAATTCTCTCCGTCGTCGTCTAAACTCTTTGGATCACTTTAACTGATATAAATGTTTATTTTAATTGAAAGGACCAAAACAAGAACCGCAGAGATAATTTGTTTACCTAATGTCTCTGGGTACCAAAACTACAATTAGGCATGACAAAGACAAAGACGAATGTTCTGAAATGAATAATTAACATAGATTAAGAAGTATCACGTCACGCGTAGATTTTGATTTGTAAGCACTATAAAATAAAAAATATGTATTCACTGTTGTTTTTAAAGTCAAAGTCAAATATTTTTATTAAAATAGAAGATAAGAAGCTTTTGAATCGTCCAATTTATTTTCCCCTACGAGCCATTTAGGAATTTAGGAATTTAAAAAAGGTTTTGGTTGAAGACTACCGGTAGAGGTACCTACTTAATTGAGGTGAAAGTAAAATCGCTTTTAACATTTACGTTTTAGATAGGTACAAATATAGAAAGTTTTTTTAAGCCTTTCGCTAGCAATAAACGAGACACAATAGAATTTTTATTGTTATAAATAAACCGTCAAATGTATCAATAAATATATATATAACACTTTCAGCGCCAACGATCATTAAAATTTGGTCGAATGTCATGGACATGTGATTTTTTATTGCACTAATGGCTTCTAATGGTTACAAAATATGCACAGAATTTTTATTTCTTTTTTATTATTTTATTTACCCCCATTTTTTTAGGTGTATACTTTAAGATACACCGGCCTGGGAATTAATCTTAGACGAAATTTACGTTCCCAGGCCAGGTGTATCTTAAATAATACACCACATGATTTTGTAAAACCCGTTTTTAGAGGAGGTACGCCACCTAAGTGCAAACTGTGTGTAACATTTGCAAATGGTTTTACTGTCGTAATTATTTTAATCTACCTCATAAGTGACTCAAAAATAAACAATCTCGATTTTTTGACATACTTTTTTTTATTTTTGAAAAATTTTCCAACCCAGTAATATTGGCGTATTCTCCCTATCGAATCGCTTTATAAAATGTATGAAAAGGTGTATAGTTTTCTATACACCGGCCTCTGAATATGATGTGTCGGATGTATCATTAAATATACACCGGCCTGGGAGTAGAGGTACCATGGTGTATAGTTAAGTATACACCGGCACTGAGTGTGATATAGACCTAGTCCTGCAGCATACAAATAGCCGCTTTATACTGGTATTATGACATTCTCTAACAGATCGTGTAGGTATTTTAGATTAAACAAAATGATTAGTTAAATAAAAACAATACCAACATTGATTTGCCAGAGGTCGAGATCAATCCATTTGTCAATCTACTGCAAGATTGTTGTGGTGAAGACCTTTGCGTGGAGACAAAATCTCAATTAAGAATTTGAATTACATCAAAGTAGACTTGATGTTCAAAGTACGTCTTATTACCTATATCCATTAAACGTATTTTTAACTCTTTGTTATGAATTAATTAACCAGTTCTACTTTTTATATTTTTCAGCATACGAAAGCAGCTCAGACTTTAACATTGTGACTTTATGACACTCGATTTGCATCGGTTTTCATTGTGCAAATGTAAATATTAAAAATTGAAACGGGTATTTAACGCGTAGAATGAGATAGGCATTTCACCTACCTATTCTCAACGTTTCGGCCAACTTACATCGGTCGTAGTTACGGGCGGGCTGACTGAAAATGTAAAGCCGGCCGTGCTGTTGACTGTACCTAATGCAGAATATTATACCGAAACATATTGTCAAGATGTGTGGGTTGAACAGAAAAGAGTACTTATTATTCAGTTGAAATTAAAGAAAATTCAGTGTCGCCTTTTATTGTCGAAGGCCAAGACTCGTTTTAGGATCACCGCACTATGCGTAGTAAAGTACGTAAGTAAATTAAGAATTAAATAAAAAACGTATCTTTACTATTTCATGAGTTCTCCTTTCTTATTTGACCGCTACTTTCCTTCATATTATGTACTATTCCTTACCATAGTTTTACAATACATGTAGGTACTCAAGTGCAAAATTGAAAGCGCATTCAATCGAAAAATCACATACTTAGCTACTTACATCACAGTTTTATGGCTTCTAAAACTGTGACTACATTGTGTAAGTGGTTACTTTAATAAACTAAAGAAAATGTTTGAAATTCTGATAAATAACCTATTTGAATGCAAAGAAAGGGTCATGTTTTTCACACGTATCTTGTGTGTAAGTATGTTTTATGTAAGATTTTTTATTACCTCTTATCTCCCAAACGGCTGAACGGATTTCTATAATTAAGATATCCTTAGATTTGTCTTGACAGTCCAAGTCTTCTTAAGTGTTGATATGAAAAACCAACATAGCGGCTGTGAGGTGCTATTATTTGAAGTGAAGGGTAAAATATATTTTTAGAGTACTTCAATATGGGCATCAAATTAAAGGGCTAACCTTGAGGATTTCAAAAAGGTATATCATGACCGATAATAACTAAAATAAAAAAAAAGATGGAAACAATCCTTTAATTGTTAGGTGACACCTATTCGAAGAATTTGATATTCAGAGTTATTCGGTGATTTCGGTAGGTATGAGTTTATTTATGAAAAATCCTAATATTAACCACGAATGAAAAAAAAACATACTAAATCAGACTGACTCAAAGATTTCATCATAATCTTAGATGTAGGTTACCAAAAATACAACGAAAACAAAAATAACATAGTTTTCGTTTAAGTTGCTCGTCATAATTATATCCTTGCCCCTAAGAGGTTCCATCTTACATGTTATTAAAGCCATAACAACACCTTTGAGTCAAGAAAATTGATTTGATTCAGACAATAAATTCGACTTTTGAAAGGGTTCTTTGTGCCTTGCTGAGCATCACACCCTCGAAACTTGGTGATAATTGAATAATTCCACATGAGTGTGCAACCTTTGGAGTGATCCGTGAAGATTACCGACGAGCAAGCCTCTGGAAATACCTAAATTCAATGTTTTGAACACAATCTTATTTATACAGGTGGAAAGTTAAGACGGGGCATGAAGGGCCATTATAGCTACCTGGAAACGTTCTTAGAAAACCATAATATTTTTTTAGGATTTTGAACTGCATTTACTCATTTTGAAAAAAAAGTACAGACTGCAGGAAAATTGGCAGTTTTCAAAAATCTTATTCTTTTTAACCTTTTTTTTAAGAAATGAACTAAAACGTATACAGGAGTTTATGCTGTAGATAAAATATGCCCATGGCTATGCTATAATAACAAAGGAAATGATTCCCAATCTGACGATACCAACAGTCATTAAATTGTAACATGGATAATTTTTGTAGTAGTTTTAAGTTAAGTTAAATACTATTTTTGTGTTTTTCTGGTTTAAGAACATATGAGTACTTACAGAATTTACAATTTGTAGTATCAAAGCATATTAATGCAACAATAAATGTATAATGCGCAAAGTGTGCAATTTAATTTCAACTATATTAAAGGCTAAATTAACAAATATTTAAATATAAAGCTATTGCATGTAAATAAAATTAATGTAGGTACATACCTTATCGAAAAATGTATTTAAATTACATTTATTTTTATGAGTTGTTCACGAGAACGTGAACCGTAATCAGTGCAATCAGTACTTCTGTAGGTTAGTTAAGATCAGTTTTAAATTTCACTTTAAAAATTACCCGTAAGTACTCTTTTTTCAAAAGAAAAACAACGTGTTGCACTCCGGAGGTGCCGGCAGAAGTGAAAACCGCTTATAATAATAACAAATAAAAAAAACTTTGAAATAATTAATTTAATGGACGACCTGTTAGACTCGTTAACGTAAGTAGATCAAATATATAGTTTAATTTTTATTTTTCATTGCTGAATTGTTTAAGAAATTATAAGGAGAATGTCAGTTATGATAAGATGCTAATATGGTATTAAAATTATTATGAAAGAATAAAGCCAAAACGTATATCTACATTAAAATAATTATAACTTTATTCGCTTTATAAAAACAAACGAAATTAGTAATGTAATTAATAGTTATGCATTTGGCTTTTAACGTCATTTTCCTTCGGGCATTCGCTCAAGTATAGTAGAGAAAAAAAAAGAAAAGTGTAGGGAGATATAATTATGCCAACTGTCGACCGAAAAAGTCAAATGCATAGTGTTGGTGATTGTGAAGTCTACTTCTGTGTTTCATTGGTGTAAGGTGCATCAATAGTAAGTACCTACTGATGCGTAATTGGCACTATAATGCCATAATAGGTACATTTAATGCGTAATTTCTTTAATAAAAGCTCAGTTGTAGCGTTAACATTATTATATTGTAAAAATAATGGCAAATTACAAGTATATTATGCGAAATTTTCAAGATGATGCGTAATGTAATGTAAAAATTTCTTTCTGTCGAACCTCCACAACGATTCTCATTGGTCGCCGCGCGCACACGCGCAGGCAATAATCGCTCAATGTCGCCAAAATGACGTCAAAATTCATAGACAATTATCATATTTTGTTTATTTGGTTTATTCAGTCAGTCGACCTCAAAAAAAACTTTGGTCTAGAGATAGATTATTAGATAGAGATTTAGTTCTGAAAAAATCTACTTTCGACAACACAAAGCTTAGGATCTCATCACAGAAAATCGTAGCCCTTGTCGGCACGCCTTTATGGGATCACTGTTAAATATATCTAGGTTCTTTCATTGAGTTTTCCTTTGTAATTTATATCGCAAGGCTAATAGAGAAGTT
Source organism: Chrysoteuchia culmella (assembly GCA_910589605.1). Classification (NCBI taxonomy): domain Eukaryota; kingdom Metazoa; phylum Arthropoda; class Insecta; order Lepidoptera; family Crambidae; genus Chrysoteuchia; species Chrysoteuchia culmella. The sequence goes on from OU342653.1 coordinate 11,795,609, forward strand.
TAACAACTTTTACAGACTAAAACGTACTTTTATTAAAATATTTAGTTTTCTTTTACCTAATAATATTTGAAAAGTAATAACTTCGGCGAAATAAATTCGATAAAAGTATCGAGAGACCGAATATTTTTTATACGATCCCGAAATGTCTCTATTCGTAAATTAGACTTTTTACGAGCGAACCCCAGACAAAGAAACGTGAAGGGATATAATTTTGGTCCAACGACGGCAAATGACGACGTTCCAACATACCCCCTAATTGTCTAATTTAAAATCTATCACAATCCCTTTCAGAGGTATTGTGATTGTGATATTTTCGTCTGTCATATTGCTTAGACAGTTCAATTTCGTTTATTCCATACCTTTTAAAACGCGTCTTGATCACAATCCCTTTCAAATGTCAAATAGTGACGGCCTGAATATCTTTCAAATTACGAATTGAAAGGGATTGCAATAGATTTTAAATAAGAGAATTAGCCCCATGGGTCTAAGAAGAATAAAAAAATAAAACCAAAAGATTGAGAAAAGGATAGAATTCTTGAAAAAAAAAAGATGCCCAAAGGGATCATTTATAATTACTCGAAAAAATTGCAACAAACATCGTCTTCACAATCACCCAGTTCTACTTAGCCGAACAACAAGCCACACTTAAACAAACTTACAAAAACAAATAACGTGATATTTTCACGCTATCACTGCTTTATTATATTTTAAAGCAGCCGACCGTCTACAGATACTTACTGCGATACAAGCGGACCTCGGAATTTCTATTGTTTTCATCAAAATATGTGTATAGTACCTATACTAACATAGTGAACTTGAAAATCATATAATATGAATTTACCGAGTAATAGTTCATCATTCATGAAGTCATGGGCGGCCACTAGTTTATCTAGGAGTACTAATATATTTTTTGGTTACAAATTAATGTCTATGTATGTACAAAATAACCAAAGGACAGTGAAATAGTAAATAATTTATAGGCAATAAAAACAAATTATGTTATAAAAAAAATAACTTTACAAAAGCATAGTTCTTTTACTAAAGAGGTGTTAGTATTGCTTATTAGTATTTTTACACAACGTTTTTATGCAAAATGTTTTTAATAAACTGAAGGGAATTTTGATTAAAACTGGTTAGCATATTATGGTTAGGTTAGATTTAATAGTTTTAATATGTAGATCCAAGTTTCAGAAGATTCAATAATGCAATCTTAGTGTGAGGTGTTGTTCTACACCACTTAATTCCTGGAGACAGGAAGTTTCTAATTTATTACTAAACTTTCCACCCGATGCATTTGAATAATTTTCTTACAAAGAGGCGAGGTTGACAAATTTTACTCTTGAAGGAGCTTTTACAAAATAATTCCTGCTTATTGTGATAAATATATGAATTTGTCACAATAAGCAGGAATTTATTTTTAAAAGCTCTTGCAAAAGGAAAAACAGTCAACCTAGCCTTTTTTACGTGCAGTTTATCGTACTTCTACGTTTTAAATTATTTAAAATTGAAATTGTGTAATATAACTAAAAATAAAATAATTAATATTCAAATAAGGTCAATAAAATGATACAAAATATTTTTTTGTTCAATTCAACCATTTGTCTCACTACACTACAGCAATATAATACTTAAGTATTCGGTATTCGGCATTGTATGTAGATATTCGGTATTCGACCGGATATTAAAGAAGTGGCCGAATAGGAGGAATATCGAATAGTGACTCAAAAATTCTTTACAAGTCTAGATTTTTACCATGTTCGTACTTATTTGTTGTCTAGTTCCCGATATTTTGGCACAGTTCCATGCGCCATGACCACGGAGTTACTCCGTACTCCTAATGAAATGTATATCTTCAATTTGGTTTCCAAAATGATAATTATAATACTTAACAAGAATTTCTTTGTTGCTCAAACTCGGCCACAAGTAAATACTAAGGTGGGAATCGAACCCACCGTATTCCCAAAGGTTGTGGCTCTAACCATTGAGCTACCGAGACTCAGTAGTTAGAGCAGTGGGCTGGATTCCAGCCAGAACTAGAGCAGTGGTTAAAGTAATCCGTAAGTGTCGAGGCAGAAAAATAATCTTGGTATAATCTTGGTATGGTAAGTATGTCGTACAAAATATCGATCTGAGCTTAAAAGTATATCGACGAAAAAAATTTCCTGACATTGTACTCCATCACAGCCATGATGTCATTTCTGCAAACCATGAGATATAAGTAAATAACCAACATAAATAACTTTCAGCCGAGCTACCTCTCAAAAATAGGTTTGACACCGCGGGAAACATCTATCTGAAATTGAAATCTGAGCGTTTAACTCATAAAAAATTACGTGCTTCACTATATAGGTCCCGGAGATTTCTTCTATATGGCTACACTAGAAATATTTATTAAGCGTCCCGTGAACAATCTTTATTTGACTTTGTTTAACCAACAAGGACAAACAAAGGAGATTATTATTTTGGGGCCTTTTTCTGAAAATTATGGGCTATTAAATCATTTTGTCTCGCAATGCCTTCGGATCGTTTTAGCAATATGTATAAGTTATTTTTCAATGTACGCATTTTTAGAAATGAAGGAAAGTATGAAAAGTCTGTTCTTTGAATTCGTACCTATACCTTGAGTTGGAGTAATCCTATAAGTCCTACAACTTTTGTGCCATATCAACTATTGCTCCAAACGACTAGTTGTAACCATACGTAGCATTTTTTTTTTGTTGAATGAATGATCTCCTTTCCGATGGACAAGTAAGACATGTCAAACATAGCCGCAGCAAATAAATTTGTCAGACACGTAAGTTTGAAAAACAAATTTGATCGTTTACCAGGCTCTTAAGTACTATGAATAAAAAAATTAAATAAAGCTATCATCAACTGCATCTTTCTAAGAAGCTTTTATGTTCTTAACCTATCTATATTCGACTTCAGAGAAATTCGCGGGTAGATTGAGGTTTGCAAGCTAGAATTCCACAGAAATACACATTTTAGTTCGTTCTGAAACAACTCAAAAATATTTCTTTTCATTTATTATTTTAAACTTTCGTTATCTTTTGCCTTTAATCTGTTTCTTATGTTCTGTGGTTCAAATATTCTTTTGAATTGCATAGGTCTATTCTTGATAAAGTTTATCCATGGAAATAATAAGAACTGTACTACGTACATATTACTTCCATGAGTTTATCAATTCTTTGACTCTCAATTCTTGACAGGTATGATTGGATGATTTATACTTTTCAGAATATTGGTGTGTACTAATAACTGCTGTGGAAACGGCATACTTATAGAGAGTCTTACATAACGTAGTCTCTAAATTCTCTTATTATTTATTTCTTGATAATTTTGCATTATCAGAACCATAATTTGTATGCTAAAAACGCTGTGAAAAGGCGATAAATATTCAGAAGATGCTGCAGGACTAAGGGAGCTTTCATACCTAACAAAATATTTATTAATTCAACTTAAGATTTCAATGTTAATTATGTAAATGAAATCGTTTTTTAAATCGTGTTAAATATTTTAAGACCCATTAGATATCCATTATACGGATGGATATTAAACGTTTTTTTGATGTTAATATCAACATCCTACATGAATGTAGGTAATTTAATATTTATGTAGGTCTGTAATAACAAAAATGAATTCTTTTACGCGTAATTAAGTTGTCAGCTGCAAAGTATAGGTGAATTATGTTCAGAGATATTATCTCTGAACATGTTACAAAAAATATCGTTAAACTGAGTCACACTTAGCAGTCAATATTATCAGCCTAACTCCCAAGTCAAAATATTGAGCAGTAGACAACGCGGTTGTGGCCACTCTATTATTTAACGATGACACAAAAATATAATCCCTCCAGAAAAACATGCAAGATACCTACACCGACCGCGCAAATGCACAACAACACCTGCGCCTTCATAACTATGATGAAGATAGGTAATTAGGTATAGGTACCTTATAAGATTTTTTGGGATTAAAACTTACAAAATTTTATTGTAGGTAATTAAATGAGTTCTTTATATAATAAAACCTAAAACATGGTCGAGGCGACGACTTTGTCGTGGAACACAATGTAGTTACTTAGCCGGTTCGTCAGTCATCAACGCTCACTTACAAGAAACTGAAATTCTTCAGATTTATCTAGTAATAGAGATAACCTTCCCTTTACATAAAATATGTTCTTTCCTTTCAGTGAATCGAAACGTGAGCTGACGAAAAATTCATTTTGCTTCGGCGAAATGAATTTTTCGTTTCAACTTTATAGAACTGAAATTGTAAGTAGTGAATAAATATAACCTTAGAAGCTTATTTTGTTCCTCAGTTTACAGACAGTAAGTACTTATCAATTTTTCAAAGATTGTAAGTCATTAGGAAACTTGTATCAATACTTACACAAATTATATATTACGACGATACTCAGTAGTAGTTTTATAGTGTATAGACCCACAATAAAAAAAATGTGAGGTAACAATGATTATACGTTGTAAGGTTACGGTTTTCATTCAGTTAATTTAATTTTGTTTTTCAAGATATTCAAAAGTATTTTTTAAGTTTTTCTGAATTTTTCACGAGGACGTGACCAAAGTCATTATATTCATCGTAGGAAAATCTTATTCAGCTACTTAGGTATTTTCAACAATAGACTTCTAGATGAGAGTTATAAATCATTCTGAGTTGTTATGGTCTCGGATAAAACTCTCTGTCACTTTGGACGTGTTGTTATTGCTGTTTCTTTAATAATTTCGGATATTTCATTTTGAGTTAGATAATTTCGTTATGGTAGGAAATATTTCAATAACTAGTTAAGGGAAAATAATAATTGTATGGTCATATTCTTGGAAAAGTTTGTTTTGTCGATATTAACGCCATCGTATTGTTTTATATTTGCCACTAGCTGCCACCCGCGGTTTCACTCGCGTGGTTCCAGTTACTGTGAGAATATCGGGATAAAAATTTGCCTATATTTTAATCCAGGCTACCAAATTTTATCCAAAACAGTTCAGAAGTTTTTGCGTGAAATAACAAACATCCATCCATCCAAACGGCCTCATAAACTTTCGCATTTATAATAATATTAGTAGGATAGGATGTAGCTCTATTTATTTTAGTCCCCAACGGTCTTTTTTATTTTCCCGTAGAAATTAGGGATTTTTATGCGACAAAAAATATCGAATGTTCCTGTTCAAGGCTTCCAACAGCAGTTTTCGTGTATTTAAAAAAAATCGACATCGAAACATTAATACATCATAGACATCGAAACATCAATACCTCAAAACGGCAAAACGACAAAACATCAAAACATTAAATCATAAAAACATCAAAAGTTTTTATAAAAAACAATTAAGAAATAAAATATAAAAAATTCAAAATTCAAAATTCAATATCATTTATTCAGTATAGGATACCACTTACGCCATGTATTGCGAGGAAGATGTATTTCCGAAATATGAGGCGCCATCTATTTTAGCTCGTATCGATTTTTGTATTTTCCCGTAGCAATGAGGGTTTTTCGCGACAAAAGGTATCCTATGTTCTTCTCCAGGCTACAAAGTATCTGTGTCACAATTTTCATCCAAATCCGTTCAGCCGTTTTGGCGTGATTGAGTAATAAACATATACACCCACTTAATGCCCGTTCCTGTGGGAATATCGGGACAAAAACCCTATGTGTTAGTCCACTATTAGAAGTCTCTACATACGAAATTTCATCCAAATCCGTTCAGTTGTTTTTGCGTGAAAGAGAAACAAACAAACAAACAAACTGACATACTTTCGCATTTATAATATTAGTAGGATTAACATTGTTCTTAATTATAAATTATTCATGAATTTTATTTTGGTCGTCAATTGAATGTACGGCCATGTCAGTCTTTATAAAACTATCTTTTTAATCGACTTTGAACTACGACTTTAAGCCGTTGAGTTCAGACTTCGGAATAGTCTGAAATAATATATCGTAGAACCCTAGCAGGCTGATGAATCCGATGAGCTGAGGGAAGTCATGCCGTATGTGCAGAGGTTAATTTATATTAGGTCTTTGCCTTTGAAATTGCCGATTTGTATTAAGAATTTCAAAGAAAGTTCGTTTTCCAAACCATCAGTTTTTGCTATGGTTACTAACGCAAATTAATGCTAATGCCACAATATCTTTATACAAGCATTATATGAAGACTAAGTAATATAATATTTTTTCACCTCTACGCTCGGAAAAGGAAGTTTTGTCATTCAGTTTCTGCGTGGAAAATCGCTTTTTGCTATTTAGTTTAATACTTAAAAATATGTTTACGCACTATTTGTTACGACTTTTTTGTTACATTTTATTCTTATTTTAAATAGCTTTGAATTAATTATAATACTCCGTTTTTGGTTTTATTATATTATTTTAGTTCATTGAATCATAAAAACAATAACAATAAGATTAAACTATTTGTTATATTAGGCTGAGTGAGATTTCACAATCTATGATTGGATTTCGGCTGAGTGAGACTTTTTTGTTACATTTTATTCTTATTTTAAATAGCTTTGAATTAATTATAATACTCCGTTTTGGTTTTATTATATTATTTTAGTTCATTGAATCATAAAAACAATAACAATAAGATTAAACTATTTGTTATATTAGGCTGAGTGAGATTTCACAATCTATGATTGGATATCGGAACCTGACATAAACCTTTATTTTTAAATTGTCTTTGTCTTGTACCTCATGTCAATGTCAACATTTACCGAATCGTTTTTATTGTTATTTATACGTAACAATATATTACTACTTTACTTTGAATTAACTATAATAATCCCTTTTTTATTACTTAATTTTTTATATCATTATATCAACACAAATATGGTATATTTAGAATAAACTTTTTGTTTAAAGAATTTTGTACCGGAAGTTGACCGCTGACACAACCATAAAATGTTCCTCGCTTTTGTGAGATGAAAAATTGTGTGTTGCGCCGGCAGAAAAGTTTTAGCGTCTTGTACCTTTGAAATCCTCGCTTCGCTCAGTATTCAATCTTTGAACCACGAGCGCAGCGAGTGGTTTCATTCCTAGAATCTTTCACTTGCTCAGGTTCAGTAGAGGTAACTCGCCGCTAATAGCCAACGTTCCAGCCTTGCATAACAAATAACTATTATTTTAAAGTGGTCATTTTTGCCTACCTTTCGACGTATATTTTATCGTATAAGAAACGAAAATAATAATATTATTAGAAATAGAGACGTTCTCTAGAAGTGTAAGAAAAAAATAGCAATTTCATAAGTAATGACCAATAATTTACTAGTGTTGTTCAAAGAGTTCCGTAGGTATACAATGTTTAGGTACCTGAAAAGTTTTTACTGATGTGGCGTGTTAATAGCCAACCGGGATGGTTAATTACACCAGAACAATGAACTTGTGGCTCTATAATCTATAATCATACAAATTAGCTGCACCCACTCACCTGAAGGACGATTAGGCGGCGCAGGTACCTATTTCAGAAGATAATACTAAATTTCGCTTTTGCTTTCGTCCTGCGCTACGCGAGATTTTAGCACTAAGAATTATGATATTAAATATGATATTGAGTATTAATTAGAGTAGAGAGTAGTAATTTGGCATATGAAAACGGTGAACGTTCGGTTGCTTCATTTTAATATCGTTAAGCCACGACAAAATTGTACAAAATAACCACTTTCGCCATAAGTGTATTTATTTATGGCAAGTAAAAGCTTCTTAGTTATTTGTTTTAGGACGCATATCAGAGGAATCATATTAAGGAAATCATCTTATAGAATGTCAGACAATTTGATTATGAACCTTTCACCATATATCTAATACGCAATATTGTTTATCAAGCTATGAAAATGTACCTATACAGAAACATGAAAATTAAGTTTTTTGGGCCACCTGTTAAACCTGGGTGGAGTCTAATCTTCAGCCTATCAGTTCCAAAGAATAATAACTATTACTAATTCACTACTTAGCATCAGGTATGATAAAGACTAAGAGCTGTTCTAAGAATTAAGCATTATTCATTATTTTAACTTTCTTTTCGCATAATATTGGTTGTCATAAAAATGTTTGGCATTAACTCACTAGCTAGGCATAATCATCAAAAAACATAACGAACACGCCTCTTAATTTTCATTTGATTTAAACTTTATTAGCATAGTTATTTTAATAAGCATAAATAATAAAAAACCCTAATTTCTTTTGGCATAACTATATAGCCCTTAATTATTTATCTATTGAAATCCATAATGATTCTTTGTCATACAATTTTCTAGAAGGTATCTTTATTCTTTAAATTTGAACATAATTTCAGTTACGAAAACGAATTACTGGCAAAACCACACCACGTAGTCATGTATGATACCTACCCCTTGAGTGCAATTAATAGCCGCGAAGGCGCGGAGGGGCGAGATGGCCCTCGTGCTGAGGAGCAGGTGGCCCGCCGTGGCTGAGGCTGACCGGCCCAACCGGCCAGCAAACCGATGCTGCGGTGGTGAGACTAAAAGTCATCTGCTACAATAACCACGCGTAGGCCCACGTGTACCGCGCTGCTGCAATAATAATAATTTACTTTTACCAAGAAAGAGTCTAAGGTCGACTTTCACCGGCTGAAATTAAATACATTTAGCGCCAAACATATTTAATTTTAAAACATCGCTCTCTCACTTTTTACTTCAAAAAAAAACAAAACTTCAAATTTTAAAAATGTTTAGCGCCAAATGTGTATACTGACAGGTTATTAAAGTATTAAAGCATAGAGTCAAGAACAGATGTGGCCACATCGGTATTCCATACAACGGAGAAATGTACGTGGCTACTTTGCGAGAAAAGTGCACTATTAATCAAGAGGAAGTTGGCGTGTTATTCCGTTTCTTTTCATACCGAGTGTAACTTCAGAACCCTGAATGGCGCTGACTTACTCATGCAACATACAAATGCTTACGCGTATCCAGTGTTATGTAGCCTCCTAAGACTTCTAAATAACAAGGTTCTCAAGGTAGTAAGCCTTAAAAACCCATTCTCCAAAATTATGCACAAATTTAAATAATTGCTGTCACGCCTAAAGACATAAAACTTCATAGATTTTAAGCTTGGTAATTTAGGGCTTTGAGCGTATTCTATTAAAAAATACTATTTTGTCCCTCTACAATGACGAACAAGCAAGAGGCGTTAACAATTGATAACCTTTTTTTAGGGTATTGAATTTTTTAATTTTTGCCTTTTTCAATGCTATTTTAATACTTATGATATTTTTTTAAATAGAAACATATTGCAAAACTCAACTCGGTCACAAGTGAATTCTCAGATCGAACTCGAACCCACGACCTTTGGATATCCGGTCCATTGCCACCACTACCAATATTAATTAGAAACTAATTAGAAAGTTGATTTTTTCCAATATTTTCTATTCAAAATTTTATCATAAATTGATAACGACCTTATTTAAGACAGTTAAGAATTACTTAATTGATTTTAGTAATTCATCCTAAAATCTATACATATCCCCCTTTGATAATTTTTGACAATACCCAAACAAAAAAAACAGACAGTGGCGATTATCGAAACATGCGGCTAATTACGTTAGATAACACTTCGTGCCTGTTTCACAATGTTTTGTATCTGACAGCTAATGAGAACTTACTAACACTTTGTGAAACAGGCCCTTTGTCTTCCAACTCTAACCCATCATCATTTACTCTAAATATAGTTAATAACTAGTAAAGAATCACTACTACTTGTGAAAGTCTTAAGCCTTAGGGCAACAACATTATCAGGATATTATTATAGTTCCCAACGTCCTTGGATATTTCTACTTAACGCCTAAAGTTATGGATGTGTCTCAACTTTAGCATGATCGATTATTTACTTAACTAGTAAGTATGACAAAAGACCTTCTTGATAGAGGAATGGAGCGACATAACAGTATTTTATAGTTGAAAATCGTCATCAGATGGTTCAAATATTGGAATGGTTGCAGATGTGATTGAAATCGTAATTGCTATTCAGGTCGCTGATGCATTTCTCAGATTCTAATTAAGTATTCCGATCTCGATGAGCGTAACACCCCTCGCTCTGAAATTATCCAAGCTTACATGCAGAAGGTAACTTACCAATTGAAGCGTTTCTGCATAGGAACGACTAATTTATAAGCGAATACATACGTTTATCATATAAACCACTGGAGGTTTTTTGTTATTTTAAATTTAGGAGGTTTGAAAAGGTACATAAAACAGCACATTAGGCTTAATCAGTTCAGTAGTTTTTGAGTGAAAGAGTAACAAACATTCATCCATCTAAATTTGAAAGTTTGTGAGGATATTTGGATGGCAAATATCCACACAAATTTTCAAACTTAAAATATTCGGTAGCAGGATAGAATAATTGCAAAGTTACTAGTTAGATCTACAGTGCCTACTACGCTGGAAAACCAATGCACGCCCCTGACAGCATGCATGACTATAAAGAGGAAATATTCATAGACTGTGACTACAATATGACAACGAAGTTGCCAATTTAGAAAAAGTTTTGGGATGCTGTTTCAATAACTGTAATTTATTAAAACGTCATTTTTATGGATTTAGGTTTAAAAATATTTTTAAACCTATATCCATAATAATGACGTAAACGTATTTTATAATAAATAGAGACGTAATTTTGTGTTTCAAACTGGCAAAAAATCGGGATATTTCTTTTAGTTATACCATAATACGACACGACGAGCCGCAGTGAGACTGCGATACCTACATTTTCCTTAATCCCACCATTTTATTTTTAACGTCGAACCTGAAAATGTGTGCGTGTGATGTCGGCTAAGAACACGCAGCCTCACTCAGTTGTCCCTGGAGATACGTGTTAGGGGATATGTTTACCTAACCCCTGCCTGGTTTGCATAAGACAACAATAAAAAAACTTTCTCGTGTAAAAAAATGTATTAAATCTTACTATTCTACAGTGCATTTTTTTTTAAAGCAAAATTAAAATTTTGAAAAAATCCACGACGCTTAAAACGTAACTGAAAAAAGACAAAATTATTTAAAAACCCCCGACTTAATTATCCGTCGGGGGCTGCCAATAGTTTTGCAGTTTTAATGTGAATAAATGGATTGATTTATTTTCATGCTGATATTTATAATAGTGATGGCATCCCCCGACGGATAATTAAGTCGGGGGTTTTTAAATTATTTTATCCTTTTCAATTACGTTTTTTTTCAAAATTTTAATTTTGCTTTTTATTTTAAACTTTTTAGAGAGCATAGATATTATGTACATTGTACTATATAAAACCCATTACTGAAAACCGCATCAAAATTGGACAAGTAGTATTGGTTTTGCTCAAACTAATGTTTACTGCAGCGCCCCCTGGTGAGTTGTCACCGTAACACCTATCTAAGAACATGCACCAATCAAACCCAAACCCATCACTGAAAATCAAACCGTTTGAATGCAAAATGCAAAAAACTGCAACGTTATCGGTTTAGTAGTTTTTGTGAACTCTTAAAATGCCAACTTATCTGGTTGCTGCTGCGCACCCTGGTGGTCTACCACCGTAAAACATGTCTAAGATCCTGCTCTGAAATTAAATCTTTTGAATGCAAAAAACCGCATCGGAATCGGCCTGGTCGTTTCCGAGGAAAATGGTAACAGACAAACAAACAAACAAACAACCTCTAACCCCAAACGCATATACCGCTTGAGGTCCGTTCCGTCCGTCGTAAGTAAAAAAATTAGCTAACTAAAGGATTTAAGGTAGTTTCCCTCCAAGGCCCATAGATTTTATCCACCCTGTATAAAGGTAATAACCAACTTTTTTTTTTATTATTTTTTTTATGGCTCCACCCGGTATGGGTATTAGCCAGAACAAAAAACCAACGTTTAGCTACTTATTAATGTAATAAAAAAATAAAAAGATAATTGAATAAAATAAAATAAAAATTGAAAAAAAAAAACAAAAACATAAAATAAATTAAAATTTGCCAGAACAAAAACTTATCTAATGTTTAATTTTTGTTATGCTATTATTCTGCATTTTCTTAATACACTTTTTAGGCTGAATGATATCAATTCCTTTGACTCCCACTAACAAATATCTAAAGAAATAATACTTTTTTGATTTAATTTGGAGTTTGCCGCGCAAATTATTTGCTTTGCTTTTTATTGGATTTACTTGTTAGTGTGTTTCATTATATACAAATAAAGCATTTGTTGTCTTGATTTAATAAATAAATTTATAAGATGTTTTCTCCTGAGGATCAACAAATTGAAATTTGTCTTTTGAAATCAAATTTGGAAAAAATTGGAGATGACCTAATAGTTCAAGTAAGTCGACAATTTTGTATTTTTTTATTGATTGTTTGTTATTAATTTCTGTTTACTTTTGGAAGCTAAATACCTATTCGTACTTCGGCCACTGAGAGAGTATGAGATAGCTGAAAATGTTTATATTATTGTCGCATTCAAATCGACAATCACTGCTGGGCGCTGGCCTTGCGTATGGATAGCCAAGGAAATTGGACTATCACCTCTTAGGAGGTGATCTGTGTCCGTGGGTCTTAACGAGTGCAAATACTGCCGGAACCGACAGCTTAACGTGCCATCCGTTGCAAGGAGGAGCCAAATGGAGGTAATCATTTTTGGCCACCCATTCCGTCTGGGGAAAGTTGGTTAAACGCCACCTTCGTAGGCTGCTGGCGCGTACTTTAAGTACGCAACACAGCTCCTCTTAAGGACTTATAATATAAGCTTTAATGTTCACTTATTAGTTTGCCACTTCAGTAGAACGCGCTCTTAACTACATTTGCGTCAGTGCAGTTTGCGTTTGGCTAGACGTAAAGGGAACCGTTATGACATGATATTTTGTATTTCAATCAGAACTCGGCTCTGCCTGCGCTGGACGCTGAAAATGAGCAAAAGTATAGAGAGACCATGGCAGCGCTACGAGTGTCGCGCTCTCTCAACTCAGAGAGGGAACGGCTCAATCTAGAAAATGGTAAATAACTATCTTATTATCATTTAAAATTACAATGTCCGATTTATCTATGTGATAACAATTTAAATGGAAGCCGACCAATAAAACGCCTTGTAAACCTACTCTATTTTTATTGTGTCTAGTATGCTATATATTTTACTAGCTTACCACCCGCGGCTTCGCCCGCGTGGATTACACGACTTATGCTATTGTGGGTTATCCATAAGAGATAAACATATACCACCGCGGAGTTTTCTGTAGACCTTTTCAAGGTGTACAAATACTTAGTACATTATTTTGATAAATCTCGTAGGGTTCAGCCTGCGTTTGCAATGTAAGCGGAAAAAATGTAATCATTTACGACATCGCATTAGAAACCTCAAAAATTAAAGTATTTCTCTACTCTATATTGAAGGTTATTTTACATATAAACCGTCCTCTTGAAACACTCTATCTATTTTTTTTAATAAAAAACCGCATCAAAATCCGTTGCGTAGTTTTAAAGATCTAAGCATACATAGGGACAGACAGCGGGAAGCGACTTTGCTTTATACTATGAAGTGAAGCTACATATTTATAGAAATAGTTCTACCATGTGGAACTGAATTCCGCAGGCTTTACAATCGAGATGAAACTTTGAGTACTTACTGCTTTTTCACTGCAAATTATAGTTATTTTATGACTAATTGAGTAAGTTATTGAGTATCACAAATTAACTTGTAAATAACAATAAAATAATAAATAAATATTTGCATACAATCACACCAGTTACCTAGGCCACGTTAAGTTTCAGTTAAGTTTTTTTTTAAATACATACATAATATACATATCAACACACCCAGACCAAGACAAATAGACATGTTCATGCACACAAATATTTGTCTTGTACGGGGATCAAACCCGGGACCTCTGGCGCAGAAGGCGGGTTTAGTACCCCTGCGCCACAGGTCGTCAAAAAAATTCTTCACTATTAGTTTGGTAATACCTTTATACTGTTCTAGATTTTACATACATTGTGAATGCTTTTTATAAAAAATTATTCGAAACCAACATATTCTTGTATCTTCACCCAAAAATTAAACCGTAGTAGAACATTATTTTTCGTCAGGTTAAAATCTATTTTTTACAGCAAAAAGTAGATTATAACCTGACGAAAAATAATGTAAATCTCGATGTCAGTTATTTCAGTATAGCTACTCACAGCAACGATAGATTTATTCTACAAACGAACCATACTACGGAAATTTTGTTTGTCCAATAATTTACACCTGCGACTAAGAATAAAGGTATACTTTTACTTTGCCTGCGACAATATCATCGCGTTGTTTTCATAAAGGTTTGAAACTCATATAGAAACTCATTTGAAAACCCCGAAGTTTCAGTTGTTTGGTCTAGAAGAGCTTTGATTGGATATTGCGTAACTTGTACAAAGACATGAGCGTCTGTTAGATTAATTGGTTATTGTATGGTTTACAAACAAACCTCCATAACGGTTACGTTTGAGTAATAAACCTACGGATATTGATAAGGTTCATGTGTTTTACTGCTTCTCCACCAAAACTGTATAAATAAAGAAGTGGCAAGCAGTAGTAAAATTTTAACAACAAAAGCAAATTAAGGGTCTATTAAAAACAATGGTTATACCTAGATGTTTTGTAATAAAATAAAAGGCGATCATATTACATTATTAAATTATGACATAGGGGATCATAAGTTACCCAAATGTTTGTTGCAGAGATTACATATATGTTGAACATCGAGGCTTATGTTAATAGAATGAAAGGAACAAATATTTTTGTTTGGAAAAATTGGGGTAGGTCATGTTTGGACAGCTCGGAATCAGTTACCCATTGTTTTTTTTAAGGCTATGTATTTGTTATGAGTTGTCTTTAAATATTGATAACTAGTGCGGCTTTAACCACGTGGTTCCTATTTTCCGTGAGAATACCAGACTGTCATAATTGTACTCCATGTATCTATTTTTAACATTTGATCCAAACCCTTTTAGAGGTTTCCGCGTGAATGAGTAGCAAACAAACAAATTTTCCTTTCCATAATTTATGAAGGATTAAACAAACCCAGATAATATTTCTTGTATTTTAAGCAGCTACCCTTTTTATGCGCAAAGAAGGATGTTTGTTTTTAATGGAAATGTGGGCATTGTTACAGCCATGTGTAGCTTAATAATAATCATGGTAGTACATTTTGTGCCTCTTATTTGTCTACTTTTCTTTAACTTACCAATATAGTCTTTTTCTTAACTATAGACTGATTCCGTTAGTTTATGATAATGCAAATTCGTAGTAATTTAAATTCGTTGCATGAAAACTGTAGCTAGAAAATAACAATGTTATTTCCATTAGACTTGATGGTACGTTGGGTACTTTAAATCTAGGGAGCAACGCAAATTGTGCACGAAATAGGAAACTGTAATTTATTGTTCCCACTGTCAACGAGGCACGAATGTATAAAGTTTTAAGGGACATTTTACATGCTACTATTAAAAATATAAATCTCCATTTTCGTAGAGAAATAAGAAACTTTAAAGGGCTTCCTTTTAATAATGTCTTTTTAATGTTTCAGTGTAAATAATGAAAAGTTAATTACCTTACTTTGATGATAGAGGATAATTTAATATAGTGCATTATTTATTGTAAACAGCAGGTACGCCTTTGAACTTTTAGATATAGGTGGAGTTCGCAATTGTCTCTAAAAATTTTACATTTTGTATTTGTTTAAACATCATTTTTATCTAGCTAAGTTAAGAAAAAAAGTGTGTCATTAATGTGACTTAAATATTGTAACCTTGTTAGTAAGACCGCCTGTGGGTTATTGAGAAGGACCCTTTTTGTTTGGGCTTTTTATCTTTTAATTATCATAATCGATAGGAAAGTGTAACGTAGTTATTTCCTATCCATTCACGCTGAAGTTAGTTTTGTGGAAATATTATACTTATAATATTCAACAGGGGTCTTAAAATTTTTCCTGACCTAAGGACTAAAACTAGACATTATAACAAGCAATGTTTTATAAAGAGTACTAAATTGGGTCTCCGCGTCGCTACGCTTACATCCATAAAGTACCTAACTAACAAACTTTATGCTGGCAGTTTTATTAATTTTGAAACTTAATTTTATGCAAACCATGTATATGTACCAATTTGTTATTTAAGTTGTTTTTAAATTAACTTCGATTTTGCTAATAATGTTATGTAATTCTTATTTACTTGTTTACACATGTCGCTACCAAAAGACTATTTAAGACTAACTAACTAATTTTATTTTTCATGTTTTTTTGACGTCCTTTTACCATTAAGAGCGTTTTGCGCATTGCGTTCGACAAAAACGAGAACGAGGTTTACTATAGGTCACCAAAATAATGTAATTTTAACGGACCAGCAAGTGCTTTCTTAAGAAATTGCAGGAAGAACTTGCTATGTTTATGTTTTGCTATTAAGGGAACCTCCCTTGATGCGCAACTAGTCCTACTATATACTGACCCTTGTATTATTTCTAACCGATATTCCTCGGATTTGGGTCGAACTCGGTGCGCAAATGCTCAAAAGTAATATATAAAATATAAATAATTCATAAATTTGTATGATATTGAAATAGTGAAGCTGACAGCTAAACGAATGCAGTTAAAGCGCCATTGCGAAGACATAACTAAAGAGTTGGCACGGGCCAGGGAAAACCGCGACCAACTTACGGATTTATTGAAGCGCGACGAAAAAGACGTCGAACTGCTAATGTAAGTTTAATGGTATCCAACTTAAAGGCTTTGCACAAGTTACAAACCAAAGTAAATGTTGGCTAAGCTCGTCGTCGTCTCAGCCACATGACACCCACTGCTGGATATAGGCCTCCCCCAAGGATCTAAGCTGGCTAAGCTATCCTTACTGAAAAAATCGAGATCGAATAGTTTCTTTGAAATAAAGTTATAGCATAAATAAATAGGATGTTTCATGTTTGTTTGGAATCCAGCCAAGAACGTGTACACGTAATATTTTGTAAATTAATATAATCCCACCAAAAACATAAAATGTACAATAATGTCAGGCCTCGCAATGTACGCGCCGTAAAGTTATTATTATTTTAGATTTAGATCTCATGTCAAGCCAAGTTAGTTATTTAGTTAGTATGGAAGCACAAAATCAGCAACTTCATCTTAATTTGTTTCCTAATTAGTTATGTTACCAAAATTAAGACGTCTCTTTATAACTGTATCAAATATAATGACTTGGCAATCGTGTCTACTTAATATCAAATGATTAGCAATCTGGGAAGGTATTTTCTCGCAACAATGACTACTCATTTCTGTAGGTAATCCTCTTCGTTTTCTTTTCCGGGTTATGCCATTGTAATTTTGCACACACGCACGTGTCTTGCATTTTGCTGTTCTGTGCTTTTTATACATAAGTGCCGCCGCATGTACTTTATCACCACATTCACCACAATAAGAATTAGAACTAGCTTCCGCCAGTGGTTTCAGCCGCGTGATTCCCATTCCCTTGGAATTATATCGGGATAAAAAATAGCCTATGTTACTCTCCGTTCTAATCAAGTTGATTGGTTGGTTAGGGCGTGAAGGAAGGACAAACAAACACACTTTCGCATTTATAATATTAGTTAAGACTAGCCTTCCGCCCGCGACTTCGCTCGCGAGGAATTAGGTAATCGCGCGGATTTAGGATGTCGCGTGGTGGTGCCATTTCGTCGTCTCAGCCACATAACTCCTACAGCTGGGTAAAGGCCTTCCCAAGGATCTCCACGACGATCGGTGCACCCCTAGAGGTCACAAGGAACCTATGTGCTAATTTGGAGTCTCTAGACCTACCTAGGGGATGAAAGTTTGTATGAAAGTCCGCCAGTTTTAAAGTTATGATCTTCAAATTTTGTATTTAGGTTGTCGATGGAAAATAAAAATTTACTTGTCCTAGCGTTTTTAAAAATTCCTCCCCAAGGGGTGAAAAGGGGGATGAAGTTGTGTAAGAAAAGTCCATTATTTTCAAAGTAAAAGTATTAGAATCTTCCAATTTTGTATTTAGGTTCATAATTACAAATAAACCTTTACCTGTCTCGGCGTATTTGAAAATTCCACCCCCAAAGGGGTGGAAAGGGGGATAAAGTTGAGTAAGAAAAGTCCTTTATTTTCAAAGTAAAATTCACTCATTTTATAAGGCTTATGGTTGGAAATTAAATACAAATAAACAAACCTTCATTTTGGAATTTATGGAAATCAATCCCTAAGAGGGAGGTAATAAATAGTAAATAATTTTAAAATCGATATGTGTGTCGATACTGAGGTTTTATGGGATGTTGATTACGAAAATGGCATCGATTTTGAAGTCCGACGCGGTGGACATAATTCAACCTTTAAAGGTTTGAAAAAGGACTTTAAATTTTGTTTAGAAAAATTTTGCAAAATAGACATAGCAACTTTTACGCTTTGGAATATTTTTTACAATAATTCGTGACATCAAATACTTCTCCATTCATACTTATCCATGCTAAATTATAAATGTTAAAGTGATTATTGTCTGTCTGACTGTGCCCTTTCTCAAGTAAACCACTAAATAGATTTTATTGAAATTTGGTATCAACATAAATTAAACCGTGGAGATGGACATAGAATACTTTTTATTATGATAATGATAAATGGCACCACTACGCGACATTCTAAGTCCGCGGTATAACCTAATTCCTCGCGGATGTAACGGCATTAAAGTCCGTCATTCGTTGCATTTTAACAATAAATAATTAATCCTTTCCTATCCTATCCTACTAATATTATACTAATATACTATATAATGCGGGAGTTTGTGAGTATGTTTGGATCGATGGATGTTTGTTACTCTTTCACTCGAAAACTACTTAATCGAGTTCAATGAAATTTGGCACACAGATAAATGATAGCCTGGATTAAAACATATAGGCTACTTTTTATCCCGATAGTCTCACGGGAATGTTACTTAATCTCGCAAAACGGCTAAACGGATTTGAATGAAATTCGGGACACAGACACTTAATAGCCTGAACAGAGGAACATAATTGATACTTTTTGTAATGTTAAAATATCTCATTCCTAAAGGAAAACATAAAAAATATGTGGGGTAAAATAAGCGGCGCCACATAATTTTAGAAATCCGCTATCCTACTCATATTATAAATGTAAAAGTGTAGATGTATAGATGTTTGGATGTTTGTTACTCAATCACGCAAAAATGGCTGAACGGGTTTGCATGAAATTCGGGACACAGGGTACTAATAGCCTGGACATTGGGTACTTTTCGCCTTTGGTCGCGTTAAAATCTCTCATTTCTACAGGAAAGAAAGAAAGTAAGTACAAAAATCAATGCGGGCTAAAATATATGGCGCCACATAATCTTAGAAAATTTATTATCCTACTTATATCATAAAAATGTGAAAGTTTAAGAAGTTTGTTACTCCATCACTCAAAAATGGCTGAACGGGTTTGGATGAAATTCGAGACACAGATACTTTATAGCCTTGAGAGAAACATAGCATACTTTTTGTCGCGTAAAGATTTTATTTGATAAGAGAATATTAGATATAAATAATCAATATATTATTTTTTTAGTATTGTGTTCAAGATCAAAGCCGAGAATGAAACGACTCATTTGTTTATCGTTACAGATTTCTTCGAATTTGATACTAAATCAGAAATACGTAATTTTCATTGAAAGCCGGCCATGCTCTTTTTGTATAAAATGTAATTTGCTATAATGATTTTGTACGACGACGTCTTTTTGTTTTGCATTTTATGACGACGTTGTTTTTAGTTTGTTTTTATAATGTTACTTATATGTTTGTACGAAAAAAGATAAGAAAAGAGTTAATTGGATACCTTTTCTTTTTTACAGACGAAATTACGAAAATACACTACGTGAAAAAGCAGATCGCTTCAGAGAAACAAGCTCCTTTTATGTAAGATTTCCGTTGTTAATTACTGTCCTCGCTAATCTCAACAAGTATTTAATCACGTTCTTCGAATACTAGTGACATATTATTGTATATTAGGGTACTTTTGGTAACTTATGGTAAATTTTAAATAGAAAAATATTGGAAAAAATTAACTCGGCCACAAGTGAAAAGAGGATATTCCTAGCATTGATGTAACAACGCTGACCTACAGCGTATTAAAAAATATAAAAGTATTGGAGAATTTCGACGGTGGTTCGCAAGTCTCGGTAGCTCAGCGGTTAGAGCATTGGACCGGATTTCCAAAGGTCGCGGGTTCGATTCCCGTCTGAGAATTCACTTGTGGCCGAGTTAATTTTTTCCAATATTTTTCTATTTAAAATTTACCATAAGTATAAAAATAGCATTGAAAAATGCAAAATTTACAAAATCATAAATTATTGGCAGTTGCATCTTAGTCGATCGTTAAACACCTGAAAAGATGTTTCTTTCGAATGCAAGGATATTCCTAGCATTGATGTGACAACGCTGGCCTACTGCGTATTAAAATATATAAAAGTATTGGAGAATTTCGACGGTGGTTCGCAAGTCTCGGTAGCTCAGCGGTTAGAGCATTGGACCGGATTTCCAAAGGTCGCGAGTTCGATTCCCGTCTGAGAATTCACTTGTGGCCGAGTTTTTTTTTCTAATATTTTTCTATTTAAAATTTACCATAAGTATAAAAATAGCATTGAAAAATGAAAAATGAATTACAAAATCATAAAAAAAATAAAAAATAAAAAAAACTTTTGGTAACATTTAATGTGTTTTTAAAACACTATAGATACTATATAAATGATACACATTTTAGACCGAGAAACGTGAGCATTTCTACATCTGCTCCAGTGAATATCGAACCCGCAAACTCATTTGGACAAACCTCTCACGCAGGTTTACTCAGTTTATTCAGCTACTGAATTTTAGCTTTACGTCTATCTTGGTTATTTTCACATTTCAATAACACTAATTAACACAAGAGCTTTGCAACGTTGTAAGTACGTATACCTACCGTAGTTTTTCATCATAATATACAAGTCAGCAATTGTACCTACAAAGCAAATAAAGACCGCCTTCCTATATTGTCTAATTTCAGAATCTATCACAATCCCTTTAAAATGTATTGTGATTGTGATAGTGATTTATGGAATTGTGAAACAGATAGGTACCTACTCGCAATCCCTTTCGGAATGAATGATGTTTTAAATGACACTTCAGTTGACACTTCTCCATACATTTGAAAGATATTTTCGTGTGTCACTTTGCTTAGACAGTTTAATTTCGTTCATTCAATACCTTTCAAAACGCGTCCCGATCACAATCCCTATCAAATGTCAAATAGTGACGCCCTGAAGTATGTGAATATCTTTCAAATGACGAATTGAAAGGGATTGGGATAGATTTTAAAGTTAGACAATTAGCCCCCTGCTTATATAAGTATTAATACGAGATCTCAGGTGTGTATTATGCCCCGAAATCGAAATCAGCATTACTTTACTTTAGGTAATGAGGACGTGGAAAGATTTGTACATCCTTTATTATTATTCCACGACCTGTTAGGCCTGTTTGGCATACGGAACGATTCCATCCACAAGATAAAAAATTGTGATAATGAACATATCTATTTGGTCTCGGTGTGTAGAGTACTTTCTATGAAAAAAAGTTGATGTAATTTATATGTCTTCGTCCGTTATCTAGTATGTTGTATCGTAACACACGTTCTTAAAAAAACTTACCTTGGGCTCTAAATAAATTGGAGTGATTGTATGAAAGTTATAAACCGATATTTTAATATAATATGTACTTATAAAGTATGTTTCTTAATGACGCCCTTTGATGTTTTCGTTAATCAAATGACAGCGGATATAAGCACAAAGCTTCTAAAATTATTGATACACTTTTATTAAATCAATATTAATGTTTAAATAAATCCAACGCTAAGTAAGGTTTATTTCGAGAACAATTATTAAAACTTTAATTTCATGTCAATATTGCCTCAGAGAAATATTGGATATAATTCTTATATAGGCACCTTTAATATTTTTCTTTTGCGTGTATTAAAACGCTAAACAAAAAAAAAATTACTAACCCGAATTGTGAGGCAAAATACATTATTGACATCAATTGCTTCAAATGTATTTTTCACCTCACACGCTTCAGTTTCCGCGTAGAAAATACTTTAGTAGCGGTAAAGTACCTACTTTTTTTAATTTAATGTTACATTTTGTTGTGTACAAATGAGTACAAAATGTAACTTTTTGTTACATTTTGTACTCATTTTGGTTTTATTATATTATTTTAGTTAATTGAATCATAAAAACAATAATATTAAGATTAAACTATTTGTTATGAGAATTTTATATTAGGCTCGGTGATATTTCACAACCTATGATTGGATTTCGGAACGTGGCATAAACCTATATTTTTAAATTGTCTTTGTCTTGTACCTCATGTTAATGTCAACATTTACCGAATCGTTTTTAATTTTTATTTATAAGTAAAAATATATTTCTACTTTAAATAACTTTGAATTAACTATAATACTCCCTTTTTATTATTTTAGTTTTTTATATCATAAAAACAACAAGAATAAAGTATATTTAGATTAAACTTAATGTTTAAAGATTTTTTTACCGGAAGTTGACCGCGGAAACAACTATAAAATGTTCCTCGCTGTTGTGAGGTGAAAAATTGTGTGTTGCGCTCGGCAGAAAAGTTTTTAGCATCTTGTACCTTTAAAATCCTCGCTTCGCTCAGGATTCAATCTTTGAATCCTTCACTTGCTTAGATTTCAATAGAGTTAACTCGCCGCTAATAACCAAATTTCCATCCTTGCATAACAAATAACTATTTTTACGACTCAGAATGAAGAGGTAATGAAATCGGAAATGGAGAAAGTTGACAATGCCGTAAATGAGCTTGAAGAGGAGTTGCGGAAACGTCAAAAAACCGTGGAAAATTTAAAAAGTGAATTGGATAGCCTTCAGTCGGACCTCCCTGAGGATATTTTAAATATCTAGTGAGTACAACACCATTTTTATTTTATGTTTAAAGATTGAGGACGAGGACAGCCTTCCACCGGAGACTTCGTCCGCGTCAAAGAATATTATTACACTTGGCGTGGAATAAGTTCATCACGCGGGCTTAAATGATCGCGGGATGGCGAATCACACACATAATTTGGAAATACGTCTACCACACAGATGGCGTTCATAGTATTTATAAAATTATTTCACCTGCGTGGATCCCGTTTCCGTGGGAATATCGGGATTAAAAAGTAGCCTACACTCTAAGTCCTTTCTTCTAATTTAAAAAATTTAAAAACACTAGTAGCTGTCATTGTCAACGATAGATTGACAGATGACATATAGCTAGGCGGGAGTTCTGGTGGAGTGCTGATAGGATTTCGGCTCCAGGATCCCCAATGTGATGATACGTATTATGTGTGCTTGTCTTGGTGTGACGGTGAGCCAAGGAAACGGTTCGGTAGGATTGCAAATCCTACAAGTGGCGACGAGGTAAAAAGTATCCTTTCTTAATTTTGTCATGGAAAGATGGAGGGTCAAATGCACGTAAGTATTCAGTTAAATTGTGTATCAAGCAGGACAGATAGGTACCTTTTGCAACAATGAACATGGACTCAAAGGTATAAATGTAAAGGCTGTAAATGTATAAGAATAACATGACTTTTGATCAATGTTAAGCATATTTTCCGAGACGACTCTCTGACTCAATAGGCAGGTACTCAATACTCAAAATGTACAATCAAAATATGAACTATTTTGGTGATAGAAAACCCTGTTTGCGGCAAAAAGTCAAAGATAAAGGGAGAGGAGGTGTACCTCAAATTGTGTACTGGTAGTTTTGAGGATCTATTCAGAAAAAAAGGATTAATTAAGTTATGCAACCTTCTGTGTAGTAAACATTAAAATAGAGTACCTATATAATTATTAGGTAAGTACTAAGCTTAAGATGTAAATCAAAACTGCGTTCTCCCAAATATTGATATATATATATGTACTACTAACAGGTGACATTAAACATTTACTTTTGTTCTTATGACAATATTGTAAATCATCTGTCTCAGTGGTACCTAAGTAATTTCTTAACATAGTTTGGGTTCCTGACTAGTAAAAAATATAGAAAGAATAAAATAAACTTTAAAATCCCATGCGGATTCTTTTGTTCCCTCTCAAAGCGGTTGAACGTTGTGTGTGTCATTTTAAGTACCTATTTATTTGTGAACAAACAAACAAAGTATAAACACAAATGCACATAATTACCCTACAATACTGGCAAAAATCAAATCAATATTTAAGACATATGTATCACATGCTGATATCCCTGCAGACAAGCGGACCAAATATTAAAGACAGTGCTTTATTGTTGTTTTATAATATAAACTATCTTTATTTTGATTGTTTTGATGTTGTTTATGAGAAATCTAACCAAATGTTTATTTGGCAAATCTAGTGTGACAAAAGAGTTACAATAGTAAAGTGCAACTTAGTGCCTAATAAGGTACAGCTGAATTTTGACAGTACAGTCTTATCACCTACGGGTAAGTACTAACCTGAATTAAAATATATATAATGCTTTGATTATGTGGTGCAATACAAATTTATTTACAATTATGCATTAAGATACCTACTCATTTACAGAGTGGAAACGTTTTGTTGGTAAGATTTCAATGACCTACCTACACTAAAAATTATTTGAGGTTTGTTCATAGTTATGGAAGTTGGTAGTGTATTCAAGACTATCTGACTAATATTTTAATTCTTGATTGTGTGTGGTAAGTTTATTAAAAGTTACCTGTTTTATGTCTGGTATTAATGTTAAATAAACGGATAAACTGTTTATTTGCTATAATTATAGGCAACAGCAACATACATTCATAAATATAACTAAATAAGAAAGAGAGCACTGTGTGTGTTAACATCACATTGAAATAGATAAGGAAATTATTGTTGTGTGTATCTTTTAACTTGGTTTTTATATTTATGATTTAAGGAAAAATGTAGGTAATTGGAAATAGCTACACAATGAGAGGTGATTAAAGATGGAGTAAGGGTATAACCGAACGATACCTTAGACAGAGATGTAAAAAGAGTGAAAGGAAGACCACTGAAGAGATAGGAGGATAATTGGTAAAGCTGGCGAGTTAAAGTTCGAGAAGAACAGCCACTGAGAGAGAGGGTGAACTGAAATAAGCTCAGAGACGGTTTTGCTGGAGGAAAAATCAAGAAAACAATATAAGTGCAAATTTATTTTTTAATCTGAAACTAAGGCTATAAATAAATTTAATAAAATATGCTTATGTTTTATAAAATATAGAAATGTGAGATTATATTTAATTAACAAATTTAAAGTAATAGGTTTATTATTTTATATTCAACATATCAAAGAAAGTACCTGATTTTTCGATAGGCTACAAAAGTAATTATATATACCATTATATTTTAATAGATATTTTTTTGTTTATTTAGTCACTAGTAATATTTAAACACAATATCATTTATTTAGTTTGGGCTGTTACAACTACTTGCGTGTGTTAGGGAGGCTACGCTATCAGTTCACAAACCTTACGACAAGAGACCTTTTAACGAGAATAAGACTAAAATGTAAATGTTAGTGCTGGTTCATTGTAACTTACACATAAAAACATAAATACAACAGTAACAATTTTCACATTTGTACATGTTGCTCTCGGGCTACCATGTTCAGCTATTTTCATAAATATAAATATATTTTTTGCGCAATTTTGTAAGAATAATTTTGCTTATGGTTTACATCACCAAAAGTCGTTTGTCACAAAATTATTGGTGTATTTAAGGGAAACCTGTAATTGGCTTACTAAATATTTACATAAGTTATTATATAAACATTGTTAAAGCTGTTGGTTTTCCAAATAAAGATAAAATAAAATATTTGTTGTTACTGACTTTTCTTACTTAATTGAATGTTAATAATGCATAGTCTATCAAATGATAATTATGGCATACTTGTGTTTTTTTTCATTAGTCATTTGCTGACAGGATGCTTCCATTAAATTGGATGTGTTGGACTTCCATTAAATTGGATGTGGTGGACTTCCATTAAATTGGATGTGTAGACTTCCATTAAATTGGATGTAGTAGACTTCCATTAAATTGGATGTATGGACTTCCATTAAATTGGATGTAATAGACTTCCATTAAATTGGATGTAGTGGACTTCCATTAAATTGGATGTGGTGGACTTCCATTAAATTGGATGTATTACACAAATACAAATACTTTATTTGCCTAATGGGTTAATACCCAGATGTTACTGACTTACAGTATTCCATTTGAACTTTGTGTTTTTTGTATGCGTTTGATAGACATTAAATGACGTGGTAATAGAAGTGTGAAAGGTTATTTTCCTTGTGAAAGTTCGGGGAATTGGTGTTGTTTTTATGCGGCGTTAGTGAAGTCTAGGATGCCCACATTTTCCTTAATATTATTATAAATTATGTGTTGTACTTATGCGTTGTTTTAAAGCGACGGTAGTAGGAAGTGGGTACATGTAGCTGAGTCGATTGATTTGATTAATATCGTTGCGGAGCAACATCGAAAATGCAAAACGCAAAAGAAAAGAAAAAAAAGAGCAGTATTGTTAGTGCTAGGAAAACTTTATAGTCTACAAGAATTATTACTTATATAATTTACCCGGAGCAATATGTAACGAAGATAAAGAAGTCTCTGTTTGATGTGGAAATAGTAAGCTTTATACATCATCTTCCTAAAATCAGTAAGATTGAAGGCATGTCTTCAGAGCTGCGAATAGTGACCATGGGAAATGAAGTGTCATTAATAAAGTACTTAATAGTAGAATCAAACCTGTTAGAAGTAGTAATCGTCAATTAGCAAACTGTAATATAATTAGAGTAAATGCAATTCAATTCAAATTCTTTATTTGCAAAACATGTGGTTTAACAGAGTTCTTAGAGTTCGGAATGCAAAATGTACCGTAACATGTCTGCCATATATACAAACGGCGTGCAAATGTTTGAAAAAACTTAAGTTATTAAAAATAGCTGATTGAAAGCAAAATAATTAATAAGTAATAATTATCATTACAAATCGCAGAGATGTCATAATTATAATTATAAAATGTCAAAAGATAAATAACTAAGTAATTGTTGTGTCACATAGCAGGTAATAATTTTTCATTAATAATATTTTCCTTAATTTATCTTTAAATTTAAATAGCGCTAAACTTGTTAACTCGGATGGAAGTTTGTATAAATACGAATAGCAAGAGAATTTTGTATTAATTAAGTTAAAATGTTTCTGAACAAACAAGCAAGTTTCTAAAATGTATGGACGGGGCAGAATTCTTAGCTTTCTAAACAACAACGGCCTGAAACTGTCTAAGTATCCCGCTCCACAAATCGCTCTTATGCATTTCTTTTGGAGTCTAAATAAACGTATTATATCCACCGAATTATCTCGCAGCATAATGCCATACCGGAAGGAAGGAAGAAACATAGCCGTGGTATGCCATGAGAGTGGAAAAAAAAGAAAAAGCAAAGAGAAAGTAAAATGAGGTTTTAATGGGGTCCCCTATACTTATCTGATAGAATTTTGATGCTCCGAAACTTATTTGGAATAACACACTTGGCGTTAATTTTCGTAAACGAATAGGTATTTATATAATTAATGATTGATCGAATGTTTTATAATAGGTATGTCCGAAATAATAAAGCCATACTATTATGATAGCAAGATTTAATGTTGTATTTTAAGAGAGTATCTGGCTGTTGTTGTCTGCGATATGCTTGTCTACCTTATAAATAATTAACAAAGAGCGTAGGTAGGCACTTATGTATAAAAATAAAAAAAAACTGTCTGTACTACTTGTACATTAACTATTATAATTTGTGGTCTGTACCTTTGACAAATGAGTGTTTGCCAAATGATTTTCTGCGAGATTAAGTATGTCATCCGCTGTACTTAAATGGTTGGAGTGTTGAAGTAGACAATTTACTTTGGAAAAGACATCACAAAACATAAATTCGCTATGAGAAGTAAAAAAAGTTTGACGACCTCCATGGCAGAGTGATGTGTCACCGCGCTGGATTCAAGGTGTCATCGGTCAGCCCGATGCTAGAGTCCCGGTAGGGGAAAATCAGATTGAAGTTTATGAGTGAGACGGTACAAACACTTTTTGTTAGAAATATGGTATAGAAGAAAAAAGAGATGATGACTTACTTGGTTCAAAAAGCGTAGACATTTGCCGTATGTACAGAGATCGTGGGGTCGATTCCCGCACGGGACAGGTATTTGTTGCATCAATGTGTTTGTTTGCCATGGTCTGGTTGTTTACCAAGTGTATTAGGTATGTATTTATAAAAAAAAAGTGAGGATAGGATTTCGGCTCCAAGATCCCCAATGTGATGATACGTATTATGTGTGCTTGTCTTGGTGTGACGGTGAGCCAGGGAAACGGTTCGGAAGGATTGCAAATCCTACAATAAGTATAAAAATAGCATTAAAAAATGCAAAAATTACAAAATCATAACATAGACTTGTATAATATTATGCTAAATTTGTGTTCGCTCTTGTAAACGGTAGGTGGTTTCTCGAATGTATTAAATATTTGAAGTTCTTATTTAAATATTTCGAAGAGATAAATCTTTTCTTAAATACAATCACCGAACGTTTTTCGGAAACGACTCTCTTCAGTATAACTATCTACCTACCCTGAAATGTTGGGTAAAGCCGGATTATGGATGAAAGGTGTATTAACGGAGACATGTGAAATCTGGGTCCCGTTTTTTCACTACGTTTTATACTTGAGAAACAAGTGCTTACTTTTATTTATTTACTTTTAACACATAAAAACGCTCAGGAATAATCTTGGAAAGTTGTCTGTCTACCTATACTTTGATGTCACGTAAACGTAGATTATAAACTTTTAGATTTGGGAATTGTCGTTTTTTTTGGAGTGCTTTTCTGTATAATACTTATATTAAAATTAGGTACCAATTCTTCCAGCTTTTGTAATGAAATGCATATTCAAATATTTGAAATTATCTACTTGTGAAAAATGTCAAACCAAAAACATAACATAACGATATGATTTCAAATTCTGTCAATTCACAAAGAATACTAGTAAAGATTGACCTATTACATAAATAAATACAATTAATATTATTCCTTCTGTATTACATTTTTAATAACGAATTCATGTCAACAAGTGTAAAAACAGATAAGGGTTTTCCTTAAAAATAATTAGATAATAATAATTCTCCTCATATTCTTTGACTTTCATTTTACTCAGTGTGCTTTAACCGGTTTATGTTTCATACTTTTATGATTCTGTACTGCACCTTGTACCGCACCCACCACCGCAACACCTTGGAAGAAAGTATTCTGAAAAAAAAAGCAATTATTTAACTTTGTTTCAAACGGATATGAAAAACTAATAATACATTTTTAGTTTCATCTTAAGTTTGCGACAACAATAAGAGCCGCCACTATCACCACTGACATCTGCCAGATAAGCTATCCATAACAATTTGGATAGCTTATCGGGCAGATAATTTGACACACTTTTCACACAACAACTGTCAAATTATCTGCCAGGTAAGGTATCCAGAACTTATCTGTTGGTGGTGAAAATGGGTCTTAATGATACGAATTTACATACGCACCAAGCCATCCTTAAGTTTTGTCGTCCAGGGCTTCAAAGTTGTGGTAGAGACTCCTGTCACGGGCGGAGGAATAGTTTTGCAGGACACCCAACACAATTGTGAGCAAACAGCCAAAACGACAAACAAAATAGCAACCTTCATTCTGCCTCTGTTGTTCAAATCTACTGAAACCAATGACGATCGACCGAGAAACCCGGCTTTTATGCTTGCTTGTACAGGAAAATTTAATCTTATACGCCGGTTACTTGAGAAACTAAGGCGGGTTTACCTATGACACATTTTTATTGTTTACATTTTGTTGTTGTCTTACACTTTCCTGGTGTGTGTGAAATTCCTCATTGTGTTTAAAGTAAAACAAAATATTATTAAGTCTAGAATATTCAGCAGCATACCTATGAAATTAATAAATACAAACGTCATTATTAGTGTACACAATTATATTGGAATTTAGGTGCACCTTGCACGCAATGCTTACATTAGTAAAAAGACAATAATTTGACTAAATACTATTTTATCACAAAAAAATTACAAACATTTTGACTAATGACAATAAGTGGTACTTCCTTTCTTCACTTTCTATTTTTTTTATTTGTCATTAAACTTTACCAATAAATGTATGAGTTTGTAAGAATGACAAATTGCTCCAGGATTGTATTCTTATCGTTTCTTTTACTGAATTTTAATACTGTTGTTTGATTTTAATTTTTGAGACGTGGTTGTCATGTCAGAATGTTACCTTTACAAGGCAATTTAATACAAATCAATAATATTCATGTCAGTCTCATATTATTAGCTATAGAATTATAGTTTGGTATAATAAGGTATATCTATATGTAACCCTCCGTATCCACTGGCGAAACTTTTACAAGAAAACGTAAAAACGTAAAATGGGGCAACTGAGAGAATGCATGCATTATTTGACAGATCCTATCGAGAGCTAATGGTCATCCTCTCAGCGGCCGGACTATATTTAACAACATGTTTTCTTGTAAATGTTTTTTGCCAGTGGCAACGGGCTGTATGTTAAGTACCAAGCTGCATTTCAAAGCCCCTTAGTACAAATAGTTTTTGAAAATAAAATGTAAATAAATATTGATTATAATTGTCCTTTACATATTAAAATGAATTTAGTACTTGCCTACTTTAGAAGATATCAAAAGTTGTTTGTAAGATCTTACATAAATAATAATAATTAATTATTAGAAGTAAATAAAGACAATATTTTCTACGTAACATTTCCTACAGTTTGTTAGGTACCTTTATTCCTTCTTCTGCAATTTATCGATATTGCTGCATCGACAGTTGAATTCAGGCCTTATTAATTCTCTATTTTTCCAGCGGCACTACTACACTACTACGAAGACGCGAATATAATAGACGACCATACCCCAGAAAGGCGAGAAATAGTACTGGAGTATAAGGATTAGAGAAAGATTTTTTTAAGGACTCAATACATGAGTACGTATCAATTTCGTGCCCATATCTCGTGATTCAGAAACACACGGTTGATAAGTGCCTCACCTCTTGTATGATGATGGAGGAGGTTCAGGTGCAGGGGTGCGGGCCGAAACCTCGGAGGAGCGCGGCCTAATCTCCTTTGTCGCTCGCTGCCAACCTCTAGGGCTGCACTTACTGCTGCACTTACTGCACTTAGCGCTAGTGATTTACTACAGTGGTTCCGTTGCAGAGTTGCTGGGCTAAATATGTCTCATAGCAAGGCTCAAGG
This sequence comes from Chrysoteuchia culmella, assembly GCA_910589605.1. Lineage (NCBI taxonomy): Eukaryota > Metazoa > Arthropoda > Insecta > Lepidoptera > Crambidae > Chrysoteuchia > Chrysoteuchia culmella. Next base: position 11,826,947 of record OU342653.1, read on the forward strand.
TCCCCCAGCGTGTAACGAAGAACTATGCTCAGCGTTTCTTTGCGTCACTAAAGTAGCCAACATACCTCAAAGGACCTCAACCTCCTTTACGGAACTGGATCGGAGTATCAAGGTCTAAGAAATCCGGGGATTATACAACATACAACAATTATTAGACTATTAACATACTCTCAATTATTAGACTATTAACATACTCTCAATTATTAGACTATTAACATACTCTCAATTATTAGACTATTTAACAATAAATCAAATCCTTCATAACAATCAGTTCGGCTTTTCTAAAGGTAAAAATACTACTGATGCTGGCATTGCATTCCTCAATTATATTTTTTTGAAAGACGTAATTGGTATATTCTGTGACCTGTCTAAAGCTTTCGATTGCGTTGATCACGTTACACTTTTAAAGAAGCTAAAATATTATGGTGTCTCTAAAAAATCGGTTAGCCTTTTTCAATCATACTGCACAATAGAAACCAAAAAGTAATTGTCAATAATACTGCTAATAATATTGGGCCCTTTGCTGTTTTTAATTTATATTAACGATCTCCCTTACTACACGAGTAAATTTGCTAGACGAAACAATTATTCTGACGAAGTAAATAGTGCTCTCTCTCAAGTCGGACACTGGTTCAACAGTAATAATTTGTCTCTTAACCCTACTAAAACCAAGTTTGTTAAATTGTCATTACCTAATGTAGTGCAGGTCGATATGCATTCAATTTGAATGGGGATGTAGTAGAGTTAGTTGAGAGTATAAAATTTCTTGGCATTACATTGGATTCAATATTACAATGAGATCCACATATTGTATAAGCCTTGTCGAGTAGACTTAGTTCTGCGGCTTTCACATTAAGGAAAATAAGGCTATTAACTGATATTTAAACGGCAAGACTAGTTTACTTTAGTTATTTTAATAGTGTAATGTTCTATGGCCTGTTGTTGTGGGGCTCAGCAGCTAATATTGAAAATGTTTTTATACTTCAAAAAGAGCTGTGCGCGCCATTTACAACCTTCGACGGAGACATTCTCTTAAGGATTTGTTTAAAGAGATTAATATACTAACTTTGGCGAGACAATACATCTATGATTATATAATATATGTAAGGAAACATCATGATTTATTTATTAAGCATAGCGATGTTCATAATTTTAATACTTGAAATAAGAATAAGCTTGCCGTTCCAAGATTTCGACTTGAAAAATGTAGACGCTGTTTTTGGGGAAAGGCATAGCTTTTTTTAATAAAGTTGCACAACAAGTGATTGAGCTGCCTTTGCATAGATTTAAAATATAATTGTTAAAAAGACGCTCTTAAGCAAAGGTTATTACAAGGTAGATGTTTATTTAAAATACCGAAATGGATGGATGTGATACTAACATAAAACATCGTAGTCGTCGTTTTGTTGTTTCTGTTAAAGCTGATAAGCTTCTTGCGGCCGTTCTTCTTATCAGTTAGACCAGTCTCAAGAGAGAGGCGGTACAGGCCACTTAACACCGGAGACAATTCGGGTGCACAGTTACGCAGGAAAATTGCCAGGATTCCGTCGGGACCACTAGCTTGGTTCACGTCTAAAGTACGGACAGCTTTAAGAACCTCTTTGGTGTGGATCTGAAAGTCTCCCATAGGGCATGAGGTATTTTAGGTGGAACTTTTCTACCGGCAGCTAGATGTGAATTTTTCGCCTAAAGGTAGACAAACAAGACTGCTTTCTCAGACGTAGTACGAGCGATCCGTCAGACTTCAGCAGTGGTGGAAATTTAATTCGGCTGCTTTAGCAAGGGACCAAAACCTTGTCGTTCCTGATGAATGGGAACCAAGTTTGGCTATAGTTTGGCTCTTTCTACGTGTAAATATGAGTGCCGTAGAAGGCATCTACATATTCGGTCAAAATTTTACTAATTTGGTTAATATTTTAAAGCTGTTTCAATATAAATTGGTTTTTTAATATATTATTTATACGTTCACTGCTGAAACAATTAATATTAGTATCAAGAAAATATCCTACGTTAGATTTTGATGCAAAATAAGTTAAGTGGCAGATGACTCACGTTACGTTTGATTTGAAACAAAGTAGACAAAGATATCTAAAATAACTCTTAAAATAATTCAATTTTAACAACTTTTTGTCATTTGGATACTAACCAGTAATATTTTAAGCCACTTTACCAAGTTTTATTGAAATCCACCGAAAAACAAAGAAAATATTCAATATTTTACCTTAAATCTGCTCTACTGTAAAATTGGCTTTTTTCAATTGTCCGTAACTACTTAGGTGTTTTCGTGTATGGAGTACTGTTATCATCTTTGGGATGGTTCTGCCCAATACCAACTCCAGACACTTGAGTCCATTGAAAGAAGGGCCAAGAAGCTCATCGGCAACGATGAGTTATTTAATAAACTAAAGAGCCTTGAACATAGATAAAAGGTTGCTGGTCTATCCGTATTATATAGGTTACATTTCGGGGAGTGTGCAGCGGAATTGCACAGCATCATTCCACCATCCCCATTTTTTCATCGGACAACCAGACGTACAAATAGGCGCCACAATTATATGGTTGATATACCCAAGAGTCGCACTAAGCGTTTTGACTCGACATTCATCATCCGCACCGCTAAAGAGTGGAACTCCTTGCCTCAGTCTGTGTTTCCTGACACTTACAATTTGGGGGTCTTCAAGTCACGAGTGAATAGGTATCTTCTAGGCAAGCGCGTTACATCCTAGAGAGCATCTTCGCTTTCCATCAGGCAAGATAGCGTTCAAGCGCTTTACCTATCTAATAATAAAAAATAAAAAAAGGCGCCGTCGATTTAGAGACGAACTTGATAGGACTGTTGTATAATGTTAGTTAGGTACCAATACATACAAAACTTTCGATATACAAATGGCTAGCTACTGACATAACTGTCAGAAATAGACGCCTAACGCCCGCAGCGGTGGGGGTGGGGGTCTAGAACCTAACGCTAACTATCGATATCGATAAATATATCGATATTTCAAGCCCAACCATAGTTAATGGCTATAACTTTTTAATTTTGCATTTTCCAATGCTATTTTTATGTGATAAATATTCCTCGTATATATCCCGTCACAGCGACATGCCACTAGTTGGTTTTTTCTAGTATACTTCCTTGTTTAATATTTATCACATCGCTAAAGGCGTCGGAGAGATTTTAGAAAACGGAATGGATTGATGCCCCAAAATGTTTTGGTTTTTTATCGAAGATGTTTAGTAAATTAATTTTAATTATTGATTTTCCGTCAATCTTTTTGTTTTTTTTCATGATAATAAAACTTATGTTGATTTTATCGATAAAAGTAGGTATGTTTTATTAATATATACAAATAATTAATGATAATAATAATTAATTACTTAAATAAAATCGTAGGTAGTCGAGGATTTAGGTGCTATCATCGTAATCGTGATCATAATCGCTAAGTGGTAATCGTTTCATCAATAATTATAATATCAGAACTAAATAAATAATAAGTTATTGTAAATATTGTGATTTAAGCTATGGATAACTAGATCTTTTGTGAAGCACACTACTAGACAAGATTCTCAAAGTGGGCAGTAAACAAAACAAGTTTGCGAATCTCTGACAAACAGAGGGATTGCTACCCACTCATATGTTTCTTGATCATTAATCTGGACCTTTTCAAGCCTATAGTATAGAGTGAGAAAGCACTTTCAAAGTGAAAGAGTGCCAACTCATGGCCACATCTCCCTTAAAATTATTTACACGAAGATCAAATATTCAAAGGAAATGTACCTAGATTTTGTTTTATAATATAAATGCAAATGATACTGTCGTAATGTAATTCGTCCAACTGGACAAAGTTAACTTCTATTTAAGGCACTTAAATGACGGTGAATGTACAAAAAAATAACTATTTAGTTTCATTTTTTCCTATTTTAATCTTAATGTAAGAAACATCTATTTTTCTAATTATATTATAACACATGTTGTGGTTACCTATAATTGTAAGTGCAGTTAGCCATAAAAAAAAAAATGTTAATTTTCTTGATTTGAATTTGAGACTTGAGATTAAATTCATAAAACTGAATTCAATGTTGACGAAGTCGCGTGACTCTATGTTTAAGGTATGTTATGGTTCCGGAGTTAGCCAGGGCTCTATACTTGGCCCCTCCTATTTTTACTGATGGGGAATGATCTCCCAAAGGTACTGAGTAACGCAAGATGTCTAATGTATGCCGATCGAATGAGGATTGCAGCGAACTACCGACCTTTGGGTATGCTGTCAACTGCTCTAGCCACTGAGCTACCGAACCTTGAGAACAACCGTAGAAATTTTAATTTTTTCAAGAAACATTCTTACAAATGTTTAACGGTCGGTTAATATACAACAGCCATTTCATTAATAATTTTTAAGTTTTTTCATTTCCATATGCAAAAATAATTCAAAATTTTAAAAATAATTAATTAAATGGCTGTTGCATATTACTCCTCGATTGTTAAACATCAGTAAAAATGCAGGGATGTTCCTCGCTTTGATGTATCAACGCTGGCAGTATATTAAAATATTATTATTAATATCGAGCAAAAAAACAGCAAAAAAATCACGTTTGTTGTATGGGAGCCCCACATAAATATTTATAGAAATACATCATCGGTGAAAATCAGGGTTCATGAGATACAGCCTAGTGACAGACAGACAGACCGACAGTGAAGTCTTTGTAATAGGGTTCCGTTTTTACCCTTTGGGTACGAAACCCTAAAAATCCTTTTTATATCCCGCATGTAATATGAACGTAGGTATTTACGATACTGTCATAATAATATGTTAATTTTAAGAGATCAATCAAAATATCGATTATCAGATTTTCCACTCGGACAATATCACTTAAAACTCACTATAAAATCTTTGGTATTAACCCTTCAATATAATGGTACCGATGATGTCTCTTCTATCCATTAGAGTAGTATAGAGGCTCGGCACAAAATCTCAAGAGATGGTTTGTTTTTCCCAATCGTGAGGTATTCTTTGATTAAAACAATAACTCGATAATCGATCAGTGATTTATTAAATGGTATCTGCTTATCAGGTATTTGCTTTTTAATATACAAAAAACATTCTCCAACCAACGAAGACATTATTTTAGGAGGGGGTTGATGATGATATGTTTTTGCATCTGATTACCTATTATTTCTACTTTACAATGTTTCAGTACAATGGATTAGTATAAGTTATTGTACATAGAGCAACTATTATGAATATTCCAGGAACTATATGACTAAACAATAACAAATAATATAAACACTTAGATAAAAGAAAGGCGAGAACAAAATAGATAAGGTAATAACTTTCCAAGTTTCGATTTCCGAGAAGAATTTTAGAGAATTTGATTTTATTAAATATTTATTTTTTATCAGGATCCACATTCACTCTAAATATGGTTCCGCTTTCCTGAAAAATTTTAATAGATTAATTTCAGAGTATTTTTAATAATATGTAAGTGTACACATAAATAAACTTAATAATTTTCAATACTATCACATTTTATAAATTTGAGTTGAACAATATTAGAGAAAAGGGTCAAAGGTAGGTAGGAGAAAGCAAACAGGATTTCCATAGGTTCAAGTCCCGCCCGCCTGAGAACAAGTCGTTTTGATTAAGTATTTTTCTATTAAGTTAGAAATATATTTACCATGGTTGTTGATGACGAATTTTCTATAATAATTCTTATGGGCTCTTTCAGCCTTTCACTTATGGTCTCTATGGCTGCGGCCAGTCTGTTAGTGGCTCGAGCATTCGCCCGCAAGGCTTGAGCGCTTTCATTTTTCATCTCCTTCAACATCTGCATTGCCATGCGCATGGACGGATCTTTTTCGGGTTAAAAAAAAATTACATTATTAGACAAAATCAGATACCATTATTATAATATATTTTTTACACCAAATCTAGCCCCAATTTTTTAATACATATTCAACACCCTGATCAAGACAAATAGACATATTAATGCACACAAATATTTGTCTTGACCGGGGATTGAACCCGGGACCTCCGGCGCAGAAATCGGGATAATACCCCCCGATTGTTTGGCGTAGGGGTATTATACCCGACCTGTTTGGCGTAGGCCAAACAGGTCCTCAGGACCCCTGGCTGAAAACATGGCAAAAATATTCACAAATGAAACTATGGTATTCATGCTAGAGGCCCTGGTTTACCTTCAATTCCTTTATCATTCAACGTAATAAAACGAGTTTGATCATACCCAATTTCACCAAAATTGCTTAATTTTAAGGGGTAGGTACTCAATAGTATATTTCATTCTGAGTGCGGAAAGCCTGTCATTGCAAAGAGTTCCGACAAATGTCTACCCTCAGAGTACTGGTACTCTGAGTGTCTACCCGAGCCGAGGCGCAGCCGAAGGTGAGGGTTGACAGTCGGAACTCATTGCAAAGACGGTTCCGCACGTGTACTGAACAACTATTTTTAATACAGTTGCAAAAAAAAATCAAGTAATAAAAACACAATAAGCTCGACTAACTAATCATTTATTTCTTATAAAAGTTATAATTCACATATTATACGAGTACTTTGAAATTGGTACAGTTTTTTATACTAACTGGAGAAGTTTTAGGTTGCATATTTACTGTTTGGGTATTCACTTATATCCACGTTCCTTATTTTCAGCATACTTTTTATCATCGAAAACCTCGATCATAACGTAAAAGGTTTTAATTTTGCTGAGAGTTCGGAGAAGTCAACATAACATATTCTGAAAAACTATTTGCTTTTTTCTCTTCTCTCCACGCAATAAATTCGTCGTATGTAGATATGTAGCGACTTTTTGACTTTTCAGGTAAAATGTTCTCCGAAGCATTTTGTGCAATTATACTGAGTTCCGGTGGTGTTAATTCAAATAAAATATCGTCGAAATTACTCATTTTGTGCAACAAACAACTAAACTCGAAAAGAACATTTTTGGAAAATGGCGCCAACCGTAAAATAATATAAGCAGAGTTTTTTTTTGGTTTCTTCACCCATTCTGGGTAGGCAAAGGGAACTATGCCCATACAGCCAAGTCTTTAGTAATTTTTTTTTTTATTGATTTGAAATGAAAATGAAATTTAATGAGATGAAATGAAATGAAACCTAACCTGACCTAACTCATTGAATCAAATCATTAAATCTGATATTGAAACAAATTAGTAGCTTCTTTTTAGAAATATTTGCATGAATCATAAAACTTCTATAATTTTTTTTTGTAAAAACTTCGTGGTGGGTTTTTTCTTTTTAATAGACATTATTTTGACAGTTGGGAAAGAGAACGCACGAGTTCGGAAAAGGTAAAGAAAAAGCTCGAGTATGTAATAGCCCACATCCACTGAGCAAGTAATCAAGTAAGCATCCTTGGGAATCCCAAGGATCCGGGTTCAAATCCCGTCAGGACGACATGAGACTAGTTGCTTTTTTCTAGTTTATTTTCTTGTTTAATATTTGTCACATAAAAATAGCATTGTAAAATGCAAAATTAAAAAGTTATAATCACTACGTTTTTAAGAGACGGCACTTCCATACAAGCAACTGAACTGATTTATGAACGTAGTTTCTACCAACCTAAGTTTTTCTCAGAGGTACCAACATAACAGTGTCAGTTGTCAAAATGACAAGGGATTAAGGATGTACCCCTAAACATATACGTATCGATATCGATAAAAAATACTAATACATACTGACACCGTTATAATTTTACACATTCCACTAGGAAGTTATTTATTAGTTACCTATTAGTTTAGTATTTCCACGAATAAAACAAGGTTTCATTTGATTTATGTAATTCTGATGAATCTGTAGGAATGTTGGAAGGCAGCTCAACCGCTGTAAAGACAACAGCGGTTGAGCTCTTCTTCCAGACTGGATGTTATTTGCCCGGGAACCGGGATCCAACCGATGGAAGTCTTATTCCCATGACGGACATCTAAAATATAACAATATCGATAACTAATAACATGACAATGACACAGCACTACGACAATATAGTACAAACACTACGATAATGTAATTTTCATAAAATTATTACTTAAATCCATAATAATTACTGATAATACTATGATTATTAACACTATTTTTACTCAAATGGACTTTATACAATGTTTTTATTAAAACAATTGATTATATTACCTGTTCAGCTCAAGCGGAAATTTAGCCAAAAATATTATCTTGTTCAACCTTCTCACTCTACGGATACAAATAATTTCGCACGTTCGCAAAGATTTGCCACCCATTATGACTCTTTGTAATTAATAACATTATTAAAATTATTTAAAATTAAATTAATAACTTCTGAGCAAAATATTACGTTATCACTGACAAGTTAAATTTGGCGGCGCGTCACATGCTAGCCAACATGACTTGATGTATAATGCGGCTAAATTACCGTGTCGTTATAATACTATAGGACAAAGCGATTAAACTTTCTTTTTCATTAGTCGGACTTTTTCGTAATTTATTGTTGGCACAAACTACGTTCATAAATCCATATAATTTTCCATATAATCCATATACGCCACTTTTTGAGCAACTGTATAAAAAAAACATTATCCTGTCGCTTTAAAGGGCATGATAAACGCCATGATGTTTAAAATTCGCTAAAGGTGGTCAAATCGGCCATTATTAGTGTGCAAAGTTAAAGGAATAAGCATTGAAAACTAACCAGGTATGTAATTGTATCTTATCAGAACCTTTATCTAACAGAGCAAAAAGAAAAGTTAAAGTTTGTTGTGGCAGTAGATCATAAGACTTTTATGTTACGCAGTTTTAGGAAAATGAGAGATATAATTGTGCGACATGTTCACTGCAATCAAACTGGTGATAAAGATAAAAACACATGACTGTTTGTTGTCTTAAATAAATAAAATCAATAAAAAAATAAAAAACCGGCCAAGTGCGAGTCGGACTCGCGCACCGAGGGTTCCGTACAAACCTGAAGGTATATAAGTAAAAGTTGACCCATCACGACAATCGAGTAATAGTTATGGTATTTTTATTGAAAAAAAAATTAAAATTTTCAAAAATATTTTATATTAAGTATATGATGTACTTAACAAAAAATTTACGGTTTTCGCAATTTTTCCTTTATCTGTACTATAAGACTATACTTCGTAACAAATTTTAAGATTCTAAGTTCACGGGAAGTACCCTGTAGGTTTTGATTCCCGTGCGAGTTTTCGAAAATTTATTTTAGTTTTAGCATAAACGGCTGTATCTTTTGATTGCTTTGCTTTAAAGTTTGATTTTTTCACAGCTCCAAGGGACAGTAGACGTAGACCTGAGTATTAGATATAAATTTCAGTTTGATACCTCCACGCGTTTTGAGAAAAACGGTCTTGACAGAGGGACGGACAACGAAGTGATCCTATAAGGGTTCCGTTTTTTCCTTTTGAGGTACGGAACCCTAAAAACTAACCTGGTATAACTTGTCGCCTTCGACGACGTTGCCGCTGAGCATGCAGTCGCGTACTCTTCACGTGTTTAGACTCTCCAGCGTGAAACCCCAAACCCGGATCAGCCGGAGAACAATCCACATGCACTTCTGGAATTTCATTTTTGATCCGAGAACATGAAGGCTTTGATTGCTGATCGAGTTTCTCGGACTCAGGTAAAGAATTGAGCCAATAATATTCAGCAGGCTCCGATTCATGGTCACTGAAATTCAAAATATGTGTTAAAAATAGAAGCAACAATCGAGTAACTTTCCGGTAGACTAGTAAAGGTTTGGGAGCGTTGTTTAAATAAATAATATATTATAAAAGTTTACATCACGAGTAATAGAACATTATTAAGTATTTCATTTGAATAACACATGATTTCTTTAACTTTATTACTTTTCAAAAATACTTCTCCAAAGCAAAACTCTACTTGTCGACCGGGAAAATCCGATTGTACATTATAGAATTATGGAATATAACAATGAAAAATTGCAATTTACCTATTATTTAAACTAGCATCGTCATCTGAACTGCTGTGGAATAAAACAGTAGAATAAATAGGACTTAATCATTAATAGTATTCATATAATTCAAAAAGTATTTAGGATGGAACCATCACAAGTTCACAACCATTGCTATTTTGACAACCTGTTTGGCGCAGGGGTACTAACCCCACCTTCTGCGACAGAGGTCCCGGGTTCGATCCCCGGACAAGACAAATTTGTGTGCATGATCATGTCTATTTGTCTTGGTCTGGGTGTTTAATATGTATATTATGTATGTATTTACAAAAAAAAAGTATATAAGTATGTTTATCCGTTATCTAGTATCCATAACACAAGTTCTTCATGATACTTAACGTGGGCTAGATAATTGGTGTGATTGTATGGAAATATTTATTTATTTATTTTATTTATTGCTCTGGTCCCAAAAAAATTTACTAATGTAATTGTTATCGTATACTAGTATAGTAATCAGCAGTAATACAGGAACCGTCTGACCATCGAACTTGCTACCTCTGTTTGCCTCAGTAATGCCGTAAAGGTGTTCAATTCTATCTATGGTAGTTTAATTTAGTTAAAAACTGTGTTATTGATACATAATTTGACGACCTCCGTGGTAGAGTAGTACGTTTCAAGGTGTCTCCTACTCTAAGGTTCGAATCACGGTAGCGACAAATGTTTGTATGATGAATACGAGCATTTGTACCCGAGTCATGGACGTTTATGTATAATTATTAGTGTTTATATCCGTTACCCTAGTATCCTATAACACAAGCCTTACAGTGTTTACTTTGGGGCTAGGTTAATTGGTGTGAGTGTACGAGATATTTTTTTTTAATTATGTATAATTACGACTTACTCTTCTTTCACATCTTTTGTAGGTGGACCATCAGCTTCATTTATAGTAACATTCTGTCAATAGAAAAAAATATTATAATGATAAAAGGTTTTTTTTACTTTTCTGGATATTTAGCACAGAATCCAAAGTAAATTTTATTCTATATTATTAGAGTTAATAACGCCCATATGCTAAACGCGTCTTTACTTACATAGGTAGGTTATCTTTCAGAAAGTTGATAAATGGAAAAGAGCAGTATAAGCTGTTTTATTATTCGAGCATGAGTTCCATAAGACTTAAGAAAGAGGGAAAACTTACTGTCAGTGTACTCGTATTGTAACTGCGAGCAGCTGGTATCGGGTCATCAACCTGACGTCCTAAAATAGTATAAAGCCTCTCTTGGAGAGGCGTCAAAACAACTGGTTTTGGTGGTCCTATTCCTAAAATCAGTAGGTAATAAAATATTTTAAAATAATTTTATAGTTTAACGGGGAGCTCGGTGGCTCAGTGGTTCGTGCGCTCGGCCTGCGATTGTGGCGGTTAAGCAACTTTTCGCAACGGTCGGTCATACATACGATGGATGACCAAAAAATTACTATATCGAGATCCTCATAGCTTCGGAAGCACTTTAAGCCGTTGATCCCGGCTATATATGCAGTCGTTAAAACTCACTAAAACGCATTGCGCCCGCGCGGTGGGTCATGGCCTATTCAATTCGCATTCGAATTTTAATTCACCGGCTTCCATTTTGTCGTATTTTTTAATTACTCGAATACGGTGTTGCCGTTTTCTTAACCTCCCTTGACATTATTTCATTTTACGCAGAATATTTAAAAACCGGAAACTAACTTATATAAGTAGGTCTCCTTATGTAGATTTTCAAAAACCGATACTGAATTGGGCTTCAATCATATGTCTCGAAACATTTTAAATTGTCAAACTATCCGTCATGTCAATGTCAATTTGAAAATTACATTAAGTGTTAAATTTTACCCGAGTTCTTTTCGTAATAACACGTGTTGTTAGGCTCCATTTTTAACTCAATCTACCTTACAATTTCTATGACAATTTACTTGACATTGGCAAAATTTTTATCGCGAGCACGCCATTATTTAAGAAAGAAGAAGAAGAAGTTTAAATGGCAAACTTTCTATCGCTCGAATAAAAAAGAATGGTCGAGACCACTCGTTGCAGATTCGAACGCGAATTGGAATTTAAAAAATACTGTTTTTAGCATATGCATGCGAATCTTGGGATTCCATATACGAATAGTGATTCGAATGATTCAAAAATACGTCTCCTGTGCCCCAGCAGTGAGGACATTGGGGATAGCCGATGACGATTTTATTCTTTAGCGTTATTTAGGTACAGCATAATGAAGAAGATACAAGTAACAAAAGGTTTTACGTACCTGCGTTGCTTTCGAGTCTCTCACTTCTAATTTTCTTCATCATCTTATGCTTGAATTCATTGTAGAACTGGAAAAAGATGAACGATTTAAGAAGTTATCCAAACTCTACTTCATACACAAAAAGATGCAATTTGGGGGCATTGTATTTTATAAGACTAATATTGTAAAAAGTAACTCCTATGTCTAATAACTCGTATTCATCATGTCAAAAATTTGCGCCTATCAAAGTTTCATATGAGGACTCCTCTTGAGTTATTCAGGGGAGGTTTGTATTCTTAGTCCGCAGTTTTCTTCTCCAAAATTGGAGCTATTTAAAAAAGGAGATGGCTAAAAAATACCCAGAGTCGCCAGACATTTCTCACATTCATGTGGTTTGAAAGGCTTAGTTATGTACGTTAATAATATATTTATTTACTCCAAAAAGCATACGGTTCTCTAATCATCTAATCATCAGACATTTTTTCTGTAGGATTTTGTTTTAAAACAATAACATAAATATTTAAAATAAATACATTTTAAATGTTTATTGTTATTTAATACATAATATTATAACAGAACTGACAGAGAAACGGAAAAACATAATAAAACAATTTATATTCAAAGTATCTACTTTGTTTTTCCTTTGATACGATGCAGCTCCTATACGACGTGGATTCCAACGTTGCGCTTTTGGTATGTTGATATGTATATTATAATTAATGTATGAATTTTTTGCCATCTCCTTTGTTCATAAATTAATTTAGAAAGGCTTTGGCTGCGTGTCCAATGTTTTTCTTTTAATAAATAAATAAATAAATAAAAAATTAAATCATTTTATTTCAGACAGTGTCCATACAATATACTTAATGTTAATTAATTAAATTCATATTAAAATAAAAACTTCATCAAAATAATTTATAAAAATAAAATCATAAAATTAAAATTAAATAATTACATCAAAATAGTCCTCCTAATAAAATCAAAATTCAAATCAAAATAAAATCAAGATGGAATCAATATTAAATAAAAAATTACAAATCAAAATAAAATTTAAAATAAAAATAATAAAATAACATTTCATTTATTAAACTTTAGTTTAAGTAGCGACCCCCCGCGGCCGCACCGGGTACCAGCACATGCACATGTACCCAGTGCCTCCACAGGGGACAGTCCGGCTTCTCGCTAAGCACCTTCAGGATGACGTTGGTGCTCCCGCGCACTCTGCGCTGGAGGGAGGCGATGCGGCGTCGCAGCACCGTGTAAAATCCATCGGTGTGCGCGTGTGCGAACATCGCTAACGCGCTGCAGTAGCGTGGGAGCCCCAACATCGCCCTGAACGCGTTATTATATTGTACACGAAGAGCGTTGATGGCCCGCTGAGTGTAGTTGACCCACAGATTGCACATGTACAAAGTCTGGCAGAACGCTTTAAAAAGCGTGATTTTTACCTCTGCACTACATCGTGCGAATCTGCGAGCCAACATATTACAGCGGACCGCCATCGCCCTCCGTTCCCTTTCAATATCACTGTCATCTTTCAAATCCTCGGTGACAACATGGCCGAGGTATTTGAACTCCGTCACCCTACTGAGAGCGACTCCGTTCAGCAGCACAGGTGCCACATTCTCCAGCTTACGGCCCTTGGCCTGGAATATCAGGAGCTCACTCTTTTTGACATTGTACAGGAGGCCGTGTGCGGTCGCGTACTCTTCACATACCCCTATCAACTTCCTGAGACCAGCGATTGATGGGCTGAGCAACACCATATCATCAGCGTAACTGATGCTATTGATAATATGACCGTCGATAGAACAGCCGACACCAGTATTGCTCAGCCCAACAATCAGCTTGTTCACGTAAAGGTTGAAGAGTGAAGGAGACGTCAGCCCCCCCTGCCTCACTCCACACTCCAACCAGTACTCGTCAGAAAGCTCACCAAGCCATTTGACCTGGTTCGTTTGGTGCCTATACCAATATCTGAAGATATTGATGAACTCACCTGGCAAACCTGTACCTTTCAATTTGTGCCAGAGTATGTCATATCTTACCAGGTCAAATGCCTTAGAGAGATCAAGAAATGCTGCATAGACTGGCGTGTGCCTGTCGGTATAGTATCTGACGGTCTGCTTGAGGGACATAATAGCGTTTTCGGTCGACAGTCCCGGTCTGAAACCGAACTGACCATCGTGAAAGGAAAGGTGTTCTTTAAGTTGTCGCTCAAGCAGGCCGTCAAGCACCTTAGATGTTATGGTGGCTAATGAAATCGGGCGGTAGTTGCTTTTGTCAGAGGTATCACCTGTTTTGTTCTTAATTATAGGCACTACCACCGTCTTCATCAGCTCATTGGGTAGATAGCAATGCCTGATACAGAGCGTGAAGAGCAATCCCAAAAGCCTCGAGACGTGTGGCCCCGCTTACATGAAATGCTCAATGCTGCGGCCATCGTGTCCGGGGGATTTGCCTCGAGTCATACCTTTAATTATTAGAGCGACTTGCTTGGCTGTAACTCGGTTCGGCACCCCTGACACCACGGCCTCCTCATCCCTAGTCTCATCACCTTTCATCGGAGACTCCACTTGAAAATGACATTTAAACATGTTTGCTATGTCACTCGCGTTACTAATGCCGTTGACACTCACCGGGACGCTAGGTTTAGAGCTTAACTTTTTTGTATTTTTCCAAAAACCTCTAAAGTCTTTATTTTTATGTTTTGTGGCCAAAATATTCATTTTAATTAATTCTTGATTGTTTTGGCAATATTTTAACTTACATTTAAAATTTATCCTGGACTCGCACATTTCATTATATATGTTACTACTACTGGGCCGGCCGTACCATACCCAGGTCAAAAACTTTTCTCTAGCGTCACGGTGAGCGTCACGGACGTACTTGTTCCAACCCGCAATAGGACGGCCCCGGTTTGGTCTGTCACCTCCCCCCGCTGGACCCGCATAGCTAAAGACAGCGGCCTCCTGCAATGTCGTAATAATAGTAGTATAAAAAGTGTCGATGGCAGATAAGTGAGCCGGACTATTATCATCACACATACAATAACTAAATTCATTAACAGAACAAAACAGTCATTAAATTCAAAAGGAAAGTCAACATTTTTAAGTTTGTCATTACATTTTATGCAGAAATTTAAAAAAAAAGAGGTATGAACTTTGTCAGGTAATGGGGGTAGAAGAAAACTATAATGTGGGTATGCTTTACATGAATTAATAAAATCAGTCTTAGCTCGACCACCGTCTTTGATTGCCGTCACGTCCGTCCCGAACATGACATGGCGCAGTCGGTAGGATTATAAAGTGCATAGCACAAAATGGAGTCAGTACTACAACCGCCGCGGCCATTTAATTTTGAAAACAATTTAACAAATATTACCTCGGGAAATTTGTGTACAGAGTGGGAAAAGTGGATAAAAGCATTAAATATGTACTATGAAGCATGTGAATTGTCGAAAAAAACTGCGTTAAAAAAACCGAATTCAAAAACTAAAAAGCAAAAAATAAGCCTTTTGGAGTCTTTGTGGAGTGTTTTTTTTTACTTTGTCTGTAATAGGCTGTTTTTTAAACTACAGCAGGGTTTTTCTAGATTAGGTAAGGTTTCATGTAGGTACTTACTTTATAAAAAAAATATCGTAAAAATTACATCGTCCAAGTTAACAATGAAATGAAATATATAAAAATGCTGATAACATAAAAAGTACTGGGTCAAACTAAACCAAATTATTTTATGAGACCAATTGGCAACTATTCTGCATCGAACAAAAAAATATATAATAGAGCAATACGTATTTGAATTGAATAAAATAGCTGCAAAATGTGAGTTTAAGGATTTGAAAGAATT
Organism: Chrysoteuchia culmella; assembly: GCA_910589605.1. Classification (NCBI taxonomy): domain Eukaryota; kingdom Metazoa; phylum Arthropoda; class Insecta; order Lepidoptera; family Crambidae; genus Chrysoteuchia; species Chrysoteuchia culmella. The sequence goes on from OU342653.1 coordinate 11,842,987, forward strand.
ATTGTTAATAATTTTGAATAAATTATTGTTATTATTATGAATTATTTAACTAATAAATTGGCCAGATTGAATAGATTTTTTAAATTTAAATTTCTGACAAAAAAAAGGATAACATAGGGACGCAGCCAGTCTTTTTGAATTTATTTATGAACAAATTTATTATTTATTAAATAGCTCCAATTTTGGAGGAGAAAACAGGGGACTACGAAACAATGATTTTGTTTACTTTGTATAGAAATTTTTCAATTCTCTCGCCCGTGAGGGTTCCCCCTGTTTTTTTTAAATCTTTCGAATTACTATTCGCATACCTACTTACTATAAGTATAGGTACGCATATTTTTTGAAAAACGTTGATATACACCTACACTAAAATTACCGACATACCACTCTACCGTAAAGGTCATCATCAATGTATGTAATCACTACGTTTTAGTCATCATATCGTAGATCTACTTACGAAGCGCCACTGAACTGGTGTCTTTTGCATGCAGTCTGGCGATACGTTGTTGAGGATGGCAGCGCACTCCTGCCAAAGAGCTGCCGCCACACTCCGTCCCTCTTTAGTGCGCGAGTTTCGTCCAAGCGCCAGTTCCGGCTGACTTTCTAAAAAGTCTATGAGAGCTTTTATCTGCGGCACGCTCATCTTCGATCACAGAGTTACTTAAACTAAAACAATAACAAAACGTATTCAGTATGTAAAAACAGATTCAGACAGGATGAATGAAAAACTTATGTAAATAAAGCTTTCAATTCACTAGCTAGCGAGCGAGATAGAATTCCATACAAAATACGCGCGCAACTCTATGACAGAATTGAGAGGCCGGGGAGACTGCGCATGCGCGCAGTGTAGCCGTTGCCATGGTAACGGTCATAGAATAGTGCAAGAATAGCGCGAAACGCAGATGTGTTACACCGATCGTTTGAATATACATAAGTAGGCTTACAGAAATAATTGACCGAGCGGGCGAAGCGAGGAAAGCGTCTCAGTTTCGAGATTGGCCAAAAAATGCTTTTATCCGCCTGTCAGTCAGTCTGGTCTCGCCTTCAGGTCGCATTTTTCAACCGATTTTGATGAAATTGGAACACAAGTTCTTTGATTTATTTAAAAATATTTATTGATCGCGATTTTTGATTGGAGGTTATAAAGGGGAAGTTTGCTATACCCTTTTATATGGACTGATTTGATCTTTATAAGACCAAAGACATGTGAGTAGATAATCGCTATTTAAGACTTATACATAGGTAAGCATATTGGTAAATACAAGTAATTACCTAAACTTAGATTTAAAATAGGACATTCTTCGTTTTTTGTTCCACAAATTACTCTTTGGTCTTGTAATTTCATTATAATTAAGCAAGCGAGGTCTGCTGTTCTTAGAGAACCATTAGTTATACTAGTTGAAAAAGAAGCCAATAACACTAATTGCTTTAATTTTATTGAGTAGATTCTGTTTACAATAAAAAAATACAGTAAGATACGAGTATATTAATTCTTAGTCTCCAAAAAATACAATATGTTTTTTTATATCCCATAACTTTAAACTTTACTTAGATTACACCACGTAAAAGATTCAAATCTTTCCATAATTCGTTCCTTCTGCGTGACGTTCGGGTTATTTATTCTTTGGTCACAGTCTATTACCATTCTTTAGAGATTACATTACGACGCCATTGCGACTCTATTGATCCGTTACTCGTAGGTAAGTGTAGAAAGGCACCAAACTAGCTAAAACTACTTTGCTAGAATAGGAAATATACAAAGCTTCTATAACACTAATGTTTTTTTAGCGTGTAATCTGGTTTTATGCAAGAGGGATGATAAAAACAAAAGGAGAACGAAAATGAATTGTGTTTGCGGTGCGGTACGCATGACTTACCTACTGTCACAGTGGCGCGCTCGCTGCCAATTGACAGTGACAGCTGTGGGCTGACTTCAGTTTGATTGAGCACAGTATATAGATAAACAGTATTTTGTCTTCCTACTAAAGATCCGTTCGAGTGTAATACCCGACGCGCGACGCGCCTCGGTTTGGTGAGAGCTCGGCAAGAATCTCAGTATCGAATGCGCCCGGTGACGAACGCACGCTTTGAAAGTTTTGTACTCAGAAAGCGTGTGGTAATGGCTTATCCAATCTAATATTGACGGGCCTCCCTATAGCGTATTGCGTACCGCGCGGCAGCAATAATAATGAATAAAAAAATATTTCTCACACTCACACCAGCTAGCCCAGTTTTAACGAATGGAAAAGGATCCAGTGACGGTCTTAAGTAAAATGTCGAAAGCCTACTCACCGGTCTTCTGCTGCTAGTATGCCTGTCGGCGCCGACCTTTGGCAATGTTCCTGGTGTTCACAATCACAAATCACAACGAAAAGTTTAATATATTTGGGTTCGCACTACGGCAGCGGTAAGACTGATAGTAGATGTTGTCCGCGCAGCTCCGTCTCGACAAGTGGGGCGAATCACGGCAATGTCAGTGAGAGGCATCGACGAAAAATACAAAAGTACCCTCACTGGATTAACAATTTCAACAATAATTCGCGAACAACTACCTACTAAAGCTGTCACTATTAAGTGTTTCGTTTTACGTAAAAACTATCAAAATGCAAATATGAAACTACAAATAAAATGATTATAAAATTAATCGCGCATCTGCAACACCGCCTCTGTGGTCTAGTGGTACAACCACCGGTATAAGACCAAGGGGTCCCGGGTTCGATTCCCAGCGGGGGTACATATTGTATTCGGTTTAGTTGGTGGTAGGACTTGTTGTAAGCCCGCTTGGCTAGCTACCACCATCTTATCTAAGCCTGACGCCATAACAACAATGTTTTCAGCATTGTTGTGTTACGTTACGGCAGTTCGTGATAAGAAAGCCAGTTCCTCAGTGATTGAGGATTCCGGGAGAGGCACGATTCAAATCTCCACGATTCAAATCTCCAGCCTTGTCAATACTTAACATCAGGTATGATGAAGGCTAACAGGTCTCCCCGTCATTCATAAAAAAAAGAAGTTAACCCCAAAGTAAGCACTGTAAGGCTTGTGTTATGGGATACTAAGGTAACGGATATCAATACATTTAATTATAAATTACCTATAATTATGTACTAAGTAATATATAAACATCCATGACTAAGGAACAAAGGTTCATAATAATCATAATTAATTTGCCCCTACTGGGATTCGAACCCAGGCGTCACCTCGACCTCAGAGCAGGCGTCATCTCGAAACCGGTGTACATACCACACCACGGAGGTCGTCAAATAATAATAATACACTTTTATCAAGAAAAAGGATAAGACAGCTTGCAGTATTTACATAGGTGCTTATCTTAATACTGTGGTTTGAGAGCGCGTTTAGAGAACGCGGTGTCCTTGATTCTTGTAAAAAAAAAGCGATGACCGCTCATGCAATATGCGACGGGCGCGCTGTTAAAAGAGCAATTCAATTGAATTACGATTGATTTACGATTATGACGTCAGCAGAATGAGATAACTAATACCGACTCCAAAAGTTTTATTTTTTACTTTTTGAAGTCGGTTTGTTTTTTTTCATAAAATGTTTTTATTTCAGATTTTTTTGTTACATTATGTGCCGTTACTTACACTAAAAATCAGCCCATACACAACAATGATGTCATCTAGGTATACGACTACTTGCCAAAAGGTGATTGATATTTTTCAGGATTATGAAAAAACTACTAGCCAGATCTTCGTAAAAATTATATGGGACCACACATAAACCATTTTCTTTCAGATAAAAAAGAATTATAAAAATGGCTGTTTCATCTTAATCGATAGTCAAACATCTGTAAAGATGTTTCTTTCGAATGCGAGGATATTTCTCCATTGATGATGCGACGGTGGCCAACACCGTAGAACGGTGAATATACTAGAAAAATTCGACGCGTCCTCATAGGTCTCTGTAGCATAATTGGTTAGTGCATTGGGCCGGACTCCCAAGGATGCGGGTTCGAATCCCGTCAGGGCGACATGAGACCAGTTGCTTTTTTCTAGTATATTTTCTTGTTTAATATTTATCACATAAAAATAGCATTGTAAAATGCAAAATTAAAAAGTTACAATATAAAAATCTATAAATAAAAGTAACAATATAAAAATCTGTTAACAACTGGCGAAGTTATGGTGGAACATACATAAAAAAAATTAAAAATACAGTCGACTTGAGAACCTCCTCCTTTTTTTGAAGTCAGTTAAAAAATAGGCCTCTTCTGTAGGTAGGGCCACTGTTATCCTGCCAATCAACACCGACATATCTAAAATATTTCTAGTCTGCACCAGTCTAGCGCCCAAAACAAACAAACGGGCGATAAGCTTCAATCAACAAACTAGGTATTAAATCGCTGTGATTCTGCTTACCTAATTTGTGCGTCAAACGCCTGTTAGCTGAGTCGTACTCGTACGTAATTATAGAATTAGAGCCGTTTGGTATTCCATTGAGTGATTAAGCCCCCACTGACGTTTCTCTATTGATTCACTAAAGTACTGCTCGTGAATTGCTCTATTTCGGAATTTTGTTGTTAAATTTGGGATGCCATCCTACTAATTGAAAAGTAGAAATATTTGTATAGGGACCCGTGTTTATTTAACCGACTTCAAAAAAGGAGGAGGTTCTCAATTCGGTTGGTATATATTTTTTTCATGTATGTACACCGATTACTCCGAGATTTCTGAACCGATTTCCGTGATTCTTTTTTTGTTCGATGCAGAATAGTTGCCAATTGGTCCCATACAAATTTAGTTTATTTTGACCCAGTACTTTTTATGTTATGAGCATTTTTAAGGCAAGAAAAATAAAAGAATAGCCACCGACTCCAAAAGGCTTATTTTTTGCTTTTTAGTTTTTGAAGTCGGTTTTTTAACGCAGTTTTTTTAGTTTATTAATTACTACATTAGAGGGTCTGACTGTATAGGATTCAAATGGGGGATCAAATAGAAAGAACGTAATTTCCACATTTTATTTACCGTTTACTTCTTGTGTATCCATTTTACACACTGAACATTTTTTTCCTATTTCTGTGATTTTATTCTTTTTATGGACTATTTTATTTGGTACCTATTGTGCTAACTCTATGTGTAATGACCGGTTGATACGATGCGAGTTCACGCATGGGAAATGCTTCTAGATGATACTCGAAAGCTGGCATGCGTGTGTTAGTATATTAAATAATTTATCATAATATTTTGATATTATTTAGAAATTAATTATATTTTAAAACAATTGGCAATATCTATTATTATTAATAAAAAAACACGTGCGACTGTAACGCTTCTCCACGCGCATTTGGTTTATCAAATGTCTCTACGATATGTCCGACTGTAACGTTTCTCAACGCGGATAATGTTACCTTTTGTTAACAGCCATTTCTTTTGTTTGACATGTATTTACATAGTAATTATTATTGATAAATACTTAGTTTCTTATTTAAAAGGATTTAATAATACTATCATAATTATTTGATTATTATTTATATTTAAAAGTATTAACAATGCCATTAAAGGACCAATCCTCAAATAACGAATAAAAATGATATATTAAAAAATATTCTTTTAAAAACCACGTTTTTAAGACGGACTAAAAAATACTAAATAATTTTCGTTTTATGTACTTTCTTTCTAGTCCGTCTTATAAAGGTTGTTTCTAAAAAAAAAATTTGTATTATATAATAAGTACATTATTTTCTGCGTTCTTATGTGTGTTAATTTTAGTACTTGTGAAGACGAATTCAACGAGCCCAAACTTTTTATTTATTTTTTATATTTATTTCAAGTACCAATTTTAGTACCAATATTAGTTGGCAGCACTGGCTTTTACGCAGGCAATGATCTTACGTGGAGATTTGGGGGAAGCAAAGGAAAAAAAGCAAACAAAGCAGAACCTCTTAAAAAACGATTGAGAAAGTTCATTGTTACTGACGAATTCATCCAAGAAGCTCAATTAGAGCTTGTAATGGGTGAAATATCTGTAGGTAACTTTTTAGAAATTGTAAGGCATTAGGTAATCGTCCTAAAAATACACATAACTGTGTAACGAGGTTATTGATTTACATTTGTTTAGTAGATATATTATTGTTGAGACGACCGACTGGAACAAGGGGACTTTACTCTTAATTAAGACAAGACTAATTATTGTAATAAAGACTTATTTACACCCGTTTAATAGGTATAATATATATATAATTTGATTTTTTGTAAGGCGCTAAATCAAACTTATAAAAAGTAGGTATACAAAGTGCAAGGTGTTATATTTAAAAAAGTAACCATGTGCAAAAGATTATGATTCTGAACAACATATAGGTATTTGTATTTTTTTGTTAGAAATGGAAAAAAATACTTCAATACAAAATGACCGTTTGTATGGAGAAGTCCATTTTTTGTACATTGTTAACGAAACATTATTTTTTCACCTCACACGCTCTGAAAAGGAGGTTTTGTCAATCAGTTTAGGCGTAGAAAATCGCTTTTTGAGGCCAAGCGCGGCAAAGTACTTTTTTAATTTAATACCTAAAAAATTGTCATAATGCGTTCCGAATCGCACTATTGACTTTATTGTTATATTTTATTCTTATTTTAAATACCTTAAAATTAATTATAATACTCCGTTTTGGTTTTATTATATTATTTTTGTTCATTGAATCATAAAAACTATAACAATAAGATTAAACTATTTGTTATAAGATTTTTATAATAAGCTGAGTAAGATTTCACAACCTATAATTTATTGGATTTCGGACTGTGACATAAATCTTTATTTTTAAATTGTCTTTGTCTTGTACCTCATGTCAGTGTCAACATTTACGGAATCGTTTTTATTCTTATTAATAAGTAACAATATATTCCTACTTTAAATAACTTTGAATTAACTATAATACTCCCTTTTTTATTATATTAGTTTTTTATATCATTAAAACAACGAGAATAAGGTATATTTAGATTAAACTTTATGTTTAAATATTTTTTTACCGGAAGTTGACCGCGTAAACAGCCATAAAATGTTCCTCGCTGTTGTGAGGTGAAAAATTGTGTGTTGCGCTCGGCAGAAAAGTTTTTAGCGTCTTGTACCTTTGAAATCCTCGCTTCGCTCAGGATTCAATCTTTGAACCACTCGCTACGCTCGTGGTTCAATCCTAGATTCATCCACTTGCTCAGATTTCAATAGAGGTAACTCGCTGCTAAATAACCTACTTTCCAGCCTTGCATAACAAATAACTATTATTGGTAACTTGATCGGTATCGTAAACTTTGCACGTGGGTTCTTTTTTCATTAAGGCGTTTGAAAAAAAAATCTCATGAAAGAAGAGGATATGATTTTTTTTATTATCAAACTTAAATTTTAAAAAAAGGGAAAACGTTTTCCTACTCCTAAACCTTAAGGCGCTGTAGGTTGGCTACCTACAGCGCCTTAAAATTCTGTCGCATAAAACTCACAAAGAAACAAAGTATTTTTACATCACATAACAAAGACTGCAAATTTTTTAATGAAGTTACAATTTTGGAAATAGCAAGAAACGACTGCTCTTAGCTATTTCCCAATGTTAGCTTTTTAATTTCCTCGGCTTTCATAGTTGGCTACCGACAGCGCCTTAAGGTTTAGGAGTAGGAAAACGTTTTCCCCTTTTTTTAAGTTTTAAGTTTGATAATAAAGGCAACATTTTTTATTTGCTGTACATTATGTACCTATGTACCTACTTCTTTGAATGATGATGTGATTATTTAATCATGTGATTTACAATGATTGTAAGGTATCGATTTTCAAATTAAACATCTATCTTGATACTCAAACTCCTCTTTATTTAATTCCCATAGTAATGCAACTAAACATACCTACGAAGTTACACTACTGACAACTAACTGTTACCATTAGCAACATTTGGGATTTTGATGACCCATATCTCACCACTGGCAACAATTGAGGTTTTAATGATCCATTTGTCACCACTGGCAACAAATGGTATTTTTTTCTCGTTTGTCCCCGTGGGAACGAAGCCAGTGGGGACGACTGGGAACAATGTTTGATTGACATTAATATAAATTATTTTACAATTCAGCTACAATTTGTACCATAACACCCTTGGACGAATTAACCACAACACCTTTTGCTGCTATTTTGTTGATTGCAAATGCAGCTTATTATTATTATTATTTATTTATTTATTTAGACAACAAAGATCCATTTTTGTTAGTAACAATACTGCCTTACAAACTATGTTAGTATTTTATGACTAATTTAGAAGTGGTGGTTTGTGCCATATTCCACATTATAGGGCAAACATGTTGCCTATTCGCAATTACCCTCAGGATGGTGTTGGTGCTGCCCTTCACTCTGTTTAGCAATGACACCATTTTCTTGCGCACAACTGTTGCGAAACTGTCCGTGTACGCTTCCGCAAACATAGCAGATGCGCTACAAAAGCGTGGCAGCCCCAGCATCACCCTGAAAGCATTGTTGTACTGCACGTTCAGAGCATTGAGCGATTTCTTTGTATATGTAACCCAAAGAGTGCAAGTGTACAGGGAAGTGCAGTATGCTTTAAAAAGCGATATTTTGACCGAGTCTGTACTCCGTGCAAATCTTCGAGCCAGCATGTTTGCTCTAATCGACAATGCTCTGCGCTCTCTCTCTATGTCGACATTGTCCCTCAAGTTTTCAGTAAGCCAGTGCCCGAGATACTTGAATTGCTGTACCCTGTTCAGAACAGCCCCGTTCAGTTTAATAGGATTATGTGCCTGTAACTTTATCAAGTGAGTTTGTTAAAAAAAAATGAACTTAACAAGAAAATATACTATAAAAAGGCAACTTGTCTCATGTGGCTCTGACGAGATATGAAACATGTTGCTTTTTCTAGTATTTTTTCTTATTTAGTATTAATCACTTAAAAATAGCATTGTAAAATGCAAAATTGAAAAGTTATATTAAGCCCTTAAGTGTTAAAGCTAAGTTCTTTAACGTTGCAGTAAAACTGCTGTCTTATCCAGCCCGAGATAGCTATTCAGAATTTTTTATCTCTTTTTACTTTGTTCTTTGGTTCTTGTTAAAAGCTTGAGGTGAACTAAAGTAGACTCCACCACGGGCAGACAAGAAAATTAATTACTTTAAAAACTCGCCTGCACAGGGAAAACTACGAGTTAATTGTAAATGCATGTTGGCAGCACCGCTAACAAACTTGACAAGTTTTATGATGAGTAATATATAATTTATTTTTGACTTTAATATTTGAGAAAAAAAAAATACACGGGCTATTGAAGATTTTTATTTATATACGTTAGGTATAAACTATTTACGGGGGATTAATAATTTCAAACAACGTAAAAATTATTCATTTTTTTAAACAGTACCTATTGTTGCTGTCGGCGCTCAAACTCTTTATTCAATCAAAGAATATTACCTATTACTAACGTTCAACCGTCCAACAATTCTACATTTTTTTTTTCTGACTGTTGTAATTTCCTTTAATTGCATAGAATTAGAAATATTTTAGTTTTTTTTTAAACCTGCAGCCAAGGGTAAAAAAGAGGCAGGCCTTCGCAATTCGCCAAGTTATACTCTAATAAACATACTGTACTTTACTGTACAGCAGTCATTATAATTCAGTTGAAATGAAAGTGACTGTCTCATTTACTGCGGCTTTTTGTGGGTCTGGTTGCGGATCCTAAAACGTTGGATATGATAAAACCGAGGCTGAACCTAATAGTAGTCTACTAGGGCCCGTAAATATCTGTCATGGCAAGATTTATTTACATAAGTCTGTATGATCAGACATGGGTTTAAACAATTTATTATCAAATTGAATAAACCTGAAACTCTTAAAATTTCCAAAAAGAAAGCTCTACTTAAAGCTCTTCTTATTTCAGTAAAGATTTTCAGGATAACCTACTTCTTTGGGATTTATTAAAAGATTTTCATGTTTGTTTGCAGTTAACCAAGTCTTATTGAAGGTAGTACATCCTTTTACCTTAAAGATCCAGACCGGATCAACATTTTATTAAACGATAATTTATTCTCATTGAATATTTAACGCTGAAAGGATAGTGCTTTCTAACCTAACGTTTAAACATTTTACGTTTTAATTTAACGTTTAAAGTAACAGTGAAAAATGTGAATGTTTGGGTGGATGGAAGTTTGGATATTTGTTCCTCAACACAAAATCAACTAAACAAATTTGTATGAAATTTGGCACACAGATTGTTTATAGATATACAATAATAGGTATTCTAAATAGTTCAGGAATCCAGTCTCGCAGTTATTTCCGATTTTTTTCCCGAAATTCAGTTTCCAAAACTGAACACTATATTTTATAGTACACTATATTAGTTTCAGATATTTTCCTGTTTTTGTATTAAATTAAAAAACAATATTACTTGCCAAATTTCTACGTCAACGGGAAGTACCCTCTGTGTTTTGATTCCCTTGAGAGTGTCGAATAATACGTTTTAGAGGCAAAAAATGGCCCTACCTTTTTTAAGTTACTTTAGAAGTTTGATTTTTTTACAGCTTGAAGAAATTGTGGACCTGAATATATTGATTAATTTTTAACTTGATATCTCCAAGCGTTCCGAAGATTTTTCTGAAATCCAGTTTCCAAAACTAACTACCTAGGTATATTTTATGTTTTAATTACAAATGTATAGTTTGGAGATTTTTTCCTCTATTTGAGGTAAAAGACGATATTACTTGCCAAATTTCAACGAGAAGTACCCTATCAGTTTTGGTTCCCTTGAGAGTATCGAAATAAACGTTTTTTGCGACATAAACAGTCCTATCTTTTTTTTTACGTTAATTGACAAGTTTGATATGTATACAGCTCCAACAGCCTGTTGACCTCAATATTTTTGAAGTCTGTTTTAATTTTTTTATAAAAAGTTTTTTATTTCACAATTTTTAAAGTTAGGATAAGTCCCGCACTTCGATTTGACTGAAACTAGTAGTGAAGGCAACTACTAGTTTGAGTCAAACCATTTGGGTCAAACCGCTTGACCTATAATCAGCGCCATCTAGTGAACTTTATTGCCATCTTGCGGTTTTTACAACAGTATTTTTAAGATTCCTGAAAAATACTGAACTGATTTCGATATTTTAGAAATTTGACCCACTTGGGAACACACCTGATCTAACGTAACGTTTGAATCATTTTGTAAATAAAATTGTAGTTTGTTAAAATTTATTTATTATTTAAAGCAAGAGTATGGACGAAATGAGGTCACGAAGTTAATATAAAATTAGGAAAAATAGTATAATATTAGAGCAAATGATTGTAAATACATAAGTAAATAAAATAGAATAGATAAGTAGGAGACGTTGTTTTTAGGGTTCCGTAGCCTAATGTCAAAAAACGGAACCCTTATAGATTCGTCATGTCTGTCTGTCCGATGTATGTCACAGCCACTTTATTCCATAACTATGAGGATTACACAGTTGAAACTTGGTAGGTAGATGTATTCTGTAAACCGCTTTACGGTTTTTAATCAAAAATAAAAAATATATGAATTAAGGGGGGGGGGGACTCCCCATACATGGAACTGACACTGAATTTTTTTTTTCTATATGTATGGGTTGTATCTTTAAAAATTACATTGAGGTTTCTAAAACGATTTTTCTCAAAGTCAACCGTTTGAAAGAATTACACTTCCAAAGTGGTATAATGTGTGTGTCCCCCCCCTCTAACTTTTGGAATAAGAGAGTGAAAAATCAAAAAATAAATGCTGTAGATCTTAATAAAAACTTTCAAGGCAAGTGAGAGACGGAACCCTCCATGTGCGAGTTCGACTCGCACTTGGCCGATTTTCTTTATTATTTTAAACAATTAGTTCTTGTAGCTTGTAGTAACGTAACGACACACACACATATTATGTATGATTTTAATTGAAAATAGGCTCGTATTCAGGCTTTCAATTTGGTTATGCTACTAGGTAATATCATAAATACGAGAGTATGTCAGTTTGTTTGTTTGTTTGTTACTCTTTCACGCTAAAACTTCTGAACGGATTTGAATGAAATTTTCAACAGAGATAGAAGAAAGCCTGGATTAGAACATAGGATCTATTTATCCCAATATTCCCACGGGAACAGGAACCACGCGGGTGAAACCCCGGGCGGCCGCTAGTGTTGCTATAATTTTATAATTTTTAAATCCAGCTGCTGCGGCACAATATTCCATATGCAGCATTCCAAATGGATGGATGAGTATAATGGGATTTAATCCACAATGTTTGCCTAAGCGGATTGTTGGGTGTAAACCTTTTGAACGCCAGAGCACAAACGGATCGATCGATTTCACGCCAAGCCGCAAATTAAGAGCAAACACCTAAAAAAAAAATGGGTTCGTCAACAATCTATCGATAAGTTGTCCATAACCAATTAATCATTGCTATGCGTCACATAGTTTTGAAATAAAATATTATTCGTTTCATAAGACTTTTATTTGACACTATTTCGTATCATTTAACAGCAATTACAAAATTCTAAGCAACGTAATAGTGGACATTAAAACTAAAAACGAATAAATCAGATAATAATAAGGTACATCACTAAGCTCATTCGTGACGTCATCCGCTGTCGGGAAGACCCGACTCTGGCGTGACTGGCACGATATTTGACAACTTTCTCGCGTGTAAGGTAGGGATGTAACATTGTGGTTGTGGCCCATAATAAATAATAATCATGTAGTATATTGTGACAACAATTATAAATAAATCATATTTAACTATTAAATGTCAGACGTTTTACATATTTATATTATCTATTGCAAGTTTAGTACTGAAAACGTCACTCCAAAAATAATCTTTATTTTTAAAACAAAAAATTTAAAAAACAATAATTAGAATAACAGTTTTAATAATAAAATGTACCTACCTACGTAATTTATTAATTCTAAATCATCCTCGCATAGAGGTGGCTTCAGAAAATTTATCATCCTCTTCTACTCTTCCTAACACTCGAAGGAATTCTTCAGTAGTCATTTGACTGCTAGCCATTTCTATTCTTTATTACATCGATAATAATAATAAGTGGGTAGGAAATCACTAGCAGTATCCCGTAGCGCTTATGAAGTCACCGCTTGTCGTGTCTTCCCGACCGACCTGTGGCGTACAGGTTACTCTTTATGCGCTGTTGCATAGGCATGCGCGAGAGAGATTGAGGAAAAAAAATGTATTGAATCGTAAACCAGAAAGAAGTGACAAGAAAAGATTAAAGAGGAAAGATCATAGTATAGCAAAGTTCAGAGACAGTATAAAAACATAAGTGCAAAATATTTACAAGCGAATACTTGCTTAATTGTAATAAAAAAATAATTATTTCGATAATTATTATTATCGAAGTAGGTAATAGTAAACTACTTAACTAATAAAATATTTAACAAATTTAAAATATAATTTACCTGATTTACCTATCAGTAGCTGTCGTATCTTGCCGACTGTGGCGTGTGGAGATCACCTCTTTATAGATTTCGATTAGCAATATTTAATAATTATTGTTTCTAGTGAAATGTAACTAATGCATATCTTCGTGCCATTTTACAATATATCATTAATGTAGTTTTAATAAGAGGAAAAAGAAATACAGAAAACTTAATTTAGTATATTTATTTTTATTGATGAACTCAAATGTATTAACTGGGCATTATCTATCAGCTACCATGATGTTAATCTAGCTACCGATAAATTCATCAATATTCTGAAAAACATAATCGATAAACACACCACGATAACTAGACTCTCCAGAAGGAAAAGTAACATACAACCTTGGGTGACACCTGGGCTAATAAGGTGTATAAGAAACAGAAATAGACTACAAAATAAATTAAAAAAAGATCCTGAAAATATAATCCTCCAAATCACATATAAACGATATCGTAACACTTGTAATAACTTATTAAAAAAACTTAAGATAGAGTACCACAGAAATGAACTGGCTATAAATAAAAATGATTCTAAAAAACAGTGGTCTATTATAAAAAATATATGTTATCTAAACAAAAATAAAGATTACAATACTCACTTGATGCATTTGAAAACAACTCCTAAACTATCGGTAAATCATATCAATAATTACTTTGCCAATATTGGAAACAACTTGGCAAGCGATATACTAAACAAATTAAATATTACCGAATCTGAAATAATAAAACACAATAAATTATCTCAACTATCTAGAGCCAAATCCTTCATGTTGTTCCCTACTGATGAAATAGAAGTAATTGACATAATAAAAAGCCTTAAACCTAAATCTTCCTCTGGCTGGGATGGTATATCCTCGAACCTCCTGAAACGTTTATGTTACACAATTGCTTTTCCTATAGCCCTCATAAGTAACCTCTGCTTTTCGAGTGGTGTTTTTCCAAATGCACTCAAACAAGCCACTATCATACCTATATTCAAAGGTGGGAACAGCGACTCCATCACAAACTATAGGCCTATTGCACTCCTTCCAAGTCTATCGAAAGTAATTGAAAAGCTGATAAACTCGAGGCTGAAGAACTACTTGGAAAAAAATAATTTGATTGCCAGGAATCAGTACGGGTTCAGATCCAACTTATCTACGGAGGATGCGGTGCAACAATTGGTTCATGGAGTGGTTAATCATTTGGACCGTAATAAAAAGTGTCTCGGAATATTTTTGGATCTGCAAAAGGCTTTCGATACAGTGTCAGTGCCTATATTGTTACACAAATTAGAGAATAAGGGTATTAGGGGTCTACCCCTGCAACTACTTCGGAGTTACCTTCAGGACAGAAAACAACATGTCCGCGTAAATGATACAGAAAGTGTTCAAGAGACCACATGCTACGGAGTACCGCAGGGAAGCGTCCTTGGACCAACCTTATTTCTTATATATATAGATGACCTGTGCTGCTTTAAACTACCTTCAACAGAAATTATAACCTTTGCCGATGACACGGTTGTTTTAGTCTCAGAAAAAAATTGGCAACTGTTGAATGAAGCTGCAAATTACAGTTTCAATGAAATATTAAAATGGTTAGATAATAACCTACTCACCTTGAACCGATCCAAGACTAAATACATGATATTTTCTATCCAATCGAAATCTCAGCCTCCCTTGAATATTATTAATATTAAAGCACACCATTGCAGCGAACCAACAAATTGCAATTGTTATTGCTTAGAAAACACCAAATCACTACGTTATCTGGGGATAATCCTGGATCAACAGTTAACATGGGGTGACCACATTTACTCTCTTAGCAATAGGGTAAGAAGGCTTATTTATGTTTTCAAAACCTTAAGACATATATGTGATGCAAAACTGCTCAAAACCATCTACTACGCTCTGTGTCAAGCTATTGTTTCCTATTGTATACCTGTCTGGGGAGGTACCTCTAAAACCTTGCTTATTAAGCTAGAACGAGCACAAAGATCCATCCTAAAAATAATGACATTTAAGCCAATTAGATACCCCTCACAACAATTATATCAAGACACGAAAATATTATCAATACGTAAAATATTTATAGAAAAATTATTGCTTAGGCAACATAAAAATAATTATACTAAAATGGCTGGAAATAGGCGAAAGGACAAAATATTTACTGCGCCTTTTTGTAAGACATGTTTTGCTCAGAAATTTTTAGATTTTTTGGGACCCTTTATCTATAATAAAATATCAGCACACGTTGATATGAGTCGGCTCACTACACGTTCAATAAAAATAGCATTAAAACAGTTTTTGCAAGATTTAGATTTCGAGAAAACGGAGCTACTCTTAAAAGTAACTAAATGAAATAACTGGTATACTCACTATACACACACACACACACACACACACACACAGACACACACACACACACACAAAAGCTAACACACATATTTAAACTAAACTCACTCATTAGTTACATATTTTATTATAGTATCTTATATATCATAAGTATTTTTATTGTTATCTTTTATATATGTTTTTATTGTCTTTGCATATTTATTTAGATACATTACTTAATTAAAATTGTTGGTTAACAGTTGGTTAAGGCATTATGTAGTTGTAGTAATTTTTATCTGGTCACTGAACATATACTGTGCTTTTTAACAGCAGCCATATTGTTATGACAATGTAATCCAAGCGTAGCGCGATAAGAGGCCTTATGCTTAAGGATGTAAGACCAAAACGGCATGTGAACTGATTAGATTTTAAAGTCGGTTTTCATTTTGTATTTTTTTTTTAATCTTATCAATAGTTTTTTATAACTTTGTAATATGCGTCTGTTGTGACCCGAGTGGAGGAGACTATCCTACCGTGAAACAGTTTTATACTACTACGGAGGGTAGAGGTACAAAACTCTGTGTTGCAATAGCGTTTATGGTTTACATGCAAAGTACCTACGCTAATATTCACAAACTTGTAAGATAAGTAGATCGATAAGTAAGTGTAAACTGTAAAATGTTATTGTAATTGTTAAAACTGTATTTGAAATAAATAAATAAATAAAAATAAATAACATTTTGTATATATTTAATTTGTATTGTTTTCTTGTCGGCCCTAGCCGACAGTGGCGTTCAAAAGGTACATAATACGAATATATTGGTGTCTGAAATAAATTTTGAAAATGTCAATGTCAAAACAACATGTGTTTCGTCCACGTGGAATTTTGATTACCTATCATCACCACCAGTCTGTAGACGTCCTCTGCTAGACATAGGCCACTCCTTATAAGGACCAATTACTTCTTGGCCCAAATCCACACTAAACAGTAACTTTTTTTGTATGCACTATCACCAGATGATATGGTGATGGTGATAGTGCATGATGTGATGGTAATATGAAATTGGTATTTTTTCCTTAGCTCTTGAAGGCCTAGCTAGAGAAAGTGACGGCGGATATTTAAAGTCTATTACATATCATACCTACTAACTGCCATACATAGGCCTTTTTGTCAAAAAAATACCTTACAGCTTATTTTATTCCATTTCAACATCGACCCATCTTTATTGGAAAACCCTATACATGAAGCTTAACTTATCTAGAAAAATCCTACTCTAGTTTATAAAAAAAACCTATTACAAACACTAAAAAGAAAAAAAAACTACGTTAAAAACCGACTTCAAAACTAAAAAAAGTGCTAAGCAAAAATTAAGCCTTTTGGAGTCGGTGCCAGCCAAGGCAAGAAAAACAAAAGAATAGGAGCTCAAAGTAGTTTCTAGTTCAAAGTAGAAAGCCTTGGCTGGCACCGACTCCAAAAGGCTAAATTTTTGCTTTTTAGTTTTTAACGTAGTTTTTTTAATGAGTGATAGCTAGATTGAGTTAATAAAGAACACAACACAGTTGATTAAAATTCCTTATCAGAAGGAAAAGGTTGTACTGCAAAAATCTTTACTTGTACTTAAAATACAAGTTTAATGGTGTTATGGTTTCCCCGCATCATTGCAAATCGATTACTATTAACGAGAATACGTACATTCATAACAAATGGTTTTCCTCTTCCATTATAGCTCATTATATCAACACAACATAAAACTGAGTCAGAGATACAATTAAAATAACAAAACGTTGCAAAACAAAGGAGTGTCGAGTGCCAACTACAGTGATATACGGTTTGATCCCTTTGTTTTCAGTTCCGATTACCAAAAATAGGGGGGGTTAAGTTAAGACGGGGTATGAAGGGCAGGTACCTTAACCTTTGTAGCTACATGAAAACGTTCTTAGGAACCATCCTTGATTTTTGGAGAAATATTGAACGGCATCCACAGATTTCGAAAAAAAAAAAAGTTTGCAGAAAAATTTAAATAAAAAATATCTTTTTGGTGTCAATCGATCCTTAAGGATTAAAACACTCTAAGACACAAACTGAGATACAAGTACTAGAAAAGTTAGAAATCGCTAAAAAACTATTTCCACACATTCGCTAAGAAAATTAGTTCATGCAACAAAGGTACTCATAGGTGAAGCGGATGCGGCTGCGTGTGGAAAGCGCGAGGTGCTTGTTTTTGAAAACTGCCCATTTTCCTGCTGACTGTAATTTTTTTCAAAACCTGTAAATGCAATTAAAAATTACTCAAAAAATTAAGGATGGTTTCCTAAGAACGTTTTCAAGTAGCTACAACGATTAAGGTACCTTTCCTTCATACCCCATCTTAACTTTCCATCCTGTATATGTCACAGCCATATAACACCCACTGTTGAGTATAAGCCTCCCCCAAGAATCTCCACAACGGTCGGTCCTGCGCTGTCCACATCCAGCGGCTTCCCGTGAATTTCACCAGATCGTCGGTCCACCATGTCGGGGGCATACCTGGATACCTGGAATTTCAATATCAGAAAATTTTAGGTTACTCAGAAAACACAGTAACAGTTTTAAATCCATATATTTTAGAATGCCCGATGTCCTGTTTCTTTATATTCTTCCATTTTGCTGCTGCTGTCTTCATGATGTCATTTAAAATAACGAACTGAATGAATAATATTTTTGATGTGCCTATGACAACGGCGCGGCCACGTAATCGCCGTTTTACGGGTAGGTACAGGTTTATTTATATCTATAAGCAGACACGTGCCGGCGGCGACAAAACATTATGTATTAAGAATGCTGGCCGGTGCCGGCCCTACTAATCTAAGTCGGAATTTTAAATGAGTAGAGTAATTTGAAGGGTGCCAATGTAATTTTTTTAATAATGCTGCCTTAAATATAATGTAGCTATAAATATTTTTAAAAAGTAAATACAGACATTGAGCATGCCAGACGCGTGCCGTGGCCTGTGGCGGACAAAATAAATATTCACATCTACCTATCGGGCCGGGTCGGCACCGGCCTGCATTCTCAACAAGAGGCGCGTGTCCTGTCATATTTGGGCACCTTATGTAAAATATTAACTGACTTACATAAAATTATACTAACTGAACATGGTTAATCACATTTTAGGAAATATTGAATTGGGTTTGGATTCTCTCTCGGTTGCGAAGTCACTTAAGTGCGATATTGAAAGCTTAAGGTCTCACTTAAGAAATGAATATCCACGGCGCTCATTAAAAGTTTTCACACAAAATATACGAAGCATTAATTGTAACTTCGATGACTTTTGTATAATGCTTCAGAGATCGAAAATAAATTGGGATATAATAGTTTTAACTGAATGCTGGCTTACGTTGTCAAAGCCCATCCCTAATCTTGGCGGGTACAGTCACGTATCAACTACAAAACATAAATCACAAAATGAAGGTGTCGTGGTATATTTTAAAAATGATCTAAATATTGTGGTTGAGGAACCACAAATCACTGATGCTAATTGTCTTCTAATAAAACTGGACGGAATAACCTGTATTTTATGTATTTACCGCCCACCTAGTCAAACTAATACAACAAATTTCGTAAACTCTATTGATTCATTGTTATCAGTCCTCAATAATTATAAAGACATAGTAGTGTGCGGTGATATAAATATTGACATTCTGCCTAGCACTAGTGATTCGCGCTCATATGAATACTTGAATGTTATGGCCAGCCACGGCATCCTGCCTGGTCACACATTAGTAACCCATAGTAAGACGTGCCTCGACCACATGATGCTTAAATCTAAACTGGATGCTACTTGTTTTGTAATTGAGTCAACCATTACCGATCATGATAGCGTAGGTTTAAATATTAATTATAGTCCAACAATTAGCAAAACTACCACTTCAAAGTTAAATATCGATTATCACAATTTGGACAAAAGTATATCATCCATTGACTTTAGCCAAATCACAAATTGCAGGGATGTAAATATTGCTACTAATTTGCTGATTCACCTTCTCAATACAGCTATTAAACAGAATTCTAAAGTTTTGATTTCTTCTAGAAGACATGATGCAAAGAAACCATGGGTAACCAAAGGTATGTTGCGATGTCTAAGAAATAGAGACTCTTTGCACAAGAAACTAAAAAAAGATCCAGAAAACTCAGTTTTAGCAGTTACTTACAAACGCTATAGGAATTTTTGCAAAAGTATTTTAAAAAAGGCCAAAAGGAATTATGAGAAAAGAGAAATTGAGTCAGCAATGGCAAATAAAAAGAAATTGTGGGAAGTTATATCTAATGTAGCTAACTTAAGAAAGAAACAGGATCAGTCTACTTATCTCTTATCTCCCGAAGATCCCGTGGGTAGTGTTAATGAGGTCAATAAGTTCTTTGCTAACGTAGGTAGTAACTTGGCAAAACAATTCACGAACACTGCATCTCATCGTAACTCTAACCCTATCAACACTGATCTAATACCGAGACCAGTAAATTCTTTCGCCCTGCTTCCAACTGATGAAGCTGAAATCCATTCAATCATTCTCGGTCTAAGAGAAAACTGTGCAGTAGGCTCTGATCAAATTTCTGGCAAGTTTATAAAAAGGTATAGCTACTTCTTAGTTCCACCTATAACCCATATATGCAACCTCGCAATCTCATCTGGGGTTTTTCCTTCAGCATTTAAGACGTCTTTGATCAAGCCCATACACAAGGCGGGCGAGCGGGACTGTGTTAACAACTTCAGACCAATATCGATTCTTCCAACTCTTTCAAAAATTCCTGAACGCCTTCTAAACAACCAACTCACAAATTACTTAGAGACTAACAATTTAATTTCAAGTTCACAATACGGGTTTCGTAGAGGCAAATCAACAAACGACGCAGTGCATAATCTTACTGAACTAGTTATTACAAATTTAGATGCCAAAAAGAAATGTTTAACCATCTTCCTCGACATAGCCAAGGCATTTGACACAGTCTCGATTCCCCGCCTGTTGCATAAGCTTGAAGACCTTGGAGTAAGAGGCTTACCACTTAAATTATTTGAGGACTACCTCACCAATCGAAAGCAAAGGGTTAAAATCGATAAATGGATCAGTGATGATCAACCCGTAACTTGTGGCTTACCCCAAGGTAGTATAAATGGTCCAACGCTATTCCTAGTTTATGTCAACGGCCTGTGTAACTTGAAGCTTTTAAATGGAACCATAATCACATTTGCCGATGATACTGCCGTCTTCTTTAGTGGCGATAGTTGGAAGGAGGTTTTTGATTCTGCAAGTATGGGCCTCAAAGAGATCAGTACGTGGCTTCGAGATAACGCTTTAGCCCTTAACGTTTCCAAAACCAAGTTCATGGCCTTTGCTCATAGAAGGGACCTACTTCCTCCACCATCTTACACTATCCGTCTACATTCATGTTCTTCGGATTCTATTGATTGCCTTTGTCCTTTTCTACAAGAAACTAATTCCATAAAATACCTTGGTGTCACGTTAGATGAAACTTTAACATTCAAGCCTCATATTGAGATCCTAGTTACACGCTTAAGAAAACTAATTTACATCTTTAAAAATTTAAAACATGTTGCTAATCCCCAAACTATAAAAATGGTATATTTTGCCTTATGCCATTCATTAATCGATTATTGTATCACCTCATGGGGCGGAGCATCAAAAACGCACCTCATCCAACTGGAGAGAGCGCAAAGGGCTATCCTAAAGGTGAGCGCCGGTCTTCCCTACCGATTCCCTTCAACTGAGCTGTATAAGAGGTGGGATGTTCTAACAATACGGCAATCATTTATACTTAATACAGCGCTCAAACAACACTCCAAACTCACTTACAGTTCAGAATACAACTATAATAAGCGCAGGAAGCACCAGGTTTGCAGTACACAGTCCTTTAAATCTAGTCATTCGCACAAGTTTTTCACTTTTCTCGGTCCTTTTATTTATAACCGCCTAAACCAGATCTTAAATGTCTTTCCCCTGCACAGAACAAGTTGTAAAGCCGCTGTTATGAAATGGTTAAAAACTAAAAATTACGATGACACCGAAGCATTCATTCACCCGACCTCATAGTTACCCCCAACATTAACTAACATTAGAATATATATATATATATATATATTAAAAATTTATATTATACAATAGTTTATCCACACACACGCAATACAGAAATTTACTAACACACACACATATACACAAACAAATCCATGCAAAATAACCTTGCACACACATTTAATCATACACACATACGAGCACACATACACTACATGGTATCCCAGCATAGACATAGCGGTAAGCTCCTACTCAAGTATTAATTCGGTGATAGTGTCATGAATCATTTGGCTTTTTTTTAATTTTTATTGTTGTTATTTTAATTATTTTTTTTTACATACGATCTTTGCGTGTTCAATGTTACCATTGAAAAATGTAACTAGAACTGTTAAGTGTTTGTTTACTTTTATGTCATTTGTCCTTAGTTATATCATTCTACTTACTCGCAATTATTTTACTGGCCAACACAACTGCCATGGTTTCACGAAATGATATGCAATTTTTATGTAACCATAAAATCTCCGCGGTGGGGGGCGCTGGTGACCTGTATTACGGGTTTTACAAACCTATCTCAGGCGCCAGTCTCTCAGCCAAGGGTTGTAATGTGGCTGCTTGCATATAACATCGACCAAATAAATTGTTATGTATAACCATTGTTGAGAGACAAATAAAATGAATTTTTATTATTATTTATTTATTAATAAAGTTGACATATAAAATATTTGTGATTAAGTATGGGCACTTTGTGTATAAACATTATTTCCGTAAGATGCATTGAGTAGTATCTTTAATAATCTTGCATTCGCTACACTAAAAAAATCAAATTAACTCATGCGACGTTGAGTCACCATAATAACTGGATACGTAGCAAAACTGGTCACGACGCGGACAGAATGCAAGCAATGTTGACTTAAAGGGCGTAGACTCGTTGCATAATATAAATCACTATTTGTATATGAAAACTCATAAATAAGTATTATTTAAAATTAACTTTTTGAATTGCAACCCTGAAATCGTGACAAAATGGGAAACAACGGTCAAATAGGACAAAAGTTCAACGTAAAGCCAAGGAAGGGTAGAAAGCTTGGATGACCCTGGTAGTGGTCAGCCTAAGCCCCGATTGTGGCCACTTTTATTTAATCCTTATTTACGTAGCGCTAAACTTCGAAGCGGCAGTGGGAGAAAACCGTCTTTCCAACTTGTTTATCCCATTATTTATTATTTAGGTACCTAAGCATTTGAGGTAACGTTACAAATCAACTCAAAGCAAAATGTCCATACAATATCGAAGTATAGAAGTTTAAGTTGTGCAACTTGAAAATCTCAATTCAGTAGGCCTAGCACGAAAAACTTTCGTGTAAGTATCAAATATAAAAAAATATAAATATTCGCATACAATCACACCAATTATCTAGTCCCACGTTAAGTTTCATGAAGAACTTGTGTTATGGATACTAGATAACGGAAAAACATACTTATATACTTATTTTTTGTAAATACATACTTATTAAATATATTGAACACCCAGACCAAGACAAATAGACATGTTCATGCACACAAATATTTGTCTTGTCCGGGGATCGAACCCGGGACCTCTGGCGCAGAAGGCGGGGTTAGTACCCCTGCGCCAAACAGGTAAAGTAAAGTAATAAAATGTATGAGATATTGAGCAGCGTTCCTACCGGACATTAACGGAACATTTCCTATACATTTATTGACATTACGTGCTCAATACATCCTCGATAGTATTTCGATAGTTTTTCGTGCTAAGTGGAACCGACTAAAGTGGCAAGGGTTTTATAACCTTTTAATCCTTAATTAAGATATTATCATGTTGCAGGTTTCAGATACTCAAAATATTGAAGTAATATCATTGTGCCATAGTGTGAAGATTGAACCTGTAGAAACCGTATATTTATTGCACAACTGTTTTTAGAATTAACCTGCATTTAATTTCTTTCGTTTGTTACTAAAATGAAGTGTCGAAAATAATAAAGGTAATCGTGTAAAATACTGAACTCATTTTTTATACAGAAATGCCTATTTTGTTTATAATTTCACTTTCAGCCTTAAAACAAATAAAAATTATGGCTAATTCAATAGTCTTCGAAAACTCATACGTACCTATTACGTGCACCGCTAGGTATGTGTCTCTCTCAACTCTAGCGGAATGACGCAGTGAAAAATGATTTCGCGTACTTGCCCAGGCGGGATAAACCAAAACTTGATCTAGAACAGCACAAGAAGGAAAATATAAAGCTCTTTCAATGGATATAAAAAGTAGCTTCGTGTTCTTTCAATCACATTATTCCTTGACTTTGCAATAGCTAGTCTACTTCTTCTACGACCAAAGCAATAATCAAACATAATTAATAATATCATCATGAAGTTCGCCACCCTGTTCGCTGTAGTTCTGGCGATGCTCGCGCTGTTCGCAGGGGGGAGCCGCGCCGCCCCCGAGCCCAAGATACCCGTCAAGCAGATCGGGAAAGCTATCGTAAGTTAAGCTTCAGATAATTGAAATATAAGTAACATGTTTTAATAGTGTAAATAATAATAATAATAAATAAATATTTCTTACACTCACACCAATTAACCTAGCATCAAATTAAGCAGTGTAAAGGCTTGAGTTATGGGATACTAGGGTAAAGGATATAAATACATATATAAGTAATTATGTGTTGAAATATATATAATCGTCCATGGCTCAGGTACAAATGCTCGTATTCATCATACAAACATTTTCCCCCACCGGGATTCGAACCCAGGACCTCAGAGTAGGCGACATCTTGAAACCGGTGTACGTACCAATCTACCACGGAGGAGATCAATGCTTATGTAGCATAACCAACTAGGAGCTATTTAACTAGATGTTTTGATTTTTGTTTTTTGTGATTTTCGCCTCACTGTACAAAACCGCTCCCAAAAACTCACTCAAACATGCCATCCGAAACACGGAGAAGCTTGAGATAATAAACTGTGGTCCGATTTGTAACCGACTATTCAGAAATTTGCTCTTAGTGTTTATAAACTGAATAGTGTGTCTAACCTTAGATAACATCTTGTGTACCTATTCTTTGCAAATAAATACTTTTGACTTTGACTTTGACTTAACCACCACAATCGCAGTCTATTCCTCATCATCCATTCTTTCTTCGCAAATTATTCCCTAGGGTTTAACTAACTTCTCTATTATTTTCAGAAAACTGGTCTCGGTGCCCTCGGCGCAGCGGGCACAGCACATGAAGTATACCAGAGCGTGAAGAACAGGGGATGAACTCGTTTAGCCAAAGAAATGTAAAATAAAATCAGTCTACTTCTCTAATTTATTTTGTTAATGTTGAATAAAAAAAATACATCATAATAATTCTTTCATATTTTACCATCAATAAATAACATAACTAAAAACTTTCGTTAAAAGTTTATGAATGGTATATGCCTCCTGAAGGCAAGCAAGTTCTTGCGGAACACGTATGGGTTTAATTTTAAGAGTGATTTAAGTTTTTTGGGAAGCGTTTTCTCGAAAGTAACAAGATAAAAGACATTAGATTTGTTCCCCATTCGCCCCACTGAGTTTCACCCCACACAAAAAACCTCGATTCGCCCTAAAAAGTATGCCTCTTCGCCCCCATAACAGAAATTATGAAAGATATTAATATTTTATTCCTGGTTCTCCTCATTTCATATTACCGATTCGCCCTACATGTTATTATACTGCCAACTTACTTTTTTGTAGGCACAATCAGCAAACAAGTATTCGTATTATTTTAAATAATAATGTATTTAACCAATCAATCAATAAATACTTAATAAATTAAAAATATTTTTAGTTGAAAGTACCAGGGTCGCATAACTAACTAAGAGGTTATTTTAGATGTATTGAGAAGTTCCGGTTTTATATTTGTCTTATATTAAGATTGTTTTTAAATGTGTTAGCGGCAGCAGCTTTTAAGTATAATAAATAACTCTTGGTTGGTTATGCTGCCCTGGTACTTTTCGGTCATTGTTTTACTATTTTAGTTTTTGGGTTAAAAATGGTATTTTAAAAACTAATAAATACTTTTACTAATAAATAATCCCAAGATAACTCTGATTGACTTGATTAATTTCTTGGCAGTACTTTTTTACTTAACGTGGCGAATCGGGACAACTTTGGAATGTGGGGCGAACCGAGAAAACTTTGGAATGTGGGGCGAACGGGGAATAAATCAGAAATTATTTATTATTCAAATGAAATACCTACCTGTCTACTCAGATAAATGCCTTGATTGTGATGCTTTAAAACAGTAATAAAAAAAATGTAGCAGTTGAAAAAAATGATACTACTAGTCCATAAAAAGTTACCTAAACCTCTTTTATTTCTGTCACATTAAAAATATTATGAAATAGTTATTTGTTATGCAAGGCTGGAAAGTTGGATTTGGCGGCGAGTTACCTCTATTAAGGGTTTTTCTGCGGTCCAAAATTTCTGCAATCATAGGTTATGAAATCTCACCCATAAATTGAAAATTGTTATGACAAATAGTTTAATCAAATTTTTTATTTATTCTTATTGTTTCTATGATTTAAGGAACTGAAATGAGAATAAAATTTAACATAAAAAGACAATAGGACGATTTGGAACGTACCATGTACCGTGTGTGCTTTCCTTTGAACATAATGGTTCTAATTTCGATGCTAGGCCGCAAAATGCGACTTCCCACGGAGAAATTGAACGACAAATATTGCTTTACCGTGCGTGTGAGTTACTAAGACTTTTGCCAGGACCTATTATTTAACCATTTATACACATAGTCTAGTAAAGGAAATTATTGTGTTCGAGAAAATGACATTGATTCCTACACTCAAATTGATTTTAATTATTGATATACTTGAGTATGCAATATATTTTTTTTAGTTTTCCCCAAAATTTTATTGGAGCTTATTTTTAAAAGGATTATAATTGAAGCTTTTTTTAAAACCCCAGTACCTTATGGCAAAGGATTTGCAAAAAAAACGTATAAAGGTGAAAAAAAAACACCTAAACAATAAATAAGCAAAGGTTGATTTTATATTATAATGTGACTTAAACGACTATATTCGATAATAGAAATTGATACCATGGCGACTAAGAAAACTATTGAAGTTTTCTTTTTTATTAACTATTTTTGTGTTTTTGGAGCAAGGCATTAATTCTGCAGTCCATTTTTTGTTTCAAAATGAATTATCTTAATTTATTATATTTAAAAATAACTGAAGCACTTTCTGTAAAAAAAACTTTAAAACAATCTTATTTCTCCCAAAATAAATATGTTTTTTTGGTCTTAGGTGTAGGATGATCAAAAAAAATTAAATCCTACTCAACTCAAGGAGTCATTGGACCGAGAGTTTTGTGTCTGTTTTCTTAAAACGCTCAAAAGGAGGATGGGTGAAAACTGCAAGGTGGGTTTCCAGTAACCACATATAATGTTCAGAAAAAGAAAGTAACACTGAAGAAATTTCAAATTTTCATTTATTTTGACTGGACTTACTATGATTTTTTTGATTACCTAGAGAAACTTTAAGCGTGGTAGAAAGTAAAAGAAGTAACTATTTACTAATCTGTGGTGGTAGACTAATGGATTCGATCAATTACTATAATAGAGTCAACCCCGATAGCGCGAAAAAAATTAGCTGTTCTAAATATTTGATAGCGCAGGATAGGTAGGTACTAATCGGGAAACTTCCAGGTCGACTATTAGTAGAGTTTTGAAGTTGTCATGCTTATCATTTTTAAGTGAGTGGGTCATAGAACATGATCATATCGAATATGTATAACCACCTCTGTGGTCTAGTGGTACAACCACCGGTATCAAACCCAGGGGTCCCGGGTTCGATTCCCAGCGGGGGTACATATTGTATTCGGTTTGGTTGGTGGTAGGACTTGTTGTAATCCGCCTGGCTAGCTACCACCATCTTATCTAAGTCTGACGCCATAACAACAATGTTTTCAGCATCGTTGTATTCCGGCAGTAAAAGATAAGATAGCCAGTTCCTCCTCAGTGGCTGAGGATTCCGGGAGAGGCTCACTTCCATCTTCAGCCTTATCAATACTTAACATCAGGTATGATGAAGGTTAACCCCCATATTCTAAGTCGTTCCTCCAAAACTTTTTACACTCCACTCAACCTCGTCGTGGGTAAAAATGGTGTGTGCGCTAGGCCTAACACGGAGTGGCTACGTACTCTTTGGCTCCTCCAGGTCCTCCAGCTATGACTTAGAATACCGATTTCGAGGAGTATTTCGATGAGGTTTTCAATGACGGTTCGTTAAGTCGAGGACGAGTAAGTTTTGGAGGAACGACTTAGAATATGAGTGTAAGAGTCTAACCGTCGTTCAAAAAAAAATGCCGTACAGTGGTGATTACCACAAAATATTTTGACATCCTGCAGAAAAAAGCACTTTGTCATCTACAAACGATGAAATTTACACTGCCATTCCGAGAGTCAGTATAGGGAAAATATTTTTTTTTTTTATATTCTGGAACAAGTGCTTCATCTGACTACAAAGTATTGGATTCTCCTTACTTATCGTGACGTAAATAGCTCATCACACAGGATATGACACAGGAAAAGGACACTTGTTCATATATAAGGCTCGCAGACTCTCCCGGGGGGAGCCGCGCCGCCCCCGAGCCCAAGATACCCGTCAAACAGATCGGGAAGGCTATCGTAAGTTAAGCTTCAGCAAATTGTTATATATCATATTTTAATGATTAGTAATATAAAGAGCAAAACCAAATGCAAATAAAGATCATGATGAATGTCCCGGATCGGGGTCTAATCCGCATCCCCAATGAATACGTTCCGCATTGAACTACAACCAAAACTTACTCAAACGTGCCTATTGAAGCACACAGGAGCCCGTGATAATAAATTATTGTCCGATTTGGGACTGACCCAGACCCTGACTGAAAGTTGCTTAAGCGCCAAAATATCCCCCATTCCTTCTTCACAAGTTATTCTTGGTATTATTTTCAGAAAACTGGTCTCGGTGCCCTCGGCGCAGCGGGCACAGCACATGAAGTATACCAGAACGTGAAGAACAGGGGATGAACTCGTAAGAAAGTAAAGAAATGTAAAATAAAATCGGCCTACTTCTTTTCCAATGTATTTTGTTGATGTTTAATAAAAAAAAAGTCATACAGATGTTAAATCTTTGCAAAAAACCCTAAAATAACATAATTTTAATACGTTTTATATTGAATAAAATTAAATGTAGATAAAAAAAGTACTGTGGGCTTTTAAGAGGTTATTCTTTTTTATTTTCTGATACCTTCCGGAAGAAAGTTCCATAGGCTCACAGCATGCACAGAGAAGGAATAGGATTATTAACCCCCGACGCAGCGCAAAGAGGGGTGTTATAAGTTTGAAGCCTATGTCTGTCTGTCTGTCTGTCTGCACGTATATTCGTAGAGCCTAAACGAATCAAGCGATTTCAATGCGGCCTACCACCTTTAACCCTGAACTATCATCGTTATTTTTGTTACACAACTGACTTCGTGGCGTAAAATTTTACCCTAAACTTAAAAAATAAATACGCAATTAAACAACTAATATTTATTATTCTAATACAATAATGCTCTATCTTTTTGCATTAACGATAAAAAGAAAGGAACGTTTCCATTCGTTATAATTCATTAATTTGAGAAAACAAAAATTAACACTTTATTTTCTCTTTGGATTCCTATCCTCACAAACAGTCTTATATAAATTATAACTTTTTAATTTTGCATTTTACAATGCTATTTCTATGTGATAAATATTAAACAAGAAAATATACTAGAAAAAAAGCAACATTTTCATATCCCGACAGGGCGATATGAGACAAGTTGCTTTTTATAGTATATTTTCTCGTTTGATATTTAGTCTTATATGAAATATAAAAAGCAAATCTGACTGACTGACTGTCTGACATTCAACGCACAGTCCAAACAGCGAAGTCTAGATTCCAAATTTGGCACATGAGGTCTACGGGTGCACTAAGTTTTATATTACAAATTTTACCCCTAAAGGGGTGAAATAGGAGATGTTTGTATGAAAGTCCGTTAGTTTTAAAGTTATGGTCTTCAATTTTGTGTTTAGGCTGACGATTGAAAAAAAAGGAAAAATAAATATTTACCTAGCTCGGCATTTTGAAAACTTTACCGCCAAAAGTGTGAAAAGGGGGATGAAGTTGTGTCAGAAAAGTCCTTTATTTTCAAAGTAAAAGTCACAAATTTTTTATAAGGCATATGGTTGAAAAATAGGTTCAAATAAACAAACCAAAATTTTGTGATCTATGGGAATCAACTTCTAGGGGGTAAATAATGATAAATTCGATACATATGGGTGTCGTTATTGAGGTTTTATGGGATGTTGATTACGAAAATAGCATCAATTTTAAAGTCCGACGCGGTAGACATAATTTAGCCCTTAAAAGTTTGAAAAAGAGCTTTAAATTTTGTCTAGAAAAATTATGCAAAATAAACATAGCGACTTTTACCGCTTTGGAATATGTTTTTACAATACATCGTAAAATCATCAAATCACTTTTTATTCTTATAAATGGCATAACCTTATTCCTCGCAGATGTAACGGCATTAAAGTCCGTCATTCGTTGCATTTGAATAATAAATATTTAATTCTATCCTATCCTATATTCCTAATATTATAAATGCAGAAGTTTGTGAGGATGTTTGGATGGATTTATGATTGTTGCTCTTTCACGCAAAACTACTGAACCGATTTCAATGAAATTTGGCACACAGATTAATAATAAATATTTAAT
This sequence comes from Chrysoteuchia culmella, assembly GCA_910589605.1. Classification (NCBI taxonomy): domain Eukaryota; kingdom Metazoa; phylum Arthropoda; class Insecta; order Lepidoptera; family Crambidae; genus Chrysoteuchia; species Chrysoteuchia culmella. The sequence goes on from OU342653.1 coordinate 11,873,569, forward strand.
CCTATCCTATCCTATATTCCTAATATTATAAATGCGGAAGTTTGTGAGCATGTTTGAATGGATTGATGATTGTTGCTCTTTCACGCCAAAACTACTGAACCGATTTCAATGAAATTTGGCATACAGATTAAAGCATAGGCTATACTTATATTAGAGTTTCGAAAATACTTACTTATTTAAATTAGTGATTTAGGGTCAAATGAAGAAGAGAATGTTATTATGAGATGCCCGAAGATATTTAGAAGGACTCTTTACTATACTGGCATGGAGTTTACATACAAATCAACGAACTACTTATTAGGTCCTTATTATACTTACTCGAAGACCAACCTCACTTTCCTTTTTTGACCTTTTTTTATACTAAAGGACCAACTACCAAATTCCAAAAAACAATAAGTAATTAAAAAAAAGATGTTAAATAAATATAATAAAATGTGTCAACTCTAACACCGTTTTTGCGTGGTTTTTACCCTGGGCAATGTTATGAAAACAGCGCTACGCTAAATCCTAGAACATTGCCCACAGCGATAATTCAGAGATTTTACAAGAATAAAAATTAAAAACAACACTAAACTATAGCTTAATTAGATATTGATATATTACCAGAGTATCATTTACCTGTCAGATGTATTTCTCTGTTGCCAGCAAAAACTGTGAGACACTAATTTGGCCGGCCTTCGACACAAGTGACTTTCCTCACGTTTGGGGAACATTGAATGAAGCTAGCAATAGCAACGTAACCAAAGTTTAGTGTTGCCATAAATATAACTGGCGTCCCAAAAAAATTACATAATGTTTCTATTTCAAAAAATAAGACGACAATAATAACTTTCATAACTTTTCGGCATTTTGGCAAAGTTTTCTACGATGGGCAAAGATATAAGGTTTCACCTTAGCTAAAAATATCAGTAACCTTTATGAAACAGGCCTGGGAGGGAGGAACATTGGATACTCTTTGTCGCGTAAAAATCCAAAAATCCTACGGTAAAATGAAAACCTACTTCAAAACACTAAAAAGCAAAACATAATAGAAAACACCGAAATCGCTATAGGAGTGCCTATAATATTTGAAGAGTTTTCTGGATTTCTCCAGGATCCCGTCATCAGATCCTGACATTATGATAATGGGACCACATGGAAAGTATACCCTTCCGAACAAAAAAGAATTACTGAAATCGGTCCAGCCGTCTTCGAGTAATCGAGTAACATATATAAAAAAATCATAATAAAAAAATCGATACAGGCTTAAATCGATGGCGCTACATAATTTTTGAAATCCTCCTATGCTAAAATATTTTACAAATTATTAATGTGTAAGTTTGGATGTTTAGGTGTTTGGATGTTTGTTACTCAATCATGCAATAATGGCTAAATAGGTTTGGATAAAATTCGGGACACAGATACTTTATAGCCTTGAGAGGAACATAGCCTACATTTGTCGCGTAAAAAACCCTATTTTCAACGGGAAAATACACTACATCGCTATAGGCTTCGTAAGTAGTTTTTTTTTAATTTTTTTATTAAATTTTCTTACTTCGACCGCCGACTCAACTAGCTAAATCACCCATTTAGTTATCTAATGCTTAAAATATGAGAGTTAAAATAAATTCAAAATTAAATATATATTTTTTATTAATTGTGTTTTATATCGTTGACCTGAGTACTTGATAATTTAACACCTTATATATCGATATTTAACCATTTACACAACGTGATTTATTTAATTACTTAGAATCTTTGCTTTTTCGTGGTCAACTCTATTGTAAATATTGATCGTATTGATTGATACTACCACGCCTAAAGAAACTTTAAGTAGGGTTAAACTAAGATAGTATCAATCAATCAATACGATAAAATTTCACAATAGAGTTATCCACGAAAACGCGAAAATAATAATAAATTTTATTGTAATTTTCGTGAATGGAGATGCTGATATTTCTTTTTGCGATTTCGTTTTTGGCCCCATAGTAAAACTTTTTCAAATTTATAATACATTCACAATAGCAAAATAGTGACGGCAAATTACAACGCTAGGCGAATTGTTTTTTAACTATAGTTACGGATTTTAAGACACGAAATAAGGTATGAGAACTAGAAAAATTAGAAATCGCTAATAGTTATTTGTTATGCAAGGCTGGAAAGTTGGTTATTTAGCGGCGAGTTACCTCAATTACGGCGTAGCGAGTGGTTCAAAGATTGAATCCTAAGCGAAGCGAGGATTTCAAAGTTACAAAACGCTAAAAACTTTTCTGCCGAGCGCAACACACAATTTTCACCTCACAACCGCGAGGAACATTTTATGATTGTTTCCGCGGTCACCTTCCGGTAAAAATTCTTTAAACATAAAGTTCAATCCAAATATACCTTATTCTCGTTGTTTTAATGATATAAAAAACTAAAATAATAAAAATAGTTAATTCAAAGTTATTTAAAGTAGGAATATATTGTTACTTATAAATAACAATAAAAACGATTCTATAAATGTCGACACTGACATGATGTACAAGACAAAGACAATTTAAAAATAAAGATTTAAGTGACGTTCCGAAATCCAATCATAGGTTGTGAAATGTCACCCAGCCTAATATAATATTCTTATAACAAATAGTTTAATCTTATTGTTATTGTTTTTATGATTCAATGAACTAAAATAACATAATAAAACCAAAACGGAGTATAATAATTAATTTAAAGCTATTTAAAATAAGAATCAAATATAACAAAAAAGTCAATATTCGGATTTGGAACGCATTATGACATATGTTTAGGTATTAAATTAAAAAAGTACTTTACCGCGCTAGGCCGATTTTCTACGCGATTTTCTACGCCTAAACTGATTGACAAAACCTCCTTTTCAGAGCGTGTGAGGTTAAAAAAAACTATTTCCACACATTCGCTAAGAAAAATAAGTGCATTCAACAAAGGTACTCGTAGGTGAAGCGGATGCAGCTGTATATGGCGCGAGCGCGAGGCGTGTGTTTTCGTGATTTCTGACGTTTCATGTATTTGTTTCATGTATGACGTTTTACTTTATTTTTTCAAGCTTTTATAATGGTCACATGATCACACAATTGCTTTTTTAAAGTTTTATGAGCATTGCATGTCGTGCAACGTTAAGGGTTGATGTGTGTATGTGTGAGTGCTAGTATCGCACTCACTAAAGTTTTACAGGTAATAAAATATAGTATTGTACGCATACAGGGTAAACGATCATCACGATCACATAATTGACTGATGCATCAATGACATAAAATGTTTATGCCTGATTACTTTTGTTGTGCCTATCTTATTTTTAAAAGAATTTGTTTATTTCTTTCCATACATATAGGATTAAATTGATTTATCATACACAAACGATGTTACTTGCACTGCCATTCCGAAAATCAGTACAGGGAAAATATTTTTTATAAGTACTGTGCAACAAGTGCTTCATCAGAATGTAGAGTATTGGATTATCCTAACTTATCGTGACGTAAATAGCTCACCGTGGGATAACCCAGGCAATTCACAGGAAAACCAATAAACCAGCCCTTCATGTTCATATAAAAGGCTCGCAGACTCTTTGAAGCATCATTCACACCTTTAAACTTGAAGATTATCGTTTATCGAACAACAAGAATCCATCAACATGAAATTCGCTACTTTGTTCGCTGTAGTTCTGGCGATGCTCGCGCTGTTCGCAGGAGGGAGCCGCGCCGCCCCCGAGCCCAAGATACCCATCAAGCAGATCGGGAAGGCTATCGTAAGTTAAGCTTCAGACAATTGTAATCTAGATAGGTATATCAAATAAACATCAGATCGAGCCCATGATTAATCGAAATAATAACTGTGGTCCGATTTGGCACTGACCAAGAAGAAAGTTATTTGGAGTTATTTGGCCGCCACAATAACAGACTATTCCTCATCATCCATCTTCGCAAGTTATTCCCTAGAGTTAAACTAACTTCGGTTCTCACTGTTTTATTCCAGAAAACTGGTCTCGGTGCCCTCGGCGCAGCGGGCACAGCACATGAAGTATACCAGAGCGTAAAGAACAGGGGATAACATCTTTAGCCAAAGAAATGTAAAATAAAATCAGTCTTCTTCTTTCCTAATTTATTTTGTTAACGTTGATTAAAAAAATACGTCATAATGATTCTTTCATTGAATACATTTTATCATTTATCCTTAACCTTAGTTTAAGCTTCTTAAAGATTTAATACTTTTAACGATCTTTGTGCGAACCTAAAAATAACTAAAACTTTCTGTAGCATTTTTGTAAAACTTAACTACTAAGGGCTTGGATATTACCAATTCACAGTCTCGACGAAAATCTTTTTTATAGATACTACCTTTATCAGACATAATATTTAGATTTCAAAACAACAATATTGAAGCATATAAAAGGATTTATTCGCGTGAGTATCGGCTTACCTACGAACGATTGACGACTTTTTTATATTGTTTTCAAATTCAATGAATAGATGTAATACCTACATATATATATTTTTGATCATTCGAATAAGCCAATAGTAGGCTTACGGAATCGCAAGATTCGCATGCGAATGCGAAAAACCGTTTTTGTGAAATTGCAATTCGCACTCGAATCTGCAACGAGTGGTCCAGACCATTTTTTTTTTATTCAAGTGGTAGAAAGTTTGACATTTAACACTTATGTCATTTTCAAATCGACACTGTCATGACGAATAGTTTGACAACTTAAAACGAAACGTTTTTATGTATCACGTGATTCAGTCCGATTCAGTATCGGTTTTTGAAAATCTATGGAGAGTAAGCTTCCGGTTTTTAAATATTCTGCGTAAAATGAAATAATGATAAGGGAGTTTGCCCCTATTCGAGTGATCCAAAAATGCGACAAAATGGAAATCGGTGAATTTCAATTCGAATGCGAATTGAATTCGTATGAGAATTTCGAACGATTCAAAACACGTCTCCTGATCCTCTCGTTACCTTAAGACTCCACCGACTCTAATGACATTATTGTATGAGATGACAACGTCAAAACATTTCACATGTAAATACGGCACATCGTGTCCATAGTAAATTTGTATGCAGAATTTGGAGTGCGTTTTTATTAAAATAATAATAAATCTTTAAGACTGTGGTGACTAGTAGACTTAAATTGAAAATGCAAGTCGCAAAACTTGTAGATTACTTACCAGACATTAAGTAAAATTTTCATTTTTACATAATATTTCTAAGGAAAAATATACGAAATCTAGTAAACGACCTTATTTAGGACGCCCAGCTTTTTGGCTGCAGTTTGTGCCTTAGACTCGATGCTGTTACCAAAGTTGAGGTCTGAAGACAACTCCATGCCAAGAAGCTCTAGACTGTCTGTAACAGATGCACCCCGGAAAGTAGGAGTCAGGTTAAAGGGACTCCTTTTTGCGGTGAACACACACGGTTGCGTTTTGGTGGCGTTGAAATTGACCAGGTTACTGTCACCCCACTGGGAGACGCGGCTTAACGTCTGGTTCGTCCGCTCAACCATGGTCTCTCAACAATATCACGTCGTCACCGCTGGCTTTTGCATCCGACAGCTATCTCTCTATGACAGTACTGTCATCTGCATACCCAACAACTCCCAGTATCAACAGGTCATTGATGTGCTACAGGAAAAACGTCGCAGAGTGAACAAACCCCTGAAAAAATCCGGCATCAATAGCCATTGAGTCGGAGGAGCAGCCATCGATGACTGCTCTGATCGAGCGTTCCGTCTGGACATCAGCTATCCAACTACAAAAGTCAGCGGGGATACCATACGCAGGAAGCTTGCGCAGGAAACTTGCATGCCAGACCCTCTCAAAAGCCTTCGAGATGTCAAGTTACACGGCAAATGCTTCGCCGTGCATCTTGAGGGCCTCGCCCTAGCAGTGCGTTACATAAACTAGAAGATCCCCAGTTGACCATAGTTGGTCATTTCTAGTCATATAAAAAACATTGTACATTTGTACTACGAAAACCGCCACTATTACAAGTGACGTAAGGGCGCTCTCAAGTGTATAGCCGTGCCTGCTGTTGACTGTACAGTTAGCGTCAAAATTATAGGAGCATTCAAACCTACCAAAATTAATTTGGTGTCTGAGAACTAATGAAAGTGCACCTTAATATCTTCAGATAAATCTTGTCAAATGTTTCGGTATTTTGGTAGGTTCGAATACGATTTGAGAAGTTTTGAGAAGAGGTTGTTTTTTGTTATTTTATTTATATATATGTATGTAGGTATATATATCTTATATACATATTTTTTATGTACGTTCCACATACTACTTACATTGAATATCATATTCATATGAATACCATATACTATAAGTGATTAATAGTCGAGTTAGCACCTTCCTGTTTCTTAATTCAATTTGGAAAACACTTTAACTCTAATTATTTTATCCCGTGCCACTGCGTCATTAGCGCCTTGCTCTTTCCGTATATCCTCAAATTTGAATTTAATTATACTATTGTGATATATAAAGGTGTATTATATCAAGTTTGTAATGAAAAATAGAGAGCAAACAAAAGAGCTATTTTTTTTAATACAACACAATTTTAATACTTTTACTTTGATATAAATAAATTATACAGAATATATATGAAAAAAATCTATGGGCCCTGAAGGGAAACTACCTTAAAACCTTTAGTTAGCTCATTTTACTAAAAGGAAACATTCCTTTATTTTCATAAATAAGTTAAACTGCATTCAAAGATTTTGATAAGTCATTTACCTGTACCGGGAATCGAACTGGCTTAAATAAGAAAAAATACACCCCGTTATTTTATGGTACAATCAAGGAACTTAGCATGCGCACCGCGACTCGCAGCGCTGTCGGCCTTTATATCGCAATAATTGTCCCGCTCATATCATTACGGTGTGAGCGGGACAGACAATGTGCTCGCGCGAGAAAAGTGTCGAGAAAGAAAGCTTTGTCGAGGTGCGCATGATACGCATGGTTGACCAGTAGAGCTTTTTTGGGAAACGTATTCGAAAGTACTAACGAAAGTACTTCGCAAAGTACTAAAGTTAAAGAAATAATTTATTATTCAAATGAAATACTTTTTAATTGTCTATTATTTGTGATGTAAACGTTTTCACACTGAAAAAACTCTACTGGTCGACCGGGAAATTCCCCGACTGTACCAATCGATAGTCTTAAGTGTAGATAGTAAATATCAATCAAATTTAGCTTAAGAAACTTAGTGTGCTAAATTAAAAAGAAACTCTGAAAAGCTTGTTAAAAAACTTTATTGACACAAACTTTCATCCATTGAACTCGCGTCTCGTCGCCTTTTGTGGTGAATATTAGTTAAAAAAATTATAATTAAATAAAAATTAAAATCTGTGTATTGTTCCTCTCATTTCGATCAACATAAAGTTAAGAACTCATTTTTAGTATGCTCCCTACTTACTGTAGGTAAAATAAAGTGTATTGAAACATTAATCTTTTATCTTTCCAGCCTTTGTTTTTAATTTAGAGCACTTAGTTACATAAGCTAAATTTATCTTCATACTTAAGACCATCGATTGGTACCATTAAAGTACAGGATGTATTTTTCTCCTTTAATCCGGTTCGATTCCCGGTATATAAAGTGATGTATCAAAAATCCTTGAATAAGATTTAAATTATTTTTGAAAATAAAGGAATGTTTCCTTTCAGTAAAATGAGCTAACTAAAGGATTTAAGGTAGTTTCCCTCCAGGGCCCATAGTTTTTTTCCACCCTGTATATATTTGTAGTAACTGGGCAGGCATTTGACCACCATCGTGCTTAATAAACAGGATGTGGTCTAAGGTGTTACATGCTTGCAAAGAAAATGCCTATTCACTCTTCCCTTGAAGAGACCAAGCAGGCAGCGAATTCCATTCTTCAGCGGTTCGTATAAGAGTGAGCAAAGCGACGTACGGGTGAGAATCTAACCTGCGTCTGGCATCCCGATGGTGGAAAGGGGGTAGAAGAACAAGGTCCTGCAGTTCTCTCGTACACTCTCCAAAGTGTACCCTATAAAAGACCGATAAACATGCAACTTTGCGGCGGTGATTCAGGCTCTGAAGTTCCAATGTGGCCAATGCTGGGTTCCAACGAGTTTCCTGGCACGGTTTTCAATCGATTCCAGAAGCTCTAGCTGATATTTAGCAGAACCATCCCACAGGTGACAGCAGTACTTCATGTACGGCCGAAGTACCGCCTAGCCTTCAAGAGGACGCCCAGTTTCTTTGCAGCACACTTGGCAATGGAGTCGATGTACTCGCCAAAGTAAGTTGGAAAACAGATTAAGGCCAGATTTTCGGTTATCGGCAAGGATACACCCTGGAAAGTCGAATAGATAGTAGTTAATATTGTTATTACTAAAATGCTGTTATTACACAGCTAGTTGACCTAACGTAAAACGTTATTAATTATGATGGAATTATCTCATAATGAAATATAGACTAAATATGGTTCCCGTTCCTGTGGGATAAATAAAGTATCCAATGTTCATAGCCAGGCTATCTACTACCTGTGTACCAAATTTCATCTAAATCTGTTCAGTAGTTTCAGAGCCTATTCTATGCAAACAAACAAACAATCAAATCTTTCCTCTTTATAATATTAGTATAGATGACACTCAGGAATAATTGATCAATCTACCGGGGCAAGAATTTTCAAAATCGGCAGTTGCGAAGATTATTATTCTTACAAACAAACTCACAAGCTTACAAAACTATAACTCTATATAATACTCCTATTAGTAAAATTCTATCACATAAATATTCATTTACTTATTCTTGAAAAGTTGTTTTCTCATCTAAAGGAAATGAAATCTAAGTACTCGATAGGAATCTGGGCCCCTACCGCGCAAGTATAGTCGGCATCGACATCGACTCCATTTGACAGAAGGATGTGACATATTGCTTTTAGTTTTTGGTAAGTTTTCATTTGTGTTAAAAACAAGCAGCAATGTGTCACATCCATCTGTCAAATGAAGTCGATGTCGTTGCCGATGCCACTTGCGCGGTACGGCCCCTGGAACTGATGATTCATTTGAAAAGGAATGTAGTTGTCTTAGTAAGTTGTATCTAACCTCTTGCACTATTCTAACTCATATTCCTTAGGCCGCCAACCATAAGTGTTAATAATGCATTTTACGCAAGTTTAAACCTATGTTATGTTGGAATATCCCAAAATTCCTCCCGACTCATTAGAAGGAAAACTAATGACAAAATGATTTGGTTTATAACGGGTGTAGCACAGAAGCAGGACACATTCTCAGCACTGCTTTCGAGTTACAACCTTACGTACACCATTTGAAACTCCGAGATGAAATTCTCTTTGATCTTCGTAATCGTGATGGCCATCATCGGCATGCTGGCCGCGGGGGTGCAAACAGCTCCTGCTCCTGAGCCTAAGCTACCCAGCGCCAGTACCATCAAGAAGGTCGGCAAGGTTATTGTGAGTATTTACATTTAAATTTTAAATTTCATCATCATCAGCCATTCAAAGATCCCCCTTGTTGGAACAATGGCTTTCCTTAAGAATGGATAAAGAGAATTGGCCACGACCAAGCGGCTCAATGCGGACTGGTGGTCTTCAATGACTTCAAATATAGCCAGGACTTTTTAGGTGCCTCTAAGCGAGGAGGAGCTCGAGATAATAAAAACTTTTGGTTACTCATCCGGTGAACATTGTGAAAGTTGCGTAGCCGCTACACTCGCAGGCTGAGCGTGTCAACCACTGCTCCATGAGATCCTCTAATATTAAGTTCGATAGCATATATTTTTTCAAGGATTTGTTTCAACCACCCATTCGCTGTCAATTTACTACAACGAGCATTTTAGTGGTGGGTCAGGGTGAATAAGGATTCATCTATATGCATGCCGTTCGTTTACATTTCTATAGATGGCAAATGCAATGATATCTTTCCGCTGTCACTGGAAAATAACCATTTCCACTAAACGACTGCTACTATACAATGAAATAATTTTAACTTTTTTTTTTACAGAAAAATGGCCTTACCGTATTGTCTACTGCAGGTACGATCCATGAAGTTGTTAAAGGCGCCAAAGAAAGACAGCAGGGATGAAACTATAATTAATGTGTTTTCTTATTAGGTTAAATAAATTATTAGTAAAACATAAGTATACTATTAAGGTGTTTGCAAAATTATTCACCATAAGATAACATTTTCTGATACGTCATATCTTACCTTTGTATAAATCCACTTTTTTAATGTTAATTATATACAGTTGTTATCGAATAACATCTCTTTTCATTACCCCACATTTAGCTGCATCAGAAAACTGGTTGTAAGTCAATTTCGAAAATGATTCTTCTTACATGTTTATTATCTAATGTCTGGTAATGACTGGCAACTAGTGGCTGTATCAAGTAATAACTAAATTAAATGTAGCCAGTACAGGGCCTTACAACAAACTGTTGAGCAGTTATCACCTTTATCGTCTTCAGCCAATTTAATGTCCCCACTGCTGGGGCACTGGTCTATGCCTAAAACTTTAAAATTGTTCGAGGTCATTTTCCATTCAGAATAATGGTTACCTTCCTTGGTATAATCTGCGCTTACCCTATTTTTTATGTGATTGATATTAAATAAAAAGTGTAGGTATAACAACGTCGTCAGATTGATACTGTAGGACTAGCACGAGAAACTTTCGACGAAGTAAGTATCTATCGAAAAAGTAACGTCAATAAGTATTACGAATTGGCAAATTAACATTTGCGTGATTACTTCCACAACGGCAAGCAAAAATAAATCTTATTTAAAGGCCAGATAACTAGATATCATACACGAATTTACCAAAGACGAAGTTGAATTGATAGCTTTTTCTCCTATTAGGCTAATATTTATTCCCTCTGTTGTCCTTGACGTGCTGATAAAATTCTTGATCCTGCGAATGCATGTGTGATTCTGAAATCAATACAACAGAATCAGTTTTTTTATGAGAATTTTAAAGAAAATTATATCGGTTAAAATATATGTTTTTGCTAAATTCAGCATTTATGATTCATCCACACTTTAATGGCTTTTTAGATCAATAAATATGTAAGAGGTACTTTTTGTGTGACCAAATGAAAGACGGATGACCGAAAATAAGTATTGTGCAGGCACTTTTGCTGTGATTAATGTAAAGATGGGTGATGGTTTCAATGTGTTCAATCAAAAATGAGCAAATACTTTTTATGAGGACAAAAGAAATGATAAAATCATGTCAGCCAGGTCAGCAGCAACAATACAATGATACATAATTTGATTTTATCAATGCAAATCTTAATATAAAATTAAATAACAATTATTTTGCTAGTTATTACCTTTAAAATAGTAAATATCTTAAGATAAAATATAGTTACTTAAAAATAAATTTGTTTCCTTCTAAATAGTAATTATTGATTACAAGTTCTGAATAAATTTTAAATTATGGAATTGAAACAAGTATTTTACATAATTTTGAGCTTCATACACTATAGAAAATAAATAAAATGTAAATAAAGTAAAATGTCAAAATTACGAACCACATAACAAAGTAATTTTAATGTCCAGTTACAATCGTTAATTACCTATATGTCAAAGTTACGAACATATTAGTTTGGTTCTAACTGTATGCAAACAAGACAATAAAATTATATTTTGAAGGTAGATTTACAAGTACCGTGACCACGCCCCTTGGAGAACAAACTGTCGGAAAAACCCACACTATTATATAATATGATAATTCGCGCGAAATTGTAAGATGTGCTTATTAAAAGTAAAAAAAATAAAAGATAAATTTCTAAAACAAAACGGGCCCAATACGGATTGATTGATACTATCTACGCGGGCTGATTGATAAGTATCCGAAAATACGAACTTAATTACATTATATTCTGGCATCCTTTCGCAAATAAAACGCCAAAGGTCAATGCTAAAAAAAAACCCAGAGCGCACATAAACGGTATGTATTTTAGACTTTTTGTAATATTTAATTATATTTTTTTGTGTAAGTGTTACTATCATATTCGATGGCTAAGTGTCCGATTTTGAAGTTTTAGTTTTAACAGGTTCAAATATCGTCAAGTAAATATATTATAAGTGTTGCGGCGCGCCTGACGTCTTCATAATAGCAATACGTGCAGTTCATCAAATTTGCATATCGATGATAAAAGTATTTTTACGGCATTATTTTTCTACCTGCACACCTTTTTTTATCGACCTATATTCGAGAACATCTCTCTTACGTTTTTATATCTTTTTAATAGTTTAAATAAGTCAATTTTATATAATTACAAGTATTTACCGCATTACATCGATTTTTAAGAAACCTGGATTTTATTTCCACATTTATGTCTCAACGAACATAAAATTTGGCGACCGTGACAGGACATCGAGTTTGTTACAAAAGAAGACAACATTATTCATCAAGTTACAAGATTTGAGAAGACAAAATTGCACATTTACATCTACAAAGACCTTTCCTAAAGCAGGAAGGCACAGATCAAGAATCAGCAATTTCGAGGAATACTCAACGCTCATATAATCAGCAAGAATAACCTACAGGACACCATCATTCCATATATTTTCACCCAGGCCAGTGGTGTTCTAAATCATCACCCTGCAGTGACGAGAATCAAAGATAAGTGCCCCGTTATTCCAAAACCTATAACACACAACTACCTACCTAAATCCTAATTCATTCAAAGTCCTTATTCATTTCAAAACTCATTTTTTCCATTCCAAAATCCATGCAAAATTAATTTCTTTCATTGCCAAAACCAACAACCTTTTTTACAAAACTCACTTGTATTATTCACTAATTAATTAGTATTCAAACTAATTACCTATACCATTTTCTTTCCAAATAAAATACTTTAAGATTTTAGTGAAATTGCCTTTTGCCCTAGCACAATAATCATTGTCAAGGATAAACAATCGAAGTTTATTGCATATTTTTACTTGCAATCTGTAATTAAACTAATAAATAATAAAACTAAAAAATAAAAGTAAGTACTAGCATTAAACAAAAACATACTAGCATTTATAGCATTTTATTTCAGCTTGGTGATACGTATATCATTTAAATGCTAAAGTATAATTTGCCTAAAATTTCAGATATAATCAAAACGATTTGAATTGCGTTTTGCATTATTCCAAGCAGCCCATTGTACTTCGCTCGGCGTGGAAGGTACAAGGAACCAGTTTGTTGCTATCGGACGTCAGCTGATCGATGCCGCCGAGTGAGAATTACAGATAAGCGGAATCTTATTCATTACTTAATTACTTAGTTAACGCATTTGTTGATCCTAAGCAACTTGCAGCTTGCACTTTTCCGTTTGGAGTCGCATTTGTTTGTGTTGTTTTTAAGACAAGTTCTTATTCAAGTTTAACTAAAAATACATAATAAAATGGCAAATACAGATAAAGGTGATTCCAATAGGTTTTTGTTGCGGGATTTAATTACTAAGCGCAGCTCAATAAAGGGCCAAATAACAAAATATAAAAATTATTTAGATAAATTATCGAATTCTAGTTTTCCTTCTAATATAGAAATGGCCGAGCTTACTTTAAGACTTAATAAGTTTGAAAGTTTATCATTAAAATTCGACGACTTGCAAAGTCAAATAGAGGTAATTAATTCCGATAACCTGGAGTCTGAACTTGATGAGCGGGAGGCCATCGAGCAGGATATTATCATGGCAATTGCTACAACTAAAACCATGATAAGTAGCTACGGGGCCGCGGATGAATCCCGACGCGAATCCTTTTGTCCACCAGCTCAAGGTCTTCCCGATGATCAAGATTTCGGCGTGAAGCTGCCACAAATCCATATCTCAAAATTTGACGGCTCCTACTTCCGATGGTTGGAATTTCGAGATACTTTTATTAATCTAATTCACAAAAATAAACGTTTGTCGGACATTCAAAAATATCATTATTTAATATCATATTTAGAGGGCGAGTCAGCTCGTATAGTGTCAAATCTCGAAATTTCATCCAAAAACTACACAGAAGCCTGGAGTTTGTTGTGTGCTAGATATGATAACAAGCGCTTACTTGTTAATCACCATTTAAAGTCTTTATTCAATATACAACCGGTCTCTCGCGAATCAGATAAGGCCTTACGCTTTCTTATAGATCATGTCACGAAAAATTTAAGGGCATTGTCTAGTTTAGGCCAACCCACCGATAAGTGGGATCTTATTTTAATTTATATGATAACTTCAAAATTGGATAATCACACATTGTTAAAATGGGAGGAGCAGAGAGAACATTATGATGATCTACCTAATTTAGATCAATTTTTCAAATTTTTATGCAATAGGGCAGATGTTCTCGAGTCTTTAAACAATAATAAACCCAACAATATACATACAAAAGGTCAAAATAATCAGAATGTTCCCTCCACTTCATTTGGCAATAATAATTATAAACAATTTAAGCATTCTTTTCCACAAATCAAATCATTTCCCGCTACAAATCATAAACCATCATTTATTTATACATGCATAATATGTGATAATTCTCATAAAATCTATGATTGTCCAGTTTTTAAAGCCAAAAGTGTAAATGAACGTTTAGCCGATGTTACGAAGTATAAGCTCTGCGCTAATTGTTTACGACAAGGTCACGTGCCTGAGAACTGTGTTTTAGGCCCCTGTCGCGAATGCAACAGAAAACATAACTCATTGCTTCATAAGCCTGTAAATAATGAAACAAATAAACAAAAAAACATTCAGCCTGAATCTTTAGTCAATTACTCTAATGAAAATAGTCAAATATTATTGTGTACGGCAATGATACGTATAAAAAATCCTAAGACTAATGAGTCAGTGTTAGTGCGTGGATTACTTGACTGCGGCAGTCAATCGTCCTTTATAAGTACTTCTCTTCGTGACGCGTTATCTATTCGAACTCGTCCCATCGATAGAAACATCATAGGCATTGGCAATACCTCCGTAACTAATATCACAGAGTGTTGCACCGTTCAGCTCCAATCGATGGTATCCGAGTTTGATGTAACTTTTTCGTGTCTAGTTATGAATGAATTGACTGGAAAATTACCTAAGTATCCTTTAGACGTCCGTATGTTAAGTATAACTAAAAACATAATTTTAGCCGATCCAAATTTTAATCAACCGGCTAACATTGATGTCTTGATCGGCGCTGACCTATTCTGGGACATTGTCAAATGTGAACAGAAAGGCTTAGGAGTTGGCAAACCAGTTCTCAGAAGCTCTCATTTGGGATGGCTTGTTGCTGGGCCAATTAAAATGAATAATAATCAACATACTATTTTTTGTAATCATTCACTCACTTCAGTGGCAGAACAGAATGTTGACAATTTGGTTCTGAAATTTTGGGAACTCGAAGAGATACCCCAGAGTTCCAAGTTAAGTGCAATGGAGCAAGCTGCTGAAAAACATTTTTTAGCTAACACTACCCGTCTTCCTACTGGCAGGTTTTGTGTTAGACTGCCGCTTAAAGATTCTCCTATGTGTCTTGGCGATTCTTACACTATGGCTAAAAGACGATTTTTAAACTTGGAAAAACGTTTTCGCAAAAATTCAGACTTGAAAGCTCAATATGTCGATTTCATACGTGAGTATGAAGAGCTTGGTCATCTTTCTGCAATTCAAACAATTAATCCAAATACATATTTTTTGTGTCATCATCCAGTTTTTAAACAAAATAGCGAATCAACCAAACTTAGAGTTGTCTTTGATGGCTCCGCCCCTACCTCTTCAGGATTCTCAGTTAACGACATCCAAATTGTAGGCCCTAATTTACAAGGCTCTCTCTTCTCCATTTTATTGCGTGCTCGATCTTACAACTATCTTCTGACTGGTGACATCGAAAAGATGTACCGTCAGGTAGAAGTCAATAGAAATGATCGCAATCTTCAGGTAATATTATGGAGAGAAGATGAGTCTCAGCCAATAAAGAAGATGCAGTTGAATACGGTCACTTACGGTACCGCAAGTGCCAGTTATTTGAGCACAAGATGTCTTTGGCAGGTCGGAGAAGAGTGTGGGAACGAAACTATAAAAACGATCATCCAACAAGATTTTTACGTGGATGACTTACTCACGGGAGCCGACGATGAACAAGCATTACAATTTATTCAAAATTCTGTTACTGAAACACTTAACAAGGCCTGTTTCAAACTACGAAAATTCAAATCTAACTCAGCTATAATTCAAAATAATATTAGTTCTAATCAAAATTTAACTTTTAGTGAGTCGCAGAGTACACTTGGACTCGGTTGGAATCCCACAAAAGATTGTTTCTTTTTTCCAATTGAAATTCCACCCCAAACTAGCCAAATTTCGAAAAGGAGTATTATGTCCTTGTCTTTCAAAATTTTTGACCCTTTGGGTTTACTTAGTCCCTGCATAATACAGACTAAAATACTCTTGCAAAGGCTGTGGAAGGAAAAGATCGATTGGGATGATTTTGTCCCACAGGATATACAGGATCAGTGGAATAAGTTTAGTCAAAGCTTACCATTGCTTTCTTCTCTTCAAATTCCTCGTCGAGTTCTCGGTGACTCCCCAATCGAAATACAATTGCACAGTTTCTGTGACGCCTCTCAGCTAGCCTATGGTGCATGTATTTACTTACGATCTACTAATATTCAAGGCGAAATTACGGTGAAACTCCTGTGCTCGAAATCAAAGGTCGCTCCTTTGCATCCTGTTACAATACCTCGTTTGGAGTTATGTGCAGCTCTGCTTTCGGCTAAACTTTGTAAGGCAGTTGGTGAATCACTCCGAATCAAGCCATCTAAATACATTCATTGGAGTGATTCCCAAGTGGTGTTGGCATGGTTAAGTGGCGATCCGTCGAAACTAAAGACTTTCGTCTCTAATAGAGTTTGTCAAGTATTGGAGACCACTGCAGCAAAAAATTGGCGATATATCCCAACCAAATCAAACCCAGCAGATTTCATATCCAGGGGTGTCAATCCTGGAAATCTCTTAAATCTGGATTTGTGGTGGTCGGGTCCTACATTTTTAAATCAGACTGAGTCAGAGTGGCCCAGTTTAAAATTAAATATACAAGATTTGCCTGAAACAAAGGCCAACAAGATAACTGTTAATTTTAACTCAAATGATTCCAATAAAAATAATTCAGATTTATTAAACTTCAAAAAATATTCTAATTTCACTAAAATTCAAAGAACGCTGGCATATGTCCGCCGGTTTATTTATAATTTAAAATATTCAAAACAAAAGAAATCAGGATATTTGAAATTAGAGGAACTAAATGACTCATTTAATTTACTTTGCCTAATGGCACAAAAACAAAGTTTTCCCCAAGATTACGATAGACTATTAAAGAAATCACCTTTAAATTCAAGATCACAAATTCTTTCCCTGTCTCCATTTTTAGATCATGATAATATAATACGGGTAGGCGGTCGGATAAATGCTGGTTCCTACAAATACGACAAAAGGCATCCAATACTTTTGGATGGATCCCATCATTTAACACGATTATTATTCGAACGCGAACACAAACGCTATTTACATGCCGGTCCTCAACTGCTTTTATCAGTTGTAAGGGAAGTGGTTTGGCCGGTGAACGGTAGACGCGTTGCGCGAAACACAGTTCACAGATGCGTGATTTGCCGACGCTTACAAGGCAAAACTCTGTGTCCAAAAATGGGTGATCTACCATCGCAGCGGCTCAACGTTGATTTTCCTTTTGTTTCCGTAGGAGTCGATTTTGCCGGACCTTTTTATACCTTAAATCGCAAAGGTCGCGGTGCTAAATTACAAAAGTCATACCTCTGTTTATTTGTTTGTCTAAGATACAAATGTGTCCACCTCGAGGCCGTAAGTGATTTGAGTAAAGACTCATTTATACAAACGCTTACACGCTTTACGTCACGAAGGGGTAAACCTATGGAGATTTTTTGCGATAATGGTCGTAATTTTGTGGCAGCAGCACGAGAGTTAAGCGAGTTCATCAAATCAAACAATTGCGCTCTGTCTGACTATGCAAGTCAAGAAGGTTTTAAATTTATTTTTACTCCTACGTACGCTCCTCACTTCGGCGGCATTTGGGAGGCTGGCGTGAAATCAGCCAAGCACCACGTCAAACGCGTTATGGGCAATTCGCATTTCACTTTTGAAGAGCTCAGCACTCCTTTTACACAAGTCGAGGCAATTTTAAACAGTCGTCCAATCTGTCCCTTATCCTCGTCTCCTGATGACCTTTTAGCACTTTCCCCGGGGCACTTTCTTATAGGAAGAAGATTGACATCGTTACCAATGCCTGATTTCACCAACTGCAAGGAATCGCAACTAAGTCGCTACACTCGACTAGAACAAGTGCATCAGCACTTTTGGAAACGATGGCAGCGCGAGTACATCGGCGAATTGCAGCAACGGTCGAAATGGAAGAACAACAAATCCAGCTTACAAATTGGAGACATGGTGTTACTTCATGAAGACAATGCCCCACCTCTATTGTGGCGGCTTGGCAGGGTGTCTCGGCTATTCCCTGGACCGGATGGCATTACTAGAGTAGCCGACGTTGTCACTACTCGTGGATGTGTACGTCGACCGCTGGTGCGCCTGTGCCCACTACCAAATTCAGAAGATTTTCAGTGTTAAAAGCCAGAGGCTTTCAACGGCCGGGAGGATGTTGCGGCGCGCCTGACGTCTTCATAATAGCAATACGTGCAGTTCATCAAATTTGCATATCGATGATAAAAGTATTTTTACGGCATTATTTTTCTACCTGCACACCTTTTTTTATCGACCTATATTCGAGAACATCTCTCTTACGTTTTTATATCTTTTTAATAGTTTAAATAAGTCAATTTTATATAATTACAAGTATTTACCGCATTACATCGATTTTTAAGAAACCTGGATTTTATTTCCACATTTATGTCTCAACGAACAATAAGCTAATATAAGCAAAATACATGAATCTCGACTTAGTGTAAAATAATGAGCACAGGACAGCACTATAATTCAAAACATACGCGCGCGGGTGGCAAGGGGAGATGGTCTCGCGCATCGCCCGCACTGATCGCCTCAGCATCCGTTTAAGAAGTTTTTTTTCACTTACACCTATATGAGTGACATCTCGCTTACACTTAGGAAGTGATTAACCACTTCTGGCACTCGAAGTCACCAAGCGGCCCTTTTGGAACATTTTGTTTTGTATATAATACTTACACTTAGGTATCAATTAGGTATCAGATCACTAGAACAGTGTATAAAGAGCATTTAAAATGCATTTTAGGCGTCGCCGTCAACGAAAGACTAAGAATATTCAATTAATGTAGGCACTAAATTATCTTATTTTTAGATAAATGTACGTTAGATGTGGTGATAAAATAGTTTTGTCATGATAAAATTCAGAATGAATGAAAAAGTAATATTAATCTGTTATGAAAAATATCAAAATTGGCTACTTAGCCATCGAATTTGATAATGATACTCACACAAAAATACATTACTAAATATCACTGAAATTCTGAGATACATGCCGTTTGTGTGCGCTCTGGGTTTTTTTTCCATACTTCGTGAGCATTGTCCTTTGGATTTCATCGAACTTATGGAATTTGTATGACAGGACCTTGAACTTTTGTGAATTTTCTTAACAATGGAAAGAACGCGCCTCTACACTCGTCTATGGTTGCAGTCGCAAAAATCCTGAATGAATTGCGGTACGAATTGCTACTGCATCCACCCTATTCCCCAGATCGCCCTATGCCACTTCCACTTATCCCCAAACTTGAAGAAAGGTTAAGGTGGCCAGTAAGGATTTTCAACAAATGATGAAGTCATTGTTGCCGTAGATGAGTATGTTGAGGGGTTGGAGAAAACATTTTATCAAACTGGTGTAACGGCATTGGAGAAGCGCTGGACTAAATGCGTTGAGGTAGAAGGATAATAGGTTGAAAAAGAAATCTATTTTAAATGGAATATTAAAGATTTTCTTTGTCATTTCGGAAACTTATTAATCAGCCCTCGTATATGGATAGGGCTATCAGAAATAGTTGCCTAGGATATTTTTGTTAATATTTACCAAAATAATGACGGTTGCTAGGCAACAAAACCCATATCATAAGCAACAATCTCAGATTGCCATCCTACAGATAGGTTATTAACTTCGTGGGTAAGCAAGCCTCAGCACTTTAAATGGCTAATAACGAATCGAAATGTAAGTATTACATTAAGAGTCGGTTTCACCAACTACTGATAAGTTATGGATCGCTTATGTGGCATATATTTTTTTGTTTTCCGGTTCTCACGCGAACGTACCAAAAAGTAACTTTTGTCTTTCATATTAATTTTACCATTGCATACTATTAAGTTCGAACTTGCAATTTTGTTTCCATACACATTTTTGTATGTAACTAAAGGTAATCTCACTTATTTTTTTACTTTAAAACTACCTTGTAAAAGTTCAATATTTTATTATTGTTTCCTAAATAATTGTCATTGTCATTTTGACACTAGAATTGACTTTTGTTTGATTGACAGTTTTTTTTTGTTTTACCAGCCTTGGCTACTAGGTCCTTCAGCCGTTTTAAATGTCAGAGCAAAGTTTTTTTTTTTTTTTTTTAACTTTAAGACTGTCTTGTGATATATTTTTTATTGTAATCTCTTACCATAATCAACCGATAGGATAGTGTGTTCAATAGTTGTGTGTATAATAGTCTTATATGATCATAAACCAGTTTTTAGTTTGTTTTTATATTTATATATTTTTATAAAATTACTTTAATTATTTTATATTATTGATATTTATAGCATCTTTAGCAACATAATATTATGTCAGATTCTGATGATTTTTTCTCTGCCGATGACAGTACCTGCTCCTCGTTTCAATCTGTTGATTGTTCGATTGATGATTCTTTAAGCGCCACCCTGGCCCGTGAATTTGACTGCCTCACTGGTAGTCTTAACGTGTGCCACATTAATGCTCAAAGCATACCATGCCATCATACCGACCATCTTGACGCCTTCTCTCCTGACTCCGTTCATGCTGTTCTCATTTCAGAAAGCTGGCTAAAGCCTTGCCTGAGCAGTGTTTGCTATTCTGTGCCAGGCTACACTTTAGTAAGGAATGATCGTGTCGGTAGGGGCGGTGGTGGCGTGGCCATCTACCTCGCCAGCCAATTTCACTACCGTATTCTATCTGCTTCTTCCAATACGTGTATGGAGCACTTATTTCTTGAGGTTGACGTCAAGGGTTCTAAAGTGGTTCTGGGAGTCGTATACTGCCCCCCTTCCGTTAATTTTTTCTCTGATTTGGATAGGCTTCTTCATACTTTCTCCACGGATTATAAGCACCATATAATCATGGGTGACCTGAACACAGATCTCCTTAAAAATTTAGCTTCCTCTCGTAAACTCCAGTCCCTAGTAAACTCAGTAAATCTTACCCTTTTACCTCTTGGTCCCACTCACCATAACTTCGCCACTGATGATACGTGGATCGACCACATTTTTACTTCTTCCCCTGACCTTGTTCTTAAGCATGGCCAAGTGCCTGCTCCTTCCTTCTCCAAACATGACCTCATATTTATAGCATATAAGCTAAAACCCCCAAAGCCGAAGCCAACTATACTCTCTATGCGCAACTTTGCTAGACTGGACGTGGAGAAATTAACTAAAGATGCTTGTTCCGTCGATTGGTCGCCTATTCTGAGCTCAAATCGCATAGACGACATGGTGACCCATCTCAACTCGATGGTTCTTAAATTGTATGACACACATGCGCCTCTTAAAAACGTTAAGGTTAGACGGCCTCCTGCGCCTTGGATAACCCCTGCAGTTCGCATAGCAATGAGGAGACGAGACCGCGCGTTTCGTATCTTTAAGAGACATCGTACCGATGACCTTTGGGAATCGTTCAAATCCGCTAGAAACAGGTGCAATCAGATGGTTAGAAGAGCTAAACGCCTATACATTCATGATAACATTCTTGAATCTACCCCTGCAAATATATGGAAGTTCCTTCGCACGCTTGGAGTTGGTAAACCTCATGTTCCACACAAACCTTCCTTCACTACAAATGAACTCAACAAGCACTTTTCATCCGTTACCTCTCTTGCTAGCAACGTTAGACTTTCAACTGTCGCTAGTATCTCCTCGGCGGCGTCTTCTTGTCCAATACCCGATTTTTCTTTTAGCCCCGTATCTGAAGATGAAGTCCGCAAGATTATCTATACTATCAAGTCTAACGCTGTTGGCTGTGATGATGTAAGCCGACTCATGATCATCCTTCTGCTTGACTGCTTACTCCCCATATTGACTTACATCATCAATCACTCCCTACTCTCTGGTACGTTTCCCAGACTGTGGCGTAAAGCCATTGCCATTCCTTTACCCAAAACCCAAAATCCTACTTCTCTTAATCAGTACAGACCTATTTCTATCCTTCCTTTCCTCTCCAAGATCCTTGAAGCAGTTGTCCATAAACAGTTTTCACCCTTTGTCCTATCCAACAATCTCCTTAGCCCTTTCCAGTCTGGATTTAGACCTGGACACAGCACAAGCACTGCTCTCACGAAAGTGTTGGAGGACATACGGGATGGTTGTGAGGCTTCACGACTGACTGTGTTAGTTTTGATAGATTTCTCCAACGCCTTTAACGCAGTCGATCATGAATTACTCCTTACTATGCTCTCTCGTTTAAATCTTTCCTCCACTGCTCTATCTTGGTTTGCTTCTTATCTTCGCGGACGCCAGCAGGCTGTTCGTGTTGATGGGGCACTGTCCGACTGGTGCAACTTGGAGGCTGGTGTTCCGCAAGGCGGTATTCTCTCTCCCCTTCTGTTCTCGTTATTTATTAATACTCTCACAGCCCATTTTTCCTCTTCTTTCCATCTGTATGCCGACGACTTGCAACTCTATACACAGCATGATATTCACAACTTGAACGTTGCAATTGCGTCACTTAACCGTGATCTTAATTGGATTTCTCAATGGTCGTCCAACTATGGTATATCTGTTAATACTGCCAAATGCCAAGCTATTGTGGTTGGCAGTTCTCGACAAATCTCACGCCTTAACTTATCTGACTTAACTACCTTAAAATACAACGGTGTTGAAATACCCTATTCGAATAAAGTTAAGGACCTGGGCTTAACAATCGACTCATGCCTCTCCTGGACAGCTCATATTGACGATGTCTCGATGAAAGTAACCAACGTCCTTAGAGCTCTTTATAGGTTTAAGTTCTTTCTCCCGTCCAGTACTAAGATTATGCTAATTCAGGCTCTTGTCCTCCCTATTGTTGATTACGCTGATATCTGCAGCACAGATTTGAATGAGGACCTTCTCAGTAAGTTGGATCGACTTGTCAACAACTGCATCCGTTTCATATATGGGTTACGAAAGTATGACCATGTCTCCCACTACCGTCAGCAACTCAAATGGCTTCCTATCCGAGAGCGTAGGAACCTTCGCATTGTGTGTACTCTCTATAACATTCTATTCGATCCACTTACCCCAGAATACCTGAAATCCAGGTTTCAGTTTCTGGGTGACTCGCATCAACGTGATCTTCGTTCTAGCAGCAATCTTCTTTTAAAAATTCCTTCCCATTCTTCCGGCTTCGTCTCCTATTCATTTTCTCTTTCGGCAGTACGACTCTGGAACGCTTTGCCTCTTAGCATACGTAGTGCCTCCAGTAAGTTCGCTTTTAAGAGATTGGCCCGAGAACATTACTTTAGTTCTGTACCTTAGCTTCGTCATCTCTGATTAGTAATAAGTTATGTTGTGATATAATATTGTATTTATGCTATAATATAATATTTATAGGTATTGTATTTATATATGTATGTATATGTATCTATGTGTTATATAAACGTAGCTTTAAGTTTAGTAGGTACATAATGTGTAATGTGTTCAATATTGTTTATTTTAAAATCAGTTAAGTACTTTTTTATTGCCGCCTAGATATCTCTTACATCCTTTCCGGTTGACTGGTAGAGAATGCCTACGGGCATTAAGTCCGCCATTTGCTGTATATTTGCAATAAAGATTAAATAAATAAATAAATAAACGTAGTTGCGGGCACAGCTAGATATAAATAATGATATGCATCAATTCGCAAAGCATTATTTATGTTAAAGCTAACTAATAAGTTAAAATATTATTTTCATTTCTATAGGTTAGTTTAAAAATGTTAAAAAAGGATAAATCACAGTATAATAGTTGTCATTGTGACTTTCCTATTCGAAGCGTAAGCCGGGGGATAAATTGTGACAGATGACAAGAGCGTCGAGCGCTAATTTTTAATTCTGTCTGTTGCAATTTCATTAAAAACTGTTACGGGGTAACTCTGCCCAATTTCAAAGTAATTATATTCACACACATCTGTTTACAATAAATTAAATACAGCTTTGTCACGTATTCGATATAGTTGGGTGTTGGTAATCAAATTTTGGTAGAGTCATTTTTTTCATCACTAGACGACCATCATAATGTCATGGGTGACCCAACCTCTCATGTTTTAGGAATACGAAACATTGTTTATAAAAAATACCGTTTCAGACACCCGATTTGTTTACCGAATTAACTTTTGCAGACACAAGATGTTCTTAATTTTTGACATAATTGCCAGTTTGGTAAATATTTTCACAGCTGAATAATATACCCGAAAAAAATACTTACCACTTACTTAGAAAATATCGACCCGTCCCACAAGGTGCTCAAACGGCATTCGAACTTGCAACCTTTTTACTTTTCTATGCTGTAGACCAGGGGGGCGATTCTCGCCCTGAAATATGTCGAATTCCACATTTTTATATCCTTAATTTCTTTAGTAAAAATGTAAGTAAAATCTCTACTACTGTCAAGATCCTTTAGTTTCAATTATCTTTGATAATCTTATAATGTCGAAGATTGCTTTCAGTGAGCTTTTAATACAGATTTTTGACTCCAAAAAATTTCGAATTCGAGATGTTGAAGACGAAGACGAAGGCTCGAAAATGAGAGGAATATTCTCGCATTCGAATTAAATATAACATTTTATTAATTGAAGCAGCCATTTATGATTTTGAAATTTTGCAATTACCATGCTATTTCTACAGGTATGATATATTTTTGTAAAAGTTAGTAATAAATATTCAACATTTGCTAGTCTTATATTGTTTGTACGATATATTTTGTCATTCTTTGTTTAACCTACGACCTCATAAACGCCTAATAACCGTTTAATTAGTACAACACTCGAAAGGATTTACTGTCGCGTTGATTTCCCAGTAATTCATCATATACGGCGACCCAGTGTGAGAGATGTGCCGACAAATAGGAGCGGATTCATGTTTGATAAATATAAATAAATAAATATTTCTTACACTCACACCAATTAACCTAGCGCCAAAATAAGCATTGTAAGGCTTCTGTTATAGGATACTAGGGTAACGGATAAAAATACATATACATTTATGTGTAGAAATACATATTAAAATCCATGACTCAGGTACAAATGCTCGTATTCATCATACAAATGTTTGCCCCTACCGGGGTTTGAACCCGGGACCTCAGAGTAGGCGATACCTTGAAACCGGTGCACGTACCACTCTACCGCGAAGGTCGTCGTAGTTCAATTTGGGTCAATAGTATTTGGGTCATTTATACAGCTGAATTGATTTCTTCAGTAAAGAAATGTTAAAAAGGTGAACATGACATTTTTCGTTCATTAGCCCGGAATTTTTTTCTTAGTCACAATTTGTATATGGTGGGAAATTATATGCAATAAACCAAACACCTACCGCCGCATCGCATCATAAAGCATTATTCTTATGGTACATTCAATACGAGTACATACATGTTCCAGCACATGTACGAGTAGAAGAGGCTATGCATAAATTCTAATACTATCCTAAACTATTATAAATGCGAAAGTTTGAAAGGATGTGTAGATAAATGTATGTTTGTTTCTATTTCATGCAAAAACTACTAAACGGATTTAGATGAAACTTTACAATAATAGCTTATATGTATATCAGAATAATATGGGCTAGTTATTCTCACAAAGTGTTTTAAATTAAAAAATAATTAAATAAACAAATTACACTAATTATTTATAAATTAGTAGACAAACAAGAAACCGTTAAATAATTAAATCTTATACTATAACAAAATACGCCGCCCAACTCACAGCCGCGTGGCATAGTACCGAGAACACTGGCACTATTGCCCCGCTGAATGCAAAGACTCAGCCGCTGGGCAAGATAGGCACCAGCTCTCAGGTCTCCTGAGGCGTGGACCAGTCTTATGGAAAGATCTTTAATAAACTTTTTGGTGTCAGACGACCAAGGGCCCATTGTCTCTACGCAAGCGCCGCAAATTCGTGGCTTACTGAGCGCGATGAATATTTGCGGCGCTTGAGGAACTGTGCTTGCTCCGCAGCGGCTCCAGCTCTTGAGGATGTACCACGTATATGGGAAGGACATTAAATCATTAATCGCACCATGCCGATATGCGCGACCGGCGCTCTTGACGCAAGTCAGCCCATGGCGTCCGATCTTTGCCACACGGACACTGATGAGGTTCGCACAACTTAGCACCCAAGCGTAAACAAATCGAAATGCGAAGGGTAGCGGGATCAAGGATGATACCTAGGTTATATGGGCTTCAATTTATTTCGATATACGCGAACGAGAACGCTAGTGAACGTAGTCGCGAGCGGCTACTAATTTTATTTATATTTAAATAAAAGTTTGTGATTGATCAAAGTTTACTACAGTATAATATAAACATTAGTTCGGCTATTATACTTTAATCGGGAAAACAAAATGCTCGAAGTAAATAATATTGAAGAGTATCAAAGAATAGAATAATGATCAAAGTAAGGTCGAGAGAACAATTTCCACTTTTATTACCTGGCACTGAGCCCTTGATGAATACTTGGACGAATTAACCACTGGACACGAAACCCGAGAAGAATGTATGAAAACACGATCAACCAATTCTTGCGGGGGTGAGGGGCGATTACTAATGTCAAATAATGACAGTAGTGCTTGAAGTAATCGATATTTTTTTTATCGATAAGTAAGGAGTGAATGAATGAACCTATTGAGATTAATAAATCATGTGTGTTTTAAAAAAAATAGTAAGTTAATTGTTTATTTCGTGGAAAAATAAATAGCACGGTAGGTAAGGAGTGAATGAATGAACCTATTGAGTTTAATAAATTATGTGTGTTTTAAAGAAATTAGGAAGTTAATTGTTTATTTCGTGGACAAATATAAAGCACCTAATAATATGAAAATCTCATTAAAAAAATACCTCAAATTCATAAAAACTATACAATATGGTTTCCAAAGCGTTTGTGTTTGGGTTTATTTTGTGAAAAATGGGTAGAAACATGCAACCTGATACTAGTACTGTACTGATAAGGCTTAAGATGGAAGCGCGCCTCTCCCGGTATCCTCAATCTCTGAGGAACTAGCTATCTTACCTCTAACTGCCGGAACGGACTTGGATAAGATGGTAGTCGCTAGCCAGGCGGACTTACAATTTACTTACTAACACTTTTTAAGTGAGTAAAAAACATTAATATTTGGTTTATATAATAATATAATTCATTATTTACATTAACTTCTTCAATCACTCGAGGTTTTTTATATAAAACAAAATATGGGTAATTAGTTCATTACAGAACCATTGTATAGGACATACACAATAGCAACCCCTCCATAAGTGTTTAATTTTATAATCGATTGCAATCCCTTTCAAAGGTCAAATAGTTGTGGCGCGATGCTATGTGATGCGATGTGAATAATATGTACCTTTTAAATGAAAAATTTAAAGGGATTGTGATAGACTTAAAATTAGACAATAAACCCCCTGTGTGCTTCTCGAGCTGTGATATCTCGTATTCTACATTTTTTTTGGAGCCAAAAATCTAAGTATACTAAAACTTATTGAAAATAATCATCGTCATTAGAAGATCGTTGAGACTAAAACATTTTAATTACAACTCTAGTCCATTTACATTTAAGAAATATGCATATTTGTAAGAAAAAATATAAACTTGTTTTCACTTTATTAAAGATCTCAAAATTTACGCCACCGTACGAAATTAGCACAACCTAAACCCAAATTAGAAATAGTAGACTAGCGTTTGGATAGCGTATAATATAGCGTATAATATAGCTAAGTACATACATAAATATAATTAATTTTATTCTTGCTGTGACCTAACAAGGTCTATGTTAGAAACAAATAATAAATGTAACCACCATTTATGATACATTTTAACAAGAAAAATATTGGAACAAATGAACTCGGCCACAAGTGAATTTTCAGATGTGACTTGAACCCACGACCTTTGGGAATCCGGCCCACTGCTCTAACCAATGAGCTACCGAGTTTTGCGGACCACTGTCGAAATTCTCCGATACTTTTATATTTTTATACGCTGTAAGAATATCCTTCCTTGCATTCGAAAGAGAAAAAAAAAACAAATGTTTAACGATTAATATTATGATGCAACAGCTAATAAGTTATGATTTTTTAATTTTTGCGTTGTCAATGCTATATTTATACTTATGATACATTTTAAATATTAATGTACAACACACCATGATAATGTACAACATAAGTCTCATACTAAAAAACAATACCGTGACTGACTTACAGGCAAGGCAACGCACAGCCCAAACGGCTAAACCAATTAAACTGAAATTTTGCATACAGGTTCTTTTAACGATGTTGGCGAGCACTAAGACAGGATTTTTGATATTACCACGGAAAGGGGAACCATGCGGGTGAAATAAGCAACATTTTTTTTAAGGTTTGAAGCTATATTTCAAATATAACAAGCTCAAAGTTCGTAGGGTTGCGTCGTTTAATTACAGAGTTCCTATAGCCATCTTCGGGCTCCATCATCAGACCTTAGATGTTATCTAAGACCTGAGTACTCGTCTATGTTATCTCCCTGCGTACCGCTTCCACCCAATTCTTCTTGTTAGGGGCTCAACTGTAAATCTGAAATTAATTTAAATAGTTCCTACATTAAAATTGGATTCGTTCGTTCATTTACATACATCGATATGTTTATCGATATGTTCAAGCCCTATACGACATAAAAATGACAATTGAATGAATGAGTGATACGTATAACCCAACCAAATTACTTATGCAATATCTTTGAAGAATTTACACGTACAATGATTGCTTTTTGAAATGACGTATTACATTTTGTTTACATACCAAATTTTATTTATTTTACGAAAAATTGCTACTCTAATAGATTGAAATTATACTTACGCGTGAAAAGAAAAATGTTTTGATTGTCCGGTATGATTTTTACAAATTAAATCAGCGTATTTACCCATTTTTGAGATAATGTTCCACTTCGAGATCTCGCGTCATACTGACAACGCCATATTGCTTACTGTGTCTAAAAGGCAGGGTAAGTGACAGAGGGGTAAAGGCGAACGCGGTCCTCGTTACGCGTCCAGTGGTTAATTCGTCCAAGGATGAATACCTACGATGGGTACAGAAGATAATTTAATTTGATTTTGAATATTTTGCCGCCTTTCGTATAATTTGGGGTTAAATCAGAGTATACCTATTGGACATAGGTACATTTACAAATACGAAAATTGTTAATTACGACAGCTTCACGTTTATTTTTCCATGAAAACATTATTCGTAGTCGATGTAATAATGTTAAGCCATTCGATTTTAGATATCTAGGTTTCAGACTTAAATAAGTCACTATTAATCATTTTGATATCGATCATTCGCATGACAATCTACTTGTTTGGAAAACCGATAAGTATTTAATCAAATACATTTGTATTGAAATGGATTGTAACTGAGAAATAATGGATAGGTTCAAACAAAAGTATTTATTATAGAATACATTGTGAAGATGTCATTTAAATATTCCCAAAAGAGCCCAGCTAATTTGTAATATATGATACAAATAAAACAATGGACTTCCTGTACGAGACAGCCTTAAGGGCGGTCTACACCACTAACAAGACGTGGGCGCTCTCTACAATGCTTCAGCTCTTCATGGATGTTGAAGCACAATTAGACGTACGCGGGTTGAGTGCCTTAACTAAGCTTTAAAAGATGTTATAAAATCTAGACAAAACTTTTAGACTACCTATATCACTTACAGACTTATGAACTAGATATACTTAATAATATTTCATTTACTGAATTGTTAAAGTAGGTTAGTACCTCTAATTATTTCAGAAACTATTCAGTGTTTCTATAACTATTCAAATACATTATTTAGAACTTTTGAAAAAAACATTGCTTCATATACTCATACCTAATAGTTTTTTGAATGCTTTTCTGAAATCCAGATTGAAAATCGTGTAAATTAACGGATTAACAGTTGAATTAACGTAGCCTAGCCATGTGATAAAATTTATTAATTTGTTACTGGGACAACACCAAGGGCAAAATGGCAACATTAAATACATTAGGAAAAACGGTAACCAACAAATAACAAAAACACCCATTATTATTCCGAGCGTCCTCGCTGCACGTCTCTCCTTTGAAAGTGAAATTTTTTGCTTTTGTTCAATAAATTGATGCACTACGTCTCCACTTCTGTTTACCCCACTTACTAAGGTTTTTCCGTGCTTTTTCTTTCTTTGACTAAGTTTTTTGAAAGATCCCATTACTTTCGTTGTATAGCTTCCACAAGGCCCATGTGACCCATCATCAGTCTGTAGTTCCATATTACTTGCCATTCTTTGCCGTGCCAAAGGATCGTGTAACAGCAGTAATGGCACAAAAAAGTTTTTCTTCATGTCCATAAAGGCTTTTTTGTGACGTTTCATACCTTCGCCGCTATCTGAATCATTGTCAGTGTCTTCCCTATTTTCCATGCTCTCGTCTTGATTTTGAACATTTACTGTGAGTCGTTTTTGAACTCTAGCGGCCATCGTGCGACGTCTAAGTCTTTGCCTAGCAGCAATAAAGATTTTGACATACACGATCGCCATTATGATTAAAGGTATAAAAAAAGATCCCAGCGATGAGTAAATAACATAACCAGGCTCCGAAGTTAGTTGGCAAGGAGTTTCAGGTGAAAACTCATCCGGCCAATCGTTCCATCCTAAAAGTGGTGGAGAACTTATGATCAATGACAGTATCCAAACTCCCGCTATTTGAAATATCACGCGCGTCAGCGTCCTCTTGTGAGCGTAATTGATGGGATCCGTTATAGCCCAATATCTATCTAACGCAATCGCACACAGGTTAAGAATTGATGATGTGCACGACATTATGTCGCACGTCAGCCACATTTTGCACAAGTGCTTCCCCCAGAGCCACCTTCCTAAAATTGAATAAGCCACATTCAAGGGCATCACTAACACAGCAACCGCCAAATCGGCCGCAGCTAATGAAACAATGAAAAAATTTTGTACTATTCTTAAAGGCTTGTATGTGAACACTCCAAGTATCACGAGAATATTTCCAAATATAGTCCCTAAAATAATAATAAATAATATAACAATTGTAGTTATGGCTTCCCATTCTGGAACAGCCAATTCAATTCCAAGACTGGTATTATATGTTAAATCTTTATTAAAGTCACATTCGTAATAATCTTCTGTCGTTGAATTAAATGTTGTATTATATTCAATATCTAACAGATAAAGCAAGTCTTCGACGTCATGGTACTTATCGTCACTTGAATTAATCGCAAAACTTTTCATTCTTCTTAATTAAATATACAGATGCAAATTATTTCATTTATCACTCATAGGAAATTCAATTTAATATAATTATTATGGAGAAAATCACACATGAAGTGGGCAAGATAAAATGTATGCTTAAGTTAAATTTTAAGTTATCATGTCACACCGACGAAATAATACGTAAGAAAGCGTAGATTCGCGGGATACGGTTCACGGTAGACTGCGGGAAGAAAAGATTTATTTTTGTGCTACTCAGCAAATTCTGACCTAGGTTGATATACCAATGTACTCGTATGTAGGTAGCGGAGCGAGTAGTAGGTTGACCATCTTATTGTGTTAACAGTTAACTCCATATCCTTATTCTGGAATAATAGTTTTAGTGATACGAGAAAGTGTTTATCGCAGTGATGTTTTAATACTTTATAATAAACCTGTGCTAAAGCAAACCAACAATTAAATTATAAAAAAATAACTCATAGTAAAATTTCCTATATACCTATATATGATAAATTAGATACTTACTTCCTATAAACTATTCTAGAAAAAATCAACTTTGTCTCTATACCGATTTTTACCTTTTTACCCACCTTCTGCGCCAGAGGTCCTGGGTTAGATTCTCGGACAAAACAAATATTATATAACATGTTTATTTGTCTTGCTCTGGGTGTTGAAAATGTATATTATGTATGTACCTACCTATTTACAAAAATAAAGAAATAAAGTATATCCGTTATTGAGTATCCATAACACAAGTTCCTCCCCAAGCAGCACAAGAAGGTTGCTACCGCGATCTTTGGAAATCAAAATATAAAATTATTGGAGAAGTTCGACGGTGGTTCGCAAGTCTCGGTAGCTCAGCGGTTAGAGCATTGGACCGGATTTCCAAAGGTCGCGGGTTCGATTCCCTTCTTAGAATTCACTTGTGGCCGAGTTAATTTTTTCCAATATTTTTCTATTTAAAATTTACCATAAGTATAAAATTAGCATTGAAAAATGCAAAAATTACAAAATCATAAATTATTGGCAGTTGCATCTTAATCGATCGTTAAACACCTGAAAAGATGTTTCTTTCGAATGCAAGGATATTCCTAGCATTGATGTAACAACGCTGGCCTACAGCGTATTAAAAATATAAAAGTATTGGAGAATTTTGACGGTGGTTCGCAAGTCTCGGTAGCTCAGCGGTTAGAGCATTGGACCGGATTTCCAAAGGTCGCGGGTTCGATTCCTTTCTGAGAATTCACTTGTGGCCGAGTTAATTTTTTCCAATATTTTTCTATTTAAAATTTACCATAAGTAGATATAAAAATAGCATTGAAAAATGCAAAAATTACAAAATCATAAATTATTGGCAGTTGCATCTTAATCGATCGTTAAACACCTGAAAAGATGTTTCTTTCGAATGCAAGGATATTCCTAGCATTGATGTGACAACGCTGCTGGCCTACAGCGTATTAAAAAATAGAAAAGTATTGGAGAATTTCGACGGTGGTTCGCAAGTCTCGGTAGC
The DNA here is from genome assembly GCA_910589605.1 of Chrysoteuchia culmella. Taxonomy (NCBI): domain Eukaryota; kingdom Metazoa; phylum Arthropoda; class Insecta; order Lepidoptera; family Crambidae; genus Chrysoteuchia; species Chrysoteuchia culmella. Next base: position 11,906,702 of record OU342653.1, read on the forward strand.
TCAGCGGTTAGAGCATTGGACCGGATTTCCAAAGGTCGCGGGTTCGATTCCCATCTGAGAATTCACTTGTGGCCGAGTTAATTTTTTCCAATATTTTTCTATTTAAAATTTACCATAAGTATAAAAATAGCATTGAAAAATGCAAAAATTACAAAATCATTAATTATTGGCAGTTGCATCTTAATCGATCGTTAAACACCTTAAAAGATGTTTCTTTCGAATGCAAGGATATTCCTAGCATTGATGTGACAACGCTGGCCTACAGCGTATTAAAAAAATATAAAAGTATTGGAGAATTTCGACGGTGGTTCGCAAGTCTCGGTAGCTCAGCGTTTAGAGCATTGGACCGGATTTCCAAAGGTCGCGGGCTCGATTCCCGTCTGAGAATTCACTTGTGGCCGAGTTAATTTTTTTCAATATTTTTCTATTTAAAATTTACCATAAGTATAAAAATAGCATTTAAAAATGCAAAAATTACAAAATCATTAATTATTGGCAGTTGCATCTTAATCGATCGTTAAACACCTTAAAAGATGTTTTTTTCGAATGCAAGGATATTCCTAGCATTGATGTGACAACGCTGGCCTACAGCGTATTAAAAAAATATAAAAGTATTGGAGAATTTCGACGGTGGTTCGCAAGTCTCGGTAGCTCAGCGGTTAGAGCATTGGACCGGTCTGAGAATTCACTTGTGGCCGAGTTAATTTTTTCCAATATTTTTCTAATTAAAATTTACCATAAGTATAAAAATAGCATTGATAAATGCAAAAATTACAAAATCATAAATTATTGGCAGTTGCATCTTAATCGATCGTTAAACACCTGAAAAGATGTTTCTTTCGAATGCAAGGATATTCCTAGCATTGATGTGACAACGCTGGCCTACAGCGTATTAAAAAAATATAAAAGTATTGGACAATTTCGACGGTGGTTCGCAAGTCTCGGTAGCTCACCGGTTAGAGCATTGGACCGGATTTCCAAAGGTCGCGGGTACGATTCCCGTCTGAGAATTCACTTGTGGCCGAGTTAATTTTTTCCAATATTTTTTAATTAAAATTTACCATAAGTATAAAAATAGCATTGAAAAATGCAATAATTACAAATCATAAACCATTCATTCACTTTCGAGGGTGACTATACTGCAGTTTTAGGTGATGTTGGAACTTTTAAAACGAAAAGTACTGATAACTATTTATATTTGAATGTTCTAATATGGCCGTGCATTAAGTGTCAAGTCGAAATTTATGAATAATGGCGGTTACAAAACATTTTCAAGAAGTTAACGGGAAACGTGGATTGCTTGGGTGAAAAACATTGGGCAAATTTAATTTACTGTGATTTACTTAAGGTAATTTTAGGTGAAAAACAGCGGGCCTTCAATTTAATACAGATTTTGTGATTAAATAATTATGATTATACATTTGAGCCATAATATTTTGACAAATCTTTCGTAAAATTTAAAACGATTCGTACTTGTTTATGAAATAAAAGCTAAACCGCTATGTGTAATACGTGTGAAATACGTTTAAATGTAGTATTTAACAAAAAACAAAAGAAGAGAAATGTATTTTAGAAAATGGCGTATGTGTTGTTGCAGTCTTAGGATCTAATGTTCACCTCAGTAGACTCCTTTTGCAGATCGCAGTGCTAAAATGCACCTTTTAAAAGCTCTTAGTTTCAAGTTAGCTGCTAAATTCGTAGTTAAAGAACCTTTACCCTTATATTAGATACAGTATAGTGAATATTCGAACCTGGGCTGCCAATTAGGTATGATTTAAAGCTAAAGGCTGCACGTGTCAACATTTTAGGGTTCTGTAATACATAAAGTCAAAGTCAATATCATTTATTCAGTCTAGGCTGTTACAAGCACTTATGAACGTCAAAGAAGCTATGCCATCGGTTCACAAACCCTACGGCGGGAGACCTTGTAACGAGAAGAACCAGCAAGAAACTCGTTAAGGGCTGTTTTTTTCTCTCTGTTTTATTTCATACAGAGTCGTCAAATTGAAAAATGACCTTAACATATCAGTAAGGTCAATTTCCATCACAAAAATAAATACTAATTATAATATTACATTTTATGGTTATTGTAACCGTAAATAATTTTCAACTGGCAAAGAAAGACTTATCTATCATACATTACAACATTTCTCGCATTACAAGATTACTGTACTGCAAGTTGTGAGGAACATACAGGTCAGTATCAATTTATTTTAGAAAAAAAATATTTAACCTTTAAGCGCCAGATTAAGATAAGCAGACTGAAGTAGACCCATTTCCGCTGGCGGCACCCGTTCACGAGCATGACGCATGAACCAGCCATCGCTTCGCTCAGCCATATTTTAGGGAACGTAACGACCCGCCTCACATGACACCGCCGAAGAAACGTTTGAGTGAGCATGACGTACTTCAGGTACTTATGTTAAGCTGTATAAATATATATATAAAAAAAAATAACAACAGCAATAAAAAGAAAGATAAAAGTGCATTAATGTAAGACACAACATACAATGTTAGTTGAAGACGCATCAGCTGGGTCATAATGACAAAGCATATTTAAAGTAAGTTAACAAAAAAGAATACTTTTATATAATTGGAATAATTTGAAAACATTATTTATTTTTATTTATTCTGATCAAGCAGTGCCACGCGTCTTAACTTAAAGCAACATAAATAACATAAAATCAAAACAAAAATATATATCTCAACACATTTTAACACAAGCAGACATGAGCAGACCCATCCCGCTGGCAGCACCCGTTCACGAGCATGACGCATGAACCAGCCATCGCTTCGCTCAACCATATTTTAGGGAACGTAGCGACCCGCCTCACACGACAAGGGGAAACTCTAGCTCATTATCATTTTAAGTAGAATTAATAATAAAGGATCATGAGTAAAACAACGTTTTTTCTAGAATAAAGTGATATGACACAAAAACATAAATGACGATTTTCTTAAGTACTAAAAATATAAAAAGTTATTATCATACATATACTTATTGATAAATGATCATAATAAAATTATAATAATGATAAATTTATTACAAACCCTAAATTTTTACCTATAAGTACGATTCTATTTTTTTTTTTCTTGTAATAGTCTTTCTTACCATCGACCGGTTAATATAGGACATATAAAAAATATCTATATCATATTTAATAAAGTTATATTAAAATCAATTAAATGAACAGTCGTATAATTTGCGGCACGACACGAAAGTTTAGCGGTGCTAATGCGCGTAGACATTTTAGACGCTACGTTTTCAAGTAGCTTGTAGTAAAAAATATAGAAGTCAATGTAGGGTCCCTTCCACACAGACCCGAGGATCGCGTGATAATATTAGAATCGTACCTTTATGTAAAAAATTTAGGGTTTGTAATAAATTTATCACTATGCTAATTTTATCGTAATCATTTATCAATAATTCATTTTTTTTTACACTTTATTTTACAAAAAACATTGTTTTATCATGATCATTTATCAATTCTACTAAATATAATACTGAGCTAGAGTTTCCCCTCTATGTAATAATACAGAACCCTAAAATATTCTCAGAAAATATCGTTCACGCGGAGCTTCAAGCTTTAAATCATACCTAAAGAGTTGTAACCTCCTTTCAAAATCTACAAAACGGAGTTTTACGTCCCGAAGAGCTAATTTTACATATTATGCAGAAAAAATACTACAAGAAGTATAAGATTTACAATGTTCTATCTCAGGGGTTCCCATTCCCAACCTTTTTCCCTATGCGCCTCACCCAAGCTCTTGCAAAAATACTAGCGCCCCCCCCCCTAGGGTCGGAATGAAGATCTAAACAATTTTAATTAAAATTACAGATACCCAATTTATGAAAAAAAAACATACAGCTGAAGTCGCCGCGCCCCCTCTTGAATGATTCTACGCCCCTTAAGTGGGGCGCGCCCCACTGGTTGGGAATCCCTGTTCTATCTTAAACAGCCCTTCGTGGCTTAATGTTCTACACACGACATTAAAAATCCGTCAAGTGTCAAAATGACGGCATTTATACCTATTGCGCAACTAATTGTTACATAAATTGCTATGCATGAACATATTAATACGGGTAAAATCTGTAAAAGATGCATAATCCTCACTATAACGCAGTTCATAGTGTCACATAAAGTGCCACAAAAACATCTTAGGTTCCCCTTGCAGTTTTGAGTTATTACATTTGCTGCTATAGATCCAGGAGCTAATTCTTGACCTCTTCTACCACCTTTTAAGACCTTAAAGCTGGAAGCAAAAGCTGCAAATTTCACTTATGTGCTGGTTGGGTCATGAAACTTAAAATGGGCTAGATGATTGATGTGTTTGTATGCAATTTTTATTATTACCGCTCAGACGGAACTCAAACTCAAACACATGACCTTTGTAAATCAGGCCCAAAAGCTGTAAACATTGAGCTACTGAGACTATAAGGTATATCCTCGTATTCGAAAGATTTCTCTCAGTTACATAGTACCCACGTTTGTAAAGTTACTATATATGATTTTCTAATTTTTGCATTTTTCAATGCTATTTTTATACTTATGATAAATTTTAAATAGAAAAATATTGGAAAAAATTAACACGGCCACAAGTGAATTCTCAGATGGGAATCGAACCCATGACCTTTGGAAATCCGGCCCAATGTTCTAACCGCTGAGCTACCGAGACTTACGGATCACCGTCGAAATTCTCCAGTACTGTTATATTTCGACGGTGGTTCGCTGAGAATTCACTTGTGGCCGAGTTAATTTTTTCCAATATTTTTCTATTTAAAATTTATCATAAGTATAAAGTTACTATATTCTTGGATATAGCATTAGTCCGGACTCCCAAAGGTGTTTGAGTCCCGTATCGCCAATATCTAGTTGTTTTTTTCTAATACCTATATTGTAACATTTGTAACTAATATTATAAATGCGAAAGTGTGTTTCTTTGTACCTACTTCCTTCACGCTCTAACTAAGCAACCAATCTACTTTTTTGCCATGTAGTTAGTTAAAAACGAAAAGTAACAAAGGCTATTTTTTATCCCGATATTCCTACGGAAACAGGAACCACGCGGGTGAAACCGCGGGCGAAAGCTAGTAGATTATAAAATGTCTCACATAGAGAAACTCCAGATCACTTTTCCAAAAAACGAGACTGCATGATAAGGGGGCGTCCATTACACGTGACGCCACGAATCTTCGAAATTGATTAGTTAAAAAACTTTTTATAAAAAAATGAAAACCGACTTCAAAACACTAAAAAGCAAAAAATAATCCTTTTGGAGTCGGTGCCAGCCAAGGCATTCTACTTTGCGGTCCTACTATTTTATTTTTCTTGCCTTGGCTGGCCACTTTCCAGCCTTGCATAACAAATAACTATTGTTATGCAAGGCTGGAAAGTTGGATTTTAGCTACGCTCGCTACAGTCGTGGTTCAAAGATTGAATTCTGAGCGTAGTTAGGGTTTCAAAGGTTTGAGACGCTAAAAACTTTACTGCCGAGCGCAAAACACAATTTTTTCACCTAAAAACAGCGAGTTTTTTTTAGGTTGTTTCCGTGGTCAACTTCTGGTAAAAATATATTTTAATCAGCACCCTAATTGTCTAATTTCAAAACCTATTACAAACCTTTTCAAAGGTATTGTGATCTTGATAGTGATTTATGGAATTGTTTAACTCCATACATTTATAAAGAAAAGAAAGATATTTTCGTGTGTCAATTTCATTCATTCAATATATTTGTTCGGTTTAATACCGAACACTTTCATAGCTTAGGTGTTTCGATATACCTACTTAGCTACCTAAACTGACGTAGCGCGGCGCATGACCCGTTTCTAGGTCAGCGGTCACTCGTCAATTATAATTATTTTAACAATTAATATTAGTGCATATTTTATCGCGTTATCGATCGGATGTACTCATAAACATTATCTCATCAACATTATCTCATTATCTTTATAACATTAACATTAACATTTTCATATAGTTTAAACAATAACAATTTAGTGTAAACACCTTCGATAGTTTCTAGTGAACTTTGTATGGACTTAACCCCAATAAAGGTGACTTTATATTTAAATAACATCTTTCTCTGAACATTCCTTGATTCACATCACACATCCCCGAACATTGGTCCTTCGAGCGCGCGCGGTTATTCGTGATTTGTGGTGGTGAACAGCGAACAGTGGTGGAAAGTGTGTGTGTGAGTTCAAAGGATTTAACAAAAAGGATTTCGTCTGCACGCTGACTCTGTAAACACAGTCAGTTGCTAAACAGGCAAGCAGACACCCAGCAACAGTACAACGAAGTCAAGTAAGGTCTTTCCTTTTTTACCTTTCTTTCTTCCTTGTAAAACACACTTTAATTACAATGGAAGTACAAAGCGAAGCTGGAGGTTTGGCAGGAATCATGGAAACCCAGATAGAACTTATGAAGGCGATGGATGCGCTGCTAATCAACTTTAAAAAGGATTCTCTTACCCGTAAGAATCCCTCCTACATCAATCGACGCCTGCAGACTCTGGATACCTATTGGACTGATTTTCAGGAAAATCATTTTAGACTAGATGATGAGGTTAAGAACAAAGCGTCATACGATTATTTTACAGCAAACCGCTACAAAGAAACCGAAGAGTTTTATAAGCAAACACGGAGCTATATTGAGAAGTTTTTAACATTGAGCAATACGGCTGGGCAAGACCCAGGACAAACAACAGGTAAAGTATCGGAATCCATTCCCGAGGTCAAACAGAGCAGAAAACAAAGACCGATGCCGGGAGAAATTGAAGAACACATTGAAAGTAAAGAATCTCAAAACATAATCTGTAGATTATTGCGTAAGCAGGAAGCGAATTTCAAAGCTTTAACGCGAACACTGAGTATCATTGACATTGACATAACATCAGCTAAATGGGAGTTAGAAGATTATTTGAAGACGTTACAGATGCGCTGGGTGGAGATTGATAAGTTACACTGGGAGATCGTGTGTGAAAACGAAGAGGAAAACAGCGAATATGAAGGAAAGTTCAACTTTTATGAAAGAAAATATATAGAAATGAAAAAGGCGATAAATTCAAAAATATGGTCGGTGACCCATCGCGAGAAAGCGACCCCACAAATGGACATCCCTATTTTTAGTGGCAGTTATAATCAGTGGGTGCCTTTCAAGGACTTGTTCCGGGAAGCAATCCACGACAATTCTTCTATGTCTAACGCCCAAAAAATGCAATTTCTTCGTAGCAAAGTACGTGGTGATGCTGAGCGTTTAATTCAACACCTGCAAATAAGCTCGGAAAATTACACAGCCTGCTGGGATATTTTGAATAATCGCTACAATAATAAGAAGCTTATTTTTACGTCACACATGAATACTCTTTTAGGCTTATCTAACATGCAACATCAATCGGCAGGACAAATTAAAAAATTACACGATGTCACCATAGAAACATTAAATGCTATAAAGAACCTCGACATTGATACTTCAACCTGGGACCCACTTCTTATTCATCTTTTATCGCAGAAGCTGGATGCGGAAACACATTCGGATTATATTGAATCTTTAAAAAATCCGAGAGAGCTGCCAGTGTTGAATGAGTTCTTAGAATTTTTGGAAGCTAAGTTTACAGCCTTAGAATCCTCCCGTCGAAAACAGGACACAAACAATCAACATACTAAGTCAAATAACTACTTTAATCGAGATTATTCTGCGAACAAAGGTTTACAACAAAATCAAGTGCGAAAGAACAATAACATTCCACATAAAAACATTAAACCCTATACGAAATCATATCATATCTCAAGTACATTTAAATGCCCTCTTTGCTCTCGAGATCATGGCATTTATAATTGTAAAAACTTTCTTGAGATGTCAAATGATCAGAAATTGAAAACGGTCAATAAACTCAAGATTTGCAACAATTGCTTATTTAGTCATAACGGCAGCTCATGCACTTCAACAAAAACGTGTCGAAAATGTCCCCAACAACATAATACAATATTGCATGACGCATATAGCCAACTATCGCCGACTCAGGCGTCAACATCGCGGTCATTGAACGCGAACTGTCGCAACGACAACATAACAACAAATTCGCATATTTCACAAAATAATTATTCGGAAATTTTATTAGCGACAGCTGTTTTAAAAATAAAGGCAGCAGACGGAACATATCATAAGATGCGAGCCTTAATTGACCAAGGCTCGCAAATTTCACTTATAACTGAAAAAGCTTCACAACAGTTAGGTATTAAAAGACAAAAATGTCATGGAACAATATTTGGAGTGGGAGAGAAAGAAAACTCGTGTAAGGGGCTGTCTAACATAGAATGTCGTTCAATGTACAACGACTTTACATTTAACGCAGAGGTGCTTATAATGAACAATTTAATTAAAAGCTTACCTAACAAAACGTTCGAACAACCATCATGGAATCATATAGCCAACATCAACTTAGCTGATCCTGAATTTAACAAAAGCAGACCAGTCGACTTATTATTAGGAGCCGATATTTATTCGATCATAATATTAAGCGGAATGATCAAAGGCGAGGAAACCTCTCAGCCCATCGCACAACAAACCCAATTAGGCTGGTTGCTATGCGGGAATGCTAGGACCTATCACTGCAACGTAGTAATTAACAACTTAGATGATATAAAGCGATTCTGGGACATTGAAGAAATTAACGAACAGTCTACCCTTTCACTAGAAGATCAAAAATGTTTGGATTTCTTTACAAAAACAACACTAAGAAAGGAAGATGGACGGTACGAGGTACGATTGCCCATGAAAGATAACGTCGAACAAAAATTAGGGTCATCGAAAAATACGGCTATTGCTCAGTTTCGTAATTTAGAAAAGAAATTTAATAGCCAGCCTCAATTAGCAAATGAATATAAATCTTTCATGAGCGAATATTTATCACTGGGGCACATGAAACTTGATACCGAAAATAACTCTACCATCGAATGCTATTTACCACACCATGGAGTTCAGCGTAATGAGTCAACAACAACAAAGTATAGGGTAGTATTTAATGCGTCCGCCAATACTTCGTCCGGCAACAGTCTCAATGACTTAATGTACGCGGGACCTAACCTGCAACATGATCTGCAGACATTACTCTTGAACTGGAGACAGTATAAATACGCATTCACGGCCGACATTGAAAAAATGTTTAGGCAAATTCTACTTTCGGAAAAGGATCAACACCTTCAAAAAATCATTTGGAGAGAAACACAGTCGCAGCCTCTGGAAACTTACAAGCTAACAACAGTGACGTATGGCACCAAAGCAGCCCCTTTCTTGGCTATGATGACGTTGCGAAGACTGGCGTCAGATGAGAGAAATGCATATCCTGAAGCGTGCAAGGTGCTAGAATCAGCATTTTATATGGACAACCTGCTTTCTGGTTCATATACAATAGAACACGGGAAGAAGTTAATTGCTGACCTTAACACATTGTTAAAGTCTGGAGGAATGAATTTAAGAAAGTGGTCCTCTAACAATAATGAGCTTCTATCAAACATAAAACAGGAATGTAATAACAACAATATATTCACTTTCAAAACAGATAACAACACGAAAACATTAGGTTTAACATGGAACTCTACAACGGACAAGTTTACGTTCCAGTTTAACATTTTAAACAATGATAGTAAGTTAACAAAGCGCTCGTTGTTGTCACAAATATCTAAATTATTCGATCCCCTTGGTTGGTTAGCGCCGTTATCAACGAAACTAAAATTACTCTTTCAAAAGGTTTGGAAAACAAATACACGTTGGGATGACGTAGTACCCGAGAATATATCGAAAGAATGGTTAAAAATTCAATCGGATATTAAAATCATTAACACATTCGAAATTCCAAGGTGGTTATTATGTAACGCGTACGACGTCATTATATTACACGGGTTCTGTGACGCATCCGAAGAAGCATATGCATGCGTTGTTTACGCTCAGATTAAAGGCCGACCGGAGACAACCCTAGTCGCCGCTAAAAGTAAGCTCGTACCATTTAAAAAGGCTTATTCTCTACCGAGGCTAGAGTTAAGTGGCGCATTACTACTCGCAAAACTTACGGCTAAAATTAAACAATCCTTTAATCAGCATATTATAGAAGTCAGGGGTTGGACCGACTCCATGGTAACATTAGGGTGGATTCAGGGAGAACCAACCCGCTGGAAGCCGTTCGTGGCAAACAGAGTTGAAAAAATCAACGAAACATTACCTAACAATTGTTGGCGATATGTAAAGTCTAGTGACAACCCTGCGGACGCAGCTAGTAGAGGACTATACGTTTCACAGTTAAAGGACAACTCCTTGTGGTGGAACGGACCTTCTTGGCTATCAACAATCGACATTAAAGAAACAGAGCAGCCAAAATATGTCACTGAATTAGAGCTGAAAACAAAACATCAAAAACAAACCAACATTATTCAAAAAAGCGAAAGCGATTCCGATAACATTATAAATTCATATTTACAGAAAAATAGCTCTATTTCACACGTCATTCGTATAATCGCATGGTTACTGCGGCCGGTGAACCCGCTGCGTAAGCAACTACCGAACTATCTAACATTGCAAGAAATAAATAAAGCTACATTAATTATTATAAAATGTGTGCAAAAATTGGAATTTAGCGCGGACATTGACCACTTACAGAAATACGGAGTTGTAAAATCTAACAGTAAATTAAATAATCTACATCCAACAATTAGTGAAGATAACGTTTTGAGAGTTGGTGGTCGACTACAAAACAGTAATCTGAGATTCGATTCGAAACATCCAGCAATAATTCCAGCTCACCACAGATTGGCTACGCTACTAATAAATAAAGCTCATTTGGATACATTCCACGGTGGTCCAACCCTAACATTAGCGAAATTACGTAAGCAGTATTGGATTACCGGAGGCGTTAACGTCGTTAAGAAACAAATAAGAAACTGTGTCACCTGCCGCAAACAGGAGCCAAGAACGCAACACCAAATCATGGGAAATCTACCAGTAGCAAGAACCAACCCTGCTCCACCCTTTTTCCATACCGGTGTGGACTACACGGGGTTCGTGGAGATTAAGTTAAACAAAAGTAGGAGCGCCCGTTGTACGAAAGGTTATGTTGCCGTATTTGTTTGTATGGTAACGAAAGCGGTACACCTGGAAATAGTGTCAGATTTAACGAGCTCCGCCTTCTTAGCCGCTTTACGTCGGATGGCTGCTCGTCGAGGAGCTCCTGCGCACATATACAGCGATAACGGCACGAACTTCCACGGAGCAGACAACATCCTTAAGCAAGAATACAAACAAATAATGCAATCATTTGATGACAATTTGGTAAAGGAAATAACTGGTATGAACATTGAATGGCATTTTACCGCCCCAGCATGGCCTAGTTCTGGAGGGCTGTGGGAGCGAGCCGTGCGCAGCTTAAAACACCATCTCAAGCGGGTAGTAGGCCAGCAAAAATTAACATTCGAAGAGTTTTCCACTATCCTAACACAGTTAGAGGCGTGTTTAAACTCGAGACCCCTCTGTGCTCTAACCGAAGACGTCGACGACCTGAACATATTAACACCAGCTCACTTTTTAACTGGAAGAGCAGGTTTGACAGTCATCCAAACAGCTGAAGACGCTCGGACAAGGTGGCACTTAACGACAAAGATATTTCAAACAATATGGAACAAGTGGAAAACTGAATATCTTAGTCAACTAACAGCGCGCAGTAAATGGCAACAGCCTCAGCATAACATTAAAGTGGGGGACATAGTTGTGATCCATGAAGATAACTTGCCAGCAGGCAAGTGGGCGATGGGTAGAGTAACCGAGACGCATCCCGGAACAGACGGCCAAGTACGCGTAGTTACTTTAAAAACGCAAAACGGATCAATAAAGAGACCAATTGTAAAACTGTCACTGCTGCCGATTACGTCACACGATCAAATAACAAACCCAGTACAGAAAACGTGCCCTCCAGTTACCAACCAAGAACGACCTAAAAGAAACTGCACTATAGCAAAAACCAAAACAACATTATCTACAACTGTCCTAACAATTATTTATTTCTTCACTTTATTTACCAATGTCTTCGGAGCCAACGTGATAACAAAGTTACCTAACAACCAATCGTTATATTTTGATCCCGTTGCTAGTGTTCAACTAAATCGCGATACATGGACTTTAGTTGTATATTACGACATGGAACCGTATTGGGAAGGAAACACCGCATTTACAAAACTACAACTATATTTACAAACAACATGTGGAGTACTAAATACAGAGAATCACTGTAATATGATAGTGCCCCATTTAGATCATCAATTCACGGAGCTCCAGTACTATAACGAACTTTTACTTGGTCAGCATTTTGAGCGCCACGCTAGACAGCGTCGCGGCCTCCTCAATGGCGTGGGATATCTCGCGAATACATTATTCGGCGTATTGGATGAGCGTTTCGCAGAACAGTATTCTCAAGATATAGAACAAATTAAACAGAATCAAGCTCACTTAGCTAAGTTATGGAAAAACCAAACATCAATCGTTGAATCCCAATATAATTTATTAAAACGAACAGAGACCCTTATTACCAAACAACACAAAACTATAAACAAACATTTGAATAACGTCGACCAAACAATAAGTATTTTAGAAAAACAAGTGAATCAAGTGTCTCTTGCCGAGGACTTCACTTTATCTGTTATCGCTGCACAACAGATATTACAAACTCTAAAAGAAGTTCAACAATCTCTTCTGGACACCGTGACCGACATTTACCAAGGACACTTCAACCTGCACCTGCTGACACCACAACAATTGCAAACAGAGTTGAATACGATATCAGGTTTATTGTCAACTGACGTCACACTTCCAATAAACAGTATTCAATCTGATGTTAAAGAAATCTATAAATTACTGAAAATCAAGGCAAGGATGACGAAAGATTATTTCATATTTGAAATAAACATTCCGTTGGTCAGTAGAGATACCTATGACCTATATAAAGTTATATCTGTACCACAACAATTTGGGAAGATTATGAGAAAAGTAACAGCCATTTCCGATTTATTAGCAATTAATCTACAGAAAGATTCTTACATAACAGTATCACAAGAAGACTATCAAAATTGTATAAGAAAGGATTATTCAACATTACTCTGCAATTTTGACAGCCCTATTTATAAATTCAAAAGTGACCAAGACTTGTGCATTAAGAGTGACGAAACGATTAATCATCGCTGCAAAATAAACATTGTCGCGTGCCAGAGTGAATGGCACACACTAACAAAATTAAATACTTACTTGTTCACGTGCTGCGGCCAGTGTCAAGTACGAACAATTTGCAGGGATCGAGTTACCGCGCATCAGGTGACGAGCCCGAGTCTTATCAGCATTGCAAGCGGCTGTATTATTAAAACAGATAATTTTTCCGTATTCGCTCACAAAAACTTAACTAATTCGTTAACGATAAGAGAAAACTTAGACATTAATTATATAGCTCCGATCAACCACATAATTAACATAACTATGGAACATTACAATGACAGCATTAACAACAGCTTTGAAGACGAATCAAAAAAACTATCAAAGGAAATAGAAAGCAAGATCCAGATGCTTAAGGATTCTGAAGTATCACTGGAATCAAACTCCTTATCAGCTCATGATATCCACCAGTATACCCTGTCATATGGCCTCATAGCGGGAGTAATATTAGTAGGAGCTTTTTTGTTGTTTCGTCGAGTCCGTCGCAGCCGTGGTCCCAGTACGTCATCGAGAGCAGCTGATGCGGAAGCGCCCCCGCTGGCGGGCGCCGCGCACGGGCAAGCGGCGGCGCGGCCGCGGGCGCCGGCGCCGCCGCCCGCCCGCTCCACCAGCATGTGTCACCTCAGTGACGTCAGTGTGAGTGAGAGTGATAGTGTAAGTGCGCGAGTGCGTAAGTATAACAGTGAAACTGAATTAAAAGTTTTAAAGCCTATATCTAAAAAGTTAGTGTTTAGTGAAGTGTAAACTGTGAAGTGAAGCGAGCGAAAGAAAAGACAAAACTTTTAGTTAACAGTTTATTATGTTTTAATTTAATAACATATACTAACTCTTCCATTTAGTTCATAAGAAAATTATTGCTCATCACCTTGTCTCATAATCAGCAACACAGTATCATTACTAACAGTCATTAGGTTGTATTTCTATTATTTTTAGGGTGTTTTTTCCCGCCCGGGAATATGTTCGGTTTAATACCGAACACTTTCATAGCTTAGGTGTTTCGATATACCTACTTAGCTACCTAAACTGACGTAGCGCGGCGCATGACCCGTTTCTAGGTCAGCGGTCACTCGTCAATTATAATTATTTTAACAATTAATATTAGTGCATATTTTATCGCGTTATCGATCGGATGTACTCATAAACATTATCTCATCAACATTATCTCATTATCTTTATAACATTAACATTAACATTTTCATATAGTTTAAACAATAACAATTTAGTGTAAACACCTTCGATAGTTTCTAGTGAACTTTGTATGGACTTAACCCCAATAAAGGTGACTTTATATTTAAATAACATCTTTCTCTGAACATTCCTTGATTCACATCACACATCCCCGAACAATATTTCATAACACGTCCCGATCATAATCCCTATCAAATGTCAAATAGTGACAACCTGAAGTATGTTAATATCTTTCAAATGAAGAATTGAAAAGATTTTACGTTGGTTTTTGTTTGACAAGAAGCATTTCCGTATTACGAAATCAGTAGGCAACAAACCTTCTTTGATAGTATATTTGTGAAAACTGAAACAAATAATATAAAAGAGGTTATGTTTTTAAATTATTGAAAACTATGATATTTTTCATTTTGTTTGTTTGTGACAGATCACCGAAAACACAAAATAAGAAATTATAGTTTGGTTGGTTGACCTATACAATTGACAAGTGATGAGCATCCGTATATAATACGGCTACGCTTTTTTTTCCCGCAAACCGCACACGAGATTTTTGATCAAATAGAGCAATGTCAGTAGAAAATACTTGTTCACATAGTCTTCATGTGAGAAAATATCCTGTTTAAGAAATATTTTTCACGTGAACTTCCGAATTTGTCACCGAAGAGGCCGCATCTGGTTGCGTTCGAAAAATGTATTGCCTTGAACGTAGCCAAAGTGAACAAAAATAAAACGTTAATTTGACAGAACTAACGATGAACGAACTAACGTTGATTCGCCTGTAAAAATAAAAATAAAAAAAATAAAATAAAATAAAAACAACTTTTAAGGATATCAAACGCACTATATTTCCACGAACTAAGTTGTAATTGTCCGTATTTTTTTCAGCTGCCGTGGTCACGGGATGTCATCCTGTGACCACGGCAGCTGTAAAGGTGCCGAAACGTCGTCGGGAAAATCAAAAAACCCTAAAAAACCAAAAAATACGGACAATTACAACTTAGTTCGTGGAAATATAGCGCGTTTGATATCCGTAAAAGTTGTTTTATTTCAATGAACAGTGCGCGCCAAAACATAAGATAAAGATTTGATATTACTCAAAAGTCGTTTTGTCAGTTCATAGGTATGGAGATGGTAATTGTTCGATGCATTAGAATCGAACACCTAAACTTATGTTATGACGTACACGCACGGGTCAGCAGTAGTGAGGTTGACACGCGCGCGGTACTTCAGTGCATTCTTTGGTATCAAACGCGCCGGGTGCATTCATTTAACAAACATAAACATTCTAACATTTTACGTAACCTTTTTTCTATATTAATTGAACATTTACT
Source organism: Chrysoteuchia culmella (assembly GCA_910589605.1). Lineage (NCBI taxonomy): Eukaryota > Metazoa > Arthropoda > Insecta > Lepidoptera > Crambidae > Chrysoteuchia > Chrysoteuchia culmella. The sequence continues at coordinate 11,922,462 of OU342653.1, forward strand.
TTGGACTATCTTAAGTTAACATTAAACATTGGCTAGAACTATAAGTTATCATAAGAACTATTTGTGGAATAATAATAATAAACTCTTTTAATATATAAACTTTCTCATTTCACTCTAAAACTATCATCGTAATCTCGCACTAAACGTAACATGGTCCTTCGAGCGACCTCGCGAGTCGGTTAAAATATCGTCTTGTGAGTGTAAAAGAACTAGTGAACAGTGATTCGTGCGTTTGGATTGCGGTGTCACAAGTGGGTGGGGAGATCAAGAAACAACAGGCTTGGAAACGAGACCAAGCCAAACGAGTAAGCCAGAGCCAGCAGTATAACATGTAAGATCTTTCCATTATCTTATCATATTACTACCCACAACAATGGAGGGTCTTATGGAAAACCAGAAGCAGCTGATGAGTGCCATAGAGCAACTCGTCACCAACTTTAAAAAGGACGGAGCAAGTCGCAAAACGCCTTTATACATCAAGAAGAAACTTCAAACTCTTGATAATTACTGGCAAGAGTTTGAACGAAACCATCTCGAGATATGTAAGTTGGGTGATCGTGATTACACTTATTTTGTAGAAAATCACTATTCTCAAACAAAAACTTATTATGAAGAGAAAAGACAGTGGATTTTACAACAACTTTCGACAGAGACGAAACAAACATCTGAAATCCTGATCGAACAACCAGGAACTAAAGAAATGGAGTGCGAAGAGGGAGAAGGTTTAAAGCAGCAAAACGAAAGTTGGTTTCAATCTAAAAGTCAAGGAAATAGCAGTAAATTAAATGAAATGTTACGTAAACAGATGGCAAACTTTAAAGCGTTTAGAAGAACTGCAGCAAACATTAATTTAGAAACGATGACCGACAAGTGGGAATTTGATGACGTCCTAAGATCTTTACAAAGTCGCTGGTCAGCAATAGACTCCCAGCACTGGGAGTTGGACAGTGAAATATGTGAAGAAAACAAAGAATATGAGCAAACATTTACTAAATATGAACAACAATACAATGATTTGAAAAAAGGTATCAACAAAAAGATGTGGGCTGTGTCGCACAGAGAAAAGTCCACGCCGCAGCTAGAAATTCCCATATTTAGTGGTAATTTTAATCAATGGGTGTCATTGAAAGACCTGTTTAACGAAGCTATTCATAACAACCCATCGTTATCACAGGCTCAAAACATGCAGTTTTTAAAGAGTAAAGTGCGGGGCGAGGCGGAGCGACTAATACAGCACCTCCCTATCAGTACTGAAAACTATTCAGCTTGTTGGGAGCTGCTTAACCACCGATATAACAACAAAAAACTAATTTTTACCTCTCACTTGAATATTTTACTCAGCCTCCCCAATATGCAACAGCAATCAATGTCACAAATAAAGAAAATGCATGATATAACCTTGGAAAGTTTACATGCTATCAAGAATTTAGGAGTCGACGTCAGCAGCTGGGATCCAATTTTAGTACACCTTCTATCGCAAAAAATGGATTCTGTAACATATGGAGATTATATTCAATCTCTGACTAACTCTCGAGAACTACCAGTTTTACAAGAGTTTCTCGACTTCATGGAGAGCAAATTCATGAATCTCGAATCATCAAGGCGTAAGCAAGACAACACGCATCAAAAAACATCTCCACAACAATCTTATAACAGTAATTCAGCGCCCTACATAAATAGGCCACACAATAATTTTAATAATTATAACAATAATGGAAATAAAACTATGGCGAAATCATTTCATGTATCCGGTGTCAAGTGTCCGCTATGCAGCGGCGAACACGGATTGTATAATTGCACAACATTCTTAGAAATGCCGAATGAACAAAAATTCAAAACATTAAATAAATTGAAAGTTTGTGGCAACTGCTTATTCAGCCATAATGGGAATCGTTGCATCTCAACACGCAGATGCCGAAAATGTTCACGACCACATAACACCATACTTCATGAGGCCCACATATCAACGGGTGCATCTTCGTCATCTTCAGGCGTGACAGCATTTAAAACACAACAAGAAAATATCTCCAGTACCTCTCATGTATCACAAGAAAACATGTCGGAGATTTTACTTGCCACAGCAATTGTACGCGTGAAAGGAGCAAACGGTACTTACCATAACTTACGCGCACTAATTGATCAAGGTTCTCAAATTTCCATAATAACAGAGAGAGCCGCCCAGCTTTTAGGTAACAAAAGACAAAAAAGTAAAGGCACTATCTTTGGCGTAGGAGAGCGAGAAAATAACTGCAAGGGTATGATAAACATAGACTGTGCCTCCATGTACAATGATTATGCATTCGCCGCAGATGTTTTCATAATGAACAACCTAATTAAAAATCTACCTAACAAAACTTTTATGAAACCATCGTGGTCCTTTATCCAGAATATAAATTTAGCAGATCCTGAGTTTTTCGTTAGTCGTCCAGTAGATATATTGTTTGTATAATCAAATATTATGTTGACTGGAATAATTAAGGGTGAGGATACACAACAACCGATAGCCCAGCAAACCCACCTTGGCTGGCTACTTTGTGGAAACGCAAAAACATATCAGTGTAAGTCATTTTAAATAACCTGGATGATATGAAAAGATTTTGGGAAATGGAAGAAATAAGCGAGCAATCTAACTTATCTGTTGAAGATCAAGAATGCATAACATTATACTCAACAACAACGGCAAGGAATAAAAATGGTAGTTATATAGTAAAAATACCTTTAGAAAAGTCACCCCTTTTCTAAAAAATTGGGATCCTCAAAACAAATAGCTATTGCGCAATTCTTAAACTTAGAAAGAAAATTTGACAAACACCCACAATTAGCATATGATTACAAAACATTTATGAATGAGTACTACGCCTTAAATCATATGATAACAATGAGCGGTAATAGGACTCCGCAATGCTTTTTACCGCACCATGGAATACAACGCACCGAATCAACTACTACTAAATATAGAGTTGTATTTAATGCGTCGGCTAAAACAAGTACAGGGTTAAGCCTTAATGATGTGATGCGCAAAGGGCCTAACTTACAACAGGATTTGCAAACATTGATTTTAAGATGGCGGCAATATCAATTCGCCTTTACTGCGGACATTGAAAAAATGTACCGACAGATTTTAATACATGAAGATGATCAACATTTACAAAAAATAGTATGGAGAGATTCTAAAGAACACCCCTTACAATTTTATCAGCTTACAACGGTCACCTACGGAACTAAATCCGCCCCGTTTCTGGCAATGATGACCTTGAAAACGTTAGCAGCGGACGATAAAACTACTTTTCCAAAAGCATCAAAGGTATTGGAGGACTGCTTTTATATGGATGACCTGGTCCATGGGGTCCACTCCATAGAAGAAGGAAAGGAACTTATAACAGACCTGAATAAGTTATTAAAATCGGGTGGGTTCAATTTGAGGAAGTGGGCCTCGAATGAACCGGAAATCCTAATCAACATTACCAACAAGCAAGATAAATCAGACGAAATCTTTAACTTCAAAACAGAAAATACATCTAAAACACTCGGATTATGTTGGAACTCGACTGAAGATAAGTTCACGTTTCAATGTAATATGACCCTCCATACAACAAAACCAACAAAGAGAAAGCTTTTGTCTGAAATAGCAAAACTTTTTGACCCGTTAGGTTGGGTCACTCCTATATCAACAAAATTAAAATTATTATTTCAAAAATTATGGAAACAAAAACTGGAATGGGATGACGTAGTAACAGATGAAATTAGTAAAGAATGGACAAAAATAAAAGACACATAAACATTATAAACCAGTTTGAAATACCACGATGGATTAGCAGTAAAGAGAATGACGTCATACAACTGCACGGTTTCAGTGACGCGTCGGAAAACGCTTACGGCTGTGTAGTATATGCGAAGATAAAAAATACATCGCATATAACACTTATATCTGCAAAGTCAAAACTGGTACCCAGAAAAAAGGCACTCACACTACCAAGATTAGAATTAAGTGGTGCTTATTTACTTACTAAACTAATTAACAAAATAAAATTTGCCTTGTCACAACATACAATAGAGCTTTATGGTTGGACAGACTCTATGATCGTGTTGGGGTGGGTCAATGGCGAACCCCAACGATGGAAAAGTTTCGTAGCCAATAGAGTCCAAAAAATCACAGAAATCATCCCTAGCAATGATTGGCGCTACGTATCATCTAGCGAAATTCCCGCTGATGCTGCAAGTATAGGCATGTATGTAACACAATTGAAGGAACATAATTTGTGGTGGCAGGGTCCAGTTTGGTTACCAACATTTCAAAATGAAAAACAAAAGAAAATTACGTATACTACAAATCAAGAAGCAAAAAATATTCAGTGTAATGTAATACAACAAGAAAAAAAATACAAATATTATTTTAAACTTATTAGAAAAATACAGTTCATTCGATTTAATCGTACGTATAATAACATGGATACTCAGGGCATTGACTCGGAATCGTAAACAATGCCCCACATATCTCACGTTACAAGAACTCCGTAAAGCAAAAATATTAATTCTGAAACATGTGCAAGAAAATGCATACGGAACAGAAATGGATTATTTGAACAAAAATAAGCGAATGAACGATAGAAGTACATTATTGAATTTAAAGCCTTTCATCGATCAGTTCGGAATCTTACGTGTAGGAGGACGTTTAGAAAATTCAATATTAACACCGGAAGCGAAGCACCCTATTATTATCCCGAATAATAGTAGATTAGCCAGCCTACTTATCGATCAAGCACATCTTTTAACATTTCACGGCGGCCCACGTCTCACGTTAGCAACCCTGAGACAACAGTATTGGGTGACTGGAGGAAACAACGCTGTAAAGAAACAACTACGCAACTGCATCATCTGTAGAAAACAAAGCCCTAAAATGGAAAATCAATTAATGGGTGATTTACCGGAAGCCAGATGCGACCCTGCAAGTCCATTCTATCATACGGGGGTGGATTACACAGGATTTGTAGATATAAAATTAAACAAGGCCCGGTCAGCAAGGATAACAAAAGGCTACGTTGCTATTTTTGTATGTATGGTGACCAAAGCTGTATATATAGAATTAGTGTCGGACCTGACGAGTTCTGCGTTCCTGGCGGCTTTACGAAGGATGGCTGCTAGAAGAGGAGCACCCCGCCATATGTACAGTGATTGTGGAACAAATTTTGTGGGAGCCAATCGTATTCTAAAGGAAGAGTATCAACATTTAGAAAACATTTTTAACGACAGCTTCTTCGCCGAAATAACAGAGATGTCCATAGAATGGCACTTTAATGCGCCATCCTGGCCCAGTGCTGGAGGTTTGTGGGAAAGAGCGGTCAGGAGTCTCAAGTTTCATCTGAGAAGAGTTGTTGGTGATCAAAAATTAACATTTGAGGAGTTCGCCACTATACTCGCCCAAATAGAAGCGTGTTTAAATTCCAGACCGCTTGCCAGCTTAACTGAAGATATAAATGACTTGGATTTCCTTACGCCAGCTCATTTTTTAACAGGAAGATCAGGAACAACAATCATACAAACCACAGAAGACGCTAGAACAAGATGGCAACTTACCAACAAATTATTTCAAGATATCTGGAAAAAGTGGAAGCTAGAATATTTAAATCAGTTAATGTCTAGCAAGAAATGGCTTCAACCTAAACGAAACCTGCAAATCGGCGATTAAGTGGTCATACAGGACGAGAACCTACCACCCGGCAAGTCGGCGATGGGAAGGGTCATTGACCTTCACCCGGGTAAAGACGGTCTGGTCAGAGTTGTCACATTGAAGACTAAAAACGGAAATATCAAGAGGCCAGTCGTCAAGTTATCTATTTTACCAATAAATAATTCAAGATTAGAAACAAAACAAGAGAGCGAAAATAACAACAAAAACGAAAAAATGAACATAACAAAACATTGTAACATTAAAATAAACAAACAAACACGCACGCCCTTCGTTAACATAGCTATGGCGATAATACTATTTATGACGCTAATTACGTCATCAAGTTGCTCAACTACGATCACAGAAATCAATAAGGAACGATCATTGTATTTAGATCCCCTGGAAAAAATGCAACTGATAAGAGATAAATGGACCCTCGTTGTATATTATAATATGGCACCATTTTTTGAAGGAATTGAAGCATTTGACAAGATATATAATTATTTAGATAAAACTTGTATCGCCATGAACAAAAACAATCACTGCAACCTGATAGTATATCAATTACAGCACGAGTACTTGGAACTAAAATACTATAATGAATTATTACTAACTCAACATTTTAGCGCCCAGACAAGACGGCGGCGCCGTGGCCTTATCGATGGTGTAGGCTACCTGGCGAACTCGCTCTTTGGAGTATTAGACCAGCGCTTCGCGGAAAAATACACGAAAGACATCGAACTCTTAAGAAAAAATCAATCTCATCTCAATGCTTTGTGGAAAAATCAAACATCTGTGGTGGAGGCTGAGTACAACCTATTGAGAAGAACAGAAGAAAACATCGCTAAACAACATAAAATAATCAATAAACATTTAAATAGTTTGGACTTTGCCGTAAACACACTGCAACAACAAGTAAACAATATATCACAGCTGCAAGAATTTACCTTATCAGCATTTGTGGCAAATAACATGTTAAATCATTTAAACAAAATTCAAGAGTCGCTGATAGACACTATTACTGATATTTATCAAGAACAATTCGACCGGCATTTATTAACACCTCTACAATTAAAGAAAGAATTAAATGTAATATCTGGACTGCTGACCAGTGACATTACCCTACCACTAGAAAACAGCGAAACTGATCTTCGAGGACTTTATAAGCTAATGAAAGTGAACGCAAGAATGACGGAAGAATATTTTATTTTCGAGATAAAAATCCCGTTAATTAGTCGTGACAGTTTTGATTTATACCACATTATAGCGTTACCACAGAAAAACAAAAATAGCATGATCAGTTTAACTCCGATAGCGGGTCATGTCGCTATTAATTTACAAAAGGATTCATACCTGCCTATTTATCAAGGAGATATCCAAAACTGCATCACACGGGACGTAGCTACCTACTTATGCTACCTTCAACAGCCTATCTACAAAATGAAAACAGATCAAGACCTCTGTATTAAAGATGATAACAATCGAAACAAATGCAAGATCAACATTTCAGCTTGCCAAAGTAAATGGTATCGTTTAGAGAAACTAAATACATTCATTTACTTTTGTTGTGATTACTGCCAGTTTAAAACATTATGTAGCGATCAAGTTACGTTACATCAGATTACACAAACAAGTATTGTGATTATAGAAGATACGTGTGTTATAAAAACAGACAACGTCACTATCTATGCACACAGAAATCCTAAAAGTCAGATAAATATTGAACCAGTAATTGAAACCCCAATAATAGCACCCATTAACAATATAATTAATTTAACTATAGATAAACATGAAAGTGAGAAAATACTTCGGGATATTTCAAACGAAAGAATTGAAAAGGATATTGAAGAAAAATTGAAAACAATGAAAGAAAGCGAGAATACTATGGAACAAGATATATCATACCATGACATACATCATTATACCCTCATCTACGGTATCTTGGTAACTGTCGGCCTGGTAGGAAGCATTATTCTGTGGAGAAGATTCTGTCGCTGGCAAAGGCCCGCGCTCTCTGCAGCAGCGGAGTCATCGCGGGTGGGGAGCGCTCTGGACCCACCCGCGCCGGCCCCTCGCAGCAGTGACCGTGTCAGTCAAGTGAGAGTGACAGTGAGTGGTGACAGTGAAAGTGAATTTAATCGTGTGGTTAAGAAAAATCAAGGGACAACCCCTGTGTTAAAAAGGGTATCTTTTAGTGAAGACTCTATGTGAAAACATGCTAGCAAGGTTAAAAAAAAAAAAAAAAAAGTTATATTAGTTTTATTGTATTTGACTTTTACTTTCTATTTCTTATAATTTTTTGATTATAATATAAGCAAACATTGTTCTTCACCTTGTAAACTCACCCTCTCATCTAACTTGTATTATCATCTCATGATACTCATCTTCTCGGCCGGCAATATGTTCGATGCATTAGAATAGAACACCTAAACTTATGTTATGACGTACACGCACGGGTCAGCAGTAGTGAGGTTGACACGCGCGCGGTACTTCAGTGCATTCTTTGGTATCAAACGCGCCGGGTGCATTCATTTAACAAACATAAACATTCTAACATTTTACGTAACCTTTTTTCTATATTAATTGAACATTTACTTTGGACTATCTTAAGTTAACATTAAACATTGGCTAGAATTATAAGTTATCATAAGAACTATTTGTGGAATAATAATAATAAACTCTTTTAATATATAAACTTTCTCATTTCACTCTAAAACTATCATCGTAATCTCGCACTTAACGTAACAGTAATATAAGGTTTCTTTTAGTTGTTTGTAGTAAAGTATTTACAAAAGAATGTTTAGTGCACCTTACAGAGGGAAAAATAATAGTAAGTAAACATAATATATGGAAATAAATGAGAATGAAATAGAATTTGAAACAGTATCCCAGGTCTTCATACTTCCAACAGGTATTACTTTAACAACATCAACAACATTAATGATATAAAAAAAGGGAGTTTTTAAGTAGTTAATTCAAAGTTACTTGAAAAAAGAATAAATAGTTACTTACAATAACATTAAAAAAAATCGGTAAATGTTGACGTTGTTAATTTGTTAAGTTAATTTTTTCCAATATTTTTCTAATTAAAATTTACCATAAGTATAAAAATAGCATTGAAAAATGCAAAAACTTCAAAATCATAAATTATTGGCAGTTGCATCTTAATCGATCGTTAAACACCTGAAAAGATGTTTCTTTCGAATGCAAGGATATTTCCTAGCATTGATGTAACAACGCTGGCCTACAGCGTATTAAAAATATAAAAGTATTGGAGAATTTCGACGGTGGTTCGCAAGTCTCGGTAGCTCAGCGGTTAGAGCATTGGACCGGATTTCCAAAGGTCGCTGGTTCGATTCCAGCCTGAGAATTCACTTGTGGCCGAGTTAATTTTTTCCAATATTTTTCTATTTAAAATTTACCATAAGTATAAAAATAGCATTGAAAAATGCAAAAATTACAAAATCATAAATTATTGGCAGTTGCATCTTAATCGATCGTTAAACACCTGAAAAGATGTTTCTTTCGAATGCAAGGATATTTCCTAGCATTGATGTAACAACGCTGGCCTACAGCGTATTAAAAATATAAAAGTATTGGAGAATTTCGACGGTGGTTCGCAAGTCTCGGTAGCTCAGCGGTTAGAGCATTGGACCGGATTTCCAAAGGTCGCTGGTTCGATTCCAGCCTGAGAATTCACTTGTGGCCGAGTTAATTTTTTCCAATATTTTTCTATTTAAAATTTACCATAAGTATAAAAATAGCATTGAAAAATGCAAAAATTACAAAATCATAAAATATTTAATACAAAGTTATTGCACCGAGCATTTTTAGAATCTAAACGGGTTTTTAGAGTTTGTAAAGAATATGTGTCAAGTGATTCGTCTTATCGTCAGCCTAATTTTGAAACTGCTTATGTCCATTTTAGCAAACTTTACAGGAGGAAATAAAAACTGTTTATTTTTCATAGTTACGGTACTAATTGAAATATAGGTAATGATGTATTTTAGTATAAAATTGCTTAAGGAATACGATTTTATATTCTTTTTTTATGTAATTTAATTGGTTCAATAAGAAAACGGACTTACGAACTTTTCTACGCAAAGCGTCTGGACTTACGTACTTTTACTAATTTCTATAGTTAATATTTTAGTATTTATTTGAATAGTGAATTATAAAAAAAAACTTCAATGATATGAAATTAAAATCTTTATTATAGGATTCATTGAGATCAACATCATATCCGTGACAAACAGAAACATAATTATTCTTTTGCTATTATTATTTAACTTGAAAGGCTCAAGAAAGTTTTGAACTTATTTGCACTTAAAAACACTTGGAATCAACAAGTTTACAACAGTCTAGTAAGATGTTTTTAAATTGAACAACATTATTAACATACAAATAATTCGTGGTAACTTGCAAGCTCACTCCTACTACTAATTAAATCAGTCTTCTTACTTATTAACTAACTTATCTTTAATTGGCACAAAATCAGACTCATATTTCTTTATTATAAACTACTAGGAAGAATCAGTACTTGTAAGTCTTAACAAAAATATTATTAGGTACTTAAAGTTACCTACTTATTCTTAAACAATAAAATTATATAAAATTGCACAAAAAACAGCACGTATCAAAAGTTATAAAGTGAATGAATAGTTTTACACATACTGCAAATCATCATAAAATTTATGATAATCTTTTTCCATGGTTTCCTTTAAGGCCTGAAGATGTAAATATCTCTCTTTCTTTATTTTCAGTCGAGTAGAGTATAATTGAGGTATATCATTCCATGGTATGGGACAAAATTGTTTTGTTATTCTTATGGGTAACTCTTCCCAAATAGCGCTTGAATGTCTTAATTTGTAAACAATCTTGCCCTCAGGAGTATACCTCAAAGCCCTTATGTAAGTCACTGTAGGGACGCCCGTTTTTTTACCAGGTCTGATAGATTTATAAAATGTCAATGAATTTTCTATATTTTTTAAGAAATGGTGATATAGATACTGAACCACGTAAGGATTTGTTTTACAAGCCAATTTTGACAAATAATCATAATCAGCAGGAACATTATTTTTTTTATTTCTCATCGCCCTTTCAATAACAGAGTGCATACTATCGCACTCCATCTGCGTATGTCCCTTTTAAAGGTACTTTTGGATGGTTTTTATCTTATTGAGCATGCTGAGTTAAGCAAGGCATTGGACAATACAGCATTTCCAGCATTTCGGTTCTGATAAGTACAGCCCTCACTTTACAAAATCAGTTCTTGGTCACCAGCAACTGGAATTTCTTTAATAAACTTCTATAAAGCAGTAACGATTATAGTGGCACATTCATTACTTGTAAGTTCTTTTTTTTGGGCGATAAAGGGACAAATTAAGCTCTTCAAAAACATTAATAAAGCTTGTGATACTCTTATGCTCTATTTTTTCTCTTTGGCAGAAGTCATCTTTGTATGCTTTATATAACTGCGATTTCGATGTCCAATATGGCTCTAAATATAATTTCGAAGAGTTTTTGCGACAATAATGGGACTCCAGTTTTGGCAACATATCAAAAAACCTTCGAAGTCCTTGGTGGACTTCCTCTTTGGCATTGTTGCTTCGTACACGTGTTTCGTTGCGTTCAGTAATGATTACGACCCATTTTTTTATGGCCCATTCACCAAGACAGAGACTGTTCAGAATCATTTTTACCGACTTCAACAAAAAGGAGGGAGGTACTCAATTCAACGCGTATTTTTTTTTTTTTTTTTTTTGTCTGATGTATGTATACCGATTACTCCGGTGTTGGTGATCCGATTTTAATAATTGTTTTTTTGTTCGATCGGGTACACTGTCAATTTGGTCCCATATAATTTTTACGAAGATCTGGCTAGTAGTTTTTTCATAATCTTGAAAAATATCAATCACCTTTTGGCAAGTAGTCGTTTACCTAGATGACATTGTTGTGTATGGGCTGATTTTTAGTGTAAGTAACGGCACATGATGTAACTAAGAAATCTGAAATAAAAACATTTCATAAAAAAAAATCAAACCGACTTCAAAAAGTAAAAAATAAAACTTTTGGAGTCGGTGCTAGCTAGCTAAGGCCAAAAAAATATATAGTTAATAGAAGTGCAATGTAGAATGCCCTGGCTGGCACCGACACCAAAAGTTTTATTTTTTACTTTTTGAAGTCGGTTTGATTTTTTTTTATAAAATGTTTTTTGCATACCCTGTATCTCACCCGTTTGCTGTCGAAAATATATAATTCTACAGAGTTCTCTCTCCTAGATGATGTTCCAAGACTTCTTTTTCTTTTCTTGGGCTTGCAAAAAGATGACATGCTAACGTACATTTTTTTCTTCCCAGGTCATATTCCAGAACTTCTTGAAAGATTTCTCTCGTTCCTCTTCTGGTATTTTATTGCACTGCAACTTTGTATCACCTTTCAAGCTCAGTTTACAATTGCACCTAAGTTTAATTTTTCTTTTAGCCTTAGGCTCAACAAAACTCCATTTATTGCCTATTTTCTTCTTTCCCTAATATGGTTTGCCCTTTTCTCTCTGCAATTTGTTCTTATTAATCGTCCAATTCTTAGATTGACTCTTTTTTTGTCTTTTTCTTGATTGCGATTTAGAAGTCATTTTTTGTTGCATTTTTTTTGTTATTTGTGGAACCTGCCGAAGACGAAGTGCTAGCAACTACAAATGTATTCACTTAATTCACTATTGGACACAAAATCATATTATCCTTTATGATAAATTTTAAATAGAAAAATATTGGAAAAAGTTAACTCGGCCACAAGTGAATTCTCAGATGCGAATCGAACCCACGACCTTTGGAAATCCTTTGGAGACTTGTGAACCTTGTGTGACTTGTCTCGGTAGCTCAGCGGTAAGAGCATTGGACCGGATTTCCAAAGGTCGTGGGTTCGATTCCCATCTGAGAATTCACTTGTTGCCGAATAATCTTTTTCCAATATTTTTCTATTTAAAATTTATCATAAATATAAAAATAGCATTAAAAAATGCAAAAATTTTAAAAATTATACATTATTGGCTGTTGCATCTTAATCGATCGTTAACACCAGAAGGATGTTTTATTCAAAAGTTTTATTCCTCCAACAGTTTTATTTTTTACTTTTTGAAGTCAGTTTGTTTTTTTTTATAAAATGTTTTTATTTCAGATTTTTTAGTTACATCATGTGCCGTTACTTACACTAAAAAGCAGCCCATACACAACAATGATGTCATCTAGGTAAACGACTACTTGTAAAAAGGTGATTGATATTTTTCAGGATTATAAAATAACTACTAGCCAGATCTTAGTAAAAAATATATGGGACCACACATAAACCATTTTCTTTCACTTAAAAAAAGAATTATAAAAATCTGTTAACAACTGGCGAAGTTATTGTAAAAAATACATTAAAAAAATAAAAAACCGGCGACTTGAGAACCTCCTTCTTTTTTTGAAGTCGGTTAAAAAGAGATAAATATAAGTAATACAAAGAACAAATATTAGAAATATAAAGAAGTACTTGCATACCCTTTATGTACAAATCATCTATAATAAATAATATCAGCAGCGTCGTTGGTTCATTCATCCAAGGAAACTTCCTGCATCTTGCTTGCTTCCAAGTCACAAAGTTGAAAGTATGAAGCTTAAAAAATCACAACGTTCCATAATCATGTGAACAATTTACACAAATTACTTATTCCCTTTTAAAAAACTTTATCAACAAAATATAGTTGATATTTAAACAGAAACACGAAAACGCAGGAAAACCCACTAGTGAAAATAGAAATAAGTAAAAAGGATGAATGATAACAATATGAGTGTGTGTGTGTGTGTGTGTGTGTCTGATAAGGATAGATAGAATACTTGAATATTTTTAAATGAGGTCGAACATGATTTACAATTTATTTAAAATATTACATATTTATACAATGAGGTTGATAGTTTGAAAAAGAGTATGGATGAAATGAGGTCGCATGTATGAAATAAACATAAAATTAGGAAAATTATTCGTGAAATACATACTAATAAGTGATTATATATTAAATATATGCAATATAAATAAATATGAACATGAAACGTTGCTTTTATTAGAAGAAAAAACACACAACATTACAAAGTGCGCACAATGTTTTCTACATACTTTTGGACATTGAAGTCAACCTTTGATTATATGATATTATGGACTTCTTCATACTTTGGGTCTTGTTTGGGTTAACTTTGAGACCGTACTTGTAAAATACGGATCTTCGTTCATAATTTGAAAATTTGGCATCACTCAGGTTCTTCGTACCAGGGCGTCCCTGATAGTAGATTTGGAGATCGTCTGCCTACAAAGGGTAGGAAGAAGAAAGCTCAGGAGATATGGTGTTATTGAAAATTGCGAATAATAATGGATAAGGCCTTGGGGCACCTCGGCAGAAGTAGAACACCACATCGAATAAATGTCACCTACGTGTGTGTACTCGTTGCAAGGTTCATGTAGATAAATAATAACTTATTCATTATTATTGTTTGTTTTATTTCAATTTAAAGATGGGTCTCGTGTGCGCGTGACACCACGATCTCATGGATTCGGGGTCTATAGCTGAAGGCATAAGTGAGGGGTTTAGCTTGTAGTGCCCCCCCCCCCCCCCCCCCGGTCTGTCTTTCGAGACGGATCGGGGGGTCGTGAGGCGGGTGTCCCTCCCCAGTTTCGATTCCCCATCCGGCCCTTGTCCGGGTGGATGATCGGGAGTGGGTGAAACCTACCCTGTAACCCTGCCGATCCTATTAGGATCGCCGGGGTAACGGGGGTGGCGAGAGATAGTGTGCTTGTTCCTAGGTCTAGGACGGGTACGCTGGGTGACCCCAGCATATCCTCAAGGCAGGAATCCGTAAAGACTGGAATCCCCTCACTTAAATAAAAAAAGGGGTACTAAACCCGCCTTCTGTGCCAGAGGTCCCGGGTTCGATCCACGGACAAGACCAATATTTGTGTGCATGCACATATCTATTTGTCTTGGTGTGGGTGTTTATATATATCTTATGTATTATTATGTACTATGTATGTATTTACAAAAAAAAAGTATATAAATATGTTTATCCGTTATCTAGTCCGTATCCATAACACAAGTTCTTCATGAAACTTAACCTGGGCTAGATAATTGGTGTGATTGTATACAATTACTTATTATAAAAAAAATACTGGCCATGTTATCTAACTGCAGGAACACAACAATGCTGAAAACATTGTTGTTATGGCTTCAACTTAGATAAGATGGTAGTAGCTAGCCAGGCGGAATTACAACAAGTCCTACTACCAACCAAACCGTATACAATATGTACCCAATATGTACATGAATCGAACCCGGAACCCCCTGTCACAGGGGGTCGACTCTGTGTGTAACCGAAATAGCGATATAGCATCAGCGCTCGTGTGAGAAGAGTTGCGCCCAAGTTCGACAAGTCGACGACGTTGACGACACTTATGCGGTAGGCCACTGAGTCTGGTACCGGTGGTTGTAGTACCACTAGGCCACAGAGGCAGTATTCGACTCATCGACTTATACATTTATTTACGTGTTAATACTTTTTAGATGATGAGACTGTTACATGATCACGTTCGTATGAAAATAACGCAGTGGCTCGCTTTTTTGTTCGCAAGTGTATAACGTGTCCTTGTAACTCTAATATAATAAGTATCAATTGAATTATAATAGGTAATATTTAATTAAATACTAACAAAACAATACCGTAACTGACTGAAAGACTGTCCAAACGGCTGAACCGATTAAAAGAACAATAATTAAATACATTACCTACTACCATTCCGCCCGCGACTTCGTCCGCGAGGAATTAGGTTACAATACAATTTTTATTCCCTGTCCCGTGGGAATATCTAAAATCCTTTCTTACGGTCCAGCCGTTTGGGCTGTGGGTTGTCTGTCAGTCCGTCACGGTATTATTTTCCTAATATAGATTATATATGGCGTGAAAAAGAGGCCCTTCCTACTCCTTTCTACTGTCCGATGTGGAAGTCCTTAAATAGGCTTTGGACTCGGACCGCGAAATGCCTTTGCGGTGCAGTCCAGACGATGGCCTACCTGATATACAAAATGGCTGAATTCTGTTCTTGGCCACAATACTTTAGTGTCTGCCAAACGCTAAGAAGTAGAAGAGTATAGATTTCGTAAATAAATTAAATCACACATTAAATTAAATGATAATTAATAAGTAATTGATTTTAGATCGATCATTGTTTATTCGTTGTTCTCAAGGTTTCTGATTGTCATCGAAAAACACGTGTAACTATGAGTATCTGTACAAACAGTTCGACATTACTTATACATAAAACATTTAACACAAACTGTGAACACCTGTTTAACTCCTCCGAACAAAAAGCGAAACAAGGAAATTACCGTTTACATGATATTATTTATAAAAAAAACCGGACAAGTGCGAGTCGGACTCGCCCACCGAGGGGTCTGCACAAATTTGTAAGTACCTGTACCTAGCAGTAGCGAAGGGTCCATAAATACCGATTCCCATCGGCTTCCTAATCTACTTTAGAAATCCTATCCTACTGATCCGCCATACAGTTGAGAGAATTTTTGGAGAAATTTTGGGTCCGGCTTAACTTCGCCATATGAGGTTGGGGGAAAAGTCTTTTCGATATAAGTAATTCATTTTAGATCGATCATTGTTTATTCGTTGTTCTCAAGATTGTGGATCTCAAAAGCAGCCGATTTCTGATTACGCATGTCATCGAAAAACACGTGTAACTATGAGTATCTGTACAAACAGTTCGACATTATTCATACATAAAACATGTACGTCTGTGTACAGTATAGGTACCAAAAGATAGTTTAAAACACGATAAACAGTTTCTAATTACTCAATTTCTTTAACATCGCTTTGTTTTCTGGAAGGAACAATAAATATAATGCAAACACAGATCCAAAATACATCATGGCGGAAGATGACATTTTGAACACAGATTATAACTCAATAACAGTGACACTGACTGTTTTTAACGTCGAGTTGTCATGTTTGTCTCCTTATTTCGAGTAAAATATTGATTTGTTTCTATTCATAACCACTTAACTATGCATTATATAAAATAAGTTGTATTTTTCTTAGAATCAGTAAATTATTCTCTATTTCTGAACGATGACGATGTCCCAATTTGAGTCACGTTTATGTACACCACGTACATAAACGTGACCCAAATTGGTTTAAGCGTTTTCAATCCGGCAATTTTGATGTCAAAGATGCACGTCGCTCTGGATAAAATGGATGGCATTTTTTTAAAAGGAGCAAGATCGGCATATCAGTATGTAGGACGTAGCCGAAGAACTGGGAATTGACCACAAAACGGCGACATTTGAAAAAACTGGGTACACAAAAAAGCTCGATATTTGGGTAACTCACGACCTCAATGAAAGAAACCTAATGAACCGTGTACTCATTTGTGATTCTATATTTCGACGTAATGAAACCGAACCAATTTTGAAGAAGCTGATAACTGGTGATGAAAAGTGGATCACGTACGACCAGAACGTGCGAAAAAGGTCGTGGTCAAAAGCCGGTCAGGCTTCACAGACTGTGGCGAAACCCGGGTTAACTCGCAACAAGGTGATGCTGTGTGTGTGGTGGGATTGGAAGGACATTATTCATTATAAGCTGTTACCACCAGGCAGGACCATCGATTCTGAACTCTACTGCGAACAACTGATGATATTAAAGCAAGAAGTTGAGAGAAAGCGGCCGGAATTAATCAACAGAAGGGGTTCCCAGTTCTTCAGCTACGTTGTAACTACTGATATTATGTCGATCTTGCTCCACTTTTTCAAAGTCTGACGCCATAACAACAAAGAATGAAGTTACAGTCCGAAATAATACTGAAAATGAAAGCTATGTTCATTGTTGTATCGACTACTTCTTTGACTAGGATTACTAGGATTAGTGGCATTCCACCTCCCAAGAGGGTCGAGTAGGAAAATAAGGCGGGAAAACGTTTGCGACTGATTTTTTTGTGTATTTTACGCATCGACTTTGTAGAATGCGGTGTAAATAGAACCGTACAATACTAAGCTTAATTTCAAGCTACATTTGAAGGGGTCCATAAAAGAAAAATAAGGAGAAAAGGTTTGGTCTTTTGGCATGAAAATGCGCCTGCGCACAAGAGTCACGTTGCAACGGCGTTTATTCACCGATGAAGCTTGGAAAAACTTCATCAACCTTTTTATATTCCAGACCTGGTCCCAAGCAACAAATTAAAATTAACTGCTATGAAAAAAAAGGTGTATGTAAAAAAAATTACGGCGACTTAGAGGTGAAGTCTGTAATTCCTACTTAAATTACAAATATTTTTATTTGAATTAGTAATCAATTTATATAAGCAATTTCAGAAATGTATTTGGGGTAGTAAAGAAATATACTTGAAGGAAAAAATATTTGGTGCTTAACTGCAACCGACTTCCCCCCATTCCGCGAACTTATTGACCTCCCCTCGTAGGGCGACCAGAGCGACGTGCATCTTTGACATCAAAATTTCCGTATTGAAAACGCTTAAACCAAACCTGAGCTACTCTCACAGACACTGCACTAGGTCCATAAATCGCCTTTATCTTTTTTGAAGTAAAATTTTAAAATGTAAGTATCGAATTTCTTCATTAGATTTGACATCTTGACAGTAAGAAAAACAAATGAAAATAACACATTTTCCTAATTTGAATTTGGAATTATCTTCTTTAAAATTTAAACTTTTATGATACCAAAACCAGCCAGATACAAATAGTTATAGCCTAAGAGATTTTATTACAAGTTCATACATACTATATGCCTAAAGACTTTTTCCCCAACCTTATACGTAAACTTTAGTTAGAGCAAAATAGGGGTATATGTTTTAGCGATTACTCGCGTTCCCTTGGTCTTAGGAGGTCAAAACTGGTTCGTCTCGCAAAGGAGGAGACGACTGCGTGAAGTCCATATAAAACGCTGCAAAAAACTTTCCCCTTTTTATTCCCTTTGCTGTCCCCTTTTGGAATTTCTTTTGGAAGTCCTTAGTGTGCCTCTCAATTTTGATTGAAATCCGTTGATAAATAACACTACAGCAAACTTACTCGAAATTAGCCTCAATAAAAAATCGAGTTCGATAAAAATGGTTAAATAAATCTAGGACTTGTGTGCAAAATTTCGTTAAAATCGGTTGAAAAAAGCGACCTGCAGGCGAGAACAGACTGACAGACGGAGAAAAGCAATTTTTTGTCCAATCTCAAAACTGAGACGCTTCAGTTAATAATTCGACTTAAATCAAGATGTCAAATTACAATTTTTCCTTTTTTATCAGAATTTCGAACATAACCTAGTGTTTGCTATTTATTAATTATTTGTTTTAGAATCATAGTTTAGATATTGTATTCCTTTTCGAAAAAGCGTTTCAATAAAAATCTCTACTCGTCGACCAAATAAAATTAAGTACCCACGCTATTAAATCAGTAAAGTGTCTAGTGTCATCATTTAAAAAGTGGTAAACAAAAATGATTAGTTTGATGTTAAAGCAAAGTCATAGTCAGCCAATTTATTTATTTTTTATTTTTTATTTCAAACAATGACAGGTAAGTTTTGAAAGCCAAATAAATTATCGCCATCTTGGTTTCTGACGCACAACAACAACTCCGTATTCTTTACGCTTTAAAATAGTTATCTGTGCTTAATCTCATCGAAATAGTCAAAATTTACTAAAGAAATACCCAATTACCACGTACAAAAGTTATCTCCTTAAAATATTGTGTAACAAGTGTAAAGCAGTGAAAATTATAAGTGACACAAGTGTAATCTACTCGTACATAAACATCGAAAATTGTTGCTCAATCCAACCGATCACGCAAAAAACAGTATGCGGTCTTAGTTCAGTGTTTATTGCAAAAAATATTGGAAAAAAACAGTGATATTAATATAATTACTTCAATTTTATTTTGTTCTGGAGGTGGAAATACGCAACTTGTTTATATCATACCCACGCCACGCTATGCTGTACTGAACATTGTTAGTTTGCAAGAATACGTACCATTGTTTGGTCACAACCTCTAACCTAGCCGCGGTTGATCGGTACCAGGTCCTACTAGTGAGTTAGGATTCCACGGTTCGAGCCTCGCATCGAGAAATTTGTATTTTGCATTTTTCTTTCTACAATCATCACGACATCGTAATAACGTTACTTGAGTTGACAACTTCTATATAAAAAACAAAGAGAAAGAAACAAAAATGGACACATCAATCAATGTAAATGCCCGACCTAGAAAACTGTTTAAATCACAATCTACAGAATCGTTAAACAACTCCCTAGAATCTGAGTACAGTATGAAAAGTTTAGATATTTCTACTCATATTAACCAAAATTCAATTGACCTAAGAGAAGAAATAAAAAATTTGAAACTACAGTTAGAAATAAGAGACAATGAAATTGATAATATAATGTTAGAAAATGGGTGTTTGAGAAAAGAAATAGAAAAACTAAAAAGGCAAATATTTTTCCTAAAAGACGTTTGCAAGAGCCCTGAAACTTTCTCAAGAACGCCAAAAACCTCCAAAAAAAGAGAATTGCCTAAATCTACTTCAAACGATATTAGTTTGACTCAAACCATCGGGAATAATTGTAAACAAACACAACAAACACTTTCGACATTGAAGGAACAGGGAAGAAAATTGAATTTAACGCCACAAACAAATGAGAAATGTACTAATAATCATGAGGAAGGAAAGGTGAAAAAATTGATTTTAATAAAGAAAAACAGTCAAAAACGTACACCAACAATTTGGATATTCGGAGGTCAAAATTGCGTAAACCTCGCTTCAAAATTAACTCAAGGACGGAACCCTGTATCCTCTCACGTCACGGCAAGCACGAAACCAAATGCATCGTCGGAAGAAATATTAAAAGACTGCAGCAACTTAAATATCGATCCTATGGATAAAATTATAATAAGTATTGGAGAAAACGATTCTAATCCGTATAAAGTCATTTTAGAATTACATTATCTTATAAAAAAGTTTAACAAAAACCATATTTTAATTCGTAAAATTGGAAATAACCCTCATTTTAACTGTAATATACTGAATTACCAATTTAAGTTAATAAGTCAAAATTTTGAGATGTGTCATTACATTAAAAGTTATTATCACCTTAAGAATATGTTACAAGGATTTGAGAACAAGTACAAAACTTACGTCATATCAAACATAAATAGGGATACAAATACATTAAATAAGAAGGAAACTAATAGTTTCAAAAAGGGTACGATCCCTTATTATTTTAAAAATCTGAAAAAGAACAAGCCCGTTGAATTTGAAGCAGCAAAAAAAGGTACAATACCGTATTATTTTAATTTAATTAAGAAACCGACATTTACAAATGAGTCTAATCAGCATTCCTTTCGCAAATAATAATAATAATTTTCTTCCGTACTTTCGTGTTCTACATCAAAATATAGCAAGTGTATTAGCCAAAAAAGAATTATTAGAACTATCAATAACAGAACTTCAAGAGAAAAAAAAAGAACCAGATGTCATTTGCCTAACTGAAACTTTTGTAAGTTCTGGTAATGAAACTAATATTAAAATACATGGATATCAATTGACATCAGTTTTTTGTAGGGGTGAAAAAAGGGGCGGCGTCTGTATTTTACTGAAGAAAAACATGATGTATAATGAATTAGGATGGTTAAAACAATATTCAGTATCTAAATCCTTTGAATGTTGCGGAGTTGCCATACCGAGCCAACACTTAAATATTTTATGTATTTATAGAACGCCGGATTCTGATGTTAGTATTTTTATAAAAAAGCTAGACGTAGTCCTTTATGAACTAAGCAAGAACCCGAAAAATAAAGTTATAGTCGCAGGAGATTTCAATATAAATACCCTTAATTCAAACACAACTACTAAGGATTTAATTGATCTAGCAAAGAGCTATAATCTTGTTTTGCATATTACCGAACCAACAAGAAAATCAAGCTGTATAGACCATATTCTTAGCAATATTGAGTCTGGGATTGGTGAGATTATCCCACTTGACATCTCAGATCATGAAACAGCACAACTGCTTAGCCTTCCTGTAATTAGTAAAAATAACAACCACCAGTCAATTACTTATTTTAAGAGAAATTATAGTACACAGAATATAGAGACATTTAGGAACCTACTTAAAAAAATTACATTTAATGAATCACTTAATGAACCTGACCCAAATAAGTCATTTTCATTATTCCATGAACTTTTTACCAGTCTTTATAAAATAAGTTTTCCTAAAATAAAAATAAAAGTTCGTAATGAGCCAAGAAAAATAAAATGGATCTCCAAAGGTATAAGAATTAGTTGCACTACTAAAAGAAAACTGCGATACAGCTATTACAAAGAAAAGTCAAGAAAAAGTAAAAGTAATTATTTAACCTATTCAAAAACCCTGAAACAATGCATTCGTAAAGCACAAATCTTATCTAGCTCCAAATTTATTAGTAAAAGTAAAAATGTCTGTAAAGCTTCATGGCAAGTAATCAAAGAAACAAGTAACGTTCACCAAGATAACAAATACATAAACGAAATCAATCATGAAAACCAAGTTATAACAAATGGTAAAGATATAGCTTCGAAATTCAATCAATATTTTATAGAAATGACTAATAAATCGGTCAATAATAATAGCGAATATATTAACTATAATGCTGATAGGAATAGTCATGGATCCTCATTGTTTCTGAAACCTACATCTGCTGATGAAATCTATAAAATAATAAAATCCCTCAGGGATACAAACTCTGAAGGTTATGACGAGGTTTCCACGAAAGTACTGAAAGCCTGTGCGCTGGAACTTGCTCCGATTCTATCTCATTTGATAAATTTGTCCATGGAAAACGGTGTCTTTCCAGAAGTTTTAAAGCTATCTATTGTAAAACCGTTATACAAAAAAGGCGATCGTAAATTAATAGAAAATTACAGACCGGTAACACTGATACCAATTTTTGCGAAAATATATGAAGTGTGCATGCACAAAAGACTAGTGGAATACATTGATAAGTTTAAGATTATTAAAGCTGAACAGAATGGATTTCAAAAGGGGAAGTCGACTATCTTAGCCATGTTTAATCTTATCAATAATGTAATAACTAACTTAGACATGAACAATGATACAAGTGTTCTTCTTTTCGACATGACAAAGGCTTTCGATTTTGTTTCCCATCCAATTTTGTTGAGAAAATTGGAAGAAAACGGAATCCGGGGACCTCCTTTGGATTGGATTAAATCATACTTGACAAATAGAACACAATGTGTAGAAATTAACAATATTAATAAAAATGGTATTCTTACTACTCATGCATCTGATTATCTAATAAATAGTTATGGCGTTCCACAAGGGAGTGTACTGGGTCCTCTGCTCTTTCTATTTTATATTAATGACATACCAAGTGTGACACCACATAAGACCGTACTGTTTGCTGACGATATATCAGTCATAGTTACCTCAAACAAGGGCCAGAGCTTAGAATTTGAAATAAATGAGTCCATATCACATGTTGCTACCTGGCTTCGTCAAAATAATCTAGTTCTAAACGGCTCTAAGACAAATTATTTATTATTTCGTAAAAATTACAGAAGTGACGAACGGCAGTTATCAATCAAATATCAAAACGAATCAATAAAGAGAAACGAAAAAGCTTCCTTCCTTGGTATAACAATTGATGAACACTTAAACTGGAAGGAGCAGGTTAATAAGGTGAACAGTAGGATCAACAGTTTTGTGTTTGTTCTCAGACGATTGCGGCAAACAGTATCTTTAAAAACGGCTCTTACAGCTTACCACGCTTATGTAGCATCTTTGTTAAGATATGGTTTGATTTTATGGGGAAACTCTACTGACATTAATAGGACATTCATTACTCAAAAGAAATGTATACGCGCTTTAGTGGGTATTAGACCCTTCGACTCATGTAGACCGTATTTTAAAGAATTAAAAATATTGACTCTTCCGTGTTTATACATTTTTGAATCGTGTACTTTTGTTAAACAGCATATGCATCTTTTTAAGACTGCTAAAGAAATATATCCCCGTGCAAGCAGAAATGCAAATAGATTGGTATTAGCACATATTCCAAGAACAGCAATGTATTCTAAAAGCTGCCTAGTAATGACAATAAAGTTGTATAATAAATTGCCTATAGAGATCAGGGAGTCACCATCTTTAACTGTATTTAAATCAAGATTACGGAATTTTCTTGTTGTGCACAGTTTCTACAGTATAGCTGAATTTTTGTCAATGTAAAACTGTATGTATTTTATTTTATTTCAAAATCTAAAATTGCATATTATAGGAATCTAATAAAAGAAATGTGACAGATCTGTTTATATTTCTGTACTAATTAATTTAATTTAACTTTTGTGACATGCATTGCTATAAAAAAGGATACATTGTTAATTAATTTTCTTATTTTGACATTGGTTATTATGATTTGGGTGAATAAAATTATATATAAAGTTTAATTAATAAATAACATTATATTGCTTAAGTATTAAATTAATATCCTATTTTCTTTTTGACATGATTGATGTTTATATAGTCATTAAAGCTGAATCATTAATATTTGCATGCCAATTTGGTAAAACATGTCTGTACATTACTGTTGTTGTTAACATCTTATTACCGTGTTTTTTGCAAATAAATTTATCTTATCTTATCTTATCTAAAATGCCAGCAACTTTAAGTTTGATCCTGCTAATATTATAAATTCAAAAGTGTGTCAGTTTCTTTATTTGTTACTCTTTCATGGATAAACTACTGAACCGATTTGGATGAAATTTGGCACACAGATAGAAGATAGCCTAGCTTAATATATAGGCTACTTTTCTGCAATATACCAATCCTGCATAATCAGAACAAAGTACTGATGTCCAGTAAAATCGATAAAAACTACTGGAACAGTATTAAAATACTGAATCTGCCCCCTAATTGTCTATTTCAAAATCTATCACAATCCATTTTAAAGGTATTGTGATTATGATTTGTGGAATTGTGTAACTTATAGTCGCAATCCCTTTCAGAACGAATGATGTTTTCAATGACACTTCATTTGATACTTCTCCATACATTTGAAATCAAGATTTGAAATATATTTACGTCTGTAACTTTGCTTAGACAGTTTAATTTCGTTCATTCCATATCTTTCAAAACGCATCCCGAGATCAATCCCTTTTATATTATTATGTCAAATAGTGACAGCCTGAAGCATGTAAATATCTTTCAAATGACGAATTAAAAGGGATTGCGATAGATTTTAAAATTAGCCCCTAGTATATTCCTTTCCAGTAGTTTTTATCGATTTTACCGAACGACGAAAGATTATATACAATGAACATCTTACATCGACATTTATACACAAAATTATTAATAATAATTAAGGGTCGCGCTTGACACTTTTGCTGCGGGCACCGCCCCACATAAGAACAATAGATGCGCGTGCGTCCATCTTGCGAGGGGCGTGGCCAAGCACCCAGCCTCGCTGCGTGCGCCGCTGCTATTGGTCGCGCCGGCGGCCATGATACGAAGAGCGATGGCTGCGCGTGCGACGTCACTGATCGCGCCAACACTACGTCATTCATCGTATAATCCTGTGCTACGTTTAGTCGTACTTTCCTGACAGTAGAACTTGCACGCACGCTACACTACTCCCCCGCCGAGACCGTAACTACGGGCGATAGTAGTCTGGAAATCTGACTTTTCTACCACTCTTGGTTTGTCGGCAAGGGTTTTCAGCTTCTGGTTTTTCAGGGCCTTGACTTGGTATTGTCCCATCAGCGGTTATGTAGGCTGGTTTTAGTCTATCTATGCTGACCCGTTGCGTTTTTCCTTGTACGTCGATGTCAAAGGTCTTTGTATCACGGCGTAGTACCTTGTGTGGACCCGAATATGGTGCCTGAAGTGGTTTCCGCAGAGGACCCTGTCGGATAAATACATGTGAGGTTAGCATAAGGTCTTTAGGTACGTAAAATGGCTGATTGGAGACTCCATGCCATGACGGTTTTTGTGGTCGTAATTTGTTGACATGGTTGCGAATTCTGTTCGCAAAACTGGTCATGTCTTCTATGGTTGCAGGTGCTGGAGAGAAGAACTGTCCAGGTAACCTCAGTGGCTCTCCGTTAACCATATCCGCAGCAGATGCTTGAATGTCCTCTTTGAAAGCGCTACGTATTCCTAAAAGAACCCAAGGTAACGCTTCAACCCAGTTGGTGCTAGAATGACATGCTATTGCAGCCTTGAGCTGCCGGTGGAGTCTTTCTATCATACCATTGGCTGTCGGGTGATATGATGTAGTGGTGTGATGAATGGCACCTATAAGTGTAACCAGCTCCTTGAAGGCGTGCGACTCGAATTGTCGTCCGCGGTCTGTGGTAATGTGCTCTGGACAGCCGAACCGTGCGATCCACCCGTCAGACAGGGCGGCGATGCAGCTCTCGGCGGTGATATCATGCAGTGGATAGACTTCTGGCCACCGAGTGTAGCGATCTATAATGGTAAGGCAGTATCTGTATCCACAGGATAAGGGTAAGGGTCCAATCAAGTCTAAATGGATGTGCCGGAAACGTGCAGAAGGCATCTTAAATGCTTGCAGTGGTGCTCGGGTGTCTCTTGTGACTTTGCTTTTCTGACATTGCTGACACTCTTTCGCCCATTGTCGACAGTCCTTGCGGATACCTGGCCAGATGTAGCGTTGAGTTACCATCTTTACGGAGGTTTTAGCTCCTGGGTGACTTAAACTGTGGACAGAAAGGATTACCTGCTTGCGAAAAGTAGGGGTTATATATGGTCGTGGACTCCCTTTAGACACATCACAGTATATTTGGACATCTGGTTCTGCTTCCAATCTCACTTTCTCTAGTTGTAGCGATGTGCCGTTATTGAGCAGGTCCTGCAGCTCGCTATCGGTCTCTTGTGTTTTAGCCAGGGACTGGTAATCTAAGGGCATAGAAATTCAATTAATGAGAGAAAGAGCATCCGCGACAATGTTATCTTTACCAGCTACGTATCTTATGTCTGTAGTAAACTGACTGATATAATCAAGATAGCGGAATTGGCGTGGTGAACTGTTTTCTCGGTGACTAGCAAAGGCAAATGTGAGGGGCTTATGGTCGGTGATGATAGAAAATGTTCGGGCTTCCACCATAGGATTTTTCAATAGAAAATTATTGGCCACAAGTGAATTCTCAGATGGGGCTCGAACCCGTGACTTTTGGAATTCCGTTCCAATGCTCTAACCACTGAGCTACCGAGACTCATTGGTTAGAGCATTAGACTATTTCTCAAAAAGTTGTCCACTCTTAATTTTTTTTTGTCCACTTATGAAAAGCGTTGAAATAATGCTTCTAATCAAAAATCGATAACATAGATCGTTGTGCGGGTCGATGCTGTTTCTTTAAAAACGTTCATACTCATAAAGGCCTTAAAACAAATCTTAAAAATTAATTTAGTTAGGGCAGGAAAGTAGGCCCCCATATAAAGAAAAATGTCCCCACCCTGGCCCAAGAGAAAATAAATCTTCGTGAAACTTATATTTTCAACTATACTTAGAAAGGAACTTGATCTTATCTACAGTTTATTATATGAGACACTATTTAAAATCACAGTTGAGCTTTTATTATGCCTTTTCTAATATTAAAAAGTGAAAATCATTAAACGTCCAACAAATTTTGAATTATGATTTTGTAATTTTTGCATTTTTCAATGCTATTTTTATACTTATGGTAAATTTTAAATAGAAAAATATTGGAAAAAATTGACTCGGCCACAAGTGAATTCTCAGACGGGAATCGAACCCGCGACCTTTGGAAATCCGGTAAAATGCTCATTGGACAGAATCGAACCCGCGACCTTTGGAAATCCGGTCCAATGCTCATTGGACCGGATTTCCAAAGGTCGCGGGTTCGATTCCCGTCTGAGAATTCACTTGTGGCCGAGTCAATTTTTTCCAATATTTTTCTATTTAAAATTTACCATAAATTTTGAATTAATTTCGTGACACATTTCTTAACGCTATTTTCTTCAACAGAACCGTTTCTTTGTGGAAGAAATTTGTTGCGGTAGGAATTTGTTTTTTGCGGATGGCAACCCTGTTGAATTCCATAGACAATAAGACAATAGGCACCATTTTAATAAAAGGTCATATACCTCTTTGATTGTTGGATCTAACAGATACTTTCGATGTAGTTACAAAAATACGAGGGCGTTCCTGATTTTCCTGACAAGATTTCGTGACATTTTCTTGACGTCAGGAAATTTTGGATGTCTCATGCAGTATGTAGCTAGCGAGAGGGTAATAGAGGTTGCATAGTAAAATTGTGTGTTAAAATGTAGGTCATATGTGTATGTTATGTTCTGTTCTGTTGTCAGCTCTATGTAAAAGAAATTTAAAATTGTTATCCTGCCTCCAGCCAGATATATATTTTTTCTCGTTGGTAGACTCAGCATCAAGTGAAATTACCTCCTACTTTGTTAAACGTATATATTATGTCTCCAGTTTTTAGCACTCGATGTAGCTTATAATTATTTAGACTATTAAAAACAGTTAATAAAAAAATACATTTTGATTACTATGATACTAACAAGTGTTTAATTTGCGTTACTCGATTCTTGCTTTCTTTGGTATCATGTCATCCTTATTATTGTCAATTTCCTGTAATTTTTTGACAAACTGATTTCTTGACGATTTTATGACTGGACACTTTTTTGAGAAATACTCATATGGCCGCATTGAAATATTCCACCCTGTTAAGGACAATGTTAAACATGTTGTCTCAGTTCGTTGCAAGGATTCTGTGATTAAACGTCCAACATCAATGTAATATCCTTTGCCTGTACACGATGCTGTATGGTGATTTGTTTTTAATTTAAATAATCCGCAATGCGTGTAGCGTCATAGTTACAATTTCCTCATATCACAGAATTCTGCGGTTACATCCGCGCGGATAAAATCCGCAGTGCGGTCTAAGCCTAATGGAATCGACTTGTTTTGTTTGTTGTTTAATTTTTCATTTAGGCAATGTAAACTTATGTTAACTTTTAAGGTGATCTATTTTAGAGTTATTTATCAACTTTGCAATATTTTTTTAAGTGTAGCTGTTATTGTGATGTCACTTCGATATTCTGATCCTGATATGTAGGGGAGGTGTGCCCAAAGCGGGCACCTTAAGGGAAAGTTGGAAAAAAAATTGCTTATAACCTATTTACGTTTATTATTTTTTCCCAAAAGATTAATTAATTTATCGCTCTTGAATATAGCATGGTCCGATTTATCAAAAATTTAACAATATAATATTTATAATCAATTTACGAAACCTCTACGATTGCCCGCTTTGCCCGAGGGGGGGGGCCTAAAGCGGGCACTCGTTTAGGGCAAAACGGGCATGGGTTGAGGTAAAGCGGGCATGGGAAAATTTTATCCATAAATCACAATTATTAGAAAATGTAATACCCATATTCTGCCTTCAATAAAAGTGGAATAAAGAAAACAAAAAAATGATTAAGTTTTATCATTAAATCAATAATACTTATCACAATTCGAAAAATGAAATGAAACATTCTAAGTAAATATCTTTCTAGTAAACAAACTTATATTATAAAGGAACTTCGTTTTTATACGTCTTCTAACAAATATAACAAGAATAAACTATAGCAGCATAAGAGAATATTCGGTTATTCATTTTGACGCAAAATAACCATTAAACAATTTTTCTTTCTTTATTTCTAATCAGTTTTTCTAATTTCTTAATACGTTTTTGGTTATATTTAATCAGACTTCTTAATCTTCTTTACGCGTGTACTACAGCTAGGAACAGCAATGTTGGCTGTGGACGGATTTATATTTTCCATAACGGAAGTAACAGGGATTATTGACTGATTGACGGCGAAGGAGTTGTCCTATCAGCTTCTTCGTCAAGTGGCAAAAATGCTTCAACGGGTTGTGCGTGTTCGGTCGGATTTAATGGATTTTCTGTAACAAAAGCTGGCAAAAAATCAGATTCATCAAAAATAAATCGATTTGTTGGAAGCAAACCAGTGGTCTCCGTAAAACAAATTGTCCATATGTAAAACATACTCCTAAAGCTCAGTTTCCTGGTGCTTTTCTGTGGATCAGGATCAGGACATATCTTCCAAGTTTTACTTCATACGACCCTGATTTCAGATGCCTTTGCAGCGTCGTTCTTGGGATCCCATATGTAGTTGATACCTTTTTAACAGTTTCCTAATTCTTGAACATCTCGCAATGCCTGACGCATGGTTGACGAGGTCCTTACCATCCAAAAAAAAAAACAGAAGAAGCTTTAGCAATTTGTATTTAAATGAATTGGGTGGGCAAAGCGGGCACGTGCCCGCTTTACCCTGCCCGCTTTGCCTTTTTCGCCACTCGAAATATGCAAACAAATTCTAACCTCAAAACGTTAAGACACGTGGTTTTTTGTGCAACCGGATTATAGCCAAATAACCACTTAATAACTAAAACGTATTGATAATTGCATTGTAAACACCAAAAATAAGAGGACATCTGAGATTTACCTTAAAATATTTTTGGAAAACCCACTAAAAACTATTTTTTAACGCAGCTCGTAATGGCGTCGTCACTGGTGAACTGAACGAATGACGCGAGGTGTGCGGGACGCGGGGACTACGGTCAAGTGATAGCAACGCACGGTTTTTTTAAATGTCATTATTAAAGAGAGTGCCCTCTTTAGGCTCGGTGCCCGCTTTAGGCACATCTCCCCTAAGTCAAGTTATATCAGTTGTATATTATCTTCGTTTCTGAAATTGTTGTTAACATCAGCCACCATTTAATCTTGTATGTACTTTCATGGTAGGCGGATTTTAAGGACTATGTCCTTGGTGGGCGGTATGTCGCATTTGTTCCCATCTGTCAATACTATAATTTACATGGCGTTGTGCCCTTATGCATCGCGCTATAGAGTTATTCATGTAGAAATATAACACCTATGTTATCAATTTGTCAATATTTCATATTTAACAATAAAATAGTCTCCTTTCCATGCGAAATGAGTATCATTTCATGCTCATGGGTTTTTGGGAATTTGTACCAATCTTGAACAATAGTTTTGATACCTCTCTTCGTGATACTTTAATTTTATGATGAAAAATAATGTTTAAGATAAGCTGCCTCTTACAAATGCAAGACTTTTTTATACCACTTGTAAGCCATTCATTTATTATTGACTTCCCAACAACTGTTACCTACATTACAGGAAAGCAAAGATTATAAAATAAGGTAAGAAAATAAGGAAAAGTTGCTGAATGCATGCTGCTGTGTTTTGTTTTCCTCCAAAACTTCGGTGAATGACAGAGAAGATATACATTGAATGAATTTATTCATGTTGTATTTGCACATATCGCGTCGATACTGAAACCAAGTAGGTAGTAACTTTTTTCGATGATTTAAATTAGCTTCTAACTCCATTATTATGCTCTGACCAGAGATGCCGACGCCACTTGCGCGGTACGGCGGCCCCTGGTTCATGATCTGCCAAGCATACAAGATGTGTCTTTGATGTTACGTCATTATGTTTTAAATTGCTGACGATTAAATCTATGCATACTTTCTTACGTGTTGGCTTATTTATGTGACTTATAAGACAGTGATTATTTAAAATAATAAATAATTCTTACTTATATTTGTGTTTATGGTAAATTTTAAATAGAAAAATATTGGAAAAAATTAACTCGGCCTCAAGTGAATTCTCAGACGGGAATAGAACCCGCGACCTTTGGAAATCCGGTCCAATGCTCTAACCGCTGAGCTACCGAGACTTGCGAACCAGCGTCGAAATTCTCCAATACTTTTTACTTTTTCATTTTTTTCAGTTTCAGTTTATTTTTTCCAATATTTTTCTATTTAAAATTTACCATAAGTATAAAAACAGCATTGAAAAATGCAAAAATTACAAAATCATAAATTATATTTGTGTTTTCCATCAGATCCATGTTCCAGTCACCAGATACCTACCTACCTATATTTTTATTATTACGTTTTCGTTATTAATATTAAGATTTTTGAGGGTGGCTTGTCATCTACGTAACAATAACAACCACTTGCCAAAATGTAATTGATATTTTTAATGATTATTAAAACCTACTGGCCCGATCGTCGTAAAAAAACACACTTGAACCAATAGTCAGTGTTCTTTGTTTAAACTATGTTCTTTTATGATAAAACATACATAAAAAAAACGGTGAACATACATGAAAAAAGACGGTGCTAGCCACAAGCATGTATTCCAAAATAAATTAAATTATTAAGATTCAACTACTTAACAATAACGAAATAATCCTAATCCTAACTAATATTATAAACGCGAAAGTGTGTTTGTTTGTCCTTCCTTCACGCCCTTACTAAACAACCATTCGACTTGATTTTTGAATGACTTGTTACCTAAAAGGTCGGAGAGTAACATAGGCTACTTTTTATCCCGATATTCCCACGGGAACGAGAACCACGCGGACGAAACCATGGGCGGAAGCTAGTTTAAAATAAACTTGAATATTCCGTCACATTCGCAAACATAAATGTAGTGCATACTTACACAAGTGTTAATTTTATACAAAAGTTAAATTTTCATTTAGGGTAACTATACACCTTAATATAATTATAATTAACATAATTTATTAGATTAGATTATGGGGGATTAGATTATGTGGTTTCTGTTCGAAACAAATAAATGAAATTTATCTGTTTTGTATAATTGGTGTGATTGTATGGTTATTTATTCATTATTTATATCAATGTCAGTAGGTACAATCGGGGAACTTCCCGGTTGATCAGTAGAGGACAAAATAGACATAAAATAAGAGATAAAACATCAAAGTAACTATTTTGATGTTTTAACTCTTAAATTAATGATTAGAATAAAATAATATTTAATGATTTTACATGTAAAATGTCCTATTTTATTTAATAACTAGCGGATCCTCGCGGTTTTACCCGCGTGGTGCCCGTTCCCGTGGGAATATTATCGGGATAAAATATAGCCTATGTCACTCGGGAGAAATGTAGCTTTCTAATGGTCTAAGAATTTCCTAAATCGGTCCAGTAGTTCCTGAGATTAGCGCGTTCAAACAAACAAACTGTTCAGCTTTATAATATTAAGTATAGATTTTGGAAGTTATATATTTTTTTCAAATGGTTAGTATTATTATTCAATTAAAAATATCAAATAAATATTATGTTAGGTATTAATTAATAATTAATTTAATTTTAAAATTTTATCACAAATCTATAAGATAATAATAAATACTCTGCAAAAACGTAAGATATTGCGCCTGTTTCACAATGTCCGATTAGGAGATACTTTCTATGATTTTGTAATTTTTGCATTTTTCAATGCTATTTTTATACTTATGGTAAATTTTAAATAGAAAAATATTGGAAAAAATTAACTCGGCCACAAGTGAATTCTCAGACTGGAATCGAACCAGCGACCTTTGGAAATCCGGTCCAATGCTCTAACCGCTGAGCTACCGAGACAAAGGTCGCTGGTTCGATTCCAGTCTGAGAATTCACTTGTGGCCGAGTTAATTTTTTCCAATATTTTTCTATTTAAAATTTACCATAAAGATACTTTCTAGTTCAATTGACAGTTTCGTATGGACTATCTGTCAAGTAATAGCTAATGAGAACTCTTACATATTGTGAAACAGACCCATTATGTCACTTTTATCAGAGTTTACTCTGAAAAGTTGAGCGTGGTCGTAGTCAACCATATTGGCAAAAAAATATCAGAATACACTCGGATACCCGGTTCATACGATCATAGTAACGTCAGACTAAAACGTTATAGACCACTCTTACGAGTCAACTGTGATTGTCAAAACGCGGCTTAAGTAGTATAATTAATTTCGTATCAACTTGTGTAACAGGCCTAAGGCCTTACATACGAATATCCTATGAAATGATATATATTTCATATTCACTTAATGAAATCCATTCAGTCGCTGAACAACATCGGGATAATAAAGTCATCACGATGACAATGTCATTGTTGGTGATCAGTTTATACTCAATATTCAGTGCCACATTTCTTAGCGCTGCTAACGTTGAGGAACGAGAATCTAAAATAGTTCATACTGCGCAAGGTCCCGTGAAAGGCTATAGAAACGATTATGATGACGTCTACTCCTTCTACGGTATTACTAACGCTAGCACACCAACGGGGGCAGACCGATATAAGGTAATACAAACAAAATACATACACCTATCAAAAGATGTCTACGTTCACTCAGTTTTTCTTACAAAATGCCTGTTTTCGTATTTCACAAAAAAGTTGCAATTCTGGTCATTATTGTATGAAATAAGTAAGTAGTTTTTAATACCTACAATGATCATGCTAATATCTAAAAAACGGAAATTTCTCTAAAGGCCAGTAGATATCGACATTAAAATCACAAAGCACGATAGTTTAGAATTATTGGTACTTACTTTCAAATATCAGTACGTTTTTGATACTATTTGATACGTATATTAAATTATTAAGTACCTCGATGAACAGTGTAAAAACATGAAAAGAAAATGGTCAGCCATTCTGACGTCAGTTTCGCTTGACCACATCTTTTTCACATAGTTAGAGACAATAATATAACTTAGTTATTTCTAAGTAAATATTTTTTCTTTTTACTACCTTAACATTTAATTATTTAAAAATAATTCTGGCGTCCCAGAAAAAAATTCGAATGAATGAAACTTTGCCATACAATTCCCCTGCTTATGTTTGTATGTACTTATGTTAAACCATTCATCCGATTTCGATGACTGAAGTGTCAATCGATTCTTATTATAGCGTTATATTCACTGAATATGGTGCCCTCTAGAGGTTAAAAAGTAAAAAAATAAATTAAAAAATGCTCAATGATGCTGTGTTTGGTATCAAATGAAAGGGCTTAATTAGCACATTTCAAAAATATACAAATTAATAAATAATTCCCTACAAATTAGAGACCACGTTAAGTATCATGAGGAACTTGTGTTATGCATAGGTACTAGATAACGGATAAACATAGTTAAAAGACCCATAACGGAAACGAAAACCACGTATTCTCCCCACCGTTACTATAATTTTCTTGTATGGGACCAAATCTGGGAACTTGATAGTTAAGAAGTTATTGAGGATCAAAGTCAAAATTTATTTTTAAAGACTATCGTTTAAAGTTACAAATCCGCAATGAAGATCAAAACCAATTAAAAAAACTGGATCTCAGCCGCCTACTCGTAGCGTCTAGACACATATACACGTTGTTGCACGCGTTTTTTTGCGTGTAAAAATAATGCCCATTTTTTGGAAACGAAAAATAAAACTTGTTTCCCAGTTATTATTTTTACATACTTACAGAGACAAATAGACAAATATTTGTCCTGTTCGGGGATCGAACCCTATAGCGCAGAAGGCGGATAAGTATTGTACCCCTGCGCCAAACAAGACGTCAAATACATTGTATAAGTTTATTTAATTACATTGTTAGATGTTGCTTGCTTTGTTCGCATGCACCCGATAATTGGGAATAATTTCTAAAATTAACCCTCACTCCAAAGTCCAATACAATCTACCCAAAATACATATCGCTACTTATATGGTAAATCAAAAATATCCAAAATCACTTTTATAAAAAATAGGTATGCATCTAATGTTGCTTGCTTTGTATGCATGTACCCGATAATTGGGAATAATATAAAACAACCATAGCTCCAAAGTTACCTCAATTGTATGAAAACCATCTAGTGTCGTTAATTATGTGATCACCATTGTATACCTAGTCCGGTCATAGGTTCTGTCACACCTATCGATTTTTTAATTTTGAACAGATATTGATTATCTATTTTTTATGTTCGAATTATTAGACATACTAAGAATATAAAACAAATAAGTCTGATGTGAAAAACCTTACAGGAGAGCGTTTTGAAGTTTGTTTATTTATTACATTATTACAAAATCCACAGCTCTTAATTAAAATTTATCAATACTTAAATACTACACATTCAGCAAATAACGCATTTTACATATGTTAACTTAATAAAATTATAGATAAGAGGAGACGCACACATGTAAAGAGAGTAGAAATTATGAATCATGTGATGAATCAATGATTGACGACCTGTTTAACCCCGCCTTCTGCGCCAGAGGTCCCGGGTTCGATTTTCTTCAAGACAAGTTTTCCTACCCTTGTCTTTAACATACGTGTTTGAATAATATTTGCAGAAGTAAGTGTATTTATGCACAGAATGTTAAATAGTACTAATTAAAGCTTCTTTATAATAGATTCTGTAGGTGTGGGAAAATAATGTTATAATCATCGCTATTCAAAAAGGTGGCTTATCGTTTGTTATGTTTGGACACAAAATGGTACAGAAATTAACTTTTGCAGTATTATTGTGACACAGAATTGGTGGTGGCAGTGGTGACCTGAATTTCGGCAAGTAGGCGATTGCTTGTTTGTTGGCTCTGCATCTCGAATTACAGTAGGCAATTACTCATTTGTTTCTTAATTTCATTAGACGATTGCTTGTTTGTTGGCTTGGCATCCCAAATTACAGTAGTTGATTGCTAGTTTGTTGGCTTGGCATCCCGAATTACAGTAGGTGATTGCCTGTGCTTGACTTGGCATACCGAATCACAGTAAGCAATTTGCTAATTTGTTCCTGAATTTAAGTAGACCATTGCTCGTTTATTGTCTTTTCATTCCAAATTAAAGAAGGTAATTGATAATTTGTTGAATTGGTCTCTTAATAAATCTTAAAAAATATTAAATAATGTTAAATTCGCTTTAAAAATAGAACCTGTTTATTAACATATGATTTTTTTTGCATTAACAATCCTGTTTTATATAATACATACCAGAAATGCAATAGTAAACTTTAAATTCGGCTAACTAGTTGCGCAAACAAGATGTACAATTTAGAAAACAATCATATTTAAAAGGTAAAATGTAATAATGTAACTTACAACTCGCAAAATAAAAATAAAAATCCCCATACAAAAGAAAGATGACGTTATAATTTCTCTCCTGTCAATTTTTTTTATGGTGCTACGGGTCAAATCGTTTAAAATGGTGGTTTTAAATGCAGTGTACCGCTAGGACTACTAGTAAATAAACGATTAATCTGCCAAAGATTCATATGACACGTTACCAAAGCGGGAAGTGGCAGACCGCGCGGCTCGTCGCTTCCCCGTCCGCTTATACCTGGTGGTTGTGCCACATTCTACTATTTTAATCGGATGGTATTTTTAGATACTACTTATATAACTTGAAGAAACCATGAACATCCATTTTTTTTTAGTTGTAAATAATAAAACAACAATAAATGGCGCAATAAAAAAGGCCAAAAATGGAGATCCGACATTGTTAATAGGGACCGGTGTAATTATAGTTTGATTTTAATTTGTTTCAATGGAGCGGACGTTGAAATACGTTGATTAGGAACTTCATTGTGGTTACAATACAAGAAAAGTCAAATTTTACCTATATCGAGATAGACGAAATGAGCTCTTTAAACTGTATGAGATCCTAGCGCATACCTATATGGGCAACAACCGGCCCGCGGGCCGGTTCCGGCCCGCTGTAAGATATGATCCGGCCCGAGAGACACTTTGATAAAACCCAATAAAAAAATATTACATTAGGTACTTATACTCACGGGATTGACAGTGAGGCGGCAAACATCGAATCCGTTGATGTTTGCCGCCTCACTTTTTGATAATCGCCGCCACTCGGCTTGCTCGATCAAATTCTTTGAGGTTTGCCGCCTCACGGGCGACACATCAAAAGATTTATTGCTTCTCAATATTCTAAACTAGTTTATTCCAGATTATTCCTTCATTTTGCCTATACCGCGTGGGGCCTATAACCGGTCGACCTCAACGAAAACCAAACTGGCGATCACTGAAGAGGTCGTTGTTTTCAAGGTATGCCAAAAGACGGGCACTTTGCTACCGACATCTAGACGAGAATTCTCCGCAAAAAGAGAGGCAAACAAGTTTGCTTTCTCAGTCGTAGTATGAGCAAGCGATCCGTCAGGTTTCAGCAGTGGTGGAAGTATAGGGCGACAGAAATTTTGTTCGGCTGCTTTGGCAAGAGACCAAAACTCTTTACTTCCAGATGGGTAGGAAGCAAGTTTGGCTCCAATGTGTACGATGTGGTCGAAGCGTGCCCTGCGCAACATGCGCTTGCTAGACTTGGCGGCTCGGTTGAAGGCTTTCTTCAGTGTTTGGGTCTCCGGAGTTTGACGCCGGTGGTGTTACCAGTAGACCATAGCGGGCGGACAATATTTTTAATATCTACTTAAGTTTAAGGAGATATCCAAGAATATTGATTGTGTCAAATTATAGGGTTTAGGATTTAATGGCGGCACGACGAATCGACCTGCTGAAAACCGTAATTTCTTCCCTTGCGACCTATCATAACAAAACGATAGCTGGTTTAGTGTTCACTGGCGACGAAACAGGATTAGGCACAGGTGAGCCCTCTGAGCTGCGCCAAAGTAACACCGTAGCTGGTGGTCGTCGCCACTAGGTGAGGGGGTTTTGACCTGGGTCGGTCGTGGTTGCTTTTGCAGTTGGCTCTTTTCACGATGAGTTGTCTCTTGATAGAAATAATAGTGTGATATATAAAATGGATTTAAGTCTACGCTGTGCGATAGGTCGAAAAATGAACACTCGGTTGGCTTAAACGAAACTGAAAAAAAAAACCGAAGAGAGATGGAGATCATTATATGGATCAGAGTACCGTCAAATTAAGTGCATGATAGAGTTGTGTAACTCATACAAGAGGCACCTCAAATGTCCCATACAAAATGACAGAATGTCCCATCATCACCTTTAAAAATATATTTTTTCGCACTTCAAATGAGGCTAAATGAATGAGGTGAATGAGAGAGCGGTACGCACGCGACTACAGTAGGCTTATTACGAGTTTGGCAAACTGGACGTTACAGTAAACGTTAATGTAAAATGTAGCTCTGTCTCTTTCATATTTAGCGACTGTCTTTTTTTTTCATTTTTACCGACATGAGCAGTGTAGTGTATCCGATAGTCTACGCTCACGAGTCCTGTAAATGTCATGTTAAGCAAACTCGTAATAGGGGTACAGAACAGAAAAAACAGTAGAAGTCGCAAGTGGGCGGTACCCGCGTAGCCCCATATGAAGATTTGCCTATGTTCAAGTACATCGTCGTTTTGCTTACTCAGCCGCGATCGTAACCTCCACGCGGAATAATAAAGAGAAAAATTCGAAAAATGCCATACTGTGCAGTTTTGATGTGAAAAAATTATAGCCGAGAGACTCATTAGTCTAAAGGACGCATAACATATTATCAGTAAGTCATATTTTCTGTTATTTTCAGATATTTTTACAAAAAAGTTAAATTGTAATATTTTTAATAATATATGTTTATTAAATGAAACTTGGTTAAGAGACAATAGAACTTGTCGAATACCTAGATATAGCATGTATTATAAAAATGCTTCAAATGAACATGGTGGTGTAGCCATATTAATTAAACCACATTTAAAATATAAAACACTTTTTACAGTATTTAATGACGAACTGCAAACTGTGACATTATCCATATCTACTTCTAGAGGAGATATTACTTTTCTGTGAGTTTATTGCCCCCCTACGGGCCCGCTCAGAACTAACAACTTGTATACCCTTATTCACAATCTTCCTCAGCCTATATTTGTGGCTGGAGACTTTAACGCTCATCACATCGCTTTTGGATGCTTATCAAATAAACCTAAAGGCCAGCGGAGCGGGGCAACGTCATCCTGATGTATCATTACAATAGTACCCGGACTAACGTTATCAGCATTAGTAAGCCATTTTTGCCTCGCTTGTAACGAATTAAGATACTCTAAACGCCATCTCTTCCAGTAACTACGCACCATTTGGTCCAGTAGTTCTTTCCTATAGCGCAGAGTCTTAGTTTCCTCGGAAATAGGCGCGGCAGGTAGATAGGTCAAAGGGGAAGCCATTATAAAATGCGCGGGAGTAAGAGGCTCGGGATGCGGGTCCTCTGATAGAATACAAAGCGGTCTAGAATTTAAAATGGTTTCGACTTGAGTCAAAACTGTTAACAGTTCTTCATATGTAAGTAACTGAGAACCAATAACGCGATATAAATGAAGCTTCATACTTTTAATATTAGACTCCCAGAGTCCTCCGAAATGAGGCGCTCGGGGCGGGATCATATGCCATTCGATGCGATAGTCGGTAAGAAGATCGTTTATCTGAGACTTAGCGCCCACAAAAATTGTTCCATTATCGGAATACATATACGAAACAGGACCACGCCTAGAAATGAAGCGTTTAAACGCGGAAAGGAAAACTTCCGATCACAGATCCGAAGCTAGTTCGATGTGAACCGCTTTGGTCACTAAGCAGATAAACAAACAAATGTACGCCTTTTGACTTCTTTGTCCTCGGCGTCTACATAAGGTAATATTTATAGGACCGGCATAATTGACGCCCGTATGCACGAATGCTTTAGTTTCTTGAACGCGGTAAGATGGCAAATCCGCCATTTTAGTATTGAGTTGAGATGGAGAATTTTTAAAACAAGAATTACAGGCGTGAATACGTTGCCTAATTACATTTCTTGATGATAGAATCCAATATTTTTGGCGTAATAAAGAACTTAATACATTGACACCAGTGTGACAATGCAGGCGGTGATAGTAGTAAATTAAAAGGTGAGTAACATGGTCACGTTTAGGTAATAACGCGGGATGTAGAGCTTCGTATGGTAAATTACTATTAGAAAGTCTACCTCCTATTCTTATTATTCCGAATGGATCTATGAATAAATCCAATTTTCTGAGCGGTGAAGAAATTGCTTTATTAGTTTTTAAGTCATTAATTAACTGAGCAAAGTGAAAACCCTGTATAGTTCGGATTAAATATTTTTCAGCAGCTGTGAAGCAGATAGATTATTACGCGGTAATATTTTTGAAAATTTCAGGATACAAACAATGATGCGAATAATTTTGTTTCAAGAGGAACATTTTTGCGTAAGATCGTAAATACGATTAGGGGCAGATTCAACAGTTGAGCACAAGAAAGTTTTATTTTTATATTCGGGTAACCATTTAAGGCCTAGACCTTCATATCTTTACTATCTGATAATTCTATTGCGGCACGGTTAGACTGCGGCACCGCATCTAATAACTCCGGTGAGTTGCTGGCCCATTTTGTTAAATTAAACCCACCAGACTTTGAGTTCGCGTGAAAGAGATTTTCCCTCGTCCACTGTAGGGACAGAAGTGGTCAACTCGTCCACATATAGTTCTTGAGATGCCACCTCAGCGGCGCGCGGGAAACGATCGCGTTTATCGATCGCTAGCTGTCGCACAGTGCGCATAGCTAAAAAAGGACTGCATTTTAAACCGAACGCGACTCGATTGAACTGAAATTCGCGTATGGGTTGCGCGGGGTCAAAGCGGAATAAAATCTTTTGATATTTGCGGTGCTCTGGTTGAAGAAGAATTCTAAGATACATTTGTTTTATGTCTGCCGCTAACGCCATTGCAAACAAGCGGAAATTAAGTAAAAGAACAAAAATGTCAGCTTGGAGATTCGGACCTGTGTGAAGAATGTCATTGAGTGAAATGTCATTATGACATTTAGCACTAGCATCGAGTACAATACGAACCTTCGTAGTATCTTTATCGCGGCGAACGACGGCATGATGCGGGACCTCGGACAAATAATCGTTATCTAGGTAGTCCTGTATAACCTCATTATAACTGGCACGCAACTCAGGATCCTGAAGCTTGCGCTCCAATGAGAGCAGTCGGCGAAGAGCAACGGAGCGCGAGTTCCCTAGCTCAGATGGATCGCGGCAAAAAGGTAAAGCGGTGTAATAACGACCGGTCTCATCACGCGACACGGTAGAGGTGTAAATGTCTTCACATTGACCATCAGCTGGACTAAAAAACCTCTTGGAAGGCATTTCCTCCATTTCCCAAAACTTAGTCAATGTTTAGTCAAGATGAAGTTCATCGGAGCGGTCACCCGTATCCACAAAGAAAGTAGCGGTGTTTATATTTTGGCATGCGGTGTAATTTTTATTCAAATTGCTGACAGGAGCGTCACCTATTAGAATATAACCAAACACGGTTTCAATAGCGGATGGTGCAGGGGGAGCGATAACCCTACCACCTAACAATAAATGCGGGAATAGCTGAGCGCCGAGTATCAACTCGACCTCACCCGGAATGTGCCAATACGGATCAGCGAGCGGTAAGTCAACCAAATGTTGAATCACCGAAGTGTCAACATATTCGGAAGGCATGCGGTCGGTTATGTTATCCACAACCAAAGCGGTAATATCATAAGAATATTTTCTATCTATCGTGGTCACACGCAGCTGAACGTAGCCACGAACCGTTTGTGAAACGGACCCGATACCCTTAATAAAGGAATTTGAAAGCGAGATAGGTTTTAATTTGAGTTGTTCACAACATGCGTAAGTAATCAAGTTATTTTGCGAAGCATTATCAATCAAACATCTAACCGAAATATTTCGTTTGGCATTATATAAAATATTTGCTTGCGCAGTTGAAAGCGGTAGAGTAGCACGCGGCGAGTTTATGGTTTTATCCGAGCGAGCACATAGCGACAGGCAAGGACGAGACGGCAACGTCGCGGATTCGGCAGCGGTCTGGTCTCTGTCCCAAAATTGCACGTGCGCGCGGGACGGCAATATCGCGGATTCGGCCGCTGCTGGCTCGTGCCGCGACGGCGGCGCAGTGCTCGTAGATCGCGATTGCGCGGGCTGCACGGATGCGGCCAGGTTCGACTCCCGTCATGGCCATGAGTGCGAGTTATTATTATTATTATTGCTACTCTCCAAATGTAATAAGTTATGATGGGGTTTTTTACAGGATTTGCATGTATAAGTGGAGTTTATGCAATCTCGTTTGGATTTAATGAAATCGAAACGACCTTTAGCGGTTAGTGAATTAAATACGGGACATTTGTATAACTGCTGATGATCAGACTTATTACACATCAAACAAGAAGAAGACTCAACACCCCTGCCGTCACTCGTAACAAACGTCTGTGCTTGGCAGGTACTGCGCGCGCGGTTTTGTTTCGCGATATACGTATGAGCGCTGTTCGATTGCGATGACGACGCAAAGGTACGGTCTAATATTTTTACTTGGCATTTTGTAAATTCTATGAAATCCTTATAGGAAGGAATTTCCTTGTCTCTGATAAAAGATTCAAAGGCGTGGGCGGTAGCAATATCGATTTTGCGCATTGCAATATTTAAAAGAATGAAATGCTTTAAATCGTTTATTTTTAATTGCTCTAAAGCTGAAACAGCAGCGTCGAAAATTTGAACATAACTATTTAAAGACGAGGAAGTATTAGCGGCGGGTTTTATATTAAACAGTATTGACATGTAATGACAACCTAAAGCTCTCTTATCTTGATATTTTTTAACTAAACTTTCCCAAATTGATGAATAGTTTTCGCCTGATGGAATGATACCTGCGATTATTTTTAAAGCGGGACCGGTCAATTTACCTGTTAAATATTGAATTCTTTGGGCAACATTTAATGAAACATTTAAATGAATGTTAGCTTTAAACGACTCATAAAAAATGGGCCAACTGTCCATCTTTCCATCGAACGAAGGAATATTTATTGGCGGTAGCTTTATTGGTGTAAACGCACCTTTATTTTCGCACGATCGCGAGTTTCGCTGTGGCGAGATCTCAATGATACGGGAACGTACCCTCTGAATCCTAGCATAGACAGCTTCAAATGCATTTAGAGGTTCGTAATTAGGCACAAACTTAGGGTTATTATCGAATCCTAGCTCATTGATGGAGTCTAGATTAGCGATGAATTCCTGACGGATGACCGACAATGTTTCGGATTCCGCCATGAATGTTTCCGTGGAACGAAGATCTTCATGGATAAAGGTAATTTCTTAGCTAAATCACTGAGATTAGTCGAGCGAGCGAATATTGCATTGTTTTTCGCTTGTAATATTGCTATTTTAGCTGCCATGGTGAGCTAATGATGCGTAGGTACTTGTAAAAAGTGGGTAGGTACCCAAGTTAAGCGGTTTCGATTAAGTAGGAATACACAAGATACGTGTAGTATGCCCACTAATACTGATTAACGGTAGTCCCGATAGGTAAATAGGTACCGATTTTTTGGGTAAATACACCTGTACACAGCAAGTAGGTTTAATGAGTAAGTATGGTAGAATGCGGCGTAAAGTATGTAAGTAGGTACCTACGTAGGTATATGCGGTAAACTTTTACGTTTTCTAGCACGGTTAGCGTGTCAATACAACAAAATAACGAAGTATTTGGTAATAAGGGAACACTTGAATAACGAAATAGATTAGTGCTCAAATAATCATTAGCGGCGCGGGAGACACGAATCGTCGTGTAGGTAATTACAAGATGGACATTTACGTGCAAAACTATCGGAGTTTTGCACCAAATTGAAATGAAATAAGCGGGTTGAGTACGTGTAAACTATCAGAGTTTATCACCAAAGCAATGAGAACTCGAAATTATCCGGTTCGAAGTCAGACCAACGTAATGGTATGGCGGTAATATAAGTGGACTGTATATCGGCTAGCGGGGCGGTTTGTGATTTGTGGTTCAGAAAAAAAATTATGTGGACCTTATAGATATTATGACGAGGGAAGGGGTCGGTGAGGGGCGCACCGAGCGCGATTCGATTCAGCTTCTGGAGTATCTTGCCTTCAGGAAACGCCACTCACTGTCTCACACATGCCGGATGGACAGGAACCCTAGGCCTAGGTCACTCTGCCGGTCGGCTAAGTTCCACACACTTTAGAACACTGAATCACTTATTACATAGTTTATAGTTAATTGAAGCTGCGGTTAATGCATTTTATCTGAAAATATATCAGGAGCCGCACGCACATTGCGGCGGCGCGGCTCGGACGTCGAAGACGGAAGGACTGACGCGACGAATCACGATGCACT
The DNA here is from genome assembly GCA_910589605.1 of Chrysoteuchia culmella. Classification (NCBI taxonomy): domain Eukaryota; kingdom Metazoa; phylum Arthropoda; class Insecta; order Lepidoptera; family Crambidae; genus Chrysoteuchia; species Chrysoteuchia culmella. The sequence continues at coordinate 11,967,195 of OU342653.1, forward strand.
CTGCACTTGCTTGATTAGCTCTCTCACTCTGCGCACGATGGTGTGAGTAGGAAAGGGCTAGGAAGTAAGGAACCACATCATGAAGCTCGCGAATTTAAAATAGGGAAGCCGGAAATGGCGTAAACACATTCTATCCAACTGATTTCGTATGAAGCTTGCTGTTCATACCAACCTTTAGCATAGTCGGATAATTTAGATGTGCAATTACAAATTAGTGTTCGCTCATCCCAACCATGCATTTTAGCTGTACTCTCTAAATTACGAATCCAATGTTCCACTGGAACTGGTGTGGTTTGTGGATTGAATTCAGGTATGAAGTCACTACGTCCAACATAACAAATTACTGGTTGAAACATGGAGTTGTTGCACGTAGTAGTCACTTCCATGACTGAGTTTGAACTTGGGGTCAACGATGGAGTTTGTTCGGTGTAATAATTATTTGTTTTCCGTAACTCTTTAATTAAACTTTCTAAAGCTTCTATACGTCTATTCTTCGACCTCAAATCTCTCTTATGCTTCTTCTTTTCACCATCAGAAGAAGATGAACTCGAGCTACTACGGGCCCGTTGCTTATGTTTAGATCGACCCATATTAATTAATAAAAAATAAAGAAAAAATAACAATTTAGAAAGTTATTATAGTCTCAGTACACACAGTCCACTAAATACCCAACAAAAACGTTCAATTAAATAAGTAAGTCCAAATTAAAATTAAGTTCCACCATACAAATATTATATGTTTGACTTTGACTTCAAATAGTTCAAATTTCAAACTTGTTTATAGCTCAGACTAAATTTATTTGGTCTGAGGTTTAATGATGTTCTATTCTATATAGTCACATAAGTTTATTTACACTTTTATTGTTCTCATTATCACTGAAATTATATATTTTTTTAAGCACTTAAATGTCTAAAGAATTCAATTTGAAAATAAAATCAGATCTTGTACATTACTATATAATAAATGAATCAGATACAGGTCACCGACAAACAGGCAACAACGCGTCACTTACTTATGTTTATTTACACTGATAATGTTCTCATTATCACAATATTTCAACTTTTAAGCACTTGAATGTCAAAAGAATTTAATTTTGAAAATAAAATCAGTAAAGATACAGCTCACCGACAAACAGGAAAGTACGCATATATTATGCATACCAACACCTCACACTTTTGCTCGTAGGTACTCCTGATAACCAAAACATTCACCGAGAAGTCGGATTTCGTGCGTGAACTTGACAAACTTTGTTCATTATTTAGTTCGGATTTTCACACTATAGCTTTATCACAAGAGTTTACTGTTATATTAGTTTATCGTTTTGTAGGCATGAATATAGTTCCACTTCTGAATACTATTAAAGAAAATAATCGTTGAATTAAGTCTTTATTGAATTATCAACACTTTTCTTACAGATCAAAATATAATTCACAGTTCGCACTCTGCGCGCGACCATAAGTCAAAGTGACAGCCGACTAGTGTTTTGTAACCAATGGGCTGATAGCATAGAGCTGTACAAATCGATTTTCTCAAGCTTACAATAATTATATAAAAAAATACAATAAAAAAGTTGTAAAGACGAAGAAAATGAAGACATGGCTTAAAGGACTTTGTATCCAAGCCAAAATCCATAGAAATGAAATATATGTATTTACAAAAAAAGTACAGAGTACCTATGTTTATCCGTTATTTAGAATCCATAACACAAGTTCTTCGTGAAACTTAACGTGGGCTTGATAATTGGTGTGATTTGTATGGAATTATTTATTAATTTTCATATTTTTAATAATAAGCCCTTTCATTTGATACCATTCACGGCATTTTAATTTATTTTTTTACTTTATGACCTCTAGAGGGCGCCATATTCATTACATTTTATTTTTTTTTTTGTATTTTTTTTGCAATCTGTTTCATAAGAACATTCAGCAAAGGATTAAGCCTTTTAAAAGTAGAGCTGTTACTCATTAGTTGCGTAGCTAGTGTGTTTGGGTGTTTATCTAGTCTCGTCTTGTATGATTGCATCGAGTGTTTAATCTCTTCTTGGACTGTTCTGATTTTCAGTTCTTGATGTAGTTGTTGGTTTGTTATGAACCAGGGAGCATCTGTGATTAACCTGAGTATTTTGGATTGAAACCTTTGGAGGATTTCTACATTTGATTTGGAAGCTGTTCCCCAGAGCTGAACTCCGTAGTTCCAGATAGGTTTCAGGATACATATATACAACAGTAATTTGTTTTCAAGCGACAACTGTGATTTTTTGCCCAGTAACCAGAACATTTTCCCTAGTTGGATCCCTAATGCTTTGCGTTTTGTAAATATGTGCTTTTTCCAGGTAAGGCGGCGGTCCAGATAAAGTCCAAGATAACGAGCCTCCGTTGATTGTGGTATCTCTACTCCGTTAAGCGACACGGGGGGACATGTTTCACGACTCATTGTAATGGTCACCTGTACCGATTTTGTGTCATTTGCTTTGATCCGCCAGGTGGCTAGCCATTCAGTGATATTATCGAGTGACTGTTGGAGCATATTGCTTGCGTGTTCCGGTTCATCGTGAATAGTTAGAGCCGCTGTGTCGTCAGCAAAAGTGCCGATCAATACACCATCTGTCATGGGCAGGTCAGAGGTGAAAATAAGGTAGAGTATAGAGCCAAGCACACTTGGTGGTACTCCTGCATGTGCTCTATGTAGTTTGGTCATATCTTCTCCTTGCCTAATATTGAAAAATCTATTGGCAAGGTATGATTTCAGATAAATGTAAAAGTTTGTGGGAAGAAGTTTCTTTATTTTATATAAAAGGCCGTCGTGCCAAACTCTGTCAAAAGCTTGGGCAATATCTAGAAACGCCGCACAACAATATTTCTTATTTTCAAAGGTTTTATGTATTTCTTCAACCAATCTATGCACCTGCTCAATTGTACCGTGATGTTTTCTAAAGCCGAATTGGTGGTCAGGTATGATTTTATTTCTTATTATTTCTGCGTTTAGTCGCTTAAGGAATAGTATTTCCATTACCTTTGACAGAATAGGTAATAAACTGATCGGTCTGTAGGAAGACACATCTTCAGGAGCTTTGCCAGGTTTGAGGATCATTTTAATTTCAGCTACCTTCCATTGGGGTGGGAAGATGCCTCTTAGTAGGATGCAGTTAAATAGATGTGTCAGAAATGTTATTGCTCTCTCTGGTAGCTCGTGTAGTATTTTTGCTGTAATTAAATCATATCCTGGGGCTTTATTTTGCTTGAGTTTTCTGATCGTGTCTTTGACCTCAGATTTTTCGATCTTCTTAATTGGCAAGTCTAGTTGGTAGGGCTCAGAAAGGGTGTTAACTATTTCTTCTTCTTTAATTTTCGATGTGCTGTGGGCGGCGTTTGGCACAAAGACATCTGCTAGGTGAGAAGCGAAAGCTTCGGCTTTCTCCAATTCACTTTTGGCACAGGAGCCATTTTTTCTGCGTATCGGTGGGTTATAGGCAATGGGCCTTTTTAGTTCTTTGGTTGTTTTCCATAGGGAATAATCGCTAGCAGCTGTAGCGTCCAAATTACGCAGTTTGTTCTGAACGTTTTCATTATTTTCAGAGCTTAATAGCTTCTTAAGTTTAACCGTGAGGTAGTTAAGCCGTGTTTTATCTCTCGGATAATGGGTGGTTTGCCAAAGTTTACGTGCCTCCCTTTTTTCAGCTAGAAGCTTGCGAGTAGTCCTCGAGCAGTCCGGTTCAGTGTTTTTATTTGCAATAGGAGTGCTCTTCCAAGCAGCATTTTGGACACACTTGTTAAAATGTTCAATAGCTGTCGTTATGTTTTCTTCAGATTTTAGGGGCAGGTTTATGTTGATTGTAGATTCTACTAGGGAGCGGAATCCATCCCAGTTAGTCCTACGGTTGTGTAGGCGTGCTGTTGGTTTAACATGCACGACGTCTTGAGAGACCTCTAATAGCACTATGCTGTGATCTGATGATAGTTCTTCAAGGGAGGTACATTTGAGAAAATTAGTAGGAATTCCCTTTACGACATAGAAATCAACTAGATCGGGGAGCTTTTTTGGATCAGTCGGCCAGTAAGTTGGTTTCCCACTAGATATTGCGTTTAGATGTAGATTATTGATAGCTACTTCTAATTGTCGTCCTTTGGTAGTTGTCAAACGAGAGCCCCATTTAGTATTCTTGGAATTATAGTCACCACCTGCTATGAACCTTGGACCAAGAGTTTTGAAGAAGTTAACGTAATCTTCTTTTTTGATCTTATGTTTTGGGGGGGAGTAAAGTGCAGTGATAGTCATTTGGCCACTCCAATCTTCAATCACAATATTTGTAGCTTGTATATCTGGTGTTTTGAATGATTTATCCTCGTGATGTTTTATGTTATTCTTAATTAGTATCGCGGATCCTTCATGGGCTGTGCCATCTGGATGCATCGTATGACAAAATGTATAGTTGGAGATTTTAAGGTAGTTTTTCCCCGTGAAATGAGTTTCGAATATCAAAAGAATATCAATTTTGTTAATTTTTAGAAATGTCTCTACTTCTAAGACATGTTGTGATAGCCCATTGGCATTCCAGGCTGCTATTTTTAATGAATAGAATGTGTCAATTTAGTCATGATTTCCATTAAAAGGTTCGTTATGGATGTTAATTGTTGCATTAGTTGTGTCATAGTATTCATAATTTCCTTATTGCTAAAGTCGTTTGTTTGGTTTATTAACAATTCATTGGTACTTTGATGAAAAGTCGGTGCGTGTTGAGGTGTATTGGTCATTAATTCTTGCTTATACGATGGTCGATCTTGTTGTCTAGTGTTGTTGTTGTTTGCCTCGTCTGGTTTCTGTTTAGCTTGCGTCATCCGTCGATGTTTTGCTGGTTGGGTAGGGTATTTAATGTTCTGGAGCTCCTTATATACTGTGCAAAATTTGTAATTCGCTGGGTGGTTACCATTACAGAGTATGCACTTGACTGAGTCAGACCTTTCTTTACGTTCGCACTTGGAAGAAGCATGATCTCCTGCACATTTAATACATTTAGGCTTTCTGAAACAGAACTTCTTTGTGTGTCCATATTGTTGGCAGTTGCCACACTGTGGAATTTCCCGTTTGGGCCTTGGTGGTTCAATGATCACTCTGCAGTGTAGAAGGTTTTTGATTTCATAAATCTGTTTGTTGTTGTTATTCGATTCTAGTTCTACAAAGTGTAGTGGTAATGGTTTTTTAGTGGATCTTTGCTTAACGTTCCAAATGTTGGTGACTTTATGTCCAAGTTTTTCTAGTGCAGCTCTTATTTCTTCTAATTCAGTGCTAGGGTGAAGATTTTTGAGGACTACTTTGAAGCCGCGGTCTTGTTTGGGTTTGTAAGTATAAAATTCTGTATCTTTTTCTTGCAATTTTTTAACGATTTTTGTATACAACTCCGTAGTGTTTGGTTGTATTCTAACTTGATTATTATGGAGGACTTTTATCACATAGTTATCTGGAGCTATTTCATCGAGCATGTTTAATAGTGGTTGGATACTACTAACCCTGTCTACGTATATGGGCGGAGCCTTTGCAGGTTTTTCAGTAATATCATTAGTCTGCACATTGTGTGATTCAGTATCTAGCTCAGAAAATCTATTTGAGGTAGGTATAGGTTCGCTCAGCCAATAGGTATCAAGTTTCTTTTGCTTTTGTACTATACATTTACATTACATACATTACATTACATATAACGTCACATTACACTTTGTTACCCGGGCCATAATAAATAAATAAATAAATATTCGCATACAATCACACCAAATTATCCAGTCCCACGTTAAGTTTCATGAAGAACTTGTGTTATGGATACTAGATAACGGATAAACATACTTATATACTTATTTTTGTAAATACATACTTAATAAACATATTAAACACCCAGACCAAGACAAATAGACATGTTCATGCACACAAATATCTGTCTTGTCCGGGGATCGAACCCGGGACCTCTGGCGCAAAAGGCGGGGCTAGTACCCCTGCACCAAACAGGTTGTAAAAAAATAAAGAAGCGATTGACATTTCTGTCATCAAAATCGGAAGAATAGTTTAGGCGCTACAGAGAAAGCTACGAGGAGGTAAGAACGAACGAAGCAACGTAACGAAGGAGGCTACGAGTATAGATTACAGAAACTGACTTTAAAAGAAATATTTTTAACTTTTTAATTTTGCATTTAACAATGCTATTTTTATGTAATAAATATTAAACATGAAAGTATACTAAAAAGTTACGGTGGCCAACACCGTAGAAAGACGAATATACTAGAAAAATTTGACGTGTCCTCATAGGTCTCTGTTGCATAATTTATCAGTGCATTGGGCCAGATTCCCAAGGATGCGGGTTCGAATCCCGTCAGGGCGACATGAGACAAGTAACTTTTTTCAAGTATATTTTTATGATTAATATTTAAAAGAAATATTCGGAACAAATAAATAAAAGAAATAGCTACACTTATCCGATAACATTATCACTTACAGGCTCCTCTACCAGGACCGTCTTGGCTGACTCCGTTGGATGCCGTCACCGAAAACATAGTATGCCCTCAATACATACCCCCCGAATACAGATCAAATCCATCATCGCTAAATGTAATGATGAAAGAGGATTGTCTTGTCGCAAATGTATTCGTCCCCATTACGACTCAAAATAATTTACCAGTGATGGTGATAGTACATGGCGGGAGATATTTATTTGGGGCTGGCAACTTATTTAAACCGATGAATTTGGTACGTGCCCATAACATAATCGTGGTCACATTCAATTATCGTCTCGGCGTACATGGCTTCCTATGTCTAGGCACAGAGGCTGCACCCGGCAACGCTGGCATGAAAGATCAGGTGGCTTTGCTTCGGTGGATCAAAACGAACATAGCCAACTTTGGTGGTAACCCCGATGACGTGACAATTTCAGGATACAGCACCGGTGGAGTTTCTGTTATGCTGCTTATGCTTTCGCCTTTAGCTAAGGGATTGTTCAAAAAAGTAATCGCAGAAAGCGGTGACAGTCTTGCAGAATACGCTGTGCAAAAAGACCCTATAGAAAATGCGAAGCGTTATGCACGAATATTCACTGTTGATAACGTAGACGATGTCAGCGCTTTGGAATCATTTTATACAACGGCTTCTTTTGAAACAATTACAAGTTTTGCGTATGGTATCAAAGATTTATATTACACCCTGCTTAGAAATTGATGTAGGACAAGAAATTTTCCAGGCTGACAGCCCGTATGACACATTGAAAACTGGACAATTCAATAAAGTTCCCATAATGACTGGTTTTACAAGTGGCGAGGGTTTACTGGTAATAGAATCCTTTGAAAGTTATAAAAACGAAATGAATGCAAATTTTTCAAACTTTTTGCCAGGTTATCTACAATTTGAAAGTATTGACGAGAAAGAAAGAGTAGCTAAGAAAGTAAAAAAGTTCTACTTCGGTAATAAAAATATTAGCGATGAAACCATATTATCATATGTGGACTATTTCTCTGATATCATTATTACATTCTCTTTACTGAAAGAAGTCCAGTTGCTCGTGGATGCCGGACAGAACAACGTATTTTTGTTTGAATATAGTTATGTTGATGAGTTCACACCAGTTATACCACATACTAATGTTAAAAGACCTGGCCACGCCTTTGAAAGTTATGCTATTTTCGACGGAATTCCCAACTCGGCAAACATTACTGAAGACTATTTGCCTGCGGACACCAAGAAACACAAGGCTACGTTAAGACAAATTTGGAGCAATTTTATTAAGACGGGGTTAGTTAAAAATTCATTTATTTATATTTAGCTTGTAAGTATTAGTACACCAACCGAAACGCCTGTGCCAAAGATTAAAAATCTTACAAAACTGAGTGTGAGGGAAAATAAGATGCCCAGCAACGATCGACAACACATCAGACTACGAGAACCGTTCTCTTTACAAACGGGGTAAAGGTAGCTGGGTCAACAAGAAAGCCTGATGAGCTTCTGTACCGTACATAAAAAGTTAACGTCATAACTTGGTTACAGGGTTAACGGTAAAAAAAACATTTCATACAATTACACCGATTGTCCAACCTAGTCTATCACCGATTGGCCAAGGTAAGTTTCATTACCAACTTGTGGGATACTATATAACGGATAAATATACACGATTTTTTATGAACTTCAAGATGGCAGGACCCCACCAGGTTTTTCGAATACCATGGGTTTAGGATTTAAAACATTATTATCTACTAATTTATACTTTCATAGAAAAATTCTACACTCATAAAATATCAAAAAAATCTAAAAAGAAAGTGGTCTCGCTATTTTGACATAAAAATGGCGGGACTACTATTCAGTTATTGAAAAACTCATGTCGTGATCTTAAGGCGGTACCCTGACCGAAAGTGACGCCGCGTTGAATTTTATTTAATATCGTTATTCTAATTCAAAATTTTAATAAAACTTTACGTGGAATTTTTAGATCCCATTGTCTTGTATTTTTAGAAGGTATCGCTACATCTCGTCATAGTCATTCGTAGAAGTAGATAGCAAATGTGTCAAAAACTGCCACTTTTAGCAGTGACTACGAGGGAATGTAATGATACACCAAATTTTAATACGATATAGTACGTCTTCGTTTGGATCGTTATTATACTTTTAAAACTATTATTTCAATCAAGAGTGTCAAATATAATTACACCAGAAAAGCGCCTGAATAAAAAGTAACATTTCAAGTCAAGTTTCAATAACTGAATAGTGGTCCCGCCATTTTTATATCAAAATAGCGAGAACACTTTCTTTGTATAATTTTTTGATATTTTATGAGTGTAGAATTTTTCTATGAAAGTATAAATTAGTAGATAATAATGTTTTAAATCCTAAACACATGGTATTCGAAAAACCTGGCGGGGTTCCGTCGTCTTGACGTGCATGATTTTTTCTGTTTCAATATACGTAGCATACATAGTAAACACCTAGACCAATAAAAATAGACATGTGTATACCCACAAATTGTCTTGAGCGGGACACGAACCATCGACTTCTGCGCAGATCGCAGTTATCTTCCCTTGGCAATGTCGGGATAAATTGAAGCGTACGTTCGTACATTGCGTACATTCTGATGTATAAGATATATTATTACTGTAAAGTTTCATCTAAATTCGTTCAGAGCAGTTTTTCCCTGAAAGAGTAACAAACAAAGCTTTTTTTTTTTTTGGTTTTTATGAGCGACGGGGAAGCTCTTAGCCTTCATCAACAATGCTGAAAACATTGTTGTTATGGCGTCAGACTTAGATAAGATGGTGGTAGCTAGCCAGGCGGACTTACAACAAGTCCTACCACCAACCAAACCGAATACAATATGTACCCCCGCTGGGAATCGAACCCGGGACCCTTGGGTCTGATACCGGTGGTTGTACCACTAGACCACAGAAGCGGTTACTGCGGCGGTGTACAGCTGTATATGGCAGAAATGAATACTTATGGCTTTTAAATTGCACTTAGAAACACTAAAATAATGTATGTAGTGTAAATTACAAGTTTAGAAGACTAGAGCGATATATCAACTGGATACTGCTCTTGAGTTCTGCTCTGTGTTGCCTAGTTCTGTTCAATAGCATTAAATATTGCTATCATCTGCATATTGGTGTATAAGTACTCTATTAGAAAGTCGTCCTAATAGGCTTGATAATAACTGTTCAATTGTTATCTAGGAAATCCTTAGAAAGCAAATCTCTTTACAAAAGTGTTTTGCCGTCTGCTGCATAAAAGTTCAGTAAGTTAAATTTTTACCTATAGTACAGCCCCTGGTGTTACATGAGATTATTATAATTTTGGTACCTAGTGTCTATATTGTGAATTATTCAGCTTATCGTTTATTTTAATGCCTAAGTATAACTTATGTGCCGCTAAATGCTAACGGTTCACAAACCCCACCGGGGAAAGACCTTGTAACGAGAAGAACCGGCAAGAAACTAGTAGCATTGTATGTTGCTTGCATTCTAGTGTGCCGGTCCCGAAGGGCTCGTCGCTGCCGGCGTGGCCGCCGGTGGGTGCGCTCGCGTCGCCGCACATGGATCTGGGGCGGCAACTGCAGCTGCGCGGGCCGCTGCTGCCGGAGCGCAAGCGCTTCTGGGACAATATCTACAAGAAATACCGCAGATCACCACAAAGACCATACCCCTTTCCCAACAGTAGTGAAAAAGATATCGTGTTCTACATTTCGAAATGATTTCATTGTTAACTAATTAACATAACAGTTTTTATTTAAAATGTTTGTAATTTTGTCTGAACATGTTATCTAAATAAAATTAAAACCTACTTCTGGACTGAAATTTTATGCCTTTGGCAATCAAATGTGGGTAAAATAAGTTTGCTATGTATTCGAATAATAGCTCTGACGTCATCCATCCATTTCCACTTATATCAATTCCCCAACTTTGGGAACTCCGTCTGCATTTTTTTGTGGTATTCTCTGGTAGTTGTAGACAATCATAGGTGGACACGCGCTACCATCAGCGGAAAAATTTAACATAACTGTTACTGGCTACCTTAATCAATTTTATACAAATTTTTGGTTCCTTTTTCAGCTAACACTTTACCCGTTTCGGACCTAATTGAAATCCACTTTCATCGCCATTATAGATTTTAGATGGTTCATTGAAAGTATGTAGCAGGTTGTATTGCGATAGTCCTGAATTTCAGAAAACCATTTCTTTATGTCTGATTCCAAAGCACTAGCTTGCGTTACACCTTCACTGGTGCGGCTTACGAAGACTTAAACCCTCTCAACCATCCATCTCCAAGGTAGTTATGAACAAACTTATTGGGTCGTGGATTTTCAGTCTAAAACTTCGAAAACACTTTGCTTTAATCATCAACTTTTAATGGGAAACTTTTTCTCATGACTTCTTTTAAACTGTACGCTGCGAACAATACGGAAATAAAGACTTATGGTGTACTATCCTTAGAAATAAGTCTTGGTTTACGCCGTAGTTTTAGATGGAATTTTATTATAGCTGATGTTAAGCAGCCCATAATTGGGGCAGATTTTTTAAATGCACATGAGTTAATAGTTGATTTACGTAATAGAAGGTTGTTGGACGGTCGTACCCAATTAGATACACAGGGTATTTTAGTAGTTTATGATGAGCCTATGATAACTAGTATTCAGAGTGATAACCTGTATCGCGAGCTTTTAGAACAATATTCGGAAATAACTAAACCGATCTGTTTTCAAGAGCCTAGTAAACACGGTATTTTTCATCACATAGAAACTAAGGTAATGTAAGACCATTACCGCCGCAAAGGTACAAGATCGCCAGGGAAGAGTTTAGGCTAATGCAGGAATTAGGAATTTGCAGGCCTTCGAAGAGTCCTTGGGCCAGCCCTCTGCATGTGGTGCCCAAAAAGGACGGTCAGATCAGGCCCTGTGGCGACTATCGTGCACTCAACGCGATCACGAAGCCGGACCGGTACCCGATCCCAAGAATTCAAGACTTTACATATGGACTGGCAGGTAAGTGTGTTTTTTCCCGGTTGGACATCAATAGAGCTTTTCTTAACATATGAATTGCGCCGGAAGATGTAGAAAAAACAGCAATCATCACACCGTTTGGGCTTTTCGAATTCCCGAGGATGACTTTCGGCTTGCGAAATGCGGCACAAACATTTCAGCGGTTCATGAATAATAGTGTGCTGCAGGGAATCGAATCCTGGACCCAGGGTGATGAAAAGGAAAATGAAAGCTCTAATCTGTTTTGTTATATCGACGATGTAATAATTGCTAGCACGAATCATGATCAATCATAAGGAACATCTCAAACAGGTTTTTGCTAGGTTTGAGGAGTTTGGTATTACCATCAACCTGGCAAAATGTAATTTTGGTAAAAGTAACATAGAATTTTTAGGTTATGAGGTCAGCATGGAAGGTATCAAGCCCATGAAAAGCAAAGTGGAAGAAATCAAAGAGTTCCCCAGGCCTGAAACAATAGAGCAAATGCGCCGGTTCCTAGGTATGGTAAACTTTTACAGGAATCACCTGGAGCGTGCGGCAGACCATCAGGCCGAACTGAACAAGTTCCTGCATGGTGCAAAGAAAAAAGATAAGTCTAAGGTAAAATGGACGGAAAAAGCGATTTCCGCCTTTGAGCATTGTAAAACAGCCCTAGAAAATGCAGTGACGTTATCACACCCGGGTGAGGAAGGTGCGCTATATTTAATGCGCGACGCGTCAAACTCGTGCGTCGGCGCGGCCCTCCAACACAAGGTAAAAGGGGTCTGGAAACCGTTAGGGTATTTTTCTAAGAGACTATCGGAAGCTCAGAAAAAGTATAGCACGTACGATAGAGAGCTGTTGGCAGTGTATTTAGCTATAGTTCATTTCCGTAATATGATTGAAGGTCGTCAGCTCACGGTAATGACGGACCATGAGCCGCTAACACATGTTTTTTTCTAAAATAGGCTAAGATAACAAAGAAACGCCCAGGCGAGCGCTACAATTTTTGTATATAAGCGAGTTTACGAGCGATATACAATATGTCAAAGGTATCGATAATGCGGTTGCTGACGAGCTATAGATTTCGACGAAGTCGCTCGGGCACAGGAAACGGACGATAAGCTCGCTGAAATGTTGACAGAGCCACAAGGTAAGTTAGCGCTTAAAAAGTTACAATCGCCATTGTGTAATAGTGCGATTTATTGCGAAACTTCAGAGAACCGTGTGAGACCCTACCTGCCACAGCAGTTTATAAAATTAGCTTACGAGGTAGTACATAATGGTAATCACCCCGTAATTAGGACTACTCGTAAGATGGTAGCAAATAGATATTTTTGGCCGGGGATGAACAAAGATATTAGTGTGTGGGCCCAAGCTTGTATACACTGCCAGAAGGTAAAAACGCACAGGCACCCATGCTCCGAATTAGGCACGTTTCCTTCGGCAGGACGTTTTGAGCACTTGCACGTTGATATCGTGGGTCCCCTGGGAACCACTCAGGAAGGGTTTAGGTATTTAGTAAAGATGATAGACAGGTTCACAAGTTGGCCGGAAGCAGTTCCAGTAACGGATATTACAGCCGAGACCATAGCTAAAATAATCTACGAACACTGGATTTGCCGTTTTGGATGCCCTAGTAGATTAACAAGTGACCAGGGGCGACAGTTTGAAAGTGACTTATTTGGTAAACTCATGAAAATTTTAGGTACCCATAAGATAAGAACGACCGCGTATCATCCACAATCCAATGGCAAGGTAGAAAGATTACACCGTTCTCTGAAGGCCGCTTTGAAAGCTCGTTTGTTACAAAATGTAAGTGGGTCGTGGGTTGACGAACTACATGCTGGGGCTGCGTGCAGCATGTCGAAGCGACAGCGGCGTCAGCGCAGCAGAAATGGTATTAGGGCAAACGTTACGCTTATGTGGAAATTGCAGATGAAACGTATGTAAGTAAATTGCGCCAAATCATACAAAGTCTGCGGCCTCAGACACGAGAGAAAAGCGATTGTGGAAAAATATTTGTTCATAAAGATTTAAAGTCATGTAGTCATGTGTTCGTTCGTAATGATTTAGTTCAGAAACCATTGATGCCTAGTTATAGCGGACCTTATGTAGTAGTTAATAGATCACCAAAGAATATGATTATTAAAATAGGTGACCGTCGAACAACCGTTTCTATAGATAGAGTAAAACCTGCCTACTGTTTGAATGATTCTGAAACCAATTATGAACATGCGAATAAAGTAAATGAAAATGTTGATAGTGATACGTATACAAATAGTCTGAAAAATAATGATATAAATCTAGAGATGCAAAAAACGCTACCGCCTAAGCCCATCACCACGCGCAGTGGCCGTGCAGTAAAGCGGCCGGTGCGATTTTTGCTTCCGTGATAATCTGAACCAGATTCGTGTGTACTAAATAGTTATTAATTTTTGTTATAGACTTCATTCCAAGAAAAGAATTTAACGTTAAAGGTTGTATACAAAGTATATGTTTTTCTTTATTTGCAAAATGGGTAAATCTTATAGTAAAGAAGAAGAAATAATTATAGCACAAAACGGTGCGAATAACGCCAGTACTAGTGAAGTGGAGATGCATTTTAAGCTTTATGGAGCAATATTTTTCGCAATGTTCATAATGGTGGTATTAATTTTCGTATACCTTTGCATTAGAAAATGTCGTGAAAATACTCGTAGCTGGATGGATAATAGAATCAGAGCCATGTGGAAAGCATCTGATGACGTAAGCGGTACAGGGCAAGCTCCGCAGCAGGTTGTTTACTCGTCAGGATAATTTACGAGAAATATTGTAAGGAAGATTTTTTATAATTTTTGTTAGTCGGCTATTGTCCCGAGAGGGGGCCAGGTGAGCCCTAAGGGGTGTTATTTTGTTATTGCAGACCGGCCTCTCGGGCAATATACCCTTAATTTTTTATGTTGTTTATGTGTGTTTCAAGTCGGCCCCTTGAAAAATAGGTGTCCGCAAAATATGAAAAATATTGTTTTTTTATGATAATTAATTTAATAAGTGTACAATGTATAATCTAAAAAGGTTTTCAAGATGAAGTCATTTAGGGTAGGATTTATGTAATGTATTGGATAAAAATAACAAGTAGTAATTTGTTTATTATCATTTAATTAAATATAAAAGAATTCGAGACATCGCCTTAACATGTTTTATAAATAGATTATAACTTAGGCGCCTTAAGCGTTGGTATACGATGCCAGTGCCGGTCCGGTGTCGACCTGTAATGTAAACAAGTGTAGACATAGAGTCAGCAATATTTGCGAATCAACGTCAACTTGTGATGTTTGTAGTCGATTGAATTTTAAAGTATTATTATGTGGGTCATATGTTTTTGGATTTGTTATTTTTTTCCCAATGTTTTAAGTTTAAGTATGATGTCCCATAAGAGAGACAAAATGCGAACGTGTATAGGTATTAAGATAATGTAATTGGTAATTATTTTTTGTGTTAAAATTTTTTTTTTGGTAACAAAATTTTTGAAAAAGGAGGGGTGTGATGTATCGGTCATACAATGTTGCAAATTGTTGATTCAGCAAAACCGACACGCTATAGTCGCGGGGACCGACCTGCCAGTCGCTTACGGAACACCGCCTCGCTAGGTTATTTTAATTATTATTGTAGATAAACTTTTTGTATGAACTTATGTTATATTTCATGTATCGTGTTGTATTCAATAGATACAGTGAAGCTCATAAACTCTTTGATTTATCTCCCTAGAACTTTATTATAGGCAATCACCTAAATGCTCTTGTATAGTTTGAAAGGGCTCGTGATTTCTAGTGGTTTTCCCTGATTGTATTCCGTAGCATACCCAAATCCTTTCAGCATTGTAACTAGCATTCTATCCCTAATGTCGTAATAATTAATACTAACTTTTCCTATTGTTTCTTAAATATCTCTGCTATTATAACCGATACTTTACTAAACTAACAATAAAGAATAAAAGTTACTTTACCAGTTTGTCCATGAAAATTGATATTAAGTTATTACCCTTTTTTATGAATCTACCTAGAAGCTTATACATTTTTATTAATGTTGTTATAGCCCTAAAGAAATTACCTATGACAATTAAAGGACTTAATATATATATATATATCTACAGATATACACATATAATCATCCGGCAAGTATAACTACCCAACAAGCAAAGTGATCCTATAAAGAAAGATTATAAGCATATCTCTACTAATAACGTTCTTTAACAGGCATTGTTGTAGACATTTTAACTTATAATAGCATTCTACAAGCGGTAACTTGCTCAAGAGCATTAGTTTTCATATATCAGTCTTATAGCTTTCTACAAAACTAACGAACAGAACAGTTATGTTGGTAACGAAAGGGTCATGTACCGGCCGCGAATCAAGAAACAACGACAAGCCGTGTCCTGTGCCGGGCCCCTGGAATGTGTTTACATAGAACTTTTGATACCGCTCCGTACATTTTGTTTATATACATTTTGTTTATATACGACCTGTTTGGCGCAGGGGTACTAACCCCACCTTCTGCGCCTGAGGTCCCGGGTTCGATCCCCGGACAAGACAAATATTTGTGTGAATGAACATGTCTATTTTGTCTTGGTCTGGATGTTTAATATGTATATTATGTATGTATTTACAAAAAAAAAAAGTATATAAGTATGTTTATCCGTTATCTAGTATCCATAACACAAGTTCTTCATGATACTTAACGTGGGCTAGATAATTGGTGTGATTGTATGGAAATATTTATTTATTTATTTATATTAACGTAATTACGTCCCGTGTGTAGGTTCTGATATTATTTCGTTGAATTTAGCTAAGTCGTAACTTGAGTTCGCTTTGTGGGAATTGACGGGGAGTTGGATGAGAACCGTCTTGTAGCGTACACGCTCCGGTGCCCAATTCAATATGTTATTGTTATGAGTACATTAGTTAGTATATTGTGTTGAAGTAAATACATGTAGTTTGTGATCATTCAAGACTTTTATTAATTAAGTACTTTAAAACCAATCTTACATCAGAAGTGGCAAGTTTCTCGCGCAAATTATTATGGGAAAACATAAAAGAAGACGAGTTCGATCAACATCGAGCGAAAGCAGCAGGGCTCGAACACCGTCACCCTCGCCTCCTGGAAAAGGGAAACGCAAGGTATCTCGTAAAGATGAAACAGAAATTGTGAGTACAAACACGTCGATTAATTTACACAATATAATACCAGAGTTTGACCCATTAACTGATAATGTTGTGTCTTGGCTTAATGTGATAGAGTCCTATTCATCTACCTTTTCATGGAACGACAGCATGATCCGTTATCAGGCGCTAAATAAACTAAAGGGATCAGCTAAAATTTGGTACGACTCCCTATTACGCAATGATTACTCATGGACGGAGTGGTTGTGGAAGGATTGGAAAAAGAAAATATTATCATGTTTTCGGGTGAAACGCAACATGTTTGAATTACTTAAAGAAATAATCGATAAGAAACCGTATAATAGCCAATCATTATATACATTCTTTTTCGAGCAAAAATCCAAAATAGATTCCTTACATCTTAATTTTACGGATAAAGATTTAATCTCAATAATTTTAGGAAATATCGGTGATGATAACTTTAGTGCATCAATCGAAGCAAGTAGTTTCCAAACATGTGATAGTTTAGCAGCATTTCTACATGGCCGTTTTTATAAGCCACCCGTGTCGAAGATAATTAAATCTAGTTTTACTGGTCAGTGTGTATCACGTGACATAAGTACGAGTTCTAAGAGCTCACCATCGATACAACCATCAACTATGCAATCGTCGACCACAATTTCAAGTCAAGCAAAAACAACTACACCTTTTCACACTACCAGCGGCCAGTTTTTAGGTCGTAGTCCCATCGAATGTTATAATTGCGGAGGTAATCACAAAAGAGCACAATGTACTTTAAAGTGCGAGTTTTGTGGAAAGCGAGGGCACACTGAAAGTATGTGCTTTTACAAAAAGAAATTGACAGTTGAACAAAATAAAAACGTAAATAAAGAGGAAACTAAATGCGTTCGAGAGCCAAATCCAGTTGATAAATCTAATTAAAAGGATTTGCATTAATCAATATGTACATGAAGCTTTCATCGACAGTGGAAGTAGCTGTTCCCTTTCACGGAAAAATTTGTTAGAGAATACCCACTTGCAATCACATTATTAGAAACACCAATTATGTTACAAGGATTTTCAAATGACAACGTCAAAACCGTAACTGAAATTGTTATAACAAAAATTAAAATAGACTCGGTAGTGATCGAAAGCGTTGAAATGTATATTTTAAGTGATTTATCAGGTTGTGAGATTCTAATTAGACGCAACGTGACCGAACGGAAGGATCTTATGTATACTCGTATAGGAAATACACTTACATTTAATTACGTTCAGCGTTTTCGAGATTTTTGTCAGGAAGTTCGCGAAGGTTAATTTAGATTTTGGCACATATTCTCACCGTGATGAATTAGCGACATTATTAGCGAAATATAGACAATGTTTTGCATATAATATAAAGAAACTAGGTAAAGTCAAAAACCATGACATGGTGATTGACTTAATTGAAACAAAACCTGTTTATTGTAGACCGTACAGGGCATCTCAATCAGATAGACAAATTATCCATGACATGGTTGAGGAGCTCCTGGAAAACGGGATAATATTTGAGAGTCATTCAGCTGCCCTGCGTTGACAAGTATGTCAATAAGAAAAACGGAGAGAAGCGACTGTGTATTGATTATAGGGCCTTAAATGAAATAACAGAAGGACAAATATCCTATGCCACGGTTCGAGGATCTTATTGACAGGTTACATGGGTGCAAGTACTTTACGAGCTTAGAAAAAAAAGGGCACTATCAAATAAAATTAATCATTCGGTTTGGCGAATGCCCCTTCGTGTTTACAGTAAATTATGAACAAAGTGAAACTATTGAGGAGAATCTACGTCTTCTTGAACAAATTTTACAGATTTCCTTGACAATGGTCTGACAATAAATAAAAAAAAAAAAAGAGTGTAATAAAAAACAGACTTCACTGAATTACAAAAAAAAGGACATAAACGAGGAGTTTCCATTCTTTGAAAACCAAATTGTCTTCCGATAGTATTTTGCCTGAAAAGAAGTTCCACTCATTTGAGTTGGAGTTGTTACTTAGCTATCGTTGCGTCCTTGCAAAAGTTTAGACTTTATTTATTAGGAAACATGTTTAAAATTGTTACTGATTGTAGAGTAAATAGACCGATTGGCTAAATTCTGTTCAACAACAATATGACAAATTTGTTGAAATAACAAAAAACATTTTGGAATCAGGAGATCTCAGCTGCAGTAATAAAGATATATTTAATAAATACGAACTCTTAGGTAACAAGGTATATCGCAGGACACCTCAAGGACGTCGCTGGGTAGTGCCAAACAATTGCATATGGCAAGTAATCAAATGTAACCACGACGACCTTGGGCACTTTGCGTTAGACAAAATAGTAGAGAGGATCTGTCACCTTTATTGGTTTCCTAAAATGCGACGGATCGTTGTAAAATACATTGAAAATTGTATAAACTGCATATAATCCAAAAATAAAGGTGAAGCCAAAGAAGGTGAGTTGTACCCTCTACCAAAATATGCACAGCCATTTCATACGTTACACGTAGATCACCTGTATATATTGGTAGTGGTAGATTCTTTCACCAAATTTGTTTTTGCTGCGGTAAAAAAAAGAAAAAAAGCAGACAGTAACGGTGTAATAAATGAAACAGACAACATTTCAAAGCTTTTTGGTAATCCCCGAAGGATTAATGCAGTCGCAGGATCTGCATTCATTTCTCACACACTCATAATTGCTCGAACAAGAATATTAGGCTTCATACGATCACGACGGGGATGTCTAGGTCTAATGGTCAGGTCGAGAGATTTAATAAAACAATAGTTCCATGAGAACCATGGGAGCGAACGTGACTGAAGATAAATAGGAACAATGTATTAAACCTCTACAACAAGCACTTAATAGCACATTTCACAAAACAATCAAAGCTGTACCTAGCGAGGTGTTACTTGGATACAGACTGAAGACTGATAGTGATTTAGTTGCACCGGAACCTGATGAGGCTGTTGATGTTACTCAACTGCGCGTAGAGGTAGACTGTTTTATCAAAACGAATTCTGAATCACAAAAGCATAGATTTGACAAGACACGTACTAAAGCTAAAAAGTACCGGGAAGGTGATCTAGTTCTTGTGAAGATTCCAAGTCAAAGTAACGATGGACAAAGTCGGAAGCTACTGCCGAATTTTAAAGGTCCCTTTTAAATAAAGAAGGTATTGGGTAATGATCGTTACGAAGTTACGGATTTAAGAGGTAACGAAAGATGCACAAAAAGGATACGGGACAGACGGTTGCCGAAAATATGAAACCTTGGATAAAATTAATGATAGAAACCTGCACGACGTACAGTATTTGTAATAAGGAAACGTACGTGTTGGCAAGGTAAAACTACAAAATGATATTAAGAGACGAATGTATAATGTTTGATTACTTTATTTGTTTTATTGGCTGCGTTCAATGATAAAGACAATTTGTCAGCAAATAGTGAATGATGTCTTGATGTTCTGGATGTGTTGTGATGTAAATAATAACTTAGTGATTAGTTATAAGCATTGAGAGACGTACCCTAAGACTAAAGGGACGACTTTGCTTTGCTCTGATGACAAAAGCATTATGGTAGCAGGAATCGCCTAAGACTATTATACATAATAAGAGCGATATTAAACCGTATAAGCTACTAGATCAATCACTTTATTAGTATGTTAATCTCAGCCATTTTTTCTGATTTAATTGGCCTAATTCGACGTGAGAAAATTGTTTAATATGAATTTTCTTTGTCATAGATGTTAGGAAGAAGTTGTAAGCTAGTCATTTATCAATTTCGTCATCAAATCATATCAAAGCTAGTTTATAGGTTAGTAGACATTTATAGGTTAGTGACAAAACATGGGGACTGTTCCTAAGAATTGTTGAACCTTTTGTCTAATCATAAATATACCATGCGCTATTTTTGAAAGGGCGTTGTGAAATTAACCAACTTTTGGTAGACATTTATCCCCGGCGATTTCACACACTACATTCACAATATTTTGTCATACTAATGTTCTATAAATACCAAATTATTATAATGTTTATTTAATAGGAATCATGCTAGCGTTTTTTAAATATTATTTTTTTATTACAAAACGACTGCATCAACCAGCCGAAACATCAAAAACGTACTTATAACTTATAACTAAGTTCATTACAAGTGCATTATAAACATGATTGCTTTAGTAGGATACTTATGTTAGTTACTAATAAGAGTGTCTGTGTTTAAAAATGTGTAGTCCAAGAACATTATAGAAGCAATTGTACTTCTCCAAGTATGTTATATGGGCTTGTAGCATTCTTAAGTCGGTTATAAGATAATTACACAAATATTAACTCCTATATCTGCGCCAAAATCCAGGGTTATAACATGCTACAAGTTTCTTTAAAGAGAGTATAGAAGTAGTCTTGAAGATAGTTATAAGAACTGATTTTGCTAGTTGGGTAAGGTAATTAAATAAGCATCTATAGAAGTGAGTTAACACACAAGTTTATTGCCTAAGTTCCGTAATGGAAATCAGAGATGGTAATGGTCTTATTAGTTATAAGTAATTCTGCTTCGCTTTAAAGTTTTATCAAGTATCCAATAGCAATCTGATAAGAATGCTGAGAGTGATTTAATTGTTAGAGTTACTCTGATACATGCAATATTTTCACTCAGCCACGACAGAAAAGCCGCCACGTTCGCAAACGTGGCCAGCTGGTCTACACAGACCTTCATCGACCCTTGTGAGAAGATTGGCCAACCCCCCACCCAGGGGGTTCATAAAGAACACTTCTTATATAAGTACTTAAGGAACACGGATTGCGCACACACAATGAACACAACAGTAATTGTAAACATATTACATCAATACGAAAGAAATCATGGAAACTCATCAGCTCATAGAGTTTCGCGGCCTCCACAACTTCGATCGTCTTTTATCAACGCGATCAATGTCAATTAAACTGTAAATTCTATAAGAATCAATATTGAGTTAATATCTAGGTACTTAGCTGACGTATTTAATGCGGGCTGGCAGGCGAAGATTGCACAAATTACACTTTTAATTCAACAGAACTTTTTAGCACACGTTAATTCCAATATGGCAGGTTCGAAAGGAATGTAAGAGCGGCGAAACTTACCTGACAGAAGTAAGTGTCAATAGCTCTGTGGTTTGTCATCAGTGTTGCTATATACAATACTAGCGGATCCTCGCGATTTTACCCACGTGGTGCCCGTTCCCGTGGAAATATAGCCTATGTCACTAGGGAGAAATGTAGCTTTCTAATGGTCTAAGAATTTTCTAAATCGGTCCAGTAGTTCCTGAGATTAGCGCGTTCAAACAAACAAATTCTTCAGCTTTATAATATTATTAGTATAGATTGTTGTTAGATTGATGGTTGAGTTTATTTATTACCCGCGAACCCGTCGCGACAGAAGCCGCGTCTGGTTGCGTTCGAAAAATGTATTGCCTTGAACGTAGCCAAAGTGAACAAAAATAAAACGTAAATTTGACAGACGGGTAGTTTTTTTTATGATTTTATTTTCAATATTTTAACTGTTTCAAAAGTTCTTGAATCAGCCCGGGACCGTGAACTACTAACAAAAAGAAATAGTGATTTTGCCTGACAACAATAATCACCCGATTTGATGCCACCGGATATTTTCGTATGGTTGTTCATGGACTCTGGAAGAACTCAAGACCAATACTTATTCAACGCGATATTCGCTTTATAGCCTGCAACACTTTAGAAAGTACCTACCTAATGGAAAATGTTACAAAATAAGCTAATTGCGCAGCTAAAAAAGCTAAAAGCTAAATCCAAGCACAGAATACTAAATAGTACAATTAGTGTCCAAGTTAAATGACTAATACCACAGTATAAATAGTTATCAGCAAAGAAAGCAAAAGAAACGAGCTTTTTTAGCAGTTTAACTCTATTTCGTCAGAAAATAGTCGTAAAATAGCCGTTCGCCACACTATTAGTGTAGAGAATTTATTATGTACAATCGGGGAACTTATGTCGTCCAGTTTTTTTTTTCTGCGAAACGTTATTCGAAAAGTGATAAGATGAAGTTAATAAATTATTATTTAAAAGAAGTAATAATTTTCAATTATTTAAATATTATTAGCTGAATGTACCAAGGTCGAATAACCAACAGTTAATAATAAAATAATAATAATAAAAAAAAAAAATTCTCATCACAAACTTAAGTAAATTTACAAAACATTATTGCTGTTGCATATTTAGTTTGTGTGAGACTGATGCCTGAGCTAGATATAAAATATCTGTGTTACAGGTCATCAGGCTCCCACTACCTCGAGACACTAACTAGAAGAATGACATGATGAGTAACAGTCAATATTGTCATGATTTTTTTTTTATATATATATATATGTATATATATGTATATATATATATATATGTGTGTTTTATAACTAATAATTTGATATATTATTGTTAATATACGTATTTAAAAAGTTGCTACCTATAAAAAACGCAAATAATTTATTTTTCACTTAGAACTCTTGATCACAATAAAGCCCAAGAGCTAAGACAGGATCCACGATGGAGCGAGCAAACCCAGATGGTGCCTGTTCACTCTTGGTTTGAAGGTGGTCGGGTTTTAGGTACTCGGAAATACAGACGCAGGGAGGGAGTTCCACTCCTTTGCTGTGCGCAGTATAAAAGCTGTTGAGTAGCGCTTGGTGCGACATTTAGAAATAGCAACCAATAAAGGGTGAAAGCCCACAGTGGGACTGTATGTCCGATGGAAAAAGGGGGGAAGGCGGTATGAGCTCATTCAACTCTTGAGAGCACTTACCGAAGTATAGTCTGTAAAAGACCGACAGACAGGCAACTTTGCGGCGGTGAGCTAGGGTGTGAAACTTGCTCTTCACCAATTCTTTGTCGCCAATTAGCCTCTCAGCTCTGAGTTGGATCGTGTCCAGTGCAGCTAGTTGATATTTCGCTGAGCCGTCCCAGAGGTGACTGCAATATTCCATGCAAAAGCGGACTTGAGCTTTATAGAGAGTTGAAAGCTGTCCCGGCATAAAATATCGCTTGACCTTATTTAAGACGCCCAGCTTTTTGGCTGCAATTTGAGCCTTGGACTTGATGCTGGTGCCGAAGTTGAGGTCTGAAGATGACTCCATACCAAGAAGCTCGAGACTGTTGGCAACTGGTACAGATACACCCCGGAAATTAGGAGTCAGGTTAAAGGGACTCTTTTTTGCGGTGAACACACACGGTTGTGTTTTGGTGGCGGTGAAATTGACCAGGCTACTGTCACCCCACTGGGAGACGTGGCTTAATGTTTGGATCGTTCGCTCAACCATGGCCTCTCTCATCAATATCACGTCGTCACCGCTGGCTTTTGGATCCGCCAGGTATCTCTCTACGACGGTACTGTCATCTACATACCCAACAATTCCCGGTATCAACAGGTCATTGATGTGCAACAGGAAAAGCGTCGCAGAGAGAACAGACCCCTGAGGAACTCCGGCATCAATAGCCACTGAGTCAGAGGAGCAGACATCGATGACTACTCTGATCGACCGTTGTTTATTCTTAACTTACAATCTATTTTATACAAATTTATTTACATATGTGTGCATTCGTTTAGTTACATGGGTGTGTACTTAAGATGAGATGCCACGTGATTATTTTTACCACCCAGCAATATTATTTAATGTCAGGTAAATGCTGTAGCTGAATGTTTACGGTACGTGAACATTTTGGGGCCTCTCAGAATTGGAGTTCAGTTGATAGAGTTCCAGTATAGTCCCTGATGTTTGTTTGCGGGAGAAAGACCGCGCGTAGACTGGTGTCGAAGGCTGTCTTTGAAGTGCGGGCTGATGGTTGGATTGTTGCTCTTCAGTTGGGCTGCTGCTGGCTGCTACTTCTGCCCGCCGTTTTGCCACCCAACTTCGTAATCGTTTTCTTAGCTGTGGACCCAGGGGCGTGCATATCATATAGGCAATTAGGCAGTGCCTACCTCATTAAAAACCTAAATAACATGCTACTAATTTAATAATATAAAGTTAATTTAGTTCAATATGGTTCAGATATTCTATAACAAAATGTCTATTCAACACCTCACCCAATATGTAAAACAGCGCCATCTAACGAATAGCTTGCTCAACGTCGTAATTTTTCCTAACGCTAAATACTGACAGTAGGCAGGCTCCGGATTGCCTATTCGAAGCAAGAGCGTTTCATACAACATAAATTATAAAAAGTCAAGGTCAAGGTAATACGACCGCGTATAATGTTTACCGAAAATGTGAACGTCGTCGTCCTAAGACATGACGTTCTCAATTGAAATGGGTTCGGTAAGCACGCTTACTCGGCCGAATGAACTGTCGCGAGATAAACCGACGACCCCCGACCCCATATCTCTCACTCACTCCGTGCTGGCTCCCATAGCTCGCTCTGCAAGTTTAGTTGAACGAGTTTCAACATTATTCCGCTGCCATAAGAGTGTTTGTTGACATTTTCAATTCAACCACACTTTTTTTGCAACAAGAGTGCTGCCGTGCCGGCCATGTTTTTGTTTTTAGTGTGTTTGTTGACATTACGCCCGCACGAGTTAATTCGATAATTACATTAATATTTACTTGTTTTGTTAATTTCCTTCCGTGTTTAGTATTAGTGCTATGAAAAAAGGAGTTGGTGTGTGTGTTTGTGTATAAAATAAGTATTATGCAATTAAAATTGAATTGAAAAAGTAGAGTGTGCCGATTGTGCTGAGGATTGGATTTGTTTACAGAAATTACGTACGTAACCTTTCGAACAGTTGTTATTTTGCTCGTATATTAAACCTGGTATTCGTGAGTGATGTGAGTGAAGTGACATAAAACAAAATTAACAACGGGCCAAGCCACTACAGCTATCGCTCAAATGACATTATTGTTTAAGTGACTTTTTAAGAGTCATGTTTATTATCCATACATTTTTGAGATATCTGTGGTGGTGAAAAATTCGTTCGACCGCCAGGTGCCTATGAAAATTATCCATTTATACCTAGGAAGCATGTTCACATAACATTATTTACAGCCTCAAGAATACGGCAAAAAAGTGGTAAGCGAATTTATATCATTACTAGCGGCTGCCCGCTGTTCCACCCGTTCCCGCGGGAATATCGGGATAAAAAGTATCCTATGCTTTAATTCAGGCTATCTACTATTTTTGTGCCAAGTTTTATCCAAATCCATTCAGTTGTTTTAGCGTGAAACAATAACAAACAAACTGACATACTTTCGCATTTATATTATTAGTAAGCCAACCTCTTATTTTCAAAATGATAATCGCAACTACGACTAGTTAAAATCTATAGTGCCTACCTCGCTGGAAAACCAATGCACGCCCCTGTGTGGACCGTAACAACATGTTACTATTATTAAAAAAGAGCAAATTAATAATATCGATAAGCTAGCTACGCATGTCTGGGTAGTAATGCTACTCCATACTGTATTGTCTAGGGTTGTCTGTAACGTATTTTCTTCGTTTCTTAAATGATTAAAAATATCTTTAGAGCTATCTATTATTTGTTCCTTAATAATACCATTATGCTTATGTGATACAGTAATATTAGTACTTAATTTAAAGTCTATTTTTTATTATACGACGCTATTACAGTTTCCGAGATAATTCTTTTAGCAACTAACATGGTAGTAATTGTCTTTATAACACAATTCTCTGATACTTGTATAATTCCTACACCATGAATAGACACCTCTTCTCGTTGTCCGTCACATACGATAGATATTGTTTCCTTTTGTTTCGTCACATAAATCCATGTATTAATCATTTGTACCTGTTTCCAAATAATCTCATTTGTAATGTTGTAGGTTCGAGCAGAGCAGTCTGTCTTAGTTACATTTCTAGTAATGAATTGAACAATGCAATTTCTATTTAATTGCATGTTCTTCACCGCAACAGGAAAACAAATATAATTATTAAGCTTATGCAAGCAATCATTAAATTCTTCGTGGTCTAGTTCAAAATACCTCTCATTATTTGTAGTCTATCCCTATAACTGACTGTTGAATATCCAAACTCTGATATAACCCATCACTATTCCTGATAGGTATTGGAGTTACATGTAATAAAGTATATTTAGTCTTTTCCGTGATAGGAAAATATGCTAATACTCTAATGTGAGTTTCGTTTTCTGATAACCTTGTATCAATTAATTGATTTTGTATGACGTTAAGATTTGATGGTAACTTGTTATTTGCTGTTTTATAATATCTGCGACATTATTTGGTGTTAATACACTATATATCGTTGCCTTTGATAAATAAATATTCATTATTCCAGAATAGTAATACAATATTTCAGATATATAGTTATACGCCAGTTGGTATGCATGTAACACATGTAGTTGAATCTGGTTACTATCTATCGATTTATACCACCTGTTACTGTTATTTATATAAGATATTACTTGATTCAATTTTGTTTAATAACTGTTTAACTTTTCCCTTATTCTGTCTTCTGTTTGATTTACAGTTGATATGGTTTTTAACATCAATTTTGTTTGATGATTCGCTGCATCAATAAGTTTTTGCTGGTTTTTGTCAAATGAATCAATATCTCGATAAACATCGTCATTGACACCGAATAAATAAGTCATCATTTAACCCAATAAACCTCTCTTTTTTCTAGTCTGATTTATCTCCTTTAAGTATTCGTTTGTCTTCTCAAGCTTCTCTGCTTCTTCTTGTAAATGATTATAATACTGGTTACAATATGTCTGACTGCCTATGTCAATTTTTTTTACATCATAACAAAGCGATTCGAATTGTCTTATTATTCCTTTTGCAACTTCTATTTCCTGGTTTAAAACACTTCTTTGATAATGTTTTTCTATTCGAAAAGTTCCTCTGTCTAACGTAGAATTTCCAATCTTTTCTATGTATAACCCCGGAACCAACCTCTTTATTGTATAAGAAGCTCCCGTTTGTGCTAACAAGTGTAGTAGTGTGAACATAACCATTAAAAACCAATTGTAAGATTTTCCTGCTGACTTTTTCTTATACTTTCTTGTAGTAGGTTTTTCCACAATTGCTATGTTACTTTGTACAGGCGTTTTATCTTCACTTGTCTCTATACTTTGATTTACAGGTAATGGTATAAGCAAGTGTATAGCCCTTTTTTATCTGACCCGTGTGCTCTTTGAAGAGTGACAACCCTAGTAGCACCGTCGCTCCCAGGGTGGATTTCCTTAACCTTCGCTAACGGCCATTTATTAGGACTCATGTTTTCGTCTTTAATAAGTACAACTGTACCGATCTTTAAGTTTTCTTCATTCATTTTACATTTATATCGCTGTTGCAATTGATGCAAATATTCTTTTGTCCAGCATACCCAAAAATCTTTTTTCATTTTTTGAATATGTTTCCAACAATTTATCAAATCTGTATTAATGTTAGAAATTGGATCGGGAAAACCAACTGCCTCGCGTCCAATCAGAAAGTGACTGGGAGTCAATACTACATTGTCATTAATGTCCTCTGTCTGAATACATAATGGCCTCGTATTCAAGCATGCTTCTATTTGATGTAAAAATGTCGAAAGTTCTTCATATGTCAAAGTACTATCTCCTATTACCCTCTTTAAATGATGCTTCATAGATTTTACCCCAGCTTCCCATATTCCTCCGAAATGTGGCGCTGCTGGTGGTATAAAATGCCATTGCGTACCCATATTTGTGATAGTATTTTGAAATGTTGGCGATTGCGTTATTTCAAGTATCTCTTTATATAGAAAATTCGCCGCTCCTACAAAGTTTGTCGCATTATCACTGTACATATGAGACACGTGACCCCGTCTCGCCATGAATCGTCTTAGCGCGGCAATGAATGACGCGGTCGATAAGTCTCCCACTAATTCCAAATGTATGGCTTTCGTGGCAAGACAAATAAATACAGCTATATACCCTTTGTACGAATTATGACCCCTACCTTTCATTGCTCGCACCTGTATCGGTCCTGCAAAATCACAACCCGTATGAGAAAAGGGAAATGATTGCGTCACCCGTGGTTTTGGAAGTGCACCCATTTTTTGCTTTGCTGTCTCTGCTTTGTATCTGATACATTTAACACAGTTATTAATGTAACTCTTTACTTTACGTTTTCCGCCTATTATCCAATATCTTTGTCGTAAGTATGACAATGTAAGTCGATTTCCGCTGTGTAAGGTTTTCACGTGCGCATCGTGTATTAAAGTGAACGTCACGTGATGATCGTACGGTAATAATATTGGATGTTTCTGATCATATGGTAACTGTGAATGTTGTAATCTGCCACCAACTCTCTTAATTCCTTCTTCATCTATAAACGGGTCTAAACTCGATAACTTACTTGTTTTCTTAAGCGCTTGTCTCTTTTTTAGTAGTTAGTAGTTCATATTCTTGTTGAAAAGATACTTTTTGTACTAGCAATATGATTCGTATTTTTGTCTCGTTAACTTCCTCACATGTTAACAAACCTGTTTTTTTACATTTTTGTACGTATCTTAGACAGTACGACAATATTCGAACCATCCTTTCGAAGCTAGAAAATCTTTCTAAAATTTCATTTTTATTCTTTATTTCTACTACCGGACTATAACAGGTCTTGATCTCGTCTTTCGGCTCTGGTATTGATACATTTTCTTTTATTTTGTCTGTCTGTAACCAAATCGGGCCATGCCACCATAAACTGTACTTTACTTACAAGGTTATATGCCTCTAGATATGACGTCAGCTGGGTTTTCTGCTGAACTAACGTGATGCCACAATGCTTCTGGTAATGTTCTTTGAATTTCTGACACTCTGTTCGCCACGAATCATAGAATCTGTATAGCAACATATTTTGGTAACATCACATTGAAGAGCAATTTTTATCTTTTGTATTAATTTTGTCAACAATACAGCTGCACATAACTCCAGTCTCGGCAACGTTGACTTATTTTTCAATGGAGCTACTTTTGTTTTTGCTTGTAATAGTCTTACAAAATAGGTATTATTTACTTTCGTTCGGCTATACACTTTTCCGATGCGTCACTGAATCCATATAGCTCTATTATTTTCTCCGTATAATTAATCCATCTAGGTATATGAATGTTTTCGAGGCAATTTAATTGTTGCTGTATTGTAGTCCATTTTTTGCATATTTCCTCCGAAACCTTTTCATTCCAGTCTATTCCACTGATCCAGATTTCTTGTATTAATAGTTTGAGTGTAATTATAACAGGTTGTAACCACCCAAGGGGGTCGAATAGTTTCGCAATCTCTGAAAGAATAAATCTTTTCGTCGAGTACTCATTGTTTGTCACTTCAATTCTGAACTTAAAAGTGTCTTGATTGGGCAACCAAACTACACCGAATGATTTCCTTGTCTCATCTAAAGGCAATTTTATCATTTTTCGTGTCGTTTTATGGTATAATTCTTCACATATTATGTCTTCATTTTTTAATGGTTTTTCGTCAGTAATTTCCTCTAATTCCCAGAATTGTGATATAGTTTTTTCTTCGGCGCATGTAACTAGGCTTAATAACTTCATGCCACTACAACTTTCACTGTTACAAAACCCTGATAGTATCCATCCTATTTCAGTATTTTGTGCGATAATACCATTTTCTAGCATCTCAAATCCGTGTATTATTTACTTCAATTATGTCAATAGGCCCTCTCTTGTAATAAGTAGGGTCAGCAATAATTTTATTTTCTAGCTTTGTTTGTTGAAATGGTCGCAAATCTTGCTTCGGTAATGCCCCAGTAAGTCTTGGCAATACTATTAATGATGTTTGTAGTTTATAAGTACTCGGAAATCTTGGTTTCATTGTGACGTCAATCATATAATTCGACACCTTAGGATTTTCATCTGCGATACCTTTTATCTCGGCCTTTATCTTTTGTTTGGGATATCCTAAGAGTTGCGCTACTTCTTCAGTACATAATGATGCCTCAGAGCCTTGATCGCATAACACTCGTAATAATTGTGGCGATCCATCAATTGTCATAATTTGTACTCAAGCTGTTGCCAAAAGCACGGTTTTCCTATTCTCATTAGGTTGCGTATACGCGTTCGATGTATATTTTTGAACTTGATTTTCCTTTGTTTGTATTTTAGGTACAAGTCTTTGACGTATTCGGCTTCGAATGTTTGTTCTCATTACTCTGTCCTTGAGTTTTTGAGGTCACGTAATCGTTTACATTTCTATGCAGTAAAGTAGAATGCGGCTTATTACATATTTCGCATTTGTTGTATTTAAGACTGACGCATTCTTTTCTCATGTCATGCATTAAGCATACATAGCACATTTGCTTTTCGCGTACTTTCTTAATGCGGTCATTCAGGTTTAATAACTTAAATTCTAGGCAGTGATTAATATTATGCTCATTGTGACAATACCAACATGTGCCTTTTTTCTCTTTCCTATCGACCGAGTTGTTATCTTGACTTTTCACCGATGAAGGTGTAAATGTATTGTAAGTTACTGATGGTTTACTTGACTCCAAACTTTTGAACCGCTTTTCTAAAAATTTCATCATTTTTGAGAAATCTTGTAACTTATTCGGCTCTTCTAACTGGTCTTCATATTTCATGTTCTTGATCCCATTTACGACTTAAAATGCGCGTTAAAAACGGGCTCCATGTGGAAATGTCGATGCCTTGATTTTTCAACGCCTCTAAACTCTCATTGATACAATCGTGCATATCACGTAGCATTTTTAATTTTTGGCAAGTCCAAAATTCTGTCAATAAATCTTTGTGTTATTGCTCTCTCATCCGTATAGCGATTTGTCAGTAATGTAAGCGCTGCCTTATAATTGGCCTCGTTTATCGTCAAATGCTTTATCAGCTTTTCTGCGTCACCTCGTACGTGAGTCTTTAAGTATTGCATTTTCTCTGTTGTGGAAATAGTACAGTCGTCGTCAATAATCTTTTTAAACAAATCGTAAAATGAATTCCACGACTCGTTACTCCCGTGGAATTCGGTATAGTTATACTGGGAAGCTTGGTCGAGGAAACTCTGTTCTGTTGTTTACCATTTTCGTTGATTTTTTCTTGTAGTTTTTCGATAATATCGTCTCCTTTTCCTTGCGCACGTAAAAACCATTCTTGTAATATATATTCGTCATTGATTGTACTTTCGTCCATTAGTAACTGTATATGATTCTCGTCGATCTCTTGAAATAGTTTTTCAATATTTGTCAACAATGATTGCAGGTGCCATCCTGGTTTGTTTTCAGAAATGGCGGTCAATGCTGTCGATAGCTTCTTCTCAAGCTGATTTAATTCCGCTCTTGTAAACCTCTGTCTTGTTCGTCTTTTGTCGAATATTCCTTTATGTCAGCGATTTTTAGCTTGTCTTCACATTTTCTCAAGTGGTCCTGTAAGGATGTGCCCCGAAAGAAAAGCAATGCTTCGTGTACTGGGATTTATTGTCGGTTCTCACAGGAAGAGGTTCGCAGACAGAGTGGCGGCGCTCGTGGAGCGGGCCCATATTCAACTAATTTACCGCAGGCGCCATCTGGCGTTTTCTTAACCATTAGCGCGCTATGGTTGCGCGATAAACGTACAAAGATCAATGACTAATAAACTACGACGTTGTTCAAGCCATCGTTAGATGGCGCTGTTTTACATGCTGCGGGCCTAACTTACATTTCTTTTTTATAGATTTAGATGTACATATGATCTTATACAGTTTCAATTTTCAGATACAGATTTTTAAAACAGTAGCCAGTAGCATGGTGGTTGTTTGTCGTCCTTGATCACCACTACGGTACCCTCGCTGAGGCGGGGTCCCTTCGCGGCCCTCCACTTTGTGCGCTGTTGTAGGAGACTTATGTAATCACGTGCCCATCACCGCCAGAAATCCTGTGCCATCTGCTGGATTTGTTGGTAGTGGTTTAGCTTGGTTGCTGGTATGTCTCTGTAATCATAGTCGGAAAGGCACGTCGGTGACCTCCCGATGAGAAAGTGAGCTGGCGTTAAGGACCTGGAGCTTGATACGGGACAAAGAGGACGGGAGTTCAGTATCCCTTCTATTTGAATTAAATAAGTAGAAAATTCCTCATAAGTTAATAAGGCCTGGCCAACGACCCGTTTTAGATGATATTTACAGCTTTTTACGGCTGCTTCATGTAAACCTCCCATGTGAGGAGTATAAACAGGCAAGAACTTCCACGTAATACCTTCGTTAGCATTAAATGACATTATCTCATCTGAGTGACAGTTTAAAAATTGTAATAGTTCTGTTAATTCGTTATTCGCCCCAACAAAGGTAGTGGCATTATCACTTACCAGTACCTGGGGTTTACCACGGCGAGTAATAAATCTACGCAATGTCGATATAAAGGCTTGAGACTCCAAGCTTGATATTAATTCAATATGAATCGCTTTCGTACTGAAACATACAAATATACCAATATAACATTTATAACATTTGTACCCACGGCCTCTGCGGTCTCGTAGTGTAAAAGGACCCGCATAATCGATCCCTGTTGTATTGAATGGTGGTGACGGCATTACCCTAGCAGCAGGTAAGTTACCCATGATTGGTGCAGTCGTTTGTGGGTTAGCCCTGAAGCACTTTATGCAACGGAATACTATTTTATTGGCTAGACTTTTACCGTGTGTGGGCCAGAAGCGTTCCCGTATTGAAGACAACAGCAATTGGGGGCCTGCATGGAATAGGTTTTCGTGTTCGTCCCTTACCAGAAGTGTTGTAAGTGGGTGTTTGTGATGTAAGATCGCGGGGTGTTTTTTGTCATATGGGTAGTTCGAGTTACTTAATCGCCCTCCCACTCTCATTATTTCATTTTCCATAAAAGGATTCAAAGCTAATAAATTCGATTTTTTCGGAATTTTTTTTTTTGTTGTAATAATTCGTACTCTTTGGGAAATGATTCTATTTGTGATAACTGAATTAATTTATTTAGAGAATTCTTTATTTCAACTACGGATAATGGCCCAGTAAGTTTATTGTTTCCCTGAGTTGTTTTTTCCCCCGGGGTACATCTACACCTTAGGTTATTAATATATCTTAGTAAATATGCAAAGACTCGGACTAGTTTTTTACCACTCGAGTATTTTTTAAATATATTATGCATAAATACATTCGGTTCTGATTCTGTAGTTACATTACAAAGCATTTGTATTTCAGTTTCTAGTTCTGAACTTATCATTTGGTCCGTGGCCACTCCGATTGTGATTTTTGTAGCCATAATGGGCCCTCCCACCACAACGTACAACGACCTAACTCGGAGGCCGGCAGCCCGCGCGTGATTAGGTCCGCGGGATTGTCGTGTGTACTGACCCAATGCCAATCACTAGTATTTGTCAACTTTTGAATTTGTTTAACTCGATTACTCATAAATTGAGGTAATTTTTCTGGTTCTTTATTGTTTATCCATGCTAAGACTATGGTTGAGTCTGACCATAAATAAACGTTATGAAAGGTGATTTTACTCGCGGTTATAACTTTTTCACAAAGCGTAGATAGTAATAACGCGGCTCGCAGTTCGAGTCGTGGTATAGTTTCTTTGCGCGCTACCCTCGATTTTGAACATAATAAGCGCACTTGTATTTTGCCGTGTTTATCAATTGATTTTTGGTAAATTGCTGCCCCATAGGCTGATATTGAACTATCCCCAAACCCATGCAGTTCGACTCGAGTACAGTCGCGCGCACCTGCGTGTCGCGGTATATTCCATGAGTTTATTGTAAAAATATTTTCATAAAATAGTTCCCACTCTTTAACTAGTGAGATTGGCAATGGTTCATCCCACCCGGTCTTATCAGCAAAAAGTTTTTGCATGAAATTTTTTCCTGTTATAAGGACTGGGGTTATTAATCCTAGTGGATCAAAAATGGCGGATAAAACGGATAGCACTTTACGTTTTGTTAACTGGTTAACTGTCCCATTATTGGTTGTGGTTTTAATTTAAATTGTAAACTATCGGTTTCGTGGCACCAAACAAGGCCTAGAACTGTACTTGAACTGTCCCCTAATGGCACTTGTATGTCTGTTGTGTTGCTGTTGACTGTACTAACTCCCTTTAAAATTTCTGGTGAGTTGGACCTCCATTTTCGAAGATGAAAATTGGCGCCTTGTAGGATACAGTCGACTTGACGTACTGTTTCCAATATTTTGTTTTCGTTCTCACCACTGTAATTCAAATCATCGATATAGAAACCTGTCATAATAGCTTCCGCTGCGTCTGGGCACCGAGCCTTGTGTTCGTGAGCTAGTTGAAGTAAACAACGCGTTGCCAGGTGCGGCGCGCACTTTAAACCGAAGCTTAACGTATTAAGAGTGTAAATATCTATTGGTTTTTCGGGATTTTCGCGCCATAGAATGCACTGCGAGTTTCGCTAGTTTGGGTTAATGTGAATCATAGTATACATAGATTTTATGTCTGCACAAACTACAAAACTATTGATTCGAAATCGTAATAATATATTTAATAATTCGTCTTGTGGAATATTACCTTTATATTGGATATCGTTTAGGGACAAGCCGTTATCGGTCGGACATGACGCATCGTACACTATTCGAAGTGGTGTCGTGGTTTTTTCGTAATTTACAACCGCGTGATGGGGCAAGAAATTATATTGGCCATCAGGAGGGTTCCGTACCTTCGTCATATGACCAGCTCGTTCGAATTCGCGCATAACATTAATATATCTCTCTTTAAAATCTGAATTACGTTTAAATTTAATTTCTAAAGCCTTTAATCGTTTATACGCGATATGTCGTGACTTCCCCAACGAGGATAGGTCCTTCTTTAGGGGAAGAGTCACTATGAAGCTACCATCAGTCGCTCGTGAGTGTGTTTGGAACACTTTCTCACATTGGTTTGTATCATCATCTGATAGCTTCATATCTTCGTCATAGGTAGGTAAACTTATTTCAGGATATTTTATGTTGTCGTTATTATCAGATTTACATTCTATTGTGACATTAGATGCGTTCGCCTCTGGAGGTGTTTCCTCCTGGAGAGAATTCATGGCTAGGGAGATGGCCTCGAAATAGCTTTTTTCGAAGCCCTCTCTTTCTTCCAATTGTGCTTCATAATCAGCACATTCAGTTTCTATTTCGTCTTGACACCTTTCATAATCCTCAAATACGGATTTAATTCTATCCGTGCGTAATTTTAGTTCTAATAATAGTTCGGCAGACGGCCGTAAAACAGTAA
This sequence comes from Chrysoteuchia culmella, assembly GCA_910589605.1. Lineage (NCBI taxonomy): Eukaryota > Metazoa > Arthropoda > Insecta > Lepidoptera > Crambidae > Chrysoteuchia > Chrysoteuchia culmella. Next base: position 12,002,993 of record OU342653.1, read on the forward strand.
TGGAATTTAAGTATTTTCGATATAATGTTAATTTTCCTTTGAGTATTGCACGTTTTTTCTTTAAACTTTGTAAATTCACTGATTCCAATTTACTGCCCACGCGTTCGTCGCTGGACGCCATTTCAAAACAAAAAATATTAAGTATATAATAAATAAAAAGAAAGGGATACTGAACAGTGGTAGGATGATGTGCGATAGAAAAGGATTTGCCAGCCCAACTCACGTGCTCCGTAGGTACTTATCCGATAGGTTCGTTCCTCGGGTTTTGCAGAAATATTGTTTTTATTTCACTTCGCTTTCCCATTCGGTGGCTTCCAAATTGTATGGATTCTTGAGATTCGTCAAGATGCCAATGCGTGTTTGTCTCGTCCGTCCGTGCATAAAATGGCCGATCCGGTCTACAATGAATTCTCCTTGATTTCCTTGTATTGCCTGTAAATGCTGAAAAATAGAGAATCTTCTCGACGGTACTTTACGCGGACTTTTTGAGATCACGTCGGGGTCACTAAAATGTAAGGATGTGCCCCGAAAGAAAAGCAATGCTTCGTGTACTGGGATTTATTGTCGGTTCTCACAGGAAGAGGTTCGCAGACAGAGTGGCGTCGCTCGTGGAGCGGGCCCATATTCAACTAATTTACCGCAGGCGCCATCTGGCGTTTTCTTAACCACTAGCGCGCTACGGTTGCGCGATAAACGTACAAAGATCAATGACTAATAAACTACGACGTTGTTCAAGCCATCGTTAGATGGCGCTGTTTTACAGGTCCATTGCGGCGTCGAAAGTCTGTTTTATATGTGTTTTGAAATAGACCAATGTCAAATATTTATGAGTCGATAATACTTCTTGGTTTTCTAATAGTCTGTGGTTTTGTACCGCTCTTTGATAAATACTGTCGATATTTGCCCGTCGATCGTCAATATATTTCTGTGTCTTCCTCGTCGATGAGTTCTTTTTGATATACTCCCAAATTCTCTTTAATTCCACATAGTCCGCCTCTTGGCTCTTTATAAGGTCATTTATGACTGAGATTTCCATTCTTCCTGTCTTCGTCCTTTTGTTATTCCTACGTCCCTAACTTCCCTATCACCCTACTTCCCTACTTTAATAGCGAATAAGTCAGTACCAAGTGTCCTTGCGTCCTCTATTACGGTATTGTGAGACTTCTAAATTAACTGGTGAGACCCGCTTGTGGGAGGCCAGCAACCGAACCGCTACCGTATGAGTAACTTTCCGACAAAAACACTTAAGCACTTAAAGTACCCCAGATCACTACGCAACTGATGCTTGTTTAGTACACCAGCACGCAATTCTCTAGAGTGTCAGTCAGTCCGATGTCAATCCTAACCTAACACCTAACAGGGGGAAAAAAAAGGGAACGCGTGTTTCAATTTCTCGAAGGACCAAAATGTAGAGTGAGTCAGTATATGCCTGACACAGTACACATAAATTAGGAAGGGGGTAGAGCTAATACCTATTTGACAACCCTAGTGCCCTAACAGCCGTAGCCCTAACCATAGTTTAATATATACACATATAAATAGTAAAGGATACTTGTACCAGTCGACCTAAGGTAACAAGTGGAAGTTGGAAGGAATCAGGTATAAGGATTGGATTTTCTCACTGCCAGTCAAGCAGGCTCACAAGACTGATCAGATATCTGACGGCTAAAGGAGTCTTGATCGTAGTGAGAGGATTTGTCGATGGTCGGTCTGTCAACTGCAGAGTAACAACGTCTGTAGTCCAGTTACTTAATGTCTGTTTATTCTTAACTTACAATCTATTTTATACAAATTTATTTACATATGGTTGCATTAGTTTAGTTACATGAGTGTGTACTTAAGATGAGATGCGACGTGATTATTTTTACCACCCAGCAATATTATTTAATGTCAGGTAAATGCTGTAGCTGCATGTTTACGGCACGTGAACAGACCGGATTTCCAAAGGTCATGAGTTTGATTCCCATCTGAGAATTCACTTGTGGCCGAGTTAATTTTTTCCAATATTTTTTCTATTTAAAATTTATCATAAGTATAAAAATAGCATTGAAAAATGCAAAAATTAGAAAATCATAAATATTGGCTGTTGCATCTTAATCGATCGGTTAACACCTGAAAAGATGTTTCTTTCGAATGCAAGGATATTCCTAGCATTGATGTGACAACGCTGGCCTACAGTGTATTAAAAATATAAAAGTATTGGAGAATTTCGACGGTGGTTCGCAAGTCTCGGTAGCTCAGCGGTTAGAGCATTGGACCGGATTTCCAAAGGTCATGGGTTCGATTCCCATCTGAGAATTCACTTGTGGCCGAGTTAATTTTTTCCATTATTTTTCTATTTATAATTTATCATAAGTATAAAGTTACTATATTCTTAGATATAGCATTGGTCCAGATTCCCAAAGGTGTTTGAGTCCCGTATCGCCAATATCTAGTTGTTTTTTTCTAATACCTATATTGTAACAGTTGTAACTAATATTATAAATGCGAAAGTGTGTTTCTTCGTACCTACTTCCTTCACGCTCTAACTAAGCAACCAATCTACTTTTTTTGCCATGTAGTTAGTTAAAAACGAAAAGTAACAAAGGTTACTTTTTATCCCGATATTCCTACGGAAACAGGAACCACGCGGGTGAAACCGCGGGCGAAAGGTAGTAGATTATAAAATGTCTCACATAGAGAAACTCCAGATCACTTTTCCAAAAAACGAGACTGCATGATAAGAAGGGCGTCCATTACACGTGACGCCACGAATCTTCGAAATTGATTAGTTAAAAAACTTTTTATAAAAAAATTAAAACCGACTTCAAAACACTAAAAAGCAAATAAACCTTTTGGAGTCGGTGCCAGCCAAGGCATTCTACTTTGCTGTCCTACTATTTTATTTTTCTTGCCTTGGCTGGCAACTTTCCAGCCTTGCATAACAAATAACTATTGTTATGCAAGGCTGGAAAGTTGGATTTTAGCTACGCTCGCTACAGTCGTGGTTCAAGGATTGAATTATGAGCGTAGTGAGGGTTTCAAAGGTTCGAGACGCTAAAAACTTTACTGCCGAGCGCAACACACAATTTTTTCACCTAAAAACAGCGAGTTTTTTTTTAGGTTGTTTCCGCGGTCAACTTCTGGTAAAAATATATTTTAATCAGCACCCTAATTGTCTAATTTCAAAACCTATTACAACCCTTTTCAAAGGTATGGTGATCTGGATAGTGATTTATGGAATTGTTTAACTCCATACATTTATAAAGAAAAGAAAGATATTTTCGTGTGTCAATTTCATTCATTCAATATATTTCATAACACGTCCCGATCACAATCCCTATCAAATGTCAAATAGTGACAACCTGAAGTATGTTAATATCTTTCAAATGAAGAATTGAAAAGATTTTACGTTGGTTTTGATTTTTTTGTTTGACAAAAAGAATTTCCGTATTACGAAATCAGTAGGCAACAAACCTTCTTTAATAGTATATTTGTGAAAACTGAAACAAATAATATAAAAGAGTTTATGTTTTTAAATTATTGAAAACTATGATATTTTTCATTTTGTTTGTTTATGACAGATCACCGAAAACACAAAATAAGAAATTATAGTTTGGTTGACCTATACAATTGACAAGTGATGAGCATCCGTATATAATACGGCTACGTTCAGACCACGTTCAGACAGCATTATTTTTCCCGCAAACCGCACACGAGATTTTTGATCAAATAGAGCAATGTCAGTAGAAAATACTTGTTCACATAGTCTTCATGTGAGAAAATATCCTGTTTAAGAAATATTTTTCACGTGAACTTCTGAATTTGTCACCGAAGAGGCCGCATCTGGTTGCGTTCGAAAAATGTATTGCCTTGAACGTAGCCAAAGTGAACAAAAATAAAACGTTAATTTGACAGAACTAACGATGAACGAACTAATGAATTTGAACCTACTTTGCATAGCTGACAGTTTAAATTAAATAGAAAAGTGAATTGTTTTTATGACAAGTTTTTGAAAATAAAGATTTGATTGAAATAAAACAACTTTTAAGGATATCAAACACACTATATTTCCACGAACTAAGTTGTAATTGTCCGTATTTTTTTCAGCTGCCGTGGTCACGGGATGTCATCCTGTGACCACGGCAGCTGTAAAGGTGCCGAAACGTCGTCGGGAAAATCAAAAAACCCCTAAAAAACCAAAAAATACGGACAATTACAACTTAGTTCGTAGAAATATAGCGCGTTTGATTTCCGTAAAAGTTGTTTTATTTCAATGAACAGTGCGCGCCAAAACATAAGATGTAAACATAAAGATTTGATATCACTCAAAAGTCGTTTTGTCAGTTCATAGGTATGGAGATGGTGATATAAAGTTTCTTTTAGTTGTTTGTAGTAAAGTATTTACAAAAGAATGTTTAGTGCACCTAACAAAGGGAAAAATAATAGTAAGTAAACATAATATATGAAAATAAATGAGAATAAAATAGAATGAAGAATTTGAACATAATATATGGAAATAAATGAGAATGAAATAGAATTTGAAACAGGATCCCAGGTCTTCATACTTCCAACAGGTATTACTTTAACAACATCAACAACATTAATGATATAAAAAAATAAAAAAGGGAGTTTTTAAGTAGTTAATTCAAAGTTACTTGAAAAAAGAATTAATAGTAACTTACAATAACATTTAAAAAATCGGTAAATGTTAACGTTGACATGAGGTACAAGGTAAAGACAATTTAACAATAAAGTCACAGTATATAAATCAGATATTTCAAGTCAAGATAAAGGTATAAGTCACGTTCCGAAATCCAATCATAGGTTGTGAAATCTCACCCAGCCAAATATAAAATTCTTTTAACAAATAGTTTAATCTTATTGTTATTGTTATTATGATTCAATTAACTAAAATAATATAATAAAACCAAAACGGAGTATTATAATTAATTCAAAGTTATTTAAAATAAGAATAAAATGTAACATAATAGTTCGATTCGGAACGCATTGTGACGTATTTATCTTTCTAAATAAAAAAATAGTTTTCCACGTTAGGCCGGGAAATTCTTAGCGCAGAAAATGAATGACAAAACCTTTTCGAGCGTGTAAAGTGAAAACAAAATTGTCGGTTCGAAAGTCGACAGTAGATAAGTAGGTATTGAAAATGTTCAGTTAATCCACGAAGAACCTCTCCACGACCAAATACCAACCAATACGAGACTGTTACAGTCGGAATTCTTGCGGGTTTCTATTTTGAAACCGATGCGACTTTAAGACACTGCATGACCACCGTCAACTACGCTGACACTGTCTACGGTCCACGTCTACTATTTCGGTCAAACAGGCTTATTCAAAGAGTGCAAAACGCATGTGCGCGCTTCTGCTACTCTATACCTCATCGCAGACACGTCACACCGTTCTTGAATGAGCATCATTTACTAAAAATTAAATCATCTTGCCAGTCTACTTTTTGGCGTGATTAGGGCAAAGGAACCAAAGTATCTGTATAACAGACTCGCTTGGCTTAGTAGCAAGAGGCAGTGTTCCCTGCAGCTGGCTACGCAGTCTCATAGGTCGGCATGTTTCAGGGGCAGCTTTATTACCCAAAATTTGGAACAATATTCCTCCGCCTCTGAGAGAAAGCAGTTCTGTACATGTTTTCAAAAAACAGCTGAGATTGCACCTTATTAATGCACAGCGAGAGTTGGGCTGCATAAAATATATTGACACCTCTTTTATATAGTACTTAATCATTTTATTATTTATTAATTCTATTATTGTTATATTTATATATATATATATATATATATTATTTTTTATAGTATTAGTATTAGTTATTTATATTTGTCATGATCATTTTTTTTGTTATTCTTACACATCATTCATTCACTCACACTCATCACATCAGTCACACACTATTGTTGCACTCCAAAAATACCTACAGCTACTATAATAACATATATACAAACGAATAAATTTCATATAGGAGACGCGTGCTTGTTATTTTATAGATGTTAGTTTTAATCTTAGTTTTATTTTGTTTTCATTTTTTCGATGCATCCGTATTGATATCGACGTGTCAATAAAAAAGTGGGTCTAGTTGAAAACCAGCGTCAGCTTCAACACTGACACATGCTGAACTAGATCCCTTTTGATGCAGCCATGTGGAACATTTGGTTATAAGATTTTTGTGTATTTTTTGTCATATGTTATGTCTATGTCCACTGCCTGTATCAAATAAATGTTATGATTTATGATTTATAATGGCATGCGTTATCATGTTCTGTGACTATGGGTCACAGAATACTAAAAAGTACAAGTACCATGAGTGCCATGCTAATGGATTATTTATTGCCATTTTTAGCGGAACATTAGGTAAATTGGTAATCCCGGTTCCATTTGGATGGCATAGCACACAGCACGGGATCGTGAACTACTAACAAAACAAAAAGGTAGTGATTTTGACTGACAACCATAATCACCCGATTTGATGCCACCGGATATTTTCGTATGGTTGTTCATGGACTCTGAACAACTCAAGACCAATACTTATTCAACGCGATATATATAATATAATATAATATAATATAATATAATATAATATAATATAATATAATATAATATAATATAATATAATATAATATAATATAATATAATATAATATAATATAATATAATATAATATAATATAATATAATATAATATAATATCATATAATATAAAAGAGTTTATGTTTTTAAATTATTAAAAACTATGATATTTTTCATTTTGTTTGTTTATGACAGATCACCGAAAACACAAAATAAATAATTAGTTTGGTTGCCCTATACAATTGACAAGTGATGAGCATCCGTATGTATAATACGGCTACGTTCAGACCACGTTCAGACAGCATTATTTTTCCCGCAAACCGCACACGAGATTTTTGATCAAATAGAGCAATGTCAGTAGAAAATACTTGTTCACAGAAAATATCATGTTTAAAAAATTTTTTTTACGTGAACTTCCGAATTTGTCACCGAAGAAGCTGCCCTGATGATAGATATATATATATATATATATATATATATATATATATTGGCCAAAATTTTTTTTTTTGGTGATAGAATGGCTTGTGCCGGCGTTTGTTACGTATTTTCACAGAACTGCTAGGGATACGATAGTAAATTTTCTAGGTTAACTCGCAGCTGTCAAAAACTTTGTCAATTATTTTATACAAAGTTATTGCACTGAGCATTTTTAGAATCTAAACGGGTTTTTAGAGTTTGTAAAGAATATGTGTCAAGTGATTCGTCATATCGTCAGCCTAATTTTCAAACTGCTTATGGGTAATGATGTATTTTAGTATTAAATTGCTTAAGGAATACGATTTTATATTCTTTTTTTATGTAATTTAATTGGTTCAATAAGAAAACGGACTTACGAACTTTTTTACGCAAAGCGTCTGGACTAACGTACTTTTACCAATTTCTATAGTTTATTTTTTAGTATTTATTTGAATAGTGAATTATAAAGAAAACTTCAACATAACATAATTATTCTTTTGCTATCATTATTTAACTTATTTGCACTTAAAAACACTTGGAATCAACAAGTTTACAACAGTCTAGTAAGAAGTTTTTAAATTGAACAACATTATTAACATACAAATAATTCGTGGTAACTTGCAAGCTCACTCCTACTACTAATTAAATCAGTCTCCTTACTTATTAACTAACTTAACTTTAATTGGCACAAAATCAGTCTCATATTTTTTTATTATAAACTACTAGGAAGAATCAGTACTTGTAAGTCTTAACAAAAATATTATTAGGTACTTAAAGTTACCTACTTATTCTTAAACAATAAAATTATATAAAATTGCACAAAAAACAGCACGTATCAAAAGTTATAAAGTGAATGAATAGTTTTACACATACTGCAAATCATCATAAAATTTATGATAATCTTTTTCCATGGTTTCCTTTAAGGCCTGAAGATGTAAATATCTCTCTTTCTTTATTTTCAGTCGAGTAGAGTATAATTGAGGTATATCATTCCATGGTATGGGACAAAATTGTTTTGTTATTCTTATAGGTAACTCTTCCCAAATAGCGCTTAAATGTCTTAATTTGTAAACAGTCTTGCCATCAGGAGTATACCTCAAAGCCCTTATGTTAGTCACTGTAGAGACGCCCGTTTTTTTACCAGGTCTGATAGATTTATAAAATGTCAATGAATTTTCTATATTTTTTAAGAAATGGTGATATAGATACTGAACCACGTAAGGATTTGTTTTACAAGCCAATTTTGCCAAATAAACATAATCAGCAGGAACATTATTTTTTTTATTTCTCATCGCCCTTTCAATAACAGAGTGCATACTATCGCACTCCATCTGCGTATGTCCCTTTTAAAGGTACTTTTGGATAGTTTTTATGTTATTGCGCATGCTAAAGTTAAGCAAGGCATTGGACAATACAACATTTCCACCATTTCGGTTCTGATAAGTACAGCCCTCACTTTAGAAAATCAGTTCTTGGTCACCAGCAACTGGAATTTCTTTAATAAACTTCTATAAAGCAGTAACGATTATAGTGACACATTCATTACTTGTAAGTTTACCTTCGCATTCGTTCCAAATATAACAATAACCCTTGTTTATTTTAACCTCGTATAAAGTAAAATTGTGAACTATGAGCTTAGTTTTATAATAAAGGGCGGAAACATTAGAACGTGGGCACAAAAGTACAGACTGTAAATCCATGGTGAGTACTTCATTGTTAGACGCAGTGCCTTTTGCCAATTCTTTTCGTGCTTCCTCTTTTTTGAGCTGATGTATCTTGTACTCAGATTCTGTGAGATTTCTAGTTGTAAATGACTCACAGGAATCGCACAAATCTTTTTTTGGGCGATAAAGGGACAAATTAAGCTCTTCAAAAACATTAATAAAGCTTGTGATACTCTTATGCTCTATTTTTTCTCTTTGGCATAAGTCATCTTTGTATGCTTTCTATAACTGCGATTTCGATGTCCAATATAGCTCTAAATATAATTTCGAAGAGTTTTTGCGACAATAATGGGACTCCAGTTTTTGCAACATATCAAAAAACCTTCGAAGTCCTTGGTGGAGTTCCTCTTTGGCATTGTTGCTTCGTACACGTGTTTCGTTGCGTTCAATATTGCCTACGACCCAATTTTTATGGCCCATTCACCAAGACAGAGACTGTTCAGAATCATCTTTTGCATACCCTGTATCTCACCCGTATCATAAATCAAACTATTCTTATCTTCTCAGATAGTCAGGCAGCCCTTAACGCTATCAATTCAAATGTCATACATTCGAGATTGGTGAAGGACTGCGTCGATAAGCTGAATGAGCTGGGAAAACGGAATAAAATTATTCTGAAATGGGTACCAGGTCATTCAGGAATCATTGGCAATGAAAAAGCTGATGAACTTGCAAGGACTGGAGCTCAGGGCCACCAGCTAGGTCCAGAGCCTTTCTGTGGCAACTCAAAGGCACAGGCCATGCAACTTCTCAAGGGCAACCTACTTGGCGAGTCAAAAAAATACTGGTTAAATCAACCAGGATTAGTACACGCCAAATCCCTTATCGAAGGCTATTCGCAAAAGCAAACTGCTAAACTCCTGGAACTCAGCAGAGCAAACATAAGTGCGATAGCAAGAGCCTTAACTGGACACTGCAAACTAAAAAGACACCAATTTCACATGAAATTAAGTGACACTGACGTTTGCCGTTACTGCGGATTAGAGAGAGAAACACCCAAACATCTCCTATGTGACTGCGGACCCCTAATTCACAAACGCAGTATCCACCTGGGCCGGCATATAATTCGGCCAGAGGAACTAAAATCTCTCAAAGCTAGGAAGATTTTAGACTTCCTGGAGGCCGCCAGGCTAAAAGAGATACTATAACAAGGTGGCGAGTTACAATAGATCTTATAGGTCGCAGTGACTACAGTTCCAACTGGAGCTGCATAGCCCCTATATCCTGCAATTAATTAATAAATCTCACCCGTTTGCTGTCGAAAATATATAATTCTACAGAGTTCTCTCTCCTAGATGATGTTCCAAGACTTCTTTTTCTTTTCTTGGGCTTGCAAAAAGATGACATGCTAACGTACATTTTTTTTCTTCCCAGGTCATATTCCAGAACTTCTTGAAAGATTTCTCTCGTTCCTCTTCTGGTATTTTATTGCACTGCAACTTTGTATCACCTTTCAAGCTCATTTTACAATTGCACCTAGGTTTAATTTTTCTTTTAGCCTTAGGCTCAACAAAACTCCATTTATTGCCTATTTTCTTCTTTCCCTAATATGGTTTGCCCTTTTCTCTCTGCAATTTGTTCTTATTAATCGTCCAATTCTAAGATTGACTCTTTTTTTGTCTTTTTCTTGATTGCGATTTAGAAGTCATTTTTTGTTGCATTATTTTGGTTATTTGTGGAACCTGCCGAAGACGAAGTGCTAGCAACTACAAATGTATTAACTTGATTCACTATTGGACACAAAATCATATAATCCTTTATGATAAATTTTAAATAGAAAAATATTGGAAAAAATTAAATAGAAAAATATTGGAAAAAATCCTTTGGAGACTTGTGAACTTGGACGAATTAACCACTGGACGCGTAACGAGGACCGCGTTCGCCTTTACCCCTCTGTCACTTACCCTGCCTTTTAGACACAGTAAGCAATATGGCGTTGTCAGTATGACGCGAGATCTCGAAGTGGAACATTATCTCAAAAATGGGTAAATACGCTGAGTTAATTTGTAAAAATCATACCGGACAATCAAAACATTTTTCTTTTCACGCGTAAGTATAATTTCAATCTATTAGAGTAGCAATTTTTCGTAAAATAAATAAAATTTGGTATGTAAACAAAATGTAATACGTCATTTCAAAAAGTAATCATTGTACGTGTAAATTCTTCAAAGATATTGCATAAGTAATTTGGTTGGGTAATATGTATCACTCATTCAATCAATTGTCATTTTTATGTCGTATAGGGCTTGAACATATCGATAAACATATCGATGTATGTATATGAACGAACGAATCCAATTTTAATGTAGGAACTATTCAAATTAATTTCAGATTTACAGTTGAACCCCTAACAAGAAGAAATTGGGTGGAACCGGTACGCAGGGAGATAACATGGACGAGGACTCAGGTCTTAGATAACATCTAAGGTCTGATGATGGAGCCAGAAGATAACTATAGGAACTCTGTAATTATACGACGCAACCCTACGAACTTTGAGCTCGTTATATTTTAAATATAGCTTTAAACTTAAAAAAAGGTGCTTTTTTCACCCGCATGGTTCCCGTTCCCGTGGTAATATCAAAACATCCTTCCTTAGTGCTCGCCAATATCGTTAAAGGAACCTGTATGCAAAATTTCAGTTTAATTGGTTTAGCCGTTTGGGCTGAGCGTTGCCTATCAATCAGTCACGGTATTGTTTTTTAGTATTAGACTAATGTTGTACATTATCATAGTGTGTTGTACATTAACATTTAAAATTTATCATAAGTATAAAAATAGCATTGACAACGCAAAAATTCAAAAATCATAAATTATTAGCTGTTGCATCATAATTGATCGTTAAACATTTGTTTTTTTTCTCTTTCGAATGCAAGGAAGGATATTCTTACAGCATATTAAAAGTATCGGAGAATTTTGACAGTGGTCCGCAAGTCTCGGTAGCTCATTGGTAAGAGCAGTGGGCCGGATTCCCAAAGGTCGTGGGTTCAAGACCCATCTGAAAATTCACTTGTGGCCGAGTTCATTTGTTCCAATATTCTTCTTGTTAAAATTTATCATATCTGGTGATTACATTTATTATTTGTTTCTAACATAGACCTTGTTAGGTCACAGCAAGAATAAAATTAATTATATTTATATTATATAATGTATGTACGTAAGCTATGTTATACTATTTTTTCACCTTTAATTATTTTAATTTAAATATCGTTTTATTATATTCAAGTAAAATAATCTTAAAACTACAATAAACTATTGGTTGAAATATTCTTGCAATTAGTATTTCAGCTAGTAGTTGCTAGAAATAAACTGCCTTGGCTTTTTCTTAAATATAGGTAATTTATATGCGATGTTTTGTTGATAACTTCTGAGAGTTTGTTGTTTAAAACTGTCATAGCGTATGCTGGACCATACGCTATCCAAATGCTAGTCTACTATTTCTAATTTGAGTTTAGGTTGTGCTAATTTTATACGGTGGCGTAAGTTTTGAGATCTTTAATAAAGTGAAAACAAGTTTATATTTTTTCTTACAAATATGCATATTTCTTAAATGTAAGAAATGAATGAGAAAATAAAATGTTTTAGTCTCAACGATCTTTGACAATCCTATAATGTCGATGATTATTTTTAGTAAGTTTTAGTATACTTAGATTTTTTGCTCCAAAGAAAATGTCGAATACGAGATGTCACAGCTTGAGAAGCACACAGGTGGCTAATTGTCTAATTTTAAATCTATCACAATCCCTTTAAATTTTTCATTTAAAAGGTACATATTATACGAGCATCCCGCCACAACTATTTAACCTTTGAAAAGGATTGCAATCGATTATAAAATTAAACACTTATGGAGGGGTTGCTATTGTGTATGTCCTATACAAAGGTTCTGTAATGAACTAATTACCCATATTTTGTTTTATATAAACAAGCTCGAGTGATTGAAGAAGAAGTTAATGTAAATAATGAATTATATTATTATATAAACCATATATTAATGATTTTTACTCACATAAAGAGTGTTAGTAAGTAATTTGTCAGTCTGCCTGGCTAGGACTACCATCTTATCTAAGTCCGTTCCGGCAGTTAGAGGTAAGATAGCCAGTTCCTCAGTGACTGAGGATTCCGTGAGAGGCGCGCTTCCATTTAGTATCAGGTTGCATGTATCTACCCATTTTTCACGAAAAAAACCCAAACACACGCTTTGGAACCATATTTTATAGTTTTTATGAATTTGAGGGATTTTTTTAATGAAGTTTTTATATAATTAGGTGCTTTTTATTTTTCCACGAAATAAACAATTAACTTACTAATTTCTTTAAAACACACATGATTTATTAAACTCAATATGTTCATTCATTCACTCCTTACTTATCGTGCTTTTTATTTTTCCACGAAATAAAACAATTAACTTACTAATTTCTTTAAAACACACATGGTTTATTAAACTCAATAGGTTCATTCATTCACTCCTTACTTATCGATAAAAAAATTATCGATTACTTCAAGCACTACTGTCATTATTTGACATTAGTAATCGCCCCTCACCCCCGCAAGAATTGGTTGATCGTAATTTCATACATTCTTCTCGGGTTTCGTGTCCAGTGGTTAATTCGTCCAAGCTTGTGAACCTTGTGTGACTTGTTTTGGGTAGCTCAGCGGTAAGAGCATTGGACCGGATTTCCAAAGGTCGTGGGTTCGATTCCCATCTGAGAATTCACTTGTTGCCGAATAATTTTTTTCCAATATTTTTATATTTATTTATCATAAATATAAAAATAGCATTGAAAAGCAAACATTTTAAAAGTTATAAATTATTGGCTGTTGCGTTTTAATCGATCGTTAACACCAGAAGGATGTTTTATTCAAAAGTTTTATTCCTCCAACAGTTTTATTTTTTACTTTTTGAAGTAATTTTTTTTTTTATAAAATGTTTTTATTTCAGATTTTTTAGTTACATCATGTGCCGTTACTTACACTAAAAAGCAGCCCATACACAACAATGATGTCATCTAGGTAAACGACTACTTGTAAAAAGGTGATTGATATTTTTCAGGATTATAAAATAACTACTAGCCAGATCTTAGTAAAAAATATATGGGAACACACATAAACCATTTTCTTTCACATAAAAAAAGAATTATAAAAATCTGTTAACAACTGGCGAAGTTATTGTAAAAAATACATTAAAAAAATAAAAAACCGTCGACTTGAGAACCTCCTTCTTTTTTTGAAGTCGGTTAAAAAGAGATAAATATAAGTAATACAAAGAACAAATATAAGAAATATAAAGAAGTACTTGCATACCCTTTATGTACAAATCATCTTTAATAAATAATATCAGCAGCGTCGTTGGTTCATTCATCCAAGCAAAATTCCTGCATCTTGCTTGCTTCCAAGTCACAAAGTTGAAAGTATGAAGCTAAAATAAAACAACGTTCCATAATCATGTAAACAATTTACACAAATTACTTATTCCCTTTTAAAAAACTTATCAACAAAATATAGTTGATATTTAAACAGAAACACGAAAACGCAGGAAAACCCACTAGTGAAAATAGAAATAAGTAAAAAGGATGAATGATAACAATATGAGTGTGTGTGTGTGTGTGTGTGTGTGTGATAAGGATAGATAGAATACTTGAATATTTTTAAATGAGGTCGAACATGATTTACAATTTATTTAAAATATTACATATTTATACAATGAGGTTGATAGTTTGAAAAAGAGTATGGATGAAATGAGGTCGCATGTATGAAATAAACATAAAATTAGGAAAATTATTCGTGAAATACATACTAATAAGTGATTATATATTAAATATATGCAATATAAATAAATATGAACATGAAACGTTGCTTTTATTAGAAAAAAAAACACAACATTACAAATTGCGCACAATGTTTTCTACATATTTTGGACATTGAAGTCAACCTTTGATTATTATGATATTATGGACTCCTTCATACTTTCGGTCTTGTTTGGGTTAACTTTGAGACCGTACTTGTAAAATACGGATCTTCGTTCATAATTTGACAATTTGGCATCACTCAGGTTCTTCGTACCAGGGCGTCCCTGATAGTAGATTTGGAGATCGTCTGCCTACAAATGGTAGGAAGAAGAAAGCTCAGGGGATAATTATGGTGTTATTGAAAATTGCGAATAATAATGGATAAGGCCTTGGGGCACCTCGGCAGAAGTAGAACACCACATCGAATAAATGTCACCTACGTGTGTGTACTCGTTGCAAGGTTCATGTTGATAAATAATAACTTATTCATTATTATTGTTTTATTTCAATTTAAAGATGGGTCTCGTGTGCGCGTGACACCACGATCTCATGGACTCGGGGTCTATAGCTGAAGGCATAAGTGAGGGGTTTAGCTGGTAGTGCCCTGGTAGGGTCGTGAGGCGGGTGTCCCTCCCCAGTTTCGATTCCCCATCCGGCCCTTGTCCGGGTGGATGATCGGGAGTGGGTGAAACCTACCCTGTAACCCTGCCGATCCTATTAGGATCGCCGGGGTAACGGGGGTGGCGAGAGATAGTGTGCTTGTTCCTAGGTCTAGGACGGGTACGCTGGGTGGCCCCAGCATATCCTCAAGGCAGGAATCCGTAAAGACTGGAAACCCCTCACTTAAATAAAAAAAGGGGTACTAAACCCGCCTTCTGTGCCAGAGGTCCCGGGTTCGATCCACGGACAAGACCAATATTTGTGTACATGCACATATCTATTTGTCTTGGTGTGGGTGTTTATATATATCTTATGTATTATTATGTACTATGTATGTATTTACAAAAAAAAAAAGTATATAAATATGTTTATCCGTTATCTAGTCCGTATCCATAACACAAGTTCTTCATGAAACTTAACCTGGGCTACATAATTGGTGTGATTGTATACAATTACTTATTATAAAAAAAATACTGGCCATGTTATCTAACTGCAGGAACACAACAATGCTGAAAACATTGTTGTTATGGCTTCAACTTAGATAAGATGGTAGTAGCTAGCTAGGCGGAATTACAACAAGTCCTACCACCAACCAAACCGTATACAATATGTACCCAATATGTACATGAATCGAACCCGGAACCCCCTGGGGGTCGACTCTGTGTGTAACCGAAATAGCGATATAGCATCAGCGCTCGCGTGAGAAGAGTTGCGCCCAAGTTCGACAAGTCGACGACGTTGACGACACTTATGCGGTAGGCCACTGAGTCTGGTACCGGTGGTTGTAGTACCACTAGACCACAGAGGCAGTATTCGACTCATCGACTTATAAATTTATTTACGTGTTAATACTTTTTAGATGATGAGACTGTTACATGATCACGTTCGTATGAAAATAACGCAGTGGCTCGCTTTTTTGTTCGCAAGTGTATAACGTGTCCTTGTAAGTCTAATATAATAAGTATTAATTGAATTATAATAGGTAATATTTAATTAAATACTAACAAAACAATACCGTAACGACTGAAAGACTGTCCAAACGGCTGAACCGATTAAAAGAACAATAATTAAATACATTACCTACTACCATTCCGCCCGCGACTTCGTCCGCGAGGAATTAGGTTACAATACAATTTTTATTCTTTCTTACGGTTCAGCCGTTTGGGCTGTGGGTAGTCTGTCAGTCCGTCACGGTATTATTTTCCTAATATAGATTATATATGGCGTGAAAAACAGGCCCTTCCTACTCTTTTCTACTGTCCGATGTGGAAGTCCTTAAATAGGCTTTGGACTCGGACCGCGAAATGCCTTTGCGGTGCAGTCCAGACGATGGCCTACCTAATATCGTGCCCTGCATGTCCTGACACCTGCACGCAGGAGGACCTTATTACAGCATCTGACATGGCTGTCAAAATGGCTGAATTCTGTTCTTGGCCACAATACTTTAGTGTCTGCCAAACGCTAAGAAGTAGAAGAGTATAGATTTCGTAAATAAATTAAATCACACATTAAATTAAATGATAATTAATAAGTAATTGATTTTAGATCGATCATTGTTTATTCGCTTAAACCAAACTTGAGCTACTCTCACTGACACTGCACTAGGTCCATAAATCGCCTTTATCTTTTTTGAAGTAAAATTTTAAAATGTAAGTATCGAATTTCTTCATTAGATTTGACATCTTGACAGTAAGAAAAACAAAATTTATTCGTTGTTCTCAAGGTTGTGGATCTCAAAAGTAGCCGGTTTCTGATTACGCATGTCATCGAAAAACACGTGTAACTATGAGTATCTGTACAAACAGTTCGACATTATTTATACATAAAACATTTAACACAAACTGTGAACACCTGTTTAACTCCTCCGAACAAAAAGCGAAATAAGGAAATTACCGTTTACATGATATTATTTATATAAAAAACCGGACAAGTGCGAGTCGGACTCGCCCACCGAGGGGTCTGCACAAATTTGTAAGTACCTGTACCTAGCAGTAGCGAAGGGTCCATAAATACCGATTCCCATCGGCTTCCTAATCTACTTTAGAAATCCTATCCTACTGATCCACCATACAGTTGAGAGAATTTTTGGAGAAATTTTGGGTCCGGCTTACCTTCGCTATATGAGGTTGGGGGAAAAGTCTTTTCGATATAAGTAATTCATTTTAGATCGATCATTGTTTATTCGCTTAAACCAAACTTGAGCTACTCTCACAGACACTGCACTAGGTCCATAAATCGCCTTTATCTTTTTTGAAGTAAAATTTTAAAATGTAAGTATCGAATTTCTTCATTAGATTTGACATCTTGACAGTAAGAAAAACAAATGAAAATAACACATTTTCCTAATTTGTTTAGCCTAAGAGCTTTTATTACAAGTTCATACATACTATATTATTATGCGAAAAGACTTTTTCCCCAACCTTATACGTAAACTTTGGTAAGAGCAAAATAGGGGTATATGTTTTAGCGATTACTCGCGTTCCCTTGGTCTTAGGAGGTCAAAACTGGTTCGTCTCGCAAAGGAGGAGACGACTGCGTGAAGTCCATATAAAACGCTGCAATAAACTTTCCCCTTTTTATTCCCTTTGCTGTCCCCTTTTGGAAGTCCTTAGTGTGCCTCTCAATTGTAGCAGTACATAAATCTTTGTTTTATTTTAATGCTTCACAATTTTGATTGAAATCCGTTGATAAATAACACTACAGCAAACTTACTCGAAATTAGCCTCAATAAAAAATCGCGTTCGATAAAAATGGTTAAATAAATCTAGGACTTGTGTGCAAAATTTCGTTAAAATCGGTTGAAAAAAGCGACCTGCAGGCGAGAACAGACTGACAGACGGAGAAAAGCTATTTTTTGTCCAATCTCAAAACTGAGACGCTTCAGTTAATAATTCGACTTAAATCAAGATGTCAAATTACAATTTTTCCTTTTTTATCAGAATTTCGAACATACTGTTACGTAACCTAGTGTTTGCTATTTATTAATTATTTGTTTTAGAATCACAGTTTAGATTTTGTATTCCTTTTCGAAAAAGCGTTTCAATAAAAATCTCTGCTCGTCGACCAAAAAAATTAAGTACCTACGCTATTAAATCAGTAAAGTGTCTAGTGTCATCATTTAAAAAGTGGTAAACAAAAATGATTAGTTTGATGTTAAAGCAAAATCATAGTGTATCATAGCCAAAGTCATAGTCAGCCAATTTATTTATTTATTATTTTTGATTTCAAACAATGACAGGTAAGTTTTGAAAGCCAAATAAAATGCCAGCAACTTTAAGTTTGATCCTGCTAATATTATAAATTCAAAAGTGTGTCAGTTTCTTTATTTGTTACTCTTTCATGGATAAACTACTGAACCGATTTGGATGAAATTTGGCACACAGATAGAAGATAGCCTGGCTTAATATATAGGCTACTTTTCTGCAATATACCAATCCTGCATAATCAGAGCAAAGTACTGATGTCCAGTAAAATCGATAAAAACTACTGGAACAGTATTAAAATACTGAATCTGCCCCTTAATTGTCTATTTCAAAGTCTATCACAATCCCTTTTAAAGGTATTGTGATTATGATTTGTGGAATTGTGTAACTTATAGTCGCAATCCCTTTCAGAACGAATGATGTTTTCAATGACACTTCATTTGATACTTCTCCATACATTTGAAATCAAGATTTGAAATATATTTACGTCTGTAACTTTGCTTAGACAGTTTAATTTCGTTCATTCCATATCTTTCAAAACGCATCCCGAGATCAATCCCTTTTATATTATTATGTCAATTAGTGACAGCCTGAAGTATGTAAATATCTTTCAAATGACGAATTGATAGGGATTGCGATAGATTTTAAAATTAGCCCCTAGTATATACTTTTCCAGTAGTTTTTATCCATTTTACCGAACGACGTAAGAAACTGGCATACTTTCGCATTTATAATATTAGTAAGATAAAACTTAAAGTTATACTTAGGATTTTTCAATAGAAAATTATTGGAAAAATCAACTCGGCCACAAGTGATTTCTCAGATGGGGCTCGAACCCGTGACTTTTGGAATTCCGTTCCAATGCTCTAACCACTGAGCTACCGAGACTAGACGAGGTTAGAGCATTAGACTATTTCTCAAAAAGTTGTCCACTCTTAGTTTTTTTTTGTCTACTTATGAAAAGCGTTGAAATAATGCTTCTAATCAAAAATCGATAACATAGATCGTTGTGCGGGTCGTTGCTGTTTCTTTAAAAACGTTCATACTCATAGAGGCCTTAAAACAAATCTTAAAAATTAATTTAGTTTGGGCAGGAAAGTAGGCCTCCATATAAAGAAAAATGTCCCCACCCTGGCCCAAGAGAAAATAAATCTTCGTGAAACTTATATTTTCAACTATACTTAGAAAGGAACTTGATCTTATCTACAGTTTATTATATGAGACACTATTTAAAATCACAGTTGAGCTTTTATTATGCCTTTTCTAATATTAAAAAGTGAAAATCATTAAACGTCCAACAAATTTTGAATTAATTTCGTGACACATTTCTTAACGCTATTTTCTTCAACAGAACCGTTTCTTTGTGGAAGAAATTTGTTGCGGTAGGAATTTGTTTTTTGCGGATGGCAACCCTGTTGAATTCCATAGACAATAAGACAATAGGAGCACCATTTTAATAAAAGGTCAGATACCTCTTTGATTGTTGGATCTAACAGATACTTTCGATGTAGTTACAAAAATACGAGGGCGTTCCTGATTTTCCTGACAAGATTTCGTGACATTTTCTTGACGTCAGGAAATTTTGGATGTCTCATGCAGTATGTAGCTAGCGAGAGGGTAATAGAGGTTGCATAGTAAAATTGTGTGTTAAAATGTAGGTCATGTGTGTATGTTATGTTCTGTTCTGTTGTCAGCTCTATGTAAAAGAAATTTAAAATTGTTATCCTGCCTCCAGCCAGATATATATTTTTTCTCGTTGGTAGACTCAGCATCAAGTGAAATTACCTCCTACTTTGTTAAACGTATATATTATGTCTCCAGTTTTTAGCACTCGATGTAGCTTATAATTATTTAGACTATTAAAAACAGTTAATAAAAAAATACATTTTGATTACTATGATACTAACAAGTGTTTAATTTGCGTTACTCGATTCTTGCTTTCTTTGGTATCATGTCATCCTTATTATTGTCAATTTCCTGTAATTTTTTGACAAACTGATTTCTTGACGATTTTATGACTGGACACTTTTTTAAGAAATACTCATATGGGCGCATTGAAATATTCCACCCTGTTAAGGACAATGTTAAACGTGTTGTCTCAGTTCTTTGCAAGGATTCTGTGATTAAACGTCCAACATCAATGTAATATCCTTTGCCTGTACACGATGCTGTATGGTGATTTGTTTTTAATTTAAATATTTTTTTCCGCAATGCGTGTAGCGTCATAGTTACAATTTCCTCATATCACAGAATTCTGCAGTTACATCCGCGCGGATAAAATCCGCAGTGCGGTCTAAGCCCTAATGGAATCGACTTGTTTTGTTTGTTGTTTAATTTTTCATTTAGGCAATGTAAACTTATGTTAACTTTTAAGGTGATCTATTTCAGAGTTATTTATCAACTTTGCAATATTTTTTTAAGTGTAGCTGTTATTGTGATGTCACTTCGATATTCTGATCCTGATATGTAAGTCAAGTTATATCAGTTGTATATTATCTTCGTTTCTGAAATTGTTGTTAACATCAGCCACCATTTAATCTTGTATGTACTTTCATGGTAGGCGGATTTTAAGGACTATGTCCTTGGTGGGCGGTATGTCGCATTTGTTCCCATCTGTCAATACTATAATTTACATGGCGTTGTGCCCTTATGCATCGCGCTATAGAGTTATTCATGTAGAAATATAACACCTATGTTATCAATTTGTCAATATTTCATATTTAACAATAAAATAGTCTCCTTTCCATGCGAAATGAGTATCATTTCATGCTCATAGGTTTTTGGGAATTTGTACCAATCTTGAACAATAGTTTTGATACCTCTCTTCGTGATACTTTAATTTTATGATGAAAAATAATGTTTAAGATAAGCTGCCTCTTACAAATGCAAGACTTTTTTATACCACTTGTAAGCCATTAATTTATTATTGACTTCCTAACAACTGTTACCTACATTACAGGAAAGCAAAGATTATAAAAAAAGGTAAGAAAATAAGGAAAAGTTGCTGAATGCATGCTGCTGTGTTTTGTTTTCCTCCAAAACTTCGGTGAATGACAGAGAAGATATACATTGAATGAATTTATTCATGTTGTATTTGCACATATCGCGTCGATACTGAAACCAAGTAGGTAGTAACTTTTTTCGATGATTTAAATTAGCTTCTAACTCCATTATTATGCTCTGACCAGAGATGCCGACGCCACTTGCGCGGTACGGCGGCCCCTGGTTCATGATCTGCCAAGCATACAAGATGTGTCTTTGATGTTACGTCATTATGTTTTAAATTGCTGACGATTAAATCTATGCATACTTTCTTACGTGTTGGCTTATTTATGTGACTTATAAGACAGTGATTATTTAAAATAATAAATAATTCTTACTTATATTTGTGTTTATGGTAAATTTTAAATAGGAAAATATTGGAAAAAATTAACTCGGCCTCAAGTGAATTCTCAGACGGGAATCGAACCCGCGACCTTTGGAAATCCGGTCCAATGCTCTAACCGCTGAGCTACCGAGACTTGCGAACCAGCGTTGAAATTCTCCAATACTTTTTACTTTTTCATTTTTTTCAGTTTTAGTTTATTTTTTCCAATATTTTTCTATTTAAAATTAACCATAAGTATAAAAACGGCATTGAAAAATGCAAAAATTACAAAATCATAAATTATATTTGTGTTTTCCATCAGATCCATGTTCCAGTCACCAGATACCTACCTACCTATATTTTTATTATTACGTTTTCGTTATTAATATTAAGATTTTTGAGGGTGGCTTGTCATCTACGTAACAATAACAACCACTTGCCAAAATGTAATTGATATTTTTAATGATTATTAAAACCTACTGGCCCGATCGTCGTAAAAAAACACACTTGAACCAATAGTCAGTGTTCTTTGTTTAAACTATGTTCTTTTATGATAAAACATACATAATAAAAACGGTGAACATACATGAAAAAAGACGGTGCTAGCCACAAGCATGTATTCCAAAATAAATTAAATTATTAAGATTCAACTACTTAACAATAACGAAATAATCCTAATCCTAATTATTATTATAAACGCGAAAGTGTGTTTGTTTGTCCTTCTTCACGCCCTTACTAAACAACCATTCGACTTGATTTTTGACTGACTTGTTACTTAAAAGGTCGGAGAGTAACATAGGCTACTTTTATCCCGATATTCCCACGGGAACGAGAACCACGCGGGTGAAACCATGGGCGGAAGCTAGTTTAAAATAAACTTGAATATTCCGTCACATTCGCAAACATAAATGTAGTGCATACTTACACAAGTGTTAATTTTATACAAAAGCTAAATTTTCATTTAGGGTAACTATACACCTTAATATAATTATAATTAACATAATTTATTAGATTAGATTATGGGGGATTAGATTATGTGGTTTCTGTTCGAAACAAATAAATGAAATTTATCTGTTTTGTATAATTGGTGTGATTGTATGGTTATTTATTCATTATTTATATCAATGTCAGTAGGTACAATCGGGGAACTTCCCGGTTGATCAGTAGAGGACAAAATAGACATAAAATAAGAGATAAAACATCAAAGTAACTATTTTGATGTTTTATCTCTTAAATTAATGATTAGAATAAAATAATATTTAATGATTTTACATGTAAAATGTCCTATTTTATTTAATAACTAGCGGATCCTCGCGGTTTTACCCGCGTGGTGCCCGTTCCCGTGGGAATATTATCGGGATAAAATATAGCCTTTGTCACTCGGGAGAAATGTAGCTTTCTAATGGTCTAAGAATTTCCTAAATCGGTCCAGTAGTTCCTGAGATTAGCGCGTTCAAACAAACAAACTCTTCAGCTTTATAATATTAAGTATAGATTTTGGAAGTTATATATTTTTTTCAAATGGTTAGTATTATTATTCAATTAAAAATATCAAATAAATATTATGTTAGGTATTAATTAATAATTAATTTAATTTTAAAATTTTATCACAAATCTATAAGATAATAATAAATACTCTGCAAAAACGTAAGATATTGCGCCTGTTTCACAATGTCCGATTAGGAGATACTTTCTAGTTCAATTGACAGTTTCGTATGGACTATCTGTCAAGTAATAGCTAATGAGAACTCTTACATATTGTGAAACAGACCCATTATGTCACTTTTATCAGAGTTTACTCTGAAAAGTTGAGCGTGGTCGTAGTCAACCATATTGGCAAAAAAATATCAGAATACACTCGGATACCCGGTTCATACGATCATAGTAACGTCAGACTAAAACGTTATAGACCACTCTTACGAGTCAACTGTGATTGTCAAAACGCGGCTTAAGTAGTATAATTAATTTCGTATCAACTTGTGTAACAGGCCTAAGGCCTTACATACGAATATCCTATGAAATGATATATATTTCATATTCACTTAATGAAATCCATTCAGTCGCTGAACAACATCGGGATAATAAAGTCATCACGATGACAATGTCATTGTTGGTGATCAGTTTATACTCAATATTCAGTGCCACATTTCTTAGCGCTGCTAACGTTGAGGAACGAGAATCTAAAATAGTTCATACTGCGCAAGGTTCCGTGAAAGGCTATAGAAACGATTATGATGACGTCTACTCCTTCTACGGTATTCCTTACGCTAGCACACCAACGGGGGCAGACCGATATAAGGTAATACAAACAAAATACATACACCTTTCAAAAGATGTCTGCGTTCTCTCAGTTTTTCTTACAAAATGCCTGTTTTCGTATTTCACAAAAAAGTTGCAATTCTGGTCATTATTGTATGAAATAAGTAAGTAGTTTTTAATACCTACAATGATCATGCTAATATCTACAAAACGGAAATTTCTCTAAAGGCCAGTAGATATCGACATTAAAATCACAAAGCACGATAGTTTAGAATTATTGGTACTTACTTTCAAATATCAGTACGTTTTTGATACTATTTGATACGTATATTAAATTATTAAGTACCTCGATGAACAGTGTAAAAACATGAAAAGAAAATGGTCAGCCATTCTGACGTCAGTTTCGCTTGACCACATCTTTTTCACATAGTTAGAGACAATAATATAACTTAGTTATTTCTAAGTAAATATTTTTTCTTTTTACTACCTTAACATTTAATTATTTAAAAATAATTCTGGCGTCCCAGAAAAAAATTCGAATGAATGAAACTTTGCCATACAATTCCCCTGCTTATGTTTTTATGTACTTATGTTAAACCATTCATCCGATTTCGATGACTGAAGTGTCAATCGATTCTTATTATAGCGTTATATTCACTGAATATGGTGCCCTCTAGAGGTTAAAAAGTAAAAAAATAAATTAAAAAATGCTCAATGATGCTGTGTTTGGTATCAAATGAAAGGGCTTAATTAGCACATTTCAAAAATATACAAATTAATAAATAATTCCCTACAAATTAGAGACCACGTTAAGTATCATGAGGAACTTGTGTTATGCATAGGTACTAGATAACGGATAAACATAGTTAAAAGACCCATAACGAAAACGAAAACCACGTATTCTCCCCACCGTTACTATAATTTTCTTGTATGGGACCAAATCTGGGAACTTGATAGTTAAGAAGTTATTGAGGATCAAAGTCAAAATTTATTTTTATAGACTATCGTTTAAAGTTACAAATCCGCAATGAAGATCAAAACCAATTAAAAAAACTGGATCTCAGCCGCCTACTCGTAGCGTCTAGACACATATACACGTTGTTGCACGCGTTTTTTTGCGTGTAAAAATAATACCCATTTTTTGGAAACGAAAAATAAAACTTGTTTCCCAGTTATTATTTTTACATACTTACAGAGACAAATAGACAAATATTTGTCCTGTTCGGGGATCGAACCCTATAGCGCAGAAGGCGGATAAGTATTGTACCCCTGCGCCAAACAAGACGTCAAATACATTGTATAAGTTTATTTAATTACATTGTTAGATGTTGCTTGCTTTGTTCGCATGCACCCGATAATTGGGAATAATTTCTAAAATTAACCCTCACTCCAAAGTCCAATACAATCTACCCAAAATACATATCGCTACTTATATGGTAAATCAAAAATATCAAAAATCACTTTTATAAAAAATAGGTATGCATCTAATGTTGCTTCCTTATAAGACAACCATAGCTCCAAAGATACCTCAATTGTATGAAAACCATCTAGTGTCGTTAATTACGTGATCACCATTGTATACCTAGTCCGGTCATTGGTTCTGTCACACCTATCGATTTTTTAATTTTGAACAGATATTGAAAATCTATTTTTTATTTTATGATTTTTGAATTTTTGCATTTTTCAATGCTATTTTTATAGGTACATATGATAAATTTTAAATAGAAAAGTATTGGAAAAAATTAACTCGGCCACAAGTGAATTCTCAGATGGGAATCGAACCCATGACCTTTGGAAATCCGGTCCAATGCTCTCTATTTTTTATGTTCGAATTATTAGACATACTAAGAATATAAAACAAATAAGTCTGATGTGAAAAACCTTACAGGAGAGCGTTTTGAAGTTTGTTTATTTATTACATTATTTCAAAATCCACAGCTCTTAATTAAAATTTATCAATACTTAAATACTACACATTCAGCAAATAACGCATTTTACATATGTTAACTTAATAAAATTATAGGTAAGAGGAGACGCACACATGTAAAGAGAGTAGAAATTATGAATCATGTGATGAATCAATGATTGACGACCTGTTTAACCCCGCCTTCTGGGCCAGAGGTCCCGGGTTCGATTTTCTTCAAGACAAGTTTTCCTACCCTTGTCTTTAACATACGTGTTTGAATAATATTTGCAGAAGTAAGTGTATTTATGCACAGAATGTTAAATAGTACTAATTAAAGCTTCTTTATAATAGATTCTGTAGGTGTGGGAAAATAATGTTATAATCATCGCTATTCAAAAAAGGTGGCTTATCATTTGTTATGTTTGGACACAAAATGATACAGAAATTAACTTCTGCAGTATTATTGTGACACAGAATTGGTGGTGGCAGTGGTGACCTGAATTTCGGCAAGTAGGCGATTGCTTGTTTGTTGGCTCTGCATCTCGAATTACAGTAGGCAATTACACATTTGTTTCTTAATTTCATTAGACGATTGCTTGTTTGTTGGCTGGGCATCCCAACTTACAGTTAGGCGATTGCTAGTTAGTTTACTCGGCATACCGAATCACAGTAGGCGATTGCTTGTTTGTTGGCTTGGCATCCCAAATTACAGTAGTTGATTGCTAGTTTGTTGGCTTGGCATCCCGAATTACAATAGGTGATTGCCTGTGCTTGACTTGGCATACCGAATCACAGTAAGCAATTGCTCATTTGTTCCTAAATTTAAGTAGACCATTGCTCGTTTATTGTCTTTTCATTCCAAATTAAAGTAGGTAATTGATAATTTGTTGAATTGGTCTCTAAATCTTAAAAAATATTAAATAATGTTAAATTCGCTTTAAAAATAGAACCTGTTTATTAACATATGATTTTTTTTGCATTAACAATCCTGTTTTATATAATACATACCAGAAAAGCAATAGTAAACTTCAAATTCGGCTCACTAGTTGCGCAAACAAGATGTATAATTTAGAAAAACAATCATATTTAAAAGGTAAAATGTAATAATGTAACTTACAACTCGCAAAATAAAATAAAAAATCCCCATACAAAAGAAAGATGACGTAATAATTTCTCTCCTGTCAATTTTTTTATGGTGCTACGGGTCAAATCGATTAAAATGGTGGTTTTAAATGCAGTGTACCGCTAGGACTACTAGTAAATAAACTATTAATCTGCCAAAGATTCTTATGACACGTTACCAAAGCGGGAAGTGGCAGAACCGCGCGGCTCGCCGCTTCCCCGTCCGCTTATACCTGGTGGTTGTGCCACATTCTACTATTTTAATCGGATGGTATTTTTAGATACTACTTATATAACTTGAAGAAACCATGAACATCCATTTTTTTTTCAGTTGTAAATAATAAAACAACAATGGCGCAATAAAAAAGGCCAAAAATGGAGATCCGACATTGTTAATAGGGACCGGTGTAATTATAGTTTGATTTTAATTTGTTTCAATGGAGCGAACGTTGAAATACGTTGATTAGGAACTTCATTGTGGTTACAATACAAGAAAAGTCAAATTTTACCTATATCGAGATAGACGAAATGAGCTCTTTAAACTGTATGAGATCCTAGCGCATACCTATATGGGCAACAACCGGCCCGCGGGCCGGATCCGGCCCGCTGTAAGATATGATCCGGCCCGAGGGACACTTTGATAAAACCCAATTAAAAATACTACATTAGGTACTTATACTCACGGGATTGACAGTGAGGCGGCAAACATCAAATCCGTAATCGCCGCCACTCGGCTTGCTCGATCAAATTCTTTGAGGTTTGCCGCCTCACGGGCGACACATCAAAAGATTTATTGCTTCTCAATATTCTAAACTAGTTTATTCCAGATTATTCCTTCATTTTGCCTATACCGCGTGGGGCCTATAACCGGTCGACCTCAACGAAAACCAAACTGGCCTGAAGAGGTCGTTGTTTTCAAGGTATGCCAAAAGACGGGTGTTAAGTACACGTTCCATAGTCTTACAGAGTATGGACGTGACTGAAATTGGCCTGTAGTTGGAAGGGTCGGCACGGCTGCCCTTTTTGGGCACAGGCTGCACATTTGCTAGCTTCCACGATTGAGGTACTTGTCCAGTCTTAAGTGAGAGGCGGTACAGGCGAGTTAGCACAGGAGACAGTTCAGGTGCACAGTTGCGCAGGACAATTGCTAGGATTCCGGCAGGACCACTAGCTTTGTTCACGTCTAGATTACGGAGAGCTTTTAGAACCTCTTTGTTGTGAATCGGACAGTCACCCATAGAGGAGTTAGCACGAGGCAGCTTAGTTGGCACTTTGCTACCGACAGAAAGAGAAAAAGAGAGGCAAACAATTTTGCTTTCTCAGTCGCAGTATGAGCAAGCGATCCGTCAGGTTTCAGCAGTGGTGGAAGTGTAGGGCGACAGAAATTTTGTTCGGCTGCTTTGGCAAGAGACCAAAACTCTTTACTTCCAGATGGGTGGGAAGCAAGTTTGGCTCCAATGTGGCCGATGTGGTTGAAGCGTGCCCTGCGCAACATGCGCTTGCTAGACTTGGCGGCTCGGTTGAAGGCTTTCTTCTGTGTTTGGGTCTCCGGAGTTTGACGCCGGTGGTGTTACCAGTAGACCATAGCGGGCGGACAATATTTTTAATATCTACTTAAGTTTAAGGACATATCCAAGAATATTGATTGTGTCAAATTATAGGGTTTAGGATTTAATGGCAGCACGACGAATCGACCTGCTGAAAACCGTAATTTCTTCCCTTGCGGCCTTTCATAACAAAATGATAGCTGGCTTAGTGTTCACTGGCGACGAAACAGGATTTGGCACAGGTGAGCCCTCTGAGCGGCGCCAAAATAACACCGTAGCTGGTGGTTGTCGCCACTAGGTGAGGGGGTTTTGCCCTGGGTCGGTCGTGGTTGCTTTTGCAGTTGGCTCTTTTCAAGATGAGTTGTCTCTTGATAGAAATAATAGTGTGATATATAAAATGGATTTAAGTCTACGCTGTGCGATAGGTCGAAAAATGAACACTCGGTTGGCTTAAACGAAACTGAAGAAAAAAAATACCGAAGAGAGATGGAGATCATTATATGGATCAGAGTACGGTCAAATTAAGTGCATGATAGAGTTGTGTAACTTATACAAGAGGCACCTCAAATGTCCCATACAAAATGACAGAATGTCCCATCATCACCTTTAAAAATATATTTTGTCGCACTTCAAATGAGGCTAAATGAATGAGGTGAATGAGAGAGCGGTACGCACGCGACTACAGTAGGCTTATTACGAGTTTGGCCAACTCGACGTTACAGTAAACGTTAATGTAAAATGTAGCTCTGTCTCTTTCATATTTAGCGACTGTTTTACCGACATGAGCAGTGTATCCGATAGTCAACGCTCACGAGTCCTGTAAAACAAGAAACCGTTAAATATAAAATCTTATACTATAACTATACTATAACAAAAATACGCCGTCCAACTCACAGCCGCGTGGCATAGTACCGAGAACACTGGCGCTGTTGCCCCGCTGAATGCAAAGACTCAGCCGCTGGGCAAGATAGGCACCAGCTCTCAGGTCTCCTGAGGCGTGGACCAGTTTTATGGAAAGATCTTTAATAAACTTTTTGGTGTCAGACGACCAAGGGCCCATTGTCTCTACGGCAAGCGCCGCAAATTCATGGCTTACTGAGAGCGACGAATATTTGCGGCGCTTGAGGAACTGTGCTTGCTCCGCAGCGGCTCCAGCTCTTGAGGATGTACCACGTATATGGGAAGGACCTAAGGTGTCTACACAGGTTGCATCCCACATAAGGGTACGCCCCAAGCACCAGGGCACTAAGGTCGCACCATCGGGTCTTTTACCATCATCCCTGAATAAACCACAAGGTTCCAGAGATGATGGGATCGAAGCAGTGCCGAGAGCTCGCTTAATTAAATCATTAATAGCACCATGCCGATATGCGCGACCGGCGCTCTTGACGCAAGTCAGCCCATGGCGTCCGAACTGATCCACATCTTTGCCACACGGACAGTGATGAGGTTCGCACAACTTAACACCCAAGCGTAGACAAATCGAAATGCGAAGGGTAGCGGGATCAAGGATGGTACCTAGGTTGTGGGAGGGAAGAGCGTGAAGCCAATGTCCGGATTCTTTTTCCGAGACTGCTAAGAATCGGGCTCGGTCTGTGTCATCCGGACATGTAGCCAGAAGCTCTGCGTGAGTTTTAGTGAGAGCTGGTGACTCCCAAGCGCTCTGGTGTCCCAGTTCCAAGGGACAATCCTCTTCCGGGAATGTAGCACTCCAGGCAGATCTGGCCTCCGACAAGCATGACACCTCTCCGTCAACGAGTGTAGGGCAGTTTAATAACTCGCTGATGAGTGAGAAGGTGCTGTAAGCCGAGGACAGGAAAGCAGGGAGTGCGACACTAGAGGTTGTGCGTAGGCCCAGCCCGCCATATCTAATTGGAAGAGTGGCTTGTTCCCACTGGCGATCTTCAAGTTGTAAATTTAGGATTTTGCAAATTGTAATTTTTAATACCTCATCAATAGATTTTGTGATCAAGGGGAATTTCCAAAGAGGGGAACAGCGTAAGATATACAAGAATTTTGGAGTGAAAAGACAAAGCCGAAGAATGTAAAAAGCTATGTGTGGCTTCAACCCATGGAGCCGAGATGCAAATTTGCTGAAATTGTCTAATTTTGAATTTACTAATGAGGGGATTGCCTCCACAAACAAAGGAGCCCCCAATAGCGTTAGAGACACCTTTGTTTGTACTGATATATTAGGAGCTATGGATTCAAACTGTTTTATTACTTGTGGGATTATATTAGGGGACATACCGTCAGATACGAAGAGTTCACATTTATTGAAATTTAGACATAAACCAATATTTAAAAAATGCTGTTTTATGTAGTCCATGTCATGCAGTACGGAAGACAAATCCCCTCCCAAAGTGCCGTCATCTAAGTACCAAAGGTTGAACTTTGATTTTAGAGTGGAAATGATGGGTTGAATAGCCAAACTAAATATGGCAGGGCCGAGCGGATCACCCTGTTGGCAGCCCACACATGAATCTATTTCATTTTGACCAAACATCAATTTTGAAGGGGAGCCATAACATTGCCACATATATTGTTAGATAGAGGGCACTTCTTTTTCTATTTGCCTAAGAAGGGCGCCTCTGTCCACCGAGTTAAAAGCATTTTTTACATCAATTTTAACGAAAACATCATAATTTTTTGTATGAAGAAAAGTGCGGGCTGCATGAACCGCTGCCTCACAACCTCCTCTAACCCCGAAACCCAGTTGATGAGGACGGAACCTCTTTTGGAATTCTTCGTGCAACTCACGGCAGCAAAGTTTCGATGCTAATCGCCTAACGGTACTACCGACGGCGATCGGGCGGATCCCACCATCCTTCTTAGTCAATGCTACCAGATTAGCGCCATAAACCACGGGCGTAATGTCTGCGGGCACTTTACCTGAAAGCATTAAATTAATTAGGGCGGTGAGATTGCTTACTAGTCTATTCCCCTCAGCACCAACAAAGGGGCCCGTAAGGTCTTTGAGATGTTGTGGTGTGAGACCATCTAGCCCGCCGGCAGAACCGTTCGGGAAGGAGTTAATACCGTCCAAAGTAGTCTCCTCATCAACTGCTAGTGCTGGCTGTGTGCAAGGGCCAGGAAGTTGCGAAGTTGTTAAGGGTAACGGGTGTTTGTCTTTTAGGGCAGCCAGCGTATCGGGGGAGTCTGTAGCCAAAGTGTCACTAGTAAATAGCAATTTTGCTGCACTCTTGATATTGCCATCTGACACTTTCCTTTCAATCAGGTTAAAGTTAAAGGCTGATTCTTGAATCCGTGGATGGGGAATTGGGTAAAAAATTGGGGAACTGTTGTCAACGGTATTTTGTTTAAGTTTTGCTGTTAAAGATTTGTTTGAACTGTTGTCTACATGGAGAGTTGAATAGGAATATGTCAGAAGTCTTTCCAAACTGTCGGCAGTGTTTTCAGCGACTACTCTGGCTATACACTCAGAGAGGCTGTGAGCTACAGAAGCACGCGCACCTCTTGGGATCCTACGAACAATTTTGACAGTGTGCTTAAGATGTGCTAGCCTCTTACAGAGATTTGTGCTATGTGCTCCATCCGTGCCTATGGCCAACTGCTGAGAGAGTGTCGGCGGCTGCGATGGAGACAGCGGTATCCTGTAAATGTCATGTTAAGCAAACTCGTAATAGGGGTACAGAACAGAAAAAACAGTAAAAGTCGCAAGTGGGCGGTACCCGCGTAGCCCCATATGAAGGTTTGCCTATGTTCAAGTACATCGTCGTTTTGCTTACTCAGCCGCGATCGTAACCTCCACGCGGAATAATATAGAGAAAAATTCGAAAAATGCCATACTGTGCAGTTTTGATGTGAAAAAATTATAGCCGAGAGACTCATTAGTCTAAAGGACGCATAACATATTATCAGTAAGTCATATTTTCTGTTATTTTCAGATATTTTCACAAAAAAGTTAAATTGTAATATTTTTAATAATATATGTTTATTAAATGAAACTTGGTTAGGAGACAATAGAACTTGTCGAATACCTAGATATAGCATGTATTATAAAAATGCTTCAAATGAACATGATGGTGTAGCCATATTAATTAAACCACATTTAAAATATAAAACACTTTCCACAGTATTTAATGACGAACTGCAAACTGTGGCATTATTCACATCTACTTCTAGAGGAGATATTATTTGTCTGTGTGTTTATTGCCCCCCTACGGGCCCGCTAAGAACTAACAACTTGTATACCCTTATTCACAATCTTCCTCAGCCTATATTTTTGGCTGGAGACTTTAACGCTCATCACATCGCTTTTGGATGCTTATCAAATAAACCTAAAGGCCAGCGGAGCGGGGGAACGTCATCCTGATGTATCATTACAATAGTACCCGGACTAACGTTATCAGCATTAGTAAGCCATTTTTGCCTCGCTTGTAATGAATTAAGATACTCTAAACGTCATCTCTTCCAGTAACTACGCACCATTTGGTCCAGTAGTTCTTTCCTATAGCGCAGAGTCTTAGTTTCCTCGGAAATAGGCGCGGCAGGTAGATAGGTCAAAGGGGAAGCCATTATAAAATGCGCGGGAGTAAGAGCCTCAGGATGCGGGTCCTCTGATAGAATACAAAGCGGTCTAGAATTTAAAATGGTTTCGCCTTGAGTCAAAACTGTTAACAGTTCTTCATATGTAAGTAACTGAGAACCAATAACGTGATATAAATGAAGCTTCATACTTTTAATATTAGACTCCCAGAGTCCTCCGAAATGAGGCGCTCGGGGCGGGATCATATGCCATTCGATGCGATAGTCGGTAAGAAGATCGTTTATCTGAGACTTAGCGCCCACAAAATTTGTTCCATTATCGGAATACATATACGAAACAGGACCACGCCTAGAAATGAAGCGTTTAAACGCGGAAAGGAAAACTTCCGATGACAGATCCGAAGCTAGTTCGATGTGAACCGCTTTGGTCACTAAGCAGATAAACAAACAAATGTGTAATAATCGAAACCGGTATAATCGACGCCCGTATGAACGAATGCTTTAGTTTCTTGAACGCGGTAAGATGGCAAATCCGCCATTTTAGTATTGAGGTGAGATGGAGAATTTTTAAAATAAGAATTACAGGCGTGAATACGTTGCCTAATTACATTTCTTGAAGATAGAATCCAATATTTTTGGCGTAATAAAGAACTTAATACATTGACACCAGTGTGACAATGCAGGCGGTGATAGTAGTCAATTAAAAGGTGAGTAACATGGTCATGTTTAGGTAATAACGCGGGATGTTGAGCTTCGTATGGTAAATTACTATTAGAAAGCCTACCTCCTATTCTTATTATTCCGAATGGATCTATGAATAAATCCAATTTTCTGAGCGGTGAAGAAATTGCTTTATTAGTTTTTAAGTCATTAATTAACTGAGCAAAGTGAAAACCCTGTATAGTTCGGATTAAATATTTTTCAGCTATTAGGAGCTGTGAAGCAGATAGATTATTACGCGGTAATATTTTTGAAAATTTCAGGATATAAACAATGATGCGAATAATTTTGTTTCAAGAGGAACATTTTTGCGTAAGATCGTAAATACGATTAGGGGCAGATTCAACAGTCGAGCACACGAAAGTTTTATTTTTATATTCGGGTAACCATTTAAGGCCTAAGACCTTCATATCTTTACTATCTGATAATTTTATTGCGGCACGGTTAGACAGCGGCACCGCATCTAATAACTCCGGTGAGTTGCTGGCCCATTTTGTTAAATTAAACCCACCAGAGTTTGAGTTCGCGTGAAAGAGATTTTCCCTCGTCCACTGTAGGGGCACAAGTGGTCAACTCATCCACATATAGTTCTTGAGATGCCACCTCAGCGGCGCGCGGGAAACGATCGCGTTCATCGATCGCTAGCTGTCGCACAGTGCGCATAGCTAAAAAAGGACTGCATTTTAAACCGAACGCGACTCGATTGAACTTAAATTCGCGTATGGGTTGCGCGGGGTCAAAGCGGAATAAAATCTTTTGATATTTGCGGTGCTCTGGTTGAAGAAGAATTCTAAGATACATTTGTTTTATGTCTGCCGCTAACGCCATTGCAAACAAGCGGAAATTAAGTAAAAGAACAAAAATGTCAGTTTGGAGATTCGGACCTGTGTGAAGAATGTCATTGAGTGAAATGTCATTATGACATTTAGCACTAGCATCGAGTACAATACGAACCTTCGTAGTATCTTTATCGCGGCGAACGACGGCATGATGCGGAATGAAATATCCTTGCGAATAATCCTCGCTGTTAGGCGGGACCTCGGACAAATAATCGTTATCTAGGTAGTCCTGTATAACCTCATTATAACTGGCACGCAACTCAGGACCCTGGAGCTTGCGCTCCAATGAGAGCAGTCGGCGAAGAGCAACAGAGCGCGAGTTCCCTAGCTCAGATGGATCGCGGCAAAAAGGTAAAGCGGTGCAATAACGACCGGTCGTATCACGCGACACGGTACTGGTGTAAATGTCTTCACATTGACTATCAGCTGGACTAAAAAACCTCTTGGAAGGCATTTCCTCCATTTCCCAAAACTTAGTCAATGTTTTGTCAAGATGAAGTTCACCGGAGCGGTCACCCGTATCCACGCCATTATAACACTTGAAGAAAGTAGCGGTGTTTATATTTTGGCATGCGGTGTAATTTTTATTCAAATTGCTGACAGGAGCGTCACCTATTAGAATATAACCAAACACGGTTTCAATAGCGGATGGTGCAGGGGGAGCGATAACCCTACCACCTAACAATAAATGCGGGAATAGCTGAGCGCCGAGTATCAACTCGACCTCACCCGGAATGTGCCAATACGGATCAGCGAGCGGTAAGTCAACCAAATGTTGAATCACCGAAGTGTCAACATATTCGGAAGGCATGCGGTCGGTTATATTATCCACAACCAAAGCGGTAATAAGAATATTTCCTATCTATCGTGGTCACACGCAGCTGAACGTAGCCACGAACCGTTTGTGAAGCGGACCCGATACCCTTAATAAAGGAATTTGAAAGCGAGATAGGTTTTAATTTGAGTTGTTCACAACATGCGTAAGTAATCAAGTTATTTTGCGAAGCATAATCAATCAAACATCTAACCGAAATATTTCGTTTGGCATTATTTAAAATATTTGCTTGCGCAGTTGAAAGCAGTAGAGTAGCACGCGGCGAGTTTATGGTTTTATCCGAGCGAGCACATAGCGACAGGCAAGGACGAGACGGCAACGTCGCGGATTCGGCAGCGGGCTGGTCTCTGTCCCAAAATTGCACGTGCGCGCGGGACGGCAATATCGCGGATTCGGCCGCTGCTGGCTCGTGCCGCGACGGCGGCGCAGTGCTCGTAGCTCGCGATTGCGCGGGCTGCACGGATGCGGCCGGGTTCGACTCCCGTCGTGGTCATGAGTGCGAGTTATTATTATTATTATTGCTACTCTCCAAATGTAATAAGGTATGATGGGGTTTTTTTACAGGATTTGCATGTATAAGTGGAATTACAATGCGAAGCGGTATGAGACGAACTGAGACAGTTTATGCAATCTCGTTTGGATTTAATGAAATCGAAACGACCTTTAGCGGTTAGTGAATTAAATACGGGACATTTGTATAACTGCTGATGATCAGACTTATTACACATCAAACAAGAAGAAGACTCAACACCCCTGCCGTCACTCGTAACAAACGTCTGTGCTTGGCAGGTACTGCGCGCGCGGTTTTGTTTCGCGATATACGTATGAGCGCTGTTCGATTGCGATGACGACGCAAAGGTACGGTCTAATATTTTTACTTGGCATTTTGTAAATTCTATGAAATCCTTATAGGAAGGAATTTCCTTGTCTCTGATAAAAGATTCAAAGGCGTGGGCGGTAGCAATATCGATTTTGCGCATTGCAATATTTAAAAGAATGAAATCCTTTAAATCGTTTATTTTTAGTTGCTCTTAAGCTGAAACAGCAGCGCCGAAAATTTGAATATAACTATTTAAAGACGAGGAAGTATTAGCGGCAGGTTTTATATTGAACAGTATTGACATGTAATGACAACCTAAGGCTCTCTTATCTTGATATATTTTAACTAAACTTTCCCAAATTGATGAATAGTTTTCGCCTGATGGAATGATGCCTGCGATTATTTTTAAAGCGGGACCGGTCAATTTACCTGTTAAACATTGAATTCTTTGGGCATCATTTAATGAAACATTTAAATGAATGTTAGCTTCCATCCATCTTTCCATCGAACGAAGGAATATTATTGGCGGTAGCTTTATTGGTGTAAACGCACCTTTATTTTCCCACGATCGCGAGTTTCGCTGTGGCGAGATCTCAATGATACGGGAACGTACCCTCTGAATCCTAGCATAGACATCTTCAAATGCATTTAGAGGTTCGTAATTAGGCACAAACTTAGGGTTTTTATCGAATCCTAGCTCATTGATGGAGTCTAGACTAGCGATGAATTCCTAACGGACGACCGACAATGTTTCGGATTCCGCCATGAATGTTTCCGTGGAACGAAGATCTTCATGGATAAAGGTAATTTCTTAGCTAAATCACTGATATAAGTCAAGCGAGCGAATATTGCATTGTTTTTCGCTTGTAATATTGCTATTTTAGCTGCCATGGTGAGCTAATGATGCGTAGGTACTTGTATAAAGTGGGTAGGTACCAAAGTTAAGCGGTTTCGATTATGTAGGAATACACAAGATACGTGTAGTATGCTAATACTGATTAACGGTAGTCCCGATAGGTAAATAGGTACCGATTTTTTGGGTAAATACACCTGTACACAGCAAGTAGGTTTAATGAGTAAGTATGGTAGAATGCGGCGTAAAGTATGTAAGTAGGTACCTACGTAGGTATATGCGGTAAACTTTTATACGTTTTCTAGCACGGTTAGCGTGTGAAAACAAAAATATAACGAAGTATTTGGTAATAAGAGAACACTTGAATAACGAAATAGATTAGTGCTTAAATAATCATTAGCGGCGCGGGAGACACGATGCGTCGTGTAGGTAATTACAAGATGGCGGTACATTTACGTGCAAAACTATCGGAGTTTTGCACCAAATAGAAACGAAATAAGCGGGTTGAGTACGTGTAAACTATCCGAGTTTATCACCAAAGCAATGAGAACGCGAAATTATCCGGTTCAAAGTCAGACCAACATAATGGTATGGCGGTAATATAAGTGGACTGTATATCGGCTAGCGGGGCGGTTTGTGATTTGTGGTTCAGAAAAAAAATGATGTGGACCTTATAGATATTATGACGAGGGAAGGCGACTCACCGAGCGCGATTCGATTCAGCTTCTGGAGTATCTTGCCTTCAGGAAACGCCTCACTGTCTCACACATGCCGGATGGACAGGAACCCTAGGCCTAGGTCACTCTGCCGGTCGGCTAAGTTCCACACACTTTAGAACACTGAATCACTTATTACATAGTTTATAGTTAATTGAAGCTGCGGTTAATGCATTTTATCTTAAATTATATCACATTGCGGCGGCGCGGCTCAGTCGTCGAAGACGGAAGGACTGACTTGTACTATTAAGTATTCTGTGCTGAGACGCGACGAATCACGATGCACTCTGCACTTGCTTGATTAGCTCTCTCACTCTGCGCACGATGGTGTGAGTAGGAAAGGGCTAGAAAGTAAGGAACCACATCATGAAGCTCGCGAATTTAAAATAGGGAAGCCGGAAATGGCGTAAACACATTCTATCCAACTGATTTCGTATGAAGCTTGCTGTTCATACCAACCTTTAGCATAGTCGGATAATTTAGATGTGCAATTACAAATTAGTGTTCGCTCATCCCAACCATGCATTTTAGCTGTACTCTCTAAATTACAAATCCAATGTTCCACTGGAACTGGTGTGGTTTGTGGATTGAATTCAGGTATGAAGTCACTACGTCCAACATAACAAATTACTGGTTGAAACATGGAGTTGTTGCACGTAGTAGTCACTTCCATGACTGAGTTTGAACTTGGGGTCAACGATGGAGTTTGTTCGGTGTAATAATTATTTGTTTTCCGTAACTCTTTAATTAAACTTTCTAAAGCTTCTATACGTCTATTCTTCGACCTCAAATCTCTCTTATGCTTCTTCTTTTCACCATCAGAAGAAGATGAACTCGAGCTACTACGGGCCCGTTGCTTATGTTTAGATCGACCCATATTAATTAATAAAAAAATAAAGAAAAAAAAACAATTTAGAAAGTTATTATAGTCACAGTACACACAGTCCACACAGTCCACTAAATACCCAACAAAAATTCAATTAAATAAGTAAGTCCAAATTAAAATTAAGTTCCACCATACAAATAAAGCAAGCGGGACGTGTTTGGACCATGTGATGCTGAAGTCTAAGCATAGATCATTGACAGTGGTGGCTGATACCACTCTCACAGACCACAAATCGGTGTCCCTTTGTCTTGAACAAAAGCCGTCGTACAGTGCACCGCCACCCGTCATGTACACAAAAATTAACCATGATAGCCTCAATGCGTACATAGCAAACATGAACCTTAGTAAGATTTTTGATATTTTGGATCCGAATGAGGCCATGTCCTTTTTAGTTCACAGCCTCGAAACCGCAATCATCGAAAACTCAGTAACTGTGGCATTACCCAAACGTAAACGTATATTGAAGCCTTGGATCACACCGGGGATACTGCGGTGTATACGAAATCGTGATCGGTTACACAAGAAATTAAAAACCGCTCCGGAAAATTATATCTTAAAAACTACTTACACGCGATATAGAAATTATTGCAACAAAATCATCAAAAAATTTAAAATAGCATATGAACGAGAAAAAATACATGAAGCAGGTAATGATAATAAAAAAGTTTGGAACGTGATAAGAGAGATTACATATCCTAATTTAACCAAGTCTTCTGGTACCGAATTACTGACTTCGTTGCCATATCCTGTTGAAGCCGTTAATGACATAAATAAATATTTTGTAAATATCGGAAGGGTGCTTGCTGAGAAAATCAATTTTATTCCGTCAAACATTGCCCCTCAGATTCCAACGAGTTGTCAAACCTCGCATGCGGGTTCCTTTGTTATGTTGGATGTTGACGAGGAAGAAGTCAGGCGTCTTATACTGAGCCTAAAAAACAACTGCTCTGTTGGCATTGATAAAATATCTAGCGAGATTCTAAAAGACAATATTAACCATCTTATAGCACCGCTAACATTTATTTTCAATCGCTGTCTAAATCAAGGTGTATTCCCAGATGTCCTTAAAGTATCCGTTGTAGCGCCAATTCATAAAAGTGGAAGTAAGAACTCTATTTCTAATTATAGGCCGATTTCTATCTTACCAACTTTATCTAAAGTTCTGGAAAAAATTTTAAACAACAGATTACTTAGTTACTTGGAAACAAATCGCATTATATCTGAAAATCAGTTCGGTTTTCGTAAGGGTAGATCGACGAATGATGCTGTTATTAGTTTGATGGAGTTCCTGTCTTCTAACCTCGACCTTGGAAGAAGATGTGTAGCCATATTTCTCGATATGGCTAAGGCTTTTGACACAATATCCGTCCCTCTCCTATTAGCCAAATTAGAAAACATAGGAATACGTGACCAACAGCTCAAAATGTTCGAAAGCTATATGTCAAACAGATATCAGTGTGTCAAAGTTAATTCCTATATAAGTGATCAATTAAAATTACAATACGGTGTCCCGCAAGGCAGCATCTTGGGACCAACACTCTTTCTCATTTACGTTAACGACCTGCTGAAGCTAGCTTTTCCCCACGGCAAGATAATCTCATACGCAGATGACACAGTTCTCCTGTTTAGCGCTGATCACTGGGAGAGCGCATTTGGTCACGCGCAGGTTGGAATGAACGATGTGCAAAATTGGCTTATTCATAATAAATTATCCCTAAATGTGGAAAAATCTAAATTTATTAAATTCTCGATAACAAACATTATATATATATCGTTATATTTGATTTATGTTCATATTCCCATGACTTGCTTTGACTAGTTCACTGGTAACGTCCGTGGAGGTTTATGGCGCTGTATGCTGAAATACAGGCTTAGCCTAGTTCGGCAGCAGAGGCTTATAAATATTAATATTTGTACACATGTCCTAGTTCTAAGTTGGTTATTATTTGTAACAATATATAACAATAAAATAAAAAAAATATTATATGTTTGACTTTGACTTCAAATAGTTCAAATTTCAAACTTGTTTATAGCTCAGACTAAATTTATTTGGTCTGAGGTTTAAAGATGTTCTATTCTTTATAGTCACATAAGTTTATTTACACTTTTATTGTTCTCATTATCACTGAAATTATATATTTTTTTAAGCACTTAAATGTCTAGAGAATTCAATTTGAAAATAAAATCAGATCTTGTACATTACTATAATTATAATAAATGAATCAGATACAGGTCACAGTCAAACAGGCAACAACGCGTCACTTACTTATGTTTATTTACACTCATAATGTTCTCATTATCACTATATTTCAACTTTTAAGGTGGAACGATTAAGTTACAAAAAGCTGAACGGTCGTTAGATGGCGCTACTTTCGCTATTTAGTAGTTTTTATTTATTTGTTAATTGTTCTTTGTATCTTTTTAACTCAAAATACTATTAGCGCATTCTATAAATAAATATTGAATTTTCGAAACCAACATTTATCTTTTTGTAGTACATAAATCATCCAAATATCTCGAGAGAGTGTTTCTGTCTCCCAATTTTACTAATCACTCACACATGCATACCTTATTTCTGAGTTTCTTGTAGTAGAATATTTCGACCCAGCTGAAAATGATAAAGTAGCCCAGCGGTCTACGTACTCGGCTTAAATATCAAAGAGTTAAGGTTCGAGACTTCTGATGGTAGATTTTTTTTTATTATTTATTTTATATTATTGTTTATTTAAATAACATCACAATATTAATTTTGATGTATAAATTGCAACAAATGCAATTGCAACTTTTTTAAATTGCACAAGTGACAAGAATGTAATTGATACTCTAAATTTTAAGATTTCTTAGTGTGTTTGCCCATTATAATATCTTTTTTTTAAACCACTGCTGAACAGATTTTGATTAAAATTGCAGTGTTTCCTTAATCAAAAAAAAAGTGGTGGTGGTTGTTGGATCATCATGTTACCGTTTTCTATACTTCTATACTATATAATATTACTAGCTTCCCGCCCGCGGCTTCGCCCGCGTGGACTACACGACTTATGCTATTGTGGGTTATCCATAAGAGATAAACATAAACCACCGCGGAGTTTTCTGTAGACATTTTCAAGGTGTACAAATACTTATTACCTTATATTGATAAATCTCGTAGGGTTCAGCCTGCGTTTGCAATGTAAGCGGAAAAAATGTAATCATTTACGACATCACATTAGAAACCTTAAAAATTACAGTATTTCTCTACTATATATTGAAGGTTATTTTACCTTCCTCTTGAATCACTCTATCTATTAAAAAAACCGCATCAAAATCCGTTGCGTAGTTTTAAAGATCTAAGCATACATAGGGACAGACAGCGGGAAGCGACTTTGCTTTATACTATGTAGTGATAAAGAGGAAAGATATGTATGTATGTATGTAATGAATAAACTCAAAAACTACTGGACTGATTTCAAAAATTCTTTTAGGATGCTACACTATCCCTGATTAACATAGGCTATATTTTATCCCGATATTCCCACGGGAACAGGTACCACGCGTGTAAAACCGCGAGGATCCGCTAGTACAATACTACAATACTATTATATTAGTTTTATTTAAAATCAATACATTTAGCTCCTTTCGGTATATTGGCGCGTATATAAATAATATAAATAATAAATATAAATAAATAATTTATTCAATAATCAAAAAACATTACAGTGTTAAAAACTTGTAGCCTAGAATTTTTACCAAAAACTATAATTATATAATTATCCTGAACTAGGAATACCCTGTGTTTCAGGCAAAAAGGACTTACATTATACTTAAATTAAACAACCAAATACAATATCATTAATTAACAAGATCAAACAAACAAACATAATACTATATAAATAATACACCTAACTTATTAAAATAAATATCATAGGTACGTACTAAAAACTTTTTATCATTTAATCACAAGCAATAATTTCTCTGTGTCTTCGTAGGACATTTTTTGAAGATATAAATTTGCGCAAATGATCATATTTTGTCTACTTGTTTGTTAGTTACAATCTCCATTTTATATTATAATAGTTTTGGAGTCAAGCTCGAGACGCCATTTTTATACTTACTCTTTTTGTTTACTTATGTGGTGAAATTTTACATCTTGTAAATCTTGTTAAATTCTACCTTTAAAGCTTTAATTTACTGCGATAATTTATTATGGTGATGTAAAAACTTAGAAGCTTGATTTTTACAGTTCGGGGGAACCATAGACTTTAATCTTTATTAATATCAATTTGATACTTCACGTGTTTCTGAGCATTGAGTCTTTAAAGGCACTTATGTGCATATAACTAATTTCGTGTTTTAATTTATAAAGATACTGATATTATAAAATATTAATACATAAAACATGTAAGTAAGCAAAAATTCCCCAAAAAAAATTACTATTAAGTACTTACCTCAAAATGAAATTGTATTATTCAACAAATACTTAATTCGTAAAGCAGCGCAGCGAACACCGGGGTTGGAAACAATTAAATATCTATTGTGTTTCGTTTTCCGATGCCTGAGAGGTTATAAAATAAAAAGTGCTAACCTCTTGTGTATCTTAAATATGTATTATGTAATGTTAAGTACAATCTAGAAAAAAAAGTGCTGAGATAGCGCTAACATTCATTCATGCGCTATACGGTGAAAATGTTTTTGAAGGCTAACTGACCAATAATTGAGGCAAATTTAATTACATTTGTGCACTATTCGCGCAAATGTTTATTCGAGCAAACGGCTTTTCGTGTAAGAGTCTTTCGCGTTATTAGCTTTTCGCGCAAATGTCCTGATTCATAGTCGAAACAACAATAGTCAAGTGATATGTGACGTCAAATTCATGTTTTGTATTTGGCTTAGTCTATGTTTATCTCTATGCTATCATCATTCTTATGATGTTTTGAATAGCTAAGTGAACATTTAATACGTTAAAATTGTAAAATTAAAAATAAAATTAATCATTAAGATCGTTAAATCATTAAGATTTACGTAAAATAAATCATTTCTAGTCAGAAAATAAATTTCACTCAAAACTGAAACATTTCCACCCGTTTTGAAAGATTTCATAAATTTCGTTTATATTTAATTTTCATTTCAGTGAAATTTTTACTGGACCCATTCCCTAGTCACAATGAAAAAACACTACAAACAAATGACAAATAGGAACGGTGTTGTCAGTACGTAGATGTGATTGCGGACAATTTAATATTTGAAAAGGGACCACATGACATTTGTCTAAATAAAAAAAAATAAAAATATTAAGTAAGTACGTTACATAATGCAAGTAAATTTTATTTGCACGAAGCAGATACAATTTTCGTTTCTTTTTTTCCTTTATAAAATCTTATTTTCTATTTTTTTACAGTGATGAGAGAAAAAAAGATTTACGCATAAAAAACAAAATATAAGTCGTGTTTAGCATTTTTTTAAATCGGAGTCAAGATAAATCCTACAAATCACAACTTTATATCATAATCCCAAAGTAAATTATTACTGACGAAACTCATCTCTTTTGGGACGCAACGGCAACACAGCTGAAAAATCTAGTAAAGAGAAATTTAAACAATTATTAAATCGAGACAAACGTAAGAGCGGCAACTTCGCGCGTTGCGCGTCTTAGCCGCATGGAATGGCAACGTCGCGATTTTTGTATACGTACACGACATTTGTCACATACACAGTCGTAATTTTTGCAATAATTTAGTGTTCATTTATAGGTGATTTCTGAATTAAACAATGTTTGTTTATTAATTAAGCGCAAATGAA
Organism: Chrysoteuchia culmella; assembly: GCA_910589605.1. Classification (NCBI taxonomy): domain Eukaryota; kingdom Metazoa; phylum Arthropoda; class Insecta; order Lepidoptera; family Crambidae; genus Chrysoteuchia; species Chrysoteuchia culmella. The sequence continues at coordinate 12,047,544 of OU342653.1, forward strand.
TACCCGAGAATAAATAGTTGCACATATATTTAAGTATTAATTCTGTTAATCTACCAAGATTATCTCGACTGTTTTTTGTATGAAAATCGTTCCACCTTAAGCACTTGAATGTCAAAAGAATTTAATTTTGAAAATAAAATCAGTAAAGATACAGCTCACCGACAAACAGGAAAGTACGCATATATTATGCATACCAACACCTCACACTTTTGCTCGTAGGTACTCCTGATAACCAAAACATTCACCGAGGAGTCGGATTTCGTGCGTGAACTTGACAAACTTTGTTCATTATTTAGTTCGTATTTTCACACTATAGCTTTATCACAAGAGTTTACTGTTATATTAGTTTATCGTTTTGTAGGCATGAATATTGTTCCACTTCTGAATACTATTAAAGAAAATAATCGTTGGATTAAGTCTTTATTGAATTATCAACACTTTTCTTACAGATCAAAATATAATTCACAGTTCGCACTCTGCGCGCGACCATAAGTCAAAGTGACAGCCGACTAGTGTTGTAACCAATGGGCTGATAGCATAGAGCTGTACAAATCGATTTTCTCAAGCTTACAATAATTATATAAAAAAATACAATAAAAAAGTTGTAAAGACGAAGAAAATGAAGACATGGCTTAAAGGACTTTGTATCCAAGCCAAAATCCATACAAATGAAATGTATGTATTTACAAAAAAAGTACAGAGTACCTATGTTTATCCGTTGTTTAGAATCCATAACACAAGTTCTTCGTGAAACTTAACGTGGGCTTGATAATTGGTGTGATTTGTATGGAATTATTTATTAATTTTCATATTTTTAATAATAAGCCCTTTCATTTGATACCATTCACGGCATTTTAATTTATTTTTTGACTTTATGACCTCTAGAGGGCGCCATATTCATTACATATAACGTCACATTACCCTTTGTTACCCGGGCCATAATAAATTAATAAATAAATATTCGCATACAATCACACCAATTATCCAGTCCCACGTTAAGTTTCATGAAGAACTTGTGTTATGGATACTAGATAACGGATAAACATACTTGTATACTTATTTTTGTAATATACTTATTTTTGTAAATACATACTTAATATACATATTAAACACCCAGACCAAGACAAATAGACATGTTCATGCACACAAATATCTGTCTTGTCCGGGGATCGAACCCGGGACCTCTGGCGCAGAAGGCGGGGCTAGTACCCCTGCACCAAACAGGTTGTAAAAAAATAAAGAAGCGATTGACATTTCTGTCATCAAAATCGGAAGAATAGTTTAGGCGCTATAGAGAAAGCTACGAGGAGGTAAGAACGAACGAAGCAACGTAACGAAGGAGGCTACGAGTATAGATTACAGAAACTGACTTTAAAAGAAATATTTTTAACTTTTTAATTTTGCATTTAACAATGCTATTTTTATGTAATAAATATTAAACATGAAAGTATACTAAAAAGTTACGGTGGCCAACACCGTAGAAAGACGAATATACTAGAAAAATTTGACGTGTCCTCATAGGTCTCTGTTATAATTTATCAGTGCATTGGGCCAGATTCCCAAGGATGCGGGTTCGAATCCCGTCAGGGCGACATGAGACAAGTAACTTTTTTCAAGTATATTTTCATGATTAATATTTAAAAGAAATATTCGGAACAAATAAATAAAAGAAATAGCTACACTTATCCGATAACATTATCACTTACAGGCTCCTCTACCAGGACCGTCTTGGCTGACTCCGTTGGATGCCGTCACCGAAAACATAGTATGCCCTCAATACATACCCCCCGAATACAGATCAAATCCATCATCGCTAAATGTAATGATGAAAGAGGATTGTCTTGTCGCAAATGTATTCGTCCCCAATACGACTCAAAATAATTTACCAGTGTTGGTGATAGTACATGGCGGGAGATATTTATTTGGGGCTGGCAACTTATTTAAACCGAAGAATTTGGTACGTGCCCATAACATAATCGTGGTCACATTCAATTATCGTCTCGGCGTACATGGCTTCCTATGTCTAGGCACAGAGGCTGCACCCGGCAACGCTGGCATGAAAGATCAGGTGGCTTTGCTTCGGTGGATCAAAACGAACATAGCCAACTTTGGTGGTAACCCCGATGACGTGACAATTTCAGGATACAGCGCCGGTGGAGTTTCTGTTATGCTGCTTATGCTTTCGCCTTTAGCTAAGGGATTATTCAAAAAAGTAATCGCAGAAAGCGGTGACAGTCTTGCAGAATACGCTGTGCAAAATGACCCTATAGAAAATGCGAAGCGTTATGCACGAATATTCACTGTTGATAACGTAGACGATGTCAACGCTTTGGAATCATTTTATACAACGGCTTCTTTTGAAACAATTACAAGTTTTGCGTATGGTATCAAAGATTTATCATACTATATTACACCCTGCTTAGAAATTGATGTAGGACAAGAAATTTTCCAGGCTGACAGCCCGTATGACACATTGAAAACTGGACAATTTAATAAAGTTCCCATAATGACTGGTTTTACAAGTGGCGAGGGTTTACTGGTAATAGAATCCTTTGAAAGTTATAAAAACGAAATGAATGCAAATTTTTCAAACTTTTTGCCAGGTTATCTACAATTTGAAAGTATTGACGAGAAAGAAAGAGTAGCTAAGAAAGTAAAAAAGTTCTACTTCGGTAATAAAAATATTAGCGATGAAACCATATTATCATATGTGGACTATTTCTCTGATATCATTATTACATTCTCTTTACTGAAAGAAGTCCAGTTGCTCGTGGATGCCGGACAGAACAACGTATTTTTGTTTGAATATAGTTATGTTGATGAGTTAACACCAGTTATACCACATACTAATGTTAAAAGACCTGGCCACGCCTTTGAAAGTTATGCTATTTTCGACGGAATTCCCAACTCGGCAAACATTACTGAAGACTATTTGCCTGCGGACACCAAGAAACACAAGGCTACGTTAAGACAAATTTGGAGCAATTTTATTAAGACGGGGTTAGTTAAAAAATCATTTATTTATATTTAGCTTGTAAGTATTAGTACACCAACCGAAACGCCTGTGCCAAAGATTAAAAATCTTACAAAACTGAGTGTGAGGGAAAATAAGATGCCCAGCAACGATCGACAACAAATCAGACTACGAGAACCGTTCTCTTTACAAACGGGGTAAAGGTAGCTGGGTCAACAAGAAAGCCTGATGTTACAGGGTTAACGGTAAAAAAAACATTTCATACAATTACACCGATTGTCCAACCTAGTCTATCACCGATTGGCCAAGGTAAGTTTCATTACCAACTTGTGGGATACTATATAACGGATAAATATACACGATTTTTTATGAACTTCAAGATGGCAGGACCCCACCAGGTTTTTCGAATACCATGGGTTTAGGATTTAAAACAATATATCTGCTAATTTATCTTTCATAGAAAAATTCTACACTCATAAAATATCAAAAAAATCTAAAAAGAAAGTGGTCTCGCTATTTTGACATAAAAATGGCGGGACTACTATTCAGTTATTGAAAAACTCATGTCGTGATCTTAAGGCGGTACCCTGACCGAAAGTGGCGCCGCGTTGAATTTTATTTAATATCGTAATTCTAATTCACAATTTTAATAAAACTTTACGTGGAATTTTCTTGTATTTTTAGAAGGTATCGCTACATCTCGTCATAGTCATTCGTAGAAGTAGATAGCAAATGTGTCAAAAACTGCCACTTTTAGCAGTTTTGCTATCTACTTCTAGCAGTGACTACGAGGGAATGTAATGATACCGTCTAAAAATACTAGACTATGGGCTCTAAAAATTCCACGTAAAGATTAATTAAAATTGTGAATTAGAATTACGATATTAAATAAAATTCAACGCGGCGCCACTTTCGGTCAGGGTACCGCCTTAAACTGTACACACCAAATTTTAATACGATATAGAACGAAGACGTCGTTTGGATCGTTATTATACTTTTAAAACTATTATTTCAATCAAAAGTGTTAACACCAGAAAAGCGCCTGAACAAAAAGTAACATTTCAAGTCAAGTTTCAATAACTGAATAGTGTTCCCGCCATTTTTATATCAAAATAGCGATACCACTTTCTTTGTAGAATTTTTTGATATTTTATGAGTGTAGAATTTTTCTATGAAAGTATATATTAGTAGATAATATTGTTTTAAATCCTAAACACATGGTATTCGAAAAACCTGGCGGGGTTCCGTCATCTTGACGTGCATGATTTTTTCTGTTTCAATATACGTAGCATACATAGTAAACACCTAGACCAATAAAAATAGACATTTGTATACCCACAAATTGTCTTGTGCGGGAAACGAACCATCGACTTCTGCGCAGATCGCAGTTATCTTCCCTTGGCAATGTCGGGATAAATTGAAGCGTACGTTCGTACATTCGTACATAGCGTACATTCTGATGTATAAGATATATTATTACTGTAAAGTTTCATCTAAATTCGTTCAGAGCAGTTTTTCCCTGAAAGAGTAACAAACAAAGCTTTTTCTTTTTTGGTTTTTATGAGCGACGGGGAAGCTCTTAGCCTTCATCAACAATGCTGAAAACATAGTTATGGCGTCAGACTTAGATAAGATGGTGGTAGCTAGCCAGGCGGACTTACAACAAGTCCTACCACCAACCAAACCGAATACAATATGTACCCCCGCTGGGAATCGAACCTGGGACCCTTGGGTCTGATACCGGTGGTTGTACCACTCGACCACAGAGGCGGTTTCTGCGACGGTGTGCGGCTGTATATGGCAGAAATGAATACTTATGGCTTTTAAATTGCACTTAGAAACACTAAAATAATGTATGTAGTGTAAATTACAAGTTTAGAAGACTAGAGCGATATATCAACTGGATACTGCTCTTGAGTTCTGCTTTGTGTTGCCTAATTCTGTTCAATAGCATTAAATATTGCTATCATCTGCATATTGGTGTATAAGTACTCTATTAGAAAGTCGTCCTAATAGGCTTGATAATAACTGTTCAATTGTTATCTAGGAAATCCTTAGAAAACAAATCTCTTTACAAGAGTGTTTTGCCGTCTGCTGCATAAAAGTTCAGTCTTACACTATTCTAAAGCTAACGCGATTAGCGTAAATTTTTACCTATAGTACAGCCCCTGGTGTTACAGGAGATTATTATAATTTTGGTACCTAGTGTCTATATTGTGAATTATTCAGCTTATCGTTTATTTTAATGCCTAAGTATAACTTATGTGCCGCTAAATGCTAACGGTTCACAAACCCCACCGGGGAAAGACCTTGTAACGAGAAGAACCGGCAAGAAACTAGTAGCATTGTATGTTGCTTGCATTCTAGTGTGCCGGTCCCGAAGTGCTCGTCGCTGCCGGCGTGGCCGCCGGTGGGTGCGCTCGCGTCGCCGCACATGGATCTGGGGCGGCAACTGCAGCTGCGCGGGCCGCTGCTGCCGGAGCGCAAGCGCTTCTGGGACAATATCTACAAGAAATACCGCAGATCACCACAAAGACCATACCCCTTTCCCAACAGTAGTGAAAAAGATATCGTGTTCTACATTTCGAAATGATTTCATTGTTAACTAATTAACGTAACAGTTTTTATTTAAAATGTTTGTAATTTTGTCTGAACATGTTATCTAAATAAAATTAAATTGAAATTTTATGCCTTTGGCAATCAAATGTGGGTAAAATAAGTTTGCTATGTATTCGAATAATAGCTCTGACGTCATCCATCCATTTCCACTTATATCAATTCCCCAGGCTTTGGGAACTCCGTCTGCATTGTTTTGTGGTATTCTCTGGTAGTTGTAGACAATCATAGGTGGACACGCGCTACCATTAGCGGAAAAATTGAACATAACTGTTACTGGCTACCTTAATCAATTTTATACAAATTTTTGGTTCCTTTTTCTGCTATCACTATACCCGTTTCGGACCTAAATGAAATCCACTTTCATCGCCATTATAGATTTTAGATGGTTCATTGAAAGTATGTAGCAGGTTGCATTGCGATAGTACTGAATTTCAGAGAACCATTTCTTTATGTCTGATTCCAAAGCACTAGCTTGCGTTACACCTTCACTGGTGCGGCTTACGATGACTTAAACCCCTCTCAACCATCCATCTCCAAGGTAGTTATTAACAAACTTATTGGGTCGTGGATTTTCAGTCTAAAACTTGGAAAACACTTTGCTTTAATCATCAACTTTTAATGGGAAACTTTTTCTCATGACTTCTTTTATCCAAAACTCTAAAGTGCGCTCCTCTTCTTTAGAACAGGTGGTGGTCTAAAAGTTGTTTTATGGGTTGAGTTTTTGAGTTTGAAATGTAAGATTGACTTAAGAATATTGTATTTTCACGCTATTTCAAGAATTTTACCAGTTTCTCTTACTTCTTTATTTGCTTTTAAAGTATTTGGGTCATTGTCTTTCTTATTCCCCTTAGGCATCTTTGATTCCTCTTTAAAAACCGCTATCAGTCTACTGATTGATAGCGGTTTTAGGTAGGGGTTAGGTACAGTGTCCAATAACTTGTTGGCTTCAGGTACTCCTGAAGCCAACAAGTTATTGGACACTGTACCTAACCCCTTTACAGCTTATACTGCTTATAAAGCGTTTATAAAAATTATGACGATATATCTTTTATTACCTATAATTTACTCTTGTTAAAATTTTTGCTTATCCTATCCTAACCTTAATTTAAAATCTACTTTTGTTAATATGCTCTTGTATAGTTTGAAAGGGCTCGTGATTTCTAGTGGTTTTCCCTGATTGTATTCCGTAGCATACCCAAATCCTTTCAGCATTGTAACTAGCATTCTATCCCTAATGTCGTAATAATGAATACTAACTTTTCCTATTGTTTCTTAAATATCTCTGCTATTATAACCGATACTTTACTAAACTAACAATAAAGAATAAAAGTTACTTTACCAGTTTGTCCATGAAAATTGATATTAAGTTATTACCCTTTTTTATGAATCTACCTAGAAGCTTATACATTTTTATTAATGTTGTTATAGCCCTAAAGAAATTACCTTTGACAATTAAAGGACTTAATATATATGTATATATATAAATATATATATTTACATCACAATACTGATCCTACGTCCTTTCATTTCGCATTATTGTAACGTCCACTACTTCTAGTTAATTATTTTAAACTATGACTGCGAATATTGGTGCATTTAACAATTTCAAAAATAGTGTAGTTTTTTGAATATTTACCAGATGTTGATATACAAATATACGTATATTGCCAGACGGAGGGAAACCAATAAGGACTCCTATCCATATTACCAGCTATCAAAACCCCCGTGATATACATAATTTTTAATTCATTCTCCTGCTTAACGCAATTCCGTTGTATAGTGCGACGTTGCCACTCTTATTACCTATTCCGCTTTTTAGAATTTTATTTGGTAATAATTTGTTAATAAGCGATTCAACCACTGGCTCCGCCTTATTACTCCGCATCCACGCTTACGGTTCGTTTACAGCCGTGGTATAAACTGATTAAAATGAGCAATAATGTATAATAGTAAAACTAATTTAAATGAAACAAATATTAAGGTCAGTCAAGAGAAGAAGAAGAAGATTCCTGAGTAATAAACGTGTACGTTTATTAAACAGCAGTCCTCTTTCAATCATTCATTCAATGAGGTAGATATTTATAATAAACATTTTAAGGAGCACAATTTGTACTTAAAATAACATCGGTAGTAATTAAGATCTAAACTTTAGTCGCACACAGTGCCCCAAAAATCACTTTGAGCTTTGATTGGACGTCAAATATCCTGCGATGCGAAAATTGTATAACAATATGGCATCCGTATACTAATATACTAATAAAAACAACATAATCCTTAATTTACAACTTGAAGGTCGCCAATGGGAACAAGCCACTCTTCCATTTAGATATGGTGGTCTGGGCGTACGCACAACCTCTAGTGTCGCACTCCCTGCCTTCCTGTATTCCGCCTACAGCATCTTCTCACTTGTCAGCGAGTTATTAAACTGCCCTACACTCGTTGACGGAGCGGTGTCATGCTTGTTGGAGGCCAAATCTCCCTGGAGTGTCTCATTCTCGGAAGAGGAGTGTCCCTTGGAACTGGGGCATCAGAGCGCTTGGGTGTCACCAGCTCTCATTTCAGCTCACGCAGAGCTTCTGGCCGCATGTCCGGATGACACTGACCGAGCCCTACTGCTAGCAGTCTCCGAAAAAGAATCCGGACGTTGACTTCACCAGTTCGGGCTCTCTTGCGTTATCTCTGGAACCTTGTGGTTTATTCAGGGATGTGATGATAATAAGACCCGATGGTGCGACCTTAATGCCCTGGTGCTTAGGGCGTATCTTAAACTGGGATGCAACCTGTGTAGGCTGGTGCTTGGAGCGTACCTCAAACTGGGATGCAACTTGTGTAGGCCTTAGATACTTCCTATATACGTGATAGTCCTCAAGATATGGAGCCGGGCGGAGCAAGCTCAATTCTTCAAGCGTCACAAATATTCGTCGCTTTCAGTAAGCCACGAATTTGCGGCACTCAAATTCGTGCCCAAAAATCTTGCCCAGCGGCTGAATCTTTGTTTTCAGCGGGGCAACGGCGCCAGTTTTCTCAGAGTAATAGTTAGTATTCTTTGGTACTATGCTACGCGGCTGCGATGGCGTTTTTTTGTTTTAGTATAAGAAATTGGTTTGAATCACATGTTTATTCATATTTGAATAATTTACCTATTATCATTGACTTATATATTACTATGAGATTCTCACAAGAAATATATAACGAAAAATGCCTTTATAGTAAGTAGGTTTATTCATATTTGAATAATTTACCTGAGATTCTCACAAAAAATATATAACGAAAAATGCCTTTATAGTAGGTAGTGTGTCTTGCACAAGGAATCAAATAATAAAAATGCTCATGGTCATATCACAGTGTATAGGTTATTATATGGACGTCAAATATCGTGGGCTATGAAATTTTACCGATAATCTGACGTCCACATCTTTAAGTATAAAAATATATTCTAAAAAATGGACGTCAAATATCATTCAGTATGAATGTTGTTGAGAGCCGGTGCCCAGACGCGAATTGCTCGCAAACAGAGAGGCAAATAAACTTGCTTTCTCAGCTGCAGAATGAGCCAGCGAGGACGGCAGAAATTCGACTTGACTGATTTTGAAAGGGATAAAAATAAAATAACTCTAGGCTAGCGACCCTGGTTCTTCCAGCTAATAATATGTTTGTAAAGTAGACCCACCAGGGGGACAAACCACGGTAATAACCGCTCAAGTGACATTGGTGACTACAGTCACCACGGATTATCCTACTGTCAATTGACCATGGTGACTACAGTCACCAAAATCACTTTGTCTACAAAACAACTTTATTATTATTATTCAGAGTACTGTTATAAGTTTTATTTATATAATTAAGTATTTAATACCCATTTAGAAAATAGTAGTATTTTTGTCGTGAGTATTGTATTTCTGAGAAATTAAATATTCAGGCCGAGCATCAAACTTAAAAAAAAAAAATCTAAGCATAACTTTGCAAGCTTTTTTTTTCTTTACATCAATGGCTCATTTTATTTTATAAATGAATCTCAAATATGTTGACCATGCTTTATAAAGTATAAAACCTAAAGGTCATTGCTTTAAATTTTGAAACAAATTTCTTTTAGTGAACCAAATCATCATAATTTACGCTAGGCAGACTTTAAAGCCCATTATTTAATAACAGGAAACATTAATTCAAACGGCTTTATCTCAAATATCGAGTTCCGTTCATCAGCAATATAAAAAACAACACTTGAATAGTCTGAGCGCCGAGTCAGGGTCGCAAATCGTTGTTTGTTTATCTATGAAGCCCGACACCGCCATTAAGCTCGCAACATATGTCACTTGACGCAAATTACGTTCAAGGGCGCCCTATCCATAAGCGGATAAGGGAATGTATATTCATGCATGTCGCATCTTTCGAGCAGAGTACAGTTTATAGACATCACTATAACTAATTCAGTCAAGTGTGATCCTTTGCATTGAAGTGCGACCACAAGTAAAATTTATTCCTATTAGTCACACCAGTGTGACAATCTTGTGTGACCACGAGTCTGTCGGGAAAACATACCAAAATTGGTTTTATCAGTAAATATGTTTTCTTTTACATTTTTGTATCTCTCTATTAAGTCACATAGCAGCAAATTGACGATATTTGTGAAATTTTGGCCACGCAAATGAGGTTTCCTCACCGTTTTAAAGATAGAATTATCCAAAATTTTATTATCAGAAGTTACATAATCTGTGATCAGAAGGTAATCAATATTACAACCATAAAGCTATAGAGAATACGATAACACTCATTATAATGCGACAAAGTACAGTAATTTGTCATTTCAAATCTGACATTAAGGAATAGACTTATCCAAACTACTGTGGCGCAAAAGAGACCTGTATACATTAAAGCATTTAGAATGCTAAATGCTTTGAATGAAAGTAATGAGTTTAACTGTATTTGGCCGGATGTGAAATTAACTCTTGGTTTAACCTAGCGTTAACCCAGCTTGGCGCAAGTAGCCCTTAGGGTAATATCAAGTTGATCCCGAGCATTATACTCGTAGCATGTGACATAAGGCTGAGACCTTGGAGGACCTGAGCAAAATGCTTGAAGACTGACGTAGTGCCTCCCAAAGAGTGGGTTTTAGGATGAACATGGATAAGAAGAAAATCATGTCGAATTCCGATGTTGTACCTACTCCAGTTCATGTTAGGAACACTACACTCGAAGTTAGGCAAGGCCAACTACGAGAAAAATATCTCTTGTCGAATCCAACTCGGATGGGCAGCATTCGGGGTTCGGAAAGCTTCGTAAAATCTTCGCGTCCAACTTACCTCAATGTCTCAAGACGAAAGTCTATAACCAGTGTATTCCCTGTGATGACTTAAAGTAGTGAAACGTGGTCGCTAACTATGGGTCTTATAAGACACAAAGTAGCACAGCGTGCAATGGAGAGAGATATGCACGGCGCGCGTTTCCCTGCGTGATCGAATCAGAAATGAGGGGATCCATAAGAGAACCAAATTAACCGACAAAACAAAGTATTCGACTCCATTGAAAAGTGTGTTACTACGAAATACTTAAGGCTACGCAATACTTCTCTCCGAATCAACTGTTCCTTTTATACAAAGCGCAGATTCGGCCGTCTATGGAGTACTGCTGTCACCCGTGAGATTGTTCTGCTAAGTATCAGCTAGAGCTTCTGGAATCGATTGAAAACCGTGCCAGGAAACTCATTGGAAACTCTGCATTGGTCAAGGCGTTACTACAGAGCCACAGTCACCGCTGCAAAGTTGCATGTCTATCAACGGTCGTCTGTCTTTTATGGGATACACTTTAGAGAGTGTGCGAGAGAACGGAAAGAAAGAGAAATCGATTTATTGAGACAAATTACATAGACAGTTACGAAAGCCAGTACACACACAGAGAACATTAAGATTTGTCCAAAAACGGTCACGACTCAGCTAATACATGGTGTTACGCCCCGCGCTGGTCTTCCGTCATGGCCGGTTTGATAACGTTCCGGTTAATAACAAAAACAAAAACGAAAACAACATACCAAACTACGATTTTAACACACAAGAAAAAAAAAAAATTAACAAAACAAAACAATCACAACACACACATCACACACAAAACAGTGTGATTATAAAAATAAAAAGTAAACTCTGATGCTAGGCTGAATGGGCTCGATCAATTCAAAAGACAGTTCGCACCATTTAACGTGAGGCTTATCTGATTGCGATTACTTCATTTAAGCAAAATGCAAACTTTTGTGGATTCATACACTGCAAAGTTGCCTTTCGAAAGACTATAAAAAAAAAGAAAAAAAAAACTGTCTATGGTGGTTAGGTTTCTTCTTTTTAATTTAATGGCCTGCTCGCGATGAAATTCACGAATTTCGCCAATGTCAAGTAAATATATTTTGTAGTTTAAAGAAATTGTTCGGTAAAATCTAAAAAACGCTATGACCTGCGGCCATTTTTCATTATAATAATATCCGTGTGGTTATGTTTAGTCATTGACTTGTAGTTCTGTTGTATCTCTATGTGTTTAGTCTTGTGACATTGAATGTCATTGTCAGTGTCACGCACAATAAAAGTCAAACCAAAATAAGACCTTTAAAAAGAACTACAAATTGTGTTAGTTTTATGATCAATTTTCGATCTAAAGTTTTCAGTTAGATCTCACTAGTTATTGATTTTTATATTTAATTTGTGAAAAACACCAATGCTCGTGGCAGTATAATGGGCTGCTTAACTTGGCTAAGAGGTAAGTAAGGCAAGGCCTCCACCTTTTAACAGATTCCTCATTATAATTATATTTCTTTATTGTATAACCGTATACGTCCAACCTGAAATTTTGCACAATATACCTAAATCTAGTCATTCTATCATCGATAATATCTTTGAAAAACAAAATTCTCTTGAGCATTATGTATGTTTTACATAAATGCAGAATTTTCTACAGGCTTATAGAAATCATCTGGTTTCTAATAAAATGGATGTCATTACAGTATTTAAGCTATATTAATGTTGTTAAACCATGACTGCAACCATTATTGTATGTAAGACAAACTATACAAATTATAACCCCCATGAAGATGCTATACCTACCTACTTACAGTCTATTTTTGTCCACCTACCTGTTTTCTCTACTAATGATTAAAAACAAGTACCTAGCTTTTAATTATTAAACAAAAGTTGTATGTTCAAGTGAGATTCATTGTTTAATTGAGAATATGAAGTACAACTACAAAACATAATAACTTGCAATAGAACGAAATACAAATGATTATTTTTGCAAATTTAAAGTTTTTATTTCTTTAATTTAAGACAAATTAATTTTTTCTTTAGAAAATATTTACCCAAAAAGGTAATAACATATAATTTTGGACTATTAACAAAGTAATTTATTAAGAAGAGAATTATATTTACCTTTATTCGACTTTAAGTAACTTAATATATTATGTAAATACTTGGATATGAATTAATTTTAAGTATACTCAATCTGTATTTCAGGGCTTAAGATGACTTTCCCATTCAAAGACAAAGAATTAAATAAAATAGCTGCATTCTTTAACATGACAACTTTTCTACTTACCTGTGCCGCATTGGTGCAACCAAGTTGGTTTCGTATCAAAGGACTCCACTGCACTCAAAGTCTCTCACTGGCACAATTCTTCACATTTGATGATGATGATGACAGTGATGAAGATGATGTCCAATTAACAATTCGACAGAACAATGTATTCAGTCCTATAAATAAATCTGATTTCAATGGTAAGCATGAAATTTTTTTTATTAATTATTTTTATATAGGTGTAATAATGCATGCTATTTTAATCACTTCATCTCATTTTCAGACTAAACACCTATGAAAACAATTTATTTCTTTACACACAGATTTTCCTAATAAATACACAAAGTAACTTTATGAATGTGAGGTTGTGTATTTAATAAATAACCCTTTGTTGTTTTAATTTCAGGTTTACCTCCTTGTAGTACACCAGAGATAATCACACTTATGAGAATTCTAATTTTATTATGTTTCATGGTGCTACTTTGTTCTTTTATTGGCATTGTGATAAATGTCACCAGTTTAGATGTGAGAGCAATAAAGACTTTGCGTAGGAATGCTGTACCAAGCATAATGTGCGTCTTTTGGGTCATAGCTATTGTTGGTGTGTGTTACTATACCACAGTTGTATTGGGAAATGAAAATAATTCTGAACATAACACAATACAAGTTGATTATGAATATGGATTTTATACAATCACAGGAGCAGGTTAGTATTTTTACACTTATCAAAATAAAAAAATTGTAATGTCATATAAGCACCCCCTGATGACCTTGTGATGAAGTGACACATACTAGACCTATGAACTTCAGCTGCTAGTTTATTTTTCAAATAACATAGCAGACAACGTCACATACATTAATTGTTGGTCCACTCTTTAACCCGCCATTGGTGACGTGAATTTGACTTACATCGTTGGTGACCCCGGTTTCACGCACCGGAGTTTTCGACAGCGAGTTTTTCTGTCATTTACAGTTTATGCTACTTTTCATTGGAAAATATATAATATTTGATCTTTAATTGTCAATAAAACATAGATATTTCAGTAATCAAATCTCTTTTATTAGCAATAGACAACATTGAAATAAAACAACTTTTACGGATGCGGGATACGGGATGAGTCATCCCGTGACCACGGCAGCTGTAAAGGTGCCGAAACGTCGGGAAAATAAAAAAACCCCTAAAAAACCTAAAAATTACGGACAATTACAACTTAGTTCGTGGAAATATAGCGCGTTTGATATCCGTAAAAGTTGTTTTATTTCAATGAACAGTGCGCGCCAAAACATAAGATGTACGTATGTGAAATAGACAACATCTTTGGAAGCACTAAAATTATGAGGTATTTCAACAAGGTTTTTTGAAACTAAAAAAGCAACAATCTTAATTAATTAACACTAGAATCAGGCTTTGTCAGTCTTATGACATTAGAAACCTAAAATAAAATAACATAAATGGTAATACTTCTACCAAAAAAATAAAATAACTTATTGCTAAAATTGGTGACGCCGGTCTCACGCACCGGGTTGGCGCCAAAACTCTGTAACGTGCGTCCGCGTCGCTGTCGCGCGGTAGACTGGCGGTGGGGGGCGTTGAATTAGGCAGCTACTCGAAACCACAGTGTAATTCGATGAACGGTGACCAAAATATTTGTTTTTTTTAAACTACCCGGTCTCACAGACATATAGGTCACCAATGGCGGGTTAATCATACCTCAATGTTGATTTCAATCTTAATTAAATTTCTCTTCCATGAAACTCTTAGAATTTACATTTATTGGTATGTTGTAAACATAAAAGGTTGATTAGGCTAGAGCCTAGGGTGCAAGGACCAAGGGAGCTGCGGGCGCGCGGCGCTGAGCTTACTTCATCCCGTAGAAGTCCACTGCTGGACATAGGCCTCTTCTATCTCAGGCCATTGAGCCTTGTCCTCAGTTTTTGCATCCAGTTCCTGCATGCCACCTTTCGCAGATCGTCACTCCACCTGTAGCCCTAGCACGAATAACTTTCAAATAAGTATCGAGGAAGTAAAGTAAAAAAATGTATCACATATTGAGCAGATTTCCTAATGGACGTAAACGGAACTACATTTTCCTATACATTTTTTGACATTACGTGCTCGATACTTAATCAATGTCGTCGTCGTCGTCTCAGCCACATTACACCCACTGCTGGGCACGGGCATCTCCGGGGCTTGTACTTTGGAGACTTGCTTACATAATAATATTTCATAAATTTTGGAAAAAAGGTGTGTTAAATTAAACTTCTGCGTGCGCCATGTGAGAGTCACTAACCGTGCGTACCATAAGAGGCTAGCTAGAGGGCACAAATTCATAGTTTGCCCAGGGCGGTCAGGCCCTGTACTTATTATCTAGCTAGCTCCTAGATATCACACAATGAAAAACTCCTTACTTCCTCTTGGTCAAACTTTTTAGACAAACTGATTTGACCACGAGGAATTTTGTCATTCTTCGTGGTCAAAGTTTCTAATCTATGAAAAAAATACACCCTATGTGTATCAAGTCAACAAGTTTTTATTTTTTATAATTTTATGAATAAACGGAAAAGTAATACAATTCTCAATAATAATCATCCCGGCCCCATGGCACCCCGGAAGACTCCCCCGAGTTGAAAATACCAGTGGTAAATTCGTCCAAGAAGTCCCAGGATCACATAGCTAACCAGTAGATAAAACCGGATTAATGCGAGTCGGACTCGCCCACCGAGGGTTCCGCACAAATTTGTAGGTACACAATAATTATAAATAGTTCAGGAATTGAGTCTCGCAGTTTTTCTGAAGTTTTCCCGAAATTTGTGCCGTGTGGTGACGGCCTTTTTTTTTTTTGTTTTGAGTGAGGGGAATCCAGTCTTTACAGATTCCTGCCTTGAGGATATGCTGGGGTCACCTAGCATACCCGTCCTGGTAAAGACCTAGGAACAAGCACACTATCTCTCGCCACCCTACGGGGTAGGACTCACCCACTCCCGATCCTCCACCAGGCCAAAAGCCGGATGGGAGATCGGGACTGGGGAGGGACGCCCACCTCGCGACCCCCCAGTCCGTCTCGGAAGACAGACCGGAGGACCGGGAGGGGGGGGGGCACTACCAGCTAAACCCCTCACTGCTTGCCTTCTCACTGCCACAGGCCACGGGGGACCAGAGTAGTATGCACCCCTTAGACCGGCAGTCCGCCCGGCTGTCCGGGCCTCGTCGCGGCTAGAGATGGCCGGGCAAGCGTGGCCATCTCTCAGACTGGTGAGGGGGGACCGTGCGATCCGGGACGCGATCGAAAGGTCGCCTCCCGCATCGCACCGCCCCGCTAAAGGGGGACAAGATGCGCGTAGCGCCGTCTCCTCCGCCCCACCCGTCTTCGTCGGAGACGGTCCGCATGAGCGTCCTCCTCGCGTACCCGTTCCGATGCCTCCTTTTGCGAGATGACGTCCTCGCAAAAGGAAACCGCCGCCTGCCAGGATCTGTCGCTGGCCAGCATGGCTCTTGCCACACTGGGCAGCGAGAGATCCCTTCCTACTGCAGCCACCAGAGTGCCGCGCCGCGGAGCCCAGGCGGGACACACAGCAAGAGTGTGCTCCGCACTGTCCTCCGAAGCGCCGCACTCATGGAACTGCGGGGTCGCTTCCCTCCTGATCCGGTGCAAGTACTTTCCGAAGCATCCATGCCCGGAAAACACCTGCGCCAACCTGAAGGTCAGCGACCCAAACTTCCTCCCGCACCACTCCCGCAGGATAGGACGGATGGCCTCCACCGTTCGCCTGCCAGCCGGATCCGCGTCCAGCAGGGCCTCCCACCTTATCATAAAGTCTTCCTCTGCTCGGCGTCTAGCCGCCAGACTTTCCGCCGGGGCCAACGAGTTCCCGCTCCTCAGCGCCTCCCTCCTCTGGAGATACGCCTCCCTCATCACCTGGGCGTCCAGCTCCCAGGGAGGAGTTCCCGCCAGCGCGCACGCTGCGTCGAAGGACATGGTCCTGTACCCCTTTACTATGCGCTGAGCGATCGCTCTCTGCGGCCGACGTAAGCATCTCTGATTTTCATCGTTGAGCTTGTCGGCCCAGACCGGCGCCCCGTACAGGGCCATGCTCCTCAGCACCCCGGCGAACAGCCTCCGGCAAGTGTCCCCCGGACCACTTGTGTTAGGGAGGAGGCGTCCCAGTGCCCCCGCCGCCTTCGTTACCTTCGGGGCCAGCTGCCGGAAGTGCTCTTCGAACTTCCAGCGTCCGTCGAACACCAGCCCCAGGTATTTGATCCACGGGCGCAAAGGGATACGCGCTCCGTCGACCCGGATGTTCGCATTCGCCGGAGGGCCCCTCCGCGGTCCGTGAAAATATACCGCCTCCGTCTTCTCAATGGCCACGTTAAGGCCGAGCATGCGGATCCTCTCCGTCACCAGGGAGGCTCCGACCCCCGACAACCTCCTAACATCTTCGTACGTCTTGCCCCGGGCGACAACCAATGTGTCGTCGGCATAGCAGATGACTGCCATCCGGGGCAATAGGACCCCTCTCAGCACCCAGTCGTATTCGATGTTCCACAGGAGCGGACCCAGAACCGATCCCTGTGGAACACCGCACACCATCTCCTTGGCGACAATACCTCCATCCTCCGCTGGGTACAAGGCCTCCCTATCCTCCAGATAACTCTCCACCACCCTGACAAGGTACGGGGGCAGCCCGTGGAATCGGAGCGCCTCCCGGATGACCGAGAAGGGGAGGGAGTTGAAGGCGTTCCTAATATCTAGGGACACCGCAACCACCACCTCCCCCTTCTCCACCGCCTTCTCCACCAGGTCCCGCAGGGCCAGGAGGGCATCCAGAGTGGACCGCCTCATGCGGAAGCCGAATTGGTTGTCGGCCAGATCGGGCCCCACCGTTTCAAGGTGCCCCGGACGATACGCTCCGCGATAATCCGCTCGAAGAGCTTCGCGGGCTCGTCCAGCAGCACCACCGGACGATAGGCAGATGGGGAATCCAGCGGCCGTCCCTCCTTTACCAACAGGCACAGGCGCCCCCTCTTCCACCGCCTAGGGAACATACCCGACTCGAGACAGTCGCTATACAGTTCCCTAAGCGGCTCCCCAAGATGTTTTAGCGCCGATGTTAATATGCGCGCGGGGATTCCGTCCGGGCCAGGGGACTTCTTCTTCCCCTTCAGCCTGTCCACCACTACCTCCATCTCGGACTCGATGACCGGCGTGAAGCCCGATTCCACCTCGGCAGGATGTTGAGGGGCCATTAGCGGGGCCACTAGAGGGGCATCGCGTGGGAAGAGGCTTGCCAGTGTGGTGACGGCCTAAGAATACAAGTGTCACCACTCCCTAACATGCCTGGGATGTCGTAAGAGTCGACTAAGAGCCTCGACGCATTGAACACCTGTTCGAGAGAAGGAAAACTTGAAATAAACCCTCTACCAACCCGTCTGGCTAGCGTGGTAGCAGTAGGCTAATAGCCTCCTATGAACGCCACAATAGGCGTGAGCTAGGAGAGGCTTATGTCCATGATGGATGGATGATATTACTTGCCAAATTTCATAGTTCTACTTCTACTGAAAGTATTCTATGAATTTTGATTCCCTCAAGTGTCGAAGTATACGTTTTGCGGCATAAATGCCTTACCTCTTTTACCATTAATTTTGAAATTTGATTTTTTCACAGCTTCAAGAGATTGTTAACGTGAATATATGATTTTAATTTCAACTCGATAGGACGCTTTCCAAATTCGTTTTACGTTAATTTACAAGTTTGATTTTTTTTACCATTTCAACAGACTGTTGACTTGAATATGGTTTCAATTTCAGCTCAATACCTCCACGCGTTCTCGAGATAAACGAGGACAGACGGACAACAAAGTGATCCTATAAGGGTTCCTTTTTTCTCTTTAGAGGTTCGAAACCCTTGCCGAATATGCCTTGTCATAATCTCGTAATAATAAAATCATCAAATAAATCTAAAATCCGAACTTCTCAAAACATCTAAAATAACACATGGTTAGCTATGCGACCCTGGTACCTACTTTCAACTCGGGAGTCGTCCGGGGGTGCCATGGGTCCGGAATGATTATTTTTGAGAATTTTATTACTTTTCCATTTATCCTTCAAATAATAAACAATAAAATTTGTTGACTTGATATTACATAGGGTGTAATTTTTTTTATAGATTAGATAGTTTGACCACGTAAAGGAAAAACTACAATGTTTTTCATTATGCATTATACATGACATATTATTACATTTACAGAGCTAACTTTTCTCAATGAACCTATATAATATGTTCCATTCTTATTTATAGAACATGTTCAGTAATATGAAGGCAACATATTAAATTAGCTTCATTAAAATTCCAGGAACCTTGGCTCTATTGGCATCAGCTGCTAACTTATGGGGTGCGCCATTGTCCGGCGACGAAGATGTCCAAAGACGCAACCTAATGGAGGACTGGGATGGTTACGAAGCCCACAGCGTGGGCCCGACGCCCGCCGTGCCCACCCTCCCCCCGTACACCCCTAACGCGGACTACGTCCCGGCCATACACAACGCTTACGCCCCCCCGGTCCTTGGCACGCAACAATATTTCCCATTTGATGATTTATCTATCCTTCCACCTCCTCCGCCTTACACTCCTTGAATTGGAGTACTACTACTACTTCCACAAATATCAAAATCGAATATTTTTTCTACTTATAAGGATCTCTTGTATTTCTCACTTTATTTAATATTATTATTGTTATTATAAGGCTTGTGAAGTTCGAAGAGTATTCGTGGTCGTGACCAGCCCCACTTTTAAGAACTACATTTAAAACTTGTACAGGATTATTAGCTTAAGACTTTAACGAATGTAACGGAACTGATGTGAATCATCCCAAATCGAAGGTAGTAGTAGAATTGGGTTAGTTTCTGTTCATTCATAGTAATTATACATATTGAAGTGTTTTAAATAATGATCTGATAATATGTAGTGAAACTGAAAATAACAATAATAGCCAAATATATCTACTCTCACAAGAATTATGTTAATAATGTTAAGAAAAAATATTAAAATTGAATATATTTTTTCTATTGTGGTTGTGAGATGATTCCATCATTGAATACTGTTCACTTCAGTATGTGATTTGCCATTTTAGTGCCTAATCGAGTCGTATTTCTCATGATGCTTTAAAATCTGTAAAATTATGTTTGTGGTATTATTGTAAGCTTGATTCATTGCACTTTAGATTAAACTTCTATTATATTGTATTATTGGATATTTGTTTCACTGTCACATAAAAAAGTCACACAATTTTTACATAGTCATACGACGACGTAATCTCTGGTGTTATTTAGGATCTTGTATTAAACTTAAGATCTAATTAAATTTAACATTTTTAGTACTATGAGTAATGTTGAAATACATATGAAATTCTATTAATTGTTGTACACGCTAAATTAGTTGTGTTGTATCTCATTATTTGATTCTGTAAATCAATTGGTAATATGGATTCAACAAAGAAATTGTGATAAATTACCATAATTATATGTTTTCTGTAATTTGAAACAGGAATAAGGTACCTTAAAAAATAATTAATTGGCACATTTATTTGAATATGTGTACTGCATTTAGATCCAGTATCATGTACGCACAACAGCAGGCCAGGCTTTACAGTTTGACGTCGAGATAGCCCTTATGTCGCTTGTAATAGTGGCGGTTTACGTAGTGCAAGTGTATTGTTGAATATACGAACAGGCACGTGCAATAATATAGAAACAACCTTGCGACATTACAATATTGAATGACATTCTTTTCTTTTTTATAATAACTGGGCAGGCATTTGACCACCATCGTGCTTAATAAACAGGATGTGGTCTAAGGTGTTGCATGCTTGCCCAGGAAATGCCTATTCGTGTACACAGAGAGCTTTTTCCGTGTTTCAATGTGATAAGGTTGTTTTGTATATTATAAATAATAAATAAAATTCTTTATTCATGCCATGCATGCCATAATGAGAATGTCATAACAGTAATAGCTATAGCTATTGTTAACAATTAACCAATACAGACACTAGTAATAAGGCAAAAAAGAACAATGTGATATATGAGTCTTAGCTGACCCTACTAGGTTATAGACGTATAACCTGTAATTAGGGATTCAGCCCCTTTCCCCATGTCATACCTTGTTTATTGTTATCTATCCTAAATTAGTTTACAGAAAAACTATTACATATTTCATCTACATAACAAAACATTAAGTAAGAAAGAAAAAAATTACGTAAAATTTATAACATTATTGCATGTGACTGTAAATAAAAACAATGTAAAAAAAATATGTAATATGTTTGCACTGCAGTGATAGAAGACTTGTCCCCATTTTCCTAAATATATTTTATTGAATAATAAAATAAAATAGTACGACACTACTTATTTTAAATGAAGTAACAGTATTTCAAATAAATGACTAATGTAGCTTAGTAAAAGGAAAACCTTGATATGGTTTATCACAAGGCAAACTAAATGAGCTTTTTAGATGGCTAAACCTTTTGACTAAATATTGTTTATCTAACATCTCTAATTAATAACTATGTTATGTCGATAGCAAGGTAATGTAAACAATGATAATAAAAAACTAAAATAAGAAATAAGCCAGTTACAATCATAACATGTGCATAATCTGTAGTACTGGTAGCATCCAATATTATTATAACCATGTTACCAAAAATATTGAAATGTTATTAGTTCTTGTTCGTTAATTGTATAGATTTCTTCTAGCCATAAGAATAGTTATTCCTAGTGTTATGTACTGGGAAGTTTATTTTTACAAGTAAAATGAGAGTAAGATTTTATTTTTGTGTAAGACCAATAATATGCAATACATATCTATAAATAAAATGTTGTCTTTTATTTGTAATTCCATTTTAAACACATCCGTTAAATAGATGAGATTACTTATGAATCCTGAAAGCCATTTTTGTAATGTGAATTCTGTAACTATTCTTTAAAACTAACTTGCCAAACACTTGGGACTTGGGGAAAGAAATATAAGTCAAAATAAATTTGAAAATAGGGCTGATTATCAATTTTAATAGCAATTTGTATAAAAAAGATACCCCATACATATATAATGTTTACCATAATAACAATGTTTATATAATGGGTGTATAAAATTACAATGTGAAAGACTAGATAATCTTAAAAGTAAAGTATGAAAGCTAGCAGTAAGTCTACTGATGTACCATAATTATCATAAAAAGTCATGGATTTAATTATGAAATCTTTAAACACACTGTATTTAATCTAGTCATCTTTAGCTAAATCAATCAATGATTTTTTATAAACTACAGATTAACAAATTACAGCAGTTAGCTAATAAGTGGGAAAGCAAGATAAAAATAGTTGAAAAATGTTCACTAGAAGATGATAAAAAACTTTTTGAAGTTCTTTACAGTTTGAATTTCCAAATATATCAATATGAATTATGGATTTTATAACCATCATTTACATAAATACTATATAAACAGTAGGTTGAGGCTTAGCATAGGTAGTCAAACAGGGCCTTTGATTATACCTTATATATTTTTTACACAAAAGGTTGGTAATGTAAAGGTAAAGGTTGGTAAATCATGATTCATCTCATGAAGTCTCCACTTTTGAAACCAGCCAATTCATGAAGAATAATTAAGTATCAATCATTTCTTAAAGCATTTAAATCAAAATCTGTGAGGCGGTTGGTTACCCTCTCGGGAACAATAGGTAACTTTTGAGCTGAATCTTTAGAATGCCCTTCACTTCCAATAAGTGTTGGATTATTCTTATTACTCAAATCATATGATGAGGGCAAGTTCAAATACTTAGTTCTCTCCTTTTCTAAATAGTTAACTTTCTCCTTTAAAGTCATATTTTCGTCTTTTAATACTTCTACTTGAAATACTAGCTGTTCCACTAATGAATGTAGGTTTTGGCTCAATGTTTGAAGCTCTTCAACAACATTTTGTTGAGTCTTTTCTTTCTTCTTTCCATCTACTGCATCTTTGATTATTGTTGCCTTCACATTATCATCATTTTTAATAGATAACATTTGAAGCAATGAATCAGTTTCATTTATGGCTTTATATATGGCTACTTGAATTTTAGAATTTTCATAGCCTTGAATATTTTGTATGGGGTCTTTGCCTAAATTCTTCAAGTTATTCATAGCTTTTTTAACTCTTACAAATTGTTCTTTCTTAGTTTTTATAAGATCTTTTTGTTTTAAATGATAGCTGTGTTGTAGAGTAATGGATTCTAAGGCAACAGATGACGTTGTAGATTTCATAGCGTCTAAAAGCAATTTAGCAGCGTTGTGATGACATTGCATTGCCTCGTCGTATCTATTGTTTATAAGGTGGGCATCTGCTCTTCGGTGCTGTTGATGAGCCTGTAAAAATATTAGGTAGCAATTTTATAAAGGCGCTATACCTATGAGGTAAAGATAGGTAAGAGAATGGGACCTACCAAATTGAGAGGATGGGACTCCATGGCAAAAGTATGACTTTGTTGTCATCAATGAGCTTTGAAAATACCTTTTCTAGGACTGGCAAACATTTATGATAACAACAAACAAACTATCTACGATATAATAGAAAGAAAAGAAAACAAATACGTAAATATTGGTTGATATAGTAAAAAACGTCAGTGCAAGCAGTGTTGTTTGCCTTACTTGGTCTATGGTCTTACCTTGGGTCTTACTCTACGACTCCCTGTCACTGTCAGGTCAGGTTGTCTGTCAGTGTCATATTTTTTTTTATTCGTCTCTAGGAATAGGCTAAGGCCATAGACCATGCTGCCTCGTCATTAGTTTGCAATTTGTATCCTTTATTGAGTAAATATTTAATTCATTAGGTTTTTGTCAATCCGAGTATAAGTCAAGAATAATTTACTGGTCAATCCATTTTACAATAGGCTGAAACCAACCACGGTGCACGGGGCGACTTGACGCACTTGCGTAACTTGCACGAGCATCAAGCTTCGCTTAACCTCTCGTCTGTCGGAGTTCCAGACACAATAGAAAACCAATTGTGTCTCGCGTGGTTCTACTTTTCAACATTCAAAGGGTTAAACCAGAAAATGTACCTACCTATTGAGTATAATCGTACTATTTAGTATTCTGTGGTATAATTTATGTAATTGTGCCCACTCCAATCCACGGACACGCTACGCATGAATAGCTAGCCATACACGCACAGATCTGCCCGACCCGGATCTCTCCGACAGACGTGCCTGGCTGACAGATCCGTGTGTGTATGGTTGAGAACGGACACGGATTTGCACGACGGGTGCCTGCCCGCTGTCCGTGCTCAAATCGACCGGATCGGACACGGGGCAGGTAAATCCGAGCACCCAACTGTGCGTAGTGACGGATGTACCCGCAGATTTCACCTCAGTCGCGCGCTAGCACTCTAATTAATTAGTGTACAGGCGTTTGATAATAGAAATGGCATTTATCGAAAACAAAGAATTTTGGACAAGTTTTATAGACCTTTATAAGTCTTTGCCATGTTTATGGAAGGTCAAAGATAGGCAATTGTATCTAAATAAAGAATTAAAGGCACAAGCATACGAAAAATTAGTCGAAAAATGCAAGGAAATCAATCCTGATGCAGATACAAAGTACGTTAAAACTAAAATTTAATAATTGAAAAATGGATTCCGGCGTGAACTTCGATTACTTAGAAAATCGAAACGCACTGGTTCTGATTCCGAGAGCGTATATTATATACTTACCAACGCTGTGGTAAATGCAATTTTTATTAGATCAAGAAGAGCTTCGATCGGGAATTTCTAATATCGGTGAAGGTAAAAATGAAGAAGATACAGAGTATGTAAGTATAATATTTTATTTTCCGAAATCAGCGTAGACTAAGCCACAAGCAGAAACAAATAATAATTCATAAAGTAATGTAATTTTGATGAGGCATAGCACCAGATGAGTTAAAATAATTTTTAAGTTTATCGCGAACTTCTCTTCCAGTAGAACTGCTATATGTGCGATTTACTTGTAAACTAATTGATTACTATTTTCACGCCAATCAGCACGAACTAAACAAAAAAATTCATCTTCATGATTAACGTTTCTCGCTGTGCAGTAGTTAAATCAGGATTTTTTCAAAAAATTATGAATTGTGCAGCAAGCCAAAACTACACCATCAATATTGTTTTTAAATAAGTCAATGATATCGATGGGTGCCTGGAATAAAGCTGCAATGGACAAATAGTAATTTTACAGGAAAAAAGATTTAGTGAAAATCTTGAATAATTACTAAACTACCGGGCGTATCTAAACGGTTTGTATATCAAACGATGCGTTATTTTTTTTTTAGTTACTTATGATGTACACATGCTTATAGTGTTCAGGGAATACCTAAAAAAGTAAAAAAAAACTAAATTACCACTTCATACTTTAAATATCGTTACCATCAGAGGCCATTGCTTTTTTATTCCGGTAAAAAGTTGGAAATCCATCCAACAGCAATAATCTATTGCAACGTTGTTCACTGTTCTGAAGGATGTATGGCAAATACAGTAATAGGGCTTTGCAGTGATATTCCATACATTTAATGATCGACTTGGAAAATGTACTGGTGAATGCTGTGTACATTTTGTAAAAAAGTTATATCAGAATGAGTTTAAATTTGATTATTTGTCATTTTATTATTATTTTAGAATAGGGTTTACTGTATTATTATTTTTTTAACTTTTCTGAATTGCCTAAAGATTGAATGGTAGACAAAAGAAGCTAGCTAGTTTCTTCTAACATTAAGTCCACCTTACAAATCAAGTTGGTACTAGAATGTAGCAGTTACATAAGTATAAGAGATCAAACTAAAATTATTTATGACATATATTTATCTAAGGAATCGTAAAAAGAAAACAAAATTGCTGCAATCAATAAGTTTAATTTATTATAATCTGCGAAAAAAACAATACCTAACTTACAATGTTATTATTTCTCAAAGTTTAAGACTCTTTACAGAAAAAAACAGACAACTTCAACCTTGAGTTGAGACACACCATTTCCATTTACCAACTTAAATAAAACATAAAAAAATTAGAATCTTGCTTCGTATAAAAAGAACTAATAACATTAATCAGAAGGAAATGGTGTGTCTTCTTGGGATTGACGTTCTGCTACTACATCCTCACTAGTTTCGCAGACCAAAGCCTCATAAAAAAGATGGTAGTGGCGTGGAATGTGATGAGTTTTACAAAGACTTAACAAAGTCTGAGTGCAAGGCTTTAGACACAGGGAATGGTTGATTGTAAGCTCTTTGCGGAATTCTAGCAAAAGGAGTTGGATTAGCAGCAGCAGAATGTGTCAGTGCACCTCGTGTACGTCCACTTCGTGTTCATCCACTTCGTACCCGGACGCCACGAGACGGGAATCTGGTTGGTAAATCCCGAGTTTGTAGCTCCATGTAATCATCTTCAAGACTGTATTTGAACTTCAGTATGCTCTCATGAGTGTGACACGAATTATGTAATTAAGTGACAACTTTATATTTTTAAAAATAATATTTTATTCAACTTTACAATGTTGTATTTATTAAATCAAAAATAAGAGACAAGTGAATGGTGAGAGTTCCTGATCGAATCTGCCTTCTCGGCGGGCATCGTATCGCCAGCTCCTCGGTCCAGACGCAGCATCAGCACATTCCATTGCAGCGAGTACTTGGCTGATACATAACACCTCCATCCCCGGAAAGAAGTCCCTTTTTTCAATTTCTTGTAAAAAAGGGCTGGCTCGTTGTCGTCTCTACGGCTTCTGGCTCTTGGGTAGATCTGTACTTATTTATCAATTTCAGATATGCATAGTATATAAGTATAATGAATATAATGATGTATAATGGTGTCGTCCAATAGTAATGTTCTGTTGAATGTGTAGTTTCCAAAATTAAAGGTTTTTCTTGTAGGAATAAACTTTTCAATTTGTAGAGTTTATCCATATGTATCTCGTCCAGTTTCAGTGGCTGGTTCATGTTTTTTATAGTAATGTTTGTTAATTCAAATGACAGCAGTTTTACAGGGTGTCCTCGTAACTTGTTTTCAGAATTCTGGATACTATTCGTTTCAGTGACAAGTTTACATCCTTTAGGAATCTCTACCAGGTAAGTGCCTTGTATCGAGGTAAAGCTTTCTTCGGTACATATGGTGTTTATCTTCGTGACGGTCGGGCAAGTAATCAGGTAATTATAATCATCTATTTTGTCTATAAGTTCTGATGTTATATTGTGTTGGATATATGTACATTTATATATTATTTTCTGTTTCAGGATCAAGGAGTAGAAGCAATCGTCGTGGTTTTGCGTCTTCATGAAGATCTTGTTTTTACAATAATATGTGTTCTTGAATTTATTGCATTCCTCATTCATATACCAATAGCTATCACTGTTCATGGCCAGGTAAGGTTGGGAAGGGATAAGTATAGTTTGGTTATATGTAGGAGTAGGGTAAAGGTGATAATAATCATACACATCAATATACATTACAGGGATTTTTAGGATAAATACTAAAGTGTTGTCAGTATAATAAGATCCGCTCTCTATCAAGTCGTAGAAGTCTCTATAGTCAGTATGTTCATCGAATAACAGTTGTTGGGGTTTATATATATATATTCAATGTTTTCTATAGATAATATACTATGATGGGTAATATGTAATTTAGAGAAGGCTATAGCGTTGTCTAAGGAAGTTAACGTTTCGTACAGTTTATCGAGATTACTGTTTATTAAAGTAAACAAACTGTTCATCTTGATATAGTCGGTTAGTTTATAGTTTGTCATGTTAATTTCAGTCATAATGTCATTGATCTTACGGTAGATTTTATATTGGTTTGCTGCTATAGTTGAAATGGTAGAGTTAAATGACTCTAAAATTTCATAATTTAGGCTTATATCGGAATTTATTTTTTCAGAAATATGTTTTTGATTATTTTGCAAAATAGAAATCGCTGTATTATATTTGATAGCATCCTCGTGGTCCAAATTCCCGGTGATACTTTTTATAACGGAACCAAGGCCGTTTATCAGGGCTCTCTTAACTCTACTATGATAACGTAAAGACTTATACCTAGTATATACTAACTCTAACTTATCTAGTAACGTCTGTCGAATGACAAAAGAATCCTCGATTATATTAGCATCAAATGTGCTAATATAACCGTTCAGTGTTCCTATATGTGTATCAATACTACTTATATACTTACTAAATAAACTTAGATCATAATAATGGATAAATTAATGTTTATAATTTTCTAACTTACAGATTCCTAACTTAAATGGTAAAATACCAGGATTATTGGTCAACGGGGTCAGGCTGATGTGATGTGCTAGGACCAGCACCGGCGTCAGCGCCCTGAAATTGCATTTGATTTTTCAATGGTTTCCTGATATTTCTTTTATGATAACTAACATTCTTACTATCTAATACCTTAATACCTAAGTCTTTCTTAACTCTACGTGTGACATATCGCGGTTTTGTTTTGTGCCGCAAAGCAAGGGGATTTTTAGTATAGAACTGTGTATTTTCTAAATAATTTTCGGGCTCTTTTCTGGATTCATTATGTTTTGACATAATTTTTGTTTGTTTTTCCTGTAAACTTTGATTTATTTTAGCATATAAGGTAGATGTAAGATCCTTGTGTTGGTTTACGTAATTTTGTAGGCAAGTTGACTCTATATTTATATCAAAGGGGTCTCTATTATTTATATGTCCATTTATAATTTCTATTGGCTTTTTATTTGTTATGGAATGTATAGAATTATTATAGCCAAGTATTGCATATAGTATTAGTTCTTTAGGATTTAATTCTGAACGCGTTTTTGATAAAATACGAATATGTTCAAGCAAAGTCGAATGAAGGCGTTCTACGGCTCCATTCGATTGTGGGTTATTGACGCTGATAAAATGCAATTTTATTTTATGTAATTGTGCAAATTCTTTAATTGGTAAGTTTTTAAATTCGGTTCCCTGGTCAGCGACAATGCTCAACGGTAAACCGTGATGAGTCATGAACGTCGTTAGGGCGTTTAGTACGCACACACCGGTCAAGCTTTCAAGAGGATAAGCCTGAGCGTATATTGAAAATGTATCAATTATAGTTAAAAACTTTTGACCTTGAACTGTTAGAGTATCAATGTGCAATACTTCTAATGGTTTTTCTGGAATTGGAACAATTTGAAATGCTTGTTTATTAGGATGTCTCTCATATTTACTAGTTTGACATATTTCGCAATTATTTATGTAATCTGTTAAAAATTTTGTTAACTGTGGCCAATAATAAGTTCTTTTTATGCGTTGTTCCACTTCCTGAATGCCTCGATGATTTGTTTTGCCCTCGTGATAATTTTTTACAATCTGAAATTGGCGATCTCTATCAATTACATCTTCTAGTTTTAATTTATAAAATGTTAACTTGAATGCGGAGTTAGTAAAGGTTTCTTGTAGTATTTTTGTAATAAATTCTAAATGCGAAGTATTTGATAACCAAATGCCGTATTTAATTTGTGGTCGAATAAATTCCTTAAATAAGGTAATAATTTAAGGTTTTATATTATTTTCGGATATTTGAGCTACGATTCGATGTTTATTTGGAAAAATTTCAGACCTTACGGTTTCAGAAGGAGAGTGGTGAACAAAATAAATAAATATTTGATTATTACATGAATTTATGGCGTTTTCAGAAATTGGAATTTCCAATATTGCGTTTTCTTGTTCTGTATGTACGGTCATTACGTCATCTAAGTTTGAAAGCTCCGGCATTACCGTGGGCGGATTAGCAATAATTGATGCATTTTGTTCTCCAATTTCTTCATCATCCGTATTTATTATGGGTGAAACATCGTTATTTTGTATCTGAATTCGCGATAAAGCGTCGGCGTTTCCATTAGATTTTCCTTTTTTATAAATGACTCTATATTCAAATTCCTCTAACTTTAAGCGCCATCGGACGAGGCGAGAATTAGGTTCTTTCATATTAAATAAATATTGTAATGGTTTATGGTCAGTAATTACGTTAAATTTCCGTCCATATAAATATGGCCTGAAGTATTTTGTGGCCCAAATTATGGCCAACAATTCTTTTTCAATTGTGCTATAATTAGTCTAATTTATATCGTTCAAAGTTCGCGACGCGTAGGCGACGGGCTTATCAGAGCCTATGGGACCTTGAGACAGCACGGCTCCGATCGCAACGTTCGACGCATCTGTACGCAGATTAAATTCTTTCGAGTAATCTGGGTATTGTAATACGGGATCGTTAGTTAACATTTGTTGACATAATTTGAAGCAAATAATATATTCCGGAGTCAACTCTACTTTTGCGCCTTTTTTCAAACATCTAGTTAAGGGTTTAGTTAAATGAGCAAAGTTTTAAATAAATTTTCGGTAATAACCAAGTAGTCCTAAGAATGATTTTATCTCTTTTTGCGTTTTCGGAATTGGAAAATTAATAATGGCTTCGATCTTTTTAGGATCGGGTTTTACACCGTCTGGGGTAATGACATGGCCTAAGAATGACGTTTCTTTTGTGAAGAACTCTGACTTATCTGGTTGTAGCTTTAAATTTGCCTCTCTTAATCTCTGGAAAACTGACTCTAAGTTTGAAATATGTTCATTTAAAGATACACTATAAACTATAATATCGTCCATATATATCAAAACGTTATCAAGGCCGCGAAGTACTGAATCCATAACCCGTTGGAAAGTAGCTGGAGCATTTTTTAACCCAAAGGGCATGCGTAAAAACTCGTAATGACCTCTGTAATCGCAATCGACATTAAACGCTGTTTTTGGAATATCTTGGGGGTTAAGTTCTATCTGGAAAAACCCGGAAAATAGGTCTAAAACTGTAAAATATTGACTGCGTCCTAATTTATCTAGAATATCGGTTATATTTGGTATAGGATATCTATCTGAAATTGTTTTTTCATTTAATTTTCTGTTATCGATGACGAGGCGCCATTTAGTTTTTCCGGATGCGTCCGCTTTTTTTAGGGACGATCCAGATAGGTGATGACCACGGACTATCGGAAGGCCTAATTATGTTTTGTTTCAACATTTTCTTAATTTGCTCTGTGACTTCTTTACGATGTATTTCAGGATAACGATAATTTCTAGCAAAAATAGGTTCCTCATCGGTAGTTTTTATATTATGTTTTATTTTGTTTGTAAATGTCAACTGTTCATTTTCAGTATGAAAAACGTCTTTATATTTTTTACACAATTGTATAAGTTTTCCTTTTTCCTCGCGGTTCAAATGCTCGGTTCTAAGCAACGACTCTATGTCGATATCATTCGCAGCGGTTGTACACTCTAAGTTATGTATAGTAAAATTACTGTTTAAGCATTGAACTAATAACGGACGTGTAAGGCTCACTATTATATCATTTGATGTCGGATTTTTTATATCTATATATGCATAATTTTGTACAGCTTTTGTCACTATATTTGGTATACAACATTGATTTATATATGTCTCGGGAACAAAAATATCGCCTTCTTTAATTGATACTGGTAGCTTTACATGTTTGTTGCTATTGGCACGAACTAACGCTTCGAAAAGGTTTGTAACACCTGACTTTAACATATGAATTCAATTTATAGCATTCGTTGTTATTAACTGTTTGTTGCACAAGTCAACTTTCGCTTGTAATTTTTCTAGCATATCTAAACCAATCAATCCGTCAAATACATTATGAAATTTGTAAATATAGAATTTAGACATAGATTTTTCCTTGAATTCCGGAAGTGTCGGAATATCAATCGAATATTTATTTTCTGTGGTAACATGCAAGTTAGTAACTGTAAAATGTTCATAATTAAGTTTTGAATTAGGATAAAATTTCTTTATTACTTCCCGTGATAGGAACGACTGATTCGCTCCGGTATCAATGAGTAATTTAAGCGGTGGGTTCCGTATTTGTATAAACAGTAACTCACGTTTCATATGAACATTTATTTCAGTTATGTTAAGTTGGGGTTTTCTAGAACCTCGTGAAAATTTTGAGATTGCTCCGAGTTTTCTAGATTTTCAGAATATTGGAATGCAGACATATCTGGGTTATTTTGGGATAATGAGTCATTGTCTCTTGTATTTTCAATTTTATATACGTGATTTAAACCATTTGTTTCTTGTGAGTTTAGTTCCTCAAAAATAAAGTTTGGGTCTCTACCTAACGGTTGGAAATGATTATTATTGTTATTATTCATAGGTCGCAACGGGATGTTTCTGGACTGATAAGATATACCGCTCATCGGTTGAGGTGCTGAATTCCGTGGAGAATTCTGCATGTAATTATTATTTCTTTGAACACGGAAATTAGGTTTATTTTGAGAAAACTTTTGATTGAACTGTTGCCACTGTGGCCTTGGGAATCTAAATGGATTATTATTATTAAAATAAGAATTTTGTCTGTTTTGACCATAATTGAAACGATTAGCGTTATTAAAATTATTATTAAACTGGCGGAATTTAAATGGTAGAGCGTTTTGCTGAAAAGGTTTCGACATATTGTTATTCTTTGTCTGAGGTGGATGCGACTGTTGATTTCTAAAGAAACTTGTATTATAAGATGATTTGTTACGATTTTGTAAATATGCAATATTTTCCTCTTCTTTTATCATTTGAATAGCACTAGGTAAATCGTTTGGCTTCATTGCTCGAATTGTAGAGCCAAGAGGTTCTTTTTAACCGGCTAAAAATGTTTTTAACGTTTGTGACTTAAAAAATTCGCGTTTACATTGCTTAACTGTCGCATCGGCCTCATGCAAATTCACATAATTTATAATAGTACTTAACATATGCATGCATTTATCGTAAAATTCTTGTGCACTACAATTATCTTGTCTGAGGTTTACTAAATCGCAAGTTAAAGAATTTTCGTCTCTTTGATCGGAGAAATGTTGCAATAATACGGTCTTGACTTCCGTCCAAGAGGAAGCGCCGTTTATGTTTACAACTTCCTCGGCTTTTCCTTTTAATTTTCCTAAAATACTAAACAATACCATCTGATTTTGGAATAAATCAGGTTGGTTTCTATCATAGTATTGTGTTAAAATAGCCTCTGATGTCGTTATAAATGTAGTTGATTTGGGTTTCCCTCAAATTCGGGAACAAAGCCTATTGCTTGTCTAAACACATTTAGTTCCATCTTGCAAAACAATTAAAATTAATATTCGTATTTATTTATAAAAACGTATTTTTTTCAAATTATTCTGTATTGGAAAATTAAGCGATTTTATTCTGTAATTTTCCTAGTCACAGTCAAACAAAGAACACACTAAAACACAATATTAAATACAATAAAAATGTAGAGGAAGGAAATATTAAGGAATTGGCACTTACAGAATGATGGCCTGGATTTCACACTTTTCCGTAGGTTTCAATGAATTTCGATAATTCATTAATCCACAAGACTGCGCCAATTATGTAATTAAGTGACAACTTTATATTTTTAAAAAGAATATTTTATTCAACTTTACAATGTTGTATTTATTAAATCAAAAATAAGAGACAATTGAATGGTGAGAGTTCCTGATCGAATCTGCCTTCTCGGCGGGCATCGTATCGCCAGCTCCTCGGTCCAGACGCAGCATCAGCACATTTCATTGCAGCGAGTACTTGGCTGATACATAACACACGCGACGACGTCCATTACATTGGACCACAATATTTTATTTCCGTCTGAGTCATGCACCCAGTTTCGGCCTTCAATAAGCATTTTTATATCGACAAAGTCAGGTTGATCCATCTCTATGACATTATATTTCTCGCCACTAACTTTGGCATTCATTGCAACTGCGTAAATTTGTTCTGGCGTGTATAGAAATTTATTTTTCTTTAGCTCAAGCTCGATGCAAGCATGCATTGAGTCACCTTCATTTTGTCCGTGTCCGGTTTAAAAAAATCGATGCGTGATTGTCATCCCAAACTTTGAGGCCGCATATAAATGTAGAGCAAATATAAATCGATTCTTATTTTGTCCGGGACATTCGTCCGAATACAATGAAAGTTTGGAAACTGAGCGATTATGTTCATTTTCAAAAAACTTTAACCAGCAACTCCCGACTTCAATAGCGCCTCTTTTTGCTATTTTTAAATGCCACATATAACAATAACCTACCTTACGGCCAGCAACAAATACCGTAATAGTACATTATTGCAAAGGCCGTGAAATAGGCAATTGCAGGTCGAGTATGAGTTTGAAGGCCGAGCCGTAGGCGAGGACTTTACTAATACGAGACAGGCAATTGCCATTCCCGCCGAGGCATATATAGTGCTTTTCTCAAAAGAATGCAGGGAAATAAAACATACTTTTTATATTATACATTTAATAATTATTAAAAGAAAATCAAATTTATTGCAGGAGCGTCTTTTTGAATTTGGAACATTACAGCGCTCCAGCAATGTTGTATGAAACGGCGTGCTGGAGTCGTTAAATACTCTTTGTAATGTTCCAAATAAAAAAAACGCTCCTGCAATAGATTTGATTTTCTTTGTCCGTAAACTCGATACTTCGCGTGTTCTTTTTTCGAAAATAATGACAACATTTCCATGCATGTTTGAGAAAAGTTATAAACAGGATACTTTCATTTATAATAAAACACTCCAACGTCGGACCTCGGAACGTAGAGAACCTTCTGAAGGTCAAATACAGCTATCGTTTCCGATTCCGAGTGACTTGAATTATCTTTTTCAGCATCTTTACTTTACGCACACTGTCTTTACTTTTTAGGTGTTTTTCATATTGACTTTGCAGTGTAATCTTTGTTTCTTCGTCTGCTTGTGCATAACGTGTGCATGTAGCGCATAAATCTTTCTTCGGTTTGAAGAAAGAATAATTAAACATGGTATTAAAAAATATTCTATACTGTCGTGCGCTCGCCATTGGACAATCTAAATTTTCTTTTTCAAACCATTCATTAACTTTTGAGAGTCTTTTCTCACATAATGTGCTTCTACTGTCGGAAATAAGGTAATATGTTTCACAACGCTCTCTTCAGCAAGTGAACTTATTTTATGAGGTCTATTTTTGTGATGACCACGCTCATCAATCAGACTTACATCATTACGTACCTTTTCTAAAGCAGTAAATATTACTGTATCAGAGATACTCAAGGTGTTTCGGAATAAAATTACATACTTGAATTTTTTCTCCTTCAACTTGAAAATAATACTTCAGTGTTTGTGTTCGGTTACATTTCCTGTTTATTGTCGTTCTCTGAATTTCTTCAACTTTAATATTTCTTACTAAATATTGCCATTGTAATTAATGATCCCCTAATTTGTAATATTTATCAAATAAGTTCTTTCTATTTTCAGGTGTTATACGCTCACCACAATTCTTTTTGCAGCTGCAGGTAGGTCCAACAGTTTTTGCTGGAACAGTTTACGCTCGGCTCGGGACTCAATGGCGCCTCAGCGGTAATCACCAACTTTACACACTTGTACCATAATGTACTATTCTACATAACAAATTATATTTGGCAGGCATTTTTTTTTCATAATTTACACATTTTAATACTCTGAAAAAGAAAAGATAGGTAGGTAGGTTACCTACTTAATAACAGCAATGTATATTAAAAATCGGCATACTCAGTTTATTTCGAGGAATAGGGCAACAGTGGCCGTTACTTGTAGAAGGCTTAAAAAAACTTTTATAATTGGACATAGAAATAGAAATAGAAATATCTTTATTGCACAAAAGAAAAGGTACACAGTTCTGTAAAATTAATATTAAAATTAAAATTAGTTAACAATTTGTGCTGCAGAAGATAATTTTTGACAATGAAAAAGAGGTCCCCAAACTAGGCAAAGCCTGTATCTTGGGAAACCGGAACAAATTTAATATTGCATTATTTAAAAACACCTACTGTCGAAACAAATCTTGAAAATCGTTTTTAGTCTTAAAGCAATACACAAATAAAACTAAAATCTATCCTAAGGGACTTAAAAGCACCGACCAAGTAGAGCCTCAGTGTCATGATACGAGTTCCGTAATAACCACTTGGTTAAGACCAACCTAGCCTCTGACATAGATAATTGTTTAATATCACAGACCCTTGTTATTGCATTGTAAACACGAGCTTTAATTGATTCACCAAATCTGCTTGCAAAATGTGACTTTATAGTTGGCAATGGAATTTTTAAGTTACGTTTCATTATGAGTGTCCTGTAGTTTTTAGAGTTTATACGACGCTTGTGCGCAATTAAACAGGTTTTCAGCAAGAATTGCTGGCGGACTGTCAAGAGTTGAGCTTCCTTGTACAGGTCACTTGTTGGGTATCTATAAGGTTTTTTAAACATGAATTTAAGTAAGAACCTGTTAGCTCGTTCAGCCTCTAATAATGTCGTTTTGGCAGCACTACCACAGACCGAGATACAATAAACAATTACAGATTGACACAATATTTTGTAAATCATGATAAGCAGATTTTTGTTAGCAGTCTCTTAATTTTCTAAAAATGCCCGTTAACTTTCTAATGCGTTTAGAGAGACACTGTATTTGAGTTTTGAAAGAAAGATGTTGATCTATCATAATGCTTAAATACTTTGTGACATGAGTCCGCAAAATCGATCCACAGTTACAATGTTCAGGAGAAATCATGTCACATGTATGTATTTTAATGTTTCTCTCGAAATTCGGCTTAGAAGTCGACGTTTTATGAAAACATATGAAATTCGTTTTTGCTGAGTTAAGTGTCAGTAAATTACTTTCAAGCCAGTTTCATTGACGGATATCAGACCCGCTTCCGCGGTATGAAAGGTACTTTCCCAGCTATCACCTTTAAACAGAATAGCGGTATCATCAGCATAACAGACCACGTCAGCATTTGCCAGTTGCAGATTATGGATGTCATTCAAGTAAATGATGAAGAGAGTAGGGCCGAGGATGCTTCCCTGAGGAACCCCGAAGCCGATGGAAAACTGGTCACTTCTTTCCGTGTCTACCTTGGTGATCTGTTGTCTACCGGAAAGATAGCTTACGAACCAGTCAAGAGCAAGACCTCTGACGCCCAGTCGCTCTAGTTTGCGGCATAGTATTTTGGAAGAAACGGTGTCAAAGGCCTTGGCCATATCCAGAAACACTCCAATACATTTCTCACCTTTGTCAAGTGAACCAGACACAAGGTACGTCAAAAGAGCTACTGCATCTTCCGTAGACCTGTTTCGCCTGAAACCAAATTGCCTAGAAGACAGTATACCATTCAGCTCAAGAAACTTAGTAAGGCGTTTGTTAACAATTTTTTCTAGTATCTTGGAAAATACACTAGTAGGGAAATTGGTCTATAGTTTCCTGGCTCTGTGGGTAGACCAGCCTTAAAGATAGGAGTTACTAGAGCAACTTTCAAGGCACTGGGAAAACAGCCGGAGCTTAAACTTAAATTGTACAAGTGTTCCAAAGGTTCACAGAGTAAATTCCTTGCATACTTTACAAATGTAGTGCTAATCCCATCAAGACCAGGTGCGCTGTCGCTCTTCAGTTGGCTTATCACGCTAAGAATCTCATCCCGATCGGTTGGTTCCATGAAAAATGATTTGGAGGGTGCGTAGTTAATATTAATTAACTACGCACTTTAATGAAATATAGTAAGCTTATTCCTCTTTTTAAATCAGGTGACAAAAGTGACCCCACAAATTTTAGGCCGATATCAGTCTTACCGGCACTTAGTAAAATTTTTGAAAAAATTATATACTCTCAATTATTAGACTATTTAACAGTAAATCAAATCCTTCATAATAATCAGTTCGGCTTTTCTAAAGGTAAAAATACTACAGATGCTGGAATAGCACTCCTCAAACATATTTTTGAGGCTTGGGAGGGCAAGCAAGACGTAATTGGTATATTTTGTGACCTGTCTAAAGCTTTCGATTGCGTTGATCACGTTACACTTTTAAAGAAGCTAGAACATAATGGTGTCTCTAAAAAATCAGTTAGCCTTTTGCAGTCATACTTGCACAATAGATATAAAAAAGTAATTGTAAATAATACTGCTTCTACTGGAGCCCCCATTATTATGGGCGTGCCCCAAGGTTCAATATTGGGCCCTCTGCTGTTCTTAATATATATTAACGATCTCCCTAACTACGCGAGTAATTTATGTGAGACAGTACTATTTACAGATGATACATCTTTAATTTTTAAAATTGATAGAGGAAACAATTGTTCTGACGAAGTAAATAGTGCTCTCACTCAAGTCGCACACTGGTTCAACAGTAATAATTTGTCTCTTAACCCTGCCAAAACGAAATTTGTTAAATTCACATTACTTAATGTAGGGCAGGTCGACATGCACATCAATTTGAATGGGGATGTAGTAGAGTTAGTTGAGAGTACTAAATTTCTTGGTATTACATTAGATTCAAAACTACAATGGGATACACATATCGAAACCTTGTCGAGTAGACTTAGTTCTGCGGCTTTCGCAATAAGGAAAATAAGGCTCCTAACTGATATTGAAACGGCAAGACTAGTTTACTTTAGTTATTTTCATAGTGTAATGTCCTTATGGCCTGTTGTTGTGGGGCTCAGCAGCCAATATGGAAAATGTTTTTATACTTCAAAAAAGAGCTGTGCGCGCCATTTACAACCTTCGACAGAGAGATTCTCTTAAAGAATTGTTTAAAGAGATTAATATACTAACTTTGGCGGGACAATACATTTATGATAATATAGTATATGTAAGGAAACATCACGATTTATTTATTAAGCATAGCGATGTTCATAATTTTAATACTAGAAACAAGAATAAGCTTGCCGTTCCAAGATTTCGACTTGAAAAATGCAGTCGTTCGTTTTTGGGGAAAGGCATAGCCTTTTTTAATAAAGTTCCACAACAAGTGATTGAGCTGCCTTTGCATAAATTTAAAATACATGTTTAAAAAACGCTCTTAAGCAAAGGTATAATACAAGTAATGTATTACAAGAATGAAGTAACGTATTAGAAGATTATTTGAAAGACCAAAATGCATGGAAGTGATACTAACATAAAACATGACTATTGTAATTGTATAAAAGGAAAATATTCTAATAACTGAGTATAAGAAAATTTTCCTCTTATATTAAATATGTTTCAAGATTGTAGATTTGTGTTTGGCAACGACATGTTCCTTTGTAAATGTTGTTGCTTCTGTTAAAGCTGATAAGTTTCTTGCGGCCGTTCTTCTTATCAGTTAAAAGATGTCCTGAATGGCTGGTAGGAAAAAAAAAATTGGACGATTCGAAAGCACTTATCTATAAGTCTATTTGAATAAAAATCTTTGACTTTGACTTTGAAATTCTAGACGCCAAATCATCCTCCGATTTATTCAATTTGCCTAGGATGTTATTGGCCAGATTTTGGCCCACAGATGAGAAAAACGAGTTACAATTGTTTAAGGAGATCTTGGGGCTGAGTGATGTTGAAATTAGCTCGGAGGGTTGATCACATTTGATCTTTGTGTCAAAAATGTTTTTAATTGTTTTCCAGAGTAGTTTTGAGTCCTTGCTATTTTTTTCCAATTCTTGTTTCTCGAAGGCCAACCTTACCTTCTTGATCAAATCCGTGTAAAAGTTTCTATACCTGCGGTAGGTAATTTGTAATACTTCATTGTTCGGGTTTTGTCTTAGTGCAGCGTGGAGTCTGTCCTTATGATGAGAGCACCGAAGTAATCCTGGAGTCATCCAGGGCCTGAAAATAAATTTAGATCTGCTGATTTTGACCATTTTGGTATGTTGTGTATTGCTTTGTTAACAGTTTTCATAAAAGCTTCCACAGCCTCATCAACACCAGATAGAGAAGCGACCATAGACCAGTCTGTTGACTCCAGTTCACCTTTAAAGTCCACTGTGCTTTTGTTTTTGAAACGGATTTGAATGTGGTGTTTCATATTAGTGGAGAGACCTGCCATAGCGATGCTATGGTCTGTGATATCATAATCACATACCACACCAATTGCTGTGTTCTTTGATTTTATGAATATGTGGTCTAGACATGTTTTTTTTTCGAGTAGGTTTAGTGATGACAGGTACAAGACCGTGCTCTGCGTTCAGACAAAGATACTCTATTGCTCCAGAATCAAGTATGTCAATATTTATATCACCAACTAGGAAAATACACTGTTTATGTTTAATGTTTTTGAGGTTTTTATCCAATGATGTGAGGAAACTGTCCAAGTTTCGGAAGGATGGAGATCTGTATATACCCAGTATTGAAATTTGGTTAGAGATGTTTAGTGAGGTATTTGAATTTGCCGCGGGAATGAGGCAGTTAAAATGAAAACATGTTCTCTGCTTCGAAGTCAGATCTTTATTCAAATAAACTTACATTAAATAACACAATTAAAATAAATGCTTACTTAGCACTCTTCGACATCGACTATTACGTATGTCGTAGACACTTATAAAATAATTCAAGTTGCGGTAAAAGTAACAAATAAGGATACTTCACCTCCCCCGAAAAGTATATCGTCACCCCCTCGGTTAAAAGAAAAAAAAATTAAGTGCATTTTTTTTATAAATGAAATAAAAACTACAATGTTACACATGAAACATTTTTGTATTATTTTTATGAATAATTACCTCTTTATTATTTTTTAAGATTACAACATTGGGAGAAACGTCCTTTACTACAACATAAGGACCACTATAAATTTTATCAAGCTTATTTCCTATTTGATTTTTTATTAACAATAAGTCTCCCTTTTTATAATTGATAGAGTTACAGTTCTTATCATAGTAAAATTTTCTAATTTCCTTACTTGCTAAAAGATTTTGTTTCGCTTCTGTTTGCGCTTTTTGTAATCGATATTTCATTTGTAATGGATAATCATCATAATTATATAAAGGTTCTGGAGATATATTTAAAATTACTAGGTAATGTGCATAACTTCCCAAAAACTAACTCGTATGGTGTATACTTTGTTTCACTATGAACGGTTGTATTAAATGCAAAGCACCAATAGGGTAGCCAAACACTCCAATCTTTTTTATTAGACTCACATTGGATTCTGAGAAAGGCTCCCAAATTTTTATGTGTGTTTTCTAAACCACCTATTGTTTCATGATGATATGCTGTCGATTGTAGCTTAGTAATATTTAACAGTTTTCAAATGTTGCTCATGATAGAAGAAGTGAACTCTGTTCCCTGATCTGTCATAATAGTACGAGGTAAACCAAATCTTAAAATAAAATTTTCTACGAAACTTCTAGATACACTTTCCGCGTCTTTTCTCTGTAACGGGTATGCTTCAACAAATTTCGTTAGGTTACATTGAAGCGTTAGTGCATACTTATAATCAAAATTATCTATATCTAAAGGACCTACTAGATCTAAACTTATTACTTCAAATGCACTGTTTGCTGTGGTCGTTATGACCATAGGTTCTTTAACGTATTTATTGGTAAACTTATTTATTTGACATTGTTTACACTTTTTAACGTAGTTAGTGACGTCATTAGTTATTCCTGTCCAAAAATAATATTTCTTTATATTATTTATCATCCTAGTTACGCCCGCGTGGCCACTCGTGGGTAACAGGTGAAAATCATTTAAAATTAAAGTTTTGTCGTGTTGATTGGTCACACGAATAACATCTTTGATTACGAGAATTCTCGGTAAACATGAAGTATTCACTTCTTTCAATAATAATCCAATCTCATCTTCGTTATATTTATTTTTCACGATAACAAGCTCCTGAATTTTAAATCGTTTGCACAATAGCTCTAATTCTCTCATCAGCACTTTGAAAGTAGATGACGATCGAGAAAATAGGTAAATACAACATTTTGAGGGCAAATAAACACAATTGCCTGATTGGCTACTAATTATGTCATTATAATTGCTTAAATTCCTATCACATTTAGTTGGACATATTATAAGTTCAATACTGTCAGAAGGTTTTTTCAGAATTTCTACAACTTTAGGTTGATCAGACCTGAAAATTGTAGGGTTCTGAGTTGTCAAGTCAGTAATTGTTGTGTTGTGAAGGGATTTCGGTTGCTAAGATTACGCAATCACTACAGTAGTTAGTAGGAATACTCTTCATTATCTCACATCGTGGCGGTATCGTATGAACGTACCTATTGTTACCGACTATCTCGGTTGTAATTAAACTTCCCTTATTTAATAAGGTTAAGGAATAATCCTGATAGTTTACTATAGCTTTATATTTTAAGAAAAAATCTTGGCCTAATATTCCATCGGCCGAACATGAGAGATTCTCAAAGATATAAAATTTTTGGGTAAATTTAATCTCTTCAATGTAAAAATCTAATAAAATAAAACCTACTGAAACTAAGTTACCACTTATACCTTTAATAGTAATTCTATCTCTAATTATTTTACTTTTTAAATCAGAAAAATTTCTTATCCAACTATATTTAATCACACAAAGACTGGCGCCAGTATCTACGAGTAAATTAATCTGTATTTCCTTATCTATAGAACATGAAATAACGCTACAATTACTGTTGTAACTTAAAATAAAATTATCATTCCTATTCTGCACGAAAAAACAGATTATTATCGGAAATATTAGTTTCATTTACATTTCCGTCATCATACTGCTGAGTAAGATGAACGTGAGGTGCATTCCGAGGTCGTATTCCCGGAGCGCGCGCATCAATGCGCCCGCGCGCGGCGTTAGCGCTTTGATTCGAATTACCAAAAGTTTTCCGCGTCATATTGTTTCCGCTCTGCCAGTTATTCGATCTGTTAGAATTATAATATGTGTTAGGTAAATTGCGAAAGTTGGAATTATTGTTACGATTATAATTCCGTGAATTATAATTTGGCACACGAGTAAATGAATTATAATGATTTTGTCGACCTTGGTATGAGTTTTGGCGACAACCACGATTACCACGATTATTAGAATGAAAGTTAGACACCTTCATGACTTGGTTTTCGGTTGACGTGGTGTTTTCGTCAATAGCAGTTGTTATAGCTTCTGGCAGCGAGGAAAATTGGCGTGATGCTATAATAGTACTCAGACGGGGGTCGGACAAGCCATCTGAAAATCTTTTTATGGCTGCTTTCTCATTAATGGGACGCAAAATTGTATATGCACGATCATCACCATTGGCTTGAGCCAAGGTTAACTTCACAAATAAATTTTCGAGCTCTCTACCATACGATTCTATAGATCTAAAACCTTGTTTT
Source organism: Chrysoteuchia culmella (assembly GCA_910589605.1). Classification (NCBI taxonomy): domain Eukaryota; kingdom Metazoa; phylum Arthropoda; class Insecta; order Lepidoptera; family Crambidae; genus Chrysoteuchia; species Chrysoteuchia culmella. The sequence continues at coordinate 12,090,835 of OU342653.1, forward strand.
GATTGTTGCATTTGTGTTTGGATAGCAACAGGTGAAACTTTTGATAACAGTTTCAATCTCATATCTTTTATCAGATCTGGTACTGTACTGTAACTAGGGTTCATACGTAATTTCGCACTTTCGGACAACCTAGTTTTCAAAACCAAAGTAATTAACTGTTGAGCTGTATCAATTTTTATCATGGTACTATAGAGTTCAATTCCATCTATCAATTGCTTAGTAATTAATTCTGATCCGGTCATAACAGGTAAAAGGGATATGGCAGTCTTAATATCATGAGGTATTTGGATTTGCCGCGGGAATGAGGCAGTTATTCATTATTTACTTACATTTAGATAAGTATATACTAATTTTATAAAGGATACGATAGCCGAACGTCGTCACACGGTGGACTTTTGAAGGCTGAGCTGATGTGGCGGCTGGATAACGCTGAAGGCAGGCCATGGGCAGGGTGAAGATCTTGACTACGATGAGGGTGGGCCGGGCTATACTTCTTGTAAAGGTAGAATGCGAGTGAAGACACCAAGATGATTATGACGGCGATTATAAGTATTTCAGCAAGTTGCAGTCTGGTAGTTTTTTCTGTATGAGCATCGCCGCTCGCAGTCTGAGCGATTACGACTTGTTCCTTGCTTTGCGGTTTCCCCATGTTAAAAAAAATGCTTCCAGAATGTGTCGACGAATTCTTCTATTTCTTCATAAAAAAAAAATATATATATATATTCTCCCAGCAGGTGTGTGATCTTCTCCAATATTGTTAATCTTCAGATTCGTAAAGTGGCAGGGTCGCCATGAGGTATTTGGATTTGCCGCGGGAATGAGGCAGTTAAAATGAAAACATGTTCTCTGCTTCGAAGTCAGATCTTTATTCAAATAAACTTACATTAAATAACACAATTAAAATAAATGCTTACTTAGCACTCTTCGACATCGACTATTACGTATGTCGTAGACACTTATAAAATAATTCAAGTTGCGGTAAAAGTAACAAATAAGGATACTTCATTAGTGATAAGCAGCATGCCTCGGTAAAAGTAGGCTCTGTGACCACCACTGGCCAAGAGAATCTAATGTAGGCAACAACGCCACCATTTTGATTTATATTTTGTGTCGTTGAATAGACATTGTAACCGGGAATATCTTCCAAAATAGTAGTATCGCACAGTCTACATTCCGTGAGAATAATAACGTCAAAATTTATATTTAAGCTGTTAAGGTATACAAGGAAAGCATCAAAGTTTTTATAGATACTCCTAATGTTTAATGTGAGCAGCTTGAAGTCATAGTTAGGTGTAATTAAAGTTTTACATGTGTCAAGATTGTTTGTTTTTTGACAAGTAATATCCTGCGTTGAATCAATGTCAATACATAGTACGACTATTCCGGTAAAAACCAATTGAAATAAGAACGGGAAATAACGAAATAATATCCATTATGATTTTGGTAAATCAGCCAGTTTCTATTCTAAAATTATGAACAAAAATCACAAGGTGTATCCCGGTGCGTAGATTACGAAAAAGGCTTAATCGGGAAACTGCGGCAATAGCTATTGCCGTCTTATTCTAGGCACCCATCGATATTGTAGTTAACAGATCTCTGAATTTTGCAGAGAAGTGTCCAAATGTGCTTTCTATAACTCTCCTTTAAAATACGTTCGTCTTGGTTTCATTTTGTAACATATGATGAAAGTCGGTTTCCTTTAATTTTCCTCTATCTGAAATTCTACCATTAGTACCAACGTGTACATCGATAAACAAACACTTTGCATTTGTTATACCAAATAAGACAATACTATGAAATTCTTTGTAATTATAGTAGTATGCACCAGTATTCGGAGGTTCCTTGATAGCTGTTTCCCATGTTTCCCATCTATAGCACAAACACAAGAAGGAAACTGCCAAAGATTATTATTATAAATTCTTTCGAAATCTGGAGCCATTCTTCCTGGGTATTTGGGAACTGAAAAAAATATACAAATTTATATGGCCCGAGCCACCAAAGACACCAGATTCTACATTAAGCTCCGGTAGTAGCAGCATCTCCAAAAAATCGATTAACAAATCATTATGCTTTTTAACGCAAAGAAAGGCGAATTCCTCGAGATTTCCACTTCTGCTATAACATCAACACCTTCAAGGACTGAATTTGAAGCGGTGAAACGGTCGCTAAAGATTTGAATAGCATGGATAGCATGCAAAGTACTATATCACAAAACATAATTAGTGATATATTATAAAGGAAAATTAAAAAAATTCAAAGAAATCTGTTCATTTGTGCCTGCAAGTATGTTAAGTCAACAAGATATATCTCAAAGCATACTTCATTTCAAGAAGTACCACCAATACAAATGTCATGTACTACATCAGCATAACAAAGCTCTTTTTCACCTGCGAATGCAGTTAATCAAAAAAATATATTAACTCAAAGCATAGGAACTTCAGTATCCTGGAACTTCATTTCAAGCAGCATCGCAAACACAAATTGTTCAACAAGATACACCTGGAAACGTACGTCAACATCTTATAGCGTCGAAAATTTTATTAACCCCACGAATTGTTAGTGCCACAAACGCAGCAGACGAAAATGCTGATGATGACTCTTTGTGCAACTACATTTGTAATTTAAGTAATTTTCTGTCAATAAATGTTAGTCTTACCCTAAGAAATTCTTGTTTCATTGTTTTGAAAATTGCCCAACATGTCTTTGGTATAATTTTTCCAAGAAGTTGTGGTGAAACAGTGCTTAAATTTTTTAAATCGTCATACGAGTTTCGACTTCCCTCATAACGTAATGTTATTGTAAGACGTTCTCTTGGACTAACTGCATATTATCTCATTACTGTATTTTCTTTCTTAATTAAGGGTTTCACTTTGTTTAGTCAAAAGCTGATTTATCCATTCTTAAAAAATCAACAAATCAGCTGGCTCATGGATTGCCAAATCTTTGAGTAGATTCATTATGGCTATATTGCGGCCGTCTTTTTAGCCATTGCTTTACCCAAACTCTTCTTCGTTTTCTTTCTTCAAGACAAATAAAACCACATGTTATAGCTAATTTATGTCTTGAAATAGAATTTTTTACAGACAACCTTATACGCTGGAATAACGATTTTAACTGTTGCCCGTACTTGTGGGCGGCGGGCATATTGCTTTCTCGGTTGTGGCGCTCACGTAGCTCAATCAACGCTGACAACGCCATGCATGCATGCAGTACGTGGATGCATGGTGTTGAGCTACAGTTGTGTTTTACAAAGTCGTAAGTTAATATTCGTGTATAGCGTGTTCTGCAGTGGAAAAGTAGACCCACGTCGTCAAACACATAAACCCGCGCAGCTAAAATGCGCTGATTATCCGTGCACAGCATGCGCAGCGGTAGTTTCAGCCAAGAAAGCATCAGTTTGTATATTAAACACATGGATGTAGGTAATATACTAACAGGACTGAGTACTCGCAGCTGAAAAGCGAGCCGAGCGAGATATGACTGAGGCTGTTTGTCTCTTTCTAATAAGGTGGCAATAAGATTTTTGCAATGTGAGACTTTGCATGTTGCAATCTATTTTATTATAACCCTTCGCATGCCTGGTGGATGTGACAGACCCACTGCATAAAAACGTTGATAACTTTAAAATTTTATGCATTGCGCGTCACTATAGCTTCCTAAAACAGACTGGTCAGGTCAGAGGTCAGCTTACCTCCCCTCTCAAAGTGCACCGCGAGCGCATACCTGAGTAACACGCGTGTATAGTGCCCGCGGGTCCGAGTGACCCTACCAGGCATATGGCGTGACTTTTTTTTTGCTAAGTAAATGTATACACATTTTTATACTTATGATACATTTTAAATAGAAAAATATTGGAAAACGTCAACTCGGCCACTTTTAATGCTACAAGTTATCATGTAATAAAGCAAGCAAACATTTATTTGCATTTATTTATTCTTGACACTTGACAAACAATAACATCAAACCGATTTCTTCATAACAATTGAAAAACTGCGACACAATATGTCAAACGTTATTCTATGCCTAACATCCCCCCTCAAGTTTCAATATGTCCAAGAAATAAAGATGCTTTGGTGCACACAAAGCTTTGGTCATAATATCTGCGACATTTTCATTGGTTGGGACATACCTATGTAACTTGCAATATCTTCAGATTAACTAGATCTTTAATAAAATGTGCCTTTATGTCTATGTGCTTAGATCTTCTACTATTCTCAAATGATTGAATCATTGCAATCGCGCTTTGATTGTCCATCAGGAGATAGGATGTTGGATAGCTCGAAGTAAAGTCATGTATTATCCCTCGAAGATATAGAACTTCTGCGCCAATCATGGCTGATGCAAGATATTCTGTTTCTGCAGTTGATAGTGCTACGCATCCTTGTTTCTTCGTGTACCAGGATACTAGGTTACTGCCGTAAAATATTGCTCCACCACTAACACTTTTCCTGTATTGTTTATCCCCAGCCCAATCAGAATCAGTGTAGGCGTACATTTCTGAGCTACTTCCATTTTCATAATGTATCTTCTTATCAACTGTATGTTTGAGGTATCTCAGCACTCTTTTCGCTGCAGTCCACAACTGCTCAGTAGGTTTGTCTAAATATCGACTCAGAAAAGAAGTGGCAAAAGATATATCTGTTCGACTTGTAGAAGAAATGTATGGTAAACATCCAATTAACTCTCTGTACGGTACTTTAGACACTACAGGATAACTTTCATCAATAGCAAAGTTGTATTCCATAGGTGTATTAGCTCCCTTGCCGTCTTTCATACCGAATCGTTCAAGTACCATTTTTATCATCTTACTTTGTCCAATCTCCAATCCATCTTTTGTCTTGATAATTTCTAATCATAGATAATTTTTAAGGTTGCCTAAGTCCTTCACATTGAATTCCTTTTTCAACGGGTTCGATATTGGTTTATAGTTTCCCATTAGCAAAATATCATCAACAAATACTAAAAGCCAGGTATCTTTACTCTTGTACAGGCAGAAATCGTGATTGGACTATTCGAGTCCTAATGATATTATATATTTGTGAAATCTAGTGTTCCAACATTTAGGAGCATCCTTTAACCCATATAACGCTTTTCTAAGTTTCAATACTTTGCCTTTTTCTACTTTCGTTCCTTTTGGCGGCTTTATGTATATTTCTGTTTCAAGTACACCATTTAAAAACGCGGTAGGTACATCCAATTGTCTTATTTCTTGATTCATGTTTACCGCTTGACTTAGCATGAGTCGTATAGTTGACATTCTTGCAACTGGTGAGTATACATTGTCATTATTCTGCTCTTGGTATCCTTTTGCGACCAACCTAGCTTTCTTTGTACCATCTGATTTAGTCCTAAAAATCCATTTTGTGCTAATAGCTTTAGTATTGTTTGGTAGGGTTGCTTGCTCTCAGGTTTTCAATTTTTCCAATGCCGTTAGCTCTTTGTTGATTGCCTCATTCCAATCTTCATCTTTGGCTGCTTCTTCGTATGTTTTCGGATCGTCACCAGTGCATAAGCAGTATACTGTTTCGTATGTGTAAGATTCAAGATATTTAGGTTTCTTTACTTGTCTTCCAGATTTGGTAGTAAGCTGCTCTTCTTGTTCTTGTACTTCTTCTTCTTGCCTTTCGTTTTGCTGGTCATAATGTTCCTGTTGATGAATTTCTCTTTCCTCTTCATGATTATTGTTGTTTCTGTAACTATTTCTTTGATTTGATAGAAAATACTTTTCTCTTTCTGAGTTCTCTTGATACTTTACATCGCTCTCGTCAAATTTTACGTCTCTAGATAGCTTTATCGTGTTTTCTATTGGGACCCACAGTCGATAACCGACTTTTCCATATCCTACCAGTCTCATTCCTGTGGCTCTTGGTTCCAGTTTGCCAGCTTTTGGTAAATTGTAAGCCCATGCTCTTGACCCAAATACTCTTAATTTCTCTAAGTCTCTGCGTCCATATAGTATTTCAGTCGGTGACCAATAACCGACAGCGCTGCTGGGACACCTGTTAAGTTGGTATGTTGCACATTTAATAGCTTCACCCCACAGGTGTTTCGGTAATCCGCTTTCTAGCATCAATGTTCGAGCCTTGTCTAGTAGTGTTCGATTCATCCTCTCACTCACACCATTACTTTGAGGAGAATATGGCAATTGTCTGATTCCTTTTCGTTCGCAGAATTCTTTAATTTTATTTGCTGTATATTCTTTCCCATTGTCACTTCGTATGCGTTTCAACATGTAATTAGTTCGCGTTTCTATCAGGCGTATGTATCAGATTTTCTGTAGCCTCACTCTTGTTTTTAAGCAAGTAAACGACGCAAAAATGTGAATAGTCGTCAATGATGGTTTGAAAATATTTTTCACCATTATAAGTCTCAGTTTTCATAGGACCTGCGATATCAGTATGAAGTAATTCAGCCACTGCTCTTGATCTGGGTTTAATAGTTGGGGTAAAAGGAGCTCTTGTGGCTTTTCCTTTTTCACACGCATCGCAGCATTCCAGTGAGTATGGTAAACTTAGTATTCCTAATGATTTCCGATTTAAATGTCCAAGGCGCCTGTGCCAAATATCAGTTGCATTGCATTGTTGCATTGCATTTTATTTCTGCGTTTATCATATACAGCTTTCCTTCTATCCCAGCTTCAATAAAAACGTTCGTCCCGTTTTTGTATATTTGTACTTTTGCTTTTTCGAAATAAAATATAAATCCATTTTCAACCGCACATTTGACAGAGACCAAGTTCAAAGATGTTCCTTTGACTATTAAGACATTTTTCAATGTTATTTTGGTTCGCTTAAAGAATTTTACTAGTTTTCCCGTCTTTTCTGCAATCAACCAGCAGTCACCATTAGCAAGATTTATTTTAGCAGGTTTCTCTAAGAAACGTATATCTATCATGTATTTTTCCTATTTCTCTTGCACAATATGTTGAGTACACCCTGAGTCTATAACAAGCATAATGTGTCCATCTTCACTATTCGCATTGAGTGCCATCTGGGTTGTAACAAACGTGGCGTCGTCAATTTCGTGGGCTTCATGTTCATTAGTCATTTGCGCATGTTGATTACAAGAACCATAGTAGTTTCCTCTTCTTTGCCTGTTGTAGTTTAGTGAATATCCTCCTATTCCCTTATAATTGTATTTGTTTCCTCTACTTCTTGGGTTTCCTCGATAGTTACTCGTTCCGCATTTAGATTATGGACAGTCTCATGCCCCATGCTCGGGCTTGTTGCACGTGTAGCAGTTTGATGCGAATGCGTTTTCTTGTACGCCTTCTACGTTTTTGTCTTGAAGCTTAATCTCGGCATCTAATAGACGTGCTTTTACAAAGTCCAGTTTTAAATCTGTAGTGATTGCGCCCATTGTTTCTATAGATGTGACTACTTGTTCGTATTCTTCTGACATCGAGCATAGTAGATAGCAGATCTTGTCTATAGTTTCTAACTTTGTCCCTGTCACTTCGAGTTCTGCAACTAGCTTATCGAATATTAAGAAGTTCTCTTGAAGGTTCGTTTTGCACTTAAGGTTTATCAACTTTCGTCTTAAATGTTTATTACAATGCTTTTTCTTTCAAAAGTTTTTTTAAGAAGTCTTATCATATCAGCTGCTGTTTTGGCGTTCTTAACATAGTCTAAAAATTTGTCTGGAAGTAAGTGTACTATTACATTTCGTGCTTCAATATCTTTGTTTTCAAGATTTTCAGTTTTCATTTCTTCTAATGTTTTTGAAAGTACGCAACTCAATTTCTTTTCCTCTAAGATTAGCTTGACTCTAAACTTCCAGTGGCCAAATTATCCTTTCCTAATTTAGGATATGTCAACATTACCTCTGATGTTGTCATTTTTGCTAGACTCAACTTTTCTCGTCTGGCACTAACACTCCCTTAATTTATTCTTTGCGTAATCCAGATCACGGGGTTATGGGCCCAGGCCCATAACCTTTTAATGCTACAAATTACCATGTAATAAAGCAAGCAAACATTTATTTACATTTATTTATGCTTGACACTTGACAAACAATAACATCAAACCGTTTTCTTCATAACAATTGAAAAACTGTGACACAATATGTCAAACGTTACTCTATGCCTAACAGCCACAACTGAATTCTCAGATGGGACTCGAACCCACGACCTTTGGAAATCCGGTACAATGCTCTAACCACTGAGCTACCGAGACTTCCGGACCACCGTCGAAATTCTCGAATACTTTTATATTTTTAATACGCTCTGTAGGCCAGCGTTGTCAATATGAATGCTAAATATCCTTGCATTCGAAAGAAACATCTTTCCGGTTATAACTTTTTAATTTTGCATTTTACAATGCTATTTTTATGTGATTAATATTAAACAAGAAAATATACTAGAAAAAAGCAACTTGTCTCATGTCGCCCTGACGGGATCTTTTCTTGTTTAATATTAATCACATAAAAATAGCATTGTAAAATGCAAAATTAAAAAGTTATAATTAGATGGCTGTTTCATCTTTATAGTAGTTTCATATATAGTCAAACAGTAAAGATGTTTCTTTCGAATGCGAGGATATGTCTCTCATTGATGAAACGACGGTGGCCAACACCGTAGAAAGATGAATATACTAGAAAGATTCGACGTGTCCTCATAGGTATCTTTCCGTTGTTTAACGATCGATTAAGATGCAACAGCCAATAATTTATGATTTTTTTAAATTTTTGCATTTTTCAATGCTATTTTTAATAACAAACTTTCCAAATGCAATTAAATACTAAAAAAAATTAAGTTACTTTTTTGGACGAAATAGTCGGTTTTGCCTCTAACCCGGCGATATATAGGATCATAGTCTTGTTTCATACTTAGCTCGGTAAGGTGAGAGAGATAAATAACAAAAATATAATACGGTAAAAGCAACTTGAGCGAGTCTTTTGATTAGAAGTCGTCGTACCGACCGGGTAAACCTACTAAAATATTAATAGAGTATTATTAGTATTTTATTATAAGAAGAAAAAATATTTAAAGATTATTTTTTTAAACTAATAATCTTTTATATTATTAAAAGAGTAAAAAGCGTAAAAAAACGTACAATAGAAGCGGAATTAAAGAGCATAACTACTAGTGAAGAACATGTGAAGAACGAGGATAAACTTGGCAGAATGTGTCATTCAATATCATATAACCAAAGAGTATGTAACCACCATGGAAGTAATAAGTAGGTACTACGTGCAACCGTAGACCGTAGTACTTATTACTTCCATGATCACCACGGACGTATTGAGTGATTAGGAAATAACACTCTTTGCCACTCCATTTAAAACGTAGTGATTACATACTCTTTGACTCCATTTTGAAAAACATAAAAAAGTGAGCAAATACTAGACACTCGTTTTGGTTTAGGTACCTATGGTGAAACGTAGTGATCTTATTATGCTCAGTGGTTTATCGCGATCTCGGTGTGAAAGTGTTGGTTTAGATTTTCCCAATTAACCGTGTCGCCATCGTTTTTCTGTAACTAACTAGTTAGTCTCAGATCGCCATCATGCCGAGTACAGCATTAGCAATGGCAAGACACTGGAGCCATATAACTAAAGAAATATTAAAAGCTCCAAATATGTCTGCACCTAAAAAAGTTTTGTTGTATAAGATATTCTTGAGACCAATGTTAATTTATAACTGGTTCGGAGTCCGAGCGTCACAGCTAAAGGGTTTAGAAATAAAAGCTCTTCGTCAAATATTTGGAAATTTTTGTGAAAACACATTGTATCAAAAATACTCTGATATAGATGTGGTTGGCTATATGAAACTGCAAGGGCTTAAGTGGCGGAGAGCCACTGGTTCCCGTATAAGGAACGTAAGACAGATGCTTAATACAGTTTCTAAATCTGCTGAGGATCCCACTCCTTACTTCACAATTGCTGGGTTTCGTTGCCCGCACCTAAGAGGTCAGATGACGCTAAGTGGCGAAAATGTAACCAGTGAAGCTCCAGAGATTAGTGGTGTAAGGAGAAGTTCTCGATTAGCCAGTAAATCTCATCGTAATTCCTAAATGAAAAAGTGCATGTATTTCAATTAAACAATACTTACTAAAGATATCTTTATTTTAATGGCTTGATATTTCGATAATTCGATTCGAAATATAAAACTTTATTTTAACCTCTTCATAGAAAGTTTAAAAACCTGAGCACAAGTCTGATGAAAATTTGCACGTTTTATTAATTCAATTTATGTACCTACATATTTTATAATCCCTCAATCACTACCTAGTGATTGCGGGATTATTAAATGTACTATTCTCATCTGTACTAATTATCTCTAGCTACAAAATTCAAATCATTCAGTTCGAATACAAAATCAATTCCTTCATTCAACGACTCCTGTGTTGTAGGTATGTTCTTATTCCGTTTCGTCAGAAAACTACTATGTTCAGTCTGGGGCCTTGCTTAAGTTGTCCCTTGCCTCAGAATTTTGTAAGCACCTAGTGTTTCTAGTAAATCTTCGTAATATGGGACGTATAATGTTCCTTTGAATAAACGAGGTTGCACACATCGTTGATGTACCCGATGGTTCGTCCCACCAATGAACATGCCTGTCCGACTCTTTAGGATTTTCACCTAGTGCGTTTTCCTCAATAGCTAGTAGCGCTCTCCATCTCAGTCTTTCATTTTTTACATAATCAACAATATCAGTTTGTCGATATCGTTTGTAAACAGCTCCAATGTTAGGCCTTAGACGTTTTGGGTGTCTGTGAGGATACTTGGATTTGTAGATTTCTAGAAGAATGCCACATTCGAATCGTAGTAACTTTTTTGATAGGCGATTATTTAATTTCCATACTTCGCAGCCATATGAGAGAATGGGTCTAACAAACAACTTGTAGAGACAAAACTTGATTTGACAGCGCAAATCTGGATTGCAAAGTAATGACCAATGCTTATAACACCACAACCGAGCGCACCTGATCCTTTCTGCTATTTCTATTTTCATTCTAGTATTATCAAATTGGGGTATTCCCAAGTTGTCTACTGGGGTACACTGACAGTGCATTGCAGCTATAATAAACGAATTTGTTGTAAGAAATAGGTATTCGTAAGCAAGCACTAATAAATATCATAGTATGTATACAATACTTTGGTGCTTGATCAATGGTTGACATGACAAATCACTTTGATTGACGTTAGCCTATTTCCGTCTTATAAACCAAGGATTGTAATGTCTGTATAAAGTTGGCAACCTTAGAGAATTTATTTGAAAGTGAAAGTCTATGGTAAAACGCGTATAATTGTATATTAACTTTATGGTATATAATCTGAAATCATCGATTCTAATGATCTTATGTGCACATAAAGCAACGCGGCTTCCGTACCGGAAATAGTTTTGGCGTTTTTAATGAACATACATTTACAGAAAATGTGCAGTTCTGTATATTCACACACTAAACAACACTAGACGACACTAACATATAAAAAATTAAACAGTGTCATACGAATTACTTATTTTGAATAGAGAATCAATAAGGGATGGTTTCAACTGTCGATGCTGCAATATAGGTAAATTTCAGAAGAAGGAATAAAAGTACCTAACAAACTAGGAAATGTTACGTAGAAAATATTGACTTTATTTACTTCTAATAATTAATATTATCTACATACAACTATAATAGATCTTACAAACAACTTATAATATATAATAAATAAATTAGATTCAAATAAAATAAAAAAACTTTTGATATCTTCTAAAGTAGGCAAGTACTTAATTAATTTTAATATGTAAAGGACAATAATAATTATTATCAATATTGATTTATTTATTTACATTTAACTAATTTGCAAATTGTACAAAGGGGCTTTCAAAATGCTGACTAAATATTGTAATGGTAACGTACGGCCCGTTGCCACTGGCAAAAAACATTTACTTACAAAAAAAACATGTTGTAAAATATAGTCCGGCCGCTGAGAGGATGACCAATAGCTCTCGATAGGAACTGACAAATAATGCATGCATTCTCTCAGTTGCCGCATTATACGTTTAGAACGTTTTCTTGTAAATGTTTTGCCAGTGGAAACGGGGGTTTACATATAAATATACCTAATTATGGATTAACGAGTCTTCCGGCGACTGCGCCCGCTTCAGACTCAGCCCGCGGACCCAGTCGCCAGATCAATTTATTTTAATATTTTTCTTCCGTCAACTGGGCCCACTTTCGAGTCACCGGAAGACTCGGATTAACAATGAATTGGAGAATACCTAGTTGTTTATGTCTCTGCGTGTTTGTTTACAAAATCTTTTCATTATTCATTAATCAAATTGGCCACCGTAGTCGGTATTGATCGGGCGCACAAATTATATAGGTAGTACCTACAGATAGGAATCAAGCCTTATAACGACCCTTATTTAGTGAAGTGACAGGGCACCACCATGATTTGACATTTAATGTTGTCCAAACTATCGACTCTAACCAAGATTTATCGACATTACGAATTATCGATATTTGGTACCCTTTTCCCTTCCCTATACTGGACGGAATTGGAATCAATTTGGACTCATTAATTTAAATAAAACAAAGAAATAAACAGGAGGAAATGATTTTAATCAACATACCAAAATTACTATATATTACTATGCTTAATTACAAATTCAAAAAACATAAAAAATATAAATTTTACCACCTAAGTAAAGATTTTTTATTTTTTATAGTTTCTTTTCTTTTTAGATTTTATGTTTACTTTTAATACAATACATTATAATTCAAGTTGTATAAAATCACAAAGTATAGAATGTTTTTAAAAGAGTTTACAATATAAAATATACACTCGGGGACTTAGGGGCACATCTAACTGGCCACAGTTATTTTCATACACACATGCTCACTTTGCGACTCCATACATAAAGAGCGAACTCATTCTAATAAAAAAGTAATGTCAATACCTTTTTGCAAAGATCTGTATGCTAATGTTTCAGTTAAGCGTTTGACTGACCAATTAGCATTCTGAATGAGATCGGAAACCATTGCATTTGTCCATAGAGGCAGAACAATGCATGCTTCATCATATTCCATACATTAGGATATGACCACAAAGTAATGCTTTGCTTAAATGAAGGTTTGCAAATGGGAAGATTCTAATGGGTCAGTCAAATGCTTAACCTAAACATTAGCATACCGATCTTTGCAGAAATATTTATATTATCAAAGTGAGCATGTTTGTATGAAAATAACGGGGTGGTCGGTTAGATGTGCCCCTTGAGTATAAATGTACCATAAGAACAGACTGATTTTGACATCTTCGCAACATTTATAAGATTTGAGGGTGGTGAAATGTCTTATGTGTTTATTTTTCTTCCACGTTGGTCATCTTCGCAGCATACCATGCAGTGAATCCTGTAGACACGAGTTACCTGAAACATTTGATTTTGTTAGTATCACAATTTAACATAATCGTGATGATTTAGCTAACAAGTTTTTTGTAAAATAAAGTAGTTTGGGTCATAGTTATGAGTTTGCTTATTAAAGACAATTGCAGGTGCCTTTTTTAAATTCTTTGACTAATAAATCAATTTGTTAATAAACATAACTTTACTTTATTTACCTTGCAGTTTGTTATATAATTTTTTTCAGTTTACGATGATAACTATGATTTCCAGGAAGATTTCGGCCACCACGGCGACTGCATTCCCTTTCAATTTGTTTGTTTTACAACTAGGAACGATAGACTGAGTCGAAAACTATAAAGTGGTAAATACAAGAAATTAAAAATTCAAACCATAGAGCATATAGACTATCTGTCATCTCCATTAAAAAAATAATTAATCAACATGGCTTCCCAAATCATGGCCGATTTCATGTGGTCGACCTATTGACTATGGCCTGACATATTCTATGGGTGATTCCAACGCCTGATCAGGCGGGCCTAATATTATTTTATTTTGTGTCAAAAAGTGGTGGAAGCGAATACTACGGAAATAAATAGACATTAAAATATTGCTCATATAAAAATATCTTCATTTATTATTAATAATTGTCTACATGTGATTAATAACAATGCCAGGCGCCACACCCAAATTTATCGATAAATAATATGAACGGTAACATCACTATTTTGCCCATCGGCAAGAAGCGTTCGCTTGCGCGACTGGACTCGGTCTGCCGAAGAAATCCGAGCCGAGCGCAACTTGTTTTTATAAACCGCAGAGCCTACCCCTTTGACAGAGGGGCATGCTTCGTATGGCTACTCCATCCGACTAGGAAGCCGCGTTGCTATATGTATGTGGTGCAGTTATTGCAACTTTCATGATAAAACCTCATAATTACCTACAATATGTTTGTAATAGCTACGAAATGGAAATAGTACATACCATTGTTAGCTGTTCACCGCAGCCGATAAAAAGTTTCCTTCGTCGCAAAGTTTATAAAACAAGAGTACGATGCGATTTTGTCAATAAACACGCACTGCTTTTACAGCTACCTAGGCAGTAGAAAAATGATTTCATTGGTTTCGTTCGTTTCGACATAAGTATCAGTATCGCAATATACTAAGTAAAATGTTTAATGGACGTTCACTTTTGTTGATCTTTTCTATAAAATTTGTATTGGGAGTATCTTTGCAATGCTCGGTAACAGACGTGAAGAGTCTCTTAGAAGGATGTGACCGGTTGACTGGACTAAACCTAACTAGTGTTGGAGGCACTATGGTCAACGACCACAACTGTGACGTCCTGCTGCCCAAGCAAGTTTTCATCGAAGAACCACTTTTTCAATACGCTTTAGCTGATTCAGTATGTAGATCATTAACCAATTTTGTAATGATATCTTTAGAATATTGACGACCTGTTTGGCGCAGGGGTACCAACCCCGCCTTCTGCGCCAGAGGTCCCGGGTTCGATCCCCGGACAAGACAAATATTTGTGTGCATGAACATGTCTATTTGTCTTGGTCTGGGTGTTTAATATGTATATTAAGTATGTATTTACAAAAAAAAAGTATATAAGTATGTTTATCCGTTATCTAGTATCCATAACACAAGTTCTTCATGAAACTTAACGTGGGACTAGATAATTGGTGTGATTGTATGCGAATATTTATTTATTTATTATATACTATATTTTATTACATTTTAATATTTACCACTAATTTGATTGACTCAAACAACACAAGGTAGAGAAATTAAGGGCTGAATTTAATATTTCTTTATAATTTCAGAAAAAGTTTTACACTATTTTAATGGTTGATCCTGATGCACCACCACAGGTAGAAGGCGAATTCTATCTTCATATAATGAAATCAAATATACCAGTAAGTAATTATTATAGATACCTAAATACTTAAGAAAGTACAATTTTGTACTTTTCTCTATTCATAGATACTATTATCACAGGGAAAAGAAGTTATATTGTAGACTGTATTATTATATTACATTTGACTTTTGTAGGCTAACAGAAAGATGGGCTTTAAAAATCCATTAGACTTGGCTTAAATATTTAAACGCAATGCTTTTTCACAGGGATTAGGTTTAAAAGCAAAGGAGAGTAGCAAAACCGTTGGCATTGATTATAGAGGTAACATTTTCTACTACTTTTAGCATTTAATTTTGCATTTTACAATGCATTTTTTTATGTGATAGAAAATATTCTAGAACTTGAACCTGGACCCGAACCCTTTTGGTTCGAGTCCCGTCTTAGCGACATGAGACAAGTTGTTTTTACTAGTATATTTTCTTGTTTAAATTTTCTACTACTTTTTTTAAAGGTATTTCATGAATATTTTTCTATGTTTTGTAGGATATAAGCCACCTACACCACCTCGCGGGACCGGCCCGCATCGCTACATCAGCCTGCTTTTGGAGCAAGCTGACGGCAACAACTTTTTACCGCCTGTGCCACCGTCGCGCTCTCGGTTTAAGCTTGCCAACTGGCTGCGAGGGAAAAATCTTTGCGGTCCAGTAGCTGGCATGTTGTTCCGATCTCAGTTCTAGATGGCGCGACGATACTTTTAACACCAATGTCTGACCAATGTACAGTTTCAACAAAAATATTTAATTTAAATCTTAAATACTAAGTTAAATAAATGTTAAAGAATAATGTAAGCGTTTTGTCGCTGCTTTGTTATAATTACACCCGTTAATCCTACGTGATCTCATGTGATTATTCTGGACTGGCAAAGAGCTTATAGCATTTAACTTATAAGTTACTTATGTAAAAATCACATTTTTGTAACCCTGGAAACTACCTTCTTGTAAATGTAAAGTTTTATAGTTTTTTCTTTGTAGTAGTAGAGATTATCGTACGGAAAATGTTTCGTAAATAATATTTTAAGTGTTTGCACGGCAATGTGTATCGCAACTACCTTTTGCCATTCAAATTCTAAAGTTTGTATTGTTAAGTATTATGATTTGCCAAGTAAAGTATGATCTACGAAGAGAAAACAGCAGTCAATAATGAAGCTTAGTTTTTTTTTATGAACTACGGGGACACTCTTATTTTTCATCATACCTGCTGTTAAGTTATGTAGGCATACCTACGAACTATAGGGAAAGGCGAAACACTTTATCAGAGAATCCTTCTTAAGTCTTTTTTACCTACCCTACCTTACCTATTTAAAATGACATTCAATCATGCCCAACAGTTTTCATAAAACACAGTTTTTCCTATTATTACTAATTCTCAGATGGGACTCGAACCCACGACCTTTGAAAATCCGGTCTACTGTTCTTCTAACCACTGAGCTACCGAGACTTGCGGACCACTGTCGAAATTCTCCAATACTTTTATATTTTTATTACGCTGTAGGCTGTAGGCCAGCGTTGTCACATCAATGCCAGGAATATCCTTGCATACGAAAGAAAAATGTTTCAGATGCTTAACGATCGATTAAGATGTAACAGCCAATAATTTATGACTTTTTTATTTTTCAATGCCATTTTTATACTTATGATAAATTTTAGAAAGAAAATTTTTGGCTAGAGCTATGGACCAGATTGCCAAAGATAGTGGGTTCGAGTTCCATCTGAGAATTCACTTGTGGCCGAGTTGATTTTTTCCCATATTTTTTATGACCGGAAAGTTCTCCGATTGTACCCAGCACACGATTAGAGCAAGCGTTTTGTTTGGTTTCAACAGCTGAAGCACAATAGATGCGCCTGCGTAGCGTAGGCCAAACACGCGACTGCCTCTTCGTATTCGTATAGTTTTAGTATCTTACTTTTTCGAAATGACATTCAATTATGGCCAATAGTTTTAAAATAAGGATGATATTGACATAAAACTATATAGATGTTTTTTCGTAGTAGCAGAAATTCGCGTTGTAAATTTTTCGTAGATCCAGCAAAAAATATACATACTCTTCAGGTGAATAATTCAATTTAGCGTCAGTTTTATCATAGCCAATTAAAGGCGCCAGAGACTGGTACAGTCGGGGAAGTAGAGTTTTTTAGGATGCGTTATTTTAAAAGTAATAGATTCATGGAAAACGATTATATCACAAATAATAAAACACATTTGAAAATAAATTATTTCGTTAACCATATTACTTTTCAAAAAATCTTTCCCCAAAGACACTCTACTGGGCGACCGGGATATTTCCCGATTGTACCCAGTACACGATTAGAGCAAGCCTTTTGTTTAGTTTCAACAGCTGAAGAAAAACGGCGCCTGCGCAGCGTAGGCCGCGCACGCGACTGCCTCTCGCCTGCCCACGCCGCGCCTAATTTATATAAACAAATTATTTTCTCATCTCGCCCTAACTACTGGTTTTATATCAAGTGATTTATGCATGACAGGCAGATAAGCTAAGATACCTTTATGTTCTATGAGTAAGTGGCTTTTAGTGGGTACGCCGTTTACGTACTTAGGTAAGACCAAGCTAAATGTGACCTTTATAACTTTTTAATTTTGCATTTTACGCTATTTTTATGTAATAAATATTAAACAAGAAAATATACTAGAAAAAAAGCAACTAGTCTCATGTCGCCGTGACGGGATCCCGTCGTCGGGGTTTCATATTTACCTATCACAAATGTGACCTTTCCGAAAAATGTTCATGTTTAGATTTTTCGATGAAATAACGTTGCAATTTCTTTATTTTAAGTAAAGTTTAATTTAAATAAATACTTATTCTTAAGTTTGTAAGATTAAAGATTTTGACTCTATAAATAATTGCTAATAGGTCTCTAATAAAAATCATTGGTTGTATGATTGTTGAAAATATTGTTGCCTGTTCATGTTTCTTCAAGTAAAATGTCTAAACGAAATTTAAAGAAATTTTGACTTAGATTGTAGTAGGTAGTATGCTTACTATACGGTACTATACTTAGTAGGTACTAATAAATTTATGTTCTACTGCTAACCAAATTGAATAAAAAGTTACTTTCAAATTAATAAATATTTTCAATCCAAAATTTGCAAATGTTTACCAGATAACCTATTTTATATTTTTTCTGATATTAAATCAAGGAAAACTATTCATTATTAAGTACTTACAGTACTGATTTTTTGGTAGGTAATGCTAAGATTTTGAGGAATGATGTCACTACTTCTATAAAATTCAATAAATACATTATAAATAACCTAATTTTTCTGTAGTCCGAGAAAAACTATAAAATACAGTCAGGGAGTGGTATTCCCTACCTACTGGGGTGCCTACAATACTGGTATATTTAAAGCTCGAGTGAATAGGCTTTTTCTAGGAGAGCTCGCTCCATGTTAGGCCTCTTCTTAATGTAACGATTCAGAATGAGGCAAAGACTAAGCTTAAAAAAAGTGCAATAATTTCGGTGAAATAAAAAATTTACTACGTAAAATGTCAGAGTTAATCTTTCTGATCTAAAAAAGAGATATTTACATTATAATGTTTATCCTTCAGCAGATTTTAATTTAAAATTTTCTTACAATAAATAACCGGGCCAATGTCGATGCGGTTTGTTGCATTCGAAAGGTGTTATATCAGAACAGGTTCTTAAACATGTTTCATGGTGGTAGACCACCAGGGGGCGCTGCAGCAACCAGAAAACACATCAAAGTCTACTAAAACGATTTTAATGCGGCAGACATTTCAGACTTGGTTTTACAGGACAGCTGCAGATCACCAGGTGGCACTGCAGCAGAAAGGATGCAGCACTTGAGGGCTTCTTAGAAACTATCTAACAGATTCCGATTCTGTTTTTTGCATTAAACATGTCAAATTTCACAGTAGGTTTCTTATCATGTTTTACAGCTGTAAGCCACCAGAGGGCGCTGCAGTATTCTGCTGCGAGTTCTACAAAAATATGGAAATATATAACAAAATAAAATTTTTGAAAAAGCCCACGTCATAGACAATTATAGTTATGTGAATAATTGGATTTATTTATATTCATGCTGAAATTTATAATAGTGTTGGCAGCCCCCGACGGATAATTATTTTATCCTTTTTCAATTACGTTTTAACCGACGTGGGTTTTTTAAGTATAATTTTGCTTTTTTTTTTTATTTTTAGAGAGCATAGATATTATGTACATTGTACTACAGAAAACCCATTACTGAAAACCCCATCAAAATCAGACTAGTAGTTTTGGATTTGCTCAAACAAATGTTTACTGCAGCGCCCCCTGGTGAGTTGTCACTGTAACACACACACACAATCTAAGTACATTCACCAATCAAACCCAAACCCATTACTGAAAACCGCATCAAAATTGGAGTAGTAGTTTTGGAGATAAATGGTAACATTAGTTTGCAAAACAAATGTTTACTGCAGCGCCCCCTGGTGAATTGTCACCGTAATACCTATCTAAGAATATGTAAGAATCAAACCAGAACCCATCACTATAAACCGCATCAATATCGGACTAGTTGTTTTGGAGATAAATGGTAACATTGGTTTGCACAAACAAACAAACAACCTCTCACCCCAAACGTATATATATATACCGTCTCCTTACCGTCCTTGGTAAAAATAAAAAGAGTTAAATAATTTTACGAATATCCCCCGACTAAAATTGATGTAGGTACTATAACATAATTTATCCACCTATTCTTAAATTACAAACGCAAGAAAAACTCATCGGGTGCTGCCCAATTTCAATTAAAATTTTATTTAATCACATCTGTTAAATTATATTAGTTCATTTATCAGGGTAACGGTAGCCCCGACGGATTTTTCTTGCGTTTGTAATTTATGAATAGGTGGATAAATTATGTTATATACCTACTATGTACTCGTATATAAAATTCGTAAAATTATTTAACTCTTTTTATTTTTGTCTATGACGTTTTTTACATACGGCGTGAGTTGTTTTAGTCTCAACAACGAACAAATAAAAATACCTTTCCCGTCAGGGCGACATGAGACAATTTGCTTTTTTCTAGTATATTACTTGTTTCAAAATGATTACATAAAATAGCATTGTAAAATGCAAAATTAAAAAGTTATAAAAATACCTTTCATACCATTTTAATTGGGCTGACGTAGATATTATCAAAACAGACTTTCAATGAAATTTTGTAGGGTTGTACTGTACTTAAGTCAGGATTTTTTTTTCAACTCTCACGCTCTGAAAAGGAGATTTTGTCAATCAGTTTAGGCGTTTTGCGGCCTAGCGCGGCAAAGTACTTTTTTAATTTAATACCTAAAAATATGTCATAATGCGTTCCGAATCGCACTATTGACTTTTTTGTTATATTTGATTCTTATTTTAAAAAGCTTTAAATTAATTATTATACTCCGTTTCGGTTTAATTATATTATTTTAGTTCATTGAAAAACAATAACAATAAGATTGAACTATTTGTTATAAGAATTTTATATTAGGCTGGGTGAGATTTCACAACCTATAATTGGATTTCGGACTGTGACATAAATCTTTATTTTTAAATTGTCTTTGTCTTGTACCTCATGTCAGTGTCAACATGAACGGATTTTTTTTATTCTTATTAATAAGTAACAATATATTCCTATTTTAAATAACTTTAAATTAACTATAATACTCCCATTTTTATTATTTTAGTTTTTTATATCATTAAAACAACGAGAATAAGGTATATTTAGATTAAACTGTTATATTAAAAGTTATATTATGTTTAAAGAATTTTTTACCGGAAATTGACCGCGGAAAAAACCATAAAATGTTCCTCGCTGTTGTGAGGTGAAAAATTGTGTGTTGCGCTCGGCAGAAAAGTTTTTAGCGTCTTGTACCTTTGAAATCCTCGCTTCACTCAGGATTCAATAACTATTTACCTCTCAGGCCCGAGTTATGAAAGTTTGGACGATTCGTCCAAGTATGAAAGACAATAGATTATCTATTGTTATCTGTACACCGGTGACCTGCTAGTGACGAATTAAACAAATCACCTACTTACAGAAGTAAGATTTATAGTTAAGAACCTATAAGAATATGCATCACTAGCCCCGGGTTTCTATAACGTACTAAATAGGGTTTCTGCTCGAGCTTTCTCAAAATCGAGAAACCTCGAGAAATTTGGCTTCATTCGAGACGAGAAAAAAATGACTGGATCTGGAGAATTCTCGAGTCTCAAATTTGCGTCACGCTAGACGACGAAATATAAGAAACCGACTTTACGACGAGTCGATTAATGCTCTAATATTCTTAAAAGCCTATTTTCTAAGACAGAAGTAAGTTACCTAATTATATAATAGGTTAACTTTGCTTCTAGACTGGTCTAGTCTAGGAATAGCCAACTTTAAGTTTTTCTGATTTGATTTGCAAGTAATGAATTCAGTATAGTCAGAAACTATTAATGAGTACACCTATTCCACGATATCTTTTATAGACTGAATTATATGCTGAAAAAATTGTCTGAAAAAACTGTTAGGTTAGGTAACTACTTACTAATAACTTTGCCAGTACGGTATTTATTCATCAGGGATTATTGACGAAAGCCTTTCTTAAAAACAGATTTAATTTAATATTCAAGCAGAATAAGTTCTACCCCCATACAAGAACCCCAGATAAGAACAAGTATATGACCCCAAAAGCTGTTAAACCGCGTGTATTGTTAGAAAAGTTTTCTTTATTGCACATAAAAGGATCATAATTTCATTAAAAGTGTCGCACAAATTCACCCAGTTTGGACATGCAAAATTGAATCTAAATTAATTAAATAATAATTAACGCAATCAATTCAAATTCACTTAATAGGGATATTATAATCACAAATCATAAATCAAACGTAAATAACTAAGTTTTGTGTATTAAGTATGTATGAACTTTTAAATGTTTGTTTCTTTCCTTACCTAAACAGTTGAAGGAGTTTTTTTATTGTCGCGTTCATTGATGCATTCAATAAATGAATGTGCCAATCGAAATTTGCATAGAAAGATGACGATGAAAGTTGAAAGGGCATAGTGAGGACATTAGCTACAGATTGTGATGAAAGAAGAGTAGCATTAAATAAAAAATCCTGTTTTTTAATAAATTTCACCGGATTTCAAGAGTTTTAAGTCAATTCTTGAGATCCGAGAAAACTCGGGAATTTAGCCTCGAGAATTCCCGAAACTCGAGATAAAATTTAAGTTGAGAAATCAGTACCCTAGTACTAACGGATTGTTTTGGCTACGGACAGGTTAATTTACACATTTCTTATAAGGAAAATATGTCTAAATATAACTGTCCGTAGCCAAAACAATCTGTTAGTTAGATAAGGAAACCTTCGGCATAGGACAGGAATTTAAATATAATAGATATGAATTACTTAACTGACCATTAAAAATAGTTTAAGCTTTTCATTTAATGTATATTGTTAAAAGCTGAATACAAAAACCTGGATTAGATAAAAATAATGTTTTTTTAACGGATATCATGACAGCAGCCCTTAAAAGATGAAAATAAATCGGTTCAAAAATAAACAATCAAACCGCTTCCTGCGACCTTCACCATATTCGTCCTGTGCGCGGTCGCCATTCAAGAACCTTTCCGCCCCAACGACCATCTGTTCTTCTCATGTGTTCCGCCCACAGCCACGTCAGCTGACCAATCCTTCGAGTGATGTCAGTTACTTTAGTTCTCCTACGGAACTCCTCATTTCTGATTCGATCACGTAGGGAAACGCCGAGCGTAGCCCTCTCCATTGCACGCTGGGTGACCTTGAACTTTCTTATCAGACCCATAGTTAACGACCACGTTTCACTACCGTAAGTTATCACTGGCAACACACACTGGTCATAGACTTTCGTCTTGAGACACTGCGGTAAGTTGGACGCGAAGGTTTTACGGAGCTTTCCGAATGCTGCCCATCCGAGTTGGATTAGACGGGGGATCTCTTTCTCGAATTAGGACTAGGTAACTCTAATTGGAATCAATTGGATTGTCTGTCCAAGGTAAGCGTAGTGGTTACCTTTACCCTTACCTATGTTAAAAAAATAAGATTTGCTATTTCAAACAAATTTTTGAAAACAAAACCTTAGAGTACCTAGACACGTGCAAAACCATAGATCCTTTAAAACATTTGAATAGGTAGGTACTATAGTTACTTGCGATTCGTTGATAAAAAAATAGATATTATCTATAAAAAGTTATTAAGTATTAAATATGTAATTCAGTTCAACAACGATCATAATGCCTAGGACTATAACAAAGGTGAACAAAAGTCAGTTGAATTCATAACTAAATTGAAAAACACTCTAATATTCTCGGAAGTGTAGTATCACTGGTTGATGAATAATATTCCATGACCGCAAATTAACGAAAATAATAATTAGCCGTGAGCGATCCATCAAAATGCCTCTAGCTCTAATGTCGATTCCTAGAAGGTCATAATGTTTTTTCGTTATAATGCAAATAAAAACTTTAGCGGTACTTCTTAACTAATATCGAAATGTAAAAACTAGAATATTTAATTGTATACATATTTATTTTATTGACATTCATAATCGACTTTTGGTAAAGCAATTTCTAAACTTGGTATGCTAAATTAAGAATCGAAAACCACCAAATGTTGCGCTACATTTGATTTGTATTTGAAATGTCCTTTTGTCACCGGAACTAATTTGTCTCTGTCGCCGTCTTCTTGCTGAGATTTCAAAGTAGAGCGACTGCAACAGTTGCCTCTCGGGGTTGCCTCAGTAACTTTTTTTTTGTAGCAACAGTCACAGTCACACACATAAAAGTCTCCCGGCGGTCGCGTCGCTACTTGCGCGTACTCTGATACAAGCGCAGAGACAAAATAGTTGCGGAGACAAAAGTTGCTCGTTCACGCTCTCTCTACTAAGCACGCAAGTGACGCAAGTAACTTCGAAAATAAATATTTTCTTGGTGCTTCTTTCATATTATCTTTTCTCATATTTTATACCTCGGCATAATATATTTAAATGAATATATAATACTTATATATTAGGTAGGTACCAGTATTTAATAAACAACGTTATTATGAGTATACTAAAACTTTTTGTAAAAAAAACTTTTTGTAAGTAAGCAAACCTGCGGGCCTACCATCATCCTATCCTAAGAACGCTTTGTTTTTATTGAAGTTGACTCATTTTGACACACTATACTTTGGAAATAAATAAATAAAATTTATTTATTTGCAGAGAACATAGTATGATAAGATGATATAAAATTATAAAATACCTACAATATGTCCCACTCTCAGAAGAGTATGCAAATTAAATTTCAATTTTTAAATTATTACATTTTCATTTCATTGTGTCAGTAGTTGCTTTTTTCTAGTATATTTTCTTGTTTAATATTTATCACATGAAAATAGCATTGTAAAATGCAAAATTAAAAAGTTATAATTAGATGGCTGTTTCATCTTAATCGATAGTCAAACATCTGTAAAGATGTTTCTTTCGAATGCGAGGATATTTCTCTCATTGATGAAGCGACGGTGGCCAACACCGTAGTACGGTGAATATACTAGAAAAATTCGACGTGTCCTCATAGATCTCTGTAGCATAATTGGTTAGTGCATTGGGCCGGACTCCCAAGGATGCGAGTTCGAATCCCGTCAGGGCGACATGAGACTAGTTGCTTTTTTCTCGTATATTTTCTTGTTTAATATTTATCACATTAAAATAGCATTGTAAAATGCAAAATTAAACACTTCAACAAACTTCCATACCAACTTCTAAATCGGTGGGTATTAGGTACATACTTTACAACGTTGTAATTTTGCTTAGCGACTTTGTATTGTAACACTCCAAGTATTAAAGTTTCTCCGATCACGGCATTTCCGGCCTCACTCGATCGGGCAAAGGGGGAAGAGCGGAGAGGCATCGCGGCACACGCCAAACCGGTCCGTTAATTTAGAGTTTCTTCTAGCGATCCATGTCGATTAATTTACGACAGACAAGCTTCCTGTCAGAAAAACTACGATATGACAAGTTAGCTGTTGCCCAAGAGCTTTCAACAGTCATGTTAATTAGATTGATAATGCCGATGCATTATGTTAATGCTGTGCTGCACTTGTGAAACCACGGGCACTGCTGTTGATAGTGCCTCGTTAATTGATATGTCTGAAATGCGAGTGATTGAAAAGTGAAAAGTTTTAATTAAATTTTACGTTGCATTTAGGAATTTAATTAAGAAAGCTGCTCTTTCTCGGCGAAATATTAAGTTTTAATGTTACATGGTGGCTCGGCTTTCTTAAAGAGTTTAATTACTTATAGCCACAAAAAGCAAATTCAATAAAGCGATCTGTATTAAAATAATAAACTTAAATTTCCAAAATCAAACAACAATGTTATCAACAAATAACAAAAAGAAGTCCCATCTGAGAATTCACTTATGGCCGAGTTAATCTTTTCCAATATATTTCTATTTAAAATTAAAGTATAAAAATAGCATTGAAAAATGCAAAATTAAAAAAAACATAAAAAAAAAGTAGTTAGGTATTTGTAGAAACTATAACCTAATAATACATAAATCTCGAAATCAAATCTCGTAAGTTTAAGATAAACCACCAGGGGTGAAACAGTTAAAAAGTATCTCTGAATGTAGACAACATAATTATAACATTTCGTTGTCTCCTATTTTTTCCTTCAATACTGGGCCTGTTTAATTAGTGCTTCTTTCTTTATTTAAGAATGTGTGTACATTCGTGGAACTTCCCGGTTAACCAGTAGAGTTTTTTTAAGGAGCTTTATTTTAAAAAGTAACACATATATAGAAAACGTTTATATCATAAATCATAGAACATTAATAGATTTTTCATTTGAATAGTAAATTATTTCTTTACCCTTCGTATTTTCCGAGAAAACATTTCCCAAAAAAACTCTACTGTACAATCGGGAAGTTCCCCGATTGTACCTATGTCTAGCTTGCTTTTCTTCTGTATGCAGGAAATCTGAACTCGGGGAAAAAAGTACCGTATGTATTATTAGATTTTTCAAGATACATATCTTTTTTTAATAATTCTTCAAATAAGGCTACACTTAGTGAAAATCGTTTTTTTTTTTGTTTTTTTTTCTACTAGCTAGAGGAAACAGGAAAAACTGCTCTAATGATTCCTTTTAAGTTCTCTGCTACCTATAAGTTGAAAATTTCGAGCCTTTTGCATGTAGCAACTTCAACCTACCTTATTAAGAGCCAATTTCACCAGCCGTGCGTAAAACATCGACCAATGACTGATATGCAATGACATTTTAATGAAGTTAATCGTTAATCGGTCGTTAAATCTGATAATGAAAATTGGCCTTCAAAGTTTCGTAAATTCAACCTTCAGAAAAAGTGAAACTATATATCCGTATTGGGTAAACATCTGTAACTGATTTCCATGCGCTAGCGCAGCTGCGGAAACCCTTCCTTCCGGCCGCCTACGCAAGCCCACCGCCTCCGCGTCGCCCGCGCAATCCCATAATATCAATCATTTGATTCAACACACCGATTTCTATGATAATGCTAACGCTATCATACTTCTGTACCTCGATGTCCCCTAAACTACAATAAAAACGGTTTATGTTTCAGTTTAACCCTGCATTCACAGCAATATTTGTTTATTACCCTCACGCAATTTTTTGTACATAGGTAACATACCTGTTATTAATTCGGTATTCAAAGTACTCATGGTATTAAATTAGATAACGCTTTATTAAGATTCCAACAGCATTACCTGCAAAAGATTGCAAATTTTATTCTGAATACTAGCTTGTGTCATCCTGATTGCTACTTACAGTTTAAAATTACAAACCTAGAGCTAATGCGGCACACTTAAACCTCATCCGCGAGAATTACGCTTAAAGCCTTTAAAACAATTGACATTCACGTTTCCTTAAGTACGCAATTTGTATGTATGAATGACGTAATTACATAAACATGCAGCGCTGAAGAAGGTTCGCCGTAAGCACCTTAAGCAATGCGACTCGGTGTTCGGGCTGACCTACTACTTTGGTGGTCAGCGGAGAATTGAATGTGAGATACGTTCTTGTACACAATGAGCTAAACGAGATTGGGCCATATTTTATTTGCGTCCTTTGACAATTCATGTTCTCTCACGAAGTTATGGCACTTGTTTTGGAGAAAATTAATCGTATTGTCAAGGAAAAAATGTGACATGCACTTTTAATTTTATTGTTTGATCTCAGTCTGTTACGTTGGCTTAAAATGGATAAACCTTTACCTTTTTTTATGATCAACGGGGACACTCTTAGCCTTCATCATAACTGATGTTAAGTATTGGTAAGGCCGAAGATGGAAGTGAGCCTCTCCCGGAATCCTCATCACTGAGGAACTGGCTATCTTATCCCTAACTGCCGGAACACAACAATGCTGAATACAATGTTGTTATGGTGTCAGACTTAGATAAGATGGTGGTAGCTAGCCAGACGGACTTACAACAAGTCCTACCTACAATATGTACCCCCGCTGATAATCGTACGCGGACCCCTGGGTCTGATACCGGTGGTTGTTACCACTAGACCACAAAGGCGGTTACCTTAAAATTAATTTATACCAGTTACCCTATTTGTAAAGGTACTTGTTCTAAATAAATCTATTATTAAGAATTTATGCCTTATTGTTTAGATAATAAGGTCAAGTGCCACAGATAAAGTTACATTAGGAGAGTTTCTAATGCAGTCATCGCCAAATACAGCTTTGCTCATTTCTCAACGTTCAAGATAACTGCGACTACGTCATAGTTAAATTCGACCGAAGGCTAACTGGAGGCGTTAACAGTGCCGAGGCAATTAAATAAATTAATTATTTCCTTTCAAATTCGCCTGCATAAATTAGGCTTTGATAGTTTGACAGATCGCTATATAAGAAGTCTGATTTGTGTCTTGTCGCAGTCGAGAAACGATTTTTATTTTGTTCTATGCAACTCGAGCAAATTATGCACGCTAAATATATTATTTTCGAACGCCAAATTTACTAGTTTTTCTACATACTGTTAACATTGACCTTGTTTACCCTCATGTTATTTCATTTACATCAAACTTTTCACGCAGTAAGCTGTCAAAAAGCTTTAAATCGCAAACAGTAAGTTGCACCCAGTTACTTTTAAATAGTAAGAAAAAATTTAAGGTAAGTGGTAGGACTTTTTCTAAGTCCTCCTGGCTAGATACCACCACCTTATTTGAGACTGGCGCTTTAGCAACAATGTTTTCAACGTTGTTCTGTTCCAGCAGTTAGAGATAAGATATATAGCCAGTTCCTCAGTGGTTGAGGTTTCTGGAAGAAGTGCCACCTTCAGCCTTTTTTCATCACAGACCTATATCGAGATAGACGAAAAGAGCTTCAAACTGTATGAGAACCTAGCGTGTCGAATTTTTCGTACCTACGATGACTTCAGGAGCGAGATTTAGTGATGTGGAAATGTTATTGACGAGCTCTTGCAAGAAAGCACTGCACAATTAACCATTTTCGTATCTGAGTGATGCGTGTTTTCATGTCAATGGTCTCAAGTGGACTAAGTGGACTGACTTAGGTCGGACACTTTGACCGTGGATCAAACTTTTGACACGCAAGGTAGGTATACTATAACCGTCTATCTAACCGATATAGGTCTGTGCTTTTCATGACTTATTATAAGGTTTGATGAAGGCTTAGCTCTTACCCGTAGTAGGTAAAAGTAGAATGTAGTTGAAAGCAATTATCTTAGCTATTGTTGCTACAGCTTTGATTAATTAATACCCATTATCACTGTTTATAATATAATTCTTTCTTATAGGTTTTAACATAGACAAAATACCAACAGTTAATTGTGCAATTTTAAAAAGTTCCATCAGGTTTTTAACAAAAACAAATAAATTTCGATGTGGTCGAAACAAAAGAGGTTAGTTAAGCAATCTTTTTGTGTAACAGTAAAGTGATGGTTCGTCGCTATTGACATTTTCCATTGGCAAGGTTGGAAGCGCCGTGAGGCGGCGGCGGCGGAGGCAATCCGTAAGGCCGTGACACGAGGCGCCGTGCGTACGACACAAATTCGCCGTTCATTGATAAAAAGCTTCGCCCACACTGCGGAGGCTCCATTCACCGGCGCCGATGGTTGCGCAAGGCGCGTGCGTGTCCCCCTCCCGCCCCGCACACCCGCCGAAACCTTCATTCTAGGCAGCAATTGCCTTCCGCAACGGTTGTCACAGCCACTATTGCGTCAGTAAGCCCAAATTCTACGAAATACGTTTAGCGTTAACGAAGTGCTAAATTCCGTAAACACTCGAAAACAGTTGACTGGCGTTCGTTTCATAATCTTCATTCTTCCATCGAAAGACACACAGAATAAAAGCTGGCATCTATTTTAAGCTAATTCGTTTGTCATAACAGTACTTGTATGGCTATCTTACTTGAAAAAACAGCTTATTAAATCTTGTGCCAATCACAACCGTTCATAAGTAGAACAGTTCAATGTGAATCAAGACTAGATATGGAGTCAAAGGGAAAACTAAATAATTTGTAATACAAGTTAGTAATAACAATGCCTTAAAGGGAAACATATTGCGTTTTGGCGTTGTGCAGCGTTGTGCCGATCAAAGAGTACCAATTACTCACGTCACTTGGACACAAACAATTGCCTAAGGAGATTCTGAGAGGTCGGCTTACTGTACAATCGTCATAGGTCGTCGAATGTCCTCAGACTATCAATAACAGCTTGTCACGAGATTAAAACAGATCTGTAAGCTTGAAGCAATGTTAACGACGCGTTTACATCGCAAACTTTAAGTGCCCCGTAAAAGAGCTAAAGGAACTTGGATTATCGTTTTACAATGACAGGACATAGGAAAGAAAAGAACTTTATTTTTTACATGAATTTTTCTGGAATTACAAATGCTAGATGAATTGTAGTGCCAAATTCAGAAACATCAAATGCACAATGTAAATAGTTATAAAGTCATAGGTAACATATTTCAGTCAAATAAATCTGAAAAAAAGATAAAATTTAAATTTGATCTTCATAGAAGCCTTGTTAGAACTAAAATTACCTTCTTGAAAATGTGTGCAACGCGGACATCGTTCGACATTTACTGCAAGTTGTTGAGTAACAAGCAATGCGCATAAGCATCTTATCATTCATGGCTTTCCGTCATTACATTATTCAAAGCCATTTCCGAAGCTTGGAGTTTATTTAAATTAGTTCAGTTTACCTAACATATTGAACGTCGACCGCGCGTTGCACTAAACCAGTTTGTAATTAAGAGTACATTCGTATTCATTTAAAAGCGAACTTTCCTCGAATCGACGCGACACTTATTATAATAAACGCTCGCATTTAGAGTTCAAATTCTTAAGCTAATAAATAGAATCACATTTACTATCGAAACTTTTCCGTTACATTAGTAAAGTACTTACCTAGTCATACTTACTTATGATTGCCTATATAACATGGATTGTGTTTTGACTATTGTATTATAGAATACGGGTAGTATGATTGACCTAAGTTTAACCAAAAAATTCAATCTTTTTTTGCAACCCTTTTTCCAGCAAAAAAATCTTTACATTGTCACATTGTCAGCCAACTAACCAATATGCTGTCAGTGTTTAAAAGTGTAAAATAAGTTACTTTTATTTCTAGTTTATCGATCATCGTAAATGATTTACATTTAAGACTATATATATATATATATATATATATGCTCGTCGAAATTGAAATTGAAATTAAAATAGTGTCAAACTAAAGCAAACATAATTTGCCTATATCAATTATTTTTAAATCACTGACCTCACACTCGACTAACATTTTAAGAACCTTGATAAAGTCATTACATTATTTCAAAGACTTCCTACACGCGTGACAAGTTAATATACTTTAAAAAAATATTGTACAAGAGTTTGAACTCTTTGTTTTAATAAAGAGCAGGACTAATTATCGTATAATGTAACTACTTTAATAATGATCCTGTAGGGCCTCTTTTATGAAAGGCTCGATTAACATCTGACAAATGATTTATTGGACTTTAAAATGGCGTCGCATTCAAGTGTCAGGACTTCACTTACGTGCTCTTATAAAGCTGGTTCCTCTACATTATTTTTGTGACCTTATTTGTGTCATAATAAGGCACAAAATTGGACAAGAGATACACTATCAGATGCTGACCGCATGTGAGGAGGTCAAGGCAACCGTTTTTGTTAATATTCTGATTCAATATGAAGTGATTGTCGTGATGTCAGGGTTATAGAACACAACATGGTCTCAGCTGTCAATCTGTCAGTATACCAAACAAATTACTGGCATAGAACGATACTTAAAACGGCACAAGTATGTTATTTCCAATTTCACGAATTGATCAAAGGCGGGCTTCATTACAGTGCGGATAATGAAAGGCTTGTATAGGTAAATACACTAATGCTCCTAGAGAATAAACACACAGACACTAGTGGCATTAATATAACAACTTTCTAACTTTATTTACTTATTTTTATGAATGCAATAGCGATAAAAAATAGCGTAGCAAAAAACCAATTCTTATTTGTCACTAGCTTCCACCCACGACTGCGTATGCGTGGAAATTTGGAAAACGATACTCTATCCGATCCCATTTGACCGGGATAAAAACTATCCTAACAATCATTTTAGCAGTTTTTACTTGATTGGAACCCCTCGAGTGTGTACTTACTTATAAAACAGCTACAGCCGTCAAGTGTGTATCAGGTTACAGGTATTATTTTCTCGGTGTACCTATCGCCATTTTTTCTATTTTACTCAAGAACCACAATAGATGAAGAAAATCTAATCTCTTTAAGTAGGTTTTATGTATAAATATCATATAGTCAAGTGCAACATCCAAACTTTCACATTTATTAATATTATTGAGTAGTAGGATTTGTTTTATTGCCAGCGTTCATTAATATTTAGGCATGTACTTATCTTAGTTTTTC
Source organism: Chrysoteuchia culmella (assembly GCA_910589605.1). Lineage (NCBI taxonomy): Eukaryota > Metazoa > Arthropoda > Insecta > Lepidoptera > Crambidae > Chrysoteuchia > Chrysoteuchia culmella. The sequence goes on from OU342653.1 coordinate 12,123,036, forward strand.
TAATTTTTCTACTTCTATTTATAGTTTTTCATGTCTCATATTCTGAAAGTAACTCATAACTTGCCTAAAATGCGGGTTAAAAGTGATATGTGGCGGCCCTAGGGCTGTAATGAATTTAAAAAAGAATAGGGGGTGTCATGTCAAATCGATATCTGTAATCTCTTTGGACTTTTATTTACCAAAGGTATGTAGGCAAAGGCACAGAAGCCTATACAGCTTATTTTGCTACATTATAAAATAATTAAAATTGTAGAAACCTTACAAAAAGATAAATTATTGATATATATAAAAGATTGTTATTAATTCTTAATAATTTTTCTTATTTAATATTTTTTTAGAATATTCTGTTTGTTTTTACTTTCCTCATATTCAAAATGAAAAGTAGAGTGTTTACTTCGGGTTTATGGACCCATAACAGTCTCGAACTATCGGCTAAAACACTCGACTGTTATGGGTGTCATACAGCCCTTGGTAAACAATCTACTATAAATCTAGTTTTTGACACCCAGCCCAAAAATCACAGTACGGGTACAACGTTGTTAACGAAGAAATTAATTTCTTCATCATAATCATATTTTCATAAACTACATTTTTTATAAAGCAAGCCTTAAACCCTTACAAATATAGTAAGAACTGTTTGACATTTAAGCAACAATATTTCCAGTAGATAAAAAACAAGCTTAATGCAATATTAAGCTTAATATTAAAACGTGCTAAAACCGCTCCTGGGTTAAAAGTAATAATATTTAAGTAAAATAATATTTTTATCTGGTGTCGATTGTACGTTAAGCCGTATACGCACGAACGAGTAAAACTTGGCGAACACGAAGATGGACAACTTTGTTTGCACGTTCACCACTAATGAACATCAAAACACTGAGTTCGTCAAAAAAATTCGTGGTAGCGGATCGCTTTTGGTTGTTCCGTGCGGACGCTGTTCGAAATTTAAACCTTATGAACACAAGTAGAACTGTGTTCGTTAAGCTCGGATTCCACCAAAAGCGTGTACTGCATAAATGTGCAGCACATGTTTCGTGCACAAACTCAAATAATGCGTCAACTACGTGGCTCTATGTCCACTGCTAAAGTTTTGGGTACTACGTGTGTGCGAACAAATAAATGTTTTCGCTCTAACAGCAGAAGCAAAGAGCTACGAGTGTACGCACATTTTGTAAATGTATCCTAAAGAGAGTTCACCGAAAGGAACATATTTTGTGTAGAACTGTGTGCGGCATAGTGCCGCACACCGGTGAAATTGCACCCTAAGGCGTTCGTGTACGCTTTGCTAATCTGCGTCCATACGTACGAACCAATTGTTCCGTGTTCGCCTTGTTTTGTTCGTTCGTGCGTACAAAGCCTTAGCATCGATAAACGCATAGCGCGTGCGCCTAGCGGGGGCGTCTGCGCATGAATGGACTGAGTGATTCACGGCAGCAACCCATTCATGAACCACGAGCGAGCACAGTTAACTATTATTTGAGTTAATTTTCTTAAGCAATTATGGGGTTTTGTTTTATCTGAGACGAAAATATTTGAAGTATTGTTTAATACAAAGGCGCAATTGAAGACGCAATAAATTGTATTTAACATGTTTAAAGTCTTTTGAATGAATGCCCAAAGTAAATGTTATCGACAATATTTTTGGATAATAATAAAACTGTGCATTTCATTTTGTAATAAAAATAACGGCAGGCAAAAATTAATATTTGTTATAGTAGAATGTCGAAGTAATGGTTTGGTACTGTAGAAAACGTAGCGGTCAGCCCGTAGCCTCATCCGACGGCTGATTTGACTCGAAGGCAAAAGGTTATGAGATTTCAACCCATAGATTTGCTGATAGCTTTTAACCGGACGGGTAATTGTTTGGAGAACGGGCTATTAATTCTATATAATGGCTTTAAGTCCACATTTAAATTACCAAATGAAAATTATGGTTCGGGCCGGTCCGTGAGCATTCAGAACTTTTGTGCGGCACTTAAATGGAGCTTTTTTGTATTCTAATTGCATACTTTGCTCAGTTTTTTTTGTTAATATAAAATACGAACTTTTGTATGCATAAGCGACCAGTATTTTTATTCTATACCTAATATATGTATTATATGATGTGCATGCGTAGCAGATAAGTGTATTGATTAAAGTTGCAGAATGACACTATTTAAGTTGTCCTATCTAAAACTAGACTCTGAATCTCTGAGTAACTGTTGTTAGTAGGTAGGTACCTAGAATTCGTTGTTTGCTACGTTTGCTTTGTAAGGATGGCGGCAGGGAAAACTCAAAATTATACCTAAAAGCCTAAAAGAAGTTGAATTTATATTGAAGAAAAATTTACTGTTTTATTTAGACATTTTCTTTTCTAGAAAACTTTTGAATCTGGAATGTAGGGAAGTACGTAAGTATTTACGTAAGAATTCTATGTATTTTGATTCATGCTGCGTTGAAAATATGAGTGATTGTTTTTGTTAAGTTGTCTAGAAGTTTAATATTTCACATATTATAGGTACATACCTACTGTTGCTTTTAGTATCAGATATTAAATTCACACTCCTCACGTTCAACAAATGAATTATTTACCTTTTCTATAAAATATCTCTAACAAAACTTATCGCAATCGACTGACTGTCTAGAGATTAGCTCATAAAGAAAGTAACTCTTCAGTATTATTATTAGTATATTTGTGTATGCAATAAAAACTGTCTAGATTTTAAATTGGAAATTAAAATAAAGTTTCTTGAACATAACAGTAGTATTTCAATAGGCCTTACACAGAAGCGATAAATGGAAAATGTATCTGATAAGTAATCGTAGAGCAATCGAAGTATTTACAACCGTTCATTTGCATCTACAAATAATCATGGCGCTTGCGTAAACGGAAAATACTTAAAATCAACCTAACAAGTCAAGAGCTGCCGTGTATAAGAATCTAGATTTAAGATAAGTAAACAATAAATTGTAGAACAAGGCGTTGCAATACGTTTATAGTTTAAATGGTGTATTCCCTCTGGAATCTTTCGCAGTGTAAACAAGATCTGATTAGATCTGTCTGGGGATATAATCTAGACTAGCTTATTTATTAACACCTCTCCTGAGATCTAATCCACTGTGGTGTCGCAGGAAAACGCATGGGCTCTCGGTGTAGTAGGGTCAGCTATTAAGGGAAACGCTCCTATTGCCGGTAGTGTCCCAGTGACCGGTAAAAGCATTTTCTTGTTACATTTTTAGGCTTATAAAAAAAAGGTATAAATAATTATTATTAACTTATAGTATAGCAACAAGGATCTTGCCTTCTCTATTCTTCAAGCCCTGCCTTTAGTTCGAAAGAGCCTTTGCATTCTTGGAACCAAAAATACTGCTCATCATCGTATCACCCAATCCAGTGCTTGAGTTTTTTATGGATTCTCCCAGCATGTCCTACCCTAAATGTGTCTTGGAGGTAACTAATGCGGACAAACAAGTCCGACTAGCTCAAGGGAGGCCGGGACTTACAAAGGTCTCTGGAAAAGGCCTTGGATAAAATACGGACTGGAGCCGTCCAGGAGAGGTAACGTTTCGATCTATTGTACTTAACCGATACGGAGCAATTGTACATAACTTTTTTTACTTTGAATGGGTTTACTCTTAATCCTAATTCAGCCCAGGGGCTAAGACAAGCTTCTCGATGGAGCGACGTAAACCAGATGGTGCCTATACCCTTGCTTTGAGGTGGTTGGGTTATAAGTACTCGGAAATACAGACGCAGCAGCGTTAACGGTTATTAGGGCGTTTACCTTACTCTATGTATCTTATCCACGAGTATAACTTATCAAATTCCAAAAATAGTTAATAATTATTAAACATTATTCGATTTCAGGCCTGTAAGTTTCAAAGTGCGATTCAATAGCACAATATCAAAGCTATTTTTTTAATAATCTTATACAGTCAGTAGAGGTACGAGGTGCTACACGATTTAAAGTCGAAGATTTTCCACTTGGTGCGCAATTTAAGGTTATGCCTATAAAAATAACCCTTTGTAATTCGGTAAACACTTGATAAATTAAAGTTACTACAGACAGAGCACAGACCATAACGATATCATATTTAATTAAGGACAATGTTTGGCCTTTGTAGTTAAATTGCCAACAAGAGTCCTTCATCGAGAAGTTTCATTGGAGTTAAATACATATTAAAATAGTGGGTAATTCTCATTTATTATGCCGCCTACAATATCCACATTAATTGTAGCTCACTAAATTGTTACATGTAGTATGTAGGCGTGTGTACTGTAATTTGTAATGAGATTCTTTATGGAACCTTAGTAAATACCTATTATAAAATAGTTAATTCTTGTTGTTTTAGTTCCAATAATGTATGAAGGTGGGTTTTGAACACCTTCTACGGGTAAAAACGCGCTTTTTTTTCTCACAGTTAAAAGTTATCCGGTGACCGCGGGCTATAGAAAAGTACCGTAACGCCGGATATTATTTAAACTAAATAATGATGATAATATGTCCTAGAAAAATCCCTTCCGACGTTAGCGTATTCTTATATAATTGAGTTGTTCCGGGTAGGAATGGGAATAAACTTTAGAATTTCTTGGTAATTAAGTATTTCATTTTCATTAGCGTAAAAAAGTTGTGTGACTGTCATAAGTTAATATGACAGATGAAAGAAAAAAGTGTAGGATTCGTACTGCAATACACTTTGCTGTTTTAGGGATTGTCTTCATTATTTGTGTAATAAAAATTATCAAACAGACATCAAGATGTTTTCTCCAGTTTTGATTACCTTGAAACTGAATACATTTTACTCTATGTTTTTTCTGTCTTTTTTATATCCATGGATTTTTTCTTGCTTCTACACATGTTTTACTTCGTCAGCAAAAATGGTTTTGAAAATATTGCGAGTCTATGCAATCTTTGAACGTCAGAGATTTCAACTAAATTGGTTTAACGTATAATCGCACATCTGCTGGAATAGTTAAGAAAGTGAGACCATAAAGAGGGCTCTGGCGTCGCCAACGAGATAGTTATCGTCTAACTAGCTGTCGTGTGTCGGCGCGATGGGTTAACTGTGCTACTGAATATACACATCCTCTCTAGATTTGCATTACACAGATATAATATTTCAGAATTGATTACGTTACGAGACGTTTGTTTGATGGGAAGGCAAATTGAAAGTTTACGTATGAGTTTTTTATTAGGAAACCCAAGAAGGTCAATACATGACAAAATTACTGGCGAAATCAAAATAGTAAAGATCATATAAAGCTTAAAGAATGCAACATCTAGTCTAGACAGACTAAACTATCAAGTCACCTGGCTACCGCCCCATTGTGCAGTTTACCGCACGTTATACCAAAGTATGTCACTAGGATCGTTACATGGATTATAAAACTAGGTGCGTTTGCGCACGCCCACTGCTGGGCTTGTGAATGGATCGAGCCACCGATCCGAGCTGCTCTGCTTGCAACAGCTAGCGCCTACGTTCAGCATGAAGGTCGGTTACTTTCATTCATAGACTTGGCGATCTTGTCCGCAAGAATTTGATGTTAGAATCACGACCTCTCGCATAATATGACAAGTAAACTTTAGGGACAGGTACAGGTTTCGCAACGATGATGTGACTGATTTTTTGTCGTGCACTTGTATAACTTGATAAGTAATTTACAAATTGACATCAGATTTTGATAGTTTTAAATTTTATTTAAATGTATTTTGCGCAGTGGTTGATATCTGACAATTAACTTCTTCACACTTTCGATGCGGAGACATTTTTGATGACCTTTAGACAGACTTAATAGACCTCATGATGCCGTAAACGTATTAAAAGAGACCACGTTTCTAAAAATAGCAAGAAGTCGAAGTTAAACATTTTTTTAATTAAGCTGAAGTAAAATATATTTCATATAAAAACGCATAATGGCAATCGGACCTTATTTTAATAAAAATATTTAACCTTCCGATTTTGCAACAGATAGAGCAATGACCAAAAATTTTCAAGTTTGTTGAAAGTTAGGAATTTTTTGGACAACCCACATATATTTTTTAATTTATTAAATTTGATATAATAGTACATTACTGCAGCGGCCAGCAATAGAGGCATTGATGGACGAACGTGTAAATGTAGGCCGAGGCGAAGCCGAGGCACACATACGTTAGTCCATCAATGCCTAGTTGAGGCCAAGGCTTGTATAGTACTTTTCTCAAATAAGCTTTCTATTTTCAAGCCAGTTGGAAATTTAAATAAAACCTTTGATAAGTTACCTCCTTGGTTGCTATATTTCAGAGTAAAAGATCGTTCCATTTTTAAATTACACGACAGATTTGAGTTTACTATGTACTTTATTTGGCCGCTAAACACGACAGATATGGATTTTCATACAGCTTTTGCCGGCCGCTGCTCGCATGCATGTGGCCAGTACAGCAATATCGATTTATCTCAAAAAGGTTGTCAAAATAATGCTCATATTTCCAAGCATGTTTGAGAAATAATTATTTGTTATGCAAGGCTGGATTTATTGAAAGCTGAGCAAGTGAATGATTCTAGGATTGAACCACGAGCGTAGCGAGCGTCACTTCAAAGGTACAAGACGCTAAAAACTTTTCAGCCGAGCACAACACACAATTTTTCTTTTCACAACAGCGAGGAACATTCTAGGGTTGTTTCCACGGTCAACTTCCGGTAAAAAAATCTTTAAACATAAAGTATAATCTAAATATACCTTATTCTCGTTGTTTTAATGATATAAAAAACTAAAATAATAAAAAAGGGAGTATTATAGTTAATTCAAAGTTTTTTAAAGTAGGAATATATTGTTACTTTTAAATAACAATTAAAACAATTTCGTAAATGTTAAAACTGACATGAGGTACAAGACAAAGACAATTAAAAAATAAAGATTTATGTCACGTTCCGAAATCCAATCATAGGAGGTGAAATCTCACCCAGCCTAATATATTTTTTATAACAAATAGTTTAATCTTATTGTTATTGTTTTTGTGATTCAATGAACTAAAATAATATAATAAAACCAAAACGGAGTATGATAGTTAATTTAAAGCTATTTAAAATAAGAATAAAATGTAACAAAAAAGTCAACAGTGCGATTCGGAACGCATTATGACATATTTTTAGGTATTAAATTAAAGAAGTACTTTGCCGCGCTAGGCTGCAAAAAGATAGAAGAACTGATTTACAAAACCTCCTTTTCAGAGCGTGTGAGGTTAAAAAGTACTTTTCATTTATTTAATAGACGGGCGAAGGTCGAGTTTAGTTCGGATCTTAGGCTATTTAAACCTATACCCTATAACCTTTTTTCAACGCGATTTGCTATTAGACGTTTTTGGTAGCACGACGACCTGCACGAAGGAAAAATTATTTTTTTCTTTTATTGAAATTACAAATTACAATATTGGATGATGAACATTCTCCAATTTTCGACAAAGTTGTAATTTGAAAACATTACTTAGTTGATTGATAATAAAAGAAGTGATAATTCATACCAACGGTAATCTTTTTAGACGGTTTTATGAAATGTTATTTTAGTTTAAGTTTCAAATGTTATTTCTAATTTAATTTATTTTTATGGACGATAATGATTTTGTATTATCATGGAAATAGCATTTAGGTATCTAAAATAAACAAGTGCGTGTCGGGTCACGCGCAGTATAGGGTTCCGTAGTTAGCCTTTACTATAGTTTAAATGGTTATACTTATATTAGTCACTTTTGTTTGAAAATAATAACTTCTGTATTCAATGGAATCATACCTATTCAATGGAATTTGTACCTATTATAACTTTTTTAATTTAAATAAATTTTATAAGTCAATCGATTATTACTCGTTCACCTGTAAAGTCCATTTAGCAGTGATAGTTTTCGTTTGAATTTCATTAAATGGACTACTCTACTGAATTTTATCCCGTATCCATAAAAGTTTAAATTTTAGAGGGGAGGGGCACAATTAAAACAAAAGCTAGATATTTAAAGCTAATTCGAAAACAGATACTTACCTTAATCGAAAAGTGGTTTCCGCAAAACTATAATAATATTATATATAAATATAATATTTTTAAAATACCTATCCAACGACACTCCACACTATGAGATTAATGAGATTTTTCTTTCTTTATAACGTTACATGTAGGTTCACTTGAATATTTTTTTTTTATTTAAATACACATTCATGCTTACAGCTTTCTAGAAGTAAGGTCCTCTTAGCTAGGCCGCGGATGTACAGACAGACATGGCGAAACTATAGGTTCCTTGTTGACTTTTTACGGAACCCTAAAAAGATGATTTATTTGCCGCGGCCGTTGTGAATAGTAATTATCGTTTATTTTTTTAAAAGCATATAATATTTCTGTCCTCTTTTTTTTTATAAAAATATGAACATGTTACATTCAAATATTTATCAAGACTGGGTTCAGCATTCTTAGAACCTGTTCGACTAGATGCTAAACAACAACAGTCTAATGTCACCGGATATCGTTAAATTATAATTGATAAAATGCTAAAAACTACTATTCAAAGTATCGCCTATTAAACAGTTTAAATCATCTAACCCGACGAGTCGTCGCGATCGCGTCCGTATCCCGTCGTTCATTGACACGTGCCAAACCAGTTTTCGGGCGAGTTTTTCTGAATGGCCGCTTCCTTTGTGAGCGTAAACATATTCAAATGTTGCGATTAATTCATAGCTAGATAGTGCCATGCTTTTATGAATGGAAGCCGTTGCAGCGGTGTGCGTGGCGCGCCCTATAATGCACACACGGACGGAATATTTGCATACCGGCCTAGCCGCTCACGTGTCGCCTTCGTTCCGAACAGTTACCTCTTCAATATTCGAGAAGTTAATTTTAAATGTAAATGAAATTTGAAAGTCAGAATGGTTAATATCGATACACCTAGACCTTTCAATCGGGCGATGTTTGCATTAAGCGGGTTCGTTAGGCACAGGCGAGTCATTAAAGGGTTACCTGCCTAGGTACAGTATACCGCAGGGGAACATTATTGTGCTCATACTGCACAAAAGGATCAAGGTTTGCATTCGCAACACAAGCACACCTTGTTAGCATGATTTATAAACTTCGCAGAATAACATTCTCAATAGTCAATAGTATCAATGTATGAATCTTGATTGTGCTCGTGAAATGTGACACTGGAAGCCACGGCAAAGATACTTTATTGTGTAAATCAACAGCCTACTGTTCGTTTTAGATGAATACATTGCTTAGTATTGTTAATATTTCATTATGTCTTTTATTTACCTACTATCAAAATACACGAATAATAGAGCTCTTTGAAATCTAAATAAGTTTAGAATCTTATGTCTCCAAACACCTAAGTGTACTTACGTCTAAGTTATTTCTTTTATCTTAGCCTTTTAGAAAATGTTTTGAAAGAAGATATCTTCAAATGTTATTTTCAGGATTTTCAAAACTTTCTAGCAAAAGCTAGCTCAGATTTTACTATAGATTAGTTAAATTTCCTAAAGGTACATAGTTGTTGTAACATTTAGGTACTGCAATAGTTAAACGATACCTGCTCTTCATCGGAACATTATTTCGATTTATGAGCGTGAACATTGCCGCAATGGGGATTAACAACAGGTTCATTCAATCGCTTGAAACTTTGTTACAGTATAGCTTAAACGTATAAAAACTGAACTGTATTTGTTTTAATTAAGATAATTTCAAATACGATAAGTAGTTTCGGATTTACAAGTTTTCAAACTTCAAGATTCGGGCGCTCTTTGCGTGACGTCATTGTATACCGTTTCATACAAAGGCGACTCTCTGACCAAATCGGACAAGCGTGAGCCGCAAGCTGCATACAAAGTATTATTCAGTGATTTCATAAAATAAAACGCCGATCCGAAGTTAAAAATTAAAAATCTCTAGAAATATACCACATATGTAAAAATAAAAACACCGTATTTTTTTATTTGTCATGTAGGTACTACATGATGGCAAATAAATCTAAAAGTGCTGTTATCCCCATTGTGCGCGTGCGTTTACAATGCTCGATAGACAAGATCACCACAAGGGCTCTCAGATGAACAAGTCCACAGTCATTTCCGGTGCACTGTCGTTCCATGTCGAAACATAGAAGAATCGCTGCTAATTTATAATCGTCACTTCACTGACTCACAATAAACAAAGTGAGATGCGTCGGCGCGGTGTTGGCGGATTTTGAGGTAACGTTTCGCAATTTTTAACCTCATCTCGGATTACTGATGAGTGATAATTGTTGGCGCCTACTTTTTGCTAACGTTGTGTAAGTGAGAATAGGAAAGGCTAATAAAGCCATATGCACAAACGATGGGAGATAACTTTCGTGCAGATAGACAGTTATGTGTTTTGTGCGACTGCGATTTTTCGCGTTTGCAACTAAAATTATCGACCTGGTTTCCGAAGTCAACCTTATAAAAGTTGTTAATTGTTATAAGTAACAAATCTCTAGCTTACATAATTACGTTCTGTCAAACATTTATCAGGAAAGAATGTCTCCAAACACGAGTTGGTAACCAAACTAACCGTTTAACAAGTGTTGTTTTAGACAGCACAGTATTGTGTCAACACATAATGTACACAAATACGCTCATTGGCTATTCATAGCTGTCGGAATAGTCAGATGGCCATAAGTGTGCGTTGCGGTCCACTCGAGAGTCGAGGTGGCCACGCCGCGCCGGCGCCAACATTCGACGAAACCACGACGAAACTATCCTAATTTTTCCATTTCCATCTCATTAGCGGTTTAAATGCGACGTAAAATTTTTGTTTATGTAGCACCGGTTTATTTACGATTTTATGCAAAGTAAGAGAACAAATGAAGGGCATATTCATTTTGAATAGTTACTCTATTAACATGGTTCCTTTTCAAATATTCTACAAATCAGCTACCAATGAGAACGTCATAAGGATTTAATTACGAGTTAGGCTATTTTAATGACTATTAAATATAATTATATGGTTTGCTTTCAAAGGCAAAAATGTAATTTATATAAGCCACTTTTAATCGAGTGTAGATAAACAGTGGTGTATAATATTTTATACATTTCAAAAGGAAGCATAATTTAATTATGGTGCCTAAGTGTGTGCACTTATTGATAATTAAATAACGACTTAAAATTTTCCTTTCTTCAGCAAAGCGAATATAAAAAAATGTGAAAATAAAGTGATATTTTGTTTTTTTTTTTCAATTACACACCTATGTGGTAATTTGATACATAACACCTTGTGACTTACAAAAGTCTTAAAATAGACGGAAGGCAGCGTGAAAAGTTAGTTATATGAAAGGAAAGTGAATCTAATCTGGGCAGAGCGCCTGGACCGTAGGCGAGTAACGGCACTCTTCGCTTTTGCGACGCAACTTGGCAACCCAACAGAGCTTCTGGACGTGGATAAATTCAATAGTCGTTTAAAGTACAATAATTTTTTACCTCGAAACAAAAATCTAAACATATATTCAACCTAGACTCTTTAATAATATGTCTTCTTTAAAAACTGGTAGTATGAAGGAAAGTCTCGGTAGCTCAGTGGTTAGAGCATTGGACCGGATTTCCAAAGGCCGTGGGTTCGAGTCTCAGTTGGAATAAATCGAAGCCACAAGTGAATTCTCAATTCACTTGTGGCCGAGTTGATTTTTTCCATTTTTATATTTAAAATTTATAGATTTATAGAAAAATGCAAAAATAAAAAACGTCATAAATTCTCGTTGTTATGGAAAAAGATAAATTGTTCTACACTACACTGTGTCAGTAGGTAGTCGTAAAGTTTATCGTTGAAAGTATATTTTGGCACATTAGAAGTATTTAAAACGTTTTTTTTACAAAATATACTATTTAATTGGAGCCTTGTCTATATAAGTAGGCATTATCTCAGTAATACAATCACGCTTATTTCCTAGAAGGGTGGATAGGTCGGTTCTTCATTGCTAATGCTCTTACGTTACTTTACTTTATATTTAAGTCTTCTCACATTTCAGACGAGTAATCACCAGAGCAAATTTATAATTCGAAATCAAGCTTTATTTCTGTTCTATATCACATACATAATGTAACTATATTAACGTTTGTCTAATATAAAGATATAATTTTTGGAAAGGTGAGAAGAATCAAATTATTATTGAAAAACAATTTACTACTTAGTAGATATCTAAACTTCTCGATATTTTTTCCTAGTTAAGTGGTTGGATAGTGTCATGGTCACTTTAGGTTTTAGTACACAACGTAATTGCTTGAGCATTAAATTCCTTAACATCAGTTTTGTCGTTGTAAACTGAAGATATACCTGTCTTAAATTTATTTATTTCCCTAAGATAACTTTGTTCACCTTTTAGAGTGGTCCAAGGCCCCTTTAGTTTGTGAATAGTGTCAACGATTGAACACTGATACAATAGACTTTAATACAAGCTATCAGTTCCTTCAAAGAATGGACTCGCTGAATTATTGCTGGCGCCCACACTTCTCTTCAACAAGTCACTAATCTCAACCAAAGAATACTAACTATGTCGGCATATAAGTTCATGAAATAGTCTGTCGTTTACGTATGTCAAGATGTTTGAAGGGTAATTTCATGATCATGATTATTAGATACAGAAACAAAATTTAGAAAACGTTATTTATAAACATTTTAGTACCATTAAAATCTATAACACATCTTTAACCGCCTCTGTGGTCTAGTGGTACAACCACCGGTATCAGACCCAGGGGTCCCGGGTTTGATTCCCAGCGGGGGTACATATTGTATTCGGTTTGGTTGGTGGTAGGACTTGTTGTAAGTCCGCCTGGCTAGCTACCACCATCTTATCTAAGTCTGACGCCAAAATAACAATGTTTTCAGCATTGTTGTGTTCCGGCAGTTAGAGATAAGATAGCCAGTTCCTCAGTGATTGAGGATTCCGGGAGAGGCTCGCTTCCATCTTTAGCCTTATCAATACTTAACATCAGGTATGATGAAGGCTAAGAGCCTCCCCTTCGTTCATAAAAAAAAAAACAATTTACGTGATTGAAATTAATAGGAGCTACAAACCCAACATTAAAGCAAAAACAAGAGTTGATTTCCTTCATACATCAGATGGTCGAGGATAATAAGTTTGTAATTGCGAAACAGCTGTTTGTAATGAATGGGGGCGTTACGTAAACAAAGGCTTGGGCGGAGCTGCCACCGGGTACTTCCCTTCTCCACCTCCCTCCCCACTCTTCTCCCCTCTTCGTCAAGCACCTGCGACTGCGCAGCTTTTCGCAATCAACACGAAATTCGATACGTGACTACGTGACGCGCCTGGCGCCACGGACTGTTACCTAACAGAACGTTTTAATGAATGGAACCTCAAAAGTAGCGCGTAGAATACGAATTTGCTTCTAATATATGGTTACATAAATATGCAATAACGAGTTTTATTTTATGGTTGAAAATGTCTAATATGAAATTATATATTTGCTTCGTCTCATCTTCTTGGTTTATATGATAGTTTTTTTTTGTATAATTTGCTTAACCAGTAATAGGATTTCTAGGTAAATAAACGTTATTAACACGTCAGATATAAAGAAGTAAGAGCGTACTTACATTTTTTTTGTATAGATCTTTTAATGTAAATGTAACAAACAAAACAAACACTTAATCTATGAAGAAATTCGCTAAAATCTAACTACCCAGGCAGGAATCGAGTTGTTATAATCGAAATGGTTCGCATTTCACTTGGGGATTTATCAATCGTAAAACACAAATGCCAACAATAAAAAAAAATATACCCAGCTCATAACCTGTGAACATCGGATGCTTGAAAACTCTTACCTCTCGATAAAGAAACATCCATAAAAGGCAGCAGGATAAACAAAAGGCAAACATTAATGATTTTGTTTCATTTACATTGTACATTAACAAAAAATATTCTTCAAAAGTCAACGCTAACACGACGACCACATATGGCGTCGATTCGCCGCCACCTACTAATTGAGAGCGACACTAGACAAATATATCTCTTTTTATGGTCTCGGCCGGTATTAAGTATACTGATTGGTAAATAAACAGAGTATAGGATCCTAAGAGCGAGATGAATCAGCTCTCGATCGAGCCGTGATTAGAGGCGATTAGCATGCGCCCGCGCACCAGCCTCCGTAGGGCTGTCGCCACTTAGCAAATATCTATCGGTGGAAAATTTCCTGATTATTATCCAGATGTTTAAGTAATGGTCCCATCTAAACTTTTGTGAACATAGTCCAGAAAAGTTATCTATCAGTAGAATAGTTGTCGACTGAAGGACATTGTAATGTAATGTCTTCTCATGTAGCAACCCTAAGCCTTACCAAACGATCCATGTGGGAGGTGGGAGGACCCTGCTCACCTATTGTCTTACAACGCGTTATAGCATTATAATAGCACAGCTATTGCACACTATTTATGTAAATATATTTGAGAATTCAATTTGTCTGCTATAATGTATTCATGGGGAGATATTAGTATCCCGTGTACATAAGTGTTGCTCGTATACAACTTGTCAACGTGACGAGCTCGCTGTCGTTATAAATGATGGGTTAGGAAAGAATGTCGTTAATCGTCGGCTACCAGCTTTATGGTTACGATTAGAATAATTTAAAAAGTCACCTATCTCTAGATCTATATCGTTAAAACAACCAGAAGTTAAGTACAATGAAATGAATTGCCTGCTATTCGATTATCGCTTCGAATTAATCTACAGTCTGGACTACTCAGCCGTCCTGTCCGGAGGTGAAATATTGTGATGGTTAGTATGATTGGTGAACGTTCATGATAAAGTTTCTTCGGACAGAACTGCGCAGGCAGCGACTATGGGTCACGGTTCGTCGCAGCTTCCATTTGTCCGGTACCACTTACCCTTCCAGCCGGCGCTAACAGATATCCTGCTTTATTGTTATCCTGTCAGGGTAATATATGGTCAGCGAGAGCCGATAGCATCTCGCTCTGTTGTCGGCCTCACAGGATATCAGCGGCCGCAAAACGATAACTGCGCGTATGACTGAATATCGCGCTGAGTTATCGTCCGCGCTGGCCGCTCGCTAGCGCGTGCCCACCGCTGCCGACCGTTTTATTGGTGTCGGCGCCGCTTCGACAACTTTCTCGTGTCTCAGACAATGACGCTCAAATTGGACACCAAAATGATTTTTATAACTCGTAGCGTATAACAATCGACCAGATAGCTCAATAGGCTTATTACCTATACGTGAACTGTCGTAAATTCCGAGCGGTCACTTTTAACGCGGCAGCCATTCTGAGAGTTATTCGGGCTGTTTGCTCGTTACCGCGCGTAGCACTCCTAACGAAGGCTCCAAAAAGCTTTCCCACAGTCGTCGATCACTGTGGTAAAAAAACCAAGTGTCTACGAATTAACACGTCCGAGCGTTGTATGTATGAAAACACTCGGTGGCAGCGAGGGCTCTCGTGGTGACGGAGAGCTGTCGGAGCCCGCGCCGTCGCCGACGCCCCGCGTAACGTTTCTCACTTAAAAATTAAAGACACCCGTCTTTAATTTACTTCAATTTAAAATACTGAAGATATAAAGAAGTTGAGCTTTGAGGGCCCTTATGTTTTGATTGCTAGTTCAAGATACATGCCAGCCGTTGTTTAAATGCATAAAGGTCGACCAAATTACTTAACAATCGACTTATTTAACAATACTCGTACTTGAACTCTATGATTCTGTGGTTGAATAAAAAAGCTCGAACTGCAGAAGTAGGTACGTAAATATACGCCACGAAGAAGTCGCGACAGTTACGTTCCGCTACTAATGCCCTATGTAAACAAGGGACCAGAATGTGTGTGAAACTCAGCCCAGTTCAGATCGAACATACTCGTTAATGCGTCGTGTAAACTATACTTAATCTTTCACTTTATGCCGCTTAGAGAGAAATTAACAAAGAAATGCTACACAAACACTGCCTATACTCGAAGTATTAGCAGGTTCCATTGCTGATTGCAGGAAGATCCATGTCTTCTGTTGGTAGAGTTACAACATTTTGTGTCAGTGTGTCATGAGAATGGAGCTTTTGCCGATCTTCGTTATCTTATACTAATTTATCACTTCCCTGATATTGAACTATCTTATTAGTAATATCAACTGTCGGAAGATGTACGCCTCGACCTTAGCTAAAGAGCATTCGTTTCGATACACAAGAATCACTTGACAGTATGAGATGTGCACGATTAGGATAAATTGACTTACTAATGCGGTATTGAAGTGAATTCGAATCGAAATGTCAACGACTTCTCACGCTACTCCACATTCTGTCATCTAATTTGAATATGATCCCTTTAAGGTTCTCTGTGAATTATGCTTTGGTACTGCAGGTCATTTATATTTACCTGTCAGCTGATTAATGTTTTGTGAACCTTATGCTCTGAATGAAATGTTTGAATTAAATTTCAAAATGACTGTCTTTCTTCCTTTATCTTCAATCATGCAATGCGACATTAATAAAAACTTATTTCTCGGATTGCATTTTGTAAGGCAGGTACGCAGGCAGTAATAAGTCGAGCGAGCGACATTCAGCCTGAGCGTGGCCAGAGGTCTGAAATAAATCAGCATTTGCGGGTAGATGGACGTTTTAATTATTGATTTATTGTGCGCGGTGGCCGGAGCCAGGCGCCGGCTAATTGGTCAGCCAGGCTCGCGTGACACCGGCCCTTGCAACTATTATTGAGACAAAATTATCCAATATTGGAACACTGGAACGGCATGACTTCGTTACCGTTATCGGATCAACAATTGGAGTCACACTTTAATAAATTACGAGCGAACGCTTCGAGGTTCTGCATATAGATACCTAACTACACGTTAAGAAAATATGAGAATAGACGGGTCCTAAATCGTTAGTCCTTCCTTACAGAATGAAATCCAAATATATATCAAGGCGTAAAGCTAATTGAATTATAAATGAAACGAAATACAATTGAATTGCATTAAAAAAAACGCCACTTTATCAGGTCAGGTCAATAACCATCATAAGGATTTAAAACTAAAAAAAGATACATGTAATAATGAAAGAAACAATGCAAATCGATACTGCGCCAACAAAAAGTGATGATAGATGATTGTCCGGAGAGTCTTTCCGGAGGTTGCGTCATCGAGACACGGAACCTAGAATCGTAATCCTAATCCTAACTAATATTAATAAATAATAACTTAATACTTTTAATAAAATAATAATTAATGTTAATTAATTATTATTAATAATATTATAATGCGTGTGTTTGTTTGTCCTTCCTTCAAGCCATAACTAACACAACCATAGCCATAAGTAACCAATCGACTTGATTTTTGGCATAGAGTTAGTTGAAAGGACGGAAAGTAACATAGGCTACTTTTTATCTCTATATTCCCACGGGAACGGGAACCATGCGGGTGAAACTGCGGGCGGAAGCTAGTAAGTAATATCTAAGCAGTTGGCAGTATTCAATCATTAAAACAATATATGTACGCTGATGCGTTGTAAAACGTGGGTACCTAATACGAATAAACTCTTTGGTAGCTCAGTGACTGTTTAGCGATGTGTATGAATTAAATTCTGTAAAAAATTGTACCATGTTAATCTCCTCATAATATTTTTGGTTTTTATTTTTGTATCCTCCTGTATGTACTAAAATAATAAAAAATACTCATGAAATCAAATCAAATCAGAACATTTATTTGCAAGCAAACACGGTACAAAAGCTGTTACAGAGTTTATCACGCGTTGCACCAGGTACTGGCACGCAAATAAAAGTATTACACAAATCAGCGGACTTTTCAATATTACTTAAGAATAATGAAGAAAATATTAAACTAATACAATAATTCAAATATAATGTCACCTAGTTATTACATGTCATAGGTATTACATTAGGTATGTCAGTTTAAGATTTCAATAATTTGTATTTTAATGTCCGACAAAATATATAATGTTACAATGAGATAAAATAATTAATTAATTTAAAATTGATTATAAGTTGTCAGTAAGATATTCGTTTACACCATAATAGCATTTATACAGAAGAAGCGGCCACAATTTTTTCCTAAAGAAGTTTAAGGGTACCTAATTCTTTAATGTCCTTAGCAGTTTGTTAAAGATTTTTATTGCCATTGGAAAGGCGTTCTGACTATACAGGGTTGAAGACACTGTTGGTCAGATATTTATAAGTCTATTTGGATATCTTCTATTATATTTAGACATCATGTCACTCTTCTTATGAAAAATGCTTGGGTGTGATTTAACAAAGTTACATATTTCAAAATACATGGTACTGAAATGTAACGTCTAGCCTGTTGAAATACCCATCTTAAGAAATTAAATATAAATCGTGAATAAAATATAAATAGATGAAGAGAAGAAAATCTACAAAATTTCTAAAAAACCTATAATCAGAAACTCTACTTTTGTTACACATCCTTTTTTGCCAAAACATAATATTGTAGGTTTCTTTGATGAATTTTACGCTTGATTCTATGAAATAAATTGATTATCTAGCAGTTTAATACAAAAAAAAATCCTGTCGTTTCTTCAACATTCTAGTCTCGAGTTTTGTCAATAGGAATTATTTTTCTTAACCAAGGCATCGATCGCAAAGTAAATACACATGACATGAGGCACTGGACCCCAATTATGCAATCGAAAAATGTCGACAGCCTCAGAAAGTTCCTTCCTCCAAAAAAATCTGTCTTGTTTGTATTAAGTAATTTGTTCTTTACAAATCATAGTTTCTTTTTAATTTTATTGAAACTTAGTTAATTTATTTTCGAGGCGCTGGCACACCGGTTTTCATTCTGAATTCGTTCCCCGGTCAGGTCAAGAATAGATGATTCTTGACCTGACCGCGGTCCTTTTAATAATCTTTTGAGATAATTATCATTAATTATTAAGAATAAATTATTATCTAAGTATTACTTTAGGTATTTTTAGACCACTGCAAATTAGTATTACCAATCTTTACTCCCAACTTTTATCTTAAAACGTGTGTTGTGGAGATCCAATAAGCCAACAGTAAGCGTCGTCGCAGACACAAGCACGCACTTAGTTCTCATTCAATATTTTAGTAGCGACGCAACTCAAACAGAACTCCTTTGTTGGAGGTCAAACGTGTGTGAAGAGAGTTTCCGTGTCACTCACGGGCTCGCTTGGTTAGCGCAGACTTCACAGACAAATATTTTTTATTCCGTCATGATCACCATTAGCTGGTAGACTTTTTGACTGTTTGTTATGATATCCGGCGTTGTTTTGTTTGTGCCACGTTCATTGACACCTTCGATCCGGCTCCTTATCTGATGACTGCGATGATTAAACGAAATGAGGCATCCAAAGCGCGCACACGATTCCGAGCATCGAGTGCGGTTGTCAAATTTCTCGCGTTTTACGGCGCCGGACCGCCGGACCTTTATCGAATTCTCTTCGTGACGAGAGACGAGTACGAGTCGCAGCCTCAGAGATAAGCTATCGACCGACTCGTAGTGACATTATGAGCATCGATAACATCGCAATCGGACTCGCTCGCCGATAAACAAATATTTTGATTCGTCCCTCT
The DNA here is from genome assembly GCA_910589605.1 of Chrysoteuchia culmella. Taxonomy (NCBI): domain Eukaryota; kingdom Metazoa; phylum Arthropoda; class Insecta; order Lepidoptera; family Crambidae; genus Chrysoteuchia; species Chrysoteuchia culmella. Next base: position 12,142,546 of record OU342653.1, read on the forward strand.
GCTACAAATTACACGGCGATAGCATCTAATTTGACGTCGGCGGTCTTCAAATGACAAAGTTTTACACCTCTATCATTATTATAATTTACTTATACTTGATCATGAATGTTGTATAGGATTAATAAGTACTTACCTACCTACAGAGTATCGTAAAGAAGCTAGCATCTGAAACGTCGCAGTAATCTTGCGAAAACTAGATTAAAAGGTCATAGTTTATAGCTATTTTATGTTCTCTTGATAAAACGGTATCTGCAGGTGTAATATTCACGACATATTCGACATTACGTCCAAAGAACAAGATTAGATTGCATATAATATTAATTTGATATGCATGTACGTAATAATTTGCTCCGTACCCACAATCTTACTTTTGCAAGCAAGATTAAAATTGTAATATTGGCAATGACAATAAAAAAAAAACTTTGTTTAGTTTGTTGTCAAGTTGAGAAAATATGTAATTAATTGTTAGAAAATTGTGTTTTGTTGCAAATACGGCAAATATGCATGTCTATTTTACCATATTAAGTGCAATAGTATTATTCCTTTTGGGATAGATTATATTATATTTATTCTTGTTTCATACTTTTTCACTATTTGAAGTAACTATCTCAACTATACCTTTTCTGTAAACTTACAACTTTTCTGCACTTTATTGTCATCCGAATTCTACATCGGGGAACATTTAATTTTAATGAAATATGCTTGTAAAGTTGTCGACAAGAATTTCGCATAGATAGCACTCGATAAGCCGCTTTTCTCGAAAGGCTGTTCTTATCTCAATACCATAAATAATTGATATTTTAATGTCACAAATGATCTGTATGTAACTACAAAGTAACAATGAAAAAGTATTAAGAGAACGAAGATGTAAACAAGACTTGACTTCTCTTTAGTTGGGATAAAGTCGAAAATTGATTAACGATGTGAACAAGATAGGTCTCTTTAGAGCGGCTTTAGTCGGACAACGTGTTTTTCAAGTGCCGTGCCTAGCCCATAAGTTATCGCGTGTAATAAAATTAAATGTAACACATTTCTCTTTTTCATGTAATCTTCATAATTTATACACATTTTTAGTTTGCGACGTGTATCGGCGCCCGAGGGTACTTGTGGACGTGAGTACCTATGTTGCCCACTATATATTTTAACTTAACACATACGCAGAGATCTTAACTTTGAACCTTATTGCAATGGTTTCAAGAATCATGTGACAACAATGAGGAATGAATCTCAGTTTGGTTCGCATCTTCTCGTTATAGAATATAATTAAAACATTTGATATTTGCATTGAAACAATCAGTTTATTTAGTTTAAATTTATAATAAAATCAATTTGGCAGTCTTATAGAAAAATCCAAGAATCAGAGATTTTTTGGTAAAAATTTTCGCAGTTTTAGGTAATGTTTTCTCTAACCAACAATAAGAGCCAATAATGTGTAATTACTAGCTTCTTACAATAATTTAAAATAATCATTTGCAAACGTATTAAAAAAAATAAAAGTCAAAGCAATGAGGTTGCATACCAAAGAGGTGTTATGCTCTTTTTAAATGTACCTAATTATTTTGAACAGAATTTATGAGACGACAGTCACTTGTTTGATAACGCTGCATTAGTCTGTAAATATTGCACTTAATTTCCAAATTCTTTTATTTATTACTTGCTACAATTAGGTAACAGTTTGTCAAAGTATTTTTTCTACTGATTGGAAAAATGTTAGGTATATCAAGTGGCAATAGCTAAAAATAACGGCATTTTGATGGTCTTCGTCGTTCTTTTGATACAAAGTGAGCTGAAGATTAAATTTTTCATTGCATTGTTCAAACAATATGAGTTGCGAATACTTGCTTCCATTGCCGTAAAAAGGACGAACCCATTGAAAAGGTTAACCGGTTGTGGTGTTTGGAATACCGGATCAGGGATAACAAAGGAGTCTAATAAAGGTACCAAATATTACAATATAAGTTATTTACCTAATAAACGAAGATCCATAGTCCAGTTAAAGAAATGTATTTTTTTTTAATGTATGTTGTCAGCAAACCACTTAATGTTCAAGTCCATGTAGCAAGTTTTCCGTAAGTAGCTGTAAAACTTCTTCAAAATTGGTTTAGCTATCCAGATGTAAAAATGTTAACATAGTAATATTAATTAAAAAAAACTTTTAAAATTATGATAGTTAATAAATAGAAAATTACAAAAGTGCAGAAAATTGAATGCTAGCCAGACTAATAAAACTAACTAAAACAAAGTAAAAAATTGCTTTGATACAGCTTATTACAAAATAATAAGTAGTAAGAATTTATATCTCCAATAATAAAAGCTCAAGGTACACTGCTATAGATATAGCACTGTCTTTTAGGCCCCGGATTATGAGACACAATAGATATTCCATTATTCTCTGGACACCGGTGTCCGGTTCGGGTTTGATGAATTAAAATAAAGAACTTTAATGTCAATGCTACGTTTTACTTTTATATCTATAGGTTTAGATCATTTTTTTTTTAACCTGTACATTGCATTTTGATTCTTCAACAATTAAAGCAACAGATCTGATTCATGTAATTAAATGTTTGTTAAAATTTACATAAACGCGTTAAGATAGACCATAATAATTAGCGGTGGGGCTTATTCAAATTAATTGAACTAATATCGCAAAATACCTCCGGTGAAATTATTACATGCACTTAGTAGATAATTTGTCTGTTTCAATTTCAATAATAACAGATATTAATATAATTACAAACTGGTTAGCTTTTAATAACACTTCTGGATTGACATGCAAATAATTATCGTAATTTTCCCTACAGTAATACTCTACTGATTTTATGTTGTCGTTTTGAAAGGTAATTAAATACATGTTGTATCACTATTTGTTTTAAAGTTGATAGAATATTGTTTGTCTCAATCGCTGTAATATATTGCACATGTTTTACTTATTTATAAATGTTAAAGTTGGGAAGTTTGTTACAAAATCACGGGAAAACGGCTGAACGGATTTAGATGAAATTTGGCACACTGATATATATATATGTGTATAGCCCGGATAAAAATATAGTTTACAATTTTATTACGAACCACGCTGATGAAAACGCGGGCGGTCACTAGTCTTATTAGCCTACTGACATTATATAATTATGCTAGTTTGGATGTTTGTTACTCCATCACGCAAAAACGGCTGAACAGATTTGGATAAATTATGATTTTTTATTTTTTGCAGATTTCAATACTATTTTTATAATTATGATGAATTTTAAATATAATAATATTGGAAAAATCAACTCGGCTACAAGTGAATTCTCAGATGGGACACGAACCCACGACCTTTGGAAATCCGGTCCAATACTCTAACCACTGAGCTATCGAGACTTGCAGACCACCGTCGAAATTCTCCAATACTTTTATATTTTAAATACGCTGTAGGCCAGCGCTATCAAATCAATGCTACGAATATCCTCGCATTCGAAAGAAATATCTTTTCAGATGTTTAACGATCGATTAGGATGCTACAGCCAATAATTTTTGAATTTTTAAATTTTTCAATGCTATTTTTATACTTATGCCCCAAATTTCAAATTTTATCCAAATATTATTATTTATCTTATTATCATAAGATTCGGATAAAATTTAAAATTTGGTTTACAGGTACTTTATAACCCGGCAGGCTGATTATCTAACAAAAAACACCTAGCAACGAGTTTTGTGCTGTCATTACTGTCACATTTTAATACTGTTTGACAGCCACAACAGCGACGAAACTAAAACTGAACCGAGTTTTCTTAAGATAATCAGCCCTCCGATTCCTAAATCATATGATACACATAGGAAATAGGAACCACGCGGCTGATCCACTAGTTGTTTACAATATTGATGTCCTTTAATTCTGCCTACACGTCTCTACGTGCCTAACGCCAGTTGCGCAAGAGCATAACATGATATAATTAGCTGTTCAAAATGTCACTGAGTCGAGAACCCGGCTGCTCTCAGTTATTGATATGTTGCGATAAATATCTAATGTGCGTGAGACTTAATGTTTTTTGTGTATGTTAATTGTTTATTATGAACAACTTTCACTGCAAAATAAAAGTCTTAACGTCTTAAACCGGAAACGAAGGATTAGTGACAAATTGCTTTTGCCTGGTATCAAATTTGAGATGACTTATGAAAATAACTGTAAATGCTTAAATTTAAAATTTAACTTTTCTAATTCAAACTTAGTTTTGTGTTGCTCTAAAAAATAAACAATGTACCTACTTATTTCGTTTAAATTTAAACAGCAGTAGCATTCAAAAAACTCTGTTTATTTTTCAGAGGTGTGGCAATGAGTTGTACAAAAGTGACCGTGAGATTTTGACAAATTATGTTGTATGAGACGGCCAAACACAGTAGAACTTCGTATCACTTCGACTTCGAAACTCACTTTACGCTCGAACTCGAATCAAATCGTCAAATATTTTAAATTAATATAATATTATTTATTCAAAGTCAACAAATGGACCAATTACTTTATTTTATTTGATTACAAATTAATCAAATAAAATAAAGTTTAGAATAAAATTATATTATTAGCCCGTACATGAGTCACAGTAATATACGTACTGGCAGTCAAAGCGCTGGGCGAAAGCACTCAGGAACTTAAAAGGGTTCTTTTTAAAAGCTTAATTATTTTTGTTTTAATTCGAGCCCGTTCTCTAAAAATTTATTATTTTGTACCTAAATAAGTAAATTCTCCTTCATGAATTTCATGATAAATAAATAAATATTTCTTACACTCACACCAATTAACCTAGCCCCAAAGTAAGCACTGTAAGGCTTGTGTTATTGGATACTAGGGTAACGATATAAATACATATTATTATACACGAATAAGTATTTCTGTGTAGAAATAAATATATATATAAACGTCCATGACTCAGGTACAAATGCTCGTATTCATCATACAAACATTTGCCCCTACCAGGAACCCAGGACCTCAGAGTAGGTGACACCTTGAATCCGGTGTACGTAATGATATAAGAAAATCTTACAAATTCACAAAACAACAACTAGTTTTAGTAATATTGTGCAAAATGCTATCCATATAAAGCGATAGAGTCATTGGGATAAACTTGCATGAGCCATATTACGAAAAATAAAAAAATATTTTTTATATGATCGAACCTTGATGAAGACCAAACTACAGCCACCTGAACTGTTACTGCCTGTAAATACTTTTACATTACAATGCTGTTTTACTACTACTTTAGTATTATACCTAAAATTATAACCATGAAATTATCATGAATGAAACAACAAGTCCTTTCAGATTTTTTAATCATTTTAAGTGACAAACACCACAATTTGCTTCAGCAGGGCGATACCTTTATTTTATTTATCTTTATATGGAAAACAAACAGTCTTTTAAAGTTTTTGAATTACCTACACAGTTTTCTTAATCAGACTTATAGTTCCACTAATTGCATGCATTTTATAGTTAAAAGTAATAGCGAGTAGGTTATGTACACAAATTTTATCTTCATGACCTATAACTTAATATATTTTTAATGTTTACAAATATATTAAGTTGTAGGTCATGAAGATAAAATATTCTATCTAACAGTTTTATCATGAATGAAACAACAAGTCCTTTCAGATTTTTTTATCATTTTAAGTGACAAACGCTACAATTTGCTTCAGCAGGGCGATATCGATGATTGCAAATAAAATCAATCTGAATTCCAGTGTTGATATCAGAGGTAGTTAAAGCTCTCTCCTCGGAACATTGGGCATCCATCAGCGGGTCTGGTGCTGCGGTGATTTATCTGCGCAGGCGGTGCGCCGCAGCCTTGTACCGCGCAGGGAAGCCTGCTGGAATTATGGTATGTTCTTATGTGCCACGCAAGTTTTCGACAATGCAAGGTAGGGCATTCACGATTTTTTTTTTTCGAAAAAGATATTGGTTCATCACGTCAAAAAATAAAGAAGGAAAAGTTCCATTTACGTACGGTAGGAACGCTGCTCTATATCCCACACATGACGTGACGATACGAATACCTTTCGAAAGTTTTTCGTACTAGCCCCACAGTAGAAGCTTTGGCAAGGTAATTCAAATCCAGAAACTTGGTACTAATTTTAAATAATAAGGTTGCGTTACTGGATCTCGGAAAACGATAAAGAGCGACGAAGTAGACGCTTGTCGATATTAAGTAAGTTACAATATAGACACAATTATGAAAGTTGATGTGAATATTTGTTAACATATTTACATCATTAAGGAAGCTACCATCACCTTTATCAAGAAAAGTCCACATAATGTAATATCACACCCTAACTCATTACAAGGACAAAGGCGGCCTACATTTTTATAAACTTTGGCGTACAACTTGTTCGAATCAAAATGTAATAACTCCCTTTGTGACTTTATTTTCTTCAGATCCTATCTAACAGTTTTCAAACAGGTAAAACCCTCCACAAGCCAGAAAACCTCCCGCCAAAATAGAATTTACCTATTCCCTTTTGTGCATTTCTCACAAGGGGCACTTCTCATAATGTGCATTTCGTAAAATGAGCATTTCGCAAAATATGCACTTCGCGAAATGTGCACTTTGCAAAATGCGCACTTTTCTAGGATGTGGCTAAATATGCTGCAGAACAAAGGTTAGTCCCAAAATTAAATTTTGTTTTTCTGTATGGGTATTTGAAATAAAATAAACCCCTTTTAGATATTAATTATTTTATTTTCTTTTTAAATTTTGGGACTAACCCTTGTTACACAGCACATTTAGCCATCCTAGAAGAGTTCGCATTCTGCTTCAGACCCTCTAACATTAGCCAAAAGTAACAACCCTCGAGAACCAGAGAACCTCCCATACAAGTAGAATTTACCTACTCCCCCTGTTAACTATATTTTCTCCTGGACCATCTAACATTAGCCAACAGTAACAACCCTCCACAGCCCAAGAACCTCCCGCGGCGGCTACTTGCTCCACTGCCCGTCAGGTGGCGCGCACAAATAACGCAATAAATACTAGCTTATCGCAAATCAGCTCGTCTCACCGTGGGCCGATTTATTCATGAGCCCCGCATATGCCGAGCCGAGCTCCGCATATGCTTAACCCCGCTTACATTTATCATCACCCGGCTCAGTCAATTAAATTAAATTCGACTGATAATAGTACCGCACCAGATACCAGATTTCTTATACGCAAGTTATTTATCGCCCTGTAATTTGTGATTAAAATTTATTGTCTTGATATTATCAGTGGAATATAGTTCATATTTGAATTCTTACTCTGTTTAGTTATCTTTCTTTCAATAACGGTTTAGAACTATGCTACAGAATTCTTACATATCGAAGTAACTAAAATAGTTATAGTATTGAACATGTGCTTGCCAGCACTGCAAGTTTACGAAAAACATTTAAGATAGATTGTATATCATTGTTTAAAAAAATATCTCAAGTTCACCAAAGAATATCTCCCAAACCAAGAGCCCTAATTAATTTGAACGGCAGTGAATACATGCATATATTAAGTGTATCGAATTCAATTAAAATTGATGAATTCGAATGCTTCATATGTTTATTCACTTTTGATTGTTAACATCGATCATCTGTCATGGCGCCACTTCCTCTTTGTGATTGTTTTCGCTTATTATACGGAGTACGTCGTTATAGTTACTTTTATGCAAGTATTAAGTAGTAAGGTTGCTGTTACACCTTTTATTAGCTGTTTAAGGTTTCGCTAAATATACGAATTACAACTACATTCCATTATTCTTTCAACTGCTCTTTTAATTTGTAAATAAAAACCACTCTTTTGTTCTATATTAGTCATTTAAACACCATTTCAAGTCTTCAACATATTTAAATAGAAAATGTCCTGCCTCAATACCTCCGTGGAACCTGCTTCATTTGACGCGAGCATTGACACCCCGCAATCAAAAGCTTATGTTCATAAATCGGCGAGGTTTTGTCTCCTGGCCTTATCGCCGACAAGGCTCCGCTTTTAACGCGCTAAACGTTTTATAGGTTCATCAGAGCATTATCCTTTCGACACGGTAGCACTAATTGGATAAAACTTTGGTCGAAAAAAGGTCAAAGAAACAATCACCGTAATAGTGCGGACGCTCGTAATTTCGTAGGGATTCCATTTAACATGTGAATTGAACATGTCGGATGTCGGCCGGTGCGAAGGCTGTCATTATAACACGTTGCCGCTGCGTATTTACAAACTATGTTAGGCTCTCTTTTAACTGTCTGCCCGATAATACAAATCAATAAATGCTCTGAATTTGTCTCAATTTATAGACCAACTAGGCAATTGCGTAAAGTCAATCGTATTCATTTGAGATATCATTCCATACGAATTGCAGCCGATCGAATACGATCTGAACTGTCAAATGAAAACGATTACTTATGCAATCGCACCCCAGAACATTAAAACGTGTCTGGATAATGATATAATTTTTCAGGTTTTGTAATTATCGACCAACCTACAAAAACTCGAGTTTATTGCATTGTGCTATGGGCCAGTGGGCCATACTGACGCAAAAAGATTCGACAAAAATATCAAAGTTCTATATAATGGATGTATTCATTGAGGTATGATCGGTTTCTGAATTGAGAGTTTCAAGTCAAAAACTTACCAAACTTCATTCATGCATGATATTGTTTGATCATTTGCTCAGAGTTGAATTCGAGACTTTCTGAAATAGAAAATCTCAAATAATCAATCGACCAATTGTCGTTGAATATTTATTCAGTTTTTCTCGATTTTTTTCCCTTAAACTTGACATAACTAGGCCTCACCACGGAACAGATTTACGCAATACGCGTTGCGGTTGCGCAGACGCAGCGCGCAAGCTGGAGCCTTAGGCCGACGAGTGCCGTGTCAACGCGCTGATTGATGGGCGGGCCACGGATCGAACGATTGTTAGTGTTTAACTAACAGTTAAATTTAAAACAAAATTTGATCTTGATTGATGGACTAATGATATAAAGTAAACACTTTCCCGCCGATAGGTGTGCGACTAGCGTCGCCGCGAGCGAACTTATTTCCATCACCGAGATTCATTGCGGCTGTGACGGAATTCAAACGAAGCGTCTTACCTAATATTTCAAACTTTAAACACAACATAAATCATAGCTATAAAACATCAATGTAAATAATGTAAGTGTTAAATTGTTCCCCGTTAGTCAATATAGCTTATTAAGTTGTTAATTCGTAGTTTGTGTTTTGATAGCCTTTGATTAAACTATTATTATGATTGGCCTATCACAACTGTAAATAACTATGTGAGTGCTAAATTATTCGATATATCGATCGATATTTCAAAAAGTAAATTACATAGGTATGTATAATAATAATAATAATACATTTTGCGTTGACTGAGCGAATAGTAAACACTGTTTTGAAATCACGTCTGTGACGGTACTTTTCAATCAAGCAAATAAACGCGGAGCCAGAAACAATGAAATAAATTGCTGCAGACGAACCCATAGCGTTAGAATAAAACCCTTATTGTTGATTAAAGGTTTTACACTTTGTCGATTATTTCCGGAGCGGACATTGTCCGTGGTGAATGGGCGAGCGGGCACCGCGGCTCTATCACGTACATTTAATATTATAAGCTATTAGGCGCCTCGGCGGGCTCCATTACGTCCATATCATAATACGGAATTGTCTGCCGAGCGTTTAGATTTTGTACTTTTTATTTAAAACAAAAAGGCGGCACCGTCGGCGCCGGCCATTGTTCTCCGTCCATTCGTCGCACTTCATGCTATTCAGATTCAAATTAAATGGCTTGTGTACAAAATTAATTTGTCTTTTGTCTTAGGTTGGCCGGGGAGCGCTGACATGTCCCGTCGCAGCGGGGCGCGCGCCCGGCCCGCGATGACGCGCACCTAGCCTACCACAAGTACCTATTACATTTGAATAAAAACAAGCCACTAACCTGTCCTTTACATAGAATGTTTCTAGAGAAATGTCAAGAATTTTTCGAATTAATGAATATCATACCAAGCTGATATTAACACGCACGAGATGAAGAAACAAGTAAAAATTATATTCAACGCATTTATCAACAAAATTCTTATTAAGCGTAGTGAATGATTTTATACATTTAATTTCGGAACATAACCATAAGTCACAAAAGTAGATAAATCATAATCAGTATGCACCGTAAATGCGCTGACGAAACAAGCCCGTCTCAGATTAATTTCCCCGTGATTACACCAGAGAAGTGGCTACACCGGGTAAAAGTGACACTTCAATTTGTTGGAACTTACGGCGAGAGGGACAAGTGGGTTACGAATGCGATATACGTATCGGGCGCATCCAATGATTGATGGAACGCCGTAATGTCAACTCTTAATTTAATATTTCTTGCTCGTGTTTTGTTCTTTCCTTTTGTGTTCCCTTGATAATATGATGTAAATTACGATCTTTTTCCGACAATAATATGTGGTTTCACGTCAAATTGTCAGAGATTGAGAGGCTCAGCTGCCACGCCAGTGAGAGTTAAAAAAACTGAGGCATCAGTTCGGAGATAGCCGTGACCGTGAAGAAAATAACACCCCGCCCTCCTAATAACATATCTTTAGTTACGTGTAATTAAAAACTCAAACATCGACATCCAACAAATCACGGCCGGCCGCCACAATGTATCACGGTGCGTGTCAATTAAGCTATTATTACCGATAGACGGATTATTGTTATTAAAAATCACAATATTGTTTTCGTTCTTAGAAATTACGATCACGGTGAATCAGAGCCACACCCCTGACGACTCACTCTCGGAGATTTAATCTTGATATCTCACCGTGGAGCTTTGCAAAACAACCATGACTATGGACATTTACAAAGCACATAATGCAAGCGCAGCTCGCATAACACTAAACAATGTTTATGATAAACAGAGCGACAAACCGATCGTGCGAGCGACCATGCTCACTCCTCTTAATTAATATTCGGTGACTAGGCAAATCATTCACGATTGTTCACCTCTGACTAACGAACAAACTGCTAATTTGGCGCGATTGTTAAAAATTATACCCACCCATCTCGAAAAAACGACTTTGATGATACAAACATATCAAAGTCATGTTTCCTCGTAAAACTTTATGGGCTCATTAGCGTAGCATTTGACCGCAAGTTTGTTTATGTCGTCACGTTATTTTAATAATTAACTACTATTAATGAGGTCAAAATTGTTCTTCTTCAGTATATTGCAATCTGCGTACGTGTTTCAACGTAATAGAATCAACTTTTCCGAACCAAGTTAGTGAATTATCTACAATTAGGGTTATGTAGTATTCAAAGTGGTGATTATAAAGAATGTTAATATTTTTTTTTACAATATTAAATCCAAAAGCAAGGTAAAAAATTCTCCAAAGCCGGATACAATCGGCAATTTGGTGTGTAAGTATTGAAAATTTTAAGCCACCGGCACGTGCGATATCATCGCACGTAAAAACACGTGGTGGAAGCCGATTAATGAAATGGAATAAAAAAGTGAACGTAATGAGATAAGTTTCACGTTATATTTATGATGGAAAGACTAGCAAAGATACATTTTAAGTTTAGCTTTTAAATATGGTAAACTCATAATTCGTATGTATAATAAAAAAAATCAAGTGCGAGTCGAACTCGCACATAAAGGGGTTCCGAATCTCACCCAAGGCTGCCTGGAAGAGATTACTATGTAGCAATAAGGCCGCCTATTGTGTGTTCCTCTTTTTTGTCATTTTCTCTGTATGTGTTTGTTTTTGTATGGTGTGCAATAAAGTTGATATTATTATTATAATTATATTAAATACACGTACCCAAAATGCAAATATAATTTTTCGTCTGCAAAAATAACTTTGTTTTTCATAGAGTTTGTATGAATGACAAAGTTATATTTGTGTTTATGGTAAATTTTAAATAGAAAAATATTGGAAAAAATAAACTCGGCTACAAGTGAATTCTCAGACGGGAATCGAACCCGCGACCTTTGGAAATCCGGTCCAATGCTCTAACCGCTGAGCTACCGAGACTTGCGAACCACAGTCAAAATTCTCCAATACTTTTATATTTTTAATACGCAATTTGTAATTTTTGCATTTTTAAATGCTATTTTTATACTTATGGTAAATTTTAAATAGAAAAATATTGGAAAAAATTAACTCGGCCACAAGTGAATTCTCAGACGGGAATCGAACCCGCGACCTTTGGAAATCCGGTCTAATGCTCTAACCGCTGAGCTACCGAGACTTGCGAACCACAGTCGAAATTCTCCAATACTTTTATATTTTAATACGCTGTAGGCCAGCGTTGTTACATCAATGCTAGGAATATCCTTGCATTCGAAGGAAACATCTTTTCAGGTGTTTAACGATCGATTAAGATGCAACTGCCAATAATTTATGATTTTGTAATTTTTGCATTTTACAATGCAATTTTTATACTTATTACCACTTTTTACCACTTTGGAAGTGTATATCTTTGAAACGATTAACTTTCAGTTTCAGTTCCCTTATCTGAATAGTGAACTATAATATAAACATAATAAACAAATAACATAGTTGGAAAGAAATATACTTACAAAAATATGTCATCTCTTAAGATAAGGTACGCTTAATATTCAATATGAATTTCTGATTCGAGTTTATGGAGTTCACTAAATGACTGCATAAATGAACTTCTTTTAGGTAATGACGTCCCATCAAGAAAATTTATGGCGTAATTTAACCTTATAAAGACAAATTAAAATATTCCTATCTACCTTGAATTTGACATACATTTTGACTGCTGTACAGTGAAAAAGACAGCAAAGAAAGTCATTATTTTTAGGTCAAGATTTCCGAGAACGTTGAAATAAAAGAGGTAAAGAGATGTCAACAACAGAATCATTTAAGCGAAGTCACGTGGTTGACGGTGCTAGGACGTGAAGAGCGCCTAAGGACATTTCTCGGAACGCCGAGCGACGCGCGCGCAGGACTCGGCGTTACCTGGCCGTCCAACGGCACTCGAAACCTGTCTCGATCAATCCACCTCTTGTTGCTCGTGTTAAATAAAAACGTCTCTTAAAATACCAACCGAATGAGCGCGCTGACACTTGTCATTCCGCTCCTCAATCCTTTATATTTGTCTTTGAAATGTGATGACAGTGGTACAAATTACGAGTACAAATCTGTGCGTCGTTCATAACGCGCTATCTCGCGGGCGTGATGGATGCGCCCCGGCCGGATCAGCGTCTCGTAATTAATACGAGAGCGGGCCGGCCGCGGCCATGGGAATCGCTGTCACTCGTTGTCGTTTTCCACTCGGTAAAATAATACCGAATAGTGTTCTGTCAAAGGCTGGTAATTTGTCCGACGGCTTAAATCTGAGAAACAATTTAGTGCGTAGTCTAATTTATAACAGGAAATGTCCAAACCGTTGAAGGATACGGCTGCTTTTTTGTGACAAGAGAACCAGTTAACATAATTTAAAGATAACGAGTGAATCGTAAAACTCTTGAAGTAAATAGGGTCTGGTTGCGAGCGCGGACGCGCGCCATTGTTGCAGGCAATTTACCGCCGCTTCAATCGCTGAAATATTTTGTGCAACGGGCATGTCCAATTGCTAACGAGCCGACTGCGACGCACAAATGAATAACCGCCTCACGCATAGACTAAGTGACGGCCCTTGCCAGATCTTTAATCCTATATCCTGATAAACGATTATTCCTTTGCGATAAAAAGTGTAATATGACTTTCTACAAAAAAGCATATCATGAATTGACTGCATAATTACAGAGCTCGGATGTTTATCGAAACTAAAATGATGTCACGTTCCTTACACAAATCTTGCCACAAAAGGAGACTGCTCATTATCAAAACCAGTCATCCAATGACAAATTCAACTAATGAAATATTCAAATAAGTAAGTATTCCTGGCTGCTGCGTATAGTCTTATTAATTGACCTTAAAAAATAAATTTAGTTTGGTGTAAAACCTGATATTTCGTAGTTTGGTGTGTTAAAATTGGCATAGGTACCTATAGGATTATCCATATTATCCAATAGATATTAATGCTTTACGGTACAAAAATATTCGTGAAGTATTATGTCTAAGAGGATTAAATACAAGTATAATGCCTACAAGTGCGTCTGCCGCTTCATATTCTAATGCGTGTATGCAGTCTTGAGAGCGGGAATTAGCCGCAGTTATCCTGTCTAATGGCCGCACGTGTGTGCGCCCATTGTGTAGCTAGATATCGAATATACCACCACTATCATTTATTTTTAGGATAGAGAAGTATAACAATATATCACGCCAGTAAACCACGGTTGTTGCGCCTGCGACTGTCAACTGTCAACTGGTACTGTCCATAAGTTTTATCGTAATCGTTGATACCGATTCGCATTCCGAGATACTTGCCCATTATGGGATATTAGTCGTTTGAAGGAAAATATTGATGGTTTGAGAAAACTGTTGCAATGACTGAAAATTTATCAGATAAAATTAAATAAGTTAAGGCTTACCTTTCTAAAAGTCTTATTTATACTACCTAAGTTTTGCCACCATGCAAGCTAGTCAAAGTATTATATTTTTAAAATGGGATTTACCAACTAAATACATATACCTATGGCATTCACAAATTTTAGAACGACCAACAATTATAATCAATATATAGATTGTAATTGTTTTAAAGTTATAGAGACCCGCGTGGTACCTGTTTCAATGGCATATCGAGTCAAAATAATAATAATAATAATACATTTTAATACAGACTTTCAGTCAACTATGAATCAAACATCAAAACTAGTCATTTTTGTGTGACTCAGTAACAAACATCCAAACATTCATCACATTTATAATTTTATTAGGAGTAGAACACATTGAAGTTAAACCACAGTCCATACCATTTAAAAATAATTAAGAGTTTTGATAGAGAAGTGACAGCACCTCACTACATCACCAGTTTTTCTTTTCCAATATACCTAATAGAAAGTGTTTTTTTTTTATTTCTTTATTCATGTGGTAGAGTTTAGCATGAGACATTATAATATGTAGGTACTGAAAATAATCAGGAACAGTTTAAAATGAGATTTACCAACTAAATACATACATGGCATACACAAATTTGAGAAATGAAATAAAAAACCCTTTCTATTAGGTATGTTGGAAAAGAGTAACTAGTGATGTAGTGAGGTGCTGTCACTTCTCTATCAAGACTCTTCATTCTTTTTAAATGGTATGGACTGTGGTTTAACTTCAATGTATTCTACTCCTAATAAAATTGTAAATGTGATGAATGTTTGGATGTTTGTTACTGAGTCACACAAAAATGACTAGTTTTGATGTTTGGTTCATAGTTGACTGAAAGTCTATATTAAAATGTAGAATACATTTTGACTCGATATACCATTGAAACTGGTACCACGCGGGTGAAACCACGGCCATAGTCTAGTTTCTTGTTCTCAGTTGCCTCAAATCTTCAGCTCGTTCAAGCAATAGGCATAATAGATTGCAGTGAAATAAATTAGAGTCGGAATAACGCAGCAAAGGCGATCAAGCACACGTCGGAGGTTTCCCATACGCCGCGCGCCGTCCGTACGCTCGGTACCTCGCCCGCGGCGCACGCGTCATCTCACCATACTCTTACGGGTCCGTTCAATTATCTTCCCTAGCAATCTGCGTCTTTAGTTCTGAGCGATTGTAATCTAGAGCTAACAATTAATGGTATATATTGACTCGATAATTAATCTGATTCCGAGGTTTGTTGAAAATCAACGAATAGGTGCATATTCGTTTCGTTTCATATCGACTTAAAATTGATACTGAAGTGTAATATTGACTAAAATTAAAATAGAAAAAATTGGCCGGTCTCACAAGTTTCTCATATAGTTTGTTGTAGAAGACGATTTTTGGTATAAAATAGCACTGTTTAAGAGATCAAGTTTAAATGATTCGTTTTTCGCTTTCACATGTGAAGTTTAAATTGCAATAACTAAAGGAAAAAAATTCAACATTTAGCACACGCAAAAAAGGTAAGAGAGTCACTGTGAGGCAAGTTTATTGTACTATTTTAAAACTACTGTTCATAATATTGACCTAAATATCTCTGCCCGTAAAGTACACTAGAGTACACATAAACAACAGAACAAAGTCACCGCCATGATAAAGATCCGCAGTGTCACTCAAATAAGGAATGTGTACACATGTAGAGGCAAAAGGCTGTCAACTCGCGGCGGCCCTAGTGCTTGATTTACGTCCTTTTTGTGGAGTACCTGCTTAGAAACGTGTCTGCCGTACTTAAACAGGCTTGCCTTCATTTTCATTGAACCCATCAATTTACGCTGACGCTGTCAAATAATGATTGTCCTTTCCCTTGATCGAGATCGTCTTGTCTTCGCGACATGATGAATAATACAGACATTTCTTTCAACTATTCTGAAAACACACCACGCACACAATTCCTGGTTACTAATATATCTAAATTGTTTAGTAAAGTGGGTTCTACTTCTACTAATATTAAATAGGTGATTTAATTTGTATTGCATAATATTTTATTCGATTTTTTTACTTCTAAACATATATCAAATCGCATTCATATAGTACCTAAGTTAATAAGTTGTGCATGTGGAAATCTGTTTTGTATTGTGTTTTTACCGGTCTCAAAATCTAAAGTTGATTCTAAGTTGTAACAACACAATACAAATAATAATCTAGCTACGGTTTAAGGCTTTGCAGAAGATTATGGATTCGAATGAGCTTGACCAACAAAGGTAGGCTTTCTAACAGGATGGTTCACAGAACTGGGGCCCAATTCTGCTAATGTTAGTCACAATCGTATTCCAGTGGTGTTTCAATGGTAGTGCAGTTTTACACAGTTCTTGTTACAACAGTGTAAATAAACACTACTATTGAAACACCACTGAGAGACGATTACGACAAAAATTTAGCAGAATTGACACCCTGGACACTAGCCAAGGGCATTAGTGGTAAGCAGACATTTCCTCTTTATGTGCTTTGCTGAACTTCGCCGGCGCTTTACGCCACATTTAATGTAATAAAAGCGTGCTTTTAATTTTCTATGGCTGGGCTGAGGCTTTCAGCTCTTACGTTATGCTTTGCGAAATATAAATCTAGTAGAGAAACACACATTTAATTTTATTTTTCAATCGTGTACTTTGGTTAGCTAGAGTTAATTATAGATACAAGCGGGGAAGTTCCCGGTCGACAAGTAGAGAACTTTTAGGGAGAGTTGTTTCAAAAAGTAATTAGATTTATAGAAAATAAATAGAATATTATTAATAAGATATTTCATTTGAATAATAAATTATTTTCATTAACATAATATTACTTTTTAAACATCTAACTACTGGTCCATCATTTATGGACCATCATTCATGGACCATCAGTTTAATCCCTTCTCTTTCAGTTTCTTATTTCTTTTTTTTTTTGTAATTACCTTACAGAGCCTAAACTAAGTAGCGTTAAAAAATAAACAAATAATCATAAACAATAATTAATGTAGCATATTTTGCTAGTTCTCACTGCCGGCCGCGTCTGTTTCACAATATGTCCTAAGGGGCGACCCCTGACCCGCCTTATAGGCCGACTTCTCGCGAGATCCCATTACACTCGCTTACTTTATCGACGATAAACCCTTAAGTGTCAATGATCTCAGAGGACACTCTCGTTCTAGCATAATACGACGCAGACACATGCGCTTCGAGTTTCACAAGGGAAATGAGCGATGTCAACGAGACGGAATAACGGATTACAAAATACCACATGTACCTCCACATACTTAACTCGCCGAAGATATGAGTTAAATTACAATTATATAAAACATTGCGTCATTATACTGTAAAAGAACATAAAAAGTAACATGAAACGACGGAAAACACTTTACAATGCAGTAACAATCTATTTAACAATAATCTTAACAAACCAACTTCTATAAATCCGAAACCGAAACTTTAGAAAAGAATGGGTCATTAACGACATCGCAGGCCATTCACAGGGCAATAGAAAAATAATATAGCTCGGTGCCGACGGCTCATAATATATTATCTTACAAAGACATGTAAAATTTCTCGAACTCTAGATTTATGAAGCAATTTTTGTGTAAAGCATCAGTATTTCAGTCTCAGGTGTTAAGTATTTGGTAATAAGTAGTGAAGTATTATACGAGTACATAGGTACTTTAGAGGTGAATATTGTCGATATACAATTATTGAAAGTGATCGTAGTAGTATCGTGTGGACACCTATAAGATTCAGATACTCGTATAATGATGTTATTATACAAAATTCAAACTTTGAGTTTTTTTAATTTAAACTTTTACAATAATCATCTTTAATTATTCAGTTTAATTTGACTAACTAAATTTTGATTAAAAAATGGTTTTCAAAATAAGTTTGTCACTTTATGTCCAATATTGTAATAAGTTTCATCACTATTATGTTTGAGTAAGCGTGTAACCAAATCGGCTACAACACATTAGAAGGTAGTAATTTGACGTTGATTTAAGAGCCAGTCTTCTTTCACTATATGGGCTGTCTTACAGTTTGTAGAGTCTACAATGTTGAAGAAAACTTTTATATGCATAAAATGTCACCTATCTTCTTGTTAATATATTTTAGAGCATAATAATAATAATAAAATAATTGCTTTAGTTAGTTTATTTTACATTGCTTAGTAGTTACAATATTTTAGATAAGTACACATTCATGGCTGTGACTTTTCACAAGAAATAAACATTTATTTGGTAATTAGAAACTGTACCTACTTATCTATTCATACAATGCAGTGCATATGTCGCAGGATAATTTAAGAAAAGGTTTTTTGCAAAAAATCCTAGGGCTATTGCAAAAACACGGTTAATTAGACAAGGTGACGACATTTCTCAATCTTACTAGGGTTTATGCAAAAAACAAATTGCGTTAGTACCTAACATTGATTATCCTTATTCTTATGGGTTCCTAGTATATAAAATTATTTAATTAACAGAATTTTCGTGTTAAACCTACGGATATTGCGGAAACACGAATAACATTAGCAACATTGATTGGCTTGATTTTTTCTTGCTGACCAACTCCTATTCCGATTCGTTCCTTAAAGTTACAGCTACAAACCGAAGTATTTGCTGGTTGCCATTAAAGAGATTTAAAAGAGTTATGGTTTTTTAAGTTTTTGCGTTTTCAATGCTATTTTTATACTTATGATAATTTTTCTTTATATATGAATATTGGAAAAAATCGATTTGGCCACAAGTTATTCTCAGACAAGACTCGAACCTGCGACCTTTGGGTCGGACCCAAAGGTTTGCTTAATAATTTTATCGCACATAAAACCTTCTTATATTATTATTTCCTCGTGGCCGGGTACGGCGCGTGCGGGCAAGTGCAGCTGCGGCGGTGGCAGGCTCGGCGGTGATGTCATCGCGACGCTTAAACGTTATTTTCCGTCGCGCCCGCGTGGGTGCGCCAGAGCTTTCGGCAGTGACCATACTGAGAGTATCAGTTAAATAGGTGTTTCAATATATTCGTAATAATGCTGTTTTGGGATATAGCTTTTTATTGCTGATTCAATATTATACTGTAGTTTAGTCGTAGCTTATGTATAAACATGAACGTTGATAGATGGAACGGAAGAGGAATACCACAAAATAGACGGAAAGATTGTGTGCAAAATTATCTAAAAGAGATGAGTGAGAGAGTGGAGTGAAGGAGAGAGACTTACTGCGCCAACCTCAAACAGAATTGGTATTAGGTCAAGATAAGTATGAACCACTTACATTAAGTTCTTGGCAAAAACACATCTAAGTCCCGGGGACTTGGCTGTTTAGAAGTGTTTTTTAATAAAAAAAAATATGTCAATGACTATTACAATGCATTTCCACTAAAATCGAATGTTCCTGATTTTTGAGGCAAGTATTATAATAAAATTCATCAAACTTTACGAAAAAAATCTACTCTGCGGTCCTACTCTTTTATTTGGGTACCGACTCCAAAAGGATTATGTTTTGCTTTTGAATTTTTTTGAAGTCGGTTTTTTATAAAAAGTTTTTTTTTCTATATTTAAAGGTACAAGAGATCCCGTGCCTACGATAATAACCTTATGTCAACTGCTCTTCACCTTTCACAAAATGCTGCTTTTCCCGGTGCAGGGACGTTACTTATTGAGGAGTTCTCCCGATACTTCATCATCAGCTTCAAACCATCACTTGGATAGAGTCGAGCATAAATTGCTTATTGCTTATGAACCTTATTAAAGTAATCGTATCGTTTTCGTGAAATGCTAAGTATTAAATAGTTCCGATGACCATTTGTGGTCTTCATCATCAGTTCCACTTCTCCAAATAATGCTTTCCGAAGGCATATCCAGATCCAATCATCAGACCCTGACATGATGACAATGGGACCATATAGGAAGTATATCCTTTCGAACAAAAAAGAATTTCTCAAATCAGTCCAGCCGTCTTCGAGTTATCGAGTAACATACATAAAAAAAGATTCCGTCAAATTGAGAACCTCCTTCTTTTTTGAAGTCGGTTAAAAAACAGAATTCAAGAATACACATCAGTTCATAATTTTCAGCAGTTATCATTTGTTTCCACTCACTGAGTAATATTTCACCGCAGTGTAAACACAAAATGGACGGTATGATATGAGACACCAATAACATTTTCACCACCGACGACTTTGATCGCTCATAATTTCTTAAATTTTGTTTATTTCGCGGTACCCGCGCCGCTTTAGGTACATTCAAACCACATTATAAACTACTCCCTCTCGCTGCGGCACCCTATTCTCGGCCCGCGATTGCGCAGGATGGACGCGTAAAGCAAGCAAAAAAAGCAAGCAAAAAACACAAGTGTGGGTCTAAACCCACACTTGTGTTTTTTTCTGTGTTTGCCTATAATATTTATTTCCTATTGATGAAAGGAATGATTTCTGAAGATTATTGCTCAGAGAAAGTGGATAACTCCTTAACTAGGAGGTTCCCAGATTGGGCCCTATACAAGAAAATTATTGTAACGGTGGGAAGAATACGTGGTTTTCGTTTTCGTTATGGGTCTTTTAACACCCTGTATAATAATTAGCATTTTTTTTAAAAACTTAAAACATTTTTTAATATTGTTTATTTACATTTAACTAAAGTATGTAGGTGCCATTTTGTTCGATAACTTTTTGCCATCTTATAGGTAGGGACATGATCCCATTGCTATAGAAATTTTGAGACTTGTGATCAAAATACCGCGACAAGTGGTTTTGGCAGTCCTCTCGTGATGTTAACCTGACACTGCCTAAAGAATTCTGAAGAGACAGAAACATGTGGAAATCTGAAGGTGCAAGGTCAGGACTATACGGCGGATGCATTAACACCTCCCAGCCAAACTCTTTAAATTTTTGCTGAGTGGCTAAAGATGTGTTAGGTCTAGCGTTATCATGATGAAAAACCACACCCCTTCTGTTGATTAATTCCGGCCGCTTTCTCTTCTTCAATTTCTTGCTTTAATTTCATCAGTTGTTCGCAGTAGAGTTCAGAATCGATGGTCCTGCCTGATGGTCAGCTCATAATGAATAATGCCCTTCCAATCCCACCATACACACTGCATCATCTTGTTGCGAGTTAACCCTGGTTTCGCCACAATCTGTGAAGCCTGACCGGCCTTTGACCACGACCTTTTTCGCAAGTTCTTGTCGTACGTGATCCACTTTTCATCACCAGTTATCAGCTTCTTCAAAAAATGGTTTGATTTCATTACGTCGTTATAAAGAATCATACATGAGTACACGGTTCATTAGGTTTCGTTCAGTGAGCTCGTGAGGTATCCAAATATCGAGCTTTTTTGTGTACACAGTTTTATCAAATGCGCCAAAACTGTTTTGTGGTCAATGCCCAGTTCTTCAGCTACGTTGTAACTACAGATATGCCGATCTTGCTCCACTTTTAAAAAAATGGCATCCATTTTATCCGTAATAGCGACCGCGACCAGGGCGACACGTGCTTCTTTGTGCTACTCTCACAGACACTGCACTAGGTCCATAAACATCGCAAATTTCTTTCGCGGCTTGCGTTGCATTTTTATCTTTTTTGTAGTAACATTTTAAAAGTGTATCGAATTTCTTTATAAGATTCACTCATTTTAACAGTAAGTAAAACAAATGAAAATCACACATTTTCCTAATTTGAATTTGGAATTATCTTGTTTAAAATTTAAACTTTTAATGATACTAAAACCGACACAAATAGTAAATAGGAAAACGAAAACAGCTTGCCAATATTGCAGAAAGTCTATATGTCGTGAACATACCAGCTTTTTGTGTAAAAGATGTGAACATTATCAAAGGTTTTGTAACTATTATTACCTTAGAAAAAGGTCAGTATTCTTGGAAATCATATAATAAAAATAAGGCATATAAAAGTAAAATGTAATTTGGTTTATTAAGAAGATAATGTTTTGTTTATGGAATTTTCATAATTTGGGTTACTTCTGTTCCCATTGACAAAAAAAAAATTGATCTCAGCTTGAAAGCAATTTTGTTACTTTTTCTTTAAGTAGCAACAATAAAACACGTATCATTATATATAATGTCAATAAAAAGTTTAGATGTTTGTTTTGACATTTTTTAAATGAATTTTTACTTCATTGTAATAATATTAAAACTAAGACCTAAACAGTGGATCTTTTCGAAACACGTGGGACTGTTTTTGTTCTAAAATGAGGTGCGAGTCCTTGCAGATGAACTTTGACTCTGACCATTTAATAAGTAATTACATCCGCTTTATCTTCATTGGTTAAACAACCAACTTGTTAAATAGATTGTTAAGATAAAATTCATTTAAAATTTATTCAGGTTTATCAACATGACTATATCTTTAAATAATCGTCTCTCATTTGCTACAGCTTCCAATAAATAGTTTTAACCTTAATGTAATAACGATTTGTTTAATTTCATCGAGATAAATATACAAATCGATATATAGTTTGCTATCTAAAACTGATACTCTTAGGTTAGATAAAACGATTAGAAACTATTACGAAGATAAGATAAGATTTGGATTCTGACATGGAGAATTAAATTATCACTAATCTGCGACCATAGCATACAAAGAAAGTCCATTAGAAGAAAACATGAGTGGAAGTAAACTTTTCCTTATTTATTCTAATAAAATAATTTGTAAAAGTAATTAAAAGTACTTTGGAACGGATATTTATACGTATAAAATGGTTAAATAAGCGTTTCAAAAAAAAAGACTAAATTAAACTAAAGAATCACCAACAATGAAAATAGATAACAACAAAGCATTAAAAAAAATATATAGGAAGAAAATATAAAAAGTCCATTACGTTTTCGTGCTTGTGCTTAGTTTGTTAATGTTTACAAATCTGAGCTCAGTGTGCACACGCCCTGACACAACTTATGAATGAAATAATGTTTTGCAACAGCGGATGTTGCGAGGCTGCTCGCGTCGAATTAGGTTTAGAGCCTTATGGAGCTTTGATGAATGAACTCCCCCCTCCCCCCTGCCCAACTGGCGATCAAGTTCGTGTTGCTACGTAACGCGGAAGTATGAAATAAGTATCAGATATCAATGTAATTGCTTTCTGTTACACTTGACAACTGGTAACTGGATCTAGGTCCACTTAATGTATGATGCTGACAGTTTCTAGCTTGATGCGGAAAACGCTGTTGAACTTTTATACTGCTTGGAAACGTGCCTTGGTTTATTTAATTTCTCAAACCCAAACCGGACACCGGTGTCCAGAGAACAATGGAAAATTTAGTGTCCATAATCCGGGGCCTGAAAGGATAAGTTATGTGTAATTTGACACCGATCTTAAATAAAATAAAGTGTAGCTAAGTCTTCTTAAGAAAGCCATAACGTTTACAGCCGTACGTAATATTTTGGTGTCTATCTAACATAAGTTGATTGTTGAAGTGTGTGCTCTTTTAAACCTTTCGCTGGCAATGAGCGAAGTACAATAGAATTTTTATTGTTATTATAACTTATAATGTCTGCTTACCGGTACACGGGAAGAATGTATAAAAATATTTGGTAGGTATCATTTCTGACGTTCTCTAGGTGTGTGTGAGTTACACTTGTGAAACATAATTAAAATACTGCTTATTACTAACTCGTTACTTGTATGCTGACATTAAATTATGAACTGCTTATTGCAATCGGGTTAGGATTTAAATCAATTTGAATAGTTAAGACAATTTTGTCTGTCTACGTATTTGCAGGTGCCGAATGTGAAACTACTGAACATATACCGTACGAAATCTTCTCCCTTCCAACGTTTGTATCGCTCTTAGTGACAGGGTTAGCTTTCTTTGACACCAAGATCCTCAACATCATCCCATGCAGTCAGTTTAAATATCTTTTCCTTTGTCCCTCCACTCCCTTACCTTCTTCATCTCTTCTCTGCCTAAGTTCTTACCTATGCATACGTAATTAGCATATAGGTTAAGTGGGTGACCAAGCGATGTTAGCCGTGCTAAATTACCAAACAAAATTAAATGGTATGTATTTGTCTTTTATATGAAAATTCTAACAAATAATGGTTTTGTAGCTCTAGTGTATAATGTGTACAAATAAAAGTACAGAATCAACTTTAAACTTAATTTTAGCGAGCTTTTATTTTTAGTAAGTAAGTAATATATTTGATTTTATATATGAGAAATCCAGATACAGATATTGGATAGCACAAAGAGGTTGTTTACAAGAAAATATTTATCTATCTTTTTGCAGTGATTCAGCATTTTATTACTAGTTTACTGCAAGATATCAGTGAAATTATTCTAACTGTAATAAATAAATTTCAAGCTCGTTTTGACTCGATATGTTTATGTGAAGCGGTAGTATGAGTCAAGATTTAAATCAATCTCTATTGAAGAGAAAGGCTACTGAGGACTTATAAACGAATTGTGAAATTGGTGCTAAACATGATTTATAGAGCAATATATTATATGGCCGATCGGCAACGCGGCACATTGGCAAATACGCCGCGTTCTCAAAATGACGTTTTAGTTGGTCCAACAAAAAGCTCTTCACACCAACCCGTCAATATTGAACATGCGCATGCATTATGACTTCCTGCTATAGATCTCACACCAGTTGCTATAGCGCAGTATCAAAGTAAACATCCGTAGTATCCAGTCATACTGGCCTGCTATGTTTTGGTATATACTCGTCAAATAACGCTTACTTTTGAAAACTGATTTTTGTCGTCAATCAAATCGTTACCTATCACTTCGTAAATTACTGACTTCATGCTATACTAAACTAAGGGCCGGTTACACCACTTTCTGATAAGTTCTGGATAGCTTATCTTGCAGATAATTTGACATGCTTTTCATATTACAACTGTCAAATGATCTGTCCAATAAACTATCTAGAACTTATGTGTATGCATATGTGGTGAATTCGGCCCTTAGTGTCAGATGTTTTTACTACAAAGGATTAATGCAATTAAAACCAATAAAAAATAAACTGCACGTGTCTAACAATAAGAAGATTGAAAAGAACACTTTCAGCAAAACCTTTTAGTACCTGCATTACCTGTAAGACTCGGGCTTTTAATAAAGACAGAACACAGTTCCTTATAACTAATACAGCCATAAAACGAAACTGCGAGTAGAGTGCGTGCTCAAGGTGTGAGAAATGTCGCTTCCATTAATAAATCCTCCATCATAAATAGATGCTAATTAAATACATTAAATAACACATTGAATATTAAAGAATTTATAGCATAAGTTAGCCAGGCAACATGCAGTGACTCTTCATTACACGTATGCATTAGCGATGCGTTAGTAGAAATAAATTTTCATAGTGTTGTAAAGTTATTCCATAACAATAGAGAAGCTTGATGGTGTCTTGCGCGTACAGTTACCTATTGTGGAACCATTACCATTAACTAAATAAAAAAACGCATCTTTTTATTTGAAAGTAAAATGCCGTGCCGAGTGTCTGTAATTTTGCAAACAAAATCACCATACCGCGTAC
The DNA here is from genome assembly GCA_910589605.1 of Chrysoteuchia culmella. NCBI lineage: Eukaryota > Metazoa > Arthropoda > Insecta > Lepidoptera > Crambidae > Chrysoteuchia > Chrysoteuchia culmella. The sequence goes on from OU342653.1 coordinate 12,168,512, forward strand.
TCGAAACTATGGTTTAAAATTCTTTAAAAGCAGTATAAGGGTTTAGAAATATTCCTATATTTGAAAGGTATCTTAATTATTTTTATTATATTTCCATTTAACTCCAGAAATTAAACATAATGATATGATATGATACAGCCAAAGCTAAGCGGAATATAAACAAGGTATTTTCGAGGTGCATATATGGTATATTATATTAAACAAGAAAATATACTAGAAAACAGCAACTTGTCTCATGTCGCCCTGACGGGATTCGAATCCGCATCCTTGGGAATCCGGCCCAATGCACGAACCAATTATGGCACAGAGACATATGAGGACACGTCGAAATTTTCTAGTTTATTCACTTTTCTACGGTGTTAGCCACCGTCGTTTCATCAATGAGAGACGAATTCCGTCAGGGTGACATGAGACAATTTGCTCTTTTCTACTATGTTTTCTTGTTTAATATATACCACATAAAAATAGCTTTGTAAAATGCAAATTAAAAAGTTATAATAAGATGGCTGTTTCATCCTAATCGATAGTCAAACATTTGTAGAAATGATTCTTTCGAATGCGAGTATATTTCTCTCATTGATGAAACAACGGTGGCCAACACCGTAGAAAGGTGAATATACTAGAAAAATTCGACGTGTCCTCATAGGTCTCTGTAGCATCATTGGTTAGTGCATTGAGCCGGATTCCCAAGGATTCGAAGGTTCGAATCCCGTCAGGCCGACCGACATGAGACAAGTTGCTTTTTTCTAGTATATTTTCTTGTTTAATATATACCACATAAAAATAGCATTGTAAAATGCAAAATCAAAAAGTAATAAAAAGGTGCATATTGTTCGATTTGCAATGCACCATATTCAAAATGTACGTACCACATATGACTCTATAGCCGGGATTGACGCATGTCAGTGGCTGCGTTATAGTCACTCCACCCTAAGGACTTAACATAAAACCTCAATTTGCATAATACATTCGGAATATGTAAACTTATCTCTGGCACGCCCTTGGTGCAGAGGTGCGCCGGGATGACATTATTCTCCAGCTATAACCAAGTCTAAATAGAGCGCATTTACAAGGCTGCTGCACTGATTTTGTAGCTATGTTTTCATACTATAATGAGCATGAACATGGTATACTGGGAGAAAAGAATGTGTGCGAACGGATGACTTTAATTGGACTATAAAATATTTTATTTATTAGGCTTTTTGAGTCTTTGATCACTTCTCTCTCACAACTCTTCTGTATTGCTGATTTACTCCCGCAAGTGATGTATAATTTTTGTCTAAGTATATTTTTAGATATGGAGCTTCCAGAATGTGTATTTTGTTATATTTGAATTCATAAAGGCTATCTAAAGGTAGATATTCACATCAACTTGAAAAAATCCTATTTGTAAAATCACAATTGTCCTTCAAGTCACTGACGGTTAAGAAGTAACGAATTATCGTATCACTTAAGTCTCTTAAAGTCGTGAATATACAAGTAATCCTCCATAATCCCTTACACGTAAGCTAATATGGAATGGCGTTACAGAGTTCGGCAAACAGAAACTGATAAAATTCGAAAAACCTTTTTATTTTCCTGCAATATCGACTCGAGGTAGGTAATTGCGTGAGGTCGGCAACCAATAACCACACTTACTGTGCGACTTTTTTGGTCAGAACATATGAAATTCAATAAATGCGAATTCATTCGAGTACAACGACTATTATCAGTGAAGACTCGTTAAGAACGACCATCCGTACCTTATTAGCTTAACACACGCCACGAGCCCTATTTTGCATGCGAATAAAATTACAAAGCGAGCATAAAAAGAGTTTATTAAGACTTTATTTGCGTTTAAAAATTCGTAAAGTCTTATTCAGCTCAGGCCCACGTTCAGTATTGGAAGTTTTAAAATTATAAACTTACTGTTTTCCTCTGCTCTCGGAAATGAGACATAAATGGAGATGCCAGTGTAAATTAAAGCTGTGTATAATATACTTTGTAGCAGCTGAGGCTGATAATTGTTGCATAAAATGCAGTATTAAAGATCGCTTCCAGAAAATTTAGGGCCTTATTAACATCTTAACCCTTAAAAGTATATAAATGCCTTTGCGACTTCAATATCTCACTACTGCAGAACATTGATGGAAGTTCAATAATAAAAGAATCATGATTTTGAATAAAAGATCAAATTTTTGAGCCACCCTGGTGATCGATTTGTTTTATAGCGATTTGATAGCAGCCGTATATCGCGTGTTGGCCACTGGCCGCACGCGCTTCGTGTTATGATCGCTTTATTAAAGCACACCGCATATAACATCCCACGCATCTTCATTCACATTATTTGCGAGATCTTTTTGAACTAAAACTCAATGAATTGAGTTTTTATGAAACGCTTTCACGAAAGCAAACCACCCAAAATGTTTTGAAGTAAAAGAATGAAAACAAACAAACATGCGAATGAAAGAATTCCTTAAGAGACGATCGTTATTTATGTAACGTTATTGTAAAACGTCAACAATATATCGTATATGGGAACGACAGAGACATTATTCTTGTCAGCACGAAAGCATTAGCCTAAAATTGGATGAGCTTTTACATCGGTTGGTGTCAATTACAACGGGTCGAATCGCTTCGCAATGCAAAGCGGAATACATAAACAGACATAGTTTATTCGGCATTTCAACTCACTGATAAAATCATGTAATGGCACCCGCTAGGCTAAGGCTTTAAACACACTGGTTAAACTCGATCTAGAGTAGGAAAAAACTTACTTCTTTGAATTATCGTGCCTTTATGATACGGACTCATCAAGACTCTAAAGAAAACATCAAAGTATAACATTTTCTGTCAATGCTCAGACGAAATTACTGCCAGGATATGTATTCCTCGCTTTATTTCATCTGTAGCAACGTCCAGTTAATTGCCGACAGTGTGTCGTAAGCCTAATTTCTACGATCTCGATTGAAAGGTCACGTATTGGTATCGGTTATCCGTGCGCCCTCTCAGACTTTCCAATTAAGCAATTTAGATACGAAGTCCGTCTCGAACAGTGTCCGAGCACTGTAAAACAACTGTTATCTTCATGATAATACTGTGATGTAAATAACAATAAAGTTATCAGGGAGGTTGTATGGGTTTTCACAATAAAAACACCAGAGTGCGCGACCCTATGCGCCGAGGCCAATTTATGGGCAACGCATTCTTGCGTCAACCACTATCGGCGACACGACGATGGTTCTATCTCGTTGATGGCCGAACGACGCGATTGACGCGACGCATAAATTGTGTAAAAGCAAGCGCCATTTGTTTCGTTCGATACTGATTGTCGCTAAGTCGTGCTAACTATATTGTTTAGCGAATGATAGTTATAGGGTTCTATTAATTCATGAAGTTAATTTACCTTATCCATTGGTTGTAAGGAAATTAGTAATTCATATTATAAGAAATGTGATTTAATAGTTGGTTCCATAGCATGACTTATAGTTGATAAGTATATTTGCAAAATACCGAGATTAGAATGCAAATACAATCCCCAATTTCCGCAAATCATTCAATATCTACATTTAAAAAAAAATCAACAACTCCAAGATAAAAAGTATATGATTATATATTATAAAATCAATAATTCAGAACATACTCGTAACAAAATATCAAAATGTTTGTACGCATCATATAACGCGTTGAAGTCTTTTACTCGGAGGACATTTAAACACAAGGTTACAACATCGCTTATTGAATAAACAGTAAACCAATACTAAATTAACATACTGCGTTAATTATGTTCAATTGTATAGAGCGTAATCTATTGCCATTTAAATAACAGATGAAACAATAATGGAGCGAGAGTCGCCGGGCTCGGGAGGCTCTAACCTGTTTCCTTTGCTCTAATTAACAATACACAAATCGTAGCTTGTATGCAAATAAGGCTGGCTGCTGCCTTCAGGCCGGCGCACACTGAATTCCTCGATAAGGAAAGCCGATTTTTATTGAGAGGGGTCAATTTCGTCTGTCATATGGGTCGTGCGCTTTTTAGATATGCACTCTAGTTGTCTTGATACTTTGAAGATGATTTTGAAATCGTTGTTTAATATTGCATATCAAATACTTTAGTACCTAACTATTACTATTAGTCAAAATGGAAAAATACAAAAAGATAATAATTTTAAGAAAACCAATAACCAAATTACATTCTTGCGAGTGATGTTTTCCAGTACAATTTGGATCTAACTTAAAAAAATCAATGCAATCAAAATTTGTGTATCTTTTTTAAAACGAAACATTAATTTAGAGCATGCTTTTCGTTGTCACGATTTGAATAAAGAGTGGGTTAATAAAAAAACACCTACTAAAACACAACCAAGCCAAGAACTCAACTAGAAAATTTTCAAAAATGTAAACAAGCTATTCTCACAACAGATCAAAATCCGTCAGACACCGTACACGCGACGTTATCGTAAAATTGAATTAAAAAAGAGAGATAATAAAAGAGGATCGCGTCGTAATTCTGGCGCGCGACAACGCAGCACTTTTATTTGGAGGGCGCGCGTGTGGCGGCGGGTCGCAGGGTGCGGGGGACGCCTAATCGTGCGAGCTTTACCGGCCTCCACTTAGGACTTTTGTTTGGTGTCTGAATTAAAAAAATCTAGTCGATTTTGTCTCAAGCCTTACTAACGCATATTATGTTATTGTATGATTTTTTGTTTTGAGTTGAGTTTTAGATGTTCTCAATTTGAAATTATCAGTTCGGAAACCGACCATTAATTGTGCTTGACACTTTTGAATTATAACCTTTGTTTACATTTTCTATTTCTTTAATATTAAGTTACCAAATTTAAAAAGTGAATAATTTTTTTTAGATTTTGTTAGCCACTGACTTGTTTGCAGCCACTATGGTTGCGTGTTTCAAAAACGTCAAACTGCTTCAAGCAACTGTAGTTGCGAGGGTTTCGTTTGCACAAAACGATAAGAAACTGTGTGTACAAGTGCATAAGGTTTATTTTAAATGGCTTTAGACCATAGAGTATATATTTCTTTAATGTGAGAATGCTGCCTGGCCAACATTGCGGAACAAATTTTATAGAAAAATTAATTTTGAAAGTTGTCGTACTGATAAACGTCATTGTGTTATTTGGTAATTGACGAAAGTGAGTGTTAATACTTTTGTATTTTTTACTACTTTTTTCTACTTCGATATTAATGTTTTTTTTGTAGAAAAGACGGAATAACTATTCTACTTTCACAATTACTACAAAAACAGGTACTTTTACTGCTTTATTTATTATTTAAGTCATGTCTTTCGAACAAAACCGGTCAAATGTACCATATTCAACTTTGAACCTAAACATAAAATTCTATCTGCTGTGGTAAATTTTAAATAGAAAAATATTGGAAAAAATTAACTCGACCACAAGTTAATTCTCAGACGGGAATCGAACCCATTCCCTGAGAATTTGAAATGAGCATTGAAAAATGCAAAAATTACAAAATCATAAATTCTATCTGCTACATTTGTGAAAAATAACATGAACTGTTTTGATCTCCATGTTTTTCCCTACAGAGAACAGTCTTTGTTCTATATCTAAGGCTCAAGAATCGACAGTAATTAACAGTTATTTACGGCCGGGAACTTCAAGAGTACACTAAAGCATACGGGGGAAATTTTTTTGAAACGTCAAACAGATGAGTGGTTAGGCTAGGGACAATTTTTGATAGTATTTTTACTGAAGTTTTCAATGTGAGTTGGCGTAGTATCAGTGTATTTATTTAACATAATAGCACAGCTAGGTACATAACTTGAGTACAATATTGTTTTTAGCGCAATATCATAAATATGTGTCTGTGACTGTAACTGTTTGACACATCGTATTTTTTACCCAAAACTTTGAGCTGTCACAAGATTATTACGGTTTTTCATAATGCTACTCTAGGCCAAGCAAATTACATGTTTTGAAGAGTTGGTAGTTTATTGGATGTATTTTTGCGTGTCTTTATGTTTTCTAATGTAAGGAAGCTACATTTGGGTTTTTTAATTTTTTTATTATATATAAGCACATAGTCTTTCAATCATTAAGGACAGAGATCACTTCTCTTTACTGGTTACAATCCTTAATCTCTTTTGCTACCTTTACACTCATCATCAAATTCCTCACGCATAATACCTTCCATTCCTCTTGCTGTTTTTCGTGATCCACTGGGTTTTTATAATATGTCCAAATTATATTCATTATTTGCTAGCAGGACACCGGTGTCCCGAGAAAGGACATTAGAATATCTATTGTGTATCGTAACTCAGGTCGGGACCTGAGAGATTAATATACAAACAAAAGTTTTGAAGAAAAGTAATAATTTGAGTAAGAGCATATCTGTTAATATGCATAAGCATACCTGTTGGGTGCTCTTCGACACGCCTAAATCATTCGACCTAATTTCATCTCACAGTATTTCTGTGACCTAAAATTCTTAAGCACAATTATTGTTAAGCAGAATAGATTATTTCGCATTGTTATAGTTTGTCCTAAACGTCCCTAATAATCAAATCTTAAATTCAAAAAGGTTAAAAGTGCGAGTCTCAAAAGGAACCCACTGCACGTTATGGGCCGCAATGCTCGGGGACAATATTCTTTTATTTATACCGGCCGAGTGACACCTCGCGCCTCGCAGCCGCGCCCGGCCCCGCGCGCATTCGCAGGGTTATGGGCCAAATAAAATATCCTACCTATTATCGAAATAACAGAAGAAACACGCATTTCAACTAACACTTGTGTGTATGAGTAAAGAGAGTAAAGTAATAGATAATCCATAGTTAATGAAAATGCATCTCTTTACGAAACGAATAGATAGACGAAATGTAACTTCACGATTACGAAGATTCACTTACTTTTTTATTTCTTGACTGTTTTTAACTTAGGTATGCTAGGAAAACTAGTTTTTTTATAACAACTGGACTGGACGTATTGATCAACTTTAGATTTACTAGTTCAAATAATTTTTATGGCGCTGTGTCCATAATATAAAAAACCCAAAGAGTCATTTAATGTTTACATTGTTTCCTTTCCAAAATTAAGTTATTTGATATTACATGTGCTCCCAATAAAGGCAAAAGTGATTTAAAATCAGTCGTGAAATGTCAGATAAAATTTTAATATATTTAGTGCACATTTTGTCCGTTTTATGACAATTCTTAAAATATAAAACTCAAGTCACAAATGTTCGATACCAACTTTTTTGAAGGCGTTATTTGCGCAAGCTTATTTGATTCTTAATTCCATTAAATGTCGTCGAACTTATAATACCATAATAACAATATTTTTGACATGAACCAAAGATTTTAAGAAACCGTATCAAAAAAAGTCACGTTTTTACTGAAAGTATAATTAAACATCGACACGCCAATCACACCAGGTGGCTTTTCTAGTTACCTCTCCCATATTCTGTTTATGTTTCCCAAAAGTGATTCCAACTGATTTAATTCGCCGCGTGAGTCTGCAACGATCTTTATATCTGTTTGTGTTATTCTACTCACTGATTGGAGCGAACGAACGCCTGCCTGGTTGGCCACTCCGGTTGACATCGGACAATATTTTTTTTTGAACGGAGCGTAACATTGGAAGCGCATTTTTCCAAGCACGGGTCAAGAATGAGAGCTGTCCAAGCTAACTTGTAATTTCAAGTGTTTACCCGGCGTGCACGCAGCGGGACGCCCAACAACAATGACCATATCCTTTTCACATAAAATATATGAAAACTCCGGCTACCAAACGTCCGTGGATCGAAGGTCCGATACGTTGCATTATGCTAGCTACCTACCGAGAACTTTTTATGAGGGATCAAATTGATTGGTTTAGTGATATTATCGCGGTTGCGCATTGTCCGACGCCCGTGTAGACCGGGAGCCGGGTTGAGCCGCGCGCGGCCATCGATTATGCATCACTACTTCTCACACCTTCCAAGATGTAATTTAATGATCTTGAAGATATATAGCAGGTAATAGATATGCACAATTTAATGGAACGGAGAAAGCTTATCCGTTAGCGATGAAATCCCGTACTAAACATCTGGTACAGCACGATATAGGTATAGGTTTTATAATTTTATTGTCATTGATTTGTGTTAGCGATGCTTGCGATCAAATTATGATGAGACACGCTTCGGACATAACGAAACTAAAATAGCAGCCGCGAACATCGAGTAATGTCTTACTCGAAAGAGATTATTTTGTGGTTCCGTAATGCTTATGTCTTATTTCAACCGAGCGACCGTTAGGCGCGAGCCGAAATTGAATCAGAGATACCAAGGAATTTATTGAATGCACCCAACGAATCATGCGCCAGGACGTGCCCCGCCAGAAACACAAAACCACGAAGATAAAAATATATTACAAAATGAGACCCACTATGTGTTTTGAAATTACAATCAAATAAATAACTTTTTATTGCTCAATCTTGTTGGGTTTTATTAAGGTATCGGCGCTGAATGCGAGAGAATAAAACATGATGAGTTTACGCGACGGACATGATGTTCCAGGCGCTCGGCGCAGATAAACGGAGGTTCTTTACATGGGCCTCGGGTTTGGGAGATAAGCCGTTATGCCGTGTTCATGTCGACATGCCAACAATGCACACACAACTGTCACTTTCTCTATGCGCTACTTTGATTCAGTCTTAAAACTATACCCCGGTTGATGTTTACGACCCATTTCTGTGTACCTTGTTGTTTATTTCAAATTATATTTTCGTTTAGCATTTGCAAAATCATTCATCATGAAAATTGAATAGCGTTCGTTGAAGTAAATCAAGTCGCTACTCACATAATAATTGTTTGACATTATCTGTAATGTCTTCCAGCGACGTCTTTACTTAAGATTTAGGATCGTAATAATAGTATTAGTTATGTGTCTGCTCTTCGTCGGGTTGAACTTTCCCCATTGTATTGCTATTTACCCGTCAATTAGTGTAAGCCTTTAGCTCATGTAAACTATTTTCGCCTGTCTGCACATCTCTGATTCACGACACTGCTATTTCACAGAAAGTCCTGACAGAAACGAGTGTCAAATCGTATTTTCAGTAAGAAAATAAACAAATCAATGCAGCTCGGACAGGGAGACACGAGGGCATATCGTGTTGATTAATGCTGATTGCTAAAGTGCGTCGACGCATGTATAAGTAATGCTGCAACCCACCGCCGCGTTTCCGTCTCAACCGGTCCTAGAACAATGTGCCCAAACATTTACTCATTTACCATTTGTCGTATGGAATCGCCCCCATGACATACTGGACGTTAGCTGGAGCGATTTACATAAGGCTGTCTACCTCTAATACAATTACGAATCATTTGTCATAGGACCGCTTTAGGAGATAATTGCCAATGATAAAGTGGATGAAGTTGAAACAATTGTGTGTTCGTCCCAGAAACCAATTTAAATAGACCTGGAAGTGTGGTTCCACACATGAGAGAATATGGAGATGTATCAGACTGGAAGGTCTTTTTAGACTGGTTGTTAGGATGCGCGGAAATGCTCGCGAGTGTACAATACGCGGCGTTTGTCTCTAGCACAAGGAAAACTATTTATCATCGTCACCTTGGGACCAGCGCCTTGTAATTGTATGCTATATTGTTAACTTGAATTATGGGTCCCACGTGCGAATATGGACTCTTCCGCTTAAGTGGCTGAGTTTAAATGTTTACCATCCACTTATTTTACGGATACAGAGAAAAGAAACGCATCAAAAATCTGCGTGTAAGCCAATACGATTCAAATTTACAATTTGATGTGTCTACGATTTTTTAAATGCAACCCCGTCACGTTTCATACTTGTTGGACCAAAACAGTAAAAGTATCGGCCAACGAAAATAAATTGCTCATTATCATTGTGAACAGTGTTACGATATTTTTTGTTATGACGTCAACTGAGTATGATTAGTGACAGTTATTCAAGTTTGAAAATGTCATTATTTTTGGTATAAATACGACCAAAAAACGGAAAAGAGGCAGTAGGAGGAACGTTCGCGGGTCGCTTATGATGCGGACAAGGACGCTTAAGATGATAACTGATCTTTTTGTAAAATTCTAAACGATTACATTATTACTTGATCAATCCGTTTTGTGTTGGGTGCGATTCGGTTGGCATAAAAACAGTTGATCTAATTTCAATGTCACTTACGTACGAAGTGTCGTATTCGATTCCCAGCGGGGGTACAAATTGTATTCGGTTTGGTTGGTGGTAGGACTTATTGTAAGTGCGCCTGGCTAGCTACCACCATCTTATCTAAGTCTGACGCCATATAAACAATGTTTTCAGCATTGTTGTGTTCCGGCAGTTCGAGATAAGATAGCCCGATAGTTCCGGGAGAGGCTCGCTTCCATCTTCAGCCTTATCAATACTTAACATCAGGTATGATGAAGGCTAAGAGTCTCCCCGTCGTTCATAAAAAAAACATATACGTATCATTTGACCTGATTTTGCTTGCATGTTTGCTTGCATTCTTTCATGCTTGCTTGCATGCTTGCTTGCACGCTTTCTTGGATGCTTGCTTGCATGCTTGCGTTGGGCGTTAGGTCAAAAAAAATATACTATACCTAATGAATTACTTATACCGTATGGGGCCTATTACCGGGGAAAATAATGAAAATAGAGACTCTCTAGAGTATTAGTATTTATTCTGAAAATATTCCAGTTAATCAAAACCCATGCATTACTGACAATAAGAATTAAAAGTTACGATTCATAATCAGCGATATTCATCATTATTGTAAAACGATATTATCGCTAACGTTGCGAACTTATCGTGGTACAGGGGGCAATAAAAAAAACTTACCGCAAAACATCATGATATCACTATCCATTAGAAAATTTACCTTTAACTCCTTGAATAGCAACAGCCCCCGTTACTTCCCATAGCATAAAATCTCTGTTTCAAATTAATTAAAATCTGTAATTTATTATTAAATATCGCAATGACAGTTATCTGTTTACAATTTTATCCTTTATGACTGACATGTCATGTCAACCAATACCAAGTATACTCTTTGTACCAAGTAGATTCAGCCATGGAATTATTAATTACTAGTACGTAGTACCTATTAATTCTATGGATTCAACGCTTTTTACATTATGATCTTTTTAAAAAGAAGATCATAGTGTGAAAAGAGTATAAATTCAAAAGAATAATTTTGATTAGTAAAGTCAGAATATTGTCATGGAAATTTCTTTGGTTCAGTTTAAATTAGTTGAATTGGATTTATTTACACAATTTGTAATTAAATGTGAAAATGTCTTTGAGTGCAAAAAATCACTCCAGAAAAAAACAATACCTACGTGGATTCATGAAGTGCGATAGTAAGACAATATTATTTTTCTATCAGCCGACAATTGTCAAAAAGACGTGCCGAGTAGCTCCGAAAAAGTTTAGCGGTACTGTTGTTTGCATTACATTGAATTTACGATTAAGTTTGTTGGACAAAATCAAAAAGTAAAGATTTGGTTTTAATTAGTTGGGACCATAATGATTCAATTACTAGTGTGTTTTTAATACGGTTGTAGGCCCCACACGGTATAGAAATCACCATAATATTATTTTTTTAAGTGTTAGGCTTGATGTAAGGCGTAGGTAAAATAAAAGTATGTGAAATATTAATTAGACTATATGAATGTTATATAAAACGAATGAGCGTTTTAGCATTTAATGATTGGGTCAAATGATTATTAGGCCAATTGATTTTTATATCAGATGGATGAAATTATTTGATTATTCTTCTTCTTCTCTATGAATGGCTTGCTCTATGTTCTGAACATAATTTCGCCAATTTCACGTGTAGAATTATATGATTCACATCTTATGTTATGTGATCAATCGGTATGTCAAATAAAATTATATGAAATGTTATTATATCAACTGATCATTAGTTCATGTAAATTTATGTCATACATTACAAACCCGTTTTGTGGCGGTACTCGTATTTATATCTAAAATAATGAAATTTTCAAAATTTAAGAAATACTTCGCTACTGATCGAACATTGTTAACGTCATGGCAAAAAATGATCGTTACACTGTTTATAATAATAATGTACCATTTATTTTCGTTGGCCGACACTTTTACTTTTTTCAATTCGACTGATCTCCTTTCATTAAATCACACTGATTACTCAAAGTAAGTTTCATTAGACACAAATATTTGTCTTGTGCGGTAATCGTACCCATGACCTTTGTGCGGAAAGAAAATATTTCGACCCCTGTGCCAAACCTATCGTCATGTATTAATTTATATCTTAAATGTAATGTATCGATGTAAAATAAATTAAAAAAAACAACATTCCAACACGCCAAATAAACAGCATTAACAAAAATAGTTTGAATCATCAATATTCATCGATGGCTCCGGTACAAGAGTACAATATTTCACCGGCTCGCCCCACGCAGCGCCACTAGACAAAAATCGCATCGTCTCTCCATATATTTCCCATGTCAGTGTCCAGCAGACAATGCCGTAAAGGATTGTAGAAAAGTGAGCATAAAACACAGCGCACGCGCATCGCCCATCGGGTAGCGTCGATCGAGCCGCACGTATTTACACAGTAGCTGTGAACTTGGAAACTTTAAAACCGTGATTTTTAAGTTCTGCCACAATCTTTAACTATACAATTAGGATTATTCGAAAATATAGAGTTAAATTCATATCAATGAAATAAGTGATAAAAAAATAATGTTGAGTTTTAACACAACCTGGGGCTGGGGTTTTGGATCAAGGTCCATACTGAGCAAAGCTTACTTGTACTAGAGTAAACACACTGAGTGTTCACAATTGAACTTTTTTTGAAATCACAAGAGATAATGAGATTATTCTCTTCTAGACAAGAGCAGTTTCACGGAAAGGGTAATTAAATTACCTACCCATCCGTATAATGCCTAGTACGCTACCTTCTATCTCATTATTATGTCCATTTAAAATTGATGTGCAAACAATATAATTGAGCTAAGCTCCATTCTTTCCCGATTCGGTTTTTCGCTCCATGTAGGCTTACCGGGGACGGTAAGAGCACCTAGTTTTATTCTTCACCAAGCTTACGATTACGACACTGTGTAAATGCAGCCACCCACCGGCGTGCGGTGATCGAGTCGCGATTTGTCGTTATTCGCGCACGCGGCGGACTTATGACGGCCGTTATCCGCCATCGCGGGAGCCGTCCGCGCCTCGCGACAACCCCCCGCTCGCTGACAGCATTTCTCACAGGAACAATGAGCATTTAAACTTTATTGTCCTACCACCACTTAACTTCACTCTTTAATGTTCGACAAATCCTTTAAGTTTATAAAGTCTTTTTAATTTGTCAATGTTGCTCATCCTAGTGTGATTTATGTATGGTGAGGCCATTGATAGTTGTTTAATGTAAATTAATAATTTATACTATCTTATGATAGTCTTTATGCTCATAACTTTTTGCTAAATGACTAAAAATTATTAAAAAAATATCACCTCGCGACAAACCCCCGCTCGCTGACAGCATTTCTCACAAATGTTCGACAAATCCTTTTGGTTTTAAAAGTCATTTTAATCTGTCAATGTTGCTCATTCTCTTGTGATTTATATCTAGTAAGGGGGTTTTATATGACATGTTTAAAGTGGTTTTATAATATATACTATCTTAATATGATAGTCTTTATGTTCATTATTTTTTGCTAAAGGCCTAAAAGATGATAGTAGATAGATATATAGATAGATAGACTCTTTATTGCACACACACATTACAAAGAGAAATAGCAATCACATAGAACTTAAAACTATGATGAGCAAGGGCGGCCTTATCGCTGAAAGCGATCTCTTCCAGGCAACCTTTGTTTGTGTTGGAGAACTGAAGATAATGCGAAGGGCAGTGTGCCAGCAACATACATATTTTAAAAGAAACTTAGACAATACAAAAAGAAAATCAACATATTCATTAAAACCTAATAAACTTACACAAATACAGAGCATAATATTGAAATATACTACTTATAGCTAAATAATATCAATATATATAAAAAAGAGATGCTAACTAGGGTTCAGTCAAAAGGTGAGCATGCAAATTTCTCTTGAATGCGGCAAGGGTTTTAGAGTGTCGCACTTCAGGGGGAAGGGTATTCCACTGACTTGCAGCCTTAATTGTAAAGGACTCCTTGTAATAACCAGAGCAGGTTAGCGGTATTTCTAATAAATTATCCGTTTTGCTTCTGAGCCCCCGGTTATGATCCACACCGAGAGGCTGAAAACGCTCCTTAAGGTAGGGAGGATCTAGGATCGTACAGTACCTTGAAGAGCAGCGTGAAAACATGCTCCTCACGACGCTGTCTAATTGGGAGCCAGCAAAGTTCCTTTCTGAACCTCGACACATGATCGAACTTGCGCAATCCGAAAATGAATCTGATACATAGGTTCTGCAGACGCTGCAGTTTGTTCAAAAGGTTTTCATTGAGGTCAATTACAGAAACATCTGCGCAGTCTAGGATTGACAGTAGGAGTGATTGCGAAATTTCGATCTTAGTCTTGATAGGGAGTAAGTTTTTCCACCTACGCAAGGAACCAGCTGCAGCGTAGACCTTTCTACTTACCTCAGCAATGTGAGGAGACCATTATAGAGTGTTATCGAAGAGGACCCCAAGGTTTTTGACAACATTGCTGAAAGGTAAGGGAATAGAGTCAAAAAGGAGAGATGGAACATTGATGTGTCTAAGTCTATCAATCTGTTTTAATCCTCCAATAATAATTGCCTGTGATTTATGAGGATTTACCGAGAGGCCATGGGATAGGCTCTATTTATGGATCAAGGCAAGGTCAGCATTGAGATGTCCAATCAGCTGGGAAAGGCTATCGATGGAAGCTTGGGAGTAAATTTGGAGGTCATCAGCATACAAATGATACTGACATGAGAGGAGAGGAGTTAAATGTTAATGAAAATGGAGAAGAGAAGGGAGGAAAGGACACCACCCTGTGGCACACCAGCCACGACATCACAGGGAGCGGACAACTTATCGTCGTCTCGAACGCATTGCCGACGCTCGATGAGGTAACGCGAAACCACTCAACCACGGCATCCGAGACAAGCACAGCTTTCAGCATAGCTAAGAGGATATCAAAATCAACAGAATTGAAAGCATTGCTGAAGTCTAAAAGTACTAGGGTTGTGAGCTGTTGATTAGACATACCCTCCCGAATGTCGTCAGATACCTTGGTCAAGGCGGTGACGGTGCTGTGCCCAGGACGGAAACCGGATTGGAAAGGACTAAGTACTTTATAAATAAACTCATTTGCAAAAAAAACGGGCACCTAAGCAATGAACTATTTCAAATGTTAATATTGCTTTGTTTGATAATTTTAGGTAGTTTTATCCTCACAATTTGGTAAATTAATAAGAAAATAATCGTTTTCATCAGTATTTCATAAAATTTAGATACAATTTATGGGAAATAATGCTAAACCTCGCTAGTAGTGTATGTTCGCTAGTAGTGCATATACTCATGAAGTAAAAATAAAAAGTTTTTTTGTTTGTTTTTCTTTAATAAAGTAAAAGCAGATAAATGTTTAGTATCGAGTGTGACCCCCTCTAGCTAAAATCACAGCTTGAATTCGTCTGGGCATGCTAGCGAGTATATCCCGGATAACTGCTTGTGGAATACGTTCCCACTCCGCAGTAATCACATTCTTCAGCTCTCTGATGGTCTGCGGAGCCGGGTGTACTGATCTCACACGCCGTTTCAGAACGTCCCAGACATGCTCTATAGAATTGAGGTCGGGACTTCGAGCTGGCCAATCCAAACGACGAATGCCGACCTCTTGCACATACGTATTAACATCGCGGGATCGGTGGGCGCGAGCATTGTCGTCCATAAAAATCGAGTCTTCACCTAGAGCGGCCAATGCGGGTTGTGCATGAGGAATTAGAACTTCCGTTATGTATCGATGCCCAGTCAGTGAGCCGTTTTCAATGAAGACTAACTCTGTACGATCCATTGAATTTATTCCTGCCCAAAACATAACAGAGCCCCCACCATAAGGTGTGATTTCTTCGAAACATGCCTCTGCAAAGCGTTCTCCTTGTCTTCTTAGCACTCGCCGACGTCGATGTTCACCGACCAGAGATATCCTGGCTTCATCAGAGAACAAAACCCTATTCCAATCTTCTTGAGTCCATGATTCACAATTTCTAGCGAACCTAAGCCTGTGAACTCTGTGCTCACGGAGTAATTTGGGGCCGCGGGCCGGGCGGTGACTGCGTATATTGGCAGCGAGAAGCCTCCTCCTGACCGTCCATAGACTAATATGCACATTTTTTACTTCTTGGAAGTTGTTCTTAAGATCCACATACGAAGATTTGCGATTTCTCAATGCGCGACTCAAAAGAAAACGATCCGGGATGATCGATGATCGGTTGGGTACATGGTTTTCTTCCAGAACCAGGCCTTCTCTCGACGGAACCAGTCTCCTGATATCGCTGCCAGGTCCTTTGGACTGTTGAGCGACTAACATTTAGCCTCCTAGCCACGAAACATTGGCTGCAACCCTCTTCAAGCAGCGCGATAATTTTGGTAGCTTTTACCACTTTACCTA
This sequence comes from Chrysoteuchia culmella, assembly GCA_910589605.1. Classification (NCBI taxonomy): domain Eukaryota; kingdom Metazoa; phylum Arthropoda; class Insecta; order Lepidoptera; family Crambidae; genus Chrysoteuchia; species Chrysoteuchia culmella. The sequence continues at coordinate 12,185,078 of OU342653.1, forward strand.
CCATTTTTGATACAGCCAAACAGCAATAAATAAAGCTTTGACAGTCAAGGATATGAAATTAATCGATAAAAATTGAATAAAAGTTATGAAAGTCGATGTTAACTTCTGGAACTTCGCGCCAAAAATGTAGGATAAAAAGGGGTTTTCTGTAAAAATGAGCATCAAATGAAAATTTGAATTTAGAACGTACTTTTTTAAATACCACAGCATTTTTAAAACCGGCCAGTAACGTGTACAAACGATTGAAACCTTTTTGGTATTGTATCTTTTTAAAGATGAATGAAAATCAAAACCGCCCGCTTTTTTTGCAAATGAGTGTATTAACAAACGCGCTGACTTGATGAAGGACAAGACGCTCGAGGACTTTAGAAAGGAACGGGAGAATGGAGATAGGTCTGAAGTGAGAAAGAAGAGAAGGATTAGATGATCTAGGAAAGTGCCAGATTCAAGGGAAAAGTTAAAGATATTTTAATTGTAAATCTGTGAAGAGGTCTGTTGAGGGAATCCGCCAATAATTGTGTAGGACCGCTGATATAATTGCACTACAAGAAACGTGGCTCCTGCCGCATGACCTATCTTATCTTGCGAGTGTTGACCCTAACTTCGGGAGTACCGGGACGTCTGCAGTCGACACTACAGCTGGAGTTTTGGTGGGGCGACCCCATGGCGGGGTCGCGCTGCTATGGAGAAAAAGTGTGTTTCCCTGTGTATCCGTAATACCGTGTACGAGTGCTCGTCTTTGTGCAATTAAAATCGAACATAACTATCAAAAGTTTATAGTGTGTAGTGTATATATGCCTCAGAACCTGCCCGACTTCACGGATTGCCTGAGCTATTTGAATGCAATAGCGGAGGAAGCTGAATGTGAGTCAGTGTTTTTACTGGGAGATTACAATGCACACCCAGGTGAGCCGTTTTACGGTGAACTTGAAAACTTTTGTTTGGATCAGAAATGGATTTGTGCTGACGTGAGTAGATTAGACTCTAATTCATTTACCTACATTAGTGATGCGCACGGTACGGTGAGGTGGTTAGATCACTGTATTGTTACAGACAACGCAAATAAATTAATAGACAATGTGAAAATCTTATATGACGTTTACTGGTCTGATCACTTGCCATTAGTGATTGAGTGTAGGCTAAGTTGTGTTGTAACTAAAGTTGTTATGAAAAATATAAATATAAATTCTAATAAAAGTAAGTGGGGCAATAGAACTAATGAACAAGTAAAATATTATACAGAATTATGTGATAAGAACTTAAAGGCACTGGATTTTCCTTCCGAATTCATTCAATGTAGCCACGGTTTCTGTAATAATGAGGGTCATAGAAATGTTATAGATAATTTATATAAGAGTATAGTCTCTGTCTTATCTCATGCGGCGATTGAATCTGGCCAAAATGTTTATTATAATAAAAAACATGTTCTACCCGGTTGGAATAAGCATGTCAGTGCAGCACACATGGAGGCAAGGTCTAAATTTAAAATGTGGGTATGGTACGGCCGACCGAGGCAGGGTTTAGTTTATGATGAGATGGTTAAGAGCCGGCGGGATTTCTAAAGTAGATTAAAGTGGTGCCAAAATAACAATGATCAAATTAAAATGGATATTTTGGCTACGTGTTACTCAAAGCGGGATTTCAAGAAGTTCTGGAAGGCCACAAATCGGCTTAATGCTGGACCTAGTCTCCCTGAGGCTGTGGGCGGGGTGAGTGATGTGAAGCAGATTGCCAGTCTTTTCAGGGATCAGTTTATAGTAACTTCACCATTGGCGCCAACGTCGGGGCCCGTATACAATACTGAGGCCAATCGTGACCTTACAATAGTAATTACACCTACAACTATTGCAGATATTGTTAAAACTATGGTTACTGGTAAATCGCCGGGCCACGATGGCCTCAGTATTGAGCACTTAAAATATGCAGGTGTCCACTTGCCTAGAGTTCTGTCGTTACTATTTAATATCTGCATCTCGCATTCTTACCTGCCCGCAGACTTAATCAGAACCACAGTTGTTCCCGTTGTGAAAAATCGTTCCGGTGACATGTCAGACAGTTCGAACTACCGACCGATATCCTTGGCAACGACAATAACCAAGATATTTGATAGTGTGCTTGATTCTATACTACAAAACCACATTGAGCTCCACGATAGCCAACACGGTTTCATGCGTGGCTTATCGACAGAAACAGCAATAATGAGCCTTAAGCACACTGTCAAGTTTTACACAGACAGGAATACACCTGTGTACGCCTGTTTCTTAGATCTTAGTAAAGCTTTCGATCTCGTCTCATATGATATTTTGTGGAGTAAATTGAGAGCTGCTGGGTTACCTGATGGTTGCACTGATTTACTTAAGTACTGGTATTGTAATCAGGTGAACTATGTGAGATGGGCGAACGAGTATTCTGAGCCGTACAGGATGGAGTGTGGGGTGAGACAAGGGGGGTTAACTTCACCACGGCTCTTCAACCTGTACGTGGACGCACTGGTCAGACAGCTTAGTAGCACGCATGTCGGTTGCCACATTGGCAATGTTTGCATCAATAACAACAGCTACGCAGACGACATGGTGCTGCTGGCACCCTCGGTCTGTGCGCTGAGGGCTTTACTCGATGCCTGTGAAAGATTCGCTATCTCACATGGTTTACTATACAATACCAAAAAGTCGCAGTTCATGGTTTTTAAGGCTGGCAGTAAGTGTCCTAAAGTAGTACCCCCTATAACACTATATAATGAACATCTCGAAAGAGTGTACAAATTTAAATATCTAGGACACATCGTCACTGACGGCCTTAAAGATGATGACGATATTGAGCGGGAACGTAGGGCACTGTCGGTCAGGGCAAATATGCTGGTCCATAGATTTAGTCGTTGCACAGACGCTGTGAAAATTGCGCTCTTCAAAACATATTGCACATCTTTTTACTCGAGCAGCCTATGGACCGACTATACCAAAAAAGCCTACAGTGCCCTACGTGTTCAATATAATAATGCCTTCAGGGCGTTGTTGCGGCTGCCGCGGTTTTGTAGCGCATCTGCGATGTTTGCTATAGCCGGCGTGGATAGTTTTGAAACTATTATGCGCAAAAAGACCGCGTCACTGTTGCACAGAATGCGCGGCAGCAGCCACAGCGTCCTGAAGGAGATAGTCGACAGTGGGGATTGTCCGCTGATTGAATGTATGATAGGAAAAATAACAACTTTCATTGAAATTAAATACTAACATAGTTAATAGGCTTTTTATTTACTAACATATTATGGATTTATGTTGTCCGAATTTTTTTTATTTTTTTTTTATTTATTTATTGCATAGGATAGGAAGAACGCCCGGACTACACTCCACAATCATTCGTCGACTGATTCCATCCAAACCTTCTGCATTTGACTTAATGTCAGCTATGGCCCTTTCTACCTCGCGCTCAAAAATATGTCTGAAGGAAAATGCAGACTAGGCTGGGATAAGTAAGCCAGAGAGAGATTGCAGCGTGGATTGTTTGGAGTGTGGGGTGAGGAGGGAGTGAGAGGAAAGATGTCGGTTCAGGGAGTCAAGATTCAGGTTATGAGGGACAGCTGATTTGGACTTGCCAATGCCCAAAGAGTTAAGAAAAGACTACACTTTTTCTGGACTACCGTTCGCAACATAAGCATGGATGTGTTGACGTTGCGCGTCTCTACACAACTTATTGCAACGATTACGTAGCTCTTTATAACGGCTCCTTTTTAGCTCTGTTGGATTACGCTTGTATCTTGCCTTAGCTGCGTTACGCCGGTTCATCAGAGACTTAATATCTACTGTAAGCCTAGGGGAGGGAAGGTGCTTTAATCGAACGGTACGTAAAGGGGCATGCAGATCGAACAGTTGGATCAGAAGTGAATTGAAGATGTCCAGCTTCAGATCAATGTTGGAGCTTCAAAGATAGCGGTCCAGTCGATATTGTCTAGGTCTGTCATGAAACGCTTCCCATCAATGTTTTGAAGAAACAAGGTCATGATACGAGAACGCATCAGCAGAAAACTTTCCATGACAGCAGACATGGTCAGTGGAAGATACAATAACAAGATCCAACAAGGAAGGCTGGCAACCAGGGAAGTGGTGAGTCGAAGATGACGGAAGGATGTTGAGATTCACGGAGTCGACGATTGAGTTTAACCGGGAGGAACGAGAGTCATGCTTGAGTAGGCAGGTGTTGAAGTCGCCCATAATGATTGTTTGATGACGAGTTTTCGTCAGGAATTTCAAAACGTTATCTTTGAGCCCTTCAACGAAATCTTATTTTTCCATAGAGAAAAAGAATTCACAAAAAGCTTTTTGTTTGTTAAAAATACTTATACAGTCTTACATAAACTTTTCCATGAATCATCCGATTATTCATTACATATTGTTGATAAAAGTTCATAGAAGCAAAATTATCTTTAATCCACGATATAATCTCAGATTGTAGGCAAACCTTGGTTGCGCTTGCGCCTCAAGCGAAAACGCAACCTGTAATAAAGTGACTTGGTGACGGTATCTACTCGGAGATCACAGCCCAAATCAATTTTGTACAAACTCTAACCAACCACCTATAATTATAAGTGTAGTCGAATCTGTCAGCCATGATTAATTAAAATGTGATCTCTATCTTATAAACATTAACGACAAAAACATACGCAATGGTCATTCAATAGTGCAAATTAATTCTATCGATGATTTCCAAAATTACTTTTGATAATGTCCCGAGCAGCTTTAATTTACATGTAATCTGCATTTAAGTGACATTAAAAGTTTGTGTATTTTTATATTTATATTTTATCTCTATCTCATAATTTACAATGCGAGTTTAATTTTCACGACGTAAGTTTCGACATTGTAGGGGATAATCATTGATTGTGGATTTTGAAAACGTAACTTAGTAAAATAAAAAATGACAACAAAGTCCCGCCTCTGTGTGGTCTAATGGTAACAGCCACCAGTATCAGACCGCTGGGAATCAAAACCCGGGACCTCTTCCCGGGTTTTGATCCCCAGCGGGGGTACATATTGCATTCGATTTGGTTTGGTTTGTGGGACTTGTCATAAGTCCGCTTCGGTAGCTATAGCTACCACTAGCTATCTAAGTCTGACGCCATAACAACAATGTTTCGGGCAGTTCGAGATGAGATAGCCAGTTTCTCGTAGTTGAGGATTCTAGGAGAAGCGAGCATCCACCTTCACCCTTATCAATACTTAACATCAGCTTTGATGAAGGCTAAGCGTCTCCCAGTCTTTTATAAAAAATTTACCATAGTCAAATACCATCCAAGTATCGATAGCCTCCACCAATGTTTTATCGTTTATTATCGCAAACAATTACGATTGATTAGAAGATCTCCCCTATAGGTGCGTACAGAACAATGGGTACGTCCAGTAAATATGGTCCCAGTGTTAGAGGTCACGGGGGTCCATAATGACCGGTTCCTTACGGTCGCACGAGATAGCATCGCTGTGATTTGTTGACCGTACACAACTTAAATATTGAAATTAACATTCGTTTATGATTTTATCTACCAGTCGGCTCAACCGACGAAATCTTCTTGAATTTATAAATAGTAAATCATTATTGTCGGGCAATATTAACGCCTACTTAGTTTTTCATTTCTTTTTGCAGGTACTGTTACAATGTTACTCTATACAACTTTCGCGTAATATTTTAATGCTCCTAAAAAGCTACTTCGCTGTAAGTTTTTGTGATCAATTACTTAAATATTGAAATATTGACTTACTTAAATATAGAATATGCGAAGCTAACGCAAAAGTTGCTAACAAAAATATGGAATTTCTTATAATTTTTCAATACTTTAAGTACTAAATAATAACACAATCTATAACTTCTCTTCCAATAATATTAAGTACCTACCTTACCTACTTATAGTCAATTATAAATGTTACGAGAAGCTGAAAATTTGCTTCAAGTAAATATTTTATGCCGATAGAGCCATACCTACTATATATTTAATAGCCATTATAAATATAGGACATAAATAGTTATTTACGTTCTTAATAGATTTATAGGCGCTCTTAGAGCTGCCTGAGGGTCCGCGGAGAAATACTAAATTTAAAATTGATAGCAGTGTCAACGTAGAAACTGATCTATAAAAATGTAATAGGCAGTTTACTCAGTTTACGGAACTTGCCTACAACTGCGTAAATCCTTAAGTAAAGTATCACCGGATTCTTAGCATTAATGGCCGCGCTTGACAGACTGATCGTATTCGATCGAGTTCGTTAAGCAACGTTCGGCCCGGTCAGGTGTTGGATGGGTGACCATAAAATTGTCATTATAACTGAGCGCTTCCGTGCCCCGGAAGGCACGTTAAGCCGTCGGTCCCGGCTGTTGCCAGGCTTTAAGCCAAGTCAGAGACCTTAAAAGCGGCCTGATAACTCTGATACTAGAGATGGCCACTAATCCTCATACGATAAGAAGAAGACCGGATTCTTGGAAATTGTGTAAGTACTGAAATATTATAAATACTTTGTCTGACTGTTTGTCAGACTACTGGTGTAAAACAGAGACAGTCTGGACCAAGGAAGTTGAATTAGGATGTCTTTTTACTCACGACGGTAAGGAGACGGTATATGTATTTGGAGTGAGAGGATGTTTGTTTGTGCAAGCCAATGTTGTCATTTATATCAAAATCTTGTCCGATTTTGATGCGGTTTTCAGGGATGGGCAATGAAGTTTTACTATATCCAAATCATCCGCTAAAATCATGATGATTAAAAACAGCGAAAAGATTAGATAGACACACACACTAACACAATATATCAAGAAGGGGACCAAAACGTTAGAAAGAGAAAAACAGATATCATTATACAGCACACAAATATTTGTCTTATCTGGGGATCGAACCCGACCTCTGGCGCAGAAGCAGGTCGTCAAATAGAGCCGTTCTAATATTGACACCGTCTTAAGAAGGAAGGAAGTCATGTTATACGCAAAATTTTCCGGTTGGCGGGATTCGAAGGTGTCGCGTCACAGACTGTTAAGACTGCGTGTAGAAGTCCGGTAAGTACATGCTATTTTTCTTGGAATTTTGGAGAGCTGGCAACGCATCTATTTATACCGTGTTGGGCCTACAACCGGGGATAATATTAAAAACGGAGGCTCTATAGGTCACTAGTAATTGAATCATTATGGTCCCAACAAATTAAAAACAAATCTTTATGATTTTGTAATTTTTGCATTTTTCAATGCTATTTTTATACTTATGGTAAATTTTAAATTGAAAAATATTGGAAAAAATTAACTCGGCCACAAGTGAATTCAAAGACGGGAATCGAACCCGCGACCTTTGGAAATCCGGTCCAATGCTCTAACCGCTGAGCTACCGAGACTTGCGAACCACCGTCGAAATTCTCCAATACTTTTATATTTTTAATACGCTGTAGGCCAGCGTCGTTACATCAATGCTAGGAATATCCTTGCATTCGAAAGGAACATCTTTTCAGGTGTTCAACGATCGATTAAGATGCAACTGCCAATAATTTAGGGTTTTGTAATTTTTGCATTTTTCAATGCTATTTTTATACTTATGGTCAATTTTAAATAGAAAAAATTGGCCGAGTTAATTTTTTTCTCATAAATTATTGGCAGTTGCATCTTAATCGAGTGTTACAGAGACAACTCACCAGGGGGCGAAAGTTGCAGAGCAAAGTTTTAAATAAAAAGCATTTTTTTTAAACCCAAACGGTTTAAACGTAAATTGAAAAAGGATAAAATAATATAAAAAAACCTCGACTTAATTTATCCGTCGGGGGCTGCCATCGCTATTTTAAATTTCAACATAAATATAAATAAGTAAGTTTAGCAATAAAATGTCTCCAATTATTCATGTTACTATAAAACTGCAAAGCTAGTTCATTTAATGGCAGCCCCTGACGGATAATTAAGTCGAGGTCTTTTTATTATTTTATCCTTTATAATTTTTTTGTTGATAAACCTTGATGGAGCATGTCAGTTTACTATAGGGAGCTCATCATTTCTTGAGCTTCAAAATGAAAACTCGTATTGAAACTTTAACTTTCCTAAAATACTGTTTCGGTGGTTCTAGAGATGGATAAAAAATTATCAATAATTCCATCCGCTAGTAAAATAAATGTTACGGATTGAAATTCCCTTTTTATTTACATAATGCGTTTTATTTTATGGTTCTGTAGATGTCCCGACGACGACGTTTCAATCAACACATTTTCAGTGGCCGCAGTCACGCATCATCGTCTTCGTCGGGCATCTCGTGACCACTGCCCCTTTCGATCAGTAAAAGTTGTTTTATTCTATGAAGAGTACCCGTGAAATACAGTTTCTTTTGAGTTCTAAGATGTACTTTCATTACTTTTAAGTTTTTCTTTTGCATACCTACTACCGATAAAATGAAGTCCCTGCAAATCTTCACACGATTCCCGTAATCAAGTAACTGACACCTTAAACACTTTATAGGTCTTCATACTTCTTACATCATTCTCATAAAGTAAATTACTGCGATGTGCTCGTAAAATTAATGCTTTATACCGTGATACGGTATTGAGTACACTCGGCCGTTGCAATGACTTTTTTATGGATAAACTGTCTTGATTGATTGTTATAGAATTACGTAAACTCAGATAACTTTGATTGAAATTAATTTCGTAAGTCCATTATTTAGGGTAATTGTACTAAAATTAACACTTTTCAATTATTCAATGTTTCAATTATTATGAGTGAAAATTCTAAGACTCGTCTTAATTAGATGAAAAAGTAGATTGATATTTATAGGTAGACTAAACAAGCACCACTAGCACTGTTATTTACTAGGAATCAGACCGCTGCGCGCTGTTGCGCTGTACTGTAACCTCCCAGTGTCATAAATTAAATACACACTTGTTTTTTACTTAACGAGCCATTATTCATGTTTGCAAATGCACCGTGAATGAATATTTTACTTGTAAAACGCGCAAATGTTAAAAAAATACCGACTCAAAATACGTATGTATTATTAAATTAAATTGCATTTCAACGAAATATTTACGAGAGTAGTAATTTTTCATGTTGGACACTCGCCTGGGGGACCGAGGTGCCTACTCTTGCTGGCTGCGTGTGCGCAGCGCTGGTGAACCTGTAATAACTAACTCGATATCACTAGCAATTTCATTTTGATTGTTGCTTTTACTAATAGTTGAATGAACGTTTATTAGATACTTGTCATGTATCAAAATGTCAGTATTGATATCCGATTTCCGTTCTTATATCGAACTTCTGTGAATTATTTTCTCTTATTTTAAGGTATAAAGGAATAAAGTCGAAACCTAGTCCTAATTTGCTTATTTTTAACAATGGTATTAACCTTTTGTTCCACGAAAATAAGCACAGAAAGCCAATGATAGCAAAATGTTATAGAAATCAAATAGTTATTTTCGTACAGATTTCCAAATAATGGAAGTTCTAACAATACTAATAAAAAAAATATTAGACATGGTTTCAACAATATACAAATACTGGGAGATAGCAGAAAAAAGAAAAGCGCACTATAGGTGACCTCATTTAGCTTAGGTCATAAATATACCAAATTATTAGAGTTTATTGAATGGTTTTCAGTAGTCCTAGGACGAAAAACTGAAATTTCTTCTAGTAGAGACATTAATACACTTCACATTATGACAGATGTGCAAGTTGATATGTGGTAAACGAAGACAAAAACCCAAGTCATCATATGAAATTTAAAAAAAAACTGTTATTTAAAGTAGATGATGAAATTATTAGGGTCATCTAACTTAGAATGGGAAGTGAACCTGTAAATAAAAATATAATTTCGAATCTCTTGCATAGAATAAAACCCAAAAAAGTAACTACGAGAAGATACAAAATCCGCGAAGTGATGTATATTTGCACTTGTTGAGCAAGAACAATATCTGGAAAGCACACATTGGACTTTAACTAGCATAAGCTTGACTAATGCTTTCCATTGCGCTCTCATTGCCCGGGGCCTCCATTCTTACTACAATGTCTTAGGAGGAGTACAGACAACACATTATTGCTTAATTAGGTTACGGCCATTTCGAAAATAGTTAGTCTAAGAACTTTATTTAAATCGCTAACTCTTATATTTCTACCTTTTCAATTCAAGTCTTTTTTTTCTGCATGCAAATAAGTACCTACATATAAAAAAAAACCAAGTTAAATCACTTTAAAAAAATATTTTATCAACTTTTATAGGTACAGTTATCATTATAAATTAAAGTAAGTAATAAAAAATTCTCGGCGTTATTATGACTATGAAACCACAGTCTATATAACTTCTCTAACTATCCCTAAAAACGTTCAATGACTAAGGTTTTTAGGGATAGAATAATAACACATAGTTGTACTTAAGTTGCATATGCACCAGTCTTAAGCCAGGAATCGCAAGCTAGCGCCGCGCTCGCTTGTCCTTAGCTCACGCCGCTCGCTCGCTCACGGGCGATCATTAGCGCGCGGCACCTACCATCAATCGCTCCACCATAATTAAGACGCTGAAACGCAAAACATGTTTTAATCTTCCAACTTATAACGAGATGCATCTGAACTATAAATGTTGAATAGCCACGTTGAAAGTCGTTCTCTATTTTTCCCTTGTGGGCATGATTTTATTTATGCTAAGGATGTGATAAGATTATTTTTAAACAATCAACTTTTCATTTATATTACAGTGATATCACCTGCAGTTTTATGTAAAACTTACGGTACTCATAATATTATGTATTTTTTTAATCCTGACACTACAAATATAGAAAGTGTGAAAAAGTTAGTAATTAAGAACACTGATATAGCTTGTATTCTGAATGTTTACAAAATGTTCCCTTCGTAGTAACAAAAATAGAATGGTGTATGAAATAACATATTACTACATAAAGAAACGGCAATTAATACCGAGCAAGCAATATACCAAATTTATTACGTGGTGATATAATGGCAAATTCAATACACCTACTCGTAAAATACGATCCTCACTAACAAGTAATATTTCAATTAAGTACGTATTTTGCAATAAACATCTTAATGTTTGTCGCGATCGTGTTTCTGTGTAGTAATAAGCGTGTACATGCACCGCTTTGATGAATGCGCCGGTCGTGGCGAACAGTCAACCCGGGGGCGCATGCAAAATAATTAAAACTACTTAACATTCAAACAGAAAGTACGCAGATCGGTAGCGAGTCTACTTCTCTCTCTCATTTAGCGAGCGGGGGCCGGTTGCGGCGCGACGCGACCATTACTCTGCCGCGCGATTGATATATTCGCCCGCGACATGCGATCGGCGACACGTCACTACAGCCGACTACCGCGCTACCTCGACAAATAAACAAACAACCGCTACCCGGCAATAAATATCGCGTCCGCCCCGATCCACGCAGATGCACCACCTCTATAAATCCGACCTTTTATTGCCGCATATCTACTAGCTCAAATTAACTCGTAATCGCTGATGAATCGCCAATAAAATTATCTACTTAATTGATTTATCAATAAATCCAGCCTATTGCGATTCGATACCGAAACCCGAACGCGAATATTATGACTTTACTGCTTTCCGACGTTCCTCGGGATGATTATATTCTGATTGCAACTTTACTGTTTGAATTACGGCTGTAACTTGAGATCGTCTTTATTTATTTAGTGCGGCCGGCATAACATCGAATGTTTTATTTCGTTTACAAACATTTACACGTGTACAATGGGGAAGAGATAAAAGTTTCACATTTTCGAACAGTTTGAGGTTATTTATCATGTAGACGCGGCGCGGGCGCAGGCCCGGACTCGATTTTGGTTCAGCTTCTTTATACAGAAGCCATTATAAGTATCAATTTCAGATCATAGATCATAAACGCATTTATTATTCGAGAGCTAATGGTGGGGGGTCCCATCTCATGAAGCACTCTTTTCATTGTTGACTTTTTATTGGAACTTGTATGTCACAATTTTTGTGGGCCTCACTAGAGATCTCGAAACATAAAATATTTAACACAAGAATGTCCGTTCGATCTATGGGCATTTGTAATGACCAAGAATGTACTTAAATCACTAACGTACACATAGGGCGGCCTAATCTTTACTTTATGATTATCGTAAATTACAATTTGATTTTAATAACTTATTTACTCTTTGTTGTGCCTCGTGGTAATATTTAGAAATTAATCTTGATTACCTTTAGAAAGCATTAAGAAATAATTTTCCAGATTCAAAATGTTTCCTTATTTAAAATGCTACTATGTGGGGATTATGAACTAGTTAAAGCATTCGACATGCCATTAATACTGAATAATGGGTGTTGATACAGTTATGGTCTAACCTGTGCCTGAAGCCATAAAAGCAACTTTAATAAAGTCATGTTCTCACTGTTAGATTTTTGGTAACTAGTTCATCAAGAAAACGAATTTTATTTACAATTAAACTCTAATACCCGAAAGCTTTGAAATTGTAATTTTATTTTTAAGCTTAATTTACGCTTTTTTTGAGGTTCTTAAATGCTTTGAAATCAATAAAATGTCAAATATATATTAATATCTGAAATATATATCTATATATATCGTCTTAAGTGGGTAGGGACTCGCAATAGCCGTCAAGTGTGTCTCTCCGGCATTCTCGCGGTTCTCTCGAACGGGAACAATCACTCCTTATGGTGACCATTGAAGTCCCCGAGAATAACCAATTCGGCTGTAGGGTATCGCTGTTGGGCTTTGTCCGCCGCATCCATCAGATGGTCAATGAGTCTGATTGTCTCATGGTCTCCGCTGTGTGACTGATAGACGCAAGCGTAGATAGTGGAATCTTTACCAGCGTCCACCAGAAGCCAGATGACGGAAAACCCAGAAACCCTGGCGACCAAGGACGCCGGTCCATAAAAAATTGCCACCGAGTCTTCCCGTCCAGTCGCCAACTGGCACGGTGAAGCAATTCGGGATTTCTCGACTGATGGCGGGGCAGCCATTGACACGTGGCTGGCACGCTACTTGGATCCCCACCCATCAGCGGTTGGTGCCCGTGCCACGGATCCCGCTACCCTCCACTATTAGTTATTCAGTACGGGAATGTCCAGAGGACGAATTCGACTCCGAGCGACGTAACTGTTACTTCAAACTGCTCCCCAATGGCACTGATTCACCCGCCCTAAGACGGAACTCGGCTAGGCCGCTTGGCGTCAGGTTCTAGCGGGAGGTTTGTAGCTATCCAGGCGACCCCGTCAGGGGTCTACCACCGCAAAGAAGGATCTTCAGCCGACGGCACAGGCTAGCTGGTGCTATCGTTGCCCGGGGCGGACCACTTGGAGGTAGATCCCAACAACCTCAAAATGTTGCTGTTAATAGCAAAAAATATTAAAGGCACCGAATCCATTAAACAATGTGGTATATACATAGTCCTTAAGCGCAAATAAAGGTCCTAAGTGTAAAGGACATTACATAAATTTTGTGTTAACAATTTCATTCCACTCCGAGTGGTTACGAAACGCGCTCAATCGTGTAATAAAATGTTAATAAAGTGCGTAAATCAAGATAACGTCAATAGTTAAGAGAGTTCGACACAACGAAATAGTCTCAGCGAAGTGAAGAAATTACCTCACGTATGGATCGGACATAACTCTTCGCGGCTTTCGTCCCAACACAATTTTTTACTTGCTACAGAAAAAACACCTTTGAAGTAATAGGCCGAGGGATTAGGTCCTCTGCATTTGTAAATAAGCACCACTTTTTTTATTAAAAACAACAATTATGTGTGATTTTGTTCAAAATGAAATATAAGTGTTACCGCGTGCCTTTCTTTTATTATCACGAACCAGTGGATATATCATTTTTAGAAAGTTGACATTGGAAACATCTAGGTTGAAATAACTTTTTACTTTAAACAAAATATTTGAAAGCAAAAAGCTATTCTGGTATGTGATGTGACTGCGGTAATGCAAAATTGATCTCCTTTGAATCATACGTTTCATTTTCGGGGTATGAAATAAATAGCAAAATCGTCTTTAATTTTAAAACTGCCACTCGAGCAAAATCAATAAATGCATTATGCATTACGTATATCATAACAAAGACAACTTTTGAAAGTAAAGAACATAATGCCGATGTTTTGCATATAAATTCGTTTACAATAATAATGCTAATACTACTTCATCATACAACAACGGCAAACACCGGTGTACCATAAACACATCACACTTTAATTCAAGTCGAGTTTGAAATAACATCTATGCCATCGAATCTGCATAAAGAATGCCACACACGAACTGTAAGTGGTCGCTCAATGGCCTATAGCTCGCGTGCTTGATAGTAAGCTTGGCTGTTCACCTGACTCTGTTCGTATCTTGTGAATAATCAAAATCCTACTAATATTATAAATGCGAAAGTATATCAGTTTGTTTTTTACTCTTTCACGCAAAAACTACTGAACGAATTTGGATGAAATTTGCCTCAAAGATATCAGATAGTTTGGATTAAAACATAGGCTACTTTTTATCCTGACTTTAACCCACTCCACGGGAACAAGAACCACGCGGGTGCAACCGCGGCCCGCAGATTTTATTTAATCAATGCATGAACCTATTAATAACCTCTATTAATAAATAAAATAACAAAGACATCGACACAAAGCTGAAGATACCAAAATTTAAGAAAAGATGGGGAAGACTATCAAGTTGGGTTTTATTTTTGTAAATTATCGACAAAGTAGAATATTATAAACAAACAGACTATCTGAACAATACAAATATACATGGCGCATGGCGCCCGGCCGGCCGCACCATCGCTGGTGCATCTAATGCAATTCGATGCGGGATTTACCATCGAATATTATCCAATATTACAAACATCTTCGCCTTAACTGCCCATAATAAGACGCCAACAATAACGTACTAAGTCTATGAAATCAATTCCTTCTTTTCCAATCGATGTTTGACGACAAATATGTGTCGTTAAAGAGGTAACGAGTAATGTTTTCAATGTATCAGGGCCCTTATCGGTCTGGAATCGATAGCGAGGTCCATGTTTTTAGTAAAATTTAAATTGAAGTAAAGTTACGAAATATTTTATCTACTCGTAAAAAGTGTATCTTATTTAAATTCCAACTACAATAACAAAAAAGTACTATGATGTACTCGATTGTTTCATAGAAAAAAGGTTACAATAACTCAATTGTCAAACCAGTGAGACCCAGTACAATATAAACTCGTGGCATTAATTTACAGCGAAGATTGTTTTTCATTTAATTGCTCGATGATATTTGTACAGGCTGAATAATTTCATAACTGGCTACAATTCATTACCAGATGAATGGAAAGGGCGGACAACAGCGACGAGATATTAGTGAGAGTATGTCGCGTAAGTGTGTACATTGCTCGTGCTCGACTGATTGATGTTTGTATTTGAATAACAGTTCCAATAAGTTCCCGCAACACCCCCATTATATCTCGACATGAATAAAAACAATACTCTGTGTACGATTATAAAGTATAAGCAGCCACGAGATGATTCCAAGTGCAGTTTGTACTCGTATTGTGTTATGCAGTCGAGGTTCTCGAATCATTCGTCATAGTTTCCTGATTCTTATTCCTAAATACCATTAAACTGTCACTTGAATATAAAACAATTTCGTTATGCTAAACCTATTCATAAGCAATTCTATACATCCATTTTGCATATATCAGTCACACTTTTACTGCCTTTATTAATTCACATAATAAAACTAAATCGTTCCATAATACCCATTATTGCGCGCTCGAGAGATTATATGACATTTTTGTTACATTCTTTTTACTTAATTACAATTATTTAACTTCCATAAGAAAGTTCCATGGTTATAGGCGAGCTATTAAGAGCGATTTTATTGGAATTTAAAAATATCTTTGTCGCTATTAGATGTTTAATAATAAAGGGGTCAACCAACCATAAACAAAAGCTGAGTAACTGTTCTTCAAACTGTGATATTATCGTGCGAGTATTTATAATTTACCCAGTTCCAATGAAAAGTTATTGAATATTAACGATATCTATTTTCGTTTGTGATCTTCAATAAGGACAATTTAAAGATATTGTATTTTTAGATGGTTAAAATATGTCTTTAATTCTCAAAGAAAAATGGAATTTCCATAGTTGTTATTTTAAATATATTTTATGGTGGCTCATGCATTAAATCATTCATTAATTTAAAGCATTTTATTGTCATTTCAGAGTGAAAACAGTATAAACGTATTTTATGCTGCGTCTGATTTATATTTTATAGGTGAGATGTGATTTATTATGGGTGACTTGGACATCGTGACCGCTATTATCGTCTGATCTCTGTATAACTTCAACTGTGTATTGTATCCAGAATGAATTGTTTACATACTGACTGGTACTTCAGTATAGTAATACGTAAAGTGTATCTAACTTAAGATATTTAATTGCTTAGCAAAAAGTAACGGCGTAGTAAAGTTGGTTTCAGTCTATAAAATGTCGTGTTCCCGGTTACCCAGTAGAGATTTTTTAGGGAGTTTTATTTAAAAAAGTAATAGATATTTAGAAAACTTGGAAATCACAACCAATGAACATTAATGGGTATTTTAATTGAATAATAAATTATTTCTTTAACTTTATTACTTTCCAAGAAATCGTTTCCCAAATAAACTCTACTGGTCAACCGGGAAGTTCCTCGAGCTGTACCTATCGATTATTAATATTTTAATACTTTACTTGCGTAATTTTCTTTTTTGCTAACGTCCTGTTCTTTGTAGTTGTTGTATCCATCAAACAAAAAAAATTAAGTAACTCTCAAATAAAATACATTTTGAAAAACGTATTCATACACCTTTAACGTATCGATATGTTATTTCTTACAATTTTACAATTTATGAAACGAATAACTTAGGGCAAACTATCGCACCGCTGTATATTCATAATTTTTATATGACATAATTGAACAAAGCCATACTCACTTTTCTATTGTCCGACAAAACTATTATGGAAACATTCAAGCATCGAAACGGGGATGAATAGAAAATAACAATCGAATTGTAAATTACGGTCACTCCATTCTCAATCATGTCGCGTAGTAAGTTTCATGATAAAAATTTAAAAGAAACGAGTGGATTTTTGGAGACGTTGTTAGTCACAATCGATTTTATTGGTATTAAAAAGCCGCTCCAACTCTACTTTTATAGGGTTAAGTATGTGGAATTGTTTAGTTCCTCCTTTGCTTTCCAGGTATTTGACTTACACGCGAATTAAACGGTATCTAGATGTAATAAAATCCGGCTAGGGCGGCGCGCCGCCGGGTGGCCGCTACTCGTCTTACGATAAACTTATCTTTAAAATCAATGCGGCCGATACAACGAAAAGAAACAGAGACTATCTCGCTTCTGCATTTAAATTGGGGTTCCGTTACTAAGACCTTAAGACCATTTACTAACATTTTCAGAATTAGATTGGTATTTTTAACTGTACGAGTACCTTTGATTTTGACTGGTGAGTAGTACTTAATAAATAAAATTACACACATAAACAACGTAAAATTGGATACAGTATTTTGAAAGTCTGTCTATAATTTATCGAATACTATAACGTTTAACGTAGCACAATTGTAATAGTTTGTATCGAGCGCGTTGATGTCTTTCTTTAGCACAAATAATTTAATGAGTTTTCTTCACATGTATAGTATTTTTTCTTTCAATCATTAATCTGTAATGATGGATGTTCTTAACCTGTATCAACTTGCATCGTAATAGAAAGTAATTCAATATTATAAAGTAACATATTTAGCCATTATATTCGTTCATATATTGATATATGATACAAAAACAAACTTAACCATGCTTTCACACTTTAATACTGTAAAATATGACTTGATAAATATGGTTAGTTAGCATTGTATTCGATAAAAACGTACTGGTAATACTTGCCGAACTCTTTCTATTTTAAGAGACCTCTGCAGGCCTAGCACGAATAACTTTCGAGTACGTATCGAGGAAGTAAAGTAAAAAAAAAAAATATTGAGTAGCGTCCCTACCGGACCTAAACGAAACTAAATTTTCCTGTATATTTTTTGACATTACGTGCTCGATACTTACTCGACACTTTTTCTATAGTTTTTCGTGCTAACACTACAACACCAAGCCATCAGGCGTTGTGTTCGTCGAAGTAGAATAGTTGACATGCCGTGAAGTCATAACATCTCCAATTTTATAGAAGCAACTGGCCGTATTTGCATCTGTATGGGATCCAATACATTTTCTTACCATATTATTAGCATTCCGACGCTACTTGCTATATAAATAAAACTTTATAAAATAACCAGTAAGTTTACTCTACATGTTAATTTATGCAAGATGTTACGTTTATGTCCGTTTAAAATTAGGAGAGTTCTCGACGAACCATTAACACCCAATAGTAGGTCAAAGGCCTAGTTATAAACAGCTACTACTGTTTTATTTTTACCATAAAATGTCAGAGTAACTTTCAAACTGTCCATAAATAACTTGACTTCTATCGGTCGCGACTGAGCTTGCTATTAAAGACATCATTATCGCATAAGCCATGTCATGTGTATAGTAACAAAAACACCATTATTTAATGCCCTTTCAGTGTGAGTACATAGAACAGCTATTCAAAGGTCACTGTGAGCAGCAACAACATCGACACGAATATTGAATTATATCAAAATAAATTATGTTTACCGTCTTATCTGTGGGGCCATTGTTGTATCTAATCACATTACGGCCGATCACTTGACGTCAAGCCGCGGCAAAGTTTCAATGTCGTGATTCAGCCGTAAATACGTAGAAATAATGGCGTATTGTGTGAATGGACACTAATACCTTATGTAAGGCTTAGTTTCCAACAGCAGGCGAACATTTTACTAATGCTCTTTAATATGATTCCAATGCAAAACGGCGCCGGCGTGAAGTTAGTCGTATGATACAATAATATTGCTTCCATAGAACTGTTACATGTACATATATATGTAAGTATAATTTGTCCCATATAAATCATATTGAAAGCTTAAAGAACACCATTGCACTATTGCTTTAATGAGTTAAATAATGTATCTATTGAAGTAGTTACATAACAGCCATTAATTTATAACAACATAAAAACTTAACTTTGATTGACACTATCAATAAATCTGTTATGAAAATGTCACGGGTTAATTGTCTTATACTTATTTAAAAAGGTGATACAAAATCAAATACAGCATACGTTCCTATACCTGACTTTACCTGGCCTTATAGGTACTTATAGTGTTTTGTATAAGCCAGCGACTGTGTCAATTAATATGTTTATGTAAAATTATGTTTTGTACCATTTATAAACTTCCTAACATCAGGAGCACATGCTCTCGCTTTTTAAGATCAGACTTATAGTTATTGACGTTAAGCACATTTAAAGACAAAAAGTGTTGACATGTGTAAGGCATAAAAGGTACGTGATACTGGCGGTCGAGGACTGTTCAATCATTATTTAGCGACAGCTTGCCCGCGCGTGAGATGAGGTAAATGCACCAGGTCAATGGTTGCGCACCCGCAAATGTCAAGGCTGGGTGGCTTGAACCAAGCTAATAGTGTCAAACTAAATTTAAACGCTACTTGCCAACAACTAAATATACGTTTTATGAATGGAACAGAAAGGAACTGCTAACCGTAAACGTAAATTCAAATTTAACTTAAAATAGTTTACCCATTAAGGCAACGTCTCAAATGTTGCTCATCCATTCCGATCCTCATTGACAATATCTTATACTTATAAGGATAATCCATATTTTCAAACCAATGTCAGCCTGTCAAATATAAAACGACATTACAGCCACAAGATAATTTAACAACAATTCAGTATTACAGAAATCGTTTGAGCCTTGGACACCTTCGTCGGACACAACCGAACCCTAAAATATCCAATGTTAGTATTGGAAAATTAAATGTCAATAACGCAGTGGTAAAACGAATAGTTTATTCACAATCACGTAGCATTGTGCACGATTTGCACGCGTCGGTGACTGAAGTTACTCAATGGGCTAGTCGAGAATGAATGAAGTAATCTCGGCGGTAGTTAACGTTATTTATGTCGTCTCTTTTCCATAAACGCGGACGGACTGAGGTCGTTATGAGGCAGCCCGGCTTCTGTTCGACAATTAAACAGAGTCGCAGTGAGCACGAGACGCGCATATCCTTATCCCCGAATCGCTCGGTAGTTGACAATCGCAGCACAATCTCACGAAAATGCTATTGCAACGCACCTGTCATGAGCGGGGTGAACGACCCGAGTTTCAATTAGGCACAGAGTGGAGGGTTTTAACAAACGTTAGATAAGTAAATAAACGTGATCCCCGGGCTATTTGGTTATGGTGGGCTCTCATCAATAATGCTTCGGAGGCGATAATATCGCAGGCGCGTGTCTCGTAGAAGAACCTCCAACACCGTTATTAACCCCGCGATAGTCATCGCGACCAAGAGATCATTTAGTGATACGCTTTATATTAAATTACTCGGTCGTGCGTTGATAAAATATTCTCGGTATTCTATTACCGAAAACGAGATAAACACGGCCGGAGGTATTAAGAGTCACTATTTTTAACGGCATTTACGGTAACACGGGAATGCAGGAACAGTTATAAGTACAACTTAATGAGATACCTATAATAACATACCTATTAGTAGTTTATCATATTAAACGTAATTCCTATAATAACTCCCATTTCATTCAAGTAAAGTATTTTTTTATGAATTGCGACTGATAGCATTGAATTAATGATTGCAAATATCAATTAAAACTCATACGCAAACGAAAATGAAATGTATTTCAATATTTTGTTTATATATAACGCTTATGTGGTTTAATATCTAAGGGTAGTTAACTTCATTAGTAGGGCAAGTCGGCACCTGTACCTCATACATTCAATCCAAAGCAATTGCTGACACATCGTACGAGTAAAGTGCACTCATTGATCTTGTAGAGATGTATGGTGGAATTATGGAAAAAGGTGGTAGATGGTAAGCCACTTGTAGGAAGGTCGAATAGCGAGCTCTTCCGCCGGACTGGGTGTAAGTAGTCCGGGGACCGCGGTCCGACAGATGATCGTCGGATATTGTATATACGCTAGGTAGCAATTGTTACTTTGCTACCGAGATTTAGATTTCCATACTTCGAGTGATGTTCCGTACAAATTAAGTCTCGAAACATTCAAAGCTACGGAAGTCGTTTTCTTAAAAGCTTGTCGTTGTAAGCGTTCGAGTACTCGCATTATTTAAAACAACAATAATCGTGCATTTAAATTCTCGATAAACATGAAAGATTTAAAGGCGTCGATAATAATCAATTTCGCGCTGCTCCTGACGACTCGGCGACATTCATTAGGACAGAACATCGTGCGTCAAATCGCGTGACGATACGAAATGAGCCAGTTAATCTTTGTGTCACAGTTACTTTTTACTACTGCGACACGTTCGCACCGGCCCCTGTTATTTACTGTCACTTCTCTGCACACATGTCTTCATCACGTCGCGCAGTCAATGGCAATACCAGACTACTGATATTTATCTTTTCCGGTCCCACATTTAATGTCATACTAATTTTTGGATGCAAATCTTCATTTAGTACCGTTAACCTGGTTATAAATCTAGAAACCTTATCCGTGAAAAATCACTCGCTAATGAACTGTAAAGATAAGCCAACCGAACGTTTAACTACGTTGATAAATCAATCATTCACTCAGCTTTCTTTCACTCATTTGTGATTCACCTCAAACAATGTTCAAAGAAGTACCTTCCGGTGTCACTGCTTAATTAATCATTTAGCTGCACAAATTCGTACGGCCCGTTTTCGAGAGCAGTGGAGACATTAAAACTGATGGCAGTACAGTTAAGTACAAGCACAAGACAACTGTTTCGAAATCGTTAACAGTGAGCGTTATCTCAACGCAACTCTGCGTGCTGCAGTTACAAGCTGATAGCGACATAAACAGCCTAAACTGGTACTTCTTACATCATTTTGCATACCGATGTTTGTTATGCTAATTGGCCTTTATTTTCACCTGTTTCTGGTTCTTGGATAATTAACAAATTAATGTTATTGTAAGCAGTATTTACATTTAAAGCAATGAATGCAGTATTATGGTTTTAACTACCTAATTATTTACATTGAATGAGAGAAAATGTAGAGTTTAACATCTACATTTTTAAACGATATAAAATCAATCTATTATAGTGGTTAAAACAATAAAATGATTGATGATGATTGATGATGATATTTCTGTACTAAGAGAATTAAAATTTTCAGAAAGTAATATAATTCCCAAGTCTCCATCATCAGTATGCAGTATGGACAGAATTTATAGCTGTTGTTTGCTTTATTTAGAGGGCAAGCTTAGGTTTATAGGAACAGAACGCGATCTCGCAATGCCCACACGCCATTCGGTAATTGAGCTGTGTAATGAGTCCACATCGTATCTACAACGCAATTTTCCTATCCCTTTTCTACGTAAATCTTATTGGGTCTAAAGTTGTCAAATGTGAAAGCGCGAATTCCATATTAGCGTGCTAATACCACATTAATTTAGATACTAATGTAGAGATGTCTTTAATTAAATAAGTAGGCATCCTACTTAGTGAAAGCTTTGCTGATCAAGAGTGTGCTTGTGAGAAACGGGAAGTTAAGCTAATAATTCGTATTAGAACATAACCGATATTGACGAGAAAGTTTATTTCAACCCAACTATGTGAAATTATGGTGTTTTGTAAACAAATTACTGATAATGAATAAAACAAATGAACAAATAATAGTGTATTTTTTTTGTGCTAATGAAAGAGAATTTGCGTATTTTTATAATTAATCAAACAAAATCCTTTTGTAGGTACTCTTTTGAGCTACTCACTTACCTACATGCTTTAACAATAACAACTATTAAGTGAGTAATAAACATTTTCAGTACATGAAATTACAACATACAATTAAGACTTGAAATGGTCGAGTTGTTGTGCCGCGTCACCGTATTCGGTAATGATTTCACAAAATAAAATACGGGTTAGCTGACGTTTTATTGCTTTCGCGCATTAAAATATTCATGTACTATCAAGAATAAATATTAAACGCTATTAAAAATATCACCGTTATAGTCTCATTAATTTCCTAATCAACGCTTTGGGGCATACGTATCGGGCATCTGATAGGCTTTGATTTACAGTGAGACGAAAAAACCAGGCGGCGCGCGCGGCGAACGCTCTGACACAGCTTTCTAACAAAGGCTGCAGCGACCATAATTTACCTGAGACTACAATACTTCTAATTAAGATCATTCGTGAGCCCAAGAAGCTATGCACTGCGCAAACGAACTCATAAATAACTCGAATAGTAACTCAAACTCTTTTGAATGGAACTTCAGTTTTGGTTAATGTGAACTCTGCCTGGGTCGCATTAAGAATGAAAACGCATGGGTACGGCGAAGTTTAAATCAAATATCAAGTTCACGGCACAGTATTGTTATACGTGCTAAATAAAGTAACAAATATGCTTATAACTTTTTAATTTTGCATTTTACAATGCAATTTTTATGTGATAAATATTAAACAAGAAAATATACTAGAAAAAAGCAACTATTCTCATGTCGGATCCCGTCAGGGCGACATGAGACTAGTTGCTTTTTTTCTAGTGTTTTTGTTTTTGTCATTCAGCTTCTGCGTAGAAAATAGCTTTTCGCGGCCTAGCGCGGTGAAGTATTTTTTTTTAATTTTATTTAATAATATGTCATAATGCGTTCCGAATCGCACTATTGAATTTTTTGTTACATTTTATTCTTGTTTTAAATAGCTTTGAATTAATTATAATACTCCGTTTTGGTTTTATTATATTATTTTAGTTTATTGAATCACTGTTGGGAGGTGAAAAATTGTGTGTTACGCTCAGCAGAAAAGTTTTTAGCGTCTTGTATCTTTGAAATCCTCGCTTCGCTCAGGATTCAATCTTTGTACCCTGAGCGAAGCGATTATCAATCCTAGTGCAATCTTTCAATCCTAGAATCCTTCACTTGCTCAGCTTTCAATAGAGGTAACTCGCCGTTTAGTAACCAACTTTCCAGCTTTGCATAACAAATAACTATTCTTCCGTCTAGGATAGCTATAATACGGAGAGGGCCAATGAAACTGATTTATGTATTTGAAATTGTGGTTCTGTACCTTATAGATATGTTAAATGATATCAATTTATGTCAGATGTTTATTTTTTCGGAACTAAAGTCAACATTGGTTTATTATGTTTACCTTTACTTTAAATATATCTATTAATAGTGCTAGTAATAAAGAGTCAAGGTCACGGCTATTACCTTATTAGGCAAAAATATTGTGAATGTCTGCGCTTGTTACCAAAATCATAAAAAAGGCTTAATTTAGAAATTAATTTATGAACCGCTTTTTGGATGTCTAGCTAGACATACTAACTATACTTTCTAAAAAAGGAGATGTTGTTCTCAACTCAGTTTTTAAAGGTTTACTTGGTTAGCAGCCCTTGGTGTAAGTATAGCTAAGCTTACTGAGTCGAGTAGTTGAAAACGCTTATTATCTGGAGCCCGTTCTAGTGGTTTCGCAGAGGAGCCTCTAGTGTCTACTATTTATTTTACTGTCCCACCTTGTTCTAAACACTTAAATAGTCAACGCTTTTAACGCTCTCTAGTGATGGTTTTTAAGCGATACGGCAGTGCCGTGACAAAAAGCATTCAGAACTTATGATCCGTAAGTGCCCATTGAATACTTTTAGCATTATGAAGTGTTATGATTATGCTAAGTCTTTAATTCTTTATGCAAATCATTGTGTTGGAAAGCTAAGTGGAGTAAGGAGATATACTTAAAATATAGAATTTGTCATTCAAAGTAGATTTTAGGAAAACATGCAGCCATACACAATGCTTACGTTTCAAATTATGTGAATAATTTCAAGAACAATCATTGAGAAATATGTATGGATATTAAATACCTACAAAAAACGTGCTTATGTATATTAACACTCGATATTGGGGTGTGTAATGTATGACATAAATTTAAATAAACTATCGATCAGTTGATATAACAACATTTCATATAATTTAATTTGACATACTGATCACGTAACATACGAATTATATAATTTCATTTTCCATAATTTCATTTGATACAAACATCAATTGGCCTAACGTAATCATTAAATGATATAATGCTCATTTTATATAACATTTAAATAGTCTAATCAACATTTCACACAAGTTTATTTTACCTATACTTTAAATGCCATAAAAACTTAGTCCTAATATTCATAAAAATATATTACAGTATTAAGGTGATTTCAATATAATTATATCAAATTTTGACAAGATATTATAAAATTTTGACACACTTTGCACTTTGGAAAACAAGCTTATTTTACGAAGGGCGTGGTAAGGGCGTGGTACGTTGTACGTTGATACAATACTGCGCTTAGAGATGGCGGTAATTCACCTGTGGGTCTAAAAAGAGCGCTAAAGTAATATTGCTAACGAATTTCCTGACAATTCATTTATTTGTTTATTCCCTATGGAGTTTACATTTAGTAAGTTTTCTTGCCTTCAAAATATTTAAGGCTAATTGTGCTACACTGACACTGCCATAGTTCGTTATTAGGAATTGGCTTAGCAATATAGCGTTATCGCCCTTTTTAGACCCGCTGAACATTCAGAATGTAAATAGAATTCTCTTTGTTAACCCATTTTATTTCAAGAAAAAGTGTTTAAGAGAAAATATTCTTAAGCCGTTTATGTCGATTCTTAGATCAAAAGTAGGTAGGTAGGACTATTACCAAGAAAATTATAAGTGCCATTACTATTCCAAAAATACATTTATGATAAATTTTAAATAGAAAAATATTGGAAAAAAAACTCGGCCACAAGTGAATTCTCAGATGGGATGTTTATATTATTTAAATAATGTCGAAAGACACACGATGTTGGAATGTTTAAGTAAAAAACGATCTTATCCAGATCAAAAGACTAGTCATCCCGAAAGGAACAATGCCCTTTCCTGTTTGAAGAGTGGTGCTCACACCACATGCGGAAAGTGCGGCGTCATCAGAGGCGCGACGCGTGCACTCCTGCGCACGTCATACCATCGCTCAATGACTTACAACATCACCACGACGCTGACATGTCAATTCGATTTTTTATTATTTCAACATGGCCTGAGAAGGATATTTGTTACGCGTGTGTAATTAAATAATAAATAAAAAACTTACAACGATATTCAGTCATAAAATCATACATTTTATATATAAATTTCGTAACGGTCGCTTCTATTAGCGTTAATCAAGCCTACTTAATGACGTTTCTTGTTATATCAATAAGGATTACAGTTTACCTAATTATTCGTGTGGTGACCCTATATGCAAAGTTATTGCTCTTATATCGTCATCAGCGCAATAGAGGCAAAGATGTTTACATACAGCTCTTCGTTGGATATTAGACTTAATTATCGGGTATTAAGGGTGAATAAACTTGCACGAGTAGATGTATTGCGGCTATAAGCAAGTACATCTGCATATAAAATACTATAACGCTGTCTGCACCGACTTACTCTACTAGACTTGTTTAGTGATGCAGTTAAATGTACATGAGAGTTTCAGTAACCTTATCTCTGTGTATATAAGGGTGAAAATAAAGCAAAAAGATGTAAGCAGGGTTGAGCATAGTTGTCAACGTTACAATGTCCAGTTGAAATAAGCATTAGGTGTCATTATTATTGCTGAGTGAGGTGTGCATTCCGGGCCGGCTGGCAGCGGCTGCTCTAATGATGTCGTTTAAAGAGGTTACAAATGGTATGGATTTAATCAGAATGCAGCTCTCCTTGTCTTATTGCAACGTCTCTTTGTCATTTTTAATGAGAGTTAATGCTTGGTAATAAAAAAAAACAGAGTAGGAAGGTTTATGATAAATTTTAAATGGAAAAATAGTAACGACCTGTTTGGCGCAGGGGTACCTAACCCCGAACCCCCGCCGAGCCTACTAGGTTCGTCGGGGTGTCGGGGGGCGGCGGGGGATAGGGTGCTGGACTCACGAGTCCAGTATTCTAGGTGAGCCCAGCATAACCGTTTGGTTCCCCTCACTCAAAACAAAAAAAGGGGTACTAAGTCGGCCTTCTGCGCCAGAGGTCCCGGGTTGGATCCCCGGACAAGACAAATATTTGTGTGCATGAACATGTCTATTTGCCACGGGCTGGCACGAAAAACTATCGAAATAGTATCGAGGATACATCGAGAAAACTAATGTCGAAAAATGAGTAGGAAAATGTAGTTCCGTTTACGTCCGGAAGGAACGCTGCTCAATAGGTTTGTAAGACAGTTTTTACTTTACTTATCTATTCGAAAATTTTTCGTGCTAGGCCTATAGGTAAGAGTATTAAGTAAAGATTCCAGATTTAATTGTTTGTATTTTGCTATGCGTTTTACAGTGTTTTAAACAAAACTTGACTAGTTAGGTACCGTATGTATGTACTGTAGATTTTGCCGCCAATTAGGAATTGTTCCAAAGTATTATTTTCATAATTAAGTATTACATAGTGATGTCTTATCGCTTCTTCTTAGTGCGTTTTAATATAATTGCAGCTGTTTTTTTTTATCTAATGTCACGGGCAGGGTAATAACCGCGTTTGAAATTTTATGTAAAGTTTATAAAAAGAGTGTAATTTACAACATACTTTAGATATTGCTGTACTATGTTAATGGGTCCCGTGACAGAATAGATAAACCTGTTGCAACAGGACGCATACCTCCAGAGCTGTCAATAGAATCAATAGACTACAATAAAATTGCTCCTTTCAATAGTTAGCTCTAAATGAGGTTTGAATAATGCGTGGTACACACGAACCGATCGCGTGGTCGGGCGCATTATACTACGGCGCGCTTCAACCTATTTGACTGCGATATCGAAAGGAGATTGTTAGTTTTTAACGATCTATTGATTATTATTGGATGGTACCAGCGTTGCTGCAGAAATTATATCTCTATGTGTGACTTTGTAACTGATTATCCATCTCAACACTTAAAAAACAACAGTAAAAAAACAGTAATAATTTATGTACATAAACCACACCTAAACAATATAATGAAGTTTGAAACTGTTGAAAAATTATTCATAGATTTCGAATAATCTGAATATTGACCTACCATTTTGTTCAAGGTACCCTTGATTGTGTGATAATAATAACAGATCTTTGGAATTTAAAGTTCCGCTATTTATCGATGACACTTCATTACGACACTTTAATAGATGTGGTAGCCTCAAATGTGTCCAACAAAAAGCATTCCGACAAAGAAAGCCTCTCTAATGTTCATTAAGTTGTCATCAATATATTTCGTATAAATATTCACAAGCTATGTAAATTATTAATATTGGGATACCAGAGGCAATAATGAAGTCGGATAACAATTGATCACACGAGCTCATCTATCAAACGCAGCTATTAAGTTATCCCTAAAGCTGTAGACTAATTATAAACATTCAAATAAAATTTGTAGTCATTACACATTTTGAGGTATAAATTCTAAAGCACTTGGTTCCGATGCCGACAAAGGGCGACGTCGGTGCCCGCTTCGTCAATTTATAATGCGATTAACAGAAAGAATGGCGATCTGTCCGATAGCGATCCTTATGCGCTTCACCAAAATCCTCCGTTTGTAATAACAGAGAGCTTGCGCTTCCTTAACCGTCAATGGTATGGCGCAAACCAATTTTATTTATTTGTCGTCATTTGTTCAAACGGATTGGTTTCTGTAGGCAGTAGGTAGTTCGAAATGTCTCAATTATTATTTAGCCTTAAGAAAGGTTGTAATGAGACCCTCAATCTAGGAGCGCGTAAGCCGAGTGAGTCCGCGGAAGGTGATTAATATGATGGAGTAAAGTCATCCATCGACGTTCGCTGCCCGCTGCCCGGCGGACCACCGGACGAGCACCGAGATCACCGTATCTTGCACCGCGTTAATAATAACATTAATTGTTCGAAGTCTTTTCACGAAGGTTTCACGTGAGAAGGGATTAACGTGTGCTTGTTATGGTTAATCCGTCAGGAAATTTAGATGTGGGAACGTTCGCTCACTGATCGCTATCTGATGCCCGTCCATAAAAAGATTTGACTTAATTATTGAATAATACACTTATATTACATATCAATAACTAATTTCTTGACATGTAGGTACACAACTTACCATGTATACATAAGATGATCCAAGGGATTAACAATGGACAAAGTTGGTAAGACCAAAAGTGTAAAAGTCAGCTTATGTGGACATAAATATAACGTAACGAGGATAGTCCGCGTTACGAAGCATGTTTCCCGTTACGGCGGCAGTGCTGAATGAATACAATAGCCGATGGGATATTGGGAGTTCAAGAGTCAAGGGACACGTTATCGACTCGAATTACCGTCAATCGAGGACGGTTATGAGCGTTAACTTTTCTCACTTTACTAATTTAGACGTTACCAAAGTAGCTCGTCGTTAAATGGAGGATGAGCGGTTACACACTTACACGGTAAATACGGCCAGTTTATATGGCCGGCAAACAACACGACGTGAACTGTACACAAGGTGGTTTCTTTATTTGTGTAGAGCTAGTTCTGGTTCAAATACCCGTGAGAAGTCGAGTCCGACCCGGAGCACGCACGAAGCCCTAATCTTGAATGACACTGCCAACAAAGACATCTATCACCACTCGATTCACTCATAGATTAACTAATTAATGCACATGACTTGTTGTGACTACTTCAGACAAGTTGGACATATTGATCCTGCGATTACACTATGTGGCATTTCCATATTTAGCCTCACAATCTGATCTGACTCTGAAATGGTATGATATTAATTGATTATCATTTTCATGAACAATAAGAAAATAATTTTAATATTTCCATTTATATGTAAATTAAATATTACGGTTTTTCAACCGAGTATCGCTTTCGTAATACTCCCGACACAAAGTATTAAAATCCAGACAAAAGTCTTGATATTTGTCCACGCGTGACACCATTAACTCAAGATTAACTGAAAATCCGACGAGTGAGAAATTTCCTCAGACCGTAAGCTAGTGACATTTGAATATAAATGGTGTCAGGCAGTGGGCCTGGCGTCGAGGGCTCGTGTACCTCTCTCATTGTGCGTATAACAAGATCAGTATCGACTTAATGACAATATATTGGTAATAAAATTAGATAGTCCATACCGTCATCGCAGCGAACATCACCGGCCGTGGCCGATGCCCCGACTCTCATATTTATTGCGAACTAACTAGAAACATTATCGAATGACGGCCACAATCTGCTCTGGATGCCAAGGTCCATCTCCCGTGCCGAGACCTCCGATTACAGATCTTATGCGTAAGCAGCAAGGGTCCATATTTCTGGTAAAATCGTCGGTCTAGAAAGCGCGCTTAACTTTATGACAGTGGGTCATAAGAAAGCTAAGTTATGGTATAAATATTATGACATTTTTATCTGTTAGTGAGGTTGAAAAGTAAATACGGGCGGTTTAAGAAGGCAGAGCGCAGAAGAGATTTGCAAATATGGCGACCGCAGTAATATCGTTCCATCTAGTTATTTACGAGCTTTTGATTACGGATTAGAGGGTCAAATTATCGAGCACCTCACATAATATTGGCATCGGATTAAAGCACTTTTGTTATACGTATCAGGTAGATACCCTTAATTCACGCAGCATAAGTATGAATATTAATATCAACTTTTGTTAAGTTTTTCCTCAAATGTATTCAACGGTACAAAAAAGCATGAATAAATTGAATAACTGCATTTATGAAAGTATCTCATATCTCATAATAATTATCATACATCACGCCTGTTTTCCAGGTACAAAGAATGTTTAATAAGGGCAACACAAAAAGATTCCGCGCGCACACATTTTTAATCATATTTAACATTAATCATATCCGAGGATGTGCCGAAACCTTACAAGAGAAATGCATTAACTTTTCACGTGCCATGTGGTATTATGGGAGTACTAAATAATAAGTTTTTATAACAATGCAGGCGGGCCATTATTCTTCGGTGGCTGTATGCGCGGACGGTGTTTGCTCTATAGTTGAACCGATGCGCATGGGCACCTCTTAACAATAAGACTACTACCACCAGTTTAAATTATGACAATTTTCATCCAAGCTATTTGGGATTTAGATGTAGTATAAAATGACCAGTTTCAGTATTAAGGGTTATAAATTGTCTTCGGCTGAATATTGAATGGAATAGTAAGATTGTCACCATTTCTTCGCAGGTGCAGTATGGTACGATTACGGAGTCGAGTGAGGCAACACGCGATCATCTCCGATAGCGATCTGCAAGATTAACGGCCGCCGTGTGACACCGCCTTAATTACTCACAGAGTAATCCTTATCGATCGGTATCCTTGCCGTTTTTAATCAAATCAGATTTTACAAAATCGGGTGTGAAACTTAAAAGATATGTTGCGTCTATACAAATAAACGGATATGAAAATGTTTTGTTTGTGAGCTACATGAAATTGAAATAAATATTTAGTATAATATGAAAAGATGATTTTTAGGGTAATTTATGCTTAAATTATTTGCATTTTTAATGCTATTTTATAGTTATGATAAACTAGCTTCCGCCCGCGGTTTCACCCGCGTGGTTCCCGTTCCCGTGGGAATATCGGGATATAAAGTTAAAAAGCCTATGTTACTCTCCGTCCTTTAAACTAACTTTATGTACGATGACGATTTATTCTAATGGTTAACATAATTTGTGATAGTCTTTTGGGTGCCTTGCCTCGAAGAGACGAGTTATCCAGGTATAATATTTTATTATTAAAATGTCAAGGAAAGCACAACAGCCTTGGCTTATTTTCTTGCCAATTCTGCGCTCACCATGAAGATCTGGGGTTATTCTTGACAGGATCGCGTTGAGATCGAGCTTAAAAGTCAGCCATGGTATTTGTAGTACATGATAATATCATGGCTCATTACGTTAGTCTACGTTTGATAATAAAAACAAATTGAGTACAATTTCCGTAAAAAATAACAAAATCAACCATAGACTACTCGGATATAAAAAAGTTAAAAAGCCTATGTTACTCTCCGTCCTTTAAACTAACTTTATGTCAAAAATCAAGTCGATTGGTTGTTTAGTTAGGGCGTGAAGAAAGGACAAACACTTTCCCATTTATAATATAAGTATATTAGTTAGGATTAGGATTTTAATAGAAAAATATTGGAAAAAATCGCCTCGGCCACAAGGTCAATGGCCGGATACCCAAAGGTCGTAGGTTCGAGTCCTGCATGAGAATAACTTGTGGCCGAGTAATTTTTTTTTCAATATTTTTCTATTTTAAGGTTTGCATTCAGCGGGGCAACAGGGCCAGTGTTCTCGGTACTATGCCACGCGGCGGTGAGTTGGACGGCGTATTTTTGTTATAGTATACCTAAGATTTTATATTTAACGGTTTCTTGTTTTTCTACTAATTTGTAAATATTAAATAAATGACTTTTTAAGGTTTAGTTAACATTTGTCTGAAAAAGTTGTTAATCAAAATTGTTTTCTGGAAAATCATAGGAAAAAAAGCGAAGTATTATTATCAAAATATTGCACCTTACGAAATAACGGCCGCATTTTATTTAATAGAGTGACGGAAACTCAATTATTCCAATAGTCTGTTTAATCTCTCAGGCCCAGAGTTATGAGACACAATAGATATCCCATGATTGTTCTCTAGATACCGGTGTCCTGCTAGCAAATGACGAGTTAAGTAAACATTGGAAGCATTGACCTTGTTTGTAGCAATATAAGGCTGCAGGTCCGCAGGTCATACATTTGGCAAAAGACCTGGGGGTAATTCTTGTGCTGTTATATGTCGAATTCCACATTTTTCTATTCTTAATTTATTCATTAAAATGTAGTAAAGTCTATACTACTTGTCAAAGTCCTTTAGTTTCAATGATCTTTGACAATCGTATATTATATCGTAGATTATTTTAGTAAGATTTTAATACAAAGTTTTGGATCCAAAAAATGACGAATTCGACATAACATGACATGAAGCGCGAGAATCGCCCCCTGACTCCGCTCGTCGTGTTAAATGTATGGAAACTCCAACAGGCAGGCTAAGTGGTGCACCGTGTAACTTGCCACTGCTAGTATAAATTAATTGATCGCCAGTGAAATCAATTAACGGTTCCCATAGATGTGTAAGAGAATCGAGTAGTTTTCCAATTGAAACAATTAAGGTTATTCGAACAATCGCCAATTGAAGCACTCTGGGCCAAAACAACAAAGTTATATAATAGTGAACGATTATAATACTTTATAAAAATAATATACGAGTACGTACTTAGAGTTACAACCTAAACGAAAACGTTTAAAAAAAAACAGAATCACTGACCCCGCATTTACTCGTGGAATCGCTCGAAAAAACTTGTTATGATTGGAGCGAATAACGTTTACTACCGCTTATCTAGTACCTTGATTAATGAACTACCTGCAGATTTCATTGATAACCAAGTCAAACTTAAAGTCCAAAGTGAAGGAATTTTTGTTTGAAACCTTAGAATGCGCCTACCTTATTCCTTTGATATTGTTGTCTAATCTTATTTAGTGATATTTTGCATATTTTATGGTATTTAACCCCAACGCGAGCTTCCAACAGCGTTGCTACGCTGTTATTTGCAATTATTGTAAAATTACTGTTTATATAAATATTATTATTATTAATAATAAATGAAAAAACAATCTATAAACTAATAAAACAATTCCGTGACTGACTGACAAACAACGCACAGCCCAAACAGCTGAACTGATTTAGCTAAAATTTTGCATACAGGAAGCTTAAAACGATGTAGGCGAGCATTATAGAAGAAAGGATTTTTTTATATTGCCAGGGGATAGGGATAAAACGGGGTTGTATTGTAACCTAATTCCTCGCAGACGAAGTCGTGAGCAGAAGGCTAAGTTGTATAGACTGTAATTGACTTACGGACTTTTACGGACTTATGATAAATTTTAAATAGAAAAATATTGGAAAAATTAACTCGGCCACAAGGGAGAATCCCATCTGAGAATTCACTTGTGGCCGAGTAATTCTTTTCCAATATTTTGTATTTAAAATTTATCATAAGTATAAAAATAGCATTGAAAAATGCAAAAAATTAAAAATCACAAACTTTTACGGATTTAGAAGTGCACTATATTTCACGTTAACACATTACTTTTGGATTTGGTAATAATTCTGGGTTGGCGAGAAGCCCAAAAAAGTTATTTAATTTCTATGCCCTTCTTAAAAAGTTACATCGATATAATTAAATATCTTCAATTGACACAAGTAGGTCGATATATTTTATAAACTATACGTTGACCACTCTTTAACACGGGAGCAACGTGGTCAGTCCAGCTAGTTAAGCATGGATATTCATCCGACAAGCTATCACACGGCGTCTAGATAACAATCTGGCTGTCATACTAGCCGCTAATTTACTTCCGTCACTAATGGAGACCGTCTTATCAGATACAAAAATGCTCAAACATGTTTCCCTTACACCTTGGTTTGTAATTCTGAGATCGTTATCAACTGTGTATCTCTTAAAAATGTACTCTTTAAACATGAGTTTCAAATCAGATCGTTTATGTGAACGAATGCAACATATTAAATCAATGAAGAAGCGAGTACGATGACGATTTATTCTAATGGTTAACATAATTTGTGATAGTCTTTTGGGTGCCTTGCCTCGAAGAGACGAGTTATCCAGGTATAATATTTTATTATTAAAATGTCAAGGAAAGCACAACAGCCTTGGCTTATTTTCTTGCCAATTCTGCGCTCACCATGAAGATCTGGGGTTATTCTTGACAGGATCGCGTTGAGATCGAGCTTAAAAGTCAGCCATGGTATTTGTAGTACATGATAATATCATGGCTCATTACGTTAGTCTACGTTTGATAATAAAAACAAATTGAGTACAATTTCCGTAAAAAATAACAAAATCAACCATAGACTACTCGGATATAAAAAAGAGTCACCTGCTGTTAAATGAACCTACCATCAATACCATTTGATTTGTTTATTTAGTTTAACATTTAAAAAGGCGAATTCAATTCATCAAGTACTGACTCGCTCTTTTCGTGTTGTTCTGCGAGTACACCTGTAGTTGTATGAGGTTTATCTGGTTCATTTATCTGGAGCGTGCCGATGTAGATTAATGGGGTGGTGAAGAGCGATAGGATCATCCTTCAGAGCTGATGCGGATCTCGGGAGCGACTCCCGGCACACGCGACCTCGCCGCACGCTCTCCAGCTATTCGTACTCACCAAAGGGAAAAAGGAAGACGTTGTAATTAGCTATAACCTGGTGGAGGGTTGATGTGTAGCAAAACGAGGTATGGGTTTTGTACTCTTGGAGATAGTAAAAGAAATTTAGATATTTCGTTTTTGGCAACATTAGGTAACGCTAATTTAATGGTCTTTACTATTAGTCATACAACCATGTCCGTGTACTTGTACTTTAAAATTATTCACTACTTACAAATATTTGTTATGTCAAATCATTCAACCACACAATGTTGATTATGTTTTTGATACTTATAAATAACAGATAACAATAATCTTAATGAGGAATTTCATGTAAGTATGTCGATGTAACACAGCTAATTAAAATAAACCGCGTATAGTTTAGTTCTCATGCGCGCTTATCTGCGCTTCGCGACACAATCACGTTTCCTTGGGGGATCGTACATCCACACAAGTTCCAAGACAAGAATCCGACATATTTAAGAAACCACCATTAATTATCCAAATAATCGATCGCAGTCGTTACGTGATTTATCTAGCGTCGATAAGATTTTAATGAAGTACTTTGATTGGGCGCGCATGGACAGCCGGACAGTGTTATCTGACGGACGATAGCTCGCGCACCATTGGCTTCCTATACCTATCAGCGTATTAAGTTATTAAATTAAAAAGAAATTTTACGAAGAGATCGAACGACATTAAACCTTATTGTTTAAAAGATTGGGCGCGTTTTACGTCGCAGGACCTAATTAACAAGGCGGATCATTCAGATTAGAAATTGGTAGATATCGGCACGTCGTTCATTGTGGAAACTAGTCACGATACTACCGTACGATAAGATAAATTGAGTTGAAACTTTTTATTGATAATGTCGAGGCGGCGGGTGGCGGGCGCGCGCGCACCGGCCGCCTCTAAAACGGGGACGGCCTCGTTATAGAACCGCGGGGTGACTTCTGCCGACTAACAAACAAACTAATGCATATAAACAATATGCATATTTTATTGTAGAAAATATCGTATTTCATTAAACAAGCTTGTTGCATTCTTACCAAACAAACACTGAATAAAATCATTTTTGTTTACATGCAATTAAATATTCAATAGATTGTAACCATCACCGAAATTAATTTATGGAATAAATTTTTCATCTTTATTATATTTGTGTGGAAATTCCACTGAGCAGCAGAGACGTAGTCAATGAACCAAGCTTATTTTTAAGTTAACTCAAAACAGTTAAACAGTTTGAAGATAACCTTCATTGTCAGCTTCGATCAATTCTATGATCAATGAATTTCAGCTAAATATGAATAAAATTATTTAACTCTAACAAAATTACTGACAAATTGAATATCTTAACGCTCTTATCTTCTATCTTTTATTAATAATAAACTAAATTCTTTACTGCAACACTTAACTAAATTATATCGCCCTAACGAGAACCCATATTTCGAATCGACGACGCCAGCGTTGCCGTTACACTAGTAATGGAAATCTGTAATTTTATTTAAATTAGATAAAAATCTATCATCAGAACATTACAATCTGGGACGGATAATTCACCGACCGGTTAATCTGCAGTTAACCAGGCGTTTACTATATTGACGGGCAACCGTTCATTATTAGAGAGACTACACATACGCGGAACAAAACGTAGCAAAGGAGTTTAATGGCAGAAAATACGTGAACTTTTATATTAAGTAGGTGGAAGGTAAACGTAGAGAAACTGAAAAGATAGAACTCTTTATGCCCACCTTCGTTTGGTAACTTTACAGAGCAAACGCAGCCTATTACCTGGCTCCGAACAAAACGCGGTAGAAACTCCAGTATATAGTATCTCTTAGTGAATTTTATTGGGAGAGTTCGGTTGCGTGTGAATGATAATGAAGTGCCCGCGCCATAGTGTTAGATCTCGGGGATAATTAACGAAAAGTTAGTAGAACGTGTACGGACTAATGATCGGGAATAGGTTCATTTGCATTAAACAAACGACGCTGGTCTTAATTACTGGGAAAATTACAAATTAAAGAAATATTGATTGGACACCCGATTGCCGACTTGACCTCGCTCCAGGCTTGGTAACGAAATATTGAACGCAATCGTCGTCGGTAATACACATTCATAATATAAGAACTCTGCTGAAACGATTGTTATTTGCTCAGACAGGACTTCAATAGGTATAGAAAGGAATTTAGAAACTGGTTGTTTTTTTGTATAAATTTTAGCTCATACATAGATAGCATGTATGCTGTATGCATTTTTTATCTTTAGATGATATTTTTTTGCGATTTCAGGTCTTTTGGAGTCGGTCACTAACAACATTTTGGAAACAAAATCAAATATAAAAGGCAAACTTAAAAATATTATGTTCAACATAAAATAACATGCAGTCGGAGCTTGGACGAATTAACCACATTCGTCCAAGAGTCGGAGGCATAGAATTCAATAATACCTAAATCGAATCATTCATGATGTCATGCCTCCGACTCCATGTTATTATGTTGAACTCAATATTTTTAAAAGTATTCTTTTCAGTTAACTTGTCTGACGAAGGCGGGGTTTTTAGTTTATTTAAATTTTTCGAAAAGTTAAAAGGTAGGTTAAAGAAAAAAAAATATTATTGATAAGCAATAACTATTATAGTTCTTTTATTTGTGATAAAAACTTTTTCTATTATATTATATATGTATATATTTTTTTAAATAACGCTCCCTGAAAACTTTACTAGAAACTCTACCGGATATCACTACCGTATAGTTCCCCGTTGTACAACATTTTTAAACAATTTCATTTGATTGATAATCTTGTTCTCTTATAAGGTAGGTAACCCAGACCAAGTAAAGCCTTGCACTAGAAAATCCAAGATAAAATAACCGCATTCGAGTGCAACTAGTTCACGTTGCTTTAATAAATGACAACGTAACGTCTTTCGCAGGAGGGTGCCTCGTGAAGCCCGTCCTAAGGAGCAAATGGCACTAGGTAGTAAAGTTATCCAATGCCTACTAAGACCCGAGCAAGAGAATGGCATTAAGAGAAACGAAGAGGAGTAATATAGTCAATAATAAACATTCTTCTTTAACATGTAAACAAATATTTTCTCTACATTTTCTTTACAAAGTTTGTGCAAAAGAACACAGCTATTTTTAGAGCAAACAAAAAGATCATGTCCACAAAGCGACCAGATCTATTCAGATCACTATCCTATAAATCAAGTTATCTCTACATTAAATCGGATTTAAGTCAGCTCCATGTGCAAGGAATATTGTTCCGAGGCCATAAATTAATCATGTAGGCTGTCGCTAAAATATCGCTTTTCTAAAGTGTGCGCTGTGGTGGCAGGCGCATCGTATCGGGCGCGGCGCTAGGACACGCCTGCGCAGCGCAATAAGACCACTGCGACCGCGCGCCGCGCCGCTCGCGATCATTTCCTGCCGACAAAATCTTCCGATACCATCACACTTTGTACGGCGCCCTTCGTAACCCACCGATATAAATCAACTGTAAACAACCACACCGAAAACCTTTAAGTTCATTTAAATAAGCCATCAACACCACGCCCGCTTAATGAACACGAATATCCAATAAAGCACAGGAAAATAATAATAGCACACAACTAAAACCACTTTACCGCCGCCCCTCATTTGAATAAAGTAAATTACTTTTAAATTCGAAAAAGTTGCCTGCAATTAATTAAACGAGCATTGCTTAATTATCTATTAAAATAATAGTACGATTTAATTGGGAATTTTAAACCGACACGCAAAATAATTAAGTGATCAATTAACTGTACACGACGATGTGTATCCAGCGGCCGACTTATCACCGGCCATCTACAACATTGTTCAAACAAAGATTAAGCAACTGACTTGTTTATACCGACGAAATGAAAGAACACTCGAAATTATTTTCTGCGGTTCATTTAAGTAGGAATCTTACGGGAGAAGTCAGTGTCTATAAAAAAAAACTTTGCAATTTTCGCATCACTTTTGTCTTCATTGCAAACGTCAACGGTTTGCTGCTTGAACCACAAATCAAACACATGTATTGTGTTATTTCTATTTATGTTTTTTACAAAAATGAATTCTTGATATATAAAGTGTATAATTCTTATAGAAAACGTTATAAAAATATTTCGAAAATAAAAGACGAAATAAATATCATATTACATTCTTTTTATTTTCCGGTTCCGTGTGTTGGGTTGGGATTAGCGTTTAGTGTTCACTAAGGCTTTATTAGGCCCCCGTTCCGTTCATCTTTGACCGGCTAGTCCATGCGTGTCTCGGTAGATTGCGTGTGCGCCGAATGTTTTGTACGTAATAGCCAGATGATGTACGATATATTACCGGTACCTTGTCCGCGCCCCGTGGCTTCAATTAACACTTAATATAATTAAAAACATCCGATACAATCTCTTAATAAAGACATATTAATTAAAACTCTTATGATATGTATATTTTATAGCCCTATGAATACCTAATCGAGTGTACGGTTACATCATTGTATCGGTATGTAGATAGAGATATCACGACTCGGTCCTCATGCCACCCATGGTTGTAATAAAAATTGCTGAAATTATACGGTGTGTACACACGGACGGTGAATTATCGCGTCGATTAGTATAATCGTTAGGCATTCGGAGCCGCGCGGGTTGGTGGCGACTGGCGACGCGCGTCGCGGGCGCATGTCGCGCGCCCGGTGCGCCCGGTACGCGGGGCTTGTAGCTATTACGGCTATCGATTTTTTCGTTGTCATTAATGATTGTCCATCCGTATACCCTGAGGTCAACCGCTTCATTAAGGAGGCGCTTACGGAAAATATTGAAATATTCATCCTTATTTTCCATTAACTTTTAAAGTTCAACGATGGCATTTTTCATTCGTGTAGTCGAGCTTATGATACTTGTGTACTTGCATAGACATTCCCACGAATGTGAACCGCTCTCATAAAGTAATCACAAATCATATAGCTCAATCTCGAGAAAATGTTCACATCACGTGTACTCGAGCTTAGTTAACAACCGCAGGTTAACCGCGATTAAATGGTCTTGTCAGGTATAAGCGCTATAATAGTAGTTTTTTAACCGCGGAAAAAATACGTACTATTAGTCTGCAAACTAATTCCGTCAATAATAGAGTTGTTTATAGTTCCCCTTCATTATAAATGTAACGTATAATCGTTGTGGTGTATTCTCAAGCCACTTATGGGCGTTTGGTCTGAAATTACCTATTACTTGTGCCCAAAATTATTGCATTGCATAAGAAATTCAAGTTCATGCGCATTAATTATGGTGTAAACGCTAGGTAGACCACATAGGTAAGAGCTTACTACGGAATTGGCTATGAGCTGCCATCAACGGGTCTAAAGCCTAAGGAGTCATAATGTGAATTTTCTGACCTATATATTTATTTGTTATTATTTGTTTGTTTTAGTTCTAAAACTAAAACAGTGCGTCTAAACTTATAAGACTTAAATCTACACCAATATTTTAAAGAGAAAATATGAGTATATTCGTTACCATCATACAAAAATATTGTTTTTATGTTTGTAACGAATAAACTCAAAAACTACTGAACGGATTTGGATGCAATTAGGCTCACAGATATTTTATAGCCTGGATTACACATAGAAGACTTTAATCCCGATATTTCCACGGAAACGGGAACCACGCGGATGAATGACATGTAGAAAAATACATACTTAGACAAAAAGTTCGATAACGCAACGGCTGAACGGATTTGGATTTTGGTAGGTAGTGGGATGATAAGTTAGGATCTGAACTAACGTTGAAGACTACTTTTATCCCAAAATAACGCGAATGAGCAGTCTAAACCTAATGTTCAGTAAAAGTAGTTTCTTCGAAAATTCACTTTTTTCGAAAAAGTTCATAAAGAAATTTTATGAGCTTTAAACATATTAGTGAAAAACTCAAAAGTGGGACCTTTCTCCCTTTCCTCACCGGCGTCACTCCTAGAGACGGGACAGACTTTTAAAATGTATACTCCCTTAGCACCCTGAACAACTTTATAGAGAAATCGCTTAGGTTCCAGCTCACGCACTCTACACCCTATTTTGGGCTCTTCGTTGAGTGGAGGAATTTTGAGGGAATTCACATTATGATTCCTTAAAAATATTGCTTTAGTGGCCTTTTAGCCTCTCCGTATGTTTCATATTTTCGTTTTCTTATTATAATCTTTGTTGGTCCCAGAGATGAAGTTTACATAATAGTTCAACCAGAGTTCAACTATGGTCTCAATTCACAAAACCCAATTATCATCACCACAGACTAAAAAGTCTCCAGAAGTCCCGAAGGATTTCTCTTCCATTAGGTATTCGAAAAACTTGCCCGACTTTTGAGGTTTTTTTTTATATTAAGTTTTTGTTTTTTTTACACCACAATTTACTTATTTATAAAATAGACTGCGGCGGGCTGATACCTGAACTAGGAAGACTCCTGTAACTATCCTGTAAGTGTGCTTATTCTTGTCCTGAATCTGGCCGAATAACGTAGATAGATAAGACGAGGTCTAAGATAGAACGAGTTTGCCCAGAAGAACACATGCATTTTGAAGAGGATTGGGTTGCATGTGCTGGTTGCATGAGAAAATAGACGCTGGCAGGGCGTTCACTCCTTAGCTGTACGCATGATAAAAGAGGACTTAAAGCGCTCTGTGCGTGAGTTTGTATTGCAAGTATGGATGGTAGCCTGCCGTATGTCTGGTATCTCGATGAATAAAAGGAGAAGGCGGAATGAGGTTATGCAGTTCAGATGCACACTCCCCAAAGTAAAGTCTGTACAAAACTGACAGACAAGCGACCTTACGGCGGTGACTCAACCCATGTAGGTTTTTAACCAGCTCATACTCTGTAGTTTTGTTAAAAAAAAAACATTTCCAAATATTGTACTCGTAAAATAGTAATTTCTGTATAACCGATTTAATAATGTTAGCCTCGCCTTTTTGTTCTCTTATTTTGTGAGATGGGCAAATACATATAAACAAAGAAGGAGTTTGACCGCTGCATATCGATTGTCAGCGCGGAGTGGAGTGGCGCAGAAGTCGCGACACTGACTGCACAAACGGCGCGGCTGAAACCGATGCCGATTTGATTTGGCGGCCTTCATTAGGGGCCGGTTCTTCATTGCGTCGGGCTCGCTTAATGATTCCGTGGCAACAACGCTTTATGCTGTTTAATGCCGTATTTAGGAAGTGGCCCTTTTGAACTCAACCCGACGATAGTCGTTTATGTTGTACGAGTTTTGTTTTCCCCTTTGTTGGATGGCATTTAATGCATAATTAAACTTTATAGGCTGTTTATTTAAACTAAAAGTATTTACGACATTGTATCTGCCCGGTTATTAAATTGCTTTGAAGAGATATTATCTAAAGAAGCGGTTATTAACAAAGTGTCTAATTTAATAATCTTTTATTAGACATCAACGCAGAATATTAACAACCAATTATCGTAAAATTATCTTATTTACAATTATGTTTAACATTCGAATTAGCTAATCATATAAGACCCAACAGATGAGAGGCGATTTGAGGAAAATAATTATGTTCTTATTTCTTTTACTGAGCTGAGCATAGTTTTGGTATTACACTATGTATCTAGTATTCGTTTCTGTTGTGTTCTTTCGATTCCATCTTTCCTTATGTTTCGTTATATTTTGTGTTGTGGTGTGACAAAATAAATGATTTTTCTTTCTTTTTACATTATATATTTTATGTTATTCATGCCAATATCGATTGGCTACATTAGGTATACAAACAAAATATTTACAAACCGAATAGATAAACTATACTTATCTTTTCCGAGATAAATAGGTTCAATTATACAGTGACTAAAAACTACTTTCTGGTAAATCCATACAAAAGACGAACATGAATAGGAGGCAATATGTTCAGATAGACGCAGCCAAAGGATCGGGAACGCGGCTGCGGCCAAGATAGCGCGTATCTACCCAATTAATATGCCTAATGCTAACATCATTATTACTAGGCAAGCCGCGCTTAACATACTCTATCCATTTACATTTTGATTTGTGTGGAGGCGCAGTGCGATTAATCGGCGAGCTGTGTGCGCGAGCGCCTCTGATTTATACGTGCGCACGCGCCGCGCACGCCATCCGCGCCCGACATGCAGCCACAATACCGCTAATGAATCACATCTCTCTCGTTACTATATAGACACTCACCCGATTTACAACTGTGAACTATTGGAGGAAAGATTATAACTTATTCTACTTACAAAGAAATTCTAGCGCGACGTAACGAGAATTTTCGTGTTATTTGGACATTTTTCCCATAATTAATTTATAGTTTTGGCACAGACAATCAATTTCGCAAAAAATATGGGACAACCTTGGGAACAAACCTGTGTAATATCGTTCGAACTTGCATTACGAAAACCGCCTCTAAAATTAACGGCATAAGGGACGCACTCAAGCATAAAGTATAAAGCCTGACGTGCTGTTGGTATACCTAAGTCATCAACCATTTTAAATGTCCCCACTGCCGGGGCACTGGGCTTCTTAATTGATGGATAAGGAGAATGGGACATAATCCGCCACACGGGCCCAATGCGGATAGGTAGGTTTTAACAACTGTAAATTCAGCCGGGACCAATAGCTTAACGTGCCTTTTGAAGCACGGAAGAGACAATAAATTATCGGTCATCCATCCCGTGACCGACCGCAGCGAAAGTTTATTGGTAGGACAAGCGCGAACCACTGCGCCAGCGAGCTCCTCATACCGTACCTACAGTAGTTTTCTGAAAATTTTGAAAATACTGTCGATTTCGTTGCCTTTAAAATTAACAGTTAGCATAAGGTCGGTCGCGGGTTGGGTGACCACACCGCGACGTTTAAAGTTTGACTGTTTAATTCCTATAGAGAAATCCTATTGACTTGTCTATCGATTTTTCTAAAAGTAAATGTACTTTTGGAAAAATTGGAATATATTTTACTACTTTTAGGGCCACGTGGAATCCGGTTATATAACGTAACTTATGTCATCCCACGTAAACATTTTAAAGGATAAAAAGTATTGTATGTGCTATGTGGTAAAATAAAACATTATGCTGACAATATTAATGTCAGCAGAAACATTTAATATGTAGCATCAAAAAACTCGCCGAGTTTTGTTTTGTTTTAAATTTGTTTGAATTTATTGAAC
Organism: Chrysoteuchia culmella; assembly: GCA_910589605.1. NCBI lineage: Eukaryota > Metazoa > Arthropoda > Insecta > Lepidoptera > Crambidae > Chrysoteuchia > Chrysoteuchia culmella. The sequence continues at coordinate 12,229,526 of OU342653.1, forward strand.
ATCGGCACTTGTCGACTGGGCGTACCGCGCAAGTGGCATCGGCGTCAAAATCGGCTTCATTTGACAGTTGGATGTGACACATTGATCTTAGTCTTTGATAAGTTTTCATTTGTGTCAAAAAGAAGCAGCAATGTGTCACATCCATCAGTCAAATGAAGCCGAATTCGATGCCGATGCCACTTGCGCGGTACGGCCCCTGCCGTGTCTCATCGTTACCCTGTTCCGAATCGCACATTGCACTACAAAAAAATGGAATATATTTCTATCGTATTCAATTAAAACGTCATTAATAGACACAGATTTTACTTTATATTTCAAGAGGTGTGGTTTTTACATATTTTTTTTTTACTTAATTGCTACAGTAAATAAATGTTTTTTTTTATTCTGACATAAGTAGTATACGCAATTCGGACAATTTAGAAGTGTCACATGAATAATTCTAGCTAAACAAGACTATTAATGGTACCACCTCTTAAGTATTCTCTTTAAAAAGTAAAAAATATACGCGACAAATTAATAACCTATTCCTTTTTTTGAAGACAGTTAAAAAGACCGCCATACCAACAATTTATTAAGTATGAATGGAAAATATTCTATGTCGGGAAGTATTGCAAACGATGAAACGAAGTTCTGAATCTTACGCGAACGATGTTGCGGGCACAGCTAGTATTAAACAAATAAGAAGTATTATTTGAGTTCACCTGACCGGGGAAGACATGACTAATTAAAAAGTTATGAAGTCTAGAACTTTAATAAAGCAGCATTATTACTAGTGTAAAATATTAAGTGCATTCCTGTGTAATCACTAATCATAAATGAAGTAATATTACATAAAGAGTCATAATTATGGTTAATACTCTCATAAAGTTCGAGGCGACCGATTTGTCTTATTTTCGAACTAGTATTTGCTCATAGTTAATTACTTTACTAGCTAACTATAAGAAACACGATGGCGAAATTATCTTATTTTTTTAAATTTTCGTAGGTCTTTAGCATTTTTGTGTTAGGTTTTGATTTAGCCATTTGGCACAAATTAATCGGGATATTATAGATATTATTTAAAATTCATTAAGAGTGAATGAGAATCTGTTAAAAGTATTAAGTTAAAGTAACTTAAACATAAAAAAATCTTTTAACTGGCCCACAAGGATATCTATATAAGTTAATAGAAGACCTAGAATATTTAACATATTCACTAACATAAAGCTTAAACCATAAGCAATATAAATGTTGTATAATAGTTTCCAACTTTTCTCTTTAATTTTCTGCGGTTAGACACGATTATCTTAGGCAATTTGAATAACTACCGGCATGTAATAAAATTTTCATCTAGAAATAGCTAATAAAATCTTAACCTGAAGCGTTATTTACACGGCTTATAATTATTATTCCAATAATTATAGTTTTAGAGGAGTAGTATAGTAGAGTCTTGTTTTAAGTAAGAAAATCTATTAGGCTAATACCTTCTTTGAACCGACGGCGATGGTTTAGACTAGGCATTTGTTCATCATAATCAATAATTTGCTTAAAAGATAATTACTGCGTGAATTTAAGTTTAGACTTCATTAAGCATTACTTAAACAATCATTAAATGGAATGTATAGTTCTAAAGTTTTCAATTATCTAGGCAATACTACTTACCTCTTGGTAAAATATATAAGATAAGTTTTAGTAAAGTTCAACCTATGATCCCATTACTGTAGTAATAGCTGGAAATGGAATTTAAACTCTATATTTATTACGAGGTATATGAAAGATTTTCCAGACACTAACATATTTTTGCAACTTATTTTTTTATTTTATTTGAATCTAGTAGACTTTGGTGATTTTTTTTAAGGAAAATGGAGTTTCCCATTTTTTTTCCTATAACCCAAATGTATGTAAAAACTCGGACACATTTTTTTCATCAAAATAGGGGCCTACAAACAATAATAATATAATGCCATACCTACCACCCTAACTAAAATACAATTTATCAGGCGGAAATATCAAAATTATATAACTCACGCAAGTACAAATAAGAGGTGAAATCAATTCAGTCGGTATCTGCAGTTTAGCGTCGAGTCGGGCAGCATTAAATCAGGTATCAGATGATCAGGCAGGTAAACGGTAGCGGGAGAACGCCGGGAGCACCGCTACCCGCCCACTGTCGTGATTTACTGGCCTGTTGAAATATCGCCGGATATTCCACCTCCGTGACGAAATATGCCACCGTTTCGCTGTAATCCTGCAAATATCGCGAAACTCAATGACTTGTCAGATATCTAGAGTGGTGCGGTAATACTGACAGAAATTTACGGGACTGATAAATCATTATTGAAGTAAATTTGCAGTTGGCGTTTTAAATATATAGAAAAATTTAATGCAGTATATAGCATACCTATGATTTTAGAAATCTAAAAGCTAAGTAGGTGACTTTAAAATCTTTAATAATTGGAATTGTTACTGTAACCCTTGTTGCTGAACTCAAATGAAATAAGCAAAAAAAATAGAGCTCATACAAAAATTAAAAAAAAATCCTGAGTCATTTTTTCAAAGGTTTTCTACCGCTCATTGGTAGTTCAAAACAAATAATTAAATAAATAAATATTTCTTACACTCACACCAATTAACCTAGCCCCAAAGTAAGCACTGTAAGGCTTGTGTTATGGGATACTTGGGTAACGGATATAAATACATATAATTATACCTAAATAAGTATTTATGGGTAGAAATATATATAAACGTCCATGACTCAGGTATAAATGCTCGTATTCATCATACAAACACTTGCCCCTACCAGGATTCGAACCCGGGACCCCAGAGTAGGCGACACCATGAAACCAGTGTACGAACCACTCGACCACGGAAGTCGTCAAATAATTCCGGCCATTGCTCAATTTTCCACCTGTTTCATTCATGCTCTCGTCATCGTTTCGTTTCCTGTATGCCTAACATCTAAGCCTTTATCTTAAGGCGCGTCATTTTTTAGCACTTCATGTTCATTCACAAGCTGTTTATAATAAAGTGCGATGCATGCACCCGTATTACCATACCCGTCGGTTTATGGCCCCCTGCCCTGTTTAGGCGCCCACTCACTGGTCGACCATTTAAATTTATCACTCGTGTGGATTATTGCTTATTGGATCAACAACTGTCTTAGATATGCAAGATAAACCTCGCGGAGTTGTATGACTTCGCACTTCGCGATCAGCTATTTATTAAAACAATAAGTTTTTATAACTTTTTAAACCCGTCAGGGCGACATGAGACTAGTTGCTTTTTTCTGGTATATTTTCTTGTTTAATATTTATCACTATAAGTTTTGTTTTCATTGAAGATGCTTGTTTGAGTCGCGATAAGAAATATAAACTGGATATAAGTTGTAATAATTTTACGCGTAATAAGAGTTTCTATTTTTATGTGTTCGCCTTCTATTTTTATGTTCGATTTTTTAATGATGTCTGTTCTTACTTTTGGTGGTAGAGTGGCTATTAGAGCCCCCGCATGTCTAGTACAGTCAGCAACAAAAGTCCATGAACACATCCATATTTTCAAAACACCTGCACACTATAAAGGTTCATATGTATCTGAACAGGCTGTAGTACAAATCTCTGTAGACATTTGGGTATACCAAAGGTCGATGTACATTATTTTTACAAAAGAAGCTGAACATATTTAATTACATAATTAGCCTGATCTGTAAAATATCAAAATTTGCTGAACAAGTCTGACTACATAAATCCACTGATATGTATACTACTCAAAACTTGCTGAACATATTTAATTACATAATTAGCCTGATCTGAGAAATATCTAAATTTGCTGAACATGTCTGACTACATACATCCGCTGATATGTATAAATTTGTCGCCGGACCGGCATCTGGTGTTTGTTAATCTTATTATACAGGGTCTAAGCGAAACGTTCTGAGAAACTTAAACAGGAGATCGAGTTGATGTTTATAAGTATTTCTATATTAGTTTTTTTTTTAGTTGATAATTGACTGATTGGCGGACTGATATAAACGTTTCCTGATGTTGGTATTAGTGTACCCTCAACTTAATTATTTCTTGATACATATTTTCCAAATGTAAAAATAAAATGCAATGTTTATATAATGGGTCATTGAACTCAATGAACATTTATCTTGAACTAGGTAATTTGACCTTAATTTCCACGTTGTAAATTTTAGGGCCGACTGTACAACATATTGCATGTTATTTATAATTGTTTTCAGAAGTCAATAAAAATGCGTTTTATAACATGAACGTTTAAGTATACATGTTTAATTAACTCTTAAAAATAATGTCATGTTAATGTGTAACTTAATCATAACTTCACTGGCTCGAACTTTCCTCAGATTGTTTTAAATCAAAAGCGAGTGTGTCCACCTTCCGCGTCCATCACTGCTTGCAGGCGTTCTTACATGGACTGCACCATATTTTCGCATGCCTGACTACCCCTAAATGTTTCCCAACTTTCAAGTACATGGTTCTTTATATTTTCTTTTGTACCAGGTGTTTCAGGATCCCACGCTTGGTCTATTAGACCCCATAAATTCTCAATCACATTTAGGTCTTCGCTTTTTGGTGGGAAACTGATTTCCAGCACACGCTTACTATTTTCTCGGAACAAAGCTTGGCAGATACGTGCTTTGTGGATTGAACAATTATCGTGAATAAACGGTATAGGCCTCGCACCAGGGAACACCACTTCTGCTGTCGGCATCAAAACATCGTTAAATATCTCCCCATAGCCATCACTATTTAATTGCCCACTAATTTCAATAAGCTCTCCAGGCCCACTACCACACATCCATCCCCAGTCTCCTGCGGATATTCTTCCACATGACCTGTTTTCTACAATATTACGTTCGTCGTAACGAGTTTTATTTATCCTCCATAATGTTATTTGCCCGGTTTCCGTCGACTTAAACCTTAGACGACCTGTGTGGCGCAGGGGTACTAAGCCCACCTTCTGCGCCAGAGGTCCCGGGTTCGATCCCCGGACAAGACAAATATTTGTGTGCATGAACATGTCTATTTGTCTTGGTCTGGGTGTTTAATATGTATACTAAGTATGTATTTACAAAAAAAAATATAAGTATATTTATCCGTTATCTAGTATCCATAACACAAGTTTTTCATGAAACTTAACGTGGGCTAGATAATTGGTGGGTTTGTGTGCAATTATTTATTTATTTATATATAAACGTTTTTTCATCGGAAAATATTACCTTTGAGAAATTGTGGTTAAGATATGATAGATATGTTTCAGCAAATTGCATTTTTTTACAATAATCTCCTATAAGTAGTGATTGCAGTACTGCAAGCAGATATAAAACTACTTATATTGACAGAATTAAAAACAAAAGATGAAAGAATGTTCGTGGAATGTGCAATTCAAAAAGAAGAATAGCTACTTGTCAGGTTTAATAGGAAACAAACAGTTCAACGGAAAAATCTTTTAAAATAAACTAGAATGCTAGGAAGATTAGGAATATGAAAACTCTTTATTAGAGAAAATAGGAAGCGTAGGACTCGATTTTGATAAGCCCGACTGTCAACACACATGAGTAATTATACCTAAGACAATAAGGTATATCACTTAAATATCATGTTTGATGCAGTCATCTTCAAAAGTCGCTGAACATTTTCGTACAGTCAGAGTCATAAATATATGTACAATCATCATAAATAGTCGACAGGTAGAACAATATTTTCGATCTTACAGGCCGATCGATACGCATTTCTGAGAACACGATATCTAGGAAATAAAATAAAACAAAACTTTTGAAATTATGTTATAGACATAAGTAGATATTAAAATTGAATTCAGTCATGTTATTATCAAATATTTCAGTGGGTATAAATTGGAGCTATAGAAACGATCTACAAGTAACACCGCGAGAAGACCTTGTATGCTATGAAGTAAAACTATTAAATTGAAAATTTATAAAACTGACTTCTACAACCCTGGATAAAGCCACCACCACCCTTTGGAGTGTAACGTATCCATTAAAGAAAATAATTTGTAAAATTTATTCATACATGTCATGAAACACAATTGAATTGAGAACCTCCTCTTTCTGAAGTCGGTTCAAATCTAAAATAGTAAAAAAGTTTAAGAAGCGAGAGGCTGGCATAAACAAATGACATGTCAACGATGTCACGACTTTTGGAAATATACTGTATAGCTAATTTTGGAAATTTTTAATGTAAATGAAATTTTGTTTGTAACTATGTTCAGTAACTTATGTACAATTCATGTGTCTAGTCTAGTGTCTTTTGTAACGTTATTTTGTTCGGCAAGTTTCGTTGCTGATTGTACCATTATTTTTTTCTGCGTGTACTTTTAATCGTACTGATTTTTTTAACGTAATGTTTTATTTTAAGAACATTATAATTTATTTATTTTAATACTCTGTTAAGTTATTTTTGAGCTCATTAAAAAAGTCGTTCGAACCACAACCTAATTTTGAATAAAGATTAACAATGTCTCTTGTACAAATAAACAAAATCCCGAGAGGTCCAAAACTTTAATTGTTTTGTACGTAATGACGAAACATCTAATATTTACTAAGCATGATTCGAAGATTACTTCAGTATTGAATGCCGGGTGTGTAATCTCGGATCTCAAATAAGCTACATAACGTCTTAAGCCATTATCTTTCAATAGTGTTGCGCGAGCGCTCGACTTATCTAGCAATTAAATCGACATTCAGAAGCCGATGTGGCTTTAATTCTGTGCATGCCACCGCCAAACACTTTACAATGACTCGGATGCATGACAAATAACGTTTTGATTGGACGCTATGCCAGCAGTGACGGAGAGACCACGTTTCCATAATCCTAGTCCTGATGATATCTTGTGCCTTGTAGATGCTTGCGTCTCTTCAATGTCCACCTTAATTTATGTTATCTTGCAGATATAGCCCTTTTTACCAATTTAGGTACAAAATTCATAGAGATCAAGAGTTCTTCTATCCAAAATGTTCATGTTCATGTTAAAAAAAAATGGTCATTTGTGGAACTAACCATTTTTATTGAATGATTTGATTTATTTATTTCATTATGCAAAGAATGGGTGTGATTTGAGAAACACAATTTAATCGTTTAAATAACTATATCATGACTATGAATGCATTTAATATAACATGGTATACCGGTGATAATATTGATATTTTGCAATAATATCACATTTGTGAGTGTGAGTGAAAACATATTCTTGTGAACTTGTTCTAATTTTTATGTACTGGTCTACTTTAAAACATATTTTACTAATCGTATTACAGTGAAAACGCGCCCAAAAGAACGATATAGTCATCTTGATCGTTATTACGCGCTATAATGAACACGTTGTGATGAACTTTCGTATCGTGAAGGTGGGCCGTGACATTTAGCTCACTTCACGTCGCTCATCGATTATAACAACACTAATGCCCTGATTCGGCGGCGTAAAGTCAAATATAATACACTGCGGTTACTTGTTTATGAAATAATCGTCTTCTCTTAACCTCAAATAAATGAAGAATAGTGATTGAAGGATATGAAAAGGCATGACGTAAGAGAATATATTAATGAAGAGATGAGGAAAAAGTTTATGATATCTAAAGGAAGTACCTTAAGTTTTTTAACCGTCGTCGAGCATGCTAAAAATATCTAATGTATCTAATGTATCTACTAATACTGATCAGTGATCACCGAATTTGGAATTTCGTTTTGGGCTTTCCCCTTTAGGTGTAGCTTTTTATATTCAAGAATCCTGCAAATAGCGACTAGTACCAGTATGTATTATTAAGCGAAAAATTGTTAAACCTTATTTTATTATTTCTCTTTAGCTGCGTAGCCTAAAACTACTGTAATTTGGATTGTACTGTGGTACCTTCTGATGGGTATAGTATATAAGATCGTGTAACATTAAGGCAAATGATTATTATTAAAGTAACAACAACAATAACAGTCGTATCACTGGACATTTGAAGTATTTTCTGATTATTTTTTCTTACGTATTCAAATGCAAATAAATATTTTATTTTGTTACATTTCTTTGAAAATCATTCCCTGTTTTTAGAAGCACAATGAAAAGTGACCACCGTATGTGCCATTGAAGAAAACGTTCTGTGAGAAGAATAGACCTCACTCAAAGAAAGTCCAATAAAAAATCAAAATAAATCAAGGAATTTATGTGCTAATTTGCGTCAAAATCGGTTGAAGAATGACAGATTGACAGTCAGACTTACAAAGTATATAACTGACTGACAGACGGACAAAAGAATTTTTGGCCAATCTCGAAACTGAAACGATTTGCTAGCTTTGTTCGCTCGGTCAATAACAGGAGTTAATAAAATATCTGTATCGGCTTCATACGCGCTTCTTATTAACATATTTGGCTAGTAACTGTTGCATGTTATTATTTAAGATTTATTTTTTGATTTCCCGAAATTTTTCGAAATTTCCAAACAGAACGCATGAAAATTTAAGAGGTGCTTAAAAGAGAAGTTATATACATTTCACTTTTAATCACTAAAACGTCACGTTGGTAGCCAAGAATTCAGCAGAATCGGACGGGGCGTGCCTCTTTAATATGCATGCCGCAGCTGCGCAGCGGCCACTAACAAAACGCTTTCAACGGGACCACACCACCTGAAGCGCGACTTATGACTTACTGCAATCGAACTGACAAGCCACTATAAGTCCTAGTGTTTGTTCTTATTTATTACATCTTTATTGCGCTAAAAAAATACGACAAATAGCGAACTGGATGCCATTCTTTATCAGTCAACCGTTAAGGATGTGGGAACTATTGTGTCGAAAATAGAGCTTCATGTGAGAAAACAATAAAACTACTTATAGCAATATAGTAATCATAATTATCTAATATATCCTAATCCTAACTAATATAATAAATGCGAAAGTGTGTCTGTTTTTCCTTTTTTCTCGCCCTAACTAAGCAAACAATCGACTTGATTTTTGGCCTAGATTTAGTTGAAAGGACGTAGAGTAACATAGGCTACTTTTTATCCCAATATTCCCATTTGAACGAGAACCACGCGGGTGAAACTGCGGGCGAAATCTAGTTAGAATTATTTTAAAATTAAGTGAGAAATTATATTTTTATTGAATTAATAATTGAATTTTCTTAAAAATGCGAAGAAACTTTTTCCCCAACCTATTATAATAAACATATAAAAATCATATAAAGTGGTTTGAACCAAAAATTTTACAAAATGGCGCTTCACGATAATAGCTTTATAAATGGATAGGGAACGTAAAGATGAACAAAAAGTGTCAAGTTAGTGAGATAATTGGAGTTAACGATACAAACTTTTACGATACACTTTAACATAAGTACCTGGAGTACGTCATGCTCACTCAAACGTTTCTTCGGCGGTGTCGAGTGAGGCGGGTCGTTACGTTCCCTAAAATATGGTTGAGCGAAGCGATGGCTGGTTCATGCGTCATGCTCGTGAACGGGTGCCGCCAGCAGAAAAGGGTCTATTTCAGTCTGCTTGTCCTAACGTTGTGCTTAGAGCTCAAATATTTTCATCTAAAATAAATTACTATTGCCCTGTATGTACGTCACAACTTGCAGTACAGTAACCTTGTAATGCGTGAAATGTTATAAGTCCTTCCTTGCGAGTTGAAAATTGTTTACGGTTAGGATATCCATAAAATGTAATATTATAATTAGTATTTTCTTTTTGTGATGGAAATTGACCTTACTGATATGTTAAGGTCACTTTTCAATTTAACGACTCTGTATGAAATAAAACAGGAAGAAAAAAATAGCCCTTGACGAGTTTCTTGCTGGTTCTTCTCGTTACAAGATCCCGCCGTAGGGTTTGTGAACCGATGGCGTAGGTTCTTTGACATTCATAAGTGCTTGTAACAGCCTACACTGAATAAATGATATTGAATTGAATTGAATTGACAAAGGTCGGCATTATTCATTTTTAACTCTACTTTAGGGCATTATATATAATGCCCTAAAGTGTCATATTAGCCAGATATGTCATAACATTTTTTGGGTCTCTGTGTGTTCCCTGTTAATTTATATAGGTAAGTATTTTTATCGTGAGACGCCATTTAGAAAAATAAATAAATAGAAGAGGAGTTTAGTGCTTCCATTTTTTTCAAACTAGGCACAGTTGTTCCATGAGTTAAAATAAGCCGATTAAGATCGGTAGCCCCCCCTCTGGTGCCGGAGGGGGGAGGCCAAAGTACCTCTCCACCCGGCTTCATTCTAAAAGTTATGACCGTCCATGTTTAGCTAATAGGTCAAGTTTGGTATAATTTTCACAGAAATGACGAGAAATTCATTTCTGCTATAAAAAAATGAAATTCATAATTAGTTTTTTTAACATTACACTATATTAAAAATGTTCAACTATATATTTTTTACTTTAATTAACTGTAATTAATAAACTGGTTTTTTATTTGCAAACAAACAATATAGTAGTTAAGCCTATTTAATGAAGATTCTAAAAATATAACTTTTATTTAAGCATTTTTGCCACCTTATGTAAAAAAAAAATTGTGAACGTCGCGCACCAATTTTTTTACCGCTTATAATTATATTGACCCAGGGAACAACTGTGCCAAGTTCCATACTTGTGACAAAAAATCGGGTCGGGCTTTTTTCCCTAAGCTCCTACTACAAACAGCGTCTCATACTGCGGACTTGGACGAGGCCAGCATCCATACAAAAAAGTTCAAACCCCTTTAAGGAAACTCATCCAAAATGTAGTTTTTCACCATTAGTGGGTTCGGAAAATATAAAGTGCATGTTAAGGAAAAAAATCCTAAGTATAAGTATTGCAAATATCTCGTACGTGTGATTTTTGAGAAAGTTAATTTCTAATTAATACTACTCATTGGAAGTATTAGTTATTTAGCCTAATAATTAACGGCCGTCCACGGTGTTAAATAGCCTGTGATTTTCCTCAAGAACGAATAAAAAAAATGGATATCCTTGGCATTACTTACTTTTATATTCATCATACCCCAACCGGACACCGGTGTCCAGAGAACAATGGAAGATCTATTTCTATAATCCGGGATCTGAAAGGTAATTCAATTATTATTCTTTTTGAAGTAAATAATAATAATAAATAAATGTTCATTATCAGTTCCAAGGTAGTTTCACAAAAATAGTTGTTGACTTCTTCTATGAGCTACAAAAGCACCTGTGTCAGAAGAAGTCCCTCTTCCTTCACTTAGTTTTCATTACTAGGTACCTTATACTAATAGAACAGTGCAGTGGTGAAGTTCATATTTATTTTAATTTTATTACAATTATGTTATTATGATGAAAACAGAAAAAAATGATAAGCAAAAAACTAACAGATAATTTAAAGAAAATAAAACTATGTAGTTGACAATAATTTATCGAAGTAAATAAGAACAAGTATGTGAAAGTAAGTAAATACCTAGAGTCTAGCACTTATTCTAACAAATTTATTGTCAAACAAGACAGTTAATGCCTAAGGGTTTCACTCCTTCGAAACTATCGAAAGAACTAATTTCTTTTCCCACAACAAATCGTAGTGTCAAAGTTCAACATTAATCGCGCGGCCATCGACAGATCGGACCGCTCCTTCGTAAAGTTTATCAATAACATGTAATTAAAATTATTTAGCCGTGGAACACGTCCTCAGGCGAATTATTACACATTCGCCGCGAGAGGTCCAGCCGTCATTAACCGGGACATTTTTATTCGTTTCTCTTTAATTTCCGTCATTGGACATAAATGATGGCGCTAGTGCTGCGCCAGCGCCGCGGGGACGCTCACCACAGACTAGACGCATCGCACAGATAGATCAGCGAGATCCAATTAAAATGTCATCGCTATAAAATATCAAACGGCGATATCGTAATGTTTCAACATTAGCTGCTAAACTGTTATTAGTTGTCACTGTCGGCGTCGATAGTATTTGTAATGGATACTGGTCGCGTAACTACTGCTGTAGTTAATGGATCAATACATAAAAATAATTTGTGAACTGATTAAATTAACCTATATACAGCAATTAGTATGAAAATACAGATGTGGGCTTTATATTTGGTTTTTCTTTAAAGTTCAAAATCTGACGCATCGTCGTAAATAAAACCTTAAAATGGTAAGACTGGCCATAAACAATCTGTGCCCGTTTACTTTTTTTTTCGGTCACGGGTCAAACTGTGTGTTTTATTAATAACGATGTTGACTGTACCTCCATCGGCACGCCGCTCCTAAACACCCAGGGGACGCATTTAATAATTATTGTAATTCAACCGCAAAGGCATTGCTTTCGATTCCCATAAAACTTGAATAATAATAGCCTCTCAATAACAACAGTTACAATACGTATAATTTATAGACATAACTTTATATTTCAAACCATGGTCATCGACAATGATGTAACATAATATCTAGTGGCGGAATGACATCATATTGAGACGTATCTGAAACTATTTATCGATTATAAAAAGAATAAAGATATTTTGACAGTTAAAGTTTTCTGGTGCGATCATTCAGCGACGTATCTCCCGTGATGCGCGCAATGTCTGATACAGTGGTGGCCATACAAATGGTCCCCTTGGCGCGTACAATAGGAACCGCATTTACAGGTCCATTGTAGCGGGCGGATAGCGGCAGGCTATCTGATAACGGGCGCCTAAGTGGCCGGGCGCCCGCGTACGTCCACTTGATGAATTATACAAACACCAATCAGTTAATTATTTTATTCACGTCGCTCAACTTCTTATCTCGCTTTGTGTTCGACATAATTGATACGTTAAGTCGATGGAACAATCGAGCCGTCAGAGTAGATACGACAGAGCTGGTCGCGTCTCGAATCAAAGCATAGATATCGTGTGTTTCTGCCGACACAAAGAAATATTTTAACATAATACAGCTAAGCCTATTCTTTGAGCGTCCGTTATGGTGTACCTAAACTGAACTTGTAAGCTCGTTGATGTCCTTACTGTACACTAATAATATGCGGTTAATCGGTTGTCAGACATGAGAACACACGTCTCAGAGTAAAGATTAAATACAAATAGAACAACTTCAAGTAAAAGTAAATTTCTTTGTACTTTTAACATAAAAAGCCTTTACAGGCCTTTTATGAAGATTTATTTTAGAAAATATCTACCTACATAAACATGTTCGAGTCATTGGAAAAAGTCTAAAACTATATAGTTATCTTTTTTGGTAATTTTTTTTTAAGTTATTTAATATATACTGTAATACAACGTTATTGCATATTTAGTAAAACCCACAACAGCTGGCTGTTTTGTTCGCAATATCATGGTTGATTCCATAAAAAAATATGTTTAAATCCATAATACAACAATATTAACAAATGGTTTAAATATTGAAAGCAAACAAAATATAAATAAAATGGTTTAACTTATTCAATTTTAATTGTAACCTCAACTTTAATTTAATACCTACTTTGAATATTCTTTTTTCTAAAAAAACCAGCTTCAAGTATCGTGTTTTAAAATCCCTAGAACTAACACTTAATCTATTTTACATCTCTCATGTTCGGTAAGTAGGTTCTTATAACCTCCAAATGGGGCTTGTAGGTGACTAATTAGCGCTCTAGGGTAATAATGTAGCTGGAAAAGCCCTAGGGCGATAAGTAATAAAAAAAAACACTTCTTTCTTTCAGAAAGTTCGCGTACATCTAACCATCATACTGGCAATAGACATCATGCATTCAGCCCAATGACCAAAGAGGTCGCTTTGCTATCAGTCATCAGTTTTAAATATCGAACGGCGAAGCTCAATTTCGATCTTGAAAAAAATAATTAAAAAGTTCTTTACTTGATTATTTTTAATGAAAAAAGGCGGGAATAGAAAACTTATACTTTAAATATTGTTTGTTTTTGGGATTGTTCTCATTTCACTATAAATTTCAACAAATAAAATGTTTTATTGCCGGTTTTTTTCTACTTACCTCACAATCGAGATGTAAAGCAAAATAGTTAGCTCGGGTGTAAGCATCAATTTGCACCCTCGAACTATAGGCGCACGAGCGATACACCACCTGCATCTGTAGCACGTATTAAATATCAAGTATTCTCAATTTGAAAGTAAGCTATTAATGCCCGGAGGAGCTAATGTTGAATGTAACTTCCCTTGGGTAATTATGATAACATTTAAATTTAGAACGCCGAAATGTCATCAAAAACTTCTATCAAAAATAGTTTTGAAAAAAAAACAAGGCTGTTCAAGGCATAACTTCATGATCCAAGGAGTTTTTAACTATAAAATTGACACTTCAAAGAGACTTTACTCCTATGAAAAATATAAACATTTCTGTATGTATCGGGGTCCCTAGCACCAATAAAACATTTGAAATTGGAATTATGTGATATTGTGCACTCATTAATAATAATAATAATAAATCTTTATTGACAAGAACATTAACATCAAAACATAAAAAGGGATAAACAGTTCGTATAGGTAGGTACCTTACTGGATGTTAACATTTTATCGTGTAACGCATCTTAGCTTAGGAGCTTTTCTTGTTAATTATTTATCACATAAAATTAGCATTGTAAAATGCAAAATTAAAAAGTTATAAGTAATAGCTATCTACCGCCGTTTCACCATTATTGGCAGTTGCATCTTAATCGATCGTTAAACACCTGAAAAGATGTTTCTTTCGAATGCAAGGATATTTCCTAGCATTGATGTAACAACGCTGGCCTACAGCGTATTAAAAAATATAAAAGTATTGGAGAATTTCGACGGTGGTTCGCAAGTCTCGGTAGCTCAGCGGTTAGAGCATTGGGCCGGATTTCCAAAGGTCGCTGGTTCGATTCCAGCCTGAGAATTCACTTGTGGCCGAGTTAATTTTTTCCAATATTTTTCTATTTAAAATTTACCATAAGTATAAAAATAGCATTGAAAAATGCAAAAATTACACAATCATAAATTATTGGCAGTTGCATCTTAATCGATCGTTAAACACCTGAAAAGATGTTTCTTTCGAATGCAAGGATATTTCCTAGCATTGATGTAACAACGCTGGCCTACAGCGTATTAAAAAATATAAAAGTATTGGAGAATTTCGACGGTGGTTCGCAAGTCTCGGTAGCTCAGCGGTTAGAGCATTGGACCGGATTTCCAAAGGTCGCTGGTTCGATTCCAGCCTGAGAATTCACTTGTGGCCGAGTTAATTTTTTCCAATATTTTTCTATTTAAAATTTACCATAAGTATAAAAATAGCATTGAAAAATGCAAAAATTACAAAATCATAAATTATTGGCAGTTGCATCTTAATCGATCGTTAAACACCTGAAAAGATGTTTCTTTCGAATGCAAGGATATTTCCTAGCATTGATGTAACAACGCTGGCCTACAGCGTATTAAAAAATATAAAAGTATTGGAGAATTTCGACGGTGGTTCGCAAGTCTCGGTAGCTCAGCAGTTAGAGCATTGGACCGGATTTCCAAAGGTCGCTGGTTCGATTCCAGCCTGAGAATTCACTTGTGGCCGAGTTATTTTTTTTCCAATATTTTTCTATTTAAAATTTACCATAAGTATAAAAATAGCATTGAAAAATGCAAAAATTACAAAATCATAATAGCTATCTCTTTCATTACCGTGCTTGTTCGTGTCTTTTGCCTCACTTATCAGTAAAACATTGCAAATCATAAAATTGTGGATGTGTGTTTGACTGTTGGTCACAAATATAATGAAAATTATCATTGCATTGCCTACGGAACTAGATATCTAAAGAAAAAATCGGTGATTTTCGATCCTTTCAATATATTTTCCGCAAATTGTTAAATTGTTGTCATTTATTAGTTTTTTTTTTTTTTTTTTTTTTTTATTTTATTTAACGTCGCAGCACCGTAGGTGTATAAGTAGAGTATGCTCCTCGGGCATATAAGTGTCTTAGCCTTGGGCAGACTTGAATCCTTCGCTCCATTAAGGATTCTTACTATAATTCCCTCGCTTCGCTCGTGAATTAACATCTTAATACTAACTACAGAATCCTTCATTTCGCTCGGGATTCAATATGCTGCCCGAGACATAAGACACAGCTTTATCCCCTTAGTGCATAATCTACTATTATTGTCTTTTTACAATTCTGTGATATTACATATATATAAATAAAAAATCAAACTTACAACTGTACAAAACCAATTAAGTCATTGCCTTTATTATGACCAGCCGCCTTATCAGAGCTCTGCGGTATTATTATTAGTAGCAGTTAAGTCGTCTTAAAATATGGCGTTATCAATATTTTTAATACAGTAGCTACTTATATATTTAAATTTAATGTACGCGTGACTACGCTCGTTATGGTGAAACGGCGGTATGCTAATCAACAAAGTATAGTTTTAACGTTCAGATAACGTTATGAGCTTAAAAACGATTGGGGGCACAGGGGACTTCGTTTCAGTGAGAGGATAGATAAAATTTCTTAGTAAAATCAAGTCCAAATTGACATCATAATATGTACCTTTAATCGACTTCTTCTTTGTGTAAGGTAAAATATAATAAAGTACGTGTTAATAATGTACAATAAACAGGTTTATTTTAAGTAATAACAGTTCCAAAAATGTGTTACTTTAATAATCTTTTTATAACCCTTTGAAAACTCAAATTGAGTCTACCGGAAGAGGTGATGATACAACAAACCGAATTTGTTTGAATAAACATTTTTATTGTCCACAATATTACATAACAGCCGAGTGGCAGTGGGGCTGAGCCACTCCATTTTCTAATCTTCATAAAGCCTTCATATTACGGTATCAGTATAATGCGGCGGCTCAATTGCTATCGTATAGGAATGCGTCCCAGCTACGGAATAAGTGTTGGATTAATAATTTGTAAATATTAAATATTCATGAGCCAGAGCACGGGTCAAAGATTCATTTTTATAAGAGACGAAGAACTGAGGCGCACTAATATTTATTAAGGAGGTGCATGTGATTATCATAACCGACTTAACGGAACAACTCGCGCTAATGGACGTAGGACAGACCGCAGTGGAGACCCAATTTATTGTTATTAGTGAAAATGTTATCAACTAAATAGGAACGTGTTTACATTCAGTAACGCATCTCATTAAAGTGGACTGTATTAGTGCCGATGGATTAATTTGTTTTACCCGACTTAATAAATGATGAAAATATCGTATAAATTTTATTAGCTATGAATAATTTAAGTTGTTTTATATTGTGAAATATAAAAATAAGTTTATTTCATTTCGCTCGTTATGGCACCTTCAGACAGTGTAACGAAGGAATTATTTTGATGTGAGCATTCATAGCAATATTTAGTTAACTGTAATAATGTTGTAATAAAATACTGCTCAAACAGGTGTTTTGTTTTATTTATTAACATAGAAATGAGTCCCTAGTCTTCTATTGTGAGTATGTTAACTGTGGTTACAGTCATTGAAGTAGTGACGATATTAATAAAGCCTGATTAATCAGTTGCAATCACTATTTATTTTTTTCTCAAAATAGATAGGATTTTTTTTGGTGATGGGGATTTACGTTAGCTAACAGCTACATATTATAACTACACTAAAATAAAAAAATACAACGGTATTGGTGTAACATATAAATGTAGAAAATAAAATAAATTCAAGATTTTATAGCTACTCCACGCCATCAAATTACAATGATGACAACTCGTAATAATTTCAATAATTAATGTAATAGCATGTTTGGAAATTAAAAATCGCAAGATATGAAATAAAACAAAACATACTTGCAGTTTTAATTATTTACGGCTTTTTAAAAGGTTGGACCGGAAAAGCTTTAAAGATTTTGGTTCATTTGAATTTCGAATCGGATTATATTTCAAAGTTATGTATTCTTTGCATGTGGTAGGCATAAACTACACTTAACTTAAAAATGAATTTAAATCGCTTCAAATATAGTTGAGGATAGCTACAAAAAAAGTATTTTATTTTAAAACTAAGTTCTCGTTTCTCTTATGAGAAATTGCAATATTAAAATGTGGCTTTGAGTTATGAAGACCAGTGTGCTAAAATATCGAAATGTGAACATGTCTTAGTTTCTATGATTTTCAAGTTTTTTAAACAAATGGTTCGAGCAGGACCTGTCAAATATGGAATACTTAACACGTTCACGGCATCATGAGATTTATTAAGCCTCATGGCTGAAAGTCCATTAACATGTTGGGACAATCAGCTATTCAAATACCTGAAAATTTGTGGTTGTTGCATAAAGTTTAAAACAAATATCGCTGAAAAATAGGGAAAACTACCCAAAGTACGAAAAACCTGATCCAAATAGCTGATCATATCAACATCAAGTGTTAGAGAGTACAAAATTGTAACATAATGTGTAATTATTTTAAAATCACAACTATTACCTTAAGATTTTTTTGGAAATAAAAAAGAAATTATAATACCACATTAAAAATAAATAAAGGCACCGAGTGTAAATACCCGTCATCAGCCATTTTTAATGTCCCCACTGCTGGGGCACTGGCATTCCTTATGGATGGATAAGGAGAATGGGCCATTTTTGGTCACCCATCCCATGACCGATCATTGCGAAAGTTGCTTAACCTTGACAATCGCAGACCGAGCGCACGAACCACTGCACCACGGGCTCCTAAATTCTCTGGGTATACCCAGAAATTTACTTTTCGAGCAAAATTTAATAACTTAAATTGGTGTGGTAATTGGCGTGGTTTGGAATCCGCATTACGAAGTCCATTCTAATAATATTGAATGCTTATGGTAAATTTTAAATAGAAAAATATTGGAAAAAATTAACTCGGCCACAAGTGAATTCTCAGGCTGGAATCGATTCAGCGACCTTTGGAAATCCGGTCCAATGCTCTAACCGCTGAGCTACCGAGACTGGCCGAGTTAATTTTTTCCAATATTTTTCTATTTAAAATTTACCATAAGTATAAAAATAGCATTGAAAAATGCAAAAATTACAAAATCATAAAATATTGAATGCGTTCAAAAAAGATTCATGTACCACCTGTCTTATAAATTTAATTTGGCTAAGAAGTTTAATAGTTATGCCGACCGTTTAACTCAATTCAATTTGGTTTCACTTAAGAATCGCCGTAAAATTTTAAACCTGTCATTCCTCCATAAATTAGTCAATGGTAATATTAATTGTCCGCAACTGCTTCAAAAACTAAATATCAGAATCACTCATAATCTTTCACGGCTTTCTAGATACTCTTTGTTTACACCAAAACGCTACAAAACTAACCTAGGCTTATTCTCTCCTATAAATAGACTCCAAGCTGATTATAATTCTGTTAGTAAAAATAAGGATATTGATATTTTTAGACTAAGTTTATCTATATTTAAATAGTAATTGTCCTCATCAAGCTAAGTATAAGTATTTTAATTTAAAGTCTGCCTTGCTGAACAAGGCACAGCTTTCTTTATAATTCTACTTAATTTTTTATCTTGGCATTTACTTGTATTTATTAGCTTTAGTAAAAAAATGTTGTATTGTTTTTTAAGTTAAGGGACGCCTTACGCTCCCAACTGTTCTTTTAACAAGTTTGCTTTCCGTGGCAACCTTTAATAAAGACAGCACCAATTCTTGTAACCACTAGCTGTAACTCCTAGCATTTAAGGTGTATGATCTTGTTGGTTGTCCAAATAAATAAATAAAAAATAAAAAAAAACTTTTCTATCTGCACTGACGCGGTATGGCGTCTTGTCCAACTTCACGTTTTCGAGAAAGAATGACATTTTGACTATCATCAACAATAACAATTATATTAAACCGTTAATTGTTTTTATGCACAACGGAGAGACCTTTTACCTTCATCATACCTGATGTAAAGTATTGATAAGGCTGAAGATGGTAGCGAGCCTCTCCCGGAATCCTCAACCACTGAGGAACTGGGAACACAACAATAATGTTGAAAACAAGGTTAAAAACTTTTTGTTATAGCGACAGACTCAGATAGATAGGATGGTGGTAGCTAGCCAGGCGGACTTACAACAAGTCCTACCACCAACCAAACCGAATACAATATGTACCTCTGCTGGGATCGAACCCAGGACCTCTGGGTCTGATACCGGTGGTTGTTACCACTAGGCCACAGAGGCGGTTTATTTTAGAGGAACTACGATGTTCTAGGTCTGTCAAACACAACACTGTCCAACGGTTATCAGAATCGGGGGCCTGGTTCCTGCACCTACTTCTAGTTTTTATTATTTTTAATAACTTGTATTTTCACAGACCCTCGCCACCTCATAATGTATGAAACAGATTGAAGATGAAATTGGATATGTCTCACTTAGAACACATTAAAGTAGTTATAACCACCATCATTAAAACGCACTGAAATTTAACTCCGGATATTGGTTTAAATTTAACGTGTAATAAGAATTTTACTAAAAACTTTAATGACCCTATAATTTATGTAAGATAATGATAAACAAACGGGACAGTTTCTTGAAAAATTCTCATGTTTTTATCAATCGAACATGTTAAACCTAGCACTAAGTGCTTTTAAAAATATATGTTGCAAATTTTTTGAAAAGAAAAATCGTCGTCGAAAAATAGGTCCTCAATAATAATTTTAAAAAAGAAATAGATCGTGGCGCCTAACATTAATTTGAGAACTAGAAAGTAGTAGATAGACTTTTGTTAGCAAGGCACATAAATATAATACTCTTTTAAAGGACTTATATATCAGATCAGAGCACTGAAAAAAAATATCTATAAGGTATTTTTGTTCCCTTAAGCTCAATGAAAACAACACTAATAAGATTAAAATAGCTGTAGAGAG
Source organism: Chrysoteuchia culmella (assembly GCA_910589605.1). Taxonomy (NCBI): domain Eukaryota; kingdom Metazoa; phylum Arthropoda; class Insecta; order Lepidoptera; family Crambidae; genus Chrysoteuchia; species Chrysoteuchia culmella. The sequence goes on from OU342653.1 coordinate 12,250,275, forward strand.
TGAAGAAGCAAGCACATTTTTGTAAACAACATGATAGTACCTATGTTAAAGACGAAATAAAGAACAATAATTGAAGAGATAAAATAAACACGACCGATTTTTCTTTTGCAAGGGTGAATATCGACATAATGCGTTTGCTGGCGAAGTTTTGCCATTATTACATTTGTTCAATAAAAGAAGTATTTAGGTATTTTGAACTAAAGCTCAGTTTTTCTCTTTGTAATAAGGTCTTTAAAATATTTAAAACATCCATAGGAGTTATTTACATTATCAAGATTCTTTTCGCGCCGTTAAAATAAAATCAAAAAGTTTAAAAGGGGTGTGGGCGGGCGGCGACGGCGGCGCGTGCCGCGTAGGCTCACGCGCAGCCCGGTAGCCGACTGGTGGCTCGGAACCACAAATTAAAACCAAATTAATATCCCCGCGGCATGTCCTTCCCCAAACTCATTTAAATATTACACAATCGTTAACGACCTCAACGACAGAGTAAACAACAAACATGATATTTTACAATTAAAATTTCTTTCCGAGATGTCTTCGTATAGTCATAAAAATATGAAGTCCGGCTGCGACGACATGTTTCTAGACGAGGTGGAACATACCGTGGATGATATACGGAGCGGCCACGTGCGCACGCGTCTCTCCGAACGGCGCCAGAGCGGCGTTTCGTTGACTTATAGCCGTTGTAATGTATCGCAATGCCTCTATCACTCATGAATATTTATCGAAAAAATATATATTACGATATATAATGTCGCCGAGGGCCGCGAGATCGTGCTTGAAAGCAATAAATATATCACGAAGAACATTATGTCTGGACATTACAAGTGTAATTATTTTGGTTTTGGTAAACAAAATGAGACGGGCGGTCTAATAAGCGCATTAGGGATGCTGTTAATGATGTCAGGAAACTTCAATGGGCTGAGTCCCAGCGGGCGGCAAACAATTTTACAATTCACTGAAAATGTACAAAGATAGTCACAAAATTAAGGCCATTATACGTCTCAAGGCCGAAATATGTTTTGTATAACCTGAAATAACAATGTTCCAAGAGACACACAATTTCTCTTATTAAGTTTATTACTCAGAATTGTTCTATTTAAAGAGACATTGTACTTAATTTTGAGAACATCAATCATACAAATATTTTTCACCTCACACGCTCTGAAAAGGAGGTTTTGTCAATCAGCTTCTGCGTAGAAAATCGCTTTTTGCGGCCTAGCGCGGCAAAGTAATTTTTTAATTTAATACCTAAAAATATGTCATATTGCGTTCCGAATTGCACTATTGACTTTTTGTTACATTTTATTCTTTTTTTAAATAGCTTTAAATTAATTAAAATACTCCGTTTTGGTTTTATTATATTATTTTAGTTCATTGAATCATAAAATAATAACAATTAGATTGAACTATTTGTTATAAAAAAGTTATATTAGGCTGAGTGAGATTTCACAACCTATGATTGGATTTCGGAACGTGACATAAATCTTTATTTTTAAATTGTCTTTGTCTTGTACCTCATGTCAGTGTCAACATTTACGGAATCGTTTTTATTGTTATTTATAAGTAACAATATATTCCTACTTTAAATAACTTTGAATTAACTAAAATACCCCCTTTTTATTATTTTAGTTTTTTATATCATTAAAACAACGAGAATAAAGTATATTTAGATTAAACTTTATGTTTAAAGAATTTTTTACCGGAACAACCATAAAATGTTCCTCGCTCTTGTGAGGGGAAAAATTGTGTGTTTTAGCGTCTTGTACCTTTGAAATCCTCGCTTCGCTCAGGATTCAATCTTTGAACCCCTCGCTACGCTCGTGGTTCAATCCTACAATCCTTCACTTGCTCAGATTTCAATAGAGGCAACTCGCCACTAAATAACCAACTTTCCAGCCTTGCATAACAAATAACTATTAAAGTCGAGATACACTTGTAAAACTATAAAAATACAAACTTTCCATGGTCATAGTTAATATTTCTAGTTTTCTAGTTATACTAATAAACCTTACGAAAAACAGCACCAAGTGTTAATGTACTTTAAATTATGCTAAAACTCTCCAATCACATCTAAATGATCTGGTTTAATTCAAAATGTAGCAGGCGTATATATTTTTGTCTCATAAACTGCGTCTTGTTTGCGATCAATTAATTTAAATCTAAAATAAAAAGCTTAAAGGCAATAAATGAAAATGTATGTGTAATATTTGTAATCTGCTACAAGTGGATGGCCGAAACTAGCGTCACTCGGCTCTAATAAAATACGTTTAGGGTGGTCATTAAAAGTATATTTTATCGTGTTTTAAATATTTAGATATTCATCTGGTGAAAGTTATCTTTTTGGTTCATTACTGGAATCGTGAAATCGAATCCGTGGCTGCGTGTTGATCGTCAGCTTAGTTCCCTGGCCGATGACAACATTCATTACGGATGATTTAACATTAACGACCGCTTTACATTTATTGTGAAATGGGCTAATCTCCTGTCCTAACGCTGTCTGGGTAGTAAATAACGCCTTTCCACCGGAAACCTGTTTTCAACACTTAGTGCACTTTTAATACATACCTACATTTGTTACGATGACTTTTTAATGCGATTTTCGCAGTCTTTCTTAGACTCCTGAATTCAATTTAAAAAGACTTGTTATATGATGTGCACAAATAATAAAACTTGAGAAAAGTGGTTACGCAAAGTTTCACTGAAGTAGTTTTTTAAGGAGCTTACCAATGAGGCCACCGAAATTTGTGAATTAATTTGTATAAAATACGTATCATTTTAGATGATTAAAGTATAAAGGTAATAAATTCAAGATTTTGGCGATACATTTATGTTTTGTCATCGTAGTTTTGTAACAAAACAAAGCTATAATCTGTTACCAAATGTTCAAACATATCGATGTCGACCTTCAAGCCATTCGGTAGCCATTTAACGACAGTTTGTTTTTATTTTTATGCAAAAATTTAACCAAATGGTAAACAATGAATAATTTTACAATAATTCTATTTAAAATCCGACTGATCTGAATTTTCGGCTGACATGTAGATAAATTAATTATGCAAATACTTGAGCTTATTTATTAAAACTATTTTTGTATTACCAAAAAGTAGCTAACTTTTGTTGAATAAAGATAAATTCGTCGTTAATTCTTTTGATTTTTTTTGTTTATTTGTTCTCGATACTTTGCCAACCAGTCGCCGTATTTATAAAGAAGAAAAAAGGGATTTTCGCTCAGAAGGTATAATAATAAATATTTATAAAAAACGAAATACACATATACGAGAAGACTTACAGACGTCCACCAAGAAGAGTCACAGGTACCTTTACCAGCACATTAAAATTAACTCGAACATTTTTGTTGCTACGAGCCATTTTCTTTAATGGTAGCATAAATAAAGCGTTTTAACATTTCGACACGAGCATCGATGGTTGAATAAAGAAAACTGTCAAATGTCAATTAAGGAACCATGTCGCGGTGGCTAATGAGACCGATGTCTTCGTGCATTACGGGTTCAGCGGGGTCAGCCAGCCTATTGAATTATTAATTTACAAGTATAGTCAATTAAACCTATAGATATCCCATTGACATGAGCCACTGGAAACTTTTGTGGTGTTCACACACTTCCAAACAATTTATGTTCACACAAGTAATTTTACGTATTTTCGATAATATGGAGATATTTTGACGTTATATAATATAATATAAAATAAATATTTCTTACACTTGCACCAATTAACCTAGCCCCAAAGTAAGCACTATAAGGCCTGTGTTATGGAAAACTAGGGTAACGGAAACAAATACATATTATTATATATAAATCAGTATTTATGCGTAGAAATATATATCAACATCCATGACTCAGGTACAAATGCTCGGATTCGTCATATAAACATTTGCCCCTACCGGGATTCGAACCCGGGACCTCAGAGTTGGCGACACCATGAAACCGGTGTACATACCATTCTACCACGGAGTTCGTCTATTATTGTAAGCTGTTTTTAATTAAAATGAAATGTTTATGTGTCCATTTAAAAACAAAGCTATTTATATATTTCGTCAGAAGTTCAGTAAAAATGGGAGAATAAAAAATGTAATCCTTTTCCGTTAAGATTTTTCGTAGAAGGATGTTAATTAAGTATTTTAATGACTCTTCATCGTGTCGTTTTAGGCAGTCGGAATTGTAAATAACGCGACGTCGAATTATTTTCGTCCTAAGTACTTTTGAGATTCCCGGAAAATTGGAGAAACTTATTTTTCCTTGAGTATGTACTTATTATTATATATACTTATTGATTTGAACCATGTACTTTTAGTTATAAATAGTGGAGTTCAAGACAACATGCGACATTAATCTTTATATCGGTAAACCATATACGCGAACTGCGCAATTTAAACCGTCCGCATATTAAAAGCTTCGTTATACTGACGGTACTAATTGCGGATCAGAAGATGTTCACATAAATATAATCTGTTGCGAGCGCCGCTCATTTGTACCGACGGACGGTTGTCATGTTCTCGTATTAATATCGATGAATAAGAAATTCGTTATGGATGGGTACAAGGCGGCCGTCGCAGCGGCTACTACTCACCTCTCGTTTTTATCTGCCAGTGTTTATGTTGGTCGTGTACGCTCATTACTCATTACCCGCTAGCTACTATGTGACGATTTATTATCAAACCAACTGCGCAGGCTGTGTGTCGACAGCCTATAATCAGTGGTCGAACTTCTAAGAGCAATGTCTGTAGTCGGGGCTGGTATAGTTACCAACTGCTCTAATACGGTTGAGAGTTAAAAATAACAAAATACTTTCAAAACCTACTTGCAAAAGCTTGTAGTGGGAAAAATCCATCGCTGAAAAACTTAGCAACAATTTCGCGGAAAATTTGATAAAATTTGACTACGTTTTATATCACAAAGGACATAACTATTTTCTTAGTATTGTAGTACCATACCACTACATTTCAATGGAAAACGTAGATATGAATGTTTCAAAGCTATTTCACGGCATTTCGCTAAAAGACAATGCCTAATTTTGTATAGCAGGTTGCGTCTTTTTATTTCGCGCGTCCATCAACCAAACCATGTTATTTTGGTTCAGAATGATGTAGAATGAAAATCTTACTAAGATTATGTAATTGTCTAAACTCAGTCCGGACATAGCTTTTAAGGTTAGAAATTCAAAAAGAAAATGCACTTATTTAATGAAATATTTATATTTTTTACTTTTTTTTGTGATCATTTCCTACCGTAAAGCCAAAATAACGAACTAGATAGAAAATATGTTCGTCACTAAGAAGAAGATCCGTTTTGTTCTCCACAGTGTGTACGTAAGTTAGTGACATTTAGTCCGAATAATGTTCGTCCGTTTCGAACGGAATGGCACTTTAAATTTTCTTTTTGTGATATTTGGTCCGATTTTAAAGATTAGCAATTAAGCCTATATCCTAATGCTTGTTTTTGCACTGTGTAGTTTGAAGCGATATCTTTTGTTTCGAATATAAATATTTTGAGTAAAAAGTACCAGGGTCGCTTATGATACTTATGATAAATATTTAAATAAATATTTTTCCAATATTTGCACCTAAGATAAATTTTTAAACAGAAATATATTGGAAAAAATCACTCGGCCGAGTTGATTTTTTCAAATATTTTTCTATTTAAAAATTTATCATAAGTACAAAAATAGCATTGAAAAATGCAAAATTCTAAAATCATAAGTTATTTTAGAAGTTTTGATAAGTTCTGATTTTATATTAAGGCATTTTGTTTTTATTTTTTATATGCAGCAGCTTTTCAAGTATAATAACTTCTGGTTGGTTACCCTGCCCTGGTACTTTTTAACCGACTTCCAAAAAAGAGGTTCTCAATTCGGTTAGTATATATCAGTGGCAAAGGATCCATACATACAGATACCCATCGGCTTTTCTTTTGGAAATCCCACCCCACCGATCCACCAGACCACAGAGATATGAATTTGAACTAACGATGAAAAATATCGTTTTCAACCCAGAAACGAAATCGGTCACATATAAAATAATGATTAATAAAATAAAGGTTAAAAGCATTAGACGATAAAAATTAACCGACTTCAAAAACTAAAATGCAAAAAATTTACCTTTTGGAGTCGGTGCCAGCCAAGGCAAGAAAAACAAAAGGAATGGGACTTTAAAGTAGAATGCCTTGGCTTTTTTTACGCAGTTTTTTATTGTTTACTTTTTAATGTCTGATAGGTTGTTTGGTTAACTACAAAAGGTTTTTTCTAGATAAGATTAGGTTTCATGTACATTTACAAAAGTATCGTGAAAAAAGTCGGTTGTTACATCGTCCAACTTAACATATATATGAAATATATAAAAATCGGCCAAGTGCGAGTCGAACTCGCACATGAAGGGTTTCGCCTCTCACCCAAGGTTGCCTGGAAGACGTAGCTACTGCTACGTAGCTATAAGGCCGCCTATTGTGTGTTCCTCTTTTTTGTCATTTTCTCTTTATGTGTTTGTTTTTGTATCGTGTGCAATAAAGTTTCTATTATTATTATTGCCAAAACGCCATTATATTTTTTTGTCTGCAAAAATAGTTTGTTTTTCATAGTGTTTGTATGAATGACAAAGTTATATTTGCGGTTTTAGAAAATGTGATATAGCTCTGAAACTACTAAATAAATTTCGTTCAAACCAAATTTCGTTAAAAGTTTTTATAAAGATCTACATCATATGTATATTTTTTTTCACTTTCTGATTTTAAAAGTTAGAGGGGGTCACATATTTTACCACTTTGGAAGTGTACATCTTTCAAACGGTTGACTATGAGAAAAAATCGTTTTAGAAACCTCAATGCAATTTTAAAAGACCTATCTATCGATACCCCACACGTATAGGTTTGATGAAAAAAAAAATTCAGTGTCAGTTCCAAGTATGGGAAGACCCCCCTTAAATCTTTTTTTTTTTTATTATTTTTGTGTAAAAACCGTAAAGCGGTTTACAGAATACATCTACCTACCAAGTTTCAACTGTGTAATCCTCATAGTTTTGGAATAAAAAGAGTGTGACATACATCGGTTTGACCGAATCTATAAGGGTTTCGTTTTTTGCCTTTGCTACGAAACCCTAAAAATGCTCTTAACATAATAACTACTGGGCCACACTGAACCAAACTTTTTTGGAACCAAATGGCAACTATTCCGCAGCATCACTAAAAGACAACGGCTATTTTTGTATGGAAGGTGGCGCCTTTTTTTTGCGCGTCCATCAACCAAACCATGTTATTTTGGTTCAAAATGATGTAGAATGAAAATCTTACTTAGATATGTAATTGTCTAAACTCAGTCCCGGCAGAGCTTTTAAGGTTAGAAAATCTCGGCGTAATCGGTGTAAATACATAAAAAAAAACTAACCAAAATGAGTACCTCCTCGTTTTTGGAAGTCGGTTAAAAAGTACCAGGGCAGGATAACCAACCAGAAGTTATTATACCTGAAAACTTAAACTCAAAAAGCCGTAATATGAAATCAGAACTTACCAAAACATCGAAAATAACTCCTGGTTAGCTATGCAACCCTGGTACTTTCAACTCAAAATATTTATAATAATATTCGAAACGAAAGATATCGTTTTAAGCTACACGGCGCACTAGCAGAGGTTCTTCTATGCTAAATTGCTTTTAAATCGCACAAAAAAAATAGATTTAAAAGTGTCATGTCACTAGCTCGTAGTCCTATGGAATTGAGACGGTATAGGCATACTATTAAGTATTCTGTGGTATAGGCTTGTACTATTAAGTATTCTGTGGTATAGGTACGGTTTTTTTTTTACTATAGTATAATTAACCGGTTTAGTTAAATCAAAAAACTAGTAACTCTATAAATTTAATTGTTTTTTTTTCTAATGTATTTGCTTTGCGACATAAAATACAAATGTCACGTTTTAATCACAAAAATATAAACAAATTTCTAAAATAATGGTACTTTATGATTTTTTTGTTTTTTGCATTTTTTATGCTTTTTTGTGCTTATGATTTCCAAAGGTCTTGGGTTCGAGTTCCATTTGAGTATTTACTTGTGGTCGAGATGATTTTTTCCAATATTTTTATATTTAAAATTTATCATAATGGTATACTTATTTAATTTTGGACTTATCCGTACATGAGCTTAGATACTAACATACCATAATAAGATTTACCATAATAAGGTTTGGTTGATGGCCGTCCGAAAAAAAAAGAAGCCAATTTTAGGCGTTGCCTTTTTACATACTATCTAAAGAAAACTCGGTTCAGTTTCAGTTTCGTAGCTATTTTAGCTGTCATACAGTATGAAAATGTGACAGTAATGACAGCAACGAAACTGGTTGCTAGGTGATTTTTTATTAGATAAATGAGCCTGCCGTTTCATTCATACAAATTGCGTCACTTAAAACACTTGTATTTAATTATTTCAATGAATTTTCCGTTAAGTTCATCACCATTAGTTGAGGTCCTAGTTGGTAAGCCCCCAGAAGTTGTAAATTAATAGCTGACGCAAAATACGTTGTATGCGTTTGCGGCGGTATCGGTAGGTCGTGCGGGCCGCCACGCGCGGGGGGTCCCGGCCACCGATCCATCACAGGCCGAAACGCCGCCGAACTATACGATTATTATATTCAATAATCGATGAGCATTAAGTGAAATTAATTTTATTGTGTAATGACGCCGGTCGTGACGGCGCGCGCGCAAACGAGCCGTATTAGTAGCAGCCCGACCGACGCGCGTGACCGGCGCCCCTGCCACACTGATATTACACCAATTACTGATTAATATTACATTAATAGTTAATTGAGCTTTGTAGCGCAACGAATTGAACGCGTATATAGATTGATATAGATTGTAAACGAGACTACGAGATGTAATTCTCTCATGGCCAGCCAAGATAAGTGACCTTTTACAACATTATAGTTTAAACAACTCCTCTCTCTACTCCAATTTACCAAATAATAAATAAGTTTAACTATCTCCACGAAATTCTTGACAGCAAGGGTCTCACGTTAATTATTTTAGCTGGCTGAAAATATATATTTCAAATGATTATACTCGTCGGGTCTATAAAGGGCGCTAAAGCAATATTTGCTAAGTGAATTTCCAGACAATTTATTTATTTGTTTATTAATTATTAATTTAGTAAGTTTTTTGCCTTAAAAAAATTAAAAGCAAATTCTGCTACACTGACACGGACACAGTTCTAAACTCCATAGAAAATAAACAGTTAAATTAATTGTTAGGGAATTCACTTAGCAATATTGCGCTGGCGCCCTTTTTAGACCCACTAATTGAATAAAGAGTTCAAAAGAATCCTAATCCAAAAAGTTGCCTAAATTATTATCGAAATAGGGGACTAACTAAAGTCTTAAAAGAATTCCTTTCTTTTCCAGAAACAGAGGGTGCTTACAAGCTGATGATAACACCGACGATGACGCCATTAGGACAACACCAGCAATCTTGACACAATTCAGTACGATCAAAAGAACAATCACCCTAATGGTAATAACTTCTTGCTCCGCCTGACACACCATCAGTCAATACTGATCATTATTTGATTTAAAATGTCCTTAAGAGGCTTCCCACTGTTCGATGAAGTAATGGCAAACGCTATTTAACTATTCTTGCGTCATTTTCCGCGCAAAACTTGCGATAATAGCGCTTCCATATTGGTCGACCATTGGCCCGCTTCACCTATGGGCTTGGCCGGCACGGAATCATTTTTGACCATAACACAATGCTCGGCCGATGTAATAAATAATAAACACTGTACCAAAGAAAACAATCGAATCTTTTAACTAAGTGGAGGCGTCGAATGCACAAAAAGTAACAAATGATATGTTCCAATTCATAGGTGCGTTTGAGAGTTGAAGTAGCTCTTATCAAATAACACAAATTCAAAGGAGAACAATAACATGATGTAGGTATCGTTCACGTAGATTTTTTCCTATTTTACACCTGACGATTTCACTGGCTTTATAAAAACTATACGGTGTGTCATCATGGTCGACAATCAAAAATCATGGTCGATCATTTAATTTTTTTTTTATGTCAATTACTTTTCGTTTTAACAGCATAGTTAGATTGCAAAATTGTTACGATATTATTAAGTGTCCAACTTCAATAAAACTTTTCAACCGAATGTTGTCATATATTCCGAAGAAAGCTCCGAAGCAAGGAAAAATCTCCGATCCTAAATTTTCCCTATTAAATACTTATAATTAAAAGAATTTAACTGAGGGTAAGTATTTATAAAAGGTCTTTCCATCAAACACTTTTAAGCCTACGTACCTACGTAAATACCTCTGTATATCAGTCGGTCGGAAGTCGGAACATGTAAAAAAGCTGGACGCGCGCCACGTCGTGTGGTCGCGCGCGTGTGGTCACCGTTACTGTCTCGCAACAATGCCGCGCTGATAAAAAGAAAATATTTTCCTTGATACTCCCAATAAAGCGCAGCTGTTGTGTAACGGCATAATGCAAAGTAGGTTAACTTTTTATTTTTATAACTTTTATTTGTAATAAAATTCTGACGTAGATAAATATCACACTTGAAACATTGTTTCTTGCTGAATCCGAGATCTTGGAAAATCCCATATATTATCTAAGTTTGAATTCTATAGGCTTTGTCACAGCTCGTTGCCATCATGCTAGTTGGTGGCCAAATGCTTGAGTATCTACTTATACGAATAGTATAAAAAGGACCCAATTTTAAGTAAAAAGCGCAGAACTTAATCCATCAATGAAACAAGTCTTAATGGTAATATTACTGGCTGCAAGTGAGTAACCTCTAGTTAACAATTAAACAATATTAATGTACGCCTGCGCAGATCCTATAACGTTTGGGTGAGCATAAATCAGTGCTATTCACCGCCGTACCCGCTTCTATACACGATCCCTTAGTAGCTTCAAGAAAACGTGAGAGAGAGAACGATTCTTGTTCCGTCAACTTGCATTATTCTATAACCGCAATGAGAGATTTTCCTTCAATTCAGTCACATAATTTTTGACTCACTTCAAATTGGGTCCCCAATTTTAAGATCATAAACGAATCGTACGCATACACGAGTACATATTTAGTTACATTTCAAGTATTTAGTAGTATTCAGGAAAACTAAAACCAAATTTCGTAGTGAAAAATAAATCCCAGTATACATATTGTCATATAAGATTGTAAACTTTCACGTTCTATTATAATTGTAAACAAGAGTAACGGGGCTCAACGCGACATTTATTATGTAGCACTTAGATATGTACTTACAACTTGACGATTCGGCTGTGCTACTACAGCCGTGGTCACAAGCAAAAAAGTGACAATTTGAGGGTAGCCGAAGATCTTCTAGCCCGCCCGAACAGACGAACGCGGCGCACCATCAGTCTGTTCGGGCGGGCGGACGTTTCGGCTGTAGCAACACAGCCGAAACGTCAAGCTGTAAGTACATTTACACACATCATATTATATTACATTCATCATAACTCGAAAACTATTTACAGTACAGAAAAAGTTTGTATGGGGGAAAATCCTCCTTGGTACGGCCTTTCGAAATATAAAAAGAAAAAAAAAATTTAAAGCAAAAGAATATGATGATTCGATTATTACTTTCGCATAAGTTAGTTTTTCTTATAAACAATGCGGCGCATTTTTTTTTAATTGAGGCGTTTCACATCATCATCATCATCATCAGCCTGTCGCAGTCCACTGCTGGACATAGGCCTCTCCAAGTGCACGCCACTGAGATCTGTTTTCGGCTTCTCTCATCCAGCTCCTACCAGCCGTCTTGCGCAAATCATCACTCCACCGTGCCTGACACACGTTTCACATTTTTTTAAATTTTAATTGAAAGTTTGTTTTGTTTTTTTTTTATCATGCCACGTCGACATTTAACCAGTTAAGAACAAATTAGAGCTGCAGACATGTTGAAAGCTAGCGCTATCCAACGCATGGTTGTTGACTGACTTGAGTTGACCCTTCAAACCCACTAAAACGTGATCTCCTGATTATGGTCACGTTATCGTGTCACGACAGATGTTGCGGAACGGCATTCTGTCAGAAAATGCGTTACCACTCTTAGACATGACCCTACGAAATATCGCCAGGAGACAACCCAATATAATGGCTGTGAAAATGGTTCAAAGACTCATCTGACCACCAATTATTATTAGTGAGTGACCAAACTGGGAGGAGAAGTGAACATGAAGTCGGTCTTCACTCTCGCACAACACTTCGAGTTCCAGCTTTGCAGCGGAGTAATCATGGACTAAGACTTTTATGAATTCGAGAACTTTTGGCATGGACTGACGAGCAGTTGTCAATGGTGCCCTTTTCTGTTGAGACTGGAGACGGACGATGGAGGCTCTATCTACTTGAGACTCGCCAAACTCGTATACTTTACGAATCTGATTGAAATCCAAATTGAGACTCGTCAAAATAGAGTACCGTTGACACCTGCTTGTCACTCCATGCCAAAAGTTCTCGAATCCATTAAAGTCTTCGTCCATGATTGCCACGCTGCAAAGCTGGAACTCGAAGTGGTGTGCGAGAGTGAAGATCGACTTCATGTTAACTTCTCCACCCATTTTGGCCACTCACTAACAATAATTGAGGGTCAGATAGTTTTGAACCATTTCCACAGCCATTATATTGGGTCGTCTCCTGGCGATATTTCATAGAAAACGGTCATGTTTAAGAGTGGTAACTCGTTTTGTGACAGAATGCCATTCCGCAACATCTCTCGTGACATGATAAGTGCCCATGATCAGGAGATCACGTTTTAGTGGGTTCGAATGGTCAACTCAAGTCAGTCAACAACTATGCGTTGGATAGCGCCAGCTTTTAACATGCCTGCAGCTCTAATTTATTCTTAACTGGTTAAATATCGACGTGGCATGACAAAAAAACAAAACAAATTTTCAATTAAAATAAAAAATATAAGTTTTTTTTTATATAAAGACAGAACCTAGGTGGTTTTTTCCCCCCACATTTTTTTTCTGTACTGTAGATAGTTATTGAGTTATGAAGTATGTAATATAATATCCCTAGACAGTGTTGATGTGTGTATATGTGCTACATTATAAAGGTCGCGTTGAGCCCCGTTACTCTTGTTTACAACATATTGTCAGTTTCATAAAACTGTAATACCGAGGCGAAAATGATAATACAAGAAATCTTGATTGATCAATCATTTACTTATTGCCTGGATTTATATTTTAAGCCTGGATTTACACCAAACAAACTTCAACCGTCGTTAATAGGCAAGTTGCTATCTATCGAGTCCATAGAAACTACTGTTTTTAAACATCTGAGGGAAAATTACCGTGTTCAAGAAAAACACTCGTTAATTTTTACATATTTTAGCTTTAGGTACCATTAAATGCACATTGAAATGCTGCTTTTACAGAAAAACATGGTGTTTGTTAGATTTTTACTCCCACACATAATATCTCTATATTATTATTGTACTTCTTGTTTTTCACTTTTTCAGTTACGATAGCTTTGTTTACGATAGTGGTCACAGTATTGCGACTGATATTTTTTTCAATATCCAAGACAAAGCTTGGAAATCAGTACCTTATATATTTTATTCATACAATATTGTCAATCAATAAATTGAGCCCTATATATGACTGTTGCGATATATGTAACAATCATGAAGCTTATTAATACTCGTACTAATTATTCATATTTATGGATATTAAAAAGTCAATGCCATTTCTCAGCTTAATTAATCACGAATGCCGCTTATAAAAGCATCACCGTGGAACTAAAGGAAGTTAATTGATTAATAAATTTTATTAAGCGTCACTAATAACGTTTGAAATCTGGTTTACATTAGTCTCGACTGTGACCGAGCGTTACGGTTTTTAACAGAGATTAATGTTTTATTGCGATTGTCAGACTGCCACCTCTACTAATAACTATATTTAAATAGATGACGGCGGTAGTCATATAAAACTTCTTAGGTACTTTTATTACTTGCTTAGATTTCAAAAGGCATAGCATGAAAAACTTTCGAGTAAGTATCGAGGACGTATCCTCAAAAAATATGTGAGATATTGAGCAGCGTTCGACGACAACGTACTACCAAAATGGTAAAAAGGAACCCTTATGGTATGAGTCAGTCTATCTATCTGTCTGCCACAGCTAGATATCTCAAGAACTACTAATGCTTTGAACTTGAAATTTCGAATAGTTTTAGATAACGTTTGCCGAACTATTTTCCAATTAGGAGAGAAAAGATTACATTTCTTTTTTTATAACAGGGATTATCAAGGGGTCTTAAAAAATCAAAGTGTGGCTACTAGGGCAGGCCGTATAGTTTTCGGCTTTTGGTGAAAATTGAAAAAAAAACTGTTTTTTTTTCAGGAAAAATAAAACAATATCTCTAAATTGCATACTTACTTATTTAGAAATCATAAAAAAGTGATTTTATACTTATTTGTTTTTGGTTTGGTATGTCGATGTATGGGGACAATATATGATGGTACGGAACCCTCGTGCGCGACCCCGACTCGCTCTTGACCGCTTTTTTGCGTTTTCAAAGCCTTAATTTCTTCTTCTATACTCTTGCTAACATAAATGTTTGATTCTAATATACGTATAATATGATTGCAGTCCTTTACTTGCGCATCGGGCAGTGTCGGCGTTGTATCTCCGTCTATTTATCATTCGCAATCAAACCTTGTCGCAGTAGCGTTGATTAAGCGTTCCCGCTATCGAGCCCGACCGCTAACATCGTTGGCAACGTCTCGCACTCGCCTTCATTCGTCTTGTTCCAAAGCCCTCCTTGAAAAATTTCCATCATCCTTTACGTTTATAACAGATTAATTTACATTACCGGTTGCATCGCATAATGTAATATCACTGATCAATCAGAGCGTGGCATGTGGTGTAATTATCGTCTGTCGGTTTGTTCGGAGGGACGCGTAATAACGACGTCGCCTAAGTTGCAATCAGACGCTTGTCGCGGTCGCATTAATACTCGCTGTGTGTCGCGCGACGGTATCTGATACGAATCGTGCGTAGGGTTCTCAACAATACTTTTAATAATACAAAATGTATTTAATATACATGTAATTTTAAATTATCTACTTTGTTATCTGTCAGATAGGGTTACTAACGTTTCGAACAAAATAAGTTCAGACACTAATGCTAGATTAGCTATTATTCCGAATTTTAGTAAAATCTCTGTTTTTTTAATAATCGAGAAAAAGGATATATGCAATATATTTTTTTTTCTTAGCCGCTTCCTCCAGAGGCCTACCCAAAATTCACTATTTGTATAGGTAAATTATCTTTTTCATCAGTATGAAATGTGAGCTACCTGAAAATTTAATACTATAGGGCTAGTAAGAAACACTTTCGAAAAAGTATCGAGGACGTATATTTGGTCTGGTGGTTTGGACTCTAAATATTTGGTATCGTCAAAAAATGTATAGGAAAATGTAGTTCCGCTTATGTCCGGTAGGAACGCCGTACAGTAATACCATAAATTGACGATACGTCCTCGAAAAATTATTCGTGACAACACTAATGTTATAAAACACAGTAGCTGCTTGAAACGGAAAATAATAATCGAAACACACTTTTTTGTTTTACTAAAATAATAACAGACATCCAATACTGTCCACTGGTCGCAGCCCTTGTGACAAGTCGCAGGGCCAGTTCTCAGTCCCAGGGCTGTGCCTTATAATTATCGCTAAACTTTCATAACTCCGGCCCGGCCCCGTCACATAAGAATGAGAGATATTTCAGGCGTTTGCAATCCGCTAATTGCAAGGTGCCTTGTCGCGTTAATAGATTTTAATTGTAGTCCCGGGTAGCGTACAGCTTTCGAAAATAACTCTTTGTATCTGTACGTTATGATGTTATGATAGATAAATTGCAATATTTTCTCAAATTACATTGGTATTGTATAGGTAAGTAATAATTTTTCTGAAAGGAAGAAATAGTTTAGGATTCTTGATTTTTGCATTTTTCAATGCTATTTTTATACTTATGATAAATTTTAAATAGAAAAACATTGGAAAAAATCAACTCGGCCACAAGTGAATTCTCAGATGGGACTCGAACCCACGACCTTTGGAAATCCGGCCCAATGCTCTAACCACTGAGCTACTGAGACTTGCGAAGTCTTGCGGAGTACTTGCGAATATACTTTATTCTTGTTGATTTACGGCCGGTTTCAATAATATATCCCTACAAGAGATAGGCCTATCATGGTTACGTTACTTAGCATGCAAACACTGTTATTTAAGGTTATTTTGGGCTGATTAACAAAAATATCTAGGCAACAAAGCTCTAGTAAGCCTATCTCTTACTGAGGATAGGTTATTGAAACTGACCGTTAATTATATAAAAAACTAAAATAATAACAAGGGAGTATTCTAGTTTATTCAAAGTTATTTAAAATATGAAAAAATTGTTACCTATATTATAAGTATAATAAAAAAATCGGTACATGTTGACATTGACATGAGGTTCAAGACAAAGACAATTTAGAAATGAAGGTTTATGTCACCCGAAATCCAATCATAGGTTGTGAAATCTGACCGAGACTAATATAAAATTCTTATAACAAATAGTTTTATCTTATTGTTATTGATTTTTTAATGATTCAAGGAACTAAAATAATATAATAAACCAAAACGGAGTATTATAATTAATTCAAAGTTATTTTAAAATATACATAAAATAATACATAGGCATAAAATAATATAATAATAATAACATAAAAAGTCTATAGTGCAATTCGGAACGCATTACGACATATTTTAAGGTTTTAAATTAAAAAAGTAATTGCCGCAAAATGCGGCATAGCGTGGTAAAGTTTTTCCTTAATTTTTCCTTTACATCTGATTGGAATAGCAGTAAAAAACAATATTTTAATGGTCTTTGAGACTTACTCAACAGCAACTTGAATAATTCAAGAATTACTCCTGAGTCAATTATGTTAAAAATAACTTTCATTCTTTTATTCAGGTACTATTTTTGATTTGGGTAATTATTTCATACTTCAAATGCTAGACCAAACAGTCAAACAATTAAATTCATTTAATAATACATATACATTACTTATCACTACTTAAGAAAGAGAAATACAATCATATTCATTTTCTTGAAACTGTTTAAGTATTTTCGTCTAGATTTTCTCGATTTTACAATGTAAAAAAACATATAATCTGCACTCCCATCAGAGTATTAACATACGTTACAGACAGAGCTTTTCCACAAATAGAATTAGTTTGAATGTAAATTCGATATTGAATTTGTCTAAAAATAACAATACTGCCTTTACCGATCATTGGCAGGCAGCCAACAAAACCTTTGATGCGACTCAGTTAAGGGGAGGTGCTTCAACTTCAACATATTTTATTTACACTAATCCATCAAGACTTCTCGTCTCTTGGACCTACAATATAATTATTATAATCGCAGTCTATATGTATAATTATAATGGAACGCAAAAAATTAAAATGTTATATATGTATAACTTCACTTCTATATAATCTTAGAAATTGGTAAGGGATACAGTTCAGTCAAATAAAATAGGTATATCATAGGTATAGGTAAGAACCTTTGGTTAGTATTATTACTTATTTTAAACATATTTAATAAATGTTGTGTATACCTATTATTGGCATGCATGTAAGAATTGTACCCCTAGCTATAATTTATAATAACAATGTTTATACATGTTATGCTGTTGGTGTACCTAAATAAATAAATAAAATAAAATCATGACATGACGAATGTATTTAGTGACGTGTGACTTTTTGTCTGTCCTAATCCTAATATTTTGGTTTTTTGGTCGTTTTTTGGTGGTCATTTTAGGTTTTATTGGAATATATTAATTTTTTTAATTAAAAATACACATAATTTAAGCATAGTTAAACAGTTAAGCTCTGAATATACCTCTATATATAATTTATGCAGTTTGTATTTTTCTCTATCGACTGTCCTGCCGGTGTCGTGGACGCGAGGCGTAAGATGGACTTTTCAAAATAAACTTCATAACTTATTTCAAGTTGTACTTCGCCTTAAGTTTTTCGTGTAGACAGATCTTGTGATAGCGCACCGTTCAAGCTGGCTATATCGGCGCATCACTGCTACTACACTTAAACTTAGATCAAAAACTGCTGAGCTAGATCATCGATCAATGTGAATAAATTCGAATAATAACTTATATTTTTATAATCCCGTAGCTACAGCGAACGCTACGAATATTTCTGGATATATTTGTGCTACGTTTTGAGTAGTTATACATGGTTATTTGTAAAATACCAACAACCTCGTAGGAGAAAATAACTTACATTAATACACACATCACAATTGTCTAGTACGTATCTTTTTAGGATCTTTAATGATTATGTAAACTTCACTATTTGCCAGTTTGAATGTACTACATTTGGTAATATTAATTGGACAATAGTTTTGTTATAGTCATAAAAGTACTTGATCCCTAAACACTTTTGATGTGTGTACTTAACAACAACGTTTGTTCTACGACTTTTCTGAAAAAAGACAAAAAACGACTTTTCATACTGGATCACTACAAAAATACCCCGTGTCACAGCGTAATCAATATCAAATTAGAAAATTGTGTTACTATGTTTCAGACATATTTAAATCGAACAATATCGGAATTGTCGTATTTTATATTATATTTTTCAACTGATCATCTATAGCTCGAGCTTATCCTGCAGAGGTAAAAGGCCGAAGCGCGGCGGGCGACTTCCCTCGTTCGTACCGTTAACGCAGCTCGCCGGCATCGGCGCGGGCGCTTGTTACCAGCATTGTACCCGCCGCCGATGATACATTATTTTTATAACAATAAATCGTTGCAAGTAAAGTACCGCGCGCCCCGGTGGTCCGGAGCGCGCTCGCTCCTGACGACCTCGCTTTACAACACTCGTTTAATCTAACCGCAAACGAGTTCCTCTATTATTTATTTAATTACAAATATCGCATCCACTCCCGATAGGGCTCCGCTTCACGCAAGAGATAATTATCTGTCAACGTCCTTCCACTTTTCATTACTATTTTACGAGCGCAAACGAGGCCTTCTATATTTTTCATCGCCGATAAGAGAATGATGCCTTTTCAATAATTTATTTATTATCGAATATCCGATACGATCTATTGATGCCTTTTGTACCTACTCGTACATGAGATAAATAATGCTGTGTCACGTAATAGCACGACGTCGCGATGCTGATCGTAAAAAATATTACCCCGGCAGACGTCCCTTCAATCTGCCTTTTAATAAGTCTTATCTATGTGTCTGGTGTACGGTACAGCCCGTGTCTGTGAGTGTGGTAAGTGCTCCGTAGCACTTCTCACATATTACTATTCCAGAAATGTCAAGACTACACTATGAAAAGTAATACATCTTAAAGTGAAAGAAAGATAACGTTTTCTAGAAGATATAAGTAGCGACAAAAATTAAGAAAGGGATGGTTTGACCGTATAAAATAGACGAGTGAAAAGAGATCGATAATGAAAATAAAGAAGCAGGACAGGGAAAATAACCATAGATAACCATTTATCGATCAAATTATATTAATTTTGCAGAATTACCACATAAGTAGGCCCGCCCTTAATCTAGTGTAGTAGATGAGCTTGTCATATAATGCAGGCAAGGATCGTAGAAAGAGACAAAAGCGAGAGAAAGGGCCGATTATGCTCCCACAGAACTATGTGGGAGCATAATCGGTCCAAATCCAACAGTGTCAAATATGTTACAATTCTTAATTCTTTCCCATGGAATCTATGAAACAATTACTTAGGTAACATCGTAATTAAAGATAATGAAATATAAAACTAATATTATCCGTTTGATGCCCGACTGCAATCACAAGCCTAAACAATATTTCATGGACTACACGTTCTGATAGGACAATATGGCGTGAATATTAATGCCCTCCGTATCGTTTATCTAAAAGTCAATTTCGACTTTAACATCGAACTACGAAACCGCTTTCAATTGTTATCATGGCGAGAACAAATTGGTTTCAATAGTCTCTCTTTAAGTATGCGCATATTAACTGCTGAATCGAAACGCATATGTATATGAACGGCCGCGACTTATTCCAAAACCAAGCTCCAAATTAATTTAAACACGATTATTACCGGCCTAAGACTCTCGTGGCTCCAGTTTTAGAGGCGCATCGAATTAAGTAAACTTTTTACGTTCATATAAATACAGACGGTTACGCGCATTCACCGCTATCTAAAATCTCGTTTATTTTTCTCGGGTGGCCGCAGCAGAAACCAATCTCTAGAAGTCGAATGGGAGATGTGTAATTTGTGTGTAGCTATTTATTACAGAAACACAAATTACGAAAGCTAATAACACCAACTGTTCTCTTTATCAAACGTCAGATTTGGACAGTTTTTACTTTAATGATAGTGTTGGTTTGGGATAAGCTTCTGTGATTAATCGCGGTAGCCGCGTGCCGTATTGAAAATTAAGGAATAGTGTGCGTGCGTGTGTAGCGGTGTGCGCGCCTGAGCGTGCACGGTAGTGCTATCGGCCGCCCATCGCCTCTTGATTTACGGCAGTCCATCTCACAACTCATTTCTACTTCGCCGTAAACTTTTAAAATGCTTTATTAAATAAATCTATGTATCACTCAAGATCTCGGTAAAGGAACTTTCTCTTACATACCCAAATGAACCTAAACTGTATAAACAAAACTACAAAAAAAAACTATTTTAATTAATTCAATAACATAACATCTTTCATTCGAACTATTAATCATCATTCGCAAAGGTCATTACACTAACCGATTCGAACTCTTGATTCTGTTTATTTGATCTACATAATATCCGCTTTGGGGTCGGTGTCATAAATCTCAGTGACGCGATGATAGTGGGTCGTTTTAAAAACGAGAATCACCCAGGAAACGTTTAAGGCGAAATCATAATTCATTAGTGGGTTATTGAGCGCATGCGCGGGGCCTGAGGACCATTACTCGGGATGACGGCGCGCGTGCCCGCGGACACACAGCCGCTGCCGTTGGTGAACCACCTCGGCGTCCGCGCCACGCCACTGCTCCCTCCAGGGCTGCCTTTCGTGACTGGTGTAAATACAGAAAAAATATCTGCCCATTACTACGCGAGCATAATTTAAAGACAAAGAAGTCTCCCTAGAGCTTCTCTCTTTATATGAAATGATATCATATGGGCCGGGTCTTAAGAAATTGGAGTACTATATCAAAATAAGGTTACAAAACTTGACAGCAACCCTACAAGTCCAACGCCCAAGGGATCCTTTCAAAACCATCGAGGGTCTCGTAAAAATGGTAGCGTCACGTACGCCGTCGCTTTTAAATAGGAAACGACACGTTTATCCAATTAGAAATTCACCATATCTTTGTGATAGTTGAAGAGGAAATTTGAACAATCAACTTGCAGAGCGCCTCGCCGGGCGGCGTTCTTATCACAGTTTATTCAATTGAGCTCGTAATGAAGTTATGTGAGCTATGCGATGAGTTAAGCCGCTTTGCCCGTCCGCATGTCTGCTCTA
This sequence comes from Chrysoteuchia culmella, assembly GCA_910589605.1. Lineage (NCBI taxonomy): Eukaryota > Metazoa > Arthropoda > Insecta > Lepidoptera > Crambidae > Chrysoteuchia > Chrysoteuchia culmella. The sequence goes on from OU342653.1 coordinate 12,271,808, forward strand.
CAACCGATTCGTTAGCAGTAATTTCTGTCCAAATTCAAAGTAACAGCCCTCGTTCCAATGATTATCTGTCCTCCATATATGGTTAACTAGATCTTTTGCATATCCGCATCCGAGATCACATCAATAAATAAGAGTAAGTAACCAACTGGGTACCGTTATCTTGAGGTTGTGAATCGGTTGAAAATTAATAAAATAGTAAAAGTAAAGTTAGAACTACGTATTTTTTTTCTTTTTGTGCTGAAAAAGGCAATGTGGTTACAATTAGTTATATATAAATTGTTTTATATTTTCGAACCAGCTGAATTAGATCTTATAACCAACTGGGTATTAATAATTCACTATCCCATAATACTTATGATAAGTTTGACCCCAATCTGGAATGAATGGTCTCGTTTCCAAACGTGCAAAGATATTCTAAATAACCGACAAAATATGCCAAACCAACTGCACAATAGCATGAGGAACAAGTTGTTATTACAAGGTGTTGAACCTGGTTTTCTGATTTATTGTTGTAAGACATTTGCAATGATCAATGCACCACTGAGCTGTCCCTATATTTTAGAACACGATTCGTAAATAGTCGAAGCTGACATATAGTTCGCTAATTTCAAATTCGACAGGAGCACTTCGTATTAATAAAATAAAAGTAAAGCGGATTGATTACGATTACGCTCTCGTACAAAATGTGAGAATGCTATTATATAAGTGTCACCTAGAACCAATCTGTAGGCATAGCTCAACAACTCATCAATATCTCAAGAGTTCCTCAAGAAGATCAAATGTGACAATGCAGGCAAGTGTTGCTCAGCCGGCGCGGCTCGGCGTGTGCCATGCACGTGGCCTCTACGATTGATACGAGCCGACCCCACTCACCGCACTGACCTCATTCATAAATCGTCATTTAAACTTATTTTCAAAGACCAAGGGTCTGTAACCGGCTATAAATTTCAGTGCATTATAAATTATACAACCAATTTGAAACCATATGGAAGTTGTTATCATCACATATAAAATTTTACTTATAACAATATTTTAGAATATTTGTAAAAGTAGGTTAATCTTATAATGGGATAAAATAAAAGCAAATTGTAGCGGCCGGCCGTAACCGGCGCGGCGCGTGCTGTGGCATTACGCGCCATCAGCTCAACCACTCCAGATTAGTATATCCTGGCGCGCGCCGTGATTCCTAATATTATATTTAGACGTGACACGCGCTCATTTGTATCAATTGGTGCCGTCTGCCCCGCTGATATACGGCCGACGCTACTTTAGAACAATGATGGAACAAATTGCACGATTACGCGTTTTAGACCGCCCCGCGACCCCGCTCGACTCCTGACACCATAATTGACAAATTAGCCTGCACTGATACGGTTGCATGCACAATCGACGATGCAATCACAGAACAGGAATGTGCTCCCGGGACTACCACTTCCGTATGGCAGATTTATGTGGAACTTTTTTCAAATATCTACAAAACTGTTGTCATCAAGGTAATTAGGTATGATGGTAAAAATGAGAGCACAAATGATTCACGTGTCAGGGACAAGTGATTACAATAGTCATTAATAACTTCTTGTGCGGCGCCACTAGCCTCGCCACTACAAATCAGTGTAATGAGCGGATCCCATGAAAGCCTTTTAATTTCCCATTTGGTGCGGCCACCTCAGATATCGAGTGACTGTTATTAATATAGGAGCAGGCGGTCGCCGGTGGCGTCGCTCCCGACAACCTCGATTACGTCCGACCTTACGGAGTATCGCGACGCTCTCTGCGACTTATCTCCAGCTATTAATTACGCTCAGATATGCACCGGACAAGTTTTAATGCGACCGCTTCATTTGTCGCTGCGCTGTAAAAGTGCCATATCGCAGACGTAATATGTACGTGTGATAACTTTGTGGAGCTGACGGCCGGGCGCCGGATACCTAACTTATTATTACCGACTAAGCTGTTCGATTAGATGAATGATCGGTTTTAGTCAGTGTGAAATATCGTTCCTAAACTTTAAGCCGAAAGTCATCTGGCGTTTAATTATGTTTAGACGTTTTGCAAGCGACCGAGCAACGCAGCGGTGTACTGCTGATGCAATTATGGTTTCTATTCATAAAAGAAGTCGCAATCAGATCGGGTGAAGCCCCGGGCAGTGCCAACAAGTGGCTAATAACACCTCACCGACAGTATTGACTGCCGTTACAAATTGAATGCATCTAGAATTAGGTACCCTTATATACCCTATATATAGCATTTATTACTTTATGCCGCACTTAACTGTATTTTACACATACATTTTCAAATAGCTAATTTTATTAATCTGGTTGTCTATTCAATAATTCAGATTTCAGACCACTATTTTCATTGAGATTAGGCATACGTTACATTCAATATGCCATTATGTGCGAAAAACTTATCCAGATTATTTATTAATCAACCATATGAACTAATTAGGTTATATATTATAGCCAAGTTAATAAAACTTACCAACGAAGATTGGTCTGGTACCTACGATATGACAGATCAGCATTAATTACAAACCGCAGCAGAACAGTATGTAAGTAATGTTCACGATATTTAATATTCTGCGTACGTCATGTAGGTATTAATAAATGATCAGCAAGTATAATGTACCTATATCTCAAAGTGAATGTGATTATAATGCTCGAGACAGAATGATGAGGTCAGAACAGTTATGCCTGTCATCATAATTCACACCAAACATTAAAACCAGTCCGCTAAAAATTGTTTCGCATCGACAACCTGCCGCTTCGGGTCCCAATTATGTCATAAATATGCTAGTACCCAATAACATTTTAACTTATAGCCTCATTAAAGACCTATATTTACTTAAATATTAATTAATAATAAACAGTTTAATTAAGAATTTGCTAATATAAAAGGCACTTAAAGTTTTAGGTACCCTATATAACAACATTTTAATTTACTTATAATTATGTACTATCGAGACGAAAATATTGTCTTTAGGCATTTTGGCAAAAAAATTAACAGCTAATCCATAAACATTTTCTTTAGTTAATATGCGCTTATTGAACACTAGCGTAACCTCGCGATTTTACCCGCGTGGTGCCCGTTCCCGTGGAAATATCGGGATAAAATATAGCCTATGTCACTCGGGAGAAATGTAGCTTTCTAATGGTCTAAGAATTTTCTAAATCGGTCCAGTAGTTCTTGAGATTAGCGCGTTCAAACAAACAACCTCTTCAGCTTTATAATATTTTCCGCGCAATTTTTTTTTATGTATGTTACTCGAAGACGGCTGGACCGATTTGAGTAAAAATTTTTTTTCTTCGAAAGCGTATACTCGTGGTCCCATTGTCATCATGTCAGTATCTGATGATGGGATCCTGGAGAAATTCAGGGAACTCTTCAAATATTATAGGCACTCCTATAACGATTTCGGTGTTTTCCATAGTAACTTATGCATATGCTCCCGGAAACCACATTTGGTGATGTGGAACTGATGATGAAGACCACAAATGGTCATCGGAACTATTAAATATATAGGAAGCGATACGATTACTTTAATGTGGTTCATAAGCAATTTATGCTCGACTCAATGCATGTGATGAAGTGGAGCTGGTGATGAAGTATCGAGAAAACTCTTTAATAAGTAACGTCCCTGCGCCGGGAAAAGCAGCATTTTGTAAAAGGTGATCAGGAGTTGACATAAGGTTATTAGCGTAGGCACAAGACCTCTACTACCTTTAAAATTTGAGAAATAAAAAACTTTTTATAAAAAAAGAAAACCGACTTCAAAAAACTAAAAAGCAAAAAATAAACCATTTGGAGTCGGTGGAGCCAAGGCAAAATAAATAAATAGTATGCCTTTTTTTCAACCACTTGTTGGTATCATATTGGGCTGAAATTTTGCATACATATGTAAATCGGATCGTTTGTATTGTAATCATACGGAGATATGACCGTTATTTTGTACTGCAAAATCAATTCACTACAAAAATATACTTAAGAAAAATGCAACATTATCTCACCTGTAATATATTGCTTTCAATAATAACGAGCCCAATCTGTTTCCAAGTGGAACAACACAATGAACGAATGCTTATCTCAGCTAAAATGATTTATGTTATTGCGCGGCACCAGTTTATTAGCCCGGGCTATAAACAAAACGCCACCACCAAGTAAAGTAGGTGACTTAATTATTCCGTCATTGGAGAATTAGAATCAAAACGAATAGATTTATTGACAATTGACATTTCTATCGCAATTCGATTGTGTAAGCATAAGAACCACTTTGCTTACTCGTTTGTAATTTCACATTATATATCATTTTGTTTCTTAAAGCTGTAAAATTTTGCATTTGATTGACTATTTCTAGGTAATAAAAGCAAAATCAGTTTGCTTCGTATTCTAAGAATAATTTATATTTCATTAAAATCTAAAAGTATAGTTTCTTTAGAATAACAGTATTAGAAGTCAATTACCTATAGAGAATATGTCCGAGACATTTATCGCATGGAATAGCTTTACTCAAGATAAACAAATGTATGGTGCTATTCTGTTTCCGTCTACTAGAAGCCTATTAGAATGAGATGCTACTACAAATTCACGTGAAATTATTAGTTATTGATGTCTATAAATGCATGTATCAGTTTATCTTTATTAATGGAAGGGCCTTAAATTCTGACAAAATGAATTAAAAATCAAAGTGAGGTTTGTAAATCGCGTGTGTACATGTGTGTACATGCCCACAGATGCAGCCCTAGTTTAATACAGTCGTTTATGTCAAAATCCCTTATTAATAATAAATAAAAAATTCAAAAGGTGCTTAGTTTACATCAATATTTTAATATGAAGATTTTATCTTCCAATGTGGTGATCGGCAGTCGGGTCTTATCAGTGCGATGATGAACGCAAACTTTGAAACTGGAGACGACTCGAAGAATCTCTCAGGTGAGCTCAGCAGCAATAACTCAACACGATAACGCTTGCCCGTAGAACTGTAAACGACAAATAACGGAGATAACGGAACGGGCACCTAAACGACCCTATCCAGTTTTCGAATTTAATAATTATTTACTACATACGTTTTTTTATCTGATGGTAGAGACGCGTGCTCTGACTATTTACGACCATACTTTTTATTTAAGTTTAATTAAGAGTCACAAAAACTCGTCCTGAAACAAACATATAACTTTCATTTTTTATCAATAGGTATAATTACAATAAAAAAAATACTTATTTAATTCTAATACAGTTTTAACAATTACAATATTATTTTACAGTTTATACTTACTTATCGATCTTCTTATCTTACAAGTTTGTAAATATTAACGTAGGTACAGTCGGGGACTTTCCCGGTTGATCAGTAGAGTTTTTTCAAGGAGCTTTATTAAAAAAAGTAAAAGATATATAGAAAACGTTTATATCACAAATAATAGACAAAAAAGAAGTATTTTATTTGAATAATAAATTATTTCTTTAACCTTAGTACTTTTCAAGAAAATGTTTCTCAAAAAAACTCTACTGATCAACCGGGAAAGTCCCCGACTGTACTTCGCATATAAACCATAAACGCTATTGCAACACTGAGTTTTGTTCCTCTACCCGGCGTAGTGGTATAAAACTGTTTCACGGTAGGATAGTCGCCTCCACTCGGGTCACAACAGACGAACGTTACAAAGTTATAAAAACCTTTGATAAGAATAAAAAAATACAAAATGAAAACCGACTTCAAAACTAATCACTTCACATGCAGTTTTGGTCTTACATCCTTAAACATAAGAGAGATAAAATAAAATACGTCAAGCATGTCTGTCTCTGTAGCACATATTTATATGGATATTTTTAGCGACAAAGGCAATGATCAAGTTGTCTCATCCAATTAAAATTGTAAGATCTTTAAAAAGGTGATTTAACGGTGTCACAACACAACAGGTATGTCGTTAATAGACAAGCCGCTCCATCAGTATCAATCACTTTAAAACTGTGTTGCGAGATGTCAAACGAACGAGTTTGCGGCGCAAGCGCACCGTCCATATTGTCCAGCTCATTATGAGCAATTTACTTATAATTAAATTGTATATATATATAAGTAAATTATATTACTTAAAATTTACTTATATACAATTTACTTACATTCAATCAATTCTTCCTCGTCTCCGTATTAATTGGATATATATTAATCGATCGATTTAATTATTTGTTTTCTATCTTTTTTTTGGACAAGTAATTTTAGGAACACTCTCGTGAAAGATATTAAAGACCCAGCGGAAATTATTCTAGCGAATGTCAATGGAAATACTTACGCTGGGGTCTCTAGCGGTCACCACTCAGCCGCTCTCACTTTATGTCATAAATAACTTTGTCAATCTGCTAACTTAATAGCATAATTTATCCGTCCCAGGACAGCATAACGAGCAATGGCGATAATAAACCTGAAAAGCCATGAGGTGATAATAGCTGTCCGTAAATAATGATTCCTGATTGCTATTCCACACCTCATCGGGTCGGTCGTCATGAGCCGATATACCGTTCCCGGCGTACGCCGCTTAACCGATCCCAGCTTTATTACAATAAAGTAGCGTCGTTTAAATAATAGAATGTCTTCCTGCATGTTCACCGAAGCAAGATCTGACCTCGTAGTCTGCTCATGTCCTGCCTCAGAATGCAATCGCAGTCTAATTAACGCAAGCACTCGGACACGGCTCGCATCGACGATGTTCCGATTAGAACCATTTGCCCTTTAAGGCAAAACAATCACATCTTCAACAAGGATTGAACTAGATTAGCTACTGGGAGGATATAAAAGGAACGTCGTTCCGATTGTAACAGGACTGGTACATGCTTATAGTTTTGTTGCGGGATTCGCCTGGAGGAGAGGCCTAGAAAAGGTTCGGTGTTATTCAGATAGCCGAACTAATAGTATGATCCGATAATTGTATAGATATGTAGTCCGTTACGCTTGCATTGCAGTGTCAGCAGTGAATGTGGCGGTGGCGGGCAGGACGCCGGCCGGCGCGCTGTATCGATATGTTTCGCGATAGCCCTGCTCCGCGACCGCACCATTTATTCATGGTGCAATAAATTCAAATTACCGGATTAACAATAGTACGGATAGCATCTCCGGTAGCGATATTTACCCGCCGATACTATACTGGCGACATAAGCTAAGCTTACTTGCCAACCTTAAAACATTATTATGATTCCCTCGGAGAGTTCTAAGCTGCAATTTTATTTAATTGTAACTTTAAAAGCTAATTGAATAAATAGGAGAACAGATTTTATTAATTCAAAATAATGTAAGTAAAATACATCAGAAATAATTTATAAGTTTGTTGCAAATTGGTACATTAATATGTGAAAACTTAGTATACCTCTAGTATTAGCTTACTCAACATTCATTGGAAGCTATGCATATACTAATAAATGATTATTACTCCGCGTCCTTTGACTCGCTACGCTCGATCGTAAATATTGAATCCACAGTAATTCACGCAGTTGTAATCCGATCTAATTTTATAATAGGAGCAATTTGCACAAAAACATTGCTATCAATAAACGTCGAGCGAGTAAAAGCATGTCGCGGGCACATGCGTCTTGTCGCGGCGAGAGTCGCGCGACACAGCGCAATGAAATCCAACACCGCGACGAATCGAACGCTGTCCTGTCGCGTTTGAAATTTCTGCAATATTTCGCCCTTTTCACGCAGATATCCTCGGCCCCGTGTCTAACCGCCGGACATGAAACACAATATCACCGAGTGCGCCCATAATTTATACGCACCGAGCTCCATCGCGGCGTAGATTATTAGTCTGAGTGTAATCTAAAGTTATTGGAAATGTTGCTTTCCCTTATTTTTGCCAGGAATAGAATTTTTGAGTTAAACAAGGGCAATATGGATTTGGAACAATATAGATATTCAGAGGACGTGCCTACAGACAATGTAATATGCAACTTAAATGAAAATCTCTACAAAATGACGGTGTAAAGTAACTATAAATCTTACTGTCCATCCATGCGACGGTATAGTTAAACACATTAACACAATAATCAATAAATAGCCAGTAAAGACGAATAGCCAGAAAGTTGTCGCGATAAAACGAAAATACGATGGCAATAGCGTAATTACCCGCGTCACATTCCTGCGAAGAGCAAGCGTTTACCTAAATAGATTCAAATGAATGCGTGCGATTAGCGCGAGCGGCTCTGCGCTAGCGCATCTGCGTGAGACATTAGGGCTGCCAAATAAATATCGTGGTATCTCAGCAAGAACCAGTGAAAACGAAGTTTCAGAACAACGTCAAATACTCACTGTCTTTTACAAAAAGTTGATAAACAACAAGCTTATTATAATATAATTTAGTCACACCATGTGATAAACATAAAAGTGTACATTTAAAAATCTTATTGCTATCTGTTAAAAAAAAGGCAATAAAGTGCAGCTTAATAGATATTAAATAAGTAATTATGTACAACGAAGAAAATTAAGCTTTGCAAATTAACTAAAGAAAATGCAAATGTTACTATTATTCTTTCCTTTTTGTAGTAAACGCTAACACCTTTCCTGAGTTATCATTTGATTTCATTAAAATTTAACTTAATTTTCTTACCAAAACATCGAATCTATTTCCAACACTTTGTGTTTCCCGTCAATTAGAAAATTAAGTTTTACTAAAAGTTTTCCAATTTTCATTAATTCATTTGTGGTCTGACAAATACTCGTCATTCACAGTTCTTATCGTAAAATTTTGTCCCAGTGCTTCGAGGAAGAATCATCAAGGGATCTCTTGAACACGGCCCTTGCAAAATTTCGAACAAAGCGCAGATAAAACGAAAAATAAATTCCAACTAAATACTTAACACAAAATTATAAAATCTAAACACGTGGAAAAAATTTATGACTTTTGAGTATTTTTTTGCATTTTTAATGCTATCTTTATACTTATGATAAGAAAAATATTAGAAAATATCGACTCGGCTCACGAGCTATTCTTAGACAGGATGAGAACCAACGATAACTAGTGAGCCGAGTCGACTTTTTCAAAAATATTCTATTAAAATTTATCATAAGTACCTTCAAAGAAAAATTTATTTTAATTCTAACGCGGTGTTATCAGTGAAAATGTGATTTATATCAACGAGTACAAAGTTCATCAAATTCCCGTGAAAATGCAACTGATAAACAATGAAAGAACCATTGAAGTAATAATATTATGTAGTACCATAGCCGGCTTTATTTATCAAGCCATGAAATAAAAAATCTGGCAACAGCGCATGTGGTCCGACTGAGCGAGTCCACCGCGCCTATTCATCTTTTTCAGTTTCTTGTTTACGTGTTTTATTGCTGAAAATCGTTTTACTAAAACAGATTACTAAGAAAATCCATTGGATAATACTCATAAAAGGGCAGAAAAGTATGTTTAACAAGATTTAACTGAGTATTTGTGTTTCTATCATTTATTTCGGGAGATAACTAATTGAGGTTATATTTCAGATGCCGCGTCGTTGTTGCGTTCCTGGTTGCAAAAGTAACTACGCTACGCTAGTACTATCTAATCCTTTTTCTTTTTTTCTCGTTGACACCGAGCAGAAGTGCCGTAGTTTGTGCAGAACATTTTGAAGTTTGAGTGCTGAATATTTTGTAACTGCAACCACCTAGTAATTTTTTGATCATTTGTCAAAACCCAATTCAAATCATTTGGTGATAACTCATTAGTGCCTAGAAAAGCTTTTATCACTAAGTCGTTAGTCACAATTATATTACACTTCACAGTTATTAATCTATCATTTTCACTGCTAGCATGGTCCAACACAAATAAACTCACTCTGATCAGATGTTTTTGTCAATTTCCACCGAGGTGAAATAAATGAATCATTTTGTCAGAGAATTCATGAAAATTATTCATCAAATCATTATTCAAAAATTCCCTGACAGGTTCTTCTTGCCGTTTTTCTTCCTTATCTCGCCTGACTTCAGGATCCGTGCATTTGACAGGGGCTTGTTTGGAAAGCTAGAACGGAAAATTACCAAAATATCTTGGAATTGCGTCTTCCTTCAATTTGGGCCTCTTCAGCATTGGCTCTGTTACACATCCGTCGCCATCCACTACACGCTCCGTTCTCAAAACATCTGTAACTTCAAAATGTTCTGCGTTCTGCACAAACTACAGCACTTCTGCTCGGTGTCCAGGTTACGTGTCCTCGGTGACGTGGAAACAGCTTTTATCTAAGACTGTCTCATATATATTCGTGATTTGGGAATGAAAAAGTTGTTACTAATCCTTTTTCTTTGATAGTACTATCGTAGTTACTTTTGCAACCAGGAACGCAACAACGACGCGGCATCTGAAATATAAACTCAATTAGTTATCTCCTGAAATAAATGATAGAAATTGAATCTAGTTAAACTTACTTTTATGCCCTTTCATGAGTATTATCCAATAGAATTTCTTATTAAACTGTCTTATTGAAACGATTTTCAGCAATAAAAACACGTAAACAAGAAACTGAAAAAGACGAATAGGCACGGGCGGACTCGCTCGGTCGGACCACATGCGCTGTTGCGAGATTTCTTACTTCATGGCTTGATAAATAAAGTCGGCTGTGGTAGTATTTATTACTTACTTCCATGAAAAGAACAAACAGAACAAACAACTTGTCAAGAACTTCTTGTAGGCGCCAACCATAGACATCAACGCGGCCGGAACGGGTTTTGTGTGTTACTACGTTTTAATTGGGATCACGACGACCGACGGCCGGCGCCCGCAAATAACGCAACCGAACACCGATACCTACACTTAGACACAACGACATGTCCACAGTTTATGTACCACTTGTTGTAGACAAGCCCAAACATTTAGATTAGAGGTGTACAATGCAGGCAACGTTAATTAGGCACGTTTCAATCATTTTCACTAAAATTTTCATGTTTCTTATGCTTTTAAAAAAAATGTGGTTGATTTTTTGGATTTTCAGGTTACGCTTTCGTTCATTTCAGAGGAGGAAGAGATAGTAAAATAAGTCTTAGTAGGACGTTGCTACATCCTCTCTTAGATCCCCTAACAAAGTTTATACCTATAATCCTAAAAAATGATGCCTTGGGTAACTAATTTTTATTTATTTTATCAATTACCAAAATCAAAGAAATTTTTCGTAAACTATTTAGAACAATCTAGAACAAAGCGACTGTAAATTCCGAAGCACCTGTACCGAAACTGTTTCTTCAAATGTTGCATTATGAGGTGATTATTATCTAAAAATACGCGAACAACGCCGAGGGCCGATTTGGCCGCGTTCCAAATGTGCTGTGATACAATTGTACTCTGTAGCACATTTCAATTTTTCAGGAAGCAACGATTTAGTGCAACTTCATAGACCATTATCGTGGGCAGATGTAATACATGCCAGCGCGAAATGTAAAATATTAAGGCACAACGACTTTTATTATCCCAAACAATTATTAAATTAAAACGATGCTTTGAATTAGTTGACAATATGTATGTTTGACATACAATAGTTTTTTATTTACGGCACATGAAAAATCAATAGTTGTCATTTTAATAAAGTTTTACATGAAAAGTTTCAGTTTTAAATATTTCGTTTTGTGTTATTAGCAAAAAGAACAAAGCATTAAATGCTTTTGGAATGCTCTCCAATTGTCCTTTCGTATGTATTACAGCTATAGCAGCACATTATTTACTTTAAATTAATGAAGAAAATATTGCGGTTTATTAATAAATAAATAGCAAAAGTAACAATAAATAATTATATTTTGCATTTTCGTTTTTACATCAGTCAAGATTTAACAAGCCTGCTTCCTTATCAATACTTGTATTATTAATACTATACTAATATTAAGGTACTACCAGTTGACAAGGCCCACAGTTTTACAAGGCCCGAGCGCAGAAAACTATGTTTATTACATTTGATCCGTGGCAACTTATAGCTATTTATTTTGTAAATATTCAATTTGTGTTGTAAAGCCCACAACGGTTAGGAAGGCCCAACGAACTAGTTGCTTGGGCCTTAATAGGAATATAAACAATAATTACTTAATTTTAACATAAATAACAATAATTTATAAGTAAAATCTAATATTAATACAATAAACACGTAAAAATTCGATACCTCGGCTATATTATTACACAGTGGAAAAATATATTTTTTTTTACAAAATATTGATCATTTTAGTATCCGATTGCTTTCATCGAAGTTTATGAATGATACAATTTTGATGTGGATTTAACCTTATGGTCTTTATTGCTTACTTTTGCTTCAAAAGACTTAAAAACGGCACGGGCCTTATTGGACATACCATTTTTTATGATTTTGTAATTTTTGCATTTTTCAATGCTATTTCAAAATGCAAAGGTCGCGGGTTCGACTCCCGTCTGAGAATTCACTTGTGGCCGAGTTAATTTTTTCCAATATTTTTCTATTTAAAATTTACCATGGACATACCATGTTTAGTAAAGCCCAAAGTAAGGTTTCTTAAAAATGTTTAAAAACCTAACTAATTATCGTTGTAGCTTCAATAACTACTTTTATTTGGATTTTGATATAATCATAGCTTTCATTGTAAACACTCTTTTTCTTTTAAATGATAAAATATAGGTTTTATTTCAATTTGTAAAAAAGTGGGCCTTGCAATCCGGCTGTACCTTATATCAAATAATTTGTATTATCTATCTTCATCTCGAATACGTTCTTATGTCAGGCGATGTAAATATAAACCCATTAATTTGTCAACCGACAAAAAAGAACTGTCATACGCCGCTAATTTACTAAGGCCGCCGCTTTTTACCATCAGAAATAAATTATGTTGTCTCGATTAAACAGTCAATTAAAATGTATTAAACGTGGAAAGTAATTGGGGTTCAGTAAATTGTGTATACGAAGTAAAATTGCGTGGAGCTACTCAACTTGCGATGTGCATGGGTATATTTGTTTGAATGAAAAACTTTTATTGTAATTTTTATAGGATACACTTTGGAAATGTGCGAGAGAACTGCACGACCTTGTTTCTCCAGCCCCTTTCCAGCATCGGGTTACCAGACGAAGGTTAGCTTACCACCCGTACGTCGTTGACATTCTACGGTCCGTACCACTTTGCTGACACATTTCTTATGCAAACAGCTAAGAATGGAATGCGCTGCCTGCTAATGTGTTCCCCGATTCCTACAATCTTGGCCTCTTGAAGGTGAGCGTGAATAGACATTTCCTGGGCAAGCATGCAACACCTTAGACTACATCCTGTTTATCAAGCACGATGGTAGTCAAATACCTGCCCAATTATTATAAAAAAATAATTATAAGAGCAGTTTTATATGCACAAAGTGTTCGCAGGTTCGTCGCTGTGCTCGCAGTGTGTTCGGCCGGTGGTCGTCGCTGCGAGCACGACCACTGCACCGGTCACGATAATGGCCATATTAATGGAAATTGACACCGATCCCGGGCTCGGCTCGCCCGTGGGAGAAACCACACCGTCTCGCCGCTTAAGGAAATATTATATTACGTAGCAATCATGATATAATAATCTCGTCCTCACACGTTGAAAAGACCTGTCTTTGCTTCGATCACGATGTTAAGCGAGCATTATTAATTTGACGCCACGACGACTACGTCTTTTAACTACAGATTCTGAAATATCAGTTTCATGTACATTGTATTATTTTACTAACTGTAAAAAAATAATATAAACAGATAATAATAAATGAAAATAATTTTTGTAACTTCACCGTTTAGCGATGGTTTGATATTGTAATAATAAAATATAGATTTCTCACGGCTTTAAAGTTGATGTTGTGGGGAAACTGGACTTTCTCTAAAATACTACGTGGTTTGTACTATTAGGGGATCATTACCGTGATGTGAGTTACAGCGCGAGCTCGAAGTACGGACGGATAGCCCGCTGTCTCCCTTGCATTATTTATCGGCGCATAATGGGTTCTAATGGGGGGCTATTGAATCTGCCACCTGACTCTCTTTTATTTTGCACGCGTCCAAGCGGGCGTGACTCGCGTCCTGTGGCCGTCTCGGCGCATGTGAATATTCATAACGCTTCATTTCGATACCACTTGTGATTTAATTGGTACTCAGCCTGCGCCGCAGACGGCCGCACGTATAGACAAAACCTAATTGCTCGTTAAGCCTTGTTCCGCGATTGTTTCTTGATTATAAAAATAAAATAAAGCGGCCATTGTGAGAAGAATTTTTACAGATTTTTTTGCAAATGATTGCGGCTTTCCATACAGTTATTATCATTCAACAAATAAACGTACATCACAATGCTGCGTGAATATTCATAACCGTTGATGACTTTTTTGTAAATCAATTCGCCGTCTAGACGCCGCAATAAATAAACAATGGAGGCAGCTTTCTGCGTCAACGAGGTAGATGATGATATCAACGAAGGTTCGCAACAAATAAGTACATATTCGAATTTATTTAGACCTTTCGTCGATAAGGTGGTGCTTGGTTTCTTTTATTTGCAGAGCAGGAGGAACGCAAGTGCAATTTATTGATACTGTGTTCGATAACCAGTAGGTGCGTCCCACGCGACGCGGCGCGCGCGCATCTCGGCACAATGAGCGCGACGCGCACCGTCTATGTTTACAAGCGTCGTGTCCTTCTGAAGGAAATAGTAAAACCGACTCATGCTAAATACGCACCATAAATAGAAAATGTTATGGTGTCGTAAAAACAAAGTCAAGCTGCACAACAAACTGATATAGTAGGGTGCTCAGGGTTTCATGAACCTATCTTCACTTTAAAGTATCTTTCCATTTTCTACAACGATTAACATAGTGCGCTTGAAAATACGATATCAACAAATATATAAATTTAAAAAACTAAAAATCCCGCCTGCTTCAAAAAACAAGCCTACTGAAAAGATGGAAACAAGATCAAATATAAAAATATTTTGTTCAACTTATTACATGATATTATGAATAACTCGAACTTTTCGACTTCTTTCGACTCTTAATAAATTAAATGTCTCGTCTTCTAGGTCTTTAACTTGAAATTGCAGATTTGTATGAAGATTTTCAAAGAAATTCGTTTTCCATACTACCAATTTTTGTTTTAGTTACATACTATCGCAAGTGCTAATGCCATTTTTTTATGTACAATCATTGTTTGAAGAGTAAGCGATCTAATGCTATATTTTTATTTTAAAAATTATGAATAAATTATATAAAATAAAGTAGTAAATTTTGCTAACAAAAAAAGGAGAACCTTACGAGGCATTTTTTATCGTAAGAAACGAAAATAATGATCTTAATTTAATATAAAAACAAGCAATAGACGTACCTTTTAATCACAGAAGTAGTGAGGTTCTCTAGAAATGTAAGAAAAAAATCGCCAATTTCTACTTTAACCCCTATTATTATGTTGAACAAAATATTTTTCTATTTGATCTTGTTACCATCTTTTCAGTTGGCTTGTTTATTGAAGAAGGCGGGTTTTCTTGTTTTTTAAATATGTATTTTTTTAAGTTATTTTTTGATCGTGATATACCTTTTTGAAATTATAAAGATCAGCCCTTTAATTTGATACCCATAAATCCGTTCAGGCTGCAGAGCGGGCCAAACATTTGAAATTGGCGCCAAACATCCGCCATTTTGTTTCTTTTTATTTTGATATACTCAGGGTCACGCTCACAGTAAATACGGATCTAAAGACACCTCTCAAGCTAAAATCCATCGAGCCGTTCGGGCCGCAGAGCGTGCCAAACAAATTATACATACATTCATACTCTCGAAAGACTTAACCATCCTTCTGGCGCAGTCGAGTGAGAAATATGCTTAATATTTTTTCCTAAATCCACCTCGAGGAGCAAATTGTTATAAATAAAGAAACAAAACTATACCTACCCATTTCACTACCATTAATTTTGTAATATATAGGTCTATTTACACCTCCAAATCAAGCTTAATAATTATTACTTTATGAACGTAGTTAGTTGACATTATATGACGGTAATTTATTTGAATAGGATCTATTAGAAGTCAACAAGCTGTGAGAAAGTTTGCCTTCTCAATGTTTATCGTCATTTGATAATGGGCGTCGATAGTATCGTTTATATTACACCAAAATGATTTTATAACGTTCTGTTTACACTTTATATTAAATTCTTATAATCAAAACTGAATAAATTATATTTGATAAGTGTATAATCTGAAGTTGGGGAACGATATAAAAACAAATGAGGTTCCATATGCTTAGTCTTCTGTGGTAATATCACGTGTGTAAATTGAGTATGCCTACAGAGAGGCGACACGTTAAAAGACACCTTTAAATGTCATTTGCATTTAGTTTAGCTAGTGTGGTGCGCCCGCGCCGGGCGTAAGCAATTTAGCCAGTACCTCTGGGGCCCTCGGACTCCAACGGGGCCCGTGATTTACTCCCCTGCTATTAAAATATTTTATACTAAGTACGTACTTATCAGAGTCCTGTGGTTTCCTTATGTTTTAGTTCAGTAGTATGCTTTCCCTAACAGTAAATAGTCTGTATGAACTTGTCGCTTCACTGAGAACAGCCGTAGAGTTCATTTAACCTTATGCATCGCAATATATAAAAAAATCTGCAAAGCAGGTTTAGTTACAATAAAAAATTGATGTTAGACATTTTTAGAATACTCGTAAATGACGCAAATTATTTAAAAATCAAACATTAATTTAAAGTTTCCTTTACTATTTTATTCATTTTACAATTACGTAAGACATCAACAGAAAATTGTTTGAAAATATTTTTTTGATTCGCTTATCTCTTGAATATTTATTGAATAATTATAGACCTGCATTAATAAGGATGTTTGTATAAAGTAATCTCTGGAACAGCATAGGCCATACCCTCACGCCATAAATCCAATGCAGCATTAAAAGTGCTGCTTGAGAGTGAAATGTCGTGGTCATGTTAGACAATTGGCCACATCATGCAATGCTCGAGAATTTCATGGAATGGTCGCATTTCATGAAATTTTTTATTTGTCACATCATGATGTACCTTGTCCAGATCAATGACAAGAAAACGTTTATTCTATTTTACAGCTTTTTGGAAAACATACATCTAAATAATACTGTTGTAAGAAACAATGATAATAAACTACAGCCATTCACAAGTTTTCACAAAATAATGCTTAAAGCCTCTTTTAGGTGATCTGTTAACAAACGAATGAGACTGGTAGTTCTTTTTAGCAGAGATGCAATAGGTTTGTATGGCGGGTGGTCTTATTTGGTGTATTGATGTAAAATTTACTTAGCAATTCAGGACAGTCAATATTACCCTGAAATATTATTAAAAGGAATGCAATATCAGCCATTTCTCTTCTCTTATCCAATGGCAAAAAGTAAAAATGCTTGCAGCGTTCAGTGTAACTACGGAAGAAAGTACGAGATTTATATTGCAAATAACGCAGAAATTGTTTTTCTGCGACTTAATATTGCGGGTTCCATTCGAGGTGACTGCGTACAAAGGCACAATACAACATTTTGACTACCTTAATGTCACGGAACCCAGATGACATGCGTATTACGAAACCGAATGCTTTGCGTGCTTTAGTTTATTATCAATTCAATATGACTGTCAAATAGTAGCTTCGAATCGAATATGACTCCCAGATCCTTTAAAACGTTGACTCTTGTATAGATTGACCATCAACAGAATAATCAAACGTTAGTAGGAGTGCCTTTCTACTAAATGAGCATACGCAACATTTAGATATATTAAGATCAAGCTTATTGTTAATACAATAAACTTGGAACCTATTCATGTCTTCCTGCAATTTGATACAGACACATGTGTCAGATATTTTTGAGAGAATTTTCATATCGTCTGCGTACAAAAAGATTTTACTATGTATATATAATCAATATATAGGATAGGTGAGGTAGGTAGGTGGGTAGGTACGATCGGTGGGAACTGGTAAATAAAAAATTGAATAGGAAAAAAGATGCTTCCTTCAGTGAATGACTGTATTTAAATGTTTTGTTGTGGTGGCCGAAACTGCTCTTCGAACCTTGTTAACTTTACAGGTTTTCATAGTTCAGAGGTAGCATCAGCTCTGGCTTTGATTTTGGAAATCTTACACCAGTAACATTTATCTACACTGACTCACGTTTTAATTCAGTGCCAAACTAAAGAACGGAACGCACCGGCTGACAGACTGACTGACAGTGACAGATGACAGATATGACACTGACAGGAGATAGATTGTCTGTGATTGATATGACAGAAGGAACCTTGCTTTTTGAGGTTATTTTAAACTTACGAAATACATCACGACAGTATTATGTACATAGTCGAAACTATTAATATTATAAACGATATCTATCTACGTTTATTTCCTTTATGAGTGAATAGCTGAAGCCGCAGGTTAGTGTCAGTGCACTTCACATCATAATTTCATAGTCTAGTGTCTCCACTTGATTTTACCATTATACTTGCCAAATCCACCTAAATTATTAAGTAAAGCCTTTTAATTGATACAAACGGACCCCATAAGGGTGTACTTTCTCTTTTTATTAGTAAACTTTCATAAATAATTTACATAAATGATGATTTCATGAGTGCACACCATGTGGCATGGAAGCCCTCATGTAAACATAATCTGGGCTAATCTCTGTAGCCAGAGCTTCCCTGTAATATAAACAGAAAGGCATACTGTGGAACATAATTTATTTACAAAATAAACATTTACTTACAAATAATAAATATAAAAAATAAGTCACAGCATCATAATATGCAAGTGGCCACTTTAGAGGTTAGGTCTGGGGAATGAACCATCCCCTTGCTCTGATGCTTTTTATTTTGAATAGGGCCCTTCAGGCTTTGTTGTTAAGACATTACAGTAAAGCCCTCTTTGTTGGAATTCACCGGTTACCATAATATCTGAAAATTAAAATATATATTAAGCACCTTCGTTTATAATCCACTCTCGCAGGTGACCCGGCCCAAGTATCTGTTTTTTCCAGTGCAAGCTGGGTAGAATAGTAAGGTTGAATGTTTAACATAACAATATCTAACATTACCTTATCAGATAACGGTGTCGATAGGCGAA
Organism: Chrysoteuchia culmella; assembly: GCA_910589605.1. Classification (NCBI taxonomy): domain Eukaryota; kingdom Metazoa; phylum Arthropoda; class Insecta; order Lepidoptera; family Crambidae; genus Chrysoteuchia; species Chrysoteuchia culmella. Next base: position 12,290,844 of record OU342653.1, read on the forward strand.
TATAGTAATTTTTCATAATACTTAAATAATTAACTATGCTCTCATCAGGACCCTGGGTACGGGACAAGAGCTGATGCATTAATTTCTGATCATAATCACTTGGCAGATACTCTAGTAGTAACAAGTCTTTTAATTGTGCCCAATCATTCACCTCATTGAGTATACCACGATACCAGCTTAGTGCTTCATCCGTAAAAAGTTCCGCGGCAGAGTTGAATAGTCTACTATCGGAGATACCACGCGACCGACATAGCTCATCTAATCTTTGCAAGAAAGCCTTCATACAAGTTGTTCCATTATAAGTGATGCCAAGTTTATGGATAGCTGAACCAGAACCATTACTATAATATGTAATTTCTTTGACAGGGCTGACCGTTGGAGGTGTGACACTGTCTGTACCTATGGCCATGTTACTGGTATTGGTTGTAGAATAGAAATAGAGTGTCGCCTCTGTGACAATCCACTCTTGAAGTTGTACATGAAGTTATCAAGCTTGTGCAATATTTGGTCTAAGTTCTCACGCAACCTATCCAAGTTCTCAGTAGTGACAGGAGAATCTTCAGTAGGGATCAAGCGGCTGAGCCTATGGTACAGATGGTGTGCGACTGCCGCCTCAACCCTGTTGAGTAACATAAGTGTGCATGTAGGCTTCCCGGCACCCACAATCAAATCATTTAAATATGCCAATTCATCTTTAAGTGCATTAAATTCAGAAACTATGTCAAGATCTACTACTAAAAACATTTTATAAAAAAAATTCAAACCGACTTCAAAAAGTAAAAAATAAAACTTTTGGAGTCGGTGCTAGCTAGCTAAGGCCAAAAAAATATATAGTTAATAGAAGTGCAATGTAGAATGCCCTGGCTGGCACCGACTCCAAAAGTTTTATTTTTTACTTTTTGAAGTCGGTTTGAATTTTTTTTATAAAATGTTTTTATTTGGTAAATTTTGAGAGACACAAGGCCTTCACTCCTGCATTTCTCAAATTATTGAAAAATTTATAATGGTGTTAGTATGTACTACTTGCTATTGCTTTTGCAGTGAAACTAGAATTGGTAGTGTTTGCAATTTCAAGTTCTAGCACAATGATAAAGCTTTATTGATTAATTTTGGGAGATTCAAGGCTCAATCACTTGAGTGTCCCAATTCAAAGAAAATTTTATGTTGCAAGTCACTATCACTTTAATAGCAGTGAAATTGATGTTTTAAGGAGAAATTTTAGCAAATACTGAGACTGTTACTGTTGTTTGAGAGATTCAGGGCTATAATAACTGTATTATAGCCCTGAATCTTTATGTGTGCAATGCAAGTGTAACTAATTTTGTGTGAAATTAAGCCAAAACATTGTTCAACAATTATAGTTTTCTTGTCCAATAGTTTTTTCTTTACTTTGTGTAGCAATTTCCCAGTATAGTCATGTAAATAAGCACAATAATGCAACTGAAGTGCTGCTATATGAAAAACAAAAGAAAATTTGCATTCAATTAAGCTGATATCATTCAGGCTCACAAAAACAATAAGGCAAATTCTGTCTCACTAACAAAATAATGCAGGTACATTCGTTTTTAACTGTAAACTAAACAAGATTTTACTAATTTTCTATGCAACTTATTTGAAAAAGTCAATAAAACATTCCTGATATCCCTAGGTTTCTGTTGAGCTAAACGACCAACACAAAATGCTTTACTGTATCAGGACATTCCATAACCTGTTCAGGCGCCAAATGTAATGTTGCTTTTACGTCTTGCAATAATAATATCAACTTATGCTACTCTTACCTTTTTCGGCTAGGACAACAACGGGTAAATGACACAAAACACTATTCAGTGACAAGTAAATTATTTAAACCAAAACCAAAAGTATATAAACCAAAAACTAAAAAGTGTCCTGAAATTAACACATAACCATACAAAATGTACACGGTTAAAGCAATTAAAAGTTACTGTTTTAGTAATCTTAACTAAAATTCAAGGTTCATATTCATGAACCTTGAATGCAGGTTGCAGGCATTCGCCTGCCCAAGGATATCAGAAATGGAACTTAATTGAATGTGAAGCGAAACTGATGACGATGCTACACTATTCGTGAACTCCTAAACTTGCTGATGTGAATGAATGGTGGTTGTTGATGATGTGGATGTTTAATTAAGAAACTAAAAGTAAGTTTCTGGGCTAATTTAATAGATGGATGGGGTCACCGCTCTATGTGTGATCCTCTGATTATATTTTCACTGCGTGATACTAGCAGGATAGTAAAACAGCCGGAGGCGACTCCCTGGCTTCCCTGTTATATAAACAGAAAGGCATTATACTGTGGAACATAATTTATTCACAAAATAAACATACCCCCGAGGGTATAAGCAGCTTCCTCGATGTGTAGTCACTTAGCGCTACGGTTTGGTTGCGGTTTTTTTGCGGATAATGTCAACTAAACGCGGTACTTCACGAAATGGTCGGGATTATTTGATTATATCGTAAAATGGTTACATTAATTACTGATGTGGGGCTGGAAGCGCTTCGTTTATCTGTCAATATGGCGGCCGCTGAAAACAATGTTGTTTCTCGCAGTAAAAAAAGTCAATTATTCGTTAATAAATGATGATAACAATGATAATAAAAGTGATAATATTAAAGAGTTTACGACGAACAGGTACTCGAGTACTTGGCAAGTCACACAAATACCGAACAAGATGCAAAAAACAGGTATTTCACAGCACATCATATTTCACGATAATACCAATTGTGGATGAAAAAATCGTGAAACGTTCACGATTTGATTATCTGGTCACATTAAGTTGCCCACTTCATGAAATGCGAACACTTTTTTACGCCCATTACGGCAACTCCTGTCTGTCCTTCGCTATTGGTACAAGTATCAGGTCAACCACGTCAAATGGGCAGACAAGCTTTCGGACCCCTATAAGTTGAAATGTGGCGTAAGACAGGGTGGCCTGACCTCACCTCAGTTGTTAAATTTGTACATTAATGAGCTGCTCGTGAGACTCATCAGCACTCAGGTCGGTTTTCACGTGGATGGAAAGTGTGTCAATAACCTAAGTTACGCAGACGACATGGTGCTGCTGAGTCCCTCGGTCAGCACACTCAGAAAACTGTTAAGTGTTAGTGAGAACTAAGGAAAAACCTCAACTAACCTCAGGAAAAGAGAATGCTGGAGACCCTACTGCACCAATATTGAAACCAACAGCGAGGCTAACAGAGTGAAAAACATCCTGTGCAGCGAACCAACACACAACCTTGGTTTCCTGAAAAAGCCAGACGGAACTTACACCAAAACACATCAAGACACTTCAGAACTGTTAATGACCACTCACTTCCCAGGAGCATAACGGAAAGTAACACATGGGAAGAAATAGATGAGAATCTACCTGCTGAAACCGATTGGATCACCGCCCACAACCCTGAAAAAGTAAGATGGGCAATCAACAGCTTCCTCCCATTCAAATCAGCGGGCCTAGATGGAATTTTTCCAGGGCTGATGAGGTGGAGCGACGGAGGTCTTATTGATCACCTCGTAGCCATCTACAGAAGCTGCCTAGCACACCGCTACATTCCTATGGAATGGAGGGAAGTCAAGGTAGTCTTTATCCCTTAACCCGGCAAAGGAGACTACATTCAACCAAAATCATTCAGACCAATAGACCATCAGACCATCAGACCAAATCATAAGACCAGAGCTGTGGCCTTGTGTCAGGTCATAGCATACCTGAGTAGCGACCAATTTGGTTATTTTATAGTGTAATGCAATTATGTAATGTTCCTACTGTGTAAAATAACCATTAAACAATTTTTCTTTCTTTCTTTCAATAAGCCTCACATCATTCTTTTAAAAGGCGTTAGAGAGACTAGTAGGCAGGGAAATAAGGAGCACTGCATTGGTCAAACCCTTTAAATCCAAACCAACATGCCTATTCTGCAGACAAATCTTATATAGAAGGCAATCTCAAACACAAAATATCAACACTAGGCACCTTCATCGACATCGAAGGAGCCTTTGACAAAACAACTTTACCAGCATAAGCCAGGCCCTCTCCAAACATGGTGTCGATCCCACTATTGCCGGGTGGATTGACAGCATGTTAAGAGACAGAGCTATACAATTTACTGTGAATGATACCACCAGAGGGGTAGTAGCAAAAGGATGTCCCCAAGGGGCTGTCCTCTCACCTCTTTTATGGAACATTGTGGTCAATGAGCTGATTAAGTGGCTCAACGTCCGCAACTTCCTCACAGTAGGCTATGCAGAGAGAGTGTGATATGTGACCGAATGAGGTCCGCATTAAAGGTCGTCGAACAGTGGTGCATCAAACACAATCTAACAGTGAACCCAACAAAGACGGAACTAATCCTGTTCACAAACAAACGGAGTCTAGGCAACCTTAAACTTCCTAAACTTTTCAATACCAGTCTGTCCCTCAGCAAGGAAGTCAAGTATCTAGGGGTGATACTAGACAACAAACTCCTCTGGAATAGACATCTCGAAGGTAAACTAAACAAAGCCACCATCATATTTTGCCAATGTAAAAGACTGCTTGGCAAAAGCTGGGGGCTATCACCGAAAATAACGATGTGGCTGTATAAAACTGTTCTAAGTCCCATAATCACATACGGAGCCGTTGCCTGGTGGTCCAAAACAGAGCAAAGAACCGTAATCAACAAGCTGCAGAAATTCCAAAGATTGGCATGCTCTGCGATAACAGGCTACATGCGAACTACCCCCACAGTCGCCCTTGCAGTAGCTCTGGATCTAACACCCCTGGACCTGTTTATACAACAGGAAGCCTTCATGGCTGCTATAAGGCTTAAACACCTAGGTCTGTGGTACAACCAAGAGGGTTCTCACTCCACATTGTGGAATAATCTAGTGAAACATGAGTAACTAATCGCTAATAACTAATAATAGAAAATAAATATTTAAATCTCATATTGGGAAAATAGTGAACAAGTAAAATAAGATGCTTGGTTTCATCCTACGAGTCACTAAAGACTTTAAAAAACCTTTAACTTTAATTATGCTTTATTATTCACTTGTTCGCTCAGTATTAGAATATTGGTCAATAGTTTGGAATCCACAATACAATGTTTATATGGAATTAATTAAAAAAAAACATAATAAATTTTTGAAACACATCCACTTTAGATCAGCTGGTGATGCTTCCATGACTCTGACCTAAAATCTCGTCGTACTGTTAGGAATCAGATGTTTTTATATAAAATCATACAAAATAAAATCGGTTCCATACCACTTCTAAGTGAAATAAATTTTAGATGCCAAAGGATTAGTGCTAGAAATAAGTTGTTGTTTTGTACTTCTACTATGCATACTAACTATGGCAGAAACAACAATTTTCTCTATCATATGGCCAGTTTAAAAAAGGAAATTAATACTATAATAAAATAATTGTAATATTGTAGTACAATGAAATAGTATTTTCGCATTTAACTTGTTTTCGCCTCTTTCACATACTCATCATTAGATATACTAAAAAAAGTATCGAACTAGCGTTGCTTTGTTATTGTTGTGTTATGAATCTGTGGAAACTTTATTGTTATATGTGTTGTGTATTAGATTAAAATAATATATGTTTCCTTTGAAAATAAATAAATAAATAAATAAATAAAATGTGTTGAAGTGAGCAAAGGTCAGTTAGTCCTAACTTCCTAACTGTATTATATATTATATATAATATTATTAATGCTAAAGAGTGTTTGTTTGTCCTTCCTGAAGCCCTAACTAAGCCACCAAACGACTTGATTTTGGGCATATAGCAAAATGTTCTCACTCCCGCAATAATGTTATCTATCACCGAAGACAATAGAAACAAATCAAATTCGACATTTGCCCATGCCCATGCGCAAACGCATAGGTTCATGAATATTTTTGAACAAGTTTCGCACGCAATTCGTTTGCGTTGGCGTTGCGATGCCACAATTACAGCGTGGCCCGGGGCCGTCGTTACGCGGACAGGCTGCGCCCGCGCCGACGCAAGCTGACCTGTGACTTCTAATCTTGGTTCGATACAACATACTGTTATTGAACTGACTAATATTAATAGTATGTAAATAATATTGTATGTTATAGGTCCTGTAATCGTCCTCCTATATTAAAGGAGATAGAGATAGGGTTGAAACAAATAACCTCCTTTAATACTTGCAAAATAGCTATGATTTTTACTTTACTGTCTATATATTTTGAAAGTAAATTAATACATTTTGTTATTTAAAAAATATCATCAGTTTGACAAGTGTATTATTTAGATAGAACGAAAAATATCTTTATGCGTTAATTTTAACCAATTTCCGTCACGGTTAAGGAATGACGAATACATGCTGCATGCTGCCGCTGTCAAAGGAAGAGGTGGTCTCAAGAATATTTAACAACTCTCTTCCAGAGGTATAAATGGAAACACAAGGTCCCTGAAGTGAAGATAGGTGACGTCGTTCTCGTGAAGGAGGACAACTTGCCTCCTGCTAAATGGCTCTACGGCAGAGTAATTCAGCAGGAGGCAAGTTGTCCTCCTTCACGAGAACGACGTCACCTATCTTCACTTCAGGGACCTTGTGTTTCCATTTATACCTCTGGAAGAGAGTTGTTAAATATTCTTGAGACCACCTCTTCCAAAAATCCTGAACCATTCTTTGAGTGATCTGCCAGCGACGCAAGGTATGAGTTTTATTACCACAAAAGTTGTAATCTGGAGCTATTACTAAAGGCTCGCCTATTAAAAAGTGTCCTGGCGTAAGAGGGACCGGATCATCAGGATCTTCACTTGTCTGCGTTAACGGCCGCGAATTAAGGCATGCTTCAACTTGCATTAACACTGTAGCTAGCTCTTCGTAAGTGAGTGTTGACTCTCCAATCACTCTACGCAGATGGTGTTTGGTACTTTTTATCCCCGCTTCCCAAAGTCCACCAAAATTCGGGGCGTAAGGGGGGATAAAATGCCATTCAGTCCCATTATTTGCTAAAGCTTCTGCAACCTGACTCGGGAAGGTTGAACGTTCACTAGCGAATAAAACCTTTAACTCTTTTGACGCTCCTACGAAATTAGACCCATTGTCGCTCCAAAGATGAGCGCAACGTCCACGTCTTGCTACAAATCGCTTGAAGGCCGAAATAAATCCTTCAGATGTTAAATCCGATACTGCCTCTATGTGAACAGCCTTTGTAACCATGCATACAAAAAGGCAAATGTAGCCTTTATATGACCTATGACCTCTGCCTTTGGATACTCTAATATTAATTGGACCGGCATAATCTACACCTGATTCAAAAAATGGTTTTTGAGGCGTAACTCGACAATCTGGCAACTCTCCCATCAATTGAGTTTTTGTCTTAGCCGCATTGCGAAAGCATGGATGGCAGCCATGAATGTGCCTTCGGACTCTATTTTTTAAATTGATTATCCAATACTTGGAGCGTACATAATTACAGGTTAACTGCTGACCACCGTGCATGGTTTTCTCGTGAGCATCTTTTATTATAAGATCAGCAATATGAGAATCACCGAAAATTAAAATAGGATGCTTACTGTTATACGGTAAGTTAGAATTTTTGAGGCGACCGCCTACTCTAAGTATTTCATTTTGGTCTATGAATGGATTAAGAGGGGACAGTTTGTTTTTTCCACTCGGGTTCTGGTTATTGGAGAGTTTTGTTATTTCTTCCTGAAAACAGTTGCGTTGATGAAGTCGTATACAACACAAAGTGGCCTCTGTATATTCAGACACAGTCAGATAAGAAGGAAATTTACTTTTTAAAACTACCTTTTGGAAATATCGCCTACAGTATGCAACTACACGAATTAACTTTCTTAGAGACGAATATTGAGAATTAATATCAAAGTTTTCACTGTCTCTTTGTGTTACATTATGAGCCTTAATTAATTTAATTTCTAAATCTATTTTGTTATAAATAGACCGAGGTTTTTCATATACCACGCAATCAGTTTTCAACCAAGATGGACCATTTTTCCAAAGAAGGTTATTCAATAATTCCGAAGGTTTTAGTCCCCGAGACGCACAGTCTGCGGGGTTTTCCTTTGATTTTACATAGGACCATTGTGGCGCATCCAAAATACCAAGAATTAAGGACACCCGATTAGCGACGAAGGTTTTCCACCGACTTGGATGATCACTGAGCCAAGCCAAGACGACCGTGGAGTCCGTCCAAGCATGTAAGTCCGATTTGGGGATATATAAAACTTTTGCGACTTCAACAAGCAGCTTGGTGACCAGAACAGCTCCACAAAGTTCCAGTCGAGGGATCGTCACTTGCTTGACTGGGGCGACTTTTGTCTTGGCTGTCACTAGGTGAGTGTTAATGTCTCCATCTTTAGATATGCATCTTATATACACAACCGCTGCATAAGCAAAGTTAGACGCATCACTGAAGCCATGTAACTCGACCTTTACATCGGTAAGTCTCTTATGCACCCAACGTGGTATATGAAATTTCTCCAACTCTATCAATTGCTTTCGATATAGCTCCCATTCTTGTAAAAGCGTTTCTGGCAACTTATCATCCCAATCAAGGCCAGTGATCCAAAGCTTCTGGATAAATATTTTTGCCGTTACTATACATGGAGATATCCAGCCTAATGGGTCGTACAACCGACATATTTCTGCGATAACTGTTCGCTTTGTATCCGGGGTGGTTGAATTTAAAGCTAAGTTAACACTATACGCGAATTCATCTGTACGACGGTTCCAAATGAGCCCTACCACCTTGGTGATGTCATTTTCATTAAATTCCCTTTTTGCTTCCGAGTTATCTTCCAATGAGTCCAATAAACCCGTTCTATTGCTCGACCACTTCTGCAATGTGAATCCCCCCTTTGACAGTAAGTCATTCATTTCTCTGTAGATCTTGACAGCTTCTTCTTCAGTTTCACAGCCGGTCATCAAGTCGTCCATATAGAAGTCTGTTTTGGCTCTAGAAGCAGCCAGATGGTAATCATGTCCTTCATCTATAGCAACTTGCTGTAAAACTTTTACTGCCAGGTATGGCGCGCAGGATGTTCCGAAAGTTACGGTTAAGAGTCTGTAGCTATCGATTTCTAACTTAGTGTCCCATCTCCAAACTATTCTCTGGTAATCTACGTGCTTATCCGCAACCCTCACTTGCCGATACATTTTTACAATGTCAGCTATTAGGCATATTGGATGTAAACGCCATCTCATTATTATGTGTCGCAATTCTGGCTGAAGTTTGGGGCCAACCATTAAGGTATCATTTAACGACAATCCGTTTGCACTTCTATCAGACGCATTAAAAACTACTCTAGTTTTTGTAGTACTTTTATCCATCCGAATAACAGCATGATGTGGCAACCATACTTCACCGTTACCTTGACTTGTTTCGTCACTTACCTTTTCCATATGCTTTAATTGCAAATATTCATTTAGCACTTGACTGTAATTTTGCTTGGACTCGTCATTTTTTGCCAACCGTCTTTCAAGACTTATGAGACGTTTTACTGCGATGCTTCGCGTGTCACCGTAATCTCTAGTTATATTGTGATTGAAAGGTAACTCTACAATATAGCGTCCGCGGGCATCTCTACAAGTCGTTGCATGAAAATGATCTTCGCAAGCCTGCTCTTCTGGTGTAAGTATTCCGTTTATAATAGCATTAGGTTCGGATTCAAGCTCCCAAAACTTCTTTAGCATTTCATTCTCTTCTGCCTCCATAATATGTAAATTTAAAATCACGTTGTGATAGCCTTGAACTTCAGCTTCATCATATCCATTGACTTGACCCGACAGTACCCATCCAAGGTAAGTATCCTGTGCAATCGTAGAACCCGAAGGACTTTTAATTAAGCCCTCTTTCAGGATCTTACAGTAGACCTCGGAACCCAGTAAAATGTCTATTTTATTAGGCGAATTGTACTGAGGATCCGCCAGCTGCAAGTGACCTAATTCGGTCCAATTGGGTAAAATGAATTTCTTTTCTGGCAACATAGAGGTAACGGTATTCAATACATGTGCCGTTACTTGCAATTTAAAGGACGGATCGTAGAGCGACTGAATATCTACCATAACCACATATTTTGAGGTTAAGTCACTCTTGGAGGGCGGCTGACGTGTGCCCAAGCGTGCGATGATGGGCAGGGCACGTCTACCGTCAAGTGCCATTGGTACGTCCTCGTCGTACATCCCGGAAATGCACGGATCTTTAACAGGCATCGCACACAACCATCTGCCCTGTGATCCGGGTAGCTAAATCCAATGGCGCTATCTCGTCAGTGAACTCCAACACGGCGGGAGACTCCTTACCCCACATTCCCGTGCTCCAAACTCCCAATATCCACTCCTCTAACCTATTCTCCTTCTCAATTCCCTTCCTCTCCTTCCTCCCCAATCCAAGGTGTTAGTCGTACCGTGCCGAAGGATGCGTGGCCAAGGGGGTGCTTGGTCTCAAGCGGTGGCTCTCCAGTGAAATGGCAATCCTGGAGCAGTAGTTTGCCTTACCCGGGCAAGCGGGGCTCTGCTCGGGTGGACTTTTTAGTTCCCTAGCTATTCGTGGGACCTGCATGGAACCAATAAACCTTAAAATAAACCTCTCCTCTCTGGACGATACCGAACGTCCAGAACTATCCAGCAGCTTAACTGCCTCAATTCCCGATTTATCGGAACTCCTCTTGGTATCTGAGGAAGACCCTCAAGTCTCCTCAGACGCCGAAGCAATCCTTCTGGGGGCGATGCCATCCGAAAGGGGCGTGAGTCCAGTCCCAATGGACTCGAGCGCACTTCCGGTGACAAACGCCAAACCACGAAGGATCAAACTACCAGGTTCGGTGCGGAAACGTCTCAGGCGACTTAAGGCCAGCGGTATGGATCCCAGTGAGGCCTATAGACTCTGCCTTGAGAGCGTGAAGGCGGCAACGCACAACCCAGGTAGCGGTCCGACGACTGACTCAGCTTCGGACAGGAAGTCGGTCAAACGAATCCGATCCGAGGATGAGTCACCGAAGGACCAGGCTAAAAAGACTTCTCGGGTAGGCGGGGACTCGACGGCGGGGACGTCACAAACGACCCACGTCGAGGCCTCTGCCACACAGGCGCCGTTATCCGGACCTTCGCCTGTGGCACAGGACCCCACTAAGTCTTTTAAAGATGCCCTAACGCATATCCGCATGGGAATCCGTAATAAGGAACCTATGTCGGATGAGCAGCTAGGTTTGGTGAAAAAGGCCATACTCAAGGCGATTGCAAATGACCCGGAAAGGAATGGCCCTCAATTTGCAGGATGCACTTTTAAGCCTGGGTGGCTACAGATCATCCTGAAGAATGAACATAGTCGGAAGTGGATTGAGGTGAATGTAGGGAACATCAAGCCCTGGCCGGAAGCAGAGCTCTCGCTTATCAGCGAAAAAGAACTGCCGAAAGCAAAGGTTGGTGTTGTCTACATTCCATCCTCTGAGGCTGATTCTGTAGGGGAAGCTTTGAATCTCCTACGGAATCAGAATCAACTGAAGACCAACCTGTGGAAAGTCCTGCGCTCACAGATTGAAAAGGACGGTTTTACCCTAGTCCTTTCAATCGATGACGCATCTGTTGAGGACTTGCGCAAGCTGAACTTCAGGCCGGAACTTGGCTTCAGGACTGTTCACATCCGCATCCGAGGCGAAAACCCGCCTAAGAGTGCGGATGTGACTCATAGTGCTGAAGCTAGCCGATCAGGCCCGAAGTTCAGAACAAACCCTATACCCACTCCCAGGGCGGGACCTAAAGTCCGAGGACCCAAGGCTACAGCGAAGCGCCACAACGCTAAGCCTAAGGACTTGGCCGAGGACAGAAAGGCCCGTCCCTCCGGAGCACCACCAACGAAAGGGGCCCCAGGCCCCAATCGACAGGTAGAGGCGGGAACCGACAAACCAAAGGACTCTGTAGTCCCGAGGCCAGCCGGTTCACATAACGCCTCTAAATAACACTCCACATACACGATACATAAATACATGGACACGCACACACACACATACATCTCAAAAACACACAACAACAACACACACGTGGTTCAAATTAACTTGCACCACGCCAGAGCAGCTACAGCAGTTCTGGAAAAACTCTTCACAGAAGAGAAACTTCACATCGCTCTAATCCAGGAACCGTGGCTGGCCAACAACAACACGGTGTCCGGGCTTGGCTCCGCAGGTAAGGTGGTTCACCATATCGGAGGAGTTAAGCCAAGAGCATGTATCCTGTTCAATAATAATATTGATTTCCTATGTATACCAGGGCTCTGCAACGATGACATGATGGCAGCTTTTGTCAAAGTCAAGAGCGGCAGTGGACGTCTCATCGTGTGCTCTGCATACCTAGATGGCGGGAAAAGGGATCCATCTGAGGAACTGGCGAAGGTGGTCGAGTATGCACACGAACATAACGCTGATCTTCTAATAGGATGCGACGCCAATGCCCACCATACCAACTGGGGCAGCACTGACATCAACGATAGGGGTGAGTTGCTCCATGATTTTATCCTATCAAACCGCCTCCAGATTGTCAATGAGGGTTGTAAACCGACCTTTGTTACTAAAACGAGGCAGGAAGTTCTCGACATCACTCTCGCTACGAATAATCTCTCTAGGTTGGTAAACGACTGGCACGTTAGCGATGATACATCTATGTCTGATCACCGACTTATTAGATTCGAACTAAACACATCTAACATGTGCGAAACCATAACTTTTAGGGACGCCAAAGCCACAGATTGGAACGTGTATAGACAAAAGCTCCAAGATAGGCTACAGAATATACCTAAAAACATACGATCAATCGATTCTCTAGAGTACACTGTAGATCAAGTTACTGAAGCCATGACAGCCTCCTACGAGGAGAGCTGCCCTTTAAGAACTGTAAGGGATAATAGAGTAATATGGTGGAATAAAAAGCTAGATGCTCTAAGAGAAGAATCGCGTAGGCTGTTTAATAAGGCTAAATCGACCGATCATTGGAATCGATACCAAAAAGCCCTTACTGCCTACAATAAAGAACTACGGAAGGCGAAAAGACTATCGTGGAGGAAGTTCTGCGAGGAGATCACCAAGACTCCACAAGGAGCTAGAATTCACAAAGTCTTGGCAAAATCGCCTACAAACCAACTGGGACTCCTAAAGAGGCCAGATGGCACCTTCACCAAAACGGCAGAAGAGACCCTAGATCTTCTAGCGGCAACGCATTTCCCTGGATCGGTGGAGGTATCAAGTCTGAATGAGCATGTTCCTCACAATCGATTCTCTAGGCCTGCAAACGAGGACTGGAGAAGAGCAGCAAGGAACTTCAGACCAAATAAGGTTGAATGGGCAATAGACTCATTCAAGCCAATCAAAGCTGCAGGTGAGGATGATATCTTTCCAGCTCTTTTGCAACAAGGAAAGGACATCCTGATCCCAATTTTGATTAAAATCTTCAGGGCGAGCTACGCATGGGGATATATACCAGAAAAATGGACTACGGTCAAAGTCCGTTTCATCCCTAAGGCTGGCAAAAAGGACTTTTCGCAGCCAAAGTCCTTCAGACCAATAAGCCTTACTTCTTTCCTACTCAAAAGTATGGAAAAGGTCATAGAAGGGTGCATTAGAGATGGACCGCTACGGGAACATCCTCTGCATCCCAGACAACATGCCTACCAAAAAGGAAAATCCACAGAAACTGCTCTGTTAGAACTAACAGATAGGCTAGAAAGGGCTCTAGACAGACAGATAGCCCTCTGTGCTTTCCTTGACATTGAAGGAGCATTTGATAACGTCACCATAGAGGCCCTTTCCAAGGGAATGAAGGCTAAAGGGATTGATACAACTACCACCCGATGGATCGAATCAATGCTCCTTAACAGAACTGTCAGTGTTAATTTACATGGAACCACAAAAGGCTTTAGAATAACGAAAGGCTGTCCACAGGGAGGTGTCCTATCGCCGCTACTATGGTCGCTAGTTATTGACCAGTTGCTGGTTGAAGCCTCAAAAAGAGACTTAGATATACAGGGCTATGCGGACGACGTGGTGGCTTGCGTTATCGGCCCCTGTCAAAGCACTATATCATCTATACTCCAGAAATCTCTAAACTTCATCAATAAATGGTGTATGGAGAACAGTCTATCGGTAAACCCGAGCAAAACCACAATAGTCCCCTTCACTAGAAGGCGCAAGCTAGAGAAACTTGTTACGCCTACTATTAAAGGGACTCCAATCCCATTTTCCAAAGAAGTCAAATACTTAGGCGTTACTTTTGACCAAAAATTGACTTGGAATACACATATTAGTAATGTGATCCAAAAGGCTAAAATAGCCTTAGGAATATGCTGTCGCTTAGCAGGGACGAGATGGGGCCTTAACCCCAAGATCGCCCTGTGGATGTACACCACTATTGTCAGGCCGACAATAACATACGCCTGTGTAGCATGGTGGAAAAAAACATCCCAAGTGACAGTCATCAACAAGCTCAACAGCTTGCAAAGGTTGGCATGCCTCATGGCAACAGGTGCCATGTCTACGACTCCAGGAGCTGCACTGAATGCTCTGCTGAACTTACCGCCTCTTCACCTTTTTATTGCAAAAGAGGCGAAAGCCGGCATGTATAGAGCCAGCATCAATGGAAAAGTAAACTGGCACTCTCAAGCACTAAGATCTCTACATGGATCAGTACTTGAACATGATCTTTTGGCAATGACAACGGATGTCATGCTCCCACTGTGTAACTTCACCAGATATTACTCAGTGGAGATACCTCGCAGGGAAGAGTGGTCTGCAAATCACCTTACCTGTAAGGCTGGAAGCTTAGTTTGGTTTACAGACGGCTCCAAAATGAATGAAAATGTAGGATGCGGAATATACGGCGACAACCCTCGATTCAGTAAGAGTGTGAATCTAGGCAAACACGCCACCATATTCCAAGCAGAGGTATACGCCATCATAGAATGCGCGGAGGCCAACCGCCAACGAAACTACATAAATCAAACTATTCTTATCTTCTCAGATAGTCAGGCAGCCCTTAACGCTATCAATTCAAATGTCATACATTCGAGATTGGTGAAGGACTGCGTCGATAAGCTGAATGAGCTGGGACAACGGAATAAAATTATTCTGAAATGGGTACCAGGTCATTCAGGAATCATTGGCAATGAAAAAGCTGATGAACTTGCAAGGTCTGGAGCTCAGGGCCACCAGCTAGGTCCAGAGCCTTTCTGTGGTATCTCAAAGGAACAGGCCATGCAACTTCTCAAGGGCAACCTACTTGGCGAGTCAAAAAAATACTGGCTAAATCAACCAGGATTAGTACACGCCAAATCCCTTATCGAAGGCTATTCGCAAAAGCAAACTGCTGAACTCCTAGAACTCAGCAGAGCAAACATAAGTGCGATAGCAAGAGCCTTAACTGGACACTGCAAACTAAAAAGACACCAATTTCACATGAAATTAAGTGACACTGACGTTTGCCGTTACTGCGGATTAGAGAGAGAAACACCCAAACATCTCCTATGTGACTGCGGACCCCTAATTCACAAACGCAGTATCCACCTGGGCCGGCATATAATTCGGCCAGAGGAACTAAAATCTCTCAAAGCTAGGAAGATTTTAGACTTCCTGGAGGCCGCCAGGCTAAAAGAGATACTATAACAAGGTGGCGAGTTACAATAGATCTTATAGGTCGCAGTGACTACAGTTCCAACTGGAACTGCATAGCCCCTATATCCTGCAATTAATTAATTAAGTCACTCTTCTTTCCACCTAAACCTGTAATGTTGCTTTTCGCTGCGATCTTTTTCAGCCGCAGTAGCTGTACGGCTGCTTCAGATATGAAAGACGCTTGCGACCCTTGGTCTAGCAAGGCTCTCAATATCTGAGGATGACCATTTCGTGACTCAGCTTTTAATAAAGCTGTGGCTAATAAGGTTTGATTCAATACCTTTCCTGTCAATAAATGGTTCATAATATTAGTGGTCTCACTCGTCATCGAAGACGTTTCCGGTAGGTCTGTCTCATTCTCTGGCGTTTCAGTTGCTAAAGCCACAGTAATATCACTAGGTTTCCCGTGAAGTAAAGTATGATGCTTACCTTTGCATATACGACACTTGGTAATAACGCGACAAGTTTTTCCCGAATGATTTTTGCCTAAACAATTAAAGCAAAGATTGAGCGATTTTACTATGTCATAACGGCTAGCTACATCTTCCTGGGAAAATTTACTACAGGAATACAATTTATGATTTTCGTCGCAGTGAGGACAGGTGACGTCGGCGGTAACGTGCATAACTTTTGTATTAGTAGTAGGAATATTGGACTTAGTTGGTCTTATCTTATTAGGTTCTACAAATTCTAATGCTCTGAACCTGGACTCTATAAAATCTTTAAACTGGGTAAAAGAAGGTAAATCATCACACGAGTAGTTAACATGCAACTCCCATTGTTTTCGCGTTTCAGCATCTAACTTTGAACTTACAATGTAAATAATTATAATATCCCAATTATTCACGTCTACGCCTAAATTTGATAATTCGTGAATGCAGTCAGATGTTGTATCGAGAAGTTCTTTTAAGGCTTGAGAGGATTCATAATTCATAGAGCGTTGGTTAAACAATCGTTTCAGTATACAATTAGATACATAGCGTTTATTATTATATCTACTTTGAAGCAACTCCCAACATTTACTAAAGTTTGTCTGTGTAATAGGGATATGTTTAATCAATTGTTCTGCTTCGCCTTTTACTTGTGTTTTTAAATAATGCAGACGCTGAACGTCATCGAGTGAAGAGTTGTTAATGATTAAAGAACCGAATAAATCTCTGAAAGATGGCCACTCGGCGTATTTACCGGTGAAAATGGGTAAAGTTATCTTAGGCAGTCTAACAACAGACTCATTTTTAGCATAAGACGAATCAGAATCATTAACTTTAGATGACTTAAACTTGTTTAACATAGTACTTAACTCTGCCTTATAAACTAAATAAAGTTCATAACCGTTTTCAAAAACATCCGTTTTCACATAAGTGCTTGTTTGCAGAGCCTCGAACGCATAAGAAGAAACTATCCTTTCATGTTTACTGCAAAAGTTCTTGATTAAGTTCTCTACACCTTCTAATCTTGCCGTAATATATGACTCAGTTAGCCTCTCTTTCGGTGACTTTTTAAAATTAGATCTTCCCTTTTCTATTTGTTTATATAGATCTTCCATTGCTCTTATATCAGCATCCATATTGAGTTATTTCAACAAAATCTTCTATTCAGTAATAATCAAAAAAATTTACTAAGTCCCAATTCGTCTAAATTCTTCTAAGTGTTTAGAACCACAAACACATCGCTATAAAATCGGCCATGGATTCCCCGTCTCGTCGTTTTTCACGAAATTATTCTAAGTCCCTGATCCTATGCACCAAAATATTCTAAGTCCAAACTGTTGCACTCAACTCACTTAATTATTTCCCCAAGTCTTTTGACACTAGCTTATAAGGACGAAAATTGTACTCACAGTTTTAGCTTGCACTTTACCACTATTAACAACTTCCCGTCCTCAATCAGTGTACGATGAACTCCACTAGGTGGCGCTTTTGTGCTTCAAATATTCCCAGTTGACACGGTGCTCGTAGGAAGAATCCGACACAGCAACATACACTAACACTGTTTTGCTTCTGTACTTCAGCAAACTCTTCATACAAAAAATATATTCTAGCATTAGTATGGTTATTTCTTCAAAAAACGCTCCGACTCGTAAGGACCTTGTCAAAGGTAACAAGCCAGGAATAAGGTAAATATTAAAACCAAATTCCGGAACGTATAGACAACTGTATTTAAAACAATAATATACTTAAGTTTCTCCAAAGGTAAACCTCTACCGCGAGGCAAAAATGCACAGCGCCATCTATTGATGCCTTAACCAACTAAATCTAACATAAACAAAGTATTGAAATTGGACAGCCGCGGCAGTCAACCCAAGCCGTCGATGTCACGTACCTACGTGTTACGCTATCACAGTAAATAACGTAAGTACGTATTTCCGGTCGCGTGGTTTTCGGATTCTCTAATTTCCGTTTGCTTATCTAGTTTTATTGTGTTATGCCTGAATGTTTGCCAGTTAAATGCATCGTTGCATTCACCCTTAAAGTATTTTTTAATATTCTTTACAATTTTTTTTTTATTAAAAATTACCCTCGTGTCCCTCGTTTCCTTATTCCGTCTTGCTAAAATGCTAAAACGTAAAAAACAATTATAAAATGCCTCATAACTTTAGGTTTTTACTGTTTTATTTTATTGTTTTATTTTATTTGTATTGTTTCCTTCTCATAGAACTACTTATTGATTATCACTGACTGAGCTGATTGTATGATCAAAGTACATAGGATGTATTTCTTTTTCTTATTTCACACAATCAGTAGGTTTTGTTTTGGCCATTTACATCTGAAAAATTACTTGTATGCTGATTATTTATATGGATGTCTATATAAAAACGAAATTCATAAATTCTCGCCACCACGAATCTAGTCTTCGGCCACGCCCAAAAATTTATCGCTTCATAAATCCAAAACTTAATGGTTTTTGAAATGCCAAATGAAAACATTTATATAATGTTTAACGTGTTTTTAATTTTTTATTGTCAGTACAAAGAATTTAATAAAAAATTAAAATTGTGACGCAAATTATACGAAGAACACCATTTCGTGAGAATGGCCGTCAATAATAATAAGTCAAATACAAGGAGAATTTGACTGTTCATATTGGGCCCAAAGGTCCATACAGCTTGAATGGTCTTTATGTGATAAATAGTGGATTTTATGTGATAAATATTAAATAAAAAAATAAACTAGAAAAAAGCAACTTGTGATGGGATCCCGTCAGGACGACATGAGACAAGTTGCTTTTTAAATGTTTGCCACGTCTGTTTGTAATATAAAAACAAATCAATTAAATCATTTCAAACAAACTAAGAAAATATTTCCTCATTTCGTTTTATCCGGGGTTATGTTCATCAATATTTCGGGATGGTTCATTAAATGAAATCTTGGGTGTTAATTTAGTAGCGCTTAGCTTAATTAAATTTTATCAAAAAACGAATCTACCTACAACGCCGTGCTTTATTACATCATAAACTCCAATTTTGGGTTAATTGAAAAAGGAAAACTTAAGCCAGTCACAAATTACGGACACTACATCACGTGTTAAACGGCACTTATCGTTGCGGCTACGGCAAAGAATATATAGATACTCTTTGCCACGGGGAGATCACTCACCATGAAAAATACACAATTTGAGGCGATAAATCAGAGCTGATTCTGCCACGCTCGGTAGCGGCCGACCAAATATTTTATTTCATTATTTATTACTCATAAAACATAATTACAAAACGGAACCATTTAATAACAGAGTTAGGGAACGTCTAACTATATCACGTGTAATTTTTATAATCGCTCGCTTAACGTGATTGAAAAATAACCCGCCTGGGTGTAAACGTGACACGCACTTGCCTGTTTATTAATGTTCATTTATTATGTAGTTTATTATTATTAAATACTTAGGTTAATATAATTAATATACTGTACATTCAGAAATTACGGCCACTGATAGAAGCATAAAACTAAGTATCTGTAGCGTATAAAACTATATACATAGTTACCGATAAACGGAGAGCGGAATTTTATTGAACTAGCGGCCCGCAAGTTCCCGTGGGAATATCGGGATAAAAAGAAGCATATGTTTTAAACCAGGCTATCTTCCAGTGTGCCAAATGGAATCCAAATCGGTTTAGTTTTTTGTTTGCGTGAAAAGTAACAAACAAACAAACTGACATATTTTTATAATATAAAGTAGGACAAAAACATTTGACCTACAGGGAAAGATATATCATTCTCAACTGCCTTTCTTTCTAGATACATAATAGAAAAACTTGATAGTTATACTTTTATCTTGACTGTGCACCTTTTTAAACAGTATCATCGATATATTTCATATGCCACATTGGTGACTGACAATAAAAACTTCATTAGAGTGCCAACCGGACTGTAATTAATTTATGCGTTTCCTTATCTCAGTGTTATTGAATTACAGAATTATGTGTACAGTACTACACACTTGACCTTATTTTAAAGAAATCGTGAAAATGAACCACATGATCTCATTTTTAGTCGCAAAGAAAGCTTTAATGGCTTGTTTCTGCGCACGCGTCCTCTCCCCATTTGTATGCAATGGTGGGCTCTAATACGGCGACGCGATCGACACAAGCAATTTATCTAGACAGAGAATCGAACTCCAACCTTGCAATTTGCAATGGAGTATTTCCAGCTTGTATGACACCGATTGCTTCTGCAAACATAGCAGATGTAAACTGTTCTATTACAGAATTTGTATTCCAATGTAGAGATGCAACAACTATCATAAATTTGATGTTGAAGTCACTGTAAACCCGCTTTTATCGGAGTCACCGTTCTGTTCTGTAGAGATGTAAGGTCAGCTTTCTAGTAGTGCAATAAATCAAAAGGTGTGGTTGATAAACTACGACTTTTTTTAAATGTTGGAAGTTTGAAACCTCTTTGATTTTCTGAAAGTACCTATGACAGTTATGATTTTGCCTCTTATGTTATTTCTTTGTGACGGTAAAACGCTTCCACATCGCCGATGTAGGACAAGATCTAACAATCCCCTTAGAGCTAAATGATCACGCACATTTGATATTACATTCACATATTCATCAGAGGCACAGTTACAATGATGCATACGGTAAGTGATTCATTAGCATCAGAAAGGACAGAATGCGGTCGGTGCGGTACCGCGCATGTAGCTGTCTGGCTAACTGATGGTCGGATTCGCGGTACGCGCCTGAATGATCATAACCACTCACGTGGTTAATTACCCCACCTCTCATACGCAATTAAACGACCACATTATTCCGCCTATCTCAGCTACGCTAGAGTAGCCAAGCCCTCAATGGTTGAAGAGACTGTGTAAACATCTCGACCATATTTGATAAGCAACCAACCCTAAATATGTTTCCGATGCATATACCTTCAGCTAACATTGGCTGGCTAGAGAGAGCAACGGTGCTCTCGCTTCTGGAATATTAAGAGAAAATCTGTCTTTACATTCCAATTAAGATTAAACGTTTGTGTAAAGGCGACTATACAAAGTTCAATTTTTAAAACAAAGCGTTGCAAATCATCCCTTTCGACCGCTTCCCCACGCACTTGGAGCAGGAAACAAACAACCAGTATTTGTATTACTGCCCATAAACATTTGAGTCAATTTGCCACTCTATCAGTATAATTTATTGTCTCAGATAGGCAGCATTATCTCAGTTAAAAGCTCAACAAATATGGTAAGCGTAGTTACGGTAAGCACTGCGAGCCGCGGCCGGCCAGACACCGCGGTACACAGATACGAGGTATAAATCTATCTTGTTACCTGCTCCGAGCAAACAGCTGGTGTTTCTAATTCATAAATCGTAATATTTAAATATTAAGTTCCTTTCATACTACTTATATACCGGGTACCCTTATATGCCTCTTAAACATATGCATCTTAATTTTGCGCGTACTATTCAGATTTGGATGTCATGTCTAGATGCATATATGTGGCTTATGGCTGTAAAAAGATAAAATATAAATGTGTTCGTATACAAATACGTTGTGAAAGTTGTTTAATTTTGACACATCTCTGAATGGTAGAACGTTAATGTTTTTCACTGCCACTTCAATACTATAGTTTTACTATGGACTAATTACTACACGAATTAGTAAAATAGAGAAATATTATTAAAACACAAAACTAAGGTATACATACAGAACACATATATACTTTATCTTATAAATACACACATCTAAATCTGAACAGTACGCATGATGCATCTAACTAAAACATATCTAAATATATAAAAGAAGAAACTGACTGACATATCAACGCACAGCCCTAACCGTTAGAAATCAATCCTTGAGGGGGTATAAAGGGGTAAATAATGTTAAAATCAATATGGGTGTCTTTATTGAAGATTTTGTGATGTTGACTTCAAAAATGTTATCGATTTTGAAGTCCGATGCGGTGGACATGAATCAACCCTTAATGGTTTAAATTTTGTATACAAAAGTAATGTAAAATAGAATTTAATCGCTATAGCTTTGACGCATTTTCTACTACTTTTCCATTCACACTTATATTATAAATGCTAAAGAAAGACTGCACGTCTGTCTGGCTGTTCTTTTTCACCCGTAAACCGCTGAATCGATTTTAGTGAAATTTGGTATGGTCATAACTTGAATCGTGGAGATGTTCATAAAATCTTTATAATCTGATAAATGCTGATAAATGGCACACTTCCGGTAGTGAAACGTGGTCGCTAACTTTGAGTCTAATAAGAAGGCTCAAGGTCGCCCAGCGTGCAATAGAGATGGCTATGCTCGAATATGGAAATAAGGAGATAGATCCGTAGGAGAACTGTAGTAACCGACATCGCACCAAGGATTGCTCAGCTGAAGTGCCTGTGGGCGGGACACATAGCGAGAAGAATCGATGGTTGGGACAAAAAGGTTCTGGATGGCGAACGCGCACCGACCGATGCTCCGTGAGTAAGCCCGGACAACGTGGACCGACGATCGGTGAAGGTCGCGAAAAGCCGCAGGATGCGGGCAGCGCAGGAGCGATCGTCGTGGAGATTCTTGTGGGAGGCATTTACCCAGCAGTGGATGTAATGTGGCTGAGACGACGAAATGGCACCACC
This sequence comes from Chrysoteuchia culmella, assembly GCA_910589605.1. Lineage (NCBI taxonomy): Eukaryota > Metazoa > Arthropoda > Insecta > Lepidoptera > Crambidae > Chrysoteuchia > Chrysoteuchia culmella. The sequence continues at coordinate 12,313,562 of OU342653.1, forward strand.
ACGCGACATGCTAAATCCGCGCGATAACCTAATTCCTCGCGGACAAAGTCGCGGGCGGAAGGCTAGTTATGTATAAGATGCACAAAAGATTATACACTCTTGAAGTAGTACCTACAGCTAGGATCTTCAGAAGCAATGCATATGGCTACAATAACACGCTAAAGTTACAACACACACGTAGGAACTTGTATAGAATCTTCATTTCAACTCAAACTGACAATGAGTACAAAAATTATTCATTTACCCGGTACATTCTAAAGGGGTGCAATTATTTTATCTTAATTTATTAAATCAATAGAGGATCAGTTAACATTATCAATTTTTTTCATTAAATGTCACCTACAATCGGAGAACATAAACAATGTAAGCAATGCACGTAACTGGTTTTATCAATAATAATCGTCAAGCACCAAAAGTTAATCTGCAACATAGCCCATATCTAATCACCTTCATTGAAACAGCTTTCCTTTGGTACCAAGCCGCGTGGGTTGGTACCAAAGGACCCACCAATATGACCTTAAAAGTACACGCAATCGAGATCGTTTTTTGTCCAAAAGCTAAACAACGGATCGGTGGTTAATCGGGCGGTGACGCTGCGCGCGCGCCGCTGCCTTATAAGGCGATCTTCCTATTCGCCCCCGCACGCCGTCCTGGCTTACTGAACAGTTAATAGCAACCTCTATTTCCCGATGCCGACCTTAGTGATATGTTAATTTTATAGCAGTACGTCATATTCAAATGTTTAATGCCACTTCATATGTAAAAACAGACGAACCGATGCCGCTTAGTTAATTTTTATTGATATTGGATCAGTCCGGCTTATTGGGTCACATTAAATATAATGTCGTCAATGAAACTTCTCAAAACTAAAATTAATTTTCTATAATAACTATAAATTTTCTTGTTATAACTAATCATCTAATTCAACGTTCAGGTAACAAGTTCTCTTTTATCATTCTTGTTATCCACGGTTAAATCACGGCCTAGAAAATAAATTTTGGAAGGTTTAGCACCAAAAAATTCGTATGTCTTGTTAAAAACTAAGTTAACAGGAATTAAATCGTAGCTAGCAGTTAGACTATAAGTTAAAGCCTAGTTAGAGTTATAAATTGGAAACAAATGAAATGAAGCTCAACAAAGTAAACAGAATCATTATGAAAACACCAAAATAACTTCCGCCGGAAAAAAAGGTTTATTGCAAATATGTAATTACAGAGTGACGTCACAGACAGTTTCATCACGAACATGGCGATTGACATTAACGAGTTCGTCGTGATAATGTCGTTCGGCTATTTTTGCTCCGCGCTGGCTGGTACATTTTATCTACCCTTATTATCTAAATAGGTTGTTACGAACGGTGGACGTCACCAGCGACGAAACACGGGGAAGTGCGTCACCACACCCCCAAAAGTGTCCAGGCCCCGACCGGACATAGCTTGGCTGGCATTACCGGGCTTACATAAATGCATTACATATCCGTTAGCTAATAGAGCTAATGGCAGTGACAACAGTTGCCCTTTCGACCGACCTTCTCAAACAATTTACGGCGACTTTTTTCCTTTTGCGCGATCAGTTTAGAAGTATATGGTGCAGAGGGGTCTAGAGGAGTTTCTGCAAGAACGGTTCGATTAGAAGGCGATTATGTGAGGCAGATTTGTTTGGAAGAATTTCTCGTAAGGTCCTACTTTTAAAGAAAGAAAATATCGTATTTAATCTTGCTGGACAGAACGACAGTGGAAAAATGTGCTTTTTCTCCGATGGAACTAAAATTAATATTATGGTTGACTCTGATGGAAGAGTTTACGTGAGGCGTCCTCCAAACAAAGAAATGGATCCAAAGTACACAAAGAAAACAATCAAACATGGAGGGGGTAATATCAAAGTTTGGAGATGTTTCTCTCGTCACGGTGTAGGATCTATTAAAAAAATAGAAGGTAACATGGATAAATTTCAATATAAGAATATTATTTTAGAAGAAACCATGTTACCTTATCCCGATTTTCCGCTGATATGGACATTTCAACACGATAACGATCCCAAGCACGCTTCAGCAGTGGTCAAAGAATTTCTTAGGAGCTAATCAGTAACAGTTTTAGATTGGCTACCGTACAGTCCCGACATTAACCCGATCGAAAACTTGAGGTACCGCGTGAAGAACATAGTACTTAGCAAAAAAACGTACAAGTAACGTGCTTTAACTGTACAAGGCATTTAAAGAAGCATGGGAGCAGATTTCGATTGAAATCTGTAATAATTTGATCGCCTCAATGCCTAGGCGGTGTCGGGCTGTCATTGCTGCTAACGGACATGCGACAAAATATTAATAACGTGGTTTTATGTTTTTAAAAATACATCTAATATTTATTAAAGTCAAGTTAGTTTCAATATTTTAATTTTTTTATCGTTACTTAATTTGTGTGTTTTTAATTAGTTGGCCAAGTCTTTGATTACTTCATACTGCTTGCAATAAAGTTTAATTAAAAAAAAAAACAAATACGACATATTTCTCTATATACAATAGTAATAACGATCCTATTGCATTATAATAATAAAAAAATAGAGTAGGTAAACTCTGAAAACTAAATTTCCTCTAAGTGTCTTTAATTATGTGTACACCACTGTATATAAGATCATGTAGCTTAGGCCCACCCCCCCTTTTGGGGGAGGTCTATACCCAGCAGTGGGTGTTATGTGGCTGAGACGACGACGACGACGTATCTTAGGCAAGGCATTAAAGTTTATTAAACAATATGGTTGTCTGATTGTTATTCTTAATTTTAATTGCCTGTAGGATAGATTTTATGTAATTTCTATAGACATTTATTAAAGAAATGTACTTTGAAATGAAATCGGTACCTAGTATTCCATCTACGTTAAAAGAAGAAGAAGCGAATAATAAGCCTTTTGGGGTCGGTGCCTGCGAAGGCAAGAAAAAGTGCACTACCGCTGCCTTTTCTAGTACCGACTCCAAAAGGTTAATTTTTTACTCTTTGCCGTCGGATTTTAATTTTTTATAAATATTTTTTTAACTACAGAATCGGTGCATCATGCTGGCACGTCACTGCATGACAGCACTCACGCACTTTACGGCTCACTCCACTCCCGAGTAATATGTACGAAATTTACAAGAATGACGTCACGCGCATAGCTTAATGTTTGAAGACTAGTAAATTCGATACACTTACAGCCGGTTTCAATAATCTATCCCTAACAAGAGGTAGGCTTATCTTAGTTACGTTACTTAGCAACCGCTGTTATTTTGGGTTATTTTGGGCTGAATAACAAAAATATCTAGGCAACAAAGCTCTAGTAAGCCTATCTCTTACTGTAGATAAGTTATTGAAACCGACCGTTATCGTATTTGAGCAAAACAAAAAGAGCTTAGTTTTTATAATTTAAGGTTTTACGTAAGCATTGCAAGGCCTGTATTATGGGTTTTTTTTTATTTTATTTATTTATTTGGGACAAAAAACAGTTTCACAATATATGTTAAAATTAAGGATAGTACATAAGTATTGCTTATAGTGAAGCCCACAACATTATCCTCGAGTTAATTTAATATTAGGTTATTTAAGTAACTGGTAGAAATAGATAAGTATATTTTTGTAGAAATACGAGTATATAAAAATAGCAATGACTCAGGTACAAATACCAATTCAATAAATATTGGGATTCGAACCCAGGACCTCAAAGCATACGGGCCACCTTGAAAACCTGTGCGAATAGCACTCTGCCCTGGAGTTATTATATTATAGAATAATAATCTTGATACTTATTATTCGGGGTATTAAATCTGATATGTAGACAAAGACAATGTAGAATTAAAAAACTTACAAATAACTCGTTAGCTAGCCAAATGTCAAAATGGCTAATGATCGCGATGGCGTTCGTTCTGTCGCAACTTTCGCCGATTCGTGGGCTTCTCTTAGTAAGGCGCTGCTCGTAGGCGCCGGAAATGCGTAGGCTTTGCCCTTAGTCGATTTTCATCACACGGAAACTGCAGAGCCCTTAGTGCGACATTTTCATTCACGGTAGACTGTGAGCGCGTTATATTTTTGTAAGACATTGATCTATGACGTCTGCCAAGCATACAAAATTGCGTTTAGGTTAAGACCGAGTAATAGAAGTTCTTCCATTACTCACTCAGAGGGCATCGTGAAAGTTTGTAAATGTCCAAACTATCGCGATTGTCTGTCAAAATTTAACTTAAACGTAACATTTGCAAACTTATTATTTGTGAGATAAAGGGGCATAGCCCCTTCAGTCGAGAATGTAGTTCTGCGACCTGAAAGATCTATTGAACTCGCCTCCTAGTTAGGGTATCTCTCTTAGCCTGGAGGCCTCCAGACCTACTTGGCAAACTTACGCTAGGCCTTCAGATAATGGAAACTTTTAACATCCTGGCCTCACTCTCGTAAGCGTGAAATTCATATGTCCTGCGAATCTCGACACGGAGGATTTCGAAACAACGAAAATAATAAAAATGGGTAGAAGAATAAATAAAAACCGGACAAGCGAGAGTCGGTCACGCCACCGAGGGTTCCGCACAAATTTCTAGGTAATTTGTAGGTGTACCTAGCGAGGTACATTATATTACAAATAGTTCAGGTATTGAGTATCGCATTTTTTCCGAAGTTTTCCCGAAATTCAGTTACCAAAACTTGACACATTTTTTTATGTTTTAATTAAAAAAAAACAGATTTTTGCCTGTACTTATAGTAAAAGACGATACTACTTGCCAAATTTCATAGTTCTAGGTCAACGGAAAGTACCCAATGAATTTTGATTCCCTTGAGTGTAGTAAGTATATACGTTTTTGCGGAATAAATGGCCTTACCATTTTTTTAGTTAATTTTGGAGTTTGATTTTTTCACAGCTTTAAGAGATTGTTAACGTGAATATATGGTTTTAATTTCAACCCTACACCTAAACGAGTCCGCTTTTTTCCCGAAACTAAAGGCTTTATTTTTATGATTTAATTACAAATGTAGTGTGTAGCGTGTAGCTGTGTAGTGTCGGCTTACAATAGCACTACCCCCTCCACCCCTCCCCCCCTCTCATCCCGTGGGTGTCGTAAAAGGCGACTAAGGGACTCAGCCTTCAGGAGACGGGCAGCAGCGTCTCTTAAAAACTTGGCCATACTGCGATCGCCAACCCGCCTGCCGATTACGCGTGGCGATTACGGCAAGTCCGAAGAGAGGGTGAGGACTCGATAATTCTCAATTCCGGTAACCTGCTATACTACCGGGAGGGCGACCAACAGTCCGTAGGTGGTGTCGGTTTCATCGTCCACAGGTCCCTTGTCAACAACGAGATTTCCATCGGAAGTGTGTCGACCAGGGTAGCTAAGTTGGGGAAACGTTGCGATGATGAGTTGAGAGTGGGATAATATGGAGTTGGGCAACGGAATGACAGAGGCCAGATGCTGGCCGACTTTATGGAGAAGGAGATTCTCTTCATGATGAACTCCTTCTTCAAAAAGATTGAAGATCCTAACTCCAAAACTGACGGACTTTCATACAAACTTTCATCCCCTATTTCACCCCCTTAGGGGTAGAATTTCGAAAAATCCTTTCTTAGTACACCCCTAGACCTCACAAGGAACCTTTGTGCCAAATTTGAAGTCTATAGACTTAGCGGTTTGGGCTGTGCGTTGATATGTCAGTCAGTCAGTCAGTCAGTTTCTTCTTTTATATATTTAGATAAGATAAGTAGAAAGATAGTTAGATTGAATGAACTGATAGTATGGGAAATATGTTTCTAGAAACTAAATCATCAGTCATTAATGGCTTCGGTCAAAAGTTGAGTGGGATTACAAAACATTTAAAATTTGAAAAAAATTACAACCGAAAATCGGAATTTAAAACCTTTGTCAATCGTGTTTTTGGTGTAAAGAAAATTATGGAAAATAAAAAGTGGCTAAACTTTTTCGGGAAAGTGAAATTCGTAATCTAAAATTTCGATAGGGACCTGGGCGGTGCTGCAGTCTGTCAAGGGGACTATAGGTGGTGGTAGGTATAGGATCGAGGTGTTAAGGTACTTATACGAACATGCCACCATGTCGGTTCGATTACAAAACCTAAGCACAAATCACATCCAACTGCAGCGACGTGTGAGACAGGGAGACATCATCTCACCGAAACTGTTCACAGCTGCGTTGGAGGACATCTTTAAGCTCTTGAACTGGAAAGGACTCAGCATCAACATTAATGGCCAGTATCTGACACACCTTCGTTTTGCCGATGATATAGTCCTTATGGCTGAGACTTTGGATTACCTGAACACAATGCTCGAAGATCTGAGTAGTGCTCGCATAGAATGGGTCTTAGGATGAACATGGATAAGACGAAAATCATGACAAATTCCCATGTTGTATCCACTCCAGTCCACGTTGGGAACACTCGAAGTTGTTGACCACTACGTGTACCTTGGACAGACAATCTTGGGTAAGTCCAACTTCGAGAAAGAAATCTCCCGTCGAATCCAACTTGGATGGGCAGCATTCGGGAAGCTCCGAAAAATCTTCGCGTCCTACTTACCGCAGTGTCTCAAGACGAAAGTCAATGACCAGTATGTGTTGCCAGTGATGACTTATGGTAGTGAAACGTGGTCGCTAACCATGGGTCTGATAAGAAAGCTCAAGGTCACCCAGTGTGCAATGGAGAGGGCTATATTCGGCGTTTCCTCCGTGATCGAATCTAAAATGAGGAGATCCGTAGGAGAACTAAAGTAACTGACTTCGCTTGAAGGATTGCTCAGCTGAAGTGGCAGTAAGCGAGACACATAGCGAGAAGAACCGATGGCCGTTGGGGCGGAAAGGTTCTGGAATGGCGACCGCGCACAGAACGACGCTCCGTGGGTAGGGCCCCAACAAGGTGGACCGACGATCTGGTGAAGGTCGCGGGATGCCGCTGGATGCAGACAGTGCAGGACCGATCGCTGTGGAGATCCTTGGGGGAGGCCTATACCCAGCAGTGGGTGTTATGTGGCTGAGACGACGACGATGACGAATTACAATTGTATAGTTTTTAGACTTTTTCCTGTATTCGTAGTAACAGACAACATTACTTGCCCAATTTCATAGTTCTAGGTCAACGAGAAGTACCCTATCAATTTTGAGTCCCTAGAGAGAAACCCTATGATATGGTCAAAGTATACGTTTTTTGCAGCATAATAAATAAAAAAAGGCCTTACCTTTTTTGACGTTAACTTTAAAGTTTGATTTTTTTACAGCTTCAAGAGATTGTAAACGTGAATATATGGTTTTAATTTCAACTCTATACCTCCACGCGTTCTCGAGATAAACAAACGCGGACGGACAGAAGGACAACAAAATGATCCTATAAGGGTTCCGTTTTTTCTTAAGAGGTTCGAAACCCTAAAAATTTTATCATACTTACACATACAACTAGAAGATATAAGGTTCAAAAGACTAATATGGTTAAGTTTTAATTATAATAATTCGCTGATACTTGTTTAAGTATAGGTACTTGTTTACCTTAATTCAAGGCTATCGCTCCGCTACGCATCGCAATCGCCTTAAATTTCTAACCTATCCCGTGACCTGCAGGAATAAGGGAAACTAGTTTTTGTCTTCCTTGAGCCGATTGAAGTGCTTTTATAATTAAGCTAGTTAAATGATAATATTAGTTTTATTTATAGAAAACATTAATTTATTATACATTTCCAACTGATATCTCGGATTTGTATACAATTCCTAGAAAATGTATTAAAGAATATTAGAAACATTATTTTACACATTTCCTAGAAAAAAAAGCATACAATCATACCAATTATCTAGCCCACATTAAGTTTAATGAAGAACTTGTGTTATATATACTAGATAACGGATAAACATAACTTTTTTTGTAAATACATACCTCCTTGCAATGAACGCTGCAAAAAGTAATTATATATGTTTTGGCATTTACGACAACGCTCAGCCTGACACAAACTTTGAGGTAAAAATACATCAGTGTAGCTCTTCTAGGGAAAAACCAACCTGCCCATGCCCCACCATTGAAAAAGTAGCACAAACTAAATACCTCAGAATTCTGGTGGACCAAAGACTCTCTTGGTATCCGTACCTTTAACATGTCGCTCAAAGAATTCGCAAGTTAACATGGATTTTTAAGACATTAAGACACGTAGTACCAAGAGCAAATAATGATCCTGGGGGTAATGAGAGATATTTACTTAAAGACATATACATATCTCTTGTTCAATCGATCCTCAGATACTGTATATCCATCTGGGGAGGTGCTGCCAAGACACGTTTTCTTGAGTTCGAACGGGCACAACGTAGGCTCATAAAAATAATGTATTTTAAGAAGCAACGGTTTGGAACTGATTTATTGTATGAAATTTGTGGACTGCTTTCTGTAAGAAAATTATACATACAATAAATTTCATACAGTTCTTAGAAAGCATAAGACTCTTACTTATGATCCCACAATTGCAAAAAAAAAGAAGACCGAAATTAGAGGTTCCAACACATAATACCACTTTTGCTTCCAGGCAATACAGTGTTCTTTCGGTATTTATTTACAATAAGGTCAACAGCAAACTTGACATATATAGCAAAAATTACCGTGAATGTAAGAAATTGTTACAGAAATGGCTAGATAATATAAACTATGAGGAAATTGAGGCACTTCTTTTAAAAATGATATAGCTGAGATTACAAAAGCTGAATAATAATAATATAAAAATATATATATTAAAAAGTATATATTTATCTTTGAACATATATCATATGTACACACACACACAACACACACACACTCACACGCACACACAAAAACACACACACACACACACACACACACACACGCACGCACACACCCACGCTTTGGATTGTTTGTATTTAAAGATTTTACCTTCTTACATTAATTTAGTATCATCTTAGTGTAAACTGTTTATCCTAGAGAATTCATTGTTAAGGAAGAGCGGTGCCCCCTGACACAGACAATTTGAGCTTAAAAGGGGAATCAGGGGGCCTACCGCCATCTTTAACGCAATATTGTTTAATGTCAGTTAGTATCGGCGCAATGTTGTTATATGTCATATCGTACCGCGAACCTCTTAAATCAAGCTTGTCTTTTGACGGAGTTTTGTGGCGTCATCGCTCAATCATTTACTCAAACAATATTTTTATCAATCAAACCTACTACGACGTCTTAGGTTTAATTAAGGACGTAATTTAAACAGTATTGAAACAAAAGGAAAACAAAACGTTCTTACGACATGACGGTTTCTAAAAGATGGCGGTAGGCCTGCTGGTAACTAATGTTATGTACATTTAAACAGTTAATAAAAATTTAATATTTATTATTATTTATTATACATAATATACGTATTAAACACCCAGACATTTTTCACCGAGGTATCTAACTAACTATTTCTTCTCAAAGTCAACCGTTTGAAAGATGTACACTTCCAAAGTGGTAAATTGTGTGTCCTTCCCCCTCTTACTTCGAAAATAAGAGAGTGGAAAATCTAAAAAATATATATGCTGTAGATCCTAATAAACAATTTCAACGAAAATTGGTTTAAACGAGATTTAGTTGACAGTTTTAGAAATATAGCAAATTTTTCAAAACCGCATATATCACTTTGTCGTTCATACAAACACTATGAAAAACAAAGTTATTTCTGCAGGCGAAAAATGATAGTGGTATTTTGGCTAGGGAACACATTTTTTTATACTAAATTCGACCAAACTATACAGAAGGCTATATTAAAATGAAAAGCCCTTTATGAACGAAATTAAAATATTTTCTCCCGAATTCGCCATTTAGACCTACGCCGATCCACCTACATAAGCTGTTGAGACGTTATATTAAGGAACAAGTGCTCCAGTAATGGAATATTAAATAATAAGGTAGGCGAAAGACACTCTTGCAAAAAAAAAGAAAAAATACTCTGTAGTATTGTTTTGTTAAACAGAAATAAATTGTGCGCTGTTATATTTTCTAAATGTCATCAGTAATTTTTTATGTCCCCACTGCTGGGGTACTGGCATTCCTTATACATAAATAAGGAGAAACAGTGAATACCTAAGGATATAATTAACGCGACGATAATATCGTAGGCGTAAAAGATCAATAATGTTAAACGATAAGTAAATTGAGGTGGAAATCACATGATTTATGTAAGTAAGCATAGTATCGATAACTTATAAGGAAGCATATTCTTTCACAGATTATTATCTAGAAACCTAATCTACAAAAAAACACAAGTTCGAAAGTCCAAAGAGCAAATCAAACAACATCAATTTAGTGACTGGTTCACCTGATACATAATAAGTTATTTTTAAGTTTGAGGTATTTTCGTTAACACGTTTATACAAATAATATGACCTGAAGAATTAAAGGACATCTCATACATACACTCATCTCGCCCACACGTGGAGGCATCCCGAATCCAGGCACGGTCGCCCACCGTGCACTTTGACATTTGCGAGCGTTCTCCTGGAAAGATCAACAGGTGTCCATGGCGACGTACAAGCGCGTTCGTGACCTTTCCTCGTTCGGATCGGAACCCGGCATCCGGCGCCCTTCGCGGTTCACTCACACCCACGGTGATAGTAAACATTTCATGCTTAAAAATGTAAAGCAGTTTTGTGATAACTAAATTAAAAGCTTTGTATACTAATGTCTCCATAATTTATGTACACGTTTTGTGCAGATCAGCAATACTAAGCTTAAATATTTAATAGTCCTCATTTCTATTAGTATTATACATTTCCCATAACCACCTACTCATACCTTTTGTACATTTATGTATCGAGTCATCGCCTACCTAAACTCATGCAGATACAGATGTCAAAAATAATATTACGCAAATAACGATTACGTACAAAATACGTCAAATATTTACACACAAGCACTCAATAACGTATCTATGGTAAAAAGAAGTAGGAGTAATCACGAAACTAAAACTATGACTGACTACATATTTTTAGAGCTACCGAGCTACCAAATGATTTATTAGAACTACGTAACGTCTCAACTATCCGACCCGAGCACCGACGTCACGGGAATGCGCGTGCCGCACGGCTAATTGCGGCATGACCAAAACGGTCTCCACCATCAGCCGGCGCGTAGTACGAAAGCGGAACGTGATTCAGCGCGCAGAGAAAGTGGTGGTGCAGGGCGCGCAGTGACGCGCCGGAGCCGCGGCGAGCCTCCGCGCCCACGCGTGCAGCACGCCGCGCGCTCACGCCGCCCGCCGCACCGCCATCACTACACTTGTGCGCCCCGCGCTTTTCGCGCGCCTCCCTTGCCGTCGCGACGCCGCGCCATTTTCTCGCGCACGTGGGCGACGCCGCCGCCGGCCGAACGAGGGCGCTCGACTCGAACGCCATTAACGCGGCCGTCGTGAATGAATGCCGACCTCGACCGGGTGGCTGACGTCCATTGATAGGGCGCGCGGCGGGCGACGACCGGCCGCGGCTGTCGCACGGGGGCGGCTCACCGCACGCCCTCGCCGCTCGAGCGCGCCTCAGTCGAGGATGTGGCGTTCTCCGCGCGACGACACTCACCGCGTGCGAAATCTGTGTTCATTTATCAGTAGATGCTCGTGACCCTTCAGTGATTATCGTGCCGTGTATACGTAATTTCCGAAATGTAATATTCTGTGATCGCGTCAATTTTGTTAGGACATAAGTTAGTTAGTCTACGGGTTAGGCGGAAAGCGGCGCACGCGCCACCGTGCACGGTGGAGTCGCGCGAGCGGAGAGGTGAAGTGGATGTGAGTGTGCGTGCAGAGCACACAGTGGTGTGGTGTTTACGGTGCGGGGATGCACTCGTGCGATGCTCTCGGTGATCGCTATGCGTCGGCCGGAGGACGAGGAGCTGGGCGGTCGCGGCGACGGCGACGAGTTCGTGGACATCTCGCAAATGCAGCTGCTGGTGGAGGCGGGTCCGAGCGGGCTACACTATGGGGGCCCGCCGCCGCCACTCGCGCAGCCCCAGCCGTACGCGCAGCCGCTCGCGCACCCCGCCCCTACCACCTCCGTCGACGACCTATTTGCGCTCTACTTTACGCCTACCCCTCATGGTGAGCATCCACTAGGTATGAAATTTATTCAAAACTAAATAAACCAATGTCATACCCAAGTAGTATAAGGTCTCAATTTCGATCATTCTAATCAAAACAAACAATGCGTACAGCTTTATGAGTGGGTAAGGTAGTTTGGTTGTCTTAAAACATATTTAAAGAGCTTAAAACATTTTAATTACCGAATCAAAACAAAACACGTATTTTAATTCTAATTTTCTTCACCTAGCCTACCTATGAGCCTCAAAGTTATACCAAATGAGGAGCACAACTTTAGTTTTAGTTTACTTTAGCTTTGTTTATCATAAGTACTGGTAACAATATAACATCGATTATGCCATATTTCTAACTTAATATAATAATCAAAAATACAATTGCATTTTTGTAAACACAAATTTTAATATCTTTGTCTAATGAATAATGACTATTATTTATTATTATTATCATTTGGAAGGAGGGACGCCGGCGAAGCCGGACGTGCGATCAGTCACCATAATCGGAACCATTTCGCCCTCATGAATAATGATAGTGAGGAAACAAAACTTTACTTCTTGTAGCGAAACTTTTAAAGCACGTTCTATCTGATAGCAGTAATTATCAACGGTCATTCGACCTTGCGGCTGCGCTTGCGTCTGACATTGTCCAAGCATTTCGTAAGTCTGGTGCGGAGTCGCAATAATTCGGATCAGCGTTCCGTATACAGTTATCTGGACCGGATGGCTCTAATCGCTGCGTGCGCGCACCGCAGCTATCATGTTCTCCCAGCTAGCCGTAAACATTAACACTATCAAATTTTGCGACAGCATTATTGAATCAGGAAGATATTTAAAATACATATCGCTTTAATATTATTTACTACGAAGGGACTACGGTTAAACTCCATCGATTTTATAGTAGAAGTTTATTGAAAATTTTAGGTCAAAATTATATTGGAAGTCGAACTTTTACATTTCCAATGCTGCTTAAATGCCAGAAATCCTTTCTGGGAAAGGATGTGGAGTAATCTTTAAGTAAACACATTACAAATTTAACTTATTAATAATAATTAATATTTCTTAGACTCACACCAATTAAGCTAGCCCCAAAGTAAGCACTGTAAGGCTTGTGTTATGGGATACTATCGTAACGGATATAAATACATATATAAGTATTTATGTGTAGAAATATATATAAGCGTCCATGACTCAAGTACAAATGCCCGTATACATCATACAAACAATTGCCCCTACCGGGATTCGAACCCAGGACCTCAGAGTAGGCGACACCTTGAATCCGGTGTACGTACCACTCTACCACGGAGGTCGTCAAAACTTATGTAATTAGAATCGAAAAGTTCGTCGAAGACTTTTTTGTTATATTTACTTAAGTAACTGAATTAATCTAATAATTACCATAACAAAACAAAATCCAAAAACATTATTATTTAAGTATTAAATAAGATGGATGTTAAAGCTCGAGAGAAACCAAAAGCAGCGCTGCACGTCGCTGCGCAACGCCGCGCGTCACATCGGCCAGTCTGTCGTGCGTTGCAGCATTATAGTCTGTCTCCTGAAAGAAGTCCCCTGATAGTAGCGCTGAAGACGCATTCAACGTCCAAAAATAAGCTCTGAACTATGAACTTAATTTAGTTCCTTAATAATCCACTGGACTTCTTTCGTGGGACAGACTATATGCTGCAACGCAGCCATGTTGACATACCAAGATGACAAGACAAGTATGTTTCAAAAACCAAAGTGAAATTTGATGTTTCTACTGGACGCTAGATGTCGCAGGGTAAAACCACCTTGTATCGGTCACCTTCTGATATAGGGCAATTGTATAATATAAAATAAAATATATAACACTTTTTGTTCACTATTTAATTTTAATTAATTACTAAAAAAATATACTAATAAAAAAAATCGACCCCTCGCCACTGATAGGTATATCAAGGTGTTAAGGTTCTTACACGAACATGACACCATGTCGGTCCGATTACAGAATCAAAGCACAAATCCCATCTAATTGCAGCAACGTGTGAAACAGGAAGACGTCATTTCTCCGAACTGTTCACAGCTGCGTTGGAGGACATCTTTAAGTTCTTGGACTGGAAAGGACTCGGCATCAACATTAATGGCCAGTACCTGACACACCTTCGTTTTGCCGATGATATAGTTGGGCAAAAAAAAGGAGTATTAAAATTCAATTCAATGTCATTTAAAATAAGAATATACAAAATTAACGACACGAGCCGATTTTCATACAATCGAGGTAAATTTGGGGCCTTTGTTCTCTACCAAGGATTAACCGAGCTGCGATCTGATAATGGCCATCCAGGGAGTGAATGGAAGAGATCCAGATTGCTGTACATACACAACTGACCTAATCAACATTCTTAAAGATGTAGGGACCAGAGTTTTTAGTGTCAAATAATCCATACATTTTTAAACTTATCCATATATTTCTTAAATTGTTGATCAGATCAGTTGGCTGTATATATCAATCTGAATCTCCACCATTCACTCCCTGGATGGCCATTATCAGATCACAGCTTTTTTTTAACGGAAGTTGACCGCGAAAACGACCTAAAAATTTTCCTCGCTGTTGTGAGGTGAAAAATTGTGTGTTGCGCTCGGCAGAAAAGTGTTTAGCTTCTCGTACCTTTGAAACCCTCGCTACACTCAGGATTCAATAGAACTCCCCGCGAAATCCAATTTTCCAGCCTTGCATAACGAATAACTATTTCTATTGCATTGCCTTGCTTATAACAAATAAATATTTCACGCTAGGTCGCAAAATGCGATTTTCCGCGCAGAAATTGAATAACAAAACCTCCATTTTAGAGCATGTAAGGTGAAAAGTCTATTTTAGGCCAAAAGTTGTGTAAAACAACAAAATTATAGAATATATATACCTATGAAATAACTATAAATGTTCTAGATATTGTTTGTTGAATAAACCCTTTTCTATTTATCTATTTCTTTTTGAAATAATACTCTCTAAAAAACTCTACTGGTCTACCGAGAAGTTCCTCGATTGTACGTAATACGTTATAAATTGCCGATATCAGGAGATGGCCGATACAGGGTGGATTTAACCTATGGCATTTTATATTTCTATTAGACGCTTGATGGCGCAACTAGCGTCTAGTAGAAATATCTAATTACCCTTAGGTAGTTAATTATCTAACTCTGTTGCTAACAGATTTTGATTGATGTTGACATATGATGTTGCAGTGACATTGGTGGTTTAGTAAGATAATTGTCTCATTGATTTTTACTAAAGCAGCAATGTGACTGCAGTTTCAATCAAACGTTGACAGAAACAAGTTACAAATCAGGAGGCGGTTCTATTGTATGGAAACCATAGCAACCGTTTAGAAAATACCAATATAACAGATTTTTGACGTTGCGTTGTGTGGTGTGACGCACTTGCTGCGCAGCGCTGTGCAGCATCGCGCTTTTGGTGTGTCATGTCCCATCAAATTATGACGTTCTAAAGATGGGACTCCCATTATTTTTCATACTTTACAATGTCGTAATTTGTGATGTGCTGTACTGTGCTGCGCTGCACAGTGCACTGCATTGGGTGTGTCTCGCGCTTAACCTTTGGACATCCGGACGACAGCCCGGGCTGCCATGGCGTGCTCCGAAGACGTCCGAACAACAGCCCGGGCTGTCGTCGAATCGCACTCGATTATATTCGCTATTATTTTAAAAATAAGACTACCTTCGGCCTGAAACAAAAACAATCCCGCAAGGCAGATCACAGCGATAAAAAATCACGAGCGGTGTCAAGTGGCCGGCGCTTACGTAATTCGACGCGGGTGGTCCGGTTTCGGAAGGGTTAAATTCAAATAGGTACCTATAATGTCCTCAGGTTAAAATACTAGCATCAATGAACATCGCGGTTACGTCACTGTTCAAAATGTAGACGATGATTCACCGCGGACGATGGATAACGCATCAAGCAAAGCGCTCTCAAGCCTCGTGGTGTGCAAAACTCGCGCAGACACAAACCAAGAAACCGGTTACATTAAATTCACTTTAATACCAGCGTTGCTTTTTTACAAATTGAATAAATAATGTGATGCGTTTAAGTTTGTATAGCAATAGTTAATCGTGTCTGTTATTTTAAGGCTAAATACAATACTAGAGTAGAAATAAGGACTTGGTTATGGTTTTATAATTGCATACTTGGAGTTAATAACATTATGAGAATATTTTTTTAGTAATTAATATCGGTACTTAGTATTGCAAATCAAATTCATGTAAATGTTCATTTTTTATCAAATCACCAAAGGCATTCTCCCATCGTCTCACTAGTTAAAGTTCAACGTCGATTGGAAAAAAAATACACTTTTGTAAACCCTGACTTGTTGATTATGCATTTAAGTCTATGATTTGCTCCTAGCTAGATTTTGTGATGCCTATACGACAGAAACATTAAAAATGTACATATTAGTAATTCAATGTAAGAACATAATCTAATCCTAATCCAAAGTAATATTATAAATGCGAAAGTGTGTTTGTTTGTCCTTTCTTCACGACCTAACTAAGCAACCAATCGACTTTAAATAGAAAAATATTGGAAAAAATTAACTCGGTCACAAGTGAATTCTCAGATGGGAATCGAACCCATGACCTTTGGAAATCCGGTCCAATTTCCAAAGGTCATGGGTTCGATTTCGAGTTAATTTTTTCCAATATTTTTCTATTTAAAGTCGATTGGTTGCTTAGTTAGGTCGTGAAGAAAGGACAAACAAACACACTTTCGCGTTTCGACCGAGTTAACTTTTTCCAATAGTTTTCTATTTAAAATTTATCATAAGTATAAAAATAGCATTGAAAAATGCAAAAATTCAAAAATTATAAATTTCAAATTTATTTATTATGCAAATACAAGCCCGAAAGTAATTTGCGCAACAAAAACCAAGAAAGACCATTTTTAACAGGCGCTTGCAATAGACTTATCTAAGTAGAGTTTAAGCATAAAATAAAAAATAAAACCGACTTCAAAAAGTAAAAAATGCCGAAAAATCGATGCCTTTTTTGCCACAGGCATAGAATTTTATAATAAGCCGAATCATTCATAATCATGCCTCCGACTGCAGGTTTATTATGTTCAACAAAATATTTTTATATTTGCCTTTTATATTTTATCTTGTTTCCAACTTTACACTTGACTTGTCTTTTTACTCATATGTACGTGGGACAAACTGAAAGTTTTGCGTATCATATAATTAAAACATCTTTAATTATATGATACGCAAATTTTTATTTTTATAATCTTCCAAAGTATTCTCCTTTGCATTTAAAACACTTTTTTATTTAGCCATTAACTCTATAATTTTACAGGAGAGATAAATATTAAACAGGATAAGATACTAGAAAAAAGCAACTTGTCTTATGTCGTTGTGTCAAGTTGCTTTTGTCTAGTATATTTTCTTGCTTAATAATTATCACATAAAAAATAGCATTGTAAAATTAAAAATTAAAAAGTTATAATTTACTGGAGAGCGTGATAAATAGAATTTGGTACACGTTAAACACAAGTTGATAGCGTACTCAATAAATATTGTGTTCAAAAAAGATTTTCCCTCTGATTTTTATCAGCGACATTGTAAGGGAATCATAATGTTTAGACACTATTGAAAAATTGATAATTCCATTAAGATAAAATTTACGTATAATTATTGTAATATCTAAGTAACTTGTTAATTATTAGTATTATTGCCTTTTTTTTCTTTTTTTTTTTAATTTGCGGAATTTGTGTAATTAGTTTAAGTAACAGTGATACATACCTTATTTAGAATGGTACTACCAGTAGTGTACGATTCCGTGAGGTGGGAACCTGGTGACCAGTAATACAGGTCTTACCTAGTACAGGCACCAGTCTCCCACAATAGATTTAAGGTATACTGTACCTAGTTCTTAGTAAACTGCTCTATTGTGTGGAGATAATAAAGTTATTTTTATATTGTTATATTAATGTTATTTTCATGACAATTTTTTTTTTCTTTACTTCCTATGGAGTTTTCTGTGTACAGTACATTGTGTAGCAGAATACGTTGGGGCACACTGATAGTTTTGCGTATCATATAATTAAAACAAAATGTAAGCAAAATTTTGTTTCTATTATATTTCAAAGTATTCTCCTTTGCATTTAAAACAATTTTTTTATATTAGAACTATAAAGTTAAAATTATAAAGATCGAACCATTTTCGACAGCATGATGACCACTAGTGGTAACAACCACCGGTATCAAACCCAGTGGTCCCGGGTTCGATTCGCAGTGGGGGTACATATTGTATTCGGTTTGGTTGGTGGTAGGACTTGTTGTAAGTCTGCTTGGCTAGCTACCACCATCTTATCTAAGTCTAACGCCATAACAACAATGTTTTCAGCGTTGTTGTGTTCCGTGTTCTGTCAGTTAGAGATAAGATAGCCAGTTCCTCAGTGTTTGAGGATTCCGGGAGAGGCTCGCTTTCATCTTCAGCCTTATCAATACTTAACATCAGGTATGATGAAGGCTAAGAGTCCGTTATTCATAAAAAAAACAACAACAAAATTGCGTCGCTAAAGAAGTAAGAAATACCTACTAGTTTTGCAGTGATTTCAATGATCCGGTGTTCACGCGATCCGTTCTTACCCCAACACACCTTACACTTTCAAACAAAAAAATAATAACTTTCTAATTTTCAGTTTAAAGTTCAGTAAATTA
The DNA here is from genome assembly GCA_910589605.1 of Chrysoteuchia culmella. Taxonomy (NCBI): domain Eukaryota; kingdom Metazoa; phylum Arthropoda; class Insecta; order Lepidoptera; family Crambidae; genus Chrysoteuchia; species Chrysoteuchia culmella. The sequence goes on from OU342653.1 coordinate 12,332,328, forward strand.
TAACTTTCTAATTTTGCATTTACAATGCTATTTTTATGTGATAAATATTAAACAAGAAAATATACTAGAAAAAAGCAACTAGTCTCAGGCGAAAAATTGTGTGTTGTGCTTGGCAGAAAAGTCTTTGAAACCCACGCTACGCTTAGGATTCTAGAATCTTTCGCTTGCTTAAAAGTATTTTCATGAATACCTGAAAACAACTGAACTGAGGGCCTAGTGTGAGTTTGCAAATGTCCAAACGTTACATTCGCGTAAGAATAATATTTAGATATATAGCCTTAATCCAATGGAAATAAAGTTAAAAATTAAACTCTATTCGCAAATATTGGCGTAAGCGAGTAAGGTGAGAAAACTCATACTAACATACATACATAATACATACTCGGATTCAAACATTTAAAAAAATAGGACCTACTTTTGACCAGATCTTTTGTCATAACGTTTATAAATCCTTTCAATCGATAAAAAGGGTATATAATATTGATAACTTATAAACCTAGGCTTTCAAAAAAAGAGTATTACATTTTTAAAGAAAATACGTGCTTGAATGTACTTTCACATAATCAACACTTTATAACTTTTGAATTAAATATTCCACATTTTAATATTATTATGGGAGACAAGTCTATTCAGTCACAGTTGTAGAACATTACGCACATGATGGACTTTATAGGTGGTATCTGCTATTATTAACCAACTTCAAAAAAATCTCTTTTTTTACGGAAAAGGAGATTTAGTCATTCTATTTCTGCGAGGAAAATCGTATTTTGCGGCCTAGCGTGGTAAAGTACTTTTTTTATTTAAAACCTAAAAATGTCCTAATGCGTTCCGATTCGCACTATTGACTTTTATGTTACATTTTATTCTTATTTTAAATAACTTTGAATTCATTATAATACTCCGTTTTGCTTTTATTATATTATTTTAGTTCCTTGAATCATTTAAACAAAAACAATAAGATTTAACTATTTGTTATAAGAATTTTATATTTAGGCTGGATGCGATTCACAACCTATGATTGGATTTCGGAACGTGACGTAAACCTTTATTTTTTATTGTGTTTGCCTTGTACCTCATGTCAATATCAACATTTACCGAACCGTTTTTATTGTTATTATAACTAATAATTTATTTCCATTTATAATAACTTGGAATTAACTATAATACTTCCTCTTTTATTATTTTAGTTTTTTATATCATTAAAACAATAATAATATTTTATATTTAGATTAAATTTTTTGTTATAAGATTTTTTTACCTTAAGTGGACCACGGAAACAACCTAAAAATTTTCCTCGCTGCTGTGAGGCAAAAAATTTTGTGTTGCGCTCATCAGAAAAGTCTTTGAAACCCACGCTACGCTTAGGATTCTAGAATCCTTCGCTTGCTTAGGTTACAATAGAGGTAATTAGCCACTAAATCCAACTTTCCAGCCTTGCATAACAAATAACTATTAGTTACCATTAATTATACGGATGATAGACTAAGTTTTTTGTTTGTGAACCGATTTAGATTATTATTTATTTGTTTGAAAGAGGATACTTCAAGGTTGATATCAAAATAAAAACCTAATTACTCTAAAGATTTATGATTTTTAAAGTTTACATTTTCAATGCCATCTTTTATTATAAATTTTAATGGATAAATACTAGAAAAAATCCAAGCGGCACACAAGGAGTTTACTAATGTATACCCGAATTTTAACTGCAATAGTTTCGTTTGCAATAATTTCATTTGCCATAACTTCATTAGAAATATCGTTTTATTTGCCATAACTATCAAATCACATTAAATAATTTCATTATTCATAACCAATTTATTCCATAATTTTATTTGCATACATTTCATTTTCAATAAAGTTATATCTATAGCGATGATTTACAATAAAATTCACTGCCTATACTAAAATTAATAAGTAATGGTTAAACAAGTTCCCTTATTAAGTATTTGTGATTTTCATCATCAGGCATTGCATGTAGCATGCAAGAAGGCATGCAGTATGCAAGAAGGCATGCAGCACGCAAACAGGCATGCAGCACGCAAGCAGACATGCAGCAAGCAAGCAGGCATGCAGCACGCAAGCAGCATGCAAGCAAGCATGCAAGCAGCATGCAAGCAGGCATGCAGCATGATAGGCTATTGTAAGAAGTTTAGCAAAAAGACAGTTGACTCACGCCGTAGTTCTTCACATTTAAATAACCTGTGTTTTAATTCTTTGGACACGGACCACAATGTTTTTCAGTGCAATAGAAACATTAGATGTCGTTTTTACAAGAAAAAACATCACTCTTTGTTACATCCAAAAAGTCTTTCTAACCAAACTGACCACAATATACAGGATAGTGTTGTTACCGCCCTTACAGCATCTACATCCTCTCAAGATGAGTCTTCAGACACTCCCGTTATCACTACATGTCATGCAAATACACATACCCAAATGATTTTGGCAACCGCTTTTGTAAACACGGAGTCCAACAGAAACATCTCTGTTACATTGAGAGCTTTGCATGATCAGGGTTCTCAAGCATCATTCGTCACAGAGGCTGCCGTTTGGGTTATAAGTATCCAAAAATAATGATATACCGGCACTTGCTCACATGGAACTATCAGATCCATCTTTTAGTACTCCAAACCGAACAGATCTGCTTTGGGGTGAAGGTGAATGGTCAAGTCTTGTTAGATGGACTTAGCAAAGGTTCATCATAATCTGTTATTGCCCAAAACACTCGATTTTGGTAGATTTTGTCGGGTACAGCAGGAGCGTTTTTTGAATTTGGAACATTACAACGCTCCAGCAATGTTGTATGAAACGGCGGCATGCTGGAGTTATAAAAGTTAATTATATTGTAAAATGTCATAATATGGTAAATATGCACATAGCTAATATTGATCAGCAGATGTCTGATCAGTTCTGGGAGATGGAATCTGAGCCACCCCTCGTAAATTTGTATTCGCAAGCAACTACTAGAGACGATTCTGTTGTCAAAACAAATGATCTAGTTTGTAGGTACGGAGGCTCTAAAAACATTACTGAAATCTCCTTCAATATGTTAGAGAACGCTTCAGCAAATTACCTTTGCTCAAGGTTGAATATTCCAAGGTTATGTTGTATATATATTTAAGTCCATGTTATATGAAGAAGGTTTGCAACCCCGTCATCTGGGATGCCGCTGTATATCTTCCCCATCATGCAGTCGCCATACAAATAATTTGTATTGTTAAATAACAACCTTATGACTGGACCAACTCGTCAACCTGAGCTGACTTCTTAAAATGTACTGGCGTTATTATCAAATTATATCGTCTAGATGAACGTGCAAATGAAAGTCGCGAATGTAGACGTTGACTTTCAACGTTTATTTTTGGCGAGAAAACCTTTCTGACTCTCTGAAGCATTTCCGTTTGTTAAGGGGTAACGAAATTAGAATTTGAAATATCATCCGCGCCTTTTTTAACCCCCGACGGAAAAAAGACGGGGTGTTATAAGTTTGATGTGTCTGGGTGTGTGTGTGTCTGTCTGTGGCATCGTAGCTCCCGAACGGATGAACCGATTTTAATTTTGTTTTTTTTTTGTTTGAAAGGTGAATTACTCGGGAGTGTTCTTAGTATGTTTGATGATAATCGGTCCAAGGTGGCCGCCGCCACAAAATATCTGAATATATTTTTTTTAACAACTCTCTCAATATGGATATCAAATGAAAGTCTTGAATAGTAGAATAATGTACTGTAACTATAGTGAAAGGGTAGGACACTATATGTACACTATACTGTATAATATACCTAGGTACAAAAATAAATATTTTTTGTACCTAGGTACCTATATTATACAGTAACTTTGATTTTATCCCGAGTGTTCTTAGCCGTGTTTCATGAAGATCATCAGCTCTTTTCTAGTTGATGAGGGGATCTGACCAACTTCCTTATGTCCGATCGATTCGAAATTTGTTACCGTGTTACTTCAATAATATTGAAAGTATATGGTAAGGTAACGATGACCTGATCAGCCGTTTGAAGTTCATCATCTCTTTAATACGAGTAATTGATGAGGGGATCTGACTACCTTCCACATGTCCTTACATCGAACAATTTGATCTTAATCATAAATTTAAATTTTTAAAAAGCGTGAACTAAAACTTAAATTTTAAATTTTAAAACCCCCAACACAAAATAATACTCCTAAAAAGTTAACAATAATATTTATTTACCCTAATTACTTATTTGTTACGTTTATAATTTTTCACAGACGTCGGGGACCGATATGTACTTATCGCTAGGCACTTGCACGACACTATTCATACGGTCCTTCGACGTCTGTGAAAAATTATAAACGTAATAAATAAGTCATCATCATCATCATTCAGCCTATTGCAGTCTACTGCTGGACGTAAGCCTCCCCAAGGTGCGCCACAAGACACGATCTGCCGCCTTTTTCATCCAGCCACCCGCAACCTTTCTTTCGCAACTTTCCTCGTCGGTCCATCTAGCAGGGGGCGTCCTATACTACGTTTACCAAGATGTGGTCTCCATTCGAGAACCCGTCTGCTCCAACGTTCGTCGGTTCTACGACTGATGTGACCAACCCATCGCCACTTCAGTTTGCTACATTGGTCTTCTGCCAGATGACCTCATTTTGGATTTTATCCCTTAACGAGATCGCCAGCGTCGACCTTTCCATAGCTCGCTGAGCGACGTGTAATCTGTTGGCCTGTTTCACCGTCATGTTCCACGTTTCGGCTCCGTAGGTCATTACTGGTAGGACGCATTGATCAAAGACCCTGCTCTTCTGGCATTGTAGTAGTGGTGACGAGAAGATATGACGCAGCTTCCCAAATGCTGCCCAACCTAGCTGCACCCTTCTGGTGATTTCCCTCTCTAAGTTGTCTCTACCCAACTATATATATATCGAGGTAGACATACTCCTCGACAACTCCAAGGGTTGTACCCATGACCTTGGTCTTCTCCAAGTTCATACCCAGACCGATTCTTCAAGATGCAGCGTTAAGGTTGTGCAGCATTTTTTGCAGATCCTGCAGCGATTTCGCCATTAAAACGATGTCGTCAGCAAACCGGAGGTGCGTGAGATATTCGCCATTGGCATTGAGGCCCAGTCCGTTCCAATCTAGTGTTTTAAAGATATTCTCCAGTGCGTTGGTGAACAGGGCCCGTACCGCGCAAGTGGCATCGGCATCGCAATCCGCTTCCTTTGACAGATGGATGTTACACATTGCTGCTTCTTTTTGACACAAATGAAAACTTACTAAAGACTAAGAGCAATATGTCACATCCATCTGTCAAATGAAGCCGATTGAGATGCCGATGCCACTTGCGCGTTAGGGCCCCAGTTTCGGAGATATGACATCTCCCTGTCATACTCCTCTGAGCAGCTGGATAGGTCTGGTCTGATGTTTTTGTACTTGGACGTACATCGTTGCCATATTATAAAGGCTTCTCAGCACCTGCACATACCGCCAATCGACTTGACATCGCTGCAAGAACTCCAGAACAGCCCAGGTTTCGACGGAGACGAAGGCCTCCTCGTAGTCCACAAATGCTAAATACAACGGCTGGTTATACTCCTCGGACTTGTATATGGTCTTCGGTACTATAGCCTTTGCGAAACCCGGCTTGTTCCGGTGGCTGGAAGGCGTCAAATCTTGCGGCAAGACGATTTTTGACGACTCTCGAAAACAGCTTGTATTCGTGGCTCACGAGCGTTTTATCTCCTTTCTTGAATAACAAAAAGACCACGCCCCTACTCCACGCTTCCGGGGTAACACCATTGGCAATAACAAAGTTAAATAGACCTTTGAGCTCCTGAAGAACAGGTTTTCCTCCTGCCTTAAGAAGCTCAGAAGTTACTCCATCTTCGCCAGGTGTCTTCCCATTATTAAGCTGTTTGAGAGCCGCCACAATTTCGTAATTTCGTATTCGTCTATGTCTGGGAGGTCTTCGGTGCAGTGTCGAGTTAACGTGGCTCTCGGATCGTTTGCATCGGGCGAAGGCTCTGAGGCTTGCGACGCGTATAGTCGGCCTTAGAATTCCTCAATTTCATTAGAATTTCCGGAACTGATGTGATGGTTCTGCCATCCGAGGTTTTTATCTTTGTCAGATGTGTCCTCCCCAGTCTCTTGGCAAAGACCTTAGACCCCCGATTTTTCTCAATTGCCTCATAGATAAGGCGTGTGTTGGAGATGCGGAGGTCTCGCCTAACCAATCACCGGATCTTCTTATGGAGTGACTGACAGAGCATCCTCAGGCGTTTCTCGTCGATAGTTCATCAGTTCCAGTGTCTCGCTTGAAAGTTTGGACTTCTGGCTCGCTCGCTTTTCTCTGCTATTCCTAGTACCCACATCGCTTATAGTCCCTACTACCCTTTCGAGGTCCTTGTCAACATTGCCTGTAGTTTCCAGAAACGCGAATCGATTTTTGAGCTCCAGTTGGAATGCTTCGGCACTTTGCTCGACTTGGAGCAGTGATGGACGAAGAACGGTCTTCATCATACGACTTCTTTCCAGCTTACAATTGATATTTAGGGTGCCTCGTAGTAGTCGGTAATCGCTACCAGTGTTAAACCTATTGATCACTGAGACATCCCTAAATATACGCTTTTTATCTGTCATGATATTTAAGTCGAGGCTTCGCCAGGTCCACTTTCTTTGGAGCTTCTTCCTAAAGAAGGTGTCCGTACAGAACAACCCCTGCATGTTGAGAAAGTTGACCAGCATTTGCCCTCTGTGGTTTCTACATCCATAGCCATGCTGGCCGATGGTCGATTCGCCGCACTCCTGTACTCTTACTTTGGCATTAAAGTCCCCCATGACAACGGTGAAGTGGGTCTTGGTTGTAGAATGTATGACCCTTGTGATGTCCTCATATAGGGCATCGACCTCATCATCCGAGTGTGTCGATGTTGGCGCATATACCTGCACGACCTTCAGACAATATCTGTTGGTCAGTTTCAGTACGAGGTACGCTACCCGAGTCGACACACAGGACACCTCCAACACGTTGTCACGGAGAATCTTGTTAACGAGGAAGCCTACACCACCTTGGGAGAGTTGATCTCCTTCTCGAAAGTAGAACAGATGACCAGATTCTGTAGTTGTCGTGTCCTCCCCCTGTCTTCGGACTTCAGACAGGCCCTGAACGTGCCATCGTATCTTCTCCAGTTCTACTTCGAGTTCGACCAAGCTTTCGTCCAGCCGTAGACTGCATCCATTATACGTCGCCAACGTCAAATTAAAATTTCCACGGTTCCGGCAGCCATCCGTAGCCCGGAGATTTTTCGCACCCCTTACCCTACCGTGAATGAGGCCGCTGCCATGACCTGGAAGAGTAGGGCGGCCGGAAACTAGTGGCCGTGATAAAATTCTGCTTGCCATAGGGGGGGTTTGCCCATACTCACCACGCTGGGCAAGCGGTTCGGTCGCCAGAGCTTCGTTCGTTGGTCAGCATGGTGTCACCACGTGCAGGTGAGGTTGACATTTGAGGCACTTCATAGATGTGTCCCCCTTTACCCCTTACTTTAATCAATAAGTAATTAGGGTAAATAAATATAATTTTTAACTTTTTAGGAGTATTTTTTTGTGTTGGGGGTTTTATAACTATAAGATCACTTCAGCAGTTAGCCAAGGATGATGGCAGTGAACTGCCTTTAGCTCGGTCTCGCGTGTCAGACTGTTATATGGGAGTCCTCTTGGGATGGCTAACTCTAGCGATCACCACAGCCAAGGTTTTCATTCAGAGAATGTGGTTATCTGCAATTGTCTTTGGTGATGCACTGCCCGCTTCATTGCTCAATGATTGAATCGAATTAAGGGGTGGGTGATTTAGAAAATCTTTAGTAGTTCCAAATTCAGATTTCGTCCTACTCACAGATATCAGAATTAAGTTTAATGCTCTGTGGTCCTACTAGAGCAACAATGATAAGTACCTTAAACTGCATTTATTTGCCACTAGCCTTCGGTAGAATTAGGTTATCACGCGGATTTAGGATGTCGCGTGGTGGTGCCATTTCGTGGTCTCAGCCACATATCTCCCACTGCTGGGTATAGGCCTCCCCCAAGGATCTCCACGACGATCGGTCCTGCGCTGCCCGCACCCTGCGGCTTTCCGCGACCTTCACCAGATTGTCAATCTACGTTGTCAGGGTACCACGGAGCGTCGGCCGGTGCGCGGTCCCCATTCCAGAACTAATTCGCGCCAACGGCTATTGATACTTCTCGCTATGAGTCCCGCCCACTGCCACTTCTGCTGAGCAATCCTTGGTGCGATGTCGTTTACTTTAGTTGTCCTACAGATCTTATTTCCCTCTTCGAGCATAGCCATCACCATTGCCCGCTGGGTTACCTTGAGCCTTTTTATCAGACCCATAGTTAGCGACCACGTTTCACTGCCATTTATCAGCATTTATCAGAGTAAAAAGTATCTTATGTCCATCTCCAAGGTTCAAGTTATGTCCATATCAAATTTCACTAAAATCGATTCAGCGGTTTACGCGTAAAACGGAACAGCCAGACAGACGTGCAGTGTTTAGCATTTATAATATAAGCGCATGGATAAGTGTGAATGGGAAAGTAGTAGAAAATGCTCCAAAGCTATCGCGATCAAAGTCGCTATGACCATTTTACATTTATTTTATATACAATATTTTAACCCTTTTCTTAAACCATTAAAGGTTGATTCATGTCCACCGCATCGGACTTCAAAATCGATGACATTTTTGCAATCAACATCCCATAAAACCTCAATAACGACACCCATATCGATTTTAACATTATTTACCCTTTTTACCCCCTTAGGGGTTGATTTCTTGAGATTTTCGTATTTAAGTTCAAACCATAAGCCTAATTAAAAATAAGTGACTTTTACTATGAAAATTTAAAAAGAACTTTGTGAACACCCCTTTGGCGGTAGAATTTTTGAAAACGTTGAGATAGGTAAATGTTCATTTTTAAACATAAACCTAAATACAAAATTTTAAGATCCTATCTTCAAAACTGACAGACTTTCATCCCCTATCTCACCCCCTTAGAGGTAGAATTTCCAAAAATCCTTTCTTGGTGGATGCCTTCACTGTATAAGGTAATGTAATGTGCAAATTTTCAAGTCTCTAGGTTCAGCAGTTTGGGCTGTGCATCGATATCTCAGTCAGTCAGTCAGGACTTTGAATTTTATATAATATAGTTTGCTTTTAATGTATGTAGCTTATGTCGGCATTGTGTACTCTCGTACATACAATCGACAGTGTTAGTAAAGTATATATCAGCCTGCTGACTCCAAGACCAGAGTAGCCCCTAAGCAGGTGACAATTCTGCGGCATGAATTATGTGGCGTGCTCTTAGCAGTAAAACTTTCTATGGAAGTTTTCGAAACTTTGGGCGGTTCCAAGTGTCATCTACACGCTTAGACCGATTCAACCATTGAACTGGCTTTGCTAAATGACCACCCGAATCGATGGAAGACCTTTAAAGCTAATCGGGTATCCCAAATACTAGCGGTAATGGATGACAGTGGCAAAATGGATTATCTTTCTTAAATACAAATACATCTTATGAATTTACTAATGAACTTTATTTTTTAAATGATTAATTCTATTAAATGACTTATTTTAAAAATAAAACGGAAAATAGATGACACGAATAGACCCTCCGTCCACTTGGATCCACCGCCAGGATCCACCGGTGGATCGATGGATACAATTTTTTCCTCTTCGATCCACAGGTGGATCCATGGATATTTTTTATTCCTCGTTAATCCACCGTAGATCCACGAAAAAATTTAAGTCCCCCTTAATCCACAGATGGGTCCAAGAATAATTTCTATTCCTCTTCAATCCACTAAAAGGCACATAGAGTTTTCTCTATGAAGATAATGGACACCATTATTTAATTTTTCACTTTGACATTATTTGTCAAAAATATCGAGAAATCTTTCAACTTTGTCTTTATTTCTAATGTTACAATTTGATCTTGTTAATTTGATTTTTTTTTGCACGCGAAATGAATAAATACAAAAAATATTAGACATTTGCGCGAATGGACACTTGCGCAAATGGACACTTGCGCGAATAGATATTTTTTATCACGAAGTAGTAAACAACTATATAGTTTGTTCGTTATTTAGGTACGTACTTCATTTTTAACCAACTTCAAAAAACAATGGCGGAGGATTTCAAGTTCAGTGCCTTGGCTTTTCCAGGGTGCCACGTGCATCAGTAAGACATCATTTAACTGCGACAAGAATAAACTAGACTAGAACATTCCAAGAAATAAAATCCTACTTGCTACTAATATTACAAATGCGAAAGTATGTGAGGATGTTTGGTTGGATGTTCAGATGTTTGGACATTAGTTACTCTTTCACTCAAAAACTACCAAACCGATTTGGATGAAATTTGGCACTAAGATAGTAGATAGCCTGGATTATAACATAGGGTTGGGATAACAATAGGACTTTTTATCTTGATATTCTCACGGGAACTGGAACCGCGAGGGTGAAACCGTGGGCGGCTAGTATATTAATAAATATTTCTCACACATCATCTATTAGCCTAGTCCCAAAATGGTGGTATGGAAACCGATAAACGCCGTATTTTTAGTGTGTCGACAAGGCACAGACAAAAACAGTTCACCCTCATGTAAAGTCCGGTGAAAATGTTTTCGAAGGCTGACGGATTTATTGAGGCAGATTTTTGCGCAAATGTCTTAGCACAAGTGTCCTGATCCCAAGACGGCTTTGCCTTGCCTAAAACGAGCCTCTACTTTTTATTAAGTCTTCTTTTCTTGAATGGCAAGCTTGTACTTATTTATAGCCTAATAATAACTTATATAAATTGCATTCCAAAATATCCCAGACACGTTATTGTTTTTCATGAATTTAATTAGGCTCTTGAGTTGTTACTGTTGTTTTTGCTTCGAATCATGAGCATAATCACTCTTAGAATACTAAGAGTATATTATACATGGTGTATAAATAGATCTGTGACGCTTGAAACTTGAGAAAAGATTTTTTTCGTACACTTAAACGCGCTACCATTATAATGCTAAAAGTCGTCGAGAATTTGAATTTTATTTTTGTCTTAGGTAATTTATTTATAAAACGCCTATCGAAAATTGTAATGTGGTTTTCCAATTTTCAATAATAATAGGAACTTACTTAATAGACTTACCTTTTTCGGCTAGGACAACAACGGGGAAATGAGACAAAACATTATCCAGTGACAAGTAAATTGATCTTTATTATTATCCTGACTCTATACAAACCAAAACTAAAAAGGTGTCCTGTAATCCACACATAAAAAACATAAAAAATAGGTACACTGTTAAAACAATTAATTTAAAGTTACTGTTTTAGTGATATCTTAAATAAAATTGAAGGTTCATGAATGCCTGCCCAAGGATATCAGAAATGGAACTTAATTGAATGTGATGAGAAATTGATGATGATGCTACACTATGGGTGAACTCCTAAGCTTGCTGATGTGAATGAATGGTGGTTGTTGATATGGATATATTTATATATTTAGATAAACTAAATGTTAGTTTTTTGGGTTAATTTAATAGAGGAATGGGGTCACCGCTCTATGTGTGATCCTCTGATTATATTTTCACTGCTTGATACTAGCAGGATAGTAAAACAGCCGGAGGCGACTCCCGGGCTTCCCTGATCTGTCCTCTTAACGCCGAGCGTACTGAATTTTCTGCTTCGCGGGCGGAGTGGTGTTTCGGAGGGGCGCCGTATGCGTCTCGTCACCTGCGAGAGTGGATTATGAACGGAGGTGATTTCAAATATTATTGTAACCGGTGAATTCTCACAAAGGGGCCCAACTGTAATGTCTTTACAACGAAGCCTGAAGGGCCCTATTTCATCTAAAAAGCATCAGAGCAAGGGGAAGGTTGATACCCCAGACTTAACCTCTAAAGTGGCCACTTGCATACCGATTATGATGCTGTGACTTATTTTTAATATTTCTTATTTGTAAGTAAATGTTTAATTTGTGAATAAATTATGTTTCACAGTATGATGCCTTTCTGTTTATATTACAGGGAAGCTCTGGCTACAGAGATTAGCCCCAATTATGCTTACATGAGGGCTTCCATGCCACATGGTGTGCACTCATGAAAGCATTCTTGAAGTGACTTATTTATGAAAGTTTACTAATAAAAAGAGAAAGTAACACCCCTAGGGGGTCCCTTTGTATCAATTACAAGGCTTAACTTGATAACTTAGGTGGATTAGGCAAGTATAATGGTAAGATCAAGTAGGGACACTGATTATGAAATTCTGATGTGGAGTGCACTGACACTAACCTGCGGCTTCAGCTATTCGTTTATCATCATTACATATTCCTTCTAATTGTTTATACTGGTATCAATAAAATTTTAATTAATCAAAAAGAGTTTAATTAAAGTAACCTTAAAAAGCAAGGACCTTCTGTCATATATCAATCTCAGACCATCTGACAATCTCCTGTCAGTGTCATACCTGTCACTGTCGATCTGACAGATGGGGCGTTACGTGCGTTTGCACTGCATTAAAACGTAAATCAGTGAAGATAATATTCCTGGTGTACTATGGCCAAAATTAAAAGCCAAGGCTGATGCTACCTCTGAACAATGAAAACCTGTAAAGTTAACAAGGTTCGAAGAGCCGTTTCGGCCACCACAACAAAACATTTAAATACAGTCATTCACCGAATTAAGCATCTCTTTTCCTTTACATTTTTTTTTCTACTAGCTCCCACCCATCGTACCTACCTATCCACCTCACCTACTATATATTTATATCTATATATATATATATATATATATATATATATATATCTTAATGAAAGGAAATTTTAAAATGACCGAAGTCTGCAGAGATACTGCCTTATACAAGAGCCGACATTACAAAATATAAGTAAATTAATTTTCAGAATCATTATCCTTATTTCAATAGAGACTTGAAATTGGCTATGGAAATCTATGATAGATGTATCAAAAGTGCCATAGCCGTCTGAAAAAGGCGGGGCCATCACAGAACTAGTGCTGATTGGTTGGGGTACGCCAACGCTGTGCGACAAAAATATTAATACACCTTCTAATGGGAAAAATCTAACAAAAGCTCCACCTCTTTTCAAGATTACTTGAAACAAAATCGCTATATAAATTCCTTTCTGGAACTCTGTGTTACTTTCATAACATAGTTTTGCAGTAATATCAATAATATTTGTTACTTATTGCGATATTAGTTATCATCTCTCATTCATATTTTCTTCGATTTCAACAGTTAAATATAATCAAATAAGGGTGGTTAGCACCATCTAACTTTAACACTGCAAAAATTTATAGGATTTGACAGCTTTGACAACCAAAAATCGGTTGAAGTTAAATGCAATTCAGCCTAAATGATTAATTATTCAAGGAAAAAAAAATACATCCAAGCGCTGATTATCTCACGAAAACTTGGTTCAGTTTCAGCTTCACTATTTTAGCAGTCATACAGTTTGAAAATATGACACTAATGACAGCGTGAAACTGGTTGCTAGGTGACTTTTTGTTCGATAATCAGCCTGCCGATTAATAAACATCGCAACTGGGTCGGCAATAACATCGCAAATCTTTGGGCCGGATTCCCAAGGGTGCGGGTTCGAGTCCCATCTCTGAGCGATATCACATTTAGTTTTTTATAGAATATTCTGTTGTTTATGACTTTTTAATTTTTGCATTTTTCAATGCTACTTTATACTTACTCATCCGACCTTTGGAAATCCGGTCCAAAATTCGGTCGTGGGTTTGAGTCCCATCTGAGAATTCACTTGCGGTCAAGTTGACTTTTTCCAATATTTTTCTATTTAAAATTTATCATAAGAATATTTTCTTGTTTATTTACGACATACAATGCTAGCATTGTAAAATGCAAAAACAAAAAGTTCCAACATTACAGACGTTAAAACTTAGCCTTTTACATTAGTGTTCACTTAGGGTTTTCTACGGAGTCGTAATCTTTCGTTAAGAAATTAAATTAACCTGATCCATCTGGTTAGTCCAGGGTCTAAGTACACTAAAAACAATTCTCACTTACTTAAATCAAAATGAAACAACTAAATTGAATTCAAATCAGTGCCGTCAGAATCTAGCGTCGGAACTTTGTAAATACCGAAAAAGGCGCCTAAACGATTACATCAGGATCCCATGACAGCTTCTGTTGAGCCGGTGGCGGCGGTGGCGGTTGGACTGTCAAAACATCGCATCCCACGCTTGCATAGTGACACATGGCGGGTCGGTGAGGTGCCCACATGCTATCATTACGCCTAGGATGGCTCAGATGAACGATAGTGCCCCTTTGAGATGAAGCGGCCGCGACCAGAGGCCACGCACGTGCGTTTGTGCGGCGCGGCAGCGCCGTCGTCTCACGTCGCCGCACGGAAATTGACGAATCTACCTTTATGGCGAATGTGGCCGCTAATGAATATTCTGAGCTTGTAGCTTCTGACTCATACGAAAACCCCAAATTTTAAACGTAGTGTACAATCATCCCAGTAAATATTTCAATTTATTAGGATGAAATTAAAAATCGCTAAAGTAAAATAAATTTACAGTATTGAGTATCAAATAAATAGATAAGGTTTGAGTGTAAAAATCCAAAAATGCACCCAGTGACAAACGACAGATGCAGCATAGCAGCGAATGAAAAAAGGAAAAGGAAACAATAAGGCCCCATGTCCTTTCACTTTATAAGTATTTAAAGAATATAAAGTTCTAGTATGGTAAACCTTTCTTTATATTTATAAAGTTTTTAAAATAAATTGTTCTACTAAAAAGCAGAAGGAGCAAGATTGCGGTGGCGCTGCAGGTTCGCACGAGGTCGGGGCCGGCGCGGGCGCACCTGTGCGCCCAATGATGGAGAACAATTGCTATCATTAGCGGCCATCGGCGGACGGCGGCTGAGCCCACTCGCTACATATTCAAACAAGCGCAACGACAATGCGAGTTCGTTCCAAACTCAATAAATTATAGCTAATGCCCAATTTGCGTCGGCCGGTTAACAATGCCGTTCCCGCAATTACTTAAACGCGTGTAACCGCTCGCGATACGATCTGCCTTCGTCCTCCGACGTCATTGTCTCACCGATGCGATACATGTGCGCAATTACACTGTATCGATTACAGCTGACTCAGACCACTCCGATCCAACGGATTGACTGCGCCTATAAAACATTGTTTTTAGTAGCCGTAATTAGTGTTCCGATCGAAGAAACAAGATCGAGCCTCATGTAGCTTTATTGCCCGATTGGGAATACACCTTTATAGTAATGTAGCAATGAACCTTAAAATAAAACCTCTGTCAGCACCCGGTTAAACATTAAGCAAGTGTTCAGCAATAGTTTCTAGTTTAAAAAAAATTAAGACTGAAACAACCATTCAACTTGATGCATTAGATAATGGCATACTTACTTTTACATACTTTTTGTTTTTATCACTTTCTTAAAGAGGCGTCTTTGTATGAAAATAAATTGATAAGAAGCTTGGTAGTGCAGTAGTTACCACATTTCTGACCTGCCTGTGACTATTAAGCAACTTTCGCAGTGGTCGGTCTTGGGAAAGATGACCAAAAATTCATAAAGGCACGTAAGTAACGTAAACCGTTAGTTTCCGCTTCATTTAACACCCACCATTTAACATTGATCCCGCATGGTGGAGCATGTGGACACATTCTTCTTATAGCATGCAGCTGTAAGGGCTCGCAGTACACGATACCAAATACTCCATCGTTAGGAAAAGAGCACCGCGCCTACACACACTAACTTGGATTCCTGTTTTGAAATAAATTAAAATTACGAATTATTGGTTCAGGTCCTAATTTCATGATGTCGACCTCTATAAGGTAGCTTAAGCATAAAATCAAATAAAACTTTTTCGTTTCCAACTTCCACTGGGTTTTTCGTTCAGAATTTTGGCACACTAAAAACAGATCAGCCGACATCTTGAAGATGTCTGACAATGTCTACCACATCAAATATTCAAACATCGTACCGCAAAACTGCTTCTGGAAGTAATAAATGAGATTATAAACGCGTAAACGACATCCTTACTTTTGTGATAGTCTAGATGGAGATTAGATATGTTAAATTATCGTTTGCCGGAAATTTGCGAGAGATTTTTCTGTATTCTACCAATTTTTTTTCTGTAAATGTGTTTCTGTGCAATATCTGACACTTAGTTCTGTTATCTACGCAATTGATACTTATAAAACTTTTTCGACCAAACATATCTTGTGGACCTAGAAAATCTCTGATTTTGATTAAATACCAGCATTTATCAACCTTTTATCAGACAAAAGTTGATAGAATCATTAATGTTATTTAAACTTAAACAACAGTGAAGGTAAACTTTTTATTAACATATTCATCCCATAATTAAACCTTATTGCATATAGGTACCTACTGCTAGCTCATATTTTAAGAATACTTCATTTGCAATCTAGTATCAGGCTGGAAGGACCGGCAAGATGTTTATGTTCTCAAGTCAGAAGCACTAACACAGACAGTGGGTTATTCCACAAATGAATGGGACGTGTAATAAGGAAACTCTATTAAGAACAAGCATTTTACCTTCATAAAATCGATTTACAGACTGAATGCGAGATCAAAATTATTTTATGATCTCGTATTTTTACTAACTTCACTCTTTCTAAACTTATTACATTGAACTCTTTATTTGTATTAGTATTCTAGAGGTTGTACACACTTTGCTATTAGCGAAGAGTTATTATAATAATAATTTACTGACAAAAAGAAATGAGTTTGTACTTGTGCGAGATTATTTTCTTTGTTGTCAGTAGTCTTTTTCGAAGTACTTATTCTCTAGTTCTAATCTCATGAGGTTAAAAACAAAAGAGCTACAAACCGAGCTAGAGTCGCAACAGTAGGCATACAGTGCTCGAGCCCAGGGCCCGATGGTAATCTGTACGAGATTCCTGCGAGTGCGACAAATCAGCCCTCATACGTGACGAATCTACGAGTATACCACCACGTTCCACATTCAACTAGTACCAGCTATTTCTAGAAACAACGTGTCTATTACTTACGGTATAAAAATACTGACAAGGAACTCGAAATTACCCAGGCTGTAACTTAAAATAAGACTAATACATAGCAGTTACGCATAAGCTCTGGACAGAGCTTGTCATGCAAATATAATGTTATTATTAAACTAACAAACAAAAAATACAGTTAAAAACTAAGTTACCTACGTAATTTTTTAAACAAAACTGAACTTTGACAAAGACACATTTTTCTTCAGAATTGTGAAATTCATTTTACGGCAAAATAAAAAACTGTAGAAGTTGGGTAAATTTTTTGTATGGAATCTGTATTTTATAAAATAACAATAAGACAAAGAAAATGTAATTTTAAATTTAAAGTGAAAATAATATTATGATAATAATTAACTTTTCCGAAAGCTTTTGGGAATAGTTTGAATTTTTTCTAGTACGTTTTTCTTTCCTACTGTAAACTGACAATTTCATCGATTTCTTTTACCTTCTATATTCCGAGTAACTTTTAGCACTAGTGTGACAATCGATTAAAATAAAATAGCTGTTTTATTTAATTTGTTATGAAATAGTACCACAATAAAAAATATTAGAGAAAACGTAGAACAAAATTGACTTATATACATGACAGTTACATTTTAGAAACAAGAAAAGATCATAATAAATATTAATAAAGAAAATTAAAACAAGCTGCTCGGAAGATTGAAGAGCTTCAATGCAGTGAAGCTCTTCAATCTCCTGAGCCAGAGATTTAAATGATCTCTGTTCTAAGCAGTTTATTTTGAAAGGTCCTTGTGTGATTTTGCTTTTAGCTGTCAGTCAGGGCTAGGGTTGCCGACTATACTGTTTTTGTATTATATACAATTATACTTTTACAAATACAAAGGAGGAGGTAATAGTTAGCATTCTTTGGTACGAGGGTCGCCTGCAAAGCGCTCGTTCGTCAACCCACGAGCCGGTAATCAATATAGATGTCATCGCATTACAATTTATAGCTAATTCAACGCTTCGTTTAATCGTAATAAGTGTATTGTTTTGGCTACGCGTAGACACATTGACATTAACAGAGACTATTGTAGCTTTCGTTTAAATTAAATTCATAAAAGAATCAGGACAGTACCAATACCTATACAGATAAAAAAATATAATTACTTACAAGTTTTAATTACATTTTTTGTGTCGTTTTAATTGGTGTGTAGTATTATACACTCATCACTTTTTCCGTTGTTGAAATACCTATGTTAATTTTTTTGGGGAATGTCAGGGGCGGCTTACTTAACTGGCCCAGGGCGCCAGATATCAAAATACGCCACTGAATTAGACACAATCTAATGGATGCGAATACAAATCTGTACTTTAGAAAAAATATTCGTAAGGTTCCGTGGGTTTGCGGTATTTTTCTTTTCGCGTATGACATAAAATAAGTGAACAGATTGTTATGACATTTTATGTATTACTACCCGGGTTCAGTTTAAAGTTACTCTTTTTTGGACAGAAGTCATATTCTATTCGCCCAAATATAGGTATATATGTCACTCCCAAACCAACTCTCAAACTGAACAAATACATAGTTTTCGAGATATTCAAGGTAGAATATTTTTTATTTGTATACCCTGTACTGTCCTGATTCTTTTATTAATTTAATTTAAACCAAAGGTAAAATAATCAGTCTCTGTTAATGCCAATGTGTCTACGCGTAGCCAAAACTGTTGGGGATCACACAGTTTGGTCAGAGTAAACACGATTAGTATTTAGTACATGTATTTCGGGAAAACATTTATATGGGACATAAACAACAATAATAGACAGCTATCAAAAAACATAAAACACGAATACAAATAAAGAACTGAGAAGCCTGGAGGTTGTATACCTACTCCAACAAAAACAATACACTAATGTACTTGAATTAGACATAAATTGTAATGCGATGACATCTATATTGTAATCAGGTGTTACTTGGCGGAAATCCATATCTTAGTAGAAAACGAAAAATATGTAGCATAATTCCGCAAGAAAAACTTACATGCATGATGCACCGCCCGCCCGCCCGCAAATAAATGCAGATGCAACACACCTTGCACCTTCACCGACTACTCTACACGTGTTTCGCCCACACACGGAGATAACTGTCTAAAGGCATATTACTATGACGCATAATAAATTAGATCCCTAATTTCATTTGGCATAATATTAGGCAGTCCTAAAATCCCTTAGTCTATATCTATAGAAAACCCTAATTTTAATTGGCATATTATAGGTAAGTAGTTGACCATAAAAATGGTAAAAAAAAATACCATTTTTATAGTCAAAAAGAATTAAACACAACAATTTCTATAATAGTTTTGCATACTAGTCAGTGACAGAAACGAATCGCCTAAAAACCGACTCCACGCAGTCTTGTATGCCCTACCCCTAGTGTGTAATTTAAGCCCGCGTAGGCGCGGAGGGGCGAGGCGGCCCGCGAGCTGAGGAGCAGGTGATTTGAAAGGTCGCCGCCGCGGCAGAGGCTGGTGGCGAAGCCGGCTAGCAAGCCGAAGCTGCGCCGTGACAGAAACCATGCATGCTGCATGCCTGCTTAATTAATATTTATTGTGTTTATTATTGTTACAACAATTATGCTTTTAAAAAAAACGTAATTCTATTATTCCTTGTGATTATTATGCCATAAATTCATTATGCTTTTTAAAAATTCTGCCTAGAGCTATTCAATTCTCTTCTGCGTTTCATAATTTATGCCTTTTAATACTTATGACAAACAATTATAGACTACACTATATTAGGACTTTTAAAATTATGCGTCGCGATAATATGCAACATGATGATTATTGTTATTAAATTATGGAACATGATATTCCATAATTTAATAACAATAATCATAATAAAGTTAATAACGTTATGCTTAAAATTACGGAGCTACGGAGCATCCTCAGGAGTTGTTAAACCGTGCACGTGTAGAGTAGTCGCTGAAGGTGTGTCACTGTGTTGCATCTTCATTTATTTGGGCGGGCGGTACATCTTGCATGTAAGTTTTTATTGCGGAATTATGCTACATATTTTTCGTTTTCTACTTCATCTATATTGATTACCTCCTCTTGAGTTGACGGGCGAGCGCCTTGCCTTACCAAATAATACTAACTATTTCCTTCTCTTTTGTATTTGTATTTAACTATTTAGTAACTTTTGTTTTCCGACTTGTATTGCCGGCGACTTCGACTGAGTTTTTCCAAGTCCTTATTCTTCCTCTTAATTTTCATGCATTAAAGGAACTCGTCATGGTATAGATACAAATTATTACTATCCGTTAATTAATGCTCCATAACTGACTCACAAAAAATAAATCAAAAGACTAACCTGTAAAAATTAAAGCATTTAATAAAATAATTCTATGTTATTTTTTACTGACACCAAGCACGAAAATTATTGTTACTTCCTTTTGAGTTCATTTATGAAGTTTTAATCTTTTTATGATGGGAAGCCAAGTGAAGTACCTACTTACTTTGGTTATTCCTGGTTCCGCGTAAAGAAATTATTTGTTTTAATATAAAAAAAAATATTAAATCAGTTTTGGCTGTTTATGCTTGAAAATTTTAACAGACAGACAGAGTTGCTTTTTCATTTATAATATTCGAATGGATTAGCGTGAATGGTAAATTTTCTATGTCGGGAAGTAATTTAAACACTGTTCTAAGGCTTACGCAAACAAAGGGAACAGATGAATGACTAAGATCCTAACTTCAAAACTGACGAACTTTCATCTCCTATTTAAAATTTTGAAAAATCTATGATAAATTTTTATGTCCAATTTTATTTCAGAGGTCAATTGCCAATTAAGGTTTAGCAACTCACCCAAATTGGTCAGGTGCATTCAACAAACAGTAGCATCGAACATTCACGATATAATTATAAAATGTATCTACTTGATTTACAAAAAAGTTCAATTGGTGTGTAAGTTACTCTCGCTGTGTTATGGTGTATATGTTTCGATTTATTTGTATTATATTGTTGTTAATTTATACTTGTGAAATATTTTATTTTAGTAGCTAATTTATCTATTATTATTTGTGTTTGTAATAATATGGTGTAGCCGGTAGTGCTCTCTCATCGATATAGGTAGGTAGCCACGGAAGACCAGCGTTGGACTGTCTGCGACATCCAACACGTCATGCTGAGTGGACTACCTTTTAAGTGTCACTATTATTTTATGTGTCAATTATGTCATTATTGTATACATGTGATTTCTTGTGACACTTAATAAATTTTTCTTTCTTTCTTTTCTTTCTTTCTTTCTTTCTTATATAATCATAATTCTTGTAAGTTGACTGCTAATTCGCCCAGCAAATCCATTAAAATTCTACACAACGTTAACTCTTCACTATTTCAGATAAATTACGACTCGTAAGTCTGACTTTATTAATTACATTTGGCAAGTGTGTTACTAAATGTTCGTCGAGTCGCAATCTAGGTAAGTACCAGCACTAAAATATATATAAAGTAAAATGCAACCAACTCGCTTATAAATCCATTTTTTTTAATTTACGACACGACAAATACGTAGAGGTATCAGTAGTGTAGATCTGGAGGCGAGCCAATTTTTGAGCTCGTTTTAAGTTTTGTGCAATCGTCCTATTTTTCTAAACTAAAACAGTTGCACGCGACACGATATTCTCTGGAGCGAGAAACGCGTCCAATATTAGGTGCGTATAGTATACTAACCTGCACAATATCGTTTTACAACCGAACCACGCCGTTAACTCGTGATATATTGCTGCTTGTAAATTAACTATTTTGTAACTTAATAGAGATATAGGGATTCCTCAAAGCTTCGCTTATACATTTATGGGATAAACGAAGTCACAATCGTTAATTAAAGTCGCTGGTCGCGTGCCCTCACTTTTGACTCATCAAGCGAAGAACACTAATGTAATAAACAGCGCAACAGAAAAAACGCGGATACTCTAATTGATGGGCAAGAACAAGGCCGACGACGCGCCGAGACGTCCAGTGCCCGACAAATGACTCCACTTTGAATACAAGACTAAATTCAAAAACTCCAGTATCTTTGAACGCTAGCTGGGGAGATAGTAAACTTCTTGTTGTCAGGTTATAGCGCTGGGAACATTGTCTTCGTGTTCACTTGTCGAGATGACATGCCATCAGTCTTAGGAACTCATTAAGCGGACCGTAAAGTGTGCTCGCAGACTTCCGGACACTCGCTAATGACTGCTAAGACTACTCTTGGCACAGAGCTAATATGTAGCATCGGTTTAAAGCTATAATCGAAAAATGTAGCGTTACTAATAGTACATGAAAATAAATATGCGTAAAAATGATTTTGTAAAAATCAAGCTGTTTTAGTTCCTATGACCACCTTCTGACTTCGTCATCAGACCCTGATACCTACCATCAATTTGTTTATATATTTTATATTATCAAGGACAGAGACAGGTACTTATCGACGATTTTAACGAGCCCAAACTCAATGGGGTTGCGTAACTTTATTAAAGAGTTCGTATGGTCACCTTGCGGTTCCATAATCAAATTAGCATCTTGTCATACAGAACAATTTTACAATGTCGTCCGATTTACATTTGCACGAGTATGTATTTCCGGATAAGTTGTCGAAAAATGGTTTGCTAAGCTGTCGACCTATAATATGCCTGGGTCATTCTCACGACCAAGTGTTTTTTATTATAATTTCCGTCACGATTTTTATTTTCCATTATGTACAGGGTGGCGCGATAGAACATGCATATTTCGAAAATAGATTAAAAAATCAATACGAATGGTATACTTAAAATGAAACTGAGGAATTGTAAAGCAATGACTTAAATTTATTTTTTAAAAATAACATTGTCTAAATGATCACCCTCTCTACGACGGCACTCTTCTAACCGTAAACTGAAAATTATTGAAAACTTTCTTAAGTAATGTTGGTGTAATTGCTGCCATTTCAACACGGATATTCTCTTTGAGCTGATCGATATTTTTTTTTGGATTGCTGTAGACTTTCTGTTTGAGTTAACCCCACAAAAAAAGTCGGGAGGTGTCAAATCTAAATTACGAGAGGGCCATGGTGTATGACCGAATCAGTCTGTTCGGGAACATTTTCTTTCACAACCATCACGGAGTTATTTGAAATGTGACTGTTTGCTCCGTCTTGTTGAAACCAAGTCCTAAAAGCAGAGCAGTGGACCGGTTTGACAAAAGTCGTGGGTTCGAGTCCTATCTGAGAATTCACTTTGTGGCTGAGTTGATTTTTTCCAATATTTTTCTATTTAAAATTTATCGTAAGTATAAAAATAGCCTTGAAAAATGTAAAAATTCAAAACTCATAAAATATTTTGGAATTTTCAAGTTCTGGAACCAAAAACCCTTCCAGCATCGCAATATAGCGCTCAAATGTTTCCAAACAGACTGATTGACTCAAACACAAGTCTACAGCAATAATCCAAATAAACATGGATCAGCTCAAGGAGAATATCCGTAGTGAAATGGCAGCAATTACGCCAACATTACTGAAGAAAGTCTTCAATAATTTCTGTTCGCGGTTAGAGGAGTACCGTCATAGAGAGGGTCATCATTTAGACTTACGATACCACTGGACTCATTGCAGTCCAGTGGTACCGTAAGTCCTAATTACAGGGTGGCGCAATAGAACATGCGTATTTCAAAAATAGATAAAAAAATCAATACGAAAAGTAGGATAGTTAAAATGAAACTAAGAAATTGTAAAGCAATAACTGAAGTTAATTTTTTAAAACTAACATCATCTAAATTCTCCTTGAGCTGATCGATGTTTTTTTGATTATTGCTGTAGACTTGTGTTTTGACTTAACTCATTGCAGTCCAGTAGTATCGTAAATCCTTCACCAATCATGCCAAGTTTCTTTTTTACCGACTTCAACAAAAAAGGAGGGAGGTACTCAATCCAACGCGTATTTTTTTATTTATTTTTTTGTCTGATGTATGTATACCGATTACTCCGGTGTTGGTGATCCGATTTTAATAGTTGTTTTTTTGTTCGATCGGGTACACTGTCAATTTGGTCCCATATAAGTCTCATTGAGATCCGATGATAATCTTCGGAGATATTGGGCCTAATGTCATGGAAGACATGAAACAATTATATCATCCAGGCTTTTGGCAAGTAGTCGTTTACCTAGATGACATTGTTGTGTATGGGCTGATTTTTAGTGTAAGTAACGGCACATGATGTAACTAAAAAATCTGAAATAAAAACATTTCATAAAAAAAAATCAAACCGACTTCAAAAAGTAAAAAATAAAACTTTTGGAGTCGGTGCCAGCCAGGGCATTCTACATTGCACTTCTATTCACTATATATTTTTTTGGCCTTAGCTAGCTAGCACCGACTCCAAAAGTTTTATTTTTTACTTTTTGAAGTCGGTTTGATTTTTTTTTATGAAATGTTTTTATTTCAGATTTTTTAGTTACATCATGTGCCGTTACTTACACTAAAAATCAGCCCATACACAACAATGTCATCTAGGTAAACGACTACTTGCCAAAAGCCTGGATGATATAATTGTTTCATGTCTTCCATGACATTAGGCCCAATATCTCCGAAGATTATCATCGGATCTCAATGAGACTTATATGGGACCAAATTGACAGTGTACCCGATCGAACAAAAAAACAACTATTAAAATCGGATCACCAACACCGGAGTAATCGGTATACATACATCAGACAAAAAAATAAATAAAAAAATACGCGTTGGATTGAGTACCTCCCTCCTTTTTTGTTGAAGTCGGTAAAAAAGAAACTTGGCATGATTGGTGAAGGATTTACGATACTACTGGACTGCAATGAGTTAAGTCAAAACACAAGTCTACAGCAATAATCAAAAAAACATCGATCAGCTCAAGGAGAATTTAGATGATGTTAGTTTTAAAAAATTAACTTCAGTTATTGCTTTACAATTTCTTAGTTTCATTTTAACTATCCTACTTTTCGTATTGATTTTTTTATCTATTTTTGAAATACGCATGTTCTATTGCGCCACCCTGTAATTAGGACTTACGGTACCACTGGACTGCAATGAGTCCAGTGGTATCGTAAGTCTAAATGATGACCCTCTCTATGACGGTACTCCTCTAACCGCGAACAGAAATTATTGAAGACTTTCTTCAGTAATGTTGGCGTAATTGCTGCCATTTCACTACGGATATTCTCCTTGAGCTGATCCATGTTTATTTGGATTATTGCTGTAGACTTGTGTTTGAGTCAATCAGTCTGTTTGGAAACATTTGAGCGCTATATTGCGATGCTGGAAGGGTTTTTGGTTCCAGAACTTGAAAATTCCAAAATATTTTATGAGTTTTGAATTTTTACATTTTTCAAGGCTATTTTTATACTTACGATAAATTTTAAATAGAAAAATATTGGAAAAAATCAACTCAGCCACAAAGTGAATTCTCAGATAGGACTCGAACCCACGACTTTTGTCAAACCGGTCCACTGCTCTGCTTTTAGGACTTGGTTTCAACAAGACGGAGCAAACAGTCACATTTCAAATAACTCCGTGATGGTTGTGAAAGAAAATGTTCCCGAACAGACTGATTCGGTCATACACCATGGCCCTCTCGTAATTTAGATTTGACACCTCCCGACTTTTTTTGTGGGGTTAACTCAAACAGAAAGTCTACAGCAATCCAAAAAAAAATATCGATCAGCTCAAAGAGAATATCCGTGTTGAAATGGCAGCAATTACACCAACATTACTTAAGAAAGTTTTCAATAATTTTCAGTTTACGGTTAGAAGAGTGCCGTCGTAGAGAGGGTGATCATTTAGACAATGTTATTTTTAAAAAATAAATTTAAGTCATTGCTTTACAATTCCTCAGTTTCATTTTAAGTATACCATTCGTATTGATTTTTTAATCTATTTTCGAAATATGCATGTTCTATCGCGCCACCCTGTACATAATGGAAAATAAAAATCGTGACGGAAATTATAATAAAAAACACTTGGTCGTGAGAATGACCCAGGCATATTATAGGTCGACAGCTTAGCAAACCATTTTTCGACAACTTATCCGGAAATACATACTCGTGCAAATGTAAATCGGACGACATTGTAAAATTGTTCTGTATGACAAGATGCTAATTTGATTATGGAACCGCAAGGTGACCATACGAACTCTTTAATAAAGTTACGCAACCCCATTGAGTTTGGGCTCGTTAAAATCGTCGATAAGTACCTGTCTCTGTCCTTGATAATATAAAATATATAAACAAATTGATGGTAGGTATCAGGGTCTGATGACGAAGTCAGAAGGTGGTCATAGGAACTAAAACAGCTTGATTTTTACAAAATCATTTTTACGCATATTTATTTTCATGTACTATTAGTAACGCTACATTTTTCGATTATAGCTTTAAACCGATGCTACATATTAGCTCTGTGCCAAGAGTAGTCTTAGCAGTCATTAGCGAGTGTCCGGAAGTCTGCGAGCACACTTTACGGTCCGCTTAATGAGTTCCTAAGACTGATGGCATGTCATCTCGACAAGTGAACACGAAGACAATGTTCCCAGCGCTATAACCTGACAACAAGAAGTTTACTATCTCCCCAGCTAGCGTTCAAAGATACTGGAGTTTTTGAATTTAGTCTTGTATTCAAAGTGGAGTCATTTGTCGGGCACTGGACGTCTCGGCGCGTCGTCGGCCTTGTTCTTGCCCATCAATTAGAGTATCCGCGTTTTTTCTGTTGCGCTGTTTATTACATTAGTGTTCTTCGCTTGATGAGTCAAAAGTGAGGGCACGCGACCAGCGACTTTAATTAACGATTGTGACTTCGTTTATCCCATAAATGTATAAGCGAAGCTTTGAGGAATCCCTATATCTCTATTAAGTTACAAAATAGTTAATTTACAAGCAGCAATATATCACGAGTTAACGGCGTGGTTCGGTTGTAAAACGATATTGTGCAGGTTAGTATACTATGAAATGAAACTAAGAAATTGTAAAGCAATAACTGAAGTTAATTTTTTAAAACTAACATCATCTAAATTCTCCTTGAGCTGATCGATGTTTTTTTGATTATTGCTGTAGACTTGTGTTTTGACTTAACTCATTGCAGTCCAGTAGTATCGTAAATCCTTCACCAATCATGCCAAGTTTCTTTTTTACCGACTTCAACAAAAAAGGAGGGAGGTACTCAATCCAACGCGTATTTTTTTATTTATTTTTTTGTCTGATGTATGTATACCGATTACTCCGGTGTTGGTGATCCGATTTTAATAGTTGTTTTTTTGTTCGATCGGGTACACTGTCAATTTGGTCCCATATAAGTCTCATTGAGATCCGATGATAATCTTCGGAGATATTGGGCCTAATGTCATGGAAGACATGAAACAATTATATCATCCAGGCTTTTGGCAAGTAGTCGTTTACCTAGATGACATTGTTGTGTATGGGCTGATTTTTAGTGTAAGTAACGGCACATGATGTAACTAAAAAATCTGAAATAAAAACATTTCATAAAAAAAAATCAAACCGACTTCAAAAAGTAAAAAATAAAACTTTTGGAGTCGGTGCTAGCTAGCTAAGGCCAAAAAAATATATAGTGAATAGAAGTGCAATGTAGAATGCCCTGGCTGGCACCGACTCCAAAAGTTTTATTTTTTACTTTTTGAAGTCGGTTTGATTTTTTTTTATAAAATGTTTTTATCTAAAGATACTTTCATAAATTTTCGTGTTCCTTTAGGGTTGGACCACACCTAGCAGCACGGAACAGCACTTTTTCGTCATTCTATCTACGCTACGCTACTAACGGAACGCTACCGCACCGCCGATGCAGCCGCATGCTACAGCGTTCCGTCAGTCTTTCTCGCTGTAGCAAATCGCGGGTCCGAGCAACAGAGAGGAATAAGGCGACGAAAAAAGGCGAAAGCGTGCTGATATATGTGGTCCAACCTTTATTCAATTCAGAGAATGTTTAAGTTGAATCCTACATTTAAATACCTAAATCATTAAATATTGCGGTCAATGAAAACACCGACAAATATAATGTTTCATTCATATTTTTGTAAGAGACATCTGTTCGCTGTGGTTAATTTGTCACCGATGTTTATGTTTGTTAACTAAAACAGGAGTGCACAACATTAATAGTGCGCGCTCTGAGTCAGCGGCCTATATCCTCAATTATTTACAGCGGGCTGCGAACAGATAGGGCTGTCTACACGAAAATAACCATTTTTAAACTAGTCGTAATTAGTCAGAGCTACTAATAGATTTGGAATAAATAAATGGGTACGCGTCCTTTTTTTTGTTGACCTTTCACCGTAATTTCTAATAGAAGAGCTGAGGAAGACGAGTGGTTCTTTTTCTTTCTGAAGATATTTCTTGTTTTAACAAAAGTCAAAAACTATGTTCTTTAAACTCCTTCACTGCTTTGTCGCATAACTGAGTTGCCGATCGCTTGTAGTTGTAGTGCCTTTACTTTAGAAACCTAAAAAAGAAACTTCTGAAATTCCCCAATTAACCGTAGTTGGAGATTAGTTAGCATCCTTAGTGGCATCGGTAATTGCGGTCGGGACCCCGGCACACCGCTCGTTTATCTAATTAGCGAGGAGGCGCCCGCGCCACCGCGCTGCGTCTGCGTAGCCGTCTGCGCATCATGCCTGCCACTAACTATATTTCTAACTTAGTTACTTCGAAAAGACACTATTCATAGGTAACATTCGACATTTAGTAACTCTTACGAGCTAGTCAATTTTTTTAATAAAACAACTTTTCCTGATATTTCGCGCACTATATTTCACAAATAAATAACTGGAAAAGTTGTTTTATTTCAATGAACAGTGCGTGCCAAAACCTAAGACATATGTAGTAAATTTTTAGGGTTCCGTACCTCAAAAGGAAAAAACGGAACCCTTATAGGATCACTTCGTGGTCCGTCCGTCCGTCTGTCAAGACCGTTTTTCTCAGGAACGCGTGGAGCTATCGAACTGAAATTTATAACTAATACTCAGGTCTACTGTCCCTTGGAGCTGTGAAAAAATCAAACTTCTAAGCCAAAGCAAACAAAAGATACAGTTGTTTATGCCGCAAATTTCCAATCAAAACCTACAGGGTACTTCCCGTGAACTTAGAATCTTGAAATTCGGTACGAAGTAACGTCTTATAGTACAGATAAAGGAAAAATTGCGAAAACCGTAAATTTTTGTTACATCATATAATAAAAAATATTTTACGGAACCCTCGGTGCGCGAGTCTGACTCGCACTTGGCCGGTTTTTTCGGGTTATGTAGTGAAGAGCCTAAATTCAAAATGCCACTATTGTAATAATACCTAAAAAGTGACTTGCCTAAGAATCAGATTGCCGGCAACGCCTAAACATTATTATTTAATAAATGCGGTTTCGTCTATAAATCGAAATGCCTAAACAGCGGTATATCACATCAATGCCTAATGCGCAAGTTTTTACGCCGAGATTGTGTTATCTCAACTTCTCTGTGTTTTGAAAGGCAGGTATGATAAAGACTACGCCGGTATGAAGAGTCCACAGTCGTTTATAAAAAAATTAAGATAATTTGGTAACCTTTATTTTTAGAAATGTTTTACTTTGCTTTGTTTAGCATCACTACAAATAACTAACAAGTGATTGAGTCTATTTTAAAAGTACCTATTGCTATTAATAAAGAAAAGGTGGGTAGTGCAAGTTATCTTTATCCAATAATAACAGTGCGGTCTTTGCTCTGTACAGTGTTTCCTAAAATTAATGTCACATTGAGGAGCCCGTGGGGCAGTGGTTCGCGCGCTCGGCCTGCTATCGTTGAGGTTAAGCAACTTTCGTAATGGTCGGTCACGGGATGGGTGACATGAAATTTACTAACTAGAGCTCCTCCGTGCTTCGGAAGACACGTTAAGCCATTGGTCCCGGCTGCATTTGCAGTCGTTAAAACCCACCAACCCGCATTGGGCCGCGTGGTGGGTCATGGTCCATTCTCGTTATCCATCCATAAGGAAGTCCAGTGCCCCAGCAGTGAGGACATTAAAAATATCACATTCCCGAAGACGGTAATAAATTATAATATCTATGAATTATCATCATCATGATCATCATCAGCCATTCGAATGTCCCCAAGATGCCCACTGAGTACCCAGTGTATGAAAAAGGTTGGTTATGAAAATCTGGTACATTTTCATTGTAAAATTTTATTATTTGAGACGATTGATAATAAATATTTACCTGTCTCAGCGTTTTTGAAAATTTCACCCCCAAAAGTGAGAAAAGGGGGATGAAGTTGTGTAAGAATAGTCTTTTTATTTTCAAAGTAAGAGTGTTAGGATCTTGAAATTGTAATTAGGTTGATAATTAAAAATAAAAATTTACCTGTCTCGGCTTTTTTTAAAACTACACCCCCAAAAGGGTAAAAAGGGGGATGTAGTTGAGTAAGAGAAATCCATTATTTTCAAAGATAAAGTGTTAGAATCTTCAAATTTTGTATTTAGGTTGATAATTAAAAATTTAAATTTACCTACTCGCCGTCGTTTAAAATTCCACCCCCAAATGGGTGAAAAGTGAGATGAAGTTGAGTAAGAAAAGTCCTTTATTTTAAGAGTAAAAGTCATTCATTTTTATAAGGATTATGTTTGGAAATTAAATACAAATAAACAGGCCTAAATTTTGTGATTTAAGAGAATCGACCCCTAAGGAGGAAAAAAGGGGTAGTTGATGTTAAAATCGATATGGGTATCGTTATTGAGGTTTTATGTGATGTTGATTACGAAAATGGCATCGATTTTAAGGTCCGACACGGTGGGCATAATTCAACCCTTAAAAGTTTGAAAAATTACTTTAAACTTTGTTTAGAATAATTATGCAAAATAGATATAGCGACTTTTAATGCTTTGGAATATTTTTTACGATACTTCGTGACATCAAATACTTCTTCATTCATACTTATCCATGCTAATATTATAAATGTGAAAGTGATTGTTGTCTGTCTGGCTGTTCCCTTTCTCGAGTAAACCGCTGAATAGATTTTAGTGAAATTTGGTATGCTTTTTATTCTGATAAATGGCATCACCACGCGACTTTCTGAGCCCTGAGACATTAAAGTCCGTCATGCGTTGCTTTTGAACAATAAATAATTAATCCTATCTTATCCTATCCTATTAATATTATAAATGCGGAAGTTTATGAGGATGTTTGTATGGATGGATGTTTATTACTCTTTCACGCAAAAACTACTGACCCGATTTCGATTAAATTTGGCATACAGATAGAAGATCGATTAAAACATAGTCTACTTTTTACCCCGGTAGGTTCACGGGAATGTTACTCTCGCAAAACGGCTAAACGGATTTGAATGAAATTCGGGACACAGTCAGTTTATAGCCTGAAGAAGAACATTATGATACTTTTGTGCCGTTAAAATATCTCATTCCTAAGGGAAAACATAAAAAATATATGTGAGGTAAAATAGGCGGCGCCACATAATTTTAGAAATCCTGCTATCCTACTAATATTATAAATGTAAAAGTGTAGATGTATAAAAGTTTGGTTTGGATGAAATTCGGGACACAGGTACGTAATAACCTGGAGAGGAACATTGAATGCTTTTGAAACTTTTGAAAATGCCAAACTTCTATGGTTAAATAAAAAAATCGATACGGGCTTAAATAGATAGCGCCACATAGTTTTTTAAATCCTCCTACCCTACTTCCTACTAATATTATTAATGTGAAAGTTTGGATGTTTAGGTGTTTGGATGTTGGTTACTCAATCACGCAAAAATGGCTAAACGGGTTTGGATGAAATTCGGGACACAGATACTTTATAGCCTTGAGAGGAACATAGCTTACTTTTATCGCGTAAAAATCCCTATTTTAAATAAAATATACTACATCGCAACAGTGGCGTAAGTAGTATTTTTTTAAAGATGAATTATGGAGTTAGGTTAGGTAAAAGATAGATATTTCTTTCTTTAACTAAATCTTTCTGGACCAAGTTCTAAAGACCACGCGGACGAAGTCGCGGGCGGAAGGTAGTTTATTATATGGAAAATATATCAAAATATAACTGTCTGTAGCCAAAACGAATCGTTTTTGAATATAGGAACCGGGGAATACTTAACGTTAAAATCGCTTGTTAAGGACATTTGTTGGCGACCGCGACCGGGTCTTGCGACCGACTGCTTTGTATGAGTTTATATGAAACACAAAACAATCAGCTAATTTTCAATACGATGTCCATAGAATGGAAAAAGTTGGTCGCTTATTGTAAAATAGCAGACTTGGGCCCGAGGTACGGTGACGTATTAGCTTGCGTTTTTTAGTGCTACAAATAAATTCATACGAAGCAGTGGGTGTCACCCGACCCATCATCCGAATGTTACCTTTACGCGTTGCTTTTCGATTTTTTAGGGTGTACTACCTATAATCGATAACTGTAATTCACAGATACTGTAAGTCCGTAGGCGGCATCGCCAACACAGAACAAAACGCAAATCAATTTGGCATGAAACCCGCTATGTTAGACAACAATACGGGGATGAGTCAAGTGGCTACGTGGCAATGAATTGGCGTGTTGGTGGAGACAAAACTACTAAGCCGCTCCAACCTGCAGGCCTTACCTCGACTCCTACGCTGCTATACTATGCTCCTTTTACTAAACCTTGAACAAACGTTTGTACACTTTTCCTAATGTTACAATCTTGTCCTAGATTTTTCTTATTATGGTTTCGTGAAAACTTGATAATTTTACGGTAGGAGATCCCTGAATCTTATATTAACATATACTTATATAACGAAATAATAAGAGACGCGCAATATTATTTTAACAAACATTTTATCAGTGGGAGGAGTGAAATGCATCTACTCCCACTGGTCGGGACATAAGCCTTCAATTCGTAATATCTTTGTTTTTATTTTATGTGAAACCTATATAGTTGCACAAACATTAGTGAAAACATGTTCGAAACTCCTTTACTTCGTCCGAGGACTACGTTTTAATCGAAAGTTTATACTTCTCATAGTTCTCATACAGTACCTAATAGATATTCTTATTTTTTATTTTATTTAAAGACTATGAATAAAACTAGCGACTAAGTTATCTTAATGTAGTAGTTAGTCCTTACGCTTTTTTATTTAATTGATGTTTAAATCAATTCGTATTGTCGTCAAGAAATTCGTTGCTACTAACTGAGGTATAGAATTTTGTAAAGTTCAAAATTCTTTTAGGTTTACCGAAATATTACCCAGCATAGGTAACCTACCTAGTATGATCATAAGACAAATAAAGAATTTTGCATTACTTACCAAGGTAAATATTCACGGCTAATTTCTTTCTACTAACTAATCAGTGAGTGATCTCTTAAGTTAGTGATAAGACTGTTTTTTCTCATCACTTTACCAAAATATTTAGGGAACAAGCATGAGCCTAGGTACTATTTGCCATGATGTATTATTGGGATAGTTGCGATACGATAAGTAAGGAAAAATGGAGTATCATAAAACCTTTTTATTAAAAAAATCAAAACCAACTTCTAAAAGTGAAAAATAATAGTTGAATTTTTCACTTTTAGCAGTTTTTTTTTTTTTTTTTTTCTCTTTTTGACTATTATTTACACATGCTAGCATACAGAAGTGCATTTCCAACACACCAGCAAGTCATACAGTAACAGTTAAGATAACAAATTACTTTAAATAAATTCAAAACAATAAAAATATGATGTCATTACGAAATTAAAGAAAGTCAAATTTCTAGATAATAAAGTAAATTAAATTAAGTAAATGTCATTGGAAAAATAATAATAATCTAAAACAATTTGATACATACAAAAAAATAAAGAAATTACAATACAATAAAACTTAAAGGAATAATATCAGATTTTTATAATTGTCATGTCATAAGATATTCTAATTCTAAATATTTACTAGCTTCTCTACATATATGGTCAATCTTATCAGCAAATAAATCAATGTCAGGGCACTGAGTGAGTATGTCCCCAATCAGGCGTAATGCGCGAACAGTAGGTGCATTAGCGGCATGTACAGTGCGTGTGACGTTTTTATTTTACAACTTTTAAGTTACTTAATGTCCCGTACTAACTTACACTTAAAATCTGCCCCAACAATGACAATGATTTCATATAAAACGACTAAGCACTTGCCAAAACGTAATCGATATTTTTCAGGATTATGAAAAAACCACTAGTGGAAGTATCTCGTGGAATTTATGGAACCACACTTGGATCCAAAGCTCGAAAGCTCTAAAATATTATAAAAACGAAAATGTGTTTGTTTGTCCTTCCTTAACGCCCTAACTAAGCAACCAATCG
This sequence comes from Chrysoteuchia culmella, assembly GCA_910589605.1. Lineage (NCBI taxonomy): Eukaryota > Metazoa > Arthropoda > Insecta > Lepidoptera > Crambidae > Chrysoteuchia > Chrysoteuchia culmella. The sequence continues at coordinate 12,366,680 of OU342653.1, forward strand.
ACTTGATTTTAACTATGTTCTTTCAGAAAAAAAAAATCTTAAAATCGGTTGACAACAGTCGAAGTTATGGTAAAATGAAAGGTAGATAAAAAAATCCGTCGACTTGAGAACCTCCTCCTTTTTTAGAAGGCGGACTCCTTTTTTAAAAATGCACCAATACTGTGCATACTAAAATTGATTATTTGTGTCATTATTTTTAGGTTAGTTTGATGATAAAGGAAAAATAATACAAGTTTTAAGTAAGTAGTTAAGAATGTCAGCAGATCGCATTGAAGCCGTTAAAAATCAATGCATCCAGATTGGGTACGCTGTCGTTAACCTTATTACTGAAATCACTTTAGAAGTTATTAAAAGTTGCAAAAGCGAAAACTTTAAGTTTCTTGCAGAACTCTTGTTACGGCAAAATGATAATTCTCATCCTATTACTTAGGTGCTAAACAAATTAGAGGTACATTTGTGTGAATGGGTTACGAAACAATGTAGTCAACTGCGTAATATTATTGACAGATTTGCTATGGTATTATTCATGAGGTAAGTATGGCCTCCGAGGTAATGAATGAACGGGCTACACAGCCGCCCACGGCCCGCTCATTCATGCCGGCCTGCGCGGTCGCCTCAATGCCGAATGCTTCACATGAGCCCACATGTCACTATAAGGCTACTCGGCCCGATACGACTTTGACAATGTCATTGCATAATCACTGTCCACGCTGCATTGCATCGAAACAATCAATTCTATAGCGATCAAGTCGACGTAGAAATATCCGTATTAACTATAAGAAGAAGTAACTATGAACTGTAAATTTCAATGGAGTCCGCATATTGCAATACTGGCTGGCAAGCTTAGTTCTGCTGCCTACGCTGTTAGAAAAGTCAGACAACTGACTGATATAGAAACTGCTAGGAATGCTGCTACTTCAGTTATTTTCACAGCATCAAGTCGTATGGTATTCTGTTGTGGGGAGTAGCAGCTGACATTAATACAATATTTATACTACAAAAGCAAGCTATAAGGGCCATTTATCAACTGGGTTCCGAACATCTCTTCGGGAAACATTTAAAGAAATTGGTATACTAACAGCTGCTTCTCAATTTATTTTAAATTGTATTATTTTTGTACGGCGTAATATCAACCTGTATACCAAACATGGTGATTTGCACGATCGTAATACTAGAAATAGAAATAAACTTATTATGCCTCGGTACCGATTAAAGAAGGTCTGTGTATCTTTTATGGGTCTAGGTGTACGTATCTATAATAAAATTCCAGATAATATTTTAGACTTGCCTTTCGAAAAGTTTAAGATGTATGTAAAAGATTGTCTTCTCAAGTAAGGATATTATACTATAAAAGATTTCTTGAATGGCAAAACAGCTTGGTCATAAATATTTCGTTTTATTTTTTCGAGATTGTAGCCGTGTCATTCAATTAGTGTTTAGTTAAGTGTTAGATTCAACTTCTAACGCAGGTAGCTTGAGTAGCATTTCTGCGGTGGTGTCGTGTGAGGCGGGTTACGTTCCCTAAAATATGGTTGAGCGAAGCGATGACTGGTTCATGCGTCATGCTCGTGAACGGGTGCCGCCACCGGAAATGGGTCTACTTCGTCTGCTTATCTTAATGTTGTGCTTAAAGCTAAATATTTTTTTCTAAAATGAATTGATACTGACCTGTATGTTCCTCACAAGTTGCAGTACAGTAATCTTGTAATGCGAGAAATGTTGTAATGTATGATAGATAAGTCTTTCTTTGCCAGTTGAAAATTGTTTACGGTTACAATAACCATAAAATGTAATATTTTAATTAGTATTTTCTTTTTGTGATGGAAATTGACATTACTGATATGTTACGGTCACTTTTCAATTGACGACTCTGTATGAAATAAAACAGGGAAAAAAAACAGCCCTTGACGAGTTTCTTGCCGGTTCTTCTCGTTACAAGGTCTCCCGCCGTAGGGTTTGTGAACCGATGGCGTAGCTTCTTTGACGTTCATAAGTGCTTGTAACAGCCTAGACTGAATAAATGATATTGACTTTGACTATTATTTCATTCATGATAACGTAGCCGTAGCTGAATATACGAGTACGTACCAAGTTGAACATCTGAAACCCACTGTAACGCTTTCAAGCATAAGTATAATGTTTTCAGTGTAAACCTTAGCTCTCACATTTGGGCGGCTTTACGTAGGTTTCATTCATAATCACGGTGACCTTAACTTTAAATGTCAGAAGTTCATTCATAAAGCATCATGTTTTCCGCATCGAGAAACGTCTATCTGACCCCTGAAATAACAGCGTAGTTCAACAGGTTATCTCACAAAGGTCAGAATCGATAAGAAATGGCAGAGTTGAATAGATGAAGCGTTCGCCGCAGGAGTGTCCGGAATGAATGGACGAGGGGGTTCCTCCCCGGCGCGGCGGCGGTGGGTCGTAGGGGGTGGTGGGTGGCGGCACGCGCGTCGTGGCCATGGCCACGGGATGACGTCCGACATTTGGCGGCGCGTGCGCGGTGGGGGGCGGGTTCAAGGACGACGCATCGATCAGCCGGTAGTGGCCGCCTGGAGCTGCGGGCGGGCGCCTGTCACGGTAATCAATGTCGATGCCAATGCCAGGGACTGCCGGGTCTCCGCTGTGCGATTGTGGCCCTGAAATTGAACTCGCACAGCTGGACCTTGCCTCGCCGTTTGTCTTTTATTTACATGCAATCGCAGGCAATATACTACTTTTATAGAATCATATGTAGTTTTTTATAATAATATGTTCATTGAAATAATGTTACCTACTTTGAAAACCAACCATTACATCTACTCGCTATAGGTAACCTTAATACTACACTTTTTTGTAATACCACACAACTCTGAAAAGAAACGTTAGACAGAATTAAAACCAAGAGAGCAAAATACTTAAACACATTTTATAATAAACTAATCTGGCCCCGTTTTCTACGACACCTGGCTTAACAATCCTTAATTTTAATAATGTTATGATTAAAAAAAACGATGAATCCACACACCAAGAATGATGATGCAGACTTATAAATAAGATAATCAAAAGAATAATGATACATTGTGTGGAGTGGCAGAGGAGTTCGCGACGTGTATTTTAAAGAACCTCCTTATATTTTTCTCTGAGCGCAAGTTGATTGCGCGCGTAATCCGCCGTAAATATGCGACGCGTGCGCAGCGCTGATTATAACTGAACAAGGACTTAGAAAGGTATTGAATTGCATACAAGATTTTTTGATATTTAAGATTTTAATATGTCAAATACATAAGTTAAAATTCCAACACCTCAAATAGTTTTTCGTCGAAAAAATAATGAATAGAAATAAAAAAGTTATTATAAAACTTCGTAGAAAAAAGCCGACTCCAAAAAGTACCAAGGCATCGATGGTACATTCTACATTGCATTTCTATAAGTAGCGTAAGTTACGGTTTACCTTCTTATTATTTTTTTGCTTTGCCTGGCACTGACTTTTTTATATCACAGCTTTTGAAGTTAGAATAAGAGCGTTTTCACATCACCCGATCCGATATCGGTATCGGTGCCGGCACCGATATGTCGGCGGCGACATCGGGTTATCGGGCAATAATGTTTTCCTATTTTAACACTGTAAGTGAAAGGGTAAGTTATTATCCTGGATTCCATTTACTTCCACCATCACTGGAATAAATTGGTATAAGCACCATTTTTATTGATTAAACAACGCTATTTAAAAAAAACATACAGAATTGCGATTCGAGACACTAAGATGACAGATTATATCGGACGATAGCAGCGCGGCAGTATGTGAAAACACACAGATATCGGATGGCAGCTGTCGGTTATCGGTGCCGATACCGATATCGGATCGGAGAAATTAGAAAACGCGTCATCTATCTAACCGTTACGAAAACGACAGTATTTTTAAGAACAGTATTTTTCCTGAAAAACACCTGGCGCTCTATTTTTGATTAACTCGTCGCGCGTCGAGCGCTTCGTTTTACTGATTTTCGTTCTACATACGCATTTCCATATTTTTTAATCGCTCGACCGCTACGAGTGCCCCCACCTACTTGTTGCAGGCGAGCGAAACAAGCGATCGGCGCGTGACTTAAGTCGCATGCGTCAACGCTATGTCATACGAGCGATTCAAAAATAAAGCTCCTGCACCGATTACAAAATTAAAAAACCTTCTTTTTTTGAAGTCGGTTAAAACAGGAACTCCTCGGAGGTTTGTGTCCCGGCAGCGGCCGCCAGTGTGTCGTGGCGCGTGTCAAATCGCGTGGTGCGCCCACGCACCGCGCTGCAGCTCGATCGCAACGCAAGAGACACCGCGCGCCGTGTAGCACACGCCGCCAGCACCGTCCCGTGTGTGCTGTCAAAAGAAACGCGTTGGCATTGCGGCCAACAATCCTGACAAAGCAATCAGATAGGCACCCACCGAAAACAAAAGAGCTTGCATTATTTTAAGTTGTCAACAGCTTCGCATCGCTACACCCATCCCATCGTGCCATATAGGCGTGGCATAAACATTTTTTTATTATAATTGCCATTTGCTCTTGTTTGCAAAAAATGGCAATATACGAATTTTTATATACATCGATCTGATTCAATTTGATAGGTAATGCTCGTCTGTTGCGGATTTCAGAAATTCAGAATCAACAAATGTTTAAAAAATATTACATCGAATTCAATTCAATGAAACAAATTCATCTTCAAGGTCATCTGATTAAGACCAAAGAGAAGGGCAAAATAGTCAAAACAAATTTAGCATAACGTTTTATGATTTTTATCATATAAAAGATTTATATATGTAGGTAGATAGATATCTATAGATAAATTAAAATGTTCAGTACCTAGCCAGGATTTAAAAAGTAACTACATCTGTTAGCTTTTTACACAATTATTGTGCAGATGAACAATATTGTGCAAAAACAACAACTATTTGCACAATAATGTTCATCTCATCAATATTTGCCCAGAATTTTAACCCCTGGTTCAGAAGCGGGATCAGCATCGTTTCGTCATGGGGCCTGAAATTATTTATATGTCAAAGAATTATTAAGGAAACAAATACTATATACCCATAATAAGAAAGAATGATCCTAGAATGCAAGCATTTCCAGACTATACCTACAATCTACCTATGCGTATATAACGTTCGCCCCATTCATGAATTACCGGCACCGGTTCACAGAATTCAGTGGTGTGATTGAGGGAGGGCGCGAGAGGAATGGGAGCCTCCCTGTTCATGAATGAGGTCGTACGTCATTGGTATCGATCGCCCCGCGCAAGGGCAATGCTAGCGGGCAATCGGGCATCAACAGGTGGCCGGGCCATCTGACTGACGCACGTCCGTATGCTTCCCTATGCACAAACTAATTGTTGTCACTTATGCTATGACGTCATTAACCGATAACCACTCACGTAGGCACAGCCTATCAGATCACAAGTGCCCACTTTATGAATGCTCTATAAAAACATGAAACATATTAATTTTGCTCAAAATTACGCGTTACAAGTACCTACCAAAACTATATTTCATAACATTTCATTCAGTGTAATAAATAAATTCAAACTAATTTTAAAGATTAAAATATTTTAAAGAGAAACAAAACTTCGAACCAAAGAATACATCAACCTTCAGTTTGGTAATCATCGCACTCCGGAGGTACAAATACGCAATTATTATTCATTTCAATCATAGACTTTGACAGCAACAGCCAGAACAGCTGTTGAAGCGACCTAAGAATTTAAAATTTCTTCAAATTCATCACAAATGTACCATATTGTCACATCATGTCGTTTTATTATACATACATTATACTAAAATTTTTGCACGTAATATTTCTATTTAGTGTTTTTTACAACACTTTTTACGAAAATATGGCATAGTGGAATCGGTGCCAGTCAACCAGCTAAGGCTAGAAAAATAAAATACCTACCTATAGTAGTGCATTGTAGAATTTGAAGAATGCATCATCGATGCCTTGGCTAGCACCACTAATGTTCTGTGGCTAGCACTGACTCCAAAAGGCTTATTTTTAGCCTTCTGTACCTTTAAAGGAAAAAACGGAACCCTTATTTGCTTTTTGAAGTCGGTTTTACCTACAGTAACATGATAAATGCGAAATTTTGTGAGGATGTATGGATGGATAGATGATCGTTACTCTTTCACTCAAAAACTACTGAATAAATTTGGTTGTTTGCCACACAGATAGTAGATAGCCTAGATTAAAACATAGGATACTTTTTGTCCCGATGTTCCCACGGGAACGGGAACCACGTTGGTAAAATCGCGAGCGTCAGCTAGTATTTTAATAAAAAATCTATCTATTCAAAATCTATTCCACAAAATATCAGCGTAAAAGCAAAAAAAATATCATAAAATTTCCAGAAAGTTTTTGTTACAGAAATTAACGACCGTTCTACTATTTATGATGGCCAAACCTACCAATATCAAAGAATATATTAAACACTTAAGTTTGTATGGCCATTCACCTAAACTTTTGAGTGAATTCTCATTTTAGCCTAGGCAGGTAATTAAAAAGCATTTCATGATTAAGTATTATTGCTAGTTAATACGGATCTACCCCCGCCTATAAAATAAAATTAGGGGCTCATATTTTGCTAACCTATCTAAATGTCAATCAAGTGAGTGGGACTCATAATTTAAATGTAATAATTATGTATTCCTAGTGAAAGGTTCAATTATCTTATTTAAATTATGATTTCCGTTTCATCACTGTTACTTGCGCCCACATTGTTATTTGCGAGCTAAAAGATCTTTTGCCCTCATCAGATGACACAATTCCAACTCAATTTTTTTGTTTTTAGGCGTATGCATGGTTGATTCTTTATGAAAGTTATGTCAAGGGTGAAAACGTTAGAACAACCATTTTCACAATATTAGATTAGCTTACTTTATTAATGTTTGCAACATTACATACCTAATTAACTTGGAACTTGGTATCAAGTCTGGTGATTTCTTAAGACACTTATGAAGTTTTCTTCTTATTTCCTGTATAAACAAACAACGCACAATAGAGCCACGCCAAATTTTCCGCAGTCAATTGGCACATTTGAATGACGCGCAAAGTTTCACAAACCTGTTATGTATAATCCGTTATGAATCAAGGAATGAAAGCGAGAGAGTAGAAGCGTGTGCGTCACGAGGATAACTCTTGAGGGAGGGGGTTTGCTGGGCTGTGACGTCACCGCCGCAACCTCACCCATGGAAACTCCCCACTATTTAGACCGCTGGGAAATTTCAGACATTTGATTGCAGCAAGTTTTGCTACAATAGTTATATATTATCCAAGGCTGGAAAGCTGGGTTTTGACGGCGAGTTACCTCTATTGAAACCTAAGCAAGCGAAGGATACTAGGATTGAACCACGAGCGTAGCGAGTGATTCTATAATCCTAAACGTTGCGAGGGTTCAAAGGTACTAGACGCTAAAAACTTTTTCAATTTTTCTCACCTCACAACAGCGAGGAAATTTTTAGGTTGTTTCAGCAGTCAACTTCCGGTAAAAAAATATTTTAACAAAAAGTTTAATCTAAACATACCTTATTCTTGTTGTTTTAGTATCATAATAAACTAAAGTAATAAAAGGGAGTATTATAGTCAAAATTACTTAAATAGGAATGAATTGTTAACTATGATTACAATAAAAACGATTCGTTAAATGTTGACATTGACAAGAGGTACAAGACAAAGACAATTTAAAAATAAAAGTTTATGTCACGTTCCGAAATCCAATCATAGGTTGTGAAATCTCACCCAGCCTAATATAAAATTCTCAATAGTTTAATCTTATTATTATTGTTTTTATGATTCAATGAACTAAAATAATAGAATAAAACCAAAACGGAGTATTAGTTAGTTGTTTGTTGACGACCTCCGTGGTAGAGTGGTACGAACAGCGCAGCGGTTTCAAGGTGTCGCCTACTCTGAAGTGCTAGGTTCCAATCCCGGTAAAGGCAAATGTTTGTATGATGAATACGAGCATTTGTACCTGAGTCATGGACGTTTCTACATAATGTGTAGAAACGTATACTTATATATATATATATATATATATATATATATATATCTCTTTTAGAGATAAGTCCACCTTTGTACATATGTCTCAAATTTATTCTGTAAATGTATTTTCTAGTGCAATAAAGAGTATAATATATATATATATATATATATATATATATATATATATATATATATATATATATATATATATATCCTTTACCCTAGTATCCACAAACACAAGCTTACAGTGCTAACTTTGGGGCTGGTGTCAGTGTAAGAAATATTTTTATATTTTTTTTTATTTACTGTATTATATTGAATTCAAAGTTATTTAAAATAATAATAAAATGTTACATGAAAAAGTCAATAGTGCGATTCGGGACGCATTATGACGTTTTCTTTCTAAATTAAAAAAATCAGGTTCCGTAATTAAAATTCCGTAGTTAAAATACCACTAACATTTCCATCTGCAAAAATAGCTTTGTTTTTCATAGTGTTTGTATCAATAATTTAAAAGTTATATCTTCGGTTACGGAAAATGTACTATATTTCTAAAACTGCTAGCTAATATACAGCGTGGGGCCTTAAGCCGGGGATAATATTAAAAACGGATGCTCGCTAGGTCACTAGTAATAGAATCATTATGCAAATCGTAACTTTTTGATTTTTCCTAACAAACTTTATCGTAGATTCAATGTAATGCAAACAAATACTGTTTTCTCAGCGCACTTCATGAGTCCACGTAGGTATTGTTTTTATTGAATTGTTTATTTTGCACTCAAAGCGATTTTCACATTACAAATTGTGTAAGTAAATCCAATTCAAATATTAAATTAAAATTAATTTAAACAGAAACCAAAGAAATTCCCATGACAATGTTTTGAATTTACTAATCAAAATTATTGTTTTAAATATACTCTTTTTTCACTATGATCCTTCTTTTTAAAAAGATCATAATGTAAAAAGCGTTGAATCCATGGAATTAATAGGTACTACGTACTAGTAATTAATAATTCCATAGTTGAATCTACTTGGTGCAAAGAGTACACTTGGTGTTGGTTGACATGTCATGTCATGCATGATGGATAAAATTGTAAACAGATAACTGTCACTGCGATATTTAATAATGTACTACAGATTGTTATTAATTTGAAACAGATATTTTATGCTGTGGGTAGTAGTGGGGGCCGGTTTTAATTAAGGAGTTATTATCTTCTAATGGATGTTTTGCGGTAAGTTAATTTTTAATACCCTGTACCACGAGAAGTTCGCAACGTTAGCGATGATTTCGTTTTTCAATAATTCAATGATTATGAATCGTAACTTAAAATTCTTATTGTGAGTAATGCATGGGTTTTGGTTAACTGGAATCTTTTCAGAATAAATACTAATACTCTAGAGAGTCTCTTTTTTCAATATTTTCCCCAGTTCTTGGCCCCACGCTGTATTTCGTTCAAAATAATTTTCGTTATAAGTTTTTATTTAGATCTACAGCATATATTTTTTGAGATTTTTCACTTTCTTATTTTAAAAGTTAAAGGAGGGGGACACACACATTTTACCACTTTGGAAGTGTACATCTTGCAAACGGACAACAACTTTGAGAAAAAAATCATTTTAGGAACCTCCATGTCATTTTAAACATCCTATCTATATACACCACGCATGTATAGGTTTGATGAAAAAAAAATCAGTTACAAATTGTAAAGCAGTTTACAGAATACATCTACTTACCAAGTTCCAACTGTGTAATCTTGAATAGTTTCGGAATAAAGTGGCTGTGACATACGGACGGGCGGACAGGCAGACACACAGACATGACGAATCTATAAGTTCCCTTCCCTAAAAATAGTTTACCACGCTAGGCCTCCTTTTCCGAGCGTGACAGGTGATAACTTAGTTACATTTTCACAACCATTTCCGAAACCTGTAGGTATATTTCCGTATTTTTTAATCTTTCAGGATTTATTTATCATACGCGTAGAATCTACGGCCAAAATGTATCTACTCCGTAGATCTACGCCGTAGATACAATAATATTATGTAAACAAAATAATTTTATTCCCCGAAAAAGTCACAGTAAACTTTTCAAAGCAAAAAATAACGCATTTTACATAACCACATAGTCATAAATGGTCACAACACGCAAATAGAATGCTTGTTTGCACTCATCCCCACGTAACGTAACAATACGTAAAAGTGATTACGTTAGCGAGCAGATTACACAAAGTCTATAAATGAAAATCGTTATCTCTTTTCGCAGCGTTACCTACGTCAGTGATGACTGATGATTCCACTCGATGGAGCTTTCGAGTATCTCGTCAGCGTAATAATAAACGTGACAGCGTGACGCGGCCGTGCGCGTGCCAACGCATTATTGCGAGATGAGCGCGAGCTATTTCGCGCCGCCGAACGCTGCGCACGCGTCATTGTACTACCTATTTAATTTTTAACGTTCGCTAGCAGTCATCGTTTATCCGATTTTCCACTCTCCTTTTTCGTAGAGTTGAATAGTCTTATTTTACTTTTACTCCTAAAAACAGATATTATCAGAATAGTTTGGTTTGCCATTGCATTTCTGCGCGGATTGTCTAGCTAGCGTGGAAAAGTGTTTTAAAATTAGAACCTTTCTATTGAAAAATTTACGATTTAGTGTAGGTGAGATTTCATAACCTATGATTGGAGTTCGGACCGCGATCAAAGATATATATCTACAGGTATAATAGTATACACACTATATCTACACTACTATACTTACACTTGAATAAATTGAAGAAGTGAATAAATTTCTTATTTATTTACTACCGCGATTGCACCTAAAACTTTTCCTCGGTACTATTTTTCAAAATCAAAATGTTGTGTTTAACTCGGCAGCAAAGTTTCGCGTCTTCGCGAGAAAATTCGTCAAATTCAGTCAATCGGGAAACCTAAATGAACAACTTAGTTTTCTAACGAAATACCTTCCTTCATTTCGTACCTCGTTCCTGTCTTTTGATTTATTTGAAATACTTACCTATTATACCTACCGTGTTTTTTTTTTCTTTGTGCCCAAAGTTAAGGGGGAAATTACGGATAACTAAATATACGGATATTGAATGAAAAAAAGCCTAAGCAATGAAAAAAAAGAAGACAAACTTATGATAATACCTGCCTTTATACCCTACCATATAAAACCGATATACTAGTCATACATACCTACCTATACCTATATATGGTATCATTTGTAGGTATTTTTATATAAGTATGTTTAATTCTTATATTTTATTTTATTATTACTTACTTAATGTTCAACACTTCTCTACTTCTATTCTTCTACTTTCTGTCCGGTTGACTGGTAGAGAATGCCTAAGGACAGTAAGTCTGCCTTTTGCTGTTTGTGCAATAAAGTGTTTATAAATAAATAATAGTAAAAAATAGAGCGCGCACCAAGTTTGGCTTTTTTACATAATTTTCTCTTAACACATCCTCCCCTTAACTTTAAAATTGAAATTTGACATAGAAAAAAAAACTTCTTATTAAAAGCTAACTTTGAAATAGAAATTTGACATAGAAAAAAACTTCTTATTAAAAGCTATCTACTTAAATCTTATGTTAAACCTTATACCAAATATTTAAGAATTTCTGGAAATGCAGTATGAAAATGTTCCGTATTTATTGTTAGGTTGCTTGCTTTATATATTGCGTCACAAACTTGTGAAGCACTTCCATTTGAACATCTGCCGAAGCAATTGGGTGTGCTGAGTCACCGGAGTGCAATGATAGATAGCGCTTCAGATGATATTTGTGGAGTGCTGTGACATCGTCACCCGAATTGCATTTGCGACACCTCTCGTATTATTAGATGACCATCGGCAGACATGTGCCAATAACCGAAAGAATGATCTGCCTGTCTAAACGCATCATCGAAATGGAGATTTCTCAATTCTAGGCGTCTATTAATTCCCACAGCTAAGACGGGCAGCTCGGAACCGTGGGAAGCAATGTAGAGTCATAACAAGAACGTACTATAGTCACAACAAACGTGTTTGAACAAATACTACGATGACACTCAGGGTGACATACCTTGACACTTCAGTTGACACACAAAGAGCTGAGAATATTTTGTCCAAACACGATCCGCTACCCGGGGCAATTGATACTTAGGCTGATTAGCAACTTTGTTTTTCACCTAAAAGTATTAAAAAAAATGTAAACAATATTAGAATGAGGTAAAATATACTTTTCACCTCACACGCTCGGAAAAGGAGGTTTTTTATTTAGATTCAGCGTAGAAAATCGCTTTTTGATAAAAAATAACAATAACAATAAGATTAAACTATTTGTTATAAGAATTTTATATTAGGATGGGTGAGATTTCACAACCTATGTTTGGATTTCGGTACGTGGCATAAACCTTTATTTTTAAATTGTCTTTGTCTTGTACCTCATGTCAATGTCAACATTTACCGAATCGTTTTTATTGTTATTTTTATGTAACAATATATTCCTACTTTAAATAACTCTGAATTAACTTTAATACTCCCTTTTTTATTATTTTTGTTTTTTCTATCATTAACACAACAAGAATAAGATATAATAATATTAATAATTTATTATTTATTGCACACTTAAAGAACAAGTAACACAGGAAAATTTACAAATAGAGAACAAACAACAGGCGGCCTTATTGCTTCATAGCAATCTCTTCCAATCTTGGGTGAAAGAAAAATAAGAGGAAAAATAGGGGAATGAGTGCAGAAAAAGGAAATAACAAGTATATATTACGCAGCTAAATATCGAACGAGAAATAAAAGATAATATTATATATTTGAATTAAACTTAGTGTTTAAAGATTTTTTACCGGAAGTTGACTGCGGAAACAACCATAAAATGTTTATAAAATGTTGTGAGGAGAAAAATAGTGTGTTACGCTCGGCAGAAAAGTTTTAAGTGTCTTGTACCTTCGAAATCCTCGCTTCGCTCAGGATTCAATCTTTGAACCACGAGCGTTGCGAGATCCTAGAATCCTTCACTTGCTCAGATTTCAATAGAGATAACTCGCCGCTAATAACCAACTTTCCAGCCTAGCATAACAAATAACTATTTCCCATGGCTATTTGAGTAATTATATCGTTGGATTTTTTGTTCAAGGATTTACTAATATGACAGTATTTAGTAAGGTAATTACATCTCGATATATTTTAAACTTGTTTACTACTTCAAAATTCACAGCATGAATAACTCTAGAGCAACGAAATAGACCGGTGATCGAAATAGACAACGGAGTACTGAGGTAACGTGTCGAAATAGAACCCCGCCTCCGAACTGCAAACCAAAATCAGCAAAGATAATTATAGAACCGTTCAGCAGGGACGTTTCGATCCCATGATTCACCTGCTGAAAACTCGATTGTTCACATTTTACGTCAATCGGCTGCGTGGTGTTTACGATCACGCCGGCGCGGCGGGCGGGCGGCGGGAGCGTCAGCTGACGGCCAGGAATAGCCCTGACATCGCGGCCACGCTATGTCGGCTGCGCCCGCGCATTCACAAATAGCGCGCTATAATTAGACGGCGGTGAAATCGTGGGTTTGTTATTTTTCTTTATCGTCTCCGTTACGCGATAATTGGGTTAGCCGCTGCATGTGGGCCCGGGCGTCGGCGTGTCTCGGCCGCCGGCCGTTGTCCTGCACCTTCGCGCCTCCTGCCACGTGCTCGTGTTAGTAGGCCGCTACTTACGCGCCCCCTCAGCTCGTCGAACCTCACTTTGTCTGTTACATTATTATCACAACTAGATTTACTCAACTATTTCCGTACTTTTAACAAAATTTGTTGAAACGCATTGGTTTTGGCTTTTATTTTTATTTTATATATTTTTTTATATACACCAATTAACCAAGCCCCAAAGTAAGCACTGTAAGGCTTGTGTTATGGGATACTAAGGTAACGGATATAAATACATATAATTATACATATATAAGTATTCATGTGTAGAAATATATATAAACGTCAATGACTCAGGTACAAATGCTCGTATTCATCATACAAACATTTGCCCCTACCGGGATTCGAACCCAGGTCCTCAGAGTAGGCGACACCTTGAGTGTACCCACCAATGAAAGTATTATTTTATGATACAAGATAGTAACAAACAAACATGAATTCAACTGATTTTTTTTAAACAAATAAATATACAAAAAAAAACAACTTATCTCATCTCGCTCTGACGGGACTCGAACCCGCATCCTTGGGAATTCGGCTCAATGCACTGACCAATTATGCTACAGAGATGATATGAAGACACGTCAAAATTTTCTACTATATTCACCTTTCTACGGTTTTGGCCACCATCGTTTATCAATGAGAGAAATATCAAAGAGAAATATAAAGAAAACAAATAAGTAATCAAATCTAAATATACCTTATTCTTGTTGTTTTTATGATTTAAAGAACTAAAATAATGAAAAAGGGCGTTTTATAGTGAATTCCAAATTATTTTAAATAGATTTGTGGGGGTCGAAAGAGGTTTTATACCTCATTGTTTTCGATCTTCCACAAAATAAGAAAGATAAAACAACTGAAGGTCAATGATGACAGTTACGAGGTGAGAATTGTAAAAGGATATTTTACGAACTTAAATTGTGAATATATTAATTTCCTAATTATTGCTATCATGTACATACGTTGTAAATATCGTGTACATATTATTATTACACATTTGTAAATACATTCAAGCAGTATTATTCACCATCCCATAATATAAAGTGCGGGATGAAAATCTCGTACAGATTTATTCCTACTTACTTATAATTAACAAGAAAATAGATTCGGAAAGGAGTTTTTATTGGACTAGTAGCGTAATTTTTTTTTCAATGGCCTCTAAATTTTTATAAATGAAACATCACAATCAAGACATATATCTAACCTATTTACTTTGTCTTAAGTCATATTGAAACTGAGTAACGATATTTTCTGTTTGATTTTATACTTCAATATTAAATAATAAAAAACAAATAAAATTTTTCAATGATAAAGTCGATAAGAGTCTGAAATTTCAGTTCCGATATAATTTAACTATATATTTTCCATAGTGAGATTAGTGTGTTTTAATCTTGGACGAATAAATATTTTAATATGTTCTTTTAAAATTTACAATTTCCGTAAGTGGCCGTCATTTTCGACTTTTAGTAGAAATTTGATAATGACGCCTACTTTAGGTGCAAAACAATTTAGAAATAAAGGTCTTTGTCACGTTGGAAATCCAATCATAGATTGTGAAATCTCACCCACCCGAAATAGAAAATTCTAATAACAAATACTTATTACTGTTATTGTATGTATATAATGTATGTATTTACATCAAAAAAAGGATATAAGTATGTTTATCCGTTATCTAGTATCCATAACACAAGTTCTTCATGAAACTTAACGTGGGCTAGATATTTGGTGTGATTGTATGCAATTATTTATTTATTTATTTTTATTTATAGCTTTAGATTCAAGTAACCAAAATATTATAAAATGTCTAATATTTTTATTTCTTGATTACTTAAAAATTAAAAAATAGGAAAATATCTATGCTTTAACTTTCCCTAAAATTCATAATATTGGAATCTTCCAAAACATCTTAACATGTTAGCCACGATTTTGAAAAATTGCGAATATCAATATTTTTTTGCTTATTAAATTCTAAATTTTGACACTACTTTCATTTGCGCCGGAGCATGGTAAATTTTGCACAGGCCGTGACGAGTCTCCTTTATAATTTATACTTAGGTATTGTTTTTATGGTTTAAGAAACTAAAATAATATAATAAAACCAAAACCGAGTATTATAATCAATTCAAAGTTATTTAAAATAAAAATAAAATGTAACTTAGAAGATAATAGTGACGATTCGGGCCGTACCATGTGTGTTTTCCTTTGAATATAATGGTTCTAATTTTAAAATACTTTTCCACGCTAGGCCGCAAAACGCGATTTTCTATGCAGAAAATGAGTGACAAAACTAACTTTTCTGAGCGTGTGAGGTAAAAAAAAATATTATGGTATTACGAAGAATTTACCTACGCTACAGAGTGAGTAATTTAGTTTTCAGTAACGATTGAAAAATCGGTAAATAGCAAAGATACTTTTCATAAGTAATTTTATGTAAAAGTTAGTTTATTAAAAGGAAATATATGTATAGTTTTCGATACAAACGTATTCCCCCTTGTCCTCCCTGAATAATGCCACTATATTAATAACTTTGTACATACCAAAAACTGCCTATGCTACGTCAATAATGTTTTCCGTTTTTTTTATGAATTGTAAAAAGCGATTTGACACCTTCAAGAACCTAATAAATTGGCCAGTTTTTCGCTGAGTTCAGATAACATCACTATATAATAAAAAAAATAAAAAAAATTGTGGTTTGTGGCTGTTGTCATGACTGAATGTCACATTAGCTGTCAAATAGTATTGAAAAATGGGAAATCCCGCTGTTTCAACCGTCGATTTTTAAGGATGTTTGCTTAGAGAATAACCTATCAGCAAACAAAGACGAGACGCCAAAAAGTAAAACTTTAAAATATTTTTATTTTTTAAAGAAAATAGTAGATTGCATTACAAAGGAGTGAAAATGATATTTTTACGGCGAAGGCGCTATTATGAGGTCAGACCGAAGCGAAGGATTCTATAGTAGATTCTAGAGTAGAATCCTGAGCGCAATGACGGATTCAATGTACATCGCCCAAAGGAAAAATAGTTTTGATCTCGCGTGATACACTTTTCGTCTCTTTTTTATGAGAAAATAAATAAGAGACACTTAAAAGTCATTTTAGGAAGTTATTTACTGCTATTTTTACTGTTTCCAGAGTTAGTTTAATGTCAAACTAACTTAACGCAGAATAGAACTATTTTTTTTTTGCAAAATACATTTTTTTTTCACGTCACACGCTCGGAAAACGAGTTTTTGTCATTAAATTTCTACGTGGAACGAATCGCACTATGGACTTTTATGTGACATATTATTCTTATTTGAAATAGGTAACAATCTGTTTTGGTTTTATTATATTATTTTAGTTCCTTGAATCATAAAAACAATAAGATTTAACTATTTGTTATAAGATTTTTTTTATATTTAGGCTGGGTGAGATTTCACAACCTGTGATTGAATTTCGGAACGTGACATAACCCTTTATTGTCAATGTCAACATTTACCGAAACATTTTTATAGTTATTTTAAGTAACAATTTATTCCTATTTTAAATAACTTTGTACTCCTTTTTTATTATTTTAGTTATTTATATCATTAAAACATCAAGAATAAGGTATATTTAGATTAAACTTTTTGTTAACAAAAAATTACCAAACAACACAAAAAAAAATTCCTCCCTGCTGTGAGGTGAAAAATTGTGTGTTGCACTCGGCAGAAAAGTTTTTAGAGTCTCGTACCTTTGGAGCCCTCGCTACACTCAGGTTACAAACTTTTGACTGTGTATTTCATTAATTTTGTGAATTGTTTTGTTTTAACTATGCGGGTTTTTAAACTTATTACTTCAAAATTTTATACAAAAATGACCAAAACTACTTTTCAAACTGCACAAAAAGTAAAAACAATCATTTCACAAAAATAAAACATTCTAGCTTTTGAATGGTACCAAATTGAAAAAATATCAGTCAAGATTTACTATAATAATCCCTCAACGAAAACAGGTATTTTGTATGAAAATCATTGAGTGATCGTAGACTTAAATGTGTGTACTTAAAAATCTGATAACAGTAACTATACGAACTCCAGTAAAATTGTTTACACAGTAGGTATATCTAACGATCCACGAGCCACGACGCAGTCTTGCTATTCTGATAAGTACTTTTGCAAAATCACTTTCGAATTCCCATTCGAATTTTGAATTTTTGTATGACAAAACTGACACTTATCGTACGAATTCGAAAGTGATTTTTACTTATCCCCTGCACTGGCAAGCAGACATTATAAATTATAACAATAAAATTTATATTGTTTCTCGTTCATTGCAAACGAAAGGTTAGGTTCCGCAATTGTTAAATATTTCCTACATTTATAATTGATTTTCTGTTAAATAAAACAGTTTTTTTTTACAATCGAAGCTCGGGAACATGAGATATGGAAAAGGTATGTTTTTAATAAAAAAATCCAGTCTCATTTAGTGGAAACTAAACTTTTAAGAGTACATATCATATTTAGAAAAACAACCGGTTTCTTCTGAAACACAAAACAGTTGATTGACTCATTTCCCCCATAATTTCATTGCTGAACTACGGGTGCAAGCAAATAAATGGAGAAGTGCAAATAGGAAAAAGGCGGGTTATTTTTTATAATGTGAAAAATTCACAGATTTGAATTATTCTTTATCAAAAAATCAGAAAACGCTTAAATACAATATAAAAATAGCATTGAAAAATGCAAAAATTACAAAATCATAAACGCTTAAATATCACAAATAATGGAACATTAAAAGGCAGTTTATTTTAATAATAAACAAAATTTTCCGGCCAATCATGTATTTTCTTTTCTCGGCACGTTAATATTTAGAAAAAATAACAAATCGTATCATAGTATGTAGAATTACGAGTACGAGTCTATCTTCATCATAACTTTACTTCTGATACCTTTTCAGTACTTCCATATACCTGCTATGGTAACTATAGGTGGCTACCATAGGTAAGTATATGTATCTTGCAAAAAAGCATTCTTTTAATAAAACTACAAAAACGTTAAAAATATACGGGCGAGTATACAACATAGCATGATTTGCCGGGCGGCAAGCAACATGCGCTTTTTGTTGAATGGTCGTAACGGGTAGCGAGGAAGCGCGCCGGAGGCTTCGGCGGGCGGGGAGGCGGCGGGCGGACGGGGCGGCGCGGGCGGTGGGCGGGCCGGGCGGTGACGTCAGCGAGGGGGGGCAGCGCGCCGCGCGATTGGCGGTTCTGCGCGCGCCGCTACCGAATATGGGACCGCGTCTCCATTGATAAAACTGTGGTGCGGGGTCGCGCGGCGCCAGTCCCCTTCGCACCGGCCGCGCGAGAGGCCGTCTTCACGCTGGCGTTGTTCGTGATACCGATCGGCCCTTGGGCCGAGGAGCAGGTCGTGCCGGACGGGATGGGCACGGACGCGGAGCCCCCGACCGGCCCGCACCTGCTCTCGCTCGCCGACGTCGGCACGCTAGGGTTCGACTGCTCGCTCAAGCCGATGGCGCCGGCGCTCATCTCCGGCGGAACTCCGACCGACCTCAACACTCCCGTGACCACGTCGGACCTGCCCGCCTTCTTCCCGAGTCTGCTGGAACCTCCACCTATATCAGGTGCGCCTCGAACGCATGACCCGTGCTCAGCTCGCTCGTCACCAGACAGTGTCCGACGGGAACCGTAGGCGGGACTCGCCCCCGCCGGCTTTCGACCGATAACGTTGTAAATAAACAATGTGCTTCTCCGATCGCGAGTTCTTCGATACGTCCTTCAGGGTTCATAGTGCCGCATCCGCCATTCACAACCTACGACTTTCGCGTCAGCAACAAGTAATTTTCAGTGCTCGTTTTCAAAGTGAAATGAAAAGTTCTTCCTCCTCGTCCCACGTTCGGATCGATATGGGCAGCTAAATGGGGCTTCATAGTGAAATTGCGACCCTTCTTAAAACGTGCAAAATTATGTCGAAAATCAAAATAAAGTTTTCACAATCAGTGGTGGTGATTTAGCTTGTGAATTTGCGTAGGATTGCTGAAGGGTAACTATTGTAGGCTTAATCTTTGGCATAAATAGTACTTTAAATTAATTTCCATTACTTATTATTTTACTGCAGTGCCTAATGTCGTACAGTTTTGTTAAAATCTATATTTTTTTCCAATAGCATTGCAAATTTTTAGGCTACTTGTTATGGATGCTAACGTTTTTACATAAGATATTTTAGCCTTATTATTTTAATGTTCTTTGTCTTGATTTAATATTCGATACTTTAGACACAATGGTTTCCATACTTAAAATTTTCCAAATCATAGTTAGTACCTAAGCACTGCAATTAGAAGTAAATTTTAAAATGAACGGTCAAATATTATATGAAAACATGATAGATATGCAAATTCGTTCTATTATTAATATGGAAAAGCTTATTTTTGGAAGTTTTTAATTAAATACTGTTTTTTCAATATTTGTTACAATTTATTTAATTAACTTTACGTTTAAAAATTTCATAAAAAATAAAACAAAGTGTTTCAATAATAACCGTCGGCCATTGGTCACTGCAGATAGGTATAGTATAGGATGATAGAGCTATCAACATCCGGAACGCGAACGCTATCGGCGGCGCCTTCCGCCTGCGCACCACAAATGGTCATCATTATTGATTGTTTTAAAATATACGAAAGTCACAAATAAAAATTTAGCGATTCCATGTTTGGTGTACCTAGGTAGTTATTTATAAATTAAGATTACTTTCGTCCTGCATCCTGCATTAAGTTATTTTTTATGAAAAACATAGTGTATCTATAATTTTGTTGAGTTATATTTCTAACTAGACTATATTCTACTACTATTTATTCTAACTGAGCAAAACTTTCAGCGCAGAACGAAAATGATCTGAGATAGATAGTGAACTTGATAATATATTTTGAAGTTATTTAGTAGCAGTTAGTACCTATAGTAGTTGTACATAATTTATTTTTTTAGAAACATCTAGAACTCTGTTTATTTTGTTAAAGGTACACTACCAGGCGATGAGTTGTCGCTGGGGTGCTCGCCACGGCGGCACAAGCACGAGGCGTCGCTGTCGCCGGGCGCGCGCGCCGAGGACGCCAGCAACGCGTCCAGCGCCAGCGCCTCGCTGTACGGACCCGTGGGCGGCAAGCGCGCGCCCTCCCCGCCGCTGCAATGGCTGCTGCCGCCCGGCCCCGGCCCCGGCGCCATGGACAAGTACTTCCAGCAGGAGTACGAGGAACGCGTCGATCTGCTCCCCCCCGAGTGTCAAGCCTCGTACTGCCCGCAGCCGCAGTCCTGCCCGCCGCCGCAACATTGCGAGTACCGTCCGCCGCCTCAGCCCCAGCCGCAGCACTCTTGGGAGACGCAGGAGTACGCTCCGCCCCCGCAGCCCACCCCGGGGCCCTCGGGGTTGCCCAAGCGCGAACCGTACCCGAGCCCGGCAAGCGACCGGCCCGTCCAGCTCGCCGAGTATAACCCCTCTACGAGCAAAGGCCACGAGATACTCTCGCAGGTCTACCAGCAGAGCACGCAGCCGCTGAGACTCGTTGCGGTCAAACCGCGAAAATACCCTAACCGCCCGAGCAAAACTCCAGTGCACGAGCGCCCTTACGCTTGCCCGGTAGATAGCTGCGACCGCCGTTTCTCACGATCGGATGAGCTGACGCGGCACATTCGCATACACACGGGTCAGAAGCCGTTCCAGTGCCGGATCTGCATGCGATCGTTTAGCAGATCGGACCACCTCACGACGCACGTGAGGACCCACACGGGCGAGAAACCATTCGCTTGCGACATCTGCGGCCGCAAATTCGCACGTTCTGACGAAAAGAAGCGACATGCAAAAGTCCACCTGAAGCAGCGGTTGAAACGGGAGCGAGGAGGCGGCGGCGGCACGCACCACCACGAGCCCCACGCGCTCTAGCGATCGGCCGAGCGCGCGCCCTCGCCCGCGCCTTCAACCTCGTTCGCGTCCGCGCCCGCCGCCGCGTCCGCACATTCCAGCCGCGACGCGCCCGCGACCGCCACGGCGCCCGCGACTCCCGCGAGTCCCGCGTCCTCCGCGGAATAATGAACTTTTATATTTTCACGTTGAAGTTATCAAATAATTTCATCGCTTAGGTGTAAAAGATTGTCTTTAACGAAGCTTTATTAACTCTACATTTTGTAAATTCACTGAAATTTATATATTAATATATATATCTTTTTATACGTATTTGTAATTACCACGATAGAGTTCGATGTATTTATTTAGATAGGTAGGCTAATTGAATGAACTTGACTGGGAACAAACGTAGATACGAAGCGATATGGCCTAAAGTGTCAAATGTGCGCGTCGATGTACGTTTCGCTGAGTAGGGCGCGTGGCGCATCTGAGTCGCGTCATCGTCGTCCTGACGCAGTGTGAACACATATCTTTCTATCTGGCGGTAGACATGTAGCTTAAATATCTCTCGCAAAGATACGTTCATACGAACATTCATACGTTCAATTTTAATATAACTTCATTGAAATTCATCGTAAGGAAGTGATACGAAGAGCCTATTGGCAGGTGCGATGGTGGGGAAACGATTGTCACTATTATATTGTGAGTAGTTCTAAGCAGTTCCTGTATATTGAGGTGTCGACTTGATGAGTGGTAACCGTTTCTCCGCTGTATCAACCTACTTAAATACTGTAGGTATATTCGATATTCTTATACTTTACAAAACTAACGTGAAACTGTGCCATTAATTTAACTTTACAACGTGCCACTGCAATTTTATTTATATACTTATATACTAGTGTAATACGACTGCTAAATAAGTGATAACTTTAATATTATTTTGTTTTTTATTTCTAGTCGAAAATGTATATGACCGAGAGTTTGTCGACTAAGTATATTTTTTTTTATTACAGCTACCTTTTTTCTTACTATCCATTGACGATTCTCTTACCTTTCTTCGATCATTTTCGATGATGTCGTCGCAATCTTGTCTTGCTCAAAGAATTTTAATTTAACAAAATTTGCTCAAATTCTGCTTTCTTGTAAAGACTCGCTGTTAACATTAACGATAGGTTTGGTGTTACTTCACTCTACTCTACACTCTACCTGCGGTATCGCACTTGTTACTTTGATATTTCACTGTTGCGTTTCCCAGTGGCATATATTTTTATAATGTGCGTATTATAGACTAATCTAGTAAATAGAGTATGGCGGTAAATTATGATCTCTTAATCATTATTAATTATTTTCAAGTACCTATAGAGAAGGCCCCTAATTTATAATACTCATAAGTTTTTGTATAGATATAATTATACAATAAGATTCGTTTCTAATGTATAAGGTTTCTGTTACTGTGATTATGTCAAGATGTTAATTCTAATTGCATGTTGACTGGTACTATAATGTAGTCTGCACGGGCCTCTTTCACAATCGTTAGCAAAGAAACAGGGAATTCAACTTGTATACAAAATCGACTACCTGTTGTTGCGTTTGTTTAGTAGGTAGGTACAATTCCTACTAAGTAGATAATGATATTTAATAATTAATTACCACAGCTCATTGTGGAAGGAGCTCTACTTGTGCCAGTACTATTCAGATCGCGTAACTATCAAAGTTAATAAGTTTATTTCTCTAAAATATTAGTACAAACAAAATTCAGCACAAAATAAGATTTTATCATAAATGTATGTTTTTGCAAGAAATTATATCTTACTAATGTTGTACATTCTATGTCGTGTGGTGAATCACTTTGTTACTCATTGTTTACTAGAATAAGTATTTAATTGATTTCAAACAAGTGAAATGTAGGTATTGTATTCTACAAAAAATCTGAGTTTTAAAATGTCACCGAGCAAGCACTGATTTAACTCAACAGGGTGGGACTTTCAAAAAATATCGGTCGTTATGAATTTAGGATATCTGACAATAATATTACTAACTCTTGCGCCTACAATTCTTACAGCAAAAGGGAGCGGTGCGACATCGTACAATACTTCGACTAAACGACGTTTTCCAATAACTTCTAGCTATAGTTTTGCGAGAGTTCGAGTATAAAATTTTAATTTGTATGTTTAACTCGGAAAATGTTGGTAACCGCCGCCGGATCAGCACCCCGACCGCCTAACGATATAGCTTGTACTATCGCTATGGCTATCAAACTTCAAACTCTTATAAAACTCTTTAACGAAAGGGTTTTTGTCTAATTTCTACATATTTCTATACATCTATTGGATTCACTATTGCATTTTTAGTATAAAAGTGATAGCCTCAACGAGAGCCCTTGTAGGTGGTTTGAAAAATCGAAAGCTATAGCGATACCATAAGCTATACCGTTAGGCGGTCGGGGTGCAGGGCCGGTGGGTTCGCCGGCACCGGCGCATCGTTCCCAACCGCTCCGGGCACGCACGCGCACGTGCGTGCCTCACACGCTCGCAAAGAACACGAGACACTACGCGTACACAAAAATGATGTGCTACGAGTTTAAAATGTTTTACTGTTAAACAAGAGACGAAGTCTCCGATAGACAAGGCTAGCTTAGATAGATTTAAAATAAAAAATAAATGAAATTAGTCAAACGAGTGACAATTGTAACGGAAAAGACTAAATTCTTACACACTTTACGTAATGTTGCATCGCGTTAACGTTATTGATATACGGTGATTGTATTAGGTTACGGGTTGCGAGTTGCCGGCCGGCGGCCGCGAGGCCCGGCGCCGGCACGTTCGTTGTTGACAGCTCTGTTGCACCACCCTCCGGTGATACGGATCATGATGACATTACAACTCTAGCACTAAAGTTAAATTTTCAATGTAAATGATGAACTAACTATAAAGGTGTTCACATGATACCTACAAAATGGGTGCGAAATCTTTACGAATTTTGTGTATGGTTATTAATTTAAGCTGTCTTACGTATTTCACCAGAGTGAAAGTTGTTGATGTTCTAAAATATAAATAGATATAAGTACGTAGGTATTGTTAAATCTCACTAATTTTTACTAAATTCTATTTAATATATTTGTAAATACACTCCTGACTAAATTTGGATTTAATGTGTATATAAGAGAAAGTAAATTTTTATTTAATATGAAACCACCTAAGGTGCGAAAATACAAATTGTTGAAAACTTGAACCTTGTCGTTTGCATTCACAATAATCCTTTCCCAACACGCCGTAATTTAGCTAAAAAGGCATTAAAATAATAAATATATTTATTTATTATACCTAAGTAAGTAAATTAAATAATCTTTTTGGGTGGATTTATTTCAATCTCTGTACTTTTTATCTCTTCTCTAAATCCACAAAATACTTGGCACCAAATTGAACCACTAGATAATTTTAGAAAGACAAATATCTATTGGCACACTATATTGACTGCTATTCTTTAACGTTGTTAAAAAACCTCACAAGCTAGACACATAAGAATTTGTAAGAAACTCCACCAAATAAACATTTCATACCTATTTAATTTTTCATAATAAGTACCTACTTATCAAAGATTTCTAAGCAGTTATAATATTGTTTTCTTTCGTGAATAAGTAAAGCTCGTCTGCTGTGCCTAAGTCATACCTACTTAATTAATAATTTATAAATGCAAAAAATTTGTAAGGATGGATAGATGGATGTTTGTTACTCTTTTACGCAGAAACTACTGAACGGATTTGGATGAAATTTGACACACAGTAGATAGCCTGGGTTAAAAAATATGATACCTACTTTATATCCCGATCTTCTCACGGGAACGGGAACCACGCGGGTGAAAGCGTTTTAACCTGCTTGGTTCCCGTTCCCGGTTCCCGCGGCCGCTAGTCAACTATAATTGCACAAATTAGTGCGTGCAATTACTCTTTGGAATTTAAGGTGAACTCTTTTTAACTTAGCTCCGCATCATCTTAAGTTGCAACAAAAATCGGCCAAGTGTGAGTCGAACTCGCACATGAAGGGTTCCGTCACTCACCCAAGGTTGCCTGGAAGAGATTTCTATGTAGCAATAAGGCCGCCTATTGTGTGTTCCTCTTTTTTGTCATTTTCTCTGTATGTGTTTTTTTTTTGTACAGTGTGCAATAAAGTTTCTATTATTATTATATTAAATACACCTACCCAAAATGCCACTATAATTTTTCGCCTGCAAAAATTACTTTGTTTTTTCATAGTGTTTGTAGGAATAACAAAGTTGTAATTACGGTTTTGGAAATGTGCTATATAGCTCTGAAACTGCTAAATATATCAACCAATGTTCGTTGAAAGTTTTTATAAAGATCATAGCACATATATTTTTTTTATTTTTCACTCTCATTTAAAAAATTAGAGGAACCTCCATGTATTTTTTAAAGAACTATCTTAAGATACCCCACACGTATAGGTTTGATAAAAAAAAACAGTTTTGGTTTATGTATGGGGACCCCCGCTTTATATATATTTTTTTTTATTTTTGTGTAAAAACCGTAAAGCGGTTTAAAGAATACATCTACTTACCAAGTTTCAACTGTGTAATCCTCATAGTTTCGGAATAAAGTGGCTGTGACATACATCGGACATGACGAATCTATAGGGGTTCAGTATTTTGCCATTAGGCTACGGAACCCTAAAAAGAAAGACACTAACTGTGGTATGAGTACTAGAAAAGTCAGAAATCACGAAAAAGTAATTCCACACATTAGCTAAGAACATAAGTTCTATCGACAAAGGTACTCGTCGGTGACGCGGAAACGACAGCGTGTGGCGCGAGCGCGGGAAGTGTTTTTTTGCGTTTTTCGCGTTGTGACTATTCTAGTACTAATACCTCAGTTGGTGTCTTAGAGTGTTTTGATCCTCATGAGAAACAGGATCGAAAAACATCAATTTTTTTTTTAAACTGACCATTTTTCTACGGACTTTTTTTACAAAATCAGTGAAGGCAGTTCAAAATTTCTCAAAAAGTTCAGGATGTTTTCCTTAGATCGTTTTCATGTAGCTACAACGATTATGGTACCTACCTGCCCTTACTGCCCCGCCTTAATTTTCCACCTGTATATACACACATTAAACAAAGTTTAAGATCACTAAACTTAATTTATGATCTGATGACTAGAAAGTTCAACATTTCGACTGTGAATGTCATTTATTTTGTGTAGGTATTTTTTTAATCTATGGGTTTTTTTTAACAAAGTACTTACTTCAACATTACGACGTATTTTTCTTTCTAAATTAAAAAACAGTTTACCACGCCAGGCCGGGAATATTAAATTTTCGGCGCAGAAGTTGAATGATAAAACCTCCTTTTCTGAGCGTGTAATGTGAAAAATAGATACCATTTTCGTAGTGGCTATATCATAGCAAATCTTGACCGATATTTTTTTGATTTGTTATTTTTTTAAAGCTACGATTGTTTTTACCTTTTGTGCAGTCTTGAACAAAAAGTAGCAAATTCTGGTCATTAGTATTATATGAATTTAATTAGTATCATTAAAACAACAAGAATTTTAACCACCTCTGTGGTCTAGTGGTAACAATCACCGGTATTAGACCCAGGGGTCCCGGGTTCGATTACCAGAGGGGGGTACATATTGTATTCGGTTTGGTTGGTGGTAGGACTTGTTGCGAGTCCGCCTGGCTAGCTACCACCATCTTATCTAAATCTGACGACATAACAACAATGTTTTCAGCATTGTTGTGTTCCGGCAGTTCACACTAGGCCGTCAGATTATAAAAAAAATTCACATCACACATCACGAACAAAGTGAAAATTTATTTTCATTCTTATCTCTGTCACTTTTTTGCGATTTTCATTCAATTTAGTTGGTTGAGATTGAATTTAATTAAACCCTTTAAAAATTAAAAATAAACTTCAATTGCCGTTGTGATTTCCTCTCCACATACTTTCTGTTTGGCTTGTATGGAATGCCTAAGGGCATTAATTCCGCTTTTTGATGTATCTTATCTAAGCCTGACGTCATAACAACAATGTTTTCAGCATTGTTGTGTTCCGGCAGTTCGAGATAAGATAGCCAGTTCCTCAGTGGTTGAGGATTCCGGGAGAGGCTCGCTTCCATCTTCAGCCTTATCGATACTTAACATCAGGTATTTCATCTAAGAGTCTCCCCGTCATTCAAAAAAATGTGCTGTTTATTGATACTTTACATAACTTTTATTTATCCGAGCATTGAAAATAAGAGCAGTTTGTTGAAGCAATATCCATCCATCAGCTCTCTACCAAAAAGCAAGTAGCGACATCTAGCGAGAAATTGTGCAACATCTGGATGTGAACTTCGGCTTCCATTCACTTCGAGCTGCGGCGCTACTTGTACTGGTTTGAATCAAAATGCTTTTCGTTTGGTTCAGCATCAGGCAACTAGGTGGCGTTGCGATGGAGAGAATATATTATGCTTGGACGAATTAACCACTGGACGCGTAACGAGGACCGCGTTCGCCTTTACCCCTCTGTCACTTACCCTGCCTTTTAGACACAGTAAGCAATATGGCGTTGTCAGTATGACGCGAGATCTCGAAGTGGAACATTATCTCAAAAATGGGTAAATACGCTGAGTTAATTTGTAAAAATCATACCGGACAATCAAAACATTTTTCTTTTCACGCGTAAGTATAATTTCAATCTATTAGAGTAGCAATTTTTCGTAAAATAAATAAAATTTGGTATGTAAACAAAATGTAATACGTCATTTCAGAAAGTAATCATTGTACGTGTAAATTCTTTAAAGATATTGCATAAGTAATTTGGTCGGGTTATATGTATCACTCATTCATTCAATTGTCATTTTTATGTCGTATAGGGCTTGAACATATCGATAAACATATCGATGTATGTAAATGAACGAACGAATCCAATTTTAATGTAGGAACTATTTAAATTAATTTCAGATTTACAGTTGAACCCCTAACAAGAAGAATTGGGTGGAAGCGGTACGCAGGGAGATAACATGGACGAGTACTCAGGTCTTAGGTAACATCTAAGGTCTGATGATGGAGCCAGAAGATGGCTATAGGAACTCTGTAATTAAACGACGCAACGCTACGAACTTTGAGCTTGTTATATTTGAAATATAGCTTCAAACTTTAAAAAAAAATGTTGCTTATTTCACCCTCATGGTTCCCGTTCCCGTGGTAATATCAAAAATCTTTTCGTAGTGCTCGCCAACATCGTTAAAAGAACCTGTATGCAAAATTTCAGTTTAATTGGTTTAGCCGTTTGGTCTGTGCGTTGCCTTGCCTGTAAGTCAGTCACGGTATTGTTTTTTAGTATTAGACTTATGTTGTACATTATCATGATGTGTTGTACATTAACATTTAAAATGTATTATAAGTATAAAAATAGCATTGACAACGCAAAAATAAAAAAATCATAACTTATTAGCTGTTGCATCACAATATTGATCGTTAAAAATTTGTTTTTTTTTCTCTTTCGAATGCAAGGAAGGATATTCTTACAGCGTATTAAAAATATAAAAGTATCGGAGAATTTCGAAAGTGGTCCGCAAAACTCGGTAGCTCATTGGTAAGAGCAGTGGGCCGGATTCCCAAAGGTCGTGGGTTCAAGTCACATCTGAAAATTCACTTGTGGCCGAGTTCTTTTGTTCCAATATTTTTCTTGAATTTATCATAAATGGTGGTTACATTTATTATTTGTTTCTAACATAGACCTCGTTAGGTCACAGCAAGAATAAAATTAATTATATTTATGTATGTACGTAAGCTATATTATACTATTTTTTAATCTTATAATATTTTAATTTTAAGATCGTTTTATTATATTCAAGTAAAACAATCTTAAAACTACAATAAACTATTGGTTGAAATATTCTTGCAATTAGTATTTCAGCTAGAAGTTGCTAGAAAGATACTGCCTTGGCTTTTTCTTAAATATAGGTAATTTATATGCGATGTTTTGTTGATAACTTCTGGGAGTTTGTTGTTTAATACTGTCATAGCGTATGCTGGACCATACGCTATCCAAACGCTAGTCTACTATTTCTAATTTGGGTTTAGGTTGTGCTAATTTTGTACGGTGGCGTAAATTTTGAGATCTTTAATAAAGTGAAAACAAGTTTATATTTTTTCTTACAAATATGCATATTTCTTAAATGTAAAATGGATACTAGAGTTGAAATTAAAATGTTTAAGTCTCAACGTCGATGATTATTTTCAATAAGTTTTAGACTTAGATTTTTGCTCCAAAAAAAATGTCGAATACGAGATATCACAGCTCGAGAAGCACACAGGGGGCTTATTGTCTAATTTTAAGTCTATCACAATCCCTTAAAAATTTTCATTTAAAAGGTACATATTATTCACATCGCATCACATAGCATCGCGCCACAACTATTTGACCTTTGAAAGGGATTGCAATCGATTATAAAATTAAACACTTCTGGAGGGGTTGCTATTGTGTATGTCATATACAATGGTTCTGTAATGAACTAATTACCCATATTTTGTTTTATATAATCTAAGCTTGAGTGATTGAAGAAGTTAATGTAAATAATGAATTATATTATTATATAAACCAAATATTAATGTTTTTTACTCACTTAAAAAGTGTTAGTAAGTAAATTGTAAGTCCGCCTGGCTAGCGACTACCATCTTATCATGATTTATTAAACTCAATAGGTTCATTCATTCACTCCTTACTTATCGTGCTATTTATTTTTCCACGAAATAAACAATTAACTTACTATTTTTTTTAAAACACACATGATTTATTAAACTTAATAGGTTCATTCATTCACTCCTTACTTATCGATAAAAAAAATATCGATTACTTCAAGCACTAATGTCATTATTTGACATTAGTAATCGCCCCTCACCCCCGCAAGAATTGGTTGATCGTGTTTTCATACATTCTTCTCGGGTTTCGTGTCCAGTGGTTAATTCGTCCAAGATATTATGGTATAACCAGACTATAATAGGCATAACCAACTATAATCAGCTCAAACAGCGTTCAAATCACATTGATTTGATGGTAACATACCTATTGCATATTAAATCATGTTATTCAATTTGGCGAGGGATCAATTTGGTGGCAAATGCCAAATACCAGGTACTTGTAGAAACTAGCGAATTACATACAGCTTCGGAAGAATTCGGCCAACAGCGACAGACATTAACTAGCAATCTTAGCGGCATGAATTTGACGATTCTATAAAATTAACGGCATAAAACAAAAATAGAACGCTTTCATAAAAGCGTATAGAGTTAAGTTTCGGTATTTAAGTCTCGGTAGATCAGTGGTTAGAGCACTGGACCGGATTCCCAAAGGTTGTGGGTTCGAGTCCCATCACGTTGTCCGATTGTGACAGAGTTGATATTTTTCAATATTTTTCTATTTAACATTTATCACAAGCCTGTAGACTTGGTGCCAGAGATAAATTAGTTGCGATGACAAAAGTTGCTCGTGCGCGCTATCTCTATGGTTTTTATAGAACTGCCTATATTGACATAAAAACAAGAAAGAGCTACAAAAAAACATGTTGCGTACGAAACAAATTGATTTAATAAAAAGGCTGTTACTTCACTACACATAAACAATAGAATATTATATTCAAGAATACTTAAGCCTACCATTGGCAAGGTTTAAAATAATTTATGCGAACCTTAACAAATTCGTAGAAAGCACAATAAACTAAATAAACATGAAACAATTATACAACAATCCTTCAAATCACAACAACCATTTGTTTAAATAGAAAACACATTATATGTACTAATGTATCAAGCACCACAATCGAAACACAAAACATGTCATATAAAACTTTATACTCAATGACAACTAAATTAAGCCCTCACATGGGATAATCTCCCATCTAGGAACAGATATTTACAAATATAAGATTTTATCGTCTCCTTTCACAAATAACTTCAAATTCGAATTCGAACCATAATCGAGAACAAATTTTGTTCTCGATTATGTTTTAAACATCTGTGTGTATTTACCTATACACTTATAAATGATCTAGGTAGCTATAATTATCGCCACTGGAATGGAAATTTTCAAGCATATTTTATTTTATTTACAAGCAAATTTTCAAGCATATACAAGACGAAAAATAATATTTAAAACGGTAGTTTCTATTGCTCGATTCCAACCTTCAATAATGTGTTCAATTTTAAAATCTAAAAAAACAACTCATTCCGATACAAATAGGCCGCGTATTACGGAGCTCGGTGGCTTTGCGCCGTATGCCACCTCGGGCGTACGGGTTCTTTCGACGAAGACTTCTGTCCTCTTCCGGGGCTTTAGCCATTAAGGTGACTCTTTCAGTCTGACATAATTACCAAAGCCGCCTGTGGAGTATCCATGCAGGATTCATCAGCTCCCTTTGCAGAGGGCGCAAAAAAGAATCTAGGTGGCGCTGTGGGTCGCGCGCTACGCCTGCGGTTGTAGCGGTTAAGCTATGGTCAGTCACGAAATGGGTGGCCAAAAAAATATTATCTCGAGCTCTTCCGTGCTTCGGAGGCACGTTAAGAAGTGTCTCCTTGCCTTTTGCAGTCATAAAAACCCACCAATCCACATCGGGCCTTAAATTATCAAGTAAAATAAGTCCCTCCGTATCTATCCCTTAGGCAGGCCAGTGTCCTGTAGGGACATTAAAAGCGCATGCATGACGAGAAAGTGTTTTATCTCTTTTAATATTGTACCATATTTAAAAGCCAGTTAAATATTATTTTGCGTTTTTGTTACACCATGTATCTACCTACATTATGAAAGCAATAATGAGATGCACTAAATTCGCCATTCAGTACACACGGGAACTAACTAATTGTTAATAAGCACCCTCAGTGATATTAATCAGTCTTTGTTTTACGCAAGTCACATTATTCACTATTGTTCATCTCAGGTATCAGAAGCACAATATCAACTTCACTATATACCTAATCACGTTTCAATTAGAATTTTGCAGTATTTAGGCCTACGTTAGCACATTATCTAAATATTATTAATTTGAAATTATTTTAAAAGATCACTTTCACTCTAAGCCTAATTATGTTGGTATGAAACTTTATCAGAAAGTTCAACAGTGCAGTTAAAGCGCGGCGATGCACGGCACGACTGAGCCCCAGGGTGGAAACTCGGTATATAATCGATACGCGTCAACCTACATTTGGAAATTGGGTCAAAATCTAATCTTTCGAGTAATTGAATATGAGCGAATTATTATTTGCAAATATGATAAAAATCCCATTAAGAGTTTTTGACTTATGTCTCTGTTTTATGTGCCTACTCATTGATGAAAAAATATACAAAAAAATAAAAGTGATAGCCAAAGTAGGTACGGTCGGCATCACGTTATGTACGTTTACAAGAAGATGCTAATCAAAATTTTATTTTATTTGAGCATAGGCCACCATTAGATACCAATTTAGCAAAATATTATCGAAAAAATTTAGTGGCCAAAACTTCAGGTAGGCACGCAAAACACAAAAAAGAGTGTTAACGGAGTAAATGTGCCTCTAAAACAGGCACGTTACCGGCGACGTGAAGAAATTTATAGTCGCCCAAAGGGGAAATGTCTCTCTTTTCCATAAAACTGTGACAACGCGTGAGATCTAACTAAGGCCCACTTGCGCCAAGCTGGGGTTAGCACATTTAACCCAGAGTAATTTTAACGCGGCTGGCGCAAGTGGGCCTTACTGTTTATTTTTAACTCTTTTCTCGTGTTCGCTGCCTCTATTGCCGCTCACAAGTCAATAACATATTATTTAATCAAATTCTATAATTTTATTCTTTGTTACCTATTATAGAAATCATATATATTTTTTTATGATTAATTTACAATGGTTTCATATTAAGCTTTCAAATATTTATTGTAATAGATCACACATTCATTTACTGTCGTAAAAAATAAAATATATCGCATATTTAAACTGTTTATGATAACAAAACGTTGAGTTTAAATTGATTTCATATTGAGAATTCTATCAATTTTTTTATTTGGACGATTGGTTTTAAGGAATAAATCTACTTTGAAAAAGATGCAATTTACAAAATTGAATTATTAAAAAAACAAACTTCTTATCCCTTCAACACGTAAAATGTAAGAGTAAGATAACTTTATACATCTATCACAAGAATCGCATCAATTACAAATGTCGTTGCTAATAATATTAATATAGTAGCGGCTTAGCAAAACCGCTACTATATTCAGTATTAGTTAAAAGTATTTGAAATAATATTTTCACCTCAAACGCTCTGAAAAGGAGGTTTTGTCAATCAGTTTAGGCGTAGAAAATCGCTTTTTGCGGGCTAGCGCGGCAAAGTACTTTTTTAATTTAATACCTAAAAATATGTCATAATGCGTTCCGAATCGCACTATTGACTTTTTTGTTATATTTGATTCTTATTTTAAATAGCTTTAAATTTATTATAATACTCCGTTTTGGTTTTATTATATTATTTTAGTTCATTGAATCATAAAAACAATAACAATAAGATGAAACTATTTGTTATAAGAATTTTATATTAGGCTGGGTGAGATTTCACAACCTATAATTGGATTTCGGACTGTGACATAAATCTTTATTTTTAAATTGTCTGTCTTGTACCTCATGTCAGTGTCAACATTTACATTTATTTATTTTAATCGTTTTTATTCTTATTAATAGTAGCAATATATTCCTACTTTAAATAACTTTGAATTAAATATAATACTCCCTTTTTTATTATTTTAGTTTTTTATATCATTAGAACAACGAGAATGAGGTATATTTAGATTAAACTTTATGTTTAAAGATTTTTTTACCGGGAGTTGACCGCGGAAACAACCATAAATGTTCCTCGCTGTTTTGAGGTGAAAAATTGTGTGTTGCGCTCGGCAGAAAAGTTTTTAGCGTCTTGTACCTTTGAAATCCTCGCTTCGCTCAGGATTCAATCTTTGAACCACTCGCAACTTTCCAGCCTTGCATAACAAATAACTATTACAGGTATTGCCATACTAAATTTATGAAGATTTGTTTTTAATGGAATTGAGTAAACATTCTTTTACTTAGTACTTAAACAACTGGATTTTTTAGTTTAGCTTTTTATGTAGGAGTGAAGAATATTGCGCAGCTGACGGAAGTCATAATAATTACAAATAAAGACTTTTACTATAATTGAGTTTTCAAATATAAAAATAATTTTAGTCTCATGAAATAAGGTGTTAACAAATTCCTTTAGATTTTAAGTAGTCACATATCAATATACACATGTTTGCACGTTTTTCCTCTCTTCCTTGCAATAAATATATATAAATATTTACACGCTTTCGATTATAAATTAACATTTTCTCACACCACTTTCCGAGTCACCAATCACATTCGGACTAGTTAGACAGTGATTAGGAGTATACAACACAGGTTGTGTTACGAGGTCTCTTCACCGGCTTTGACTAAGTTGGGCTCGGACTCGGAGCGTAGCTTGAGGCCTTCGCCGTGGGGCGAGGTGGGCCGGTCGCCCTCCTCCGGCTGAGAAGTGGCTGCCGCCGCCTTGATGTCAGGCGCGCTGCGACTTACGTCAACCTACGATTATTTTAAGACATTATTTCACAGCGCAAGATGATTTTTTATCGATTTTGAACTTTTCTTCCAGTCAACAAGGTTCAAACTCGATTTGAAAAGTTTTGTCAGTTTTAATTATAAATTAAAACAAAGGGGCTCAAACGTGACATTTGATGTGTAGTACATTATGTACTTAC
Organism: Chrysoteuchia culmella; assembly: GCA_910589605.1. NCBI lineage: Eukaryota > Metazoa > Arthropoda > Insecta > Lepidoptera > Crambidae > Chrysoteuchia > Chrysoteuchia culmella. Next base: position 12,402,026 of record OU342653.1, read on the forward strand.
AGCTTGACGCTTCGGCTGTGTTGCTACAGACGTGGTCACAAGCAGACAGATTAATATAATGGACGCGAGTTTAAAATTTTATATTTTGTCAGTTTGATATTAAGTACTAACACAGTTAACAAACATACGGGCCCACCTATCACCTAATACAGACTGCATAGTTGATTCGTATAAAGACAAAACCAATCAATAGCCTACATAATTACTGACAAAAAAGTGAACAATAAAATCTTTCTACATAGCGTATTTAGTTCAAAATTAAACTCTGCTCTGATAATTACCTTGCAACTTAAGTTGCCTACATACAACACATCTCTGCAGGGTCAGATGAGTACGTTATGGATGACAAATCAGCGAGGGTTACGAAATAGAAAGTCAGCCTTTGCTCGACTCTTTCAATTATTTTGTGACTGATGTCATAGTATTACAGTAATACCACAGTGTAACCAAGGCCCGTATTACAGAACGAGACTCAAGCAGTGATCTATACTTGAGTACATTTAGCAAAGGACGCGCTTATACATCGCATGTAGCGAAGTCTCTTTCTAACTGCTCTTAAATACAGAATACTGCTCGAGTAACGTTCTGTAATACGGGCCTAAGAAACTACCATTGGGACAACGCCCTTGAAACCTCGCGGAATGCCGCTTTTGACAAGACTTTCTTAGTATTTGACAGGACATATGTCATTGTCCCGAGTGAGCGTATGGCAGCTCGGTCTCGCTAGCACCCCCTCTCGCCCCGCGAACCCCGCACGATTGCTCTGTGAAAACGTGTCCGTCAGACGACTGTATGAATAGATAGACTGTGGTAATACTGTGTTTCAATGTGAGGGCTTATTGTGAGTTTGCAAATGTTCAAACGTTACAAGTAATTTTTTTGGCAAATAGACCTTAATACAATTGGAATAAGGTTAATGATGAAACTCTTAACGCAAACGCGATAGTTACGTTTGCAAACTCACACTCGGCCCTGTACTCGGCACAGTATTAACAGTCTTAGCACTGCCTACAACCTGCCGAAATGACGCACTCGCACAGATACGCGCCGCTACACGCGCGCTCGCTACTGTTTTACCAGTGAAAACCGGTTAGATCGAGGAGGCCGCCGTGTAGCGTTAGCGAGCTTCGCGTGTGTGCGAGCGCGTCATATCGGTCGAGTGCAACGGACTGTTTAGACTTTGCTTCGGGTCTTGAGAAGAGTAGAAGAAAATAATTACCAGCTCTGGTTCAAGGTAGTCGCTAGGCTCCTGCTTGACCTGTGCGTTCATTTTGTCGTTGAGGTAACAAACGCCATTTAGATCGATGGCGCTGTTGGAGAATATTGCAGCCGCACCGACGGACGCGTCTACCAAGGGTTCGTTCTAAAGGAAAAATACACACACTCTAAATACAACTAGCCAACACAGACAACACAAATTAAAACTTAAAACCTACAAAATACAGGTTAAAATTTCATATAAACTTACCAAAACAAGATCTTCTGGGATTTGACATTTTAATAGCACTGGTTTTTTTATAGGAAGCAAATCCCCTTCAGGTGTTTTCTGTGTGCTTGTCACTGTTTCCTTGGCATTCTCTTTTTGTTCCCTGTATTAAAAGAAAGCTTTGTACTACTTAGCAAGATGAAAAGAATTTTGAAAATTGAGTGCTTCAATAATTAATGAAGCATAAATATAAGTAAAATCAGAAAAAAAAATAGTTACATGAATCTTTTAAAGTGATAAGTAAATTATATTTTTTTATTGATCAACACATACAAATATTTGACATACTTTTTAGGTGTTGTGTGATGACTTTCATTTTTATCTGACTGGTGTTGAGTTATCAAATCACAAGCTTTACCTAATATCACAATAGATACAAGTACTCTTATGGTCAACAAGCAGAGGTATGCATTAAATATAAGCAGGATAGCAGCAAACCTGGAAACATGAAACTCGTTGTGATACTCAGGACAGACATTTCCATACACCCCATTTATATTCTATATCAATTTATATTGGAGACAAATAACACTTAAACCAACATAGCACTAATTAATTGTAAGAACGATATTAAATATTGTGATGGAGAAAGAAAATATTTGTTATTTATTTATCATACCCATCAATTTTGACTGCATGTACCAGAACTCTAGTAATGACGACACCTAGAGGCAAAGGAATAAAGCCCATTCTTCTTGCCACCAAGTCAGAGTGGTCACTGAAAGCATACTTTTGTCTAGTTTGTGCCACATCATAGGCCAAACTCACTGTATATTCTCTGTAAACTCCATATGGAATTTCATTGAACCTGGAAAAGATAATGTTCTCCAAAATTTTGTTCACCACTCATGAAATAAAAAGTGAAAGGATGATAATATATTATCATCATATCATATAGCCAAGAATGGAATTAGGAAAAATATCGAGAATTCATTAACCCATAGAATATTGTGTATGATTTTTAGCATATTATCTTTTACTTTGTTTTTAAAGTAGTTTATTACCTTGTAATGAAAGCATGTTTGACCCAATCAATAATGACTTCAAATGTCAAAACAAGAACACAATCCGGTGCAAGAATCCAGAAACGTTCTTCCTTCCACATGTATTCCTTCATTGTCTGCAGAACAACTATGAATAACAGAACTGACAAATGCAGTCGTTCTCTAACATCACTGCATGAAACTTGGAACAAATTGTTCTTGTCAAATTTCTTGAAAACACTGCCTTTTAGTTCAACAAACTAGAAATAAATACAAAATATTAGAACAGTTTCAAAACTGAATAACAAGATAACATTACTGTGCCAAAATTAAACACTTACATTGTTGGACATCATAATGATAAGCAAACTTTTATTGTTGGAATTAAATGCTACATTAAGAGTTGTAGCTTGGAATAAAACCAACAAACTGTGTAGAACTGATCATGTATTAAAAAAATCAATAAAGTATTTAATGGCACATGATAATATTAAATTAATGAACATATTTGTTATATTTGTAATGTCTTTATTTGGTGGTTCTGATGTCAGTAACACAAGTGTAGTTTTTTATCTAAGAATCAGATTGAATTATGTAAAAGTAATAAAAATCCTTGCTCTTTCAATTTGGTTTCAATTATTAAAAATTTTGAAAAAATATTAACTATTGTTTTCAATTTATGTTATTAATCGATGAAATAATAATGTAATGATATAGATAGATATTGTAAACTGGAAAAGCATACAACACTATGTACACCCTTAAAAAGTAGACACTAGATATTAACATATGGATTTGTAAAGGATACAGACATAAGTCATGGCAAACAGCAAATGGGGTATTAAACCTAGATGCTCCCGTCTTCTATCTCTTGGTTCTGTTGCAGTCCAAAACAAAGCATCTATTGTATCTTGCCCAAATGCAGAAAACAAGCGGTCACCAACTTCCAGCATATTGTAGAAAATATACAGCTTCATAACACTCTGACTCTTCACTAGGTGGTACATCATATTTGTATCAATATAACACATCAATATACTGCACACCAGAAGTATGAACCCTTTAAGAACATCACAGGTTTCAGCAGGTTTTAAGATGCTTTTATGAGAACTTGTGTAAAATCTGCAAAATAATAATATTTTATCTCTGACAGCACTCTATGATTATTGTTGTTTATAAGCTACAATACTGATATCTACTTACCCAAAGCATCTTCTAAAAATTCGATTGACAAATGACCAGAATGCCATTATAAATCGAAGTGGTAGAAATGTGTAAACAAATAATAGTGAATCTGCACATTGAAAAAATCCATATGCCATGAACTTTTCCAGCTCTTGTGGGATTTTTATAAAGGAATACACTTTTTCTCGCCTGGCTGAAAATCTTTCTTCGTCATGTTCAAGCAAATAGCCTCTTGTAAGTTCAACATGTAAAAAAGCGAACAGAGATGCCGATTTATCTCCATCTGTAAAAAAAGTTTAGATATAAACAGTACATGTGAAGCAATATCAAATGAGTTCAAAGTATCAACAAATTTGGTATTTACCTTTGTTTTTAATGTCTTTTCCAGGCCTGTCGGAATTGGTTTCAGAAAAATGTTGAACATTGGTTATGGATTTGAAACGTAATCTTTTAGTGTGTTCTTGAAAATCCTCATTGTTCATTTTGATCAGTGTCTTATATCTTACATATGGCAATCTCTTTTATCCCTGAATGAATGGAAATAAACACCACTTAATTTGTTTAGTTAAAAGTATTAAAATAAAAACAACGAATTACATTTAAACAATCCTTTTCGAGACTAGTTTTCGACGATCGAGACCTTTGTTTTGTTTGACAGTTTGACACACGATTGACAGATAACAGGAATGACAGCATGTGTAAAAAAAACAGCTGTTTTTTGTTCCATAGGCGCAGGCTAAAGTCTGTTCTCATACTGCCTTGTGGCAATCAAAAATTATTGTTTGTTTTTGTAGTAATGAAGTTATTACATTTCCTCTTTGGTTGGTTGTTTTGGTTTGGTATTACTGCATTGAAACATTCGCACAAGTGTTTCGGTGAATGGCCAGGCGAATAGCAACCTTCCATGCGTAGCGTAGCGTAGACACGATCGCTGCTCGCTTTGGCACTTGCGAGCTCGCGTTGTGAAACGCGCCTTGATTGACCGCGCTTCGCTATTCGCTATTTGCCTGATTTTGAATTAACATATTCACACGAGTGTTGAAGCGTGCAGTGTTGAAATTTTAAACCGCTCCTACCACACGAGTGCGCGACTGTCAAACAAAGTGAATAGCGAGATAGCTAATAGAGCGTATGTTTACTCTGATTCTAATGAAAAATCGCCTTTGTTCGCTTCGTTCGCCTTATCACCTCGGCATTCGCCTCAAGCTTCAACACTCCTGGCGTGGGAATGTGTAAATGCAGTTATAAAGTAAATTAAAATCTGTGGTACAGACAGAGTATAATCTGTAAGTAATTATTACCTATTTAATGTAATCTAGTCTGCGGTGACTTGACCTCCGCTAGGAGCAGGAGTAATAGTATTCTGTGGACTTGACGGACTACAAAAAAAGTGGTTGAGTGGAGTATGAATTTATAGTGTACCTATTCGTGTTTTTTTAAGGATTTAGTACCATTATAAAACATGTTAAAGGTACCTTATTACAGTTTTCTACGATTATCTATTTCTCAAATTATGGTTAGAATTTATTACTTTGTAACCTTTTTTTTTTAGGATAAAGGACAAGTCACCTACGACGATAAATGGCCCACTATGCGCCCTATAGTGTTGAAGCTCCTAAAACAAGAAGCGGTGACTCAAATTGAGTGGCAAGATCTATTTGGTGCTGTCCATTCAGTCTGCTTGTGGGATGAACGTGGACCATATAAACTGAGGGAGGCCCTCCAGACAGACATCACGATGTACATTAAGCAGGCTCAAGCTCGTGTATTAGCTCAGAGAGAAGACCAGGCCCTCCTTAAGGCTTATATAGCAGAGTGGGGAAAGTTCTTTACCCAGTGTAATTACCTACCAACCCCATTCAGACAGTTAGAAAATTCAATAAACAACATCAGTAAGGTTACTAGCTCTAGTACCTCAAATTCACAGAAGAAAAATAATAACAATAACATTGAGGACAGTCTTGTTCGTAAACTCATGCTGGATTTATGGAACCAGACAATTTTTAAGGATATTAAACAAAGGCTTCAAGATTCTGCTATGAAATTAGTGCAGGCTGAACGTAATGGTGAATCTTTTGATTCTCAGCTTGTTATTGGTGTCAGGGAATCTTATGGTATTTATTGATTTTATTTTTTTACAATAACATGTTCCCTCCCTATATTTGTGAAAGTACTTAGAGAGAATGTTACATAATTTTTATGCATTTGATAGCTAAATTTGTTGTTGTGTCTATTCATCAATTAGTCATCTCTACTGCATTGTATTGAAACTAGTTATTTTCCAAATTTTTCGATTATATTTATATATTTTCCAATTTCCAATTCAATTCTCTTATTTTTTCAGTCAATTTGTGCTCAAACCCTGTAGACAAGCTACAAATATATAGAGAACATTTTGAAGCAGCTTATATGCAAGCAACAGAAGAGTTTTACAAATTGAAGGCTAATGAACACTTACTAACTAATGGTGTTCAATCGTATATGAAATATGCTGATCAGAGATTGAAAGAGGAAGAAGCTCGAGCTCATAGATATCTTGAACCAGGAAGTGGCAGTGTTGCTGCTCTCACTCAGTGTTGTGAAAAAGTACTTATTGGAGAACATTTACCTACTCTATTAGCAGAAAGTGCACCCCTTATTAAAGCTGGGGAGACAGAGAAACTCCAACTAATGTTTCGTCTGCTAGACAGAGTGCCTGAAGGTGTGACACCCATACTTCGGGATTTGGAAGCCCACATAGTATCAGCAGGTTTAGCAGATATGGTGGCATCTGCTGATATTATAACCACAGACTCTGAGAAATATGTGGAAAGATTATTAGATCTGTTTAAAACCTTTAGCACATTAGTAAAGGATGCATTTATGGATGATCCTAGATTTTTGACAGCTAGAGATAAGGCTTACAAGTGTGTTGTCAATGATACAACAGTTTTTAAACTAGAATTACCTTCTTCAGCTTTAATCCGTGGCAGCAAGGGCACTGCCCCTGAGAGCAAGTGTCCTGAACTTCTAGCTAACTACTGTGATATGTTGTTACGTAAAACACCCTTAAGCAAAAGATTAACCAGTGAACAAATAGAATCTCGACTTCGGGATGTTTTGTTAGTTTTGAAGTACATAGAGAATAAAGATGTTTTCATGAGATATCACAAAGCTCATTTGACGAGACGATTGATATTAGATTCGAGTGCAGATTCAGAAAAGGAAGAAGATATGGTTGAATGGCTACGTGAAGTTGGTATGCCTGCTGATTATGTAAATAAATTAGCCAGAATGTTTCAAGATATTAAAGTCAGTGAAGATCTTAATACACAGTTTAGAGGAGAAACCACACGCCATGATGCAATTAATATCAAAATCCTTAATGCAGGAGCATGGGCTCGTGGGTCTGAAAGGGTTACTGTGAGTCTTCCTTTAGAGTTAGAGGATTACATACCTGAAGTGGAAGATTTTTACAAGAAAAAGCACTCTGGACGTAAATTACAGTGGTATCACCACATGAGCAATGGTACCATAACATTTGCAAATTCAGTGGGTAGGTTTGACTTGGATGTTACTACTTTTCAAATGGCTGTTTTGTTTGCGTGGAATCAAAGACCGCTGGAAAAAATAAGCTACGAAAATTTACGACTCGCTACTGAATTACCAGATCCCGAGTTGAGAAGAACTTTGTGGTCTTTAGTTGCTTTCCCTAAACTCAAACGACAGTTGTTGTGCTATGAACCAGCTGTTCAAAATCCAAAGGATTTTGCTGAAAACACAACATTTTGGGTAAATCAAGAATTTGCTCTCATAAAGAATGGTAAACCTCAAAGGAGGGGTAAAATTAATTTAATTGGAAGACTTCAATTAAGTACTGAAAGATCACAACTGGAAGATAATCATTCAATTGTTCAGCTAAGAATATTAAGAACTCAGGAAGCCATCATCAAGATTTTGAAGATGAGGAAACGCATAACCAACACAGCTCTTCAGGTGAGAATTCAATATTTGTTTTCAAATTACGTAAGAGTCAAAATCGTTGGTGTACTGCTGCTGAATTTAATGTACATATACATTAAATTCTGCGGCAGTACACCCGCTACGCCATTCTGACACACACCAAATTACGGCAATGTGTTCGCGTTTTTATATTAAAAAAGTGTATTATCCAAACGCATTTAAAGGCTGGCATTAAAAATTATGCCCACACCGTATGTAACCATGTGTTCCCGTTCCCGTGGGAATATCGAGACAAAATGTATCCTGTTTTAATCCAGGCTATAAACCATAGTATGCCAAAATCTATCCAAATTCGTTCAACCGTTATTGCGTGATTGAGTAAGAATCGTCTAAAATTCCAAACATTCACATTTATAATATTGCAGAAAAAAACAAGGTTACAATATTAAGTACGTATAAAAATCGAGACCGTACACATTATTCTAGTTTGTATTTCACATCGATTGGTGCAATATTACCGAAGTTATAGACGTGGGAAGTTAACGTAACGTAGATTTTTAAAATCTCGTCTGTGTTCGCGAGTAGCGCCTGACGTCATCGCTTCCAAGGCACGGCGGGCCATATTATTACATTTACCTTATTACATTTCGCAGGAAAGTTGTTTGCTCTTCTCGTGCGCTCTGGTGTTTTTTTAATGAATTTAAATAATGCTGATTGATTAAGTGTATTGTGTAAATTACACCGAAATTATTACGGCGTGTAGGAATGCCAGTGCCAATGGGGGTAGGTAATAAGGTAAGTCAGTTGCGCAGCTTAGGGCCGGTCTTGTTGTTGTCTTGGCAATTCTATACCGGGTAACTCATTCTGGAGGGTAGCGGGATCCGAAGCACGGTTTTAGCCGTTGGCCGACCGCAGTTAGTAGGGGGCCCAACTAGCGCGCTAGCCACGCCCACGCGTGAAAGGCTGCCCCGCCTAAACTGCGAAAAATCCCGAAATGCTCCACCGTGCCAGTTTCGGAGGGGTTCGTGCGTCCTCACACCGCAGTCTCCAGGTGAGCTCCCCTTACGTTAGCTTAGCCTGACAACGTCTATGGTCGACTAAGTAGCGTCTCCACTGAAAATTGTACCCCCCAACACTCACCATGATTAATAATAATCATCTTTATGTGCCATAAATAGGGTATATCAAAATTGGTAATAATATGCAAATTAAGCAAATCAAGAAGAAAGTGTTAAAACAACGGCTGTACTTCCTCCCATTAAAAGTGCACCTCGCGAACATCAGAGGACACCTTGAGACTGAGAAGCCGCACCTATTCTTCTTGACGGAGACGCAGATGGCAACCCCGTCGGACGTGGCCTACCTCAACTACCCTGGTCACACACTTACGCATAAGTGCTAGAAGTCTGTGTGTATGTCCGCGGTGAAATTTGCTATAGGCGTCTTCCGTTATTTGGCTTCTGGTGGACACTGGGGTAGAGAAGAAGATCTGCGTCTATGTCTACCGATCGCACAGCGGTGACCAGCAGGGCTAAGGGCGCCGCGGCTAATAGACGAAATTTATCTCGCGATGTCTGTCCCGCTCACACGCACAGTGGTCGGCTTTGTATGAGAGTGCGGAAATCATTTCGTTTTTCAGTGTTATCATGTTTCTTTGCATAATATTGCTTTTAAATTATATAAAAAAAAATGTTATATAGTGCAATGTATGTTTCATAACAGAAATGAATAAAAAAATAATGTCAGTCTTTTATCAGGTCTTAAACTTCTTGGTTTAGAACTAAATATTTTTTGGTGATTTTACTTCTAAATTTATTGATGAACGGATCAGACGAAGCCAGAAGCATGTTCATAATATCCTCATTTGTACATTCGCGGGAGCATTTTCGGGAATGAGAGAGTGGTATTGCCGATAGTCCTCATTTCGAGATTATTGAGCTTCTTCTGTTAGCAAACCGATAGGTAATAACGCAGATTCAATTATTTTACTGCCGTGAATCAATATCTTATGTACTGTGTTCGGCATATAATACCAATTATATAAGCTCACATACAATTCAGCGGTTTCACGGCAGTATACAATTGTTCGGGATCAATGCATGCTCTTGAATTTATAGCCTGTAGTATTATGGAAAAACGATGTATTAGATCTTTGCTGACACCTGTAATTTCTGAAAGCTCAGCATTTTCGAAGAATTTCCTTAAAGTATTTCCATCGTTGGAAGAGCCTATGCCTTGTTTTACGCAATCCACTTTCAGTCCCAGTTTCTTGAAAAGTTCTTCTTGAATTTTTTTTTTCTCCTTTTTGATGTTTTGTTTCTCAATTGGTCCTCTAACTTGCAAGGACTTGTTATATGCTAAATGTAAAATACATTCCATGATTTTTAATGGGGGCATGTAGCGGAGACATACCTACCTTGAAACTATCTATGTTTTGTTCTTTGCTTTTCACACAATCTAAATTATTCATCTCCGTTGATTTAGCTTTGTATATAAAAATTTTACCATCGATCGTGGTGAGTAAGAGTTTATGATGATTGTGGTAAGTTTTATTTCCAATGGATAATGTAGTTTCATTTAAATTGGAAATTTCAGGTTCCATCCGCGATTATTCATGTGTGTTCGATCACAGCATTTCTCAAAAGATTTTTCGGGCCGTCTACTACGTTGCCGCTAAGATGGCCCTGGCTCGTTGTCTTCTACTGGCTTTCTATTTGAGTATTTACTGAGTATATCAGTTTTAACCAATCTCTATTTTTTTTAAAGAAGTATTAGAAGAAGAAGTATTATAAGAATTATTTCGTGAATCGGCAGACCATTTTTTTGAAAATGCAGGTAAAAAATATTTACTTAAATGTATTTTCGTCGAGGTCTGGATACCTAGATTTCATATTTTTAATACACTTGTGTACTTCACGGTCACTTAATAACACATTCTCGACAAGATCACTATTATGTTATTTTAAAAACAGGCATGTTAAAATTCAGTGGCTAGAGACGCAAAAAAGTGACAACTGATGACTTCAATACGATAAATGAGCGTTTTCGAATGAACAACAAAATAGCTTTTATCAAAGTACCCTCATTTAAGTTAGTTATCAATAATTTCAATTCACATCCAATCACTGATTAGATAAATGAATTGTATGTCTAGGGTAGCAGATATTTGCAGCTAAGCTAATATATAATAGGCATATAATATAACATAATATATAATAATCTTGTGCTTAATCGTACACTTGACGGTTCGCACTGTACTAGTACAGTCCGAGTAAAGTACTAGTACACCTTATTAGTACTATTAGTACCTAACAGTACACCGAAACAAAGTCGTTGCCAAACTAATGTACTGCTGTCTACTAACCTCTAATAGTACACTGTAGGTAATCTAAACTCCTATATCTATACTAATATAATATTAAGGAAAGTTTTGATTGTTGTTTTGAAGTGTATGGGCACAGATAAAAAAATAGTTACTTCGTGCATGGGCTCTGAAACTACTGGACCGATTTGGAAAATTCTTTGACCTTTAGAAAGCTATATTCTTACCAAGTGACATAGGCTATATTTCATCCTGATAATCCCACGGGAACGGGTACCACGCGGGTAAAATATTTGATATAGAGGTGAATCTAGAGTGTAGCGCACTAACCTCTATAATAAAAAGAAAGCGTCCATTACCAAAATAAATAATTTGGTATGTAGGTAACCTACAATCAGTTTAATTCACCAAGCGTCCCAAATAGCGATGTGCCGCTGGGAATATTCCCATTTCCAAGTAATTTACTCGTAAACTTACGGGAATATTCCCAATATTCCCGGAAACTTTCCCAAAGTTTCCAAAATAATATATTTTCGAGTATGGTAAAAATTCTGTGCTATTTATATTTTCTTCTTAATCCCACGGTTACGCAACAACAAGTATGTGCATGCGCTTGCTTGAGCCGCGAGGGGAGGGTCCCGCCGCGCCGCCCCCTCCCCTTTCCTCTAGTTTTGCCGCTATGATTGTCGAGTGTGCTGTGCTAGCTGTGTTAGTCATAATGAGACCAAAAAGTAAAATTTTTGATTACTTTCTGCAAACTGTTAACGAACAAACAAATGATATATGTTCATTTTGTAAAATTGTATACAAATATAAAAATAACTACTAGCTTTGCCCGCGACTTCGTCTGCGTGGAATAGTGATTTTCGGCGGGGGCGGAACTTTTCGCATAATGTCGATTGTCCTAAAGTCGTTTGTCATACATCAATTGGCATAATCATCACATATTTTTTCCTTCGCATAAATTTTAAGTAGCATAACTGTCTAAAGGCATATTATTATGAAGCATAATAAATGAAATCCCTAATTTCATTTGGCCTAATATTACGCAGTCCTAAAATCCCTTAGCATAATTTTATTTGCCATAACTATAGAAAAACCCAATTTTATTTGGCATATTATAGGTTATAAAAATGCGAATATTTCGAAAACGGTGCGTCGTAGCTAAAATCTAACAAAATTTTCGACCCCCCTTTGACACCCCCAGAGATACTAAGGAGGAATCCGACGGACATATATTTGTTTACCTCTCAAAAAATTTGAAAAAAAAACCGAGAAGGGGGACGGGGGTCTGCAGCAACAAACTGTAACAGACGTTTCAGGTTAGGTTAGGTTAGAACTGTGACCAAAACGCCGCGCGAGCCGAGCGAGCGAGGCAGCGGCTGGCAGAGCGCCAGAAACAATTGTTTTTACTTATTAAAAAAAACACTTATTCAATTTATTTGCATAATAGCCACGCAGTCTTGTATGCTAGGGCATGCTAGGGCCCCTAGAGTGTAATTTAAGCCCGCGTAGGCGCGGAGGGGCGAGGCGGCCCGCGATCTGAGGAGCAGGTGGTGACTGAAAACCATCTGCAACGATAAGCTCGCGTGGGACCGCCAGAGCCTGCTTGCATGCTGCTTGTTTGCTTGCATGCTGCTTGCCTGCTTGCATGCTGCATGCCTGCTTGCATGCTGCACGCCTGCCTGCATACAGCAATTATGCTATAAATTTATTCATTCATTCATTTTCATTTATTTCAAGTAACTTTGACTCATTATTTGTTAGTAACAATTGTACTTAACCTATGTTAGTATCTTATATTAAATTAAATTAAGTATTATAATTTCAATTTTACCATTCAGAGACTGTATGCACACGACTCATACCCGCACCACCCCGGCAGATGTTGTGCAGCAATGAGCCATGTACCGACAGTCCAGTCTGCTTGCAATCATGCTAAGGATGCTGTTGGTGCTGCCCCGCACCCTGCGCACCAGGGAGGCGCACCGCTTCCGCATAGTCGCATAAAAACAGTCTACTCGCGCTTCTGCAAACATCCCTGATGCGCTGCAGTAGCGCGGCAACCGCAACAGCACCCTAAAAGCATTATTGAACTGAACCCGTAGGGCGCTGTAGGATCGACGAGTACAGTTGGCCCACAAGCTACACGTGTAGAAAGTAGTACAGTAAGCCCTAAAGAGACTAATCTTAACATCATGTGTGCAGCGTGCGAACCTGCGAGCCAACATGTTTGCCCTAACTGACAGCGCCCTACGCTCCCTTTCAACATCCTCGTCGTCACTGAGGTCGGGTGTTAACATATGGCCCAGATATTTGAATTATATATTTATATATTTATATATTTATATTTATATTATAATTATATATTTATATTTATATTATGCCAAAAAGTTTCGCCCGAGGGAAAGTGATATTTTTCCGGGATTAAAATTAGCCTATGTCACTATCTAGCTCGTAAACTACCCACATACTACAAAACACGTCAATCCGTTGCTCCGTTTTCACGTGAAAGACGGACATACAAACAAACACACTTTCACATTTATAATATTAGTATAGATTATATGTCAAAAGAAAATACATATTACGCTGAACAATGTCTCTTAAGATACTATATTTGTATCTGTTATAGTTTAGCTGGGCTGCTAGGGTTCCACATCAGGTGTACCAGACCTTCGATATTTTTCCGTCAATAGAAAATGTTCATTACGTTAAACAACTTTTCTTAAGACGCTATGTTTGTATCTCATATAGTTTAACTTGGCTGCTAGGGTTCCACATCAGGTGTACCAGATCTTCAAACTTTGTACGTCAATAGAAAATGCTCATCACGCTTAACAATTTTCCTTAAGACCGTATTTGTATATCTCTCATAGTTTGACTGGACTGCTATGGTTCCACATCAGATATTGCGATCTTCAAAATAAATTATAGCCTATATGTTGGCGACGACCAATAGCTGTATAACAAAAAAAGTTTCATTAAAATCGGTTCGGTAGTTTTTGCGTGAAACGCGGACAACAGACAGACAGACAGACAGACAAAAAGCTCAAAAACTATATTTTTGGTATCTGTTTCGTTTAAGAAGACCCTGGTGGGAGGTATTTTTTTCTATTAATTCTTTTCAATGTATAGAATTGGATCGCTTACAGGTTTACTATAATTAACTATATGGGTATTGGAAATATTCCCGTAAACATTGGAAATTTACTGGGAATATTCCCAGGAAAATTGGAAATTTTCGCCATAAGTGATAATTAACCTTTGGCATATTCATTAAGCCTTGTAATATTGCCAATAGAATGGTTAGCATACAACAAAAAAATACTGTAATACAACACAAGCAATTTTCCCCTAAATTTCCGCTTTTGGGAATATTGCCGGGAACGCTTCTGGGAATATTCCCAATGTTTCCAATATTCCCGGGAACGGCACATCACTAGTCCCAAAGCGCACTCAAATAAGTAGAATATCCAAAAAAGCGTCGCAACACTGCAAAATAAATTGTTAGTAACAGTCTATGGTTGAAATTATACTTAAAATTCAAACAAATGCATCCAAAAGCGAAAGCGTAAACATTTACGCTATCGTAAAAAGTACACCGAACGTATTTTCACACTCAGTAACTCGAAATATTATTATTAAATTAAAAACTAAGTAAAATCTTTGAAACAGGAAGCACTCAATTACCGTAATCCTAGCGCTAAATACCGCTGAACAAAATGTTCTATCAATAAAACGCTCGATTGGCGTAAGCGCTTGATTTGCTTTCCCGTATAATGAGTATTCGATGGCGATTGGCATGGCAAGCAACAACTATCTCGCTTTCTTTTGCATACAGTGCGATTGTTTCTTATTGGTTCTCGCACGCACAATTCGGACAAGCACACAACCAACCAAAATTAGCGCTTGAGTGACGCGGTAGCGAGTGAGATGGTGTACTTAATAGTCCGACTGTCCGATTAAGAGCTCGCGTTCGGTAACGTTTCTTTTAGTACAGGGCCCTTATTCTCTATGACCACTTTGCGATTCCTTGCTTCAAAACCACGCCAATATCGTACATGGTTACGACATTTTCAAAATTCGTATTCTGTGACACTTAAATGAAACCGTGTGATATGAACGTGACTTGCGCGTGGTTTGAACTGTCAAAAATTCCACGTTTTAGAAACGCGTGGAAACAACGTGGAATCTGCAAGGAATCGTTGTGACTGTGAAGAAATTTATTGTTTTTGTGCTAAAAACTATTTAAATAAATCTATAACGTACCTAAGGCCAAAGGCCTTCTAAACACCATCTCTTTCTTTAAGTATTTCAGTGTAATTTAGTGTCAGCTATTTATATTTTAATCTACTAAGATTTTGTAAATTTTGTATCGAATTAAACCACATATAATTATAAACTATTTTATTATGAACTTTTATGTAAGTATTTTGCACGCAACTACAGAAGACCATTCTTGATCTACACTTATGAATGAACTTGTGAATTACATTTTTAAACAAATTGATTTCAATGAAGTAAGATGTTTTAGTTTTACATCGCTTTTAAATCTGGAACAAATGCACAAGACATATGTTAGGGGTTATGTAAGTAAATTAGATATTATAAGGCAAGTAACTTGTAACATTTTTGGGAGTAACAAACGATTAGGTACTTACAATAACAAATCTCTTCAAATAAAATACCGCCAAGTACATCAAAATTCTTCAAACAAAATATAGTCGTAGGTACAATATTAATGTTTTGAAGTGTATGTATATATTTCCATTGAAATACTAAGTATTATTATTTCTTTCTTGTAATAAACATATAATAAACAGTCAAAATTGAATCAATTAATTTTCATTGTAAAAATCGATAACAAGAAATAAAAAAGTAAAAAGGAACGTTCAAAAACGTTCGAACGTTTTGTTTTTGCTGCGTGTTTGTTTAAATTATTGAGTAATATTTTTTCTTTGTTATTGCTAAAATTGCATTGTTATGATATAAACGATTAAATATTAATATAAAGATAATAAATCACGGTTAATTGTTAGTGAAATTAAATTTTGCAAGTAATAAATTTAAAATCTTAAAAGTTTTAAGTTTAGTTTTCGAACGCACTCGTGACTTCATAACGTACCAAAGACAATTTGTCTTGGAGGTGTCTTGGAGCGCGGTGGGACTTACAGAATAGAGTTGACCAGATTCCTTACCGTGACAAGATACGATATTGACGGGGTTTATGCGTGGTAAGGTTTAAGTGTGGAATCTAAGTGGTCATAGTGAATAAGGGCCCAGTACAGTGCCGAGTATCGTCACCTATTAGTACTTAGTACGCGTACTACACAAGACCATAGGCTAATTACTAGCTAGAATAACTGGAATCTTTTGAAACATAGATCTGCAGTAGGATCGAGAAGGCAAAAAAGTTACGATCCAAGAAAAGCAATAATTTCGAATATAAATGCGTGTCTTTTATATAGGTCAAGTAGGATATGACGACAGCAGTTATTTGCAAAATATAGTTTATGTAAATACACAATGTTTTATGAAAGACAATTAAAAAGAATATTGTTAATATCATCAATATCTCAAGAAATACATACGTAGACATCCGAGCATAGAAACTACGCTTAAATAATATATTTTTATTAGGCATATTTCCTTTAAAACAACGTTAAATTGATATTTTTTTGTGATTATGATCCCATAACTATACTAAAATAAGGCTACTATGCTAATAATGAATTAGAACCTTCCAATTTTCGACTTCTTTCCGCTTGCCGACTACTGTGCACCGTAATGATATGAGCGGGACAGACAGTACGCTTACGCGACATAAGCGTCGAGAGACTTTTGTCGCAGTGCTCATCTTAGACCTACAGGAGACGACTCGGCTCATAGATAAATAACTTCACTGAGACGGCGGACTTGGCAACTCAGCAATATCCAGCGGCGGAGCTTGTTTTTCAGGGGACTTCCAACGCTCACCACAAAGAGTGGCCATACCAGAAAACTGACCATGCTGGGAGAGAAGGGCGACGATTTGCCTTAGCGCTAAATCTTGCTCAGCTGGTGAATCAAGCAACGCGAATTCCAGATGTTGCTGGCCACACACCCGATTGTCTTGATTTACTGCAGACAACGGATCCACACCGTGCACAGACAATCCGAACGAGGAAAAGAGCCTATAATTCAGCCGCCAGGTGTGCAAAAGGGTCTTACGTAAGGCGAGATTTGACCACATCAGCCGAATAGGGACGAAACTGTCATCCTACCCGAAAAGTAGTAAACAGTTCTGCCCCCTAATTGTCTAATTTAAAATCTATTACAATCCCTTTCAGAGGTATTGTGATGGTGATATTTTCGTCTGGCATATTTTTTAGACAGTTAATTTCGTTTATTCCATACCTTTTAAAACGCGTCCCGATCACAATCCCTTTCAAATGTCATATATTGACGGCCTGAATATCTTTCAAATTACGAATTGAAAGGGATTGCGATAGATTTTAAATTAGACAATTAGCCCCCTGGTCCCTTTCGAAGTCAATCGAGGCTAATTTCTGCCGTCCTACGCTACCTCCAATGCTGAAAAATGACGGATCACTGGCTCACTCTGCAGCCGAGAAAACAATTTTATTTCCCTCTCTGTTTGCAAGCAATTCGCGTCTTGACACCGGCTCTCATCAACCGCCTCGTTGTGATTCACCGATGCCGGAGATCACAATATGAATATATATATAATAATGAATAAGGCCAGTGGTCCTAATGGCATACCAGCAAGAGTGCTGAGGTATTGTGCGCCTGAGTTGTCTCCTGAGTTAACACACTTTGTATTGCCTCTCCCTGATAACGAAAACCGTACCGAAATGCTGGAAGCTTGCCAATGTTCAGTACGCAAGAAGGGGAGTCGTGCGGACACTTCCAACTGCCGACCGCTCGCCATCACTTCCATAAATATGTAAGGTTATGGAAAAAGTACTGAACAGAAACTTGCTCAGTAGCCGCATATCGGCGCTTGGCTGTGCGGACGTTTCCTGCAGGTAGAAGAGAAGCTCCGTTTTTGAGATACCTGCATGTGTTCGCGGGGTTGTCACCGTTTCAACTGCGCGGCCATGACTTTAAAGAACTATAGGTCGTAAAGTACATACTTTAAGGCTGTATTAAGACTTTCTACAATTTCATCGAAACCATATCAGTGATTTACGAAAATAATCAGATCTCTATGTAGCTCCATTTCTGAAATTTGCCTGGCCGAGCGGCTCCACGTTTCGTCTGCGCGGCCACGGCTAAGCCCTTACAACTTTCTGAATATCGGTTCTGCAAATTTGCGGTTTCCTTTATTAGTTTTCTACAAATTCCTTCGTAATGTTGACGTAGTCTTTTTTTTTCTGCGACACTGGCCGAGCAGTCGAAACGGACACAGTTGTTTTTATTGTTTATATAAAATAAACAAAGTACCTACCTAGTTCCGCACGCGATGGACAAATGCTTCGAATCCCCGAGTCGTTTAAGCGGAGATGGCACCTGTGACGTCACCGAACTTATGATATTAACTTTGCACATTTATAAATCGGTCATTCTAAAAAAAAACTCGTAATTTTTTGTACAATTTTTAGGCATATAGAACAAAAAATGGTTTTCTTCTCCATTGCCACAGATTAATAATACATAATTATGTGTTTAGATATATATTTCATTCTATCATTATTTTTTTTTTATAATAAGTTGTAAAATCTATTATGTCAGCAATTTTTTCTTTATTGTGGTTGCTAAATGTTTGCTAAATTCTTTCCTAAAGTTGTGTGTTATTAAAATCCATAGTGAATTAAACACGGGGAACTTCCCGGTTGATCAATAGTTTTTATATAGGTATTTCATTTTATAAATAATTTTATTTGTAATATAAACGTTTTCTATAAGTCTATTACTTTATGAGATAACAATCGGGAAGTTCCCCGATTATACGATCGATACTTACAAATAAATATTTAATATAATTATTGTGATCAAATATCTTAATCATTCATTTTAAAACGTTATTATTCAACAAAAATAATGATTTATGTAGCAACTCGCCTTTCTTCGTCAGTAGGTAAATGAAAAAAAGAAAGATCCTTGTTTCTCCTCTTGCTCGATGTACCAGGTAACGCACATAAATTTCCAGAAACAGAAACCATTGTCAATATGAACGTACGAAATAATCCGGAGGTAAATTTCGTCGGTCCCGAACCAAATTTTAACGAGCGGTGAGCACACAGTTACGTATGCGCCACTCGGCTGGCGGCAACCTACTGAATTTGGACACTCGAGTGTCCGCGCCTGCCGGTAGGCAATTATCGCGCGTAAGTACATGGAGTGAACTAGGCCTGCCATTGTATCCTAATTTTAATCCAGAGCATAATATACTATCTGCACGCCAAAATTTGTCCAAATCCGTTTTTGTGTGATATACTACATGAACATGCATACTCTCTTGCCGTATTTATATCTCTTCCCTTCCCTCGTTGACAAAGCATCAACGATGCAGCTTGAGTAACTTTCCTTAATGAAACTTCTTTTGTTACAGAGTGAACTTGTTGAAATCTTAAAGAACATGTTCCTCCCTTCGAAGAAGATGATCAAAGAACAATTAGAATGGCTAATTGAACACAAGTACATGCGTCGAGATGATGAAGATATCAACACTTTTATATATATGGCCTAATTTTCCTATCTCAAGTGTAAATGAAATCAAATAAATTATTTACTCATTAATTCCATTTTTTTTATTACATGTGTTTCAAATAAAAGTCGTTTTGTTATAGTTACTTTTATTAAATATATGTGTGTAAAATATAATAATTACATTACATGTTTGTATTAGAGTAAATACACATTTTAACATAATTATTAATTCTTCGCAGGTTCAATAGTTTCACCTCCTTGAATCTGACCCCATCCAATTAATCTGTAAAGATGGATATATTTTATAATTATGTAGGTTTTAATCAATACTGTTATTAGATAACATAAATATATTTATGTACGAAGAACAGCACATCTAACTTAACAGTCGTAACACGAAAACCGTACTTATTGCGTGCTGCAATGGCGTGCTCAAGGTCAACGTGTAGGGTTTGATGTCCGTCGCCAGTACTACAGACAATATTAGTCCCTGGCCTCCTAATTGCGAGACAACATGTAGTCGCTGCAGCCACCAATGAGAATACTCGGTCAGACCCACAACGGTGCCCGCAAGCAAAGTCACGGCAACATAATATAAGTTTAAGCAAACAGTTAAGAACAATTTTCTCTTACGAAGACGTGGCATTAAAGAGCAAAGCCGGTTTTAAAGAGAGAATAATTGAAATTGGTTGGCTTGTGGTTCAAAACGCGTCAAATATACCATACCGGAACCGCATTCCAACTAATATCAACCATATGATAAACCCATTAATATTGTAATTGTATAAAAGGAAAATATTCTAAAACTGAGTATAAGAAAATTTTCCTCGTAGGTATATTAAATATGTTTCAAGATTGTAGATTTGTGTTTGGCAACGACATGTTCCTTTGTAAATGTTGTTGCTTCTGTTAAAGCTGATAAGTTTCTTGCGGCCGTTCTTCTTATCAGTTAAAAGACGTCCTGAATGACTGGTAGGAAAAAAAAACTAATATGTCAGCAATTTTTTATTTTTTGTGGTTGCTAAATGTTTGCTAAATTCTTTCCTAAAGTTGTGTGTTATTAAAATCTATAGTGAATTAAACACGGGGAACTTCCCGGTTGATCAATAGTTTTTATATAGGTATTTCATTTTATAAATAATTTTATTTGTAATATAAACGTTTTCTATAAGTCTATTACTTTCTGAGATAACAATCGGGAAGTTCCCCGATTATACGATCGATACTTACAAATAAATATTTAATATAACTGGTAGGAAAAAAAAATTGGACGATTCGAAAGCACTTATCTATAAGTCTATTTGAATAAAAATCTTTGACTTTGACTTTGAATCGAAACTGAAGTCGAATTTCGATTGATAGTGGATATACGTAAGTAAACCTTAACTTATTTAGGGCCGGTATTTCAATGTCACCTTATCTTATGACTTAAGTTAAGTCCAACATTTGAGCTAAGTATCACTTATGAAAGACAATAGCGTATTTAAATCCGGATATTCCTCGCCTTAGTAGGATTACACGCAATATTGCAACAACAAATTAAATATGATAATTTGTCTAAGAATTTTGATGTCATTTGGTGATATTGAGTTGTGATAAAGAGAGAAGAAATTACGCATTCATTATATACCCAATATAGTGCCTATTACGTAAGTACAGTCCGCGCCAAACTTAATTGCGAGTCCGAAGTTAGCTGCGAGTGCTTACTTGCGCCGGCCGGTACAGTAGCCTACACTTAGTAGCGGGCGTTATTTAACATAAGCGTTGCTTATTGTCTGTGTAAACTTCTCTATAGCGAAAACGTAGGCATTTAATAAAAACAAAATTCCCGTATTTTGAAGTTCCCGTAATTATATCTAAAAAAAGTAACAATCAGTGAATATATAAGTAACTAATTTTATATATAATTAATTTTGATTTTTTTAAATCAATTCGCTATATTTTTATTAAAAGTATTTATATTTTGTGATGATTTTGGTTTGTAAAGGATGATACATGTTTAAAACATAAAACTTTTTTTTTATGAACGACGGTGAGACTCTTAGCCTTCATTATACCCGATGTTAAGTAATATTAAACTCCCATAGTTTATTAATAAAACAATCATATAATCATTAAGTAAATCGTTTATTTATATATTACAGTGGTAAAGGTGAGACGCCTTCCATACAAAGTGATTGTCTACTAGTAGAAGGCATATCTTCATCCAAAACACATTCGTCTATGAGTTTTTTTTATATTAAATAGGATTACTCTTGGCCTAATTCTGAATCGTTAGATTAAGAAGAGGCCTAAGGTGGAACGAGCTTGCCTAGAAAAAGCCTATTCACTCGAGTTTTAAAAATACCAGGGTTGTAGACACCCGGGAATACAGACGCAGGCAGGGAATTCCACTCTCTGGCTGTGCGCATGATAAAAGATGAGGAAAAGCGCTTTGTACGCAGACGAGGTATATCAACCAGGTAGGGATGATAGCATGCAGTACTTCTGGATTCCCGGTGGTAAAAAGGAGCTGGCGGTATGAGCTCATGCAGCTCAATAGAACACTCCGAAGTACAATCTGTAGAATACCGATAATGAAGCAACTCTTCGTCGATGAGGGAGACTGTGGAGCTTGTTGTTCACCAGATTATCATCCCCAATGAGTTTTCTGGCTCTGCGTTCCACCGAGTCGAGTGCGGCCAGCTGGTATTTTGCTGAACCATCCCAAAGGTGGGAGCAGTATTCCATGCACGGACGAATTTGTGCTTTATACAACATAAGAAGCTGTTCCGGCGTGAAATACCGCTTAATCCTATTTAAGGTGACCAGCTTTTTTGCCGCAGTCTGAGCTTTCAACTCGATGTTATCGCCGAAGTTGAGACCTGATGACAACTTCATGCCAAGAAGTTCAAGATTTTTTGTGATTGGTACAGTTGTACCGCGGAAAGTAAGAGTCATGTCGAAAGGACTCTTTTTGGCGGAGAATAAACACGCCTGTGTTTTGGCAGCGTTAAAACTGACCAGATTGTTGTCACCTCATTGGGAGACAAGACTTAAGGTCGAGTTAGTCCGCTCAGCCATGGCCTCTCTTAAAGAACGAGATTCCTCCCCGCTGACTTTTGCGTTGGATAAATATCTCTCCGTAACCATGCTGTCATCTGCATACCCAACAATACCGGGCACAAGCAGGTCATTAATATGCAGCAGGAATAAAGTCGCGGAGAGAACAGTTCCCTGAGGAACTCCGGCATCAATAGCCTTTAGGTAAGAGGAGCAGCCGTCATTGACTACACGTATTGACCGTTCAATCAGAGACCCAGTCGCAAAAGTCAGCAGAGATACCGTATGATGGAAGTTTGCTTAACAAGCTAGCGTGCCAGACCCGGTCGAAGGCTTTCGAGATGTCGAGTGACACGGCGCGATCTTCGCCATGTTTCTCAATCGCCTCGCCCCAGCAATGCGTAACATACACTAGAAGATCCCCAGTTGAGCGACCCTGGCGAAAGCTGTCGGTCACTGATTAGGTCGTAATTTTCTAGGTACGAAAGCAGTTTGCTAACGGTAGTTGGTAGGGTCGGCACGGTCACCCTTTTTGATTCGTCATCGCAACTGTCGCCTTCCTCCTGATTATTATCTTCGGATTCATTATCGCTGACATGTATAACTAATTCTTATGTCAATCTGTCAATGACACCGTCACTTTTCTTATACTCTTCTTCAACTTTTTAAATTTTTCGCATAATTCACGCCATTTATTTTGTCCCATTGCATTGACTTTTTCTTCGACCAGCTGCATTGCTGTAGTTACGTTCCATCTGACGTTTTAGACGTGACAACGTTTTATAATTCAATGAAGCTGGCTGCACGCACGAAAAAACATGACTCATGCGGCGTTACCTCGCTCTGAGGCGTTCCATTTAAGGCTTGAAGTGCAAGCGAGAGCGCGAAACGAGCGACAAAGAGGCACAATCGGCCTCCGCGTTCGGCAGCGTTCGACATTTGTCTCTCTCCTACTTGAGTGAGCGATGCGTCCGCGTGGACAGCTGCTATACAATAATACATTTACATGTTTTCGTCAAGTATGAAGTGCAGTGAAAAGTGAACGTGGTGTCAATTGTTTATAGCAACGATAATTGCGGGGATAAAGGTAATGATTCTTTCGATATTAAATGTATGTTCAGTGATGTATTGCCGAATATTCGTGCTTTCATCATTAAAATAAATAGTGTTCCATCAGTATTTTCTTATGACGTTGTCACGTTCAACTATCGTCAGTAACGACTTTACAGACAACCGATTTTTTTTTAAACTGCTTTAGTGATTAAATTTTAATAATAAGAAAAATGTAACATAAGATTAAAACTGTAAAACCCTAAAGTAAGTATGAAATAGAATTGTAAAAATAGAAATATTAAAATGAAAATGTTAGTAGAAAATTGTATTGAAAAATAGAACATTGTCACCAGTAAGCATACCATGTTGTGTAAAAGTCCTGGCGAACCATGGCCGAAGAACAGTGAAAAAAAAAAAAGAACTGCCCAAGCCATCTCTATCGGGTTAAGGTCCGGGTGGTAAGGTGGTAGTCGCACTGTGTGCCCATTTTCTCCAAAGATTTCGTCAATTTTATATTTTTTAAGCGGTCTTTATGTAAGCATATTAATTTATACAATTGTGGGCTATACAAACTGGGACTAAAATCACTGCCTCTTTCAGTCAGCCACGCTTGCATTTCTGATTTCCTTGAGGTGAAAGGCGGGGCTTCATTTAACAATTTATTATGGTAGGAAGCATTATCTACCACTATGACAGAATTTTTAGGTAAAGCTGCGTGCGAATCCACTTCTCATAATTTTCGAAGTTCATATTATCATGGTAGTCACCAGATTTTGTCCCCGCTTTAAACATCAGCAGTGCATTAGGGACAAAGCCTGTTTCTGAACCAGCGTGAACAATGACAACACGCTGACCTTTAGATATCTTTTTTTTTTATTCGTCTGTGCTTCCATCGCTCCAGGACATGGAAGTTGTGTGTGAGGAGTCTACATAGGATTCGTCTGTGTTAACAATAGGTCGGACTTCTGTCCAAAATGTCGTCATATTTACGAGGTATTCTATTCTTCTGAGCCGAATATTTATTTGTTCAATCAAAACCTTTATCATATATCTTATTATCCTCAGTTCTCTTCCATCTGAAGCCCAATCCTTTTAAAATTTGTCTGAGACTAGTAGCAGATCCTTGAAAGTCTAAATCTTTTTTTTTTCATTTTACTAAAAGTTGTTTAATAGTTGGCAACTCCTTTTCGGTTATATGAAAGTTATGCACTAACCTTTTGATCACACCTTTATCAAAACTGTCTATTTCAGTCACCTTCTTTTGTCGTGCCCTTTTTGTGCGGACCACTGCTAACATTGAGCCCGGTTTATTTACCTCCTTAATTGTAGCATAAACCGTGCTTGCCGAGAATCCTGTAGCTGCTGCAGTCCATTTTAGTACGTCCTTGAGATCATATTAAAGGCCTTCTTGGGCTTCTTTAGTCATGAACTTGTAAACTTCATACACCATTTTTCTACTTTGTCTTCGTAAAATAATGTCCAGTAAAAGTTATAATAACAGGAAATTATAACAGAAAACAATAACAAAAAACCGGCCAAGTGCGAGTCGGACTCGCGCACCGAGGGTTGTAAGTAACTTAAAATGTACGGTTTTCGCAATTTTTCCTTTATCTGTACTATAAGACGTTACTTCGTACCAAATGTCAAGATTCTAAGTTCACGGGAAGTACCCTTTAGGGTTTGCTTCCCGTGCGAGTTTCAAAAATTTGCGGCATTAACGGCTGTATCTTTTGATTGCTTTGGCTTATAAGTTTGATTTTTTCACAGCTCCAAGGGACAGTAGACCCGAGTATTAGATATAAATTTCAGTTTGATACCTTCACGCGTTCCTGAGAAAAACGGTCTTGACAGACGGAGGACGGACAACGAAGTAATCCTATAAGGGTTCCGTTTTATCCTTTTGAGGTACGGAACCCTAAAAACAATAAGTAATAGAAAACGATCAAATGTTTTTGCAGTCCAATGTACATCAAGAGTAATACGCGCGTGTGTTCGAAAACTAATGCAACACTCACACTGACTGAAACTGACAAGCGCGGGGATGTGGTGTGGTGCGCGAGCGGCGGTGCCCCCTCCCCTCCTAGCATTGCGTCCCGCTGCTTCCTGCTGACCCCCAAAATTCGCTACTGCGACGCGTCTTGCGACCAACTTCGGACTCGCAATAAAGTTAGGCGCGGCGTGTACCTACCTACTGCTGTCTGTAAACTTTCTTCACTATTTTACACCATTGGCGATTATTTTACCATAAACTGTTTCAGTTTTTTAACAGTGATAATGAGGATATTATTGAATTAGTGGGTGCCGTGTGGCTGATATGATGATAAACCAAATATTACACGATTCCGTGGATATAGCTTATGTGTAGCTTTGGCCTTTGTACATAATGTTGCAGTGTGTGATCCTGTGATCCGCCTGCTAGATTATGAGTGATTAACGGGTTATCTTTGACACAATCAATGTGCCAGTAGGTCCATTTTATAGAGGCAGGAAAAATGTCTTTCCACATGAATTGTTGTGTCATATATTCACTGATTAATTATGAATTTACATATCCTAATCTACTAATTACTAATCCTGAAAAATTAATACCTAAATGTAAATCAAAAATATCTTTTTGCGACTCATAAATGTTACCCTATCAACGAATTCCGGATCGGCACTAAGTAGTTCCTCCGCTTAAATATTGGCTAGTTAAGATGAACTTTATGTGGCACTTGAATCTATATTGAAATACACATATGTCAAACATGTATTCAATCCTGGATCAATCCAAGATAAATGGACATTGAAATACCGGCCCTTAGTCGTAAACCAGTGATTCTAACTTATTTCAACAAAAGGAAGTTCTACAACAAAAAAATATTTATCTATAGGGTTTTCCAATAAGGACGAGTCGATGTTGAAACGAAATAAAATAACTAGTGTGTGAGATATTAACGAATTTCTTTTTTTATTTGAAAGGCCTATGTATGTCAATTATTAAGGTATGTATACGACCAACGCACGGCGCGACAGAAGAGAAGATGCGCAGTGACTGGTTTTTATAGTTACTGCGCATCTTCTGTCTCGCCGCGCGAGTGTCAAGATGTTTGCCGGCCCCTATAATAAAGCTTAAAATAATATCCGCCGCTACTTCCTCTAACTGCGCCTCCAAGAGCTTGGGAAAACACCAATTTTAGGCGAAAAATCTTCTTTAGTGATAATGTGCATTGAATCGCTGTATTAATAAGCAAAATTGGTGTATGTGGGACGATGTCAACTCACACTAGATTCACCAGGTGATAATGCATCCAAAAAAAGATTACTGTTTAGTGTGAATTTTGGGCCGGAGCCTTGGAAACGCCGTTGGACAGCCCAGCGCTGTCAATGACGATCGCTAAAGATCGGTGATTTTGGCCCACACTTAACAGTATGAACGTAGACGATTTGTGGTTCTAACAGGACGGCCCTGCGTGCCATACAACATATACGCCACAATGGAAATTCTGCACGAAAAGGGGGAACGTTATTTTTTCTCAAAGGTGTTGTTAACTTGCCACCAAGATTATTTTTGTTTAGTTTTAAGACCTCTCGGATCAATGCCACCGTCCACCATGAGAAGCCGCGGCGGATATTTGAGTGATGTCATATTCCACACTAATGACCATTGATGGTCCATTCAAAGAAAAAAGAAATTCGTTAATATCTCACACATAGCTTATTTTAATCCATTTCAACATCGACCCGTCCTTATTGGACAACCCTAAAGAAACTATAATATCAAAACTACATATTATATCAAATAGGTACCGCCAATGGTTTTCCACTCTTCTGCTAAGCGCCACTTTTTCTCCGATTTCTGTGCAGACTGGATTTGTGAGAGCAATTTTCGCCAAATCAGCCTTTGTGGCGATTACTCTGCCGCCGGTACTTAGGGAGCCGATGTTAACTAAAAGAACCTACAGAACAAATATATATTAATAGTAATAATATTAACTACTAAAATATATATCAAAAGTTTTGAGGAAAATTAACGGAACACTATTCACTGCAACCATTTGTATTCGTTTCTGCTAGTAAACAGGAAATTATGTCAATTAAATATTAATAAAACACTTTATAGCACACGAAGACACATTATAAAAGAGAAATCATACAAAGCGCGTCTTTATTTTTAAATAGTAATCTCTTCCAGGTAAAATGTTAGTTGATACAAGTAACTGATAGAAACATACCTCGTTTTTAGTAAGTTTTTGTACTTTCGCCGCTTTCTTGTCTCCTTCTGTGCGCACTCCTAGCAGACGCTTCAGCAGATAGTATGACACTTCTAGCTTCACGAAAATTCCTGGTAAAGCACCTACTGCGCCAAGAACCTGTAGAAATTTACTTTAAAATAGAGATCATCTCATTTTGTAGCGGGGCTCCTGCTCCGGCAGCACTACAGTCGCCGGGACGTCGGAACCGCCGCACTCATTTAGTTAATAGGAAATGAAATAAAATATCGTTCTTCAGACGACTTGTTTTATGACGTAAAAGAAAAAAATATTTTGTTATTTAAATATAGGTAGGTTGGCGGCCGTGTAGTGCCGGCCTAGAATAGCACTACCTCCCTCTCATCCCGTGGGTGTCGTAAAAGGCGACTAAGGGAATACAGCATACAGAAGACGGGCAGCAGTCTTGGCAATACTGCGATCGCCAACGCGCCTGCCAAGCGTGGCGATTATGGCACGGAAGGCTATCAACAACGACGACCTCTGCACCTGACAACGTACAACACGCGCACACTAAAGACTGACGCGAACCTAACCGAGTTGGAAGAGGTTATCAGCAGGTTACACTTGGACATCATAGAGTTGTCTAAAGTTCGAAAAGAGGGTGAGGACTCGATAATTCGTGACTCCGGTAACTGCTGTACTACCGGGAGGGCGACTAACAGTCCATTGGTGGTGTCGGTTTCATCGTCCTCAAGTCTCTTGTCAACAACGTGATTACCATCGGAAATGTGTCGACCAGGTACCTGATACTCAGAATACCCAAACGGTATTCGCTGAATGTCATACAGGTCTACGCTCCGACCTTGACGCACCAAGATGACGAAGTGGAGGCTATGTATGAGGACATCTGTAGATCCATGCATAGCGAAAAAACCCACTACATCGTTGTGATGGGGGACTTCAATTCGAAGTTGGGGAAACGTTTTGGTGATGAGTTGAGAGTGGGGCGATTAGGAGTTGGAAAACGGAATGCCAGAGGCCAGTTGCTGGCCGACTTTATGGAGATGGAGGAGCTCTTTATGATGAACTCCTACTTCAGAAAGCCGGAAAGCCGAAAGTGGACCTGGATTAGTCGACGAAGAAGCAGATATTCAATGATGTCACTGTGATCAACACCGTCAAGACGGGTAGCGATCACCGATTAGTTCGTGGCACATTGAATATCAACGTAAAGCTGGAAAGATCTCGACTGATAAGATCTACGCTCAGATCATTACCAGGCCATATCCAAAACCCCGAGTTTTCAACTCGAGCTCCAAAACCGCTTCGAAGCCCTTTAGAACAGCATAGATGTGGACGATCTACACAACATGGTGGTGGACACTGTCCGTACGGTAGGGTCTAAGTTCTTTAAAACCAGCCGTACCAAGTTAAAGAAACTCTCCGACCACACCCTCTTACACATGGATCAGAGACGCGAAATGAGGGTTCAGAACTCAGCGGATGCTCATCGTTATCGGCAGTTAAATTGGCAGATCTCTAAGTCATTGACAAGCGACCTTCGCCAATTTAATACGAACTGTATTAAAGAGGCTATCGAGCGTAACAAAGGCTCCAAGGTGTTCGCCAGAGATCTGTCCATTGGGAAAAGCCAGATGACGAAGCTGAAAACTGACGGCGACGGTCGCATAATTTCTACGAAAGCTAAAATCCTAAGGGAGATCGAGAGTTTCTATGGGCAGTTATATTCCACGCAGACACCTGTTGAAAGCAAGGCTAAAAACCCCAGAGCCAAGCTTACCCGATACTTCATCGAAGATATCCCGGACGTTAGCCTGTACGAGATTGGTATGGCTGTCAAGCAACTGATAAACAACAAGGCGGCGGGTGATGACGAAATTACTGCTGAACTTCTGAGAGCGGGTGGTAATAAGCCAATACTCAAAGTCCTCCAGAAGCTGTTCAATTCCGTTATCGTAGAGGACAAAACGCCAAGAGCATGGAATATAAGTGAGGTGATTTTATTCTTTAAAAAGGGTGACTAGACCCAGTTAAAAACGTTGGACCCATCTCACTTCTAAGCCATGTTTATAAGTTGTTTTACTCTTCCAAACGCCCTTCGTATTTTGCATACTTTCTTAGCATAAATAAATTTGACTCTAAGCAATAACAATAGAGTCTAAAATCGCGTAGCGCGTAATTCGAGCGCGGTCCCCGAGGACCGCTTAGTGCTTAAAGGATTCGAATCGTCTTGCTCGCAGGCTCGACGACTTCTAACTTCTAAGCCGGGTTAGATAGATATATATAGACCACATCCATACGCTGCGGCAGGTTATACAGAAGACCGAGGAGTATAATCTGCCACTTTGCTTGGCGTTCGTGGACTATGAGAAAGCCTTTGATTCGATTGAGACGAGATATTTTTAAATACAGTAGGTACTTACATTTATTAATAAAATACCAACTTTTTACTTGTACGAGGGTGGATTGAAAAGTAGTCGGCCTAACCAAGAAAATAAACACATACTAAATCAAATATATTTTTATTTTTCTACATAATCACCATCAAGTTCAATGCACTTTTGCCACCTTCCCTTCAAAGCATTAGTCCGTTGAAAAAAAATGATTCTTACTTAGAGTCAATCTTTGACCTCGTCGTTTGTCGAAAATCTTTGACCTCTCAAGTGCTTTTTTAGGTTAGGGAACAGAAAAAAGTCTGATGGTGCCAGATCAGGTGAATAAGGCGGATGCGATAACAGTTCAAAGCCACAGTTGTGGATTTCAGCCATTGATTGCACAGAAGTGTGAACACGGGCGTAATCTTGATGAAACAGGACTTTTCTTCTGAGTATTCCTGGACGTTTTTCTTTTATTTCCTCTCGTAAACGACGTAGTAAGGTGCAGTAGTAATCAGAGTTTATGGTCTGACCCCTTTCAAGATAATCAACCATAATCACACCCTTCGAGTCCCAGAATACTGAAGCCATCACCTTATTTGCCGACAAAACCGCCTTAAGCCTTTTTAGGGGTGGTGAACCAGGTCTTCTCCACTGTTTTGATTGTGTTTGTTTCCGGTGTACAGTAATGAATCCATGTTTCGTCCATAGTAACAAAACGATTCAAAAAATCAACTTCATCGGCTTCAAATAACTCCAAACAGTCGCGTGCAATAGTCAATCAATTTTTTAATATTTTCGTCAGTAGTGGACGTCGAAGGCCTCGAAGAGCGGGGTTCGTCTTTCACACTCTCTCTACCACGCCTGTATTCTGCTATCCATTTTTTGACGGATGAATATGATAGAGCGGAATCCCCTAATGTACTGACCATATCATCATGGATGGCTTTTGATGACAGCCCCTTCTTATGGAGGTACTTAATGACGGCACGCTACTCGATTTGCTCCATTTGCTGAGATTATGTCCCATTGCTTTGTTAATAAATTTATAAAATCACAACTAAGTATAGCACACCTTTCAAACTTCACATAACTAGTCTGAACTGAACTAAATAATGTGGGTAGAGTTGATTTTTAGAATTGAATGGATCTGTGATCTTTTCAATCCACCTTCGTATCTATTATCAAAATAAAAAAAAATACTTCTTGTTACTTGACTACGACTATGTGACCCCCCCCCCCCCCCCTGCTGAAAGCTGGATCCGCCCTTGACTGTACACTACATATTTAGACAACCTATGACAAATTTCAAATAGAAAAATATTTAAAAAATCTAATCGGCCATAAGTGAATTCTCAGATGGGATTCAAACTCATAAACAAAGAGCATTGGACCGGATTTCCAAAGGTGGGTTGGAGTCCCATTTTTTCTATTTAAAATTTATTATAAGTATAAAAATATCATTGAAAAATTAAAAAACCATAAAATTTAGACTATCAGTTTTTGCACGGGTACTAAGCCTGCTTTCTGCGCCAGAGGTCCCGAGTTTGATTCCGGAAAAGACAAATATTTGTGTGCATGAACATGTCTATGTCTTGGTCTGGGTGTTTAATATGTAAATTATGTATGTATTTACAAAAAAAGTATATCTTATCTAGTAACCATGACACAAGTTCTTTATGAAACGTAACGTGGACTAGATAATTAGTGTGTTTGTATGCAATTATTTATTTATATTATTATTTATGTTAATGCTTGAGGAATGGTCCATATTAGAATGAACATTAAGTTCGAGACCTATTGTTTTTGCGTGAAACAAATATCTAAACATTCAAACTTTGAAATTAATATAAGTAGGATACTGACCTGCCCCACAAGACGATCAGCGCGGCACAAGGTAGGCTCAATCTTGGTTCCCACACCGATCAAGCCACCAGGCACCGCGTATTGGAGCTCGTTTTGTTCGGCAAACAGCGACACGATGCGAGAGAATATAGGCGTACAAGTCAACTTGCCATCGGCGTCTTTGCTCACTAAACCGGGACGCACCTGGATGAAATGAAAAAGAGTTACTTTATGGAAGAAAACTTACATTCCTTAAAGAGGATTGTGTAGTGCCGATACAAGTCGCGAGTCCTAGAGGCGATTGCCTACTTTTTCCTTCTGAATTATTGTTTCGGGCGATAACGTTTCCACCTCCCTAAATCCTTACGAAATGAAGCAATTTTGGTGTCATTCGATTCAGTACACCTTACCTTAATTTAGGGCTGTACGGTTTTTCTCTTTTAGTAGATAATTCGGTTCTGTTTAATTAATTAATTAAAACGCTTAAGGTAGTTTCTTAGTTAAAAAAATATGGTTAATGAGATGCTAATAACTTTTGTACTTGGCAATATTTCTTTAAAAAATAAGAGTTACGGCCCTAATTATTCAATTTATCAAAAGGTAAAAAAAAAATATTGGACTATGTTTAAAGGGTTATCGCTTTTTGTATAACAATTTACACCTACACAATCCTCTTAATCGCACAAGAGAACGGAAGTTCTTGAACGTAATTTGAGTCAGGTGCCTCGTGCTACGAGGGTTTGAGGCTGAGCGGTTAATAACCTTAACTGGAAGTAGGTACGTCAGCGCAGAACACAAACAAAGCGAAGCGAAAAATGAGCTGTATCGCACATAAGTAAGAAAAGAATGACGCAGAACTATAATCCTGCTTTGATTGGTTTCGATCTCAGTGTGACCTGCGCTTTACAGAATTTATTTTAATGCAAGTGAAACATACTTCTATTTCCATTCCAACTGTAAGTACGCCTTGTAGGATGGAACCTCCGGCGACTCCGCCCCTAAGGTCATCGACCTCACATCCGGGTTTGTTCACATCGAACGAACGGATTACTATCATGCGAGGCGGAGATGTGAAGTCCCTTAGCGGTACAGGAATCTTTTTAGTTATGTACTCGCACAGAACCTGCGGATTGGACAATGAAAAATGTGTATAAAAACTTAAAATGGTGATTTAGCTCAAATTATAGTTATGATAAATTACCTCAATGTTGTATTTCAATTGAGCCGAGATAGGAATGATGGGAGCGCCTTCGGCCACAGTGCCTTGCACGAACTTGACTATCTGTTCATGTTGCTCTTTAGCTTGACCTTCCTTCACCAAGTCAATTTTATTCTGTAGAATGAGTATGTGCTTCAATTTCATAATTTCGATGGCTGCTAAATGTTCACTAGTCTGAGGTTGTGGACACGATTCATTACCTGTTGAGATACAATTAAGATCAATGATGATAAGGTTAATGTTTAACGTTTTTTTCATACACTCTGAGAGCAAATTGTGTCGATATAGCTTAGCTTATGGACCAAGAGCCTACTTCACCAACAGTCTATTATATTAGGATCGTGGGCTAAAACATCGTTCTGACCCAAGTTCTGTCCCTTTCAATTAAAAAAAACGATTGAAATGAAAAGAAAATCAAATGACGATTTAGCGTTAAACTGTCGTTTATTCAATTGTTGACAAAACTATGTTTAAAGCCACGATTATCTAATCGACTGTTGGGAAACTAAGTTTTTAGTCAGTAACTATGCAACAAAATGCCTGCTGAAAAGGTTTGATGTCGACCAATATTGCTTTATCAAAAACCTCGGGACCAGTGATGGGCATAGTTATATCATAACTTCGATTAAAAGTAGTTAACTACAAGTAGTTATGATTACATGTAATCTAACTACATACAATAATCAAGGTTCAAATAATAGTTGTTAATCTGATTGCTGAAATCGAGTAGGTAGTTATAACTACTGATTACTTTCATTCTAAGAAAATCCTAATTAGAACTAAATATGTAAAAAAGTTATAAATTGAAATGATAAAAGAAATGGCTAACAGAAGATGTTTTATATTCTACAAAATAACCTCTAAACCGGTGGTATACAAAAAACCTTAAATTTATTTTAAGTTTTTTATTATCGATGAATATAAAACTTCGATTCGTAAATAGATGCGTAGGTGCTTTTACATTGTGATAATGAAATAACGCAAAACCATTCAGGTGGTAACTCAGCCTATGAAATTGAACCACTTTTGTTCTTCCCGAAATGCAAAAAAAATTATTCAGATTATGATACAAACTGCCCCCCTATCGCGTAAAAAATATGGATATGGATATGGGCTTCATTTGACAGTTGAAGCTCATAAAATTACCTTATATGGTCATTTAACTGTCAAATGAAGCCCATGTCCATATTCATATTTTTTATGCGGTAGGGCCCCTGATCATGTGATTTACTAAATGGTATAAATATTCGTAATATTTATATTTGTAGAGCAAAAGTTGTTCAGTTTCATGCGCTGAGTTAATTAATACCTTAGAAGATTTGCGTGACACTTTTATTTATATATTATTATGTAGATTGATAGATAAAAAAATCAACTTTGCACAACAAACATCTTGGAAACAATTTAGAATAATAGATTCAAATTAATAATTTAAATTAGCTTTTAATACAACAAGTTTTTCGAACATTTCGTCGCTCGCGTTTTGTCTTTTTACTAGAAGTAAACTATGTAGGTAGTTACAAAAAGTAATCACGTAACCGTGATTGCAACTACACTTTGTAGTTAGTAATCAAAATATTTAACTACTTTGTACGATTACTTCATGTAATCTAATATTATGATTACTAACTACAAATTGTAAACGTAGTTAGAAATCAGTAGTTAGATTACATATTGCCCTACACTGCTCGGGACCTAACCATGCACATAAAACCGCTATATCAAGCGATATAATATGGCGCATGATGTTGTCTTGCTTACCCCGCTAAGATGTGAGGGGGACAATGACACGTTATCGAGCTACGAGTGGCTTAGGTCAAGCGAGCAACGCGACGGTCTCAATTTAGATTTAGTTTTAAATACCTGCAATCAGCAGTAAGGCTGCGTCCATGACCGCAGCTCCGTTAAGCATGGTGGCCATGAGGATGTCGTGACCGGGGCAGTCTACGAAGCTCACGTGGCGCACCAGCTGGAACCGCCCGGTGCAGTTGAGCCGCAGGCACGGGAAATTGTCGTCTTTTGACGACCCGCCCGAGATGAAACTCGTAGGCCTTGGGCACTTCGGATTGTCGCATTTGTAGATCTTAGCGTTAGCGTAACCTATAATTTAAATTTTATATATCCGTCGTTTCGAATAGATAGGTAGGAGTAAGTACAGTAGGCAGATTACGAGTTTGGCAAACTTGACATTTACTATCAACGTGAACTTTATCTCTTGTACAGAAAAGCGCGTGAAGTTTAACCTTTACTTTAAGAACGATGACAGCATGACACGAGTCTTCGTGAGATCCTAAGATGAATCCTAATATGTCTAAGTTGGTACTGTTTTTCTCAAACAACCGGCACCCCTACCGTCTAACGGTATTGCTATCGTTATCGCTATCAAACTTTGAACTCTCGTAAAACCCTTCAACGATAGGGTTTTTGTCCAATTCCTACATGTTTCTATTCATCTATTGGATTCACTATTGCATTTTTAGTATCAAAGCGATCGATCGCTATCGATTTGGCGGTAGGGGTGCGGGTCAGATTTTGATGCCCCTTTGTACAAGGGCTTAGTTGGGGTGCTTCCAGAGCAATACTATACTATACAGTATCGCTATTGCTTCATAGACCAACTGTTTATTTTTTAAGTTGCCGGGTTATATTTTGATGCCTCCTTTGACATTTCAAATTTTAAAGTCGATTGGACAAATTCAGTAGGTACCTATTGTGAAACTGGTGGACGTGCAGTAGCACGCCCACACTAACACCCACACAAATGCCCACACAAACTACCTACTTATTTCACCTGCTTTTATAAAAAGTAATAAGGAGAGAATTAAAACCCAATGTTATTTATTGCTTAGTGCAAAACTTTATCAGCTTTTTATTCTTAAAATTTTTTTAACTTACATAACTACTATCTTAAATAAGCAAACTATTCAATAATAGATAATCAAAGCAAAGTAATAATACCAAAAAGACATAATTTTAACACATACATACTCTTGAGTTACTATACTGACTAACCATTATTAGCTTAAAGTTGTAAAACTGATAATTTGACCAGACGTGTCGGAGGAGTCAAAGGAAAGACATTTTGGATATGAAGTACCTATTACAAAACAGTTTAAAAAATAACTATTAAACCTACTTATTAGAACTACAAAAAATCGTATAAAAGTACTGTTGTTCTTTTATCTCACGAGGCTACGGGAATTTAACGAGTTTTTAACTTTTTTGCGTTGCTTAAACTGTGATTTCATTGTAACGAAATGTCAGTTGAGGGGCGCTGAAAAAGAATTGATTTTCAAAGTGGGCGATAGACGAAATAAGTTCGAGAATGAAATAGAAGGATAACCTAATTTAACACTGAATTATTCCACTTTGCCCCACCAAGCCGCCCCACTGGTGGGGGAAAGTGGAATACCTTAAAATTTGCAGTGGAATTTGCCCGAGTGGGGCATTTTCCACACAAAAATAAATTCTGCCCACTAGGGAGTTGCACTCGCACTTGAGAGTTTGTGTAAGTAGGATTGCTTGCTCATATTTTAATACTGGTGCCATTGAAAATGCCACCAGCATTCGCTATAACGCAAAATTTTGCCTCACTAGTGCAGTGGGGCGGCTGGTTGGGGCAAATGAGATTTGTTTTTATAATATACAGTGTGAATGTGAAGTATGTTAAGTACCTATATGAAATATTTTAAAATTTGTAAAGAAATTTTCCGAAGAACTACTTCAGTTTGTAGGTACAATATGTATAGTTAAAGGCACTATCCAACTAATTATATTATTGTAAAAGAAAATATAATACATTTATAATATCAAATTAGTTAACCAGCCTCATAGTTTACTACCCACAACATCTCTGGTCTAGTCCTTTTTACTGAAAATAATTTTACCCTATTACTATCAATAGTGCAAGTGGCCTTATTATCTTTAACTATATTACAAGATACATTCTTAACCCACAAAGAATGTTTATATGTATAAGTATAAGTATTTAGATTGCAATTTATTGATATGCTTTTCATTTTATTTATATTTAGACACATTTTTTTCATTAATTATACATTAAAAGTATTATTTAATAATGTCAATTGTATGATAATCATTTTAAAACTTACTGAATCAAATAACGTTAAAGTATATTATTTGTATAATGAAACGCATTAAGTAAAAATATACAAAATAAAATGTGAAATTGTAATAATCATAGGGCACTATAATTATAGATTACGTAGACACATGTCCAAAGGTGCAAAAGCAATATAAAAAAATTATAACATATGGTTATCAACAAATTCAACAATAATAAAGAAATGGTTAAATTAACTCCAACAAGATCATGACTCTATCTGTCATCATCATCCATCACCATGGCTTATGTCTACAAATTGTTGAAAGAATATAAGAATAACATTATTTAGACAAACACATACTAATTTTCCGATCTCAACTAGGTACTATAAAAGAAATTTCAAAGGTACCTAGTATGATGTAGAAATAAAGTCTTTTGATAAAAGTGCTCAGTGCTCAGTAAATTACATGAGTTGTTGAAATTGTACAAATGTGGAATTGTATGAATGCGAAAATTGTATGTATGTGTGTAAAGGCTTTTGAATTGAGATTCAGTATTAATTAATAGTGCCCGCCCGCGGTTTCACCCGCGTGGTTCCCGTTCTCGTTGGAATATTGAGATATGTTGTAATTTAATTCAGTCTGGATTGCAATATAAAGCAGCATACAATGTTATTTTATGTTTACCCAAAAACTCAAACCCATTTGTAGAACTCATCAATACTAACAACTAACTTTTTTTCGCGATTTCAGGGTTGTTTCCATTCAAAAAGTTTTCGTATTGATGAGTTCTACAAATGGTTTTGAGGTTTTGGGTAAACATAAAATAATGTTGTATAATAAGCAGCAGTATGCAAAATTTTTGCGAAACTCGTTCTTTCACATCTCTTTCTCTCTCGTCTGGATAATATTTACATTCATAATGTTACATAAATTGCTATTTGCAAATCCCAAATGCATAATTGTAAATATTTATAAAAAATACTTGTAATTTTTTAAGAGTAATAGTGTGAGATTAATATAATTTGTCTTAAATTTAAAACAAATACTTTCTGCAATTTATTGCTCCACATTTACATTCTGTGCGGTTTCTTAGATTAGCCATATTTTGTTGTTGAATTTCAAATCTTGATTTCGTAGGTGAAGCTGGAGTTGTTGGACTTGTTGGTATACCAGCTTCAGATCCATTGGCTACACTAGCGCCATCACTATCAAGAGTTGTAGAAGAACTAGTTTCACTATTTAAATTGTTTTTCATATCATTTTCGTCGTTATCTGACGATTTTTGCAAATAGTCAAAACAAATTTCTTCACCAGCTTCAATATCGCATGTAGCAAAAAATGCTATCATTGGAAGATTTGGATCTAGACAATCGGCCCATACCGCCCACACTCCAAGATTAGGATCACACGAATGGTTGATAAAATGTGAAACACTTCCCAGATGTGCTGCATCTACTACATAGGGGTTCTCAACAGAATTAAAATCAAGATCAAAAAGATAAGTTAGTCCATTAGCATCATATTCTCTTCCCCGTTTTTCGGCCTCCTCAAAGGTAATTATTTCACCAACATATTGACAAACAAACTGTCCTTGTCTGATTTTCTGTTCTGTTTTCACTCCCCAGCCACAACCGTTAGAGGTCCTAAAAATACACAATTTAATATTTCGCCCTCCTTGTACAACACGGTTACTACATTCTGAGGAACATTTACAAGTTTTGTTGCATTCATATATTGGAGTCCCAGAAGCCACTCTCAATCGCTTGTTATTTGTATAGGCAAATATACCTCCTTGCATGCCACAGCAAGATTTGGACCGACAATTGCAAGCAGTACAATCACAGCCAATAGGAGGGTCATCAGGAATTGTTACTCCAGCACCAGGTATGCACTGATTAATGTAAGTAAAATTTTCAGGTGGTCCAGCCAGGTCAACCTTGTTTTCTACACAAAGTTTTTTGGACTTATCCACTTGATTTAAATGGTCTTCCCAATTCTTTAACGCCATTAGTTGACGACACCGCTTTCTCGCTAAACTGTACAACTGCATGATATTTCGTGTGTCTTGGACTAATTCTGCAGCATATTTTTCATTTTCCTGAGTTAGAGCGGCCATTGATAATAATCTAATATTTAGAGTATCTTTTAGATTTGATATGTCAAAGTCTTCTACTTCATCCAGTCTGTTAATTAAATTGCCTTCACTCAGAAGATTATCAAATGATAATTCTTCTTTTAGCCTTTCAAATCTTTCACAATTCTTTACTTCTTCATTTAGTAAGAATTGGTGAAGAAGTGATGGACAATTATCAAGATGTTCAAGTGGCTCCCACGTATTCTCACTATCAGGCCAGCCTTTCCACTTTATGTAAAAAAAAGGTTTCCCATCTTCATATTTGAAATTGAGTATGTTTTCTATAATAAAGTCTTCAGCACCCTTTATATTTTTCTTTTGTTTCTTGGGTAATGGCATAATTTGTTCATCTTCTGGATCAAGTGACAGGTTTCTTTTCTTAGTTCTTCTTATTTTTTCAAAGAATTGATTCTCAGTATTTTCTTCTGCCAGTTCTCGATACATTCTTATTACGGAATCCGACAGGCGCTCTGCAACATACCATGTATTTCAGAATTAACAAAATTGATTATTATCATACTTAATTCATTGTACTGAAAATTCATTGATACATATTTTTACATGGTACATTGCAAAGCAGCTGTATGTGTATACTACTAATACAGATTCACAGTATTGAGTTGAAATTGCCCTCTACATTACTTTTTATTCTGACTTATTCTTTTACAGTTAACAGCACAAAGATTTTACAAAACTGTCAAATTCTTCTTAATTGTGGATGTTGAATATAACATCTTACACATTAAATTCATGATTGATTGATGAAATT
The DNA here is from genome assembly GCA_910589605.1 of Chrysoteuchia culmella. Lineage (NCBI taxonomy): Eukaryota > Metazoa > Arthropoda > Insecta > Lepidoptera > Crambidae > Chrysoteuchia > Chrysoteuchia culmella. Next base: position 12,442,318 of record OU342653.1, read on the forward strand.
TGAAAGTTTTGTAAATCTTGGCATGCTCTGGCCATTCATTATGCATTGTAATTAATCCCAATTCCACTTGAGGTTATTATTGGCGCAGTAATTTAGATCTATCTTGAGGACTAAATTAATCAACAAGGAAATGTTTTTTTTCTTATTATATCAAATTAAAAAACTTTATAGTTTTAAAGTGAAAACAAGTAAAAATCAATGTACACATGTGCATTTTCAAATAATTTAAGCTACTCTGAAATCTAATTATTATTTCAACTGCAATTTATCTGCATGCAACAGTGCACTAATAGCTTTACCGTGAAAGGTACCCTCGGGCAAACATGCAAAAGAACAAACTTATACTAGTTTAAGGCCCGTATTACCAAATGTGACTCAAGTAGTGATGTATACTTGAGTACAGTTAGCAAGGGATGCGCTTATACATTGAATGTAGCGAGGTCCCTTTCTAACTGCTCTCAAGTACAGAACAATGCTCGAGTAAAGCTCTGTAATACGGGCAATTAGTTATATATGCTTTAATAAGTAATTAAGTTCGATTTTAGAGAAACATTTGTAAAATTCCTATCTTATGCACTAAGAGACAACACCAAATGATCATTTAAATTGATGGTGTCCTTTAATTTATCAGGTCAAGAATGTGGAAGCTAATACTTTGAAAACTGATTGCTTACCCAACTTAATTGTGATATTTCTTTCCAGCTCATTTTTAAATCTGACAGTTTGTACTCCTGAAATAGCTTTGACGACTGTTGATTTTCCATGGGCTACATGTCCAATAGTGCCTATATTTATTGTCGCTTGTCTAGATATAACTTCCGGAGAAAGAGCAGATAATTTTGTGACATCCTGAAATAAATAATGTAGTAATCACAATGATTGCAAAGATTTGTTTTCCAGCTTCATTCTAAATGTTACAATGAAAAGTAAAGAGGTTATGTTAGAAATATTCTTCAGACCTAAATTTAAACTTAAAACTGTGTTAAGAAGATTGCATTTTAACACAATTCAAAGCTTTACTGACTAGATCATTGCTTTATTCAACAAAAACAGACTTACTAATTTAGATAAATCTTGATGATGCAAGTTGGACTGAGCACTTCGACCTTCACTTGAAGCCATAATTATCAGTTTGTGGCTTTACGTAGACCCTTGTTAAGCAGTTCTGTACGCAAGTAAAGATAAAATTAGTTTGAACACATAATAGAAGCATGAAATTTAATGAAATCAACATACGTGCAATAGCGTGCCGCGTTATCACACCCACAGATTAGGTATTAGTTACTACGTAAATCACACCACAGAACCACAGACAGAACACAAATTTTATTACAGTCACCCCGTGTGTACCTTACTTACACCTTTCACCTTGGGTGCTATAAAAACCTTTAGTGCCGGATAAATAATGTCTTATTTCGGTATTCAAAACATTCGAAACGCAAGCGTTTAAGAATTATTTGCATTTAAAGATGGGCCTCACGGAATGACGCTTATGAATAGGGATGCTGGAAATATCAAAAACTAGCGAACGAAAGTCCAGTTTCAGTCCCTAAATCCTCAGTGACGCAAAAATAAATAAGATTTAACACTCGAGCATAGTTCAAAATAGAACAGATCTCATAAAATCGACGTTTAAACATGGTACATACAGAACTGTGTAGACGGATTTTCGTTTGCCAAAATATCAATAATCATACCGTTTGGAGCCAAACGAAGCATTCTATCAGCGTTACGTTTGATATGTGACAGTATTCAACACTAGAAACCCGTTCAAATAACAAGGCATCAATATGAAAAAGCGAAAACTATATTTCGCACCGTCACACTGTGTGGCTCATCTTTGAAAACGTTAAGTTACGTGAATTTTGCATTACGAATGTTGAAAAGCAATTCACAGTAAAGAGAATTTCCGTCACTGAGGATCTAGCTTTACCTGGAACCAATAAGTGCAGTACTTACGATACTATTCAAGATTGAAATTTGTATGAATAATCTCAAATTAGGGTGACAATCATTTACGTACGTTGATGGACAAAAAGGCTAAAGTAACCTGATAATTAGCTAGTTTTACGGCTTTGATTCTAGCAACATAACTGAGATGTAATGTACCTAATTCATGATTAATAAAAAAAACAATTTACATTCAAAGAGTCTAAACTTCTAAAGTCCGACTTACGAAATTTACTTAATGTACAAGTACAGATGAGAATCAAGCCTGCTATTGGCCGTTTCTATGCACAAATTAGATAGTAATGTACAAGTAGTCTAATGTCATCTTCACATTTATAGTGGGGCAAAGTCTATCGAACGACATATCGATATACTAAAAATTATCGATACGTTGTAGCCCTAATGTACTTTTTAGGGTTTCGTAGCATAAAGGCAAAAAACGAAACCATTATAGATTCGGCCAATCCGATGTATGTCACAGCCACTTTATTCCAAAGCTATGAGGATTACACAGTTTAAACTTAGTAGGTAGATGTATTCTGTAAACCGCTTTACGGTTTTTACACAAAAATTAAAAAAAATATATGAAACTTTATCGCACACTGTCGTGGACGAGCGCTTATGAAATCCTCAAGACGATTACTCGGAACTCTGAACTTAAGAGTGAACTCGCTGAGATTCATCATAAATACTCTGAAGTTGTAGACAAGTGTAACCGAATGGAAGACTTCATTCAGTCATTTAGGGATTGTTCTGACACTCATGAACAGGCATTGAGGCGCATTACTGACCTTGAAATTAGATTGTCTCTTTCTCAAAAGAAAGCACTTGATTTAGAGAAAGAAAATAAAAGTTTTATAGAAGAAAAGCACTCTCAAAGCCTGTTCAATGAGTTATCTCAATGTAATTTTGCAACAGGTGACGATTCACCTTTAGAATGTGTCAAGTATGTTAATAGACCATGTTCATACAATAACAATAATTGTCAATTCAGTAGCGGGAAGAAATTAAAAAAATACATTAAGATTAATAGATATATTAAGAAAACACAAAAATTGGTTAAAAGACAAAATTATTATAATCAATATAATGACTTAAGGAAAGAACGTAGGCAATTGTTAGAAAAATTAAATGTGATTAAAACAGAATCATGTAATAACAATAAAAATAGTGAATTGTTAGATATTCAATTAGGTAACAAAATTGACAATTTGGAGCTTTCACTGAGGGAAATGTATACTAACTTGAGTGAGCTCTCTCGCAAGCAGCTAAATTATCAAAAAATGGCTGCAAATGACATGATAGACTTTTGTAATTCTAATACAGATCGGTTTGAGTCACTAGGTAAGAAACGCAGCTGTAGTTGTATGATTGCCAACACTTGTTTAGGTCAAAATGAGTCGTCAGGCCAATTTGATCAGGTGGGTGATTTACTAACCAACTCTGTTTCTGATAGTTTATTACAAAACGATAAAAGTATGTCCCCTGCTAAAACTTGTGATACTAATACAATTATGTTTTGTGACGACATTGGGAAGAACTTAGGCCATTTAATCCAGAAAAATTCTAAGGAAAATATTGTTAACTATTGTATGCCTGGCTCAAGTATAAATGATATAATGAAAACAATTGTTAAGAAATCTTATAGTGACAACACAAATATCATAATTTTGATGGGGAATAGGGACAATGTCAATAAACAAAAGTTGATATCTTATGTTAACTCCCTATGCTCCTTAAATGTTAGGAAAGTTGTAATGTTTACATTTCTCTACAGTCAAAGTTTCACAGAGCTGGAAAATAAGTTAAGATACAACTTAAACTTAACATTAAGCACAGTAGCCTTTCATAACCCTGAAAAGCTACATATAATTGACATAAATCCTTTGTTAAATAATTTTAACTTGACAAAAGATAATTACTATCTGCCTCACTATTATAAGAGACAAATAGCGCTCACGCTATCTTTTTATTTTAAACATTTAGCCAATAATCTGGCTATTAAAACCTCTGCTTTTATTGAGCAGTTAAATTCTGACATTTGTAATATAACTTTGGAATCTGTTCCAAGTAATTTGATTCTATTGAATCCCAACACTGACTTGGTTAATTTAAATTACCATTAGAGACAACAGAGGTGTCCTCTAGCCCAGTGTTGACAAGAGGAAAGCCAAAATGTTTAAAAATTGTTCATCAAAATATACAAGGCTTTTCTGACAAAGACCTAGAAGTAAGTTTATTTTTAAACTGTGAAAATGTTGATGTGTTGTGTATCACTGAGCATTGGTTAAAATGTCACGAATTATTTTTAAATCTGGATAATTATAGAATTGTAAGTTCATTTAGTAGGCAATCTGCTATTAGAGGAGGGTCTCTTATAATTTTACATAATAATTTTCAGTACAAAGAGCGCAAAGATATAATATCCCTCTCAATTGAGCGAATAATTGAATTGTCTTGTGTGGACTTGTGTGGAAGACCAAATTATTGTAATATGTGTTTATAGACCCCCACAGAGTAATTACCCAGAGTTTGAGTCCACTATGGAGGAAGTTTTAAGAATAACTAGTAAAAGTAATAAAAAGGTTGTCATATGTGGGGATTTTAATGTTGACATCTTAGACTCAAAGTTGTCGAAGCTCGCAAGTAGATTATTAAATTTATTCACATCATTTAATTTATCTCATACCTTTAATGAGCCTACTCGAATAACACCCACATCTGCCACCTGTTTAGACAACATTTTTTCAAACTGTGTAGTCACTGAGAAATCTATAATAAATGTTATTAAATCGGACCATAGTGGACAACAAGCCTCTATAGAGCACCATCATGTCTGTCCTAAGCGGAAAATTGTATGCAGGCCAATAATTAAAAAGGGCATAGATGAATTCAGAAACAATGTGATTAATAAAATTAAGTCTTTACCAGTTCCTATTATGGAATCTAATTATCTTTATAATGATTTATTTCATGTGGTTGAACACGAATTTAGTAAAAAGTTTAAGCAAAAAGTGATCAATTGTAATTCGGATAAAGTAAAGTTTAGTGATTGGGCCACGCCGGGAATTTACATAAGTAGAAGAAAACTATATGACCTCTATGCGTCAAAGCATACTTCCTGTGACCCAATTTTTATTGGATATGTCAGGAAGTATTCTCAAATGTTTAGAAATGTTTGTGTAGCTGCTAAGGCGATGTTCTTTTCAAATAAAATCAAATTAGCGGATAATAAAATAAAGGCTACTTGGAATATTATTAATCAAACAACTGGTAAAACTAAAAATAATGTCAACCACTTCTGTCTTAAAGTAGGTGATAAATTAATTGAATCTGACGTTGAGGTTGCCCGTGTTTTTGAAGATTTCTTCTCTCGGGTACCCTTAGAAACTACCAGTAAATTAAATTCCTGTCCAAACGTTGCTGCTGCCCTCTTGGAGTCGTGTGTTGATAAGTGTAATAAAGTTTTCAATTTTAAGCATATTAATAGTGAAGACATTTTAAAAGCTTTCAAGTCTATAAATATTAAAAAGACTGAAGATCTATGGGGCATATCAACCAACATTATTAAATCAATTATTGATACAATAGCTCCATATTTAGCTTTCATTTTTAATCAATGCATAGATGAAGGTACTTTTCCCGATTTAATGAAATGTAGTAAGCTTATTCCTCTTTTTAAATCGGGTGACAAAAGTGACCCCACAAATTTTAGGCCGATATCTATACTACCGGCACTTAGTAAAATTTTTGAAAAAATTATATACTCGCAATTATTAGACTATTTAACAATAAATCAAATCCTTCATAACAATCAGTTCGGCTTTTCTAAAGGTAAAAATACTACTGATGCTGGCATTGCACTTCTTAAACATATTTTTGAGGCTTGGCAAGCAAGACGTAATTGGTATATTCTGTGACCTGTCTAAAGCTTTCGATTGCGTTGATCACGTTACACTTTTAAAGAAGCTAGAACATTATGGTGTCTCTAAAAAATCGGTTAGCCTTTTGCAGTCATACTTGCATAATAGAAATCAAAAAGTAATTGTCAATAATACTGCTTCTACTGGAGCCCCCATTATTATGGGCGTGCCCCAAGGTTCAATATTGGGCCCTTTGCTGTTTTTAATTTATATTAACGATCTCCCTTACTACACGAGTAAATTATGTGAGACAGTACTATTTGCAGATGATACATCTTTAATTTTTAAAATTGATAGAGGAAACAATTGTTCTGACGAAGTAAATAGTGCTCTCTCTCAAGCCGCACACTGGTTCAACATTAATAATTTGTCTCTTAACCCTACTAAAACCAAGTTTGTTAAATTCTCATTACCTAATGTAGTGCAGGTCGATATGCTTATCAATTTGAATGGGGATGTAGTAGAGTTAGTTGAGAGTACAAAATTTCTTGGTATTTCATTGGATTCAAAACTACAATGGGATCCACATATTGAAGCCTTGTCGAGTAGACTTAGTTCTGCGGCTTTCGCAATAAGGAAAATAAGGCTCTTAACTGATATTGAAACGGCAAGACTGGTTTACTTTAGTTATTTTCATAGTGTAATGTCCTATGGCGTGTTGTTGTGGGGCTCAGCAGCTAATATAGAAAATGTTTTTATACTTCAAAAAAGACTCCGACGTAGAGTTTCTCTTAAGGATTTGTTTAAAGAGATTAATATACTTACTTTGGCGGGACAATACATCTATGATAATTTAGTATATGTAAGGAAACATCATGATTTATTTATAAAGCATAGCGATGTTCATAATTTTAATACTAGAAACAAGAATAAGCTTGCCGTTCCAAAATTTCGGCTTGAAAAATGTAGACGCTCGTTTTTGGGGAAAGGCATAGCCTTTTTTAATAAAGTTCCACAACAAGTTATTGAGCTGCCTTTGCATAAATTTAAAATATATGTTAAAAAAACGCTCTTAAGCAAAGGTTATTACAAGGTAGATGACTATTTAAAAGACCAAAATGCATGAATGTGATACCAACATTCAACATACTATTGTAAATAGTGTAAGAGGACAATATTCTAATATGAGTATGAGAAAATTTTCTTCTTTTATTAAATATATTTCAAGATTGTAGATTTGTGTTTGGCAACAACATGTTCCATTGTAAATGTTGTTGTTTCTGCTAAGGCTGATAAGTTTCTTGCGGCCGTTCTTCTTATCAGTTAAAAGATGTCCTGAATGGCTGGTAGGGAAAAAAAATGTTGGACTATTCGAAAGTACTTATCTATAAGTCTATTTGAATAAAAATCTTTGACTTTGACTTTGACTTAGTCGCACAACTGACGCTTAAATATTCGCTGGCTGGAAAAACACCACTACGTCCAATGATACGCTGAAGAATCGTTGATCAGTACAAATAAGCAATTATTTATTCAAAGTCAAAGTCAAAGTCAATATCATTTATTCAGTCTAGGCTGTTACAAGCACTTATGAACGTCAAAGAAGCTACGCCATCGGTTCACAAACCCTACGGCGGGAGACCTTGTAACGAGAAGAACCGGCAAAAAACTCGTCAAGGGCTGTTTTTTTCTCCCTGTTTTATTTCATACAGAGTCGTCAAATTGAAAAGTGACCTTAACATATCAGTAAGGTCAATTTCCATCACAAAAGGAAAATACTAATTAAAATAATACATTTTATGGTTATTGTAAACGTAAACAATTTTTAACTGGCAAAGAAAGACTTGTCTATCATACATTACAACATTTCCCGCACCACAAGACTACTACACTGCAAGTTGTGAGGTACATACAGGTCAGTATCAATTTATTTTAGATAAAAATATTTAGGCTTTAAGCACATCATTAAGATAAGCAGACTGAGGTAGACCCATTTCCGCTGACGGCACCCGTTCACGAGCATGACGCATGAACCAGCCATCGCTTCGCTCAACCATATTTTAGGGAACGTAACGACCCGCCTCACACGACACCGCCGAAGAAACGTTTGAGTGAGCATGACGTACTTCAGGTACTTATGTTAAGCTGTATAAATATAAAAAAATACAATGGCAACAGCAAAAAAAGAAAGATAAAAGTGCCTTAATGTAAGACACAACACAACCTACAATGTCACTAGAAGACGCATCAGCTGGGTCACAATCTCAATCGTAATTAAAGTTAAAAAAATACATTAAAAAAAAGCTTTTATATATTTGGAATAATTGCAAACATTATTTACCTTTGTTTACTCTGATCAAGCAGTGCCACGCATCTCAACTCAAAACATCATAAATAACATAAAATCAAAACAACATATATCTCTACACATTTTAACACAAGCAAACATGAGCAGACCCATCCCGCTGGCAGCACCCGTTCACGAGCATGACGCATGAACCAGCCATCGCTTCGCTCAACCATATTTTAGGGAACGTAGCGACCCGCCTCACACGACACCACCGCAGAAATGTTTACAGAGAGCATGACATACCCAAGCTCAATAATAATATCATCAATAAGTAATATTATTTAACTCAGTATATTTTATTACTAAATAAATGCACTTAATCTAAGTCACTTCAATACAGATTATATCGGCTAAATCCGCGACCACAAAATTATCTGCACTTTAAATAATATAATATCTTTTATTCCTTAAAAACAGATCATGCTTGACACTTCTTGGCTCTTAAAACACTTTACTATTCAAATCACTATTTTCAAACTCTTCTTTGAACACTTCCGGATGCGCTTACCAAATACACTTAATAAATCACTATGCTGTACGCTGCGCTGCGTGCCGCTTTTATACCCCCCGCGGAAAGTCGAGAATCGCATGGAATATTCGCGACGTGTGCGTCTCGAACGTTCCCGACAATCCACGAGCGGCCGAGAGAGCGAGGCACTATTTCTGTCTCGCTCACTCGCTTCCGCGGGAGAAATTTCTCGCAATCTTCGTCCTTGTTATTTCATGCAGCACGACTCTTTTACTAACTTTTTGTTTCTCAATGTTCGCGCGGCGTTCAAACAACTATTTCATTGTTCGACGTCGCTTACACACACGATACAAAAACAAACGCATACAGAGAAAATTACAAAAAAGAGGAACACACAATAGGCGGCCTTATTGCTACGTAGCAATCTCTTCCAGGCAACCTTGGGTGAAAGACGAAACCCTTCATGTGCGAGTTCGACTTGCGCTTGGCCGATTTTTTTAAATCCTACTCTTAAACAGGGCTTGAAACCGGTCTGAAAAAGAGCGGTTAATTGAGATTTTTGATTAAGGTTTTTACAAAAACCGCTTCCAGCGTATTCGGAATGAAAGCGCTTCAAAAACCTTAATAAACCGGATTAATCCCAGCCGGCGAAACGTACCTAAGTCAATAAGGGCTTAAGTCTCGTGCAGTTTTCTGAAAATCGGACCGTATTGCACTACGCGTTTGCTTCGAGATGCTTCCACCCTCCTCTCCTTATCGAACCTCGCTCCTAGACAGTACCGCGAGCAAATAACTCAATCACGAATAACGCAACTATTTTTGTTAATTCATAATTTTTTAATTTTCTCAATTTTATGATTTTCTTTGTACTTATGATAATATTTTAAAGAAGAATATTAGAAAAAATCAACCCTGTTCACAAGTTATTCTCAGACAGGACTCGACTTATGTCTATTTTGTTCATTGACTTGTAAATATATGGACCAGCCATACCTACAAAATTAGCGTGCATACCTATATTATGTTTGGAACATAATATGGCCGCTCACCCTAGTGTTGTACCATATTGAATAGCTGATATCGAAATAGTTACAATTAAAACTTATAATAAATATACGTTTTAAATATTAATTTATACTCCTCAGAACAAAAAAATGCCGGCTTAGGCCCAGAAATGGATTTGAAACCAACTTCTTCACTTGCTTTTTTAAGCATTTATTTGGCAATTGGGGTGGGAGGTTACATAATGTAGTGCGAAGTCCATCTCCAATAGTCTTACGTGATTATGTAATTGGGTTTAGCGCGTTTAATTAAGTTTAATATATAGATAAATAATTATTATAGTATTTCAGATCTTTCGGGCCGACAGTTCGTACGATAGACGTTAAAAATTTTCCCACTTGCGAGTATCGTTCCAAAGTAAGCACCAAAAGTGTTAGCGCGCTAAAGCATGTGGCCGCACTTGCTTGTATCGTGGCATTGTCCGAAGCTTCGGGGCGATACACGTAGGTACGGCCATAGCATAAAAAGGGGCTAAATTTAATAATCAAACTCATTCTTATGGAATTCGTTTGAAGGGTAAAAGCATTTTTTTTTTCAAAGAAAACAGCTCATTGTCTTTGTATGCCTATTTTAAGCTACATTAAAAGTAATTATAACTTAAGCAATTATTTTGTACGAAAGTAATTGTCTAAGTTTGAATTACTTTTACTCAAGAAGTTAGTTGCCTTCTATTATAAATACGAGAGTTCACACTTGTATTTATTATAGTCAAGTGTAAGTAACTACCTACCTAGTTAATTAAAAGTAAATTATACTTATGCATTTTTTTCATACAAAATAGTTGCTTAAATAATTACCTTTATTAAGGTATTACTTACATTACACTTGACTATAAATACGTATGGTATACAGGAGTGAGAGGAGGAAAAATAAGTTACGTTTGATTGTTTAAAATATAGTATTATTTTTTTATTCATTTCTAAATAATACCAATTTAGTAAAATAATTTCTAAACAATACTGTATCACAATTTTTTTTAGCATTTTATCGGAACCTAAGATCGAGATATACCTTGATAATCGATTTAACAGCAGTCCATCCATCCATCTCCAAAGATCCAAAGATTCTTTAGTAAAGCCAGTTTCAACATTTACATGTTGGTACCATTTACTTAATGTCCGAGGGTGTGGTAAACAAGTGTTTTAGGTTTTCCTCATAAAATTGTAAGTTTTTGATAATTATAAATGGAGAGTAAGAGCGAATTTCCTGTTTTCTTCGCCATACTTTTCAAAGGTATAGAGATTTGGCTTTGGCAATTTGCCTCTTCAAAAAATCTTTTGATCCTGCACATTCTTCCAAAATAACAGTTTCATCAATATTAATTGATTTTCTTCTTTGAAGATCTTCTATTACATTAACGAATATAGCAATCTTTTTATCACGTCTTCATACCCTTTCGTTTATTTTTTTTACTTTCTTCTTTAATTAAGAACACTTTTCTGCAAGACTTAAATTTTTTTTTTATTGAATCTGAAAATAAAACGAATGATCAGGTTTAAAAGACTACTTATAAAACTAATAATAATTAACCTAGCCTATATTACATTAAGTCAAATATTATACAGTTTATTTATACTGACCATCGCATTGATTATTGTGAGATTGAACTTGTTAGTATTTGTTTTTGCCTGGTTGGTTGAAAAATATTTGATAGGCTGAAAATGAACAAAAGAATCATTAATTACTTTCAATTTAATTTAGTTAATGATAAGGTCATGTGTGTAAAAAATTGTATCACTATTATACTGTACTAAAGCTATGTTTAATAGCAATTTTATAGCTACGTAAAGTAATATCACACATAGCTTATGTACAGTCAAACAGTAAAAAACAATCAATTTAATTCTCTTACTTTTACTAAGACAATTATAAAACATATCCTCACCGTAGTAGATGTTGACGCACCTTCTAGTGAACTAGTCATTTCTCGACTCTTTTGATTCTTCAAACAGATTTGATTAGGCTGAAAATATATTAATAGCTTTGATACAACTTCTACAAACTATAATAGGATTCAGAATAAGATAGAAGAATACACTATTCTTCACGTCACGCAATCTTGTTACATCGAAAGTTCTGTAGAAGCATTTTTCATCAAAATGCATCAGAGCAAACATACCAAATTTTATGTCGCGTGTTTATATTTTCTTGACCAATAGCCTCTATCCATTTCTGCTTCGAAATTTCGTTCGAAGGAAATCTATTTGACAAAACACCATTGATGAATAAAATGACAAATGTATCGATATTTCAACACAACCCATGACATCACTAATTTTACAAATGCAATACAACTCGAACTTTAATATGAAAAAACTTCGAAATACCACAACTTAAAACAATATATGTCCTTATAATCGTTCAAAACAACTTTTTCTTATATTTCATTACACAATATCGTTTTAGATTCAACAGTAATTGTGAAAATTTAATACTAACCTATGGAGAGTCAATGAAGGTTGATTAATGTTTTTCCTTGCACCGTATTGCTTAACACAACACGAAGGCATGATGTTCCCAACTCTAGCAAGGCTCTGAATGGAACAGAACCAGGTTTTTGTGCGTATTTATCAAAAAATAAACAAAACTGTTGAGAGTTAATAAAAATTTGACAGCAGATCTACCACAGAACTTGGAACTAAAGATGGCGACATAGAATATACATATATGGATGGCGATGCCGGCACGCGTCAAAACGCTCATGACGTCACATGAAAATGTTGCCAAAATGTGTACTGTGCAAACACTATCCGTCTCTTTACCCATACGCAAACATAGGTGAGTTAGAAAGAGACAAACATCGATTTGATAAGAATGTATCGATTTAATATATATTTGTATAAGCAAATTTTATATAGATCTATAGGGCGCCTCCATAGTTCTGTTGTATCTCTATGATTTTGTTGTTATTTTTTAAAAGTTATTTAGTTATTTTATTTTTCGGTGTGTGTGTGAGTGTGCGTTTGTGTAGTTTGCATATCGCGTGGTGTTTTTACAATGAGTAGAAAGAGGACAATTTTGAAGTTTCAGAACGTAATTTGTTATGTACTCAAACTTTATTTGTATTATTTTTTGTCAACAGTACATACCAGTTGATGACGTAATTTTGTAACGGTCATCGGCGGTACAGTATAAAGATACATTTAGAAACTACTTCATAAGAGATCAGATAGTTCAATTATAAGTAACTACCATAGATGGTTTGTAATCAGCGTAGATATATCGGACGGCTCCTGGTCTAAAATTCTCAAAACAGAAATTAAAACGATCGAATGGGCAAATTAAAGTGACTCGAATTAATACCAGCCGTTAGGTTCAAGTCGATTGCAACAGTGTAGCGCACGGAACGGCAACGGCGCTTTAGCTGCGTCCGAGCCATTTATTTTGAATTTTTTGGCGGGAAACCAGTTTTTTGCCTATAATTTTGAAACTAAGAAGCCCAGTGATTTGAAATTTTGCATGCCGTGTGCACCTATTATAAGGTATCATTTGATTCTTAATACGAGACTCTAACTTATACAGTTACAATGATTCAAAACGTGTAACGTGTCTCCAGCTTACACATGCTTATCGGTTCGTAGCTTAAAAACTATTCAAGCTAGAGATTAGAAAAATTTGAAGCTTACTGCTCCAATTCAACTCAAAATTTTGAGGTATAAAACATAATCCTACCTCAAATGATTACGAAGATACAGGTGTGTGTAAGCCAGAGACACATCGTAGTTTCAACAGTATTTGAGTGTGACGGTTAGTTTTTTTGGATCGCATTGCTCCTATTGTGCACAAAATTTCTGCCTATAGTCTAAAGCCCTAACCTCACTTGCCTTAAAACGGTATGTGTCAGCTGGGGACACGTTTCTCCAGCTAACACACAAAAAAAACTCCTAATAACGAAGTTATGGTTGCACCTAAAATATCACTGACACGTTTGATTGCTCCTAATATGCACTAAAATATGGCATGCTTAGAATTTCTCTATGTCTTATGAGGAAGCTGTAGACACACACATTTTAATTTCATTTACACGGATGGTTCAAAAACAGAGTCTGCTGTATCTTCACAAATTATTTAGGTGTATCTTTCGCAATGTTCGATGAGCAATTGAATTCTGGCATTGGCTACAAAATTAATTCTAATGCAAGTATATTCACAGCTGAGGCTGTGGCTATTCTTGCAGCTTTGAAACATATAAAACATAAAAATGGTGGTTGTTTTAAATGGATTATAGTTAGTGATAGCATCAGCGTATTTCAAAATATTAAAAATAACAAATTATGATGCTAACACTTAATTAATTAATTTCTTCCATTAGACAAAGTTGGTTAGATTTGTTTAGCGATGGTTTTGAAATTATGTTTATGTGGTGGGTCCCTTCGTACTTCAACAAAAACTAATGACTAGGCGGTATGGTCTTTGATCTTAGCCTGTTCCTGTAAGAACCGAAAAAAAATACTGACTGACTGGACTGACAGACATGACATTGGCAATTGCCAATTGGCATCCAATTGGCATGTCATGCACAAATTAGATAGTAATGTACATGTCATGTTCATGTCAATAAAATAAAAAATCTTTGATGAATGTCTGAATTTTACTTTACGTCGTCTATTATTGTTGTTTAGTGTTTTTGAGTTTGGTAAGTCACAAAATTTTGTAGGTATTGCTAATAAATACAGTGTCGTAGTAAAATTTTATTTAATTGCATAATATTATCTACTATTTTTGTAATCATCATAACAATATAACCCCGATTGACTGAAGCCCCTTATGGAATCTCTCTGCAACAATGAACATTTATACTCTGTTGGAGAGTTCTGTAATCGAATATTCTACGTGCCTACTTATTGTGTACAGTGTACATCTTTATTTAGTATTTGTGAATCTTTCTTTAGGTGACGACTGAACTTTCTTCCCATAGATCACAAATTTTATAGTAATGTACAAGTCTTTTGATCATCTCATGATAGCTGAAGCTGATACATAATGTATGTATTAATGTTATTAAAGAGAAGCTTTTTTATCATTATTATGTCATCTAAAATGAGAAGGTAAAGCACACCCAAACCATGGGCGTAGTAAGGTAAGAGCAGGGAGTGGCAGCTGCCCTCTGCCTATATACGATCCTGGCTAAACCATTGCCCAAAACATGTTTTTCTTATAAAGATTTGAAATTAATGTTTGTTTCCAGATAATGTTTTTAGTATAAATACAACAATGACAACATATGGAGAAATCGTAGAGCCGATATCTCGAACAGCATGGGAAGATTGGGATGATATTACACCTATTAACAATAATATCAAGTAAATAAGTTTGTATTTAATTTTATAATTCTTTAAATAAAGCAAAAACAGCATCATAAAGCATACCATCTATTTGCCAGACATGGATGTTTCATTCAATATGGTTTTTTTTTCATATTAATGGTGGAATTTGGCTGTATAAAATTGTTTTTCTCACCTTATTCCATTTACAGGCTCAAATGGCTGACTGCAATAGCTGTTCCAGAAATTGTTGTAACTCTCATTATTTTAGAGGGGAAATATTTGCATGACTGCATCAAACATCAAACTGAACATAAATTAAAGTTAGTTGATGCAGTGAAAGAAGTTGACCTCAGCCTCTACAAGATGGATCATTCAGATATGTATATTGTTGTTATCAATGACTATAACATACTACAAAGTAGTGAAATTGTTGAATTATTAAAACCATTTCTTATTGCGAGCAGAAATGTTGTAGTTTTACAGACCAAACCACTAATTGAATACCAGAGCTTAGAACCTATCAATCAAAATTGTATGTTGAGAGTTATAAGTACTACAGAACCTGCAAAATTGGGAAATGACTTTCCCAAACTAGAACAACCTAATTTTATCTCAGGAGTTGCAGCAGGAGGTAAGATTATATGATAAAAAAATGTAATGGGGTAATTTGTATGTTGCATTTCAAATAAAGTTTGCTTTATTTTGTATAGAACATGACCCCATTTAATTTAATTTTTCAGCTATATGTTTGAGAGAGCATCTTAAACTATCTGGAACAGCCATTATTTGTTATATGGAACACCCTGAAGAGTACCAAATTGAAGAAATTCAAACTTTATTGAAGGATCTCAAAATAATTACTCATACTAATTTAAAACACAAAACTATATTAACTTCCAATTTATACATTTGATAAATAAAATTACATCTTTATGACTTGATTGATTTTTTTCCTTTGTGGTTACAACATTTAATAGTAATCTAGAAAAAGTGCTGTACAATAATTCGGATAAAGTACCTATAGTGATTGGGCCACGCCAGGAATTTACACAAGTAGAAGGAAACTATATGACCTCTATGTGTCAAAGCATACTTCCTGTGACCCAATTAAGAGTTGTGTGTTGATAAGTGTAATAAAGTTTTCAATTTTAAGCATATTAATAGTGGAGACATTTTAAAAGCTTCCAAGTCCATAAATATTAAAAAGAATGAAGATTTATGGGGCATATCAACCAACATTATTAAATCAATTATTGATACAATAGCTCCATATTTAGCTTTAATTTTTAATCAATGCATAGATGAAGGTACTTTTCCCGATTTTTGAAATGTACTAAGCTTATTCCTCTTTTTAAATCGGGTGAGAAAAGTGACCTCACAAATTTTAGGCCGATATCAGTATTACTGGCACTTAGTAAAATTTTTGAAAAAATTATATACTCTCAATATTCGACTATTTAACAATAAATCAAATCCTTCATAGCAATCAGTTCGGCTTTTCTGAAGGTAAAAATACTACCGATGCTGGCATTGCACTCCTCAAACATATTTTTGAGGCTTGTGAGGGCAAGCAAGACGTAATTGGTATATTCTGTGACCTGTCTACTAAAACCTGTCCGATTGCGTTGATCACGTTACACTTTTAAAGAAGCTAGAACAATATGATGTCTCTAAAAAATCGGTTAGCCTTTTGCAGTCATACTTGCATAATAGAAATCAAAAAGTAATTGTCAATAATACTGCAGTTACTGGAGCCCCCATAATTATGAGCGTGGCCCAAGGTTCAATATTAGGCCCTTTGCTGTGAGACAGTACTATTTGCAGATGATACATCTTTAACCGCCACACTTAATATTAGTTGTCGTGCCCCCAGCGCCAGGCACAGTAAAACGACAAATAAATACCTACAACAAACAGAGATGCTCAGGTAGTATATCGATATTTCTTTCGATAGGGACATACGTCTCTTTCGAACGCTTACAATTTTATTTAAATATCATAACAGATAAATAGAAAGCGTTACTTTGTATGTTAACGGCAGAACAATAGGTTTAATTATGTAATTAGTCAACTACTTTTGTTTCTTTTCTTCTGCAATAATAATATTAAGTAATTCATAATAAACTTAAGCTATTTATTAAATAATATCTGGTAACCGACCTTTGCTCGATAATTTAAAGGTATAACACCCAGACACAGGACGAACTTGATTTTCTAGAAATGAAACTAGCTAGATCGATTTTTCCCCCCGAATCCCCCTTTATACTAAACTAGAGGCCGGGCGCGGTTTCACCCGCGTGGTTCCCGTTCCCGTGGGAATTTTGGGATCATTTATAGCCTATGTTACTACTTGGGATCTAAGGATTCTCTATACCAAATTTCGTCAAAATCGGTCCAGTAGTTTTTGAATTTATTAGTTACAAACAAACAAACAAATTAAACAAGAAAATATACTAGAAAAAAGCAACTAGTCTCATATCGCCCTGACGGGATATGAGACTAGTTGCTTTTTTCTAGTATATTTTCTTGTTTAATATGTATCACATAAAAATAGCATTGTAAAAAGCAAAATTAAAAAGTTATAAACAAACAAATCTTTCCTCTTTATAATATTAGTATAGATTTAATAATAAAAATGTTAAATCACATAAAATTTTTCGATCACACCAATAAAATAACTACAATGCAGCACAACACTAATGGAAAATTCCAGAATGCGGCACTCTTTTATTAGCGGACTACACATTATCAATATATTGACAATATATTGACAATAAAATGTTATTACTTTCAAGCAATGTGACGGAATGATGAAAAACGATGAAATGACGGAAAATTTTGATATTTCGTAAAAATATCAATATACTGTCAATATACTGTCAATATATTGACAATATATTGTCAATATATTGTCAATATATTGACAATATATTGTCAATATATTGATGACCTTGGAACGCACATTATTCCACGGTATCGACCGATGCCCGAGTTTTTGCTATGAATCGATCTTTTGGATCGCATGAGAGCGTAACCCAAAAGATTGATTCACGAGCTTGAATCTAGACAGATTCAAGCTTTTCCCCAACCTATTATTTAGTACCTAATAATAGTAAAGTAACCTCGGAATGTTCTTTATTCTTTTTAGTAACTAATGAAAGTAAAGTAACCTCTGGTTGTTCGAAAATAGTAGGTAGGTAGATTCTAAAATAATAGCCTACTTAATCGTTTCAGACTTCAATCGGTTTACTTATCTTCCACTTTGTATGAGTTGAGGTGCTTCTTCTAATATTTATCACTAAGGCTCACTTGCGCTTAACATATTTAACTCATTGCTACCTTTGCCTGCATCTAACTCTGAGTCAAATGTTAATTTAACTCGGCGCAAGTTATATATAAACACCCATAGATTAACCCTACCAAATATCAGGCTGAGATCTGCCAAGACTTGGTATTTATAGAGCAAGTTAGTTATGGTCCCATACAACTTTTTTGAAAATTTTATTTTTCTCGTTAGTCATAACTTTTGCAGCAAAAGTGCGGCAACTAAATCTTATCGTCTGAATTAGGACTATCGATTAGCATAAACAAAAAATATAATATTCGACAAAAAAGTCCTACGTCCGCAAATCTGAAATCCGTCCCACTGTGTACCGTGACCGACCGGGGACGGGGGAGTCCCGACTAGTGATGGAACATTTTATGAATAGCATGAATAGCATGCTAAAAATCATATGAAATGATTGTCATTGTGATAAATGTTAAACAAGAAAATATACTAGAAAAAAAGCAACTTGTCTCATGTCGTCCTGACGGAATGTGTCAAGTTGCTTTTTTTCTAGTACATTTCTTGTTTTAATATTTATCACATAAAAATAGCAAAATGTAAAATTAAAAAAGGAAATATATAATGATTTTCATTATTCACTTTCCTTCACATTGACTGCTACAATTCCACACTGTGAAAATCGCAGATTGCTCCTTCTCTTCACGAGTTCCAATTATAATGAAATATGAATTATGATGAATGATAGCTAAATAATTAGGAATTAGCGATTTAAATGAAACGCTCCTAAATGAAATATTACTCTGTCGTATGATTTTCATGTCAGGTAAGGCAGAACGGTAGAAGCCCCGGTTGTGGTCACTAGCCCTTTTGTGGCCATGATTGAATAACTAGGTAAAAAACAGGTGCAAGCAATTTTCGACTGACATTCCTTATTGGCACAGATTAATAAATAGTTACTTCGTAACAGATAAACCACTCTATTGTAAATGTTGGTACTTGCATTTTATAATAGCCTACTCTTTGCAGCTGCGCGTTTCGGCGCGCGAAAATATACCGTATTAAGCGGGCGTAAGCTTGCTATTGCTTCACAGCTTCGTGCGGTCGCATGACCTTGAAGCAAAAGCAATAACAGGCTGCAGCTTCCGAAAAAAAATATATTTTACAATGTTGGTGAATTATATTAGTAGGATATTTGTACGATCGATAGGTACTTAAAAACTTAATATAAGTAATTATTGTGATCAAATATCTTTATTATTAATTTTAAAACGTGATTATTAAATGAAAATCAAAAAACCCTTTAAAAACCTAAAAAATACGGACAATTACAACTTAGTTCGTGAAAATATAGCGCGTTTGATATCCGTAAAAGTTGTTTTATTTCAACGAAAATAATGATTTATGTAGCAACTCACCTTTCTTCGTCAGTAGGTAAATTAAACAAGAAAGATCCTTGTTTTTCGTCTTGCTCGATGTAGGTACATCCAAATACCGACATACATTTCCAGAAGCAGAAACCATTGTCAATATGAACCTACGAAATAATTCGTCGAAATAATCGTCAGTCACGATCCCGAACCAAATTTTAGCGCACACAGTTACGTAGGTACGCAACACTCGTCCGGCGGCAACCCTACTGTATTTGGATACTCGAGTGTCCGTCGCTCGGCCGGTAGGCAACTAACGCGCGTAAGTACATGGAGTGAACTAGGCCTGACAAGGGGGGCAGTGACCACAACCGGGACTTCTGCCGTTCTGCCGTACCTGACATGAACATCATACGACAGAGAAATATTTCACTTAGGAGGATAACTAATTAGCTCTTTAAATGAATGCATTTAAAGAGCTAATTAGTTATCATAATTCATATTTCATTACAAGGAGCAAATGTGAAATTAGCCCAATATGTGGAACAAAAACACAGTCGGTGAAATATCAGTCTGTGAAAAATCAATTTATTCATTGAATGAAAATTAACGAAAAGTTGCAATCATTGAAAACTTCGCCCTGTTGCTAAGTATCTTAGGGTCAATTGCAACCTTTCCTCGGCTGATATCGATTCTCTTAAAATTGTATCCTTTTTTTTAGTGATTGGGGTAATCAGATTTAAAAGCATTTGATAGGCCTCGTTTGACATTCGGAAGTAATTCTCAAAGTCATTTGGTTCAGTGAGAGCAATTTCCTTTAATAAATTTACTTGCGCGTATTGTTTTAAGGATAGCCACTCTCTAGCCCATTTTTTTCTTTTAACTCTTTTCTTTAAACTCATTGCTATTATAATTGCTACACACGCTTTTTTTTCAATGCTTCCATAGTCCCACCACTGCAATAATGACAGCGGACCAGCCAGTCGGACACTTATTTGTAGTAATGAAAATATGTTGCCAATATATTGTCAATATATTGACAGTATATTGACAATATATTGACAATTTACTGATAGCCGTGGAGCACGATCTGCTTATAAACAAAAGTGCCACAAATCCAAATTAAGATTTTTTTAGTAGAGCACGTTGAAAATTAATTTTATTTGTTTTTCGTCAACATATCACTATACTTTTAATGCTTGCTTTTGTGTTATACATCATTGGATGTGTACCTATTTTAATTACCTACATCTTGTTTATATCCCCTACAACTCAAAAGGCATGTGGCAATCCCTTAAGCATATAATATATTTTTAAAAATAATTTTCATTATTGGATGTGTACCTATTTTAATTACCTATCTCTTCTTTATATCACCTATAACCCAAAAGGGATGTGGAAATCCCTTAGGCGTATAAAATATTGCTCACGAATATTTTTTTTTAAGAAAAGGCTAAGTACTTCTTACATTATTCATACATTGTTGACCAGTGTTATTAAATGCCCCACTGCTGGTATGTTATCTTTACTTTCCCGTTTTACCAGCCATAAAAAGATGAAAAAAAACCGGCCAAGTCCGAGTCGGACTCGCGCACAGAGGGTTCCGTACAAACCCGTAGGTATATAAGTAAAAGTTCACCCATCACGACAATCTAGTCATAGTTATGGTATTTTTATTGCAAAATGAAATTTAAAATTTTCAATAAAAAAAAAATTATGAACTAAAAACTTACGGATTTCTCAATTTTTCCTTTATCTGTACTATAAGACGTTACTTCGTACCAAATTTCAAGATTCTAAGTTCACGGGAAGTACCCTGTAGGTTTTGATTCCCGTGCAAGTTTCGAAAATTTGCGGAAATCTACGGCATAAACAGCTGTATCTTTTGATTACTTTGGCTTAAAGTTTGATTTTTTCACAGCTCCAAGGGACAGTAGACCTGAGTATTAGATATAAATTTCAGTTTGATACCTTCACACGTTCCTGAGAAAAACGGTCTTGACAGACAGACGGACGGACGGGCAACAAAGTGATCCTATAAGGGTTCCGTTTTTACCTTTTGAGGTACGGAACCCTAAAAAGACTGAACTTAGCTGAAATAATAATAATGAAGTAACCAAGTGCCATTGAATTATAATAATGAAGTAACCAAGTGCCATTGAATTCAACACCGTTAAAGACTTCTTTTATTTTAATAGTAAAAGTAATAGAAATTTGCGCTTATAGATGGATTGTAAATGTTTTATTTTGTTGCTATTTCCATTGTGCGCTGGGTATCCTTGAGCCTTTTTTAAAAGACTTATATTTAGATAAATCAGAAAGGCATATTTTAGAGCCGCATACATAACGTTTTTTGGCATACTCATCATAACGAATAACGTGCTTACAGAATAAATCTTAAGGCTTCCTTTTTTTCCTCATAACCGCTTTTGTAATAATGGTATTTCGATAAAAAAAAAATGTGTAAATGTTTTCACCATAACGATTACTAATCATAACATTTATTGGCATATCAATCTTTACCATAAAATATATGGAAAATACTTAACGTTAACAAGTATACAATGCATACATGCACTGCATGCAAATGCAAAGCAAGCAAGCATGCAAGCAAGCTAGCATGCAAAGCACGCATGCTCTGCCTGCTCTCCCTCCGCGCCTCCGGGCTCTAAATTGCACTCTAGTATTGGACCTACAAGTACCGGCCGACCAGCAAGGTGACTACGGCAGGTCGGTATCGGGACCTAATTCCCTACCAAACTCGCTAACTTAAATATACCGTGCAATTTTTTTATTGACCCAAGCTTAAGGGGAAGGTTATGTTAAGTGTTAAGAATAAAATGAATAAGGAATTTTATTTTTTAAAAATACTATTATTTTTTAATTATTTTTGTTTTTATAACTTATCGTCAATCATTCGGATATAAAACCCAAACAAAGGCAAAAATAAAAAAATGAAAGCAAAAATAAATTAAATAAGTAAAAATACTTAAACAGCTGATCGCCGACGCGGTAGGTGCGCGCGCGGTCATTAGCTCACGGCGCGACCTGTGTTGACCTCGCACAACCACACGCTCTCCTATGCCCTCTGATTACCGATCCATTTCTACAACTGAGACGAGACAAGCAAAATGAAAGAATTTTTCAAACGAGTTTAATGAATAAATAAACGTCTGTAGATAAAACCAACTTACGATTACGGTCACATCACAGTACCAACCGTACTACCTACTGTTATTTTCTCGGAAAGTGATTACCAATTTTTTATTTTGTCAAAACAATGTAATCGTTGATTTTTCGGATACTTATTAAAACGTAACCCAAATATCAAACAAAACCACTGTTTGCAACTTCTAACTTAACGATCACACTGCCTAACTACGTTACTTACGCGGGAAAGTTGCGTTTTATCTTAAACCAACATCAGCAAAAAATTTAATAATTACAAACGACTTTCGAGATAAAACAGAAATACCAATTTAAAATCTAAACTGTGTAGGTCCAGTTTAAATACTTACATACTTAATGTCGAACGAGTCTCCTTCAACACTTTCATTAATAACACTAGAAAGGTGATAACTTTCCATCACACTTAACAGGCTTTGGAATGACGAACTAATGCAATAATAACTAAATCATTACTTTTTTTCCCTGAATAACGTTATCATTTTAGAATTCTTAGGTTATCTTGAAATAAGTAGTTAAAACACGAAATAATGAAACAGCTCTCAAAATTGTGCGATGCTCGACTCGTACACCAAACCAAACCTTTCATGATAGAGGTGCACCGCAGCTCTAGGCACTTCATTGCTTTCCCGATAACAAATGACCATCTCCAGGTACTCCTGGTTGGTATACCGACGAGGCATGTTTATGTTTGCAAACGCGCGCGACAAGCAAGAGTAACATGCAAATGCAAACTGAATAAATAAAATCAGAGCGCGATATAATTATTTTTATTCTGTGCTTTAGGCCTAGTTCACACTAAGTACATCTTAAGTTTTGGCCCGCACTGTTCATTCAACTCATATCGAATTGAATAGATATCAAATCAACAAAGTATTTTTTTTATCAGTAAAAAAATTATTGCTTACTACGAATAGAAATTAACTTTTAGGGGCAGAGTTTTAGTTCTTCTACTAGTATCGTATTCTTCTTTAACTATGATTCTCTAGGGCGGATAGCCATAGTGATAAGTAAAATAGGTACCTAAGAAAAGTAAAAAAACAACTATCAAAAATTGACTAAATGCAGATAGCATTGCGATATACTAATATGTTTTTTTAAACGAAAATTATTATTATTAGATATTTCATCCAGTGGCTGTGTCCACGTGGTTCTGTTTCAATGGGGCAAAGTATTCTTTGTCTCTAGTCCGACTTTGGATAATGGTCTGCAAATTGCAAATTGAGCAACAAAAACAAACCCGTACCATTACTTTTGCTTAAATCCTACTAATATTATAAATGCAAAAGTATGTCAGTTTGTTGGTTTTTTACTCTTTCACGCTAAGATTTCTTTTAGCGTGAAAGAGTAACAAAAGTTAAATTTGGCACAGAGATAGTAGAACATAGGATACTTTTTATCCCGATATTTGCACGGGAACGAAAACGACGCAGATGAAACCGCGGGCGGCCGCTTGTGTCTAATAATGTCTTTCAATAAATTATTTTATTTTCGAGATTGAACTTTAGTAAGTAAAGTTGAATTACAGAATTTACACAGTTCATCGAATAGTATGTATGCACCCTTATTAGAACGGTCATTTTTGATCACTGTGGTACTTTGACACAAAGTCATGCCGCCGCCCCGTGCCGCCTTTCGGCAGGCGCACCGGCAAAACGCAAAGAATCAGTACACCTACACTGCATTATGATTTATGATTAACGATTGAAAGTTTTAATTTCGCTATGACTTTTAGAAGAGAACATGAAAGCATCTTACTTATAATTTTTTTTGTGCGTACCATTATTGAAATAAAACATTATTTAAGTAATTAATCGCGTTGTGTATAAAAATAACAGTGTGTTTAAATGCTGTACCTATTTTTGTTGATGAATTCAAATTAAATTAAACTTATTTAAATTATTCCTTGGAAGGATGGTGCCAATTCTGGACCCACCCTTTTTTATTTAATAGGATGAAGCTAAGTTCTCAAGTCTCAATCACACTCATCAGGTATTTGTGTTAACCGTCAATTTAGACAACAATTCTGGCGGCAGGCATTTATGCGCAGGAGCGCTAGCACTGGGTATGCTAGATTATTCGTTTTGTATGTCTTTGGTTTTATTTAAATCTTACTTTTAAACTACTACTAAAGAATCCAGGTTTTTGTTATTTTATTAAATAACAATAAGCGTAGTATAGTAATGTTTAATACACTCAAAAAGAAGTATCTGACGACGTGTCACATAGCTATTGAAGGGTAGGCTCAGCGTTTGTGCAAATCGTTGAATAGTCTTTTATTATTACTTTAATTAAAAACATGTATCCAAACTCTAAAACACCAATTTGCTATTTAAATGTATTATAAACTTGTGAGCATTTTAATCCGTAACAGTAATTTTATTTCAGTATCGCAGTTGCCTGCCTAGGTACTATTAGTTTATAGTAAAAAAGGGCGAAATGTATTTATTAAATGTTACAATAGTCTGTAGGTGTACCATTTGAGCGGAAGAATTGCTAAGAAACGGAGCGGCACGATACGATTTATGTACCTACTCGCGTCCGTCGCTGGCGCTTGCTTGTATGCATCCCAGATTCCTGTGCGTAACTTCTAAGCACATCAAGAGTAAATAATAAAAAATATAGGATTTTGATAATAATGCCGAAATTGATGGACAGTTTACATACACTGTTTATTTACCTTAAACACCAGGTTAGCTGCTTGTAAGTACTTACATTCTGTTTTTTTTTATAAAATTTATTTTATAAGCAAACGTTTGAACTTTTACGGGGTTCGTCTCAGTTGTAGAAATGGATCGGTAGTCAGAAGGCACATGCGAGCGTGTGGTTGTGCGGGGTCGACACAGGTCGCGTCTCGAGCTAGTGACCGCGCGAGCACCTACCGCGCCGGCGATCAGCTGTTTTAGTATTTTTACTTATTTAATTTCTTTTTTGCTTTTATTTTTTAATTTTTGGTGTTGTTTGGGTATTATATCCGAATGATTGTCGATAAAATATAAAAATAAAAATTATTAAAAAATTTAAATATTTTTAAAAAATAAAATTCCTTATTCATTTTATTCTAAACACTTAACTTGACCTTCCCCTTAAGCTTGGGTGAATAAAAAAATTGCACGGTATATAAACGATTACTCTTAATAATTGTTTATGGTTACAGATGGTTTAAACGGTATAAATCCATTATACATTTCATATTTTATGATAAATTGTCTTAAGTCGTATAACAATTATGCCCTTTAATTTGATGGTTATTAAAATTATGTTATAATAAATTATAGTAAATAAGAATTATGCCGATAAAACTATTCTGCGTCCATAAAACACTGCTTATTATTAATTATGCAAAAAGACTTTAGGACAAAACTGTTATGCCAAATTATGTTATTACTAAAATCATTATGCGACCGAAAGGACACCCATGTTTCACAGCTTTTTCAAAGCTCTCAGAATACTGCCCACCCAAGTTGGATTCGACGAGAGATCTCTTTCTTGAAGCTGAAAATCTATACTCATAAAACTGACAGACAACGCAGCCAAGCGGCTGAACCTATTAAGCAGAAATTTTGCATACTGGATCCTTTAACGATATGGGCGAGCACTGAGAAACTATTTTAATTAATTTTACGGGATAGGGAATAAATCTTCTATACTAATAAAACAATACCGTGACAGACAGAAAACGCACAGCCAAAACAGCTGAACCGATTTTGCTGAAATTTTGCATGCAGGATCTTTTAACGATGTAGGCGAGCACAATATTGTGACTGACTGACAGGCAACGCACAGCTCAAACGGCTGAACCGATTAAACTGAAATTACTGATTAGCTAGAATTCTATAACGATGCAGGCAAGCACTAAGAAAGGATTTTTTGGTATTCCCACGGGATAGAGAATAACACAGGATTGTGTTGTAACCTAATTCCCTGCGGACGAAGTCGCGGGCGGAAAGCTAGTATAAAATATGAATAATTATACATCATGAAGCAAAGATACTACGTACTAAACAGAAATTCCAAGTTGCATCAAAGCAGTTTGCCTTAAAAAATGCTCAGAAGCACAACAATGTTTTGAGCAAAATAGATTAAAAGAGCGCATGAATAATTTTTTAATTAAGAGGTCGATTTTGATGTATGTACTGTGTCTTTTTGAAATATGAAAATATGGGTGATTTAGACCTCATTTGTTTCATAAAATTGATTTTGGATTTTTATGATTTGTGGCTCTTTTGTTTATAGGCAATGATATGAGTAATAATGGTGTGCATAACCCTGGCAGACTATAAAAGATAGATAGAATAGAATAGCAAAAGTTGATTAAAATGTAGTTTTAAAGTTATTTGAGAGAAACTGCTTTTAATGCAGTATAATAAAAAACTATTAGGCACTAACTAATTACAGATTAAATGTATTTAAACAACTTATTCAGTATTTGTTTTTATTTGAGACACTTTTTTTACTTAAACGTAATTGATTTTTATGATTTAGACTATTGATTGATACTATAAAAATGCAGGATATTATTTTTATAATTTAAGCCGGTTCGATTCCCAATGCAGACAAGTATTTATAGAAAAACGTTGAATGCAGTTTAACTTGTTTTTTTTTAAATAAAGGAATGTTGTCATTACCTATGCTATTATCAACAATATTTAAGGGTCTTTCTCTCCAATTACCGTCTCTTTTTTCCTCACTTTATATTATGTATTAATAGTATATTCAGAAAATAACTAATTGATGATTATAGGATTCATATTATTATAAACATGAATCCCAACATTGTTCCATTGCTATAGCAATTTGACATCCAACTAGAGTTAAATAAAAAAAAAGACTGAGTTAATCGTAATGTTTTATAATAACATATTAATCTCCTGACCGTTATCGGTCACGTCACGGCGTCTACAATCTGGCTAAATGAGATTGTTGCTCGTGTGCCTTCATGTGACTGACAATTCCGATCTGAAATCGGATCGATCTGATCTGAAATTCTGTTTAACTTACTTACTAGTTTATATTATTTACCTAATTCAGCCACGAAATAATGGTTTTTAAATTATTTTGGCCGAGGACACGGAACCTATATAAAATATCAAAGTTGAACTGTATTGAATTATACTTTGAACACATTCAATATACTGGTGTGTGCTGATCGAGTCTCGTTTTGCACAAGGGTAGTGTAAATATTTTGCGATTTACAACCCGACTACTCGCTCGTGGGAGAGTAAATTTAAAACATTTTAATATTTTCGGTAAATAAGTATGAGCATGAATGAAAATATCACGTCAGAGATCTTTCTGCGCACACTTAATAATGGTAGCCCATAATGCTGGACTGCAGTACTCTAAAATACTGTGAACTTAGGAGTTGTAAATGATAACAGTGAGTTTAGGATCCTTCAAAATTTTCATCTGTCGTGTGATAAAGCCTGATAATTTAGACGATTTCCTAATTAAAGAGTCTATGTGATACCGAAAACTAAGAGTATTGTACTGATATCCTTGGCTGCAGATGTGAAACCATGCAATGCCGCCAACTGGGAACAATTTCTCAGGTATGACTCACACCATCTCAAAAGCAAACCGTAAATAGTATTTCACTCAAAAATTACTGAACGGATTAACATGAAACTTTTTTAGTCTTTCACTCAAAAATTACTGAACGGATTAACATGAAACTTTATAGTAGTATAGCCTATATATCAGAATAACACATTGGTTACAAATGTCCCGATATTCCTATGGTAGGTAAGTATTTAACTAGAACCACGTGGCGGGTGAAACCACGAGCGGCCGCTAGTCATTCATAATATTTAGTAGGAATGTTATAAAGCTAATGAGTTTGTTTGTTTGAGCACGCTTATCTCAGGAACTATTAGTTCGATTTGAAAAAATCTTTTTGTTTTGGATAGTCCATATATCGAAGCATGTTTTGGATAGTCCATATATCGAAGAATGTTATAAGCTATTATATATTATCACGCTACAATCAACAGGAGCGGAGCAATAATGAAAAATGTTGCAAAAACGGGGAAAAAACGTACGCTGTGTAAACGGTTAAAGTTACGTAAAAATAATGTATAATGAAATGGTTCCCCATTAAAAGTTCTAAAAAAAGTCCGCGACAGCATATTTTTTTATTTTTTTTTATTACCGTATAAAAAGTAATTTTACAATCATTGAAAAATAACAGCGTAAGAAATCCACAGAGGTTTATAGCAACGCTGTTAGAAGCTGGCTTTGGCGTTAAATACCATAAAATATACTAAATATCACTTACACAACAATACAAAGGAACAAGCTAGGCGCATTCTAAGGTTTCAAACAAAAATTTATCTATGTTTTAAGGTTGACTTACTATAACCATTTTTATAAAGATAAAAAACGTTCTAAATTAATGCATCATAATTTGTATAGCTGTTTTCATAAACATGATATTAATCTTTATCTAAATAAAAACGTAATTCGTCACGTCATGTATTTATTTTGAATAAAATTTCCCTTTACATAATTTCATTGTAATGAATATCTGAGGAAATATCATAGTTTTAAAATGAGGAGTAGGCGAACAGAAAGTCACATTTCCATTTTTTGTCATTGTTTTTTTTTTTTTTTTTTTTAGTATCGCAACACTGAATTCCACCATATACATCTACTTTTGCCTCTCAAGATGTGTCATTTCCTGTTGAAATAAGCTACTAAAAGTTCAAAGTTCCTCCAAAAAGTAACCTTTCCTCAATTTTTATATCGATTTTTAAGGCATCGACAAAGACTTTTACAAAAAGTGACATGTCCCTCAAGAAATGAATTTACTTCATAAATATTCTGACAAAACGCTACTTTTCCTAAAATAATTTTGGCAACACTATCTTTCTGTCAATGTTTTGATCGATTCGATACATGACATGCTGCACATGGCATAAAATTTGTATTATGTTATTAAATAAATTGTATTTGTGATAATTTTCACCATGGCTGAAGTATCTGTGGAAAAAATAAACCATGGGAAACGCAAAAAAGATGTTGGGGTGAGGAGAATCCTTGCAGAACGAAATAACAGGTAAGTTTAGTAGATGTTTATAATGCATTTTTCTGTTTGTTTCTTTGTGGTCAATGAACATAATGAAGAAGCTATTAATTTATTATTACAGATATGTTGATAAGGATCCGCTGGGGGTTAATTTCACCCGACCATGTAATCATCCTCCGAAGAGTAAATTTCAATGTTCAAAGTTTAATATGGCAGATATATTGCGCAACAAGAAACTTCTATTTAAGTGTATTGGAAAAGAAAAACAAGATATCTATTTATGTCGACTGATATCACCGTTTCCACCCCAGCGTCATCGTGACAGCAAATGTAAAGGAAAACCTAAACCCAGGACGTTTTCGACAACATATTTTTTGTTGAAAAATAAAAGGATGGCTCAAGTATGTAAGAAATATTTTATGGCTGTTAATGGTCTGGGCGTGCGACGTTTACACACTTTAGCTAAAACTGTTTCTGAAGGCAAAATTCCTACAGAAAATAGAGGTGGAGACAGGAAGGCAAAAAAGTATTTGGCAAAAAAAGAGAGTGTAATAGCTTTCATAAAAAAACTAAAGGCAGTTGAAAGCCACTATAATAGGCAGAAGTCTAAACGAGTTTACCTATCTTGTGATTTAAATATGGCAAAGTTACGTAGAATGTATAACAACACCGTCAGCAGCGAATTGCAAGTGAGACCAAAACTTTTCCGGAACATATTTCTTACAAACTTCAACATTGGCTTCAAGTCTCCAGCTTCAGATGTCTGTGGACTATGCATATTATTAAAAAACAGATTGAAATCAGAAAACGATTCACAGAAAAAATCAGAAATCATGACAGAAAAAAGGATTCATATTCTAAAAGCTAATGCTTTCTATGATTTAGCAAAACAAGTAGATGAAAATTCAATTTCTTGTTGTTTTGATCTGCAACAGATCCACCCGCTACCCAAAAACCCTATACAAGACGCCTATTATTCCAGGCAAATTTCATATTACACTTTCTGCATAGTAGGCATGAAATCACAGTCCCCACACTTCTACGTCTGGACGGAGAATCAAGCTGGGAAGGGCTCTGTTGAAATAGGCTCAGCACTAATTTCATATTTGACAAAAACTTTGGTTATTGGTCCCCACATCAAAGTTTTGAGACTCTTCTGTGATGGCTGTGGGGGCCAAAATAAAAACTCCCATATTGTTCATACATTATTGCACTGGCTTACAAAAATGGCTCCCCCAAATCTAGAAGAAGTCCACCTAACCTTCCCAGTTCGGGGGCATTCGTTTCTCCCCGCAGATCGGGTGTTTGGTCGCGTTGGTAAAGAACTGAAGGTACATCCAATCATAACTCTAAAAGAAGAATATGATGAAATTTATTCCAGATTTGGGGTAGTTCATAAGTTAGGTGAACACTGGGAGTTGTTTGATATTAAAGGGTTAGAAGAATCCTTTAAAAAGATTGACAAAATACAGGATATGAAAAGGATACATTTGAAGAAAGTAACTGTTAACTCTAAAATACAGGGCAGAATTCAAACTTATGAAAACTTCAAATTTAGCACAGGTGATGAACCACTGATTAATTTACTAAAAAGAAAAAAGTCGTACGACTCTGTGTATTTTAAACAAACTACGAACAGGGCGTTTAATAAACAGAGCTAAGGTACAGGATGTGACTAATTTATTAAAAAAAATATACGGAGAGGAATGGGTGAATGATGAGAAGCTGCAATGGTACAAAAGTATATTATTCCATGAAGAGGACTATGGAGACATTGGTGAAGATGAAGGAGAGATGGAGGCTTTATGTGATTGTTCTGAGTTAGAGGCACCATGCCTTCATATTTAATATCCTAAGTATTTTTTTTTAATTAAAACCAACTATTTTAAACTGTGTTTTATTTAATTATCTTCATTTTCAAAAAAAGTAACATTTCCATTCATATTCTATCAAAAAGTCACAATTCCAAAAAGTAATCTGACAAAAGGTAACATTTCCATTAAGGTCCAACAAAACGTCACTTTTCCAGTTTTGTAATTAAAATAATTTAAAAAATAATAAACAGAAAAACATAATTATCAGAATAGTCAGTAGAGCTATCTCATTTTGTTATTTTTCCGAAGTTAAATCTTAAAAAAACAATCATTTACACACTTTTATTAGTTTTTGGCAATTTCCCTAAAAAAATGAAAAATGGAAAAGTGACTTTCTGTTCGCCTACTCCTCAAATAACTCCGCAACAAAATAATTCCCTACAAAATTCATTCGCGTGCTTACTATAAACTGATATATTCCGGACGTTTAAGCTAGAACGTTACACAAACAAATAGCGCCCTTCTTGCCGTGGCCGGTTTGTATTTGAGCAATACTTTTTCTAATTATGTATTCTTGTATGAAATACTCAAGTAGGCAGTCTCAAAATTGCCTTGGCAATTGGCAATTTGCCAATGCAATGCAAATTGGCAATTTGGAGACTGCCCATTTGAGTCTTTAGCGTAAGGAAAACTTAGTGGATGAGTGTTGAATAGATGTTTGGTTATAGAATAACGGAAATAAAATAAAACTAAATTAACTTTAACACTAGTGGTTTATTTATTTAGGTTTTTAATGAGGTAGGCACTGCCTAATTGCCTATATGGAAAGCACGATCCTGTTCAAACGTCACTCCACCAAAATCTCTTTGTCTCCAAATAAAGATAAAACTAAATTATAAATTAAATTATAAAAAAATCATACTAGTGAACAAAGTGCTCCTAATGATACAGTAGTTAACAAATAGTCTATCCTAGTCTCACCTCTCCCAAGCACAGCATTTTGCCAGGGTAATGCACACATAATAATGTAAATATATTGTCAATATATTGATAATTACTGGGGAGATTTGGACGAAATTCCGCGAAATGTGGATTGAAAATATATTGACAATATATTGATGAAAATGGAATGACAAAATACTGATAGTGTGTAGCCCGTTATTACGTCAGAAGCGGGCGTGTTTCTCCGGTCGTGGCGAAAGGGGTACTGTACTGATAACACTCGTTTAAAAACATGCAGACTAGGGATGGGAATGGTCAATTCAGTCACTGTCAAATTAGGCTTTAATTAGTAAATTTTAGGCTGTATTTATTATAAATAAAATAAAATAAACCCATTTATTTCTACAGTAACAATTGCTTTATTTGTTTTATAATAAATAAGTCAGTATAAACGGTAGTAGTTTAATCTATGTGGATTTTTGTATCAGTCAATCATCGTTTATGCCCCGTCCCTACAACGGAATTTTCCGGCATTGGCGTTGGACATCAATACACTTTTCTAAAAATACTATCAGTAATTTATTGAACTTTAGACATTAATTTTAAGTCTTCTAATTATGAAACTTAAGTGTAATCAATTGTAAATAATTACTTCATCATCTATTTATCAAGTAATGAATACTATTTTTATATAATACAGTATCTATCAAACAAAAAGGCAGATTGAATGGGTAGTGGTATTTGACCGTAAATATCCGTCCATGGCGATTTGGGCACGAAAATTTTTGGCGGACTAATCCGTTCGTGGCGGTTAAAGGGTATTTTTTTTTAATTGATAGAGGAAACAATTGTTCTGACAAAGTAAATAGTGCTCTCTCTCAAGTCGCACACTGATTCAACAGTAATAATTTCTCTCTTAACCCTACTAAAACCAAGTTTGTTAAATTCTCATTACCTAGTGTAGTGCAGGTCGATATGCTCATCAATTTGAATGGGAATGTAGTAGTTGAGAGTACAAAATTTCTTGGCATCAGCCGTGTGAACCGTGTAGTGTCAGCCTACAATAGCACTACCCTTCTCATCCCGTGGGTGTCGTAAAAGGCAACTAAGGGACTCGGCCTTCAGGAGACGGGCAGCAGCGTCACCTACAAACTTGGCCATACTGCGATCGCCAACCCGCCTGCCAAGCGTGGCGATTATGCACAAAAACATCGGCCCCCAGTTCCCGGCAGCCCTGCTATTAGCTTAACCGCCTCTGTGGTCTAGTGCTACAACCACCGGTATCAGACCCAGGGGTCCCGGGTTCGATTCCCAGCGGGGGTACATATTGTATTCGGTTTGGTTGGTGGTAGGACTTGTTGTAAGTCCGCCTGGCTAGCTACCACCATCTTATCTAAGTCTGACGCCATAACAACAATGTTTTCAGCATTGTTGTGTTCTGGCAGTTAAAGATAAGATAGCCAGTTTCCTTGGACGAATTAACCACTGGACGCGTAACGAGGACCGCGTTCGCCTTTACCCCTCTGTCACTTACCCTGCCTTTTGGACACAGTAAGCAATATGGCGTTGTCAGTATGACGCGAGATCTCGAAGTGGAACATTATCTCAAAAATGGGTAAATACGCTGATTTAATTTGTAAAAATCATACCGGACAATCAAAACATTTTTCTTTTCACGCGTAAGTATAATTTCAATCTATTAGAGTAGCAATTTTTCGTAAAATAAATAAAATTTGGTATGTAAACAAAATGTAATACGTCATTTCAAAAAGTAATCATTGTACGTGTAAATTCTTCAAAGATATTGCATAAGTAATTTGGTTGGGTTATACGTATCACTCATTCATTCAATTGTCATTTTTATGTCGTATAGGGCTTGAACATATCGATAAACATATCGATGTATGTAAATGAACGAACGAATCCAATTTTAATGTAGGAACTTGTTAAATATATGGATTAGGGAACAAGCGAAACACAAGATGGCGGGAAATGCACTGCCGTTTATTTCCTGGTGTTGCCATACGTGACGCAGCACGTATTACTATTGCCATACTAATAAAGCATACATGACATTTCCTCCCCTTATAGATAGCCTTATACATAACATTTTATTTACTACTCAGTTACAAATGGGTCGGGAACGGAAGGCGTATTAGAATCTGAGGCTTCATAAAAATCATCGTCTTCGTCTATTTGCACGGCCCGTTTAGTGCCTCTGGTGGCTGTGACCCATGATGGCGATGATTCTATATCAACCAGAACTGGGGATGCCACATCTGCCGCTGCGGGACGTCGCACGCCTCTCGCCGTGTTTACCCAAGAGGGCGGCTCCGGCTCCTCCTCCCCCATCGATTGAGATCTAGGCTCGCCAGTAGAAACCGACGGTGATGAGGTCGAAGGTGAAACCTGTGACCCTGTATATCCATCTTGGGATGTCACTAAGTCCGTTTCATCCCACAGTTGTTTACTGCAGTCTTTACACACATGTAGAATTAATTGGTTTTTGTGTTTTTTTACAACACTTGAAGTTACACTGTCTTTAATGAGATACAAACGTCTACCTAGCGTTTTTATTATTATACCTTTACACCAGCAAAACTTATCTTTGTTACTATAGCGTTTATATAAAACACATTGCCCAGGCAGAAAAATTACGTTTTTACCCCCGCGTGCTTCAACCTGTGAACACTGTTTCATTTTGACGGCATTAGCCAGCGAGGCAGGCGAGGACGGCGAAGATGGCTCCATGCTCGGGTGCATTATGTCGAGCCGTGACCTTAACTTCCTTCCAAATACTAGTTGAGCCGGTGATGTATTAGTTATTGAATGTACCGAGTTGCGATAGTCAAACATGTATTTAAGTAGGTTTAATTTACTGTCACGCAAATTTTTTGAACTTACTATACTAGATTTGATGCCTTTCTTTACAACTTTTACATAGATTTCGGCTTGACCGTTACTAGCTGGGTGATATGGGGGCGAGGTAATATGGGTAATACCGTTTATTATACAGAAGTTTTTAAAATCTTGAGAACAAAACGCTGTGCCATTATCAGTCACTAACGTTTTCGGTAATCCAAACCTTGACATAAAGTCGTACATTTTTTCAATTAGTGTCGCGGAAGTACAACTTTTCATTTCATAAACTTCAACCCATTTACTGTAAGCATCTACAATAATTAAAAACATTCGCCCATTCAGAGGGCCTAAAAAGTCCAAGTGAAGTCTATGAAAGGGGTGCGCAGGATGTGGCCACGGTGACAACGACGCCCGTGGTGGCGAAGGCCGCAGTTGTATACACGTCTCGCATGACTTTATCATCGCTTCCAACGCTTCATCTATTCCCGGGAACCATAAACGGGATCGCGCTTCCGCTTTAGTTTTAACAATGCCCATGTGTGACGTATGAAGTTCACTAAGAACACGTTGACGCAAGGACTCCGGTATAACTGCTTTATGGCCTCTCATTAAGCATCCATTTTCATACGCTAATTCGGATTTACACAAACCAAAAGGTCTAAGTTCGACATCTTTAATTTTCGGAGGCCACCCGTTTAACACAAAATTAATTACTCTATTTAGTACAGGATCTCTAAGCGTCGCATCACTTAACTCTTGCGCTGTAATTGGTAACGCTCCCTGTGTAACAAAGTTTACATAAGTGGCTCGGTCGAATGACGTCGCATCGTAGCCTGCGCGTTCGATTCCCGTCGGCGGCGGCGCCGGCAAACTGGCCCGCGATAGGTAGTCTGCACAGTTATCTTTGCTTTTTACGTATTCTATCACATAATTATATGCGCTCAAAAATATAGCATACCTTTGTAGGCGATTCGCCGATATTTCTGGTATCCCTTTATTCGGCCCAAAAATAGAAAGTAAAGGTTTGTGGTCTGTACGTAGAATGAACGGCGAAGATCTACCATATAAATATTGGTGAAACCGGCGTACCCCAAATACTATTGCAGTTGCCTCCTTTTGGATTTGCGAATATCTTTTTTCGGCGCTATTTAATGTCCTCGACGCGAACGCGATCGGTTTCTCTCGCTGATCGATATCTATTTGAGACAAAATTGCCCCAAGTCCGCTAGGGGAAGCGTCTACAGTTAAAATTATTTTCGCGTTCGGATTGAAATGCGTCAAAGTTTGGTCCGATGTTAGTTTACTTTTAATCTCTAGGAATGCATCATTGTGGACCTTTGACCAATGCCATTTCGTACCCTTTTTTAACAATTCATACAAAGGAGAAAGAATGGACGACGCACCCGG
This sequence comes from Chrysoteuchia culmella, assembly GCA_910589605.1. Lineage (NCBI taxonomy): Eukaryota > Metazoa > Arthropoda > Insecta > Lepidoptera > Crambidae > Chrysoteuchia > Chrysoteuchia culmella. Next base: position 12,479,173 of record OU342653.1, read on the forward strand.
TACAAAACATCTATAATAATTAATCAGACCCAAAAAGGATTGCAACTGAATAACATTTGTAGGTACCGGCGCTTTTATAATTGCTTTTATTTTTTCTGGAGATTTTTTCAATCCTTCTTTATTTATGACATAGCCGAGATAACTTATTTCCTCTTTAAAAAATTCACATTTATCTTTTTGCAATACATGTCCCGCATTTTGCAATCGTTGTAACACCTGATGGAGCCTGTCGAGGTGCTCGGCACGGTCCCGGCCGGTGATGAGCACGTCATCGAGCAGACACAGCACGCCGCTGATGTTGGCTAGCAGACCCTCCATAACTCGTTGAAATATCGCTGGCGCGGAAGATAAACCAAACACTAATCTAGTATACGCAAAAAGTCCGCGGTGTGTATTAATGCAAGTATACTTCTGAGACTCTTCATTTAAAACCAATTGATTGTAGGCCATTGATAAATCAAGCTTTGTGAAATGCTGCCCGCCATGAAGTCTTGAAAACAACTCATTTATCGAAGGCAAAGGATACTGGTCTACAACTAATTGTTTATTGATACTAACCGAATAATCTACACATAACCGGACTGACCCATCACGCTTTAATACAGGTACGATTGGGGACGCATACTCGGAATGATCTACTGATTTCAAAACACCTAAAGTACTTAACCGGTCGATTTCTTTGTCAATCTTATCCTTCAGCGCAAACGGCACCGTGCGAGCTTTAATAAACACCGGCTTAGCATTATCCTTGAGACTTAATTTTACTTCGTATTTATTGAACCGACCTAACTTTGTGGAAAAAATATCGGGATATAGCGAATACAAGGAATCGATTTCGTGCGATTTAAGAACCTTACAGTTATACACCGGCGATAATTGCAACTCGAATGTCGTTAGAAAATCGCGACCGAGCAGCGACGGGCCGCCGTCGCGCACTATGTATAACTGTAGTACGTGTGTACGTCCTCTCCATTCAACCGGCAGCCTAACGCAGCCCTGACATTTTAACACCTCGCCCGAATAACCGATTAGCCGCTTATTAGTGCTTGATAATGGCACGTTACTAAAATGTAAACTATATGTTTTTTCGGATATTACTGACACTGCCGAACCACTATCTATTTCGAATTGCACAGTAGCACCATAAATACACACCGTCTCAACTAAAGGCTCACCCTTTAAAGATCGGATATTATAATTTGGAATTAATAACTCACCGTCATCGTCGTCTCCCTCGCTTACCTCGCCTTGTTGTTGTACGTATTTTACCGATTTACACATTTTGCGTAAGTGGCCCTTTACATGACATTTTTTACAGGTATAATTAGCGAACCGACACTCAGGCGTTGTATGATTCGTATATCCGCACACTGAGCACTTCACTTTATCACTTTTCTTATTGAATTTAGCACTTTTCTCGTCGATTTTATACAACTCGCCGTGTTCGGTTGTGGCGTAGCCGGACGACGCCGCGGCCGCGCGCGCGCTCTTCAAATTCTCGACGAGTTCAACGGCCTTTGCCAATGACAGCCCGGCCAAATCTTGAACGTATAGCTTTTCTTTCTCCGCTCCCGGCTGCATTCCCATTATGAATCGGTCTCGCAACGCTTCTTCTACATTAGAAAATTTGCATTGCGCTGTGAGGCCTCGCAATCTCGCCGCCCATTGCGACGCCGTTTCGGTAGGAAGCTGCGTTGCCGCGTAAAATCTATGACGCTCACCGAATCCGACTTGTTTTGGCGTAAAATGCGTATCCAACAGGTTCACAATATCTTCATAAGGTACAGTTTCCAACGTCTTCGGCAGCGCGAGGTCAGCTGCAAGTCCATAAGTACCTTCTTTGAGTGCGCTAAGAAGTATTGCACGTTTTTTCACTCCTTGAGGATCGGTTTTCGTGTCGATGTCATTGGCGATAAACCATTGTGTGATCCTCCCCTTGAAAGAGCTCCAACTTTGTTCCGTATGGTCAAACGTCGTAATTATGCCGAAAGTTATCGACATCTTGACTTTTTAAACATAAACTCGTCGCCACTGTTAAATATATGGATTAGGGAACAAGCGAAACACAAGATGGCGGGAAATGCACTGCCGTTTATTTCCTGGTGTTGCCATACGTGACGCAGCACGTATTACTATTGCCATACTAATAAAGCATACATGACAGAACTATTTAAATTAATTTCAGATTTACAGTTGAGCCCCTAACAAGAAGCATTGGGTGGAAGCGGTACGCAGGGAGATAACATAGACGAGTACTCAGGTCTTAGATAACATCTAAGGTCTGATGATGGAGCCCGAAGATGGCTAAAGGAACTCTGTAATTAAACGACGCAACCCTACGAACTTTGAGCTTGTTATATTTGAAATATAGCTTCAAAATTTTAAAAAAATGTTGCTTATTTCACCCGCATGGTTCCCGTTTCCGTGGTAATATCAAAAATCCTGTCGTAGTGCTCGCCAACATCGTTAAAAGAACCTGTATGCAAAATTTCAGTTTAATTGGTTTAGCCGTTTGGGCTGTGCGTTGCCTTGCCTGTAAGTCAGTCACGGTATTGTTTTTTAGTATTAGACTTATGTTGTACATTATCATGGTGTGTTGTACATTAATATTTAAAATGTATCATAAGTATAAATATAGCATTGACAACGCAAAAATTAAAAAATCATAACTTATTAGCTGTTGCATCATAATATTAATCGTTAAACATTTGTTTTTTTTTCTCTTTCGAATGCAAGGAAGGATATTCTTACAGCGTATAAAAATATAAAAGTATCGGAGAATTTCGACAGTGGTCCGCAAAACTCGGTAGCTCATTGGTTAGAGCAGTGGGCCAGATTCCCAAAGGTCGTGGGTTCAAGTCACATCTGAAAATTCACTTGTGGCCGAGTTCATTTGTTCCAATATTTTTCTTGTTAAAATGTATCATAAATGGTGGTTACATTTATTATTTGTTTCTAACATAAACCTTGTTAGGTCACAGCAAGAATAAAATTAATTATATTTATGTATGTACTTAGCTATATTATACTATTTTTTAATCTTATAATATTTTAATTTTAAGATCGTTTTATTATATTCAAGTAAAACAATCTTAAAACTACAATAAACTATTGGTTGCAATATACTTGCAATTAGTATTTCAGCTAGTAGTTGCTAGAAAGATACTGCCTTGGCTTTATCTTAAATATAGGTAATTATATATAATTATAACTTCTGGGAGTTTGTTGTTTAATACTGTCATAGTGTATGCTGGACCATACGCTATCCAAACGCTAGTCTACTATTTATGATTTGGGTTTAGGTTGTGCTAATTTCGTACGGTGGCGTAAATTTTGAGATCTTTAATAAAGTGAAAACAAGTTTATATTTTTTCTTACAAATATGCATATTTCTTAAATGTAAATGGACTAGAGTTGAAATTAAAATGTTTTAGTCTCAACGATCTTCTAATGTCGATGATTATTTTCAATAAGTTTTAGTATACTTAGATTTTTGCCTCCAAAAAAATGTAGAATACGACATATCACAGCTCGAGAAGCACACAGGGGGTTGTCTAATTGTCTAATTTTAAGTCTATCACAATCCCTTTAAATTTTTCATTTAAAAGGTACATATTATTCACATCGCATCACATAGCATCGCGCCACAACTATTTGACCTTTGAAAGGGATTGCAATCGATTATAAAATTAAACACTTATGGAGTGGTTGCTATTGTGTATGTCCTATACAATGGTTCTGTAATGAACTAATTACCCATATTTTGTTTTATATAAAAAAGCTCGAGTGATTGAAGAAGTTAACGTAAATAATGAATTATATTATTATATAAACCAAGTATTAATGTTTTTTACTCACTTAAAAAGTGTTAGTAAGTAAATTGTAAGTCCGCCTGGCTAGCGACTACCATCTTATCCAAGTCCGTTCCGGCAGTTAGAGGTAAGATAGCTAGTTCCTCAGAGATTGAGGATACCGGGAGAGGCGCGCTTCCATCTTAAGCCTTATCAGTACAGTACTAGTATCAGGTTGCATGTATCTACCCATTTTTCACAAAATAAACCCAAACACAAACGCTTTGGAAACCATATTGTATAGTTTTTATGAATTTGAGGTATTTTTTTAATGAGATTTTCATATTATTAGGTGCTTTATATTTTTCCACGAAATAAACAATTAACTTACTAATTTCTTTAAAACACACATGATTTATTAAACTCAATAGGTTCATTCATTCACTCCTTACCTATCGTGCTATTTATTTTTCCACGAAATAAACAATTAACTTACTATTTTTTTTAAAACACACACATGATTTATTAATCTCAATAGGTTCATTCATTCACTCCTTACTTATCGATAAAAAAAAATATCGATTACTTCAAGCACTACTGTCATTATTTGACATTAGTAATCGCCCCTCACCCCCGCAAGAATTGGTTGATCGTGTTTTCATACATTCTTCTCGGGTTTCGTGTCCAGTGGTTAATTCGTCCAAGCCAGTTTCTCAGTGATTGAGGATTCCGGGAGTGCCGAGTGGCTCGCTTCCATCTTCAGCCTTATCAATACTTAATATCAGGTATGATGAAGGCTAATCTCCCCGTCGATCATAAAAAAAAAGCTACGATAGCGGCTATGGTAACGGCAGGGCAGGGGGTGCTAAGAATCCCCGGGCTACGGAAGGCTATCAACAACGACGACCTCTGCATCTGGCAACGTACAACACGCGCACACTGATGACTGACGCGAAGCTAACCGAGTTGGAAGAAGTTATCAGCAGGTTACACTGTGGGACATTATAGGGTTGTCTGAAGTCCGAAGAGAGGGTGAGGACTCGATAATTCTTGACTCCGGTAACCTGCTGTACTACCAGGAGGGCGACCAACAGTCCATAGGTGGTGTCGGTTTCATCGTCCAAAAGTCCCTTGTCAACAACGTGATCACCATCGGAAGTGTGTCGACCAGGGTAGCGTACCTGATACTCAGAATATCCAAACGGTATTCGCTGAATGTCATACAGGTCTACGCTCCGACCTCGACGCACCAAGATGACGAAGTGGAGGCTATGTATGAGGACATCTGTAGAGCCATGCATAGCTACAAAACCGACTACACCGTTGTGATGGGGGACTTCAATGCGAAGTTGGGGAAACGTTGCGGTGATGAGTTGAGAGTGGGGCAATATGGAGTTGGAGAACGAAATGCCAGAGGCCAGATGCTGGCCGACTTTATGGAGAGGGAGGAGCTCTTTATGATGAACTCCTTTTTCAAACAGCCGGAAAGCCGAAAGTGGACCTGGATCAGTCCGGACGGTACAGTAAAAAATGAGATAGATTTTATCATGTCGACGAGGAAGCAGATATTCAATGATGTCACCGTGATCAACACCGTCAAGACGGGGAGCGATCACAGAGTAGTACGTGGAACATTAATATCAACGTAAGGCTGGAAAGATCGAGACTCGAGACTGATAAAATCTACGCTCCGACCATTACCGGCCTATATCCAAAACCCCGAGAGTTTTCAACTCGAACTCCAAAACCGCATCAAAGCCCTTGAGAACAGCATAGATGTAGACGATCGACACAGCATGGTGGTGGACACTGTCCGTACGGTAGGGTCTAGGTTCTTTAAGACCCGCCGTACTGAGTTAAAGAAACTCTCCGACCACACACTCCTACTCATGGATCAGAGACGTGAAATGAGGCTTCAGAACTCAGCGGATGCTCATCGCTATCTGCAACTAAATAGGCAGATCTCTAAGTCTTTGACAAGCGACCTTCGCCAATTTAATACGAACGTACTGTATTAAAGAGGCTATCGAGCGTAACAAAGGCTCCAAAGTGTTCGCGAGAGATCTGTCTATTGGACAAAAGCGAATGACGAAGCTGAAAACTGACGACGGTCGCATCATTTCTACGAAACCTGAAATCCAGAGGGAGATCGATAGTTTCTATGAGCAGTTATATTCCACGCAGACACCTGTTGAAAGCAAGGCTAAAGACCCCAGAGCCAAGCTTACCCGACACTTCACCGAAGATATCCCGGACGTCAGCCTGTACGAGATTAGTATGGCTCTCAAGCAACTGAAAAACAACAAGTCGGCGGGCGATGATGGAATTACTGCGGAACTTCTGAGAGCGGGCGGTAAGCCGATACTCAAAGTCCTCCAGAAGCTGTTCAATTCCGTTATCGTCGAGGGCAAAACGCCAAGAGCATGGAATAGTGAGTGAGTGAGGTAATTTTATTATTTAAAAAGGGTGACAAGACCCGGTTAAAGAACTTCAGACCCATCTCACTTTTAAGCCATGTTTATAAGTTGTTTTCGAGAATCATCACTAATCGTCTTGTTCGCAAGCTCGACGACTTCCAACCTCCCGAACAAGCTGGGTTCCGAAAAGGCTTCAGTACCATAGACCACATCCATACGCTGCGGCAGGTTATACAGAAGACCGAAGAGTATAATCTGCCACTTTGCTTGGCGTTCGTGGACTATGAGAAAGCCTTTGATTCGATTGAGACCTGGGCGGTGCTGCAGTCTCTCCAGAGGTGCCAAGTGGACTATAGATATATCGAGGTGTTAAGGTACTTATACGAACATGCCACCATGTCGGTCCGATTACAGAACCAGAGCACAAATTCCATTCACTGCAGCGAGGTGTGAGACAGGGAGACGTCATTTCTCCGTAACTGTTCACAGCTGCGTTGGAGGACATCTTTAAGCTTTTGGACTGGAAAGGACGCGGCATCAACATAAATGGCCAGTATCTGACACACCTTCGTTTTGCCGATGATATAGTCCTTATGGCTGAGACCCTGGAGGACCTGAACACAATGCTCGAAGATCTCCGTAGTGCTTCCCAAAGAGTGGGTCTTAGGATGAACATGGATAAGGCGAAAATCATGTCGAATTCCCATGTCATACCCACTACAGTTCACGTTGGGAACACTACACTCGAAGTTGTTGACCATTACGTTTACCTTGGACAGACAATTCAGTTAGGTAAGTCCAACTTTGAGAAAGAGATCTCTCGTGGAATCCAACTCGGATGGGCAGCATTCGGGAAATTCCGTAAAATCTTAGCGTCCAACTTACCTCAGTGTCTTAAGACGAAAGTCTACGACCAGTGTGTGTTGCCAGTGATGACTTACGGCAGCGAAACGTGGTCGCTAACTATGGATCTGATAAGGAGGCTCAAGGTAACTCAGCGTGCAATGTAGAGAGCTATGCTCGGCGTTTCCCTGCGTGATCGAATCAGAAATGAGGAGATCCGCAGGAGAACTAAAGTTACTGACGTCGCTCGAAGGATTGCTCAGCTGAAGTGGCAGTGGGCGGGCCACATAGCGAGTAGAACCGATGGCCGTTGGGGCGGAAAGGTTCTGGAATGGCGACCGCGTACCGGACGACGCTCCGTGGGTAGGCCCCATACAAGGTGGACCGACGGACGATCTGGTGAGGGTCGCGGGAAGCCGCTGGATGGCAGCACAGGACTGATCGTCGTGGAGATCCTTGGGGGGGGCCTATACCCAGCAATGGGTGTCATGTGGCTGAGACGACGACGACGACAAAATTTCTTGGCATTACATCGGATTCAAAACTACAATGGGATCCACATATTGAAGCCTTGTCGAGTAGACTTAGTTCTGCGGCTTTCGCAATAAGGAAAATAAGGCTCTTAACTAATATTGAAACGGCAAGACTATTTTACTTTAGTTATTTTCATAGTGTAATGTCCTATAGCCTGTTGTTGTGGGGCTCAGCAGCTAATATAGAAAATGTTTTTATACTTCAAAAAAGAGCTGTGCGCGCCATTTAGATATAACCTTCGACGGAGAGATTCTCTTAAGGATTTGTTTAAAGAGATTAATATAGGGGAGGTGTGCCCAAAGCGGGCACCTTAAGGGAAAGTTGGAAAAAAAATTGCTTATAACTTATTTAAGTTTATTATTTTTTCCCAAAAGATTAATTAATTTATCGCTCTTGAATATAGCATGGTCCGATTTATCAAAAATTTAACAATATAATATTTATAATCAATTTACGAAACCTCTACGATTGCCCGCTTTGCCCGAGGGGGGGGCCTAAAGCGGGCACTCGTTTAGGGCAAAACGGGCATGGGTTGAGGTAAAGCGGGCATAGGAAAATTTTATCCATAAATCACAATTAATAGAAAATGTAATACCCATATTCTGCCTTCAATAAAAGTGGAATAAAGGAAACAAAAAAAATGATCAAGTTTTATCATTAAATCAAGAATACTTATCACAATTTGAAAAATGAAATGAAACATTCTAGGTAAATATCTTTCTAGTAAACAAACTTATATTATAAAGGAACTTCGTTTTTATACGTCTTCTAACAAATATAACAAGAATAAACTATAGCAGCGAGAATACTCGGTTATTCATTTTGACGCAAAATAACCATTAAACAATTTTTCTTTCTTTCTTTCTAATCAGTTTTCTAATTTCTTAATACGATTTTGCTGGTTATATTTAATCAGACTTCTTAATCTTCTTTACGTGTGTACTACAGCTTGGAACAGCAATGTTGGCTGTGGATGGATTTATATTTTCCATAACGGAAGTAACAGGGATTATTGACTGATTGACGGCGAAGGAGTTGTCCTATCAGCTTCTCCGTCATGTGGCAAAAATGCTTCAACGATTAGATTTTTTGTAACAAAAGCTGGCAAAAAATCAGATACATCAAAAATAAATCGATTTGTTGGAAGCAGACCAGTGGTCTTGAATCCGTTTATAGTATTGTTTGCTGTTGCTGCTTTCACGTAAGCGTCTGCAAACAACTTGGCTACGTCATTTTAATTAGTCAAGTCAAAGTCAAGTCAATATCATTTATTCAGCCTAGGCTGTTACAAGCACTTATGAACGTCAAAGAAGCTACGCCATCGTTTCACAAACCCTACGTCGGGAGACCTTCTAACGAGAAGAACCGGCAAGAAACTCGTCAAGGGCTGTTTTTTTCTCCCTGTTTTATTTCATACAGAGTCTTCAAATTGAAATATGATTAATTATTCGTCCAGCATGTGCTTTTTAGAAAACGGCCACAGCCTGCTCTAAATAAATTTTAAGTGGCCCATACACGCAGTAATCTAAGGGCTGCATACAATGTGTGGTATGTGGAGCCAAAGACACAAAGATTACATGGTTTTCTGACGCATATTCATTTCAGCATAATTATAAGTTCCAAGAACTCTTGTTTTGACAATCCGTAAAACAAATTGTCCATATGAAAAACATACCCAAAAGCTCAGTTTCCTGATGCATTTCTGTGGATCAGGATCAGGACATATCTTCCAAGTTTTACTTCATACGACCCTGATTTCAGATGCCTATGCAGCGTCGTTCTTGGGATCCCATATGTAGTTGATACCTTTTTAACAGTTTCCTAATTCTTTAACATCTCGCAATGCTTGACGCATGGTTGAGGAGGTCCTTACCATCCAAAAAAAATCAGAAGAAGCTTAAGCAATTTGTATTTAAATGAAATGGGTGGGCAAAGCGGGCACGTGCCCGCTTTACCCTGCCCGCTTTGCCTTTTTCGCCACTCGAAATATGCAAACAAATTTTAACCTCAAAATGTTAAGACACGTGGTTTTTTGTGCAACCGGATTATAGCCAAATAACCACTTAATAACTAAAACGTATTGATAATTGCATTGTAAACACCAAAAATAAGAGGACATCTGAGACTTACCTTAAAATATTTTTGGAAAACCCACTAAAAACTATTTTTTAACGCAGCTCGTAATGGCGTCGTCACTGGTGAACTGAACGAATGACGCGAGGTGTGCGGGACGCGGGGACTACGGTCAAGTGATAGCAGCGCACGGTTTTTTTAAATGTCATTATTAAAGAGAGTGCCCTCTTTAGGCTCGGTGCCCGCTTTAGGCACATCTCCCCTACTAACTTTGGCGGGACAATACATCTATGATAATATAGTATATCTAAGGAAACATCATTATTTATTTATTAAGCATAGCGATATTCATAATTTTAATACTAGAAACAAGAATAAGCTTGCCGTTCCAAAATTTCGGCTTGAAAAATGTAGACGCTCGTTTTTGGGGAAAGGCATAGCCTTGTTTAATAAAGTTCCACAACAAGTGATTGAGCTGCCTTTGCATAAATTTAAAATATATGTTAAAAAACGCTCTTAAGCAAAGGTTATTACAAGGTAGATGACTATTTAAAAGACCAAAATGCATAGATGTGATACTAACATAAAACATAACTATTGTAAACTGTGTAAGAGAAAAATATTCTAATATGAGTATGAGAAAATTTTCCTCTTTTATTAAATATATTTCAAGATTGTAGATTTGTGTTTGGCAACAACATGTTCAGGCTAAGGCTGATAAGTTTCTTGCGGCCGTACTTCTTATCAGTTAATAGATGTCCTGAATGGCTGGTAGGGAAAAAAATTGTAATTGTATTCTAAGTATTCGAAAGTACTTATCTATAAGTCTATTTGAATAAAAATCTTTGACTTTGACAAATACAGCAGCAAAATCGGTCCTGTACGAGGAAAACGGTAACATATCATATATACCAACAAACAACCTCGAACTCCAAACGCATTTCTGCCGTAATTATCATGGGAGTAGTACTTGGACGAATTAAAGGAGTAGTAACAACAAAACTAATAAATAACACAATACTAAATATTAAAATTTATTCAATAAAATATACAATTATACATTTAACATCGATTTAGTGCTGAAGACATCGAAATGCGTCGTGTCCAACTCATAAAATATCCACTCAATGTGGAAGGTAATATAATAATTATTAAATCATATAATAAACCAATTTATAGTAACTAGTATTACATGTTTCTTACAGAAATAAAATATCATTACATTATATACATTATGCACAGCCTATTGAATCGCAGACCAGTTATGAGTTTGGTTTATTGACAAAGATTTGTTACATTACATGAGAAACTACATACTTTTAGATTTTCTTTAACTTTTATACCGTGATCATCCCTTTGTCGCCCTTGATCACAAATAATCACGCTGTTGGCGCTGTTACCCGTAGTTATGTTTTATTCCTATAAGTAAGTACCTTCTTCATATAAGTAAGTACCTACCTCAATGTTTATTTTACTGAATATCACGCGCGGCAATCTGACGTGATTGCATGAGTATGGTTTGAAGTTTTCATGATACCTTTAATAATAATAATAAATCCCTCCATGTGATGACATCCGACATAGTAATTCCGATTGTTTTTACGATAAACGAGCGCTGCACTAGTCTTTTTTCTGGCGGTCGAGTTGCGGTAACGTCTGAACGATTACTTAAAATCACCTATTATACTATGATATGAGTATACCCACATTATCCACCCACCCATATATGTAAGATCCGCGCGGTTACTACTCGATTTCAAATAGAGTGGATATTTCAATATAATTTAGTGTTCATAGAGTTTGTCTGTCGGACCATAACACTTGCCAGATTCTATCAATTTAAAATACATCCAACAAACCTAGACCACGACTTTGCTATAATTCATTAGAGATCAATGTGAGGATAATTTGAAGATGTAAAAAAATTGCTTAGGTAGTTTATCTTGGCAAGAAGTATTTCATGATAAAAACTTTGATTCCGCATTTAATAAGTTCCATGACGAATTGATGTTGTTTTTTAATCTCGGTTTTCCCAAAAAGCGCATTAAAATTAGTGCACATGATCGGAGACCAAAATAGATCACGAAGGGCTTAAAAGTGTCATCTTTGGCCAAACGTAGAGACTGTCTTGTCTTTCTACAAAACTCGCACCGATAAATTTAAAAGTTTTTAAAAAACTACAGTAAGCTTCTACGCAATTGATCTAGAAAAAAAATTTAATGCCAACATACTGGATAAAGCGAAAAATAAGTGTAAGGCTGCGTGGAACATTATTAAGAATAAAACTGCTAGTGTGAATGGTGCTGCCATGGAGATAAATTCAATAAACTTAAATGGAAAAATAATCAGAGATCCTAAAGAGATGGCTGAAAATTTTAACGATCACTTTATTACTAAGCCGCAAAGCTCGACTCGAAAGGCTCGTTCTAGTATCTTTCTGACACCGCGTGTACTGAAACGGAAATAGTGAAAATTATAAAAAGCCTAAACTCTAAATCAATAGGTATTGATAATCTGCCAGCTAATATATTTAAATCTTGCGCTAAATATCTTGCACCACACCAGTAATTGCTTATTTAGTTAATTTATCTCTCACTCAGGGCCTTTTTCCAGAGAGGCTTAAGCAATCTGTAGTTAAACCTCTGCATAAAAAGAAAAACTGTAAACAAAACATAAATAACTATAGACCTTTAACTCTGGTTCCTGTTTTCTCAAAAATATTTGAAAGGGTCTTTACAGATTAATTAACTTTTTGGAAAAACATCAATTATTAGCTTTTGAACAAATAGGCTTTCGTAGTGGGAAGTCTACCAATCTCGCTGGATACAATTTGATTCGAAAGATTACACAATACATCGATAATAGGATTCCAGTTACAGCTATATTCTTTGACATGAACATGAGTAGAGCCTTTGATCTTGTTAGCCACCCACAACATTTTGCTCGCTAAATGTGAAAGGTATGGTATCAGAGGAACAGCTCTTAATTGGATTAGAAGTTACCTCGCTCATCGAACACAATGCGTCTAAATCACTAAAACTAATAAAGACAATGAGTTAGTTGACTATAGATCCTCATTCCTGCATAATGAGTCTGGAGTTCCTCAGGGAAGTGTCTTGGCCCGCTATTGTTTCTAATATACATTAACGATATGCCTAGGGTCACTAACTTTGAAACCATTCTTTATGCAGATGATATTTCGCTGATAGTTCCTCACGTTGCTACACAAGTTTCCTATGAAAACGTTATTAATGAAACCATTCAAAAAATCGAACATTGGGTACAGACAAATAATCTCAGTATCAACGTCTCTAAGACAAATTTGATTAAATTTTTTAATTATAATTCAAACAAGTATCTATAACCTTAGTTTACAATGTAAAGGCGAGAAACTAAAGGAGGCTAATGAAACTAAATTCTTGGGCATTGTATTGGACTGCCATTGTAACTGGAAAAGTCATGTATCCGATATTTGAGTCTGATTGAGTCGTTTCGTTTTCGCTCTTTATCGTCCGAGAGTTAATGCTGGTGAGAAACGGCGCTTCTTGCCTATCACGGTTATGTGTCCCCGGTACTTAGATAAGCAATAATTCTATGGGGAAACTCAACGGAAGTAAAAAAAAGTTTTCATTATACAAAAAAAAAGTATCCGAGCCATAGCTGGCCTCGGTCCTCTTAACAGCTGTAGACAAATGTTTAAAAAATATAACTTGCTTACTTTAACGTTGCTGTATATTTATGAAGTAGATTTTTTTTTACGATGCAATATGTTTAAAAAAAACCTAGTCAAATCCAACGTTTACGTATAAGAGATCCATATAAACTGCAGGTCCCGTCATGGAATACAAGCTTATATAGGAAAAATTTTGATGTGATGCCAATACGTGTGTATAATAGGATTCTTATCGAAATCAGACAATTACCCACTACACGATTATTACTTTAACTTGAGGGTCTGGTTGATTGACATAAGTTTTTATGACCTGAAGATATCTTAGTTGACATACATACTTTAATTTATTATTTAATGGGTCCTTATAATTCACTGTTGCAATCTTGACATTTATTTGACTTTATGTACCTAATAGGAATTTTAGAAATCTGAAACTATGTGATGTTATCTTTAGTATTAAATTATAATTAAACACTTTTTGCATGTCAAAACTTGACAAAATACGCTTGACCTTTATATTTTGTAACAACTTGTATACCGTGTTATGGAAAATAGATGAATTTCAATTTCAATGATAAATTGAAAGACGTGTACTAACGCGTTGACAACGCGTGGTTCAGCGCGCATTGCTCACCTCACCAGTGACAGATTATGTTGAAATTTCCACTCTGTTGTATAAGAAATAAAGCTCATATTTTAGTTACATACTGGTTGATTTGCCTAATGAAGAGCCTCGTTTTTCCCATTATTCTGTACAGCGCCGAAACCTGGTCGCTAAGACTCCAAGACCGCAGTTAAATCGATGCACTGGAGATTTGGTGTCGAAGACAACTGCTAAAAATACCCTGGACAACGTTCAGCACCAACCTATACATCCCCAAAGAACTTCAAATACGAGATAGGTTATGGTCGATTGTGCAGTTGCTAATACTCAAGTTCATTAAGCATATCTCCAGAAACAAGTCGACGGAGAGACTCGTAGCTAAAAATACCCTGGACAGCGTTCAGCACCAACCTATCCATCCCCAAAGAACTTCAAATACGAGATAGGTTATGGTCGATTGTGCAGTTGCTAATATGTACTCAAGTTCATTAAGCATATCTCCAGAAACAAGTCGACGGAGAGGCTCGTAGTAGAAGGCAGAGGGGAAGAGATCACGAGGTCGCTCTCCGATTCGTTGGATTGGAAAAAAAAACTACGCAGTCGACCGCAGTAAAATGTTGTCGCAACGCTGTGAGTCGACCAAAATGGAGAGACATCGCGAGTCGTGCTGCCGCCCTGGGAGCGAGTGGCGACGACGCCGGCGAGCCACAACCCTGTCCATCAACAGCCACGTCCACTCTGTCAAGAGTGCCCGACTAAGAAGTGAGTCGAGTTGTTTGGAGTGGAGTCGGAGTCGAGACGATGAATGTGCTAAGGCATGTTATTATTGTTTTAACTGCAAAAATATTATTTTAACTTTGATGATGGGCTTTTAGAGAGTGTAGGTTATAAATTGAATGTTCTTAACTTTCTGAGCTTTTTATTAAGTCCTATAGCAAATTAATGAATAATAAAACATATATTAATTGACGTGTGCAGAACATTGAAACTGTAATGTATGTACCTAATCAGTAACAAGCACACACCCTGGCTAAATGCGAATTCATGTTAAACTTAGAAGTCGTAAACATAATATGCAAGCATTTTAATGCTCTTGTATATAAATATAAATTCTTAAAGATAGACATCCAGCTTACATTAAATCATTATACTTATAACTGCGAACATATAAAACATGGAAGCATTTCTGACGCTCGAAAATGACACCACGAAAAGTGCCTTAGTTGGGCGTCACCTTTAAAAACTGTCGTATTTCCCGGATCACTATGGTCTGTCTCGTGGTTGAAGCAACGCCATTGAACGCATGCAAACGGGTCACGAAAAATAATAATAAATGCCGTCATGTATTGTAAAATGGTGCAGGAATAGCACAAATGATTCTCGCAAGTCTGATGGGGTTCTTTTTCACATGTAAGTACTGCGATTTCTACAATAAAACTTAATAAAAATAATTTTGTATCCCGTATAGGGATGTGATTATGCCGAATTAAGTAAGTAATTAAAAAATAATAAAGTATGTTTTTCAATCTCTGATTAAAAAATTACAGGTTTTGTTAATATTCATATTTATGGTTGTTTTTATTATGAATATGCCTATTCTATAATTCTGAATCAAACAAAATTAAATTTTAATTACTTCTGCCAGGTTTAAGATGCGAGATTTCACGCACAAGGAATATGCTGCCGCCTTCTCGAACAAGACAACTAGACTCATGTTGCAAAAACGGGGAAAAAATGTTTTTTTTGGGAGTTTCCATTGCGTACGCTGTGTAAACGGTTAAAGATATGTAAAAATCATGTAAAACTAAATTGTTCCCCATTAAAGTTCGAAGGTTGACTCACTATAGCCATTTTTACAAAGATAAAAAAGTTCTAAACTGATGCCTAATTTGTGTAGCTGTTTTCATAAACATGATAATAATCCTTATCTAAACAAATACGTTATTCGTCACAAATATTTAATTTTGAACAAAATTGTTCTTTACATTCATTCTAATGAATATCATAGATTTTAAATAACTGCGCAGCAACAGGTAGGTTTGCTTACTTTTTACTGATATATTCCGAACGTTTAAGCTAGAACGTTACACGAACAAATAGCGCCCTTCTTGCCGTGGCCGGATTGTATTTGAGCAATACTTTTCTAAATATGTTGTATTCTTGTATGAAACGCTGCATGCTTCGAGTAGGCAATTTGGAGACTGATTACTTGAGTATTTAGTTGCGTCGTTAGGGTCGTTTGGTTATAGAATAACATAAATAAAATGAAACTAAATTAACTTTAACAGTAGTGGTATATTTATTTAGGTTTTTAATGAGGTAGGCACTGCCTAATTGCCTTTATGGAATGCACGCCCCTGAGTTAGGTATTATTGATTTGTTAAATTAATATAACCTTTTTTGTTTATCCTTTTGAAAAAGTGTCAAACTTCAAACTGTTTATTTTCAAAACTAGTGTTACATTAGATGTTACATAATATATGTGATTATAACTTAGTCACCTTGAAAAGATATCTATATCTTGAAAAGTGATACCTAATAATATTTCTTTTCCAAGAAATAAGATAAAATATTATGGTCATAACAAAAAAAATCGTAAACATTGGTCTAACTAAACGTGTGTCTCGGAAACCGGAAACCACGAGACGGTATCACTGGAACAAATTAGTTCCAATTACTTTTGTCAAAAAATATTTATAACGTAGATTTTGTTTTGCATTCCAGATGGCAATATATTCTTTTCTTTTACGAACAGGTCAATATTTAAAAAAATTACAAATATTTAAAACAAGTAAAAATCTATACTTATATATAAATTTTCTAACATCTATTAATATTGCTTGCTTATTGTTGCATAGCATCAGCATAAGCTCTGTGTTGGCAAAATTTCGTGACGCATCGCATTCTATTCGTTATCGGCACCAGTGCTGAATGAAAAATGGCCAATCACAGAGCATGCACCAGGTCATATTCAAAATGACGTATATAGCGAAACGCTGCCTATTACCCACCTAAACCCATCACTTTTAAGGATGTTTTTACGTGTAGATAATTTTCGTGTATTATCACTTGTCTATTGTGTGCGTATCTCTCTTGTGTGAAACGGGTGTCAATAATTATTGGAGGCTTGTATGAAGGGACTGCTTCCATGTTTTATATGTTCGCAGACTTATAACAATTATACATAAAACTATTTACACTTTTACATTTTTTTAAAGAATAATAAAATACATAAACAAAGATAAACTTTACAAATACCTACCTTAAACTTAAAAAAAAATTAACAATACCAGTACTTAACAAACACAACTTATTCTTTAATTATTCTCCAATTTAAAAGAGTGGCAGATCTATTCTAATTTATTTATATTCATCACATTTTAATGACATATTAATAAAACAAAAAATATTTTCATTACAGTCTCCTCATGCAAACGTTTACATGTTTTCGTAGAACGATAGTTTAAAGAGGCTCATAACAAATTACTTACAAATACATATATATAAAAAAATATTTTACATTTGGAAAGACGTGTTGAATGGGCAATCAGCAATGTTTATTCATGAAAGGTTATAGCAGTATTAGCAGGAATACGAAGCAGACTTTATTTTATTGCAGTGTATTAATTTTATGAAAACGATTGATTTGCCTTTGACGATAACCATACTGTTACCCCGTTACTTTGGAAGTTTGGACCTCAGAAATAATAACACTGAAATAATGACTCAAATACCCTCAGGCCGTCCGCTAAACCACGCTCGTGAGCACGATCGCGTATAGTAGCAGATATGTAAAGTATGCTTTATTACCACAATTAAAGGCCGGCTTCACCACCTACTGATAAGTTCTGGACAGCTTGCATGAGTTGCAGATAACTCGAGTTCTCATTTTGCGAAGTGCACATTCTGCGTCAGACCCGATCGCGTATCAGTTTTTAAAAATAGTATGAGCGGCGCTACAAGGCCGCTCCTTGCGGCCGCACGTAGTTTAGCGGTCGCCTTTAAGGCCGGTTTCAGCATCTACCAATAAGTTCTGGATAGTATAATTGACAGATCATTTGACAGTTTGATTAAAACATGTCAAATTATCTGCAACTTATGCAAGCTGTCCAGAATTTATCAGTAGGTGTTGAAGCCGGCCCTTAATTGTGGTAATAAAGCATACTTTATCTGCTACTACCAGCAAGAACAATAGCTGGATACATAAAAAAAAAGCTATTTAAAATTATAAGTGGGACCAAGCGAATTACCTCTGTATGTACTAATTATCGTTAATCTATAATACATAAACAACATAAGTAATAGAATATACTATACAAATCTATTAAGACTAGATTATATAAAATACCGACAACAGAAATATGTACAATTTATCAATTTTAGCTTTTTGTAGACTAGTTTTTGAGAAATTTTAATAATATGTGGACTTCAATATTTTAGAAGCTTACTTTATCCGCTATAGCAATCGTAGGTGGTATTCTATTGCAAGTTGTGAATTGCGACTTTCAGTTGTAAAACTTTATCAAAGCCGATAAGGTATACATTTTGCTTACAAGTAATATAAACAGGTCCTACAGCTAAGCTTAATTTAAAAAGAAAAGATTTTTCAATCCATTTTACCGGTGTTTTGCCGGTTTCACCAGCGCCAGATTTCTGGATAGCACTGGCAGATAATTTGCCATATTTTTCATAATTCAACTGTCAGAACTTATCTGTAAGTGGTGAAACCGGCCTACTTGGCTCAATAAAGCGAAATATAAACTGGCGTACGAACTGAACAACGCGAAGTGTAGATACCTACTTGCACGAACTTAATCGCGATAAAACATTTTGATGTGTACAACCGACAGCTCCTCGAAGCCGAACCACCGTTCTTTCGTCCGAATGAATCATGGCCAGACATGTCGCGATAATCCGAACCCCGATAATTATATAATTTGGCCGCAGCATTCCAGACATAAATCGTAAAAAAAATGTAATGCGTTAAGTAGGCCCTTTGATTTAATTTAGAATTTTTCAAGTTATGTTCTACCAATCATGATTACAGACTGCTAAAAAACTAGTATATGATAAAAATCTAATTGTAACAAGTCATAAAAAACATCTATTCATTGTTAAAACAGCAAGTAGATTAAAAACAAATAAGCGCTTATGTATAACGATATTATTATAAAAATAATGTAATAACATTACAAATTATAGTATGGCATATTTGTATTTTATTTAATATTAGATTTATAATCTAAGTATATTAACAATTCTTAGTTGCCATCTAAAGCTTTCTAATGACTAATTCTATTGTCATTACCATTACAAAAATAAAGTTGTCTCGGACAATTAACCATTTATATGATAGACATAATTTCTCTTTTTAAATAACTTTGGAGGTACATAGAACAGCCTTTCGTTAAAATATTCACATCTGGAAACGATAGCGTTTATAAATCGTGTAATCCGCCATTGTTATGGCCAGATTTTACTCTATCCAGAATTTTATTTACGAACTCTGATGTTTTTCCAGCAATTTTCACCTCTGTAAACATAATTAAAAAACATATTAAACAGTCGTCACACTGATACGTCATCCATAAAAACTTGAAATAATACTTCTGTTGTCTTAATAAAAATTTCAATTGGCGTTTCGTTCCTATTCAATCAATCAAATGTTATTTATTGCGAATACAGGTTAACATAGGTTCATACATCTCAATATACAACATGCGATGATTTCACCAATATTCTTGTATCTCTTTTTCGCGCTTCTCCCGATCTTTGCATTGCCCGTTATCACTCTTTGTAATTTAAAACAATTATCAATATAATCGAATATCCTACCGACTGCGCCATGTCATGTACGGGAACAGGGGACACGTCAATTAAACACTGGCGTTAGTCTTAGACTATTCTTCGGACACCTACCCATATTACATGAACATAATAGTTATTTGTTATGCAAGGCTGGAAAGTTGGTTATTTAGCGGCAAGTTACCTCTATTGAATCCTGAGCGAAGCGAGGATTTCAAAGGTACAAGACGCTAAAAACTTTTCTGCCGAGCGCAACACACAATTTTTCACTTCACGACAACGAGGAACATTTTATGGTTGTTTTCGCGGTCAACTTCCGGTAAAAAAATCTTTAACATAAAGTTTAATCTAAATATGCCTTGTTCTCGTTGTTTTAGTGATATAAAAAACTAAAATAATAAAAAAGGGAGTATTATAGTTAATTCAAAGTTATTTAAAGTAGGAATATATTGTTACTTATTAATAAGATTAAAAACGGTCCGTAAATGTTGACACTGACATCGAGGTAAACGTCAAAGACAAATTAAAAATAAAGATTTATGACACAGTCCGAAATTATAGGTTGTGAAATCTCACTCAGCCTAATATAAAATTCTTATAACAAATAGTTTAATCTTATTGTTATTGTTTTTATGATTCAATGAACTAAAATAATATAATAAAACCAAAACGGAGTATTATAATTAATTTAAAGCTATTTAAAATTAGAATCAAATATAACAAAAAAGTCAATAGTGCGATTCGGAACGCATTATGACATATTTTTAGGTATTAAATTAAAAAAGTACTTTGCCGCGCTAGGCCGCAAAAAGCGATTTTCTACGCCTAAACTGATTGACAAAACCTCCTTTTCAGAGCGTGTGAAAATAATATTTTCACCTCGCTCTTATTTTAAATAGCTTTAAATTAATTATAATACTCCCTTTTGGTTTTATTATATTATTTTAGTTCATTGAATCATAAAAACAATAACAATAAGATTAAACTATTTGTTATAAGAATTTTATATTAGGCTGGGTGAAATTTCACAACCTGTAATTGGATTTCGGACTGTGACATAAATCTTTATTTTTAAATTGTCTTTGTCTGTACCTCATGTCATTGTCAACATTTTCGGAATCGTTTTTTTTCTTATTAATAAGTAACAATATATTCCTACTTTAAATAACTTTGAGTTAACTATAATACTCCCTTTTTTATTATTTTAGTTTTTAATATCATTAAAACAACGAGAATAAGGTATATTTAGATTAAACTTTATGTTTAAAGATTTTTTTACCGGAAATTGACCGCGGAAACAACCATAAAATGTTCCTCGCTGTTGTGAGGTGAAAAATTGTGTGTTGCGCTCGGCAGAAAAGTTTTTAGCGTCTTGTACCTTTGAAATCATCGCTACTCTCGTGGTTCAATCCTAGAATCCTTCACTTGCTCAGATTTCAATAGAGGTAACTCGCCGCTAAATAACCAACTTTCCAGCCTTGCATAACAAATAACTATTGATAATACCTACAACATCTATTCTAGATAGCTACTAAAGATTGTTATGTTGTTTTTTTTCTGAACAAACAGTCCAGCGCTCCCGGTATGCCTGTCATAGTCTTAACATAAACAGTCGTTGCACTCGGCCGATATGACGCGCTCGCACACACGGCCGGCTCCTCGATCTCACTGCTTTCCACTGGTAAAACAGTAGCGAGCGCATGTGTAGCGGCGCGTATCTGTGTGAGTGCGTCATTTCCGCCGTTTGTAGGCAGTGCAACGGGTTTTTAGACTGTGCCTGTGTGGCAAACATCACAAACATGTCTACAGTTGGTATCACTGTCTTTAAACCTTCACTTGTGTTTTGTCGAAATAAGGAAAATATTATTGTTTTACTCACCTGTTGCTGTGTTCACTATTTCCTTCATGTGAGCAGACCAGTCAATATTGTTTTGCGGGTCCGTTACCCTGGTGCCAATGATTTGTTTCATCTGATGTATGCCATGTAGTAGTCTCTCTAAAAAATGGCAGACCATATAATAATTTATTCACAAAGGTACCCGTGAAAACTTCTAGAACTTGTAAGATGGTATTTTAACAATTTGTCTTTCCTCTGACTATTAAATTAATCATGAAAAATTAGATGGCACATAATAGAAATAAATCTCCTGAGTCATGCCGCATCCCGGATGCGGAATCCGCTGAGCACGAAACATCATGGCGTCTAGATCGTGTGCGCACGGCGCGCCCGCTTGCAGTAATGCAGTACGGACAGGATCAATAACATGTCGAGTATTTGTTTTGTGCGCGGTGGAGTCAGCGTGTACGATGCGCCCGCCGTGACGTGACTAAATTAGATGGCACATAAAGGACGCAGCCTAAATGCTTTTGAGGAAAAATCTGTCCTCCAACAAGAACTTTGTACGGTTACAAGAACTTCAGCACTGCATCTTCGCCACTAAAGATTTAAGAAATTATACTTACTAAATTAGAGTACATACATATAATATGTGTCAAAAGACTGCAAAGTTAAGTCAAGTTACTTATTGAATCTAAAGGTGGATCCAGATATCCGTATCGTACCTCCGTTTCGTATCACAGCGTAGCGATCAAGAACGCTAGTCTGGCTCGACGCCCGTTTTGATACGGTACAGTGGTACGGCGCGGCGGCGTCGTCTTGATACGGATACAGGTACGCTTCGCATCTATCGCGAGTCGGCTTTTTCCCGTTCAAAGGAAATGAACGCGCGATGATCGCAGCGACAAACTTGGCGGCCATAGTTTTCGGATTGCGGCGCTGCGCTGATACGAAACGGAGGTACCTACACGGTACGTACAAAAGAACATATCTGGACCCACCTTTTAGTAACAATTTTCTGGATGAATGCACTCAAGACAGCCTTGTAGATTTGTCCGATAATGGGCAATAAGATTACTGTCTACTGAATTTCGACAGTTCGACACGGTCTCAATTTCGAAACAAAATAGTTCGACTACTCATTGTTTCGACAGAACATTTATTCGACTAGCATTAGTCCGACAGAACATACTTTCAATACTTTCGATAAGACACAATTTCGAAATACAAAGTTCATTCATATATACTCCTAAAGTTCAAAAGTTACAAAAATAATAGTTACTGAAGAACCATTCGGTTACAATCCAAAAATATATGTTTAACCCTCCCTTCACATCCTGCGATGACGTCATAGACCGCGGAAGTGAGCACTGAAAATGAGGGCGCCGATCAGTACAACTCGCGATAACATCAAAAGTACTGTTTGGATTTGAACGAAATAAACTGTATTTGACTGACTAAGGACAAAACTTTATTTTTTATTTGGAAATCAACGAATCCACGAAAATAAATACCCACTTCTAACCACCTCATTTTTTTTAGTTTTGTTTATTTTACCCGATTGACAGCACCTAGCGTTAAAAATATTGTTTTAAATTGTTGCTTAAAGCAAGACTAAAAAACTGATATATAACTCGTTTCTGTTGGTCTCTGGATGATTTTTTCCCAATCACCTTTGATGTTTTGTATAAATCGTAGTTGCCGTTGACCGAACCTAAAATCATAAAAAAAAAACAATTATTATTGTCACATTACAAAGCCGTATTATTTTCCGTCGAAATAGAGATGCGCCGAACACGGTGCATTTCGAAGACGAATAAGTGTTCTGTGGAAGTAGTGTATTTCGAAGTTGTGTGTTATTGAAGTATTTTCAGTCAGAAGTAATATAGTCATATATATACAATACATTACATATATAATTGTTCTGTCGAAGCAATGAGTAGTCGAACTATTGAGACCGGGTCGAAATTATTAACTGTTGAAATTCAGTATGACACTCCAATAAGACGTTATAATAAGCACTTACTGTGTTCTTGCTGTAAACCATACAGTTTGAGCTTATTTGCTTCATGTTGAGCCTTCTTCTTTAATCTACAAGCTCTTGAAGCAAGTTTATTCTTTTCTTTCCTTGTTTTAGGCCTAATGTTAAATGGCAACTCACTTACAGGTATCATGTCATTTATGATTTTACCCAAATTGTCCAATTCCTTTCCAATTAGGTACAATTTTCTTGGATTTGGTGTCAAATCATTTCCATCACCTTTTCGAGCTTTACCACTGTAATCAATGTTTATTACTAAGAGTTTATAAAAGTTCTTATAAAGGTGCAGTCAACAGCATGTCAGCCTTTACACTTGCACTACGAAACCACTCCTATTGACTAAGGTCCACTTGCAGGTAAATTGGCTATATTTAGATTTTGTTAAATCTAGATTTGCCCTACAAAATGTGTCAAATATTTAAATTTAGATTTAATATTTTGGACACTTTTGTATGGGTTTTAAATCTAGATTTAATTAAATCGAGATTTAACAAATTTAGCTGCAAGTAGACCACCAATTGCATGAAAATTGGCTATATATCGATTTTGTAAAATCCAGATTTAGCCCTACAAAAATGTCAAATATTTAAATCTAGATTTAATATTTTGACACTTTCGTATGTAAATCGAGATTTAACAAATTTTGCTGCAAGTGCACCTAATTGACTGATATGCTGATTAAGTACACTGTAATGTTATCAAAATGTCTGAAATGTCTTCTTCAACAGTGTATTTCAAACATCTACCTATAGTAATTCAGTTACACCTAAATTTGATTGAAGTCTGCCTGTATACACGCTACTTTAGTAACTCTACAATTAGAGTCCTCGCCACGAAAGAAGTCCCTTGAGAGCGGCGCTGCAGTATACGGCCTGACCCGTTCAACATTCGAAAATAAACTCTATTACTATGGAGATAATTTTAGGTTCTATAATATTAAAAGAAAAGAAAAGAAAGAATATTACGCGGGACTTCTTTCGTGGCGCGGACTCTACGTCCAATGTCAGAAAAGCAATTCAAGTCTCTTAACCTTTAACCACCGTCATGAGGTTTTTGTCACGCGGTCGCCGAGGCGCGACGTACGGTCTCACAGACCGCTATTATTATTTTGTTTATAAAATTTAAGTTATCGCATTTTCAACAAGTTTTTTGAGCTTGTTGTGAACAAATAAGTGTTTTTGTTTTGTAAACTGTATTAAATAAAGAACCATGAAATATTAATTAACATATATTTCATATTTTTTACCGTTATTAACTTATTGGCCTCGTACTTTTCTTAAAATATGACTTGATAATGTTAATAGCTTTATATGTGCTGTGCACGTTTTTTTATAGGATGGGCGAGGATATACATCCTGCTATGCCACTACCTTCTTGGTACTTTTGACTGACGGTTTGATTGAACCTTTATTTTAAGTGCACGTCGAATTTTTTTATCAGCCTAAAGCCCGATTCCACTGGCGAAACGTTTATAAGAAAAGGTGTAAACCTTTATTTGACAGCTCCTATCAAATGCCATTGGTCATCCTCTCAGCGGCCGCACTATATTTTGCAATGTATTTTTTTTTTATAATTTTAAAGAGGTTTGAACTAGAGTATAGTACCGGGAACTCCCGGTTCCAAAATCCCGATACTGAGGCACATTAGCTGGTACCGGTACCATCGTATCGGGGAATCGGTACTATCTGTTCTCAATAATAGAAAAAAAAATACAAATGAATGGGTTCGAAATGCTAAAAGATAAAACAAAGTGTATTAACTGCATAATTTTTAATTACAAATTCCACGAACAGAAAGACTTTCTTTGAGAATGGTAGCACTCGCGGCTTTTATTTATGGATGTAATATAAATAGAATATTCTGCCCATACCTTCGGCCGACCGGCCGTATTTAAATTCACTTCAGTCAGATTGTCCCTTTATAATCAAAGTATAGATCCAATCATCTTTTAGCTCTTACTGTCTCGAAAAGAAACCCACTTAGATATGCTACATTGCAGTGATCTGGACGTGAATAAATCCAATGCTCCATAGTTCTTAGGACTGATACTTCTGAGTTAGCCCCGCCAGCCATTGCCATCAATGCCGAAGTCCCTCAGGTTTCCCGGAGTCCCGCAAGTTCCGCAAGCGGGAATTATTTCAGCAACATATACTCGGTATTTTCTGCTTATACAGACTTTTAGCATCTTAGACACGTGCCGTGGCAGAAAAATCTATACGGGCAGACACGGGCCGGAACCGGCTAGCTTTCTCAATAAGAATGTGTTGTCTGTGCCGACATGTGTCTGTATATATATATATATATATACAGCGAGTTAGGTTAACCGAGGGATATATTAAAGGAGGACATCAGGTGTTCGATTCCCGATCCGCTGTATTAAAATAGTTTTTTATTTTATTTTTTTGCATAATTATCCCATTAAATAATGTTTGCATATGCACTAAGCGCGGGAAAAGATAGCAATTCAAATATGTGCCGAATCCGGCGACGGCGCGGGACGCGGCGCCGATTGATCATGCCGAAAGGTCAAAATCGCTTTGTTTTGCATACCGCGCGCACCCCGCGTGGCCACGCCCACGCTTTCATCCCCGACGCGTGCCCCATCGCAGGCAGTTTGCGTGAGGTCGCCGGTGCTTCCGTACTTCCTTAGATGCATGCACTTCCGCGTTCCGTCCGGTTATCGTATGCGATCTAAAAATGGCTCATCAGCATCAGTACATTAACGAAGAATACTGGGATATGGTTCGTGCCTACACTGTAACAAATAGTGTTCGGGCGGCCATCAATCTCTACCGTGAGATGTTTCCTCATCGCCATATTCCTTCGTATAATCTCATGTTAGGAGTCAACCACCGTCTTCGAACTTATGGCCAGTTCACGGTGCCGACACACGCCCGAGAAGGAGGCAGAGCTCCTCTTCCTGTCAACTTGCAAGAAGCCATCATCGAGTACTTCGAACAAAATCCGCTGGTTGTTGCCAATTTAGACAAAAAACATTAATTTATAATGTACATAACGAACATTGGTGGAGCAGTGAAAATACCTATGTGACGCGACAAGACGCTTTTCAACACCGATTTAGTGTCAATGTGTGGGCAGGTATTTTAAACAATTGCTTACTAGGCCCATATTTCATTGAAGGTAGACTTGATAGTGCATCTTATTTGAACATTTTAAATAATGTGGTGAACGACATGTAAGATGAAGTGCCCCTTGGTTCATTACAAAATTTGTTCTACCAGCACGACGGCGCGCCCGCGCATAATCAGGTACGTGTTCGTGAGTTTTTATCGAACCATTTTGCCGAAAGGTGGATAGGTCGAGGAAAGCCGTGCCATGGCCCGCTCGCTCTCCCGATCTCACTCCGTTAGATTTTTATTTATGGGGTAAACTAAAAAGGCTCTTCTATTCTACGGAGTACTCAACTAGGGATGAATTAAAAGTGCGTATTACAGAAGCGTTTACCCACGTACGAAATAATACATTTGTGCTTAATCGTGTGAAGAACAATTTGCGAAAACGAGCCGAACTTTGCATAGAACAAGGTGGCGCTCATTTTGAGCAATATTTGCGATTAGTGTACATAGATGTTATTAATAGGTGTAAATAGATGTGATTCCCTTTTTTAAATACGCGAAAAATACTTAGGTTTGTCGGTTCTTTCCTTGTGACTTAAAATTCAGATGTGTATTGCATAATTCAAAAAATACCTACCTAGTTAACTAACTATTAACCTTTTACCTACGTATTTTTGCCTGTCCTAAGCCAGTTTTAAAGTATGAAATGGGTCACACCAACCAAACGCAACAGCTACCTATTCAATACATGTAAATAAGTCGAACGAAAGCGCTAGGGCGCCCAAACTATACGGGCTAATTTCATGAAATTTAACCTCGATTTCCTTATTATTTTATATACTACTAGTATTTTTTTATTTGTTTATGTTTACCAAAGTATAAACTACTATAGGAATGTATATGTCCCTTGTTTTTACTAACACGCTGTAAAAATAAACCATTAGTTCCTTAGTTGCTTTTTTTAGGTGAATCGTTACATTGATTTTTCACCCTGGCCCTTTAATGTAATAGCCAATGATATGGCCTTACACTTTATGCCAAACTCGCTTGTCCACTGGAACTGTCAGAGTTACAAGACAAGGGACAGGTCAGGTTCAAACAAGACTCGAAGCATGTCTGTTCTCCGCTAAAAGGGGTCATTTTGACCAGCAGCCTGAAACACAAAAAACGGCCCTCAAAAAATGGGCCTTTTTTGGTGTTTCAGGATATCATTCTCACTAGCTCTTAATTTGACTGTTTCAATGAAAGTAAAATTAGCGTGAAAAATGATTTGCTTTACTGGCAAAGGTGAGAAAGTACTTCATACTGGAACATTTGCTTAAACACTAGTTCGATCATGCATGGAGTACTGTTCTCACCTTTGGATGGATGGTTGTTCCTATACCAAGCATCACACATTTGAGTGCTGTTTGACAAGATCTTTTTTAATAAGCTCAAAAGCCTTGAGCATAGATGGCAAGTAGCAACGTTGCGAGCTTATGGGTATTTTGAAGGATACATTTTGGTTAGTGTGCAGCTGAAATGGGCAGTCTTATTCTACCACCTCCTCTCCACAAAAAGTTATGTATGGTCCCACAATCAGCATGTTGCTTCAAATTTTGACATCTCTACCGCTTGATAAAAACATCCTTGACCGAGTCCGTGTTTCCGAATATTCAGGCTAGTGCAATCATCGAAGTTTGCATCATCGTTTGCCATCAGACGGTATAGCGGTCAAGCGCTGACCTATCTCTTACAAAATAATGGGACCTTGAACTTTTTAATGTAACTTTGTAATTTAGACCTACTTTTTGATAAAACTTGTTTTCTAAACGTTTTCATTTAAGCACTCTTTCTACATAGCTCAATACGACAAAAATATATTATTTTTCTATAGGGGTTTCTCAGTACCGGGAGTACCGGCATTCCCGGTTCCATCGCCCTTCAGTATCGGTACCGAAAAAACTTGGAACTGACCCCGGTTCTGTATGCCCTAGTTAGAACATTTTTGCCTCGTCCACGGTGCGCCATTTTAATAATTTTTCAAAATCGCGCAAAAATAAATAAAAATATATAAATGGATAGAGAATGTAAAGATGAACAAAAAATATTATGCAACATAAAGCTCTAAAGTGTCAGGTTAGTGAGATAATTTGAGTTAAGATACAGAAGTGATACTTTGGGTCGGCATTATTAATTTTCAACTCTAATTATTTGGCTAACGTGACACTTTAGGCCATTATATATCATAACATTTTTGGTTCCTCTGTGTGTCCCCTGTTCATTTATATAGGTATTATAGTGCCACGTCATCTCCAAAAATTTACAAAACGGCGTCTCATACTACGGATTTGGACGAGGCCAGCCTCCATGCAAAACAGTTCAAACCGCTTTGCCTTATGATCTTTATTACTGCATTGATTGATCTGTCTGAATTTAGCCTATGAGAATTATTATATTGTTAATTAGATATAGACACATACCTGTGTTTTATGCCTCTCACACTACAACTAGGACTAAATACAGGATCGGTGACAGAATTCAGCACATGAGGATCTTCTGATTTTTTCTTTAAAACAAGTCTTTGTCCCTTAGGACCCTTAGCCTGCACATTGTATTGCCAAAAATATCGCTCTTTCTTGGCATTTTGTCTAGCCTGTTTGCTTTCAGAACATTCATCATTAGATTCTGTAAATATCACAAAAGATATAAGCGTGGTTTTGATTCATTTTATCAATTAAGTGTACTTAATATTGAAGGAAATACCATCTGAGGAAAGATCTTCATATCGGTCACTATCTTCATCCGATTCAACATCTCTATCATCTTCATCCTGTGAAAAGTCTCCAGTACCTGGACTGAGTACCCCACCTGATAGAGATGAAATTGAACCAGCCTCAGCAAGAGAACTCGTAGACAACAAGTGCTTGCGAGGTTCACGGCGAGACCATATCTGAAATAACATTGAATATATTTACAAAACAGCACAACAATGGATGCTTATAGTAAAAATAAAAAA
The DNA here is from genome assembly GCA_910589605.1 of Chrysoteuchia culmella. Lineage (NCBI taxonomy): Eukaryota > Metazoa > Arthropoda > Insecta > Lepidoptera > Crambidae > Chrysoteuchia > Chrysoteuchia culmella. Next base: position 12,508,866 of record OU342653.1, read on the forward strand.
TCTTTTAGGTTCACCAACAAAAATATTATTTCTTTCTACTAATATTATTTGTTATACTAATGATATAATAAGTTAATACATAAAGTATCACAACACTGCCGGCAGTCTCACAAGAATGATATAAGTATACACATCAAATGTCTAGGGATCAAGTATACCTTTTTGACAATAAAAATATCCAATGAATATTTATTAAATGTAGTCTTTCATACTGGCTCCTTACTTTAATTATTTCCTTATTGTAGTAAAATTTACAAAAAATAATCATTACCAATCCAAAAAAGTTAAAAAAATAATCTGATACTCAAAAACTAACTTTTGATGTGGGTATTTACTGTCTCATTTTCCTATACCTGATGAGTTAGATAAGTGAGTTATTTATTCTTTGGGCCAGAATAATTAGCTTATATTTTTATTGTACTTTAAGAATTTATTAACAAAGGAGTTTGAACCTTTTAGCCTCGGCCAAGGTCCGCCATTTTTTTTTTCAAAATGGCGTCGCAAGATATTACCTATTTAAATTGACAGGGAACGTAGAGATATACAAAAAATATACAACATAATGCCCTAAAGTGTCAGTTAGTGAGATAATTGGAGTTAAAGATAAAAAGGTGATATTTTATGGTCGGCATTATTAATTTTTAACTTATAGTTATCTAGTTATAAGTTATCTGGCTAACAACATTTTAGGACATTATAATATATCATAACATTTTTTGTCCTGTGTGTATCCTGTTCATATAATAGGTATATACGTGCGACGCCATTGTGTAAAAAAAAACAAAATGGTGTCTCATACTACGGATTTGAACGAGACCCGCCTCGATACAAAAAGCTCAGACCCCTTTTTTATGTTCCAAAATATAAAAAAACTATAATTTTCTTTCATATTCCATATTTTCTATAAATATAATAAAAGTAAAAAAAATATTCAAAAAAAGGTATAAAATAAATATTTAAAAGTCAAAAAGTTTAATGGTTAGGAAGTATTCATTGAATAAACAGCATCCTCTACTATTATGAATTAGTAATTCAAATAAAAAATTCAATAAGATGTAAATGTACAAATGATTAACAAATTTTCCAAAGGAATAATTAGTATAAGTAAAAAAAATAGCAGTTGAATGGAAAATACATTTACCGTCAGAAAAATAGCACCTTTTAAAAACCCATTTTTAAACTTAGTTCAACCTTATTTCGAATCAATTTATGAGGGAAATGTTATATATCATTTGAAAGGTAACAAGAAAACAGTACCCAAAACAATTCATCTTTTTTATTTTAATTGGAATAGAACAAAATAAAGATAAAGTTTAAAAACAATAACACTCCTTATTATGCTTTGTGTATTAACACAACTTACTAAATTATTATTTTTTAACGGTTAGATAAAGCGGCTCATAAGATGCACAAAGTCGCATTTTTTTTAATGTCACATTTGTGTTATTATGCTTTTTTTATGCAATTAAATGTTGTTTATTAAGTTTATTTATTAGCCTTTCAAACGAGGTCAATATTGGTGGGTACGCACGCCATATATTATGCATTTGTAAAATGATAATAACGCTTAAGATTTTTTTTAAAGGTGTGATTTTTTTGACATTGAGTATAGTAACAAACACTAATGATTACTTTAGATCATAAAACAGATTATCTTTTATAGTTTGAAATAAACAACTAATTTTAAGAATTTACCTGTTCCATAGTGAGATGTGTAGGGGCAGATGAGGATAACTGTGTATGCTGTGGTTTAACACTTGTTGGAAAGGGTGGGAGCACTGTAGAAGCTGGAACTGACTGTCCCAATGCTATCTCTCCACTATATCCATCCAACCTGTGAAGGAGCTCAGGCAGCTGGTTCATGGGTTGAGCAAAACTTGAAGATGCAGAGCTATGCTGGCTTGAGGGCGAAAATGCAAGCTGTGCTTGGCTATAAGGACTGCAAGGACTTTCTGATGTTATTGTGTTTGTTACTTGCATAAGATTGGGTGCACGGCGGGATCCTGACATTGCTCCTCCAATTTGTATGCAATAACCACTCTCTTCTGGCAATAATAAATCGTCAAAGTTTAAATCTTCCAAAAGAGTATCTGGATTGGCATTTAATTCAGCGAGAGTGGGCCCCAGTATCAAATCTGCCTTATCTACTTGAAATATATCATCATCATCCATTTTGAATGTTTCTGCTTTAGAGGAGTTTTCGTTTTCAAATGCCAATTTACTGTATTGCATGTTAGGGACGTTATGGAAAGATCCTGTGAGATTGTCCTGCAAGCACAAATCTAAATCTGTGCCAAAATCGCCAAGGTCGTTGCGCCTCTGGGGAATAGGCACCGACGCTGACATGGTGCCCAACTCGAAAGGCGACTCCTGTTTTATCTCAACGCCAGGCTCTAGAAGAAAGTCATGTGTGTAAATAGAATCCGACATTGCACGTGTTTGTGCAAAATGACCTTGGCGTTTAATAGTCTCGTTGATATAGACTGGCGCACGCGTCTTACGTCTCTATCGATTTATTCAGCCCGATACCCACGTGTCGTGTGTTAAATTATAAACACAATGCGAGACACACAAGTTTGTCTTCGAATGTAACTTTTGATTTGATAAGTTCGTTAAATCTAAATCTAATAACATATTCGATTACATAACTAAATAAATCACCAATAGCAAATAAGGAATTTTATGCACTTGATTATTCACAATGACTTTCGATACTGAATTTAGACAGTCTAATTTGATTGCACAAGTAATTGTAACATCTATTTTCACAGCACCATAAAACTACACGGTAGGTACTCTAATAATAAAGACTTGAATTTTAGCAAAATGAATAATCTCCACACACAAAAACAAAAACACTTCCCTGAAGATACAATGCGAGAAGTAAACAAAGATTTTAGTATTATTATTCAGCGAAATCAAAGGTCATTGAAAAGAGATGGCGATAAGGCAGTACTGTGTGTGAAAGAGATAAACAGTATTTGCATGAGACGGAAGTAAAAAGAAGGGGCAGTCAGTACAGTGTAGGTGTCGGCTAAGCTAGGAGTACACATGCAAATAATCAAAGCCATAGACAAAATATTGAAAATTCTCGGTAAGGGTGGTATCCACATGCCCAGCAGCAACTCACAAACTCACATAGTCTATGTTGGTACAAAAAAAAAATATATATAAACATGGCGGATGTTATAACAGCTGAACGTCAAAAGTGTCGTGTAAAATAAATTGTTTTATCTTTATTATTATGGGTGACGAAAACTTAAATTCTAGTAAAATATGTGGCTCTAATAAGTATAACGTTTTAATTATAGGCGGTGGTATGGCGGGACTTGCCGCCGCCAATTATTTTGTTAAGAATGGCATGGAGGACTTCATAATTTTAGAAGCAAGAAAACGTTTAGGTGGTCGCATTATATCTATTCCTATGAAGAATCATAGTGTTGAATTAGGAGCTAATTGGATTCACGGTGTATTGGGCAATCCTATATTCGAATTGGCCATGGCCAACAGTCTTGTTAACATTATAAATATACCAAAACCACATAAGGTTATAGCTGCCACTGAAGATGGAAAACAGGTACCTTTTGGAGTGTTACATGAGATACATGAGGCATACGTGTGTTTTCTCAGACGTTGTGAAGAGTATTTCCTCTGTCAGTACCTGCCCCCACCTGATATTCATAGTGTGGGTGAACATATTAATTTAGAAGCCACTATTTATCTTGAACGCTTACCATCATCAGAGGAGAAGAAGTTACGGCGTCTAATATTTGACTGTTTATTAAAAAGAGAAACTTGTATATCAGGTTGTAATACAATGGATGATATTGATCTTCTAGAATTAGGTAGTTATACAGAATTGCAAGGTGGTAATATTATGATCCCATCTGGTTTTAGTTCTATTCTGGAGCCTATGACGAAAAATATACCCCCTGAAAAAATATTATCTGGAACGCCTGTGAAAAAAGTAATTTGGGACTCTAAGCAACATGCACAAACAAGTGAAGACTTGGGCGAAGAATCAGAGGATTCTGACCAGACTGTGATAGAAGATATTTCTAAAACATCTTCCTCTGATAACCAAACAAATCCTGGTGAAGGGCCTTCATTGCCAGGAAATGCACAAATGCCAAATAGAACTAAAAGTCCATCTTGTGTTGAAGTTGTGTGTGAAAATGGACAGTCATTTTATGCCAATCATGTGATATGTACAATTCCATTAGGTGTTCTAAAAGAACAAGTCACTGCTTTATTTGAGCCTCCCTTACCTCATTACAAAATTGAATCAATTGACAGACTACTTTTTGGTACTGTTAATAAAATTTTCTTAGAATATGAAAGACCTTTTCTGAATCCTGAAATCACAGAAATCATGTTATTATGGGAAAATACATCATCTGATGATATGTCAAAATCTTGGTTTAAAAAGATTTATTCCTTCAGCAAAGTATCAGAGACTTTGTTGTTAGGTTGGATATCAGGAAAAGAAGCTGAATACATGGAGACATTGTCAATGGAAGATGTGGGAGTAACATGCACAAAAATATTACGCAAGTTTCTAAATGATCCATTTGTTCCTGAACCAGTTAAATGCGTTTGGTAAGTTTATTTGCAGTGCTGTGGTTAAATGCCAAAGCCCATTTATAATATAATACAAAATTAAATTACATTCTATGGCTGTCCTTAGTCTACAAATTGATTAATATTACATATACTGCCTGTGTATGTAATATTAAACAAATTCCATTCTTCTTGTGTTGACTCTGGCTATATTTGTAAAGACCAAAATTTTTCCACTGAAATAACACTGTCAGTGACCTTCTCTCAGAGTCTTCGAGTGTACAGATGTAAAGACACTCAGTGCAGGACAAAAGATGTGCCATTGTCTGCGGAGAAACATCACATAGACAAGGCCTTTAAAAAACAGGGTTTTTCTAAACAGACAGCAAAATTTAGCTATTACCCCCAGGTAATAGCAGACAGACTAGGGGTTAAGAACCTGGAACCTTACCTGGGGGTCTACCTCCTAACCGTATTGCTATTGCTATGCTATAGCTATCTATATTGATTTTTCAAACCACCTACAAGGGCTCTCACTAATGCTTTCACTTTCATACTAAAAATGCAATAGTGAATCCCATAGATGAATAGAAATATGTAGGGATTGAACAAAAACCCTATCATTGAAGGGTTTTAAAAGAGTTCTAAGTTTCATTGCTATAGCGACAGCAATAACAATACCGTTAGGCGGTAGGGCTGCTGGTCTTCTAATAATGTTTGGGACGGGTCTAATAGGTGTGATATGTTTTTATTGTTACAGCACAAGTTGGAAAAAGCAACAATATACAAGAGGTACTTACACTGCCATATCAGTAGGAGCCAGTCAGAGTGACATAGAGAGTTTAGCTCAGCCATTATTCCAAAATATCCATGACAAAAAGGTACCTATTTGACATGTTTATGTTTTAGTATTGAGTTTTGATTGTTAAGGTAAAATAATAAAATATACCACTGAATAGTTGAAGATATATTTATAATTTATCTTAAACCTATTTGTTTCTTATATATTTTTAATAATCCATACATACTATAAATGCAAAAATGCCGCCAAATTTCTGCCACGCCGCGCGCGTCGCCTGTAAAAAACGCCCCATTTCAAGCAAACGCGTGTAAAATCGCTTATCGCGCTATCCTAGACAGTGCTATTATGTTTGAATTTAGTGCGAGCCGCGCCGCCCATCGCGCCGCGCGACCCTCCATGTCTCCGTAAACGAGGCCTAAGACTATCTTCCAGACTGAAAATGTAGAAATTATCGTGTGTTGGACAAAACTGTTGTATAAATTACAATAAAGATATTAAGTGTTTAAAACACTATAATAAAATATGATGTTCCTATCCTATTAAGATCTCTTGCCCAGACGTAAATTTTATTTGTTTTTTTTTTTTAAACTAGTCATGACAAAATATAAACACAATTAACCTTTACGGTTTGACTTTGAGAGCGCTCATAAGCCACTCGTAATAGTGCAAGCTTGACGTGCTGTTGATTACCAACTGAAACATTCGTCCCTTCTTTCTTTTAACAAGTTTATTTTTTTATTACAGCCTGTGTTGCTCTTTGCTGGAGAGCATACACACAGCAGCTTCTATTCAACAGTTCACGGAGCATATCTCTCTGGTCAAACTACAGCTCGCCGCTTATTGGCGCCGGATGAACCTGCTGAGAACATTCTGGAATGCCCTCAGTCAGCAGACCTCACATCCTGGATTCAAGGCATTCATTTAGAAGGTTAAATCTACAATTAAGTTAGCTTAGCGTAAAATAGTGGCTATGAATTGTTTCTTTAATTATTATTAATATTTATACAATTTACACATGACATGGCTACCTATTTAATTTTATTTATTTTACAGTCAACAGTAAGTACATTAGAGATTATACAAAACTGATAAACGCTTGTTGGTTTTGAATTTTAAGGTGTGGGACATTGTGTTCAAAATTGATTGGTAAAATACTAACTGACATGGCTGTTGACTGTTACTAAAATAAAGAATAGATGTCAAAATTTGTATTTTTATGGAAACAAGTGTAGGTTGTTATTATGTTGTATCACAATGCCCAGACACAAACCAATTGCCCAACGCCTTAAAAACGACATTGTCACAATAGTTTTACGTATTTATTTATGGTAAAATTCGGATGAAAGTACGCGCGACCCACGGCTTTGTATAACCTTGACGAATTCTATAAACCACTAATCATGTAGGTAATAACCTCCTTCATTTTTTGAAGTTGGTTAAGAAGTTAAACGCTGTACCTACCTAATTATTTAATATTAAAGTACAGTTTGGGGGCTTTGTGATGCGAAAGAGATAAGATAATGTGATATTAAATTTTTATGTGTTGCAAAATTAGCTATAGGTAATCTAATGATGATATAACAGATATTGAAATTATATTATTTTCTATTTTTTATTGGCGGCTAAAGACGAAATCGTGATAATAAATAAAATCAATAATTAATCCCATCAGTGGAAGCGACAAGGTCGTGGATGAACTGGAGCCTGGACGGTTAGATTCCCATATTAATAATCTGCGGATAGTTCAAGTTAACGAATGCGACAGACAGAATGTTTTAATTACATGGCAGCAGAGATCTACGCACAGAGAGCGAAACGTAAAAGTGGCACTAGCACATAATAATATACTTACCTATAATAATATAACTACCGCTGTTCTTTCCGGATATAAAGTCAACATGCTTTAAATCTGTAAGGCACTTTCCTCCCGGATCGGTGCGTTTTCGTTTCTGTACCGAATCTGTATACATACGAAAACACCGATCCGGTGAAGAAAGTGCTTCAAAAGTGTTTTCTTTCATGTAAATTAAGTTGCAGGATTTTCCAACAAGTCTTTAGGAATATGAACTAACTATTGTCAGCAATATTCTTTATCAATTTAGGGGGAAAAGTAAAGTCTAAATAACCCCTTTATTGAGTCAGCGCAAAAAGACACATTATATGCACGTGTTACCTGAAGGTGATTCCTACTCCCACCCTACTCCTATACATGACATATATTTTTATTTTATGGGTCCTCTAAGAGTAGAGCTGCAATCGCGGTAAACTGAATTGACTATCTATTTTTTTTTCGTCATTTCTTTATGAATTTGATTTTGAGTAGTAAAGAGCTTATAATATCAAACATTTTTAATGCTCTGATTTTATTTGATTTATTAGGCCAAGTGGTTCCCTTTTTCAATTTCAAACAGTAATTTTAACATTGAGGCAGAAATATAACTCGTTACTACTTACTCCTTTGTATTTTCCTTTCGCGGACACTCAACGGCTATAGCAGTCATAACAATAAAAAATCTATTGTGTCTCGTTCAGTGTCCGCGAATGTGTTGTTTAGAAAATTGTTGTAAACTGAGTTCCTACTTAAACATTTTTCTTGTGTTAGATGCTATGATTATGGGTTTTTTACTATTGCATACCAGGCAACCTACTATTCTAGGCTTTGTATCAGAGATTGTTTAATTAATATACTTACATATGTTAACCAAACTTGGCGCCACCTACCACCTCGGTCCCACCTACACGTCCGAAATATAGACACGCACGCACGGTAGGAGAAATAGGTACAAGCCAGCACAAGGTACCTATACGTTTATACTGTCAGGCATCGGAAAACGAGGAGAGTAACGAGCCAAGAGTCTTGGAAGACACATGATATTGCATTTTGTCTGGCGGCGCGGCGGCCTTGCGCTGCTACAAATTAAACGAGACGGGTAAAATTATTAAATGTAAACCAAATATTAGGTACCTAATTTAATAAATATCTATTGGCTTTTTCTATACCTACATGCAATAACATATAAGGAGTTTTGCAAATTGTAAAAACAATAAAATATTTGATTCTTGACCTAATTTTGTATTATACTCATGTAATGAATTATTTTATACATTTCCAGTTTGTTGTTGGATGGTAATGTAGATTTCTATTGGTTAATCTAGTCAGTGCAAAGTTTTGTATCGCTTTAATAAATCATAAAAAATATTAAATGTTATCATTTTCTATTAAAAATTCAATCTCTCTTGTCTGAGATGAACAAACGTTCAAAGTCATGTAAATGTGGGGCGCAGTTTACATTTTATAGGTACCCACGTTCGACTAGTTACCACGGCAACAAGTTATGCTTTACAGTTTGGCCTAGAGAGCGCCTTTATCTCGTTCGTAATTGTGTAACACATATGTTAGTGTAAAGCCTGAAATGAAACTATAGAAATTGAAGGTAGGTATACCAAAATCTTCAACTATCTATTCAACCCATTTAACAGCAGTCGACCGACTGCGCTGCCATGCCAGTCTTTCAGTAGACAGTGCTTTTATGATCCGGTGGCCACACTACCGTGATATGCCAATAATTATATGGCCATAATTTAAACAACCCCTAGGTGTGACTACGTCTATGGCCATAATTTTGCAATGCCAATCAATATGGCATATGACGGTAGGCTATAGCTCCAGTGGCGATCTCTTTCGCACAGGGTCCGTTATCTTCCTAAGAAAAGTTTGGCTCATAATACATGTGTGTGTTGCCCAAGTATCCCCTGAGTAATATTGTTCTGTGCTTTCGCATATCAAAGGAATGTAGGTACCGCGGTATATGTCGGTAAACTGTGTAACCACACCACTTTCCGCGGTAATTTAATGCCACAATTATTTCGGTAGAAACAGTTTAGTGAGGAGTGTGGCCGCAAAATTATTGTTCATCTTGGACGAATTCGTTCAGCCTTCGGTAGGCCTATGGGATTGCAAATGTAAAAATGACAGATAGACCTTATAGTGATGTGTATCACTCATCAGCATCACACTAGTGATGGTTGAGAACTTTTCGCAAACTTCGGCGTAAGCAAGTTTAGTAAGAAAATTCACAGCAAGCACTCAGAATAAAACTCATGCAAGGATTATCTAAAAATGAAACGACACTTTGATTAGATACATGGTAATTAATTAAATATAAAATTGTAAAAATTAGAAAACAATAACAATAGAAATACAAGAACCTAATACCATTGATTAAAATAATTAAAGCCTTATGATTATATTATTATGCATTAATAAAATTATTTAATGTTGAGCACCTATTATAGTAGGTGTAGGTATTATGAGTACAACAGTCAGAACTAAGTTTATTTGAAATTATTAAATTTGAATAATTATTCATGATTGTTGATTTCCTACTTACTTATCATAACAATATGGCAAACAATTTAAATATGAATTACCCTGCAAATGTCAGCAAAATTGTGTATGGTTAGTAAAAACTTATAGAATATCATTATTTACTTAGATACATTTCATAAAAGTTGTGCCCTAATAAAACACCTCTATCTTGTTAGTAAGTATTTAATCAAAATTTAGGTTAATTAACTCGGCCACAAGTGAATTCTCAGATAGGAATTTACTTGTGGCAGAGTTAATTTTTTCCAATATTATACTATTAAAAATTTATCATAAGTATAAAAAGAGCATTGAAAAATGCAAAAATTCAAACATCATAAAAAAGAAATAGGTTAATTTGGAAGAAAAGCAAAAAGGTAAGTTCATTGAGCAAAACACAGAGTTTGTGATTTGAATTAGAGGAATGACATTAAGTGATTTTAGATATTATCCTATTGTTCTTGATGTGGTCAAATAATATCTAAATATGTTGAGTATTTTCAATAGATTAAAACATGATAGATTTCAACGTATGACGTGCAATTCAATTGCCATGTTTTTGTTTGTTATAATAGAGAGCAAGCTGTTTTCATTTTCGCGAGATAGTTCGTGCCAAACACATTTACCTATCAGAGGCACTTCTTCCAAGGGAGGTCGAAAAGCAACCAAAAGTGTAAGGCACAACCCATCAGTCACAGGATCAGCTTCCACATTAAGCAATCCTAACGGGCGATGTTGGCCAACATCTGCACCAAACATTTCTACCATGAACCTTCTCAAAGTCGAGTGCACACTTTTTGCTGGATTAATTTCACATGTTGGAAAATGTATAGAAGTTTTCTCACTGAGTAAGACATGTAGTTTATTTGTACTTCTTTTCTTGATAACAACTATCAATCTCAATAGATCTTTGACATGTGGAATTGATGCTGGTAATATATTTTTGTGCCATAATCCACTGTTGTAATTTTGCTTGTATAATTTTGCTTTATCTATTAGATGTACTATGTCGTTAGAGCGAAGGGTTATTTCTTCTAAATTCAACACCCATTTTGCTTGTAAGGACTCCTTATCTGCATTAGCTGGTGTTTTAAGTTGTCCACCAATCACTTCACCCGTTAGCACAAATCTGTACCACATGCCCCCAGCGGTTTCGACAGCTAATAAAGTGTGTGGATTGCATTTCAAACCAGTTTCTTCTAAAACTTCACGTATGGTAGCTTGTACAATAGTTTCATTTTTTTCCATGCGGCCAGCTGGTAAATACCATTTACCAGCACAACTTTCCTTCGCTTCCTGCATCATAAGAACTTCATTATTTTCATTTAGTAATATACAAGCTACAACGTATGTGACATTTTCTCCAATAACAGGTTTAAAATTTGAAGGTGTAGTGGGCGTGATACCTTGAGATTCAGCAACCGAATTTTGATCTGCTATAGTAAAGTCACAAAAATCATTTTCATCACCTTCCAAGCCAAAACCGTCCAATAAATTATTTAATTTTGTATCAATTTCTCGTGACATAATTACAAGTTACAAACTATAAAACAATGATTAGTCACATTCGCCCGATGTAATAGATTTTGGTGTTTTACAGAATAGTACATGTATGTGCTATAGTATAACACAAATGATGCAGTATATTTTTGATTTATATACCTACATAATTAAAATAATGAGCTCAATTTCACAAAACTATGTTTACGTCAGCCAGCCATTTGTACATTACTATCAGTGTTGCCATTGCCAGCGAGGTCTTGTCAAAAGTTACCTGAAATGTACAAGCTAAAGTAACCTTTTTGTAGGAAAAGTAACCATTAACATTTTAGATGACCAAAAGCATAAAAAAAAACTTTTAGAAGTATGTACTTATTATTATTACTTAGTACACTTATCAAACTTCATCTCATTTTTATAAAAAACAATAAAAGTCAAAAAACACAATGAAACAAAATTAATAAACTTCGTATCGAAACAAAAACACTGACGCTGGAGTGAAGTAAGTAAATTGAAGTGAGTGAGTGGCGAACCGACAACCGCGAAACTCACGAGTCACGAAGATCGACCGACAGGTCAGGATACGAACAAATCCAATTTACTGGGCGAGTAAGTGTAACGGACAGTTGATTTATGCATTGGTGTGAAAGAGAAAACAGTTAAACATTGAATATTCGACATTATGTCGATTCGAGATTTATGTCGCACGTCATGAGAATCGCCCCCCTGCACATTTGGGACGGCTCAATATAACTTATGCCATCTTAACTTATACATCGAATTTATGCCCACACTGCTTCAATAATGAAATTGGTGACATTCAACATCTGATATTTAAGTGTTGTCAATTTAATATTCAACGACGTCTACTTCTACTAGCCAGTGAACTGACAGAAAGTTATTCATGTGAAATTGTTACTAACGAAGCCCGCCGCTTAGAAGACTACTTCGCAAGAATTTTATTCCTTTACAAATATAATTTTATAAAAAAATACAATAGAAAAGTTGTAAAGAAGACGAAGAAAATGAAGACACACACACACATGGCTTAGAGGACTTTGTATCCAAGCCAAAAACCATACAAAAAAAACTTACTATTTAATTTGTGCCGTTGTGGTGCACTATACTCAACGCAAGTACTACTACCTATATAATCTGTGGCAAGTACTGGCAACACTGACTGTTTCTTTTCTGTGCGTGCACGAGCACGAGGTTTTGTCGGTTTTGTCCAGGTTTGATCTAGGTTGGGTCTATTATTTTCTGCAAGAAGTACTTCAGATACCAGTAAACATGGCTCTCCACGTTCCCAAAGCACCGGGAATACCCCAGATGTTAAAAGATGGTGCCAGGGTAAGTTTTCTAAGTGTAAATGTTTAATCCGGTATGGCCGATTATTTGTTGTACGTACTGCAGTATGATTCAATTCTTCCGAGATTTCTATACTATAATAATATGTTTTCTATAAAAATCGTTACTATCACATTAAATCATTGAAAAATAATAGTGTTTTGGTCACTAAGACTTTTTATTGCAAATGTTACGTTTATAAATTAGATTTAAAAAAAATCTTACCAAAACTATTGTCGAAATAAACATATTTATCTTCCAGTCACACCAATTTACTTAGCCCCAAAGTAAACACTTAGTCAGAGAGTGAATAATGACTATAATAATTCCACTTATTAGTTCCACCAGGCCTTCCCACTAGTGGAACTGACCCTCTCCAATCGAACTACTAGCTTAAAATTTGTTTACTTAAATAAACTATGTACCATATGACTATATCTAAAGCTACCAGCCAATCAGCCATAGATACTTAATACTGCTAAAGGTGATTTTACATATAAATTTAAAATAAAATACCTATCTCCATAAACTTAGTGCCCACACCAGTGGGGCTCCAAAATCTTATACTACAGGCTTGGTGCGAAAAAGAGAAATTATTCTGACTGATTAATATGATTCTGATTAATCTGGTTTGTTTTAGATGTTCTCTGGATTGGAAGAAGCAGTATACAGAAACATTAATGCTTGCAAGCAATTTGCACAGAGTGTACGTTCTGCCTATGGCCCAAATGGTATGAATAAAATGATAATCAATCATATTGACAAGCAATTTGTCACTAGTGATGCAGGCACTATCATACGAGAATTAGATGTTGAACATCCTGCTGCTAAGTTGATGGTTCTTGGAAGTCAAATGCAGGATGCAGAAGTGGGTGATGGCACAAATTTTGTGATAGTGCTCTCAGGTGCCCTTCTGGAAGCTGCTGAAGAGTTGCTACATTTAGGTGTCACCACTAGTGAAATTGCTGAAGGATACGAAAAAGCAATGGATAAATGCTTGGAAATTCTTCCTGAACTTGTTTGCCACAAAATAAAAGATTTTAAAGATGTTGCTACAGTTATCAAAGGAATAAGACCTTCCATAATGTCCAAGCAGTATGGCAATGAAGATTTTATTGCTGAACTTGTTGCAAAGGCTTGTGTAGCTATATTACCAGAAAATACTACATTCAATGTAGACAATGTTAGAATATGCAAGGTTAGTTCAGAAATTAATGTTGTATTTACTCCTATACCTCTATAAAAGGATTGTATAATTAATTTATTTTTGTCTCAGATTCTAGGTGCTGGTCTTTTGCAATCTGAAGTTCTATCTGGTATGGTATTCAAACGTGAGGTGGAAGGTGATATTACAACTGTCACTCAAGCTAAAGTGGCAGTGTACTCCTGCCAAGTGGACATTACCCAGACAGAAACCAAGGGAACAGTTCTGATCAAATCTGCAGATGAACTTCTCAACTTTAGCAGAGGAGAGGAATCGCTCTTAGAAAAACAGATTAAAGATATTGCTGATGCAGGTGTCAAAATTATTGTTGCTGGAGCCAAATTTGGAGATATGGCATTGCATTTCTTAAATAAATTTGGTGTAATGGCTGTTCGCCTTAACTCTAAGTTTGATCTTCGCCGTCTTGCTAGAACAGTTAATGCCACGGTTAGTACTTGTATGATGTAAACAAATACTTGTCAATAATGTTGTTTCCCAAATTGATGTAACCTTATTTATTTGCTCTAGGTACTACCAAGACTAACTACCCCCACTGCACAAGAACTTGGCTACTGTGACACAGTTAAAGTCGAAGAATTGGGCGACACCAGGGTTGTAGTATTCCGGATGGAGAGTGTTGAATCGCGCATATCTACTGTAGTTATACGAGGTTCTACTGACAACTACATGGATGACATTGAAAGGGCGATTGATGATGGTGTTAACACATTTAAGGGTATCTGTAGAGATGGACGGTAAGTTTATCTATATCTGCAATAGTTGATTTAACTTTGCTACTTCTTTGCAAAACAGTTTAATGCTGATATCCTCTTTTGTATAGTTTTTTGCCTGGTGCTGGAGCAACAGAAATTGAATTAGCACAGAGGCTCCTTGAGTATGCTGACACATTACCGGGACTTGAACAATATGCTGTCAGGAAATTTGCAGTAGCTTTGGAGAGCATTCCACGAGCATTGGCAGATAACTCTGGGGCTAATGCCACAGAAGTTATTAACAATATTTACAAGGCACACAAGGTAAATATATAAGTTTTATTTATTCACTTATGACTGTCTTAATGCATCACAAAACTAATATTTCGTTGTTGCATCTACACAACAACGAAATATTGTGTCTCGTTTTCCAATACCTGACTCTTTAATAATATGATTTATGTTTAAGTGACTATTATGATATTTCTTACAGGATGGCAACAAGAATGTGGGTTATGATATTGATTCAGAAAACAGTGGTGTCATCGATGCAAATGAAAAAGGAATTCTTGATTTATATGTCCTTAAATATTGGGGTATGAAATATGCTGTTGGTGCAGCCACAACAATATTGAAAGTTGATCAAATTATAATGGCCAAGAGAGCTGGAGGACCCAAACCTAAGCAACAAGCTGGCAGTGATGATGAATCTTAATTTTATTATCTTATTAACTTGGTTAGCTACTGCTTTTATCATAAAAGTTATTTATCTTTTACCCAGTATTGCATATGTTATGGAATTAACAGCTACATTTATTTTTGTTCATTGTGACACTGATAATTAACTATTATATAATGTCACAAACCTTCTTGATTTAAACACGAAATGTACTAATTATTATAAAATTAACACACTATAAAATTCTTTCACTCAAATCTGTTCCATTGTTTACTACACAGATTAATAGTATGCATTTAGGCGGACGATGTCCCGTTCGCAAAACGCCCCTTCGACAAAAATGTCCCTTCCTCAAAATGTTCCTTTCACAAAAAGTCCCTTTCTCAAAACGTCTCTTTTTCTTATCTTCCCCGACTCCATTAAGGATCGACCACACACCGGTACTCACAAAATACGGTGACGGAATCGCAATGGCATGTCGCACGATTACGGCACGTCACTTGAATCTGCATCATCCGCGTATTTTGGGCAGCAGTGAGAAGAGACCGACGGATTCAGATAAAACGTGTCCGTTTCGACTGCTCGGCCACAGTGTCCCAGAAAAAAAACGACTACGTCAACATTACGAAGGAACTAACAAAATAAAGAAAACCGCAAATTTGCAGAACCGATATTCAAAAAGTTGTAAGGGCTTAACCGCGGCCACGGAGATCTCAGATACGGGAGCTACATTTTGCTAATCACATATGATTTCGCAGTAATTGTAGAAAGTCTTAATAGAGCCTTAAAATAAGTACTTTACGACCTATAGTTCTTTAAAGTCGTTGCCGCGCAGTTGAAACGATGACAGCCGAGCGAACATAGGGATCTCAGAAACGGGAGCTTCTCAGAGGTCCCATTCTTTTTGCTAATCAGAGATACGATTTCGCAGAATTTATAGAAAGTTAGAGTAAAGCCCTAAAGTTTGTAGTTCGCGACCTAGATCTTAAAAGCCATGGCAGTGCAGTTGAAACGGTTAGAACCGCGCGCCCACTCAGATCTCAGAAACGGAGCGTCGTAGAGGTTCCATTCTTTTTGCTAATCACTGATACGAATGTTGATAGTATATAAATGGCTGGCATAAGGACCTGCATTATATTTAAATAAATCCCTGCGTAAATTTTAAATAGAAAAATATTGGAAAAAATTAACTCGGCCACAAGTGAATTCTCAGACGGGAATCGAACCCACGACCTTTGGAAATCCGGTCCAATGCTCTGGATTTCCAAAGGTCGCGGGTTCGATTCTCGTCTGAAAATTCACTTGTGGCCGAGTTAATTTTTTCCAATATTTTTCTATTTAAAATTTTCCATAAGTATAAAAATAGCATTGAAAAATGCAAAAAATACAAAATCATAAACCCCTGCCTGCTGCGTGTTTCATGAAAACGCCTATAATTTTAGAATAGTTATTTCATGATTCAGAGATTGCTAATGACAATGAGTACTTATTACTTTTGCAACTAGTATAGGTAGGTACATACGTGCCTCGTACCTAAGATCTTTAAATCTCAATTAAATTAGATATTGCGTGTAATTGATAATATTCCGACGAAGCGTCGAAACGTTTTGTGCGAAAAATTACCTGTAAAGCTAGAAGTAGGGTGACCATGATTTGTATTGCGTCAAGCAGACATTTCCAAAGAATTAAGTATGCAACGTCATAAGTTGTATATTTTGTTTTTTTTAGCATTGGTATCAGAGATGAAGTGGAAGGTGAATTTCAATAGCATAAATAAGTGCCTGGCCAGGCTGAACACGCGGGCGCGGCGCGATGTACTCACATATGAAATCTTATTCGAGTGTCCACAGTGGGCGCGGCGAGTAAAATTTGACATGTTTGAGACATCGCGCCGCGCCCGCGTGTTGAGTCTGGCCAAGCACTTAGTCTGATTTCAAAATGCGTTCGCATCGATACTTTTGTCGTTGCGGTGCTGTGTAGTGTAGTGTAGGTAAGTACTATATCCTCATTTCTCACGTCAGCTCTGGTAAAAATACGTATACGTCCCTACTAAATACTTAGACAAAAAAAAGGATACCGAGGCATTTTTGCGCGGAACAAGCTTGTCCTCTGCTCGGAACATAATATTCATGTGCTCGCGTGGTATTTTTATAACCCTTATAACAGCGAGGCGGCTCCCACCCATGTGCACATGCTACATAAAAAACTCATCAAGCTTTTTATATGGTTAATTATCTATGGTGTCTAAACTTTAGAACGACGAAGGAGTGAAGCCACTCAAAGCAATCTGAATCTGAAACAGCGAAGGAATATTATTCGAGTTGCAGTGTCAATTCACCATTCACTTCATCTCTGATACCAATGCTAAAACAAAACAAAATATACAAATTGTCTCTTTAACACTTCTTTTTAAACATGCTAGTTTGAAATTATTTTGATTGAATCATAAAAGTAATTTTGGAACTTAAAACATCAGAATGTTGCCGTCTAACCGCAATGACTTTTTTTTTTTTTTTTTTTTTTTTTTTTTTTTTTTAGTTTTGGCTTCTTCCGTTTTCCACAGAAATTCCGCCAACGTCCCGTAGTGAAAGAGACACGGTTTATAGAGAATTTGCCCGGTGAAAAAAGCACGTTTTCAAAGTTTATACCTTGATTTTCTTTGTGGAACCTACGGACAAACACAAAACGATACTCACAACACAATAATAGAACATATTATGTACAATAATAAAATGACTTAGTCGTATTTTTAATTCAGTAGAGTGATTTGACAGGATGTCAATGTCACTTTGTAGAAATAATGTTGAATTATAATGTATCTATAATGATAATATCGAATCGAATGGAATCAATACTTACTGAACTGGCACTGGATCTGCGCAAATCAGTACGAAAAACAGTTTAAAGCAGGATTATTTTTACAAAGTGACATTGGCACCTGTCAAATTCTACTGAATAACATAAAATAATCTTCACGATGGAACGGAGTCACAGAACGACATGGTTTTAGTGTAGAGATAGTTTATGGGCTAAAGAGTGAAAGACCCTGAAAGTCCCGCGGGAAACGAAATTCCCACAAGAAACGAAAATTCCACGGGAAATCAAAACCACTCGAATGAAGTCGAGGGCGAAGTTTAGTTGTTTATACAGTAATTTTATGTAAAGAATGATACCCTTCCGCGCCAAACCCCAGTGATTCAGTTTTATAATTTTAATGTTTTTTTCCGTGTATGATGTTCAACATAATGTGTCAGAAATTGATAATTGGAATATTACGACACCTGTGAAAATAAATATAATTATCGCACAAAAAAAAATTTTTTATTTTCAAATGTAAAAAAATCACTTCCTTTTATATTTATACTGTGAATACATTCTGAAATCAGCCTTATTTACTCTATTGAAATTCACCCTTCAATTCAACAGAGTTGATATTTACACAAAAATAGAAAAAGTATTTTGTTAGACGGAAATACAACAAAAGTAACGATATCGTTATTATCAAGAACGTAAATAAAACAACTGTACTTATACAAATCTTAATACGTTGCATACCTACTTCATTCAAGGAAATATAAATGAGTGTCTGATTTAATATAATAACATATAGACAAAGTGTTTTCTTTGTCTATATGTTATTGTTAGTATGTATACGAAAACGGTATAAATATTTTCGTTTCTTTACCTTTACCTTTACTTTCCTCATCCAACTAACCATACGTATACCTCATTATGATAAGTAATACCTACGTGATTAAAATGGCGACGCCTTTGGAAATGTCTGCTTGACGCAATACAAATCATGGTCAACCTACTTCTAGCTTTACAGGAAAATTTTCGCACAAAACGTTTCGACGCTTCGTCGGAATATTTAATCAATTACACGCAATATCCAATTTAATTGAGATTTAAAGATCTTAGGTCCGAGGCACGTATGTACCTATGGGGCTTGGGTTAGATGATAGTTGGATCAGTCCCCATGTAATAGATACTCCGTCCGAAATCAGAACACTACGCATTTGTATTCACAGTATATTCACCAACATGTATACAGTTCCAGTCACAGAGAAATTAACAATATTAGTCTAGTCGTTGTATGTGTCTACGAGCAAGCAAGTAAAGCAATGGCGGCGAATCTCGCCAGTGTTGCCATAGTAAGATACTTGTGGGTGCGTTCGGAAATCGAACGCCGCCACACCACCCCCCCAGGGAGTGGGAACGATCATAGATCGAAAGGTTTTGCGAAGCGAACACTTCTACCAGAACGAGTAGTATAAGGTAAAGTACGGTGAGTATTATGTGTTGCATCTTCTGTGTGAAGTTTGTGATTGTGACTGCTTGAATGAGGTGTATCAGATGGTGTCTGAATGTTATGTGTAGGAGTAATCTGTGTGTCAGCTGTGCGAGTGAGAGTGGAAGGTTGTGTTGGAGTGAAAGGTTGTGCGAGAGTGTCCACGTATGCAGGTTTAACGCGGTCTACACTCACGACTACTTCCTTGTTCCCGACAATGATGGTCATTGTCTTGTCAGAACGACCTACGACAGGATGAGGGCCAGAATAAGGTGGTTGCAAGGGCGGTTTCACGTGATCGGATCGTAAGAATACGTGTGTAGCCGTAGCAAGGTCTTTGAAAAGAAAGACATTCTTCTGGTCATGGCGTGACGCGGGAACAGGTCTCAACTCAGACATGGTTCTCCTAAATTGCGCGACAAAATCAGCTGGATCAGTGGTAGGTAAAACAGGCTGGAGAACGACCATCTCACCAGGGAGATGTAGCGGCTCTCCGTACACTAATTCGGCTACTGAGGTCTTGAGATCGTCCTTCAGCGCGGCTCGCATGCCGAGTAGAACGATGGGCAAGGCTTTGATCCATGATTCGTCACGACACATTAAAGAAGCCTTTAATTGGCGGTGGAGTCGTTCGACCATTCCGTTGGCACAAGGGTGGTAACTGGTAGTGCGTACCTTCTTAGTACCAAGTTGTACCATAAGTCGACGGAATAGGTCGGACTCGAACTGCCTTCCCCGGTCAGTTGTGACGCGGGCAGGTACTCCGAATCTTGAAATCCACCCGAAAAGTAAAGTGTCGGCAGTTTCCTCTGCAGTAATGGTTCGCATGGGCCATGCTTCAGGCCAGCGTGAAAATCTGTCTACTGCCGTCAAAAGATAGCGATAGCCTTCACAGACGGGTAAGGGACCCACAATATCGATATGGATGTGCCTGAAGCGGCCAGATGGCGACACAAAAGAACCAAGCGGGGAAACTGTATGCCTCGTGACTTTATTTCGTTGACAAGAAAGACAAGTTTTGGTCCATTCTCGGATGTTTTTTCGCATGGAAGGCCACACGAATCTGTTGGAAATTAGGTTAGTTGTTGCGCGAATGCCGGGATGGCTCAGACTATGAAGCTTCTCAAAGTACTTTCGTCGGAAAGGGACGGTGAGGAATGGACGCGGCTTACCAGTGGACATGTCGCAGACGATAGTGACGTCAGTGCCAGGTAAGGTGACATTGTCTAGTTTTAAAGAAGTATCAGTGCCTCTTAAGAAACTCTGCAGTTCCTCATCGTCTCTTTGCGACACAGCCAACGCTGAGAAATCATCCTCTAAGGAAATTGCCTCGATCCTCGACATCGTATCGGCCACAACGTTGTCTACACCTTTGATGTAGACAATGTCGGTCGTGTATTGCGAGATAAAAGAGAGTTGGTTTAGCTGTACAGGGGGCAACTTTTCCCGACGCTGAGAAAA
Source organism: Chrysoteuchia culmella (assembly GCA_910589605.1). NCBI lineage: Eukaryota > Metazoa > Arthropoda > Insecta > Lepidoptera > Crambidae > Chrysoteuchia > Chrysoteuchia culmella. Next base: position 12,529,789 of record OU342653.1, read on the forward strand.
AGCGTGCAACAAAGGCTTGTGATCTGTAAATATTGTACAGTGTTGCGCTTCCAAAATGTGTCGGAAATGTTGCACAGCCTCATATACAGCTAGAAGTTCTCTATAGTAGGCCGGCCAGGAGGATTGGCGAGGATTCAACTTCTTGCTAAAGAATGCAAGGGGTTGCCATTCCGCACCTGTACGTTGCTGCAAGCACGCACCGACGTGCGTACCAGAAGCATCCGTAAAGAGACCCAATTTAGCATTGAAAAGCGGATGTGTCAAAAGAGTCGCTTGTGTAAGGCTTTCCTTGCAAGCATGAAAGGCACTCTCAAGCTCTGGAGCCCAAGGTACTGGCTTTGCACCCTTGAGTTTCGAATCAGCCAAGATATTAACCAACGGCGCCTGCATAAGAGCCGCGCGTGGCAAGAAACGTCTGTAATAATTTATCATGCCCAGGAACCTGCGAAGGCCCTGGACAGTTTTGGGCAAAGGGAATTCTTGCAGAGCAGCAATTCTCTCTGCTGGTGGGCTTATGCCCTCCCCAGATACACGATACCCTAGAAAGATAACCTCTTTTGCACCCAAAACGCATTTTCCTGGATTCACGACAACGCCGTAGTCAGCCAGTTTTTGAAAAAGAAGGCGCAAATGATGTGCGTGTTCTTCTTTGCTGTGGGAGAAAATGAGGATATCGTCTAAATATGGGAAACAGAAGTCGAAATCCCTTAAAAGATCGTCCATAAATCTCTGAAACGATTGTCCCGCATTGCGCAATCCGAATGTCATATACGGGAACTCGTATAGTCCGAAGGGCGTTATGATCGCGGTCTTGCATATATCCTCATCGTGAACAGGTATCTGTTGGTAAGCTTTAACCAAATCGATAGTACTGAATATAGTGGAACCTGCGATGTTATTCCCGAAATCTCCGATATGACGTAACGGGTACCGATCAGGAATGGTGCGTGAATTTAAAGCGCGGTAGTCACCGCACGGACGCCAAGAAAGATCTTTTTTTGGAACGAGTTGCAAAGGCGAGGCCCAAGGACTCTTGGACGGTCGCGCAGTACCGTTTTTCAACATCTCGTCGAATTCCCGTTTAGCTGCTGCCAGTTTTTGAGGCGCAAGGCGACGAGGGCGACATGACACAGGTGGACCTTCAGTAGTTTTTATGAAGTGAACGGTCGTGTGTTTAATGTCCCTTTGGAGTCCAGGAGGCCTAGTAATGGCAGGAAATTCGGCGAGAATATTGCTGAACTGAGATCCTGTGGCAACCGAGATAGTTTTGACACTTGCCTGATTGGTAGAAGCAACAATGGTAGAAACAGAAAGGCCAGTGATACCGTCCAGGAGGCATTTGTTTCGGCAGTCGGGCAGCAAATGGTAGTGGGCTAAAAAATCGGAACCTATTATGGGAGTGCTGACGTCCGCTACGACAAACTGCCAGCGGAATTCACGCCGCAACTCAAAATTGAGGTTAAGCGACACCATGCCATAAGTTTTGATGGAGCTTCCATTGGCTGCGCTGAGCTCATAATCGGAGACAGGAGTTTTACCTCTCATCAGCCTCCGTGGATAGCAACAAAGGTCAGATCCTGTATCGATCAGGAATCTGACTTTTGATGTTTTGTCTATGACAAAAAGACGACGGCTTGGCGTAGTGGCACAGTCAGCTGCCGCCACTACTGACTGGCTTCCTTGTTTTCCGACTTCCAAGAACATGGAGTAATACATTTGGTAGCCTTAGCTTTAAATTTCTGGTGATACCAGCAAAGCTTTCCGGCAGATCCTTGGGATTGGTTCCTAAACTTGCTTTGGCTTCGGTTGCGGCTATGGCTGCGACTGCGCTCGCGAGTGAGCTCTGCAACAGTCGCGGTCAAATTCTGCATTTGTGCAGCAATGGCATGCAAGCCGTAGGGGTCAGGAACAACGGGAGCTCCTCCGGATGCTGCAGCAGCATGCACAAAGGAAGGCAACGCTGCGATTCCGGGTGCGACTTCTAGAATCTTGTCGGCGCGGGCTGCTATGTCATCAAGCGGATCCGCGCTGGCAGCCAATATCGCTTGAAGATGCTGCGGAAGTCGACGCATAAAAAGTTGTCGCAGGATACTATCGTCATTGTCCTTAAGTGTGACGCCGGCGAGTGAACGTAAGTGCCGTAAAAATTGGGAAGGTTTTCTATCCCCAAGCTCTTCCTCGGTGAGTAGTTGCCTTACACGTTCCTCTTCAGACCGTGACAACCGGCGCGTCAGCTCCTTTTTAAGGTGTTCGTATTTGCCAGTGGTTGGAGGACTGGTAACTATGTCCTCAATGTCAGCCATAATTTTAAAATCTAGCTGGCTAATCACGTGATCAAACTTAGTCTGGTCACTTGTTATGCCAGCTATACGAAACTGCGTTTCGACGTGCGCGAACCATATTTCGGGTCGTTGTTGCCAGAATGGAGGTAATTTTGGCGATACTTTGTACACCTGATTTCCTGGGTCATCTATTTTTGACTCCTGTACAGGTTCACCTTGTGTTTTCTGGACTTGCATCTCATTGCGGAGTTGGGTATTCTCCCGCATAGTTGCCTGCAACTGTGAAGATAACGACTCAAACTCACGTCTGAGAGCTTCCAGCTGCGCGGCGGTGTTATCTGGATCAGGCATGGCGATATTTTGGTAAGTGAATAAAGCGCGTGCGTGAAAAACAAAAGGTAAGTTGTGTAAATGCGGTGAGTAGTTTTATACTAGTCGTTAAGTTAGAATAATAGCAATCGCTGGTTAATATACCCTAAGCGCAAACGGCATGTTCGTAGATGCGATAGAAAACAATACACATTTAAACAAACAAAGGCCTTAAAACTAAAAATTCAAGTGTTAGGTTTAAAAAACTTATAACTAAATTCACACGAATGTTAATAATTTTGCATTCCGTGCAACACAGTACAAAAGAAATATTAAGTTGCAATTATTAAAAAAAATAACCATTAATACTTATTGGTTCAGCTGGTATAAACACGCACAAACAAGTTAGTACAGCAAAATGAAAGAAAAAAAAAACCAACCAGTTTAGTATAAACACACCACAAACAAATTAGTACATAAAGGGAAAATAATTCCGTGAAACTAAAATATGCCGTAACCAATTTAAAATAGCAATGTCTCTTATTCTATGTTAAGATCGTCCGTTTTTATACACGCAAACACACGATGCAGTTTACCGAATACCCGACAAACACACACCAATCGTACGAAGCAAGCGAAGAATGTCGAAGTCGTGAGGCCGCAATGAACATCAAACCGTGTCGGCAATGAATGTCGAATCGTACTAGCCAGCAATGAACTTCAAACTTCGGGTGGCAATGTACATCAAACTCACAGCAGCAATGTACTTCGAACTCGCAGCAGCAATGTACGACGTATTTGATATGTTGCAATCGACCGACCAATCGGATCGAAGAATGATAAAAAATGGCTAAAAATTGCTTGGATGCTTCTTGTAGAAGTATTTTTCTTGTAGAAAATAACACTGGGTTGAAACAAATTGTAATGAAAATCCGTCACTGGTCCCCTCAGCCTGTGAAACTGGATGTACCTTGCGCGAAAATGTCCTTTTTCAGCAGATTTTTCGTAAAACGTGTTCAGAAGTGGTCACCAATATGGGGCTTGGGTTAGATGATAGTTGGATCAGTCCCCATGTAATAGATACTCCGTCCGAAATCAGAACACTACGCATTTGTATTCACAGTATATTCACCAACATGTATACAGTTCCAGTCACAGAGAAATTAACAATATTAGTCTAGTCGTTGTATGTGTCTACGAGCAAGCAAGTAAAGCAATGGCGGCGAATCTCGCCAGTGTTGCCATAGTAAGATACTTGTGGGTGCGTTCGGAAATCGAACGCCGCCACATACCTATACTAGTTGCAATTGCAAAAGTAAGTACTCATTGTCATTAGCAATCTCTGAATCATGAAATAACTATTCTAAAATTATAGGCGTTTTCATGAAACACGCAGGGGTTTATTTAAATATAATGCAGGTCCTTATGCCAACCATTTATATACTATCAACATTCGTATCAGTGATTAGCAAAAAGAATGGAACCTCTACGACGCTCCGTTTCTGAGATCTGCCTGGGCGCGCGGTTCTAACCGTTTCAACTGCGCGGCCATGGCTTTCAAGATCTACAGGTGAAACTACAAACTTTAGGGCTTTACTCTAACTTTCTATAAATTCTGCGAAATCGTATCTCTGATTAGCAAAAAGAATGGGACCTCTGAGAAGCTCCGTTTCTGAGATCCCTATGTTCGCTCGGCTGTCACCGTTTCAACTGAGCGGCCACGACTTTAAAGAACTATAGGTCGTAAAGTACTTATTTTAAGGCTCTATTAAGACTTTCAACAATTTCTGCGAAATCATATCAGTGATTAGCAAAAAGAATGAGATCTCTATGTAGCTCCCGTACCTGAGATCTCCGTGGCCGCGCGGTTTGCCGCGTTTCGACTGCGCGGCCACGGTTAAGCCCTTACAACTTTCTGAATATCGGTTCTGCAAATTTGCAGTTTTCTTTATTAGATTTCTACAAATTCCTTCGTAATGTTGGCGTAGTCGTTTTTTTTCTGGGCCACTGTGGCCGAGCAGTCGAAACGGACACGATAAAACAGCTTATACAATTTTGATTCCAATGTTTTGTTCCGAATACATAGGTTGGCCCATTCTCTGTTTTCTTTAAATAGTTCCACTTTGTTTTAGCCTTATTAAGTTTCATTACACTGTTCTCCGAGCCGACTAGTATTGCAGGATTACGTATATGGAAACGGATGTCTTGACTGAAGGAAACGGATATTGATAGAAATAGATTTATTGTACAAGCACACACGAAAATATTTTCACGGATTGAGAAGGTGAAGAATATAGTTTTTCATGTCTCATATTCTGAAAGTAACTCATAACTTGCCTAAAATGCGGGTTGAAAGTGATATGTGGCGGCCCTAGGGCTGTAATAAATTTGAACAAAGAATAGGGGGTGTCATGTCAAATCGATATCTGTTATCTCTTTGGACTTTTATTTACCAAAAGTATGTAGGCAAAGGCACAGAAGCCTATACAGCTTATTTTGATAAATATTAAAATAATTAAAATCGTAGAAACCTTACAAATTTTTTTTTAGAATATTCTGTTTGTTTTTACTTTCCTCATATTCAAAATGAAAAGTAGAGTGTTTACTTCGGGTGTATGGACCCATAACAGTCTCGAACTATCGGCGCCCTCACTTAGTTCGGGCGCCAAAACACTCGACTGTTATGGGTGTCATACAGCCCTTGGTAAACAATCTACTATTACAACACGATGAATGATGATAAACAGAGAAACTAATGAAAAACGAAGCAGTCTATTGCTTTTTAAAATGTCGACCGTTGTGCTTGTGTCACAACGCGGCTCAAGCACCACTACCTCCGCTAGGAGGTCGGCGGGTCTTAAAGTACTTGGACCCTACCGTACGGACAGTATCCACCACCAGGTTGAGTAAATCGTCCACATGTATGCTGTTCTCAAGGGCTTCGAAGCGGTTTTGGAGCTCGAGTTGAAAGCTCTCGGGGTTTTGGATATAGGCCAGTAATGGTCGGAGCGTAGACTTTATCAGCCGCGATCTTTCCAGCTTAACGTTGATATTCAACGTGCCACGTACCATTCGGTGATCGCTCCCCGTCTTGACGGTGTTGATCACAGTGACATCATTGAATATTTGCTTTTTCGTCGACATGATAAAATCTATCTCATTTTTTACTTTACCGTCTGGACTGACCCAGGTCCACTTTCGACTTTCCGGCTTTTTGAAGAAGGAGTTCATCATGAAGAGGTTCTCCTTCTCCATAAAGTCGGCCAGCATCTGGCCTCTGTTATTCCGTTGCCCAACTCCAAATTGCCCCACTCTCAACTCGTCACCGCAACGTTTCCCCAATTTAGCATTAAAGTCCCCCATCACAACGGTGTAGTGGGTTTTGTGACTATGCATGGCTCTACAAATGTCCTCATACATAGCCTCCACTTCGTCATCTTGGTGTGTCGAGGTCGGAGCGTATACCTGTATAACATTCAGCAAATACCGTTCGGATATTCTGAGTATCAGGTACGCTACCCTGGTCGACACACTTCCGATGGAAATCACGTTGTTGACAAGGGACCTGTGGACGATGAAACCGACACCACCTACGGACTGTTGGTCACCCTCCCGGTAGTATAGCAGGTTAACGGAATTGAGAATTATCGAGTCCTCTCTACGGACTTCAGACAACCCTATGATGTCCCAGTGTAATCTGCTAATACTTTCTTCCAGCTCTGTTAACTTCGCGTCAGTTCGCAGTGTGCGCGTGTTGTACGTTGCTAGGTGCAGTGTCCGTTGTTTGTGACAGCTTAACGTAGCCCGGGGATTCTTCGCACCCCCTGCCCTGCCGTTACCATAGCCGCTGTCGTAGCCAGGAATAGCAGGGCTGCCGGGAACTGGGGGCCGATTTTTATTGGGTCCTTTCATATTTGGGGGGGGGGAGGGGTTTGCCATAATCACCACGCTTGGCAAGCGGGTTGGCGATCGCAGTATGGCCAAGTTTGTAAGAGACGCTGCTGCCCGTCTCCTGAAGGCTGATTTCTGTAATTTTAGTAGGTGTTTACAAAAGTGTATGAAAAGAGTACTTTTATTTAGGTTTTTAAATCTAAAAACCATCATGACATACGCAACTTGCATCCAGGGTATTCCTGCGATCTTTATCACGTCGTGGAGTCGTGCCTATGTCCACCATAATAATAAAGAACTCTCTAAAAATTCATTCTAGTTTTAGAGGAATTTTCTTCATGACGCCATACACAAAAGAAGTCAAATTTGGAAACAAAAGGTTTGCAACCTCTGAAGTCTTTAAACTATTTCCTAAAACGATTTATTTATTTATTTATTTGTTATAGGTACACTTACAGATTAAAGTCATTACAAAACTTATAATCTATGCTAAATATATGAGCCAAGACTTTAATCCAATAATAGCGTACACAGCATGCACAATTATTTGAAACTTATGCGAACCAAAACAATACAGGCATAACCTACGTGGCAAATAATGGAAGTTCTGCTAATTAGAACTCTCTAAATAGTCATTGTACAGAATTACAGAGGAATTATTTATGACGCCATTTGGCGTCAAACGCCATACGCAAAAAAGAAGTGCTATAGACACACGCAAACTTTGTTGTATGTGTTAGAAATTAAGACCATAAGTACACTTATCAACGATATTTAATTAAAATTCTACTAGAATGTTAAATAGCTTCAATTGTAGTTAAATAAAACTATTGTTCTACAAGGAACAAAGAAATAAAACCTTAGAAATCTTTCAATAATTACTGGAATTTATTAAATAAAAACGACAATTTAAAAAATTCTTCCAAATACAATGATTACTTAAAACACACCTATAACACAACACTTTCAATTAACATAATCTTTACCCTAAACAGAGAACATCAAGTAAAACTTCAAAGAAAATTAATCGAGAATAATACAGTATTAAAATAGAACGAAGCGGTAACTATTACGGAAGAAAACAGTAATTATTAGGGTAGAATAAAACAGTATCAAAGCACTTGGCTTGTTAGACCTCTAAATAAACATGAATCAAGATAAAACGGTATTAAATAAAAATAGAATAAAACAATATTTATATAGAATTTAACAGTATCTATCTTGTACTATTAAATATTCTGTGACAGTATTAAAGTAATTACCTTTTAGACCGCTGCTCGACTGACCACACAACAAGACAAGACTCTTCCCAAAATGTGTCCTGCATGCTCGGAGAGAGCCAAAAGAGGGGGGGAGGGGGGGGGGGATTCTCCCGCCATTTTTAACAACTCACCCGTGAAAATAATAAATGGCGCTAACGGTCAAATCACTTCTTTTATCAAAATAACATACTTTATAAAAAGTACTAGTACTAGTAATAATATAAATATTATTAACATAATTTATCAAGTAACAATGCGTCATATTTGTATTACAAAAATTATTTGAAACCGGTTTGAAAATAGCGATTAATTAAGGTTTTTGATTAAGGTTTTCGCAAAAACAGCTTCCGACGTATTCCGAATTTGAGCTCTTCAAAAACCTAAATAAACCAGTTTGATACAAAACTGCGAAATGTACCTACTAACTGGCGAGGCGATCAGGCTAAAAGCGACCTTCGGGTATGTTAGACATAAGCTCGCAAGTCGATTTAACACTCGCGCGGTCGCGTTGGGAGAGCGGTATTTCATTCAAACAGCGAGCTTATGTCTACGTGCGAAGACGTTTTTCGCGTTGCCACTCATGCGCTCGCGTTGTTCCGTTGTATTTACGTAATTATAAAGAGCAGAAAAAACGTTTATCATTGCTCTTTCATGAAACTGTTTTTTTAAGGTTTGGGTAGAGCCAAACCTTAATAAAACGGTTAATAAACAAGCCCTGCTCAAAACTACCAAAAAAGTGCATCCACAAAAATTTGTTTGAATTTAAAGGAGTATCTAATTAAGGGATCTCGTGCATATAATATATTTAAAACTTGCATTTCCAATGCTATCTTATATGATATTTTTTAATAGAAAAATATCGGGTAAGTGCATGTCGGACCACGCACAGTATTGGATTCCGTAGCTAAAATACCACTACCATTGTTTGTCTTCAAAAATAACTTAGTTTCTCATAGTGTTCGTATCGTATGACAAAGTAATACCGGAAAATGTCCATCTCTAATACATAAAGATTTAGTTATATGTGGAGCTAACAAACTCTCCGAATTCCGAATGCCTGCTTGAGTGAAGCATAATTCTATGTAGCGTTATCTCACTCTCTAGAAGAGAATTATCTCTCTTTCTATTATACCTATTATTATACCATCATGTTTAGAAATAGCTATTTTTGCTTTGACACAAAAACCAAGAGGTCTGGCATCTTTTTGAGAAAAAGCTACATAATTTAAAGCTCCAGTTGGCAACACTGCCAAAGAGCCAATTAATTTGACACTGACTGACAGCTATTGTAAGTTTGTAAGATTATAATAGCTTGCTACATTTAAAGTGATCTGTGGATCAAGACAGCTTCAGTCTAAAATTTGTCAAATTTGTTTGTGCTTCAGTTGAGCACCAGTGTGACCATTTGTGGCAGATTTCTGCCATTTGGGCAGATTTAGCACCTGAATTTTAAGTGTGGCAGATTATGCCGACGATTTCGAAAAGTGGCAGAATTTGGCAGATTTGATAGAAATCTTTAAAATACTTAAAATTAATAAAGAATTCCTTGAATTTTGGCCAATTTTGCCAATTTTTTTTTCACTGTATGATTTAAAATGACTATAATATGGAAATTAATCTATAATAAGGTTCCATCATTAGTTTCTTAATAAGTAAATTGTAGTAGAACTCCTTCAAATTCCTTATGAAGTAGCTTTTGTTTTTTTTTTTGGTCATTTGAAGTGGAATATTGGTTTTCTGGTGATTTGGCAGATTTGGCAGATTTTTTGCTCGTGGTTTGGCAGATTCGCCGTTTTTGAGATGGTCACACTGTTGAGCACTTGAAACGGAGGTATTATATACTCTTTGTGAGTAACTGTTAGCAAGCAAAAGCAAAGTAAAGCGAAGTCAGCAAACAAGTGAAAAATAAGCTCAACATTTCTAGCTGGCGTGCGTGCATTTTGCGATAACTAGAGAATTAACTCTCCGACCGTTATTAGTTGATGATTACAAGAAAATAATTGAATATGTCGTCATATAAAGTAAGTACAGTACAATTTGTAGGTCAATATTATTTTAACATCGATAATTTTTGGCTTTTTCTATAGACCCAATGTCGTGCTTTAAACGAACATATCTATTTTACATGTACTATCAACATAATTAGCCCATTGATTCGAAAAGAGAAGAGTTCAGACGTTATTTAGAAAGAGCTGGAGTTATGGATGCTCTAACCAAAGTCCTTGTCAGTCTATATGAGGAACCAGACAAGCCTGAAGATGCTTTAGAATATGTTCGTAAACATCTGGGCACTGATGGTGGCGATGACGAACTTGAAGCAGCAAGAGCTCGCATTGCAGAACTCGAGGCTGAAAATGCTTTGTTAAAAGGAGATGCAGCGCCAACCGAAGGATAGCTTGTCTTTAAATATATTACCACCTAATGAACATGTTCAATTTATGATCTCAATATTAGCTGTATATTGATCTCAAAATATTAATGTTGAATCTGAAGATGATTTAACAACTGTTATAATCTGAAAGTATTATTTTTTTGTTAAGAATAAGTTTGATTTTGGTGCAAGAAGCACAATAAATTTTTTAGTTCTGAAAATGCAGACTTTTGACAACTTCCTCCAAGAAATGTTTCAACGGTTAATAAAAACATACCTCTGTTGCCGGCATTATCTGGCCGGCAATTATATTGCTGACTATATGCTATAATGCAAGAACGCACTTGAGCAAAAATATTGCCATTTTAGGAAAAAAAAATCACCATAATATATTCCAAAGTAATTCCAAGTAATCCAAATTTTGGCTAATAACTAATAAGTCATAGCGACATATACAAGCATAATTCTATTTCGTTTACAAATTATTTCATTTGCAGGTGTGATATAATGCCAGCTTGAATATTATCATGCAATACTACTAAACTGATTTGGATTTGGCTTGCAGATTGAGACACACAAGTTTAAATAGTTTGTATTAGACAACTTGTTTGGCGCAAGGGTACTATACCCGACTTCTGTTCCAGAGGTCCCGGTTTCGATCCCCGAACAAGATAAATATTATCATGCAAAACCACTAAACTGATTTGGATTTGGCTTACAGATTGAGACACAAAAGTTTATATACAACACACATAATTGAATGCTGTTGTAATGTCAACCACATGTCTTTAATAAATAGAGACAAGTGTCAGGTAATCTCTTTTACCAAAAATAAAACTCCATTATATTACAACTATGAAATAGGGGGGCACACGCTTGCTCCTGTTTCGGTCGTGCGTGATTTGGGAGTCTACTACCATTTAATACTTTCATGTAGGCCCCATTATGACTATATCTGCAACAAAGCCAATCAAATGCTATTTTTTGTTTTGCGTCATGCCAAGCCATTTAATAACACTAATTCATGGATAATTTTATATGGAGCCCTGGTCAGAAGTATCCTCGAGTACTGCTTTTCGGTCTAGTCGCCTGTTTATCGGAACCACACCGATAGGATAGAGGCTATTCAACGTAAGTTTATGCACAAGATGTGGTCTCCGCCGTAAGATTTGTGATTATTCTGATCGTCTTAAGCCGGGTCCAGCCGGACATGTATCATTTAATAATAATAAATAAATTTATTTGCAAGAATATGGATACAAGGGTTGTTACATAAAATAATGACCGACATATTCTGCTGATACGTCAGCGTGCAAATATTAAATTTGGTAGTGCAATTCAGTCAAAAAAGCACATACTGTATTAAAACTAATTAAATGTCAGTGTAATTAATATAAAACTAAATTTGCCCGATCCTATCACCGTACCGTATCTGCGTATTGTATCAAGCCCCGTATCAAGTTGTGGACGCCTCCGATTTGCTCCGTATCCGTATCTTCACAATAGTCATGATCGCGTATCAAATTGCCCAGTTCAGTTTCTGCTCTCTATCAAACATGTCGTCGCAGTTGGTTGAAATGTACGAGAATTTAGCAATTTCATGTGCCTGTTTTATTGTCATTCACAATATTCTAATCTCAAAACCAAAACAGAGACGGTGGTGGCAAACGGAATTATTTAGAAACAGAAAAGACTTGGAGGAAGAGCTTTGATGAGAGACCTAAGATTTCAACACATAAGTGGTAAATACAAAAACTTCACCCGTATGGAACTAATGACTTCGAATATTTGATAAATTTGATTGGCCACAAAATTAAAAAAACGGATACTACTTACATACAGGAAAGCAATTTCTGTTGAAGATTAAGTATCACTTTGAGATATTTAGCCAGCGGAGATTCCTATACAAGCCTACAATATTTATTCAGAGTTTCTAAACAATCGATAAGTGTTATAATTCCAGAGACCTGTCAAGCTATCGTGGAGGCATTAAAAGACAACATCAAGGTAGGATATTTTTTATTAGAGAAACAATAATTTTTACAAACAATTATTAAACAATTATTAGAGAAAAAAGAATCTTCGGAATCCATCGACGAATCATCCACTTGAGTCACTGGAGAATGTACTTGATTTTCAGTCATGTACGGGGCTAAACTTTGTGCTCTGTTTGAATAAGAAGAATTTACAGATATTTGTGGAGGTGTATTCTCAGCCATGGGATATGTAGATGCCGGAGTGGAGTACCCGCGCTGATATTCATATTGTCCACAATCAGCGTTATATAGGTGTTGTTTATTTGATGTTCCACAGTCATGTAGGTTTGCTTGGAATAACCCCTAAATTTGCCTGCCAAATAATTTGCGTATAGCTGATACTGGTCTAATCCAGTAGCGGGTGCAGTCGAAGCAGTAGCTTTAGCAGCCGAAGCTGATGATTTCAGCAAATCAAATGCCGATTGCAACATTGGGTCCTGACTAGAGTTGCAAAACTTCTGAAATATTCGGAATACTTATGGAATAATTCTCAGAAAGTTTCTTTCAATTAGAATTTTTCAAAATAAATTTAATCAGAAATATTGGCATTTTTTTTATCTATAATGTTGCTAGCAAATATCGTATGCCTGAGTGCCGCCCGCCCGCCCGATACGAGATGGACGAACCAACGAAAAACAAGTGCGCGGCGCGCCGGCGGCGAACGCCAGGCCACAGAACAGCATTCTAGCTAGTAGCGGGCGGGGCGGCGCGGCGGCGGGGAGTGGCGGGGGTCCCCCCGGGGAAGTATTCGCACCCTCTCTGTCCCCGCCGAGAAAGATTCATAATGTTTCGGAACAATTCCCGGTCGGAGGAAAATTGAGGCATTAGTTCGATTCAAATAGTGGAAACGTGGAAGCTTCTTATGTGCTCAGTGATGGACTGATGGTGAATTGTGTTATTTAGCGTAAGTATTTGAATGTTTATTTTATTACTTACCTGTAAGCCAAATTAACAACAAAAGTTATTACTTTATTAGTTAAGGTAAAGGACAATTTTGATCTACATTAAATGGCCAAGGTATAGTTATTTGGATACGGATTAATACTGATTAGATGAAATTAGCTTTGCAAGTAAAGAAATATTTATAAATTAATTAAGTACTTAAAGATAAAAATGGTTACTGAGAGTCAACCTTAGGAGATATATATAATAAGTTATCGCCGACTTTTTTGCAGGCCTTTTTATGATAGGTAACATTTCCGTACTACATTATTTTTATGTACCTAAGCTAGGTACCTAGGTTCAGCCAGCATTGGCAATGTAAGCGCTCCAAAAATCGTTTTTTTGACGGCTTCATCACAAAATATGGAGTTTATTTGACACTAGATACCTATTTGCCCGAATGAATTTTACCCAAATATGTACCTACTTACTCAATTTGGATGTAATTATATAATTGTATAAAATAAGTACTTACCTAAGACTAATTAGGTTGCTAACTAGCATTCAGCAGTCAGTCACCGTACTTCCTTCTAATTAGCTTACTTTTTAGAATTCTAACTTGCTAAATGCTATTATTACATTTGACTGAATTTAGATGCTAATTCATTTAGACGACTAAATTCAGTAAAAGGTGTAATAAGCTCTTTAAATAGGTAGGTACACTCGACAGCACATCAAGTAAACAGTTGAACTGCGATAACAGCTTTTATTACGTAATGCATAAAGGCGGTCTCAAGGTCATGTATAGTCTGATGTGCCGTCGCCCGTGTGTACATACTTCAACACTTAAAACTTCCACAGACATTTTATTGTGTTTAAGAGATACCTAGATAGTAAGGTAGGTATATCTATCCATAGCTACTTTACTATGATCAGAGAATGATTTTTTTTTTTCTTGCTAGGTAGGTATTTAAAAATAAGTGTCAACTGCTTTCTGCTGCTGTTTTGACCGATTGCTCCTTTTTTATTGTTACTCCCTTGGGTATTTTTGCAATATCGAAGTATTCCGAATGTTTCGTAATACTTCAGAATATTTCGGAAGTATTCCACGGGAATGATTCGGAATTTTTCCCGGCACTCTCTACTCACCGCATTAGTTTACCGGAACAAGTCACACATTTCCAGATTTGAACTGATTACTGACACTAGGTCATCTTAGGCAGCCAATATAAATGACACTAAAGCTAAAATGGCGGATATTTCAAGTTATGGTGAACAGAGCCATCTGGTTTTTAGAAGTGGAACTGTAGTTTAGTTTCTTGCGTGTATGTAAGATGTCGTTAGTTGTATAATATGTGTAGTTTTCGATATTTTTGAGATAGGCGTGTTTACCCCGTAGGTGCACTTGCCCCGACTCGACGGACTTTATTATATTTTTTTTTTACGGAGGAATCTTTTTCTGTCACTAGAAGTCATGCTTTTGTTAAGGTGGAACGATTAAGTTACAATTAGCTGAACGGTCGTTAGATGGCGCTACTTTCGATATTTAGTAGTTTTTATTTTTTTGTTAATTTTTCTTTGTATCTTTTTAACTCAAAATACTTTTTGCGCATTCTATAAATAAATATTGAATTTTCGAAACCAACATTTATCTTTTTGTAGTACATAAATCATCCAAATATCTCGAGAGAGTGTTTCTGTCTCCCAATTTTACTAATCACTCACACATGCATACCTTATTTCTGAGTTGTAGTAGAATATTTCGTAATAGCTGAAAATGATCAAGTAGCCGAGCGGTCTACGTACTCGGCTTAGATATCAAAGAGTTAGTGTTCGAAACTTCTGATGGATAGATTTTTTTTGTTTTTATTTATTATTATTGTTTATTTAAATAACATTACAATATTAATTTTGATGTATAAATTGCAACAAATGCAATTTCATCTTTTTTAAATTGCACAAGTGACAAGAATGTAATTGATACTCTAAATTTTAAGATTTCTTATTGAGTTTGCCCATTATAATATCTATATTTTTTTTAAACCACTGCTGAACAGATTTTAATTAAAATTGCAGTGTTTCCTCAATTTAACCTCAAATTCACAAAAAAGTGGTGGTGGTTGTTGGATCATCATGTTACCGTTTTCTATGTTCTATACTATATAATATTATAAAGAGGAAGATTTGTATGTATGAATATGTATGTGTAATGAATAAACTCAAATACTGGACCGAATTCACAAATTCTTTTAGAATGCTACACTATCCCTGATTAACATAGGCTATATTTCACTCCGATAGTCTGATCAGACAATCGGAAGGCGCTCGTACCATACATTTGTTTGAACACACAATACACATCCGATCCGATAGTCGGATCGGACGTCTGAGTCGGATCGGAAGCAACGCTACGCGTTTAAGATTTTACTGTCGGATCCGATTGTCTGAAGGCGCTGTCTGCATACATTCTGTATGAGACGAATTAGACGTCCGATTTCTCCTTCCGATTTGCCAGTTGACTCTCTAACGTGACACACACATCGCATTTGTGTTACGGACGAGATGGCGACGGAGAAATATGATGTTGAACGGCTTATTTCGGCTGTCGAAAAACGAACCTGCCTATGGGATACCGGCAGTGATACTTATCACAACATTGGCCTGGGAAGATGTCTGTAATTAAATATTTGACGAAGAATGGGTTTCAATCTTGGACGAATTCGTCCTAGGGTAACAAGTAAGTACCTAGTATAGGTAGGGGTTGAATTACAAGTGCTAGTAATAATCACTTACAACTAGCGATGTGCCGCTGGGAATATTCCCATTTCCAAGTAATTTTTTCGTTGTAAACTTACGGGAATATTCCCAATATTCCCGGAAACTTTTGGCCTAATATTACGCAGTCCTAAAATCCCTTAGCATAATTTTATTTGCCATAACTATAGAAAAACAAATAAAAAAAATCGTTTTTGTTTATTAAAAAAAAAAACACTTTTTAAATTTATTAGCATACTAGTCAGTGACAGAAACGAATCGCCAAAAACCGACTCCACGCAGTCTTGTATGCCCTACCCCTAGAGTGTAATTTAAGCCCGCGTAGGCGCGGAGGGGCGAGGCGGCCCGCGATCTGCGACGATAAGCTCGCGGGGGACCGCCAGAGCCCCGCAGCGCCGGAGCCGTGACAGAAATCATGCATGCTGCATGCCTGCTTGCATGCTGCACACCTGCCTGCATACAGCAATTATGCTTTTTAAACAAAATCGTAATTCTATTATTCCATGTGATTATTATTTATGCTTACATTAGTTATGCTTGCGTTTCAAAATTTATGCCTTTTCATACTTATGACAAACAATTTTAGCCTACACTATATGAGGACTTTTAAAATTATGCGTCGCGATAATATGCAAGATGATGATTATTGGTATTAAAATTATGGAACATGATATTATGACAATAAACGTTATGCTTAAAATTACGGAGCCATTTTCGGCAGCATTTTTAATGTTTTAGGTTATTAAGCTTTTGTTTCTTTTTTATTTATATATTAGTACAGCGCTATGAATGCATATTAACACATTAAAAAATTATATCACATAGCCTACCGCCCGCGGTTTCGCCCGAGGGAAAGTGATATTTTTCCGAAATTAATATTAGCATATGTCACTCTCTAGCTCCTAAACTACCCACATACTACAAAACACGTCAATCCGTTGCTCCGTTTTCACGTGAAAGAGGGACATACAAACAAACACACTTTCACATTTATAATATTAGTATAGATTGTATGTCAAAAGAAAATACATATTACGCTGAACAATGTCTCTTAAGATGCTATATTTGTATCTCTTATAGTTTAGCTGGGCTGCTAGGGTTCCACGTCAGGTGTACCAGACCTTCGATATTTTTCCATCAATAGAAAATGTTTATTACGTTAAACAACTTTTCTTAAGACGCTATGTTTGTATCTAATATAGTTTAACTTGGCTGCTAGGGTTCCACATCAGGTGTACCAGATCTTCAAACTTTGTACGTCAATAGAAAATGCTCATCACGCTTAACAATTTTCCTTAAGACCGTATTTGTATATTTCTCATAGTTTGACTGGACTGCTATGGTTCCACATCAGATATTGCGATCTTCTAAATAAATTATAGCCTATATGTTGGCGACGACCAATAGCTGTATAACAAAAAAAGTTTCATTAAAATCCGTTCAGTAATTTTTGCGTGAAACGCGGACAACAGACAGACAGACAGACAAAAAATTCAAAAACGATATTTTTGGTATCTGTTTCGTTTAAGAAGACCCCTGGAGGGAGGCATTTTTTTCTATTAATTCTTTTCAATGTATAGAATTGGATCGCTTACAGTTTTAATATAATTAACTATATGGGTATTGGAAATATTCCCGGAAACATTGGAAATTTACTGGGAATATTCCCAGGAAAATTGTAAATTTTCGCCATAAGTGATAATTAACCTTTGGCATATTCATTAAGCCTTGTAATATTGCTAATAGAATGGTTAGCATACAACAAAAAAATACTGTAATACAACACAAGCAATTTTCCCCTAAATTTCCGCTTTTGGGAATATTGCCGGGAACGCTTCTGGGAATATTCCCCATGTTTCCAATATTCCCGGGAACGGCACATCACTACTTACAACCTATTAGGTATTTGACGGCAATAAAACCAATTATTTAGGTCCTTATCTCATAATGATGTATGTACAGTCAACAGCACGCATGGCTTTATACTTTGACCTTGAGAACGTCGTCGCTCGTTGCTGCGTGCTGTTGACTGTACCTAATTGAGTGGGTGAATTCAATATCGACGTTTTTTCTTCTTTCGAACTCGAGCAAATACGCAATAGTACCTACGCGGTAATAGCTCAAGAACGACTAAGCTTAGAAAAAATCGGAAGTGTATGGAGTAAATCCGATCCGATTGTCTGATCCTGATCAGACAATCGGAAGCAAAATTGGACGTCTATTGCCAGTGTGTCTAAGAGGTACCTAGATAGTAAGGTAGATATATCTATCCATAGGTACTTTTACTATGATCAGAGAATGATTTACTTTTTTTCTTGCTAGGTAGGTATTTAAAAATAAGTGTTAACTGCTTTCTGCTGCTGTTTTGACCGATTGCTGCTTTTTTATCGTTACTCCCATGGGTATTTTTGGAATATCGAAGTATTCCGAATGTTTCGTAATACTTCGGAATATTTCGAAAGTATTCCACGGGAATGATTCGGATTTTTTCCCGACAGCAACTCTAGTATGGACCCTACATGACCGTGATATGCCATTAAAGTTGTCCTTTGGCTCGCTAATTGCGTGAGACGATAAAGAGCGTAAACAAACCTATTTACTCTTTGACATAGTACTATGTCGACATGTTGTTGCCAAGTTAGTTTTGCGTCTATCACAATGCCGAGAAAAGTAGCAGATGTAGTTTCTGTAATAGGCTGATTTCGATGGTGTATTGATAACTGTAGGGGCTTGCCGTTTTTATTACAAAATTGTATATATTTTGTTTTCTGTAGTATGTACTTGTTTGTTGTTCCAAATAAAATAAAATTAAATGATGTTGACGTATATTTAAAAAGGGGTTTATGTCAGGTATTCAAAAATATGGAAATGTGCCAAATGTCTGTTTTGTAAAGGATCATATTTAGTTTCTATTTAAATAAAAGTTTTTACATATAAACTCTTGATAATTCTTCGATTTTAAGTGCGCTACTTTGCTACCAAGAAATACTCCTTTCAGAGTAGGTACCTATAAATTTTGTTTTGCTGACTGTACTTATGTAGCAGATAATACTAAAATCCCATGCCTGGATCTGGCACAAATTCATTTCATGGGTTTATATAAGTAATCTGCAGATTATGGTACCTACTAGTTTTTTAATTTTATTTTTTTACCTTAGTTTTTAACGTACTTACTGACTTAAAGTCACTTTCCCTAGAAGGAATGTGACACAAACTAGGTTTGTATGTACACTACGCAAGCTATCTTAAATACCATTGTGTTTTTTTACTTTAAATCAATTTTGTTTGTTTGTTACTCTTTCACGCAAAAACTACTGAACCGTTTTGGATGTTTATTGGCACACAGATAGAAGATAGCCTGTATTAACACATAGGCTACTTTTTATCTCGATATCCCTACGGAAAAGGGGAACTACGCGGGTAAAACCACGGGTGCGACCCTTGGCCAAACAAGTGTGACGACCGCTGATCTACAGGCAAGTTTTTATAAACTTAAGAATTTTTGAAGGTTTTGCCTACAAAGTAACTCGGCGCTATCGGTCTATTGTGGATACCTATCAAATATTACACCAAACCTGATGAATTGGAAAGCATACTTAGTGAATTATCACATTGGCAATTAAGACAGAAATAAATTACTGACTCTAATAGTTATATATTATCCTTGATTTTAAACATGCTTGGCAAAAAAATTACAATTCTTATGCAGAAGCACTGATGAGCTCTGTATACTTCTTGACTTTACTGGCAACACTCATATCCACATATTTATCTCCAATAGACACCACCATCCCACCAATCAGGCTCGGATCAACCTTAGCTGTCAATTGAACAGTTTCATTGCTTTTTACAAATTTCTGAAAGAATTAATGTACAGTGTCAGTAACTTATAATTATAGGTAATTAAAATATTTTATACTGAACAAAAGTGATGGGTTATTAGATGTCCGTCTTAAGTCTCTTAAGTCAAGTCCGATACCCCAAATTGTGAAGTGTGTGGTAAGTTAGACGATGTGCAGCATTTGCTGGTGGAATGTGATAAAAATCGGGCAAAGCGCGAGTCATTGATGAAAGAATTGAATATTAAAACTTTCGATGTTGGTGCCTTTCAGTCCATATTAGCTGAACCAACGTCATCAGCAGCTAAGCTTTTGTGTGAAATGGTGTCCTTCAATGACTCTGTGTCTACTTGATTTTTTTTTTATGTTATAAGTGCAAATGTTTTTTTTTAAATAAAATTATATAAATAAAACAACTTTTACGGATATCAAACGCGCTATATTTCCACGAACTAAGTTGTAATTGTCCGTATTTTTAGGTTTTTAGGGGTTTTTTGATTTTTCCGACGTTTCGGCACCTTTACAGCTGCCGTGGTCACGGGATTCAATTCAATGAACATTGCGCGCCAAAACATAAGATGTACGTATGTGAACCAGTACGGACTGGAAACCGCAGTCATCCCGTGACCACGGCAGCTGTAAAGGTGCCGAAACGTCGGGAAAATCAAAAAGCCCCTAAAAACCTAAAAATACGGACAATCACAACTTAGTTCGTGGAAATATAGCGCGTTTGATATCCGTAAAAGTTGTTTTATTTCAATGAACAGTGCGCGCCAAAACATAAGATGTACGTATATAATTATATACTCATTTTTTAATACCTAATGCTATTGGTATAGATTAGTACATTATTAGGGTACGATGGGGCTGACATTACCTGTGGTAAAAGTCCCTAAATAATATAAGGATAAAAAAAAATAGTCATATTCTGCTCTAGTCATATTCCGCTTTTGTCATGTTCGGCTTTAGTCATGTTCTATACCTGATCATGATCCGCTTAAGTCATATTATACCTTTGGTCATACTGTGATTTGGTCATATTCTGCTTTCGTCATATCTTATTTTAATTAAATACAGTCGGCCGTCAAAATTTATACAAAGTTAGACCATTCAAACTGCGAACACAGAAAACATGGAAGCATTTCTGACGCTAGAAAATGACAACATGAAAAGTGCCTTAGGTGAGAGGCACCTTTAGAAACTGTCGTATTTCCCGGATCACTATGGTCTGAGTCGTGGCTGAAGCAACGTCATTGAAAGCCTGTCAAACGGTTCACGAAAAATTTAAAAAAATTCAAGTGGTGCCGAAGTAGCACAAATGATACTCGCAAGTCTGATGGGATTACTTTTCACATGTAAGTACTGCGATTTCTACAATAAAACTTAATAAAAATAATTTGGCATCCCGTACAGGGATGTGATTATGCCGAATGAAGTAAGTAATTTAAAAATAACTAAGTATGTTTTTCAATCTCTGATTAAAAAATTCTAGATTTTGTATTTTTTTTTCTTAATATTCATATTTCTTTTTTTTTATTACAAATATTGATGTTTTTATAATTCTGATTCAAATAAAATTCAATTTTAATTACTACTGTCATCTAAAATGCGAGATTTCACCCATAAAGAGTATGCCGCCGCCTTCTCGAACAAGACAACAAGCATTCGTGAAGCGTTCATTTTTGTTAAGTTCGTGCACGCATGCAAGCTTTCTAGAAGCATTTCCCGTGCGTGAACTCGCATCGTGTCAACCAGTCATTATAAATAATTGGCTCCCTGTACTGCTTTTATCCCATTTATTTGTCTTACTTTCACTCAAGTTTGCATGGAAGATATTGCTATGTAGCAATAAGGTCGCCTTTTGTTTGTTTTCTACTTGCGAATTGCCTTGTACATGTTTCCTTATGGAGTGCGCAAAAAAGCTTTTTTTAAATATTATTATCATTGTCAGCATTTATAATGGCTGATTATGATTACTCACTCACATACGGCTTTACTCGATATTTTTTCTCTAAAACGAGAGAAACTCATCGTGTGGACAGCAAAACTTAGAACAAATGCGTGCCCGTGTCTTGATTTTGGCTAGACGTGTTAGCTTGATCGAGTACAACCGTTTGCTCGATCGAGTAATACCGTGTATGAGTACCTAGATAAATAAATTGTAAAACTCGATACTTCAAGTGACCCCCCTAAATCGGCCCTGTTGCAAAATCCGTTCTTAGCTGACGTTTACACACAGGTACTTAGTCTTTTTTCATCATATACGTCTTAGTTGTTTCCGTCATTTCGTGTTTAATTAGTGAGTTGATTTCACTTTTTATAGTTAGGTATTATTGCTTTGTTAAATTAATATAATGTATTTTGTTTTTGTTTATGATAACATAAAAAAAACAAAATACATTATTTTTACCTATCCTTTTGAAGTAGTGTCAAACTTCAAACTGTTTATTTGCAAAACTAAGTGTTACATTAGATGTTACATAATATATGTGCTTATAACTTAGTAACCTTTAAAGGGTATCTATATCTTGAAAAGCGATACCTAATGATATTTATTTTACAAGAAATAAAATAAAATATTATTGTCATAACAAAATTAAATCGTAAACATTGGTCTAACTAAACTTGTGTCGCGGAAACCGGAAACCACGACGGTATCAATGAAACAAATTAGTTCGTTACTTTCGTCAAAAAATATTTATAACGTAGATTTTGTTTTGCGTTCCAGATGGCGATATATTTTTTCTTTTACGGACAGGCCAATATTTTTAAAAATAAAAAATAAATTAAAACAAGTAAAAATATAATATACATTTTCTAACATCTAGCAGTAACTAGCACTAAGCAATAATTGATATATTGCTTGATCATTGTTGCACCCTTGGATGAACTATGCAACAATGATCAAGCGTCACATTCTATTCATTCTTGGCACCAGTGCTGAATGAAAAATGGCCAATCACAGAGTATGCACCGTGTCATTAACAAAATGGCGTAAATAGCGAAACGCTGCCTATTACCGACCTAAACCCACCACTTTTAAGGATGTTCTTTACGTGTCGATAATTTTCGTGTATTATCACTTGTCTATTGTGTGCGTATCTCTCTTGTGTGAAACGGGTGCCAATAATTATTGGAGGCTTGTATGAAGAGACTGCTTCCGTGTTTTATATGTTCACAGCATTTAAAGATATCTTCCTAGTACAGTCAGTACTTGGGCCCCGTAATATATCAATGATCTGACGAATGCAGAATATGAAGAAAGCAGAATGTGACAAAGAGTGAATGTGACTAATTCATGACTAAATCAGAACATGACAAAAGCGGAATATGACTAGAGCAGAATATGACTAAAGATGAACATGACCTCCATCTAATAACCCAAAGTGATTCTTTGACATAGAAAAAAAAATTGGTAGGTACTTTAAGTGCTGTTTCCAAACTCTGACGCTGGGCTTGATCCAATGGCTTGGCTGTTATAACTTCACAAGTGACCTCACCACGGTGAGCTGCCATCATGATTTTAAAAGCATTGATTACAGTCTCCAGTTTGCCAAGTCGACCATTTTCAGCCATGAGACCAAGCAAGTTACTTGTGGTAGCTGATAAGTTGGTCTGAAAATATTAATATCTTTCATACCATATGGTTTTTCTTATTATATAAGGTGTTAATTTATCAAGTATCGATCGAGCAAGGGCTGCTCAGGTCAAAAGGAGGTTTTATCAATCAGTTAAGGCGTAGAAAATCGCCTACGGCCTAGCGCGGCAAAGTACTTTTTTAATTTAACTTATCTACAAATATATGACAATGCATTCCGAATCGCACTATTGACTTTTTTGTTACATTTTATTCTTATTTTAAAGAGCTTTAAATTAATTATAGTACTTTGGTTTTATTATAAATAAATAATAAATAAATAAATATTTCCATACAATTACACCAATTATCTAGGCCACGTTAAGTATCATGAAGAACTTGTGTTATGGATACTCGATAACGGATAAACATACTTATATACTTTTTTTTTTTGTAAATACAAACATAATATACATATTAAATACCCAGACCAAGACAAATAGACATGTTCATGCACACAAATATTTGTCTTGACCGGGGATCGAACCCGGGACCTCTGGTGCAGAAGGTGGGGTTAGTACCCCTGCGCCAAACAGGTCGTCATTATATTATTTTAGTTCATTGAATCATAAAAACAATAACAATAAGATTAAACTATTTGTTATAAAAAAAATATATAAGGCTGGGTGAAATTTCACAACCTATGATTAGTGGATTTCGGAACATGACATAAATCTTTATTTTTAAATTGTCTTTGTCTTGTACGTCATGTCAGTGTCAACATTTACGGAATCGTTTTTATTGTTATTTATAAGTAACAATATATTTCTACTTTAAATAACTTCGAATCGCTCGTCATTGAGCTTAGAGAATAAGATTATCATTTACAAAGCTGTCATCAAGCCAATATGGACATATGGCATAGAGCTATGGGGTTCAGCAAGCCGATCCAATATTGAAATATTACGTTTTCAAATTTTTTTTTTTTTTTTTTTTTTTGAGTTTTTGTCTACAATCAGTCCTAGAACTTTGAGTAGGCTTGTTGAATGTGCCATTTGAATTTGAGAGTGCTCCCCAGCGGAAGATGCCCTCGTCAGTTAAAAACGCTTCTCTAGACCCTGGATGTCATGGCGCTTGAGGCGTTTGCGGTATGTCACATTTGATAAGGCGATAGCCAGTTCATTCGGGTGGTACTCGAGACGAGTTTTGTAGCTTGAAGCCGATCGTTTTATCTCCTCCTTAACTGTTGTGTTGTGATACTCAGTGTCTCATGTAGTTCCGTATTGGTAAATGGATTACGGTTGCGCTCATAGTCATTATGACTGGCGAGTGATCAGAATCACTGTCAAAACATGATTCCGCCTTGAAGTAGTGCTTTGACAGACCTTTGGTGATAAAAAAGTCTAGGAGATCAGGCTTTTTATTCGGGTCTGTTGGCCAATACGTTGGTTCACCAGTTGAGATGTAGGATTGGTTTTGTGTATCAATGCTAAGTTTGAGCTGTCTTCCTCTAGTTGTTGTCAACCTTGAATCCCAACAGGTGTGTTTGGCGTTCCAGTCGCCACCTGCGATAAATCTGCCTCCCAATGTCGAAAAATAGTGATTAAATTTAGCGGAATCTATGTAAGGTCTGGGTGGACAGTAGACTGCTGATAGATTAAGACATCCGCTCTTGGATTCCACTGACACAGTGGTCGCCTGGATATGGTTACTTCTATAATCAGGTAGTACTTGGTGCTTAATAGAGTTTCTTATCACGATGGCTGTTCCAGCATGTCCGGTTCCATCAGGATGCGTAGTGACGTAGGTATTGCAACCTTGGATCCTTACATCACTTCTTTCTGTACAATGCGCTTCTGATATAAGTACGACATCAAGTTGGTTATGGTTCATTAGTACTTCTAACTCTGCTTTGTTCGGGGCTAGACCGTTTATGTTCCACGTGGCTATCCTGAGGTTTAGCTCCGTGGGAGTTTGTTGAGGAGTGTGGTTACGAGGCCCAAGAGGGTACTCATCTGTTGTAGGATGGTATCAAATTTTTCGAACTGATTGATTAGCAGTTGCTCTAGACGATTATACGCATTAGTGTCGGGTGGTGTCTCCTCTGGTTTTTGTTTTAATTTATCGGCGTATAGAGCGCGAATGTTTTTTCTTTTTGAATCGCCGGGTATTGTGTTATCTACGTGCTTTTCCAGAAGGTCTTGTTTAATATTATTCCTTGTTGTTTTGTTTACCAACATTCGTCTTGAGAGAATCTCTTTATATATTTCGCAGCCTTTGTAGTTCGCTGGGTGTGCGCCTTGACACAAGGCACACATAGCCGGTGTACTGCGATCTTTTTTTGGGCAGTCAGCCGTTTTGTGTCCTTGCGCACATTTTACGCAGCGGTATGGTCTCATACAGTAATTCTTAGAATGTCCATACTGTTGGCATCTTTGGCACTGTGTTATTGTTTTTCTCTTTTTTGGATCTTCGATGACGACCGATTGGTGGTAGATGTATTTAATATTTTTAACTGCTTTGTTATTTGGGCCTGGAACCACGTTAACGAAGAATGTCGATGTAGGTTTTTTGTCAGGTCCGTATTTTGCGTTGATAATTTCACCGTAGACTTCATTACCGAATTTGGCTATTTCGTCTTCAATGGCTGTATGTGGAGTTGTGTGGTGTAAGTTTTTTATAACTACTCTATAACATCGTTGATCTTTCAGATTAAAGGTATGGCCTATTAGTCCTTTGCTCCGAACAATGGTGATAATGTTTTTGTAGACCTCGACATCCTTGCAGGTAATTCTAAGTTGGTTCCTGTTCACGATTTTTAGAGCAAAGCTTTCTTTGTCTGCAGAGGATTCTAACAGTTGTGTAAGTTTGTTTATATCATCGATACCATAGAGTATTATGGGTGGAGGCTTGCTAGGTTGTTTTTCCTTTGGGGTCGCAGATTCTTCAGTCAAGTCTACTGGTAGTTCGCTGAATCTCTTGTTTGTCGTTAGTCCTTCTGGAGATGGTGTTTGAGACATCTTTTTTCTCTTATTTGTTCTAGCTACAGGGATTCTTTGCCAGTTTGGAGGTTCAGGAGTCGTAACTTCTTTATCCTTGTCAGTAGGTAATGGCGGTGGTGAGTCCAGTTGTGTTTTGTTTCCCAGTGATGCACTTCTATTCCTTATAAATAGGCTCGGATGGAATGCCTGTTGAACAAGTTTACGCTTTCCTGTTACGTGGTTGCCTTCTTCATTTGTCAGGTCCACTTGCGGCAAAACTTTGCCCCCCCCAGAGTACGTGGGGCTGCCTGAGCTAGGCTCAGGGAGGGATTCTCCAACGTAATCGCTGGTACCCTCCTGGGGTAATACCTCTTTTAGTTTTGCTTTCAAAATAACTGCTTAAAGACTATAGCTGAAGCTCCATGGTTTACCAAAAACACAGAAGTCCATGACTATTTGGGGATTTCAACGGTAGAGGAAGAGATAGTGAGGTTCCGTGACAACTACATAAAAAGACTAGAACGTCATGTAAATGTACTGGCATCAAATCTTACAGACAATAGCAATGA
This sequence comes from Chrysoteuchia culmella, assembly GCA_910589605.1. Classification (NCBI taxonomy): domain Eukaryota; kingdom Metazoa; phylum Arthropoda; class Insecta; order Lepidoptera; family Crambidae; genus Chrysoteuchia; species Chrysoteuchia culmella. Next base: position 12,556,563 of record OU342653.1, read on the forward strand.
CATGCGTCGTTTAAGAAGGCCTCGTCTATTATAAACTAGAGGAAACATCGTCATCGTACATTGTGATGAATAAGGTAGCTGCGTCAATGGATGCACGCCCTTCAAGCTACTGACGTACAACTCATCTGTTCATGGCTATTGGGCTGCTCGCAGATTAAAAAAAAAAAAGCTCAGCTTTCAATAGAGGTAACTCGCCGCTAAATAACCAACTTTCCAGCCTTGCATAACAAAGAACAAATTGGTTTTTTTATTTAATTATCTAATTTCAAATAGCTATATGACTCCATTTCCTTGGTTACTTACTTTAAAAGAAAAAAAGTTGTTTTACGTTTAGGTTTCCTTATGTGGAATATTCAAAAGGTATCTAATGCTTAAAATATGAAAGTTAAAATAAATTCTAAAATTAAATAAAAAATGTTTGGTATCACAGGCATAGGCGCTTGATAAATTAACACCTTATATTGGATAAATCATTTCCTAAACTTGTAAGAGCTAATTAAAATAATCATTACATCGACACTCTGACCCATTTTTAAGATAAAACTGTTTATTTTCATGCAATGTGATTTGATTATATAAAAATCAACAATTGAAGAGAATGATAATAGAACATGAAATTAAAATTAATTTATATCAAATCACTGGATCATAAATCTACTAGCCTCTAATGGGCAAAATCGTATTTTACATAAAAATCTTTGACTGAACTTGAGCTGCTCAGCTCACTGTACTAACATATCATAATAATATATTTGACTTGTAACATGTTCACACCGGGCGAATCATGTGAGTCGCTATTCCCTGAGCCGGGCTGAGCCTCAGTGACAATTTATTTATAAAGTACTACATTTTTTTGTACATACCTTTGTAGCCAGATGCTTTAAAGCATCAACCTTAAGATTCCTTTTAAGAGTAGGATTGATGAGAAATTCTTTAAGCTTCGCATCGGTTTTTACAGATTTCTGAAACTGGGAGAGCTCTTTCTCGACAGCATCTAATGCTTTGCTTTTAGAAGCAGCGGAATAAAGAGCTGATGCATATCTTCCTTCTAAGCCAAAAACTTGCACTGGAGCCTTTACAAGCTGGCCTGCTACAGCAGACGTGCTCAAAGACCGTACCTAAAAGAACATTACGTAATTTACAAAGTTGTAGTCTCGGACGAATAGAAATGTGACAAATACATTATTTAACTTACCAACATGTTGGCCTTAATCGCAGACATATTTATGTATGTTTTTAAATTGATTTTAATAAAATTCACCGTACAAAAACCACGAAGGTTAAAATTTGGTGGGATAAATCGCCGTAAAATACGGCTTCTTTAGCGGGACTATAAACTCTGCTCTGTGCATAAAAGTGTCAGACAGATGTCACTAATGTCATCAATTATTTTTTTGTTTTGTACCGGCCCTAGCCCTGAGTAACATAAGAGCAACGCGGCTTTATTATGCTAGTTACACTCGCGTCTCGGCGGGCAAGACGCGAGACGAGGCTTGGGGTAGTTATAAAACAAATAATTATGGAGAAGAAATAATGGATTATCATAATTTATGTATTTTGAATACAGGTAAAGTTACATGATTATCAAAATCAAATGAAATTGATAGTGCAGTAGACCACACTCCATCCCAATACTCCCACGGGAACGGGCACCACAAGGGCAAAACCGCGACAGTCCGCTAGTAAGAAATATAATTCTTGTAGACTATATAGTTTTACTAGCACTAACAATACTGCTCTCTTTTTTTTAATAGTTTTCATTTTCAATGTTATTCCACAACGATAATATCAGATTGAACAACTAAATCTATCATAATAACACATACCCATACCGCTCGCTGTTATAAGTGTAACTACTTATTAAGTAGTTTGTAAATTGATTTTTTTAATTAAGTTTAAAATTAAGGTAATGTCTAAGTTAATCGATTCGTTTTGAAGAGTAGATCTTACTTGTTAATTATCACTTTGTAAATGATGTGTCAACATAGTTTGGATCACAGTCTAGCACTTAAGCATTATTTAATGTACCTATAAATATAATTCTGAATATAATCTCATTTGTTGTCCGTATAATAATAAATGAATAAATAAACATCCCATTCAATGCAAGTCCAATACATCCAATTTAATGGAAGTCTACTACAACCAATTTAATGGAAGTCTATTACATCCAATTAAATGGAAGTCTATACATCCAATTTTAAGTGAAGTCTAATGGAAATCCACTACATCCAATTTAACGGAAGTCCAATGGAAGTCCAACACATCCAATTTAATGGAAGTCTACTACATCCAATTTTAAAGGAAGTCTAATGGAAGTCCACTACAACCAATTTAATGAAAGTCCATTGGAAGTCCTAACACATCCAATTTAATGGAAGCCCAATTTAACGGAAGTCTAATACATCCAAATTATTGGAAGTTCAACACATCCAATCTAAAGGAAGTGCAGTACATCCAATTTAATGGAAGTCCCACATCCAATTGAATGGGAGTCATTACATTTCATTTAACGGAAGTCCAATTAGTCTACCACAACCACTTTTAATGAAAATCTCTCATAGTGCAGTTTTAAAATTAAACTGTGTGTACTAAGTGTGTAATTATAAAATTAACTACTATAAAAACTTATCGATGTTTCTATGAGTTTTGCATGTTATTCTACTGTATTACCTGAATGAAAAGTATTTTTTATTAATTGAATAGCCACTGTACTATGCCCATTCATATTTTTTGGGCTTTATAAGTTTCATCCAAGACCCTGGAGAATAGTTATAATATTGGCCTCTCAGGCTCCGAGCCATGAGACACAACAAACACTCCACTGCTCCCTGGACACCAGCATTCTGCCAGCAATGAAAAATGAAAATAAAACATAATTATGCCATAATTATCATTTAATATACTACGCCTAAATAACATTCCATTAAGTAAGAAAAGTCAGTAACACAAATAATAAAATAATACTTAACCCTATTACTTTTAGGTATGTTGTGAATTAAATATAATCTTCTCACATTTCAACATTCACAACTTAAATTTATTTATAGCCTTAATTTCAGAGTTAATCATTAAAAAATAAGTATGAACTTATATTGTTTTCTATTTTATTTCAGCAAACGGCTTCTCTGTTTCAGTTCACTTTCTCTCTCACTGGCTGTTCTCATCGAACTTTTACCAATTATCCCCCTATCTCTTCAGTGGTCTTCCTTTCCCTCTGAGGTATCATTCGGTTATATATACCCTTACTCCATCTTTAATCACCTCTCATTGTGTGGCCATTTCCAATTACCTACATTTTCTTTATAAAAATAATAAATATAAATCTCTAACCAAGTTAAAAGATACACAAAACAACACAGCAATAATTTTCATTAATTACTTTATGTAATTAAATATGATGTTAACACATACAGTGCACACTTTTTTAATTTGTTATATTTATGAATATACTGGGTGTAAATTGACCCTTAACGAAAACGAAAGTCTCGTATTCTGTCTATTATTACGAAGATTTTTTTGTAAGGAACCATACCTGGGAAATCAATAGTTACGGTATTATTGACCAACAAAGTGACAAATCTTTTTGAGACTTTTTGATAAAATCAGTTAGTAAATTACATTATAAAACATACCTATTAATAAACTTCATGATTTTTTTTGGAATTCCTAACGAAAAATGCATCTGAACTTGACGAGCCGCAATGAACTCCAAATGCTCGCAAAAATACGTGTCGCGCGGCGGCTACACAGCGAGCGCACACACACATTCGTATGATCAGCTGTTCCGGTCAACCACTGCTCGCGGTCGGTCACCCGACGTCCGCCCCTTTAAATCGTTGTCGTTGTCTCAGCCACATGACACCCACTGCTAGGTATAGGCCCGTTTAAATACACACCGACAATTTTGTAGATAATTCAATAATAATAAAATAAAGTAACTTCTACTTTTCACAATTATTCAAAATCTCCATTTTTATCTAGCTTCTTACTTTTTTACACTTAAATTTTCATCCGTGTCCAAGTAAGGTTTTTCGGCACTAAACAAATGCGATACGAATAAACAACAAAAGTTGTGAGAAGAATAAACCCGCCACGGGCAGTAGCCCAACCTGCACTCTCAAGAGTTGGGATCGGACGCTCCCATCAACTAGACCACCAAGGCACGGCCGCGGCGACGCGCAAAGCACGACGGCTTGTCCTTTAGATCTAATCGAATTTTACACCCCAGACGTTTTAAATTACTGGTAGAAGCTCGATGACTAAGTGGGCAAGAGCCGCGGCCTGTGAATGTTGTGACTAAGCAACGTTCGCAATGGTTGGTCACAGGATGGGTGACCAAATACTTTCTATCTCGAGCTCTTGCGTTTGTGCTTCGGAACGGTAGGCACGTTAAGCCGTTGATCCCAGCTGCAACGGCAGTTCCTTCAATACGCATCGGGCCCGCATGGAGTGTCATGGCCTAGTCTCCTTAACTATCCATAAGAAAGACCTATGCCAAAGCAGTGAAGACATTTAATGGCCGACGATAAATTACACATTATTCTTTAATTTTACCAGGATAGTTTAGGTAGGTATTTTCCATTTAACGATTAAGTAGGTAACTATCTAAGTTATTTTTAGATTAAAATCGAACATGTAAAACTTAAATGCGATAAGATAAGAAATAAGTCCCATCGTGACCACGGTGACAAAGGTGTCGAACCGTCGGAAAACAAAACCTAAAACAAAACACAATAATCTCTTTTGTGATCTGATAACTCTAATAAACGTGCAGTTAGATTCGTAAGTGTTTCATTTCAATGAAACGTACACGCGAAAACCCACAATGTCTAGTGAATAGTCATGAAATAATACAACATTATTTATTCAATCATGGATAAAAAAATATAATTTTTCAGTTACGTTTACGTTACTTTAAAACAAGAGTTTAATCTTTTTAATGCTGTCATCGCTAGTTACTTCAAAATAATTTTTAACATGTGATCAATACAAAGCAATTGTATCTGACACGGACTCCTAGCTTAGGTACGTGTCGCGAGTGCGTTACCCAAGCAAAATGTTGTGCTTTAGAGAGCACAGGTTCAAAGCACAGGTTTGAAAAAAATACCAATCAGAGATTTGTTTAAATTCGTTTAAACATTAGTTTTTGAATTGGTTGACGCAAACCAATGCAATTAAATGGTTTCGAAAATCAGAAAAACGTATTTGCTAGTAAAATAGTACACTTTTAACCAAATAAATAGCTGCAAAAAATACCCGTGGTAAATACTTATTACGTCAAGAGTTTTAGTTATTGTAGCTTTACACGATATGAAGCTAAAAACAAATTTGATAAATTTTAGACTGGTCGTACTTTAGCAATCGAATACGCAGTTCCCATTACATTAAGAAACATGGCTAACATTAAACAAATTAAAGTGATTGAAGAACATTCATTCCTGTTTATTTCAGGTTTTCTTGTTTAATATTTATCACCATTTAATTACATTGGTTTGCATCAACCAATTCAAAAAGTAATGTTTAAACAAATTTTAACAAATTAAGGTCTCTGATTGGTATTTTTTTCAAACCTGTGCTCTCTAAAGCACAACATTTTGCGAGGGTAACGCACACACTTGTCGCCCGTCTCGCCGCATTTCGCATCGGCCGCCCCGGGACGGGCGCGGGCGCGGGAAGGGCGTGCGGTCGGGTGCGCTCGGTGTCTGTCGGTCGGGCGCGGGGCGGAGGGGCGAGCAGTGGCTCCTCGGCGCGTGCGACCCGACTCGCGGCGCGGCGAAATCAAAGAGATTTGTCAAAGTAACTACTGCCTTTCTTGCTCGCCGCCGCCCGCCCAGAAATTGCTATGTTCTATCAGTTCGGTTTCTTACGTTATCGAATGCGTACATGCAGTTTTTTAGCCCCGAAATTTCGAATTCGAGTAAACTAAGTACTTACTGTTCTCGTGTTGGTGTGTTGTGTTTGTGTTGTGTGTTTTGTGTGTGTGTGAGAGAGTAATTTTTTGCTCAGTGTTATCGAGTGAGTGATAAGATAAAGCAAAGCAATCTTTCAACTTCAAGATGCCTTGGCATGCGTATAGTGCTCGGAAGTATGTGAACATGCTTATGTGCTATGGTATGGCCCGTGGAAATGCCTCTGAGGCGTTGCGACTGTACGGAGTTGAACACCCCAGCGCAGTTCAGCCCCGCGATCCTCGTGTTTTTACCAGAGCTGTACAGCGTTTGCTGGACCACCAGCCGATTGTGCCCGTCTCGGAGGGTGGTGGCGTCCAAATAAGACCTGCCACCGAACAGGCTATTCTTGATGTCATGCGTGAAAACCCTCGTTTAGGCGTGAGAACAGCAGCGAAGGTACTGCGTAGAAGGCCTGGTCATCGCGCTCGGCATGTAGTATCACACATGACAGTGCACGGAGTATTGAAAAGGGACAGGCAACGGCCCTATAAAATTCATCGGGTGCATGCACTCGTTCCAGGTGACGCGCAACGCCGAACAGCCTATTGCACGTGGGTCCTTAGGCAAAACATTAATTTTGTTAAGAACGTAATTTTTACGGATGAGTGCACGTTCACAAACAATGGCCTCTGGAACCGAAGAAATTCCCATTTTTGGTCTCGGGAAAATCCTTCCCAAACTCAAGAGACTGGGTTCCAGACGAGGTGGAAGCACAACGTTTGGGCTGGAATTATTTGAAACCAGATTTTGGGGCCAGTTTTCTTGCCACCTCGAATGGACGGGTCTGCTTATTTATCCTTAATAAATGGATACGTAACAGAAGTGTTGGAGAACATGCCACTGGCACAGTTACGACAGACGTGGTATCAGCACGACGGCGCTCCCCCACACATTGTGAGACCGGTTCGAGAGCGGCTCATGGAGCTATTCGGTGACCAGTGGATCGGAAGGCACGGTCCGCATGCATGGCCTCCGCGGTCACCTGACTTGACCCCTCTGGACTTTTTTTTGTGGGGATATGTCAAAGACCGTGTGTTTGATGGTCCTTGCCAGACGGCTGACGAGATGCGGCAAAGGATTATTCAGGTTTTTGAAGATCTTAAGCAACGGTCGGTTCGGGAAGGCATCCTAGAGCGTGTGCATGAACACACCGTGAAACGGGCACGCTACTGTCTCCAAGTTGGTGGGCGGCAGTTTGAACCGCAGCTGGTCAGCATCGAAAGACCAGTTGTTGAAGAAGACTAGGTAAGTACTTACTAACTACTTACGGCAATCAAAAAACAGTTTTTATACATTTTTGTTATGTTGTATTTAAAACACTAAACTGTTATTTAAATTCAAATGTTTCATCCGAGCATCGAATTTCGGAAATTGGAATTGAGTTATAATGTACTACTAAGTTATTAAGGCAACGCAGATAAGTAGGTAATTGACGAACTTGTACGATAGCGCAAACGTGAAACGCGGAAATCGAACCTAGCTAGGTCGTTCCGCTATTCGGGCGGCCAGCCGTCTGAACCACTAAGCTATCGGGCAGTTATTAGGCTAAATTTTAAGGTGCGGTTCATTACCGTCAATATCGATCGTTCCCTTTAAAATTATTGTCAAAATCTTTTCTTGAATTACGAAATAAGTGATTCGTCGTCAGCCATTTAATGTTCCCACTGCTGGGGCATAGGTCTTCCTTAAGAATAGTCAAGGAGGCTGGGCCATGACCCTCCACGCGGGCCCAATGCGGATTAGAGGATATAGGCGACTGCAAATGCAGCCAGGACCAACGGCTTATCGTTTCTTCCGAAGCACAAAGTAGCTCGAGATACAAAATATTTGGTTACCCATCCTCTGACCGGCCTTTGCGAACGTTGCTTAACCGCAAGATTCGCAGGCCGCAACGTTTACCCAATGCGCTATCGAACTACTTTAATAAGAGATTACTTTTGACAAAAAAAACTAAATTATGATAATTTTAAAACCCAATAAAGAAACGAGTAGTGGCCGCATAGTAGGTCGCGCGCGCGGCTCGCCGTGACACACACACACGCACTCAGTTATACACGCGCGTACTGTCGTGGTTGTGGCAGTAATCAGTATGTTGCTTTGGGCGGCTTGGGGGTGTTGCGCGCTTTACATTGCGTTCGTAGTGAATATTATTATTTTTGATCGATGAAAATGAAAGTAGTTTCCCAGCATTTATTTTTGGTAATATTACTTATTTTTATGTACACAATGCATAGCTCGTGTATTCGTTAAGGCTCTTTTTACACCGTGTATGTGATGTTGCCCTTAATTATAGCAAATAAACATTTTATCTGTTTATTTAATATTCATACCAGACATAAAACAAATTACTTAAAATAAACTTACCACACACACACACAATTAGGAATTAAAATGCAATTACTGTCAGATAGTCTTGAATACACTACCAACTTCCATAACTATGCACCAACCTCAAATCATTTTTAGTGTAGGTAGGTTATTGAAATCATACCCAATATATTTTTTCCTGTAAATGAGTAAGTATCATAATGTATAACTGTGAATAAATTTTTATTGCACCACATAATCAAAGCATTATATTATATTTTTTAATTCAGGTTAGTACTTACTACTTACCCGTAGGTGATATAAGACTGTACTGTCAAAATCCAGCTATATCCCTTATTAGGCACTAAGTTGCACTTTACTATTGTAACTCCTTTGTCACACTTAGTTTGCCAAATAAACATTTGGTTAGATTTCATAAACAACATCAAAACAATGAAAATAAAGATAATTGATCTTATAAAACAACAATAAAGCACCGACTTTAAAATTTGGTCCGCTTATCTGCAGGGATATCAGCATGTGATACATATGTCTTAAATATTGATTTGATTTTCAGCCAGTATTGTAGGGTAGGTAATTATGTGCATTTGTTTTTCGTTCTTCACAACTAAATACTTATAAATTACACACACACTCTCGTCCAAGCACATACATCATTCAACCGCCTTGAGAGAGCAAAAGAATCAGCTTGGGATTTTAAAGTTTATCTTATTCTTTCTATATATTTTTTTACTAGTTAGGAACCCAAACTATGATAAGAAATTACTTACCACTGAGAAAGACTATTTACATGAATGTCTTAGGAACAAAAGTTAATACTTAATGACACCTGTTAGTAGTACACACATATATCAATATTTGGGAGAACGGAGTTTTGATTTACATCACAGCTTAGTACCTACCTAATAGTTATATACTCTATTTTAATGTTAAGTACACAGAAGATTGCATACTTAATTATTCCTTTTTTCTGAATAGATGCTCAAAACGACCTGTACCTACACAATGGAGAAGATAACAGGGTTACAATATTACACTTTTAAATGCTTAGAATAAAAGTCTAGACCGTATACACTATTCTAGTTTTTATTTCACATCGATCGGTGCAGTAATACCAAAGTTATAAGCGTGGGAAGTTTACGTAGGTTTTGTAAATCTCGTCAGTGTTCGCGAGTACCGTGTGAAGTCATCTCGTCCATACGGCACGGCAGGCGCCTCACTTCCAAATTATGTTAGTTGACTTGAAATAAAATTACTTTGTTTGAATCAGAATTGTTTTTATTTGTCATTCTCGTGTACATTGCATGAAACGAAACGCATTTTTACTGACGTGCGCCACAGATGAGTTCCGCTTCTCTGTGGCGACTAATGTCACTTTTCATAGCCTTAATTTAGTTAAGTTAGAGCTCAAATTGCAATAACTTTGATATTTTTTTTTGAAGTTTTAGAAAGAGGCGCCACGCTAATTCTTTGCCATTTTAAACGTAAAGTAACTAATCGGTTCGATCGGGCGGGCGCGGACTTTTAAAATATTATTGGCACGAAACAGCTTTCGCGCGGTATTTGGTCGGTCGGACGGTTTTCAATTTTTTTAAATTTATTATTGATTTCAATGGAGTACAGTGCAGAAATAAAATATTTAAGTAGTTGTGGCTGAAACTAAAACCAAGCTTTGTTTGGGATAGTGGGGATATTATGAAAAAAAAAAATGCGTGGGAGAAAGACGATCGGGCAAAAGGTATGTGTTATAATTATAATAATTATGTAATAATTTTGTTTTCGCAAAACAGACAGGTAGGTAGGTAGGTTACTTGTTACAAAATTATTTAGCAATAGCGGCTTCTCATTCATCAAGATAAAAAGTAGCCTATGTGTTAGTCGACTACTTGAAGTACTTGTATACCAAATTTCATCCAAATCTTTTCAGTAGTTTTTTCGTGAAAGAGGAATAAACAAACAAACTGATATACTTTCCCATTTATAATATAAGTAGGATTTCTTTTTGTTTTTTATTATAATTTCGTCAGTTCTATATGAAAAAGCAGGTGATAAGGACGAGTAAGCAATTATGAATGTCATTGATTGCCTTGAATTGGGTTAAAAAAAACCAGTTATACATATATACCTAAATATATATATTTTGTTTTACATACAAACCCAGAATTTTTTTTTATGATAAGACTAGTGCTTATTGCTTACTGAAATTAAAATGATGATTATGTACATAATATGTATGTATATATGTGTTATTTTTTTGTTTTCGAAGTTTTTAAAACAATTAAAAAATTGGGCGATTTGGGCTACTTCAGATCTCTAAATGGGCGACAGAGGCACCCTGGCGTATGGCAACACTGCGCCTCATACGTCCGTAGTGACTTTTTGGCGGGAAGTCAAACAGAGCGGCAGCTTTAAATTTTCTTTGTCAATAAAAGTTAATTTTCACGGCGTAATTACACAAATCCACATCAGAAGACGTAAAACAAACTTAAAATGGGTCCCCCTAGCGATGGGGAGGACCCTGCGGAAAAAAGAAAGAGGAAACGCGAGCATGTTTCCAGCGCTCCATCGGCATCGCAACAAACCGATAACTATAAAATTTATACTAAACCGAACTATAAGAGACTATTCATAGAAAACAGCTCGGGAGACTTCACGGTTTATGTAGAATCTACCGATCAAGAGAGATTAGGGAATAAAAACCCAATTATTTTAACCAGACTCTTCAGCGAAAATGTTAAAGATATCACTGGTGTGCATAGAATTAATGCACATAAGATCGGAGTAACATTCAGGAAAGCCACGTCTGCAAACTACTTTTTAAAAATGGATGATTTCTTGTCAAAGAATAAAATGAGAGCATTCGTCCCATCTTATCTAACGGAAAAGATAGGTATACTGAGGTACGTACCCAAAGATATGTCAAATGAAGAGATTTATAAAAATATTGTTTGTGATGCTGAAGTAATTTCCATCAAAAGATTTATGAAAAAAACAGATAATACTCTGATACCCTTAACCACTGTCGCTGTCACCTTTGCATCAACAACCTTACCCCAGTATGCTTATATCCAATTATTCCGTTATCCGATTCACCAATACATACCACCTGTCCTGCAATGTTTTAAATGCCTTAAATTCAATCATTCAGCCAAAGTTTGTAGAGGTTCACAGATGTGCTCATCATGTGCTGGACAGCATTCGTATAAGGAGTGTGACGTGGAGGAAATTGTATGCATCAACTGTGGAGGCAACCACTTGGCTATATCTAGAGACTGTCCCATCAAAAAGCAGAAATTTGAAGAAAATAAGAGGAAGTACTCTACACAAAACTATGCCGCTGTGGTGAGTTCTCCACCAGCCCCTAGTGACACGAAATCCTACCCTCCTTTAAACAGAGTAAGTAATATAAATAATGATGTACAATTAGATGTTAATAAAATAGCTAATAACGAAATTATTTTGAATGCCATTGTAAAATCTTTAATAGCTCTAGGTAATAAAAATGATAGCAAAGTTCCCTTAACTACTAAGAAAATTAAAGAGATATTAATATCAAACTTAATTTAATGGATAATTATTTACATTTAGTCCAGTTTAATATACAAAGTTTAAAGAGCAAAAAAACACTTTTACAGAAGTTACTTATAGATAAACAAGTTGACATTTGCTTGCTAAATGAAACTTGGTTCACCGATAAATCAGTAATTCCAAATTTTCCTAACTACAATTTTATTTACAAAAACTCAATTAGTAAACACAATGGTGTAGGTATTCTCATTAAACATGGTTTGAAATATAATTTGTTGAATACAAACTTCCATGAAACCATTCAAAATATAGCAGTAAGTATTAAGACACAGTCCGGAGATATTACAGTTCTTTGTGTTTATTGTCCACCTCATAGTGGCAGATTTGACACTAATAAGTTAAGAAACATTTTAAATAATATTCCCAAACCTTGCATAATTATGGGTGACTTTAATGCACATCATATTAGTTTTGGTTGCAACAGTAATAATAATAGGGGAAACAATTTGTATAATTTAATAGATGAATTAGATCTATGCATTGTAAATGATGGCACACCAACAACTTGTCCACATCCTAATAGACAAGCTTCAGCAATAGATATTACTCTTGTTAGTCCCTCCATTGCTCATTTGTGTGACTGGTATGTTCAGGATGATCCCTTAGGCAGCTACCATTACCCAGTATCTCTTCATTTGAATGTCCAACCATCCCAATATGAAGTGGGTCCTGTGGAAGAAAAATATATCTATAATAAAGCTAACTGGCCAGAATTTTATACCCTATCTGAAACTCTGTTTTCTGAATTAGACATTGAAAATGAAGATAGTCTAGAAGTGTATAATAGTTTTGTAAATATTTTAAATGATTTAAGGGACCTAACCATCCCTAAAAGACAAAATATAAATCAAAACATCCATAGAAAGCCTTCTCCTTGGTGGAATCCAAAATGTGAAGATGCTATTAAGTCTTCAAAAGAGGCATTACATGAATACAAACTTAATCCCTCCATTGACAATTATATACAATATAAAAAATTTGATGCTCAAAAGAAATTAATTATAAAAAATGAGAGCTCAGAATCTTGGAAAAATTTATGTAGTAGTTTTAATAGAATGACACCTGTTTCAAGAATATGGAATTACATTAAAAAATTCAAAAAAATTGGGAGTAACAACCATAATAAAAACTTTGATGATGAATGGGTTCCTGGCTTTTTAGACAATTTATCCAGCAGTAACAATTTCAATGAAGATAGACTTTTTTCATTATTCAATAGTGCTGATGAAAATACAATAAATTCATTTCTGAACGAACCATTTACTTTTAATGAGCTAACTAAGTCATTACAAACTAGAAAGAACACAACACCAGGTTTGGATAATATTCCATATATATTAATAAAAAAGTTACATCCAAATGCGCAAAACATATTACTCTGCATTTTTAATAAATTATGGCAAGATCTCATCATACCTGAAGCTTGGAAAACTCAATGTGTTGTTCCCATATTAAAGCCGAATAAGCCAGAAAATATTTCATCTTCATACAGACCAATATCATTATCATCTTGTTTGGGAAAATTATTTGAAAACATGATAAAGTTACGTTTAGACTACTTTTCAGAAAGTAATAATCTAATTCCTGCGGTGCAACATGGGTTTAGAAAGGGTAAAAGTTGCTCTGAAAGCTTTGTATCATTAATACATGATATTAAAGAAGTTAAATTAAGTAATTCTAACATGGTTTGTGTCTTCTTAGACATTAAGGGTGCTTTTGACAATGTCAATATAGAAGAGCTTATCCAAGTACTACATGATATAGGAGTAACAGGACCTGTACTACAATGGCTGTTTAAATTTCTAAGGGACAGAACCATTTATGTAAAGTACAATAACAAGCTGCATGGTCCTAGTGTAGCTAATAAAGGAACTATGCAAGGTGCTACACTTTCTCCTTTATTATACAACTTATACACATCAGAAATATTAAAACATGTAAATACAGATAATGTTAATATTTTGCAGTTTGCAGATGACTTGCTTTTATACAGCTCTAACCAAAATATAGATATAGCAAAAAGCAATATTAATAATGCTCTAAAACAACTGTATACATATTACCATGATAAACTTAAATTAGATGTAAGTCCAGAGAAAAGTTCAGTTTTAACTTTTAGTAAAAATTATTCCGATATAAAAATTAAATACAATAACACTGAAATACCTACTGTCACTCAATATAAATTTTTGGGAGTTATTATCGACACACAATTAAAATTTGATAAACACATTGACTATATCAGTAAAAAGGCCATGAAAGCTATTAATCTCTTACGGCATTTGGCAGGTACTTATTGGGGTTCAGACCCTAAGACTATGACCATGCTGTATAAAAGTATAGTCAGAAGCCATTTTGATTATAGTAGTTTAGCCTACTTGAATGCTAGTACCACCCATCTCAGGAAATTAGATGTTATACAAAATATAAGTCTTAGACTAATTTGCGGAGCAATGCGCTCCACCCCTATTAACTCATTAGAAGTAGAAACTTGCATACCTCCTTTATTTATTAGGCGTCTCCAGTTAGCTGAGAGATTCTTGTTAAAAACTTTATCCTCTGACAATTGTTTAAATTTGAAACTCAGTAAAATGACAGAACTGTTACACTCCATGGCAGGTTCTAGTCTAACTCCACAGTCACTTCTTTCTGGTACTGAAATCATACAAATTTATAGCAATGTTAAAACTAAATCACAAAATACATACAAATGTAATAAATGGCCTATTTATGAATGCTCTTACAATAGTCTTGTTAATTATGATAGAAATAAGATCCACTTAGATATAATATCTAATCAATTTGATTTTATAGAATTTAAAAATAATAGGGATGATAGTTACTTTATATACACAGATGGTTCTAAAGACAAACATAATGTTAGATCAGCATTTTATGACCCTCAAGCTAATTACTGTGAGTGTATCAAATTAAATAACAATTCTAGCATATTCACAGCTGAAAGTTATGCTATTCTGCAATCTTTAATGTATATAAAGAATAATGTAAATAGTGTAAATATTTTAGTAATAACTGATTCTAAAAGTGTACTAACTTCTTTATTTGATGGACCTTCATCTTACAAATCTAGCTTTATTCTGTGTAAAATTCTTAGTATGATAGAAAATTTTATTAACCTAGGTATAAATGTAGAATTTGTTTGGGTTCCCTCCCACAGTGGCATAGAAGGAAATGAGATTGCCGACAGTTTGACACACATGGAACATGATCAAGACCACACTCATACTCTTCAACTTCCGTTTACTGATTACTATGTTTACTTCAAGGAAAATATTAGGAAGTTGTGGAATGACTATTGGAACACTACGTTAGAAACTAAAGGCAGGTGGTATGCTGAAATACAGAAAGACTTACCAGTGAATCCTTGGTATGATAAAGGTGATCCTAAAAGAAACCGAAGATTTATTACAGTTCTCACAAGAATGAGACTCGGCCACTGTTTGGTTCCAACGCATCTATACAGAATCAAGGTTTACAATAATGCACAATGTCCACACTGCTGTACTGAAGATGATGCTGATTTACAACACATTGTTTTCAATTGTTCAAAGTTTACCAACCAACGGTCAATAATGCTTAGTGACATTGACAGTTTCGTTTCAGTTCAAACCCATAATCAAAACCGAATCAGTGTACCCCGCCGCGTTCAAGACCTTCTTAGCAATACTGACTTTTTTATTCCTTTGTATAAATATATTGTAAATAGTGTAGAGAAAATTTAAGTTTGTGAAACAATACTTTAATTGTTAAGTTAGTATTTTATGTATGTAGTTGTCGTTTTTTTTTTTTTGTTTTACATGTCAAAATTGTTTTGTCAGGATTTTTCAATCAATTTTTCTCTTTGTTATTTATTATGTTGTCAAGACTTAAGTTGAAATTGATTACCTCTTGTACCTACTATAATAATATGTATGCGACTGAAGGACTTTGTATCCATGAATGAATAATAGAGTCATGAATAAATTAATAAAAAAAAAAAAAAAAAAAATACGTCCGTAGTTACTTGCTTGTACATTACTATATAATTTGTGCGTACCTATATAATTTGTGGTGCGTACGTAGTACATTTCGCGGGTAAGTTGTCGCTCTCGTGCGCTCTGGTGTTATTGATTGATTTTAAATAATTACTATATAATTTGTGCGTACGTAGTACATTTCGCGGGTAAGTTGTCGCTCTCGTGCGCTCTGGTGTTATTGATTGATTTTAAATAATGCTGATTGATTAAGTGTATTGTGTAAATTATTGTTTAAGAACTAAAATGAAAGAAGGATTTGAAAAAGGCTAATCTGACAACCTTCCCATAGTCCACGATATGATGGTGGCAGAATATTTTATAAAAAAGATTTTGTAGCAGCTGAAATTCTAAAAAATTATAAAAGTTATTTATCTCAGAAAGTTTGCGGGCCGCAAAGTGAAAAGATTGAACAGCTCTGCTTTCTGTTTAGTTTTTGCTCGAAATATCGTAAAAACAAAATATATTTAAACATTCTTTTACAAATAATCAAACATCAATATATATTTATAAACATTTTACTGCAAAACATGCGCAAACTTTCGAACTCTACGTCAATCTTGAAGAACGACTTGGGTCATTGTTCATTGACTTATCTACTTGTGTAACTCAAGTTTGGGTGTTTATTTACATTGAACACTGTAGTTTTAAACTTGTAATCAATGTTTCTTCTTGAAATTATAATGATCATTAACCTTTGAGACGAAAGGTTCAATACATCGTTAGTTTTAATACACTGCGATGCGATCGAGTGCCTACATACCTACTAAAAAGCATGTACCTAGTTAATAGCAATAACCAAGTACCTACCTACTACTTAGTATTTCACATGACAAGGTATAGGTATAAATAGTATTTTAATACATAAATCGAAATGATCCTCACAACAAGAAGCTGTCGTGATTGGTCCTAATGGATGCGCTCTTCTCATCGCATTTGTCCATTTTTTTCTCGTGAAAAAACAACTTTTGAGGTGTTTTCGTGGCCGATATTTATCTTTGACTTTTTGCCGCAGACAGGGTTTTCTATCACCAAAGTAAGTTCATATTTTGATTGTACATTTTGAGTATTGAGTACCTGCCTATTGAGTCAGTGGGTCGTATTGGAAACTATGCTTAACATTGATCAAAAGTAATGTTATTCTTATACATTTACAACCTTTACATTTTTACTTTACACCTTTGAGCCCATGTTCAGGTCTGCAAAAGGTACCTATCGGTCCTGTTAATGATCGTAGTTTCAACAGTATTTAAGTGTGAGTGTGACGGTTAGTTTTTTTGGTTCTCATTGCTCCTATTGTGCACCAAATTTTTTGACTATAGTCTAAAGCTCTAACCTCACTAGTTTGCCTCAAAACAGCATGTGTCAGCAGGGGACACGTTTCTCCAGCTAACACACAAAAAAAACTCCTAGTAACAAAGTTATGGTGGCACCTAAAATATCACTGACAAGCTTGATTGCTCCTAATATGCACTAAAATATGGCATGCTTAGAATTTCTCTATGTCTTATGAGGAAGCTGTAGACACACACATATGGAAATGGATGAGTGTATAGAGTCCGCGCCACGAAATAAGTCTCCTGAGAGCGGTCTGCATTCGCGTTCAACATTCGAAAATGAGCTCTATTACTATGAACATAATTTTAGTTCCTTAATATTCCGCGGGTCTTAGTTGGTCGAATAAGTCGGGTGGGTTTCGTGTAAAAAATAAAATAACTTATATTGATATTGCATTTAATTTAATGTTTAAATGACGTTTAGCCTAGTCATATTGTACAAAAAGTTATCGCTGAAATCGGAATAATACCAATACACCTGCATATTTTGGTTATATATATATACGTTTTAGAAAGCTGCAAATCTGGATAAATACTGTCTACCTAGGTTACCCAAACAACATACCAAAAATGCAGGTGTATCGGAATTATTCACGTTTCGAATGTTACATATGACTGGTCTCTAATATTCAAACAGATTTACAAATTCAGTTACAGAAATACCCAAAATAATATTATTTGTAACTTTTTTGCGCCTAACTAGGCTAAAACATTTAACCCAGAGTTAGTGCTACTTTTGTATGCATTAACTATGGGTCAAATACTAACCCAGCTTGGCGCTAGGAGGCCTTACTGATCAAAATAATGTATTCATTAAATATATCATTTCCTAATGACAGTCTAAAACTAACATCAAAGGAGACATAAGTCCCCTAAAAAAACTAAATCACGTTAAACTACTAATATAAACGTAGCAAGTATAAAAATAGCACGCAAAAAGAAGCCTAAAGAATAATTAATAAATGTAAATTAATACTGTTTGTATAATGAAATGAGAAAAAGCTATATAACAACTATGGTTATGTTACCGTTAGAAGTACCTACGAGTTAAATTAAATTAATTATATAAAACATCACATTCACATAATAACATGTAAAATTAATTTAGTATTACTTACATTTAGGGTCTGTTTCACGTGTTCCTGTCTTGTAATAACTGATAAGTGCTTAAGTCCTACGTCGAACTCAATGCATTCTTTCGTCGATCTAGTTAGACGATAAATATTTCTTATTAGTGAATTGCACTGCAGAAACTACACTCTCGGGCAAATAAAGCGGGTCACTGCATTATTTTCATAGCAAAGTGAGCATATTTGTATGAAATAACGCCCGCTTATATAAAAATAAGTGATCCGCTTTATTTGTCCGCGAGTGTTCATACAATACAGGTGGGAAAAAACGGTAGTTGAAGGGAAAGTACCCTAAATATTAATGTTAGCAAATTTCAATTACAGAAAAATATACGTTTATTTGCAAAAATAAGTAAAACTAAATTTAAAGTTTTAAAAAATCACTTGCTTGAACGGGGAATCGAAACAGCAGCTTAAACTAGAACAATATGCTATTATGGTACCAATCGATAGTGTTAATCATAAATACCAATTTAGTTTGTTAGCTACTATCTTAAATACACAGGTTTTAATTAAATTAAATTTATATTAAATAATTTTTACCATTGCTTGATACAAAACTCGGTACGCTACTTAGAAGTAATCTTTTATCATAACAGGCTTTCCCCTTTTAATTCTGGACATGGATACTATGTATGTCACTTCAACTAAAAAGTACATGTTTTTTTCTAATTATTGCTGGTTCTATTCTCTGTTTAGGCAAGTAATTTATCAAAAATCTTTGAATGCACTTTTTGTAATTATTGAAAATACTACTTATTACTGGAAGTAAAATTTGAAATCATCAATATTAATGGTACTTTCACTCCAACTACCGTCTTTTTTTTCACCCTTCAAAGTGCCCAAGTAGACTAGTGGAACAGGCCATAAAGATTTACAATTTGAGCACAACCTATCAAAATAGCAATCGTCTCTTTTTTAATCCCCCACCGGCACCTCGCATATGATATTGGTAGTCGCTCTCTACTACCTGGCTAGAGAATATACAGTGAACATATTGTTGTAAGTATAATTTAACTATTGAACGTGTCTGGTTTGGTTGCAGTTATTTGTCGAGCGATGTTAACGACGCGGTTTAGGTCTTAATAAGTAGTATTAATCAGAATCACTGTCTTGTGGCGCACCTTAGGGGAGGCTTACGTCCAGCAGTGGACTGCAATAGGCTGAATGATGATGAATTAGAATTCAGTGACTGTTTAATATGTAAAAATCAATAAGTTTCATTATCCTCAATAGGTTGCTAGTTGGCACTTGTTGCATTGCAAAACATTATTATTTTTTAGACGGTTGGTACATACAATGAATAATTATTCTATATGACGCCCGACTGATAGTTTACTTTACTGAGTTTACTGTACTGTCTCAGTGAAAGAACAGACACAGAATTTATAGGACGTTCCACAGTTGAAAATGTTGCAAAGTGATGCATTAAAATATAATAATTTATGAACGGATTTTTTTTTAGTTTCCGGCGCCAAAATGCCGAAAATCAAAATCTCCAAAATAAATAAAGAAAAAAATTATTTATTTTGAAATCTTTCATAAAGTATGAAGTCCAGCATACCTTGTAATACTGTTCAGTGTTCATATGTCATGGACAATACAGAGTAGATTACTGTAGCTCAAGCGACTCTAAGGCCCGTATTACAGAACGTTACTCGAGCAGTGTTCTGTACTTGATGGCAGTTAGAAAGGGACGTCGCTACATGCGATGTATAAGCGCGTCCCTTGCTAACTGTACTCAAGTATAGATCACTGCTTGAGTCACGTTCTACGGGTCTAAGGTTAATTCGACTGTTTTATTTATAAATCCGAAATATCAGAATAATCATAAAAAAATATAACTTGAAATGTGTAGCTGACACTATTAACCAATAGATGACTCACAGACAGACAACTCTACAAGAAAAAAAAATCCTTTGGAACCACGATTAATTATTTCTAAACTAAAACTTTACATTTAAGTTTCATTACAATCTTTGAAAATTAAGTAAATAGAATTAGAAAATACAATCAAAAATAACACAAAAGCGTGTTATTTGTGAATGTATATTTCCTTACATTTAAGTAAATAGGTAAGTACACCATTTTCCTTAAATATTTATAGAAATGTATGTGTAGATCATTACTCATTCATGACATATAAAACCTCCGGGAATAGAATATCTATAAAATAAGCGACGAGAAATGTTGTGTTTAACAACATTTCTCTTCGCTTATTTTTGCTACCTACTCTCTATCTAAATAGAAATAGTTTATACCTAAACTTTAAAATACTCATTTCCAGGTTTCAATAAACGATAAACAGTACAAAAGTACCTAATAGTTTATGGGTTTTTTTTATAGTTATATACCAATTCCATATTTTCTTTACACTTTTGTTCAAATAAGAGACGCTCTTTAGAGTGGTCTCTCTCTTGCAAATGCATTCTCAAATAGCTAAAACTTATTCTTCTTCTTCTTTTTATGTAGTGGCGGTGCTTTTTTGGATTTCGCCAATGTCCAGTTTTTGGCTCAGTGGGTTGTTTTCACAGACTCTGCGCTTCTGCTAGGTGACGTGTGAGAAATAACTAAAACTAACAAATCGTCATAGTCACAGTTCTCATAACATATCTTAGTATTTAATTACATCAAGAAACATTTAGGAAAATGTGTGTCTACAATTGTATAAAAATAGAACGAGTATATGCTATATCTAAAAGATTATATCGTTAAAATAACACTAGCAGTCTACAAACAATGTAAAATAAGTAATACCCTATAAAATAAGATACAATAAAATATGCTACCACAGATATATTCTCAGATTTTATTTTTGTGAATGAGATCGTTATGCCAGAAGGGGTAACTTTATGCGGCTTTCTTTGCTATTTTGGCCCCGCACAAAGTCCTGAAACAAAATATATATTTTATTATAACATCTACCTATTCGTAAAGAGCTAGATAATACTTCGTAAACAAAGACCAAAATAGCTCTTTAATCACTAGGGAGTAAACTTTTTTTTTATTTGGAGCGAGGATATTGTTAGCAAAGTTCCAATCAGAAAAACATCAAGCACGAACATTGGGTTCTGTGAACAACTAAATGGCTGTCTATAACAATTATAAACACACGATCAGTTTTAACTGTTGGATAGCTGAAAAGTTTTAAATGATCATGTGTTGGGTGAAAACTGTCAAGCAAGCCTGCCTGGCATATTTTACTGAAGTGTATTTTACATATTTTTGATGCGGTTTTCAGTGGTGGGTTCGGGTTTGATTGATGCATGTTTTCAGATAGGTATTACGGTGACAACTCACCAGGGGGCGCTGCAGTAAACATTTGTTTGTGAAAAACCAAAGCTACTAATCCGATTTCGATGCGGTTTTCAGTAATGTGTTTTATATGGTACAATGTACATAATATGCGCTCTAAAAGGTTTTAAATAAAAAGCAAAATAATAAAAAAACCCACGACGAGACGGTTAAAACGTAAATTGAAAAAGGATATAGTTATTTGTTATGCAACGCTGGAAAGTTGGTTATTTAACGGCGAGTTACCTCTATTGAAATCTGAGCAAGTGAAGGATTCTAGGATTGAATCCTGAGCGAAGCGAGGATTTCAAAGGTACAAGACGCTAAAAACTTTTCTGCCGAGCGCAACACACAATTTTTCACCTCACAACAGCGAGTCCGCGGTCAACTTCCGGTAAAAAAATCTTTAAACATAAAGTTTAATCTAAATATTCTCGTTGTTTTAATGATATAAAAAACTAAAATAATAAAAAAAGGGAGTATTATAGTTAATTTAAAATTATTTAATATATTGTTACTTATTAATAAGAATAAAAACGATTTCGTAAATGTTGACACTGACATGAGGTACAAGACAAAGACAATTTAAAAATAAATATTTATGTCACAGTCCGAAATCCAATTATAGGTTGTAAAATCTCACCCAGCCTAATATAAAATTCTTATAACAAATAGTTTAATCTTATTGTTATTGTTTTTATGATTCAATGAACTAAAATAATATAATAAAACCAAAACGGAGTATTATAAATAATTTAATGCTATTTAAAATAAGAATTAAATATAACAAAAAATTAAATAGTCCGATTCGGAACGCATTATGACATATTTGTAGGTATTAAATTAAAAAAGTACTTTGCCGAGCTAGGCCGCAAAAAAATTTTCTACGCCTAAACTGATTGACAAAACCTCCTTTTCAGAGCGTGTGAGGTGAAAATTATTTAAAAAAACTCCGACTTAATTATCCGTCGGGGGCTGCCATCACTACTTTAAATTTCAACGTAAATATAAATAAGTAAGTATAGCAATAAAATATCTCCAATTGTTCACGTTACTTTAAAACTGCATAACTAGTTCATTTAATGGCAGCCCCTGTCGGATAATTAAGTAGGAGTTTTTAAAAAATATTTTAATCCTGTATCAACTTACGATATAACCATGCATCGTGGGCTTTCCAAAAATTGTAATTTTGCTTTTTATATCATGTATAAAATCAGCAGCTCGCCATCTAGCGGATTACGCCACGGACTACTCCAAAGCCATACAAAAACCTAACGCGTTCACTATAGACCGTGAGTAGAAAAAAACTCGCACTAAGCACACAGTTCACCCATCACGCAGACCCGTGATTAACACCTACTACTGCCCACTTGCCATTGCCCACTAACATTTTAAACATGGTTAATATCACTAACATTATTATGAAAACGAGATTTTGAGATGAACGCCATAGGAGGCCGTCGAGCGTCACGCGAGCACGAACGTACGCAACTGGTGCTCGCGGTATCAGAACAGTTCACTTATTATGCAAAACCCGTAATTATAATGCCGTGTGTCCCACATGTTGCCACGCGAGCTAATCTGAACGTTGCTGCTCGCGAGGATCATTCGGCTCACGGCGGTGCTGGAAGGGCGCTCAGGGGACGCATGTGTATTGATAGATAGAGTATGGAAGACAAAGAACATCGTAATCTAGTGAGATTTGATGATGCCTCAAGGCAGCCGTTGCAATGTTGATACACGCATTAAGACATTGCTCACTCACAATAGGATGACCGCGAGCGTCATGCAAGCACGGAAGTATGCAGCTCGTATTCGCGGTATCAGAAAGTTCAGCCATCATGATGACCCGTGATTAATACAAATTGCTCACTCACCATAGGAGGGCCGCGAGCGTCACGCGAGCACGAACGTATTCAGCTCGTGCTCGCGGTATCAGAATAGGTTCACCCATCCCATCACGCAAACCCGGGTAATGGCGTGTATCGATATTGCGAGGTGGCCTCGCGAGGCAATTTGGATGTTGCCGCTCGCGAGGATCGTTCGGCTCACTGTCGCGTTGCGGTGCGGAAAGGGCGCTCAGGTGACGTATGTATACTGATAGATAGAGTATGGAAGACAAAAAGTACAACTTCGTGATCTAGTGAGATTGGATGATGCCTCGAGGCAGCCGTCGTAATGTGCATTTAGATATTGCTCATTTACAATAGGAGGGCCTCGAGCGTCACGTGAGCACGAACGTATGCAGCAGGTGTTCGTGATGTCAAAACAGATCACCCATCACGCAGACCCGTGATTAATACACATTGCACACTCACCATAGGAGGCCAGCGAGCGTCACGCGAGCACGAACGTATGCAGCTGATGCTCGTGGTATCAGAACAGGTTCCTCGGCTGCGGAACAGCCACCACGGCCGCCCCCGCCCGCCCCGTGCTCAGCGGCGCTAGCTTACGCCAACAGTTCGACTCGGAGTCGTATACTTCTACTACGCACAAGTATTGCACGCCGTCGTAACCCCCTACGAAAACAATAAACACAAAATAAACTTAAGGAATTATTATAATATGGCTCAGTGAGAGTTTGCAAATGTCCAAACGTTACAATCGCGTTTAAGTTTAAATTTGTCAGATAGATCTTATTACAATGGGGATAAGAAGATTGAGAATAAAACTCGTAACGCAAAGGCCATCGTTAGGACATATGCAAACTTACAATATCGTTCGTTTATCTCACGAACGCATGTGAATTTAACGAGTTTCAACTTTATTGCGTATTACTTATAAATCTTAATTATCCCAATCCTTACATAGCTTCAAACTACAAGTGTAGGAACACTATCTTTCCTTTAAAACCTGAGACAGTATCCTATATAATATGTATTGATAATATATTTATATAATGTTTATATGTATATATATTATTTTTTTAATCCAAAAACACCATGAACTTCCCATTATGTATGAATAATGTAGTTTTGGTGTAGGTAAAATAAAGAATATTTCATTCATTTCATTTATTCATTCATTAATTATACAGCAGATAGTTAGAAACACTAGTCGATTTTTATACAAACGAGGTAACTTTGGAGCCTTGATTCTCTGCCAAGTATTAACCGAACTGTGATCTGACAATGGTTATCCAGGGAGTGAATGGAGAAGATCCAGATTGCTATACACACCCGACTAATCTGATCAACATTCTAAGAAATGTATGGATATGTTTAAAAAACAGCGAAAATATCATAAAAATGTATGGAATTCCCAAAACTGAAAACGCTGATCCCTACATTTTTTTGAGTAGATCAGATCAGTTGGATGTGTATAACAATCTTAATCACCTCTATTCACTCCTTGGTTGGCTATTATCAGATCACAGCACGGTCAATCCTTGGCAGAGAACCAAGACTCCAAAGTTACCTCGTTTGTATGAAAATCGATTAGTGTTTATAATTATCTGTCCACCACTGTATGTATGTTGCGTGGTTGCTGCGCGGTGTTTGTGGAAACGTTTCAAAATATTCTTTATGTAGCTATATCATTAGCGTGTAACCCAAATTGCAAATACCTGTCACTTACCGACAGCTACAATCCGGTCGCCCAGCAGGCAGCAGCCGATGGCGTCCCACCCGTAAGACAGCAGCGCTAGCAGCACCCAGCTGTCCGCCACGGGGTCGTATCGCTCGACGCACGCGAGCGGTCTGCCCGGCGCGTATAGGTGATGATGATGATGACTCACCGACGGCTACAATCCGGTCGCCCAGCAGGCAGGAGCCGATGGCATCCCACCCGTAAGACAGCAACGCTAGCAGCACCCAGCTGTCCGCCACGGGGTCGTATCGCTCGACGCCCGCGAGCCGTCCGCCCGGTGCGTATAGGTGATGCTGATGATGACTCACCGACGGCTACAATCCGGTCGCCCAACAGGCAGGAGCCGATGGCGTCCCGGCCGTAAGACAGCCGCGCTAGCAGCACCCAGCTGTCCGCCACGGGGTCGTATCGTTCGACGCACGCGAGCCGTCCGCCCACCGTGTTTGCTGGCGCTTCGTGCCCGCCCAGCGCGTATATGTAACCACCAGCGGCACATACCTAACGTAGATTGTAACAGCGGGGTTAAAACCGAATTCCCAAATTCTGCTAATGTTGACAACACACAATCTTATATCTATTGTGTTTCGATTAAAGTGCTTTGTTGCAGTTCTTCTAACTACAGTGTAAAAACACCACAGGTTGCACTCTGGGAGTGCCGGCAGAAGTGAAAACCGCTTAAACGAAAATAACCATCAAAATCCACTATATCTTGACCACAACTTCATAAAAAGTTGATGAAAACGGAGACCAACTTGATTTGGCAGGTAAATCCATTAAAACATCAATATGAAAGTTGGTAGTAATGAGAGATTTTTATAAAATGGTTGTTATTAACTAATATACGTAGATCTTTTAAGTGTGAGACTTTATGTAATTTGAAATAGGTCAACGGTAAATGGTCTTATGAATTTTCGGGTCACGTGTCCTGATGACGCGAAGTTATCATTTTTTTACCCATCCCAAAAAATATAACTGATGTGCACAACGCCGCTAAAGAAATTTCACTTCAAAAAAATACCACAGCAGAAACAGGATTGATACGACATGACAAAAAATTTGCATAATGGAATTTGAAATCTTCGTTTTATTGGTCAAACGGTTTGACTCAAACTAGTAGTTGCCTGCACTAATAGTTTGAGTTAAGCCGAAGTATTCTAACTTGAAAACTTGTAAAATAAAAACTTTTTATAAAAAAAAACCGACTTCTAAAATCATGAAGTAAAAAATAAGAGAGATGCCAGCCAAGGTATTCTACATTGCACTTCTATTACTTTAATTTTTCTTACCTTGACTGGCACCGACTCCAAACGGCTTATTTTTATTTTTATTTTATTTTGGAAGGCAGTTTTTATTAAAATTAAGTTTCTTAATAATCTCTACTGGTCAACCGGGAAGTCCCCCACTGTACGTTAACAAGTTTAACAACATGTTTTCTTGTAAACGTTTTGCAGTGCAAACGCACGGTAAAACCTGGCGTCTATTACAGCAGAATCGAATCGAATCGCATTTCTTCCTGCGTGTCCATCTCAGTAGGTAGGTCAAAATCCGCTTGCAGGCAATAAGCGCGATCGATTCGATTTAGGTCGCTAATGGACGCGGCTTAACAGTAGATGCACAGCAGAGTGATTCAATAAGTTTACCGAAAAAAAGCAAAACGTAGAGGACAACTACTTACTTCTTTTAAGGGTGAAAGGACATGCGTTTGATTGATTTAAATAATGAAATTTTAGGAGGTGGTCAGGTAAAGTGTTTACAATCAAAGAAAAATATATAAAAAAAAGTTTAAATAATTTAGTGAGTTCGTAATTTACTATGTAATATTTTTCAGTGTATCTAATTCCTTACGAAGCTTAAAACCTTGAATAATGAAAAGAAAAACAATTAAATAAATATTTTAAAACAGCTGATATTACGCTTGTTTGCCCGCACTGCGCTGTTGCGCGGTGCTGCGACGGCCAGCCGGCCGTCGACCTCAATCAGTCAGCTGAGCCATATGTACCTTACTTACTATGTAGCAATGCTACCGTCTGACCTGTGCCTGAAACGCGATTATTTTCTTATATAACAACTAATTTGTACGAATTCGTCTAAAGTGCAATAAAGGCTAACGATTAATGGCTAGATCTAGTTAAGACTACATTGTATGTAAGTATGTAGGTACTGACTGATGTGATGATTCTATCAACACTTGTTATTACGAGTGTTGAGGTGACTATTATGCTGTGATGAGTCTTGTTTATAGCCGTGAATTTATTATTCAGCCTTCGCTTATAAAACAAAATCTAGTTTTAAAAGTCTTGCTTAACAGTAGGTGCATGTTTGTAAGGTACTTACATGGGGTGCAGGGCGGCTAATGTGTGCTCAAGTGTGTGATGTTGAGCAAGACACATCTACCGCCAAGTGTTGCTTCCGCGTCCTCGTCGCGCACCCTGGTAATACTCGGATTCTTACAGGCATCACACAATACCATCTGCCCTGGGATCCGAGTAGCTAAGAAGAAGTAACGCTATCCCGCACGTGAAATCCAACATGTGCGGGAGATTCCCTTCCCTTACCCTACCCCCCCTTCCACCCCAACCCATCCTATCCTTACCCACCCTACCCAAACCCATCCTACCCAATTCCACACTTCCCTTACCCAAACCAAGGTGTGAACCGGACCGTGCCGATGGATGCGTGGCCAGGGGGTAAGCCTGGTCTCAAACGGTGTCTCTCCAGTGGGAGGGCAACCCTGGAGAAGGATGCAGCCTTACCCGGGCATGCGGGGCTCTGCTCGGGTGTACCGTGTATTTCCCTTGCTAATCGTGGGACCAAAATGGAAACAGGTAACAACTCAAAAAATTTTAAAACACCCAGACGCGCCGAAAGTGAGGAGTCACTCCCCACAGCTTTCGACGCGTCTCTTAGACTCAGCAATGAGGATAGGATCGATGAGGAGGTCTTGCTGGAATCGCCAACCCCGTCCCCTAATAAGGACGACAAAATCGACACCAGCAAATCGGAACCGCAAGCCACGTCCCCTAAAAAGGACGAGGTCAATGGTTCCGGCAAAGATAGGGAATGGAACGTGGCCATGACGAAGAGCAAATGGAAGAGGGAGAAGCGGAAGCTCTTCAAAAAGCTGCAGGAGGCTCAAAAGGCTCCTGGATCCCAGGTCTTGACACCAAACCCGTCGGGCTCTGGGACCGAGGAGCATAAACAACAGAGGAGGCCACCAAAAATAAAAAGGCAGGGGACAGACCCTGAGGAGGGACCGTCGCAGCAGCGTCCGCCCAAGCGACAGAACCGAGGTAACGAGGTGGAGGGACCGCGAGGCTCCGCAAAGGAGCAGAGCGATCTCGCCGTCTATGTGCACCGAGGGGACGGCGTTAGGCTGGACGACGCTGCGGCGGCTCACATCAGAACGAGGTTGGTAGGTCTGATCAGGGAGCAGCTGGATGCCAAAGTCGAGGGGGACGAGGGACAATTCACTGCTTTTGCTACGTCTGGTCTGGTGTCGGAAGGATTCTTCCTTGTGACACCATTCACGACTGAGGCTAGGGAGTGGATTCTCACTCGCAACCTGGGTGAGTACATGGGCACTACGCTCGAGGTCAAGCCCCTGGATCGAAGCCGAGTATCGGTGTGGCTGCCAGGCAGAGAGGAGGATCACACTGATGCCCTCAAGTACCTCCAACTCGGCAACAGGATCCAGAAAGATCTGAGGGTAATGGAATGGTCCCTCATTTACAAGGAGGAGCTGGCAGCGGGCGTTCGGCTGGTTCTGGGCGTGCCAAGCGGAGTGTTTGGTGAAGAGAGGGACCATGCCTGGCTTCACTATCAGCTTACCAGAGTACAGGCGAGGCATATTAAAACGGCCAGGAAAAACACTCCACAGACGGGGTGCTCTGTCTCAAACACAGATACACGGACGGAGCATCCAAGCACAAGCGCCAATACAATCACAACAGCACAAACATGTGGGCCACCGGAAAGCCGGGTGGGAACTCGCAGGGACAACTGTGCAATGCCGAAACGCAATGTACACCCCCTGCGGACACACCACCGAGCCGAAGGTGGAACAAACCCACATGCAACAAGCACGCGCCTGGACCCCAAGCCGAGCACCAAAGGGTGGAAACCCACAGGCTGGTCACCACCTGACCTGGGACATATCACCCCGAGGGCGAAGCAACAGGGCTCAGGCTTAGACACACACAGACACATACACACACACTAACAGTAACATTCAACACGCACGATAACACACACAAAACACAATCACCAAAACAAAAAAAAAAAAATGATAATTCAGTTAAATTTGCACCACTGCCGCTAAGCCATGACCTAGCTCTGCAGATTCGTGGTTTCAAATGACATAGATATTGCCCTGCTACAAGAGCCGTATGTTAACACTGAGGGCCGAGTGGCTGGTATTGGGTGCCTGGGAGGGACGACCATCTATTGTCGTGATGGTAAGTCCACTCCGAGGACATGCATATACGTCAGCAACAAGGCACGGGCACTAGGACTAATAGAAGTTGAATGTTACAGAGATCTCACAGCAGCGATAGTTACAATAGGCGATGAAGGCGGGCGCAGAAAAAGGATGGTCTTCATGTCTGTCTACATACCGAGTGAGACGGATTACGAGCCTCCAGGGACATGCCTAGAAGAAACAATATCGAGATACACAGGTATGAACATCCCCATTGTGGCAGGCTGTGATGCAAACTCTCACCACACCGTGTGGGGCAGCACAGACTGCAACAACAAGGGTAATCTTTTACTTGAATAGTCCTAAGTACTAACCTAGAAATAATGAATACAGGCAACACACCGACATTCGTTACAAGAACGAGGAAAGAAGTACTAGACATTACACTCATGTCAAAGGAAGAGAGCTATCGGATGAAAGAATGGAGAGTTGACACCTCCGATTCTTTCTCAGACCATCGCAGTATCACCTATAGCTTGAACTACCAACTTGAAACTATAAGCTATAGGAACAATAGGAGGACTAACTGGGATATATTCGAAAATCACATGAAAAAATGGAAACCCGGTAATGCTAGGATAATAAACAACATAACGGATATAGAAAGGGAAGCAGACAGACTAGAAAGGACCCTCGTGGAATCCTATTTAACGGCCTGTCCGTTGAAAAAGCTCAAGTCAGGGAAGGGACAACCCTGGTGGAACAAGGAACTCAACAAACTAAG
Source organism: Chrysoteuchia culmella (assembly GCA_910589605.1). Taxonomy (NCBI): domain Eukaryota; kingdom Metazoa; phylum Arthropoda; class Insecta; order Lepidoptera; family Crambidae; genus Chrysoteuchia; species Chrysoteuchia culmella. The sequence goes on from OU342653.1 coordinate 12,587,017, forward strand.
AAAGAGAATCAGAAAGGCACTCAGAATTGCCTAAGAAAAGGACGATGACGAGAGCTGGAACAAGTACAGAGAAGAACGGAATAATTTCAAGTACAAAAGCCGAAAAGAAAGAAGAAGCGGATGGGGAGCCTTTTGCGAAAACATCTCTGGACAACCCGAGTCAGCCAGGCTAATGAGAATGTTAGCAAAAGACAACACCTGCAAACTAGGCAGTCTCAAAAAAGATGACACTATAATAGTGGATCCCAAAGAAATACTGACCGACATGATGGCAACTCACTTCCCGGACTGTATAGAGCACACAGAGGAGGAGATGAATACTCTATCCACAGAACACCTATCAGTCGGTGAGGCAGAGGCCGAACTAGTTATCACGGAAGAGAGGCTAAGGTGGAGTATCACCTCATTTCTACCACACAAAGCAGCGGGACCAGACGGCATCTTTCCAAAAATGCTACAAACTGCTCTCAGGTTCATAATGAAAGATCTCCTAGCTCTATACCGGAGTAGTCTAGCAACAAATTAAATTCCAAGCGGATGGAGAAAAGTCAAGGCTGTCTTCATACCGAAACCAGGGAAGGCCACATATCAGGAGGCGAAGTCCTTCAGGTGTATCAGCCTTTCCTCGTTCCTACTGAAGACACTGGAAAAGATAATAGACAGACATATAAGAGAAACCATAAGTAAAAGTATAAGCCCACTACATGACAATCAACATGCTTACATGGAAGGGAAATCCATTGAGACAGCCCTCCACAACATGGTAGTCAGAGTAGAGAGATCAACCAAAGACAAAGAATACGCCCTAGCATGCTTCTTCGATGTAGAGGGCGCTTTTGACAAAGCGTTTGCACATGCCATCGTGGAGGCCTTAAACAGAGAAGGCGTAACAGAACAAATATCAGGCTGGATCACCAACATGCTACAACACAGATCCATACAAGCAGAACTAGCAGGCAGTAAATACACCATTAGAGCCAAAAGAGGCTTTCCCCAAGGGGGATGTCTATCTCCGCTGTTATGGTGCATTCTAATAGATGAGTTAGTAAAAAAGATTACCGCTATGAACATATACATCCAAGCGTACTCGGATGACGGCCTCTTACTTGTGAGAGGGAAAGTACTAAGCGTGGTCAGAGACATAATGAGAAGAGGAATCATGACAACATTGAGATGGTGTAGGAATAAGGGACTGAACCTCAACCCTACAAAAACCAAACTGATGCTGTTCACGAATAAGAGAAAGGTTGTTAGAATGACACCAATAATCATAGAGGACGAGGAGCTGGAAACCGTAAAGGAATTCAAATACCTAGGGGTGATCCTGGACAGCACCCTCAGTTTTAGAAACCTCATAAAAGAAACAAGCAAGAAGGCGATGACAGCCCTCATGCAATGCAGAAGAGCCGTTGTAATCCAATGGATCTATAGATCAATCATACTACCAAGAATTTTGCATGGTGCCCTGGTATGGTGGCACAAAGCGCAACTAGAATACAACAGGAAAGAACTCACGAAGGCACAGAGACTAGCCAGCATCATGACATCAGGAGCTATGAGAACTACTCCCACGGCCGCCCTAGAAATGATACTAGGCCTCAGTCCAATAGATTTGGAAATAAAAAAGAGAGCCACAGAACAATGGTTTAAGCTGAAAAGCACAAATCTATGGAAAGGAAGAAACAATGACAAAGGTCATGCAGAAATAGGCAAAAACTATGAAGAAAACCTTTCTATGATATTAGTTAACAACGACCTAATAAATAAGGAAAGGATTTTCGACAAAAAGTACAGGGTAAGCATCAGATCCAGAGAAGACTGGAAAACAGAACAAGACGATCTGGATTGCACTGCAATATGTTACACAGATGGGTCTAGGAAAGAATCAACTATGCTGTCGGGAGCTGGAGTATACATAGCTAAACCCGACACAAGAAGAGCCACCTTCAATCTGGGAAAATACACAAGTGTTTTTCAAGCGGAAGTTTTTGCGATAACGCAATGTGCGCTAATGATTAGAAGTGTGATAAGCGACCACAACGTAGAAAGAATAGTAATATACAGCGACAGTCAGGCCGCTATCAAAGCCCTTGACAAAACGGAGACTACCTCAGCCCTGGTAAAAGAGTGCAAACAAACCATTCAGGAACTCGCAAACCTGGTTGAGGTAGAAATTGCCTGGGTACCCGAACACGAAGGTAACATTAAAATTAAAAAAATTAAAAAAAAAATATAAAAAATCTTTATTTCTGAAATCTTACTTACAATAATTACGCCGAGACTTCCCTTTAAGTTTTATAGAAACCTGTATTGGGACGTCTCGCAACTTCCCATTCGGATACAAATGATTTCAAGGAAAAACTAAAAACACTAATAAATCTAATAAAACTAGAAATGGGTTAGTAAGCGTGAGTTTGCGTGTGTGTGAGTGTGTGTGTGTGTGAGAGAGAGTGTGTGTGTGAATGAGTGTGTGTGTGTTTGTGTCTGTCTCAGAGTGTGATTATGTGTGCGTTTGTGCATGAGCAAGTAATATAATGTAACTATCATATAGTTCTTTTAAACATGTTTTCAATGTCCTCATAACTACGATCTTTAATCCAGTTAGTTACTAATTGTTTAATTTTGTACAGTTGCATGGGGTAAATATTTAGCTCGCGATTAATTTTATTATCAAACTGCCGTCGGGCAAAATCAGTACGAACTCGATATGTTGTAGCAACTCTATCCTTTCTCCGTTTTTTCAATTTACAAGGGTCAAACTTTAGTGCCTTGTGACAATTTAGAATTGTATTTACTATGTACAGCTTTCTTACTGACATAAGGCCGCTAATGCTGTACAACGCATCTGTAGGAAATCTGCGGGGTTTTGAATACATAACTTTTATAAGTGCTCTTTGAGCTCGTTCAATATCTAAAAACTTGGTTTTATTTGCACCTCCCCATATCGGAATGCAGTAACAAATAACGGATTGTGCCAAAGCAATGTACACTCTGTTTAGAAGCTCAGACGTGAGCACGTTTCGCAGTGTCTTAAAAATCCATATCAGCTTTCTTGTTCTGGTCATGGTAACCTCAATGTGTTGGTGCCAGCTGAGTCTATAACATTGGCAATGAGGAAGCCGATGCACTGGCTAGGAAGGGGGCCGACCACAGAGTATTAAATTTTAGAGAGAGGATAAGCCGCTGCCTTGCGACCGATCACTGTATGCCCAACGGGCCAACTGTGCCGCCAGTCGCATCCGTATGAGTATGCGAACTGCATGTGTAGGCCCGCGTGAATAATTCGTTGTTTTATCACAAAATGCACACTTGTGCCATTGTTACGTGCAAAAATCGGAGTAAAGCTATCAATTTTCAATCCCATGGAATAACTTTTCTCAGGTAAATGCTTAAAAAAGTGTATTTTTTTCTAATTAAACAACAATATTAGATGTAATATTTCTAGATTTACTCATAAAGAACACAATGGTGTAAGTCAATATTAAATGTGTTTACATTGCTGTTTATCTAAGAAACCTTGTTGAACAACACTGCTTTCATGCCGCAATGGATAGTGTACGAAAAATAGAGCTCGCAATATTGCTTAGCAATTGGTAGCGCCGCTGCACGTGGCGTTTGTGCAGTATCAAATAGGGATGGGCGCTATATAGATTCACATATTGGTTTATCGATGTATATTATAGTAAATGTAAAAAAGTTTTTTTTTTAACTTTTATTTTAAAGAGTTTTTTATTTTATTGAATTATAACCTTAGATATAAGTACTTTTAAAATAGAATCGTTGTTCATTAAAATCAAAATATTTGGTTAATCCATATTCGATTACTTATAGGTTCCCTAGCAACCCAAAATTCAAAGAAAAATGGATTGCCGCAACAGCTAGAGGACCCATATGGTGGCCTTTGAAAACAAGCACGATATGCTTCAGTCTCTTCTAGGTCTATGTCGGAGCTGACTTTCGGGGGCTCACCGTTATTACACAGTCCTTCACATGATGTGCAGATTGGGGAACAATGGAGGCACTCCATTGGAGGCCCGCTTTCCTGCATCCACAATTGCGTTGGCAGCCTTTTCTACGTTTACAAGAAATGTACCGGAGTATTGAGTTTGGTGCACGGTGCAAAGTGGTTGGCACTGGCACGAGACCACTACTAGTTTTTTTCCACCCCCACTCATTTGGGTCAGGTGTGGCTTGACTGGATAACCACTGCTGCACCTGATAGTAAACTCTCAGTGTATGTTCTCATGCAGTCGTGCGTCACGTAAACAGGCCCCCAATTCTCGCGCCTTCGACATCTCGAATTCGTCATTTTTTGACGTTAAAAATATGTATTAAAAGCTCACTGAAAGCAATGTTCGACAGTACAGGATTATCAAAGATAATTGAAACTAAAGGTTTTTTGACAGTAGTAGAGATTTTACTTACATTTTTGTTAATGAAATTAAGGATATAAAAATGTCGAATTCGAGATGTCGAAGGCGCGAGAATCACCTCCCAGGTAAATAGAATATGTTTGTGGGACTGCAAACTAGACGACAAAATAGAGTTGACATGACTTGGCCTTTTCAATAGTACGTTTGTAGAACGATGAACAGTGGCCGGCTAGTACTTTCATTCGCAGTTTTTTCATTAAAGACGAATTACATTCAAAGTAAAACTAACCTTAGAATTGCATGGTAAAATGACCATTACTTGAGAGTAAAATGGTGGAATAGAGAAATTCTTTGTATATACTCGTTTATTTTGATGTTTGGTCGAACCCAGCCAGAGCCTCCTCCACATATGAGGAGATTATATCTCTACCCTTTACGGGGTTGGAGATCACAGAGAGAGAGATAAGAGAGCGCTGCTGCTCATTCTCGGCTGAATATGATAATCTCTAAGTTGGCTTATACAACATCCATGGGAAGACAAAGGGTGATGACAATTTGTACGTAATTCGGCCTTTAGTGTTATTAGAAGGAAATAAGCAAGTATTAAAAACTATCGATAACTTTTATCGACATTGTCACTGCGACCGTCAAGTTCGGCAGTTGTCGTTGTGTGTGTATGTTGCGGACACGATTTGCGCTTCGTCTGCAAATACACACACATGCAACTGATTTGCTTGTGCACCCATTAGGAACGCAGGGATTGAAGGGTGTGTTACTTAGACGTGTGCGTGATTCTTGTATTAATTTAATGATTCTTGTGTGAGTTAGTTTAGCTTGCGACACTCGGACTCAGTACAAACTAGGTATCTTGTCCGATCTCCTTAATTCTGATATCTGTGGGGCCGACGAACCGTTCATCGGGCCGGAACCAAGACTGCCAATCTCACACAAAATTACCAAAAATATCATTGAGATCAGGACAATCAAAGAAACTAACCAAAGTTGGATGAGCAGAAAGGACTGCAGACAGTCTAAGATCTTCATCAAATCAGTGGACAAAAAGAAAACCAGAGAGCTACTAAAACTGGGTAGGAGAGACATAAGAAACATCGTAGGAGTACTGACAGGACACTGCCCTCTAAACAGACACCTGTCAGTGATTAAAAGAACATAGGACCCTATCTGTCCACAATGTAGAGAAAAAGAAGAAACAAGCTATCACTTCATGGCGGAATGCCCGATGTACGCATCGCTGCGCTGGGAACTCTTTGAAGTAGACAAGCTGAAAGAAGAGGATTTAAAGCAGCTTACGATAAGCCAGCTCAATAGGTATTGCAAGCGTACAGGTAGATTCGAGGTTCCGACGCCGGTGGGGTAAATGATAACCCGCCCTCCCCTGATCTTTTCAGGGGACTTTGGGGAACTGGGCGAAATGGTTCCGACTATGGTGACTGATCGCCCGTCCGGCTTTGCCGGCGTCCCTCCTTCTAAATAATAATAAGGTACTTACATGCCGTCGAACAGCAATTTAGTTTACCTAATCTGCGTGCAGCAAAGTCGATAAGCTTTCAATCACACTTAACAGGCTTTGGACTAACAAAGTAAAGTACCTAATCATAATTATGTAAACAGGCAATAGTTAATTAATTAAAAGAGCTAGAATAACTTAAATGATCAATGCAAAATTATTATTACACTAACTTGGCGGCGTCAAAGTCGCCGACAAAATATGCCGCCACGGCCGCCAAAAGCTGCCTATCGCTTTTCAGCACCGTCCGCGTCGCTCGGCAGTCAATCAAAAAGTTGTGACTCGAAAATGTTTGCGGTGTGCAGACGTGCAGTTGTGTGCCGCCTGCTGGCTGCATTTTCGTTTACGATATCGATCGCGGTGACGATAAAACGTCATTCATTAACTATAAAAAAACCGGCCAAGTGCGAGTCGGACTCGCGCACCGAGGGTTCCGTACAAACCTGTAGGTATATAAGTAAAAGTTCACCCATCACGACAATCGAGTCATAGTTATGGTACTTTTATTTCAAAAATATTTTTTATCATATGATGTAACAAAAAATTTACGGTTTTCGCAATTTTTCCTTTATCTGTACTATAAGACGTTACTTCGTACCAAGTTTCAAGATTCCAAGTTCACGGAAGTTTCGAAAATTTGCGGCATAAACGGCTGTATCTTTTGATTGCTTTGGCTTAGAAGTTTGATTTTTTCACAGCTTCAAGGGACAGTAGACCTGAGTATTAGATATAAATTTCAGTTTGATACCTCCACGCGTTCCTGAGAAAAACGGTCTTGACAGACGGACGGACGGACGGACAACGACGAACAAATTAGTGTATAAAAATGTGTAAACCATCAATCAGTGCAATAACTTAAACACGCGCTTATAACTAACTAGGTAGGTCTCAGTGGTATCCACCATGAGAATTATTTGATGATCATAACGCATTAATCTTGCTCCTTAAGAAAGGGTTACACTCTTTTTTGATTATGTAAGTTATTATTTAATAGGTACATTAGTGTGGTCAACTATTAAATATTCTGTGGTGTGGTAAAAAGCATATCAACTGTGGTGTGTTGCAGATGAAACTAAACTGTAATTAACGCCATGTACCATTGACACTTATTAAGAAATAGCTTTTTAGGCATTCGGTTATCCGTTTATTTTATGTTACACAAGACTTTATTTAATTTTATTACGTGTATGATTTAATTAAAATACGCTTGTAACTGTGTGGTAGTCGTAGGGATGTACGGCTCCCAGCTGGCTGGTTGAGGTTCGAGGAACGGGCGCGCGCGTGGTGCGGTTGGTGCGAGAGCGTGTTTAATATTGTCAGCTGCTTCCATTGTTTCTTTGTTTTATTTTTATTTTGAATTTTTAAGCTTGGTAATAAATTAGATACAAGCTATAAAAAAACGAGTACTTACCGCCTTTTTTTTATTAGTTCTTAAAAGAAAAAATCGGGTCTCAGGCCAGCCACCGTTAGCGTAGCTGCATAGGTAGGATTAGGATAAATACGTATGGCTCTCAGCTGACTGGTTGGGTCGAGTTCGACGGTCGGAGCGGCTGCGCGCCCGTCCCGTGCGAGCGTGATAACATCAGCTGTTTCCATTTTTTATTTAATTGATTTCTTTATTACTATTTAAAGTTTAAGCTTGGTAATTGATTAAGTACACATGAAAAAAGAACTAGTAAATTACGAACTTATTAAATTATTTTAAGAAAAACATTTTTTTAAATATTTTTCTTACGTTGTAAACACTTGACCGGTCAGTGGGTCTAACATGAGTTTTTCTTTCCGTTTACTGTACTGTAAACGGGACACATTTTGTATGCGAATCTGTACAGCGCCTCTAGTGGGCAGTAGCAGAACTACAGATTCTCATACAAAATGTCTTAAGACTTTACAACCTAAGAAAAATAAGACCAAAAAATACCTCCTAAAATTTTATTATTAAAATCGATTTCACCTTATATATTAATGTCTTACTAGGGCGTAACATTAAAATATTCATATCTAAATTATTTTGAGTTCAATATTCATATAACTTTCATGATCATGAATTAATCAATTAATTAAAAGATTTCACGTGTTTTGATTTTTTTGTTTGACAAGAAGAATTTCCGTATTACGAAATCAGTGGGCAACAAACCTTCTTTTATAGTATTTTTGTGTAAACTGAAACAAATAAATTCTTCATTTTGTTTGTTTCTAACATATCACCGAAAACACACAATAAGTAGTTAGTTTGGTTGACCTATACAATTGACAAGTGATGAGACGGCATTATTTTTCCCGCAAACCGCACACGAGATTTTTTATCATAAAGAACAGTGTTAGTAGAAAATACTTGTTCACATAGTCTTCATGTGAGAAAATATCGTGTTTAAGAAATATTTTTCACGTGAACTTCCGAATTTGTCACCGAAGTGGCCGCGTCTGCTGCGTTCGAGAAATGTATTGTCTTGAACGTAGCCAAAGTGAACTAAAAACGTTAATTTGACAGATGGAGGAGTTTATTTATGATTTTATTTTCAATATTTTAACTGTTTCAAAGTTCCTGAAACTTGTTTCATACGAAATACTGATATTCTGCTATCTAGCATTATATTTTACTAGATTCAGTGTAAATACTATATAATATACTACTATATACTATACTATTGCTAGGACAGTCGCCCATACAAAATTTAGCCATCTTCTTTCTTTAAAATAGATCTTTTCTAGAAGAAATTCGTCGAGAGCCAAAATTCGAATTTTGCTACTTTTATCCGCAATATCTAGCGGGAGCTGTAGTTGTCCCTATCGCACGGTATTTAAAAAAGAGGCCAAAATGTGACAGCAATAGTTGTTTCAAACACCTACCTATTATAACTTTTTAATTTTGCATTTTACAATGCTATTTTTATGTGATAAATATTAAATGACAGGGCGACATGAGACTAGTTGCTTTTTTCTAGTATATTTTATTGTTTAATATTTATGACCTACCTATTATTCAAATATCTCTCAGTTCGCGTCCGCTCATAAGAATAGTTCTGTATTTTTGTTGTACTCACACTGACGCCTCCGCGCCGGCGCGTCATGGGCGCGCAGTTGGTCCAGTGGTTAGTGGCGGGGTCGTAGCACTCGACCGAGCGCAGGCACGCCGCGCCGTCACGCCCGCCCACCGCGTACAGCCGCCCGCGCAGGGCCGCCACCCCGCAAGTGCTGCGGGCGCCCGTCATAGGGGACACGATCGTCCAAGTACGCGAGCAAGCGTCCCATCTGTGATGACAATTTATAATAAAAACCCTTAAAGTCCGATTTTTAGTTCACTAGAGTAATCTGTCAGCAGGGGCGTGCAATGGTTTTCCAGCGAGGTAGACACTATAGATTTTAACTAGTCGTAGTCGCGACGCGATTATCATTTTGAAAATAAGAGGTTAGCTTACTAATAATATAAATGCGAAAGTATGTCCGTTTGTTTGTTACTGTTTCACGCTAAAACTACTGAATAGATTTGGATGGCACAAAGTTAGTAGATAGCCTGATAAAGCATAGGATACTTTTTATCCCGATATTCCCGTGGGAACGGGTGGAACAGCGGGCAGCCGCTAGTAATGATATAAATTCGCTTACCACTTTTTTGCCGCATTCTTGAGGCTGTAAATAATGTTATGTGACCATGCTTCCTAGGTATAAATGGATAATCATTCATAGGCACCTGGCGGTCGAACGAGTTGTTCACCACCACAGATATCTCAAAAATGCATGGATAATAAACATGACTCTTAAAAGGTGGCGTACGTAATTTCTGTCAACAAATCCAATCCTCAGCACAATCGGCACACTCTAATTTTTCAATTAAATTTTAATTGCATAATAGGTACTTATTTTATACACAAACACACACGCCAACTCCTTTTTTCATAGCACTAATACTAAACACTGAAGGAAATTAAGAAAACAAGTAAATATTAATGTAATTATCGAATTAACTGTGCGGGCGTAATGTCAACAAACAAACTAAAAACAAAAACATGGCCGGCAGCACTCTTGTTGCAAATCTTTTCTATCTCGCCTTAACAAGTGTGGTTGAAAATGTCAACAAACACTCTTAAGACAGCGCAATAATGTTGAAACTCGTTTAACTAAACTTGCAGCGCGAGCGAAACAGGTCATATTCTATTGCCACATGGGGGCCTACCATCAACTGTATTGCGATTCAATTTAGGTAGTAAGAGTGAGACGCCGCTATACGCGCCGTATGACAGCATCCCGCGCTCTCAACCTAAAAATGACCTAAAATTAATAGCATTACAGTTGATGGTAAGGCCCCTGTTCTGTGTCTATTGCGTATGGGAGCGAGTGAGAGATATGGGGTCGGGAGTCGTCGCGCGTCGTTTTATCTCGCGACAAGTTCGTTAGGCCGCCTGGCCGCCGAGTAGGATTGCTTACTTCACACAGTTAAATTGAGAACGTATGCATGTCTTAGGACGACGTACACATTTTCGGTAAACATTAGATGCGGTCGTATTACCTTCACCAATACTTTTTATAATTTATGTTGTATGAAACGCTCTTGCTTCGAATAGGCAATCCGAAGCCTGCCTACCTTAGCGTTAGGAAAAATTACGACGTTGAGCAAGCTATTCGTTAGATGGCGCTGTTTTACATATTGGGTGAGGTGTTGAATAGACATTTTGTTATTGAATATCTGAACCATATTAAACTAAATTACCTTTATATTATTAAATTAGTGGCATGTTATTTAGGTATTTAATGAGGTAGGCACTGCCTATTTGCGTTTAGGGTATGCACGCCCTTGTCTGACAGCTGCAATGCTAATGCCACTTTGTAATAATGCTGCCTTTTTATACCTTAGCAATGATGCTATTGAATTTGTGTTTGTGAGTGGTGGAACCACTACTTACCGATCTGAACAAATCATTACTTTAAAATTTGAAAGGCAACATTATTTTTACAAAGTGACATTAACACTTGTCAGATTACTCCAGTGAATTAAAAATACTTTAGTACTAGTTGACAATGACGGAATGATATGAACAGTATACTTGTCACGTCGGCAATACAGTATTTATTTTTGTAATTTTGGACCATTTGCTGAAATAAACGTGGGTATTTAAAAAAAAATGTATATGAAGAATACAAAGCGATAGTTTTCGATAAGAAATATAGTTAGCTTGCAATCTGAAGTAGTAATAGTAACAGCACAATCTTAATCTAGGATATTTATAACTCCAATATTTAATTGATTGGACTTACCGCTCAACAGAATTTAAATAAATCCATCCATCATGTCCACCAACTGCATAGATAGGAGAGTTGGGTCCTTCGCCTAAAACAGCGACGCCCAAACCGTGACGATGAGTATTCATTGAAGCCAGGGTATTCCAGCTCAAAGACGTAAGATCAAAACATTCGACCTGATGATAAAATAATGCTTTTTGTAAAAAGTAATTTTAGGAACTAACAAATTAGTCTGAGCCATCTGTATTATAATAAGAATTGTGTTATGGTAGTAATGAGTAATCGACGTAGACGAGTAGATAGGGAGAGAACGATAGCAAAAAGAGATTAAGGAAAAGGTTTTATTGCTCGTAATTGTGACGTTATAATACAACTAGAAAAAAAAACCTATGATAATGCATATTTCTTCTAACAAATTACCGTATTTAATGTTTTAAGCCCGTCCCGCCCTCCAACTACTATGAGTTTGTTTTGCATCACAGCCACACCAAATTGTAGTCTTCTTGCACCCATTCTCATAAAAGGCGTCCATGTATTAGTACGTGGATCATACATCTCCATGTTGCTTGCACCCTAAAAAAAACAACGGGTTGCACTCTGGGAGTGCCGGCAGAAGTGAAAACAGCTTAAATAAAAATAACTATCAAAATCCACTATATCTTGACCACAACATCTTAAAAAGTTGAGACCAACTTGATTTGGCAGGTAAATCGATTAAAATGGACCTGTCATCAATATAAAAATTGGTAGTAATGAGAGATCTTTATACCGCGTGGGGCCTATAATCGGGGAAAATATTGAAAATAGAGACTCTCTAGAGTATTAGTATTTATTCTGAAAAGATTTCAGTTAATCAAAACCCATGCATTACTCACAATAAGTATTTAAAGTTACGATTCATAATCAGTGTAGTTTTTCAAAACTATATTATCGCTATCTAATCGTGGTACAGGGGACAACAACAACTTACCGCAAAACATCACGATATGATATCACTATCCATTAGAAAATTTACCTTTATCTCATTGAATAGCAACAGCCCCTGCTACTTCCCACAGCTTAAAATCTCTGTTTCAAATTAATTAAAATTAGTTTAATATTAAATATCGCAATGACAGTTAACTGTTTATAATTTTATCCATTATGCATAATGTCATGTCAATCAATACCAAGTATACTCTTTGTACCAAGTAGATACAGCCATGGAATTATTAAGTACTAATAAGTAGTACCTGCTAATTCCATGGATTCTACGCTTTTTACATTATGATCTTTTTATAAAGAAGATCATAGTGTTAAAAGAGTGTAAATTCAAAAGAATAATTTTGATTAGTAAAGTCAGAATATTGTCATGGGAATTTCTTTGGTTTCAGTTTAAATTGCTTTCAATTTAAGTAATCGAATTGGATTCATTTACACAATTTATGTGAAAATGGCTTTGAGTGCAAAAACACTCCAGAAAGAAAACAATACCATCGTGGATTCGATACCTAGTAAGTCAGACAGTATTATTTTTCTATCAGCCGACATATAAATTGTCAAAAAGACGTTCCGAGTAGCTCCGAAAAGTTGAGCGGTACTGTTGTTTGCATTATATTGAATTCACGATTAAGTTTGTTAGAAAAAATCAAAAAGTAAAGATTAGGTTTTAATTAGTTAGGGCCCTAATGATTCAATCACTAGTGACATAAAGGGCCTCCGTTTTTAATATTATCCCCGGTTCTAGGCCCCATACGGTATAATGGTTGATATTAACTAATATACATAGATCTTTCAAGTGTGAGAATTTATGTAATTTGAAATAGGTCAACGGTAAATGGTCTTACGAATTTTCGATCTGGGTCACTTAAAAAATTTTTACCCATCCCAAAAATTTAAAAATGATGTGCACAACGCCACTAAAGCAGTTTTCACTTCAAAAATATTAATAATAAGTTTTCCTAAATTCACGCCAATTGTCTCTAGCCCAGTTAGTTTCAATGAGAACTTTAGTTAGGTCATGTTGTGCTGCTGAAATGATGACGATGAATTAGTTTAATCATTGACATTTTATGATATAATCTATTAATGTTAATGTTGACATGATTGCAGTAAATATTGCAGCTAGGTGTAGCTCATAAAAATGTCAAACCTTATATCCATCCATTCCACCAATAGCCAACAGTCTGCCAATTGTAGACGTTCGTGGGCGTGTTCTGTGAGAAAAAAGAAGAGATCGCCGTTCTGGTAACAGGTGCCATTTCACAGCCTCCATAATTAAGGGCTGGCATTCAGGCACATTGCCACATGCTTGCTCCACTTTATCTATTAGGTACTGAAAAGACAAATATAAGTTTATTTATCAATTAAATGATAAGAGACTTAAATACTATTTGGAGGGTAAACTATTAGAGATTAATAATCAAGGTTCAAATGAATACAGGTGTTATTTTATATTTGAAATACTTGTGATAATTAAATAATCTGCCCTCTAATTGTCTAATTTCAAAATCTATCACAATCCCTTTCAAAGGTATTGTGATTGTGATTTATGGAATTGTGTAACTTATAATCTTATAATGGTAATCCTTTTCAGAACGAATGATGTTTTAAATTACACTTCATTTTGACACTTCTCCATACAGTTGAAAGATATTTTCGTGGTCACTTTGCTTAGACAGTTCAATTTAGTTCATTCAAAGTCAAAGTCAAAGTCAAAGATTTTTATTCAAATAGACTTATAGATAAGTGCTTTCGAATCAACATAATAACATTCATTACCTTTCAAAACGCATCCATTATCACAATCCCTATGAAATGTCAAATAGTGACGGCCTGAACTATGTAAATATCTTTCAAATGACGAATTGAAAGGGATTGCGATAGATTTTAAAATTAGACAATTAGGCCCCTGGTTGTCTTGTTGGAGTAATGTGTTATCAAGGCAAACCTTGAATATATTTTTTTACTTATTCCAATTTAATTACGCCATAAACAAAACAATCATAAAAAGCAGTAAAACCTCTGATGAAAGTAATGGTAACTTGATCAATTTCAGCAAAGTAGGCAGGTGTTGCCCCCTCTTAGAGTTGTCATGTTGCACCCATGTCATCAAACTTTCAAATACATTCTCCTCAGTAACAACATTGAGATCATCAGACTTGAGCAAACTTGCCATTTGCTCCGTTTGAAGTGCCAAGAATTCTTGATGCTTTACAACCTGAGCAAGAAAATCACACAATTGAACTCCATACCTTGTTGCTGGAGAATATAGTATTCACAAGACTATCAAAGTATGACCTGCCTAAATTACCTGCATAAAATGTTGATATGTATACTCCAATGCGCTCTTGTGCAAATTCATACATGACTGTTGTTCGGCAAACAAAGCAATCCCTAAACAATTACAAGGATCAAGCTGTTTCTTTAGAAAAGCACAGCATGCCTCTGTCACTGTATGTAATTGCAGTAAACTGGCTGTCGACAGTAGTACTTCTACAGTTTCTTCTCTCAGTTCTGTAAATGTTTTAAAAGGTTTTTATTAAAATAATGTTTTTTTTTATTGCAGTTTATTTTATTAGTATTGTAAGACTGCATATAGAAGACAACAAAACATTGAAGTTGTGAATTTAATTCAAGCATGGTTATTGATTTCTAGATAAGATTTGATTAATACCTATAGCACCAGTGTAGCAGTATCGCACAAGGGCTTGGAGAGCCTGTGAGTCAACATGCTCTAGAGTTATTTCTGTCGATTGTGCCTCTCTAAGTGAACCAGTTAACATTGCAGCAAAGTATTCACTGCAAGAAGCTAAAATTACTTTGTGAGCTGGAATCCTAAAAAGAGATAATAACATTGAAATTGAAACAATAGCCATTGTACTTTTCATGTGTTGAAAATAGCTTTAATACCCATGTAGTGTATGTTGGGTTAATAAAGCTCTTTACAAGACGTAAGTATCCGAAAAAAACAGACGAGAGTTTAAATAGAAAAATGCGCTAATAAGACAGGGTTCATCTTCACTAGCACTTACTTGCATCCTCCTGCAATCAGAGCCACGTCACATAATTTTTGGGCTTGAAAATACTGAAATATATTTTTTAGAGTTGTTTCAGAATGTCCTTTATCACAATAAAATTCATCTTGACTCGAAGCACTAGAAAGACTCAGCTGACTGAGTTCTCTTGGTAAACCTTCGTCGATAGAGTTGGTAGAAATGTTATCTTTAGAACTTTCGGGTTTCTGCGAGTCACAGCCTGACATTTTATTTATTTACAATAAAAAGCCCACCGTGGAAATAGATTTCACAAGTATTTTCGATAAGTTCGTCGTGTGAACTAAACAAAGATAGAGCTCAAACAAAGCAGTAGCAGTTGTTGTGTTGTGATTGTGAACTTTTGACAGTTCAATCAAATGACAATGACAGACAGTATTATTGTCAGTCCTTGGCATTTACAATTAAAATAAAATTACATTACACTTTCTTTTTAATGTCTAGTTTTGTAGAAACATTCGAAAAGTTTCTTTGCTGCCGCTATGTTGTTACCCCTATTTTATTTATCTTGATATGAAATTCTTATCAGATTTTTCTTTTTAATAATAATAAAATGAGATGCCGAAAACATTTAGAAAGGTTCGCGCATTCTTGGAAAACAGAGCGCCACCGGGGCTAGGGTACCAACTTAGCAGCAGAGTAAATATTTTTTGGAAGCAGTAGCGGCGCTAGGCGTCGGCGACGTCGGTCGGCGACCGCCGACGGCCTCGCGCCAGAAGGGGCCTCGCAAAAAAGTTTCAACTCACAGTTCCTGTCAGTAGTCAGTACAGCTTCAGCTGAGAGAATCTTCACAGAGTTAAAACTGATTAAGATCTACTTGAGAAGCACAATGAGCCAAGAAAGACTATCTGCGTTATCAGTTCTATTAGCGGCTAGTCTTAGCTATAGCATATAACTAATCCTGAAAAAAATCAGTGAGGCTATTTGTGTAATTTTGCCATCATTTGATTAACAATAAAATTTCTTTAGATATAAGTACATTAGTTTGGCTCATGTACTTTAACGTTTTCTTTTTGACTGGGAAATAAAAGGGGCCTCGCAAACCATGTCGCCGACGTCCACGTGTGGTCTAGCGCCGCCACTGAAACTCAGCCGCTTCGATAGAAACGCGCCGAAGCGAAACGAATCGCATTTCTTCCTGTGCTCCTCTCTCTCTCTATCTTTTCAAACCCAACGAATGCCAACGATTGGGCTTTCCCTGTGGCCTTCGTTGGTCCTACGGAGACGGTTTGGCGAATGCCTACGAGACGACGATAGTTCATTGGCGTGTGCCGACGATCCGGAGCGTGGCCTTCGTAGGGGCTTGCCGGCCGTTGTACGCAGCATTGGACGTACAATACGAAAGCCAACGAGCGTGCGGTAACCAATGCAGAACAGGGTCTTGTTTATCCGGTTAATTTTCAAACCGGTACGGCCGCGAGTACATAGAAACAATAATTATCTAAATTGTGTTGCAGACCGCAGAGTATCCTTCGTTGGGGATCGTTGCGTAGCAGGAGATGAATCGAAACTTCTAGTAGCAGGTAAAGGCCAAAATTCGCGGGTTTATTCTATTCGGAACAAAGCAGGCGCGGGATGGAGGCCATCGGATTGATTCTGTCCGTATATAATTTATAGTTAAAGTTTCTGAGGATGTTTGTTACTGTTTCACGCCAAAACTACTGAACGGAGTTAGTTGAAAGGCACATAGATAGTAGATATCCTGGACTGGATTGTATTACAAATATAGCACCTACGCGACGGGCTTGCGAAGGTGCTAAATTTGAAAAATATAGAGCTAAATATAAATTAGTCTTTGGATAAAGATATTTAATAATCAATATGAACACAAATACATATTAATAATGTGTTGTTATTATTGCAATTACTTATATGAGGTAAACCATAGTTTAAAAGCATTGAAAGTTAGAATATATTTTTCAAAAACAATGTTAACTAAATTAGGCAATCTTAATAAGCAGTATAAGTCAATTGTAGCATTTTGTAATTTTTAAAGATGTCTCGAGATGAATTTAAAGTGTCATCTGTTTTATTATTTAAAAAAAACTAACTATTTTATTTTACACATTCTTTTTTGCAAATCAGGACTGAAACTTGATTGAAGATTTACAGATAACACTACTATGTAATGTATACCCAAATTACTTCCTATTTCTATTAATAAAGGTTCTGAAAACTGGCACCAATGGCCTCGGAAACAGCTGAACAGTTTATTATTACATCATACCATTATTACTATAGTAAGTTTATGTGATAAGTTCTAAAGTTTCTTATTGATATAGATACTCTCGTAAATTTGAGGCCCACACTGGCATATCAGTAGGTAGATATGCCACCAATAAAATCAGAATGTTAATTTACATTTGAATTACATACAAAAAACAAAGTTTAAATAAATATGCAGAGAAATGATAATGTAAAATTATTAAATATTTGTTTAATACTCATTAAACATGACCATGTGGCCAACTTTGAAGTTATTATATTGACCAGCAGAAGCACTTTAACCTTTCAGACCCCGGATTACGAGACCCAATAGATTTTCTATTGTTTTCTGGACACCGGTGTCCGGTCCGGTTGGGTTTGATGAATTAATTGCAATTTTAACACTATTTGCTAGATGCTTTCGCCGCCTGTCGCCTTTTTACATCCCAGTTATAAACTCTTGCCATGTTGACCTCAGTGGTAGTCCATTGATCCCTGAAAAATTAGTTTTGAATTACTTTAATGATTTGGTTAACCACTCTACTCAAAGGTCATTTATCAAAATATCAATTGTGTATGCTTTTATTATGATAATAACTACATTAATTATTGCTTTACCTATATAATATACAATACCTTAGAAAATCTAAGTCATGTTCAACACAATCCAAGTTCTTTTTTGCTGTAGCCATATTTGATGTTAGCAAGTTTTCTGCATCTTCTAGTGAATACTCTAACATGACATTGGCTCCTAACCACAAATAGACTGTCTTTGTTGGTGTAATACTAGCCTGCAAAAGAGATGTTTGATAACTTTTTTTTTAATTAAACTCCTAAATGCATCTTATTGTCTATTTTCTTACCTTAACAAACACCTGATCACTAAGCAGGAATTGAGTATCAAGAGCTTCAGATTGAGTTTTCAATTTTTCAATCATTTCTAGGGATCTAGCCAAATCGGGAATTTGCTGTCTTAGACGTCTCCTTTTTGTGGCTAAAGTATATTCCATAAACTTATATTTGCCATGTTGTTCATCTAATTTTCTTAGAACTTTATCGACTCCACCAGCATTTTCAGGAAGGTTCATAAACTCATCTACATTATCCTGCGAGGAAGTAAAATAGTGTGAAAAATATTAAATTACACAATAAGGATTAAATCATTTAGATTACCTATATTATATTTTAAGGTCAGTATTGTTTTATAATGCGATAAAACTGATAATAACGGTCATATATAAAACTTATGCATAAGTTAAGATCCAGGTGTGTAACAAACAATATAACCTACAAAAAATTAAAAGAAGATTAATCACAATACTTGAAATAAATCAGGTATCCAACAAAGAGAATCTTCATATTACTTACAACAAAAACTGCTTCAGGAATCCCAGAAAATGATTTAGAATCATCAGATTTTGTAATTTCAGTTCCATCACCTTCCATGTTTAGATTGTTGGCGAGACCTAAAGCAGAATGTGGTGATTAACAATTTCGATCAAGAGATGAAGTATACGAAAAGTTTTAAGCTTACGAGTATGTAGCGAATCTTATCCTCAAAATTGTGTAATTAAATAAAATTGATTTTACAACCATTAAACTAAAAACCATGGGCTGAAGACCTTTTGACACTGACACTTGTTTTGACAGAGGGATTTTTTTTTTCTGTTGGCCCACAATGGGGCATCCTAAGGTCTTAGACCATGCTGCCATGTCTTCAGTAATATATTTTTCGTTTAATGAAATGATGAATGATATGCCAATGACTCTTTTAAAGGTGATAATGAGAATGGTAACTATGAAATTAATGGGAATGAGTGATTTGTTTTGTCCCTCGTAAAGCGATAGCGAAAGCGATACTAGAGCTCATGGCGACAATTAGAAAGAAACATCAAAGCACTGCTTAATGACGTTATTATAGATTCCCCACAATGGTACACATTATTGGACGTTTACTGTATAATAAACACTTTCACTATTACACTTTAAATACCGCGTAAAAAATATGGATATGGACATGGGCTTCATTTGACAGTTAAATGACCATATAAGGTAGTTTTTATGGGGCAGATCATAAGGAATTTTACACAAAGTCATGTTCACTGGTTGACGTTACCGCCAAAAGTCCGACAGAGGGTTGATCAATTGATCACAAATTCTAAAGTAATGTACAAATAAATAGGGATGATAACACTACACAGACTATATAGATCATTGAACCACAGAGCACTTTTTCTAAGGGCGGTAAACCACTTACCAATATCTAAGTACAATATGCATTTTTATGTTCATCAAAGAAATTGGATGACTTCATCCAATGTGCTATTATAGTACAAATCTGTGCTACAGAGGGCTTGGAACTGGTTTAAAAAAAAAACCCGGTTTAGTCTAGAGCTGCGTAATGAACCTACAACCAGGGTTAGTAACCGGTTTGAAAAAGAGCGGTTAATTGAGCTTAATTTTTGATTAAGGTTTTTACAAAAACCGCTTCCGACGTATTTTGAATGAGAGAGCTTCCAAACCTAAATAAACCGGTTTAATCCAAACTGCGAAATGGGCCTACTACTGGTGAGGCGATCAGGCTAACAGCGTCCTTCCGTATGTAGACATAAGTTCACTAGTCGATTTACCACTCGCGCGCTCTCGTTGGGAGAGCAGTATTTCAGGAAAGTAGCGAGCTTACAATGCGAAAGAAAAGAGTAGAAAGCGGATTTTTAAGGAACTATACAACTACACTATATGGCAGCACAGTTAAGTTGGTAAATGCTACTGTCAAATAATAGTATAGTAATCTGTGATTTTGCGTCTTCGTATTAAATTTACTTTCGTAATTAAGAAGTGGAAATTGTGTCAAACTCCAAGACTATTAACTAAATTAAATCATGGCGCGGCGGTGCCCGTGATATAATATAAAGCTGTCTTTGCGTTGCTTGGCAGAAATTCAAGCTGGAAAGTTTCTTAGCAATCTCGATGATGCTTACAATCGAATAGCGGATTAACAAGTAAGTAAATTGCACGAATCGAAGTCATTTCGTTAAGAATTTCCTCTCATAAGTATAATTTTTATTCTTACCTTGGAGGTAGCGAGCGATGGGTTAAGCACTGCAGTAGGTATTTACTCATGACATGACCGAGTAAATACTCAGTAGAAATTCTTTTAGGTTTTTTTTTGACATTTTAAGTATTTCTTTATTTATGTTTTATTAACAAAAACCTAATTATAATATAGTTTTTATCTAATTGCCCGAACGAGCGAAGCGTTTCTAGTTTCGAGATTGGCCAAAAAATGGTTTTGTCCTGCGTGTCGCATTTTTCAACCAATTTGGATAAAAAATGGCACATAAGTCCATTAATTTATTTAAGAATTTTTATCGATCACGATTTTTATTTATTATTGGGGGTAAAAGGGGTAAGTTTGCTGTATATTGCGTTATTAATCGACGGATTTTAATCAAGCATCAAACCTCGTTGGCATACGGTTTTCGAGATTTTTGAGTTCAAAAAACAAAAAATAGTATGTAAAAAACCATGTTCCTGAGTTATGTACAGTCGGGAAACTTCCCGGTTGACCAGTATAGTTTTTTAGAAAGCTTTATTTAGAAAATTATAAGATATAGAGAAAACGTTTATATCACAAATAATATAACAGTAACAGGTTTTTCATCTGATTAATGTATTATATATTCCAAGAAAACTTTTCCCAAAAAAACTCTACTGATCAACCGGGAAGTTCCCCGATTGTACCTATGTTGCATACCTGGTGATTATTTGTGATCAGATTTGCTCTTGATCCCAATGAAGTCCAGGGACTAAGACAGGATCCACGATGGAGCGAGCTAGCCCAGAAGTAAATTTGTCGATTCACCCTTGCTTTGAAGATGGGCGGGTTATTTATAAGTAACTCGGGAATACAGACCCAGGGAGGGAGTTCCACTTCTTTGCTGTGTGCAATATAAAAGATGTTGAGTAGCGCTTGACGTTATTTAGGACGCCCAGCTTTTTGGCTGCAGTTTGATTTTAGCGGTGATCAAATACGCTTGCGTTTTGGTGGCGTTGAAATTGACCAGGTTACTGTCACCCCCACTGGGAGACGTCGCTTAAGGTGGTTCGTTCGCTCAACCATGGCCTCTCTCATCTATATCACGCTATCACCGCTGGCTTGTGCATCCGAAAGGTATCTTTCTACGACAGTACTGTCATCTGCATACCCAACAATTTCCGGTATCAAAAGGTCATTGATGTGCAACAGAAAAAGCGTCGCAGAGAGAACAGACCCTGAGGAACTCCGGCATCAGTAGCCACTGAGTCAGAGGAGCAGTCACCGATGATCACTCTGATCGACCGTTCCGTCAGGAAATCAGCTATCCAACTACAAAATTCAGCAGGGATATCCATCCATACGCAGGAAGTTTGCTTGCATCTCGAGTGCCTCGCCCTAGCAGTGCGTCACATAAACTAGAAGATCCCCAGTTGATCGTCCTCGGCGGAAGCCATACTGACGGTCACTGATGAGGTCATTGACGTCTAGGTATGAGAGCAACTTAATGTTTAGAACTTTTTCCATGAATTTGCAGAGTATAGAAATGATGGCGATCGGTCGGTAGTTCCATTGGGCGGCACGACTTCCCTTTTTGGGTACTGGCTGTGGCTTGACCACATTGGCAAGCTTTGCTTTATTTATCTGTCTTTGGACTCAAAAATCTCAGAAACCATATGATCTAGAGATTTTATTACTGAAAAGTTTTTGTTTATGATCACTTACTCTGTTGATTGACATGCATTTCATCGCTGGCCGTCGAAACACGTTTTTTCTAAAAAAGGCGGGTAATGCGGGTGTATGCTAACAAGGTTCTATGCTCTTTGGAATTTCTTCCTTAATTTTGTTAATTGCTAATTACTTTTTGGACTTGTATTTGTATTAAAATAAAGCATATCCGGCTAACTTTGATTTTAAAATATTGAAAGCAAGCGAAAGATCCACATATTCGTACAATCCACCACAAAGACACTGACAATAGATCTTTTTAATAATAAAAAAATCCCCACGTTTTCTTCTTAAATTTATTATGATGTATAATCAAAGCCACAAAAATATCGAATTAATCTTTAATAGTAAATACTCAATACTTACATTTTTTTTTTAAATTCTGGCTTCTTCCGTTTTCACAGAAATTCTACTAAAACTTCTTGTTGGTGGCCTTGTTGTGACGTTGTTGACGTTTACTGTCATTGTCATTTAATCATTATCCTATCCACTCAAATCAAATCGCGTCAAATTTTTAAGGATTTTGTGGCGAAGTTTCATAAAATTCTTATCAAATTCTACAAACTAGCGTTTATCACGTTAGTATTTAAACAATAACTACATAATTTCTAATAAGAACTGTAATTAAATGTACAATAACAGTAATTTAATTTTGTTTCAGGCGTCATTTGGGTTAGGCTACGCCCATTTTTGTGTGTGATTGTTTGATTTTGCTTTCAACATAGGCCTATCAGATACTGCCGTTATGGATATGATGGTGTCGACATTACAACAGCAGCGAGCTGTTACGGAGCAGTTGAGACGAGAGGCTGCCATTAAACGTATTCCTGTGTCAGTAGCAGTAGCAGATATTGTAAAGTATATCAATGAACATGAGCAAGAAGATTGTCTTCTTGTCGGTTTTTCGAGTCAGAAAGTTAATCCTTTCCGCGAAAAGAGTTCATGCACTGTTCTTTAAATATTGTTCTTAACTTTTTTACCTAAAAATTATGTTTCGGGTTCAAAGTCATGGCATTGATCTGTGTAATCTAGTGTTTACATTGGCATCTGTATCTATATGTTCTATCATATTATTATTCCTAAGTTTAAAGATAATTTATCAGAAATGGTTTGGATCATGTAAAAGAAGTGGTTCCACCAGTATTTATATGAAGATGCCAAATAACCTTATCCAGCAACACTGACCAAAGTGAGGTTTCAATAGTCACTGTTTGGCCTTTCTATAACTAAATAGAGAAGTTCATGCTATAATAGCATTTGATAATGTCTAAAGTATATTTTGTTCAATGAAAGTATTGGAAAAGTAACATTAAATTATTTCTTTTTAAAATGTTTACTGTACCTGTATGTGTGATGCATTAAATGTATTTATGAATAATTTGTGGTATTTATTTATTAATTAATAAACAGGAGAACCATAACAGCATATACATACTAAGGGTATGTTTAAGCTTTTATGGTTCTCCATAAATCCCTTGTGGGGTTGGCTGAGCATCTAAGGTGCCACAACTCAACGCCACATTTGGAATTCTTTGGGTTTATGTTGTTGCCTTTGTTTTTAATGTACCCTGTCCATTGATAAGCTTTCTGGAAAGCTAGCAGAGCAACTGCCACATTTTATGGTTGTCAATGGTCTTTCACTCCCAGTTGAGGCTTGAGCATGGGAGTAGATTAATGGCATTATAACTTTCAAATAAATAAAACGAAAAAACTTTATGGGGAATTTATTATCTCTTATTTGCATATATTTAAATTATTGCATAGCTGTCTATAAATAAAAAATTGGAAGGATTCACCAATTTGGATATCTATAATCTTATGTCATTTGTACTTAATGATCTGTATCATACTTATTTATTTTGTAAATATTTTTATTTATGCCACAAATCAATTCTCATGTTCATTTCCAGGCTGTATGAGAGATATCACATGATGTTTATTAGTAGCCATTATAGCCTGTACCTAATGGATGGAACTGAAAGTTTCTTGCAGATGGAGAATGGAAAACGGCTGATTTATGGTACAATTGGGGAACTTCCCGGTTGACTACATGTTTTTTCGGAAACGTACTAAGGTTAAAGAAATTATTATTATTCAAATTAAATGCCTGTTAATGTTCTATTATTTGTGATACAATATTTTCTGTACAGGGTGTTAAAAGACCCATAACGAAAACGATTCTCCCCATCGTTACTATCATTTTCTTGTATGGAGCCAAACCTGGGAAACTGATAGTAAAGGAGTTATTGAGGATTAAAGACATATTTGTTTTTAAAGATTATCGTTCAAGTAACAAAACCGTAATGAATATCAAAACAACTCAATGATACGGGGCCCCCGGTCACAGATTAATAAATAGTTACTACGTAACCCCGCCCCCTAATTGTCTATTTAAAACCTATCACAATCCCTTTCAGAGGTATTGTGATTGTGATATTTTCGTCTGTCATATTGCTTAGACAGTTCAATTTCGTTTATTCCATACCTTTTAAAACGCGTCCCGATCACAATCCCTTTCAAATGTCAAATAGTGACGGCCTGAATATCTTTCAAATTACGAATTGAAAGGGATTGCGATAGATTTAAAATTAGACAATTAGCCCCCCGGTCATTAGCCTAATTCACGTAACAAAACTTCAACGATATGCAAGCGATTTGATCGCTGAAGTCACTTTTCGTATTCACGTATCAATCGCTCGATTTTGTTTAAGTCGGTTTTGTATAAGCGTATTCACGTGCATTAATCGAAGTTCGATCGTTGCCTCCGCGGTATTCACCTATTATTTTGACGTTTAGCTTGATCGGACGTCAGCGATTAACCTTCAAATTATACTATTTCCAAGTCGTTGAATAGAAGTTCATAATTTGTTAACTTTTGTAGGTATGGTTTTTTCCAAGATTTTCCGTAAAAAAATGGGTCTGGGACTACGCTTCTTCTTTTTGGACCTTGCCAATAAGAGAAACAGGCGTCGACGTCGAAATGAGAGACAGATTTTCCAATGAACTCCTTGTAAATTCTGTATGTTTTAACCAACTGGTTGAGATATTTTTACATGACAAGCCTTCCGCCCGCGACTTTGTCCGCATGGAATAAGCTTCCTGGCGCCCTGGGGCCGGCTTACCCCGCGCGTGGCGCGCCCCTTGTACTTGATAATTATTTTGTTGCAGTAATTTTAAAACTACGATAACTCCTAAGATATTCACTAAAATCAAATGATGTCAATGGTAAATTTGCCCTTCCTTTTTATAATTGAATACTTTTGATAAATAACGTATTAAATCGTATTAAAGTAATAAATTATGTTAAAAAAATAACTTCGCAAATAATGCATTATTTTGGAACAAACTTGATGACCATAATAAAGCTTATAGTGAGTCAACCTTAAATGATAGACATGCTGTCGCGGACTTTTTTTTTGAACTTTTGAAGGGAAACAATTCCTTGATACACGATTTTTACGTAATTTCAACCGTTTACGCAGCTTACGTAATGTAAGTTCCCTATAGGTAAAAAAAACAGTTTTGCAACATTTTTCATTGATGCTGCTCTCCTTTTCGTCGTACTCGTAGCGTAATGTTACTTTAAGGTTTTATGAAACATTCAAAATGCCCTGGAGTTATAGACTGTATAGACGGGACACATGTTGGTATCATCCGACTTTCTCTCAATGAGGAGAGATACTTCAACAGGAAAGGGTATCATTCCTTGAATGTGATTATGGTGAGAAATATTATTATAAGTTTATATCACATTAAAACAAAAAATTGTGCAAGCGCAAGTCATAATTTGTTTATGCATAAAGAGTTATTTGCCAAGTTAAATCTGACGGTTTTGTGACTACGCCAAACTCACGCTCAACAGCCCAGGCTATCATGACACGTTTCAAAGGGGGCCAAAACAATACACACATTGAACTTTACAATTTTTTTCTTCCTTCCTTTTTTTTCTTCTTACTGTTCTTGAAAAAATCGCTGAGTTACGATCCTATCGAGTAATCGTTCTATCGAAATGACAGGTGAATACGGATTTATGACTGTTTTTCAATAGGACGACTTCTAAGCGTCAGCGACATTTTGACTAATACAAAATACGTGAATTGAACTACTGGTCATAATTATAGACTGTCACTTTATACACACGCAAACGTTGCTCACGATCCATTGTGTGTAAAAAATAACACCAATTTTTTTTACTAAAATAAAAAAATCGTTTCCCAGCAATAATTTTTACAATACTTATCTTATTTAGTTTTATGTAAACTACGCATATATCACGGCTTCGGTATGGGTATTTTAACACCTGTGTACCTATCTATTACTTTTTTTAAATAAAGCTCCCTAAAAAAACTCTACTGGTCAACCGGGAAGTTCCCCGATTGTACCAACGTAAAAAAATATTAAATAATAGGTACAGTCAACAGCAGGTACCTACGGAACTCGCAACTTGAATTTCTATTTGGACTAACACCAGCTATGTACCCTCAGCTCTTTCACACACATACTTATTTGCACTAAAAAACATCGAAAATATCCCTTTAGTAGACTCAAAACCCGAGTGAATTTCATCTGAGTGCATTGTCTACCAAATAGTATATTTATTTCGCCATTGACATTATCGGAACATTACCATTATAAAGTCTGTCGCGTTAAAGAAGTCCCATCGAATATTACTGGGACTAAAATGTGGTTTGCTGATCTCCCTAGTACTAAATAGAGCTTATTTTAGAATGTTGCAGCGCCACTCCGTTTCAGGTGACTTCTTTCGTGAGACGAACTATAATTTCTTAGTTTTTTTTATGAACAACGGGGAGACTGCCTTCATCATACCTGATGTTAAGTATTGATAGGGCTGAAGATGGAAGCGAGCCCCTCCCGGAATCCTCTATCACTGAGGGCTATCTTATCTCTAACAGCCCGAACACAACAATGCTGAAAACATCTTAGATAAGATGGTGGCAGCTAGCAAGGCGGTCTTACAAGTCCTACCACCAACCAAACCCAATACAATAAGTACCCCCGCTGGAAATCGAACCCGGAACCGCTTGATCTGATACCAGTGGTTGTGGCTACTAGACCACAAAGGCGGTTACAAATTTTACTTCCTGAAAAAAAAAAAAATAGTTTGATAGTCAAATAAAAGATTTAATATTTGCTAAATGTATACTTGTGCACTCCAATAATTATAAAATTAAAGTATTGCCTAGTTTCGTTCATAACTAAGTAGATAATTATCAATTCCACTAATAGGAAGTACCTATTGAACATGTTACAATTCCACAAAAATATTACAGTTAAAGTACAGGATATTCATAGAGATGTGAGATAAATAGACTTTGAAACTTTGTCTTAAAGGAACCACGATAGTGACGATAATATATAAAACAAATAAGTACCTACTTACTTAGCTTTTTCAAAATAATTAATTAACAAATTAATACTTAATGTTTTCTTTCATCTTAATATTCATTCTGAATAGCTTGTACAATTTAATCAAACACTTCTTTAAATAGTAAAATGCATAAAGTAAGCTTTCTAGTAATTTTGATGGTATTAATTGTTGTTATTCTGTTAACCAAAGGATTATAAGGTTAGTTAACGTTTAAATATTTCTAAGTAACTATTTAATGACACAGTTGTGGCCACATAATTAACGACACTAGTCGCTTTTCATACAAACGAGGTAACTTTGCGAGCCTTGTTTCTCTGCCAAGGATTGACCCGAGCTGTCACCTGAAATTGACCATCCAGGGAGTGAAAGGAGGAGATCCAGATTGCTATACACACCCGACTGATCTGATAAACATTCTAAGAGATGTATAACATACAAATTATAACTTTTTAATTTTGCATTTTACAGTTCTGTATTTATGTGGTAAATATTAAACAAGAAAATATACTACAAAAAAGCAACTTATCTCATGTCATCCCGTCAGAGCGACATGAGACAAGTTCTGTTTAATATCATAAAAATGTATGGAATTCTTGAAACGGAACACTTTGATCTTTACATCTTTTAGAATGTAGATCATATCAGTTGGAGGTGTTTAGCAATCTGGATCTCCCCCATTCACTGCCTGGATAGCCATTATTAGATCACAGCTCGCTCAACCCTTGGCAGAGAACCAAGGCTTCAAAGTTACCTCGTTTGTATGAAAATCGACTAGTGTCGTTAAGTATGTGACCACCACTGTATGTGCAGTTTATAATGAAACAATTTGAACCTGATGTGCTACTGTCGGTACACTCTATAACTAATTTTACAATTAATTTTCTGTTTTTCATCCATAACATAATGCTTAGAGAAGAAAAGACAACACATCTCCAATCAGTCAGACAGGTGCATTTTTTTAAACTTTACCTTTGATTGTAGATGTTGATTGCTTGTGTCGTAATTTTTTTTCGATAGTTATTAGGATGTTTTATTCATAGACTCACACAAGCAACACAAGCAATCCACTATCCTTGGTAACAAGTTAAAAATTCAGCCAAAGGGATCGTGTGACAAAGTGACAAAACATTATGTCTAGAAAAAATTTGCAGATTTCAAATAATAATGAGAATACACGATTTTGGGCAATAAGTACTACTTTGCCTATACTATAACGTATGGGAACTTAAAGATTAATTGTGTAATTTTAATAAAATTTGACCTATTTCTTTGATTGGCAGGCATCTAATTTTCACCATAATTTGTGACCTATTAGAAATTTTACGGCTACTAACAAAAAAAAACATCAATTTTTAAGTCACTATGCTATTACGTAAGTCGTAACATCAGGATCCAGTAAGCTCCAAGATCTATGGCATGAGTACATATTATAATATATACCAATCACCAATTATTTGGCAGTGGAATGAAACAAGGGCAACTTATTTGATACACTTTGTAAATTGATTGAGCAAATTTTGTAACAAAAGGAATCAAATCTTATTCTAGGGGTAAAACTATATAAAAAAAAGTTTACCAACTATCAGTCTTTTGAATTGATGTTGTTTATCAACCTTGCGGCAATTAATCCCTCAAAAGTTTACAAAAAGGATGAATAGATAAAGACAAGCAACGGAAATTGATATTAATAATACTTTTACTACCATATCTATTGTCTTTCATTAATTACTAATCATTAGTACACACTTGAAATAAAGTAGTTCTATGTAACTAATGACTTTTTTATATTTTGTTTAATTTTTATACAAATATTTACGTATATAGAGCTGTACCAATTCATATTTTTTTACAATTTATAGTACAACTGTTGATGGAAATAATAGATTTAAAATAAATGAAAGGTGCAAATATTATATATATATAGTTATTTAAACTGATATAACTTTCACAGCCAATTGGCCTGAACAGCTTGTTGGCCACTCTTATTCAATTCAGTTCAATTTAAACGGAAAAACTTATATTAAAATGGAATAATCAACAACCATTTCAAACAACTAAAACAGGGGAATATCATTACACCATACAATTTCATAAAGCTAAGTACTATATATACCTAGTAAAATATTATATAGCTAAAACTTATGTGGGCTATTGCAGTGAATTTAATATTTATCACACCTTTGTCTACTCACATATATAAATATTATTAATGATAAATTTTACAATTTAGCATCTAAGTATTCCAATTCTGATTTTTAAAATAAATTATATGACAGTAACGTATTTTAATGACAATGAGTTATGTGATTGTGGTATAGTTGAGACAAACTCTATCACAACATTTATACTTATGACTTTCATCATGTTAACCTTCTATTATCAGCCTGTGGATGTCCACTGCTGGACATAGGCCTCTCCAAGCTCACGCTATTGTGGCGTTCATAGGAGGCTATTAGCCTACTGCTACCACGCTGGCCAGATGGGGGTTGGTAGAGGGTTTGTTTCAAGTTTTCCTTCTCTCGTACAGGTGTTCAATGCATCGAGCCTCTTAGTCGACTCTAATGTTAACCATAGCCATTTACAATTCTGAGCTTTTGTTGTGAATATTCTAATGTTTTTCATGATCAACTTAATATAGAGTATGACAGCAAAAGATAACATACCTTACAAATTTAAATTAAACAATAACAACATACATTAATGGCTTACATACTTTACACAGTCATTTAAAGAAAGCTGCCTATCATTTGTTGTTCATGATTAGGACAGCAAGCGTAATACAGAGTTCATGCACTCATACCATCTTTGAACTCTTCTCAAAATCATTATGTGCAAGGCTCTTATGAATATACTTAGTATAAGTATGTATAACATTAACTATCAGCTCATATTCATAAGATTAGCGTCTTACATCAAAATCTATGATTCATCACGTGAATAAAACAGCACTCCTAAATATTTGATAAATTAAAAATAACAGCAAATAAAAATAATAAAAATTTATATTGACTTTATGGGCTTTAGGCAACTATTAAATATAAAGTAAGAAATTGAACTAAAATGTATAATCTCAACAGTTAGAGACATTATAATTTCTTTATATGAAAAGTTAACTACAAAAGGCCTCATTTATTTGGTGTAAGTTCAAAAATATTTACTGATGACTTTTACCGAGATTGTTTTACTGGTAGGTACCTAATATCCATAATATTTACCTATTTAGAACACTGATCAAATTATAAGATCATTATTAAAGTTTAGAATTGATAAGTGTTTCTTTGTAAACTTTTGAGTTGTACCAACAATCCCTTTAAATAAATTGAGGGTTATGTTAATAAGTTACCATTTCACATATCCAGGCTGTTTAAACTCTTTCTTGTTTCGGTGATGATACATCTTCTGTACCATTTGCTACACTTTGGTGATATAGTTTTAATAGTTCCATAGCATCTTGTGCTTGACGTTTTTCTAATAAAATTCTGAAAGTAGGAAATTAATCAATTTATTACCTTAACACACATCAAAAGTGTCTGTCCATAGTAAGGGGGCTGTATTATATGTCAGACAAAACTCAATATATAAAAATTATTCTATTGATTTTCATTTGTTTATTTTACATTTATTTTTAAGATATTTTTTGTTATGAAACTTAATTTAACCCAATTACCACTAAGTGGTCTCCGGTGACCGCGCTCGCGATTTTAAACTCTATTGTGAAAAATCAAATTCAAATTCCAAATTGATGCTTAGAGTAAATTTTATTTATGATAAGAAAAAAAAACAAAATACAAAAAGATGTTTTGATGGGTTAATGCCTTCACATGAAGAACTTCAGTATTCAAATAGGTATGTAATTAAAAATAGGAAACCATTGTTCTAATGTTCAACATTCTGGCTTCAACTCCAAGTTTCACTTAATCACATATATTTTATTGTAAATAATAACATAATATAAACTTTACCTTCCAGAGGCTTCTTTGATGTGTTCCAAAATGATTCTATTGTCTCTATCTGTGACGATGTCGGCGAGACTGTCAGGGTCCATATCAGAAAGCAGTTCAAGATCCTGGCCACCAAGTAACGAAATATGACAAAGGTTGTGTTGTAAGCGACCAACAAGGTTGGCTACTTGACTTTTATCTCCTAATGAAACTTCATCTGTTTGGTCAAGAGACACTTGGCATTTAGGCATATTCGGTGCCCATTTCTCGTTTCCGTGTAAAATCATAAGAGACGTATCTGGTTCAAGAGTGGAAAAATATTCTTCGTCGTCTACTTCAGTGCCGTCAGATTCTAACACAACTGTTAAATTCTCTGAAGGTAAACTCAGTTTATCCGGCACTTTTGTCAGTAAATCTTCCAACGAAAATGCAACAATACCTTTCTTTTTGTCTCGATTAACGTCGCATATTTTATACGGTTTGTTATTTTCGTTATCCATTGTATTAAAGATTATTTCTTATTATTACTTACTAGTACTTCTGTAATTAATTTCAATATGTAGTAGGCGGTAACAAAGCAATACAAAACAAATGTTATCGAAGCGATCTGCACAATTTTTTATATTTGTACTAGTTGATTGACCAGCCACACCACACCACACGAAAACGAAACGAACGAACCGCACGAACGAAACGACGACGAAGGAAATCAAATTGAATGTTTGGATTTTTTGACGTTTAGTTCATATTATTGCCACCCTCAAAAAACAATGGAAACGTCCTGGTAAAATCTATACATTTTCTCCAAAATATCAGTGGTTCTTATGGTTTGTTTCAAATATTCGTTTAAGTTTAGTTTTATCAGTTACGAAAGAAAAAAGGCAAAGCTAAGACTGAGTTTTCAGTAGACAACCGCTTCCTACGAGCTTCTGAATATCACTCCCGTCCCGCCTACGACTAACTAGCATTGCTCGCTGTATTAAAAGGGCGGTCGACGCGCGTACTCGATAGATAGCCATCTATTTATATATAGGGTACTAACATACATAAACGGTAAAATAAATAGGTTCGTATTTGTGTTTCGTCTGTCTAGGATTTTGAACTTGGACATGCAAACGTAGCGTAGAATAGGTAAGATTTTAGTAGATTAGAACCTTACAGAAATAAATGTAAAAAAATGCGGCTGGCTACAAAGTTTTATTTTGTGTAGGATTCTAGTTGGATATTTACTTCAAGCGAAATTCATCAGTCTATCGACAGACTTTAAGTTACCTACTTACGCCTTGTATATAGCCAGCCTTTTTCAAAGTTTATACCATAATTCAGTTTAAACAACGACCTACGTGGTAGAGTGGTACCGGTTTCAAGGTCGTTTCGCCTACTCTGAGGTCCCGTGTTCGAATCCCGGTAGGGGCAAATGTTTGTATGATGAATACGAGCATTTGTCCCTTAGTCTAGGACATTAATATATATATCTACATATAAGTACTTATATATGTATTTATATCCGTTACCCTAGTATCCCATAACTCAAGCCATAGTGCTTACTTTGGGGCTAGGTTATTTTATTTATTATTTATTATTACAAACACTTAAATTAGGACAATTTATTGGTTTTCTTACCTTTACAGTGCTATATAAACCTTTTTAGGTTTTACCAAGCACCGGTATCCATCCAAGTTAGCTCGAGATATAAAAAAGAAAAAAGGTATAAACTTGTTTAACTTATGAATATGAATATGTATCTAACATATTTTGAAATGCCTACTATACTTTTTTATTCTACTACCTCTCATATTGGCTCGATCACGAATATGTTAGTTACGAACTACAAGTGGGTACACACGGGCGGATCCTCTGCCAGATAATATATTATATTACAAGAGTATGTTTTTTAATTTTAAACTAGATTGTTTTTTTTTAATTATTATTTGATGTAACTACTTAGAATTATTAAAAAAAAAAAAGGTTAATTGTGTGTGTGTGAGTGTAAGAAATATTTATTTATTTATACTTCCGATTTTGGATACCGAAACCGGATTCTAAAAATTCGAAAAAAAATCTACATACCTAGGTAATTAATTATTTGAGTTTTTTTCCTGGAAAGGTATCACGACGATTACACCACCAGGACAAATTGACAACTTAACCCCGACTACTCAATCGTTCCGTCATTGTCTGTGAATGGTAACTCAATTTTTGACGTGTTGTTATTGTTATATGTGAATCCATATGATGGAGAACCTCCAGGCGGCGAAGGCAGTAAAACAGATTTACTAATTAGTGACAAAATCCCTAGTGTTTATAAAAGACCGGAGGCGCGGAGGGAAAGCACAATATTTTCTCGAAAACTACGTATCTCCGGCAAACAAGGATTTTTTTAGAGTTTGGTCTATTCCACCCCCATTACTTTCATCTCCACAGCAAACCCCTATCGAGGATTTATATTTCACACTAAATAAGCACAAATATAAATAGGTAAGTATGTATGAGCCACTCAAAACAAAAAAGGTATGTGCAGTATATTATGTATACAGGGTGGAAATTAAAGACGGTAGTTGGAGGAAAAGTACCCTAAATATTGATGATATTTTACTTAAAGGAAAAATTCATTTATTAAAAAAAAAAAAAAACTAAAGCAAACTTTTTATTACGTACATTTTGTTCATTTCTCTTCATAAATTGCACCCACTCCACCGATCTTTTTTTCTTTATCCACTTATTTACTCTTCTACTCAAGGTTGCCTGGAAGAAATCGCTACTTAGCAATAAGGCCGCCGTTTTCCTTCAACTGTATTTTACGTGTCTATATGTTCCTTTCATGTGCAATAAAGCGTTTTTATTATTATTATTATTAAAACAGCATTTATAGTTTTTTTATGAATTATTTGTCTGAACCATGAATCGAACCGAATTAAAATAGACAATAACATCCAGTACTTTTATGGTACCAATCGATAGTCATAATCATAAAGGTTTAGTTTAAGTAGGTACCATATTGCCAATTTAAGAGAAAACCTGAAAGATAGGTCAATAAAATTTTTGCACTCATACTCACCATAACTCGATACAAACGGTGAGCTACGCTAGTTCAATAGATAAATAAGTCTGTGTCAATAAAGATTTTTGAACTAGTTTTCCAAGTTTTGGCTTTGATTTTAGAGACAATGTTTTAAAATACAATTGATTTTTCATATGATACCCTTACTCACCTTAGGTACTTAGGTACTCATTTAGTAACTCCCAAGTTAATTAATTTTAAGTTTAGCTCTTTATTAAGTCAAGGCTGTTACAAGCACTTGTGAATGTCAAAAAAGCTTTTCCGTTCACAAACCCTACGGTGAGAGAACTTGAAACGAGAAGAACCGTCAAGAAACTCCCATTAAGCTCTCCTAGTGGTTGTCGGTTCCATCCAACAGCTGATCCCAAGTCATTGGCGTAGGGCTAGGTTCGGCAATGACCTATGTATTTAGCTATGTTCCTTTTTTGTTATTATTATATTATATCTGTTTTAACAATTAACACACGTACACGTTCAGTATGCATGTTTTTATTTTTATTTTAAAGCATTATTTTTGTCATCGCCGGGCATAGTTTAAAGCTTTTACCAATGCACTTTGTTAGTAGGTATCTTTATGATTCCTATTACGTTACGGGCACCAGTCTCTCACATCTATGGGTTATATTTTAAAGGTGCATTGTAATGTTTTGTACTAAAAACCTAAATGTGATGAGAAAATAAATGTTTGATTTATTAATATTATTTTTTATTAGTATATATGAACAGTTGATTAATACAAATACATAACACAATAACATTATTTTAAATTAAATCGCTTTGTCCCGCCAATCGGCGTACATAATATATATATTGGTACTTATAAAATTATAAATTAAGTAATTCGATCAATATTTACAATTCATTAATTCAGTTAAACAAAGAAAACTTTAGTCAAAAAATAAATAATAAAAAAAAAATTATGTCACTTATGTCAATCTTAATAATTACAATGAAATGTCCTAAATGATGTCGGTTTTTACCTACCTACTGTGTGTCACTTAAACACTCATTTACAGAATAGTATGTTTTTTTCTATTAGAAATGCCTGAAGTTCAATTTTAAACGATATTTTATTCTCACAATTTCTGATTGACTTTGGGCACATTGCATATAAACTCTTTTACAGGGTAAGTTGTTCTAGCTCGAGTTATCTGAGCGACGTTAACTTTTAACAAATTTAAATTAATGTACTAGACTAGGTACAATACAAATCTATGATATTAAATGTCTGCTGGTTGGATAATATAGCTTCGATAAAGTCTATATTTCAGACTTTTTCCACATTAGAATCAGACGCAATCGACAGTGATGTTTATGAACTGCAGAGCGATGAGCCAGGTGGCAGACAAGGGCGCAGGGTCACTGGCGGTCACGGCGCGACGCGACGGGCTCAGATCAATATAATACGTTGCGCCACCTGCCCCCACAAACACCCTCGTACCACCACCGGGAATGCAATTTGCAACTGCTCGTCTTAACTCTTCTTTGACTATTACTTTATTATCCTATATTAAATTATAGACTATAATTATTTTACAGCAAAGGCATATGCAGTATGGAATCCTCAGTATTCAGTATCTTGTCTTGTTATACTTTCTGCCAGTGGCGAAGGGTCATACACACCCATCGACTTCCCTTTAGAAATCCAGCCCCAATGATCCCCCATACAGCATTTTTTTTTTGAGAAATTTTTGGTCCGTCTTACCTTATCCATATTTCGACCCCTCGCCACTGACCTGCCTACGCCAAACACAAAAAAAACTATAGAAAACTATTTTATGTAAACTTTAATACCTATTAGTAAATTGGTATTTTATTCTTACTACTAGCGGCCGCCCGCGGTTTCACCTGCGTGGTTCCCGTTCCCGTGGGAATATCGGGCTAAAAGTATCCTATGTTTTAATCCAGGCTATCTACGGTGTACCAAAATTCAACCAAATCCGTTCAGTAATTTTTGCCTGAAAGAGTAACAAATATCCATCCATCCATCCTAACATCTTCACAAACTTTCGTATTCATAATATTAGTAGGATAATTTATATCTGTGTAGAATAAAGAAGAAGAGAATATCTTGAAAATACTGCCGTCTTCGTAACGGTTACACAGAGATGACTTGTTATTGTTTATGAATCGATTTTAGTATAAGAATTAGGTAGGTACCTACCTACTGAACTGATTTTTTTGTAAGTAGACAAATTCTGAGATAAAAAAACTTTAAAACGATTTCAAAAAGAAAAAAATAAGCCTTTTGGAGACGGCACCTAAAAACAATAATAAAAAAGCATAAATAGCTGCTAAGCTATGTAGAAAGCACCATCGATGCTTATTTGGTACCAAAAAATTTTGTCAATACAAAAAACGTTGGATTTAGAATTGCAGAGGTATATCGTAATATTTTTTCATTTCTTGTTCATTCATGATGCCATTAGTCAATGTGTCAACTCGCCAGCCGGCGGCGGAGGGTTAGCCCGTGACGTTTTCTGCCTTACCATTACGTGTTATATATATTACACTTCCAAATTAGTACTGGCATAGCGTCCTGCCCTGCTACATCAAATACTTAGCTACCTGTGTAATATTTAGCTTTGCGTTCCTCAAAAGACAAAAGAAATTTAGAAGATCAAAGTCGGCCGGTTTGCCAGGATCTTTTCTCAGACAGAACCGAAAAAAATAACATCAAGTAGCGTTTACGGTCCAATGAGCTACAAAAATATCGAACTCATATGGCAAAATCAAACAAAAGATCCGGCTACTTACATATACATAGGTAGGTATATATCGCGTCCGCTTGGTATTGCCTGAAATTCAGAAATCAAACTGATTTTTTCGACGTTGCCATAGTCATTGTCAGCGTTGAAAACGCAATCAATAATTCTTAAAAACTGTTTAGCGTTTCGTTTTTCTATACTAATATTATAAAGAGGAAAAATTTGATTGTTGGTTTGTTTGTATGTTTGTAACGAAAAGACTCAAAAACTACTGAACGGATTTGGATGAAATTTGATTGAAACAGATAGTAGATAGCCTGGTTATGAACATTGGACTTTTTATCCCGATACTCACACGGGAAGGGGAACCACGAGGGTGAAACCGCGTGCAGCCGCTGGTTTGTAATAGG
Source organism: Chrysoteuchia culmella (assembly GCA_910589605.1). Classification (NCBI taxonomy): domain Eukaryota; kingdom Metazoa; phylum Arthropoda; class Insecta; order Lepidoptera; family Crambidae; genus Chrysoteuchia; species Chrysoteuchia culmella. Next base: position 12,624,669 of record OU342653.1, read on the forward strand.
TAGGTACCTACCTAATTCTTATACTAAAATCGATTCATAAACAATAACAAGTCATCTCTGTGTAACCGTTACGAAGACGGCAGTATTTTCAAGATATTCTCCTCTTCTTTATTCTACACAGATATATAAGTATCCTACTAATATTATAAATGCGAAAGTTTGTGAAGATGTTAGGATGGATGGATGGATATTTGTTACTCTTTCAGGCAAAAACTACTGAACGGATTTGGTTGAAATTTGGCACACCGTAGATAGCCTGGATTAAAACATAGGATACTTTTAGCACGATATTCCCACGGGAACAACGACATTTTCGAAGGACAAATAAGAATGACTTGACATAGGTACAATGTCCGAACAGCGGATCAATATAAAATCAGTGGTTTACGTCTGAAAGGTTAGACAGAAAGCTGATAGACTGATAGACATACAGATAAACCAACTCCGCGGCGCTTTCTCCCGAATTTCTGACGGAATGATGAGGGAGGATTTGTTTATACAAAAAAAAACGACGAATAGCAAAAATATTTTTTTATAAACCCACGACCGTTAAAACGTAATTGAAAAAAAGCTTTTTATAAAAAAAAAAACCGACTTCAAGAAACTAAAAAGCAAAAAATAAACCTTTTGGAGTCGGTCCCAGCCATGGCATTCTACTTTGCGGTCCTACTATTTTATTTTTCTTGGCTTGGCTGGCTCCGACTCCAAAAGGTTTATTTTATGCTTTTTAGTTTCTTGAAGTCGGTTTTTTTGAAGTGAAAACTTCTTTAGCGGCGTTGAGCACTTTTTCTGTAATGGGTATAAAATCTTAAACTCGCGTCAGGACACGTGACCTGATCGAAAAAGCGTAGGACGGATGGAGAATGTTGAGGTGACTGGTTGACTATGGTCTCGGTTGCTTAGCGACAGACTGTTGATAATGTCTTTTACTTGTCTCTTGTTTTATTGTCAATATATATTTTTCGATTCTCTATAATAACTAATGTTTTCTTATATCTTATTACCTAACTTAACGTTCACTTTAATATGGTTTGTCATGTTTGTGTACGATAGCGCAATAAATGAATATTGTATTCTACCACATAAATGATAGTACTTTTATACTGATAAAGCAATTGGTGCAAAATTATTCCCTAACCATTCCAAAATATCAAACATGCTCAACGTTAATAATCAAGTTTTCACTTCTGCCGGCACTCCCGGAGTGCAACCCGTCTTTTTTTTTATAAAAAGCTTTTTATTTCACAATTTTTAAAGGTAGAAGAGGTCCCGTGCCTACGCTAATAACCTTATGACAACTCCTCATCACCTTTTACAAAATGCTGCTTTTCCCGGTGCTGGGACGTTACTTATTGAGGAGTTCTTCCGATAATTCATCATCAGCTCCACTTCATCACATGGATTGAGTCGAGCATAAATTGCTTATGAACCACATTAAAAGTAATCGTATCGCTGCCGTGAAATGCTAAGTATTTAAAAGTTCCGATGACCATTTGTGGTCTTCATCATCAGTTCCACTTCACCAAATGGTGCTTTCCGGAAGCATATGCATAAGTTACTGTAGAAAACACCGAAATCGCTATAGGAGTCCCTATAATATTTGAAGAGTTCCCTGGATTACTCCAGGATCCCATCATCAGATCCTGACATGATGACAATGGGACCACATAGGAAGTATACCCTTTCGAACAAAAAAAGAATTACTCAAATCGGTCCAGCCGTCTTCGAGTAATCGAGTAACATACATAAAAAAAAAAAAAAAAAAAAAAAAAAAAAAAAAAAAAAAAACCGTCGAATTGAGAACCTCCTCCTTTTTTTGAAGTCGGTTAAAAAGGATAAAATAACTATAACTTTTTAATTTTGCATTTTACAATGCTATTTTTATGTTACCTACCCTATCAGCGTAACATAAAAAAAAAACAAATACATCGTTTTTTAGCCAATCTAAGGCTTTTTCGTAATTGAAATAAGTTAATTTTTCATCTTGTATTAAAGAGGCGGCCTACCTAACAGGCCCAGGGTGCCAGATATCAAAATACGCCACTGGTTACCGTTGTTAGTTTACTTCATTCCACGTTACCTACCTATATTTAACAGAATTCGGGTAACTTTCAGTTGCATTATTTAGTATGAAGTTCATATAAAATCTTCACCGCCCTGAGACTTTGAATTTATAAGGATTTTCTTTTCAGTGATTTTCTTCCACGTACTTCGCGAAGCATTTTCAAACGAGAGAAAATTAATTCCACGGTAAGCTGAGATTACAACATCGTTGAAACAAGCAACGGCTTACCCCTTCCCTTCGTCTACCTTGGATGGCTATGACTTTGCATTTATCTCTAAAACTACTAGTCCGATTTTGATGCGGTTTTCAGTGATAGGTTCGGGTTTGATTGGTGCATGTTATTAGATAGGTGTTGTGGTAACTCACCAGGGGCCTGTTTCACGAATATATTAGTTTACACCTATATAGTATTAGTTATTAGTTAGGTACTATTGTATTAGTTATTACTAAGTTCTAATAAATCCTGTTTCACGAATATTTTTTTCTCAAACATGCTTGGAAAAAGTTGTACGAAAATCCATATCTGTCGTGTTTAGCGTCCAAATAAATTACATAGTAAACTCATATCTGTCGTGTAATTTAAAAATGGAACGATCTTATAATCCGAAATATGGCAACCAAGGAGGTAACTTATCAAAGGTTTTATTTAAATTTCGAACTGACTTGCAAATAGGCTGTTTTAGAGATAAAAACAAAAAATGAGCATTTTATTTATACCTTTTTTATTTTGCATTTTACAATGCTATTTTTATGTCATAAATATTAAACAAGAAAATATACTAGAAAAAAGCAGCTAGCCTCATGTCACCCGTCAGGCCAATGAACATTTTAATGCGGGAAACAGGCGGGAAAAAATATTGTTGTTCGTTGTCTTCTGATTAGTTTTAATTTCCGCGCATTATTTGACAAAAGTAGGTCCTATACAAGCCTTGGCCTACTATACCCGCCTCGGCCCACATTTACACGTTCGTCCATCAATGCCTCTTTTGCTGGCCGCTGCAGTAATTTACTATTATTTCCAATTTGAAAGCAAGCTATTAATGCTCGGAGGGAGCGAATGTGGAACTTCCCTTGGGTAATTAAGTAGGTATTAAGTAATGATAACATTTAAATTTGGAACGCCAAAATGTCAACAAAAACTTCTTTCAAAAAAAGTTTCGAAAAAAAACAAGCAGCACCCCGACCGCCTAACGGTATAGCTTGTGCTATCGCTATAGCTATCGATTTTTAAAACCCCCTACAAGGGCTCTCGCTGACGCTATCACTTTCATACTAAAAATGCAAAGGTGAATCCAATAGATGAATAGAATTATGTAGGAATTAGTCAAAAGCCCTATCGTTGAAGGGTTTTATGAGAGTTTGAAGTTTGATAGCTATAGCGTTAGCACAAGCTATACCGTTAGGCGGTCGGGGTGCTGGTCAAGGGACCAAGAAGATTTTAACTATAAAATTGCCACTTCAAAGAGAACAAAAAATCAAATATCCGAGCATAGCTCTCTCCATTGCACGCTGAGTTACCTTGAGCCTCCTTATCAGACCCATATAGTTAGCGACCACGTTTCACTTATTGCATAATCTACTATTTTCCCCCGATATTAATTCCCGATAAGGAAATTTAACTCTTATAATTTATAAGAATAAATTTACAAGTGTCTTTAGACTAGCTAGTAGATTTATTCGTGTAATTTATTAGTCTATTTGACTGGCAGCCGTCGACGGATAATTAAGTCGGGGATTTTTAAATTGTTTTATCCTTTTTCAATTACGTTGCGTTGGGGTTTTTCAAACTTTTTAGAGATCATAGATATTATGTTCATAGTACTACATAAAAACCCCCGGTTTTTAAATTATTTTATCCTCATAAATATTAAACAAAAAAATATACTAGAAAAAAGCAACTAGTCTCGCCCTGACGGGATTCCGTCTGGGCGACATGAGACTATTATAATTGCTTTTTTTATAGTATATTTTCTTATAATATATATATTTATATATATATATATATATATATATATATATATAACTATATATATATATATATATATATATATATATATATATATATATATATATATATAACGGCGGACTATGGTCAGCAGAGTTTTTAGAAACAATGGCGTCAGCATCGCTGACGCCACTATTCCTATCGCTAGGATCACTCATAATCAGAAATGATGAAACTCAATACCAATGTACACTTTTATTAAACAAATAATAAATTCTTAATCGTTATTACAATAATTAAAAAGGTACTCACAAGATTCCAAGCAGTAACACAAACACTGTCTTGCTTCTCACGAAACTTCACCAATAATGGCGGCCAAACCGTTTTCTAATCAACTGAACATCGTTGGGCGGAAATGCCAATAATCAGAACATGATTTTAATAACAAAAATTAACTCATTGATTTTTCACAGAGATAAAACAAGTTGACAAATCGTTACTGATTTTTCTAATGTGGTTTTAGTTCTTAACTTAATTTTAGCTCCATTATCAAACGCAACCCTCTCGGCGGGAAAATGCCAGCGGAAGTTGCTGTATGAGAATGAATCTAAATTAGTTTATCAATTTTAAAGTTAACACAAGACAGTTGTAAAATCATTTATCATTTTTATAATGTGATTTTAGTTTACAACTTAATTTTAAACCCATTACTATTTAAAATAATAACGGCACGAAAATCCTAGCGGAAGTTGTGACATACGAATGAATCGAAATTAGTTTATCAATTTAGAAGTTAACTCAAAACATTTGTAAAATCATTAATCATTTTTATAGTGTGATTTTAGTTTACAACTTAATTTTAGTGCCCTTATTAGTCCAAACAATAGCGGCGCGCAAATCCTAGCGGAAGTTGCGACATTAGAATGAGTTTTAATTAGTTTATCAATTTAAAAGTTAACGTAAAACAATTGTAAAATCACTAATAATTTTAATAATGTGATTTTAGTTTAAAACTTATTTTTAAACTCATTGTCAGCTGAAACATCCGAGCCGGAAATAAGGCGGCGGATGTTGCGAGCTGAGAACGAGTTCAGTTCTTTGAGTGTTACTAAAATCTAATTTTCTGCTTTTAATTGAGAAGATTACTATTTGAAATCAATGATAATCACAATAATTAATGCATGGTAAATATTTGAATTTTAGAATCATAATAAATGTTTCCTTGCGTCGACACGGCCATTCTGCGAGACGGTGCGTGCTCTGCACCAGTCGCGTATCTGAAAGGAGAAAGAAATATTTCTATGAGCTAGGTATCTGTACACCAGGCCTAGCTGATAACTTGTTTTGTTGCGACTAGGTTTATAGCGCGTTATGAATCCAATTGATATTAAAATTAAGTTCAATCAAGTTATCAATTGTGAAAGAGAGAATAGATTTCACGTTTTAACAACAAACAAGTTAAAACACGTGCCATAGAATAAATTAAACATCATAGTCTTACGTTAGAGATGCTGTACAGGGAAATGAGCGTTGTCTTATTATTATTATTGTTTTTTTTTTTTTGCTGTGTCAATGCAAATGCTCCACGCATACTTGCATGATCATAGTTTTTGATATTTGTCAATGCAAATGCTCCACGCATACTTGCATTACTTCTCGTAGCTGAGTGTGATGCTGTGGCGCTGAGCGGTCTCGTACGCCGTGGTCCACAGGGGCTCTAGGGAATAAGGAAAGGTCGGTGCTGGGGCCTGGGCCTTGGCAGAGGCTCTAAAAATAAAACAAGTAGTTGCGTAGATAAGCTCAAGGAATATTGATGCTGTGGTGCTGAGCGGTCTTGTACGCCGTGGTCCACAGGGGCACTAAAGGATATAGGTAGGATGATGCTGGGGCCTGGGCCTTAATCTTATGACCGTGGTCCCCAGCGGCTCTGTGAAATGATATAGAAATACGGAGGAAATGAAGGAATATAGGATTTGTACAGTCTCAACATAGAATACATTGGTAGTTTGTTGATGTCTGTTTTACTCAATTATAATAATAATAATAATAATAAGTTTATTTCATAAGATTTGCAGTACATGTACAAATACAAATATTTTACAGTTAAAGACAAAATTTTAAATATAACTTCCTGAACTAGGTTTTTAACCTGTACTTCAGGTGAGTCAGAGAGGTCAGTAATTATGCGAGTATTGTTTTTATCTGTTAACGAAAAGAAGTATATTAATGAAGGTCACTGACCGTTTACTTAGGCATCCAATTGGGCATCTCGAGATGTTAACGGCACTGGCTCGATCACAACAATGGGTTGGGCTGCAGTCTGCTGTTGAGGGTCATCATCTTGGTTCGTCGACATGGTCTCTTGTTCACCAGGTTGAGGAGCTCTTCGCAGTTGATCGTGAGCGACCTTGCGTGGCCGTCCTCTACCTGTCACACGTTTAACCATGTAACGGTCATTATCCAACACTCTGTAGATCTCGTACGGTTCACTATATTTCAGGTCCAGTGATGTTTGGTTTCGAGGGTTGTTCTTTATGAGTACGTAGTCACCTCGTTGGAATGGACGTAGTTTAGCCTTGTTTCTGTCGAAACGTTGTTTGTCATACTGGGCCGCAGCTGCCATCTTCTGCTGCACATGCCGGTCGAGCATATCGAAGTCGATCGACTCACTGTCGATGTTTACCAACCTTAGTAACTCCGGTGGTACACAGTGTTGGCGGCGTGTTAGGAGAGTAAGCGGCGCAACTCCCGTTATTCTGTGTGGCGTACAGTTAAATGCAAGTTGGAGAGCATCTAAGGCCATCTGCCAGGTTTCAGTTTCATAATTTTTGATCATCGTCAGCGCGTTCTTGAGGGTACCCATTACCCTTTCGACCTGCCCGTTCGCTCGGCTTACTCCTGGCGCTATCGCATGTAAGTTGATACCGTAACAGTCGCAGTAGGATTTGAATTCTCCAAGAAATTCACGACCGCCATCGACTACTACCTGAACCGGAGTTCCAAATAAGTGCACAACACGTTTCAGTGCTGCAAGGCTGCTGCTCTGGCTCTTGTCATTGGAATAACTAAGTAGTATGTACTTAGTAAATGCGTCAATGGTGACTATGACGTACTCGTCCTGACCTTGAGTGTTTCTTGTGCCCAATTTACCAGTAATGTCCATATGGATAACTTGAAAAGCTGCCGACGGTTTCTGAATAGGATGCAGTTGTGCTTGAATAGCGCCTGAAGGTCCCTTCGAGGTCCTGCATATCACACAATTGTCAACAAATCTCCTGACTGCAGTGCTCATGTTAGTGAACCAGTAAGATTCCCTGAGCTTTTGTAGTGTTTTCTCCCATCCTGGGTGATGCAGTCGTGTATGGAATGAATTTATCAAACTCCATTGAAATGACTTTGGCGCTACTATAGGTTTGTACGTACCGAGTATAGGATCAGTGAGCACCTTCTTGAGCAAACCCTCCTCCAAGATGTAGCCCGCAGTGGGGTTGTCAGTAGACATACTGTCAATCACTGGTCGCAGAACATCGTCACGACGTTGCTCGATTTGAAGCCATTCGGTGTCCCTGAGCATGACGTTGACTGACATATCAGCGTTGTGGTTTCTGCTGAAAAAATCTGCGTGCTGAAGTCGCTCACCTTTCCTATACTCGATTTCAAAATCATAATTTTGCAGGAACGTCCACCACCGGTGGATCCGCGACAGTAAGTCCTTCTTATTCTTGGATGCCTTTAAAGCGTTACAGTCTGTTATTACCTTGAATTTTCGGCCGTACAAGTAGTGCCGAAAATGTTTTATGGCCCTCACCACCGCCAAGGTTTCGAGCTCATAGGAGTGGTAACGGCTCTCGGCGTCCGTGGTGCGCTGGCTCATATAGGCGACTGGGTGCTGACGGCCTCCGATGGTCTGGACCAGGACTGCTCCGTAGCCAAGGCTGCTTGCATCCGTGCACAGCTCGATTGGTGCGTCTTCCTGAAATAATGTAAGGGTGGGCGCAGTAGATAAATGCTGTATAATTATGTTACGAGCTTCGTCATGTCTGTCATTCCATTCCCATTTAGAGTCTTTCTTATTGAGCTCATAAAGTGGAACCATAATGCGAGAAAAATTGGGAATAAAACGCCTAAAGTAACCGGCTAGGCCATTAAATTGTCGGACTTGTTTGGCCGTTTTAGGAAGAGGTGCCTTCGTTAAAGCCTCCACCTTTCTTGGGCTAGGGCTGACTTGCCCATTAGCTATGATATTACCCAAATATTCGATAGAGCCTTTAAAGAAGGCTGTTTTGTCTATATTGATAGAAAAACCGGCATTTTGAAGCGCGATTAGTATTCTTTCGATGTGGGAGAGACCTTCAGAAAATTCTCTACATTTTGAAAGCACATCATCGACATATACTTGGCAAACTTGTTCAGCCGAGTTTATAAGAAGTGCTAGAGCCCTATTAATGCATCTCTGATACACTGAACATGCATTGCTGAGTCCAAACGGCATGGCTAAATATTCGTACATGCCGTCTGGGGTCACAAAAGCTGTTTTTTCAATGGAACTCTCAGATATTGGTATCTGGTGAAAACCAGCTGCCATATCGAATGTAGAAAAAAGGAGACCCCCCGCTAATTGGTCAATCTGATCGGAAATTATTGGAAGTGGGTAGTGATCCCTCAGTGTGTTTCTATTCAACTCGCGGTAGTCCACGCACATGCGATCCTTGCCATTTTTCTTTTTGACTAGTATAATCGGGCTAGAGAAAGGAGATTTGCTCTCACGAATGATATTGTGTTCGAGTAATTCCTTCACAATATCACGTACCTTTTCTCGCTCGACCGGACTTAACCTGTATGGCCGCCGCTCTACACACTTATTAGGGTCTTTTAAACGTATTTCTAATTCACCCGTATTGACGCGGGACGTAGGATAGCCGCGAATAAACAGGTGTTGGAATTTGTTTAATAAAATTTTTAGTTCACTTATTTGGCCCTCATTAGTTAAGTCACAATCTAAATTGTCGAATTTTTCGCAATGAGATTGCATGCGGTAGACCACAGGTTGGTGAATTAGCTTTGCACCTTGGGAATTCACCACCACATTAAGATTTGTGTTTTGAATGAGGTTCATCCCTATTAAAATATCTGAGCAAACTTCGTAGTCCGGGACTACGTGAAACTGAAGTTCTATTTGCAAGCCATCAATAATACAAACAGTTGTAAAAGTTGACAGTGATACGACTGTAAATTGCCCTATACCCCTCAAATAATTAACCTCATCAATCCTTTTACCCGGTAGTCTTGATGCTACTGATTCGCGTATTAAAGAGCATTCCGCCCCGCTATCAAAAATCCCGAACAGTTTTAAACCTTCAATTACAATTGGCATAGAATTTAATTTAGGTATCCCCACACAATTCACATTCGAAACTATCGCGCGTTCACGTTTATAACACGTCTCATAAGTGTGCCCTACTCTCGAACAAAATGTACATGTCGGTCTGTTATCCTTTTGAGAGACTGTCTTATCTCCCTGATGAAGCAGTTGAGAATTTTCCTCCTTTTTACGATATCGACAATCACGCGTGTCATGACCCGGCTTTTTACATACTTGACAAAACAATGACGGTTTATCAGAGAACCGTGGTCGCTTAACGGGACCTTGTTGAACGTTTGATGTACTGGGACCAGGACGTTTTGAGCGTCGAATGGATGAAGCTATTGAAATCAGTTCGGGCACCGAGGTTGCTCTGGCACTTAAAAGTTCGACCCTCAAACGTTCATCTCCAATACAACCAATTACAGCTTCAACTGCGTCATCATTAGATAATTTATCTTTTGTGATACGTCGCCATAATACCCAAGCTTGTGACAAGAACTGCGCAATGTCCTTTGAGCTGTCGTAACTATGTTCGCGGAAACGAACGACATCGCGGGAATATCTATTCTCCGGTTCAAATGTTGTAATCAAAACATCGCGCAATTCCTGCCACGTGGTTGTAGAAACCAACCAATTGTCTACCCACAACCTGGCGCGACCTTTAAGCAAGCTGCCTGCCTTCATCCTTACATCGTAGTCGCTCAGGTTGTAGGCATCCATAGCGGTGGTCACATGCTGACACCATTCGCGTACACCAATATTCGCATCGGGATCGTATGATGGTAAAAACACGTCATTAATTTTTACTTTAGGTTCAGGTAAAGAAGTTAAACGATCCGATACGTGTCTCATCACTTGCAGCATTTGAGAGAAAAACTCTGCTGGAACCCCGTTAACAGAAGCGTTACAATTTGTGATTAAATCATCAGGGCGAGCAGAAGTGGGTGGTAATCCCACTTCTGATAACGGCGGACTATGGTCAGCAGAGTTTTTAGAAACAATGGCGTCAGCATCGCTGACGCCACTATTCCTATCGCTAGGATCACTCATAATCAGAAATGATGAAACTCAATACCAATGTACACTTTTATTAAACAAATAATAAATTCTTAATCGTTATTACAATAATTAAAAAGGTACTCACAAGATTCCAAGCAGTAACACAAACACTGTCTTGCTTCTCACGAAACTTCACCAATAATGGCGGCCAAACCGTTTTCTAATCAACTGAACATCGTTGGGCGGAAATGCCAATAATCAGAACATGATTTTAATAACAAAAATTAACTCATTGATTTTTCACAGAGATAAAACAAGTTGACAAATCGTTACTGATTTTTCTAATGTGGTTTTAGTTCTTAACTTAATTTTAGCTCCATTATCAAACGCAACCCTCTCGGCGGGAAAATGCCAGCGGAAGTTGCTGTATGAGAATGAATCTAAATTAGTTTATCAATTTTAAAGTTAACACAAGACAGTTGTAAAATCATTTATCATTTTTATAATGTGATTTTAGTTTACAACTTAATTTTAAACCCATTACTATTTAAAATAATAACGGCACGAAAATCCTAGCGGAAGTTGTGACATACGAATGAATGTCATGTGCCATAGGAGTAATTTTATTGTTGAGATATTGATTGTTGTACTACTACCTAAAGTCTGAAATGTTTTAGAAACAATATCAAACTTTCACGTCTTGCACTAAATGCCAGTCATCTAACGTCATTTTATTAGTGGTTGTTGTGATGTTGATTAGTTATAGTAGAATTGATCCGTTATGAAACTAACTTTGTTTAAAATGTATGACGAAGTTGGCAAGTTGTCGAATTTGGCATATATTTTTAACAACAGTTTGTATGATACAGAGCAAACAACTCAGCTTTATTTAAAGTTTGAGATGTTTTGGAATTATAATATTAAGAATCAAAATTATATGTCCAACACTTAGTATATACTTAGCAATTATAAAAATATCCTACTTATTATTATAAATGCTAAAGTATGTCAGTTTGTTTGTTTGTTTGTTACTGTTTTACCTAAAAATTACTGAACGGATTTAGAGAAAATTTGGTAAGTACACGAAGTGGACTAGTAAATAGACTACTTTTTATCACGATATTTCCACGGAAACGGGAACCACGCGGGTGAAACCGCGGGCGGCCCTTAGTTTGTAAGACACCAACTATGTGAATCAAAGTAATTTCATTTACATGTTTTTAGTGTTTGTTTGGTTACATTACCCTATGTCAATAAAATGTAGATAAATAAATATGTAGAATTAAAGGGAAGAAGTTATTATTATTAAATACTTTATTCATAAATAGATAACAATCCATCCACACTAATAATACAAATGTGAAAGTGTGTCCGCCTGTTCCTCTACCTCTTCACGCTAAACTGCTGAACCGATTTAGATGAAATTTAGTATGGCGATAGTTTAATACCCGGGGAAGAACTAAGAATACTTTTGTCTCTAAAATCATCTCCTAAAGGGGTAAAAAGGAGGGTAGAAGTTTGTATACGGAAACTATATCAGCTAAACCGATGTAAATTAAATGTAGTATGAAGATAGTATGACAAAGGATAATTTATCCACGAATTTTTCCTGTAAGGCGGTAAAAAGGGGTGGATGTTTGTCTGACCGCTGTACCGATTGTGATAATATACCTATTGGTATCTTTTTTGGTATTTGTTATTTGGTATGAACAAACGGACCTAAAACTTTATACTTTGTTCGGACGCCTAATAGCTGTATACGGACGTTCAATAGCCATATACGGCCGCCCAATAGCCGTATACGGAAGTCTAATATCCATATACGGACGTTCAATAACCTGGGGGCTAATTGTCTAATTTAAAATCTATCGCAATCCCTTTCAATTTGTAATTTGAAAGTTATTCAGGCCGTCACTATTTGACATTTGAAAGGGATTGTGATCGGGACGCGTTTTAAAAAGGTATGGAATAAACGAAATTGAACTGTCTAAGCAATATGACAGACGAAAATATCACAATCACAATACCTCTGAAAGGGATTGGGATAGATTTTAAATTAGACAATTAGGGGGCTGGTCATCTTGATCGCAGGAATACAGTACTATTCGAGGCGGTACTATGTGTCTGCAAGCTACCAACTTTAAGATGAAAAACTGTTCCTAGTGATTTTTTCATTTTATTATATTTTTTTATCAAATTAAAAAAAACTTAAATCGAGCGCCGAATATTACGCAACGCGTACGTGACCGAAGACGACATACATTGTTTTGATTGCGGTAGGTATTATTTGAGCTGTTGTCACAGATTTCATGCGCGAGCTGGCAACGTCGTAATAGTGGACGTCAAATACGCGAATTCATAGTTAGAAATTCTGCTAGATATACAGTTTGGATATACGCGGTGCAGCAGCGCCTCGCCTACCCCGAGATTTCTTCGGGAACTTTTCAATATTTTATTGCAACCATCTAAACGATTTTTTTGCTTCCGTCGATTTTTGTACTACGGCCAGCTAGGATCAATAAGACCTAAGTACCACCGACTAATAAAGTGGCGTCCGGTATGCGGACGCCAAAAGCAGGTGGACGCCAGTTTAAATGCACTTTCGCCTTCAGGGGACGGACATTTGTTTGCGGGATAAATATATATATATATATATATATATATATATATATATATATATATATATATATATATATATATAGTTATATATAGTTACCTCCTTGGTTGCCATATTTCGGATTATAAGATCGTTCCAATTTTAAATTACACGACAGATATGAGTTTACTATGTAATTTATTTGGACGCTAAACACGACAGATATGGATTTTCGTACAACTTTTCCAAGCATGTTTGAGAAAAAATATTCGTAAACAGGATTTATTAGAACTAAGTAATAACTAATACAATAGTAACTAATAACTAATACTATATAGGTGTAAACTAATATATTCGTGAAACAGGCCCCTGGTGAGTTGTCACCACAACACCTATCTAATAACATGCACCAATCAAACCCGAATCTATCACTGAAAACCGCATCAAAATCGGACTAGTAGTTTTGGAGATAAATGCAAAGTCATAGCCATCCAAGGTAGACGAAGGGAAGGGGTAAGCCGTTGCTTGTTTCAACGATGTTGTAATCTCAGCTTACCGTGGAATTAATTTTCTCTCGTTTGAAAATGCTTCGCGAAGTACGTGGAAGAAAATCACTGAAAAGAAAATCCTTATAAATTCAAAGTCTCAGGGCGGTGAAGATTTTATATGAACTTCATACTAAATAATGCAACTGAAAGTTACCCGAATTCTGTTAAATATAGGTAGGTAACGTGGAATGAAGTAAACTAACAACGGTAACCAGTGGCGTATTTTGATGTCTGGCACCCTGGGCCTGTTAGGTAGGCCGCTCCTTTAATACAAGATGAAAAATTAACTTATTTCAATTACGAAAAAAGCCTTAGATTGGCTAAAAAAGCACGATGTATTTTTTTTTATGTTACGCTGTTAGGGTAGGTAACTGTAAATCTTCGAAAAACTTGTGCTTGCTACGCACCACACGGCATGGCTTTATCACTCTTTGATCTAATAATGCGTTTTGTAGACAAACACAGTTCAGGAGCTCTATTTTTGATTCACTCGTCTCGAGAATTCTACTGATTGTCGTGCGACGTTTGAGTTTCGTATTCCGTAAAAGCGACCTTGCACATATTTACATAGCTTCGCTTTTCGCCTGTAATACCGTCTTCCAACGTGAGCGCGCGAGGGGCAAAGCGAAAACTGACCTATGTCTACATAGGCAAGGTGTACATATAGCTCGCTTTTCGCTTTGCCCCTCACGCGCTTGCGTTGGGAGACGGTATTACAGGCGAAAAGCTAAGCTATGTTCATAACGCAAGGTCGCTATTAAGGAAGTACGGAAAATACAGAAACTCAAACGTCGCACGAAAATCAGTTAGAAACCTCGAGACAAGTGAATCAAAAATAGAGCTCCAGTACTTACAGTTATTTTGTTGCAATAAATTCAATCCCAATTACAGCTTCAAGGAACCTTATAAGGATTAAGCTATGACCTTTAAAAATAGTCCATTTTCCCCGAAAATAAGATGGCTAAATTTTGTATGTACGACTGCCTAGCAATGTATTTACACTGAACCTAGTAATATATAATGCTGGATAGCGGAATATTAGTATTTCGTATGAATCAACTTTCAGGAACTTTTGAAACAGTTAAAATCTTGAAAATAAAACAATTATGATTTGCTGCGGTTCGAAGCGAAATATTTGCAAAAATTTTAGTTCTTTGAGAAATATTTTAAAGAAAGACTCAAATTTTTTAGACTTTTTCACTTTTTAAACTAAAATTATCCATTTGGGTTTTTAAACGAGATTCAGTACTTACTTTAAAAAAGTTAATTAAAAAAGGGACCAGTACATTACTTTACATGATAAATATTAAACAAGAAAATATCCTGACGGGATATATGTGTCGATGGCGTCCGGACGGACGATATGAGACAAGTTGCTTTTTTCTAGTATATTTTCTTGTTTAATATTTATAACATAGAAATAGCATAGTAAAATGCAAAGTTAAAAGTTATCAACATTACTTTATAGTTTGTGGATCAATAAATTTTTACCGAAGTGTTTTACCAAACATCTTGAAAATATTGAAATCTTTCACTTCCAAAAAGGAGGAGGTTCTCAGTTCTAACTATTAAAATAGTTATTTAATTTCACATTTTTTTGAGTTAGAATATGACCAGTGCTTACATAAACTAAAAATCGGTCCATAAACAAGGAAGTCACCGTTATGAGATGAGAACGACAAACGCAAAGCCGAATTTATAAGTTTTAGATCAAATAATCAAAAATGTCGCAGACTTACCTACGCAGTTTTTTTGCGAGCTGCGCAGCAAACACATCTGTTTCTATGTTGGTGGATTTACACAACAAATCTAAACTTCATCGTGCTTTTGCTAAATTAGTGTCGTTTTCTACAGACCTAAAACTATAATTTAAATGTTCTCCGTTATAGGGGAACGCAAATAATTTTTTACTTTTGAGAATGGAAAACAAACGTTCTGCACTGTCTTTTTGCACTGCAATAGACAGGTAAATGGAAAAATCGAAA
The DNA here is from genome assembly GCA_910589605.1 of Chrysoteuchia culmella. NCBI lineage: Eukaryota > Metazoa > Arthropoda > Insecta > Lepidoptera > Crambidae > Chrysoteuchia > Chrysoteuchia culmella. Next base: position 12,640,172 of record OU342653.1, read on the forward strand.
AAAAAAACTAAGGACCATTTCCATAGCCATTATATTGGGTTGTCTCCTCGATCATGAAAGGCGGGCGCGCAAAACTGAGCGGGGCGGCGTGCTAGCATCCTGCCGCCCTGGGCCATGGCCCCCTTGGCCCTTTGGTAAATACGCCACTGACTGTACATACTATACTACTGATTAGGTTAATGATTTTATTCAAAGTGTCAATGTAAGAAACCAGTTCAAAAACTATTTGGCATAAAAAAATATGACATCCAAAACATTTTGTTATATTGTACTTTACTTTAAATGTGAAGGTATAAAAGAGAAACAGGCTTCAGACTCTAATTGTACTGTTGTACTATACATATTGACGTTCGGACAAACCTGAAAAAGTACGAACAATAGAAAGTTTATGTGTTTCCCAACGTGAAACAACATCGCGTATATTATTAACGGCTCGCCTGTTCGCCGGGATCACAAACGACGCATCTGCAATACTCCTGAAATATACATCGCCCTAGGGGCCGCAGCCGTACACTAGATGTCACTTTAGCTTGCCACTTTATTGCAGTTTCAAGTTTACTATGCATTACGGAACTTACCTTTTAGCACAGTAAACAATGTGAGAGAAGAGTATTTTTAAAGCGGAAAGGAAAGACCAACAAGCAATAATGAGTACGATAATGACCTGAAGTGTGAGAAGCTGGTGCCTGTAATAGGTTTAGAAAACCGGTTACACAGGTCACCAGGCCACCCCCGCAAATGGATACATTGTGCTCCTAATTTTGTGTTTGTAAGCCTATGTGAAGAGCTAGCAAAAACGGTATTAAATAGATATAAAAAGAGATAAAAACTTAACAGCTAAAACATTATTACTTATAATGCAGAATTTTCCAGTTAAGTACGTGTCTGTGTAGTGTGTACTTATTGGTGTAGGTGTTTGTGTGTGTGTGCGTGTGTGTGTGTGTGTGTGATTGTGTATGTGCCAATTAAATATGAAGCCAAGATAACCTGAGAGGAAAAGCTAGTGTTAGTTATATATATTTGTCTATAATTTTATAAGTTTTTTTATGTATATAGGTATTTAATTATAATTTAATTTTAGAGGAATTAGGAATTTCTCAGTTTAAGTGGTTAGTAACCTTTACCTTACAACTGGCCCTGGGGAGCGGAACGGAAAGATATCAAGAATGCTATTTATTTTGTTATAAAGGTAATGTAATGTATAAAGGTAATGGTTTGTTATAAAGGTAAGGTAAGGTATGTGTTATAAAGGTAGGTACCCTACCCATAAAAATATAAAAATTATGAGAGGTAGCTGTCCTAAGAGGCGGTATTTGACAGATTGTGCCCTTTCTACGCTTGTCTTTTTGTAAATTAGGATCATAGCTGAGAGTGTTTTTTAAGTACGGTGTTAAGTAAGTAGGTTTGTCTTACTGTAAGTACCTGTAACTCTCTGTAGAGGTCCACTGTAGGGTGTCGGAAGAGAAGAACAGCGGCTACCTTAAGAATAGCACGTTGTGCTATTCTTAAGGTAGCCGCTCTTCTCGAAGTTGAAAGATCAACTTCGAGAAGATCGGTTTTTGCAACACCACCCCACACCGCAATACAGTATTCCAATAAAGACCGGCATAGCGCATAATATACTGTCTTTATGAGTTTGCGGTCCCCTACGTGTTTAAGGGTTTTAAAAATATATATAAGCTTACGTAATCTGGGTACGAGGGAATATATATGAAGCCTGAAGGTGAGCGTTTGGTCAATGATGACACCCAGATGTTTGACGCTACTGGTCCTCTCTAGAGTAGCACATGAACACGACGCAAGATCTTGGATGCAGTCGTGGGCAGTTAGATGGAAATCGTTTGATGGGAGGTGGGAAGTTCTTAATGCAAACGTGATATATTTATTGAAATAAAACAACTTTTACGGATATCAAACGCGCTATATTTCCACGAACTAAGTTGTAATTGTCCGTATTTTTTGGTTTTTTAGCGCGTTTGATATCCGTAAAAGTTGTTTTATTTCAATGAACAGTGCGCGCCAAAACATAAGATGTACGTATGTGATATATTTAGTTTTAGTCACATTTAGAGTCAGCATATTTCGTTTCAGCCAAACCGTAACCTCATCAAGACCGTTTTGAGCGTTTAGAAATGCTTCATTCCAGGTTGATCCACAAAAGAAGAGAGCAGTGTCGTCGGCAAAAGTATAGACCTTTTCCCACCCAAAGCTGTAGATCACATAGGTCGTTTATGTTAGCCAAAAAAAGGGTTGGGCCAACAATACTACCCTCCGAATGATACTGCAGCTTCATCGCTCAACCACTCACCTATTGATGACTCTATTTTATCTCTCTGAGTCCTATTGGAGAGATAGTCTTTAAACAATAATAGAGGAATACCTCTAACTCCCAGATTTTCTAATTTGCTAAGAAGGTGTGGGATGGAGACGGTGTCGAATGCTTTCGCGAGATCGAGGAAAACAGTAACGCATCTTCTCTTATCATCCAGCGTGGTAACGACTGAGTTTACAAGATCGAGAACCGCGTCATTGGTGGATTTACCTCGTCGGAAGCCATATTGGGAAGATGCAAGAAGATTGTTGGACTCTAAAAACTTGATGAGACTGTCGTTCATTATGCGCTCCAGGATCTTGGAAAGAGTAGGCAGGATGGAAATAGGCCTGTAGTTCTCGACACGATCTCCCTCTCCACCCTTGTGAACAGGTTTTATAACCCCAGTTTTAAACGCATTTGGAAAGATGCCAGTTGATATCGCAAGGTTGCAAATATGTGCGATGGGAGCAGTTAGCAAGGGAAGATATCTCTTTAGGACCTTACTTGAGATTTGATCAACACCCGCAGCACAGCTATCCTTGAGTCCACGGATAAGTCTAGCCACTTCCTCTTTATCGACAGGCATAATGCCTAATGAATTTGAGGGAGATGGTTCAGAACAATAATTTGCGTGCGGCTTTGGGGAGACAAATTTGTCAGCTAGTTTCTTACCAATGTTAGCAAAGTAGGTGTTCACATTATTAACGCTTTGTTGAGGGTTGTGTGAGACAAGAGACAAGGAATTGTCAACTGATTTCGTTTTGCCGCTGATCCCCCGAACTACCTCCCAAAGTTTCTTTTTATTGTTTCCGGCTCTAGCTATTTCCTGTCTTTCATAAATCGCTCGCAACTCAAAATATAGTTTTCACCGCACACGCTCCGAATCGAACTATTCACTTTTTATGTTACATTTTATTCTTATCTATACTTATAATAAGAATCAAAGTTCATCGTGTCTGTTCATTGCTGGAATTTGCAAAAAAATAGCTCAGAATAAGCAGGAGTCATTTTATCATCAGGAGAATCATTTTTAGAAATAATGTCTGTCCGTCTGACTGTATGTCTGTGTGTTTGAATAAGCATCACACCAAAACCACTGATCTAAGTCCACAGAATTGTTTATATGTTTAAAGTCCGTATCTCAACTTATCGTATAGGGCCTATACTATAGGCTATATTTCATCAAAATCGGTCAACTCTATCAAAGGCAATTAAATTTATAGAGAGGACGGAAGGAGAAATTTATATTGTAACAGCAGAAGGCAGAGTTGTTTACGCGTCGTTCAGGATTTGGTTGCTCAGCAACAGTTGTTGATTTTCATTCTTGAAATAGTTATTTTCACCTCACACGCTCTGAAAAGGAGGTTTTGTCAATCAGTTTAGGCGTAGAAAATCGCTTTTTGCGGCCTAGCGCGACAAAGTACTTTTTAATTTAATACCTACAAATATGTCATAATGCGTTCCGAATCGGACTATTGACTTTTTTGTTATATTTAATTCTTATTTTAAATAGCATTAAATTATTTATAATACTCCGTTTTGGTTTTATTATATTATTTTAGTACATTATATCATAAAAACAATAACAACAAGATTAAACTATTTGTTATAATAATTTTATAATATTATTGTTATAAGAATGTTATAATAAAAGATTACTTGAATGACAAAACAGCTTGGTCATAAATATTTCGTTTTATTTTTCGAGATTATAGCCGTGTCATTCAATTAGTGTTTAGTAATGTGTTAGATTCAACTTTTAACGCAGGTAGCTTGAGTATGTCATGCTCTCTTTAAACATTTCTGCGGTGGTGTCGTGTGAGGCGGGTCGTTACGTTCCCTAAAATATGGTTGAGCGAAGCGATGGCTGGTTCATGCGTCATGCTCGTGAACGGGTGCCGCCAGCGGAAATGGGTCTACTTCAGTCTGCTTATCTTAATCTTGTGCTTAAAGGTTAAATATTTTTTTTCTAAAATAAATTGATACTGACCTGTATGTTCCTCACAACTTGCAGTACAGTAATCTTGTAATGCGAGAAATGTTGTAATGTATGATAGATAAGTCTTTCTTTGCCAGTTGAAAATTGTTTACGGTTACAATAACCATAAAATTTAATATTATAATAAGTATTTATTTTTGTGATGGAAATTGACCTTACTGATATGTTAAGGTAATTTTTAAATTTGACGACTCTGTATGAAATAAAACAGGGAGAAAAAAACAGCCCTTGACGAGTTTCTTGCCGGTTCTTCTCGTTACAAGGTCTCCCGCCGTAGGGTTTGTGAACCGATGGCATAGCTTCTTTGACGTTCATAAGTGCTTGTAACAGCCTAGACTGAGTAAATGATATTGACTTTGACTTTGACTATATTAGGCTGGGTGAGATTTTACAACCTATAATTGGATTTCGGACTGTGACATAAATATTTATTTTTAAATTGTCTTTGTCTTGTACCTCATGTCAGTGTCAACATTTACGGAATCGTTTTTATTCTTATTAATAAGTAACAATATATTCCTACTTTAAATAATTTTAAATTAACTATAATACTCCCTTTTTTATTTTTTAAGTTTTTTATATCATTAAAACAACGAGAATAAGGTATATTTAGATTAAACTTTATGTTTAAAGAATTTTTACCGGAAGTTGACCGCGGAAACAACCATAAAATGTTCTTTGCTGTTGTGAGGTGAAAAATTGTGTGTTGCGCTCGGCAGAAAAGTTTTTAGCGTCTTGTACCTTTGAAATCTTCGCTTTGCTCAGAATTCAATCTTTAAACCTTCACTTGCTCAGATTTCAATAGAGGTAACTCGCCGCTAAATAACCAACTTTCCAGCCTTGCATAACAAATAACTATTGTTAGCGTCTTAAGAGAGTCGAGGACGGTAATCATCAATACACACGTGTATCATACGACGTTTTTCAACATACTTGTGAAGAAAATAATAATAAAAAAATCATTTTTCATAGATACAAAAAGTTTATTTAGAGAAACAATTATTGCATGTGCAGTTAGTAAAATTATAATTAACTGTTTTTGATGGCAAAGCGGCCTCATCGAATAGATTATTTACTGAAACACTTTCATTTTGTATTGTTATTTCACACACACACATTTTCTGAAAAAGACTGCGTATTCTTGTTGTTTTGCCATTGTATGAAATTTTGGTACGTTAATAGATATTTTTCCTCGTAGTATTCCGGTAGTAAACTTTCCATAACGTTAAGGGCTTCACATCTTATATCGGGCGGTGTACAACATTAATCATTTTCTTCTTAACTAGTACTTGTAGACATTAATTAATAAATAACTATAATAATATAATTTCAACAGTGAAAACGAGTAAGTAGTGAATTTTTTTTCGCAATGGCGGGAAATATTTGTTAGTTTTCCCATGCACGCGCATTAACGGTCATAGACTAAAATACCTAATGAGGTTTCTTTTTTAGAGTTTCGTAGCCTAAAGGCAAAAACGAAGCCCTTATAGATTCGGCCAAATCGATGCATGTCACAGCCACTTTATTCCAAAACAATGAGGATTACACAGTTGAAACTTGGTAGGTAGATGTATTCTGTAAGCCGCTTTACGGTTTTTATACAAAAATAAAAAAACATATGAATTAAGGGGGGGCTCCCCATACATTGACTGAACTGACACTGAATTATTTTTTTTCATCAAACCTATACGTGTGGGATATCTATAGATAGGTCTTTAAAAATTGCATTGAGGTTTCCAAAACAATTTTTTCTCAAAGTCAACCGTTTGAAAGATGTACACTTTCAAAGTGGTAAAATGTGTGTCCCCCCCTCTAACTTTTGAAATAAGAAAGTCAAAATCTAAAAAAAAAAGTATGCTGTAGATCTTTATAAAAACTTTCAACGAAAATTGGTTTGAACGAAATATATTATGCAGTTTCAGAGCTATAGCACATTTTCCAAAATTGCAAATATAACTTTGCCATTCATACAGACACTATGAAAAACAAAGTTATATTTGCAGGCGAAAAAATATAGCGGCAATTTGGGTAGGTAGGTAGGTATTTAATATAATAATAGAAACTTTATTGCACACGATACAAAAACAAACACATACAGAGAAAACAAACAATAGGCGGTCTTATTGCTAAATTTATAATAATTGCTAAACAGGCAACCTTGGGTGAGAGACGAAACCCTTGATGTGCGAGTTCGACTTGCACTTGGCCGACTTTTATGGTTTGTCGCGGATAGGGAAATATACACATACAAAATGGGGAGTTTTTACAGATATTTGAGTGAAAGTTGTGTTTATTAAACACGTACTTACAAGTTGAAATTATCTATTTAAATACGAAGGGCATGAAATAAGCAAGCAATAGGTATATTAATTTATTTGTACTATTGAACACGATCTTTTGGTATCGAAACTTTTTTAAGAACAAAGCAACTTGTCTGTTAACTCAACCAATAAAATAAAAAAAAAATCTATAACTACTTGTGAGAATTTGATAGAATCAAGCGTTACCTGGCGGAAATCCATATCTTAGTAGAAACGAAAAATATGTAGCATAATTCCGCAAGAAAAAACTTACATGCAAGATGCACCGCCCGCCCGCCCGCAAATAAATGCAGATGCAGCACAGTGACACACCTTGCACCTTCACCGACTACTCTACACGTGTTTCGCCCACACATGGAGCATCTTCTAAGTAGTCTACATTGAAACTATATAACAATTTGAATAAACTAAATAAGGAAATTATAGATTTTGTTAAGCATATAAATATAGGTTTAAGAAGAAAACACTTTAAGATTCAGATTATAAATTCATATAATTTACTTTTCCACAAATTTCAAGTAATATATACCAAACTGAATGAAATTGAAACTAGTTTCGCGTTAAGAAGACAGTATTTTACATCAATCTATAATAGAATCTTACAAGCTTCTAAGTGCTTTAGATAATATTTATTATAGATAACTATAGAAAAGTTAGTATACACACCTAATTTAGGAAATTTAGTTTCGATAGAGCAGAGCATTACTACTATAAAAGCATATTTAATTACACACTGCGGACTTAAGTCCGCATTGTTATCGCGCTTACTTTTAACGTCAGCTACATGTTCCCTAACGCGGGTTCCTATGCTTCTCTTTGTTTGCCCGATGTATGAGTCCACAGTCACAATCCATTATGTAGACACCAGCTGCTTGAAGGGGTATGTTGCACTTGACTTGGTAGGAATTGGTTGATCTTCTTGGGTGGCTTGAAGTAAGTATTAATAGAAACACACTTTAGAATTCTTCCAATCTTGTCAGTGATCACTTACCTGTACGAAATACCTTTAATTGAAAAGGATAATTATATCTATTATAAACTGATTCCCTTACCTGTGTTATCCCGTGAATCCACGGTCGTCATTATACCTAATTATCCTTATACCTATTAGTGAAAGGGTCGAAGCGATGGCTGGTTCATGCGTCATGCTCGTGAACGGGTGCTGCCAGCGGGATGGGTCTGCTCATGTCTGCTTCTGTTAAAATGTGTTGAGATATATATTTTTGTTTTGATTTTATGTTATTTATGTTGCTTTAAGTTAAGACGCGTGGCACTGCTTGATCAGAATAAATAAAGTTTTCAAATTATTCCAATTATATAAAAGTATTCTTTTTTGTTAACTTACTTTAAATATGCTTTGTGATTATAACCCAGCTGATGCGTCTTCTACTAACATTTTAGGTTGTGTCTTACATTAATGCTCTTTTATCTTTCTTTTTTTAGCTGTTGTTATTGTATTTTTTTTATATATTTCTACAGCTTAACATAAGTACCTGAAGTACGTCATGCTCACTCAAACGTTTCTTCGGCGGTGTCGTGTGAGGCGGGTCGTTACGTTCCCTAAAATATGGTTGAGCGAAGCGATGGCTGGTTCATGCGTCATGCTCGTGAACGGGTGCCGCCAGCGGAAATGGGTCTACTTCAGTCTGCTTATCTTAATGTTGTGCTTAAAGTTTAAATATTTTTTTTCTAAAATAAATTGATACTGACTTGTATGTTCCTCACAACTTGCAGTACAGTAATCGTGTAATGCGAGAAATGTTGTAATGTATGATAGATAGTCTTTCTTTGCCAGTTGAAAATTGTTTACGATTACAATAACCATAAAATGTAATATTATAATTAGTATTTTTTTGTGATGGAAATTGACCTTACTGATATGTTAAGGTCACTTTTCAATTTGACGACTCTGTATGAAATAAAACAGCCCTTGACGAGTTTCTTGCCGGATCGTCTCCCGCCGTAGAGTTTGTGAACCGATGGCATAGCTTCTTTGATGTTCATAAGTGCTTGTAACAGCCTAGACTGAATAAATGATAATATTGACTTTGACTTTGACTTTGAAGATCAGACTGCTCAACCAGCCCTGCCAGAAAATCGACGAGCTCAGTTTCCTCTACCCCAATGATGTAACGCACCAGTTCGTCCAGAACCCCTGCATCAATGAGCTGATTACATAATATTATGTTGAAAACGTGACGTCATGCACACGGATTCCAATAACCATAGAGAAAGTTAAGATATTACAAATCAAAAGATGGATACTCTACATTAGAGATGAAGAAGTACTCACCAGCAACAGCAACGGAAAAATATCTCGTCAGAAGATTAAAGGAACCTTCATCATTACCCTGGATGACCCCTGCGATGTGAAGATCACAGACATAGTCCTGAAAATTCACCAGATCAATACAGACAATATTACATATGCTAAACTGCCAATCATGAACTTATCTACAGTATACTTACCTGATTTTTTTATTTTATTTACCTGCTTTTCTAAAGGTAAAAATACTACAGATGCTGGAATAGCACTCCTCAAACATATTTTTGAGGCTTGGGAGCGCAAGCAAGACGTAATTGGTATATTTTGTTACCTGTCTAAAGCTTTCGATTGCGTTGATCACGTTACACTTTTAAAGAAGCTAGAACATTATGGTGTCTCTAAAAAATCAGTTAGCCTTTTGCAGTCATATTTGCACAATAGATATCAAAAAGTAATTGTAAATAATACTGCTTCTACTGGAGCCCCCATTATTATGGGCGTGCCCCAAGGTTCAATATTGGGCCCTCTGCTGTTCTTAATATATATTAACGATCTCCCTAACTACGCGAGTAATTTATGTGAGACAGTACTATTTGCAGATGATACATTCTTTAATTTTTAAAATTGATAGAGGAAACAATTGTTCTGACGAAGTAAATAGTGCTCTCTCTCAAGTCGCACACTGGTTCAACAGTAATTATTTGTCTCTTAACCCTACCAAAACGAAATTTGTTAAATTCACATTACCTAATGTAGGGCAGGTCGACATGCACATCAATTTGAATGGGGATGTAGTAGAGTTAGTTGAGAGTACTAAATTTCTTGGTATTACATTAGATTCAAAACTACAATGGGATCCACATATTGAAACCTTGTCGAGTAGACTTAGTTCTGCGGCTTTCGCAATAAGGAAAATAAGGCTCCTAACTGATATTGAAACGGCAAGACTAGTTTACTTTAGTTATTTTCATAGTGTAATGTCCTATGGCCTGTTGTTGTGGGGCTCAGCAGCCAATATAGAAAATGTTTTTATACTTCAAAAAAGAGCTGTGCGCGCCATTTACAACCTTCGACAGAGAGATTCTCTTAAAGAATTGTTGAAAGAGATTAATATACTAACTTTGGCGGGACAATACATTTATGATAATATAGTATATGTAAGGAAACATCACGATTTATTTATTAAGCATAGCGATGTTCATAATTTTGATACTAGAAACAAGAATAAGCTTGCCGTTCCAAGATTTCGACTTGAAAAATGCAGTCGCTCGTTTTTGGGGAAAGGCATAGCCTTTTTTAATAAAGTTCCACAACAAGTGATTGAGCTGCCTTTGCATAAATTTAAAATACATGTTAAAAAAACGCTCTTAAGCAAAGGTTAGTACAAGGTAGAAGATTATTTGAAAGACCAAAATGCATGGAAGTGATACTAACATAAAACATGACTATTGTAATTGTATAAAAGGAAAATATTCTAATAACTGAGTATAAGAAAATTTTCCTCTTATATTAAATATGTTTCAAGATTGTAGATTTGTGTTTGGCAACGACATGTTCCTTTGTAAATGTTGTTGCTTCTGTTAAAGCTGATAAGTTTTTTGCGGCCGTTCTTCTTATCAGTTGAAAGATGTCCTGAATGGCTGGTAGGAAAAAAAAAAATTGGACGATTCGAAAGCACTTATCTATAAGTCTATTTGAATAAAAATCTTTGACTTTTGACTTTGACTTTGATGAAGCAGCAGCTCCGCAGCCTCTAGACCTGGAAGGTGTTGATTTTGAAGACCTGAAACTCCTGAAGGGCGAATGGCCCTTAAGAAGAGGATCAGTGAAAGTAGTGAAAGTGAAAGGTCGATCATTGAAGTGAAATCTGTGAGCGTTTGGACCCTGATAGTTTATATTCTTTTTCTTATATTGCTGTGTTTCATAGTTCATAAGTATTGTTTGATATTGTATCATGTATTCGAAGTACTCTTCAAGAAGATAACTTCAAACTTAAGGAGGGAAGAGTTACGTTCGTCGACTCTATCATCGCTCCGCGTCAGCATAGCATTTTTTAGAATTAAGATGGTGAGTCTGCGGCTAAAGGTCTGATACATTTTAAGCATTGTATGAGGCTGCAATCAGTAGTTAGTAAGTCAGTCGTAAGAATACTTTTGGAACGAATAGACGTCTAAAACTAATAAAATTGTATTTTTTAAAAGATCCTTCGTCTCGTTAATCGTTATAATCAACTTATGTGTGCCAAAAGTATTAGTAGTAAGTGCAATATCACATGCGCTTGCAATTCTATTGATAAACTAATAGTATGTATAATATTATTGATTTTTAGTGCGCCCCTCAAATTCATAGTATTTAATTAAATAAAAATTATTTCGTTTATCAATTATTAGTAAGGACACCAATAAATCAATTATTAGTGTTAGTGTTGCTGCTTCTCAGACTATATACAACATCGAGCGGCCATTATGATATTTAGGGTTTTCTAGCTAAGTAAGTAGATAAACCTTTAACTATCTAAGTCCATCTTAATAATACTTAAGTGTATTTTTTTCAGTCTCTTCTTCATCTTCATGGACAAAATGGTTATCGTTTTGGACGTAGATTGTTTCATAAATATAGATCATTTCAAGAAACTTATTAGAAAGGAATGGCCATGGACAGAAACTCATTTCATCCTTTCTGAAAAATGTTTTGGATGTGGACACATACCAGATTCAAAGTTGCGCATACATTTTGTAATTGACAAAACAAATATAAAAAAAGGTATCAAATGCGACTTGTTTTTGTTTTCTTGTAATTTATATTTTGGTAGAAGAAGTTGTTATATGAAGCAGTGAGGTTTTATAAATGTGTTCCCGTGAATAAATATGTATCTTTTTTGCTGTAAATTGGAAATAAGTACATTTTTATGTCACTGAAGATATACGAGCGCACACAAAGCTTCATTACATTTTATGAGCGTTATTAGAATCTTCTTATCATTTATTTAGGACAAGTGTTAATAGATGCTTATTTAAAGCATATTTGAGACATATCAGCAACGATGACATCTAATATTAGATTAGCTACAGTGGTGATCGAATTATCACTGGCTCTATATTAATTATCATAAAGCCACATTAGTTTACATTTGTGTTTTATTAGCAACATGGAACCTACTGTACAACATAATTGCTCTATATTAAAGTTAAGAAGTATCTATTTGTAGCTGTGATATATATGCTCTATAAAGTAGCTGAGTAAACGTTTATGTAATAGGTTAATATGACATTTTAGATGTATATATAATATAGATATACAACTAGCAGTGATAAGCGCTACTTATATACGACTTTAATATCGCTACTTGGTAATAAGAGATGACCTATGATCACATTTTTGCTAGCTAGGTAGGGTCTGTTAGGGTCAGGGTATTGAAGTATCGGTGAGTTTACAAGTAGTTAGGTACTTACATTTCTGAAAAGCAGCTATGTATTTTTCATCATTAACAGGTTTTACACTTTTTTTCTTTAGTCGTGCTGCCATCGGTTGGGTGATTTTAGCGAAGACTTTTATAAATCGGCGGTAATAACCAATGAGTCCTAGAAAGCTTTTTACTTCTGTAGTTGTACGAGGCAAAGGATAATCTAAAACAGTTTTGATGTATGTCCGAGGTACTTCTTTCCTAAGGAATTCAGACTTGTTTTATTGGATTTTTAAGTTGGTTTGTCTCAGTCGGTCATTTAGTCACATGCTCTCAAGCCACGTAAAACATTATCGATTGTTTTTTAAAATATAGCCGGTGCTGTTTTCAGCCCAAACGGCACAGGGGTGAATTCGTAATGTCCTGAGTTTTTAGTAAATGCTGTCTTTTGTCTGTCTTCTTCTGCTACCTCTAATTGGTGAAATACGCTAGCCAGGTCAAAAGTAGAGAAGTGGCATCTGCATCCTAACTTGTCAAATAAGTGTGTAGAGAGTATTTATCGTGTATTGTGATTTCGTTAAGTCTTCTATAGTCTACTACTAAACGGTATTTCTTTTCATTGCTAGCATCGGCTTTCTTCGGAACTAGATGTACGGGGGCACTCCAAGGTAAATGAGAATGGGTATCTATATTGTTTTCTAGCATCTTATTACTTGTCTATTGATTTCGTCAGTAATAAGTTGTGGCTGTCTATATGAACGTATTAAACACGACAGACAGGGTATTAAAAGACGCATAACGAAGCCGAAAGATATGTGTAGTGTAGGAGATTTACATTTCGTTTGTCAAAATTATATTATATCACTTAAATTATTACAAACTAAAATTAAATTCATATTTCTATATCTATATTTATCTAAAAAGTATTTATCTATTCAGTCATAACACACATTCACCATTCATACATCAAAACCTTGGACGATTCGTCCAAGATCAAAACTTAAAAATAATTCAATATTAAATTTTATTTACAAGCATCGGCGCGGTATACGTGCTGTATGTCAGCTGGATAGTGCAATATATATACCCATCTATAGCTACTTACGTCGAGGAGCTTAGACTACTTGTACATTACTATAAAATTTGTGGCTCAAACAGATCCCGACGACGACGACCGCTCACCAGTCCGTATCGATACACTCCAGGCGAACCCCGTGCCGCCTGCGCGCGCGCCGCATTCATAAAGTGCTTTAAATCGATGTTTTTTGGGCTTACTATATTTATAAATATTCACCAATCGATTGCTGCAACTGTTTAACATATGCTTCATTGTGTGCACGCATGTAAAACCTGTGAATATACTACTTACTTGAAAGTGACCGGTTTTTTTTCCTTTCCACCTTCGTCGAAATTAGCTAGGTACCTAATATCTTGATTATAGCAAAGACAGCTATATATAGCATACATCAAATTAAGTAGTATATGTGAAAATAATTGCTGGGAAACTAATTTTATTTTTAGTCATCAAAAAACGGGTATTATTTATTGCAAACAATGGAGCGCGTACAAACGTGTGCATGTGTGCGTGAAATATGTGTGTGCGTGTGTGTGCGGAACGAGTAGGTGCGTCGTCGCGCATAAACCACGCTGGCGTTGGTGGGTGTGCCACCGCTGGCCTTGCACGGTTTCCACTGTCTGGGATGTTGGCTAAATTTGCTCGGCCATCTTCCAGCCGCGAGGGGGCCCGGGTAATCGGGCCACGGCCGCCTGATCTTAGGGGTGATTGCGAACCCTACCCTGGAGGGCAAGTATTAGGAGTTTTAGTTGGAGTGCGTGCCCTATATGTTTGTATAGGTACTCCAGGTGAGTCCAACATTTCGAATCGCCCCTACACCTGGGGGCGAGGGATGCGTAAAAGCATTTCTCCTAGTATAAAAAAAAGGTGCGTCGCGCATGTCACGTACCCCCGCCATCTACCCCGCATTCCTCGCGCGCGGGCATTATAATTGTCATGAAAATTGCACATTTATCATAAAAACATTCACGTTTCGTAACTACAACTACACATTTGCGGCAAGTAGCTACAAAACGTACCTCGTCTTCTTCTTCTTTCAATACGGGCGGAGGGTGTTAGGCCGGATCACTCTAGCGGTCCAGCCAGCCCAGCTTAACCAGGAATACTCCCAGCGCCTTCACATCGGAAACAGCTTCTCGGAGAGTACCTGATGAGCCTAGGTACTTCGCCCGGTAAGGGGCTATGTACGTCGTTACAGTCCAGCAGAACGTGAGCAAGAGCAGCTGTTTCTTCTGTTCGGGTGCAGATTCGCGGATCACGAGGCTGGGCAGCGGAAGGGTTCTAGTCGAACTAGAAGTCTAGTTAGACATTTGCATTTGTAATGTTTACTTTTAACACATCATAAACACACACTAGTAAAATAAGTTAAGTACAGCCGGAGGAGCCAAAAAAAAGCAAAAAATTTACTGAACTAAAATTAATTATAAAGAAATTACAATTTAAAAGTGATAACGCTTCGAAGTATGAAACAATTTATGAGAATTAAAATATAAAATAATTATGACAGAAACAAGGCCGCACGTTGTGCTGACGCTGCTACTCGTGTCTTGCAGTGCCGTGTGCAATGTTGTCCACGTCGATGCCGATGCAGCGATCTTTTTAGATTAGGGTTCCGGAACACCTCCCCCCGTAGAACGGCTTCCACCGAATATTTTCGTAGTAAATTGAGGTGGTGGTTGTTTAATCCTTGGTTTTGGTTCTAGAACGGAATATATCTGCTGTGGCTGATTTCGGGAACATTAATAGGCCCAATCCTTTTGAAGTACTTGCGGTATATCAGGATGATAATCAGGGAACTTGCACCTATCATTAAAACATACAGGGGTATACATACAGGCTGTATACATAAACATACAGGCTGTTTTTCTCGAGGTGAACTTCCGGATGCTGTGATAATGTCATGTTAGTTGCGTGGAGATGCTGTAAATTGACTGAGTTCAGCTTGAGCGGTGCGGCTGGAGATTTGGTCTAATTATCTTCTGACGGTAAATCCATGATCTTAATTACTATAACTATTTCGTTTCCTACATAGTATGAATCTAACCTTATTATATCGTAATATTCTCTTTTATCTAAATCTATTATTACTTATTACTGCCGTATAAAGTGCTTAATCTACTAATTATATTCTTTATTTCATTTAGAGTAAGGAATGAATGGTGCATGGTGGAAATTCTGGTGAATGCTAAGATATTTTGTAATCTAGTCAACTCCTGTGATATTGAATCTACGTTGTCACTAAGTATTAAGAAGATTTGAGCGAGATGAGCGTATCTAATAAGATCATTATCTCTAGTAGCATCACTTTCTAGGATTTTATTAATTAATAGTTTCATTTTTTTTTTATTATCTACAATAGTGGTAATAATTTTAGTATACTGTGTCGTTATATCCTTAGTTAAACTAACATGAGAGTTAAATTCTGATATTAATTTATTTTCACTATCTGAATATCTTTAATAGCTTGGTTGTAATGTAATGCATCTGTGTAGTCCAGTTATGCTTTTTACTATTGATCCGAGGCCGTCAATAAGCATTCTTTTAGTACGCTTCACTTCAAAAGTTTGTAACTGAAGTACTGATCAGCTGAAGTACCAGGATCATTCAGTAACAAGTTTGAACTTTTAGGGACTCTTTTTAACCCATTTTTTGGCAACAGGCCTTAATGTGTATGGGGAGATCTGCCATAACTGTATCCTGCGTATAACGCGGAGCTAGTTTCTGACGGGATGCTATGGGGTTCCTAACAAATACATGTTGTTCGGGCGAATAATCAAATTCCGGTTCCCTATTTTTATTTCATTTTCCATGAGCTCTCTACGCGTGTTTGTACTAAGCTCTTGAATAAATTTATATACATTAGTCATTTTATCTTTGTGATTGGTCATGTACTGTTGTAATAAGTGAGCAGTAAGATCTAAGTCAAACGCATCACGGGGGTCATAATGTCCTGTTATTACTTCTACTGGGCGGCACTTAGTAAAGCTATGGATACTACTGTTATAAGCCAAATTAGCGTATGGCATAAGGTTAATTACTGATTCAGTTTTCTGACTGACTCTTAAGATTCTGAGATGTTCTAAAATGGTTGCATGGAATCTTTCGACTATCCCGTTTTCGTTAGGTGCATGTTATGATGTTTTATTCTATGTAATCTAACAAATTCTGCAATAAGTTGATTAGTTGTAAGTATCGTTACTTCTCGCAGCTGGCAAGTTTTCTTGGGCCCGCTCTTCTTGTCAGTTGAAAAAGTCTTAACGGGCGTAAGAAAAATTTTGACGATTCAAAAGCTTAATAATTACTAAGTCTATTTGAATAAATATATTATTATTATAATAATTCAATATTAATAAACAAACCTATATTTAATAACTAACTTACAACATGTCTTTGGCGCAAGTCAAAATTTCATTTCGGTATCAACCACAGAACATTTCCTTGTTCTGTGGTATCAACCCTAGCGTCTACATGGTTCGGCTACTCGCCACTGAAGCCATTGGCGCTGGTGGCGCTCGAACTCAAACGTATAGGGGAGTGTCATGGCACTGCTGATGGACAATCGACGCAAAAGGAAAAAGTACCCATTGTGTTTTTTGAAGCGTCTCATCTCATCGATTTTACTTGTTTTTAGCCAACACAACCTTACAACACTTTTATCAAGGTCATAGATTAAATTAAAACACCCATAAATTATATTCAGGTTCAGGTACCTACATGGCGATGTTTAACCTACTTTTAGATTTATGGCCATGTAATCAAGAGTGCGGACGAATACGTTTACAACCAATTTTAGATTCTGTTCGTGTTTCAATTTGGAAATGGATAATAATTTATGTAAAGGGTGGTTTTCCATATACATTTGGTGTTCCAGTATGAGCTGAGACTGAGCTTTGGAAGCTACCAGCCAGTGAGAAGGGTTGTGTGAGTTAGTTCATGTCAGGCAAATTACTTATGTGCCTAGTTAATTAAAAGGCATTATGTTTATTATCAGAAAAACCGCACAAGTTTACGGCCAATCCTTTACAGTGCAGGCTGTCCAGCTCTGGAATGCATTGCCGATGTCAATAAGAGCTGCTCAAACAGTTAGTATATTTAAAAAACGTGTCAAAGAGCACTACCTCACCATTTAGATATGTTGCTGATCTAAGCTGTGAGTTATATAATATCCATATTTTAGGTTAAGTATATAATTATTTATATTAAGTATTATGTAAGTTTATTGTTAGGTATATAGTATTTATGCTTTTAAATGTATTTGTTTATGTATTTGGATTTAGTATATTGGTTTTCATTACGCCCTGTACACCTGTAGCTACCCTCATCATACTCTATTCTCTTATCCTCTCCATCCTAAGGTTGCCTGGAAGAAATCGCTTTTAGTGATAAGGCCGCCAATTGTATGTTTCTCTTTGTTTGTTTTTTTATCATTCTATGTTCTGTGTGTACAATAAAGTATAAATAAATAAATAAAAATAAAACAAGTGCGAGTCGGACTCGCCCACCGAGAGTTCCGCACAAATCAGAAGAAACCTACTACTAGGTACATAATATTATAAATAGTTCAGGAATTGAGACTCGCAGTTTTATCCGAAGTTTTCCCGAAATTCAGTTTCCAGTTAAATATTAATACGGCAACACAGTACTAAAATAAAGAGAGCGCGGAATTTTTTGTCGTCTATTCATGAAAATTTTAACAGATGATCTGATAAGAAAGAGGTATACAAAAATTATTGTTATTATACTTTTTACTATTATAAATAAATATATATTTATATTAAGTAGATATGTTTATACAGATGTGATATTATACTTTTTATTTATAGTTATATTTATTTTGTGATCATAACATTAATTAATTAGTGTGCCAACTATTAATAAAAAGCTTTTAAGGAAGAGCAATGATAGGCGCCTATGCCAACCATAGATTTTGAATGGGATTATTGTGGCAAGTCTTATTATTGTGTATCTTTATATTGCCTTGTGGCCTGGCCCAACTGTGGTCAATTGTGGCCGCTGAACCGGTTGTGGCTGCTGATAACCATGTCACCACACTCACCTGATAGTGATCAATGTTGACCACTGATCTGATTTAATTGTGACCACTGGTCCAAATGTTGTCACTAACCCTAATGTAGCCAATGACCTAAATGTGGCCACAGAGCTTAATGTTTTCAGTGATTCAAATGTGGCTACAGATCCAAATTTGGATTTAACCCAAATGTGGCCTCGGACTCAAATGTGGTAACTTATCCAGATGTGGACATTGTCCCAAATGACACCCTTACCCAAATGTGGCTACTGATCCAAATGTGGCAACTGATCTATAGTGGCTATTGACTCAAATGTGGCCTTTGCCTAAATATGGCCACTGATCCAACCAAATTTGGCCATTGATCCAAATGTAGCCCTACCCAATTATGACCACGATTTTAAATATGGCAACTGATTCAAATATGGCTTTTCAGAAAACCACAAAAGAAACAACAAAAACAAAAAAAGCAACAAAAAAAGATAGTGTGGTTGAGTGCCAATCATTGTACCTTTTTTTTTACTTTTAACTTTTGGCGGATTTTAGACATTTTCTCTTTATAGGGTTCCGTACCTCAAAAGGAAAAAACAGAACTCTTATAGGATCACTTCGTTGTCCGTCCGTTCGTCCGTCCGCCTGTCAAGACCGTTTTTCTCAGGATCGCGTGGAGGTATCAAACTGAAATTTATATCTAATACTCAGGTATACTGTCCCTTGGAGCTGTGAAAAAATCAAACTTCTAAGCCAAAGCAATCAAAAGATACAGCAGCAAATTTCCGCAAATTTACGAAAATCGCACGGGAATCAAAACCTACAGGGTACTTCCCGTGAACTTAGAATCTTGAAATTTGGTACGAAGTAACGTCTTATAGTACAGATAAAGGAAAAATTGCGAAAAACTTACATTTTTAGTTACATCATATAATAAAAAATATTTTACGGTACCCTCGGTGCGCGAGTACGACTCGCACTTGGCCGGTTTTTTTGTTAAAACAAATAGATTTTTACGTACAAAATGTTTAATGAATTTAAGAAATATACCTCAAAGAATAATTTTAACATAGTAAATCTTGTCTAAATATGTTATAGAAAAAATAATTAACAAATGTAGGTCAGGTTTTTCTTAAAGTCCCAATCATTATACAGTTTACCCTACTTGCTAAATTTCATAGTTCTAGGTCAACGGGAAGTGCCCTATAAATTTTGATTCTATATCCTATCTTATATCCTATCTTTTTTACGTTAATATACAAGTTATATTTTTTTACGCTCTTCTTCAATAAATGTATTGAACAAAATTTATTTCCTGATGAACTTAAGCTAGCGAGAGTTCTCCCGATACACAAAAAACGTAGTTAATTAGATTCAAAAAATTATAGACTAATTTTTTTGTTACATATTTTGTCAAAAATCTATGAAAAGCTCATAAAGGCAAGACTATCAGTACACCTGCGTCAAAATGGCATACTTAAATTAAGTACTTAAATTAAATAACAATATGAAAGTAGGAGGACTGTTTCTGGATTTGAGTTCTGCCTTTGATACCATAGATCATGAAATTTTGTTACAAAAATTAAAACACTACGGAATTAGAGATAAAAACTTAAATCTATTTAGATCTTATTTAACGAATCGGAAACAGTTTGTTGAAATTAAAGAAATAACTAATAATGAGGAAACCATATGTACCTAAATCGGAATTAAGGATAATCAAAAGAGGTGTCCCGCAGGCCTCAATATTGGGACCTATTTTATTCATACTATTTTTGAATGACTTAGCAGATTACATGAGAGCAAAACAACCGGATGTAAAATTAACCATTTATGCAGATGATACAAACGCTGTTGTTTGGGCCAATAATATAAATTAACTTAGAATTAAAATACAAAATACGTTTCTTGACTTTGAAAATTGGATTGTTAAGAATAATCTTATATTGAATAAAAATAAAACATCTGCTTTGCTATTTCGGACTAATGCAAGAGACAATTAAGATTCCTTAGACCCCTTAGTAAATGGCTTAGGAATTAATTCTATGGAAATCGTAAATTTTTTAGGTATTTATATTGATAGAGTCTTGAATTGGAAAAAGGAAATAGAATTCTTTGAATCTAGCATAAGCTCAGCATGCTATGCTTTAAGAACATTAAGAGATGAAATAACGTTTGATCAGCTCAAATTAGTTTATTTTGCTCTCATAGATTCAAAACTCCGTTACAGTATTATGTTCCGGGGGAATAGCTATAAATACAATATTTCGGCAGCATTTGTGTTAAAGAAGCGGGTTATTCGCACCATGAAACGTATTCCTCAAATGGAGTCATGTAAAACACACTTCCAAACGTTAGGTATTTTAACAGTCCCGTCTTTGTATATTCTTACCTTATTAACTTACCTAGTGAAACATTTGCACAAATTTGAATCATTTGATGACAGAACACGGAGAGAAGTCACGCGCAGAAAAACCTTGCAAATCGCTGTAGTACCTAAACTAAATATTGCTAGTCACTGTGTAAGATTCCAAGCAATCAAGTTGTTTAATGCCTTGCCAGTAGAGTATAAAACTATTTATAATTTAAATCAATTTAGAGATAAACTTAAGGCTTTCTTATTGGAAAAGTATTATTACTGCATTGATGATTACACAAATTATAGGACGTAGTTATTTAATTAATTGTATAGCTGGGGTAAAACGTGGTTAGGTATATGTTTTATTTGATTTTGCAAAATGTGTGTCTTGTGCGGTTTTATGTTTTATGTTTTCGCTGTGTAATGAATTAGTTATATTATTTGAATATATTCTGATTTGTATTTTTGTAATTTCTAATACAATTATTTTTGTTTATGGAATAAATAACTATGAACCCCTTCAACAGACTGTTGACCTAATGATATGGGTTTAGTTTTTGAGATAAATGAGGTCGGACGGTCGGACGGACAGACGGACAACTAAGTGATCTTAGAAGGGTTCCATTTTTTCTTTAGAGGTTTGGCACCCTAAAAGTAACTATTTACTCCGATAATTTACTTAGAGGTAAGTTATAAAAGATATACTCGTTATTTCATTGTCAGTTATTGTTTACAAAAATACTTACGAAGCCACTGAATAAAAAAACGCCTTTGAGGGTTTTTATTCAAGCAATTAATAGGAAAGGCTTCCTCCTTTTTAGGGTTTAGTAGCCTAAAGGCAAAAAACGAAACCCTTATAGATTCGGCCAAACCGATTTATGTCACACCCTTTTAATTCCAAAACTATGAGGATTTCACAGTTGAAACTTGGTAGGTATTCTGTAAACCGCTTTACGGTTTTTACACAAAAATAAAAAAATATATGAATTTAGGAGGGGCTCCCCATACATGGAACTGACACAGAAAATTTTTGTTTTCGTCAAACCTATACGTGTGGCGTATCTGTAGATAGGTCTTTAAAAATTGCATTGAGGTTTCTAAAACAAATTTTTCTCAAAGTCAACCGTTTGAAAGATGTACACTTCCAAAGTGGTAAAATGTGTGTCCTCTAATTTTGAAATAAGAGAGTGAAAAATTAAAAAAATATATATGCTGTAGATCTTAATAAAAACTTTCAACGAAAATGGGTTTGAACGAAATATGGTTGTCAGTTTTAGAAATATAGCATTTTTCACAAAGGGATTTGAAAAAAAAAATTTTTTTACTAAACCTATACTTGAGGCATATCTATAGATAGGTCTTTAAAAATTACATTGAAGTTTCTTTTACAGTTTTTTCTCAAAATCAACCGTTTGAAAGATATACACTTCCAAAGTGGTAAGATATCACAGCCACTTTATTCAAAAACTATAAAGACTACATAGTTGAAACTTGGTTAGTAGATGTATTCTGTAAACCGCTTTACGGTTTAAACACAAAAATAATAAAAAAAAATGAATTAAGGGGGGCTCCCCATACATGGAACTGTTACTGATATTTTTTTTCATCAAAACTATACGTATGGGATATTATTAGATAGATCTTTAAAAATTACATTGAGGCTTCTAAAACAGTTTTTTCTCAAAGTCAACTGTTTGAAAGTTATACACTTCCAAAGTGAAAAAATGTGTGTCACCCCTCTCTAACTTTTGAAATAAGAAAGTGAAAAAAAAAAAATGATGTAGATCTTTTTAAAAAATTCCAACGAAAATTGGTTTGAACGAAATATATTTAGTAGTTTCAGAGCTATAGCACATTTTCCAACACTATGAATGTCATTCATACAAACACTATGAAAAACAAAGTTATTTTTAAAAGATTATAGTGGCAATTTTGGCAATAATAATAATGGAAACTTTATTGCACACGATACAAAAAGAAACACATACAGAGAAAATGACAAAAAAGAGGAACACACAACAGGAGGCCTTATAGCTACGTAGCTCTTCCAGGCAACCTTGGGTGAGAGACGAAACCCTTCATGTGCGAGTTCGACTCGCACTTGGCCGATTTTTATAAGCTTTATACGTAATATCTTCAACTTCCACAGGGGTTAGAGCAAACTTAATGGTATGTTAAATGTTTCGAAGCTTTCCATAAAAGATTCCATACCCCACTTCTGCGGCAGGTTATACTAAAGACCAAGGAGTGTGATCTGCTTCTTTGCTTGGCGTTTATGCCTCATGAGAAAGCCTTGATTCGATAAAGACATGGGTGGTACTGCAGTCTCTCCAGCCCCTCTAGCATGAACACAGCTATATCACGCAATACGATATGAGGCATGGCATGATGCTGTCTTGCTTATCCCGCTAAGATGTGAGCGGGACAATGACATATGTAACGAGGTACAATTGTCGATAAAACCCGATCATGCTGGGGCCAAGGCTAGGTAAATAGGTAAACAGGTGCCAAGTGGACTACATATAGGTATATTGAAGTGTTGAGGTAGCTACACGACACCATGCCACCATCTCCGTCCGTCTGACTACTTACAGAACCAGAGCACAAAACCCCATGAAAATGCAGCAATGTTCACAGCTGCGTTGGAGTACATCTTTAAGCTCTGGGACTGGAATGGACTCGCCATTAACGTGACTGATCATCTACCTGACACTCCTTCGTTTTGCCGATAATATAGGCTGTGACCTTGGAGGACCTCAACACAATGCTTGAAGATCTCCGTAGTGC
This sequence comes from Chrysoteuchia culmella, assembly GCA_910589605.1. Classification (NCBI taxonomy): domain Eukaryota; kingdom Metazoa; phylum Arthropoda; class Insecta; order Lepidoptera; family Crambidae; genus Chrysoteuchia; species Chrysoteuchia culmella. The sequence goes on from OU342653.1 coordinate 12,663,716, forward strand.
TCCTCAAAAAAAGGGTCTTAGGATGAACATGGTTAACACGAAAATCATGTTTAATTCTCTTGTCGTACCACGCTCCAGTTCATGTTGGGTACAGTACGTCTTTGATCATTACGTCTACCTAGGACAGACGGTCCAGTTTGGTAAGTCCTACTTCGAGACAGAGATCTCTCGACAATGCAACTCAGATGACAATAAAAATTCGTGAAGCTTCGTAAAATCATCGCCTCCAACTTATCTCAGTGGCTCAAGCCGAAAGACTATGACCAGTGTGTGTTGTCAATGATGACTTATGGCAGTGAAACGTGATGGCTACCTATTGGTCTCATAAAGTCTCAAAGTCACCTAGCGTGGAATGAGGAGAGCTAGAGGGAGGTTAGCTCTCTCCTGCCACAACCTGCATCTTTCCTTCGACCGGTCTGCGTCTTGAAGAGAGGCCACGTAACGTGCAAATTTTTACCTGCTCTTTAGCCGTTGGGCTCAGGATGGGTGATCGTTGAGCGGATGCCGGGTGGAACGATGAGCTGGTGAAAGTCGCGAGACTGCTGGATGCTGGCAAAGCAAGACCTATCATCGTGGAGATCCTTGGGGGAGGCCTAGACCCAGCAGTGATGCATCTGCCATATGGCTGAAATGATGATGACGAGACGAGGCCTTCGAATTGAGGTCGATTTTGTTATCTGATCTATCCTTTTCGCCTTCACCGTGCATTAACTAAATGTGCCTACAGTGCGTTTAAATTCCTTTAAACGCACTGTAGACGTATTGTCGTTTTGTGTGGGTGCTATGGAGCAACAATATTGTCGTTAAAAAACCGTTTTTTTGTTTGTGAAATAAATACACTGAAAAACCGGTTATTCGGTTTCGGTGAAACTGGTTTGCAATCCCTAGCAAACCTATACGGTTTGATGAAAAAAAAAAAATTCAGTGTCAGTTCCATGTATGGGGAGCCCCCCTTAATTCATATCTTTTTTATTTTTGTGTAAAAACCGTAAAGCGGTTTACAGAATACATCTACCTACCAAGTTTCAACTGTGTAATCCTCATAGTTTTGGAATAAAAAGGGTGTGACATACATCGGTTTGGCCGAATCTATAAGGGTTTCGTTTTTTGCCTTTAGGCTACGAAACCCTAAAAAACATGGTATATATAATATTGGTGTATATATAAACATAACAAAAAAAGCAAACTTGTGAATTCATGTACAAAAAATAAAATTATTAACAAAATATAATTTATACTGTACACGAGTACCGTTACTCGTCATTTGATGGCGCTGTGTTTTGTTGATATAAATTCTACATGGCGGTGTTAAGAATTTTGCTACTAATAACTACAAGATGTGAAGATTAGTTCTTACTAGCGATTTGTCGTTACCGTTATTTGAAATCACGAAACGAAATCGTTATTTGTATGTGAATAAAGGTGTAATACTCGTAACTATCTATTTTTGAAAAATATTTTCACAACGTCGTCGTCAAACTGTATCAAAACTATATATTTAATGTGCGGATTCTAATCAATATCTTAGGAAATATCATAGTTTTAAAATAATTGTGCAACAAAATAATTCGCGACAAAATTCCTTAGGCAGGTAGGCTTGCTTACCATATACTGATATATTCCGGATGTTTAAGATAGAACGTTACACGTACTAATAGCGCCCTTCTTGCCGTGGCCGGATTATATTTGAGCAATACTTTTCTAATTAATTTGTATTCTTGTATGAAACGCTGTTTGCTTCGAGTAGGCAATTTGGTAACTGCCTACTTAAGTATTTAGCGTAAGGAAAAACATAGTGGGTGAGTGTTGAATAGAAGTTTGGTTATTATAGATAACAGAAACAAATTAAACTAAATTAACTTAAACACTAGTGGTATACACTAAGTAAATCATAAAAAAATATAGTCATTAGTATTGGAAACTGAATTTCGGGAACAATTCAGAAAAAAGTACTAAGATAAATTTTAAAATAATGGAAAAAAAACAACTCGGGACAAGTTAATTTATGTGATAAAAGATAAAAACATTCATACCAACATAACTTTCACCAAAAAATCGCAAATCAGCATACGAAGTCTTCGTCGGCCAAGCTTACTTGTCTTGCCATGGGCACGTACAAATTATGCTAAAAAGAGCTTCACCTTTGAGGGAGCAAAACTGTACAATAGCTTACCTTCATACATAAAAGATATAAAATTATATAACAGCTTTAAGTCCAAACTGTCTTATTATATAATTGAAAATTACGCACTTTACACCTAAATTTCGTTTTATAGTTAAGTAAACTTACCACTAGTATTTAAGGCTTGGTGATGTATAAAAAAAATAACTTATGTATTCTTTTTATTTTCATGTAAGTGACTTATGTAAGTCTTTTTTGAAAATAAATTCTTTAAACCTAATTTTTATTTAAAATTTAGCATAAGTATAAAAATCGCATTGAAAACTGCCAGAAATCCAAAAATCATAAAAAAGTACTAAGGTTAAAGAAATAATTTATTATTCATATGAAATACCTGTTAGTGTTTTATTGTTTGTGATATAAACATATTCTATATATCTATTACTTTTGAAATTAAGCTCCCTAAAATACTCTACTGGTCAACCGGGAAGACTGTACCTACAAATTTGTGCGGAACCCTTGGTGGGCGAGTCCGACTCCCACTTGTCCGGCTTTTTATAATGTATAGGTTAGCGCTTGACCGCCATCTCATCTGATGGAAATAATGCGATCTAGGATGAAACTATGATCCCCATTCACATGCGACTTTAAGGCCCCCAAATTGTAAGTATCAGGAAACACAGACTCGGGCAAAGAATTTCACTCTCTGGCAGTAGGTATAATAAAATTTGATGAAAAATGTTTAGTGCGAAATTTTGGGATATAAACCATAAAGCGGTGGTGTGTATTTACCTTGAATTAAACTCATCTTTTTCTGTCCTACCTAGGAATTGAAAATTTTTCGGAGAAGGGCAAAGGTATTTTGTGCCGAAAATATATCTTATAGGGGTAAAATATGTGATGACAGCTTGTTTCGGGAACCGGAATAAGTTTATACGCCAAGAGTCTCGATTGATCGAGTTACCTACAAAATTATTAACATAAGGCTTTACTTGATCGATAACTTATTCAAACTGAAAGTTACTGTAGAAGAATGTAAGCCGGCATTAATAACGAATAAACTGAAAATCCGTCACTAATCTTTGTTTATAACGCTTCCCGCACGGTTCATTATTATGTAGTACATATGAACGGAATAGTAAGTTACCACAGAGTATGAGTCAATGCTGCCAACCCAATCTTAGAAAACTACTTGGTTGATATATAATTATGTTACGTTGAATACTTTCAAATGTTAAAACTTATAACACCAACAACATTTCTAATAAAAAAAGAATATGTGATAAATATTAAACAAGCCCTGATTGATGACATGAGACAAGTTGCTATTTTGTAGTATATTTTCTTGTTTAATATTTATCACATAAATATAGCATTGCAAAATGCTAAATTATTAAATTTATAACAAAGAATATAATTTATGTTGCATCTATCTTTAGTATAATAAACCTGTACAAAACAGCTAATAATCATAATTCAAATGATACACGACCATACAATGTATTATCAATTAAAAATTAACATACAAAATAACTTATTTTTGTACATCGCGCAATATTAATTCGTAGCATATTTCGTAGTCCACCGTGTCGTGTGTCGTAGTCACGTTGCGTCGTAGTTTTTTTTTACTCTGCTTAAATACTACTTAATCGTAGCAAATTTCGTTTGGGCGGGAACTGTTCATTGAAATAAAACTCAAAACTCGAGATTCGGCATCTTTTCAGCTGGCGTGGTCTCGGGATGAATCACCACACGGCAGCAGTAAAGGTGCCAAAAAATACAAAAAACCTACACGTTATAAATCTAAATAATAAAAAAATAAGATTTTCAATAACTTTAAATCTGCAGTTACGACTGTATGGGTCGCTATACTGGAGCAAAGTATTTTTTGTGTAATATTGAAATTGCTTGAGTTGCGGGCTTTGCACTGCAAACCATATGACCTTAGTCTGAGGCAACTGGGTCGAGGTCACACCTCTGACCCCTCTAGTGTCGCCAGGTGTATAATAACCAGGTTTGGGATAATGATGTGCTGAAGTACACCTTATAATTACGTCTGCAAATTGATGTGATGTTTATTTTCGTTTTTTTTATTATACCAGTAACGTCTTTTTTATTATACCCGTTAGGTTTTTTTGAAAGGATTCCTGAATTACAGAAAAAACTATTAGTACTTCTTTCTTGTAGAGAATTTGAGTCTATTCAAAATCTTTCGCTAATTTACTGGAACGTCTTTTATTATTAATCTATACTTAATATTATAAAGAGGAAAGATTTAAATGTTTGATTGCATTGAATAGGCTTCGAAAGTACTGAACGGATTCGGATGAAATTTGGCACACATATAGAAGATAGCCTGTTTATGTACATAGGATACCTTTTATCCCAATATTCCCAGGGGAACGGGAACCACGCGGGTGAAACAAGCGACCGCTAGTAATTCAAAGTTTTATATTCATTAGCCATCAGAGTTTGATTTTTGCAATGCCAATTGATTGAATATTATTGGAAAAGATAATGGCTTTATTACAACAATCAGTTAAACATTTAAGGTCTCATTAGTGGGTGGCATATACCCTACTAATATTATAAATGCTAAAGTATGTCAGTATGTTTGTTATTCTTTCACACTAAAAAACTGAACCGATTTGGATTAAAGGCACAAAGATAGAAGATAGCCTGGGTCAAAACATAGATATTCCCACGGGAACGGGAATCACGTGGGTGAAGGCCACTACAGGCGGCCGCAATCTTTGATTTTTTTGTTGTTATGTTTTTTTTTGTAACTCGTTGATTGACTCAGAAATTGCTAATATATTTCTGGGAAGCACGCTTTTCGGTAATTGGCGAATTAATTCTAGCCTACTAAATTATCAACAGTACCTACTTATATGGTTTAGGTAAGGTAAAAGTCAAAGTCAAAGTCAATATCATTTATTCAGTCTAGGCTGTTACAAGCACTTATGAACGTCAAAGAAGCTATGCCATCGGTTCACAAACCCTACGGCGGGAGACCTTGTAACGAGAAGAACCTGTTTTATTTCATACAGAGTCGTCAAATTGAAAAGTGACCTTAATATATCAGTAAGGTCAATTTCCATCACAAAAAAACTCTAATTATAATATTACATTTTATGGTTATTGTAACCGTAAACAATTTTCAACTGGCAAAGAAAGACTTATCTATCATACATTACAACATTTCTCGCATTACAAGATTACTGTACTGCAAGTTGTGAGGAACATACAGGTCAGTATCAATTTATTTTAGAAAAAAAATATTTAACCTTTAAGCACAAGATTAAGATAAGCAGACTGAAGTAGACCCATTTCCGCTGGCGGCACCCGTTCACGAGCATGACGCATGAACCAACCATCGCTTCGCTCAACCATATTTTAGGGAACGTAACGACCCGCCTCACACGACACCGCCGAAGAAACGTTTGAGTGAGCATGACGTACTTCAGGTACTTATGTTAAGCTGTATAAATATAAAAAAAATATACAATAACAACAGCTAAAAAAAGAAAGATAAAAGTGCATTAATGTAAGACACAACCTACAATGTTAGTAGAAGACGCATCAGCTGGGTCATAATCACAAAGCATATTTAAAGTAAGTTAACAAAAAATAATACTTTTATATAATTGGAATAATTTGAAAACATTATTTATTTTTATTTATTTTGATCAAGCAGTGCCACGCGTCTTAACTTAAAGCAACATAAATAACATAAAATCAAAACAAAAATATATATCTCAACATATTTTAACACAAGCAGACATGAGCAGACCCATCCCGCTGGCAGCACCCGTTCACGAGCATGACGCATGAACCAGCCATCGCTTCGTTCAACCATATTTTAGGGAACGCAGCGACCCGCCTCACACGACACCACCGCAGAAATGTTTAAAGAGAGCATGACACACTCAAGCTAAACGTTGTTAGGACCCTTTTTGTTCTCAGATTTATTATGCGGTTTTGAAAATTAATGGCGCAACAGTGTATTAGTTATGATTTCTAAAATATTTGGGTACATATGTATGATCTATAATAATAACGTGGGTACGTAGTTTTTTACCAACTTACCGCTGTTTTTTTTCACATCAGGTTTGTACGTCATGTCTGGCTACCGTGGGGAGGGTTCTAATCTCCAGCGGTTATTCTGGAATGAGCACCATCCGCGGCAATTGCTTGCATGTGTTTGATTATGTTTTGTAAAATAATTGTAAACTCGATTGTACAAAAAACCATCCATGTGGCACATTTTTTAAGTCGTGGCAATTCTGACGTGTCCAACATCTGTCACTGTCAGTTGTCAGTCAAACAAATATTTTTTGCTGCATCATGTGACAAAGTGCTGAGAGCGTTCTGCCTATTGGAAATATCGATCGTAGTATATATGTATTGTAGTATTTAGTTTTATAAGTTTATGTATTATTGTGTATTTTAAGTATTCTCGTCGTCTGTATATATCTTATTTATTCTTCTCTTGTCATCTTCCTTTCTCACAAACCCTGTCAGAATAACAGCGCCTCTGGGTTCATTCGGCCCACCTGTGAATGACACAGAGGCAAAACGCTGAGATAGGGTTTTATTGACCCCACATAATTCTTCCTATTAGTTATATTTTGTTGTGTTTATTAAATTTATACTTTTTAATTTTTTTATACTTTCTATTTTTATTGTCTGTATCGTATGTGTGTGTCAATAAATGTGTTTCTTTCTTTCTTTCTTTCTTTCTTTCAAAGCGCCCCGCAAACGATGAAACTGTCAGATTTTCATATTTGTCAAAATTTTATCCTCTGCGACTATTGTTTGATGTGTTTTACGGCAGGTTTTACGTTTGTTATTACAAACGTGTCTGAAAAACCAATTTTTAAATTTTAATCGTTTACCGGGCCCTGAAATAAGTATCATTCATGTTAGTTAATTTCATGTTAGCTGGATTTGATGTCCATATTCTTCTTATTAATTGAACGCTGAAAGCACTGTAACACATTATTATTAATGTTCTTTTTCATGGTATATCTCTATATGGTATATTCTTTTTCATGGTATATCCTTATTATTTTCTTCTTTCGTTGTATTTGAACAAAGCGAAAGCTGATTCTTATTTGCAAAAGTCCACAATTTAATGATATGAGCCTCACGTATGTTTCAATATCGTGGTAACACTAAACCACAGTTCGAATGAGAACATTACCTCTGCCGGGCAAAGTTGTACGATTTTCACCAACTATTAATCAGACGGTTTCAGTCTGAAAGTCAAGGTACGGGTAAAATAATTAATACTGGAATCTATTAATATAATAAAAAGTAAGGAGAGGGAAATGAAATTGCCCTGGTATTTTAAAATTTCAAGTACATATGATTACATACATATGATTCATATGATAGCATGAAGCAGTAGGTATATGATATGATTATTATTATATTGAATAACTAGTTTCACCCGCGTGGTTCTCGTTTCCGTGGAAATATCGGGATAAAATATACCCTATGTCTGAATCCAGGCTATCTTATATCTGCGTGTTAAATTTCATCCAAATCGGTTCATTAATTTTTGCGTGAAAGAGTAACAGACAAACAAACTCAAAGGACAAAAAATATGTAATTTTATTTCTCAAATACCAAACCGAGACATTAACTCGATTCTTGGTAATACAAAGACTTGGGTATGGCACAGTCTAACAAATACTGAGGATTCCCCGTGTTGGCGCGAAACACGAGGGTATGTAAGTAGTTACCACAACGAATACTACCTATAAGTTATTCATTTATACACATACTAAATTAATGAATCTTTATTCATTACAAACAGCAATTTTGTTTTAAATTCATTTAATTCTATATCATTTATTGCGTCTAGGCTGTTACAAGCACTTAGAACGTCAAATAAGCTACGCCATCGGTTCACAAACCCTACGGGGCGGGACACCTTGTAACGAGAAGAACCGGCAAGAAACTGTCAAGGACTATTTTTTTCTCCCTGTCTAATTTCATACAGAGTCGTCAAATTGAAGTGAGTGGGTAAGATCAATATACATCACAATAATATATTAAAATAAAAGTACATTATATGGTTATCCTAACCGTAAACAATTTTCAACTCGCAAGGAAGGAACTCTACATTATAACATTTCTCACATTACAAGATTACTGTACTGCAAGTTGTGACGTACATACAGGTCAAGAGTAATTTATTTTATATGAAAATATTTAAGCTCTAAGTACAACGTTAAGATAATCAGACTGAAGTAGACTCATTTCCGTTGGCGGCACCCGTTCACGAGCATGACGCAGAACCAGCCATCGCTTCACTCAACCATATTTTAAGGAACGAAGGACCGGCTTCACACGACACCGCCGAAGAAACGTTGTTTGCGTGAGCATGACATTCCTTTTATCGCTCAGCATTAGCGTGATCAAAGCTCAGCATGTCATTATTCATGACATAGTAAATTTTGTTTTTGTGAATAAGACACTAGTAGCAATAAAATTAGGCTGTCTTTTTAGCTTTTAGCTTTTTGAATGATGCCCTTTTCATTGTCATATGCCGTGACAGGTGTCTCTCTCTTTTTTAATTAAATTGCCCACAAAATGGCTTTTACGTTGCTAAAAATGATGAAGGCTAATTTAAATTTAAAACAGTTTGGTATTTTCGGCCAGTATAACAATGACCTTTCTTTATTTATGATTTTTGTTTTCTTTAAAAAGCAGAAGATATTCTGCTACATATAGTCAACCATTAAGTAGTGTTTAACTTTAAGAGCTATCTAAATATGTTTGTTTTTTCTTTACTTTTGATGAGTTCCCTACCCAAATACTATAGACACTCTATGTTACTGACCTACTATTTGTACAAGTAGGTACCTATTTCTTTTTATATTTTGATATTGGTAGCGGAGTTGTGTAGAATAACTTAAAAGGATGCGAGCTTGTGTGTAGGTGATTATTTAAATATGAAATTTTCTTTTTTGTTGTATTATCATTGACTAGTGGCCACTCGCGCTTTAACCATTATCCGTTTCTATGGTAATATCGGAAAAAATGTATTCTATGAACTATTCCAGATCATGGTCTATGCATAGGCATGAGAAATGTTGGACTTCGGAGTTCTGTAAATGCAGACTATTACCAAATTGACTTCCTTCACAATAACTGTTTCAGCTAATTGTAATATTGAGAAATTATTATTTCTTTTAACTAGAATACATGGCCACCGCTTTTTTTTATGTTCCCGTGACCATGCAGAAGCTAGCTTATAATTTTTTAACATTAAGTTTTTCTCATGTCGCCTTTTTTATAAATATTGGCAAACAGATAATATTAGTCTTTACCTATGAAATTGCCGATTTATATGAAGATTTTCAAAGAAATTTCGTTATCCATATTAACAATTGTTATAGTTACTACCGCAAGAGCTAATGAGATTTTTTTTATGTTCAAGCGTTGTTTGTAGACTAAGCAATCTTATGCTATATTTTTATTAAAAAAAATATAAATAATTTATAAATAAAATAAAATAAAGTAGTCAATTTTGCTAACAAAAAAGGAGTAGGTACCTTTTGAGGTATTTTTTATCTTATAAGAAACGAAAATAATAATCATAAGATCAAATATTCTTGATCATTATGATCCTTATTTAATATAACATCAATAGATGTAGGTACCTTTTAATCACAAAAGTAGTGAGGTTCTCTAGAAGTGTAAGAAAAATATCGGCAATTTCATAGGTAAAGACCTTTTTCCAGTTCATCCCTTTTTTTAATATACGAGGGTGAATCAAAAGTTCTTAGAATCGCCTAAAAGGATTCAGTTAAAAATCAAAAAAATATTTATTTTTCTACGTTATCTCCTTCTTACTCTATATATTTGGTACAACTTTTTTAATCCCTCTGAAAAAAATAAATTCCTTGACTCTCGAAAATTCCTCTACCGTGGCCATTATCTCGACATTCATTGTCGTGAAATCTTGTTCCATGAACATGCTGTTTCAACAAGTGAAAATCATTAGGGGTTAAGTCCGGTTAATATTTGATGGAATCAGGCGTTACTTGGCGGATATCCATATCATAGTAGAAAAAGAAAAATATGTAGCGTAATTACGAAAGAAAAACTTACATGCAAGATGCATGATTTTCTTATTCATAGATCCAAAAAGAAATAAAATGACGTTCTGGGACAAAACGAAACAAAAAAATAAAACATACAAATCTTACGTGACAAAAACTTACGTAAATACTCGCCTACCTACCTGCCTGTACTTGCAAATAAATGCAGATGCAACACAGTGACACACCTTGCACCTTTACCGACTACACTACACGTGTTTCGCCCACACACGGAGCATCCTCAGGAGTTGTTAGACTGTGCAATACCAGCACCGAGATGCCGATGATTCGGTGCTGGTACACGTGTAGAGTCGTCGTAACACGTGTAGAGTAGTATCTCGTTTTTATCCTTGTTTGCTAGACTTTATCGATTTGTTTTACAAAGTAATTAATAAAATTACAAGGACAAGACGGAAAATGACACTTAAAATAAAAACATTCACAAATACATATAGTGTTTCCATTTCTAAGAACTTTTTGATTCACCCTCGTACTACAGATATTTTGGTGGAATAATTAAAAATTGGATTGCTTACGCGTGGTTTTAAATAAACTTAAAATGTTAGTACCACGGGCAAAGAGTGTTCTTGGAAAAAAACTGTTTTATGACTTACTTTATTTACTGGCATAACATTTTTGAAAAATGGTAAACAGCTGATTCATAATTGCCTTATTAGTAATGAGGTTCAGGTGTGCAACCAGTTTTTGAACTAATTAAAGTTCACTTAATGGAATTCATGAAGACAATGAAGCGAAATAACACTACTACAATTTTATAATTGCAATTTTGTTTCAAAGCTTTTCACTAACATGCATAAGTCAAGTTAGTCTATAAACTTAAAACTTAGTCTTAAATAATCATAAAATACCTACGCACTTTACTAGCATTGTATAGTCACCATAATATCATAATAATATACTTATACACTTTGTTAAATGTTCTATTCTCGTCATAATCTATGCTGTATATATGCTATGCGACCACATTCTGTTTTGTTTTGTGTACAAAAATTTAATTTCATGTTTTTTGTCTCATGGTTTCGGAGAATATTGCATCTTTAGCCCATCTTACATATTTAAGGTGCCTATTAGGGTTTATGAATTCCCGAACTTTATTCATTCTCAATAACCGTTTCCCGGGAATTTACAGTTTGCGGGTTAAAAAATAAACAACCTGCATTTTCTTCTACAACTGCATTAAATGTAATCTAATTAACATAAGTACTGTCAACTTTGGCTTATAAAAATATGATTTATTTTTGCAGACAATTGTGAACTCAACGACCTTCGTCTTAAAGTTCGAAGTCGATTGGAGTCGTCACCAGCCATTTTTAATGTCCCCACTGCTGGGGCACTGGCCTTCCTTATGGATGGATAAGGAGAACGGTCCATGACCCACCACGCGGGCCCAATGCGGATTGGTGGGTTTTAACGACTGCAAAACGTAGCCGGGACCAACGGCTTAATGTGCCTTCCAAAGCACGGAGGAGCTCGAGATAGTAAATTTATGGTCACCCATCCCGTGACCGACCATTGCGAAAGTTGCTTAACCTCCACAATCGCAGGCCTAGCACGCAAACCAGTACGCCACGGGCTCCTCACGATAATAATAATAACGATTGGAGTAATTTGTTATAGACGAACACAAGAATATTAATGAAATCTACGATAATTTCCATAATAGATTATTATTATTATTGCTAAACCAAACTATACCAAAACGACGAATCAAATAAAACCAACACCTAAAAATATTGTTTAACAGTAGGAATAAGAAAATCATGTAAAAATAAAAGATTATTGAAATACTTACAATATAAGCAAATAACGAAATATTAGAACTTCACTATAAAAAATACTCTAAAACACTGAAAAAAGCAATAAAAAAAATCCAACATTAATAAATAAAAACATTCAAATAATAAAATAAAAATTATGTGACAAATAATATCTACCGTATATATAATATCTGCCGTGTGGTGACGGCCTAAGAATACAAGTGTCACCACTCCTTTACATGCCTGGGATGTCGTAAGAGTCGACTAAGCGTCGGTTTCAATAACCTATCTACAGTAAGAGTTAGGCTTACTAGAGCTTAGTTGCCTAGATATTTATGTTAATAAGCCCAAAATGATCCAAATTAACAGCGGTTGCTTAGTAACGTAACCAAGATAGGCCTACCTCTTTTTAGGGATAGAATATTGAAACTTTTGAAAAATTGAATTAAGAGGCTCGACGCATTGAACACCTGTGCGAGAGAAGGAAAACTTGAAACAAACCCTCTACCAATCCGTCTGGCTAGCATGGTAGCAGTAGGCTAATAGCCTCCTATGAACGCCACAATAGGCGTGAGCTAGGAGAGGCTTATGTCCAGCAGTGGAGTCCACAGGCTGATGATGATGATGACAAATAATAAATGAGATACCAAATAAAACAATTGCAAAGGAAAAGAAACATGAATTTAAAAATAAACAATATATTAAACTCAGATACATAACTAGTCGCTAACTCATTCAATAACTTCCTCGAGTCGATTGGTGAGCTTTAGGCGCCGGCGACAGACGGCGGCAGCGCTAGAGTGCGCGGCACTCGCGGACGCCCTGGAGTTCCATTTTTGAAACGATCGTATGACTTAATACATGCATGGTTTGCTTCGTACTTAGAAATAGAGGAATTCGTTGGGATCGAACATTTCGATACCACTACATCTCATACGTGCGCTCTCATTGCAAGGTAATAAATGCATCAAGGAAGCGTGGTCGGAAGTCTTTTATTTTTTATTTACATCAACGATCTTCCTAAATCAACAGAGGAAACGTGTGTCTTATTTGCCGACGATATAATATCTTTATTAAATTCATGCCTAAAAGATACAGATATTTATGAGAAACTAAATCTACTCCTTACCAAAACTTCCAACTGCTTACTCGATCATAATTTCAAAATATTTTTTTCTATATCTAAAACTCTAACTTTTCATCTCCATCAAAAAAGTGAATTAAACTTAAAATTTTATTATAATGGCACAATCGTAGAATCAGTAAAATAATTTAGATTACTCAGTATAGATATAGACACCCACCTAAATTATAAAGCTCATTTCGATAGAAAGATATCTAAACTGTCGAGCTTCTCATATGCACTGTGCGAAATTAAAAATACTACAAACTTAGAAACTGCAATAACAACTTAGTATGCGTACGCGCACGCCTGGCTCAGCTACGGTATCATTCTATGAGGCAAATGCACATGCAGGATGTCTTTTCATTCTTAAAAAAAACTAGTCCGTATAATAGCTAATATACAACAGACTGACAGTTGCAGATCATACTTTATAAAATATCAAATATGAACCCTACCCAGCTTATATATTTTGGAGATATGCAAATTTGTTAGAAAATATAAACAATTTTATACAAAACGCGAAGATGTACCCTGCTAGTACACGTTACGACATAAAAATAAATTAATATTACCTAATTCCCGATTAAAACTAATATCTTCAAGTATTTTCAGTCCCTTTATAAAAATATATAATAAACTAGAGGCAGGGCGCGGTTTCACCCGCGTGGTTCCCGTTCTTGGGAATTTTGGGATCTAAGCTATCTTATCTCTTAAGTTGGACCAGACTGCTCACGGTGTGCCAATTTAATTTAAAATCGGTTAAGTAGTTAGGAGTCCATCGCGGACAAACATCGTGACAGGAGATTTATATATATTAAGATTACCCAATACAATATAAGAGACTAGTAAATGTTACTATAGTATTAATGAATATTTTATTGATCATACATAATATATTGGTTCTGCAAAATGGTAATTATAATTCAAGTTATCATCATATAATTTATCAGATGAAATATGCCCCTTTCTCTTCTAGCCCTGATTGCGTGCCCAACCGGGTCCATAACACTACACACACATGGACACTATAGTTTGCAATAAACTATTGAGTATTGAGTAATATTTTTTATACACCACCTGCATCTGTAGCAAGTATTAAATATCAAGTATTCTCAATTTGAAAATAAGCTATTATATTAATGCCCGGAGGGAGCTAATGAGAACTTCCTTTGGGTAATTATGATATCTTTTGAATTTGGAACGCCAAAATGTCAACAAAAACATATATAAAAAAAAATCGAAATAAAAAACAAGGCTTCAAGGTTCAAGGCATAACTTCCTGGTCCAAGGAGATTTTACTATAAAATTGACACTTCAAAGAGACTTTACTCCTATGAAAAATATAAACATGGCTGTATGTATCGGGGTCCCTAGCACCAATGAACATTTGAAGTTTGAATTATGTGATATTGTGCACTCATTCAAATATAATGTAATAGCTATCTCTTTCATTTCCGTGTTTTTTAGTGTCTTTTGTCTTAGTTATCAGTAAAACATGGCAAATCATCAAATTGTGAATGTGTGTAGTCTTGAATCTTGGTCACAGATATAATGAAAATTACCATTGCATTGCCTACGGAACTTTTCAATCCTTGCGATATTTTTTTCAACAAATTGTTAAATTGTTGTCATTTATTAGTTTTGTAATTTATAATTTCTTTTTAGGGTTCCGTAGCCTAATGGCAAAAAACGGAACCCTTATAGATTCGTCATATCTGTCTGTCTGTCCGTATGTCATAGCCACTTAATTCCAAAACTATGAGAATTACACAGTTGAAATTTGGTAGGTGGTGGTGTATTCTGTAAACCGCTTTACGGTTTTTACCCAAAAATAACAAAGGGGCTCCCCATACATGGAACTAAAACTGAAAATATTTAAACCTATACGTGTAGAGTATCTATAGTTAGGTCTTTAAAAATTACATTGAGGTTCCTAAAACAGTTTTTTCAACCGTTTGAACGATATACACTTCCAAAGTGGTAAAATGAGTGTATGTCCCCCCTTTGTAACTTTTAATATAAGAAAGTGAAAAATCTAAAAAAAATATTTGCTGTAGATCTTTATAAAAACTTTCAACGAAAATTGGTTTGAACGAAATATATTTAGCAGTTTCAGCTATAGCACATTTTCCAAAACCGCAAATAAAACCTTCATTCATACAAACACTCTGAAAAACAAAGTTATTTTTGCAGACGAAAAATTAAAGTGGCATTTTGGGTTGGTGTAGCTAATCGGTAGTCAAGTAATAATAATAATAATTAATAAATTGTTATTGCATGCAACATACCAATTATCTAGCCCACAGTTGTCGTCCTACCCTCGAAATGGACGAGGATAACTCTGCGGACGAAAGTGATAAAAGCGATACAGATTTAATAAAGGAATGTGAGTTCGAGTTGAATGAAATTCTGGAAAGAAGAGTGAGCCAGATTTCTGAAATCGAGAATGAAGGTATGGATATATCGTCACAGAACCCTGATTCTAGGCGAGAAAAAAGGAAAGAGCGTGAAGATGAGTCAAATAGTGGTGATGCGTTTGTAGAAGTTAGAAGGAAAAATAAACGGCTTTTAAGAAGCAATTCTACAAATCAGCAACGATTTACAAAACACGTACCCAGGTCGGAGGAGGTGTTTAAATTTGAGATTTGCATAACATCCAAAAAAGTATTACCAAAACAAATGGCTTTGGCCAAATTACTAAGAAGTGAGAATATTTGTAATATAAACAAAATTAAGTATAAATCACCTTTCAAGGTGCTGGTTTGCTTTGATAGTCACTCTGACGCCATGAAATTAGTAGATAACGAACAATTTAAAGGAATGGATTGGATCTGCCGTAAAACTTTAGAAACTACTACAACATATGGATTAATAAAGGGTGTTGATCTAGAATTTACTGAAGAGGATATTACTAGCGTTTTAGAATGCGACATTAAGATTTTAGCAGTAAAAAGGCTGAAACGTTTGGACTTTAATGGCAAATGGGTGGAAAGTGAAAGTGTGAGGATCTGTTTCGAGGGTAAAACATTACCAAGCTTTATAACTGCATATGGATGCAGATTCACCGTAGAAAATTATATTTTTCCGGTGACGCAATGTTCAGGATGCTGGAAATATGGACACATGTTCAAAGTATGCCCCACAAAGAAAATTCTGTGTCCTAAATGTGGAAGTAATGATCTCAATAATTGTGATTTGAAAATATTCAAATGCCTCAATTGCAAAGGTCCCCACTTTGTGTTAGACAGATCTTGTCCGATGTATCGCAAAGAAAAAGAAATTCGCAATATTATGAGTAAAGAGAACATCCCCTACAAGATCGCGCTTCAGGGGTTGTTAGGCGATAATCAGAAAGAAGATTTGACCCAAAACGTTGAATTTCAGCCCATAGCTCAAACAGTATCACAAACACAAGAAAATAGTTATATAACTCGTCCTACGAACAGTCAAGTAGTTGCAACGGCAGTAAATCATAGGGAAGCCAGTCTAGAAAGAAATACTGAAATGTTAAAGAATCAACAAGATAATAAAAGAGTAAAGAAGAAAAAAACAAGAAAAAGCAATAATTCCAAACTGGATTGGGCAGAAGATATCATGTCGGAAAGTGAGGAAACGGAAGTGGAACCAAAGAGTCTGTCAAATAATGAAGGAGGTAAAGAAAGAAGATTTGAGCTAAAGAAGTTATTATCCAAAGTATATTCAATTCTGCTGTCCAAAAAGTCACTGGAAGAAAAAATTTGTGCAGTGTTTGTGACTATATTCAAAGAAATTAAAGTGTTGGTTAGTAATTTAATATCAGGCCGGAAAATTTTTGAGACTATAATGGACGTATTTAACATTAATTATGAATAATACGCCCTCTAATGACATTCGCATCAACATTTTGCAATGGAATGCGCAGAGTATGAAACCCAAGTTGGTAAGTTTTGGAGAGCTTTTAATAAAAGAAAAAATCCATGTGGCTTTATTGAGTGAGACTTGGTTGGATGCTGAGGATAGGATAAACATAAGTGGGTATAACATATATAGGAAAGACAGATATGATTCATACGGTGGTATAGCAGTAATCGTTCATAAGTCTATTCGAAGCGAATTAAAAGCGGTACGCCTAAGACAATCTGGTATAGAAGTTATGCATGTAGTTTTATATAACTGTCATTTCGTAAAAAATATTGTGTCAGTTTATTGCCCATCCTCTGTTAGAACACAGGTATCAGACTGGGACGAACTATTTGAACTTTTCTCTAATAATACAATAATAGGGGGTGATTTTAACGGTCACCATTGTAATTGGTCTACTCGGACGGATTCTAGAGGTGGACAGCTTTCCGACTCGTCTTTAGAGAGTGGCTATATTTACCTTAATGATGGGACTCCTACTAGAGTTAAATTAGTCAATAGAGTACTTCAAAAATCAGCGCCAGATATCTCATATGTCTCAAATGACATAGCTGTTAATTTTGAATGGCAAGTAATGAACGAGAATCTGGGTAGTGACCACGTGATTATAAAATTAAGTACAAGTATCCCCAAGAGCACCAATCGGTTGCAACTACGAAATTTTAAGAAAATTGATTGGACTGTATATAAAGATAGGTTGGTAGGGTCATTTAGGGAAGAAAAAATTGTTGATTTTGAGCATAATAACGAGTCACAAATACAGAATATGTACAATTACTTATTATTTCAACTTAAGATAGCTATTGAGGCTAGTGTTCCGTTGATCAAAATATGTACTGATCCAGAATCCAAATTTAAACCCCAACGGTACTGGAATCCGTCTTTGTCCATGGTAGTAGCTCAGAGAAGATTAGCTCTTAGCACGTTTCGCCGTAACCCGACACCCGACAACTTGACAGTTCTAGAAGCAAAAACTCTGGAAGCATATAATAAAATTAGAGAGGCCAAATCATTGAACTGGCAAAATTTCTGCGACACATTGGATGAAAGTGCTACAGCATCGGAAATGTGGCGGCGTATGCGCTGGATGAAAGGTATTAATAAACAAAGACACTTTGTCTCTTCAGATAAACAGGAAAAATTACTATCATCTCTTACTCCAGATTCTGCAACAAACAAAGCTCCGATCTTTTTGTCCAAAAATTGTGTGCTAGAATCAGATTTCACTATTGAAGAACTCGAAAGCTGTTTAAAAAAGAAGGACACTGCACCAGGTGATGATGAAATCACATACAGTATGATATATAATCTTCCGGACGATGCAAAAAGATTTCTATTAAAGTTATATAACCTAATTTTTCTCACCGGTAAAGTGCCAGAACAGTGGCGTTCTGTTCTCGTACTACCGATACCAAAGACCTCTGATCCTAACCTTACAGACCCTAAACTTAGACCCATATCTTTAATCTCGTGTATATGTAAAATTTTCCATAATATGATGTTAAAACGGCTAGAATGGTACGTTGAAAAGCATCAAATATTCTCACCTTCCACGGTAGGTTTTAGGAAATCTCAATCATGTATGGACTGCCTAACTCGTTTGGTGTCATACATTCAAATAGGTTTTACGCAAAACACACCTACACTGGCGTGCTTCCTAGATATTGAGAACGCATATAACATGGTGTCTGTTGAGAGTGTTTTGAAAATTCTGGATGAATTACAAGTCGGTAATAAATATTGTAAATACCTATGGTCGTTCCTTAGTGAAAGATATTTAAAAGTGAGATCTGAGGATGGGCATAAAATTGTTACAAGACGAACTGATAGAGGATTGGCACAGGGAGATCCAATCTCACCATTTCTTTTCAATGTAGCCACATTTAAAATCTGCCGTTTTATTACACAAAATGTCTGTATAGCTCAATACGCCGATGATTTTGTCGTTTATGTAAAACATAAAGATATCGAAGTAAGTGCTTCGTACATCCAGACTGCTCTAAGTGACATTGTGCGCGTGTTAGATGAATTGGGACTCCAACTATCTAATAGCAAAACTAAAATATGCCTGTTCAGTCGAGGTAGAAAAAGTTTCTTACCTAGTATAACTGTTCGAGGATCTTCGTTACCTCTATCACATTGTGTTAAGTATCTTGGAATATGGTTAGACAGAAATCTTCTATGGTCCAAACATATCAATGAGATAACGCAAAACTGTACCAAATTTCTTAACCTTCTTAAAGTTTTGGCTGGTTCATCTTGGGGTGTACATCCTAAACACATTCGTCGGTTGTACATATCATTGATTCGGAGTAGGATTGATTACGGTTCTTATTTATTCAATAATAGTGCTAAATGCCATGTATCGAAATTGGATAAATTGCAAAATCAGGCACTACGGATAATAGGTGGAATTATTAAAAGCTCTCCAATTCATGTAATGGAATCCGAATTATGTATTCCTCCATTATTCATAAGGAGATTATATTTAAGTTATAAATATATTTTAAAAGCTCGCTCGTGGACTGATAATGTTACGATTAAGCTTCTTCAAGAACTGAGCAACCTATGTGGAACCAGATACTGGCATAACAAAAAGAAACCACTTTTAGTGGAGGTGTTAAATAAAACAGAGAACGTTGAGGTGTATTCTTCTCCGATTCTAGATATGTTCACAGCTGCCACATGGCTTTCTCGACTAGATATTAAGAATATAGCGATAAGTGAATTAGATTGCCTAAAACACTCCAAGCACTATCACGTAGAAGACATGTTGCGTTGTTCAGTGCTTGAGGAACTTCATATAAAATACCATGACTCGCATATGATTTTTACGGATGGATCAAAAAGTAATGATAATCAAGGTGTGGCTTTCTATGATCCAGTTGTAAACGAACATGGTAGTTTTAAAGTTAAAAATAATGTTTGTATTATGACGCTGGAACTCATTGCAATCTCTAAAGCACTAACTTATGCTGGAAACCATCATTGGGATAAGGTCGTTATCTGTTCCGATAGTAAGAGTGCAATACAACACTTGGCTCGATGCGCCTCTGGAAACAGAGGTGTACCGATAGCCTTTTGTGTACTCGGGCAGATAGTACAGTTTGAGTCGCGCGGCATCAAAGTAAGATTGCAATGGGTTCCAGCGCATTGTGGTATTAGGGGTAACGAGGAGGCTGATAAAATTGCAAAAGCTGCACATTCAGTTGGAATAGAGTGCGATATTAGTCCAAGTAATTCAGAAGTTTTCTCCAATTTTAAGGTAGTTTGTCAAAAAGAGTGGTCCGAATATTTTGATGATCGATCAAAAACTAAAGGGATTTGGTACAAAACAATGCAAAGTGAGCCTCCTCGTATACCATGGTTAATTAGTAGTAAGATAAGTAGGAAAAAGATTAAACTAATACTTAGAATTAGGTCCGGTCATATTCCATCAAGGAAGTTTGCACATATGATGAAAAAAGTAAATTCACCTAATTGTGAAATATGTGAGCTAATTGAGGATGTGCATCACCTGTTGATGGAATGTGAGCGGAACCGTATTCAAAGAGATACCTTCCTAAGTAAATTTTGTATAAATAGGCTAGATATTGGGATTGCTCAGAGTATTTTGAGCAATCCGGATTCTGAGGCCGCAGTATACCTGTGTGGTTTGGTGGAGTACTGCCTACAAACCACACAAACTTAGACTTTTATTTTTACTAATGTAAACGGCTAATTTGCCTCGATGGAGCTGCCGTGTCTAGAGACAAAAGCTCCTAAATAAATAAAGATAATAAAAAAAAATAAAAAAAATTATCTAGCCCAAGTTAAGTTTCATCAACAACTTGTGTTATGGATACTAGATAACGGATAAACATACTTTTATACTAATTTTTTTGTAAATACATACATAATATACATAAGAAACACCCAGACCAAGAAGACCAGAAGGCAGGCTTAGTACCCCTGCGCCAAACAGGTCGTCAAAGTGATTACATAATTTAATATAATAATAATAAAACTTCATTGCACACGATACAAAAACAAACACATATATACATAGAAAATACATATACACAGAGAAAATGACAAAAAAGAGAAACACACAATAGACGGCCTTATTGCTATATAGCAATCTCTTCCAGGCCACCTTGGGTGAGAGACGGAACCCTTCATGTGCGAGTTCGACTCGCACTTGGCCGATTTTTTATTTAACGTTACAGAAGGCACAGTAGGTGTATAACGTATAGTATGCTTCTCGGGGATAAAAGTGACTTAGCCTTGGGCAGACGTAAATCCTTCTCTTCATTCAGGATTTTTACCATAATTTTAACTACAGAATCCTTCATTTCACTCAGGATTCAATAAGCAGCCCATGACATAAGATACTGCTTTATCCCCTTAGTGCTAACAGGAAAAGTAATTATTATCAGTCATTGTCTCTAGAAGAAAACCTTTGCTATGATATACCTAGGTACTTATCAATTTCATATTTTACAATTACCGGTTATATACCTATAGAATATACAGACGAAAATTACTTATAATTTTAACACAAAAATGACTAAACTTTTAAATTTATGTGGGTCAAATAATTGAATTTCGTATTTAAATGACTTTGATAAAAAGTGTTAAACCCTTGATAAAAAAAGTGTTAACCAAACCACTTAATATTATAATCTATCTCTTCTTACCTCTTATTATCTTTAATATCAAAATATTATAATTTTATTTTAGTTGATATTATATCCAAAATGTTATTTATGATTTTTTTATAAATATGCATTTGTTCACCGTCCACTGCTCTTGTGTTTTTTTTAAAGAAACAATTATTTTGGGTAATAATACTTTTATTATAAAAACAACTCATTATTTCAACGTATGTATGAGACACATAATAAGTACTTACTAAAAAACGTACAAATTTCGAAATGCTCTTAGTCTAAGCTGATGAGACACAGCATATAGGTACACACTAAATCTCAATACGATTCAATATAAACACAAGTTTAACCATAACAAAACATAACTTACAAACACTAATTATTTACCTTCAATCTAAATATTACACAACAAGAAATATATTTCTTAATACCCTTAGATAACATGTTTTAAATTCTTAGAATATATAAAAGTTCAAGGATGTGTGGGTATTTTTATAGTTCTAAACATTAATGCGGCATACAATAACATACATACATACATAACATAGTATTAAATTATGAAGTGTGAGATTAACGCACGTCTATCTATATGACATTATTCTATTTATAGATTTCATTAAATGCGACAACGGATCAGAGGCATATTTTCTCCGCGGATTTGATCTAGTGCCAAATGGAAACTACAGCTACACATGTATAGCTTTCATATAAATATATCGCTGTTCATATTTAGGAGACAGAAGAAAAACAACTTTGTTTTCCAGTGTTTAAGTGGAACATTAACAACGAATTGGAGGAAAAGTTAATTTCGATGAAATAAAACTCAATTTTACTTAAGGCGTATAATGAATACAAAAAAGCTATGAAGCAAAATTTTAACAATAGAGTAATTATTTTATAATTAGAGCTGTCACGAACACAGTGGGTTTGCAAATCCCGCAATCTCTTTTAGATAATCTTATGACTGTCCGAATTTTATGTTCAGGATTTCGTTAGGCATCGCTGTGCTTTAAAGAAATAGAAATGAAGATTGTCTAATATCGAGTAGGTAGTTTATGTTTTTCACTAACGAAGCTCTCCGAGAACGTGTTCGAGTGGGGAACGGACCGCCTAAATGATCAGCAAACTTGCACCGCCTATAAAGCTTACGTAACTTATGTGGGCCGCGCTCATTTGTCGATTGGATACTTCGCTCGTAAGTTTAATTAAGTCACGACTTTACTCATCTTAGTTACAAAATTTGGGTCATATTATCACGTTGACCTCACACAAATATCGTAGCAGGCATATTTCTTGCAATGAAAAATCACATAGAGGAAACTCTACCGTGCTTTCCCAGGAATAAAAGCAAAATTTGTGTAACAACTGAATAGAAACAACTTCTATAAGCAAGACATGTGGAGATTTATTAACACGTTACGATGTATTTTGGTATTGATGACGCAAGTACGCCCAGATCCGCTACACGGGCAGAGTGATAAACAGTGCCACGGTCTAGTTCACAGGTTCTGATGATTCCTACCGCCTACAATCGTTTACTAATGGCATCAAGAGAATAAGCTCCAGCCAACGGGTGTTTTATTTTATTGGATGTTCTAAAATAAATCTGTGTTGAATCCGACGTGTTTCTCAAACTAACCAAACATCTTACAGTTTATAGAAAGGTTTCTTTTACAGTTCTTTTATCTCACAAATGCTCGTGAATTTAACGATTTTCAACTTGTATTAAAAGCTTTGACGGGAGCCTTTGTGAGATAAATCAGCTATACCATTTAAATTTCCCAGTAGCCCTTACCACGCGAAATCGCTTGAACGGACTGTCCATAACGAGCGCACGCGAATATCGCTTAAAGGTGGATAATAAAATGGCGGTAGGACGAATCCAGAAATAAGTGTCTAATCGGTGTAGAGCCCTTCGTAGAGGGAGCGAGGCAGATGTTCGGCGAGCAGCGACTTGAGCTTCTCCCTGGGCGAGACGGGCGTGTAGCGCGCCAACGGGAACGTGCGAGTCACGCCGTCGCTCAGGGACCGCGTCACCGCAGTCAGGTCTGCATCCTGGAAAGACGGTTTAATCTATTAGTTCATGGTTTCATATATTCTAGACACTACAGAGTGCTATATCCTACTAATATTATAAATGCGAAAGTATGTTATTTTATTTGTTTGTTTGTTACTCTTTCACGCAAAAACTACTGAACGGATTTGGATTTTTAGCACACAGACAGTAGATAATCTATAAAAACCTAGGATACTTTTTATCTCTATATTCCCACGGGAACGGGAACCACGCGGGTGAAACTGGCCGCTAGTTCCGTCTACTTCCATCGATTAGCGGAAATCTACTTTGGGGACTTAGACCAAGTATTAAGTAACAATTCTAAAAACGATTATAGTTCAAATAGAATAAAGTGTATGGGATTGACATAAGCCGCGCTAATATTCATCGTTACCGCAAGTTGATTAGCGGCATATAGAAGATGAAGAATTAAATATCCTTTCGATACGAAACGATGTTACTTTGTATTGTATAAGCCCTCTGATGTTCTATAACATTTTCCTTATCTTAGGACATTCCTTACCCTAAGTAAGGAAAAATGTTAAGAATTTCATAGGTGTATACTACATCGTGCGACTTTGGGCTTTCTTGCTTTTAGAGTACTTAGCTATAAATTGTCGGTTACGCAAAATGTATATATTTGCCGTTGTGATTGTTGTAAATTTGTGTAGAGTTGGTGTAAAAAAACACAAGCTCGGCTGATCTTTGAAAATAAATGGGAAGTTTTATAGTACCTAATAATGAATTTTCGTTAGAGAATTTTCGTAGGCTGTTTTGCAAGAAAGCTTGACGGTAAAATTGACTTTACTGTGACATTAGATGCGGTACAGAAAAAAGCTCAGGAAAGGCCGTGCTTGAATGTACGTTTTTGCAAAATATACGTAGGTACCTTAAACAATGTACGTATTCATACCATGTTCTGATTGGTCACTAACAAAGTGCTCACAGGCATATGGACATGGACAGCCCTTTGACAGATATACGGAAGCGGTTAAATGGATACATTAACTGAAGTATGATACGATTGTTCCGTTCATCTCTTGGGATTCCATCACTTAGAGGTTTGATCTATTCGTGTACGCCGCTGAAGCTGGAATATTTCAAATTCACTAATATACACAACGCGGATGCCTGCCTATTTGCCAAACTAGTCTACATATAGCTTTAGTTTGTAACCAACAAATCCAACAATAACCTGATACATTATCCAGTGCCTACGATATAAGTCAAGTTTCAATTTGTTGTTACAAATACAGTACACGATGTATTGTTACCTATTTCATACAAAGGCGAAATACGCCGACAACAAAACAGGATAAAGTTCAAAGACAATTGTTTGTTTACAATGGGAAATATTCGAGTCAAAAGAATAAATTCATTTCGAAATAGTGTCGATAAATATGTTTACAACGAAGCGGCATGAGCCGTCTCAAAAAGCTTTGGGTTTGAATTAATAGTAAGAGCAAAAGTGTGGTTTTAATTAATTAACTAATTTAATATCATGAATAGGTAGGTCGTTTATTAATTAAGTTATCCAGGGAAATTAAGCATCGTCACGCGCTCATTACTCACAGCGCTCTTGGTGTATTTCTCTAGACCGCGGAGTGCTTGTTCAAAATAGTCTTCACCGTAGGCGCCCTTTTGTTCATCGCTGAGTTTCTTCCACATGTCGCGCGCTTGCTCCAGAAGTTTCTCCTCAGAAAGCCAGGCGCTGCCTGTCGTGTATTCGCCGGCTGCTACTACCACCTGGCAATAAATAGTTTAGCTTAGTTGGTTATGCATAATGTAGAGGCTCTTAGGGAAGATAGAAGATAGATTGCACTGTAAAGTTTGAGCTTAACAGAGAGCTATGAGCTTTTAATTTAAGTTCCTTTTGTAGCATCACGTTGTTTTACAACGATACGCGATGGATCGATTATTATATTTAACGCAAAAGTATTCAAATTGTTATTGTAGTTCTTGCGTTCTTTGTGCCGGAAACAAAGTAATTCCTTAACGTATTTTCCGAAGCACGAAGGAGGTCGACATAATAAATTTGTTCACTCATCTCCATGACCGATCGTTTCGAAAGTTGCTTAACCGCCACAATTGTAGGCCAAGCGTGCGAACCTCTGCGCCACTGAGGTCCTCAAGTTCTATTGACTGTTAAGACCTATTATTTGTTTTGTTTTTTGTTGTAGAAAAGTGATTATCCCCAGAAAGTGCTTAACAATCAACTATTGTATATATAAACCTGTAACTCCTTGCATAATCATTTTATTGAGGTCTTTCCTTAAAGTTATTAAAAAAACTTTTTACTTGGTATAAAGACACCATTCCTACTAATCTTATTGTATGAAATTTGCAAATTATAATGAAATGCTGCTATAGCGAGCTTATTATTAATGAAACACTCAACCTTGCGGCCTTTATCTATCTACTGCTATATGTAGTACTACATATATTACTTGAGGCGGATTTTGCAGTTCAAAAGCTGTTTAGCGAAAATGTTGATTCATGAAAATATTAACTGCAGTTCACTACTATAGGAAAAGTTATGTTTAAAAAAAAATGATGTTTCTTAAATAAAAATTTGTCATCGCTTATTATACCAGTCATATATTACCTCCTACATTCGAAATCGGAATAATTCGGAAGAAACTCGGAAGAAAATCGGAAGAAACCGAAAATGCAGGTGTACCTATCGAGGTACACCTGCATTTTCGGTATGTTGTTTGGGTCCACCTAGATAGTATTTATTCAGATTTACAACTCTCTAAACTGTAAGCGCGGTGAGTTAAGGCAAATAGATTTGTTCAACAATAAAATCAATTAGTATTGATTTGTTTACAACGAGTGCCATTGCTGGGGCTGTGGGATTCATTATAAGCAAAGTATTTAGTACTTTGCTTGTGGCGTTGATTAAACGGACTCATCAACGTAATATCTAGATATTGCGTCGCGAATTCGTGATTGAAATCGCGAATCAACTAACTAAGTTGTAACTCTCGTGGGAAGTTCACGTACTTATATTTTTCAATCGACGCAATGGAAGTTACCGCAAGAATCAACACAGACATTAGCTGGAAGCCCTACACCAAGACTTTGCATTTTCTATAGTAGCATTTTTTAAATTTAATTAAAATTACTAAATTTGGTTCTAATTTTGAAATACTTTTCCATGCTAGCAGATAAAACGCGATTTTCCCCGCAGACATTGAATGACAAAACTAACTTTTCCGAGCGTGTGAGGTGAAAAGACCTTTTTAAATCAAACTTCTAAATAAACTTTAAAAAAAGATGGGCTGTTTATACCCAACGTATATTTCGACACTCTCAAGGGAATCAAAATTCATAGGGTACTTCCCGTAGACCTAGAATTATAAAATTTGGCAAGTAATATAGTCTTTTACTACGGATACAGGAAAAAACCTGAAAACTATATACTTGTAATTAAATCTTTAAAATATAGTCTTTAGTTTAGGAAACTAAATTTCGGGAAAAACTCTGGAACGTGTGGAGGTATCGAGTTGAAATTAAAACCATATATTCACGTCACTAGATATGTGTCGAACCCTCGGTGGGCGAGTCCGACTTGCACTTGTCCTGTTTTTTCTATGTTGCTTGTCTGGTAACGCACGTCGCTCTACGGTCGTCGAAAGGATATAACGAAGCAGATCATCGTCCTCCAGTTCCTGCTTTGAGTTTGCGGCGCAAGCAAGAGTGTTAAGGCGTCGAGCGCGACCAGCGAGACGGCGTGCACGCCCCGCACGGGCGCGGCCACTTGCCTCAGTATCGACGCTTGTCTGGTGACGTGCGTCAGGATCGTTGATGGATGGGAAGTTAACACGCAGGTCATTGACCAGTTCCTGTGAACGATACTTACGACGTCAACGCCCCTAGGTTTGAGTTCGCAGTGCAAGGTAGCTGCCATGGCGTCGAGAGCGGCCAGCGAAGTGGCGTGCACGCCCCGCATGGGCGCGGCCACGTGCCTCTGTATCGACGCTTGTCTGGTGACGTGCGTAAGGATCGTTGATGGGAAGTTATCACGCAGTTCATTGACCAGTTCCTGTGAACGATACTTACGACGTCAACGCCCCTAGGTTTGAGTTCGCGGCGCAAGCAAGCTGCCATGGCGTCGAGCGCGGCTAGCGAAGCGGCGTGCACGCCCCGCACGGGTGCGGCCACGTGCGTCAGGATTGACGACGCCAATACGATGCGCCCGCGTGCGCGCCGCACCAACGGCAGCATCACTTGTACCAGGCGCGAAGGACCTGGGTACAAGGTACAAATCGGTTACATAAGTTTTTAAAAGAGAATATGTCATATCCATCGTTGTCAAAGATTTTGTATCAGATAAAATAAATAATGTAAATTTTATATAACACAGGAAAACCTGTAGATTCCTATATACAGGTAAGACCAATTTTATAATTTATAAATTTGCAAGTAAACTTTTGGTAAGAAAGATTTTTATATATTAATTTGTTATTTTTTTTTAGTTTTTCTACGAAATAAAAACATATGCTTAACTGTGAAACCGCATTTCATTGCGACAGTGATAGCACCACCGGTATCAGACCCAGAGGTCCCGGGTTTGATTTCCAATGGGGGTACATAATTGTAGTAGGTTTGGTTGGCGGTAGGACTTGTTGTTAATGGGCCTGTCACTTTCTTATCTAAGTCTGACGCTATAACAACAATATTTTTAGCATCGTTGTGTTCCGGCAGTTAATATTAGTTTTTTTTTAAATATCGACGGGGAGACTCTTAGCCTTCATCATACCTGATGTTAAGTATTGATAAGGCTGAAGATGGAAGCGAGCATCTCCCGGAATCCTCAACCACTGAGGATAGCCTGTTCTTCAATGATTGAGATTACAGAAAAGGCGCGCTTACACCTTCAATCTTATCACTAGTCATTACTTAACACCAGGTATGAGGAAGGCTCAGGCGGTTAAGGGGAAGGAGGCGTCGGTATGATCGACTCATTCATCTATAGAAACCACGCTGGCGTTGGTGGGTGTGCCACCGCCGGCCTTGCACGGTTTCCACCGTCTGGGAAGATGGCTAAACTTGCTCGGCCATCTTTCAGCCGGGTAATCGGGCCACGGCCGCCTGGTTTTAGGGGTGATTGCGAACCCTACCCCCCGTGACCAATGGCGGCCTGGAGGGCCAGTACTAGGAGTTGTAGTTGGTATATGGAGCACCCTATGGAGCGCGTGGCCTATATGTTTGTACGGGCCGTGTACTCTAGGTGAGTCCAACATTTCGAATCGCCCCTACCTGGGGGCCAGAGATGCGTAAATTTCTCCTAGTAAAAAAAAAGCGTTTCCCGTTGATCATAAAAATATAAATGTAAAACTTGATTACAAATTATATAAAACAAATTCTTCTAATAGTGTAACACAAATATTAGAACACCTCTTTCCTCTGATGTTATGAAGATTTCAATAATAAACTCATCATATTAACAATGTCAGCCATGACGTTTCCAAAGTAGTTTTATTAACTCATTTTGACTTTTTGACCCTAGATGGGGTTACATGAATAAATATTTCTTTTTAATTTAATCAGTATGTCATAACATCGACACTTGTTAGGGTCTAGAAGTTTAAATTATAGTATAACAACCGGAAAACGTAAATATATCAACAAATCAAGATGCAAACAATGCAAACATTTATTTATATAATAATTAACTATTATCTTGGAAGTTGAAGCTTCTACGTTTCATCCGAAATGGAGTTCTATCTGTTAACTGGGGTTCTGGTAATGGACTTAAGTGACTCTGTTATTGCCGTCTGGAGTTGGTTCCACAGTAAATCTGGTTTCTCGTCCGCGTCAGTACCAGCTGATTTGGGAGCTTTGGGAGATTCGTAGTGTTGTTTTTGTTGTCTTCTGTATACATTTTAGACGCATCCGGAAGTCTATAACTAATAGCTGATGATCGCTATCACATTCAACTCCAGGGAAAGTTCTGGCATTATTCACCGATGATCGCCAGCGGTTAGGTATCAATATGTAAACTATTTGGTTCCGATATCTATCACCTGGTGATATCTAAGTGTACAGTCTGCGCTTGTGATATTTAAAGCAGGTGTTAGTCATTTCATAAATATTTTCCACACAGAAGTTTATGAACATTTTGCCTCTTTCATTACTTTCGCCCAAACCGTATCTGCCTACTACGTGTCTAATGTGGTCTGCATTTTCAGTTGATCCGACTATAGCATTTCAATCTCCCAATATTATTATCATTTTGCGGCGTGATATCTTGTTAATCGCTAAATTGAGAGCTAGGTAGAACGCCTCAATGTCTTCTTGAGATGACGCGCTAGTTAGGGCGTATATTTGAATGATGTTAAGCGGCACCGGCTTACATTACAACGAAAACGAATTGAAATGATTCTGCCATTTACGGGCTCATATCCAGTTACGAAGCGGGTAAATTTACTTGGTACCAGTACCGCTACTCCGTTGATGCTTTTCGTTTTATTTACAGAAAAGTACATTGTATTTCCAGATTTTGTGAAAATGTCCGTAATCCAGTGTTTCAGAAAGGCCCAATATTAAAACATTATAAGCGCTCATTTCTTTCTCCATGATGTTGTTTATCAGATCTTGAAAACTATACATTTGTTATAACGTCATAAGAAATATAGTCTTTAGTTTTGAAACCTGAATTTCGGGGAAAAATAGGAAAAAATGGCGAGTTTCACTTCCTTCCTTCCTTCCTTTATTTACGTACCAAAGTGCGGAACCCTCGGTGGGCGAGTCCTACTCGCACTTGACCAGTTTTTTTATTTATAGAGATGGATGTACAAAAATATGGCAAATAAACTTTTGAGTCTATTTTACAAAAAAATATGTCATATATAAATACTTACTAATATCAATAAAAGTATCCGTCAAAATACGTAAAGAATGAGTTATTAAACAATTTTAACATAAGTAACAATATGTAGAAATGACAGAGACTCGGTAGAGACTGAGGTATTTGTTAATTCATATAACATTTTCAAACTAGTCATTATATTGAAATATTCGTAAAATTTTGTTTCACTTTTCCTAGCGTAAAATGAGATTAAGCCTAAAACAACGCCTAAAGTTTTTGGGCAAACTTGAAAATTAGCCGAGTTGATGAAAATATTCTATTAAAACTTTGGAGGGATTCTTCAGTGATACGCTTATTTTGTTAATTACGGTCTCTATAACGCTAAGTCTGCTGCACACTGAACTGAAACAGTCGATTCGAGGTATAATTGTAGTATAATTGCAATACAATACACTCACAATATAATTGCAATACACTCGGCAGCAAAGAAATCGAATCACTGCGTAATTTTCATACAAACATACTCACTTTACAGCCAGTGGCGTGCATTCCATATAGGCAATTAGGCAGTGCCTACCTCATTCAAAACCTAAATAAATATATAATAAGTGTCAAAGTTATTTTATTTTAGTTTAAACTTCTACTCAACACTCACCCACTAAGATTTTCCTTACGCTAAATACTGAATACCTACCGGTAGGCAGTCTCGAAATTGCCTACTCGAAACGAGCAGCGTTTCATACAAGAATTCAACTTATTTAGAAAAAGTATTGCTCAAGTATAAACCGCCCACGGCAAGAAGGGCGCTATTTGTACGTGTAACGTTCTAGCTTAAACTTCCGGAATATATCAGTATAAAGTAAGCATGCTTACCTGACGAATGAATTTGGTCGCGAATTATTTTGTTGAGGAGTTATTTTAAAACTATCATATTTCCTAAGATATTCATTAAAATTAAATGATATAAAGGACAACTTTGTTCAAAATTAAATACTTGTGATGATTAACGCATTTATTTAGATAAGGATTAATATCATGTTTATGAAATCAGATTCTCAAATGATACATTAGTTTAGAACAAATTTTATTTCTTAAAAATGGTTATAGTGAGTTAACCATAAAATATAGACATATGCTGTCGCGGACTTTTTTTTAGAACTTTTGATGGGGAACAATTTCGTCATACATGATTTTTACGTAACTTTAACCGTTTACACACCGTCCGCAACGGAAGCTCCCAAAAGTAATATTTTTTCCCCGTTTTTGCAACGTTTTACATTAATGCTCTGCTCTTATTAATCATAGCGTGATATTAAATATCTTATTACCTTTCGAGATAAATGGACTATCCAGCACAAAAATATTTTTTCAATTCGAACTAGTAGTTCCGGAGATTAGCGTGCTCAAACAATTAAACTCGTCAGCATTTTAATATTTCTACTAAATATTACGAACCTTATCATTTATGACTAGCGGTCGCTCTCGGTTTCACTCGCCGCGTGATTGCCCTTACTGTGGGAATATCAGGATAATTATAAATATTTGCATACAATGTGATTTTCTGATGTATAAGCTACATTGCTGTAAAGTTTCATCTTAATCAGTTCAGTAGTTTTTGAGTAAAAGAATAACAAACATTCACACCAAACCACATAATCCACCAAAATCTTCACAAACTTTCAAATTTATAATAATCGGTAGCAGGATAGGATAATTGCAAAGTTACTAGTTAGATCTACAGTGCCTACTTCGCTGAAAAACCAATGCACGCCCCTGTTTACAGCCTCATTAATCAAAAATATAAACAGTTATGTAAATATTTGTACGTCGATGTATAAGTCGAATACTCGACTTGCGAATAAAAGTCCCAAAAATTCAAGAAAACTTTAGTTTTGTACAAAGCAAGGAAAACAAATTCACTCAATTCGGTTACCTACAACTTAATATGAATTGAAAATTAAACATTTGTTTCACTGAAAATTTAGGAAATCAAGAAATGTTTTCAGTTCTTTAAATGCTAATTGGTTAGTTGAACATTTAACCTCACCATCGATACAAAATCTTTGCAGAAATCCACATACTTTTTTATTTATTATACCGTGAAGTGAGCATGTTTGTATGAAAATAACGCAATGGTTCGATTTCTTTGCAGCCGAGTGTAGCTAAGATTGATTAATAACATACTTATTATTTTTCAAACAATCGGCGTGACATAGTCGCGCACTCCGTACAGTATCTCTTTTTCACTACGGCCAATTCATGTATGTATGGGTAAAGGTGACGAATGAGTAGCCAGTAGAGATTAATAATAATGAAAATAATGTACTTGATTGCTTTCTCAAAAATTAACAATATGGAACAATGATGTATCATACCTATTCTAGGGTATATACTATGTAATTTACAATTTGTGTTGCTAGTACTTAATCTGCGAGAACCCGTGCTATAAGTGCTAACTAGCATCTTCCAATGACAAATTCTGAAAGAAAATGATACAAATAAATATTTTTATAAACCACGTATAAATATCAAGTTTTCTCAATTTGTAAGTAAGCTATTAATGCCTGGAGGGAGCTAATGTTGTAATTATGATAATATTTTAATTTGGAACGTCAAAATGTCAACAAAAAACTCTATCAAAAATAGTTTCGAAAAAAAACAAGGCTGTTCAAGGCATAACTTCTTGGTCCACGGAGTTTTTAACTATAAAATTGACATCAAACAGACTTTACTCCTATGAAGAATATAAACATGGCTGTATGTATCGGAGTCCCTAGCACCAAGAAAACATTTGAAATTGGAATAATGTGATATTGTGCACTCATTCAAATAATGTAATAGCTATTTCCTTCATTTCCGTGCTTTCTCGTGTCTTTTGTCTTACTTATCAGTAAAACATGGCAAATCATTAAAGTGTAAATGTGTGTAGTCTTGACTCTTGGTCACAGATTTAATGAAAATTATCATTGCATTGCCTGTGGA
This sequence comes from Chrysoteuchia culmella, assembly GCA_910589605.1. Lineage (NCBI taxonomy): Eukaryota > Metazoa > Arthropoda > Insecta > Lepidoptera > Crambidae > Chrysoteuchia > Chrysoteuchia culmella. The sequence continues at coordinate 12,697,263 of OU342653.1, forward strand.
ACTAAATATCTAAAGAAAATATCGGTGATTTTCGATCCTTTCGATATTTTTTTCGGCGAATTGTTAAATTGTTGTCATTTATTAGTTTTATAATTTATAATTTCTTTTTTATTTAACGTCACAGTAGGCACGGTAGGTGTATAAAGTAGAGTATGCTCCTCGGGGATAAAAGTGTATAAGCCTTGGGCAGAGTTGAATCCTTATTTGTGCCCGACCGAACACATTACGTAGTGATTCGTTTATTTATTTAATAATATATATTGCACATACATGTAAACATTCTTCAGTTGTTGATTGTATCCCTCACAAGACACATGTTTGCGCAGCGCCTTATTTGCAGCGCCGCCGTACTATTGTAATTTATAAATGATGCTTGTGTCTTCAGCTGACCACAATTTCCAATTACCTACACAGAACACATTTTGTTCACCGACGGGTATGTGACAAGTCGTCTGCGCAGGGAGTAATTGCTTTCATATGGATTGATTATAAGAGAATAAAATATTCACTGGTAGCTCTTGTATTCCACAAAAGACACTTAAGTAGGTATCTACGTTTGCGCAGCGCCATCATGCACTAACAAAGGAGAAGGAGACGGCCCAAAAAAAGCCCAGTTACCGGCGCAAAAGTTTTGTACCTCAATAAAAAAAAAAATTTTTTTAGCTATCACAAAAAATATGCTATATTATATTTTTTTAACAAGAAAATTTCTGTCGGCGTACTTATTATAAACTTATTTATTGACCTAAATAAACTATTTTTTATACGTTAAAGTGATAGTTCAAAATGTATAAATAATACCACTTTATCCTCTAAAATCTGAGATAGAAAACATTTGTACCGGGCACTAGGTTTTTTGTATTGGATTTGAGCCATCTCCTTCCACAACGAAATTCATAGGGCAATTACCAATTCGTATCATCAGCACTTTCCTTCCTTCTCAACAATAAAGCGAACTACTCCTATAAGTAGTTTGCGGTATGTGAGATGAAATAAGATTCGTTTCGCTTCTCTCTTGTAGACACTAGAGTGTAGCCGGCGCTTTAGTTGATACAATAGGTGTAGCACGAAAATCTTTCGAGAAAGTATCGAAAACGTTAACCCTATACATATTTTGACGTCTGATGATTCGAATACGTATGAATACGTTCTTGATACTATTTGTTATTTTTTTCTTGATAACCCCACTGTTAGTCGCTGATGAATGGAATACCTAGTAGGTGGTGCGAAGGTAGAAAAAAAACATAGGATACGTACAACTGTGGTTATAGTAACACCTTAATAATCTGCGAGAAATAAATACCTATATATTGTTAAAATTTTACTAGGTTAATTAAAGTTCAACATTTTATGCATTTTATAAATTTGTCCCTCAAATATAAAGGAAGCGAGATTAATATTTATGATACCACATTTCCAACGTAATAACCATGCCACATCATAAGCATAAGTTTTAATTACACTAGCAGTGTTAATTAACCTTGTGTCTAGGGGCATAGAGATTTTACTTGTACTATATTGTAGGCGATATAAATCAGACCTTATTGTTTATGAATGAAAAGAATATTTGATGTGAAGAATTTGTTGTAAATAATTAGCTCAAGAGTTCTAATTTCTTTAGCTAATTACTTACATCAAATTCTTCAGTAAAAACAAAAATAACAAAACAAACTATACTGATAGCGCCATCTGTGATGTATCAAATGAGACTTTTATTAGTCGTAGCAATGGAGCCCGTAGCTACGAAGCGTGCTACGGTTCGTAGCATCGTAGCAGTTAACTCACCCAAAAGGTTTACATCCATGGCTCGCTTGATGACGGAGAAAGGCACCCACTCTAGTTCGCCGAGCGCACACCACGACTCGCAGTTGACGATGGCCCAGAGCCCCTGCGCGCCCTCTGGCAGGTGATCGACAATGTACAGGGATGCCGACAGAATCTAACAAGCAAGAAAGTGGTTCGTATAATTACACAATGTTTCGCCAGATATCTCTGTATGCGGAAACTTGTCTGTAAAAAAATAGTTATTAAAACATTTTATAAAAAAATCAAAACCGACTGCAAAAATTAAAATGAAAGCCAAAAAATTACAAATAAGTAACAAAAACCGTTTTGAAAATATACTGTTTAGAGTTTTTTTTTTCTAATCTTTAAAAAAGATGTACGATCAAAATACTAGTTGACGCCATAAAAATACATAATATTATGCAATTAAAAAAGACTGGCAACTAAAAGTACGGTCGACAGCAGTTACGGTTTATACGAAATGTCAAATTTCTACAGACAAATCTGAACTCAACGGCATATGTTTTAAAGTCCAAAGTCGATAGGAGGAATTTGACCTTTGTTATAGCTGCTGTTGACTGTACATTTAATAAGGGAACATAATTTATAGACGACTCAAAATTGGTTAATTAAGTGGTAACAAAACTATAAAAAAATACAGCACATAATATTGAATATCGCAGATGTGTAGGCGGGCGGGACCTTGTGATTTTATATTTTCTCTTTCGTTGGCAGCCTGAATTAATTTAGCGTCATGTAAACCCTCAAGGTGATGTTTGCTGGGAGCGATACAAGCACGAAATTAATCTACAACAAATGCTTAAGATAACCGAAATTTTCTTAACCATTTGTTGACTTTTTTATTTAATTAGGTAGCTAGAAATTAACGATTGATGTGGTTGTCTACACTGAGCAATTGATAACAGCAACCTATAGTCACGAGCCACAGTGACTGTACATGACAGTAAAAGGATAAAATAATTAAAAAACCCCCGACTTTGTTATGCGTCTGGGGGTGGCATCACTATTATAAATTTCAGCATGAATATAAATAAATCCAGTTACTCACTTCATTATAAACGCAAAATTAAAACTTTTTAAAAACCCACGATGTTTTAAAAATAAGTGAAAAAGGATAAAATCATTTAAAAACCCTCGAATTAATTATACGTCAGGGGTGCCATCACTACTTTAAATTTCAACATAAATATCAAAAGGTATAGCAATAAAATATCTCCAATTATTCACGTTACTTTAAAACTACAAAACTAGTATTAATACTATTTAATGGTAGCCCCCGACGGATAATAATTCGGGGGTTTTTAAATGATCAATTAGGTTTTAACCGTCGTGGGTTTTTCAAAATTTTTAATTTTGCTTTTATAGTAAAGTGCGAAATTGGGTTTATTTATATTCATGCTGAAATTTATAATAGTGATGGCAGCACCCGACGGATAATTACGCCGGGTGATTTTAAATTATTTTATCCTTTTTTAATTACGTTCTAACCGTTCGTGGGTTTTTTCTAATAATTTTATTTTGCTTTTTATTTCAAACTGTTTAGAGAGCATCGATATTTTAAAAAAAAAATTACTACAGAAAACCCTTTACTGAAAACCGCATCAAAATCAGATTAGTAGTTTTGGTTTTGCTCAATGTCACCATAACACTTATCTAAGTACATTCATCAATCAAATCCAAACCCATTACTGAAAACCGCATCAAAATTAAACTATTAATTTGGGTTTTGCTCAAAGAAATGCTTACTGCAGCGCCCCCTAATGAGTTTTCACCATAACACTTATATAAGAACATTCAGCAATCAAACCAAAACCCATTACTGAAAACCGCATCAAAATCTGACCAGTAGTTTTGAAGATAAATGGTAACATTAGTGTGCAAAACAAATGTTTACTGCAGCGCCCCCTGGTGAGTTGTCACCGTAACACCTATCTAAGAACATGCACCAATCAAACCCAAACCCATCACTGCAAACCGTATCACAATCGGACTAGTAGTATTGAAGATAAATTGTAACATTGGTTTGCACAAACAAACAAACAAACAACCTCTCACCCCAAGCGCATATACCGTCTCCGGACCATCGTTGGTAAAACAATTATTAATTTTAATAATTAAAAATAATTAACTCTTTGTAAATATTACATACTTATAATTATTACTTATTTACTGGATAGATAAATATTCAGATGATCGCTTGTATTTGCTTTGCTAACGATATCAAAATTACGAGGAACACACGAGAAAGAATTGAATGTGATTGCTTGTTGGTTTTTTAATTTTTTATAGAGAGTGAGGTTCTCGCGCTTCCGTCCTACAACGTTCGTAATGGTCGGTCACGTGGCCGGCATGTCAATACTTAAATGACTTTGCAATCGGGGAACCGTTCTGTGAAAAACTTTTCTAGGTTTATTACTGATATAATTTGTTTTCTACTTGTTAGTTCGTTTTTGGCAAGGCATTTTTTTATTAGGGTACCTAATCTAAACCTATCTATCACTTAAACTTTCTAATAGTACCACGGCAGAAAAAGATGTACCACTGTCAACAAAAAACAATATTTGCTGTGGTACCACGATATAATGGAACGACGGCGAAAAAAATTGACGACTGTACTATCAATGGTACTGTCTAATGGTACCACGGCAAAGGAAGAAGGCCTGTCGTGTTTTTAATATTTTTATTATTTATTTTGGTTAAATAAAATATATATCCTGATAATCTGACACAGGTATTACCTAGTTCAGGTATCAGTATCGCTATCACCATCCTTTCTATAATTACATTAGTTCTATGTTTAACCCATGTTAAAATATTAAACTTATTTTAATAATAATAATAAATCATTAAATCCTCACCATAATCATTACAATTAACAAAAAAGTTAACAGCTTATACATAAGCTGTTAACTTAAGGTCACACAAAAATTGTATTTTGTTAATTGTAATGATTATGGTGAGGATTTAATGATTTATTATTATTATTAAAATAAGTTTAATATTTTAACATGGGTTAAACATAGAACTAATGTAATTATAGAAAGGATGGTGATAGTACCTTTAGGTTAAGTAGTGAATAAATTTTCGTCTTATATTCTTTAATAGATTTTTACACGAGTTAGTAGATCAAAGTAATGTTCTAATGTTCGGATTTACTGAATTTTGATATGATGCTTACTCATTCCTTTATAACTTAAAATCTGTAATAAATGCATTACGTATTAATAAATAGCATGATTGAGTTAGTTTGACTGTAAGCAAAAAAGATTATGTAATATGCTTCACAATTAGTACCTACTTCAAATGTCTAACCTGTGTTTCGGAAGTGACGTCGAGCTGTAACGTATGCAATCTCCCTGAGCAGTCCTCTTTCAGCATATCAGCGTCAATGTTGCCCGCTTTGTTCTGAAAGCCGGCGAATACGTGGTAGCCCATGTCATCGAGCCGCCGTGCCAGGGCGTTGCCCAGCACGTTGTCGCAGCCAGTCACCAGCACAGCCTTCCCTGCCGCCGTCACCTGTCACATGCATACTTTATTCACCCATATGCACACACTCGCTATAAACCACCTCCAATTTATTTTGTCGTTCGAGGCAAGCTCAAAACGTTGACAAGCTTTTATGTTTCAAAAGCATTGAAATCCAAAGGGATGGTGGTGGTGGATCAAAGGCAAAAATAATTTTAGCTTCTGAATTTCAATAGTCGGCGTGTGAAGCTCTAAAACTAAATAATATTCTTACATAATGAGATCTAAAGTAAGATATGGTTTAAAATTGATGCTGTCTCTGTTTTCCTATTAGCGAATGACAGTAGCAGCTTCACTTGAGATCACGTTTTGTAGTAATACAAAAGTCATTGAATGGGGTTTCGATATTCCACTTCCTTATTTTTTTTAGAGGAGGAAAAATAAAATACTTAAATAGAACATTGATATTAGAAGATTGCATTAGGTCATGATCATCAATCTATTAATGTTGCACACCTACACACAGGACGTGCTCCGTGCAGGCGGCAGATTGGGTCGTAACAACGCTTCCCCGGTGTCAGCTTGTGGGCGTTAACGACTGCTAGAGCACCACAGGCATTGACTTGTACATTATGGGGTAATGCAACATGTTACACGGTGGATTTAAAGCGTAACCGAATGACTAGTACAGCTAGACAATATTCGTAGGCCTAGTCGGCACACAAGTAAGTAATAAGTAATGTTAAATATTAAATAAATATATATAAAAGCGAGCTCGTGGCGCAGTGGTTCGCGCGCCCGGTGTCCGATTGTTGAGGTTAAGCAATGGTCGGTCACGGGATGGATGACCCAAAATTTACTATCTCGAGCTCCTCCGTGCTTCGGAAGACAAGTTAATCCATTGGTACCAGCTGCATTTGCAGTCGTTAAAACTAACTAATCCGCATTGGGCCTGCGTGGTGGGTCATGGTATGCCCATTCTTCTTATCCATCCATAAAGAAGGCTAGTGCCACAGCAGCGGGGATATTAAAAATGGCTGATGAGGATATAAAAAAACTAACGTTAAATAAACTGAATTAATAATGTTGATTGTTTTTATTTCAAAACTATAATTTCTACGAGTTTAGGATTTAGGAGAAAATTAAATTTTATAAGTTTGGTACTGTGTTTTGAAGTCCAGTGTTATGTTGGATCTTGAGAAGACATGATGTGAAGCTACAGTGTTTTATTTACATACGGTTAATAACTCCATTGGAGGATTGAACTTACTCATTGTTTTAAATGTATCTTGGTTTCATTCAAAGATTTAGGGAACTGGTAACAAAAACCGCTTTTGAAAAACCGCTTGTTGTATGATGTATTGGTTGTTGGTAGGATGTAATTTTTATATTCACCGTTACATTATGAGATTATGAATAATTTTGTATGGTTTATGTTCTTATAAATTACAATTTGTTTCAAATCTTTTTAAATAATCCTTAATCATTTATCATTCGAATTGTAACGGTTCAAATGAGCAGCGCTTAGAGTATCTAAAAATTAATTAGCCGCATTTGTAAAGCCCTGGATGAATCCACGCTTGCGCTTACATTTCGCTATTAAATGCGAGTATTATTGTGTAATGTGCGGCGACGAAATTAAGTTTTCGTCGAAAATAGACGGCGACAGGTTGATTGATGTCCGTTATAATAACTGCTGAGTGAATATTTTATCCGAGCGTTTGTTGGTTACCTACCTATGCGTGACGCGGTGACGTTCGAGGTTAACTATTTCAGGGTTGCCTGATCGTTAATTCTTAATCTCTTAGTCCTCTCACTGTTTAAAGTCACGCACTAATCACAACCGCTGTTTGCATAACTGGCAATCGTAAGATTTCTTGATCGTTGTGTCTATATTTGTTGGTAATCCGAACTTCTAGTTAAATGTGGAACTGGAATAAAATATCTTATCTCTATATTCATCTTAGACAAGAACTCTAGTCATAGATGACTACAATTTTAGATATCTTTTATTACTAATATAACTAAGTACGTAAATAGAGAAAGCTTTAAAAAAAAACCTCATATTTCTTATTTATTGATTTGGCTAGGTCGTTTCACAATCGTTTTGTTAACCGTCAGTCACAAACCACTTGTAGAATCTGCACAAAGACACTTCTAAAACGAGTGATGGATTTGAGTATATCCTGTATAATGAAAAAAAAACGGTCATTGGAGGGAAAGTCGCGCAAAATATTGATGTAAGCAAATTTTACTCAAAGGCAACATTCCTTCAATTTCAAAAATAAGTTAAACTGCATTCATTTCTGAAAAATCACTTACTTGCGCCGGAAATAGACATATGATATGACATCGTGTACTTTTATGGTACCAATTGATGGTGTTAATCATAAAGATCAATTAAGTGTGAGTAAAATAGTATCTAAAATTAAATACAACTCTAAAACCTGTTTAAAAAACTTATTCATCGATTGAACATCGCCGTTTGTATGGAATTATGGTGAATATTAACAAAAAAATGCCGATAACCTAATAATTAAAATTCAGTGTATTGCTGCAAATGGTTTCGAGCAACTAAGTAAGTTAAAGTGAACTTCGTTTTTATTTTAATTTAGTAAGAGTATGTACAATAAAATATTGAACTATCATGTAATCTTTTATCTTTCCTGGCTTTAGCTTTAATTTTTATATCTTTATACTTAACACTATCGATTGGTACCATAAAAGTACTTTTTTCCTCAATTATCTCTATCGCGGAGAGTGAACGAGACACAATAGAACTTTTATTGTTATGACTGCGATAGCAGTTGAGTGTCCGCGACAGGGTTAAGCCGCTTCGATTCCCGGTGCAATATTGTAATTTAAACACTTTTGAAAGCAGTTTAATTTTTTTTTTAAGTTGAAGGAATGTTTCTTAAGGGTAAAATTAGCTTACATCAATATTATATATATATATATATATATATATATATATATATATATATATATATATATATATATATATATATATATATATATATATATATATATATATATATATATATATATATATATATATATTCCTCTCTCGGAATGTTTCCGAAGGCTTATGAATAAGGCGGCTGACCTGTTTGATGGCGCAGGGGTACTTAACCCCCCTTCTGCGCCAGAGGTCCCAAGTTTGATCCCCGGACAAGACAAATATTTGTGTCACATGTCTATTTGTCTTGGTCTGCGTGTTTAATATGTATATTATGTATGTGTTTCGTCGTGGTTTGGACTGGGTCTTGGTCTGCGTGTCTGGGTGCTTAATATGTATATTATGTAGTCTATTTAATAGACTTTTCGTAGCTTCATAGTCTTATACGTGTCTCTAGTCTAGGTGATCGTCTTTATTTGTGTAATCATATTAAACTTTAATCAAACAACACGTCCTTTCTTTGAATTCTTTTTTTGCCAACGCTAAAAACAAATAGTAGGCCTAGCTTGAACAACGTTCGAGAACGTATCGAAAAAGTATCATCAAAAGTATGAGGTTTTTTTGAGCAAAGTTTCTACCGGAAACGGAACTTTTCCCTATACATTTTTTGACATCACTATTCGAACACATTCTCGATACTTTTTTGTGTAGACTGTACGTAACATTCAAAACTTGAGCCAATGCTAAAAAGCATTCTTTCCGGTTTCGGTAATCGTACCGCGGTACCTCAATGATGGCACCCCAAACTCGCCTACGTGTGCATCCAACCACATACAACCGGTTGTTTTCCGGAGCACAATATAACTGAAGTGTAAATCTCACAGGGTTTGTGGCCTTATTCTGAAACGTAAGATGTTCCGCTTCTCAAGTAATCACTTAAGGGAAAACCTTTGCCTAGATAAAAACGGAATTCCGCCGGGATAACGGTATGATAAAGAGAACAACTCACCCCATTCAAATAACTCCCACACAGGCACCCGTTTGTGTATCACACAAAGCTAAGTATCTCTGCATATTTTATTACTGTCCATAGGTAATTGACGAAGGAATGTGTGTAACACACATATACCTTTCGAATTTCTATTTGTGACGTAGAAACTATTTTTATATGGAACAAGATTTTAGAAAGACCTGTTCCATAAATTATTTATGTTTTTACGGTGGATAACACTCCTTGTCTTTTTCTTTTTAAATAAAATAAATGGCCTTATATAATGTTTATTTGAGTAACGTAATATAACAGATATCAACTAGGGTTAATTGGTAATTCAATAATGATTTGGACTGGGTTCTGTTTGAGATATATTATTTTCCCGAAGTCAGTGATACTACCTACACTGATCGTAATACGTGGTATTACTGATTAAATAAATAAATAAATATTTCCATACAATCACACCGATTCTAGCCCACGTTAAGTTTTATAAGCAATTTGTGCTATGGATACTAGATAACAAATAAACATACTTATATACTTTTTTTTGTAAATACATACATATTAAACACTCAGACCACGACAAATAGACATGTTCATGCACACAAATATTTGTCTTGTCCGGGGATCGAACCCGGGACCTCTGGTGCAGAAGGTTGGTTAAGTACCCCTGCGCCAAACAGGTCAGCCGCCTTATTCACAAACCCACGGAAACTTTCCGAGAGAGGAATGTATGCAAAATGTATAGGGAAAAGTTCCGTTTACGTCCGGTAGAAACGTTGCTCAAAACCTCATACATAGTTCTCGAATGTTGTTCAAGCTAGGCCTACTATTTGTTTTTAGCATTGGCAAAAAAAGAGTTCAATGAAATGACGTGTTGTTTGATTAGAGTTTAATATGATTACACAAATAAAGACGATCACCTATACTAGAGACACGACTACGATGCTACGAAAAGTTATAATAATAATAGTATCATTATGATTGCAAATAACTATTTCGGACCGGATATTTGGAATATATCTTGCTTTTGAAATGTTTTTAAAATCGACGAGTTGGGTGCAAGTGACGCACCGTCATAATTCGACTCTATCAAACGTATTATCAGATGATTGAGCTTAACGTGCATTGAAGTGTTATTAATTACGCTTCAGTTTTTCAGATTCGAAAATTCCAAACACTCTTATTTTTTAATAATTTAGCTTCTTCTTATCGTATGAGGATTAGTGGCCACATCTAGTGTCAAAGTTTATCAGGCCGCCTTTAAGGCTTCTGACTTCGCTTAACGACTGGCAACAGCCGCGAACGACGGTTTATCGTGCCCTCCGAAGCACAGAAGCGCTTAGTTATAATGGCACTTTACGGTCACCCATCCGACACCTGACCGGGCCGAACGTTGCTTAACGAACGTGATCGAATACGATCAGTATGTCAAGTGCGGCCATGAGCGACCGTTTAGCTTTTAGAGTTTTATTTAATATACCACTAACGTGGACTTAGATGACAGTAGCCTTAGTTACTCCTTATAGCAGATATCTGCCAGTGAAAGTAGTGCCAAATGCCAGCCGTTCCGGAGATTAGCCTTAAAAAACAGACAGACCTAGAAGCGGACAAAATAAATAAAAAACTTTATACCTATTTATTTATTTAATACTTAATGCACATTGTACAAAACCGGACTTAATGCCTTAGACATTTTCTACCAGTCAACCTTAATATATTGTATGTGGTATATTGTTAATAATTTGGGTAGAAACAAGTTTAAATCTAATTCAAGGCACAGGGTATAACGATCGTAACACAACATGTTTTAGTTATAGTGGCTTAAGAAAAACATGTTTCATAAATAATGTATAACAAGGAACTACGATAAATTTTCAACATAATAAACCCTTGGGGTAAATTTTGATGAATGAATATATCAGCAAAGGCTTGTTGTTGCAAAGTTCCTGAATGAATGAGGTAATAAACCATATGATATGACGTAATAAATAAAGAGGCTTCTCTTAATAGTTTCAAACTGCTGAGCTATTTATGCATTGATAACATAGTTTTCTTAATAATAACTAATTCGTGGAGCATTCGGAAAGTTTTGTGGAACTGGTCACTAACAATTTAAAATAATCGGCCATGTGCAAATCGAACTCGCACATGAAGGGTTTCGTCTCTCACCCAAGGTTGCCTGGAATAGATTGCTATGTAGCAATGATACCGCCTATTGTGTGTTCCTCTTTTTTATCATTTTCTCTGTATGTGTTTGTTTTTGTATCGTGTGCAATAAAGTTTCTTTTATTATATTAAATACACCTACCCAAAATGCCACTATAATTTTTCGCCTGCAAAAATAACTTTGTTTTTAATAGTGTCTGTATGAATGACAAAGTTATTTTTGCGGTTTTGGCAAATGTGCTATAGCTCTGAAACTGCATAATATATTTCGTTCAAACTTATTTTCGTTGAAAGTTTTTATAAAGGTCTACAGCATATATTTTTTTTAGATTTTTCACTTTCTTATTTTAAAAGTAAGAGGGGGGACACACATTTTTTCACTTTGTAAGTGTATATCATTCAAACGGTTGTCTTTGAGAAAAAACTGTTTTATTAACCTCAATGTAATTTTTAATGTCGTATCTAAAGATAACCCACACGTATAGGTTTGATGAAAAAATATATTTTCAGTATCAGTTCCATGTATGGGGAGCCCCCTCTTCATATATTTATTTTTTTATATTTGTCTAAAAACCGTAAAGCGGTTTACAGAATACATCTACATACCAAGTTTCAACTGTGTAATCCTCATAGTTTTGGAATAAAGTGGCTGTCTCATTTTACTACTTTGGAAGTATATATCTTTGAAACGGTTGACTTTGAGAAAAACTGATTTAAAAACTTCAATGTAATTTTTAAAGACCTATCTATAGATATCCCACACCTATAGATTTGATGAAAAATATTTTTTTTTTCATTTCACTTTGGGATATGTGCTATATTTCTAAAACTGCCAACTATATTTCGTTCAAACCAATTTTCGTTGAAAGTTTTTATTAAGATCTACAGCATATTTTTATTTTAATTTTTTCACTTTCTTATTTCAAAAGTTGAAGGGGGGGGGGGGGGGGGATATTTTGCCACTTTGGAAGTGTACATCGTTCAAACGGTTGACTTTGAAGAAAAATTGTTTTAGACCCCTCTATGTAATTTTTAAAGACCTATCTATAGATAGCACGTATACGTTTGATGAAAATAATTTTTTTCAGCTTCAGTTCCATGTATGGGGAGCCCCCCCTTAATATATATATATATATATATATATATATTTTTGTATAAAAACCGTAAAGTGGTTTACAAAATACATCTACCTACCAAGTTTCAACAGTGTAATCCTCATAGTTTTGGAATAAAGTGGCTGTGACATACATCGGACATGACAATCTATAAGGGTTTCGTTTTTGCCATTAGGATTTTTAAATAAAACTATTTGGGAACATGTAACTTTTGTTGACTGTCATAATTATGTTATTTGTATTTTAATTTGTATTAAATCATTGTATAATTGTTTGTTGCTAATAAATTGGTTAACTGCTATGCCTATGCCTAATCTAACATTACCACCGAAATAGCTAAATGAAAATGATAGAAAGAAAAGAAAATGCTCACCAAATTATAGTCAAATCAACAATTTGGTGAGCAAAGTAGTATTTCTGGGTACGACACCATTATTTTATGGAGCTTGATTAATTATAATCCTAATGAATTTGATTTTCAGGTACATTGGTACCTATGTATAATGTATGTGCATGCCCTGCTTGCTACAAGCACTGCATACCACTGCTACCTGCTTACCACCCTATTATTGTAGCAGAGCAGGGAAGATATGCCAGTTACTCTCAATGATGTTGTATAAATTCCTCTTTCATTATCTCCAGGTTTGTGGTTAGAAGGAACTGAATTAATAAGGACGTTACGATTGAAGATGTTGTCGAAACAAGATATATAGCTGTGATTAGCGTTGGTTCACATTGGTAAAGTTGGTAACAATTAACCCTAACGAGACACAATAGGTCAGTTCATTGTTGTCACACGGACACGTTGTTGCAAACAGACCGACGAACATGGCGAAACTTCCTTGGAAGCGAAGGTTCCTCGTTGACTACGGAAATAACGATCTTAGGTAATACGTGAAACGATTCGATGGACCAAGGTCGGTCATTACTTCGTAAGAGTAGTAGAAGAGAGAGCAGTAATTTTAAATGCCAAACAATTCAAGAGAGCTACGAAAGTTTTTTACAATCACGTATCTGGGTGTTCCTACCGCCATAACAGAAACATTTTCTTAAATAAGTTTAGAAAAATCTGTGCATTAAAAACATCGCCTTAATTTCAAGTTTACTGCTGGTGCCGATTGTAAAATTAAGTTTTCATTTACATAATACTATGGTTTACAATGTTTAAGGAATGTAGTTATGTAAGCAGTGGGCATGTTTATCGAAACATCGAATTTAACGAGAGGTAAGAAACCTGTCAAAATCTCTTAAAAATAAGTGGTAATTAAACAGAACTTGTTTGTTTTTCTTTGACGACGCCAAGTTTGATCGAAAAACCTGTTATTACTTCTGAAATACTCGTTCGGTTAATCCGTAAAGAGAATCCATAAATAAATCTGGACAACGATATTTCTATGTCGGTGCGCACTCTCATAAATATTTTTATTGCGAGCAAACAATTATAGAATTTATTGCCCAAAATGGGTGTCGGAGTGATGTAATGCGTCATGACAAGCCATTGGGATGGGGCTCTCGTCGAAGGGCAGGAAGACACGATTCATGCGAAGAGTTTCCGAATGGGACGGCCGCGGTGCCCACGCTCGCGCTATGCCGCCAGCAAGTCTGCGTCAACACAGCGCGATTGTTACTGGAGCTACGCTTACTCACCCTGGCTTGTTTTGGCATTTAATCTTAATGTTGTGGGTGTATCTAGTACACACCCAAAGACGATACCCGCGTGGGTGTTAACTAACGACTTTCACAAGTTTTCTTTAATGTCAAGTTATTTGGACTTATTCCGCTAAAAAATTTTAAGGGGATCTGACTTCACCTCTAAAATGTAATCATAACTTATGTGGTTTCAATCACAGAAATGAAATAACATTAATAATAGAATCACGTATAAAAGAAAAGGAGTTTTTGTCAATCAGTTTAGGCGTAGAAAATCGCTTTTTGCGGCCTAGCGCGGCAAAGTACTTTATTAATTTAATACCTCAAAATATGTCTTAATGCGTTCCGAATCGCACTATTGACTTTTTTGTTATATTTGATTCTTATTTTAAATAGCTTTAAATTAATTATAATACTCCGTTTTGGTTTAACTATATTATTTTTGTTCATTGAATCATAAAAACAATAACAATAAGATTTTTATATTAGGCTGGGTGAGATTTCACAACCTATAATTGGATTTCGGACTGTGACATAAATCTTTATTTTTAAATTGTCTTTGTCTTGTACCTCATGTCAGTGTCAACATTTACGGAATCGTTTTTATTCTTATTAATAAGTTACAATATATTCTTATTTTAAATAACTTTGAAATAATACTCCCTTTTTATAATTTTAGTTTTTTATAATATCATTAAAACAACGAAAATAAGGTATATTTAGATTAAACTTTATGTTTAAAGATTTTTTTACCGGAAGTTGACCGCGGAAAAAACCATAAAATGTTCCTCGCTGTTGTGAGGTGAAAAATTGTATGTTGCGCTCGGCAGTAAAGTTTTTAGCGTCTTGTACCTTAGAAATCCTCGCTGCGCTCAGGATTCAATCTTTGAATCCTGGAAACCTTCTCTTGCTCAGATTTCAATAGAGGTAACTCGCCGCTAAATAACCAACTTTCCAGCCTTGCATAACAAATAACTATTGTTTAAACGAGTAAAGATAATTATTGATAAAACAAGTTATTAAGAAATACTTCGAGCACACATTTTATAACTTCGCTTGGAAACTGGCAATTCTACTTCACAAAAAGTTTTTGTAGTTTTAAGTCTCGGTAGCTCAGCGGTTAGAGCATTGGACCGGATTTCCAAAGGTCGTGGGTTCGATTCCCATCTGAGAATTCACTTGTGGCCGAGTTAATTTTTTCCAATATTTTTCTATTTAAAATTTATCATAAATACAAAGTTTTTGTTCAAGTAGAGGTAGGGCTGTTAGTACCACTTTGTTATATTCAGCTATACCTACATGCATTAGCTTTAAAATAGTATTTCACTACAGTTTGGTATTTTAACTCAATTAATCAAGTTTGATTACGTCATCACAAGAATATAACAAGTAAAACTATTTATATCATTTGGTGTTCCTTTTATAGCCATGTGATGTCGGGAAACAACCTTTGTGTGCGCTTGTAAGTAATTTTGTTATGGAAATGAGATGCGGGGTTGATATACGCCGCATCATGAACATTATATTTTTGTAAAGTATTCCACACGTGGTTCGCTTCGTGTATCGCCCTTCATTCGAAACTCTTTTCATATTTAACTATAAAGACAAACCTGTGCTGCTTACATTTGTTAAAAAAATACATTCTTTTATATAAAACGTTGAGACTCTAGCTTCAAGTTGTAAGTCTTGAAATTATTTTTTCACTGTGAGGATTGATTGTGAGGTCACACAATGAGGATTTGTCATTCAGTTTCCGCGTATAAAATCGCATTTTGCGGCCTAGCGCGGTAAAGTACTTTTCTAATTTAATACCTAAAAATATGTCAAAATGCGTTCCGAATCGCACTATTGACTTTTTTGTTACATTTTATACTTATTTTAAATAGTTTTGAATTAATTATTATCCTCCCATTTTTTTATTATATTATTTTAGTTCATTGAATCATGAAAACAATAACAATAAGATTAAACTATTTGTTATAAGAATTTTATATTAGGCTGGGTGATTCACAACCTATCATTGAATTTCGGAACGTGGCATAAACCTTTATTTTTAAATTGTCTTTGTCTTGTACCTCATGTCAATGTCAACATTTACCGAATCGTTTTTATTGTTATTTATAAGTAACAATATATTCCTACTTTAAAAAACTTTGAATTAACTATAATACTCCCTTTTTATTATTTTAGTATTTTTTTATATCATTAAAACAACAAGAATAAGGTATATTTAGATTAAACTTTTTATTTAAATATTTTTTTACCAGAAGTTAACCGCGGAAACAACCATAAAATGTTCCTCGCTGTTGTGAGGTGGAAAATTGTGTGTTACGCTCGGCAGAAAAGTTTTTGGCGTCTTGTACCTTTGAAATCCTCGCTTCGCTCAGGATTCAATAGGTAACTCGCCGCTAATATTTAACTTTTCAGCCTTGCATAACAAATAACTATTAAATACTTAAATGAAGATACAAAACATAAAAATAATAATATAATGTTTTGAAACATTAGACTCGTCACGGAAGACTCACTCAATTAAAGCAAAACATTTTCTAAAAATATGTTTTATCAGTATTCCCTCGAAGTCCTACGGGAAATTGAGTAACGAGTGTAACGCATGCGAAGTTACGACCGGTTGTTATATATCACAGACATAGTAGATGTTCCTCTCCCTTGAGAGTATAAGACGGATATACAACAAAACATTGATAAATTCATACAAATACCGTAGGAAGAGCAGTTACATATATAGACTATGCAAATACAAAAAATGCTAAATGCTAACTTTGTCTGTTTGCCTGTTAGCTAATAGTTTGAACTTATCCCAAAGAAGTGTGAGGGAGGGAGGGAGGGAGTTTTATATACCTTTTACTTTTTTAATTTAATTTTTTAATTAATTACTTTAACGCGTCTCTTATTTATTTTCTCGTAGAAGACGATGAAAAGTGGATGTATCACTCGAGAGCAAAACTATTTTTCCCTCAGGCGATATATTTTGAATCTCTCATTGCGCTCAGGATTCTACTTAAGGATCCGTCGCTATGCTCGACATTCTACTCTAGAATCCTTCGCATCGTTCTGGATTCAAAATAGCGCCCTCGCCGCCCGTAAAAATATTTTTTTGCTTCCTTGCCATACAAGCTATTATTTTGTCTCTTAACTACTTTTACGATTTTAAACACTTCCATGGGTTTTTACTTATTATTGTGTTGATGTCGTGGGTACCTTGGGGGTGATTTAAATCAGAATGGTGGCAACAAACAAACAAATAAACTTCTTTACTTTGTAATAGCTGTGTTGATTTGTTACAATCGCTATCTTGTGCGACTTTATGTGTCTGCTACGGCTTTAACCTACATTTCCCCTAAACTGTACTATGACGAAGAGTTTTATTTACATGACTAAAGTTTGGACATTATCTTAGGACGAGGTTTATCTTGTGTTTATCGTAAGAAATATAGAAGTTCATCAGACTCATAGAAAACTAAAATTATGCTGAGGAAATTTTCCTTTAATGTAGATTTTCATTACACATGTTTTTGGGATGTATGGGACTAAAACATCCGCTTTCTCCAGTAGATCTACTGACGAGAAAAAGCGTCTTTTTTATATATTTTTGTGTGTTTGGTGGAGATAATGAAAAGGGCTTCAGAGACTTGAATTAACCCATCATTATTTTGTAAACAATGCATTTTTGCATAGTATGCTGTAAAATTAATCCTAATCCTAACTAATATTATAAATGCGAAAGTGTGTTTGTTTGTCCTTCCTTCACGTCTAGAGTTTTTGATATCTTGACCTTTTTTATTTCTCAAGTTTCGAGAATTCTCGAGGCTAAATTTTTGGGTCTCGAGTCTTTGAATTGAAACATTAAGAAACTATTGAAATAGAATAAAAAACAGGATTTTCATCATCTTTGGTACTTTCATTGCACCAAGATCAATATTTTGTACCTCTTATTTAGTTAAGACAAGGAACAAAACTTCAAATCGTCTAACATACTTACTTAATAATGAAAACGTAGTAATTAACTACTGATTTATGTTATATATTATTGCCCTATTTAGGTAGTATAATTTGAATTGATTCAATTCATAAAATTTTGAATGCCTAAATTGAGTGAATGTGTCCGGCACTTCAAATAAAATTATGATCCTGTTATGTTATGTACCACATTTTTTCTTAATAAAGTATTTTTTTCTATTCTAACGAATAGAAACATTAACAACTTTTGGGGGCATAGAGGAACTACGGCATATTTTGCGTGAATATCAAATATATATATTTTTAAGAAATACTTGCTTCAATGATATCCAAAAAGCAATAAAGGCGCGTATACGTTAAAGATAAGTAACAATAAAAATCTGGAGCTACAAGTAAATAAAGAGAACATATTTAACGTGAATCTTGAACTCTACTAAAGAAGTAAACTTGGCTAAAGACTAATATTTTAACTTTTTAGGGACGATTTATCAGAGCTTATTATTTGATATATTTGACCTTTATCCGTGGATTAAAAAAATCGGCCCTTAGTCAGTTAAACATATCAAAGCATATACACATCAATAAAAGCCCTCTATCATTCAATGTTTTTCATATAAAAACCATTTTCGTAAAGGGTTTTAAATCAGTTAAACTAAAATGGACTATTCCTAGACTTGACCAGTCTAGAAGTCTAAATTTGACCTATTACATGAGTAGGAAACTTACCTTTTTCTTAGAAAATAGGTTTTCAAGATTATTAGAGCACTATTTGACTCGTCCGATAGTAGGTTTCTTACTTTTTGTCGTCTGGCGCAATTTAAATTCGAAGCTCGATAATTCTCGAGTTTAGGTATTTTTTTTTCTCGTCTCGAATGGAGCCAAATTTCTCGAGTTGGAGAAAGCTCGAGCAGAAACCCTATTCACGTCCTAACTAAGCAACCAATCGCCCTAATTTCTTGCATAGAGTTAGTTAAAAAGACGAAGAGTCACATGGGCTACTTTCATCCCGATATTCCCACGGGAACGGGAACCACACGGGTGAAACTGCGGGCGGAAGCTAGTTAATCTTTAAAAAAGAAACCTTAGTTAATTAAACTGAGTAAAACAAGTAGTCCGGATACTACACATATGTAATACCTCTATTATAAATCTGTTAGAGGCTATATTTAATGAAATGCACATCAAGTAAGGTTTTGCACCAAAGCCAGCAGAAGCGGGGCGGAGAAAACTGGCGGCGGAATTATTTAAAAAAATATAAGTAGCTATGAAGAAGATTTAAAAATGTTGAAATAATATATACTCTTAATATACATTCTTCGCAAGGTGCCTACGCACAGATTTTAATGTTTGGTTTAGTAGGATGTTGGTTTCACGTTTCGATATTTATCATTTCATTCAAATGACAAGCAGCTTCATGTATGCCCACCCCAGTTTGTTGTGTTTAAGCAAATGTTTGTGTTAAACATGCATTATAAATTGCTGTAAAATTGTATTTACCTGCAGGTTGTGGTAGAACCAAAGAGACCCGACGACAGAGATAGAAAACCACAGGAACAGCGTGAATACTGAGATGTGGCTGAGGTGGAGGGCGTTGAACACAGTGGACAGCACAACCGCGAGTGCGTGGCACAACACTATGGGTAGTGCGCACCGGTCGATTATGTCCCATGGCACCTCCTGTAATTGAACAAGCTAGTTTTACTATACAACCAACGCTACCATGCTAGACTAGGAGCGAAAGAAAACAGATAGTAAAAGTCTTTCAACGGACAGGGTATATTCGAAAACAATTTTAGGTGATGGGCAGGCAACCTGCTCCTTGGGCCCCGATAGCCCCGGACATCATCTACCCAGGCCCCATATATATTTTACTCTCAAGCTGCAGCTTTGACGCTCTGGCAACCTCGCAAGTCATATGTGGCGTGAGCATGTATACACTTTACAACCTTATCGTATTGACACACACGGCAACAAAGCTCTTTCTGTCTACAAATGTCACTCAATATTGTAATGTGACAAGGTTGCTTAGTGTTTCTATGTAATTGCACGTGACTGCAACTTCCCGGTAAACCTTGCGGTAAACCAGTAGAGTTTTTTTAACTTATAATGGGTTTGCTGACGATCCCAGTCAAGCCCAAGGGTTAAGACAGGATTCACGATGGAGCGAGCTTACCCAGAATGTGCGTATTCAATTCACCCTTGCTTTGAAGATGGACGGGTTATATTGCTATACCAGACGTGTAATTAATACATGCTTGTGCCGTTCTTGATTGTAAGATTTAAACAGTATCGTAGTTATTTTTTGCATATTTGTGATCAATCATGTGTTAATTGTGTTACGTGTTTTGTTTTTCTTTTTATAAACATTTTTATATTTCTCTTTCCTATTGCCATTTGCCATGTGCTTAAATCATAAATCATAATCATTTATTGCAAAAATATGGTACAAGAGATGTTACATAATATGGAAAATAACCTCATATTTTACCATTGGAGGCATGCAATTTTAAAAAGTACAAAATTATTAATTAAAAATAAAAACCCAATAAGTTTTTTAACATTACAAAAACAATTTTTACCTACGATTATTTAAAATTGATAGGAAAAGGACAAATACATCATTACAACATTACAATATTAATAAATTATAAAAATGTTAAGCAATAAAAGTCATTATACAATTATTATTATTACTAAAATTTATAAAAATACTTTAATCATTTTATAAGCATGTCACTGACTTTATAAAAATTATTGTCCATAAGCCATGTCAATAATTTGGTTTTAAATAATTTACTAGGTAGCCCTTTTAAAGCATTAGGTAAAGCATTATATATTTTTACAGTCATACAATTACATTGCTTTTGGTACAACTCTAATTTTGGAATACTACGAGTATTATATATTAGCCTATCAGGGTTACGTACATCTCTATTATTATTAATATTACGGGTTTTAAAAAGTTCTAAATTATTTTTTACGAAATGCGCCACTTCAAAAATATATAAACATGGTAGAGGCAGTATTCCTAGTGATTTAAATAAAGGCCTGCAAGACTCACGGGGTGATAAGCCACATATTGCCCTTACACATTTCTTTTGTGTTCTAAAAGGTTTATCAATGTCTGTTGAGTTTCCCCAGATTAAAATCGCGTATCTCAGCAAGGACGAAACATAGCCATCGAAATTGCACAAGTCTCCCTAAGCCTATAAGCCTAACACAAACACGTAGCGGCTTAGTTTATTTCTGATGAGTTCTATATGCTGTTTCCAACCACAATTTTCATCGAGTAAAACGCCCAAGAATTTTGTCTCACGCACTTCACTAATTGATTTGTCATCATATTTAACATTGAGTTTAAATTTAGTTTGTCTATTTGTTCAAAATTGTATATAATTAGTCTTTTGTAAATTTACAGTCAAGTTATTAAAATAAAGCCATTTTATTATGTTGTCAATAGTATTATTTACGTCATTTTCATAATACTCACTACTATTTTTATATGGTATGATCACCGACACGTCATCCGCAAATACTACGCACCTATGAGTGGTTACCTCTGGGAGGTCGTTAATATATAGTAGAAATAATAGTGGGCCCAGCACACTCCCCTGAGGCACACCGCATGTATTAACAATAAATGCCGATCCACAAGATGAGACTACAGAATCTTTATCCAAATAATTTATTTCTACTGTTGTTTCCTGTTACTCAAGTAGGATTCTAGCCAGTCTAGGGCTGTGCTCCCATTCCCAATTCCCAGATATGTAGCTTGCGAAGGAGTAACTCATGGGAAACAAAATCAAAAGCGCGTTTTATGTCAAAAAAGACGTAGATATTTTTGCGTTAATATTTTCAGCTGTATTTTGCACCAAATTAAAAATTGCCAATTTTGTTGATTTTTTACTCTGAAATCCAAATTGCTCTGACCTTAAGATGTTAAATTTAGTAATGAAGCTTACCTCTTCTTCAAAGCCGATTCAAAAAAAATGTATAGTACAGGCGCCAAAGTTATTGGTCGGTAATTCTCCATTGCGCTTCTCATGCCTTTTTTAAAGAGTGGTTAAACAATATTTATTTTTAGAAGATCCGGAAAAACACCTGTCTCTTAGGAAACATTTACTAAATATTTAATAGGTTCTGCAAGTTCGTTAACACAATATTTAATCACTATTGTGCAGATCTCGTCGTATCCCGCGGCATTCGTATTTTAAGTGATTTAATTATTGTAGTTATTTCATTGATACTCCAAGAAAATATTTGCAATAAATTTCTTGTTAGTATTTTTCAGCAAGTTCTTTTCATTATTTGTTGATTCTGTGAAAAAAATATTAAATTCATTAGCAATTTCTGTCGGATTATCAATTATTTTATCGTCAATTTAAATATCATTTATAAATTCATTATTTTTAATACTGTCTGTTTCATTTTTGATAATGTTCCATGTCATTTTACATTTATTTTTTGAATTAACTATTAGTTTATTATTGTATAAATTTTGTGATACCTTTAAATAATTACGCAGCATTTTGGAATACGATCTGTACTTTTCTTTTTTGTTAGGTGATTTTGAAGAGTAATATTGATATCTCAATCGCCTTTTTGTTTTACAACTTTTAACTATACCCTTTGTTATTCATTTAGGTCTTTTACAACTACTTGATCGTTTGATTTTAATGACTGGGAAGCATAATTTATATAATGTTGTCAAATTGCTATGGAATAAAGACATAGCTGAATTTGAATCAGACTCGTTAAGTACTTCTTCAAAGGATAAACAATAAAGCTTATCAAGCTTTGCCACGTCAAGGAAAGTGAAAGTGACATCAAGTGACATGGCATGTATGATTGACATTGAAAAGTTATGAACAACACGTCACAGATTTTTTTTTTATATATTTTTTTTATGTTAATGGCGATGCCCTTTTGGATCTTGCTAGTGCTTGCTAGAGATGTGCCGTTGCCGGCAATATTGCCCTTAGTGGGAATATTGCCGGCAACGCTGCCGGCAAGATTGCCCTAAGAGGAAATTTTGGGGATCATTGGCTAAATATGGGAAATATTGGATAGATTTTACTACCTAACTCATAAAATAAATGTATCTAAGCGTAATAAGATATATTTAAAAAATATATCCTATATACAAACTGCCAACGCTGCCGGAATATTACCGGCAATATTGACGGCAATATTGCTGGCAAAATTGCCCAAGTATATTTTTTATACTAAATATCTTGCGCTAGGAGAGAAATAATTACAATTTCAAATAGGTAATGTGAAAGAAAAACAATTAACACTTTTATTTTTAGTCCTTTTTAATTTTTCTTTCCTGATTTTTTTTTTAAATAATTCTTAGTAGTTACATCAAATAATAATTAAAAAAAAAAACAATCTAGTTTAAAATTAAAAAAACATACTCTTGTAATATAATATATTATATGGCAGAGGATCCGCCCGTGTGTACCCACTTGTAGTTCGTAACTAACATATTCGTGATCGAGCCAATATGAGAGGTAGTAGAATAAAAAAGTATAGTTAGGTATTTCAAAATGTTTTAGACACATATTCATAAGTTAAACAAGTTTATACCTTTTTTCTTTTTTATATCTCGAGCTAACTTGGATGGATACCGGTGCTTGGTAAAACCTAAAAAGGTTTATATAGCACTGTAGAGGTAAGAAAACCAATAAATTGTCCTAATTTAAGTGTTTGTAATAATAATAATAATAATAATAATAATAATAATCGAAGTCAAACCCCTCGTCCAGGCTGAACATCTAAGCACACGTGAGAGGCGGACACGTACAATTGAAACTTACGTGACCAACGGGGCATATCTGGTTACCCAAGTCAAGGTGGAACAGCATGCGCCGATGACTGCGTGACTATGGGGAAGCATAGTCTCAAGTATGCGAACTCTGGATACCTGGGGACCTCCAGTTTTAAGTACCCTTGCCGTAGTAAGCGGGGCACTGCTATGGTTGACATCCTATCCCTTGCTACTCGTGGGAACGAAATAAGAAGAACAAAAGTAAAAAACACAAATAAAAAGACTACCCAGTTTCTAGCTGTTGTAGCAGAGTCTATGACTCAGAACACATCGTCGGACTATTCCCAATATCCGAATGTTACACCAGAGCAAGCGATCTCAATTCCAATTAGACGGAGTAGTAGAAAGACAGTCAATAGATATAGAAGTCCATCACCATCTACTTCTGATATACAGGAACCATATAGTCCATCAAGCACTGCATCATATAATCCATCATTAGACACTGTACACGAAAACAGTTCAGAAAGTCAAGAACTTAATGCAATAGGCCCCGAATTAGATGTTACGCCGGAGGGTAACCCCCTTTTACCTGCGTCCACTAAGACTGGGAAAAATAGAGTACGCATGAAATGGAGTCCAGAAGTAAGTATGTTTATCATGCGCTCATATTATTACGTTACCAAACTTGAAACAGATATGACTACTTACAGGAAAAAGCTTCACGAACACTTTTGTCAACAATATCCCTATGTAAATGTTTCCGAACAGCGAGTATCAGATCAGAAAAGAGCGATAACAAATAATAAATATCTTTCCGAAGAAATACTGAACCATTTAAAGGAAGAAGCAAAGAGAATGATAGAGTTAGCAAATATTAGTGAAAACATTGCAAACACACAAACACAATCAGAAACAAGTAACATTGTCCCATTAACACAAATGCCAAACACACCAGCATTATTCACAGACTCACAACACAACCACACGGAAAATCAAAACAACCTGTATTTGACTATTCTGGAGGGCAACACTACTCAAACAGAAAACATAAACGTGCTCCTAGAAAATGAAATAGAATGTTTTGATATAACTGAGGATAATATCACCTCAACAATAATACAAGAACTATACAATAAATTACTCGCAAATATAACACAATACAGAGGAACTGACCCAACAACCAGACCAAAACTGCCGAAATTAAAACACAGCCAACTCCTGACGCAGCTACTAAATGCATTTAATGAGCAAATATTAAAGAACTTCCTCTCGGATGATTTACAATTGATAGATATACATTTACTCATATACACTACAGCACTTACAATTTCGCAAGAAATAGAACCTACACTAAAACCGTCAAATGAAAGATCTTTAAACAGAAACAGAGGAAAACCAGGTTGGCAAATTCGATTAGAAAAAGACGTAGAAACACTTAGAGCAAGTATAGGTAGATTAACACAATACATTAATAACAACAGATCAAAAAGAGTCACAGAACGAGTAGAAGAAATATTCAAAACTATGAGCAAGCATACCAGACATGACAGTAACAATAAGACACCAGAAGAATTCCTAGATACACTTAAGCAAAAATTTGCACTTAAAGTCAATAGATTACGAAGATATAACAAATCACTCAAAAGGAAAGCTGATAACAAATTATTCAAAACATGTGAAAAATCTTTCTACAGAAACTTAAGCTGTGATAATGCACATAAAGACTATTCAGAAATACCTACAACAGAAGATCTAGAAAGCTACTGGGCATCAATTTGGGAAAGAGACACACAACATAATGATAATGCAGACTGGATAGAAAAAGAAACAACCAGATGGAATGAAATAGAAGAAATGAATATAGATGAAATCACAGAAACGGATATACAGAATATAACATCTAAATTACACAACTGGAAATCTCCGTGAGTTGACAAAATTCATAATTTTTGGTATAAAAAATTGTATGTACTTCATAAAACAATAGGAAAAAACATCACAGATTTAATACATGGAAAGCAAAGTTTACCAGAATTTTTCACAAAAGGACAAACATACATGATACCGAAAGGATCTTACACAAAACAACCTTCAAATTATAGACCGATAACTTGCTTACCAACTATATACAAAATTGTTACATCAGTTATCACCTTTAAAATAAATATTCATTTAAATCATCATAACATATTAGCAGAAGAACAAAAAGGATGTAGAAAAGGACACATGGGATGTAAAGAACAACTCATAATAGATGCTACTATTCATAAACATGCAGCCGCAAAAAGACGTAATTTACACTGTACATATATTGACTACAAAAAGGCTTTTGATAGTATCCCTCATTCGTGGCTATTAAAAATCCTTAAAATATATAAAATAGATCCGCACATAATTACATTCCTTCAGAACTCAATGAAAAATTGGAAAACAACACTCTTCTTATATAACAATCAGACCACCATCACTACAAGGGAAATTTCAATTAAAAAAGGAATATATCAAGGTGACTCACTTAGTCCATTATGGTTTTGTCTTGCACTGAATCCACTTTCACATTTACTTAATACCCAAAAGGCCGGATATTGCCTTAAATACGAAAAGAAACAAACTTTTTTGACACACTTAATCTATATGGATGATATAAAATTGTATTCGAAAACCACGCGGGAGCAACAGCTAATTTTAGCAAAGAAATACATATGGAATTCGGAATAGACAAATGTAGAACTTTAAATATAGTAAAAGGCAAAATCCGACCTGGGGGGTATAAACGTAATGATACAGACGTAATAGCAGCCATTGAACCATCAGAATTATATAAATACCTGGGATATCGACAACAGAAGGGGTTAGACCACATTGAAACAAGAAAAATGTTACAGAAAGAATACACAAAAAGACTCACCAAAATTACAAAAAGTCAGCTTAACGGAAAAAACCTTATTAAAGTCATAAATACTTACTGTATCCCAATATTAACCTACTCTTTTGGAATTGTGTTTAAATAAAATAGAACGACTTACAAGAACCACACTCACTAAACACAAACAACTACACCCTAAGTCAGCTATAGAACGACTTGTAATCAAAAGACACAACGGAGGTCGTGGGCTTATAAATATACTCGCGCTTTGGAACAAACAAATACGTACATTAAAGACCTTCTTCTATGACAAAGCTGAAACTAGTGATATACATGATGCAGTAATACACAACGATATTAATTACACACCGCTTAATCTAACTGATAAACAGGTAAACACATCATGCACAAATAACACTGACGAAGAGAAAATTAAAATAGAAGAGTGGAAGAAAAAAGCACTGCATGGTCGACACCCACATGAATTGCAGCAACAATATATTGATGCCGAAGCCTCCAACAAATGGTTACAGATTGGTGCACTTTTCCCAGAAACTGAAGGGTTTGCCGTAGCGATACAAGATCAAGTTATTAATACAAAGAATTACAAAAAATATATCATCAGGGACCCTAACATAACAGATGACAAATGCCGTAAATGCCACAAACATACAGAAACAATACAACACATAACAGGAGCATGCCCGAACCTGGCACAAACAGATTACACTCACAGACATAATCAAGTTACCAATATCATTCATCAAAATCTTGTTCACAAATACAGACTGTTACAAGACTCACACAAACATACACCTTATTACAAGTACACACCCAGACCAATTTTAGAAAACAACACGCATAAACTATATTATGACCGAAGTGTCCTTACCGACAGAACGATACATTACAACAGACCAGACATTATTTTGCAGGATAAACAAAACAAAACCACATACATAATAGACATCGCAGTACCAAACACACATAACATTACAAAAACTATCTCCGAAAAAATACACTAGTACACTGACCTAAAGGATGAAGTAACCCGAGTCTGGAGACAAGACAAAGTGTACATAGTCCCAATTATTCTTTCTACCACGGGTGTCATACCGAAACATCTACACAAATCGCTTCAACTACTTGGCCTCCGACCAACCACGTTCATTAATATGCAAAAAGCCGCCATCCTTAATACATGCAGAATAGTTAGAAAGTTTTTAGATATTCCCGAAAATACAAGCGATTCTTAACTACCTAATATTACAGCCTCTTTGTGTTGACTCACAGTTCCACAAAAGCTTAACATACCAAATATTTGAGAAAACAAAAATAAATATAATAATAATAATAATAATAATAATAATAATATGGTAAATTTGTTTATTCCAAACTATACAAATGATTACAAATCAGGTTTTATTGATATAATTACTTTGACGAGATTTATCAGACTTATTGATTACAAGTTTACATTGATTTTGTCAGTTAAAATTAAAATAAAAGAGTTAAAATATAAATTAACGATGAATATAGAAAATAACATGGTTTTTCACTTCGTAACAACTTTAATTAAGAGATAATACCTAATCATGTTCATCAATAATCTGTTGAAAGCAAGGCTAAAGACCCGAGAGCCAACCTTACCCGACACTACACCGAAGATATCCTGGACGTAGCCTGTACGAGATTAGTATGGCTCTCAAACAGCTCAAAAACAACAAGGCGGCGGGTGATGACGGAATCACTACAGAACTTCTGAGAGCGGGCGGCAAGCCGATACTCAAAGTCCTCCAGAAACTTTTCAATTCCGTCATTGTCGAGGGCAAAACGCCGAGGGCATGGAATATAAGTGAGGTGATTTTGAGGTGTTCTTCAAAAAGGGAGATAACACCCGTTTGAAAAACTTTAGACCCATCTCACTTCTAAGCCATGTCTATAAGTTGTTTTCGAGAGTCATTACGAATCGTCTCGCTCGCAGGTTCGACGACTTCCAGCCTCCCGAACAAGCCGGGTTCCGAAAAGGCTTTAGCACCATAGACCACATCCATACGCTGCGGCAGGTTATACAGAAGACCGAGGAGTATAATCTGCCACTTTGCTTGGCGTTTGTGGACTATGAGAAAGCCTTCGATTCGATAGAGACCTGGGCGGTGCTGCAGTCTCTCCAGAGGTGCCAAGTAGATTATAGGTATATCGAGGTGTTAAGGTACTTATACGAACATGCCACCATGTCGGTCCGATTACAGAACCAGAGCACAAGTCCCATCCAACTGCAGCGAGGTGTGAGACAGGGAGACGTCATTTCTCCGAAACTGTTCACAGCTGCGTTGGAGGACATCTTTAAGCTTTTAGACTGGAAAGGACGCGGCAGCAACATAAATGGCCTGTATCTGACACACCTTCGTTTTGCCGATGATATAGTCCTTATGACTGAGACCCTGGAAGACGTGAACACAATGCTCGAAGATCTCCGTAGTGCTTCCCAAAGATTGGGTCTTAGGATCCTCATCTAAAATTATAGGTGAGTTGGCACGATAAGTCTCATCTTCGGGCACATCGACGAAATCAAATTCAACCTCTTCATCGTATTATTCGATAGGAGAATCTTCCGTATTTGATCCTATTGAGTCTTCCCTTCGAAGTTGTATGTTAGGATTGAGTAATTTCCAATTGTGTGCAATGAAGCAAAGCTTCCTGCTCTCTCTGTGGTCAACTTGTTTCGTTTTACAGTATGTACATTCGAGAAAGTGGAAAAGCTTCTTTCTACCGAGGCAGAAGTCGATGGGATGGATAAAAGTTTTAATGCAGTTTTTCCTAAATTTGTGCATGGAAAAATTAAATTCCACCACGTCATTGGTGATGTTGACGTTACTGAATTGTCCAAACAAGCTTCCGTACCTATTTATTCTTGATTTGTATTCAGCTAACTCCTCCATAATATTAACTCCTGTATAGCCGTCACATTGTGATTGATTTAGAATAAATTGCCAACCATCTAAATTCTCATCGGTTGTTAAATTGACCCCTTGGTTTTGGGGATCTAAAATTGCAGCTGCAAAATGCGCTGGCTTCAAAGAATTATTTTTCTTTCTATAAACTTTGTACGAATACTTTCACATTGCTCCTCCAAAATTTCTTCGGATGTGGTGTTATGCAGCACTCGACCAATTTCGCTCAAAGCTTAATGTACTAAATGTATTGTCCCATAGTCACCTTAAACCGACAACTATTCATCATGAATGCGACAGACAGCCCCCTATGTAGGGGATGCCTGGACGCATAGGAAACAGCCGCCCACGTGATCCTGGAGTGCGTGGGTTTGGCCGCAAAACGGGCAGAAATCCTCAAAGACGTGAGGTCGCTCCTAGAAGCCTGTGAACGCCCCAGGAGGCTTCTGCTCTTCTGGAAGGAGCTGGGATGGCTTGACTAGCCATACCGAAGCTATGTTCACGCATAACGGACCAAATGGGAGTCTAAATGCGGAGAAAAGAGCCCATCACCAATACCAATACCAATAATAGTCACCTTCCAATTTATTTATCCAATGCACAACAGATTTAATAATATCAAAATGTTTATATGTTTGTCCAAGTATTCTCATCTAAAAGCATTGTTTTAATTTTTTGCATCTCTTTATTTTCTGTATGAGCAACCATTATTTGTAAGACTATTTTTAACTGCATACAATTTTTTAGATACTTTTTAAATCGAGAGTTTCGATTACCGTCATAATTTATGAAGTAGAATGAAATAATGTTTTCTATTATTTTTTACAGTGTAGTGGAATAACTAATTCTAAGTTTATTTACTAAACAATCAGAATTTTATATAATAAAGCTATTTAAATGGATTGGCAATATTGCCAATGTTCCCGGCAAAATAGAATTTTACCGGCAGTGGCAAGATTGGGAATATTGCCGGCAATGGGTAATTTACCACTTGGCACATCTCTAGTGCTTGCTGTCTGTTTATTATGCTTGTGGTTGGGTTTTGAGTGTTTTTGAGGAATAATGTTGTTTATATATTTGCCTTGTTGCTTAAATGTGCTTTTGTTTATTTGTTATCTTTCTTTGTTTTATGTTTATCGTGTGCCTGATGTCACCACTGTGCTTAGCAGAATATCAGTGCAGCAGGCCTACCCGTCTGCTGCGTATACAGAGCTGAGCACAGTTTTGACGCTGCACGTTTTTGCTGTTTTTAATAAGTATGTTGTCGACTGTCGTGCAGTGTCAAAATAAATGATTTTTCTTTCTTTCTTTCTTTCTTATAAGTGCTCGGAAATACAGACGAAGGGAGGGAGTTCCATTCCTTTGCTGTGCGCAATATAAATTATGTTGAGTAATAGCGCTTTGTGCGACATTTAGGAATATCAAACAAGAAAGGGTGGTAGCTCGCAGTGCGTCTGGATGTTCGATGGAAGAAGGCGGATGGCGGTATGAGCTCATGCAGCTCCTGAGGCGCCTGACTCTCCGAAGTACAGTCTTTAAAAGACCGACAGTTAGGATTTATAGAAAACGTTTATATCACAAATATAGGAACATTAAATAAGTATTATATTTATAAAATAAATTATTTTCTAACCTTATTACTTTTCAAAAAAAAACCTTCCGCAAAAAGTCTCGACCTGGAAGTTCCTCCATAGTACAGTCAAGGTCAAAAATATAGATACAAGTATCTTGACAGTATATAAGTACTCATCTAAAGTCGCATAAAATTGTATTTTTCTAAATTCAAATAAATATGTATACAATATTGGAAACATAAATATGTAGACCATGTGCATAAATAAGCAATCGAAAACATAAATTTATCTATTCATTTTAGGTTAAATTAATATGTATACAATCAACATATTTATGGATATACAGTATTAACTCGACTACAATAAAAACAGGTTCAAAAATGATGTTTTATCAGTCAAGCAAAAAAATATTTAATTAATTACTGTTATTAATTGTTTTTGAGTAAGGCAAAGCGCGCACTACGAATTTTTTACAACAAATGACGAATCTCTGAACTTGTATACATTGAGTAATTCTACGACTTCTATGCCACATCAACTATTGCTCCAAACGACTAGTTCTAACCACACGTAGCAATTATTTTTGTTGGCCGGCACTTACAGAAAAGGCCCAAAAATGTATAGAGCCTGAATTATCTCCTTTCAAAAACGTCAATAAGGTCGAAAATTGCTTGCACCTGTTTTTTTAATTTATAGATCACTAGACAATAAAAAATGGGTGCAAGGGATTTTCGACCTTATAGACATTTATCAAAATTAAAGTTTTTATAGAAACAGCTAAGTGAAAGAGAATATGAAAAAGCCACCAAATTTCAAAAACTTCAATAAGGTCGAATATTGCTTGCATCTGTTTTTTTTACTATAGATCACTAGACAATGCTTTCCTACCTTTATTTTTTTCCCGACATTATTTTTATTCCGAAATCGTAATCGTAAGCGCTCTAAGCACAAATCATACTCACTCATTTGCGCTCAACACCCGATCCATCACATTGATCAATGAAACAAGTAGTAGTAGCACTGCTAGTTGTAGCAGTCGATGTAAAGGAAAGGAGCAGGTGTGAATAATTCATATGAATTTTCACTATTCATGAAATGTTCCATGCCTAGACTCTAATAGTATATTATTATTAGGTATAATGTGCAAGTATAGTTCACAGACGAACAATTATTATTCGCATCAATTTAAAATTCGTAGTGCGTGTTTAGCCTTAGTACTTGATTTTTTTATTGAAAAATCTATACTTATTATCATGTGCTTATACATATCATACTTGCGTATACATATTATTGTACTTATCTGTTTACTAAGTAATGTTAAATTGTTGTATACTTATTTTTGTAGTTTTGGCTGTTTCCATATCTATCGTAATTTAGCAGGTTACATGTTGTGGCAACTTGGGTCGTATACATATCTTTGACCTTGATTGTACAATATCACCAAATTATAAATGTTTCATAGCCGTATCGACACCGTACATGCAACAATTTCGTTACTGTACATCCGAGCAATGCTATTAAGAATGCGTCCACGGGTGTCCAAGTGGAAATTACCAATCAAAACTACTTTACGTAATAGGAATATACCATTCCAATTCAATCTAATATTTCGCATGCAAGTTCGAATCAATATTTCTTACGGTGGCTATTAGGCTAACTTAACAGCTGTGCTTAACCACAGATTAAATACCTAATACATTGGGGATTAACAGCACTTTTAGATTTATATGCCATCATGTAGTCCATGAAAAAAAAAATTTGTTTTTATTTTCCATATGACTGTGATATATTTCTAGAGATATTTAATTTTCTTAATTCGGGTCAGCGTTTTATTTTGTGACGTCACTGTATAACACTTTGTTTGCAGCTTGCGGCTCACGCTTGACAGATTTGGTCAAAGAGTCACCTTCTTTGTATGAAGCGGTAAATTTCTTTACTCTTTGGAAACGGTATACAATGACGTCACGCAAAAAGCGCGCGAATCTGAAGTTTGAAAACTTGTAAATCTGAAACTACTTATTGTATTTGAAAAAAAAAACAAACACAGTACACTTTTTATACGTTTAAGCTAAACTGTAAAAAAAATCCAGCGATTTAATGAACCCCGTTGTTAATCCCCATTCAAGTTTAAATTATCAGTTATATTTCGTATCGTAATTATGAAAAATCGAAAACTAGAACCACAGAGTGTGAACGAAAAAAATAAAAACGTGCGTCCTAAAGGAGCTATTTCAGGTTTGAATATTACACAATTCTAAAATAAAATAGTATTATCATAAGCATTTACAATGTTTTACTTAATTTCCATGTATGTATTTACAAAATACTTTTCTGAGATTTATATGGCAAATAAACAATGCCGCCAAATGTCATAATTATATCTTTTCGTATTTTTTTTTGTATATATGGAATGAAAACAAAGAAACAAGATTCACAGACACATTTAAGTTACTTTTTAGATTTTTAAAGGGGTGTTTATTGCTACAGCCGATTTTAGACTCAATACTATTACTTACTAGCTATTTTAAACCGTAATTTTCGTAAATGTGATTTGAATCAATGACAATAATGGTAAAATGACGGGTGAAAAGAGTCATTAAAATGAATTAGTTATACATTTTTGTATTTGTATTTGTATTTGTATTTGCTAGCTTTAATAGTACTTAGGTACCAGCGGCGGCGAGGTGGCGAGGGGTCGAAATATGGCGAAGGTAAGCCGGACCAAAATTTCTCGTAACTGTATGGTGGATTGGTGTGGTGCGATTTCTAATGGGTAGCCGATCGGAATTGTGCTGTATGGACCCTTCTCCACTGGTAATTACTCAGATCAACAAAATGTTCTCCTTAATTCAAATACAATTTCTAGAAAAACAAAACACAATAAATATATAAGCATACTACACTACCTTATACTAACAATAACAAGAAAACGCCGTTCTACTCGCAGCCTCGTGGCATAGTACCGAGAACACTGGCGCTGTTGCCCCGTTGAATACATAGACTCAGACGCTGGGCAAGATAGGCACCAGCTCTCAGGTCTCCTGAGGCGTGGACCAGTCTTGTGGAAATATCTTTCATAAACTTTTTTGTGTCAGACGACCAAGGGCCCATTGTCTCTACTGCAAGCGCCGCAAACTCGTGGCTTACTGAGAGCGACGCATATTTGCGGCGCTTGAAGAATTGAGCTTACGGCTCCAGCTCTCGAGGACGTACCACGTATATGGAAAGGACCTAAGGTGACTACACAGGTTGCATCCCATACCAGGGTACGCCCCAAGCACCAGGGCACTAACATCGCACCATCGGGTCTTTTAATATCATCCCTGAATAAACCACATGGTTCCAGAGATGATGGGATCGAAATAGTGCCGTGGGCACGCTTGACTAAATCGTTCATCGCACCATGCCGATAGGCGCGAACGTCGCTCTTGACGCAAGTGAGCCTATGGCGTCCGAACTGGTCCACATCTTTGCCACAGGGACAGTGATGAGGTTCGCACAGCTTAGCACCCAAGCGTAAACAAATGGAGATGCGAAGGGTAGCGGGATCAAGGATGGTCCCTAGGTTGTGGGAGGGAAGAGCGTGGTGAAGAAGCCAATGTCCGGATTCTTTTTCCGAGACTGCTAGCAGTCGTGCTCTGCGTGAGCTGCAACGAGAGCTGGTGATTCCCAAGCGCTCTGGTGTTCCAGTTCCAAGGGACAATCCTCTTCCGGGAATGAAGCTGTCCACGTAGATCTGACATCCGACAAGCATGACACCTCTCCGTCAACGAGTATAGAGCAGTTTAATAACTCGCTGATGAGTGAGAAGGTGCTGTAAACGGAGGACCTTCATCATCATTTCATTTTACTCTGTGATGAAGTGTAAATATATAATTAAAAATATTTAAAGAAAGAAATAATAGGTATTTGACTTATGAAAAATTCAAACCTTAATCGGTACATATAAAAATAAACATGTTTAGTTAAAAAGGTCTTCAACCTCAGCTATTGCCACAACAAGTGTGACGCAGATTTTTAGGCGGAGCCAGAAACAAAAAGATAGTACTCTCCAAACAATAAACAGTTCATGATACTTATAACAAAACAACAATACTAAACAAACTATACAGAATGTTACAAAAATACCCGTAAAGCCGAAAGAGGGTTAAATGCCGCGTGTGAACTGTATGAAAAACTTTGCAATACTGACGTGATAAATACTGAATGTGTAGGCTTTCTTGTTCACTTTGATAATGAAATGAAGTTTATCAGTATTTATCATAATTATGGATCACAGAATTTACTGAGCGTCTAGAGGGCGCCTTAAACTGTATCAAATTATTTTTGAATATGAATCGTTCGGCTGTTCAGCTCGTCGCAAAGATCATTAATGAAAGAGTTATTGTGGCGCAGTTACACTTGAAATTGTTCTGGAATTGATATGTTTACTTTTCATTTGTTATTGAAATATCTTATACCTTTGTGAACTAAAAATAATCGTTTATTTTTAAATGATTTTAACATTAGTACCAAAACCAAGGTTATAGAAACATCTAAATGTCATCTATTTTTATACTGTATTTTTGTCGTCAGAAATAGCATTTATACGCGCATCGTCTGTTTTTGAGTTTTATTGTTGCAATTTAATTTATTCACATTATTCAAATTCAAAGCAAAGCAATTTTGCCAAATATCCCAATTCGAACTGTAACCTTTCCATTTCCTTCTAAGACGAATTACTCATTTAAAGCCAATGTCAATGTTTCTTTGCAGTTTTAGTGGCGCTTAATTAATTTTAAAATATGCTTAAATATTTTTTGAAACACTTTGTTTTCACTTACAGTGTTCGAAAAATTATTCAGTCATCAACTATTAAATTAAACCGTTTTCCTTTGATTTATTTAACACGTTAACTGCCTCCTAGGTCACCGGTGACTTACGTTTAAAAAATATTTTGTAACTATTATTTTCCTAAAGGAAGTTCTCGTTTATTTTTGTAATTGTACTAGTACCTGTTGATTATTGTATATAGTATTGGCTACCTTCGCCATATTTTGAACCCTCGCCGGTTCAAAATATGGCAAAGGTAAGCTGGGCCAACTTTTGTTCCGAAAAATAGCTTTACTGTGTGATGAATCAATGGGGTAGGATTTCTAATAGGGAAGCCGACAGAATCGACATGTATGGACCTTTCACCACTGTTATACACGTATGTGTAATCTGAAATTTTCTACAAATGTTTTTTCATAGTGTTAATTTATTTTTAGTGTTTAAGTAATTAATGATTTGTAAAAAATATGTTTGTTATTGGCGGTTAAGGTGTAAGGTAAAAAGTAGTTGTGAACTTGCATTTCTTCATTAATTTTCACTTGTTGAATGGAACGGCTGTGTGCACAGTTATAAGAGAGTAAAATTGCACGCTTCCTGAATTTTAACCCTCGTAGTAAGAATTATTTGGCTATAAATATGTGGTGCTGATCCCACTGCTGACTGTACGTACATAAACGTATTTAACGTTCGCACAAGATTAACGAGCTTTGAAACAAGCGTGCTTTGCCGGCTCGAGATTGCGTTGTATGTACCAACATAATCTGAATCTGCTTTGTGTTTCTAGGTATCTGTAGTCATACTCAGTAGCTCTAACTAAATTAACATATCAGGAGAAGTTATACGTGATTGTGTAAGCGTGTTCATAAATTGTATTTTGTATTCTTATCTATCCGCAATCGTCCTTTGTGGCGCTATAGGTGAAGGAATATGTCCAGCAATAGACTCGTTATAGCTTTTATAAATATAATAATGTTATGCATATTCAAGTTGTTAAAAGTCAAAAGTTGTGTAAATGAAGGTAATGTAAATAAATTAGTAATTCCTTTTCTAAAGAAAATTTTATACTGATCAACCGATTTCATGTTGTGCCTATCATTTTGAGTTGTAGAATGAAAATATGCATATTGGATTGATAATGTTGGAAAACCTACTACAAAAGTTGAATACTTAGAATAGTATTTTTTTGTAAATTGACATGACAGTCATATATTTCCGAGGTGCACTTTTTATTTTATTGTCTAGTATATTGCACCGATGCGGTGCGTCGATGCGTGAAGTCAGAGCGTGTGCTTAGTTCACTTATGAAAGTCCGTACTCCGTTGTAAGTTGTAATGAACAGATTTGTTAAAGGAAGCAAATTGAAAAAGCGGTTTTTCGTGAAGACTTCTATGATTTAGAAAAGTATAATAGTATGCTCACCTGAGATTGAGACTGTGGGTTTTTGATGAGAGAGCCCCGACGCGCCGAGGTCCGCCGGTGCATGGAGGGCGCGGTGATGGAGGCGCGCCGCGTAACGTCACCAGCCGCCATGGCTGCCCCTCACTCTACCACTGCACACAACCACACCGTTCACTCTACGACACCACCAGACGGGAATTGCCTATCTTAAAAATATCGCCGAAAACAATTTGCTTTGACAAAAACTTATTTTTAGATTATTATGACTACTGTATGTTGCCACAGAATATCTGCCAATTTTGAACGATGACATCTTAATTTTTATACGAGACACGACATTGCGGCGTCCCACGTAGTAGCGTGATGATATGTTTTATTGAGAGATTAGCGACTCAGCACAAAAGTTATTGAAAATATAATTGAACAGTTATAGCCTCATTGAATTCCAATTTTAAATTACCTATCTCTCTCTCTCTCTCTTATCGCTTCCGGCCGGATTTTTTTTCTTTAAATTAAGATTTTTATTATTTTTTCGCAATCAGCTTTTTCCTTAACCGCGGCGTCCTGATTCGTAACCAGTAGTGACAAAAAAAAATCAGTTTTCGCAAACTTCCTTGTCTTTTTGTTGACATTATTATAATGACCAATAATAATCATGAAGGCTGGCACACAGAAATTTGACTTACTAGATGTTTTAAGCACAGACTCTATTTAAAAAGTCGGCAACAATAAAAAAAAGGAATACGTAGAAATAGACGAGGAAATCAATTCTGCAATAAACGATTTGAAATCTGGAAAAATAAGCGCGGGGCATTGCATAGTTTCTTTGCCCATATGCAATCTGAATGAGGGCTAACAAGGGTGGAATTTTCAGTTTATTTTATTAAGTAGCTAATAAAGAAGATTGATTTGTTTATTGTTTTGGTTAATTAAAATACTACGTATTTTGTATGTCAGTGCGAATTTTCGTTTTATTTCCATTTTTTATTTAGTATTTCTTAGCTAATTACCTGAATTTAGAAATGCTTTTCTCCCGTCACAACTATGTAAGTTTGGGAAGTTCTTATTCTTTGTTCGCAACTAAGTTGTACTTACAACATATGAAAAATACTAATTGATAGGATCACATGTTAGTCTCAATCGGTCCCTGGGATGGCTGGTGCGTCATAAATAGAAAGTGCAACCGATGTAAATGTCGCGAATCGGTCCAACGACGGTGACCGGGATTCAAGTTTATTTATATGCTATGAAGCGTAACTCAGGGAACGGAAGATTATATCTAACTGTGCAACATTTTATTTCAGAATCATTATCATTTACATAAACTGAGTAATATGCTTTAATAGTATCAAAGACTAAGATTACTAATTTAACAGATAATGTTGCCAAGTTTTCGAAGCTTGTGTAGCTATAGTACTGTGCCCTTTTGAATGTACTGTGGCGTGACCTAAAACGATCTCGTGCCAAATTTATATGATTTTTGATAGGACTCCTGTGGGATGTTAATTTTATGAGCTATTTGGAGTTCACTTAAACATGTCGTTATGTAAAGTATGTTCGTCGCTAAACATGTAAACAAGAAACAACTTTATAACTGCTCTTTTCTGTAGATTTTCTTTATTAATTCATACAACAGGCAAAAACTCAGTTAATGAACATAACTAGTGTTCTGGAACTAGAAATCTCACGAACCTCACTTTTTATATTTTACATACTCATAGTTTAATATTGAGACGAAACAAATCTCAAACAAAATCATTTAAGTTAAATGATGCCAAGATGACACTTTATTATGGCTCGCACAGTCAAAAAGTTATCAAACATGTAAAGCGAAGCTTCTAACTCTACATGCCCTTACTCTGCAAGTCCGAACTCCGCAAACTCACCTTATAACTAAGGTGGCTAACGCCAAGCATGTGGCTATAAGTTGCTTATGACAATATTGGAGCTACACGCTTGGGGGGTGATTTACTAAAAATCCTGAAGTATGTATTTTATTATGATAATATTTATAACAAGGAGTCCCTATATAAATTTTCAGACCTCGAGCATGCAAATTTGCAGAACAGCCTCCTATGAACGCCACAATAGGCGTGAGCTAGGAGAGGCCTATGTCCAGCAGTGGACGTCCACAGGCCGATGGTGGTGGTGGTGGTTGTGTTACTAAATTTCAGCTTTCTAGGACTTGCGGCAAAGAAGCATTTTTTTTTAATGAACTACGGGGAGACTCTTAGCCTTCATCATACGTGATGTTAAGTATTGATAAAACTGAAGATGGAAGCGAGTCTCTCCTGTAATCCTCAGCCACTGAGGAACTGGCTATCTTATCTCTAACTGCCAGTACACAACAATGCTGAAAACATTGTTGTTAAGGCGTCAGACTTAGATAACATGGTGGTAGCTAGCCAGGCGGACTAACAACACGTCCTACCACCAACCAAACCGAATACATTATGAACCCCCTGCTGGGAATCGAACCCGGGACCCCTGGGTCTGATAGCGGTGGTTGTCCCACAAGACCACAGAGGCGGTTTTACTAACTACTAACTACTGTTTTATGATTCTATAACACCAAAGTTATCTTCTGTCTTGCTCGTTTCGGGCGCAACCGCGAAATAATAGCGGGCCATGATAACACACAACGTTTTTTTGGTATGTAATAGAATTATTTTTTATTTATTAATATTATTTAGATATAAGCAGTATATTTTAATATTTGCTCTGTATTTATGTAAGTTTATTAGGTGTCAATGAATATGTTATTTTTCTTTTTGTATTGTTTGTTTCTTTTATAAAATGTATATTGTTGGCGCACTGCCCTTCGCATTCTCTTCATTTCTCCTTAATAAAAAAAGGTTGTCTGGAAGAGATCGCTTTTAGCGATAAGGCTTCCCTTGTGCACCATAGTTTTAAGTTTTATGTGATTGTTATTTCTTTTTGTAATGTGTGTGTTCTATCTATTTATCTATCTCTATTTTTAAACTCTTGGGTCTTAAACGCCTGATGTCTTTTAAGACAATCTATTCTTTATTATTATTACAATGGTTCATGACCATGATACACATCATGATAGTATCAAAGAATCTAAATATTTACATTTTAAAAACGTATTGTAGCATCAATTACCTAACTATATATTAATTTTGATTCGACTTCAACTTAACTATTGACAAAAAAGATGACTTTTTTATATATGGCATAACACTATTAAAATAATTTATATATAAACAGCTATTAAAATAATTTTATTGCCCAATATCGACCTTCACTCCCGCCCGCTACAGTGATCCAATGTAGATATTTTTAATCCAATGTATATTATTCCAGTAATAATATTACGTCATTATTTAATTTTATAATTCTATTATAGGTATGTTGAAACGCACTGCACTAGTATAAACAAATGGCTTCAACATCATAAACTTCATACATACAAAATTATTCCTTAATTTAAAAAAAAATGTTAAAGGTTAAAATCTTCTGATTGAAAAGTTTCAGTACTGGTACACAACCAGTACTGAAATGTATAGCTAGCTTAGAGCTAGATATAGTAGCTACAGACCTACGCATTCCGAGAAATAACGTTATGAAGGTTTAAATGTTCCGTTATATCCAATCATTGTGTTATTTTTTTCTCCTAAATAATTTTCCTACATTTTCATAAAGAGTTCCTTTTTCAATTTGTTTTGTCAGAGACCTTTAACCGAGAGAGCCGTACCTCCATGTTGATTTGAAATCTTGATTTTTGTGGAAGATAAATATGGTATGAGCTGAAGGTTTTTTGTACAGTGACGGGTAAACACGTGTCCTTTAAAGTAAGTAATATATACGAGTTATGGAGATTATCATTTTATTTTACAGCGTGGTTTGATGAGTTTGAATGCTTTTCAGGATAATACTTAAACATCTTTTTTGACATCAATTTGCTTCCAAAAGCTAATTTCGTAGAGAGACAACTAATTAAAATAAGTTTTGGATATGTTTCTAGCATTATATTATAAACAATACATACAGATCCTTCTTGTCAGGTAACCTAAAATGATTATGAAGCGGCACAAATATTAAACGTTTATTTCAACTGTCACCTTTGAATACACTATACTGCCTGAACAAAATGTTTCCACCCTAACTTAAGGCTAAAGCACGAAATTTTCAGACTGTGTAAAAAACAACTTTCACGTT
The DNA here is from genome assembly GCA_910589605.1 of Chrysoteuchia culmella. Classification (NCBI taxonomy): domain Eukaryota; kingdom Metazoa; phylum Arthropoda; class Insecta; order Lepidoptera; family Crambidae; genus Chrysoteuchia; species Chrysoteuchia culmella. The sequence continues at coordinate 12,738,901 of OU342653.1, forward strand.
TTGAACATACATTACGGAATGCGGTAAGACGTATGCGCGGACGCAGACGCGAGCTTTGCGAGTCGGCGGCGATCGTTCACTGCGCGATATCTGTGGCACCGCGCGCCGGCTCTCGCCGAAATTAACATTCGCTTTATTATTTATTGCCACGATTTCGTCTAGAGTACAGTCCAATAGCTACATTGAGTAGCTATTGGACTGTACTCTACAGTACAGTTGGAATAATTTTGGCAAAACACCGAAGTACTAAAAGGAAAAGTTCAATTGATATTTTCCACATTACTGAATAGGGCTGTATTCACTTAATATAATCAAAAGTTTAATCCGACGAAAAAGTATAGTAGATACCTACTCCATTCTTGCAAAATTAACTCTCTGTATTTCTTTTCCTGTACCCCGGACGGAACCAACTTTGATAATTAGGAATAGGTATATAGACCCTTGGAAAAGTATGAGTTACGTTTTCTCGTATAAAGATATGAAAATAATGAATCACGAGGAGCTCTTGGCGCAGTATTTCACGCTTGGTTTTCGATTTCGTAATGGCCGGTCATAGGATGGGTGATCAAAAATTTATTATGTCGAGCTCCTGCGTGCTTCGGAAGGCAAGTTAAGCTGTTGGCCTGGCTGTATTTTCAGTCGTTAAAGCCCACCAATCCGCTTTGGGCCCTCGAGGTGGGTCTCCTTATCCTTTTATAAGTAAGGCAAGAGGCCAGCCCCCCAGCAGTGGGATGTGTATGTCTACAACTTTTTCATAAGTCATAGAGAAATTCTAAGAATGCCATATTTTAAAGCATAGGTATTAAGAGCAATCAAACGTGTCAGTTATATTTTAGGAGCAACCACAACTTCGTTACTAGGAGTTGTTTTTGTGTGTTAGCTGGAGAAACTGACTTTAGTCTGACTTTAGTCTAAAACTCTGACGTCATTGGTTTGCCTTAACGGCATGTGTCAGCTGGGGATACGTTTCTCCAGCTAACACATAAAAAACAACGCCTAGTAACCAAGTTGTGTTTGTTCCTAAAATATAACTGACACGTTTGATTGCTCCTATAAGTAAAATTAGACGTTAAATTAGCTGATGACTTTATAATGTATATTTTTCTTTTTTATTATTTATGAAAAAAAAAATATCCTGATTGATTTCGATATTAATTTTGTGTAGGTATTTATTCTTCATCATCAAATAGTAAACTATTATTCGTATCCGAAATTTATGAAATCTGGAACAAGTCTCATTAGAAAAAATGTGTTTGGAGCCAAAATCTATTAATATCGCCTAAAGTAGGTATATAATTTTATGCAATCGTGTTTTTGAGTAACATTGTCACTAGTGTTAGTCCTGTAGTTTACTGTATCTTAATTTGAAATCCAGTTTTTCATTAAAGTTGATATTACAGACGATCATTTAAAGCAATCTGATGTTCGTTGGCCTATAGCGGGCCCTTAAACGATTTAAGGGTACCTTGTTATAAATGAAATCATGTCAATTTATTTTTTTATAATTCCCATATTGATTTCGGCTTAAAAACCTGTTATGATTTTTAATTCAAAAATAGTATTAAATTTTTAAAATCTATGATGGTAATGTGCATTGCCACAGGGGTAGTTTGGATTCGCAACCCTTAGGCAACTACTGCCGAAATTAAACTGTCAAAACTCTGACGATGTTCGTTTCGTTTTATTGTATACAATCACACCAATATCTAGACCACATTAAGTTTCATTAAGAACTTATATATAGATACTAGTTGTGCCACGGGGCTTCGCTCCCGTGGAATTTCGGGATAAAAAAAAAGATAGTAGCCGATTCTCAGACCTACTCAATACGCTCACAAAATTTAATGAGAATCGGTCAAGCCGTTTTGGAGGAGTATGGGAACGAAAACTGTGACACGAGAATTTTATATTATAAGACTAGACAACGGATAAACATATTTATATACTTTTTTTTAATACATACGTAATATACTTACATATTAAATACCCAGACCAAGACAAATAGACATATTCATGCACACAAATATTTGTCTTGTCCGGGGATCGAACCCGGGACCTCTGGCATGGCGCAGCAGTGGGATATAGTACCCCTGCGCCAAACAGGTCGTCAAAAGAGCAAGTATAGCGAAATACGCTGATTGATAATTATGGAAAACCAAAAGGAATACCAACGATTATAATCGTTGGTATTCCTTTTGGTTTTCCATATCAATAAATACCTGTAACATTTTGGTCGACATAGCTACAGTATAACAGCTGCCAAAATTGTTAATGTTGAATTTTATATACCTACTTTAGGCGATATTAATAGATTTTGGCTCCAAACACATTTTTTTCTAATGAGACTTGTTCCAGATTTCATAAATTTCGGATACGAATAATAGTTTTCTATTTGATGATGAAGAATAAATACCTACACAAAATTAATATCGAAATCAATCAGGATATTTTTTTTTTTCATAAATAATAAAAAAGAAAAATATACATTATAAAGTCATCAGCTAATTTAACGTCTAATTTTACTTATAGGAGCAATCAAACGTGTCAGTTATATTTTAGGAACAAACACAACTTGGTTACTAGGCGTTGTTTTTTATGTGTTAGCTGGAGAAACCAAAAGGAATACCAACGATTATAATCGTTGGTATTCCTTTTGGTTTTCCATAATTATCAATCAGCGTATTTCGCTATACTTGCTCTTTTGACGACCTGTTTGGCGCAGGGGTACTATATCCCACTGCTGCGCCATGCCAGAGGTCCCGGGTTCGATCCCCGGACAAGACAAATATTTGTGTGCATGAATATGTCTATTTGTCTTGGTCTGGGTATTTAATATGTAAGTATATTACGTATGTATTAAAAAAAAAGTATATAAATATGTTTATCCGTTGTCTAGTCTTATAATATAAAATTCTCGTGTCACAGTTTTCGTTCCCATACTCCTCCAAAACGACTTGACCAATTCTCATGAAATTTTGTGAGCTTATTGAGTAGGTCTGAGAATCGGCTACTATCTTTTTTTTTATCCCGAAATTCCACGGGAGCGAAGCCCCGGGGCACAACTAGTATCTATATATAAGTTCTTAATGAAACTTAATGTGGTCTAGATATTGGTGTGATTGTATACAATTACTTTCTCTGACTTAATAAACAAATGTTAAAACGAAACGAACATCGTCAGAGTTTTGACAGTTTAATTTCGGCAGTAGTTGGCTAAGGGTTGCGAATCCAAACTACCCCTGTGGCAATGCACATTATCATCGTAGATTTTAAAAATTTAATACTATTTTTGAATTAAAAAACATAACAGGTTTTTAAGCCGAAATCAATATGGGAATTATAAAAAAATAAATTGACATGATTTCATTTATAACAAGGTACCTTAAATCGTTTAAGGGCCCGCTATAGGCCAACGAACATCAGATTGCTTTACATGATCGTCTGTAATATCAATTTTAATGAAAAACTGGATTTCAAATTAAGATACAGTAAACTACAGGACTAACACTAGTGACAATGTTACTCAAAAACACGATTGCATAAAAATTTCTCGATAGAAAAAAATTGCGAAGTTGCCTCCAAATCACTATAATTAACACGATACACTGCTAGTATTCAAGTAATACATTAAAATAAAGCTTAGAACTTTTTAGTATAATTACACTATAGATAAGGCAGGGCTTATGTTATATATATTTTTGTAAATAACCTTTAAATATCATTTGAAAAAGAACTTCCTTCATTTCTTCATTCCGGATCTGCCGAATGGGGCCGGAGAATTATATAGTAAATGCTGCCTTATTTCTCATAGAAATAAGGCAGCATTTACTTTGCAGTTCGCCGTTGCAGTTATTACTTTTGCTTTTGGACTAGAGCGCGCCCTTATGCTCTTGGACTGGAAAGGACTCGGCATCAACATTAATGACCAGTATCTGACATACCTTCGTTTTGCCGATGATATAGTCCTTATGGCTCCTTTTACCTTGGAGGACCTCAACACAATGTTCGGAGATCTCCGTAGTGCTTCCCAAAGAGTGGGTCTTAGGATGAACATGGTTAAGACGAAAATCATGTCGAATTCCCATGTCATACCCACTACAGTTCACGTTGGGAATACACTCGAAGTTGTTGACCACTACGTTTACCTTGGACAGACAATCCAGTTAGGTAAGTCCAACTTCGAGAAAGAGATCTCCCGTCGAATCCAACTCGGTTGGGCAGCATTCGGGAAGCTCCGTAAAATCTTCGCGTCCGACTTACCGCAGTGTCTCAAGACGAAAGTCTATGACCAGTGTGTGTTGCCAGTGATGACTTACGGTAGTGAAACGTGGTCGCTAATTATGGGTCTGATAAGAAAGCTCAAGGTCACCCAGCGTGCAATGGAGAGGGCTATGCTCAGCGTTTCCCTACGTGATCGAATCAGAAATGAGGGGATCCGTAGGAGAACTAAAGTAACCGACATCGCTCGAAGGATTGCTCAGCTGAAGTGGCAGTGGGCGGGACACATAGCGAGAAGAACCGATGGCCGTTGGGGCGGAAAGTTTCTGGAATGGCGACCGCGCATAGGACGACGCTCCGTGGGTAGGCCCCCGACAAGGTGGACCGACGATCTGGTGAAGGTCGCGGGAAGCCGCTGGATGCGGACTGCGCAGGACCGATCGTTGTGGAGATCCTTGGGGGAGGCCTAAACCCAGCAGTGGGTGTCATGTGGCTGAGACGACGACGACGACCTTAAATCGAAAACCATTTCGAGATTTTTTAATTTCTAACACCGTACTAATTTTTTCGGATTGTTTAATCAATTATTAAACGAAATATTTGGAAAAAACCCCCATTTGTCGCGATAAAGGAATAATAATGACATTCCTTTGCTTATAAAGTTCTCTTATTAAGAATCAATTTCAAAAAATCGCTGTCAATATAGTCAAAGAGTATGTAACAGTGAATTTCAATGAAATGAAAATAAAAAATAAACGATAAAATGTTTCAAAACGGGTTGAAATATTACAATCTTGAGTGACAAATTTTATCCAAAACTATCCGTTCAACCATTTTTGCGTGATTGTGTAACAAAGATCTAAGTACCTACTCAAACTAAACATCCAAACACTCACAAATTGTAGGATAGAGATAGAATAGAATCGAACTAGTTATGACTATTCTCAATTTTGCTGCGAAAATAAGCATTAATAGAGATGTGTGTGTCTACAGCTTCCTCATAAGACATAGAGGAATTCTAAGCATGCCATATTTTAGTGGATATTAGGAGCAATCAAACGTGTCAGTGATATTTTAGGTGCAACCATAACTTCGTTACTAGGAGTTTTTTTTTGTGTGTTAGCTGGAGAAACGTGTCCCCAGCTGACAAAATTTCAAATTACTGGGCTTCTTAGTTTCAAAATTATAGGCAAAAAACTGGTTTCCCGCCAAAAAATTCAAAATAAATGGCTCGGACGCAGCTAAAGCGCGGTTGCCGTTCCGTGCGCTACACTGTTGCAATCGACTTTGAACCTAACGGCTGGTATTAATTCGAGTCACTTTAGTTTGCGCTTTCGATCGTTTTAATTTCTGTTTTGAGAATTTTAGACCAGGAGCCGTCCGATATATCTACGCTGATTACATACCATCTATGGTAGTTAATTATAATTGAACTATCTGATTCTCTTATGAAGTTCTTTTTAAATGTTAGTGTTAGAAAATTCACAACATTTGTTGATATAGGGCATGGATGATGGGCAATTTTCTATGAAACCTGGGCGTTAAACCAACAGAAATGGAACTACAATTTAGTACTTAGTACTAGAAAATGTTTTCTTTTTTATTAACTATCATAAGCCCCCGGTTTGCTTGAAAATAACCAGAGCGAAATACACTATTATAAATTCTGTATCTAACTATACTTTTTTCTCTCTTATTAATTCAGTGATTAGTTCTCTTATTAATAGGCTGATTAACCTATAGTTCATAGAACAAAGACAAAAATCGGAGACTTCCTTAATACTATTTTTTTTCCGGTAAAACTGGGAATTTAATTAGGCGAACCTTAACACCTTATTATTTATATTTAAATTATATTTGCTTTTCGTTTTGACACAACTGCTCAAAAATAATTAGAATGTTTTCATGGTTCACGTGATTTTAATTTCCTAAAAATTTATTAATATTCACCATAACCAGTGATCGGATAAAGTTAATTTTTGGCTGAAAAATTGTGGAAGCAGCTTCGTAAAACATTTTGTTTTTTTTATATTAATCCCAGGATTCCAAAAAATTCGGGAATGCAAAAGTAGTCGATAACATAGTGTGGAAACAACGACTTTAGCATTATGGTACTTATTATAAAATAATCCGGGACTCGCAATCCAGGTGTTGCAAAAGGGGTTACATCAGGGGCGTGCATTGGTTTTCCAGCGTAGTAAGCACTGTAGATCTAACTAGTAACTTTGCACTTATCCTATCCTTCTACCGAATATTATAAGTTTGAAAGTTTGTGAGGATATTTGGATGGAGGAATGATTGTTACTATTTCACTCAAAAGTAATGAACTGATTAAGATGAAACTTTACAGCAATGTAGCTTATATATCAGAAAACCACATTGTATGCAAATATTTATAATTATCCTGATATTCCCACGGTAACGGCAACCACGCGGCGAGTGAAACCGAGAGCGGCTGCTAGTCATAAATGATAAGGTTCGTAATATTTAGTAGGAATATTAAAATGCTGACGAGTTTGATTGTTTGAGCACGCTAATCTCCGGAACTACTAGTTCGAATTGAAAAATTATTTTTGTGCTGGATAGTCCATTTATCTCGGAAGGTAATAAGATATTTAATATCACGTTACGATTAATAAGAGCAGAGCATTAATGTAAAACGTTACAGAAACGGGAAAAAAATATTAGTTTTGGGAGCTTCCGTTGCGGACGGTGTGTAAACGATTAAAGTTATGTAAAAACCATGTATGACGAAATTATTCCCCATCAAAAGTTCTAAAAAAAAGTCCGCGACAGCATATATCTATGTTTTATGGTTAACTCACTATAACCCTTTTTCAGATAATAAAATTTGTTCTAAACTAATGTATTATTTGAGAAGCTATTTTCATTACCATGATATTAATCCTTATCTAAATAAATACGTTAATCATCACAAGTATTTAATTTTGAACAAAATTGTCCTTTACATCATTAAATTCTAATGAATATCTTAGGAAATATGATAGTTTTAAAATAACTCCTCAACAAAATAATTCGCGACCAAATTCATTCGTCAGGTAGGCATGCTTACTTTATACTGATATATTCCGGAAGTTTAAGCTAGAACGTTACACGTACAAACAGCGCCCTTCTTGCCATGGGCGGTTTATACTTGAGCAATACTTTTTCTAAATATGTTGTATTCTTGTATGAAACGCTGCTTGTTTCGAGTAGGCAATTTCGAGACTGCCTATCGGTAGATATTCAGTATTTAGCGTAAGGAAAATCTTAGTGGGTGAGTGTTGAATAGAAGTTTGAACTAAACTAAAATAACTTTAACACTTATTGTATATTTATTTAGGTTTTGAATGAGCTGTTTTTTCTGTTCTGTGGAGGTAGGCACTGCCTAATTGCCTATATGGAATGCACGCCCCTGGGTTACATATTCATATTTTAGTACTTTTATAAAAAAAACTGTCGTCACACAACTGTCGTCACAAAAATAAGGTATTTTTCGACCCCCTACGTAACCCATAAAACCCCCTTTCAGCATCAAATATCAATAATAATAATAATATCAATCATATCGATCGATTTTGTATGGGCAAGCGACTTATCCAAATTTTAGAGTGAAATTACTATGGAAACTGCCCCCTAATTGTCTAATTTCAAAATCTATCACAATCCCTTTCAGAGGTATTGTGATTGTGTTATTTTCGTTTGCCACATTTGCTTAGACAGTTCAATTTCGTTTATTCCATGCCTTTCAAAACGCGTCCCGATCACAATCCCTTTCAAATGTCAAATAGTGATGGCCTGAAGTATGTAAATATCTTTGAAATGACGAATTGATAGGGATTGCGATAGATTTTAAAATTAGACAATTAGCCCCCTGAAGAAATATTGAGCTCGTTCTTTTGAACTTTTTATCATGTCAATTAATGCTGAAAGGGGGTTTTATGGGTTATGTAAGGGGTCGAAAAATACCTTATTTTTGTGCTACGAAACGTACATCATGTACGATTCGTAGCCCTCGTCATTTCAAATATATTTACATACTTCAGGCCATCACTATTTGACATTTGAAAGGGATTGTGATCGGGACGCGTTTTGAAAGGTATGGAATAAACGAAATTGAACTGTCTAAGCAAATGTGACAGACGAAAATATCACAATCACAATACCTCTGAAAGGGATTGTGATAGATTTTGAAATTAGACAATTAGGGGGCAGATTCCAATGTAATTTCACTCTAAAATTTGGACAAGTCACTTGACTACACAAAATCGATCGATATTATTGATATTATTATTATTATTGATATTTGATGCTGAAAGGGGGTTTTATGGGTTACGTAGGGGGTCGAAAAATACCTTATTTTTGTGCTACGATGCACTGTTTCCGAGATATATCAAAAAATATAGAAGAGCAGCGGAGGACTTCGATACTGTTTTTATATTTATCAATTATATTATTATTTCACAATATTTTAAAATATTTATTTGACAAGGCAACTGTTCATATCTACGCACGACGGGCCTCTCTTGCTTAATTTTATTAAAAACAAAACCAGCCAGCAACGCCGCTGTTGCGGCCTCCTTGTAGAGCGGAGACATGTATAATCTCCACAGTACTTAAGGTACCTCTAGATTAGATTAGGTTAGAACTGTGACAAAAAGACGCGCGAATCGAGCTAGAAAAGCGAGTCTGCCGCGGCAGTGGCCGGCGAAATTCCAGAGACGACAGTTTTTTTTATAAAAGTATTAAAATATGAATATGTAACCCCTTTTGCAACACCTGGATTGCAAGTCCCGGATTATTTTATAATAAGTACCATAATGCTAAAGTCGTTGTTTCCACACTATGTTATCGACTACTTTTGCATTCCCGATTTTTTTTTGAATCCTAGGATTAATATAAAAAAAAAACAAAATGTTTTAAGAAGCTGCTTCCACAGTTTTTCAGCCAACAATTAACTTTATCCGATCACTGGTTATGGTAAATATTAATGAAATTTTAGGAAATTAAAATCACGTGAACCATGAAAACATTCTAATAATTTTTGAGCAGTTGTGCCAAAACGAAAAGCATTTATAATTTAAATATTAATAATAAGGTGTTAAAGTTCGCCTAATTAAATTCCCAGTTTTACCGGAAAAAAATTGTATTAGGGAAATCTCCGATTTTTGTCTTTGTTCTATAAACTATATATACTGAATTAATAAGAGAGAAAAAAGTATAGTTAAGAATTTATTTATTTTAGAATTTATAATAGTGTATTTCGCTCTGGTTATTTTCAAGCAAACCTGGGGGCTTATGATAGTTAATAAACAAGAAAATATTTTCTAGTACTAAGTACTAAATAGTAGTTCCATTTCTGTTGGTTTAACGCCCAGGTTTCATAGAAAATTGCCCATCATCCATGCCCTATATCAACAAATGTTGTAAATTTTCTAACACTAACATTTAAAAACTACTTCATAAGAGAATCAGTTAGTTCAATAAGTAACTACCATAGATGGTTTGTAATCAGCGTAGATATATCGGACGGCTCCTGGTCTGAAATTCTCAAAACAGAAATTAAAACGATCGAAAGCGCAAACTAAAGTGACTCGAATTAATACCAGCCGTTAGGTTCAAAGTCGATTGCAACAGTGTAGCGCACGGAAAGGCAACCGCGCTATAGCTGCGTCCAAGACATTTATTTTGAATTTTTTGGCGGGAAACCAGTTTTTTGCCTATAATTTTGAAACTAAGAAGCCCAGTGATTTGAAATTTTGCATGCCGTGTGCACCTATTATAAGGTATCATTTGATTCTTAGTACGAGACTCTAACTTATACGGTTACAGTGATTCAAAACGTGTAACGTGTCTCCAGCTTACACATGCTTATCGGTTCGTAGCTTAAAAACTATTCGAACTAGAGATTAGAAAAATTTGGAGCTTACTGCTACAATTCGACTCTAAAATTTGAGGTATAAAACATAATCCTACCTCAAATAATTACGAAGATACAGGTGTGTGTAAGCCAGAGACACGGGTCTCCAGCTAACACACACTTTAATGATCGTAGTTTCAACAGTATTTGAGTGTGACGGTTAGTTTTTTTGGTTCTCATTGCTCCTATTGTGCACTAAATTTCTGACTATAGTCTAAAGCCCTAACCTCACTGGTTTGCCCTAAAACGGTATGTGTCAGCTGGGGACACGTTTCTCCAGCTAACACACAAAAAAAAACTCCTAGTAACGAAGTTATGGTTGCACCTAAAATATCACTGACACGTTTGATTGCTCCTAATTTGCACTAAAATATGGCATGCTTAGAATTCCTCTATGTCTTATGAGGAAGCTGTAGACACACACATTTAATAGAGTTCAAAGCCAAGTGAAACTTCAAAAATAATTTCACTCCAAAGTAATATATTTCAGTCCAAAATTGAAATTCTAAATATTTCACTGAATTATTTTTTTCTTGAAATTTACCCATCCATATTAAACACTCCAAAGAGATAGTAAGATTCTACCACCCTAAAAATAAAATCGTACTACCAACATAAACTGAAAAATCAAAAGAATAGTGAAGTATCAGATTACCAACTTGAACATGATATCTATAAAAATAATAATAAATAACTCATGATTAATCTCAAATATTTTATACTTTAGAACTAAAGCCAGGCGATAAATCCCAACACAACACGCTAGCAAAATCTAATTTATTCGAAATAGTTGTTAATATTAAATGATAAACATATTGTCTAAAAATAATCTAGATTTTTTTCTCCTGATGATGACGCTGTGAATAGATTATCGCTATTTAAGTAACGAGTTCAAATAAATCTATTTTAATAAAAATACGTTGCTGTGGAAACTGCTCTATTTTAGTTTGCCCCGAATTTCAGTCCCTTCGTAGGCTGCAACAACAAAAATAATATTATAAACACCATAGCGTAGAAATCAATCGCCGAAAATATCGATGAAAAATATATATTGTACAGTCAAGGTCAAAAATATAGATACAAGCATCTTGACAGTATATAAGTACTCATCTAAAGTCCCATAAAATTGCATTCTAATAATTTCAAATAAATATGTATACAATATTGGAAACATAAATATATAGACCATGGGCATTAATATGTAACCAATCGAAATCACAAATTTATGTATTCACTTAAGGGTACATTTATATGTATATAATCAACATATTTATGTATATACAGTATTAAACTCGACTACAATCAAAACAGGTTCGAAATTTGAATTTTAACAATCACAGAAAAGAGTGCCTACCTTTCAATGATGTTTTGTCTTCTCATTTGACGTCATCAGTCAAGCAAACAAAAAACTTTAATTAGTAACTTTTTTTTTTCAGTAAGGCTAAGCGCGCACTACGATTTTTTTACAACAAGTGACGAATCTCTGCACTTGTATACCTTGTCTTTGAGTAATTCTACAACTTCTATGCCATATCAACTATTGCTCCAAATGACCAGGTCTAACCACACGTAGCAATTTCAGTAAAGGCCCAAAAATTTATAGAGCTTAAATGATCTCCTTTCCTTTTAAACTATAGATCACAGACAATAAAAAACGAAGGGATTTTCGACCTTATTGACATTTACCAATTTTTTTAAAAATAAAACAGCCATGCTAGTGATAGTGAATATGAAAAAAGCCACCAAATTTCAAAAATGTCAATTAGGTCTAAAATTGCTTGCATCTGTTTTTATTAACTATAGATCATTAAACAAAGTTTTCCTACCTTCACTTGTTATCCCGCCATTATTTTTATTTCCCAAAATCGTATACAGATCGGACGTAGCTCTAAACACACCAATCATACTCGCTCGTTTGCGCTTTCAACATTCGACACGTTACATATACAAAATGATCTGCGATTTTAGCAGTCGATGTGAACTTGTGAAGGAAGGAGCAATCTGCGATTTTCGCGGTCGATGATGTGAAGGGAAGGAGCAGCTGTGAATAATAAAAATCATATCATATATTTTTTTACATTTTGTCCATGTAATGTTCCATGCCTAGTCTCTAGTAGTATAGTATAGGTAACAGGGGCGTGCATACCATATAGGCAATAAGGCAGTGCCTTCCTCATTAAAACCCTAAATAATATGCCACTAATTTAATAATATAAAGGTTATTTAGCTTAATATGGTTCAGATATTCTATAACAAAATGTCTATTCAACACCTCACCCAATAAGTTTTTCCCAACGCTAAATACTTAAATAAGGTAGGCAGGCTCCGGTTTGCCTATTCGAAGCAAGCAGCGTTTCATACAATATAAATTATAAAAAGTATTGGTCAAGGTATACGACCGCGTATAATGTTTATCGAAAATGTATACGTCGTCCTAAGACATGCATGTATTCTCAATTTAACTGGGTTAGGTAAGCAAGCCTACTCGGCGTGGCCAGGCGGCCGAACGAACTTGTCGCGAGATAAACCGACGACCCCCGACCCCATATCTCTCACTCGCTCCCATAGCTCGCGCTGCAAGTTTAATTGAACGAGTTTCAACATTATTGCACTGTCTTAAGAGTGTTTGTTGACATTTTCAACCACATTTGTTAATTCGAGATAGAAAAGTTTTGCAACAAGAGTGCTGCCGGCCATGTTTTTGTTTTTAGTTTGTTTGTTGACATTACGCGCGCACGAGTTAATTCGATAATTACATTAATATTTACTTGTTTTGTTAATTTCCTTCCGTGTTTAGTATTTGTGCTATGAAAAAAGGAGTTGGTGTATGTGTTTGTGTATAAAATAAGTATTATGCAATTAAAATATAATTTAAAAATTCGAGTGTGCCGCTTGTGCTGAGGATTGGATTTGTTTACAGAAATTACGTACAGTACGTACGTAACCTTTCGAACAGTTATGTTATTTTGCTCGTTCGTATATAAAATCTGGTATTCGTGAGTGATGTGAGTGAAGTGACATAAAACAAAATTAACAACGGCCTAGCCACTACAGTTATCGGACAAATGACCTTCTTTATGTGACTTTTTAAGAGTTATGTTTATGATCCATGCATTTTTCAGATATCTGTGGTGGTGAAAAATTCGTTCGACTGCTAGGTGCCTATGAATTATTAACCATTTATACCTAGGAAGCAAGTTCACATAACATTATTTACAGCCTGAAGAATACGGCAAAAAAGTGTAAGCGAATTTATATCATTACTAGCGGTCGCCCGCGGTTTCACCCGTTCCCGCGGGAATATCGGGATAAAAAGTATCCTATGCTAAATTCAGACTATCTTCTATCTTTGTGCCAAGTTTCATCAAAATCCATTCAGTAGTTTTAGCGTGAAAGAGTAACAAACAAACAAACTGACATACTTTCGCATTTATATTATTAGTAAGCTAACCTCTTATTTTCAAAATGATAATCGCAACTACGACTAGTTAAGATCTATAGTGCCTACCTCGCTGGAAAACCAATGCACGCCCCTGATAGGTAAGTATAGTTCATACTTTCACAGGCGAACAAATATTATTCGCAACAATTAAAATTCGTAGTGCGCGCTTAGCCTTAGTACGTAATATTTAAACTGAAAAATTTATACTTATTATCATGTGGGTATAAATTAATGATTACGTTGTTGTCTAAAAGTTACTGAGGTACCCGTGGATAAATATTATTGCACTTGTCTGTTTACCAAGTAATGTTCAAATTGTTGTATACTTATTTTTGTAGTTTTGACTGTTTCCATACCTATAGTAATTTAGATGGTTACATTTTGTGGCAACTTGTGGTGTATACATATATATCTTTGACCTTGACTGTGGCACCGCACAAAAACTGGCGTTATTTTCATAAAAATATATGCATTTTTCAAGGTTTTCTCATAAATAATTCAGCTTCTTTATCATGTTTCAGTAATTAGGCATCAGAAATTGCGTGCATATTTAGTATCTTGGATAAACTGACCTATTTAGTTACCTGTAAGGCTCCAGTGAAAATCTCGCCAAGAATATGTTAGATGTACAGTTTTGCTCTCATAACGACACCAATTTCACATTTTCCATAAACGTCTTAGCTAGCCTTTCCTCCCTTTCTAATCAAGTAAAAATAGAGAGACAAAAGTGAAACAACAACAAAACAATCTTGCAAGCGAAAACCATACAAGAAATACAAACGTTAACAAAACAAACAAAATTCTTCTTCTTTCTTAATTAATGGCGTGCTCGCGTTATATACGCGAATTTTGTCAATGTCAAGTAAATATATTTTGTATTATATAGAAATTGTACGGTAGATTGAGTTAAAAATGGAGCCTCATAACACGTGTTATTACGAAAAGAACTCGGGTGAAACTACCAAACAAACTTCATTAAAGTGTCATGTTGACTTGACAACGTCACAGTGTATTTTTTAAATTAATTTGCCAAGGTATGTCCGCCAGAAATCCTTCGTACTGGACTTAAGCTCTTTTAGAATGAGTAAGTTATCAAAATAATTTTATGATGACTTAAAATAAAAAAAATGCAATCCGCTGACCGAGATGAAAAATAACAGTTTCTTTTTTAACTGTTACTTTCAGCGTTATAAGAAGGTTTTCCTACCACCTGGCATGTTATTCATTTAGCGTGTGTTCATAAGGCCATTCATGCGTAAATTTAGTTCCATACGATGACACGTTAGCTGCCATATAGTAGAGGCTTAATTTACATTTGCAATTCAGATAGATACGCGACGGTTAACATGTGACTTTACATATGACTGGTACTTCGTATGACCCGGCGCGCACCGACCAGCTCGCGGCCCGGACAAACCATTAAAAGTTATGATCAATCCGGTATTCATAGTTATTCCCTACAGTGTTGGTAAAAGGCCTTCATTAAGCGACTATTTTTGAAGAAGTTTAGATATGCATTTCATAAATATTTTAGACTAGCTGCCGCGGTTAACCCGCGTGATTCCCGTTCCCCGAATCCCATAGGATACTTTATATCCCTATATCCCAGAAATATCGGGATAAAAAGTATCCTATGTTCTTCTCCAGGCTTTCAAATATCTGTACCCAAACTTTCATTAAAATCCATTCAGCCGTTTTTGCGTGATTGAGTAACAAACATCCAAACTTTTACATTTGTATTATTAATATTTTACTTTCGAAATGTGTTTACTTAGTACCAAAAAGTTTATAGTATTTAAGTTTTATGACTAGTATTTTGTTAAATCTCTCATAGATAGAATATAGGATAGGATGAGTTTATATAACACGGTTTCCATGTAACCTGAAAGTGAAACATGAATCGGGATCAACAAATAGGTACTTACCTATGTTTATATTTAGTCTTACTCTGTTTTAATATGAATTAGCACACGGGTTGTTAGGAGCCGTTTCCTATCTCAAATAGTTGTTGTAATAGAGGTAAAATTCATATTTTTTGCAAGTATCTATTCCAGTATCCCGCTGTAATGGCGGTCTACATAACTGCCTGTTGCTGCCGTTTTTATCTTTCTCTCGGAAGCGAAATAAGTCATTTCTTGTGACGGTTTTCTCATTTGATCAAAGGTCAAATTGTTGGATACTGCCGTGGTATTTTAAAGCTCCGCTGGCCTCGGCTGGAATAAATGACTACTATTTAGATCACGTTGTGGAAGAATTCTTCTTTTGTTCAGAAACGGTACGGTATGTACCTAGTAGAATTTAGATGGGTGGTAGTTTGAGACATATCGCAACAAAATTGTTGAAATGTTACCGATTCTATCTATGTTGAATAACATTTGTAAGTAATGTTTTGTAAAATCCTAAAGAAGTTTGTCAGTAGGTATTAGTATAACACAATGTTTATATTTTGCCAGTTATAACTTATAAGTGTGTCGAGACTAGATCGAATGCGTAGGCGACACGAAAAGCCACGAAACTGAATCGACGACGGCACAGTAACGGTGTTTATTTTCTGTAACTGTGCGTTTGAAAATAGTTCTTAACGTAATGTCATAAGATGCGTGGTGTGTTCAGACAAATGTCGGCGATGTACTATTGAATTGGTGCCAGAAGCCGACTCACTAAAATAATTTTCATCTCCCGTGCACTCATCAGTGGGTTCCTCAAACAATATTGGGATTGCACTCGAACTAATCTAGGTTATTACTAAAAGAACATTCGCATTTATAAAATTGCTTATTGACTTGCCCAAAACTTGACTGACACAAAACTTCCTACGTTTCGTTTTCATTGAGTTGTTATGTAATGGTTGTTCTATTACGTGCTTTTACCACTTATAAAGTCGTTAGACACAGATTACCACAGTGTAGATCATTTTGGATTTACATAGTAGTTATAAAATTATAGAAACTTGTATACTACAGGTAACTTGTTATTTGTGGTAAAGGTACTAACGGCCGCCCGTGGTTTATCTCGCGTGGCTTTCGTTCCCGTAAGAATATCGGGTTAAAGTATTCTATGTTTTAATCCAAGTTTAATCATAGTCTGTTCAGTAGTTTTGAGTAAATCGTTACAAACATACACAAATACAAATATTTCTTCTTCATAGTTTTATTTTAGATTTTGTATTTAGAGTTAGACACTATTGGCTAATCATAAAATTACGACTCTCAATAATTTATCCCAAAATAAAGACTCTAGTACCTAAATGAGATAAATATTCATAAACGCTGGACCAAGGGTCTACCCTTTATGGCAGAACTTTTAAGTCATAATTTTATACTGCATAACAACGGTTGGCATAAAACTCATTTCGCAGAAAGTTGTTTGGCATGCACTTATTTGTCATACATTCAAAACGCATAATTTTGTAAGGCAGAATTATCATTAGGCAGAATTTCCTTATCCATAATAATCAAAAAGCAGAATCATCATTGACAGAACGTTCACAGGCAGAATCGGCTTTTGGCGGAAATTTCTTATCCATAATAATCAAAAAGCAGAATCATCATTTGGTAGAATCTTCACAGGAAGAATCGTGTTTTGGCAGAAATTTCATTTCTATAGTAATTATAATGCGCAAACATTAACATAATTTTAGGATTTTATTATTTTGGATATGCTGCCAAGCATGCTTGCTTGCTACTTGCATCGAGTTCATAACTACTGTCTCTGGTTTAATAATTGGCAAACATACAGCAAGCATGCACGCAAGCAGCAAGCATGCAAGCAAGCAGCAAACATACAAGCATGCATCAAACAAGCAAGCATGCGTGCAAGCAGACATGCAGCAAGCAGGCATGCGTACAGCAAGCAGGCATGCATGCAGCAAGCAAGACTTCTGTCACGGCTCCGGCTTAAATTACACTCTAGGGGTATAAGCATACAAGACCGCGTATAGTCGGTTTTACAGCGATTCGGTTCTGTCATTGGCTAGTATAGCACAATATTGCAGGATTTTGATATATTTATATATTTTTTATAATATATAAAAAGAAATAGTATAATGTTTTATATAAAATTTTCATTAGAAACCTAACGAGATTATTTCGAAATTCTGACATCTTCGTAGTTTGCCAAGTGAAATTAACCAAATAATCGTGTTCCTAAATAAAAGGTATGCGAAACAAAATGATGCGAAAAAAAAATTGCCAAAGGTAATTATGCCAAATGAAATTCTGCCATCTTAAAAGTATGCCATTGTAAATTTGGACATAAAAATATTCTGCCAATCAAAAATTATGCTTAATAATTTTTATGTCTAAAAAATATTCGTTTAAGAAAGATTCTGCCTAATGTGAGCATCAAAAATATGCCAGATAGAGGGAAACCCTGAAACAATGACATAATAGGTTAGGGAAAAAGTTTCTTCGCATTTTTTAAGAAAATCAAAACTTTATTTAATATAGATTATTTACATTAACTAAAGTATGTAAACCATAAGTGTTTGCCATCTTGTAGGTAGGGACATGATCCCATTGCTATAGAAATTTTGGGGCTTCTGATCAAAATACCGCGACAAGTGGTTTTGGCAGTCCTATCGTGATGTTAACCTGACACTGCCTAAAGTATTCTGAAGAGACCGAAACAGGTGGAAATCTGAAGGTGCAAGGTCAGAACTATACAGCAAATGTATTAACACCTCCCAGCCAAATTCTCTTAATATTTGCTGAGTGGCTAAAGATGTAGCGAGGTCTAGCGTCATCCTGATGAAAAACCACATCCCTTCTGTTGATTAATTCCGGCCGCTTTCTCTCAACTTCTTGCAATAATAAATATAATAAATAATGCCCTTCCAATCCCATCACATACACACAGCATCTCTTTGTTGCGAGTTAACCCGGCTTTCGCCACAGTCTGTGAAGCCTGACCGCCGCCCTTTGATCACGACCTTTTTCGCACGTTCTTGTCGTGCGTGATCCACTTTTTTTTCGGTTTCATTTCGTCGAAATAAAGAATCACAAATAAGTACACACGGTTCATTAGGTTTCTTTCAGTGAGCTCGTGAGGTACCCAAATATCGAACTTTTTTTTGTATCCAGTTGGATACAGATTTTCAAATGCGCCAAAACTGTTTTGTGGTCAATTCCTAGATCTTCAGCTACGTCGTAACTACTGACATGCCGATCTTGCTCCACTTTTTAAAAAATGGCATCCATTTTATCCGTAATAGGGCGACCTGAGCATGTGCCTCTTTGACATCAAAATTGTTGAAACTCTCACAGACACTGCACTAGGTCCACAATCATCGCAAAATTTATTAGTAGTAAAATTTTAAAATGTATTGCATTTCTTCATTAGATTCACTCATCTTGACAAAAAGTAAGAAAAACAAATGAAAATCACACATTTTCCTAATTAGAATTTGGAATTATCTTCTTTAAAATTTAAACTTTTAATGCTACCAAAACCAGCTAGATACAAATAGTATAGCCAAAGAGATTTTATAACAAGTTCATACATGCTTTATGCGAAACGACTTTTTCCCCAACCTAATATTTATGAAGGAGTTTGAAATTGTTGAATTTAATTTAGACGACCTGTCTGGCGTAGGGGTATGTAAATCCGCATTCAACGCAAAGGGTCCCGGGGTCGATCCCCGGGCAAGACAAATATTTGTGTGCATGAAAATGTCTGTTTGTCTTGGTCTTGGTGTTTATTATGTATGTACTTACAACAAAAAGTAGGTATACAAGTTAAGTATTATTATTGTGAAATCGCAAACTAAAACTGTTGATATCGTTAAATGCAATTCCGATAATGATGACCGACTTGTTAGCGCTTACAGGAGAATAATAACAAACTAAGGTGCTGTATGCGATTCTTTTTTTCAGATTGACATTCAAGATGCTTCTAGTCGACAGCGCCTATTCAAATTGATATTTGTTAAACTACTAGTTGACACAAGTATTCTCGTAGAAGATTTCATTTGTGAAATCACTAAGGTTTTATGGGACAATTATTGTAATTTAGCTTAACTCTAATACCTACTTTACCCTTGCATAACATTTAAATAACATATTAGCTTGTAGTACAAGTCCTTTCTCTTGTGACTATGCTATCCATTACTTACAAAAGTTTTTTAAAATAAAAATCATCACAAGAATTACAACGATATTTTCAATCAAATTAAGTTATAGTATTAAAAGTACATAATGAATTCTTGGAGGAACCAACGACGCAGATTTATTTAATTGATATGATATTGATAAATTAAAGGGTACGTATTTCTATCATTTCCTTTTCTTCTTTGTATTATATTTATGTATTTTTTATACTTAGTTGATTTCACTAACACCTTCTTACTTTTCAGGAGGGAAGAGGAGAGACCTTTTCATTTACTGAGATTTATCAAGAAACCTCTTTGGCTTTCGTCCTTAGCAAACAAACTAAGAAAATGTTAGTTAATAATGTTTATCTCATGACTATCGATAGAACCATAAGACAAGTATTCATACAAACTTGCTCTTTGTGATTCCAGTAAGTTGCTCTCTTGGAAGTGCGATGTTGGTTCTAAACTCGATCCAATCCTGTTCAGAATAGCTTCTTGAATGTTCTAAAACTGTAGAGATTGTTTTGTAACCAAACTAAGTTGACGCTTTAACACCCAACCCCGTAGATGGCTCATTAATTTATACCTGTTACTAGCTTCCGCCCGCGGTTTCACCCGCATGGTTCCCGTTCCCGTGGGAATATCAGGATAAAAGTAGCCTATGAGTTCTTGAAAAAGAACAATTAAACTGACATACTTTCTCATTTATCATATTACTAGGATTTGTCCAGTGCAATGGCATGTAGGTACTTGCTAATTCCACCTACTGCGCTAAGGGTTTTGATTCGATCCCCACCTAGAACAAATATTGAAGTACTAGCTTCCGCCCGCAGTTTTACCCCCGTGGTTCCCGTTTCCGTGGGAATATCGGGATAAAAAGTAGCCTATGTTACTTTTCGTCCTTTCAAATAATTCTATGCCAAAAATCAAGTCTATGGGTTGCTTAGTCAGGGCGTCAAGAAAGGACAAACAAACACACTTTCGCATTCCATCATCATCATCATTGCACTCCACTGCTGGACGTAAGCCTCCCGCAAGGTGCGCCACAAGACACGATCCTTTTTCATCCAGCCACCAGCTACTACCCGCAACCTTTCTTAGGTCGTCGGTCCATCTAGCCTACACTACGTTTGCCGAGACGTGGTCTCCATTCGAGATCCCGTCTGCTCCAACGCTCGTCGGTTCTACGACTGATGTGACCAGCCCATTGCCAATTCAGCTTGCTACATTTACGGACAATGTCCGTCACTTTGGTCTTCTGCCGGATGACCTCATTTCAGATTTTATCCCTTAACGAGATCCCCAGCATCGACCTTCCCATAGCTTGCTGAGCGACATGTAGTCTTTGGGCCAGTTTCACCGTCATGTTCCACATTTCGGCTCCGTAGGTCATGACTTGTAGGACGCATTGTTCAAAGACTTGCACTTGCACTTTAGGCATTGTGGTAGTGGTGACGAAAAGATATGACGCAGCTTCCTAAATGCTGCCCAGCCTAGCTGCACCCTTCTAGTCATTCCCGCTCGAAGTTGTCTCAACCCAACTGCACTGTTTGCACGAGGTAGACATACTCCTGGACAACTTTAAGGGGAACCTACGCCAGAAATTGTCTCTGGGACGACATGTTCATTAAACATGACCTGGTTTTCTCCAATTTCATATCCAGCCGATTCTTCGAGATGCAACGTTAAGGTTGTACAGCATCTTTTGCAAATCCTGCAGCGATTTCGCCATCCGGCGGCAAACCGGAGGTGCGTGAGACTCGCCCTTAACGTTGATGCCCAGTCCGGTCCAATTTAAAGATATCCTCCAGTGCGTTGGTGAACTGTTTCGGAGTATGGCATCTCCCTGTCTCACGCCTCTGAGCAGCTGGATAGGTCTGGTCAGATGTGTTTGTACTTGGACGGACATTGTTGCCATATCTATTATAAAGGCTTCTCAGCATCTGCACATACCGCGAATCGACTTGATATCGCTGCAAGGGCTCCAGAACAGCCAAGGTTTCGATGGAGGCGAAGGCCTCGTAGTCCACAAATGCTAAACACAATGGCTGGTTATACTCCTTGGACTTCTGTATAACCTGCCTTACTATGTGTATATGGTCTACGGTACTATAGCCTTTGCGAATCCCGGCTCCTTCTTGTGCCTGGAATTTTGTGAGAACTCTCGACAACAGCTTGTGGCATGGCTCAGAAGCTTTATCGGTCTATAGTTTTTAGGAGCATTTTATCTCCTTTCTTCCACGCCCCTGCTCCACGCTTTCGGGGTATCTATTGCCTCATAGATAAGGCGTGTGTTGGAGCTGCGGAGGTCTCATCTTACCAATCTCCGGATCTTCTTATGGAGTGACTGGGGGTCTGACAGAGCATACTCAGGCGTTCTCGTCGAAATTTCATCAGTTCCAGTGTCTCGCTTGAAAGTTTGGACTTTCGGCTCGCTCGCTTTACTCTGAAATGCCTAGTACCCACATCGCGTTTCCCTACCACCCTTTCGAGGTCCTTGTCAACATTGCCTGTAGTTTCCAGTAAGTGAATCGATTTTTGAGCTCCAGTTGGAATGCTTCGGCATTTTGCTCGACTTGGAGCAGTGATGGATGAAGAACGGACTTCATCATACGACTTCTTTCCAGCTTATAATTGATATTTAGGGTGCCTCGTAGTAGTCGGTGATCGCTACCGGTGTTAAACCTTTTGATCACTGAGACATCCCTAAATATACGCTTTTTATGTGTCATGATGAAGTCGATCTCATTCTTTGTCTTACCATCGGGGCTTCGCCAGGTGGACTTTCTTTGGGGCCTTCTTTTTAAAGAAGGTTTTCATACAGAACAACCTCTTCATGTTGAGAAAGTTGACCAGCATTTGCCCCCTGTGGTTCCTACGTCCATAGCTGCTATAGCATGCTTTCCGAAATATACAGTTAAATGTTTTAATAAGGCTCATACGAAATCAGATTGGGTAACAAAAGGCTTAAAAACATCTTGCTTACCTAAAAGAAAACTCCGCATGTCTTACTATAAAAAGAAATCCTATGGTAATAAAATGTTATACAAGAAATACATTATAAATAAAAATGACGATTCACGTAATCGACATAATATAGAATATTTAAAAACAAAAGATATTAAAATAGATAGAACTTCAGATATAGCAAATTTGTTCAATGCTTGTTTTATAAATTACGATAATGGGACTAGTAACCCTGTAAGTTCGAAAGCTTTGAAGTTTATTCACAGAACTCCCACATCAATATTTTTGACCCCAACAGACGAAAACGAGATAATCAAGATTATTGCGTCTCTAAATAATACAAACTCTACTGGGTACGACAACATTTGTACAAGAGTTCTGAAGTCCTGTGCAAGGGAGTTGGCTCCGTTATTGGTATATTTAGTAAATAAATGCTTTATCGACGGCAAATTTCCAACGGCTTTAAAAGTTTCCATAGTGAAGCC
Organism: Chrysoteuchia culmella; assembly: GCA_910589605.1. Classification (NCBI taxonomy): domain Eukaryota; kingdom Metazoa; phylum Arthropoda; class Insecta; order Lepidoptera; family Crambidae; genus Chrysoteuchia; species Chrysoteuchia culmella. Next base: position 12,762,024 of record OU342653.1, read on the forward strand.
TCTATTCAAACGTGGAGATAGGCATCAAATACAAAATTACAGACCGATAGTGTTCATTCCAATAATAGCGAAAATATTTGAAAAAGTCTTGCACTCACGACTTATATAATTTTTAACGAAGTACAAAATACTCCCAGAGGACACACATACGTACAGTACGGGTTTCGGAAAGGAAGGTCGACTGCACTTGCATGTTTTTCTTTAGTTAAAACTGTCTCAACCTTAATGAACCGAAGAGTCACTGTAACTACAATACTGTATGATATGAGTAAGGCATTCGATTTTGTGAACCAATCGACACTTTTGGCTAAACTCGAGCTGTACGGCATACGAGGACTAGCCTATGATTGGATCAAGAGTTACCTTAGTGATATGATGCAATATGTGGAAATCTCGAAACTAAATGATAAACACTATACTAAAATTTAAAAATAAAATAAATACATTAGGAGTTCCTCAAGGAAGCATATTGGGGCCATTACTATTTATTCTATTCTATAGTAAAGCTGGCAGATGGTCAATTCGCCGCACTCCTGTACTTTTACCATTAAAGTTCCCCATGACAACGGTGAAGTGGGCCTTGGTGGTAGAAAGTATGGGCTTTGTGATATCCTCATATAGGACCTCGACCTCATTGTCCTCATTGTCCAAGTGTATCTGTTGGTCTGTTTCAGTACGAGGTACGCTACTCTAGTCGACACACTGGACACCTCCAACACGTTGTCACTGAGAATCTTGTTAACAAGGAAGCCTAGTCCACCTTTGGAGAGTGATCTCCTTCTCGAAAGTAGAACAGATGACCAGATTCTGTAGTTGTCGTGTCCTCCCCCTGTCTTCGGACTTCAGACAGGCCCAGAACGTGCCACTGTATCTACTCCAGTGCTACTTCGAGTTCGACCAAGCATTTGTCCAGCCGTAGACTGCGTCCATTATACGTCGCGAAGGTCAAATTAAAATTTCGACGGTTTTGGAAGCCATCGGTAGCCCGAAGATTTTTCCCACCCCTTACCCTACTGTGACCGAAGCCTCTGCTATGACCTGGAACAGTCGGGCGGCCAGGAACTAGGGGCCGTGACATAATTGTGCTTGCCATTGGGGGTTTGCCTATACTCACCACGCTAGGCAAGCGGGTTGGTGAGCGCAGTCTCGCACCGCCGACGCTGCTGCCCGTCGACAGCCAGATGTATTTTACCCGACAGTTAAGTGGTTATACCGCCACTGGTTCGATCGCCAGAGCCTCGTTCGTTGTCAGCAAGGTACCACGTGCAGGTGAGGTTGACATTTGGGGCACTTGATAGATGTGTACTTCCCTTACCCCTTTCGCATTTATAACATTATAAAAAAATTGTTAGGATTAGAATGTTATGATTGTAATGAACAAAATTATGTTTGTCTTATGTATGGATGTTTATTTGTTTATCCTTTGATAAAATCATTAAACATGTTTAGTACCAATTACCACAATTCATCTTTAGTTAGTTATTTCCGAACTTAAACTGTAAGAGCCGATGAGGATGAAATTAAATGTCACTCCAGTCCCGTCTCTGAATAAGGCGGCCATTTCTCAGGGGGGGGGGGGTTATAAGAGTAGTTGGAACTTAATCTCGACTTAGGAGAAAGTCTGGGACATTAAGGCGTATTTTGTTGTACCGTAACTTCGCCGACTCGACCCTGTATTTTATCTCCCGCAGTCGCCACCGCCATTTGTTTTATTCTGATAAATATGTTGCGTCTAATAAATGCTAGCTTTATCACCTTTATTATTCATAGGCATCATAAACATTTTATTTACCCAGCTTTAATAAAGGTTATGTACAATGTGTTAGTGATGGATGACTACGTAAGTTAAAACATATTTGCCATTACCAGGCTGTATTCTGCAGTGCATGCTGGTGATGGTGAAGGTGGTATAAGATAAATATTTAACAATAACAATGCTGATAAATATTAAACAAGAAAATATACTAGAAAAAAGCAACTAGTCTCATGTCGCCTTGACGGGACATGAGACTAGTTGCTTTTTTCTAGTATATTTTCTTGTTTAATATTTATCATATAAAAATAGCATTGTAAAATGCAAAATTAAAAAGTTATAATAACAATGCTCTATCAGAAATAGCTTCCTTCCTTTATCAGACGATTATTAATATATCTCTACTAGCCTCCGCTCGCGGTTACACCCGCGTGGTTCCCGTTCCCGTGGGAATAACGGGATTAAAGTATCCTATGTTTATAACAAACAAAAAAAAAATCTAATTTTACCTCTTTATAATATAAGTATAGAAGTATAGATATAGATATCTGAAGCCTTGTTCAGATGAATTTCAAACAGAATCTTTTTTGCATTAAGATACTTGACTGACATTATGACGGCACTCAAAGAATACGAAGCGTATTACGAAGAAAACATATGTATTCTTATTTTTTGTGGCTAATCCTTATTTCTAGAGTGAACGAATTGATTCTGTTTACAAAAACACTTAGAAAATTCGTCACTAAATTATGATGTGATCTAGTTCCTATTTTTGTTTTAAAAGATAATGGGCATTTTTATATGAGTTGCGTCCCAACCCTTGTAACAAGTTGCGACTAGTATAAACATGTTTATTTGGGATTTTAGACTTGTAATCCAAATTTCAATAATGTTTTAATCGTACTTTTTATGTATTTTGTGTTACATACCCTTATAATTCGTTCGTCTCAGCCACATGACACAAGGATCTCCACGACGATCTGACCTGCGCTGCCCGCATCCAGTGAATTTCCGCGACCTTCACCAGATCGACGGTTCTCCTTGTAGAGGCTATCCAGGGAGCGTCGTCTGGTGCGCGCCATTCCAGAACCTTTCCGCCCCAACGACCATGGGTTCTTCTCGCTATGTGTCCCGCCCACTGCCACTTCAGCTGAGCAATCCTTCGAGCTATGTCGGTTACTTTAGTTCGCCTACGGGTCTCTTCATTTCTGTTTCGATTTAACCATGTCAATAGACATTTTATTTTATTTAATAATATTTTTGAGGAGCTCGGTGCCACTAGCGCAGTGGTTTGCGCGCTCGGCTTGCGATTGTAGTGGTTAAACATCTTTCGCAATATCCGGTCATGAAATGGTTGACCAAAAATGTATTGTATCTAGCTCCTTCGTGCTTCGGAAGCCACGATAAGCCGTTGATCCCAGCTGTATTTGCAGTCGTTAAAACCCACCCATCCGTTCCGTAGACCATCTATTCTTTAACTGCCCTAATCTACATAGATCCCTTTACGATACCCTACCCAAAGATATTCCTCGCCCTATCAATATGAAATCCCTGTTATGTCTCATTAATATAAATACCCCCTTATTGAAAATATTTGCAAAATTTATCTCCCACAACAACCTAAAATATTAAATATATACTTCTCTCGTATCATGTTAAATGTCTGTGATGTTTACTGTGTTGTCTTTTATTTTCAGTAAAATAGCTTAGAATATAATAATATCAAATTTTTACATCCCTCCTCACCGTGTAAAGGCTACCTACGTGATTGGCGGAATTATGTTTAGAACATAGAATAAGCCATTCATAAAGAAGAAGATTACATATTTATGATTAAATGTAAAAAAGTAGAGGCTCGTTTTTGTGGAAAGGCATAGCATTCTTTAATAAAGTTCCACAAGATGTGATTCTACTTTTGCATAAACCAAAAAACATGTTAAAAAGACGCTAATGAGCACGGTATTACAAGGTACAAGATTAACTAAAAGACTGTAAAACATGGAACTCATATTTAACATAATGACTACTATATTACTTATCAGTTAAATCAAATAAACTTTGATTGTATTTGGTAATGGTATATTTTTGTAAATACCATTACATACATTTGATAAAGCTGGTATAGTATATTTCATTACGAGTTCGGAAAGCCTGTCATTGCAAAGAGTTCCGACAAATTGAAGTCGGAACTCTTTGCAATGACGGTTCCGGACGTGTACTGAACAACCTTTTTTTAATTTCTGTGGAAAACGGAAGAAGCCAAAACTATAAAAAAAACCTTTTTTAATGCAGTTGCGAAAAAATGAAGCAATTGAATAAAATAATAAAAACTCAATAAACTCAACTAACTAATAATGGCGCCAACCGTAAAAGAATATAAGCAGTGTTTTTTTTATTGTTTTCATCACCCATTCCCATACCCATCAAAGGGAACTATGCCCATACAGCCAAGTCTTCAGTAGATTTTTTTATTGATATGTAATGAAAATGAAATTTAATGAGATGAAATGAAATGAAATGAAATGAAACTTAACCTAACTCATTGAATCAAATCATTAAATCTGATATTGCAACAAATTAGTAGCTTCTTTTTAGAAATATTTGCATGAATCATAAAAACTTCTGTTTTTTTTTTGTAAAAACTTCATGGTTGGTTTTTTCTTTTTAATAGATATTATTTTGACAGTTGGGAAAGAGAACACACGAGTTCGGAAAAGGTAAAGAAAAAGCTCGAGTATGTATCCCGAACGCTATACGTCCCTGCAATACGCCACTTTTTGAGCAACTGTGTTAAAAAGATTATTTTGCACACGTTTTTCGTGTCAGCATAAGAAGTCTGAAACAGGTGGTAGGGCTAAACTGACAATTAAAAAATACGTGTTATGCTCAATTACATAAAGAATTTTTTTTTAATTTTTATTACAGTCCACCAATTACTCTAAATCGGGAAAAGTAGGAGTAAAGACTGATTTAACCCTAAAGCCATTTATTAATTATTATTATAGTATCACTTTTATACTTGAATAATCTTAGAAAAATTAGTGTTTTTACCCGACTGCAAGGGAAGGGCTTACGGATCATCATAATCATTATAATTAAGATATAGTTAGATTTGTCTTGACAGCCCAAGTGTTCTTAGGTAAGATCTTACATGATTAATTTTAATAAGGGATTTTTATGTTTCTAGTGTTCTTAGTTTAAATTAATCTTAAAGTGTACTATTACATAGAAGCTTAAGGTAAGTGTATGATGTTCTAAATTTTTTTTCTTTTTTAAGTTATAACTTGTCCAAGTATATCCTTATCTTTCTTTTGTAAGTTATAGATTGTCTTTTGATGCAGGCGGATTTTTTAGTTTTGTTTTTTTTTTATACTTGTTCATGCGCAAATGCACAAACGTCACATCACTAACTGAGCGGCGGCGGGGAATTCCGCCGCCCGTTCGGCACTTTGCGATCGACCGGCCACGCATACGTCGCGTCCATTGTACCGTTTTGTTAACAATTATTTTAGAGCTTCATCATTAATAACCTATTTAATACAGTCCACTATACGTATGATTTCGCACCAAAACATTGGTCCATTCACTGCAATTTTGAAGACCAGAAGACATTTTAAAGTTCTAAGTGGCATTTTGTTGGACTTTGAACCCGACGCGCACCGTGTCGACTTTATACGCCGAGTCATCCATCTACTTCGAATGAAGAACGGTTAAGGACCTCTGTGAGTCGTTCCAATTAATATCCTTACTGCTTACCTTTCTTCTCAATTTAATGGTGTGTTTCTAAATACACACACCAGCACAATTAGGGGAACACAAAAAAAGCTCGATTTTTTTTCCAAATTTTCGGGTATCACCTTCGGGTGTTTTAATCACCGATGAGAGCCGCTTCTGTGTAAATTTTGTGGATGGGAGGGAAAGGATGTGGAGGTATCGAGGTGAACGCTACAACCAGACTAACTTCACGGAAACGGTGTCATATGGTGGAGGGTCAGTAATGGCATATGTTTAGGAGCCCGCACAGAGTTAGTGCTCATTGAAAATGGATCTCTCACTGCGCACCGATACGTAACAGAGGTCTTAGAACCACATGTCATACCTTTTGCCCCATTTATAGGCCAAATTTCATTTTTATGCATGATAATGCACGCCCTCACACTGCAAGAATAGTGAGTAGCTACCTCCTGGAGGTTGGTATCAATCAAATGGACTGGCCGGCACGATCACCGGACATGAACCTAATAGATCACGCTTGGGACATTCTGGGAAGAAGAGTTTGACAGCGAAATCCAGCTCCCAGGAATGTCGAAGAACTGAAACTGGCGTTGGTGGAAGAGTGGGACAATTTACCCCAAGAAATAATCGACAGCCTTATTCAGAGCATGGGAAATCGCATACAAGCTGTGTTCAGAGCCCGCGGAGGCAACACTCGTTATTAATTTAATCATTATTGTGTAATTAAAAAGCAAAAAATAAATTTTAAATCTCACAGTAAAATTGTTTTATTTTGCAAATTTTCGCAATTCAAGTGTATTTTCTAAAAACTTGCTAATGCGTAGCATCTTTTGGTTTAATTTGAGATATTTTAAGACTATGTATTTGTTTTATAGCTGCAAATATTTATAGAAACTATATTAATTAAAAAATCGTCCTTTATTTAGTGTTCTCCTAATTGTGCCGTTGTGTGTATATATTTTTCCAAATGCTATCCAAAATCTTTCGCAATCTTCGCCATTTTGAATAGTCAGTTCAAGTTGCTAGCTTTTTCGTATTAAATTCTTATTGCCCAGTTGATTTAGTGTTTACAATCGTTATTAGTTATTAGCAGCATCGATATTGCACTCGTAAATATCACCGCTATTCATCGATTCACCCCCTGCAGACCCACCATACCCCTAGCCATACCCCTGGGGGTAGGGTGGGACGGAATAATACCACCGTAGTGCTGTGCACTATATGCTTTCAGGTTTTGTTTATCCGAATATTACGTACTTGGTGTTAATAGCATCCCATATGACAAAGTATAAATTCTTGTAATTAAGTTTTATTTGATTGTTCTGAATGATAATCTTATCCATTTATTCCGCTGTATGCCACTGGATCTGCCACCGATGGCACAAAACGGAATAAAAAGTTTAGTTTTCGTTCCGTTTAGTGACATTTAGTTCGTTGTAGTGCAAGCAACGCAATCAAAACTTATATGTAAAATGTAACAATGACAGTGCGAAAGTCCTTGTTTTTTTATAACCAACCAATTAGACTCGTACTTATGAACTGTATACTATATACCGTGAAATTTTTTTAATGACCCAAGCTTAAGGGGAAGGTCATGTTAAGTGTTTAGAATAAAATGAATAAGGAATTTTATTTTTTAAAAATATTTTCATTTTTTAATAATTTTTATTTTTATATTTTATCGACAATCATTCGGATATAATACCCAAACAACACCAAAAATGAAAAAATAAAAGCAAAAAACAAATTAAATAAGTAAAAATAGTAAAACAGCTGATCGCCGGCGCAGTAGGTGCTAGCGCGGTCACTAGCCCGCGACGCGACCTGTGTCGACCCCGCACAACCACACGCTCGCATGTGCCTTCTGACTACCGATCCATTTCTACAACTGAGACGAACCTGGTAAAAGTTCAAACGTTTGTTTATAAAATAAATTTTACAAAAAAAAAACCTGAATGTAAGTACTTACAAGCAGCTAACCTGGTGTTTAAGGTAAATAAATAGTGTATGTAAACTGTCCATCAATTTCGGCATTATTCTCAAAATCCAATTTTTTTTTATTTACTCTTGATGTGCTTAGAAGTTACGCACAGGAATCTGGGATGCATACAAGCAAGCGCCAGCGACGGACGCGAGTAGGTACATAAATCGTATCGTGCCGCTCCGTTTCTTAGCAATTCTTCCGCTCAAATGGTACACCTACAGACTATTGTAACATTTAATAAATACATTTCGCCCTTTTTTACTATAAACTAATAGTACCTAGGCAGGCAGCTGCGATACTGAAATAAAATTACTGTTACGGATTAAAATGCTCACAAGTTTATAATACATTTAAATAGCAAATTGGCGTTTTAGAGTTTGGATACATGTTTTTAATTAAAGTAATAATAAAAGACTATTCAACGATTTGCATAAACGCTGAGCCTACCCTTCAATAGGTATGTGACACGTCGTCAGATACTTCTTTTTGAGTGTATTAAACATTACTATACTACGCTTATTGTTATTTCGTAAAATAACAATAACCTGGATTCTTTAGTAGTAGTTTAAAGGTAAGATTTAAATAAAACCAAAGACATACAAAACGAATAATCTAGCATACCCAGTGCTAGCGCTCCCGCGCATAAATGCCTGCCGCCAGAATTGTTGTCTAAATTGACGGTCCACAAATACCTGATGAGTGTGATTGAGACTTGCGCTTGTGTGTACAAAATTCCAATAAACTGACATGCTTAATAAATAATAAATTTGAACGGACTAAGATTTGGAACTTAGCAGCAAGTAACTTTCATAACAAAATTATTTGTTATGAAAGCCCAGAGCCCGTATATTACCCACGTAGCTGTTTGAGGGTGGGTCCAAAACTAGCTTCATCCTATTAAATAAAAAAGGGTGGGTCCAGAATTGGCACCATCCTTCCAAGGAATAATTTAAATAAGTTTCATTTAATTTGAATTCATCAACAAAAATAGGTACAGCATTTAAACACACTGTTTTTTTTAAACAAAACGCGATTAATTACTTAAATAATGTTTTAATTCAATAATGGTACGCACAAAAAAAAATATAAGTAAGATGCATTCATGTTCTCTTCTAAAAGTCATAGCGAAATTAAAACTTTCAATCGTTAATCATAATGCAGTGTAGGTGTACTGATTCTTTGCGTTTTGCCGGTGCGCCTGCCGAAAGGCGGCACGGGGCGGCGGCATGACTTTGTGTCAAAGTACCACAGTGATCAAAAATGACCGTTCTAATACATACTTTTCGATGAACTGTGTAAATTCTGTAATTCAACTTTAAAATAAAATAATTTATTGATAGACATTATTAGACACAAGCGGCCGCCCGCGGTTTCATCTGCGTCGTTTTCGTTCCCGTGCAAATATCGGGATAAAAAGTATCCTATGTTCTACTATCTCTGTGCCAAATTTAACTTTTGTTACTCTTTCACGCTAAAAGAAATCTTAGCGCGAAAGAGTAACAAACCAACAAACTGACATACTTTTGCATTTATAATATTAGTAGGATTTAAGCAAAATTAATGGTACGGGTTTGTTTTTGTTGCTCAATTTGCAATTTGCAGACCATTATCCAAAGTCGGACTAGGGACAAAGAATACTTTCCCCCATTGAAACAGAACCACGTGGACACAGCCACTGGATGAAATATCTAATAATAATAATTTTCGTTTAAAAAAACATGTGAGTATATCGCATTGCTATCTGCATTTAGTAAATTTTTGATAGTTGTTTTTTTTTACTTTTCTTAGGTACCTATTTTACTTATCACTATCCGGCTATCCGCCCTAGAGAATCATAGTTAAAGAAGAATACGATTCTAGTAGAAGAACTAAAACTCTGCCCCTAAAAGTTAATTTCTATTCGTAGTAAGCAATAAAATTTTTACTGATAAAAAAAATACTTTGTTGATTTGATATTTATTCAATTCGATATGAGTTGAATGAACAGTGCGGGCCAAAACTTAAGATGTACTTAGTGTGAACTAGGCCTAAAGCACAGAATAAAAATAATTATATCGCGCTCTGATTTTATTTATTCAGTTTGCATTTGCATGTTACTCTTGCTTGTCGCGCGCGTTTGCAAACATAAACATGCCTCGTCGGTATACCAACCAGGAGTACCTGGAGATGGTCATTTGTTATCGGGAAGCAATGAAGTGCTTAGAGCTGCGGTGCACCTCTATCATGAAAGGTTTGGTTTGGTGTACGAGTCGAGCATCGCACAATTTTGAGAGCTGTTTCATTATTTCGTGTTTTAACTACTTATTTCAAGATAACCTAAGAATTCTAAAATGATAACGTTATTCAGGGAAAAAAGTCATGATTTAGTTATTATTGCATTAGTTCGTCATTCCAAAGCCTGTTAAGTGTGATGGAAAGTTATCACCTTTCTAGTGTTATTAATGAAAGTGTTGAAGGAGACTCGTTCGACATTAAGTATGTAAGTATTTAAACTGAACCTACACAGTTTAGATATTAAATTGGTATTTCTATTTTATCTCGAAAGTCGTTTGTAATTATTAAATTTTTTGCTGATGTTGGTTTAAGATAAAACGCAACTTTCCCGCGTAAGTAACAGTAGGTAGGCAGTGAGATCGTTAAGTTAGAAGTTGCAAACAGTGGTTTTGTTTGACTATTTGGGTGACGTTTTAATAAGTATCCGAAAAATCAACGATTACATTGTTTTGACAAAATAAAAAAATTGGTAATAACTTTCCGAGAAAATAACAGTAGGTAGTACGGTTGGTACTGTGATGTGACCGTAATCGTAAGTTGGTTTTATCAACAGACGTTTATATATTCATTAACTCGTTTGAAAAATTCTTTCATTTTGCTTGTCTCGTCTCAGTTGTAGAAATGGATCGGTAATCAGAGGGCATAGGAGAGCGTGTGGTTGTGCGAGGTCAACACAGGTCGCGCCGCACCTACCGCGTCGGCGATCAGCTGTTTTAGTATTTTTACTTATTTAATTTATTTTTGCTTTTATTTTTTTATTTTTGCCTTTGTTTGGGTTTTATATCCGAATGATTGACGGTAAGTCATAAAAACAAAAATTAAAAAAATAAAAGTATTTTTAAAAAATAAAATTCCTTATTCATTTTATTCTTAACACTTAACATGACCTTCCCCTTAAGCTTGGGTCAATAAAAAAATTGCACGGTATATATAACACCTCATTAGTCTTTGTACGAGGAATAACCGGGATCAAACCCATGGAGCAAGACTACCGTTTTACTGTTCACCCGTACAATTTACCCGTACTTACCTCAGTTTTTGGCAATGTTCTGAAGTGCAAAAGAGTTGGTCCTAGCATTATTTTCCACTTAATTGAATTGTCTAGTGTGGTTGCGTATTAAGAATGAAAGACATTACGTCGCAACTATAAAGTGGAATACCTAGATATATTGAAGGGAATTATTGAATGAAAACAACGTACTTCCTCAGTAAATCTTATATTGTGACAATTTTGACAGACCATAGATACAAACATTTATATTTATAACATCCCGCCCACCAAAAGGGGAATACAGAGTATAACCCTTTTACATACTTATAAAATCAACATCATGAACATTCTTACATAAAAACATATTATTTCGACATTTAAAATTGATCGCCATACAGAATTACAAACCAATGTGGTGGCGTTAATTAAACACAAAAAACATTAGTTATCATCGGTATCACAAGGCATAGCACATAACTTTGTTATAGATCGTCTCACAATTTTATCACCACTTTTTACACTGTATACTCTAGAAATTTTATCTTCACCGGGATGTTTGTCAAGTATTCGCCCCATCAACCATTTTCCGGGAGGCAAACCATCTGTTTTTATTAGGACAATATCACCTATTTCAAATTCTTTAATTTTCTTTAGCCACTTAGGCATTTGCTGTTACCTGGCTAAATACTCGTTTTGCCATTTACTCCAAAAGTCACCTAGGAGTTTCTGAGTATGCTTACATCGAGAAAGAAGATTCATCTTTACATTCTGTAAATTTCGTTCTGGAACCACGATGGGTGCTTCTCCTATCAGGAAATGTCCTGGTGTTAATGGAATAACATTATCAGTATCGTCATCGATTACTGTGATGGGTCGCGAATTTAGACAGGCTTCAATTTGGCAAAGGATGGTGGTCATTTCCTCGAATATTAAATTGGTGGTTAAGATGCGTTTCAGGTGGTATTTGATGGATTTCTCGCCTGCTTCCCACAACCCGCCAAAATTTGGACTATAGGCTAGAATAAAGTGCCACTGAGTACCATCAAGAGCTAGTGATTCTTCAGTACTACTTAGTTCGAAACTAGCTTCCTTCCATGCATCAACTAAACTCTTGTTTGCTCCTACAAAGTTCCTTCCTTGGTCACTCCACAAATGTGAACACTTTCCTCTTCTGGAGACAAAACGTTTAAATGCACCAATAAATGACTCTGAAGTTAAATCTCCGACCAACTCGAGGTGAACAGCCTTCGTCGATAAGCATACAAAAATGGCGATATATGCTTTTGTTGTTCTTAAACCTCTCGATCTAGACATAAGAATCTGAAGTGTGTCGCATTTATTAAAAGAATAGCAATAAATAATGCGGCAAATAAGATTTCAATACAATTTATTTATATAAAAATAATAAAAAAAATTACAAGGTCGATGGTTAGGTTGCCTAGGTCACAAATTGCACGATGTCTAGGACCCTGAAATACCGCACTCTCCTCCGTCCTTCAGGCTCCAGTCGAGGTAGAACTTCAGCTCGTAACAAAACGGGTCAGACTTTCGGTTAGGCACTCTACTCCAAATCAGGATAAGGGTCTGATAAATAAGGGCCAAGGAAGGTTCCGCTCCCACGGGTGTTCCCAGTAAGGGATTATCAACTAACACTTAAATATTAACGATTAGCAGGATAACTTTATAAAATTAAAGATCGCGGTGCAATGCACTATGTGCGCGCGACTCAAACCAGCGTGGGCTCGCTTTGACGTTAAAAATCGGTGTCAGGAATGAAGAGCGTCCGTGACTCCGTGTTACCGCCCGAGCCAAGTACAGGTGTCCGCGGGCAGGCGGCGAAGGGAGGGTGACGCGGCCGGCACCGAGGCGCGCCGAACATTTGAGAACAATAGGTTGCAGTGGCCAACGTATTCATATTGAAACAAAATAGTTTGTCCGCTTGTACATTTAATATTTTTTAAAGTTTCAATAATTAATACTAAATATCAATTAACGTATTACATACTATTATACCTACTGAGTTTAGATCAGATTATAATGAACAAAATATAGTTTTATTTTTATCAGTAACGCTACGTTACAAGTGGCCCAGCAAAATCTACACCACTGTGCAAAAACGGTCGTGATGGTGTTATCCGTTCCTCCGGTAAATCCACCATTAGTTGCATCTTTGGAGTAGCATTATGTCTTGCACACAACCAACACTTATGAATATGGGATTTTACCAAACCTTTGCCTCGTATTATCCAGTATTTAGCACGTATATAGCTTAGCATGAGTTGTATCCCTCCATGCAATGTTTTCAAATGGGCATCGGCAACGATTAATAAGGTGAGTTTGTTTTTGTTTCCCAATATTATAGGATGCTTTCTCTGGTCATTTAACGATGCATGCCGTAAGCGTCCGCCTACCCGGAGTATATCATCTTGATCCAGGACTTTTTCTGTTAACTATACCCTTTCTTCTCAAACATTCTATTTCTTGTTCAAATTCTGATCTTTGTGCTTCTATAACACATCTTTTTAATGATGCTTCTAACTCTTCTGTTGTCAAGGCTGAAGGACCAGTATATTTATCTTTAGATTTGCAATAGTTTAAGAATCTTTTACAATAGACAATAGTTTTCAATAGCTCTGTTAAGGAGTCGAACGATCCAAAATGTTTCATTAAATCTTGATGCTCGTTTTCAACATGTACTGTCACATTAGTTTGAATTTCTTTCTTTTTTAGCTCTAGAGTTGTTGGTATAATTTCAGAATTTATTAAAGTTATTTCTTTTTCAGACAGCCATTGTGGTCCCTTCCACTTTGCTTCTCTGACTGTATTCGCGCCTGACATGACGTCATCCATATAAAAATCTTCTTTTATAGTCTGTGATGCAGAAGGTGAGTATACTTGTAATGTTTCTTCTACGCTTTTCTTTTTTTTAGTGAGTCTTTCGTCTTTTGTTGGATGAATTACTTGTTTCTTCTTCTCTTCTTCTTGTATGTATTTTCTTTCAAGTAATTGTATTTCAGTCTTCCTTGTATCGGTGTAATTTTTGTTGTCTTTATTAATCTTATCATTCATGTTTTCTGTTTCAGGTTTGTAAGTTTCGACTTCAGCTAGTTGGTTCAAAGTTTTGACTGCAAGATATGGAGCGGAGGCTGTGCCAAAAGTTACTCTAAGTAAACGGGAAGTTTTGATGTCTTCTGAAGATTCAGCACGTCATAATATTCGTTGGTAGTTCGTATCTTCTATGGCTACTAATATTTGGCGGTACATCTTCTCTATGTCTGCTACATAACATATTTTCTTCATCCTCCATCTCATTACAATATTTCGTAAATCATCTTGCAACCTAGGACCGACTAGTAACTCGTCATTCAATGAAATTTTTCCAGCTGTGCTCTCTCCCTTACACGATGCCTCAAATACTACACGAGTTTTTGTACTTTCTCTTTGTTCCCGAACAACAGCATGGTGCGTAAGTAAACAGCTCTATCGTTCTTTTCCATATCTGGTACTTCTTCCATATGATTTAAACTTATGTATTCTTCCATTACTTTCTTGTAATCTTCCTTCAATTGAGGCATTCTGGTAAATCTTCTTTCTAATTGTAAAAGTCTATTGGTTGCTATTTCTTTTGTGTTTGTTTCAGATGATTTGGGGTCATCAGTTTTGAACGGTAATTTGACGATGTATCTTCCTGAAGAGTCTCGTGAATGGGTTTCTTTGTATATATCTTCGCAACGTTGTTCGTCTTTTGTATACTTTCTTTTTTGTTTCATTGTCTACTTCTCATATAGATTTTAACATGTCGTCTAAATCTATCGCATGATGCATCACAAGAAATGAATTTCTTGGAATATTTGTCGAGATTTCTCCGAATATGATCCAGCCCAAAGTTGTTTTATGGGCGCATGGCGTTCCTGTTGGACCCTTTATTATGTCTTGCTGTATTATATGCGTATATTCCTTCACACCTAGAAGTAAATCTATTGGTCCAGGTGTTAGATAGCTGGGATCAGCTAATTCAAGTCCATCTAGGTGTTTCCAGTTCTTATTGACGATAACTTGATTAGGTATCTTAGTGGTCAGTTGTCTAGACATCACGTAAGGTTGTATGGAAATAGAAAAACTTGCGTCCAAACGTGAACTTGTATTAAACTGTACCACGTGCTTGATATCGGTTCTTGTCGATCCCACTCCCACAATTGTACCTTGAACAGATTGTTTCTTAAGTTTCAGTTGCTGAACCACCCGTTCACTGATGAAGGATGCTTGTGATCCTTGGTCTATTAGTGTACGAAGAAAAATAGTACGTCCGTCTTCTCCTTACGCTCGTACTAAGGCTGTAGCTAAAAGGGCAATTCGTTGATCTGTAGTTACATTTAATGAAATTGTAGTGTTTGCTTAAACTTCGTTGTTTTCTCCTAAATAAGTCGATAGTGTAATTGCTAATGACACTATCGACTTAGGTAAACAAATGCCTAAATTTTGTGAAACCAATTCGGATGGATTGTATCTGGGCCTGTGCCTCAGTTACCTCAGATACGCCCGTCTCTTGCAAAAAGCTCACACTTTTGTAATTTTAGTAATCCCATCGACACACCCGTCTTGTCAAAATTTTGGGAGCTAGATTCAGTTTTCTCTAAGCACTTGCTATCTCAAGAAGAGAGAGCTTGTGAATTTAGCTTTAAACAGAATACATTTCGAAATGATAGTGTTCAGTTTACTGTTACAATGCCTTTAAATACTGACTCTAAGGTTCCGGGTAATTCATATAACTTAGCGAAAAAACATTTTTAGATACATGTTCGCTCAATATAATTAAATTGCTCGGCTAAGAGTAAGGTACATATCTACAAACATACATAAAATTAATAAATATAAACGCGATGCGATTAATTAGTAACCTCTTTGTTTCATGTCGGTTTAAAAACCTTATAGCACCGATAAAAGTAACTAATGACAATTAATCCCCGCTTAGTTACTGGGATCGAGATGTGTACTATGGTAATGGAATCACTGACATTTCATAAACTTTAAGCGTTTCTTTTGGTGTGAATCCATGATCATACTTGCTTAACTTAATACACCACCGAATTCCAAGATTTTGCTTAAATTCCAAGAAAGCACTGTCGTTCACAAGTGGGGGTACGTACCGTCGAAAGAAAATCCTGCGGACCTTGTTTCTCGCGGGGCGAAGGCCGATATAATCGGCGATTGCTGTTTATGGTGGTCAGGCCCTTAGCTTTTTACAAAATTGCAATTCGAATGTTGCATCCTTCTGCGATTGCTGAAAAGGGCATAATTTTTTTATTTGCACCTCCATATTCCCCTCATTTTAAAAGCCTGGCGGAAGCCACCATTCGGCCCACGAGATATCATCTCAGGCGGTTGTAGAATTTACCCCTTTCACATTATAATATGAAGAACTAGCAACCGGTCTGTGTCAAATTGAGGCCATTTAATAATAATAATAATAATAAAAACACTTTATTGCACATAATAAGAACACAAAGAAAAATAAAAAACAGACAGTAAAAGGAAATACACAAAAGGCGGCCTTATTGCTAGGTAGCAATTTCTTCCAGGCAACCTTGAGTGGTAAAGAAATAAGAGGAAGAGCAGAAAAGGGGGAAAAGGGGGGGAGTGGGTGCAATTGAATATAGAACAATATAAATAATCATACTTAGAATGAATATATAAACATATAGTAGGAATGGGAAAGGAAAAAAATTGATTAAATATGAGAAAGGAAATGCATTCTGACTTGATCGCTAAAAGACTTCAATGAGCGAGCTTTTCTAATACCTTCTGGAAGGGAGTTCCATAGGCGAACAGCATGCACAGAGAAGGAATAGGAGAGGAAATCAGTGGTATGGGAAGGAATATCAAGAGTGAGATTAGAGTAAGAGCGTAAGGTGCATTGAGTGGAAGAGGAACGATAGTGAAAGTATTCTTTTAGATAGTGAGGAGAAGATGGATGAAAGAGGATAGAATAGAGAAGCGTAAGAGTATGTAAGTCCCTGCGCCGGCGAATAGGGAGCCAATTAAGTTTGGAGCGAAAGTGCGACACGTGGTCAAATTTGCGAAGATTGAAGATAAATCGGATACACATATTCTGCAGACGCTCCAGCTTGTTTAACATAACCTCCGAGAGATCTGTGTAACATACATCAGCGTAGTCTATAACGGTAAGGAGGAGAGACTGGGCAAGTGTAATTTTCGTTTTAGTCGGCAGAAAGTTACGTAAACGGTTCAGAGAGCCATACGCCGCAAATACTTTTTTTCTGAGCGCTTCGACCTGAGGGATCCAAGAGAGGCATTCATCGAAGACTACGCCGAGGTTTCTAACAGTCTTTGAATATGGAACAATAGTGCCGTCAAAGGTGATAGGAGGTAATTGTCCAAAGTCAATCCTCGATACGTAATGTGGGCTGCCAATAATGATGGACTGAGTCTTGGATGGATTGACCGTAAGCCCAAATGACTTACTCCAATTACTAATAATGTTGAGATCGGTATTGACAGTCGCAATTGCATTGGGGAGCGCAGATAGAGGTGCCTGTGTATAAATTTGCAAATCGTCAGCATAAAGGTGATAGGAACTTGAAAGTGACTGAGTGATGGAGTTTATAAATACAGAGAAAAGCAGAGGAGATAAGACACCACCCTGAGGAACTCCGGCGGTAATATCGCACCATGCATAGGAGGAGTCTCCTAAGCAGATGCGCTGCCTTCGCCCTAGCAGGTAACTTCGAAACCAATCATTAGCAGCTGGAGATATGTTAAGAGACTGTAACACGCCAAGGAGGATGTCAAAATCAACAGAATTAAAGGCATTACTGAAATCCAGTAATGTCATCAGCGTAAGTTGACGGTTTTCCATTCCAAGGCGTATGTCTTCCGTGATCTTAACCAATGCTGTAGATGTGCTATGGCCCTTACGGAAACCAGATTGAAAAGGATTGAAAAGATGATTTTGATTGAGATAGGCAGTCAGCTGGCCATAAACAAGTTTTTCTAGGACTTTTGACAGGAAAGGAAGGATAGAAATAGGACGATATTCGGAAAACGTTGCAGGATTACGTTTTTTGGGAACTGGAATAACATACGCATCTTTCCAAGAAGCAGGAAAAACACCAGTTTTAATGGAAGTGTTAAGGATATAGGTAATGACGGGAGCAAGGATATCTATTATAGGAAGGATCATTTTGCGAGTTATAGAATCAGCACCCACAGCATTAGAATTGATCTATAGGATACATCTCTTAACCTCACATTCTGCAAAATTATTTAGAGTAAAGGAAGAGTCAGGAGTTGGTAGAGTTGAAAGAAAAGCCAGAGTTCTAGCTTTACTGGTGCTATCAGAAGGCACAGTCGAGGAGAAGTGGCTATTAAGCCGATTCAAATCAATATTGTTCGTACTGGTGACATCATGAGATTTACCAACTCCGAGACTTTTCAAGAATTTCCAAACTTTTGCAGGGTCGTCTTCATGTTCTATGGAATTGTGGGTGTGGCGTCGTTGAGCGTCCCTAATCACAGTATTGCAACGATTCCTGGCACGGTTATATTTTAGCTCATTACGCCCCGAGGGGTCAACCTTGAACTTTGCTTTGGCCCTGTTCTTCCTATTCATTAACGTTCTAATCTCCTGAGATAACCAAGGCGCAGGGAGGTGTTTTATTTTAACCGGTCGAATCGGAGCGTGGATGTCGTATAGTTCGGTAAGATGCTGGTTAAGAAGTTCCACTTGCTCATCAACATTGTCCGAAATGAATAACGAATCCCAGTCCCTATTCGCAGCGTCTTCGAGAAGGCGCTCATGATCCATATTAGCAAAACAACGCTGAAGCTTAACGGTTGGTTTTAATTTCGGAGGACGGATGCGATAAGACAAGTAGACAAGATCATGATAAGAGAAAGCGTCTGCAGAGTATTGACCATGCTTAGTAGCTAAGGTCGAAGATGAGACAATGATGAGGTCAATTAGAGAAGGAGTGCAATTGGGAAAGTGATGAGTTTCCTGTAATGGAAGAATGTGTAAATTGGACGAGTTAACTACCGATTGAAGTTTTTTAGCTCGGGAATCGTCTTTAATAAGGCAGGTATTGAAATCACCCATAATGATAGTGTGGGGATAAGACGGAGAGAGATTTTCCAGGATCTCTTCGAGAGACTCAAAGTAGTCAACTCGAAGCGAGGGACTATAAAAGACACCTAGAAGAAGCTTAGTATGGGATAAACATATTTCGAGAAAAAGATGCTCGGCACAGTTGGGAGGTGGTGGTTGAGGGGATCGACTAAGGATAGAAAATGGAATGTGAGAACGCAGATAAATTGCCACACCTCCATGTGAGGAACTTACACGATCATTACGAATCAAATTGAAACCAGGTAAGGAATATGACGTCGAGGAAAGACAAGGGTTGAGAAAGGTTTCGGACACTAGGATAGCGTGTATATTCTTGTCATCGAACGTGACCAGCATATCCGAGAAATGTGCAGGGATGCTCTGTGCATTAATGTGGACGGCATTGAAATTTTTGGAAACGTCCGAGAAGGTATTACTAAGCAAGTCGTTTAGAGGGCGATCTAAGCTGTGAAAGCTAGAGTCAGAACTAGATGAAGAACAGGATAAAAAAATATCAGTTGCATTATCAAGTGATAGATCCATAAACTAAACTTTATATATAAATTTGAATATATAAAATATAGAATTATAAATTAAATAAACTACATATTTATAGTACCCACACGTTGCCTGAAAGAAACAACTGCTAAACAGAAACAAGAAAAAAAAACAACGACACAAAACATAAACAAGTAAAAGTACAATTTTACAACACTTATTTCACTTCACAATACAAAACAAAAATAAGATACAGAAATTCACAGACCAGTGTGGCAGTGTAATCGAGACTCCGCAGCCTATACTGTGTCACAGATGTCATCTCAACTGTGGTCTGGCTTTATGTCAAACAAACGTCTTATCATTGTCAATGTCTGTCAGTCAGTCAATGTCAATTGCCATTACTTAAATTAAATTCTATTATACCTACATACAAATGGAAGCAAATTGCAAAATTAAACAATACAAAAAGAGAAAAAAATAGTGGAAAGAATTGTTTTTTGTTTTGAAAATTCTTTATTTCATAACGTTGCTTACAATGTATAACTTAAAAAATAAAAGTATACAGTAACATTAATAAAAATACACTTTTGCAGGCTGGAAACACCTTGAAGTATCCTTATTTGTTACTTTCACCGCAACTTGAATTATTTTATAAGTGTCTGCGACATACGTAATAGTCGATGTCGAAGAGTGCTAAGTAAGCATTTATTTTAATTGTGTTATTTAATGTAAGTTTATTTTAATAAAGATCTGACTTCGAAGCAGAGAACATGTTTTCATTTTAACTGCCTCATTCCCGCGGCAAATCCAAATACCTCATGGCGACCCTGCCACTTTACGAATCTGAAGATTAACAATATTGGAGAAGATCACACACCTGCTGGGAGAATATATATACATATTTTTTTTTAATGAAGAAATAGAAGAATTCGTCGACACATTCTGGAAGCATTTTTTTTAACATGGGGAAACCGCAAAGCAAGGAACAAGTCGTAATCGCTCAGACTGCGAGCGGCGATGCTCATACAGAAAAAACTACCGGACTGCAACTTGCTGAAATACTTATAATCGCCGTCATAATCATCTTGGTGTCTTCACTCGCATTCTACCTTTACAAGAAGTGCCGCCAACAAGCTATGAGATCATTACGTCGTGAGCTGACCCGTCATAACTTGGCCAGCAACGCCACTTCAACTCTGGAGCTATCAGCTGCACCCTAAAGAAGAACTAGAAGGAGCGGAGTCCAGGGAAATCCCGGCCCACGGTGTCCAGGGTATAGCCCGGCCCACCCTCATCGTAGTCAAGATCTTGACCCTGCCCATGGCCTGCCTTCAGCGTTATCCAGCCGCCACATCAGCTCAGCCTTCAAAAGTCCACCGTGTGACGACGTTCGGCTATCGTATCCTTTATAAAATTAGTATATACTTATCTAAATGTAAGTAAATAATGAATAACTGTAGAGTTTCGTTTAAATAACATTTTAGTATATTTTTTTTTTAACTAAATGATTAAGTAAAATATGTGTTAAGTTTATATTATGATACAAGATTTAATTGATTTGCATAATTCATTAAAATACTATAAGGACTATTTACGTAAACTAGGTCCCGAAAGAAGAAAATCAGAGTTAGCCTTGAAAAAGTTGAAGAAGCAAAGGTCCGATTTAATAGATTAGAAAGTATTAGGACTGAAATCTGTCAACAAATAGATCGGTCTGAAATAAGTTCGAGGGACACTTCGTCTATTAATAAGTTTGTAGATGATATTAATTCTTTGTACAGTAAAATTGTATCGTTAATGACCGACGAAGTACCTTTACCAGCAAAAATGGCAACTGATCAATCAAATAGTTTTGATATTAAGACTGCCATATCCCTTTTACCTGTTATGACCGGATCAGAATTAATTACTAAGCAATTGATAGATGGAATTGAACTCTATAGTACCATGATAAAAATTGATACAGCTCAACAGTTAATTACTTTCGTTTTGAAAACTAGGTTGTCCGAAAGTGCGAAATTACGTATGAACCCTAGTTACAGTACAGTACCAGATCTGATAAAAGATATGAGATTGAAACTGTTATCAAAAGTTTCACCTGTTGCTATCCAAACACAAATGCAACAATCAAAACAAGGTTTTAGATCAATAGAATCGTATGGTAGAGAGCTCGAAAATTTATTTGTGAAGTTAACCTTGGCTCAAGCCAATGGTGATGATCGTGCATATACAATTTTGCGTCCCATTAATGAGAAAGCAGCCATAAAAAGATTTTCAGATGGCTTGTCCGACCCCCGTCTGAGTACTATTATAGCATCACGCCAATTTTCCTCGCTGCCAGAAGCTATAACAACTGCTATTGACGAAAACACCACGTCAACCGAAAACCAAGTCATGAAGGTGTCTAACTTTCATTCTAATAATCGTGGTAATCGTGGTTGTCGCCAAAACTCATACCAAGGTCGACAAAATCATTATAATTCATTTACTCGTGTGCCAAATTATAATCCACGGAATTATAATCGTAACAATAATTCCAACTTTCGCAATTTACCTAACACATATTATAATTCTAACAGATCGAATAACTGGCAGAGCGGAAACAATATGACGCGGAAAACTTTTGGTAATTCGAATCAAAGCGCTAACGCCGCGCGCGGGCGCATTGATGCGCGCGCTCCGGGAATACGACCTCGGAATGCACCTCACGTTCATCTTACTCAGCAGTATGATGACGGAAATGTAAATGAAACTAATATTTCCGATAATAATCTGTTTTTTCGTGCAGAATAGGAATGATAATTTTATTTTAAGTTACAACAGTAATTGTAGCGTTATTTCATGTTCTATAGATAAGGAAATACAGATTAATTTACTCGTAGATACTGGCGCCAGTCTTTGTGTGATTAAATATAGTTGGATAAGAAATTTTTCTGATTTAGAAAGTAAAATAATTAGAGATAGAATTACTATTAAAGGTATAAGTGGTAACTTAGTTTCAGTAGGTTTTATTTTATTAGATTTTTATATTGAAGAGATTAAATTTACCCAAAAATTTTATATCTTTGAGAATCTCTCATGTTCGGCCGATGGAATATTAGGCCAAGATTTTTTCTTAAAATATAAAGCTATAGTAAACTTTCAGGATTATTCCTTAACCTTATTAAATAAGGGAAGTTTAATTACAACCGAGATAGTCGGTAACAATAGGTACGTTCATACGATACCGCCACGATGTGAGATAATGAAGAGTATTCCTACTAACTACTGTAGTGATTGCGTAATCTTAGCAACCGAAATCCCTTCACAACCCGGAATTTTTGTCGCGGGAATGATTGCAAAACCAAAAAATGGTCATTTTGCAATACGTATTTTAAATACAACCGATAATGAAGCTGTTATTGATTTTTCCTTTTTAGAAGTACACAGTCTAAACACTTTTGAGATGTGTAACTTTAATGAGAGTAATATTTCTGTTAAACGTGTAAAGACCTTATTTGATTTACTGGATTTAAGTTCTTATTTGAATAAAGAAGAACAAAGCAGTATTGAAAACATCTGTGCGAAATATGCCGATGTATTTCAGTTACCTGGAGATAAATTATCAGTCACTAATCTGATGGAACATTCCATTAAATTGAAAGACAATATTACCCCAATTTATAAAAAACCCTATAGAATACCACATGCGCTTAAGTCCGAAATACAAAAGCAAATTAATGACATGTTAGAAAACGACATCATTGAGGAGACCACCTCAGAATGGTCCAGCCCTGTTCTTCTCGTCCCTAAAAAATCAGATAAAAATGGAGAAAAGAAATGGCGATTAGTTATTGATTATAGACAACTTAATAACGTAATTCAAGATGACAAATTCCCATTGCCAAATATTACCGAAATTTTAGACTCTCTTTCTGGTAGTATTTATTTTTCAAAATTAGATTTGTCACAATCTTACTATCAGTTATCATTAGATAAAAATAGTAGAAAGTATACCGCCTTCAAGGTCGACAAAATGTATCAACTTTCATTAGATAAAGATTCGAGAAAGATGACAGCTTTTACAACTGATAAGACCTACCAAATGAAAAGATGCCCTATGGGATTAAAAACTAGCCCCAGTGTATTTTCTCGACTTATGACAATAGCAATGTCAGGGTTAAATTATAAACAAGCCTTTGTGTACTTAGACGATTGTATCGTCATAGGAAATTCACTAGAAACACATAATAAAAACCTGATAAGTGTGTTAGAACGATTTCGCAAGGTTAATTTGAAACTTAATCCCTTGAAATGTGAATTTTTACGTAAAGAAATCATGTATCTTGGGCACAAAATAACTTCTAAAGGTATATTCCCAGATCCATCAAAAATCGAGGTTTTACAAAACTATCCAGTACCTTTAAATACTGATGACGTAAAGCGTTTTGTCGCGTTTGCCAATTATTATAGGAGATTTATCCCAAGTTTTGCTAGTATTGCCCATCCATTGAACAGTCTTTGTAAGAAAAATGTATCTTTTAGTTGGTCACCCGAGTGCGAAACAGCTTTTCACAGATTAAAACAGGCACTCATTAGCCCTCCTGTATTGCACTACCCCGATTTTTCAGAAGAAAATACGTTTGTGCTACATACAGATGCATCTAAAATAGGATTAGGCGCGGTTTTATCCAATAAAGACGGATCAGTCATTTCATATGCAAGTCGTAGTTTGAAACCCGCTGAAATTAGATACCCTATAATTGAATTAGAATTACTAGCAATAGTGTGGGCAATCAGACATTTTAGACCTTATTTGTATGGAAAGAAATTCAAAATTTTAACTGACCATAAGCCCCTTATTCATTTGTTCGGTATGACCGATCCCTCTAGCCGATTAACAAAGTTTCGTTTATATTTGGAAGAATATGACTTTATAATTGAACATGTCCCGGGAAAGGATAATGCTGCTGCAGACGCATTAAGCCGTTTACCGATGACTAGTACACAACTAAAACAACTTAATCAGAAAGTTGTATCGGTCATAACTAGAGCACAACAACGAAAAATAGACGAATTAAAAAACAAGAATATTACTGACTTGACAACTCAGAACCCTACAATTTTCAGGTCTGATCAACCTAAAGTTGTAGAAATTCTGAAAAAACCTTCTGACAGTATTGAACTTATAATATGTCCAACTAAATGTGATAGGAATTTAAGCAATTATAATGACATAATTAGTAGCCAATCAGGCAATTGTGTTTATTTGCCCTCAAAATGTTGTATTTACCTATTTTCTCGATCGTCATCTACTTTCAAAGTGCTGATGAGAGAATTAGAGCTATTGTGCAAACGATTTAAAATTCAGGAGCTTGTTATCGTGAAAAATAAATATAACGAAGATGAGATTGGATTATTATTGAAAGAAGTGAATACTTCATGTTTACCGAGAATTCTCGTAATCAAAGATGTTATTCGTGTGACCAATCAACACGACAAAACTTTAATTTTAAATGATTTTCACCTGTTACCCACGAGTGGCCACGCGGGCGTAACTAGGATGATAAATAATATAAAGAAATATTATTTTTGGACAGGAATAACTAATGACGTCACTAACTACGTTAAAAAGTGTAAACAATGTCAAATAAATAAGTTTACCAATAAATACGTTAAAGAACCTATGGTCATAACGACCACAGCAAACAGTGCATTTGAAGTAATAAGTTTAGATCTAGTAGGTCCTTTAGATATAGATAATTTTGATTATAAGTATGCACTAACGCTTCAATGTAACCTAACGAAATTTGTTGAAGCATACCCGTTACAGAGAAAAGACGCGGAAAGTGTATCTAGAAGTTTCGTAGAAAATTTCATTTTAAGATTTGGTTTACCTCGTACTATTATGACAGATCAGGGAACAGAGTTCACTTCTTCTATCATGAGCAACATTTGCAAACTGTTAAATATTACTAAGCTACAATCGACAGCATATCATCATGAAACAATAGGTGGTTTAGAAAACACACATAAAAATTTGGGAGCCTTTCTCAGAATCCAATGCGAGTCTAATAAAAAAGATTGGAGTGTTTGGCTACCCTATTGGTGCTTTGCATTTAATACAACCGTTCATAGTGAAACAAAGTATACACCATACGAGTTAGTTTTTGGGAAATTATGCACATTACCTAGTAATTTAAATATATCTCCAGAACCTTTATATAATTATGATGATTATCCATTACAAATGAAATATCGATTACAAAAAGCGCAAACAGAAGCGAAACAAAATCTTTTAGCAAGTAAGGAAATTAGAAAATTTAACTATGATAAGAACTGTAACTCTATCAATTATAAAAAGGGAGACTTATTGTTAATAAAAAATCAAATAGGAAATAAGCTTGATAAAATTTATAGTGGTCCTTATGTTGTAGTAAAGGACATTTCTCCCAATGTTGTAATCTTAAAAAATAATAAAGAGGTAATTATTCATAAAAATAATACAAAAATGTTTCATGTGTAACATTGTAGTTTTTATTTCATTTATAAAAAAAAAATGTACTTATTTTTTTTTTTTTTTCTTTTAACCGAGGGGGTGACGATATACTTTTCGGGGGAGGTGAAGTATCCTTATTTGTTACTTTCACCGCAACTTGAATTATTTTATAAGTGTCTGCGACATACGTAATAGTCGATGTCGAAGAGTGCTAAGTAAGCATTTATTTTAATTGTGTTATTTAATGTAAGTTTATTTTAATAAAGATCTGACTTCGAAGCAGAGAACATGTTTTCATTTTAACTGCCTCATTCCCGCGGCAAATCCAAATACCTCAACCTATGTAAGCTTAAAAGAATACTATTGGAATAACTATTTAGACCTTAAATTTTAAAAGTAATAGTATAGCTACACAATACAAAATCATTTTTTTAATAACGCGATTCGATCGTAGCCGATTCGCTTAACTCATAAAAGTGGGTAAGATAAAATGCAAATGCATTAGGCATTAGCCACTAAATAATGAAGTGTACACTGACACGACCAGCGTACAACGAGTGGCGAGAGCTACCGCTCCCCCCGCCGCCGTACTAAGTATGGACGACAGAGGGGAAATTAATGCGGCCGCTGAGTGTCACTAGCTTTGTCATGCGCGTGCTCATCGCTACTGATAACGTCACAAGCAAAACCGGTTGGTGGGAACAAGACGTAGTGATGCGGTAAACGGAACGTGCCGTATCTGTCGATATACTCAATGTCAGCTATTTGGGTATTGCAAATGTTTGATATTAATGGATTAGAATTGTTTTTATTTTTATTATAAAAATTACGTGTCAGTTTTAATATAAAAGAAATAAGTAATGGATAAGAAATATTTATATGTAAATTTACTAAGTTTGTTTTTAAAGGCGTATTGTACGCAATTTTTAGTGCTTTATTTTGAATAACCTGCAAGATTTGGTGATTTGTTAAACACGTATTACTCCATACGGGGCAAGCGTAAGTAATACAAGGCCTGACCAGCGCCGAGTACAGTCTAAGTTTTGTAGTAGAACTAATCTTACTTTTGCGGTTTAAAATGGGGCTCAAGGCTCCGAGTGCTTGAGCTCCCTGTATGCGTAGTTGAGCTATATGTTTAGACCAATTCAGTTTACTGTCCAACGTTACACCCAAGTATCGTACAGAGTTGTTCCAAGATATGCTATGGCCACCTATTTGAAGTCTCCTTGTGGGCAAGGTGCGATGACGGGTGAACATAATGGCTTCAGTTTTCGACTTATTGAGCTTAAGTTTCCATTTGGTAAAGTAGCTGTACAACAAGTCGATAGAGAGTTGCAAGCGACCCACAATGAGGTCCAAATCTTGGGAAGAAGTATAAGAGGCAGTATCATCTGCAAAACAAGCAAGTTGAGTACGCGGTTGGATAGGCATATCATTCAGATATAGCAGAAACAGGTACGGTCCTAAAATTGATCCCTGGGGTACACCGGCCGGCACACTCTGGACACTGGACTTAACATTACCTATATGAACCATAAATTTACGGTCAGCTAGATACGACTGGATAAGCTTGACTATGGAACATGGTAAGCCAAGTTTTACGAGCTTATGGAGAAGGCCTTCATGCCAGACCGTGTCGAATGCCTTCTCAATATCCAAAAGAAACATACCCGTTGATTCTTTTAAATTAAGATGATGAGAAATATGTTCGGTCACCCTAGCAAGCTGTTGTGTTGTGGAATGAGATGGGCGAAACCCGAATTGCTCATTGATAAGAAGGTTGCTAGATATGTTTTGCAGTCGCGTATAAATTAGTTTTTCGAATAACTTTCCCGGACATGGAAGCAGACTGATTGGTCGATAGTTGGATGGTAACAGAGGATCCTTACCAGGCTTCCTTAGTGCAATGACTTTAGCCGTTTTCCACGCTGAGGGGAAATAACCTAGATGCAGACAGGCATTAAAAATTTTGGTTAGGTAGATGATAGCTTTTTGGGAGAGGTTTTTTAGCAAGATGTTACCGATACCATCCTCCCCTGCAGATTTACGAGTTTTAAGGGAAATAAGAGTTTCCCGAATCTCTGACGGCCTAATAGGGTGTTTAAAATCTGTAATTTGATGCTCATTGATCTTATACAAAGATGCTTGAATATCGGAATTCAAAACCTCACTGCTCCAATCACGAGTAAGACACATATTTTCATGAAACGCAGAGGCCAGGGCATCGCACTGCTGATCAACATTTGTTGTAAGGGAACCGTCAGAGCATTTAAGAGGAGGTATTGATATGTTTTTTGGCTTAAGGGATTTGGACAGCTTCCATATATCAGAACTAGGATTATCCACACGTGCTAGTTTCTTATTCCATAGGTGATCTAGGTGTTGCCTAGTGCGAGATTTAATTAGATCATTAAGGCTATTTATTTTTTGCCGAATAAGCCTCTTATGGAGGCCTTGAGACAACCCCTGATCAATTTTACGGAGATTATTTTTATATTTAATTAGTTTTTTTATGAAGTGCGGGAGACGAGATACGCCATCGGTGGGTGTACCGGTAGGCACGGAAAAGTCTCTAGCCTTGCAGATTATGGTGTGAAGGTCATCAACGGCTACATCAATTTCTTTAATAGATTTAAATGTAAGTGAGGTAAGACAGATATTTTCATCAAGAGATGATCGATAATTATTCCAATTGGTATGTTGATATAGAAAATGTTTCTCTTTAGCAACGCGATCGAACAAACCATCAATAGTAAAATATAAAGGGTAGTGGTTAGATGAAAGTGCTACATAGGCCTCGGGATCGCTTATATGGTGGATGTTCGAACATAAGACTAAATCAGGGTTAGTTGATTTTTTGTTGGATGAGTAATTAACCTGTGTTGGAATATTAGAAGCATGAATTGTATAGTCATGATTTAACATGTGTCGGAAAAGAGTTCTCCCACGAGTATTGGTGTAACTACTGTACCAGTAACTATGATTTGCATTAAAGTCACCGGCAATTAGAACCCGAGGAGCACACTTCAGCATCATATCAAGGTCAGATTGCAGCAGTGGTAAGTTAGGAGACTGGTATACAGAAATGATAACGTGTTCAATCCCTTTTAGAAAGATTCGAATACCTACAGTTTCAAAGTTAGTAGTTTTTGGTAACGAAATCAAAGCATGTTTAATTTCTTTTCTTACGAGCAGAGCAACACCCTGACCTTTACCATTTGGTTGCTTGTCTTGGCGGTAACAAAAGAAGCCAGGCGTAGATAGAGTAACAGCTTTAGTGAGACGGGTTTCGCACAAAGCAATAATATCAACAGATACTACACGGGTCGCAAAATCAAGCAATTCATGTATCTTACCTCGAACGCCATCAGCATTCCAAGATAACAGGCTTAGTTTAGCGGGATCATACATACTGACCAAGATGACTGAGCACGAGCATGACTTTTTCTATCGGGGAAGTACACGATAGGAATTGATTTTTTAAACTTTTAATAGCAGAAAGGATATCGAGCATTTCCTTAATTGCGGAATCTTCATTTATAGGAGGAGAAACATTCGCTGGAAAGTTTATATTACCAATATTGTCGATTAGAGGAGCAAAAGCGGTTGCTGCTGCATAGGATCTGGTTTTGGCGGTTGAAGCGGACTTAGGTAAAGCCGACTTACTGGGTACTATGGCTATTGGAGCAGGAATCTTACGTTCTGCATTTCTTTTTGAGTGCAAACGTTCCAAGTAGGCGATTCTTGCACTGCATTTACTGTAGTTGGCTGGATGATCCTGTTCACAGTTGCAGCAGCGCGGCACCTCGCTGCGATCCTTTCTAGTACACTCTGCTGTCGAATGAGGTTCGGCGCATTTCACACAACGTGGTGGCATATTACAGTTTTTAGATGAATGGCCAAAATCCTGACATCTGAAGCATTGTGTGCCCATCGAAAAGTTAGGTTTATACTTTTGCATTGTAACAACACAGTTGAGTATATATTTGACTTTACGGAACTTTATAATATCAACTCCTGTTGGCAGTTGTATAAGGAAAGGAGGATATGACTGTTCATAGCCTTTCTGCGATTTTAACTTTGTCACCTTCACTTCTTTAAAGCCTATTCTGCTAAGCTCATTTGGTAATTCTTTTTCAAGCGCAGCAGGTAAACCTCGCATAACTATCTTCGGAGACTTCTCGTCCTTGCGAGTGTAGGTAAGGAAGGAAATATCTTCATTGCGCAGACCATCTTTTACAGCTTGATGCGCTTGGGGTGTGTAGCATATGATGGCAACTTTATTAGAACTCCGATACTGCAGGTGGTACTGATTGCAATAACGGCCGATGATTGTACGAATAGATTCGTGTGTCCATTCTTTCTTTATATCCAAAAGAATTGGTGGAATATGCCCTGACTTTTTTGGTGCCTGTGTTGCGTCTTGAAGATTTACGTTCTCTGAAGTATCCAATGGGAGGTCTTCAAATTTGTTATGGGTCTGAATATTACGCGAGTCATCATATTGTAGATTTTCCTTATTTCGGGAAGCATAACGCTTTGGAGTACGCCATTCTTCGGCAGTGACTTCGGCAGGTCTTTTGGAATTGAGACTGCTGCTTGATGATGAGCGTACTAAATATCTTTCCATTACGACGGTTCCCCACCTATCGACCGTTTGTGATCGATAAAATGACGTCGCATCACTAGATTGGTAACAAAAACTTTGAAGACCGATAAAACGCACTAGCACACGAGCTCACGGGACGAACGTCGAGCGCTGAATGGTGAATGTGAAAAAAGAATTAACATAGTAGGAGCTAACAGAACATAAAGTAAGTATAGCACAACACAAAAACAAAAAATGAAAAACTTGACAACAACAGAGAAAAAGTATACAGTAACTAATGTTATTTCCTCCTTGCAGAGGCTGCCCTCTTCGGTTTCGCGGCTACAGGCCCACGAGCTTCGGGTATTTGAGGAGCAACTGCAGTCCCCGACACGATGGACTCGGCTTCAATCAGCCTCACGATGTCGCTTGCAGACACAATGCGATGACGCTTACCTTCTGCTCCAGCCACAACAATGCGACCAGCGGTGGTCCAGCACCTAGTGACGCGTTCCCTTGCAGCAACAAAGAGTTTATGTCGACGTTTTGTAAGAAATTCTGACATGGTGATGCCGCTACCTTTCAATCCGGACTTAGATAGCCACACATTGTCCCGCACTGTTTCAGCATAGAATTTGATCAGCATTGGCCGGGCATTACCTTGACGGGCCCGACCCAAGCGACTCACCCGACAAATGTCTTTGGCATCAAATGTTGCAGCAGCTAGATGTTGGGATGATACTTCCAGGAAGGCCGCAATGGGATCTTCATTCTTCTTCTCCGGGACACCATGTAACAACAACATTGTTCGACGACTCCGCATTTCAACATTGTCGCACTCCGTGGCCAATACTTCCAACTGCTTCTCCAGGTTTTTAAGTGTGTCAACAACTAAGTTGCGAAATGCCTGGAACTCCGCTGCCAAAGCAGGCAAAGAAGACTGTGGGGTATTGTTTTTGCCAAGCTCACTCTCGAAGGCTGCCATTCTTGAGGTAAACGATTGAGACAAAGAGTCGATAGTGCTGCGGATTTCTTCCATTTGTGGTGATTTCCTCCAGTGATGCGAAGTGAAGTGAAAATAGTGGTTGTATAATTTGAAGTTAGAAATTTCAAGTAAGTGATGTTTCAGAGAGGAGATAACAGCTGCAGGTACTAAGCAATGTTAGCACATTATTTTTATTACTTTGGATTATTTGTAAAATAAAGAATTACTTTTTTTAAACAAATTTTAATTTTGGAGCTTTTAAACAAACTGTTGCAAGTTCTGAGGCTACCCCCAAAAAAAAAAAAAAAATTTAAAATCCCGTCCTTTAACTCCTCTCTCCTCAGACCCTTCCGACTTCTCAGCCCTTAATTTTTTAATTGGACGTCCTCTCATGTCTATACCGTGTCCGCAGGCGTCAGAAAGACCCATCAGCAGTTTGGAGCGGCACAGGAGGATAGACTATATTCGACAACATTTCTGGCAGCGTTTCGCTAATGAGTACATATCTCTCCTGCAACAGCGAACAAAATGGTCAACTTCTTCTGGACTACTAACCACCGGAATGCTAGTACTGGTCCGCGACAAGGCTCTACCTCTTCTGGTCTGGATGTTGGGCCGCGTGGTGGAGGTCTATCCGGGCAGTGACGGCGTCTCAAGGGTGGCTGACATTAAGACCAAGAAGGGCTTCATCACGAGAGGGTCGAACAATATTTGCCCTCTTCCACTGGAAGATGTCAACGGGCGGGAAGATGTTCATGCGCAAATGCACAAACGTCACATCACTAACTGAGCGGCGAGCGGGGAATTCCGCCGCCCGCTCGGCACTTCGCGATCGACGGCGACCGACCAACACGCATACGTCGCGTCCATTGTTCAGTTTTGCTAACAATTATTTTAGAACTTTATCATTAAACAACCTATTTTATACAGTCTACTATACGTTTTATTTCGCATCAAAACAATACTAAAATAACGCATTCAACTTAGCATCTTATTTGATTAAAGTGATCAACTATCCACATGATAGTGAGTATTAGATTAATATAGTTACTAGGATTACTTATGAGCAACTCCACTTAGATATTCTTATACATATCATATATAATGTTGCATAGAAGCGAGAAACTTTTAATTCTTAAATTTAAATCCTGCCTAGGTTATACAGGAGACTGTTTGACTTTTTAAGAAGGTAAAATACTTTTGATATTGACTGTACATTTCGTTCCATGCTATGCGCCTCCAGCCGTAACGTGGGAGTTCGTAATAATGTTAATGTGCTCCTTATTATTGTTTTATTTTACTTTTGTTTTTTTTTGTATATTTTTATTACGTAAATATTTACGTAAAATATCCATACACAACGTTTTGTTTTACTTCAGTAGGAGTAAGTATAGCTTAAAACAGGCATGGGCAACCTTTGACATGTTGAGGGCCAAACTTTAGCGTGCAAATACGTTCGCGGGCCGCATTTAAAGTACTTAGTGCATTTTAAAGTAGTGATAATATTTTATGCGATAGATATTAGACATGAAATAATACGACAATGTTATTATAGTACAATTTAATAAAATAACAAAATAAAAAAATGGTACATTATAATTAAATCATTAGATTTGCAACTACGAAAGTTCACCGAAATCAATGAGACAGTTGAGCTTGAATTTGGGAAACTAATCCATCGATATTTGGATTAATTCCACTGATACAAAGACGTAAAGAATTTTCCAAATTATCGTCAGTCAGTCTTGTACGATGTGTTGATTTATTAACTTTCATCAATGAAAAGAACTGTTCGCATTTATAAGTACTGCCAAATGCACAAATCAATCTTCTTGCGAATTTTCTAAGCTGCGAAAAATTGTCTTCTTCTAGGTATTTTTTGTAGAAATCGCACAACTCTACGTCTTCAAATTTGGATTTTAGGAGTGAGTTTTCTTGAATCTCGATCGACTCCATTTGTAAGTGTATTGGAGCATTTTGTACATTACATTTTGTAGGAGTAGCAAATAAACTGAAACAGTCTTCCATGTTTTTGAAGTCGCTAAATCTGTTCGAAAATTGTTCCGACAGTAGCTTGAGTTCTTTAGCATATTGAGCATAAGCAATATTTTCATACGCAGAGAGCGTGCTGAAATGGTAACTGTTACCAGACAGCATCAGTGACTCCCACAAGCGTAGTTTGATCTGAAACGCTTTCAAATGGCTGTACAAATCATTTACTAATTGTCCTTGTTTTTGAAGTTTCAAATTTAAATCATTCAAATAGCCTGTAAGATCGACCAGAAATGCTAAGTCACATATCCATTTTGGGTCACTTAATTCAGATAGTGGTTTACCTTTTATTTTCATAAAGTCTGCTATCTCATTTCTAAGCTCGTAAAAACCATTTTAAAAATTTTCCTTTGCTCAGCCATCTGACTTCACAAAAATATGTTAAGTCGTTATATTCAGCTGATATTTCATCCAAAAACGCCTTGAACTGACGATGGACGACTACCACATTCATAACATTCTGGAGTCGAGTGGACTTAGAACATAAGTTCTGTTGGTGGATAGTGCAATGAAGGACTATCAAATCATCTTTTTGCACATTTAATTCTGTTGCTTTTTCATTCCAAATTCCGATGAAACCTTTACGTAAGCCGACCATAGAAGGTGCACCATCAGTGCATACTCCAATTAATTTTGACCATGGCAAGCCAATGAATGCTTGTGAATACCTTTTGAACTTCAATAAAAATATCCTCTCCTGTAGTGGTTCCTTTTAGCGGCTGTAAAGCAAGCAATTCCTCAGTCACAGTGAACTCCTTATCAACACCTCGAATAAATATAGCCAGTTGAGCTGTGTCAGACAAATCGGTGCTCTCGTCTAATGCAATGGAAAATGATTCAAAACCAGCCATACGGTCAGTCAATGTTGTTTTTATATCATTAGCCATCATTTCTATACTTCGAACAACAGTTCGTCTTGACAAACAATTTTTTTCAAATTCACTTTTCTTTTCAGGACACAAAATACCGCAAACTTCTAACATACACTCCTTGATAAATTCTCCTTCGGCAAATAGTTTTAATGCCTTTGCAAATTTTGAGCTAACTTTCACAACATTATCAAGTTTGTTTATGAAACATTTGTTGCTGTTTTTCCAAGTTTGCGGTAAGCATCTGGATTTTGTCTGTTCTTAATTGTCCTGTCAATGAGTGCAGCGTAGCATGCTCAGTTGAGTAATGCCTCTTTATATTGAATTCTTTCATTACTGAAATGGATTCATTACACAGCAAATAAATAGGCTTACCATTGTGCAAGATAAAAAAGAATTCTTCAGTCCATTTTTCTTGAAACTGGCGCCCCTTTGTATCTACTTTTCGTTTCTTTCCACCAGACATCATTTTTGTTTACTTTTCGTTCAATAAACTTAATAACAACTTATAGTTAGTAACCACTCAAGATGCACACATAGTCACAAAGCAAGTTGACGGCTCAAGCAGTTCGCTAGGATATCGTTTGTCCAAGTTATCACATCGGTAGCTCAAGTTATATGAAAGAACGAGTACAAAGGGTTAAAATAGGCGATTTTACCAGCTCTGACTCCCCCGTCACCTATAGAGTACCACAAGGAACTGTTCTTGGCCCTAGTCTCTTCCTAATTTTATAAATGACCTGTGCAATTTACAGCGTAATAACTGCATTTTTTTTACTTTTGCTGTCGATACTGTTTTAATATTTCATGGAGAAAAATGGGAGGAGACAAGAGCCATGGCCACAAAAGGTCTTCAACTTGTAATGATTTGGCTCCAAAATAGTTTATTGACATTAAATCTTTCCAAAACGAAGTATATTACATTTGGTATAACATTGAAATACACGCCAAATCCTTCCTTTCAGATTGCAACCCATACTTGTACTGATGCACAGTCTCATCTTCCCTGTCAGTATGCAATTCTAAAACGCGTCACTTTTGTTAAGTATCTCGGTGTCTTATTAGATCAAACATTAAGTTAGATGCCCCATATTGAAATGCTAACGGAAACGACACGCAAACTAATTTTCAGTTTTAAGACGCTGCGGCACTTTGCAGACCCGAAATTATTGAAAACCGTTTACGATATGTTGGTATAATCCATCTTGACTTATAGCATTAAAGCATGGGGGGGAGCCAAAAAATCTCGCATTCTTAAAGTAGAACGAGCTCAACCTGTTCTTAAAGTTATGTTCTTTATACTCTTTATACTAAACACAATTTTATCACAGCATAATAAATTAGATTATATCTCCAATCAACCACAACAGCGACGAAACTACAAAGTATTCCCAACCCTTAAATCCCGAACATTTTCTATTCGGACTTTTCTCTACTATATTGGTACCTTTTTGTATAACAAAATAAATCAATTTCATCATCTTGACAACCATAATCTCAAAATTAAATTGACAGAGTGGCTTAAAGCCATGTCGTATGCTGAAACTGTAAATCTATTTACAGTGATGAAACAACTGAGTTACCATTGTCAATTTCACTATCTTAATCAATTAGATAATCAACAAGCCAAATGCGGAAAAAACTGGCACTTAAACACAGGAAAGGCCTAGTTTAAGTGTGCCACTAACATTAGTATTATTTAAATTGTTGATGTTTACTAAACTACCATACCTTATGTTTTGTTAATCTTAATTTTAAGTTCGAAGTTTATGTTGTCTAACTTGTCAATTGTTTACCCGTTCGCGCGCCAACTACCGCTGCAGCGCTGCGCAAGCACATCGACTCGATTTGTATTGAACATTGTCATAAAGCGCGGCTGCGCTGACGTGCGAACTTATAACTACTTATGGTAAATTTTAAATAGAAAAATATTGGAAAAATTAACTCGGCCACAAGTGAATTCTCAGACGGGAATCGAACCCGCGACCTTTGGAAATCCGGTCCAATGCTTACTTATGGTTAATTTATACTTATGGTAAATTTTCTATTTAAAATTTTCCATAAGTATAAAAATAGCATTGAAAAATGCAAAAAATACAAAATCATAAATTATAACTACTTGTTTATTCAGTTATTTACGCAAACAAAAATTAAGACAATAGCGTATTTCAATCCGGATATTTCTCGCCTTAGCTAATCTAGGATTCATCGCAATATTGCAACATAACAAACAAAATATGATAATTGTCTATGATTTTGATGTCATTTTGGTGACACTGACCGCTCATTGGCTGCGCGTTTGTGTGCGGCGACTAATGAGAATCATTGTGGAGGCTCCACAATGAAAAATGGCGCCAAAATTTTCTCATTTTAGAATTTCTTGTCACTTCGAAATTTTTACATTAAGTATATATATGTATTGTTATTCCTGTGTTATGGAATAAGTACGTGATAATATTATATATTTTAATGAAATTGTGAGCATCAAATTGGTTGCGAAAGTCAGTAATGGCGACATCTATGACATTCTTTGATAATAATTCAGTTTTTTTAAAATACTTTTGAAGATATCTTTATAGATACTTTTATCAAAATAATGGACTTTAACAAAACGGAAAATGTAATTAAATTAATGTTGTCATGTTGTAATGATAAAAAATAATCCAATTCTCTTTCTTTGGAAAGTGTTTCTTCAGATATCAAACCATTAGCGATAACTTCTGACACATAGTGATTAGACTCATCAAGGTCTATAGAGGTAGGTATAATAATATTTTTTACATCTAACTTTAATAAATTTTCATTATGTTCTTCGACTTTAGTATTAGAATTAAATGTTTTACTGTTCAATGTTTTCAGGCATTTGGAGTAGGTATAATCATTCTCATCGCTGTGACTAATTGAAGGAGTTAAAGGAATTACGTCAAGGTCATCAGGAATCTCAAAATTATCAGGAAGGTTAAGGTAAAAGCGATTGGGCGATCTTTCCCCATCGAGCCTTGTGATAGTATTGCGGAAATCGCATAGTTGGATGCGTCACAGGTGAGGATAAATGGAATTGTAAAATCGGGGTAACATAAAATAGGCGCGTTTATCAGTTTATTTTTAGCTGTTCAAATGCAAGTTGTTGTTGGCCCCATACGAATGGAATATTAAATTAAGGAGGACTGATAAATATTGAACAAGAAAATATACTAGAAAAAAGCAATTAGTCTCATTTATCAACTAGTTTCATGAGACTAGTTGCTTTTTTCTAGTATATTTTCTTGTTCAATATTTATCACATAAAAATAGCATTGTAAAATGCAACATTAAAAAGTTATAACTAAGGAGGACTGTAAGGGGTTTGGCTAACTTGGAAAAATCTTGGATGAACCTTCAATAGTAAGAGACTAATCCTAGAAATTATTTTATGTTTTTTTGACATTTGGGGATAGGAAATTGGCTCACTGCCTTGACTTTTTCGGGATTGGGTTTTAACCCTTGGTAAGTCACTTATTTACAAAAAAAAACTCGCATTTGTCCGGTTGTAGTTTGAGATTGTACTTTCCAGGCGATCAAATACGGAGCGTAATTTATTAATATGCGATTCTAAATCGAAAGAATAGATAACGATGTCATCAAGGTATACAAAACACTGCATACCTTGAAGACCTGAAAGAACTGTGTTCATGAGCCTTTGAAATGTTGCAGGCGTATTTTTGAGACCAAAAGGCATACGCGTTAATTCAAAATGCCCTTCAGGGACGCTAAGTGCTGTCTTAGGCACATCTTGTGAGGCTACTTCAATTTGGTGAAAGCCTGATGCGAGATCAAGCGTCGAAAAATATTTACTTTTACCCAACTGGTCGAGAATTTCATTGATTTGAGGTATGGGGTATTCTCCAATAGTTATATCGTTGAGCTTCCTGTAATCGACTACAATGCGCCACTTTCTTTTCCCGGAAGCATCGATCTTCTTCGGGACGACCCAAATGGGAGAAGACCAGGGAGAAATAGAAGGTTTGATAATTTTATCATGTAGTTAATAGTTTTTCAATTTGAGATTTTATTTCTTCTTTGTGCGCTTCGGGAAATCGGTAAGATTTAACGGTAATGGGTATAGAGGAACTGGTAGAGATTTCATGCTGAATGGCGCTGGTTGAAGTAAGATTTTCGTCTGCTAAATGAAATATATCGGAATATTCAATGCAAATGCTGTAAAGATGTCTGGCCTCTTCGTTATTTCAATGTAATACGTACTCACTAAGCACTCTTCTCAGAATGTGTTAGGTAAAAATTTTCTTCTTCTACAGTGTATACTGTTAGTTTATATAACAGCTTACAGGGATAGGATTTTCAGAAATGTTGAGGACGGATATATTAACTCTTTTGTTAGGTTTTACTTAAACTACACAATGGATACTAAAAGAGAGTCAGAGTGTTGGTCAAAGTGTTGGTCTAATATACCCTCTCTTAATTCTGGATTTATAACCGTACATTCAATTACTGTTTCTGTACGAGGTTGGATAATATAGACTGGTTCGTTGAATGATAATTTAATATTGTGATTATTTATTCTAGACTTCTTGTACTGTAATTAAATTTACAGCCGTGGTGTTTAAACAAGTCGTTCCTATACCATCGTGATCGTGAGGTAAATTAATATTTTCAAATACATGGAATTTGTGAACTATTTCAAGTTCTGGATCGAGATAGAGTTTCAAATTTAAGCAACCAAGATTTTCGATGCAATCATCATTAGTGTCTATTTCTTTTACAGCAATTTTATCATCGTCTAAAATGGACAAACGGATGCGCCTGAGGCTATCAAGAAGGTAAGTGGATTTGCCGTAGCTGAGGTTTCAATTTTGATATGTGATAAGTACTTTTCTCTTAATTATTATTTCATAGACTTGATTAGAATTACGATTAATTATGTCATTTTTCTGTTTCAGGAGTTTGTCAAAATTGTTAACTTCTGTTAACAATTTTGACAAACAAGTCCTCAAAGCGAAGTGCAAATTGGTTTACTGATTCTGAACTTGATTGCCTGTATGCCTGCAAATCAGTTAGTAGATGAGCGTAGTGTTTGCGCTCTCCAAATTGGTCCAAATCTTTGATGACACATGCACTTTCCGCTTTTTCTTCTAACTAACACAGAATGAATTTAAAAATAATGTCTTCTTGTTGTGGAGACGCAAGTGAAATAGGGTTATCGCAGTTAGTAAGAAATGCGTATAGTTTATTTCGCGAGCCTACGAATGGCTTAATGAATTACAATTAAAGGTATTTCCTGATCTTTCATTTCCTTTTTGGTTTCTGTTTTAGACATTTTCAAAAGAAAAGACGCAAAAATTTAATTTAAATAGTTAGGTACCCAAAGAATAACTAAAGTGTTGTTAATAAATTGACGACAGAATAAGATTCTAAGTTTAATATTGTAGGATTGCAATTTAAGTATCATATAATAATTCTTAGAGATTGCTATTGCGACGGAGCAACGGAAATGTGTGGGCGTACAGTCTGGACTGCCATGACGCCCAAGGCGCCCAAGGCACGAATATGCACTGCACTGATAAGGATTAATTTGTTTCACTCACAAAACACGTAGCTTCATTTATTGAGATGAATAAAACGCCAAATATTCAAGAAATAATATTCTTATACTTATACAGGAAGTACGACTCGACGTCGACGAAATTATGTAGAGATGAAAAGGGATGGAGTCTACTCAATTTATCACTTTTCTTTTAAACTTTTTACTTTTCTTTTCATTTTCACTTTCACTTTCACTTTGGACACTTTGTATAGGTACTTCAAGGCGTACCGGGGACCATTTGAGATCCCGTAGCGCTGCCACCACTGTTATATAGGGAAAAGTGATTGCCTTTTAAAAAAAAAGACTGATTTTGAAACCACGAATATATTTATTTAAGCAACTGGGATGATACAATTGATTCCCGGATAACAAAATGAGAATGGGTTTACGGAACAACCACTCTTGTCGCGGGTTACGAGTAGACTGCGTAGGTGCCCAAATGGCTGTGTCAGCGGAAAACTGTTAACTCTGCAATTTGGTTTACAATTTTGGGATGTAACAGTTCGCTTCGGCCATTCTGCTCTGGCGTATTTGGGTTAGTAGTTTGGTTAGTGCAAGATACCAAATTTATTTCAGTAGTTGTCAAAATTCCGATTTATAATTCCTTGCCATTATCGGATCTTAATATTTTAATTGTTTTGTTTAATTCATTTGCAACTCTGTTTTAAAACTCAATTTAAAAAAAAACCTTTTTTTGTATTTTAATTGGATATATAAATAACTTACGGGAGAAATCGTCTATGAAGGTGACAATGTACCTGGCACCTCCAAGTGACGCAGTTTGCATCGGACCACAAACATCGGAGTGGATGACTTCTAGCAATTCACTTGCTCGGGAGCCCTCACCTGGAAATGACTGTCTTGTTTGTTTCCCTTCTATACAGCTCAACAAACATGTTATTTTATTATTCTACATCAGAGACAATTTCACACCAGTGGTGCAACTAGTAATTTTATTTATATCATTAAAATTGAGGTGACCCATTCGTTGATGCCACAAATAGGTTTCGTCATCAATATTTGCATACATAGTTTGAAATTCTACATGTATTATATTCAGCTTGTACGTGTCATTTATTAAATCTGCTTTTGCTACTTTTTGATCATATTGATTGAATATATCACAACCTTTTGCATTAAACTGCACCTTGCAACCACTTTTAATAATTTTACTTACTGACAATAGGTTAGTCTTCAACTCTGGTACAAAAAGATCATTTTTACTTGCATTCAATTGATATTACCTTGTGAATCCATTGCTTATTTGTATCATTTCCATAACATTCAACTTGCAATATTTTGTTGTCAGCAATCCTTATATTTGACACTGGTGGTGCTTTAATATCACTAAGCTATTCCCGGTGCATTGCCATGTGCATGGAGGCACCAGAGTCAACATACCAATCAGTGGAATTGTTTGTCGAGTTTGCTAACAAAGCTGCAACGAATCCAGTTTTGTTATTGTTTGTATTATATTTTTTGTACCAATTTTTTTGGCTTAAGTGCCCATGTTTATTGCAGTTAAAACACCTTGGGTTTTTTTTATTTTTGCTGTCGTTCTTCCTATTTACTTTTATTACTTGTATAAAGTGCGGTAGTGGCAGTTGGTTGTACTTCCTGAATTAACCTATGTTTGACTAAATCTGCATTAATCTTTACACCGGAGCTTTCTAGTCCCATGATCATGGGTTTGTATACCTCTGGTAGACCTGCCAGCATTAAAGTGTACTGCCACTGATCGTCAACATTAAATTTTATGTTTCTTAATTTGTGTGCTGCGGGCATTATTTTATTAGGGTAGTGTTCCACTGAAGAGCTACTTTCCAAATTAGTATTTATCAGTTTTTTTTAATAAACAAACTTTCCTTGCTTATCCAGAATCTTCAAATGCCTTTGCTAGATTTTCCCAAACTTGCTTAGCAAAATACAGCATCTTGTTTACAATACATTATTTTCATCGTTTAAAAGTATTGAATCTGTAATTGCTGAAAATAAAACACTCGTGAACCGGTAACAAAATTACGAAAAGTTAGGTTATACACGCGGTTTTTAATTTTTCTGCAAGTTTCGAACTATTTACTAAAATTACTTTACTCGGCAGGCGTGGGACGGCCCATAACCTTAACCAGCACAGTGGCGCAGAGGAAGCGTGCTGGGCCCATAACCTGATAGAAATAAATAAAAAGCATTTTGTATGTAGGTATCTGACTGATTTTATTATAATTATTAGTTCAACCATGTCAGCACACGGGAAACGTACGATGAGCGAGAAAGATAGCAAATGAGCGCAGTCGTCGTCTTACGGTGTTGTAATATAAATGTTTGCGTCCTTTATTCCAATAGGTATTAATATCATTTTCTCGAACAAAATAAATTTCCTTCACTAGACTATGTCTAGACCTGCGACAAACGGGATGGTTTTACTAAATCACAGAGGAGAAAGTTTAATAGCGGTGCCAGAATTGTAAGTTTAACTCCTGATGTAGTGCCGGGTGGCGCGAAAGCGTAAACTTCCTACCTCATTATAGAGATAGAAAGTTATTCCACTATGCCCGATGTTGAGTGGAAGTGGGGATCATTTTGAGCTAACCGCAGGGGTACCTTTGACGCACGGGACCTCTTCACGCCTTTTGAAGTACACCATGGTGAAGGTGAAGGGGTTTGAAGATGATTTTGTTCTTAATTTTTTTCTATTTGACTTTTAAGAGTTCTGTGATCGTACCATCGCTTTAAATGGCGCTGTATTCAAGAT
The DNA here is from genome assembly GCA_910589605.1 of Chrysoteuchia culmella. NCBI lineage: Eukaryota > Metazoa > Arthropoda > Insecta > Lepidoptera > Crambidae > Chrysoteuchia > Chrysoteuchia culmella. The sequence continues at coordinate 12,804,692 of OU342653.1, forward strand.
TTCGTAAAAACTTAAAAATGTTTACTGACAAAAACAAAGTGTGTTCATTTTTTAAACTTATTTTTCTAATAGCTCATTGTACTTCCTGAATTAATATGTATCGTGAACTTATGTGCGATAGGTGTAAGTAGGTAAGTGATATCATTATATATAAACTGATATCACAATGTAAGAAGAAGGGAAGTTATAAAGACTGAATTATAAAGAGGAAAGATTTATATTTTTAACCGACTTCAAAAAGTAAAAAATAAAACTTGGGCAGTCGGTGCCAGTTAAAGTAAGAATAATAAAAGTATAGGTAATAGAAGTGCAATGTAAAATGTCTTGGCTGGCACCGACTCTAAAAGTTTTAATTTTGATTTTATTGAAATAAAACAACTTTTACAGATATCAAACGCGCTATATTTCACGAACTGGGTTGTAATTATTCGTATTTTTTGGTTTTTAGTGGTTTTTTGATTTTCTTGACGTTTGTAAATGTATATTTTAATTAAATTGCTAAAAGCTAAAGGGAAGAGTAAGTACATCCGACCACTTTGTCAAACACCTGTTATCGAACTCAGAGGCCCTTCTGAGAAAAACCGAGACAAGCTTACCATACCAACCACTTTCGTTTTGAAATAAAACATATTTACGGATATCAAACGAGCTATATTTCACGAACTAAGTTGTAATTTCCATATTTTTAGGTATTTAGGGGTTTTTTGATTTTCCCGACGTTACGGCACCTTTTCAGCTTCCGTGGTCACGGGATGACTGGCTACTTATAAGTCTATCCCCGAAAAGTCAATTTATTTTTTCGTTCGGATACGGCTAGACATTTACTATGGCAACAATTATTATTGATTTGATATTTTGATTTAATTATTATTTGAAATATATATTATTAACAAAAGAGAAAACTAATGACACTTCTGGCAGTTCACAAATTGGGAGGACCTTCGAAGAAAGAAGCTGCCAAGAAAACTTCGATAGCGGGCCGACCCCTGCCTCCAAGAGAAGCATAGGGACCCGCGTTAGGAACATGTAGCTGACGTAAAAAATAGGCGCGAAAACAAGTTTGCAGTGTGTAAACATGCTTTCGAGGGACCCACCCACTACACCAGGTTTGATAAGCCACAGATCCTCGCCAGGGAACAAAAATTCGTCCCAAGAATGCTACGTGTGGCTATTGAAATCACCAAATATCCAAATTTCAATAGAGATGATGGGTGGAAGATACAACCAGCTTGGGACCCTATTATCCATAAATTAAAGTGTCAACCCAAATCACGCACTGCAAGACCTAAAGATACGGTTAGCTCTTGTACATATATAGCAAAAGGTATAAGGTAAAAAGGTATAGGTAATAGGTGGGATAATCATATCTTAATTTTTTTTATAAAGGTGGAGGTCGGCCCGCTCTCGAAGTTTTCTTGGCAGCTTCTCTCTTCGAAGGTCCTCCGAATTTGTGAACTGATAAATAAATATTTAAAATAATAATTAAATCAAAATATCAAATCAAAAATAATTCTTGCCATAGTAAATATCTAATCGTATTCGAACGAAAATATAAATTAACTTTTCGAGGGTAGACATCCCGTGACCACGGCAGCTGAAAAGGTGCCGAAACGTCGGGAAAATAAAAAAAACCCCTAAATACCTAAAAATACGGAAAATTACAACTTAGTTCGTGAAATATAGCGCGTCTGATATCCGTAAAGTTGTTTTATTTCAATGAACAGTGCGCGCCACAACTTAAGATGAAGCTACTGAACGGATTGCGATGAAATTTGGCACATGGATAGAAGTTAGCCTGGTTTAAAAAAAAAAACCGATATTCCCACGAGAACCGGAACCGTGCGGGTGAAACCACTGGCGACCGCTAGTTATCTATCCAATTCTAAATTTCTCTCGGACGTCCGTTCGTTACGTGACTCAAAAGGAAATTGCGTCTGATAGAGGGCTACGGTATATTTTATAAAAGGATTTAGTATTTTCATCTTAATGAGATTTAAAATTAAATCTTGTTAAAATCAAAGGCTTAATTACTGAAAGGAACTCCTCTGTCGGAGATTGTTTTTGTTTAAGGCGAATATTAAACGTTTCTAGGTTATTAAAATAGCTGGTAATAGTTTAGAGTTCTTCTTACTTTGAAGACTATATAAAGCCTTGGGTTTTTTAATGGCCGAATTTCTCGCGATCAGAAAACATCGACGTCACAATGACGTCAATGCGTACGGTGTTCGGTCATGAAATGCACAGAACAGCCGCAGATGGATAAGTAAATAAATATCAGACATCATCACATACAGCGACCTGGGGCCTTATTCGGATAACTTTTAGTCATAATCGTATGTCAATCGTGTTTCAATTGTAAAGTGCTATTTTCAAGCAAATCTTGATCTTACAGTATAAAAGAGATTGAGATACGGTTATGCCGAAACGTTAGGATTTTAAGTATTTTGCATTTTACAATGCTATTTTGTATGTGATATATACAAGAAAATATACTAGAAAAGCCAACTTGTCTCCTGTCCATACATTTATAACAACTATGACAAGCAAATTACGATATACGAGTAGGTACTTTTTGCGGATTTTGGTCCAACCGGCTGTAAAAATCGCTCCATGAACAAAGAGTCGTTTGTGTACTAAAACGATAGTGTTTTCAAGATACGTAGTTAACTTTTGAATCATTTCAATCGGTCCAGTCTTCTTCGAGTAATCGGAGAACATACACAAAAAAAACAAAAATACAGACGAACATAGAACCACTTCCTTTTTTGAAGTCTTTTGGTCAGTCGCCTGTATTTCCAAAGGTATCTTCTTAGCTCACAAGCTAACAAATTGCATTCATAAAATGAATAATAAACATCCGTTGTCGTGGACGAGCGCTTAGTCGCACAACTGACGCTTAAATATTCGCTGGCTGGAAAAATGCCACTACGTCCAATGATACGCTGAAGAACCGTTGATCAGTACAAATAAACTATTTTTTATTATTTAACTCAGTATATTTTATTAGTACTAAATAAATGCTCTAATCAAAGTCACTTCAATAAAGATTATAAACCGGCTAAATCCGCGACCACAAAATTATCTGCACTTTGAATAATTGAAAATCTATTATTCCTTAAAAACAGTTCACGCTTGACACTTCTTATTCGCTGCACTAGTTTGAACACTTCTTATTACTCTTCAGAACTCTTATTGAACATTTATTTTCAAACTCTTCTTTGAACACTTCCGGATGCGCTTACTAAATACACTTTTTAAATCACTATACTGTACGCTGCGCTGCGTGCCGCTTTTATATCACCCGCGGAAAGTCGAGAATCACATGGAAAGTTCGCGAGGCGTGCGCCTCGAACGTTCCCGACGATCCACGGGCGGCCGAGAGTGAGATACTATATTGCTATATCGCTCACTCGCTTTCGCGGGAGAAAATTCTCTCAATCTTCGTCCTTATTTAATGCAGCGCGACTCTTTTACAAACTTTTTATCTCTCAATGTTCGCGCGGCGATCAAACAAATATTTAATTGTTCGACGTCGCTCACATCCGTAACAACTCCGCCTGGCATGGTAAATTTGTTTACGCATGATTTCACTCATGAGCCTACATGAGTTACCTGTTGTTTAAATGTCACATTCGTTAAGCAAAAGTTTCCGGGAGCCGGCAGAATTAGGAAATATCGAACAAACTTTGATAAGTAACCATAGAAAATAAGGTTGCTATTGCGACGAACAGGAAACCCTAATGCTTCGGTTCCACTTTAGCAAAGCTAAGCTACGTTGCCTCGGACGTGTCTCATCGTCAGCCATTTTTAACTGACTTCAAAAAAAGGAGGAGGTTCTCAAGTCGACAGTATTTATTTTATTTTTTGTTTATGTATGTTTTACCATAAGTTCGCCAGTTGTTAACAGATTTTTAAAATTCTTTTTTATCTGAAAGAAAATGGTTTATGTGTGGTCCCATATAATTTTTACGAAGATCTGGCTAGTAGTTTTTTCATAATCCTGAAAAATATCAATCACGTTTTGGCAAGTAGTCGTTTACCTAGATGACATCATTGTTGTGTATGGGCTGATTTTTAGTGTAAGTAACGCCACATAATGTAACTAAAAAATCTGAAATAAAAACATTTTATAAAAAAAAATCAAACCGACTTCAAAAAGTAAAAAATAAAACTTTTGGAGTCGGTGCTAGCTAGCTAAGGCCAAAAAAATATATAGTTAATAGAAGTGCAATGTAGAATGCCTTGGCTGGCACCGACTCCAAAAGTTTTATTATTTCATTTTTGAAGTCGGTTCGTTTTTTTTTATAAAATGTGTTTATTTGTTTGTCGATCTCCGTGGTAGGGTGGCAATCGGTTTTAAGGTGTCGATGATTGGAAATCCTACGTGGAACAACTTAGTAAAAAAATTTGCAGTGCGGCTTATAAAACTAGCATCATTACTAAGTACCGAAAATCTACTCATAGCTTATCACGGATTAGCGGCGTTAATACTGAGATATGGCATTATTTTTTGGGGAAACTCAACTGATAAAGATACTGTGTTCAAACATTAAATTCTGACACTCCCCTCAATGTATATTTTGGAAGTTGTGTTATTTGTTAAAGCAAATCAGCAATATTATGTAAAAATGGCAGATGTTGTTCAGCGTAATCGACGCGACAACAGTCGGCTCTGCATTCCTCGGTCAAAGGAGTTTTTAACTATAAAATTGACACTTTAAAGAGATTTTTCTCCTATGGAAAATATAAACATGGCGGTATGTATCGGGGTCCCTAGCACCAAGAAAATATTTGATATTGGAATTATGTGATATTTTGAACACATTCAAATATAATGTAATAGCTATTGTAATGAAAATAAAGATAAAAAAAAACTTCACTTCATCTGTACACGTATAATTTATTTAACTAAAATTTGCCGAAAATTATACACAAAATATATTTAAAATAAGTAAAATTAATAACGCAAACGTTGGAATCAAAATAAAAAAATAAGGGGAAAAAATTAATCGAATTACCCCAAAAAAATATTCAACTTAAAAAAAGGGTAATTGCATAATTATAAAAAAACGGCGTGGTCGGGTGGTGTTGATGGGCATGGATGTGTATGGGATGAGAGCCGACGGTTTGTAAAAATGCAACTAAAACTTGGTAGCTCGACTGTGGGGTTATTGGAATTTGGAAAATATTTCACTGGTGATTCAATCGATCACCAGTGAAATCGGAATTAGATGGAAGGATAACACTTCTTAATAAAGGTTAAAACATTAACTAAAATATATAAAAAAAAACACCAAAAATATCGGATCTTAAAAACTAAAACCGGATATATAAAAAAAGGACAATAGCTACAATGTAGTCCCGTGTACCGATCCGGCCACAAGTACGGGCAACCCGGGCACCGACGGCCCGTCCGGAACCGCTATACGCACAAATGGTCGTGCAGGAGCACCGGCGAGACGACCGTCCGCCCCCAGCCCTCCGTAAGCCGGACAGGAAGGTTCCCAGGCGGAGACCACCACGTGAACGACGGGAGACAGCGGGCAACGAGGTCCTCGGTTAGCCCGTACGGTTTAGCTAAAAAACAAACACACCCTATCAATACTACATCCACACGAAAGTAACTAGCAAACTCAAAACCCACCCCTAATGCATCGGAAATGCCCTCGACTTACCCAGTAAACCTGGCTTCCAAATTAAATTACACGGTTATAGCGGCTGAATTACACAGCCGCCTCAAAACACAGGACAGCAATGGCTTATTTGCCAATTCCACCGATTATATGTTGATGGTTTGATAAAAATAACACGCCACGACGAATTCAAGAAAATATCTGACGAAAAAATCCAAACAGATCGCCTTGACAACGCAAGCAGAAAAAAACTCATTTGAAAATTCAAAAGTGACAAGAAAAACTGCCAGCAAATAAACATGGAGGTTTTACATATTTAAAGATAGGACCACACACAATTGAAAGATAATTAATTCGGCGGCGCCGAAGGTCGACAAGAAGTAGCGGTTATTTAACGCTACACTATCTCTTTAATTTTCGTGCTTTTTCGTGTCTTTTGTCTTACTTATCAGTAACACATGGCAAATCATCAAATTGTGAATGTTTGTAGTTTAGACTCTTGGTCACAGTCACACACAGATATAATGAAAATTATCATTGCATTGCCTACGGAACTATATAAAAATCGGTGATTTTCAATCCTTTCGATATTTTTTTCTGCAAATTGTTGTCAGTTATTTTATATTTTTTTTTTTATTAAACCTTTTATTTCAGGCGCATAACACAACACACACAATACAAACAGAGAAATAAAAAAGATGACATAAAAAGTATTAAGATTAATTACAATATAAAATGATTTTAATTAAAATATTACTTGAAACTTTTATCAATATTTATATAATAAAATTAAAATTAAAATTGAAATTATAGTTAAAATTAAAAACAAACAAAATATATACCTACTATAATATCAAGCTACATTCTATAAAATGAAGTCATAGTAGGAGATTTCATCGATACACATACCTATTATTTGATATTATTATTTGATACTTATTATACTTATTATTTGATATGTAACTCAATGAATCTAATATATATATATAGCCAAGTCAAGCCTCCCCGCAATCATACTTAAAATTTGGTTGCGGCTCTGCCACACTCGTTGCAGTACTGAAGCTGTTTTCTTTCGTACAATGGCATAGAAATCATCTATATGTGGATCGGCAAACATACCTGAAGCACTGCAAAATCGAGGGAAGCGCAACAAAGTCCTAAGGATATTATTATATTGTATTCTAAGGCCATTGTACGACTTACAGTCACAGTAGGTACAGTAGGTGTATAAAGTAGAGTGTGGTCCTCGGGGATAAAAGTGTCTTAGCCTTGGGCAGACTTGAATCCTTCGCTTTATTCAGGATTCTTAGCATAATTCCCTCGCTTCGCTCAGGAATTAACATCTTAATTCCCTCACTACGTAACGTTCGGGACTCAACTACAGAATCCTTCATTTCGCTCAGGATTCAATATGCGGGTGTCCCCCCCCCACTTTCTCATCATTAGGATGGGAAGGTGGGGATACAAGTGGATAGATACCCCTTTCGAACCTCCACCGAGCTTACACGCTGGGTGGGGGCACGGGAGTGGCGTGGGATGGGGTGCGTGGCCTATATGTTTGTATAGGCCGTGTACTCCAGGTGAGTCCAACATTTCGAATCGCCCCTGCACCTCCTAGTATAAAAAAAAACAATAAGGATTCAATATGCTGCCCGTGACATAAGCCACTGTAGCCCTTAGTGCGTAATCTACTATTTTCTTTAGCTTTGATGTCGGCTACTCCGAGGTCCTGTGCTGGAATCTCGATAGGGGGAAGATTTGTACACACTCATATAATTAATAAAAGCATTTGTACCTAATGCTTGGTTGAGACGATGCGTGTAGTTGCTGCCTGCTGTGATGTAGTTATTTAACTTGAGCAGTTAGGTAATCCACTAAGTCGGAAGAATGATTCATTTCTTTACAACAACAGAAATTGTAGTACCTACCTATCTGTACCACTTTTTATTTTATCTATTATTATAAATGCCAACTACTTCGACGCCGCAGTGACCATTCACAACGGCAGCGCGCTCCGTTAAACTGCATTTTTTTTATTTAGATACTATCTTTACAATTTGTGGCATAGACGGAGTACCTACCCCAATTCTAAGCTCGTGATGAAATTGTAACCATTACGACTAAAAACAAAGGAAAAAGCAACACCAGCAATACCACTGTCTTCTTTATTTCTAAACGATAATAAATTAGTTACCTATATCTTTCAGGACCATTAAGTTGAATTCTCGTTTAGTCGAATTTTTTGAAGTAGAACTTTACACGTTCGGCGTGTACCCCCACCAATATTGTCCTCGTTTGAAAGCCCAATAAATAAATATAATAAACAAAGCAGAATAACACAAATGTGTCTTTAAAAAAAATAATTTTTCTCTTTATAGGGACTGCTGGTTGAGCAATTCCTTTTCGAGCTTCTCTAGCTTCTCTGCTTTTCGAGTGGTGTTTTTCCAAAAACAAAGGAAAAAGCAACACCAGCAATACCACTGTCTCCTTTATTTCTAAACGATAATAAATTAGTTACCTATATCTTTCAGGACCATTAAGTTGAATTCTCGTTTAGTCGAATTTTTTGAAGTAGAACTTTACACGTTCGGCGTGTACCCCCACCAATATTGTCCTCGTTTGAAAGCCCAATAAATAAATATAATAAACAAAGCAGAATAACACAAATGTGTCATTAAAAAAAAAACATTTTTCTCTTTATAGGGACTGCTGGTTGAGCAATTCCTTTTCGAGCTTCTCTAGCTTCTCTGCTTTTCGAGTGGTGTTTTTCCAAACGCACTCAAACAAGCCACTATCATACGTATATTCAAAGGTGGGAACAGCGACTCCATCACATTAGTCTATAGGCCTATTGCACTCCTTCCAAGTCTATCTTAAGTGATTGAAAAGCTGATGAACTTAAGGCTGAAGAACTACTTGGAAAAAAATAATTTGATTGCCAAGAATCAGTACGGGTTCAGATCCAACTTATCTACGGAGGATGCGGTGCAACATTTGGTTCGTGGAGTGGTTAATCATTTGGACCGTAATAAAAAGTGTCTCGGAATTATTTTGGAACGAAGTTCCTTATCGCGCGTTGCGAAAGGGGGCTAGACGGAAAAAATTAAGACTAAAAGTCTTAACGACACGACACTTTTTGCTGTACGCGTGCGCGATTCTGGATGGAAGGATGGATGGACGGACGGTCCTTCCGTCGTGATTGGTTGATTGATTGATTGAGTGATTGATTGATTGATTGATTAATTGATTGATTGGTTGATTGATAGATTGATTGATGAATTGATTGATTGATTGATTGATTGATCTTATCGCGCGTTGCGAAAGGGGCTAGACGGAGATTAAGACCAAAAGTTGTAACGACACTTTTTGCTATAGTTGTAAGCCGTGCGGCGTACGCGTGTTTCTCTGTCTGTCTCTCTCTCTCTCTCTCATAGAAAGCGAGAACATCGTTCCATCAGGTGTCTCTTGAAACCTCTCAAGTTTTTTTGGATCTGCAAAAGCCCTTCGATACAGTGTCAGTGCCTATATTGCAGGGGAGTGCATAGGTTTTCCAGCTTGGTAGGCACTGTAGATCTAACTAGTAACTTTGCACTTATCCTATCCTGCTACCGAATATTATAAGTTTGAAAGTTTGTGAGGATATTTGGATGGATGAATGTTTGTTACTCTGTCACGCAAAAACTACAGAAACGGTTGTTTTAGTCTCAAAAATGTTGAATGAAGCTGCAGATGACAGTTTCAATGAAATATTAAAATGGTTCGATAATAACCTACTCACCTTGAATTGAACCGATCCAAGACTAAACACATGATAATTTCTATCCAATCCAAATCTCATCCTCCCTTGAATATTATTAATATTAAAGCACACCATTGCAGGGAACCAACAAACTGCAATTGTTATTGCTTAGAAAACCCAAACCAAATCTTAGCAATAGGGTAAGAAGGCTTATTATGTTTTTAAAACCTTACGACATAATAATATATGTGATGCAAAACTGCTCAAAACTATCTACTCTCTGTCAAGCTATTGTTTCCTATTGAATACCCGTCTGGGGAGGTACCTCTAAAACCTTGCTTATTAAGCTAGAACGAACACAAAGATCAATCCTAAAAATAATGTCATTTAAGCCAATAAGATACCCCTCACAACAATTATATCAAGACACGAAAATATTATTATTGCTTAGGCAACATAAAAATAATTAAACTAAAATGGCTGGAAGTAGGCGAAAGGACAAAATATTTACTGCGCCTTTTTGCAAGACATGTTTTGCTCAGAAAATTTTTAAATTTTTTGGGACCCTTTATCTATAATAAAATATCAGCACACGTTGATCTGAGTCGGCTCACTACACGTTTAATAAAAATAAACAACAAAAAAAAAAACGAGAAAACGGAGGGAGGAGGACTCTTAAAAGTAACTAAATGAAATAACTGGTATACTCACTATACACACGCACAAACACACACCCACACCCATACACACACACACACAAGCTAATACACATATTTACACTAAACTCACTCATTACATATTTTATTATAGTATCTTTATATATCAGATGTATTTTTATTGTCATCTTGTATAAATGTTTTTATTGTCATTGCATATTTATTTAGATACTTAATAAAAATAGTTGGTTAACAGTTGGTTAAGGCATTAGGTAGTTGTAGTAATTTTTATCTGATCACTGAACATATACTGTGCTTTTTAGCAGCAGCCATATTGTTATGACAAAGTAATCCAAGCGTAGCGCGATAAGAGGCCTTATGGATATTAAGGATGTAAGACCAAAACTGCATGTGAAGTGATTAGTTTTTGAAGTCGGTTTTCATTTTGTATTTTTTTTATTAATAACAAAGGTTTTTATAACTTTGTAAGGTGCGTCTGTTGTGACCCGAGTGGAGGAGACTATCCTACCGTGTGGCAGTTTTATACTACTACGGAGGGTAGAGGTACAAAACTCAGTGTTGCAATAGCGTTTATGGTTTATATGCGAAGTACCTACGTTAATATTTACAAACTTGTAAGATAAGTAAGTATATAAACTGTAAAATGTTATTGTAATTTTTAAATCTGTATTAGAAATATATAAATAAATAAATTCCGCTACAATTTTTGGGTGCTAAAGGGTCAATGCAAGTTCAATAGGGGGTGATTTGTTGTAAGTTTGAAAGTATTTAGTAAGTTGTTTTAATACAAAAAGCATAATTAAGGAGTGTTATTGTTTTGTAAACTTTATCTTTATAATGTTCTATTCCAATAAAAATAAAAAAGTTTAATTGTTTTGGGTTGGTACTCCGTTTCATTACCTTTCAAATTATACATTTCCCTCATAAATTGATTCCAAACAAGGTTTAACTAAGTATAAAAGTTTGTTTTTAGAAAAATGCTATTTTTCTGATGGTTAGTGTATGTGATCATTGAGGGCCGATTTCACCGCTTCAATTGAACGCGATTAATTCCAGTTAATCTGAGATTACGCGCTAAAGCCGAGTTCCGCCTTAAGTTTGCGTTTCATCGACATAAACTGAACGTTGATCAAGTTGAACTTGGTTCAGTTTCTGAACGGCCGATTTTCGACGGCTAGCGTATTTGAACGCGTTTAAGAGCTGTCTGTCATGTCATTATCATGATGGTGGAGTAAGTACATATACATGGGAGAATTGTTTGTTTATTTTTATAGGAATAAATAGTGGAATGAAAATAGTCTTCTTGTATTTGCGTAAAAATAGATATATAGAGCCTTTATCTCTACAATATAAAAAAATCTCCATAATTTGTTTTGACAATTTACCTGTATTAACTAAACGTGACATTATATTGATTTTTTAACAAAAAAGGTATCTATTATTTTTTAATTGCTAATACCCATTAATTACATGCTGACCATTTTGATAGAAAAATATCGTGATCTGTATAAAATTATTTTATATTATTTTCCCATTTATGACGGAAGAATTTCTTAATCGTTTAGTCGATGACATGTTATTCACTCGTTCATTATTTTCAAAGCTAAACTAAGTTTTAGTGAACGGGATCAAAACGAAGCCGGTGAAACCGGTGCGACGTAAACCGCGATCAAAACTAATTTCTGATCTCGCTTAAGCAGAACCAAGTTCTATTGGAAACAGTGAAATCGGCCCTGAGTTGTATACATATATTTATGTTAGTCGCGTCACAACGTCATTTGCATCTTTGAAGTCAGGGTGAAGTTTGTCAATTATCAATACAAACCAGTTAGTGCGCCGATTTGCATGAAATAAGTATCAATAACAATTACGTTGTTACAGTTGTAATGTCGTAATATAATTGTGACGACATCTGTTAGATAATGGTAGCACTAGTTCATTGACATCATTGCGCCGACACCATAGAATTTCGTCATCTCACGATTCATTTATAAACATTGACTGTAAAAGGAAAACACAATGTAAAATGGTTATCTCCGTCTTATAATAGACTAGCGGCTACCCGCGATTTCACCCGCGTGGTTCCCTTTCCCGTGGGAATATCTGCATAAAAAGGGTTCAATGTTTAATTTCAGGCTATCTACTATCCGTGTACAAAATTTCATCCCAATCCGTTCAGTAGTTTTAGCATGAAAGAGTAACAAATAAACTGACATACTTTCGCATTTATAATAAAGATTAGTAAGAGAAGATAATGAGTATTTTGTAGTAAATAATAAAAAATCCTCTTGGATTTTAGAAAAGGATGTAAGTAACTTCCTCTTATACATTTGAAAGTATGGCACTAAGGCCATTTCGCAATATTTAGCATGTACGCAAACTAGAGCAATATCATTACATGATACAGTTAAATTAACCCTGTATGTTTTATTGTGTCACACGCACAACATCTTGAAAGATATTTAGAGGAAGAGATGTTGCCCTAATGCCACGTTTGCCAGACAGGATAAACATTGCATTATATGATAATAAATCAATAAATAAGTGGTTTTTAAATACATTTTTTTACGGATATCAGAACCAACGTATCACAAGGAATGCCTATAAAATCTCATTAATAGTGAATAAAATCTAGAAACAGCCCCCAAAGTCTTCGTAGAAACAGCGCCCAAAATCTAATTTTTATTAAAGAATTCAGTCCCATAATTTGTTTGGCTTGATTTCACGTGAATAGATTTATTAAATTATCTCTTGAGGAAATAATGCAATGCGTTGAAAATAATACTATTGCTATTATATTGAAAAGAAAATGAATTACTACACTTTATATAGGTAGTACCTTTACGTAATAAGCAATGAACAAATTGTTTGCTAAAGTAAGGTAATTTATTGTGTTTGTTTGCTAAAGGTTAGTAGTAGCCGGGAAAGTTGATTTCACTTCCGAAAATATTTCAACACATCGAGTTTTGACGAAATGGTTTTTAATACAAGCAAAGGTTCATTGCGAGAATACTATTGTTTGCAGATAAATTAATTACTAACTGATTGATCGGATTGGACATGCAATTTTCTGAATTCGTCGTGGTTTTCGATATCAGTTTTGCAAAATGTGATGTAACGAGACCTTCAATTTTCTTCAGGAAAAAATAATTATTTCATAGTGTATTTAATGAAAACGATGATAAAATTATGTAAGTAATTGAAACATTTAAGGCTTAATAAATAAACAAATAAAAAAACTGCATGTTGACTGAAAATAAATTAATAATAACTCAAAATTATTTATTTTACACTTGAATATTTATTTATTTTGACTATTCTAAAACTCGAAGGAAGTCCAAATCCATGTCAAGAAGTGTATCGGTCTTGGTTTCAATACAAAGATACACAAGTGTTTCGCACAATGTATGTTGCATCATAATATAATGTATCCGAATCTTAACATTATAAATGACAAAGTTTGTTTATTTGTCATATCTTCACGCCCTAACTAAGCAATCAATCGACATGATTTTTAACATAGAGTTAGTTGAAATGATTTTTATCCCGATATTCCCAAGGGACCAGGAAACACGCGGTTGAAATCCGGGGGAAGTATTGCATAAATTCCAGATTTATGGAAATGTATGTATACATTATTGAATAATAAAATAGAACTTATCGTCATTGTGTCCAAGTTTCCCTTTCCTTAACATTACAATGTAGTTTTACGTTTAACATTATATCACCTAGAGTTGAAATTATATAAACATATTTTCTGACAATTTAGCTTCAGTTCAACAAGATTTCCAGTAAATTATCAGGTAATTACTGATTTTATCGGTGAACTTTCTCGAAATTTGATAGCAATAAACTCACTTACCAAGTTTCATTACGTGAGAAGATATCATGCGAACATAATAATAAGCAACCCACTTTTCGACAAGAAGCTGCGAATGAAAGACCAAACTTCAGATTTGTTAACAGTATGGCAACAATTTAATAAGAAATTAAGCTTCATCATTTACACACATTAAGTAATATTAAGACTGTCTAGCCAGGGATCCATTTTACTTCTGACATTTGTTACGCCTTTCATACCGAGACCGAAGGGAGCCTCGGACGCCGTGCGTAAATAATAACGTCCCCGGGCGATGCTCGATGACCCGTACCCAAGAACAGCGTAATCATTTTTATCACACGAGTTTTTTAGGAACTGTTCCCAATTTTGGCACTGCACGCCCACAAATGATTTAGGAGTCCGAATACTTTCTGTGTACACTAGAGCTGCTCGCAAATGACTACATGACGGCATGAAGCAACCGGGTTGGCCTGGTCCACCTCCATTAATATAAAAATCTGCATGTCCCAGTGGCTCGATGGCTCCTTGGAGTAATCTGTTCGAATGAATAACATCCACATAGGCCGCGTCTGTTTCGTCTAGCCTCTGATCGCTATAAGCGTAAGAAAAGCAAGGTCCTGCAGGATCCAAACCTGTTATTCGACCAAGACTATGTTTTTTGTATTGCCGAAAGTATTTTCCTGCCCAGCCGGCTATATGAGCTCCGAGACTTACTCCGACGAGGTGGAAATCCTCAGCGTTCGCTCCGAAGTTTTCTAAATTTGCCAACAAATTTGCGAGCCTCTTTCCGACAAGCCGAGCATTGTGCACGGATAAAATATACCACTTGCTTAACAGTTCCTCGGCATCCACCAACATCACATTAAACATTTTCAATTCATTGTAGGCTTTTGCAAGTTCCATGGGGACTGCAGACTGTGAATTATCCTTGTATCCATGAATAATAACCTTGGTTTGTTTTGTTATATCAAACGTAAAAGGCTGAGTAAGTGCTGCATAAGCTGAGTCAATCGGAAACGTCTCTACCATTTTTCCATGAATAAATATGATTTTCATAGTCTTAATCAGGTCACTTTTGTCATTCAGAGAGTTGTATTGGAGATCCATTATTGCTCTACCTGGGAAAATAAAAAAAATCATTTTTTTATTGAACACTCGGCAGCATTTTTTGGTAAATTAGGAGAAATACGGCTGGATATTTATTACGTTGGAGAAGCACTTCCACACGTGCGTAACATACACGAGTTCTTTTTTTACACGTGACAACGTATTTACGAGAAGAGCGAATAATAAAATAAAAATAGTTATTATTTCGTCTCGCTAAGCTATTTTCTCTACTTACACGCACTTGAAAGTTTCGCGTAAACAGCTTCGGCAAATGTGAGGTTACTGTCAGGTGTAGCGGGCGTGGTTTTAGCGACCGCCACGAGCACCTGGTAGAGCACGAACACGACCGGCAGTAAGACTGTGTAGTGGTGCATGGCCCGAGCCCTCGACCGCTAAAACGGTCACTGTGTCACTGTCCGAGAGAAAGGACCGCGCGCGCTCAGGCGCCCGAGTGGGGGTAACTATCTGGAGTGAAATGTACGCCGCAAGTTGCAACAAGCCGACGTCAATTGTCACAACATCAAAAATATTTCTAAATGTCATCGATATTGCTCTGTGTAACACTCATTGGTTAATGTCGTTGGAAGGTATATATGTATTTAATATTGCTTTCTATTTATTTTAAATTGGTAGGGGACAATCTATAAAACATTTTTGGGAACAACAAAGCTTATTATATTTATTTGTCATTTCACCTTACGCTGACACTTACAACACCTTACATTTTTTACATTTTGACATAATCCGTCATTTCTTTATTTGACAAAAAATTTAGAATATAAGTATGTAGCAGATGATGATTATTTAAATGACCATAATAAGATGTGTGTGTCTAGAGCTTCCTCATATAACATAGAGAAATTCTACGCATGCCATATTTTGAAGGATATTAGGAGCAATCAAACGTGTCAGTAATAAACGTAGTGATTACTTGCTCAGTGTCAGTAATATTTTAGGAGCAACGACAACTATGAGTTGTTTTTGGTGTGTTAGCTGGAGAAACGTGTCCCCAGGAGCCTGTTTCCTGCCTGTTTCATAAAAGTTACTGATATTATTAGCTAATTTTATTAGACTATTAAAATAATTTCATTAGTTAGCATTTTTCTGTTTCATAAACTTTTCGATGACGCTAATAATTTGGATTCTTTGACGTTACTAATATTATTAGGCCCAGGGATTTGAAATTATGCCTTGTGTATGCTCCAATTATAAGGCATTATTAGATTTTTAATACGAATCTCTAACTTATACAGTTACAGTTTTTCAGCCCGTGTTACGTGTCCCCAGCTTACACATGCTTATTGCGTCGTAGCTCAAAAACTTTTCGAGCTAAAGATTTGAAAAAATTGGAGTCTAGGTACTGCACCTAGGCTCCAATTCGACTTTACATTTTGAGGTATAATACATAATCGTAGCTCTAATAATTACGAAGGTACAGCTGTGCAAGCCAGAGACACGGTACTCCAGCTCGCACACACTTTTATGATCGTAGTTTCAACAGTATTTGAGTGTGACGGTTAGTTTTTTTTGGTCCTCATTGCTCCAATTGTGCTCTAAATTTCTGACTATAGACTAAAATCCTAACCTCACTGGTTTTCCTTAACGGCATATGTCAGCTGGGGACACGTTTCTCCAGCTAACACACAAAAAAACTACTCATAGTAACGAATTTGTGGTTGCTATTTAAATATTTATCATAGATACGTACACCTAGACCCACAAAAGATCCACAAACCTTCTTTAATCGGTACCAAGGCATAATAAGTTTATTTCTATTTCTAGTATTACGATCGTGCAAATCACCATGTTTGGTATACAGGTTGATATTACGCCGTACAAAAACAATACAATTTAAAATAAATTGAGAAGCAGCTGATCAGTTGATAAATGGCCCTTACAGCTCGTTTTTGTAGTAATATTGTAGTATAAATATTGTATTAATGTCAGCTGCTACTCCCCACAAAAGAATACCATACGACATGATGCTGTGAAAATAACTGAAGTACACAGTCCTAGCAGTTTCTATATCAGTCAGTTGTCTGACTTTTCTAACAGCGTAAGCAGCAGAACTAACCTTGCCAGCTAGTAATGCAATATGCGGACTTCTTTAAAGTTTACAGTCCATAGTTACACCCAGAAAGACTGTTGATTCTACTAAATCTAAATTTTCATTGTTCATAACAATTTCCATAGGTACTTTCTGAACATATGACTTATGCATGAGAAAGCTGTAGACATACACATCAAAATAGGCCATTTTAAAATGATTTAAAAACTTTTTGCTTAATCAAAACTATTTTAGATGTTCATATTAATGTTTGTAGTTTTCAATAAGATTAATGGTAGGTAGAATAACTTATCTATGACTGAGTTTGCATGTCTGTACATGCAAACTCAGTCATAGATAAGTTGGATAGTGAAGCTGGTTTTCACCAGGAACCTAACACAAGGTACTCCTCGTGAAGTTAATTAGGCCTTACTTGAAACCTCTGAATTTAGTGTTTTTTTCATTGTAAATATTGTTCAAAGTAAGTCCGACATCTGACATATAGTTAGCTCGCCATAGGTTGTATGACCTCAGCCTCAGCCGGACATTATTTTAAAGCAACTAAGTATACACTTAGAGTTGACTTATGTAAACAGCATTTAAGTTTAATAAGAAAAGTTTCGCATCCAATTTAGTAAGCTAGAGTTTTATCATTAGTTTAACAGGTGTTGTAGACTAAACACAGTTTTTTGTAGCATATGATACTATACGTAAGTATGTGTACTTATATGAAGAGTTTCAAAGAAAGTTCGCTTTCCATACTAACAATTTTTGTTATAATTTCTACTGCAAATACTAATGCCACAAGTTTTTATGTACAAGCATTGTATGAAGTCTAATTTAATGCTATGTTTTTATTTAAAAAGTAATGAGTACCTGAAAAAATATATTTGCTTGGGATGCAAGTGTTTATAAGAAATAATACTAACAAATAATGTATCATGCATGATTCTTCGTAAGTCTCATAATTTATAGAAGACAAGTGATTTCAATTGAATAAAGTAACTAATTTTTATATTGGTTGAAAAGAACTGCATGAAATAAAGATGTCGATTATGTGGCTAGGCCTTCTGACATACGTTTATATTTTATTAGTCAAAACTTCGGATGAGTCACCAAACATTTCATTTATTCGCACGCCATTATTGCTCCGTTCTGAATTGCAGTTTAACAAATCATCAGCATATATTACTAAGCGGAATCTAAGAATTTCGATGACCAAACCCATGCAACCTACTCTGGTCACGGTCAGTCATAGTCACAGTAACACAGGACATATAAAAATATTATGTGGTCACTTATTGTTGTGAGGGTCCAACAATTTATATAAAATATTTGTTCTACATAAATATAAAGCAATTAAACACAAGAAAAGCTAAGAGTGCATCCCAGCTCTATAATTTGTTGTTTTTCTTGTAATATTGTACGTTTCAATGTAATCTGTTGTATCCATGTTGTACCTTTGTCTTTCTGCAAAAAGAATAAAACCACTCTCTGTTTACCTGCAGCCTCGTTGCTTGAAAAGCATGTATCTGAATGTAGTTCATTATTTAATTTTAGATTTATTAATGCTGGGGACATAATAAAGGCTTTCAGATCTCTTAAAAACGAAAACAACCACTGTTATGGACTTTTTGGTAAAGAAGACGCTGGCTAGCGCGACACGCTGCCAGCATGACGGACACTGATGGTTGACAGAATAAAAAAGACGACTATCGACTTGATCGCGACGACTAGAGAGATTTTCTGATGTATTGTGTAATTGCCTTGTAAATAGTGAAATAAATCCTTTCTCTGCAATCCTGTGCTCATTGACGACCGACGCGACGCCCTTTCAACTGGTCCTTCGAGAATTTACGACCCAGTCCGTGGAAAATCAGAATGCTGACAAGAAGTAAAAGTGCGACTATCAGCGGGACCGTGGCCGACTTGCCACCACCGCCAGTCACGACTATACAATCCCAGGTATCTGTAGCTAAGACTGCCGCTTCCTGTACTTCCGACCGAGCACGCCGACAGCGAGCTTTAGACATTAAGCGCAAGGCAGCGGTACAGCTCGCTGACCTCGAGCGCCGCAGGATAGAGAACGAGGAAAAACTAATTCAAGAACTAGACATTGAGGCTTTAGATTTAGAGAGTTGTAACGGTGATGTTGAACAACCGCACGACGCGGACGAACAATTTTGCGACGGCGAGTAACTGCGACCATACTAAGCCGACAGACGCCGCATGTGATCCACCATGCGGCTCGAAGGACCAGTTAAAAGGGCGTCGCGTCGGTCGTCAATGAGCACAGGATTGCAGAGACAGGATTTATTTCACTATTTACAAGGCAATTACATAATACATCAGAAAATCTCTCTAGTCGTCGCGATCAAGTCGATAGTCGTCTTTTTTATTCTGTCAACCATCAGTGTCCGTCATGCTGGCAGCGTGTCGCGCTAGCCAGCGTCTTCTTTACCAAAAAGTCCATAACAACCACTGACTCATGAGGCATATCTGTTACTGTTCTTAAAAGTGTTATTTACACTATTACCCCCTTTCTTGCTATCATTTTTAATCAATGTATTGCACAGAAAATTTTTCCTGATCTAATGAAATTAGGTAAGGTATTTATTTCCTTTATTCAAATCGGGAATTAGAGAAGACCCAAGTAATTATAGACCAATATCTATATTACCCGTCTTAAGCAAAATTTTTGAGAAAATCATGTTGAAACAGTTTTTGGCACATTTTACCTTAAATAATCTTATGTCTCTAGTCTACAACTGATGCTGGGGTTGCACTTTTAAAACATGTTTTTGAAGCCTGGGAGAAATCGCAGAATGCACTTGGCGTATTCTGCGATTTATCCAAGGCTTTTGATTGCGTGGATCATCAGACGCTGCTGTTGAAACTAAATCATTACGGTGTAAAAGGTGATTCCCAAAAGTTAATTCTGTCGTATCTCAGTTCCAGAACTCAGACCGTTGATATTAAAGGAGTGAAATCTGCGGGCTCAAATATAAAACTAGGCGTGCCCCAAAGCTCTATTTTGGGCCCTTTTCTGTTTTAAGTCTAAATTAATGGCTTGCTTTTCTTTGCGAAAAGCTTATTTAGTAAGATTTTCTTGAGTGAGATTGTCTTGTTCGCGGATGATACTTCTTTAATATTTAACATTGATAGGAACAGAACTGATTTTGATGATGTAAACAAAACACTCTCGCAAGTACTGGCTTGGTTTAATTATAATAATCTACAGCTTAATGCAAAGAAAACTAAATGCGTTCTTTTTTCTTTACCGAATGTTCAGAAAGTACCTATGGAAATTGTTATGAACAATGAAAATTTAGATTTATTAGAATCAACAGTCTTTCTGGGTGTAACTATGGACTGTAAACTTTAAAGAAGTCCGCATATTGCATTACTAGCTGGCAAGAAAAGTCAGACAACTGACTGATATAGAAACTGCTAGGACTGTGTACTTCAGTTATTTTCACAGCATCATGTCGTATGGTATTCTTTTGTGGGGAGTAGCAGCTGACATTAATACAATATTTATACTACAATATTACTACAAAAACGAGCTGTAAGGGCCATTTATCAACTGATCAGCTGCTTCTCAATTTATTTTAAATTGTATTGTTTTTGTACGGCGTAATATCAACCTGTATACCAAACATGGTGATTTGCACGATCGTAATACTAGAAATAGAAATAAACTTATTATGCCTTGGTACCGATTAAAGAAGGTTTGTGGATCTTTTGTGGGTCTAGGTGTACGTATCTATGATAAATATTTAAATAGCAACCACAAATTCGTTACTATGAGTAGTTTTTTTGTGTGTTAGCTGGAGAAACGTGTCCCCAGCTGACATATGCCGTTAAGGAAAACCAGTGAGGTAAGGATTTTAGTCTATAGTCAGAAATTTAGAGCACTATCTATGATAAAATTCCAGATAATATTTTAGACTTGCCTTTCGAAAAGATTGTCTTCTCAAGAAAGGATATTATACTCTAAAAGATTACTTGAATGACAAAACAGCTTCGTCATAAATATTTCGTTTTATTTTTTCGAGATTGTAGCCGTGTCATTCAATTAGTGTTTAGTAAAGTGTTAGATTCAACTTTTAACGCAGGTAGCTTGAGTATGGCATGCTCTCTTTAAACATTTCTGCGGTGGGACACCACCGCAGAAATGTTTTACTACTTTATTTCACACGACAGTGTGAGGCGGGTCGCTACGTTCCCTAAAATATGGTTGAGCGAAGCGATGGCTGGTTCATGCGTCATGCTCGTGTCTGCTTATGTTAAAATGTGTTGAGATATATATTTTTGTTTTGATTTTATGTTATTTATGTTGTTTTAAGTTAAGACGAGTGGCACTGCTTGATCAGAATAAATAAAAATAAATTATTCCAATTATAGGTATAAAAGTTTTCTTTTTTGTTAATTTACTTTAAATATGCTTTGTGATTATGACCCATCTTCTAGTAACATTGTAAGTTGTTACTTATGTTAATGCACTTTTATCTTTCTTTTTTTTTGCTGTTGTTATTGTATTTTTTTTTATATTTATACAGCTTAACATAGGAACCTGAAGTACGTCTTACTCACTTTTTTTGATAAATTTATACTGACCTGTATGTTCCTCAAAACTTGCAGTACAATAATCTTGTAATGCGAGAAATGTTGTAATGCATGATAGATAAGTCTTTCTTTGCCAGTTGAACATTGTTTACGGTTACAATAACCATAAAATGTAATATTATAATTAGTATTTTCTTTTTATGATGGAAATTGACCTTACTGATGTTAAGGTCACTTTTCAATTTGACGACTCTGTATGAAATAAAACAGGGAGAAAAAAACAGCCCTTGACGAGTTTCTTGCCGGTTCTTCTCGTTACAAGGTCTCCCGCCGTAGGGTTTGTGAACCGATGGCGTAGCTTCTTTGACGTTCATAAGTACTTGTAACAGCCTAGACTGAATAAATGATATTGACTTTGACTTTCTGAAACAGAAGATATTCGTTAATTTTACTCGCATCTTGATGTGATAATCTTTACTCAACTTCGGCTGCATTGCATCATCCGCGTTGAAATCAATCCTCATGGAAAGCCTATGCCTTATTAAGGCTGATAATAATAATAATTTAATTTTCACCTCACACGCTCTGAAAAGGAGGTTTTGTCAATCGGTTTAGGCGTGGAAAATCGCGTTTTGCGGCCTATCGCGGCAAAGTACTTTTTAAATACCTAAAATATATATGTCATAATGCGTTCCGAATCGCAATATTGACTTTTTTGTTACATTTTATTCTTATTTTAAATAGCTTTAAATTAATTATAATACTCCTTTTTGGTTTTATTGTATTATTTTAGTTCATTGAATCATAAAAACAATTTTATATCATTAAAACAAAGAGAATAAGGTATATTTAGATTAAACTTTATGTTTAAAGAATTTTTACCGGAAGTTGACCGCGGAAACAACCATAAATTAAAGTTCCTCGCTGTTGTGAGGTGAAAAATTGTGTGTTGCGCTCGGCAGAAAAGTTTTTTTGCGTCTTGTACCTTTGAAATTCTCGCTTCGCTCAGGATTCAATCTTTCAATCCTAGAATCCTTCACTTGCTCGCTTTCAATAGAGGTAACTCGCCGCTTAATAAACTTTCCAACTTTCCAGCCTTGCATAAAAATAACTATTTCTTATCATCACTCCATTATGCAGCCGTTTTAGCCCAAAGTAAGTTTC
Source organism: Chrysoteuchia culmella (assembly GCA_910589605.1). NCBI lineage: Eukaryota > Metazoa > Arthropoda > Insecta > Lepidoptera > Crambidae > Chrysoteuchia > Chrysoteuchia culmella. The sequence continues at coordinate 12,827,469 of OU342653.1, forward strand.
TTAAAAACTTGTGTTATGAAAACTATATAACGGACTAACATAATTATGTATTTTTTTTAAATATAGACCTATTTTTACTAGGTTGGTAGCACTGTACTGAGTTACCGTGCGAATTGTGAGCGCTATCTGTCACTCCGTGAAATTACAGCGGCTGTTTTTGTATTTACTGAAGTACACTGCGATTTTACGATGGAAACATTTGTTGAACAAAGAGTTTGCCTTAAGTTTCACGTATCAAACAAAATTTTATGTGCCAAAGCACTGAAAATGTTGCAGAAGACTTACGGTGATTCGTGTGTCTCAAAAACACGGCCTTATGAATGGTATAAAATATTCAAAGAAGGCCGACAAGTGGTAGCTGATTTGCCTAGTGCTGGTCGTCTCCCAACCGCTTAGATTGATGAAAACATAAATCTAATCAAGAAGCTGGTACTTGAAAATCATCCTATGAGTCTTAGGGAGTTAGCTCTAGAGGTGAAAGTATCTTTTAAGTCCGTTCATAATATTCTAACTGACATTTTGGACATGAAACGCGTCGCAGCACGATTAGTTCCAAAAGAGCTCAATTTCGTCCAAAAAGAGCAGCGAAAGCAGGTGGCTGAAGACATGATTTCCCGAGTTTCCACTTTCATGAAACGCAAATTAACTGGCGACGAGAGATGGGTTTACGAGTACGATATGCAAACAAGCCAACAGTTTTCAGAATGGCGATTCGAAAACGAGCCGAAACCCAATAAACCGCGTCAAAGCCGCTCGAAAATTAAAGTTATGCTGATAATTTTCTTCGATTACCTGTAGTAGTGCACAATGAATTTCTTCCAGAGAGACAAACGGTGACTAAAGACTGCTGCTGCTGTGCTGACCAACAGTGGGTTTGTGTTGACTTAGATTGTTTACCTCCAGACAACTACACATATGTAAGTGAGGCACATGGTTGTCAACGCTGGCTTGATCACTGTATCATGACTGAAGCTGCACACCGCTCATTTACAAGTGCTGACATATTGTATAGTACTTACTGGTCAGACCATTTCCCGCTACAAATTGTATGTGATTTTAACATGATTAGGCCTAAGATAAATTATACTAATGTAGAATATAATTATATAGTTTGGGGTGAACGTGATACTAGTCAAATAGAGTTATACAGCACATATTGTGATAATAAACTTAAAGAAATTGATTTTCCCCCTGAACTAACTTGCTGTAATAGTAATAAAATTTGTGTTAACACTAGCCATAAATTAGTGATAAATAATATGTATAAAAATATAATTAATGTTCTTTCTAATGCTGCTAATAGTTCTTGTAAGGAGAAAATTTATTGTAAAAAACAGAATTATGTAACTGGGTGGAACCTTCATGCCAGAGATGCTCACAGGGAAGCTCGGCTTGGTTTTCAAATGTGGGTATTATATGGAAGGCCTAGAGAATGACATATTTATCAGAACATGAATGAGACTAGAAAAACTTTTTAAACCAAGTTAAAGTGGTGTCAGGATAATAAAGACCGCATACATATGGAATTGATTGCATCTCATCATTATGATAAAAACTTTAGTCAGTTCTGGAAAGAAACCAATAAATTGAACCACAGGTCGGGATTGCTGGTGAGTGTCGCTAGTGCACATGAGCCTAAGCATATAGCAGAATTATTCAAAAATAATTTTAGGGTTACATCACCTTTAAATGGCCAGAAACAGATGTGCGACACCGAGGATTATTTGCAACTTAATGAGACTGAAGTTAAGGTTATATTTACTGCAAAACAAGTTAAAGATGTTATTAAGCATATGACTAGAGGAAAGTCTCCAGGTCACGATGGCCTCAGTGTCGAACACCTGCGTTTTGCTGGACCCCACCTAGCTATACTATTGGCTATGTTGTTCTCATTATGTGTGAATCATTCATATATTCCAAGTGATATGATGAAAACCTTTATTGTGCCAGTTATTAAAAATAAAACAGGTGACGCTTTCGACTTAGGTAATTATAGGCCCATCTCTCTGGCTACTATTATAGCAAAGGTTCTGGACAGTTTACTTGAGACACATCTCACAGAAAATCTTAAATTGCATGATGCCCAGTTTGGCTTTAGAAAAGGGTTATCTACTGAAAGTGCCATAATGTGTGTCAAGGAAACTGTTAAATACTACACTGATAGAAAGACTCCAATTTATGCCTGCTTTTTGGACCTATCAAAAGCGTTCGATTTGGTGTCCTATGATGTCTTATGGTGGAAGCTTATAAATGAGCCGGTTAATTTGTCAAATAGTTTTAGCTGTATAGAAATTATTTAAATTATCGTAAAACCAAAGCTTTAGTATAGTGTTTTGTTTTTAAAGTGTTAATAGTATCCTTTAGCATATGTACAAGTGTTATCCAAGAAATCTTTATAGTAATATTTAAAATAAATTGTCTATAAAATTGTAACGACCAAACGTCATCCTGACGTGGAATCAAGCCTCAGGAAAAGCCGATATTTAAAAGGAGGAATGCTAATAAACTGCACATAAACCGGGGAAGTAACTTTGTTCTATAACTTGGTTGATAAGTATTTTACGCAGCGTACCTAGTTTAAAACACTGAAGTGACTTAGTAGCTTTGGTGATAAATTGGCTTCTCATTTCTGTACACTAATTATCACTACTTACTCGTACAGAGTTCACTTCCAGTGAACAACGTCACAATCCATTACGATTTGACATTGTTAACAACCTCTCTTTACTTGACAAATAGTGGAAGTAAAGCTGACGGTGACTACTATTGTCACAGACATTCACCATACTGCTACTCTTACCAAACACTACTTACATCAATACTGACCCATCAAATCACTCCATTCGAAGATTGTGCAGCCAATTTTTCAGCAAAAAATCTGAGTTAATAAACAAGTTATGTTTTAGTGCTTATGCATAGTATTTAATTTATTGTCTTATTCAATAATATTTATGTTTTTTTATTATTTATTTGATAGGTGTAGGTACACATTCATTCATTAGAGTGGAGTAAATTAAAATTAAACAGAGTATTCATTGCATAAAGGTTTGGCCTCTCTTTACTTTGTTAAAAGTTAATTTGTCGGTAAAACCTTTAAGTCACTTACATTCAATTTTACCATAATAATATCTTATAATTGATTATATAAAGCAGTATCTCAACATATGCTTACACAACTTGAGTAACCTCGCTTTCCTTTAAGCAAAGTAAAGTTGATGGTGATACTTATTGATTGATTTATAAACAATACCTAAAATACAAACTCATTATCTTACAAAATTATTTCTGCAATCTCAGAAATTCTTTAGTTTATTATTTATTTATTTTAATAACAAACCTGTAATACTAATTTTGAGTTAATAGATAGTAATCTCATTTTTTGTATTATTTTAGCATTGAATCCCAAATCGTACCTTCATAAACAATTATGATGACCCGGAGAACATCTGCAAAGGATATCGAGCTTAAGCTCAAGAATGCCCTGGAAGATCTGAAGGCAGCAAAGGAACTAAATGACACTTTACTGCAGGAAAGAGAGGACAGCGAGAATGAAATCCTCAAGACGATTATTCGGAACTCTGAACTTAAGAGTGAACTCGCTGAGATTCATCATAAATATTTTGAAGTTGTAGACAAGTGTAACCGAATGGAAGACTTCATTCAGTCATTTAGGGATTGTTCTGACACTCATGAACAGGCATTGAGGCGCATTACTGACCTTGAAATTAGATTGTCTCTTTCTCTAAAGAAAGCACTTGATTTAGAGAAAGAAAATAAAAGTTTTATAGAAGAAAAGCACTCCCAAAGCCTGTTCAATGAGTTATCTCAATGTAATATTGCAACAGATTCACCTTTAGAATGTGTCAAGTATGTTAATAGACCATGTTCATACAATAACAATAATTGTCAATTCAGTAGCGGGAAGAAATTAAAAAAATACATTAAGATTAATAGATATATAAAGAAAACACAAAAAATGATTAAAATACAAAATTATTATAATCAATAATGACTTAAGGAAAGAACGTAGGCAATTGTTAGAAAAATTTAATGTGATTAAAACAGAATCATGTAATAACAATAAAAATAGTGAATTGTTAGATATTCAATTAGGTAACAAAATTGACAATTTGGAGCTTTCACTGAGGGAAATGTATACTCACTTGAGTGAGATCTCTCGCAAGCAGCTAAATTATCAAAAAATGGCTGCAAATGACATGATAGACTTTTGTAATTTTAATACAGATCGGTTTGAGTCACTAGGTAAGAAACGCAGCTGTAGTTGTATGATTGCCAACACTTGTTTAGGTCAAAATGAGTCGTCAGGCCAATTTGCTCAGGTGGGTGATTTACTAACTAACTCTGTTTCTGATAGTTTATTACAAAACGATAAAAGTATGTCCCCTGCTAAAACTTGTGATACTAATACAATTATGTTTTGTGACGACATTGCGAAGAACTTAGGCCATTTAATCCAGAAAAATTCTAAGGAAAATATTGTTAACTATTGTATGCCTGGGTCAAGTATAAATGATATAATGAAAACAATTGTTAAGAAATCTTATAGTGACAACACAAATATCATAATTTTGATGGGGAATAGGGACAATGTCAATAAACAAAAGTTGATATCTTATGTTAACTCTCTATGCTCCTTAAATGTTAGGAAAGTTGTAATGTTTACATTTCCCTACAGTCAAAGTTTCACAGAGCTGGAAAATAAGTTATGATACAACTTAAACTTAACATTAAGCACAGTAGCCTTTCATAACCCTGAAAAGCTACATATAATTGACATAAATCCTTTGAAATAAAACAACTTTTACGGATTATTTAATCCTTTGTTAAATAATTTAAACTTGACAAAAGATAATTACTATCTGCCTCACTATTATAAGAGACAAATAGCGATTACGCTATCTTTTTATTTTAAACATTTAGCCAATAATCTGGCTATTAAAACCTCTGCTTTTATTGAGCAGTTAAATTCTGACATTTGTAATATAACTTTGGAATCTGTTCCAAGTAATTTGATTCTATTGAATCCTAACACTGACTTGGTTAATTTAAATTACCATTAGAGACAACAGAGGTGTCCTCTAGCCTAGTGTTGACAAGAGGAAAGCCAAAATGTTTAAAAATTTATCATCAAAATATACAAGGCTTTTCTGACAAAGACCTAGAAGTAAGTTTATTTTTAAACTGTGAAAATGTTGATGTGTTGTGTATCACTGAGCATTGGTTAAAATGTCACGAATTATTTTTAAATCTGGATAATTATAGAATTGTAAGTTCATTTAGTAGGCAATCTGCTATTAGAGGAGGGTCTCTTATAATTTTACATAATAATTTTCAGTACAAAGAGCGCAAAGATATAATATCCCTCTCAATTGAACGAATAATTGAATTGTCTTGTGTGGAACTAGACCAAATTATTGTAAGATGTGTTTATAGACCCTTCACAGAGTAATTACCCAGAGTTTGAGTCCACTATGGAAGAAGTTTTAAGAATAACTAGTAAAAGTAATAAAAAGGTTGTCATATGTGGGGATTTTAATGTTGACATTTTAGACTCAAAGTTGTCGAAGCTCGCAAGTAGATTATTAAATTTATTCACATCGTTTAATTTATCTCATACCTTTAATGAGCCTACTCGAATAACACCCACATCTGCCACCTGTTTAGACAACATTTTTTCAAACTGTGTAGTCACTGAGAAATCTATAATAAATGTTATTAAATCGGACCATAGTGGACAACAAGCCTCTATAGAGCACCATCATGTCTGTCCTAAGCGGAAAATTGTATGCAGGCCAATAACTAAAAAGGGCATAGATGAATTCAGAAACAATGTGATTAATAAAATTAAGTCTTTGCCAGTTCCTATTATGGAATCTAATTATCTTTATAATGTTTTATTTCATGTGGTTGAACACGAATTTAGTAAAAAGTTTAAGCAAAAAGTGATCAATTGTAATTCGGATAAAGTAAAGTTTAGTGATTGGGCCACGCCGGGAATTTACACAAGTAGAAGAAAACTATATGACCTCTATGCGTCAAAGCATACTTCCTGTGACCCAATTTTTATTGGATATGTCAGGAAGTTTTCTCAAATGTTTAGAAATGTTTGTGTAGCTTCTAAGGCGATGTTCTTTTCAAATAAAATCAAATTAGCGGATAATAAAATAAAGGCTCTTGGAATATTATTAATCAAACAACTGGTAAAACTAAAAATAATGTCAACCACTTCTGTCTTAAAGTAGGTGATAAATTAATTGAATCTGACGTTGAGGTTGCCCGTGTTTTTGAAGATTTCTTCTCTCGGGTACCCTTAGAAACTACCAGTAAATTAAATTCCTGTCCAAACGTTGCTGCTGCCCTCTTGGAGTCGTGTGTTGATAAGTGTAATAAAGTTTTCAATTTTAAGCATATTAATAGTGAAGACATTTTAAAAACTTTCAAGTCTATAAATATTAAAAAGACTGAAGATCTATGGGGCATATCAACCAACATCATTAAATCAATTATTGATACAATAGCTCCATATTTAGCTTTCATTTTTAATCAATGCATAGATGAAGGTACTTTTCCCAATTTAATGAAATGTAGTAAGCTTATTCCTCTTTTTAAATCGGGTGACAAAAGTGACCCCACAAATTTTAGGCCGATATCAATACTAAACTTACACTTAGTAAAATTTTTGAAAAAATTATATACTCGCAATTATTAGACTATTTAACAATAAATCAAATCCTTCATAACAATCAGTTCGGCTTTTCTAAAGGTAAAAATACTACTGATGCTGGCATTGCACTCCTTAAACATATTTTTGAGGCTTGGGAGGGCAAGCAAGATGTAATTGGTATATTCTGTGACCTGTCTAAAGCTTTCGATTGCGTTGATCACGTTACACTTTTAAAGAAGCTGGAACATTATGGTGTTTCTAAAAAATCGGTTAGCCTTTTGCAGTCATACTTGCATAATAGAAATCAAAAAGTAATTGTCAATAATACTGCTTCTACTGGAGCCCCCATTATTATGGGCGTGCCCCAAGGTTCAATATTGGGCCCTTTGCTGTTTTTAATTTATATTAACGATCTCCCTTACTACACGAGTAAATTATGTGAGACAGTACTATTTGCAGAAGATACATCTTTAATTTTTAAAATTGATAGAGGAAACAATTGTTCTGACGAAGTAAATAGTGCTCTCTCTCAAGCCGCACACTGGTTCAACATTAATAATTTGTCTCTTAACCCTACTAAAACCAAGTTTGTTAAATTCTCATTACCTAATGTAGTGCAGGTCGATATGCTTATCAATTTGAATGGGGATGTAGTAGAGTTAGTGGAGAGTACAAAATTTCTTGGTATTACATTGGATTCAAAACTACAATGGGATCCACATATTGAAGCCTTGTCGAGTAGACTTAGTTCTGCGGCTTTCGCAATAAGGAAAATAAGGCTCTTAACTGATATTGAAACGGGAAGACTGGTTTACTTTAGTTATTTTCATAGTGTAATGTCCTATGGCGTGTTGTTGTGGGGCTCAGCAGCTAATATAGAAATTGTTTTTATACTTCAAAAAAGAGCTGTGCGCGCCATTTACAAACTTCGACGTAGAGATTCTCTTAAGGATTTGTTTAAAGAGATTAATATACTAACTTTGGCGGGACAATACATCTATGATAATTTAGTATATGTAAGGAAACATCATGATTTATTTATAAAGCATAGCGATGTTCATAATTTTAATACTAGAAACAAGAATAAGCTTGCCGTTCCAAAATTTCGGCTTGAAAAATGTAGACGCTCGTTTTTGGGGAAAGGCATAGCCTTTTTTAATAAAGTTCCACAACAAGTGATTGAGCTGCATTTGCATAAATTTAAAATATATGTTAAAAAACGCTCTTAAGCAAAGGTTATTACAAGGTAGATGACTATTTAAAAGACCAAAATGCATGGATGTGATACCAACATTAAACATAACTATTGTAAATAGTGTAAGTGGAAAATATTCTAATATGAGTATGAGAAAATTTTCTTCTTTTATTAACTATATTTCAAGATTGTAGATTTGTGTTTGGCAACAACATGTTCCATTGTAAATGTTGTTGTTTCTGCTAAGGCTGATAAGTTTCTTGCGGCCGTTCTTCTTATCAGTTAAAAGATGTCCTGAATGGCTGGTAGGGAAAAAAATGTTGGACTATTCGAATGTACTTATCTATAAGTCTATTTGAATAAAAATCTTTGACTTTGACTTTGAAACAACCTTACCAAGGGAGACCATATCACTTCTTAGGTATTGGTATAGCAACCAAATAAACTATGTGAGGTGGGTAGGGGTTTTCTCTTAGGGTTATAGCTTGGGTTGTGGGGTAAGACAGGGGGGTATCACCTCCCCGTTGCTTTTTAACCTATACATCACCATCTTATCGTTGAGCTGAGTGGCGCCAGAGTCGGCTGTCATATAGATGGCGTCAGCGTCAATAATATTAGCTACGCGGATGACATGGTGCTACTGAGCCCATCGATAAATGGTCTGAGAATACTTGTGGACAAATGTGAATCCTATGTGGTGGCCCATGGACTCAGATATAACACTGCTATAGCAGTGTTCAAATATGCTATAGCAGAGATCATGGTGTTCAAAACACGAGGGAAGGACCTTAGTACTATACCATCTGTACATCTTAATGGAAAGTCCTTGAACCGGGTTCCTCATTTCAAATATCTGGGTCACTGGCTCACTGAGGATATGAGTGATAATAAGGATATTGAGAGGGAACGGAGGTCGCTGGCAGTCCGGTGCAACATGTTGGCCTGGAGATTTGCACGGAGCTCTAATGAAGTCAAGTTGACCCTATTTAATTCTGTCAAACATTTTATACGTGCAGTCTCTGGACTAATTATATGCAGGGGACTTACAGAGCCCTCCGCGTCCAATACAACAACGCGCTCAGGGTGCTGATGTGCGTTGCCGCGTCACTGCAGCGCCACGGGCATGTTCGGCGCCGCGAGGACGGAAGGCTTCCATGATATAATCCGCAAGCGATGTGCCTCGCTGCTGAATCGCACGCGCGCGAGCCCCAACAGCATCCTGTGTGCGTTGACAGACAGGTGGGAATCTCCACTCCTGCAGCATTGGGTGGCGCTTCATGTGCCCCAATAAATAAATATGTATCTTATTTTTAAGTAATTTATAATTTATAATTTTATTATTGTTATTATCTGTACAAATATGGATGTAAAATTCTAAAATAAATGCTTATTATTATTATTAAAGAATATTTTTTAGGCGTCATGAGGCGTTTGCGAGAGAATATCCGCCGAAAACGGCCTGCTTTGTGGGACGACAGTTCATGGATTTTGCACCATGGTAATGCACCATCGCACAAAGCCATCATTGTGCAAGAGTTTTTACCTAAAAACACGACGAATGTCATCGACTAAGCGCCGTACTCCCCTGATATGGCTCCGTCTGACGTCCGTTTTGACTGTTTCCGAGGCTAAAGTTACCACTTCGAGGAAGGCGTTTTGAGTCGGTTGAAGCTTTAAAATAAAATTCGCTGAAGGAATTGAAGACCATACTTCAATCGGCATACAAAAAATGTATAGATGATTGGGTCAAGCGCTGGCGTAGCTGTATTGCAAGCGAAGGGGCTTACTTTGAAGGCGACAAAATATTTTTTGAGGAATAAATTACTTTTTTTTATTTATTGAACAATGGACAACATTTCATTTTCTATAAAGCACTAAAATAAAAAAACCATTTCGAGATTTTAGTGTCATAAGCTCACAGTTTTTATTTTAGAATTTTCTGATCGGTAATTTGTGAGATATTTAATAAAAACTAAAATGTAGTCCAAATCGAGAAAGTCAGGCATTTGATCCCATCATTCCTTTTCATTTCTGTCTAATATAAAAAAAAATGGTTGTCTCTGGCTGAGTTGACAATGACAGTTAATTCAAGTAGTGAAAGAGCGATCAAAATCTAAGATATTCGATATTTTCTAATTTACATAATGCCAATAAAACCTCATGAAAAAACAGTTTGTGATTGTTTTGAGTATTTTGGAATACATTGTTTTTATGATTATTGCTGAATAGATTTACTTTTTATGTTTGCTAGGTAAACCACCACGCGACACCAGGCAGGTGGACCACGGGTAAGAAATTTGTGTGTGTTTAACGAAGTGGTTATTTTTTGTTCCACTAATGAAATACCAGACCTTAAATTTCAATATGGTTTGATATACATTTCAATTCTAAATACCCAAAATGTTTATATTGTTCATGAACGCGAATTTGTGCGTATAAATTTAAATTTATATTTTTTTTTATTAAGTTTTTTTTATCTTAACCAAAGTGTTAATCTTTGAAACATGTTTTGGTTAAATAACGAAAATTACAACTTTTATGTAGTAATCGATATTTAAGTTCTGTCACTGTCACATCACTACTAGAAACCATTACGTCAGTTTTTTTTTAAATCCGAAATAAGCAACAGCCTTACCAATTTAACTTCCTGAGAACGCACTTAAGCTCTTTTAGAATGAGCAAGTTTTGAAATACGGATTTAATACACAAATATAATGCTAATAATAAAAATAAAAAATACGTGTCTCGTATTTTAACATCTAGTTTTATTATGCATAGGAAAATTTGCATTATATATTTTTGAAATGTTGTCCATTCCCGGTAGTTTTTACAGAGAATATAAAACACTCATACCAAGGCAAATAAAACGTAGAATCGTGAAATGTCACGCTGAAATCTTAGTTTTTATTAACATGACTTATGGTCTGATTCATTCATGTCTAAGCATGTGAAATGCACAGTTTTGTGAATCACAAAATGACGCCGAGTCACGAAATTTAGTGTTGGTTTTGTGAAGTAATTTGCCGATTTGTTTGAGAGTTGTGTGAAGAAGCCTTGAAAAGGCAATCATTAAAAAATACTAGTTTAATGTTTCGCTAGTATGTATTACGAAAGAAAAAGTTGTTTTATTCAAATTATAGCCGCCTAAATAAATAAATTAACAAAAAAGAATAAGTAATTAAAGTAAAAAAGTTATCTTTTATTTTCACTGTTTTGTAGTCGGACTAAGTTATTTTTTATATACTAAGTTATTTTTATTTAAATGTTATAAAATGTACTGTAAGAAATTTATGTTTCAGTAGATACTTTCAGCGAATAAGACGTTATGTATTATCACCCACGGCAATCTTAACGATCGTGAGAATTGCCCATAGTTTTCAGGTAAAGTACGGGAGAAGCATATTACACATTAAGATTCGTTTTCGTTGGTAATGGTGCATGAAAGAATGATTTGAAAGGTAATACTAAAAAAAACTTTGTATGAACTGAGGTGATTTTTTTTTAATTGTGAAGTGTTTGGTAATTGGTAAAGGAGATTAGTCTAATTGGTCCACAAAGAAAAAATATCGGCCAACGAAAACAAATGACACATTATTCTTGTAAAAAGTGTTACGAAAATTTTTTGTTATGTCGTCAACAGTGTACGATTAGTGGTCAATCAAATAAAAAAAAATTAAAAAAATTTTGGTGCGACTACAAAACGGAACCCAGCAGTGGGATATTCGTGGGTCGATTATGAATTATGATGCTGGTAAGAAACAGATCTTAAATTAATAACGACTTCTTATCAAAAAAATGTCGTAACACCGTTTAAAATCATCATCATTATCATTCAGCCTATTGCAGTCCACTGCTGGACGTAAGCCTCCCCCAAGGTGCGCCACAAGACACGATCTCCCGCCTTTTTCATCCAGCCACTACCCGCAACCTTTCTCAGGTCGTCGGTCCATCTAGCAGGGGGGCGTCCTACACTACGTTTACCGAGACGTGGTCTCCATTCGAGAACCCGTCTGCTCCAACGCTCGTCGGTTCTACGACTGATGTGTCCAGCCCATTGCCACTTCAGTTTGCTACATTGACGGACAATGTCCGTCACTTTGGTCTTCTGCCGGAAGACCTCATTTCGAATTTTATTCCTTAACGAGATCCCCAGCATCGACCTTTCCATAGCTCGCTGAGCGACGTGTAATTTGTGGGCCAGTTTCACCGTCATGTTCCACGTTTCGACTCCGTAGGTCATGACTTGTAGGACGCATTGTTCAAACACTTGCACTTGCACTTTAGGCATTGTGGTAGTGGTGACGAAAAGATATGAAGCAGCTTCCCAAATGCTGCCCAACCTAGCTGCACCCTTCTGGTGATTTCCTGCTCGAAGTTGTCTCTACCCAACTGAACTGTTTGTCCGAGGTAGACATACTCCTGGACAACTTCAAGGGTTGTACTTTCGACAGAAATCGGCTCTGGGACGACATGTTCATTGAACATGACCTTGGTCTTCTCCAAGTTCATACCCTGACCGATTCTTCAAGATGCAGCGTTAAGATATGCAGCATTTTTTGCAGATCCTGCAGCGATTTCACAATCAAAACGATGTCGTCGGCAAACCGGAGGTGCGTGAGATATTCGCCGTTGATATTGATGCCCAGTCTGTTCCAATCCAGTGTTTTAAAGATATTCTCCAGTGCGTTGGTGAACACTTTTGGAGATATGACATCTCCCTGTCTCACGCCTCTTAGCAGCTGGATAGGTCTGGTCTGATGTTTTTTTACTTGGACGGATATCGTTGCCATAAAGGCTTCTCAGCACCTGCAGATACCGCCAATCGACTTGACATCGCTGCAAGCACTCCAGAACAGCCCAGGTTTCGACGGAGTCGAAGGCCTTCTCGTAGTCCACAAATGCTAAACACAATGGCTGGTTATACTCCTTGGACTTCTGTATAACCTGCCTTACTGTGTGTATAATTATGGTCTACGGTACTATAGCCTTTGCGGAACCCGGCTTGTTCCGGTGGCTGGAAGGCGTCAAATCTTGCGGCAAGACGATTTGTGAGGACTTTCGAAAACAGCTTGTTTACAATAATAATGTGAAAATTATTTTCGTTGACCGACACTTTTGCTGATTTGGTCCAACAATGTATGAAACGTGACTGATCTCCTTTGGAAATGTAGCCATTTTCTTATATTTGTAGATTGTGGAATCGCGTAATAAATGATGACTGGGGAAGCCGCTAGATGTAGTGAACTGGAGACGTATTTTTGAATCATTCGAATTTAATGTAAAATCAATTCGCATTCAAATTGAAATTCGCCGACTTCCATTTTGTGACATTTTTGAAGCACTCGAATACGGTGTTGCCATTTTTTAAACTCCCTTGACATTATCACAGAATATAAAAAGAACCGGAAACTAAGTCTCCATAGATTTTCAAAAACAGACTTGAATCACGTGAAACGAAACGTTTTTAAGTTATCAAACTATTCGTCAATTCAATGTCAAAAATGACATTAAGCGCTAAACGTCAAACTTTCAATCGCTCGAATCTATAAAGAGTTGTTGGCCACTCGCTGGAGATTCGAATGCGAATTGGAATTAAAAAAATACGGTTTTTAGCATTCACATGCGAATCTTGCGATTTCGTATGCGAATAGTAATTCAAATGATTCAAAAATACGTCTCCTGATTACGCAATGTAACTTCTGAGTTAAAGCTATTGGTTGGTACAGTTAACTATACTACCGCATGAAAGTGCAACGACCGTCCAATTTTCTGGACAATCTACTAGTCATTGGCGTATCACTCTGCTATACAAAAAAACCTTGTTAGGCAAGGCTGGAAAGTTGGTTATTAGTGGCGAGTTACCTCTGTTGAGCAAGTGAAGAATTCTAGGATTGAAAGACGAACGTAGCAAGTTGTTCAAAGATTGAGTCCTGAGCGAAGCGAGGATTTCAAAGGTACAATACGCTAAAAACTTTTCTGCTGAGCGCAACACACAATTTTTCACCTCAAAACAGCGAGGAACATTTTATGGTTGTTTCCGCGGTCAACTTCCGGTTTAAAATTCTTTAAATTTGTTTAATTTTAATGTAAATATACCTTATTCTTGTTGTTTTAATGATATAAAAACTAAAATAATAAAAAGGTAGTATTATAGTTAATTCAAAGCTATTTAAAATAATAATAAAATGTAACAAAAAAGTTAATAGTGAGATTCGGAATGCATTATGACATATTTTTAGGTAGGTATTAAATTAAAAAAGTACTTTACCGCGCCATGCCGCAAAAAGCGATTTTCCACGCAGAAACTGAATGACAAAACCTCCTTTTCCGAGCGTATGAGGTGAAAAATAATTGCAAGCAGGAACTTTATAAAAATAGCTGTCTTCTGTTTTTATATGTCATTTCTAAATGTATATATACAGGGTGGAAAACATACCTTAAAACCTTTAGGTAGCTCATTTTACTAAAAAAGAAACATTCCTTTATTAAAAAAAAAGTAATCCTGCATTCAAAGATTTTTGATAAATCAAAAATCTTTGAATGCACAATTTTTGACGGGTAGATAGTAGACATTTTATGGTCTAGATGAGCACTAAGGAAAGATTTTTCCAAATTCAATCCCTATGGAGTAAAATAGGGAATGAAAGTTTGTATGAAAATCCGCTCAGTTGCGAAGTTAGGGTCTTCAAACTTTGTGTTAAGGCTGTCGATTAAACATTATGTGTCTCAGAGAAATTGACAATTCCACTCCCTCTAAGGGGTGAAAAGAGGGTACGTATAGGTACCTATTCTTTGCTCAAACGGATAACTGTAATATTAAAGTTGGAGGCTTGGTCATTACTTGGATATCCAAATACTATCCATCAAATCAATCTTCGAGGTATTAAAAAAAATAGGGTTTGTCCACACGATGCAACTAATTTGCGCAAGTAAACGTCAAATTCTTTCTTATCTTATGAGGATTAGTGACCACCTCTGGTGTCAGATTTTATCAGGCCGCCATAAGATCTCTGACTTGGCTTAACGGCTGTTATTAGATGACAACAGCCGGTACCGACGGTATACCGTGCCCTTCGAAGCACGGAAGCGCTCAGTTGTAGTGTCACACATCCGACACCTGACAGGACCGAACGTTGCTTAACAAACGTTATCGAATACGATTAGTCTGTCAAGCGCCAAGAACGTCAAATGACGACATTTGACTTTTAGTAGCGCACATTTTCGGTCTCACTTAACTACTGGCATAGGTCACCATGTAAACCTCTGTAAGCTTACCATTGAATCTAATACAGATCGATCAACATTGTTATTGTGACGTTTCGTACTCTTGAGTCACGACAGCAGTGCCAAATTGGATTCATATTGAGCGGACATTGAGTGAACTAAACGACCTTGAATTTTGCTCAAAACGGTACTCTGGACGTTATTTTGACAGCTTAACATGGGATTATATTTTGTTGAAATTGGATTAAGATCGAGATCGTCACAATAACTAGAGTGTTAGTTTTTTAGTATTGAATTGGCATATTTTTCGGAAAAAAATATAAATGCAGCAAAATGTACAACTACCTTAATCACGCGAACAAGTCGCGGGTAAAAGCTAGTAACAAATAAAAACATAGGAATTGCTGTCTATTCACACAATGCGTATAAACAGATTTGATGTTATCCATAAGGTGATTGGAGCGGATATTATTATCCATAAAGTTAAAGAAATTAAAACTTAAATTAGACAGGCATAACATCATGAAATTCATGCTTAAATAATAAAGCACTCTTTACAATTCTTTTTGTAATGTATTTATATAATATTAAGTTACTTATACATGGACCCCAAACAAATTTACGTAGATACTTTAGGCTTCATTTCCCAATCTAAGTATTTATATACCAATGATCGAAGTTAGTTCAGTGCTGACTTGCTGACAGTGAAGTCAGCATATTACACAGAGAAATACTTTGCCATTATATAAGAAGTAGAAGATGTATTAAAATCCATATGAACAAAGAATTAAATATAAAATGTGCGGACATAACAAAGCGATTTCTATAGTCCCAAAATGAGAACCCTAATTATGTACGCGCATTGAAGGGGTAACGCTGACGTAGCAACCACAGTCTATTAAAATTATATTTCAATTAAAATCATTGCAAAGTTTTTGTTTTTTTTTCGATCCTCCGGCTGTAGCAAACGTAATTGGCGCAGTCGGTAGGATCCTCGCGGGCCGGTTCGCGAGAATTAGGAAATCTTTTACGAATCCGTGATCGCGAGTCGCCCGGGCGGCTTCCTAGCCCCGTTGCCCGAGGATCCAGAATCTACGGACCTGCTGCAGACCAGAGGAGAATCCAGACTTCGATTCCAGAGGAAAACCAGAGATACTGTATATGTGTAAGTACATTTGAATAATTCTCGTGTTGCTTTCCTTAGTCCCGTAGTTCCTTATTTTTAGTTCCAAGATTTTTTATCCGATTGTTATTATAAAGTTCGGCAGCCAATATCGGTACAGGGTCGACGACGAATTTTATATTTAAATAGAAATTTAGAAGAGCTGGATTTAACTATGGCAATGCCATCTGGTTTGGCTAAGAGAGCCGAAAGTGAAATTGAAATAAAATGGATACGGATATATTTTTTAAGGCCCTCCGCCTTGTACCGGAGTTCGATGGCAACCCTATAGCAAATATTGACCACATTTATTTTATTTTATTTTACATGGAAAACCAACAGCATTAAAATACAACGGTAATAACAGGACTATAGTACAAAACATGCCTGAGACAGTTTTCACTTATAGATGTAGATCCAAAATCCAAATACATATGAAAGTTATTAAAAATTAAGTTTTGGTATTTTAAATGCCATATTTTAGTCTCAAGTGACTGGGTGAACAATTTTGAGTTTAATTAAAACATAAATAACTAATTATTATTATACCCATATCAAAACATTGATAAGAAAAAGAAAGATTCACATCAAATTAGACTAGTTAGTCTTCAAAAAAGTCAAAACAGATTTGATTATTAAAATAAGTGGACCGTGCCATGAATATGTCAACATGCTCAGAATGATTACGATTAAAATTATTAGTTACTCTATTAAAAAATGAATTTTGTCTATAATTTGTCGCACTTGGATCGGTATGGAATTTAAAATAATTTCTCCTGCAATTTGCGCGAACTGGTACTTGCATTTTAACCTTAGACAAAAGCTCACTATTGTCAACTACACCGGTAATAACATTTTGGAAGAATTTAAGATGATGATGTTTGCAGTTATTAATATAATTTGATTTCGATATTATTTTGTGTTTATAGTTCAAATATCTTAGAAATTTTCTCTATATTTTTTCAATCTTATCTATATAAATACCATATTGAGGATTCCATATTTGACTGGCATATTCAAGTTGACTTCTAACTAGAGAACAATAATGTACCTTCAATGTTTTAGCAGATCTAAAGTTCTTAATGGTTCTTAAGACAAACCCCAGGGTCTTAGTTGCTTTGGATATTATATTTTCCACATGTTTGTCTAGGAGAAGTTTAGAGTCGAGAATTACACCAAGATCTCTTATATGGTCAACACTCTGGGGTGCTGGCTCATTTAGTGTATAATTATATAATTACACGAAATACATTTAGATGCATTTAAATTTAGTTTATTAACGAGACAATAATTTTGCAACCTATCAAGATCCTGTTGCAGAAGACGGCAATCATCTAAAGAGTTAATTTTTTATATACTTTCATATCGTCGGCAAACAGTAGGAATCGAGAATGATAAAAGCAACTATGTATATCGTTAATAAAAAGAATAAATAAAAGTGGACCCAGTATTGAGCCCTGTGGGACTCCAGATGGAATAGTAGAGAAACGTGATTACGATGAGGAACCATTTAGCACCACAGTCTGACACCTCTCAGCAACATAAGATATAAACCACATAAGAAGATCCCCGTGAATACCAGCGGCTTGTAGCTTAGTGAGTAAGATCACGTGATCAATTCGATCAAACGCCTTTGTGTAGTCTGTGTAAATGGTTTCGACTTGGGTTCCAGATTCCATTCCATTGACATCGTCAGTAAATACTATAAGGTTGCTAGTTGTCAACTTTCCTTTTAGAAAACCATGTTGCTTAGGCGTAAAAGTATGCTTGAGGGCGTCATAGATTTGTTGATGAAATAATTTTTCCTGGACCTTAGCCAATACACATAGCTTCGAAATCGGACTGTAATTTTCTACTTCACGCTTTGATCCTTTTTTATGATAGGCGTTATATTTGCTGTCTTGCAGATCCTTGGAAAGATACCTTCATTTAAAGAACGCTGAAATAAATATCTTACAGGGAGATTCAAACTACGTGCACACCTCGATATCAGGACTGGATGCAACCCATCTCGACCATACAGTCATAAACATTTTATAAACATTGTCATCTGTAATTTCAATAGAACAAATATCAGCAGAGGAAGTTGTTGTCCCCTCAGACGAGTTTGGAATTGTGCTCGTAGTACTAGTCGTGCTATTTGTGTCTGGTTCTTGGAAGTTTAAATAAAAGAATTCTGCAACAGCGTCACATATAAGATTACCAGAAGTTATAGGAACATTATTGAAGGTCATAGAAGATGGATATGATGAACCACGTTGCTTATAAGCACGGATGAAGGACCAAAAAGCTTTGGGATTTTCACGAATCACGCTTTCAGTATGTTGAACATAACTCTCAAAACACTCCTCCTCAACTTTTTTAGCTCGTTGTCGTAAAACTTTAAAAGAAGCAGATGCAGCCATATTATTATATACCTTAAGTTTCCTGTGAAACTTATTTTTTCTCTAAGAATTTTTTTCAAAGCTGTTGAGTACCACACATGGAAAGACAGACCTTGATTTTGTTGACAGAGGTAAATAAAGGCAATGTGCAATTTAATTAAACGATTTTCAATTCCCGCGCAGAATTCAACCGAAACCCAGATGTCCTCTGCCGTAGAGTGCCATTCGGGCCGCGTGTGCGTCGCAACGTCACAAAGTATAGCAATAAGGACGCCACCACCTCGGGGTTGCCCCACGCCCGCGTAGTCTCGATCGCGCCGCCATAACGAATACCTGTCACTAAATAGCTCTTCATTCGTGATACCATCAAGTAACCACGTCTCCGTTAGCAATATTATGCCGTAATTATAAAAAACAATATTTCTTATAAATTGCACTGTCTTCGTCCGCAAATCCCTGACATTCTGGTAATAAATGTTAATCATTGATGTGCACAATCCAGACAAAAGAAAAAACTTTTGGCCGGATTGCAGGAATCCATGTAAAATATAAATGTACGAGTATAATAGCATAGTGATAGATAATTAAATGAATGACTGACTATTATGAAAATGAACGGAATAACAAATATTTGATTATAATATTTGACCCAATGGTATGCGATTTTATTGTATTTTAGAATGAGCTGTGGTAAGTAAGTTTTTAGGTTATTTCGGCATGATTATAATAAAATGAATACTTTAGAATAATGATAAATGAGTTAAATAAAGTTTCATTATTATGTTTAAATTGGCACATGGCATGTTGACATATAATGTAGCGAGATAATTGAGTAATAGAAACATAAAAGATATTTATATTTAATAGGTTAAATTCAATATAAATAAGTGATAACTCAATTGAATCTTGTTGAGGACTAAGTGATAAGGAAAACAATACATAGTGACTTTTTATATTTGTTTCAATGTTTTGATAGGGTTTGAACACATAACATACGTGAAACATATTATAAATGGCCAGTATATACTTAATAAACAGTAGAAAAATATAAACAACGAACAAAATTTATAGGAATTAACACTGAATGATGCAAAATGTATTATAAGGAGTGAAGAATGTAATAGTCACTTCATATGAGATAGGTCACCGTCATCTTTCACTGCGATGATGGATGAAGTGTTGGTTTTTCTAGTTAGAATATTGCAATGTTGAACCCAAACGTTCTCGGCAGCTGCTTTTTTGGTTCTTGTATGCAATTGTTTATTTTCTTTTGTAAGGTGGTCGTTGACATAGAGCCTGCTCGTGTTCTCCTTGAAACCCAGATCCTCAGCGGTCAGGCCTGGTTTATGAGATCTAGCTGAAGCCACTAAGTTTTCCTTTGTGTATCTGCATAGGAAACCTGCGATGATTGGCTTCGGTTGAGTAGTAGATCGCGCTCTAGTGATGAATTTGATGTCGGTTTTCTCGATAGGCAGGCCAACAGAGTTTCCAATCGTACACAACAATTGAAACAGATTTTCGTTTTTTTTCATCGGAACTACCTTGATTTCGTCGTTATTTGCTCTCAGAAATTGATCTTTAATCGCAATTTCCTTTGTTAATTTTGAAATTTAAATTTTCAATTGAGGGTATTCGGATGCTTTTGACGGCTGTTTTTCTAGGAGTTCCACTTTTTTAGTCACTTCCACTAACTTTTCAGAGTTCCTAGCTACTTCCTTATTTATGCTTGTGAGCGAAGTTTCAAAATTATGCATTTTTTCATTAATGGTTTTTATTTCATGTACTATAGCGGGTAGTTGTTCGTTAATACCGCTAATTCCGTTTCGCAGCTCCTGCAGGACGAGGTCGAGTGTTGCTGCCTGCGATGAGACACTAGGAGACGCCGGTGCCGTAAAAATTTGAGAGTTGTTTGTCTTACAGGAAGAACACTGAATAGCGGCTTGTCTTGCTGGTCCGAGCTTGCGAAAGTTAACTTCCGATATGTTTGCACACGAAAAGCAATAAGACACATTGCACTTAGAACATCTAACACCATCAGAAAAGTTCTTGTTACACGTTGGACATTTAAACATTTTGGATAAAAATAATAGCTGTGCCGCGTTCGATAGATGTTATGTCGGGCGATAGGCGTAAGCGTGTTACGTGTTTTCAACATGAACTCGCGGCGCTGACTATTTATGAACATCTGAGACCGTATAGAGTCTGAATACATAAGAGAAGGACTGGAATATACGTTTACTAACGTTTGCTTGTTAAACGGAATACTTAATAAAATTTCTGGTAACGCTTCAACTTTAAATTCTAATATTATTCCGGACAGCTAGGTTACTAGGCTAGTAGTAGGTTAGGTATAAGAACTGCATTATTCAATAACTTTTCGAACCAGCGTGACGAAACTCCCCTTTACAGTGATTTATCTTTAGCAGCTCAAGGTAATAAGTCCCCTTAGGAGTTTTACGAGCATTGTCAGACACTGTTCAGTACTATAATGACATACATTAGTTTACATGAGCAAGTTAGTTCGACTATAGAAGCAAAACGTACTCTCTATAAGAAAGAAGCTATGCAGGCCTTTGTACGGGGCTTAAATGACCCCTTAGGATCCCGTATCCGCTGCATGCCTATATATGCCATACATGAACGAATAGCCAGTCGAGTTACAAATCGCAAGACGTTCACACTCCCTCTTTGTAAAACTCGTCTCGGTCACCACTCTCCGTTGTACCGCATATGTACCTCTTACAATGCCATACGTTTTGATTTTGAAATTTTAAAATCATGGGTGGGTTGTACCAAAAAGATAGACGCATCCGGGAAACAAAAGTGGCGACTTGTTGTAGACTTCCGAAAACTAAATGAAAAGACAATTGGCGACAAATATCCAATACCAAATATAAATGACGTACTTGACAAACTAGGTAAATGCCAGTATTTTAGTACGCTGAACTTAGCAAGTGCTTTTTACCAAGTTGAAATACACCCCCAAGACATTCCCAAGACAGGATTCAATGTAGAACATGGACATTACGAATTCCGTCGTATGCCCATGGGACTGAAGAACTCACTGTTTACATTCCAACTCGTTATGTATACCGTGTTGTGGGGCCTATAAAATAAAATATGCTTGGTATATCTCGATGATATCGTTGTCTTCAGCACCTCACTCCATATCCTTAACCTGGAAAAGGATTTCCAGAGACTCAGAGAATCCAATTTCAAAATACAGATGGATAAGTCGTAGTTTCTTAAACTTGAAACGTCTTACCTTGGTTATATCATCGGCAAGGATGGTATTAAACTAAATCCCGATATAATAACTGGAGTTAAAAATTATCCCATTCCGAAATCTCAAAAAGAAATTATACAGTTTTTAGGACTCCTAGGTTATTACCGTAAATTTATCCCGGACTTCGCTCTAATCACTAAGCCTATGACACTGTACCTATTTAAAGAAAGGGAAAAAAATAACTTTTGATCCAGACTATGTAGAAAGCTTTGAAAAGTGTAAAACTCTCCTTACAAACGACCCAATACTATCTCAAGAACCTGTAGGATCTGACAAACATCAATTATAACACTGCTTTATAAAAAAGGCGATCCACACAACATAAATAACTTCCGGCCAATAAGCCTGTTACAATCGCTATACAAAATATTTACTAAAATCATTTTGGCAAGAATTAAGAACGGTCTTGAATCTCAACAACCCAAAGAGCAGGCGGGTTTCAGAGCAAATTACTCAACTTTGGATCATATTTTTACATTACGACAGATTATTGAGAGGTACTTAGAATACGGTAAAACGCTCTATATTGCTTTTGTCGATTACACTAAGGCATTCGATTCAATATTTCATGATAAGCTATGGACAGCTTTGAAAGAACAAGAAGTACACGGAAAATACATAAACATATTTCAAAAATTGTATTTCGAAGGAAAAGCGAAAGTAAGATTAGAGAAGAAAGGAAAAGCTTTTAAACTTGAAAGTGGAGTTAGGCAAGGCGACCCCATATCACCCAACTTATTCAATGCACTTTTAGAACATATATTCCGAGCTTGGATTGGTCAGGAATGGGAATAAATATTAACGAAGAGTATCTGAATCATCTTAGGTTTGCCGATGATATAGTAATAATAACAGAGAGTCATGATCACCTACAATATATGCTTCATACTCTAGATCTCAGAAGTAGAGACAGCGGCTTGGAAATGAATTCAGAAAAAACTTGCGTCATGACTAACGGTGAAAGAAAAAATATTTTTATTCAAAATTGTCTATGTAGATGATTATATATATTTAGGTCAAAACATTAGTTTCGCTGGCCAATGTACCTTAGAAGTAGAAAGAAGAATAAAAAAGCATGGAGCGCATACTGGTCCCTAAAACACATTTTTAAATCTAACATGGATATCAAATTGAAAAAGATAGATGTTGATACAGTTTTAACTCCAACTCTGTTATGTGGTTGTCAAACATGGCCCATAACAAAAGAAATCATAAAGAGAATACAAGTATTTCAGAGAGCAATAGAGAGAAGTTTATTAGGTTTCAGGATTAGTGACAAAAAGAGAGAAATTCAGAAATAAGGAAAAAGACTAAAATTATGGATGCTGCTAAGATGTTATGCTACTTAAAAAGGAGGTGGGCTGGCCACATAGCCCGAACAACAGACGATCGATGGAGCTACAAAATGCTGCACTGGTATCCGTGGGACGGGCACCGGCAGCCGGGGAGACCACGGCGGAGATGGAGAGATGACATCAACCAGACTGCGGGTATCACGTGGAATCGACTGGCTGCTGACAGAAGCGCATGGCACAGGATGGAGGAGGCCTTTGTCCAGAGTTGGACAACCCAATGAAAGAAAGTATTAAAAAAATATGGAATAAAAAAAATATATAATAATAATAATAATAATGAAATAAGAAAAAAATTTACTGATGTTAAAAACAGCATGTATAAATATATTTATTAGAAAAAAGGAAAGAAACTAAATGTGTAACATTGTACTGAAGTAAAACTCCTTACTCCGGTTAATCACAATTTATTCACCAACATACACAGCACACAGCCATTATTATATTTCAACCAGTAAAGTTACAGTAATTTTCCAACATGTCAACACTTTGACCGCCTTCCACAGAATGCCGCCATTTTTCCGCCATGATTCGATCGGTCCTTTCTCCCTCCAACTTCCAACTTCCGGGTACAACATTTTTTAAAACAGATTAGCTTCTCTAAAAAAAACCAATTATGTTTTTTTTAATATGCTGTAGGCATTAGACAATCAGCCTAACACTCGTCCATCCTGACGGAGTGTATGTCCCCATACACTTTCTTTGAGCCTAACACTCGGTCGATTGAATCACGGCTGAATTATGAACATTCTGTATAGTGATTAAGTAATGAAAGCGAGAAAAATAAAAGAGAAAAATAAAACAGTTAATATATAAACATGCTTTAACGTTAACAAATCTAACTACTTGATCATCAGAATTGTATAAACACTTCAAACAAACACTATCTCTTAAACATTTAAAGATTCCACTAATATAACATAACAGATATGTACAAAATTGAAAATCGATAACAATTGTATATTTCTTTAGGAAGTTGACAATAATTATCTATCACTAACTTGTTAATTCTTAATTCACAATTTTTTTTAATAAGTAACGAATAAAATACTCAAACGCATTTTCTGTTTACTTCGATACTGTATTAAATTCAAAAGTATTCATTCCAAAATTCCATCTGGTTCCATTCCATAATCATTTTCCAAACAAGTCAATCATGAACCCATTCAATTTCTCATGATTGACGCGAATTAATATGTTAACCCTTTTCCATTTCCCACATATCAATCCGATAATTCCATTATTTCCATTTATTCCATTGTATAAGTAAATTCATATTCATAATTAATATCAATTCTTATTAAGTTTTTTTAAATAAGTTCATATTCATAATTTATATTTATTCATTCATATTCATTCATATTATATTTCCACAATAAATTCATATTCCTTATTTATATTTAATCATATTATATTACATTTCACCATTAAGCTTATATTCATAATTAATATTAGTATAAATTTTAATAAATAAACTAAAAATTACACAATTCTAAATATGATTGTACCTACTTAATCTGAGCTAGAATAAACTACCTTCATCCATGTATCTATTCTTTGATTTCTACTAGAGGGGTCAAATTCGGGTAATATATTTTTAAAGTCAAAACTTTTAGTGGCTGCCGTTAATGGCTGTGGCGGGAGGTTTTTGAGAGAACTAAGAATATTCATAACATCATTAAATTTGATGAAAATACTGGACTTCGAGATCGATTCAATGGAGTAACTCGTCGACTTCATTCAGCATCAGGACTAACCTCCTTGATCGGCAACACCGGGGACCTCAACTGCCGGCTGCGCTGCGATTCCCGAGCATCCACGTCGCTACACCTCCGCAGAGACCCGCTGCGCTCCCTCTCTCGTAGTCGCTGCTTTTCATCATGAAGATCTTGTTCCATCCGCCGCAGTCGTTCCCGCTCCCGCTTCAGTTCCTGATCTTGATCCTGCAGATGACCAGTAGACCGTTGTCGGCTACGGCTGCGAGCTGGGCTGCGGCTGCGGCTGTCACGTCGCCTTCGCTCGGCAGTACGCGACGATCGTCTTGACTCGGGCGTTTTCAATCGCCTTTGGTCACCTCCGACTTCACGTTCCATTATGTATCCCACTTCTGAAGTGAAGTAAAACTCCTTACTCCGGTTAATCACAATTTATTCACCAATATACACAGCACACAGCAATTAATATTTCAACCAGTAAAGTCACAGTTATTTTCCAACATGTCGACACTTTGACCGCCTTCCACAGAATGCCGCCATTTTTCCGCCATGATTTAATCGGTCCTTTCTCCCTCCAACTTCCAACTTCCGGTTCCAACATTTTTTACAACAGATTAGCTTCTCTAAAAAGCCAATTATGTTTTTTTAAATATGCTGAAGGAATTAGACAATCAGCCTAACAGTACTAAAATAATTATAGTAGGTTTAGTACTTGGACGTAATTCGTCCAAGGTTGAGTATCATAGATAGTTTACAATATTATACTTAATGTCACATAAATATAAAGGAAATGAAAGTAAAATGAATGAATGAACTAGATATAAGTTATGGAATTAAATGAAATGTAAATTCATACAATAAATAAATTTAAATTAAATTTATATTTAAAATGTAATGGTGTTATAAATAATGATAAATATGATGATTTACTTGTTATTGTTATCTAAGAATAATAATTATGTTACTCATTCATAAGTTTTATTACATGTATATTTTTAAGTTTAAAATGATTGCATGTCTATTGTAAGATTTTAATTTATAATAATAATAATTATTATTATTAGAGAAACAAGTAGTAGTAGTTTTTAAATTCCCAATTGTTTCCAGAAATGAATTCAATTTTTATAAATTATCCCTCGTTTCTAATAAAGATCAACATATCCTAGTACCGCCCTTTCCCTTTCTAGCAACTAACGAGAAGTCATTCGTGTACATGGAGGTTGAATGCCCGAAGTTGAGTTCCTGGTACCTCTGCGAACGAAAGATAAGTACTCAGCTTCGTACTCAACTGGACTGCATACAGGACCTGATTACGTCACAGGCACTCGGTGACTCATGCCATTTTACCTCAGTTTCCTTAACCAAAGGCGCCCTATAGAAGCTCGACGACCAACACTATGTAATATCAAAAGTCAAAATGTCAAAAGTCAATATCATTTATTCAGTCTAGGCACTTATGAACGTCAAAGAAGCTACGCTATCGGTTCACAAACCCTACGGCGGGAGACCTTGTAACGAGAAGAACTGGCAAGAAACTCGTCAAGGGCTGTTTTTTTCTCCCTGTTTTATTTCATACAGAGTCGTCAAATTTAAAAGTGACCTTAACATATCAGTAAGGTAAATTTCCATCACAAAAGGAAAATACTAATTAAAATATTACATTTTATGGTTATTGTAACCGTAAACAATTTTTAACTGGCAAAGAAAGACTTGTCTATCATACATTACAACATTTCTCGCATTACAAGATTACTATACTGCAAGTTGTGAGGTACATACATATCAATTTATCTATATCTATACTAATATTATAAAGAGGAAAGATTTGTATTTTTGTATGTAACGAATAAACTCAAAAACTACTGGACCGATTTTGACGAAATTTGGTATAGAGAATCCTTAGACCCCAAGTAGTAACATAGGCTATAAATGATCCCAAAATTCCCACGGGAACGGGAACCACGCGGGTGAAACCGCGCACGGCCGCTAGTAATAAAATTATAAAGAGGAAAGAATTGTATTTTTGTATGTAACGAATAAACTCAAAACTACTGGACCGATTTTCACGAAATTTGGTATAGAGAATCCTTAGACCCTAAGTAGTAACATAGGTTATAAAAAATGACCCCAAAATTCCCACGGGAACGGGAACCACGCGGGTGAAACCGCGAGCGGCCGCTAGTTTTAGATAAAAATATTTAGGCTTTTAGCACAGCATTAAGATAAGCAGACTGAGGTAGACCCATTTCCGCTGGCGGCACCCGTTCACGAGCATGACGCATGAACCAGCCATCGCTTCGCTCAACCATATTTTAGGGAACGTAACGACCCGCCTCACACGACACCACCGCAGAAATGTTTACAGAGAGCATGACATACCCAAGCTACCTGTGTTAAAAGTTGAATCTAATACTTTTCTAAACATTAATTGAATGACACTACAATTTCGAAAAAATAAAACTAAATATTTATGACCAAGCTGTCTCGTCATTCAAGTAATCTTTTATAGTATAATATCCTTTTTTAAGAAGACAATCTTTTACATTCATCTTAAACTTTTCGAAAGGCAAATCCAAAATATTATCTGGAATTTTATTATAGATACGTATACCTAGACCCATAAAAGATCCAAGGACCTTCTTTAATCGGTACCGAGGCATAACAAGTTTATATCTATTTCTAGTATTGCGATCGTGCAAATCACCATGTTTGATATACAGGTTGATATTACGCCGTACAAAAAGAATACAATTTAAAATAAATTGAGAAGCAGCTGTCAGTATACCAATTTCTTTAAATTTGTTCCGAAAAGATGTTCTGGAACCCAGTTGATAAATGGCCCTTATAGCTCGTTTTTGTAGTATAAATATTGTATTAATGTCAGCTGCTACTCCCCACAAAAGAATACCATACGACATGATGCTGTGAAAATAACTGAAGTACACAGTCCTATCTATATCAGTCAGTTGGCTGACTTTTCTAACAGCGTAGGCAGCAGAACTAAGCTTGCCAGCTGGTATTGCAATATGTGGACTCCATTGAAGTTTACAGTCCATAGTTACACCCAGAAAGACTGTTGATTTTACTAAATCTAATTTTTCATTGTTGGAGGATTTGATAGATTAAAAATGGTTTGAAAGTACCGTGTGAGTAATGCAAATAATGAATACAATACTCCCCGGGTTTAAGCAGTAGCAGTCCACAGTATTTTACAACTTATCACTTCAACTTTCACTTGTAGACTTCTTCAGTGACAGTTGGAGTCAATTTGCTTTGCCGATAATTTAAAAGTGGGCCACTAAAACTTGCTGATAACGATATTACTTATTATTTATGGCACAATTTAACTATTTATAACAGATAAACTGGGATAGAACGATAATTCAATATCGTTCCCGCAATCAACCAGGGTGCGCTTAGCCTGACACAGCTCCTGGCTGCCGCTCCTGACTACGATTCTTCAGTGAAGTTACTTAATCACTATTCCTCTCAAATGTTACCTCCAGACTGCTGAGTTCAACATCATCAACAAGAATGACGAGATCAAGGGCCAGCCTCTGAAATTTATGAAAATCCCGCATATTGACGTAGGTGACGATAAGCCACATCATCTCAGATTGAACACAATTGACCTTCAGGGTCTACACAGCATCCAGAATAAGATCATGATGGAACCGCCTCTGCGACTGGAACGACTACAGGAAGAAACCTTGTACCACACAACTATCCCTTTCTACATTGTGGTACTCTCCGTCACCATTGCCCTCATCGCAACCCTTGTAGCTCGATACTATAAAACCCAGCTGAACACACCCCAACTCCAGCTACCCGGGAACACATTATATGCAGTACCCGAAGACATAAGGAAGAATAAGACCACTCCAGCGACATTTTCCCTAAAAGTCCTAAAATAGTCGCTGATCTCGGGGTGGAGGAATTATGTATGAGCATTGAAGGGGTAACGCTGACGTAGCAACCACACTCAAAGCAGTAGCAATCCCAAATATTCATAATTATAATTCACTCTGTATTCTAGCATCGAATCGGACAATAGGCTAATTAGATTTAATTCATTTTGTAACTTTTATATTTCAATTAAAATCATTGAAAAGTTTTAGTTTTTTTTCGATCCTCCGGCTGTAGCTAACGTAATTCCCTCAATAACAAAATAACAACATTGTTTTTGTTAGCTAATTACGTTAACTTTTTTTTGTTATTGTAGGCAGGGGGGCTGGCATTGCCGAAAGAAATCAAAACAAATCTCAGTGTGGGTTGTAAACTCTAGGGGTTTCCTCGTTTCTGCTATTGGATCCCGCTGAAGTTAGTAGTACATTGAAGGGCTTCGATTCATAAAGAACGTGCTTCTATAATCGGGGCAATGTTGACCAACAACTTTGCTCAAAGCTGTAGAGACTTTACAGTGTACTGAAGTCAACTAGGCAACCGATGTGTTCTGTTCATGCTCTCGATGATCACACTATAGATGTACAGAACTATCGACCTTATTTACACTCATGAAAACGCTATTTACCTTGAGGCAGTCAAACTGGTTAATTAAACTATTTTCAAGTCAACAAGAAAGTAGTACCTATAAAAACAAATAGTTATTTAGCCTTTAGTTTTACCTCAATAGATAAAAATAAATCCTTAAAGTTTACTTTATAGACCGATTATCTGACGCAATCCTATTCTCAGGAACAATGGATGTATTAAATTGAAATTAATAACTAATTCAAAGGTCTATGGTCTTTTGGAGCTATATAAATATAAAATATCAGGGTATTAAGTCAACTTAATCAAAAGTTGGGGCCATTTTTATGCAAATTGTTATGCAAATTTAGTAACGAGATTAACTCATATTTAAACGAAAAAAAACATGTTATTGCTTTATTTGTAGATTTCAGTGCTTTCGATACTTTAAAATTCAACACGCTATACGAAAAAAATTCACAAAACGGCATTCAGGGTCCGCTTCTAAATCTTCTCAAAAATTATCACAGTAATCGAAGTACTACGGTTAAAATTGATAACGAATACAGCCAGTTCCTTCCGACTGAAGACGGCATAGCTCAAGGTTCGATTATCGGACCTACCGAATATTTGCTATACTCTAATAACATGTGTAATATTTTCAGGGAGGGTTCCGTCTATCAGTTCGCGGATGATACATGTTTACTTGTAGCTGATAAGAATCTTAATTTTGCTCAAGATATAATGCAAAAGAATTTTGATTTGCTGTGCAAATGGTCGCACGATGTCGGCTTGGTCATCAACTATGAAAAAACTAAATACATTCACATTCACTCCTCGCATAATAAGACCGTGATTCAGCCATCCATCCAAGCCCACACTCACGACTGTCTGCACCATCGTAGCGCAGTACCTCTAGTTCGTTATCATTGTAATTGTCAAATGATAGATAAAGTTTCCCAACACATGTACCTCGGACTGATCATAGATAACAAACTAAACTGGAAACCTCATATAAATTATATATGCAAAAAGTTAAGAGCAATTCTGGCTAAATTTTCAATACTTAAATATAAATTACCATATACATCATTACACTGAGAATGTTGTATAACGCACTTGCTGACTCGATAATAGGATATGGCCTCAGTAGCTATGGTAGAACTTATAAGACATATATAGAAGAAATTTATAAATTACAACTAAAATTACTGAAATCTATTGTTCCCATTACTGTTAAAAACACATACAGAAATGACTATCACAAACTGTTTAAATACTGTAAAATTATTGATGTCTATAATAAAACTAAAATGTTTGTTATTTGTGATGAAATAGAAAATATTAACATGTTAAAGCCAACATTAAGAATTAGTAAATTGCGTAACTTATCTAGGTTTGTACTACCTTGTTATAACAATGTATACGGTCAACTTTGCTGGCGTTACATGTTACCTCAGTTTTTGAACGAGCTCCAAAATGATGTAATTGACAAATTACTGAGTGATCCTTTGAAATGTAAAAATATACTTAAACTGTTTATTTACAAATTAATAGCGAGTGACGACAGCAAACATAAACCTTATTTATGGTTTATTTTGCTGTTCCTTGTGTATGTATTTAAATGTATAATTTTATATGTGAAAATAAATTGAAAAAAAAATAATATATATCGCACATTTTGTTCAGGATGAATCAAAATCAGGGCACCGCGTTAATTTAAATTTATTTAACTTTGGTTTTAGGATTTAACTGTTTTTAATTTTATATAAGTATTGTGATAAGAAATGAATTGATCGACTGCGAGGTCAGGAAAATATAAGATTTACAAAACACTTATGACAATCAGTTTTGATAAATGGAGCTTAAAAGCTATGAAGCTAAATTTTGACAAAATTTTGCCAGAATTCTCGAAAGTGGCTAAATGTAGCTAAAATGTGTGAAATGGATATAAATCACTTCTATATTCAACGACGCCACATTTAGCATTGGTTGGATCAAAGATGTCGTCTGGAAACAATAGTGGCAGAGTCACAGCCTATCACCTAGTAAGTTTTTTTCCCTCTTTTTTCTTGACATTGAGTGAACTTTCCTCTTCTAAACACGCTATGCTAACGCTCACCATCGCATACATATACACGCATATACCTACGCACACTTACACGCACATACACACAAAGACACAAAATCTAAGATAATGTTTGTTTTTGTTAATAAAATTATTTGCTAAATATGTTAAGACTAGCACTAGTTAATCTTAATACCTAACTTGCTGGTCATATTAAGTAAGATTTGTTCCACCTTAATGCTAGCTAATATGACGACCTGTTTGGCGCAGGGGTACTAACCCCACCTTCTGCGCCAGAGGTCCCGGGTTCGATCCCCGGACAAGACAAATATTTGTGTGCATGAACATGTCTATTTGTCTTGGTCTGGGTGTTTAATATGTATATTATGTATGTATTTACAAAAAAAAAAAGTATATAAGTATGTTTATCCGTTATCTAGTATCTATAACACAAGTTCTTCATGAAACTTAACGTGGGACTAGATAATTGGTGTGATTGTATGCGAATATTTATTTATTTAATATGTAAACTGTGGCCAGCTCTGTTGGATTCATAAAGATTGTATCTGAATACGTGTACTTAGTTTTTTATTGATATATTTGTGGTCCTTTAAATAAATTAAAAAAAAGTTATCATTTATACTACCACTTCCTCAGTGATTGAAGATTCCGGGAGAGGCTCGCTTCCATTTTCAGCCTTATCAATACAAACTTAACATCAGGTATGATGAAGGCTAAGAGTATCCCCGTTGTTCGTAAAAAAAATACTTGTCCATTTATAGGGTTACTATTTGCACTGTAAAACTAGCAGCTGGCCTGGCACTGGCACATTCTATGTTTATCTTGCCCTCCCAGTCCGTCATGGAAAAATATTTTCTCAAACATGATATTTATGTCGACAGTCTTAATTCCACACTTATTATTTCCATGGGGTATTTAGTCATAGTAACTTGACAAGGTAACAACGGTATAATTTGTTGTACCGTTGTTGCCTCGCTCATTCATTGTATTATGTAAATAGTGAGATATATACTTACAACGTGTTATTTTTTATATTCCATAAGTTTAGGGTTTTGTAAACAAATCGAATGGCATATATATATTTATTTCCAAGTCAGAAGTTTTTCTTTCCATACAAATTTATTCGGCAAATCTACGTTTTGTATAGAAAAGTAAAAAAATATATTTACACGTCGGTTGTGTAATAATGTTACTGGAAATGTGTGAAACGTAGGAATTGTATCAACTACTAGTAAATATATACAATTCCTAAATTCTAGAAAATGTATTAAATAATGCTTTGAAAAATCTTTAATTTACGCAATTCGTAGGAAATGTATATACTATTCCAAGATAACAGTAGGGTAGTATAATAATAAACTAATGATTTCTGTGAATACAATAATTAAAATCACATTTAGTAAATTAAGCGTGCCCTCGGCACTGCTTAGATCCCATCATCTCTGGAACCTTGTGGTTTATTCAGGGATGATGGTAAAAGACCCGATGGTGCGACCTTGTGTCCTGGTACTTGGGGCGTACCCTTATTGGGGTGGGATGCAACGTGTGTAGATACTTTAGGAATTATAAGCACATTTTAAGTTTCTTCGCGCACTCATAATTGGGCAACTGAAAAGACACCGAAACGTCGGGAATATATATAAACCGCAAAATTATAGTACCAAATACACATTTTGGGTAAATAAATCGCACTTAATTTTTCGCAAAAGTAGTTTTATTTCACTTTAGGAATTGTACACATATTTTAGGAATTGCATACACGTATGCAGGACGTATAGTAATTGGGCACAAACGTGAAACTTGAAAGAGGGAAGTAATTAATACAAACAGTACCTAATTACAAGTATTTAAAAACAGTTCCTATACAGACAATGTGTCGATATAAATAGAAGTTAAGCACATCTTAAGTTTCTTCGCGCACTCATAATTGATCAAATAAACTGAAAAATTACAGTACCAAACATACGAGTATATTTCGGGTAAATAAATCGTATTGTATGTTCCGCAAAAGTTGTTTTATTTAAATAGAAGTTGTTGTCTATACATCAACCTTTGACACTCGAGGGGAGATCTAGGCTTAAGGGGTAGAGGATTAAGGGAAATAAGCATTTTTTTTTATTTATAGTGCGTCGTCACGGATGGAAACGTAATAAGATCTAGATCGGATTGGAATTTGATGAAATGACGGGTGATGATTGTGAATATTCGGTACGATGTAATGTAAAGGTTGTGGGGTAAGTGGCGTGACGGCGTGTGCGGGCGGGCTGCGCGGCGGCGGGCGGCGGGCGGGCGCGCCGCCTAGCAGCCAGCACGCAGCAGTAGCCGCCCGCCGCCGCGCTCGCCGCCCGTCCGCCCGCGCCGAACTCGCTCGCAGCCACCGGCCACTCGCCGCGCCGTCGCCGCCGCCGGCACAACAAACTCGCGCGGTGCCCTTGTGTACCTGAGTGCTCCGTTGACAACCGAACACGTAAGTCCCACCAATCTATCTAATCTCCGCCATCATCTGAGGTGGAACAGCTTTTATTATACCGCCTAAACATTATCTTTAAATAATTATTTTTTGTGTAACCGCATTATTTTTGGTTATTTCTTTTATGTAAATAAATATGAAATGTATGTACCTATTAATAAAAAATATAAGTTTTTATTTTTATTTTAGTTCGAATTCAATAGAGGCTTCCAATTGCAAGCGCCCGCGGCTGGAGGTATTTAAATGTCAAAGTAAATAATTGACATAAGAATGATCGAGTTAATTAGACATCCGTGTTTAAGCTCTACTGAGCAGAGAATAATGATAAGTATTGTTTATTTAGGGTTAATACTTAATATTTACGAAACTGATAATTATATGTAAAATTAAAAGTTCAATTGACTTGTTGTTTGATAACTAATTATAAATCATCATTTTTGCAAAGTAGTGATGTCCTGGGTTTGAAAATAAAATCAATATGTATTCAATGTCTCAGTAATTGTTACGTAACTATACTTAGATAATTGTATATTTAACGATTTGTCACAATTTTAATTGAAAATCATATCTGAAAATGTTATCTCTTTTATAAGCAGTATAAGGACTACATTTCACGATCTTTGCGATCAAAGGGATATAAAGTAAAACTTACCTTATAAACGGCGTCGTAAAAATATATAAGGTGTAATAAGAAAGCGAAACTTTGGTTGACTAAAAAGGCTTACATAATTTTCCTATTAAATATTTTGCTCTTAAACATTTTCTTCATGTTTGTATAGTATAATGAAAAAAAGACAATCAACCAATCATAATTGTGATCAAAATGGAACATGAAATGACAGAAAAAAAAATCCTTTTCGGAGTCTGTTTTTGTAGGGGTTCGTTTATTCGAGAGCATTGAAGAATATGAATATACAGTATATAGAACATAGAAATAGAAACTTTGCAAAGAAATCCTTTACTTGCATCATAGCTGTTTGAATGGAATTGGATTTCATAGCACAAAGCTTTGCTACAGTGTGTAACAAAAACAATTACTTACTCAAATTCAAATCATGAAATTCATCAACATTTTGGCCCAGAGCCTTGCCTGACAGTTTTTTCCGTTATGACGTTTTGTTCTCAAGTACACGCAGTGATTTAAGTACAAAAGTACTCGTATATCTAATATAAATATTAAAGTATATATATAATATAAATATATTTAGGTAGGTATATGACAAAAAATACGAAAATAAAA
Organism: Chrysoteuchia culmella; assembly: GCA_910589605.1. NCBI lineage: Eukaryota > Metazoa > Arthropoda > Insecta > Lepidoptera > Crambidae > Chrysoteuchia > Chrysoteuchia culmella. Next base: position 12,862,741 of record OU342653.1, read on the forward strand.
GAATATCTAAATCTATACTTCTATATTAATATAATAAAGAGGAAAGATTTGATTGTTTGTTGTTTGCAACGAGTAAACACAAACACTTCTGAACAGATTTGGATGATTGGATGATTTTTGATGATTTTTGAATTTGGTACACAGATAATGGACAGCCTGGTTCTGACCATAGGATACTTTTTATCCCGATATTGCCTCGGGAACGAGAACCACGGTGGTGAAACCGCGAGCGGCCGCTGGTATTATATAGTGCCGTGAACTACGAAACTGCATCGGTTCTTCTCACTTTTTCTATTGTGGTATGGTATATTTTTCATTAAAAGAAGAATATTTGTCCCAATGTGCCAGTTTTGGTAAACCATTCGATGAAAATAGGAATTTATACGTCGGTTCTTATATTTATTATAAATTGAAAAGAAAATAAGAGTAAAGTTCAATAAGTCCAGAACCGCGGTTCATTTACCCAATTCCAATTTAATTACTGTTTTAGTGGATAGAGAACACCTAATCTACTAATGGACTTAAGGATCTCCCAACGCATACTAATATTATAATGCGAAACTGTCTCTATCTGTAATCTTCTTAGGAACCAGATGCCCTATCATCAGCTGTCATCGTAATAATGAAGTAATTGTCATATATTGACATTTGGTTGATTTTTTGTGTAGGTACTTATTACTTTATTGATTAATAATAATGTAAGTAAGTGGAGGGTATGCAGACACTGTTGGGACACTTCTATTCTGGCTACCTAGCTGAATAAACATCATGCGATTCTAATTAGTGTTTTAATTAGTACTCTCAGTTACAATAGTGGCGACAAGTGAAAAATATGCTGCAAAATATCAGAAATGATGTTAAATCAGTGAACTTTGAGTAATTTAACCCTCAAACAGACAATTGGAACATTTATCTTGATCGGCAAAATTTTTGTTTTGAAGCAAATGGCATTACATCTGAACAAGCAAAACGTGCTAATTTTGTGACAGTGTGTGGTTCACGCGTATATAAAACTTTAGTTGCATTAATTACTCTTACTTAAATAGTGACTATTCTAACAAAACATTATAGCTGGAAACCTAATGAAATATCAGTGTCTTTCAAATTCTATAATCGTAATCAAAAGCGTGGCGAATCGGCATCTGACTATATCGCGCAACTTAGAAAACTTAGCACGGGGTGTAATTTCACTGATTTAGAAAGAATGATACGAGACCGACTAGTTTGCGGAATGTCGGATGATAAAATACAATACGAACTATTAAAACGTGATAATTTGAGTTATCAACATGTCGTGAACGCTATGTTATCATCTGAAAGTGCGGGACGAGACGTGCGAATGATCCAGGATAACCGCCGCCGTCACGCTGAGCTCGTCGACGCCGACGACGGCGGGCGTCAGCTGCGCGCCAGGGCTGGCGCCAGGCAACTACTCAGCCGCCGGTGTTAGTGCCGCAGAGCCGATGGACATTAATGCGGTGCAGTCAAAAACGTTCACTCGATTTTGTTACCGTTGTGGTGACCGTCATCCCGGGGAATGCCGTTTCGTTAATACCGTTTGCCGTTAATGCAAAAAGAATGGGCACTTTGAAAAAATATGTCTTAGTAAGAAGAAAAGTGCAAACTGTGACGTAAATTATACTTATGAAACAGATGATCATTTAAATGGAATTTATTGTGTATTGAGTGGAAGTAGTGTACCTCCTTATGAAATCATAATATCCTTGTCGGGAATACCTATTTGTATGCAAGTGGATACGGGTGCAAGTTTTTCAATAATTAATGAGCACACTTGGAATAAGCTCAAAGACAAATTGCCAGCCAATGTATTACGTCCAGCGTCACTGACATTACGCACATGGACCGAAACGCCAGTAAGATTGGTGGGGCAAGCAACATTACCCTTGTTGTATAAGAAGGATGCACAAAACCATCGATTACAGTTATTATAGCAAAAGGCAATGGGCCCAACCTTGTTGGCAGAGACTGGCTTTCGCCACTTAACATCACAATGAATCTTAAATTTCAAACGAGGATCCAGAGTTGGACAAAATATTACAACGACACAAAGAAGTTTTCAAGGACAGTCTCGGTACCTACCGAGGCAAACCAGTTGCCATACACTTGTAACAAGGAGTGACCCCAAGATTTTTAAGAGCTCGACCAGTACCCTATGCAGTAAAAGATAGGGTTGAAGCAGAAATAGACAGGTTGCAGTAAGAAGGAGTACTACGGCCGACATCTTTTTCGGAATGGACAACACCGGTAGCACCCATTATTAAAAAATCTGGTGAGATAAGACTATGCGGTGATTATCGAAGCACCGTAAACATGGCAACTGAATCGGATACGTTTCCAATGCCGACAGCTAATGAAGTTTTCGCCGCAGAGGCAGGAGAACAATATTTTACGACACTTGACCTTGAACGTGCGTATACACAAGTGTTCGTTGACAATAATACAGCAAAGCTGCTTACCTTGAACACTTGCAAGGGTTTATACACTGAACATCGACTAGCCTTTGGTGTTAAAGCTTGTCCAGGCATTTTTCAGCGTTTAATGACATCTCTATTGGCTGATATACCTGGGGTGGCTGTTCTAATCGATGATATCATCATCAGCGGATGCACTATGCTACAGATGCAGGAAAGACTAGACACCGCTTTGGAACGCATTGAAAAAGCAGGCTTACGGCTCAACAAAAACAAATGTAAATTTGCAAAAAACCACTTAGAATTTCTGGGTTGATGCCGATGGGATTCATCCCGCTCCGAGTAAAGTGGAGTCAATTGTTAACACTCCAGCACCTAAAAACAAGCAAGAACCTCAAGCGTTTCTCGGCTTGTATAACTTTTACGAGAGATTTGTGCCGCACAAAGCTACTCTACTTGAACCACTTCATCGTCTACTAGATACGACACAAACATGGAAATGGACTGTAGTGGAACAAAACACCTTTGATACAGCGAAACGTCTACTTTCATAGTAACTGATCACAAACCAGTGATCACAAAAAAATCCTTATCAGAGGCAAGGCTGCTCTTCTAGTGATAACTATTATATACATTAAGATGATTTTGATTTTTTGGTTGATATAATTATAGTGTCTTTGGTTGTGGAATTAGGATCAAGTGTATTATGTTTTGTTAGCTTTATAAGTAATGTTTAAAACAAATAGATAAGTCCCAATGTATCTTATATAAGGGGAAGGTATGTCATATATTGACATTTGGTTGATTTTAGTGTAGGTACTTATTACTTTATTGATTAATAATAATGTAAGTAAGTGGAGGGTATGCAGACACTGTTGTGACACTTCTGTTCTGGCTACCTAGCTGAATAAACATCATGCGATTCTAATTAGTGTTTTAATTAGTATTCTCAGTTACAATAGTAATGGTGATTAAAGGACAGGGTTATACAATGCATATAGCACCATCTCGCTTACAATATTAAATAACTATTGCTTATCAGCTGCATCATCAGCATCTCTGAACCAATAGATTATTTTATATATGTATTTTTTAAATCTGTTGGGCTTTGTATAACGAAAGTTACGATTTTTTCATAAGTGACGTTTGGAATCGCGGGCTGCCCCTATAATAGAAGTGTGATAAAGTTCGTCTTAGAATATAATAGAAGTGCTTTTTTTTATTCTATTTTAATTGTATCTTAAAGTAGTGAATTAAAATTTGATGATTTCCTATAATGTTCACGACAAAATATACATAATAATATTACTTACGCATACAAAACATATAAATAACCTAAAGTAGATAAACTTAATATAAGGTATGATGAAGGCTAGGCGTCACCCCGTCATTCATAAAAAAAGAAAAACTGTTTTCTTATCTTATATTATTGCTGAAACCGAATATAACATTATCAATATTCTACGGGTTACATAGTGACCGTGTTTTGAAATTTATCATTTTATTTATATTGTATATGGTGATCAACAAGTACAGGTTAGAATTAATATTTTCTATCAAGGAGTTAAGATTAGTAAATTGCAAACAGAACATAATAGCAGGTGTGTGTTTATTTAATTCAAATGTTGTTAAACATAGAAATTAATAAGATGTTTAAATGTGGAAATATGACAGTAATTTATGACGTGAAAGCTCATCCCAGAAAATTACAGCTCTTATTTACATTGTTCAATTGTTATCTAAAGAAACAATTGAATACTTGAAATACTGAATTACGAATTAGAAGCGTTTATGAAAATGCCAAATACTTTGTTTTATCTTTGTTTGCCGTGTCGTGTGGTACAAAAACGGCGTTGTTTGTATAGAAGTTGATCAAAAACCGATACCAAAGGCAACGCGATCATGGAAACCTCCCGGACAATGGCAACGGCACACGCGCGGATAATTGACATTTTCGGAGAACTACGATCGTATTTTAACAACGGTGACAAAATGTAAATAATATATGTGTTGTGTATTTACATAGATAGTGGTGGAGTTTAAAAAAAATTTAATTGGCATTATTTTTTTATAGCGTAGATATTTTGGATAATTTTATTAATAGAAAGCTAGATAAATAATTCTTCTTCTTCTTATCGAGTGAGGATAAGTGGCCACCTCTGATGTCAGAGTTTATCAAGCCGCCTATAAGGCCTCTGACTTGGCTTAACGACTGTTATCAAATGACAACAGCCGGGACCAACGGTTTAAAGTGCCCTCCGAAGCACGGAAGCGCTCAGTTATAATGCCACTTTACGGTCACCCATCCGACACCTGATCGGGCCGAATGTTGCTTAACAAACGTGATCAAATACGATCAGTCTGTCAAGCGCGGCTTTGAGCGCTTCAAATACTGTCTTAATCCAAATAATATCACAAGTACAGTAATTATGCTCAAATTTTAAATTATTTTGGTATTACGTTTTTATGGGAGACAGGCGTGTCGCGGGCCTTTAATGAGTAATTTGGTGTGAATATCAAAATATTAAAAATAAAATAAATTAGGTATGCAATTTTATTTATTGTGTCTAAATTGATTTTTTAGGAACAGTTCTTAGACATAATATTTTAAAATACTCGAATAATACTTAAAAAACTAATTACATAAGTGTTTTTTTTTTTCAATTAATTCTTTCTTTCGAATTGAATTGAATAAATTTCAATTCAAAGAGCATTAAGTGAACTGCTATTTGACCTTTCTCCAGCTTATTTGCACCCCTGACAATATTTTCATTAACGCAGCAACTTATAAAACTTAATTAACAATCTATGTCTTTATCATAACACGCTACACGCGACATCGTAAAATATGCTCCAATTTCATTGTTATTGAGCTGTAAAAGGTCAGAATAGCGGTGCAAAACGTTCTTCATTATTCGTTATGAATTTACGCGAATAATTCTTGGAGTAAATAACCAATTATATTGTGGAAACAATCCATTTTATAAAAAAATTGATTTAAATTTTTGACTAAATTTTGTAACTTATTCATAATTTAATTTTGTTCTTATTTGTTAATTTGATGCATTTCTTTTTTATCATCTAATTACTTCATTTATTTCTGATTGTGATTTTTTTGTTATTTTTATTGAATATAGTATTGTTTTAGTGAATTTGTTGCTTTTAAAAATGACATTTTGTCTATCTTGCTGAGTCATTGTTTAAGTATTCGTTTATGAACCGTTATGTTTCTTTATTATATCAATATTACTAACATCTACTATTTACGCTGTTCTTTTGTATAGGACAATTGGGTTGTAATTTGTACAGGCATTGATATTAGTCATCCTCTCCGTTCCAACTGCCTGTTTTCAGTGATTTCTTTTGTAAAATGAAAAAAGACAAGCAATAAAAAAAAGTATTATATCATGGGAAGAGCTATTGTGTCGTTTTCCACTTTATTATTGCACCTGCTTTGCCTGTGGCAGAATTACCTATTATAACGAGGTAAAAATACCTCGTTATAATAAGTAATTTTGGAGAACTGGAGTATATAGAAACCGAGTTATTAGGTATAGGTTTTTAGCTCCGTACTCTACTTTTCACTAAGATTATGAGAAAATAAAATATTAAAAATAAATTTCGGTCACCAATTTGTATATTATTAGAATTTATTTCTAAACAAGAGATGCGGGGCCTTTTTTTTCTGTAACCGTACCACAATGCACGCCTTCTAAAGTGCGTTTCATCGAATAGTTCCTTTGCCGCTATGTTAGTACCCCTGTTTTTCGAAAAAGTGCGAACGCGTTATAACAATTCTTAACCATTTTGCCTCTCGCAACTTTTATGTGTTTTGGGCATGATTTTAACCAAATCGCTAGAGTGGCTATAGTATTTGTTGTAACACAGAATACAAATCTTAAAAAGTGCAGGGAATTCTTATGTATCTAACATGTATGTAACTTTCTTGATAGATAAAACAAGGATATGAACATAACGAAAAATATATTTATTCGTTGAAACACACTGTACCTGTACCAGAGAGGACGCGGTTAGTTCCATTTCAAAATTACTTTATCGCCCTAGGGCTTAAAATGCTATTTTAGCCCCTCTCCGTACGCTTTACCAACTTTTAGAGCAAGAGACGCGGAAAGATGTTGTTTTGTTCGTTTATGCCACAAGTTATCCGTTTATCGTTCAAAGTGTCTTGCATTTTTGAGATGGAATATCTACGGGTGTAAGGTGATTTTATTTATTTGTTCAACATTTAGTTATTGCGAAAAAAAGAACATGACTTCTAACTTGGTATGATTACTTTGTGTTTCTCTTCCGAGAATTTCATTGGACCCTGATTGCGGAGGACGTGTATCCGACGACAAATCTTGACAAAGCGCTTCCATTTGTTTTTGACTTGTGTTCGGAGCTACGTTCATTTACCAACGTATTACAATAAGCGTATGTTAGTATTATATCATAAAGCGTGCGACTTCAAAGTTAAAATCGTGAACTCGTGAACAGCAAAAATATATAAAGATACAAAAATTTTAAACATAGAGCAAACTTACAAATACTATTCTTGCATATTAATACGTAAAATTCTAAATAAATATATTCATACAAATATAGCTTTTACTCTCAAAAAAGTATACACACAAAAATTTTAAGAAGTGCTAATAATTTAATTCTTCGACCACCAAGAACTAATTACGGGAACAAAATATAACCTTCGAAAGCGCACAACTATACAATAAAATTCCTAAAGATATCAAAGAAGCCAAAAGTATGATATCATTTTAAAAAATATTAAAAACATATTTACATAATCATAAACAATAAATTGCATTCATGTAAGTGATGTTTAAATAAGATATTTACAAATTAAAAATAAAACCGAAGTAGGTATATAAATTATAAAAATTACAAATAATAATAATAAGTAATAAAAAAATCAATTTGTCTCTAAAAGCAAATTATAATTATGATATTAATACGTATACATAAAAAATATTATTTACAAATTAGTAGAAAAACAAGAAACCGTTAAATATAAAATCTTATACTATAACTATACTATAACAAAAATACGCCGTCCAACTCACAGCCGCGTGGCATAGTACCGAGAACACTGGCGCTGTTGCCCCGCTGAATGCAAAGACTCAGCCGCTGGGCAAGATAGGCACCAGCTCTCAGGTCTCCTGAGGCGTGGACCAGTTTTATGGAAAGATCTTTAATAAACTTTTTGGTGTCAGACGACCAAGGGCCCATTGTCTCTACGGCAAGCGCCGCAAATTCATGGCTTATGCGTATACATTGAAATCATAAATAACTCTAAAACGTCTGTCAATCAGTTACATCTAGCTAATCTTCTTTAGATCCGTGTATCTGTTGGCCGGCTTTGTGGTTGTTTCTTGCATCGTGAATGGTCCTGCCTGTTATTTGTAATTATCAACTTACCCACATTATTGTTAGTAAATAAGTATGTTTTAACTTTGTAATATTCATTGCCTGGCACGTTCGGTGACCGTTGTCTTTTTATTTGTTTTTTGTTTCTTAAATGTATTTCTCATTGTAAGTGAATGTATGTAATGTCTTTAAACCATAACTTTCATTAAAAATGTTGCCGAAAAGTCAGCAAAGAATACAGCTGAAACATAAAACGTAAAGAATCATACGTTGAAATTCATTCAAGACTTTTAGCTTCATAAATTCGGCGCAAAACACTTAAGATATTATTAGATCATGACATGACACATCTGCAGCCTTTTTCGCGATGCGACTTACTCATTCAGACACGCGCAGCGTGTAAAATGTTACGCCTCCGTCGCGCGTCGTAAAACGAAAGCTCAAACGCTTGCTCCGGCTCAGCCCCAGGGCTGCCTCGTGCGTCTAATTCACCTGCCCCGCTGAGTACACAACCAAATCCACCAATCTCATTTCCACCGCACCGATTCCAAAATCAAGTTATTCGTGAAATGAGAAATTGGTTGTGTATATATATATATATATATATGTCCTGTACGCAAAACAGGTAACAAAAACGACGATGGAACAGGTTAAGTATGACACCGCGCCATTTAAGGCAGTGTTAGATACCTACTTATTCCGCGCATTGACGAAGCATGCTGGCCTGTAGTGTAGAAACAGTAAAAAGCGCCATCTGCCATATAGTACCGGCATATTAAGAGCTACTACGTTAACGAATACAACATTATTTTCAAGATTTCCTAAAAATACTTAACTTATTACAAAATTTAATTTCTATGATGTTATAACGTTTGAATCATTGAAATCGGTTCAGCCGTCTTCGAGTAATCGGTGAACACAATAAAAAAATATATATATGTACGCGACGAATTGATAACCTCCTTCCTTTTTTGAAGTCGGTGGAAAACATAAACTAGTAGCTTTGACTTACGGTGTCGTACAGTTTCATAATTTCATCATTATTATTTTATTATGAGTTAGAGTAACCTTAGTACTTCACTAATAGTGAAAGTAATAGTTATTTGTTATGCAAGGCGGAAAGATGAAATTTGCGACGAGTTACCTCTATTGAAACCTGAGCAAGTGAAGGATTCAAAGATTGAATCCTGAGCGTAACGAGGGTTCCAAAGGCACTAGACGCTAAAACTTTTCTGCCGAGCGCACACAATTTTTCATATCAAAGTCAAAGTCAAAGTCAAAAATTTTTATTCAAATAGACTTATAGATAAGTACTTTCGAATAGCCCAAGATTATTTTTTTCCCTACCAGCCATTCAGGACATATTTTAACTGATAAGAAGAACGGCCGCAAGAAACTTATTATATCACAACAGCGAGGATTTTTTTGGGTGTTTTCCTCTGTCAACATCCGGTATTTTTTTATATATACCTACCTCGTTCTTGTTGGTTTTATGATTAAAATAGGATACTAAAATAATAAAATGTTACTCATAATTAAAACAAAAACGATTCTGAAAATGTTTAGGTGCGAACATGTTATCTAATAATTCCATGGGTGCAAGGCAATTTAAAAATAAAGGTTTTTGTCACGTTCCGAAACCCAATCATAGGTTGTGAAATCTCATCCATCGTAAATTGAAAACTCTTATAACAAATAGTTTAATATTATTTTTATTGTTTTTATGATTCAAGGAACTAAAATAACGGAGTAAAATTATAATAGTGATGGCAGCCACCGACGGATAACTAAGTAGGGGTTTTTTTTAAATTATTTTATCCTTTTTCAATTACGTTTTAACCGTCGTTCGTAGGGTTTTTCAAATTTTTAAATTTAGTTTTTTATTTCATACTCTTTAGAGAGCATAGACATATGTACATTGTACTACAGAAAACCCATTACTGAAAACCGCATGAAAATCAGACTAGTTCATTTTGGTTTTGCTCAATCAAATGTTTACTGCAGCGCCCCCTGGTAAATTGTCTCCAGTCACAATTATCTAAGAACATTCACCAATCAAACCCAAACCCATTACTGAAAACTGCATCAAAATCGGACTAGTAGTTTTGGAAATAAATGCCAACATTAGTTTGCAAAACAAATGTTTACTGCAGCGCCCCCTGGTAGTTATCATCGTAACACTTATCTAAGAACATTCACCAATCAAATCCAAACCCATTACTGAAAACCGCATCAAAATCGGACTAGTAGTTTTGGAGATAAATGGTAACATTGGTTTGCACAAACAAACAAACAACCTCTCACCCCAAACGCATATACCGTCTCCGCATCGTTCGTTGGTAATAACCTAATAACCAAAATGGAGTATAATAATGAATTCAAAGTTATTTAAAATAAGAATCAAAGCTTAATTAAAAGTCAATAATGCGATTCGGAACGAATTATGACGTATTTTTCTTTCTAAATAAAAAAAGTATTGAAATTGAATGACAAAACCTCTTTTGCCGAGTGTGTGAGGTGAAGAATGAAATTTGCACTGAAATCCGTTATGTAATTCATTATTCACCTAACCTAACCTAAAAATGTCAACGTCTTCATTTTGACGTTAGAATATACAATACAAAGAAACAGCTATAGTTTTTATTTCATTTACACTTTCTATTTTTTTGACAAATTACTTTCTTGTTTGACCTCGTCTGTTATATCATTTTATTTTCGGGGTCGCAAAGTGGATGAGCCAAGCTTGGACGATTGCTTGAAGTTCTGATCGTAACTCATATACTTACCAACGCTTATTTTTTTTATCTGGTGTAAAGTTATGCCGGGAAATATTAGTGTGAGTAGTTATCTGTGAATAGCATAGAGATTTATGACAGTTGTATCTGATTGGCCTTTTAGCCTTTAGAGATTTATGACAGTTGTATCTGAAACATTTCTTCGGCGGTGTCGTGTGAGGCGGGTCGTTACGTTCCCTAAAATATGGTTGAGCGAAGCGAGGGCTGGTTCATGCGTCATGCTCGTGAACGGGTGCCGCCAGCGGAAATGGGTCTACCTCAGTCTGCTTATCTTAATGCTGTGCTTAAAGCCTAAATATTTTTATCTAAAATAAATTGATACTGACCTGTATGTACCTCACAACTTGCAGTATAGTAATCTTGTAATGCGAGAAATGTTGTAATGTATGATAGACAAGTCTTTCTTTGCCAGTAAAATTGTTTACGGTTACAATAACCATAAAATGTAATATTTTAATTAGTATTTTCCTTTTGTGATGGAAATTGACCTTACTGATATGTTAAGGTCACTTTTCAATTTGACGACTCTGTATGAAATAAAACAGGGAGAAAAAAACAGCCCTTGACGAGTTTCTTGCCGGTTCTTCTCGTTACAAGGTCTCCCGCCGTAGGGTTTGTGAACCGATGGCGTAGCTTCTTTGACGTTCATAAGTGCTTGTAACAGCCTAGACTGAATAAATGATATTGACTTGACTTGACTTGACTTTGGAGGTAAAATTATTCTTTTAAATTCAAACATTGCTTTACTTAATTCATAAGGAGCACGACAAAGAAATATCTATACCATGTCGTTCTCCGATAACTGATTCTTACGGGTTAAAATGCATCACCATTTTATTTCGTGAATAAAAAATTACCATGAGTCTTGACGATGATACCGGTCCTCCTAGCGTTAGAATAGTTCGCACAACTTGTTTTCTATAAAATAAAAGAAATACAGTATCAGTCAAATGAAATACTAGTCCAAGATGGCAGAGAAAGAAATTGATTCGCCTTTATAGCATCAACCCTAACCTTTCCACTGCTATGAGTTCACATATATTACGTATGACGTCGTCGTGCGTAGTACAAAATAGATATAGAACAGAACAGAACCTTTTCGGGTAAGCGCAAAACGAAATTGGCAATATCAGATGCTCGCATAAACACCGCATCCTTAGATTAAACGACCGAGATTTCAGACGCATTTAAAGTAGATAAAGATTACAATAAATAATTTATTTCAATTGAAACATCGAATAAGTTAAGGCATATCCATTAAACAGGCAGAGACTGTAGTCATTTGATTTTTTCGTCTACGTTCAGTGAAAAACGTTTTTTGATACGAATATGCTATACAATCCTAACTACAATATAGAGAATATTGTAAAATGTTAGTGCATCAACTTTTGCCAGAGCGGTGACTGCGCCGCGAAGCTTTTCTGCTAACGAGAAACTAGTTGCAAGCTTGTAAACAAACTACTATGCGCCCGTGATGATTCATACGTGTCACTCCCTTTGGGGACAGCGTAAACAACCTGCTTAAAAACATCGTTCCATTTTATCATTGTGCATGTTCTATACAACTTTATCCCAATAGTTAAGATCCCGTCTGATTACCACGATTTAAGACGCACCTGAGACATTACAAACCTAATAAAAGGTACGTTCTTGTATAATAATATACGTTTATTAAAGGAGTAGAAGTCGAAATAAAATAAATATATTAAAGAATAAATCCCACCACGTGTTTCAGTAGCGAAGCTTTTGCCGAGAAAATAAAAAACGGGTGCGCTATTTAATTTATTAAACTCTATCACTAGAACTTGAGGATGGACTGTTTAGTGTTAGTATAGTTTGGTCTTTCGTTACGAATTACCGCATTGACACTTTTATCATCATCAGCCATTAAAAGTCCAGTACTGAACATAAGCCTCCTCCTTAAAGCGCCACAAAGTGCGGCTGTGAGCGACTTGCAGTCATCATCGGCTCCCCGCAACCTTCTGTCCGGTCCTAGTAAGTGGGTAATACAACAGTTAGTAGGATTTTCCTCGACCACACAATATAAAAATTCATGGTCAACATAGTTGTTAGATTTATAATAATGTTATTTTTAGCTTAACTGTGCAAATATATATTGCAACCACGTAAAGATTCACTTGGACAAGCATAAACGAAACACTTTTACACCATTTTAAACTGCTGATGTGCGAAAGAAAGTTTTCTCGTAAAAATTATAAGTAGCGATGCGTTAATTGTCCAATACTTCATCGCCATCACACTTTAAAAGGTTACCAGTAGAAAAAAAGCTAAAAATAGGTTTGATACAAATAAACATTATCTTTTTGTATTATAAAAATAAATAACGTGACAATTAAATTCATTAAAATGCCATTAAAACACAAGTGTTTCAACGAAGATTGTTGAGTCTAAATTTTTAATCAACAACATTTTTTTATTTTGGCAAAAAGAACGAGACACAGGGCATCCGTTGTTGATATCTCACTCGGCTCGGAGCAGCCTCTGTAAAGTTTGCAATAGAAAATATACTTTAACTGCAAACAATACAGTTCTTTTGTAAATGCAATTTTTCAGAGTACTCAGTCCTGTTAGTATATTATATATTATTACGTCCATTGATTGGTTGATTGCCTGTCCTGTTTTGTCCCGCATTTACCTAATGAATGTTTAAATTCAATTTGCAAAAACAGTAAGGAGATAACGCAACAGTAAAAAGCTTTTTCGTTATCTACCGAACGTTTAAATTTGGCTGCTTTTCCGCAGAATATTCAAAGAAATCAAAAAAATATTTTTGGTGTCCAACTAAATGTGGTTATCAGATTTCCTTTGCAGCTGAAATTTCATTACTGTTGAAAAGGGCACTCCTCTTAAAAGGCTGGTGTCAAAGTACCAACCTTTGTTCTCTCTCTTTTTAATATAATCTTCAAGGTAATGCATAACCTCAAAGCGCAATTTTTCATGAGAAAATAGATATGATGATACGATGAATAGTTTTTGATACCGTAAAAAAAACGTTCGTGTATGTGGCTCAGATGGAAGTATTATTACCACATTATTGCAAAACCATCCAGGAGGGGAGCGAATCATCGTTACTTCGGAATGACATTCGTTACGATTCCATCTTGGTTTATACGTCACTGAGTCACGGAATAATGAAATCATATCTACTTTTACTACTCGAGCATATACCTACTTGTAAGCAACGTTATTATGCTTTCTCCGAATTTTATTTTCTTTATTCACTTAATATGAAGATTTTTACGTGTATTCCACATTTTCTTTTAAATAGTAATTTAAATACCTACGAGTAGGTACTAACCTAACCTTATAATAATTAAATGTAACAATGAGAATAATATAATCTATATTAGATTATATTAAGTGAAATATATAAGTTGTACCAACTAATAACAATTTGTGCAAATCTAATTTAGGTAAGCTTTGTACTTACTTATATTAAAAAATATCTTCCTACACACGCCTAGCTATAAATACTTTGACTAATTAGCTTTGTCAATTTCAGTCAATTTTAAATCCAATAATACGAAACGGTCTTTGAAGAACAGCATTATTATTTAGTCTTGACAGTCAGAAGTAATTCTAGACATTCATAGTGTTCATATCTAAAAAGGGAATAATTCCTTAAGTACAAATAAATTAATAATAAGCATATAGCATGACAGTAAGTGGATTTTAGGTTTAAATCTATCTGCTATAAGGAGTACTCTTTTTTGGCAACAAAGATTTTCTACGAATGAAATAAAACAATATTACTTTGTCTTTTTTGTATCGTTTAGAAATATTTTGATTCCGTTTTGATGTACTTACACGATATATAAATTAACTTCGAAGGTCAGGTTATACTCGTAGTTATATAAAGGTCAACTGAAATAGACTACAGAATTACTGTAATTTGATAATGAACAAAACCAATGTTTGCTAGTAAGTACATAAATAATAAGTAGACATAAATAAAGAAATCCATGGTTGTAAGTCTTAGGTCAATATATTATTCTCCCTCCTTAACATAGCTATAACAAGACAAGCAGTTTTGAATAATGTATTACATGTAATGAATTAATGTCTGTAATTAGGCTTTTTAATTACAAATATCACGTTAATTAACAACGCTTTGACAGTATTTCAATCTGGAGACGTTGAGATACAACACGCCCACGCTTAACATTTAGTGTAATTGTAAATGTTTTTGTTGTAAGTGGGCGTTTATTTTCCGTACTTCATCATTCAGGTACCCAAGTACCTAATCAAACAAGTTGCACTCTGAAGTATGGACTACATTGTAAACTTAATAACTTAATAAAACTTAATAACTACGTTTAATTGTTTTTTGTTAGTTACATATTTGTTCTTCTTCTTTTTATGTTATAACGGTGTAGGTGGTAGAAAACTTCATTAAATTCGCAAAGCACGATGTAGATTTTGATTTTTTGGTTTATTGTTATGCTTCGTTAGGATCAAATTCTCAGAAATTGCGTCAGTTACTCGTTTTGGACAAACACAGTCCAGTACTCATCTAAAGTTAATAGAATTTTCAACAATTTAAACTTAATTACAGCTATATAAACCCCATAGGTATCAAGCTATGGCTCTTCAAAGATGGTAATTTTTTTCCCGATTTTTAAGTTCTGCTCCTGTAATAAAAATCAAAACTACATCGTTCTCTGTGAATTTACCCAATTTTGTTTAAGATTCTACTGGCCTAGTGCTCTTTTGAATTTAGCCAATGCCTAGTTCTGCCTTGGCTCAGTTGTTAGACACGTGTCTGAATATCTGTCAGACATTCTGTCCGTCTGTCAGCTTATTAAAAAAATATAGCTACAAAACCCTTGTAGGTACCGCGTAAATTATTTGTATGGATGTTTTTAATTGTACTAATATTGGAAGCAATCAACATCTTTGTTTGTCAGCGTTCTGATTTTCTAGTGGTAAGCGCTTATCCATTGTATTTTTAGCATTTGCTTAAGTACAAGTGGCATATTCAATAATTATCGTATTTTATGCCAGGAAAAGTAAACAACATAGTTTAAAAAAAATGATTATTTTTAATTAATAAATAAATAAATAAATATTCGCATACAATCACACCAATTTATCTATTCCCACGTTAAGTTTCATGAAGAACTTGTGTTATGGATACTAGATAACGGATAAACATACATATATACTTTTTTTTTGTAAATACATACTTAATATACCTACATATTAAACACCCATTAATTAATTCTTTGTAACTTTACCAAAATCCTTAAATTTTTACTTAACAAAAGCGTTTTTTCAAACATAACAGTTTTATTCCATTATCTTTCACGATTGTAAAAAAAAATCTGGCATGAAAATGAAACTTTAATTATTCAGCGCCTAATATTAGTAAGTGTTTATGCCATTAAAATAATTTAAAACATGCTCGCGCAATTAGTTATGATTACAATCATAAACTATGTTAACAATTAAGCTTCTGACAAACCGACATCTATCTATGTATCTGTAATCGTTCAGCAGTCAAATAAGGGCCAAATTTCTGTGCCAAACGAGTTTGGGAATCATATTCGCTACTTTAATTAGTAGAATTTTGCTGCCCCCAAGAGACCACTGCTGTAGCTGTAGCCTACGCAATTGTATTAACGCGTGACTCAATTATTTTATGAACATCATATCTTTAGAAGTAAAAAGAACGGGCAATTTTGGTAAAAAAATTAATTCAATATTATACTTTTAAATATTTTCGAAGAAAGTAAACAATGAACATTTCCTAAAATGCCGCTAAGAAGCTTCGATAGCTCAAACCTTTGCTTTCGAGTTTTGATTTTTACTTTTTTAATAGGTTAAAAAAATAATCGTAAATGTTGTTGTTTCTGTTAAAGCTGATAAGTTTCTTGCGGCCGTTCTTATTCTCAGTTAAAAGATGTCCTGAAAGGCTAATAGGGAAAAAATTGTTGGACTATTCGAAAGTACGTATCTATAAGTCTATTTGAATAAAAATCTTTGACTTTGACTTTGACTAATCTATTGGTAGTCTTGTGGTAGTTAATCTGAAAGGAATTTGCAACCAATATATCTGCCTCTATCAACCTGCCTATCATATTTTGCGTGTCATTAGTAAAATCCATTTTATTTGTAACAACCCAGACAATTAAAGTTTACTATCATGGTAGATTAATTTCTAATGAAAAACACACTTTCCTATCTAATATTGCTGACATTTTCTATTAATACTAGTAATAAACATTGCAGCGCATTATTCAAATTTCTATAATAATACACTTTTATTCTGAAAACCATTGAAACGTTCCATCCAAAGATATCGTTTACAGGAGATGGTTTGTTAAAGAGAAGCGAGCACAGCGAGCGTAGTAGAGCCTTCAAAGGCACTCCGTAAGCGTTTAATCCGGGGACGGCTCCGCTTGATTTGTGGTTTTTAACTGAACACAAACAAAAGCGCTGAGCGATCGCCAGCGCTACCCCCGTGACCCCCCTCGTCTCTTCGGCCTCGCCCTCGACAGCATGCTAAGGATGGGCCAAAATATATCTCATGTACAATCCAAGAAATCCATGGTAGGCCAGGAGAGTTTTTTGTTTATTTATTTATTTCAAAATCCACAGCTCTAAATTAAAACTTAACATAACTTAAATACTACACATACAGCAAATAACGGATTTTACATATGTTAACTTTATAAATAAAATTATAGGTGAGAGGTGTAACATGTAAAGAGTGTAGAAATTTTTAATCATTTATTTTAATAGACTAAGGTGTAATTTAAAATAAACACATACATACATAAAGTACATACTTATATATAAATAGATAAATAACTACTTCAAGTGGAAAGTATGTTGCCAATGTTTTTTTAAATGCTCAATGATGAACAGAATATATCTATTGAATCAAACCTATTATTATATGTTTTTTGGAGACGACATATAATAGAATTTTATGCGTAATTACTACGTACGAATTTGCAGTTGATGTTCGTGTGTCTAGTACGGGTTGACGGAGCACACAAATTTAATGTTTTAGATACTAAATCAATGCTGTCTATTTTGCCATTACATATTTTGTATAGGAATAACATGTCTATAAAATGCCGTCTATTTTCAAGCGTCTATAAGTGGTAGAAGTTACAAATGTCAATGTCGTCAGGAAATGTCCGATGATCGCGGTAACTCAAATGTTTAAGAATCTTTTTCTGATTTTTTAAATATATTTTTAATATATGTAAGATACTGTGGGTTCCAAATACTAGAACAGTTTTCGAGGACACTCCGCACATAGGTGTAATAAAGGACTTTTAGACAGTGTATATCGGTAAACGGTTAGGGGGCGTTGCTGATTAAAAAAACACAAGACAACTGAAACGATGAAAACAAGATCAAATATAGAACTTTTGTTCAAAATAATATTATTGTGAAGTCAGGGTCTCGACATGAACGATTTATTACAAAATTCTATGCCTCCGACATCTAATATTTTATTGAACAAAAGTTCTATAAATTTACAGTTGTCTTGTCTATTGCAGCAGGAGGGTTTTTTAGTTTTTTATTTTTAATTAGATATCTTTTAGTTATTTGTCGGTCATGAATGTCATGATATACCTTTTTGAAATCCTTATGATAAGCCCTTAAATTTAATACCTTTCTGAAGTATTCTAAAAAACCTTTTTCACCTCACACGCTCTGAAAAGGAGGTTTTGTCAATCAGTTTAGGCGTAGAAAATCGTTTTTTGCGGCCTAGCGCAGCAAAGTACTTTTTTAAATTAATACCTGAAAATATGTCATAATGCGTTCCGAATCGCACTATTGACTTTTTTGTTATATTTGATTCTTATTATGTATGTATTTACAAAAAAAAGTATATAAGTATGTTTATCCGCTATCTAGTATCCATAACACAAGTTCTTCATGAAACTTAACGTGGGCTAGATAATTGGTGTGTTTGTAGCAATTATTTATTTATTATTATTTATTTAATGAGGAATTTTCCAAGGTACGTTCTTTAAAAATCTCATAGATGGCGTTATCCATCTCCTTTGCTAAGACAAAAACAATAAAAAGTAAAAATATGCATGTCATGCACATTGCACATTTGTGCATAACATGCTTATTTTTTTCTTTTTTAAATATACAAAAGGATCAACCAACGCACCGAAAAAAATATTAACGAATTCAGCGAAATGACAACGCCATAGAGAAATGACATTGAACATGACATTACTAGTCTACATACAATTTATATATGGTTCACAACAAACAAGAAGCAATGTTGTAGCTTTTCTCTTTTTTTCTGTCAGAACAGAACAAAGGGCTATGCACATGCAGCCTGTAAGTATCTAAATAATTTAGTTAAAGTTACAGGGGATGGACAGCGCCATCTATGAGATTTTAAAAGAACGTACCTTGGAAACTTCCTCATTGGATTTCGGACTGTGACATAAATCTTTATTTTTAAATTGTCTTTGTCTTGTCATCATCTTGCCTCATGTCAATGTCAACATATACGGAAACGTTTTTATTCTTATTTATAAGTAACAATATATTCCTACTTTAAATAACTTTGAATTAATTATAATACTCCCTTTTTTATTATTTTAGTTTTTTATATCATAAAAACAACGAGAATAAGGTATATTTAGATTAAACTTTATGTTTAAAGAATTTTTTACCGGAAGTTGACCGCGGAAACAATCATAATGTTCCTCGCTGTTGTGAGGTGAAAAATTGTATGTTGCGCTCGGCAGAAAAGTTTTTAGCGTCTTGTACCTTTGAAATCCTCGCTTCGCTCAGGATTCAATCTTTGAATCACTCGCTACGCTCGTGGTTCAATCCTAGAATCCTTCACTTGCTCAAATTTCAATAGAGGCAACTCGTCGCTAAATAACCAACTTTCCTGCCTTGCATAACAATTAACTATTTATCACTTCAAAAAAGAGCACCTCACAGTCGCTTTATTATATATTTTTCTAACATCACTTACCTAAGAACACTTGGGCTGTCAAGACGAACCTAACAATATCTTAATTATAGAAATCTGTTCAGCCGTTTGAAAGAAATGAAGTTATAAAGAATATTACATATAAACACAGAAGATACGCGCGAAAAACATAATCCTTTCATTGCATTCGGGTAAAAAATTATAGATCTAAAAGAAAAAAGTTTAAACGCCGTAACCGATCAAATTTTCTGTGAGATTTTCGTGTGTGTTTTTATGCGTTTACTTCCGGCAAATTTGACAAATGTGTTTGTCAAATAGAGGAGATCATTCATGCTCCATACATTTTTTGGCTGTTTTCTAAAAGTGTCGGCCATGTAGGTGAGAACTGGTAATTTGGAGCAGTAGTTGATAGGGTACAAATGGATTACTCAAAGTTGAGATATACAAGTTCAAAGATTCATCATCTTCCTTTTGAAAGTGTAAAACAACTTGATCTGTAGCATTTTTATTATGCAGTGAGGTAATTATATGTTCTAATAACACATCTTACAATATCCCTGCAACAAATATAAAAATTACGTACGTAATTTTTTTTTCTAATCGGTACCACTAAGGTTAAACCACCAAGTGGACGGTATAAGGCTAGTTTGCCTACTCTTATCCAAATATAAGATAACTCATAATACCTACAGGTGGAAGAGTACTAGCAAATGTTAAAAAATACTATAGGTGATTACTTTATTTATAAAATGTTGCAATAATAATATTCCCTTAAAACTAAAAGCCTTTTCATGACCTAATCGTGGACCGGCGAGATCCAATCATGGACCCCCAGTCATGGACAAATCGTACTCAAAAGATTTATCGCTTAACTGTTGATCATTCAGGACATTATAATAATTATAAAATAAGATATTTGTACCTACTAATGTTCCGATATTCGTAGCACTAGAGCTTAAGCTACTTATTACGTAATCGGATTAATTTTGCTATGTGTATATTTAATTGTTTAAATAAAAAATAATAATAATCGGATAACATTTTGCAGTTCCAATTGATAAAAGCATGAGATTTCTCACATTTAACAATTGCCATAATGCACTACATTAAAATAAAATAATAATTTTGCTTCAGCATTATTAATTAGCCGCGTCCACACCGGTCGCGTGGGCTACCGCGGCAGCCTCGCGATGCACCCCGGAAACACTGAGGCGAAAGCAGGCTGATCCATCATAATGCCTTGATCACACGTACCGAGCAAACGGGCGAGACAGTATAATGTTTCTCGGCCGAGACAGTGATGTAAGCGAGTAGCTGTTCACACATGTTTTAAAATTAGCACAGTCAGTTCAGTTTTGTTAAGACTACAATTCGGAAATTGGTAATATTAACTATGGAATTATATGCTGCATCCCATTTTTGCTTTATCTTGTATTCAGGAGATTGAAAGTTCTACAGACTCTGATGTAGTTTATATAACTGTATACATTTAATAGTTGTTTCGACGTCCCATTTGACATTAGCAGACATGGTGTATTGTATTTTATTTGGAGTTGTTTTAAACAAAAAATATCTCAAGAAAAGGAGCGCGCGACGATGCGACGACAATCATGTGGCCGAGTGGCGAAACAGTACACGTTTAGACCTGCGCCAGCGAGATAGTGCGGGGAAGCGGGAAGGTGGACATTCGGCCTAGTACGTAGAGCGGGAGCCGAGCCTCTGTCTCGGCGCTTCGCTCGGCCGAGCAATCGGCGCTATGTTTATACGCACCGAGTACTTGGCCGAAAGCACTGTCTCGCCCGTTTGCTCGGTACGTGTGATCAAGGCATAAGTTCCTGAGCATTAAAAATGGACAGTTGTGAAAATGCTGCTGAAATTTGCCGCTTCGCGCCTAGTTTAACTTAAATGGTTAGGGTCTTTGGAATACCACAACATTCTGTATCACTATATAATTGTATCAAATGAATCGACTGCTCTTGAGTGTTCATGATAACACCTCCAACTTAGCGCTCGCTATCCAAAACCACCGTCCACATCGACCGCACAGCGCATACTGAGGCACCTTTGATTGAGGGCGTCCCGTTTACCCACAGCCGACGGTTCGCCCCGAGGCACGCTCAACCGAGGCAATGTGCGCTCGATCAACCCCGAGGCACGTCCACACAGACTGAAGCATTGGCTCGCGAAGCTGCCGCGTGAGCCGTGCTCGGTTGGTCTGGACGCGGCTATTAGCGCACAATGAACCAATCATGAACTTCGTCTGTGTCAGCTTACGTTACAACATTAGAAGAAAAGTAATGGTATAATTAGCATTCTTAACTATTTTTCAAAAAAATATATAATAAGTTAAAAAACATAAACTTTATGGGTTTTTTCTAAGAAGAAAATCCGATTCTAAGAAGAAAATACTTTTTTTTTATCAAACCTAGCCGGAAAATTTTAAAATGTTTTATTTTATGAACACAACATGGCCAATTTCTTGTAAATGTTGATAGTATGTCAGAGAAGATGTAGCTAGTTCGAATAATTGTTACCAGTTGCTTTAAATCACTCTAGTTTGGTTATATTTTTATGGAATTTGTTTCAAATGTACAGCATTGGAGCGTGGTCCACGATTGGGGATTTTATCTTACTGTAGCTATAAAAATGATGGGCTACTAAATCGTTTTGTCTCGCGATGACTTCGCATCATTAGTTTTAGCAATATGTATAAATATTTTTCATTTTTAGAAATGAAAGAATGTATGAAAAATTCCTAATATTTGAACTTGTATACCTTGATTTAGAGAAGTCCTACAACATTTGTGTCATATCAACTATTACTCCAAACGACCAGGGCCCTGTTTCATAAAGATCATAATTGTCAGCGACAGGTGACAGGACAATTTGACAATTGTACGTTCCTAAAACATTGGTGCTATCTGGGTACTATAGGAAAAGCAGACGTAATTGTCAAATTGTCGCGACAATTCTACAATTTCGCTTTTCATAAAACATTTGGTCTTACATAATTTGTAATCGGAAAATCTGACATATTTGTCAAATTGTCGAACATTTTTGATAGGCATCCTTGGGCTGTGTCAGGATGAGGAGTGACAGTTATTTTTCTTTTATAAATTCTTACTTGATCGAAAGAGTTCGTAATAGGATTTTGAGAAAACCTACCTTCTGCAATGACGACAATGGTCAAAATTGCGTAGATCAGTGACAAAAAAGTATGTTGTCAAGCTTTTTGAAACAGGGCCCTTTCTTACCATACGCACAATTTTTTTTTTGTTGGCCGGCACTTTTAGAAAACGAACTAAAAATAATCATCTCCTTTGATTTTTTACCCTTTATATCGCAAATAATCGAACATAACTTACTTTTTGAAAACACGTGTCCCAAACAAAACTTTACTGGTTGATCGGGAACTTTCTCGATAGTACTTAAGATTTTATTAAGAGAAGAATATGATATGTTTTTATTTCATAAAAATAAACAATGAGGACCGACGATCTGATGAAGGTCGTGGGAAGCCGCTGGATGCGGGTGGCGAAGGACCGATCGTCGCGTAGATCCTTGGGGGAGGCCTATACCCAGCAGTGGGTGTCATGTGGCTGAGACGACGACGACGAAACAATGTTTTAGATTGTTTTTGATTTTAAATAATTTCAATGCATACTCGTTTATTAATGGTCCAGTCCTATCAAAGAATACAAGAAAGTGTACCTATACTTATTTTATGTGTTTTCTATTTTAGTAACTCCTTTTGTCAAAGCCTATTATTAGAAACGTTTCGTAGTATGTTGGAATTAAAATCTATTTTTGGAACCAATATGATTGCTTGTTCAATTGTTTAGCTCGTAATACAATTATTTTATTAATAAAGTCTACGTTCTTATGAAATAGAACTATGACGATTTAACGTATATAAGTATCAGCTAGTCAAAGTTTGTGGGCTTTCTTGTTCTTGTATAACAAAGTTCGGAATTCATTAGCGTTTAATTATTAATGCAAACTGAAAATTCTTACGCGGTATTTATAATTTCTTTTGTTGGTTTAAATTTAAATTTGTTTTTGTAAAGAAAAGTAACTTTTACAATAAATGTTATTGTTGCAGTTCAAGGCAGTGTAATTGCACTGAAAATATGGATAATAAAATGGATGAAATGGAACTTAAAAAAACATTTTATAAAAAAAAATCAAACCGACTTCAAAAAGTAAAAAATAAAACTTTTGGAGTCGGTGCCAGCCAAAGCATTCTACATTGCACTTCTATTAACTATATTTTTTTTGGCCTTAGCTAACTAGCACCGACTCCAAAAGTTTTATTTTTTACTTTTTGAAGTCGGTTTGATTTTTTTTTATAAAATGTTTTTATTTCTGATTTTTTTGTTACATTATGTGCCGTTACTTACACTAAAAATCAGCCCATACACAACAATGATGTCATCTAGGTATACGACTACTTGCCAAAAGGCGGTTGATATTTTTCACGATTATGAAAAAACTACTAGCCAGATCTTCGTAAAAATTATATGGGACCACACATAAACCATTTTCTTCCAGATAAAAAGAATTTTAAAAATCTGTTGACAACTGGCGAAGTTATGGTGGAACATACATAAAAAAAAAATTAAAAAAAAAAAAATACAGTCGACTTGAGAACCTCCTCCTTTTTCTGAAGTCGGTTAAAAATGGATTTGAATGTAAAGAAAAACATTGTGTTTTTCTTACACATACTCGACTTTATTACTTAAACTTACTATTGCTTCAGTACCGCTTGTTACCAACAATTAAATATATAAAAAATGAGATGTAATATTTTTTTATACAACTTACGTAAACAAATGATAAAAGAGCTATTCATTGACAAATAGATACTATAATAATTGCCTGAAGTGGCGGCACCTTCTAAATACAGAGAAAATGTAGAGAGAACATGGTGATAGCTATAAAATTAACATTTCTCCAAGAACTGTCGCCAATTAGGTTACCAGCGCAGTTTGGGCCGCCTTGCCGGCTGGACTTCCGTCCGTACGATAGCCTCTTCCAGAAGGACTTTTCATCTAGATAATGTTGACGACTACACTTTGGCGTTAAAAATTGTTTCAATACTCTAGTAACTCTTAGATTACATCTGTTAAAATGAACGGTATAATTTGAATAGAGTTGAAAATAGTTCGGGCATAAAAATTAAGAATGCACGTCTGAAAATAAAATTAGTTAAATGTCAGCGAACACGCTACATGTGAACATTGAAATCACAATTGGTTCGTGCGATGACAATAAAATATTATAAAGCAAATTGGAAATTCTTTGGAAATTTGTTTTAATGTTTTTATGACTACTTCTGTCCCTTCTGCAACTGTTCTCTGTCCTTTCTGTCTGCAACGAAAACTTTTTGTGTACATCTATATAATATATATAATAAAGAAAAATCGAGACAATTTACTACGAGGCTTAACAAATGTACAGAAATCGGACTAATACTATGACATGTACGCACAGAAATCAGAAAGAAACAATCTAGATGTTGAAACTACATTATAATAGCGCTCATTGAATATAATAATTTAAAGTGGACCTTCTGTTGTTTTCGTATTCTGAACATCACTGTTTAGCATATTACCGACGTCACTGTCTCCTGCCAGTCTGAGTTGAGTTCACGTTTCAGTGGCCAAACGTTGATAATCTATACGTAAAAAAATACAATAAACATTTTGACCTCTAAATTTCAATTTATGATACGTATTATTATTGATCTATATCACGAAGGTTATCTGGGAATTATTACTTAAAATGATCCAATATTTTCTATCCTTTTGGCTAATATAAAATAAAATGTTTGATGATGTCCGCCGAGTACGATAGCTATTGTTTTTTCTGTTCTATCGTCCAATTTTGATCAGCATTATTATTGTCTCTGCTATTTACGATACATTTACTAAATCGCTTGCAGTTGAGTATTTTAAATTATATTCAATAGTCGTTAAACAGTATGATGGGGTGTAATATAAATAACAGTAATGTACTGAAAAAATAGCATGCCAAGAATATTCACTAAAACAACTTATAAATGATTATAAACGATACAAGTATCATATGTGCCTAGACGTCCTTGCGATGGATATTTTATTTGATGACGGTCACCTAATTCGATTTATTAAACTGTTTTTGCTGTTGGGTCGGTCGTAATGTCGTAAGTGCGATTATTTTCGAGCACAAACAACAATAAGGGTAACGATGTGAACGGACCGATAAAAATAACTTAGTCTGAACGTCCTTAAACATTAGTCGATTTTCCCCGCTCGATCGCTGCGAGCGCCGCGGGCACACCGTAATTGCTTCCTCGATTGCAACCCACTCTGCTGCTCGCTGCGCTACAATCGTAGCAAATTAATTTTAAACAGTCTTAAACTTTATGGAATGTTCCTTTTACCTAGTACATTTAAAAACTTTGCGTTTACATTCTAGTCGTTTATTAAAGTATCTTGAGTTTTAGTTTTCTTTCTAACCGTAGTTTTCGATTATGTTGCATTTAAAATATACCGTTATTCATAATAAGTCCTTGGGTTCAATATTCTAACAATTAGTTACTATGTTAAGAGATATTTCTTTTTGAGTTGCGAATACTGCTATTTGATCGGGATTTCGTCCGTACATTGCCAAAGCTTACCACGTTACTAAGGAGGAAAGGAATGACACTTGAGCTATTTAGCCAATCTTATTAGAACTTTATAATTTTGAATTTTACAATGCCATTGCTATATATGGTATTAATTAAATGAATGCGAGAACATTATTTCTGTCATTGAAGAAACGACGCTCGCTAAATGCATGGGAAGAGATACTAAAAAAAATCGACTGGTCCTTATGTCTCCGTAACATAATTGGTAGTGCATTGCGCCCGATTCCTAAAGGTGCGGCTTTGATTCCCGTCTGAGCGACATGAGACCAGTGGGTTTTTTCTACTATATATTCTTATTTATTTTTATTCTCTGACTCACAAGTTGTTCTCAGGCGGAAAAAAAAATAGAACAGGCAAAAAATAATTACTCCACAGAAATGAATAGTTGTGATAGAAATAGTATATTTTTTATTCCTTTTTCAAAGAATAACAAAGAAGTCTACGTTGAATTATCTCGTTTAAAAATTATCTCGTTCATACTATAATAATATTATAAAGCTGAAGAGTTTGTTTGTTTGAACGCGCTAATCTCAGGAACTACTGGACCGATTAAGAAAATTCTTAGATCATTAGAAAGCTACATTTCTCCCGAGTGACAAATACTATATTTTATCCCGATATTCCCACGGGAACGGGCACCACGCGGGTAAAACCGCGAGGATCCGCTAGTTAGTATTAAAGGCAAGTTACTTAGTGTTTTGTCATAAATGAGTTCTTAAACTTGAATTTAAATGTCCTCGAGTCCAGCGAAGCCGTCAAACATTTTACAATTTGGTTAAGTAATGTTAATAAACAAATCTATATTACTCAACGAGGCATAAAAACTTTATCAGCTTGTACTTCTCATAAATTTATTTTTGTAGCTTTCGAATACACGGTAAGCCTTTCAGTTTTATCTCGTGAATTTTCAGGGTAAGTCAAACCATCAAAAGTGTTATTTCGACAAAGCTGTGTTTACTTTAAGGATTACATAATGAATAAGCGTATTCACAATAACAATAATGTCAGGTTATCGCTCAACAGCCGGCTATCTAAAAATGCAATTTGTTTTAGGGGTTTTTAAGTTTTTGCATTTTCAATAAATTTATTGCTTTCGATAAATTTTCATTGTTCATTGAAATAAAACAACTTTTACGGATATCAAACGCGCTTTATTTCCACGAACTAAGTTGTAATTGTCCGTATTTTTTGGTTTTCAGGGGTTTTTTGATTTGATTGAGGTTGGGTTGAAAAACCCCTAAAAAAACAAAAAAATACGGACAATTACAACTTAGTTCATGGAAATATAGCGCGTTTGATATCAGTAAAACTTGTTTTATTTTCATTAATACTTATGCTAAAGAGTAGAAAAAATATTTGAAAAATCGACTTGCTTACAGTTACAAAAGAAACAAAAATACAAATATATATGAACAAACAGAAGAAACAGAAAAGGCGGCTTTATTGCTACATAGCAATCTCTTCCAGGCAACCTTGGGTGAAAGAAAATTTATCATACGCAATTTGTGGTATACCTTCTTATGTATAATTTTGTGAGAGTGCATTCATTTTGCCTTGTTGTACGTTACAGAATCGATTTAAAAAAAATTGAAAGGATTCAGCAAAAGTTGGTAAAAACAAGACGTTACTTTATGGCAGCTTTGCATAAAGAAAGATTTGGAGCCAAGTAGGTTGCAAGCAATATGAGTATGCTTGCATAACTTCTCACTTCATTTGCATTCATTCTGTCTCTTCAATTGTATTTGTTTAGCATGTGCAACGTACACAGTACAATAAAGCTATGATTGCATGTGAATAATAAATTTCGTGGACTTCAGTGCGTCAAATATGTTAGTTTCTATATATTTATATTTCTTATGATAAATTTTAAATTGAAAAATATTGGAAAATATCAACTCGGGCACAAGTGAATTCTCAGATAGAACTCGAACCCACCCTTTGGAAATCCGGTCCAATGCTAACCACTGAGCTATCGAGACTCGGTAGCTCAGTGGTTAGAGCATTGCAACCCCTATTTAAAATTTATCATAAGTATAAAAATAGCATTGAAAAATGCAAAAAATAAAAAACTTTTTTTTCGGTTTCTGATAATAAAATAGCTACTATGTACGATACGATTCTAGTATTTAGAATTGAATTTCTTTCGAAATGGATATAGTCACACTATTAACACTTTAATTTAATTTTTAATAACATTGTGATTACAAGTACATAAAGAAAGTACCTACATAAAGAAATTTAGTTTTTCTCAATAGATTGTAAAACTTCATAAGGCTATATAAAGCTGCCTGCACTCTGCCCGAGGCAATTTCAACTTCGCATTACATTTATTATCCACTGATAAATCCGATGCCTTTTATTACATTAAAGCAAACAACAGTTTTTTCACCTCATCGTTTTTCTCGCTTTGAGAAAAGTATTCAAGTTCACTCCACGAGATAGGATAGAAAAGTTTTAATTCCTTTACTTTGTTTTACTTGTTTAACACTTATATTAAAAGTAAAAATTATTAAAATTAAGTATTTTTTTAATTAAACTATACAAAAACGTATGAGTAGGTTTGTAATTTTTAAAATATACTTTTTGAAAGGCTTCATGGGTTTTCAGTATGTAGTGCAAAAAAAAAACGAAGTTTGGACTCACGGGACACATCGATTCTACCCGACCTTTAGATGCAAACCTTTTATGGAGTAAAATGAAATCCCAAATGTGCAGCCGAGATGACTTATAAAGACACCTAGTGTGTCAAAGCCCATTCAAATAATAAATGGATTACATATATTGGTGTTGAAATAAATCAACATTTTCGGATTTTGAGCGCACTGTAATTCACGAGTTAAGATCGAATTTTCAGTGCTTTTTAAGGTTTTTTAAAGGTTTTTTTTTGTTTTCCCGACCTTTTGGCTCGTTTTCAGCTGCCGTGGTCACGGGATGACTGGCTACTTATAACTTAAGAATTAACTCGTGAAATACGGTTCGATCTTAACTCGTAAAATACAGTGCGCTTAAAATCCGTACAAATTGTTTTATTTCAATGAACAGTATATAATGGTGTTTTTCAATTAGAAAGGTGTACAAATACGGCTAAAGGAAAATCGGTTATATACTCTCATGAATCAAAGCATCCCAAACACATCAGTGCTAATTTATGTTGATCTATTTTTATTGACTTTTAATTAGTATATAGTGGCATTGCACACAATTGCAGTTATTTAAACACTCATAAAATCACAAAATAAAATGAATAAATTGGATCCATCTACCGATAAAACTTTCTATTAGTGATCGCAGCTGAAAAATAAAATTCAAAGGAAGTATATATCCTACCTAGAAGTTACGATTTCAAGTTTTGACTTGCAGACATTTGCCGTTATTGCACTGCTCAGTATTTTTCATGATCTCATGAACCATAAAATCCCTGAATACTCTCTGACAATAATACCTATCTACTGAAAGATTACTCGTTTATATTGTCTTTCGGCTTTTATCATTTATTTATTAGTTCAAAAGTTACTTAGGTATTATTAAATAAATGATAAAAGCCGTTAAGTTTTTTTCTATATAACTTATTAAGATAAATGGCAGAGTTCATTTTGCGTCTAGACCAAGTACCTAAGCCACTTATTGCAAGTATTTTTTATGGCTTTATAACACTTACCTTAAACTATTAATATAGAATTATGATTATCAATATTTTTTATCAAAGAAATGATGTAAAGCAGTACAAGTTGTAATTGAAACAAATAAAAACTAATTTGCTCACAATATAAGTAAAACTTTCTACGATTGTCAAAATTTCGTGGCTGCGTGAAGAGTTTTTCTTGGCCGCTCGGCTGGGATTATAAGCAGCCGTTTGCGTGATACGTATAATTGAATTGAAACCCGCATGAAGTGGAATTATTCTGGTGACCGATTATACCGACCGCACGCACTACCTATGTGGAACAGCCTTTATAATGTACGAACACCAATCAAATTTCAATTCACACTAATTAACCACCACAAAAATATCCTAATTCATTTTTAATTGCTTAATTAGTTTAATCTTGGGACAAAGAAAATATTAAAAATAAAAAAACAAAATGAAAACGTAATAATATACATTCAACGATCAAGACTTCACTCAGTACCGTAGTTTTAACACGCTCTACAACCATAACGATTGTATTATGTACGTTCTTACCTTACGGTTTATTTTTGATCCGTCCATTCACTTAAGGTAAAACACACATAAGATTACCTTATTTTTAAGAAATAGATACTCAACTTACTCGGTGTAAGACGAAGGTATAAGAAAACAGGTCAGATTTTTGTAAACTCGGAGCTCGAGTTGGGGATTATTTAATTCCTTCAGTCATGGATGTGCGAATTTGCAAGTGCGTAGCGAAGGGTGCGCCCGCCCGCCCCCGCGCCGCCGATGACGTCAACGCCCCCGCGCGCCCCCCATCATAAATATAGCCGTGCCGATAGCACGCTACAGGTTTCGGACTTTGTGGTCCAAAGAATTTTTGTCTGAAAGACTCTAGAGCATTTTCTGATTACAAGCATTACGATAAATTATTTTTATACCATTTTTGAAGTAATTGTTTGGGTCGTATACGAAGTATTTTTTTAAATGCGCAACTAAGGCGATTCACTAAGGCCGTCTTTATTTTTTTGTGATTCTCTGAAGATTTGAAGAGATTTTGTTTGGCACAAGAGTTTGGGCACAATATAAATAAAACATTTGGTTATTAATACCCATGTCGGTAAATGAACGTTTAATTTCACCTAATTATCATTTCAGCACTTATACAATAGGGATCTGACTTTACTCAGTGTTATATAAAATTTATTTAAGAGCCACAAGTTTATTGCGGTTAAGGTTTACTTTCATTTTAAATACTGTTTGTTTCTTATATAAAAGAAGTCTTCCATATTAGTAGAATAATTATATTATTATTTTACTACCTAGCAAACCTTTATTATACTTACATAAACAAACAATTATTATACTTATGATAAATTGTAAACAGAAAAATATTGCGTGTGTGACAAGTGAATTCTCACATGGGACTCGAACCCACGACCTTTGGAAATCCGGTCCAATGCTCTAACCATTGAGTAGCTCAGTGTAGTCAGTGTAGTCTCGGTAGCTCAGTGGTCAGAGCATTGGACCGGACTTCCAAAGGTCGTGGGTTCGAGTCCCATCTGAGCATTCACTTGTGGCCGAGTTAATTTTATGCAATATTTTTCTATTTAAAATATATCATAAGTATAAAAATAGCATTGAAAAATGCAAAAATTTAAAAATCATAAACTATTTTTATTTCAGAAGTCGATTTTAAGACCACCAAAGAAGATTATTTTGATAAACAGCTAAAAAGAATGGGATTTGCCACCAAATTTACTAAAAACTTTAGTTAAAGTGCGAATGATGTTAGCGTCAATTTTTTTTACTTCCAGTGTGGTTAACTTTTTTTTTATTGAAACGCTTCTTTAACACATTAAGTTATTCAACCCACCAATCCGCATTGGGTCCGCGTGGTGGGTCATGGCCCATTCTCCTTATCGAAACAAGGACATTGATTGTGTGTTATTTCATGTTTTTATTGGCTTTCCAGGGGCAGAGGTAATGTGGATTTTGATACAGCTTTCTATTATCTCGCATCATTTTGATTATCCGTAAAATGAGTTACTTGTCTGTTGAATGAGAAGGTACCAAATCGGTAAAACATCGTTAGCAGTTGTTTAGGAGCGCGCGTTCACCCGCTGCCTCCTAATGGAGAAGTTTACGACACGTTGAAGTTAGCCGAGGATAGACCCTCTTAAATTATTATTTCTGTGTGCAGCTGTTAGCTTGGAACATCTCCGAGTTAACTGAGGCATTCGCTCAGTTAATAAAAAGAAAATAATTTGTTAAACCTGACGAGGAATCTTTGTAAGTTAATATTTTTCCGGTATTATTTTTAAAGAAGCTTTCCTTGTGCGCCAGTATCAGCGTTTATTGACTGTATTTATCTACACGGTCTTGAATGAAAATGTTTGCGCTCAAAATTTTAAATTTATCTTATTATCTCCCAAAGTTTGCTGGCGATAATTTAAGGTAAACATTTTGTTTATTATTTTTTACTAGAGATTATTACTATACTTCTTCTTTATAAGTGCAAACGGTGGTTACGATTTCAACACTGTTTTGCTTTTTTAGACTTTCATTTTCAGAAAAGTAACAACATGTGCGTGCAATTGTAACTTTGAATATAATGGTATAAAGTTCCTGAAATAGCATTGTATTAATCTAATTATCTAAAGTAATGTTTATTAAACTCTGTATTTTTAAAATAAACATAGCTTCTGTAATTTATGTTTGGATAACAAGTGTACATACCCATTCCGTGAAAGGGCTAGTCATTTATCTCTGTTTCTGTGAAATTATTAATAAGCGCTGATGGATAGATGTCTTACTTAAATGAAATTATACAGCACTATTGTTAGTACCGAATTTTCAGTACGTCATCATGAGATCGACAAAAGGAGATTAAATCGTAAATGTGTATAAGTATACCACAATTCAAATATTTGGTCAGGTTACAAATATTTTTAAATGAACGACATTCATAATCTATTATAAACATATAAAAACACTTGTTCTGACTCACTGATTCATCATTGCACAGCCTACACTATTAAAGCTAGAATCTTGAAATTTGGAAAGTAGCTACTCTATATGACGCAAGCACCCACTAAGAAAGGATTATCAAGGGTAGAAGTTTGTACAATTTTTTTTATTACTGTTATAAATTAGATTAAAACTTTATAAATTCCACAACAAAGATAATGAATTACGTCTTTCAGCGGTTTCCAAAATTCAACCCCTAGAGGGGTGAAAAGGTGTAAATTTTTGTTTGGGTTTTTACTCTTTATATTCTTAATTTAGAGATAATTGGAGAGCCTGAGACTCATAGAGGCTGCTTTTTACGACGGGAAAATATACAATTCCCTTGGGAAAAGTAATAAAAACTTAACAACGGAAAAATATACCTACCATTTTTTCCGTGAGAATGTGAACGAACATAGATGTGAGCAAAAATAACAAATAAGTTCGCGCGGCATCTGATGATCGAAGTACCTATAATTTGGTGTACCTACCTGATGTAATAAAATTTTAATTATCTTAATAGGTTCAATCGACGTCAAGTAGTCGGTGAACATACAAAAATAATATATGCGTCGAGCCTCTTAGTCGACTCTTACGACATCCCAAGCATGTAAGGGAGTGGTGACACTTGTATTATTAGGCCGTCACCACACGGCACACGGAAAATCCATATCTTAGTAGAAAACGAAAAATATGTTGCTCAATTCCGCAAGAAAACTTACATGCAAGGTGCACCGCCCGCACGCCCGCAAATAAATGCAGATGCAACACAGTGACACACCTTGCCCCTTCACCAACTACTCTACGTGTTTCGCCTACACACGGAGCATCCTCAGGAGCTGTTAGACCAGCACCGAAAACTCAAAGATTTCAAACTCTTTGATGTTTTGCAATCTCTGGACCTTTTCTCTCTTACTGACTCTTAACGGCCAGACATAATGTATATTCTTATATTTTTACATACATGCCAACACAACGTATAGTTCGACTAGGGAATCCGAACGCTCGCCTCAGACACCGAATTGACAGATAGTTGACTCATAATCGTAATCTGAAATTGAGTTCTAGGTTCTAGTAGACGAACGTATTGAACGATAATGTAGTGTATCTGTGTGTGTGTGTCAAAATAATAGTTAATAACTTTTGAACAAGTAAATATACTAGAAAAAAGCAACTTGTCTCAGGTCGCCTGGACCGCACGACTTTTTTCTAGTTTATTTACTTGTTTAAAAATTATCACATAAAAATAGCATTGTACCTAAAATGCAAAATTAAAAAGTTATAATAGTTAATTATTATTTTTCTTAATCAAAAATGATAGCGAAACTTTTAAGTATCATTAAAAAATTAAATGATTATGGTAAATTTAAATAGAAAAATACTCGGCCACAAGTGAATTCTCCGGTCCAATGCTCTAACCGCTCTAGTCTCGGTAGCTCAGCGGTTAGAGCATTGGGCCGGATTTCCAAAGGTCGCGGGTTCGATTCCCGTCTGAGAATTCACTTGTGGCCGAGTTAATTTTTTCCAATATTTTTCTATTTAAAATTTACTATAAGTATAAAAATAGCATTGAAAAATGCAAAAATTTATTGAATATTAGATTGTGTAAGGTTTCAATTAAATCGCTTAGTAAACAAGTCAAACTCCAATTGGTTTGACGACTGGCTCTGAAGTCTGTTTGTTTGTTTCTCACTTGTTACAGTCTCGGAACAACGGAACGGAACGGAACGACTCGGAACAGTCAATCCCGCCAACATATAATATTGAGGACAAACTTTCCTTGAGAAACTCGTCGTCGAGCGACGGACGGGACGTTAGCTACAATACAGCTAATTTGTTTTTATTGTAAAACTTTATACATTTCTGAACCTTAACGGTTTTATGAGATATACGTGTCTATATTATGCAAAGTTCAATAACTCTCAAATGGTATTTTATATGTTTTATCAACTTTGTCATTGAACTGCCAAAGACGAAAGCGAAGTGACAAAGATTTAAGACTGTGCGTTCCATGGCAAAATTTGAATACGCGAGACCAAAGTTCCAGTAAATGCGCATGCGTAAATTAAAGTAGGACACAAATAAAGTTGATATTTGGTTATATTTTAACGTCCAAATTTTTTACCATGCATTATTTCAATAGACTTCCATACTCATATTACATATGTAAAAGTACCTCTGTCTGTCCGTCTGTTTGTAACCTTTTTCCACGTAAATTGCTGAACCGTAAATTAATTATTATTTTTGTGGAGATTAAATTGTGCTTTTCCAAAAATGTATAGGCTAAAATATTTTGATGGATTACCTACGCAAAGGTAATATTAAATAACCTACACGTAAACATATAGACTCTAGTTTTACACTAAAGAGATTATATTGATTAATTTAGTAGCAATATGGCTAACTTACTTTCAAAGCGTAAATACCGATTATTGAGTTCTTTTGATGGCATTTCAATGCTTTCTTTTATGATAAATTGTAATAGAAAGAATCGACAAATCATAAGTTTATGATTTTTGAATTTGCATTTTTCAATGCTATTTTTATACTCACGATCTATTTAAAATAGATAGAATTTTGCACGATACTTTTGTTAATGTACATGAAACCTAATCTAATCTAGAAAAAACCTTCTGTAGTTTACCAAACAAACTATTACAGACACTAAAAAGTAAAAAATAAAAAACTGCGTAAAAAGACCAACTTAAAAACTAAAAATAAGCCTTAACTTTTGAGTCGGTGCACGACAAGGCATTCTAAGGACCTTAAAGTCATTTTCTTCTATTTTTGTTGCTTTGGTATTATAATTTTTATGGGGCCAAATGGCAACTATTTTGTATTAAACAAAAAAAGAATCACGTAAATCAGTTCAGAAATCTCGGCGTAATCGGTTTACATATACAAAAAAATAAAAAAAATCCTCCTTTTTGGAAGTCGGTTAAAAATCAAAAGTCAATTAATAAATCAAAAGTTGCACGTACGCGCTATGTCTATGCGTATTTTTGAAACATATCATGTCTGTTTCCCGGCCCGGTTAAGGAACGGGGAACAGAATGATCAGAATCAAAATTATCTAAAAGATGAATGATAAAATGTATAAAGATATTATATATAAAAAAAAATACAATTATTAAAAGATATTTACATACTTACACTACAATTATTATATAAATAATAATTATTAGGTATATAAATATATAATAATTGTATTATAAAATATATAATACAATTATTATGTATTTTAACTTAAAACCTAGACTAGTAGAAACATTTATGGTTAGTAGGTATTTAACATTGAAAATTGATGGGGTGGGTAACTTAACTTAAAAAATCCAAAGGCCTGTTTCGTTCGGAACGCTCATTTCAAGTTTCACGAAAACCAAAAAATAAGGAAAGTAAAACCCCGTCAAATCCGTCTTCAAAATAAAGTTTTTGGAGTAGATGCCAGCAAGGACATAATAGTAGATTCTTATCGTCATCAGCCATTTTTAATGTCCCCACTGCTGGGGCACTGGCCTTCCTTATGGATGGATAAGGAGAACGGGCCATCATGACCCACCACGCGGGCGGGACCTAGGGATTAAAATTAAATTTTACTCCCTCTCTGGTACGCTATATTGCCCAACTTTTCGAGCAAGAGACGTGAAAGACCAGCCTTTACTGGAATGGTATGGCACCGACTCCAAAAAGTATATTTTGAAGAGGGTTTTTCGGTACGGGATTTTATTGACTTGCTATTTTTGGTTTTGCGTTTGATTTTTAGTTTTGAAGTCGATTTTTAATTGGTTTAAACTTTTTTATATGAAGGCTAGCCTCGTCCTAGAAAAAAATATATGATGTATAAGGACCTAGTGTTGTGTCTGTGAGAGTAGCACAAATTTGGTTTTAGCGTTTTCAATCCGGAAATTTTGATGTCAAAGATGCACGTCTCTCTGGTCGCCCTTGTCGTATTTCGGATAAAATGGATTCCATTTTTTAAAAAGTGGAGCAAGGTCGGCCATATCATAACATATTAAAAAAACTGGGTGTACAAAAAAGCTCGATATTTGGGTACCTCACGAGCTCACTGAAAGAAACCTAATGAACCGTGTACTCATTTGTGAAGAAGCTGATAACTGGTGATAATGAACTGGATCACGTACGACAAGAACGTGCGAAAAAGGTCGTGGTCAAAGGCCGGTCAGGCTTCACAGACTGTGGCGGAACCCGGGTTAACTCGCAACAAAGTGATGCTGTGTGTCTAGTGGGATCGGAAGGACATTATTCATTATGAGCTGTAACGACCAGGCAGGATCATCGATTCTGAACTCTACTGCGAACAACTGATGAGATTAAAGCAAGAAGTTGAGAGAAAGCGGCCGGAATTAATCAACAGAAGGGGTGTGATTTTTCATAATTATAACGCTAGACCTCACACATATTTAGCCACTCAGCAAAAATTAAGAGAGTTTGGCTGGGAGGTGTTAATGCATCCGCCGTATAGTCCTGACCTTGCACCTTCAGATTTCCACCTGTTTCGGTCTCTTCAGAATTCTTTAGGGAGTGTCAGGTTAACATCACGAGAGGACTGCCAAAACCACTTGTCGCGGTATTTTGATCAGAATCCCCAAAATTTCTATAGCAATGGGATCATGTCCCTGTCTACAAGATGGCAAAAAGTTATCCAATAAAATGGCACCTACATACTTTAGTTAATTGTAAATAAACTATATTATAAAAAAAAATTGAATTAAAAAAAACGCGATGAAACTTTTTCCCCATCCTATTATGTGAGGAACATAAATTGCTGAGGGCATATTATTTGAAGTAATCGTATCGAGGATCTCGGTGGCGTAATGATTAGCAAGCTCGGCCTGCGATTGTTGAGGATAAGCTAGTTTCGCAAGGGTCGTAAGGGATGGGTGATCGAAAATTTACCATCTCGAGCTTTTCCGTGCTTCCGAAGGCATGTTAAACCGTTGGAACCGGCTCCATTTGCAGTCGTTAAAACCCACAATCTGCATTAGGCTCGCGTGGTGGGTTATGGTCCATTCTCCTTTTTCATCCATAAGGAAGGCCAGTTCCTCAGCAGTGGTTAAAAATGGCTGACGAGACGAGACGAATCGTATCGCTTCACCCGTCAAATAACCGGTATTTAAGTAGTTCCGATGACCATGTTTGATGTGTGGTCTTCATCATCCGTTCCTTTTCACCAAATAGTGATTTTCGGAATCTAATGCACGAGTTCCTAAAGAAAACACCAATATCGATATTGGGTGTGGCTATAATATTTGAAGAGTTCTATTGATTTCTCCTACATCCCATTCACAGATGCTGTCTTGATGTCAATTATACCAAATTAACATATGCTACCAAATAAAAAAAGATAATCTTTTCTTGAAGTCGGTTAAAATCATTAACCAATCCAATATATCAACAGAAAAGAAAATGATCAAATAATTACCACATTTTTCACCGATTTCAAAAAAGGAGGAGGTTCTCAATTCGGTTAGTATATATATATATATATATATATATATATATATATATATATATTTTTTTTTTTATGTATGCACACCAATTACGCCGAGACTTTTGAACCGATTTCCGTGATTCTTTTTTTGTTCGATGCAGAATAGTTGCCAATTGGTCCCATAAAAATTTGGTTTAGTTTGACCCACTACTTTTTATGTTTTGAACATTTTTATATATTTCATTTCATATTTGTTACTTGGATGACATGATATTATCTTCCTTTAAAAACTGTGAAATAAAAACTTTTTATAAAAATAAAAACATTTTATAAAAAAAAATCAAACCGACTTCAAAAAGTAAAAAATAAAACTTTTGGAGTCGGTGCCAGCCAGGGCATTCTACATTGCACTTCTATTAACTATATATTTTTTTGGCCTTAGCTAGCTAGCACCGACTCCAAAAGTTTTATTTTTTACTTTTTGAAGTCGGTTTGATTTTTTTTGATGATTGATATTTTTCAAGATTATGAAAAAACTACTAGCCAGATCTTCGTAAAAATTATATGGGACCAAATTGACAGTGTACCCGATCGAACAAAAAAACAATTATTAAAATCGGATCACCAACACCGGAGTAATCGGTATACATACATCAGACAAAAAAAAAAAAAATACGCGTTGAATTCCTTTTTGTTGAAGTCGGTAAAAATGAAAACCGACTTCAAAACACTAAAAAGCAAAAAAAATAACTTTTTGGAGACATGATATATTTTTTTCTCATTTAAGCCGTTTCGATTTCCGGTGCAAATATGCAATTTTCAAAAAGTCTTTGAATGAATATTCCATCATTAATTTTTGAAAATGAAGGAATGTTTCCTTATGGTAAAATTTGCTTACATCAATATTTAGGGTACTTTCCCTCCAATGTCCTTTTTCCACCCTTTATATTTCAAGTCAAGACTTCGTCCATGTGAGATTTTTCTGATCATGATTCCAGATCAAGTTTAAATAACAAACAAACTCTTATACATTATTTACTTCAATATTATTATTAAAATACTTGCTTGTACTTAGAGCAATAAAAATATTATTGTAGTCATATTAGGTAAGATAGCGCTATATTTAGTACTACAAGAAACATAACTTTAAATTACCTGACGTGTCTTGCAAAGGACTATTTAAAGTTATAACTTTTTAATTTTGCATTTTACAATGCTATTTTTATGTAATAACTATTTAACAAGAAAATATACTAGAAAAAAGCAACTAGTCTCATGTCGCCCTGACGGGACATGAGACTAGTTGCTTTTTTCTAGTATATTTTCTTGTTAAATATTTATGACTATTTAAAGTCTAGGATTATTGCCACTTCCTTCGCTTTACGTTTATGAAGTTGCCGTTTTTGTTCACAAAAATACTAATTTGTTTAAAAAGGTAAATAATTATAGATTGAGAGATCCACATAGGATGATTTTTGATGATATTCCGAAGTCGGATAAGTATGCAAAAAGTTGCCTTTGTATGTGTGTAAGGGTCTATAACAAGATTCCTAAAGAATTAAAATTGCTCAATATAAATATGTTCAAACAAAAATTGTACGAATGGATTAACCAAAATAATTTTTATGACATAAATTCCTTCTTTAACAAAAATACTTCATTATCAAATTAGTATTGACATTTCTTATTTGTACTGACATATTGTTATTATTTCTGTATTAATTTTTGACATGAATTGTATTATTAATATTTGCATGCTACCTTCATTAGTAGCGAAACATGTGGACTATAATTTATTGTATCAACTTGTAATACCGTGTTTTAAGCAAATAAACAAATTTATTATTATTATTATTATAAATATTACGATAAAAGCTGAAAAGTACTAGGTCCTTATACCTCGCAGACAAGTCATTATCACTTTTACCTGATCGCTATGATTATAATTCACTATAGTAAGGAATAAGTAGCTAATGGTATTTTTAAATCACAAAAGTTGTGAGGTACTCTGTCTGCAAATATCGAACAACAAAAGACAACAACATCAAAATGGTTTTTTTTGATAAAAAGATTTATCACTTATATTTCCTCGTAGTTAATAATACCGTTATTATTTATTATACCTTCAGTGTACAGTATCGAGCAAAGACATGTATACACTTTACAACCTTATCGCATTGACGCACATGGAAACAAAGCTCTGTCCACAAATGTCATTCAATATTATAATGTGACAAGGTTGCTCAGTGTTTCTATGTAATTGCACGTGACTGTAAATACCTACATGCATTTATATTTACTAGAAATAGTAAATATAAATGCATAATAGAGTAGTTACAGGTAAACGTAAGTACTCGTATGTTGCGGTATGGTCATTCCATTTATTTAATTACACTGGCTGGCAATTCATTCGGGTCTGTCACAAAAATCGTAATGTTTTTGCAACATTACGTTATATGACTTAATTGCCTTAGCTATTACGCTAATAGTAGTTATTGCTTGGACTTGCAAAATATATATTTGTTACCTTTTTCCTAGGGTAAATTATGCACAAAAATATTTTACTTGAGACTACGTGTTTATGACGAAGCTATAAATGAAACTATATGTCTCAACACTGTTTTTACAATTGCTTTAATCTATATTTATATTAGGAATCAAAGTTCAGCGTGTCTGTACATTGCTTGGATTTGCAAAAAAAATGTTAAGGGGACTCAGAATAAGCAGCAGAACCAATTTCTATCATTTTTAGAATTTTTATCAGTTCGTCTGTATGTCTGTGTGTTTAAATAAGCATAACACCAAAACCACTGATTTAAGTCTACAGAATTGTTTATATGTTGAAAGTCCGTATCTCAACTTACCGTATAGGCTTTATTTTATTAAAATCGGCCAACTCTATCAAAAGTAATTACATTTTAAAGAGAGGACGGACGGAGAAATTTCTATTGTGAGGCGCGTATGCAGAAGGCAGAGTTGGAGTTTACGCGTCGTTCAGGTTTCGGTTGCTTAGCAACAGTTGTGATTTAAATTCTTGAAAAATATATTTTGATGTAACTAACTTCATCCTTTTTGCTGCTTTATATTATTTTAGTGGTATGGTGTGCATGAAAGATGGCGTTGTATGTATATTGTTTCGTTATTTCTAAAAGTTTTAGTTTTTTTTTATTATTTTTAGGCGACTTAAAAAAAAAGAAGGAGTTTACCAATGTGTCGCGAATACAAGTGGTATTTTTATGTAGTCAACAGCAGGTCAGGCTTTATACTTTGTGCTTGAGATTGCTCAGTGCGGATTGGTGGGTTTTCATGACCGCAAATACAGCCGGGACCAACGGCTTAACGTGCCTTCCGAGGCACGGAAGAGATAGTAAATTATTGGTCACCTATCCCGTGACCGACGATTGCGAAACTAAAGCGTAGGCCGAGCGCACGAACCACTGCGCCTCCTCATATCGTAGTCCGTATCTAAAGTAGTTTTCAGAAAATCTTGGAAACGCTGTCAATTTCGCTGTCTTTAAAATTATATGAAATTAATAATTATTGACCTTAACTTTAACTACTTAGGTACGTTAGTAGCACACTGGCACCAACTCTGGCGTATTTTTTGTAAATGGATTTTTCATTTGGCCGTCATGACCTTTTATTCTTACTAAGACAGGCCTCAGCACTTTAAATGGATAACAGGCTAATAACGAATCGATATCTATCTCGTATGTATTAGATTAAGGGTCGGTTTCACCAACTTCTACTGATAAGTTATGGAAGCTTATGTGGCATATAATTTGTAATATTTTCATAATAATATAACAAACTGTCAAAAGATCTGTGAATCAAACTATCCAGAACTTGTTAGTAGGTGCTAAAACCGGCCCGTTGTTTTGTTCTGTGGATAGATCAAATGGTACAGGGGGTAAGAATGGGTTCATGTTGTCCAATCATGATTTTTATGATGGCACGACTCAAAGATGCTCTTCAGTAAAGACTAGCACAGATGTTACGTATTACTTAGATACAGTCGACCAGTAGACTTTCTTATGGAGTGTTACCTATTTCTCTATACGTGTATACTATTTTACCAGCTGTATACAACCTACGTAAGGGAAATT
Organism: Chrysoteuchia culmella; assembly: GCA_910589605.1. NCBI lineage: Eukaryota > Metazoa > Arthropoda > Insecta > Lepidoptera > Crambidae > Chrysoteuchia > Chrysoteuchia culmella. The sequence goes on from OU342653.1 coordinate 12,905,168, forward strand.
ATGTGGATTATAATGGTTAAGTAACTTTCGCTAAGGTCAGTCGCGGGGTGAGTGGCCAAAAATAACAATCTTGAGCTACTCTGTTAATTTCGAAGGCGCGTTACAAAACCACATTGAAACATGACTGATGAAACTAAATCACAGGCATCGGCTATCTAATTATTATCATCACAACAAAAAAATGACTTCAAAAAGATGCTACTTTGCATTTTAATAGGTATTTTTACTTTTAGTAAGTACGTAGGTACTGACGAATTGATAAACTTCTCTATTAAAGGCGATAAGATGAGAATAATGTTATTAAATGGTATCAAGTGTTAAGTATTCTCTTCAAAAAGTAAAGAATATAGGCGACTCAATAGCCTCTTACTTTTTGAAATTGGTTAAAAAGACCGCCTTACCAATTTAGTCGGGAAGGATTGCAAACGATGTTCCGGTTCGCACGCGAACAAAGTTGCGGGCACAGCTAGTTGGAAATAAATACATGTGGTTTCTGATTACATGTGAAGCGCCAAAATGTATATTTAAAACCAATATGTTTCAAGATTTTCTTTTATTTGTTGGAGTATGAAAAATGTTGCAAAAATAAGCAATCGCAGCTAAATATAGGCTCCGAATGAAAGAGCCAGTTTTTTTTTTTGAACGAGAGTTTTGAAACCTAAAGCGGTTCTGACTCTTTTATTATTTTGATAACGTAGCAATTTCTGAGAAAATGGAATACGTATTGGGACTATTTATTTATTACTCTATCGAAGGTGGTTTCAGCGTGTTATTTATTGAAATCAAATTTTATTTTATGAAACTGCTGTGGTGCTTTTTAAACAGCAGTTTATTTCGTTCCTTGGAAAATATTTGCATGACAATAAAACTTACTTACAGATCTAACATTGTTTCAGGAATCGCATCTATCGAACGGCGACCTTTTTCTAAATCGGAGGTAATTGAGGTGAGGCGTAAAAGGAAAAATCTGATCTACGACAGAGGTCGAATAATGTGGTCGGGCATGCGCCCAAAGAGCGCTCGCATCGGGTGTACTTAGTAGAGGGGGATGTGCGTGTGGTGGGGGGCGCGGGCGGGTGTCAGAATGCGGGTGTGCTGTGTGACGACGGTGCTAGCTGCGCTGGCGCTGCGCTCGGCCGCCGAGACGCCGCGCCGGTACCCGGAGTGGCGCGGGCGTGAGGTGGCGCGCACGCGCCCTCTCCAGGACCTGTTCGAGCCGGAGCCTGCGTACGCGCAACGCCAGCCGGCGCCGCTGCCGCCCGCGCTGCGCACCGAGCGCGAGCGCCGCCGATCGCGCAACACCAAGCGCACCCCGCACCTGCCTTCCGAGATCGCCAGCCAGATGATGTTGCGTGCCTCGCGATCCAGCCGACCTTACGATGTACCCCAAATAGGTAAGTTTTGTAAATATGTAGAAACAAAAAAGGATTAAAAGGGCAACTACAACATTCTCAGAAGAAGGCTTGTTCTATATCACACACACATACATACATACATAAAAACATGCACTTAGATCATGCGTTATCGGTCTCAGCAGTTTTATTTTCCCGATTTCAGTGTTACTGCTATATAAAACGTTGTCGTAATGACTAATCAAGAGTTCTATTTAAACGATTTTCAGGTTTTTAAATACCGTTACATAATAATTAAGTATTTTTAAATCACTTGTCATGTCACTATACCCCGAGTGAAACTCGATGCTTTTCAGTTCATGAATACATCAGAGGTAGCAAATCGAACACGACTGATTGAGTCATCCCGATTCACTATTGAGTACCTTGTCGATTACGCATATTGTGGGGAGAATGACACAAAATGCATTGTTCGAGGCTAGCACGTGCCAACACCACTGTGACGTTGACACAACTAGCCGAACACTCAACATCGAGTTTAGATCGCACTGTTTGCGACGTGCATACAGATTTATTAACTACAACTGTAGCAGTTCAACTCTCCATCAAGTTTATTTGGATAATTTAAGCGATATACATTGATAAATTCAATCAAACTATTTCTCTGACTCATAATCAAGAACATTAACTCTTCATCTCAGTAACCATCGTCTACGTAAATATTGACAAGATCACTAAAACCGTTTATCAGGCTGTAGGTTTATAGAACTCGACAATTTGAATCAATATTTGATTTGGGTTTCTTGAAAACTTCATCAGAAGTTACTTTGTTAACTCGGTCTCGGATAACTGATGTATAAAAAGCAAGCATCACCAAATAACTTTAAGAGCTTATATCCCATTTTGTATGAGTATATCACAATTCATACATACATGTTGTACGATTAACCTTCGCTTAACCCCTTCCCTGTCCCATGCATCACATATGATACATAACAATTGTTATAATTCTTTGACAGCGAACCTGTTAATAAGGTTCAATTTTAATAAGCATAAACATTGAAAAAAACTAAACCGACAACAACATTATTAATTGTGATTATTCTGCTAAACAATAATTCTGCTTAAAAAATGCGCAAAGTTGTTCTGCCTTTCCAGTTTATGGATTTCAATACATAAACCAAAAAAAAACTGCCAAACAATATTATGCTTTTTGAAATTCTGCTTCATGATTTTTATGCGTAATGATGATTATTACAATCGACATTATGGATTGTGATATTACGCTTAAAATTTTTATGCCTAAATTAGATAGCCCTTTATAGCACCTAGCGAAATACTTTATTTTAAGGTTTTATAAGGATCTAAAGTGCAAAATTTAACACCCTTTTAAATCAGACGAGTTTTATCTTATTTTAATTAAACTTGTGTGCCTTTAAGGCTGACTTTGTCGTTGCTATCTTATCTTCCGGCTCTTGTCTGTTCCCCAGAAAATTATTATAAAACACAATGCCCTAAGGCGGGTACCCACCCTTGCAGCAGTGTAGTTACAGTATAATACTGGCACATTTTTATTACAAAGAAGTTTTAATGTTTTTGCGTTTACATATTTCAGGTAAATCATATTGTTTATTAAATCACTATTTGTGTATTTATATGGAATGCATCTGATAACTAGATAAGAAAATTGCATATTTAATCATATGTTCACCAATACAAGATACGACTTTTAATTTAACAAGAACATTTACACAACGTTTAAAATTACCATAAACACACGAGTTATACACATTACTAAGGCAAAACTGTACCGAACGAAAAAGTAGTTATTCTATATGTCATAACGTGTTACGTAATTCTTACAACTGCTTTCAATTGTTATTCAAGGCCTTCGGTTGGATATTTATTCAATAGGTACTCAATTCAACCCCGGTCTAAAGTATCTCGGCATTTTGATAGAATTGGTAGTACTGCCAAGCCAGGCAGGGCCCAACCATCCTTGGTCTCTTAGGGCCTGCACCTCTGCGCGTGTCGCGGGGGGGTTATACGTGCGGCCCTTACTAATGCTCAGCTTTTATTTATCCTTATTCGTCCACAAACTTTCTAAATATATCCCGTGATGTCTTCACAGCTGAACACGTTATCCCGTTTTATCACACGACATTGCGTGCTCGCCTTTATGTGCTCATTAATATATTTCCGTTTTAGCCGAGCGATCTGACCATGTTGTTAATAAAGCCGTTAGTGCTCGTTCACCGAGCTTTAGAGACTGAAAGTTTAAGGGATTTATAAATAAGTGAACCTAGTTATTATAATTATACCTATCTCATAATTTTATGACTAAGGTATGTTTAATATGAAAATATTGTTAATAAGCACAGGGATATGAAGCCTGAAATAAAATATTTAGAGCCTCATTTTGACTGATGCCGAAAGCTTTCCCACAATTAAAGACGCAATTATTAAAATAGTTTTCGTTTGTATTAATAGATTACTGATACGAGTATTTTGTTTTTTACCACTTGTCTAAAAACAAGAAAGTAACAGTTAACCTCAACCTAAACAACAGATCTCATGTCGCCCTGACGGGATTCGAACCCGATGCACAATGCCCAATTCCCAAGGATGCGGGTTCGAATCCCGTCAGGGCGACATGAGACTAGTTGTTTTTTTTAGTATATTTTCTTGTTTGATATTTATCATAAAAAGAAGTGTTATTTAAAAGCATCTGTTGTTTAGGTTTATAATTTTTTCTAGTATATTTTCTTGTTTGATATTTATCACACAAAAATAGCATTGTAAAATGCATTTTTTTTATTTTTTATTTATAATGATTGAAGGAAGCAAAAAGTAATTCGACCATGTGATTAAATGCATTGAAAACGATATTGTGTGTGCCTACATTTGTCATCAATGGTGCATTCTACATTGCACTTCTACTTATAGGTAAGTGCCAACGTTCAGTTTTTTTCGTTCTAGCTGGCACTTGGTTCATTATAAATTAAATATCTATGCCCTATGATTTGTGATAAAAACTTTTTCTATATATGTAGGTATTACTACACTAGACTAGAATAAAAAAATCCTACTGGTTTACCGGGAAATTCCTCGATTGTACATACATTATACAGCCTTTCCGGTGTGTGTGGTCGGCTTCCGCTTTGTGTTTATAGAGCCCGATCTAATGGCTTGTTTGCCCACAAGTCCGCGCGTCTGATTAGTTTAATCCCACACCGGCCTTATTTCGACCGAAATTTCTCGCTTATTCCGTTCTGACCAGCTAAGATTGGATAGGCCCTAAACTCTATCCACTAATATTAACAATAGTTAATACATAAAGATTAATGAGTATATTTTTAGAACAGAATTAAGGGAAAGTTGTGCTATAATGTATAATTTTCGAGAAGGGCTTATGGTTCTAACTTAAATACAAAAAATCCTTTCAAGAAATGAACCCCTAAGGGGGTAAAAAGGGGTAAAAATAGGGTAAAAAGGGGTAAAAAGGGGTAAAAAGTGGGTAAAAAGTAATAAATAATGTTAAAATCGATATGGGTGGTTTATTGAGGTTTTATGGGATGTTGATTGCAAAAATGTCATCGATTTTTAAGTCCGATGCGGTGGACTGAATCAACCCTTAATGGTTTACGAAATGGGTTAAAATTGTATATAGAAAAGTAATGTAAAATAGATATAGCGACTTTAATCACGATAGCAATCGCAATAGCTTTGGAGCATTTTCTACTACCTTTCCATTCACACTTATCCATGCGCTTATATTATAAATGCTAAAGAAAGACTGCACGTTTGTTTAGCTGTTCCTTTTCACGCGTAAATCGATTTAAGTGAAATTTGGTATGAACTTAACTTGAACCATGGAGATGGACATAAAATACTTTTTAATCTGATAAATGCTGATAAATGGCTCACTTACGGTAGTGAAACGTGGTCGCTAACTATGGGTCTGATAAGAAGGCTCAAGGTCACCCAGTGTGCAATGGAGATGGCTTTGCTTGAAGAGGGAAATGAGGAGATCCGTAGGCGAACTAAAGTAACCGACATCGCTCGAAGGATTGCTCAACTAAAGTGGCAGTGGGCGGGACAAATAGCGAGAAGAACCGATGGCCGTTGGGGCGGAAAGGTTCTGAAATAGCGACCGCGCACCGGACGACGCTCCGAGGGTAGGCCCCCCACAAGGTGGACCGACGATCTGGTGAAGGTCGCGAGAAGCCGCTGGATGCGGGCAGCGCATGACCGATCGTCGTGGAGATCCTTGGCGGAGGCCTTTACCCAGCAGTGGGTGTTATGTGGATGAGACGACTAAATGGCACCACCATGCGACATTCTAAATCGGCGCGATATCCTAATTCCTCGCGGACGAAGTCATGGGCGGAAGGCTAGTTTCAAATAAAAGAATAATCAGTAATTTGTGTTGAGATGACTTCTTTCGTTATAAACTGATATAGATAAATCGTGTCACAACCAAGATGTCATGTGTGCAACCGTCACGAAAACGTCAGTATTTTCAAAATTTACTGAAAACTATTAAACTGTTTTTAAAATTTAAAAAGGGGACCTCCGATGTTCTTCACTTCTGATGTAATAACGTTTGAATCATTTCAATCGATTCAGCAGCGACCGCGCACAGGACGACGCTCCGTGAGTAGGCCCCCGTAAAGGTGGATCGACGATCTGGTGAAGGTTGTCGTGGGAAGCCGCTGGATGCGGACAGCGCAGGATCGATTGTTGTGGAGATCCTTGGGGGAGGTCTACCCGGCAGTGGGTGTTATGTGGCTAAGACGACAAGTTTAGTATTGATATTAGGAGAATTGGAGCAACGTACACTTCTATATAAAAAAATAAATCGTTCCTTTATTTTTTTATTTTGATGGAATAATGTAAGAAATAGTTCACTATAGTAAGTTTCATTAGTCTAACTACCATCAGCAACTTCCTAATCACTTGGAATTCTGCTTCTTCAATCTAATCTATGCTATCTATGTCGATAGAGGATAGTACAGTTTTCTATATTATTAAAAGATATTTTGCATAATATCTAGTGACTAGTTTTAAAGATCATCTTTTAAAATCAATTTTGCGAACAAATTAAGTATAGTTTACAAAACCCTGCCACGAAGCCACCATTATTGAAACCTTTTCTACGGTTTCCACACAGTTTTAACAAGTCCATCATAAAAGTTTTAAAATTTTGAGCGAGTTTAATCTTGTTGGGTTCAGTTTGTGTGCCGACATTATATATTTAAATTATATTTTGGTTAGTAATAAATAAATAGCTGAAAGCAAGAACTATTCATTCGTCACGCAACATGTTTCTGTTTGGTTAAAAATTTTACACGTACAAATAATAACTGATCACTATTTAGTAATAAAATAAAAATTAGCATTGATGTTTCAAAAGTAGAAACGTTCCTACTTTTTGTGTTTGGACCTTGGACAAATTAAATATGTTTGGACTTCGGTCATAACTGTAGTAAGCTAAAGACATTGTCGCCTAGAGAGGAAATGCTTGTTTGAATTTGTTGTTGTGTTTTCGACGCCCCGATGGAATGACTAGATTGACACCAAGTCCAAAGGTAGGTAATATGCTAAGGGTCCATACTCGGTTGCATAATAGAGAAAAGCTTATTTTAGAGCCGCATAACGTTTTTGGCATACTCTTCGGATAGTTTTTTTTAAATAGTTTGTTTTTAGCTACCTATTCGCGGTTCTGTATGTCTTGTGTGTGGATGACCGCTTCATCGATCATAAGCTAGGTAAGTTACACTATGATCGCAAGTGATAGAAACGTGTCCCTTTAGTCAAGTGACCACACCCACTTTTCCACATCTCAGATTCATTAAGACTATAAGATCTTTCTGGTTGCAATAAATTTTAATAGTGGTGAAACTATTGATCCATTCAATTGACTAACAATCCAGATCCTCCAGGACCCTTTGATATCTTGAAAAAGTGGTTAGTTAGGAATCTGCATTGAGGAACTGCAAAGCTAGATATATTGAGCAGACCAATAACGACACACGACATAACGACACTCAACACTTAATGGTTATTACTTGATTTCGCAACTTAGTCGTCATAATTGACAATAAATATATTTGGTTTTTTTCCAGACTTCTGGTACTTAGACATTTTCGCTTTTACGCATATCCCATAGGCTTTCGAGGAACATGAGACTCCGTCGATGAGTCAACATAATATTTTTATTTGCCATCAGAAAACTGAAGTCTCTCTGGTACGAGCCGAGTCAGGGACTATTAGATCTGATCTGACTATCATGGTAGACCAGGAGAAGGTCGGCCATATAGTATCCCTACGACACTTAGGGTTTACATACTACCCAACAGGTGAGTATTGTATGTATTTTCGGAGCTGTGCTAAAATCAAAAAGAAGGCAAGTAATTAGAAAAGCTTTTCTTCAAGTCGAAGCAACCTTGTATGCAATGTCTTTATCGGCAAATAAGTAAAGTATGCCTGGGACAATTAAATGTATCTTACATATCAAATAGTTTGTATGTAGAAAAGCAAGTTCAAGCTAAACATTTATAAGACGAAATTTGTTTGATGAAAGTTGACAAAGAGCTGTCAATTGAAACATAGGTCTGTGAGACCCGTCGCTTTTGGGAACAAAAAGATTCTCTAGAGAACGCTCTGTCTTAGTGCGATCTGTTAAAATCCCTTGACTTTGCTCATCTGAGAGTATTGCTGTCTTGGTGTCAGGCAATTCAATCCAATTGTCTGAAAGATTTGGCATTGAGAGACGTGTAGTATATACCCTTGTATTTAATATAGAATACTTTTCGGAGCACCCACTTGTTGAAGCTACTGATACAAATGACCCACCATGATTGTCCGCATCAAAAATATAGGTACGTTTTTTTACATGAAAAATATTCTTAAACGTCGGGCCAGGAGCATAACGCTTCTGCCCTCTATTGTACCTACTCCTGAGTTCTATTATTCTATCGTCCACCTATTCCGCGACCACCTCTATATGTAATTGAAGAGGAAGTACGAAAATTAGTGTTTGTAGTTCTTGAGGGCTGACATTTTGTATGAAAAACATCTGTGAGAATCTGCAGGCCGCATAATAACATACCTGCCTCTGCGAGGGGTGGATGTATGTTTTACTAGGGGCAACTTGCGAAGCTTAAGCTTTGGTGCCAAATTTTTATATAACAGCACCTTTGCATGTAAAGATAGTACAAAATTCAGTGCTTGGAGTTCTTTGCCCTGCGGGGGACAAATACAATTACAAATACAAACTTTTTTATTTGGTACCAAACACAGGACATTTACAAATTAACATTATATTTTACTCCTAGGTATAACAAAGACATGCGGTACAAGAACAAGAAACATTTAAAGATATAAAAATACAAGAAATTTTGTGTACCACGTCAGTACCAAATGGGTGTCCAGTTCAGCATTGAGTCAGCGATAAGGCTGACGCTGATTTTCAACTGGACCCCTTAAAAAATGTGGACGTCAATGCGATAATAAAAAAAATATATATAAATATATACTACGGCAAAGATAATCAATAAATAGGTAGTTAAAAAGAGGATCCAAAAACGTAAATGAGTTAACTAATAAATTTAAAAAGAATATAAAATAACGGATAAATAAACTACATATACAACAGTACTCAGCAATAGACTGGCATACCCCAAAGATTATAGCAACCCTGCGAGTGCTGACAATTTGTATGGAAAATGTGCGTTGTGCAACGTCCATGAGTGCTGGCCTGCGAGACCGCATAATGGCATACCTGCCCCTGCGAGGGATATTATGTTACTGGGGCTAGCTTGTAAAGCTAAAGCCTTATTGCCAGATTTATGTATAGGCACCTCTTAATGTATTTCAAGAGGTAACTTATAAAAACTCAGTGCCTTTAGTTCTTTGCCCCTGCGAGTAGTCAATGATGGCGTTTGACAAGACCAAAACACTGCTCGAGGAGCTCGAAGAGCTACGACTCGAAGTAAATCTCGATATTCGTTAACCGCAACTTTGTAACGTTGTATTTCAATTCATATTAGATGTTAAGAAAAATCGAACGGTAAAACCGCTAAAATCCAATAAAAATCAAAAGAAAAAAAATATTCTTTTACAAAGAGAAATTATCGTATGAATCAAATAATATTTAAATAATTAAGTTTAATATGAGAATTAAACTTACTGGATACTAGTTGACTGCCGAAGCACGTCCGTGCGCTGCAGGAAACAAGACACCAATGAGGTAAGCGCGCATCGCTCTCGCAATGCCTGCCCGGTGGAAGGGGGAGCGGTAGTGACGTCAGATCTACAAGCGAGAAGGCTAGATATCTCAGTAAAGAGAGAGAAAATGACAGGAAACAGATTGGTCCCTATCTCGAACTATAAAGTTTCAAATAACGGTCCAGGGTTTAATACTTTATGTATTAAATCCGTTAGCACAGTATCCCATTGGATTGGTGTGAGTGTATAAAATATTTATTTATTTTATTTTATTTATTTATTTATTTATATAACGAAAAAAACATACTTATATGCGTTTTTATTTTACCTACATGAAAAACTTACATAGTAAGCATCCACACCCCGACAAAGAGACATGTGCATACATATAAATATTGGTCATGTGGGGAAACACGTCGTCAAATTACTGTATATGTATTTATATGATACATGTACCATGTATATGACTGTTCGTTACCTTAAATTGCTTGTTTAGCAATTCGTTTCACTTAATAAACTGAATCCATTTCGATTAGGCACAATTCATGTTTTATTGTGAAATCAATAGAGTCAGTGCTTAATTTTAAATTATGAAATAATAACACTCACGTTGTTATTTCATAATTAAAATTTTGTACACGAAATATTCGTGTACAAAATGAGGAGAGCAAAGAGAGTTATTCCTTACGAGTTATCAATGAATAGGTTATTTTCCAGCTCGGTGGCTATTGGCGTTCATAATATAAGAATAAATTGAATAAACAATCTGGCGAATTTGTATGACAAATTTATGAAATAAGTATCTATTATAACTTTATAAATTTTTCATAGAAATTCGGTAACTTATTTTGTAGGTAATAGAAATATGAAAGAAATACGAATTGTGATCGATATCTTGTAGATTAAAAAGATTGAAATGAACCTGACATTAATATTTGCTGAAATAGTTTCAGCTGTAATAGTTTCAGGATACTTTGCCTTTTGACCTTTAATGTTTGGAATGAAATTAGGTACCTATAATAATTTACAATTCGACATAAATAATTGTCGCACACCTTATGGCACCAGCACTAGTTTTGTAGAACTTCTGTGGAATTTCTTTTCTCATAAGAAAATTATAAATTCTACAGTCCTTCCTTAGCATTGGGCCATAGATTGCCAGTATAAACAAATGATTTATTTAAGATTTAAAAGTGACATAATGAAATATACGGGATTCAACACAATACAAACGATACAAATACGAACTTAAAAATAATATAAATAAATAATCAATACATTTCATACAACCACACCAATTATCTAGCCATAAGATATCTATATCTATTCATAAGAACTTGTGTTATGTTATAACGGATAAACATACTTATAGTATTTTGTAACTATATACTTAATATAAGATTATAAACTTTCGCGTTCCATTATACTAATAGTTTAGAGTAGCCGAAACATCAAGCTGTAACTACATTATGTACTTCATAATAAATGTCGAGTTTGAGTCCCGTTGCTCTAAACAGCTATTAGTAATTAGCTATTAGTAAGTAGTTAGACGACCTGTTTGGCGCAGAGGTACTAACGCCGCCTTCTGCGCCAGGGGTCCCGGGTTCGATCCCCGGACAAGACAAATATTTGTGTGCATGAACATGTCTATTTGTCTTGGTCTGGGTGTTTAATATGTATATTATGTATGTATTTACAAAAAAAAGTATACAAGTATGTTTTCCGTTATCTAGTATCCATAACACAAGTTCTTCACGATACTTAATGTGGGCTAGATAATTGGTGTGATTGTATAAAAAAAAAAGAAAAAAAGAAAGAAAGAAAAGTATATTGGAACGCAAAAGTTTAAAATCTTAAATTACGAACCAATACGGGCAAGAGTTAGTACTGGAGATAAAACGCCTAGAATTCCTTCGAAGAAACGAGCGCGGTTAGAAACAACTCTGATATTTTTAACGAAGTGTCGGGATAGTGCAGTGCTACCTACGTGTGTTCGTATTAAACCTCGTAGTGATATCGCGCGTTCGGAAAGGATTCTAAACAACGCGAGTGTTCGTCTGTTGAAATAACTTATTAGAAACAGTCATAGTGAAGTGAATAAAGTAGTGAGTGAGTTGTATACAATACATCGAGAATGCAGTAAGGTTTTTTCTTGTAATGATTTTGATAAATGTGATCGATTAACGTCTTTACAAGCTTCTCGAACGTACGAGCTGTGTGAAGCGAAACATGACCGCAAATTTAATGGTTCATAAAGTCGTCAACATCGCGAGCAGGAGCCGCCTATAATCACTAGTGATGTGACACACTCGACCGCGAATATCGAACATACGGTGATAAATTTATCTGATGAAGTATTGGACGAACCTTCAAAGAGTGTATTGGCAAAGGGTATGAATTTTGCGTTGACACCACAAAGAATTCCATTTGAAAACATAGTGTGTTAGTGTGTGGCTTGGAGCAGGCGATTATCCGCAATAAAGTTCCACCCGCCACGTTATGACGAGCAGACTGAAGTAGACCCATTTCCGCTGGCAGCACCCGTTCACGAGCATGACACATGAACTAGCCATCGCTTCGCTCAAACATATTTTAGGGAACGTAACGACCCGCCTCACACGACACCGCCGAAGAAACATTTGAGTGAGCATGACGTACTTCAGTTACTTATGTTAAAGTGTATAAATATAAAAAATACAATGGCAACAACAAAAAAAATAAAGATAAAAGTGCATTAATGTAAGACGCAACTTACAATGTTACTGGAAGACGCATCAGCTGGATGAAATCTTAGTGCTAAAGGCCGACAAGGGAAACGCCACTGTAGTAATGAACACGGAAGAATATGTGGAAAATATTAGATAATAATAATAATAATAAAAACACTTTACTGCACACACAGACAAACAAAAAAGAAATAACAAAAACAGACAGAAAGCATACAAAAGATCTTTGCTGTCGGACGCTAATGTCTATAAACCTGTGGCCTACAACCCTACAGACAGAGTTACACGGCGCGTTAGAGCCCTTATTGACCAGCACAAGGACATCTTCACGGAGGACGAGTACAATTATCTTCACAAGCTAAAAATTGTGCAACCTCCTATGGACTGCCTAAGATGCATAAAGGTAATATACCATTGCGCCCTATCGTAAGTCAAATTGATTCACCAACATATGACCTGTCGAGACATGTTGCTGGAGTGTTAGGTACAACCGCTAGTTGGGAACACACCGTCCTACGTGAAAGATTCTTACCACTTAAGGGATATCGTAAGGAGCATTAAGTTGGAACCCGGAGATGTTATGGTGAGTTTCGACGTGGAGTCACTTTTTACAAATGTCCCGCTTAAGGATTGCCTCGAGGTTATTAAGAAAAAACTTTACGACAATGAGCTACCGGAAGAATATATTGTTCTGATTATAAATTGCGTAGACGGAAATTACCTACTATTCAGAGACCGCAGTTCTACCTCCAGATCGACGGAGTTGCAATGGGCAACCCTCTCGCGCCAGTATTTGCAAATATCTGGATGGACCCCAAACTGTGAAACTCTGGAAGAGGTACGTGGAAGATATTTTCTGTGTTATCCACGGAGGTCAGCAGGAAGTCGTACAATATATAACACATTTAAGTTCTATCCACCCGTAAGTAAAGTTCACATATGAGATGGAAAATAACAGAGTCTTGGCTTTCCTTGACGTGCAGATCAGGGTAAGAAACGGCGGTACTTTGTCTCACTCAGTTTACCCACACACACAGACAGGTACCTACATGCCGCATCTCATCATCTTCTAGCTTCAATAATGAAGTCGTTGACCAACAGAACTCATAACTTGTGTGACCCTGAACATCTTCAGTCGGAACTTGCTCATATTCAGGAGGTACTAAAACGAAACGGATAAAAGGTGTCGCAGCGATGCAAATGGTGAAAGAAAATGGAAAGATGTCCGGAAGTGAGTTGTCAGGCAGCATTTTTGCCTTAAATCAAAGGCGTTATGGATAAAATTGGAACAGTGCTTAGAAAATTCTCCATTAAGACTGTATATACTCCGTTACACCAAATATCTAAGCAACTACGATTGCCAAAGGACGTAATACGTTTTCAGACTCCGGTGTCTATAAAATCGATTGTAGCTGTGATAGTTCGTACATTGGACAAACAAAGCGGACAATCGCAGAACGGGTCAAAGAACATATCGCAGCTGTTAAAAATCGACAGAGAGTAAATCCGCGGTAGCTGAACATCTTCTTGAAGCCGGAGTTAATCATTGGATGGAGTTACATGATCCCAAAAATCCTCACCACCGATCGTCATTATCATACTAGGATGGTACGTGAAGCGATTGAAATCAAGAAGTATAAAAATTTCAATCGGGAGGACGGGTTTAAAATTGACATCAGCGCGGAATTCAGTGATTAACAAGTGCAAGCCGCGAGTTTTAGCGTTCAAAACAAACATCGATACTGTCAGTGTTGTGTGCCGCAAAGACATCACTAACAATAATGAAAATGATAAAAGTGACAATTTGAGGGTGGCCGAAGATCTTCAAGCCAGCCCGAACAGACGAGGCCGCGCACCACCAGTCTGCTTTTTACCACGGCTGTAGCAACACAGCCGAAACGTCAAGCTGTAAGTACATATATACTTCATAATAAATGTCGCGTTTGAGTCCCATTGCTCTTAACTATTATATACTTAATATACATATAAAACACCCAGACCAAGACAAATATACATGTTCATGCACACAAATATTTGTCTTGGCCGGGGATCGAACCCGGGGCCCTCTGCGTAGAAGGCAGGCTGCGTACCCCAACGCCAGGTCGTCAAATAAAACTAAAATTGCCTCAAGCTAATAAACTCAAACTGATTTTCATGCACTTTGACAAGGTGTTTTAAGAGGTTTACTTATCTGCGTGTCAAATGGAAAGAAACTTTCATCGGAAAAACCGTGACGTTGGATATTTCCGAAGTAGCCTGGTTGGTGGAGGCGATGCGCCCGCCTGGGTGCGCCGCCACGGCTATCACTCACGCGCAACAGGCACATTAGCCGCTTCCGATGCCGACAGCGCCCTTCACCTCAACTAACGAGTCTAAATTAACCGCCGCCTCTCGCTACACATTACACTAACTCCACTCTTTTCGTATTTTTTTATGAACAACGGTGAGCTTTACCACCATCAAACCTGATGTATTAAGTAATGATAAGACTGAAGGTGGAAGCGCGCCTCTCCCAGAATCCTATTATCTTCTCTCTAACTGCTGGGATACAACAATGCTGAAAATATTGTCGTTGTGGCGTCAGGCTGAGATAAGATGGCGGTAAAAGCCAGGCGGAGTTACAATAAACCATAACACCAACTAACCGAATACAATATGTACCTCGCATGGGAACTGAACCCAGGACTACTGGGTGTGATACCGTTGGTTGGTTGTGTTACGATTAGACCACACAGTAACAGAGGCGGTTAAATCATAAAATAGTCAATATTTCAACAATTGTTTTTGAAAAGGTTACCTTCTCATGAATGAAAAGGACCAAAGAAAAACAAACAGCATATCATCACGACGATATGGCTCGTAATTTGTGATTCACAAAGGATATTTATGAAACAAATTCACGTTTGTGTTTTTTTTTTCTATCTGTCATGATCAAACCTATAGTGGGCGTCGGGAAAATTCATGCTCGTATGAAAGGTTAACTCTACAAAAATAATGGAATATGTTTAGTTACTTTAAAATTTCTAGACGATATTTTCCTTATTAAATAATTAATATTATAACACATTTGCATATACATGAGTTCAACTCGTTGATAAAAAGCATAAGAAGTTAATTACTTTATAAGTATTATTTTTTCATTCAATTCCGAGTAGAAATTCGCATTTTGCGAAATAGCGCGGTAACGTACTTTTTTAATTTAATACCTAAAAATATGTCTTAGTGCGTTCCGGATCGCACTATTGACTTCTTTGTTACATTTTACATGTACTTGTTTTAAATATCTTTAAATTAATTATAATACTCCGTTTTGGTTTTATTATATTATTTTAGTTCATTGAATCATAAAAACAATAACAATAAGATTAAACTATTTGTTATAAGAATTTTATATTAGGCTGAGTGAGATTTCACAACCTATGATTGGATTTCGGAACGTGGCATAAACCTTTATTTTTAAATTGTGTTTGTCTTGTACCTCATGTCAATGTCAACATTTACCGAATCGTTTTTATTGTTATTTAAGAGTAAAAATATATTCCTACTTCAAATAACTTTGAATTAACTATAATACTCCCTTTTTTATTATTTTATATCATTAAAACAACAAGAAAAAGGTATATTTAGATTAAACTTCATTTTTAAAGAATTTTTTACCGGAAGTTGGGCGCGGAAGCAACCATAAAATGTTCCTCGCTGTTGTGAGGTAAAACATTGTGTGTTGCGCTGGGCAGAAAAGTTTTAAGCGTCTTGTACATTTGAAATACTCGCATCGCTCAGGATTCAATCTTTGAACCACTCGCTACGCTCGTGTTTTAATCCTAGGATCCTTCACTTGCTCAGGTTTCAATAGAGGTAACTCGCCGTTAATAACCATATTTCCAGCCTTGCATAACAAATAACTATTATTCATCTCATAGTTATTCCAAGATTGAAAAGTAAAAGGAATTCATATTTACTCAAGAAAACGAAGACTTATCAAGTTGCAATAAATGTCGAATACAATGGTGAAAATCAAATTCATTAAACTCCTAAGTTCAGCCTTTTAAATTGTATTTTCGGGGTATTTCCGTTGACATAGAATTAAAAAATAACATTATGCAAAAAATATCGAGAGTCCGGCCTTTTTAAGCCCTTTCTTATATTGAATTGAAAGTAAATATTCTTTCTTCTTCTTTAAATTATACTAATAGTTTTGTCTAAGAAATGTCATTTTCCAATTACAAACAAAGTAAACGACTAAAAATTATATTCAGAAATGAAAAATACCCTGGCATTAAATATTTCATTTGTATAAAAATAAAATTTCAATTGCTTAACGTTGAAAACCTCAAAGGGAATCCAAACGAAAATGATAACATGGAGAGCAGAAGGTATTAAACCAATTAAATTTTTACAAAGACGAGGTAGCTTAAGAGATTAAATCGACTTCGGAATAAAAGTTTAAATGACACCGATTACATTATTCTTTTTGGAAACCCGGGTTTTTCGGTCCTTTCTCTTCTTTGGCAAACCGCAAATTAAGCCGATATACTTGATCCGTTTCCGCTGGCTAAGCATTTCTTTGCAAAAAAAGTTAAAACAGATGAGGTAGTCATTTTGTTTTATTCTACAATCTGTGGTAGAATAATTCAGAACGCCCCCGTGTTTTGCTAGCACACAGAGCATCACAAGGCCTTTGGTAGGTTTCTCTCCGGGCCCAAACCAGGCTACAAGATTTTAAATTCTGCGAATTAGGTATCCACGTCGACATTTTTTTTTTTTTTTTTCGAGACTGATTAAATTCACTTATCTAATTTAATTCGTCTTGATTTTTGTGTCCCTAGGTGGCCAGTAAGTTCACTAAAATTAGAAAATGGTTTCGTAACATTTTTTCCAAGCAGGGTATCTCATTTTCCTGTATCGTTATTACCGATAACGATACAGGAAAATGAGATACAATCTAAGCATTAAATAAAATTTGCCACAACCCGGTCTTAGAGTAGTCACAACCGGGTCTAAGAGTGGCTGCAACTGGGTCATCTACACCATATAATGTTACGACAAACTCAGAGACTACTTTTTTCATTAATCTTATCGTACCAGAGCTTATTTAGCATGAAGCAACGTCAGTTATAAAGTTTACAAACATTTGTTAGCCGTGAGCAGTTCAATATTATTGTTGTCTATTATTAAAATTATAAATGCAAGCAACGTTCGCGGTTAGTACTTGAATTTTGCGTGGGCTGAAATATTTCCGCCTCGTGCCCTCCGCGCAAGGAAAAGGGCAAAGGTGTGTCAGTATAACATCATTATATACCTCGTTAATTAAAACACGGCTGTAAGAGAATTATAATCAAAATTATAACTGTGATTTTTGTCGTTACTTTATATTTATTATTTTCCGTTTTTGGTATTTTATATTTAATTTATCACCCGGTAACATAATTAAATGTTGATTATGAGGTGTTCAAATTCGTTACTAAATGCGAGTTGTTTTTTGTTATACTACGCATCTTTGGTCGAGAGGCTGAAAGGGCTGTTAAATAATTAACCTTAGTAATATCCATTAACTACGTATAGCTACCGCACATTATGAATTCAGACGCACTATCAAAGTTGTCTAATTGCGCAGGTGATATGGTCAAATAATGTTAAACTTCAAATTTTGTCAACTGTACGAAACAGCAGCTACGGCTTTACACTTCGACCTTGAGAACAAAGCTGCAGCACTTACGTCGCTCGTAATAGCGCCGGTTTTCGTTGTGCAAATGTATAGCCGTAGGCTGTTGACCGTACATTGCAATGATATATAATATAAGCAAGCAATGTCCAATGCAGTGAACAACCGTTTATGATATTATGATTTAATTAAATATGGCGCAACATTTCATTTTCCTCTCTAATGCACTTCTATTAAACACACGTGTTCCTATTAATTCCCAAATACTTGGTAATAAAGCGACCTTCATCAGGGCAATTCACAAAGTTGCATGTGATGTGGGCGATGGTGAATGGCGTCCGCGCGAGGTGTCAAGGGGCTCATCGCTGAGCTTATATCACCTTTACCGTGGGGCAAGCCTCTGCCAGCATGATTAGTACGACCTAGGGTTGCCAGTTGCAAGTATCGGATTCATCGAAAATTCTAAAAAAATATTTAAGTACGTGAAACATTGCAAACATAGTATTAAATAAAATAGACCAACTTATAAATCTATACTAATATTATAAAGCTGAAGAGTTTGTTTGTTGAACGCGCTAATCTCAGGAACTACTGGACCGATTTAGAAAATTATTAGACCATTAGAAAGCTACATTTCTCCCGAGTGACATAGGCAATATTTTATCCCGATATTCCCACGGGAACAGGCACCACGCGGGTAAAACCGCGAGGATCCGCTAGTACCTACTAATTTATGATTTCTGAATTTTTACAATGCTTTTTAGGGTTTCGTAGCCTAAAGGCAAAAAACGAAACCCTTATAGATTCGGCCAATCCGATGTATGTCACAGCCACTTTATTCCAAAACTATGAGGATAACACAGTTGAAACTTGGTAGGTAGATGTATTCTGTAAACCGCTTTCCGGTTTTTACACAAAAATAAAAAAATATATGAATTAAGGGAATACATGGAACTGACACTGAAATTTTTTTTTTCATCAAACCTATACTTGTGGGGTATCTATAGATAGGTCTTTAAAAGTCACATTGAGGTTCCTAAAACAGTTATACACTTCCAAATTGGTAAAATGTGTGTCCCCCCTCTAACTTTTAAAATAAGAAAGTGAAAAATCAAAAAAATATATATTATGTAGATCTTTATAAAAACTTTCAACGAAAATTGGTTTGAACGATATATATTTAGTAGTTTCAGAGCTAATAGCACATTTTCCAAAACCGCAAATATTACTTTGTCATTCATACAAACACTATTATGAACACATAATGATGAATTCTATCTGAGAATTTACTTGTGGCCGAGTTGATTTTTCCAATATGGAAATAAACGATATTAATTTAATAAAATGTTATTAGTTGTAAAGCTGAATCAGAAATTGCGGAAAGGTTACTCGTAGTCGGAAACTAAAACTATTCCATACATAGTTTTCAACTACTAGGATTCCTATTTTAATCGAGTGATTTGTCGACGCATATCGTGACCTAAGGTGTGTTAAATGCAATGACCCTTTTCTTGGAATAGAAACATGTTCATGCGCGCGTTCTACTCGTATTTATTCAAAGTTCAAAGAAGCTGTAAACTCCCACGCCTCTATCGTAAATCCATGAACTTGTGTTGCAGTATTTTTACTTTAAACCAGATAATTTATTAAATTTCACACTACCATAGCGGCCGCCGGTGTCTTTTTTTATTTATTTTTGTTCATTTGTAAGGACATTTTGCATTTTGCATGGCGTGAAGAATAGTAAAAAGATAAACAGACACAGGCAAACTGACAAAAATACGAATAACACATGAAAATTAAAAACATATTATTGTTTTTGTGTTTATATTATTTCCATAATAATGTAGGAATCATGGATACATTTGGCTTATTTATTATTTTATATTACTTAGGTACTAAGTTGAGTTTAAAATTGAGACTTAGGTAGTTGAGTTAAGTGCCGTATCTACCAAAATACATCAAAACAGGATTGGTAGTTCACTCGTGACTTCACACACCACGTGTTATATTAATTGCATTTAATGTTCTGCGCTTGCGAAATATTACTTACTTTATTAAATATAAAAGCTCAGAAATTATAGACTCAACGGTGGTACTATCAATCTCTTTGAACAAGTAGGATAATACCCCTTAGACGTAATTTTGTTGTAAGTGATGAATAAATTTGCTTAATCATTTTAATTTTTGACTTGAAACATTTCATATGCAAATAAGTTCATACTAGCAATTACGTTACTCCTCTTTAATTAAAGCTATAACTATCAATGAAATCAACTGAACCAAAATGGGGAATGATAATAAATGACATTGTCTGTAAATAGCGGTAGTTGTACAGTTTAGAAAATCGATATGATTGTGCTTTGTTCTAGGTGGAGATTGACTTCAAACAAACGAATTTGGTGTTAACATGTCACAGAGTAGGCACATACAGCGTGCTTTTTAATTGTTAAACTACCAACCACAAACAATATTTTCGTTCGTAATCTATCTTTTAAATATGTTAATGAAGATTAATCGCCGAAACTGATTGACTGCACCATATTGGGTTTTTTTTTTGTTGCGTTTGATATTGCCAGGACAGGGTTGTTCCTTAAAATATCGTGCGTAAAATTGGTTAAAATTTCGATTGGAAAGCTTTATTTTTTTACATATAAAATGGAGCACGATAAAATCAAGTATTCGAAGTAGGTAAACATTAACCCTGTATTACCAGAAGACCTTGAAAACATGGATCGAACCCGCTACTTGTCAGTGTAATTCGTTAAAAACAGGTTAAAAATATTAGAAATGGAGCAAGTTATAAACACAGTCTATGTAATTTCTCTTAAGAGCCATTATTACTTTTATTTTCGAAATCACTATTGAAATTCATGTTTCTGGCGTCTCAAAGATAAAATAGAAATAGGTTAGAGTTTGGTTTTTGATGTTTTAGTTTAGTGTACCAACCTTTGTCCTTTGATGTGACTTGTTGTTTTGATCATGGTGAGCAGCATTGCTATTCTGATTAGTGCTTTTGCTAAATCACTTTCGAATCCGCGCGTGAAATTACAGTTTCGTATTCTTAAAATTAGTGATTTTGACAGTACGCCACCAAGTGATTACGGACGTGAGAAAAACTACGACTGGTGAGTTTTAGCACGTTTGTTAATGAAAGAAAGAAAGAAAGAAAAGAATGAAAAATACATTTATTTCAGAATCACACAACGACTACACAAAACAACATTACAAAATTACAATTAGCTACTACAACTAAAACCATATATTATGCATCGTCGCGTGATGCCAAAACTATGTCCAGCTCAGTGTAAGCAGCAAGCAAAGCTGGTATTCTGCTGGACACATGGGTGACATCAAGAACGAGACAAACAGATACACACTAAGAACATTACAGACAATACACAAATACGAAACATTTAAACTTATTTAAATTAGGCTGTACGTTTAAAAACGTTAGCCCTGCATGGCTTAACAGAGACTTTAAAAAGAAAAAACAAAGCACGACCCGACAGACACACTGACACACATGTCATCAAAGAGTAAAGTAATTTTATGGGAACATGTCATGGTCATGCACGTCATCTAAACCAACGTCATCAATCGCCATATTTAAATACTTTATATTTACGTGGCAAGCATGTGCTTAGCGAAAAAACAGACTTTTACAATTTATAATTGTAGAGAGACATAAATAAAATATGTACATAATAAAGAACAGTGTGGGACCG
Organism: Chrysoteuchia culmella; assembly: GCA_910589605.1. Classification (NCBI taxonomy): domain Eukaryota; kingdom Metazoa; phylum Arthropoda; class Insecta; order Lepidoptera; family Crambidae; genus Chrysoteuchia; species Chrysoteuchia culmella. The sequence continues at coordinate 12,926,868 of OU342653.1, forward strand.
TTCGCGAAACAATTGCAGAACAAAACTTGTGTCACAAAAACAAACACAAAATGTGCAGGTGCACAGAACAACTGACCCAACGAGGCTCCAAATCACAACAAACAGTTCAGTAGGTAAGTAAACTCATATACTATTAGAAACGCTTTTGTACATTACAATTAATTTAATTAATTGGTATTCTCAAAATTGTTTTGCATATCGCATCGAAAGTCATATCCTATGTCACACATGAATTTATCCGTCAAATGAAAAATTAATATTTTTTGGGTGTAAGTAATCATAATATTTCGTGAGAAAAATTTACTTGAAATGTAAAGTTGATTTAGTTGTGATTTTCTGGAGATGTATAAAACATAAAAATCAAATAAGTTACGTACTGTGTGACGTTGTGTTTTTTTTTAAACAGTGTTTGTTCCTCATATTTATTTATATTGTACCTTATCTATTATCCTTACTTTATATTTATTTCATACATGCGACCTAATTTCATCCATACTCTGATTTTCTATACCTTGTCTATAACTCCTTAGTATCTATTTATATTCTAAAAACTTTTTATATTATGTTCGACCCATGGTTTTACTAGGTACTAGTACAATCGGGGAACTTCCCGGTTAACCAGTAGAGTTTTTTTTAGGAAACGTTTATTTTATTTATTTTTATTTATTAACACTTTATTGCACACACAACAAAAGGCGGACTTAATGCCCTTAGGCATTCTCTACCAGTCAACCGGAAAGTTATAGGGTAATATTTATTATTCAAATGAAATACCTATTATTGATTTATTATTTGTGATATAAACGTTTACTATAAATCAATTACTTTTTTAAATAAAGTTTTATAAAAAAAACTCTACTGGTCAACCGCATTTTTCACACATTCCATATTTCTTTTTCTGGGGTTGGCCGTCTCCGTGGCTTTCCCGCGTTTTTGAAACTCACTTCACCTAGCCGTGATGTTATGTTAACATGTCAACCACAACCAAAACAATGACAAGTGAGATGACATTCGAAGTTAGTGTGACTTTCGAAATTATTTGCAGGGTGACTTTTGAAGTGTTTTACCATTTTCAGAATAGCAAATCAGGGCTAAATAAAATAGATATCATAATTGTTAGATGATAATTATTCCAGTAAATAGCAACCGCTTCCACAGAAAGCGAACCCAACACAAAAGGCAAATATTCAAAGTGACCCTTATGTAAAACATGATGAAAGCAACTTATGACAAAGAGTCACAACTAACTTACAAGAACATGATCTTCAGTTACGAAGATAACAACCTAAAAGAACAACGATAATTATAACTTACTTTGATATTGATTGCTTCGATTAATCCCAAAAATATAAATTAGAGGATAATGTACAAAAACACGGCTTAATATTTGTCAAACTCCGAGCCATAACATTAATTCATTCAGCGGTCAATTATTTTTGAATAGCTTTTTAATACTTTAGTCGTTTTTGTTTCACAGGATTCTTTTCTAACTTATAAGTAGGTTGTTAATTTTAGATTACTTTACTCGTTTATGAAAATTATATTAAATACCTACTTACCTACGTAAAAAGCACTTCAGAATATCTCTCAAAAAATTAAAAATGTTAAAGGTATAATCGTTGCATAGTTTGTAAAATGATTTATAGCCGTATAAAAAGCGGCAGAAGACATAAAAATGATATCATGTACAGAGTGCTTAGTGTGAGTTTTCTCACCCTATTCGCTTATGCCGCAGTTTGCGAATTGAGTTTAATTCTCAGCCTTATTCTCATTGTATTAAGGATATCTGTAAAATTTTATCCTTACGCGATGGTAACGTTTGGATATTTGCAAACTTGCAGTAAGCAGATTACTGTAAATTTAACTGACTAATTAGACTATTCAACTGTATACTGACTATTGTATAGTAAATTAAATTAAGATAAAGAAATGCAGGTTTAAAATTCTACTGTCGTAATTGGCCGAATGTCAAGAAATATCAAGTGATGTGCTTGGTCTGTCCTAAGAGAGCGTCAATTGATAAAATATCAGTACAATACCTTATATATACCTTTATTTATCATGAGACAATTTCACATTTCGCACATCCGACAATTTTTCTCGCTAGAAGGAAAATATGCCTAAGCGAAAATAATATATTTACACTACTGATTAGGAATACTGTGAAATCCCTTAGTACCTGCCTGTGTACACAAATACATATAAGGGCTGTGTGAGGGCTTGATGCTTCTCTTCTTCTTTATAGCCCACAAAATGGATCCATCAGACCTAAAATACAATTTGACTAAGATGAATGCTCACTTTACGAAGGTCGTAAAAAGCCGACGTATTTACGAACGGCATCCATATTCATTCGATGAAAAACTAACAAGACCTCCACATATTGCTGGACGCATTAAATATATTATATATCACTAGTTATATTGCGAGAACATTTATATTTTAGCAACGATGTCACTTTATTCGGTGCTTATTAAACATTGTGTGTGACTTAGTTGCATGAAATAGGTACCTACTTTTCTTGGTGAATGAGCTTCACATCGGGGTCAAAATTGTAGAATCTAAAGCGCACAGTTTGTCAATTCTTCATGACCAGCTCAAAGTTATAAGTAAATTATTAAGTATATTGCTGATCATATTTACACTCACTTAAGTTAATTTAGGCAGGAGTACAATAAAGCACCACAATCATGCTTTTTGCTAGAACTTTTGACCTAGGAAATTATTTTGTTATGTTATTATTTAATATTGTGCATCTTTATAAATTGTTTTTAGTTCAAAAAATAAAAATATTAAAAAAAAAAACACGACTGCTCTGACTCCAAACACACGCAAGCGTCGGCCATTCGACAGCTGTAGTTGGCTCTGCTCCGGCGTTAAACTGCAATTTCTCGAGAAACTTGTATGGAGACTATATATAAATAATACATCATTAATTTTTCTAATAAATGTGTTTCTAATTTTTCTAATAAAAACCGAGTTTTTAAATGCCTGGCGATCAACTGGTTAACTAGAATGTGTTCATTCATGGTCTAGTAATCGAACACCCCTTTATTTTTATAAAACACGTGAAATTATAATCAAATTGAGTTCTATTGATTATAATAATCATTGTTCTATCTTATTATGCGCAATTCTTTTCAAAGGCACTCGAGTAACCTGAACGACGCTGGTTGTAAAGTGAACTGTCTTACCCAAGTTCTTAATTCTGGCTCATACAAACACAGAATACAACCAAATGCGTACACTTTAAACAGTGGTCATATTGTAACTACAGGATTACTAGAAAAGTCTGTTTGACCATTTTTACATAATAAAATGTTACCATTTAGAAAAAAATTACGCGTTCGGTAGAAATCTTTACTATATTTTATTGAAAAATCTCACCTCTGTTTATTCACTGGTGCACCTATCCTATCATAAAAAGTCAATAGTGCGATTCGGAACTTATTTAATGGTGTTTTCTTGTCAGTTTAATAAAAAAACTTATGCTACCTCTTACCTGTCTCTGCTAGGACAAACAACGGGTAAATGAGACATAGTACTATTCAGTGACAAATATATTGGTTTTTATTAGGTACTGTAATTGATTCTATATTAACAAAAGCAGCTGAAAGGAACACATAATCATAATAAAATACACTGTTATGACGACAATTAAAACAGTTTTAGTAATACTAATATAAAATATACTGAGGTTTCATGGAATGCCTGCCCAAGGATATCAGAATTGGATTAACCTAATGGCATGAAATGAGAAATTTTGACGATAACATAATATGGGTGAACTATACACATGAATGAACTCCTGAACTCCTAAACTTGATGATGTGAATGAATGGTGGTTGATGATGTGTGAATGTTTATAAAACTTAATGTTAGTTTTTGGTTAATTTAATAGATGAATTTGGTCACCGCTCTATTAAATGAGTAGCAGGATAATAAAACGCCCGAGGCGACTCACGGGCTTCCCTAACTGTCCTCTAATGCCGAGCGTACTGAATGTTCTCCTTTGAGGAGTGATCTCTTGCAAGGGCCACCGTACGTGTCTCGTCACCTGCGAGGGTGGATTATGGATGGAATGTGTGAACTAACTAACTTTAATTATCAGATATTCTTGACACTTTATGATTTTTAAATAAAAGGGGGCTGTACTGTAATGTAAGTACTACTAACGAAGCCTGAAGGGTATTCTCCACTATACAAAGTACAGACCTATATCGAGATAGACGGAAATAACGCTTTAAACTGTATGAGAACCTAGCGTGTCGAATTTTTCATACCTACGATAACGTCACAAGCGAGATTTAGTGATGTGGGAATGTTATATGTTACATTGTTTTGTTTTCACTATGCACTCAAATGAAATCTATAAAACAGTTAGGTATATTATTAGGGTTTTGTTGTGCTGTCAAATATCAATAATATTTATTAAAAGCTCTTGCACACGTTTTATCTCAATATTAATATATATTAATGTGATATAATTGGATGGTAATTATTCGATCCGATCCGACACTCAAATGGATCAATACAACGCAATACGATCCACTCGATTTTTATATCGATACAATAGCATTCGATCCGATGGCGAATTCATACAATGGCACGGAGGATCTGATCGAAAAAAAAATTAAGCAACTATCTTAATTTTTTTTCGATCAGATCCTTCTTCTTTTTCTTTAAGTTAGGATTACAAAATATTAACCCAAATTTATCAGTGGTAGGAATGCCTGTGCCCTTTGAACGTCGTTTTTTGTTGATCAATAATACATGAAATGAAAGCCGTAATTGCCTGGGAAGCGGTTATAAAAAATACTGTTTTGAGTACTTTAATAGCAAATTTAAAAAAGTATCTGATTTGACTATTAAGTTATAATTTAATCATCAACATCTTTTATTCAAAAAAACTGATCTAAACTACATCCATCCAAAAAGTCGTATCGAATCGATAGGATCAATACATTATCTAACGGTCGATTGCGATCTAAAATATCGATACAAGGCACCCGGATCGAACATCTTTAATAAATGAGATAAAATGGCGATATAGCAGTGCGTAGTAATTACATCACCAGCAGCTCGATGTTTTCTCCACGAGCGACATGGCATTTTTTACATAAAGCAGAATATTATTTTTATCAATATTCTACTTTCACTCTAAACCACGAATATTACTAACGATATATCGATGTACTATTAAGTATTCTGTGGTTTAAGCTATAATTTGATGATGAATAAAGGGAATCTGGCATTCATCTGTAATTTATACTAACATTAACAATGACAAACTTGAGATTTGTTCCCAAATTTTCAAATAATAATTAATCCTTACTCATAATTAATATATTTTCTACAAATGGGGTATTTGAATTCAGCAAATAACTGTATCATAATACATATTTTATTTTTCTAAAATAAATAATTTACTAAACTACACAACTATTTATTAACTAAGAACCGGCCTATGTCCTCTTCACTGGTAGACTTAGGATGTCCACATTATTTTGCGTACTGAGAGTTCTATCCGTCATTTTACTACATATAATTACAAGTCCGAGTATAGTGTCCATAACACAAGCCTTACAGTATTGGATGATTCGCACGAATTTAACTCGCCCGAAATGTGCTAATCGTCACTTTTAAAAAATATAATTTTTCTTCTTTTTATGTAAGGTGGTTAAAGAAAGCAGAAGCACTATGTTCTGGGTGTAACAAAGGGGGTGCATAAAAAAACACTGACTTTTTTTTCCAAAAAGTTTAAAAAATCATAGCATTCGAAAAAAGACAGACAAATAAATATAAGAAAATTTTCAATAAATTTTTATATGAGTAACTGTTTTAGTATGGAGCCAGGACATAAAAAATTTCGTAACAATTTTGTATGGATTTTGGACTTAGAATATAAACTCATTTGCAAAAAAACGGGCACCTAAGCAATGAACCATTTCAAATGTTAATATTGCTTTGTTTGATAATTATAGGTAGTTTTATCCTCACAATTTGGTAAATTAATAAGAAAATAATCGTTTTCATCAGTATTTCATAAAATTTAGATACAATTTATGGGAAATAATGCTTAACCTCGCTAGTAGTGTATGTTCGCTAGTAGTGCATATACTCATGAAGTAAAAATAAAAAAGTTTTTTTGTTTGTTTTTCTTTAATAAAGTAAAAGCAGATAAATGTTTAGTATCGAGTGTGACCCCCTCTAGCTAAAATCACAGCTTGAATTCGTCTGGGCATGCTAGCGAGTATATCCCGGATACTTGCTTGTGGAATACGTTCCCACTCCGCAGTAATCACATTCTTCAGCTCTCTGATGGTCTGCGGAGCCGGGTGTACTGATCTCACACGCCGTTTCAGAACGTCCCAGACATGCTCTATGGGATTGAGGTCGGGACTTCGAGCTGGCCAATCCAAACGACGAATGCCGACCTCTTGCACATACGCATTAACATCGCGGGATCGGTGGGCGCGAGCATTGTCGTCCATAAAAATCGAGTCTTCACCTAGAGCGGCCAATGCGGGTTGTGCAGGAGGAATTAGAACTTCCGTTATGTATCGATGCCCAGTCAGTGAGCCGTTTTCAATGAAGACTAACTCTGTACGATCCATTGAATTCATTCCTGCCCAAAACATAACAGAGCCCCCACCATAAGGTGTGATTTCTTCGAAACATGCCTCTGCAAAGCGTTCTCCTTGTCTTCTTAGCACTCGCCGACGTCGATCTTCACCGAACAGAGATATCCTGGCTTCATCAGAGAACAAAACCCTATTCCAATCTTCTTGAGTCCATGATTCACAATTTCTATCGAACCTAAGCCTGTGAACTCTGTGCTCACGGAGTAATTTGGGGCCGCGGGCCGGGCGGTGACTGCGTATATTGGCAGCAAGAAGCCTCCTCCTGACCGTCCATAAACTAGTATGCACATTTCTTACTTCTTGGAGGTTGTTCTTAAGATCCACATACGAAGATTTGCGATTTCTCAATGCGCGACTCACAAGAAAACGATCATCCCGTGGTTGGGTACATGGTTTTCTTCCAGAACCAGGCCTTCTCTCGACGGAACCAGTCTCCTGATATCGCTGCCAGGGCCTTTGGAATGTCGAGCGACTAACATTTAGCCTCCTAGCCACGAAACATTGGCTGCAACCCTCTTCAAGCAGCGCGATAATTTTGGTAGCTTTTACCACTTTATCTACCATTTTTGATACAGCCAAACAGCAATAACTAAAGCTTTGACAGTCAAGGATATGAAATTATTCGATAAAATTTTTATAAAAGTTATGAAAGTCGATGTTAACTTCTGGAACTTCGCGCCAAAAATGTAGGATAAAAAGGGGTTTTCTGTAAAAATGAGCATCAAATGAAAATTTGAATTTAGAACGTACTTTTTTAAATACCACAGCATTTTTAAAACAGGCCAGTAACGGGTACAAACGATTGAAACCTTTTTGGTATTGTATCTTTTTAAAGATGAATGAAAATCAAAACCGCCCGTTTTTTTTTTGCAAATGAGTGTATTTCGTTTTTTCTCCACCTTGTGTCGCAAAGGGGGCGCAGGACTTAAAACAATTTCGAATGATTTTGTATGGAGACAGGACTTAAAAAATTTTTGACTGATTTAGTATGCAGCAAAGACTTGTAAATTTTCCAAATATTCAATTTTATAAAAATGCGTCGTAGGTAAAATCTAATGATTTTTTTTTATCCCCTTTATAATACCCCGGAGGTATTTAGGAACTATCCGATGTACTTATCGAAAATGGTCAAGTCCGAGTTTGACTTTGTACTTGGTCTTATTAAACGTTGGTGACGCTGCTCGGTTCCGGCGTCTTCTCCGGGACATACATCAAGTATATCCCGGCCCTAAAAAGCGCGGTATCAAATTAAACAACTGCCGATGCACTCCTAGTTGTCCCCGCCGCCGCGTAAATAATTAAAAAATAAAAAATGATTTTCTGGCGCTTCGCCGGCCACTACTGCGGCAAGCTCGCTACGCTCGCTCGGCTCGCGCGCCGTTTTGATCACTGTTCTAACCTAACCTAACCTAAAACAACCTTTACATTTTTTGGGTGGCGGGGGGCTTCGCCCCCCGAGCCTGCAGAAACATAAATTTAAAAAAAGTATCGATTTGCGCGAGTTCGGGCGAGTTAAATTCGTGCGAATCATCCAATAACCCTGTTTACTTTGGGGCTAGGTTAATTGGTGTGAGCGTAAGAAATATTTATTATATTTATTAGATAGATAAATAATAAATTATGGACGAACGTGTAACACACATTCGTAAGTCCATCAATGCCTAGTTGTGGCCAAGGCTTGTATAGTACTTTTTTCAAATAATGCGCGGAAATTAAAACTACTTTTCGAAATCAGACAAACAACGAACAACAATATTTTTTCCCGCGTTAAAGTGTTCATTTGTTGTGTTTTTTTTTCTAAAATAGCTTTCTATTTGCAAGCCAGTTCGAAATTTTAATAAAATCTTTGATAAGGTACCTCCTTGGTTGTCATATTTCGGAGTAAAAGATCGTTCCATTCTTAAATTACACTAATATGAGTTTACTATGTAATTTATTTACATAGTTTTACCGCTAAACACGACAAATATGGATTTTCATACAACTTTTGCCGGCCGCTGCTCGCATGTATGTGGCCAGTACAGCAATATCGATTTATCTCGAAGAAGGTTGTCAAAATAATGTTTACATTTACAAGCATGTTTGAGAAAAATAAATAACAACATGATTTTTTTAAACATTTTTTTTTGTATTTACAATGGTTTAATTTGACCTTAATGTAAAGTTGTATGTATTTCTTACCATCTCTAAAGTATTAAACGTCAGTTTTGCGAAAATTCGAAATCGAACAATGAATTTTAAAAGGTACTAAGTGTTGGGAAACATAAACATGGTGCAGTTGTGTTGTTGTGTGTACAATGTTTCGTAATATTTCGTAAGTAAGTATTAATATTTTGTAAAATTCATACACGCACGTACTCACAAGCGCGGGGCGGCCGGCCTTGACTGATTTACAACTCCAAGTTGTAGCACGCTGTAGTTGCTTATCGCGGTAGGTATAGGCGAGTGACGGATGATGGAGGCCTTTCGCCATGATGTTAGCGGATGACGTGTCTGTAGTTATATTTCATTGCCCCTTAAAATTATTTTGGAATATTATTTGGAATAATATTCTGGGCCTCAGTTAAGTCCTTGAAGAAGTTATAATTGAAGAAAAAGTTTTGCCACACTTAATATAACGTCGTACAGTAATATTGAATAATACTCACTTTTACCACACAATACAATTTATTTCTGTTTAGACGATAACCTCCTTTCTTATTTTTTCTGTTCGCCACATTGGCATTACCATGCGCGCTCATCCAGCCATACAAACAGAATATTCTAAACAATTATTTACTATTTAAAAATATTCTAAAAATAAATATCAAATAAAATCCTTCACAATAACATAACAGGGTTACGCTAACAAGTCGCCATATTGTTTTTTCTTATAATGTATAAGTTAGCGCTTGACCGCTATCTTGCCTGATGGTAAGGGATGCTGCGATCTAGGATGAAACGCGCTTGCCTAGAAGATACCTATTCACACACGACTTGAAAGCCCCCAAATTGCAAATATCAGATAACACAGACCAATTTAAAAATAAAAACTAACAAAGAACGCCACTCTCTGGAAGTACAATTTATAAAAAAAAAAAAGTATTTCCAGTATCACTCGGGCTGATATGAGAAATCTAACTATACCATATACATTCAAAAAGGCATTTAGCAGTTATGATGGAACAAAGAAACTCAAATACATAACCAAATCAACCACACATACCCTTTTTTGGGCATTCGTGTAAAAACGAAGAAAAAGACAAAGTCTTTGCTTCTGACTTAATTTTGGAATCAAATAGCGTGGCTTTGTTATTATTACATCCTAAATCATTATTCCAGCACATGGTATTTTGTCATATCTGAAAATAAATCAGATGGAATCCTATCGGAGTGGAAATAATGTATTCAATCGAATATATTATGGCTATCTCAACCCAGTTCACTACTAACCCTGAGGGTTATCCGAAAAATACTGTGTCATATAATCGATTTTTTCAAGATAATCTTGCATGTGTCTCTTTAGTTCTTTGACGTGGAAAATTAACGATTCGTCCATCACAATAATTTGGTTTGAGTAATATGCACAACATTAAGGTTTAAAAGTTTGACTATAAAAAACATTTTTTATTTGTCTTTTCTTAGAATAGCAGTACCATAACGATTTATGGACTCAATTCTGGTTTTTAAGAATAAGAAGTCGAAAGTTCAAATGGTGTTATTAGGTACTTAATTTCACTCTTACCAACAACTCGGATAAGTAATTAAGACCAAAGTATGTTTGACGAAATAAATATATTATTTCTCAAACATAGAGTATTATTACAATATTATGATAATTATAATTACTGCTAATAACTTCTATTATACGTAATACTTTAATAATAATATTCTCTTCATATTCTCGAACTAAATACTCGTATATTTGGATTGTCGCATATTCTAGTGCTACAATTTTACAGTGTATAGTCGGGGACCTTCCCGGAAATCCAGTAGAGTTTTTTTTTGTGAAAGGTATAAAGTTAATGAAATCATTTATAATTCAAATCAAAATCCTATAAAACCACTACATTTTTAAATATAGCTCCCTAAAAATCGACTGTACTACCGGGAAGTTCCCCTTCTGTACGAAGTTATTTTTTCACCAAAATACTAAAACTGTAAAAGCTCGCGTCGTGGCCAAAATTCAACGTTCATCAAAAAGTAATGAGAAGTAGACCGTACAGTCCGTACAGTAAGTAAAAAAGATTTTAGTAAAAGAAGAAACTCAGCTTTCTGGGGATCAATTCTGCTAAATTTATGTCATAATCGTGTCTCAGTGGTGTTTCAATAGTAGTGTTTATTTACACTGTTGTAACAAGAACTATGTAAAACAGCACTACCATTGATACACCACTGGAATACGATTGTGACTAAGCATTAGCAGAATTGGGCCCCTGTTATGTTGTTATTATTATTTGTTTTTCTAAGTTTTAACTTCTCAGCTTAAGCTGGTATTTTATTTCATCTACGGGACCAAGCTAAGTAAATGAAATAATTGTTGTGTACTTTGTTGTGCCGACAATTGCCGGCCGGGGCGAAACACCGGCGTAACTGAAGGGTGTAGAGAGGTGTGCACCGCTTTCTACCCACTGTACATGGGACAGTGTGCCAACTCGCGTCTTACGCATGTTTCACTTCCACCCTACGAGCTTGTAGCTAAGTGAATTCGCTATCAATTCATTTAATTGTTTATTTTCCATGTAGTTTGGAACTGTGTCAGTGAACATATGAATTGTCAGGGAATTTTAACTGCCTCTGTGGTCTAGTGGTAACAACCAACGGTATCAGACCGAGGAGTCTGATTCCCAGTGGGGGTACAATTTGTATTCGGACTGGTTGGTGGTAGGTCTTGTTGTAAGTCCGCATGGCTAGCTACCACCATCTTATCTAAGCATTGCTATAACAACAATGTTTTCAGCATTGTTATGTTCCAGCAGTTTAGCCAGTTCCTCAGTGATGTGGATTCCGGGAGAGGCTCGCTTCCATCTTCAGCCTTATCAATACTTAACGTCAGGTATGATGAAGGCTAAGAGTCTCCCCGTTGTTCATAAAAAAACACATAGCAATATTGCTTTGTAGAGCTGTGCAGTATCGGCTTAGAATAGCACTACCCCACAGACATAGATCTATGTCTGTGCACTATCCCCTCTCATCCCGTGGGTGTCGTAAAAGGCGACTTAGGGCCTCCAGGAGACGGGCAGCAGCGTCTCCTACAAACTTGGCCATACTGTGATCGCCAACCCGCCTGCCAAGCGTGGCGATTATGGCAATCCCAAAACCTTTTGGGGGAGGCCTATACCCAGCAGTGGGTGTAATGCGGCTGAGACAACAAGACAACACAACAATATTGCTTTAGCGGCCTTTTAGACCATCTGATCTAAACTTTTTACAAGTTTTATTAGGTAAAGATTTACCAAAAAGTTACATGTGTAATACATTACCACTAAGCGGTCTCCGGTGACCGCGTTCGACTTTACGCGCTACGCGATTTTAAACTCTATTGTGGAAATTCAAATTCAAATTCCTATTTCATATATTCCTCATTTCATCCTTATTCCTCATTCCAAAGATTTTATTTATGCTAAGAAAAAGACAAAATATGTTCTGATGGGGTAAATATCTGAAAACGTAATTTGCTAGCTTTATATTCATAACAAGCGAGATTATACAACAAAAGTGCTGATAAATATTAAACAAGAAAATATACCAGAAAAAAGCAACTAGTCTCATGTCGCCCTGACGGGATCCGAACCCACATCTTTGGAAATCCGGCCCAATGCACTAATTAATTATGCTACAGAGATCTATGAGGACACGTCGAATTTTTCTAGTATATTCATTCGTATGTTGGCCACCGTCGTTTCATCAATGAGAGAAATATCATCGCATTCGAAAGAAACATCTTTACAGATGTTTGACTATCGATTAAGACGAAACAGCCATCTAATCGCCCTGACGGGTTGTGACATGAGACTGGACATGAGACATGTTGCTTTTTTCTGATATATTTTCTTGTTTAATATTTATCACATAAAAATAGCATTGTAAAATGCAAAATTAAAAAGTTATAAAAAACAAAAGTGCTCTTTACCTCCTAGAGAAGTGCTAAAAGTAGTTTAAGAAACCTTCAAAAGAAACTAGAATGTTTTATTTAAACTGTTTATCCACGGTTGCCTCGTGAAGTTCAAACTTCTCGTGTGTCTAAACTATTTGAAACAGAAAATAATAATGAAAATACTAACTGGAAGGATTCCACTGAACGTTTATTATTCATTTAATTTTGTACCGCCATTTTAATAATGGATTCTACTGGTGAATACTAAATATTGTTAACGTTTAGTTTAAAATAGTTCAATGTAGTTATAATTATCGGATGAATGTTAAGTGATCAAGGACTACGAGTATATAAGCTTTTTGTATACGTAATTTTTCAAGAAAACAATTTTCAGTTTTTGTTGCATTCATGAAACGACCTATTTGTGCCATTTGATAGTATAGTGTCTGACAGACCTGCACCCCTACCGCCTAACGGTTTTGCTATCGCTATCGCTATAGATATCGTTTTTTTAAACTTCCTACAAGATCTCTCGCTAACGCTTTCACTTTCATAATTAAAATGCAATCATGAATCCTATAGATGAATAGAAATATGTAGGAATATATAGATTTACATATAGTTTAGCCAAATGCAACTTTTTGCAGGTATTCAAAACAGATTTGAAGACATTTTTTTCCCCATACATTGACGCTCCACCCTATGACCGCTATCTCGCCTGATGGTAAGCTATGATGCGATCTAGGATTAAACGCTCTTGCCTAGAAGACACCTATTCACACACGACTTGAAAGCCCCCAAATTGCAAGCATCAGAAAATACAGACCAATATAAAAATTAAAACTACTATCGCAACAATTATTGGTATAATTAACTATGTTTTTATTTTGTAATATCTCCGTTGCTTATATTTATACTACTTATTGTGGAGTCAGGACAGTCTGTTATTAATTTATAAGAAAATAGTAAATTTTATCAAGTTTTGTAAATAAATGTTTCCAACTGACCTTTGATATTGCGATTCTGGCCGCAATCATTATTCAGGAGTTAACTATTCGCAACTTCTAGTTAGCAAAGCGGAGTCGTTAGCACAATAGGTTTTAGTGTTTCAACACGTTGCTCTTTGTCACAAAGCGTGTAATTATTACGGTCGTAAATATACCTGCTATCCCAGTTTATCCCTTAAAATAGAATCAAATGTATTAATGTACGAATGTTAAATTGATATTTTAATTAATTAATCAGATTAAACGTAAGTAGACTTAGTATATAAGTAACATGCCTTGCGTTATCTTGTTCTTATCACCTATTTGTATATAAGGTGGAAATGTAGTGATACTAACAAACACAAGATCTACCAATATTGTAAAACTAACCTACATTTCACAAATAAAATTCTGATTCTAATAATATACCTTTTTGAAATTCTAAAGATCTGCCTGTTAATTTGATACCCATAGAGCCGTCCAGGCTGGAGAGCATGCCAAACATTTGAATTTGAATGGCGCCAAAAATCCGCCATTTTGTTTTTTTATTATTTGATATATCCAGTGACAATCTCACAGTAATACAGAGCGTGCCAAACAATTATACATAATCTCCAAAAACCCTCCTTCTGGCGCCGTCAAGTAAAAAATAAATAAAAACAAAACAAAAAACAATAAAATAAAAAGAAAGAAATAATAATAATAATATAAATTAATAAATTCAAAAAAATCTTATATCTTATGATCTAATAAGATTTCAGTTTGTTTTTTATTTTTGACATTTTGTTTTTTGGTTAATTTTCATATTTTTATTTGATTATTGGTTCTTTCTGTTTTTTTTTTTTTTGAGTTTTTGATTTTGTCTTTGATGGTTTTTATGGTCTTAAATTCCTGAAATTACTGATATCCTAAAATCTAATATACAAAATTAAAAAGGACAAAATCTAAACAACAAAACATTCAATCATCCAAACGTCCAATTTTCCAAACATCAAAACAACCAAGCATTTAACATCCAAAATATCAATAACCTAAAGTTCTCATAATCCAAACATCCAAGAATCTAAAAATCCAAACTTTTCTTTCTTTCTCAATCCTAATAAAAATCGGCTCTAATTTACGTTAAGTTTTAATATAGGGGAAAGGATAGAAAGACCACCTCATCCCCTACCTTAGCATTTTACGAAGGAATTTTGAAGTTTTACAAACCTAACCTCCAAACGTATGAAAAATGCGGTACAAAAACAGTTGGTAGGTAGATACTTGTATAGGTATCAAATTGTTTTTTTGCCACTAACTAATCAAAAAACGTGATGTCTTATTTCGATGAGAATTTGACGTCACTAGCTAAATAGCTCTTAGAATTGACTATTAACGAAATATGTGCTCGAGTTCTATCTATTTCATTTACGAAAAACCGGCCAAGTGCGAGTTGGGCTCGCGCACCGAGGGTTCCGTTTAAAGTTTTCGTAATTTTTCCTTTATCTGTACTATAAGACGTTACTTCGTACCAAATT
Source organism: Chrysoteuchia culmella (assembly GCA_910589605.1). Classification (NCBI taxonomy): domain Eukaryota; kingdom Metazoa; phylum Arthropoda; class Insecta; order Lepidoptera; family Crambidae; genus Chrysoteuchia; species Chrysoteuchia culmella. Next base: position 12,942,091 of record OU342653.1, read on the forward strand.
TCATGATTCTACCGTCCATCATAATCCAACCGTCCGATAATCCAACCGTCTTTGTGGCCATCTGATGTTAAACTTCTTTTTGTTTTATTTGCAATTAAAAACTATATGAACCAGATAGAAAAACATATTAATAAGTGACATTAAATAATAATAGATTTCAATAAAATTATGTTCTTGCATAAATAAACAAAAAATCATTGACTTATATATTACAAAAAAAAACTAATCTCCAACATTAAAGAAGAAATTGAAAATTTACGCTTTTTTACTGCTGCTATTATTAACTGCAAGTCCATTTTTAGGGTTTCGTAGCCTAAAGGCAAAAAACGAAACCCTTATAGATTCGGTCAAACCGATGTATGTCGCACCCTTTTTATTCCAAAACTATGAGGATTACACAGTTGAAACTTGGTAGGTAGATGTATTCTGTAAACCGCTGTACGGTTTTTACACAAAAATAAAAAAATTATGACTCCCCATACATGGAACTGACACTGAAATTTTTATTCATCAAACCTATACGTGTGGGATAGATAGGTCTTTCAAAATTGCATTGAGGTTTCTAAAACGATTTTTTCTCAAAGTCAACCGTTTGAAAGATGTAAACTTCCAAAGTGGTAAAATGTGTGTCCCCCCCCCCCCTCTAACTTTTGAAATAAGAGTGTAAAAAATTAAAAAAAAATTACGCTGTAGATCTTATTAAAAACTTTCAACGAAAATTGGTTTGAACGAAATTTGGTTGTCAGAAATATAGCATTTTTCCCGAAAGGGATTTGAAAAAAATCAAACCTATACTTGAGGCGTATCTATAGATAGGTCTTTAAAAATTACATTTAAGTTCCTATTACAGTTTTTTTCTCAAAATCAACCGTTTGACAGATAAACACTTCCAAAGTGGTAAGATGTCACAGCCACTTTATTCCAAAACTATAAGAATCACACAGTTGAAACTTGCTCGGTAGATGTATTCTGTAAACCGCTTTACGGTTTTTAAACAAAAATAAAAAATAATAGTTATTTGTTATGCAAGGCTGGAAAGTTGGTTATTTAGCGGCTAGTTGCCTCTATTGAAATCTGAGCAAGTGAAGGATTCTAGGATTGAACCACGAGAGTAGCGAGTGGTTCAAAGATTGAATCCTGAGCGAAGCGAGGATTTCAAAGGTACAAGACGCTAAAAACTTTTCTGCCGAGCGCAACACACAATTTTTCACCTCACAACAGCGAGGAACATTTTATGGTTGTTTCCGCGGTCAACTTCCTGTAAAAAATTCATTAAACATAAAGTTTAATCTAAATATACCTTATTCTCGTTGTTTTAATGATATAAAAAACTAAAACGGAGTAGTTTGGGAAATTGTTATTTTTTCTTTCCTTTTTATTTTTTCTGTTGTACGTTATATATATTATTATTTTTTTGGTAAGTTTAGCTTACCACACTAATAAACTGTTAAGGACCCCTTGGTCCATTTAAGTTATGGATTATGTAGGTACTAATTTAATTTTAATTAATTAGAAGTACTTGAGCATGCGGTATTTGCCTTTAAGTGTTTGTTTCACCTAGATAGTATTGTAAGCTAGTAATATGAAAAGTGTATTGGTGTGTACAGACGTTGGCGAATCAAATTAATAAATAAAATAAAATAAAATAATAAAAAGGGAGTATTATAGTTAATTCAAAGTTATTTAAAGTAGGAATATATTGTTACTTATAAATAACAATAAAAACAATTCCGTAAATGTTGACACTGACATAAGGTACAAGACAAAGACAATTTAAAAAAAAAGATTTTTGTCACGTTCCGAAATCCAATTATAGGTTGTGAAATCTCGCTCAGCCTAATATATTTTTTTGTATAACAAATAGTTTAATCTTTTTTTTTTGCTTTTATGATTCAATGAACTAAAATAATATAATAAAACCAAAACGGAGTATTATAATTAATTAAAAGCTATTTAAAATAAGAATAAAATGTAACAAAAAGACAATAGTGCGATTCGGAACGCATTACATATTTTTAGGTATTCAATTAAAAAAGTACTTTGCCGCGCTAGGCCGCAAAAAGCGATTTTCTACGCCTAAACTGATTGACAAAACCCCCTTTTCAGAGCGTGTGGGGTGAAAAAATTAAAGGGGGGCTCCCCATACATGGAACTGTTGCTGAACATTTTTTTTTTTTCATCAAACCTATACGTGTGGGATATCATTAGATAGATGATTTGAAAATTACATTGAGGCTTCTAAAACAGTTTTTCCTCAAAGTCAACCGTTTGAAAGTTATACACTTCCAAAGTGGAAAAATGTCTCCCCCCCCCCCCCCCGCTCCAACTTTTAAAATAAGAAAGTGAAAAATAAAAAAAAAAATATGATGTAGATCTTTATAAAAACCTTTAACGAAAATAGGTTTGAACGATATTTATTTAGTAGTTTCAGAGCTAAAGCACATTTTCTAAAAGCGCAAATATAACTTTGTCATTCATACAAACACTATTAAGTTATTTTTGCAGGCGAAAAATTATAATGGCATTTTGGCAATAATAATAATAGAAACTTTTTAATACAAAAATACAGAGAAAATGTCAAAAAAGAGAAACACACAATAGGCGGCCTTATAGTTACGTAGCAGTCTCTTCCAGGCAACCTTGGGTGAGAGACGAAACTCTTAATGTGCGAGTTCGACTCGCTCTTGGCCGATTCTTTTTATTTGCCATGGTTATCAATATACAAAGTTATTTAATAATTAGTTGTACAACAAAATTGCCACAGACGGGGGCAGTGGCCACAACCGGGGCACCTGCCCATTTGATTATATTTTACCTAAAAATATAGTGTTATTGCGAGTTATCACATTTTTGTGAAAGACGGACGGTTGATTGAAGATGATTTTTTTTTGGGCATGACTTTTAAATGTGGAGGTAAAATAGCAGAGGTTAAATAGAATCAAATGTAATTTACTATTACTATTGCATTTGTATCTATTTCATCCCAGTACTTTCGTAAATGGATAATAAAAAATAAGCTTGTATTCGTAAAACTGAAACCGTTATTACATAACTTTATAACTTACATTACAGGCATTTTTCTGTGGTAAAATAAACCAATTGTTCACCTTAAAATTGACTACGTGAAGCTGAAAGAAATATCAACAGCAATTTAGGATTTTATTTTTACTTTTCGTAATAACTGGATTGAGTGTTTGTCGTGAAGATATTTTTTTTCTGTTTAAAACATTCTTAACACAATATAATCATGGTATGACGCTTTGTTAGGTAAGACTAAAAGCTTTTGTGTAAATATACGAGTAATATGACACCTACCTTTTCTACTTAATTTTGCTGATTTAGCGTAAATGACCCAGAGTTGCGGCCTCCGGCTCTGTCGTAACTTGAGAGGGATTTCCTTCCACCTTCGCCTCCAATTCTCTGTTATTAAACTTAGTCTCCGCGGGGCACAATAGCCAGGCTCAAAATGGAAGCGATTAATCCAATATCGCAGCCTACGAACCACCTTTCCTTTGTAGGTATTACGACTACAATTAAATTCCAATTACTATTTTAAGTATTACACTAGTTACTTACTTGAGAAATAAAAAAAATCTTATACCCAGTGACAATTTAGAGTGAAATTGTTACCTTTAAACCACTTAATAAAATTACTATACATTTTGAACACGTCACGTATTTAAAATTTCTCAAGTAGTTTTATGTCAATTTGTAAAGTACATAAGATGCGTGAAATATTTTGTTGATACTCTTCTCGTATCTTGAGACTTTGTTTAAAGAGTTGTTAGAGCAAGCGAAACTTTGCTTTTATTTAAGTATCAGGTGTCTGGCTTAATTTGAAAGAGTATCTTTCCATGGCCTCACGGCAACAGGTGCGCGGCCGGCGGGGCGCAGGCGCGGCGCGCGCGTCGATAGCGCCCCCGCCCCCCCGACGCTGCCCGCGCCATTCACACCCGCACACAACCGCGCGCCGCCCCGTAAACATTCGCACTCACTCACCTCGAAACAATACTGAATTACATTTATTTTAGGAACCCATGTGGTAGTTAACGTAACATTATGTTTAAAGTTTTATGATTTGGCTTTAAATGTATAGTCTCATATTATGTTATTTCTTTAATAAAGTACTGAAATATTTTCCTATGTTCACTGTTTATTTTTATTCATATCTACTCACCGTTTACGTACGACACATTTATCGAGAACTACTATCCGATAATGATTTTTATTAAGAAGATTTTTTAATGTATCTTGGACAGATACCTTCTAAAGCAAATAGGAAATCTTTTATTTTTCTGGGCCACATTCTTAACGTCCGCGTTTGTGTGAGTGGTAGGCTGTCCTCACGCCCTAAGTACGTCATCATAAGCGGGAAAACGGAGTCCACCGCTTAAGCCCGAGCACGTACCGGCGCTGCGCCCGCTGAATTACTTGACCGAGGGATCAACTCCTATAATTGGGCCTTATTATGCGTTCTTGCCTTATAATACAAAAGCAACTTAATGTCAAAGTTCGTTGATTCTTAACAGGATTAGTGTGCAGTAAACGTTATTACGAGTAGCAATTCGTCAGACGTAATAAACAATAATAAAATCTCAAAGTAAATGTCGTATAAATTAATCACTTAAATAAAATTTATCTACGTATAAGGTGTTTTAATTATGCTACAAATCTTAAATTTTCTTTGAGTTTTGAGGACTCATAAAAACTGCCTACTTGAAACAAAATTAAATTCATTTTAATATTCATGAGCTGTAAAATACAAAGTTACATAATTATGAACAAAATAGAGCAAAGCTACTAGGTATTCATTTATGTTTCTTTTGATGAAGACAAATTATATTCAGTAGTTCAGCTATAACTATGGCTAATTCAATTTACCCTGATTAATAAAGTCATCAAGAATTGCTAATTTTGAAACAAGAGTAGCATTCAATAAAACTGATGCGGATCGTGTAGCTACGCGAGGTGTCTAATCTTTGTTGGTGTGTCCCCGAGGCACACGGGGCGGCGGCGGGCTGGTGTCCCCGAAACGGTATTCAAATTAATTCAGGTGAGACGATTCAGTTACACGGCAAGTATTTCTATCTGAGTTCATTGTCACAGATTGGGATTCATAGATTGGTGAACTGAACACTGACTCAAGATGTACTTGAATAAGCTCAAACCTAATTATATTAAATCTGCCGTCTGATGTAGTGCAGAGTGCAGTAAAAAGAAGACTAGACGATAGTGGCCTATGTGATATTTATGTGGGGACTCCTTAAATGCACCCTTCTGCAAAGTGGCATCAAAATCTGTCCCGGCAGTTTTGAGAAAAACGGTACTTCAGAAATATTAAGATTTTGCTATATTTTTGTTGTTTATGAAACAATAGTGTTATTGTTGTATAGCGATACTGTTGTAGTATTTGTGTGGGGACATCTCAAATACCCTTCTGAAAAGTGGCATCAAAATCTGACCTGGTATCAAAAATAGTTTTTCTAAAGTACTGTTTTGCTCAAAAGTACTGGGTCAGATTTTGATGGCCCTTTGCACAAAGGTGTAGATAAGTTGTCCCCTTATAAATATTACAACAGTGTCGCATTGGTTCATAAACAAAGACAAAAGTTGCAAAGTCAAGAGTATTTCTTAAGTAGGGTTTTTCTCAAAACTGACAGGTCAGATTTTGATGCCACTTTTCAGAAGGGTGTATTTGAGGTGTCCCCACACAAAAACTACTACAGTATCGCTATTGGTTCTTACACAAAAATAAAATAGCAATACCTTAATATTTCTCAAGTACCGTTTTTCTCAAATCTGCCAGGTCAGATTTTGATGCCCCTTTACACAAGGGTGTATTTAAGATGTCCTCACACATATTTCACAACAGTATAGCTAATGGTTTATAGACCACTTCCCATTCAAAATCGCCCAGTCTCCTTTGCTACCGTTCGGCGAAACGCCAAACCTCTACCTTCGGGAATACGGATTTTATAGAACAATTGCATACAAATTGGAACAGTAGAAAACGTTAACGAAAATCGATAGAACTCTCGAGATGTCTCTCCAAGTTTTAAAGAATTCTCGTTGTGATCGGGGGACTAAACTTACCCTACATAATGACTTTTTCTGCATAATAAACTTTGCTTTTGTCTATGACGGGTTTTAATGTTCTGATTTTGAAGATCGATGTCTAGATTGCCAGTGCATATTTAAGCGTAAAAGAAGTTACTTAGTACCTATAGCTTTAGTTAAGGAAGCAATTTTTTTAAATTGTTATCGGTATGGTGGGTATGTACGAACCATGTCCAATTAGGAAGTAAACAATATTTTAAAATTTTTCATGGACATTATCACTATAAATATTACGATAAACGGGATCTCCGATATTTCGGCACAGCGGAATAACTGAGTAACTCAGTAAAAATCCCGATTATCGTTATAGTTATAGGAAGTAAACATTTTATAAACTGTGGACCTGTAAGAACAATAGACCTCGCTTGCAAAGTTATGGCGGATATGCTATATTTTAATGCAAATTTTAACAGCTACTTAAAATATTTTGCGCAACAAAACGAAGAAAGTCCAATTTTAAATCGACTTCTCGTGTATGAATTTTCTAAAAGGCGTACCCATATAGACTTTTGAGCAAAATAGGGGTCAAAGTTTTTAGTGATTACTCCCGGTCCCTTGGTCCTAGTCCTAGGAGGTCGAGTCAGGTGTCTAAGGGTTCGTATAGCGAAATCGGAAAGGATTGCGTAACGAAATTTCCGGAAAGGTCCAAAGTTTGAAATCCAGTTAAATATAACGCTACAGCAAACTTTCCCTTCATTTTCCCTCTCCACTCCCTCCCCACCATTTTGGATGTTTTTTTCACATCATCTTGTATAGAAAAAGTCCTTAGTGTGCCTCTATAATTTGATTGACATCTGTCGATAAATAACACCACAGCAAACTTTACCCCTTTTCCCCCTATTATATCTCCAATCAAATCGCGTTTTTTTTTAATCTTAAATAAATCAAGGAACATATATTTGCCAAATTTCATTAAAATTGGTAAAAAAATGCGGCCTGCGAGAACAGACACACTGTCAGACATCCAAAAGCATTTTTGGCCAATCTCGAAACTGAGACGCTTCGCTCGCTCGGTAAATTTAGTTTAATACTTAATTTACTTTTCAAATACATATTTAAATATAAAACTTTAAACCTTCACGAAAAAATAAAAGAAAGTAAAACAAAGGAAATACTTCTTTGTTATACATGCAACGAAAGAGAAATGAAAGAATACGAGGAAAAATTGAATTCATAATGTGGAAATGTATTTTCATCCGTTAGTTCTCATACAATATGTTAAGTGAGGAGGGCGGCGGAGCAGCAGTGGCGCGAACTGGGCCCGCAGCTGACGAGCTCACGGCAGGCGCGCCAGGATGCCAGCGCAAGTGTTTGCTCATCGCCAATACTAATGCGTCCAACAGAAGGCCCGACCTTCCAATTGTTTGCATGTCGTATTTACGCGAGCTGATTTTTCTTTCTTTTTGTTTTATTTACCTAGGACCATGTTTCGGCGTTATTTAATAAGGGCCGTGTTTGCGTCCGAAACGCGTATAGAAGCTTTCTTCTAATCATGTATTAGAATAATGTTTAGTTCTGTTTGAATACTCAAGAAACTTTTTTTTATGTTTACTTGTTTTATCTGCTCATTGCTCATGCTCTGTAATATTCATGTTGAAGTCTTTGAATACGTAAGCATATTTGTATTTGTTATTTTCTGTCTCTTTTTTTTCTTATAATATATTCAGAGTTTACCAGTTAGTCCAAAAGTTACAAAAATCTTAAAAAGTTGGTTTGCAGAGAAATCCGACTGCGGTAACTCTTAAGAGGATTATTCTTAGAAGGGTTGCGATTAATCTGAAACAAGTGGAATTTCTGCCTTTATAGTAAAACCTCAGATTTATCTTTGTTACACTTATATAGCTGTTAACTATACAGTGTTCAGATAATACGGCAAAAGTTAATAAAAATATGTAGCGAGTGAAAATGGTTTTTTTTAAGTTTTCGTATTATTTTTAATTAGCAAATATGTAAGAATTTATAGAAACTTTAAATTCACCTTTGATTTTTAATATGTTTTTAACACAAATTCAGCATCCTTTTGAAGTGTCTGTTTCTGAAAATAAATTAATTAATTAGTCTTTGCTAAAACATATATCTGTCATTAATCGTAAACATACCTAGATAACTAATTGAACATCCGTTTAAGCTTACATATTTGAATATTCATACGAGTATACTACTAGTATTTTGAAGTTCGTCGTCCTACGATTGGAATAAGTCTAGACAAGAGTTAAAAAAAATTCTCTTCATATTTTACTAAGTACTTACCAAATGACAATTTCTGGAATTAGACCACATAATTTTAATATATGTATAGAAAAATATAGGTAATCAATTATTTATTGTCGATATTTTTTAAGGGTTCTGTATACTTAGAAAAAGGTCCTTCTACAATATTAAATTATTAATAATAATTAAAAATAACTTTTTTTTCCATCACAAATAGGATTTTAACAATCAACTAGTGCTAAGTAGGTATGTATAACTCATCTCGTATACCTGTGATGGACTGGTGCCTAAAATAGGTTTCAGCAGTAGAAACCTGAGCTACAGGTCGCCATGCCCACCCAAGGACATAAGGTAAGTAAGTACAACATTCAGGACTTACATCCGACGAGTGATAAGGAAAAATAAAATAATAGCTAAAAAGTGAAACAATAAAATAAAAATAACTAAACTCTAAATACTCTAAATAACAATGAGTGAGCTGCACGCGTCCAAAGGGCTATGAGGGGTTGTGGATGCTCGTCTCTCCAGAGCTCTCCTTAAACTCAGTAGACCGCTGTTACGTTTAATAACAGGGGCCATCACTGGCCACGGCAACTTCAAGCACCTTTTTAATTTAGGTGTCACTGACAGCCCACTATGCAGAGGTTGCATGGAGGAAGAAGAGACAGCTGCTCACGTCCTGCTGGACTGTGACGGAGTAGCCCCTTACCGGGCGAAGTACCTCGGCTCACCAGACAGTCTCCGGGAAGCCGTCTCTGACGTGAAGGCACTGGGAGCATTCCTGGTTGAGCTGGGATGGCTGGAGTGATCCGGCCCGACACCCTCCGGACGCAAAATAGGCGCAAAAAGTCGTCGAGTTGCGGAAACCGCCCGTCCGTATTGGATGAAGAAGAAGAAGAAGAAGAGGGGTTGTGGATTTAAGATTAAATCGGTGTGTGAATGAGTTGTAGCATTACAAAGAGTGACGGAAGAGAAGAGTGAAGAGAGCCTGCCTAAGAAAAAGAGGAAAGGAGGATATATCTATCTAACTGCAAAAAATAAAAGTTAAATATATAATACAATAGTAATTTAATAACAAAGTTAAACTTAACCGTTGCCTACCTAACGGGAGAGAATTTCCTAGGTAACGGGAGACCGCGAGAGCGAGAGGGAAAGTCTTCAGGGAACGTAAGGATGGTATAAGACGGTCTTCTTCAGGGGATTACGGGACAGTTTAAGAGGGCGTTTCTTCAGGGATTTTGTAGTGGGCAGGTTCGGGCGACACGTTGGCCCTGCCGAGCGTCGACCCGAAAACACGAAGATGTAGAGGTTCAAAGCGGCACGAGGTAGATAGTGCAGCAGCAGGTCACGTTGATGGAGAGACGTAGGAGAATAGGGCTTCAGCTTCTTGAGGCTTATCAGGTGACCGAGGCGGCGCGGGGCTTTCTTGAATCCCGGACCTTTGCCTAAGGCCTGGGAGCGGCCACTTATACGTAACGTACGGAGTATAGAAGAAATGATCCCAGAGGCTTGAAAGCCAAGCCTTATATACACACAGGGAATTTTGAAAATCAAAAAAGATCGCGTAGAAGAAAAAATAATATCGAGGATTGAAATAAATTTGTGTAAATAAGAAATTGTGTACTCACTCGGTAGCAATAGGAAAGAGCGAAAAGAACAATAAATATATATACAAACTACGTGAACTATGACAGAAAGTAGAGAAAATAAAATCGACAAGACTGACAATGAGATGTCAAAAACAAAATAAATTATAACCTCACATTTTAATTGAAAATATATTTTTTGCAATAAAGTAAACAAAAATGTATGGATGATGATGAAACTACATATATAACAAGAATAGCCGTGAAGCGACAATTCAATTGCTATAGAGCCCTAATTTTCAAACAATTCTGAAAGCTACGGCCAAAATACAGATTTTATATACAAACTAAAAGAGTGTATTACGTAAATTCGACGCACAAAATCGCGACAAGATATAGTCATTTTTAGAAGTTGGTTCCATTTTGTATTATGTAAATTCGACGCACGAAATCGCGACATGATATAGTCATTTTTTGAAGTTGGTTCCATTTTGTATTATGTAAATTCGACGCACGAAATCGCGACAAGGCATAGTAATTTTTAGAAGTTGGTTCCATTTCAAACCGGCTTCAAAAAAAAGGAGGATCTGAAGTCGACTGTATACTATTTTTATGTTTGTTTTAATATAACGTCGTCAGTTGTCAACCGATTTTAATAATTCTTTTTATCTGAAAAAAGATAGTTCAAATGTGGTCCATATAATTTTTACGATTACGTAAGGTAATCGTATTCATTTGACAGTTCATATCGTATTCAATCGGCTACCATCTGTATGGAATGACATTTAATATGATACGTTATGAACTGTCAAATGAATACGATTGACTTTACGCAATCGCCTAGCTGGCTAGTAGTTTTTTTTTATAATCCTGATAAATATAATTTACGTTTTGTCAAATACTTAGTCGTTTACCTAGATGAAATCATTGTTGTGTATGGGTTGATTTTTTGTGTAAGTAACGGCACATGATGTAACTAAAAATCGTGAAATAAAAACTTTTTTATAAAAAAAATTAAACCGACTTCAAAAAGTATAAAATTAAACTTTGGAGGCGGTGCTAGCCAAGGCAAGAAAAATATCAATTTAGTTAATAGAAGTGCATTATAGAATGCCTTAGCTACCCAAAAGTTTTATTTTTTGCTTTTTGAAGTCGCTTTTAATTTATTTTCGGAACGTTTTTTTAAAGTCGGTTCAGTAGTGTACAGGAAATATAAAAAAAACTGTCGTTTTTGTAACTTCTCGTTTTCGTGATCTGGATGTCATAAGTTTCATAACACTTGAGCCTGATTTTTAGTGTAGGCAAATACTAAATAATATTTTTTTAAATAATTTTGCGCAAACAAATAACTGAAACGAGTTAGTTGCACACGTATTTATGAATTATTAATGTATGATGAACCAATTAATGTGCAATGTTTGTTTGTATGGAAGTCGTACCACCTTAACTTCTAAATTGTGCAATTTTTTTTATAAAAAAAAATATGGGAGATAAAAAGATGTTCTTCTTAAAATGTTTTTAGTAATACAATTTGTGGAAAATTATATTTATGTTATGATGGAGATCTCAGGAGAAACCATTTTTATTTTTCATTTATTTTATTGCAATATAAAAAAATGGTGTTACGTTGTATGATTTATACCAAGGAGGTACTTTCTTTTTGTTTATTAAAATATATTATATTATTTATTTTATTACGTTTTATTCACAAAAAATATACAACTTAACTAAATCTTGTGTGCTCCTGTGTGGTGACGGCCTAAGAATACAAGTGTCACCACTCCCATACATGCCTGGGATGTCGTAAGAGTCGACTAAGAGGCTCGACGCATTGAACACCTGTGCGAGAGAAGGAAAACTTGAAACAAACCCTCTACCAACCCGTCTGGCCAGCATGGTAGCAGTAGGCTAATTACCTCCTACGAACACCACAATAGGCGTGAGTTAGGAGAGGCATATGTTCAGCAGTGGACGTCCACAAGGCTGATGATGGATGATGGATGATGGAACTAAATCTTATGTGACATTTGTCGAGATGCCGAGAGGTAGACAATATCAATATTCCGTGCATATTTAGTTTGTCGCGATTTCGTGGATCGAGTTTTGGTTTGTCGCGATTACGTGCATCGAGAATTGGTTTGTCGCGATTTAGTGCATCGAGATTTGGTTTGTCGCGATATGTCGCGCTAATATGCATCGAGATAGCGTGTTTCGAACTTATGTATTACACTAAAACTGTTGTTAGTTTTAGTTTGTATAGAAAATATATAGAACGGCAGGCAGCACTCTACAGAGTATGAGCGGGAGAGTGAGTGTAGGTGAATGTGTGCATGCATAGTGATGAGATGTTTAGTAAGTGTGTGTGTATGAATAAACAATATTCTGTGAAAGGTACGGCAGAGAGCCAACATCTTTAGTTAGTTACTAACATGTAGGTAAATTTATATAGCAGGAGGAGAGTATTAATTTGTCTCCTAGGACAGAGTAAATTTTCAGTGGCATCATAGTCTAGCGTAATTAGGTACTTTGAGACCGTGGGTTTACAGGATGATTTGACAAGCGGATATATATGGAGCAGATGGTTAATTTGGTTGTAAAGGAAAGGGCCCAGGAACTAGAAGAAGTATTGTAAAAGGAGGTGTGTAGTAAGGGACAATGCAGACTTTAGTATTCTCTCTTTTCTTCCAGTTTTGGGTCATATATTAACTGGGATTGCTTTAGGAGAATGGTTGTTAGAATGTTAGTTTGTCTCACTGAGAGGATGTTCCAGACTTTATGGAGTTCAGCCGTAGGAAAAAGATAAGGGAGGCCAGCGGCAACTTTTAGTAATACACGCTGGGCTCTTTCTGCCGCCAGAAGGTGAAACTTGGCGGCACCACTCCAGGTGGTGATGCAGTATTACAAAAGTGAATGACAGAGCAAAATTTTATATTTGGTTGATGGTAGGACTTGTTGCAAGTCCGTCTGGCTAGCTACCACCATCTCACGCCATAACAGTAACAGTCGAGACTTACAAGCCGACTTGGATAGATTTGAGAACTATTATAGGTTAAATAAGCTTGAGCTGAATGTATCGACGTGTTTTTGTATATCGTATACTCGTAACCCGATAAAATTACTTTTAATTACCGGTTGTTGGATCAAGATTTGTCAAGGGTAGACAACATTAAAGACCTAGGCATCATACATGATAGCAAGCTACTTTTTGACTTGCATATTGACTAGATCGTAACCAAAGCATCTAAAGCTTTAGGATTTATAATGCGGATGTCTGCTGATTTAAGATCAATCAAAGTCATCAAAATATTGAAAATGAAAAAAAATGATAAATGAAAAAATATGTATTTCATAAAAAACAAGTGGGTAATACAGGGTATGGTTGATTCCCCCTTTTAGGTGTAAAAACACCTGTACCAGGAGAAAATCGCTCTCTCATAACAACATCTATTTTTCGTGTTTTTAAAGAAATAAAACTAAAAATTTAATAACAAAAATATTAATTCTAAAACTTTAAAATGTGCTTGTGTATGTGTGTGTGTGTGTGTGTGTGTGTGTGTGTGTGTGTGTGTGCGCGCGTGTGTGTGTGTGTGTGTGTGCGTGTGTGTGCGTATGCGCTACCTCGTATTTATTTGTATGTAATACTATATTTATATAAATGAAAATAAAATAATAAATAAAAATAAAATAAAAATAAAAATAAAAATAAAAATAAAAATAAAAATAAAAATAAAAATAAAAATAAAAATAAAAATAAAAATAAAAATAAAAATAAAAATAAAAATAAAAATAAAAATAAAAATAAAAATAAAAATAAAAATAAAAATAAAAATAAAAATAAAAATAAAAATAAAATAAAAAGCAAAGTACAGCATTTAAAGAGATAACTCAGTTAAGTATCTATATGAACTATTACTTTTTCTGTTTCCTCATAGTTCAGTTTTTTAACCCATTCTGTTACTAGCTGCTTGCAAACGTGGTTGGTTTTTGTGTATATTTTAAGAATTTTATTAGCATGGTTATAGATATGAGATGATTGGTATATGTACTGGCAAAGTAAGTTTTACATTTACTTGTTTTGGCTACAATGTCATTACGTCTTTTAGCTAAAATATTGGAGTCAATTGGTAGTGATTTGTGTTTTAATGAAATAGTGTGCATGATATACATTTGTCGAATAGTCATTACGTCTGTTGTTGAATAAAGAGTATGTGTTGAGAATCTTTGTTTTTTAAAGTACATGACTTTCAAAAGTATTCTTTGCGCACGTTCTGCCTCCAGAAATTTTACTTTAGACGCCCCTCCCCAGACTGGAATACAATAGATTATAATCGATTGTGCCAAGGCAACATATATATTTTTAAGTAGTTCTTTACTAGCAGAATACCTCAGAATTTTAAATATCCAAATCAGCTTCCTAATTCTAGTTGCAATTAGATCAATTTGAGCATGCCAGGAGAGCCTTTCGTCGATCATGATTCCAAGGTATTTTGTAGTGGCTACCTTATTTATATCAGGACAGTTGCAGGAAGTGTTGGTCAATTTGTCACAACTATGTATTTTAAGACTATAATTAGGATGTGGTTGAGTTCTGCTATTTATTGTGAAGCACATGAAATTAGTTTTGGCAGTGTTTAATGTAAGTAAGTTGTGTCTGAGCCAAAGAGCAGTTGTAGCAATATTATATTGTGCCTTTGTACGTAGTCACCTTGAATATGCAAGTGAAGTCTGGAATCCTCAATATCAAGTATATATTACACGCTTGTAACGATGCCATTTCGTTCTAGCCTTATGGATGGATGAAACCTCTATAATGGTTAGAAACTCCGTAGTCTCTCTATGGTAATCAAGTTGTATTTTTATCTGTTCTGTCTAAATTCAAATTTTCTCCGTTCCACGATTCCTGTTCGACTCATTTTGACGTAATCATACAGAAACCAGCTACCTACCTGAACGTTACTATTTTAAAGTTTGTAAATAATTTATTTTTCTATATACATCAGGAACCCGATACACGGGGTAAGCATAATTAGCTACTTTTTTACTCGTTATTTAGATTCAGTATTTATAACTAGGACTTTTCTATATCTTTGTATTTTATATTGTTTCAGTTCCTTATTACCATTAATTAATAAACAAGTCTTGGTGAACGATTCTTTTATTTTATTAAACGAGTGCGGCGTTTCCGACGTTCCGGCGACTCTAGTGCTGCCGGACTAGGAGCCCGTCACACGCTTAGAAAACATACAAAAAAGGTTCCTGCGTTTTCTAGATTTCAAAGCAAAACAATATTCTGTTTGTTATGAACATCGCTGCTGCAGAAGGTATCATTTCCTGCCACTTGAATTACGTCGAAATATTGGTGATGTATGCTACGTATCCAAAATCGCCAATGGGTTGATAGATTGCCCCGACCTATTGAACATGATCGGTCTCCGGACCAACAACTTGGGGATCAGGCAGCGCCCATTCCTTCACATCCCGCCATCGAGAACAAATTATAGGTCTAATTCTTTTCGCATTCGTGGCTGTAAATAATTTTTTAAGTTTAGCACTGAGCACAACTTTGATTTATTTTATACAAGTAAAGCATCCATCAAACAAACCATCGCAAGAGGATTCCTTTCTTGTTAACAAATCTTTTATTTTTTTTTGTTCGTTTTAAATTATGCATGCTTGATTTATTGTTCTCTTGTTTTTCTTTTTGTTTAAGTAATTTTTATGAGTATACATAACAGTAATGTTTACCTATTTGTGAGAGCTTGTAATTAACTTTCTATAATAGAAATAGGTATAAATATATACCATTTAGAATTTAATCCTATGTAAGCTTTCCTAGTAAATAAATAAATAAATAAATAAAAAATCGCCTTTGTTGTGCTCCGGCAGTTAGAAATAAGATAGCCAGTTTCTCAGTGATGAGGATTCCAGGAGAGGCTCGCTTCTATCTTCCGCCTTATCAATACTAAACATAGATGCGATGAATGCTCAGAGACTGCCCGTTGTTTAAAAAAAACACGGTCTTATAATGATTTTGCGCTGGACAATATGCTTTAGATTGCTAAAGATGTATATCATCTTTCGGAGTCTACATGATAAAAGGTCGAAATGGGCTTTTAAAGTCAGCGTTTGTTCAAGTAGTACACCAAGATATTTGATGCAGTTAGAGTGCTCTAGTGAGGGACAGAGGCAGGCAGATGAGGGCGGCTGAGTATGACACTCATGTGCAATGATTTGGTTCTGATGGGAGTTGGTTATGCCTCATTGCAAATGTGACATTTTGCTGTGGAGACATTCAATGTTATGACATTAGAATTCAGCCATCAGGCGACAGTATCCAAACCTTTCTGGGCCAGGTCAAATGCATCAGCCTAAGAGTCTCCTTGGAAAAAGAGTGCCGTATCGCCAGCAAAGGTAAAGGTTTTCCCTACGTAATGCTGAAGCTGACACAGTTCGTTGATGTAGGTTAGGAACAGAGTGAGACCAAGAATGCTGCCTTGGGGGACACCATTGGTGATGGGTGAATCTTCAATGGTCTACTGTTCAATCTTGACTGTGTGTATTTTATTTAAAAGGTCGCCGAGAGCAACTTGAGCGAAAGACCCCTTAACGGTAGGCTTCTAACTTAGAGAGTAGCAGGGGTATGGAGACCGTACCGAACGCCCTGGCCAGGTCAAGGAAGACAACAACACATTTCTTTCTCTCATCCAAGGCGGAGACCACAGATTGCATAAGATCGTTTACAGCATCACTTGTGAATCTGCCCTTGTGGAAACCGTAGTGTGATGGGGAGAGGATGCGGTTTGATTTCAAGAACTTAATAAGCGCGACGTTCAGAATGCGCTCTAAGATCTTGGAGTGAGTCGGAAGAATAGTGATATGCCTGTATGTATTTTCAAATCTTGTGGATAGGCTTGATTAAACCTGTTTTGAACGCAGAGGGAAAAACTCCACTTAAAATGGCCAGATTGCAAAGATGAGTTATATATGGGACTAGTACACTAGTTACATTCCTACTGCACAGTGGTCTTTGAGGCTCATAATAATGTGAAATACCTTGCTCTCGTCAGTAGGTAGCATGGCAAGAGACCAGGAGGTGAAGGAGAGGCTCGGAAATTATTGTGATACGAGTTGTCGCTACAAGAGGTGAATTATTAATTTCAATATACATTTGTAGGTATTAATATCCTAATATTGTTTTGATATTAACATTGATGGACAATGACTAATAAATTGTTTAATAGTAGGTATTTGGTTTTTAAGTTTAGCCATGAATAAATAAATCAGTTGTGAGATGTCACCGACAATCAAAGGTTTGATTATATAGTTCACGCAAAGATTTCCTATACATTCGTTTCAATAGTCAACATCAAAAATGTAACGAAATATCAAAATTAAATAACTTTATTATTATTTCTCTAAACTTCTGTCTAAACGACTCCTTAGTTTTTTTATAACCCCATACATTAATTTATATTGAATACGTAAACTTAGCTTGCGTGCCATTTCGTTAACGGTTTATGGATTAGGAGAATCAGATTTAATAATATCTTTTAATTATAATTATTGTTTAATAACTCACAACGGATACGTACCACCTAATCTTTTCGTGGGACCGGCTCGTTGTAAAGAAAAGTGCTAAACTAACCACTACGCACGGCATCCTGGAGATGGGAGTAGCTCTTTGTCTAAATTAATTTGCATGCTGTCATTGACTGATAAATGGGCTGAACTTTTACTTAATTTATAAGACCTTCAATGTAACCCTATTTATATGCAAATAAATTTATCTTTAACTTTAATCATTTATTATAATCATTGGAGCAAAGAATACATCGTTACAGTTTATGATCAACGTAAACCTATAAATTGTACAGTGAATACATATACTAAAAATCAAATCCTAATTATTTCGATATTTACAATCTTACAAGCCACAGAGTTGTTATACAATGGCAAACGTTAACATTGATGCAATTGATTAAAATGTAAATTAGTGATAGATATCACACACCATGCCATCCCATGTGACTATTGACATTATAATCAGGCACATGCTAATCAGACGGTGTATTCGGTTCGACACATCCAATCTGCTGAAGCCAAGTTTATTATTTTCTAGTAAACTTATCGATAATATATTTTAATTTAGGAAATGTTTTACATGATAATTTCTAAACAAGAAAATGTTTTGTAGTGAATTATTGTTCATTTTCCTTAAATTTTTTATGTAAATGTCAAATGTATATAATTATAAAGGAGATGGCTAAGCAACTGCCTATAACATGTATATTAATGTCTTACTAGGGCGTAACATTAAAATATTCATATTTTAATTATTTCGAGTTCAATATTCATATACAACTTTCATGAAATAATCAATTTATTCAAGATTTCAAGTTGGTTTTGATGTTATTGTTTGACAAGACGAATGTCCGTATTACGAAATCTGTGGGCAACAAACCTTCTTTTATTTTATATTTGTGTAAACTAAAACAACTAATATTAGAGAATTTATGTTTATTAATTATTAAAAAAATATGATTTTCTTCATTTTGTTCGTTCATAACAGATCACCGAAATCACAAAATAAGTAATAAGTTTGGTGGACTACAATTGACAAGTAATGAGCATCCGTATATGATACGGCTACGTTCAGACGGCATTATTTTACCCGCAAACCACACACTAGTTTTTTTTATTAAAAGAGCAGTGGCAGTCGAAAATACTTGTCCACATATTCTCCATGTGAGAAAATATAGTGTTTAAGAAATATTTTTCACGTGAATTTCCGAATTTGTCACCTAAGAGGCCGAGTATGACTGCTTTCAGAAAAAATATTGCTTTGAACGTAGCCTAAATTAACTAAATATAAAACGTCAACCTGACAGACGGAGGAGTTTTTTCATGATTTTATTTTCAAGATTTTAACTTTTAAAAGTTTCTGAAAGTTGTTTCAAATGAAACACTAATATTCCGCTATCCAGCATTATATATTACTAGGTTCAGTGTAAATACATTACTAGGCAGTCGTCCATACAAAATTTAGCCATCTCCTTTGTATGTGAAAAAATTTTTAGCACCTGTAATTAAACATTTTCAAGAAGATGACAGGTAATAGAGTATAGTAGAGGAGACGAACGTACCTTCGCTCGAACCCCAAAGAGAATTGAGATACAGGCAATACCTAATTTTTTATTAGATATTAAGAGCCTTGTAACAATAAAATAAAGAAACTCCGTTTCTTATTCGTCACCATCCAATTAAGCGGAGATTAAGTCAGGTTCTCATGTGTATTGAAAATTATTAGGTATAAAGTAACTGCAAAGAAAACTGCGAGTCACAATACAGCAAATAAAGGACCGTGTGCGTCATTCGAATCTTTGGAAAGGAGAAAAATTGAATTACAACAAAAATATTTTCCTTTCGAAAAGGGTCTATTGTCGCCAGGGTCGCAGAGGCTAGTGTTATAAAGGGCTCATTGTGATTGTATTGGAGTCGTTAGCCCGCCCGCGAGAGCCGCGCGTCCCGGCGAGGCCGCCCATTGTCATCGCCCAAATTGTCGCAACCGGCAGGAGGTTCGTTACATTGTTCCAGATCTAATAATAAACAAAGACAAACTTGATATTACATATCATAATAACGACAGTGCGGTTCCATTACCTCAGACAGTATTTCTAGTCTTATCTTAACCATAAAAATGCATGGCGTTAAGTCTTTACGGCTACAAACACAATCTTCAGTCCACTTTGGTGCGCAATACTCGTAGAGCGTATTACGGCCGCAAGTCATTCTGCTATGTACGAGTATTCTGTTTTAGTAAAGTAAAACTCATTCATATATTTAATTATATTATACATACATTTAATTATTATTTTATATGTTTTCAATTAGTTAAAGTGTCTAAATTAAGTGTAATTCGCGGTTTAGCTATGGTCATATGAGACAGCTGGCGTGTCAAAATAAAACAATTATTATATTTTGACACGCCAGCATTACCTACACATTCCACCTACGCGCTGTTAGCGGTCGTCTTGCGGCCAGAGAGTTCTGAGCCGACGACGCTCGTGAAGTTCTCACGAGTTCACACTTTCAATGCGAACAAGTCCTCCATCCTGATTAAGAAGCCTATTATGTAGATCACCTGCATTAAAAATAAAGTCATTCATTATCATTGAACAATATTAATCAAGTGTATCTATAAATGTACATGCTAAAAATTTTGTTACTCAACGAGTTCAACGACAGTCTTTTAGGACCTAAAAGACTGTTGTTGAGCAACTCTATTTATTCTACTTGATGAATAGTATTAAACGTAACTATTGTCTTTTCAAAAGTAAATATACCACTCCATTTTCATTTTTGTTATTGCTAATAAGAAATATCGTAGACTGTTCGGATAATATCTCGAGCGAGTCTCTGCTTTGAACAAGAGCAGCTTCACTGATAGAAATCGCGGAATAGATGCAACTTTTGATTTCAATCCATTTAGAACTCTGCTATTATCTACTAGAGTTAGATTTTCTATCTGCTAATAATATTATTGGCTGGAACAAACTGACCATCGTAGACGAGTTCACAGTCGTATTTCATTTAAGCATTTCATTAACCTCTTTTATCAATTAAATATACTTACTCAATAATGTATGTAGGTAGGTATGTAGATTTCTTTTAAAATATCGAAAATAAAGATAATACTTGTGAACAATAACACTATCGAAACAATTCTATAATAATAATAAACAAGAACATTTTAAAAGTAAGCGGTCATTTGCATATCTTTGTAGCTTTTGACCGTTTTGATAGGAATAGCTAAAATAAACATTATTTGAAATATTAAAATATATTGATTCAATAGTACATTATTGCAAAGGCCGTGAAATAGGCAATTGCAGGTCGAGTATGAGTTTGAAGGCCGAGCCGTAGGCGAGGACTTCACTAATACGAGACAGGCAATTGCCATTTCCGCCAAGGCATATATAGTGCTTTTCTCAAAAGAATGCAGGGAAATAAAACATACTTTTTATATTATACATTTAATAATTACTAAAATAAAATCAAATTCATTGCAGGACTGAGCGTCTTTTTTAATTTGGAACATTACAGCGCTCCAGCAATGTTGTATGAAACGGCGTGCTGGAGTTGTTAAATACTCTTTGTAATGTTCCAAATTCAAAAAACGCTCCTGCAATGGATTTGATTTTCTTTGTCCGTAAATTCGATACTTCGCGTGTTCTTTTTTCGAAAATAATGACAACATTTCCATGTATGTTTGAGAAAATATGTATAGCATTGTCTGAAAACGAGGAAGACTATTTTTTTCACTTTTTTTATGAACTTAGCCTTCATCAAACCTGCGCGCGATGTGATATTGAAAAGGGTCTAAGTATTTTCCAAATTATTCATACATTTATTATTATTGCCAACCAAACCACACTGTCTCTGGCCAAAAATCTTCATTGTGGAAGAATGTTTATTTCTTTCAAACACCAATGGTTGGACTGGGACTAGGCACTATTAAAACCGCGATAATCCGATGATGTCCGTAATTCTAATTGATTAAAAACATATCATTGAGACAAAAGTGTCACGACACTTGTCTGATTATTGCCATTTAATTTTCAGAAACAGCCTTAGAGATGAGGGCGATTGACATTTGTAACTAAAATATGATAAGCGACATTCCTTGAGCTGAAGTGGTTGTGGGTGGGGCACATAGCGAGAAGGGCAGATGCATAGCCGTCGGGAAGGAAACGAAAATCCGTGGGTAGACTTCCAAGGTGGAACAGCTTGCTGAAGGTC
Organism: Chrysoteuchia culmella; assembly: GCA_910589605.1. Taxonomy (NCBI): domain Eukaryota; kingdom Metazoa; phylum Arthropoda; class Insecta; order Lepidoptera; family Crambidae; genus Chrysoteuchia; species Chrysoteuchia culmella. Next base: position 12,963,804 of record OU342653.1, read on the forward strand.
GCTGGCCCGGAAAGTTCGAAGGATGCAAACAGCGCAGGATCATCGTAAATATTCAACGATAAAGTTTGTGTCCAGCAGTGGGCGTTGTGCTAACTAAAACCACATTACTTTTGATTTACCATCTAATAAAATGTGTATGGCTTACTTACAATAACAAAAATATAATGTTATATGTTAGCCAGGAATAAGAAACACATTAGAACTGTGGTGACCGAATTGGCTCGTCGCCTGACCCGGATTGTGAGGAGGTGCGTGTTCAAATCCCGCTCGTGTTGAATAATCCAACACGTTTTCCTATATTTAAAGTCCTTCCGCCCGTGAAAATTTATTTAAATAACCAGTATAAATAATGCTATTGCCTTTCCACGTCGTAAAACAATAAAAATTAACTGTACTATCTCATTTTTGCTTCAAAATTAAATGGCTTAAATTATCATCATCACACACCACCGAAATCACCACACATCACCGAAAATTGCGCGTAACTAATATATAATTCTGCTTGCTTATAGAACTCCGAAATTGAGAAACGTTTCCTTTCGTTAATGATAAACAGATATGGAGGTTTTAATTAATTAGTCACAAAGACATCCCAAAATTGAGAAATTCAATACAAACTTCCCGCGCCATCAACAAGCGCCTAAATTAAATTGGCATAACGGAGAATTAAGATTTGTTTTTCACAACATGTCAACACATTTTGAAGTTTAAAATAATTACGTAAAGAGATCGATCGATTTTTTTTGTTGGTTTCATATTTGTGCTACCTATCATAAGGCAACATCTAAGAAGTTCCCAGTCGACCGGCAGAGTTAAAGCAATAAATTATTGTTCAAATGAAGTACCTATTAATGTTCTATCATTTGTGATATAAACTTTTTCTATATCTTTTATTTTTTTAAACAACGCTCCCTAAAGGAATTCTCCGTCTACCGACAACTTCCTCAATTGTACAGACCTACCTTACTTTCCTTTTGTCTATACTAATCTATACTAATATTATAAAGAAGAAAGATTTGATTGTTTGTTTGTTTGTTAGCATTGAATAGGCTCCGTAACTACGGAACGGATTTGGATAAAATTAGGTACACGGATAGTAGATAGCCTGGTTATGAACATAGGATACTTTTTATCCCGATATTCCCACGGGAACGGGAACCACGCGGTTGCAACCGCGAGCGGCTGCTAGTTACAGACATAAAATGAGTAATAAAAATTTAAAACATAATTTCCCACTCTCGTTGTGATCAGATTAAATATTATGGCCCAAGAGCATGACTCAGATCAGATACTAACACCATACTGGCTAGGTATCTGCTAATCCATTAAGCATTACTGGCTTAGCTGCTAATGTGTCACATACTAATATTGACTTAAGACCACGTGCTTATGTCACGTCCCATAGCACCTACTATCATTATACTGGCTAATGAAGTGCTAATCAGTAGTGTAGTTAAGTCAGACAGTAAAGAACAATTTGTACGGGTGCTTGGTATTGAAATATATTTTAATAATCCTACTAATAAGTATTAAAACTGTGAAAGAGTGTATGTTTAATATTTATGGTAAGTTTTAAATAGAAAAATATTGGAAAATAATTAACTCGGCCACAAGTGAATTCTCAGACTGGAATCGAACCCGCGACCTTTGGAAATCCGGTCCAATGCTCTAACCGCTGAGCTACCGAGACTTGCGAACCACCGTCGAAATTCTCCAATACTTTTATATTTTTAATACGCTGTAGGCCAGCGTTGTTACATCAATGCTAGGAATATTCTTGCATTCGAAAGAAACATCTTTTCAGGTGTTTAACGATCGATTAAGATGCAACTGCCAATAATTTATGATTTTGTAATTTTTGCATTTTTCAATGCTATTTATACTTATGGTAAATTTTATTTTATTATTTTATTTATTTTATAATATTTGGGGGGCTTACAGCTAACATTACAAGGTAGATACGTAAATTATACTATTTTAAATAGAAAAAAAAAAAAAAATGTTTGGATGATTGTTATTAAAATGGCGGATTTGCATAAAATTGTCGCTCAGATAGTTTTTTAGCCTGGATCAAATCATAGGATCGGTTTTTATGGTTCCCCGAATGTCCACGCGGACTAAGTCGCCGGCGAAAGTAGTAAATTACTAGTTACACGCACATTTCAAGATGAGTATCTTTTATCTACTAATTCACTAAATTTAGAGAGGGAAAACTAACAAACATACTTTTGAATTTCAATTTCATTCATCGTACGGATAAGGTTTACACGTATAACAATAATATCAAAATAAAAATTATAAAATTTATGAGGCCTGTTATTTGGGTCAATGTTTTGCAGTCAGTTAAGTTTTTTAGGCGGTCGACCCGTGGTTCAATCTTTTTTTAGTAATTTTCCGAGCCGTAGTCAGAGAGTACTTTTTCCTAGTGTAAAGTTCATCTCACCCAGCCAAGTGTTATTACGGAGCTCACTGCGATGACTGAAAAATTCATTATACTTACTTTAAGTTAATTTTTTTGTACCTCTCTCAGTATGCATATTACTTTGATAAAAGTTATACTATTTTCTAACACTGTTTATTAGTAAGGCTAAAATACGTAAATTGTGTATTAAAAACAAATTCTTAGAAAAGTTACTTTCTGATACCTATTAATTTTTCTAGTTAAATATACTTATTAATTTACGCTGCCATAATCATTCAAGATTTTTACAGATAAGTACCGCCGTCAGAGTTGACTTCATAAAAGTTGTTGATTATAATACTGTTTTCATTTGCTTAATTACTACCTTAATACAGACAGCAAGTAATAAAGGAGCCAGCTTTAGCTTCGTGAATATTAAATGTGTTCCCACCTCCGCAGTGATGGCATTAATCCGTCATCAAATCCATGTTTATACACTTGGTTAATTACACTCTGTAATGAGATGGTTATTGGTCACATAATGCTTTATCTATTCCAGTTTCAGGATTAATTTGATACGGTCACATTACTTTTTTATGAGATTCTATCATCTAAAATATAAACTACTTAAACCTTCTCTCTATGTTTATATTTTACTATATTATCTATCAACATAGCTAAATAAGCGATTGTTATTTTTTGTAACCACAAACATTTCCTCAGGCCATAATACCCGTTCGGGGCTGGCAAAGCGTCTAAGGTGCAGCGTGAGAGTAAAATGAATACACATTACTCGCATTGCCACACCTCAACGACACAACGTTGGGTCTTGCTTTAAGAAAACAATCGCCTATATTACTTTTCGACAGGGACGATTAACATCAACGGTGCAGCGTGAGATTAAAATGTATACATATTACTCTCATTGCCACACCTCAACGACACAACGTTGGGTCTTGCTTTAAGAAAACAATCGCCTATATTACTTTTCGACAGGGACGATTAACATCAACGGTGCAGCGTGAGATTAAAATGTATACATATTACTCTCATTGCCACACCTCAACGACACAACGTTGGGTCTTGCTTTAAGAAAACAATCGCCTATATTACTTTTCGTCAGGGACAATTAACATCAACGGTGCAGCGTGAGATTAAAATGTATACATATTACTCTCATTGCCACACCTCAACGACACAACGTTGGGTCTTGCTTTAAGAAAACAATCGCCTATATTAGTTTTCGACAGGGACGATTAACATCAACGGTGCAGCGTGAGATTAAAATGTATACATATTACTCTCATTGCCACACCTCAACGACACAACGTTGGGTCTTGCTTTAAGAAAACAATCGCCTATATTACTTTTCGACAGGGACGATTAACATCAACGGTGCAGCGTAAGATTAAAATGTATACATATTACTCTCATTGCCACACCTCAACGACACAACGTTGGGTCTTGCTTTAGGAAACAATCGCCTATATTACTTTTCGACAGGGACGATTAACATCAACGGTGCAGCGTGAGATTAAAATGTATACATATTACTCTCATTGCCACACCTCAACGACACAACGTTGGGTCTTGCTTTAAGAAAACAATCGCCTATATTAGTTTTCGACAGGGACGATTAACATCAACGGTGCAGCGTGAGATTAAAATGTATACATATTACTCTCATTGCCACACCTCAACGACACAACGTTGGGTCTTGCTTTTAGAAAACAATCGCCTATATTACTTTTCGACAGGGACGATTTACATCAACGGTGCAGCGTGAGATTAAAATGTATACATATTACTCTCATTGCCACACCTCAACGACACAACGTTGGGTCTTGCTTTAAGAAAACAATCGCCTATATTAGATTTCGAAGGCGACGATTAGCATCAAATATAAATAACTAAAAAGATATAAATAAAAACATAATCACATGCAGTTGGAGGCATGTTATTATGTTGAACAATAGTTATTTGTTATGCAAGGCTGGAAAGTTAGTTATTAGCGGCGAGTTACCTCAATTGAAATCTGAGCAAGTGAAGGATTTTGGTATTGAATCCTGAGCGAAGCGAGGATTTCAAAGGTGACGACAAGACGATAAAAACTTTTCTGCCGAGCGCAACACACAATTTTTCACCTCACAACAGCGAGGAAAATTTTATGGTTGTTTCCGTGGTCATTTTCCAATAAAAAATCTTGAAACATTAAGTTTAATCTAAATATACCTTATTCTTGTTGTTTTAATGATATAAAAAACTAAAATAATAAATGGGAATATTATAGTTAATTCAAAGTTATTTGAAGTAGGAATATATTGTTACTTATAAATAACAATAAAAACGATTCGGTAAATGTTGACATTGACATGTTGTACAAGACAAAGACAATTTAAAAATAAAGGTTTATTCCGAAATTCAATCATAGGTTGTGAAATCTCACCGAGCCTAATATGAAATTCTTATAACAAATAGTTTATCTTATTGTTATTGTTTTTATGATTCAATAAACTAAAATAATATAATGAAACCAAAACGGACGTCGTCTCAGCCACATAACACCCACTGCTGGGTATAGGCCTCCCCCAAGGATCTCTACAACGATCGGTCCTGCGCAGTCCGCATCCAGCGGCTTCCCGCGACCTCACCAGATCGTCGGTCCACCTTGTCGGGGGCTACACACGGAGCGTCGTCCTGTGCGCGGTCGCCATTCCAGAACCTTTCCGCCCCAACGGCAATCGGTTCTTCTCGTTATATGTCCCGCCCACTGACACTTCAGCTGAGCAATCCTTCGAGCGATAGCGATACTTTAGTTCTCCTACGGATCTCCTCATTTCTGATTCGATCACGGAGGGAAACGCCGAGCATAGCCCTCTCCATTGCACGCTAGGTGACCTTGAGCTTTCTTATCAGACCCATAGTTAGCGACCACGTTTCACTACGTAAGTCATCACTGGCACCTCGATTCGCTCAGGATTCAATAGAGGCAACTTGCCGCTAATAACCGACTTTCCAGCCTTGCATAACAAATAACTATTATTCCGTTGGTTGTTCAATGAAATAGGAAACTTTTCGGGCCTGATCTAAGTGGTAGTAGTTTCAGTTGCTTTATGAATATTAAACCTCCTGATTTTGCCTAAGGTTTTAGAATTGATTTAAATAAATATAAAATATTGTCCACTTAAAGTATGGAATGATCGAGAAAGTGTCTTCGTGATCTTCGACAAATGTTTGATTTTACGGACGAGGCTGTGGTTTTACTGCAAATAATTGGGTTAAAGAAAGTCAAGGCGCCTGCGACACCCACGCTCTGCGCAGAGGTCACTCAAGGACTCGCCAGACACTTCTCATTTACATCTGTACTATTTTCAAGTTTCAATCTTTCAAATTAATATTCTTCTTACTATTCTAACCGAGTTCTTACACTTGAATAGTTTGTTTCGTATTTAAATATTCTGGTTAAATCTATCTGACGTTAAAGGTCCTACAAACCTAACGTTTATGGACTTTAAAAATTCAAATTCTACTTAATCAATTAAATCCTTTAAAAAGAAAAGGGAAAGGTTTGTCCTGTTATTGTAGTTCCACAAAACCACGCAATTCCTCTTCATAAAGGATTTAATTTATGTTTGACGAATATTTATGTTAGAGTTGTTATTGTATAGTAATTTTTGCTATGAACACACGGCGTTTATTTATTTATTAAATAGTAAAACAGGTTTTTTATAGTATGTCAATAGAAATTCACATAAAGCTTTTTTAAACAATATTATTCAAAAAAAATACTTTTTTATTTATCCTACAATAAAAGAAATCGTTTGTTAACGTGTTACGAAATATCGTAGCGGAATACACGCTACGAGGTTGTAGCTCGCAGCAAAATAATCACGTATCGCACTTTTGATGTGTTCGTTTGTAATTCAGGACATCTTTTTATTATATTTGACTACTAAATAATCCGTTGTTATCAAAACCTACCGAAATATTATATGTGGTTCAGGCGTGAGAACACGTCGTCGTCATCACCAGCCATTTTTAATATCCCTGCTAGGGCAATGACCTTCCTTATGGATGGATAAGGAGAATGGGCCGTGACCCACCACGCGGGTCCAATGCGGATTGGCGGGTTTTAACGCCTACAAATGCAGCCGGGACCAACGGCTTAACGTGACTTCCGAAGCACGGAGGAGCTCGAGATAGTAAATTTTTGGTCACCCATCCTGTGACCGACCATTGCGAAAGTTGCTTAACGCAACGGGCTCTTCCGAATTAACAATATTTAGCTTTATATTCAACGTGAAATTGTATGAACATTGTTAAAACCAATGTAACTCAGATTTATTGCTAAATAAATCAATCTTAATAAAACAATTCGTGTTCTTGCTTGGCAACCAAAATGTACAGAAAATTTAATAACTTTAACACTATATAATGCTGGTTGGTTGAAGCTTACTGTTGACTTGTAAAATATTCTCGGCCTTGCTAAGTCACAACAGGAGTTCAGAAACTCACCTATTAAATAATAATTAAATACATGGCGTGGGAGGTTGGGGAATTTAAAGCGAGTGTGCCGACGTTTGCATAGCATATGAACAGTGCATAACACTAATATTAGAACCGCCGGCGCCGGATCGTTATTTACTCAGCTAAAATTGTTTGTTTGAAGCTTTGTATTGTGTGCTTTAAACAAAATATAAAATCAAAGCACTTTCGTCTACCTCTAACTGTATCAATAACACTTAAGAAGACAAAATGGCTGTAACGACACATTATTTTGTAATTGTAAACCTCACTGTCTCCATTATGGGAGTAAGAGGTACTTATGTATAATAAAGAGCTTAGTTATGGTAATTTTACTTTATGGTCCCTAATTAAAATGGCGAGAGTTTTCTTAAAATAATATCTAATTTCATGTCATTCTGTCCAGTACCACTAAGCTTGTTTGTAAGTGAACAGAATTTGCTATATTAAATGGCTGTTATGAATATAATTCTAAAGTAGGAATGCTAGAAGAATATATTAAAGCGCTATACGACTGAAGCGAGATAGTTATGAGAAAAGGACGCGCGCGGGAGCGAGATTTTGCAGATTAGGCGAAAAAATACACGATATCACTTTGTAGTAAATAACTATAGCGATTATAGATAAATGAAACTAAGTGATTTATGGTTTTGTAATTTTTGCATTTTTCAATGCTATTTTTATACTTATGGTAAATTTTAAATAGAAAAATATTGGAAAAAATTAACTCGGCCACAAGTGAATTCTCAGACGGGAATCGAACCCGCGACCTTTGGAAATCCGGTCCAATGCTCTGGACCGCGGGTCGCGGGTTCGATTCCCGTCTGAGAATTCACTTGTGGCCGAGTTAATTTTTTCCAATATTTTTCTATTTAAAATTTACCATAAACTAAGTGATTGTTTAATAGTGTTGGTCTCCACTATTTAAACCAATTTCCAATAGTATAGATGTAACCCCATGTGAGAATAATCTTGAATTTGGTATGTTTAGGGGGGTCATTCCAAAAAGAAAAAGAGTCGAGGCAAAATCATAAAATCATTTTTCTGGTTAATGGTATTAAGAAATGTATATCTTATTACAACATTCGTAACATCTCTAACCATCCTATTTCTGCATAGCGTCTTAAAAAAAAAATATAAAACACAGGTTTTAATTTTAAAAAACCTGTAGTATGTGTCAAACTAAAAAAGATTTAGAACATACACGTCGTAACAATACTCACCAATTCGCGCCAAATTGACTTACGCTCAATATTGTGATTTTATTCACAAAACGGATTTTACCCCGACTTCATGTACTAATCTTTGAACGCGAAGTTTAATACATTCCTTTTTTGTTCCAAACTTTTGCTACATCACGTCAAGGTACATCTTTGTCACGAGCGCTCGATAAAAAGCGTAACGTTAAAATGTTTTCAGTTCCCAATGCTTCGTGACAGGTTTCGGAGCGAATTGTGGGAATTGATTTAAAAATAAAACAAAAACCCGTAGACACAGCAAAAGAGTGAACTCCCTCCCTGCGTCTGTAGTTTTTCCGAGTACTTATAACCAGTCCAGCTTCAAAGCAAGGGTGAATAGGCACCTGGGCTAGCTCACTCCATCGTAGAGCCTGTCTTAGCTGTCTTTGATTAGGATCAAGAGTGAACCTATTCGAAATAAAAAAAAGGTAACAAAATCTAATATTTCCGTTGTTTTGATATATTACTGGCATTTATGACTGTTTTGCTTAGATAAGTGAACCAGATAAAAGGCTCGAATTGAATCGAATGTTTCGCAAAGAGTAATCGCCATCTTCGATTAGTTGGACATCAGTGGAGACCAAGAAAAATCTCCACTAACGATGTATACTTACGTTAGATGACCGGAACTTTTGTGAAACGTAGCACTATTTGGGGAACCGCACCTTCAAACGGTCTTCTAAAAGATTGGAAAACTGCCTTACCATGAATTGCCGAATGGGTTCCAATTCAAATTAATGTTCTTTGTTGTATTTACAATGATACAAGCAAATTCTTGTGCTTTCAATATAAACTACACTTTAACAGCTATTTTACTATTCACTGCTGTTCCTTTAGTTCAGCTTCAACGTACTATTGTTGTTTTTCTTTTGTGAAGAAATTAGTGTTTTTATCATGTTTTTTTTTTATATTTAAAGATAATAAGGAAACATAGTTTAATTAAAATAAAAGTTGTCACCAAAACCTCGATCATTTACAAAATCAAAGACAGTTAACAGGCAAAAGCAAGAATCGAAAAATCATAGTCAACGCGTCTCGGCGTCGAAGCGTAGAGGAGATACCGTTACCTAAGCCCGCTGTAGTATTCTCACAATTATGTGATATTGGGCTATTGGGCATTCATTCAAATATAATGTTATAGCTATCTCTTTCATTTCCGTGCTTTTTCGTGTCTTTGCTTTTACTTAACAGTAAAGCAAGCAAATCATCAAATTGTGAATATGTGTAGTCTTGACTCTTGGTCACAGATATTATGAAAATTATCATTGCACTGCGTACGGAACTAGATATCTCAAGAAAAAATTGTTGATCCTATCCTTTCGATATTTTTTCCGCGAATTATTAAATTGTTGTTATTTATTAGTTTTATAATTTATAATTTCTTTTGTATTTAACGTCACCGTAGGTATTGTAGGTGTATAAAGTAGAGTATGCTCCTCGGGGGTAAAAATGTCCTAGCCTTGGGCAGACTTGAATCATTCAGGATTTTTACCATAATTAATTCCCTCACTACGATCGGGAATTAACTACGGAATCCTTCATTTCGCTCAGGATTCAATATGCTGCCCGTGACATAAGACACTGCTTTATCCCCTTAGTGCATCATCTACTATTATAAACTTCTCTTTCTTAACATAGTATGTTGTAGGTAGCTCTCCTAATAAACAACCTATTATTATTTATCATTTCAATCTTTCTTGCCATACAGAAAAAAGCGGACTTAATGTCCTTTGAGATTCTCTACCAGTCAACCGAATACTATGCATATAGGCTATCTGAATGTGACTACTTCGCTTAGATGAGTTACGAAGTTGTCAGCTCGAAAAGTAGTCAGAATAAGCAAAGCAATTGCCTATTTGCCTACCTGAACTGTTTTGGCTATCTGTATTCAAGCAGTAGTCTAGGATTATTGACTGAATATTTACCGTTTGAATTTATAATTCTTGAAATTTTTTAAATTGCCGTTTTCCTACTTTTAAAGTTTGCCACACAAGAATATATTAATTTTCTGAGCCGACTGTAACGCATATAACGTTAAGCTTACTTTTAAATATAAAGAAAATCATTAATATTAAGAAACCATTATAGTTGTGAAGACTTCACAGAACTTAGATTTAAGGTTAAATCTAAGTTCACGAAATTGTATAAAAATAAAAGTAAAAAGAAATAAATAACCCAGTATTGTGTAAATTTAAGCTGATCTACTATCAAAGTAAAAACCCCATGATCAAAAACGGATCTGATGGAATAAAAGTAGTAATTTTTCGATGCCGAATATTCATGGTAATGTTTTCGCAACGGTACGCACTTCAGTAACAAATTATCAATCAAAGTTGAAAACAAACCCAGGCGTGGGTGCGGGGGGGATCGGATTTCGGAGGGGGTTGACGGCGCCAGACTGGCTGGCGGCTGCACGCGGGTGCATCCTGCGCAGGTGCTCGCCCCTCTCGTCGCCTCGCCCGGGCCGGCGCCCCACGCCGCCATGACGTCATTTCGACACACGATCACCGATACGTAACGCATCACCCGTCCACTTAAATGCCCGACCGTACGCGCCTACGCACCAAACAGTTTGGAATAGTTTCATGAGTTCGCAACTTTCACTTATTCGCTGTACTTTATCAGAGCTGATAGTGTCATCAGTAAACTGAACGAAAATAGCTTAACTCGCCATAAAAAATATAAAGAAAATAACAAGGTAAATGTAACAGGAAAAAAGTTTCATAATTCCGAAAACAACAAACACCTAAAATTGTATTTGTCTTCGTCATTAAAAAGGTGATACTTGTTTGAAAAATCAAAGTATTCTTTGACGGTACAACAGATACGTTTAACACGCAAAATACTTACGGAACACAAATAAAAACGGGGAACAAGTTCATTTTGGAGGCGACGCTTGAGTTCGGACGCGGACAGATGAAGTAAACAACGCCACAAAGAACGGCGGCCAGTATTTCATGACGCACTCGTGTTGTTTTATTCGTTGAACGAACTGTCGTCAACTAATGTATCACGATAGTTATCATCGATAACGAAATCAATAACAAACTTCGAGGGAATTTGTTCACTACTTCAAAGATGGTTTCCTCATCTTGTTTAGGAATTTGTCCCGAAGTTTGGTTTTGGGATATAAATAAGTTATTGATTATTGTCGTCTACTCTACCAGACGTAGTGAATGAAAACAAACAGTGCTGGCTTCTATGTTTAACGAATGAATTTTTTTTATGAAGCCGCCATACAGTAGGTTCTTGGTATTTGGACCAGTTTGAAACCTACCTGTGAACCGTTTCTTTTAAACTAAACTTATTTTAGTGTATTCTGATAATAAATAAGTATATCGATACGATACCAAATAATAATATAATATCGCAAATTATTTTTTTGTGTAAATTATGCTGAAACGGTTAAACTTAATTCTGAGAAATGTTTACCTCCGAGCTATCTTTACTATATTAACAAATTATAAAAACTTAAATATTTCGATCTGACCTTAATAATACATTTGATCGGTAATTTTTCGCAATCACTAAGCACTCGCCATTTTGGATATTGCTTGTAAACAGAGGCAGTAAATTATAAAGCGTGGTGGGTACGCACCCACAGTCACTGGTGTCACACAAATTTACCTAATGCCCACTCGTTACGAGCTTCGCATTTTTTAATCGCGTAATGCTCATGACGTCATTTTGAACGCACGTGTGCTGAACATACCAAAATTGATATAAAGTTGCTTTATGTGAGAAGTAACAATATCGTTTTTTGTTCTGTCATTGACGATTCGTCAAAAAACACAATATGTTCATGACAGTGAACATTCACATTGCACACGGAATCGTGTTTATTACGATTCGTCAAAAAAATTGAATATCAAAACATTCACCTTTTGTGTTTTGTGACGAACGTGATTTATAACAGACGCACGTGATTTAAGTCGTTACCCTCATTTGTCACAATTCGTGATGGGTGTGAACACATTCGTTTAATTTAATAAGCATTGCCGCCGAAAAAATAAAACTTATGGAAACAAAAGATGATACGTCAAAAACACGAATCGTCTTCATGTGAATGAGCACTTAGAGTTCATAATTTACAAGAAGTTCATTAAATGGGTTAAGAGACGTTTATAAAACGAGCTAAACTTTATATTACCTCCTCGAGTTTATATTCAGCCTTGTTTACAACTTCAAAATGGCCTGTGACCTCCTTAAAAGGTAAAAATAAAATCCAACGAGAATAGCCGCGAAAGGGAAATGACCTCATTCTATGCCTAGTGTTTATTGGAAAGCTTGTAACGCACGGATCCATAAAGTTTATTTTTAGAAAGTTTCGGACGTATCTGGCGATCGGCGATTAGGTCTGACCCCCAATTAAGGTTTAGCGGAATAGCCTAAAATCAGTGCGATCTGCGTCGTGTTTAATTGTGTGTACGGGCTCAGTTCACTGTGAATAATTCTACAAATGTTTCCCTCTATCGCACATCTAACAAGCACGCTGCATAATTGAGCCCAATAAAATTAGCACTGAAACAAAATTGTTATTAGCTAACAAGTACACCATCGTCCACATAACCAAATAATAACATAGTTACGTTAGAATAGCACTTAAGTATTTTTTGTGAATGTATTAGAATATTGTATGGGTGTATATTTTGTTGGTTGTCCTTAAATAAATAAATAGTTACTCTTGTTTCTGAGCTCTCATCACTAATCAAGCTACAATCTGATTTGTACTTTAAGTGTGCATGAAAAAAAAACAAAAAGAAAAAAAAACAACAAAAGAAGATCTACTTACTACAAATAAGTAGTTTAAGTAGTTATGGGGCTACTCGACTGAAGCGAGAAAGTAATAAGAAAGGCTTATTTCGACTCCAAATGGATTATTTTATACTTTTTGATTTTCTGTCGGTTTTATTATTTTTTATAAAAATAAAATATTTCACAATTTTTAAAGTTAGTAAAGGTCTCAACTCAATTGTAGTAGTGAAGGCAACTACTAGTTTGAGTCAAACCGTTTATGTCAAACCGCTTGACCGAAAATAAACGACAGTTTTTCAAGATTTCCCCAAAACTACTAAACTAATTTTAAAATTTCAATAAATGGGACCGACTTTGGAACAAACCCAATGTTATATAAAGTTTAAATAATTTCGATCGGTTAAGAAGGCCTACCGCCATCTTTTAGCGCAATATTGTTTTCTGTCAAACATTATCGGCGCATTATTTTTATATGTCACTTCGTACCGCGAACCTCATAAAACAAAATATTTTTTGACGGAGGCTTTGTGTGAAGTGTGTCAAAATATGACAACTTCAATTCGTTCGTTGGCAGGAACTATGAATAAAGATGTACATGGATCTGAGATAGTTGTCTATAGAAACTTACATTAATCAAATATATCATGAGTATTTAGATGTCGATATTTTTCTTGCGAATGTTCAAAAGCTGCCTAGTCAAGTCCGTCATTACAAAGTACCATCAAGTGCAGGCCTACCTCACGTTCTTTTTTGTAATATTTCATCTCCATATATCTCAATGGCTGTGTCATGGGCAGGAATGAAAAAAAAAAAACTTAATGAAGTTCGCGGTACGAATTAAACACTATTGAAACAAAAGGAAAACAAAACGTGCTTACGACATGATGGACTCTAAAAAATGGCGGTAGGCCCCCTGGTGCTCTCGAGTAACGTATTTCTGAAACAAAACAAATCTAGATGAAGGTATGAAGAAATATATATCTTTTTACCAGATTAACATCTCTGACCGTCCTATAGTTTTATATCAAACTTATTCAATATATTAGCGTCTTAAGTATCTTAACCATTTCTTAATCTTCTCAAAGTCTACTCTTCTTGAATGTTAATTTGAAATAGAGAGAAAATTGGCTATGCGTCTCCTCACCCAATACAAAGTTCAAAGGTCTAAAATATTATTTATTGAGACAATACAACCCTTATATCAACAAGAGGTAAAGTATTTTGTTCTATGGGAATGAGTCAAGTGTAAATAAGCGGCTTAGGCGTATTCATAAGAAAAAGTTATAAAATCAAGATCTGATTAAAAATATAAGTAGTTTTAAAACTTTAAGAGCGAAAGTCATTCGGTCTATGAGTACCTTATTTACGTTTGAATGCTGCCGTACCTTTGCAAAATTTTTGGCATAAGAAATAGTTGGACCACTGGACCATGTGAAGGACATATATATTTGTGATGGCCTTTAATTTGCTTTTTGTTGGTGTGTTCTAAAATAAATAAATAAAAAGGCTAGCTATTGATGCAGATTTTTTTGGTTTTCCGCCATAATGGCTATATGCGTTATCTTTTTCCTTGGAACTTCTATTAGATAATAAAACTTATATCCCCGACTATATTTGCTTGCACAAATCTTACATAACCTATCAAGAATCGATCCAAATGGAAAAAAATATAAAATAAAAAGAAAAGCAAAACCTTCTATAGATTTTCATATCACGTCTTCAACAGTGGCTAAGCCTAATTATGTTCCTAAGTCCTAACTATAATTAGATGTTCCGCAGGTATTCCACTAAAACAGAGTAGATTAAATGAATAGTAATAGAAACAGTGACGAAACCCGATCCATGGAACTTGACCTACAGTTTGTCTGGCGTCGTCGGTTCATCGTGTCACGCGCTGACGAGGGTCCGATTTATTCAGCTATATGACCCGCTCACTATCTTCAATGTTTACATGATTCCAGTTACATGCATAACTTAGCATACGTTTTGTTTTTGCTCGAAATTTTTTAAGCAAACTTTGATGACGTGGTCGTCAATGTGATTCTGTTATTGTACGTGTACTTGATCCAAGCTAATGTCTGTTAATCTTGTCGTTCGCGACTTTAAATAATGTCTGCCTTTTCTTATAAAAAAGGAACGGTTGATGATTTGAGAAAACCATTTTTTTCGGTGTATGGAAATCGTTGTCTAATTTATGAAACTATATGTACTTAGTAAAAAATAATAGTTACAGATTATGCATAAAATTGCCGTTGAAATCGCTAGTGATAATATTAAGAAACAGAAACGCTAACGCTTAATGAAATACTTACGAGTATTTCGATGTTAGGTAATTTATCAACTACTTAAACAGCAATACTGCATTTATCGTTCAGTAATTCGTGGAATAACAAATCAAGAAGCCTAAATAGATTCATGAGTGCTAATACTGCTATTACAACAGGAACTTGCGACTTAATGTGACGTATGGGACCCGAGGACACTTGAGATAGTAATTACAGGCCATGGATCCCGTCCGGCTTGCGGTTACCGGTTACTACTTGACGCTCACATTTGTTGTCTAAACGTGCCGCTACGTCATTGAACTGTGTGAGGGTCAGTTTAATGAAGTCACATTGGATAGGTAGGATGATACCAAAATAATAATTTTATTCTGGTCGCCTATGAACACACAGGTGGTATTGGAATAGACCCAAATACCGGCTGTGAAGTTTTTGTTTTTATAAACTGCATTTTTATACTTTCTATTGTTTCATAATTATTTTTTTCATCTATCTCTCTCTGTAAAAACCTATCTTTCAGTACATACGTTTATTTTAAATTTTAGCATTTTCATTTACAGAAGTACCTAACCCAACACCTAATCATACACACGTATTATTCCTAGAACTTTAAGACAAATATTGCTACGAAATTATAATAATCAGTGGGCAGCTTGGTATATACAATCTGTTACCAATTATATTACGTACACGAGTACAGTAAAATGCCGGGAGCTAATTATGTCCAAATCAAACTGCGCATATTATTTTGGTAGTTCTCGTATCAGTAACATAATTTATTTACCTTATACTAACAATCAATAGCTAATATTCGCGTAGCTAACAATATTTTTAAATAATGAGCTGTTAATATACATTATTGTATATATTACTAGCTTCCGCCCGCGACTTCGTCTGCGTGGTCATAGAACTTGGTCCAGAAAGATTTAGTTAAAGAAAGAAATAATAGTTATTTGTTATGCAAGGCTGGAAAGTTGGTTATTTAGCGGCGAGTTACCGCTATTGAATCCTGAGCGAAGCGAGGATTTCAAAGGTACAAGACGCTAAAAACTTTTCTGCCGAGCGCAACACACAATTTTTCACCTCACAACAGCGAGGAACATTTTATGGTTGTTTCCGCGGTCAACTTCCGGTAAAAAATCTTTAAAAATAAAGTTTAATCTAAATATACCTTATTCTCGTTGTTTTTATGATTAAAACTAAAATAATAAAAAAGGGAGTATTATAGTTAATTCAATGTTATTTAAAGTAGGAAATATTGTTACTTATTTATAAGAATAAAAACGATCCCGTAAATGTTACACTGACATAAGGTAGAAGACAAAGACAATTTAAAAATAAAGATTTATGTCAAAGTCCGAAATCCAATTATAGGTTGTGAAATCTCACCCAGCCTAATATATAAAATTCTAATAACAAATACTTTAGTATTATTGTTATTGTTTTTATGATTCAATGAACTAAAATAATATAATTAAACCAAAACGGAGTATTATATTTAATTTAAAGCTATTTAAAATAAGAATCAAATATAACAAAAAGTCAATAGTGCGATTCGGAACGCATTATGACATATTTTTTGGTATTAAATTAAAAAAAGTACTTTGCCGCGCTAGGCCGCAAAAAGCGCCTTTCTACGCCTAAACTGATTGACAAAACCTCCTTTTCAGAGCGTGTGAGGTGAAAATATCTTTTACGTAACCTAATTCCATAATTCATCTGTAAAAAATACTACTTACGCTACCTATTGCGATGTAGTGTATTATTCCGTGGAAAATAGGGATTTTTACTCGACAAAAAGAGGCTATGTTCCTCTCAAGGTTATAAAGTATCTGTGTCCCGAATTTCATCCAAACTCGTTCAGCCATTATTGTGTCATTGTAATATTTTCAAAAAGGCTGAGACAGTTACTCGTAAATGTTTATTTTCAATCGACAACCTAAATACAAAATTTGAAGATCATAATTTCAAAACTGACGGACTTTTATACAAACTTTCATCCCCTATTTCACTGCCCTGGGGGGTAGAATTTCGAAAAATCCTTTCTTAGTGCACCCCTCATAAGGAACCTATGTGCCAAATTTGGAATCTCTAGACCTAGCAGTTTGGGCTATGCGTTGATCGGTCAGTCAGTCAGTCATTCAGTTTCTTCTTTTTAACCCCCGACGCAAAAAGAGAAGGGTGTTATAAGTTTAACTTGCCTTTTTGTGTATCTGTCTGTGGTATCGTAGCTCCCAAACGAATGAACTGATTTTCGTTTAGTTTGTTTTGTGTCACAGATAATTTTATCCCGAGTGTTCTTAGCCATGTTTCATGAAAATCTGTTCAGCCGTTTGAAAATCATCAGCTCTTTTCTAGTTGTTGAGGGGATCTGACTACCTTCCGTATGTCCTATCGATTTGAAATTTGGTACCGTATGGTAGGCTCGACCTGATGAAGCAAACAGCACGGTCTGCAGAGTCCTCGATGACTTACAGTACAGCACACATATCGTGTTTAGGCTCGTTGAAACGATCTTGGTGAGAGGATAGACATACAGTTAGTGACTTTGACCTGAGGATAATTTGATCTTAATAATAAAAAATTAAAAAGCTTGAAATAAAACTTAAATAAAAAATTAAAAACCCCCTACACAAAAAAAAAGTTTACAAAATAATATGTATTTACCCTATTTTTTTTTTATTTTTATTTATTTATTTAATTATTCCAAAAATATTTATTTATTTATTTATTTATTTATTAAACACAAACTTACAACTATTATTACAGATTACCCAATGCGATAGAAGAAGCAAATAAACAATCAATTACCATCATAAACAAAAAACACAAACAGTATAATCATTCAAATAATTTAACATTTATAACAAATTATCCATGTCGCTAATTTTGTGAATTCGCTCAGGGTACAATGAAACAAATCTGTCTCCTTATCAATGAGGTTGATTGTGCGAAATGCACGCGTCAGTGGCGCCTCCTGGAGTAAGTTCGTACGACTTCGAGGGACAACCAGTAGGTTTGGCCTTCGTCGTCGCCATATGTATCTATCTGGGACACAAACACCTATATAGCCTAACACTTCCGGATGATATATTTTACCTCTTAGTACCTTAAATAAATAGGTAATTAACCAGAGCTCCCTCCTGACGCTAAGTTTATTGTACCCTACCATACCCAGAACAAATAATGTAGGATACTGTAAAGGGTAAAACGGGTAGACGCCATATAACTTTAAATATAAGTATCTTATAAATTTATTCTGCACCTTCTCTAACATGAGGTCATACTTTTGTTCATGGTGTGCCCAAATCATTGCATTGTATTCCATATGACTCCTAACTAATGTATTATATAGGGCTATAATAGCTTGCACATTAGTGAAACTATTAACGGTTCGCAAAGTAAAACCTAGAATTCTAAACGCTTTTTTACAGATGTCATTAATATGCCCATTGAATGTTAAATCAGATTTAAACTTTACTCCTAGATCTCTAGTTTCTTTTACCCGAGTTAAAGGAATTCCATCGATTTTATAGGAACATTCAATTGGTGTATGTTTGCGAGTGAAAGTTATAGTCAAGCATTTGGATGTGTTGAATTGCAGCAAATTATCTTTGCTCCATTTGACTATCCTATCAATGTCTTCCTGAAGCTTGTCCCCGTTCCCATCTTTTACTATATTAAATGACAACTTAAGGTCATCAGCAAAAAGTAGACACTTTGAGTTCTTAACCACATTAGGTAAGTCATTTATCATAATCAGAAATTCCAAAGGGCCCAGATTCGATCCCTGACTTACCCCAGACCATGTGAAATATGGATCTGATTTATGCCCTTCATATTCCACATACTGTTGCCTATCTCTCATGTAACTTGAGAAAAATTTCAGCAGATGGGGAGTGAAACCAAAGCTCGCAAATTTTTTTAGAAGTATATCATTATTTACTAGGTCGAACGCTTTTTTAAAGTCAAAATATGCAGCATCGGTTTGTCCCCCACCATCCACTGTTGGCACAACATCCATCATGAGTGAAAGAAGGTTGCTCGTGGTGCTTCGACACGGCCTAAACCCGTGCTGCGCTTCCGCCAGCTGTATATTTACTTGTTCATATAAGCATTTGTATATAGAAGAGTCAAACACCTTCGCCGGAGTTGATAGCACTGCTATAGGTCTGTGATCTTCGATTTTCGCTCCTGTACTTATCTTTGGGACTGGTACGACCTTCCATATTTCCGGAAATATCGCTAAACTTAGGCATTTATTGAAAATGTAAAGCAGAGGCTCGGCAAGCACCAACCGACAATCCTTAAAAATAAATGGTGGTATTCCATCAGGGCCTACTGATTTTTTTGCTTTCAACTGTTTTAGCGCGGTAAGTACATCACTGATTTCTAAATGGTCTAAATGGACCCGAGCTGCCCCGTTTTGACCACCGGAATCTCCAATCGCCGTGTTCACATTCAACTCGGCTCTGTGCCTACTATAAACCGAATGAAAATATTTAGCAAACTCCGCAGCACATTGTTCACCAGTCAAAACCTCTCCATTCATCATAACTTTTTGTTTATTCTTTTTACCTTTTTTTGATTTTACGTAATTCCAAAACGACATTGGATCCCTTTTGAGATTATGAATATACATAAATATACTTAATCTAAAACCTTGCCAACCTGTAAACATCAGGTTGTTGTCAAGACAGCGCTTGTTGACATTTTTCTAATTCTTTTGTTAAGTATATTCTATGTTTTACCTACAACACTATAATAGCACTTACACACAAATTACTTAGTTATTACGTTTATTAATTTCACAGACGTCGAGGCCCCGCTATTATGAGCTGAATAGTATCGTGCAAGTGGCTAGCGATGTCTGTAAAAATTAATAAACGTAAAAAATAAGTAATTACGGTAAATAAATATTATTTTTTAAACTATTTAAGAGTATTTTTTTGTGTTGGGGGATTTTTAATTTTTTTTATTATCAGTATTATGAAAAACGGGATTTTTACCATGTTTGTATTAATTGTTGTCGAGTCCCCGATATTTGGCGCAGTTGATGCGCCGTGATCATGGTGTAACTGAAGTTAATGCGGGTGGGTGGATGTTAGGAGCTTTCGAGTAAGTATCGAGAAGGTAAAGTAAAAAAATGTATGAGATATTGAGCAGCGTTCCTACCGGACGTAAATGGAACTACATTTTCCTATACATTTATTGACATAACGTGCACGATACTTACTTGATAGATATTCGTGCTAACCCTACAGACGAATCGGTCTACCCGCTTTATAGTTCGTTTACTGCGCACGACGCCCGTACCACTGTTTTCGATCGCGACACACAAAACTCACAGTGTCTTCCCGAGAAACATTTTTTGTTTTTTTCCGGTTTTTACATAAACGAATCACTGGATTCCAGACATTCGTCAATTTAAACCCATCTTTATGATTGAAATTGTTTTGATGCTTTTTTATTTCAACCGCTTCTCTGACCAGTCTTGGAACGTAGTGGTATTCTGTCGAAATAATCTGGGGGTTATGAAACTCGATCCAGTGATTCGGCCCCGAGTGAATTAGGTGTTCCGCAGTGGCCGATTTCTGGGTATCGTTGTTCTTGACTGCCTTTATGTGCCCTTTAACACGGCAAGCTACTGTGCGTTTTGTATGGTCTATATAGGATCTACC
Organism: Chrysoteuchia culmella; assembly: GCA_910589605.1. Taxonomy (NCBI): domain Eukaryota; kingdom Metazoa; phylum Arthropoda; class Insecta; order Lepidoptera; family Crambidae; genus Chrysoteuchia; species Chrysoteuchia culmella. The sequence continues at coordinate 12,984,685 of OU342653.1, forward strand.
ACAGCTGCAGTCTTCTTTTATATATTTAGATTTAATTTTAATTTGATATGAGAAAAACATACAACGACCTGCCCCCTACACCCGTTATTATTCCTAAAATTTCAAGACAAATATCTTTGGAATTTCGCGAAGTATGGGCAGGTAGCAATGTACAGTGAATTGGCAGATAATTATAACATACACGATTCCATGATCATGTTTGCAGCTAATTAGGTCGGGATCAATCGTACGAATATTTTGGTGGTTCTCGTAATCGGTAACATAATTTATTTAAGTGCTCGTTCACATGAGGACGATTCGGTATTTATTGACGTACCTAATTCGTACACGATTCATCGCTTGTTTACAGCTGCAATGCTTTTTAAGTACCGTATTCACACGTATCCCGAATCATGAAAAATTATGGAAAGATCTTAAAGATCTCGTGTATCACGTATCATCTTTTAAAATTCATGATCAACAAATAACACGAGTCGTGAAGTTTGATATTCGGATTTTTCGGAAAAATCACTATACAATTTGAATGTCCATCGCTCATACTTTTCTTGATTTTTCACGATCCGTCAATGATGGATCCCGTGTGAATGCCTTAAACTACCGTAAGCCGCGTATCTGCCAGAGTTTGTTGGCAACTTTTATTACCAACACGTGTTAACATCTCCTTATCCATCCATAATGAAGTCCAGTGACCCAGCAGTGGGGACATAAAAAAGCTGATAACGACGTGTTGCCAACACAAAAGTTGACAGTTTGTTTGATAGATACTCATATTCATTGAAGTTGTTGGCAACTTTTGTCACCAACACGTGTTGGCAACACAAAAATTATCAACTTTTGTTCGGTGGATATGCGGCTTTAAATTAAAAAGCAAATAATCTAGCTTCAGTGCTACGAGATTGTAGCTAATAATGTTTTAACAAAATGAGATGTTAATAAACGCAACTCATATAAGAATAAGATATTTTACTCATAATTTCGGGAAAAAAGAGGCCGCTCGCGACCATGTTTTCGTGGACATTTCTACAGTTCTCCGCACAAACTATCATCCTCTATTTCACCCTCCTCAAGATTGTTAACCGATAAAACCAAAATTCAACTAAATGGGCTTGGTGTCTCTAGAGCAAAAGCTACAGACATTTTTTTTTTTATAAACGACAGGGTGACTCTTAGCCTTCATCATACCTGATGTTAAGTATTGATAAGGCTGTAGATGGAAGCGAGCCTCTCCCGGAATCTTCAATCACTGAGGAACTGGCTATCTTACCTCTAGCTGCCGGAACACAACAATGCTGAAAACATTGTTGTTATGGCGTCAGACTTAGATAAGATGGTGGTAGCTAGCCAGGCGAACTTACAACGAGTCCTTCCACCAAACAAACCGAATACATTTATATAATTACTCGTAGTTAGTATGGTTATTTTCTTTACTATCTAATAGTAGTTTTTATCAAATCTTTAAGGTTTCTATGAAGATGAATGAAGAAGAATGCTGATGTAACCGATTTTGGTTAGGGTCACTTCTAACTCTTTTTTCTAACAGGTTGTGCGCTGATGCGCCTGTAAATAGCTGATTGAGCTAATTGTGTGTGTTACTTATAACGAGTGTCGGACGCATATCCGTGATTTTTATAAACGTATCTCAGTACGTAATCAAGTGAGCGAGTGAATGCACACGTAAGAAAACTCTACAGAATTATAAGGTCGTGGTCTGGTTCGGAGCCTAACGAGTGTTGGCTGGCGGCGCGCCAACGGCGGTCAGTATAAATCTGCGGTCGAGCACCGCTGAGCGGCCGTCCTAAGCAACGTGACATAGAAAAGTGAAATCGCCGAATGGCTCCTTCTTACGAGCTTAGGCCTGGTCCGAACTCCAATCGTTATTTGTGTGTTTTTAGTTAATACTTTCATTTGGGTTTTGGATAAAAATGCATTTGCAAATGATGTTTATAAATAATATACATTTATTTAACAACAAACAATAGCATTGTAAAACTAAAACAATAGGTACACATTAGTGAGAAAAGTCACAATTACATTGTTAACAATTCAGGTCCCCAACTCCTAAACTAGGACTAATCCTGTATCTTAGGAGTTGGTGATTCCTCCAAAAGCAAAACATAATATTCTCAAAAACAAACTGGCTGGTTAATATAGTTCGCAGTCTATTGTACATCGTCGTCTCAGCCACATGACACCCACTTCTGGGTATAGGCCTCCCCCAAGGATCTCTACAACGATCGGTCCAGCGCTGGCCGCATCCAGCGGCTTCCCGCGACCTTCACCAGATCGTCGGTCCACCTTGTCGGGGGCCTACCCACGGAGCGTCGTCATGTGCGCGGTCACCATTCCAGAACCATTCCGCTCCAAAGGCCATCGGTTCTTCTCGCTATGTGTCCCGCCCACTGCCACTTCAGCTGAGCAATCCTTCGAGCGATGTCAGTTACTTTAGTTACGGATTCCTCATTTCTGATTTGATCACGTAGGGAAACGCCGAGCATAGCCCTCACCATTGCACGCTGGGTGACCTCGAGCTTTCTTACCAGAACCATAGTTAGTGACCACGTTTCACTACCGTAAGTCATCACTGGCAACACACACTGGTCATAGACTTTCGTCTTGAGACATGCGGTAAGTTGGACGCGAAGATTTTACGGAGCTTCCCGAATGCTGTCCAACCGAGTTGGATTCGACGGGAGATCTCTTTCTCGAAGTTGGACTTACCTAACTGGATTGTCTGTCCAAGGTAAACGTAGTGGTCAACAACTTCTAGTGTAGTGTTCCCAACGTGATCTGAAGTGGGTACAATATGGGAACTTGACATGATTTTTGTCTTATCCATGTTCATTCTAAGACCCACTCTTTGGTAAGCACTACGGAGATCTTCGAGCATTGTGTTCGGGTCCTCCAAGGTTTCAGCCATAAGGACTATATCATCGGCAAAACGAAGGTGTGTCAGATACTGGCCATTAATGTTGATGCCGAGTCCTTTCCAGTCCAAGAGCTTAAAGATGTCCTCCAACGCAGCTCTGAACAGTTTCGGAGAAATGACGTCTCCCTGTCTCACACCTCGCTGCAGTTGGATGGGACTTGGTGCTTTGGTTCTGTAATCGGACCGACAACGTGGCATGTTCGTATAAGTACCTTAACACCTCGATATACCTAGTCCACATGGCACGTCTGGAGAGACCGCAGCACCGCCCAAGTCTCTATCGAATCGACGGCTTTCTCATAGTCCACAAACACCAAGCAAAGTGGCAGATTATACTCCTCGGTCTTCTGTATAACCTGCCGCAGCGTATGGATGTGGTCTATGGTGCTAAAGCCTTTTCGGAACCCGGCTTGTTCGGGAGTGTGTTATCTCCCTTTTTGAAGAACAAAATCACATCACTTATATTCCGTGCCCGCGGCGTTTTGCCCTCGACGATGACGGAATTGAAAAACGTCTGGAGGACTTTGAGTATCGGCTTACCGCCCGCTTTCAGAAGTTCTGTAGTGATTCCGTCGTCACTCGCCGCCTTGTTGTTTTTGAGCTGTTTGAGAGCCATACTAATCTCGTACAGGCTGACGTCCGTGATATCTTCGGTGAAGTGTCGGGTAAGCTTGGCTCTGGGGTCTTTAGCCTTGCTTTCATCAGGTGTCTGCGTGGAATATAACTGTCCATAGAAACTCTCGATCTCCCTCAGGATTTCAGGTTTCGTAGAAATGATGCGACCGTCGTCAGTTTTAAGCTTCGTCATCTGGTTTTGCCCAATAGACAGATCTCTCGCGAACACTTTGGAGTCTTTATTTCGCTCGATAGCCTCTTTAATACGGTTCGTATTAAATTGGCGAAGGTCGCTTGTCAAAGACTTAGAGATCTGCCTATTTGGCTGCCGATAACGATAAGCATGCGCTGAGTTCTGAAGCCTCATTTCACGTCTATGATCCATGAGTAGGAGTGTGTGGTCGGAGAGAGTTTCTTTAATTTGGGACGGCGGGTCTTAAAGTACTTGGATCCTACTCTGTACAGACAGTATCCACCACCGTGTTGTGTAGATCGTCCACATCTATGCTGTTCTCAAGGGCTTCGAAGCGGTTTTGGAGCTTGAGTTAAAAGCTATCGGGGTTTAGGATAGGGGCCGGTAATGGTCGGAGCGTAGACTTTATCAGCCGCGATCTTTCCAGCTTCACGTTGATACTACACAGCAAACTATTTACATTTAACTATTGTACATAATTATCATTTGATAAATAAATAATTATCTCGGTAATATGGAAAACACGTTACATAATATAGTAGTTAGTAAAGCTCAAAGATATTTATTCTATTATATTATATTATACATAACATTATTTTATTCGCGAAATTCACTAGAGATTCTGACAACAATTTTACTATAAAACGTGTTTTTTTTGTGCTGTATAATACAGTGGGTTATTATGTTAAGAGAAGCACACCTGTCTATGCATGCTTTCTAGATCTTTCGCGAGCATTTGATCTAGTATCTTACAATACACTTTGGACTAAGCTGCAGCAGGTAGGAATATCGGCAGAAGTGATAGATACTTTTTCTTATTGGTACAAAAATCAGAGGAATGTCGTAAAGTGGGGTAATGATTTCTCTGACGAGTATACATTGAGCTGCGGTGTAAGGCAAGGTGGTCTTACATCACCAAGATAATTTTGTCTATATGTCAATCAGCTGATTGAGCGGCTCAGCAGCACATATGTCGGATGCCGTATTGACAATGTTAGTGTAAATAATATAAGCTATGCAGATGACATGGTACTGCTGAGCCCCTCAATCAGCGGATTGAGGACGCTTTTGCGTATTTGTGAAGAGTATGCTGAGCAACACGGTCTAAGGTACAATAGCAAAAAGAGCCAACTTATGGTCTTTACGGGAAATAACAGAAAACCTTGTTCAGTACCGTCCATAACCTTGAACGGAGTAGCCTTGGATCGTGTTGCTCAGTTCAAGTATCTTGGCCATATCCTCTCGGAGGACTTGAAAGATGACCTTGATATCCAAAGAGAAAAAAGGGCGTTATCAATTCGCGGCAACATGATAGCACACAAGTTCCATCGGTGTACTGTTAATGTTAAATTGACACTTTTAAGGCATATTGCCAAAGCTTTTATACCAGTGGCCTTTGGAACTCTTACACGAAAAAATCATATAACGCCCTTAGAGTTCAATATAATAATATTCTCAGGGCTTTGTTGAAGCTCCCACGCCACTGCAGTGCCTCAGGTATGTTTGCCGATGCACAGATAGAAGACTTTTTCGCAATCATACGCAAGAAAATAGCGTCAATAATGCAGCGAGTGCGGGGGAGCAGCAACCAAATTCTGATGATGATTGCCGAGAGGTTTTACTCGGCGCTGTATCACAGGTTCATCGACTTGCATGTTAAACATGTAGGTCGATGAATATTTATATTCTGATTTATCATCTTTTATGTAACTAACATAGTTTTAAGATCACTGTTACTAACCCTATGGACTGTAGTTGTCTGAAATAAATGATATAATAATAATAGGTTGGGGAAAAATTTCTTCGCATTTTTTTTTTATTGAAAACATTTTTTAATGTAGTTTATTTACATTTAACTAAAGTATGTAGGTGCCATTTTCTTCGATAACATTTTGCCATCTTGAAGGTAGGGACATGATCCCATTGCTATAGAAATTATGGGGCTTCTGATCAAAAACACCGCGACAAGTGGTTTTGGCAGTCCTCTTGTGATGATACCTGACACTGCCTAAAGAATTCTGAAGAGACCGAAACAAGTGGACTATACGGCGGATGCATTAACACTCCCAGCCAAACTCTCTTATTTTTTGCTGAGTGGCTAAAGATGTGTGAGGTCTAGCGTTATCATGATGAAAAACCACACCCCTTCTGTTGATTAATTTCGGTCGCTTTCTCTAAACTTATTGCTTTAATCTTATCAGTTGTTCGCAGTAGACTTCAAAATCGATGGTCCTGCCTGGTGGTAACAGCTCAATGAATAATGCCCTTCCAATCCCACCACACACACGGCATCATCTTGTTGCGAGTTAACGCGGGTTTCGCCACAGTCAGTTTAACATTGTAAATGGAAATAAACAATTTTTTATTTAAACAATTTTTTATAAAAAATTTAATTTTAGTCTGTTAAGCTTGACCGGCCTTTGACCACGACCTTTTTCGACGTTCTTGTCGTACGTGATCCAGTCCATCATCACCAGTTATCAGCTTCTTCAAAAATGGTTCGGTTTCATTACGTCGTAATAAAGAATCACAAATAAGTACACGGTTCATTAGGTTTCTTTAAATGAGCTCGTGAGGTACCCAAATATCGAACTTTTTTGGTGTACCCAGTTTTTTTCAAATGCACCAAAACTGTTTTGTAGTCAATTCCCAGTATTCAGCTACGTCGTTACTACTGACATTCCGATCTTGCTCCACTTTTTCAAAAATGGCATCCATTTTATCCGACGTGCATCTTTGACATCAAAATTTCCGGATTGAAAACGCTTAAACCAAATTTGCTACTCTCACAGACACTGCACTAGGTCCATAAACATCGCAAATTTTTTTCGTGGCTTGCATCGCATTTTTTCTTTTTTGTAGTAAAATTTTGAATTGTATCGAATTTCTTCATATTCACTCATCTTGACAGTAAAAAAACAAATGAAAACCACACATTTTCCTAATTTGAATTTGGAAATATCTTCTTTAATATTTAAACGTTTAATGATACCAAAACCAGTCAGATATAAATAGTATAGCCAAAGAGATTTTATATTACAAGTTCATACATACTATATGCGAAAAGACTTGTTCCCCATCCTAGTATTAAAAGTAAAGTAGCCCCTGCGATTCTTAAATCATGCTAAAGTAAATCTTGATCTTACTGCGCAACCTAATAAGAAACTTAAAGTGTGTTTGCAGCTATTTATTTTTATCATTCACAGCTAGATGTGTATAGGCCTCAACACAGCAAAGCTGCGCGAATGAAAACACTCTAACGAATTTAGCTTTCAAATTACATAACCTAATTTGGTAGTACCGCTCGCTCATACGAAGCCCTTTCATTGAATACGCCGAAAGATTAATCAAATCAGACTGGTAGAGCTTAATAGCTTCCGCAATTTCGTAATAAGATATGCAAACAAGTAATGTGCGGATTTAATGTCAGTTCTCGCAAAGAAAACTTTATAATATCATATTGCTCTAAAACAGGGGTATTATGAAATATGCACCAAACGTTTAATGTGATTTGATATTTTGAGATACAGCTATTTTTTTGTATACTGCCTAAAGTTTAAGTAATCCTACGTAATAACGTGACTTTGAAGATTATTTTGAGTTAAGGTTATTATTACTGATATGATTTGGCGAAAAATTAAAATCATCAGTCAGTGTCAGTCACGTTTTTTAGATAACATGAAAATATTATCTTTTTATTAGGTATATAATGCTACAGTTTGCGAAAAAAATTTACCAAATAAGCCAATGATTTCCTGACCTCAAAAGATAGATATTGTATGAAAAATGTATTGGAGCTCTGAAATCTATCTTACAAAAGAACATAGAATCAACCTTTAAATCATACGTCTTTTCATCTGCAACGACTTCAATTTTCTTTTAACTATAAGTAAAATTAAATTGAAAATCCCAAAGTAGTTCAGAAGAAATATCTACTAATTAACTAAAAAAAAATTGTACGCTGACACCACACACCACACAACCTAAATCACAATCACACACACTCACACAATCACTACAATATTCACAATTTTCTCTATAACCTTAACTCTATAAATACTTAGCTATTATCTAGTCTATAAAGTAACCATAATAAATTGTTAATTTTACTCTTTTCAACTTTTCTCATACTTTCATCTTTTTCTATATGCTAGCAAATCCTTGTATGGCTCAACTTCCACCTAGTTGAGTAATAGTTTTGTCCTTTCTGCGGGAAGAGGCTGGTGTGGTGCCCTTGTGGTACAGGTTTCTAAGAAACCTATTTCAGGCGCCAGTCATTCACAAATTTAGGTTATGCTATGACACTTGTGTATGAATTGATATATGTAATGAATTTGTGAAGTGACAAATAAATAAATTATTGATTGATTGATTGATAAATTTAGACTTTCGCATTAAGTGTAGAGTAAGCGTCAAATCCAGTTTCATATTATGGACACGAGTAGTTAAAAAATATAACGAAAATAATCATTATGCTCATATTTTAATCTATGTTTGTTTCTAAAATTTCAGCATAATTTATTCAAATGAGGTCATCACCGATAACATGCACTTACATTTCTGTGTAATTGAATGCAGTACTCAACTCATAAGGAACGCAATTTTAAATCGAGCTTTGTTGGCTCCGTTTAGACTTTTAAGAGTGAAGCGCGATATTAAAACGTCAAACGTGACGATTGAACATACGGCCAATTTTCGGAAAGCAATAAAGTACAATGGGCCAGAACAGAGGATGTGTGTGTGCGGGCGCCGTAACCGTTCACAAATAACATCGCGATGCCTTTACAGTTATGACCCCCATATACTTAGGTTTTCGTTCCAAATACGTTCGCATAAGATTAGTAAGCATATTAAGAATTATACTGAAACTAAAATTTTTAGGTTGCCACTCGACTACGAAAGCGGTCGGTCGGAATGATTCTTACCACATATAACTTTCCGCTTCTTAAGGCCTCTTTCATAATCCACAGTGTTCTAGATAAAGCTATCAAAACCAGATAAGTATTTGACAGAAAATTTATCATATTTTTCATATTACAACTGTCAAATTATCTGCTAGATAAGCTATCCAGTATTATATGTCGATCGTGAAACAGGCTTTAATTCAAAAATTTTTGGTTGCTTCGATCAGTCTTACCTTTTGAAACATTATCCGCCGTTTGGTTGCCCATGTGGCTGATGCGACGCGAACTACTTCCGGCGCGCCAGTCGCGGTGCGCTATAGGCGGAACAATAATACTACGACGAACCCATGGACGCATATTGCCTATTGTTTGGCATCTCCCACTCTTGGCATCGGACTTCAACATAGTCGACCGACTGCCATGTCAGCTTAAGTACTCTAACCCTATAATGTATGAATATTAACACATAAGTTTCGAAATGGAGCCATTCAGTTGTCTCTGTCTGAGAAATGTTATTGGATTTAATTACATATGTTCCGATCGGCCGGTTGTTACAATACTCTGTGGAAACATTTCTGTGTGTTACGACCGACTCGGATGGTTTACGTTATTTTGCTTCATTTAAAAGCGTTGGACCTCTCTAAGGCGGCGCGTTAAACGTGACTTGGTCATATAACGACTTGGAAAGTTATAATCCATTAATGACACAACAGAAGCCAACCTCGGCCCCTACAAGCTGGAAATATCACTTAAGCATTTTTTTAAATTAAAGTTAGAGTAATTTATTATGTAAACAAATTCATAAATATTTTGTTTGATTTGAATACAATAACATAACTGTTTATTTAAAATATTTTAATTAAATATGAAATAGAAACTTTTGTTTCAAATGTTTATTTACTGAAGGTAAATCTTTACTTCAAGCTTGAGGTCTGAAAATGCTATCAGCATTTATCTGTAGCTGTATAAAAAAATTCTTTATTGCACAGAATTAAAATAATTATATACTATTTTTTAAAATAAAATATTTAAAATAATAAATTATACTGTATATTTATAGAAACATGTTTACGTTGTAACATTTTTATTTCTTTCTTTTTTCTCCCGCTCTGTTATAAGGGTTTTTCCTATACGGCTATTATAGGAATGACCTTTCTGTTTTTAACATGACCCTTCATCAGTGCTGGTATAAATATTCCCCAGCGGCTATAAGGTGGACTACATAATTTATAGCGAGGCCCATCGATCGATGGCGAATCGGACAATCGGACGACGTAACCCCATCATTAACCCTTCTTTCGAGCAATCAATATTATATTATTTATTTGTCTGCAATATTTAACACCTGTTATAAGCATTAAGTGCTTCAATCTTATTTTAGGAAAGTATCTGCCAAATAGAAGTCGACTATTTTTAGTAAGTATTAGGTACTGTCAAGCATGTAAACCTAAGAATCTAAAGTTGTTTGATAATATTATTAAGATACACATTAAGTACTTACCTAAGTGAATAAGTAAATATACGGATAAGAAAATGACATTATTGATATAATTGAAATAACTAGTTAGTGATAAAAAATGGACAACCCTCGTGTCCATTTTTCCCAGGCTAAAAATTTTTACTATTTCAATTTGCGAATTATTGGACGTCACTGACTAGGTTAATAGTGCTCTTGTTAAGCATTAAAAAGCGTTATTCACCACATAATTAGATTTTATAAAATGTTAGCTGTAGATTATTTATAACTTGAGTAGGCACAAGCGCTTACAACTAGGTCGCAAGTATCCTAAGTATACAAATCCAAAACAAACATCACCAATTCGCCGCAGCTCAATGTCACTTTAATCTAAGTAGGTATATATCTAATGTATAACATTTTCAATTATCATGAAATTTCAATAAAGAACCAAATAACACCCATAATGACACTGTAGCACCTCCAAACGTGTAGCTTATTACGATTTTTATGTATCCATATTTCGAATGACGATTTTAATGACGATAGCAGTACGTAGCGAGGTTGTGGCAGCTGATGGAAGTCAGACTATTTAATGGCTGGAGTTTACTGCACGATATCACGGCAGATATTTGTTTTGTTTTCTACGCGGCTTCACGTCTGTATGGAGAGACCGTGAGTAGTTTATTACACAGTACTCACGCTCGCCCCATTGAGCTACATTGAGCGGTTCTTATATCGGCGCCCTATTGAAGCAATAAAGTACCCTCGGTATGATAAATGGTCTTGCAACCGCCGCCCGACGCCCACCCATTCTGATTCGTAAGTCTTGATCGTGACTCACTAAGAAAATAGATAGAGATTCATGCTCTTAATACCAACACAAACAAACGTCTTATGGAACTTTCGGATGATATACATGGTAGCTTAAACTCATTTTCTGTCGCAAATAATACCTATTCACTATTACCCACACTATTTCTTGTAGCGGTTGAATTTTTTCGTTTCTTATTATCTACCTAAGCTCTAATAAAATGTATTTCTTCATCGAATCGCTTGTTTCTATTTGATACAATACATACCATCCAATCCAGTCTTGAAACAACAGTAAAATTTTATTTTGGAATAGAGGTGGATCAGAGGGCCTTAAAAGGGCGCTAACGCAATATTACTAGTAAATTCCCTGACAATTCATTTATTTGTTTATTACCTATAGAATTGCTTTTATTAAGTTTTCTTGCCTTCAAAAAATTAAAAGCAAATTCTTCTACACTAACACTGACACATTTCTAAACTCCATAGACATAAACAATTAAATGAATTGTTAGGGAATTCACTTTGAAATATTGCGTTAGCGCCTTTTTACACACTCAGATCTTGAAGGCTAAGCCAGGCTCTAGCATTTATCTCGAAAACAAATCTTTTACTGCTTGAAATAGCGAATGAAACATTTATATTAGTCTTGTAGAACAATATCCACGAAGAAAAAGTCGCGTGCGGTCGCTAACTTCAATCAGACTGCACAAGATAAATAAAGAATGAAAAGTACAAATCTGAACAGAATGAAACTCACTGAGATATTAATGGGGTCTAAATTGTCTCGCAGATGACAATAATTTTTCAAGGTCTGTATATATTTTTGCCATTTGAGGCGCGAAATTAAATTACTGCTCTGAAAAGGTAGTGAATAGAAAAGATTCTTTATTAAAAACAAGAGGCTTTTTCGTTCTTTGTCGAAGGAAGTCATTTAGAATGTGAGTTCGTAAACATCATAATCCGTTTGTGGCGCGTGTAACGCTCATTATGATAAAGACCTAGTGGTTATGTCATAATGTGCGTTATTATTATTATTATGAATTAACACGTTATTGTTATGGTTTTTCTTTTTTATGATTATGCAACGATACTTGTTTTGTCTAACTTAACAGATTATTTTCTATACGCGTAATTGACGCAATATAGACTAAAAACAAATTTAGTATTTACAGTGAATTATGAAGACTTATTGAGTGCAACTTTATTTGAATATAGATATGTCGATTGTTTTATATTTATTATACTTTGTATTTTATTTTGATATAAGTTTTAATTGGTACACATAATGTACACTCTTCAACATACTCAAGTCATCAAGGTCTGATATCATACTACTTAATTAATATCTTATTTCGCGTGTTTTGTTAAAAACATATTTAATGAACCTATTTTAGCAACTTAATTTAATGATGTGTTACTGTTACACAAAACGATACAACAACGAGTAGAACATTTGGTACAAAAGAATTTAATAAGTTAAACATGAAACCACAAACGATACTGTGAACGATTCGATATTCCACCAAGTCTATTTATCGTAACAGTGAGAACACCAATCAATCATACTTAGCGGCAAAAGCAGGATCCCCGCCTATGACTTCAATATATTTCTGTTACGTTTTTAGGGACTTTTTATGTCAATCAGTCAAAATTAACGAACAGAGTTCAATACTTTTGAACATTCAACAATTTTGTTTGAATATTATGGCGATTAATCCTTCGTATTTAATGTTTTGCAACTAATAAAAAACAACAAATACCAACTAACCAATTACTTGTGTAATGATGTTTTGTTTCACTTTTTTGGCTCACTGATATAACGATATCCAAATACGCAATACGAGATACATAGACAACCAAATATTCAAGCTTAAATCTATTTGTATTTTGTGGCAACAGTTCTACACTCACTTCTCCACTGTTATGGTAATGCTCTAAATAGTTTTATCTAAAGAATACTGCCAAACAGCTCTTTTTACTGAGCTACGATTATTGCCACCTACGCACCTACGCCGCTCACTTGAATATTATGTTATTGTGCACCTTTTCACATTGTGATACAGTCTGAAATAGGCTAAACTCCTTTTGGGATCCAACCGTTTGTATTTGTCGTTCTTTCTACTTCGTAACTAGGAATATAAACGCCTACGTTAACTCCCTTTACAAGTACGCAGTAATTTTTTAACAATAGCGTCAAAAATATTCAAATTAAATCTTTATATCGCGATAATTAGACGTTTATGTAATGTGTGCGTGAATTGCTCCACGTGTTTGCTTGTATAGTTTGTCTGTTTTTTACGTATCTAGTATTTATTATAGTAACGATGTAAAATACAAGCTAATGAAAGAATGTATTTCCTTGATTTTGCTAAGGTGTTTATGTCAAAAATGTTGATGATGATAATGTAAACGATGATAAGGCGATTCACCCACTGGCACCGCGCCCCGCAGCGGCGCGCGGTGCAGCGGATACCGCGCGCGGCGACGGAGAAGCAGAAGTTGTATTTTTGAAACAATCGAATTACTTATCATACGTAATTGCAAGATTTGCATGCGAAAGCGGTGTTATTCAAAAGCATTTATTTGATTGTTTCAATAATACGACTCTCTCTGACAAACAGCTCGGCAGAGAGAGCTTGGAGAGAAGATAGAGCGGCGGAATCCGCAAGCCGACTACGCTGCCGCGCCACAGCGCGGTTTCGGTGTGTTAGCAACGCGGTTTTCTATACAAATTGATGACAATATTAAAACACCCGCCTCCGCGCGCCACGACAGAGGGCCGAGCACTGGGTTTACCGCCTAAGACTAGATATCAATTAATAAAGTACATAAACGATCCTTTTGAAGAAAACAATAAAACACCTGCTTACCTCTTTCAAATTCACAGAAACCACAAAGAAAATAATCTAAACTCGTGGACGTAACTGAGAAATTCCTTTTGAAACAGTTTAAATCTTTAATCTGGATAACCTGTCTGCAACTCAGCACGTGACAGACGCCTTATAAAGTAAAGTTTTGAAAGAGCATGATTTCCGTGTAGTCCCTGTAAGCCGCCGCTCCTTGGGAGTGGTTGCACGTACTGCGACGTCCTGTAAATATTTATCACTGCCAAGTCTACTCTTTCGACCAGAAAAAACAAAGTGAAGTTACCTTTTTCTCTGTATATTTGTCATGAAGTCATAATACACTCGGTGAAGGATTTGAATTGCATGGTGATTTTGAGTGCCATATTTTCCCTAAATATGAGAGAAAGATACACCATGTTGTGTACCGCGAGTTATGAATGTATTGTAAATAAAATTAGAAATGAAACGGCAATATGTTATTTTTTATTTTTTATTAAATATGTATTAAAAATATACTTATAATAAGATGTATTTATAGAAGATTTCTAGATATACGGGGATTTAGGGCGACTACCACCTACTGGAGGCCTATACCGAAATAAAAAATATATTATATTATATATTATACACAGCAGTGGGTGTCATGTGGCTGAGACGACGACCACCTACTGCCAATGGACACATTTAATGGCAGTCGTTGTCCTTAATATTTCTAACTAGCAACCGCCCGCGCTTCCCGTTCCCAAAAAAATAAAAGTACTCTTATGTTACTCTTCGTCCTTTCAACTAACTCTATGCCAAAAATCAAGTCGATTGGTTGCTTAGTTAGAGCGTGATGAAAAAACAAACACACTTTCGGATTTATAATATTAGTTAGGATAACAAACCGAGTTTTAGAGAATGCTTGTGGAAAATATCGGTAAAATGTATTATATTAATATATTATTAACGTTGTTTATTTTAACATTTAAGACAAATAATTGTTCAGATAAAAATAACATGTTTCAATTTGATAAGAAGAGTTCCTTTAACTTCAACATTTAACTCAATTTTAATTCAAAATTCACTGATGTAGCGCCGTGAATTATTTATAGGTTTAAAATATATCTTACATATCTCAATCATACTTAATAATTACTTTGAGTTCAACATTTTATTTCTTTATCAAATAACGACTTGGTTGTATAATATTCGTTGGAAATATCAAAATAGAGATACAACTACCTTAATGTGCCTGGAGCATGGTTTGATAATGAAAAGTTTGAAAGAAAACTTGACCTAATTACGTCAAAATTTTACACCAGTAAATAATTAGCGCTGGTAGCGAAGAAGTTAGCGCCTGATAATTTTACTTCTGGATATTACAAGTTTCTTTATTGAAAAGATTATAGTGATTACTTTGAAGAATAAAACAAATAAATGGAAACTAACTTTCTATCGGCGACTTAGTTTGCGTACGTTTTCCCATATTTTCACCCCTTAGGGTTGATTTTCAAAAATCTATGTAACGGTTTATAAATATACGTTTGTATGTAGAAGTAGGTACTAGAAAGGTTATGGTTGCCATACTTAAGGGTATATAGGCGCTACTAGATTCTTAGTTTCCGCTAAATGCCAGAGTTGGTTCGGTTGGTGTATGTAAAGAGGTAGAAAAATACATCAAATTCGCAATGAAACTAGAATAATCTTTTTCGAACATGTCCGTATCGTGATATATTCGTAATACTAATGCTAAGGAGGCGGTCGCGTGCATACGAACTGCGGTTATTTCGGTCCGGGAATGTCCCTTGACGTCGCTAATTTGTTTAGAAGCCATTAACGTTATTTACAAAGATACGACCATGTTTTACCGTTAAAACCGCTGTTTGCTCATTAGCATCAACTAAAGCCGAGATTTCTACAAAGTCGTGAAATATTACTATAAGTTCTGAAAAAGGAAATAGAGAATTCAATTGTAGCTACTATAACATTTATCAGATGACTCATATTATTGTAAGATTGGTTTGTTACATCGTTTTGATATTTAAATATATTCACTAATATTATAAAGAGGTGAATATTATAAGTTTGTTTATATGAAGTAATCTCTGGAACACTTAACAGATTTTGCAAATTATTTCATATCAATATCATCTATCTATTCTTATAAATTCACTATTGTGACAATTTTGATAGCGATAGCTGCTCATGTACACAAATAAATAAAGTATCAAGCACAAAATATCTCGGAATACTTTTGGACCAGCGTTTAACATGGCACCTACATATGGAGCTCCTAATGACAAGAATCAGAAAATTCATTTGGCTATTCAAAAATCTAAGACATCTTGCAACTGCAGATACATTAAAGTATGTGTATATTTCTCTGGTTCAACCAATTTTGACGTATTGTATCAGTATATGGGGAGGCGCTACTAAAACCAAATTTTTGGACCTAGAGAGAGTAAAAAGATCCTTGCTGAAAGTCATTTATTTTAAACCTTACAGATTTCCAACACAAGATCTGTATTTACAGCTTCTCTCTGTCCGCAAGTTGTATGTATTGAATTTGACTCTTAAATTACATAAGTCCCTTGTATATAACCCTAATTGTGAAAACAGTAGAAGAAATAGAAATGTCGTTAAAAGTGAAGGCGTTAAAACTGCTTTTGCCAGGCGGCAACAGTCAAATCAATCTTGCTATGTATATAACCACTTGAATAACCAGTTAAATATTTATCGTAAAACTATCAAAGAATGTAAAATACTCATTACCAATTGGCTAAAAGATAAAGATTACAACGAAATTGAAAAACTTATAAAATAATAACTTATACTTTGTCTCTCTGTCTCACACACACAGACACACACACACACACACACACACACACACACACACACACACACACACACACACATGCTCGCACACACACGCGCACACACTTATAGCGTTAGTTAATAGTCTTAAAATATTCTTGTACCTCTAAAAATGCAACTCCAAAAGTGTTTATTCTTTTGTAATGTACGATGTGGAAGAGCGAGGTCTCTTGGCACAAGTATATTAATACTTAAAAGGAGATCTCAGTGTAATTGTTTTGTAAAAATTTTATATTACTGAATAAATATTTTTAATTTTTTTTAATAATAAGAATCAAAGTACTGCGTGTCTGTATATTGCTTGGATTTGCAAAAAAAAATTATTGGGAGACTCAGAATAAGAAGCAGAACCAATTTCTATCATTTTTAGAATTAATGTCTGCCCGTCTGTCTGTATGTCTGTGTGTTTGAATGAGCATCACACCAAAACCACTTATCTGAGTCCACAGAATAGTATATATGTTTAAAGTCCTTATCTCAATTTACCGTAAAGGCTTTATTTCATAAAAATCGGTCAACTCTATCAAAAGTAATTACATTTTAAAGAGAGTACGGACGGAGAAATTTATATTGTTTTTTTCAAATATGCTTGAAAATATGAGCATTATTTTGACAACCTTCTTCGAGATAAACCGATATTGAC
Organism: Chrysoteuchia culmella; assembly: GCA_910589605.1. Lineage (NCBI taxonomy): Eukaryota > Metazoa > Arthropoda > Insecta > Lepidoptera > Crambidae > Chrysoteuchia > Chrysoteuchia culmella. The sequence continues at coordinate 13,001,940 of OU342653.1, forward strand.
AACCTTCTTCGAGATAAACCGATATTGACAACCTTCTTCGAGATAACCTATCTGTCGTGTAATAAAAAAATGGAACGACTTTTTACTTCGAAATATGGCAACCAAGGACGTAACTTTTCAAAGGTTTTATTTAAATTTCGAACTGGCTTGCAAACAGAAAGCTGTTTTAGAAAAAAAACAACAAATGAACACTTTAACGCGGGAAAAAATAATGTTGTTCGTTGTTCGTCTGATTTCGAAAAGTAGTTTTAATTTCCGCGCATTATTTGAGAAAAGTACTATACAAGCCTTGGCCACAACTAGGCCTTGATACACTTAACGTGTAAATATACTTACGTATACATGCGTATATTTACACGTTCGTCCATCAATGCCTCTTTTGCTGGCCGCTGCAGTAATGTACTATAGCGGTATGGCGTGTATGAAAGATGACGTTGTATGTATATTTTGTGTATGTATAGTTCATCAATGTGTCGCGGATACACATGGTATTTTATGTAGTCAAGAGCAGGACAGGTTTTATACTTTTTGCTTGAGATTGCCCTTTACCTATGTCGTTCATTTTAGATGCGGTTTTCGTAATAGAAGTTCAAACGTTATTAGACAAGTTTGTCCCATTTTTTTTATGTTTCAGTACCTATGAACAGATTGAACTGTCGTTATTAACCTTTTTTTTTGTCCCCACTCCCGGGGCACTGGCCTTACTTATGGAAGGATAAATCATAAGATAAGGAGAATGGGCCATCACATGATCCGCCATGAGCGCCCAATGCGGATTGGTGGGTTTTCATGACCGCAAATACAGCCGGGACCAACGGTTTAACGTGCCTTCCGAGGCACGAAATAGATAGTAAATTATTGGTCACCTATCCCGTGACCGACCATTGCAAAACTGAATCGTAGGCTGAGCGCACAGCGCCTCCTCATACCGTACCTACAGCAGTTTTCAGAAAATCTTGAAAACGCTGTCGATTTCGTTGCCTTTCAAATTATATGAACTAATGATTGACCTTAAATTTAACTACTTAGGTACGTTAGTAGCTGGCACCAACTCTGGCGTATTTTTTGTAAATGGATTTTCGACATGGCCGTCATGACCTTTTTGTTCTTACTAAGACAGGCCACAGCACTTTAAATGACTAATAATGAATCCAAATGTAGTGTATGTATGATAGCTTATGTGGCATATAATTTTATTTGTCATTTTTTTATATAATAAACTGTCAAAAGATCTGTCAATAAACTATCCAGACCTTATTAATAAGTGGTAAAACCGGGCCGTAAAGTCGTTTTATTCGTGGATAGAGCAAATGATACAGGGGGTCAGAATGGGTTCAAGCGGTCCAATCAAGACTGTTATGATGGTATGACTCAAAGATGCTCTTCAGTAAAGACAGGCGCAGTTATTAATTTCAATTTCAATTTATTTGCGTTCCAAAATGTTACAAAGATGGTATATAAGTAAAAGACACAATTTAGAAGAGAGGATGACGCATTTTGTGGTCTTATTAATAACCTTCATATTTATATTAGCAAAATTACCATTATATTTTATATTTCTTTAACTCTTTGTCATTTAAATATTCTTTTACTGTGTAATAGGTCTTATTTAGCAATAGGTTTTTAAGAGTGTTTTAAATTTCACGAAATTATTTTCATTTTGAATTTGCGTTGGTAAGTTATTATAAATTTTTATTGACATTATATGAGTACTACATGAGTGTTGGTTTAAGCGAGAAACGGGCAACATTAATTTATTTTTATTACGCGTTGATTATTACTAAGATACAGTCGGGGACCGTCCCAGTCGACCAGTAGACTTTCTTATGGAGTGTTACCTATTTAGTTAAACGTGTATACTATTTCACCAGCTGTATTCAACCTACGTAAGGGAAATTATGCGGATTATAGTGGTTAAGTACTTTCGCTTAGGTCGGTCGCGGGATGGGTGACCAAAAATAACAATCTTAAGCTACTCTGTTAATTTCGTAGGCGTGTTACAAAGCCACATTGTAAAATAACTGATAAAATTAAATCACAAGCATCGGCTATCTGAATTATTATCATCACAACAAAAATAAAATAGGCCAAGTGCAAGTCGAACTCGCACATGAAGGGTTTCGTCTCTCACCCAAGGTTGCCTGGAAGAGATTGCTATGTAACAATAAGGCCGCCTATTGTGTGTTCCTCTTTTTTGTAATTTTCTCTGTATGTGTTTGTTTTTGTATCGTGTGCAATAAAGTTTATATTATTATTATTATATATACACCTACCCAAAATAAATTTTCGTCTGCAAAAATAACGTTTTTCATAGTGTTTGTATGAATGACATAGTTATATTTGCGGTTTTGGAAAATGTGCTATAGCTCTGAAAGTGCTAAACATATTTCGCTCAAACCAAGTTTCGTTGAAAGTTTTCATAAAGATCTACTGCATATCTTTTTTTCAGATTTTTCACTTTCGTATTTTAAAAGTTAGAGGGGGAGGGACACATTTTTCCACTTTGAAAGTGTATATCATTCAAACGGTTGACTTTGAGAAAAAACTGTGTTAAGAACCTCAATGTATTTTTTAAAGACCTATCTATAGATATCCTACACGTATAGGTTTGATTAAAAAATATTTTCTGTTTCAGTTCCATGTATGGGGAGCCCCCCTTAATATATATATATTTGTGTAAAACCGTAAAGCGGTTTACAGAATACATCTACCTTCCAAGTTCCAACTGCGTAATCCTCATAGTTTTGGAATAAAGTGGCTGTGACATTCATCGGACATGACGAATCTATAAGGGTTCCGTTTTTGCCATTAGGCTACGGAACCCAAAAAACGACTTCAAACAGATGCTACATTGCATTTTAATAGTTCTTTTACTTTCAGTTCTATTATAAAATATAGGCAAGTACGTAGGTACTGATGAATTGATAAGCTTGTCTATTTAAGGCGATAAGATGATAAGAATGTAATTAAATATCATCATGCGTTTAGTATTTTCTTCAAAAAGTAAAGAATATAGGCGACTCAATAGCGTCTTTCTTTTTTGAAGTTGGTAAAATGACCGCCTTACCAATAATTTTGTCGGGGAGGATTGTAAACGATGTTCCGGTTCTCACGCGAACGAAGTTGCGGGCACAGCTAGTCACAAATAAAAGTATTTGATGCCGGATTTACGCTTACTAGTTTATATATAAACGAAATAAGTACATTACAGACACTTCATTTTTTTTGTATGTACTGCACAATAAACAATACATTATTTCGTAAACACTTCATGATCTACTCTACGATTTTATCAAAAATAAAATAAGAATACCTCGAAGTCTAGTAAACTTTAAGAACAAAATCCAGCAGAACTCGTAACATGGGGTATTAAGAAAATTATTAAGCTAATAAGCTATTTGAATGCGCCCTTAATTTATTCACTCTTTTAACGGAGAAGTTAGTATCACCGAATTAAAAAGCTTAGATTATTTATTAGTGAAGCTTTTGAAGTATTAATAAAAGTTTATATGAAAAAAAGAGTGCCAGTTCTTGCGATTAAATAATACGGAGACGCGTTCAGTTGCTCGAACCGAAGCTTATGTATTCAAACATATTGGGATTCTTATGTGCATCATGATATTTATTGGTAGGTAGGAAGGTTTAATATCTAAGAGAACAATAAACTAAAACAACATAGTATCGTTTTCCCCTAAATATCGCCCCCAAAACTTCCGTTTAAAAAACCATTCACGTATGTCCGCTATTCTGTATCCATAACCATTATTTATGCATGGCATGAGATACCTGGTGGGGCTCTAAAAAGGGCGTCAAAGCAATATTGCTAAGGAATTCCCTGACAATTCATTAAATTTTTTATTTCCTATGGAATTCGCTTTTAGTGTGTTTTCTTGCATTCAAAAAATTAAAAGCAAATTCTGTTACACTGACACAGTTCTAAACTCCATACAAAATAATCAATAAAATGAATTGTTAGGGAATTCACTTAGCAATATTTCGTTAGCGCCCTTTTTTACCAAAAACCAACCGATTAAGCTGAAATTTTGCAAACAGGATCTCTCAACGATGTAGGTGAGCACTAAAAAACAAGGTGTTTTTATATTCCACGGGAACGGGAACCACGCGGATGAACCCGTGGGCGGCCGCTGTTTATTATAAAGAAAACAGACTACTTATGTCTTTTACAGGCATAACAATACTCATTTCGTAAAAATAGTTATTTGTTATGCAAGACTGGAAAGTTGGTTATTAGCGGCGAGTTACCTCTATTGAAAGCTGAGCAAGTGAAGGAGTCTGGGATTGATCTGGGATTCTGGGAGGATTGGAAAGATTGAATCCTGAGCGAACCGAGGATTTCAAAGGTACAAGACGCTAAAAACTTTTCTGTCGAGCTCAATACACAATTTTTCACCTCACAACAGCGTGGAATATTTTAAGGTTGTTTCCGCGGTCAACTTCCGGTAAAAAAATCTTTAAATAAAAAGTTTAATCTAAATATACCTTATTCTCGTTGTTTTAATGATATTAAAAACTAAAATAATAAAAAAGGGAGTATTATATTTAATTCAAAGTTATTTACAGTAGGAATATATTGTTACTTATAAATATCAATAAAACCGATTCGGTAAATGTTGACATTGACAAGAGGTACAAGGTAAAGAGAATAAAAAAAAGTTTAGGCTGGGTTTAAGTATGTCACGTTCCGAAATCCAATCATAGGTTGTGAAATCTTACCCAGCCTAATAAAAAATTATATACTATTACTATACTATTCTTATAACAAATAGTTTAATCTTATTGTTACTGTTTTTATGATTCAATGAACTAAAATAATATAATAAACACAGAACGGAGTATTATAATTAATCTAAAGCTATTTAAAATAAGAATAAAATGTAACAAAAAAGTCAATACTGCGATTCGGAACGCATTATGACATATTTTTAGGTATTAAATTAAAAAAGTACTTTACCGCGCTAGGCCGCAAAAAGCTATTTTCTACGCAAAATCTGAATGACAAAACCTCTTTTTCACAGCGTGTGAGGTGAAAAATAATTTGAAACGGAAGAAGCCCTAAACTTAAAAAAAAATGAAAATCATCGCCGATTTTTTTAAAAGTGTATAAGTAAATCAATTATATGTCTGTTAATCAAACTTGTGATTGCAACCTCTTTGTTCCACGTGTTCTTTCTTTGAAGAAAGAAAGAATGATTTTTATATACAAAGTTACATATTTTTATATAATCAATCAAATATAAATATTTACTAGGCATTGATGTAGCACAATAAGAGATAAATAAATATAGGTAACAATTTGATAATAGACTGCGATCCAACTTCTTAATTACCCCGAAAAAGTCGCGACGATTCCACGATTATGCCTTATCGGTAGGCCAATTATACTATTCCACGATTCGAGAAATCCAATTCGAAGTTTTAAGACGAGTACCTTGCTTAATTTGGAAAAGAAACTTGCCCATTTCAAATCACAGCCAAATGAAGTCTAATTTATATGTCATTTAAGTTTATTCATTTTAAAGACATGCGTAGGCTTGCATCAGAATATAATTGAATCTATCTGACATTCCCACCCTTGTGCAAAGAAAAAAATATAAACTTTTTTATTTACTTTAGACTACTTTTAGTCTAAAAACCAAAACTTTTAACCTTAAAATTTACAGCCTGCAAGTTATCAAACAACAAAGAAAAATGTAACTGTTATAGAATTTACTTATAATTCTTTCGATATTTTTCTGGAATTGCGTCACGTTCTCAACAGACTTTGCATGTAGTATGTTTTAAAAGTTACATTCAAGAGACAGTGTGTAGAATGAAGTAGTACCACGCAATAGTTCATCGATCACAACAAAAATAGACTTCACCTACAAGATACGTACCTATTGCCCACTATAAGTAAAGCATGGAGGGTCGTCAAGCGGGCGATAGCATCGTGTTTGGTGGGTTGTACTACGCCTCTAAATATAAAAACAACCATTTACACATTTTAATATTTAAGACGCAGCCAAAGCTACAAACATGTGATTTTATGATGTATTTACGTCACATGTCTACGTATTTTGACGGTAGGTATGCGACTTTTCAGCAACTAACCCTCGATACCTGTACCCCTATTACGAGTTTGCTTAACATGACATTTACAGGACTCGTGAGCGTAGACTATCGGATACACTGCTCATGTCGGTAAAACAGTCGCTAAATATAAAAGAGACAGAGCTACATTTTACATTAACGTTTACTGTAACGTCGAGTTTGCCAAACTCGTAATAAGCCTACTGTATTGTTATAAGACTTAACGGTCCGTAGCCAAAACAATCCGATCGTAAACTATGTAAGTAAATGTACTAATTACATTTACACTACTTATTTAAATAAAATTCAGTAGCCACACGCGTAGTTCATTAAATAAAACAACTTTTCCTTATAAATCGTGCTTTTTATTCAATATTTGGCTTATTTGATTTTAAAATTTGGTGGCTATTTATGTTTTTTTTTTGTATTTCCCGACATTTCTGCACCTTTTCGGGGGCCGTGAAGGTTAACCCAAAATTTCAAAACCATGTATTAAATATACAAATGATAAATTATTCTAAAATTCAGTAGACATTTTTTTTTAAGTTGTTTTTTTCAGACATACTTTGTACTAGTTTATACCAATCCGTCCCTTCTTCTTTTGTCCCTCCTGAAAAACACTACTTTGTAGGTATAAAGCTACTTTCGCAGGATGTAGTGAACCGTTTAAAAGTAGCGTACGTACTGTTCTGGAGGCGGATGAGATGGCACTGCGCTGAATACATAATATCGAGCAAGTCCACACAAGATCCCTTTCCGCTTGTTTCAACCGAGTCGACGGTGCTCCCGAGAATCTGCTGTATCGCTATATTCATAAGTATAGCATTTTATAGTTAAGAAAAAATTGTGCAGTTTTCCTTTTATTCTGTGTTTCTAAACGGATAAACAATTCCGTTCTTATTAATGCATACATTCATTTTGATTTATGACCGTAGCAGATAGTTACCAGTACCTACCTAATTATGAGAAAACTATGCTTGTTACCTCATCAATTTGTGATAATTATGTAGTTTTTATCAGTCTAGACAGATTATTAAAGATTTGCGACCTTTTTTATTATCTTCGAAAATGATTTAAGCATTTATTACTATAAAAAAATACCTACCCTAAACGAAACTAAAGGCTTACCTAATGTTAGGAGGTAGGTATCTCAGATTCGTAACTAATTCTAAATGTTAAAAAGTGAACCTTTTGTAAATATTATTACCTATACCTATAGAGATATAATAGTAGATTATTGACTAAGGAGATAAAGCAGTGTCTTATGTTACGGGCAGCATATTGAATCCTGAGCGAAATGATGGATCCGTATTTAGTTCCGTAGGCAATGATAATCCAACAAATGTTTAGTACGTTGCTAGTAATTTGCGTTGAAATCTCTGACCAAGACTACACACATTTCACAATTTTACAATTTGCCATGTTTTACTGATATCAAATGATTATGATAATAGTACAAAAGACACTAAAAACCTGGAAATAAAAAAGATAGCTAATATAATTTGAATGATTGCACATATTCCGATGTCAAATATTTCTTTGTGCAAGGGACCAAGACATACAGACAAGTTATTAGTTAATTATTTCTAATAGGAGTTAAGTCTTTTTGATGTGCCAACTTTATAGTTAAAACTTTCTTGGACCAAGGAAGCTAGGCCTTGGATCTATTTTCGATAGAAGTTTTTGTTGATATTTTGGCATTCCAAATTTAAATGTCATCATAATTACCCAAGGGAACTTCCATACAACATTAGCTCCCTCGGGCTTTAATAGCTTACTTTATTATTTAATACGTGCTCCAGATGCAGGTGGTGTTTAAAGAAATATTATTGACCAATAACAAATAGAAAGGTATCCACCTCTTTTAAAAAATGTATAACTATAGAATAAATCTCTAATGAATTGTGACATTTATTAATATAACGGAGACATCCGATAAAATCGAGGCTCACCTGAACATTTCTATCCACTGCTTACGAATGCACAAAACGTCGTGGCCTCCCACAAAGTGAATAGATAGGGTTTGGGGGCGTAGGCACCGAGCCGAGGCCCGCGCTCCCAGGCGCGGCTATAAATAGAAGCTCAGTGGCCATCGCAGTGTGAGTAAAGAAAAGGAAGTTGCCGGCGAAAAAGTTGAACATCGTGCACGCATAAACGAACAACTTTCCAGATTAGTGTTATATTCTTAGTTGCAAGTTTGCAGCCGAACCGATAATTGAACTACACGATCATTATTTGCAGGTTACGAATAAATGTTACATTTATTCTTTATTCTAACGAATACGCCTATAGTTAGTTAAGAATAAAAAAAACCGCCCAAGTTCGAGTCGGACTCGCGCCCCGAGGGTACCGTAAAATATTTTTTATTATATGATGAAACTAAAAATTAACGATTTTCGCAATTTTTCCTTTATCTGTACTATAAGACGTTACTTCGTACTAAATTTCAAGATTCTAAGTTCACGGGAAGTACCCTGTAGGTTTTGATTTCCGTGCGAGTTTAGAAAATTTGCGGCATAAACAGCTGTATCTTTTGATTGCTTTTTTTAGAAGTTGGTTTTTTTCACAGCTCCAAGGGACAGTAGACCTGAGTATTAGATATAAATTTCAGTTTGATACCTCCACGCGTTCCTGAGAAAAACGGTCTTGACAGACGGACGGACAAACGGACAACGAAGTGATCCTATAAGGGTTCCGTTTTTTCCTTTTGAGGTACGGAACCCTAAAAATCATGAAATAAAATAATTAAAGGAACATCTTACTTTATAGAAATAAGGTTTTTTTTTTTCGCGAATATCATTTGTTGTTTGCTACTTACTAATCGACGTAGGTAAAATATAAAGCAAGCAGTTTCTTATTTTTTTACTGAGTATTCATTTAAGGGATTTATCAGTTTATCCAAACACCATTCCGGTTTTGAAATAATGCGTATATATAAATTAGGGAAACCGCTTATAAAAATTCCAATTACTTTAACGAGCCACCTCTTAAACTTTTAAATTTCGTTGAGACGTGGTTTAACAGAAAGATCCATTTCTTTGTTTATATTTAATCAATTTGCCTCATCGCTTATTTTAACCAAATTAATTTCTCTTTTTATTTCAAGGCAGATGCCTAATCAGTTATTCTGTGGAAAAGGTATTAATCATCATTAACGGACCGTTGTGAACCCGTAACCTGAAATAATCATTCGCGAACATTTTCGCGTGTACGCTTAGTTAACGTCGAAAAACACATAATTATATTATCTGTGGAGGTTTTTTGCTGGTTACACAGTGCGTGGGCGTTTAGCACAGCTCATTAAACTTTTGTCGAGTGCGTGTGTCCCTTTTGGTTCGTTCTGGAAATAACGGTGAAGTCAAGAGTTGCTGTCATACAACGAAGGTCATTGAATTTTTAACCCCTCAAGAAGCACGGCGTTTAAACCCGCCGCTGATTCAATTAATTTAATAGTTCGGGAGTTTAATAAGCCCCCGTCATAAACACGACTATGTGAAACTAATCGTCTCGATTATAGAATTTTCTTACTAAGTACACCCGTTATAATAAGAAAAGTGACAAGTCCTCAAACATAGTCTCTGAATTTTGATAAATTCGACTAATTTTCTTTAGAAAATTCGACAGATCAGAAAACAGTCTTTGTTCAAGAGAATAAACGCATACTTTTCGTTTTCACTATACATAATATGATAATAATTTAAAATTTTGAGAATATTTACTGATATGACTGGGATCTTTTGGTTATTTCCAGAATGCCCGCCGGCTGCAGATGGGATGGAGAGGTTCGCGTGCCCTACGCCCGACCGGCAGGGCCGCTACCGCTGCATCGACGACCACGTGCTCTGCGACGGGTTCATCGACTGCCCCAGCGGCGAAGACGAAGACCGGCAGGCCTGTATGTTCTATAAAACGGTACGTAAAATCTACAGTCTTCTTCTTCTTCATGTCGATGATTCCTTCATATTTTATTGGCACAGCATGTGGCAACTTAAATTGCACTATCAGTTGTATCCATTAGGTCACACGCTGCAAGTGGAGGGACATAGGGGGCACTTCAGAAGTTGCGACATTGTTTGCAAGGGCTCTCCGCATCCGCACTGCGGGTTCTTCACGTATCCCCATTTGTGCAGATTTGGCTTGCAGCGGCCATCCTGGCTACACAGGCGGTTTAACAGTGGTAGAGGGAGTATACTCCCTTACCGTCGTGTGCTGTCCGCCAGACACGCCATCTGAACTCTTCTCTGGTCGTAGCGATTTTTCAGAAGATGAAAGACGAGGGCTACTAGCGCGTGTGTTCGTGCACACAAATATAACAATAATAATAACAATGTTTTTTGACCAAAAAAGTTACTTATTGTTACATAAAACCAACTTAGAACTATTACATGTGTACAAATATTAATATTTATTGCCTCTGCTGGAAATGTCCGTGGAGGTTTATGGCGCTGTATGCTATACCAAAGCCTGTATAGCATACAGCGCCATAAACCTCCACGGACATTTCCAGTTACTAGTCAAAGCAGTCATGGGAATATGAACATAAATCTAATGTAACAAAAAAATCTAAAGAAAATAAAGAATAAAAATTAGAATTTGGGTGTAGCATCTAGTGTGAGCAAAGATCGTATATAAATGCGTGTGTGTGGTGTAAAGTGTGAGTATGTGTGTGTGTGTGTATATGCGTGTGTGTGTATGAGTGGGTGTGTGCGAGTGTGTGTATTTAAAGGAGTGTGAGTGCACCTGTATATATTATCTGTATTTTCAGTGTCAATGTGATTAAGTAGTATTTGTAGCCATTTATACATTTTTCGTTTACAAGATGATTTATGCAGTGAATAAATATTTAGATGTTTGTTAAATCGATAATATAAGAAGGAATTCAGTGCGAGTCTTTCTTGACATACAGTGTGTTTTCTCCGACGTGATTTGGTGGAACGGTCAAATGATAACTAACAGTGTTGTCGAATAACGATCTTAAGCAAAAATAGTTCATGTGAACGGTAAGCACATCGCAAAATTGATACAAGTCAGCTGTGGGGTGCCAGAAAGGTTTAAATTACTACTTCTAATGTTTTTAAATTTGTTTTTAGCCCCCCCAGACGTATACAGTAGCAGAGCAGAGATTGCCGGGTGCATAGTATACTTGTTTTGTTTAACTCGATGCAGTTCCAAACATGTCGTAAATTTCTAAAAAAAGGCATGAGCTATCGATTTTTTGAGGTTAGCTGTTTAAAGTGATCCCGAAAATTGAGGTTTTTGTCTATTATCTTATCACACCTAGATAGTTAATAGATTTCCTGCGCAACTGACTGTTTTGTAAGCTTTTGTTAATAATTACAGCGATGCTATTCTCTACGCCCGAATTTAATAAAAACCTATCCCTAGAAATAGATTATGTGAGATAGTTGAATAGGATATTTTTGTTATTATGACCAAAATTTTTGTTATTATGACCAAAAGTTGCTAGGTAACGAAACTAGTATACTAGGCAACTATCTCAGATAGCCCTTCCATCTGCAGAGATGGGTTATTAATTTAGGCCAGGTTATTAATTTCGACCGTAAACGTTGCTGTTGTCACGACTGATGTCACATCAGCTGTCAAATAGTATTGAAAATGGGATGTTCACCAATGTTTCATCCGACGATATCAAGGATGTTTGCTTAGACAATAACCCTCCAGTAGCTATGTCTCAAAACATGCTACGAAAAGTCGTAGCACAAACTACGGTTTTTCTGTAGCCTAGAACAACGATAAATTATGTTAATCTATGTATTTTGGAATATACCCTTTTTCTTGGTCTATGAGAAAATAAGAAACTATGATAACAGATTAATAGAATAAGATGAAAATGATTTGTCCAAAGCGTCCACCATCACAATCATTATCATATTTTCCTACAAGATAATCCATATCGATTGTTCTTTAGAAATGTTTTTGTGTTTAGCACAGGTACTGAAGGTAATATAATAATATCTGCATTCTATCAAATCTTTGAAATAATGAATGAATCGCTATTTTCAGACGAAGGCCCACCTAGACGTGCTGGCCGACGCGCTGTTGCGGTGGGCGCGCGGCCGCTAAGCACCCCGACCCGACCCTAGTGCTCCAACATTCCGCTAATTCACACGGACCTCATGTTAACTGACACTCGATCGATCGGCACTGTGCTCTCCTGCGATCAGTGGTAGCTGCGAACTCCCACAAACACATTCGGACGCAACCAGTCAAGTATTACTCGTAGACGCGTTGAACGTAATGAAACATATCAAGTAGTGGTGCAGCATACGCCAAAACCATGACCACATAAAGTGTAGTGTAAGGTTCAGGCAGCTAACAGACGTGATACAAAGGAGTTGTGTGCGCGCGCAACGTATGCGTTGGAGGCGAAGGAAGTGACGCGATCTGGTTTCGTCCCGATTAAACTTCTCCGCAGCTGATTTATTTTCCAAATATTTCGTACCTTCTAGCACTTATTAAACTAAAATGTGAGACTGGTAGTCGACATTGTTAGTCGTAGACATATACATAAATATTTTAGATTTATAGTTCTTCATTTGACGAAACATAAATGTTTATATCCGTTTGTTGAGATGTCTATTCATTTTATGTATTTACTCTTTATTAAGTTACGACATTCATTATCTATGAGGGTTGTAAAATAAAATAAGAGAACTCTAAGAATGTGTATATAGGTATATTTAATTATTTACATTAATTATGATGAGTTAATGGTTCGGCCTATACTTAGTGAGCGGGACGCCCGTTTCCAGTGCGTTGTCCACTTAAAGTGGTTGCCAGGTGTTTCGATTGTTTCATATTTAACGATTAATTAGCATTATCGTTATGAAAGACGCTTAAAAGTATTGAATATTATATGTATATCTGTTTTAAACATGACATAAAATCTCATAGGCAGCTATTATTGTAAAAATGATAATCCGTTATATAAACTATTTAAACGTTGATTCCCTTAGTGTACTATGAAGTAATTTTCATACTTTTAGCACAAAGTTAGAGTTTCGACTGAAGTGATCATTGTTATCGAACGCCGACGAAGTCTGGCAGCTATTTACTTATTATTATCGACTCTAGTCATCGATCAGTTCCTAGCCATGTATTTTTTTCTTATTTCGTATTTAAACTTCAGCTTTACGGAAAGAATGTTTGTAAACAAATCGCCCATACTTAACCTCAATAGTGCTTTATTACTTACACGTTTTATAAATATGCGCACTTCATAAATAGCTTACTTATGTTCTCCAAGTTTGATTTATGGTATTAGTTAACTAAAATATACGTTTTTGTGAAACAATTAGGAAAATGCTCAAATATTGTTTACAAATATTCTTTGCGCAAGATGGCTGGAGTATAGTTACCTACTTAGTTCAAATATTGATATTAGTCAAACATTATTTTATAACATTCCTATTATTAGATACTTTTTGTATAAGAAATATTATTTACATTCCAAATGAGATTTAGTTACGAACTTGATATTTTAGTAAATGACCAGACCAAGTATTCATTGTGATTTGAATATGATATTATTTAGGTGCCTAATTTTAACATTTATTCCGGCTGGTTTTATTCCGGTTTTAAGATTTATTAATAATGTAAAGGGAAGATTTCTACTACTTTTTTTATGAACGACGGCGAGACTCTTAACCTTCATCATACGTGATGTTATGTATTGATAAGGCTGAAGATGGAAACGAGCCTCTCCTGGAATCCTCAATCACTGAGGAACTGATGTTGTACTTAATAAGATGAAAACTTTCAAAAAGAAGTCCTTCCTTAGCTTGTTTTTTATTACTTTCAATACTCAACCGTGCCTAATAGAAACAGTACTCGAAGAATAAATATACTACTGTGAAATGAGAAGATGGCTGAATAATAAACAAAAGTTTTTAATTAATTCCCTTGAAGTAATCTACCTGAAAATATGAAAGTTAGTGAATTTCCACTTAATAAATACGTTTTTATGTATTAATGCGTCGGTTAAATTCATAATTGTGTTACATAGGTACAAAATCTTTTTTCATCATACTTTTGTTAACATCAATGTTAAAATAAATTTTAAACTAGTAAAAACCACATATCTTCACTTGCTCACACGGGACGAAAGGAGAGTCGGTGTCGTTTTTTTCTAGTTTACAATTTATGTTAGAAAACAAATAGCTTTGTTAATTTTGACCTAAACAATTTACCTACCCTAACCTATTATTAATTTTTTTGCATTCACGGGCTATTTTATGAGATAAATTTTATACTAGCAGACGAGATGTTTTTTTAAGCATAAAATCTATCTCGTAACCAATGTATTTTTTCTTTTTTTTATGGAAATTATTGTACTATGTTTTCACTGTGTTCACATCAAATTACTGCAAATTAGGCTAAAGATAAGATTTATAATATTGTGTAGAGAAGACAGTGGATTAGACTAGGAACTTAAATAAAATTAAATTTTAGTAATATTATATGTAGATAAAATGTATTAATTTGTATTAACTATAGTAGAAAGTAGATAAAACATAAATATAGTAGATTGTTTAAAATTAAGGTAGATATTCATGCAATGCATTAGGTATCTACGTGTAAGTGCATGCATATTAATAGTATCAACACTATACTTAATATATATAACATCTCATGAATTAGTATAATCAAAATGCACACATAAAATAATTAATAATATCATTTTGCAGCACCTACCTATATTTTGTGTAGTAAGTTAGGTAAAATTTTATCTTATTTAATATAATGTCATATAATTACACAATTATCAGTTAATGGTCATTTTGGTGTTATAAAACATTCGCAATCTTTATTATAAAATATAAATAGGTAGTTAGTGTGTGTATAGTTATATTCCAATTTGATGTGAACACAGATTTTTCGATAACTCTTGCGAAGGATGGTGGAGGCACATCAAAGCATGTGTTTATTGTAAACTTTTACCGAAGTCCTAAATGCCTATAGGTCGAGTCAAATAAAACGAAACACCAAGTAAACACCGCTGCAGTCTGTTAGAACTAAGTTCTTGAGCCACCAGACTGAGTGGTGTTTACGTTATTTAAAAAAACGCAAACAAAAAAACTGTATAAATAATTAGAGATTAGCTTTGATGTTTCATCTTCCGCGAGATTTGTCACCATCTTAAATTTATTAAATTTTTTTATTGTGCAAAAGTTTGTTTCCAACACTTGATATTATGTCACAATATTAAATATTATAAAGGCTGGTAAAAATTTAAAATATGTTAAAATTTAGGTATACTTACAAATTTTTTATTAAGTTACATAATTGGTCCAGTTATCGAGGTATTCCTCGAAGCGCTCCTAAATAATTTCTTGAATCGCACTCATTATGATATCGACAGAAGTTTTAATACTCATTTAGAGGGGGTGTTACGAATACTTTTTAATTAAAATATTGTTAGTTGAAAGGACCAAAGGCTAATTGTCTAATTTTAAAATTTATCGCAATCCCTTTCAATTCTTCATTTGAAAGATATTTACATACTTTCAGGCCACCACTATATGACATTTGATAGGGATTGTGATCGAGACGCATTTTGCAAGGTATTGAATGAACGAAATTGTAGTGTCTCAGCTCACACGAAAAAATATCTTTTAAATGTATGGAGAAGTGTCAAATGAAGTGTCATTTAAAACGTCATTCGTTTCGAAAGGGATTGCTACTATTAGTTACACAATTCCAAAATCATTATCACAATACCTTTGAAAGGGATTGTGATAGATTTTGAAATTATGTTTTGAGAAATTCTGATTTCATATTAAAGCAATTTTTATTTAATTATAGGCAGCCAGCAGCTTTTCAATTAAGTATAACTCCTGGTTGGTTATGCTGCCCTGGTAGGTACTTTTTGTTCAATATTTTGATATATTTTACTAACAATACTCTATCGTAGAGTAAACAATTTTAAAAAGTCACGTGCAATACTTGATAACTGTTATTTTCAGTTAGTACCCATCACTATTCAAAATTTGAACATAGGTGCGCTTCGAGGAATAAAATTATAATAATGCGCTTCGTTAGGTGCGCTTCGAGGAATACCTCTATCGGTCAGCGACTACTGTCTTACGACTACGAGGCTACGAAAAAGATACTGCTACGGTATCGTAGTCAGTGTAAAATCCGCAAGGGAGTGCTAGTCACCGCCAAGTGACAAGCACTTCCGCGCGGTCAGGGATAACTTTTAAAAACAATGAATCTTGGTCAAGTTCGGCATTTATTTATAAAAAAATTATATGTTTTTGCGTGCTCCTTGTATTTATTAATTTGTTTGAGAATTATTATTATACTTAATCACATCATTGGTGTCATTTACTCGTTACTGGTGTAATATGAGGTGTATTATTTTCTAAGTGTAAATGTTTTATTAGGATGGAAAATAATGCTATTATGATACATTAATGTAATTGCACTCAAAATTTGCCTGTTTCGTATGTGCACAGCAATTTATTGTGATATTTTAAATACTATAGGGTAAGTCGCAATCATGATCTCGAGAATAGACTATGTACCTATCAATGTGATTAATAATAATTTATGTATTATGTACCTATAGGAGCTATTAAAATTCCGAGTCGATATTCAATACGGGCTCAACGATATTCTGTTATAGTTTGCTACAACTTGAAAGTTATTTGCATCCTGTATACTACTACAAGCGTAGGTAACCTTTAATTTACGAATAAATCCAGTTTGTGTTCTCACTGCTGACGGTTAGGCTAGGTACCTTTTAGCAATTTCAGTCAATTTGAATAAGAGCTTTGTGTATATTATGTACCTACCCGCGTGTGGTACAGTCGCCGCCGCCGCTGGTGCGACCCGGCCGGCCGGCGCCGGCGCCCCCCTCGCACCCCTTCATCGCACCATCCTCACCATTACTATATTTATCTAGTTAATATACAATATATGTAAGCACAGACTATGAGCACAATTTCTCTACACGTAATGAATATCTACTAAAAAGGTAAACATTTATATTTAATCGTTTCTAGACACTTTTATATCTTGCAGTGTACTGCAATGGAGGCGGTATGTGAAACCTCTCTTCAGACAGGAAGAAAGCTCATTAGATCTTCCGAACTCAGTTCAAATTACGTAACGTACTATTTCTCGTAAATTCATTGATATACCTACCTTACCTACCTTATCTCGCTCAAATGGGAGAGAACGGCTTAAACTAACTTTACGGTTGAAGAATCATATTTTTAGACGTCACACTTGTAGATTATTTATCACACGAAATATTTTTGTTCGTCAATTATAGAATACACACAAAATTTTCGTAAACATTTTTCCGCAGTCAAAATTAAATGTAGGCATTTCCCGTATACAATGAAGCCATAATTTCAGCTTTTTTTCATTAATGTCATTATTTAAAAATGCAAACTATTTTTGTAGATACATATATTTAATTGATTACCATACTAGATAGGTGTTTAAAATAGGTATATTTTCTCAAATGTTACGTTTGCCAAAAAGACAAATTTAACCTTTTCTGACCGCACAAACTGGAAAATTGTTAGAAACTAAACTCTATTCGCAATCTTGTACTGCAGACGGGCATAAACGCCGTTCTGGTCGATGCCGCATTATTGGCCTCTCGGGAAAGAGTGCCCTCGGAGGGAATCCCGCGCCGCCACCAGCGCCATGACACGCCATGACGCGGCAACTCTGACACCTCCTAGACATTAACTCCGAGGGTAAGCCCTCTTCTCGACTGCGTCATCAATGGGTTGCGTTTGTTAAACATTAGTGCAAACAAAGCAACTCATATGGCGATAATCTTATAACGACTACGCTATTTTGTAGGCGTAATATACTTTTGGACTATTTATTATGTATTGTTAATTACTATGTATGTTGTATTAAGATAAAAAAATGAAAAACAAAAATAAATGTTAATAAATGCCTCAGCCAGATGACAAAAGTGTTTCATTTGTGTCTCGCTAAAATGCTTATTAATGTTTGTCATAACTATTTATTATATCGTAATATACAAAAAATTATATGTGATGGTAACAAAAGTAGAAACATATGAAAACCTCCATGATTCTAATTATTAGAAATCCGGCTCGAAGGACCAAAGATGCATGGTGTGGTGTTCCACACAATCTTTAGAAATGATACTTGATTGATATGATACATTATTTAATTGTAAAAATATGTATATGCTGTGATGGAATGACTACACGTAACGATTGCTAATTGTGAACTAAATTAAAAATATATTGCAATTGACGAGTAATGCTGACATGGCGCTATGTACGGTTATTGCACCGTACAATGAGAAAGATATTTATCTTAAATGCCTATTTTATAAAAAATATATAAGAACAACTCACATAGAGAGCACAGCAGTGTTTTTAGGGCTCCGTACCTCAAAAGAACTGAACCCTTATAGGATCAATTTGTTGTCCATCTGTCCGCCGTCCGTCCGTCCGTCTGTCTTCGTTTATCTCGAGAAAGTGTGAACGTATCGAGTTGAAATTGAAACCAACAGTCTAATGATGGTGTAAAAAAAAACAAACTTGTAAATTGACGTAAACAAAAGACACACTTTATATATTTCTCTAATTGATGAAACGACGGTGGCCAACACTGTAGAAATAAATAATATAGGTACTAGAAAAAATCGACGTGTCCTCTTAGGTCTCTGTAGCATAATTGGTTAGTGCATTAGGCCGGATTCCCAAGAATGCGGGTTTGAATCCCGTCAGGGCGACATGAGACTAGTTGCTTTTTTCTAGTATATTTTCTTATTTAATATTTGTCACATAAAAATAGCATTGTAAAATGCAAAATTAAAAAGTTATAAAAATCAAACTTGTAAATTAATGTAAAAAAGGTAGAGCCTTTTAACCGCAAAAACGTATATTTCGACACTCTCAAGGGAGTCAAAATTCATAGGGTACTTTCCGTTGACCTAGAACTATAAAATTTGGCAAGTCATATCATCTTTTAATACAAGTACCTACAAGAAAAATCTGAAAACAAAAATGTGTAATTAAATCATAAAAAATGTAGTCTTTTCGGGAAAAATTCGGAAAAAAACTGCGAAACTAGATTTCTGAATTTATAATATTATGTAGGTAGGTACCTAAAAATTTGTGCAGTACCCTCGGTGGGCGAGTCCGACTCGCACTTGTCCGGTTTTTATTTTTAATAATATTTCTGTTTAAGGTGATTCGTCACGGTCAGCTAGGCACTGCCGCGCCAACAGATGGCGTTAATGTCCTGATAGAGCGTATTTATTTATTTTTACAACGAAATAGTTCAAATTTTTAGGATGTAAAGAAATTACCGGTAACAGCGTAATATTTGTAATGCACCTAACATTACTTATATGGTAATTTAAGTATTAAAGTCACTTTATTTGTGCATCGAAGTGGCGCGCGAATGATTCTCACACACATACATAGAATTTGCTGTCAACTGAAGCGTTAGTAAATTTCGGCGACTATTCAAAGGTACAATTTGACTATTTGCGTAAGCGTCTCAGCTTGATCACGTAAGATACCGGGTTCAAATCTCTGAGTGCTCTACTTTTTTTTAACTTTTTATTTGTTTTATTTTTGTAAATTTATGCAAAGGAGATCATTCAGGATCCATACATTTTTGGGCCCATTCAGAAAGTGCCAGAAAAAAAAATCTAATCTTTGAACTTGTATACCTTGACTTAGAGTAATCTTACAACTTTTATGCTCCAAATGACCAGTTCTTTACGTAAATTATTTGTTTCTTTGTTGTGCGATACTTTTAGAGACGGGCCCAAAAAAAAAATTATCTCTTTTTATGAAATTATTTTAGTTGTGAAATATATTTTGTCATTTTGCGCGAGTTCAAAATTAAAATCAGGTGTTTACTATTGCACAGTTATTTATTTATTTTTTGTAAAACTAAAAGACAAACATTTATGATAGAAAGACAATTATTGGTATAATGGTATTTCAATGAAGTAAGTATAATGCTACCACAATGAAATATCTAAACACTTTTGATTATTTCGGACTCTTCGAAGTACCACCTTCAAAACCAGAATTTTTGTAAAACCAACAGACAGACATTTATGATAGAAAGACAATTATTGATATAATGGTAATTCATGGTATTTGTGCTACTACAATGAAATATCTATACAGTTTTGATTATTTTGAACTCTTCGAAGTACCACCTCCGGCAAAACGGAATTTTTATAAAATGATACCAATTTGTGTAACATGTTCGAAATAAAATTTTCGTCACGCTCGATTTCCAGTACAGTAATATCATGAGCTGGAGAAATATAGCCCACAAAGTAGCATATATTCATTTTGGAAATCCGTAGTTGCCCCTGGATCTGTAACAAGAATAGATAGATGTGAAAATGTATCCAATGAAGCACACTGTTCGTTTACTGCATGTAACAACAGCATGTAATTGGTACTAACCTGATAGTAATAGTTGTGTTTTTTATTGATTTGTAAACTCCCATTGCTATCAATATAGAGCGGGAAGTTTTTTCTGTCTTTGGCAGCAGAATTCATATCTTGATTGTTGCGAGCCAATGAGGGGAAACATTTGATTTCAAAAGAGATTTTTCTTCTTCTATAACTCCTGAAATTCATTGATTGCAATAAATAATAATGTTTTCATAAGTAATTTGGACAGAACAACAATGATTTGTAATCAATTACTGCCACATACCATCTGGACTAGCACCTAAAAAGCCGAACTATTTGTCAATGAAGAGCCATGCTGGTCGCACGTTTTTTTAATTTTTTTCAGAGAACAATGTCCTTGCCACCGACTCGTTGCATTGACCAAATGACATATCTTTGGTAAGAACATTGTTTTTACTGGGTTGTGGCAAGGTGTTGTCGATTTTCGTTTACATATCTGTAACAGAGGCATAATTGAGCATCCTACTTTGCGGTATATCACAAAAATGGGGTATACCTAATTGAATTAACCCTTTGAAAGACTTTACCATTCCAAACTGACTTGCAGTTAGCCTGTCACATCTGTGTGTATTATACACATCATTTTCGTGTTGTCCTATGGTTAGGTGTTCAATGTCTTGAATTTCCTAATCAGTTTTTTTAAACTCTGTTAGTTTTAAGAGACATGCTTTTTTCAGGTCTGTTTCTACAATTGGCTCATTTGCCTCTTGTGCCTTTGGGCCATAATTCCGGTTAGGTTTACATTTGGGGACGAAAAGCCGTGTACGTGTGTAGTTTTTCCGTCTTTCTTGAGATTTTCCTTTTTGAGCAATATATTTTTTTACTGTTTGCCCTGGGCTTTGTGCTGTGTGGTTTTTCCATGCACTTGCATGCCAGTTTTCACCAGTATTCTTGAACCAGAATATTGGTGATTTTTATAGTCTTTTCGCGAAGTTCTTGGCTCCATATTTATTGTCTGTTCACTAACACGAACGGATAACCTCTAAATTATAATATTTCTAATATTGCAATTATAATTACTATTATAATCATATAAAAATGTATCGAACGAAAGAAAAACACTTGTATAATGTGACGCCTCATGTAAAGTCATAACGTCAAGACATGAACCATTGCAAACCGAGATCTAGAATGCAAGAAGCACAAGTTTTCAAAAATAGGGCAAAATACTCTGTAGGAAATAAAATCATAATATTATTTAAGTATCGGACTTATTTAAAAAACATCTCTGTATTCGTTGACAGTGCATAAATAGCTATGTTTAGTATAATTTGATAGATGGATAAATTAGTTATATTATGAAAAAAGGTATTTTTTTCAAATCATAACTAAAAGAAAAATCTACTCTTTTTGGATGGTTTTTCTTTAATCTTAAATCTTTTCTACAGCAAAATAAATAAATATAATACCAAACTAAAATATCTTAAGGTTTTGTATTTCGTCATCTTTCGCGATATTTTACATGCTCATATTGCTCATTGGAGATAGTTCTCCTACAAAAAAATCTATAATTTTATAACGCTAGACATGGTGCTAAGTTGTAATATAAATAATTTGAATGGAATAAAATAATGGGAAGAGCGGCAACAGTGTACGGATCGAGGGATAATCGAGCTGGCAACGCAGCCACGCACGCGCCAACTAAACTCTCAACTTTAGCGTACGATACTGTCGGTGTGCACTCACACATTAACAAAATTGAACAAAATTTTCGACTGATTTATGCGATTATTATACTGTTTTTATCTGGGAAATATAATTTACCGCAAATAAACATCATAATAAATACCAAAGGATATCATTTAAGTTTATGATTATGCTTCATTCGCCCGTGAATGGAAAAATACTTTACTATGGAAAACGAACCACCTTAATAATGTTGTTGTTAATGATTTTATGAGGTACTAAATTCGCCTTCTGCGCCAGAGGTCCCGTGTTCGATCCCCGGACAAGACAAATATTTGTGTGCATGAACATGCCTATTTGTCTTGGAGCTATTTTTTTTATTCACTCGTCTTTGAACCACTCGCGCGACGAGTGAATATTATATATAATATGTATGCATAAAAAAGTATATAAGTATGTTTATCCGTTATCTAGTACCCATAACACAAGTTCTTCGTGAAACTTAACATGGGCTAGATAATTGGTGTGATTGTATGCATTTATTTAATATAACACTCGAATTCGACTCCGTTTTGCCATCATCGTGTCATGGTCGTGAAATCTTGTTCCATGAACATGCTCTTTCAATAAATGAAAATCACTAGGGGTTAAGTCCGGTGAATATGGCGGATTATCTTAAATTTAAAGCAAACCGTGCCGTGAGTGCAACGTCGGAGCGATGAGCTGAAGCGTTACCATGGTGAAACAAAACCCATTTTTTTATGAAATTGGATTGGAAACTACCAAATGAAATCGTTAGGATCTTTGCAGGTTATTTTTAGAGAGTCATCAAGTACCTTTCTTTCTATTTTTTTTTTTTTTGCATTTTCTTGGTTTAAAGTCTTGGACGTTCGCCCAGAACGAGAATCATTTTCATAGCTCGATTTGCCTCCTTTAAACTCAGCTATTGTCAGCTACCCAGTAAACGAACATGGAATAAGGTACAGCATCAGTCCCTAACACTACTGAATATCCGAATAAATATCCGTAGTTGACAATTTTTTCAGGCACTGGTACTTTATCACCGCGCGTATCTCGTTTTTATGTTTTACAAAGTAATTAATAAACTTTAAAGCACAAGACGGAATCAATTGATATTTGGCATACATACATACTAAATGATAATGACACTTAAAAATAAAAATAAAAACATACAACAAAAAATATAGTGTATCCATTTCTAAGAACTTCTTGATTCACCCTCGTATTTAATAGTAAATAGAAGAATTCGACTTCGTTTTGCCATCGCTCGGCCCGTGGTTGGATTAATCTTGGAAAAGCAATAAAAACACATGACTATTTGAGATATAACAATATATTTAATAGTAAAATAGAATTTGAAAATATATGTAGATAAGTATTTAGTTTCAATCTGTAAGATATATACAACTTTTGATTTCATTTTTGTTTTTTTATTTCTTGTACCATATCCTTCAAGGCCGGTACAGCGTCTCGCAACTTTTCTTCTAATTCATCCTTTTGTTCTTCTGATGCAGTTAAGTACTTTGTTACCAAATCTAAAAAATAAGTTTTTTTTTTACTTAATTTGTCATCATTCGTATATAAGACCAGGGGGGCAATTCTCGCGCCTTCGACATCTCGAATTCGACATTTTCGGAGCCATAAATATATATTTAAAACTCACAAAATACAATCTTCAACATTATAGGATTGTCAAAGATCATTGAAACTAAAGTATAATGCCCGTAGTAAAGATTTTACTTACATTTTTAATAAAGAAATTATGGTTTGAAAAATGTCGAATTCGACATATCTCAGCGCGAGAATTGCCCCCCAGGGGCCTTGCGTGCATAGATCAATAGTAATGCAGTTGTGAAAACGAAATGTCACATCAAATCAAACACATTGTTTTAATTTCTATTGCCAAACCACAAAACACAAGAAAAATATTATAAGGAGCATGAAGGGAGGCCGCGCATCAACAATTCAATCAACAATTCATTCCAATTAAACATGTAACAATTGCACCTGTCGCACTTACAGAGCTAACGGAATTAAAGGTTCTCATCAAATAAAAAATAGAAAGTATTATTAGTACATTACTGCAGCGGCCAGCAAGAGGCATTGATGGACGATCGTGTAAACGTAACGTACGTGTGTTCCTAAGTCCACCAATGGCTAGTTGTGGCCAAGGCTTGTATAGTACTTTTCTCAAATAATGTGCAGAAATTAAAACTACTTTTTGAAATCAGACGAAAACGATCAACAACATTTTTTTCTCGCGTTAGTGTTATTTTTTTTTCTAAAACAGCTTTCTATTTGCAAGCCAGTTCGACATTTAAATAAAACCTTTGATAAGTTACCTCCTTATTTGCCATATTTCGGAGTAAAAGATCGTTCCATTTTTAAATTACACGACTTAAATGAGTTTACTATGTAATTTATTTGGCCGCTAAACACGAGATATGGATTTTCATACAACTTTTGCCGGCCGCTGCTCGCATGTATGTGGCCAGCAGCAATATCGATTTATCTCGAAGAAAGTTGTCTAAATAATGTTCATATTTCCAAGCATGTTTGAGAAAAAGTCTATTTCTTACCTTGGCATACTTGAAGCTGTTGAAAGTATTCTTCCTTAATGTGGGATTTCAAGAAAGTAACTATTACTGGCACTTGTCTGCCAGAAGCATGCAGCATATTTTGAGTCAAAATGGTGAATATTGCTAAGACAGCCATATGTAGGCTCAGTGCTGGATCATCACAGTTCTCTAATTCTGAAATCAATTTTTCTCTGTGGTTTTGAATCAAGAGCCTGAAACACATAAGGTTTTAAAATCATAAAATAAAGTTGTAAAAGTAAATTAAAAATCAAGTTATGGACTGTAACAAAAACATACTTGTCTTTCTTTTTGTCAACTTTTTTTAAAATCATCCCACATTCTGCTAGGCAAGCATCAACAGCCTGATAAAACGATTCAATATTCTGCTCACTTAGAGTTCCATTCAAGGTAGACAGAGGTTTTTTATATTCCTCAGTCAAATCATTTATTATCTTATTTCTCTGTTCAACAGTTAATGTATCTACTTGCAATGAAAGGCTGCATTGATTTGCTGCATATTTACAAAACTCTGCCAGCACATCACCACCTAAACTCTTTAAAAGGTATTTGATAAACTGAGGTTGCTGCTCAGAAGAGAACAACTTAAAACCTTTTTCATACAATTTAATATCATTAACCAGAATGTTAATTTTATCTTGGGCGGTTGAGTGAGTTTGCTTCCTGTTTTGGCTAGCATCTTGAAGAAGTTTTTCAGCTGTTTCTTTCGCTATATCTAACGCAATTTGGTTCAAACTCCTGGAAAATTCAAAGATAAGATTAAGTAAAAAAGTGGAGACTATATTGAAGACAGATTTTACAGGAGATGGTTCATAATTCACCCTAAAATCTAAGTACAATCGATACGGTCAATCAGTGTGCCCAAGGATTCACAAGAAGTACCTTACTTAATGTACCTAAGTTGCAACTTCCTAATTCATGGGGTATAGGAGCTATGGGCTGTCAAAGTATCCGAAAAAATGCAATTTTTAACTTGGGCTTTCTCCCGGGTAAGTGCGATTGATATGGTCAAGCTGTGTGCCCAAGAATTCACTAGAACTACCTTACTAAACCTACTCAAGTTGCAACATCCTAATCCATGGGATATTGGAGCTATGGTCTGTCAAAGTATCCAAAAAATGCAATTTTTGACTTGGGTTTTCTCACAGCTAAGTGTAATCGATACTGTCTAACTGTGTGCACAAGGATTCATTAGAACTACCTTACTAAATGTACCTAAGTTTCAACTTCTTAATCCATGGGGTAACGGAGCTGTGGGCTGTCAAAGTATGTGAAAAATGCAATTTTTCACTTAGATTTTCTTACAGCTAAGTGCAATCAATACAATCAAGCTGTGTGCCCAAGGATCCACAAGAACTACCTTACTAAAGTATCTTACTTGCAACATCCTAATCCATGATCTATCAGAACTATGGGCTGTTGAAGTATCTGAAAAATGCTTAGTGCAATCGATACGGTCAAACTATGTGCTGAAGGATTTTTTATTTTTTTTAATAAACAACAAGGAGACTCTTATCCTTTATCATATCTGATGTTAAGTATTTATAAGGCTGAATATGGAAGCGAGCCTCTCCCGGAATCCTCAATCTTTGAGGGACTGAGGATTCACTAGAACAACCTTACTAAATATACCTAAGCTGCAATTTCTTAATCCTTTGAGTATCGGAACTATGGGCTGTCAAAGTATCCAAAAATGCAATTATTTACTTGGGTTTTCTCACAGCTAAGTTCAATCGATACGATCAAGCTGTGAGCCTAACGATTCACTAGAACTACTTAATTTGATTATCAAAGTATCTGAAAAATGTTGATACTTTGACAGCCCATAGCTCCAATACACCATGCATTAGGATGTTGCAACTTGGATAGGTTAAGTTAGGTAGTTCTAGTGAATCCTTGGGCACACAGCTTGATTGTCTCAATTACAATTCGATTCTGGGTTTTTGGTCCATTTCCTCTAGTAAAGTTGCTTTGGATGACCCCTAACAAAACATCTAAGCAAATAATTACCTTTGCAAGTATTCTGCAATTTGAGTTATCAAATCATCAAGGCCTTCATTCTCTAATGTTTCTTTTATAATTTCTTCTACATCATCAACTGTCACAATTTCCAACTGTGCTTGGATTTTTTTAGAAACATTGGATGATTCATCAGAATCAGAATCATTGGCGACATGTTTAGACCTTTGATGCTTCTTGACTGCTTTTGTTTTAGTTTCTCTGCCTTGTGTGCCACCGCCACCTTTGCCAGATGCAGCCTTTCTTCTGCGCTCTTCTCGTCTTTCAGCTTTGTGGTCAACATGACTTTGTTGCGACATTTCTGCTGATCTGCTTATTTGCCTCTCCAAGTGAAACTGTTGATATTGCCCAGACTTGACAATATTTTCAGCTTTCTTTTGTACCATAGACATGCAGTTTTGTTTTAAATGCTCCGTATAGCTGTTGCTGAATACTGAAAAAACATAAAATTTCAACACTTAAATATATCTATCAAGCAACTGAGCCATAAACTTGGAAATTGGCAAAGTCTAAAAGGGAACTGCCACTTCATAAAAAGAAGATTAAATTAAACTTACACATGAAAACATTACACAAATAAACATCATAGGTTGACCAAACAATCCTTACCTGTATTTTCAAATAAAATAGTAGATTTTGAATTGTTTTTCAAGAGTGAATCAAGTATATTTTCAAAGTCAGTGTTTGATAAAACTGATGGTAGTAGAGAAACAACATCCATATAGCTTTTTGATGAAATACATTCTTCTAAAGCTGTTTCCAACTGCTGCTTTATTTGAGATCCAATTACACAGGTGCTCAAGAATGTTAAATCTTCATTTGTAAATGTCCTCTTTACATAACCTTTGGGGTCAGATATTCCTAATCTTGTGAGTGCATCATACTCAAGATAGTTGTTTTGTTTGAAAAAGCTGACCACCCAGTCACTTTGGGATTTGGTGTAGCATGATGGCACATACAATGCACCTGCCTGACGTCCAGTTAGTACACCAGGCGCATTCAGTTGGTCAAACAATGACATGAATAATCGGTCAGCTAGATTACAATGATTTATGATCACGGTCACAGGTGTTGGTTTAAGAAGGCCTATTAAAGCCCCTCTTATCTTAGCCTTAGTCCTAGTAATATACTCTTCAGTATAAAAAGTTCTAGGTTCAGATGTGTCTTGTTTTCCAATGATAATTTTTCCCAAATATTTTTCCAAAACACTGTGTTGCAGTAATTCAGCTGGCAAATCATATTGCAATGTCAAATCCCCTACAGATATTTGCCCTTGTAGCTGCAATTTCTCATTTATTTCCCGAGCAATCTTCTCTAAGTAGTAATTGGCTATCAAATACCCAGAGACTAATTGAACCTCTTTCCCTCTAACAATTTCACCAACACTTATATTGATTTGATTTAAATCAACATTCAGCTCTTTAGCAAGATCTACAGTGTTTATACGTCCTCCATGTACATATAATTCATCTCTGATTTCTTTTACAAGTTGTTGAAAGGTCAAATATTCTTTACCATCTGTGGTAAAAATTACATCAAGTAGTTTCAGTTCAATTAACTTTGTGACTATTTCAACACAATTTCTTTCTGATAACCTAAAATAATAAGTTATATGATATTAATATAAGTCAAACAATGATAATGCGAGATGAATAACGTTTCGATTCGGGTTTTAACCGTTTTGAGGTTAAAAATTGTTTTTTTATTTTCTCAAAAACTATGCATTACCCTGTAATAAAGGTAGTGTTAGGGGGATGGGTGGACACCCCTTTATCCACCATTACACTTTCAACCCTTAAATCGTGCCGCACGATTCTAAATCCAACTACTACTACTATGATTGAGAACCGTTTAATTATAATGATTGTAATATACCTTTGAGATGTGGAGCTCAGTTGAGCTTTTTGGAAATCAGCAGCTAATCTTTTTATCTCATCCCAATCAGTAGACGGTGCCATAGCGTTCTAAATAAAATGTAATCAATAAAAATTAAAACATTAAAAGAATAGGTAGATACGTAAACTGTAGAGAAACAAAATAAAGTATTAAAAATAACAAAACTCTTGACCTAAGAAGTATTTTAAATTAATGAGAAGCAAATTATTTATTATTAATATTATTAAAGGTTAATACCTAAACCTACGTCTAGAACTTAATCTTGATCTTTCACACTTTGAGTTTTTCACAACTATAGTGAAGGCCAGAGAAATGCAAGAAATTACAAAGCAAAGCAATTTCACGTTTTGACACGACACGAAGACGAAGCCACAAACACAAATTATATAGTAGTAGCCACAAATACTAATGTCGAAGCTAAGTACCTGTACAAGTACAAAATGACGTGACGTGTCAAAAAGACAACAGCGCGATTCTCGCGCCTTCGACATCTCGAATTCAACAAAATGTAAGTAAAATCTCTACTATTGTCATAATCCTTTAGTTTCAATTATCTTTTATAATCCTATAATGTCGAAAATTGCTTTCATTGATTAAAATACAGATTTTTGACTCCAAAATATGTCGAATTCGAGATATCGAAGGCGCGAGAATCAGGCCCCTGATCTTTAGTAAGACAGAAAAGAGTAGAAAAAAATGAGGGGCAACACTGGTCTTGTACTAGACTACAGGGGACTTTTTGGCGGGAAGTCAAACAGAGCGGCAGCTTTAAATTTTCTTTGTCAATTAAAGTTAATTTTCACGGCGTAATTACACAAATCCACACCAGAAGACGTAAAACAAACTTAAAATGGGTCCCCCTAGCGATGGGGAGGACCCTGCGGAAAAAAGAAAGAGGAAACGCGAGCATGTTTCCAGCGCTCCATCG
Organism: Chrysoteuchia culmella; assembly: GCA_910589605.1. Taxonomy (NCBI): domain Eukaryota; kingdom Metazoa; phylum Arthropoda; class Insecta; order Lepidoptera; family Crambidae; genus Chrysoteuchia; species Chrysoteuchia culmella. The sequence continues at coordinate 13,031,594 of OU342653.1, forward strand.
GCATCGCAACAAACCGATAAGTATAAAATTTATACTAAACCGAACTATAAGAGACTATTCATAGAAAACAGCTCGGGAGACTTCACGGTTTATGTAGAATCTACCGATCAAGAGAGATTAGGGAATAAAAACCCAATTATTTTAACCAGACTCTTCAGCGAAAATGTTAAAGATATCACTGGTGTGCATAGAATTAATGCACATAAGATCGGAGTAACATTCAGGAAAGCCACGTCTGCAAACTACTTTTTAAAAATGGATGATTTCTTGTCAAAGAATAAAATGAGGGCATTCGTCCCATCTTATCTAACGGAAAAGATTGGTATACTGAGGTACGTACCCAAAGATATGTCAAATGAAGAGATTTATAAAAATATTGTTTGTGATGCTGAAGTAATTTCCATCAAAAGATTTATGAAAAAAACAGATAATACTCTGATACCCTTAACCACTGTCGCTGTCACCTTTGCATCAACAACCTTACCCCAGTATGCTTATATCCAATTATTCCGTTATCCGATTCACCAATACATACCACCTGTCCTGCAATGTTTTAAATGCCTTAAATTCAATCATTCAGCCAAAGTTTGTAGAGGTTCACAGATGTGCTCATCATGTGCTGGACAGCATTCGTATAAGGAGTGTGACGTGGAGGAAATTGTATGCATCAACTGTGGAGGCAACCACTTGGCTATATCTAGAGACTGTCCCATCAAAAAGCAGAAATTTGAAGAAAATAAGAGGAAGTACTCTACACAAAACTATGCCGCTGTGGTGAGTTCTCCACCAGCCCCTAGTGACACGAAATCCTACCCTCCTTTAAACAGAGTAAGTAATATAAATAATGATGTACAATTAGATGTTAATAAAATAGCTAATAACGAAATTATTTTGAATGCCATTGTAAAATCTTTAATAGCTCTAGGTAATAAAAATGATAGCAAAGTTCCCTTAACTACTAAGAAAATTAAAGAGATATTAATATCAAACTTAATTTAATGGATAATTATTTACATTTAGTCCAGTTTAATATACAAAGTTTAAAGAGCAAAAAAACACTTTTACAGAAGTTACTTATAGGTAAACAAGTTGACATTTGCTTGCTAAATGAAACTTGGTTCACCGATAAATCAGTAATTCCAAATTTTCCTAACTACAATTTTATTTACAAAAACTCAATTAGTAAACACAATGGTGTAGGTATTCTCATTAAACATGGTTTGAAATATAATTTGTTGAATACAAACTTCCATGAAACCATTCAAAATATAGCAGTAAGTATTAAGACACAGTCCGGAGATATTACAGTTCTTTGTGTTTATTGTCCACCTCATAGTGGCAGATTTGACACTAATAAGTTAAGAAACATTTTAAATAATATTCCCAAACCTTGCATAATTATGGGTGACTTTAATGCACATCATATTAGTTTTGGTTGCAACAGTAATAATAATAGGGGAAACAATTTGTATAATTTAATAGATGAATTAGATCTATGCATTGTAAATGATGGCACACCAACAACTTGTCCACATCCTAATAGACAAGCTTCAGCAATAGATATTACTCTTGTTAGTCCCTCCATTGCTCATTTGTGTGACTGGTATGTTCAGGATGATCCCTTAGGCAGCTACCATTACCCAGTATCTCTTCATTTGAATGTCCAACCATCCCAATATGAAGTGGGTCCTGTGGAAGAAAAATATATCTATAATAAAGCTAACTGGCCAGAATTTTATACCCTATCTGAAACTCTGTTTTCTGAATTAGACATTAAAAATGAAGATAGTCTAGAAGTGTATAATAGTTTTGTAAATATTTTAAATGATTTAAGGGACCTAACCATCCCTAAAAGACAAAATATAAATCAAAACATCCATAGAAAGCCTTCTCCTTGGTGGAATCCAAAATGTGAAGATGCTATTAAGTCTTCAAAAGAGGCATTACATGAATACAAACTTAATCCCTCCATTGACAATTATATACAATATAAAAAATTAGATGCTCAAAAGAAATTCATTATAAAAAATGAGAGCTCAGAATCTTGGAAAAATTTATGTAGTAGTTTTAATAGAATGACACCTGTTTCAAGAATATGGAATTACATTAAAAAATTCAAAAAAATTGGGAGTAACAACCATAATAAAAACTTTGATGATGAATGGGTTCCTGGCTTTTTAGACAATTTATCCAGCAGTAACAATTTCAATGAAGATAGACTTTTTTCATTATTCAATAGTGCTGATGAAAATACAATAAATTCATTTCTGAACGAACCATTTACTTTTAATGAGCTAACTAAGTCATTACAAACTAGAAAGAACACAACACCAGGTTTGGATAATATTCCATATATATTAATAAAAAAGTTACATCCAAATGCGCAAAACATATTACTCTGCATTTTTAATAAATTATGGCAAGATCTCATCATACCTGAAGCTTGGAAAACTCAATGTGTTGTTCCCATATTAAAGCCGAATAAGCCAGAAAATATTTCATCTTCATACAGACCAATATCATTATCATCTTGTTTGGGAAAATTATTTGAAAACATGATAAAGTTACGTTTAGACTACTTTTCAGAAAGTAATAATCTAATTCCTGAGGTGCAACATGGGTTTAGAAAGGGTAAAAGTTGCTCTGAAAGCTTTGTATCATTAATACATGATATTAAAGAAGTTAAATTAAGTAATTCTAACATGGTTTGTGTCTTCTTAGACATTAAGGTTGCTTTTGACAATGTCAATATAGAAGAGCTTATCCAAGTACTACATGATATAGGAGTAACAGGACCTGTACTACAATGGCTGTTTAAATTTCTAAGGGACAGAACCATTTATGTAAAGTACAATAACAAGCTGCATGGTCCTAGTGTAGCTAATAAAGGAACTATGCAAGGTGCTACACTTTCTCCTTTATTATACAACTTATACACATCAGAAATATTAAAACATGTAAATACAGATAATGTTAATATTTTGCAGTTTGCAGATGACTTGCTTTTATACAGTTCTAACCAAAATATAGATATAGCAAAAAGCAATATTAATAATGCTCTAAAACAACTGTATACATATTACCATGATAAACTTAAATTAGATGTAAGTCCAGAGAAAAGTTCAGTTTTAACTTTTAGTAAAAATTATTCCGATATAAAAATTAAATACAATAACACTGAAATACCTACTGTCACTCAATATAAATTTTTGGGAGTTATTATAGACACACAATTAAAATTTGATAAACACATTGACTATATCAGTAAAAAGGCCATGAAAGCTATTAATCTCTTACGGCATTTGGCAGGTACTTATTGGGGTTCAGACCCTAAGACTATGACCATGCTGTATAAAAGTATAGTCAGAAGCCATTTTGATTATAGTAGTTTAGCCTACTTGAATGCTAGTACCACCCATCTCAGGAAATTAGATGTTATACAAAATATAGGTCTTAGACTAATTTGCGGAGCAATGCGCTCCACCCCTATTAACTCATTAGAAGTAGAAACTTGCATACCTCCTTTATTTATTAGGCGTCTCCAGTTAGCTGAGAGATTCTTGTTAAAAACTTTATCCTCTGACAATTGTTTAAATTTGAAACTCAGTAAAATGACAGAACTGTTACACTCCATGGCAGGTTCTAGTCTAACTCCACAGTCACTTCTTTCTGGTACTGAAATCATACAAATTTATAGCAATGTTAAAACTAAATCACAAAATACATACAAATGTAATAAATGGCCTATTTATGAATGCTCTTACAATAGTCTTGTTAATTATGATAGAAATAAGATCCACATAGATATAATATCTAATCAATTTGATTTTATAGAATTTAAAAATAATAGGGATGATAGTTACTTTATATACACAGATGGTTCTAAAGACAAACATAATGTTAGATCAGCATTTTATGACCCTCAAGCTAATTACTGTGAGTGTATCAAATTAAATAACAATTCTAGCATATTCACAGCTGAAAGTTATGCTATTCTGCAATCTTTAATGTATATAAAGAATAATGTAAATAGTGTAAATATTTTAGTAATAACTGATTCTAAAAGTGTACTAACTTCTTTATTTGATGGACCCTCATCTTACAAATCTAGCTTTATTCTGTGTAAAATTCTTAGTATGATAGAAAATTTTATCAACCTAGGTATAAATGTAGAATTTGTTTGGGTTCCCTCCCACAGTGGCATAGAAGGAAATGAGATTGCCGACAGTTTGACACACATGGAACATGATCAAGACCACACTCATACGCTTCAACTTCCGTTTACTGATTACTATGTTTACTTCAAGGAAAATATTAGGAAGTTGTGGAATGACTATTGGAACACTACGTTAGAAACTAAAGGCAGGTGGTATGCTGAAATACAGAAAGACTTACCAGTGAATCCTTGGTATGTTAAAGGTGATCCTAAAAGAAACCGAAGATTTATTACAGTTCTCACAAGAATGAGACTCGGCCACTGTTTGGTTCCAACGCATCTATACAGAATCAAGGTTTACAATAATGCACAATGTCCACACTGCTGTACTGAAGATGATGCTGATTTACAACACATTGTTTTCAATTGTTCAAAGTTTACCAACCAACGGTCAATAATGCTCAGTGACATTGACAGTTTCGTTTCAGTTCAAAACCGAATCAGTGTACCCCGCCGCGTTCAAGACATTCTTAGCAATACTGACTTTTTTATTCCTTTGTATAAATATATTGTAAATAGTGTAGAGAAAATTTAAGTTTATGAAACAATACTTTAATTGTTAAGTTAGTATTTTATGTATGTAGTTGTCGTTTTTTTTTTTTTGTTTTACATGTCAAAAGTGTTTTGTCAGGATTTTTCAATCAATTTTTCTCTTTGTTATTTATATTGTTCTCAAGATTTAAGTTGAAATTGATTACCTCTTGTACCTACTATAATAATATGTATGCGACTGAAGGACTTTGTATCCAGGTCATGAATAAATTAATAAAAAAAAAACTAGACTACAGGACTTTTTGGCGGGCTTTTGAAAAGATAAACGCGATTTCTTAACTTGATTTTTTTTAATTAATTTTAATATTGTATATTCATTGTTCATTTATTCTTGTATAAAGTATAAAAAAATATTATTTAGGTGGTATAAAATATAAATATGAGCCAAATCAATCCCCAGCGCCCAAGTAAAAGACCCAGAGAAAGTGGTCCTAACCCAATATCTGATGACTCTATTAGCGTCACATCAGAAAATTTCTTCAAACCACATAGTAAAGTTGGATATAAAAGAGTATTCCCGGATAATACACAAGGTGCTGAATACAATGTATTTGAAGAAGCAGAGAAAATTGCCAACAAAAATCCCCTCGTACTAGCGAGCTTATTTAGAAATGAAATTAAAGGTGTGACAAATTTAAGACGAATAAGTATGAATAAAGTCGGTATAACATTCTCACAGGCAATTAATGCAAACAATTTACTTAAAAATTAAGATTTCTTGGCGAAACATAGTTTGAAAGCATATATCCCAGCCAGACCAGTAGAAAAAAAACGGTGTGCTTCGGTTCGTACTCATAAATATTTCTAATAAGAAACTTTTTAAAAACTTTCTTCATCATTTGAGATTTGAAAAAAAGATTGATGGTGTTCTGATGCCTATAGGCTCAGTTAGTATTACGTTTCTGACCAATACCTGATTATGTATTATCTTGATATTTTTAGGTTTAAAGTACATGAATATATAGCCCCCTCTGCTCCAATGCTAAAATTGCTTATGATTCAATCACGGAGCTAAAGTTTGTACTTAACTCAACGCAGAAATGCTCAATTTGTGGTGGAGAATACCATTACTCTCAGTGTAATAATGAAACTATAAAGAAATGTATTAATTGTGGAGGTCAACATCTAGCAATTTCTAGAGAATGTTCCATAAAAAAAAACTCATGGAAAAAATTTATAAAATAATGCAAATGCAATTAATACAAATTTAACTAGGTCAAGATTACAATAAGTAAATCATTTCCGACACTACCACCAAGACCTATAAAACATGTAAATGAACCAATTTCGACTGAAAATTTATTAAAGTAAGTATTAAAAAATGACACTATTCTCAAAGGTTTGGTAGGAACCTTGGTAACACTGAAAAATGAAAGTAGGAAATTGACCTCTTCAGTGATTAAAGAAATATTAGTTAAAACGCTTACATAAAGAGTTTATTAATATTTGACAATTCAATCTACAAAGTATGATCAGTAAAAAACCTTTACTAGTAAATTTCCTACTTAAAAACAATATGACATGGTTGAGAGATAGAAACAACTTCAATATAGAAAATTACAATTTCATTAGTCAAAATGGTCCTGATTGCCGTGGTGGAGTTTTAAGTCTGAAACAGAAATTCTAAGTTGAAAGATTATTCAGGTTTACTACTCACTAATGCCTTGGTACAGCTGAAAGAAACTGGTTTGACGGCGATCAAGACAAACCTTGGATGGACATTACAGGTAAGACACCTGATACAATAATAAACACTAGCATTGTTGCATCTTTATCTTGTTTACAGAGCGTATCGGATTTTTGGAAACTTGAGATTTTGGGCATTCAAGATCCAGTACACAAGCAATCTAAACAGGAAAAAGAAGAAGAAGTCCTGAAAAGCGTTGAAGAGACTGTCCGAAGAAACGAAGAGAACAGGTATGAGGTTCAGCTTCTATGGAAGGATGGTCATGAGGATCTGCTGGACAACCGCCAGATAGCCACTCGCCGACTGGAATCTGCAACAAATAAATTAGTGGCTTGCGGTAAGTTAAAAGATTATGACAACGTGCTACATGAATGGGAGCATGCTGGCATGACGAGTCTTACAACCTAGCTGCGACCAGTGTTTGACGCTTCTGCAAAAGATAAAAACCGGCCAAGTCCGAGTCGGACTCGCGCACCGAGGGTTCCTTTTAAAATTTTCAAAAAAAAAATTATTATATGATGTAACTAAAAATTTACAGTTTTCGCAATTTTTCCTTTATCTGTACTATAAGACGTTACTTCGTACCAAATTTCAAGATTCTAAGTTCACGGGAAGTAAGTACCCTGTAGGTTTTGATTACCGTGCGAGTTTCGAAAGTTTGCGGAAATTTGCGGCATAAACGGCTGTATGTTATGATTGCTTTGGCTTAGAAGTTTGATTTTTTCACAGCTCCAAGGGACAGTAGACCTGAGTAATAGATATAAATTTCAGTTTGATACCTCCACGCGTTGCTGAGAAAAACGGTCTTGACAGACGGACGGACGGACAACGAAGTAATCCTATAAGGATTCCGTTTTTTCCTTTTGAGGTACGGAACCCTAAAAATGGCAAATCATTAAATGTATGTCTTGAGAAAGGTATGAATTTTAACGATAAAATACCTGATTTATTGATTGGTTTTCGCAGAGGTTTAATCGGTATCTCTGCAGATATAGCAAAAGATTTTTGCAAACGGTTCACCCTGGTGACAGGGACCACCTTAGGTTCTTATGGTGGAAGATTGACAAGCGGCGTGAGATCATGTAGCACAGGCATTGTCGAGTTGATTTTGGCCTGACTTCGAGCCCATTCTTGCTGTCTGCGACATACAACACCACTTGGAGCAGACAAAAGGTGAGCACAAAAATACAGCTGATATAATATATCATCTAGTTCCTTCTATGTCGATAATTTAGTTACAAGCTAAGACTCAGAAGAAGCGACACTAAACTTCATAAAAAAGGCAAAAAGCATAATGCAAGAGGCAAAGTTTTATTTTTGGCAGTGGGCAAGTTCCCCATTGAAAATTAATTAAACTGAGCAACGTGTTATATCTCAGTTTCAGGATTAAGTTGGGATACTGTCACAGATGAACTTTTTTGCAACCTAGATGCCTTGCCCCGTGCTTCAGATATAAGTAAATTAAATAAAAGAGGCATATTATCACAGAGAATCTTTGACCCCGTGGGAATTATGTGCCCAATAACTCTTGCTCCTAGATTAATATTACAAGAAATATGGAATAGTAAATTGGCATGGGATGAGGAGTTGCCTTCTCATTTTGAATCACAATTTCATGGCTGGTATGATAATGTTCATTTACTAGCAAATTGCAGAATACCAAGTCGCTTGTCAACTGAGCCACTACAGAGCTGCGTCAATGCGAGTCTTCACATGTTCTGTGACGCCAGTAAAGACGGATATGCTGCCTGCGTATTGTTGCGAACTGAAGACAGCAGAGGAAATGTGACAGTCCGATTAATATCTGCCAAGTCAAGAATATCACCACCAGAGAAAATTACCATACCACGGCTAGAATTGCTAGCAGCACTCATTAGTTCACGACTAATTATGGGGGCGAGAAAGAAATTACAATTGAATAATTATAAAGAATATTGCTGGAGTGATTCGGGTGTAACATTATGCTGGATAAAACGAGAATTGATTTGGAATACTTACGTGGGAAACCGTGTCAAAGAGATCCGTCAATACACTAACACTGATGGCTGGAACCATATTGCAGGTCCTGAAAACTGGGCAGACGATTATGCCATGTCGATTGTATGATTTCTTTGATAATTAATAAATAGTAAAGAAATTATAAATAAATATTATTTACACTAGAATCTAAGTCTAAGTATCAAAGTCTAAAGCAGCATTAATGTAACAAGATTACATCGGATCGGTACCCTGTTAAATTACTGAATTATAAATCCGACTTTACTTGCAACGTGGGAGATTTGACATTCATAAAAACACTTCGATTTTTTTATATTTAGCCTACTAGGTAAGTACCTAAAATGGTATATTTTGGTGTACCTACAGCTACGAAACAATAACGCCAATCGAACAACCATGCGTTGGATAGCGCTAGATTTCAACATGCCTGCAGCTCTAATTTGTTCTTAACTGGTTAAATGTCGACGTGGCATGATAAAAACAAACCAAACTTTCAATCAAAATAAAAATAAAAGTTTAAATAATATTCAAAAATAGCGCCGGTTTGTTTATAAGAAAAACTAACTTTTGCGAAAGTTATATTCAAATGACCATGAATTCCTTATTTTTATATATTTTTTTAATATTTGTAAAGACGGAATCCAAGGCATCCCCGAACTGTGGCATGAAAGAAATTCGGCACAAATACTTTTCTTACTTTGGAGGTTATATAGAAGTAAACAAAAACACATAATTTTATAACGCGACTGTAGTAAGTATTTTGAGCATTTTAAATTAAAACGTATTAATTTAATATTTAATGTTTGATTATGATCATAATAAACAGATCCAGTCCAGAGAGAATAATAAAAATTAATTGTTGTTATGGGTTGGTGAGGATGAGGACTAAGTGGGTGTTTATGATGAATCACTAATTGACCAAAAATGGAGCTAGCATTAATGGTGCTAGAACATCTCAATCTCAACAACAACAGTCGCTAGAATGCATGTAAGGTGTGATGTACCAACCTATTTGGATTTAGTTAATAGTTTGTAAGTTTGTAACTTTATACCAAAGTCTTTTATTTAATCTATTTGTGACAGTTAGATCTGCAGTCTGTTAGCAAAACCAGTTACCGCTCAGTGGCAAATGGGTAGGTTACTAGGTTCTAAGATTTGTTGCTTTTACAAATATAAAACAAATAATTTAGTAAAAATATTTCATGTATCAAACTTGTTTCCGTAGTATTCACGCATGTGAGTTTTTATTATTATCAGTGGTGCTAGTTGTGCCAAAAATAAGGAAAAATAGGATGAAACGCACTAAATGTCACTCTTGGAATTATTAAGTACTATGGTGTGTACCTATTATTTTCCATGATCACCCTAAAAATTAAAGTTTCAAATTATCTGTCAAACACAGCTGTCAGGTCAGCTGTCCTGTGACCTGTCAATACTGTCAATGTCAAAGGCATGCACATCAGCGGTGGTTGCGTTGTAGCTTGCTAGCCTTGTGAATTTATTTTTATTCATTATTACTTTATTTTGTTAATTTTAGTACCATGATTTAAATAACAAACATATAAGTGAGATAAGTTGGAATTCAATATTAAAAAGAATATTACATGACTTATTTTGTATAATAATGTGTACTGTATAATTTTTTCGTGATAATTTATAAAAGCACGTGCACTGGCGAAGAGGCTAGACGTAGGGTAAAAGAAAATAGATACTACAACTAAACACAATGGAAACAAGGCCAAAAGAAGCAGCCGATTTGCTTACAGCTAATCAGAAACAAGAAGCCAATGGCAATTTGAATAATATTCATCAAACTGAGCCTCCAGACGGAGGCTTCAAAGCTTACGCCGTTATGGTTGGATCCTTCTTGACTAATGGTCTCCTGTTTGGTGTAATTAATTCTTACAGTGTGATATACATACAACTTGTCAAAGAGTTAAAAAGTGGAAATGTTTCAAGTCCCGAAAGTCGCGCATGTGAGTTTTTATTACTATTTTTATTTTCTTTTATTTTACTTTCACTTACTCAAACACTTAATATCTCAGTGTATGAATTTATAGTTTAGAATTAAAAAAATCTTACTCTGACCAACCGCTTGAATATTTTAGCATTTTAATGTTTCATTCAAAGGGTTAGTTGTTGAACTAAGTTCTTTTTCCTAAACTTTAATGGGCATTTTGTTTTATAGGTACTTTAGGAGTGAAATGTATGATGCAATATAACACTTAAATTTCATGTAAGGATGGTGTCAGTTGTACTGACTGATGTAGATGCTAATGAGTAGGCTGTAGGCCGTTGCCGTTAACATGGTTTGACCTTATTACTTAAATTTATGTGCAGAAATAAGAAAGTACCTACCTACTTTTACACTTGGTACTATTTAAATTATTTCCTTAAGTAGATACGCATATATTTTTAAATATAAGTACTGGATGTTGTTTTTCACTCCACAAAGTAAATAGTTTTTACACAATTGTTAGGTACCTACTGCAAGATGCAAGGCTGGTCTCTTTTGGGCCAATAAAAGTGTATATTTGAATATTTTATTTTCTAACTGAATGGTTACTCAGAAAATGCAGGTCCATATATTTTTTTAGGTCATAATATGAACTACCATGGAAATAACCATAGTCTGGCCATGCAATATTTTTTGGCCCAACTACATATGTATACTTGTTGTATGGAGATTGCCTGATGTCCTTTCAATAAAATAGTCAATCAAAACTCCTAAATTAATTATGACTAAGCTAAATGTTTTTGATTTTAATGCAATACAAAATAGGTATAGTCCGCGAGGTCTAAGCTGAGCTTTGCATTTGTGTGAGTGCACATAGATAGTTTGTAGGTATTGTGTAAAAAAACAAAAAAACAACAGGTGTTGCTACTAGTAAAAATATACTTAGGTACTTACCTATTTGATTGATCATCAAAGTTGTGAAACACAATGACTATACAAACCCATCTAAAATTTGACTGTAATAATAAAAAAAAGCATTTGAGTCTGATAACCAACCCCGGTGAATTAATACCAGTCCTGATTTACAACATTTTTAATGTTGATAGTTTTTAGAGTAAGTACACTTTAAATAATAATCAGATTCAAATTGCCAAGAATTCCAGTTATGGTGTAGTGACATAACTAGTTTTAAAAATGCAATACATTACGCCATATTTTTGTCCCCCAATTTCTTTGAATTTGGGGTGCATAGATAAGTTACTTATAATTTTCTCTTATGACTCAAATAATAAGTCATAATCTTGGCAACAATTACTCTCTCTTTTTAATTCTAAATAAAATTACCTATTTCTGTTTAGGTAAACTATAGGTACTCTTCGAAAAGTTAATACTTAAATTTATTATCATGCAACTGGCTTAAAATCATCCACACCAAAAGTCGGAGTTCTTTACAATCGTAGTTTCGAGACGATTGATAAGAGTTCAATATAGAGTCATCGTGGTACTGCGGGGTGCGGACATTGCAATAGATAAGACCAATTTGAAAGAACGAGCGTTGAAAACGCATTTAACAATTCAAGAGTTGGACACTGCTAATAAACTATTACCGGCAGTTGTTCGCAGAAATTACTGAGTGAGCCACTTTCGTGGAAGTGAGATAAGTATTCTACTCTTCTGGTAACCTATTTAGTTAGTGGTCATTTTAGTATTCAGATATACAAAGGTTGCAAGTCCAATGCATTTGTGCTGGTACCGAAATCAAATTCGGTGCGAGAGTTTCATGAGTGAAAAAGTTCGCATTTAAAAGATGTTCGTAATTTCGCAATCGACTCGTCAAATGATGGACATCAAACGATAGCCAAAGGCAACAGATAATCACAAAGTCATAATGATATAAGTGGGATTATCAAAATATTCGGTCTAGTAATCGAATCAAAAATTATCGACAATTCAATTCGTTATTTTAAAGAAAGAAAACTAGTTAAAGTATCACAATAATTAATTTGAAATGTTGCCGATCAAATTCACTACAGAACAATCTATATTACCTAGATCAAAATACTAAAAAAGAACGAAATGAGACAAGTTGCTTTTTTCTAGTATATATTCTTGTTTAATATTTACCTGATAAAAATAGCATTGTAAAATGCAAAATTAAAAAGTTATAATTAATAAAAGATGGCTGTTTCATCTTAATCGATAGTCAAACATCTGTAAACATGTTTCTTTCGAATGCGAGGATATTTCTCTCATTGATGAAACGACGGTGGCCAAAACCGTAGAAAGGCGAATATACTAGAAAAATTCGACGTGTCCTCATAGGTATCTGTAGCATAATTATTGGTTAGTGCATTGGGCCGAATTCTCAAGGATGCGGGTTCGAATCCCGTCTGGGCGACATGAGACTAGTTGCTTTTTTCTAGTATATTTTCTTGTTTAATATTTATCACATAAAAAAAGAACTTTGATACAACTTAAATATACAATTAAATATGATACCTACTTTAACAAACAATGAAAATCGCGGGTCAATTACGTTGATAACATTTCTATCAATGTTATGATTATGCGTTCATTCGTAGTTTATCGACATGTTAATGTTACTCGTATGTTTGTGGATGAACAACATTGAACACAATAATAGGTACTTAATATAGACATTATAATGCAAACTCTTCAGGTTTTGCTCATCAGATGAATAATTTATTGGCGGGATTTCACTTTTTTTTTGTGGACTTCTGTAGCAGAAATATTGGCATTTTAAATATTTTAAATGTATATAAATTGATTACTTACATAAATTGGTGGAATTCAAATGGGTAAAGCCAGAATGGTACGCAAGTTTTTCACGGAACGTATAAAGTTCATGATATCATACAATGCCAATGGTACAAAAGAGTGCGATCTTTATATACTTAGACATTTAGGTAGTATATTTACATACATACTTAACTTACATAAACTGACGCTATTAATCCATTGCGGGGTTGGCAGAGCAAAGGTGAAGCTTGAGAGTGACAGTATAATACAATGTCGTTGAGGTGTGTGTCGCTATGAAAGTGGTTTCATAGCCACACCTCAAAGATGCCACATTTGGCATCGGTTGAGTCTAAGATGTCATTCGAAAACATAACGGTAATAATAATAACGTTGGCGGGAACATCTCTGTACTTTTATAGCCTTGTCTGGATCCCCAATTTTCCATCTGAAATGCATAATGTAGGTAGGTATAATAAGTACAGATGAAAGTTTGCGCGCCATAAGATCCCACGCAAATGACGCACTTTCTGTCCAAATGTCATTACCTACATGAAGTTGTCTGCGTTTGTGGTACCTATTTGCACGATTTTAGATGGGAACAGTTTTCACTTTACACACTGTAGGTCAGTAATAAAGGTCAAGTGCGGTCCCAATCCAACAGAAAATTGTCTGCGCAAGGTCTAGGGCAAATAAATCATGTAAGCAGATACAAATGGTAGTACAACGGAGTTTTGTCATTTGTGATAAGATCTTGATGATGGCCATATGCTGCATATACGCTGGCTATAGTGTACAGCGTATCGTATACGAATTGGCGCCGGCGCCGCCGATCGACGCTATCAGGCCAGACTGCCGTCTGCGGCGCCTGCGTTGAAGGTCGCCTTTTTATTGTCTTCCATTTATTCTTTTGACGCAGTTAAATCATTGATTTTATTGTCAACTTATGCCTAAAAATCTTACTGTGGCGTGTTTAAATCCAAACATCATGAATTTCACATAGGTATTTGCATTACGTGTCGACAACGGCCAGTCATACAAAACAAACCCGCATGCGATACATACATTGTACCTAAAGATTTTTTAACCTTTATCGGTATTAGGTTTCGTTGATTAAATGTAAATAACAAAGGTCTCTTTTTCAAAATGTCAGTCCTATCGTATCCTTAACAAGATATAACTACACACTAAAGATTAAAGCACAGCCTAAGTTTCGATACTCTAAGTATAGATCGTCATCAGCCATTTTTATGTCCCCATCCATACTACTGGGGCACTGGCCTCCCTTATGGATGGACAAGGAGAATGAGCCATGACCCACCACGCGGGCCCAATGCGGATTGGTGGGTTTTAACGACTGCAAATGCCGCCGGGGCCAACGGCTTAACGTGCCTTCCGAAGCACGGAAGAGATAGTAAGTTTTTGGTCACCCATCCCGTGACGAAACACTGCGCCACCGAGCTCCTCGCTGGGCGTAAATCACCGATGACTAATAACAACATCACAAATGTATTTGGCTAAATTGGAGGTTGGTTCACTCAGCAAGCTTTGGAAAATGCCTAAATCTAAATTGTTGATATTCAGAGCAGAATAACAAAGGTAAACGTCCTAAAGAAGACCAGGTATCTATACAATATTTGAGCAGTAGCTCAAAACTTTCATTATTTTCAAAGTTTTATTATTTGACATTTTAATTAATGACCTCTTAGATTTTATTTGAGCCTGGCTTGTTTAGTTTTGACGCATTTAATGAACATTGTTTTATTGACTTTTTGTTTTTGACATTGTTATTGTATACAAGACTGGACATTAAAATGTTTATTGAATATTTTTGTATTGTTAATTTTAATCTTGCTTTATATTATTTATTTTTCATTATTTGACATGTTGCATATTAATTCGTTTTATTTTTAATTTTAATTTCGTTTCATATTATTTATTTGTATTAATAATTGGATATGTAATAATTAATAATGCATGACGACTGAAATGTTTGCATATCGCTAGAGCGGTAAAACATGTATGAACACTATTATCATCAAGATCTAAAATTGTACGTTTTCTGCAAATAAACAATTCCTATTCTATTCTATTCTATTCTTATCTATATATACTAAACGCAATTATAATGTTTTTGTTTGACTGCTCTGATCTAATACTCTCTGATCTAAAAGATTTTCTTTTCTTACTACTAGCCTAATTTGAAAAATCTGCAATTGATATTGGTCCCTATTCTAGGGAAGGTTTTTCAAGCTGAGCAAACAATTTAAGCTTGTGTAGGAATCTAATAATTTCTCAAGGGATATAAAACATAAAGCTTAAATGTTACGAAATAGAATCGCAGACTACATCTCAGACTCTGACGACACATTTGGCGTTGGTTGAGTTGAGACTCAGACTCAACTCAACCAATGTGATGCCGTTGAGGTGATGAGAATGATGTGAGAAAAACGATAGTAATGCAAATTTTACCGTTAGGGCTGGAAGTATTCACAACAAAACAGTTGTTCAACTAAAAGTTCTAAGTATTATGCGCTAGCCCCGGGTAAAAATTGCAGTGGAGGAGGTGATAGCGCGAAATAGATACAACTTTTAGTTGAACAACTATTTTGTTGTGAATCATTGTTTATATCAGGAATATATTGAAGCGCGCATACTATCAACTCGATAGTTGTTCGACAAAAAAGTCGACATCGACTTTTCCATCAACTAAACTGTTTAGTTGTGTGGAAATCGCGTGAAGTACACAACTTGACAAAACAGTTTACTCGATGGAAAAGTTGTATATATGCGCTAGCCCATAGCTGCACTTTTGATAAGGAAGGAAATAAAAGAATATTATTTTATATGTCATCTTTTAGCGAGCCGAGCGATACTGGACAATTCATAACAGAACTTACCTCGGAAAGTGGCATTAAAATTCGATGTGATAAAGTAGCAAGCGGTAGAATGATACATGATACTTATGAGTTTACGAATAATGGCATCAGTACTTCGTCATCAGCCATTTTTAATGTCCCCACGCCTGGGACACTGGCCTTCCTTATTGATGAGGAGATAAGGAGAACGGGCCATGACCCACCACGCGGGCCCAATGCGGATTGGTGGGTTTTAACGACTGCAAATGCAGCCGGGACCAACGGCCTAACGTGCCTTCCGAAGCACTGAGGAGCTCGAGATATTAAATTTTTGGTCACCCATCCCGTGACCGACCATTGCGAAAGTTGCTTTCCTCGACAATCGCAGGCCGAGCGCGCGAACCACTACGCCACGGGCTCCTCCATCAGTACCTACCTATGTCTATTATGACTAGATTCATGAAAATGGAACTCGTATATAATTTAATAAGAGATAAGCGATAACCAAAGTTCGGGAAACAGTTCTATCCATCCAGCTGTCGATGGATTAAAAAATGTTAGACTCTACTTTAACATTTTTGACGTTAGCTTATAGAGTGGCGATTTCATTTATAATAAAAACTAAATAATGATATTAAAATCTTGCTTGCTTTTTATTCCTTTGTATAACTAAGCAAATGGGCAACTCAAGTGGATTTGAACGACATTTTACCTTTAGTCCGACGACCGATGTGCTGACCTGATTAAATTAGGCACAAGAAGACATTGTGTGTCACTTGACAACTTTGTCACATTGTTACAAATTTAGATCTGCGAGCTTCTTTAAAAGTGAAAATATGACTATTAGAATGTTTACTTTCAAATAAGTTTTTTTAACAGAATTTTAAGCTATAACCTTTTAATTTTGCATTTTACAATGCTATTTTATGTGATAAATATTAAACAAGAAAATATACTAGAAAAGAGCAACTTGTCTTATCCCGTCAGGGCGACATGAGACAAGTTGCTTTTTTACTAGTATATTATCTTGTTTAGAATTCCAAGCATTGGATACCATAAGCCAGAAAATTCGAATCAATATGCAGCAAGAAATACTTTCATTACATCACTTATTACGTACCTACCTTTACCTTAATATAAAAAATACTTAAGTGTGTATAATTAACCCAAATTTTATAAGAGATGTTAAAAACAGCATAATAATAACATTAATAAATAGTTTTATCCGAACATTCATAGAGAGGATTGAAACAAGTCTGCCAGCGATATCGGCATATCAAAATGGACCTTTCTTATCGAGCTTGTGTTCAATTAACTGTATTTTATAACATTGGTCACATGGAATTTTCCACGTGCACTGTGCTTCTGGATCAGAGTAATCATTCTGTAACGCATTAGGGGATTTAACACTTCGCTTTGTAGACCTATTAAATTCAATTCAATTAGATATTATGACAAAATTTCATGTTTTTATCCTATTTTTATGGTCTATGCAATTATTTATAACTAAGAATTTAAAAAGACAATGATTTCGAAACTTAACTTAATATAACATAAAAAAGTAATAAAAAAAAATTGTTTCAGCACTGGTTGGCGCATTGACAATGGGAACAACGTTTCTACTATCGCCTATCTCAGGAGTGCTAACGGGACTTATGGGACTTCGTTTGACAGCTGTACTCGGCGGTACAATTGCTACAGCTGGCCTTTTGATAACTTCCTTCGTGGTTAACCACATAAATGCTCTTTACTTCACTTACGGAATTATGTACGGTTTGGGAGCGTCATTCGCATACACTCCGTCTCTGGCAGTGTTAGGACACTATTTTAAAAGGCGTTTAGGATTAGTAAATGGCATTGTCACAATAGGCAGCTCCGTTTTTACAGTTTTCATGCCCGTCATAATGGATGCAATGATTATAAATTATGGACTGGCGTGGATGTTCCGGTTATTAGCCTTATTTACTTGTGGTATCGCATTTTGTGGACTTTTGTTCAATCCTATCACCTTAACTACCAAAAAGCCTATTCGGGAAAACAATAGTATAAAATCAATAGTGAAAACCATTTTTAATATTGAATTATGGAAAAACAAGAAGTACAGGATGTGGGCAGTATGCTTACCCATAGCATTATTCGGATATTTCGTCCCATATGTTTATATTAAAGACTTTATAGGAGTCCGGTTTCCTGATGTTTCAAATAAAAATTTACCACTCCAATGTATAGCAGTGACTTCAGGTGTAGGTAGGTTAGTTTTCGGCTTCTTAGCGGACAAAAAAGGGATTGACAGAATTCTTTTGCAACAAATATCATTTTACGTCATAGGAACTCTTACTATTATTGTGCCTTTTGTTCAATCTTTCCCGCTCTTGGTGGCAATATCTCTAGGGATGGGTTTATTCGATGGAGCTTTTATTGCGCTGATTGGTCCTATAGCTTTCGAATTCGTCGGAAGTGCATATGCAGCGCAAGCTATTGGTTGTATGTTAGGTTTTGCAGCATTTCCACTGTCGATAGGGCCCCCTGTTGCAGGCTACATCTATAGTTTAAATAATTCCTTCACCTTGCCGTTCGTTCTGGCGGGTGTCTCACCATTGGTTGGTGCTTCAATAATGTTTTTGATTCGATTATATAGAAACACTAATGCAGAACATGTGACAAGTAGCAACGGGCATGTAATTGTGCCGCTTCGTACAGTAGATGGTAAGTTGATTTCTTGTTATAATTATACCTATTTGAACCGAATAACGCAAATCATATTCCGCGTACTAGCATTGTTTACATGATTTCATTGAGTGCAATAGAAATTTTACTTTAACAGCGCTAAGTTCCCTAAAATCGTAGTAATTAACTTCATTTGTTATATCTACGCTTTCCTTAGAAATAAGGCCAGTTTACCATTATACACTTTTAAACTTTCGCGTTGCATTATAAATATTGAAAATAGAAACGGGTATTAAGCGCGTAGAACGTGATAGGTATTTCAACTACCTAATCAGTCAGCCTATGACCACGGCCGATGTAACTTGGCGAAATACATATCACGTTCTACGCGTTTAACACCTGTTTCAATTTTCAGTTTACCATTTTTAGGGTTCCGTAGTAAACTCAACAAGGAACCCTTAGAGCCAGTCAGGCCACAACATTGCGTTGCGGCGTCACACCTCAAAAATCTACTACGTGAAGGCGTAGTATATTTCTACTACGCCTTAGTATAGCCGTAGTATATTTTTACTAGACCAATCGCGATAAAAAAAACACTTGGATCTTTAGTAAGTACTTAAAAGTTGTATTTTTAATTCAACAACACTTGATTCCACTAAAAGCTAAACATCAATCCAAAATAAGTATCTAGCGTTGTTTGATCTTTTGCATTTAACATAATTATGTTGTAATCCAACTTCAAATCAAGGAAAAAGTCGTAATAATTATAGTTCAATTCTAATCCAACTGTAATTTTTTATCGCGATCGGCCCCGTGGCTCTCATAGTTTCGCAATGTCCGTCTGTCCGTTTGTGGCTTAGCTTAGCTTAGTCAGACAGTACGTGTGCCAAATATTTTTTGTTTGTTACAGATAATGCGCCTGATCCGCTTCTTGGTCGTAAGTGAAAATCATCTTGCGTAGGTACGTAGTATTTGTTACATTGCCAAAATTAAGTACACTTAAGAATTATTATTTTAAGACTTTCCAAAATAAATTTAGGAAAATGCACCCACAAAAATGCTGGTTGATATTATTGTCTTATAAGCCGAAATATATAATTTGATTACAAAAGTCATTGTTCCCAATTTTATTTATATTTGTAATTTCTTCTTTTACCGTTCATTCTATATCCTGACTGAAAAGTGGAGCATAATAAGTGGGTACATATAGCAGATATGAATATATTAAACGATAATATTTTTCGTATTTGTGGATTTCCATTTGAAATTGTGTAACATTTTTATAGGTACATAGTGTTATATGTACATTTTTACATGTGATAAATCGTGTAAATTATTGGCAGCAGGCAATAGAGTAAGAAAGAGATGATTATCATCAAAAGGTGCCTAACAAAGTGTGCATGAGGTGTGTGATATTTTGAATATTGTGTGACAAATTAAATATAAGTATTTTATTAGTGGTAGCTATAAAGTAGCTAGAATTTATTAAATTTTATCTAACAATAAATGTTAGTAGTAGTTGGTTAATATTTAGTGGTATTTAGTAAATTCTGTATTTGTCAATTGAATCAGTTTTTTCAAAATCAGCATTAAATAACTGGAATTAAAATACGAACCTCTGTCTTCAGTAACAGTAACGTTCGTGTTTGTTTAGTACGGTAGGCCTTAGTAATTGCTTACCACTAGCAATTTTGAACTTCTGAACGACATGAGGTCTAACATATCTTTTTTTTCCTTTACATTATCTAAATAAGAATCCATCACTTTTTGAACACATACCCACTATACTTCTGATCAAGTAAAACATGATCAACAATCTGTTAATCATTTACGATGGGTATGATTTTTTAATGTCTTCAGTAACAGTAACGTTCGTGTTTGTTTAGTACGGTAGGCCTTAGTAATTGCATACCACTAGCAATTTTGAACTTCTGAACGACATGAGGTCTAACATATCTTTTTTTTCCTTTACATTATCTAAATAAGAATCCATCACTTTTTGAACACATACCCACTATACTTCTGATCAAGTAAAACATGATCAACAATCTGTTAATCATTTACGATGGGTATGATTTTTTAAAAATCCAAATATAAACTCAATTCATTCAACGAATTCACCGATAACACGGTGTTGTGTTGATAATTTATCTCAAAGTGCAATATTTTTGTATATAATATCATCATCGTGCATATCCTACCTAGTTACCGTAATGAGTTCCTAATTGTTTTAATTTAGATTTTTTTCTATATTTTATCAAGTTTATAAATCTTAAAAGTGCATTATTATCAATAATAAGTTCGATATATACCTAAGTATTATATTGCATACTTATGCGACATTTTGTGGAAGCTGTTTAGCAGCTGAAACGGTGTTAAGGTTGATAATGATGTAAATTAACCGTGGAATCTCTTAATGTTTTAACGATTTTGTTTATGTTTTCGACCAACAGTCGCTAGTTTTTGGCCGCCAATGACAATTGTATCCAACGCTTGTGTTAGGTATATTGATTTATAAATAACCAGTCAATCAAAATAAGAACGTAAACTACAGATTTAACAAGACTTACAAAACTTTTTAGTGTGAAGAATTTTACTTTACTGTCAATATTTCCATATGTTCCGAGTATTTTTAACCGAATGTACTAAAGTGGAAAAATTCGTATTCTAAAAAAATCTTGGTATGATATGATTGGTTTAGCTCTCCTCATAAAATAACAAACCTTCCACTAACATATTGGATATAGGATGGCGAGGACGAGGAGCCTACTGCAGTGTCATATTACACGTATGAAGGCGACTCTTTGTACCTGCTGGTATCATGGGACTCGTGGTTTCAAATACCGCAAGCATTCGTGGTTTTAAATACCGCAAGTCGTATAGTTGATGACTATCAGAATTTTGTGCCCGTGCTACCAAACGTGGGCTTATATTAAGTTATTTTGTAGGTTATTTTAGTTTTATTTAATCAATACCTGATCACTAACCGCTGGTTTACACAGTTGTACCAAATATATATCCAAAAGTGACGGGCATTTATTAATATTTTAAGTACTTATTTGTCCAGGTAATGTTTGTATTTTAAGTAAGAATTTATACTTATATTTCGCTATCGTGGCAACTTTGTTTTTGTTTTATACTTTTTACTCAACTATTTCCTGTAGATTCTTAATAAGTAGCCAACTACAACCTAGTCCCCTATCGATGTGATAAGTAGATAAACCTTTCTTATAATCAAAGTTATTATGATGATACTTGATATTTTTACTGGCTTACTGTAAATTGAAAAGCAGAAATATTATGAAAAGTTAGGCTTGTTTCAAAACTATATTTAAATCTAAAGGTTTTGTTATATACTTACGACACTTAGTATGTATGTTAGGAGGGTTCCAACCTTAATTGTGCCTACATAATGATAGAACAATGAAAACTATTATCAAATCCATATTTTAATGACTAATTATAAGTTGACATCTAGATTGGTACATGATTGATTATTTTCATAATCTATTTAATTGCTCTCGAGTCTTTGAGTGCTGTGATATCAAATACTTCTTATTTACTTATCGTTGGTGTTAGATCTTTCAGAAATGTTTATTGTACTATTAATCAGACGGGGCCCATTAGAAGGAATTTAAGCCTCAAAACTATAAACCTAAAATAAAACAACTTTTACGGATATCAAACGCGCTCTATTTCCACGAACTAAGTTGTTGTGGGGTTTTTTGATTTTCCCGACGTTTCGGCACCTTTGCAGCTGCCGTGGTCACGGGATGACTGACCACAAAACCCCTAAAAACCTAAAAATACGGACAATTACAACTTAGTTCGTGGAAATATAGCGCGTTTGATATCCGTAAAAGTTGTTTTATTTCAATGAACAGTGCGCGCCAAAACATAAGATGTCTATAAACCTAACTTTCTCAGCTTTCGATATTGCAGTCGAAAGCTTCATAATAAATATATAAATAGATTACGAGGTAAAACAAAAACTTATTACTTATTAATTAGTAATTTCTTGATATGTAACCAGATTGAAAAGGTCTTAAAAGACACAAATAAATTTATAAAAGGCCTATGTAATTTTCATATTGTAAATAAGAATGATTATATTGTGGTGTTATTTTTATATAATGGAGTTGTTATTAACGTTATTTGGCACTAATTGCAAGGTACGTGTTTTTTTTTTAATTTATTGAAAAAAACATTATTATAGAGTTTAATGCAAGGCCATAAATTACTTTTCCCTCATTTTAAAAATATTCGGTCCCTACCATAAGCTTTTATAGTAACGTTGAATTAAGGTCAAAAAAGCTACAGAAGCATCTACAGAGCGTAATCTGTAAATGCTTCCGTCAATGTAGCAATTTTAATATGACATTGTTCTTGAAACACTTTTCTTGTTGTAAGGGCACAAAGTTGTGATATGTTCAGTAGGCCTAGCACGAATAACTTTCGAGGAGGTATCGAGGAAGTAAAGTAAAAAAAAATAGTAGTAAACGGAACTACATTTTTTGACATTACGTGCTCGATTATTACTCGATACTATTTCGATATTTAACCCCACAGGTTAGCACAAATAACTTTCGAGTAAGTATCGAGGAAGTAAAGTAAAAAAATGTATGACATATTGAGCAGCGTTCCTACCGGACGTAAACGGAACTACATTTTTTGACATTACGTGCTCGATACTTACTCGATACTATTTCGATATTTATTCGTGCTAACCTGTGGGGTTAGCACAAATAACTTTCGAGTAAGTATCGAGGAAGTAATGTAAAAAAAATTATGACATATTGAGCAGAGTTTATATTTTGATGATGTTTTTTGACATTACGTGCTCGATACTAACTCTATACTATTTTGATAGTTATTCGTGCTTGCCCCGCAGGTCACACATTTTAAAATGTGATTAAGTTTCTATTGAGAAACTGAAAACTGTTTTCTCAGGTGCGTTCTTATATTGTTCTTTAGAACATGATTGGAAGTTATTTGCTCAAATTTCGTGGAATAATATATAAAGGATTATGTAAGAATACCAATATTACCAATCGAATGAGTGCAATATGTTGTCAATAATACTTAAGCATTAGTAGCTCTCTTCTAACAACAGTCAACAGATGTTAATGTCCTAACAAAATGAACATGACCTATTATTAAGATTATTGATTAATGCATTTAATATAAGTACCTATATTTGGACTACCATTTTTTTTAAATTACCATTAATTTTATAACTAATGTAAACCATACGTATGTTGATGAGATAGTTATTATTTTATACAAAATTACGATTGTTGGATAACGTTTTTTTTATTTTCTGATTTTATAAAAATATTTTTAGTAGGTAGCTGACATAATCATTACAGAATGCATTCATCTATTATAATCACTAAATGTTATTATTGCCGAATACTGTTATCTTTAGGTACATTGTAATTATTGGTGATTATGTAAAGCTCTCTTGTCGTATTCGTAAACGTTCAAATAAAAAAAAGAACATTCCATACTGGAATCACTGTAGTCAGCTTTTGTGGAAATAAAATTATAAATAGGTAACTTATGAAGTGCGAACCTAATGAGTTTGTATTCTTTTATGTAATGCAAAAATACTAAAATCTGAATGAATTCAAATTAATTCATGTTTCAACAACACTGGCATAGATGTTATAATGACTGCATTGTGTCAATGAAACAAGTGATTTGATTGACCATTCATCTTGTTTACTTAGTTTATTTACATTAATTACTTTAATATTTTTACCGCATTTGACTTATCTTATATAAGTAGCTATTATTCAAACTCACGCTAAACACATCGATACACACCGAACATAACATGTAATTTTGCTAATAGAATTAAGAATTGTCAATCAAAATCTTTTGCTCACAGAGAGCATAATTTAATATTGGTACTAATACCTATCGAGTTATTTTTTTATGGGGTTTTTCCCTTCGAGGAACGAATTTCTATTCTACCTCACGTTAGTTAATATAATTTAATCGTTTACTTAATTACTGTGTTTATATTTACTAATTAAAGCATTTATTGTATACCTATTAGTTAAGATGTTCGACTATTATTGAATTGATTTAGTAATAAATTCTGTTTTTAAATAATTTCCTCATTTATTTCATAAACACGGCTTAAAGGAATAATCATTATTATTTAGTTTTTCTTTTCCATGCACAATATGCTATTTAATATCACATTATTTACGGTGTAATGCACTAAAAGCAACTAAAATGAAAAATGGATCTAAGTACATTCCCGGACATAGAAAATATAGAGCCATTGCCTTATTTTTAACCGACTTCAAAAAAGGAGAAGGTTCTCAAATGGACGGATTTTTAAAAAAAATTTTTTTTTTATGTATGTTACTCGATTACTCGAAGACGGCTGGACCGATTTGAGTAATTCTTTTTTTGTTCGAAAGGGTATACTTCACATGTGGTCCCATTGTCATCATGTCAGGATCTGATGATGGGATCCTGGAGAAATCCAGGGAACTCTTCAAATATTATAGGCACTCCTATAGCGATGTCGGTGTTTTCTATAGTAACTTATGCATATGCTTCCGGAATGCACCATTTGGTGAAGTGGAACTGATGATGAAGACCACAAATGGTCATCGGAACTATTAAATACTTAGCATTTCACGGCAGCTATACGATTACTTTAATGTAGTTCATAAGCAATTTATGCTCGACTCAATGCATGTGATGAAGTGCAGCTGATGATGAAGTATCGGGAGAACTCCTCAATAAGTAACGTCCCTGCACCGGGAAAAGCAGCATTTTGTAAAAGGTGATGAGGAGTTGTCATAAGGTTATCAGCGTAGGCACGGGACCTCTTCTATCTTTAAAAGTTGTTAAATAAAAACTTTTTATAAAAAAATTAAAACCGACTTCCGACGAAAAAAATAATAATTTGTCTCATGTCACACAGACGGAAATCGAAACAGCAACCTTTGGGTACCCATCAGGCCCGCTGCTCTAACATAAAAATAGCATTGTAAATGCAAAACAAAAATTCCTTAGGGCCGGTTTCACCACGAACAAATAGGTTATTGATAGCTTATATTCAGATCCATTTGAAAGTTGTATAAGAAAAATATATCAAATTACTTCCGAGTAAGGTATCGAAAACTGTCACTCAATATAGTTTCCTACAACTTTATATGGCATTAAAATTAAACATTTATTTTACCGTAAGTTTAGGACATCAATATTTTTTTCAGTTGTTTTAAATGCTCATTGGTTCATTGAACATTCGTCCTCGCCATCGACACACAAATGAAAACTTTTTATAAAAAAATTAAAACCGACTTCAAAAAATTAAAAAGCAAAAAATAAACCTTTTGGAGTCGGTGCCAGCCAAGGCCAGAAAAATAAAATAGTAGCACCGCAAAGTAGAATGCTTTGGCTGGCACCGACCGTTGCTTTTTTGAAGTCGGTTTTCATTATTTTATAAAATGTTTTCATATATTTTATACAAACATGCTCATTTCTCGGTCTAATATTTTAAAAAAGTTTGAGAATTTCTGTGCAACGATTTGTGTGTCGATGGCGAGGACGAATGTTCAATAAACCAATGAGCATTTAAAACAACTGAAAAAAATATTGATGTTCTAAACTTCCGGTAAAATAAATGTTTCATTTTAATGTTATATAAAGTTGTAGGAAACTATATTGAGTGACAGTTTCCGATACCTTTCTCGGAAGTAATTTGATATATTTTTCTTATACAACTTTCAAATGGATCTGGATATAAGCTATCCATAAACTATTTGTTCGTGGTGAAACCGGCCCTAAGGAATTTTTGTTTTGCATTTACAATGCTATTTTTATGTTAGAGCAGCGGGCCTGATGGGTACCCAAAGGTTGCTGTTTCGATTTCCGTCTGTGCGACATGAGACAAATTGTTTTTTTTTTTGCTTGTTTAATATTTTCCATCTTTTGCACAAAAATTCGAAAACGATTTCATTGTCCGCTATTCATAGTTAACTGAAGCCGCTAAGATGGTGCAAAGAAACGCGAAAACAACTGGTAAGACATGTGAAAGAACACGAGTTGTGACATTTAAGGTTTTTTACTACTTTACTTTCTTATCATTTTAAGTTTTTATAATAATATTAATTTATCCTTTAAAATCATTGTTCCGTCGGCCTATTGCGTCGAAACCTTTTAGAAACACTTCTCCAAAACTTGATGAAACCTCTCCTCCGGGCGGGTACGCGCTCTTGCGACTGCAAATGGCTCGACTCCCGGGGAGCGCTCCCGAACGAATATATTCTCATTTCAACTTCTTCCTTAGATGGAGAATTAGTCTTTTGCGTTGCCCAGCGAAGTGGTTTCGATAATCTGCACAAGAATTTCGCTTTAGTTATAGGTGTACCTACTTGATTATTCCTTCCAACATGTTTGTCACTGATTAACCCATCCCCTTTAATAGTTCTTATACCCACCTAAAAAGAAATATCAAACAGTGTCCTATAAAACTAGAAAGTCAAAGTCAAAAGTATTTATTGTGAAACACAGGTAGGTGGTTGTAAAAAAATATATAAAATGGTTCAGCTGGTTTCTGCCGATGTGACATACAATAAAATTTAAATTCAAATACAATGTCAAAGTTTTAAAAAGCCCATTATTTATAGATGAAACATTACTCATTAAATGTCGCTCTAATGAGTAAAAACATTACTTATTAGAGCGACATTTTTTAATTTAATAATTATAGGGTGTCTTATCTGAAAGACTGTCTAAAATAATCGGATAGAGTTGGTAGTTCGTATCAGCTTGTGGGTAGTGCGTGGGTTTCGGATATCTGTTAAAGAAAAAAATCAATTGCAATATCAAAGTCCTACGCACTCTTCATTACATCCTGCTCAGTTATTAGGTCCTTAAAACTTATTAATTATATTTAAGTATTTGCCAAAGTACTCACTCAGAAAAATAATCCATATCATCAATCATATCAGGAAGTTCCCGACCGTCGACATCGACCAGTATGAATGATAACGTGGCCAATGCCATAGTGATCACTGTATTCACAGCGACATAAATCATTTTGTTCAGAGGCTGAAAGTCGTAGAGGAGGTAGCTGATCATTGTTCCGAGTTGTCCGGTAGCGTGACAGCAGCCAAATAAAGTAGCCCTTATTTTTAACGCAAACATGCGAGGCGTCATATTCATTAATAGGGCATGCACTACTACGCCTGATCCTAAAGCGACAGATGAAAACAAATTTGGTACTGTCTGAAACAGAAAGAATGAAATCGAATTGTTGCAGTCCTCGTAGATACGAAATTAACAAATCAATCATTTAGGATAACAAAATGTCAGATTGTTATTGGTAAAAGCGTAGTGCATGTATCTTAAGTATTATGAAATATTCTGAAACTGATTTTCACGTTCACTCTGTTTATTTACCAATATGAAGCCAATTAAAAAAAAAAAATTCAGTAATTTTCTTCTGTCTACTCCAGTAGATATTCTACCAATATATTGTTAAATGCCAATGAATTCAGTAATTTCAGTGCCCGAGGCTGAAAAATAGCAATTGTTTATTCTCACACCACCCGAATAGAATTCTACTAAATATATTACTTACATCACCAAACGCCATTTCAGAAGAAGAAAAAATCCCAAAAAGTAATAAATTGATCAACAACAAATGGCGGAGTATTAACTTTTTTGATAAAATGTATGTAACGACTCCAAACAATGCGATAAAACACATGAGCGTAGATAATAATTGTTTTGCATTTCCACTATAGACTTTGACATATAAATAACTCCATTGATACGAGAACAAACACCACATTAGTAATGTCACCAGTATTATCATCCTTATGTTGTAGATCGTTAGGATCTCTGCACATGTCCGTCTCTCATCTAAAGAGTTGTATGCCTAAAAGGAAGTAATGTTTTGAGAACAATAAAAAGCAGAACCTAGAGTTGCAAGTCAGCAATAGGTACAGTCGGGGACATTCCCGGTTGATCAGTAGAGTTTTTTTGAGAAACATTTTCTCGAAAAGTACTAAGGTTAAAGAAATAATTTATTATTCAAATGAAATACTTCATTATTGTCTATTATTTTCTATATATCTTTTACTTTTTTAAATAAAGCTCCTTGAAAAAACTCTACTGATCAACCGGGAATGTCCCCGACTGTACATTTGGCTGGTTTCATTAGTTTGATGCTAAATAAAATGGAATGTGATATAATTAGGTACCTAGTTTAAAAATACAGTGTGCCTGCCTTAACTTAGCTACGAGAAATTTACAAAATTCCTCGTAGGTAGTTAAGTAAAGTCAAACTTTTGTATTGGCTTGTATTTATCAATGACTGTGTAGTAAACTCTATCAATAAGTAATGCGAAATACTAGAATATAGGTTAAAAAAATAAAGTATGCCTGCCATAACTTAGCTACGAGTATTATTTTAAATTCATCGTAGCTAAGTATGGTTTTTGTTTTGTATTGACTTGTATTTGCCAATAATTGAGTAGCATATGTAAGAGATTGCTTTAAAAATTATGACAGGCATTTTTATCCTACCTTATGTAGTAAGTATTTTCAATTTTTTGAATGAGAAATACTTGAACACAGATTTAAAAAATACAGTATGCCTGCCATAACTTAGCTACGAATATTTTTCAAAACTCCTTGTAGCTAAGTAAGGTTTTTGTATTGACTTGCATTAGTTGCATTTTCAAATGATTGTGTAGCAAATATAAGTTTGCTTTAAAAATCGCGATAGGCATTTTATCCTACCGTAGGTTTTTTGAATTTTTTGAATGAGAACGAGTGAACGAATATTTTTCTAAATTCCTGGTAGCTCAGTAAGGTTTTGGCTCGTATTTTTAAATGTTGTGTAGCAAATGTAAGAGTTTGCTTAAATAATCGTATCCTGATAAAATAATCGTGATAGGCATTTTATCCTACCCCGAGTCACAGAATAGGACTTAATAGCGAGTCGAGTCCTTAATGTATTTTGTATTTTTTTTGTATAAGCAACACTAGAACAGAGTTTTAATATGCCTCAACTATGATGATGTTAACATTTAAATATAAATTAATTATAAACTTACAGACGTACTCTATGATTGACAGGTCTTATTTTGAATTGACTCCACAACTTCCGACCATTTTTGTCAGCAGCCCGATACAACAATTTCTCTGCTACATAAATTTTTCTGTTAAACAATAACCACTGCGGGGTTTCTGGTATCCACCTGCGAAAGTGATAAACATCTTTTTTATGAAATTAATCAGATTTTTGTTTTTTTTGCATTTACAATGCTATTTTTATTTTCTATTTTATAAGGCCTTGTTCGCAAAGGCTAAATAGTAATATCCAAAACTAACGCAGTCGGAACAAGGATTAATCAAGTGAAATGTAAGTTTTTAAAGCTTTTCAGAGGTTTTCAGCAGTTGAAATATAATTGTAAAATAATAGCTTGAAGCTTTTTACAATTTCCTGAGCAACTAACTATATTTATAACTTCCATTAACTAAATAGTACCTACTTAAAAAACCGTAGGGCCATCAGAAAAAGTCTCGATCAAAGTTGTTGAAATTAAATTGCATTGATTGTTCTTAAAGTCCATCCATTTGGCCCTACAATTGCATCATATAATTTCAAATACAAATATCGGTTTGATATGTGATCAAACCGCAAGCTAATAATATATATTTTCGCAAGCAAGAAACGTATTAGATTACTCAACGTATTTCGAGACGCATGGAGGCAACTTACTGAGTACCTACCTAACATCTTACTAATACATTATGTCTTTACTTTATTCCTAAGTTACTACTATTCATTCAATGCATTGAAGATAAACGACTTTACTTATATAAAACTAGCTTTGTAGCTATGGTAGGTATTATATAAAAAATAATTTAAATTTTCATTCAAATCGATCTAACGTGTAGGTGATTTGTAAGCTTTACATTATATCAATTCAATTATATTATTATTTTATCATAGGTAGGTATCCAAAAATAATTTAATTTTTCATTCAAAACGATCTAACCTGTAGATAATTTTCCATTTATTCTTTTTGTTTATGTTTGTGAAGAAATAAATTAAGATTATTATTATAAAGATTGTTATTATTTATGCAGTCACGTTCTTACCTTAAAATTAATATGAGAAAAGAACTTATAAGAGTGGCAAGAGCACTCATAGTTTCCAAGTTCGGAACGGAATTGGCTAAGGGAACCAAGCAGACGAGGGCCAACAGGCGGGGTGCGGACGCGATGGAGTTGAAGCATGATCGCCACTTGTTGCTTGCTACCTCACATGCTGTGGAATAATAATAACATATATCTAGCACGAGGGTAAGTTTCGTTAAGAACTTGTGATGGAAAACCTTTTTTGTGTTTCACCCGCGTGTCCGTTACGTGGGGTAAGTAGGTGTAAAATTGTATCTTATGTTTTAATCAAGGCTAAAAACTATTATAAGTAATTTAATCATTAGGTGCCAAAGTCTTCCCGTATCCCTCATGCTTTGTGTTTTCTTTTGTTTTTGTATAGAACTCAGCGTGGTCGATTTGTTTGTATTACCTACCTATTTGGTAACAGAGCCTTAATAAGTACTATAAATACCTACACACTCACCTAAAATGACACCTATGAACATGTTCGCGCCTCCAAACAAAGACTTCAGGAACAGAAGCAATTGAAACCAAGCCAGTGAATCGCAGAATGTTATTATAGCACCAAGCACCAACTGAGCAAACACCTCCACGATAACAGCAGTTCTTCTTCCAACACTGTAATGTATTGATCGATGAACAAAAGCCCTCAAATTCCTAATTTATCTTTTCAGCATTTGGTAGGCTAGGAACATAAAATGTTGTGAATTTTTTAGTTACCTACTACAAAATGAAAATAAAAATAAAATAGGCAAAAAAATATTCAAAAAATTCGCCTTTTGGAAGCGGTGCCAGCCAAGGAAAGTAAAACAAAGGTACTTATATAAATGCAATCTAGAATGCACCATCGATACACCTACTTTGGCTGGCACCGATTCCAAAAGGCTCATTGTTTAAATTTCTTATGTCAGCTTTTCAAAATTACGCATTTACCGGTGTAACGGTTAGGAAAACATCAGTATTTTCAAGATTTACTGAAAACTATACTGTTATTGAACCGATTCCCAAAATGGGTACAAACCTGTGGGGTTACTCTTGACAGGATCGCGATGAAATCGAGTTTGAATTCAATAACTAATACTGATATTCGACGTTGATTCCATTTTGTTTGGCGCTATAATCGATTTCTAGAGTACAAAATGACTTTATTGACTTATTTGCACCATTAATTTTTAGTTTAATTACTTTTTTAAGTCATATTTACTGACTTTTGACGTTAATTCAATCTCGATCTCAATGCGATCGCGTCAAGAGTAAGAGGATTGATGTAATAAAGTAAATTTCAATCGGCTCAGCCGTCTTCGAGTATTCGTTGAACATACACAAAATATATAACCGCGACGAATGTAAAAAAATATCAAAATCAAAACCTGAAAAGATGAAAAATCAACGAATTGTGTTGCATTTATAATACCATACGGAATACGGACACTTATACTAACCTATCAGCTATAACACCAAAAATTACGCATCCAAACAACAATCCCATTCGATAAATCATTGTCGTCGACAATAGTCTAATCTTATCTTCACAGAAAACGATCCACTAAAAAAAGAAACACTGTTCTTTTGAATACTTACGTATGTTATGTCCTATGTCAGTTTTCCTAAGCATCTCAAAAATCGTTATCAAAAATAAATGACGTACCGATTTCTTGAGCCATATCATCCAAAATAACTTAACTTGCCAACTGTTGCATTTAATTTGGTCGGTGTCGTTAGTGATGGAAGTGACGGTACACAAACTGTCGTTGAACACCTCATACCGCTCTGAAGGTAGGCACATGACTTCGTCTGATGGCAAGAGAAGCAGCATGTCCTCATATCCATTGAACAGTGACGGCATTGTCAGCATCGACGACACTACGACAACCAACCATTGCCACGCTCCAACACTGCCCAGTACATCCGTAGTTACATCCTCGTAAATAGTCCCTATTCTGAAACATTTAAAGTTATTCAAATACGGGTTGAATTATAAATAACATTACAAAACACATTTACCCACATCGACATGGCGATTTTCCACTCATTTAAGCTTTAAACGTCACAACGTCGTAGCAACATGGATTTCCTTGAAAATATCATCATGTCAAAGCATTTATAGCAAGGGTAATAATAAAGTGAAGGCGCCACACACTCGTCAATATTTCTGAGCGAAGGCGCCGATAATTGAAAGACATCACACTATACTTACAATCAATAAGTAATTATTCACATAAATTTGCAGACTAAATCAACAAGGATAATGCTAGTTATTCCCCTTACGATACAACATCTAATTTTATCCTTGTAATGTAAGAAACAAACAAGAAATGCAATGAGGCTTGCATGAGCATGACACAGAAATATGTATTAAACATGGTAAGTAAAAGTTGGTATTTTATTGTTTGTTATTGCGAGATTATGTTATAATTTTGTCATTTGTAATTTTATAAAATGAGTAAATAAATAATAAAATGTAGTTGGTTAGTAAGTATGTACTATTTAACCATCTTCAAAAAGGAGGAGATTATAATTATTTTTAAGTTTTGCACATCGGTTCTGTAGTTTTCGGGAAATATTGAAAATGCTATCGTTTTCGTTAGCATTATACGGATAATTGACCATAACTACGTGAGTAATCTTTACACCATCGATCGATACTGTGGCTAGCACTGACGCCAAAAGTTTTTTTTTTGCTTTTTAAAGTCAGTTTTTAAATGTGCTAATGTAATAATATTACTTTCAATGCCATAATGACGTTCTGCCTTTAAAGCTTGGCATAAATAATCTGGACATTACGTATCTTATCTTGTAACTCATTAGAGAAATTTATCCATATTATCAGGCTTCATTAGTGACTTTCACATTTTCGATGCAGTCAGTGTCACAATTGCTTTTATCAAGTTAACTTTTAATGTTGTAATAATCATTGTTCTTATTTTTCTCGTATTTATGAGATGATATTATACCATACCAGGTACTTACTAGGTACATTTGCATTTTACCTTACTGATTTAGTGTTCAAAATTGCATTGCTACGAGCATACTCTATTGCATTATTCTCTTACTTGGCCCGTTGTTCTTATATACTCGGTCGTTGAATGGTTTCACTATCGAATGGTTTCAAAATCGAAAAGACTTCCAGTTTATACATTACATCAGTTATCAGATTTTTTAGTTTAGTCGTTTTCAGGTTAGCTTCAAAAATACTGAAAGCATAATAAGGCAATGTAGAATGCACCATCGATGCCTTGGCTGGCACTGACTGAAAAAAACTTTTTTTTAATGTTCACTTAAAATGTAAACTTTTTATTTTAAATTGTTCCGTCGAAATTTGGAACTACCATTGCGCTCCGTTAGCCCCAGGTATTTACAATGATACTGATGCTTTGATCCTGTAAACATGACGATTAAGTAACGATTATCTTTTTTGTTTTCTCGTTCAGGCTCTAATCTAACAACAGTGATTTCAATACGAACTATAATTCTTCAAAATATTTTCACCTGCATTGCTGTTTGTGTGTTTAAGTCTGGTTGTTGTGGACCGATTTTAACTTGAATAACATTGCTACGCGATTTCAAACTGGCTTTGAATGGTTTAAACTTCATTGACAGAAATGTAAAATTTTAAATTCACCATTAATTTTTACGCCTTTTAAAATTTACTTAATATAAAACTACTAAGTAATTTAATAGATTATTTGCTTAAAAATTTAATGAACTACATTATTAAAACCAATACTTGATTAATTTAATACAAAATTACAATGTTCGGACGTTTCGGTCTATAAAAAATTTTTTTTTTTCATTTTCATATAAATTTACTATAACATTGACAATTTAAACGCTGGTACGCGGTTTTAATGGCCTAATAAAGAATTTAATATAAATAAATTAATCGATATGTCAATGCCTTTAGTCGCATGCTTGTGAACATAGTTTATTGGAAGTGACTTTCAAATTATAGGCAAGAATTACTAGAAGAGAGGTTATGTAGACTGTGATTCTATGTAGGTACTAGTCTACTATGTAAGTAAAGTAGTTGGAATAACAACATCTCGTGTTCGCCAAGAAATTAAAATCTGTGGCATGTCTTAAGATGTTTAATTTGATAAAGTTTACGAGAAACTATACTTAATTGGTTTTCTTGAGAGTTACTATAACTAGAGACAAAAAAGGTATGTCTGCAATTTCTTTGTTTTAAGTGTAAATTATATTTTTTGTGAGTTTCAGAAGAATATCTGTTATCGCCTTGAATTTTTCATAATATTATTTATCTAGTGATGCAATGTCATTATTTAAATCATAGCTCTAGATTTTAAGAAGTGTAAGTCCAATCGGAGTACTTCCCGGACGACCAGTACTATCCATACCATTTTCGAAAATTAATAAGGTTAATAGTTTATTATTCAAATTATATACCCATTATTGTTTCATTATTAATGTGTCATGTAAACGTTTTCTATAAATTTATGACATTTTGAAATGAATGAGCGGGAAGTTTTCCGACTTCCGTACCCATATTAAATATCACCAATCAATCTTAATTTTTGTCACAATCTAATTTTAATTGTAAGTACTTTTTAAGGCTCCGTAACTCAAAATAAAAAAACGGAACCTATATAGGATCACTTTGTTGTAGGTCTGTCCGTCCGTCCGTCCGTCTGTCTTCGATTATTTGTCACAGTAATGAAATTATTTTCCAATGTTTTTCCCCAGTTGTCTCATATTGAAACTTTTAATAATCTACACTCCAGTCTGTTTGTATTGGACCTTGGCGTTTCTATGAGAAAAGCTACATTACTTACCTATTAATATAGTTAAATTGTCTTATGTTGTTTTTAATCTGCAAAATAGTAGGTAATGGATAATGAGATTAAGTACGGTTATAGATCTCAGATCATATTCTTTTATGATCATGTAAAAACATTACAATAACATAACATTCACATTTTGTACGTTTGTACAAAACAATTATCAACTTCATTGTATCTTTTTACTTAGAAACAGCAAGAACAAAGAGTCAAGAGTGTCTTACTTGTCTCATTGTACCTATTACTGCTTTTTGTGTGTGTTGTTAATACATGGTTTCTATTCTATTCTATTCTTTAAGAGTGAATTACAGTTACTCATGCATGAAAGCGATTTGGAATGCACTTAATATCGTCGATTATGTGCGAAGTTGCAACGTTGATTTGCACAATCATTGAGCACGTTCATTTTAACTGAGCAATTGAACCCTCAAAAGTTGATATCCGAATTGAGATAAAAGTGATGATTGATTTTAGTAATGAGTACGTGTGAAGTGCCTGATTTTGGTGTATCTATGGTCGCGGCACGCCAGGTACTGCCAAAGAGATAAGAGGTTACAAGTTTTTTCGCACGATTACGGTAGCCGACCGAGCGCCGGCCGCCGCGCCACGACGCAATGTCATCCCTCGCATTCGCTCCTACGCTAGCACACAGACGCCCGTTTGCGGCACGCTCGCCCCACGCGGCCGCGCGATCACTCAAAAACTTATTCCCATCACCAATGGTGTTTGTGAACATTACAGGACTTCGGCACAAAGAACAAAACAAAACCATTCCCAATCATGGACAAGGATCGTGCATTGGAAGAAATGATGGGGAAACTCGGTGAGTACTGAACATATGGAACTTCTTTGCATACTTTTACGAACCGACACGCGTTCTTTCGACGATTTGTAATGCAAAGCTTATGGTTTTGCTGAGCATTATCTATAGCTCTGTTAGCTTACGATGCGACGACGATTGAAGGAAGGAATGACCGATTTTTAATTCAATGCGAATGTAGAGTTATTCATATTTTAAGACTTCTTATAAAATATTACGTTTTAACTTTTGGGCTCATCTTGATTACCTTTGACCACTTACGTTAAATGTATTTGATATTCCAATAATTGACTTTCGGTTTTAACTAAAGTAGTAACAAACATAACGGTACCAAATCACTGACTGTGAGGCTAAAATCGAGAGTCATTCCAAGCTTACTTCAGAGATGCGGCAACTTTTTTTAAGTTTCCAAAACCGGATATAACATTACTTATCAGTAACAGATGTTGACCGAAGTCGCAAATAGATAGCAGAACTGTTGAGTGATTTAACAGTGATGTAATACAACACAATGGTTGGAATCCTCCAGTCAATGGATTACCGAAATTCATTACCTAACACAATACTCACCTACTTTCTGTAAGGTTTCTCTGAAGGACTTACGACTACCTTTACGTAGTTCGTGAATTGAACGCAAAAGGCCCTTTCCGTATAACATTCAATTAACAATCACATCCCTTTACATTATTTTAAACATTCTTAACGTTATTTGAATTTGTTATTTTTCTGCGGTTTTCGTATATTTCGGAAACGTATGAATTAGACATTATATGCATTGTTAACCGAGGGAATATCTATAGATACTTTTCTCATACTAAATAGTAATAGTTAGTGAATTTACAGTATAAACAACTTCAATACCGAAATCCTTAAAACTGTATTGTTTCTGGAAACAAAATAACCTAAACCCTAATATAGATATTTGGTTATTGTCAAAATTTACAGCTTTGACGCAAGTCACAAATGTTTGAAAACTTAATTAAAAAGATCGTTGTTTTAATCTCGTTTAATTTTAATTATTCTACTATCCGTAACTCATCAAATGTGCACACGTGAAATCAGCCCTGGATATTTAGATTAGAAAAGAGGAAGCACTATACTTACAAATTATTATTCTGAATTAATTCTAACAATTCCTCACATTACGCATTCTATTATAATGAATGAAATGACATAATTAATTTAATTGTTATCTGACGGTGAAGAGTTAATGACTCTAAACTTATACTATCACATACATGTATTATCAGTATTTTTATTCTATTATCATTAAGATATGTAAACATTGACGGACAGTTAATGTAGGTATAACTTTAAAAAAAGTCGTTATGCAATATGATTTTGATATTAGGACTTTTGTTTGTAATATTTGTGAACCAAGTTGTGATTCTATAAAATTATTAACTAAACTTTTAGTTGAAAATTGTAACCGTCTAACAAAAATGTTGCAACGATGAACGTAATTTATTATAGGTACCTACCGCTGATAAATATTGCGTGAACACTAAAGCAATAATGCGATACTATCCGATTTCGATATCGCCTACTGTTTCTATGATGATAAGAATATATTACGATATATACTGTTACTATTTTATACTTTTATCTTTTTTGCAGCTTTACTAACATTGTGATATCGATCAAATCAGTATATCAATCAAAATAAATATCGATAAGTAGAATAGAATAAGAAAAGCGTTTATTTGGTACAAGTAAAACATACACAGAAACAATTATTTATTAATTATTACAAGTCAAAAGTTATCGTGAATTTTTCTAAGAAAGCATTATGGGATGTAATTCTGGAATTTATACATACTTACAGATAGCTATGTCAACTACTGTGCTGCCATCATTCACCTTAAATAATATTGGTGCAGCGGCCGCTAAAGTCTGTGCAATCATCTATGCGATTCGGTTATGTAATTTTCAACCTTATATTTCTTTTGCTTACTTATAATTTTATATTATTACTAGCTTCCGCCCGCGGTTTCACCCAATTGGTTTCTGTTTCCGTGGCAATATCGGGTTAATAAGTAGCCTCTCCTCTCCATCCTCTCCATACTCTCCGTCCTTTTAACTAACTCTATGCCAAAAATCAAGTCGATTGGTTGCTTAGTTGGGTCGTGAAGGAAGGACAAACAAACACACTTTCGCATTTATAATACCTATGTATTAGTTAGGAAGTATTAAAAGCGGCCGCCCGCGGTTTCACCCGCGTGATTCCGGTTCCCGTGGGAATATCGGAATAAAAAGTATGCTTATTTTCTATCTGTGTGCCAAATTTCATACAAATGGGTTCAGTAGTTTTTGCTTCAAAGAGTAACAAATAAACAAACAAACAAACTGACATAATATTGCATATATAATATTAGTAGGATTATAGTCAACTTTTCTTTATATTTTTTACACTATAAACTTCGCACTTACTAACCAATAAATTGAAAATGTAGAGTTCAATGCACGTGTAAAAATTTGTGTTAATTTTTCATTAATTTTCAGGATAGGATTAGTTAACGATTTTTTCATTGATCCTGAAATAATTTTCTGAATACATAAGTATCGGTTTCAATTTCAAATATCTATATCTAAGTACCTATCACATAAAAGTTTCCTGAGTTATTTTTATATTTGTCTCTTTATATCTATCTATTTTACGGCCATATACTTGGATATAAAATTTGACGGAAAGCAAATTCCTAGTAAATTTCTATGACGGTTTTAAACCGTGTCACTGCGCAGCGTAGCGCTCGCATGTATTTACATATTTGTTTACCTGGATGACTTTTAAAATAGAAATGAGTCAATCTACTGTTTCAAATACTCTTTTAGTAATTAGCGCATAGTCTTTCAAGAAGTATGTTTATAAACTCTGTTTATTATCTACGCTTTTCTATTGTTCTAGCCCATTTTTTTTGTTAACACTGAGTGTTAACAAAAACCTCTTAAGTATTATTATCCTTCTTAATTGAAGAGTATTATACGACAGAGGCATTTCATGGCTTAAAAATTCTCTGCCACTATTGCATTATTAGTAAAATGACGGAAACTTTGTTATCAGCATTGAAATTAATTTCCATGTTTTGAATTTCATCACTTATAACTTAATTTCCTGATAAACCTGGCTTGATAATAATGTCTATATTTGTCTTTAGTAACGTTTTATTATCACCGCAACTGCGCAGGGGGTATCGCGTTATTACTGACTCAATTTCTCATAAGTAAGTTATATATCTACTAAGTATATATATATAATACTCGATATATATAACTATATATATCGAGATAAGATAGCCATTTCCTCAGTGGCTGAGGATTCCGGGAGAGACTCGCTTCCATCTTTCAGCCTTATCAATACTTAACATCAGGTATGATGAAGGCTAAGAGTCTCCCCGTCATTCATAAAAAAGTATACTTAGAAATATTAATAAATATCTACGTGTTTGTTGACCATTTTTTGGCAAGGGCGAACAAAGGAGAGCAAATTTTATAACTTTAAAATATCCCTTTGTTTACAACTTTGAAAAAAAAACAGTAAAATGTTAGATCCAACTGTAGGTATTATCAAATAATATTTATGTTCATGTAATGTGGGTAGGTGTCCGAAGAATAAAATAGTCTAAGACTAACGCCGGTGTTTGTTTGACGTGTCCCCTGTTCCGTAACATGAAATGGCGCAGTCGGTAGGATATTCGATAATATAGATAATTGATTTTAATTACAAAGAGTGATAACGGGCAATGCAAAGATCGGGAGAAGCGGGAAAAAGAGATACAAGAATATTGGTGAAATCATCGCGTACTATGGAAGCCGTGCTTCAACCGCCGGAACCGTTCCGGTTCGAAAATAATCACAATAACACATAATCACAGTCTTTGTCGTCGTCTCAGCCACATAACACCCACTGCTGGGTATAGGCCTCCCTTAAGGATCTCCACAACGATCGGTCCTGCGCTGCCAGCATCCATGGGTTCTCCACTTGGACGAATTAATTCGTCCAAGGTTCTCCACGACCTTCACCAGATCGTCGGTCCACCTTGTCGGGGCCTACCCAAGGAGCGTCGCCATTGCAGTACCTTTCCGCCCCAACGGCAATCTGTTCT
The DNA here is from genome assembly GCA_910589605.1 of Chrysoteuchia culmella. Classification (NCBI taxonomy): domain Eukaryota; kingdom Metazoa; phylum Arthropoda; class Insecta; order Lepidoptera; family Crambidae; genus Chrysoteuchia; species Chrysoteuchia culmella. The sequence continues at coordinate 13,072,176 of OU342653.1, forward strand.
TTTCGCCATGTGTCCTGCCCATTGCCACTTCAGCTGAGCAATTCTTCGAGCGATGTCAGTTACTTTGGTGCCATTATCGCCACGTTTGGCAGGCGGGTTGGCAATCGCAGCATGAACAAGTTTGTCGGAGACGCTGTTGCCCGTCTCCTGAAGGCTGAATCCCTTAGTCGCCTTTTACTACACCCACGGGATGAGAGGGGATAGTGCTATTCTAAGCCGAAAATACACAGCTGCTACACTACAATATTTTTGTCACTTTATATATAAAAAGGAATGTTCAAACGCAAGGTCTGTTAGAGAAATATTGCGACCAGTGATAGACAAAAAGCGTCACGCACGACTCCTTGTTACGTAGACCATTGACAATTTGAAAGGTTGTCGTGACTTCTGCATCAGCTCGGTACGTAGGGTTTATTAGTTAAACCCGCAATGATTTAATATTTATGAACATACTAGCTGTGCTCCGTGATTTTACACGCGAGGTTTCCGTTCCCGTTGGAGTATTGAGATAAAACATATTACATCCAAATCTATGAAGCAGTTTTGATCATTCACGTCATAAACCAAAGCATACAAACTTAGCCATTTATAATATAAATTAGAATCAATCAGGATTCTGGTCAATAAGGAATGTCAAAATGAGGGGTAGGTACTTTACTTTTTTATAGCAAACTATGAGGTCAAACCTTAATTCAACGATGTCAAAAAGTAAGGGATGTTATTCATATTTGCACAAATTCAAGTTAATAAGATTTTTTGTAGGACCAAATAGTTAAATCTGATACTACGTATTCTACTATAAATGATACGTAATACATTATTGTTTTTTCGTGAATTGTTATTTAAACTAAACTAAACCAACAAACCTTGGCGAAGGATCTCATAATACAATTGACATATTGTCGCCACATAATCTTTGATTGTTAGCACCTTCATACATTTGTGATTACAAAGACATACCTAGGTACTATTTTTTTTTGTAAAATGATCAAATAATTTTTTGAGACAGAAAATTTAATTGGTTTTGTATAAAAATATGATATTAATAAAACTTATTTAAAATTTCCAAGGTAGAAACACAAAATAATTCTAATTTGTTTCGCACAGTGGTACCGCCATCGCCATAGGCCAAAACCCCCAAAAACTCACTGTCGAATATTGACAATACAGGTAGCCCTATATCATGTCAAGGCTGGAGTCCCGCAAGGCAGCTGCCTATCGCCCACCCTGTACGCCATATATACAAATGACATGCCGTCCATTAACAACGTTCAAAAGGAGTTGGAGCCACGAGTCGAGCTGGCGCTGTTCGCGGACGACAGCGTCTTTTATAAATCCTCCCCGTGGCCCAAAGCTGCCGCGATGCGACTGCAGAAGCAGCTGGACTTACTCCCGCCCTGGCTGGACAACTGGAGGATTGCGGTGAACGTGGGCAAGACCACCGCAATCCTCGTTGGGACGCGCAAGAAGGCGCCACCTAAGCTGACCCTGAAGGGCGAGGCCATCCATTGGCAGCCGTCGGTAAGATACCTAGGCCAACACATAGACCGCGATCTAAATGTGGTCGCCCAGGTGGACCATGCAACAAAATCAGCCCGAGTCGCCCCGTGCTTCAATCACGGCTCCCGCTGCGGGCGAAGACCGCCATCTTCAAAACCTACGTCTGGTCGCGGCTCACATACGCAGCACCGGCGTGGTTTAGCTTATGGTCACAGCTGCAGAACACTCGGCTCCAGCAGCAGCAAAATATAGCGCTCCGCGGCATCACCAAGGCGGGGTGCTATGTCCGTAACGACGTCATTGCGCGGGACCTAAACGTGGAGCCCGTGCACGACTTTGTGGGCTGTCTGGCGGGTCGCATGTTTGACCGCGCTGCACCACGGCCCCCACCAGCACCTGCAGGGCATCGCTCCCGCGCAACCGCCACTGTCACATCCAGCACCATCAACAAGAGCGCAGAGTGCAACTCCGTCCAGAAGAGCTCCTTCCCCCACCACCACTACATGGGCCAAGAAGAAACAAAAAGCGCTGCGCCGTCATAATGTGCCCCCCCACTTCCCCAGCCCACCACATCCACTCCTCAAGATCCCTCATATCCCCTCCGACCTAAGTGATAACCCATACCCCTGTTTGTGTAAGTCGTGGCCCGTTCGCAGGCGCTCGCTGGGTACTATGGGTACTCCCCCTACTATGGGGGTCTCACCCGGTGCGGCAGACCGCGCAGAGGGTCGCGCCTCAAAGTCCGGCGGGGCACTCCATTCGTCACATGACGGCCGCCCAAGCGGCACCCAACACCTAGGGGCAGCGATCCCTTGAAATGAAGCCCGGGGAAGGAGCTATCGCTCGAACCCGCACCAGCCTTAGAGGCTGAAGCATCCCTAAGCCCAGTTATCACTTATTAATTGACCTCTGAAGTGAACGTATCTGATTGGTGTTGTTCACTGCGTATCGGTGACTCATCCAAGTGGTATTTGTTTTGGTAATTTCAAAAAAAACGCTAAATTGTTTTGTTGTTTGTGTTTGATGGACAACATCAGGGTAAGTGTTTTGTAAATTATTAAGTTTTACGCATCTATATATTATACTTTTTATTTTATGTGAGTGCTACGACAACCCTTTTTTTAAGTTTATTTTTCCGTTGTTGCGACTTTATTGAGACCTACAAAATTTTACATCCATTTGCAGCGGGTCTGATTTAGTATAAAGTGTAGGTACATGTGTATTTTATGCGGAACATTTTTTTTTTGCTCCGTTTTGCCCGCGCGCCCGTAATGTGCCTGCTTTGCGATGTCGTAGACGCATTTGCTACCTAAGAGCTAGCGCAGACGACGGATAACGGAGGACTTTTTGTCCGCGACACGTCTTTATTGTTAACCAAATAAAATTCAACTTAGACCGCGTATATTCATGAAAAGTAAGCGATAGTCCTCGTTATTTATTCAACTTTATGTTCTTAGTAATAAGGTCGTGTCGCGGACAAAAAGTCCTTCAATGTCCGTCGTCTGCGCAGGCCATAATTGATATTTATTTTATATTTTTCATTTCAGGTACAATAATAAAATGTTCATTTTTGATGAGGCATTTTTTGAGCTGTGGTGTTCGCAAAAACCGTTACATCGAAAAAATTATATTTTAAATGTATTTTTGACGTCTCTTATGATGTTGAAAATGTAGATATAGAACCTTTATCACGTCGAATTATTAATTTATGTAAAAGTCTTGATAATTTCTGGGTTAGGTCAACCGAATTCTTCAAACCATATTGTTTTGTGGAAAACCCTCGCCCTGTTCTACCAGATACTGTAGGCCTATTCGTTTTCAATTTTTGAAAGAAAGTTCTACAGTAATCGAAGGAAGAGGAAGAGCATTTTACATCCTACTACTTTTAATTTCAAAGTCCGCGAATTTAACATTGAACATTCTTTGCAACTGACTATGGTAGACGGTAAAATATGTAGTGTATTAAGCGACTATCATCTTCTTAAGTGTTATGTAGGTGGAGTTACTCCAAAGGAGATGAATTAAATAGATGTCGTTTAATGATTTTTGAATTTTTGCATTTTTCAATGCTATTTTTATACTTATGATAAATTTTAAATAGAAAAATATTGGAAAAAAAACAACTCGGCCAGTGAATTCTCAGATGGGACTCGAACCCACGACCTTTGGAAATCCGGTCCAATGCTCTAATCATAGATGTCGTTTGTTTGCAAAAGCCAATCCAATAAGCTCGTTATCAGTTTGGATTGTCTCCTTCACTTTCTTGGATTTGGTTCTTTGAATATTTTATTCATCTCTCGTATAGGATTAATATTAAGAAATGGCGGGTTAGATCAGAAGAGGAGAAAAAATTATAGCAGATAGGAAACTACATGTTCACACTGAACTTAGGAGACAATTAGGATAAGTTGTAGATAAACCACGTAGTGGCGGAAGCGGGAATACGACACGATTTTTTTTTCTTGTTCTGCCGTCTCGGCTGAAATTACAGGTTTACGTTAAGATTTACTTGATAGATGTAAAATAACTTTACAAGCTTTGGCATTTAATATTGATTGCGAAAAGTTTGAAAAATATTCTTTGGTAACCGCGCGTCAATTTAGTTGAAGAATATCCTTGGTACAATCTCCCTGCTTCTTTCTGCCCATAAAGTTCTCATACATGCTGCCGATGTATCAGAATATGCTCTTTTATCTGTCGGGGAAACTTCGAAAGAAGCTGCTGAATGTAATAACAAACATTTAAAACTGTATAGACGAGATTTTACTTGAAAAATGTCACGCGAAATTACAAATACAGCAAGTCTGTATTTGTAATTTCGCGTGTCTGTGTCTGTGTTTGTAATTTAACCGACTTTTACAGACCCCTTTATAACTGGTCTTTGGAAACTTCCTTGAAAGAAAAAGAGCCTTCTGTCTAAGGAAGTTACAGATTTTTTGAAGTTTTAAGCAGCGCATGTTCATGGTAGGCTCTTAATATTGTTTACTTTGTTTTAGTGTTGTCAAGTTATCGCTAAATTTTCTGTTTAATTATAAGTTATAATCGTGTTTTTACATACTAGGATTATACATTTAGCTTTAATTATTAATAATTTCTTAAATATACAACAATTAATAGTATTTTAGTACGAAATTGGCTGAAAAAAATTGCATACAATATTAATTTTTTTTTTAAGGTTTTTCTGATGCTTGTATATGTTTAACTATAATTTTTATTTCAATAAAATTGGTTGTATTTAATCAAAAACGTCTGTTTTTAATATTCTACGTCATTCCCAATGAGAAAAAAGATGGTTAAAAACAATTTTAGGAAGTTTTGACTGCTCTCCCTTAGACGCGGGACCATCGTGCATCGGTCCAACTGTAAATAGTTTTCTGAGTACTTACCTATTAAGCCAATACAATCTGGATGGGTCAGAAATAATGAGATTCGGAAAAGCTTTATCTTGCGAAATATACAATGACAAAGGAAATTAGGAGTACAAGAGGTTGCAATAGCATTTAACCCACTATTATAACACACAATACATATAGTAGAACGATTGATATAACATCAGTAGGCTTTTGGAAAAAATAATTTCAACATACCTTGTTGACATTGCTTTCGAATTTCAGACCACCAGTCTGGCTGGAACAACCAGTTGTAAGTATAATCATAATTACTTACTACTATAGTTCATAATGAGCTGTATGATGATTTCATTGTCTAATTTTCACTTTTGTACTATACAGTAACGTCGTATAAAACCGATTCGGTATAATTACTATTACCTTTCATCGTCAGGTTTACGAAAGTTGTAAAATCAATACTTACGAAATCTAATTTTCACATAGAAAATTTTCATCGAGATTTCGATCATCTCATAGAATGGACCATGACGCCCACTGTTGGGATTTGGGATATGCTTTCTAGTCTCCGTTTCTTCTAAAATTACATAAAAATTCTAATTATAAATGATTTTCACCCATTGGGTACAATAAAAAACTTAATTTGTAGTCAAATGAGATCACGTCAGTCAGACAAGTGTCCTTCATGTGACAACTAGTATTATTTACAGAATGCACGAAAAGAAAATTATGAAGTTGGCACTAGTCGTCTAGTCATGACGTCAGCATGTCTCAGTAACGGTACGTTGTTTTTACGTTTGTCTCGTGATTGCAGGTTGGAGGTGTGTCCACTACGCAAAACCCTCCGCTTTACGGCTGATAGGACGTGGCCTTGGCCCCAATCTCGTTAAATTTTAATGATAAATATGGGCAAAGCAAAATTTCTATCAAAAGAATCATGACGAAAAACTTTATATTATCAAGTTTCATTCATTCGGTGTCGTTTTCCTGATCTCGTGTAACTTTGGTTTCTAAGTAGGTAGTGCGTTTTATATTATTTGTAAATCTATTACTTTGACTCCGGCGGTCTATAAACATATTTGTTCAATACGATATCCATTTTTATTATTCAAATCATGTCACATTAACTTTCTAACAAAATTATTATTCATAAATTCATCGCTATCAGTAAAATAAATCAGCTGCAGTTGATTTGAGTTTCTCGTTTTGTTACTATTGTTAATCACTCTCTCCAAATTTAATATTCCGGAGGAATACAGTGGGATCCTTCTTTGTATGATAAGCAAAGTTTTAAATAAACTTAGTTCGATAATTATGGGCTAAGTATCTTACAGAGTACTTAAGAGTTTTGCTTTTTTCTCTGTTCGACTAATTTTTTACCAATTTGCTTTGCTATTAATATTATATGTAAGAACTACAATAAAGTTTGTAAGCGAGTCTCTCTCATTATTATTGAATGAGCGAGAGTCTATAAAAAATACTTCAGTTGATGGAATGATAATGGACTTCTCGAACATGTTTTCCTTATTGTGGCATAAAATCCAGGAAAATTAATGAATTCGAGTTTTATTTGATAACGTTGTCCTCTTGTGGTTTTAACGGGCAAAGATTCCCTCAAAGCCAGTCCTTATCAACTTATTTATTTTATAACTCTATTTTATTTGCGTAACTAACGGTAGACCTGCCTGTAATATATTATAGCTTCACTACGACCATAATAATGTTATTGGTTAACATAAACTTCGGTGCAGCTATAACCCTATTATTATGTTTTAAATCTGACTTCCTCTAATATTCTAGCTTATAGCTCGCTATACGTCACTGGAAAACTTTCACCTGTAATAGTACAATCAAGTGCAATAATATAGAAACACTGAGCAACCTTGTCACATAAAATTATTTAATCACATTTGTTGACACAGGGAGCTTTGTTTCCGTGTGTTTCAATGTGATAAGGTTGTATAATAGTATGTACATATTGCTCATGACGACTCTCGTACATATACCGTGGAGATCCGAGCAGTACGTAACCATGATACAGTTTGTAAGTAAGCTCTCTCCCTCAATCTTTTTATTTATATTAGGCAACTACAGGCGAACGCCAAAACTAAATAAACGGAAGGACGGAAAAGAATTCGGTTCATATAAGTACGACTGATATGTAAAAAGTGAATTTTTTCTACTTTATTGAGAAAGCACCGGTTCTATTAAAATTATCGAAAAATAACACTTGATTCTTTTGTGATTGAGTTATTTCCTTTGTTGTCCTGCTTATTAGGTATCTAGATCTGTTATTATTTTAGTATTTAGGTTAAATTATATCGAGCGTTCATATACGACATTGGCTATAAGCCAAGGTATGCGTGCTCTCATAAAGCATAAGTTCTAGGTAGAACTTACCTAATGAAGTATTATGTTATGGTATAATTATCATAACATATTGCTTTATTATTATATATATATATATATATCATAATATAATGCTTCATTAGATTTGCTTTAATAAAATAATAATATCATGTTTCAAAGCTATGGATATTCTAGATACATACATAAAACTCTCCGCAGTTTAGTTTCAAAAGTAATGTTTTGATTGTCAATATTTATCATAGCTAATTTTTTGTTAAGTACCTAGTTACCTACTCTGAAGTAGTCCCAAAATCTCTAAAAATCTAGTGCAGTTGAAGTCCAATAGTGTACATTAAAGATTTCGGATACTTGGTACGTAACTAACTTAATTTTCTTTGTAGGTGGACGGTATTGCTTAAATCAAATCGCTTATATAAAGAACAGCTGTTTTATTTTATTATTATTTTATTTTTTACACTTAAAATTAAATTTTATAAGAGAAGCCCATGACAATTTGTGAGACGATCACGATTCAAGATTTTCAATCATTTGTCTAGTTACATTTAGCTAATTTTATGTTCATGAAATCATACGTAAGGATCACAAATTTTAGTTAGACCTTGGATTACCTTACCCATAGCAGGAAGAGATGTAATTTAATATTTCATTGCAAGGTTTTTATAACGAAACACAAGTTAAAACATTAGTTTTTTTTGTAAAACTTTCATTTTCCAATTGATTTTGGATACCTAAATAATATTTTATAAAGACCAAACTTTTACATACCAATACGGATTGATAACGCACACCATACCATATGCTCACTGTCCATAAAAAAATTCACATTATCGTATTGCATATGAATTTAATCAAACTGAAACATCAATATTGTGAGTCACGTCAAAGATTCAATGATTTCCGAGATATATGCCACTGTTGGTAAATAAATTGTAAGAAATGGAGACCCTGAAATGCACACACATTCACATTCGCAGTTAACTTTTTTAAAGCAACATTGTGCAACACGGTAACATTATAGATGATCAGTAACTTTTGTGGCTCATCATGTCCATACTGTTAATAAAAAAAATAAGAAAATAAAACAAAGCGTCGTTCATAAGAAAAAATCTCTCCAATCGTAAATTGAAAATTCTTATAACATTATAGTTTAAGTAATCTTATTTGTATTGTTTTTTATGATTCAAGCAACTAAAATAATGTAATAAAACCAAAACTGAGTATTATAATTAATTCCAAGTTACTTAAAATAAGAATAAAATGTAACTCAAAAAGTCTAGTGCGATTCGGAATGCATTATACCGTACTTTTAGGTTTTAAATTTAAAAAGTAATTTACCACGATAGGCCGCAAAATGCGATTTTCCACGCAGAAATTGAATGACAAAACTTTCCGAGGGTGTGAGGTAAAATAACTATTTGCTAACAGATGTTGCTCAGTTACATTTGGAAACGTAGAAAAAGTAGGCAACTGAGCTGTGGCTGCACCATAACATGGAGGATTTGGAAATTATATATTAAAACTCAAACAAAAACCAGCTGTAAGTAACATGTAAACACGCGTCAATCGGCGTCTTGAAAATCCTTTTTCTAATTATAGCTATTGTTTGTTCCGTTCCGAAAATAACATTGTGAAGTCCAACTGAATTCCAAATTCGTCCACACGGCATCGATTATTTTTCCGATTTGAATGCTTATAAACATCTAGCTAGTCCATAATATTCCAGTAGGTTATTATTATCCGTATACCTTGTTATTATGGAAGCAAATGTTAGGTACTTTGTCTGTCAATCATGGTGAAGGATAAAGCGTTTTTTTAAATAAAAACAACTTTTACAGATATTAAGCGCGCTGTATTTCACGAACTAAGATCTAATTGTCCGTATTTTTTAAGGTTTATTGTTTTTTCCCGACGTTTCGAAAACTTTTTCGAAGGTAGACTTATAAATAGCCAGTCATCCCGTTACCAAGGCAGCTGAAAAGGTGCCGAAACGTCGAGAAAAATAAAAAAACCTTAAAAACCCTTGAAAATACTTTAGATTTTAGTTGGTGAAATACCTACAGCGCGCTTAAAATCCGTAAAAAAATATTTATTTTAAGGAACAGAAAGCGATATACGTAGATAAAGCGTTTTTTCTTTCTATGAAAAATCTTGAAGTAGGTAGGTGATATATTTGAAAATTTTATTGCAGACAATATTTTGATTACGTTGATAGTTAACTACTTAGTACTAGAGAAGTTATATACCTAGACTGTGGTAGGTCCTACATACTTAGTATAAAACTACTAGACGCGTATAAATAAATAAAAATATTTCTTACACTCACACCAAGTATCTCCTAACCCTAAAGTAAATACTGTAAGGCTTGTGTTATGGAATAAGTACTAGGGTAACGGATATAAATACATATAATTTTACATATATGTTGTATGTATATATAAACGTCCATGACTCGGGTACAAATACTCGTATTCATCATACAAACATTTGCCCCTACCGGGATTCAAAACCAGGACCTCAGAGTAGGCGACACCTTTAAACCGGTGTACGTACCTACCACTCTACCACGGTGGTCGTCAAATGCGCATATGCCACCTCTCTATTTATGAAAACATAACAGAATACTAAGTAGAAATAGGTTAAAAGTGGCAAGTTGGCTGACACGCATCGCCATCCTATGCGCCAAACACAGAAGTAGGCCATACATTTCCCTTCACTTTGTCATGGCAACGAGCCTTTTTAGGGTTTCGTAGCCTAAAGGCAAAAAACGAAACCCTTATAGATTCGCCCAAATCGATGTACTTATGTCACAGCCACTTTATTCCAAAACTATGAGGATTACACAGTTGAAACTTGGTAGGTAGATGTATTCTGTAAACCGCTTTACGGTTTTTAAACAAAAAAAAATATATGAATTAAGGGGGGCTCCCCATACATGGAACTAACACTGAAAAATTTTTTTTCATCAAACCTATACGTGTGGGGTATCTATAGATAGGTCTTTAAAAATTACATTGAGGTACCTAAAACTGTTTTTCTCAAAGTCAACCGTTTGAATGATATACACTTTCAAAGTGAAAAAATGTGTTACCGCCTCTAACTTTTAAAATAAGAAAGTGAAAAATCAAAAAAAATATATGCTGTAGATCTTTATAAAAACTTTTAATGAAAATGAGTTTAAACGAAATATATTATGCAGTTTTAGAGCTATAGCACATTTGCCTAAAATCGCAAATATAACTTTGTCATTCATACAGACACTATGAAAAACAAAGTTATTTTTGCATGCGAAAAATTATAGTGGCATTTTGGGTAGGTAAATACACCTGTATTTAATATAATAATAGAACCTATTGCACACGATACAAAAACAAACACATACAGAGAAAACACACAACAGGCGGTCTTATTGCTACATAGCAATCTCTTCCAGGCAACCTTGGGTGAGAGACGAAACCCTTCATGTGCGAGTTCGACTCGCACTTGGCCGATTTTTTAATTTAACATGCATGGTGTCCTTAAAAAGCGCCCTTATCTCAATCGTTATTTAAGTGATTTTCGTAGAGAAACTGTTAACCTAGATGAGACTAATGTAAATCGTGTTTTCCACAGTAAAATGACATGACAATAGCAGTAAAACAAGACAACGGCGATAAAATGCACTAGCAGAAGCAGAATACGTAAAGTGGATGATTGACGTAAACGATACTCCGGTGGCCCCTGAGATGGCCAGCAATGACAATCATTAGCAATTGAAGAGTTTCGGGAAACATGCCGACAGTAGGCTAATGTAGGCCGCTGCATAGATATGTATTAAATACTAGTGGCTGCCGGCGGTTTCATTCGCCCCGTTGGTTCTTGTTTTCTGAAATTTTCCAACTTGTCCGCGCATTTTTCTTAATTTTCTTTCCGTTAGAAGCTTTTACAATTAATTAGAAAACGTAATATGCGTGACCAAGGGAAACTGGGATACATTTTATATAGTTAAAGATAAAATTAAAATGATCATCATCATCCACCCGTATTCGTCCACTACTGGACATAGGTATCTCTTAGGAACACCTCAGAGAACATGAAGATATTTTAATAAAATTCTTACTAAAGAAAACAATAAAAGTAAAATTAGGTAACAAGTAGGGGTCGCAAACTGGGATCCCGACTCTCGAATATACCGGGATACCGCACGAAAATTGCAACTTTTGAATCCCGAGATTAGAAAAATAAAAAACGTGATTTTCGGTATTTTCTGTATTAGAAAAATAAAAATCATTTCTTTGTAAAAAAAACGCACAACATGTTTGATGTTTTTGTTACTTTGTGGTTACGTGATGATATTCTAAAGTTAGATATTATTTAAACTATTCATCATCATCATCATCAGCCATTATAAGTCCACTGCTGGACATAGGCCTCCTTTTTAGAGCGCCACACAGAGCGGCCGTGAGCATCTTGCAGCCATCGGCTCCCGCAACCTTTACCAGGTCATCGGTCCACCTAATCCTTCCTACGCTGCGTCGTCCAGTTCGTGGTCACCACTCGAGAACTTTTCTTCCTCAACGGTTCTCGGTTCTGCGATCGATATGGCCTGCCCATTGCCACTTCAACTTAGCAACCCTGAGAGCTATGTCGATTACCTTGGTTTTCTCGCGGATATCCTCGTTTCGGAGTCAGGTTAAAAGTGCGCAAATCATGTTGCATAGACTTGGAGATTCGCTTATTGAGTGCGCCATATGCTGCGATGTCGATTAAATACTGTACTTAGTCTCATTTCTCTCCGTTTTGTCATGAGATCAAGCGTTTTTTGCGAAAGCTTCTGTATTTAATCTTTGAGGGGTGCCTTATAGAACTTGGACCCCACCGCTTGGACAGTTTCCGTAAACCCGTCATACAGCTCGTGCACATTTTCGCATTCGGCTATTCATTGGAACCGGTTTTCAAGTTCGAGTTGAAAACTCTCGGGGTTCTCAATTTGGATAGGGGTTGAACGGAGCGTGGACTTTATCAGACGTAACCTTTCGAGCTTGATATTATTATTCAGCGTGCCTCAAACCATTCGATGATCGCTGCTGGTTTTCAGCCTATTTATCACAGAGACATCGCTGGATAAATGCCGTTTTGTCATCATAATAAAGTCAATCTAGTTTTTTAGGACGGTCGCTACTTGTAGGAGGAGTTCATCATGAACAATCCCTCCTTCTCCATGAATTCAACCAGCCGTGAGCCCCTACGGTTTCTCTGCCCGTATCCAAATAGTCCCACTCAAACTCCTCGCCATTTTTTGTGCCCACCTTAGCGTTGAAGTCCCCATAAGAACGGTGTAATGTGTTTTGGAGATATGCATGGCTTTGGTGATATCCTCATACATTACCTCAATTTCATCGTCTGAGTGTCTCGAGGTCGGCGCGTATTCCTGTATAACGTTCAGCGAATACCGTTTGGTTATTCTGAGTTTAAGATAGGCTACCCTGCCCAACACACTTTCGACTTCGACAACGTTGTTAATGAAGGGCTTGCGAACTACACCACCCTGCGATAATTGGTCTCCCTCCCGGTAGAAAAGTAAGTTTACGGATTCTAAAATTTGTGTGTCCTGCCTCTGTCGTCGCACTTCGCATAATCCCACTACGTCCCATTTCACCTTGCTTAGTTCCTCTTCCAATTCACATAGTTTAACACGTTCTGGAGCTTGCGTGTTTTATAGGTTGCCAGATCCAGTCGTCGGTGTTGGTAGCTGGGCCTCTGCCGGAGATTCTTTGCACCCCGTGCTCCGCCGTTACCTGATAGGCTGATAGGAGCCACCGGGGACTGGGGTTTTTTTTTGTCACGTTCATAGAGGATCATTGCCATAAATTCCTACGCTTGGCAGGCGGCTTGGGGATCGCAGGACGCAGTTCGTCGCACTGATAACGCTGCTGGCCGTCATCAGTTGCGTCTTGAGCCTTCGATGGTTATCCTGCCATCAGTCGGTCGCCAGAGCCTCGTCAGTTGATTAGCAGGGAGCACCACGAGCAGGTGAGGTTGACAGTTGGGTTCGGTCAGATGTGATATTCGTCCCCTATTATGACCCCCATGATTGAAAGTATTATTTGTTTGTTACTCTCTAGGTATTTAGATCAATCGTTTCTTATGATACTTAAGCCTGAATTGAGACATTTTATGTTTTTCAATTCTTACATTCTTTGTAGTACTTACCAAAATTGAACTGAAACCAGATTGTTTTTTTTATGCCAATAAATACGTGATTTAATATCTGTTAAGTCTTATTTTTGTTTTTTAGCACCCAAAAAAAATAAATGACTGAGTACCGAAAATACCGACAATACCGCATAACCGGTATTGCAACGACATTAATACCGAATAACCCTGTTTTTAAAAAAGGCTCGGTATTGCGATCTGTAGTAACAAGACAATCTCTTGTTTAACGGGGCCATAATTCTAGACGGCACATGCGGTAAACTTGCTTTATTGGTATGTTGTTTAGGTCCACCTAGAACTATCTATACGTATAAGTGGATAAATATTGATTTATCCACATTTGCAGCATTCTAAAATGTATGCGAGCGCGTTAAAAAACTGGAAAAAAATCTGAAAATCTGCTAAATTTTGCGGTTTTTCATCAATAACTTCGTTAATAAATTTGCTACTAAAAACAATAAAGAAATTTGTCCTACACAAAAAAAAATAGATTTATCAGCGCATTTTTTTCACCGATTTTTGTTGTAAACCCAAATACTTTAATTGAACAAAGTACGGAAAGTGCTACCAAATGCGATGTAATGGACTGCGACGATCGTCCATCGACACAGTTATCGATAAGCTTTATCGGTCACCTCGAACGGGGTTAACGCGTCATGTTATATCTGTGTCAACATTTAGATTTCAGTCTTTGTCACACTTAGTACAAGTAACACACGTTTGTTTGCGATTTAAATATGTTTATTGACAATAAATCTTATGTTTTCAACATACAATGGAAATTTCATTGGGTTTGGCTGGGATCAGTCGGTTGGTCAGACGAAACTACGATTTTGTGTTTCAACGTAGAGAAAATATTTTAATTAAGTACTTTGTGTTTTGCATAACTTAGCAGTCAATATCACACCTTAATAAAAAAAAATACATCATTGTGTTCAATAGCCTACTTAAGGTTATGTTAATTTCATTCAAAGATTCATGTGGTACGATTGGTTGGTACAAAATTATAGTACCTACATTTGAATGATAAAAGACATTGTACGGGTATAGTAGTTTCTTTGTTTAATTTATTAGGAAACATTGCTTCCTTTAAAGACAAAATTAATTTATTGTTACGGGCCTAAGTGAAAAACAGAAAGTTGTAAAACTAAGTTGTTTATTCATTTTTTGAATCCTCATATATTTCCTTCCCATTTTTACCCACGATGGTACAGAGATGGTATAATGCGTTTGGCGTGAGAGGATGTTTGTTTATTTGTGTGTTTGTTTGTGCCAATGTTGCCATTTATCTCCAAAACTACTAGTCCGATTTTGATGCGGTTTTCAGTAATGGGATTGGGTTTGATTGGAGAATGTTCTTAGATAGACGTCGTTGACATTCCAACGGTCCTTACCAAGCGCTTTGCTGATACATTTTTATGCGAACCGCTAAGGAATGGAATGCTCTGCCTACTCATGTGTTCCCCGATTACTAAAACCCTGGCCTCTTCCAGGCAAAGGTGAATAGGCATTTCCTGGGCAAAGTATGTTACATCCTAGGCCACATCCAGTTTCCAATTAGTCTAGAATAAAAAAAATAAAAAAAGATAGGTGTTACGGTGACAATTCACCAAAACCTAAATTACTACTCAGTCTGATTTTGATGCGGTTTTCAGTAACGGGTTTTATGTAGTACAATGTACATAATATCTATCTAAAAAGTTTGAAATAAAAAGCAAAATAAAAAAAATCAAAATACGCTGACGCTTAAAACGTAATTGAAAAAGGATAAAATAATTTAAAAACCCCGACTTAATTATCCGTCGGGGGCTGCCATCACTATTATACATTTCAACACGAATATAAATAAGTAAGTATAGCAATAAAATATCTCCAATTATTCACGTTACTATAAAATTGCAAAACTAGTTCATTTAATGGCAGCCCCGACGGATAATTAAGTCGGGGTTTTTAAATTATTTATCATTTTTCAATTACGTTTTTCCGACAAGAACAATGGGCACAGTTAGGACATTCGTTTTATAAATAAATAGTTTTTTTTATTTATTATTAATCTAAGATCTAGATTCGTTATTTATAAAATATAATATAGGTAAATAAAGGAAATGTGAATCCCGCCCGTAACTGGTCGCCGTGCATTCTAATCTTATCTTTCTAATCGTATCAGCCTGCGGTGTTTCATAACTTCATAAGCATAGGTAGGTACTGTAGATAATAATTTTGCTACAGACTGTGTTAATTATAGAGCACTGTATATTTAATTTATAATAAAAATGATTCCGAATGATTCACAAAAGTATTTTTTTTGTCCTAAACTCAGCAAAGCCTGTTAATAAGACGACGAAGATAATCTTATTATTTTAGTGATGTTTTCAAATTAAAAGTGATAACTAAGCTAAGCTAAGTGACACAATATTTTCATGACATATATTTATGTTTTTTTTAATGTTTGTATCGTAATCATAGAAAACCTTTAAAACACAAAACAAAACGCTATTTCTATTTCAAATGGGTAATGAAGGTTATCAATGTGGGTGGATAGTTTCTAGAACACGAGGTAATTATTGATTCAGACGTAAATGACCTTTTTTTAGAAAAGAAAATATCTAACTGCAAATATTCGCGAACACACAAAAAAGTCAAACTAATTATGGAATGACTTAATTTTGTATGAACTAAGAAACAAGCTAACTCAAATAGTTACTAGCTAGCGGCCGCCTGCGGTTTTACCCGCATGGTTCCCGTTCCCGTGGGAATATGTGGAGAAAAAATATCCTGTTTTAATCCAGGCTATCTATTTTCTGTGTGCCAAATTTCAACTAAATCTCTTTAGTAGTTTTTGCGTGAAACATCCTCACAAACCTTCGCATTTATGATATTAGCACAGAATACTTAATAGTATAATTAGTAGGATAGTAGGATATCGTGTCACTACATTCCTATTCTTTTTTTACATCTGTTAAAGTGATCGTCAATTCGTTAACCACGTACAAAATACCACGATTTGTTGGAAATATTTTGCGTTATCCTTTTTCGTATATATTGGATTAAAAGACTCGAGAGCTCAAAGATACCTACTAAATAAAAAATTATATATTTTTTCTAGGAGACTTCGGGCGGTACCAATGCTTCCAGTTTATCCTTCATATCCTGGCAGCCATGACAGCAGGCATGCACATGCTCTCCTTGGTCACGGTCGCTGCAGTGCCGGATCATAGGTAAATATTATAACTTATGTAATCTAAGTACTAGGCCTGTATGCATAGAATGACTGGCTTTTACCGACACTCGTAACTCGATAACGTGTCACTGTCCGATCACATCTAACCGGGTAAGCAAGACAGTAATGCGCCATAATAATATCATATCGCGTGATATTGCTGTCTTTATGCTAGGGGGTCTAGAAATTTATACAATAACCAATAGGTACCCTTTTCAATACCTGACGTGGTGGGAAAGAGATTCTTTAAAAAAATATAGTTTTATTGATAAATTTAAAGGACATTGGTAAAGTTGGCCTAAGAACCAACACAAATTTTGCCTTTTTGCTATATTTTCTTTGTTTGTCGCCGTTTCCACTGGCGAAACATTTACAACAAAACAAGTGCCGTTTACAAGTGGAAACGGACGAAAAGTGTCCGTTACAATCTAAATACTGACATATCCCAAAAAAATGCTAAGAATTATCATGTATACCTGTGTTGGTTCTTAGGCCAACAATATATGGGCGCGGAACATTGTCCTTTGTTGACGCATCGAGAGTTCTATACCGTTACTGTTAGGCCTCTTGTACACACACTGTTTTTCCGCCGTACGGCGCGCCGCGGGCGCCGCAGTACCGTCTGCAAGCGATAAATTTAAGTTATTATACCCAAGATGAGATCAATATTTTTGTGGCATTGTATCTTATGTTTCAACACACAGTACCACAAAAATCTTGATATTTTTTATTATCGCTTCAAATAAAATGTCGGATTACGATTATACAATCGCAAAAACTTTAGAATAATATTGTAATGTCTAGGAAATCCTAACGGAACTCGGTGCGCGGTTTCAAAGCACAAACTCCTATAGGTACATAAATAAAAAAGTAAAATTAATTACAATTTACCCATTGTTGAATGTATTGGTAATTAATTTTATTTTTTCATAGTTTCACTGGCACAATCCGGGAAGGTAAAGATTTTTTTATGTTTTGAAAAATGATATTTTGTTTTTTTAATTGGTAATCTTAAAAGTGACTGATACGTAACTGTATTTTACCTCCTTAAACTTGATTCTGCCGGTGTATAGTATATAATTAGGTACATACCTACCTATTATGATGGCTTTAAAACTTAGAATGACACTAATACCTATAATAAGTATTGGGTATATAGATATGGTACTAAGGGAAAGGAAAGTTATATTAACTTTGTATATTATAATTGAGTAAATATTGCCAAATTTCCAATCGTGATAAATTTTAACAGAAAAATACGCAAAGAAAAATACTTTTATGACGAATTTTTTGGCATTATTTATTTCAGTACTTACGTATTTTTAGTGATACTGGTGGTTGATACAATTCATGCATGTGCATGTATTTTATAAATAGGAGTTATGGGATATTTCTCTAAAAAGTATAAAAAAAATATCCTCTTTATATGGAAAATTCCGCATTCCAACTACACAAGAAACAAACTTGTGGACATAGTTAATAAAATGCTTGTTTGAGGTTAAATAATACTTAATTCAACATAATATGGCATCGACATAGTTGTTCCACAAGTTTGACAATAGTAGTCTACGTATTATATTTTAAAATACCTACTTAAATAAAAGGTGTAAACTGGTGGCTTTAACTTACATGCTTCAAGGACTCTTTATACAGTTTTGCTAAATCGGGTATTCAGAGGTGAATGATTTTCTGAACTCGGCTTTGGTGTAACTTCTCACATTCAGTGGAAGTGATTTATACTTGAAATGGATTTACTTGGTTTGACAAAATGTAAGTATATTTTTTGTAAAATGGTTTATCTGCGCTTGTAATATAGCCAATGTAGAATATTCCGCTTATATTTTTTGAAACTGGTTTTGGATACTTGGTTCGTTTAGCGTTTAAAACTAACATTAACACTGACCGCGAATCTAGTATGTAAATATGAATAACTAAATAGTTGTTCTAGCTTGCAATGGTGAAGCATGACATGACCCTGCGGTTTTCCAACTGAATTAAACTATTACCTATTTTAATAATTTACTAATATAACTTTAATTATGATTCAAATTTGTCGAAGTCTTAATATCAAAGACATCCTAATTCAATTTATAATAATTAAGTCCGTCATAAGTAAAATTGTGATTTCATACATTTATACACGCACAATTATACGTCACGAACATCATGAAATACTACGTTTTTAAGCACTTTTATTCGTTTTTCAGGTGCGCGTTACAGACTGAAAGCTCAAACTACCCTGAGCCATGGAATTCATCATTGGTTTTGGGATCTATCCCTTTAAATGAGCATGGAAAACTTGATTCATGCAAGATGTACGGACCAAATGAAACATTAGAGCAGTGCCAGTCCTGGGTATACGATACTCAATACTACACTTCATCACGAGGCATCGAGTGGAACTTCGTATGCGACAGAAGATGGATGGGAGCTTTAGCTCAAACTTTCTATATGTTTGGCGTCGTCGTTGGATCTCTTGCTATGGGCAGAATATCGGACAAATTCGGAAGAAAAACGGCGTTCGTGTGGTCCGGATTACTTCAACTTATATTTGGGGCTTCAGTAGCTTTCGCAACCGATTACTATACGTTTGTTGCTATTCGATTCTTGTATGGTATTTTTGGATCCGGTTCGTACATAGCTGGCTTCGTATTGACCATGGAAATCGTCGGACCTAGCAAAAGGACAATATGCGGTGTTGTTTTTCAAATCATGTTCGCCGTAGGTATAATGCTTCTGGCCGCGTGGGGATACCTCCTAGACAATAGGTTTTATTTACAAATACTCTATGCATTTCACGCAGCCGTGCTGCTTCCGCACTGGTTCTTGATGGACGAATCCCCCAGATGGCTGTGGTCGCAAGGTCGCGCTCGGGAGTCTGTCGCTATTATAGAGAAAGCATTAAAAATAAACAAATCTAATGAAACAGTGGACACTCCTCTCCTAGTATCTCATTGCAAAGCCACGTGTGCGAAGTACACTGACGAACATTCCGCAGGAACATCAGATCTTTTTAAAACTCCAAACATGCTGAAGAAAACTTTAATTATTTGCGGATGTTGGTTTGCTAATTCCGTAGTTTATTACGGGTTGTCACTCAACACCGGCAAACTTAACGGTAATCCATACTTTATCATATTCCTAATGGGAGTTGTGGAGTTGCCAAGTTACGTATTAATTATGTATTTCCTCGACAGAGTGGGTCATAGAGCATTAATTAGTACTATGATGTTATTAGGAGGCGTATCTTGTTTAATTGTGGTTGCGCTACCGCATGGCTCGTCTTCGGCGACCGGGGTGGTGATGGTAGGGAAGCTGTTCATATCTGGGTCGTATTCGATCATCTACAAATATTCGGCCGAGCTCTTCCCCACCGTTATACGCAGTTCCGGAGTAGGATTGGGAAGCATGTGCGCGAGTGTCTCCGGAGCACTTACTCCCTTAATAAGTTTACTCGATACGCTAAATCCTAAAATACCAACTATTATTTTCGGATTCTTAGCCCTCCTATCTGGGTTGTCCACCTTTTTCTTGCCTGAAACAATTGGCCGAAATTTACCGCAATCCATAGAAGACGGAGAAAAATTTGGAGTTGGTGACACTTGTTTCACAAACTGCGCTGGACGCCGGATGAGTGAAACTTCTGCAGATATTCCCGAAACAATGGTTCCGTTAGAACCAATAGAGAAGAAAGCGTAAGGCAACATTTTTTTTATTTTTACACTTGGGCATTCCTCGCAGAGACGCCTGTAAATGTCTTCCAAAAAATTGTATCATGTGTCCCGGAACAACAAAAGTAGACAACACTGCCAGTTTTGTCCCAAAGAGGCTTAGACAAAAGATTAAACTTGTAACGTTCTTGTCATTAGATCCACCAAGTGGAAATAATTTTAAAGTAATTAGATGTTAATCCCATGCATTATAATAATAGAGTCTAGTCAGAGAATTGGTTATGCGCGATTTTCTAAATACAAATACTTGCCACTTAATTTTTGACTGAAACTTAATGTCATCATTTTACTTTAGATTCATCCATGACTATTATCTTTTAAATTAATATTGATACAAGGAAGCCGTTAACAAAATCATTTCAGGTATAAGTACTTTACTTACATAATGACAATAACATTAATCATAAATCCACATCTTCGATTATTTACTACTTAAATCTTAAGAGTGCTTATCTTTCTAATAACACTACTTAATACATGTCTGACTTGTGTTCAATGTAGGCTAGGCAATCGAGCATTGAATATTTTCTGCTATTTAATTACTTAGATGTAGTATTCATTTTACATTGTGCAGCTAATCAAATCACATACTCTGATATATAGTCATCTTTAGTCTTAAAAAAACTCAAGTAAAAATAAGCTATCAATAATATAGGTAATGTACTGTTAACAGCCCCTAATTATACAAGGTGTTTTTTTTATATCCCATAGCTTTAGTGAGATTTTTAATCAAACCATGTAAAGAATTCCAATGGCATATATTTTTCCCCAAAATCAACAGTTTTACCTTACTTTTCCATACAAAAATGTATTTTCACCGAATGAATTTGTATAGGTAGAAAAGTAAAAAAAAAAACAAATCAAATATAACTTTTTAATTTTGCTTTTTCATGCTATTTTTATGTGATAAATATTTAACAAGAAAATATACTAGAAAAAAGCATGTCGCCCGTCAGGGCGACATGAGACTAGTTGCTTTTTTCTAGTATATTTTCTTGTTAAATATTTATCAAATCAAATATATTTCATTTCAATTGTGTACATGCTCTAATTAAAAGCCTAACGTAAAGTTGTAGACAGACAGTGAGTTAACTTTTGCATTTTGAACACGGCTAAGTATATAAAAAAAAAGTTGGACGATTCGAAAGCACTTATCTATAAGTCTACTTGAATAAAAATATTTTGACTTGACTTGACTTACATCGTGGCACTACTCTAATCTGTATGAGTCTAATCGGAATACACTTGTCTGTAAAATAACTAAAAGTTATTAAATATTAACTGAAATTATATTAACTGAGACTGTAATGTTACATGTTATACCTATTTCAGACGTGCCGAATATTTAACTATTTCTGTTCTATCATGTAAGTGGCGAAATTTCAAACTCAAAAGAAATAATCCTTCGAAATAAGCTTAAGATATTTCATCTCAAAACCAGTGCACTCGTTGTTTTAAAAGTGAACGAATAATAAAATAACACGCAAATCACGCAATTTTCATTCCAAAAAGGTATAAGGCAATATTATAGTTAAGTAAGCACCTATAATTGATCAACAAAAATGTAGAGTTTTTTTTAAGAGTTACGATACGCAACATAATAAAAACTTTGTAACTAATTAGAAACTTAATCCCTCGTTGATGTCTTTCTTTAGTTAGTATCGAAGAAAAATTATGTATTTGCGAATGCAAACCGTAATTCAACTGCATGAAGATTTCAATGATTTGGTTTATTAAGACAATACCTACTTACTACCTACTGTCGAAAAATATAAGAATAAGAACTTGAAAAAGTAGCTAAGCTGTACCTTTTACCCACTTTTAAAAAGGAGGAGGTTTTCTATTTGTCGCTTTGATTCTTATAAGTAGATCGATTAGAAAACTGCAGATCAGATTGAAATAATCGACGTTATTACATCAAAATTGTCCCAAGTTAATACCATTTCTTGAAATATTTATATCGGTTCAGTAGTTTTGAAAATACGTTACTGTCGTTTTCGTTACTATTATACATAAGTAGGTACTCGGTTAAACCATAACTTTAAAAATGTAGATAACTTTTTTTTCGAGTGAAAGAGGCTACTTACTTTAACAATTATATTTACTATAACTTTTAACCGACGTAAAAATGGGGTTATCAATTTCTCGCGTATATTTTTTTGTGTACCTAAGTACTGGATTATTCTAATATCAACACTTTCGCGGACAGTAAACGTCTATAGGCGTATTATATTCTATTGTGTCTCTCGTCTCGTTCACTGTCTGTGAAAGTGTTGAAACGCTGAAATAAAAAACTTGCTCCAAGAAATAAAAACTACTTTAAAAAGTAAAAAGAAAAAAAATCCTTTTGGTGTCGGTGCCTGCCAAAGCAAGAATAGGTATAGAAGTGCAATGTAAAATGTATAATCGATGCCACGGCTGACACCGCCTCCTGTGGGTTTATCTATTTAGGCAAAAATAATTTTAAACTTTTTCGCTTAGTTGACATAATTGGGAATAAGTAGGAGATAATTTTAATGGTTAAATTACATACATTTTTTTAATTAAAAGTACAAAGTTCGCCCTTAGTACGAGTTGACATTCACTGTCAACGTTTTCGATAACTATCAAATGCTCTACTCATGTCGGTAAAGCAGTCTATGGATAAGAAAGAAACAAAGCGATGGTTTTCGAAAACGATTTTAGTTTGCCAAACTCGTACTAAGGCTAGGTATAAATTTGTAAGGTTAGTTAGTACACTACTACTAAAGGCCAGTCATATCGTGCAAAAGACCTTTGTGAAGACATTGTCAACAAAAATATACTTACCAAAATATCTAAGATTCAAAATTTTTTGTAACCGCTCTCGATGTATTTGATGTACTTACTATACCTACTTACTTACCTACAAATTTAATAAAGTACTCGCACAAGAAACTGTTTTATTTTTATAAACTAACCCTCTCGTCCCGTAGCCGTAGGTCGTCAATGGGCTGTTTTACATGTTATCATGTACAGTCAGTTTCATAAAGATTTGAGGTGACAAGGTGATCAAATACATGTTCAATACTATCTTTGCATTTAAAGTTATCTAAATATTGTTCACAACTAACCTTCTACAGATCATAGGTCTCCAATTACTTAAAATACTACAAGGATCTCTTTTATGTACGCTTCCTAACTGTTCATTGTTATCTAAATATCTTCACTTACATAAATTACAAGATAACTGGGATAGACATCACCAATAGAAAATAAGGGCATTTACAGACCTAGCATTAGATTGGTGTTTTTGCGTTCTAGTTTTATTAAGTTTTAATTTTGTTATTTAAATAGAAGTTTTGCAGATCAATTTAAAATGTTTTAGACAAATCCTCTGGGATTTTGATTGTTGTTCTTTAAACAATATAAAAAGGTAAGAAAAGCTTAGACAAACTGTGATGGGCAAGAATCCGGATAGCGAAAGGCGTGTCTAAGTTCGATTCCCGTCCAAGAAGGGAATTTCACGTTTTATTTTCTTACATTAGAGCTTTTCCAATTTTTTCATAAGTACCTACATCAATTTCCAACTACGTTACAATCACGTCCAATTAAATTGAATCTGTGCTGTAATACTTCGCAAGAAGTGAAAAATGGTGATATCTCAGGCACAAAATAATCGTTTAATAATCGTTTTTTAAGTTAGCTGCTCAATTCGAATATGAAATTATTTCGAGTGACCCGAAAATCGGGCCCCTGCCTGTACCGCAGATATCAAAACGATACAACCGGCAACCGAATGTGTGCGGAGCGTACCAAGTTTAGTCGCTTTAAAAGCGCCGACTGCCGATTGTAAAAGTAGCGTGCATTGTGGCCTTTAGAAAATATATTTGTTTCTAAATACTGAGTTCCAAACAAAAGACATGTCAATTACGTCATGCACGAAATGAAAAAGATGGGTAGAGAAAAATAAGCAATAGAAAATACCTAAAAGAACCGTAACACCCTAATTAGCGTTGACATTCCTTTACTACAAATATATTTTTGATAACTCTGAGTGCCTATTTAATAGTTATTCGCGAATATAGGTATATTGGTCATCTTAACACATTAGGTACATATCATAGGAATTGTGTTTTTTACACAATATTGATCACTCTGGACGATACAACAATAAGATAATCTACCAGCGTACATAAAATTGAATGTGTGTCCCCTAGATAATTTTGATCAGTCTTCACACAACGACCTTTATGAAGCTGACTGTACCTAAGTATCGTTTAATTTACATGATGCGATAAGTTACTGAATAAGCAGAATATGCAATTAAAATACAATTTCTTTGTGTATAATCGAGGAACTTCGAGCGTTATATCAATAAGTATTAGAGTTATAGAACATTTTTACATAAAAAATATAGAGCCTTATGTGAAATAGGTAGTTAAGTACTTATTCATGATCTATTATTTTTTAATAATTTCTTTAACCATATTACTTTTCTAAATAATATGTCCCTAATAAACTCTCGGAAGTTCCTCGATTTTACAGTCACGTGCAATGACTTAAAAACACTAATACTAGGTTGCACCAAGTTTTTTTTTACGTTATAGGTACTTTTATAGGGTTTATGATTTAAAAATGTACCTACCTATGGGGATTTGATAGTTTTGTCAAGCAAATTACAGTTACTTTATACGAATTCGTATAAATAATCCGCCACTATCTAAAAAGAAGAAGAATTTTTGGTGCAACCAGCGGTATGCAACCTTGTCACATTACAATGACATTTGTGGACAGAGAGAGCCTTTGTTTCCGTGTGTGTTGATGCGATAAGGTTGTAAAGTGTAACATGTCATTACTCGTTACTGTACCTACTACCAGCCTGCTACCTATCAACCACTTGTATCAGTAGGACCGGATTTCCAAAGGTCGTGGAAAGTTAGAACCCGATATGATGTGGAGCCCTTAATTCAAATATTTTGCAAAATCGCTATGCGCCAATTCTCGGTAAAGTAGCTCTCTATGTCGGAATGTTCTAGGTACCTATACCACAATTATTTGTATACAATTTGCCACAAAAGGTAACCAAGAAACATAAGCAATCGGAAGTACATATTTCCAATAAGCTAGGTATGACGGTTCCAATGGAGCATAAAATATCTAGACTGAGTGATCCTTGAAATACCGTACTACTCGTAAATTGTTGGCTATATATGATTTCTTACTTTTTACATAAAATATAAGATTAGAAAAAAAAAATAGGTACCACATAAAACGGAACACAATTATTTAGAGTCAATTATTTATAAGAAGCTTTATATTTTTAAGGTTGCGAGCTGAGGGATCCTTAAAAATGAATGTCGTTAAGGCGCTACTCGGAAAAAGTATGGACTTTTTGATTTAAAACTATAGCACGGTTATAGTTGTTACAAATCTGGTAATAACATATATATTTCTTCATACCTTTATTCTTATAGTTTCAAGAACACGATTTTATGATTTTGCCTCGACACTTTTTCTTTTCGAAAAGACCTCTAAAAATACGAAAATTCAAGATTATTCTTAAATGGGGTTACTTACACTATTGGAAATTGGTTTAATAAGTGGACACAAATAATATTTAGGATCGTATAGAAGCATTTTATTAAAATCGCAAGTAGTTTTTTAACACAAAGTGATTTTGTGTTTTTTTTTTGCCTAATCTGCAAAATCGGTCTCGCTCCCGTGCGCGTCGTTTTCTCATTGCTATCTCGCTTTAGCATATTTTTTTCGAGAATCGCCTTAACTAGCCCCTTCATAAAGCTTGACAATAATTTACTAAAGAAAATGACAATTTTGTGACTCAAATTTAGCTCTAACATTAATTGAACAATTAAAGAATTTATTGTATACCTATCTTTAAAACATTTGTCCAAGAAATACTATATTATTAAGATTGGCCGACCGCGGTTGCTCTGTGGTATCCGTTCGCTTGGGAATATCGGAAAAGTGTACTTATCCTGTTTATAATTTTTTAATTTTGCATTTTTCAATTCAATTTTTATATTTATAGTTATTATACATTTTAAATAGAACAATATTGGAAAAAATCTACTCGGCCTCAGGTGAATTCCAAATTCACATTATCACTCAATTCAACTGTGGCAGAGTTGATTTTTTCCAATATTTTTCTAATTAAAATTTATCATTATGTATCCTATGTTTCAGTCTAGGCTAATAGCATCTTTGTGCCAAATTTTATTTAATTCAGTAGGTGCAGTCAACAGCAGCTACGGCTTTACACTTTGACTTTGAGGTGCCCTTACTATCTATCGTTTTTCGTAGTGCAAATGTGAAGCCGAACGGGATGTTTACCGTACCCCTTTAAATGCCACCAGCCATAATAATCAGTATATTTAATAAATTCATAAATACTTTACAAAAAAAATATTCAAATATGATCAATCAAACCTACTTACACAAACTCTTAAGTGCAAGCCTTAGTGAGCCCTAGTGAACTCATTTATAAGCGTGGAAACTGCCTCACTAGATTGGGGCAAATTCCACGCCAAATTTAAGGCATTCCACTTTGCCCCACCAGTGGCTTGGCTTGGTGGGCCAAAGTGGAATAATTTGTATTTGTTGTAGCCCCCCCCCCCCCCCCCCCTGTTGTGGCCACTTTCATTATTATCTAAGTTAATATTATATCTATATTTTATACTAATATTATAATGAGGAAAGATTTGATTGTTTGTTTGTTTGTGACGAATTAACTCAAAAACTACAGAACGGTAGGCTTATTACGAGTTTGGCAAACTCGACGTTACAGTAAACGTTAATGTAAAATGTAGCTCTGTCTCTTTTATATTTAGCGACTGTTTTACCGACATGAGCTGTGTATCCGATAGTCTACGCTCACGAGTCCTGTAAATGTCATGTTAAGCAAACTCGTAATAGGGGTACGGATTTCGATTAAATTTGGTACACAGATGGTTTTAGCCTAGACTGAAACATAGTATACATAATGATAAATTTTAAATATAAAAATATTGGATAAAATATATAAACATAGGATACTTTTTATCCCGATATTCCGACGGGAACGGGAACTACTCGGGTGAAACCGCGAGCGGCCGCTAGTTAATAATAATACAAATAAATTACTTTAGTGAAGTTGGGACATAAAATAGACTGAATACTACTAAATGTGTAGGTACATATTATTAATGTATGTATGAATTACTCAAACCATATTAAAAATTTCCAGATGCTGGATTGACGGAGTTGATACCAACGTATCAACAGCTCCATGGAACTCATCAGCAATATTAGAAGCCATACCCCTCACTCCTTCGGGAGATTTACACGAATGTATTATGTATAGAAATAACAGAACGGTATTGTGTGACAAGTGGGTGTATGACCCAACATACAGAACATCATCAAGGTCTATTGAATGGAATTTTGTTTGTAACCGAAGATGGATGGGGGCTGTAGCTCAAACAGTTTACATGCTGGGCGTTTTTACTGGAGCCGTGGTGTTGGGAGGTATGGCAGATAAATATGGTAGAAAAAAAATATTCTGCTGGTCGGGAGTGCTGCAACTAGTGTTCGGTGTAGTCGTAGCTTTCATGCCTGAGTATATTTCATTTTTGGTCATAAGATTTTTATACGGTATTTTTGGATCAGCAGGATCGTATATTACTGCCTTTGTTTTAACTATGGAATTGGTTGGATCTAGCAAAAGAACAGCATGCGGGGTCACTTTTCAGGCAGCATTTGCTTTCGGAATTATCTTAGTGGCAGGATGGGGGGCACTCATAGACGATAGGCAAGTTTTACAAGTCGTGTATGGGCTACATGGTCTTCTTCTTATTCCACACATTTGGATTATGGACGAATCTCCTCGATGGCTTTGGGCTCAAGGTCGAACGAAAGAGTCGGTTGATATTGTCGAAAAGGCATTAAAGTGTAATAAATCACAAAGTCGATTAGATAAGGCAGACCTTGTATCTAGAGGAAAAGTAGAAGTATCAAAAGGGACAGCCGCTCCATCGGGTGGCACTTTAGATTTATTCAAAACACGAAATTTAAGAAACAAAACGTTGAACGTATGCTTTTGTTGGTTTGCTAACTCTATAGCTTATTATGGTCTGACCCTCAGTACAGGAAAATTAGAAGGTAATCCCTATCTTATAATAGCAATCATGGGATTCGTAGAATTTCCAAGTTACGCTGCAGTTATATACTTCCTAGATATTTTAGGTAGAAGACCTTTGATTTCGTCACTAATGATTGTCGGCGGAATATGTTGTATTGTAGCTACATTCATACCTGCGGGAGGAGCCTTATCTACCGGTATTGTGATAGCAGGAAAATTGTTCATAGCTGGTTCATTTGCTATAATCTACAATTATTCCGCAGAACTATTCCCTACCGTGGTCCGTAACTCTGCTATGGGTTTAGGATCAATGTGCGCAAGATTGTCAGGCGCTTTAACGCCTTTAATAACACTCCTAGATTCATTTGATCCGAAAATTCCAGCAGTAACGTTCGGTGTGGTCGCCTTTATATCTGGATTTTTGTGTTGCTTCTTACCAGAGACGATGAATCAACCTATGCCTCAGTCCTTGGAAGATGGAGAAAATTTCGGCAAAGGTGACACATGTTTTGCAAGTTGTTTAGGAAAAAATAAAGATAGGACAAATTCTGGTGAGGACAAAGCTGCCGAATCTATGCTTCCCATGGAGGATGTGTCAAAGAAATCATAAATTAAATATATATATATATATATATTTAGTTGTTCATATTAAATATTTTCATAGATAGGTACTTAATGCTAATGAGTGATGTTTCGCAGCTGATTAAGGTGGGAACACAATGTTTTTTTAGGTATGTAGGTAGGTAGGTATATACATATCGTCGACGTCGCGTGGCAGAATTAAATAACTGACACTTTTTCAAAAATAACTTTTTCTATTATTTATATATTAGTAGAAATGGAGCTCTATATTTTAGTCTCTTCCTCGTTGCGATACGTCTAATATTTGCAGAGAGAGCTTACTTTTATCTTTACTTTATTTAATTCTTCTACAACTCACAGCTAAACATCGTAATCAATGTTTGTTGTGGAATAACTGAATAAAGTCACTTATTTAATTCTTCCACACTCACTGCTAAACATCATAATCAATTTTTGTTGTGGAATAACTGAATAAAGTCACTTATTTAGTTACACAACTCACTGCTAAATATCGTAAACAATTTTGGTTGTGGCATAGCTGAATAAAGTCACTTGTTCAATTCCTAGTGAACGATTTCTCATCAGTTGTCACATCAGGGGCCCTACCGCGTAAAACATATGGTTAAGGATATGGGCTTCATATGAAAGTTAAATGACCATATAAGCAATTTTATAAGCTTCAACTGTCAAATGAAGCCCATATCCATATCCATATTTTTTACGCGGTAGGGGGGCAGTTCTGGAAATTCTTGCTGAATTTGATCGACTACACGCCTCGCAAGCCCCAAAGCCTCCGCTCGACGCAAACTACCGCAGCGCACGGATGATGTCCGATCGAACAGATTAGTAAGGGAAAGACACCTGGCGAAGATGGAGTAACCTCTGAGAGGCAGGAGGAAAACCGTGTCTGTCTGAGGAGATCAAGGATCTATTCAAATTTGTCATCACCAATTTGTATGACCCTGTAAGCGTGGAGCAGGGAGCGTGGTCTCATTGTTTTTCAAGAAAGGAGACTATGCGTTGATAAACAACGGTAGACCGATTACGCTTCTGAGCCACGACTACAAGCTGTTTCAAGAATCGTCAGAAATCGTCTGGTCGCAAGATTCGATTCTTCCTCGCCAGCGTTTGCAAAGACCACCGTAGACCACATACACAAAGTAAGGCAGGTTGTACGAGGCTCGTCTGTGGACATCACCGACCAACTCAAATTTCTTGGCATGGAGTTGACTGCCAACCTCAACTTCGGCGCTACCATCGAGATGAAGGCACAAATTGCGGCGAAAAACCTGGACATTCTGAACAGGGTCAAACGATACTTCACGCCTGGACAGCTTCTTATTCTTTACAAAGCTCAAGTCCGATCGTGCATGGAGTATTGTAGCTACCTCTAGGATGGCACAGCCAAATACCAACTCGCTACTCTCCACTCGGTAGAACGTAGAGCCAGGCGACTTATTGGTGACCACGAGCTGGTTAAAAACCTACGTAGTTTCAGTCACCTGTTTGTGAGTCGCTTGTCTGTCGGTTTTCTACAGACTTTATTTTGGGAAGTGTTAATCTGAGCTGCATAACCTCATTCCGCCTTCTCCTTTTTCATCGGGATACCAGACGTAGGTACTGCAGGTTACCATCCATG
Organism: Chrysoteuchia culmella; assembly: GCA_910589605.1. Classification (NCBI taxonomy): domain Eukaryota; kingdom Metazoa; phylum Arthropoda; class Insecta; order Lepidoptera; family Crambidae; genus Chrysoteuchia; species Chrysoteuchia culmella. The sequence goes on from OU342653.1 coordinate 13,102,855, forward strand.
CTTGGTTGCCATTCCAAAATTACGCACAGAGCTCTTTAAATCCTCTTTTATCATGCGAACCGCCAAGGAGTGGAATGCCCTGCCTGCGTCTGTTTTGCCGAGCACATACAATCCAAACCTCTTCAAGGTGCCAGTGAACAGGCTTCTTCTAGGCGAACTCGCTCCATTTTAGACCTCATCTACGCCCTTCGGCCAGATTGAGGTCAAGAATAAGCCCATTTATTATAAAAAAAGACGTCCGAAGAGTATGGATCAACCTTTGTGTTCAGCAGTTATGGACTAAGAGGAAGCCTTCGACTCTGACGCAACCTGGGCTGTACTGAAATCTTTGCAGCAATGTAAAGTCAATTGGCGGTATGTGGCACAGCGAAATGCAATGTGTCAGAAGGATATCTTCCAAATTATGGATTGGAACGGACTGAGCATCAACATCAACGTGACGAATATCTCACGCACCTCCGGCTTTTCGGTGATATCGTATTGATGGCGAAATCGGTGGTTGCAGGATTTTCAAAAATAATGGTGCACAACCTAAACGCTGCCTGGAAGAATCTACCTGGGCATAAACTTGGCGAAAACAAGGTTATGTTCACTGAACATGTCGCCCCAGAGCCATCTGCCACATGTAGAACGCTTGAAGTTGTCTAGGAATATAGGTATGTCTCCCTCGAGCAAACAGTACAGTTGGGTCTCTACCCAACCCCTCCTCTCTCTCTACCCTCTATGGGAAAATTTCCCGCAGGAAGTCTCTACACTTCTCTCGGGAAATTTCCCCATACCATTTTAGTGTTGGTAGTGTTGATGAGTTTTAATTGTGTGCACTGCAAAATTGTTTTTCCAGTTTAAATTTAGATTTTTTAAACATGAAATAGTTTTATTGTAGGTACTAATTCAAAACACGAATAGGTACTTAAAATCGGATCAGTTTAAGGCGTAGCCAAATTAAACATTGTCCTTTGATGACTGGTTTTGTTCATATTTATTAATTTTTTGTTGTGTAAAAATCCAATAACTCCACTTGATTCCGAAATACAGTTGTGTCAAAACTAAACAATTTTTTTCTATTAAAAATAAACAAGGTAAAGTGAAAAAAAAATCAGAAAAACGGCTTTATCTCTTATCTCGAAAGTTTGGTTTTGTTAGTTATTTAATTCTGTCACGACAACGACGATATATATAGTGGAGTGAAAATGTATTTACCTAAAGATAAAATATTGAAAATATAGAATAAGTAGGTACAATTACCTCGCAGTTCATTAACTATAGTACGCCTGGATAGGCAATTGGAGATTCTATGCTAAATTATAAGATGATTTATTTTATGATATTTATTATATTATACTTATCTATTACTTAGGTATATCTTTAAAGATATTGTAAAGTTGCGATTTAATAATGTATATTGTGAAATATTTCCGTCGTTTAAGTGCCTATGAAAATGATGAATGGAATTGTGATATTAAATGACGAATATTTACATATTCATCATGTATTTTTTAGAATTGTACATAAGTAAATAAATGTATATAAACTTAAAAAGTTTATTCTTCTCACTTAATAATATCTATATCCCCTTTGTATTAGTAAAGGTAGTTAGATCATTGCACCCAAAGTTTACAAGGTGAGGTTTTTACAGACCCATACATGCCCCGACCCATCCTCTCTTATAACAGATGTTAGTGAGCATCATATTTTCCTGAATTATTAAAAGGAGCTCTATCTAGGTAATCAGCTAACAGCCTGTCAAGCAGTCGAGAAGGGTCCCCTTTTAGGAATCCCACCACACCAATCCACTACACAGTTAAGAGATTTTATGCTTTTGACAACATTAAAACAATATTCAAACTCAATATAATCTATAATTAACTACATCAAACAATCATATTTGAAATCACAGTGAGATTAAAAACGTCTATATATAATTTAATAAAGTTAAGATGCGAATATAGAGTAGGGTACAATAAATGCACCTTTAATAGTAAAATTGTTAACAATGGTCTTTGATTGTTACAGTATAGACATAAGCCTATAAATACCCTATAATTTTATTAACAGCAATCTGAAAAACACGACCTTTCACGTATTGCCTATCATGAACCTTTTGTTAAGAGAAGACAAAAGTTAAATACTTTCGACGCCAATGTTGAAGTAACAATTGATAATAAGATAAACACCCATTTGCACTAAACTTAAGAATCGCCTAAGGCTATTTTTATCTATCATAAGACATAAATAATAAAAATAGCTTAAGCCTGAGGCGCTCGATATTGGGCCCGTAAGTTAAGACTAGTCTTAGTGGATTTAAGAACATCTTAAACGGTTAGTGCCAAATAATTTTTATTAAGATTAAGATAGATAATAATAGTATTAGGCGATTCTTAAGTTTAGTGCAAATAGGTGAAAGAGTGCCTTTCATGTTCCATACAAAACGGTGCATAACTCCAATAGCTTGAAACAGACAATACATGGTCAACACGTAGAACACTTATAGCAGGTATCTTATACATCAAAATAAATACTTATCAATATTCTACAAGAGTAGGTGAATATAGAAATCACCATCATCATCAATCAATGTGTTTCATACGCCATATAAACTGCGTGTTTTAGGCCAAATAGATGTTTATTTCATTGTCTTACTTTTTGTTCACAAAACGTCTACAAGAAGCCACCAAATTAAGCTGATTTTCGTCTACACTTGATATCTTTCACTAGCTTATACCAGAGTCGAAATATAGAGATCTAAAACTTTAAATATATATAAGGAACATATTCCCAACTAATAATTTATCATATCAATTGGTAACTGAGATTACATTATAGATCTACAGAGTTGTCAACAACTATTAGATATCATATTAAAAATGATAAGAACACTACGTTACTAATCCAAGTATTATACCTAAGTAAAATTAAAAGGTAAGTTGTAGGTATCGGTCTAGCAAGAAATCAAAAGTCAAAACTGAAAAGAATCGTCGCCCTTCTCTAATAATGTGGTTTCGTAGTAAAGTTCCGCAAGTCTCTTGTATGATTTTCATATGCTTTAAGTAAAAGTTATTTAAAAATGTTCAAAAGATGTCAATAAATATAATTTTGTTAATTCGTTATAATCACTTCATAACAACGAAATGGTTTTATTTAGTAACATTATTTCAGTACATTGTGTCAATTGAGCATGTCAAAGCAGCTTTATACACTTTTTATAACTATTCTTAAAATCCTTAGTCCAAAAGCCCACTATTTAAAAATATCACACTATCGTTAGTATTATAAAAAGGATAATAAAACCAAGGACTTAGGTTTAAATCAAAAGTACCTATTAAAATATTGGTCCATACAATATTTAACACCAAAACATAGACAACTACAATTTTGTTTTGCTACAAATAAAATCTTTAATTTCGTTCATTCAACTTTCTGCTTGGTGTAATGGGCTAGTGGTATAAGAATTATTATAAGCCAATATTCATTATGTTCTAATTTTGAAATAATTTTATTTAGTTATTCTAGTTTTGCTTGATGCAAAAATAATTCATTTTAATATTTACAATTTCTAACAATACTATGAAAGTATGATTTCACTTTTTATCACAAAATTCTCTATAACTACATGCTTTTAAATGTAATTAATTTTATTTATGTAATCTTCATAAACAAACTAAAATAAAACTGGAAAGAGAAGTTAATACAATATTCGTAAAACTATAAAGGCCCTGTTTCACAATCACTTGTTACACTTGCTAATTTTTGAGATGTAAACTACCTACTAGTAGTAATCAGTGTGAAAATGCCTATCGAGCAATGACTACAAACAAACTTGTCACTTGAGAACTAAAGTAAAAACTAATTAAATAGTGCAAATACTTTTTACTTTTTTATGCTACAGTCACCATCAGATATATCGTAGCAGACAACGTGACCAAATACATCTGAACAGTTGAGATGCCAATAAGTTCCTTACACTCTAAACATTTTTAAAATCTCAACATTCAATACGTCATTAATATCTGAACAGTAGCTTGTCAATAATTTCTATACACACAAAAACTCAAAAACATTAAACAAACATTTAAATTCAAAACACGAAACAAACATATAAAGACATAATTAAGTTAAATAACACTTATTGAATTGTACTAAACTGTCCTGATTTATACTAACTGATGTGATGATCTAAGATCAAAATTATTTACTGTTTAAATTTAAACAAAATATCTGTATGAAATGTACAAGTGACTTTTATAGTTGTTGATAATAGAGTAGTTAGATACACATAAACACGCGTTAGTGACAAGTTAGCGTGTGACAACACTGCTGAAAGAAATTCTAAAACAATAACTTTATAATTAATAACAATGGCTGTAAATGGTTACCAAAATGGGTATCCCTAAGGTTGTTGCTGGTGCTATAAGTCTACAAAACACAAAAATTAGAACATTTTTGCTCAACAAGCATTTTCTTTGAATTACTTTTTACGAAAATATTTATAAATATAAGTTAGCTTGTCATTATGAATAATCTGTTAATTTCAAATTATATCTGAAATACAATCAACTCATATCCAACATAAGCTTGGCTACTTTACAAGTGATGCCCATCCCATCAAGTGTATGACATTTCAGTAAACAAATTTCTGGGCACAGTTCAGTTATCAATACTATTTCTTTTCAAGGAAAACATAGCTTATACTCAGCTGTCTGGTATGTATCAAAATAATGCTGATATCGGCTGAATGATCAAGTTGAACTAAAAATAAGTCTACACTACTTTTGAGTAACTAACTAAAAAAGTAAATTACAAAATTGTATAACCAGAGTAGAGTAAAGATGATGTTGGTATAAAGCGGCAGCTAATTTTATCCATAAAAAATTTGAGGGAGCTGCCAAGTTTGATTTAGGTTTATAATATCAGTAACCTATTTTAAGGGCAAGTAATAAATTAATCTTTTTTATGAAAAATTAATAACATTTGTAAAAATAAAATTAACATATTTTTATTTGATAGAATCAGGCATTACTTGGCGGAAATCCATATCTTAGTAGAAAACGAAAAATATGTCGCGTAATTCCGCAAGAAAAAATGCAGATGCAGCCCAGTGACACACCTTGCACCTTCACCGACTACTCTACACGTGTTTCGCCCACACACAGAGCATCCTCAGGAGTTGTTAGACCGTGCCAATCTCAGCACTGAGTCATCTCGGTGCGGAATTACGTGACATATTTTTAGTTTTCTACTAATAACATATTTTTACAATCTTATGTTAAAAAGAAAAATCATTTACACCCCTAAGTGCCTTTTCACATGGACAGCATGCTCAGTAACAGCTGAGTAGTGTACAACAGCAATATTATGAGCTACATAGACATATATAAATACTTTTACATGAAACACAACATGGGAGCCAAGATGTTCACATGGCAACTGTAACGGATGTGAAAAGGTAGTTAAATAGTGTACCGGTATTCAGTTAATTTAATTATGAAATATCAATCAAATTTATTGTAGGTATTAAATAAACATATAAATACATAAACTGTAAAATCTTAAATTAATGTAAGTAATTAAAAAAGAGCACCAATCCAATTTAGAGTGCATTGTGACATAGACAACAAAAGCTTACAAAGTATTATTGTTAATAACATGTCAGAATAAGCATACCATGTAAGTAAAAAATTATGTGGACAATGTTCTTTGGCATCACAGGTCACTAAAATTGACATGTGAATAATATTAAAAAAGCTTTATTTAATCTACTCTTATTTTAATTTCACTATTTATATTATAATACACCAGAAGGCATAACTGTATCAATGATTTGGACAGCGAGTATGAGGAATTGAACGTCCAACCTTTTCAGTGTCATTGCTCTCAACTGCCATAGCTGTATGAACAATAATTGCTGGCTGCGTGGGTGTTGGTGCATGTAGTTCACGACTTTCTCCTGGTGACAAATTAGCAAGAGCCGCTAGTAAATCATGATTCAGAATTGGTTCACCTTCTTCTCTAGGTTCCCAGCCAATAGGAGGGCTAGATGGTGGGGAAATAAGGAACTGTTTGACAGGAGCAGGAGGTTTTAGGTTCCTCAACGACACAGGAGTAACAGGTTGTGCGAAGTAACAATTGATACGGTTGTTGTGAAATTTAAACAGGTGCAGTTGAATACGGGCGTTTGCCGCGGCTAGCGGGCTATCATAGTTCACACGTACACGTTTAAAGCTACGAAGCCATTGAAACGTAGTGTTTTCCGAAAAAGTACGAAACAGATCTTCCATTTCTTTCTTTAGTTTTTCATCAGCGAATACTTCAGTATGAATGTTGGTAACTATAACCGATTTTGGTAAATCATCAAAATCATCTATCTCATCGTTTCCATCACTTTCGTGTTCGAAATTAGCAATATTAGGATGAATATTAGGCATGCCGTCTTCTGGGTTGATGTACACATCTTCATCTTGGAAGGAATCACCTCCTTTATCAGCCATCCTGACACGAATGGGAAGTTTATTATTTAGTATGCAACACCAATATTACACGAACTGTTCACAGTCCTAATGATGAAATCGAAGGAAAAGTTCACTTCACAATTTTGGCCGGTGATATTTTATCAATAAGTACTAATTTACCAGCTTTTTTCCAATAGCCACACACAATAAATTTGTTTTCCGCAAAAATATTTATTGACAAAAAAATATATGACAGTGACAATGGCAAAAGAAGAAAGAGAGACGTGACAGTACCTTTTTTGTTTTTTTTTTTTCGTTCCACAGGCTAGGTCGTAGACAATACTGCCTAGTTAGTGCCAACACCCATTTGCAATAAACTTAGGAATCGCCTCTATCTTAAGTAAGACAAAAGAATATTAAGGATAAGTTAAGCTTAAGTTTTAGGCGCTCGATATTGGACCCGTAAGTTAAGTAGGTTATACTTAACTTACGGGTCCAATATCGAGCGCCGTCGAGTGAGTGAGTGACGTCGGACCTGTAAATAATTGTTTGATTTGAACGCCGCGCGATTGTTCGCGCGTCCACTATAAGGTTATACTTAAGGACCTGCGAAACGTAGCGTCAATGAAAACATCTAAAGTTTGGTCTCATAGTTATAAGAATCCACTCATTTTGGAAGGTAGAAAAAAATATTATTGTATTTGACATATCCTGAATTAGATAAGTACATAACTATAAATAATTTCAAATAAAAGCATAGTTAGTGAAAAACATTTTTTTTTAAAGTGTTAGTTTGACATATAAAACTCTTTACTAGTGCTGGATTTTGTTATTGTCTATACTACTTTATTTCGTGTGTTGTCAAGTTGTGTCACCTGTGACATGTATCTATTTATACTTACGTCGGTTTCAAGTTAATTAAAACCAAATGTGTTATTGGTTTGTCTTTTACTATGCTACAATTTAATTAACTTGTGTTATGTCCGATACGAAAACAAAAGTTATTATGCCCGACACGGAAACGAAACTCGTGCCTAATGTGGCAAGGTACCTCCGACCCGAGAAGTTTGACGTGGAGCCCACCGCAACAGAAGCGGACCTAAAGTGGACCCATTGGAAACATACTTTTAACAATATCATACTTGAGGAAATTCCCAACGGTACCGATACTTTAAAGCTTAAACTTTTGATGAATCATTTGTCAGCACATATTTTTCCACATGTTCGTGATTCTTCCACTTATGACGATGCAGTGAAAGTACTTGATAAAATGTACCTTAAGCCAAAGAACATAATACTGGCCCGCCACTTGCTAGCTACGCGAAAGCAGAAGCCTGACGAATCTATATCCGATTACGGGCGGTCACTTAGACTCCTGCAGTGCGACCGCCTAACTCAAAGCTTTTTGCTTCGCGACACCGTGCGCGTTTACTTTCGAAAAGTAATGGCGTTGAATTCGAGCGACCGCCTAACTCTGTCACGCGCTTTATGTGGCAAACGCTTTCATCGAATGAAATAAATTGAATGACGAATCTCTCCGCTGCGTTCACATATATTCTTTATATAACATATTTAGTTTTTGATGGCCTAAAATACGGGATTTATTAAAAAAAAATGAAATATATTTATTACTTGTGTTATTTGAGCACTGTCATGTAAATTATAATTTTTTTTAATAAAAATATTTTAAGTTGCTTGAACGCGTTGAAAATGACAGTTCGACGTAGAACATTTGACAAGTTATGTCATTGTCACTGCAGCAGTGTTGCCAAAACGTTACTTTTGTAACGTTTTACGTTACTTTTTAATCCCTTCACGTTAAATTTACGTTACGCGTTACAAGACGTTACTTTTGCTTTACATTACGGATGGACTTTTTATACCTTAATTTTTTAGAGTTCAATCGAATTCTCTCGGTGAAACGAGACGATTGTGTCGCATCTGTGGTCGTATTGTGTATAATGTTGGCAATTTGGCATTGCCCACTAATTAAATGAAAACTAATGTGATTGTCTCTATTGCACTTATAGCTTGAATTAGTAAATAGAAAGAGCGAGCTGTACGAAGTGAGTAACCAACCGAAAGGACGGCAGGGACTGGAGGGACTTTGCAGGATTACGACCGTCGATTTCGTTAATCAATTAAATAAGAAACCATTCAAATAACGCTGGAATGATGATTAGAGACTTTAAAAAATATTAATATAATGTTTATTGTACTGAAATATAAAGCGTTACTTTTTCTGGAAAAACGTAACTTTTTGAACACTCGTATGTAGCTTTTGAGGGCAGGGCACTGGCAACACTGCTGCAGTCAGTTTGATCAGTTTCAGTTAACCCCTTATTGCATAGCATGCCATATCAGGCATCATGAGTTTTTGACAATTCATTTAAATTTTACACATTTTTTTTTTCTCTTGCAACACTTAAATAAATATCCGAACACATGCTTTGACGTTTCTATAAGTTGAATAGGTGCAGCACTAGTAAAAAAGAAAAAAAATCAGTCAGAAGCCCAACATTTGAAAAGAGGTAAGAAGCTAACATTATTATGTGTTTTTATCGTGGTTTTTCGCTATAAAAACTAGATTTCTTTTATTGTCTACAATGGTGACCTATTGGCAAGCTAATAAATTATAAATGATATTGATTTGTATGGATACTTTCAAATATTTCTGTCATTAAATGTTCCGGCCAGATATGGGATAACATGCAGTGTAGCTTCTTATTGTATTTCCATATATGGGCTTGCATGCAGAATGACACAAATAATGATAAATCCATATTTGGCATAACATGCAAATGTATCAAATTAATCTATACCTACCTACATCGAATAAAAAAACGTAAAACTATAAAAATGTATAGAATATGTGAATAAAAAGTAGGCAAATAATAAAATAGTTAAAAATACGTAAATAATACTATATCATATAAAGGTACTTTCTTTTTAACAGATAATTATGTCAAGACGTAAGCAAGTGCACGTGGTAAATATTCCAGATACAAGTGAGGATGAAGAACTTTCGGATGAAGATGAGGAATGGAGGCCAAGAGAAGAGGATCCGTTACTTTTTTCGGAAGAGTCCGATGATGAAGAAAGTAACGCTGAGGAAAGTAATGACCAGCCATCCACAAGTCGTAACGAACAGTCGCGAAAAACTACTTATAAATGGGTTCCGGGTCAGCGGGAATATAATGAAGAAAATTTCGCATTTTTGAGCGATGTTAGCCTCTCACACGAAATCAAAGCTTTGAAAACACCTATACAAGTATTTGAATTCTTTTTCACTAAAGAAATGATTAGTCATATTGCGAAAGAATCCAATCGTTATGCTAATGAGAATGGAAAAGAAGCAAATATTACAGAATTAGAAATCTATCAATTTATTGGGATTCTCATTTACATGTCGGTGGTACATTACCCAACGGTCCGTCATTACTGGAAAAGCGGGATGGAGTTCGATCCAATTTCGAAGATTATGATATGCAACAGATTCGAAGAAATCAAAAGATTCACGCATTTCGTCGATAATTCTTCTAATCTTCGACCAGAAGACCCTGGCTATGATAAACTTCAAAAGATTAGACCTTTTTTATCAATGGCGAGAGAAAGACTTTTGAAAGTGTCTAAGGAGGAGTATCTTGCTGTAGATGAACAGATAATTCCAACAAAAACTCGTCAAAGTAGCCTTAAACAGTATAACCCTAAAAAACCACATAAATGGGGGTACAAAGTTTACGTGCTAAGCGGGGTATCAGGATTTTCATATGACTTCGATATGTATGCAGGAAAACAATCGGATGTAATTCCAGATGGTGACAAAAATATTGGAACCAGTAGCAATGTTGTATTGAGACTAACACAAACTGTACCAAAAAATCTCAATTACAAGGTGTTTTTTGATAACTGGTTTACGAGTGTACCATTATTGATTGAAATGGATAAAAAAGGAATATTACCCTTAGGAACTGTCCGCGCCAACAGACTTCCAGGAGCCAAGTTACCTACAAAAAGTGAACTTGCTAAACAAGGTAGAGGATCTTCAGTTGAGATAGAGACAACCGTCGAGGATAGGCAAATTACTGCTGTAAGTTGGCTCGATAACAAAGTGGTAAATATGTGTTCCACTTACGTTGGGATTGAGCCCACTAGCATAGTCAAAAGATATAACAGACAAAAGAAACGATATGAGGAAATCAAGTGCCCCAAAGCTATCCAGTTATACAATTGCCATATGGGTGGCGTTGATACACTGGACTCCATGCTGGGATACTACAGGATAAAAGTTCGGTCCAAGAAATGGTATATGCGAGTGTACTTTCATATGATCGATCTGATTACCGTGAATTCTTGGTTGGTTTGGAGACGTTTGAATGAAGAAACATACTTGCCACTCTTAGATTTTAAACTGTTGGTGGCAGAAGTGCTGACCCAAAGAGGGTCACAATTGTATACACCGACTACTAGAGGCAGACCACCCCTAGCAGCTATAGAGGAACCTAAGCCGAAGAAAAGTAGGAAACGGCTCGAATTGCCACCGCGAGAAGTAGCAGAAGATGGTATACACCATTTCCCGGAATGGACTGATCAGCGGCAAGTTTGTAAAAATCCAAGGTGCAAAGGCAAGTCCTACATTTGGTGCCTGAAATGCAAGGCTCATTTATGCCTAAATAATAACCGAAATTGCTACATGGAATTTCATACTTCGTAACTCTTTTAGTAACGGAACATGTTTTTCGATGTGGCGACCCAAACACTTCTGTATGGAAATACTAGTAATTAATTATTTATCTTTGAAAAATATCAGAAATTATAGTAGGTACCCAATGAATAAATAAATATTGATTGATAAGTTGTATTGTAATACTTATTCCAACTGCTCCTACATGTAATGACATATTTGGGAAATAGTTTGATACATCTACTTCTGCATGACATACCATATTTGGCATTGACAGTTTTTGAACAATATTTTGTTAAATACTTGACATAGATTTTTTTCCTATTTTATGTGTGCTCTCTGGAGCTTACACTAAGTCCAGTATTTTTTTGAGACAATTCATAAAATCCATGCAATAAGGGGTTAAATTAAAACTTGTGATTGTGAAACTTTGTGTGTGAATTAGACTCGATATAAATAAAAGGTAAGTACTATTTCATAAGAAACATTGGCAAGCAGTGATTATTGAATTTAATAACTGAAAGTTGGCGAAAAAAGAATCGGATAGAGTCTAGGCCCGCCTGAGAATAACTCGTGTTAGATTTTTTGTAGTAACTAAGTAACTTTCTAATTTATCATTCAAGAAGTAAAGAGGATCAGAGTGTCTTACTGGGTTGGTACTTTATGTAGGAATCCCGTGATCTCATATCTTTAATTCATCAAACCCGAACCGGATACCGGTGTCTAGAGAACAATGGAATATCTATTGTCTCATAATCCGGGGCTTCAAAGGTAAAACTAGAATTACTTAAATAGCAGCGTAGGTTCACGCAATACATTTATTTCTTTGTGTATTGTACTTTTATATCAAAAGGCAAGTAGGTTTTCTGCCTAAGGCCAACTACATGCATTTTGCTTGTCTTTGTAGGTTTTCAGTTTGTTGTAACGAATTTCAGATGCCAGCACCAAAAAACAAATTGCCCGACGCAGAAGGGGGGAAGGGGAATGTTGGTGACGGAGATGGAGGGTCGCCCATTGTAGGCTAAGCAACAGCTGCTTAGCCTGTGGGAGAACTAGCTCTATCTAGCTCTAGAAATATCTCTTCCTCTCGCTGTCGTCGTCACCTTGTCAGTCTGCTGGTATGTGATGTCTATCAATGACTACTATTGAGATATCTAGTATTGAAAGTAGCTACCTAAATTAAAGTTATAATATATCATCCACATTCTGCTGGAATATATAAATATTTTCCCAGGATAATTCTATCGATCTATCATAACATACCTGATAATTTTTTATTTAGTAAATATACTAGAAAAAAGCAACTTGTCTCATGTCGCCCTGACGGGACTCGAACCCGCATCCTTGGGAATCCGGCCCAATGCACTGACCAATTATGCTACAGAGACCTACGAGAACACGTTGAAATTCTCTAGTATATTCACCTTTTTCTACGGTGTTGGCCACCGTCGTTTCATCAATGAGAGAAATATCCTCGCATTCGAATGAAACATCTTTACAGATGTTTGACTATCGATTAAGATAAAACATACCTACTTGAAAGTATTTGTATGCATTATTTAATTCTATATATTTTCAGTTGATGACGCTGCAGCAGCAGGGCCATCGCAGGGTCTGCCAGTGCAGGCTTTATCCGTCGCCCGTCCACGTAAGTATATTTAAGCAAAAAACCAAAAAATCTTATCTACCTATTAAGAAAATTAAAGTGTGTCGGACTGTGATTTTGAAATAATTTCTTTAACAATACCTTTCCTACAAAATTACCCAAAAAAAATAATTCAGTCCTGTCACTCACTTAAAATATTAAACGAAATACATTATTAAAATATCTCTTTTCTTAAAATTATTATTAAATAACAACAATATAATTAAGTCAAATGTTTGATGGTATTTTGTTTCAGAGAAGAGGAAGCATGTATAAAGAGCAGATGCCGACGATCCTCCTGCCGTGAGATCCTGACCACAATGTAAGTATTTTGAGCTACAATCATTCATCAAAGGAACGTGTATCTTAGTGCAATATACCATTCAATAGCAGGATCACAGAAAATTTGTCTCGGTTAGACCGCTGTACTGTAGATGTAGACATGTGAAATGGCTGCTTTATTCTCTTTCAAATTATCTTTACTAAGATAAATTATACTAAATGATTGTAACAGTTACAGCGGCTCGAGGACCGTCACATCAGCCAGATTAAGGAGCAGCGCAAGCTGGAGGAGCCAGACGCTGGCTCTCGACGAACGACGGCACGTCGAAGAGTCAGAGCACCGCGCCTGGCAGTGGCAGCAAGCGGAGGACGACCTCGCCTGAAGAGGCAGCAGGCGGAGGACGAGCGAGCCTGGCGGAGGACGAGCGTGCCTGGCAGAGGCAGCATGCGGAGAGGGAGCGTGCCTGGCGGAGGACGAGCGTGCCTGGCAGAGGCAGCATGCGGAGGGGGAGCGTGCCTGGCGGAAGCAGCAGGCCGACGACGAGCGAGCCTGGCGGAGGCAGCAGGTGGAGGACGAGCGAGCCTGGCGGAGGCAGCAGGTGGAGGACGAGCGAGCCTGGCGGAGGACGAGCGTGCCTGGTGGAGGCAGCATGTGGAGGACGAGCGTGCCTGGCGGAGGCAGCAGGCAGAGGACGAGCGAGCCTGGCGGAGGCAGCAGGTGGAGGACGAGCGAGCCTGGCGGAGGACGAGCGTGCCTGGTGGAGGCAGCATGTGGAGGACGAGCGTGCCTGGCGGAGGCAGCAGGCAGAGGACGAGCGAGCCTGGCGGAGAACGAGCGTAGCTGCCAGAGGCAGCAAGCGGTGGATGTAGCTTAGTCAGTCGACGTGACTTTCACGCTATGATTTATGACCGATTGTCAAACTTTCAACAATGCAACTCTGCCTGTGTTATTGCATCATTTCTGCCATTTGTAGGCAGTGCAAAGACTGTCTTAACTGTGTCTAGTTTGAGTTATAACACTGTAGAAGTACACATAAGTTAGATTATTCTCGGCTGTCCTTAATTTATTTATTTCAAAATCCACAGCTCTAAATTAAAACTAGTTAAATAAGATAGGTACTTGAAATTAATGTAGTGTAAATTGCAAATCCAATAGTAATATAGTGTAGCATGAATTGTAATCTGTTTTCTATACTAATATTATAAAGAGGAAAGATTTGTTTGTTTGCATTGAATAGGCTCCGAAACTACTGAACGGATTTGGATAAAATTTGGTACACAGATAGTAGATAGCTGTTATGAAGTATAGCATGAATTGTAAATCTGTTTTCTATACTTATATAATTATAAAGAGTAAAGATTTGATTGTTTGTTTGCATTGAATAGGCTCCGAAACTACTCAACTGTTTTGGGTGAAATTTGGTACACAGATAGCAGATAACCTAGTAATGAAGTGTAGCATGAATTGTAATCTGATTTCTATACTTATATTATAAAGATGTAAGATTTTATTGTTTGTTTGCGTTGAATAAGCTCCGAAACTACTGAACGGATTTGGGTGAAATTTGCTACACAGGTAGTAGATAACCTAGTTATGATCTGTTTTCTATACTTATATTATAAAGAGAAAAGATTTTATTGTTTGTTTGCATTGAATAAGCCCCGAAACTACTGAACGGATTTGGATGAAATTTGGTACACAGATAGTAGATAGCCTAGTTATGAAGTGTAGCATTAATTGTAATCTGTTTTCTATACTAATATTTTAAAAAGGAAAGATTTTATTGTTTGTTTGTTTGTATTGAATAGGCCCCGAAACTACTGAACGGATTTGGATGAAATTTGGTACACAGATAGTTGATAGCCTGGTTATGAACATAGTATACTTTTTATCCCGATATTCCCACGGGGACAGGAGCTACGCGGGTGAAACGCGAGCGGCCGTTAGTGTGTAATAAATAAATAAAACCATAAAAATTAGCTCGCATAACCGGATTTATGAAAATTAGAGGGGACTTTCACCATCTGCTTACAATATTTAAAATATCGTTCTATCCCTTTTAACTTCAAACAAAGGACTGAAATGCAAGGACATTCTAAGTATGTTTAGTGTTAATTGTTTAGTAGCATTTGGTGAAAATGGAAAAATTGACAGCGTTATTATAATGGTTATAGTCAAAGAGTATATATAACGACAGTCTCATGTAAGGTTTGAACATGTTGGAAGTATAAATAAATATAGTTATGTCTCTAATAAAAAACTTTTTTTCTTTGTTTTATTTCTTCCTCGTCAGGATTTATTATACTAGAGGCCTCTTTATTATACAATCTAAAAGTTCTGAGTAGCTTACTTAACAAGATGATACTTATTTATCGTAACGCAACTGTAATTATAAATTAAAAGGAAAAATAATAAAAAAAACTCCCTTTGCTGATACGGCCCCATTTTGCCTAATACCACAGCTTAGGATGCAGTGCTGGTTTTTTTGATGCAGTTGTTTAGTCAGATGACGCTAGTTTAGCAAAGTTGTAACATTTATTTGTACCTATATCAATAATCAATAACTCTGAATTAAAATTTTATTATCTATCACCCTAATATCAAACTTTAGAGTTTAGACATACCTAATCACTGAAATTGACTAGTTGTATATTTAAAAATTACTTATTACTGTTTGAAACTGCATACAGAATATGGATGAAGTAATTTAGTAAATAAAGTAATTTATTAAATAATGAATTTAATTTAGAAAGAAAAAATAAATTTGTATAAATCACAAAAGTAATACAATAACAAATGACTTAGGATATTTGAAGAAATCACATAAGTAATAAAATAACAAATGTTTAAAGATACTTGAACAAATGACATAAGTAATACAATAACAAATAACTTAGATACTTGAGCAAATCACATAAGTTATACAATAGCAAATGACTTAAGATGTGTGTTAGTATAATGCTCCTCCGGACTACCCATATGAGCATTTAGGATGAATATCATCATCCATGATCTTCGTGCATAGCCAGAATCCCCTGCAATGAAATTATTTGATTTATATACAATGCCTTACGAAACATAAATAATGTAAGCTAAATCTTTACAACAATAATTCATACTTAATAATTAAGTACTTACCTACTTAAAGTTAGCAAAGGCCTTTGCCAAAAGGTAATTAATAAATAGTGATAATAATTACTAAATGGTACATAGGCAGAAAACAATAAAGTTATTACCTATTTAATTTATTGGTATCAGTATGTAACATTTATTAATTACTGTTTAATTTTAGCACTTACAAGAACCAGAAGTCCGATTCCTTCTCATGGAGTCTATGCATTCCAGCTTTCACAGAGCACAAGTTCCAAATGTGTGTGTCCTGGCTCACATCACCAAATGACGCATCTTTAAGCAAAACTGCATCACATAATTATCTCTGAAAATAAAACTATATTAAGCATCTCAATAAAAAAATATTTTAAGTAGGTACCTACACCTACAGTAAAAAAAATATTATTTCTCACCGCCAAGACATTCAGATTGATAATTCTTTCTATTTAAGTATGCTTCCTCATAGTCTTTAGGACGAATGATAGCAACATGAGTGCCATCAATACACCCTAGGACCTCCAGAAATCCAAAGAGATCATTGAACCTACAACAATAGTCCAAGATCAGAATATTTATAAGCAAGTAGATTAGCAAGTAGGTTGAACTAAACAACTAACCTTCTTGCAACTGCACTGCGTTTCGTCTCATGTTCTTGGGAAAGTGATATATTTCCTCAAGATTTGACTCATTTAGTACCTCAGTAACCTCCACAAGGCAGTCAGAAAGAGATGTCTGCGACAGACCAAGGTTTAAATTGTTGCCTACAGACCTTTGGTAAGAACCACAGGCATATAATTGCAATGCAGCTAGGATCTGTAACAACAGTGCAATGATATAGGTAATATGTAACAAATAATGATGCCAAGTTGTTTATAAATCGTTTATAGTAGGTACTTTTTAATAGATTCCTAAATACTTATGAATAAACAAAATACCTTGATCTCTGGTTTAATATTTTATGCTTATGACGCAAAAGGGGCATCACATCTTCGCAAAGAGTTCGTCGTCACACCGACACCGACACCTTTCCCAAGCGAAAGGTGTCGACGAATTTCTGCTCTGGCAGCAGCATGGGCATGCTGTCCTCCCGCAGCTGTCTCCTACGCAGCATCAGCATTGCCCGCATCCTATCTTCCTCCTCTTCCATCAGCATCACAATTCGCGCTATTTCTTTCCTAAAACTGAAAAAATAGCAAACCTTTTATGCACTATCCACAATATATTACACTGAAAACTTGAAAAAAGCAATTTTAGTATTAGATACAAAGCATGGAATTATAAAATCGAAAATAATTATCGTAAACTCGAGCTTGCTGCGAGAGAGTAGTAACTGTATTTATGACAGCTAAAAACGCACATTTGACAGCTAGAATCGCACTGTTGAAAGTCTTCAAATTCTTAGGCGGTCGCGGTTATCTGTCAAATCCATACATTTATGAGATTTACATTGACCCTCTAACTCCTCGCGCAACTTCGGAAGTGTTAACTAAATGGCGCTGTTTCTATTGCGGGGGAAATATCTCACACCGAAGGCTAAAATGTCCGGCTTTCAACGCCCAGTGCCAGCTTTGTTCCAGAAAAGGACATTTTGCTAATGTATGCAGATCTATAAATGCTACAAATAACGCCGTTACCGCTGAAGAATCTGCCGTGGACTCTGATAATTCTGAAGTAGATGCTAATGCTGTCTCGGCTGCCTCTCCATCAAGTCTTTCAAAAGCAACTATCCCCGTAACCCTTAATAACTATCACGCCGACGCTCTAATCGACACGGGAAGTTCAGTGAGCTTTATAGATGAGAAAATAGCGCGACTAATGCAGCTGAAACAGAAGCCTCACAAGCAGACTATCACGTTAGCTTCTCAAAATAACGTATCTTTCGTGAGAAGTGTTTGTTTTGCAACTGTTACCATGAACGAATACTCGCACAAACACCGACCGTTTCTTGTCGTCAACAATTCTTTGTGCTGACGTTATCATAGGCCATGATATACTTAAAGAATACTCTAGTCTCCAATTCAACATGGGGGGATCCAAAGAACCCCTAGTCTGCAATGTAATGCAAGCTTCAGTGCCTCCTGCTTCCATATTTTCTAATTTGACTCCGAACATTAGACCAATTGCCGTGAAGTCCAGACATTATAGCGAGCAAGACGAAAAATTCATCGCAGAAGAAATCCTAAAGCTGATAGAAAATGGTGTGATCCAACCAAGCGTCTCTCCCTGGCGTGCACAGGTCTTAGTAGCAGGAGGAGGAGCACATCGAAAAAGGCTCGTAATTGACTACTCCTTGACCATAAACAAGTTCACAGAATTAGACGCATACCCCTTACCTCATATAGAAACCATTGTATCTAAGGTTGCGAAATATAATATTTTCAGTTAGATAGATTTAAAAAGCGCGTACCATCAAGTGCCAATTAAAGAAAGCGAGAAACCGTATACGGCTTTTGAAGCTGCGGGGAAACTCTATCAGTTCACGAGAATTCCCTTTGGAGTCACTAATGGAGTTGCAGCATTCCAACGTACGCTCGAATTTATTATAGAAAAAGAAAAGTTAAAAGGGACATTTACTTACCTCGACGATGTCACTGTTTGCGGTAAAGATAAAAACGATCACGAGCAGAACCTTCTTAATTTTCAAGCTGCTGCAAAAAAGTATAATCTGACATTAAATGATCAAAAATGTAAATTTTCTCAGGAGACTTTAAATTTGCTTGGTTATACTATCAAGAATAATACCATTGAGCCAGACAAAGAACGACTCCAACCACTGCTACAGCTACCAGTCCCTACAAATACTGCTGAACTGAAACGAGCTCTAGGGCTGTTTGCCCATTATGCGAAATGGGTGAAGGACTTTTCCAGTAAACTACAGCCTTTAACGAACGTAAGCAGTTTTC
Source organism: Chrysoteuchia culmella (assembly GCA_910589605.1). Taxonomy (NCBI): domain Eukaryota; kingdom Metazoa; phylum Arthropoda; class Insecta; order Lepidoptera; family Crambidae; genus Chrysoteuchia; species Chrysoteuchia culmella. Next base: position 13,121,927 of record OU342653.1, read on the forward strand.
CGTTAACTGACAGTGCTATTACCCAGTTTGAGCTACTAAAGTCAGACATAAGTAAAGCTTCATTGGTAGCAATTGATGGAGATGAAATACTAACTGTAGAAACTGACGCCTCAGAGTACGCGATAGCTGCTACACTTTCTCAAAAGGGTCGACCTGTGGCGTTTTTCTCCAGGACACTATCGAATGCTGAACGTAAACACCCATCGGTCGAGAAAGAAGCTTACGCCATTGTGGAAAGTCTAAGAAAATGGCGACATTTCCTAATGGGGAAACATTTCATGTTGATAACTGACCAACTATCTGTGTGTTATATGTTCAACCAAAATCCAGCACTAGTAAATTCGAAATTTTCAGCGTCAACTAGCATATTTTTTTTCAAATTACAAATCAAACATAAGATGAATTAAAAAGTTACCTAAAAAAAAGAATGTAAATGTTATGGATCATTATTAAAATCAAAATAAACAGGTTTTTTAGCGCCTGAAAAATGTAAAGAGACATGCACTTAGAAAAGTATTTGCTCTGAAATTCTCGCCAGAAGTTTTCGGCATACACAGAGGCCTGCGCGAGCGCCGGGCGGGGTGCGGGCTGCGGGTAACGACGGGTAGCGGGAATGGGGCCGGTGAATTTATGTGTTAATTATTTTTATAGAATTATTGGTTTCTTTAGGATCGTTTAAATGGTATTTTCATTTGATTATTTTAGAAAAAAAGACTCGTCTCGTCACGTCACCCTCAGTTAACGTCTGATAAATCTTTTAATGTATGGATAGAAATAGAACTATATGGACAAATGTGGATCAACTTGTAGCACGATACTAACGACCTAAATAAGTTTTCTTTCAAAAATGCTGCGTACACACCGGGCCAACGAAGGCCAACGAACGAACGCCAGCCAAAGGGTTCTGTTTTCCCCTTTGTCTCAATCAGATGATCTGAAAAACCCGAATATGAACTGGAATCGCTTCCAGTGATCCCTTACTAAGCTTTTGATTGATTTTTGAAGGCTACGAACGTGCAGCATGCAACTCCGCACCTGATGCCGTTCGTTGGTTGGCCTTCGATGATCCGGTGTGTACGCAGACTACGCTGCTTATGATATAAAATATTGTAATGTGCCTTACCATAATATACCATACTCATACCCATATTTTGTGGGCAGTATGGTCTCCGACTTTAGTTCCTGTTCCTTATTCATGGAAACAAAACACACAAATAACAAAACAAAAATCTATCTGATACAGGGTTGCCAGATAGGGCGATATGTAGCATTTTGGGTTACCTAGTGACGTAGTGGCCGATCGTAATTTGGGCTATTTGGACAAACATTTACGCGGTTTTTGGGCTACTTTACTTTACTGGTAGGTAACAACAAACTAAAAAAGACTATTTATTGAAAGTTTGTGCGTTTCTGTATGCCCGCACTCAAAATATTGATTTTAAAGTTACATAATTTTCTGACTGCTTAATTTTAATTCAATAAAGATTAGAGACTAGTATTCTGTGGTATAAAATTATTCAATTAAACTTTTAATATCAATAAACATCAACTTAAAAAAAACTATTTGGTCAACACTTTTAATAAGGGAAGTTTGTGATCATTGTTTTTGGGCTACGTCAATCAGAAATGCATTTGCGCGATTGTGGGCTGTCTGAGGGTCGACTTTCTGCTGCGACATGCCTGGTGCCCGATTCTCGCGCCTTCGACATCTCGAATTCGACATTTTTTGGAGTAAAAAATCACTGAAAGCAGTCCTCGACATTATTGGATTATCAAAGATAATTGAAAGTAAATGATTGACAGAAGTCGAGATTTTACTTACATTATTTTATAAAGAAATTAAGGATATAAAAATGTTGAATTCGTCATATTTCAGCGCGAGAATCGCCCCCTGGCCATCTGGCAACACTGATCTGATCTGTCAACTTGTTTGGGTTTTTTTTTGTCTTGTTTGTGCCAGTGAAGCCAGATTGGGCGATAAATCGCCAATTGGGCTACTCGAGGGCCTCCAGCGGCGACAAGAAACTACGAATTGGCGACTGGTCGCCAATTGGGCTACTTCCAATTATGTTAGTTGACTTGAAATAAAATTACTTTGTTTGAATCAGAATTGTTTTTATTTGACATTCTCGTGTACATTGCATGCAACGAAACGCATTTTTACTGGCGTGCGCCATAGATGAGTTCCGCTTCTCTGTGGCGCGTGATGTGGTGCACCGTGCGTGCGTGGTGCAAAAGAGAACTAACTACTAATGTCACTTTTCATAGCCTTAATTTAGTTTAGTTAGAGCTCAAATTGCAATAACTTTGAGATTTAGTTTTAGAAAGAGTCCGCGCCGCTAATTCTTTGCCATTTTAAACGTAAAGTAACTAATCGGATCGATCGGGCGGGCGCGGACTTTTAAAATATTATTGGCACGAAACAGCTTTCGCGCGGTATTTCGTCGGTCGGTTTTCAAAATTTTTTTATTGATTTCATTGGAGTACAGTGCAGAAATAAAATATTTAAGTAGTTGTGGCTGAAACTAAAACCAAGCTTTGTATGGGATAGTGGGGATAATATGAAAAAAAAACGCGTGGGAGAAAGACGATGGGGCAAAAGGTATGTGTTATAACTAAATATATAATATATTTTGTTTTACATATAAACCCAGAAAAAAACCCAATTTTTTTATGATAAGACTAGTGCTTAGTGCTTACTGAAATTAAAATGATGATTATGTACATATGTATGTATATATGTATTGTTTTTGTTTTCGAAGTTTTTTAAAACAAAACAAAATTGGGCGATTTGGGCTACTTCAGATCTCTAAATGGGCGACAGAGGTGCCCTGGCGTCTGGCAACACTGGTTAGTGCCGTGCGTGATCAATGTGATCATTCGTTTCGTTAAAAAAGTTAATTTGTTTAACAAATCGAAATTTTCTTCGCAAGACTAATAATTTCTATTGTTATAAATAACTTGGAAAGTATGAAAATGGCGGGCCTAGAGTCTATGGTGGTTGAAGAAGTGAAGACTGTAGAAAAACCGGTTGACAGAGAAAAGGTTCATCTTTTGTGTATTGTCCAAGGCATTTCTAAGTTTAAATAGTTAATAACTTTATAAAGAACACCTATTTAAATTTCAGACATGTCCTCTCCTTCTCCGTGTATTTTGCTCTACTGGACGACACAACTCTCCTGGAGACTATGCTAGGGGAAATGTTCCTCAAAATGAATTACAAATATACACGTGGATGGATGCCACACTACGAGAATTGACAGGACTTGTGAAAGAAGTTAATCCAGAGACTAGACGCAAAGGAACATACTTCGATTTTGCAATTGTGTACCCTGATATGCGTTCACCAACTTACCGCATGAGAGAAATAGGGGTTACATGCTCAGGCCAGAGAGGTGGTGATGACAATAAGACGTTGTCCCAAGTAAAATTTCAGATTGGCAATTATTTAGATATATCTATCACTCCTCCAAATAGAATGCCACCTCCAATGCGCCGTCCCCAACCTTATATGAATAACAGACCTTACTAAATTACTAATAAAATAAGCAATAGTCAAGAATTATAGATATAAGTTGTACTCAGAGGAAGTAATGTAAGTGTGCAAACTTTTGATGTTAAACGAAAAAAAAATTAAGAATTCTGTGAATATTGCATATAGTTATGAAGATAACACTATTAAATAATACAATAATATGGATTGCCTTTTTTACTTCTGTGGTCCAGTAAAGTCAAAACACAATTACAGTTTATGATTTTGTAATTTTTGCATTTTTCAATGCTATTTTTATACTTATGGTAAATTTTAAATAGAAAAATATTGGAAAAAATTAACTCGGCCACAAGTGAATTCTCAGGCTGGAATCGAACCAGCGACCTTTGGAAATCCGGTCCAATGTCAAAGTCAAAGTCAAAGCCGGTCAAAGTCTCGGTAGCTCAGCGGTTAGAGCATTGGACCGGATTTCCAAAGGTCGCTGGTTCGATTCCAGCCTGAGAATTCACTTGTGGCCGAGTTAATTTTTTCCAATATTTTTCTATTTAAAATTTACCATAACAATTACAGTTTGTTTAAATTGAGATGCAAACTATGGGCTGCTGTAAGTGGTTACTAATGTTAAGTAAAGTTTATCTCCAAAAAATTTGGATATCCCTAAATCTCTAAAAATTACCAGCCTTTTTTAAATGCGACAATAGTAAATTACACCGGTTAAATTGTTTCTGGTCACTGCGATACAAGCAATAGCTTTGTGCAGAGTGCGTTAGAATTAAGTTTGCAATGTACCCAATTTTGGAAATAAAGTTTATTTATTTATTATTTATATATATCCCGAACATTGACAGGCTTTTACTATACGCACTGGATACAACTGTCATATTGTGTTTTGCTTTTTTCCCAATCCACAATGGGAGTCATTTGTCTTCTGTAACAAGTGTTACTGAAGACAAGTTACTTGTAAGTACAAGTAACTAGTATTTCTGTTCTGTAGTAACATAACAATCTCCTTATCTATATCTATACTTTTATACTAATATAATAAGAGGATAGATTTGATTGTTTGTTTGTTTGTTTGCAACAATTAAACTCTCAAAACTACTGGACGGATTTGAATGAATACACAGATAGTAGATGGTTATGAACATAGGTTACTTTTTGTCCCAATATTCCCACGGGAACGGGAACCACGCGGGTGAAACCGCGAGCGGTTGCTAGTCCCTCTAAGGAAGGCCAGTGTGGATGTTAAAATGGATGACTTAAACATAACAATATTGTGACTGATTCTGAGAGCCACATTCATTAAAGCTTTGCTGCTAAGTGAGTGGTGATACTTGCAGAGTTCTATGCTGAGCCATTAGAATGGATGTGGTCATTCAATAGTGAGGCTTTTTACTGCTAAATAGTAAATAATTACTAGGTATTACTACTTATACAAGTATTCTGTGTTACAACTATATTTTACTACTTACTACTATGTTTTTTATCATCTGGTTTGATAATGCAATTATGGAAGGCTGTTAAGTTTCTTATTGGTTGTAAGCATTTTCTTGCCTACAATCGATCTAGTCATTGGAACTTTTAACTAATTGTGGAGTCGGTAAAATAGTGGCCAGGCCAGCCCGCAGTTTCACCTGTGTGGTTCCCATTCCCATGAGAATATTCGGGATAAATGTGTTTTTGTGTGCCAAATTTCATCTAAATCAATCCAGCTGTTTTCTTGATTTAGAAATGGTGAAACTTTGTTTTAAATATTTATAAAATTTAGTTTTAGTATTTGTACGCAAAGAAACTGTTGCTCTTACTATTTTCATTCAAATTTTTACGTCTTCTCTCCGTAAGTTTTTTTCCTCAAGTTTTGCGCTTAGCAACACATTTGGCGATTTATTTTTATTTAATATAGATTTTTGGAACCTACAGAGGTTTCGTAGCCTCCGGCTTGTGGACTAGGTACATGATATACTCTACTGGATGGATTTGTAGGTAAATAAGAATGTTTTTTAAATAAGTTGAATCAGTAAAAATGAATTTTTTATCAACATTTTCACATATGTATTTCTCATTTTATTTCAAGAATTGTAACTCATTCTTAACCAACCATAAAATTCTCTTTCCCACAATGTGTCTCTCATGGACTTACACAATGACAAGACAAGAATTGTCCTTATACGTAATTAGATTTCCCTAAATAAATATAATATTAACCTTAAGCTAATGATTTACAGGTGATCGGAATGGCCTCTTAGATTTCTTGCCCATAGCAGCGAGATCAATGGTTATGCCATTGGGCAATACAGCTTTATTTTCTTGATAATCAATGAATCCTTTTTCATCTTGATCTTGTTTGTTTTTGTCGCAAGCAATACCTGTCTCGTAATTGTATTCTCTCTTCAAACCATCAGGATCGACATATCCGTATTTCCCTCTCGTGATGCAATCCACGCCGATGGTTTCCTCTTTGAAAGAGCCATCGTCGTTTTCAAATCCCCATGTGATACTTCCATCCTCATTTTCCTCTCTGAATTTACGAATAATTTGTGCAACAGGCTTCTTTTCTCTAGGGTTTGATGGAGTGTATTTCTGATGGGGTATGCTCTTGACTGGCGCACGGCTGGGCTCCTGTGGCCTTGAGTATTGTCGCACTGGTTGGATAGGCGCTTCATCTTCTTCAACGAATGGTTTCGGTTCGGGTCTAAATATCGGTCGTTGCGGTCGGCTGGACAACGGTTGAAGTCGTACAGGTTGAGGCTTAGGTTCGTTTCTAATTGGATTAAAAGACTGCAGCAATGGTCTGTATTGAGTAGGCCTAATGGGTTCTTGTCTGGGTGCTGAGGGTGTTGACTGCTGGAATGGTGAGGGATTAAATACAATCGGTGGTTTTGGCTGAGAGGTAGTAGTGATATCGTAAAAATCGTTTTGCGGTTCTGCCGTCGAGAATATATTAGGGGAGAAAGCGGTGGGTGTGTTAATTTCAAAATCGTCTTCAGGTTCTTCGGTCACAGGTTTAGAAGGTTCTTCTAGTGATTGAAGGCTGGGCCTCGGTGATGCGTCCACGGATTTGAATGAAGGCCGAAGAACACCTGGCCTTCTGCCTCTTGGTAACGTTCCCGGAACTGGAGCGCTGTTTATTCTACCTTGGCGGAAACCACCCTGTCTTATAGGGCCTCCCAAAGGAATCGCACCAGGAATTTGAAGTCTTGGAGGAGCGGGTGCGTCATATTGTGCATAAACTGTGACTGCACACAACATACATATCTGGAAAAGAAAGGAAAAAAATATTTAATTAATCACATAGTGTTTGATTCTTGCAAAGTTTATAATAAATAGACATTATTTCCCATAAAGTTAATAGAGTTTGATTTCATTGAGTTTAGGAGCATTATAATGAAAAATAAAACGTCAAAATTTAGTCAGACGCGTTACGAAATACGTTCATGGTTTTCCTAAACTTAATAATGAAGTTCAGAGCTGGTATTTTCTCTTAGGTATATTTATAACCGTAGCCACAACTACATGGTTCAATTTGCCTATAATACAAAATATTTGTTTTAGGTCGTCGTCTCAGCCACATAATACCCACTGCTGGGTATAGGCCTCCCCCAAAGGGAGGGTTTGCCATAATCGCCACGCTTGGCAGGCGGGTTGGCGATCGCAGTATGGCCAAGTTTGTAGGAGACGCTGCTGCCCGTCTCCTGAAGGCTGAGTCCCTTAGTCGCCTTTTACGACACCCACGGGATGAGAGGGGTAGTGCTATTCTAAGCCAATACTACACAGCTTGTAGTTGTTGTTTTAGGTAATACTTGTATATTCATTGTAAAATTAATGTATAATAATTAAAGTGAGTCAATTTGTGTCTAGAATATCTCCATGTAATTATGTTAAAGATGAGGTATCTTAAACATACTTATTTAATGCGATAATAATGAGGCGTCTTAGGCTTGACGTTGATTTTCTGTTTATCGAAATCGTAAATGATTTCCGGCCGGTGTTAATGAGATTATGAAAAATCGTTAATAGTGACGAAATTACTTTATTTACATTAGATTTTATCGAGTAAGTACTTATATCCCAAATAATCGGAACATGCGATCGTTCTAATACGTAATTTGTTGGATATACCAAAGCAGTCGGAAATAAACATTTAGATAAGCAGAAGGATGTAACGAGGACGTTTTTTCAGCTATTAGTTTTTTTTTCCTGCTCGCCACATTTACTAAGTGCATGTGTGCATGCACATGTTATGCAGATTTTTACTTAAACCCTAAAAACCCCCTATACACGGCGAATTGTCTGTTGTTTGAACGCTAACGCTCACTTAGAAGTTCAAAGTAAGCAATTAAGTAAAAATTAACATCATGTAGGTTTGTCAAACCTATACAATACTTGTATGTGTGTGATTAACATAACTTGCTGGCTTTAAGCGATAATACTGTTTATTGTATGTTGCGTAAGTGTTCAAACGAAAAATAAATTCGTCACTTGAGTAAGGGGGTTGGTATGGTATTCGTTTCAATTTCAAACGAAAACTTTCTCTCTCATCAGCTAAATATAAAACATAGAATCTAAGGAATCTTCTCAAACTACTTATACATTTACAAAGTATTTTGGTTTGCTTCAAACAAACGAAGGTAAAACTTATATGTTTTTAACAACCATACCTACGTATTTACAATGTTTCAATAACTTAACGATTGAGATTGAGAAATTGCGGCCTAGTAGGTAGTTCAGTTGGCGAGTAACTTAAGTTGACTTGAATATTGTCGCAACCACTGCAAAGCAGTACGGTAGCGAAGTACTAGTGGTATTTTATCCAAAATGGCTCTTAAAGTAAAGGGAATAGTATGGAAATACATACTACGACCTGCTCGCTATTATAGTCTGGCTCAGTGTCCAGTCCACTTTCGGAAACGTGTTGAAATTACTAATGCAACCTTTGTTTTATTAAGCGCCTAAAGCTTTATGAACAAACATTCTTTAACGTCCTTGCGATGTGGTGTTTATCTTGTTTTCGAATAAAATAAATGTAGGGTAAAGACCGGTTCTGCTTTCATTCATGAAAAATACAAGAATGGATTTACAGTTAATAATAAATTAATAGTGGTGGATTTTAAATTATTACTTGAATAATACTATAAAAAATAGACCAGTCTCACTGTTATTTTAATACCTACCTAGTTTAAAAAACTAGGTAGGTATTAAAATGTACCCTTTAAAATGTAACCTGCCTTCGAACATTTATACCTACATCTATCATTTTAGGTACACCGCAGTCTTCATAGTGCGATGGCTTGTTTCTGCGATAGTTATTTTGTTCGAATTTTTTTTACATCGATCGATCTTACTTCGGTACCTTGTTTATCCAACTTTTGCCTTGCATATTATCTGACTTTTCAACTAAACGTTTAGTAAGCGTAGATTTTCATTTCATGCCAGTCAAAGTAACTCGGCTATTGCATTGCACGAATGCTGTATTCTTAGCATTTAGGTACAGGTACTGCTAAAAACAGACCTATAAAATTCCAAACTTTAATTTCATGTTTTGCCTGTTTATTAAGAAACTATTAAGACTGATATGCAATACAGGCGCGTTTCAACAGTCGGTCGAGACGTCAGTCGTCTCGCATTCCAGTAGGTCTGAAAGTAGTAAGGACGACTGACTGTACTTCCGCCATTCAAGGTGACTGGAGCGGTCAGCTCACAGCGATTAAATAATAATGCCATGTGTAAATACCTTTACTGAATACTTAAACTTTAAAGGCAGTCTATACACGGGTTAACGACCGCATTTTTACTTTCCTTGCTCTAGGAGTGGGAAATTTTTAGATATACCCAAGTCCCTCCCTATAATTTTTTCAGTGTATGATAATTTTAAAGTTTGTTCACAAACAAGTTGTTTTATCGTATTTTGGAGCCTAAAACTAAATTAAGTTACCTACTTTTTCTTTTTATCAAAACGTATATGTAACGTTAGTCGAAAGGAATAGGTTTATCCGAACTGAAAAGTGTCTTTCACAGAAGTATTATGTATTTGGCACTATTCATCCTTCGATTCATTCGATTGTTATTACAGAAATGAGAATAATTATTAGTCGTGTGCCTACTTATTTATATTAGTTATTCAAAAGTACCGATTTCTGTTTGAAAATTTGTATTGTATACCTTTTCTATAGATATCTATGACATATAAAACAACGTTTATTAAAAAAATAACAAGTCCTTGATCTTATTTTTTATACCTAGGTACCGTCTGACATTACTCTAAAAATGTGTAGACTGTTTATCTAGACACGATGGTCTGGAAATGTCAGTTATTACATCATCAGCTTTGCTGTTATTTTGAATGTAAATACTTATAAGGATTCAGATTCGGGTTAGAATTTATTGAAAGAACCAAAACATTATTTCTCTGAATGGCACTTTTTAATGACACCGATGGACAAGCGACATACTCGTATCTATATCAAGATAAAAGTTAAGACTATCAGAGGTAATTGCGCCCAGCCTTCATCGAAGTTTCGTTATGATTGAACAATTCCTACTTTCTTCTAGAGAAATTCTACTTGTTTCCGATTATTGAAATTTTTCCGTTAAAAACCCAGCTAGAAACAAGAAATTTTCTAGGTTTCTAGTATGAACTTGCTGATATGACTTGACACTAATACAAACTAAAACCGATTTATTAACAAAAGAAGACAATTCAGCGTATTAACTTGAGTTATGTTTTTAAAGTAAGTTAAAGTAAAAAAAGCAAGTATTTTTATTTTATCATGGCTTTTATACGTATCAAAAGAAGCACTTTATTGTGATGTTATAAAGATAGATACAAACTGCAATTATTAGTGGTTCAATAATAACAACTAGAACAGTGGACCCAAATACGGAAGCTTTTAGATTTTAGGCGTGGCAGCTCAACCAATTAAGTTTATGTAACGTAAATAACTATTTATGATTGCATCGAATAAGACCATTTATCAGTTATATTGTTTTTACTCTTCAAATCAATTTTAAGTGAAGCAATTAAAGTGTTTTCAAATTGGTACATTCCTAATTAAAATAATTTTAATATGCGTAATTTCGGCCTACAGGAGCAGGTTAATTAAAAGTTGCTATTGGTTTGTATAAAATTGTTATCTACAAACTGGGAAGATTTTAGTTTTATATCACTGATATTATATTACAGAACAATTTTACTATTGACTATTCCAAGTAAGTAGCTACGATACGAGGAGTATAAGCTTTTTATTAATATTTTCTACAGAGAGTTAACGATTTAAAAAGTAGGTCTTTATGTTCATTTTATATAATTTGCGAAGATTTTGTAATATCTGCTAAAGATTAATTTAAATGTTAGACATGAAATGCTCACTAATAGAAAATAATAAAACACTTTCATTTGTTTACCACTATTCTCCAAAATTTTGTATCAAATAACAATTATCTATACATATAATAAGTCACAATACATGTTTTCATTAAAATGTAGGCAGATATTTTGCAAGTATCCATGTTACTATACCTATACCTACGTTAAACGTTGTTATTTACAAAGGCATGCGTAGGTTGATGTAACATAGAAAACGTAAGCGCGTTGATGTCTTTTGCAAGTAGATTATTCGTTGGCTATTTTATCGATCGCAGTTAGACGCTTATTGCATTTTATTTGGAAGTAGTTTTATGAACTTTTAAGTTTTATTTTTTTACGTTTTGTTTTTTTTACATAACATATATGAGCATCAGTATTTTAATAAAGGTCTGAGCTATCGGTTTGTTAAATCGAGCCAAGAATATTATTCAGTAGTTGCGTTAGTCTTTTAGAATCAATTATACGGATTCTATATTTTTATCTATCGTTCTCCAATAAACTATAATTTCTTGCACCTGGTTAAACTTAATACATAATGCACTTATATAGATGGATGTTTAGGTGCATAACTTGTAGCGGCGTAACTGTTACGGATAACTAGAGAAATTACAAATTACTGTGTAAGTCGACGACATAATAGTTATTATGTTAAAGATTTTCTACATTTAAACTCTGCGATTATTTGCTTCCGTATTTTCCATTAAAACGTTGGTCTTTTTGTAAAATAAAGATAGTCAAAACGTTATTTTAAGTACTTGCTGCACGTTAGGTAAATTGTATATACTATTTTAAGATATTTTCCTGTAGTTATTTGATTCACAAGATATTTTTGTTTTGTGTATAGGTTCTATTGGCGCTAAGACTTATAATAGATAGACGATTACATTTGAACATGGACACCAGCGTGGCATTTGTGGACCTATAAAAAACATTTGATAAAGTAAACTGGAAGAAAATGATGAAAGGACTACTAAAGGACTACTACTTTTACTTTACACAAAAATATAAACTCAAGATTAACATTAAGACAACCAAAATTTTAACAGTTTCCAAAACTAATCTCTCAAATCATTAAATTAAACGACATTCCTTAAAAAAACGGAAATAGCTTTAAATATGTAGGCAGTATTTTAACAAATTAGCTAAATGCACTTTAGCCATTAAAACTCGAATAGCAATAGCAAAACAAGCCTTTCACATAAAAGGGTGTATTTTCCAGGAAAAAATCGCAAAAAACATAAGAAGACGCTGCATCAAAACCTTTGTATGGAGTATTGCCCTCTATGGATGTGAAACCTGGACAATGACGCAGAGAGTCAGAGAAAAATTGGAGGCATTCGAGATGTGGTGTTGGAGAAGGATGGAAAAGATAAGCGGTGTTGGATAGGGTGAATGAAAAACGACAGATATTAAAAATCATAGAAGACAGAATGATCGGTCACTTGATAAGACATGAGAAATTCATTAGGAAATAGAGGGTAAGAGAGGAAAAGGAAGACCAAGAATAGCTTACATGGAACAGATCAAAGAGAAGGTGAATGTCGTGTCTTATCAAGAAGCCAAGGAGCTGGATATGGACAAAAACGAATGGAGAAAGCTCCACAGACAATAGCGTGGTTCTTCAGTTATGACGAAGATGATAGGATCTATTACAATTTCAAGTATTATTCCCATACAAAAATATTATTTTGTAATACGGTATTATTATTTTATTTAGGGGTCTTCTTTTGTATATTTAATTTTGGTATAAAAACTAAATACCTAGATTTTAGATAACTACTAAACATGAAACTGAAAATAGAAAAGTACTGAAACTAGAAATTTAAAAAAAAAATCTTACGAAACGTCATGAATATTTTGACTGCGGTGTTTACAATTAATTGCATCTAGGTGTAAATGTTAATCTGCATTTGAAACTTGCGTGATAATGAAAACACGTCATACGTGTGATACGTTAAATTTCTTTTAATTTAAATAGATCTTCATACACGCTAGTTCTGAGTGCACAGTAGTTAGGTTTGTTAACAAATATTTTGATGTTTAATGCACGTTTGACGACTTGTCTGGCGTAGGGGTACTTAACCTTCCTTCTACGCAGGGGGTCCCGGGTTAGATCCCCGAACAATAAATTTATAATAATAAATATTTGTGTGCATGAAAATGTCTATTTGTCTTGGTCTAGGTGTTAAATATGTATATTATGTATTTACAAAAAAAGTATATAAATATGTTTATTCGTTATCTAGTATCCATAACACAAGTTCTTATGAAACTAACCTTGGGTAGTTTAATGTAATTTATTCATTTATTGATTTACATGTTCTTAAACTTCCTAAGTTTTCACTTTTGCATTTTATTCATTTTTAGTAAAATAACTGCATATGCAAATGTGTTTAGAACTGAAAGGCTAGATCTCAATATTTACTTATGATGTAAAGTCATAAACTTTCTAGTAGATAGATTATAGCTTTAGCTAAACCAAGGCAATATGAGATATAATTTCGTCAACACCGAATTATTTAGCTATTAAGTATGTGTTGCAACATTATTATAAGTGAAAGACCGGTAAAGCAAACAAGTTTCAAATCAAGTTTTTTGTTGAAATTGCAATAAACTATATGCGTTTACCTTTGTACGTCTAGTTGGGCTAGTTAAGTACCCTCTAGGATGTAATAAGCGTAGCGTTTATCAGTTAAAGTTGCATGTTTTACGTAATTAGGTAACTTACATGACAACGGGTCACTTGCTAAATAATACGTTCGCACGTTACAATTAGTTCCGCCTTATGAATTAAGAAGGGCATTATTTTTATACTTCGAAAGGTGAGTGAGATTTGTCGGTACTGAAATAACTTGTCAGCTCACGACTAGCCAAGGTTACTCCGTAACCAATATCTTTTATGACTGGAGGTAATGTATTGATGTCGACCTGAATTCATCTGATATAACACTTGGAGCGATACAAATGCAAGGTTCGCTCTGTCACCTATCTACCACTGAATCTAAATCGAGCAATTATCTTTATTACACGACTTGTTACACTTTCACAATCCAGTGACCATAGTAGTGTCAGTATACAATTAATTATGCACTTTACGTTCGTTTCTAAGCTATTTGAGGTCGTGTGTTATTTACAAATGATTTATAGTATTGGTTAGAAATACTATATTAATTTTATTACATTTTGCAATAGATGTTTATTTATTATCTAGCAATTTTTGTGTTTATAAATTGTATTGTATTTTATAAAATATCTTTATTATACTTAATCGTACCTACGTTTGATGATTTGATTAATTCTTAATAATGAGTGGAAAATAAAAGACACTGAATAATGTACCAGCATTGATAATGAAAATTCACTATTTTATAAATGCAAAACTGAATAAAATAAGATGCCATATTATGAAAAACCTGAAAAAAACTAGTTTCAAAATGTAAGCGTAGGTAAATAAGATGAAGGGCTCGCTGCCCTTGACAATTGACTCTGAAATAGTCCTGTACTCACCAATATCGTACGCATGATGTCCTGCGTCCACACGTCACTATCACGCCACGGACAACCAACAAATAAAGGAAACGCCTCCCGCGCAAGCTATATGAGGTCGCCCACTCTCGCCCTGCGCCCGACGCGATCGCCATACCTTATTGCAAGGTGACCGGCTGCGAACGTATCTTATCACTGAACAAAACGAATCAAATACACTGCAATACAATTTGGTTGCACTAACCGCGATAATACCGCTAAACGAGCAATTAATTAATATTCAATAGTTAAAATTTTTGTATTCCTCACAATGCAGCAAGTAGCGCATAAAGCTCATAATATTCAAAGAATATCAGTGGGCTTTCATCAAAGAAAACTTGCGACGAAAATGCTTGTGGTTTGTTTTGAATTACCTTTACTGTTGTTATGATTGTGTTTTTTTTAATCATTGTAGCAATGAGTACTCTACCATGACTATTCTCGGCGTTTTCAAGTTTAACACTGTGCAATATCTAAGAGTTTTTCATAATTCATTTAACTGGGCCAGTGACTTCGTAATGAATTTATATACATACGTATGTATGTATAATTCTAATAGCTACACTAGTAATACCGGCTCTGTTGCATTTACTTTAATTTACTTTGTATATATGAGAAATATTCTGGTTCCTCAAAACAGAAATAAGTTTTTGGTTGTTCGTACTAACTACAAAACGTTCCTTTACCAATCCTTCTTTAAAGCTCTGGGTATTGTACTTTACCCAACTCTAATTTTACTTGTGATATTCTTCTCTTTTTATATTTCACTAGCGGATCCTCGCGGTTTTACCCTCGTGGTGCCCGTTCCCGTGGGAATATCGGGATAAAATATAGCCTATGACACTCGGGAGAAATGTAGCTTTCTAATGGTCTAAGAATTTTCTTATTTTTCTTATCGATTTTTTTAAATTATTATTTATTTTTTATTGTTTGCATAACTATGTATCAATGTACCTAATACCGTACTCTTACTCTATATAATCATCTTATTCAGTCCAGACGATATATTCAAAACCATATCATAACAATGTACCACATCTATTCCTCAAGTTTATATCACGATTTTCTAGCACCAATTCAAGGATTACTTGTTAAATGTATTCAAATGAAAGGATCTAATGCAACCTCATGCTAATTGCGCGAGATAAAAAATAAAACGTCATGTGCGTGCATACTTTAGTATAATTTTTGATGATATTATAGTAAAGTATCTTTTAATATCAACCTTTAGGTAAACAGGTTGATAATTTACTACGGCCGCAATTACCGCACGAATATTTGTGGCGATTGCCGCGACAAAACTTCGTCGTCGATGTTTAACCAAAAAATCATTGCAATTTATCTAAGTGGAGAGCATTTGTGTTTGCCTGAACGACTCGTAGTTTGATGAATTGCTTAGCCAGACGCATCGCGTAACCACATCTTTGCGTATGCTAATGTCGCATCGGAGCATTTTTAGTCGATTTTCTATGCACGTAGGTGTTAAGAAAAGTACGCTTGTAGCGTAATTTTGGTTCTTACGAGTACTTCGAAAACACAGCTTACCACACCGGTTGGTCGACTAAGTTTTCACATGTTGAATCCACCGGGAGGAAACCCTATCTAAATACTGGATATAGCAAATTTTATATTCAAAGAAACATTCCTTTATTTTTAAAATGAACCAAAACTGCATTCAAAGGTGTTAGAAGTAACGCTTGCTACACCCTGAAATCACCTGGAAACAAAACTGAAATATGTAATATACAACCACTTTATACTTTATAAGATTTTTAACTTTCGCATGCCATCAAAACATACGTAACCTATGCTTTTATGGCATTAATCGATTGGGTCAACTATAAGGATTCACTCAAAGAAATTAAACGGTATTAATTAAAATAAAGGAAGATTAGAATCATATAAACTGTGAACTTATTTCAATTGAATGAGCTTATAAATAGTATTTTTCGATAATTTCGAAGTGCTCGGCTCGTGGCCAATGTGGTTCGCGCGCTCAGCCTGCGCTTGATATCTCATACCCACTTATATGGACACCCTATCCCATTGTTTATAGCCTACGTAAAAGCCTCAATGCATGTTTCTACTAGTAAAACTAAACACCCACAGATATTGTAGCAATATACACTATTGAAATATTCTAATAGAGATTCGTATTAAAGATTTAAATTACAACTGATCCTCACGTTGCTTTGAGTAGCAGAATCTGCCCTTCAAATTGTATTTTTTTGTTACACCTGCATATTTCACTACTTAAAACTATTTGTGTGTTCTAGTAAGTAGGTAAGAAATAGGTATCCTATTTTTCACATGCACTAATGAGAAAATAAGGTCAAAATAAATGTTTCAGTGTCATCCAACAACAAAGAATCTAACTATTACGTCACATGAAATTCGTCTCGTCACCGCTCTTTGTATTGTGCTTTTTCGATTTGTAATTCAATCGAATGCTCTCAGCATGCGATATGTCAGGTGTTGCAATGGGCTGCGTTTAGCTTTAATATGGTTGTACAACGAACCTGTTTAAAACTATAAAGTCATTACCACTAACTACCAATTGAACTACAATATGATATTGTTATGGTCGTTGTCGGTTGTCAATTTGTTGCATGTAATTGTTTCACGCTAATCGGATTCGTTTCCAAATGAATAGATGATTCACCAAATAACTATCTACTTAGTTAATTCAATAATTCGAACCTCGGTAAAAAAGGCGTTAAATTATATTATAATTGAACATAATTTAACTATCCTACGGCTTTTTTATTACTATTAAAACGCATTCTGCACCCTTCTGTCAAATTCGGGGACAAGTTATAAATGCATCTAAATTATGCGTATTTAAGTAAGAAATAAAAACTCTTACAAACTTTTCCGTTTATCAATTTAAGGAAATGTGTATGGCTGGTATGAAGCTTTTCACGAATATGGTTTTCCGCTGAATTAAAGTATTGTCAGTAGATTTAAGTTCTTAAGCAACTTGATATAATACGTAAAAAATTATATTATTTTATAAAGCTTAAAACTCAGCTGAAACTTTGTTTTTGGCACAAATAAACGAAAATTTCGTGTTACAGAGATCGACGTATGTAGGATTACGGTTGTTGTGTTCTCCTGATAAGTATGTCTAACGTGAAGTTTTTCTTGCATCGCAGGATAATGCATTTAGGGTGTTACATCATAATGTTTCACTCGCGCGCAGTCCGGTCACGCAGCGCGACGCAGCGAGTACACAGGAAAGTGTATCAGCATCACACACGAGTGAGAGTTTCTGCGGCCATAACAGTTCATTCCCCGCGACTTGTCCGATTCGTTCGACAATACGTTTTCTTCCCTGACGGATGTCGGATATAAATAGTTTGTCATGCCAAGAATCGTTAGCTAATGTTGTTGAATAAACCATTAGCATTAGATAAACTTTTACTTGCGAAAGTAAATTTCGAAATATCAGCAATAAAATATACCTCGTGAAGTCGTGAAGGATTACCTTTATCTACTAGAAATAGGGACAAAAAAGCCTAAAAAATTTCTAGCCATTATTGAATGATGATCGTGACATTCTATTTTTCTTTCATTATGGGAAATTTTTTACATTATTTTGTTAGTAACTTTATTTTTAATAGGTACAAAAATATAATATTTTTCTGATTTTGTCTAACCAAAAATATAAAACCTAGTCCACCTGTAAGTCGGTTCACATGTCTATTGATCTTCGGTCTGAATGAAAACTACGTTGTATGAATAACTTCCAGTATTCCCAGAACTACTAACCTTAGTTACGGGACCAGGCGCAGGTTACGAAGCCCGTTATGTGTCCTCCATCGCCTTTTTCAATTAGTTGCTTCTGATTCGACACGTACACCATTTGACACCACAATAGGACCTCTTACGGGTTCATATTCATACTCAAATACTGCACTTGAAAAAATGTATTGTTGTATGTATTTATGTCACTGGTAAAGGTCGATGACCACCAATTTCTTGATCTGAAACAATCTGCACCGCCAATTAAACGTCCGAATGATCAGTGTAACTGTTTCGGTAAATATAATGTTGCAAATCAATGTTACTTAGTAAAGTTTTGGTAACGGTTTACTGGTGTTTATTGAAGAACCTTAATAAGAAATGATTTCAAAGGATTTATGAAGAAAAGCGCAGTTGGTTAACACTAAACTTTTCATTTTGTTATCGCAACTAGGTGCCTCCTACCAAGGTAGCCGACGCGATCCTTAATAGACTTCAAAGCTATCCTATATCCCTACTGATTAAGCTTCAGTTTGCTTACCTATTATACTTTTCTATTTCTTTTCATTAGTTTTGTTACTTGTACCTAAGTATTATTATGACAACTTAAGGGCATTTTTATGCCATAATAATATAAGTCTATGACATGTTGTTATATATAAAAACTAATAATGACAACAGATTATGTAGCATATTATAAAATTTTTTCAGACATTCATAAATACTGTAATTAATTGTACCTATATTTTTTTCAATATTTTAAGAGCTATGGAAATTACTTGCCTTGTATAACATTCTTTGTTTTAAGGTTAATAAATTATTCTATTCTATTCTAGCGTTTCAGCTACGAAAACTTTACTCAAAACAATCATTATTTTCAGTTAATGAACCAAGGAAGGACCGTCGCGTCGTCGCGTCGGTCGCGATGACCTGAAGTACACTCTAGCGAAACTTCTGACCATAAGCCATTTTCTTCGCCTATTATAATTACATTACAGTCTTTCGTGCGGGCGGAGCTTTTCACATCTTTCATAAAAAGCGTAAACGTATGCAAATGTTTTAGACCATACACCGATGAAATTAGCTTTTGTACCGCGCGAGTATGCGTATGCGACTCTTCTTATGATCTTATGTAGGCGATTCACGTGCCGGTGTGTCGGCGGCAACGTAGCGCGTCACCGTTACCGACATTTTGTAATGGATAAGGGAATGCAGGGCTTGTGTCAATGTCCCAATATCATTCATTCAGTTTATTACATCTACACTAATATTATAAAGCTAAAGAGTTTGTTTGTTTGAACGCGCTAATCTCCGGAACTACTGGGCCGATTTAGAAAATTCTTAGACCATTAGAAAGCTACATTTCTCCCGAGTGACATAGGCTATATTTTATCCCGATATTCTGACGGGAACGGGCACCACGCGGGTAAAACCGCGAGGATCCGCTAGTTTAAAATATAGGTACATGTATTATAAGGATTGATTGGCTTTTAGCATTGGTTTTGATATGGTGACACAAATAAGGCTCTAACTGACAATGTTGTAGAAATCGTATAACCGATAGGTATACCCTTTTGTTTTTTATACTAGGAGAAATGCTTTTACTTGACTTGCTTTTAATGTGTAGGGACGATTCGTATGTTGGACTCTTGGGTACTACCAACTAAAACTCCTAGTACTTGCCCTCCTGGCCGCCATTGGTCACGGGGGGTAGGGTTCGCAATCACAAGACCAGGCGGCCATGGCCCGGTTACCCGGGCCCCCTCTCGGCCGATAGGTACAGCCTAAAGGTAGTGCAGGTATACGTACCGACTTCGGCTCAATCAGATGACGCTGTAGAAGAAGTCTACGAAGACATATGCACTGCCCTGCACAACACGCCAAAGTGGGAATACAGACTGGCAGCAAATCGCGAATGATCCTCACGGCAGCAGGAATGACAGGCGGCAAATGTTGGTCAACTTTTTGGAGAGTCTCTCTCTCCAAAAAGTTGACCAACATTTGGAGAGGGACTCTTTTTGATGAACTCGTTCTTTAAAAATAAGCCCCAGAGGAAGTGGACCTGGCGAAGCCCTGATAACGTCACAAAAAATGAGATTGATTTTATCATGACGAATACTAAACACATATTCAGTGACGTCTCAGTGATTAATAAGTTTGATACTGGCAGCGATCACCGACTTGTCCGAGGTTCTCTGAATATCAACCTTAGGCTAGAGAGATCCCGTCTGATGAAGTCCGCTGCAAATAGCCGTTGGATTTGAAACGTTCCAAATCCAGTTGAAAAATTGATTTGCAATTTGCATCAAATTTGGATAACACAGATAGCGTAAACGAGGAACTCGATGGCGTGGTACGGATTTTAAAGGAAGAGGGCAAAAAAAATCTGTCGTATGCAGCTTACAGCACCAACTCCAAACTCTCGGAAGAGAATCTTCGGCTTATGGACACGAGACGAGAGCAAACACAGGCCATACCGTCAGGGCAAAGGGACCTCAATCGAAAAATTACCAAGTTGGTGCGACCTTCGACGCTTCAACACACGCTGAATAGAGCGAGCGATTGAGCAAAACAAGGGATCTAAAGTTTTGAGTAGAGCAATTGAGTAGATCCCACCTGACTAAGGTCAAAACATTCACAGGCACTACTACTCGCTCCAAGCCGGAGATCTTAACTGAGATTGAGGATTTCTATTGCCATGCCGGTTGTACGATTCGCATACTAGTAGACCTAACACAAACCCCGGCAATGTCCGTGCCATGCTACCTCGCCATTTTACTGAAGATCTGCCGGAGATAAGCCTGGACGAGATTGAGATGGCGCTCAAACAACTTAAAAATGGAAAATCCCCCGGCAAGGATGGTATAACTTCGGCGTTCCTAAAGGCTGGTGGTAAACCTATACTCTGCAAGCTCCAAAAGGAATTTAATACCGCTCTGTTTTGTGGGAGAACTCCACTAGTGTAGTGAAGTGTGTGAAGGTCACATCGCACTCAGAACCGACAGCCGTTGGCGCAAACGAGTTCTACAGTGGAGACCGCGATTAGGCAAGTGCAGCGTAGGACGCCCTGCAAACAGGTGGAGTGACGTCCTGCGAAAGATGGCAGGCAAGAACTGGATGCAAAGGCCTACTGTATTACTTAGTACATTCATAAGATCATTAGCTATGTCTTTTGTACTCATATACTCATGATACTTTGCATATTAAGTGGTCGAATACTTGTAAAAGTGGCTTCAATGTAACTGACCAGACAAACCAACTGCAGCTCGTTTTATAAGTTAACGGACTGAAACAAGCTGAAAATGACTATGTCAGGTTATGAAAATAACTCAACACGATTATTACAAAATGATTTAATTGATAGTTTCAAACTTGTAGACGGAACGGGTATTTACAAAAAAGATTTTGTAACGAACATTAATTTTGTTGCAATAAAACTATAATTCGACAGTACATGAGGTTTATGTAAAAAATAGCGACTAATGTAAGTACATGGGCCTTTGAATACATTATAATAACTTGACCCATTTGTATAAGTAAACTTATTAGTCATAATTTGTTAATATATTTTTAATTACTTCGACGCAATTGACGATATGATAATAAAATACTTACCTACTTAAACTTAAAGGTATTTGGTAACATACTAGTATAATACAATAAATATTATTTAAACTCTAATTAACACAGGTACGAACAAGATTTGACACTAGGAACAACTTACCTATGTAATATTTTATGAAGTTTCGGAATACTGAGTAACTAATTACAACTTCATAAAATAAATTTAAGAATTTTTGTAATGAAAATCGGACAATAGATTCTTGAATAATCGAAGAATAATTGAAGTAAAATTTTGGAGTTATGAGACGCCGTTTTAGTTTTTACTTTACTTACTTAACAGTTTGTATTTTACGGCCTCATTAATGAAAAATTAAAATGAAATTATTGGTTTCTTAATTAATTAGTCGATGATATCCTTATTTTCTTAAATGGAGCATTTGAATAAATAGGAAAATTTTACCTAGAATATTTTTAATTTGTATCAAAATAGTATCTGAAAGAGTACCAGACAAGGCTTCTTTGATTCTATAAGCAGAAATTCAACTGTAAGTTCAAACTCAAACTTTTAGTACATAACTAACAAGTGCTGAACTTGACACACGAACCCAAGTTCAATCAAGCTCTCTAGTACGATCATTATTAAAATTACATTTTTAGCTTCAATATTCTTTATGTAAAGTAAAAATAACTTTATGTTACTTGATAAGCTAAAAACTTTTCGCTCTTATTTATCTCTAATTATTTGGAGTGTAATTTTATGTATTACTTTTCTGTTCAATTAAAAAAATCTTAAATTATAACCATATTTATGACAATACTATTTTATATTTACGTTTGTATTACGTTGTAATCACCATGAGTGGAGTGATATTTCATTGGCTTTTATAGCAGAATTGGTATATTTGACTCCCTATTTCACTGTTCACACAAAGTTGCTCCTGTCGCGTGTCATTAAATTACATTTTTTACAATATTACAATACAAGTAGTAGCAATACATTATAAATTACCAAATGTTTTAAACCTAGCAAATCATATGAACACTACCGTCTATAGGCTTATTTATCCTACTAATATGAGTCAAATTAAAAAAATATATGCTTAGACCTCTTTAGAACTCTAACGGTACTTATATTATATTCGATATTAATACTAATTAATTTGACATTAATTTAACGTCGTCATTATTGCACAAAATCCGTACAATAAATTAACATTGAAATAAAGTTTATTCAATATATTTTAACAGACCATAATATTAATTACTATCTCATTAATACCTATGCTTAATTGGTAACTGCTTATTATACAGTTGTAAGCCTTACTTAAATAAGTAACTTACGGTTAATTTCATCAAATGTCTTTGAAGTCAGATACTGATGTTTGACAGGAATGTTCTAATACTACATACTTATTCGTATTAAATTCGAAGACTTTCTCACTATTGTGTGCTGTGACTGATAACGTTAAATTAACTAACACAGTCTAGTTATCACTGAAACGCTGAATTTGTCTGAGTTACCGCTAGTGCCCTCTGTCGTCGGCTACTGTGAATGTTCCATTGCACGGCGAATTGCTATCAAACGTTGGCCTGTGAACAATGAAATGTCTTGAATAAGTCAGAGATGGCATACGAGTTGTTGATAGCTGGACGGATTCATCAAACATGGTTTGAGACAAACCGTTTGACCGCGGTAGATGCGTGAGGATGTGTGGAAGAATACAAAAGAAAATATGATGCGAAATACAAGCATTGACAACTAAAATTATAACTCCTCCGTTACTATTATTTCGCATTTCAATCATGAAGGATTGATTAATAAGATTTCTATTATAAATTGTACTTTGATTACTTTTCTACTAAAGGTTGCTTAGAAAAAGTGATTTCTACCTAGTAATAAAGCCACTATTTTTGTGTTTCCTTCTACAAATTTCTTGCTTTTTCTTTGCAAAAAATTTTTCTTTGTATCCCTCTATTTGTATGTATGTGCAATACATTCTTGTGGTATGTACAATAAAGTGTTTATTATTATAATTATGTTTTCCAGCTTACATTTTTGTGTCAACAGGAGGTCGCGGCTCATTGGGTTTCACGGTATCAGGTAAAAGTAATACTATGGCACCGCCAAAAGCACCGAGTGCAGCAATTGTGAGCATTGGCAAATGTTCATTCAGCATTGTCTGTAAAAAAGATTTTTAAAAGTAAGATATTTCTTGGACAAAATCAAAATATAATCCAAATAAAAAATGCAAGTTTACCAATTTCCATAAGTATGGGATGCCAATCAACGCCAACCCTGCTGATATCTGACTAGCGCCGACACCCAGGTTTCTTATCACAGTAGGATATAACTCAGCAGTGAAAATCGGCAGCATCATGTTCGTCGAACCAATTGCGAACTTTCCAACCATGAGACAAACTATCATCACCCAATCGTCTTTCACTGATATGGAGAACAGTTCACTGGCTACAACGGCTGCACCAAAAACCAGCATACTTATGAATATAGGGATCCGTCTCCCAGCTTTCAGTAAAATCGGTATGCTTATCGCAATCGCTGGTATTTCTACTACCGCCAGTATAATAGAAGTATTATGTAAGTTTCCCAAATTGAAGTTCCCAATGTTCAATAAGAGCCCATAGTAGGCAATCGTCATTGCGAACCAAGTCAGAAATAGGCAGATAGTTCTTTTCAACAGGTGACCCCTGAACAACATCAATACACTGGGCTCCTCATCTTGAGTTTTAGATTTGTGAACCATAAGAAGCTTGTCAATATCAGCTGGTATTTCACGTCCATTGAACTTTGCTGCTTTTTGTAGAATCACTTTCGCTTCTTGAGTTCTTCCCATACTCAATAGCCATCTTGGTGATTCAGGAAGTACAAACCTGCAAAAATATTTACATTGTGAACTAACAATTATATTCACTTTTTTGTAACACTAATGTCATTTAATGTTTGTAATTTAATGTCGTTAATAGCTGAGACGATAATTTTCAGACCCCCAGCTTTTCGGGGACATGCTCTATCATATTGATCTATCAATAATTTATAATGAAAGTGACAGCTTTATCAAAATAGTAACACCGTGTCTTGTTGCAACTTTCAAACAGAAAAAAATATTACCATAGTAACAGCAACAAGCATCCCGGTAAAGACAGCGTCAGCTGCAGATCCCTCCAATTGGGCATGACCAGAGACAGCAGCGAAACGATGATGTACGCGAAAGGTAGCGGAAAGAAATTGCAGACCCCCGCTATGGTCACCCACTTTCCACCGACCAGCTCCACGGAGAGCACGAAGGCGGCGTACACCACGGACACGGAGACGAGGCCCATGATGAGACGCACGATGACATATTGAAGGTACGATCGCACCAGCAGCAAAAGGATTGCTAGGGCACTTTGCGTCACCAGCATGCCCATAAGAATTCGCTTGCGACCGAATCTGAAAACGTACAAAAATCAGGTTTTTCATACTGTCAACAAAAAGTCACAAAATATACCTAAATCTCTCTAGTTGCCCCATATTATAATCAGAGTGACTATTGCGTAACTAGGTGTAAAATATAATAAAATATGACTAACTAGCGTTATGATTAACAACACCATGTTAAGAATGTGATTTTTATTTGAATGAATTATTAAAATACGCATGTTAGTTCCTACGAAATTGAACGTTACGTTAAATAATTTACGTATACGTTTAATAACATAACGTAGTTTTTAGGTAAATCATTAAAAAAACATTTCAGTAACTAGTTACCAGATATGGGGAGCTAATTCTGCTCAAACATGGAATAGTGAGTGCTTTAGTCCAATTGTTTGAAGTGCGCGTGCGGTACGACGGGTCGTATAGTATCTGCTAATGCCAATAGGCTTTCGCATAGTAAATTTATATAACATCTCTTACATAAAAAAAATACTTACTTGTCCGAGATCCATCCTCCGACCACGCCTCCAACGCCGACTCCCACTAAGAACAACACTTCGGCCAAATTCGTGAGACTCTCGCGGTCGCACACCAAATTCCATTCTGATATTATAGTATCGCCAACTTCCGATCTATCAAAGTCCCAAGCTGCGCACTTCACGAATTTGTTCAACGTTTCAGCAGTGCCGTTTATAATACTCTCTGCCGTCACCTCCGGAGGAATCACTCGAACGTTGCAACTGTCCGCGGGCTGGCTGTAGTTGATCCACGTCTGTAGCGGTAGACTTGACAAGTTTTCTGGCATCCGACACCAGAACTTTGTTGCTTTTGCCTGAAAATGAAAACGAGGCATAATTAATTTTAATTACGTAAGTCACCGTCGTTGCGATTAAAAAAGATTATATTCATTTTAAATTTAGGAGAGATGTAGATTATTCCAGTGTTATGTCCAGTGGAACAGGTATTATGAGAATGACGATTTATCAGGGCATAGTTTTGAAGTTTTTAAGCATAGCAAAAGACCTTGTTTGATTATTTCAACATAACAAATGGTGCCTACAGACCATTTTATCGATAGGTACTTATCCGTCGAAGTCGATCATACTTTTTGTCATAATATTATGTTACGATGTTTATGCTAGGGGGACTGGATACTAATAAAATCAATTTAAACTCATTTAATGTTAATGTTGAATGTCAAAAACTACGGATGTAATGGATATTGCTACGCGATGTACCAAACCTCAAAGAATCTTTATTATTTTTCCAGTTGGCTTTTTGCGCAGCATTAATTTGAGCTGGTGATTATTTAAATATGAAAATTTGCAAACATATTAACACCTGTGTTATATGACTATTGTTTCCAAACGTTACCGTAAAAGTAGCAGGTATGTTAAATATCACTACGCTAATCTACCTATAAATTACATCTATACCTATATTTTAACAGCTGCTATTATTATACGGTGAATAATTTTGAGCTGAAGATCCAAATGACAAATTGAAAAATTCAATAAAATAATAGTATTCTTGAATTACCTCGTGCACTCATCATTGAAATAAAACAACTTGTGTTCTACCTATATTACACCGTATATTATATTTAGTAGTATATTTTTGGTGTTGTTTTAGGGTTTTTTGGTTTGCCGACGTTTCGGCACCTTTTCAGCTGCGGTGGTCAGGGGTTGACCCTACGGGTGAATTATATGGCACTTAAATCCGTAAAAGTTGTTTTATTAAAAAAGAAACCTAACTAATATTATATGTACGAAAGTTATGTGTTTGTTTGTCCTTCCTTCACGCCCGAAACAAGCAACCAATCGACTTGATTTTTGGCATAGGGTTACTTGAAAGTACGGAGAGTTACTTGTGCTACTTTTTATCCTGAATTTCCCACTGGAACGGGAACCAAGCGGGTGAAACCGCGGGAGGAAGCTAGTAGTAATTTTAACAGATGCGCTCAATAGAATATTTTTAAATTGCGCGTTTTTTTAGATATCTAAATCTTACCGTAAAAGTAGGCAGGTAAATGTGGAAAGTGCAAGGGAATGAGAAGAGCGAGAGCAGGAACGTGATGAGCAGCTGCCACCGGCCGTAGTTGCCAATCACTGTGGACACCACGTCTGGCTCCTCCGGGGTCGCAGTCTGCACCTTCTCTCGGCTCGACACTTGGGTCGGGATAACTGGAAAAGGTGATTTTAGAAATTATTATTACATGTGTTAGTTAGGGGATAGTAGTAGTGAACATGTATAACTGAGCCTTTCTAGCCGGAGTCCAGAGCCGGTCCAGCCACTTTGCCCGCCATGTTGTCCACCTTGCTGGACAGCGGGAAATTAATTTTGCCCGTAGTACCAATATTTTAATGCCAATCGACCAGAGAGTTTTTAGGGAAACGTTTTCCCGAAAAGTAATAAGGTTAAAGAAAAAAATCTAATGAAATATGTAAGTACCTAATAATACTTTTAATTTATATATTATCCCGGGTTCGATTCCCAGCGGGGTTTACATATTGTATTCGGTTTGGTTGGTGGTAGGACTTGTTGTAAGTCCGCCTGGTATAGCTACCACCATCTTATCTAAGTCTGACGCCATAACAACAATGTTTTCAGCATTGTTGTGTTCCGGCAGCTAAAGATAAGATAGCCAGTTCCTCAGTGATTGGGGATTCCGGGAGAGGTTCGCTTCCATCTTCGGCCTTATCAATACTTAACATCAGGTATGATGAAGGCTAAGAGTATCCCCGAACCTCATAAAAAAACTATTATTTAAATGAATTATGTACCTATTAACCTATTAGTGCTATTATTGTGTTTTCTATAAATCTAATACTTTTTGAAGTAACGCTCCCTAAGAAAACTGATTTGCCGGCAGCTTCCTCGTTGGTTATAAATTGAGGATCATCCAAGATGAAGGATGTATGTGTGTGCAGTGTGCGTACGTCTATATAAATTGTCGTTTACCAATACGCAGAAGGATGATTAGATAGACTATAAAACGTTTCACCGAAATTTACGCTAATCTAATTTGATACCTTTTTTTTGACGTCCTCGTAAGTGAAACACTATACTTGCAGGAAACAACTCAGGTAAAACATTTCCGTTTGTGTTCATTATTAGATTTGTTGTTTATGTTAGGTAATTTAACCATATTGTATTTCAATATTGGTTAAATTTTTTAACCACAAAGTTTCTCATGTGCGATGACCGTAAATTATAGGTACATAACAAGACGTACTCAATATTATGTTCCTTGACAAGACAAGCGGTTATGTTAATAAGTTTCAAATTACATAAAGAGTTTTTATGAGTTAATTTTGATAAATTTTAGTAGAAAAATATTAGAAAACATCGATTCAGTTCAAGTGTTTCTCAGACGGGACTCGTGGTTAGAGCAGTGGGCCGGATACCCAAAGGTCACGGGATCGAATTCCATCTGAGAATCACTAATTGTGAGCCGAGTCCATCTTTTTTAATATTTTTCTATTTAAATTAAGATAGCATTGAAAATGCATTCTTAAAAATCATTTATAAAATGACATAAGAAAAACTAACTACATGTGAATAAAGAGGTAAACCAAATCATATCATCACATTTCAACCACATCAGATTTGCCTCGTAATACAAGATACAATAATTGACTCAATAAGGCTGGAACAAAAGTCAAAACTAATTGAAAATTATCAATAATACTTGCGAAGCTCTGAAAATAGATGCTGGAGTTACACATTTTACTATGAAACCGTTTGAATTAATTAGCGATTGTGGAACAAGCATGCGGCTGCTGCACGTGCGTTATGGTCAGGGTTGACGACGGTGTGATAACAAAAAGAATATTTAAAAAAATCACAAATTAAAAAACTAAAATAAATAATGACATGCCGCTCTTAAACCATGTCTTTAAAAGATGGTAAATTATACATTTGTTTGTACGCTTACTTTAAAGTTTACAATAAGCAACAAGTTTTACAATTAATTGATGTACCTAAGCTTGTTACATTACACATCAATGTGTGTGATTAGCAATGCTTTAAGCAATTTAATAATTAATTGCTTAATTTTACATATTAGTTCGCATAATCACATCCTAAAACTTGACGCGCACTGTTTATTGAATAAAACAACGTTTTCAGATATACACATACAATTTATTTACACTTTAGAATTAAAATTCCGTGAATTTTATTTTTTTTTGGTTTGGAAAGGTGTCGAGTCAAATTAAACGTCCTGATGTTTTCAGTTTATTAGTTTGCATCAGCGATAAAACGATTCGCCTCTTGATTGATAAGGAGGCAGCCCTATATGTACGACAATAGTGCGCGAGTTGCGCGCGCGCAATGATCATTAGCGGATGGCTTGGTCGACGCCTTGGCAATGATCCTCATTGCGACGGTAATGACCTACAAGTTTAAACTTCGGAGTAATAATTTGACGATTGCTGGTTACAAATAATCATAAAGGTTGAGCGATTTTTTTTAAATTAATAACGGCTATGTTTTAAACTAGTAGATATACTTATAAAAAAAAAATCTGTTTAAAACTCAGACGGGACTCGAGTCCCGTTCGCGGGTTCGAACCCGCAACCTTCGAACTCTGCAGAATCGAGTCCCGGCTCAGCGATGCGGAGAGTAGTTGATTTTTTCTAAATCATTTCTAGCATAATTTATCAGATACAAATAGCATTGTAAGTGCAGAAATAAAATAACAAAAAAAACTATTGGCAAAGTTGTTGAAATAAAAAATAAAAAAACACAAAATAAAAATATTCAAACGGTGAAAATACAGTGCACTTAAAACAGTAAAAGTTGTTATTTCAATTATGAGTCCGCGAAGAAGCTTAGGATGTGGTAGGCTATGTTGTTACGGCATAAGTATAGTTTATCAGCTTATTAACTTAAGATTTTAGACAATATAAAGGTGAGATGTAAAAATTAAATCTCTTATATTTGAGATTGGACGTTTAACAATTTTTTGTAAAACTGGAGATGAATTTTCATATTATATAGTCATATATCAACGTTCATTATGTGTCAGTTTGTCATAGATAACATGCTCTCTGACTATGCAAGTAGGTATTTAAACCCAAATTACTATCGATTTATGCATAATCTTTTTGAGCCATAAAACTCAATATGCAACGAGTTCAAGGAAACATTGTTTTGATAACTAGCAAATGTTCAAATTGCAATAATCCTTTTTTATTGTATCCGGTTTTAGATAGACATCGAATATGGTTCAAGTGATTAGTTGCCTTTTATTAGCGATTTTTCAAACGACTAATAGTGCACAATTACAAAAAGCTATTTGAGTAAACTAGTATAAAATACTTAAATAAACGTTGTGTACCTATATAAAAACCACAGAACACAGAAAGTCTTTTCTTGATAAAATGAAACGCGTTATAATCTAAACCAACAACATACTTTTTTGTACAATAATACTTAAATGTTTTCTTGAAATATTTTTAGTTTCTTTTCAAAATTTTATACAAAATGTTGTTATTTGGTAATTAAATTCACATTTCATATAAGTTTTCATTTATAATAAACTTTTCCAATATTCTAAACTCTATTCTGGTTTTTCTTAGAATATGTAGGAGTTTAAGTTATTAATGGAGATATACGAGTATGCTCATTGGTAGAGTTCATGTTGTAACTGTGGAAGTGGCATAATGACGGACGGATACAATTACATTACCTAGGTCAGGGATGTACCGCACACACACACTTAGTATGTGTATACTGGCAAATAATAGAAAATAGGTTTCACTTACTTATATATTTTTTTGAAAACTTAAGTTCTAGGATTGGTATTTCAGTTGTCATTATTACGATTAAAATGCGTGATGAACAATAAATAAGTGCCGTTAGTTTACACGATACAATACATTTTTAACAAAGCGATTACGCAATCAATATTTATGTATTAGTTGGTTAACTCAGCTCTAATTAAGTAAATGAGTTGTCCGAATATATAAATATTAAATATCCATCAGAAGATGCTTCGCCTCCTTCCTTTCCTTCAGTTCAACTAAAATTTAAGTGAATCTTAGCAAAAATTTGATTATCTTCATTTCATACAATCATCTTTCCCTTCGAATAATAACTTGTTTGTTAAGTCGCAAGACTGTTTTACTAAACAAGCTAAACAGCTGTTTGCTGGTTGATAAGCAATCATGTTTTGTTATTTTTTGGAGTAGCAGGCTGGTGCCTTAACAAACACAGCAATCATAAATATCCTCAAATCAACAGCCCTATCCAGAGCAAGACGTCATTCTCACGCGTAGTTTCACAAATAAACAACAAGGTGTCACAGAGTGGAGACATTACTCTTCATCTTGTGGGCAGCGTGGTGCGTTTGGGGCCAAGGTCTGGGGGCATATCGATTACAGTGATCGCGATTTGCATGGCTGGTTGTAACACATTGCATAAAGTTCTAGGGGTGTAGACGAGCCTTGCTAGCGCTCGGTTTGAAACACCTTTCCGTGTTCTGTGGTTTGAAATGACGGATCTTACGTTATACTATCATCTTTTAATGAAAAACAATGCATACTTAATAGGTTATAAGAACTTGTTAAAGATAGGGGAAGTGCAATGATTTTAAGTTTACTGATTGCAAGAAGAAATAGATTTTTTTTTCATCTTGCAAAAAGCGTGTGCGTTTGGGGTCAGGGCATGGGGCAGATCGATTACAGTGTTCGCGATTTGCATAGCTGGTCGTAATACATTGTATAAAGTTCTAGGGGTGTAGTCGAGCCTTATTAGTGCTCGGTTTGAAATAATAGATGTTTTACACTATTACTCATTTAGCAAGTCTATGGTGTTGGACAATAAAATTGATAAGTGACACAACTGCATATTTAACAGGTTATAAAACCATGTTACCGTAAGTTCTATAGAAGTGCAATCATTCTCACTTTGTTAATTGTAATTAAAAATATTAAAAACTATTTCGTATCTAAGTTACCAACATGTTTATCGAAATTTTACAGCATTTTATTTCTAATTTATATTTGACATAAATACTTTTTAAAGACATTGTTAGTATCAATGGATACAATATTAATATATTTCACTATTAATTTAATCATTTAACATCACGACACAGTAACCATCACTTAAAACAGTAACGTTGAATTGAAATCAACTGTCTTATCTTAAAAATATGTATAAAAAATGCGAGGAATGACAAAAAGAAACTGACTTAATATAATAATAGACCACACATAATTGCAACCTAAGTCCTGATTAGGCACCTAGATAATTGAAATTAGGATGAGTAAGCATGTTGATAGACGATTAATTAAATTATGGTTTTACCCATCATTTTAAAATTAATTCAGCGTAGTCGCTACGGTTCGTGATTTGGATACTTTTCAGTAATATACCTATCATGGTATCCTGGGAGGGATAAATGAAAAGAAAAATTATGTTAGATCCAATAATCCACATAGCGTATGAAGGTACTCAGCGCTAGTAAGTACAATACGAATAGGAAAAAACACATCCTATCAATGATATTGTTTATAATTTTTATACACCATAGAACTCTCTTAATGAATTTAATTATATAATATATAAATATACGCAAATCCCTAAATTATTGAAACTACCATCTAACAGCAGTGTTGCAAATTGTGCAACATCCTAGCGGATAATAAAATATCATTACAGGCATTATAGACAAATTAAGCAATTTTTGCATTGACAGTGACCTACTTTCTACAATTCATGTTTTTCTTAATGTTCAGTGCTGTAATTTCACAACATTTACTACTTATACAAATTTTTGCATCTATCCAATTGAATACAAGGTACTGTTCTATGCAAAAACGTAAATGTTTATCGGGTCCAACGTAATCAATCACTTCTGGTAATGAGCTACAAACCAAACCATTGCTTACCTAATTAAATGCAAACCGAGAAAAAACAATTAATTTAAGTACACCTGAACCGCTTCATGGGCTCTCGACTTCCTCGTAAAAATGTTGGAATGGAAAAAAATATTCGGCATCCGTAGAGATTTTAGTTCATTCATCGGTTCAGCAAAGATGTCATGACCTGAGTTAGTGACCTGTTAAATTGCGCTTTACGGCATCTACATAGGACCGAGATGAGTTGAAATAATTTGAAACTTAATACGAGGATCGTCACAGCCGGATGTATTGTTTCTCTTTTCAATTGTCCTTTATGCTGGTGCACTTCTAGATAGAATTGCTTTAAACATGTTAATAAACACATCGGAAGGCACGTATCTTGCTACATGCATTAGAGCAAAAATCTGTATCGATACAGATTACTGCAAACGCCTTACTTAATTGTTATCTGCCAATTATACAAATTTTGTTGCAATTGATTCATTCCGTTTTAGTTGATTGTTTCCTTCGAGATCTTATTAGTCAGATATTGTATTTATTGAGAAATCTTATTCGAGCGCACTTAAACAAAATTAGATTTTATAATACACATAAACAAAAGCAATAAACTCTTAATTTTATATACAAAATTTGAGTTTAAATACATTAACATAAAAGCGATCAAGCTTATAATTATATGTTTACGTATTTTGTTTGCTTCTACCACTTCAAAAACCATCTCTATTTCGAACAACATAAGAGCGATGTCAAGCTGTAAAGTCGTCTGCTCTCGTGTGAACTTGCTTGGGGATTTAGAGTAGGTACATTTATGACCGATCTTTCTGTAAAATGTCTCTAACTTATTCGAGAAATCCTCTAGGTATTCAAATTATAGTTAACACAAATCTGCCAAAAAATCTAACTAATTTCATTATTAATGGTAACTGTGAACCAGGGAAGTAGCGAGCGTATGCACAGGTCGCGCGGGGAGAGGAGTCCGCCTGGGGGACGGCTCCGGAAGC
Source organism: Chrysoteuchia culmella (assembly GCA_910589605.1). NCBI lineage: Eukaryota > Metazoa > Arthropoda > Insecta > Lepidoptera > Crambidae > Chrysoteuchia > Chrysoteuchia culmella. The sequence goes on from OU342653.1 coordinate 13,155,924, forward strand.
GAACGGCTCAATGAGACTGATTTGATACCAGCCCGGTCACTGTTCTGGTTACTCGCTCCCGCCGACACGTACATACATACGTGTAGTCTTACGAATTCCAAAGGGAATGGCCAGTCAATTTGGAACTCAGTAAAAGCAAATTAAGAATGGGAAAACAAAAACGAGGAAAAATAAAGCTTCTATCTTCTTGACAAGATCATAGGGCTTTGTCAAACCAGATTAAAAGAGAGCTTTTTAACCGACTCCAAAGAAGATGGAGGCTATCAAACAATTAAAGGGCTCTCATACCTAATTAAAAGAACTTTAAAGAACAAATAATTCACGCCATAACAAAATAACTCACATAACGTTAACACAGTAGTTTCAGTCTTTAGCAAGAATGCATTATGTAACTTGTATTTGCCGCACGGATATTTTAAATTCCTTGACAATGATTCCACCCTGTTTTAGTTTTGATTCGTCACCCATTCCATTTATATAAATGGCATCGCAGTAATCGGATAATTAAGAAGAACAGTAGGTATATAATTTTGTAAAGTAAACCTAAAACATAAGTTAGTACCGAAACTGTGCAAAAAAAATGATGAATATCCGCTTATTTGCATTGTTCAATGTTCCTTTTTTATTTTCGAGTATTGAAAAAGATTTTTTATATAAGAACCGTATATAAATAAAGCTTGGAATAAAACTTAAATAAAAATAAAAAAACCCCCAACACAAAAAATACACTTAAAAAGTTGAAAATAATATTCATTTACCCTAATTACTTATTTATTACGTTTATTAATTTCACAGACGTCGAGGGACCGCTATTATGAGCTGAATAGTATCGTGCAAGTGCCTAGCGATAGGTACGTATATCCGTCCGCGACGTCTGTGAAATAAAGAAACGTAATTAATAAGTAGGTAATTAGGGTAAATCAATATTATTCTAAACTTTTTTAGTGTATTTTTTTGTGTTGGGGGTTTTTTAATTTTTTTATTTCATTTATGATAAATTTTAAATAGATAAATATTGACAAAAATCAACTCGGGCACAAGTGAATTCTCATATGGGACTCAAACCCACGCCCTTTGGAAATCCGGTAAAATAATCTAACCACTGAGCTACCGAGACTTGAAACCGTAGAAATTCTCCAATACTCTTATATTTTTAATACGCTGTAGGCCAGCGTTGCCACATTAATGCTCACAGTCACATTAATGCTAGGAATATCCTTGCATTCGAAAGAGACATCTTTTCAGATGTTTAACGATCGATTAAGATGCAACAGCCAATAATTTATGATTTTTTAATTTTTGCATTTATCACTGCTATTTTTATGCTATGATAAATTTAAATAGAAAAATATTGGAAAAAATCAACTCGGCCAAAAGTGAATTCTCAGATGGGACTCTAATGCTCTAACCACTGAACTACCGAGACTTGCGGAGCATCGTCGAAAATTTCAGTTTTATGTCAAGCTTTTTAAATTTTTATTATTAAGATCAAATTGTCCTTCAACCAAACTCAGGTCAAAGTCGTATGTCACCAAGACCGTTGCAACGATCCTAAACACGATATGTGTGCTGTAAGTCATCGAGGAGTTGGGTACTTTGCAGACTGTGCTGGTCGCTTCATCAGGTCGGGCCTACCATATTTTAATAACGGCACCGGATTTGCTAACAGTTTTTAAATTTCAACTCGATCAGCCAAGTTGATAAATCTGTGACTGTTTGAGGCAACGTAGCTCCTAAACGATGGACCAATTTTGATGCGGTTTTTTTATTTGAAAGCTGGTATAATCAAAATGGGTCTTAGCTATAATTTATGAAGATCTGCCAACTCGTTTAGGAGCTACGCTGCCTCAGACAGACAGATAGAGAAACAGGTACACACACTCGTCAAACTTATAACACCTCTCTTTTTGCGTCGGGGGTTAAAACAATTCTGAAACCAGTAAGCTGTCATGGCATTTCCATAGTAAGAATAAAATAAGATGTTTAGTAAAAATACCGGCAAACTTTACATAGTGGGTGCGAACAATTTTGTTTGTCACGCACGCGATAATAGTATTATGTATCTAGTTCAAAAAATTAATATTTTTGCGCACACACGCTAAATTAGTTTCTTTACGACTACCCACAGCATTGTGTTACTTGATACTCATCGAAGTTAGAATAATCTTCTGACCTATTAAATTGTTGTTGTTTTACTTGCATAAATTATCACATACTTAACTAATAAAAGTAGGGCGGCACAATTACGTCTTTCAATCGCCTACTTTTTTTATCCAAGAAATGTAAGATAAGTAGACCTTTTATTATTTTATTGAATTGACATAATTTTGATAAAATGAATATAACAAAATTAAAAAGTTTTCCCTTTTACTTTACTTATTTTTTTATGCATAACGGAGAGACTCTTAGCCTTCATCATACCTGATTATAAGTATTGATAAGGCTGAAGATGGCACAGAGCCTCTCCCGGAATCCTCAGCCACTGAGGAACTGGCTGTCTTATCTCGAACTGCCGGAACACAAGAATGCTGAAAACATTGTTGGTATGGCGTCAGGCTTAGATAAGATGGTGGTAGCTAGCCAGGCGGACTAACAACAAGTCCTACCACCAACCAACTTTACTTACTTTTATGTTTCTAACTATACACAATTTTGTAGTATGTATGCTATCGTGTCTTTAGCTTTGAAGGACACAAAACTTACATTGTTAAACACAAAATTGCAAATTATTTACGAACCATTTATGTTCATTACATAATAAAGTATAATAGACACATAAATAATAGGCATTCTATTCACAATGTGTGCACAATGACTATGTAATTTTGCGAATTGCGTTTATTGTATAAAGTAATATTTACAGTGAACGAAACTCGTCTTTTAGAAAAAACTAAGTGCTCGGGAAGCAGGCCTCAAAACGAAAACAATTTTTTTTTGTAAATATTAAAAATGTTTGTGAAAATTTCCAGCTTTTATTATGCTCTTTTGTAAGCTTGTTTGTAAGTCAAAGTTAGTGAAATCGTCGGTAGGGCAAAACCGATTATTCAAAAATGCGTGTAATATGCTTATTTGAATAAAGAATATTTAAATTGATTTTGATTAAAAAAGGGGACTCGTGTGTCACATAGTGTCGACAGAGTAAATTAATTCCTTATTTCCTGGTGACCTACAGTCTTGAAATTTGGCATAAAGCAAGGTCTCATAGCACAAAAAAGGAAATCAGAGAATCGCTATTTTGTCCGTATCCCTAGATGGATTCAAACCTCGTACCTCCACACAAATTATAGGATTGTATTTTTCCATAATGATAAAAAACAACTTAAAATATAATAAAGTTTACTTTAACAAGTAAAACCTAGTGCGAAAGTGATTTTATTGTCTGCGTTTTTTTTTATATCACAGGAGCTTAGTCATGTTGATGTTTGCTAGTAAAATATAAACAAATATTTAAAATAATATTTTTCCTACACAAAAAACAAACTTGTCTACTGCTAAGAATACCTTGTTCTAAAGTACAAACGATGTTAGAAACTTTATTGTATTTACTACTTTTTTTAAAGAACATTAAATGTTTTCTCGTATTTTGAACATTATTAAATCAATGCCGACCTACTTAAGTTAACTAAAGATTTTACAGACAATTTAAAGTTCTATATAACGCCTTTAAGACGCTATGTCGAAAAAGTACGTACTTAGTGGTATTAAAACTATAGGAGGTTAGATATGTTACAAATCTGGTAATAATTAATATATTTCTTCATACCTTTATCTAGATTTGTATAGTTTCAGAAACACAATTGTAGGGTTTTTGCCTCGACACTTTTTCTTTCGAAATGACCCCTTAAAAATACTTTTTTTTTAATTGGCTTAATTAGTGGATACCAATAATATTTAGGATCGTATAGTTTCATTTTCTCTGTTTTTGCTATAGTTATTTGCTGCAAAGTGATTTCGTGGTTTTTTCGCAGTTGTACCTACTACGAAAACTACTCAAAATAGTTACGCGCTAGATGCAGGTCAACAAGTTAAACTGTACGTGCTAGCGGCTGTAAATTAAAAAAAAACTAAACTGAAACTGAAACTCTATTCAATGAGAGGATTTAAAGACTGTTTTATATTATGAACTCTTATTTTCAGGCGGTATTCTAAATTACTATAAATGTAATAAGTAAAAGAGATAGCAGAAAACTGCCTGCAATTAAGATTTCATTAGCTCAGTAGTAAAAACATTTTGACCATTGACCAGTGCCTAAAAAGGGCGCTAACGCAATAAAAGTGAAGGGATTCATTTTGTTATTCACAATTCATTTGTTTTTTTCCATGGAGTTTAGAACTGCGTCAGTGCCAGTGTCGTAGAATTTGCTTTAAAATTTTTTGAAGGCAAGAAAACTTACTAAATGCTTATTCTTTAGGAAATAAACAAATACATTAATAATCAGGGAAATCAGTTAGCAATATTGCTTTATCAACCTTTTTATATCCTCAGACCTTAGACGGTTCCCAACCCAATCCGTGTTTAATCTAGTTAAATGGGCTAAGATGCGGGCAGAGCGATCTCGGATGCGCCTTTTACGATCCAGCCGGTAACGAGAAGAGTATGATCTAATAATACAATGAAACAGCATTTGTTTCCGACCATCAATTCGTACGTGTAGTGTGGAGGGTCCGAGAGGCGTCAAGGGATCGTGGTTGCTATAATGGCATGTTTTTGTTAACCGTAGTAAGTAGAAAGAAGTGATCTCTGCCTGCCCTTGCGATTATAATGTACCGTCGAGGACCTTCCCGTTAGGTCAGTAGAGATTTTTTGAGGAACGTTTTTTCGAAAAGTGATAAGGTTAAAGAAATAATCTGTTTTTCAAATGAAATTTCTATAACCCTATTGTTTTTTTTGTGATATTTTTTTTACAATTCAATTACCTTTTAAAAAAAAGCTCATAAAAAACTCTACTGGCTTACCGGGAAGTTCCACGATTGTACAATCGAAGAAGTTCTCGGTTGACTATTCAAATGAAATAAACTATTAATACAATACTAAAATCCGATATGATGTCTGTTGAAAGTTCTATAGAATTATTTACTTTTTATTACAGATAAATAAAAAGTTTACATTTTACAATAGTAGTACCTAAAGTATCTTAGTCCCTTTCTAAAGTAATATTGAATATTATTATAAACCTTATTTAATAAAGGACAACCACTCCAGCGTTTGACCTAAGCACTGGCCCCGACCTTATCACCATGCAATTAGTCGAACAATTAGTGCAACAGTAAAACACACGATTCCTGTCTAAAAAAACCGGTTTCGACCTTCCTTCCTTTGTACGGTAATGTATTTGATCACAAACGCAAGGACTACTTTAATTTCTATAGCCTGTTTTAGTTAAGTTTCAATGGTTTGTTTGTAAATTACAACATTTTACGTGGGTGGATAATATTTTCGGAAGCAAGCAATTAATCAGCTTAACTTTATTGGACTGATTCGACTCTTTTTGTTTTTAAGGGCATCCTTAATAGGATTAAAGGCCAGTTTAACCCTGACTTTGGTTTATCGTGGGTGTAGTGTTTAAGATTTGTTGTACCGGTCCTAATCTGATTACGACGCGATAATTGCAAAATAATTCGTCATCTTCTTTCAAGTTTTCAGTCACAAGCGATTAGCTATTAATTAGAGTTTAATTTTCCACAGCAAAGCCGCATTAATTATTTTGATTGAATTTCATTGAACTTTTTTGTAAGTAATACATGAGTAGTTTTGAAGTACCTACGGTTTAATTTTTATACCGGAAAGATAAAAAGTTTTTTGTAGTAAAAAATGTTAAAAGAATTCTCAGAGCAGTCTAGGGATATGACGATAACAGAGCAATTATTAAGATTAACACTTACACCCACTTACAACATCCTGTGTTGTTTATTTTAGCAAGTTTTTATCTGGTTAGTTAATAAAACTTTGAACTCGATCATATCTATTTCTTAGTACAATTATTATAACGAAGGATATAAAAGGGCGCTCCCTTGAGAGCGCCAACCTGCACTATTGTTTGACCACAGTTTGACTTTTCAAAGCCTAAGAGCGTTTTCTTATTAATCCGATCCGATATCGGTATCGGCGCCGCAAAGCCGACAGCCGACATCCGATATCTGTTTATCTTCACATGGCAATAATTATCGGCCGATAAAATCTGCCATCTCAGTGTATACGACTCGCGATTTTATACATGTTTAAAAAAAGCCGTTGTTTAGGATAACTTAACCTTTTACTTACAGTGTTAAACTAGGATAAGAAAAACTACGACAGACATTATCATCCGATACACCGATGTTGACGCCAGCATATCCTGATATCCGATATCAGATCGGATAATGTGATAGCCAGGTACATATTTTATAGATTTTACTTGCCCCGATGTCGGCATCGGCACTGATATCGATATCGGATCGGGTAATGTGAAAACGCTCTAACGTGCAGATGGGTTGGGAGTACAGTTTGGTCCTGCTTTTTGACCCCTTTTCGACCCCTCGCCACTGGAGTACACTGTTCATTTAGGTATTTTTTTTTATTAATTTGTACTATTCGTCATCAGCCATTTTTATGTTCCCACTGGGGCACAGGCCTTCCTTATGGATGGTTAAGGAGATATTTTTGTACTATTGATCTATTTAAACTTCATAGTAACGACTACAACGTAAAAAATAATGGCATTAGATAAAATACACAAACTGTTTTTCCTAATTGTGTTTTGTTTTTCTTCCCAGCGTAGTCATTTAGAGCGAGTCGTCGTACGGTCGCAGCAATGTTAAGTATACACATACAACCTTATCGCATTGACACGTACGGAAACAAAGCTCTCTTTGTCCACAAATGTAATCCAATATGTAATGTGACAAGGTTGCTTCGTGTTATTCCACGTGGTTGTACACGCAGCCCCAGGCCCTCTGAATTCATAAGAAGCCCGTGAAAGACAGCTTGAACGACTCTGTTATTTATTCACGCGGGTGTCGACCCGCTCTGCGGGCGCGCGGCGTAAAACATCTTGCATAGTTTTGGCTGCAAGGTACTACGACCTTAGCTTTATAACTACACAGAATATTTAAGAGCTTAGTTAGCTTTAAAGGTACTACTAGAACTAGAATAATGTGTGATGAACCTTACACCAATGAAACACCAAGATAGACTTCCTTCATATAATTAAACACCAAACAGTTTTTCTCAATTTTACTTTTCACAGTTCACAATACTCAAACAGTCTTATTTTAGAATATCGCTATCACTAACACTTTATGCATTTGACCTTCTCAGTCGACAATTGGTATATCACTCAACTCACTTTTCTTTTTTCTCCCTGCTATATTTTTTAACTATATATTTAATATTTTATATTAACTTGAACAACTATATATTTAATATATTTACGTTAATAACTCTAACATGTGTAACAAAATACTTAGTGTGCTTAAACTTTTTGAGGTTTCGCTTAAAATTGCTCTTACTCTTCTCAAGTTTTCCTTTCCAACCAGTTAAAAAAAAACAACGAAAATTACATGTTAGATGATTATGATGAACATTTAAGACTTCACACGCTACAATCTATTTTTGAGTTAAGTTATTTAATTCTTCTCATTATTATAAATAATAGAATATTTGGACAATAGACCATTTACACGAAAAATGATTTGAAGATTGCATATTTAACTCAAAGCAGTAAACTTGAATTTTCATGTATCTTTACAGTAGGTAGGTAAACAAAAGTTTATTACAATGCCATTGTTTTTAAATTTCCTCATAGATTAGATGATAAATAAAGGTGCTTTTTAAAACGATAATGTAACCACAATATTATTATAAGACTGATTTTATTGCTCATGTTTTTAAGAAAACGTGACTTTTGGAGTCTTAATATGAGTAGATTGTACATGGTATTTTTTTTTCCTTCCTTATTTGTAGGGCTGCGAATATACAAGAAAAATATATACTCTTTCTTAGCTTTTCCCCGTGGCATCGTTATATGCGTGAAATATTGTTTTTCGACAAGAATTTAGAAAAAGTGTAAATTTAGAAAATACCATAATTCTGAAAAAAGAACGTATATTTTATTTAGAAGAGAAAAAAAAAAGGAGGAGAGTGCATATCGCGTTCATAACATTAGTTTAGAATATATATTTCGTCAGTGTAATATGAATTAGGTAAACGTAGAAACAGTATCCAGAAATCTACAATTATATAATTTTTTAACTTTCAATTGACATAGTATCTGGTAGTTGTAACATAATAATTTAATTCATATTGAAAACTTATTCAGTCAAATGTTATAACCTACAGCATAATAATATTATTTCCCAATTAATCTTAATAGTTTCAGCTTTAAAAGCATAAGAGTCAGGTGAAGGTCGACTCAAAAATTGCATACCTACTGAAGTCGGATGTGAGGTGAACGGATCTACGGCTCTTGCAACAGCAGTTGTGCGGCTAAAATGCACATTACACTAATCGACGACACATTACTTATTTATTACATAATTATCTGACACTAACAATAACTTGTTAATATAAAATATATGAATTTCACTGACTTTTACTTAGTTGCAGCCATTTAGATTTAACAGATTTAATGCATAGAAATGAAACCAGAAGTAAATACAAGAATCTTCATAGGCTGTGAGACAAATACATTATAGGAATACATAAAGTCTCAACAGAAACCACAGAAAATGAGAAAGTAGTTATGTGAAGACAACAATAAACGTAGAATGAACTGCAACTATTTTGACTCAACTAGGCACAATCGGGGAACTTCCCGGTCGACCAGTAGAGTTTTTTGAGAAACGATTTTCGTAAAGTAGGTTAAAGATTAAGGAAATAATGTATTATTCAATATTTCAAATGAACCTCATACATACTCACCTACATTAGTATGTGTTTCAGTTACAGTACTGATGTATTTATGTAGGTACTATTATTTGTGATATTAAAGTTTTCTATTAATCTATTACTTTTTGAAATAACGCTTACTAAAAAATACTCTACTGGTCGACCGCGAAGTCCCCCGATTGTACCTACGTATTTGCCGAAACAATAATCATTCCATTTTTTTCATAAGTCAGTTAGTTATTTATTTAATCATTAAAACGATAATCAAAACAGGATAATAATATTAAATATTAATTTACTCACATTAAATAACTTGGTTCCCGTAATAGCCCTTGTCTCGGTCAGTATCAGTCGCGTGCGCAAGCGCGCCAATAACACGTACAAGTATCTGTATTCGGCGAAGGTTATCTCACTACCTATGCATTATTGTACTCGACACACATAGATTAAAATATTTCATAAATTGAGTTACTATTAATCTAGTTTCAAGTTACTATTTACATGAAATCTTTCGATTATTAACTGATTTCGTAGATAAGATGAAGTGATTATGTCGAACCATGAATCGATATGTACAATATAATGTTTAAATAATAAAAGTAAAAATGAGAATCAAGAGAGATTTTATAAATTCTAGTTATAAAAAAGAAGCAAGAGCAATATTATATATTAGACGTGTCAGCTTATGACTCAAACTATAAAATAAATGTTTTTAAAAATTTATGGTAATTATTTTTCTGGATCTTCAAATTAGTACAACAAGCCAAACAATCTTAATCACCCACAACAGAACCGATTAATCTCTTGATAATCTCTGAATTCCAATTAAAAATCAAGAAAAAACAAAACAAATCCAGATCAAACATTTCCGATCGGAAGCAGGGTCAATTGGTAAGTAAGTCTGATTGTTTTTGTTTGTCATCAAAATCTGACCTTGACTTTTAAAATCTCCCCGGAAGTGCGGAAGTGACTGCGACTGTCCTGTGGTTTGGCCTACATCGTCAAACTGGTTTGCTGACAACCGATATGACTGTGTCCTTACGCTAGTGTAACCTACGTGCTTTGAACTTTGATAAGATTAAAGGAAATTTTCATACTATCTGGCATAAAGCTACTTTATAATCTTGCTTTAAATCCAAGGTAAAAAACCTTAATACAATTACGAGTATATGGCTTCTAACAGTGTTTTGAGTGCATATTGTAATGATTTTTAGGGTTCCGTACCTCTAAAGGAAAAAACGGAACCCTTATAGGATTACTTCGTTGTCCGTCCGTCCGTCTGTCAAGACCGTTTTTCTCAGGAACACGTGGAGATATCAAACTGAAATTTATATCTATTATTCAGGTCCACTGTCCCTTGGAGCTGTGAAAAAATCAAACTTCTAAGCCAAAGCAATCAAAAGATACAGCCGTTTATGCCGCAAATTTCAGCAAATTTTAGAAAATCTTAACCTACAGGGTACTTGACGTGTTCACGGGAAGTACCCTGAGAAATTTGGTACGAAGTAACGTCTTATAGTACAGATAAAGGTAAAATTGCGAAAACCGTTAATTTTTAGTTACAGCATACAATAAAATATATTTTTGAAAATTTTAAACGGAACCCTCGGTGCGCGAGTCCGACTCGCACTTGGCCGGTTTTTTTATTATTATTTTGGACTGGACTTCGCCAATTAGACTAACAAAATCGCATTTTTAATTCGCTGTAATGTTTATTATGTAAATATATTATTTTTTACAATAGATAAGCCATTCTTTGACCCCTATCTCGCTTCTTGGTAAGCGATGATGTGATCTAGGATGAAAAGCGCTTGCCTAAAAGATAGACCTACTTATTCAGTCGTTATTTGAAAGAAATTGTAAGTATTAGAAAACACATTATTATTTAGGTACGAGTATAAGAAAAAATATCATAAATTAACAATGCCTGCCTGAGTACTGAGACACCTACCAATGAGTTATAAGCTAATTCACAAACTTTAACTACTCGTATGTAAGACTAAGATGTTTTCTTGTTTCAAACTGTATATTTATTTTTCATTTTAACGTATACGTACTTCTTTATTGATTTTCCGATGCTCATTATATGTGGAAATTCACTTGGTTCTAATGCCTCTGACTTGTATGCTTTACTCCATAGTTAATGTACTTAATGTATTATTTAAATAATAATTTCGGTTCTCATTGCCTATTTAATAAAAATATTAGTTAATGAAGGATTTTGTACAAATAAGTAAACACATTGAGATTTCGTCCAAAAAATAAACCAAAAATTTATTGAATAACCTCATTTAGTGTTCGAACAAAATTTTAGAGTCATCTTCCTTAACTAATAAACCAGAACAATGAAGACGAATACAAATACCAATACACAATACCTACATAGAAACACTTTGCATATTAATATGGCTATGACTATTATGGAAAACAAAACAACACATCCTGGATTACAGAAAAAATAAATAAAGCATTTCTATAGGTAATACGATATTATTATTTTCTAAACATTCAAATTCTTATTCAAATATAAAGGTAGTCATAAAAAAACATGAAAAGAAAAGCTAGGTATTTATTGAAGAACTAACATTTCTACTGCTAGCTTGTATGTCCATTATTGCTCTTTAAATTGAATTAGTTCAAATAATAAGCAATATAATTACAATATTTATTTGATTTATGTTCTTTTGATACAGCTCTAAAAGTCTAAATCCATCCAACATCAGCCTGTAGACGTCCACTGCTGGACATAGGCCTCTCCTAGATCACGCCTATTGTGGCGATCATAGGAGGCTATTAGCCTACTACTACCACGCTGGCCAGACGGGTTGATAGAGTGTTTGTCTAAAGTTTTCCTTCTCTCGCACAGGTTTTTAGGTTGTTATGCGTCGAGCCTCTTAGTCGGCTCTTACGACATCCCAGGCATGTAAGGGAGTGGTGTGGTGACACTTGTATTCTTAGGCTGTCACCACACGGCCAAAGCCAAAGCCAAAGGCCACGGCCAAAGTCTAAATATAACGATAAAAATGTACTCATATTTTTGTATTGTACATCTTAATATTTAATATAGTCCTAGATACGCAGCTAGATCTATTCATAGAACACGTGTTTTTAAATAAGATAATGATGGACTTCAACTAGGAATTATTGAAGACAATTAAAATACATCAAACCACATAGTATTTTTACGAGTTCCTATGTTTTGATATGATTCAGTTACTTTAATACCGTTTAATGCCGAGGCTGTAAATTAAAATAGCATAAGATAACTATTCAAAAGAAAGACCAAAGATCAAAAAGACCTAAAAAAATTATATAGGGCAGCTTTTTATTTCTATAAATTTTGCGGTTGATTCAGAACTATAAATATTTCTATTGCAATAAAAAAAAACAATGTATTGCCATGAACGGTTTGTACATCTGCTGGTTAGTTTTTATACTTTGAAAACTCTTTTTTCGTTATTTAGTTTTGATATATTGCTGTTTGTTTTTGTCGTTTGGGTTTTTGTACTTTGTGCTTTGTCATTACACTAAATAAAAGTCATTATAAACTTAATAAGAATTTAAATTCCTTTTTAAATCATTGCTGATGTTACACTATATTGCTTTTTAGGGTTCCTTACCCAAAGGGTAAATATGGGACTCTATTACGAAGACTCCACTGTCCGTCTATCTGTTTGTCTGTCACCAGACTGTATCTCATGAACCATGATAGCTAGACAGTTGAAATTTTCACAAATGATGTATTTCTATTGCCGCAATAACAACAAATACAGATAATAAATATTAAAGTAGAGCTCCCAAACAACAAACGTTTTTGCCTTTTTTGCTCGATAGTCGATAATAATAATAATGGTACGTAACCCTTCGTGCGCGAATCCGACTCGCACTTGGCCAGTTTTAATTGATATAATGATCAAACATAAATCTCTTACATCATTTGAACCTGTATTTTATGAATTCATCATACAAGGAGATCGAAAATATCGAGGATTGTTAATAAATTGAGAAAACAGAAACATTCGAAAAAGTGCAAGTAGGTGAATCTTAAAAAATAACGCGTGACTCCTGCACGACAATTAATTAGCACTTAATACTAACCCTTTTTTGTGGTGCTGGGTGCTGCACTCATGCTGCATTAGTATTGATTATTTATATAATAGTCATTGAGATATTTTACAAATATGTCTGTTTATATACTAGCCATCAGCCCGCGACATCGTCCACGAAGACTTAGGATGTCGCGTGATGGTCGCTATTTATATATCAGAATAAAAAGTATTCTATGTCCATCTCCACGGTTCAAGTTATGTCCATACCAAACACTAAAATTGATTCAGCTGTTTACGCTTGAAAAGGAACAGCCAGACAGACATAAAGTCACTTTCGCATTTATAATATTAGCATGGATTAGTGTGAATGGAAAACTATTTCATATCACGAAATATTGTAATATATATTCCAAAGCTATCACGATCAAAGTCGCTATGTTTATTTTACATATTTTTTCTATTCTAAAGAACCCCTTTGGATAGACATGAATGCCCCCCTTAGGTTTGAAACCCATATATATGGATTCATTCATGTCCATCGCGTCGGACTTCAAAATCGATGGTATTTTTGCAATAAACATCCCATAAAACCTCAATAACGACACTCATATCGATTTTAACATTATTCACCCCTTTTACCCACTTTGGGGTGGATTTCCGTAAATTACAAAACACAAGTTAGTTTTTGTATGTAATTTCCAACCATAACCCTAATAAAAAATATGTGACTTGGATAAAAAAATACTTTTCCTGCACAACTTCATCGCCTTTTCACCCCTATGGGGGCGAATTATCAAAAACAGCGAGACAGGTAAATGTTTATTTTCAATCGTTAACCTGAATACAAAATTTGATGATTTAACACTTTTACTTTTAAAATAAAGGACTTTTCTTAATCATCTTCATTCCCCTTTTTACCCCATTGGGGTTAAAATTTCAAAAGCCAAGACAGGTAAATGTTAATTTTCAATCGTCAACCTAAATAGAAAATTAACATCCTAACTTTAATACTGACGAACTTTCATACAAACCTTTATCACCTATTTACCCCTTAAGGGGTAGAATTTCGTAAAATCCTTTCTTGTGGATGCCTACACTGTATAAGTCAGTCAGTCAGGACATTGCATTTTATATATGTAGATTGATAAAATTAGCTAAATATATTGATTTTGATACGAATATATTTTCTTGATGGAAAAGCGAGAATAAATTCAAAAATAAGTCAATTACTTCTGTCATCAACTATGTATTCTAGGTCAAATTCACCAGTTAGTGGCAACTCGGAAAACCGAAGTAGTTAATTAATATTTTAATAAAATAGCTGGCATTCATTTAAAGTTGTAAAATTAAAGAAATTCGTGCATTATTACAACTTCTCATAATGTTTATTTACTTTACAACATTTGTCGCAAGATAGTAATAAATTATTATAGCTAGTGGCGATAGCGCAATTCGTTTAATATCTTAGGTTTTCTGTGTTAAACACTACTAATTTTACATTAAATTGCTGACAAAATTACCAATTACTAACTCAAGTACTATATTGCAAAATATGGCAATACGATAAAACAGTTTTAAAAACCTTAGTAAAAACAAAACAGCAGTTAAAAATACCCATACATTTATCAATAATCTGATTTTGGTTAGCAGCTAGCATGACCGTTTTCAAATTAAACCATACATTGATAATTATAATTCAGTCTAATAAAACATTAATTACTCAAGAAATTGAATTAATTAATGGTTACGTACCTATAAAAAAAACTGCAGCCTATATATAGACACAACTCCTTACAAGATTTAGATGATAATGTAAATTATTATTAGCTTTACCTCAGAATAACAAATCTGCTACACGCAATTAATTGTTCAGAAAAAAATATTATTGCTATAATGTAATCTATGGCTTTAGGAAGAGCCATCAGTCTTACTTAATGTCAGTTCTAAAATAGTTATTAGAATATTAATTAGTCTAAAAATATTAGAGTATCGAGGAAAACCCAAAATTATATATATTTTACTGTTAGGCAATAATTGAGTTTTTGGCAAACTCATAAACACTAAGTACACTAGTGACAATAGTGTTCCTGAAAGAGGCATCATCCATGACGCCATTTTAGCGAAAATACGCTGGTTTTGCTTTGCATTTACTGTCTTTCGAAAATGTTTGTTTCCTTATGCTTTTTTTGTCTCTTGATTCTGCAGAAAGCAACAAATTATTTGGATAGAAGTTTATATTCGCGAAAAAAGAATATTGCTTGCGGACAATGTAACATCCAATCCGCCCAACAAATAGTTATTTTCCCATTTAATTTCTATATCTCTTGCATATTCGGCTTAAGAATCACATGTTTTTTTATAGCTTTTGTTGTAACTTACTTTCTTTCGCGTAGGCTGTGTTATTGTCCCTGATAAAGGTACTATAATAGTATTATAATATAGTGTGCGGTGTATAAATATTTTGTTTTTATGTGGCTCATGGAAATAAAGTTTTAATTTCATATATATCTGCAATGAAATAAGTAGCTGGTATTAATACTTACTAAAAAAATGTATAAAAACCTCTTTTAATGCTCGTCAATATAGGTATATCCAATTATATAATATATAGTAAACTTAAAGGGTAGGTATATCTAATGTTTCTAACATCACTTCAGTCGGTTTGGCGATCCGTACAAATTGTTTTGTCCATTTTTTCTGCATGAACAACGAGGGATTGCTGAATTTAACATACTTTAAAATTTAGGATTTATAACGATTGCTTTGTTTAAACGCTCTATACAATGTTATTGAAAAATACCTAATGTCTGTTAAACGGTGGCATGTGCTATTGTTATTATGGTGACGAATTTAATTTTCAGCCTCATTGACATTTGTATTCTTTATAATTCACGGAAATATAGGTATTATGTAGCTCGACCACATCGCATTGTTTCGTTTCTTTAAAAAAAACCATTAAAAGAGTATGTGTTGTATTGGATTTGGCCTTCCGGCATTTTTATCCGACTTAAAAAGAAAAGGAGGTTACCAATTCGTCCCGTATATATATTTTTATGTATGTTCACCGATTACGTTATTCCATCAGGTTTGTTCTCAAACTGTTCCCATTTTTATTTTTAAATAGAATTTTGGGAAATCTTGAAAATACTGTCATTTCCGTAACGGTTACATGGACACGACATCTTTGTTTAAGGACCGATTTTTTGTGTAATAAAGTGCGGCTTATTATGGCGCAGGCCAAGGCAATAAAAAGAAAATTATAGAATAGCAATGTAGACAAGCACATGCACCAACGATACCCTGGCTGGCACCGACTCCAAAAGGCTTATTTATTAACCGACTTAAAAAAAGGAGGAGGTTCCTATGTTTGTATTTGTGTATGTTCACCAACTACACGAAGACGGCTGGATCGATTGAACTGATGCAAACGTTATTACATCAGGTTTGTTTTCAAGTTGGTCTCATTATTTGGAACTTTGAAATCGGTTTAGTAGTTTTCGGGAATCTTGAAAATACTGTCGTTTTCGTAACACTTCAGATAAGTAACTTATTTGTTCATGGAGCGATTTTTTGTGTAAGTAAGTATTTTTTACTTAATTGTGAAATAAATAACTTGATGGTGCATTTTACATTGCACTTTTATCAGACTTTTATACTTTTACTACTACTACTTACTATTTTTCTTGCCCTGGCAGGCACCTTCTCCAAAAGACTTTTGTTTTTGATGTTACCTTTACAACTTGACCTTACTCACTGGATGAAAGTCTTGAAATTTTGTGGTAGTAAACATAACGCTTTGTAGAATTGTTTTACATCAATGAGCACCATAAAACATTGTACTCGTTACTGATAAAAGATCTTAAACAATTACGGAAATTTTCTTTTTAGATTACTCTCTAATCAAAAGATAGCATTGACAAAAGCTAACGGGCGCGGTCATTTTTGTGCTAGAACCAATCTTCTGAAACACAGGTTGATCAAAAAGAATTTATTATGTAACTTATTTTTCTTATTACTTGACGTTAATTTAGGTACATATCTATTTTTTTAACATGTTTCTTGAAATCTTTAAATACCTAAGTAACCTTTTTTTTTACTATCCATTAGGTATGGAAAATAGAAGAATCCAATAATTTAAATGTGTTTAAAAGTTTATAAAATGAAATTGTCAGCATTAACGTTCACTTCAATTGTATTGGTTTTCATCTCATTGATCGGGCCGAGTAGAATCTTGATTAAGTCTTTACAATTTTGCGGAAGTTGTCTTCAATTAATCTCTACTTCATGTGTTTCCTTCCGCTCTATTTGTTTGTATGTCCGCATTTTAACAAGATCGTCTAAACCTTTTCTTTAGGACAATGTACTTTGCCTATGAAGTTTAACTATACCTTTAAGTAATGAAAATTTTAAGGTGTATGAATCTTTTTATCTTAATTCTTACCCAAGCATAATGTTTTTGATGTGTCTGTTGTTAATGCTATTAAAACCTATTAAAGTTTAATTTAATACCCATCGATCATAAATCTAATAATTTATTTACCATATAAATATAATGAAATCAATTTTGTTGTGTTATAGTAGTTTATATTTAGGTGTGAATTTTGTTTTAGTAGAATTATGCCAATTTACAAAAAAATATGATGAATGCACATAACTTTTGAACATAGCGCTTTAAGATTTTTACACAACGGATATCAATGACAAATATCGTAATCATAGCATTAGGCATCTTTAACGACTCAACTCAAAAGCACGTTTCATTCCGTTAATCAGTTACATCTTCGATATCAAAATTAAAAGTAGTAAAAAAGTTTTATGAAACAGTAGCTGAAATGAAAATTGCAGTGCATGCAAATCTGCTGTAGAATGGCCTGTCTACTAAAGGTATTGTTGGATCTCGGTGGTGCGTGCCGAACGATGATTGCGATCCAGCCTCTCACTATCTACTA
This sequence comes from Chrysoteuchia culmella, assembly GCA_910589605.1. Taxonomy (NCBI): domain Eukaryota; kingdom Metazoa; phylum Arthropoda; class Insecta; order Lepidoptera; family Crambidae; genus Chrysoteuchia; species Chrysoteuchia culmella. Next base: position 13,173,788 of record OU342653.1, read on the forward strand.
TCTATACCTGTGTGCCTAATAATGGAGGGTCCATTTACCAAATGGCGTAAATATATTGCTGCATTTGTCGACACTTTTACAGCGTTAGGAAATAATAGTTAACAGTATAAATGATCATCTAAATAAAATGGATTTATGTCTGTTGACTTAAGTAATGCACTGAATTTGTTGTGCTAAATGCCAGTGGTTTGATGACCCATGTTATTAGAATACGCAGGTTCGCATCATCTCCTCTTTGTGGTGATTTTTCGTTTAATGTAAATGATATTGAAAGACTAATTGCTATAGAATAAATAGAGAAACACTAAAGAAATATCATTGATATAAACAGAAAGAAACAGAAATAATTTCACCATAGCTACGTGCCTACGCTAATGAATGTCTAAAATAAACTATTTCAATTATTGTTAGTGTACAGAGAAGTACCTTGATTAAGAATGTATTTTCAAGAAATAAATTATATATTAATTAACTAATGTAGATACTAACTAATGACGGTTAATATCTATATAATTATTAATTACTTTGTTTTAGCTGTGCAAAGCTAAATAAAAGTAAATCGCAGTGCCGATTATTTCACACAATTCTTTGAATTTTTCAAACGTCCACGACGACCATTTTCTCCTGTTTGATAGCTTGAAAAATTTGTAGACTTTTCTCGCTAGTATTAAAAAGCTATGTCAATTTAAAATGGACGTTAAAATTGACTTTTTTATAAAGTATATACTACGTCATATACCTATTTTAGATGCATTGTGTAGTTATCGTCATTTTGTGCTCGATAAAGATCTATATAATTACAGTGTCTTTTAGTTAATATGTACTTTGTGAGAAATCTAAAGTCTGTTTCCATTAAAAAAACTTATTGTAGTAAGGAAAATTGCAAATAAATTACGGCAACTACCTTTTCAAAAGAAAGGGAAGAATTAAAATTGCTGGACTTATGTTTAAAATAAGTACAAACCAATTTAAATCAAATTAACAAGAATTTTCTTAAATGTTTTGGTGCATGAATTACGGTTCAAGTTAGAGAAGCAATCAATATTTTTATTTTATCTAATATTATATGCACAATCCTAAATTGGGACTGTGTATAATAATTAATTTATTATTTCATTTTATTTGTATAATTTGGCGGCGAATCGTTATTTGTGTAATGTATAGAGCATGTACAATCGAGAGACTTACCGGTCGACTAGTATTTTTTTTGGAAACGTTTTTTTGATAAGTAATGAAGTTGAAGAAAAATTAATTACCTATTAATGTTCTATTTGTCATATAAACTAACTATACTTATAGTTTTACAACTTTTTGAAATAACGCTCCCTAAAAATCTATATTAGTGTACCGGGAAGTTGTCGACTGTACGTACATATTACAGTAAAATACTGCACACTTAAAATACGTTTTAATTGTTGTTTTTACATTAAAATACTTACTTTTAAAAAGCCCCATTTTGAAACACTTTCTCATTATGTTTGGGATGTTTACTTTTTTTGATTCTCCCATAAGTAGTTTAAATTAGCACAAAATTGTCACAAAATATGTTAATTTAATTTAGAGTCTGAAAATTCTTCTTTCGTTTTTTATTGAATAATTTGTTTATCGCGGTACTGTCGCGTAGACAGCGCGCACGTAGCAGAGGTTCGCTACGAACTGATACTTTATCAGGCGGTTTGCGCGGGCGCTACTCGCCTTCTCATTGCCACGGATTATCTCATATCGGCACTTTTTACTTGCCTCCGCTCAAGGTTTGTGACACCCTTCGTTGAGATTCGCCTGAAACGGTAACATCCGAGATTGCCGATTAGGACAAGATTGCTTCCCATTTCAGACCTTCTTAAGACTGTTGCCTTGAGACACCAAAATTACAATCGAGTTTCAGGATCATCATGAAGACAGTGTTCGATAATAATAAAAATACTAGTTACTTTGTTTATGTACGTAAATAATTTGATTTGATTTTATATTTTTAATTATATTTTTGACATTTGCATGCCGATTTGGCGAGGCATGAATAGACATTTTTTAAATATCTAAGAACCGTATTGTATTTTACCATGTTTCTAGTAAATAAATAAATTGATTGATTGATTGATTGATTGATTATATTGGTGTTTATTTTTAAGAAGATATTACTTTGCACTTATTTATCAGACAAAAATAATTTGGAATTGTGCACAATATTGAGTTACTATCTCTATAACAAGATTAGCCACTTATTGGCTTCGTTATAAGGTGGTTCAACTTATTCAAGTAAGAACACCTTAGGATTTTTTCAAAGCGGCGACAAGGTAGTTATATCTTCTCGTCACAAACAGATCATGCAAAGCACGCTAATGTTATTTAATGTAAATTCATTGTTCATTGTTAGTCATTGTTAGTTAGTAGTTAGTTATTGGATTAAATGATTTATTATTATTATTATTTATTATTGTTATTCAAAAATAAAAATATAATAGTTACTTTGTTTTTTCATTATTTTCGTCATAAAAACAAAAAAATGCTCAAAAATGTGTAATCTGAATTTTGGAGAATCTATCGATAAAATGTTTTACAACATTTAAATGCATTGTACGACCGCATTTCTCCTTCTAGATTAGTATCTGACGCGAGATGTTTCATTGTTACTTGGAAAAACCCGCCTTTGCATCATAAATGATCTTATTTAGAGTGACAAAAATCTCTGTAACCACTTCTTCAGTTTTCGATTCCTCTATTATATGCTTATGAACTAGTTGTAGGTGTTCAGTAGTTAATATACATTTATCCATATATAGATACCTTCTTCTAATAGGTTAATTAATACTAATGACTAATTCATAAATAATATTAAAAACTATTAAAAAAGTATTTCAATTATGAATGTTTCGATTGTATAACCTTTATTGGCGATAACGATTACCAAACCTACATCTTTTATTGTTAAAACAAGTACCCGAGTTTACATTTTCTTTGCAAATTAAATAAACATAATATGAAAACTATAAACATACTCTTTATAGCGACTGTCTCAATTGATGTTGTAAAGTTTGATGATTTCAGACTTGTTTAATTAATGATAGAGAGAAACAAAACCACTTTCAAGTTATGATTAGATAAAACGAAGTGCGTTATACTCGTAAGAATCGCGACATAGTCTGCAAGGGCATCTGGTGCTAATTCCTGATTATCTTGTGTCTTGTGTACGAATGCATTCAACTAAGATGCAAGTCTAAGCTTTAAGTCTAAGACTCTATAATTTTTTAATTGTTTGATATATTAACACAAAAAACACCTTATCAAAACCACCTTCATTGTTGAGATAGATTTTTAAACTGGACGGGTTTTTCGTATTTGTCTCTTTTTTTCAATGAACAACGGGGAGATTCTTAGCCTTCATCATACCTGATGTTGTGTTGATAAGGCTGAAGATGAAAGCGAGCCTCTCCCGGAATCCTCAATCGCTGAGGATCTGGATATCTTATCTCTAACTGCCGAAACACAACAATGCTGAAAACTTAACCCTTAAAGATCTTCTCTTAAGAGGGTACTGCACGAAATTACTCAACAATGATCGTCAAAACGTGGCTTCTATGTTGAAAATTTGTAAAACAAAAAATCAAAAAGCCTACTAGAAAAACCAAGTAGTAAAACATTAGCCTTTTTAAGTCGGTGCCAGCCAAGGCATCCGTGTTCAGGTAAACGGGTAGCATTTTCAGGAAGGGATGGTGCTACATTGCACTTTTATTCTTCTTGCCTTGGCTGGTGAAATAAAACAACCGCTGTTATTGCTTTACTATTTTATTTTTATTGTTGCGTCACTAGGAATAGATTATTGAAATTGGTGGCTGTTAGTAATTTGATTGACTATAACAACGCGTGAAAAGCTTTTATTTTTTAGATGTAAAATATCAATGAAGATTGTTTTTATTTTGAATCCATGGCGTGTTTTTACGCCAAAAATGGGCTTTAAGATTTAGAAAAAAAAAATATTTATCTAGATTAATTAGATAATAGTATTTAAATATATAACCGGACAAGTGCAAGTCGGACTCGCCGACCAAGGGTTCCGCACAAACTTGTAGTTACCTACATAACATAATAAAGAGTTCAGGAATCGAGTTTCATAATTTTTTCGTTTTTTCCGGAAATTCGGTTCACAAACTTATAACTATAATTTTTTTATGATTTCATTACAAATATCAATGCACAAATCGTCCCCAGCTTATAGCACTTTTAAAACTATCTGAATCGAAGGGCCTCATCATTTTATTGTATGATAGCAAAACTCAAATATCTGTCCGAAAATAGTTATATCGACATGAAGACACCAGGGGCAGTGCAATTAGTTTGCTGTTAAACGTTCCACTATTAGTAAAACCGACTTCAAAAAACTAAAAATCATAAAATAAACTTTTTTGGAGTTGGTGCAAGCCTAGGCATTCTACTTTGCGGTCCTACTATTTTATTTTTCTTGCCTTGACTGGCACCGACTCCAAAAGGTTTAATTTTTGCTTTTCAATCGGTTTTTATTTTTTATATTTTTTTTATAATTTTTAAAGGTAGAAGAGGTCCCGTGCCTACGCTAGTAACGTTATGTCAACTCCTCGTCACCTTTTGCAAAATGCTGCTTTTCCCGGTGCAGGGACGTTACTTATTGAGCGGCGGGAAGCAGATCGCCAAGATTGATAACAACCGCCTGTGGTCTAGTGGTACAACCACCGGTATCAGACTCAGGGGTCCCGGTTCGATTCCCAGCGGGGGTACATATTGTATTCGGTTTCGTTAGTGGAAGGACTCGTTGTAAGTCCGCCTGGCTAGCTACCAACATCTTATCTAAGTCTGACGCCATAACAACAATGTTTTCAGCATTGTTGTGTTCCAGCAGTTCGAGATAAGATAGCCAGTTCCTCAGTGATTGAGGATTCCGGGAGAGGCTCGCTTTCATCTTCAGCCTTATCAATACTTAACATCAGGTATGATAAAGGCTAAGAGTCTCCCCGTCGTTCATAAAAAAAAAACACTGTACCACCTATTGTTTTGGATAACACAATAATACCATTTAGAACCTTGGGCTGCATATTGATAGTACGCTCAGTTGGATTCCATAGGTTGCTGAGGTGAGTCGTGCGGTTATCTCCTCTTTATGCTACTTAAATCGATTTAGAAATAAATATTTAACAAGAAAATATACTATAAAAATATAATAAAAATAGCATTGTAAAATTCAAAATTAAAAAGTTATTAGCGTTTTAGAAACTTTCTTCTTATTAAAACCAAGATCACTCTTGTTACCTCTCTTATACTTCCACCCATCGATTAGCTGATATCTGTTATCTGATCTGAACGAGGATTTTCTTAACAAGCTGACCGGCTTCTGAATAACGCTATTCGTTTTATCTTCTCTCTTGGCAAATTTGATCATATCTCACCATACCGGTCACAGCTTCAGTGGCTTTCCATAAGCGCAGACAACTTAGGATGCTCTGTACACTCTACTCCATCCTCAACAATCTGCTTTCTCCCGGATACTTGAAATCCAGTATCTCTGTGACTCTCATGACCGCCATCTTCACTCTTCTAATACTCTTCCCCTTTCGTTCTGGCTATATGTCTCACTTCACTCTGCAAGCTTTGCGATTCTGGAACCGTCTCCCTGTCGCTATCAGAAAATCTCCCAGCAGATATTCCTTTAAAAGGAATGTTTGTGTTTTTGTTTTGGATGGGTTGAGTGCGTAGGTTTGGTAATTTATCATCAACTAAAAAAATATTTTTGAAAACTGACCATTTTCCTTATGGCTGTACTTTTTTTCAAAATCCGTGAATGTAGTTCAATATTTCTCAAAAAATTAAGGATGGTTACTAAGAACGTTTTCCTGTAGCTACAACCGTTAGTACCTGCCCTTTGTGCCCCGTTTTAAATTTCCCCCCTGTATATCAATGTTAACAAATCGCATTTTGTACCGCTTTCGCTGCTCTCTGTTTCCCTAAAGGTTTACTGGTAGAGAATACTTTTAGTATTAAGTCCGCCTTTTGTACCTAACTTTGTGTTTATTGTATAATAAAGATTTAAATAATTAAATTCCCTACCATTTTTATGTTAATTTAGAAGTTTAATTTTTTAAAGCTTCGACAGATTGTTGACTTGAATATATGGTTTTAAATTCAACTCGATACCTCGACGGGTTAACCGAAGAACTAAGAACTAAAACTTTTCCTGTATTTACAGTAAAAGACGATATCATTTGCCAAATTTCATAGTTCTAGGTCAACGGGTATCTAGTAGTATCCTATGAATTTTGATTCCCTTGAGAGTGTCGAATAATTGTTTTTTTGCGACATAAACGGCCCTATCTTTTGCTTACGTTAATTTACAAGTTTGATTTTTTTACACCATCATCAGACTGCTCACCTCAATATATAGTTTCAATTTCAACTCCATATACCTTCACGTGTTCTCGAGATAAACGAAGACAGACGGACGGACAGACGGACAACAAAGTGATCCTATAAGGGTTCCGTTTTTATCTTTTGAGGCAAGGAACCCTAAAAATACTAATAAACATTGTATCATAATCATTGACATTATCTAATATTTCTTTGGAAATGAATCATACATAATTATTTAAAAAAAATTACAAGACACCTTCCAAATTATCATTATGGTAATGGTGAGCATTATATAATTAAACTTTTCATCTATGATATAAATACAAACGTATTTTGGGAAAATTTGCATTCATTTATGAAGCGTTTTTGTGTAAGTAACAAGTAGTCATACAATCATTCAATACAAGTAAATTATATTTAATAGGCTACCTTCCTTTATTATTTTGTTATTGCATCAAAGGATCAAAGTACCTAAGTGAACCTTAAAATATAGGTTCTGTTTGTCAAAGGTACGTTTTTAGCTAATAAGTATTTCTTTGTCTTAGCAAATAAAAAAAAAACCTATCCTTATCCATTTTTCTACAAACCTATACAAACATTCCTTTATAATACAATTCGAGATGTTCCTCAATAAAATATTTGATTGTTGATATCATAGTAAAGGTAGATTGCAATTGTTTTCCCTTTCTTTCCTATGTAAAGTTTTGGGAGATTGTTGCTCACTCAATCACGTAAAACAGTTGACCGGATTTGAATGAAATTCGCCACAAAAACAGTTTATAGCCTAGACTAAAACATAGGATATTTTTATCCTAGGTAGTCCAATGATCCGAAGCCTAAGGAAGTTGTTTCCCATATATTTCTTAATCTTTTATGTTTCTTTCAGATGCTTCGCATAGTCTTCCTTCTCGTGGCGATTTGCATCTCGGTACGAAGTTCACCGACACCAGCACCTAGCGACTACCTCAGCAGCCTCTTGAGTGTCGACAGGAACGAAAACATGCCCACTATTGAATACCAAAAGTCATACGGAGAACTCGGAAACGTTCTTTACACCATAAAGATGCAGTTCAAAGAAATAATTGAAGAATTATTTTCACAAATATTCAGTTACATCATGAACTTAGTCCATCAGGTAAAAGTAAAATTCTTGAGGAAACTTGGGTTCGTTACTCTAGCCGATATATTAGAGGGGATGATCAGTTTTGGAACTGATTTAGTAGTGGAACCTGTTGTTGAAGATGAATATGTACCTGTAAAAAAAGTCACCCCTGTATATTCCAGTTATGGTGAAAGACCCATCTCTCGGTGGTAGTGATAATTATAAGTAGAAATTCGGTTTAATTGTGGCACAGACATATTTTCTTGATAACTACCAGTAACGCAGTTGACCTATTGAAAATAGGTGCCCGACTCAGATGCCTGCCAATGAAAGGTAATTTATAAAGAAATGAAAAACGATTTTTGTTTCCTTTGCGCCTTAAGAGAACGACTGTGACATGAGTAATATCTATGACATTGCTATGCAGATGTTATAACTTTTCTGTGACGTTAATTAATTATTAGTATTATAATGCTAAATAAAATAAACAAACAAAATAAAAATAATATTCCTTTTCCACCTAACGTTTTTATGAATTATCTGTTTGAGACTATGACTTTAAAATGATATTAATTTCATTTCAAAACTTGTACGAAAGTGTCCAATATAAAGCTTTGCTATTTTAAATGATAAGTGTACGGCAATGATTTTCTTTCTCTTGTACATCTGAATCACACCAAAGTCCATTTATTATTTCCTTTTAGAAATATATTAAATTATTATCCACACTTTCAAATTGTTATTATGATTACTTTTTGTTCGACAAAGACTTCTTGAGTTATATTGCACAAAGACAATAGAGGGAGGAACTATAAGATTGCTAAAGTAAATTGTAAGGCGTTTGTAAAAAACATTGTGTAGCCGATAAACATTGCATTGCACATTTTAATAGTAGCCATTGTAAACCTCGTTTTTAACTGTAGTTTTTCTAGTTTATTTAGACATTGAATAATATAGAGTTTAGTGCATTTGGGATTTAAGGAAATTATGAGATCGATAGTCGTGGAAATTCATGTGCTATCCCAAGTCAATACTCTGCATTGGATATCTTATGGGTTTCACTCTTTCTTCATTTATTTTTATTGTAAAATATGGAAACTTTGTACTATAGACGAGCAGTGACTACCTTTCGTTTCGAACAACTAATAATTAACTAATTCGTTCATAAATGTATGTAGGTACTAAAGAAACATTAAATGATAGACATAAAAGAATTAAACTTTTACTCTTTGAAACACAAAGATACGACAAAACAGTGAGAAGAGGGAGTGCATGTGTACAGCAGAAAGTAAGGCCAACGTTCGGTATAAGTACTTAAATTTGTTGTGGCAATAAGTTCAGTGTAAGTTCTTAATAATATAATCTAATGATACACAAAAAGCTCACTCTCAGCATAGTGTTAAGGTACCCAAAGTGTGACACCCTAACCAACCCTAACCATAATCTTGCGTGTTCACCCAAAAAAAAATCCTAATCCTAATCCTAACTAATATTATTAGTTAAAGTGTGTTTGTTTGCCCGTCCTTCACGCCCTAACTAAGCGACCAATCGACTTGATTTTTGGCATAGAGTTAGTTGAAAGGACGGAGAGTAACATAGGCTTAGAGGGGAGTAACAGTTTATCCCGATATTCTCACGGGAACGGGAACCACGCGGGCGAAATTTAGTGGTAAACATTGGTAGGTAGGAATTCCACATATACACGTGTTGAGTCCTATAAATGATCAGTGTATTTAAAAAAAAATCTAAAAACATTTTAACATGGCGCTTAGATTTTTTTTTCCAATAGTTCCATTCTGTGTGATAAATCTTTATGATTGTTTTGGCATATTTAATAAGATAATGAATTCCAGAATTCCGTTACAAAATATCTGAAATTACCACGAAGTGCAAAACCCCAACCAAGTGAAACGGAGTTACCCTCATGTTACGTTATGTAGCAACCTACTAATTCTTGACTAATTCAATCTACATAGAAGTATACACCTGAATGGTTAAATTTAACTGAATTCTACTCATTCTTATTATCAGATATGTTGAAAAGATGAATTTGAATAAATGTATGACCAAAGCCCCTTAGACACATGTTCGGGAAGGTCATATGTGACAAACAATATTACAGTCACAAGTGATTTTGATTGTACTTCCTAGTAATTAGGTACCAAGGTCAAATAAGCAATGCGACTGCACTGCCTTATTTACTTAAAGGGTACCGCGATACTGTCCTCTGAGATGTTTATATGAAGTAGACGATATGTATTTAGGTGTTTATTTTATAATGAACTTTTAATTTAAATAGGATGTTTGTAGAAATATAGGATAACTCCAAGTCGTAATGTCATGTCACAATAAAAATTCCTTCGCAGCATCGCAGCTAATTACACAATGTTTTTTTGGATTTATTTTATTTTAGGAAGTTTGACAGCTCTCGAGTCTCGATACAGTTTAGTAGGATGAATAAAAACTATTAGTCACCATTTGACAAATCCGTTGCGTTCAACATTCTGTAATATCTGTTTTTGTTTGCGTTGGTACTTGGTACCTATAATGTTAATTATAATTAGACGTTGTTAGGTAACAGTTAGTAATACTGACTCACAATCACAACGTAGCAAGACAATTCCTATTACTTACCATCAAAAAAATTAAAACCAAAAATCTTTATTTACCTTAGAACTTAACTATAACAGTATTTATCTGGAGTCCCCTTTTAAACATAAAAATGTCTGTTGTAAGGCCTCCGCTCCTACTTATATAAAACAGGACTAAGGTATAAGGTATAGGACTATAAAACATGACCAATAAACTAAAAAAAAAATTAACAGTACAAAAAAGAAAGGGGAAGAAAAAACAAAACAATTATACCTTTTACAAAAAAAAGTCAGATTTTCTGAAAAAGGTATTATAACGATGACATTTATGTAGTCTATGTATATTAATAATGTATGTGTGTACCATCGCCTTTTAAACTAAATCAAGTCTTCAAGTTTCATTTGAAATACCAGTTGTTTACTATAATTACTGCTATCGTCGTTGTCAGTGATTATGCTTTAATAAGTAGTTACTGTCTCGGGAAAATTAATTCTCAGTAGTCTTTCATTGAAAACGGGTAAAAAAATTTAAGAATAAGTATTGGAGATTTCCAATAAATACTTTGTCTCCATGAAATTGGGACGATCATTTACGGAATAATTAAAATAAATTTTGGTGCACATCTTTTCGCTTCCGATCCGATTTAATTGCATACTTAAATTATAATATGTTCACTGCAATTGATGCTCAAAGTTTTGGTTTTTGTATATTTAGTTGATTTTTTGTACTTAAAAATTACTTTTGGAAATTAAAAATTGAAAAGCCGTCTCCAAAAAGAAAAATATAAAAATGAAACGACTCCAAAAAGTATATTATGGGGTTTTATTATTTGGTATTTTTTTTGTTTTCAATTTTGAAGCCGGTTTTTTTTTTTTTAATTTTTCGTGTTAGCTTAGTAATTTTTACCATGTTCATCGTGAGGAGCATAATTGCTTAGGAATCGTATTGCACCCGTGTTATACTGAGTATTTATGAGTTCCGATGAACATTTGTGGTCTTCATCATCCGTTCCACTACACCAAATTGTGCTTTATGGAAGCAACTGCACGGGTTATATAAGAAAACACCGAAATCGATGTAGGTGTGCGTATAACATCGGTTAAAAAGATACCCAATTTGAATGAGTGCAAATATTCAAATTTTAAATGTTTTCTTTGTGCAAAGAGACATATTGAACAGCCAAGTTATTTGTTAATTATATTTTTAAATAGAAGTAGTGTATTTGATGTGTCAATTTTATGGTTAAAACGTCCTTGAATCAAGGAAGCTATGCCTTTCACGGCTTGTTTTTTTCTCAAAACATTTTTGGATAGAAGTTTTTGTTGACATTTTGGCGTTCCAAATTTAAATGTCATCATAATTATTACCCAAGTGAATTTCCATACAACATTAGCTCCCTCGAGCTTTAATAGCTTACTTTAAATTAAGAATACTTGACATTTAATACGTGCCTCAGATGCAGGTGGTGTATAATAGCAGATTATGCACTAAGGGGACAAATGCAGGATTCTGAAGTTAATTCCCGAACGTAGTGAGGGAATTGAGTTATGGTAAGAATCCTGAATGAAGCGAAGGATTCAAGTCTGCCCAAGGCTAAGACACTTTTATCTAACTACTGTGCTTACGGTGACGTTAAATAAAAAAGATATTATAAATTATAAAACTTATAAATGACAACAATTTAACAATTCGAAAAAAATATCGAAAGGATCGAAAATCGCAGATTTTTTCTTTAGATATTTAGTTCCGTAGGCAATGCAATGATAATTCCAATTTTAAGTGTTTTCTTGGTGCTAGGGACCCCGATACATACAGCCATGTTTATATTTTCATATAACTAAAGTCTCTTTGAAGTGTAAATTTTATAGTCAAAACTCCTTGGACTAGGAAGTTATGCCTTAAACAGCCTTTTTTCGAAATTATTTTTGATAGAAGTTATTGTTGACATTTTGGCGTTCAAAATTTAAATGTTATCATAATTACCCTTGGGAAGTTCCATACAACATTAGCTCCCTCCAGGCATTAATAGCTTACTTTCAAATTGAGAATACTTGATATTTAATATGTAGTGCTATAGATGCAGGTGGTGTATAAATATAATCAATGTATACTTTAAAACTTAAGCCTACAACTACAGAGTAACAAATATGGAAGAGAAGTTAAATAGACTGTGCTACTGCTTACTACTACCTATGCCACCTACATTAATAAATAACTTATTTAATTAGTTTGAATTTAAAAAGGTATAATGGTGTTACACGTGACGGTTCTAAACCACTTTATCGATTACTAACGAGTTAAATATTTTAAAATAAATTGTAAACAAAAAGCTATTGTTCGATTAATGAGTTTTTGAGAGGTCGCCAATCAATAAACGTGTCCAAACAGATTGCACCTGAAGGTTGTTGACCTCATGTTGCCTGTTGTCTGTTTAAAAATCTAAAGGAAGGACATTAAAATATTGCGGAGGCAGAGCTGCGTAATTGTTTTTGTAGATAATCAAAATCTACTTTGTGCTACCTATATATAAAGCTGCGACTTCGTCTGCAATGATCTTGCTCTTTCTACGAGTATCTGTATCATTGACTTATCCTTTTAAAATTATTGATCGATTACGTTAGCGTTTTAGTTAGGTACAAACAAACGGAATTAAGTTGTGATTGAAATGGAATCAACGTCAAGATTTTGCACTACTTTGTAATAAGTAATTAAACAAAAAACAGTAACTATACATAACTATACTAGTATTATGTAAATAAATTAATTTTATTTTCTGGAAATCTTTTGTACCTAGTTCCAATCAAATTCGCATCAACGTCGAGAATCTGTAATAAAAGTTTGATGTTGATTCGATTTGGTTCGCAATTTGATTCCGTTAAGACTGTCAAGAAGCCCCCGCTTAGCCCCATCCCATAGATTCTACTTCAATAGATAAGTTCAAATCAATTTAGGTTAAACCGATTATCTATTAAGTTAATCACAAATTTGAATTCCTTTGCATATCTTACCTACTTATATCTGGACCCAAGCAAGTTGGTACCTTTGACGACTAGTAAACAAGTTTAGTTTTTAGTACCTACGTAACAAGATTATGAACTCGTTTGAAAATAATATGCACCAGGCGTGGACCGTCCACCATTGTTGGAAAATACGTATATGGAAAACTGCGGAATAAGCGACCTTAACAGGATGAGCCCCGTGGAAAGTTTTGCTCTATGGGTTCAGTATATGTTCCTAACTGAAATATCAATCTATCAGTATCGATTTTATTTTATTTGGGCCGGGATTTTGTCTGTATTTTATATCAACAAATTACATTTCCAAAAACAAATGCAGTGTCCAATTAGAGGTTAAAATAATTTGGTATTTATCAGTTGGCATACAAATTACAATTAGTTTCTGTTCATCATCATTTGTCAGCCATTTTATTGCCCTCCTTGCCTGGCACAGGCTTTTCTATGGATGGATAAGGAGCGTCGGGCCATGATGAACCACCATGCGGGATTGCGTTGTGGATTGGTAGGTTTTAACGACTGCACAAAGAACCGGGAACCACGGCGTAACATGTATTCCGAAGGACGTAGCAGCTGGATATAGTAAATTGTTGGTCACCCATCCTGTGACCAACCGAGCGTGTGAACCATTGCGCCACCGAGCTGTTCTTCGTTTTGTTTGCTTTTCACCTTTTCCTCTAGGTATCCTAACTAATATTATAAATACGAAAGTGTGTTTGTTTGTCCTTCCTTCACCACCCTAACTAAACAATCAGTCGACTTGATTTTTGGCATAGAGTTAGTTGAAAGGACGGAAAGTAACATATAGGCTTTTTATCCCAATATTCCCACGGGAACGGGAACCAACGCGGGTGTGAAACCGCGGGCGGAAGCTAGTATTTTATAAATTCAGAATTTCAAATATACTGAGGTTTGGTATTTCTATTTTATACATTAATTCGCTACAAGAATTTTGATTTATCGCATAAATTTACTCGTTTTCGAAGAACGGGCTGTCGAACAAGTCTATAAAATTGGATTTATTAGTGCCGCTTTTTTAGCTCCTATAGTTAGTATAAAAACGTTTCATTTAATCTAGGTATCCTTTTTAACAAACATGTTGGATTTATATAAGTTACAAGAATACTCTTGTTGTAATGCAATTATTTTATTTATTTTTATATATTATTTGTAAACGAACAATGACGACAACGTATTATTTGTAGAAACAACATAGTACCTATTCAAGTGACTATTAGAACAAAATATAAAGTTTTATATTACAAATCTGCTTATAAGTACGATTGTAACTACTCACTACTCGTATGTTAGAATAGGTATTTAGGTAATTGAAACTGAAAACCGTAGCTAAAAGTATACTATAAATTATCGCTTTAAAACGTACGTTAAGTATGACGCAAAGTTTTATGATTGTTGATATTAACACATTAATACAAGAATGCATTTTTAATTAATATAATTCAGACATTACATCAGGCGTCTCCAAGCGTACTTCTACGAACGTAACTTAGCAGTGTTAACATTAAACTATAGATATTAATAGTAGAGTGTTATACAAGGGTCTAAAATTACCTATTGTATCAAGAGGAAGTTAATAGAAACTAAAATATACCGTCTCCGTACCGTCGTTGGTAAAAAAAGATTAGCTCGGATTTTTTTCTTCGCGGTCGCCGTTAGTTCTATTTTCAAAGTTATTGCCCTAGGGATTAAAATTTTATTTTAGGTTATCTATAATGATAAACTTTTCGAGCAAGAGGTGAGAAAAATACAATTTTTATTTAAATATTTCCATTTTATAAAATATCAATTACTTTTGAATTAATCAAAATATAGTCCACCGTATGGAAATGGACGTAATCAAAGATAAAGTTTAACTTGAAAAATGTTTTCTATACTAATTTCCTGACTTAAGCAACAATAACGATCAAGAAAACGCAACGATAAAATCAAGGAATCCCCTTTATCCGTTTAAATCAGATACTTTTACGGCAAACGTAGTGTTAATTTGAATAGATAGCTATAATTCGCATTATCCTTTAGAAATCATGACACCTGTGGCGAATACCAACGGGGGGCAATACAATTTCGCGCTATTATCAGACTTGGATTGCACAACGATTTGCGTCTTATAGTTGCAAGGCACGCGTGACATTGAATTTACGCAAATTTTACTGCCAGACCACCGGTCACTGGATTAGAACATCAACTCTTTTGCTCCAATGTTATCGGTGAACTACGCCTTATTATATAAAATAACTGATCACCATAACATAACCGAAATAATTGCAAATGTTTGATCAACAAGATAGGGTTGTTTTTTTTTTGTTTTCGAAGGGTTTTCAATATCGAAATGGAAAAGTACACATCAAAACGAACTGACTTGTTTTGATGTTTTTTGTTGCTACATCATCTCCATTAGATACATTGATTTCGCGAGTAAGCGAGCGGAAGACAGAATTAGATTGGCATGAAGTAGTTTCTCGTGTACTCGTGTAGGTAATTGTCAAAATTGATTTAAAATACTTACCTTAAAAGAGGACCTAGAAAAAAATACCAAATTATCTAAAAGGTTGTTTCCAATATAGTGCGCGAGAATGTGTATTATGGTTAATTGGATAATTCAGTGTCCGTTGAAATGTGGTCATTGATTTGAATGGTTAATTGGATTTAAACGCTGGGGTTTGAACCTTTTAGCCTCGTCAGCGGTCCGCCATTTTGCAATACTATAATACCTATGTTAATGAAAAGGGAACGTAAAGATGCACAAAAAAAATTAACAACATAATGCCCTAAAATGTCAGGTTAGTGAGATAATTGGAGATAAAGACACAAAGGTGATACATTGGGTCGGCATTGTTAATTTTTAAGTCTAGTTATCTGGCTAACGTGACACTTTAATATCATAACCTGTCTGTCCCCTGTTCATTTATATTGGTATTATAGTGCGACGTCATTATGAAATGTTTTCAAAATGGCGTCCCATACTACGGATTTGGACGAGGCCGCCTCCATACAAAAAGGTTCAAACCCCTCTAGCGAACCTTTTATCTGCTATTTTCAAAAGGCAATTTAACATAAAATATGTAATTTTTGTTCACCTGTTCACAGTTGTTAAAATTAGACTACAAAGGCCTTACATTTTATAAAACCATAATGCAGACAGTTTCATTTTGAGCAAAGTTTACCAATGGCTTTTGATTTCTTCAGAACTCTTCATGATTTTCCTGTTACAAGGGTTGCTGTTTTAAATAAGGTTTCATTTCCATAGATAACTAGTTGATTAAATGTATATTAAATAATGATCAAAACCAACATCTAGTAATTGCTGGATACAAATTCTCTAGTCAAATCACTCAGCATTATCTTACGAAACTAGGCTAGCTCTTAAGGCTTAATTTCTGAAAAGTTTGCTTGTTTTTTGAATGTACACACCTCTCTCTGGACAACCGGCCTGACAAAATATTTTTGCCTTATTTTTTGGTAGCCATTTTTACGCTACTTCATTTAGAGGGCGACTCTTTGTCGGCGCGGGAAAACTTATTAAAAAAGTAAACAAAAGATAATAAGATTAACCTGTACAATAAAGTTCATTCTTACAACATAACTACAATGCCTTAGAAGTATTTAATACACATAATTAATTCTTTATAACAGCCAGTTCCAAAATGGTTCATGAATATAAAGTAGGGAGCTCGTAGTATGTTTCGGTCTAAATCCAGTTTCTGTTTAGAGATAAACGTGCGCCTTTAGTCCGGTATCATTCATCAAATTTAAGCACGCCCCGATTTGACACACTTATATTTATCAAATGTTATTTATCTGCATATTCGGTAGCGTCGTTGGAAAACATTGAGGATTATTGTACTTAGGTTGGAAAACAAATGAACATTATCATAAATTTATTCTATTTTAGACAAATGCAAATCAAGAGTTTTTTATATTGTTTATAAATTAGTTAACTCTATCAGAACCGAGTAACTTACATGTTTTCTGAGGTAAAAATACGAGATAAAAATACTTTTTGATCCGTTGTTATATCAATATTTTTCATTAAAAACTAGCGTAGTTTTGAAATACGAATGATTAAGGTTTAGTATTCTTATGGAAGTCCGCTCAAAGCGGCCATAGGAGGCAAATTGGCCACACCATGTTTTTATGGTAACTAAAAACGATAGCGCCACGTTTGCCATTCTGCCCTATAACCAACCTCCCGCCCTGCACCGAGCAGTCATTCGGTGGTGATAGGAGCAAACCCGTGACCGCGGCGACGTGTGCAAGGTTTCTGAGCTTTTTGTTAAAAAAATCCATTGTAAGTTCAACCTGTTTTATTCTAACTAGAATTCAATGTTTTTATTGCAAGTCTATTGTTACTCATCTATTTGGCTATGTTTGTCTATTATTTGTTCCGACATAGGATATATAATGTAAGCTGAATTGATTTTTAAAACAAAATTGTGTAAAAAGGCATAGCGGACCGGGCAAAGTGGCCAAGTGACCGTGCTATGCTATGCCGTATTCACATTAGTAAAGAAATCTGATCTTAATACGTTAGAATCTAATGCTAAAATACCGAGTATAGCTGTTGGTTAAGTTACTTTATGCAGAAGACTTTTTGGGACTTAGATTTAAGTAATGACGTATAACCAATTTGAAAACTGAAGTTATTATTTAATTTGAAACTATATTGAACAGTATTTATTTTTTATCGTAAATAGAGTGAAATATAAATTATTTTTGGTATTTTTGTTATTTAAAATTGCAATTCTTCATATATTTTGGCATGACCACTTTGCCCTTACCCCCATGGCCTCTTTAGGCGCTTACTTGGGCAAAGCGGTTTTTTGACATGTTTTCGTAATTTTCAAATAATAGTAAGCTTTACAAGCGTTTTGCATAATGCGATACACTTTATAAAAGTTTATTAAATTCTTTATCCATTGACATAAAATAAAGTGTCATTTTTTATGTCGAAGTTAAGGTGGTCGCTTAGAGCTGACCTCCCCTACGCTTGGCAATAGACTAGATTTATGAAGGCGCTACTTTCATGTCTGTTTGTCTTATTATGTCTGTATTTCCATGGCACTTACGCAAACTCGGCGCAATCAGGATCAGCATAGAAAACGAATGCATTCAATGTAACTGCGCTTGGAAACCGGAACCTTGATGCTTGCTTTGTCTACAATCTGTTGATATTAAATAATTCGTTTAGCAAATGGCAAATTGAAACAATTAGCATATTGCTCAAAATTGGTCTTGGTGATTTTTGGCCGTGGATTAAAGGGAACGGAGTTACGAAAGGGCTTGGTTCCGAAGGTCCAAGACAGCTGGACACGTACTTCCTCTTACTTTCCGTTCATTGACCTTAGAGTGACCGTGACATTGACAGACACACGGATCATAACCTAGGCTTAATAACAATATTACTTTCTCGTACTCTCATATATTTTTATTGAAAATGATTTGTCTCTGACTTAAGTCTTAAGTATGGTTTAAAAACATGGTCAATCGGTTGGACGACTTCCAAAATGCGTTAATAAGAATCGGAACAACCATTTATTTTGTGTCTATTGACCAAAAATCCTTAGTGTCCAAGTACAGTAGTAGGAAATTGTACAAAAATGTAATGTTTTTACTAATTCAATTAAAATAACTAGGTACATAAAAAAGTATAAATTATAGTAGTTCCGGTTTTTAGTCACTGTAATAATTAGAATAACTACCGCAACGTGACAAAACCAATGCGGAAGCTATGAATGTCAATACAACAGTTTGAACATTATTTGTTATGGAAAAACTTCGAAGCACGAAATAAAATGCAATTAGGATAAAGCGCAAATTATTTGCATCAATAAAAGGATTGTGATGAAAAATATTTATACTTCAATGATACAGTCAACAACATGTCAGACTTTACAATGACGTCATTGACCTTATGTCGCTACAAATAGAGGCGGTTTTAGTAGTGCGAGTGTAAAGCATGACGTGCTGTCGACTGTAAATTTTTCTAATTTATAAGACTAATAGTATGATCACAAACTTTTTAATGTATGAGTCATTTAAAGCGATAAAGTCATATGAGACATCCAAATACCAATGTAAGCAAGTTGTTACAATGTTTTGTATTTACACGAAATTTAATTTCTATAACTTTTTAATTTTGCATTTTACAATGCTATTTTTATGTGATAATTTTTAATCAAGTAAATATACTAGAAAAAGCAACTTGGGCGACATGAGACAAGTTGCTTTTTTCTAGTATATTTACTTAATTAAAAATTATTATTTAATTTCTAATACTTATCTTGTTATTGCTTCAAAATAAAGGTACCTAGGTATTATAGTGCAGATGCCACGACGTCATTCTCGCTGATTTAGTTTTTCGCCATACAAAGATACTCGTACATATTATTCATTTGCAGCAAATATACAAAATTTTATCCAAATTCAATCCTTTCAACATGAATTTTCAAAAAAACGTCCAACCTTTTTGTCCAATCGTTTATGAGTCATTTTCTCATTTATAATCAATGTTATAATAGTAAAGAAATAATCCAGAAGCTTTTTTATTCAATTTTTACAACTGATGTTGGAAAATAAGCTTTATTATAACAGGTCAATGACCTCAAAAATGTCTTAGTTGTCATTATCAACGTATCAAACATTCAATTGGTAAAAAAAAATACTATTCATTTTGAATTTTTCCCAAATTGGGGTAGATCACAAGAAACAGGCTACGAATAGCATGTTACGTTTTTTGTAGGTGCAGAAAGAAATTTCACGAAAAAATAAACACGTGGCCATGACAACGTGAAATAAAATGTACTGAGGGAAATTGATTGCTTCTGTCTGCGTTTCACGCAAAAAGGTAGCGACTAGAGATGGGCCGACTATGACTTTGGCCGACTAGCCGACTGGTTAACTGGCCGACTAGTCGGTTGTAAAAAGATCGACTACTCGGCTAAGCCGAATGTTGTCAAACAGGGCAGAGCCTTCTAAGACAATAGCTTGCCCCTAATTAAAACAATATTATATAACACATGGTCGCATTGAACTAAGGTTTCAGGTATCGGCAAGTGTGTAACTACACAACACACTTACTGATTTCATACTTAATGTCATGTTGGTACGTAATATTATTCATGATTTCTCTTAAAAAAATTATTTTGTGTTTAAATTGAAGTCTTTTAAATATTTCATTAATGTTAATTTAATCACTGATCTATACTTCTATACTTGAATATAGAAGAATAGATAAGTGAGAGACGACTCCGTAGTAGAGTGGTACGTACACCGGTTTCAAAGAGTCGCTTACTCTGAGGTCCCGGCTTCGAATCCCGGTAGGGGCAAATGTTTGTATGATGAATACGAGCATTTGTAACTGAATCATGGACGTTTATATATATTTCTACACATAAATACTAATATATGTATAATTATATGTATTTATATCCGTTACCCTAGTAGCCTAAGAAGCACAAGCCTTCACTGCTTACTCTGGGGCTAGGTTAAAGAGGAAAGACTTGATTGTTTAATTGTTTGTTTGCAACGAATAAACTCTAAAACTACTAAACGGATTTGGATGAAATTTGATGCACATATAGTAGTTAGCTTGTTTATGATTTTAAATTTTATGCATTTTTCAATGCTGTTTTTATATTTATGATAAATTTTAAATAGAAAAATATTGGAAAAAAACAACTCGGCCACAAGTAAATTCTCAGATGGGACTGGAACGGGAACCACGCTGGTGAAAGTGGGTGAAACCGTGAGCGGCTGCTAGTATTGCTATAAATAGCAAACGGTTACGTAACGGTATGTTCTTAATTCAGGTTCAGAGTTATAAAAAATAGCATTACAAAAAGATTATATTATATTTTGAGATTTTGATTTCAGTCCAATTATATAAATTTCATTGAATTAATAATAGGCTAGTTGACAAAATTTCAATAACTGCTTAATATTTTAGCTTATTAGGCATTTTATCGAAAAAAAAGGTTTATTTATTTTTAATCGAGCGTTTACATTATAAATTTCGCGTTTTAAAAAACCAATTTCAATTTGGTTCCAAAACGCACAAGACTGTCATGGCGTCTTGAATGACGTCACGCCGTGCGAAACAAACCAAAGAGCGATCGTGTCTTCGTACGTTATAGCTAGTTTTTATCGTTTAAAAATGAATTTCTCATATTATAAGTACTGTATAGTGCCCCAGTGTGATAGCACAACTATAAAAACGCCAAACAAGTTATTTATATATGTTCCAAACAATGGAGAAATACGGAAAAAGTGGCTAAAACTTGCAAGAAGAGATGATGCTCATACTTTATCAACAGGTTCAAGAATGTATTATTGTGAAGATCATTTTGATGTAAGTATTTCACACAATACAATCTATTACTTAATTCGAGCAAACTAGATGTGTTTTGTAGAATCCCTATTTTCTACCACCACATGCATGTATTACTTTTAAATTTGTAAAAATTCTTGACGAGATAATAATCATAGCATGTGCATTAATTAATTTGCAAGATTCTTTAATAAAATAAAACTAAGGAAAACTTTAAGATTGTTTTTTTTATTTCAAATATGTTATAGTTCCACACTTTGATATAACAATGGGTATACATTAATTTTCCAAAAGTTAATTAGTTTATTATTTATCAAATTCTCAACATATTCAATATTGAATGGCACACTTAAAATCTCCACTTTTTGATTTTCACTATAATCTGGGTCCGCTATACAAAAGAAACAATTTTTCTTTAATTAGCAAAAACTGTATCAACTTGATATTAATTGTTAAAAACCAAAATTTTATCAAGAACCGGTAGTGATACTCGAAACGTCAAAGACAAGATTGGAGTTTCGCACGGCGTGACGTAACGCTTTCTGATTGGTGTTCACTGTCACGTGACTAAAGGTTTCATTTTACGAAATTTATTTTTTAAAAATATTATTAATCTTTAACGCTTTTAATAATTAAAATTGTTTGTTATTTTCTCCATAATATAATTAATCATTATAAACCCCTATCCATCATATTTATTCTTAATGGACACAAGCCTATTGTAATACTAATGATTTCATTTTAATCACCAATACGTGGGTACATTTTTAAGCATAAAAATAAGAATAACGTAAAAGGCCGACTAGTCGGCAACTACAAAATTTGGCCGGATAGTCGGCTTTCCCAGCTAGTCGGTACATCTCTAGTAGCGATCTCTAGTAGCGACGCATGACAGCCAAAGAGCCAACTTACTACTTCCCTGTTTTCCTCATGGCCCAACTACGTATGCACAACTTCGAACCTCTTCCTTGTGCACTGTGAGAACAGTAGGCATAGCACGAAAAAACTTTCGAGTTGATATCAAAAAGGATCGCCGACAATTTTAAGACGTATTGAGCAGCGTTCTTACCGGACATAAACGGAATTACATTTTCCTATACATTTTTGACGTGACCATTCGATACTTATGGTAAATTTTAAATAGAAAAATATTGGAAAAAATTAACTCAGCCACAAGTGAATTCTCAGACGGGAATCAAACCCGCGACCATTGGAAATCCGGTCCAATGCTCTAACCGCTGAGCTACCGAGACTTGCGAACCACCGTCGAAATTCTCCAATACTTTTATATTTTTAATACGCTGTAGGCCAGCGTTGTCACATCAATGCTAGGAATATCCTTGCATTCGAAAGAAACATCTTTTCAGGTGTTTAACGATCGATTAAGATGCAACTGCCAATAACAATTCGAGTGACCATTCAAATAATTTCTCGATATAATTTCGAAAGTTTTGCGTGCTAGCCGTACTGGTGCAGGTAACCGCGCTATATTTCTCTAAATAAATAACCTGTAACTACCTTGTTGTGCAGGGCAGTGATCGCATCGCAGAATGCCCCCAGTTTTAGCCCTTTTTCCTTCTTTCTAACCAGTTTAATAATCCATTGGGAATACCTCGCAGTTGCATGTTTCACGTAATAACTTAGACGTACCTAGATAATAGTTTTGTAAATATTCATTAATTTATGTGTAAAATATAGGTTGTTCTTATTCTAACAATGCAATGTAGTCTTGGCCGTATTTCATGTCCCAGATTATTTGACAAATTATGAAATTATATTCTAAACGCAAAGTTTGCTCTATAATTACATAACGGTCCTTTTTCTTACTTAGTAAATAGGCAAAACTGTGATTTAACAATACTAATAAGATGTTTCAATGTTTCTATTTGTTTTCCATATCTTTTGACCATTTACATAAATTTATAGAAACGACTTGCGATAATACAAACTGAATGATAGGTGCGTTACTTATCTAAATACGTCCATTATCATCAATTTCGGAGTAAGCATGAAGTCGTTCTAATATTGACTTGACGTAAACGAACTTCGAAACTGAATTGTATCGTAACAAGCGTAACAAACACGGCAAAACGTTAGTTTTACGTACGTTCCATCCATTGTGTGCTCTTCGAAAGGTTTGCATGTACGCTCAATGATTTTCAGCATTCGAGGACATATTGAAATTTATCACATTTTTTATGAACAACGGTCTCCCCGTTGTTCATTAAAAATGTGATAAATTTCAATATGTCCTTGAATGCTTCTCATACCTTATGTATTGATAAGGCTGAAGATGGAAGCGGGCCCCTCCCGGAATCCTAAATCACTGAGAAACTGGCTAACTTATTATCTTTAACTGCCGAAATACAACAATTCTAAGAACATTGTTGTTATGGCGTCAGATTTATACAAGATGGTGGCAGCTAGCCACGTCGACTTACAATAAGTCCTACCACCAACAAAATTTGCATCAACATCCAACATCTGCAGATATAAAATATTCACAAATCCTTTTATGAGGAACATTGATGATGTGAAATATGTAAGACGCCAGAATAAAACCGCGCTTTAATGGAAATGCTCGTATAAAATCTATGCTAAGAATGTAGTCCCATCAGATATCA
Source organism: Chrysoteuchia culmella (assembly GCA_910589605.1). Classification (NCBI taxonomy): domain Eukaryota; kingdom Metazoa; phylum Arthropoda; class Insecta; order Lepidoptera; family Crambidae; genus Chrysoteuchia; species Chrysoteuchia culmella. The sequence continues at coordinate 13,197,839 of OU342653.1, forward strand.
GTTATGTAAACGATTTTAAGATTCTAACGATCACATCAATGAGGTAAACATTGCTCATGCGACGATATAATTGTTAGTATAATGAAACAGAGGAAACGAAGTGGTGGAATAGTTGGTTGGGTCGGCAGCAACAAGAAGCTAAATAAATTACTAAGTTAATCCCAAAAATAATCAGCCCCGAAAAATTAGAGACTTGGTAGATATTTGTACGGACGCTCAAAAATCAGGTCAATTGAGAATGACCGTAGAACAAGTCGTTTGGAGCAATAGTTTATATAGCACAAAAGTTGTAGCATTACACCAAGTCAAGGTATAGTTCAAAGATTAGCCATTTTCATAAATTATTTCATTTCTAAAAATGCTAAAAATGAAATATATACATACAATATACATACATACATATTGCTAAAACTAATGATCCGAAGTCCTTGCGAGACAAAACCATTTAGCAGCCTATCATTTTTATACCTACACTGATACGGAAAAAAAAATTAAGACATACATAGTTTTTTATATTTGTTGCAGGGATATTAGAACCACAGAACAAGGAAATGAGGTTAGAACATATAATTACCTTACTATATAATAAAATTGCCTAAAAATGTTTTCGGGCGTATTTTTTTGGGATTAGCAAGCATTTATTTAAAATGGAATTATATACTCTTAATTTGGTAAAACATCATCCAAAATATATTTTTCAAAGTTGTTCTACTAATTTCCATTCGCTGTCCAGAACCCAGAATCACACGTTCTACCTTCAACAGTTGCAAAACAGCTATGATTTTTACATTGCTCTCTATATATTTTGAAAGTAAATTAATGCATTTTGTTATTTAAAAAATATAATCAGTTTAACAAGTGCATTTATTTAGATAGAACGAAAAATATCTTTGTCCGTTCATAGTACCTAATTTTTGTTACGATTAAGGAATGGCGAATACCTCACTAGCTGAGTAAATTATACCCATCTTCGGAATACGATAGTAGTGCCGCGGCAGTCAACCGAAGCCGTCGATGTCACGTACCTACGTGTTACGCTGTCACAGTAAATAACGTAAGTACCTATTACCGTTCGCATGGTTTTGGATTTCTCTAATTTCCGTCCGCTTGTTTAATTTGATGCTGTTATGCCAGAAACTTTCAGTTAAATGATTATTATCCAGAAATGCATCGTTAAATTCATCCTTGAAGCATTATTCAATACTCTTTACCAATTTTTTTAATTATAAAATACCGTTTTGTTCCTTATAGCCGCGTTACCCTATTCTGTCACGCTAAAACGTGAAGGCAATTATAAAATGCCTATTAACTTTAGTTTTTTACTGATTTATTTTGCCACTTGTCAGCAAATAAATCGAGCTACTGCGTTATTTTCATACAAATATACTTACTTTACAGTCTCATTATTCAAAACTTATAAACAGTTATGTAAACATTTGTACGTCGATGTATGAGACGAATACTCGACTTGAATAAAAGTCCCAAAAATTCAAGATAACTTTCAGTTTTGTGCAAAGTACGTAAAGTGCAAAGTAGCCCTTAGTGTGAAGTGTATAGGGTGTATTTATTTTTCTTATTTCACACAACCAATAGTTTTTATTTTGGCGATTTACATCTGCAAAGCTTGATGCTTGCTTGTATGCTGATTATTTCTATGTATGTCTTATTAAAAAATCAATTAATAATTTATTGAGCAATTTTTTCATTCTCGCCACCTCGAATCTAATTTTCGTTACGCGCAAAAATTTTTCACTTCATAAATCCAAAAGTTCATGGATTTTTGGAGAGCCAAATAAACAGATTTATATAGTTTAAAGTGTTTTTTTCAAGTTTTATCGTGAGTACAAAGAATTTAATAAAAAAATAAAAATCGTGACGGAAATTATACGAAAAACGTCTAGTCGTGAGTTTTTTTGTAGGCCGTCACTGTCAGAAAAAGGCCCAACTCTATTATTCAAAAAACACATAATTAAAAAGAAAAAATCTTGCGCATTAAATTGTTAAAAAATCTGTATTCCAAACATCCAAATCTATGCAGCCGTTTTCTGCTTTTATTTAAAGATCGCCGGCGATCGCACAACCGTGTCTACCTATTGTGTATTGTTTTCCTATACTTGACAGGTTAAAATATTAATAGCATTTATTCTGGGGATAATTTGACGTATGATTACCTTTTGTTTTTTTTTTTACGTTTAGCTCTCTATCAGATTATATATAATTGATATACCTAATATAATTTCGTTACTACAAGAACTATTTTGTAGCAGAAAAGTAATGAAAACTGAATAATTTTCTGACCTTACGCCTATATAAAGGCAGCGAAACGGCCAAGACATATATTTTTCACTTCACACGTTCGGAAAATGAGGTTCTATAATTCAATTTCTGCTCCGAAAATCGCTTAGTACCGGCCTAGCATGGTAAACAATTTTTTTTTATTTAGAAAGAAAAATACGTCATAATGCGTTCCAAATCGCACTATTGACTTTTTATGTTACATTTCATTCTTATTTTCTATATTTTAAATAACTTTGAATTTATTAAAAAAAAGGTTTATGTCACGTTTCGAAATCCAAACATAGGTTGTGAATTCTCACCCACCGAAAATTTAAAATTCTTATAACAAATAGTTTAATCTTAATATTATTGTTTTTATGTATGTAAATAGTTATATTCATCTCACACGTTCGGAAAAGGAGGTTTAATCATTCAATTCTGCGCCGAAAATAGCATATTACCGGCCTAGCGTGGTAAAGTACTTTTTTAATTAATTATAATACTTACTCCGTTTTGGTTCGCTGTGAGGTGAAAAATTGTGTATTGCGCTTGGCAGAAAAGTTTTTAGCGTCTCCTACTTTGAAACCCTCACTAGGCTCAGGATTTAATCAATGAGTGTAGCGTGTAGAATTAGAAGCTTGGCTGTACTTGAGATCCGATTACTTTTTGACAGTGCAAGCTATATGGTTACTTCTTGGTATAACATTTTTACATGAAAAAGTGGGATGTGGTGGGATTGATTGTTTCAATTTAATTACAATATTAGGTACCTAATGGTTTCAGATATTTGTATAAATGAATCCAGGAAACATTTGATGAATGGAGTTATCTTAGAGGTTATTAAGGGCTGGTTACGCCAAGACATGTGTCTGTCTTTTTCAATACATGTAAAGAGTATGAAAAAAAACCTCACTTTTGCACTTTTTCGATGTTTTTCGCTGATAATTACGTAATTATCATTTTCAAAATTATCTTCTTGACTAAAAATCGTTGAAGCAACTTCACAATACTTTAAGGTGTATTTAGATGTAGAATTTAATATGTTTCCGCTATGATTTACGCCAAAATGATGAACCTACGCAAGCGCTTTTAGTGATTTTCTGATTACTTTTTACAATCATCTGTGAGGATCGTAGGTACTTAGTAGGTAATCAATTTAATATTTGTAGCAACCAGAAACACTCTTTAGCTTGCCATGTATTTTTTTTTGTGGCTACAACTTTATCCCACAGCATGTTTTCATCCCACTTACCCTTAAAAATGTCTACATTACAATATTTACAATAAGTCCAATTGTTGATTAAAATAGGTACCTAATACATTTTTATATTTTCAAGGTATTGGTACGGATCAAATACCAAAATACTACTATCAGATTTGGTCATGAATTCGTGACAAATACTATACTTTTATGTTTTATTAATGTACTTTGAATGTTCTAGGTCAGTAGTTCCCAAAGTTGTCTGGGCTACGACCTATCTAATTCAAGTTTCCAAACTCGGTATCCACCTCTACGCTGTCTTAGGAAAAAGGTAGCATAAAATTGGTAATTCTCAGATACCCTAGTCCAGGGCCTCGTCTAGGGTCCCGTCACTAGAGCCTAGTGACGAGTTTCGAGACGACTTAATGCAGTCGCGTTTGTTTTAAATTCTTCAAAAGTCTTTCTACAGGGCCCATCCAATATTCATTCGCGACCCACCAGTGGGTTACGACCCATAGTTTGGGATACCCTGATGTAGGTAGTTTAGCAACTTGACCATGTTTTTTGTAGATTGTATTATAATACACGTCTCGCTACGTTCTATTATATTGATTATTATTACCAACTAGTTTAGTTTCTATAACCACAAGTACTAGAAACAGAATATATTAAATATTGTGTAATTAAATGGGGCTCCCATACAACAAACGTGTTTTTTTGCCGCTTTTTGCTCTATATTACGAGTAATAATAATGAAGACAGAACCTTTCGTGCACAAGTTCGACTCGCACTTTGCTAGTTTTTTTCTAGTATATTTTATTGTATTAAATGTAAGTGGTTTATAGTTTAGTCTGTCTACAATCCCAAATCTTTTTACCCTTCCACATTGAACTTAAGGGTTAGTGCCTTCAAAAGATGGTGAAAGGTACACGATTGCATCTATGGTCTAATCTATAAGATATTTTTAGCCTTTTTACTGCATGTTTTTCGGATCACATCTATAACACTGATGATGAACAGATTGTATAGGTACCTAGTTATGTCAGACCCCGGCTTATAGGATTCAATTTTGTTCTGTGGGCACCGGTGCCCTGCTAGCAAATGGCGAATTAAACCTTTATCTGCATGAGAAGCACTAAGCAAAACATAATTAATAATTAGTATTAGTATAGGTAATATTGAAAAATTGTACTAATTTAAAATTTAAAATTTGTTCAATAACAAAGTTAGTTTTAGAAGGTGAGAGATTCAATCGTGATTTTAAAAACATGTTAAAGATAAACGTTTGCCAAGTCATATTACTTGCGTTCTTGTAAGAACAATATGGGATGTTGAAAATGATGTAAGAAAACCACTTTATTTGACAACAAACAAGTGAAATAACTTGACAACTAGTCACACGTTCCGTTTGTGTACAAAAGCATGTCAACTTAGAAAATATTTAACACGAATATTGACATATTACTCAGAATATTAAAAATCATGGATCAGATCGTTTATTCAGTACAGTTCTTACATTTTATACTTAGCTCGCCATAACCAAAAAATATTGTAAAAAAACCTCGATAACAATAGGTAGAATCACTGATTTATTTCTTATTTCAATAAATTGTTCATGATATATAAGAATATTTTTCAGTGAGTTCGTCTTTAATAGAATTTGTTAAAACGTCACCAATCTTTACGCACTTTTTGTATCATTTAATCAACTAGCTATATTAGCCTTTATAAATGTTCTTATTTAACTAAACAAACAAAAAATAACAATATAGTAATTTCATTCACATATACTTCGCTTTAAGTAACATACTTTTTCGATTAGTAACCACACAATTACTAAATGAAAGAGAAAAAACCGTTATTAAAACATAAATTCCGCGAAATCGAGTAAAATTTATTGACAGTGTTATAAGAAAAAAAAGTATATTAACGAATTCGAAAGAAGCTAATTTATATTTAGGAAAATAATAAATTTCTAATTTTATTAATGTCGTGAATTTATTGGATCATTATTAAAAACTGGTTTTGCTAGCAACACTTGGCGCTTCGATTAAATTTTATCAAAGTGGGTCCTCAAAAACGATATACCACATTCCACGCTTCACTTTTGCTTTTTTAAAGTTGGCTAGTTGTTACTGCAGCCTTCAACTTAAACTTGCTAAGTAGATGAATCGTGGACCTCAAGGCATTCCGCAAATTGTGAGAAAATACTCTAGGAGCGAGGTTACTCACGCATAAAACATTATTAATCAGATAATCAATAATGCGAATACAAAATAAATGACCATATACTTCTGTTATGACGTTTGGATAGTTATAATTTAATGACTTTTTTATTTTTTTTTAATTTGATTTATGACTATCATTATGTTACAAATACATTTAACGAGGCTTTGGCGAGGTGAACTCGCAATCTTTGTATACTGACTGCCAGTATAAACTTATAGTTTAATTCTAATCATTTCATGTATTCAATTCTTGCGCATGTATGTTTTGTTCTATGAAACTGTAAAAAAAAATTCAATAGAATATAAGTTTATTCAAAATTGGAAAGTTTATTATTTAACTGTGCTGATTCCTACTTCAATCTATAAAATGCAATTTTTGTTAAATAATGACAAGATCATAAACTATCGAGTAGATAATAGAGTAGTAGATCATGTAATGCTTATGCACTATGTAAGTATACATAATATATTTTAAGTTACTTTTAAACTAATTTTGATAAAAAATCATAAATGTTAACCATATGATGAACATCAATAATTTGGAGTACAAGCTATTATGATGCAAAATTTTCAACGTATTTTCATTCGCCGGAACGGATTCTATTATTGACACTTTACTTTACAGTATTACTCTTAGAAAACTTGGGAAATATACACGTACTTGTTGCATGTTTCCTCTTATTGAGAAGAGGGAGGCTGTTGGGTTTCTGGAGCAGTTCCTGCAGCTCAGGTTGTGGATCTAGATCCTCGTTCCTCGATTTCATTTTAATGTTTTTCACTAGCACTCACTAATATCATAATAAATTATGTTGGAGGCACTCGCGCCGATCATGGGTAGACCATTCTACCGGTGCATGGGTCAGGACTGCGGCTGGAGCAGGGTTGATCGTGTTTATATTCGGTGGCGCGGCGCCATCGGGCCACCGACGCGATGGTTTCAGAGTAAAGCCGCGACGCGACTAAGCGACCAGCGAGCGGTCAAGGGTACACTGACGCCTAGAATCGGTTCACTCAGCACCGTCATGTTTTGACACAAACGTAAAACTTGATTGGCATTGTCTTCGCCACCTAGGTTAATTATCAAGGCTCCATAATTAACAGTTCAAGCAAAACTCTATTGATCTACTTAATAAAAAATTACATAATGAGGTTAAAGCATTTTAGCACGATGCTAATTAGAGATGGCAGATTGTTTTCTTTTAACAATAAAGACATAAAATTGTCTCAAATTACAATGTCATTAATGTTAATATTCTCTTGATTCACCAATAAATTCACGATTATGAGAAAAGGTACCTTGTAACGAATACTGTTACCAGTTACTATCAATGTACTTACTTAATAAACACCTTTAACTTCATGTAAATTTAATTGCTATATTTATAGGTAGGCTGATGGCAAAATAATCCAAGATCAACATACGTGACGTCTTTACTGACGACGGTGTGGTCAAAAAATATCAATTATTCTCGGAATAAGCCCTCTAACGGAAAAGTTAAAATAATCAGAAAATGTCTTTTAGATGTGGTTCGGGGTTTTTTGTTAGTCATAGCTATGTGGGCTCTACCTGCGATAACATGACATAGGATATGTTAATGTAAACACAAGGTTTTTCCGCAACTGCTTTCTACATCTATGTTTTAAGTTTAATACAGTAGTTGTTTGCTGGTATAACTTCAATCTTTTTACTGTGCAAATGCCGGAAACTTTAAAATGATAGATGAACTGACGATCTCGTAAAGATCGACCGAAGCTGCCGTGTCCAGGTCATCGTGTATATTCTTGGGGGTGAAGATACCTTTATAGGGATTGAAATTTCAAAACCCTGCACAAATAAGAAAGCCCCCGGACTAACTTAAAATAGATGTTATGCGTCCGCACCGTGTTTCTAATTTCTGCAAAATGATCCGTTTGAAATCCGGGCACTTTCAAACCTTGTCCAGGCGCTATCTGGACCCGCCAAACTAGGACAGATCCGGCAAAACCCGGAAAGATGGTAGTCGACCTATCTGTACCCAGCAGTGTGTTATCGCAATGTAGTACGGCTAATAAAGAAGAAAAAGCCTTAACTAGTCTGATTAAAGGGTTTCCAGTTATTTTAGTTTCAATATGTGGTTTCATGTGTCATAATAAAGTCTTCTTTCATAAGTTTCGTTCCTTAAATTCAACAATACAAATCTCCTAATGTTTAATTGTTATAACAAAAATGAAACGCGTTAAGTACTTATTATCCTAGGGCCTGTTTCACAATTTAAAAGTATGCTCTGAGTATAGTACTTGACAGAAGATTTGACATATTTTTCATATCAAAACTGGCAAATCATCTGTCAAGTAAGCTACTCAGGACTTACTTTTGGATAATGATAAATAAATGAAAATAATGAAACAGTCCCTTAATGTTTTGTTTCGAGTATACTTTTTCAACACCGAAATCTGTATATCACCCTGAATGAGAGCAGCTTCAGAGTTCATTAATATTCACTTCTGATGTTATGCCTTTTAACTAGTGTTTGTAATATTTAACCGCAAACCAGAATTTTCCTCGCTTTTTCCTCAATATTACCGAGCAACATGAGTCTATTAGAGATAGTATTACTATTGAATGAATTTCAAGATACCTATACAAATAAATTATTTGAACTGTATAAGAAAAACAAAATGTGTAATAAATATTATTAAACACAATAAATGATTAATAGAAACAACCAACTGTGTTATTTATTATCACAACTACGACATGTAACTTGTTTTCTTAATAAAACCATTGCTGTACTTCTTATACAGGAACCTTTTAACTACTTAGACAAATTTTACTAGCAAACTTTAAACCTTATATGAGAGCATTAAGAGTTATAAGGAACTGAGATAGATCCAGTTGATTGATCGATTAATACCGACAGTGTAACATATAATTAAATAATAATCTATCGTAAGTACCACTCCGATCAACATGGTAAAGTAATGGACTATATTATATTCAAACACTTAATTACTTAAAAAGTAAAAAATTAAACACCACGTTTGCTCTGAACGAGGATGAGAAGATTGCCGTACCTAAAGTTAACCGGAAGTTTTAGGAAATCATACATTTCCGGTAAAAATTTTACGGACTATTATGCAATTTTATAGCGCGCATACGGATCACGATATGCTCTCGACTGTACAGTACCTATATGGATTGTGTCGTGGCGATTACAATATTTCCCATGGACACTTGTAGCAGCGGGAGTCCCCAATATACTGACGTTATACGAGTTCGTCAGTGCTTAATTTATTCATCGTAAAAATTAAACCCTTATTTATCTCTTTCGGTGAATCGATAAGCGTTGAACTTTTAACTACTTATTCAAAACCATGCCGTAGGTATATTTATTTAAAAGGTCGTAAATTTTAAATTGCAAAAGTTTTACATACTTAAGTATATTATTGAACATAACTTCTATTGTTTGCTTAGGCTTCCCGTGAATACTAAAATATTGCCAAGACATTCGGCCTGCGATTGAGGCAGTTAAGCAAATTTCGCAATAGTTGGTTGCAGGATGGGTGACCAATATTTTAATATTTACAGCTTCAAAATGCACGTCTTACCCAGCACCTAAACCCACCTATTAATCCGCATTGGGTCTGAGCCTCAGAACTAGACCATATTGCTCAATTGAAATCCCTAAAAAATAATTTAATTGTTTATTTTCTATTAAGTTAAGAACTGTGTCAGTGTAGCAGACTTTGCTTTTAATTTTTTGGAGGCAAGAAACTAGCTAAAAGCAAATTCCATAGGAAAAAAGGAATAAATGAATTGTCAGGGAATTCCTTAACAATATTGCTTTAGCGCCCTTTTCAGAGCCCCAGGTAGTTGTTTATGGCCCATGTCCCCAAAGGAAGGCCTGTGGAGAACCCCAGAAGTGGGGATATTAAAACAGCAGATGTTATACCAATTCAATAAATTTTCAAGAACTCTCGTGAATGATTAATCACTTTCACCTGCAGGATAATGTAAACAATTATATCATTTTCTTCACTTGAATCGAAATATTACCTACAAAGTAGTTCAATTATTTTTTCTAGTTTATTTCACTTTTCTTTTGAATTCTCTTAAATTGGCCTTTCCTTTAGTAGAAAACAAACCGCAAACTGTGAACTAAATGAAAACCTACAATGCCCATAATTCAGAGAAGAATTTTATACTTACCTGAAGTTTATAATATTTTTCAATTAAATTATTATTTTTATACTTACTAATATTATAAAGAGGAAAGATTTAATTGTTTGTTTGTTTGTTTGAATTGAATAGGGTCAAGCGAAACCACTGATCGGATTTGGATGAAATTTGGTACACAGATAGTAGATAGCCTGGTTATGAACATAGGTTACTTTTTATCCCGATATTCCCACGCGAACGGAAACCACGCGGGTGGAACCGTGAGCGGCCGTGGGGGACATAAAAAATGGTTAATGATGTTCAATCTGTTCATAGGTACTGAAACATAAACAATTGGACAAACTTGTGTAATAACATTCGAACTTGTATTACGAAAACCGCATCTAAAATTAACGACATAGGTAAAGGACAATCTCAAGCTCAAAGTATAAAGCCTGTACTGCTGTTGACTACATAAAAATACCACTTGTATAATAACTTAGTTTTAGAAATAACGACAAAATATACATACAACCATACAACGCCGTCTTGCATGCCATACCGCTAAAATAATAAAAAGCAGCAAAAATGATGTAGTTAGTTACTGCAAATATATGAAACAGTTAGTTCCTTATTATAACTTTTTAATTTTGCATTTTACAATGCTATTTTTATGTGATAAATATTAAACAAGAGAATATACTAGAAAAAAGCAACTTGTCTCACATGTCGCCCTGACGGGATTCGAACCCGCATCCTTGGGAATCCGGCCCAATGCAGTAACCAATTATGCTACAGAGACCTATTAGGACACGTCGGATTTTTCTATAATAGTATATTCGTCTTTCTGCGGTGTTGGCCACCGTCGTTTCATCAATGAGAGAAATATCCTCGAATTCGAAAGAAACATCTTTACAGCTGATGTTTGACTATCGATTAAGATGAAATAGCCTTCTAATTATAACTTTTTAATTTTGCATTTTACAATGCTATTTTTATGTGATAAATATTAAAGAAGAGAATTTACTAGAAAAAAGCAACTTGTGTCATGTCATGTCGCCCTGACGGGATTCGCAGTTCGCAGTTCCTGTGTGTTTGTGCATTGGGCCGTATTCCCTAGGATGCGGGTTCGAATAGCATCATAAAAATAGCATTGTCAATTATATTGTATTGTACATGAGACAAGTTGCATTTTTCTAGTATACTCTCTTGTTTAATATTTATCACAGTTAGTTACGTCAAAATATATTTTTCAAGAATTAAAATCAACAATTCTAAGCACCCAAAACCTGAACGACGCTTAAAGCGATTTTCAGACTACGCTATAATATAATAGCATATAGCTTATTATAGCTCATAGCACAACGATATCGCTCACTATACATTTAGAACACGTTTACACTTAGCTATAAGTAATATATATTATTGGCTTACTATGCGCTATAAAATCGAGCAATGCGGTGGGTTCATGCTGTCTATTTCGCGCGCCACCCTCTTCCTCCTGCCTCACCCCCAGCCGTCCCGCATGCGAAACGAGTAGTATAAGTACATGGACTCATTGCTACCATAAAATATAAGACTTATTTTCTAAACGTTTTGCTTGAAAACAACCCTGGAAGCACTTAGATTTCTTGGAAATTTTTAATCTTTAAGATGTGGGAAATAATTTCCCACTGTTTGTTCCTGCAATGAAAAAAAAATTGAACACTAATTTCTATCTGAAATTCGCTTACAGTTGTAAATTATTTTGCTCGCGGAGACTACTTGTTTTTTGCCGTGATTGTGATTGAGATCCTTCGATTCCTTATTTTGAACGTTGAGAAACCGTTGAAACGTTGTAGTCACCACTATAGCCTAAACCTCTCTATGATGGCTGAATAGATATTTACCTTGGCCTTTTTCAGATTTAAAAAAGTGTCTAATGTCCGACAATAGCTTCTTTTTCTTTTAATTGAAGCCGGCAAAAAAATATGAAAGAAAGAAAAATTGGAAAGAAAAAATCTTTTATTTAACACACTGATAAAAAGAAAAAGAAAACATAAAAGAACAAGAAAAAATAAAATTAAAACTAAAATCTTACTGTTATATACACAACTATAAGAATAAAACAGAAACAAGTCAAAAACAGAAAAAAAATACAGAAAAACAGAGTATATATATATAAAATTCAGTATAAAATGCGTGTATTCAATCAAAACCTGTCTCAGCAATGTGCCTCCGTGCCATCCAAGTTGGGCAGGATGAGACACAGAGGCGCTGTTATTCTGCCAGGGCGCCTAAAGATCAGGACGTCTATCTGTAGTACCTAAGTTAATAATATTACATATAAATACATACAAACATTAAGCAGAGAAAAATAAATAATATAAAAATTTAAAAAATTCAGTGGCAGTATAGATTGACTCTTTCGTCAAATGTCAGTGTCGTTTTTGACTTGCTGTCACTTGTCATTGTCAGTAACAATTTAATTTTGCCACGTCAAAAATGCCACGTACTTAACCTAATGTAAATTGCCAACTCAGCACATGTGTGGCTGGAGATTTATCCATGGGGATCCAGAAGTGCGAAGTGCTTACAAGGCTTGCCACGTATCCTACTTACAGAAATATGGATATGGATATGGGCTTCATCTGACATTTGAAGCCCATATTATATAGATAAAATATAAACTTCAAATGACAAATGAAGCCCATGCTCATACCCATATTTTTTGCCGGTAGCCCCCTGGTGCGGTGTCGTTCGTGTGCATCACTCCTCAAAAATCGCGGTCAACTGAACTTGCTTTAAACATAAACCGCGTAATGTGAACGCCATGCTATAAAGTATAGCATTAGGTCCACAGACATATTAGGTCCTTATTTGCTATACTATATAGTTTTTATTCCCTGAATCATAAAAACGATAACAATAAGATTAAACTATTGGTTATAAGAATTTTATATTTACGCTGGGTGAGATTTCACAACCTATTTTGGATTTCGGAACGTGACATAAACCTTTATTTATAAATTGTCATGTGTCTTGCATGGACTTATTATACTAACAGGAGTGAGTACTCGCAGCTGAAAAGCGAGCCGAGCGAGATATGTAGTACCGAGGCTGTTTGTCTCTTTCTAATAAAGTGACAATAAGATTTCGCAATGTGAGACTTTGCATGTTGAAATCTATTTTATTTTAATTAATTTCACAGGAAGACCTACAATTGGTTTCAGTTACATGGTCGATTATTAACTATAAATAAAGTTTCCACATTTATATACTATGTAATTAATATCTACCTACTTTAAGGTACTTAAAATTCATTAAAACAACATTGGTACCTTTAAGGTATATTTAGATTAAACATTTTGTTATTTTTTTAACGGAAGTTGACCGCGACCGCGGAAACAACTTAGAAATTTTCCTCGCTATTGTGTGTGAGGTGGAAAATTGTGGTTGCACTCGGTAGAAAAGTCTTTAGCGATTCGTACCTTTGAAATCCTCGCAACGCTCAAGATTCAATCTTTGAACGACTTTTAGCGTCTCGTACCGTTGAAATCCTCGCAACGCTCAGGATTCAATATTTGAATCCTAGAATCCTTCACTTCACACAGGTGGTAACCGCCTCTGTGGTCTAGTGGTACAACCACCGGTATGAGACCCAGGGGTCCCGGGTTCGATTCCCAGCGGGAGTACATATTGTATACGGTTTGGTTGGTGGAAGGACTCGTTATAAGTCCACCTGGCTAGCTACCACCATCGTGTCTAAGTCTGACGCCATAATAACAATGTTTTCAGCATTGTTGTGTTCCGGTAGTTAGAGATAAGATAGCCAGTTCCTCGGTGATTAAGGATTCCGGGAAAGGCTCGCTTCCATCTTCAGCCTTATCAATACTTAACATCAGGTATGATGAAGGCTAAGAGTGTCCACATTGTTTATAAAAAAAAATGTATCAATAAAGGTAACTCGGCGATAAATTCCAACTTTCCAGCCTTGCATAACAAATAACTATTTTGTAAAAGTTCATATGAGTCACATTATTAATTATGTTCATTTGGGTCACATTGTCAGTACGTAATAAACCGGCCTATAAAACACGAGGCATATTATTGTCATAATTACAAAAAATTGCCTAAGTCAACACGTCAGAAAAAAAAAATGGAAACACGTCAGAAAAAATATAAAAGTATTGGAGAATTTCGACGGTGGTCCGCAAGTCTCGGTGACTCAGTGGTTAGAGCATTGGACCGGATTTCCAAACGTCGTGGGTTCGAGTCCCATCTGAGAATTCACTTGTGGCCGAGTTAATTTATTCCAATATTTTTCTATTTCAAAATTTATCATAACAATAGCATTGAAAAATGCAAAAATTCAAAAATCATAAAAAATGGTTGTTCATACATTTTCTTTATTCTACTTACTAATATTACTAGCTCATCGTGATCTCGACGTACTGATTTTACATTTAATGTTAAAAAAAAATTTATGGAAAAATGCACCTACTTATGTATTTATTTATGTATGCCGCCTTGGAAAAGCCTACGATAGTGTATATGGGAAGTTTGCGTTGCGTAGTGTTGTAATCCGGAAATGGCATTTTGTCGTGACCATAGTATAACCAACTAAAATACTTTTAAATAAATTGATTCATTAGTGTAACCAATAGCAACAAATCTAAGTTTAAACAAACTTAAACTTTGGTAGGTACTATCCGGTATTCAATCGTTCCGTGATCTCCCACAACTTTTCAAATATTAGTAGTCATTACAAGATTAAAATTATTATTAATATGTACATTTTATTTCAATCCATTACCGTTACTTTTACACTTTGCTAGTAATGATTATGATTTAATACAGCCGTCCATAACTGCATTTCGTATTTCACCCCTATAATTATTTATTTATTGAACCACTAGCCTTCCACCCGCGACTTTCGCGTTAACTAAGTTATTGGCATCTATTGGAATAAACAGTATCCTTTGTTCACTCCCCAGGTACAAGTTATGTCCATAACTCCTCTGTAAATTAAGTAATGACGTCCACTTTCAAAAAAGGCCCTTTAATGTATGGAGCCTGAATAGGGTTTCTGATTTCTCGACCAAGTTTTTTTTATCGAGTTTCTGGAATCTCGTGGCTATATTCTCGAGTTTTCTCGGGTCTCGAGTATTTGAGTTAAAACTGTTGAAATCTGATGAAATTTAATAAAAAACAGGATATTTTTAAAACCTAATGCTACTCTTCTTGCATTACATTCAATATATAGCTAATGTCATCACAATGTCCTTTCAACTTTCGTTGTCATCTTTCTATTGAACTTTCGATTGGAACATTCAATTACTGAATGCATTAATGAATGCAATGTTATCGTACAAAAATAAAAATCTGCGATCATTCAATAGTTTTCATACAAAATACCTGTTTTTGTAGACGGATTATTATAGTAAATCTTGGCTGATATTTTTTCAATTTGGTACATATCAAAAGCTAGAATGTTCAACATTTCGACTGTGTATTTCATTTATCTTGGGAATTTTTTCGTCTTGACTATGCGGTTTTTAAACTACTTACTTCAAAATTACATACAATAATGACCAGCAACTTTTTTGTTGAAGACTGCATAAAAACTAAAAAAAAGCCTTTTCACAAAAAAATAAAAAAACACCGTCGAAATGTTGAACATTCTAGCTTTTGAAAGGTATCAAATTGAAAAAATATCGGGAATAATAAACAGGGATTTTGTATGAAAATCATTAGGTAATTAATTACAAACTTTTTTTATGTACATTTTACATGGTTTTGAACGCTTTGCTGAACACAGAATACCATGTCAATGACGATGAAAAAAACTCACAGAGCGCGCTACTCTTTCAACTGACATAGCGCATGCATCAGGCAGGCCTGGTTAATGAATAATGAAGGCTTAAGGCTTAATGAACACATGTAACATACTCGTACTTTAATCTCAACAATTTGGCTTCCGTAAAAGAAGTTCTCCTGCTCTTGCTTGCTTTGACTTGGTAAAGTATGTAACTGAGTGTATAATAACACCCCTGTACTTGCATTATTTCTCGATATGAGTTGTGTATTCAATTACGTGAACCATGATAAATTATTGCATAAACTAGAATCGTATGGTATTAGAGAAAAGGCTTAGAATGGATTAAGAGCTACCTAAATGATAGAAGGTAGTGCACAGGTACGAGTATAACAAAACTTTTACAGACTAATATTTTAATAAAGAAACGAATAGATCACAATTATTATTTAGAAAAACAGGTGTTCCACAGGGCAGTTTTGTCGGTCCGCTACTATTTTTATTATACGTCAATGATCTCCCTAATGCTACCCCACATAAATGCATCCTTTTTGCAGACGACACTACAATTATTGTTAAGAAAGAGGGCAATGTTACTCTAGAATCGCTTGCAAATACCGCTCTTAAGAATATAATAGATTGGTTAAATGCTAATGAATTAAATATCAATTTGGAGAAATTCTATCATACGGCTCATCCAAACAAAATATAAACATTCATTATAATAATAACAAAATTGACGAGGTAGACAGCTATAAATTTTTGGGGTTGCTCATTGACGCTCATCTTAATTGGAAGGGACATGTTGATACTGTGTGCAAAAAAACAACAACGTTTCGCTTTTTTATAAAAAAAAGTACGACAGTTTCAATTGAAGCTGCTGTGTACCATGGGTACGTATCATCGGCCCTTAGCCATGGTATATTACTTAGGTTGATGTAGAGAGAGCCTTATTGATACAGAAGAGATTATCAGGGCATTAAGCAACATCTGGTACTTAGAAAGTTGCAAACCATATAAAAAAAAAATATAGTACCGTTATAAATATATTACCGTTGGCTGCCTTTACATAAGAGAAGCTGGTATTTTTATTAAATCTTTCTCTTTGTACTACAAAAGAAAGAAGTTACCTCTAGACAGATAAGGTAACGATATGCAGACTTAATATATCAACAAACAAATACTTGCTTGCTGTTAACAAGCATGGTAGACGAGAGTGTCACTCGCTGGTTGTGCATAGACATAACACAAGGTCCATATCAGCGGGCAAGTATTTTGTGCCCAAAGTTTCAAACTACTTTGGTGATAGAACCCTCAATAAGAGAATACCTTTTATATTAAATAGTTTGCCTCAAAATATTAGACTTGAGAATAACTTAAAGAAATTTAGTTCCTTACTTAAGAGTTATTTATTGGATTCATACAAATAGTTTTTAACATAAGTATTTGATTGTATACACCTTTAAATTTAAATAATATATATATACATAATAGTACGATAAAGAACCTGTGAGACTGTACCCACAGTCAAACTACATATGTGGTTTTGTGGGACCCTACTTGTAATGTACGATATTTAAACTGAAATAAATAATAATTCATTCAATAAAAAAAAACTCCCTGCTGCAAGGATATATATAAAAGAAATGTATATAACAAGAATATATTAATATATAAATAAATGGAGTCTTATTTAAAAAAAAAGACGGGTTGCACTCCGGGAGTGCCGGCAGAAGTGAAAACTTGATTATTAACGTTGAGCATGTTTGATATTTTGGAATGGTTAGGGAATAATTTTGCACCAATTGCTTTATCAGTATAAAAGTACTATCATTTATGTGGTAGAATACAATATTCATTTATTGCGCTATCGTACACAAACATGACAAACCATATTAAAGTGAACGTTAAGTTAGGTAATAAGATATAAGAAAACATTAGTTATTATAGAGAATCTAAAAATATATATTGACAATAAAACAAGAGACAAGTAAAAGACATTATCAACAGTCTGTCGCTAAGCAACCGAGACCATAGTCAACCTGTCACCTCAACATTCTCCATCCGTCCTACGCTTTTTCGATCAGGTCACGTGTCCTGACGCGAGTTTAAGATTTTATACCCATTACAGAAAAAGTGCTCAACGCCGCTAAAGAAGTTTTCACTTCAAAAATATTAAATGGCTAATAGAACAATATTTTTATAGTTTTAAAGCATATTTGGATTGGAAAAATTTGCTGAATTTAGTATTCTTACATAAACATAATTCAATGTATCTTGCAATGTTTAAATTTTGCATGTCTGCGAGCAGACTAAACACATGTACATATATGTCATATAAGATCTGTTATAACTGTGTATATGGAAAAAAATGTATTTGTTTAACTATTATTTAGTAGAATTTGGTTTTTCTTATTAAGGTAAGGAAAGGAACAAAAATTAAAACTTCTAACATACTTTCCTACTTAATACACAAAACTTAGTAATTTACAGTTGATTTATGATTTGTGATTATAATATCCCTATTTTAGTGAATTTGAATTGAACTTATTATGGGTGAATATCAAATTAAATCTGTTTTAAGAATGACTAAATACTCTACTCGTAGAAATGAATAAATACTCTTCTGACTGACGAAATAATTAGTACCTAACCTAAAAAACAAATTTTACAGCTAATTTTATAAATCAGTCTATCAAAAATGTCATGGAATAGGTGTACTTATTAATAGTTTCTGACGAGACTGAAGACATTACTTGCAAATCAAATCAGTAAAACCAAAGTTGGCTATTCCTAGATTAGCTAGACCAGTCTAGAAGCAAAGTTGACCTATTAAGTAATTAGGAAACTTATTTCTGTCTTAGAAAATAGGCTTCTAAGAATATTAGAGCATAATAGACTCGTCCGAAAGTCGGTTTTCTATGTTTCGTCGGCTAGCGCGATGCAAATTCGAAACTCAAGAATGTTCAAGTTCCAAACATATTTTTTTTCGTCTCGAATGGAGCCAAATTTATCTAGTTTTCTCGAGTTCGAGAAAGCTAGAGCAGAAACCTTATCCCTGAATCATCCGGAATAATTGTAGTGCGTAAGCTACAATACAATAGTTGTACAGCTATGACGGACCGTATTTTCACGAATTCGGCTTCAAAATAAATGACTTTTATGCAATCATCATAGTCTCATAAAAAACTCTCTAAGGACACCCAAATCCCCTTCCTTTTGCCCCCTTAGGAGTTGATGTTCGGAAAATTACAAAATATAAGTTCGTTAATTCGTATTTAACTTCTATATTATATAAAACTACTATATTATATTAAAAATTAGTGACTTTTAATTTGAAAATAAAGGACTTTTTATACACAAAGGTTGTTCCTTAGCTTAATGTAAGTAACACTATTGAAAACAATTACATTTTTTCCCCTGTGGTTCTTAGTGACTTCTTCGTCTTCTTTAGAACCGACCGACATGTAGCTATCGTCGTAGCTTTTGATATTCCCAAGTAAGAAGTAGGTATGTAGGTACTCAACCGAATGGTTAAATTAATTTATATTCAATGTATACGTATATTTGTTCACATCGGATTATCCAGTAACAATAGGTGTCGCGAAGGACTGTAGACCGGTTTCGGCCATAGTCTTGAGAAATAATAAGTTGGTTACATAGCATCATACTCTTAAAATAATCTATTAGCTCGTGTATAGTATAATCGGGGAACTTCCCGGTTGACCAGTAGCTTTTTTGGGAAGCATTTTCTCTGAAAGTACTAAGGTAAAAGTAATAATTCAGTTTCCAATGAAATATCTATTAATGTTCTATTAGTTGTGATATTAAAGTTTTCTATGTATATTTTACATTTTCCAATAAAGCTCCTTAAAAAATATCTACTGGTCTACCGGGAAGTTCCCCGACTGTATCCCCGACATCCGATGACCAACTAAAGAAAGAAGGAAAACTTTATAAAAAACAATTATGTAGTAACAAAGAATAACATAGTCTCAACTCTAGGTCGAACGCTAAGCCGCTGTGCCATATGGGCTGTTCTTTCTTTACCCTTTAATAATAAAAACATAAAAGCTAAGTAAGTAAAGTAGCTAAGTATTGAATCTTATAGAATAAATATTAATTAAATCTAAATATTTTGAAACACGAATCCGCCATGTATGATCAATTGATCACTTACTATCGACCTGTGACCTATCACTTACGACGACCTGTTTGGCGCAGTGCCTTCTGCGCCAGAGGTCCCGGGTTCGACCCCGGACAAGACAAATATTTGTGTGCAGGAACATGTCTATTTGTCTTGGTCGGGGTGTTTAATGTACATATATTATGATGTATTTACAAAAAAAAAGGATATATGTATGTTTATCCCTTAGAATAATTCTAAGGTCCGTTATCTAGTATTCGTAACACAAGTTCTTCATGAAACTTAACGTGGGCTAGATAATTGGTGTGTTTGGTATGCAATTATTTATTTATTTTACTTCGATTCGAACTGACTAACTTATTAAACATTTTTTTTTAAGTAGGTACTGTGTAACGAACATTATTTAAAACACAACACGTTATTTAAAAACTATGTTAAAATTTTGTTTCATCTATTCACATTTTTATACTTCAACTTTCGTTCTGAAGATATTCATTCACTCTTCGCCACTGTTAGGTAGTAATACCTACTTTTTCTCTGTTTAGTATAAACAATTCAACAGTAAACTTTTTCCGCAAATAAAATCAAGTACCTACCTAATGTTTGTCACCCATTGTCTTACTTGCTTAAGTCATTCATATAAATATTCTTGTTTGTTATAATAAAAAACACTATACCTATATTTTTTATGGTAGGTACTGACTTGACAATGTTTTAATGACTAACGGTAATTTAAATATCATATACACATTATCCCGTTAATGCGTTTGTACAGGTGTTTCATTCCCGTTCTGTTATTTTCATAGAAATAAGCTTTCGGTACTTACTCTAGGTAAACTTTACGGGACGGTAGGTCGTTATTTAAAAAAAGGAATAACTTAATAAAAACATTAAGTAGGAATAAGTATCTAAGTACCAATAGGTATTACAAATTTTGAGGTCAATCAGATATGTATTACTTTAAAGAAATAAGTTTTTGTACTCGTATATAATAGGTACTAATATGTATGTAATCGAATAGTAAATCCTACCGCAGATTAATACCTTGATACCTAAATGAGGAGGAAGATAATCGAGAGGTATCAATTGTAATGCGTATGGTTAAAATTATTACTATCGACCTTGTATGTATTACAATTTACAATGCCGAAATAGAAAAGACCTAATTTTACAAGACATATGAACGAAAGACCGAAAATTAAAAGGCCGAACGTTCCCCCCCCCCCCCCCCTATTTTTACAACAGTTATTTTTTTAAATAACTGTTGTAAAAATTACTTTTCTTAGGATTCTCGGTATTTTGAAAATGGGTGTTTTGCGTCGGTAATTCGGTCGTATGTAATTGTCTTGGACGAATTAACCACTGGACACGAAACCCGAGAAGAATGTATGAAATCACGATCAACCAATTCTTGCGGGGGTGAGGGGCGATAACTAATGTCAAATAATGACAGTAGTGCTTGAAGTAATCGATATTTATTTTATCGATAAGTAAGGAGTGAATGAATGAACCTATTGAGTTTAATAAATCATTTGTGTTTTAAAGAAATTAGTAAGTTAATTGTTTATTTCGTGGAAAAATAAAAAGCACGATAAGTAAGGAGTGAATGAATGAACCCATTGAGTTTAATAAATCATGTGTGTTTTAAAGAAATTAGTAAGTTAATTGTTTATTTCGTGAAAAAATGAAAAGCACTGAAAATCTCATTTAAAAAATCTCTCAAATTCATAAAAACTATAAAATATGGTTTCCAAAGCGTTTGTTTGGGTTTCTTTTGTGAAAAATGGGTAGATACATGCAACCTGATACTAAGTACTGATAAGGCTTAAGATGGAAGCGCGCGCGCTTGAGGATTCCGGGAAAGACGCGTCTCTGCTGGAATCCTCAATCACTGAGGAACGGCTATCTTACCTCTAACTGCCGGAACGGACTTAGATAAGATGGTAGTCGCTAGTCAGGTGGATTTACAAATTACTTACTAACACTTTTTAAGTGAGTAAAAAACATTAATATTTGGTTTATATAATAATATAATTCATTATTTACATTAACTTCTTTAATCACTCGAGCTTTTTTTATATAAAACAAAATATGGGTAATTAGTTCATTACAGAACCTTTGTATGGGACATACACAATAGCAACCCCTCCATAAGTGTTTAATTTTATAATCGATTGCAATTCCTTTCAACTCGTTCGTATGCTCGTGCTCGTATAATAATGTACCTTTTAAATGAAAAATTTAAATGGATTGTGATAGATTTAAAATTAGACTATTAGCCCCCTGTAAGGTAATTGTGTACGTCTACTGTAGGTATAACCCAATTGTTCTTCTTAAAAAAAAATACTTTTGTAAACTATCTTGGTGTACAATAAAGAATATTTTATCTTTTATCTTTATCTTTATGGTAGGAAATGGAAGGGTAATAGGGAAACAATTTGTACAACAGTTATTATTAGGAATTTTCGGCATTTAATACGCACCCCAACTTTCCATTCATTAGGAATAATACAGCATCATAAGATGATCTCACTATCCTCGTATGACTACAACTGATATTTTATTAATACGAAATACGAGTACCTACCTACGAGTATTAACAGTCGTTGAGGACAATTTGAAGTCACCAAGATAACACGACGGAAAAGCTTTGGTTTTAGAATAATTGAAGGCAACGTGACGATTACCTACATACGCCACAATAAGAAAATATTATTTTAACTTTTCGAATCCTAAACATGATGCTGTTTTTCGTTAATTTAAGATATTGTTTCAGAATAAATACCACGATTATTTTTTAACTTTACGACGGTTCTATAGAACACAGAAAATTGAGAAATCGCACCTTATTATACTACTTAAAGGGAACTTGCATCAAACACAAAACACACGTTACATTTAAATTATACCAAATTGATTTAGACCATAATTAACATTCTAAATGCATACATACAAATCAAGGCAGCAAACCGAAAACTAAATAGGTAGGTATCTAGTTAAACTTGAAACAAAGATAATTCTAAGGCCACGAAAGTAGTTAGGTCAAAATACTAGTACCTATAAGTAGACACTCTAGTCTAGGTTAGGGTACATGTGCATGACAGTAGCGGTGCAGGAAGACGAAATAATGTACTATATGACCAAGACAATTAGGAGCATGACATCTGAGAAAAACTTAAAAAATCTAACTAAAACCCAACATTTCAAGAAGAGGCAATTAATCAGTTAATCAATAAATTAGATAAAAAGAGAAGTGCAGTGATAGAAGTGGGCTGCTGGTGCCATAAGTGCAAAATCGCATTCCTGTCATGCGCGTAATTGTCTTGGTCGTGTAGTGAATAAAATCTGATTTTTAATTCGACGGAATTTTGACAGATGTATTTTTTAGGCATCTTCATCATTACAAACCTTTTTCTCATGTACTTTTTATTAGTAATTTATGGATACCTATGAATAAACGAAGATTAAAAGAGAGAACGAGACCAAGTAAGCTAATTATTTAAACATTAGCTAAGTTTAATCTAAATATACCTTATTCTTGTTGTTTTAATGATATAAAAAACTAAAATAATAAAAATGGGAGTATAGTTTATTCAAAGTTATTCGAAGTAGGAAAATATTGTTACTTTATAAATAACAATAAAAATGATTCGGTAAATGTTGACATTGACATGAGGTACAAGACAAAGACAATTTAAAAAAAACATTTTATAAAAAAAAATCAAACCGACTTCAAAAAGTAAAAAATAAAACTTTTGGAGTCGGTGCCAGCCAGGGCATTCTACATTGAACTTCTATTAACTATATATTTTTTTGGCCTTAGCTAGCTAGCACCGACTCCAAAAGTTTTATTTTTTACTTTTTGAAGTAGGTTTGATTTTTTTTTATAAAATGTTTTTATTTCAGATTTTTTAGTTACATCATGTGCCGTTACTTACACTAAAAATCAGCCCATACACAACAATGTCATCTAGGTAAACGACTACTTGCCAAAAGGTGATTTATATTTTTCAAGATTATGAAAAAACTACTAGCCAGATCTTCGTAAAAATTATATGGGACCAAATTGACAGTGTACCCGATCGAACAAAAAAACAACTATTAAAATCGGATCACCAACACCGGAGTAATCGGTATACATACATCAGACAAAAAAAAAAAAAAAAAAAAAATACGCGTTGAATTGAGTACCTCCCTCCTTTTTTGTTGAAGTCGGTAATAAAGGTTTATGCGCCTGTTCCGAAATAATATCATAGGTTGTGAAATCTCACCCAGCCTAATATAATATTCTTATAACAAATAGTTTAATCTTATTGTTATTGTTTTTATGATTCAATACACTAAAATTATATAATAAAACTAAAACGGAGTATTAGGTATAATTAATTCAATGCTAATTAAAATAAGTATAAAATGTAATAAAAAAGTCAATATTGCGATTCGAAACGCATTTATGATTTTCTACGCGGAAACAGAATGACAAATCCTTCTTTTCCGAGCGTGTGAGGTGAAAAAAACATTACCATTACTCACATTTTTTTTTTATTTTTTTTTTTTTTATTTTTACAATTTTTGGAAAACTAACAGCTATGTATGTAATACATTTTTAAATATAATATGTACTGACGGCTAATTACAAGTTTTCACAGGTAACATTGCAGATAGTGTACGCCAAGGCATAACTTTTGGACCTTTACCTTTTATAAATGCCTACTGCACCGAGGGTGGCGGTTTCGATCCCTACCGTTTATTCATAATATCATTGGCTCACAATTTTCAATGTGCCTACGTTTGATTTTCACTTTTACTTGGACTTATTAAATGAACCAAAGTTTAAAAGAACAATAGCTGAGGATAACAGGTCGTCAGTTTTTTAATTTAATTTAAAAAAAATGTATTGCGTTAAGAATGTGTATCAGTATTTTTTTCATTTTAACTGAAACGAAGTATTACATAAAATAGGAATTCGCGAGTTCTGTGATTGAAGGGAATTTCCCTGTCCTTAAGGAAAAATAATAGCAAAATAAATAATGTAGCTGGCTTCCTTATTTGCTACTAGCGGCTGCCCGCGGTTTCAACCGCGTGGTTCCCATTCCCGTGGGAATATTGGGATAAAAAGTTCCCATGTTTTAATCCTGGCTATGTACTATTTCTGTGCCAAATTTCATCCAAATCGGTTAAGTAGTTTTTGCGTGAAAGTGTAACAAACAAACTGACATACTTTCGCATTTATAATATTAGTAGGAAGTAGGATAGGATAGGACATTACTGTTTAAACTTGGCACGAAACAAATGTTTTGTGTGATAATTTTTAATCAAGTAAATATACTAGAAAAAAGCAACTTGTCTCATGTCGCCCTGACGGGACTCGAACCCGCATCCTTGGGAATCCGGCCCAATGCACTGACCAATTATGCTACAGAGACCTACGAGAACACGTTGAAATAATTGGTCAGTGCATTGGGCCATTGCTTTTTTCTAGTATATTTACTTGATTAAAAATTATTACATAAAAATAGCATTGTAAAATGCAAAATTAAAAAGTTATAACAAATGTTTTGCTTACTCATTTTTGTTTTCCATCAGATTATAAAATTTCCTAATGCCTAACTACCTAAGACTAAAGTTTTTAAGGACAATATTAAGTTTGTAGGTCACTGTTTTTTTTTTGTATATGACTACTTACATGACTGGGACTAATATAATGAATAGGATAGTTCTTGAAATCCTGTTTAATATTGATACTAGTATGTCATTTCGAATTTATGTATTCTCTATATAAAATAGTACACAGTTTTACACAAAATCAAGAATAATGTTCTTTGTAAAAAAAAAAATATGTTAAGATTAGCACTTAGTTATTCTTAATGCCTAACTAGCTGTAGGCATATTAGGTAAGACTAATTCCACCTTAATGCAAGCTAATAAGTAAAACTTATACACATTGCATGCTTTAGCATTAATAAATTTGTCATCATACTAATAATTATTAATGCGAAAGTACGGATGTTGGTTTGTTACCGTTTTCACACCTAAATTGCTGAACGGATTTGAATGAAATTTGGTAGATGAGGTACAACTATTACGTAAGAATTCTTACTTATGGAACGATATGAAAATAAAACAAACTTTCTGTTACAGATGCGGTCAATTAAGGCGTCACGTTCCGCTCGTCCAGCAAATAAAGCCCTATTTACACGCCTGTTGTGTGGATCTTGAAGACTCCTGAAATCAGTAACATACATAGGTACTTCTATTCGTCATAAGTCTTAAGAGTGATTATGATCATTTTGAATGCCTAAAATTTATACAGTAAATTACTTTTATTCGAATTTGAAAACACTTGTGCTCTGAATTTCTGACTATAGTCTAAACTCATAAACTCACTGGTTTTTTTTAACGGCATGTGTCAGCTGGGGACACGTTTCTCCAGCTAAAACACAAAACAACTCAAATTTACGCAGTTGTGGTATCTAATAAAATATAACTGGACACGTTTGGTCGCTCCTAATATGCTTTTAAATGTGGCATGCTTAGAATTTCTCTATGTCTTATGAGGAAGCTGCTGTAGACACACACATCATAATTTGACAGATCATGTCCAGAATTATTCCTCATTGTGGTCACCAGGGGCGCTGTCATCGCGCACAAAGAGAATAGAAACAAAAGATCATTGAAGTAATCATTTATTAGTCCTAAGACGCTACAGTTTTACCAGCAGGCTTTTTAGCTTTTTTGTTCAAACGCATCTGCTTTCTTTCTTCGGGTGTTTTCTTCAAGCCCTTCATCTTTCGAGTCTGAAGTTTGTTGATATCCTGTTTACCCATGTGAATGCGACCCAATTTTGAACCGAATGCATCTCTTGAAATATTCTTTTTGCCACCTGCTTTAGCTTCTCTTGCAACTTTGCAAGCTTCTTTGTATAAATCATGTGCTGCTAATTTAGTTCTTCTAAGTTTAAAGTCTATTGAAGGTCCTATAGAGAAATAATAAAATAATTAAAAACCAGTAAACTGCAAAATGCAAATAAGTACTTAAAACTACTGTTAAGAAATAAATTAATTTAAGAAACAAACGGAATCTCAACAACATGTTATTTTTTGTTTTTGTGGTCTAGAGAAAGATTAATTTTATTTTTAATTCATTTAAAAGGGTACCCTGGTAGTACCTATGTTTTTTTTAAATAGTTTATTACACTAAGGTTTCTGTTATTACATGCTTTCAACTGATATAATACTGTGTCATGTGTTGGTATTTCGACAGGCAAAGTCAGTCACAATCATAAAAATATTTTAAGTTGACAACTTTATTGTTTCTTACCAATTTCTTCCAATTCTACTCTGGGTGTTCTATGACCACTTTTCTTTAACTGTATCCTATAAGACCTTACATAAATCATGTTGTCATCAGTGGCTGTAAAGCTCAACACATGTTCCAAGCCCTGAAGTCTGATTGTTTCAACCTGAAAATAAAGAAGAAAAGTTTTGTAAAAATAAAAGCTTGTTCTTTTACAATATTTATTAACAGTTTTAGTTTAATTAGTCTAATTCGAATGTAATTTCAGATCCCTTTTACATTAACCCATCACATCAAGCCATGGACATTTTTCATGGACAGACAGAATAGATAATTCTTTGTTTGATAAAGGAGATGTTTGATAAAAGAGAATTCACCTAAAAATCTAAGTGCAATTGATACAATCAAACTGTGTGCACAAGAAATCCCTAGAACTATCGAAATAAGCGTATTACGATTAGGATGTTGCAACTTGGGTTGCAATATCCTAATTCGTGGGATATTGGAGTTATGGGCTGTCTAAGTATGCGAAAAAATATTTTAACTTGAGATTTATACAGCTGTTGTGCCAAAAGAGCCATGCTGTCGATTGTATCATGTACGAACAACGTCATATATGCTATTATGTAATTTTAAAACACAAGGGCTAGTTTCATCTGATAAGTTCTGGTTTCAATATCTCATGGATAGATAGTTCTAGGGAGTTCTTGGGACAGTTTGAATGTATCAGGGGCGTGCATTCCATATAGGCAATTAGGCAGTGCCTACCTCATTCAAAATATAAATAAATATACAATAAAATAAATATAATACAATAAGTGTTAAAGTTATTTTATTTTAGTTTAAACTTCTATTCAACACTCACCCACTAAGATATCCCTTACGCTAAATACTGAATAACTCCCGATAGGCAGTCTCGAAATTGCCTACTCGAAACAAGCAGCGTTTCATACAAGAATACAACATATTTAGAAAAAGTATTGCTCAAGTATAAACCGCCCATGGCAAGAAGGGCGCTGTTTGTACGTGTAACGTTCTAGCTTAAACTTCCGGAATATATCAGTATTAAGTAAGCATGCCTACCTGACGAATGAATTTGGTCGCGAATTATTTTGTTGAGGAGTTATTTTAAAACTATCATATTTCCTAAGATATTCATTAAAATTTTATGATGTAAAGGACAATTTTGTTCAAAATTAAATACTTGTGATGATTAACGTATTTATTTAGATAAGGATTAATATCATGTTTATGAAAACAGCTTCTCAAATAATACATTAGTTTAGAACAAATTTTATTATCTGAAAAATGGTTATAGTGAGTTAACCATAAAACATAAACATATGCTGTCGCGGACTTTTTTTTAGAACTTTTGATGGGGAATAATTTCGTCATACATGATTTTTACATAACTTTAACCGTTTACACACCGTCCGCAACGGAAGCTCCCAAAACTAATATTTTTTTCCCGTTTCTGTAACGTTTTACATTAATGCTCTGCTCTTATTGATCGTAACGTGATATTAAATATCTTATTACATTCCGAGATAAATGGACTATCCAGCACAAAAATAATTTTCCAATTCGAACTAGTAGTTCCAGAGATTAGTGTGCTCAAACAATCAAACTCGTCAGCATTTTAATATTCCTACTAAATATTACGAACCTTATCATTTATGACTTGTGGCCGCTCTCGGTTTCACTCGCCGCGTGGTTGCCGTTACCGTGGGAATATCAGGATAATTATAAATATTTGCATACAATGTGGTTTTCTGATATATAAGCTACATTGCTGTCAAGTTTCATCTTAATCAGTTCAGTAGTTTTTGAGTGAAATAGTAACAAACATTCCTCCATCCAAATATCCTCACAAACTTTCAAACTTATAATATTCGGTAGCAGGATAGGTTAAGTGCAGAGTTACTAGTTAGATCTACAGTGCCTACTACGCTGGAAAACCAATGCACGCCCCTGGAATGTATTGACGTTACATTTCGATTTTCAAAGAAAGAGAGAGAGAATGTTGGGGTTTTTGATCCATACAATAGAAAAAATTTACACATTGTTTTCAGGTCATTGGTGTCCAGCTCAGATTTTATCAATTAAATAGCTAAAAGGGAAAAGACTTAATAAACAAAATGTCTTAAGTTTACCTTTTCTCTATAGAAAAAGTCAGTAAAGAGTGATTTCAATCTTTTTAAATCTTCATTCAATTCCCATGCTGGTCCATTAAAAAGAAGACAAGGTTTCAAACCAGCCAACACTTTCATATTTTGGAATTCAGTCATAGATTTGAAGTTCTCAGCACCAAGTTCTATCATATCCAACACATTGTAGTCAAATGTGCGTCCCAACACAATGTTATGTGGCCTCTTCTTGCTATGTGATCCCACTCCGAACAAAGCAGCATCTTTTTTGTTGCACATTCTGAAAAATTTAACATCCATTGAAAAGCCTACAAAAAGAAGGTTACAAAAAAAATGTTAATCAAACAAAATAAAAACTAATGAGGCAGCTTCTCCGAGTTCATTTACAAAGTTTGTAAATTATAAAAGGCAAGATCTAACAATGTACAATACATGATGGGTTGTAGTATACATACTTTTCAATAAGTGAAGCATCTTCAAAAGGCACAAAATCATTTTTTCTATTCAGATAGGCGGCATCTGGCTTTTTCAAATCATATATGTCCTTCAAAATCTTTCTAGTCCGTTCTGATGGATTACGTCCTTGCATAAATATACA
The DNA here is from genome assembly GCA_910589605.1 of Chrysoteuchia culmella. Classification (NCBI taxonomy): domain Eukaryota; kingdom Metazoa; phylum Arthropoda; class Insecta; order Lepidoptera; family Crambidae; genus Chrysoteuchia; species Chrysoteuchia culmella. The sequence goes on from OU342653.1 coordinate 13,227,668, forward strand.
TTGTTTTGGCCCTTCAATAGGCTTGGGCTCCTTAGAAAGCAAAACTTTTTTACCTTTACGTGTTGTTGGCTTCCTGCAAAAAATATGAACTGTTCAATAGACAACCTTTTAATAGAAATGATAATGTGAAAAATATAAGAAAAAGTCTTGTTAACTTACTTTATCCTCTGCATTACAGCCATTTTTAATGAAAACAGAAAATATCTAATTTTTACCAAAGAAAGAAAACTCGTAAACACGTGCGCCTATTTTGACTTTGACAATTGACATCACAGAATACTATTACTCCTAGCGGAGATCATAGAGTTTTTTTTTTTTTAAGGAGATCATAGAGATACGGAGATAGTCTTGTCATTTTTGTGATTTGACGTAAGTCATGTCGTGTTGACAGATGTTTTTTTACGCCTTTCATGCAAATTAATCTATGTTTTTAGAGCCAAATCATTAGTAATTTAATTTTATAATGATTGATTATAGCGTTCTGATAAAAAACAAGTCTGCTGATCAAGCAAATACTAAAAAAAAAAAAAAAGACGGGTTGCACTCCGGGAGTGCCGGCAGAAGTGAAAACTTGATTATTAACGTTGAGCATGTTTGATATTTTGGAATGGTTAGGGAATAATTTTGCACCAATTGCTTTATCAGTATAAAAGTACTATCATTTATGTGGTAGAATACAATATTCATTTATTGCGCTATCGTACACAAACATGACAAACCATATTAAAGTGAACGTTAAGTTAGGTAATAAGATATAAGAAAACATTAGTTATTATAGAGAATCGAAAAATATATATTGACAATAAAACAAGAGACAAGTAAAAGACATTATCAACAGTCTGTCGCTAAGCAACCGAGACCATAGTCAACCTGTCACCTCAACATTCTCCATCCGTCCTACGCTTTTTCGATCAGGTCACGTGTCCTGACGCGAGTTTAAGATTTTATACCCATTACAGAAAAAGTGCTCAACGCCGCTAAAGAAGTTTTCACTTCAAAAAAGACGGGTTGCACTCCGGGAGTGCCGGCAGAAGTGAAAACTTGATTATTAACGTTGAGCATGTTTGATATTTTGGAATGGTTAGGGAATAATTTTGCACCAATTGCTTTATCAGTATAAAAGTACTATCATTTATGTGGTAGAATACAATATTCATTTATTGCGCTATCGTACACAAACATGACAAACCATATTAAAGTGAACGTTAAGTTAGGTAATAAGATATAAGAAAACATTAGTTATTATAGAGAATCGAAAAATATATATTGACAATAAAACAAGAGACAAGTAAAAGACATTATCAACAGTCTGTCGCTAAGCAACCGAGACCATAGTCAACCTGTCACCTCAACATTCTCCATCCGTCCTACGCTTTTTCGATCAGGTCACGTGTCCTGACGCGAGTTTAAGATTTTATACCCATTACAGAAAAAGTGCTCAACGCCGCTAAAGAAGTTTTCACTTCAAAAATTTGCTGCCATAGAGCAACGCGGCTTCTCACGGAAACGCGTTGCTATAAGTTGGCTGCCTTCTGTAATTCATTCATAGCATGGGCCCATATCCATATTTTTAACGCAATATTGTTGTAAATTATGTCTACCTAACCGCTGTAGCGTGCTGCCTGCCGTTTCAATATCATAGCTTTTAAGTAGTTTTAAGTTAGTTTTAGTTTGTATAGATAATCTGTTTTTTGGCCATAACTTTCCAAATTGTTTGAAAATAAGGGCTCACTTGGTAGCAATTGAATCGTCGCTTCACGGCGATTCTTATTATATATCTAGTTACTTTATCATTCATACATTTTTGTTTACTTTAATGCAATTTTCACATTTTCTTAAAAAAGTAAGGTTATAATTTAGTTTTCATTTGACATCTCATTGTCAGTCTTGTCATTTTTATTTTCTTTACTTTCTGTCATAGTTCACGTAGTTTGTATATCTATTTATTGTTCTTCTTACTCTTTCCCATTGCTACTGAGTAAGTACACAAATTCTTATTTTAAACCTCGTTATTATTTTTCTTCTACGCGTTCTTATTCGGTTTTCAAAATTCCCTGTGAGTATATAAGGCTTGGCTTCTAAGCCTCAGGATCATTCCTTCAAGTTTTATTCTAAACTCTATACGATACGTATAAGTGGCCGCTCCCGGGCCTTAGGCAAAGGCCCGGGTCTCAAGAAAGCCCCGCGCCGCGTCGGTCAGCTGTAAATTTTCAAGAAAACTGAAGCCCTATTATTCTTCGTAATTCTACTCTACATCAACGTGCCTGCTGCAACTTTTCCGTGAACTGCCGCTGCACGACCAGCCGCGAGCAGTTTTTTTCCACATCGTGGTGACTTCGGGTCGACGCACGACAGGGCCGGCGTCCTGGGCTGCAGCTACGCTCCGGACGAACTGCAACGCGATTCCCGATCCTGCCCAGGAGCAATATCCCAGAAGGAACGCCCACTTAATCAGACCATAATTTTTATTGTATCATATTTTAAAACTTTTAATTGTTTGTAGATAGAATCCTCCTTTCCTCCCTATCTTAGGCAGGCTCTCTTCGCTCTCTCTATTTGTAACGCTACACCGCTTAACGTTTGTTTTTCTAGTATTTTTTCAAAAATTATGCAAGAGTCGAGAACACACGTAAAACTTTGGTAAGTTTAGGTATATAAAATAAGCTTATGAATATTTTATGATTGGAAAAGCTTAGAATAATTACACCGTGTAATGTAATGAATGGTAACTGTGTAATTATTCTAAGGGAAAAAGTAAGAATAGTGGGTCCGGTACGTACCTATTATGAAAAAAAAAAACAATCGGCATTGAAAAGAAACGGATGTGAGAAGTAATGTGGTCATTATATTTTCTGACAACTTTGCTGATTTTCAAATAGCAGGAGCATAATTTTTAATCTAGTTCCATTGGGAATTGGGATTCACTTCACACATAAGTAATAACCACTGTTCAAGCGACCTTTGAACATTGTCTCAAGAGTCAGCTGTGCTCGGCGCGGCCTATTTTAAGAGATCGCACTAATTGTGCTTCATCGGCAATTTACTCCGAGACAGTATACAAAGATTTATTTATCAATGTAAGCTGCTAAGACTAAATTATTATGTAAGCTGTTTTTTTTTATAAATGTCTTAAGTCAACTGCTTTTTTTCATTGCGGTACTTAAGTCCATGTCCTCTCACTGTGCCCAAGACTCCTTGCAGACACCTGATCAGTCCGTGAGCCTGCGGCACTGGCAGTGAGAAAACCATACCCTCAACCTTTATCCCTCATTCCCTCATTCTTTCCTTCATTTACGGCAATGCTCAGGAGTAAGCGAATGGTACTCAGTTTTGCTACAGGACTAAATGTAGTGTCGTAATCGATTCCTTTTTAACCCCCGACGCAGCGCAAAGAGGGGTGTTATAAGTTTGAAGCCTATGTCTGTCTGTCTGTCTGTCTGTACGTATATTCGTAGAGCCTAAACGAATCAAGCGATTTCAATGCAGTTTTTTTTTATTGAAAGCTAAATTAATCGAGATGGTTCTTAGCCACTTTTGATGAAAATCCATCTGGCCATTTATGGAGATGGTCAACTGCCCGCCGAAACGGTAAAAGATACAAAGGTAGTGCTTTGACTAAAATAATGTACACCCCGGGCAAATTTAGGTGCAACAAAAAAAAAACAAAATGGCGGCTAATTTTTTTTTTTCTTTCTGTACATACAAATTCGTAGTGCCTAAACGAATTAAGCGATTTCAATGAGGTTTTTTTTAATTTTGTGTGTAATTTAAAAAGGATTAAATAAAAATAACATTTTAAAAACCCCCCCGACACAAAAATAAATAAAAAAATCTCTCTCGGTCGGGGGACCCCCAACGTATAATATACCCTTTTAGTACTTCTCTTTTTGTGGTCTGCTTCTATTTTTTTGGATTTATTTTTTGTGTCGGGGGGTTTTTAAAATTTTAATTTCTGAGAGTATCCAACACCAACCAATCGTGCTTTATATTTGTCGACACTGCCACCTAGGTTTCTTTTTATTCTAAAAACCCATTTGCATCGAAGGGCTTTTCGATTTTTTGGCAATGTCAGTTCCCCAGTTTGATTTTGTTGAAGTGAGTTTCTTTTGCTATTCATCGCTTCTATCCATTTTTGCTTGTCTGAAGATTGCATAGCATGTCGATATGTACTCGGTTCAGGATTAGCGAAGATGGTTTCGTTAATGAAGTCATTAAAATTGTATCTTTTTGGAGGTCATATTACACTCCGATCACGAAGTACTCGTCTCGCTCCTTGTGTGGGAGGGTCAACACGGCTTTGATCACCATCATTATTTTCATTATCATCATCTTCTTTTTCGCTATCCTCCGAAGTAATCGAATGTAAATCATCTTCTCAAACAAAGTCTTCTTGATTCAGATCATTAGGTGTAAAGTTGTCTGAATTTGGAAAATTTCTATCAAGATGTGTAGAATGTTCTTCCAAAGGTGTAAAGTTTTAAAGGTAATGATGTAAAACTAGGTAGCCCAAAATTGTTCTTTTTCACTTCAGGTTTATCGACTGGTACGTCTTTCATCTAACAAAGGCATTTCTTGAAAAGTTACGTTTCTTGACCTCACCAATTTGAAGTTTTCTTTGTCGTAGACTCTGTCTATAACCGTCGTCACCATCATAGCCAACAAGAATTTAATACAATACAAAAATACAATACAATACAAAAATCTTTATTTGTTCTCTCACACAGATAAATACTTAAAACTAGCAAAATCTTAAATAGGTACAGTGTTTAATTTATCTATGTAAGAGACTGGTTTCTGCGCTAGGAAAACCTGTATGACAGATAACCAGCCTCTCCATCACTGGACCTGGTGTACAAAAGTACCTTAATATTTATTTTAATGACAAATATATATATTTTTTCTTTTTGTGAGGAACTTATGTAACATAGTGTGTGTGTGTGTGTGCGTTTATGTGTGTGTGTGTGCGTGTGATATAATTTACAATTTCCAAGTTATTCATGAAGGGACCTCTAACAATTTTTCAGTTTCTTCGTAGCTTAGTCTTTTTAGAAAGGCAATAATGGCACTTTAATTACTTGTTGGACTTTCTTACTTAGCTTTCCTTTCCTTCGTTGTTTATGGATATGTACAAAATTGCAACCAATAATCCTGAGGTGATTGATTTTTGGTTTTCGGTTATAACACAATTAGTAGGGTGACTTGCCTTCAACAGTTGTAGGCACCGTACGATATAGTATGTAGACGAATGTATTTGCGACGTCTACCCATAATCCCTGTGGAATGTCATCGTGAGCATGCATCAGAGATCTTGTCATCTCAACTAATGTGCGGTTTTCCCGTTCAACTCAACCATTCCGTTCACCTGAACGGAATGGTTGAGTTGAACGGGTAGGGCACATGTAGGGCATTGTCAGTCTTTGCTTCATCCCGTACCGTCTCAGAGTATTTCGTACTTCTGCGTTATCAAATTTTCCTCCATTGTCACTTAATATTTCCAGAATGACATGTCCTGAGGTCTTAGCTTGAGTGAGTAACTTCTTCAATCGTGCGTCAACTTCGGATTTGTCAGGGGGTCGACACTTCATACAAAAATGTAAAATATATGGATTTATGAACGTAGTTTGTGCCAACATTAAATTACGAAAAATCCCGACTAATGAAAAAGGAAGTTTAATTGCTTTGTCATATCGTATTATAACGACAAGGTAATTTAGCCGCATTATACATCACGTCCAGTTGGCCAGCATGTGACGCGCCGCCAAATTTAATTTTATATGTCAGTGATAACGTAATATTTTGCTCAGAAGTTTTTCATTTAATTTTACATAATTTTTATAATGTTATTAATTACAAAGAGACATAATGGGTGGAAAATCTTTGGGAATCTCCGAAATTTGTTGTCCGTAGAGTGAGAAGGTTGAACAAGGTAATTGGGTAAAGGTTTTTGGCTAAGTTCCCGCTTGCGCTGAACAGGTAATATTATCAATTGTTTTAATAAAAACATTGTATAAGGTCCATTTGAGTAAAAGCAGTGTTAATAATAATAGTATTATTAGTAAATACTATGGATTTAAGTAATAATTTTATGAAAAATTCAATATCGTAGTGTATGTACTATATTGCCATAGTGCTGTGTCATTGTCATGTTAATAGTGATCGATATTGTTATATTTTAGATGTCCGTCATGGGACGAAAACTTCCATCCATCGGTTGGATCCCGGATCCCGGGCGAATAACTTCCAGTCCGGAAGAAGATCTCACCGCTATTGTTCTTTCTATCAGCGGCTGCTTCATCCTCCTGATACTGCCTTCCAACATTCCTACAGATTTATCAGAATTACATAAATCATATGAAACCTTGTTTTATTTGTGTAACACTATACTAATAGGTAACTAATAACTTAAAACCCCCGACACAAAAAAAACTTCAAAAAAATATTTATTTTCTCTTTTGGTCGGGGGACCACACTTCTTTCACGTCTTTTGTTTACAATCAATAACATTTTCTGTTTAGGCGTTTAGGCACACACACACCACACAGTATTCTGTCCCAATCCCAACGCATTTATCTTGGTTTTATTTTTATAATTCATTTTTATAAGTCCTGTATTTTTTGGAAAATTTAACACAACTATTTCACAAAATTAGGAACTGAAAAGAAAACTCTGAAAGGACATCTTTTTTCGTTTATCTCCAAACGGAACTATTTGTACTTAAGACCATGCCTTGCGAGATTTTGGTGAAGTTGAGATTTTAATTCATGGATTATAAGGGTCCTACCTAACTCCTAAGCTTGTGCTATTTTCTATTCATCTTCTTTAAATGTTCGCTGATTTCTGCAGGAATAGTCTCGTGTATAGCTTCATACTTTTTTTGTGTTTTCTGACAATAAAGGTATGTAAGTAGGTACTTACGTAGTTTAATCATTCGTCTTTTAAAAGAAAACATTAATCTATCCGGACCACTTGACTTCACATTTCCATATAAACCTCAGACGAAATAAAAATATAAACTGGTTGAGCTAAACACCTCTAAATTCTGAAGTAGTACTACTCTCACCCAGGCGTTTCTGAAAATACCACCATTTTTTTTTAAAAGGTGGACACTCATCTTTGACTGAGTATTTGACATGCCGAGTCGCCGCTTAAGTCACAAAATCATAAAATTTTAATTTGTAATAATTGTAAATGACACGCGTTAAATTAGTTAAACTGATTGTTGAATGAAAATCCCTACTTAAATAAATACCTAAATAAAAAAACGTCTATACAGTAAAGTTACTTTTAGGTAGTTATAGTTAAAATTGGTCTGGTGCCAGAGTGTTGACAATCGACCACAGAACATTACTTTCCTTGTTCTGTGCAATCGACAGCTTGCACTCGACAGCTTGCACAGAGGCAGTGTGGTTGGAGGAATTATTTTACAAGACTAAAAAATTAAAACTAAACTTTTCAAGTTTCAGTAGTGCGTTCGTGCGCCCGACAAAATTACAACGAGGTATCGAATAAATGCGACGGGGAATGTTATAAAAGCGTAATTGGTACCCAAAACTTAACATTATAAGATCACACTCATCATGAGCTATCACGATATCAAATTAAGTAGTTACTTGCAATTGGTACCTACCTACTGCATCGTGAGTTGTGGACCACTGTGGGCTGTACCAGCTATTTAATATTCTGTAGCTGTACATAATACAAATACAAAAATCTTTATTTGTTCTCTCACACAGATCAAAACTTAAAACTAGCAAAATCTTAAATAGCTTAATTTAAATATAGTACCTAGGTACTATATTTAAATTTATCTATGTAAGAGATTGGTTTATAGGAAAACCTGTATGACAGATAACCAGCCTCTCCATCACTGGAGTACATAGGTGTAATATATTACCGTATCTTTTACCGTATCGTTATATTCTACTTTTTTCTTTTCCTCGAGGAAAACGATATAAGCGGACAGCTATCATCTAGGCTAATTATAAGTACCTACTTGTCACAAAAGAAGGTATAGTGATGCTGTAGGTATGTACTTGTATTAATCCTAAGTAGTAAAATTAGTATTTAATAATAATACTTTAGTATTGTAATAGATACTTGTAAAAGTGTCGAGGACATCAACTTTAACTGTTTTCTAGGACGCTAGATATTTTTCGACACGGAACTATCTTAGTATTCCAGAGAATACTAAATAGTACAAGTAGGTATCATACAATTTAAAATCCTCCTAAAAGGAATCAGTTTGTTTCACACTAAAACTACTGAACGTTTTTGGATGATATTTGACCCAGAAATAGTTGATAGCCTGAATTAAAACAAAGGATACTTTTGTTCCTGATATTCCCTCGAGAACCACGCGGGTGAAACCGCGGGCTGTCGCTAGTGATAAATAATAGAAAATTCGTCGTAACTTGCATGAAAAGGGTCTCGATCGTTTTGTAAATGGCTGAAAAGCTATTGATATTTATAGTAATAATTAAAAAATCTATGTCCCTAGAGTCTCTATCTTATTACGCGGCTGTACGTGTACACCTACTACACACCGCTGAAATAAAAAAGGAATTCCTCCTTTCAGATAAACTAATAAGGCTCGGTAGCTCAGCGGTAGAGCATTGGACCGGATTCAACCGGAAATCATAATAAGGCTTTGTTAAGTTTATCAAAACAAAAACATACTATTTGTGCTATTATTCGAAATGTTTGTGGTGACATACTAGGCATAAACAAAACAAAATATACAAGTCAATAATGTCCCCACGAGACGTAAACATAACTAATCAAAGTAAAAAAATAAAACTAGCGTCGGAATATCGAACAAAACAAGATTATAAATCTCAAAATGTAGGTAGGTACGGTAAAATTTTTATTTAACGGCAACGAACCTAGCAGCGTTTTTTAATTTGTTTTGCATTAGTTATCGTTGCCTCAGCCACATGATACCCACTGCTGGGCATTAGTTATATTCTTTTCTATTATATTCGATATTATTTTTATTTTCTAATCGCCTCTGTGGTCTAGTGGTGCAAACACCGGTATCAGACCCAGGGATCCCGGGTTCGATTCCCAGCGGGGGTACATATTGTATTCGGTTTGGTTGGTGGTAGGACTTGTTGTTAGTCCGCCATCTTGTCTAAGTCTGACGCCATAACAACAATGTTTTCAGCATTGTTGTGTTCCGTTAGAGATAAGATAGCCAGTTCCTCAATGATTGAGGATTCCGGGAGAGGCTCGCTTCCATCTTCAACCTTATCGATACTTAACATCAGTGTGCTTAGTGTGACTTTCCTCACCTAACTCGCTTACGCCGAAGTTTGTGTATAGAGTTTAATCCTCAACCTTTTTCCCATTGCATTATGCCTCATTTACATTAGTCGTTTCAACCCGCATGCGAGAGGCAATAGATTTTGGTATTGCTAGCAATGCAACCCGCATGCGTTTACACTAGTCGTTCCAGTCAGCAATACAAAATGCGTGGTCGTTTCAAATGGCATTGATTTCATTGGTAAAAATATTGTTTTTACGAGCAGCAGCTTTAAGCCTTAATTACATTAGTCGATAACTCGTCGACGCTTAGCGATTACAAAAGAATAAACTAACAGAAAAAAGTGCGAAAAGTATAAACTTTGCGTTTTGCCTTTATAGTTCCGTTAATATCGAGTTCTCAAGGCGCGAGTCCATTGTTTTGATTTTAAAATTTTACTAAAAGGTACCTACGGAGTACGGCGCCAGGCCTAGCGACTACATACATACTTACAGCAATACGCGTTGCTACGAGCGACACGACGGCTTATGAAACCATCATAGTTAGAGTTTCTTGAGACTCTTGAGCGAGTTATGGCTATGTACGTTTGGTTAACCGCAGTATGGTGTCTCCCACCTAAGGCGGAAAGGAACCTGCTTGCATTATTCAACTGCTAAGGATATAAAAAAACAAAGATCTCACTACGGCTTTTCCTAATGAACACTCGTTCAATAGTTATTTTAATGCTATGCTATAATTAAGATATGCATTTTTAATATGTCTTTTATTCGATGATGCCAGCCAATGCCAGCCGATATTTAATATAAAGTTTTCGCTTATGGAGGCAACATCGCTTGATACCCTTACTCAACCACATTTTTTTTTTTTAGGTTACTGGTCTTTTTTACTTTGATAACATGCGAACATAAATTAAAGAACAAAGTAAGATGCTCATGGAAAGTGTTAAATGCTTTCTCTGCATCTAGTTCTTCGATGACGTCATTAAAATTTAATTTAATTTAAATTTTTACCTGTGAAAACTTGTAATTAGCCGTCAGTACATATTATATATAAAAATGTATTACATACATAGCTGTTAGTTTTCCAAAAATTGTAAAAATAAAAATAAAATAAAATAATGTAAGAAAAGATATACAGTCTATATGTTTTTGTATGTTATGATTGGACATGTCACGCTTGTATTCAAACCAGTGTAACGTGAATACTTAGAATAAGAGAGCTTACGCACCACGTCCTATCCGTGAAAAAACGTATCCAGAAAACTCGGACAAAATTCGGATGTCTCTTACACACACCGATTCGTATCCGATTCGAATCCGATACGAAACTTCCTATTTTAACACTTTCAGTAGAAGGATAATTTAGGATCTTGATTTCACAACACAAATTTCTTAAAAATACAAACAAAATCGCGAGTCGAAACATTGAGTTTATGTCAGCCATGTTTACTCGACGCGATATTGTTTATGTTTTTTTTTTAATGTGTTGTGCCATCAACAAAAATTATGCATAAATATGTTCTCCGTGGTGGTAGAAGTAAGTTGAATCCCGGATACTATATATTACCCTTTCACTTATAGTCTTAAAATAGGGAATTGTTGTTCATTCAATAACCTTCTCCGACATGGAGATTCACGAACGAGACGGAGAGAAATCGGATGGCGGAAAACGGATGTAATGCATAAGCTATCAATTATAGGTACATTCTAAGGTAGCATTATTTTTACAAAATGACATTGGCACCTGCCAAATTACTCTACTAAATTAAAAGTTCGACTGTAGTGTAGTAGTTGGTAAAAGTTGTACAGTCTTTCAAACATACCTACTGGAGCCATTTTCCTAAAAGGTAAACGTATTTCAATCGTAGCGCTCTTATCGCCGTTCTTGTTTCTCCATAGCAAACCAAAAAAACAAAAAAAATTATAACGATTTAAATAAGATTACAACTAAACTAAAACATTTATTGAACATTTTTAAGCCGCAATTAGGTATTTCATTCAATTAATAATTTATATAATTTTCGAAATCTTTAAATTTCGGAAAAATGCTTTTTCCTAAAAACTCTATTGGTCGACCGGGAGCTTCCTCGATTGTACATACAACTACCTATTTATTGAAAAAATTGTTACCAACGAAGCACCGCGAATACAAACGTCAAACTGCACACTTATTATGTTATCTTATTTGTCATTAATTAATGCCAAAAACATGAATTTATTAGAAACGTATACTTCAGCATACAATTCTATTTATTTCATGTATGTATATCTAAAATAAACACATCGAGATGATAGCGTCAACGTATTTTTATTATATCGTGCAAAGACGTTGAGGAAAATTGTTGGAAAACGTTCGGTATTAGAAATAACCCAGCCCAGCTAAGAAACATTGCAGATTAGCGTCAATTATATTAACGAATGCAGACAGGTTTGCGTAGAGTACGAAAAACTGGCGCTATTAAGCGCCGACCGACGTCAAAATCACAAACTTGAATGCGGCGTGGTTCTTCCATACGAATTCAACTATAATAAGTTGCTACGCCAAAGTAAACCATAAGGTCTTTGATTTTGATATCAATTTACGTTTTTATCGTCTAAAATTTAAGTCGAATTAATCTAACGACGTTTTTTCCAAATAGCATGGTTTCTGACATTGGAATTTAGATTTTCGTATGTTGATCTCAAGATCGTAGACGGCGGGTATATGTTGCGCAGATTATTTTTGCGCGGGAGCTTTAGGGGGCTTTCCTCGTTGCGTGTGATGCCGATGACGGTTTCGTCACAGAGTCTCGCTGGTCATCTATAATATACTGTAATCGCAGACGGCCACCTTCAAATCGTGTTTGAGCGCAGTGGAGAACGCTGTGGCTTACGTTACAAGTCGCCGTTTTGTGTGAAATATATTTAATTGCTGTGTCACTGATTAGTGGAAGCTGTAATAAAATAACAAAACACAAAAGTAAGTTATTTTTGATATAGTGTTATTCTTTAAATATAGAATAGAACATTAATTACAAATTAGGAACAATATAACTTTATAGTCATTAAGATAGAAAGCAATATGTGTCAATCTATTTCCTCTAATTAATGTAAATACAAACAATTATTCTGAAATAGATAATAAATGGTAGTAGAATATACAAACTTTACCTTCAGATTTAAAAAAAATACGGTATATCAATGTTTATTTAAATAATTTACCTTTACTATTTAGATTCCTAATGTTTATTTATTATTTAATCAGTGCAGATATCGTTCGACATTATTTTATAAGAATACAATGCTAGAAAGTAATTATGAACGCATCCAGAATTCCAGTTAATCATTTCGCAGTTATTGTTTTAGTTTTAAACAATAAATTAAATCCCATTTGTCCAAAACGAGTGTCGCTCGAGTATCAGAGTCAAGCCAATTCTCAGGAAATAAATGGTTTTGTTTGTGGCCCCAACAATCTCCCACAATGGAAATGACGACCTCTTTTGTGCATTGTTATACCTTTTACAGAATCAAAACCAATTTAACAGTATTAATCGAAATACAAAAGTTCGAGTAAATCGACTATCGAACTTCTCGAATACCCATCTACGAATCATATGGCAGGCCAGGGACTCCTATGCTTATAAAACTATTGCGGCTATTAAATGATCAAATGTAGTTTCAATAGAATTTTGTAAAATTGACACTGCATATACGAGTACTGATATAAATATAGGTTTACGTATTTCAATTACAAGGCAAGTACGGCTGGATTTCTCTAACTATAACTAGCGTTCATTGACGTTTTTCCTTTCACTTATTTTTAAACCCACCTTACTTGTTTATTAATGCGCGTATTAAATACTTAATTAACTCATATTTTGTTCATACTTTAGTATCTGCGCATATTAAAACTCAGTTTTAATGTTCTGCTCACATCCGAGACACGTTCCTTCTTAAATTTTACCGACGACAGTAATTACGGTGATTGCACATGAAAAAAAACGTAATTTTGGGATGTTGCTAAATTGCACATGAAAAAAACGTAATTTTGGGATGCTGCTAAATTGCGACGTGTCGCACAGTTTTTGTACTCGACAAGTTGGAAGCAATAATCTTATACGAAATTACTGACCAACCTACCGAGAAGTTTTTAAATATAATTAACATTTTCAACTTGTGAACTTGTACGGAGTTGTGACGGCAAGAAGTCAAGTCAGGCGAGGTGAACGCACGCACGAATGAAGTTTTCCATTGCATTAGCTATATTGCTATAAAATCAATAAAAATAGGTTAGCACTTGTAAGATTCTTCGCGTTACTGCCGACTTACTTGTAAACATAATGCTTGTTGGTGGGAGTAACAGTCACATCAAAAAGTGAAACTTGTAACCGAATTAACTTGACCTTACTTAACGTTCAAGTATCATGTACTTACTTAAAAATTACAAAGAAACACTTTTAGATCTGGCATAGATATACTTCTTAAATCGTAACCTAGGTACCTAAGTATATAAAGAATTAGGGTCCAATGACCAAAAAGAATGAAGATATTTTTACTTGCAAACAAAAGGAATAACTTGAAAACAAAGTAATCGATAGCAATTCTGCATAACAAAAAATCTAAAACTTATTTTGTAAAAAAAACTCGACTTGACCGCTTTGAGGAAAACATTTCGATAAATGTTAAAAAATATTAAAATTTAAATAAAGTTATCACAACAAACAGAACATTATGGATGAAAAAGAAAAATATTGTTGGTTTTTCCATTTACTTTTGCTTCAAGAGATGTGCATCTTACCAAATTTTATGATTCTTGGCCAAAGAAGAATACGTATTTTATTTTTCTTTGCTTAATCTTGATTTTTAATGATTTGCTTAAATTAGATCGAAAAATACTTGATATTGGAAAAGGCTGGCGGACAATAAAGTATTTTTTTTTGTTGACGATTATGTATGTGGAGATAAAATACCAAATGATAAAGCTTTAGTACTTAAATTATTATTAATACCGTTTTAATGTTTAAGGAAATAGTTAACGCGTGGTCAAAGACAAGTAGTTAATTAAAGCTAGTTAATATTTATTAATGACGTAGTGCTAATGTCATTCCTCGAGGCAATTACAGACGGACTTCGGGAGGCTTGGCCAATGATAAAGACCATAATATGTCGAGAAGACTTCGTATCATATTGTTTGTTATCATGCCTTATCAGCAGGGTCGAGGGTGAATCTTAACACGAGTCTGTCGAACAAACTACTATGCTATCGACACGCAGTATTCACACGGTTGAATCACTGTTACTTTCCATTAATTTCGATTAAATCGATTGAAACTATATTTCGTAATGAACAAAGTCAATCAAGGGGTTCCGGCTTTAAAAAAGCGACCAATTATAACATACAGTATTGTATTACACCTTTAATGTTACACCCGTCTGGAAACTTAGCCGAGGAAGTACCTAACCCAGTTAATAGAGTCAATTAAATTTAATTGGCGAATAAGTAGTTGTTTATACCATTTTAAATGTTAAAGTGAAAAATTTACTACATATTGATGTCTAATGATAACAGATTAGGTAACATTTTAAAGCTTGAAAGATTTAATTAAGAACTGATATCTCCATCCCTAAGTTTATTTCGATGCGACTTCCTTGTAGCTTTTGGCATAATGTTTGATTATGTTATCGTTATGTAGGTATTATAACGAAACTTAATTTACTACATAGGGATGTCTAATGATAACAGACTAGGTAAAATTCTAAAGCTTGAAAGATTAAATTAAGAACTGATATCTCCGTCCCTAAGTTTGTTTATTTGCGACTTCCTTGTAGCTTTTGGCATAATATTTGATTATGTTATCTTTTTCCATTCTCGTAGGTATTATAACGAAACTTAATAGGTTGTTGCATCACTATAATTGATACGAGAAACGAATACACACAAAACTTACATATTATGTCGCCCCATTAACCTTTAAGGCCCCGGGTTATGAGACATAATAGACATTCCATTATTCTCTGGACACCGGTGCAATGCTAGCAAATGATAAACCTTTAATATTTAGTATATCTCAATATTTGAAAATTGTTCAAGCCAAATAAAATGTCTTGTCCAATATCGTGTTCTTCTGTGTACTCAATTTGGAGAATCCAGACAGCGTTTCTGGTTGTAGACAGTGCCCACATGATATGATCTCACGGGGTTATCATAAAGACACCGGGCCAATCTAGCTCCGCGTGTTGCCGCCCGGATACCTAAGTTTGGCACCAAATTCGCTATAATTACTATCACATTCACAAGCTATTGAAATTTTAATGCTGCTACCGAGACGTGTAAACATCGTTCTGATGCCCAAATTTAAATATTGAAACGTGCCGTATTTTGGAGGTTCAGAGGAATAATAATTTTTTGACCTGTAATGAAGGTTTTTAAGTAATCCTCAAGGATATTTCTTTTTACAAAATTCAGATACGATTACATTTAATACTGCAATCCAGTGGTATAAATAGAAAACATAAATAAAGTTTAAATAACTAATAAAATGACAAAAATACAACAATTAGTAACATGAATACAAGAGAATATCTCCTCATTCAAAAACGTAGTAAAACTTATCTTCATTAAATATTCACTAATATATCCTTATGCTATTATTGCATTTACATAAGGCTAAACTTAAAAGAAAATAAACTTGTTTCAGTGTTGGAGAATGAAGCAAAAGATGTTGAAACCCCAAAGCAAGGAGAAGATCCGATGACTAAGGCGATGGGAGCCATTGGCAAGTGGCAAATATGGATATGTTGCGTCGTTTTCCTCGTCAAGTTCCCAGTGGCCTGGCATCAAATGAGCATCATCTTCCTAGCTCCCCCAATGAATTTCACATGCACTGAAAATCATTCAGCTGGAGAATTTGACAGTACCTGCACTGATAATTGCACAGACTACGAATATGATCACAGTGTCTTCCGTGAAACTATTGTATCGCAATGGGACCTAGTATGTGATAAAGCATGGCTGAAAAATCTCACGCAGACTTTTTTTATGCTCGGAATTTTAGTGGGAAACATGGTCTTCGGTTATCTCTCTGACAGGTCAGTTAGTGTTTTTTATTCTCTATAGCAATTCATTCGTACTATTTAGTTTAGTTAGCGTCTCGAATAAATTGGCACATCCTGTGAGCTGTGCTGCAAGACGAAATTACAATAGGGTTCCGGATGAGATTACTTTAGCAAATGGATCGTAAAGAGGGCATCGTTCTATTTTTGTCATATGTTTTTTCAAGTCTGTTGCACTCTTAAATTGAATGGTATACAAAGCATTAAAATAAGACTTGGTGACATAATATAATGTGAATTTGCGTGACCGGCTGATCGCAAACCTTCGGACCGAGTCGTAGATAACCTAATTGCAAATTACATATTTTGCTTCCTAGTTACAATATTTTCATAGTATCAACATATAAACTTTAACATATCACCTACCTAGTTTATTCTCACATTAAAATGAATGCTTATTTCCATTTCCACTTCCATTTATAGGCATGTTACATTTTATTTTCATCATATTTAAAACTGAATATGGACAAACGTGTTAATGGATGATGTAAACAATGTTTTGATCAAAATTTCAGATTTGGTCGGAGAATGCCATTCCTCGCGGCAGTGTTTCTGCAACTGATATCTGGGGTGACCACAGCATACTCCGTCAACTGGTACATGTTCACCACTCTCCGGTTCTTGCTGGCCGTGGCCACTGGAGGCACGATGGTCACCAGCTTCGTCCTCACCATGGAATTGATCGGCGCCAAATACAGAGAGACCATTGGCATCATTTACCAAATACCCTTTAACTTGGGACATCTGACGCTGCCACTTTTTGGATACTACCTCCGCGATTGGAACATGTTTCAGTTAGCAATATCGCTGCCTTCGGTACTCTTTCTCAGTTACTACTTCTTGCTACCAGAATCACCAAGATGGTTATTAACAGAAGGAAAAACTGAGGAAGCTGTCAAAATTTTGGAAAATGCTGCTAAAAGGTAAATGAATATTTGGAATAAAATGAATATAGATCCCGCCAAAACAGAACCTCACGATGCAATGTCTCTTTCATTTCACTAACTTTTAAACTTATTAGATGTACATTTCATTTACAGAAACGGTTTACCAACTGAAAACATAGCATCAGCAATGCAAAAGTTGTCAGTGGAAGTATCTAATAACAATGAGGAGCACGCAACATTCGTCGACTTGTTCCGCACGCCGCGGCTTCGCGCGCGCACCATCGCCATCTGCTTCAACTGGTTCGTGTGCGGCATTTGCTTCTTCGGAGTTTCACAGTACATCGGCCATGTATCTGGAAACATTTTCACTAACGTCGCTATATCTGCTGCTATACAGGTGAGACATACTTCATTTATCATCCTTACCATAAAATATGACATAAAAACATAAAGAAAATAGTAAGATAAAATCTGATTCATGAACCAGTTTTTCTATGTGAACAGTCGCCCACGCTTAACACTGAATTGTTTTACTTGAGAATTTAACTTTTCTATCAAAACAATCAATTAAAGTTTAAGCCATGACATGAATCTAACAAAGGATGTTGTGATTATTAACCGTAGAGCGAAATGGCCGCACCCAATTTGTAATGTCACGGACATAAGAAGAATTGATTACTAAATATTGGATTTACATGTCAAATATTCTGCAAAAAAAGACAACAGACAGCTTACTTAACCAGTTTTCATGCATCCGTTTACAAGCAGACATTCCAATTCACATATCAAGGAACAGGGTATCAAAGTTGTCTAGCTTCTGAGAAAACATTGACCTTTGTTATCTGAGCCATTTACCCAAATTTTTCCTGTTCATTGTCGGAACGATAAGTAAATATAATTTATCTCTTGTTTCAGGTTCCTGGTACTTTGATCTCCATATACGCGAATAGGGTTCTCGGGAGGAAGATAACTTTGATCAGTGCTAATTGTGTGACTGGCCTCAGCTGTCTTCTTATCACGATAGTACCTCATTCGGGTGCCAGCCATCTCACGCTCGGCTGTATCGGCCTATGGGGCATGAGCATAGCATTCGCCACCGTCTACTTATATGCCGGGGAACTCTTCCCGACCGTGGTCAGGAATTCAGGCGTTGGGCTATCGTCTACTGTCGCTAGAATCGGATCTATGATTGCGCCATTTGTAGCCACTTTATCTAACACGAGCCCTTGGCTTCCTCCCGTCATTTTTGGTATAGTTCCATTAATCGGAGCTGCTCTCTGCGTCATCTTACCCGACACCCGCGGAAAGAAACTTCCCGACACATTACAAGAAGGTGAAGTGTGATCCAAATTGCTTAAACCTTCAGTAAAATGTTAAGCTGAGGCTATTAGTGTAAATAAATATAAAAGTATTCATAAATGTGTTAGTTCAATACGTAAGAGATAATGTTGAGCAAATTTTAATGTATGCCATATTAAGATAATATAGATTAAAGGCCAGTGAATAGCTGCATATATCTGATAAGTGAGAGAACGTGTTAAATATCGGATAAAGTAACTCGTATTTATTTGTTACTAGTACTTTTTGTTTCTTTCTGGTATTCATATTTTATAGCGAGAAAATAATCATACGAAAAATGTAATCTTTACGATTTTTGTATATGCTGTCGAGTAAATAATGCTCTCTGTACATAGGCTGTGATAATTACGATGTAATAAATAATATTACAACTATTCGAATATGTTTTTATTCCAAAAATTAAAATGTTTAGGATGTTCTATTATAGGATGTACATCAAATTTTTTTAAGAAATAACTCACTTATCTTGTTAAGCTAGTTTTATAAACTGGAACAAAAACACACACACACAATGCGTACTTTTCAAATTTTTTACCGACTTCAAAATGGAGGTGGTTATCAATTCGTCGCAAATATTTTTTTACAAAAAAAGTCACCGAACATTATATATCAGGTTTGTTCCAAGTTGGTGTTCGACTTTTTTACTTTGAAATCGGTTCATCAGTTTTCAGGAAATCTTGAAAATATGGTCATTTTCGTTACCAACAGGAATGATTGACCATAACCACAGAGTACTTTTTTATATCTATAACTTCTTTGTCTATGAACCGATGTAGATGATCTTTTTTGTCTGAAAGAGGATACTTTTAATGCAATGGTAACTTTTCATAACTTATTAACCGACTTAAAAAAGGAAGCTACGTTCAATTTGTTGCGTTTTCTAAGTTCGCGAATGTCGTTTTTTGCCCGAAAATCTTCTCAAGCTGTATTTTTTTAGTATTTGTTGTTAGTAAGTACCTTTTGGAGTCTGTCAGTGCCAACCAAGGCAAGAAAACAGAAGTGCAATAGTGTAGAATGCACCATTGTGATTATTAAAAATAATGTTTTTCACACAATCACAAAATCTAGCCCAAGGTGATACGGAAACTAGACAACGTATAAACATATACCTAGGCGTATACGTTTTTTTGTAAATACGTGTGCCAGTGGCGAAGAATCCATATGTGCCAAATGCCGATTCCCATTTTCCTCTTAGAAATCCCTTGTGGATTTTTTAGCTTCGCCATATTTTGACCCCTCGCCACTGATACATACATTATATACTCAAAACATGTATAATGTGCTTACATCAAAAGTCAAAAAAACACACACATTTAAGATAAGAGTCACAATAAAAGACATTAAACAAAAACAAATGTCAGTCGAAATATTACTTCCTATTGCTACTCAAGTGAGCGGAAATCCAGTGAGCGTATATAAGGTTCATCGTGTCATGTGAGACAGCCCGCAGAATAATATTATTTCTGATAATATTATTCTGCGGGCTGAATTCGTTCCCAAAAGGAGGCGATTCGCGAGCGTATTAAGGCGTAAAAGTCCGGAACCCCCGCATCAGCAAACATGCCCGAAGCACTGCAACTCCATTCCACTATATAGGACACCAAATTTAAATTTAGTTGATAACATTATCTAGTTAGGTATAAAACCGTGTGATTCTAAATATATAAAAATATTAAGGCACTCGACGCACGCAGACGTTTTGTTACGTGTACAAACCAATCTGATAACGATGTTCAATAATCTAAACTTCAAAAGAAAACGAGATTGCCATTAATCTCTTTATTAAAGTCACTGTTTTATTTATCAGTACATAAGGCAGGTTGAAACCTATGATCTGGGGTCCACCACCATGTCTTAGCGCAGTATTGTTTCAATCATAGCATGCTATTTCGTAGGTACTACGAATCTCTCAAAGTAAGCTTGTTTTTTGACGGAAGTTTTGTGCCGTCTTCGCACAATCATCGCCTCCAAAGTGTGAATTAGTGTGTCAAAATGTGACAACTTCAATAAAAACAAAATGCAAACAAAAGGTTCTTATGCCATGATGGTTTCTAATAGATGATGGTAGGCCCGCAGAAGATGAAAGAGTAGATACAAAAAAAAACCAAAACGTCCAAAACACCACAATATGAGAGTCCATGACAGTACCATTGTCATGGACTCTCATATCGTGGTGGTTTGAACGTTTTGATTGAGATATACGGGATATCTCAGTCAGTGGGCAGTCTATGTACCTACTCACAGAACATACAACTTTACAAAACTGTAAAAAAGTTAAATTTATTTTTATACGACGACTTTATTATAACTATTATTTTATTTAAGCTATAAGTTGAAGTTGAATGTATATGGGTAAGTACACAGTACGTGTCAGTACCACAGAATAAATATATTAATCAGTACTAGGTAGCAAGTACTTAGGGCAAAAAACTAATTTGAAAATAGAACTAACCACGACATCTGCGGTGCAGGTGGAACGTTTACTGGAAACACGGAACCCTAAAGTATGAAATATTAAACACTTCAAATGCTTTCATTTATCATAGGTTGTAACACTGTTGGTGTATTGGACCAGGCTCGATAAATTATTGCTCATCATTTTTGATCCTTTATATTTATTCTTATTGTTTTTATTTTATAAGGAACTAAAACAATTTAATAAAACCAAAACGGACTATTAAAATTAATTCAAAGTATTTGATAAATTGTAACAAAAAAAGTCAATAGTGACGATTCCGAACGTATTATGTGTGTTTTTCTGTGAATAGAAAGGTTCTAATTTGAAAACACTTAACCACGCTAGGCCGCAAAATGCGACTTTCCACGCAGCAATTGAATGACAAAACTAACTTTTCCGATGTGTGAGGTGAAAAATGTTTTTGTTCTTCGAATCGGATTGGATGTTTTTCAACTGATTTATTTTTTTATACAATAAGGATAAGGATAAGGATGTTTACTATAACCATACTGTGATACTAATGTTTTAACGTAAGCTGATACGGACGGTGTTCATGATTGGTTCAGTGTGCGCTTACTAACTAAGCTTAATAGTGCTGAAGGATTTTTTTTAATTTTATTTTAAACAAACAAATAACAAAAAGTAATCCAATTACGCAATCATACACAAGGTAAATTTAAAATTATAATAATATCCTGAATTAAAAAGAGTTAAACTGTATTTTTTTACGGTCTACGACTGAATGTCGCCGGTCCATATAAGGACATGAAAATGATTTAGTTTTAAGGGAATATATTATATTTGTAAAAGGTATTATTAAACTTTTAATAAATAAAGTACTTAATACTATTTTTATATTTACTATATAATTACTATACATTTTTTTTATCATTTGTAGACATTATGAGTTCTCATATTTGGATAAGAGTAGAAAATGGCCTGAAACCGTCCACGATTGGTGGTTTTACCTTACCTTCGTATTGATGGCAACAAATTGGTTACGCAAGTTTACAGACCGCCTAATACATGAATGTCGGAATGAATAACAGGGACTGAATGAGAGTCGGTAGTAAGAGTCGCTACTCGTTACACGCGTGTTAACAAAGATAATTCAATATTTTTATAATATAGCGAAACAGTATTGAAGTAGAAATAGTAGTGACTTGCAGCTAACGTGTTAGTGGAATTGTATAGCTCGTCATAATGACATCTGACGACGCTATTGAAAACACAATTGGTCGTTTTGGAAGATATCAAACGTGGATTCTTATCTTGATTACCGTCGGTCGCTTACCTACAGAAATACAGCTACTGAATGTTGTTTTTCTGCTACCAAACACTGATTTCACGTGTCTAGACGAAGGAGTACAGAATGCGACAAATCATTGTCCCTGCGCCAAACCTGAATACGACAAATCCACGATTGTTGCATCCGTAGTCAGTGAGTGGGACCTGATTTGCGACAGGCGACATTTAGCGAGCCTGGCTCAATCTATGCTACAAGTGGGTATATTATTGGGAAGCCTTTTTTACGGTTTCATTTCTGACAGGTAAGTAATTTTTGCGTAAACTGTATAGTTTTTTTTAAATGTAAGTATATTTTACTAAGAGCTCTTACTATGTACAGGTAATGGATACACTTAACCTCTCAGGCTCATCCAATCATGCGACACAATAGATATTCCATTTTGTGAAAAAACACAAATATTTACATGCACAAATAATTGCGCCTTGTGGGAATCTAACCAACGACGAACGCATTTAAAATTTATAAATTTTTTAGGCGAAATAGATGAGTGAAAATTTTGTCTTTTTTAAATCTAATGAAATTATTTTCTCAAAATCTACTGATTTTAGTTTAAATATTGTACAACTTAGGAAATAGATGCAAATATCATTTATACAAAGAGGCTTTGAAAATGCAGATTAAATGCAGCTGATGGTAACATACAGCCAGTCGCCACTGGCAAAAAACATTTACTTACAAGAAAACATGTTGTAAAATATAGTCTGGCCGCTGAGAGGATGACCAATAGCTCTCGTTAGGATCTGTCAAATAATGCAATTATTCTCTCAGTTGCCGCATTAAGGGCTATCCACACATTTCCGGGTCAGGGGTATCCGTGTTCCGAGTTGTCCGTTTCAGTGTTCCCGACAGGGACGTGCCATCCGTCACCCGTGTTCACACATATCAGGAAAATCGGTATGAGTGTGATCTGTTTCTTTCTGATACGCACAAAACACAATGTCCTTATTTAACCAAGAAGAGTTAGCAATGATTGCAATAGCGCTTGATAAAGAAGTAGCAGATGACCAAGAAGACTATCAGCAGGCAATAAAACGTATTTGAGTATGTGAGCTGTGGAAAGATAGAGAAACTGCAGGAGATCGTAAAGTATAGCATTCTGTCGTACAAATTCTATCAACCTTTCTGTTGTGACTCAACGGTCTAACCCAGGGGTTTAAAATCAAGACTAATTTTAAATTTTTAAATTACTTCGTACTTTGTACCAAGCCAGCTCCCCACAGGAGATCGGTGCCCCACCAACTAGAAACCTAGAAATAGTATAGACTACTAGTACTATCCGCACCGTTCCTGTGGAACTCGTCCCAGACTGGTAATTCCTCCACTGGCTTAATACAATTAATTTAAACAATTAAATTTAAAAGAGGACTTGCAAAGGGACTAATGCCATAATACTCTCTCTGATTGCCAATCTGACAGGAAGGATATGCCCGTGTGGAGTATGTATTATGAATGAGTGTCTGTGATATTGTGAATTCCAAGAATTTTAAGAAAGTTTATAAGTACTTTGCACATGTCAAGTTTGTGTCCTTGAAACTATCATATTCACTTGTAACTTGATAAAAGCCATGGGAAAGACGTTAGTGTCACGAATGCTGTTATTTATTATTGTTTTAAAACGACCATATTTTGTTATCTTATCTGCTGCACTTTTGTTGAAGACCAAAGATATCGACGAAACGTGTCAACGTTTTTATAATTTATGGAACCCTTAAAACATTCGTCAGTGCGAGTAGTGATTTACATTGAGACTTGAATATTTTTACAATATTTATCTCAAAGCGTCACACTGTGTTCATGTTGCACTTGCAGAAAATATCGTCAACTTTCTGACACGGAACTGTGTGAACAAGTTCATACAATTTGTACGTAACCGATTTTTTCCCCGTCCCTGACGGAACACGGCAGGGACGAGTTCCCGGAAATGTGTGGATGAGCCATTTTCAAAAAAAGTGTACATTTAACGAAATGGAAACGAAACTGAACGTTACTAAATTATAACGAAATGGAAGCATAAGGACTTATTCATATTGCACATTTTACTATGCACATTAATTTATTAAAAAAAACAAAATGACTTCAAAAAGTTATAAAGTAGGTATATATATATATATATATATATATATAAAACTTAATAATCATGCTCGCACCGACCTCAAAAGGTATTTACTATTTTATATTTGTTTGAAGTCCGTAATTCGATATATTTTTTAAATTACTTTTATTGATATTTTAATAATTTTCTGATACTTTGTAGTGTTTAATACGGTATAACAATGGCACAGAAAATTTTCGGAAAACTTAACAATTAACTCCTATTTCCTTGGGTCAAATCATAACTTGAGAGCGGCTTTACTGATTTCAACTAGAACAAGGGTAGAGTAGGGTAGGGTAGAGTGGATTTAAGGTGGGATAATGTTAGGGTAGGAGAAGAGTAGAGTAAGGGTATGGTAGGATGGGTAGGGGTAGGGTGGGGATGGTATAAGGTGGGGGGTAGTGTTGGAGTAGGGTAGGGACAATATAGGAGAAGGATAGGGGTAGAGTCACGTAGAGTACAGACCACGAACATGAAGTCATACCTACTGGATAAATGGTGAATAAAAATAATAGGGTATGTAGAATAGAAATTAGACCTTTATTAGGCAAAAGTATTAGTCAGTCTTAATCCAAAATTTTCAACAAAATATACCATCTTTAAAGATAAACTAATGATCGAAGCGCTAGCTCTGGTAATAGATATGTAATTTATTACCATCGACATTCGTTGTTTAAACGTTATATATTTTCATTTTACACATTTCCGTAGTTAGCTCACGAACATACAAACTTTTACATTAATTCCTAAAAACTTGACTAGTAAATAATAATTCATTCAAAGAAAGAGTTGATCACGTTACAGTGTGAACACGACCTTCCGTTTAGTAACGCAACGAAACGCGTAACTAATCCGAACAAAATTATTGAATATAAATTAACCTAGTTTGAGTAAACAGCTTTGGTAAACGTTAAAAGAGACCTTGTGAGACTCCTAACTAATGCGTATTCGAAAAACAATGATAGGTATATTATTTGCAACGAAACAGAATTTTAACACAATTGGTTGGTCACAAAGTTACACCATCACAACAGAAATATTCAAAATGGCCGATTTGTCTATGGTTCCTGTTATAGAAGATCAGTGTTGCCAGCACAAAATTTTAAATTGGTGTTGCCCTGCAGGTTTCCCGATTTAAATTGACGTAACGAAACTAAAATGTAACTAAACAGAATAAATATTTGTGACAGTGTTTTAAAATGATATTCTTTCGATATATATAAATATATTTAAATTTAATCAATTAAATAGGAAAGGTCAAGTATTAGTATATACTATGAAAAAGTAAGTTAAATAAAATTTTAAGAGAATAATTTTCTAGAAATATTTCAATATAAAAGTCTCTCGTGTGACATGAGATATTTGTACTGAGTATATTTTGTATCCAATGTTTGAAAATCATAAATGTCTAAATTTTTTATAATTATAGTTATTAAATGTAAGTATAAGTATACGTAATAAGTTCAAGTTTAATAATTATGTAACATAACTAATATTATAATCCGGATTAATAGCATTACAAACATTACACAATGTGACAATATTTTTTAGCAATGTACACTTTTTTTGAAAATGGCTCGGATAGCGCTTTATACGTTTACAACGTTTTCTTGTAAATGTTTCGCCAGTGAAAACGGGGGTTTCATATACATTAATTATGGATTAACGAGCCTTCCGGGCGGCGGCTGGACCCGCTTGAAACTCGGCCCGAGGGCCCACTCGCCAGATCGATTTATTTTAATATTTGTCTTCCGTCAACTGGGCCCACTTTCGAGTCACTGGAAGACTCGGATTATCATTGAATTGGAGAATACCTAGGTTGTTTATGTCTCTGTGTGTTTGTTTAATAAAATCAAAATGTTTTCATTATTCATCAATCAAATTGGCCACCGTAGTCGTTATCGATCGGGCGGGCCTAATACTATTTTATTTTGTATCAAAAAGAGGTGGAATCGAATACTACGAAAATAAATAGATATTAAAATATTGCTCATATAAAATATCTTCCTTTATTATGAATAAATGTCTACATGTGATTAATAACATTGCCAGGCTCCCCACCCAAATTTATCGATAAACATTATGAACGGTAACATCACTAAGCCCATCAGCAAGAAGCGTTCGCTTGCGCGACTAGCCTCAGTCTGCCGAAAAAATCCGAGCGCAACTTGTTTTTATAAACCTCTTTTAATGTTCTGTGTATAAGCCGGTATGCCCAAAAAACCTACCCCTTTGGCAGACAGGAATGCTTCGTATGGCTACTCCTTCCGACTAGGAAGCCGCGTTGCGCAGGTTGCGCCATGGGTAGGTCAGTGTTTATTCATATTCATTTACTCGTTTTCACTTCACATTAGGTACAATCATGAACATATATTGTAATTAAAAATAGATAAGACTCTTCTCTTGTCTCCACAGTGCCACTTGGTATAAGTGCTATACACGTCCACCTAACCCCAAAAAAATTACAGGTTAAATAACCTGTTTGGGGACAGTGCCTAATGAAGAAACAAAATATTCCTTACCTATCTGAATGCGGTTGGCGGAAAGTAAAAGCAGCTTGGGTGCCACTGTGGGGTTGGGTGGATTGGATGCCACCCTATTTTGGGGAAAGATGGATTGTGTGGGCAAAATAAGAAACAGTTTATTCATACATCATTTCGGGGAAAACAAAAATCGCTTTAGGGTGAAAAATTATCATCAGTTCATACAAATCATTGAAATCGTATCATTTTGAAGGAAAATAAAATGAGATCTGGGGAAATTTCAAAATTACCATCCTTTCCTACAGAAAAATAAAAAATATGGACCCAAAAACAGATGATAAAATACATAATTATCATCTGTTCATTCATACAAATAATCGAAATCGTATAATTTTTCGGAGAAAATAAAATGAGATGTGGGGTAATTTTGAAATTACTATTTTCCTTGACGCGCGGGAATCGCGTCTGTCTGTATGAAGCTTTATGTAAATACTTAATAGGATCAGGATAGAACGTGTAATGTAAAAAATGGTAGGTTCCTACTTTTTTCTATGGTCTGAGGTTCCTACGGTATCGGTATAGGTATCCTACGCTATAATGACATATTTTTAAGTAGGTATATGTTAATTTAAAATTATAATTAACAAATGAAAATTACAAACAAGATGCTATTAAATATCTACTAGCCCTTCAAAACAATAACACTGGCCCGATTTAAAACATATACCAACCTAATATTGTTTTTTCATATTTCGAGCTACTTTGAAGTCTGTTTTATATTTACTAAATACGCCAATCTGAATAGGTCCAATCTTTCACAGACTAAGCGTCGGTTTCAATAACCTATCCACAGTAAGAGTTAGGCTTACTAGAGGTTTGTTGCCTAGATATTTTTGTTAATCAGCCCAAAATGATCCAAATTAATAGCGGTTGCTAAGTAACGTAACTAAGATAGGCCTATCTCTTGTTAGGGATAGAATATTAGGTGAGTAATTTAAAATTGATGTTTTTCCTTATAATTGTCTTGTTTACAGATATGGAAGGAAAATTGCAGTTTTGATGGCGCTTTTCTTCGAAGCATTTTTCGCGATGATTTCGGCCTTCGTGACGGAATTTTGGATGTTCCTGGTAATCCGAGTCCTAATAGGCACAGCACTCGGAGGAACAATGCTTTGTTGTTACGTTATGCTGATCGAACTAAGCGGCAAATCATTTAGACCATACATGATTGGACTACACGAGTCATCCTATATAATTGGCTACTTCTTACTACCTATCGTGGCTTACTTCGTCAGAGAATGGAGACATCTTCAATTAGCCACGTCTGTACCATGGCTCTTGGTCATAGTCTACTATTGGTTAATACCAGAGTCACCACGATGGTTGATAACTGTAGGTAAAACCAAAGAGGCTGTCTCCATCCTTACTCATATTGCAAAAAAGTAAGAAATTCTAATAAGTAATTAAAACCATTGAAAATTTATGAAATACTTATGATACATTTTTAATAGAAATATATTGGAAAAAATCGACTCGGCCACATGTTTTTCTCAGACAGGACTCGAACCTGCGACCTTTGGGTATCCGCCCCACTGCTCTAACCACTGAGCTACCGAGTCTTGCAACCGACCGTCGACAACTTTGAGAGCAACTTTTGGCCGAGTCGATAATTTTCAATATTTTCTCATACTTATGTATAAAAAATACTTTAAAATAATAAATTAATGAAATTAGGTATAATGGTTTATTTTAAAATAACGTTACTTGATTATCTTTTCAGAAACAAGCGACCTGTTGAACAAATTGAAGCTATTGTTTATAAATTTCGCGAAGAAATGGAAAAGAACGATCAACACCAGACTGGGTCATATCAAGATTTGTTTAAAACGCCAAAAATCAGAATTTACTCCTTCATTACTGCTTTTATTTGGATGTTTTGCAGTCTAGTATTTTTCGGTGTAAACCAGTACATTGGGCGATTGCAAGGAAACTTGTACCTCAATGTGATGCTTTCTGCGGCAAGTTTAATTCCAGCATTATTTTTAGTTGTAATTGGTACTTTGTATCTGAGAAGAAAAATTACTGTTGTAACTAGTTTTTCTATAGCAGGTTTATCCTTGCTTATATTTATTTTTGTAACAAATGCTTCGCTCATTTTGACATTTGCAATAATAGGCCAAATTGGAGCATATTCTTCATTTGTTTTAGTGTATTTATTTACATCAGAAGTGTTTCCAACGGTTGTAAGAAATTCTGCGATGGGATTTTCTTCGGTGTTTGGTCGTTTTGGTGGGTTCGTAGCTCCTTTTGTTGTGAATATAGGTATAGAATGGGTATCGATATTAATCTTTAGCGTATTAGCATTTGTAGCTGCTTTCTTGTGTCGTTTTCTACCAGAAACCAAAGGTATAACACTTTTAAACACCGTTGAGCAAGCAGAAAATACTAACAAAAGGGCTCAACTGTAAAAAATATTTATACAAATAGACTATTTACGCTGTTAAATCCTCATAATCATTCAAAATAACTTACTATAGTTGACATAAGGTGATCGCCGAAGAAAGTTTATAAAATTTTATTTAATTAGCATAACGTAACAACTTATGACTTCTTATTTTTAATTAATTTTTTATATTCATTTACCAGCAGTATTTCACTTTGTATTCTCAGCCGCACACAGTGCATGCGGTGCAAATTATTATTATATATAATAATAATTCATTGTATTGTTTGTGTTAAAATTCTTTTTGCAATTAATTTTAAACCTTATTATATCATTTAAAACATCGAATAATTAATATAAATTATGTGGCCGACATTGAATGCTATCTTTTCATTTGTTTAAATACTAATTTCCGATCATTATAATTATCAATGTTTTATTGTATTGACAAGGACATCCTTTTAACAGTTTGTTTAAATGTGTATTGTCAGTTGTAATTTTAACCAGTACTCTGAAATAGAATAAATTATTTAAATTATATGACCGACATTGAAAGGTATCTTTTTTGTTTAAATAATGAGATAAAGTAGGTATGCTCATATATAATATTTGTGTATGATGTTGATTAAAAATTTAAAATGTGGTATTCCCTGTAATTCACACGCTCTAAGTTTGTAAAATAAAGCGATATTGTATTAAATAACATCTTATAATAATAAGTACTTACATTTTTTTTGGAAACTAAAGTTGTTCGATCTTTTACCACTATGGTTTAGTAGTTACCTACAATTAAGGTAGGTAGTTACCTTTATTAAGTTTCATCGCGCACTATGTATGCAGCCTGCAAAAAGTGTCAGTTCGGACAAAGTGGCCGAAACTTTTCTGTTTCAAACGTCACTAACTCATCACAAATTCCAGCAAGTCACAAAAATTATTCAATGTCACAAAAGTGTATCCAACAACACACTTTACATTTGCGCTACCGTCGCTTTTACGAACGACACATGGAACATAAACACTCATTTGCACTTAACCACAGAATACTTAATAGTACAAGTAACTTAACTTAAGAATCGCCTAAGGCGTTTCTTATCTGTCTTAGTCTTTATTAAAATGACTTTGTACCTTTTAAGACGTTCATAAATCCACTAAGGCTATCTATTCTTAACTTACGGGCCCAATATCGAGGGCCTAAGGCTTAAGCTGTTCTTATTATGAATGTCTTAAGATAGATGAAAATAGCCTTAGGCGATTCTTAAGTTTAGCGCAGATGGGTGAAAGATGTTCTATAGGTCAAAATGTAAAGCTAGGCATGCTGGTACCTGTGTATAATAGTCTAGCTAGTTAACTTCGTACTAAAAGAAATCGTAACAGTGCCTAACATTTGTTTGAAACAAATAACTAAATACCGGATTGATCACGCCACCAGTGGCACAGACAACAGTTCTGTTGCCTGTAACTAGTAGTTTACAAATAACACCAATACCTTTACTAAGTAACTTATTTATAAGACTCTGTAACCTTATCAATAAACTGAAATTTAAAATAACAATGATAACATTGCCACATACACTCAATGTCACTAGGAATGACTTACGGACTTCTCGCAAAACAATTGAGTACGGTTACTTTTATATCAAAATGTGAGTACCACAAGTTTCCTTATTCAAACTATGCAAATAGGTTTACTAACTATTTATAATTACTAAGCAGTTATTTTAGAACCTTACTAACAGCTAAACATAGAAAAACAAAAAGCTGCATAAAACCCACAAAAGATCACAACGCAGTGAAAAGTTGCATCGCTTGAGATTTTATAAGTACAATCATAGATTTATCTAGGTCTCCGCGTTGCTACAATCTCGACGTTTTTGCTTCAACCAACCGACTCGGTTGCTATAGAGACTCACAGTAGCCTGTGCCATTTTTGGCAGAGTAAAATGGTCACGAACTAAATGTTTGAGGGCGGTATCTAGTTGTAGCAACGCGGAGACCAATGAGACTGGTGTATGTCGACATTCACCATATTCGTAGGTGAATGTCGACATCAATTTTGTATGTCCGAAATTTTTCTAAATTTATACTTGAATCAGACATTCACCGGTGAATCATAAGATACACAGAGGAGATACAGTAAATCTTACAATTTGTGTGAATGTTATTAAATGCCAGTGCTTGTTCGAAAATAAAGCAACCCAGAAAGTATGAAAGGTGTCTTTAGGTTAGGTTAGGTTAGAACTGTGACCCAAATCGAGCGTTTTTTAAAATAGTTATCATTATTTCAATAGTTATTACGACACTGTACTCTTATTTGTTCATTAAGTATAATGCCCACATGTTTCTCTATACATAAATTTGTTTTTATATCAGTTAGGCAGCATCAATTCATTCATAATGGACATCACCATGTCGTCGTGGTGTATGTTAACAGTCACCGGTGAATGAACGAAATATACATGGAAGGGATAAATTTCGGACATTCACCAGCTGTCTTGGTGGATGTTAAAAACACCGGTGTATCTTAAGATACACTGCACTTTGGACATTCACAGTCTCATAAATCAACAGAAATACTTACAATTTTGTATTGGTATAGGTAGATAGTTATGTCATTCACGAATCACAGCCGCTTGATAAGTTTATCGGCCTTTTGATTAAAGAACATAACTAAGGTCGCACATTTTGTTTTTGTATATTTTACTTGCAAACAGTTCGCTTGATGTTGCAGTTGTGACCAACAAAACAATCTTATTATTGTGGTATCAGTAATAATACATTTTGTATCACTAACATGTCAAAATGTGATTTAAAATTTCAAAAAAATACTTACTTTGATTTTATCTGAAGTGACCGTACTGATATGACACTATTCACTTTTTATAAGTGGTTTACAACATCGGACATCTGTCCGGAGAATGATAAACAGTGATCAATATATATTCAAACTAACATGACTACAGAAGACGGAATAGAAAGTGCTATTGGTAAATTTGGAAGATACCAAATATTTACCGTGATTTTAGTTTTGTTTGGCAGACTTCCGACTGACTTCCAATTAAACAATGTGGTTTTTATTATACCGAGTGTGGAATACACATGCTTGGATGATGGGGCACCCAATACTACAAACTATTGCCCGTGTCAAAACCCGGAGTACGATAGGACCCAGATCCAAAGTTCGGTCACGACAGAATGGAATCTGATATGCGAAAGAAAGTCATTGGCAAGTTTAGCGCAGTCGATGCTACAAATCGGTATACTGATCGGCAGTATATTATTCGGACATATCTCAGACAGGTAATTTTATTTTATATATAATGCATTTAAAAAAAAATAAGTTTTAAGACATTAACAAGGTATTAAAACTTTTTTAGGCATGGACGAAAACCCGCAGTTTTACTGGCACTATCACTGAACGTCATGTTTATAGTTGCATCTGCTTTTGTCCCCGACTTTTGGATGTTCATAATTTGTCGACTCCTTATTGGTTCTGCTGTTGGCGGCACTATGTTGTGCTGCTACGTTTACTTCGTAGAATTGAGTGGAATCTCATTTCGACCATACTTGGTTGGAATACTCGAGACATCGTTCGTAACCAGTTACTTCATAATACCTATAACAGCCTACTTTATAAGAGACTGGAGGTATCTGCAACTAGCCACATCTGTACCGTGGGTTTTAGTGTTATCTTACTATTGGGTATTAGTTGAATCACCAAGATGGTTGATTACAGTTGGAAAGAAAGAAGATGCCATAAAGACTCTTAAATGGATTGCAGCGAAGTAAGTATTTAAAAAAACAGCGACTAAATTCTTAAAACGATGAAATTCTTGCAATACCTTCTTAAAACTTTAAACTTGACTTAATAATACGAACATTGTTGTAAGAGAATTTAAGTTTTCATTATATTTAATTTTCTAACACTCTTTGTTTCAGGAATAAATTGCCCGTTGATAATATAGAACATTATTTAACCCAAGTAGAAACGGAATCTATAATTGCCAGAAGTTTTAAGCGAGGATCGTATTTTGATTTATTCAAAACACCCAAATTAAGATGTTACACTATTATCTGTGCTCTAGTTTGGGCCTCATGTACACATACATTTTACGGAGTTAACCAATACATAGGATTTCTTCAAGGGAACATTTATTTGAACGTCATACTTTCAGCAACAGTACTTTTACCTTCAATTATCATTTTAATTATTGGAGCTTTATATTTGAAAAGACGACACAGTATAATAATAAGTTTCACATTAACAGGCTTAGCATTGCTCTTATTTCTTCTTGTCCCGAGCAGTTTCAACGTTACTATTATATTTGCAATGATTGGGCAATTAGGCGCTTTCATAGCGTTTGCTCAAATTTACTTTTTCACCTCCGAAATATTTCCAACTGTCATAAGAAATTCAGCGATGGGATTTTCTTCGATGTTTGGCAGACTGGGTGGTTTCGTGGCACCGTTTGTTGTTAATATCGGTGTAGAGTGGATATCAATTTCAGTTTTTAGCGCCCTAGCATTTTGTGCCGCTTTTCTATGTTATTTACTTCCAGAAACCAAAGATAAACTACTGTTAAATTCTATTGAGGAAGCCGAAATAATAAAAGATGCCAACAGTCCTTCAACATCACAATAAATCTATTACAACATTTTTTTCTTAAAAACATATGTATTAAACTATTGTTTGGCAACAATAGTGTTATATTATCTGTGGCAATAATACAGAAAATCTCAATTTATTTAATAAAAACGTAATCATTTTATAATTTCTTTTATTTAAGAGCTTGTATTGAATATTTGGAAGCCGCCAAAATGATTGGTTACAAACAGAACTGGAAACGAACACTATTGAACAAGGAGTACGTAAATATAACGTCTATGATGGTCTAGAACACGATCCCTAGATTCGCAGCACTCAGCGACCTCGGTACCGTTTCATCCAGCTGTTCTCCAGCACACGTCGATATACTCGTATGTGCAATATGTGTTAAGGCCAACAAAGGCCTCAATAAGAGTTTTAGGCAATTGGGTTTATTTACTACTTTTGGTGTAAGTACAAAAGGCCGCCTTTGTGTATTTCCTTTTACTGTCTGTTTTGTTTTTTCTTTGTGTTCTTATTATGTGCAAAAAAGTGTTTTATTATTATTATTAAAAGGAGAACTTCCCGGTCGACCAGTAGAGTGTTTCTGGGAAACGTTTTTCGAAATGTAATAAGGTTGAAGATACAATTTATTATTCAAAGTAGCTTCCGCCCGCGGTTTCTCCCACGTGGTTCCCGTTCCCGAATATCTGGATAGAAAGTAGCCTATGTTTCTCTCCGTCCTATCAACTTTCAAAAAATCAAGTCGATTGGTTGCATAGCGCGTGAAGAAAGGACAAACAAACATTATTTAGGATAAGGATGAAATAGTGCCTAGATAAAAAAGCTCTAACTACATAATAATAAGTAGTCACGATGAATTTCAAATATAATATATTTTGAATAAGAATAATAAACTGTTAAAAAAAAAGGTTGACATAAAATAGAGTAGTAGATTATAATTCTAAAATCTTGTGTTCATATATAGGCCTCGGTAAACAATTTCAATTAATGGCTTTAATTTAAACTATTTTAAATTTATTTTCCTCGGCGAATGTTAAAGGGAGGTTAAAACTAAAAGTTAACGCGGATGTAGTATTCCTACCTGTCCAACGTTTGCAAACGTAGATGATAGGTCTAATAGTAGAATTGTTGGAACGCAATGAAAAAATCATCGCCTCGGAAGAACAGTACCGAACTTATAATTACGACTTTATGAATATCTTATGTATAGAATTTATAATATCAAACTCCGCACACGATAAAAAATAGTCACAGGGCTTCTAAGGTCGCGTGATGATGATGTAGCCGGTTGTTTGTTACCTTAGGGTATCTGGATAAAATTGGAAGTTGAATTGGTCACCAACTTTACTAATCTGTAGCCACCTTAACGATGGCCAACTGGTGTAGAACAGATTTCAGAATGGTTCCCGACACAACAACACGGCTGGAACGGCTGGAACGGCTGGACGGGTGGAATCTCCGGAGCACTCTTTAGTTTCCCACGCCGAGATCACCACCAGCAATTACGGCGGCAAGAAAAAAAATCTTACGATTATTATTTTCGTTTCTTATACGATAAAAAATATCTCGAAATGTACTCCTTTTTTCGTTAGCAAAATTGACTATTCTATTTAATATAATTTATAAATTATTGTTCATAATTTGTATTATAAAAATATAGCATTAGATTGCGTAGTCTTCAAACAATGCTTGTACATTAAAAAATTGAGGCATTAGCACTTACGGTAGTAACTATAACAAAAAAATTTAGTATTGAAAACGAACTTTCTTTGAAAATCTGCATACAAATCGGCAATTTCATAGGTAAAGACCAAATATCAGCCATACTATTTTTATGCTATGTAAAAATTCTAAGTATGTATATTTGATTCGTAATTATTGTGGTTCCGCCCGCGTGGTTCCCATTCCCGTGGGAATATCGGGATAAAAAGTAGCCTATGTTTTCCACGCTATCTTCTATCTGGATGCCTTTCATCCAAACCACTCACTTGTTTTGCGGTAACAAACATCCAAACATCCTCACAAATTTTCGCATTAATGCAATTATTATATTCACGTCCGTATAAGTAGAGAGTACGTTCGTTTTAAACCTAAGACTATTAAATGTACTCAAAAGTTAAAGTTCTGTGACTGGGCTACACTGGTGACAGATATTTATAAAAGTAGAAATAGACTTTATGAACTCTATAAATTAAGAGAAACTTACCATAGCCCAGAGTTCCTAGAATATGTGAAACAATATTCTAAGAAGTTCAAAAATATATGTTCTGTTGCAAGGTCTAAATTCATAAAAGCAAAAATAAAACAAGCCCAAAACAAAATTAAAACGACCTGGGAAGTCATTAATCGTGAAACTGGTAAATATAAACCACATGACCGTAGTATGGCGCTTAAAGTCAATAATACAATAGTAAAGTCGGACAAAGAAATCGCTAACGTTTTTGACAATTTTTTTGTGATTATTCCTTTAGAAACTACTTTGAATTTGGATTCTTCACCAGCAGCGTCACTCTTTATGCTTAAAAGGAATGTAACGGAATGCGGGTCATTGTTTACTTTAAAAAAAATCGATGCTATACACATTGTAAAAGCTTTTAAATCACTAAAAATGAAAAATTCTACATACATGTGGAACATATCTGTAAATATAGTTAAAGAAATTGTTTATACTATTGCTTCTTATCTTGCTGACATTTTTAATCTGTGTATTGATCAAGGAATTTTTCCTGATCTTATGAAATTAAGTAAAGTAATACCATTATTTAAATCTGGAGATAAAGACCCTAGTAATTATAGACCAATTTCAATAACCCGTCTTAAGTAAAATATTTGAAAAAATAATACTCAAACAGTTATTAACGCACTTTAATATGAATCATCTCTTGCATAATAAACAATTTGGTTTTACAAAGGGTCGGTCTACAACTGATGCTGGGGTCGCGCTATTAAAGCACGTCTTTAAGGCCTGGGAGGGGTCGCAGAATGCTCTAGGCATTTTTTGCGACTTATCCAAAGCTTTCGATTGCGTAGATCATCAGACGCTGCTGTTGAAGCTTAACCACTACAGTGTAAAGGACAATGCTGAGAAGTTGTTACTGTCGTATCTCAGTTCGAGGACACAAACCGTTGATATTAATGGCGTAAAATCGTCCGGTTGTCATGTAAAGATGGGCGTGCCTCAAGGCTCTATCTTAGGTCCGTTCCTATTTTTAATTTACATAAATGATTTACCATTCTTCGCCGAGAAATTTTGTGAGATTGTCTTGTTTGCGGATGATACTTCCTTATTTTTAACATTGACAGAAATCAAACTCATTATGACGATGCAAACATGCACTCTCGCAAATTCTTACTTGGTTTGATGCAAATAACTTACAACTTATTGCAAGGAAAACCAAATGTATCCAATTTTCTTTGCCTAATGTAAAAGTCCTGCCAATAGATGTTGAAATTAATAAAGAAAAATTAGATTTAGTCGATTCAACTGTTTTCTTGGGTGTTACTCTAGACACTAGACTCCAATGGGCCCCACATATCGCGGCATTAGCTGGTAGACTTGGCTCGGCTGCATATGCTATAAGAAAAATTAGACAGTTAACAGATGTTGAAACTGCTAGGATTGTATATTTTAGTTATTTCCATAGCATCATGTCTTATAGTATTCTTTTGTGGGGGACAGCAGCTGATATAAACACTATATTCATTTTACAAAATCGAGCAATAAGAGCCATTTATCAGCTAGGGTCCAAAACATATCTTAGGGATAAGTTCAAAGAGATAGGTATATTAACAGCTGCATCTCAATTTATTTTGAACTGTATAATTTCGTGGAAATCTATCAGAATATACCAAACATAGTGATGTGAACAATCTTAATACGAGAAATAAAAATAAACTTGTAATGCCTCGATACAGGCTAAAAAAAGGTTCAAGGATCTATCTTGGTTCTTGGTGTAAATTTTTTCAATAAAATTCCATAATGTATTTTGGATTTGCCTTTTGAAAAGTTTAAGATTCATTTAAAAGATTGTCTCCTAAAGAAAGGATATTATACGATAAAGGATTATTTGAATGACAAAACAGCTTGGTCATAAATGTTTTGTTTTATTTTTTCGAAGTTGTAGCCGTGTCATTCATTTGTTTAGTATAGTATTAGATTAAACTTTTAACGCAGGTAGCTTGAGTATGTCATGCTCTCTTTAAACATTTCTACGGTGGTGTCGTGTGAGGCGGGTCGCTACGTTCCCTAAAATATGGTTGAGCGAAGCGATGGCTGGTTCATGCGTCATGCTCGTGAACGGGTGCTGCCAGTGGGATGGGTCTGCTCATGTCTCATTGTGTTAAAATGTGTTGAGATATTTATATTTTTGTTTCAATTTTATAAATTCTATGTTATTTATGATGTTTTGAATTGAGAACATGGCACTGCATGATCAGAATAAACAAAAATAAGTAATGTTTTCCAATTATTGAAATTAAGTATATGAAAGCCATTATTATTACTATTATTTTTAATTAACTTTAAATACGCTTTATGATTATGACCCAGCTGATGCGTCTTCCAGTAACATTGTAAGTTGCGTCTTATATTAATGCACTTTTATCTTTCTTTTTTTTTGTTTTTGCCATTGTATTTTTTATAGTTATACACTTTAACATAAGTACCTGAAGTACGTCATGCTCACTCAAACGTTTCTTCGGCGGTGTCGTGTGAGACGGGTCGTTACGTTCCCTAAAATATGGTTGAGCGAAGCGATGGCTGGTTTATTTTTTATTTTATTTATTAAAATTTTAACAATATTAATACATTATAACATTACATGAAAACAGTGTCACAAAAACCTGTTTAGGTTTAACCTTACACTGTTTGGTTTCGTCATCTTGTACAATCATTTATTATAATTAATTAAAATAACTATCAATATTTTTTGTAGGGTATGCATTTATAATTTTCCTTATTACAATACAACGTAAATATTTCTACCTGCCTAGTCCAACCATCGCACAAGCGTGCAGCGGCGCGTACCCACGGGTGGAATTCTAAGCATTCATGCATTATTGATTAAATTCAATCCTTTTTTTTTTTTTTTTGTAATTGGCATTATTGTATATTGTTCATTCAAAGTATATAAATCAATATTACTAATTAAATTAATTGAGTATTTATTACTATTTTATTATATTTAATGTTTTGTTATTTAGATTTATTAATTTATTAAACATTTGAGAAATTGACATTAATGTATAATATTACGCATTCAAATTATATAATTATATCAATTGATGTTAATAATTAAACTAATTACTACTTAGATACTAGTACTTAGATTTTTTTTTATCATATTTGATTAGGTATTTATTTTTTTAGATTTATTATTTTCAATTTTTCAGTAGTAAACCAAATATAAGTCAATCACTATTTATTTTGCATTAATGTAGATAAGAAATATTTTTTAAGTTTAACTTTAATGTTGCTTTCATTTAGTTCTTGTTTTAGTGTTATGGGTAGTTCATTTATTAATTTAGGTACTTGATATTGTAGCAATTGTTTGCCGTAAAGATTAGTAAACCTGGGAACCATTAATATGATTTTAGCAGCATTGCGTGTCTGTTTATTACGGTAGATAACCTTACATAGATCCATGTTGAAAAAATGGTCTGTTATCAACATATACTTTACCTGACTATGTATTGGTAGCACGGCACAGTGATGAAATAGCTCATTGTGATTATCTTGGTAACGAGTTTTAATTTTAGGCGGAACAATAGCCTTCAGGATTCTTAATTGTAACCTGTAAATTGGATCAAGGTGTGTTTTGCACGTTCTGCCATAGCTGCCGAGGCCATATTGTATTATAGTTTCACCCAGAGCCTTATATAGACTCAAGAGTATGGAGTATGGTATTTTGTGCTTTATTATACTGAATTTAGCCAGTATTGCTCGTAACTTGTCACATACATAGCTAACATGTTCCGACCACTTAAATCGGTCATCGATTACTAAGCCAAGATATTTTTGCTTATTAACGAAGTCAATCGCACTACAAGAGCAGTTATGGTGGTCCGTGTGTAGGCATTGATGATCATGTGCGATAAGCTTAATGTGACTTTTTAGTCTATTTTGACTCGAGCATATGTACATACATTTTGTTTTTTCGGTATTGATCACAAGACCCGAATCATGAGACCATTTGGATAGCAGAGTAAAATCACTCTGTAGATGAGAAAGGGCAGTGTCTAGGTTCTTATTAGCTGCTACGAGGCAAGTATCATCAGCGAATTGAAATATTTCGCAGTTCTTGACTACATTAACTGCATCGTTAACATAAGTAATGTAGTGCAATGGGCCAAGCACCGAACCCTGCGCCGTA
The DNA here is from genome assembly GCA_910589605.1 of Chrysoteuchia culmella. Classification (NCBI taxonomy): domain Eukaryota; kingdom Metazoa; phylum Arthropoda; class Insecta; order Lepidoptera; family Crambidae; genus Chrysoteuchia; species Chrysoteuchia culmella. The sequence continues at coordinate 13,268,029 of OU342653.1, forward strand.
CCATCGGTCACAGTAACTCTTCTACTAACATCGTTCGACACTTTTACAACAAATGCGCGATTTGCCAGATATTCTTGACACCATTTACTGAGTGGTCCCCTTACACCACAATCGTTCAGTTTTTCAAGAAGTATATTGTGTTTCAATGTATCGAAAGCTCTACTATAGTCAAGGAACGCTACTAATACATGTTTCTTATTGTCGAGATGCTTATTGATGGTATCAGTAAATTTAGATAGCAGTTGAGTAGTGCTTCTGTCACATTGAAACCCAAATTGTTTGTCAGTGATTACGTTATTTTCCTTATAAAACGCTTGTATTTGTTTAGAAATGGTTTTTTCAACTACTTTGTCAACTGTTGGAAGGATCGTTATCGGCCGATAGTTATTGCAGTCATCTTGCTTTCCTTTTTTATGTATCGGTCTAACTATACCGGTTTTGAGTTCATTTGGATATTTACTTAACTTGATAGATGAATTGATTAGTTGAGATATAACTTCTGCAATTTTAGCGCCAATTAATTTTAAATCTAGTGCAGTAATTCCATCAACACCAGGTGCTTTTCTGCTGTTTAATGATCTTATTTCTTTGAGTACGGACTTTGCAGATGCTTGCTGATACCTGCAAGTAACATTGATGGGTGATGCATAGTTATCTTTATTTATAATTTTTAGATTGCAATTTGGCACTATATTTATTGCACTACTCTCAAAACAGTCTGCAAACTTATTAGCTATATCTCTAGTAGAAATAGTATTATTTCGAAAAGCATTTAATACGACAGTATCAACTGCAATTTTTACTCTGCCCGTGATTTCATTCAATGTTTGCCATAACGCTCGAGGATTATTTTTGTTACTAAGTATTTTATTCCTTAACCTTTTATTTTTAGTTTTATTAATTAATTTGTTAGCGTAGTTTCTAGATTTGTTATATTTTTGTTTTGTTATTTTATTAGTCGGATCATCGATCCATTTCATAAACAAGTTATCCCTATACTCGCATGCTTTTATTATTTTATTATCAACCCATTTATTGTTTATTCTATTTTTATTTTTAGATTTCTTTATTATAATTTTAGCTTTTTCGTGACATGATTTTATGTTTTCTACTATGAAGGAATATATTTTTAGAGGACATATATTTTTTTTTATTGGTTCCCAATCTATTTCTTTTAAGTTTTTTGCAAGCAAGTGGTAATCGTAGCGAATGCATTTAAAATCCTCCCGTGTGGACGACACAGAATCAATTGCGGCAAGCGCGACAATGCGATGGTCGGCCAGTACAGTCCCAAGCGCCGCCGTGTACATTCTTAGAGAGCGGGATCGCGCGTAAATGTGATCGATACAAGTCTTACTTAACCTACCATCACTTATTTCTATACGCGTATAATCAGTGATCCCGCATGCTAAACCGTGATTGTACATTGTGGTGCTATATTCATGCATTACAGGACACCTTTTTCGTAGATCAATGTTTATATCTCCGAGAAGATACATATCATTTTGTGTTCCTGTTTTTCTCAGTAATGCGTCTAAGTCTTTGATGAACAAGTGCTTACTAAGCCGCGGAGGGCGATATATGCAGCACAGAACCGCGGAATAATTTGAAGGGGTAGTTAGAGTTCCTAGTAGACACTCACAATGTTTTGTTTTATGATGATTAGTAATAAAATTATGTTCATCTTTTATGTAAATTATTATACCACCACCTTTTTGAATCGTCCGCAGCTCTGTATACATTCTGTAACCTTTTAGCTGGTATAAACTACGAAGTGTGTTAGTGATGTTTACTTCAGTTAACATTATAACATCGACAGTTCGGGGTGATGAATAAATGCACTGTTCAAGAGTAGCAAAGTTCTTAATAATTGATCGTATGTTCATATGAATACACAATAACTTAATGTGATTAGGAACATTGTTTAGAAATGTTTTCAGATCATTACAGTCGTTTATTTCAGATATATCATTGAGTGCAAAATCCATTAAAATAATAATAAATTTAAGTAAGGTAGGTACCCACAGTAAATTATTATGTACTTACAAAGTGTTAGAAATATTAGTCGCATTTTTAAGTTTCCTTATATCGTCCAGTGATCTAATAATAAATGGTTTCATGTTTTCTCCTTCCTTTCGCACACGCAAAATTCCTTTTTTGATCCAGATATAGTTGTAAATACTCTTCAAGTCCTGTTTTGCTTGCCACAGTAGTTGTTTATTATACGAGGTCAAAGCTTCGCAAATGAATATTTTCGCACTTGGATTAGACGGTTGAGCTTTCGGAACGATATTGGTGCTGGCGATTTCCAAGTTTCTGGACTTCGACATCCACGCAGTTTGATTTTCCTCTGTTTTGAGTTTTATCTGCACTGGTCCCGGTCGATCACTTCTGCCATGTAGACGTTTCGCTTTTATAATGTCTTCAGGGTTTTGATTTAGCTTCTTGGCTACAGTGCCCGCCAGTTCCATGATGTTTTCGTTTTCTACAGAAGGCAAGTTGTGTATTTCAATACATTTGCTTAGTTTCTGCTGCTCCATATCTTGTATGCGCTGCTCTAAGACACCTATTCTTAACTCCAAGTGGTTACTTTTATTGGTTAGTTCGGTGTTTTTCCGCTGCAGAGAGGCTATATTTCCTTGTAAGGTTTCTATATTCTGGATAAATTCATCCATTTTTTCGGAGTGGAACTGCATAGATTGACTTATATCTCTCATCTCCTTTTTAATCGCTTTTTCCACTTCTTTAGATATGTCACCCAGTAGTTTTTTGACATCGATATGCAAATTAGATGCTTCAGCGCAGTTTTCATCTTCTTCATCGTCGTCAGGGATGACGATCGAGCGACGTCTTGGGGAGCTGTTCTGGCACTCTTGGCAGGTCCATTCCAAGTTATCAGTAGCACGTAAAGCAGTAAGTTGTTTATTGGTGAGACCACTACATTGATTGCTAAGATGAACAATTTTCTCGCATCGACTACACTCTAACCCTGGCCTAGATTTCGTTATATTTTTGTTACAACTCGTGAACGGGTGCCGCCAGCGGAAATGGTTCTACTTCAGTCTGCTTGTCTTAACGTTGTGCTAAGAGCTTAAATATTTTCATCTAAAATAAATTGCTATCGACCTCGTACGTCACAACTTGCAGTACAGTAACCTTGTAATGCGAGAAATGTTAAATGTTAAGTCCTTCCTTGCGAGTTGAAAATTGTTTACGGTTAGGATAACCATAAAATATAATATTATAATTAGTATTTTCTTTTGTGATGGAAATTGAGCTTACTGATATGTTAAGCTCACTTTTCAATTTGACGACTCTGTATGAAATAAAACAGGGAGAAAAAAATAGCCCTTGACGAGTTTCTTGCCAGGGTTTGTGAACCGATGGCGTAGCTTCTTTGACGTTCATAAGTGCTTGTAACAGCCTAGACTGAATAAATGATATTGAATTGAACTGAAACTGATTTTTTTTTTCATTAAACCTATTCGTGTGGGGTATCGATAAATAGGACTTTAAATTTTTTATTTTTAATGTCAACCGTTTGAAAGATGTACACTTCCAAAGTAAAATGTGTCCCCCCCCCCCTCTTACTTTTGAAATGAGAGAGCGAAAAATAAAATAAAAAAATATGCTGTAGATCTTGATAAAAACTTTCAAAGAAAATTGGTTTAAACGAAATATATTTAGCAGTTTCAGAAATAATGCACATTTCCCAAAGGGAACTGTTTTTATCAAACCTATACGTGTGGGGTATCTATGGATATGTATCTAAAAATTACATAGTTTTTTCTCAAATTCAACCTCATGTTGAAAGATATACACTTCCAAAGTGGTAAAATCTGTGTCCGAACGAAATATATTTAGCAGTTTCAGAGATATAGCATATTTTCCAAAACCGCAAATACCGCAAATATAAATTCTTTGTCCAAACACTATGAAAAACAAAGTTATTTATGCAGACGAAAAATTATAGTGGCATTTTGCGTAAGTGTAGGTAATCGGTAGTCAAGTAAATGCCTAATTTAATATTATAATAATTATATTAATAGAAAATTTATTGCACACGATACAAAAACAAACACATACAGAGAAAATGTCAAAAAAAGAGAAACACTATAACCGGCCTTATTGATGCATAGCAATCTCTTCCAGGCAACCTTGGGTGAGAGACGGAACTGATGACGCAGAATGATTTTTTGTTATCATTTTTCTTATGAAGGTAATGTCCTTATTTATGTTATACCTGCTATATCTTATAGTGGATATTGACTCGATAGCGCATGCCACTTCTTTATAATCTACTCCCAGCTTTGTCCTCCTCAGCGGTCGGACAGACAAATCACTCGAGACGACAGTACTAATGCAAGCAGACAATACACTACAATGGGTTTTTTCTGTTTTTAGGGTTATGTAGTCAAATCAACAAGAAACCTATGTACGTCTGTCCGTCGACCGACCGCGGCTTAGCTTAGAGGGAATGGAATTTAGAACTATGTCAGCGTCAGACTAGCAGAATTTGCTTTAAAAAATTTTAAGAAAAAAACTTCCTAAAAGCAAATTCCATGGGATATAATCAAATTAATGAATTGTCAGGGAATTCATTTAGCAATATTGCTTTAGTGCCCTTTTTAGACCCTCAGAGGTCTTTTACTATTAAAAAGCTGTAATTTAGCATGAATGTGTATAATAACCTCATAGGTACCAGTATTATTATTATATTATATCGTCAATCTTACAGTGTTGGGTGTCAACGGATAGGTGTTTTAAAAATTATGTAGGTTTTTAAACACTACTTTTCGATTCAGGCATCTATTTGCGAAATATTAAACTAAAGCCTAATTTAGCAGTGCATACAATGTGCAGGTTGTCAGAGTCAAGTGTCCTCCCCCTGCCAGATAATCGGTTGCTTTTTGGACAACAGCACATAATAATTAAGTTAGAAGTAGACTTACAGACATGCTTATTATTCTCTTACACACATTTTTATCAAAAAAATAGGGATTGTAAAAGCTAACTGCGCAACCCTCATATTGCGTGTGGCCCGTCACGCATTTGACGAAGTTTATCTTCTTTATAAATACAAAGAAAAAAGAAATAAATAAAATTTATTAGACTAAAAAAGCAAGATACAAACATGACTTACATTAATACACACAATTTAGTCGAATTGGTCTAAATTGTGAAAAAACAAGTGTGACACAGAGACAGTTACAACAAATAATTAAAAATTAAAAGAGGCAAAAAATATCGCCCAAGTGCGAGTCGGACTCGCGCATCGAGAGTTCCGTAAAATATTTTTTATTTTATGATGTAACTAAAAATTTACGGTTTTTGCAATTTTTCCTTTATCTGTACTATAAGACGTTACATCGTACCAAATTTCAAGATTCTAAGTTCACGGGAAGTACCCTGTAGGTTTGATTCCCGTGTGAGTTTCGAAAATTTGCGGCATAAACGGTATCTTTTGATTGCTTTGGCTTAGAAGTTTGATTTTTGCACAGCTCCAAGGGACAGTAGATCTGAGTATTAGATATAAATTTCAATTTGATACCTCCACGCGTTTCTGAGAAAAACGGTCTTGACAGACGGACGGACGGATGGAGAACGAAGTGATCCTATAACGGTTCCGTTTTTCCTTTTGAGGTACGGAACCCTAAACACACACTTTAAATGACATAATTCCATAAATTCATCTACAACAATGTAACTATCAGGCGCTCTCAAATGATAATGATAAAAGTAAATCCGTCATAAAGTTGCCAGTAATATTGTAATAAACAATCAAGGAGTACCATCTATTTAATTGGGTGTTGTCATGTATGACTAATATTATAAATGCGAAAGGAAGTCAGTTACTTTTTCACGCTTAATCTACTGAACGGATTTGGATGAAATTTAGCACAGAGATAGTAGATAACCTGATCGTCTGGTTGGTGGATCCACGGATACGGATTACACATAAAAAAATTGCAAAAATTACACACACACGTTAACGGATATTCGTTAATTATGCTTTTTCGTTATCATAGGTAAGGCTTATGAGTATAACCCATATTTAACGATGTTTATATTTTACAGTGACCACTACTCATTTTGTCTGTTTCTTGCTCAAACAGCGTCTTTACTTTTTGAGCGGAACATAATAATTATATTATCAACAGAAAGTTCATATTTTTTTTATGATTAATTCTCATTTCTTATAAAGGACGATAGTATAACTTCTTTTCAGATTATAAAAAAATATTTATCATTTTTTTTTTATAAAGAGATTTGATTTGCTAATATCAAAGTGGTATCTTATTTTTTATGAACAACGGTGAGACTCTTAGCCTTCATCATGCCTGGACCCTTATTCACTATGACCACTTAGCGATTCCTTGCTCAAACCACGCCAATGTCGTAGTTGGTTTTGACATTTTCAAAAGTCGTTTTCTCCATGATACTCCCAAATTATAAAGTTATTGTACAAGTAAATGAAAGTCACAAGTTGTATAATTATTAAACAAGTAAAATAACTTTAAAATTTGTAAGTGTCATAGAGAAAACGAATTTTGAAAATGTCGAAACCAAATACGACATTCGCGTGGTTTGAGCAAGGAATCGGTAAGTGGTCATAGTGAATACGGGCCCTGACTTTAAGTATTGATAAGGCTAAAGATGGAAGCGAGCCTCTCCCGGAATCCTCATCACTGAGGAACTGGCTATCTTATCTCTAACTACCGGAACACAACAATGCTGAAAACATTGTTGTTATGGCGTCAGGCTTGGATAAGATGGTGGAAGCTAGCCAGGCGGACTTACAACAAGTCCTACCACCACCCAAACTCGATCGAACCCGGTATCCCTGGTAGATGAATTATTGTATATGTATATATATATGTATATCATGCGATATGATATAGCGCATCATGCTGTCTTGCTTACTCCGCTACAATGTGAGCGGGACAGTGACACGTTATCGAGTTATCGAGTCGATAAATGCCGGTCATGCTAGGCCTACAGAAGAATTATTTTATCAGAATTTTTGATAAGCCAGTCTTCAATATTTACAAGTGGTTTACAACGGGTATATATTAATCCGCATAACGTAATACGCCTAATTTGGCATAACGTTATTATTAAATGGCATAACATTGTTCGCATAACCGAATGCGCATAATGTGAATGCGCATAACGTAAATAAATGGTCTTAACGATGACTTGGCATAAATGTAATTAGCATAACGTTACTTAGCTCAAATATTAAATGGTTTAAGTATGCAAACTAATAAGAAAAACGAAGCCGAAGCTAAACTACAGGAATAAGGCAATATCACGTGACCTACAGGAATAAGGCAAGCTTGCTTTTTTTTAATCGTGCTGGTTGACAATATACCGTGATATTATGGTTTTATAAGTCAAATTATTACAATATCACGGCTTTGACAATATACCTCCGACATATTATAAGTATAGACCTAGAAGTTTTGACCTTTCGTTATTTTAACTATTAGACGTTTGATTTTTGACATTTTGATTTTAGCTATTTCAATTATAGGTGTTTTAATTTTAGATATTCTAATACATACTCTCTAAGAAGGTAATTAGAATACGAAAATATCTATTATCGGGCTGTTACAAAAAATACCTATAATCGAAGGCTTAGGCGGGAGCTTCGCTTCTTTTATTTATGACAATTAAAATTATATTAATGATGTTATCCATATTTGAATTATGCGAAGATTAGATTAGATTATTTATTCATTAACAATATATATTCTACTTGAAATTATAGGTAAGTACATACAATTAATGATTATTTAACAAGGATGAACATCATAAATATTAAATTGGTATTAAAATAAAAAAATAAACATATAATTGAGTCGAATATACAAATAACTAAATCAAAATAACAAAATAATCACAAAAACTAAATTTAATGTCAAAACAAAATATCATTATTATAATCATACAAACAAATCACAAAATTCAGACAGTCCATTCATAAAAGTAAGTAGGTAGGTACTCCTAATGTAAACAGAATACAGCTCTTCGATTGAGTACAAGCATCTCTCCAATAAAAATGACTTTAGTTTGACTGTAAATGATGAGCTATAAATCAGACATTCAACTCCAGGGGAAAACTATTAAACAAATTAGTGCTCTAAAAATATGAGCAATGTTGGGCTAGAGTTGTGTTTGGGTGATATTTTTCCTATAAAGCCCTTCCTTCTTATTTCCCTTTTGCATCTTTCATCGTCCGTCTCATAGAGATGTAGGTTCTTTTGCAAAAAAGCATAGAAGGACCAATACGTACAAGGAAAGTAGGGTCAGAATTTCAAGTGCCTTAAAATGCTCACGACAAGAATCCTGCTGCTTAATGCGCACCATGGTTCTAATGGCTCTCTTTTGCATTATGAACGCCTTACTCATGTACAGCGTGGTAACTGCTGGTAACTTTATCCCCAAAGTATCACTTTATCAAAACTTGGATTCAACTAAGGCTAAGTACACCATTTTGAGATGCTCAAGATCTACTTCACCCCTTAAACTTTTCAGTACGAAACAAGCTGAACTAACCTTAGCCTCAATATCCGCAATTTCACGCTTCCAATTCAGATCAGATCAGATTCAGATCAGTCTATATGTACTCCAAGAAATTTAGCATCCTCTACAAGCTGAATCTGATCACCTTTTAGTGAAAAGTTAAGGTTTGGTTTGCGTCTATATGTAGCTTGAAAAAGCATTAGACTAGTCTTATTAATGTTGACTTTAAGTAATATGGTCTTAAAGTCAACATTCGCAAACGCAATCACGAAACCATTTGCTGAGAGCTATGAGTACCTAGGTTATTCTTAACTCAAACTGATTTATATTGTTGGCCGTTACTAGAGCATTAGTGTCATCAGCAAAAACCACTAGGCTGACAAAATCAGGAAAAAAATCTGACATGTAATGAAATAAGTCATTCAGAAATATATTAAATAACATAATACCTAATATAGATCCTTGTGGTACGCCCCGGCTTTTACGTCAACCAGTTTTGAACAGCTCATATGTTTGCAGTGACTTACTTCTTTAAAAGTCTTAATTTCTACGATCATCCTTCTATTACATAAGTATGAGGTCATAAGTTCAAAGGCTTTACCTCGTATACCGTAACAATCCAATTTCCTCAAAAGAATTTATATTATGACAATTAATGTTATGCGTATTAAGGGGCACCCAGTTTGCAACATCGGTCGTGTGCCGAGAGAATAATAGTAATCAGTATCTATTCATACTAACATGACAACAGAAGACGGAATAGAAAGTGCTATTGGTAAATTTGGAAGATACCAAATATTTACATTGATATTAATTTTGGTTGGCAGACTTCCGACAGATTTTCAGTTTAACAATGTGGTTTTTATTATACCAAGTGTGAAATACACATGCTTAGATGATGGTGCACCCAATACCACAAACTTTTGCCCGTGCCAAAATCCGGAGTACGATAGGACCCAGATACACAGCTCGGTCACTTTAGAATGGAATCTGATTTGTGAAAGGAAATCATTGGCAAGTTTAGCGCAGTCGATGCTACAAGTTGGCATTCTTTTTGGAAGTTTAGTATTCGGGCATGTCTCAGACAGGTATTTTTATTTTGTACTTATTTTATTGAAAAGAGGCAGATCATTGACCAGTGATTATTTTTTTTAGGCATGGAAGAAAACCCGCAATATTACTCGCACTATCATTCAACGTCCTATTTACATTGACTTCTGCCTTAGTCCCCGAATTTTGGATGTTTACAGTTTGTCGATTCCTCATCGGTTTTGCTGCTGGCGGCACTGCTTTGTGCTGCTACGTTTATTTCATAGAACTGAGCGGAATCTCATTTCGATCATACTTGGTTGGAATACTGAGAATAGCGTATGTAACCGGTTACCTCCTTCTCCCTGGAACCGCTTATTTTATTAGAGACTGGAGGTATCTGCAACTAGCCACGTCTGTACCGTGGGTTTTTGTGTTATCTTATTATTGGATACTAGTTGAATCACCACGATGGTTAATTACAGTAGGAAGAAAAGAAGACGCTATAAAAACTCTCAAATGGATCGCAGCAAAGTAAGTATTCTACGAACTTTCTCCTTTCTACTTATATATATAAACGCAATCACTTGCAATAAAACAAACTATTTACCTTCTTTTAAAAAGTTTCAACTTGACTGAATTGAATTATAAGTTGAGAAAAAAAGTTATGTAGGTATTTATTTCAGTTCATCAATCAACATATTCACAAAATGTTGGAACACTCCTTTTAAGTATTTTAAATACAGGGTGTCCGTTCCTATGCTAATATTTTTAAAAGTAAATAACTTAAGGCATATTTTGACGAAATTTGATTTGTCCTTTGTGCGTTTTTTTTTAGTAATCGTTTTAGTGGACGGGTGCGCTCGTCGGATATTTTGATCGAAATGTTTGCAACAAGTTCGATGGTTTTCTTTCGTTCTCGATATCCAGCTGGGACCCGGCCATGGAGTGTTTGTGATGAATATGACATGTGTCTCGGAACCTTCGCAACCATGACCGAATAAAATTTTCACTTGGAGTATCTCGTAAATGACGAATAAATAAAACAATACCGTGACTGACTGACAGACCACGCACAGCCCAAACGGCTGAACCGATTAAGCTGAAATTTGGCAAACAGCGGCCTTACCATCAACTGTAATACAATTCATTTTAGGTTGTTAGAGTGGGATGCTGCCAGATGGCGCGTCTAGCGGCGTACCGCTCTTACTACCTGAAAATAACGTAAAATGAATTGCATTACAGTTGATGGTAGGCCTCCTGGATCCCTAAACGATGTATGCGAGCAGTAAGAAAGGATTTTTTGATATTCCCACAGGAACAGGAACCACACGGGTAAAACCGCGAGAGGCAGCTAGTGACCAACATTGACGAATTTGTACAAGAATCTTTAGCCTTAAAATACACCTAGATTGTTGCGCATCTGTCCACTGAGACATTTAGTAAACAAATCCGCACATCACGCCAAAATTCCCACCTTAAGTTACTTTTAAATATATTAGCAAAGGAAGTTCGAAATCTGCCACCGGACACCCTGTACACTTGTGTTATGATTATCGGGTCTTCCTAAAACTTATTTTTACAAACAATCGATTGAGAGCAGACTCAAGGGATTACTATTGCTAAAAGTGATTTTATTACCAAGATAATTAATATTCCAAGATTTGTATATCCACAATATCTTTATATTCTCCCATTCTTTGTTTCAGAAATAAAATGCCCGTTGAAAACATAGAACACTATGTAACCAAAGTAGAATCCGAATCTGTAATTTCCAGAAGTTTTAAGCGAGGATCATATTTTGATTTATTCAAAACACCTAAATTAAGATGTTACACCATTATCTGTGCGCTAGTTTGGGCCTCAAGTGCACATACATTTTACGGAATTAACCAATACATAGGATTTCTTCAGGGGAACATTTATTTGAACGTCCTATTTTCAGCCGCATTACTTATCCCTTCACTATTCTTTTTAATTATTGGAGCGTTATATTTGAAAAGACGGCCTAGTATAATAATAAGCTTCACATTAGCAGGAATATCGTTGCTCTTATTTGTTCTTATACCGAGCACTTACAATGTCACTATTATATTTGTAATGATTGGGCAAGTATGTGCTTTCACAGCGTTCGCTCAAATGTACTTTTTCACATCCGAAATATTTCCAACTGTAATAAGAAATTCAGCGATGGGATTTTCTTCGATGTTTGGCAGACTGGGTGGTTTCGTGGCACCGTTTGTTGTTAACATCGGTATAGAGTGGATTTCAATTTCAATTTTCTGTGCTCTAGCTTTTTGTGCAGCTTTACTATCTTATTTACTTCCAGAAACTAAAGGTAAACTATTATGTAATTCTATCGAGGAAACCGAAAAAAATAAAGATACCAACAGTCCTTTAACATCACAATAATATTTATTACATTTAAGTCCAAAACTTATAACATTGATATTACTATATACAATTGTTTGGCAATAACGAGAATTCACAGAAAATGTCAATTTAACATAAATATAACATAAACACTTTAAATCTATAGTCTTTTATTTAAGAGTTTGTATTGAATATTTTGGAATCCGCCAAAAAATTTGGTTACAAATATAAAGAGTAAAGTGTGATATATAACCCAGAACTGGAAAAGAACACTATTGAACAAGGAGTACGTAAACATAACGTCTATGATGGTCCAGAACACGAACCCCAGAGTCGCAGTGCTCAGCGACCTCGGTGCCCTTTCAGTCGGCTGTTTGCCAGTACTCGAATCGATGAAATTTCCTGTAGTAATTTTTTTTCTTCAATCAGTGCAATGTGCCTTCATCACAAAAGATAAAAAGAGATCTCAATATAAGTTTCAAGCAATAGAGTTACCAATTAACTAATTCGTATACTATTATTATTATACTACTCGTTGGCTGTAAAATCACATTAAGGCGAAAATATAAGATGTGGTACAGATACCTAAGGTTGTGACGTCACACATTCATTCGCCTACACATGTTACCAAATATTTTATGATATTGAAGAAACTAAACATTTAAGTAATATAGAATATAGTTTTTCAACAAGAACTTTGTTTTTTTAACCAAGAGAAAAAGTAATATATAACGTGCAATTTTTTTATTGACCCAAGCTTAAGGGGAAGGTCATGTTAAGTGTTTAGAATAAAATGAACAAGGAATTTTATTTTTTTTAAATATTTTAATTTTTTAATAATTTTTATTTTTATATTTTATCGACAATCATTCGGATATAATACCCAAACAACACCAAAAATAAAAAAATAAAAGCAAAAAACAAATTAAATAAGTAAAAATACTAAAACAGCTGATCGCCGGCGCGGTAGGTGCTCGGGCGGTCACTAGCCCGCGGCGCGACCTGTGTCGACCCCGCACAACCACACGCTCGCATGTGCCTTCTGACTACCGATCCATTTCTACAACTGAGACGAACCCCGTAAAAGTTCAAACGTTTGTTTATAAAATAAATTTTATAAAAAAAACCTGAATGTAAGTACTTACAAGCAGCTAACCTGGTGTTTAAGGTAAATAAACAGTGTATGCAAACTGTCCATCAATTTCGGCATTATTCTCAAAATCCTATATTTTTTTTTATTTACTCTTGATGTGCTTAAAACTTACGCACAGGAATCTGGGATGCATACAAGCAAGCGCCAGCGACGGACGCGAGTACATAAATCGTATCGTGCCGCTCCGTTTCTTAGCAATTCTTCCGCTCAAATGGTATACCTACAGACTATTGTAACATTTAATAAATACATTTCGCCCTTTTTTACTATAAACTAATAGTACCTAGGCAGGCAGCTGCGATACTGAAATAAAGTTACTGTTACGGATTAAAATGCTCACAGGTTTATAATACATTTAAATAGCAAATTGGTGTTTTAGAGTTTGGATACATGTTTTTAATCAAAGTAATAATAAAAGACTATTCAACGATTTGTTTAAACGATGAGCCTACCCTTCAATAGCTATGTGACACGTCGTCAGATACTTCTTTTAGAGTGTATTAAACATTATACTACGCTTAGTGTTATTTCATAAAATAACAAAAACCTGGATTCTTTAGTAGTAGTTTAAAAGTAGGATTTAAATAAAACCAAAGACATACAAAACGAATAATCTAGCATACCCAGTGCAGAATTGTCTAAATTGACGGTCCACAAATACCTGATGAGTGTGATTGAGACTTGCGCTTGTGTGTACAAAATTCCAATAAACTGACATGCTTAATAAATAATAAATTTGAACGGAATAAGATTTGGAACTTAGCAGCAAGTAACTTTCATAACAAAATTATTTGTTATGAAAGCCCACAGCCCGTATATTACCCACGTAGCTGTTTGAGGGTGGGTCCAAAACAAGCTTCATCCTATTCAATAAAAAAGGGTGGGTCCAGAATTGGCACCATCCTTCCAAGGAATAATTTAAATAAGTTTAATTTAATTTGAATTCATAAACAAAAATAGGTACAGCATTTAAACACACTGTTTTTTTAAACAAAACGCGATTAATTACTTAAATAATGTTTTATTTCAATAATGGTACGCACAAAAAAAATTATAAGTAAGATGCATTCTTGTTCTCTTCTAAAAGTCATAGCGAAATTAAAACTTTCAATCGTTAATCATAATGCAGTGTAGGTGTACTGATTCTTTGCGTTTTGCCGGTGCGCCTGCCGAAAGGCGGCACGGGGCGGCGGCATGACTTTGTGTCAAAGTACCACAGTGATCAAAAATGACCGTTCTAATAAGGGTGCATACATACTTTTCGATGAACTGTGTAAATTCTGTAATTCAACTTAACTTACTAAAGTTCAATCTCGAAAATAAAATAATTTATTGATAGACATTATTAGACACAAGCGGCCGCCCGCGGTTTCATATGCGTCGTTTTCGTTCCCGTGCAAATATCGGGATAAAAAGTATCCTATGTTCTACTATCTCTGTGCCAAATTTGACTTTTGTTACTCTTTCACGCTTAAAGAAATCTTAGCGTGAAATAGTAACAAACCAACAAACTGACATACTTTTGCATTTATAATATTAGTAGGATTTAAGCAAAAGTAATGGTACGGGTTTGTTTTTGTTGCTCAATTTGCAATTTGCAGACCATTATCCAAAGTCGGACTAGGGACAAAGAATACTTTCCCCCATTGAAACAGAACCACGTGGACACAGCCACTACTACAGCCACTACACAATAATAATAATTTTCGTTTAAAAAACATGTGAGTATATCGCAATGCTATCTGCATTTAGTCAATTTTTGATAGTTGTTTTTTTTACTTTTCTTAGGTACCTATTTTACTTATCACTATCCGACAATCCGCCCTAGAGAATCATAGTTAAAGAAGAATACGATACTAGTAGAAGAACTAAAACTCTGCCCCTAAAACTTAATTTCTATTCGTAGTAAGCAATTAATTTTTTACTGATAAAAAAAATACTTTGTTGATTTGATATTTATTCAATTCGATATGAGTTGAATGAACAGTGCGGGCCAAAACTTAAGATGTACTTAGTGTGAACTAGGCCTAAAGCACAGAATAAAAATAATTATATCGCGCTCTGATTTTATTTATTCAGTTTGCATTTGCATGTTGCTCTTGCTTGTCGCGCGCGTTTGCAAACATAAACATGCCTCGTCGGTATACCAACCAGGAGTACCTGGAGATGGTCATTTGTTATCGGGAAAGCAATGAAGTGCTTAGAGCTGCGGTGCACCTCTATCATGAAAGGTTTGGTTTTGTGTACGAGTCGAGCATCGCACAATTTTGAGAGCCGTTTAATTATTTCGTGTTTTAACTACTTATTTCAAGATAACCTAAGAATTCTAAAATGATAACGTTATTCAGGGAAAAAAAAGTCATGATTTAGTTATTATTGCATTAGTTCGTCATTCCAAAGCCTGTTAAGTGTGATGGAAAGTTATCACCTTTCTAGTGTTATTAATGAAGGAAGTGTTGAAGGAGACTCGTTCGACATTAAGTATGTAAGTATTTAAACTGAACCTACACAGTTTAGATTTTAAATTGGTATTTCTATTTTATCTCGAAAGTCGTTTGTAATTATGAATTTTTTTGCTGATGTTGGTTTAAGATAAAACGCAACTTTCCCGCGTAAGTAACAGTAGGTAGGCAGTGAGATCGTTAAGTTAGAAGTTGCAAACAGTGGTTTGTTTGACTATTTGGGTTACGTTTTAATTTAATAAGTATCCGAAAAATCAACGATTACATTGTTTTGACAAAATAAAAAATTGGTAATAACTTTCCGAGAAAATAACAGTAGGTAGTACGGTTGGTACTGTGATGTGACCGTAATCGTAAGTTGGTTTTATCAACAGACGTTTATTTATTCATTAACTCATTTGAAAAATTCTTTTATTTTGCTTGTTTCGTCTCAGTTGTAGCAATGGATCGGTAATCAGAAGGCATAGGAGAGCGTGTGGTTGTGCGGGGTCAACACAGGTCGCGCCGTGGGCTAATGACCGCCCGAGCACCTACCGCTCCGGCGATCAGCTGTTTTAGTATTTTTACTTATTTAATTTATTTCTGCTATGATTTTTTTATTTTTGCCTTTGTTTGGGCTTTATATCCGAATGATTGACGATAAGTTATAAAAAAAAAAATTATTCAAAAATAAAAGTATTTTTAAAAAATAAAATTCCTTATGCATTTTATTCTTAACACTTAACATGACCTTCCCCTTAAGCTTGGGTCAATAAAAAAATTGCACGGTATATATATTAGTTATAAATTTTGATAATAGAATCGATACTGTAACCGTGGTCGTGGTGGATATATTCTGTGCAATAAAATTTTTCAACAAAATAATGAAAAAACAAAGATCTAATGGTAAATTTTAAATAGAAAAATATTGGAAAAAATTTACTCGGCCACAAGTGAATTCTCAGACGGGATAATAAAATAGCATTGAAAAATGCAAAAATTACAAAATCATAAAAAAAAAAAAACAAAGATCTAGTTGAAAGGCTCCATATTACAAATAATTGAAAATCGAGTTTTTAAGATCAAAATAACAAAGCAGCAATACGCTTTTTGTAAAAAGAAATATTTTTTTTTACAAACAATATAACTGTGATAAGATAGATATCAAATACAAAATTAGATTATTTCAAACGCATATCGGCCATTGCCTATTACTTTAATAGATGTCGATCGTTGTGACGATAGTAAATATCATTTACCATCTATGTGAAATCGTTTCAGACTGATTTCCTTATCTCTCCAGCGTTGATTTAGCCACGCTCGTAAATCTGCATCCTCTTTTGGTAGCTGTTCAATTGGGTATCTGAAAAGAACCATAATTAAATGAAAAACAACATTTGACATATTTTTTACAACAGTAAACAAACCTAACTATTCAATATGTAAGCACATGCCTGACCACTGGTGGGTTAAATGGGCCTGACATTTCGTGACATTTCGTGTTAACCGTATTTCTTGGGATTGGGTATATTAACGCTAGCCTCTCTATATATACTAGAAATCGGAAAGTTTGTTAAATTAAACTACGAAATATTTACGGAAGCAAAGGACTATTATACAACAATACCCGAAACCCGCATAGACTGGTACTATCACCCCTAAAACAACGTGTTTTTAAGAACAATTTTTACGCAATTTACATACGAATTTATAATAAGATCCCAGAATTTATAAAAGAGTTACCAAGTTGACATTAAGTAAATGGTTGCTACAAAATGTTTTTTATACAATTAAAGAGTTTTTTAATTATAAGCCTGAGTGTACTTAATTTAAATTCTAATTTTGATTAATTATTATATCTTTTTTTTGGTGAAATGAAATATATTATAAAATATTTATTGTTTAGTGTGACTAATATTTGTATGCTAGTGCGATTTCATTATATCTACTGTTACCACCAATTTAATGTACCACATTTAATGCAAATAAATTGTTCTATTGTTCTTCTATTCTTATTTATTGCTAATTGAGAGTCTGTTTTATTCAGTCAAATTTCAATGTCAACTGACCACTTGTTTGGTGAGGTTTAGTAATCAGATGGTGCGGACTCATAAACTCAAATGTTGATTTTTCGACATAGTGATCTGATTTGATTTGTGTAAGTTATGATATGACGACCAGTTTAACTTAAGTAATTATATAAGTCAATACATAACTAATAAACAGTTACTGACTTCGTATTTTTCGTTAATAAAGGTCTAACCTAATCTATCAGATGAAAAAAAAGTTTTTTCTATGCAAATTCCTGAAAATTTTCACACTTTTCAATCTCTTCTACGTCGCACCAAGTCGTAGCATCTTTGTCTTTCACGACTACTATTACCACTAAATTGCTCTGACTCAGAGGCACAGTCTGTGTCATAGGTAGGTCGGGTTCTTTGTTATGGATATCAGAACCAACGCAGATATCACAAATATAAACAAGTGTATCTATAGTATTTGTTAATGCACCTAGACACGGAAATCGAATTCGCGATCACTAGCTCCTAGCATGATCTTCAAAAAGGAAAAGGTTTTTTTTTGTTATTTATGTTTTACCATAATTTCATCTGTCTTTTTTTCCTGAAATTTTAATAATTCTTTTTTTCCTGAAAGAACATAGTCAAGGTCCCATACAATTATTAAAAAGCCTGGCTAGTAGTTTACTCATAATCCTGAAAAATATCAATTAAGTAACTTTGTGACCGGGCTGGATATATCTTGGACCGATTTTTAGCATAAGTACGTATTTTTTATTTCACATTTTTTAAGTTTCATTATGTATGTAACTTATAAAATGTGAAATAAAAATAAAAACCGTCTTCAAAATGTAAAAAAAAAACATTAGGAGTCGGTGCCAGTCATGGCAAGATAAATAAAAGTATAGAAGTGCAATATAGAATGTCTTGGCTCGCAGTGATGGCACCGACTCTAAAAGTATTCCTTTTTATATTTTGAGGCGATTTTTATTTTCTCATAATTTTTATTTTTTATAAAATTTATGTTGCTCTCAAAAATTCAAAATGCATAGTTATTAAGTATGTAAATGAAATAAATAATAAATAAAAAAATACTTTATTGCACACAAAGACAAACAATAAAGAAATAACAAAAACAGACAGAAAACATACAAAAGGCGGACTTATTGCTAAATGGCAATCTCTTCCAGACAACCTTGGTTAGAAAAATAATAACGAAGAGGACAAAGAGCAGTGGGTTATGGGAAGGATAGTTAATATAGATGTACATAATAGATGAAAATAAAGTATAATATAATGGAATAAAAAAGAAGAGTATACAAAAACATAATAAGTGAATATTAGGAAAAAAGAAAGGAAATGCTTTTTAACTTAATCGCGAAAAGATGCCAAAGTACGAGCTTTCCTAATACCTTCTGGGAGAGAATTCCATAAACGAACAGCGTGCACAAAGAAAGAGTAGGAGAAGAAATCTGTTGAGTGGCAGGGAGTAGCGAGAGAAAGATTAGAGGAAGAACGCAAATTGCGTAGCGAAGTTGAGGATAGAAAGTTTAATAATTCTTTAAGGTAAGAAGGGGTAGTTGGGAGGAACAGGATGGAGAAAAGACGAGAAAGAGTGTGTAAGTCCCTGCGCATTATAATTAAATTAACCTTAAACCGAAATTCTGCAGACGCTCCAATTTGTCAAGCCTTTCCTCCGATAAGTCCGTGTAGCAAAGGTCAGCGTAATCCAAGACGGAAAGGATAAGGGACTGAGCAAGTATAACTTTAGTACTAGTTGGTAAAAAGTTGCGAAGACGATTAAGGGAGCTGTACGCAGCAAATATTTTCTTCCTAACAGCATAAGCCTGAGGTCTCCAGGAGAAACACTCATCAAAAAGCACATCGAGGTTTTTGACGGTTGTGGAAAACTGAATTATAGTGCTATCAAATTTCACAGAAGGAAGCTGTTCAAAATCAATCCTCGAAACGAAATGAGGACTACCAATTATGATTGATTGCGACTTCAAAGAGTTGTCAGTAAGCCCAAATGCCTTACTCCAACTACTGATTTGTGCTAGATCAAGGTTGGTAGTCGTTATTGCACTAGAGAGTTCAGAAAGTGGAGTTTGTGTGTAGATTTGGAAATCATCTGCATAGAGGTGATAGGAACATGAAAGAGAAATAGTTATGGAATTTATAAAGATGGAGAAAAGAAGCGGAGATAAGACACCACCCTGAGGAACTCCGGTACCAATATCACACCACGCAGAGGAAGAGTCTCCGAGGCGGATACGCCGCCCTAGCAGGTAACTTCGAAACCAATCGATTGCAGTTGGAGATATGTTAAGAGAATGTAACAACCGAGAAGGACATCAAAGTCAACTGAACTAAAGGCATTTGTTGGATTTCGTATTTTTATAGTATTTATTATTGCAGGGTAGAAAAATATGCCTTGCAAATACTTGTCATCCTCTCAGTCTCCCATCCCTTTCCTACACGCGCACTTGGACTATTGCTGTTGTTAAAAGATGTGAGGACACATCACCCCACTCGTCTTTCCGTCTTCCGCCGGTCAAGTTGCTTCTCTTGCGAACGCCTGAACGCATGTGTATAATGTGTGTGAACTATTAATTGAACAATTACAATAAAACTTGTGTGTCGAACTTTAGATAGCTATCTTAAGTGTCTGTGCGTGATCTCCCGCCGCCCGACGCGCCCTGCAACAGGACATCGACAAGTAAGTGCGCTCCTTGTATCCCAGTTTCCCGTTGGTCATAAATTTCTTCGTGCCATATTGAAGTGTTTGCAATGCAATGAGGTACTTAAACTATCGACATACACTAAAAATACAGTCCTCTTTTTATATATCAGACCAGCCACCCTACGCCTAGGGTTAATCGCAATTTTCGCTTAAATAGATTAAAAAGGTTATTTAAGTTAAGATAAGCGGTAAGCTGAGTATGTGTGAGTGTTTTTCAAGGACCTTTGACAGGAAAGAAAGTATGGATATAGGACGGTATCCAGAGTACATTGTAGTATTTTGTTTTTTAGGAAGTGGGATAACATTAGCCTTATTCCAGGCTGAAGGAAAAGTGCCAGTAGAAATCCTTAACACATCCGTTAAGGATTTTGGTTATAACAGGAACAAGGATATCAATAATGGGAAGGATCATTTTGCGACTAATGGAATCAGCACATACGGAGTTGGAACCGATCGACAGGATTGTTCTCTTAACAACACATTCCGCAATCTGATTATGAATAAAAAGAGAGCCATGAGTAGGCAGAGAAGACAGATAAGTTAATGAGTTGTGTCTTTGCAAGTGGCCATCCATAGGCACAAAACAGGAGAAGTGATTATTAAGCCGAATCAGATCAATGTTGTTATTGGAATTATTGCTACTCTGAGATTTAGAGTTTTTAAGAATTTCCATACTTTCGCAGGTTCTACTTCGTTTTCGATTGAGTCATGAGTGTGGCGTCTTTGGGCTTCACTTATGTGTGTGTACACAGTGTTGCAGTGATTTCTAACACGATTGTATTTAATTTCATTTTACTCCGAAGGATTGACCTTGAACTTAGCTTTAGCCGTATTTTTCCTGTTCATTAGTTTTCGGATCTCGTCAGTTAACCACGGTGCCGGTAGGTGCTTCATTTTAACTGGTTTAATTAGAGTATGAACGTCGTATAACTCTGTAAGATTTTTATTAAAAATGGTGTTCCAGTCCATATTCGCAGCATCCTAACGTAGGAGCTCCTAATTAATTCTTGCAAAACTACGCTGAAGTTTGACTGTTGGTCTAAGTTTAGGAAGCCGAATGCGGTAGGACAAGTATATCAAATCATGATATGAAAATGCATCTGCAGAATTTTGGCCGTGCTTTGCGGCTAAGTTTGCAGAAGAGACGATAATAAGGGGTACAATTGGGAAAGTGATGAGTTTCCTATAATGGAAGAATATGCAAATTAGAAGAGTTAACCACCGACAGGATTTTTTTGGCATGAAAGTCGTCCTTAGTGAGTCAAGTGTTGAAATCACCCATTTTAATGGTGTGAAGATAAATGGGGCAATAATTTTCTAGGATCCGCTCGAAGGACTCAAAGTAGTCGAAGTTCGAGGACCAAAGGGCTATAAAAGACACCTAGAAGAAGTTTGGTATGAGAATGGGAAATTTCAAGAAACAGGTGCTCGGCGCTATTAAGGGGTGGCGGTTGAGGAAATCTACATAGGATAGAATAAGAGATGTGCGAACGAAGATAAATTGCCACTCCTCCATGTGAGGAACTTACACGATCGTTCCGGATTAACTGGAAGGCAGGTAAAGAATAAGAGGTAGAAGAAAGACAGGGCTTGAGGAACGTTTCAGATACAAGAATAGCTTTTATGTTTTTACTTACAAACGATGCAAGCATATCCGAAAAGTGGGCTGGGATGCTCTGTGCGTTTATGTGAACAACATTGAAATTTTTAGGAACATCTGAGAACGTATTGTCAAGTAACTCGTTCAGTGGGCGATCTAAGCTATGGAAAGAGCTGCTGGAGCAATCAGAAGAAGTACATGATAGGAAAAGGTCAGAAACATTATCTATAGATAAATCCATTATATACTAAATACAATATTTATAATACTTGTAAATCTAATATGGAAAAATAATAAATGTAAGTAATGTATAAACTACATAAATAAAGTACCCACAGGTTGGCTGAAAGGATTGAATAGATAAAAAGCAGTTACAAATTAACAAATTAAAGATTTTTTCAGCAAGCAATGTACTAATAAATAATAACTTTTACTAAGTAAAAGTTATTATTTTCTTAATAATATTGTTCAGTCAATTTACGTAATTTAAACAAACTGTGCTAAACCACTGAGCACGTAATACGAAGCTAAACGCATTTTTTAAATTATTATTGGTAGTTTCATTTACGAGAGGAATACAGCACACTAACACCTACCTATCTAATTATTTTTAGTCCCTAGTCCCTCCATAGCTTCTGCATTTAAGTATGGGCAAGCCAAGAATTATCTGTCCGCTCAATAAAAAGAAGACATGATTAGGCAACCTGCTCCTCATCAAATCTGCTGCACAGTCTGCGCCGGCGCATGATACGCCAGAGTGACGTCGTACACGGACACCACACCGGCGCCGACGTTGATGTAACGTAACCGAGAGCAACGCAACTATATCTATAGTACCTTGTGCCTCCATAGCTTCTGCATAAAATATGGTGCGACCAGAATTATTTCACCATTTAAAGAAGAAGAAGACGTGCTTACTCCACCTACCTCTAAGCTAGTCTGCTTCAGGTTGCGCGGGTATATCGTACGCCACAGTGACGTCGTACACGGTTGTTAAACCGGCGCCGACGTTGACGTCACGTAGCCGAGAGCAACGCAACTATATCTATATTACCTTGTACCTCCACAGCTTCTGCATTAAAGTATGACATGACCATAATTAACTCAGCGTTTAAAGAAGAAGAAGACGTGCTTAGGCCACCTGCCTCTCAGCAAGTCTGCTTCAGTTTGCGCGGGTGCATCGTACGCCACATTGACGTCGTAAACGGACGCCAAACCGGCGCCGACGTTTACGTCACGTAACCGAGAGCAACGGAGCTATATCTATAGTACCTTCTGCCCCCATAGCTTCTGCATTAAAGTATGGCATGACCACAATTAACATACCGTTTAAAGAAGAAGCAGACGTGCTTAGGCCACCTGCCTCTCAGCAAGTCCGCTTCAGTCTGCGCGGGTGCATCGTACGCCACAGTGACGTCGTACACGGACGTCAAACCGGCGCCGAGGTCGACGTCACGATCACGAAGCCGAGAGCACAACTCCGCCCAACCGGTTGTTCGGGGGTGTAACACGAACTTATACGCCTGAAAAAATAAAATTGTTATGCATGTTAATGAACTTGCGATGATATAGTCCTAACGAAGCACATCAATAAAATCCGTTGACGAAATTGGTAAAAAACTTTTTATGAAAAACATTAAAACCGACTTCAACAAGTGAAAAATTAAACTTTTGGCTTTAAAAAAAATAAAAGTCTTCATTGCACTTCTATTAACTATATTTTTATTTTTCTTGCCTTAGCTTGCACCGACTTCAAAAGCTCTATTTTTTACTTTTTGAAGTCTGTTTAATTTTTTTATAATTAGTTTTTATTTTAACAATTTTTTGTTACATCATCATCACAAATCAGCCCATACACAACAATTATGTCATCTAGGTAAACGACTACTTTCCGAAACGTAAATTATATTCTTCAGGACTATGAAAAAACTGCTAGCCAGATCTTCGTATATATATGATTATCTATAGATATGCAAAATACACGTAGCGACTTTTTACTCTTTGGAATATTATTTACAATATTTCGTGACATCAAATACTTCTCCATTCACACTTATCCATGCTAATATTATAAATGTGAAAGTGATTGTTGTCTGTCTGGTCTGGAAAGGAAACCATTCTAACCGAGTAAACCGCTGAATAGATTTTAGTAAAATTTGGTATGAACATAACTTGAACCGTGGAGATGGACAAAGAATACTTTTTATTATGATAAATGGCACCACCACGCGACATTCTAAGTCCGCGCGATAACTTAATTACTCGCTCTTACTTAATTAAAGTCCGTCTTTCGTTGCATTTGAACAATAAATAATGAATCCTATCCTATCCTACTAATATAATAAATGCGGAAGTTTGTGAGGATGTTTGTTAGTCTTTCACGCAAAAACTATTGAACCGATTTCGATGAAATTGAGAAAAACAGCTAAACGTATTTTAATGAAATCCGGGACACAGACACTATATAGCCAAGAGGAACATATGACAGTTTTTGTCCCGTTAAAATATCTTATTCCTAAAGGAAAACATAAATCATTAATGTGGGGTAAAATAGGCGGCGCCACATAATTTTAGAAATCCTGCTATCCTACTAAATAAAATACCTTTTAAATGTAAAAGTGAAGATGTATAGATGCCGTATAGATGTTTGGATGTTTGTTACTCAATCACGCAAAAATGGCTGAACGGGTTTGGATGAAATTCGGGACACATAAACTTAATACCCTGGAGAGGGACAATGGATACTTTTTGTCGCGTTAGAATCCCTCATTCCTACGGGAAAGTACAAAAATCAATGGGGGCTCAAATATATGGCGCCACATAATCTTAGAAAATTTACTATCCTACTTCCTACTTATATAATAAAAATGTGAAAGTTAAGATGTAGAGAGCAACATAGCGTACTTTTTATCGCGAAAAATCCCTATTTTCTACGGGAAAATACACTACATCTCAATAGGTAGCGTAAGTGGTATTTTTTTTAAAGACGAATTATGGAAAAAGCTTAGGAAAAAAAATCCTTCTTTCTTATGATAAATCTTTCTGGAACCAGTTCTAAAGACCACGCGGAAGAAGTCGCGGGCCGAAGCTAGTATGTAGTTGGTTAAAAATATGATAATAATGATATGACGATTTGCTCTTAGTTAGTCGATTTTAGTCACAGCAATTGCAACATTTATTATATAGAGCTTTCGTTTTTTACCCTGTCATAAACATACAGGAGTATACGAACATCTAAATTATTAGCTGTTGCGTATTTCTCACTTCGCCTTTTGTTTTCTTCGCTCAGATCAGTTCCTTCGGGAAACAAAATGAGCCGATACCCTGAGCTCAATCTTTTGTAGTAGTCCACAAACTGCGATAGGTTCGACTGATCTTCTTGCCAGTTCCTTTTGACGTATAGAAAGAAGTTCAACTGCATAATCCAACCTGTAATCACCGTACACATAAATATTGTCTATGGGTAAGTAAGTGACGACTTTGGAATGTGACGATATAGGAAGGTGACGACTTTGGGAAGAAGACGAGACGACATTAGAAAGATGACCACGTGGTCCCCTAACTTCAATCAGTTGGACTAGCACGAAGAACTATCGAAATAGTATCGAGGACGTATCGAGCATGTAAGTAATGTCAAAAAATGTATAGGAAAATGTAGTTCCGTTCAAGTAGGAACGTTGCTCAATATGTCATACATTTTTGTACCTTTTTTATGGATACTTACTCGAAAGTTTTTCATGCTAGGCCTACAGTAAGGGGAAAAGTACGGGTTGCTGATGTTATGGAAAAGAGTGCAAAACTTAAGACAAATCATACCTAACCCAGGCATAACCTTGAGTTCATCTTTCAATACAAACTTGATTTTCGATTTGCCTCCAGCTAAAACATCCAATATATCTCCATTCTCCCTCGGAGCAGCAAACTTGTTTTCCTTGCAAGAACAAACTTCAACATTAGGATCTTGAGTCGCATGGTATAAACCGATCCATACGTAGTTCCAGTCGATTCTTGTACGATGGTTTATGATCATTATCGTATTTTCATCTGGATTCACGTAATCACCATAGTGATGCAACTCCGTATTGCAACAACATTGAAAGAGTGCCTGCAATAAACAGTGAAAATTATACTGGTTCGAAAAATTTACTTAAAAATAAATTACAATAAAGCTTCTACTAAGTTCTAGTATAAGCACTTACCACTGGATATAGTTCCCATAAAGCAAATAATGTGTCCACTACTTTTCGATACCAAGTATGGTTAATAAACATTACATACATTACAGGACAATATAGGACATAGAAGCCTGCAAAAAATCAACTCTGTACTCTCTGTACTACACTTTGGAAAAATTATAGGTAAAATACTTATACATACATAGACATGGTATGTTAAAGAAACATGAACTTGAACTACACACATCAAAAGTGCATAGGGATCAAGTACGTTTTAGAAAATCGCCACTATAGAGGATTACTTTTTTATTTTCTTTGGATCGTTAATGATTCTTTTTTGTTAACATACCTGTTTGAATAAAGCTTAAACTAAAAAGCCAGTCGAAAAGAAAGGGATAAAATAACTTACAATCAGAAACAATAATAATAGTTCTTACCAGCTAATATGGTGTAATACCACGCAGTGCAGAGCAAGAGCCCTGCCGCCATGGCGCAGCCGGCCGCAATGCCCGACGCCAGGGAAGCCCCGGCCGTGCTCTTAGATTAGAACCCTTATACATGACCCACTAAACCCTATTATGTGCTTTCCCAGCTTAACACGATATTGAATCGCCAAGAACACTTTTAACCATTACGTTATAGGATTTAAAAGACATTCACATTTAACCATTTTATTCGATTCGGTTCGGTATTAAGTAACATCTGTCGCAGTACCAGGATTACTTGAACTGTGTCGTGAAACTCTCCTCGCGAATTCTTCACATTCTTCCATATTCATCATCAGCTCAACATTCTTCGTCTCGGGTAGGAAAATGCAAAGTACTGCCGCTATTAGTGGGAAAAGTCCAAAAGCTACCGGGGCACACCACTGACCGTATGGTCTTAAGCCAGCTATGAAAGGCGCTATCATAGATCCCAGCCTGGCCATCATAGAAGATAAGCCAATAGCTGCATTACGGACCACCGTTGGGAACATTTCAGAACAATACAGATACAAAATAACAAAGCTCATATAATTAAACAATACACCGATGATTCCGAGAACGAGGGACGCTTTACCAATAGGAAGTATTGCTAAAACTAATAAACAAAAACTTGCTATTATGTTGGAAAATATGGTAACAGTCTTTCTTTTCATATACCTCATCACGGGTATAGTTATAATGCATGATGCCAAGCAAACAGAACCACTAGCTATTACATTAATATATACATCGCCTGTTAAATGACTGATGTAATATGTCATCCCATAAAAACAGTAACTAGCAACAAACCACGAGAATGACATTATCAGGGCATTCCGTCTCAAGTACGGATAACTAAATAAATCAAGAAGGGAGCCTCTTTTTCTGGTGGTACTCCGATGCTCTAACTGGTACATTTCAATCTTATGTTGAATATCAGCAGTGGGTAACCCATTTCTGTGAAAGAAGCATAGATAATTATAGCTAGGTGAAACTTAGAAGTAAAGTAGATAGGTATCTATTATATAATAACTTTACCTCTTGGCAACTCTCTCAATCAATTCCACAGCTCTGGCTGTTTTATTCACAGCGAGTAGCCATCTTGGCGATTCTGGCAGTAAGCATATGTAAGATAACAAAAAAACATTGCAAAGCGCTAATGCCAGCAAAAAGTACGTGTAATCTCTAATATAGTATCCGAAAAGCGACAGACCAATGTAGCCTACTGTAAAAGGCATATGATAAACTGCTGACACGATGTCTCTGTACTCATTTCCAACGTACTCCATAACTATCACAAATCCAACAACCATAATTCCTCCAACTGCAAGTCCTAAGAATGTTCTGACAATAGTAAAACTCCAGTAATCAGGAAGAAAGGAATTCATTACACCCAGGAAAACTTGCATAATTACAGATATAATGAGAGTTATTCTCCTGCCGTACCTGCAATTATTTTATATAATCAGTGATACCGATTCAGATAACCAGATCACCCTAACAGATTATAGCTGTTAGGAATATTCAAGCCTTACTTGTCTGATGCTACACCAAAGGCCAAACTCCCGACCAAAACTCCAAACTGGAAAGCTGTTTGAGTCATGTCTTTCATCCAGTTTCTTTCACATATAAGGTTCCACTCCATGACAATAGTTCTTTTATATGTACTTCTGTCGAAAACTGGGTTATCACAGCAAGTTTCATTTTTGTCAGGACAATAGTAAAGCGCTGGTGGAGCCAAGAAGATAAAGGCCATTTGTTGAAAAGCAACACCAAATTTATTCATAAATACTAAGATACACAAGAATAAATGATATTTTCCAAAAGATCCCATTGCTTCGTTTATTACCACCATATTGAAATATATAAGAAATGTAAAAAATGTATACAATTGATCATATGGGCGACATTGTCATTTAAATCCAGTAGGCATCGAATGTTGTCCTTGCTCTTGAAAGGCAAAGAAATATGAAGACAGCCATTATTACTTTTCATTGCTCATACTCGGAAAGTAGTGTTGTTTTGATCTGATTATTGGGTGGAAAATGCTGCTTCCCTCCATAGAGAGGGAAAAACTGATACAAATTACTTCCCACCTAAGAGCCGGAATAAACTTTAAAAATAGAACTGCTGTCAGCTGTTTATGTAAAAAAAACTAATTAAAAAAAATGCTGCGGCCATGTGACTTTCTAAACAGCCAGTGTGAACTTAGCGCAAACTTCTTTGAGCGGAATAAGCCGCAACAATTAGATACCTACGCGGTGAGTACCATATTTAAAATTTTAAAAGTCGACATAAATTGACGGGTTACTAATCTGTTATGTACCCGTGACGGAATTAAAAAAAATTGGTAATAATCTTTTATGCTAAGATTTGAATATTAAAAAATCGGCCAAGTGCAAGTCGTACTCGCACATGAAGGGTTTCGTCTCTCACCTAAGGTTGCCTGGAAGAGATTGCTACGTAGCAATAAGGCCGTCTATTGTATGTTCCTCTTTTTTGTCATTTTCTCTGTATGCGTTTGTTTTTGTATCGTGTGCAATAAAGTCTCTATTATTATTATTGCCAAAATGCCACTATAATTTTTCGTCTGCAAAAATAACTATGTTTTTCATAGTGTTTGTATGAATGACAAAGTTGAAATTGAAAAATTATATTTGCTGTTTTGGAAAATGTGCTATAGCTCTGAAACTTGCTATAGCTCTGAAACTACTAAATATATTTCGTTCATACCAATTTTCGATGAAAGTTTTATAAAAATCTACATCATATTTATTTATTTTTTTACTTTCTTATTTTAAAAGTTAGAGGGGGGGGGGACACATTTTTCCACTTTGGAAGTGTATAAATTTCAAACGGTTGACTTTGAGAAAAAACTGTTTTAGAAGCCTCAATGTAATTTTTAAAGAGCTTTCTAATGATATCCCACACGTATAGGTTTGATAAAAAGAAATATTCACTAACAGTTCCATTTATGGGGACCCCCCCCCCCCCCTTAATTCATATATTTTTTATTTTTGTATAAAAACCGTAAAGCGGTTTACAGAATACATCTACCGACCAAGTTTCAACTGTGTAATCCTCATAGTTTTGGAATAAAGTGGCTGTGACATTTTACCACTTTGGAAGTGTATATCTCTCAAACGGTTGATTTTGAGAAAAAACTGTAATAGGAATTTTAATGTAATTTTTAAAGACTTATCTATAGATACGCCTCAAGTATAGGTTTGATAAAAAAATTAAAAAATGTTTCAAATCCCTTCGGGAAACATGCTATATTTCTAAAACGGACAACCATATGTCGTTCAAAGCAATTTTCGTTGAAAGTTTTTATTAAGATCTACAGCATATATGTTTTTAAATTTTTCACTCTCTTATTTCAAAAGTTAGAGGGGGACACACATTTTACCACTTTGGAAGTGTACATCTTTCAAACGGTTGACTTTGAGAAAAAATCGTATTAGAAACTTCGGTTCTGAAATGTTGACACCAGATTCAATTAAAGACGAGAAAAATTGTGTTATTGAAAATCTTTTGCCAGAAATCTCAAAAGAAAGATATATAAATACATTCAATGATTTCATGAAGTGGCAAGCAGTGAAAAATATAAAATCGTTTTCCGAAAGTGTATTTCTTACATATTTTAATGGACTGTGTAGCAAACTGTACAGCCTTCCACGCTATGGAGCCGATATTCAATGCTCAAGAGTACACTTACTTAGGGTAAAGCACAATGTAAATTTGAAAAAAATCCATAATTTAACATCAATTTTCAAAAGACAGTCTCAGGGGTTCAAGAGTAAGCAATCTTAGGTTCTCACCTCTCATGAAGTGGTTTTTTTTTAAATGATGCTCCTGACTAGATATTTTTGGCTGTGAAGGTAAGTTTACCTAAGTATTTATGGATTTATTCTAAAAATGAACGTATTTATTACACAAATACTAAAAAATTACAAGGTTTTCACAGGTGGTATTGATACTCGGTAGCGGCGCTTGCAGAAGCAGTGAACTCACAAATTTGACAATTAAGGACATTGAAAGTCAAGGTCAATTATTACTAGTAAAACTGACTAAAACAAAAACAAATATTGAGCGCTCGTTTGTAGTACAAGAAGAGTTTACACAATTAGTAAAGAAATATCAAAAAATGAGACCCAGTGATGTAAAAACGGACCGTTTTTTTCTCAACTATCAGAAGGGAAAATGTTATAAACAAGTGATCTGTAAATATAAAATCTCAGGTATACCGAAGCAGATAGCAACATATTTGAATTTGCCAAACTGTGAGCAGTATACCGGACATTGTTATAGACGTACGTCAGCAACACTTTTAGCCGATTCTGGAGCAAACATGACAACCATAAAAAGACATGGAGGCTGGAAATCCAGCACAGTCGCCGAAGGCTACATTGAGGATTCGGTCCAAAATAAAACTAAAATTTCAACCAAATTAACTGAAACTAAGTATAAAAATACGCTCCAATTCGCCTCAGCCGACAACTTCCAGGGAGTATCCGCCATGGAATCCATCGTCTGATGAAATACCAGAGTCTCCTACTTTT
The DNA here is from genome assembly GCA_910589605.1 of Chrysoteuchia culmella. Classification (NCBI taxonomy): domain Eukaryota; kingdom Metazoa; phylum Arthropoda; class Insecta; order Lepidoptera; family Crambidae; genus Chrysoteuchia; species Chrysoteuchia culmella. Next base: position 13,299,116 of record OU342653.1, read on the forward strand.
ACAGATATCCAGAACAGCCAAATTTGTCATAATATATCAAACAGCATAAACATTCCAAAAAAAATGTAACTTAATTTCACGAATTGTCCTAATTTGACAATTAATTTTAAATAGGTACTACTAATATTATTATATATTATCAATAAATAGTTTAGATAAACAACTAGTTTTATTTTAAATGCTTAACACGGGTAAAAAAATCAATTCCTACTCGGACTATACCCGAGGCTATAGTCCGAGTAGGAATTGATTTTTTTACCCGTGTTAAGCATTTAAAATAAAACTAGTTGTTCTATTGATTCTTTCGACCCTCGGTTAACAATCTACTATTTGATTATGAATACTTATAATTTGTTTTACATGTGCTTGAAACGTTTACGTTATACTGTACGTTAGATAGTTCGAAATCCAATTAACGTAAACGCATTTTTACATCTTTCTATTTTCAAGTATGGTTCGTCAAAAACACAATCATTATTCGTTAGTTTGCCATGCTTCCTTAATTTCAGGCTGTGTCATTGAATTGCACGTAAACGATCTTTGATATTACCACAGAATAAATAATAGTACTTAGTTTACGTATTATATAGCTTACCTTTATATATATATATATATATAGCTTAGGCCAAACGTAATCCGTCTCATATTCCAAAAAGTGTCAATGATTATAAAAACCAATACAGACGAACATAGTCGATGTCCACGCAGTGAGCCCTCACTTCATGTTCAGCTTGCAGTGTTGGTGTCTGAGTTATTGAGTGGTTTTTCTATATCACACACAGTCACATACAGTCTGTCATAACTTCTATGTTTCTTTATACACATAATTATTTCGACTACACCGGTACACGGTAAAGTTAATTTAACTTATGTTTGTACCGTACAATTATTGGACTTAAAAACTTTTATTAATAATTTAAAATGAATAAATAATAATATCCGAGAATGTCATGGAATCCAACCCTATTTATAATAAACAGGCTCAATAGAATTATAAATTGATAGATAGTTATTTGCACTGGATGATTGGACTTTTGGAATTAAAATTCCATGTAATGACTGAAAAATCAAAAGAAGACTCATCATTATCATCTTCTTGACCTTTTGCCAATTCAATCTGACACTCGTCTTCGCCTTATTCAGTCCTACTTCCCTTTAACACCATATAACGCACAAAATCTTTTTTGTAGTCTTTCTCTTCCTTTCAATCCATCAATGTTCATGTCCGTCACTTTTCTAATAACATTCCTAGTATCCCTCATAATACTTCTTATAACATCAAGTAGATATCACTATGTAATCGAAGCCTTCTGCGCTTCAGTGAGCGCAACGATAAAAGAATAGGGGAAAACCAGTGACTTCCCTGGTCCGCCGCGGTCGCGATAGAGAAAAACGGTATTTAAAAAAAAACACATAGTTTATTGAGAAAATGAGATCCAGTAATTCAAATTTAATATACTATAGGTAGGTAAATAACCTGTACTATTTATGATTTTGAATTGTTGCATTTTTCAATGCTATTTATAAACTTATGATAAATTTCAACATAGAAAATATTGGATAAAATCAACTCGGCCACAACTGAATTCTCAGATGGCACTCGAACCCACGACCTTTGGAAATCCGGTCCCCTGCTCTAACCACGTCTTTTTAAGTCTCGGTAGCTCAGTGGTTAGAGCAGTGGACCGGATTTCCAAAGGTCGTGGGTTCTCAAGACTAAATTTTTCATGATTTAATTACAAATGTCTAGTTTTCAGATTTTTCCTGTACTTGTAGTAAAAGACGACTACACTGCTTGCCAAATTTCACAGTTCTAGGTTAACGAAAAGTATCTTAACACTTTCGCTGGCAGTGAACGAGACACAATAGATGTTTTATTGTTATAACGTCTATAGACGGTCACTGTCAGCAAACGTGTTTAGAATTTTGATTCCCTTGAGAGTGTTGAAGTATAAGTTTATGCGGCATAAATAGCCTTAACTTTAATTTTGAAATTTTTACAGCTTAAAGAGATTGTTAACGTGAATATATGGTTTAATTTCAACTCGATTCCTAAACGCATTTCCAAGTTTTTCCCGAAATTCAGTTTCCAAAACTAACGACTATATTTTTATCATTGAAAGACAAATGTATAGTTTTTAGATTTTTAGATTTTTCTTGTATTCGTAGTAAAAGATAATATTAATTGCCAAACTTTACAGTTATAGGTCAACGGAAAGTACTCTATGAATTTTGAATCCCTTGAGGGTGTCGAATTCTACGTTTTTTACGACATAAACGGTCCAATCTTTTTTTTAACAAAAATTTACAAGTTTAATTCTTTTACCCCTTCAATAGACTGTTGACCTCATTATATGGTTTTAATTTCAACTCGATACCTCCACGCGTTCGCGAGATAAACGAGGACAACGGACAGACGGACAACAAAGTGATCCTATGAGGGTTCTTTTTTTTCTTTAGAGGTACGGAACCCTAAAAACCAGACTATTTTCCAAAATTCTGTTCGAATACTCGGCTTGTACAGGTTTTTTCTTACATATAGTATTTTTTTAATCTGAATAGTTAGGTTCTGTCTCATTAAACTATGTGCTTAAAAAGAGACTGTTTTTCTCCATTTTCACATTGGGCGCCCCGTCAGTTCTTCTTTTGCAAGGTCTCAGGCCAACTTCCACGTCTAAATCCTGGTCCATAGGTTCCTAAGGATGTCGGCTTACGATAAGTAAGCTATAATTCTTCACAGTATGCGCATTACGTACCTAGGAGAAAAAGGAACATCTACGAGATGAAACGATAAGACGTTTTGAGTAATTTTCAACATGAGTAGGCAAACAAAGTTGGTCAGCATGTCATCGTTATATAAAGGACCAACTGGTAATTGGTAATGTCATAGTCTGTAATTGCAGTAAGTACCTATAAGGGAAACTAAGTAAGCAAAATTGCATGTACAATTCTGAAAATTGACCATTTATTATCTTTTTACAATACAAGGTTCTTTTGTGCTCAAAGTTCGAATGTAACTAATAGCGTGACAAAACATCTCTAGCTAGAACTTTATTAATTTTGCATTTTACAACGTTATTTTTATGTTATAAATATAAATAAGAAAATACACTAGAAAAAACCACTGGACTCATGTCGCTCAGACGGGACGCTGGCCAATAGCGTGGAAATGGGAATATATTAACTAGAAAATTTCGATGGATCCTCATAAATCTCGGTAGAAAAATTGGTAGCGCATTGGGCCGGATGCCTAAGAGTGCGGGTTCGTGTCCCATCTGAGCGATTCGAGACCAGTGGTTTTAGAAATATAATTTCTTATTCATATTTAAAGCTTCTCTAGATTTCGCATCACTATTTTCTGTCAATTTTATAGAGCATCCACCCACACCAGTGCTATTGTCACTCTTGCCAGTGCCATGACACTCTACAGGTACGTGTGAGTTCGAGCGCCACCAGCGCCAACGGCCCCAGTGGTATATTCTTTGACCTTATGCCATTAACGCACACAGAAACAAAGCTCTCTCTGTCCACAAATGTCATTCAATATTGTAATATAAATGTGACAGGTCGCTGAGTGTTTCTATGTCATTGCATGTGAGCGTGACTGTACAACACGGTACTACACGACCAAGACAATTAGGCGCATGACAGGAATGCGGTTTTGCACTTTTGGCACCTGCAGTCTACTTCTATCAACGTACTTCTCTTATTATCTGATTTATTAACGCTACAGTGATTAACTAATTGATTACCGTTTCTTGAAATGTTAGTTTTTAGTTAGACTTTTTAAGTTTTCTTAGCTGTCATGCGCTTAATTATTGTCTTGGTATAGGTTATAGGTTATATTATATAGGTTATAGGTACAATACTAACTTTTTGTTGACGGATGTTGCTCAATAACATTTGGAAATGTTGAATAACAAAAAGTAAATGAGAAATGTCATGTCCGAGGAAATGCTGATATATTGTTATTCAGTAAAAAAACTGTACAAACACAGTAGTGTTCTACGTATTAAAGGATTTAATATATGTATTTATAACTTTTCAAAGTCACATAAAAGTCGTTTAAAGCCGTCACCGACAGATTACAAATGAAAAATATTGTTTTTACCTAACACGCACGGAAAAGGAGGTTTTGTCATTAAATTTCTGGGCCGAAAATTGCATTTCGCGTGGTAAACTATTTTTCTTTCTAAATTAAAAAAATAGAAAGAAAAATACTTGATAATAAGTTCCGAATCGCACTATTGACTTTTTATGTTACATTTTAGTCTTATTTTAAATAACTTTGAATTAATTATAATACTCCGATTTGGTTTTATTGTATTCTTTTTGTTTCTTGAATCATAAAAACAATAACAATAAGATTAACTATTTGTTATAAGAATTTTCAATTTACGGTGCCGTGGGTGCTATGATTGGATTTCGGAACGAGACAAAAGCCGTTTATTTTTAAATTGTCTTGCACCTAAACATTTTCGGAATCTCGACGAACGAATCGTTTTTATTTTTATTACAAGTGACATTTTATTCTTATTTTAAATAAAAAGGAACACAGGAAAATATTTTTTAACCCGAAGTTGACAGAGGAACAATTTTCCTCGCTGTTGTGAGGTGAAACATTGTGTGTTGCGCTCGACAGAATAGTTGAAAATTACTAAATATTTTAATTAATTCACAACGGCTATAGCCTTCGTCTGCTCTAGCCGTTCCATCACTGGTAGCCAGTTTTTAACATAGGTAGGACGTACCGGCTATAGCCTTCAACTGCTATAGTAGATGCGTCACTGGTGAAGAGTTATTACTATACAAATCGGACCCAACGGCTACGGCTGTAGCTTTGCCTGCTATGACCGGTGTGTCACCAATGAATAGTTAGTATAATACAAATGGGAAGCCACGGCTGTAGCCTTCGCTTGCTATAGCCGGTGCATCACTAGTGAATAGTTATTAATACCCACAAAAGGGATGCAAACGGCTGTAGTCCTCCTGCTATAGTCGTCCCGTCACTGGTAAAAAGTTTATTACTACATTATAGGACGCACTGACTACACTACTACGGCATTCGACTGCTTTAGCCGTTTCGTCACTAGGAAATAGCCTATTTTGTCTATACTATAGTATCGAAAAGGCCATGCTTAGAAGCTTTTACGGCAGCGGCAAATAGTGTTACAGCATACCGCGCCAGTCTTTGTTATCTAAACCCTCAAATTGCAACTACGTTTATAAGCTACCACTAAAAGGAACTTTTGATGTCGGAATTCCTTAGGGATCTGTTCTGTACATCGGTACAACGGTGCCAACCACTGACAATATTGAAGTGCTTGGCAAAAAGTTGTCATCCGATCTCAATTTCGGCGGCAACATGTCGAAATATCAGAAGCCAGAAAAGCAAAAAAGCGGCACTGTTCTATCCGTGCATGATATACTGCTCCCACCTTTGGGATGGTTCAGTAAAATATCAACTAGCTGCACTTGATTCAGTGGAGCACAGCGCCAGAAGACTCGTTGGGGATGATAAACTGGTGAATAGCAAGCTCCACAGTTTCCCTCAATGTCGAAGAGTCGCTTCTTTGTCGGTGTTCTACAGATTGTTCTTCGGAGTGCGTAATATATGTGCTAGTATGCTTTTTAAAAGTCAAAGTCAAAGTCAAAGATTTTTATTCAAATAGACTTATAGATAAGTGCTTTCGAATCGTCCAATTTTTTTTTTCCTACCAGCCATTTAGGACATCTTTTAACTAATAAGAAGAACGGCCGCAAGAAACTTATCAGCTTTAACAGAAGCAACAACATTTACAAAGGAACATGTCGTTGCCAAACACAAATCTACAATCTTGAAACATATTTAATATAAGAGGAAAATTTTCTTATACTCAGTTATTAGAATATTTTCCTTTTATACAATTACAATAGTCACAATATTTTGTTATATGTATAGTTACAATATTTTGCTAAATCATAAACGGTGGGTTGCACCAAATACACCCACTCAAATTTTATGGTTGTTGGTGCTTAGGACGGTTTCCATAACTATATTTTTAAACGTCGTCCTTAGATCTATGACTAAGTTCGAAAAGAATTTTCACGGATACGGATTGGACGCAGATCAATCGCTCTTACGTGGCAAAAAGATCGGTAATGATAACTGCATAAGCATGTTTATTTTTAAGGCCAAAGGATCATGCATGACGACTGCATAATATGATATTATCATATCAATAAAAGAGCATTGCACTTTGGACATCCGTTCGAAAACTTTCACTCTGTCATAGCAACAATTAATTTAATAATTTCGTAGGTACTAACGAATTGATAAATTTCTCTTTTACCAAAAGGCAAAAAGATAATAAGAATGTAATCAAATGGTATCATTATGTTAAGTATTCTCTTCAAAAAGTAAAGAATATACCCGACTCAATAGTTTCTTCCTTTTTTTAAGTTAGTTAAAAAGACCGCATTCCCAACAATTTACTCGGGAAGGGTTGCAAACTCAGACCATAGAAAAAATGGTCTGAGGTTGCAAATGATGTTCCGGTTTTCACGCGAACGAAGTATGCGGGCACAGCTAGTCTGATATTTATAGCCTTAAATTCAAAGGATTATTTCTACAAAGAATTTTAACCATTTCTTTCGCTTATAATATTTCGCTTTACGATAATGCCTTACCTTACGCTCAAAGTTAGTTAGATAGGTTTTTTCAATGGTGCTCTCAGAACGCGATGACTCTGAATGCGGGAAAATGTGTGCACATTAAATTCAGTAAAAATAATACCTCTGCGCCATATATTATACACCATTCGTGATACAAAATTATCAGAGGTCGATAGGGTGCGTGATCTAGGAGTAATAATTGCAAACTGAAATTTGTAGCTCACATCGATAATATTTTTGCAAACTGCAAGAATGCTCGGATTCCTGTGACGTAATAAGGAAGAGAGACTTCCGTGTGGAAACTAAGATCTTAGTTTTTAACTCACTAGTTCGCAGTCACTATGAATATGTTAGCTCAGTATGGAACCCTTCTTACGCAGTGCACTCACAAAGACTAGAGACTATACAGCGCTGGTTCACTAGGCATCTAGCTTTTATCTCTCAGTGTGGTGGTGTCCGAGGTGTCCTTATGACGAAAGACTTCACTAGAGACACGACGCGATGTCCACGACTTGCTAATGCTTCATAAAATTGCTACGGTTCTACTGGTTGTAGCGACTTGTCACTGTCCGTGCCCTATAATATTCCTCGCCACCTAATATGGAAGCTTTTTACTTGTCCGCCATCACGCACGAATCTGGGTGTACATGCCCCTCTTGTGAGAATGAGTGATTGTTACGCCAATGTTTGTAAGAGTTGTGACATCTGCGGTTCCGTAGCAAAATACTGAAATATTTATACTAGTCAACAGCGTGAAAATATTGTTATTTGTATGTTTATATAATTGACCTACTTGTAAACCGGTTTTTTTTTACTTATTAAATATTTGCTTATTCAAATAAATTTTTCACCTCACACGCTCTGAAAAGGTGGTTTTGTCAATCAATCTGCGTAGAAAATCGCTTATTGCGGCCTGGCGCGGCAAAGTACTTTTTTTTTATTTAATACCTAAAAAATATGTCATAATGCGTTCCGAATCGCACTATTGACTTTTTTTGTTACATTTTATTCTTATTTTAAATAGCTTTAAATTAATTATAATATTCCGTTTTGGTTTTAATAAATTATTTTAGTTCATTGAATCATAAAAACAATAACCATAAGATTAAACTATTTGTTGTAGGAATTTTATATTAGGCTGGGATAGATTTCACAACCTATGATTGGATTTCGGAACGTGACATAAATCTTTATTTTTAAATTGTCTGTGTCTTGTAGGTACCTCATGTCAGTGTCAACAATTATTACGAAATCGTTAATTTTATTGTTATTTTTAAGTAACAATATATTCTCCTATAAATAGTATAATAATAAATAAACACCACAATAGGCGTGAGCTAGGAGAGGCCTATGTCCAGCAGTGGACGTCCACAGGCTGATGATAATGATGAATATATTCCTACTTTAAATAACTTTGAATTAACTATAATACTCCCTTTTTTTAGGGTTTCGTAGCCTAAAGGCAAAAAACGAAACCCTTATAGATTCGGCCAAACCGATGTATGTCACAGCCACTTTATATTATTTTAGTTTTTTATATCATTAAAACAACGAGAATAAGGTATATTAGTCTTGTACCTTTGAAATCCTCGCTTCGCTCAGGATTCAATCCTAGAATCCTTGATTGCTCAGCTTTCAAAGAGGTAACTCGCCGCTAAAAAACCAACTTTCCAGCCTTGCATATCAAATAACTAATATGTATGATTAAATTTTAAGAAAGTTTTTTGTTATTTTAATTAATGTTTGCTTATTCTAATTAATTATGTTTGTGATGGAATTTAAATTAATTTTATTGATATTTTAATAATTGTACCTAATCTTTAAGTAATGTGTTTATTGTGATATTTTTTTCAAAACTAGCGGACATTTTTTTGTGCTGTATTTTAATTACTTTTATTTCTGTATTATGGTAAATGTCGTGTCAGGTGTATGCATCAGAACTATGCTTTGTTGTTTTTTTCTAGATATTGTCTGCTGCTGGTGTACCTACCTATAAATAAATAAAGTAACAGAGGAATTTTACTCTGAAAACAATAAAACACTTCTTTATTTACAAATCTAATATTCTACCTCAAATTCTGTAGGTATTCACAACAGTTGTACATCTTCATCAGTTTCTCCTCAATTCGCAAAAGGTCAATATTATTAAACCAGTACATTCGAGGAACTTTCCGGTCTACCAGTAGGTAGAGTTTATTTGGGAATCGTTTTTCGAAAGTAATAAGGTTAAAGAAATAATGCATGTTCAATTATTTGTAATATAAACGTTTCCTACAAAAAACATTACTTACTTATATACTTCCTAAAATAGTATAGTTTCACGAAACTTATGAGAACCTATAAGACTGTGATATTAATATCTAAGTGTCATAGAAAATGCAGATAGGTCCTAATAATTTAAGTTATATAACTTATATTAATATATATAATTTAAGTTATATGACTTTATCTCAGCCAAGTTAAATATAGTACTACACGACCAAGACAATCTGGCGCATGACAGGAATGCGGTTTTGCACTTTTGGCATTGCAGGCCACTTCTATCACCGCACTTCTGTTATTATGTGATTAATTAGTGCTACGGTGAAAAACAGCTTCTTGAAATTTTGCTTTTTTACTTAGAATTTTTTAAGATTTTCTCTGCTGAGTACAAACTCTTGAAACATTTATGAAATACTAGCGGCCGCCCGCGGTATCACCCGCGTGGTTCCCGTTCCCGTGAGAATAATTTTAATCCAGGCTATCTTTATCTGTGTGCCTAATTTCAACCATGGGTTCAGTAGTTTTTGGGTGAAAGAGTAACAAACAAACAAACTGACATATTTCACATTTATAATATTATACTTAGTACGATTTATATGAGGCAGATGTTTGTCTTGGAATGAGATAAATAATACTCGGAAATATAAATTCTTATGAAAAGTATTTATATTTAATAGTGTATATGTACATCTTGTTGGAATGGTGTTTTATTTAATAAGACATTTCAGTTAATTCATACCACTTTTGTATAAGTAAGTACATTAACATTTTCGAATTTAAAATTACTAATTCTTAGGACATAGATCAATTATAGTTTACAATACAAGTAAATTATATACTTACTAGTTCCACATTCATCGACATCTATAAATATTATTATATTATATTGTATAAATTAAATTTCACTAAAATTGCACTAAAATAACGCCAAGAAATAACTAAAATAGCTTTTGCTTGTAAAGTTAAAGGAGAATGGGCGAATCGTCCCAAGTGTTGTAACACTTTGAGTTGTATATCATAAGAAAGGTATTGTTTAGTAGAATAATTCATTGTATGACAGTGAAGCTGAAGTATACGTCAGAACAAAACTACACAGGTTTGAAGATCCTTCAAATAATAAAGAGGTTTTAATGTGTTTTTACTGTACTTGCTTTAAAGAGGCAGTCGTATACTACCTATACCGACCATAGGAGCTGTGTGTGTGGTTATGAGCTACATTTGGTATCGGGGATTTGCAAGGCACTCTAACAATTTTCAAAGCTCGGCTGTATTTCTGGATGATGTTATTTTGATTGACCGAGATGAATCCACTTGCCAGAATAGATCCCCCAGAAATCCGTAGAGCCATAGTAAGCTGCATCGCATGATTTTATCGAAGCCTGAAATTCTGAGGGATGGGAAAACTGTGAGAACCCAACCCAACTTCCCAAAGAGTTGGTCTTAAGTGACGCGAAGTAGGTAGACTGTGGGGATGACCATTTCGAATGCCCATGTTGTAACTGCTCTATGATTCAATGATAATCTAAATGATTCAAAAATAATTATGACAAAATTAAACTCAATGAATTTCAATTCACATGCAAATGGAATTTGCGTGCGAATTGAATTTGCATGCGACTTGAATTCGCATAAGAATTTCGAATGATTCAAAAATTCATCTCCTGGTCATGTAGGGTTTCTTAGGTAATTCCAACTTGGATCTTGGTGGTGCTGCCCCCAACCGATAAAGTAATGGTAGCTAGCACAATGTTATATAAAGGATCCATCAAGGGATTAGCCATCACGGAACAGAGAAGTCGAAGACCCTGAACGCTGAATTCAGCAAGGAGGTCCTAATCGGCATCAACAATAAACATAATAAAAAAAAACACAGAATAAAATCATAGATAATATACAAACTGAGGTCACGAAGTTCTTTTTTTGAAATCTTTAAAAAAAAAATTATTATTTCGACGTTACTTAGAGCAAAAAAGTTATACTTATATTCGCGATGAGGACAACAAGGACAACATTTGAACACATATCCTTTATTGTTACAAGGGTTGGGACAAACTTTATACTAAACTGTCCATTCTCCTTTATATATCTCCTTATTATAAAAAATCTTAAAAAAAATATTCATCTTTAGTTACGTAATGTGATTATTGACATCCATAAACTTTGCTCACAAGTCATAATTTTATATAGGAAAATAATAACTGCCTTGCGATTCTGAAAATGGTAAATAAATCACTTCGAAAGTGACTTCGCAAATCATATTAATTGGCATTGTTTTGGTCTAAAAAGGATATGGAATGAGTGAGAAAAGGGCAGATAGAATACTTTTTTTTTTTAATTATGTTCGATAAAATATCAAAAATATTTAGTATTCTATCTATCCTTTTTTCACTATCACTTTCAATGATCAAACATGACGAATTCCATATGTGAACACATTAATGGTAAACATCGAGTGCACGAGCACCCATAATGTTGCGCCATCACTTTATTTGTATTGTAAACAACAGATATAAAAAATTACAACTTCCTATAACGGAATTAATTTATATTAAAAAACATCTTTATACTGTAGCAAAAAAATATTATTCACATATTATGTATATTTTACGTAAATGTCGAATAATACAATAAATTTTTTGAAGGTAGACTTCTAAATAGCTCATCCCGTGACCATGGCCCCTGGAAAGGTGCCGAAACGTCAGGAAATCCAAAATCAACAGTAAAAAACCCGCAATATAAAGGCGCGTTTTAATCTGTTGTTTTATTTGTTTTGCATAAACAGTACCTGCCTCCAAAAACTAAAGATGTGCTCTGATGTATCTTTATCTATATTCTTATTAATTTAATACCTATTTGTAACTTGCAATCCTTCTAATTTTACACAAATCTTGATTTATTCGGAGTCGACTTATTCTTTTTTCCAAACTCTTCACCTTCTTCTATAGTAGTCATTAATTTGCATCCTTTAGTTTCGGGCAGGAAAAACGTTACACAACCAGCCACTAACGGCACTACAGCGAAAACGAATGGCGGCAGCCAGTAAGATATATATTTCAGATCTATAACGAAAGGAGCCACCATCGATCCCACTCGGGCCATCATCGATGATACGCCAATAGCCGCATTACGGATTACTGTCGGGAACAGCTCTGAACAGTATAAATATACTACAACGAAAACTATGAAGCTAGAGACTACACCTATGCTAGCGAATACGACCCTCGCCACCCCCTCTGGTACTCCTATTAGTATGAGAAGGCTAGCAGCCGATATAAAATTAAATATTATTAAGATAGTTCGTCTTCCGATAACCCTAAGGAGAGGAATAGACAATATGGTCCCGAGCAGGGTGACGCTCGCACTCACCGCCACGTTCACGAATATGTTCCCGCTCAACTGCCCAACATACTGAGACACTCCATAAAAGAAATAGCTGCACGACAGCCAGTTGAACGACATCGCCAATATATTCTTTCGTATGTTAGGAGTTCGGACGAGGTCTACTACATTTCCCTTTTTTACGGTATTGGTATTTAATGAGATTTGGTAGGCCTCCACTTCTGCTTTTATGTTTTCTGTCGGTAACTTATTTCTGTAAAATATTAAAAAAAAACAAATGTTACATACATTACATGTTTTTAATGTTCTGTACAGCATCAATTATACATATATAATTGATGCTGTACAGAACATTAAAAATGGTCAAAGCCGTCATGTAGCGTTGTGGATGACACTTCTGTACAGCACAGCTGCTGTAACTGTGGTATTAAAAATTACAATGACTACTGTCGTTACAAAGTCGTAACGGATACACACAGGTTTTCAATATAAAATCCAACTGTTCTATGGAATATATTTGGTATGAATGGAAAATAATTTAAACATGGTGATATCTGTCCGATGTTCGAATTTATACTCACATCTTAGCAACGCGCTCCAAAATTTTCACTGCTTCGTCTGTCCTATTAACAGCTATTAACCATCTTGGTGTTTCGGGCAATAAGCATATATAGCAAAGCAGTACAATGGTCGGTATCGATATCGCTAATTGAAAATCTGAATAGTCTCTATACGAGTATCCAATGAGTGGTAGCAACATATGTCCCAAATTGAATGGCATTTGGTACACAGCTGACACGACGTCTCGGTACTGAGGCCCCATAAATTCCATAATTATGACAAACCCAATAACCATTGTGCCACCGACTGTTAACCCCGCAATCAGTCTAAAGACTGAAAAGCACCAATAACTACCACAAAATGCTGCTGCGATCCCTGATACTATTTGAAATATCACTGCTACCAACATTGGTATTTTTCTGCCGAACCTGAATGCATATTAATTTTATGTTTTAGGAAACACTCACTAAAATTTAATTCATATACAAAGTATTAATTACAAGCCGATCTGCTGTGATTAATTGGACAGCTCTCATTCAGACTGTTAGAAACAACTTGTATTATAGTAGAAAAATAGCGTAATAAGTGCATAGACTAACTAAATCAATTGTGTAAGTAATTAACGGATCAGAGCAAGTAACTAACGGATTTTTATTGTATTCATAGTTGCGTCTAGTACTCAGTTTCTAAAAATTTTGATAGAGTTTAACCTTACCTATCGGAAGCCATTCCGAAGAGCACACTGCCTACTAATGTGCCCAACTGAAAAATTGTTTGGGAAAAACTGACCATCCATCTGTCATTACATATCAAATTCCATTGTGATATGATTGTGTTGGTAAAGACTGAAGTATTATACACCGGATTAGCACATGGACACGTGTCTGGTTGGCCATTGCAGGTGTACGGAGTATACGGAGCCAGGAATATGATGGCCATTTGATGGAAAGCAATAGGAAATTTGCTTAAAAATACCAGGATACATAATAGTAACTGGTATTTGCCAAAAGCTCCAGTAATTTTTTGAATCAAATCCGCGGGTGGTGGTTCTTGACCTGAAACAAAAGCAGTGCTTTAATTATTTATTTACTCAAAACTTTACTGCCTAACTGTTTAGGAATAATTTATTTATTATTTATTATTAAGCATAATTAAACGGGTATAAACCCAATTACATAATTATCCTAAAATAAGTACATAATTACATTACAAAAACCAAACACAATAGGATGTTTAGGAATAATATTTCTTTTGATTCTTGAAGCTGAAAGTTTTAAATTCTAAAGTTGCAAAAATCTGTATTAGGTTTTTTTTTCTTATGATGATGCTTGTTTTAATCATATGATGTATATACAGTGGTGGACACTAGCTGATTTTCATACAATCGAGGTAACTTTGTAGTCTTGGTTCTTTGCGAAGGATTGACCCAGCTGTAATTTGATAATGGCCATCCAGGGAGTGAATGGAGGAGATCAAGATTGCTATATATACCCAACTGATCTAATCAACATCCAAACCAAGGCTCCAAAGTTACCTCTTTTTTATGAAAATCGACTAGTGTCGTTAATTATGTGACCACCACGTGAATCGTAATGCATTTGTACGTATGCTATACATTATTTCTGAAAACAACACTTTCTCAGGGGTAAATAAATAACATTAAAGAAATATGTATCAGTTGTGTTCAAGAATGCATTAATAAAACAGATAAGTAAGTACAGTTATTGAGACCTTTCATGAAGTAAACAAAATTATAATAACAATGAGTCAATCAATGCCAATAAGTAAAATAACTGAGCAATGTCATTTTGTGGAAAGGTCATTCACAAATCACATGAAATACTAAGTTATAAAAGTGTACCTATAATGTTTATAGAATCATTATAATAAAAAAAACCATAATAATTAAATTTAAACCATCGCATTAAAAATATGTACCCATACAAAATGGATAATGAGCCTATCGGGAAATCATAACTTTAAAAATTATGATAACAAATTAAAAAAAAACACGAAACGCTCAAACTCCTCTTATGTTTTCTTGTAGTGATAACATATCTGAAATAAAAATAATCGAAAAAACTTTTTTTTTTCCAACATTAATTTTTTTTTGCATGAAAATATGAAGAAAACTATGTATGTGCACGAAACGTTTATCTTTAACCACTTTACCAGATAATCTATCTCAATCACATTTCAAATCAGTTTCCAATTATCATTTTGAAGGTTACACTGATTATCATAAAACTAGCGGTTGCCTGCGACTACCTCTCTGTCATCATTTTATCAACCATCCATATTACTCGTACTTTCGTCGTCCAAGTTTCGTCGTCGTCGAAATCGTTTGATCAAGTTTGACTGAACTGATTTCCTTCCTCATTCACAACACCATGTTTCCTTTCCCATTCCTACTATCTATATTTTGTGCATTCCCAATTCCTCTGTACCTACTTACCTATAACTATTTATAAAGTACATTTTCTAATTATTTTATAAAATGCACCCACTCCCCCTCCTCTTTGTCGGTATCCACCTATTAATTCCCTACTCAAGGTTACCTGGAAGAAATTGCTTCCTAACAAGAAGGCCGCCTTTTGTGTGTCCTCTTTGTCACTTTTTTAGGGTTTCGTAGCCTAAAGGCATTTGTCTATGTCACACGCTTTTAATTCCAAAACTATGAGGATTACACAGTTGAAACTTGGTAAGTAGATGTATTCTGTAAACCGCTTTACGGTTTTTACACAAAAATAAAAAAATATATGAATTAAGGGGGGGGCTCCTCATACATGGAACTGACACTGAAATTTTTTTTTCATCAAACCTATACGTGTAAGTTATCTATAGATAGGTCTTTAAAAAATGCATTGAGGTTTCTAAAACATTTTTTTCTCAAAGTCAACCGTTTGAAAGATGTACACTTCCAAAGCGGTAAAATGTGTGTCCCCCCCTCCCCTCCCATTCCCTCTAACTTTTGAAATAAGAGAGTGAAAATTATAAAAATATATATGCTGTAGATCTTAATAAAAACTATCAACGAAAATTGGTTTGAACGAAATATGGTAATAATCAGTTTCATAAATATAGCATTTTTCGGAGAGGGATTTGAAAAAATGTTTTTTTTTACCAAACCTATACTTTAGGCATATCTTTAGATAGGTCTTTAAAAATTACTTTGAAGTTTCTTTTACAGTTTTTTCTCAAAATCAACCGTTTGAAAGAGATACAGCCACTTTATTCAAAAACTATGAAGATTACATAGTTGAAACTTGGTCAGTAGATGTATTCTGTACACCGCTTTACGGTGTTTACACAAAAATAAAAAAATATATGAATTAAGGGGGGGCTCTCCATACATGGAACTGTTACAATTTTTTTTTACATCAAACCTATACGTGTGGCCTGAATACCAATAACTAAATAACCTATATTATTAGATAGATCTTTAAAAATTACATTGAGGTTTCTAAAACAGTTTTTTTATCAAAGTCAACCGTTTGAAAATTAAACACTTCCAAAGTGGAAAAATGCGTGCCCCCCCCCCTCCCCCCTCTAACTTTTTAAATAAGGAAGTGAAAAATAAAAAAAGTAAATGATGTAGATCTGTATAAAAACTTTCAACGAAAATTGGTTTGAACGAAATATATTTAGTAGTTTCAGAGCTATAGCACATTTTCCAAACCGCCGCAAATATAACTTTGTCATTAATACAAACACTATTAAAAACAAAGTTATTTTTGCAGACGATTTAATATAGGGGCATTTTGGCAATAATAATAATAGAAACTTTATTGCACACGATACAAAAAGAAACACATACAGAGAAAATGACAAAAAAGAGGAACACACAATAGGAGGCCTTATAGCTACGTAGCAATCTCTTCCAGGCAACCTTGGGTGAGAGACGAAACCCTTCATGTGCGAGTTCGACTCGCACTTGGCCGTTTTTTTATATTCTTTGCGTTCTTATGTGCAATAAAGTGTTATTATTATTATTACTTTCATCCATATTTGGACTTCTTATTTTAGAGTTTTAATTTTTCAGGAAAAGGTAACCTATATAGATATAGGTAGAAAGTTTGTACCTAGCAGGTACAAACTTTCTGTCTACCAAATTCCATCGCAATTCGACCGGACGACGTCGACGATTCAAAAAATTAGGACATTCAAACAAACAAATTCTCATACAATATCCAACAGAAATACGTTGCAGTTTCCCGCTACTTTGTGGGTAATAATGGCCTCAAACTATTGCAATTCGTTATGCATCATGGTCTCGACACTGTTTCAAATCGATAAAGCGCACTGAAGATATTTGTCACAACAGAGATAAAAACAAAATAAGTTTTCTGGCCTCTTGCTCGAAAAGTTGGTCATTATAGCGTACCAGAGAGGGAGTAAAATTTAATGTTAATCCCTAGGGCAATAAAATAATTTGAAAATTGAAGTAGCCGCGACCTCTTCTGTGCAGGTTCATTAGTCGCTATGTTTTTTTTTTTGTGGCAATAGAGTTTGCCTAATTTGCCAAGCCGCTATGTTGATACCCCCTGTTTTATCTACCAAGAAGGTTACATAACTATGTTAGTACATAACATGTTATAAAAATTCCTTGCATTTTTCAGTTATGTATTCTGTGTTGTAATCGTGCCCAAAACATTATAAAGTAGCAAAAGAAATAATGGCTGCTCGTTCGCGCTTTCGCGTCTTGGCACCTTCTTGAAAAACAGGGGTACCAACATAGCAGTAGGATAGGAGTAAACGCACTTCAGAGTGCGTGCATTGCGTTCCGTTAAGGTAACAGAAAAAAAATACTGACTATCGTAATCTTTTCTTTAAAACTATTTTATTATTAATTACAAATTGAATTGGACTTAGACTTTCTAAATCCTTTCAAGAGTTTTTGGAAAACAAAGTTTTTATGTAATATGGCGTCGATCGAAAGATTCATTGAAAGATATCGAAATATTATTTACGAGAACCTATGTTACTTCAAAAAAACATAGGATAATTTTAGGAATTTATAAATTCCGTATAAATCCCTAAAAGACACACCAACGGAAATAATATTTCAGCCGTAATATTATATTGCTTTTCTTTCTTCTATTTATTAGTTATTATTATGATGTAAAAGTCTATTGAGTACCTAGGTACCAATACCTTTAGGATGGCTTTAAACATTATGCTTTTTAGGGTTTCGTAGTGATAAAGGCAAAAAACGAAACCCTTATAGATTCGGCCAAATCGATGTATGTCACAGCCACTTTATTTAAAAACTATGAGGATCACACAGTTAAAATTTGGTAGGTAGATGTATTCTGTAAACCGCTTTACGGTTTTTACACAAAAATAAAAAAATATATGAATTAAGGGGGAGCTCCCCATACATGGAACTGTTACTGAATTTTTTTTTTCATTAAGCCTATTCATGTGGGGCATCTATAGATAGGTCTTTAAAAATTACATTGAAGTTCCTAATACAGTGAAATGATATACACTTTCAAAGTGAAAAAATGTGTCCCCCCCCCCCCCCTCTAACTTTTAAAATAAAAAATATATGCTGTAGACCTTTATAAAAACTTTGAACGAAAATTAGTTTGAACGAAATATATTACGCAGTTTCAGAGCTATAGCACATTTGCCAAAACCGCAAATGTTTGTCATTCATACAGACACTATGAAAAACAAAGTTATTTTTGCAGGCGAAAAATTATAGTGGCATTTTGGGTAGGTAGGTGTATTTAATATAATAATAGAAACTTTATTGCACACGATACGAAAACAAACACATACAGAGAAAACACACAATAGACGGTCTTATTGCTACATAGCAATCTCTTCCAGGCAACCTTGGGTGAGAGATGAAACCCTTCATGTGCGAGTTCGACTTGTACTTGGCCGATTTTTAAAAAAATAAGTATGTGTAGGTAAGGTACTATTCTATTTAAATTACGGTTCAAGGCAAATTACTGAGTAGTGCCATTGGATCAAACAACTTCCATACATATTTGAATGGACAAACACTGCCCAAAGCTTATGAAAATAACAATTATAATGGGGAATTTGTACAAATTAATATGATTTGTACCTTTGTCATGGCTTCTTAGAAACAGTCTTTTAGAAAGTGACCTAAGTTTACTTGGCACTGTAGAAAGAGTAGAAGAAGGGCGGCTAGCGCCTGCTTCATTATCAGTATTTAGCTCATCAGATTTTTTCCCAACTAAACCTTTTGTAGCCATTGCATTATAACAATATAGGTACTTATTTGAATAAGTCGGTACTATTCACGTCTACAGTTTTGGTCTAGCGTGACGTTGGCATTGACAGATCCTACAGCTAATTTTTTTTTGTAATTTTAATTTCTTGTAGATACAAGAACAAAAAAATATTGATAGATATCAAAAACTAATCAAAAAGAATATTATATTACCTCTCTAACTAGTTAGTCCGCATCTATGGGTGATTTTGTGACAATCGTAGTGATTACTAGCTCAGTGGTAACAATAAAAATATCACAACACATTTTCGATTTTATTTCATTAAGTATATTAAATTGGCAGGGAAAGTTGGTGGGAATTAGGTACCAATTTGCAAAAATTGTGTTACTTATTATCCCTTCAACCTTCCCTATACAACCTATATACCTTCAACATTAATCACAACATCCTGGAAACGATAAAAATAAAACGCTAAGAAGTCTTCAATTCAAAAATATTTTCTGAATTGATTATTACAGAGTGCTTAATGCGATTTCTACTCACGGTCGATCGTGAACGCGTCGATTTTTGTATGAAATCAGCGGCCCGCCATCTAGCGGATTATGCCAAGGACTACACCAACGCCATACAAAAACCTAACACGCTTACATTCAACACAGATTTCAAGACATTAGTAGGAATTATCTAGGTAACTATAAGTAATAATTGTACAGGGTAAGGGCAAGAACGAATGATACTTTTTTTTATTGGAAAACCTACGAAACGCACAAAAAAATATGTTATGGAGAAATAATGAGAGTTCATAACTATTTTTATTTAAAATCTGGGAAATCAACCACTTGCACCAGGCTTGAGCTTTTTTGGGCCATCTCTTCGAGGAGCATATTTTAAATGTGTATATAAGTAGAAAGTAATTAATATTTTCCGCATGGAAATAATGATATTCTATTGATAATGAAATGAAACCGTGTCGTTTTCAGGAAGCGTTACGCACACATCGAAAAAAAGTAACGATGTAGGTATAGTATAGGTAAAATAACCGGACAAGTGTGAGTCGGACTCGCCCACCAAGGGTTCCACACATTATAATTTGTTCAGGAATCTTGCCGTTTTCTAAATTTTGTCCGTTTTTTATGATTTAATTACAAATGTATAGTTTCTGATTTTTCCCTGTAGGTATGTCTAGTAAAAGACGATATTACTTGCAAAATTTCGTAGCGTGTCGAAAGAAATATATGTTTTTTACGGCATTAACGGTCCTATAGTTAATTTACAAGTTTGATTTTTTCCGCTTCAAGGGACTGTTGACCTTTATATTCAGGTCTCTTGATTTTAATTTCAACTCGATACCTCAACGTGACCCCGAGCTTTTCCCGAAATTCAGTTATCAAAAATAAAGACTATAATTTTTTATGATTTAATTCAAACTGTATAGTTTAATATTTTTCCTTGTACTTGTAGTAAAAGACGATATAACTTGACAAATTTCATAGTTCTAGGTCAACGGAGAGTACCCTTAACCCTATGAATTTTGATGACTTTGAGAGTGTCGAAATAATATAAGTTTTTGCGGCATAAAAGGGGGTCCTTTGAAGTTGTGCCTGATTTTCTAGGGGTCCGCAGACTGAAATAGGCTAAGAAACGCTAGTGTGTTACATACATTTTACTAAGATTACTCAAAAGAAAAAATAGGTAAGAATAATACTTAAACTTTTTAAGTAAGTAGGATTTTTTTCTTAGAGCAAGAGACAAAGTATTTAACTTTCTTTCAAAGTGGTTTGTCGGAGAGAGGCATTACCGCCTCAGCTCCACCAGCTGATATTGATTGAATGTTGCATTATTATGATTGTGCTGATATTTTGCCGCAGAGGTCCCGCGTTCGATCCCCGGACAAGACAAATATTTGTGTGCATGAACATGTCTATTTGTCTTGGTCTGGGTGTTTAATATTTATAGTATGTGTGTATTTACAACAAAAAAGTATATACTTACTTAGATAAGTAAGTAAACTCTCCGCTATCTAGATTCTTTATTAGTTATTATGTTTAATTGATTCAAATTATCACAGATTTATTGTTTACTACATATTATACAGCTAATATTAAAAAAGCTTTTATAGAGGTACAATTTGTCGAAATGTAAATTATGAATGATTAATTCGAACTCTGAAATTGGTGATTGTAGGCAATTATTTATTATAAAAATGTAAGGAAAGTCGCGTATATCGAGGAGTTCCTATATATTTAGTATCAGTTTAGTACCGTAACTCAGCACGAAAGTGACCCGTGTCACAAAATTACGTGCAGGCATGAACTTTTAATAGCCAGGTAGACTTAGTCACTGTAGAGAATAAAAAAAATTGGCCTTTTGGAGTCGGTGCCAGCCATGGCATTCTACTTTGCGGCATACTCTTTTATTTTTCTTGCCTTGGCTGGCACCGACTCCAAAAGGCTTATTTTTTGCTTTTTAGTTAGGTAAGTATTAGAAGTCGGTTTTCATTTTTTTATAAAAATAAAATCATTTTATTAGAGGTAGAAGAGGTCCCGTGCCTACTCTAATAACCTTATGCCACTTCATTAAATGATGCTTTCCGTAAGCATATGCATGAGTTATATATATAAAATACTATAGAAAACACCAAAATCGCTATAATATTTGAAGAGTTCCCTAGATTTCTCCAGAATCTTCTGTCATGATGACAATGGGACGACATGGAAAAATTCGAACAAAAAAAGAATTACTCAAATCGGTCCAGCCGTATTCGAGTAACATACATAAAAAAAATAAAAAAGATTACGTCAAATTGAGAATCTCCTCCTTTTTTTATAATCGGTTAAAAAGAAGACCAAAGTTAGTAAATCTTTCTGTGTTTTTCTTAATTAACAGTAAAATTAAGCCCTAATCGTTGACTAGTTCGAGATTTTTTTCATTATTTATTTTAAATCTGTTTAATCATATAATCGATGTGGCTTATTAGCGGAAAGTATTGTATTATAAGAACCTGGATCATAATTTAAAACGGAATAATTTTGTTTTTGTCGTGATTTAATGTACCTATGGATTGATTTATCATTCATAAATATGTCCTATGTAATTTTAGTTTAAAAATTAAGCTTGTAGGTTCTCTGAAAATCAACGTGAATTTTCCAAAACAAAAACACTTTGAAAACCTTGAACACTGTCAGTGCTAATTACTTACCAGTTCCAAGTTATCAACACAACCTTTAAATATTTGCAACTTACCGGGGTCAAATTCATTGCAAGCACTTTCACTAAGCACCAACTTACCGTTTTCTTTATTCTGATCTTGCATCTCTGTACAATATAGGTAACTTACTACTTTGGCTATTAATTATAATATTTTATAGTGAAAGGTTCATTTGTAAATGCCACGATTCACTAACATCTAAGTAACCAGTGCATTGTTGTCAACGGCTCATGGTACACTGACTTTTCTGAACCACACGCAACTGTGCGTTGGCGCAGGCCCGCTAAGTACTATTTGCTCTCTTTATAAATTGTTAACAATATTGTACTTGTTTATATCTAAACCTGTTTTGACGGATAACTTACTTATTTACCGACTTATCTCTTAAAAACATGTCACTGTAACGTTTGATAATGAAGACAAAATCACACAAAATATGCAACCGCTATCTTTAAATAGTGGAAAATAGCAATAATGTATTTGGTAACTCTGTAAATTCGGTTAGTTATGTAATCCCACCACACCAATCCGCCATACAGGAAAGTTAATTTTTCGGGGAAATTTTTGCCACGGCTTATCTTTGCCATATTTCGACCCTTACCTAAACTATCCTAAACCAAGGAGTAAGTTTAAAATATAAAATCCAATGTGCATGGAATAAAATATTAAATTTTAAGTCGATTAATGTAAGTTAGTTCTTCGGAATAATCTAAAGATAACAACATCACGATCATGATACGAGATGAAAAGAAGCTTAAACAAACTCTTGAGATATGGTGCGTACCTACAGTAAATGACATACATATAAGATAAATACTAATAAAAGTAGTAGATAGGTACCTACACATGTAAGTAGGTACAATAATTCGGTTCATCTGCAAATTCATGTTATGTAACGAAGGCAAACACATTTTTCGACGCGCGATCATCAATTGAACTTGATGAATGTGTTGATTGTTACCAACGGAGTTGAGGCAATTAGTTTTATATAAAGCCAGTAGCACCCAGTAGTTTGTCACCTACAGTACTTAGTAATTTTTTTGTGAAATACTACTAGCAATTAGGTATATTCGGCGACTTGCCCGGGTGGACCTTGTTTCAATAAGCTAACTTTTATAGGTATGTACAGTCAAGCTCAAAAATATAGATACAAGTATCTTGACAGTATATAAGTACTTTATTTCTACTATATGACCTATAAACATATCTTTGACCTTGACTGTACAAGCAACAGCAGCAGGCTTTACATATTTGTCAAAGGATGAGTTGCAAAACTGTACCAAAACTCTTACTACTACCCTTAGGTCTAAGGTTCGAATCCCGGTAAAGGCAAATGTCTGAATGATAAATACGAGCAGAGTCATAACTGTTTATTATATGTCAACAATATAGTCAATGCCGTGAAGCCATGCCGAGTAAATATAAAATCCCTAGCGAAATTATAATAGACAATATCACTGGCACTGCGAACTACCTATTATAATTAAAAAATATAACTTTCGGGTACCTTCGCCAACAATAAGTAGAGAAAAAAAATTCTGAACTTGTTGTGCCATATCTGGCTTATTTTGTCAGGGAACGACTGTGCCATGTTTCATACTAATCGCATTGGATAGACTCCCAGAATGCGCTCTTCTTTGTTAGCGGTAAAAAAAAATTACCGCGCGCGACGTTAAAATTTCTTTTTTGTTACTTATTGTTAGTGAATGTAGTTTTTTATTATATTGAAAGTTATTTTTTTTTTTAATCTTCATTATATAGGCTTTACTAGTATATTTTATGTTTGCAAATAACCAAATTATTAAATAGTCCCTTAAAGTTAAAAGATTTTTTTTTTATTCTGACTAAGTATTATGTAATTTTCAAGAAACTACTTGAGAAATTTCGTTTTTTTATACAACGATACCTCGTCAACGATTTATACGAAAATGATACCAAACTTCACCTATTAGCTAAACATGGACAGTCATAATTTTTGGAATGAAACCGGGTGGAGCGGTACTTTTGCCTCCCCCCTCTATGTGACTTCGTAACTTCTACTATCAAAACGAGCTTGTAATTATAGTCCTCAGTGTGCTTAGTGCGAGTTTTTTCTACTCACGGTGGATAGTGAGCGCGTTAGGTTTTTGTTTGGCATTGGTATAGTCCGTGGTGTAATCCGCTAGATGGCAGGCCGCCGATTTCATACAAAAATTGACGCGTTCACGATTACAGTGAGTAGAAAAAACATAAAACAGTTAGGCCACGCCTATTTTTTTTTTCAGGCTTTATATGTAGGTATATCTATCTATGAGCCGCAGCGCTTACTTTGGGGTTAGGCTTATCAGTGTATGTATCAGGTACAGTCAACAGCACGACTAACTTTACACATGCACGACGAATCGAGCTAAATAACCCTTATGAAATCAGTGTACAATTTCTGTTTACTTTATCAGAATTAAAATTTCAGTCTACCATGAGTTTTCCTTTGCGTTTACTGTACAGTAAACGGGAGACATTTTGTATGAGAATCTGTCTACTGCCCACTAGAGGCGCTGTACAGATTCGCATATACAATGTCTCCCGTTTACTGTACAGTAAACGGGAGACATTTTGTATGAGAATCTGTCTACTGCCCACTAGAGGCGCTGTACAGATTCGCATATACAATGTCTCCCGTTTACTGTACAGTAAACGGAAAGAAAAACTCATGGTAGGCCCAAAGGAGGCGAACATTTCGATTCAAATCGAAAAACTATCGGCTAAAAGATACCTTACATTAAAATTTGATTTGCTAAACAAGGATAGCAGTTTAATTCGTTTCGTATTATTATATATTCTGTGGTTTAGTTATATTCATTGACTTACAATTACTAGATTAAATTATAATCAAAACTATAAAATAAGGGTTTTACCAATTAAAAAGAGATCATTTCAATTTGCTTTTTATTTAATTTATACACATCTGTTTCCAATTATGTTCTGGGCTATTCGCCTATTTACATAAAATCATTAAAAACTCTATAATAAAATAATAGTATGCCCATGAAAACGAGTTTTCATAGTTATATGTGTTTAAGTTTCTTAATTTCTTTATCCTATATACACAAAATCTTAGACGAATGTACTTTAGTAACAATGAGCCAACTTACTGATATATAATATAATATATAAATATTAAATCATATTTATTGCTAAATTTTCATAGAAGCCATGCAGGCAAGTGATAATAGTTAGAAAATTAAATTATATATGAAAATATATTCAAACACAGGCATTTTCGTCAAAGAAACTCATAAGTTGATTATTGTGAAATAAACCAGGGATTATAACCTATTTCATAAAATGCTACAAATTACCAATATTTACACAAACAAAAAGGCGAGTGTTTACCTACACTCTTACCTATGTCATGAGAAAACTTAAGATATACATCACGTAATTAATAATAAACCAACATAATATTTTTATATTATTATTTATTTATCACGATAACAGATAACATCGAAATATCACATGACGAAATATTTTAACATTATAAGTATTATAACGCTTCAAATGGCAAATTAAAATTAAATAGGACATAGTTTCAAAGGTAAAATACTTGTGTATTATTATTAACCATACAAACCACGGCAGGAGGAACATAGTTAATACATTATTTGAAAATCTTAAATCGGGTATTTAAAACTCAAAATAGCTGCAGTAACCCATTTTAAAATATTCTTATTTAAATTCTGCACACATAAAATCACAGCTACTGGTTAACTGGTGTCATTCATAATATTTGTCTTTTCTATTGTGATGATAACACGGGGTCATTTTAAGTACACCTAATTATTGAAAGGCACTAAGACCTAATCTACAATAGAATATCTGTACATTGCAATGATTTGGAAGTTTGTAATAATATGTACTTACATTATTCGGGCAACAATTTCACGCGCGACTAGCCAAATAAATTGATATTATAATCGATATATACAAAATATTTAGATATTAAGATATACAGCCAATACGACTAACAATATTAGATTTTTCTTGACAAAAGGGTGAGCACTTACTACATTAGATGCAATTTAACTCATTTATTTATTATTTACACTCCACTTTTATTACAAAACTAAAATACTCTTTCTACCCATTCACGTTTGGATGTATAGCTTTACAGGACGGGTCGTAACTATGACGAATCGTTTCTGGTGCCAAATTCATTATATAGAAAATTTGTGATTTTTCACTTTGATTTTATATCTAAGTCTAACACTTTTGTCATAAACCAAGGTGTGTTAAAAAAGGTACATTTCTACGGTATTGGCAATTAATCAAACAAATCAAGATCTATTGTTTAGATATGATAATGCATTTTTACGATTCTTCAGCATAAATACCGGCATAAAACTATATCGTAACAAATCATCAAAAATAACTATTTGTCTAATAAAATCACGTGAATGAGCAGTAGTGACAAAATTTAAGACACATATTCCTACTAATTATTGACAAGCATTAACATAAACTTCGGCACATCAAAAATTAAACGGATGCCCTTATATCTTGTTTTGTACTGAAAAAGTGACGCTTAGACAAATCTTTATTACCTTGTCATGACTAAACCGTGTTTCCACATATTATAAAATAATAAAACGTGTCTTTGAGATTAAGGAAACATTTAATGGTTATAATATAACTGTAAGGTAATTAAATACAATTTACATTACACTACTTGATCGTAGTATGTGGACTTTTTCGTAATGATAATAAATGTTGAAGTGTAAATAGGTAGCCCTGACTATGTATTGTATAACTCCTAATTAATCATAAACCATAAATGTGATATTATGCGAAAAATTGGTGTAGAGATTCAGATTCATGAAAGCCAAAAACAGTTACTGAACTACTAAAATGCAATAAAATACTTACACATTAGAATACAATAAAAAAATACGAAACTTAAAGTTTCAGACTCTAAGAGTTTATTTAGTTTTTGTATTAAATATCTACTTAGGTATTATAATGTCGCCGATTTTTTATTTTCGAAGCTAGATTACAAATTTTCAGTGCAGGGCCTAGTTTGAGACCCATATACTTCATCATCATATCTAAATTCAATAGTAACAACGCCTTCCCGTCTATTTCCTGTAAATAATAAAAATTGAGTCAATATTGTTGCCACCAATAACCAATCAAGGAAAGCAGCACATGTGACTGCATTGGTATTTTTTTTTATTCAATGACGGTAAACATTATCTGATTATTGGGTTTTCAAGACGAAAATTATTTATTATTAAAAACCACTTGAAATCGTACAAAATCAGAGCACCATATTATTAGCAATGATTAGTATGTACTTAATAAATATAATGAATGATTAAAAGCTTTGCATTCACATTGCTGATCATCAACTTGTTCCAACTGCTCTCAAAAAGGACTTGATCATCAGCGAAAAATAAATAATTGCTATTGATAATGGACAGGGTTCGTACGAAAGATCTGGGGTACGATTGCGTAAAGTCAATCGTATTAATTTGAAAGTTTATAAAGTAGAGTACGTTTCATTTCATCGTATATTCCCTTTTTTGTTAGGTTGGTACCCCTGTCGATTTCTGTCAAAAGGTTAGGTTAATGTAGGATAAGAATTCAATGCAGACTTTTTAAGTTTTGGATTCTGCTTTAAAATCATGCTCGAAACATTAGAAAGCGGTGAAAGTAAAATGGTTTTGAAATGATGTTTCTCACGTACGCGCCTTCTTGACATACAGGGGTACCAACCTAACAAATAAGGTAATATAGGATGAAACGGACTCTATTCGATAGGCAGCAATGGAATTTGGCACTAATGACATACCATATAAACTGTCAAATGAATACGATTAATTTTAAATAGAAAAATATTGGAAAAAATTAACTCGGCCACAAGTGAATTCTCAGATGGGAATCGAACCCACGACCTTTGGAAATCCGGTCCAATGCTCTCTCTCAAGAGCATGATATTTAAAAGTATAAAAATAGCATTGCAAAATGCAAAAATTCAAAAATCATAAAAGAATACGATTAACTTACGCAATTGCCTATCGCTGTGCGATTCTGTAATAAAATCCGCGATCACTTCGACACCGTACTCACTCAAGACGTGCAAATAACAATCGACTTTAATTGTGCAGAAGAGGCGAATTCATTTGCAAACTAGGAGTGAGTTCGGTGTCAAAGTGATCGCGGATTTTGTTACAGAATCGTACGGCTGGTTTAAATGGATCACTGAATTAGAACCTGGTGGAACTCACATGTACCTACATGCATACACACAACTCACACTTGTCCCACTGTGGGACAATAGTGTGGGACTCCCACAGGAGGGGTAGCCAGAGACTATGGACGCCATCTACTCCACCCTTTTTTATTTTTGACACAACTACTTAGCCTCACATACATCGACAATTCTTTCATACTAGTACATCTCGTTTTTACTCACAACAGACATGATACCACTTTCGACCCCAGCTTTCTTAAACAAAATTCAAATCATTTTATTTAGTATTTACAATAAAAAAATTTATTACTTTGAAGATAAGAACTCACATGTTTCCTGAAGAGATCGGCGTGTGCTGCCAACACCTGGTCAGCGGCTGCGATGAACCCGATGACGTCCTCTACAGACCAGTCAGCGGGCAGCGAGGTGGGCGAGGGTGGAGGCGGAGCGCCCGTGGTGGACGACGCAGGTTCCGGCCGCTCGGGGGACACCCGCGCCAGCTTGCCGCCAGACGACTCACCGCCGCCGCCGTTCACTTTATTCTCCGGCTCTTCCTATTTCAACAACGATAATAATAAATAATGCAAGTAGAATGTTGGGTCTGGCAGAAGTTTAATTTAAAGTGAATGCGGTAGAAATTAGTCTTTGTGCTTGGTAACAAATACAAACATTTGTATTTACTCTAACATTTCTAAGTGTGACAATGGGCCAAAAATGAATAAAGATACCTTTTGCTTCTATTATTAAAAGTGAATGTTCATATTTGATCAACAATTACTTAATTTTTAATCAAATACGAAGCATCCATTCAATAATGCTTGGTATTTAATGTATAATGACTGAATTATTCATCAATCACGTATAATTGTCCTAATCACGTATACTATGTCAGCAAAATGTTTTTGAAAAATCATTTATTTACTGTAACAATTTAGCAAATAAATGTAATAACTACACCTCTGGAAATATAAAGTAAAATCGGTGTCTAATAATTACATTTTAATTGAATACGATACAAAAATATTTTTCACCTCACACGCTCTGAAAAGGAGTTTTTGTCAATCAGTTTAGGCGTAGAAAATCGCTTTTTGCGGCCTAGCGCGGCAAAGTACTTTTTTTAATTTAATACCTAATAATATGTCATAATGCGTTCCGAATCGCACTATTGACCTTTTTGTTATATTTGATTCTTATTTTAAATAGCTTTAAATTAATTATAATACTCCGTTTTGGTTTTATTATATTATTTTAGTTCATTGAATCATAAATACAATAACAACAATAAGATTAAACTATTTGTTATAAGAATTTTATATTAGGCTGGGTGAGATTTCACAACTTATAATTAAATTTCGGACTGTGACATAAATCTTTATTTTTAAATTATCTTTGTCTTGTACCTCATGTCAGTGTCAACATTTACGGAATCGTTTTTATTCTTATAAATAAGTAACAATATATTCTTACTTTAAATAACTTTGAATTACCTTTAATACTCCCTTTTTTATTATTTTAGTTTTTTTATATCAATAAAACAGCGAGAATAAGGTATATTTAGATTAAACTTTATGTTTAAATATTTTTTTACCGGAAGTTGACAGCGGAAACAACCATAAAATGTTCCTCGCTGTTGTGAGGTGAAAAATTGTGTGTTGCGCTCGGCAGAAAAGTTTTTAGCGTCTTGTACCTTTGAAATCCTCGCTTCGCTCAGGATTTAATCTTTCTCCTAAAAGATCCTAGAATCCTAGAATCCTTCACTTGCTCAGATTTCAATAGAGGTAACTCGCCGCTAAATAACCAACTTTCCAGCCTTGCATAACAAATAACTATTGTAGAGCAATGTGCGATTCGGAACAGGGTAGAGATGAAACACAACAGAATCGACAACTGCCGCTGTTCATTAGTCGATAACAGTGAAAAAGCAGACACAGTAAATTTTAAACAAAATAAAACTCAGCGAGTTTTTTTGATGCTACAGATAAAAAAATTCTGCTGACTAACATTGACAGCTTCATGTTTTATTTTACCACATTAATTTTTGCACATACAATACTTTTTATCCTATATTATGTTTAAGTGGGATGATATAAGTTACACTATGTAAGCGGATTCCATGTGGCCGGAATAGTATTAAAATATATTGCAACTTCTCCAAAAGTAGGTACATAGACACTAAGAAACAATCAACAGGTAAATCGATATGGGATTTTAATATGGGACAAAACTGTCACACTTGAAACATCACAGGAATCATCCTAGTTGAAAAAGTCTATAGTCCAAAATTGGTTTACATGGTTTTGCTGTGTAGCCCTCTACTTTCTATCACCTCTGAAACATCTGTTAATATATAACAAATTCTCATTTTCAATAGGATACAATATATTTGTTTCAAATAACATAAAATTTTCTTCATAATGTTTAGTAATACACACCAATATTATAACAGTTTGAATGTTATCTGTTTTATTAATTTAATTGTATTTATTGTATTTCTTTTTTTTACAGATAGATGGTAGTGCAAATTATACAACAAGTTTTTTGTACTGTAAGTTATTTAGGCCAATTTCGTTTTTGAAAGTTAAGATTGAGTAATTCTTATTAGTTCTACATTTATTTATTTTGATTTTCAACATGACAGCAACTATGTAATATTCTCCTCTATTTAAATCTATATTTCAGTATAATACTTACACTTATTGGTCTTTTCAATCCTGATGTGACATTATTAGAAGTAGATTCTCCGCAGAGTGAACAAGGCCGGCCAGCAGCATCACCCGTGTCTACTTCAATCATGCCCACACAGGAACCTACACCTTCACAAATTGCTTTCAACCAATTCTTTAGCTCCTCAATAGTCAATTCAGATGGTACTTTAACAGTATAATTCTTAGAACCCGATGTAACCTGCAACACATAACAAAAAATTTCAATATTGATTCAACATAAAAAGAAAATAGTTTTCAATAAGTCTTGAATCACAAGAAATGATGATGCAAAATAATAAATTGAGAAGAGATAGTGTTGAACTATATGCAAATGCTCTCTATCTAAAATGGAAGTTGTCGGGACATGTTGCGAGGTATAGGGACAAAAAGTGGCCGATTGTGGTTACAAAATGTTTAGGACGATAGAAACACGAAGCAAGGGCAGACCACAAAAGAGGTGGGCTGATGATGTTGTGGAATGTTGTGAAGGTTGCTTGGGCCAACTGGACAAAGATTGCCCTGGACAGAGAAAGGTAGAGTGCCCTTGAAGTCAAAGTCAAAATATTTTTATTCAAATAGACTTATAGAAAAGTCTAGATAAGGCTTTCGAATCATCCAACAATTTTCACTACCAGCCATTCAGGACATCTTTTAACTGACAAGAAGAATGGCCGCAAGAAACTTGAGGAGGCTTATATCCAAAAGGAATCACGATCAGAAGGTCTAAGTAGCAAAACAACTAAAAGCGCGAAAAGTCAAATGAGCAGTTAACCTACTTAGCAAAATATCCAAGTAGCAAAACGTCCAACTATCAGATGGTCTATATAGCAGATATCTTTTTTGCAAATCGTAAAATTTTCAAAATATCTGGGACTCAGGCACACAATTTTTATTTCATTATTTACATTTGTTTTGCCTTATGATGTCATACAACATACACAATATCGGGAGGGAAACAGACGCGCATTATAATATTATATAGCACAGATATTGCACAGACTCCTTGGTCTATTTACTAGTAGCGTTTCATCTTTTAATGGTGACTGAGACATATTGTCATTTGATTAGCTTAATTTCTTTCTTTTAATCGAATTGCTATTCATTTCAAATACAAAATATACTGAATTCTAAAAATAGACAAACAAAAATTTTTACATTAACATTTATTTTAACTTTTGATAAAAGTAAACTATATATAAAAAATACAATCATAATTCTTATTCTTCTTCTTTCTTAATTAATGGCGTGCTCGCGATAAAATTCGCGAATTTTGCCAATTTCAAGTAAATATATTTCATAATATAAACAAATTGTACGGTAGATTGAGTTAAAAATGGAGCCTCACAACACGTGTTATTAAGAAAAGAACTCGGGTGAAACTCCCAATCATAATTTAAAATTATTTGTTTTGCATTCATTCACAATTAAAAAAATGACGACTTAATAGACATTCTGCTATATAGACTATCTGATAGTTGGATGTTTTACTACATGGACATTTTGCTAAGTAGGCTTAGACATTTCGTGTTTATGGTAAATTTTAAATAGAAAAATATTGGAAAAAATTAACTTGGCCACAAGTGAATTCTCAGACGGGAATCGAACCCGCGACATTTGGAAATCCGGTCCGATGCTCTAACCGCATTCACTTGTGGCCGAGTTAATTTTTTCCAACATTTTTCTATTTAAAATTTACCATAAGTATAAAAATAGCATTGAAAAATGCAAAAATTACAAAATCATAAAACATTTCGTGTTGTTGGATGTTTTGCTACTTAGACCTTCTGATAGGGAGGGTCCAAAAGGGTTCCATAAATTTATAACAATATTAACACAATAATATCTAAGAAAAACGAACTAAGACTACAAACATTTAAATTGTAACTTGAAACTGTATGTTACTCTGTAAATTGATGGAATAAAAAAGCTTTATTATTACTATATGCATATGTTGAACTTACCTGTACATTATTTATATTAGAATAGCTGCTAGAAGCCGTTAGTATGGCCCGTGTCAATCTTGGCGGGTCTGGGTGAACACTCAGTAGTTCTTTAGCCAAAGCTTCAGCAGCCCCTGATGGTCCTGGTCCCTTCACCTTACTAGGCAAAAGGTTACTTCCCCCAGAGCAACTACTGCGAATACAGAGACGGACAGTTGCCGCTGGTGTTGATGCTGCAGGGCTGTTCGAGTTACTAGCACCTGTCGATCCCCCTTCAGGCAAAGCAGGATTTGGTATACCACTGGGCCGTAACTTAAACCTGGAAAAAAAATGTTACTCATAATATTGTATGAACTAAAGAATTCATTCAATAGGAAATTAAATATCAGTCCACATCACACACATTGACATTGAACTGACCTCAAAATAAATAAGAAACATTAAGGACTTGAGATATAGATACCAGAACCAACAGAGGTACCACAAATATTATAATGATAAGATAGTACACCCAGACACAAATGATCATCACATAAATGTTTGCCGGGTGTGGGAATTAAACCCACAGCTCCTGACACAATAAGTAGAATTAGTCCATCATATGTGTAAAATGCAATATGGAGAAAACAGGACTGGACAATGTAAATTAATATTTAAATGATTCCTACCTAGATGGTGCAGTAGCACTTTTCTGACCCGGTGGTTGCAAAGGATGCCCAGCCCTAGCACACCAGCCTACAGGAAATATGTCCCTGGAATCAAACTTGCACCAGTAGTCAAAGGCACCTCTCCACCCATCAAATGTTACATGTATCTGGTCATTCCTTACAGCTCCAACTGTTGCACAACATATCAGTTGCGGATTCTTTTTATCGACCGCCTCTAGTTTCTGACCTACCATGAACATATTAGTTGAAGGTGTAGGAGGTTCTGGTTGAAAGGATTTTGCCGGAGCCATTTCGGCCCCATTTAAAGTTTTCAGTAAAAACATTGGCCAGCTGCTAGCGTTCATACGGAATCCTAGTGGAGGCTGTAGCATACCATCATTTTTCTCACAATGGCCTATAGGATGGATGTCACCAGCATCGACCAGTCGCCAGAAATCATTTTTGTTATCGCTGCCATCCAACCTCAATCTAAGACGAGGGCCAAGGACTCCTACTACTGTTGCTATACAAGTAGAAGTCAAATTACGTGGGTCCAATGCTTCCAGTTTCATATTAACTTTAAAATCATTTACGGGTGGACTGGGTGCTTGTTTGAAACATTCTTGAGGAGCAGCAACACTGTTAGTTTTTTTCATATACTCAATCCAGTCAAAAGCCTGATAAATATCATAAAATGCTCCAGTGGAATTATTGTTGGTATGGTTTTCTGTCCCATTAGCGCCATTACCAGACTGTGGAGAAGTTGTTCGTTTTTCATTTTTCTTTTGGTACTTATTGAGACAATATGTAGAACAGAAATTCTTACTGCTCGAAGGAGCATTACCACGAATAACATTATCGCAATGAAGACAAGCTCCTTTGCTATAGGCTTGCCGAAATTCTGACAAGCAAGTTTCGGAGCAAAATTCTTTTTTACCATTTTCGGTAGGAAGAACATACTTCAACGGTGTTTTACTTTCAGCACACCAAGTACACGTACGCTTAGGTGGCCTTCCCGGACCACGTATTTTGCCGGGAGCTGGCCCCGATGAGCCGACAGTATTGTTAGACATGTTTACACAGCACGAATTTTAATACATTATCAACCTCCTATTGACTGTTGTTACTTTTTACTGATTACATCACATCACAAGATTCAAAAAATGGTCTTAAAATGAACAGAAATTCGATAATGTTGCACAAATATAAACAACGACAGAAAGTATTTATGACGCCGTTGCAACGGCCATGTTTCTTTTTGTTTTTTTTTTTATTTAATCACCGCATTGAAATTCATGATTTATTCGGTTTTTTACTTATTCTCTTTTTGGTTGGTACAATCTATTTTAAAGATTTTCTTAAACTCAAATAATTTCAGATAAAATAATATCAATAGGTTTATACATTTTAAATAAATCCATCCGTCCTGCAGGGCTATCGTGTAAAAAATATGGATAAGGACATGGGCTTCATTTGACAGTTAAATGACCATAAAAGGTAATTTTATGAGCTTCGACTGTCAAATGAAGCCCATATCCATACCCAGATTTTTTACGCGATAGCCCCCCTGTAGCCCTAGCGTGTGGCTTTTATCGACAAACATTATGTTCTTCTGACTCTCATCTCATTCATCCATCACATCATACATCGTGTCATTCTCCCGCTCATACCTTAGCGGACGGACAAAGACAGCATCATGCGGCATGCGCCTTATCTTATGATAACATAACGAGTGACGCGATTGTAGCGTAAAATAACGTTCCATGCTAGGAGCCCCCTAGTAGGGGGGCTGGATTATATCATATAAATATAATAATAAAGAATGTTGTAGCAGTCGCAGAGACAGAATATGCTTACGAAAAAAGATAATCCTAATGACTAGACGTACGGTTGTAGCGTGTTTCTTCAAGGAAAAAAAAAACATTTATGATGTCTTGACATTTGACGTCTAATAACGAGGCAGTATGGTTGGTAGCTATGACCATGCTATGACCCTAGCCTGTTGTTAGAACGAAAAAAAAAGACATTTGACGTTGACATGACAATTAATTTTGACTTCTACTACATAGTACTGTCTGTGTGGAAGAAAGGTTAAAAATAAAAAGCACCTGATTTTAAATGATATTTGAATTTTTCAGGAGAAATATGTCTCTTAATGTTGCTAAAAAGCTATTGGACAATGCGGAAACTGCCGATAAAAAATTGATTGAACTGAAAACAAAGGTAAACTCATTTAACGTAAAGGTTAGACTTGACTTTCTTAACTTTGGTTTTTAACTCACTTTTTTGTTGTACCTAGTTGGAAATCATTAAAAAAATTAAAGTCGAAGAGAAAATAAGACAACTCACTGCTGAAAATGAAATTCTCACTTCTAAAGTGGAAAAAGCTAAATCCGAGTTAATCAAACTAGAAACTCTAAATGGCAAAAAACAGTATCCTTTACCAGGTAAAACTATTGCGGCAGTGAATGTGGAATCAGCACCAGCAAAAACAGATGTTCAAGAAAAAATATTAAATAAGAAAGAAAAAAAAGAAAAAGAGCCATCCAAAAAGAGCCAAGAAAATGAAAAGGCCAAGGAGTCAAGTGATATTGATGTTCGAAAACTTGACTTCAGAATCGGAAAAATCATAGATATTAATAAACATCCAGATGCAGACTCTCTATATGTCGAGCAAATAGACTGTGGGGAGACTAAGCCACGTACTGTAGTATCTGGTCTTGTGAATCATGTTCCCATAGAAGAGATGAGGAATAGAGTTGTTATGATTTTATGTAATTTGAAGCCTGCTAAGGTAAAGTATCCAAATACTTTGAAAAGAAATTGTTCAAGATATACCCTCGTTGTTTAACCACAAACCATCATGATATTGTGGTATAGCTAGATTGTTGTTGTTATTGTATAAAGCTCTGTTTCCATCCCTAATTGCTTTTGCTTACCTATTTTTTAAAGCTACATATTTATATTATTACAGATGCGAGGTGTGTTATCAGAAGCAATGGTTATGTGTGCCTCATCCCCTGATAAAGTAGAAGTATTAATACCTCCAAGTGGTGCAGTTCCTGGTGATTTGGTGACTTGTGAAGGATATCCTCGTGAGCCTGAGGCTCAATTGAATCCCAAGAAAAAGATATTTGAAACTTGTGCACCAGATTTGAAAACAAATAGTGACAAAGTAGCTTGCTACAAGGGTAGCCCCTTAGTTGTAACTGGCAAAGGACCAATAGTTTCATCCACTTTAACAGATGTTAATGTAAAGTGATGTCAATGGCTGGATAAACCCGATATAATAATAAATAATTTCTTCATACAATGGCGTTCATTTATTTCAGTCAGTTTCAGGGTACTTAAAATAAAAGAAAAAATAAGCAATGTCAACAATGTATTTATTACACATCTAATTCAATAGGAGTTCTATAAACAACAATAATTTTCCATTTGCTACATATTTATTATGTAGAAATTATATTTCTATTTCAGATATTATTTATTCTATGAAATTGAAAGGAAACTTCTTACAGGATGTTTAGAATGAAAAATAATGTATATTATAGATGTTAACAAAATCCATATAAGAAGTTTTACTTCAATTATTTTCAAGATAGAAAAATAGATGAATGTGACAATGCAACATTAACACCGAGACCACATTAAGCTTTACAAAATATGAGTTTGATTTTGTGGTCCTGTTCACAGCTTCCGCTAATTTATATTTTATAATTAACATTTAACAGATATAATAACTTCGATTATTTGTGATCTACAAATATAGTATGAATTACTCATAGTAAAAACTATCTATTTATAAATAATTTAATTAAAATACTAAGTGTTTGTGAGGCAGTATGAAAATATTCCTTTAGTACTAGACAACAAGTTAATGGGCAAGCTCTGTGCAATTCCTGGGGCGAAAGCACATGCTCCTATACCATCGTAGCAGGAGGATCCATCTGTGATTTTGTTTACATAAAAGTTGGCACTTGGCATTTAGTTTGGGACGGATTGCCGGCTAGCTGACTATGAGCAGAATACAAGCAAGTAAGACTTTGGGTTGTGTGGGAGACAATATGGAGGAAGTTAGGTAGACTGGATAGTTCTGTCCTATTTTGACCTATTGTAATAATAAGCGCCACTAAAAGGGATATCAGTTGCCTACAATAATTCAGAAATATGCGTCTCACATGATGAATTGCATCCCCATTTAATGAACATAGTTATTATGCATTTATTATTATTTGACAATCACAATATAAAATTTAGAATTATTTATTTATTATATGTAATAACTACTGTACATTGCTTGAGGCAAATAAATGATGGTGAACTAAAGTGTTCATTATATAGGTGCGTTTTCCAATCTAATAATAATCTTTTTCTAGATTTTAGTGCAAAAAAGTGTAAAGATTTTTCTACTTGATTTTAAATAAAAGCAGTAAACCACCACTATGTGGGTAAAAGGTATAAGTTTGTACTTTAAATGTAAAATTTATGAAGCTAGACTAATTAAGACTAAAGTACTATATAGTTTTAAAGTAAGTATATCTAATCAAGAGAAAACAACCAGATATACGTAGGTAATTATGTTCCCTGTGATTCCCAATAATACCACTATCCACCATAAGAATGATGAGAAGTGATTTTTTTTAACAATTGTCTTAAACTTGCCTGCCGCGTTTACATAGTTTCAATCGAAATAATATTCACCAAGGCATTTTTCGCACCGTTCCGACTACGTACACTCGCGGAAGATTACGGACGAGGCGACCACCTTGCGTTTCGCGTGCGCTCGATTTAGTCGGTCGTAATCTCGTAATGGCTTACAATGTCGGCAACTGATAGCCGTCTAAGGGATTTTGCCCGACACGTGGACCGGGATCTTCCGCAATTGTAGATGATAAGGTCTCGGTCAACATGTTTTTAATTATATTCCTTATTTGTTTATCAATGAACTACGAACGAATGTGCAAAGATACGTGTAGATATAAATATTCTTATTCCAGATGTTACAATTTGGTAATGTACCGGTACGGTTTCAGTTTTGTTTTACAAGGTATGATTTAATACACCTCTATCTTCTCATATAATTCCTAGAACCTCTTATTTAAAATCACTTACAGCGTTAATTTGGCATATTTAGTTGAGGAAGGATAACCAACATTTCTTTAGCATTCATTGCATGGGTAATAATAACCAATGTGGAAATAAATAAATAAATATTGAGAGTTGCAACCTACATCATTTTTTTTAAGATTCAGATTGTCGTTCGAGTTCGTAATTATGGGAAATCAATTACATGCTAGTTACCTAACGAGATATGGTTGCTGAAGAAAAATGAATAACTAATATAGATAGAAAAGTCAATTACTTAATTTTAGAGTTAGAAAAAGTGGACGTCTATCAAGTCAATATATTAAATTTGTCTGAAGTGCACCAGATATGTTGTATAATTAGTTTTTAAAGTGCTTAATTTTCTAACATTCGCCTAATTGCCCACTGCACTCATCAAATTGTTGACAATATTATTATAATAAATAATGTTATGTATACATATACATACATTTTAATATCAATTCCTTGATTTCAATTAGTTTGTCACCAATCAAATGGATTTACATTAACTAAGTACGTTCGTTTTACAGGGTGGCGCAATAGAACATGCATATTCCAAAAATAGATTATAAAATCAATACGAAAGGTATAGTTTAAAATGAAACTAAGGATTGTAAAGCAATAACTGAAGTTTATTTAAAAACATAACATCATCTAACTAGACGACTAGACTCTCTACGACGGCACTCCTCAAACCGCGAAAGGAAATTATTGAAAACTTTCTTCAGTAATGTTGGTGTAATTGCTGGCATTTCACTACGGATGTTCTACTTGAGCTGATCGATGGTTTTTGGATTATTGCTGTAGACTTTTTGTTTGAGGTATCCCCACAAAAAAGTCAGAAAGCGCCAAATCTGGACATGGGATATCATCTCTTTTGGAAATCTGTCTGTTTCCTAAGTTTCATTGAACTATACCTTTCTTATTTATTTTTTATCTATTTTTTAAATATGCATGATCTTTTGCGCCACCCTTTATATAATTGGTACTTATAATTACGATTTTTTAGACAATCACACTTTAACATTAAATACTTTTAAATAGAAAATGATACATCGTTTAGGCCTAAATTGTACGCTTTAACAAATCAAAATGAAACATAATTGCATAATTTATGAAATGAATA
The DNA here is from genome assembly GCA_910589605.1 of Chrysoteuchia culmella. Classification (NCBI taxonomy): domain Eukaryota; kingdom Metazoa; phylum Arthropoda; class Insecta; order Lepidoptera; family Crambidae; genus Chrysoteuchia; species Chrysoteuchia culmella. Next base: position 13,339,108 of record OU342653.1, read on the forward strand.
CAAAAGTAAAATTGTCACATTAGTCGACTCAAACTTAGTTGAAGGTTCATTATATACCTATACTAATATTATAAAGATTTTTTTGTTTGCATTGAATAGGCTCCGAAACTACTGAACGGATTTGAATGAAATTTGGTACCCAGATAGTAGATAGCCTGGTTATGAACATAGGATACTTTTATCCCGATATTCCCACGGGAACGGGAACCACGCGGGTGAAACCGCGAGCGGCCCCTAGTAATATATAGGTAAGAGACTAAGTACTTTTATAAATTCATGCGGAACGCTAATTATGAACAGATTATCTCTCACTTAATTTGTGATGAAATTATTCCGTCGAAGTGGAACGTCAAGACGTTTGAACAACTGATTTTGATATACCTAGAAACAACATCGTAAGTATTTGTTTTTGCCGAAAACAGGTTAAAACAACCAAAGCTCTAGATTAATTGTTTTTATCTACTGCCAATAAATATTGGGGCATTCATCAACAATACAGTTAAAATCAATCAATAAAAAAAAGTATTAACGTTAGGTATATTGAACTCTAAATACTGTGAGAATAAGTTTGAAATTATCTACATTGAACTACATAAAACCCATTACTGAAAACCGCATTGAAATCGGACTTTGGTTTTGTACAAACAAATGTATACTGCAGCGCCCCCTGGTGTGTTGTCACCGTGACACCTATCTAAGAACATACACCAATTAAACTGACAGACCCCAAAACTCATAAACCTCGCCTAGATAGTGTTAGATGTAAGAAATATAACCTATTAGATAATTAAGCAATGTGTGTACAAGAAGTTAAAGGTGAAAGACACAATGAAGATTTTAGTAGTTCCGTAATATCTTATTACCTACTCAATTTTACATGCTGACTAAATATAACTCTTTGGTAGGGTCCACGATAGAATGGCAAAGACAATAACACCATAATAAAGTTTCCAGTAAAATTATTATACAAAGGTTTATAACCACAACCTACATATAAACATAGAGTACCTATACATACACAATATCTGCTTTCGAAAGTCAACAAAAATGGCACCCAAATTGTAGCGATATAAAATAGATTATAAATTACGGATTTTTCAATAATAATTGATTAATTTATAAACTATATTTCTTAACGTGTACACATTTATGTAAAGCACGATTTATTATAGATATATTATCAACATCCGTTAGGCCTTATAGATATGAAATTAAATTGATTTTGGGAAATGGATATGACGATTTTAAGATAGTATACTATGAGTTACATCTCAGAGCAAAGAAAGCTACTTATTTACCGTGAGATGAGATTGACTTGGGTTACTTAAATACCATTACGATTGGACACCTGATCTGAGGGATTTTGGATCACAGACTGAATAAAATACTACTTTAAAAAAATCTGGAAAATAGACCGGTTATAAGAGAAAGTTGTAAAAAACAAAGGTGCGTCACCAACATTCATTCAAATGCATTGTCTTAAGAGTTTGACAGTAAGTATAATATTATACGCTAAAAGTTGACGTTAATTTTGGATGGACACAAATTATTACTTCTTTATAGAATTAAATAAAGATAGTGCTAAAAGGACATTGACAGTATCACCGAATATTTTATGAGTCAAGTTTTATGACTTGTGAATTTCTAATAACTTAGAATACGAATTTGTGGGTGTAGCGTGGTGCAACAAAACATCGCGAATATGCCTTTTGGCTTAAAGAGGAATATAGTTTTACACTTAATAAATAGCGAATTCACGTCGCTCGAACTTTATTGATTTGAAAAATTAAATATAGAATTCATTCAATACAATTTTCTTAATAATTTTGATCATAGTGAAGGAATGTTTTGATTAAATAATAAATAACGGTAGCCTGTCAATATCCGCATGCGTTTTGAATGTTATTCAATTAACAAAATGGGCATAACTTCCTTTCATAACCCCTTAAACTACTTATGAATAATTTTATGCTAGTATTATGGATACTGCTTTACAAAAATATAAATAACATCTTATTTGAAGATATCTAAATAATAGACTAACGTTTTCAATACCTAAAACAGACAGGCAGGGAAATTTTAATACTGTATAAAAAATAAACTATTCACATAATTGTAGAAAAATATGGTGGTAATTTTTTTGTGACAAATGTAAATAAAGATAGAAAAAATATTGCACTATCAATAAAAACAAATAAGAGGCGTAAGCATCGAATGGCACAGATACACTAAAAAATAATTAAGGTGGGCAGTAACAAACATGTTTAAAAATATAGACTATATCGCCTAAACTGTACATTTTAGAAGGAAGACAAATTTGATGTATATAAATAATTTTATATATTTTATTACATTCAAAATGTATATAGTACGAATGAACAAAACGGGTCAGTGGAATGTTTATATATTTGTTCATAAAATGCAAACTGTACTTGTTTCACTAAATATTACAACAACATTTGTTTAATTGATTTTTCCAGTCATGTTTTGAAAACAATTTCAAGCTAAATAGCGCGTCGCATTAAAATTAAATTTTAAAAATATTCTTTAGCAAAAGTGCTCTTTTCTTCTGTGGCTTCTGTGAATTCAGTGGCTTTCACGAAAAATTTCGCGATTTTGTCAGTACCACTTACCGCTCGCTCTATGGCTTGAAGGTAGATTCTCAGAAGTCGTTGGGCTTGTGGTTAGTCGATGTCGATGCGGTATCTAAAGCTGAGTCGGAGGGAAGCGACGCTGCGGTTTGCTGCGACGTTGTGCGAGCGTCGATTGTGAAACGGGACCAAGGACTTGCGGTGTCATCGGAGAAGCAGTCATAGCCTACAAAATTAAATGATAATTATGACCTAATCTGGTAGGACCTTTTATTTTTGCATTTACAATGCTATTTTATGTGATAAATTTTAAATAAGAAAATATACTAGAAAGAACAGTGGGCGCCAACTAAGTTGAAAAGATGGTAAGTGATTATGAGCCAATATCACCAACTGTCACTAACCAAGTTAAACTCTCAGCGTTCAGAGTTCTGGAATAATATTTGAATCATGTGCAGTGTACATCTTTTGTCTCGCCACGTCTATGTTATTTACGAGACGCAACCTATACTAATAAATAATTTGAAAGGAATCGCTGTAAGTGGTCATGGTTCGGTCGCTAGAAGGTGAGGTCAGGCCTCCGTGACTCACCTATACCTACCGCGATAAGCACCTACAGCGCGCGCCAACTTCAAGTTGTAAATTAGTCAGGGCCGCCCCGCTTGTGAGTACACGCGTACAGTGGGCCTACCGCATAAGTGTCGTCGGCATCGCTGTCAACTTCACTTTGACAGCGGACGGCGTTTTCGTTCAACGCAACTTCAACGTTATCGTCCTAATAATAGGATTTTCCATAATCAGTTTAAACTCGACTCTGGTGTGGGACCGAGAAAGCGTAATAGCATTAGCGCTCGCGTGTGAAGAGTTGAAACCATATTCGACAAGACGACGACGAAAACGAAAAATATGTAGCACAATTCCGCAAGAAAATTTTGCATGCAAGATACCCGCCTGCCGATTGCCCGCCCGCCCGCAAATAAATGTAGACGCAACACAGCGACACACCCCGCACCCTCACCGACTACCCCACACGTGTCCCGCCCACACACGGAGCATCCTCAGGAGCGGCCACACCGTGCAATACCAGCACCGAGTCACTCGGTCACAGGTGTGGGGTAGTCGGTGAGGGTGCGGGGGTTAGTTACGAAATATTACGAAACTTTAACTGGACCATGTCCATGATTTCCGACACTATACCTTTTAAAATTGTTTGTTTGATTTCGAGCTTTCGCAGCACTGAAGTTTAATAATAGATACTTAAGGGATGGTAGGAAATACATACAACATAATATTAAAATTAAATTATTTTAAATACAAAAAACGCTTCCGAAAATTATGTTATTATTTATTTTGCTTCGATTGTACAACCCTAACGCTTAAGCTGTGGTGTACGTAAATAAATTCTGAACACAGAAATTTCGCTCTTGTGAGCGTAGTAGTAAGATGCAATTTCAAATGCACTAGATGCGTTGGAAATTTTGTGGAAACCATTCGTAATTTTTTGAGAAATTTTGAACGGCATCCACAGATTTCGAACAAAATGTAGTCAGCAGGAAAATGGGCAGTTTTCAAAGTATTTTTTTTTTATGCCAATTGATGCTGTTTTTCATGAAGATCAAAACACTCTCATACACCAACTGAGGTATGAGTACTAGAAACGTCAGATACCGCTAAAACCGACTTCAAAAAGTAAAATATAAAAATGAAAACCAAAAAATATCAAATAATAAAACCCGGCTAGCACCGACTACAAAAAGTATATTTTGAAGACGGTTTCTGTTGTAATTATGGGGTTTTATTATTTATTTATATTTTTTGGTTTTCATTTTTATATTTTACTTTTTGAAGTCGGTTTTTTTTCTTTTTGATTTTTTTTTTGTGTTAGATAAACTCAGTTCTTTTTACAATGTCCATCGTGAGGAGCATAATCGCTTAGCAATCGTATCACACTCGTGATATACTTAGTATTTAATAGTTCCGATTACCATATGTGGTCTTCATCATCCGTTCCACTGCACCAAATGGTGCTTTATGGAAGCAACTGCACGAGTTACATACGAAAACACCAAAATCAATGTAGGTGTGCCTATAACATTTGAAGAGTTCCTTTGATTTCTCCATGATCCCATCATCAGATCCTGTCTTGACGACAATAGGACCAAATTAAAAGTACACCCTTTCAAACAAAAATAGAATCATTCAAATCGGTTCATAAATGACCGAGTATTCGGGTAATTAGTATTTAATAGTTACGATGACCACGTGTGGTCTTCATCATCCGTTCAAACTCCACGAAAAGCTGCTTTATGGAAAGTTACTTAAGAAAACACCGACATCAATGTAGATGTGCATTTTGAAGAGTTCCCTGGATTTCTCCAGGATCCCATTATCAGACCTTGTTTTGACAAAGCTTCTTCAGCCCAACGCCATACAAATGTTACCACGTAGAAGCATTTGGAAACACGCTACGGTACCTGGATGGTGAGGTCGACGGCGCGGCGTGCTGGCCGGGCTTCAGCCACGTTGAGCGCAGCAGGACGGCTAACCCGAAGTAATTATCAACCCGTAGACGTCCACTGCTCGACATAAGCCTCTCCTAGATGACGTTATTGAGCCCGGTCCTTAGCTCTTTGCATCCAGCTCGTGCCTGCCATCTTTAGCAGGGCATCACTCCACCATCACTTCATCCATCTTACGGAAATAATGTTTGTAAACAAACCGCCCATACTTAACCTCAAAGTACCTTTTTTATTACACGTTTTAGAAATATGTTCACTTCATTAATGGCTTACTTATATTGTCCAAGTATGCTATATGACATTAGTTAACTGAAATATAACGTATTTGTTGAATAATTACGAAAAGTGTCCAAATGTTTGTTTACAAACATTATTTCCGTAAGATGGCTGGAGTATAGTTGCAGGGCGCCCCACGCTGCGATTTCTCGTTTGCCCTAACGCTGTCGTTTCTTCTTGCGATTTAACCAGCCCATTGCCACCCGAAGTCAACGGATACCTCAAGGTCGCTTCTCTGAAGTCGCGGATAGTAACCTGGAAGGTGAGGTCGACAGCGCGGCGCAGGTCGGCGGCGGGCGGCGGCGCGTCGGCGTCGAGCGGCTCGAGCGGCGGCGCGGCGGGCTGGCCGGGCTGCAGCCACGCCGAGCGCAGCAGGTCGGCGGCGCGCGGCCGCAATGAAGGCTCCAACTGCAGCATGCGGCGGATGCAGCCGCGAGCCTCGGTTGATACCCCACGCCAAACGCCGCTCGATAGCTCCACCTTTATTTATTTATTTATTTATGGAAAGGTACACCAACAGTATAATATATGCAACATTGTTCATAATAATTATACAAAAAAGCACAATTGACTTATATATACCTATTAAAGGCGTACACAACATTTAAAAGCAAAATATTTTTTTTTAGACGGTTAAAACGTAATTGAAAAATGATAAAATAATTTAAAAACCCCCGACAATTATCCGTAGGGGCCTGCCATTAAATGAACTATAGTTTTGCAGTTTTATAGTAACGTGATTATTTATATTCATGCTGATATTTATGATAGTGATGACAGCCGCCGACGTTTTTAAATTATTTTATCCTTTTTCAAATAAGTTTTAACCGTCTCGTAGGTTTTTTGAAAAGTTTTAATTTTGCTTTTTATTTCAAACTTTTTAGAGAGCATAGGTATTTACATTGTAAAACATAAAACCCAATACTGAAAACCGCATCAAAATAGGACTAGTAGTTTGGGTTTTGCTCAAACAAATGTTTACTGTAGCGCCCTCTGGTAAATTGTCACCGTAACACTTATCTAAGAACATTCACCTATCAAACCCAAACCCATTACTGAAAACTGCATCAAAATCGGACTGGTAGTTTTGGAGATAACTGGTAACATTGGTTTGCAAAAGAAATGTTTACTGCAGCACCCCCTGGTGAGTTGTTACCGTAAAACCTATCTAAGAACATGCACCGATCAAAATCGAACCCATCACTGAAAAACGCATCAAAATCGGACTAGTAGTTTTGGAGATAAATGGTAACATTGGTTTGCCCAAACAACAAACAAACATCCTCTCACCCCAAACGCATATACCGTCTGCGTACCGTCGTCGCGGGTAAAAACAGTAATTGCATCATTTAATACCTATGCAAAAAAAATGGAAACAAATTGGTTACATTCGACAACATGTTTGGCTAAAATCCATTGGTCGCCGATTTTGATCCGGCTCGAAGGACCAAAGTTTGAAGATCTAGAATTGTTGGTGTTCAGATTAGTCCGTAGAAAATTGACATTTTGTATAAACCGTAGTTGCAGTTGGCCGTATACTAAACATTAAGATTAACATTATTAGAAAAAACATCCGTGATCCCGTGAACGATATCCTATCCTATCCTATATCATAGAGATCCCGATATATCGGCGCAGTTGCATGCGCATAAATATCGGGGAAATATATTTAATTTAACTGAAATATCGGCAACTCGGATATATACAAACATGGTAAAATGCAGTTTTTCCTAATAATGTTAATAAAAATGACCATGACTGTTTAAAGCAGGGATTCCCAACCTGTGGGGCGCGCCCCACTTGGGGGGCGTAGAATAATTAAGAGGGGCGAGGCGGCTTCATCTATATGTCACATTTTATTTAAATAACTAACTTTTTTTTAAAATTTCTTATTCTGCTCCTAAGGGGGCGTACTATTTATGCAAAACGTTGGGTGAGGCGCATAGGGTAAAAGGTTGGGAACCCCTGGTTTAAAGTATTATTAGGATTAAGTTTAAAAAACTTCGAAGACATAGTAAATTATATTTACAGACACTTACTTTTCCAGACTCAATTCTCGCTAATATAGCTTCAGGAGTGTCATCTCCGGTTGAAGCAAACGGAGTCCGACCAGATAGCATGATGTAAGCTAGAACACCTGTGATCAAATAATATGCATAACCAATTATTTAACATTCATATATTTAAGTCAAGTTAAGAAGGCGCATTCTGCACACTAGCGTCGCCATTGAAAAAAAAAACATTGTGCTTAAATAAAGGCGAAGTGCACTCCTCCCCACTATTATTGGGAATTTTCGTGACATCTTTGTATTGGACAAACACAAATGTTTATCTTAATATTTGTCCCGGGTGGGCATCGAACTCACTACCCACCCCCTGGCCCCCCAGCCTGAACACCGCTATATCACTCGATATGATATGCGTGCGCCATATCATATGGCAGAAGATGCTTGCTTACCCCGCTTGCTCGTGGCGGCATTTGACCGACTGATCGTATACGATCACGTTTGCTAAGCAACTTTGGTACGGCCAGGTGTCGGATGGGTGACCGTAAAGTGGCATTACAAGCGCTCCCGTCTTGGCGTTGTCATCTAATCCTTATAGGCGGCTTCATGAACTCTTGACTCCTGAGGTGGCCAATAATCCTCATACGATAAGATGTAAGCAGGACGGTGACACTTTATCGAGCTACGAGGTTTGATAAAAGCCGTTGTGTTAGTGCTCCAGGCGGATATCCTCCAGTTCCGGTATCTTCTCTGAAGACGCTAATAACGAAAACAACCTACCCAAACTCCATATATCGCAGGCTGCGTCATATCCCGCTCGTTTGAGCACCTCCGGCGCGACGAAGTTGGCGGTGTAACATGGCGTCATCAGCAGCCCGTTCTCTGCGCGCAACTGCTTGGCTAAACCGAAGTCGACCAGGCGGATATCCTCCGGTCTCTTCTCTGAGGTCGCGAACAGAATGTTCGATGGCTTTATGTCCCTGCAAATTGCAATGTTAGTAATGTATTGGAGCCAAATGGAGTTTTTGCAATAAAAGACACAAAAGTACTTTGAAAGCTAATCAAGGATTAGGGATATGCTACTATGCCAGGCAGTAGATATCAGCTGATGGTCAATAGGGTTGTAAGCTTAAGAGATTTCGGACAGTCGAAATGAGGGGTCTGAAATATTTTATCATTACTTATGGATTTACTGCCTAGAATGGGCATTGTTGATAACTAGATGACTGGAAATTATTGCTTTACTATCATAATCAATCTAAAGATGTTTGATCGCGCAAGTCTCTTAAACCACCAGTCTAATTATGGTGAATTTCGGTATTTAGAAATTTTGGAACATGTAAAACGAAAGTACCATTTGCAAAACGAAATCTCTGGGTCTTACTGAAATATACTGCGTTTTATATGTGAATCTGGAAGGCCAGACGAGGACGCATATACCAATATTCTTAATGCCTGTGCCTGTACAAAAGTGCACAGCTTGCATCACATTCCTCAGTATCGGCGCCGCCTCGTGCAAGTAGCAGCGCTGCGTGATATGTTACATTAATAAAACAAGAAGAGGTATTCCTACAGATAAAATTGCACAGACTAATACCTGTGTACAATAGTGTGCCTGTGCTAATAGTGCACAGCTTGCAACACATTCCTCAGTATTGACGCCGCCTCGTTTTCTGGCTAGTAGCGGCGCTGCGTGATATTTTCAGTAATAAAACCATGCGAGATATTCTTACGTAAATAATTGCACACAACTAATACCTGTGCACAACTGTGTGCCTGTGCAGATAGTGCACAGCTTGCAGCACATTCCTCAGTATCGGCGCCGCCTCGTGTTCGGGCAAGTAGCGGCGCTGCGTGATATGTTCCAGTAATTCGCCGCCGCGACACAACTCTGTGACGGCTAGAATGCGACCGCCTTCTTCGTAAACGCCCCGCAAGGTGATTATGTGAGGGTGTTGGCTGTACCTATTTCGAGAGAGAACAATCAACGAGGATTTTATAGATAAATACCTTTATTACTAAGACCGTATAGTTGAAAACATATACCTACTCTTACAAAATATCTAAGAGATAAAAAAGTCTATAAAATTCTATCTTATAGTCACAGAATCATAGTCATAGTCATCTTCATTCTCTAAAGGCCAGAAAGACAGCAAAACAATATTAAGCCTGTCAATCAAATTTAAACGAAATATGTTACAAATTAAGATTTAAAATTATTTCAGAAATATTTCAGTGTAATATAATAGCTTTAAACTTTTGGGTTGTTAAAAAAGTGGGATTGGCTAAGATTTGATATCATCCTAGAATGAATAGGTAAAATAAAAAAAAAAAAATTCTTTATGAGTTTTATGATTATGATTCAAGTTACGAGTTTAAAGGACAATAATCGATACAATCTTGTTGATAAATTTATTTTGTCTACGTTTTTGTTATCACTGCCTTACCTTAATAGAATTTCAATTTCTTCACGTGGGTCATATTGCAACTTGTCCATTATCTTGACTGCATACTGAACTCTGGATGTTTTGTGTTCGCAAAGGCGGACCACTGAAAATGATCCGGTACCTAATTCACCCATCAACCTGCACAAAATAATTAACTTATTATCGGAAAAAATTGAGAGTACTCAATATCGTATTACATAAATTACGCTATGTGTAAACACACTGCGTGTTCCCTTCTATACCGGGTGGACATTACTTTCTGACGAAAAGTTCGATGAATTGACGAGATCATCACTAAACATACAAGTATCTTCATTTACTATATGAACGAGAGTTTACGATCTCAGAACTAGTCGGATCATTAAATAAAACGCTATTTTAATGGAACAGGTACGTATTATTCAGAGTTAAACATATTGTAGAAACACAATTTCCATATTTCAAAATGTATTATCCATAACTAACCTGTATTCGTCAAAGAAATTGTTCCTATTAACGAAGCCTGACCAAAACTCCTCAGTTGAAGTCTTGTTATTCTGCGCCACGTGATTCTGATTCTGGTTGGTTATAGTTTTATTATTGTCATCTGTCAGCAAACACGGAGCGACAAAACTGAACCCCCTGTAATACAGACAATACTATTTGAAAACATGTTTGTCATAACTTAAAAAATAAATAATTAAATAGAAAAGAGAACATGTAATAAATACTTCTTAAGCATCTAAAGTCTGAATAAAATGACTCATTTTTATACGCCTGCAATAACATAACACATTGGAAGTGATAGGTCAATCATAATATTCATTAATATGACTAAGCTCTCAGTTATTATTAAACATGTTGTTTATAAAAGTATCATACAAAAGGAAGCAGAATAGACTCGAGAAATTCCTCAAGGTTTATTTACAAAAAACAATCAAGTGTTTTTATCATATCAGTGCCGTAAAGTTGTATAACATGTCATGTTATCTAATCTCGTAGTGGCACAGCACAACGTAGTGTAATTCTTTGTAGGAAATGACAAAGAATAGCGAAGTCAAATAAAGAATTAAGTAATTTTGTATGCACTTTATGTTAACTTACACATTACACATAGGTACAAGTTATTGTACTGTTTACTGAAGCCAAATGTTTTATCCTTCAATTTGTTAAAGTAATTAAAATATGTGATTCATTTTAAGTTTGTGTAAAAAGACTAAAATACTCTTTAGGCTTGGAATAGTTTATATGTCCTACTAATATTATAAATGTTAAAGTTTGTGAGAAGGTTTTGTTTACTCTTTCGAAAAAAATCTACTGAACGGATTTAGAAGAAACTTTCCATTTATAAAGAATAACACGTACGCTTAGATTTATCCCGATATTCCCACGTGAACGGGAACCACGCTGGTAAAACCCCGAATGGCCGCTAGTATTACATAAAACTATTGTTTAATTAAATAATGATGATGACAGTTTAATTATTGTTTTTAATATTGTGATGATGGTGTCGATGTCAAGTTTGATCGATGGTAGTCATAATGGATAACATTTGCATCACTCCGACAACATTCCTCTTAATTTTTTCCACTGACAAAACAGGTTTTTTATTTCATCATCGTCAATCATCATTTTGACTGCTGACTGCTGGACGGACTCTTCCAAGGTGCACCACAAGTTTCATGTTTGCTAGTGGGCATAACCGAGCGTGAGATTAAAGTCTAAAGTGTATTCTATCAGTTACCAGCGGCGAAGGCCCATTCTCATCCCATCGGCTTCCCTTTTAGAAATCCCACCTCAGCGATCCACCAATCAGGGTCATAATAATTATGTCATTAAACAAGTGTCACCAATTAGTTAGGTACATATATGTGGATGCTAGGTAGTTGCAAAGGGCTTACCTTCGCCATATTTTGACCCCTCGCCACTGTCAGTTACACTTATGTTAAGATCTATTTATAGATCTTGAAGACAGCCAGTAATAATTTCGATATGTGCAGATGTATCAAATTATATGAGCGATTGTGATACGCCGGTGTTTCAACTCGATAACGCCCTACTGTAAATATATCCGCCGGCGCACTGTGGTCTTGAAATTAAGCACCATTGTGTTTAGGGTTTCGTTCGCCCTATTTAATTACTAAGTATGTTTTTCTTATAGTTGTAGTCATTCATACTTTCCATTTAACAAAAGAGGGGGTAGGTAGGCGGACGTGCATCAGACACATCACGTTTCTTAGTTTTCAAACTCCTAAGCGTCTCTAGGTCTGGTGTTTAATAGAGTATTATTTAAACTAAATGAAGAATTGTATTAATTTCGCATATAAATGATTCTATTCTATAGCCACATAGCGAATTAATCTACACATAATTTTTGGCATCGTATTCAGTTGACAGTTCATATTGTATTCGCAGTGCAATGACATAAAATATAACCTGTCAAAGGAATACAAACATACATACAAATTTTGGTTAAGCATAAATATGTTTCCATCAAGAAATGGGGGCTAGAATCATGCCCTTCTTCTTGAGAAAGAGTATTTAAACGTTCTAGATAGTCGTTGATACCCATCAAAACATCTTTTGTCATTTGTTTTTTCTTAGCTCAAATAAAATCGACTTTAAGCCATAACCATAAATCAATTTGGAATTTGAATTGTCACAATAGAGTTTAAAATCGCGTAGCGCGTAAAGTCGAGCGCGGTCACCGAAGACCACTTAGTGGTAATTGGGTGGGATCAAGTCCAATAGGTGACGAATGGACAAACCTTGAATTGAGAAGAAAACTATTGTTTTTTTCTAAACTTATGACAAAAATTCTGTAAAAATATTACGAGAATAACTAAGTTTTTTTTCTATCTCTAAAACTGACCGTTTTATTAAGTGCATTAGTTAACATTTTCGGTCTAAGCCGCGAACCGAGCGCGATATCGTTGATGACGTCACAGGTGCCATTCGAAGCATTTGCCCGTCGCGCCGCGAAATTACTTTGTTTATTTTAAATAAGAAACAATAAAAACAACAATAGTTGTATTATGCCTTAGTGTAAAAATACGGCTCCAAAAACACCCAGATATTTTTTACGTTCTTATGGTCGGCAAATCAGAAACAAATAGACAAATGCGATGAGAAGAGCACATCAACCAAAAACGACAGCATATTGTTGTGATGTGAGGATCACTTCGATGTAAGTGTATTCAAATACTGTGAAACACTAACTTAGTAGTAGTAGGTACTTAGTTATTGCTAGTAATATGCTATTTAGAAGGTATGTAGGTACTCGACTCGCAGTGTCTATCGCTAAATATTTTACGATTTATTGAACCTTTCCAAGGTTAAACAATAACTCTAAAACTACAGGATTCACTGTAAATTAATACGCAAACTTGGCTTACAATACAAGTAGATAGGTCAATGACCTTAAGTCGTTCTTCAAGATTGACGTAGAGTTCATAATACAACATCACATCTATAATATCAGCCACGTAGTAGTTTCACCCACGCGGTTCCCATTTCCGTGGGAATATCGTGATAATAAGTAGCCCAATTGTTAGTAGACTATTTGAAGTACCTGCATGCATACCAAACTTCATCCCAATTTGTTTAATAGTTTTTGCGTTAAAGAGGAACAATAAACAAACAAATAAACTGACATACTTTATCATTTATAATATTAGTAGGAAGTAAGTAAGTAAGTAATCCTTAAGTAAGGAAGGAAGTAAGTAATCCTTCTTAGATTTTAGTTCTAAAACAATAATTTACACAATACACTTAATCAATCAGCTTTATTTTACTATATTTCAATAAAAACACCAGAGCGCACGAGAGCAAACAAATTTCCCGCGAATTGTACTACGGACGTATGGCCCGCCCGCTCCGTGCCTTGGAAGCGGTGACGTCACGCGCTACTCGCGAACACAGACGAGATTTAAAAAATCAACGTTAACTTCCCACGTTTATAACCTTGGTAATATTGCACCGATCGATGTGAATTAAAAACTAGAATAATGTGTACGGTCTACACTTAAAAGTTTAATATTATAACCCGGTTTTCTTCTCCATTGAACATACAATATTTTTAAGACAGTAACAATTTTCGAAATGCGTGAAAATCTCATGTCTTATCTTAAAATTTCATCCATTAACTATCTTTATCTATTGGCTACAAATGGGTTATCTTGTCAATCATAGTGATCCTACATTGATTGATTAAATAATATTTCTGGTCTGCTTCTACCGTATGTACTTATAGTTTACTAGCCGTCCACCCGCGACTTCGTTCGCGTGGAATTAGTTTATCACCCGGACTTAAATTATTGCGTGGTGGCGCCATCTATTAGAATCACCACCAATTATTAACCACACAATAGATGGAGTAAGTAGTCTTTATAAAGTAAATTCACCAGAGCGGTTCCTGTTCGGATACGAATATCGGGATAAGAAGAAGCCTATGTCACTCCGTCCTTTCATCTCTATGCTAAAAATCAAGTTGATTGGCTGCTTAGTTAGGGCGTGAAGAAAGGACAAACAAACAGACTTTCGCATTCGTATTAGTTAGGAAGTTGTTAAATGACTGTTAAATAAACAGGTACTTTACCTGAATAATTCGTGCGCGTTAGCCGAGGCTGGCACTCCAGGGGAGTCCCTTGGCGTACGACAAGTAAATTCTGAATCAAAGTAGAAGGCATCATCCGCTCTCGAAACAGCCGGTCGGAAAGGTGGCACCACCTAAAAAATAGCATCATTTTCAAATGATATTTTATTAAATAATATTGTCAGTAATATCAGAATTTTGTTATAAAATAAAAGACCCACCTCTTTTCTCAATAAAGCATCCCAATCTATACTTGCAAAGAATTCATGATTCTTAATGTCTTCAATCCCATTAGAACTAGCACCCAGCCTGCAAATAAATATTAAACATTATTTTTTTGTTATAGTTTTAATACTATTCAGTTGTGTGTTTGTTTACCAACCTATTCTGAGGATTCCTTTTAAACAGAGCCCTAAGTAAAGACTGTGCCTCTTCACTTAAGTTTGAAGGCATGCCTAATTTGGCTTTAAGTATTTGAGTCATAGTTTCATGCCTTGTTGAGCCATGGAATGGCAAGTTGCCAGTAAGCATTTCAAACTGAAAAAAAATTTTTAAGTCAACTAAAAAACAAGGGCACACACAGTCTATTGTCGGATTTTTAATTCAGTAAAGCAATATAATCCTGTTTTTAAACTTTTTTGTACTATTTCCTCAGTTCCAGTGCCATTTTAGTAAGTTTTGATTCCATTCACATACACAATTCAATATGATAATTATAGCTTCGTTATAAGGCAGCATTACTTTTATAAAATGACATTGGCACCTGCCAAATTACTGAATAAAAAATCCGACTATAGATATTAACATTTTACATCACACATTTTTGGAATTATTAAAATAGGGACAGTATTTTTTTTAATGGACTACAGTCTACACCAAGAAAGAATATGAAGAAGAATTATTTTATAGTAGAATTAATGAACATTACCATAAGGACACCAAAGGACCACCAATCTGCAGCGAATGTATGTCCTCTTCTGTTGACAACTTCTGGGGCCATGTACTCCACAGTCCCACAAAAACTGTAAGCTTTATCACTACTTGGTGGCAATTTTGATAAACCAAAATCAGTTAATGCTATATGACCATCAGCATCTAACAAAATATTCTCTGGTTTGAGATCCCTGTATATTATTCCCAATTTATGCACATGTTCAAGTGCTAACGCTAACTCAGCTAAATAGAATTTAACATCTTCTTCAGTAAACATCACCTGAAAGTATTGTTATATAAATAAATTATCAAAGTTTTTATTTGATGTCATAATTCTCTCAGAATAATAGCACTTTTGCACAAGCCCATAAAAGTACAGTTAAAATGTAATAGCACTATCCATCAACTCGAGGTCTTCTAAATCCATTATCCATGTGATGTTAGTAATAAACAACAATGGTAGTCATAAATTTTAGCTGTTCAACATATACACATTAAAAAAAGTAATATTTTTTCAGTGGCTATATACAAGACAATATTGAATAACAGAACACACTAAACTGTCAGAATGGATGGCATGATTTAACTCTCCAATATATTATATTCTTATAACAATAACATTTAACAAGTTTATCGTACGACTATTAAATATTATAGTTTAATTTAACAAAATTTTACCTCTTTGCTTAATCTGGAAAACAAGTCTCCACCCCGTAGAAAATCTAATATTAAGTATAGTTTGCCTGCAGTTTGAAATGCATAATGTAATTTAACAATAAATGGATGTCCCATTTCAACAAGAATATTTCTTTCCATTTTTGTTCTTTCTCTATCTCTAACTTTTAAAGTTGCTTTTTTAAGTACCTAAAAAAACAATTTGAATGCTTTACAAATTAATTGAACATTAAGAAATAATAAAGGTAATAATCACAAGATAAAGAAAATAAAAGAACAAGTGAAAAAAGAGGTCAAATTATTACCTTCATGGCATAAAGTGTCCCGGCATCAGCCCCTGAGACTTTTCTAACTAAAAACACTTTACCAAATGAACCTTCACCCAGCACTTTAAGCAATTCAAACTGTGATGGGTCTGCTTTCTCATGACCTTCTTTGACAACATCCTGTATCTCCACCTCTCTTTCATAGTTAATTTCATTAGAGTCATGGCTTTCTGTTGTGGAAGCTTGACGAGATTCTGCAGAATTTTCCACAACCATTGGAAGACTATTGACAGGTTGCCCTGTGTTGTTATGCTTTAAACAAAAAAATGCAATTCAACAAACATAACACAAAAGGCGATTCTCTGACCCAAAGTAATTTATTAACCACCCCTGATTAATTGCTTTTTTCACAAGTTTTTAGTAGGAGCACAACACAGTTTGTTGGAACTGATGAAAAAATTACGTTCCTTAGGAAAACACTCAAAATTATTAGGAAAAGTGATTTTATCATAACAATAAGCCGAAAGTGGGCGTTGATCGTTACAGAGAATCGCATTTAAAAATGTATGTAATACAGCGACGACACCATCAAACTAGTTCAAGATTCTCTAATAACTCGAATGAGTAATCAAAGCAGGAAAAACCACAATACAAGTACAGAAATCCAGTATTTAATTAGCAACGCAAACAAATTGACAAACATACCGTGCTATCTACAGCACTCTGCATTCGCCACGGGTCTGAGGAGTTCGCCAAAGGCATTATGTCTAGCTTCAAGTTAATAACATCAATGGAAAATATAATAGAATTAGTGTTAATTCAATTACACATCACGAAGTCATTTCACTTTTCACTCACGAAAAAAGATACAACCACTTTTCTGTCTGGCACTGATAAAAAATTCACATTCACACACAATCACAAATTATATATCCTCATCCGTCCGCGTCACGTCACAGATTGTCAATTTGACATTGACACTTTTGTTGACATTGACAGCTATTTTTTTTGAAAAAAAACTTATTTTCATAGGCGAAACCCAAAAGAGCACCGCCATTACATAAGAAGAAAGAAGAAGAAGAAGAAGAAGAAAAAAATTGATTTTTCTCGATAAATGGCAAAGGGATTGTTAAATAGGCCGCTTTGTATTTTTTTTATTTTTTGTACATCCGTAAGCTCCAGCGAATGTATTTGAAAACATTCAATAAAAACACATACACAAAACTTTTTCTGAAAAATGTTCGGCACACGAGCGTGTGTGCTTGCGTGGCATGGAAAACAAAAACATTGTTTATGGCAAGGAAAATGTGTATGTGTATTTATCCGGGCTTGGGATCGGTACAAAAATCCCGGTTAATCGAGGTTTTTGATTAAGGTTTTTACAAAAACCGCTTCCAACGTATTTGGAATGACTTTCCCGTGTGTAACATTATTAGTCGATTAACCACTCCCGCGCTGGCGTTGGGAGAGTGGTATTTCAGGCAAATAGCGAGTTTATGTCTACGTACAGAAGGTCAATAGTCGCTTTGCCACTCGCGCGATCGCGTTGTGTTATAGGTACCTATAAAGAGAAGTAAAGACCTCTAATTAACCGGTTAATTGATTGAAAACCTTTCTCATTTTGCTCTTTCATTAAACAGGTATTTTTAAGGTTAAGATAAAGCCGAACCTTAATAAAACGCTCCATCCCTACTGTTATGTTAACGACGCGCAACATATTTTAATCTGTGGCAACTATTCTGTACCTATTATTTAATCTGAGGCAACTTTTGTACGTTTGTTACGCTCGCTCTTTTATAATGAGCAAGTTTTGAAATAGTGATTTAATACACAAATATAATGCTAAAAATAATAATAAAAAATACGTGTCTCGTATTTTAACATCTCGTTTTATTATGCATAGGAAAATTTTGAATTGAATTGAATCCTCCATCCTCTCGCTCTATTGTGTTTTATGTTTTTTTTCCTTTTGTTTTACTTTTTTCTTCGCTTTTTTAATATAGGTACTCTTTTAAACGCTTCGTGACTTTCATTCTGTGTGTGCACCTTCATTCGGTTAGTAACAGCTACTCCCTCATGTAATATTCCGTGAAAGAAGCTTTCAACCACAAAGAGTATGTTACCAAAAAGAGTAAACCTCAGAACCACTCCTTTCCGTCAAAGAATACTTAGTTTTACTCCATTTGTCAACCAAGAAAGCCGAATACTATAGACACAGCGAAAGGTGAAACAAGTGTGAAAATCCAAATTTTTACGATCTTTTGTACAAAAAAAATACATAAGTACTTGTCATTCTTGCAGAATATTTACCGAGGTGTGTAGTTTTAGAACAGAAATGCCAAAGTAACAAAAAATATATTGTGTACAGTCTGCACGTCAGACTTTGCACTTGCCTAAAACCACCCTACTGCTAAAAGCGATTTATGAGCCCTATCCTACGTCAAACTGTAAAATCTGACTTGACCTGTCGAACCAATGAAAGCTGTGTCTGTGCCAGGATCGTATCCATAAAAAAGTACTGTGTGATCCTATCACAGATCACTATTTATGTACGGATCCTATGAAACCGCAACGCAACAGTTTAGAAAAAACACGAAAGATACCAATTCCATTAATGCAATATATAAGTATTACCTAGTTATATAAACCGAGAACATTTTACTTTGTTTTTATGTGCTGTTATGTTACTTGGTAAAAATGGCAGAAGTTAATGTTATTCAAACCACTTCGTGATTTTATTACGATGACGAATTATGGCGCAAATGAAACTGCCTACAGAGACAGTGGTAAGTCTAATCAAATACTCATCAGACTTTACAGTAACCAATAAACTCAATTTTTAACTCATGTATGTATGTATGTATGTATGTTGCTCTTGCTAAAGTTCATAGGTGGCTTGAAGAAATACCAGTTTTAATAAACTTCATCTGCTGCTGACACTACTGTGTGTGACGTATTTCATAAAGGAACCTCACTGTATTCACATAACAATCACAAACAGTGAGGTTCATAAATTAGGTTTCAGATTTATAAGTAAACCAGCCTTCCGCCCGCGAGGAATATGCTTCATCACGCCATGAACTCACGAAGGTTCACGCAGACTTAAATTATTGCGTGGTGGCGCCATTTATAACACAATTTTGGAAATACGTCTACCTCATAATAGATGGCGTTAGAAGTATTTATAAAGTAATTTCACCGGCGCCGCGTGGTTACCGTTCCCGTAGGAATATCGAGATAAAAAGTAGCTTATGTAACTCATTGTATTTTCCACAAACTCTATGCCAAAAATCTAGTCGATTGGTTGCTTATTTAGGGCGTGAATAAAGGACTAACTAACAAACATACTGTCGCATTTATAAAATATTACTTAGGTTTGACGACATCCGTGGTGTCGAGAGTGGTACGTACACCGGTTTCAAGGTGTTGCCTATTGTGAGGTACTGGGTTCAAATCCCGGTGGGGCAAATGTTTGTATGATGAATATCTTCGAGCATTTGTACCTGAGCCATGGACGTTTATAATTATACATTTCTACACATAAATACATATATTATATATGTATTATTGTAGATATTTATATCCGTTACCCTAGTATCCCATAACACAAGCCTTACAGTGCTTACTTTGCGGCTAGGTTAGTTGGTGTGAGTGTAAGACATATTTATTAATTTATTAACAACAAAATCAATGCTATGTAATAATAAATAATGTACATATAGGTACATGACATGATGTAGTAACAAAAATAAAGTACCTAGCTAATAATATCTGCCTTTTTACAGAAATGTCAACTGAAAAAATTACGTGTGATTCGTGTGATGTGAACGACATAACAGCAAAAGCTATAGGTGACTTTGGTCCATGGCAAGCGCGTGTCAGCATTCTAATGGCATTGCTAAAGTTGCCTATGGCTTGGTATCAGTTAAATATAATATTCATGGCTCCTCCACAAGATTTCTGGTGTGAAAAACCTGCTATGCTCATAAGATTTACAGATGAACAATGGCGTAAAGTATGCGTACCGGTGAGATTAACTTTAATACAGTACTAGAATGCGCTTCATAAAATTAGTCCGACAGAATATTACTGGAACTAAAGATTGTTTTGTTTGCCACAGAAGCGCTCTGCATCGGCATTGTATAAGCAGACGGCCGGAAAAAATATAATTTAGGAAATAAGATAATTTATTATTAATTTCTTAGTTGCTTCAACGGTTTTGCATTTCCGTACAGATTATACCGGACAGAAAAACAAATGTAACTTAGCAGTCGGTATGGTGGTGGTGATGGTGAAACAATGTTCTGTGGGTGAAACCGACCCTAAATATTATGTTATATTATCGTTGTATGTTTTACAGCACATAGAAGAATATCCTTGTTTGATATTTGACCCAGAATTATTAGCAATTTCTCCAGCTATTGATCGGAAACGAATCCCATTAGTTGAATGTAAAAAGTTTATTTACAATAAAACTGTTTTCCATAGAACTATTACCTCTGATTGGAATTTAGTTTGCTCACGACATTGGATGATCCACGTAAGTATGTCTATACAAAATAAAAATTGTTTAATCAAATGGGATGCAAACTTGTCGAATTAAATGAAAAATGAATAGAGTCAGCAAAAAAGTTCTAAATATTAATTGTAAATAAGTTATTTCTACGATTTCTTTATTTTTACAAGGTTTGCACTTAAGCACTTTTACTAAGAAAATATTTGCCGCTATTACGAATTTACAAGCCACAATTATTATTAGTTCGGGTTTTTAAACTTATTGCGATCGACCGACTTTTGATTCCAGTTATCACAATGCGTGATGATGTGTGGAATACTATTGGGGGGTATAATTTTCGGTGTCGCAGCAGACAAGTTCGGCCGAAGAAAACCTCTGATGGTGTCAATTATACTTCAAAGCATTGTGAGCTATGGTGTAAGCATGTATCCAAGCTATTGGGGATTTTTATTCCTTTGGTTTGTTTTGGCACTTTGTTCTGGAGGCATGGGTATAATATCTTTTGTTATTTGTATGGAGGTGGGTATTATTTTAAGTTTATTAAATATCTGTGATTATACTTAACTGAGATAACTTAAATAAATATTACTTGAAACTGCAGGCAGTAAGTGGAAAATGGCGTACGACTATTCCCATTGTATATCAACTACCATTTGGGTTCGGCAATTCAATAATGGCAGTGTTGGCATATTACCTTCAAGATTGGAGAAAACTTGAGTTTGCTTTAGCATCTTTATCTTCACTCTACATTTTATACTGGTTTTGGATACCGGAGTCGCCGAGGTGGTTATTAGCCACCGGTAAAACTGATAAGGCAATCGGTATGTTTTATGTCTCACCACACTATTTTAGATACGTAGCATAATTAAATCATTTATATTATTTAAATTTTTAAGGCTAACTATCTTTCCACAAGAGATTGCCTATGCTATGCAGCTATGCTGCGAGGATATGAACGCTAAGCTACGATACGACACTTGTGACCTTTTCCACTGCTTTAATTTTGCTTTGCTAAGCTATGTAGCGGAGCGAGTAAGATGTGATTCGAAGATGCACAGCTACGCGATAGCTGGGCGAGGAAGATGCGCAGCTCGAGCTTTGCGATGTATCGAATGGACAGTAGGAAAACACGCATCCGTAACTCGCATGTATCCATAGCACGCATCCATAGAGCGCTGCATCCAGAGCTTGCATCCATCTATATTAAAAATCATTCTTAGCATTGAAACCGTTTCCACTAGTGCTGACTGTTAAGCTGTATGAACAGAGGAATATGATATAAAGCGCATCCATAGCAACGAACTTAGCACAGCACATCTCCGGTGAAAAGGCACCGCACCCTTACATCTGAGTTTCGATGAAACCTCTTAGAAAATTCACGATGGCAATCATCATGTAACGGTACAGTACTTAACCGATACGGTTCTAATGCAGCCCATTCTAAATCTACGATATGCTTAAATAGACTACCTACGAGAGGTCAGACAATTTTAATGAACAAACCTTCGCAGGTACCTTCACCTATTGCAGGTATTACTTATCATTCATGCTTCCAAATGATTTTTATTTCGTTTCACAGAAGTCCTAAGACAAGCTGCAAGACAGAACCACAGAGGCGGATGCTTAAGAGACACAATAAATTTAATACAAAATTGTAAGGGACGGACAGGGCCTGGCGTAGGGTTCTCATCGTTTATTAAATTGAAAAATATGAGGAACAAAACCTTACTCTTGTCTATTAATTGGTAACAACAAGCATTATGAATAGGTAACCTGTTATTACCTGTACTCTGAAACTGAAAAATAATAACGCCTAATAATCACCATTTTTTAGGTTTTGTACAGGCCTGGCGTTTTTCGCATTCTCCCAGTACCTAGGCATGATCGGTGGCAACATTTTTTTGACGGTAGCTATAAGTGGGATTATTTATGTGCCAGGTGGACTAGTCTGCCTATTTGTGGTGGCAAAAATGGAACGTAGAGCCACTGTGTGGACGTTTCAAATTGTTACAGCGTTCTGTTTTGTATTTATTTGCTTAACACCTAAAGACAAATTTACAAATGATTGGCCCAGGTTACTTTTTGCAGGCATCGGATTTGGAGGATTATCAGTAAGTAGATTTTTAACTTTAATTACAGTTACAGTATCGTTCATAATGATAATCTACATTTGGAGTACATTTGGAGCACATACTGACTGACTAAAATAAAATGATTATATATATTTAATAACTGTTGTTTTCAATAGGGTTCTGTAGCAGCACTATACCTGTATTCAGGAGAATTATACCCAACATTGGGTCGCAATGCGGGCGTGGGTGGCGTCACTACATTCGCAAGAATAGCTGCTATGGTTGCTCCTGTTGTAGTAAGCTTGGATAGAATTTTACCAGACTTGCCAATGATGCTGCTGGCTGGTATAAGCTTTGCTCAGCTTTTACTTATCTGGCCACTACCTGAGACGAAAGACCATCCGTTACCTGACACTTTAGAGCAAGCTGAACAATTTACAAGGTAATTTATTCAACTACCCAAGAATAATCGAAGTTCAGTTTACTACCCACCCAGCTCCAGTCATATCTTTACAGGTATTCGGAACTTGACAGTTAGCTAATGCTCATTGGCTTCTGTGAAGTGAACGAAACTTGAGGATTTACTTTTTTTTCTAATTTCATAACAAATGGTGCTGTACGTAAGAAGCAAATACGAGTGTAACGTGTCATAATTTCGAATAAAATTGGGAACTATTGAGATAGGAACCATTGAAACGAAATATACGCGTATTCATAACTTTTTAAGATATCTTTTATTCTTATCTATATTTAGGGAAAATGACTTAAACATAAAATAGAAATTCAAACCTAAAAACTGTAATTTCATGTACCTACATAATGCAACGTAAGAAAGCCGTAGTTTTGTATAAGTGAGAGAGGTAGTTTAAGTTTTAGTTGTAGGAAAGAGAAGAAAAATAAATGTTCTTCAATCAAATGGCCGAATAGTATCTTCAATTTGTGACCGGCAACTGTGCTTGCTGTCTCGTGCTGACTTTATGCTAAACAAGATGCAAATAGTTGCCGGCCATACATTTCTGCAAAAATATTGCCCGGTTAGGAGCAGCATCACTTTCAATATGAAAAAATTAAATACTTAATCATAGTTAAATAAAATTTAATTATAGCCCAGCTCATAAAATATAAATTAAGCATATTGGTGCGTTAGGAAATGACATAGGAGATGGAGAAATTAAGATACTTGCTTCGACTGTAGATGCTAGATCGCTTAGGAACAAATTTTCAAGAAAATCCCTAACACAATTTTTTTTAAAGCTATCACTTATATGAAGCGTTTGGGCTAAGTGCTCGTTCATATTATTTTGTTAACCGATGTTATTTTGGAATGTAGGTAATTCCTGTTTACCGGCTTTTTTTGTCAACTGTACTGTTTTTTTGCCAAATTCCAATCAATCGACTTGTCGTTAAATCTGAATGACATTTTGTAAGTGTAAACCATAGTTGCCGGGTACATTTAGCCTATTTTAAGTTACGCTTGAATAATAACTAGTTATATGAAATAAAATTTGAATTTAAATCCTATAGGTATAATACAAACATAAGAGCGGTTCGCACTACGTCCGTTCCGAATTCGATCCGTATCCGTGATCTAGATCCAATTTCTCTCCGTCTTCCGTGAATCTCCATGCCGGAGAAGCAGATCCGCATTTTATTATTTTGACGGATTTGGATAGAAAATATTGCCGCTCTACGTATAAACATGTAAAACGATAGGTTAGGTACCTACCTATAATAATTAAGTAGGTAAGTACTTACTACTTATTGCAATTTTTTTTCAGATCTACTCAGAAACAAAGAGCTGCAAAACACTAAAAACAGAAACGGATCTTGTTTTATAATTTAATAAGTACCTAATTAATAGTAAACGTTTTTATCTACAATAAATACTTTGTTTCAATGACGTGAACAGTCAATGACAATTCCTATTATGGCATTATTACATTATTCAAACTTCAGAAAATTCTGGACTGAACGGCTTATACCTGAAAGTTCAAATTCGATTTAAGAATTTTGAGTTTTGTGAAGCCGACTCTACTTTTGATTGTACCACAACGTTATTTTTATGTTTGTTACCCAAAACTAGGCGATTGCGTAAAGTGATATCGTAGGTATTCATTTGACAGTTCAAATTGTATGTATTTTTTTGGTCATTCTATACAAGGCTCCGTCTTTTTGCAAGAACCGATTGTATGTAAATAATCGAGGGTAAGGACCTATTTATAAAAAAAAAATGCCGAATTATTGTAAACAGGCGATTTGCATTAAAACAGATATTATTTTGTTTATTTATAAATAATCATTGTCCAGCGGTCACTTTATAAACAAACGAGGTCAGCAGCGTTTAATTGTGAACGAACCCGTGTAAACCAATCACGGCACAATATAATATATGTACCACAAGTAGCATTTTTTTCTTTTTAATAGTACACATTTAGTTCACTGGCGATCCTTAAGCAATAACATTAGCCACACGAGTATCCTGTATAATCCTGTATAATATTCCACATATACATAAATATAAGAGTGTAAAATTGGCCTTAAGTAACTATTGGTGTTATAATAGGACAACATTACTATTCTAGTCAGCTTTAATTTTAAAAGCTGAACAAGAGCATTTCAAGAGGGGAATAATACGGCATTGGTTATTTAAAGGTACAGAGTTATAATGCTGGCATTTTAATACAACACAATGTGAATATAAATGCAGCCAAAAGCTATTAAATAGAAGCTTGTGTGGAGCATTATTCAACTTGTTGCTTTAAGTCGGCTAGTTTGTGTTATATTAATCAGCATTTATGTTATCCTGTAAATGAGCGTTTAATGAGTCCACGTGAACATATAAGTAGGTATTACACGAACCACTCTTGATATCTGGTGATACTGGCAGCTGTTAAATATCCCTTGTGTGGAGCATTATTCAGCTTGTTGCTTTAAGTCGGCTAGTTTGTGATATATTAATCAGCTATTATGTTATTCTGTAAATGAGCGTTTAATGAGTCCACATGTACATATAAGCAGGTATTACACGCACCACTCTTGATATCTATTGACACTGGCAGCTGTTAAATATCCCTTGTGTGGAGCATTATTCAGCTTGTTGCTTTAAGTCGGCTAGTTTGTGATATATTAATCAGCATTTATGTTATTCTGTAAATGAGCGTTTAATGAGTCCACATGTACAGTAACGCACCACTCTTGATATCTAGTAACACTGGCAGCTGGTTACGAGTACCACATTGTTATCCTCTGAGCCGAATAATTACGAACGAGAACGTGGTTTTCTTTAACACTTTGGACGACGACACACACGATATGATACACATGTGAACCTTTCTAGAGCTCACGACATTATAATGGTACACATGTGAAACTTTATAGAACTCACAGCATTAATTTGGAGTTACAATGGTTCACTAGAGTTTAGCTAGAGTAGAGTTGCTGTCGGGAAAAATTCCGAATCATTCCCGTGGAATACTTTCGAAATATTCTGAAGTATTACGAAACATTCGGAATACTTCGATATTCTAAAAATACCCATGGGAGTAACAAGATTGAAACCCATTCTTCGTCAAATATTTCATTACAGACATCTTCCCAGGCCAAATCTTTCATTTGCCTTTTGTGATAAGTTTCACTGCCGGTATCCCATAGGCAGATTCGTTTTCGACAGCCGAAATAAGCCGTTCAACATCATATTTCTCCGTCGCCATCTCGTCCGTAACACAAATGCGATGTGTGTTCAGTGTCACGTTAAGAGAGTCAACTGGCAAATCGGAAGTCTATTTCTTCTCCATACAGAATGTATGCAGACAGCGCCTTCGGATGTATGCAGACAATCGGATCCGACAATAAAATCGTAAACGCGTAGCGTTGCTTCCGACTCAGACGTCCGATCCGACTATCGGATCGGATGTGTATTGTATGTTCAAACAAATGTTAGGTACGAGCGCCTTCCGATTGTCTGATCAGACTATCGGATCCGAGTATGGGATGGAAAAATCTGACGAGTATTTCCAGCCTAAAATGTCTGTGGAAATTTTAAGGCGGCACATCAGACTATACATGACCTTGAGACCGCCTTTATGCACTACGTAATAAAAGCTGTTATCGCAGTTCAACTGTTTAACTTGATGTGCTGTCGAGTGTACCTACCTTCTTAATGAGCTTATTTTATTACACCTTAACTAATCCCTCAATTTCCCTCCGACCGCGAATTATTTCGAAACATTACGAATCTTTCTCGGACGGGGAGCGGGCGAATACTTGCCCGGGGGGACCCCCGCCACTCCCCTCCGCCGCGCCGCGCCGCCCCGCTACTAGCTAGAATGTTTGTTCTGTGGCGTCGCCGCCGGCGCCGCGCACGTGTTTTTCGTTCGTTCGTCCATCACGTATCTCATCGTGTCGGCGGCCGGCGCGCATCTCGTCGCTTCGGTAAGTAGTCGGTCTTTCGGTAGTCTTAAACAAAATGGTGCAGTTGTCTCTAGCAGCTAGAGACAACTGCACCATTTTGTTTATTACTCATATAACCTATAATATTTCTAATTTATTATATTTTATCTTAAACTACAGAGGTTTCGTGATTAATTTTGTGGTTAATGTTTAAATACAAAACCTGGGTTGGCGGGAATTTAAGTGGACTGTATAGCGGATAGCGGGGCGGTTTGCGATTTGTGGTTCAGAAAAAAAATGATGTGGACCTTAGATATTATGGAGAGGGAAGGGGACTCACCGAGCGCGGTTCGATTCAATTTCTGGAGTATCTTGCCTTCAGCTGCACTTCAGGAACGCCACTCACTATAGTCTCACACATCCAGGTTGGACAGGAACCCTATAGGCCTAGGTTGCTCTGCCGGCCGGCTAAGTTCCACACACTTTAGAACACTGAATCAATTATTACACAGTTTATAATTAATTCAAGATGCGGTTAATGCATTTTATTTTAAATTATATGCGGAGTCGCACGCAAATCGTGGCGACGCGGTTCGGTTCTCGAAGCGGAAGGATCACGCGACGAATCACGATGCACTGCACTTGATTGATTAGTTCTCTCACTCTACGCACGATGGTGTGAGTAGGAAAGGGATAGGAAGTAAGGAACCACATCATGAAGCTCGCGAATTTAAAATAGGGAAGCCGGAAATGGCGTAAACAAAACCATAGACTCATTTTGATGCCATAAAAACCATAGATAAAAACATAAATATGAAAATAATGCTTTGTTGGTCTCTGCGTATTTAGATAAGTATATTTATTGGTAAAAAGGGAATATTTCAGAGGCGCGTCAAAATTTTAACTCTAAATATGTATATACTTTACAATAAATTTACATTACCCATAATATTAACACATTATAACATAATAAACACAAATTATATACTTACTTTACCAGTTTGTTACCAATAACCAAATCATTCAAAAAATGGCTAACTAACGAGGAGCAATAGCCATTTCTTAAAAAAATATTATTACAAAATGTGGCACTCAGGTGATAATTTGGAGAAAATGCGGCCGATTACTAGTTTTTAGGGTAAACTTGAGACATTTAATTACTATAGAGGCTGTATAATTGTTCACTCGTTACTTGTTATAACTCTCTTGTCTGTATGAAGTACCACACGGAATCTTATGTAGTGCCGTTGATCAGCTTTTAAGACCACCGTTCTCTCTTAAACTGCCATTAAAGTGCTACTAATCTGCTACTGTGTACCTTTTGTGACCTAAAGGCTGAATAATTTGTGCCCAAACCGTCGGTAGAAGGGCAGTATAGCCTGCTATACAGCTCTTGTACCGCGTACTTAGATCGCTTAAAGAATGAATGTGTACCATTAGTCAACCGCTATAGAGCCAAAAATGCTAGTTGGGACGATTACCCGTAGGTACGTAGTGACCGTATAGTAGGTAAGTATTATTGTTCGTGGTCATCTGATTCTACCTATAAATTAGTGATCTGATTGGCGCATGCATTGGTTACCAAATGGTTGGAGGAGAACCTATTATCCTTGAATGTAGATAAAACCCAGTATATGACCTTTTCTCCAAAACGGCAGGTCATAATATTGACATTGACATGCTCTAATGCCTCTAATTGTTCATTCGTGTTTGTGTACTGTTTAGTGCAAATACGTGTCATCATTTCACAAATTTCCGATTTGCCGGAATAGGGCATTATCGTCAACGACATAGTGCTATACGTGGGCTGTTCCAAAAATTGGGAAATGAAAGAATAGTTATAGAATAGGTAGAATAGTTACCTAGGTATAAAAAAAGTTTATTTACAGCTTTTCAAAATATCCTCATCCAATCCTAATGCACTTATGCATTCGGGTGAACAAGCTTTCAAAACACTTAAAAAACGTGTCTTGCTCTTGCGGGAGGTCGAAAAATAACCGCCGAAGTTCTTCGATGGCCTCGTCTGCAGTGCAAAATTTTCACCCACAAGCATATTTTTTACTGTGCATATAGATATAACTGGGCTGTACCACAGAATAATACAAGTGCTGTACGGAGGATGGGGTAACATTTGTACCCCCGAAGTTGTCAAATAGTCCATGGTTCTAACAATTGTGTGAGCGGGCGCGTTATAACGTTATAACACTGCTTCGCTACCGATACTGACACTCTTGGTGTCTTTCTTTTCACAGTCTTCCAACTTGTTAAAACGTGTGCCACATGAACGCTCAAAGTGTACCTTGTCACTTCAATTAACTGCTTGACGTGTTTACCGACCGAAATATACACGCAGTTCTGATTTCGGAATCCTGGTTAAAACCACATCTTCAGTCATCTCTGTACTCTCTTCCCGGTTTACCCGAAACGATCGGGATACTGGGCGTGGTGGTAGCGGTGCTTTTTATCTCCGGAATATTGTCACTTTTTAACCGACTTTTAAAAAAGGAGGAGTTTCTCCATCGGTCGGAATATTTTTTTTTATGTATGTATCTCGATTAGTCGAAGACGGCTGGACCGATTTGAGTAATTCTTTTTGTTTGAAAGGGTAATACTTCCCATGGTGTCCCATTTTCATCATGTCAGGATGGGATCCTGGAGAAATCCAGAAAACTATTCAAATATTATAGGCACTCCTATAGCGTACCTTTTCCTTACTTTAACTTTACTCCTATAGCGTAGCATTTTAGGGTTCCGAACCTCTAAAGAAAAAAAAGGAACCCTCATAGGATCACTTTGTTATCCTTCCGTCCGTCTGTCCTCGTTTATCTCGAGAACGCTTGGACATATCGAGTAGAAATTAAAACCATAATGCTGTTCAACAGTCTGTTGAAGGGGTAACAAATTCTAACTTGTAAATTAACGTAAAAAAAGATAGGACCGTTTATGTCGAAAAAACGTAGAGAGTAGACTCATTCAAAATTGATAGGGTGTTCATACAATCATAAAAATAGTCTTAAGTTTTGGAAACTGAATTTCGGGAAAACTTCGTAAAAACAGCGAAACTCAATTCCTGAACTACTTATTTATATTATGTACCTAAATTTGTGCGGTACCCTTTCAGTCCGAGTCCCTTTCAGGGCGAGTCCGACTCGCACTTGTCCGGTTTTTATGTATAGTCGCAAAGTGAGCATGTTTGGGTAAAACTGTAGGTACATTACGGAACCACGAATTTACGGAGGGGTGGAGGGGGAAGGGGAGAGGGGCGGTCCCCCCTACCCCCCACTAACTCCCAACCGGAGCAAATACATAGTTCCTGAGATATTTGAGATTGAAATATGAGGTTCGGAGGCAAGAAAAACTAACATTTTATGCATTATTTAATTTGGTGGAGGGGGTAGGCAATTTAAAACCCAAATTCATCAACCCTCCACCCTCATATTACCCCTATAAATAGGGTTTAAATGTAAAATGCATTATTATAATATAAAATAAATAAAAGGGGATAAAAGTGGGGAAGCCTTTCTACACACTACTATAAAAAGTTGTTAACAAATTAAAGACTTCTGAACGTCTCCGGCGCTGCGGGAAGTGCAGCCCCTATACTCCCTTGCGTAACAAACCACAGGCACTCCATGCTCACCTCAGCCGCTTCAAGAATCAAGAATTTATTTGCTAGAATGCGGTACATAAAAGATCTTAATGTCGGCTTGCATGGTGCCTGCAGTTTGTTACAGCGGGCGGGGGCTGCTCTCCCTCCGCGCCTCCGGGCTTTTATAAACACACTTGGGGTAGGGCATACTAGTACCACGTGGAGTTGGGGTTCACTAATTCGGTTCTGTTAGCATTTCGACCTAATCAACACTAATTTGATTTAAATCTTTGCTATAATATCTCTACTAACCTGACCTGTTACTTTTTCTTGCCTCCGAACCTCATATTTCAATCTCAAACATCTCTGGAACTATGTATTTACTCCGGTTGGGAGTTGGATGGGGGGTTGGGGGGACCGCCCCCTGCCTCCTCCTCCTCCCCCCCCCCCCCCTCTGTAAATGTACAGTTTAGCCCATGTTTGTATGGAAACTCCAAGGGGTGCGCAAATAAATTTGCCGGTGAGAGTATTACGTAAGTATGTAGTATATTCATAAATTATTCCCGTTGTAGTTTTAACACTGGTTGTACACCCTACCTCTTACTTGTCTCCACATCACCCTAAGCTTGACTGGTAGAAAATGCCTCCGGCATTAAGTCCGTCTTTGTACAATTTGTGCATAAAGTATAAATAAATAATTTATGATTTTGTAATTTTTGCATTTTTCAATGCTATTTTTATACTTATGGTAAATTTTAAATAGAAAAATATTGGATTCCCGTCTGAGAATTCACTTGTGGCCAAGTTAATTTTTTCCAATATTTTTCTATTTAAAATTTACCATAAGTATAAATAAATAAGATTAAAAGAAGGTTTATAAATGTTTGGGTAGTAAAGAACTTATCACAATAAGATAAGACTTCTCTTTAGATTAATAATATTTATCAATAGTTAATTATATGCGCCCTGAATAATAATAAAACGTAATATAATGATGGAGAATTTTATTCAAATTAAGGCGAGATCTCAAAATGATACAAAAGATATTTATTAAGTTGTACTTGTATTACAACAATTGGTAATCTTAAAAATAACGCACTTATGAGTCAAGTTCACCAACTGTCGATTACATAAGTGATTGTCGTTTAAAATACCGTACTGTCTGAAATTGTATAACATTTATATGACATACTTACATTACATACAACAAATACTATAGACACTCAACATAAATGCACGACATAAATGACGTATAGCGTTAATCGGTCCATTATTCAGTTCTCCAGTTGGTGAAATAAGGCCTTAATCTTTTTTTTTATTTGTTAATTGAATCTTAATGTTTTCTATTCGATGTAACAAAGTAGGATGTGAATGATACCAAGATGAATAGAGTTTGTCATAAATTGGGTAATCCAAGTTATCCTTCCCGAGTTTGATAAGAGCTGTCCTCAGCTCATTAGGATAGTCTAACGATACAGCAAAATTGTCAGCTTCAAACTCAAATTTCCGAGAGAGGGCTGTTGCAAAGTATGATAGTAAAGAATTGTATGGAGCAAGGATCATTTGCAAGACCACAATAAGTCCAATAATTATAGGTTCTTGTCCTGCAGGGAAACCTAGAGCAGTATACAATGTAGAATACCTAAACAGTAGACCAAATGCTGTAAATAATAGTAAAAGGTTTACTTCAGTTAGTGCAATTGATTTGTAAATGTGACTGCAACTCCAGTGACCAAGCTCATGTGCCAAGACACCCAATATTTCATTATCTGAACACCCAGTTGTAATCTTTTTCTCTTCATCATATTTTTCTAACAAAGTGTCAAATAAGACAATTCTCTTTGCTCCAAACAACCCGCTAAAGTATGCATTACTATGAGCCGATCTTTTAGAACCTTCTACAATATAGATTTGAGACAGGGGAAAATTTAGTCTTGAGGTAAGATTTTCAATACCTTTTCTGAGGCTTCCATCTGGTAGTGGCACAAATTTGTCAAACAGTGGAGCAATAACAGACGGATAAATGGTCAGAAGGATTAAAGTTGCAACAGTGGTAAATAACCATAACCACATGACAAACATTTTGCCACCAAGCATAATGATATAAATTGCCACTGATATTATAGGCAAGGTGATGACTAGACTTAATAGTAACGATTTTATTTGATCTTTCACAAAGAAACCTACAGTTTGCTTATTAAATCCATGTTTTTCTTCAAGCACAAATATACCATAAATTGTAAATGGCATATTAACTACAAAGTTAAACATGGTGACAAATGTCATAAAAACACAGCTTATAAGTATTTCCCTATCTGGTGTAATATTAAAAGCTGATGCAATATCTTCCGACTTCTGCCAAGCTGAATAAATCCATTTCTTGTAAAGAATTAACGTTGTTAAAATTATACTATACAACTCTTTGGCTATTTTAAATTGCGACTTGTCTATTCCATACAATCTTGCCTTCTTAAAAGATTCTTCATTTAGCATCTCTTTTAAGTCATCGGGTATGGTGTTGTTTGTCTTGTAAATCTTCAACTGAAAATGAAAATTTACTATTTGTTAGGGATGATTAGGGATAACAGAACCAACAGAGCTAGAGGTACTTTTAAAAATGTATATATAATAATAACCAGAAATGCACAAACACAAAGTTCAAAATCTTTCAAACTCATAGCCTTAGGCTTATCTTAGTAGTCATGATCAGTAGGTACCCCTGCGCTATCGGAACAGTCCATTCACTGTTGTGAAAATCACCTTCAGTTCAGGGTATAGCGAAGGACAAGTAGTCCAAGCCTTTAAGTCTAAAACTATACGAACACGTCATTGGCGCGATCTAATAACTACAGCAATTCCTGATAATATTATTCATGCATCACACAAGATATTAGGTACCTGTCGTAGAGAAAGATACAGCTCCCATATGTATTCCACCCATGAGAATAATAGTATCAAAAACACGATGCAATCTTCATCTATCGTTATTGCCATCGTGAACTACTGCACTTTATTGAAATAATTGAATAAACTGGCAGAAATTATGAAAAAACGGTATCGTGCCGACAAAGCTTTTTTTTTTTTTTTTTTTGTATGGTTTTTGGCTTGGATACAGAGTCCTTTAAGCCATGTCTTCATTTTCTTCGGATTCTTTATAACTTTGTTATTGTATTTTTTATATAGTTATATAGAGGACTAAAATTCCTGCGATTTTTTAAGTAGTCTTCTAAGCGGCGGGCTTCATCAGTAACAATTTCACTTGCATCACTTTCACCACTTTCTGTCAGTTCACTGGCTAGTAAAAGTCGTTGAATATTAAATTGACAACACTTAAATAACAGATGTTGAATGTCACCAATTTCATTATTGTTGCAGTGTGGGCATAAATTCGATGTAATTAGATTGAGCCGTCCCAAATGTGCAGGAGTTTTGTGGTGGCCAAAACGTAGTCGATTAATAGTGGTTATAAAGTCTCTGCTGGCTACTTTCAACTTGGTGTACCAAGGCTCTGCAGGTATTACGTCTTGTATACCTCCGTACCATTTGCCTTTAGTTTCTCTGTCTTTCTTCCAGACATCATCCCATAGCAATAACACATCTTTTCTTATTTCATTATAGGTATCAGTAAACGGAATATCAGTCATATGTCTTACATCTAATGAGTTCAATCCTTCACATGCAGCCTTGTCCGCTACTTCGTTACCGGTAATGCCTTTATGTGAAGGAATCCACAGAAAGGCGACTTCAAAATTTTTTTTACTTAAGGCAAGTAATATTTCTTTAATTTTATATAAAATATAATTCGTTTTAAAATGTACATTGTAATTTCCTAGACATTTTATCACACTGAGAGAGTCGGTCAATATAAGGAAGTATTTATTACAACTAGTTATAGAGTAAATACGTTTAAGCGCTTCTAAGACTGCATATGCCTCTGCTGTAAATATACTACAAGTAGTATCCAGACTAAAGCTTTGACAAAACTTTATCTGGGGATCATAAATGGCACTTCGAACATGTGAATTAGTTTTACTTCCGTCTGTATATAAAGTGTAGTATTTGTTTTCATCTAAAAACTGTTGTAAATCTAGATTATTATTTACTTCTACTTTAATAATGTTAATTTCATTTATCAATGTATAAAATTGTTTAGCATAAAAAGGCCATAACCTTGTTTTCTGTAATTTCTGATGTTTATTTTCCAGGTCTACTAGAATTTGGGATAATCTTGGAAATTTGTGGCTTAGAATATCAGCAGCTGAAGTCAATGGAGTTGGTATTGGTATTGGATAAGGTATGATCTTTTTAATGACGTATTGATTGTTGGTAGCTAAGAGCTTTACACAAAATCTTTTTGCAAGTAACAATCGTCTAAGAGACAGTGGCATTATAACAGTTTCAACCTCCATGGCTCTAATAGGAGTAGAGCACATGGCCCCAGAAATTGTTCTTAAAGCTTTATTCTGTATTAAGTCTAATTTATTTACATGTTTACTATCTAAATAGGCTATACAACTATAATCAAAATGACTCCTTATAATAGCTTTGTACAAAATGGAGAGAGTCAAAGGATCTGCTCCCCATGATACCCCAGTTAAACATTTGATGATGTTCAAGCCTTTCATAGCTCTTTGTGCAATATAGTTAATATGTGGCTTAAAGGATAAATCTTTGTCAATTATTACACCCAAAAATTTATGCTGGTCAACTACAGGAATAGCTTGATCATTATACAAGAGTGCAGTAGAAGGAAAATCTTTGCTAAATATCATGGTGCTACTTTTGAGTGGATTAATTTTAAGTTGCAACTTATCATAATACCCTTTTAAATTAACAAGTGTTAAATTTACATTATCAATAGCCATGTCAATATTATTATTTACACTGTAAATCACTAAGTCATCAGCAAATTGGAGAATATTTACATTTTCAGTATTTACATTTTTACAAATTTCAGACGTATATAGATTATATAGAAGTGGGGACAATGTGGCCCCTTGCATGGTGCCTTTAGAGATAGTTCTAGGGCCATGTAAGATGTTGCTATATTTAACATATAGAATTCTATTGGTTAAAAATTCGTAAATCCACTTGCAGAGTAGGCCAGGTATGCCTAACCCTGATAACACCTGAATTAGAATTTCCGGTTGAACATTGTCAAATGCCCCTTGAATATCAAGAAAAGCACATGCTACACTTTTATTATTTTGTTTTGCATATTTCAGGTCTGCAATAAGACAAGTGAAGCTGTCAGCACAACTTCGGCCTCTTCTGAAGCCATATTGGATATTTGGTAGAAGACTATTCGATTCAGCAAAATGATCCAGACGAAGTTTAACCATATTTTCAAATATTTTACCTAAGCAGGAAGATAATGAAATAGGCCTATAAGAGTCACAGTTATCTGGAGGCTTGTCGGGTTTTAGAACTGGAATAACACATTGTGTTTTCCATGACGATGGTATTATTTGTTTATGCCAAAGATTATTGAGGATAACTAAAAATAATTTCTGAGCTTTAATATTCAATTTGCTAATCAAGATATAGGGAAAATCGTCCATTCCGGGAGTAGTATTTTTTCTAGATTCAAGACTAATCAAGAACTCGCACCATGTAAATGGATCTAACAAATATTTTGATTCAATGTCATTGTTATGTAAATTAAAAAAACTATTTAAATCAGTTGTATTTTCTTTATCGTCATCTGATAATTTGTTTAAAAATTGTGGAATAAATTCATCACAGTAAGATTTGTTAACTTTAAGTCCCTTAAATTTCTTAATATTATTCCAAATTGTTGAAATAGGTGTAGTTCTGTTAAAACTGTCACACAATGATCTCCAACTATTCTTTTTCTCCTCGGCAATAGTTCGTTTTTTCAAAGCATCTGCTTTTTTGTAAGATATATAATTTACAATAGTAGGTAGTCTCCTGTATAATTTTAAAGCTTCTTTAGATTTAATGACGCTATTTTTACATCTCTCGTTCCACCAGGGTACAGGTGGCCTACTTTTGTATTCTGTGGATTTGGTAAATTTTGGTATGCATTCTGATTTCAGGGTAGAAAGTGTATCACAAAATGAATTAAAGGAGCTAAGAGGATCACAACTGTTAGGAATAATATTGTCAAAACATGTGTTCGAAAGTTCATTGTACTTGTTCCAATCAGCTTTATTATATAGAAATTTATCCATAGGAGGATTAACACTGTATTGATCAGTTAAAATAGTTATTTCTGTTATTGTTGGGAAATGATAACTGCCCATGTTATCATCATGGACTGACCATTTACAAAGCGGGGTAATTGATGGGCTAGCCAAAGACACATCAATAGCGGATGGATTACGATTTGGATACTGCATAGTAGTAACGTCACCTTCATTTAGTATACATAAATCTAACTCGTCTATAACTGTATATAATTGCTCTCCTCTACGTTTATTTGATAAGCATCCAAAAGCGATGTGATGAGCGTTAAAGTCTCCAGCCACAAAAATAGGCTTAGGAAGATTGTGAATAAGGGTATGCAAGTTGTTAGTTCTTAGCGGGCCAGTAGGGGGGCAATAAACACACAGAATAGTAATATCTCCTCTAGATGTAGATATGGATATTGCCGCAGTTTGCAGTTCATCATAAAATACTGTGGAAAGTGTTTTATATTTAAAATGTGGTTTAATTAGTATGGCTACACCACCATGTTCATTCGAAGCATTTTTATAATACAAGTTATATCCAGGTATTCGACAAGGTCTATTGTCTCTTAACCAAGTTTCATTTAATAAACATATATCAATATCATTTTCTCGTAGAAAATTTAACAAAAGAGGGACCTTATTATAAATACTTTGAATATTAAATTGAGCTATTCTTAAATACGACTTATGTGAGGTACTATTATCCATAAATTAAGAAAGGTTTTTGAGTAATAAGTCTTTAATGGCAATAGAAGTAATTGGAGTGTCGTCTCCTTTGTTAGCTATAGAAATTAAAGTTCGAACTATGGCATTGGTTATTTCAGCATTATTAATTAATTGACTTTTAAGTTCATCTATAGATAGGGATCTTTGTGTAACAGATTTCACAGAAGAAACTTTATTTACAGTTTTTTGTACAGGGACAACAGGGTCATTGTTTGATTTATTTACAATATTTTTTTTATTATATACAAGAGCTGGAAATTCAGCATCATTTATCTTTTCATTTGTAACGGCAACAGTGCTTGCATAAGTAATTTTGTTTTTCTTTTCTAGATTTTTCTTTATTTTAACAGGACATAAATTGGAAATTGCTAGATGTGGTCCACTACAATTGATACAACTAAGTTCATTAGGTTTATCACAGTCTTTGTAATAGTGTTCACCCGAGCAGACACTGCAGCGCTGTTTGCCGTTACAGACCTTTGCGGAGTGATTGAATTTAAAACATCTATAACACTGTTGCAGAGGAGGGATGTACTCAAATACGCGGTATGAAAACAAGTCATACTGTACAGAATCAGGTAACATATTGGCTAGGAAAGTAATACTGACAGTTTGTAAAGGCACTTTTTCATTGTTAACTTTTCTAAAAAAGCGACGCACAGCGATAATTTCATAAGTAGAAGATAATTTGTAATATAGTTCTTTATTAGAAATGTTAGTTGGAACATAACGGATGATTCCAGTCTTTTCAATTTGAGCTGCTGGGATGAATGCCTTCAACTTATATTTGTCCAGAAAAACATTGTTCGTCAAAAAATTGTTAGCAGTATTATATTGTTTAAATATAACCGCTATTTTACTTGCATTCACTCTGTGAATGGCCACCACTCCTTTAATTTCTGCCGTGAATATGTGATTCAGGTAAATGGGACTTTTGTTGCCCAATCGGTCATTGTTACTACTTTCAACAAACACTTTGAATTCATATTTTGTTGAATTTTCAGGATAAAGTCTTTTATAATTAGGTTTGAAAAACGGTAAAAAGTTCAAACTTTCCTCACCACCACCGCTAACACCATTATTTTCTTCATTGTCTTTCATTTTTCTGGCTCGCTTGCCCGAAGGCCCCGGGCCTTTGGTGGCCGGGGGAATTTCGCCCCCGGCCTCACTAGTTAACATTATATTTATTTACAAAACTATTATTTACAAATTATTAAGTCAATTGTAACTAAATATATACAAAAAGATCTATTTTTGCAAAATAATTCAAATTAGCAAAAGTTTAGCGCCCTTTCAGTTCAAATTCCCGCCAAAGAATCGCCGACAAAGCTTAGCTTAGCTTGCCACAGATTAGGTAGCTTGCTCGCTTGCACAGAACAAATTACTCAGGGAGCTCGCTCACAAATTATATAGTAATCAGTGTTGCCAGTACTTATGTTGAGTTTAACGTCGGGAAACCCAAAAAAATCCCCTAAAATAACAGCAAACCCAAACGGACTTAAGTCCAAAACCAAGAAACGAAAGATGTCTATACGAATCCAAAACATTAAGAAATCTGCAGAATATAAATTCTTATCTTATCACAATCACATCAATGTCTGGTCTATCACAAGCTCGCCGGCGGGGCGGTCTGTCAACAAAATGAAATATTATTTATTGATTTGTTTGCCATTTTCTACCTGACGGATGAGTTAACCTTCTTGACCGCTATAACAAGGGTAGTAAAAAATAGCGTTTCCTAAACGCGCGTTAAGTTAAACTTACGGCAGACCAATTAGTGAAATAAAATGCATTCGTATTCATCTACAGTTAATTGAATTGGAAAAGAGACGATAAAGGGACGGATTATGTGAACGGACACTGAAGGGACGATTCAACGTCAAAAAGGACGAAAATCGTCCCTTTTAGGACGATCTGGCAGTTCTTTTGCGGCTTCTTGCTTTGCTCGTCAATTTGACACATTTGTCACTGTCAGTCGTTATGTCTTAAAAAGTTGAAGTTATAATACGTATTGGTGAAGCTAACCCTCCTAATACCTACATGAGGCCAAAATTCAATGTAACATCTCTCTTTCTTTCTAATTAATTTTGTTTTCCTTTTTTTATTTGAACACTTTAAGTGAAAGGATAACTGTGAAATTAGTAATTAGCCGTCAGAGCATATTATAAAAAAAATATAAGTAGGTACATGTATTACACATAAACAAAATACTTTAAATAAAAATATACAACGTTATTTTATGTTTACCCAGAGCCTCAAAACCTTACTTACTTGTAGAACTCGTCTTATCAAACAACTTTTTGCATGGAAGCAACCCTGAATGAAATAGCGAAATAAATTTGCTGTTTCATAGAAAATGTATGAAACAGCTGTTTTATTTTTCGCGATTTCAGGGCTTGCTTCCATACAAAAAGTTGTTCGTAATGATGATCGATGAGTTCTACAAATAGTTTAGAGGTTTTGGGTAAACATAATAATAACAAATAACGTTGTATATGTAAACGATGAGTTAGGTAGGTATATTAAAATGTATTTAGATGGAAGTAGCAAGACATTTCAATTAAGTATGTGATACCCTGCTGATTACACTGCTGGGGTTTTAACCCCGTCTCCGTCCCGTAGCGATGCGTCGTCGCTCAAAGTCGTCGCGTCGTCTCGGTGACCTACAATTCTCCATATAAAAAGGCAATTCGCGAGGAATAATAATCACTTCCCCTTTAACAATCTATTAACTCAGTGTGCCAATCGAAGTAAATTATGATTTTTAACAAAAAAATAAATCTGTGTGTGCTACAGTTTTTATTATTATTTGCATTGTATTGTTTAGCCGAAGAAACCTGTGAGACGATGCCTACTGAAATACATGTCACAAAAGGTACCTACATGTGGTAATTTTTAACACACACTTTTTTTTTCAATTCAATTCAATTCAATTCAATCCTTTATGTGTTAAACATGGT
The DNA here is from genome assembly GCA_910589605.1 of Chrysoteuchia culmella. Taxonomy (NCBI): domain Eukaryota; kingdom Metazoa; phylum Arthropoda; class Insecta; order Lepidoptera; family Crambidae; genus Chrysoteuchia; species Chrysoteuchia culmella. Next base: position 13,379,840 of record OU342653.1, read on the forward strand.
ACATGGTCTTCATGTATACAAAGATGGTATACTTAAATTGCAAAGAATCACACATTCAGCCAAAAAAATGTGGCATACAAATATTAAATATATGTAAAATAAGAAATTAAATAAAAATTATAAGATTTGCCGTTTTACATACAATACAAAACACTTCGTACTAGATTTTTTTTATATTTCAAATATTCATCGATTGAGTAAAAAGTATTTTGTATCAACCATTGCCTTAAAGCCGTCCTGAACTTGTTAAATGGAAGCGCTGTTATAGACTCTGGTATATTGTTGTAGATTTTTATGCACATTGAGTAAGAATTTGTTTGAAAACACACTGTTCGCGGTTTTATAGCCAGACCAGTCTATGAGGGTTTCTACTGTTCCTTATATAGTAGTCCTTTGCTTCAGTGAAAGATCCATAGTTAAGCTTGACGAACTTCCCTATCTCAAGTATGTAGATAGAAGTAAGCGTCAATATACCCAATGAGAGAAAACAAGGCCGGCATGATATATCCGGTGTTATACCACAAAGAGCGCGAACACACCGTTTCTGCGCCAAAAATTATTTTTTTGCATCTACACCATTTCCCCAAACTATGATGCCATACCTCAACAGCGACTCAACGTATGCAAAGTACGCCGTGAGAGCAGTATCTCGACCAGCAAGTTTTGTTAATTTGTAAAGAGCCTTTGAACCTTAACATAACATTAAGGATTAAATGTAACTGGTCATAACCGGGACTAGAGTAGCCACATCCGGTTTATCATGATTATATTCATATTCAAAAATGTTGATAGCTTCACTATTTTTTCAGAGGAATATGATGATATGGGCAGGCTCGTCCGATCGTGTAGCGGAGAAGTAAGTGTGAATAAATGTGAGGGTATGTGCAGCAGCCAAGTTCAGCCGTCTGTTTCCACTGCAACAGGATTTTTGAAGGTTGGTACAATAAAAGACTCCAAACGTATGGTAAACGACCTCCTTGTGACTGTCTCAATTGGGGGCCACTTTGCACTTAACGTTATGTGATGTGAATAAGAATTAAATGAAAGTGACCACATCCAATGCTTAAGGTGGCCGCAACCGGGTCGTCTAACCCTTAATGCAAAACTTATAAATATTCGAAATTATTATGAAATGAATTATTGATGAAAATATTTCAGGAATGCTTCTGCTGCAGAGAAAACTTTCTGCGTGAAAGGCTTGTCACACTCACACACTGCTACGATCCTGATGGCTTGAGACTTGAAGATGAGGACCGGGCGATTATGGAGGTGCGCTTGCGCGAGCCTGACGACTGCAAGTGTTACAAATGTGGAGACTTCAGCCGATAGTGACCAATTCCCTAAATAAAATGGACAGAGTTATTTTCTGATTTGTATAAAGTGCACCAGTTATTCGAACAAATTTATCTATACAAATACATTAATATTGAAATTATGATGTGATCAAGGCCTTTAATAAATCGAAATGAAATTCAGTCTAAAAAATTTATTTGGAACTAGGTACCTTATAAGTATGACACACACAGAAGTTGGAAATTGTGGGCGCCTCAAAATCAAATCAGACAGTATAAAAACACTAACTAACCAATCCATTCGAGAACCTACCACCTACCTACCCACCACCATCACATAATATTATGAATTAAGTAATAATTGGTACTTAAATGTTAGTGGGTAGAAAACTAAATATTTTGTAGTACGTTACCGTTATGGATGAAATGGTTATCAGTCACCAGCACATTAACAATTAAACTTTCGAACTATGCTGTCAAATTGTTGTTGTTGTTAAAATAAAATATTATGTTCTGAAACATTTAATTCTCCTTAAATAAAAACTAAAGAAATCTGCTATGTTTGCCGACTCGTTCGATATGAAACTAGTGCTGGCGTTCCCCAGGGTTGTTTCTTGTCTCAATTACTTTTATCTTTCATAGCTTCATTAGGAAATAATTTTCATGAACTCAATTTCACTGTCAATTTCCAGTTTCTATCACCACTATATCAGCAATGATCTACCAACTACATTGTCAAAGATTCCTTCTATGTGGAGTTCCTTCTCTGTCTATCTACCACCGGATTCGATGAAGATTTATTGATTAATTTGTTAGTTAGGGACTGCAAATACACCCGTAACCCTGGGTTTAAGGCAACAGGATAGGCTAGATAACAAAATCCCACCAAAAACTTTTACATATTGCCAAGAGGAACCAATGGCTCGCACTGGCAAAAGGTTAGTATGAGTATCAGATCTCATGTCGAGCCTAGCTTCTTACTCTACACGACCAAACTCTACAAGCCATAACATACAAACTCTTCATCTTATTCAAAGTTCACTAAATCTAGAAAAGTTATAGAGACTGTGCTAATTGCTGTTTTTATAAAAAGGAAAGATATGTCTTTGTGTAGTATATTTGTAACGCATAAACTCAAACACTACTGAACGGAAAGAATTGCGCACAGAATTTAGATAGCACTTCTAAATCCATAAAAGTTGTTTAATTTCAACGAAAAATGCGATTTTTAATGAAATTTTTAAATAATAACTGGGCAGGCATTTGACCACCATCGTGCTTAATAAACAGGATGTGTAAAGGTGTTGCATGCTTGCCCAGGAAATTTATATTCACTTTCGCCTTGAAGAGGCCAAGGTTGTAGGAATCGGGGAACTTTATCGGTTCGCATAAGAAATGTATCATATTAGCAAAACGCATGGCACGGACCGTTGGAATGTCAACGACGTACGGGTGATATAAGCTAACCTGCGTCTAGTACCCCGATGGTAGAAAAGGGCTGGAGGAACAAGATCTTGCAGTTCTCTCACACACTCTCCAAAGTGTCACTTATAAAATACCGATAAACATGCAACTTTGAGGCTCTGAAGTTCCGCCGTGGCCCATGCTGAGTTTCCAATGATTTTTGCACTGGCACGGTTTTCAATCGATTCCAGAAGCTCTAGCTGATATTTAGCAGAACCATCCCACAGGTGACAGCAGTACTCCATAGAGGGCCGAATCTGCGTTTTGTATAAAAGGAGAAGCTGATTCGGATAGAAGTATCGCCTAGCCTTAGAGAGGATAACCAGTTTCTTTGCAGCACACTTTGCAATGGAGTCGATATACTCGCCAAAGTTCAGGTTGGAAGATAGATTCAGACCAAGAAGTTGCAGATTTTCGGTTATCGGCAAAGATACACCCTAGAAAGTCGGAGTAAGTTGGAAGGGACTGCATTTTGCAGTGAATAAACAAGCCTGTATTTTAGTGGTATTGAAACTGACAAGATTGGCGCTGCCCCAATCTGAGACAGCCTGAAGTGCCAGATTCGTTTGCTTGACAAGGGACTCTCGACAAGACTGGATTTCATCATTGGTAGCCTATGCAGTTGACTAATATCTGATGGTTAAAGTGGTGTCATCTGTATGACTCCACAATGGTATCAGACACCAGCAGGTCGTTAATGTGCAGAAGGAACAGTGTCGCAGTCAGGACAGATTCTAGGGGGACACCTGCATCAATTTCTTTTAAGTCTGGTACAACCACCGGTATCAGACCCAGGGGTCCCGGGTTCGATTCCCAGCGGGGGTACATATTGTATTCGGTTTGGTTGGTGGTAGGACTTGTTGTAAGTCCGCCTGGCTAGCTACCACCATCTTTTCTAAATCTGACGCCATAACAACAATGTTTTCAGCATTGTTGTATTCCGGCAGTTAAAGATAAGATAGCCAGTTCCTCCATGATTGAGGATTCCGGGAAAGGCTCGCTTCCATCTTCAGCCTTATCAATGCTTAACAGCGGGTATGATGAAGGCTAAGAGACTCCCCGTCGTTCATTAAAAAAAAAAAAGTCTTTAGGATGATTGACCGTCCACTACAACTCGGATGGAGCGATTGCGAAGGAAGTCTGCAATCCAAAGTCTACCAGAGATACCTTCTAAAGGACGCTTAGCAATTAGGCTGTCATGCCAAACCCTGTCAAAGACTTTGGAGATGTCGAGCGATACGGCAAGGGCTTTGCCGTGTTTCTCGATTGCTTCACTCCAAAGATGGGTGGCATACACGAGTAGATCTCCAGTCGATCGACCTCGACACAAACCAAACTGGCGATTACTCGCCTTACCTTATAGAATACCTTAAAGACGGGTGTTAAGTACACGTTCCATAGTCTTAAAGAGTATGGACGTGACTGAAATTGGCCTGTAGTTGGAAGGGTCGTCATGGCTGCCCTTTTTGGGCACAGGCTGCACATTTGCTAGCTTCCACGATTGAGGTACTTGTCCAGTGTTAAGTGAGAGGTGGTACAGGCGAGTTAACACAGGAGACAGTTCAGGTGCACAGTTGCGCAGGACAATTGCTGGAATTCCATCAGTACCACTAGCTTTGTTCACGTTTAGATTACGGAGAGCTTTTACAACCTCTTTGTTGTGAATCTGGCAGTCACCCATAGAGGAGTCAGCACGAGGCAACTTAGGTGGCACTTTGCTACCGATATCGATACCGTCTATAATATAGACGTGAATCTTCCGCAAAAAGAGAGGCAAACAAGTTTGCTTCTCAGTCGCAGTATGAGCAAGCGATCCGTCCGGCTTCAGCAGTGGTGGAAGTGTAGGGCGACCGAAATTTTGTTCGGCTGCTTTGGCAAGGGACCAAAACTCTTTACTTTCAGATGGGTGGGAAGCAAGTTTGGCTCCAATTCGGCCGATGTGGTCGAAGCGTGCCCTGCGCAATATGCGTTTGCTAGACTTGGCAGCTCGGTTGAAAGCTTTCTTCAGGGTTTGGGTGTCCGGAGATTTGCGCGCTCAAGCATCAGCCCAGGCAAAAAAAGCTCTGCCCCCCTACCGCGTAAAAAATATGGATATGCACTTCATTTGACAATTGAAGCTCATTAAATTACTTTATTATGGTGACCCCAAAGGGACTGATACTGATATAGAATGTCTGTCTGGATCAGTTGTCAGCAGAAGGTCTAGGCAGTTCGAGGTACTGTGGCGATAGTAGGCAATTAAGAAGACACTGTTTTAACTTGTAATCTATTTATTTCATTAGAATTTACACATTTTGTGCGCGAGCGGATCAACCGCTGCTACGCAACTGTTTTTAGAAACGATTCTTTTTAATATAATCGAATCATGACATACCGTTCGATTATACGGAGGAGTTTGCATTGCGATGCAAATACTCCACAGTTCCTATGTGTTATATCTGGCATCTGCGTAGCGCAGTTAACAAGCTGAGATAGGTCGTGCGAAAAAGCTAGTCTTCGCGCCTCTCTCCCCGCATGGTCTGTCACCCGGTATGGGAACAGCCATTTCTTGTGATGGCCATTAAAGTCCCCCAGAATGACCAACTAGGCCGAAGGATAACGAGCCAGAGCTAGATCAGCCGACTGACTAAGATGGTCAATAAACTTGGTTGTCTCCTGGTCACCGCTGTGCGAGCGGTAGACAGCGGCGTAGAGAGTAAGCTCCACTCCGTTGTCCACCAGAGCCCACAGTACCTACTGAAAATTTGGACTCCTCATAGGTCTTGAGACTCTTGAAACAAGTGTTATCGCGGATGTACACACAGGCTCCGGCATTAGGTATGATCCGATGCTCCAGAGTATACCCGGGGTAGCTGAGGTACACCGCCTCATCTGAACAGTTGATTTGCGTCTCGGTGAGGCACTGCAGTAGAGGTTTCTCAGTCTCAAGATGGTGATGGACCGGAACGAGATTAGAGTGCAAGTCTCTGATATTAGTGACGACTTAAGGTGTGCTTAAACATAGGATACTTTTTTATCCCGATATTCCCAGGGGAACGAGAACCACGCTGGTGCAACCGAGGGCGGCTGCTAGTTATAGACAAATTATCCTATTATTAAAGCGAGGCTGTCACCAATTAGCACAAATCCTAAAAATCGCTTAAGGCTATTCATTTCTTTCTTAAGACATTAAAAATATGAATAGCATAAGCCTTTTGCCTTAGGCACTCATTATTTGGTATGTTTTGGTACTCAACTTTGGTATTAGGTACTATTGAGCCCGTAAAACGGGTAAAAGTAACAAGTTTTAGTTTTTTTAATAGTTGAAATCTATTGGCATCCATCATATTCTGAGAATTTTGTACATATCTAAACTCAAGTTATGATATGAAGGTTAAAAAACTTCGTTGTGCTCTTCTTGGCGTTAGCACTACCGTGCCCACGGATAAAAAAATATCAAAATTACAGGTACAGGTACAAATATCTTAATATTGAAATAAAATAACACCCTTATTTAACAAGAATTTAACGATAATAATCTTTTGAGTATTATTGTGCTCCTCCTTATCCATCCATAGCCCCGGTTTCCACTGGCAAAACATATACAAGAAAACATGTAGTAAACGTGTAATGCCGACGCCAGTCGTCGGCATTACACGTTCTACCGGTCTAGGGTTCCCTACCCCTACGTGTCTTCGAAAATTGGTACATCGATCCCTTACATCCCTCATAGTGCGCACGATGGCTTGTTTCTCTGACAGTGTTTTTGGTCGACGTTTCTAAACATCGATCATCTTATTTCGGTAGCTTTGTTTCTTCAACATTTGTTCGTCCGATGTAAAATCATTGATGCATTAATTTTCGAAGAAAGGTGTTTCGAATAGGGAACCCGGTGGTCTATGACTGGATTTCGTCAGTCCACGAATAGAACATGGACTAAACTTTAACTGATATGATTAATATGTGCTAGCTTAGCTTACTCTCTTACACCTATATTATTAATTTATAAGTTATCTCGCATTTGGTCAACAGTAGTAAAAATGGTCTTATACCGTCCATGAATGGTAGTTTTACCTTACCTAAGTTAGGTATAGAACAAAATATTGTTGGTCTAAATACAAAGTAGAAAATGTATGATCAGCGGCAGGTAATTCTGGTACTTAAAATACAAGAAGCGTAAATAACTATATCTAAGCACCAACTTTTAATAATCATGTCAGCACAGTTGGAGCATCATGTAATGGCATTTCCCATTAAATGAGTTTCGATGTTTCCCCGCAAGTGGGCCACATACAACCCGTCACTGGAACAATATAAATACTGAAAAATCTTAGATTGTATTACATTAAACCCAGAGGTGATTGTAGGAGGTTGCTTTTACGGATTAAGATCCTGAAGATGTTTTCTTTAAAATTAATATCATGCTCTTTAATAGTCTCTATGTGCCACATGCAAAACAGGCCTGTAGAGGCTCAAGAAATGCAAATTATGTCTTCGGGTGAGTACAATTAAATAAGTTTTGGGTAGGAGGTAAGTATACACATCAAAAGTGTCAAGAGATCAAGTTTTTTTTTTTACTATAAATATATCCAGTTAATATTATCAAAAGCAAGCTTTCAGATAGTCTTTTTACTTTATTTTTATCTTTATTCAAATAGTGAAATTTACAAAAAAGAATCATTAGCGATTAATATAATAATCTTTTGTGATGGTGATTCTCTAAAACGTATTTGATCCCTACACTTTGATGTGTTTATTCTGGGTTTAGCTTAAACGCTGTGCACAGTAAGTAGTATGTAAATCATAGTATTAGAAAAAATATATTATAATATCGCAGATTTTACTTAATTTACTTAGCGTAAATGTGGGTTCATCTGATTACAGGTCAGGAATGTCAAATGACTCCGGTTATCCACGTGCTTCGGCATCCTGGATGCAAGCCTAAAGCAATACCGTCGTTTGCATGCATTGGGAAATGTTCTAGTTATGTACAGGTAGGTACAGTCGGGGAACTTCTCGGTTGACCAGTAGAGTTTTTTAACGAGCTTTATTTAAAAAAGTAAAAGAAAAAGTTTATATCACAAACAATAGAACATTAAGATTTCATATGAATAATTAATTATTTCTTTGACTCTAGTACTTCCCGAGAAAACGTTTCCCAAAAATCTTTACTGTGTAACCGGGAAGTTCTCCGATTGTATACGATTGTATGTTGCTAAAAGTTCTAAAACTTTTATTTACCCCACGTATTATTTTGATTATTATTACATTAATTATTTTTCATATTAATTATTACATTCTGATTATTTTTACAAGTATAGATTAGATGTTATTTTATGATTTTGTACAATATCAGCGCCTACTACTCTGGGGTTACAGAGTTAAAAAATGAAAACCAACAATTAAAAAAGTCGATAACTGAAGTTCCTGTAATTGAATTATTTAACTTATTGTGTCAAAATATGGTATATTGCGAAAGATGAAAGATATTTTAATGATTGTTTTTTTTTTAATTTTGTACCCAAAAATATACCCGAGTTTTAGACTCATTTTTTTCAGTAAATATTTAAGATTAAAAAATGGGACTTGCAGTAATGTACTTGTTTTAGTAACACCAACACCGATTTGAAAGTGCAATAAAACAAAGCACCTCCGTTTTTGAGGTCCTATATCACACTGTGCAACGTTTCCAAATTATCACGGAGTTACTTTATAATCCTGAAGTTTTAATTTTTAGGTATCTGGCAGCAAAATTTGGCAAATGGAACGAACTTGTAACTGCTGTCAAGAATCTGGAGAACGAGAAGCAACAGTAGTTCTCTTTTGTCCCAAAGCTAAATCTGATGAGAAGAGGTTTATGAAGGTAACTATGAAATTTAAAAATACTTCGAATAATCACAGTATGTAATTGAGAATGCTTCAATTGAATAAAAAATAATATAAGCCTGATATAAAAAAGCACATCTAGAATTTAAGAAAAGCTTTGTCGATCAATACAACACAACAATTCGATTAAATTTTTGTGTGATATGAATGGCTGCGTCACTTTACGCGACGATTCTGCCAATGTCCGAGTTAAAAGAAACAGTGTTGAATTTGAGTGATCACTCAACGACAAAATGGAGTAAAGTTACACAAAGGATTAAAGTGATGCTGTCACTTTTATTTACAAAAAGAAAGTGAGAGACAAACAACATTACATTTCAACCTAAATACTTAACTCCTCTCAATTAACTTAATCTTAATTAAATTTACTCTATGTTTATTTAATAAGACCGTGAGGAGGTACTGCCCCCCTATCGCGTAAAAAATCTGGGTATGGATATGGGCTTCATTTGACAGTTGAAGTTCATAAAATTACCTTATATGGTCATTTAACTGTCAAATGAAGCCCATATCCATACCCAGATTTTTTACGCGATAGCCCCCCTGATCGCCAAGGCTACATACTAGGATCTTAGGTACAGTAACCATAATAAAATAAAGTTTTCTGTACATAGCGTATATCACCGCCAATGTATACGAATTGAGCCCTTGCCACAAGTAAGGAAGTGTTCCATTACTGGTGACTTGAAAATATGGATAGTAAAGATGATAATTTAATGTAACTTTCTTTCAACAGGTTTCTACTAAAGCTCCTTTGGAGTGTATGTGCCGACCTTGTGGCAGCATAGATGAAAGTTCGATTGTGCCGCAGGAGATAGCTGGATATTCAGATGAAGGGCCGCTGTACAACCATTTTAGAAAAACTTTATAGATGGGTAGTTTAATGATAGAAATACGATACGAAATTGGCATAAAAGCATTTTAGATTATATTAAATTAGAAGGCCTTGATCAAAACGGTTTTTTTTATTTCTTCTACCCTCCCTTTTTTAGGTTCTTCTAATATTATAAACACATTGAAGTTAGCAAAAGTTAGTGATTTACCTTTTTATACTATTATTAAAATGTAATGAATGATACGTACATCTTATGTTTTGGCGCGCACTGTTCATTGAAATAAAACAACTTTTACGGTCCTATAGTCAGCCAAATTGACTCACCAACTTACAAATTGGCTCGACACGTAGCGACAACCCTCTCACCACTAAGAGGCACCACAACAGCATTTGTGAAGGATTCTTACCACTTCATCAGTGCGATACAACACCTAAATCTCGCCGATGATGAAATCATGGTCAGCTTTGATGTACAGTCTTTATTCACATGTCTACCAGTACAGGACTGCATCAATATTACTAGGAAGAGACTTGAAAACAACAATATGCCTGTGGAATATGCAGACCTACTTGAACACTGCCTAACATCAGGCTATCTCATGTGGAATGATGAATTCTATGTACAAGTTGATGGAGTAGCAATGGGTTCTCCTGTATCCCCCATAGTCGCCGACATATTTATGGAGGATTTCGAGGAGAAGGTGCTGGCTTCAGCACCAGTGTATCCCCGGTTCTATAAACGGTACGTAGATGACATTTTCACTGTACTACCTAGAGATAGTGTTTCTGCTTTCCTTATCCATCTTAACTCTATTCATCCAAACATCCAATTCACTATGGAGTTAGAGGCAAACAATAAACTAGCCTTCCTAGATGTACTTGTTATTAGGAATCCTGATCAAACTTTGAGCCACACAGTGTATCGGATAGCAACACATACAGACAAATATTTAAATGGTGATTCACACCATCATCCTTCACAGTTAGCTACCGTAGGGAAATCTTTGTTTCAGAGAGCACGCGGCATCTGTGACGAGCAACACCTGACTGCGGAGCTTCGACATGTCGAGCAAGTACTGAGAAACAACAAGTTGCAAGTACCACGCAGACGTCACAGAAACTGCGCCAAACCAGTCACAGTAGAACGTCAACCTGCCATTTTACCATTTGTGAAAGGTGTCACAGACAAGATTGGGAGAATTCTAAAGCGTGCTTCTATTAATACTTACTTCAAGCCGCCCAAGAAGATCAACCAATTCCTACCACCAGTCAAGTGCAACATACCCTTTCAAGTCGCAGGTGTCTACAAACTGGATTGTGACTGTGGGCTCTCCTACATCGGGCAGACAAAGAGAAGTATAGGGACCCGCGTTAGAGAACATGTAGCTGACGTGAAAAATAGGCGCGATAACAAGTCTGCAGTGTGTGAACATGCTTTTGAGGGACCCACCCACTACATCAGGTTTGATAAGCCACAGATCCTCGCCAGGGAACAAAAATTTGTCCCCAGAATGCTGCGTGAGGCTATTGAAATTACCAAATACCCAAACTTCAATAGAGATGATGGGTGGAAGATTCCACCAGCTTGGGACCCTATTATCCATAAATTAAAGTCTCAACCCAAATCACGCACTGCAAGACCCAAAGATACGGTTAGCTCTTTTTGTAGATAAATAAATATAAAAAAGTAAAGGTGGAGACAACATATCCTAATTTTTTTATAAAGATGGAGGTCGGCCCGCTTTCGAAGTTTTCTTGGCAGTTTCTTTCTTCGAAGGTCCTCCCAATTTGTGAACTGCTAGTAGAGTCTTTAGTTTTCTCTTTTCTTAATAATAAAGAATTAAAATAACAATTAAATCAAAATATCAAATCAATAATAATTTGTGCCATAGTAAATGTCTAACCGTATCCGAACGAAAATAAATTAACTTTTCGAGGGTAGACTTATAAGTAGCTAGTCATCCCGTGACCACGGCAGCTGTAAAGGTGCCGAAACGTCGGGAAAATCAAAAAACCCCTAAAAAACCAAAAAATTACGGACAATTACAACTTAGTTCGTGGAAATATAGCGCGTTTGATATCCGTAAAAGTTGTTTTATTGTAATGAATGATTTACTTATTAAGTAATGTTTTCGTTGGGTGTATAATAAAGCCACCATTCCGATCTTAAAGAAAAAAAACCACTGTCAGATGTCAATGTCATATTTGTTGTCAGTGTCAAATAAGTGTCGTTTCGGATATCCGGTATTGTTGTTTTGTTTGTTTGTTTTTCTTGTCTTCAGTTATTTACAGATATTTGCGAAGTTAATAAAATCTATTTAGAATGAGCCGACGCAAGCGTGTAAAGGTATAAGTATAAACAAAATACATGTTTGATAAGCGAAACTTTTTTACTTTTATTAACAGGTTATGTTTTGATAAATCAGGTCGATAATCGCGAATTAGATGAGAAACTGAAACAGGATGACTCTGAATCTGACCAGTCAGAAAGAAGTAAAGTTACTTCTTCAAGTCCCACGTCTCTCGGAGGGCGCCGGGAGTCGTCCTCGAGCCGTACAGCTGATGTTAAGGAGACCAAGAAAGAAGAGAAAATTGTGATCGAAGAGAGCAAAGCTGACGATATTGAGGAGATAAATTATAAAGAAATGCTTAATAGGTGAATATTTACAAAGTCTTAAATGGCTTATTAACTAAAATGTTGAAATTCACTTTAGAAGCTTGGTATGGAATCCTCTGTGTTACTGATTCAACTTGAATAGTCAGAACTCCTGGTTGATAATAAGGATATGGCTTTTAGTATGTAAGCTATCTAGTGATTAAAGTTGCATAAATGTATTACAGTTTGGAGGGAGCTGCTTTTCAATCACGGTTGCCATTTGACAAGATGTCTTCATTAGAAGCTGAATGTTTTTCTGACTTACAAGGACCTTCTAGCCATGCCTTTATACAGATAAGGAACCGCATACTGAAACTGTGGTTTGAAGACCCTAAGAAACAGTTAACTCAGGAATATGCAGTTCAAAAAATGGAGGTTGTTATTATTTTACATTTAAATATCTTAAGTATACTATTTAAGTTGGCAGACACTTCATGATTTTCAAGTTCATAATTAAAAACCTACTATTTAATTTCAGTCTCCCTACAATGCAGATCCAGCTTTAGTTATGAGAACCCATGCATTCCTTGAAAGACATGGCTTCATCAACTATGGCATTTATGAGCGAATAACGCCAATTCCAACCCCGCCAAAAGGAAAGCAAAGACCCAAAGTTATCATTATTGGAGCTGGTTTGTTTGCATTTTATTTTATTTGAAATAATTTTATAAAAAATTGCTTTATTATTATATAATAAAATGTAGCCAGTAGCCACACTATTGAATACTCTCTATTAATGAATATCTATTATTTAAGAATTCCTTAAGAAAAAGATTTAAATTACTACTATATTATTTCTTTCAATTTTCAAACAATTAATTAATTTCAATGATATTGTAATTACAGGAGTGTCAGGCTTGGCAGCAGCTCGCCAGTTGGTGTCGTTTGGATGTGAAGTTGTCATCCTTGAGGGCCGTGACAGAGTGGGTGGCAGGATTGTTACTTACAGAAAAGGCCCTTATGTTGCTGATTTAGGTGATTGAAATTACTATTGAGAATCTTGTCATTCATGTTTATTGATTTTCTAATTTTTGGTAATTGGATTGCTAACTGCTTTACTACTAAAACTTATTGTTTAAATAAATTTTATTATAGAATATTAGCTCACATATTATTTGATTATATAACACTATATTTAGTTAATAGAGGCATACAAGTCTATATCCTAACTACAGTAGGCGCTCGGTAATCTGGCACCCGATTTTTTCCACTATGATTATTGGAACTGCCGGATTATCGAATTTGTATGGGATTTTAACATACAATGTAAAATAAATTCTACATACATAAACAGGTATCCACAATAAAAAACTATAGATGGTTAGTATTTTTCTTCTATAAATAAAGTCAGTTTGCTTTGAATTTTTTTCCTTTCATTCAGAAACACAAACAATTCAATCGCTCTGTGATCCGGCGTTCGGCTGCGCCGGATTATCGAGCGCCTACTCTACATGCTAAAGTGTGTTTGTTTGTCCTTCCTTCACACCCTAAATAAGAAGCTACCAATCGACTTTATTTTTTGCATAGTTTGTTGAAAGGATGGAGGGTACCAATGCTACTTTTTATCACGATATTCCATGGGAACGGGAACTACGCGGGTGAAACCGCGGGCGGCCGCTATCTGTGGGGTTAGCACGAATAACTTTCGAGTAAGTATCGAGGAAGTAAAGTAAAAAAATGTATGACATATTGAGCAGCGTTCCTACCGGACGTAAACGGAACTACATTTTCCTATACATTTTTTTGACATTACGTGCTCGATACTTACTCGATACTATTTCGATAGTTATTCGTGCTTGCCTATTGTAATAATTTTATTCCTCAGTTAAGTTTGAATTCAAAATCAAGCATACAAAGGTTTAAACTTCTATATGGATTTTGATTGTTTTCCAATACCAATTTTATTATTAATTTATATTTAATATCAATATTATGTTATTATATTATTGTAATGCTTTTTCAGGTGCCATGGTTGTAACTGGCTTAGGGGGCAACCCTGTCACGACATTGTCAGTTCAAATGAATATGGAGTTGCATAAAATTAAACAAAAGTGTCCACTCTATGAAGCAACAGGAAACCAAGTTCCGAAACACAAAGATGAAATGGTAATAATTATAGAAATCCTTTTTATAATAGTGTGCACTCAATAAAAAATTAAACTTTTACATAAACCATCTAATATATTTTTTTAGATCTTTAATGTACAGTCAACAGTAAGTCAGGCTTAAAATGTTTACATTGAATGCTTATGAAGCTCGACGGTTTTCGTAGTGCAAGTGTAAAACCTGATCTGTTGTTGACTGTAATACATGAAATGCAATAAGCATTAAATACATTCTATTACAAACAAATAACTTTTAGGTCGAACGTGAATTTAATCGTCTTCTTGACGCTACTTCTTATCTATCGCACCAAGTAGACTTCAACTATTACAACGATACACCAGTCTCTCTCGGACAAGCATTAGAATGGGTCATCAAACTGCAACAGAAGAATGTCAAGCATAAGCAGGTACTTAAGAAAAACTGTTGTTTAATAACGAGATGTCCATCGGCCTACTTTTTGTTTTAAATTAATACATATTTTCTTTTACAGATACAACATCTAAAAGCAGTTATTACAATGCAAGAGAAACTGAAAACAAATATTAACAAGTGAGTGTCTGTTTACACATTTGCAAACACAATGCTAAACCATTAACGGTTATTTTTCCTTCTTAAATCGATTTTGTACTGAAAGTTCATTACTTTTACATTTTAAGCGAAATGAAACAAATGAAAACGGTTTGGTTTACTGCAAAGGACTGTATGAGGCTTCCCTCGATTTAATCTTAATTATTACGTTATATATTTTTTATTGAGCATAAGTTGTACTTTTAGGCGCTTTGCATATGGAGCAACTTAAGTTGAGAAAACTATTAACATTTTAAAAGTTTCTTGTAAAAAGTTGATAGTTGCTATAAAGTTTACGGTTACCGTAATTTGATGGCAATCTGTGAGCAACTTTCATAGCCGAGTTGCTAAATCTACGCGATCAGCGTTCAGTGTGACGATGGATATCGAAGAAGCAGCACTTGCTTTTATTACGTCGTCGCCGTCGACGGCGCCAACAAAGACAAATTATTCGCAGCAATCGTCGGTTTTGGATTCATCCCTTTTTTTTAGATCGATCCCAATTTATTAACATAAAATAGAGAGAGAGAGAGAGAGCACTGGGAGAGGGAGGGTGTGAAATCGCCCGACGCGTTGCGATTGACGGTTGAAGAAACCGGCAACTTTAAAAACCGGTATAATATTTAACAGTTGCTAGTTGCGTCAATTAGGAACTAACTTAGTCATCGATTACAGCAACTGAAAACTGTTGACGATTACCGGAACTAGAAACTCGAGTTGCTTATGTGTGCGCGGTTCAATTGAAATATATGTAAACAGCTAGTTGCCAGTTGCTGCAATAGTTGATCCATGTGCAATGCGCCTTAAGTAATATTCTGTTACTTTATGGAAATCTTCATAAATCCAAATTCCATATAAATTTTATGTTTTGAATCAAATTGAGAATGATACAGTTTGTGATAGTCAGATGTGCTTTAGACGATCCTTTCAATAATCTAATTTTTACATAATATTAATAACGATATTGTTATATTTTTTATTTCAGAATGGCAGACATTCAGGAGTTGCTCAAATCTATGAAAATCGAAAAGGATGTGTTGCTTGTTGAGAAAGAGAAAGGTGCGACGGGAGATGCAAGCGTCTTGCAAGAGTTCAATTTGCGGCGTTTGAACAGAGAAATGAATCTGCTCTGTAACGAATATGACACACTGGTTACTCAAAATACTAGTATCGAGGAGAAGCTGACTCAACTTGAGACCAATCCGCCGAGGTATGTTTAGGTTTCAAGATTTCTAAATTGTTTTCATAATTGCTCCAGTGTTTGAGCATGAAATAAACGAACCAAAAATATATAATGACTAGGCAGTATTATTTTTTCAAAATTATTTGGGTGCAGAGGGGTTCAGAGCAATACTTTGCGACAAGGTAACCGTAAATTCAATCTGTATCTTTACCAAAGTTCTAAGAAGGAAGAAAGGAAAGAAGTCTTTTTGTGTACCTATGTTATTGTTTTTATATTTTTTTTCCTCCTCTCTTTTCTCATTGTCTGTATCGTAAACTAGCGGCCGCTCGCCGTTTCACCCGCGTGGTTCCCGTTCCCGTGGGAATATCGGGATAAACAGTATCCTATGTTTATAACCAGGCTACCTACTATCTGTGTACCAAATTTTATCCAAATTCATTCAGTAATTTCGGAGCCTTTTCAATGCATCAAAACGGGTTTAGAAAAGCTAAGTCCACAACACTTGCAGTTTACCGGTATATTCAAACAGCCCTGAAGCATATTGATGACAAAAGTTACGGGTTAGGATTAGGTTTAGGTTAGGATTGCTATTAGATATATCAAAGGCTTATGAAAGTGTCGATTATAATAGCATATTTTCGAAACTATATGGCTCAGGTATACGAGGTCTAAGTCATGTTTGGTTCAAATCTTATTTACAAAACAGAAAACAAAAAGTACAAATAGAAAATTATGACATCCAAAATAATGCAATTAAATCTCATGAAAAAGTTTTAAGTTATTCAATTTTGTTACTTGGTTGTGTCCTTTTTCTTATCTGCATAAATGACTTGCTTAAAGTAGTAAAAATCTATAAAATCCTTCCAGTATTATTTGCTGATGATATATCTATTCTTATTAAATGTGAAAATTCAGAAAACGCAAATATCATTCTCAAAGAAACAATTGAAAATATATCTACCTGGTTAAAAAAGTCACAACCTAGAAATAAACTACTCAAAAACAAAAATATTACAATTTCGACCTTATTGTAAGGCTCGGACTATAAGCATTGGGAATTTTTGCGTCCGGAAAAAAGCCGGCCCCGGACAAGCCCGGATTCAATCCGTCACTCAAACAATTACTTGAATTTTTGCTGCGTGGACTACATGGATCCGTGGCCATCCGATTCTGATATTTTCCTGACGTGCCTGTCAAATGTACGTCCGGATGCTTCAGGAAAAATCACGCCAGTGTCACGACTGACTCACGAGAGGTAGGAGGACTTTTTTTCTCATAAAATAATTCACGGTAGAATTTTCTTAACAATTATCGGACAATGCTGGGCGATACCTAACTTTAAGAAAGGTCCAAAATAAATTAAAAACTATATTTTTTTCGTCCATCGTATGATAAAATAAGTTTTTTAAAACCACTGGCACAATAGTTATATCACAAAATATCCATGTCCACAAAAGAGCCCATCATTGTTTAATAAAGTCAAAATTACAATACCCTTATTTTTGCGTCGCAGGGTTAATACAGTCTTTTATCATGCTAAACAAAATTTATGACTAAAGTAAAGTAAAGTAAATAAATAAATAAATAATAAATATTTCCATACAATCACACCAATTATCTAGCCCACGTTAAGTATCATGAAGAACTTGTGTTATGGATACTAGATAACGGATAAACATACATATATACTTTTTATTTTTTTTGTATATAAATATATACATAATATACATATTAAACACCCAGACCAAGAAAAATAGACATGTTCATGCACACAAATATTTGTCTTGTCCGGGGATCGAACCCGGGACCTCTGGCGCAGAAGGTGGGGTTAGTACCCCTGCGCCAAACAGGTCGTCAAGGGTAAAGAAAGAAAGAAAAACACTTTTATTCGGCTAACAAACAGTTTTATAGTTTTATAGAATAATAATTGGTAACAAAGAATATTATTGTAGCCGAATTGGTCTCCGTTCCAGCTTCTGTCGTATATTTATGTGACGCTGGTAATGTAACATAATTATTAGCAACATCCGTAAAATGCGCCATTGTCGTCTCTTGCAGCTTTGCTTAAATAATTGAATAGCCCTAGCTAAACACAATTTTTACGTCAACTATACTACTGTTACATTCGCGTGCGAGACACGAGACGAGACGCAAGACTTGCATGCACCCCTACTGCCTAACGGTTTTGCTAAGCTATCGCTATAGATATCCATTTTACAAACTTCCTACAAGGACTCTCGCTAACGCTATCATTTTCATAATTAAAATGCAATAATGGATCCAATAGATGAATAGAAATGTATAGGATTTAGATAAAAACTCTATCGTTGAAGGGTTTTACGAGAGTTATAAGTTTGAAAGCGATAGGGATAGCAATACCGTTAGGCGGTAGGGGTGCGGATGTCGTGTTGCCAATGCATCTACTTCAAACAAAGCTAAAGAGAACTGAAAAAAAAAATATGATTTTATTATAGTATGACCAGGGGGCTAATTCTCTAATTTTAAATCTATCGCAATCCCTTTCAATTCGTAATTTGAAAGTTATTCAGGCCGTCACTATTTGACATTTGAAAGAGATTGTGATCGGGACGCGTTTTAAAAGGTATGAAATAAACGAAATTGAACTGTCTAAGCAATATGACAAAGAAAAATTTGAAATTTCGGGACAGATTCGGTATTTTAATACTTTTCCAGTAGTTTTTTCGATTTTATTGGACATCAGTACTTTTGTACTAATTATGCAGAATTTGTATATTGCACAAAAGTAGCCTATGTATTAAGGCAGGCTGTATTTTCAAATTTCATTTAAATCGGTTCAGTAGTTTTTGCATGAAAGATTAACAAATAAGGAAACTGAAACACTTTTGAATTTATAATATTTGCAGGATCAAACTTAAAGTTATCTTAGCATTTTATTTGGCTTAAAAATACTTACCTAGCATATTTTTTACATCACTAGCATATTTTAAAGTAGATGAATTGGAAACACTGGACTCCTTTGACTCCACTCGCCGTTCCAGACGTGAGACGACGCGAGGTGACGAGGCGAGGCGAGAGGGCAGCTCTCGCCTCGTCACATCGTCTCGCACCTCGTCTCGCCACTCGCGCGTGAGTGTAACTGCCGTGGTATATAGATTTTAACTCAATGGTTTCCATTCGAAAGATAAAAATATACAAGTGCTAGCGAACTGAATAATTTTTCTCCGGAGCAAACCCTGATGCATGTAGTCCACTGCATCAGGATTTTTTCCTGATGCTTATAGTCTTCAGCTCCTTTGAAAATTAATACTCATTTCATAAATAAAGAAATAGAATTAGTTGACACGTTTAAACTTCTTGGTATAGTAATAGATACACACCTAAACTGGAAAAGCCACATCCAGCAATTAAACCGAAACTGGCTAAATTTAGCTTCTCTCTTTTAAATTAGTACATATACCACAAATATAGAAGCAGCACTATCAACCTATTACGCATATGCTTATTCACAAATAAAATACGGAATAATGTTATGGGGAAATAGCACAAACGTAAATGATCTCTTTATTATTAAAAAAAATGTGTTAGAATAATAGCAAAAATAGATAATAATTAATCATGCAAACTCTACTTTATTAAATATAATTGACTCACAGTTCCATCTTTATATTTATGATATTATGCTATTTACTTATAACAATTTAGAAACCTTTACTAAAGTAAAAGATACTCACATCATAAATACCAGACATAAAAACAGATTATTATACTTATATATATATATACTTACCACAATCCGGAATTAAAATGCTAAATACCAGCCCCTATTACATGTAAGTTAAAGTCTTCAATAAACTACCAACTTCCATAAAAAATGAACCAAACCTCCAAACATTCTTTAAGTCATTGAAATCTTACCCCATACAAAAATGTTACTACTCCGTAAACGATTACCTAAATACATGAAATATGGTAATATATTGGAATTTACACCATGCACCATCCCTTAGCAAAAAAACGTTAGCTTTTTGTAATTTAAGTTAACTGTCCATAGTCCGTAGATAATAAGCTGTTCTGTTATATTTTTTGCTACATCTTAACGGTTTCTAAACAGCCCTCATGTATGTAACACTTATGTATCTTTTAGTTTGCAACAATTTGATTTGATTTTTTCAATAAATGTGGTTTCTTTCTATCTTCTTTCTTTCAAGAATGGTTCAGTCGTCCAGGCGTAAAAATAATAGGCACCATCACACACATCGGTTTGATACCCAAACAAGTATGTAGCTAAAGCACGTGTGTTACGGATATCAACCCGACAGTAGGATTATAGCGACATTGAAAATAAAACGGCAAAGAGTAACTTTTGCCTTCATAATACAAGTTATGATTATGAATTATGATTAATTTTAACTTTTTAATTTTGCATTTTACAATGCTATTTTTATGTGATAAATATTAAACAAGAATATATACTAGAAAAAAGCAACTAGTCTCATCCCGTCAGGGCGACATGAGACTAGTTGCTTTTTTCTAGTATATTTTCTTGTTTAATATTTATGATTAATTTACCCCATTTTCCCCAGTTCCGTGTACCTATCAGTACGAGACCGGCAGATCTTGGATTGGCACTTCGCTAACCTGGAGTTCGCGAACGCTACGCCTCTCGGGAACCTGTCACTCAAGCACTGGGACCAGGACGACGACTTCGAGTTCACTGGGAACCACTTAACAGGTAGGAGTGGTTTTGTTTTTTAATGCACTAGTAACATCATATTTGACTCGTATGCTATATTACTACTTACTGACTACTAGTTTAAATGATGATTAATGATATTCTACTTATTTGCTACGGCGATAAAGTGCCATTAAGCGCAATAACGCGCGCTCTACCCCGCCGATAAGTATAAATCGCCCCTTTAAGTCGCTAAAGGAGGT
This sequence comes from Chrysoteuchia culmella, assembly GCA_910589605.1. NCBI lineage: Eukaryota > Metazoa > Arthropoda > Insecta > Lepidoptera > Crambidae > Chrysoteuchia > Chrysoteuchia culmella. The sequence continues at coordinate 13,400,725 of OU342653.1, forward strand.
CCATTTTATTTGTATAGGATGGGGTAGTTCTGTACTATTGTGATATTATGTTATCTGTGTCCTGTGCCGATATCAAACCAACGATAGGTTTCTTAACTAAGAACACCCAAACAAAGACGAATATTTGCGCCGCCGGAAGGAGATTAAGTGTTTTGTACCTAAACCATATTATGGTAGTTATAATACCATATTGTATTTGCATTAATTAGAACTTTAAATGTAGTTTTAAAATACAAGAAAAAATAACCGTAAAATACAGTGTCCTTATTGACGCCGCGCGTAGCTAGGGCCGCCTAACGAAGTTCGTTCAAAAAAGATTCCGACTAACAGAACCTCCTCCTTTTTTAAAGTCGGTTCGAAATAGAGTTTTTGTATGAAAAATTACCAGGAAATTTTTATACACATAAAAGGCGTGGACCAATGATTTTATATGTGTGTACTTGAAGCAAATCTGTCATACAAACTCGCATTTCGGAAGACCCTATATTATGGGCTATAATTTGCTATCTCTTTCCTTCGTGTCTTTTGCCCTACTTGTCAATTGTCAATGTCTTCGTCACAGATTTCATGCAAATAACTATGAAGGTACCATATCTATTAAAACATAATTGGCGTGTGATAAATATTTAACAAGAAAATATATTAGAAAAAAAACAACTAGTCTCATGTCGCCCTGGCGGAATTGCCGTGATTATGTTTCGTTACACCTACCCACTTCTAGAATTATTTATTAAAACTTTATTTATGATTGACTAACAATACCTTAAAACATAAGAAGGCAAGTACAAAAAAAAAAATACCCGACATTTTGTTGAAGTCGCGAAATCTTTCAAAAGCATTCATACTTCCGTCAATTAACAAAAAAACATTACTTGTTATGAAAATGTAATTAGCTTCGAAACGTGGTGAGAATCAAACGAAGCCTATAATCAGTGGTGACATTTGAACGCAAATGGGCCGTGTGTAGCCATCAATCATTAGCCAATGGGAGTGACGACACCGTTGATCGATGACAAAACGCTGCTCGTATCAGCTCAGTATATTCCATTATAGATGTAGCTCTGCAATTAAAGCAATATATTTATTTGATTTCTAACTACATGAACTGACCTCTGTAAATATAAAGCACCAATGTCACTGCAACATATATGCCAATTCAATCAAAATCTGTTAGCAGTTAGTTAGTCAACTACCTGAAAGAAGTATATCTATTTGGGCGCCGAGTGACTTGACTGTGAGCCACAGAACAAAGTAAGAGTATCCATATCCAACGTATTTTAGCCATCAATGATAAACTAAATAGAAAAGACGTCAATGACATCATATTCTGCCTACAGCTGGATGTTCTAGAGCTTCTAGGAAAACTTACTATGGGCTATTTCAATAATATGACTTGACTATAGAGAACGTAAGGAAGATGACAGATAATGAAGAAATTGTGTTATAATTTAATATAAAAAAAAACAGACGAGTTCGTTTTGTAAGCAAAAAGTACTCTTGTTAATTATTCAATATTATCAGAGGCAAACTCCTAACCGATCGTAAACATAATTTAACCGAATGACTTCATATTTTTTTTACGTGAATATCAATAGCGTTTCTCGAATGTGGTTGTGGGTTGCCTCCGTTTCGGCCTAAGGGTTTGACTTCGACCCGTTATATGATGAATTTTCGAGTTAGTGGCCGGTTGTGATCTTTCGCAGTGCATGGTAGTCATTCGCCCCGGGCGTCGGTTCGTGTCAATAATTACAATCATTTCTCGCTACAAGTTTCCAACTTGCAGGCGATAAATTACTGACTTCTGAAATGTCGTAATGGCCGTTGCGGAAACCATCAAAGACTGTACTTAGCTCCTTTACACTTGTGTAGAGTAACATTTGGCAGAGTGTTAACTTGCCAATGTCAAAGCAGCCATTGAAAGTTTAATACGAGAATACTAATACCTAAACATCGAAAAGTGTCAACTATAGAAACCGGATTAAATTCACCACCCTTTCCGATTGATACACCTTTCTTTTTAGCAAAGATGTCTCGACTTTGGTAGCGCATGGATGGATCTGGGGACTCGGTGGTGTCCCCACCAAGACGGAGCCAAGTGAAGCGCAAGGGCACTACCTACCTTTTCTCGAAGCGCTTCGTCGTTTTTTGAAGCCTCACAACTTCTGTCTGATTTATACTAGATCAACCAAATTCTCGGGATTTAATGTCAAAGTAGTCTTATTAAATATATACAGTCTTACCACAAAAAATCAGTTTGCCACCACACAACACACAATTCACCTTGTTTTAAATCGCGTTTACTTAGACACTTTTTCAGAAATTAAACGAGGTTTGAAACAGAAAATATTGAAACAGTTTTGTATTTGTATATTTTTATACCACAAATCTTAAATTAGGCATTGTTAGACACTGTTTTAGCTTCAATCATTCACTCCATTTACAAAGTTCATTCTTTAAGTTTTGTGATAAGGAGGTTGCATTCTACTCTCAGAGGAAATAATAAAAAAATTTTTTTTAATTGACGATTTTATTTACATAATGTTGGTTAATGGTATATGTATAAATAATTAAAACCTTTATTAATAAAATTATACAATGTAAAAAGGTATAATTATTTATGATTTTAATACATTTTGAATTCAATCTTTGACAGATGGTTTGGAAAGAGATTAAACTTAATGGTTTGTCCAAAGAGTATTTATATGTAACCAATCCATTGTCGGTTTGTCTTGTCTGTCAGAATTTGTTGTTATGATAAATATGTATTTGTATTCGTAAATTTAATATACTAATGGTCAATGATATTATATGAGTGTATTTAATTGATAATGGTGGTGCGTAAAATAAGTAAGTACTATCCGGCCAAGACAATCTGACCAAGACAGCTGAGAAAAACGGAAGAAATTTCAAAAAGCGGTAATCAATCATTTAATCACTGTAGTGCTCATTAATCACATAATAACTGTAGTGCGGTGATAGAAGTGGGCTGCAGGTGCCAAAAGTGCAAAACCGCATTCTTGTCATGCGCCTAATTATCTTGGTCGAGTAGTACCTGCATCATCAGCACTATAATTATTGATGAATGGATTCATCTTCATGCGATATCTTTGTATTTGATGCGTACAATAGTAATATATAAGTCAATGGATGCTTATGGTTTATTTCTGATAAGTCGTCTAGATCTTCCATATCGTTTCTGTCTAAAAAATCTATTGCAAAATCAGCCATTTCATAAATATTAATTACAATAAACTTATACTAAACAAACATAATGTCAAATCGAAATATTTTTTGAGGTTAAACACAACTTAAACTATAATAGGGGGGAAGGGTCTTTAACTTTGACAGTGTTTAACTGCCGAAATAAAATTAATAACCTATCTGTAGATGGATAGGGCTATCTGAGATAGTTATCTAGGATACCGGCTTCGTTGCCTAGCAACTGTCGTAATTTTGTTCATATTAACAAAAATATCTTAGGCAACTATCTCAGATAGCCTAACCAATATCTACAAATAAGTTATTAATTTCGGGCGTTAGACACTGGTCTAAACGCTAAACACGGATTTGTGGTAGACATTTTCTTAGACACTTGTTAAACAGTAGATCAAACCTAGTCTAAATGTTTTGTGGTAAGGCTGATAAAGTTTCAATTGCATTGGTCTTATACTTTTGATTTTATTGATATCTAAAAACTGATTCTGATTTCGTCACTGACTCACTGATGTTCATCAAAATTCTTAGGGTACTTCCTGAAGTTCTAGAAAGCTGAAATTTTTTATTTAAGCTAGTATTAGTATACAAACAACTTTAAAATTCGAAAACTTGGAACTTTTACCCCCAGCCCCATAAACTAGGGAATGCAAGTTTTGAAACTTCCGCTAAATTTAATTTTGGAGGCCTGAAAATTGATATAGGAACTCCTTGTTATAAATAATAAAACACGTATTTGAGGATTTTTAGTAAATCATACAAAAATATGTTAAATCTTACCAAAAACATTTTCCTTGTAAAAATGGTATGCCAAGACGTCACCATAGAGCTTGCACTGTCAAAAAGTTAACAGATCTTAAATAGAGCCAAGCTTCTAACTCTACACGCCCTTACTCTACAAGCTCTAACTTTACAACTCTACACCTTAGTTTTAAATATGACTTGGCCGTTTCGTTACTACCACCACTATTGTGTAGCAGAAAAGTAATGAACACTGAATATTTTTTTCACCTTACGCCCATGAAAAGGTAGCGAAACGGCCAAGCCACAAATTATGACTAGAACTTGGTGGGATATACTATTATGTATGTATGTATTGTAGTGCAGTTCCAAGATTCATATTCAGATTTATTTATTGCAAGTCACAAGTTAAAAACGGTGTTACTTAAATCGGTAGGTACAGTACGAGTGACGCCCTGTTAGGGCACAGCAAACATGCGGGGCAACTATTGCCTTTTACTTATAAATTAACATATAATTATTTTTCATTTTAATTAACAATACTCACGTCCTTTAAATAAATTGTACATTACCAAACATAATTGCAAAAATATGTCATATAGTATTATGTATATAATCTGTGAAATTTACATTTTAATTCCTGCCGTCATTATATTTTAATTCCTATTTTATATATTTAAATAAATTGTATACTTACATATATTTTTTTTTATTATAAGCTTAAGACCATTAAAATTAAAGATTTTGGTTGCTTTAGACCAGACATTCTAAGGAAGTCGAGCCCGCCCGAGTGTGGTAGAGTGAGTGTACAGTTTCATAAGGTACTATGCAAGCAGACAGTATTCAATTGGACCGGGAGATAATATTTCCGTACAATTCCTTTAGAACCTAAAGTTTTTTTACAACTGATACTTTATCTAATCTACGGTCGCTCTCTGAAATCAAGATATCAAGCTTTAAAATAAATTCTATCCATAATACGACTCTTTAACTTATCCCATTGACCTAGAATCATTCTTCATGGAAACAAGGTCTCTCAACACATCTTACCTAGAAGCCCAAGGCGTGTATATCAGACTGAAATCCGTATGTTCTTTTATGAAGTTTGTTACAACTTTGAGATTTTCGTCAGTAATAGTGCAAACATTAAAAGAGTTGTTTTCATTCAATACATCAAAATATAAACAGTCATTCGACATTTAAAATTTATCATAAGTATAAAAATATCATTGAAAAATGCGAAAATTCAAAAATCATAAATTATTGGCTGTTGCATCTTAATCGATCGTAAAACATCTGAAAAGCTGTTTCTGTCGAATGCAAGGATATTGCTATCCCATTATTATTTAAAAAATATAAAGGTATTGAAGAATTTCGACGGTGGTCCGCAAGTCTCGGTAGCTCAGTGGTTAGAGCATTGGACCGGATTTCCAAAGGTCGTGGGTTCGAGTCCCATCTGAGAATTCACTTGTGCCCGAGTTTGATTTAAAATTTATCATAAGTCATTCGACAATCAGTAATTTGATCTTCGACACTTAAAATAATTCATTAGTGCCTAGTGACTTTTACTATACTTCACTACCTTGCAAATTCAACGTGGGATAATGAGAAGGTCCGTTGTCTATTTATAATGATTAAACGCATTTTCTCATTCTTTATTACCATCCCGTGCGCATAAAAAGTGAAGAACGAAACTGTTGCGTTGTTATTCAGTCAAAAGATATGTATCGCGACATCCCCAAGACGCCTCTTTTGTACATTCGGAGCCCGTGCAGTGCGTGCGTTGTCGGCCATATTTCTTGCTGTTCGCTCAGCGTTCGCGGCGTGGGTAGTTGAAAAATGACATCTTGATTGTTGTGCGTTATTCTACTCATGAGAATGTCTGGAGTGGTCGCGTGCACACCTATTGTGGACGAGGCCGCGGGCTCTACAAATTGAACGATTGTTAACCGTTTCTTGAAAATGCTGCTATCGTGACTTGTCACGAAATTGTTGTATTTACCGTACCTTCGCATTTGGTTGAAATACGGTACTCCATGTAGATGATACGTCTGGTGTACATGATATGATTGTTTGTGTGCTTGGGTTCTTGGAACAGAGATTTAATTTTGAACTAGGACATTAATTTTAATATAAATAGTAGTACAAAATATATGAGGCATCTTTAATGAACACAAAGGCCATAAATTAAAAGTCTGCAATTTTATAGAAGAGTTAGAATTTTCTGTTTACCGGTTTGAAATGATATATATGCTAATAATTTCCAACTTACATTTAAGTACCATTAAATTCTACACGATTAAGTACATATGCAACGTAAAATCCTTACAAGTCTCTATATAATTAGTTACAACTTTAATTTATCTCTTACTCGGAGGCAATATATCATAAATAAAAAGTAACAAAGCCACAGTGGACATAAATTATAAGCTGTTTTGCTGTTTACTAACGACAAATGGCATCTGAAACAAGTCCCTGAGGTGGCGTCTGGGGCCAAACGATCGTTCTCTAGGCGGGATCGCGGCGGCAACAAGTTTTTGATAACGCCATGCGTGGCGTGAAGCAATAATGAATGTGATACAACCGAGCCCTTCCTCATTTATCACACGCTCTATGAATAAAATATCTCGACGCGCTGCCTTTAGGATAGTCCGTTCGTGCCGAGGACCTAGCAGCACGCTGCGATCGCAATCTTTAAATCCAGTAATAGTTCTCACTAGATATTCGCTTTGCTCCGCTTTGTCCGGCGTGAAACATCGCCGGTGGATATTACGAATCAAGTCTAGAGCAATACATTTTATATAACCCTTGAATCACGCCGTCAATCTTCTTTTGACTATAAATGTCGCTGTAAAAATGTCTGCATAGCACTACTTCCCGACACAAGCTTGGGCAAGAGCAGACTACATCTGCTCACATCCGGTTGCCTAAGGTTTAATATACCCAATATTGGTTATCTTTTCTTTCTTGGGGTGTTCTGATCTCGTACTTGTAGGTGTTATTGCAAACAGTGTTTTGTTTAATTCGGTTGTTTTCGTATCGCATCTTGGCGTGTCGCACCTCCTCGCTTGCGTTGCCTTTCGAATGACGACTGGAAGACATCTCGCGACGGCAGAGTTGCCTGCGGAGGCGTTGGGGGCGTGGATGAATAAGCAATGAGCCGACGAATGGCTCTATTAACCCACCATTGTTCTCCGCGATCGCTGCAGTTGCGCAAGCGACATGTATTGTTCGCGTCTCGCGGCTTTCACTACATGCCGATGACGTCACAAACGCTTAAGCTTAAGGCCTAAATGCCTTCGGTGTTAGATGTAGTGCAATTTGCATTTATCGAGCTTTAAAGAGCAGTGAATGCACACAAATGCGCTAAAGAAATGTCTGTGTTTAGTGCTTAATGTAACCCCGCAGTTCCATCTTTGCCATTTCTAGTTTCGTTTGAAAATGCGGTTGTTATTTTTTAAAATATTGTCCTTGTGGGCAATAAATAAGTGTTAGTAGCGATAGGGGAAGTGGTTCATCTTGATAGGTGCTTTCAACAATGTTTTGCTAGGTTTGCCGTCGAGCAAAGGATTTATGTGGTGCGAGGTTGGCTGGCCCGGGAGTCGGGCGGCACTTTGTGCGTCTAATTGACAAGTGTTCGGGAGCGATCGGGCGTCACACCTCGCTAACGAGTGCTCGGCGCACTTCATTGGGCCCTCCTGCTTTAATGAAGCAAATAACTTCCACACCTACACGAATAGTAAATCCTATGAGACATCCATCACTCATCAGCACCAAATACCAAAATTAAATTGTGTTATATTGTCATAAGTATTGAAATAAAAACTATCAGGCGTAGAGTCACAACACGACACAAGTGAATGACAGGAAAATCTTTCGATCGGCATACTTTTTACATGGTTTCTTTGTTACCTAGTTTAATGTTTATTTTTTTTGCCCTCTATGCGTAAATATTTTTCTTTCTTTCTTTCTTTCGATAGAAAGTGTTAAGTAGTTGCGTTTTGATTTTAAGGCTTTGTACGTATTATATGAAAACAACGCAGATTCTTCAGATCTTTTTCTGTGCAGATTTCATGACTTCTTTTTTATTTAGCATAATAAAACATTTTTATGATTTTTTCAATGCTTTTCATACTTATGATAAACTACTGAAAACTTACTACTACTAATTCACTTGTACAATACTAATACTACTAAATCACTTGTGGCCGAGTTGATTTTTTTCCAATATTTTTCTATTTAAAATGTATCATAAATAATAAAACATTACTTAAATGTTTTTTCTTACAATACTTATTATGAACAAAAAACCTAGTATACCCACTATCCAAAATATGAATCGGGTTATCACAGGAATGTTCGAAATTACTGCCGGGTCTGTCGACAACGTCGATAACGAAGGTGCTTCAGGTAAACACAGTAAACAATGTTTCCTTGCTGCGATACAATCGAAATACAACCAGCCAGTATTATGTGTTGATATTTCCAACTGTTCCTGGCGAATACCGACGGACTTGTATTTGCTTGCATTCGTAGTAAACTGTCTGTATTATGTAGAATTTAAATAATGCTAAGTAACAAGTAATAACAAACTCAACGATGGATACGCCAACCAGCCTTATTTGTTGTGTAAAGATAACTTGTTTTTGATAATTGCATTAATCTGGTTTTCTGCGCTGTTAGACCCTCTGGGCGACTGGTCTGTATAATATAATTTGCATCGTGTACAGTAGTGGTTTTATTACCAACAATTGGCCACTATCTAGGCGCATTTGCACGATCAGCCGTCATACCGTTTAATATATTGTTTCTGGCAAGCTATCTATCGTTATTCTTGCTATTTGTTACAGGCTTTCAAAATTAAGTAAACAGCTTTAGACTTTCCCATAAAGTATAGCTTTGCTCGAACACTTCTGCACAATGTTTGCTCTTATTAGAAGTTAAAATTGTGTCAATAATATTATTCATAGGTTTTTATTAAGAAATGTTCAGAAGCTACACTATATTCAAGCCACAAGGGCTATTGAAAAGGAATTTAATTTCAACTTTGTAATCGTATTCATTCAAAATTTGATTATTCCGTGTTAGTTTGAATCGGGCCTCAGCTTAAACTTTCCTTTCATAGTAAAAGTTGTAATCCTCTTTGTGAGCCCTAATTGAATTCACTGTTATGCTAATACTCTGATTTCCCATCTTATTTCGTTAATAGAGGTCTGTGGTAAACCAATTAAAGGGAACGTTTGTGGATTACTCAACTTTCGGTACACGAATGGTTGGTGGGTTCAGCCTGTGCCTACACGGGAAATTAAACGTTTACCTAATCCTTTATGGAAATAGTGCTCCAAAGCCCATTGTCATCGGGATATAATTAAAAGGGTGCTCCGAAGACACGTGATATATTTGATGTAATATTGTGACTTTTAATCGGGTATGGTAAACATTTAACATAGTCATTTTATTGTTATTTGGCATTAGTGTCTATAAACTACCTGAAAATAAATGGTATTAATAATTAAAAAAAAAGAAGAATGATAAGGAATAAAATGGTAAACTTTCGGTACACGAATTGTTGGTGGGTTCAGCCTGCGCCTACACGGGAAATTAAACGTTTACCTAATCCTTTATGGTAATAGTGCTCCAAAGCCCATTGTCATCGGGATATAATTAAAAGTGTGCTCCGAAAACACGTGAAATATTTGACGTAATATTGTGATTTTTAATGGGGTATGGTAAACATTTAACATAGTTATCATATTCTTATTGGCATTAGAGTCTATAAACTACCTGAAAATAAATGGTATTAATATTTTAAAAAGAAAACAAGAATGTGTAAGGAATAAAAAGGTATAATAAGTCCATAAGATGGACCACGGTTTTTACGATTTTTGTTAGTAATATTATTAGAAAAACCGGACAACTGCTGGTCGCACTCACCCACCGAGGGTTCCGCACAATCGAATTCAGGAATCGAGTCTCGCAGTTTATTCTGACGTTTTTCCGACATTTAGTTTCCGAAGCTAAAGACTAAATATTTCGTGATTTGATTACAAATGTCTAGTTTTAATTTTTTTTTCCTGTACTTGTAGTAAAAGACGATATTACTTTCCAAATTTCACAGTTCTAGGTCAACGAAAAGTATCATATGAATTTTTATTCCCCTCGATAATGCCGAAATATACGTTTTTTACGGCATAAACGGCTCTACCTATTTTTTACATTAATTTACAAGTTTGATTTTTCACAGCTTCAAGAGATTGTTGTCCTGAGTATATGGTGGTTTAAATTTCAACTCGATACCACCACGTGTACCTGTGTTGTTCCCGAAATTCAATTTCGGAAACTAATGACTATATTTTTATGATTTAATTACAAATGTATGGTTTTTTTATTTTTTCCTGTGTTTGTAGTAAAAGACGATATTACTTGACAATTTTCGTAGTTCTAGGTCAACAGGAAGTAGTACCCTTTGAATTATGATTCCCTTGAGAGTGCCGAAATATATGTTTTTTGCGGCATAAACCGTCCTTTCTTTTTTTGACGTTAATTTAAAAGTTTCATTATTTACAGCTTCAACAGACTGTTGACCTGAATATATAGTTTTAATTTCAACTCGATACCTCCACGTGTTTCTGAGAGAAATGAAGACAGACGGACGGATAACAAAGTGATCGTATAAGGGTTCCGTTTTTTTCCTTTGAGGTTCGGAACCCTAAAAAAATAGAAAATATCACAATAATTTACTTACTTACACTACATGAAACTTGGCAATTCTTGTGACAAATTGATAGTTAGTACTTAAAAGGAAATTGCGGGAAATCATATTTAAATGAACTGTTTAAAAAAAGAGGCAGAGTGAAAACCTCACAAATGAACGATTCCGATTTCCGAATGTTGAAAGTAACAATTGATTATTACGAGAATCATTAGGCTAAGGCAGTTTACTCGTACTACTATGGTAAATGTATCAATTGACCTTTTGTCTGCAAAGGCATTTAGCTATCTACTTCACACTTAGATAACAACACGTTGATTTGGCTGATTTATTTGCAAATTATTCAATTAATTGACATGAGTTATTGGTTAATATACGTATTTCTATGATTTAAGACACGATAAGGCTGAAGATGGAAGTAAGCTTCTCCCGGAATCCTCAATCACTGAGGATCTGGCTATCTTATCTCTCTGCCGTAACACAACAATGCTGAAAACATTGTTGTTATGGCGTCAGACTTAGATAAGATGGTGATAGCTAGCCAGGCGGAATTGCAACAAGTCCTACCACCAACCAACCGAATACAATATGTACCCCCGCTGGGAATTGAACCCGGGACCCCTGAGTCTGATACCGGTGGTTGTACCACTAGACAGAGGCGGTTAAATCTCCAATTTATAAACAACGGGGAGACGCTTAGCCTTCATTATATTCGAAGTTAAAAGTAATGATAAGGCTGAAGGTGGAAGTGCGCCTCTCCCGGATTAATCAACCTCTGAGGAACTGGCTATCTTATCTATCTCTAACTGCCAGAATACAATATGCCATTCTTTCCGTAAGTTAAACTTGTTTGTCAGATGTTTGTTTTTATGAAGGTTTATTTCTATAGGCACCTCGATAACATTCTCTAGGATTATTTTTAAACTAGGTATATGCAACGCATATAAAATGAGCTTTTGCTAACATTCGCAAGCCAACAACATACTTTTCATTCCGTCCAAGCTGCGTTACTGTGTTATTAGTTTATGTTGAGTAGAGGGCGTTTACAAAAGCTTACAGTGCGGTAGTGCATGTGTCCCTTTATTGCTCCTCTGGATGGCTGAGCATTCCGGCCGCGAAGTCGGTCGCCTCTAATGTTGGCGTATTGCGGTTTTATTAACGTTGTTGCCGTCGTTGCTACATTCCGCAACATCTTATACTGCATACGTGCAAATATTTATTACCTTTATATCTTTCACAGTGGTTTACATCGTACCGATATTGGAATTAGATTCCGAGCTAGTTTGTTGGCGGTGGAATATGATTTAGTACGTTAGCTCCCATGAATATTCTGTAGCTGAGTTAATAGTCTACATCTGTAGCATTTACTTAGGTACAGTATATGCTGCCGTCTGTTTAACTGATTGGAATGCTTTAAATATTGGTATTAAATGGGCTATATATTAAACCCAAATGTGTACTTAAGGGAAGTTACCATATAAGTACTGTTGTTTTATCATTACCATCTCGGTCACTTCGGTAGACTATAGCTTTGTTTCCCGCATCAACGTTGCATTTGACACTCCGTAAGTCGCTGATGAATACCCGTAATATAAATTCAACACGTGAGAGAGTAGTTTGAGTCCTATATCCTTATACTAGCGACCGACCGCGGCTTCGCTCGCGTGGTTTTCGGTTTGTTACAGAAATCCTCAAATGTGAATAATTTCTCACTGACGCTTCGCTCCTATTGAATTTATAGAAAATAGCTTCGGCCCGCGACGCGACTTCGTCCGCGGAAAAATTCTTGTTTTAACATAAGATTACACTCAATTGATATTACTGTATTTAATTTTATTAGTAAAAAATTTTTTGGAATCAGATCAGTAACTTCAAAGAAGTTCTCTTTTCTGCTCAAGGTAACTTAACCCTTAGTCGCCTTTTACTTATTTTATTTATTTATTTATTTAAGTTAGGTATCTATTTAATTTAAAGCTTCTCTATATACAATGTTTGAGGTTGTTTTATTTTTCGGTAACAGAATAATCTGCTTTTCGGATGATCCCACTCTTGATAGACCAACATATAATTGCCCATGGGAAAAACATTCTTTTCGTAGGTCAATGCCAACCAAAGAGAATGTTTGTCCCTGGGACTTGTTAATAGTCAGGGCAAATGATGTTTTTATTGGAAACTGGAGTCGTTTAAACGGTATAGCAGTTTTACCGTCACTCAATAAAGTAGCCGCAATCCCAGAAGAAGCCACTGCCAAAGCTATTTTTCCGGATTGCCTAACATGTGCTAATATTAAATTAGCGAGGAATGTTTTCCCTGCGCCTCCTGGGGCGTCTAAAAAAATATTTTTCCTTTATTATTTGTTACGCTATCAATTATTTCATCAAAAGCCTGTTTTTGGTCTGTCACTAATTTGGGTAAATTTTCATTTACAAAAATAGCTAATTCACTGATGTTGTTCGGATGTACCAACATTGTATCTATTGCATCATTTACAGGGCGAACTGGAGACGGTAATCCAAAGTCACTCAATGTTTTATCATTCAATGCTAAAAGTTTGTTTTCAATTTGTATTAAACCTTCATTGTACATAACATCATTAAAAGGCATGGTAAAGTCCTGATTTTGTTGTCGAATTCTATGTACAGAAATCCTCAAATGTGAATAATTTCTCACTGACGCTTCGCTCCTATTGAATTTATAGAAAATAGCTTCGGCCCGCGACGCGACTTCGTCCGCGGAAAATTGAAAACAAACTTTTAGCATTGAATGATAAAACATTGAGTGACTTTGGATTACCGTCTCCAGTTCGCCCTGTAAATGATGCAATAGATAAAATGTCTGCTGGAACAGTTATTTCCTTTTAGGCATGCTCTCAACAAACTACGCACAGACTTGAAAACAATTATGAACAAAGGGAGAGCGACTCGAACACCGTCCGCCTTTACAAAACAAAACAATCGTAATATCGAATAACTCGTATCGATTATTACGATAGAACGAAGTACGAAACTACGAACATACAAAACAAACGTACAACGAAATTTTCGATTATGAGGTATCTATCAACGACAACAACCATACGAACGAAACAACCGAAACCAATAAGCAACTGACATGTAATATTTAGAACTCCAACTAACGACGTCGTGGGCTTAATAATTCGAGAGGGTCATCAATCCACGGAAAGTCTTAACACCGCGATTCAGAAAAATTACGTAATTGCAGAACGCCATCTATGGGCAAATAGGTAAAACGTCTGCACAATGAAAGTTATGCTAGGGGCATTTTGCGTTTTAGTAATTTTATATTATCTCCGAAAATGTATGACCAATTGATATACTGTAAATGGCAAATCTTATCTGTATGATGTTCTTGTGATACTGAAATAATTTATTGTCATAAGAATTAATATTTTGTTGCTCAAATAATCAACCAAACGTAAGTATGCCGAAAAAAAAATTTTTTAATGCAATAAAAGAAGTATAAAAGATAAAATATAAAAGATAGAGATATGGTATCGCGGACTTTTTTGTAGAAATAATTAAGACGAACCAGGTAGCCATACATTGTTTTTAATTTTAAGCAACTGTTTAGGCAGCGCTCGCAAATAATACTGTTTTATGAGGTATTTTTTTCCGACTTGCTAGACAAAAGTTGTGATAGCTCGGTTAATATACATGTTATAGAAACAATTTATAGCCTATAGCACTCAGGAATAATGTAGCTTTCTGCCAGTTAAAAAAAAAATTGAATTGGATTATGAGTTCCAGAGATTACCCCCTACATACAAATTTACAAATTTTACCTCTTTATAATATTAGTATAGATGCAGTACCTACATGACTACATTTGCTCAGGCAAGCGTTTGTGCAAGGTTCCGTCTAAAGCGGTCGGACAGTCAGTGCAGTGCAGCGTGAATTGCGGAAACCCATTCCGGTTTTGCCAGCACCCGTTCGTTTAATTCTGTTTTTTTGCTCACTGCTAGACATTATTTAAAAAGGATGTTGCTAACAAAATAACACTAGGATTTCTAAAGAATAAGTATTTTAATTTGCGGTTGTAAGTGTAGAGTTCATCAGATACTCATTGTAGGGATTCTCCATCCTTAAAATTCAAAGCCTGATATGATAGTTTTTTTTTTATGTTAACACTAGGTCACAAGTCTTGCTTAGAGAGGAACGGATGGGCCAATGAATTGCATTTGCGCTGGACATATGAAGCTCAAAGTCATGGACTAGTAACCCAAACGGCTTTTACAATACGCAAGTCAACCCAACTCCCTGCCAAGTGCCAACTAACGAACGACGCTTTGATAATTGGACTTTACTTTCCTATTTGAGCCGAAATTAACATATAAATAAATCTTTTCTCAGTATAGTCTAGTCTAGATAGGGCAAAATAAATCTAGTGCGGGGGTAAAAGCAGTAAAATATACTTACCACATTCACTTGCGGATCATAATCTCTAAAATTATCCAAAACTATGATCAACTTTGATGAAAGTCATCTAGTTCGGTTAAAACTTATAGATTGTTTGATGGCGTGTTTGGTCATGTCGCCACGTAGATTTGCATGCGAGTGCCGTTTAATAGGCGATTTATGTATGGGCAGTGATCTGCCATATGTCGTTCCCAGTCCGACCGTGCTGAAAACGTCCCAGATGTTGCAGAGGGCGCAAAATGAAACACGTTAGCGCTTCGGCTGACGTCAGTTCCCTTTTTTGTCGTGCCGCCTGTGGAAAGCCATTTATCAACTTTTTATGGAAACGCTTGTTTTAATTTATGCTTACACTAACTTCGGACTTTACTATCTCTACGACCTCATTTGCAACCGCGGCTCTGTTACTGTTTACAGACCACAGCGCGAACAAGCTGTTCCTCGCATTTTAAAACTAACTTTATGTCGCACTGAACGAATGTTTACGATAATGCTTTCTTTATATGGTATTATGCAAACAGAATACTTGAGTTTAACATAATTTAGTTAACGCTGTCACTTGACTTGAATTTCTATGTAAATATCATTACGTAGGTACTTCTACTGTAAGTAAGTACAAGTATGTACAAGTTTAAATTGCGGAAAGTTGAATTAAATAATAAATTACTTCGACCTTTTTCATGGAATACCATCAGAATGTGACTAATTTTCATTTGATTGTAAAACGACAAGTCCATACGTCCGTTTTGCGGCACATTTGAAAGGTTTGCAATGCAATTACATCTGATGCTTGTCTAAGCGCGCATCTGATAAGGCGACTAAAAACAGCCAGCAAAGTTTATTTTAATTAAATTCAGCATTTTTACCTCATACTTGCAGCGAAACGATAACATCGCCAGTGAACCGCTTAAACGATACTTAATCTTATTTCAAACATTAATTAGGTGGACAGTTTTCATTCGAGTTCGCCTGTTGTTGTCTAAACGGTTAAGAATTAATACAGTTCGTTGGGAACAGGTACAAACGGGTGTCTTTAGTAACAGAAGTTAGCTGTGCTAGTGTCCCTAACTTCATAGGAACAATCCGCAATCCTCTGGCCACAGGACAAATTTAGCTTATATTAACTTTTGCTCCGAGTAAATTTCTCTTCAACGGTGCGGCCACTGCACTTTCAAGTGGTAAAGTTTTAATCTCGTCTCCGGGTTGCGGATTATGTGTACCTTGTGTGCCTCATGCTGACTTGAAATTCGTTTTAATTATGCTTTTAAAAGTTCTTTATCATTATGTATCATTGTTTATGCAGCATAGAGTTTGTTTCACTGAAACGGAAAGAGGAATTTGTTAGCATTTTGTAGAGAAATATAAACACTATATATACCTACATATTGTGTTAGTAAATGCTGGTTGAGTTTACGGTTGGGTTAGTTGTATTTGTCCTTGCCCATCAAGGTAAACGGTCAATCTGGTGAAGATCTTGAGAAGCCGATGTATGCGGAAACCCTCGCAACAAGCACATAAGTGAAATTTGCAGCTCTTACTTCCAGCTTTAAGGTCTTAAAAGGTGGCAAAAGAGGTCAAGAATTAGCTCCTGGATCTATTAGTCAGCAACAGCAGCAAATTTAATAACTCTAAACTGCAAGGGGAACCTAAGATGTTTTTGTGGCACTTTATGACACTATTAACTGCATAATAGTGAGGATTATGCTTCTTTTACCCGTAATGTGTTCATGCATAGCAATTTTTGCAACTATTAGTTGCACAATAGGTAAAAATGCCGCCATTTTGACACTTGACGGATTTTTACTGTCTTTCTTTTCACTTTCTTTAGAACATTAAGGGCCGATTTCACCGCTTCAATTGAACGCGATCAATTCGAGTTAATCTCAGAGTACGCGCCAAAGCTGAGTTCCGCTTGTGTTTCAAGTTTGCGTTCCACTGACAGAAACTGAACGTCGATCAAGTTAAACTTGGTTCAGTTTCTGAACGGCCGATTTTCTACAGTTAGCGTATTTGAACGCGTTTAAGAGCTGTCTATCATGTCATTATCATGATGGTGGAGTAAGAACATATTATGGGAGAATTGTATATTTTTATAGGAAGAAATAGTAGAATGAAGAAATCAAAAACCTAAAAAGCAAAAAAATAAATATTTTGGAGTCGGTACCAGCCAAGGCATTCTACTTTGCGGTCCTACTATTTTATTTTTCTTGCTCTTTTAAGATGAGGTCCCTTGCCTACGCTAATAACCTTATGACAACTCCTCATCACCTTTTACAAAATGCTGCTTTTCCCGATGCAGGGACGTTATTTATTGAGAAGTTCTCCCAATACTTCATCACCAGCTCCACTTCATCACATGCATTGAGTCGAGCATAAATTGCTTATGAACCACATTAAAGTAATCGTATCGCTTCCGTGAAATGCTAAGTATTTAATAGTTCCGATGACCATTTGTGATCTTCATCATCATTTCCACTTCACCAAATGGTGCCTTCCGGAAGCATATGCATAAGTTACTATAGAAAACATCGAAATCGCTATAGGAGTGCCTATAATATTTAAGGGGTACCCTGGATTTCTCCAGGACCCCTTATTAGATCCTGACATGATGACAATGGGACCACATGGGAAGTAGGGAAGTATACCCTTTCGTACAAAAAAATAATTTCTCAAATCGGTCCAGCCTTCTTCGAGTAATCGAATAACATAAATAATAAAAAATAGATTGCGTCGAATTGAGAACCTCCTCCTTTTTTTGAATTCGGTTAAAAATAATCTTCTTGTATTTGCTCACAAAAAAGATAAATAGAGCCTATATCTCTACAATATTAAAAAATCTCCATAATTTGTTTTTACAATTTACCTACATTACCTACACGTGATATTAATATTGATTTCTCATATTTTTTTAATTTCTAATACCCATTAATTATATTCTGACCATTTTGATAGAAAAATATCGTGATCTGTATAAAATTATTTTACTTTATTTTCCCATTCATGAAGGAACAATTTCTTTAATTACAACGCTTTGATCCCTAATCGTTTAGTTGATGACATGTTGTTCACTCGTTCATTCTTTTCAAAGCTAAACTAAGTTTTAGTGAACGGGATCAAAACGAAGCCGGTGAAACCGGTGCGACGTAAACCGCGATCAAAACTAATTTCTGATCTCGCTTAAGCAGAACCAAGTTCTATTAAACTCGGTTTCTATTGGGAGCGGTGAAATCGGCCCTAAGCCGCAAAAGGCTGTTTAAGATAGAACATTGTAAATTTTATACTTCTTGTAGTATTTTTTCTGCATAATAAGTAAAATTAGCTCTTCGGGGCGTAAAATTCCGTTTTGTAGATTTTTAGAGGAGCCTACAGCTCTAAAAAACATATTAGAAGTAAAAATGTAGGGTTTGTAATCAATTTATCATTATTATAATTTTATCGTGATCATTTATCATTAAGTATATTGTATCATGACTAAACTATTCAGCTATTGATAACCATATTCTGAACTGATAGAAGATGACCAGTTACTTCAGTAAGTAACATTAATCCAAACCACGTTTGGCAAAGGTACCGAACTTAAAATCCAAATATGCCTTTTATTATTATTTGTAGAATGTAGGGGCTGTGCAGCTCCAGTCGGAACTGTAGTCACTGCGACAAATATGCCTTTTAATACTTTTGTATATAGACCGTATTATTGAAATAAAAGAAATATAACGTTTATAGCCCATAACATATTTCGCACTATAAGTGACCACATACAGATATCAAATAGTTGTAATATTAGTCGTAACTTTTATAACCCCTCGAGTTACGAGTATGTATTCCGCATTGATTTATATTAAAACTAATACACTTTTTTTTTTACTTACTACGCATAAATTCATTAATTCATTACATTGTCGCTTTACTTTTTGAATAAGTATTCTAAAGATTAAGTATATTCTTAAATAAAATACAGACTTACTGAGATACCTATGATTTAGTTAAGGAGTAAATCGATCTTATAATTGGATAGATTCAGTACATCTAAACACTCATCAAGTTTGTTTTAAATATATTGTTATTTCTTTTATTAGTATTATACTAGCGGCCGCCCGCGGTTTCACCCGCGTAGTTCTCGTTCCGTAAGGTATGTTTAAACCAGGCTTTCTATCTTTGTGCCAAATTTCTGCCAGATGAGTTCAGGTGGCCTTTCGAGTAAGTATCGAGGAAGTAAAGTAAAAAAATGTATGAGATATTGAACAGCGTTCCTACCGGACTTAAACGGAACTACATTTTCCTATAATTTAACTTTACTATTTCGATAGTTGTTCGTGCTAACCCTGCAGTAGTTTTTCCGTGAAAGAGCAACAAACAAACTGACATACCTTCGCATTTATTATTATTAGTAGGATTTATTTTCCTTGAAACCTGTCTAAACTATTTTTCAATGTGGATTTAACTCTACAATGAACATTAAATTGAATAATCGCAATTCCATCCTGTACCTTAACTGACTTGACGAATCTTCAATAACATTTCGGCGTCAATCGGTCGGTAGAGAGTTCCCCGCTGTTTCATTTTCACGCTCCAACAAAACTCGAAGTTTATCAGCTCGAGCATCGTAACTTTGACGCTTCAACTCGAGAAACAGGTTCATAAGTCGCACTTCAATGAGATGTGAAAATAATGTGTGATGTTATCAATGGGTGGTGAGCCTATATTACTCCGAGTTGCGCGCGTTTCATTAACCGCCAATTCAGTTAATGAGCGCCGAAGTTTTCCGCTTAAATAAACATTAAGAAGAGAATGGACGGCGAGGCCGAAACCTTTTACCGGAATTACGCTGTGGTTGAGTGCTAGCTTTTAGCCCACAGTGGAATGACGTTGCACACGTCAAAACGGACTGATGTTTTGACTACCACTCCTATGCTAGAACTCTGGACTATTTTCTTTTATCTGAATGTTTTTTTCTGTTTGTACGTTTCGCCGGAATAGTTAGCGGACCGATCCTTTTATGTTCAATGCATTTTAGGATGAAAATGATCGTTTATTTATTAGTAGTGAATTAAGAACTTAAAGGTTCTTGCAAGTTAAAAAGAAGAAACTTATAATTGTCTCGGTTTAGGAATCCAGAACTGTGCACTTTTCTAAAACTAGACCAAAAAAAAGGAAATATGATAATTTTTAAACAAGTAAATCTACTAGAAAAAAACCGGCCAAGTGCGAGTCGGACTCGCGCACCGAGGTTCCGTAAAATATTTTGTATTATATGATGTAACTAAAAATTTACGGTTTTCGCAATTTTTCCTTTATCTGTACTATAAGACGTTACTTTGTACCAAATTTCAAGATTCTAAGTTCACGGGAAGTACCCTGTAGGTTTTGATTCCCGTGCAAGTTTCGAAAATTTGCGGCATAAACGGCTGTATGTTTAGAAGTTTGATTTTTTCACAGCTCCAAGGGACAGTAGACCTGAGTATTAGATATAAATTGCAGTTTGATACCTCCACGCGTTCCTGAGATAAACGCTCTTGACAGACGGACGGACGGACGGACGGACAACGAAGTGATCCTATAAGGGTTTCGTTTTTTCCTTTTGAGGTACGGAACCCTAAAAACAACTTGTCCTGGTCCACAGAGACCTTGGTTTCTGTAGCATAATTGATCAGTGCATTGGGCCGGAATCCCAAGGATGCGGGTTCGAGTCCCGTCAGGGCGACATGTGACAAGTTGTTTTTTTCTAGTATATTTAACGTTTAAAAATTATCACATAAAAATAGCATTGTAAAATGCAAAATTAAAAAGTTGTAATAAAAAGGAAATATGAAGAAAAAAAGAAAAATAGTTATGCCATTTTTATTGTTCAAAATATCAACGAGTAGAAACAAAGCATAGAACTGCAACAGAATGATATTCGTCTAACGAGGGTCTCATTAAACTCCTTTCTGTTCGGCACCATCGTGCGGTTTTCCTGCCGTATTGAATCGTGGCGCTGGGCGGCTTCCGCGGCCGCCCTCGGGGCTCCGCCATTTTTGCATTTTAACACCTCAGATAATGAGGTCTTGAGTCGCACTTAGTAAAACCTTTTGGGGATGCGACCTGCCAGATAAAATTTTATTGTTGTGACTTTGATTGCCCCTTGTGGTAAGCAAATTTGTAATCATGCCCGATTATGAATTTTTAAGCAAAATTGAGGTTGTTAATTTCAAAGTGACTCGTTATGAAACACTATGTAAGTAGATTAAAAAAAAAAGGATTCTAAAGAAAGTCTCTCTGATTCAAAATCTGTTGTAAGTTTTGCAGTTTTTCAAATTGTTTGCAAGAATGCAAAAAAGGAAGTAAGTAGGTAGTTTAAAATGAAAAAAATCATGGAAAAAGTTTAAAATGAAGTTTAATGTAGATATTTTATAAATTTTTCCTGCTAATTGACGAAGGCTTAGTGTATCGTTAGCGAATGGGGAATTTAATACATAAAAAATTAGTAATGACTACTCTTTGAAAAATTGTTTGAAATTATTATAAATAACTGTTTACAGCTATAGTGTTCTGTGATTCTTCAATTCTTTTAATACTTATCGTGTTTTTTGGCTTAACTTATTGTTTACCAACAAGAAGACGACTGATACTTTTTTTTACAAATGGTTCTAAAATTGTGTCGTCATCAACGTCCAATAACATTTTTATATCTCCATTAACAATTCCGAGAAAAAGTTTAAATGTAATTTCCATGTATCGTAAAGGTACAATCGTTTCCACGCATTTCTAAAATATGTAGCAATAAAAGCAGCGCGGGTTTATTGTCAAGGGCCCACGTGTTGTGGCCATTCTGTTATATACCAAATCTCAGTCCAGCTATGGGGCTTCATAAACATCCTCAGAATTTGTCGTCTCGCCGAGCCTTAGACAATTAGGTGCAATAAAACGGCGTCCCTCCTCTTTACGAGTTCCGTCTTTGTTTCTGGCTCATATTAATTTTATTTTTATTTCCAACCAATCCCACCAGTTACATGCAGGGCTAATGTGTTTTGTTTTCATTGGTGACACATTAAGTTAATGAGTTTGGAGCGAAGTCTTTGTCTGAGTCTGATAAAAGTTGGACGGTGTTACTTAAGACGTTAAGACGTACGAGGGCGTAGGGGTTGGAAGCGATGTGTTACCCATTTGTACTTGTTTATCAGCGAGATAACTGTCTGTGAGAATGCGGCGTTGTCCGCCCGTCGGTCGTCTCCACTCATTAGTTGGTAGAAAAGATAGCGCAGTCTCGGTCGGATTCCTCATTTAATTGCTAAACTATCCGTACCAGGCAGTGATTTACTGATGCTATTGTACACCTAATAGAAACATTACCTTCTCTTCTATATCTTCTTTTTTTAAATAACACTTCACATCTTTTTATCCGGGACGGTACGGAGACGATATATGCGTTTAGAGTGAGAGGATGTTTGTTTGTGCAAAGCAATTTTGCCATTTATCTCAAAAACTAGCCGGATTTTGATGCGGTTTTCAGTGATGGGTTCGGGTTTGATTGGTGCATGTTCTTAGATATGCGTTACGGTGACAACTCACCAGGGGACGCTGCAGTAAACATTTGTTTGTGCAAACCAATGTTGCCATTTATCTCCAAAAGTGCTAATCCTATTTTGATGCAGTTTTCGGTGATTAATTCGGGTCTGATTGGTGCATGTTCTTAGATAAGTGTTAAGATGACAACTCACCAGGGGGCGCTGCAGTAAACATTTGTTTGTACAAAACTAAAAGTACTAGTCCGATTTTCATGTGGTTTTCAGGAATGAGTTTTATGTAGTACAATGTAGGTATATAATACCTATGCTCTCTAAAAAAATTTTAATTAAAAGCTTAATTATTTTTTTTCATTAAACCACTGTAACGGTTCTAAAAACCGCACACTCCTAAATCTTAATCTAGTACTTACTTTTAACTAAATTAAATCAAACACCATTCATTTCATCATTCTAACTTGTTTGTTTACTTTATTTTGTTTTGATAAAACTTCACGATGGTAGTTAATTCATAAAATATTCCTGAGTACCCTCGATATTGCTAACTTTACGGCTGGGAGATTTCGTATTTCGGCCAATTGAATTAGACTACGAAAATTAATTTCTTTTTATTTAACTATTTATATAATAGAAAAAAATATACATACTTTTCTATGTATTACTATATTTTTTTGTAACTTTAATATTCCGTACTTCTTCGGCCATAGACAAAACATCGTGTGTAGATCGGTCTTACAATCATCATGTTGTCTATGCCAATGACAAAACATTATTCGCCTATAGAATTTGTGAATCATCTTCCACTTTAATTTTTGAATACAGAACATTCTGGATAGATCTCCGGTGAAATTCGCTCTTTTCTATCATATGCGTCTGACTGAATGTTAGCTTCCATTTTTGGGACAGTAAGAATATAAACAGTAGGTATACCTATTTATAAGCGCTTAACCTTGACTAGATTGTGAAAAGAATAAGAATACAATGCTGGCCACCTATTGTACTTATGTGTCAGAGGCAACACGGGTTTCGACTTAAGATATAAGTCGAAGTGTGCGAAGAATGGTATTATAAGGGCGTCTAACCACTGAGTGTGGTAAGCGCATTATTGCAAAGCGCGTCGGGTTGCTGGTGGCGAGGAAGCGACGTAGCTCGCATGTACAATGCTCCCTAAGCTCCCGGGCGGACGTATTCACAGAATAAGTGCTTTTCTAGTCGAAATGAACACCGCTCTTTGAGCCTTATTTGGAAAAAGCGGCCCACTTTCCTCCAAGGGAATTACCATACGAGTGGGTTACGACGGGTACGGGCAAGCGTTATAAAGATGTAGATTTCTGAAGTGCTTCTTAAGACGATTTCCTTCAGTCACTTAAGCTATCAAAGCCGTTTCGGTTATTTTATGGCGTGTGATGTATTAAGGGTGCGGTGGAGTCCGGATTTTGCATTATTTTGCGAACATGTTTATGTCAAAATTTTATTATGCATTAGCGCCGGGATCTTTAGTTTAGTCCTGAATTTGTGTATAGGATGGTATCGAAATATTCACCGAGCTATCCGACGCCTACTTTTAAATTGATATCTTCTTGTAGATATATCGGATTAATTTCATATGAATTTTTGCGTTCATTACATGTGTTCGAATAATATAATGTGAATGTTCTGGTTGACAGGAGGGAACGCCCAAGTATGCTAATTTCATTGTCTGTAAAGCGCGGCGCGGCTCACCGCGCGCCCCCGTGTGTGTCCCGTGCGGCCCACGCCAACGACAATCTTGCCATATGAATATTTACGGCTCCGCTATGATGCCTACCTATCCGATGTCTATCGTGCTGACCTTTATGTAATCAGATACAGCATTCTAATAAAGTCATAGTGTCGATCAACGTGGAGCAACACTCATATTGTGTGCTGTATCACGCTAATCTATCTAAAGTACTTTATAAAGTTCATCTTTTTTATTCATATGAAATTTAGGTGTGCCAAAGAATAGGTGTCCTGTCAATTATGAAACTATCTAATATACCTCAACATTTTTATTATTAGGTCTATACTTCAATTCAAGTGTAATACCAATTCCCACCTTCTCAATTTCATTGATAGCCCAATATTAAATCAATATACACGTTCTGTACGCCTGTGGACGTAATGTGGACGTGACATTTCGTGAGC
Organism: Chrysoteuchia culmella; assembly: GCA_910589605.1. Taxonomy (NCBI): domain Eukaryota; kingdom Metazoa; phylum Arthropoda; class Insecta; order Lepidoptera; family Crambidae; genus Chrysoteuchia; species Chrysoteuchia culmella. The sequence continues at coordinate 13,425,495 of OU342653.1, forward strand.
AAAACTTTCTCTGCTTACGTAATTTGTGATTGACGCTTCGGCTCTCGCGCAACGTGTTCTATCTATCACTATTCAATGGAGCTTTTCCGTGTCAAAAGATCGCGAGATATTGAGACGTCACGATCGATGCTTATGTCACACTTATCAGTTGTTGTAACATTTATTATTCCATAATGCATGTATGAAAACTAAGGATATAGAGCATCCATCGAACTTAATCGATTTTATGCAGATTTGCATAAAATCAGTCAAACAAACTAGGAATACAAAATATTCTTTGTACACTTCCGTTAACACTTTATATTCTCATCTCTCCCATGGCTGAGTAGCCTGCGCAGTAAAATAAAAAGGCAAAAAATACCTGCCTTATAAATTAAGTTGTAAAATTTACCCTTGTCCCAAATGAGACGATCATAAATCGAAGCTGTAGTGGGGTCATAAGCGTCGGGATGGTTGTCGCCGCTAGAATGGACGTATAGTTGGCATGTATACGGTTATTATCCGGTAAACTTGTAAATTTTCTCACAAAATTACATCGAAGATCTTTATCTCCGTACCTACGCGCGATAACGCGACGAGTCGGCGAGAAGTGGCGCGCGTCACTCCCTATTATTGTCGCCACAGCCAACTTTACGATCACCTATTTGCCATTTACGACTAATTTAAAATAGTTGTTTGCATACAACACGGCTTGTCGATTTAATTCGATTACCTTATTTATTGTGATATCTATCAAATGTTAATCGCGTTTTCGCGTTCGTTACACAATCGTGACGGATAACAAGCTTGTAGATGAATGGATTATTGACTAACTTTAATAATGATATTTTCATAATAATTTCAAAGTTCGTTTTTTAAATCTTTGTGTAAATACGTAGGTATTATTAAAGTGGTATTAAAATTTGCATAACAATAGCAGTTTATTTTGTTGATCATATAAAGTAATTTATGTAACGGGTTCCCCAGTTATTCCTATTTGCGGTGAACACCTAGGTACTAACTGCCTGGGTAATAACTGTAAATGTAATCTCATTACGACACTGCAACATTCTATTTCCTCTGGTTCGTAATGAGAATTTATTTTGTCCTCCACAACCATAAAGCATAAAGCACGCAAAGCTGCGCTTGAACTCGATACTAGGCGCAATTCAGCTCTTAATATCTTTACAGAAGGTTATGTAATTGTGAAGTATATATTTGCATATTTATTTGTGGAATATATTCCTTGTAATTTGTTTGTATCGTTAAGTGATGTCACATCAGAAGTTTGTCTAGTATTTCTTCAACTGTTTAAATGGAGGAGGTTGTAATTGGTATATTTATACACCAAATATTGTAGACAGCCTTTTCCATTTTGAAGCTGTAGAAAAGAAAGAAATTAACATTAGCAGAATAAGGCTTAGCACTTTTTTGCTATTTCTATTTTTTTGAATATTACCGAGGGATAAGTATCACAAAACAAAGATGTTCTAGTATTTTTTTTGTCAATATATCAACCAATCGCACCACAAAGCAATCGACTACGAAGTTTTTTACAGGTAATGTTATAGCGATTGATCTGTGTACACATAGGTATAACTCTTTTCGTGATACAAAGCCAATCCATTACGGTCACGTGACCTCTGCTATCTCTTGTGCCGTTGTGAGGAACCTCCGAATATTAATAGCCCTAATATTTCTCCGACTGCACCGACGACGACACGAAACTTGCTTGACGCTTGGATTAATAAGGCTACAGAACTTTAAAGAAGACAGTAACAACTACTATTTGTTAATAGATAATGGCGTGCCATATGCAGGTTGTGTGACTTTAGATGGTTATGGAATGCTGGCCCTGTAGAATTGGCTTGCGAGGACGTCCTGTTTGACTCGGTTGTTCATGGCTCTGTGGCCTTTATCCTGTACTTAATTTGGTTGCCAGTATTAAGTTGTTTAGTGTTTATAATAATACTTAGAGAATCCAAAAGTAGCAGCGGACTAGTAAAAACTTACATCCTGGGATTTCTTTTTCACTAACTCGCTCAGAAAAATTCTTCTCCAAAGTCTCCAATCTTTTACGTAAGAGCGTCAACTCGTTCCCACCAATGTAAAAGAATATTCAATTTCACCTTAACCAACTGAGTACCAAAAACTTAAAAGTTTCTGCCTGATTGATTCGCAATGATTTTGCGATTCATCCAGTAAATTTGCAATCGGTATAGAAATGTGCGGTGGTCCGATGTATCGGGTGACACCTGCGACACACGCGCCCAGCCGCAGCCGATAATGAATACGAGTTAATTAAGCAACATTAGCGGGAACACCGCGCACCGCCTCCACACGACGGGAGATCTCGCGATATCCTCGAGAAACCAACTCGTTAAATAGGTATCTCTTCCAAATACGCGGATGCATCGGTAGGTATATAATCACAAGTGAAAGCATTAATGTTATAATTAGAGCATTGTATGCCAAAACACCAGTTGAAGCTAACTCGCCTTTTCTAAGGGTGGTATTTCACTTGTCCAATATCTTTGTCCAATTTCTATGTCCAATATTATAAATGATGGAAACAATAGAATCAATGAATACGAGTTAATTAAGCAAGATTAGCGGAAACACCGCGCACCGCCTCCGCACGACCAGAGATCTCGCGATCCTCGAGAAAACAACTCGTTAAATATCTCTTTCAAATACGCGGATGTATCGAATGCACTAAAGTTAGAATTAGAGCATTGTATGTCAAAACATCAGTTGAAGCTAACTCGCCTTTTCTAATTGTGGTATTCCACTTATCCAATATCTTTGCCCAATATTACAAATGATTGATACACAATAGAATCACATTCAATACATTTGATTAAGTTCATTGATCAAATGTACGGTCAACAGCACGTACGGCCTTACATTTGCACTACTAAAACCGCCGCTATTACGAGCGACGTAAGGGCGCTCTCAAGGCCAAAGTGTAAAGCCGTAGCTGCTGTTGACTGTACATTGGACCAAGATATTTGATAAGTGGAATATCACCCTAGCTCTTGTAAAATGGCAAGCAACTTACTATTTATAACCTATAGTATACCAAGCATACATTTATTGCTACGTTGCAAAAGATCACGTAAAAGAAAGAAATAGAGTACATGAATTACTTATGTAACATTAGATAATACAACAACATACGTAGGCACTTGCTCTGATCGCAAGATAAGAGCTAAAGCTCTTATGCTAAGGAAATACCACAAAAGCACTTCGGTGCTACATTGTAATACAACAACCAAGTAGTGGAGATATAAATTGCAGGGTTTACTTTTATTTTCTTCTTATTAATTTGCGTAATATTTCTTAATTCCAACCTGTTCAGAAACTCTTTTCATACCGTATTAGAAAAACATAATTTCCCTATACAAATTAGTACCTAAACATTATGGCTTAAATTATAAATAATATAAAAATTGATTAAAGCCTGATATATAGACAGCCCATATTTATGAAACGAAATGTTTTGCTATTCCGTACCAGTTTACCTGTACAAATATCGAGGTCGTATTCAAAATCAACAGGCTGTTACGGGGAGATGTGACATCGCGAAGGCAATCTGGAAGTTTCCCGCTGAATCACGAGCTAAGTTAATAATAACAGCAGCAGTTAAACTTAATGGGGCAACCGATAAACTACGTCGATAGAGAGTCTGAAGGCGAATGATTTAATTATTAGACTCGTTAGCAGCGAGTAGGGCACCGTGCCGCGGTACGTTCACTCACGTGTCTGATACCTTGGTTGATCGCGTCTTTCTATGCCAAACAGATGCAATTTCCCTAACGAAAGGCCTTATTTGCAAAAGCATTTGAAAACTAATCTTCTATGTAGCGATGCTAGATGATTTTCTTGCAAGATCTCATCATACAGAACAGTGTTTTTGAAGAACGGTTAACTTGTAAATGCAAAGGCATTCATCCAATTAATTGTGTATTGTTATTTTTAACCGACTTCAAAAAAAAGGAGGGGTTCTCCATTCGACGGAATCTTTTTTATTTTTTTATAAGTTGTCGTTAAATTAAAACACGAGTACAAGTAGTAAAATAGAAAACTTGTTCTTACATCAGAACATCGACTACAACCCAGTAATTAGCCACTGCTACTGGAAGACTTTAATTTTAATAAGATATTAAGTACCTACTCGTTACGCGTTTTTAACTCGGATATGTTGTGTGTGTCTGATCATTGCATGTTTTATTCCTCAGTAAGTGATATTATAATGATGCATTGTTTCAGGTAAGGCAAGGAGGCGTGGCTGTATTCGAACAAGTCGGTAATGCGATCGCCCGCCGATACGATTTCATAAAGTGATGAAACAATTTTTTGTAAGTTATTAACTACGAAGATTTTTTTATGTACGAGTATTGAATCTGATATTGTTGATAAATAATTTGGTTTTGCGTACGAATGTTGAGATAAATGATAATTTGATTACGCAATTTTTCGGGGCTGTCAATTTACACAACCGCTAAATTTTCATAGGCAACGAGGGATCGCTGGAGGGAATATTGTCCTTAGCTGAATTATGTAAGCTCGTGCTTTGATATGATAAGGCGGGGGAGCGATCGGAGCCAGTCCTCTCATTGTGCTGGCTATAATCTTGCGTATCGCGTAGGACTCGTGTCGGAATGCGAGTTTATTTTAATATTTAATAACTCCCGGGCGGGCGAAGATACCGTCTGCTTGGAGGCGATTCGCTGCTCGTTTCTCCTCTGTTATCGTTCTGCTTTTGTGTCACGCTTTCGCTCTTATTCGTTTTTCTTAATCAGCCCAAAGATCGGTACTGCGGCCCGTAATGGTTGCAAATCGCCCTTCTGCCTTGAGAGTTTTATCTCTTTACATAAATTTAGTTAATGTAACTTCTTTATTTTTAACTAGCAAGCTTCACTCGATACTGACTAATTTACATTATATTAGTATCTACGGATAGTAGTGTAAACAATATATTGTTTTCCATCTAATAAATTCGGAGGGTAATTACGAAGTATCACAAGTGTGGACTCAAGGATATAGGAGAGCACAATCAGTTTCTTTGAGCTGTTAAATTGACGCCTTTGTACATAAATTTCTGCGGAAAGAGCAATGTGCGCACGTGACGAGCAAATAAAAACACTAATTCAAGATTGGGATTTATCGTCTAATTGTTTCGAATTTATGAAGCTGCCGGCGCAGTGTTGGGAAGCGATAGCTGCATAGCATAGCCGCATAAAACAGCGTAACGAATACTGGCACTACTTCAGCTGGCTTCGTGATCGCCATGTTTACTCTCTGAAATTTTGTAGCGTTAGGATTACTCTTTAGGGTTTATGTTACAGATTATGTAGCTACGTGCACCATTGTGAGAATTTTCATGTAGTATTTTAGAGCTCAGATGAGTTTTAATTTGTTTCGGAAGGTTTTTTTTAATACTTTTTGATATAAAGATTCCTAATACAAGAAAATGAATTCAATCCTACGATAATTTAAAAAAAGCATCCCAAGTTAAAAGGCTAACAAAGCAGGACCTCTAAAATGTAATAAGCAGTCTTGAACTCTTGACCTGAGCACTGAATTACCTATATTATTACCGTTTTGAATTATCGTACACTGTTATACGATACGAACGTATTGACTTATTTAATTTTAAAATACTTTTCTCTTGGTGTACCTAATATTTTCTTTTTTTAGGTTCCGTTCTTCTTTTTGTTGTTGTTTTGTTACATAACAGAATACTGGTACTAATTTCTTAGAACTCAAATAAGCACTTGATTTTTTCGTTAAAAACGCATAAGTATTTTTGAAGCACTTATAAATATTTATTTTTAGTTTTTGACCATTTGACTTACTCGGAACTTGGAAGTCTGTGAAGCCATAAATGTGTTTGTTTATTAAAAAATCTTCATCATCTAAGTTCTATTTATAACGAGGTTGGTCATAAGTTATTTATGCATCTGCTTATGTAAGTTAGTGTTGCAAACGAGAAGCCATTATCGGTCCAACTTGATGAACTATGTGGTGCTTCGAAACTCCTTGCATTCATAAAACTATGTTATGAACTTATGTTAGTACACACAACTAGTCTTAGAAACTTTGTATTCTTGACGCGAAAACACTACGTAGTGAGTATGGTGTTCAGGTTGTTTACGATTAATTAGCTTCCGCTCGCGGTTTCTCCTGCGTGGTTCCCGTTCCCGTGGGAATATCAGGATAAAAAGTATGCCTATGTACACTGAGCCAAAATTATTGTCAATTTGACAACCACCATTAACCACACACAACCCTCTAAGTAGCTTAGTCAATAAGTCAACGTCACTTACTTTCAACATCAGAGGTATAACTTTACAAGAACTAACACAGAAATACCTACCTCGCTAATAAATAATGCAGAAGGTATTTATCTAGTAGCTTTAAGAGGTGACTTACCCGACACATTCTCTATAATAATAATAAAACACACTACACACGCAGACATAATCAATGAACACACATAATACGTATAAAAAACTGGCAATGAAACAAAAACTCCTAACAACACTCCTTACTATAAATACCCGAAATTATATAATACCCGAACTGTTTTAGAAAACATGACACATAAATTTATGATTTTTTTTTTTTTGCATTTTTCAATGTTATTTTTGTACCTACTTATGATAAATTTTAAATAGAAAAATATTTTTCTATTTCTATTTTTTCTAAACGACACATAAAGTCTACTATGACCGCGCTATTCTCACTGATAAAACGATTCATCACATCAGACCGGATATTATTCTACAGGACAAAATGAACAAAACGGCATACCTCATTGACATTGCAGTACCTAATAATACCCATAATACACAAAAAGTAATATTTGAAAAAATCTGCAAATATGGTGAATTAAAAAAGCAAATTAAAATTATTGAAAAAACCTACGACGGTTAAACCGTAATTGAAAAAGGATAAAATAATATAAAAACCTCCGACTTAATTATCCGTCGGGGGCTGCCATTAAATGAACTATACTTTTGCAGTTTTATAGTAACGTGAATAATTAGATTTATTTATATCATATTGAAATTTATAATAGTGATGGTACAGTCAGCAACAAAAGTCCATGAACACATCCAAATTTTCAAAACACCTGCACACTATAAAGGTTCATATGTAACTGAACAGGCTGTTGTACAAATCTCTATAGACATTTGGGAATACCAAAGATCGATGTACATTATTTTTACAAAAGTAGCTGAACACGTTTAATTACATAATTAGCCTGATCTGTAAAATATCAAAATTTGCGGAACAAGTTTGACTACATAAATCCACTGATATGTATACTACTCAAAACTTGCTGAACATAATTATTTTTTACAATAATCTCCTCTAAGTAGCGATTGCAGTAATGTAGGCAGATGTAAACCACTTATATTGACAGAATTAAAAACAAAAGATAGAGAGGTTCGAGGAATGTGCAATTTAAAAAGAAGAATACTTGTAAAAAAAGGTTTAATAGAAAACAAACAGTTTAACGGAAAAATCTCTTGTAATAAACTAGAAGGCTAGGAAGATTAGGAATATGAAAACTCTTTATTAGAGAAAATAGGAAGTGTAGGACTCGATTTTGATAAGCCCGACTGTCAACACACATGAGTAATTATAACTAAGGCAATAAGGTAATGTTTGATACAGTCATCTTCAAAAGTCGCTGAACATTTTAGTACAGTCAAGGTCATAAATATATGTACAATCATCATAAATAGTCGATAGGTAGAACAATATTTTCGATCTAACAGTCCGATGGAAACGCATTTCTGAGAACACAATATCTAGGAAATAAAATAAAACAAAAAATAAATAAATTATGTTATAGACGTAAGTAGATATTAATAATTGAATTCAGTCATGTTATTATCAAATATTTCAGTAGGTATGAATTGGAGCTATAGGAACGATCTACAAGTAACACCCTGAAAAAACCTTGAACCGCGAAAAAGTAAAACTATTAAATTGAAAATTTATAAAAGTGACTTCTACAATCCTGAATAAAGCCACCACCACTCCTTGGAGTGTAACTTATCCATTAAAGAAAATAATTTGTAAAATTGATTCATAAATGTCGTGAACCTCCTCTTTTTGAAGTCGGTTAAAATCTAAAATAGTAAAAAAGTGTAAGAAGCGAGAGGCTGGCATAAACAAATGACATGTCAATGATGTCACGACCAAAATGAAAGAGACAAATGTATTAAATGACAGTGCTGTTCTTTTTTCGGTGATTGTCATCAGTCTAAATTCGAAAATTGGTTCGGCCATGATCTTACAAATCAGTTTTAGACGATACTACGTCCAGCAACTTTTGGAAGTCTACTATCCAGCCACTTTTGGAAATATACTGTCCAGCAACTTTTGGAAATTTACTGTCCAGCCACTTTTGGAAGTCTACTGTTCAGCCACTTTTGAAAATATAATGTCCGACCACTTTTGAAAATATACTGTTTAGCTACTTTTGGAAATTTATAATATAAATGGAATTTTGTTTGTAACTATGTTCAGTAATTTATGTACAATTCATGTGTCTAGTGTCTTTTGTAACGTTATTTTGTTCGGCAAGTTTCGTTGCTGACTGTAATAGTGATTACAAGAAATAACATTAAGTTTAAACTAAAATATTATTTTTTGTCTACATTATGATAAAATTAGTTTACTGACAAAACACTGTCGGACCTTTAACATTTAAGTTTGATAAATTTTAAATAGAAAAATATTGGAAAAAATTAACTCGGCCACAAGTGAATTCTCGGATGGGACTCGAACCCACGACCTTTGGAAATCCGGTCCAATGCTCTAATCACTGAGCTACCAAGATTTAGTTTCGGTAGCTCAGTAGTTAGAGCGTTGAACCGGATAGAGCATTGGATCATAAGAACAAATACCTATTTAATTTTGTTACGAATCAATTAAAACGTACTATGTAAACGTAATAAATAGTCCGTCCTATTGTTTTTGTTAATGCATAAAACCAAAATAATATTCATTGAAATGTCACATTACTAGAAATATACGTGTTACTTTCGGATAAACCGAGATTTTTCTGCAAAGAAATAAAAAATAACTGGTGCGAGTGAGATGGTGATATTCAAAGTGTATAACGGCGTCTCGCATTTATAACCGTCATAACACCGCCTTAAGAGCTCGTGGTAAGACCTCGGGTGAAAATCATACAATTTATAATATGAAACTACCTATTTGAATCCTATTAGGTCGTGAAAGAAATAGCTAAGCGACAGAGCTTAAGCGACCGAGTAGGTACTAAGGTAGTAGGTACTTTAGTATAGTATAACTTGTTTTTCTTATTAAGTTCTCTCTTTTTTCGGTATTCTTTATTTTCTAATAGAGATTTGTAGAATACCAGTATTGGTTTACGGTTTAGCATGAAAAGCGAATAGACAAACAAACATACAAATTAAATTTCAAAAACTATTGTTTTCAATGTCTACTTGGCTACAATTACGTAGCTATAATTGTCTAAAGAAATATAGAAATATTTAAATGCGGAAACATTTGTTTTTTGTCACATTTTTAAGTACCGAAGATTTGATAACAATTTCGTTTTTCATTTATTCCGAAGCAGTAAATGGTGAAACCTGATAGACGTAACAGATAAAAGGCGTGTCTTCGGAGCCACCGTACGATTTAGGCGCTTTTAAAACTCCGTCGACGAATTATTTGCTGTCTGAGTCGATACCAACGGAAGAAACGTTTCGCTCTTAATATTTTTTTACTACCGCCCTCGGGATTGATTAAACACGAAGAATTTAATGTGGCGTAACATAGATTGGGACCCCTAGCCGATCGCGAAACAAGCTCGGAATTAGACCTTTATTGAGTATTTATGGAAGTAAAGTATGCTGGGAATCTCGTTTATTGGCTCCCAGATTGAGGTCGTGCCAGTTTCTTCTGCGTTTAAATATCTACGCTTTTTGATATCCAAGGTTTTTTCTTTATTTAATTTTTATTACGGTACTAACATTGTTAATACTTGCAAGTATAATTTCTTACTCTATCTTTCTTACCTTTCATATCACTTTTCATTATGATTGGTAGAGACAGACTAGTGGCTAGTATTTTGGTCACTGAGCACAGAAAAGAGGTTAGAAGTTAAATTGGCTGTCACGCATCGATATCCTTGTGCACAGAACACATAAGCTGATGTATTTTGACTTTCTTCACGTTTTCATGTACAGGGCAAGGAAAAATCCTTGTTCTGCGTTGTCATGGCAAAGTCCCTGTTTTCGAGGAGACACTTATTTCTGTACTAAATACGTAAATGGTCCTTCTAACCCCTTTCTTTTGTTCTGTGATTTTGATAAATGAACTGAATAAATTATTCGTTAGTAGTTGCACATTGTATGTACAATGAGCACAGTATAATAGGATGTAGATTTAACTGCATTTCGATATGCATTAGATATGAAATTAGTTTATTGAAATATGTTGCTGTCGTGCTCTGAACACGGTCGTTTGAATTTTGAAATGTAATTTGCTACGAACATGGAGTTTTATATTAATTACTAAATAGTGCGGTAGAGTACCTGTTCATGATTTCATCGTATTTAATAGTTATTCACGTTGCACTTTTACAGTTGGTCAAATATTTAAATATACACTTGTACCTACACTTACTGAACCCTTACTAAGGGCCGGTATTTCAATATCGAATTATCTTGAATTGATCCAGGATTGAAGATATGTTCCACTTATGTGTATTTCAATAAACGATTAAAGTTAAGTGACGCTTAAAGTCCATCCTAACTAGCCAATATTTAAGCTAAGGAATTCAGAGACTTAAGTGCCGATCCGGGATTCGTTGCTATGGTAACATATTTTTGACTGGCAAAAAGATATTTTAGTTTGACATTTAGGTATTTATTATCAGTAAATAAAATGCAGTTGAAGCATAAAAAATATTATAGTGTAGAAATAATGGCAAATTACAAGAATATTATGCGAAATTTTTAAGATAATGCGTAATCTAATGTAAAAATTTCGAAATGAGAAGAAATTCTAAAGTGATAAATTTTTTGGCGCTCTTTTTCATTGTGGAGCCTCCACAACGATTCTCATTGGTCGCTGAGCGTACAAGCGCAGCCAATGAGCGCTCACTGTCACCAAATGACAACAAAATTCATAGACAATTATCCTATTTTGTTTGTTATGTTGCAATATTGCGACGAATCCTAGATTTGCTAAGGCGAGGAATATCCGGATTGAAATACGCTATTGTCTTTCACAAGTGATACTTAGCTCAAATGTTGGACTTAACTTAAGTCATAACATAAGGTGACATTGAAATACCGGCCCTAAGTAGGTAGGGGAGGTCAGCTCAGAGCGGCCGCCTTAACTTTGGCTTTAAAAAAATGACACTTAAGAATCGATTTTGAATAAGTATTTTATATCAATGGATAGGGATAGGGAATTTAATGGAATTTTATAAAGTGTAGTCGCATTTTGCAAAAAACCTGAAAGCTTAATATTATTTGGCTATTACGAAAAATTCTAAAAAAACCGCTTCGTCCGAGTAAGCGCCTAAAGCGGCCGTGGGGATAAGGGCAAAGTGGTCATGCCAAAATATTACAAGAAATGAAATTTAAGTAACAGAAATACCAAAAATAAATTATATTAATTCACTTTATTTTTTACAAAAAAGGAAAACTTTAATAAAAAGAACATTTCAAATTAAACAATAATTTAAAATTGGTCATACGTCATTACTTAAATCTGAGTACCAAAACTTCTTCTACAAAAAGTAACATTATCAACAGCTATAGCTACTCGGTTTTTTAGCATTAGATCCTAATGTATTAAGAACAGATTTCTTCACTAAAATCAATTCAGCTCATATTATTTATCCCATGTCGGAACAAATAGTTTGATAGTTTGAAAACTTCTGAACGTTTCGTTTTACGTGAATCAAGTTCGATTCAGTATCGGTTTTTTTTTTAATAGGTATATGGAGAGTTCGTTTCCGGTTTTTCAATATTCTGCGTAAAATAAAATTATGTCGAAGGAATGAAAACGGCAACACAGTATTCGAATGATTCAAATGTGTGACAAAATGGAGCTCGGTGAATTTTAATTCGTATGCGAATTCAATTAGCATAAGAATTTCGAATGATTCAAAAATTATTCTCCTGTATAAGAGCATATTGAAAGCAATTCAAATTCTGAATTGAGATATGTATTACCACTATTAAGTATTCTGTGGTATTACTTAAGGTTTTTTCTATATTTTATCGTCCTGTTTTGCCGACCGTGGTTATCCGACTATTCTTTTTCATTTGTATTATCGCTGCTCATTTATCAGAAGTTCCTAATCTGCTGTACGTAGCTACGATGTAATACCACGAAATATATTATTGGCATTTGTAATAATTGTAGTTACACGATCGTTGTGATTGTTATATATTATATTGTCGCACCTTAATCATAAAACACTTGGTTGCTTTGTTCGTACAACGAATTGAATTGAATTGATATAATTTTTGTTTGTTTGTTTTTTTGTTTTTGTTTCTGTTGTCACCAAATAGGCTCCTCCAGAATACCAGCGTCTCATTGGCATGCTCCGTATGTCACTGTGACATTGCTGAGGATGGGGCCTAGTAAACCGCGCACTTTTTTTTTTGAAGTGAAAACTTCTTTAGCGGCGTTGAGCACTTTTTCTGTAATGGGTATAAAATCTTAAACTCGCGTCAGGACACGTGACCTGATCGAAAAAGCGTAGGACGGATGGACAACTGATAAAGCAATTGGTGCAAAATTATTCCCTAACCATTCCAAAATATCAAACATGCTCAACGTTAATAATCAAGTTTTCACTTCTGCCGGCACTCCCGGAGTGCAACCCGTCTTTTTTTTTTTTCATTTGTTATTATTATTTTGTGTGTGTGCCCATAAATAGTTTTTGTTTCTTTCTTTCTATTATTTCAATTCATTGGCATTCAATTTAGTGGTTGAACAACGCTTGGTAGCAAATGCAGCTTGTGATGTTGTGATTATTTTTTTTGTTTTCCGTGCTGCCGCAACGCGTTGGTGAGCAAGAACACAACTCAAATATGCAAATAAATAATTTACGCTCAAGGACAATGCTATTAAAGAATCGTTTTCTTTTTCAATTTCCTTACGCACCGGTCGTCAAACGTCCTTGATCTTGGATCCGTTCGATCATGAAAATATATAGCTTCATTCGAGCGATCGCTATCGGGAAAGCTCCTTAATCGGTTTTCTTTTATATGAAAATAGACTTTTAGATTTATTACGCCATTTTGGTTGGTTTCCAGTTGCGAAAAACGTGATATACGTCTGGTTGGGTTCAAAATTGCACACTAAACAAAAATTCAACGACGCGCCGGTCCATATTTCAGAAGCGCTCCTCTTTCGCGGACCAGCTAAAATATTGGCTATGAAAGAAAATTGCTGAGGGAAAGTGCGGTTGTGCTGATTTCTTATTTCGTATTCATTGTGCGATGAAATTGATCACTTCCCTAACATGAAAGTCTCAAGATGGAGCTGCGGCTTGTGCCACTTTAAATGTTGAATTTTGAGAAGACTTTTTTGCATTATAGTGTACATGTACCCAACCGTTATTTTTATATTTTGGCGCGTTTTATCGACTTTAAGTGTACTTACTGTTATTTTGTGTATAGTTTGCGTAAGATTTATATTGATATGTTTTCTGCCAAAAAAATAACAACGTTTCCGTAAATGTTGAGTTAAGAGTTGTGTTAAAAAATAATCTAATTAGCTTACTAAATTGTTGCTACGTTTTGTGGGTAGGATTTATAAAATGGTTTATATTAGATATCAACACATTATCTGTTAATTTTATTGTATGGGTCCGGCAATAATTCGGGTTGTTAAATCACGATACGATCCCTGCTCCACCCAGACGAGGCCGCATGCACTCGGTAATCATAAATAAGGAATATTTTAAAATGAAATGTCCTGTAAATAAGTTAACTTGGCCAGCTCGAAGGCGATAACACGACACGCATGCTGGCAAGTACGATGTCGCGACTCGCGATGCGTGCACCCATCGTAAATTTCCTGCGATGACACCGACCGACGCAATTTTAGGCCCGCCACGCCTTTGGTAAGTTGCGGCCTCATTATAGCGAATTTTGATCTCTACCTCATTAATTAACGCCGACTACGATACGGCGGGCATTTCTCGCGCTGAGATATTAATATGTCGAATTGTACATTTTTCAAACCTTAATTTCTTTAGTATAAATGTGAGCTAAATCTGTACTACTGTCAAAATCATTTAATTTCAACGATTTTCGACCATCCTATAACGTCATCAACACATTTTTTTATACAGATTTCTGGCTTAAAAAAATGTCGATATCGACATAATTACACTTCGGCTTTGTCCTCGAAATTAAGACAACAAAATGTAGTACAGCGTATTGTGCTGCCATCTGTCACTAAGTTGAAATCCACAGAAAAAAGAAAAAATTATATAGTCTGTGGATTTTTGAGACACATCACTCTTGACGTTTGATAGGTTTGACTTCATAAGCGTTTTAGTGCTCCCGCCATTGTCACGGTTTTTTTTTTCGTACACGAAAAAAAGTTGCAAAAAAGTGTTTAAAGTGAATAAAACCATGCCAAAAAGACGAAAGGATAATTTTGACGAATATATTGAAAGGAAACTAAAGAAATTAAAAAGAAAGTTTCGTAAGAAACTTGAAAAAAATACCACAGGTATGTACCTACCTAATGGACGTTAAGTAAAACCAAATATTCAAAATTATGTAGTTATTACGCTCTGCAAAGTCTGGTGTTCACCTATTTTGGGTGTTTCCGAAGACAAATAAAGACTGTGTATAGCTGTACGGGCTATTACCTTTCTAATTAGCATGATTACAAATTAGGTACTTATGGTAAATTTCGATGCCAAGTTACTTAATGTATGTACCTCTTACCTGTCTAATTGTGTCACACAAAAGTATTATAGCTAGGTTGTGTACAGTTCAAAGTGACTGTTGCCTACAAACCTATTCAGAGCTACTATTATTGTCACCAAATATTTAATAATAAATATACATCTGTCTTACATCAAGCTTGGTTGTGTACAGTTCAAAGTGACTGTTGCCTACAAACCTAGAAGCTTCTATTCTGCCAAATAATGTGATATATCACAAGAATACATGGAATGTTTGATAAACATAACAATATTATATTGTTAAGCTTAACAATACTACATTCCTGTTAATTATTTGTTTTATTTTTTTATACTACCTAACATGTATGTATTACAGAGAGTGAACAATATGAAAATCAATATGAAAATGTGACTGAAGATTCAATAGAAGCTTACGATGGGGTAATAACCCCTTCGGTAACAATAGATCCAGATATCAGGCCTGAGTCTGACATTCCTATTGAAATAATTGAACCTGAATTACCAGAAGAAATATTAGAAATTCTGGGTGAACCACCAAAGGAACAAAAATTTGGCAAAAATTTGCAGCCTGATATTGCTTTAAGATTTGAACACATAGCCACACAAGGTCTAAATAAGGATCTCCGAAAGGAAATCCTAGAGAAAAATCTCATACCTGAAAACTCAAAGAAGACCGATGCTCCAATTTTAAATGCAGAAATAAAGGCTGCATTGACAGATGCACTTATTAAAAAAGACAAGGCTATTGAACAAAAGCAAAAACAAATTGCTATTATTATATATCTCACATAGGAGAAGCCTTAACATCTTTATTAGATTCTAAAGATAAGAACCTACCTTAACAGAGGCTGGCAAGTTAACTTGTGATTTGCAACACACGGAGTCAATGATAAGAAGAGGATTTATCTGCTCAACAATTAAAAAAGATATAAATGATCAGCTATATACAACAAAAATTGACAACTATTTATTCGGCAACCAATTAGCTGAAACCTTAAAAACAGCTAAAGCAATCAATAAATCCGGTGCCGAGATAAGAATCCAACCCAGGTTTACTACACAGAATATACCAAGAACCCCTCAACAGAATTTAAACGGGAAGCCTCGACCCCCACAACCAGGCAGGCAAGCGGGAGTTACGAGGCGCCAGACTCATGCCTCCACAACACGGACCAATTTTCGTCCAGCTCAATCCCGGTCTGCTCCACCAGCGCCGCCACTGCAGCGGGGGTACTCACAGCGCTCACGGATGCAAACACAGCAACGCAAGTGATACCGGTGAGTCATGCTGGAAGGATATCATTCTACCTTAACAGATGGCGTCTTATTACACAAGACCCTGTTCTTTTATCTTGGATAGATGGGTATTATCTACCATTCATTAAACCTGTGTACCAAACATACCCACCGCCCTTACCAGAACTCAATCAGTCAAATTCCTTACAATACATTAACTCTATAAAGGAATTGCTTAATAAGGGCGCCATATCACCCTGTGACCCTTGTGATAATCAATTTATATCTAGTACTTTTCTTATTCCTAAACCTGATGGAAACTATAGATTTATATTAAATTTAAAAAGTCTGAACAACTTTATAAAATCTAATCACTTTAAAATAGAAGATTTAAGAACAACTTTAAAGTTACTTACAAAACAGTGCTATATGGCTACAGTTGACCTAAAGGATGCATATTTTTTGATAAAAATTAACAAAGAACATAATAAGTTCCTCCGATTTCAGTTACCATCAGGCTTAGATACAGAATTAAATTCAAATTATTTTGAGTTCAATGTCCTCCCATTTGGATTAAATACTGCCCCTTATGTATTTACCAAACTACTGAAACCTGTAATGGCCTTATTAAGATCATTAGGTTACATATCCACAATATATTTAGATGACATCTGCTGTATCGGAAAATCTTACAAAGAATGTCTAGATAATGTCTTGAAAACTAAACTAGTTCTAGAAGCATTAGGATTTGTAATAAATGAAAGTAAAAGTCGTCTCACTCCTAGTACTAGCTGCAAATATTTAGGTTTCATAATTGATACACAAAAATTTCAGATTAAACTTACAAAAGAAAAAAGACTTCATATTCAAGAAGTTAATAACAATTTTTCTAAATTAACTACTTGTAAAATAAGAAAATTTGCTTGTTTGATTGGTCTCTTAATATCTGCATGTCCAGCTATACAATATGGCTGGCTATATACAAAACAGTTTGAGAGATGCAAATACCTAGCCTTATTAAATACAGATAATTATGATGCACACATGACCTTACCACCACATTTAAAAGATGACTTTGCTTGGTGGTCTAATGCAGTAAAACATTCATTTTGTCATATTCAAGATGAGAAATATTCTTTGGAGATATTTTCCGATGCAAGCAAAACAGGGTGGGGGGCGTCATGCGGTAAAGATACCGCTAGTGGACAATGGAACCTTGAAGAAAAAGATTTACATATAAATCAGCTAGAAATACTTGCAGCATTTTTTGGCTTAAAGATATTTGGCAAAAATATGAACAACTGTAAAATCATTTTAAGGATAGATAATACAACAGCCATTTCCTATGTGAATAGAATGGGTGGTGTCAGATTTCCTCATCTGAATAAAGTTACTAGGCAACTATGGCAGTGGTGCGAACAGAGAAATATTTATGTGTTCGCTTCTTATATTAGTTCAAAAGAAAATACTACAGCAGATGCTGAGTCAAGGCGCATTCATCCTGACATAGAGTATGAGCTAAAAGATTTGGCCTTTAAACGGGTGGTTGATGTGTTTGGTATGCCAGATATAGATCTCTTTGCTTCTAGAATTAACAAGAAGTGTCAAAAATATGTATCATGGCAAAGAGATCCAGATGCTTATGCTGTAAACGCCTTTACAATCGATTGGCAAGATCTAAATTTATATGCATTTCCTCCGTTTGCTATGATATTAAAAACCCTTAAAAAACTTATTTCTGACGAAGCTGAAGGTATCATTATAGTTCCTGTTTGGCCTACTCAGCCATGGTTCCCCCTTTTTGAAAGCCTTTTAGTTTCTGAAACCCTCCTGTTTCATCCAAATGATAATGCCCTCCTGTCATTATCCCACAGCACCCACCCGCCTCCTCGAGTTACCCTGGCTGCAGCCAAGCTATCCGGTCGGCATTTCTAAGAAGAGGCACACCACCATCGTCCCTTAACTTAATGTTAGCCTCTTTATCTAAAAATACCTTAAAGCAGTATGATACTGCACTAAAAAAATGGTTCATATTTTGTCAACTACACAATATTGATTTCTATGCCGCATCCGTTCCAAAGGTGATGTTTTACTTGACAGACTTATTTTATAAAGGAGCCAAGTATGGCACACTAAATAGCCATCGCTCTGCCCTTTCATTGTTGATTGGTTCTAAGATAGGCACAGATGATCGAATAAATCGATTATTTAAGGGTTTTTATAAGACATGCCCTCCCTTGCCAAAATATAACCAGACTTGGAATCCAGCCACTGTTTTAAATCACGTTTCAGCATTATATCCTAATGATAATTTAGATTTAGAAACTTTAACTAAAAAAGTTGTAACATTAATAGCCCTGGTGACTGCTCATAGAGTTCAGACCATTTCAAAAATAAAATTGGAGAATATTTTATTTTCTTCAAGTTCAGAAGAAAATGAATTTATATCTATAAAAATACCAGAGCTTATTAAAACTTCACGTTTAGGTTCTCTCCAGCCGTGCCTTTATTTGCCTTTTTATAAAGATAAACCACAAATCTGTCCAGCAGAAGCTTTAAAAGTTTATTTAGAAAAAACTAAATTAATTCGCAAACAAGTAAATAATTTATTTATTAGTTTTAAAAAGCCATTTAAACCTGTAGGTTCTCAAACAATAAGTAGATGGATTAAAACAATGTTAGCAGAAAGTGGCATTGACACCACAATTTTCACTGCCCATTCTACCAGACATGCCAGCACATCTGCTGCACATAGATTTGGGGTTTCTATTGATACAATAAGAAGCACGGCGGGCTGGAGTGGAACTTCTTCAGTCTTTGCTAGATTTTAACAAAGACAACTAGTAGATTCTAATGAAGGTAATTTTGCACTATCTGTATTAAATAATGAATAATTTAAGTGTTATTGATATCTCTACAAAACTATGTTAGAAGATAATTTATAAGAGTTTAATTCTTTTTTAAATTATATGAATAATTACTTACATTCCAAAGATTATTGATTGTTACCTAACATTAATATAAGTATAGCCAGTCGATTATGACTTTATTGTTTTATTTACTTTATTTTCTATTACTTATATGTACTCAATGAATACACCAGGCACCTAACTAATTATCTTTCAAAGTCTACATTTTGTTGTCTTAATTTCGAGGACAAAGCCGAAGTGTAATTGATGATTAAACGAACTTACCTAAGTGAAGTTCTATCCCAATTACACGAAGGCTTTGTCCGAAGAAATTAAGACCCTCCCAACCCAATAACCCAGTAGTGGGCACCGGGTGGATTCATTGAGTTTGGTCGAGAGGTGTTCCTTTTGTTTTTCAGTAGCGGCTTTAAACTAGATGAAGTCAAACCTATCAAACGTCAAGAGTGATGTGTCTCAAAAATCCACAGACTATATAATTTTTTCTTTTTTCTGTGGATTTCAACTTAGTGACAGATGGCAGCACAATACGCTGTACTACATTTTGTTGTCTTAATTTCTTCGGACAAAGCCTTCGTGTAATTGGGATAGAACTTCACTTAGGTAAGTTCGTTTAATCATCAATTATCTCACCGCGAGAATCAACCCCCAGGCGGAAGATCAGTGCTGTGCTGGTCAAATCCAAGCATTATGCTGAGTTGGGACCGTAAACCGCTTTTGGACAAACGCGCCTTTTTAGGGTTCCGTAGCCTAATGGCAAAAAACGGAACCCTTATAGATTCGTCATGTCTGTCTATCTGCCCGTCCGTATGTCACAGCCACTTTATTCCAAAACTATGAGGATTACACAGTTGAAACTTGGTAGGTAGATGTATTCTGTAAACCGCTTTACGGGTCTTACACAAAAATATATATATATATAAAAGGGGGCTCCCCATACATGGAATTGAAACTTAAAATTGTTTTTTTCATCAAACCTATACGTGTGGGGTATCTATAGATAGGTCTATAAAAAATACATTGAGGTTCCTAAAACAGTTTTTTCTCAAAGTCAACCGTTTGAATGATATACACTTTCAAAGTGGTAAAATGTGTGTCACCCCCCCTCTAAATTTTAAAATATGAAAATGAAAACTAAAAAACTAAAAATAAATATGCTGTAAATCTTTATAAAAACTTTTACCGAAAATTGGTTTGAACGAAATATATTTAGCAGTTTCAGAGCTATAGCGCATTTTCCAAAACCGTAAATATAACTTTGTCATTCATACAAACACTATGAAAAACAAACAATTATTTTTGCAGACGAAAAATTATAGTGGCATTTTGGGTAGGTGTATTTAATATAATAATAATAATAATAGCGTCCAACTTACCGCAGTGTCTCAAGACGAAAGTCTATGACCGGTGTGTGTTGCCAGTGATGACTTACGGTAGTGAAACGTGGTCGCTAACTATGGGTCTGATAAGAAATCTCAAGGTCACCCAGCATGCAATGGAGAGGGCATTGCACAGCGTTTCCCTACGTGATCGAATCAGAGATGAGGAAAACCGTAGGAGAACTAAAGTAACTGAAATTGCTCGAAGGATAGCTAAAAATATTTTAATTTACGTTACGTTACGTAATATAAATGATTACTTTTTAAAAAGAGTGATTTTATTTTAAATGCAAATATTGATTTTAATTTTTAATTTTGTGACTTACCTTTGTTACACAGCACATTTAGCCATATCCTAGCAAAGTGCATATTTTGCGAAATGCTCATATTGCGAAATGCATATTTTGCGAAAAGCACATTTTTAGGGGAGTGCTCATTTGGCGAAGTGCACATTCTGAGAAATGTTAATTTATAGGGGTGTGCTCATTTTGCGAAGTGCTCATTCTGCGTCAGACCCATTTTGCGAAGTGCACATTCTACGTCAGACCCTTCCGAAGCTCGAGGAGGAGCTCGAGATAGTAAATGTTTGGTCATCCATCCTGTCACCGACCATTGCGAAACATGCTTAACCGCCTCAATCGTATCATTTATTAAAAATTATTAACCAGTCCCACAACAATGGTTTGTCAAATCAACATCTTGTTATTGCTCCGTCATCCAACAGAATTTATTCAGCACTCGGCTCATTATATGTTATTGCAAAGCAGTGAATCAAAATCATAATATGTTAATTCAATCAGATTGCTTAGATTTGGCGTTACGAGACTGTGAATGTGTTGAGGCTGTGCATTAGTGCTGTCCTCACCCACGATCGTACGTACAATGGGCAGCACGTCCATCTAATCAGTTGTACAACAAAAGCTCTAATTAAGCTCGTAATAAAGATGCACTCAAGAACATCTAGATACTCGAGGAGTTGTTGACTAGATAACTCGCTTACAATAGCACTAAATAGCTCAAAACCGTAACCGGCCAAATACTAGGTAATGCGACAATAGCACGTTAGACTAACACTATGACCTTGAGCCTTGAGGTTTTCGTAGTGCAAGTGTGTGTAATGTAGTAAAGCCTGACCTGACATGCTGTTGACTGCACAATCACATCTTGTTTTGTTAATAATTTTCACTTGTAACCTTTCATGTAGTCGTGCCTTTTCAACTTGCTTCCCGAACAGGTATGCATTAAGTTTCACCAATTCTTAATACTTACGTAGTTTCCTCAACTTAAATGTTAAGAGAGCCTGCCGTTACCAGTAATTTCGCTTACTGGCGATTGATAACTGCCCGCGATTTAAATTTAAAAGTGTTATTTCGCCAGTAAAATTAAAATTTGGGTGTAATTTGTACGCGGTATATAGTCCCCGGTTTGAATTATTAAGGTTAATTATAACTCGAGGACCGCGCAATATCTTACTTTAATGTAAAATTAACGTCGCCATGTGTTACGGTATTTTTTAACCCTCTCACTCTGGGGATCTTGTTTGGCTAATATTAAAACGAGGTACCGTTTTCCGCCGCCTATAAAATGGCCTAACGCCGGCAGTTAATTTTTGTGAGGGCTCATATATATTTTTTATAAAACGTCGCAACTTTATTAAAGCAAATATTAGCCTACGCGTCCTATCATTTTATGCGCGGGCGTTAGCGCAGTGTTGATATTTTATTTACTTTATCGCGCCGTTGGAAGCATGAGGCTATTGTGTTCGTAATGAAGCCGGACTCTTTCCGAGATTTTGTCGGGTCAGTAATTAAACACATCTGCTACACGTGCAATTGTATCTCTCGGAGCGTGTTTTCATATTTTCAGTTAAACATTTTCATAAGGTTTTTTGCGACACCCGGCACCTTTTATTTTGTATGCTGGTAGTTTGTTGACGGGTCACTGATTCTGATGTGGACTGTGGTGTGGACGCTCTACTTTTATAAGCAAGATTTACAATGAAATGTTGATGTATAAAAGTAATTTTGAATGTTTGTATTAATCTATTGTTTTTATCAATACTTAAATGTAAACAATATTTACTTACGCATTTTTATACTTTAAACTTGTTATTTTATTTCACTCAAATATGTTATTACCTATAATAAGCAAAATTTTATAGTAAATTTAGAATGACTGAAATAAGCTCTTCGCTCATTATCTAGTATTCTGAATAGTAATAAAATAACACTTAGTAATAGAGCGAGAATGTATTTCTCAGTTTCAACAAACAAGGAGTGAGAAGTTGCCCCGCAAGTGTTTGAATGCACGCACCTCGCACGTAGGTGGTATTGTACTCACTCTTATCGCAGCCACCATCGTGAATTGTAGGGCGATTCGGTCTGAAACGTACTTCCCCAGGCTCTTCTAAGCGTTAAATTATGACACATAGTTTACGGTTAAGAATGAATGGTGAGCGTTTGTTGTGTTCTAATTCATGCCAAACATAATACTCTGGGTGTCTAGTTTAAGCATTATTCAACGGTAATATTCCACATGCTAAAATCCTTAGGTAGTGTACGATGCATTATTAATTTGTTTTATTTAAAACTACTTTATCATAGTTAAATCTGTAATGACGTTGATTTTCACATCGAATGCTAAATGGGCAAAACATTTAATATTTTTTTAAGGCATCGTGCTAATCAAATTCCCGATTTTACGAAACGTACATATGAATTTCCGTTTTCATAATATAAGACCACACATGATCATAGTCATGAATAACCCTTAAAAGGACGTTGATTTCTAATTTGGTACTTTTCATGGGCATCGTGCAATCAGATACTCGAATTCATGAAACGTAGACATAAATTTCCCTTTACAAAATATAAGAAGACACAAGATGATGAGACACATCTTGGTCACGAAAAACCCTTTTAGGATGTTGATTTCTGAACCGATTTCTTATTTTGGTACTTTTTATAGGCGTCATTTAAATCAAAATCCTCGAATTCACGAACTTCCTCGAATTCATAAATTTCCGTTTTGAAAATATAACAACTCATGGTCATGAATAACCCTTAATAATTTGCTACGACGCAGTTATTCATGTGTATTCAAACGTTGTATAATGAATAAGGCTGCCCCTGAGTTTCGCGGTGGCCTACGATCGGTGACCGCGTCCTCGGGGCCTGCCAACTCACTAATAACAGTGATTAAGGATCGCCATACCGTTGGACGTTATGGCTAGTGACGGACTGAAGAATTGGAGCGGTGATATTCAGCGATAATATCAATATGATACGATATTACGAATATGGTGTCCGATAATTAAGTTAAAACCTACTTGCGCCAAGCTAGGTGAACACATTTAACTATAGTTAAACTATAGTTAAACTCAAGAGTTAGTAGCATTAATTCTTATAAAAATTAATGCTACTAACTAATTCTACTTATAATACTAACTAATTCTTATAAGAATTAATGCTACTAACTCTGAGTTAAAGGTTAACCTAGCTTGGCGCGAGAATTCTAGTCGTAGAATGCTACGAAACCTTCAAGTATTTAAAGAATTTTTAATTTATAATCTGACCATCTAAAAGTGCATTTCGATAATGTTTGTATCGGTGTTAATTACTTATTTATCGACAAAACGTAACACTAACAGCCCTATTGGAAACGGGTGCGTGGATCGGTCCGAATCGACTTGTCGTTGTGGCGCGAACTAGCAGATCGCAATCGCCGCTTGTTAGCCACCATTATGAATGCAAATTAAACAATTATAAATACAAGCCGATCTCGTATAGCCGACGCATCTGCGGTGCCGATTGCGTGACCATCGTTACCGCCGCGAGAAAATTGTTCGCACGCCCAATGAAATGTAATGTTTTCACACACTTAGCCTGCATACTTATATTGCAAAGGGAGACTTATTTTAGACGCTTGTGCTGCTGGGCTGCAATAACAACGTTTGTATCTTCCTTTTAGATAGATAGATAGATAAAACACTTTATTGCACACACAAAAATACAGACAGAAACACAAGAAAGAGTTGACATAAATGTGGGCAAAGGCGGCCTTATCGCTAAGAGCGATCTCTTTCAGACAACCTTTGAGGCATAGTAAAAATAGAGAGAGAGCGAGAGGTAGTGCACCAGCAACAAGCAAGAATAACAAAATTTACTTAACAATATTACTGAACATATAGTTCTACATATTACTCGTACTTATTTGTTTGTCTAAATACCTTTGTTATGAAAACTTTTTAATTTTGCATTTTACAATGCTATTTTTATGTGATAAATATTAAACAAGAAAATATACCAGAAAAAAGCAACTAGTCTCATGTCGCCCTGACGGGACAGGGCAACATGAGACTAGTTGCTTTTTTCTGGTATATTTTCTTGTTTAATATTTACCTTTGTTATTTTGACTTATTGAAACAGCTTCCGTAATATGTAATGATACTGAAATAAACAGCTTCTGCAAGAGCTAGTTGTCAATATAGTTTAGCTTCAGTCATCGACTATTTCTAATATGTGAAAATATGTAGCAAAATATCGGTCACGAAGATGGAGTAACGGGCAATATCAGCGAGACGGTGCGTGACGTTGCGGTCCCGTGCGATTGCTCGCGGAATGTCGCCGCCGCGCTCTACTCCTAATGGAGCTTAATCAACCTCCTCGCCTTTCATCCAATCTCGTTAGCGAACTAAATTGACTTTCTTATTACGCGCAGTTTCTCTCGCGCACACCACACGATCTAAGTTTATAAACCTCTTAATCCGACGTTATAGTTGCAGCCGCGCCGCAACAACTGCATTTGCCTCTAAACAAACACAGTTACCAACTACCTACAACGTTATACATCGGAATGGATCGAAGTAGGTATTTAGTGGGTAGTTGCTACTTTTAGAGCGGGTTATTTAAAAAGATGGCTTCCTACAAAGCTAGTTTGTCTTCGATCCTTCTTTAATAGCTCTTGCTCCAATCCACTAACTACAACCTATAAAACACTGTACTGTAGTTAAAACTAATTAGTACGTCGTTGTTAATGGCATCTATAACGCAATGGAGTCAAACTTTGGACATATCCTTCGGTATACTTAATCAAAATCAGGTTTTGTACTTGAAATTTACGACCCTCTATGGAATTATAGGGTTATAGTAAACAGTCACAGGCGTTGTATGCATATTGTATGTATGTTGTATGTTTGTGAGAACAGTTTCTATGTCTTGCGGTTAGTGCTTTGGGCCGCACTTCCCTCTTTGGGTTAATCGGATATTTACAGTAATTCACTCAGAACATCTTAATCTCATGATTTAAATTAATTTAAGATGGAATGAACTTATGTATTTTCAAGTCATTTAAGTATCATATCCCTGGAGTGGTGACCAGATCACGCCTAAGAAAAAGGTGTTAGATAGGCTAAATAATTTTGTACCATTGCCATAAAGTTATAAAAACAATTATATCCTTTTTTAGCTCTCTACTCTGTGGACTCTCTCCTCTGTTGGTTCATGTAATAATGTGGTTATGTGTGTGCTCCTAATAAAACAAATAAATCAATAAAAGGTTCTTTATTCTCCGAAAGTATATTAAAATGGTAGCAGAGCGTGGTTAAAACAGTACCGATAAAGTTAAAAGAAAACAGTGAGGTAAAGAAAATTAAAAACAAGAATAAAACGGGGCGGCGCATTCATCACCAAAATGGAGGACGCCACCAAGCACATTCATCGTTTGGTTGACGAAAAATCATTTTCAATGTGGAAGTTCACAATAGAAATTACTTTCAAGAGTGAAGGATTACATAATATTGTCTCAAATGGGCTTACAAAACTTACAGAACAAGAAATGCAACAAGACGCGAAAGCGCAGCGATTGATAATAAGTACAGTCGACAGAAAAATATTATCGTCATTAATGTCATGTAAAAGTGCTAAAGAAATGTATGACAAACTCAATATAATGTACCAACAGCAAACTAGTCAGCAAAAATGTCACTTGTTACAAGAATTCTTCCAATATGCTTATGATAGCAGCAAAGACATGAGCCACCATATTGGTATGTTAGAAAACTATGCCCACCAGTTAAACAGCCTTGATGAGAAGATAAATGATAATATGTTAATGTCAAAAATACTTTCAACATTACCGGAAACATACAAACATTTTGTAACAGCATGGGAATCTACCCCTAAAACAGAACAAACAGTAAATAATCTTACTGCCCGGTTATTGCTGGAACAACAAAGACATAAAAGTAGTGAAGATAAACAAGACACAGTTGCATTCAAGGCAATAAATAAGAAAAATAAAAAGACTAAAAGATGTTCAATATGCAAGAAGGAAAACCATACTGAAAACAATTGTTATTTCAATCGCAACCAGCAATGCTCCATATGTAAAAAATTCAATCATAAAGAAAAAGATTGCTACTTTAACAAAAATAGAGAAAAGAAAGATAAAAAAGAGAAAGGAGCTGTCTCATTCCTTACAGAAACATTTGTGATTGACTCTGGGTGCTCTTCCCATATGACAAACAAGGAAACGTTACTTAATGATCAAGAAGACTGTTCAATTAATATACAGACAGCAAGTAAAGAAAATATTTTAAAGTCAAATGTTAAAGGTAAAATTCAGACAGAAAAAGTAAATTTTGAAAATGTTTTATATGTGCCAAATTTGAAGAAAAGTCTCTTGTCAGTCCATGCCATTACTGAAAACGATGGAGAGGTGATATTTACAAAAGATAATGTAACTATTAAGAAGAACGAAAGCATTATATTAAAAGGAAAAAAGAATGAAAATGGCTTATACAATATAAATATAACTAATAATTCTAAAGATGCAATGTTGTCCTGCAAATCAGAAACACCCGAAGACTGGCATATGAGGTATGGTCATCCTGGAAAACAAACATTAAAAAATATATTAAAAACAGTTGACGGAATAAACATAACTAATGAGCAAATTGATAAAATGTCAAGAAACTGTGATATATGTATCAAAGCGAAGCAAACAAGACTGCCATTCTTCAAAAGACACAAAGCTGACAGAATAATACATACCATACATACTGATGTGTGCGGTCCAGTTACACCGGCAACCTGGGATGGTAAAAGGTATGTGCTCACCTGTATTGACGATTACACAGACTTCACACAAACTTACCTGATTGCACGTAAAAGTGAAGTATTCACCTATCTGAAAGAATATATACAAGAAGTGGAACGACACACAAGTGAAAAAGTCAGCATGATCTGTTGCGATAATGGTGGAGAATACACAAGTGCTCATCTTAAAGATTGGTGTAGAAAAAGAGGTATAAGGATAGATTACACAGTCATCTATAGCCCGCAACAAAATGGAAAAGCTGAACGTTTTAATCGCACCCTTATGGAAAAAGTAAGGGCCATGTTATTTCAGGCAGAAATAAACAAAAATATGTGGGGAGAAGCGGTACGATCAGCAACTTACCTGTTAAATAGAATACCAAAAGACGAACAGACAAAAACACCTGCAGAAAAATGGACAGGAATAAAACCTAATGTTAAAAATATACAAACATTTGGTTGCTCCGCATATGCAAAACAACTAACTCCACTTAAGAAGTTAGATGAAAGAAGTGAAGAACTCATCATGGTCGGCTACAGTCCAACAGGTTACCGGCTATGGAATCCTGTAATAAAAGAAGTAAAAATTAGAAGAGATGTTATCTTTGGTAAAATAAAAACAGGAAAAGATCAAGCTCAAGAAAAAAAGGAAGAACTAATAATACTACCAAATATAAAACAAAATCAAAATACAGAAACGGAAGAAATAGATACAGAACAAGAAGAAATACATACAGAAGACGAAGAAATACAAACAGAAGTTGAAGAAATATATACAGAAGAGGAAGAAATGCATACAGGAGAAGAAGATATACATACAGAAGAAGAAATAACAGAAGAAGAAAAATTAAATACAGAAGAAGAAGTAATACATACAAAAGATAAAATAATACAAACAAGATCAGGTCGCAAAATAAATAAACCAAATTACCTTAATGAATATGAAACCAACATAGCATTAAATGAACCTGCATCTACAGAAGTACCAAATACCTATCAAGAAGCCTGTAAAGATAAAGGATGGAGACAAGCTATAGAAGCAGAATTAAATGCATTAGTAAAACTTGGAACTTGGACAGAAACTGACTTACCTGAAAAGAAAAAGATTATAGACACCAAATGGCTATTCAAACTTAAAGAAGAAGGAAATAAAAAGGGCAGACTGGTTGTACGAGGCTTTCAGCAGAAAAGCTATGATAATACAGAAATGTACTCACCTGTTGCAAGAATGCCAAGCATTAGACTGATGATATCCAAAGCAGTAAATGAAGACTTACAAATAAGGCAACTTGATATTCCGACAGCATTCCTTAATGGTGAAGTAAAATCTGAAATATACATTAAGCCTCCTGAAGGGTATATATCTAAAAATAGAAACAAAGTTCTGAAATTAAATAAAGCACTGTATGGTCTTTATGAGTCTCCAAGATGTTGGAATGACACCATAGACAAATTTGTAAAAGAAAAAGGATTTAAACGATCAGAGTATGACTCATGTTTATATTACAAAGAAAATTGTTGGATGATAATATATGTAGACGATATTTGGATAATAGGAAAAGAAAGTAAAGTTATTATAGAAGCACTAAAGAAAGAATACAATGCTAAAGACTTAGGAGAAACAAAAACTTTTTTGGGTATAGAAATAGAAAGAGACACAGATAAAATAAAAATAAAACAAACAAAATTAATTGAAAAAATACTTACTAAATTTAACATGAAAGAATGCAAACAAACAAAGACCCCTATGGAAGTTAATTTCAAAGTAAATCCTGAAATCGAAAAAGAAGAAAGTGAAAATATAAAAAAATTATACCGAGAACTAATAGGAAGCCCTATACTTGACTACAATAACAAGACCAGATCTTGCCTATTCCGTGTCTTACCTTAGTAGATACCTTGATAAATTCAACGAGACGGCATGGAAGGCTGGAAAAAGAATTTTACGATACCTACAAGGTACCCGAGAACAAGGTATAACATATACTAAAAGTAAAAATTACAACATAAAAGCATACTCAGACGCAGACTGGGCGAGCGATGGAATAGATAGAAAAAGTGTCAGCGGCAACGCCATATTGCATGGTAACAACATTGTTGCTTGGTCATCAAAGAAACAACCCTGTGTTGCTCTATCAACGGCAGAAGCGGAATATGTCGCAGCAGCTGTAACCGCACAAGATCTACTCAACATAAGAGGAGTTGCAAAACATCTCAACTGTTCCGGAGAAGCAAATACACTTTTAGTAGATAACAGCAGTGCTATGAGCATAGCCAAGAACTATGAAAACTCTAAACGAACAAAACATATTGATATAAAATATTATTTCTTAAAAGATATAATAAATAAGAAATTGATTAATATTAACTATGTTAGAAGTGATGAAAATTTAGCTGATTGTATGACTAAAAGTTTGGGCTCAGAAAAATTCATTAAATTTAAGAATATTATGTTAAATATAAATAACTGAAATAATTAAAAGTAAAAGCACTAGGTTTTCTCATGATTCAATAAATTTAAAGAGTATTTTTAAAACTAATATTGTAAAAGTTAAAGTTCATTTATATGTAAAATTGAAATACTTGCTTTCTATTGTAATTATTGTAAACTTTAAAATATTAAATTAATATAAAAAAAAATAATTATAACTATTACATTGTATAAGACAAAGGTTGTAAAATTAAGGGGGTGTGTTAGATAGGCTAAATAATTTTGTACCATTGCCATAAAGTTATAAAAACAATTATATCCTTTTTTAGCTCTCTACTCTGTGGACTCTCTCCTCTGTTGGTTCATGTAATAATGTGGTTATGTGTGTGCTCCTAATAAAACAAATAAATCAATAAAAGGTTCTTTATTCTCCGAAAGTATATTAAAAAAAGGAGTATTAAAACTTTTTAATTTTGCTTTTTACAATTGTCACATAAAAGAAGAATTGGCAGATCACCTTGCACCAGTTCGATTATATATAAACTCATGCGGGACCAAGAAAACCAGCGAATAGAGCCTTATTATGACATAACTATTTAGTAATCTGTGGCCTTGTGGAGGAGCACTGCAAGTGCCCTACAGTGAATGTGTGCCGAAAAAGAAGAAGGTAGGTAATTTATTGTACAGTTTACATGCGCGCCCCGGGCTGATTTTTCAACGTTTAGCCACAGCGTTAACTAACAAACCAATTCGTATTGCTAAGGGAATAATACTGAATCTGTGTGCCCGCGTGGACCATGGCCCAGCTCTACTTATCCATCCCTAAGGAGGGCCTGTGCCTCAGCGTCACATCAAATCAAAAAGGTGGATGATTACGCGCCGTAAGATTATCTGTGTAAGTAACCATTAATGAGAATAAACATTTAGGATAATTTAGTAATGTTCATCAACTGTATATTTATTGCCAATTAGTATTAGTAAAATATTTTTTATCGAGCTACCGTTTTAGTGGTCACACTAATGATCACCATGTTGTGTCACTATAATGCGATGTCAAACGATAGTCACCGCTGGTGGTCGGTTCCTACGTGGCTACAAATAATAAGTGCCTGAGCGACAATGAAATAAGCGACGCTATTATGCTCACCTTCACATAAATTTCTTTCATCTACTTAGTATCACGGCTCTTACATTTTCGCTGTCCTTTTAACAGTATTTATTATTCTCCATATATTTTTATGTCATTATACAAGCGTCTGGTCATAAACAGTTTTTATGGTAGCACCTAACAAGCGACGTTGCCGCAAATTGAAAGTAACCGCAAAGTCGTTTAATTCACCGTCACGCAATCTCGTGTCTTCTCATTATTGTAGAAATTATCCTTAACACCGACTTATTCATAAACGCAGTGGTCGGATCTGATAGTTGGGTTTTCATATTTCTCGCGTCATTGCTCGTTGAGATAAAATTGTGTAAGATTGTTTTAGTGCTTCCTCTTGGGCGTATTGGATGTCGAGTCGGATAAGCGATGTTAGTTAACATTTGCGCGAATCATTGACTTATGGGCTTTGTGAGCGTGGCTCCCGCTGCGCTGGACCACCCGCGCCCGCGTACTGCCACTCTGGTGCTGCGCGGGAGTGTATTGTTAACGCAACACATTATTTGTGTTGGTCTCATTACCTCACAGCTCCAATTCCACTATGAATATATAGTGGTTGGAATTCAATTTTCATTTTAATAACATGCTGTTGTTGATTACCGGCTTATTGCTTGCCACCCTGAGATGAGTCCTACTTTATATGATTATGGGATGTCCCAAGGTAGGTGCTAGATGATTTAACTTTTATAAACGGCGTATAATTTTCTTAGCGCGATCTGGCGCTCCCATCTAGTACACTTAGGATTTGTTTTTGAATCAGCAATAATATCCAAGAGAATTAAGTAAATTAATAGAATCGATATTTTCTCTTGTGATGTAGCTATGTAGAGACAATTCGCCCATTAGTATTCTATTGACATAAACAGCTACTGAACAAACCCAATCAATCGTTTGTTGACTGTATAAACAACTGTCGCATTACACCGAAGATAGCTTAGCGATATCATAGATTTACTACAACCACCGGCGGCGGCGGCGTCCCTGGCTCGACAAATGGTGAATAGCTTGCCGTAGATACGTCACGTAATGTTGACATAACCTTGTTAATGCATGTACTAGAACGCCGTATCAGCGTATGAGCTTTTACATTATTATGCAAATTTAAATTTGATACGCTCGAGTTTCGGAACAGAAAACTAATGGCTGAAACTGTAAAGCCAACGGAAGTGGTTAATTGACTGAATTTTTAATGGAGTCGTCTCGGTTTTCCAAAATACTTTTGGCGTCGCGTCATTTAACCCCATTTGGAGTTTCTATAAAGTTGTGGTTCCCGAAATATAATTTACGGAGTTACATTATCGTAATTCGTTATATGTAGGTAAGTACGAGGGGTTGATCAGATTGTGACTGCAATTTAAAACAATAATTTAATAACTTATTTCTATGTAAAGAAATGAATATAACGATTACTTTTTTATCTAATAGGAGGGTCATTAATTTTTCAACAAGATTTCGTTCTAAATTGCAGTGATTGGATGAAATTAAACTTTTAAATAGTTAAAAAAAGGGATAAGATTTGATGTCACCGGCCTTCGTCGTTTGTGTCGTTCTCTTTGGTGAATTGCTAACCCATCAAAACAGATCTGAAGTCTGAAGCACGTAAACTCACCTACTTTGTTTTTATTTCCATTTTTCTTACCTTCCTCAGACCTATCTAGAGTTAGGCTGTACTGCAGCCATCGTTAATCTCATAATTACTTTCCCGTATTTCAAATGCAAATCGGCGTTAAAGCAACAACTTGAATATTGCGATCGTCAGTTTGTTACGTCTCACAAATGCGGTATTTATGGAACTCTTGAACGTCCTGAGCGCAGGCGGCGCGACGCGACAAACGACCGCTCACTGCGCGACGCGACAAGCGCGACGCGACAAACGCCACGATGACATATTCCTGCCTAATGAGAACCCGCTACGGTAATGAGAAAGAATATCCTCACCATTAGCCCGATGTAATTAACCAACTAAATTCCGCGAATGCGATCGTTTGTAACCCGTAAAGAGGCTTGGTGATGCCAACACTGCTAGGGGATTACATTGGAAGCTGAATATTTTTTTAAACCTATTTTAAAAGCGCTGGAAACGTTTAGGTACTGGTACTGGACACAGGGTAGCAGATGAGCAATTTTGTTTCACGATATTTTTTGTAGATTAAATAGTTGACGTCTTTGCCGTAGGCATGCGTATTGACGTAGACAGTTAATTAAAAAAATCCTAAATTAAACTTGTCAAAAGGAAAAGTTTATTGACACCTGTTCTTAGGATCCAATTTTACCGTTACAGTTTTGTGTTGAGTCACGCAACTGTTAATTAAAGAATCCCTAAAAGAAAGTAACCACAAAAATTTGAGGCACATAAACTGCGTTATCATAAAAAAGAGGCGATATTAATTTTTTATACTTTGAAAACTAAGGCCGTAAAAAGTGAGGGCGTTGGTGCCGTTGAATAAACTGCAAATGAAAAAATTACCAACTCTCCGAGAGGGTGGAGTGTTGAAAAAAATATATAATGGAAAAAGTTAACAGTCCCGCGTAGAGACAGCCAAATAATTTAATTTCCTTCACAAAACCGAATGTTCCATTCACGCCGAATAATGACTGGTCGCATATGGTGTCTTTCAATAGAGCCGTGTATTGATAATTATTTTTTTGCGGCGAAATTCAACACATGTTTGCTACGGGTATCAAAGTAATGGAAGAGAAAAGTCAAACGGAATATTTTGATGAGGATTTACAAAAGCAGCAAATGTTTTTATTAAATTAAATTGTTTGTGAATTGAAAGCATGTTGCTGGAATAAATTTCAAATTTTAAGCCTTTCCATAATCTATCCAGGTATTCAAAACAAATATATTTTGGGGTTGTTTCTCACTTTACCACTTGACATTCAGTCATGTGCATTGTCTTTTAACTTTATCAACGCATGTGTAAGTAAACATTGTTAATTACAAACCTGCTCCTACGTGTTCCACTATGTAACGACCGCGTGCAATTATCTAAATAACTTGCTGTAAATATATGTTTACGTAAGTAACAAATTACTCCCATACATAGACAAATTACAGCGTAGAGCGACATGTTTTGATGTCGTTTTCATGTATGAATTAGAGGCTGGCTTCGTTATTTCATCAGCATCATCGCGTATTATTGGGGCTCGATGATTGTAAATCGCTTCGCATCGGCTCGTTAGCGTTTCTGATAGATGACGGCCGGTCGTTTTGTTGAATTTGTTGTAACACACGCGGCCCGTGTAAAAACACTCGGATCGACAACGGGATACAAATGGACACTCCCCTCGGCGATCTAAGTTAACGAGCCAACAAATAAATAAGGCGAGACTAATATTTTATCGTTTTAAATAACGTTCCGTCGAATCGTTTCACTAGTTGGGCTCCGATGTGTACAAATAAGCGATATTGTTCACAATTTGTAAACGTGAAATGCAAAGCCGTAAATCGTAGGTATTGATTTAAGCTCGCACTACGTATCAGCACGTTACAGAAAGCTACAAACAAAAGTCGAATGAATTAAAAATAAAAATCGTTTACAATGTTGACTCTAACACATTTTAATGTCATAACTCCACAATCGTGACGTGGAGCTTATAAATTTCACTGCTTCGTTTTACACTTTAGCACTTCGGTACGATGTGAAGCGCCGCCCAATAAGACAACGGCAGACTATTTTGACGAGGGCCGGTCACGTTTCGTCGATACTGGCCATGAGAATATTTGTTTTTTATTGTGCGCCTGCCGTCGAGTAAAAATTGAAGAGTAATTTTACGTTTTAACTGGTGCCTGCCCCCTTTCGTTCCGCTCGCCTTGAGTGATGGTTATCATAATTGGAGAGAGGGTAGGTGAGCAGTGCGCCGCCTGAAGATGGCGGTGGGCGTGCACCACGCGAATTATTCCAAATGCACACTCGGTTATGGTATGCAATGCATAATCCTAATGTAGGTCATGGTATACGTGCAGCTTTTGTTAAACCTTATTTCACAAAATTTATGGGTTAAAATATTCGACTGTTGTAAACTGAACGTTATCATACTTTTGCTATGGTTTTGACAATTTGGAAAGTTCTTAAATATTCATATTATAAAGAGCTAAGTGTAGTTTGTAAGTTTGTGACTTTATTTTTAGAAACCTATCTCTGAAGCTATTGAAAATTCTTTCACCAGTTGAAATCCTGAATGACATGATTTTTTGATAGATAGACAAAGAAGCGGTAAGTATATGCAAGAAAAGAGAGGAAAAAAATTAAAGTACAAAAATGGAATTTGGCTGATAGTACCTTCCTACAAAGGTTAGAAGCACACTAACTCATATGTTTTTTTTTGATATTATTTTCTTGACATTATTTTCATTAATGTACGAGTATGTGAATGGTTGCTGTTCTTTCACTCTCGCCTGCTGTAATGATAGGTTTCTTACCTGCTAGGTTTAGTATTTTGTTTCGAAAACCTGCTTAGGCTCAATTGTCATAACAATTATCGTTATCGAGTATTAGCGGTATCGATGCACATGGTTCTAATACAATGACAAGATTAATAATGCGGATGTATCGTCCGTACCGTTAGCGTCTGCGACACGACACGAGTGATCACAGTCCAACAAGGGCGGAAGAGATGAACTGGATAATAAAGCATCTGCCCGCCGCCTCGTAACTCAACACCGCCGACATTGAAATTGTCGGTTGTGAGTTCGCGAAGCTCTATGGATTGTAATTGGAGAGGCTCTAATCGACGCGTTTCAATAATACCTACGTGTCTAAGTTTACCACTGACAGGAATAGATGGCGCCGGCCTCCCTAATGATAGAAGGATTGAAACGAATTTATGGACTATGCATATCATCACACTAACTTTGAATTCTAGTTACAATTTACTTGTGTGCATATCAGTTATGGTGTTATTCCTGTTGTTAAGTGAATAATTTGTTGGCTCGTTATGTAAAATTTGGATGGAATCACTGTCTTTACTTATTTGTATTCATTTGGACCTAATACATTTCTTAGATTTTCGCAATTACCTTTTTTTTTTATGAACGACGGGGAGACTCTTAGCCTTCATCATACCTGGGGGTCAATTCTGCAAAATTTTTGTCATAATCGTCTTTCAGTGGTGTTTCAATTCAAAAGTAGTGTTTATTTACACTGTTGTAACAAGAACTGTGCAAAACAGCACTACCATTGAAACACCACTGGAATACCATTGTGACTAAGCATTAGCAGAATTGGGCTCCAGGTGTTAAGTATTATATGGTTTTATTTTTGCATAAACGTACTGAGCAAGTAGATGAAACGTGTTGTTAGTACCTAATCTACAAAAAGAAAAAGACCATTTGTAAAGAGCATCTGTTAAAAAATTGTACCTGATGTGATTTAATAAAATTCTTGTCTTGAAGGTTATAGACATTCTTGAGTTAAGTAACTTTGTTATTGTAGTGCTTGGCTGATAATTCTGAATTATCAGTACCCTTTTATTTCATATTCTGTACTTACTAAACCTATTTTTATGGTGATTGCAAATCCACATTATGTATAATTATACACTCGTATATCTGCTTAGTTAGCACGATTACAAATTATTGTAATAAAAACCACTGCAACGGCAAAGATTTCTCTGAATTGAAAATTAAAACAATTTCAATTACGGAAGCCAGTTGTAGTAATATAACAGCGGAACACGTTGTAGAGAGTTAACCAGAGGCAGTTAAGGTTTATCCGTGACCGACACACACGATGGTACTTTACATTCACCGCCAACGGAAGTGATCATAAGTCCTCACCTACGAGCGACCAATTGGCTTTTCATGCGCATCAAACTTCGTGGTCGTCATCGTGACGCTATTACGAATGCATTCACTTTGGATCGGTGTTTGAATAGCTTTATCGTGATCTCATGTATTTTTAAAGAGTCCTGTTTTTTTGCTAACTTATCAAAGTTCGTCCTCTCTAAGGCTAGACGATACTTCTCTCCGAATCAGCTGCTCATTTTGTACAAAGCGCAGATTCGGCCGTCTATGGAGTACTGTGGTCACCTGTGGAATGCCTCTGCAGAGCTACTGGAATCGATTGAAAACCGTGCCAGGAAACTCATTGGAAACTCAGCATTGGCCACGGCGGAATTTCAGAACTCAGTCACCGCCGCAAAGTTGCATGTTTATCGGACTTTTATAGGATACATTTTGAAGAGTGTGCGAGAGAACTGCTTGCCTTGTTCCTCCAGCCCCTTTGCACCATCGGGGTACCAGACCCAGGTTAGCTTACCAGCCGTATTTCGTTGCCATTCCAACAATCCGTACGTCCGTACCAAGCGTTTTGTTGATACATTTCTAATGCAAACCGCTGAAGAATGGAATGCGCTGCCTGCTCATGTGTTCCCCGATTCCTACAACCATGGCCTCTTCAAGGCGAGAGTGAATAGGCATTTTCTGGGCAAGTATGCAACACCTTAGACCACATCCTGTTTATTAAGCACGATGGCGGTCAAATGCCTGCCCAGTTAATATAAAAAAAAGTTTAACGTATTAGAATCTCAAAGGAATTAATATTTTATTCTACTTCTATCATCTATCATAAGTATATTTCTGAACTCAGCATGTACTTAATATAATATAACATTTAATTAATATAATAATTGTATTCGAAGAAGCATTTTTCTAGATACCAATTGCTGGGTCTACTAATCAATGAAGGCGTCACCATATTTGGTATGGTATGCCAGTCAGTCGACCTGTAAGGTGCATTTAATTATGTTTCAATAAGTAATTGATATAGGTTAGTTTTACTAGTTCTGTCATTCGATGTATAGAAAACTGGGCAAGAAATGCAAGAAAAGTGATTGAAAAGATATTTAAACTTAAAAGCTTTAGAAATCAGATAGCAGTATGAATGTATTAATGTTTGCAACACCTATTCACCTATTTTATGTGCGGAGTTGCCGACATACTGCAACTTCCTCGTGTATTGTTTCATGTAAGGTGTTCGCGACTTGTTTATAAACAATAGCAATTGCCTTCGGCGCTAGGTTACGCCTGCCCACTGACTATCTACAATGTCTTCAAAGGAATCTTGTGTGAGCTAATTTATCCCTTTTATTTTATTTTTATCAAAGAAATGAAGCACTTCATCGTTGTTCTATATTTTTAAGTGTGCAGTCGAGTTCAATAAAATGTGACCATGTTCACATGATTCAAAAAAATTATAGGCAATGGTAAGTTTCATAAAACTCTAAACAGCTTTGGCTTACAATAAAATGTAAACACTCTCTGACATCGTAAATAATAATTATTCCCCATTCGCCCCAAAGGTTTGCCCCACATTCCAAAGTTGTCCCGGTTCGCCCCACACCAATGTTAAGTAAAAAAGTACTGCCAACAAATAAATCAAGTCTATACTTGGGATATAGAAAAGTATTTATTAGTTTTTAAAATATCGTTTTCAATCCACAAACGAAATTAGTCAAATAATGAACCACAAGTACCCCCTGGTACTTTTAGCATAACCAACCAGCACATGTAGCATGAGCGCACGGGACTCGACTTGGGTTCGACAACCGTTGTCTTGTCTAAGTCCCATGTCGATTTAACGAGCACAGTTTGACAGCGGGACTCGTTCTTTATAGTAGAGAAAGCCTTCTCGAGCGCGAGAGCGAAATAGTTGCCATTTTTAAATACTGATCATTACAGTACTCCCAAATTAATAATGCGCATGCAGATCTTCGCTAATTGTCGTATATTTATCTCTTTTAGCACAAAATACATAATTCTACTAAATATTAGTAAAGAAGAAAAATGCACTTAACCACTCTATATACATATCGTCTTCCGACGCTCGAGAAATACGACCGTTGCCGAACAGTGACGAAGATTTCTATGCGCATTATCACTTTGGGAGACCTGTAATTTAATCTTGTAACACCGAACCAGTAATTAGCCGATAAAAAAAATTCAGACATTCAACGCAATGGATGATTTGTTGCTGTCATGTTTGGCTATATTTTAATCTGTGATTTATCCAAGACCGCGATGAATAAACAAGTTGACATTGAAATATTTGTTGATTGTTTTGTTGTGAGTTTACAACTTATCAATAAAACTATCATAAAATTACGAAAAAATGGATAAAAACAAGAAAAGGAATGATATTGGGCAGATTTGGATGTGTAGTTGGCGGATAATAAAGAGAATTGTGTATCTTGTTCATTCCAATACATGAACTATGGATTCGTATCTCACTCAAGTGTTTTCTCATTGTATTTTATTTTGTTATAAAGATATTTCGTCTATTCATTTTCTTATGGAAGAGACTGCACAGCTCGGCACTCTGCTAAGATTTATGAATCTCAACAAGTAATATTGCAACAACTACCTAATGCCTTAACCAAATATTTTTTATTAAGTAATGTATCTAAATAAATATGCAATGACAATAAAAACATATTTTATATAAAAGATGACAATAAAAATACTTATGACATATAAGGATACTAAAATAAAATATGCAATGAGTAAGTTTAGTGTAAATGTGTGTTAGCGTGTGTGTGTGTGTATGGGTGTGGGTGTGTGTTTGGGCGTGTGTATAGTGAGTATACTATCAGTTATCTCATTTAGTTACTTTTAAGAGTAGGTCCGTTTTCTCGAAATCTAAATCTTGTAAAAACTATTTTTAATGCTATTTTTTTATATAATAATCTTAATAACCTTCTACTTGTATGAAAACTCTGAACATGCAAACTTAATAAATACACAATAAAATTAAAAAGATGTCATGTTATTTATTATTATTACATCAACAACCATAACCTTTTCATAATTTCAGTTTTATAGTAGCCTAGGATTTAAATTGGTTGAGTGTAGATACATACATTTACTCTTGCACAGGGAAGTACCTAATCTAATTCCCTATTCTTATTACAATTTTATGTAAATCATTTATTATGAAACCATATTAAGGTAATTATGATAAACATATTTATTCTTTTTTACTTTTTTATATTGTATAAAATCACAGGAAACAAAAATTAGTACCGATTTTACTCAAATAAATAAAGAAAGATATTGTTATAAGTTACACAAATTGTCTCAGCAGCCGGGAAGGATTTGCAAGTTACAACTTATCTATTTAATTTCACTGTAACGGTTTAGATACTCTCTGCTAATCAGTTCGGCTTTAGGCGCGAAATATCAACTAATGATGCTCTTGTTGACCTAATTGATCACGTGACCAACAATATCAACAAGGAAAATTAAGTTTTGTCTATCTTTCTGGACCTAAAAAAGGCGTTCGATACTGTCTCCACTTCCGAACTTATTGCTAAACTACAGAAGCTTGGCATTCGCGAGATCTCACTTAACATCTTCAAGGACTACTTACTTAACAGAACTTAGTGCGTCAAAATTCAAAATTACCTCAGTAGCGAACTGCCAGTGACTTATAGAGTAGCCACAGGGAAGCGTAATTGGTCCAACTTTATTTCTAATTAAGGGAATAGGGGAATGAAGTTGTGATTTTAATACTAACTTCATCAAATTCCTTAGAGATTTGATCAAATTCCTGTTTTCCATAATTTTCTTGTGATATCTAAGCATACACTTATCTGAAAAAAAATGTCTGAAGTTTCGAGAAGTCAAGAGTTATTAATAGGATTACCTACTAATATTATAAATGAGAAAGTATGCCACTGTAATTATTTGTTTGGTTTGTTACTCTTGCACGCAAAAACGACTGAACGGATTTGGATGAAATTCGCCACACGGTAGATTAAAACATAGGATATTTTTATCCCGATATTCTCATTGGAACGGGAACCACGCGGGTATAACCGCAGGAGGCCGCTAGTTACCTAATAAATTTAGATTCATCTGACCCACAGGGTCATCATGATGGCGTAATTTTGCCCAATGTCTAAAGTTACGTTCACGATTTTTGCGTGAAATACGTATTAAATAAAAACGTTTTACAGTTAGTTTATTTATGGTCTTTTGGTCATCAGTTCCATGAAAAGGAGTGAAAGAGGTTGAGAAAGACCCATTAATAATTCTAGTGATGGAATTCGTATTTTATGAACAAAGCAAACGATTCAACAATTTTGTTTTCTTTCTCGACTCCTCAGTGGGTAGTAGACAATATCTGGGACTCAACTGACATATTATACGTCAAGTAAAGCGAATAAGTGGTCGTCGTGTTAGCATCAATAGATTATTCTCGGCTCCTGACGTTACCTTGAGACCGCGATTGTTTCTCGAGTGCGTCGTGCTCATGCCTCGCGACTCTCACTCTCAACCCGACTAAAATGCCATTTGGGACTAGACGTAGCTTTTCTCGACGTCGTCATGCCACGCGTGCAGGAGTTATTATACTTAAAAAGCTGCTGCGACTAACACATTTGTTTAAAATTTCTTAATATAAACCAAATATAAAATCAGAACTTTTCAATACATCTAAAATAACCTCTTGGTTAGCTATGCGACCCTGGTACTTTCAACTAAAAATATTTTTTAATTTATTAAGTATTCATTGATTGTATTTAATATTATACGAAGCCTTATTTGCTGATTGTACCTACGAAAAAATTATAATAACATGTGGGGCGAATCGGTAATATGAAATGGGCCGAACCAGGAATAAGGTATTCATATTTTAAATAATTTATGTTTTGTGGCGAAGGGAGCATACTTTTTAGGGCGAATCGAGATTTTTTAGTGTGGTGCGAAACTCAGTGGGGCGAATGGGGATCAAATCATATATGATCATAATATGATTATATATATATATAATCATAGATTTTTTTTCTTAACTTGTAACAGTCTCTTTACAGAAAAAATAGTATTGTAGTACAGTACGACACAAAAGAGTAGAAAATAATGGGTGGCGCCACTAGTCTATTACTAGCAACCATCTAGCAACATTGTTGTCACAGATGTTTTATCTCACAAGCGCGGGTGAGCCATACTTGTGTGTGTAAATGGTACATGCACATTGTCTTTGCGTGCGTAAGCTAAGAAGCGCTCAGTATAGTATACAATTTTGATACTTGACATTTTTTTTGTTATATTAATTAAACTACACACAAAGCTTTGCCCAGACACCCTACGCATCATTACGAGGGACAGTAAAGAAAAATCCCTGTTCCTAGCATACGCCCAAAAAGTTGTATAAACTGTAAATTGAAAATTGAAGTAAAATGTATGATAAAAATAATAAATAATAAAATAAAAAATCTTTATTGACATAAAATAAACAGAACATAGCCAAACATGACACTTAAGTACCTAAACTAGGTCGAACCTGTTCTTATAGGCACTTATGCTCTTTGTTATAAACAATTTTTTGTGTGCGCTATGTGTTTGTGTGCGTGTGTGTGTTTATGTATGTATGTGTATGTATGCATGTATATGCATAAAGAGACCAATGACGAAAAATAAGTAACATATAGAAAATAAATAAATACATTTGAATATAAATATTATACGAGATGATGTTATTGATTATAGAAGGATATAATAGAAATTATAGAAAATGTAAATTATAGAAAAAGTAAAAATAAAAAATAAGATTGGACAGAATTGAGTAAAATAAAAATATAAAAAGATTTTAAAACTTTTCTTGTCTTCAGTTATATGTTGTTTAAAC
Organism: Chrysoteuchia culmella; assembly: GCA_910589605.1. Classification (NCBI taxonomy): domain Eukaryota; kingdom Metazoa; phylum Arthropoda; class Insecta; order Lepidoptera; family Crambidae; genus Chrysoteuchia; species Chrysoteuchia culmella. The sequence goes on from OU342653.1 coordinate 13,468,298, forward strand.
TCTCACATTCTATGATATTTATGAAGTATTGTAGCACAAGAAAATGCCGTAATGTAATTTATCAATAGTAAATGTATGTGGTCATTGTGAGCGCGTTGTATGTTGAATGCAGAGGAGGCGCGGCAATTAGCGGTGCAGGTGGTGAATGCGACCCTCTGGCCTTCGGGGCCTACGGACCTACAGATCCCCGTTCATTCCTATTTGCATGTTTATTGCTGACACGCTTCCTAAACTAGGACAAATCGACCGGTTGCACATAACAAATGTTAATTGTAGCTCTTGATATTCATCTCATAATGATATTCATATTTGTTTTGTTGTCTTCTGCGATATATTGAAGGTAAGGTATTAATTTCGTGATCGTGACATATTGGACGGGATGAGGCGAGCTTTATGGTGATTTTTTTCTTATTTTGAAAGGCTGCGCGTGCGGTCTCCATGTGGCGAACGGTAATGCACGTTATGTTTTTGAGTAGACGTACGTACGTATGCATCAGCTGTCATCTAGTCAAACTGTGAAGAGTCTAACCTCCATGGGGACACCTGTTATACAGCTGAGCAGCAGATCGGGTGCAAACTCAATTCTTGAAACCTTAATAAGTCATCCACAAACTTTTTGTTAGTTATGGATTAAGTAGTGAGCAATTTCGTATATCTGATTTACAAAATGTTTGAGTTAGATTATCACAAATTGTACCCAGCAAAGAATACGAAAATTACTTTCGCAAATGCACGCGAAACTGAGATTCCTAAAACACATACATGCTAGCTTAAAAGCACGAGAACTCATTGTTTCCAGGCAGGCTTGAAGGTGTAAGGAGAAATTATTTTGTCGCCTTGTACCTTTATTTGCAGTCGCAAAAAGTTTACACTTCCTGCTTGCTTCTCATTTCTTATACAAATATATACAAACAATTCTCAAGCTTCTGTGTTTGGCGAAGTTCTCACATAGCTGCCGAGGAATCCTGAAACTGCGAGTGAGTAGAATGGATGCCTCTCTGCTTGAATTTACATAGGTTACAGCGTCCCGCGCCTCTTGTGATTACGTTGCATTAATGCTAGTCTACATTGCGTTAGAAAGTTCATGTGTAAAGGTAAATTATATTGGTTCTTGGTATTCTAACCAAAGTTACAAATATGCTGCACCGATCTTGAATATCAATCAAATAGATTAGCTAGAATAGAAAGAGCAGTCTTTAATATAAATCCTTTTATCGAAGCCTTTTACAACTCATATAGAATGTACTGCTCACTATGGCTCGGCCGTCACCATGCGCTTGTATGAAAATGTGATTAAAAAAACTATAGACAAGATATTATTTTTAAGTAACACTTGGTAAGTATGAGTAACAACAGTATTATTTTTGTGTGAAATAGATCGAGAGCTAGCAACACTATTTTGGTAGTTTAATGGCAACACACCCGGCAGACGTAAAGCCATAACATTATTTCAGGACACGTATCGCATACTGATAATCTAATGCAGAAGCGTTATGACGCATTTATTGTTTCAAATGTCCTTTACTATGTAAGGTCACGTAGGTAATAATATTGGACGACCATACGTTCCATTCTATCCGTACCTATTGCCAATTTGAAAGTGAAGTACTTTTGTTGTTTATCTTTTGTTAGAATCAGACTCAAAGACTCAGAACTATTTTCAAAGTCAAATTCGAATATTTTTATTCAAATAGACTTACTGATAAATGCTTTCGAATAGTAATTTTTTCCCCCTTTAGGACATTTTCAACAGTATTCTAAAGTACCTATCTCATAATATGTGATAATTTTTATTTTATTTTATTTTGTTTATTGAAAACCAACAGTGTTATAAATATAATTAACAAAAATTGTGTACACTATAATAGTAAGACCAATTACAGGTTTCCTTAAAAATTTAAGCCAATTCTATATAATATAACTCAAATAGAACAAAAAACAACGACACAAAAATATCAGCCTAGCTAGTAAACATTGTGTGTGCGTGTGTGTATGTGTGCGTACGTGTATGTATGTGAGTGTGTGTATGTCTGGATGCATTACGTAATAGAGTTAAATATTTAACGTAACATAATATGTTAATAGCATAATATTCGTAATAGAGTAAACATGATATCAAGCAAAATTATATCAAAACTTATATGAAAATCCAACAAATATGAACTCAGATGTTTGTTTTAAGTTAAACGATGGCAATGTAAATAAAACAATATTTATTTCCTATTTCCAATTAATTAATTATAGTCGACTTATCATTGAAAAAATATTTAATTGTTACCGTTCTGATCATTTAATTTTTATGTTAGTATATTATGTCAACTTTAATTATAATTTGTATTATATCTATCTATATATCAATGTGTTCATGCATTACAACAATAATACCTACAAGGACAAATCGGACAGTGAGGCAGCATAGGTACCAAAGATACCAAAACTTGTAACAGCTACCATATGATTTGATTTGGGACCTTAAATTAATTAGTAGTAAACAAATCCTTATTAGTATAATTAAATTGAAAAATGTATGATTTACTAATCAGCAAAGCAGACACAGCTTTTTTGAAAGCTGGCTTAGATAATGTAAAAATATCAAGATCACTGAACTTCTCATTATACAACATAGCAAGTCTTGATAGTGGACTATTCTTAGCATAGTTTGTAGAGCATGATGGTACGTGGAGTAGTGGTGTATGACTTGAGCGACGTTTAGGGGTACGAAAAGCTATGCCAGCCAAAAGCTCTGGGCAGTCGATGCGTCCGTTCAAAATGTCATGCAAAATAAAGAACTAAGATGGTGTATTTTACATCACATACCTATGGTACGCTTAGTTTTTAGAGATTTCTAAAAAGAGATAATTCATTCTTTAGTACTATGTGGTCAGGTATTTTGTAGAAACAATAGACAAGAATATTGTATATTTTATTTTGATACCTATAGCAGTTGTAAAATACTGCATGCTGCAATTATTCTCTAGTTCGTGTGTTACTTGCCTTCGAGCTTGAAAAATAAGGCGCCTCATTGTCAGCCTTCGAATAAAAGTAAATTTTATTTTCAATAGCAACGTTGTTCGGTGTTCGAGGAACATTGTCGCCTTTCGCTGGCCGTCGTCGGGTGCCGGTACATGCCGGGACAGCCCTATTCAAATGTCACTGTGAAATCCGCCCGCGCGCCGCGGCCTCCCCCCTTCACCCATGAGCCCGTACCGAAGGTAAAAATGTCACACGCCACACGAAGCAATCAATTTCTTATTTGTACATATTGCCTCGATAGTGTTACAAACAGATTTATCGTATTATTAAAACATTATTCAACGTCACGATACGAAAAGCATAAACACCTATGTCTTTCATTGATTACTTTATTTCAGTAGTCATGAGAGTTGTCCGATGATTTTCAATATGCAGTAAAATAAAACGAGCGCCAAAGCTATTCTTCGAATATAAACTTTTACAGTCAGTAAAATCAATCTTTGGTGAGTTTCAGCCAATGGCATCTTCCAGTCCAGGGATTGACTTTTCTGCGACGCGATGCTAAATTTCGAACGATTAGATCGTCTCCGATCTCTCTGATTACTAACGAATACTGTTTTACGGCAAACTCAATCTTTAACACTAACTATAAATTGTCTATAATCGCTGGCTATGCGAATTGTCTAGTTATGTTTTTAATAATACATATATTTGTCATTTACTTCTTAAGTTTTGGTCAAAGTTCAACCCGACGGATTTACTAAATTTCAATATACAGGATAGTGCTTCATCCAAAAATACCGCGCGTTTAATCACGTCAGAGAATTCTTATTGTCGTGCAGCAGCACAAGAAATACAGTCTCTAAATGTCTGAAAGATAGTTTCGCAGTTGCTGCCAACCAATTGTCCCTTTTAACCGTCCGGCCTCATTAGCATGGCTCAATCGCTGCGCTCTATCTACCTGGGATTGATACATTGAGGTAAAGGTCTTTTAGTGACTCTACCTACTCTTGTAATTAGAATCGACCGACCGCTTCTGGCGTTTGATCACTTGTCGGGAATTGAACATTTCTTAAGTTTGAAATCATTTACTCGATCATATACAAAGTGGGAAACAAAGTCTTGTGAGTACTGCTAGGAACTGGATGCTAGTAATCGCGGACTCGCTATCGCAATTTAACGAGGCACGATTGTTTTTCTCAGTTCTGAATAATATTGAGCTTGAGCGTCCTTTGCTATCTGATGGAGATACTTTCGTTTGGCGTGCGGTACTGTTAGTTGGCTAAGTTACAAATGAACGGTGTGATTATGGGCTCGGATCTAACTCGTTGATAATTTAAATGTTCTCGCAGCTTGCCCGGCGAGACCTCAGAGATGGCGACGATTACACCCGTGACTTCCTCTTATGGCGAGGCTATATCTATGGTTTTTGAATATAATTATGGATGCTGCAGGTTGCAAATGAAGTTTTGGCTGAAATATTTGCTTATATCAGTGCTGTTGCTGCATAATATGCTGATTTTTATCGGCTGTAACGTCTCGACTACTATATTATTGCTAGTCAAGTATGCATACATACATATATTCGAATGGAAACGAATAAATAATATATCAAGGTTTTGTGTTTTCTTTCATAAAATTTTGATATTTTCTCACCCTGGTGTCTTTATGTATTTTCTGCGAACAGCAAGCACTTATGCTTAGGGCGTGCGTATTGTATAATTCATAGAGATCTCCGGGACTTAACTAAATCTTCGACGCTCCTCTGCTTTATAGAGGGAATGTATAATGCGACTGCGTGACTCAAGCTATGCTGTTGTTTGCGTCAATAACCCTTTAATAATTATTACCCCTAGGTCCTCTCAACTCTCAATTGAGAGTTTTAACTGAAGTAAAAGAAGGAAGATTATTTTTGATTAATGAATCTAATCTTGATTACTTTTTAGACATATTTTAATTAATCAGTTTCTACAAAAGTTAGATATTTATAAAAGTAATAAGGAAGAAAAGCCTACGCTTTTGCCAAGAATACTTTTGATCTCTATTCTTGGGTTATTTTTATAAATTGGACCATGACTCTGGAGTGTGCTAAATGACTGCCCGTTGTGACAAAAAAAAAACTAAAAAAAAATTAACTATATTTTAAACTATGTTTTTATAGTGAATATTATTGGTTGACGATAAACCAAGTAGCCCGCCCTGCGAGCACTCGATGCGCGCCTCCCAAGCCAAGTTACACTGCAATGTAAGCGATATGGATCTCACGTTCGCAGACTAAATAGCGGATAAATTAGCTAGCCGAGTTAAATTAGTGGAGCTTGCTCGCAGCCGTTGAGTCGCCTTATTAATAATTACAATTATGATACCAAATGTTCCAGGAGCCTTGTTGAAATTTTCATTAAAAAGAGTGGCTAACTTTTGTATTAAAAAATATGTGTTTTTGCTGCCGAGCACAATGTAAGGTTATGCGTTGGTGCATCAGCAAAAGCGGAATTTATTTTATATCTTGGTTTATGTTTTTAAATTATATTAAAAGAGACCGCCATTGTCTTAATTGTTGTAGATTTAAACCAAGAAACTTAGCGTGGTAATAAATAAGAAGCCTACCTAAGATTAAGCCTATTAAATAGGGCAAATGCAAAACGTTTTTTGAAACCGAAGGTGATTGAGGACTGGTACAAACCAAGTCCATACTTTAACGCGTTCAAACAAATAACTCTTCAAATTAACTATATTTGTCTATGTGTTTAGTCAGACTGTAAAAAACTTATTATTGTATAAAAAAGATGAAATTACGGTCAGTGTTTATTTTTAGTAGCTCAATGATTTGTTACGTCAAATTCTCTATTGGAAGGTATACTAATAGGAAGACTGGACTGGCACTTGTAACGTGTTATACGAACTTGATTTCAATGAAAATATTATTACTTTTCATTATATTTTACCTATATTTAAATCTTGACGATAGGTTTAAAAACCGTTTAAATAAATATCTTTCTCGTCGTTTATTCTTAATTAACTATCCTACATTACCGCAATATTATTTTTATTAATGCCTTTTGAAGATTAAACTAGTTTATAGCATAAATGTCAAGTTTGAGATACGGAAGAAGTACCTACGTGGTTTTTGTTATATAACTATAGGACGGTTAGAGTTGCTACAAATCTGGTAATAAGATATATATATTTCGTCGTACTATTATCTATATTTGCCAAGTTTCAGAAACACGACTTTATGATTTTGCCTTGAAACTTTTTCTTTTCGAAAGACCCCTAAAGAATACGAAAATTAAAGATTATTCTCAAATGGGGTTACAATTATGCTATTGAAAATTGGTTTAATTAGTGAACACCAATAATATTTAGCATCGCGTAGTTTCATTAATCGTTAATTTATTATTACGAAGTGATTTCGTGGTTTTTTCGCCCAATCTGCAAAATCGGTATCGCACGCGTCGTTTTTTCATTGATATCTCGCTTCAGTCGTCGTCGTCGTCGTCGTCTCAGCCACATAACACCCACTGCTGGGTATAGGCCTCCCCCAAAAGGGAGGGTTTGCCATAATCGCCACGCTTGGCGGGCGGGTTGGCGATCGCAGTATGGCCAAGTTTGTAGGAGACGCTGCTGCCCGTCTCCTGAAGGCTGAGTCCCTTAGTCGCCTTTTACGATACCCACGGGATGAGAGGGGGTAGTGCTATTCTAAGCCGACACCACACAGCTCTTCTCCACACAGCGCTTCAGTCGTATAGCGCCTTAATTCAATGAATATCTACTTCACTGTACATTCGTAGTGGTGGTTCATACATTCTGATTTATTGTACTCGTTCCGAGTCGTCCGCGGGCAATCAATTATACGATTCGTCCTTTTTCTTGTTGTTCGCATCAACGTCAGTTAGCGTAAAATGCTTCACCTCATACAACGTCTACTAGATGCATTCAATCTACAATTCCTGATTGTGTAGGTAAATGCACCTTATAGACCTCAGTGGACGATTTAAGGTAACAATAGGTAATAATAGGTACTAACTTTAGTGACTGATATAGGTAAGTACTCGCGTATCTATTGTTCTGTTAATTCGTACACCGACAGTTTCAAGAACTAAATTAATAGAAAAGCTCCATTATATTGCGTGCCATCTATTTCGCTTAAAATTTTATGATTGTATGAGTTTAATATGTGGCAGGCCAGTACTACCTAAGTTTGATTTATGATATGAGTACTTTAATTTACTACATCTGTTTTTATGTCAAATAAAGGTCCTGAAACAGTACCTACAGCTTAATAGTTGGTTGGTCTTCGAGTATTCTCCCACAGCTCAAGTTTCCTGCCTGCATAAGTGATTCTAAGATCGAGTGGCGACCTCTCGTAGTATCGACACCAGCTTGTGCCTACTTAAAAGCACTTTAATGCCACGTCCTGACGCCCTTTGTGCACTTGTCGTGCGTTTGACTGGTTTGGTATAGCCACTGCTGCTCTTCGCGGAAGCGAGATCGAGAGGCCGATTGCCTAAGACACGCCGGCGCAAGGTTCAATCTTATGTGAGATCGCTTATGCGGCAGCAACTACCGTGTGGATTTTCTCTTAATAAAATATTGGAATACCCTTATCCACCATAATGAATAAAAGTAACGGCACATTATATTAAAAGAATAAGGCAGGTAACATTTTCAGCGATTTATGTTAACAGTCCGAAACGCTGTCGAAGTAAACAACTCGATCATCTCTAATGCTCACCAAACTCGCTCGGTTCTCACGTATCGAATTATTATAACACGAATTTTTTCATTGAAAATTCATGATGGATCGTCGCAAAATCTATGATTGATTCGTGCTGTATTATTCGCAGCTTTCACAAGCGTGCCTTCAGTCGGTTTTCGCGGTTGCGGCTTCCTGCGCCCCTTCAGTTCGATGATTGATTGCATGCTCGCAAACTTCATATGTTTGCGAGATAATTTTGTATTTCAGCCGTAAACAGATTACGTGTGAAAAGAATCATCGCTCCACTCGAGTTTCTCTCGTCACAATTTCGCCTTTCATGGTGATCGCGCGATTTCCCCGCTTCATCACACATTCCTATTTCCTGTACAAGTATATTATTTCCTATTGCTTCGATTTAAGATGTTGTTATGAAACGGTTCGTTTATTCTATTCGTAGATATATATTTTGTGATCAGGATTGTGTATTAATAGTTATTCAATTTCAATTCATACCAATCCAACCAGAAACTGATACTGTTCACGCGAGAAATGAAAGTGACTGACAGTTGTATCCACGCACTAGACTAGATTTATAACTTGACCTACATTAGAAATGCGTCAGGACGTTATTTAAGGAAACCGTTGCTTTTCTTCAGAAATAATAATAGATTAACTAATAGTTTCTTTATGTAACAATAAATCAAAGATTAACATAATAAATAAAAATCTATTTACCATATTGGCTCCAGTTCTTTATGAGTTACTTTAGTACTTATGGTTATTGGGAAACAAACCTACAGGTTCACGAAACTACCTGATTTGTAGCTGTCTTTAAATCAAACGAAATTGGGAACTGGTTTTTGCCGAATAAATCATGATTCGTTAGTAATATACAATGGTATTGATTTACACCTTTAGCAGTTAAGTATCGTTCTAATGAGGGAGCCGGCATTATTTTGTGCCAGGAGACGTATTTCTGAATCATTCGAATTACTATTCGCATACGGAATCGCAAGATCCGCATGCACTGCATTCAAGTGATTCAAGTCCGATGCAGTATCGGTTTTTGAAAATCTGTGGAGAGTTAGATTCCGGTTTTTAAATATTCTGCGTAAAATGAAATAATGTCAAGGGAGTTGAAGAAAACTGCAATCCAGATTCGAATGATTAAAAAATGCGACAAAATGGAAGTCCGTGAATTTCGAATGATTCAAAAATACGTCTCCAGGCCCTTGTAGCGGCTAGCTCAGCCCGTCGGTAGCTCGTTACAGATCGCCAATCTCATGCTATCGTGATCGTGAGCAAATTGATTTGCGCACGCGCACCCCCGACTATCGGTTGACAATTCCGACGTTGATTGAATGCAATCTAGTCGCAACATTTAGCGCTGAATGTCGCGGATTGTTTAGACATTCAGTCAGCCTTTCAAACGGTCCCTTATAATTTAATAAGATTAACAGTACACTGTCACAGTAGCTGTAGGTGCTAGGGCGTAATTTATTGATTATATTGAATGATTAATGAAAGCAACAGTAACGTACCAAAATATTAATTTATTCTTAGCGTTCGCTGTGGTAATAGATAGATATATGGATTCGAATTGAGTAATGTAAGTATTTGTTTTGTTACGCAAATTTCGATAACAATAAATTTGTTAATTAATTTAGTTTAGATTGTTGGTATTGCACGTTTATTGAACGTCTTTCATGCAACAAGTAATAAGTTATATGATTTTCAATTTAAATAAATGTTTCAAGTTTCAACCGGTAGGTAGTTTTGCAAATGTATTTTAATGCTATCTAGTATCGGGTTTCGTAATTTATGTGGATCGTGTTACAAAACTTAGTTTCTTAAGTATGTAAGTACCTTAATGTCTTGCCGCGTGAAAGAGTGTATGAGTGTAATAAATTTAGTGTGAACATAATGATGCGAGAACACTGGTTGCGTGCAGGGTAAATTGCGTCACGTCGTCGTCGAGTTGTGTGGACACGAACTTAATTCGGAATGTTCGATGTCATAGTCGACAATTACTGTTCTAACGACTTCCCACGGCTGCGGTGCTTGTCCGCGAAACTGGAGCGTTCGAGTCGGCTCATAGTGACACACAGACCGCTGTGGGGAGCTTAATGTCGGCAATTTAACAATACTTGCGAAGCCACCAGCGTAAATAGGCCCCAACATGCGTGCGGTTGGTACCTATCCAACTTGTGTTTTGGTTGGAAAAGTTTCTGTCTTTATTTTTCCAAAGTTTAGTAGGGTGTGGACACGAACTTAATTCGGAATCTTCGATGTCAAAGCCGACAATTACTGTTCTATTGACGTCCCACGGGTGCGTTGCTTGTTCGCGAAACTGGAGCGCTCGACTCGGCTTATGGTGACACATATAACGCTGACTGCGACACCACCAGCGTAAATAGGCCCCAACATACGTGTGGTTGCATTACATACATACAACTTGCATTATACCTAGGTACGCTACGGTTAAGGTAAAGATAAAATATTCTTTATATTACACCATGATAAATTGACAATTAACAAAAGTATATTTTTAAAAAAGAACAATTAGATTAATTAGTTTAGAATAGTTTCTGTCTTCATTTTGCCATAATATAGTTATTAAGAGAGAAACATTATTGAAGAACAGTAAAAAGGTAGTAGCTTTTTCACAGTAACTTTGTATTACCTATATGCGTGTGATCTTGAGACGATGAAAATTTTATGATACAGAGCCGAAACCTTGGATAAGATAGATAGATAGTTGATGTTTTTAACACATGGGATAGATGTGCTAAATAAAACAACCGCATAAGTACCTATAAGAATATTGATGAGGGTATATCATGTTTCCCTTGTTTTTAGTTTGGTTAAGTTTTTCAAGTACCTACGACGTACTAAATAAACTTTTAGTAATGCGAGTAAAAACTTTTAGTAATGTAATACTGAAAACTAATAACTCGAAACCTAATCTCACGCAGCAGGTCTTCCATAAGGGACTCTTCACAAACAGACCCAGATCCAACTCTTACAGTGGTATTCCGTCAGTGATACCTGTAACTAACACACAATCCATAGAGACTACCGACAAGGAATATGATCATAAAAACGACCAATCCGACTCACAAAACTGGCAAGAAGTGAACAGTCGTAAGAGACTGAGAAGTAGCCCTAATATGACGTCACGATTCCAGAAACAAACCAAACTTAGTTATTGGCTGGCGGCACCATTACCAACATCAAATATGTTTGCCGAACTAGAAACTTCTGAAAAAGAACCAAAAACTACAGACCAAGTAACACGTCAAGTAGTAAAACCTCCACCTTTCTTTGTTGATAAGGTTAGTAATATACAGCCCCTATCAAAAATGTTAGAAGACGTGGCACATGCAGATTACGAAATCAAAATCTTACAAGGTGAAAGAGTCAAAATTCAGGCTAAGTCTCCCGAGTCGTACTCGACTATTTATAAAGAACTCAAAAGCAGAAACACTGAATTCTACACATACCAACCTAAACGAGAGAAAAACTTCAGAGTAGTACTAAGACGCATGCATCCCTCAACTGACACTGAAGAAATAAAACAAGCCTTAGAGGACCTACACCACAAACCAAATAATATTTGGAATGTCAAAAGCAGCAGAACAAAAAAGCCTCTCCCAATGTTTTTCATAGACTTGCAACCAAGTCTTAACAATAAGGATATCTATAGCATCAGATCACTCCTTAACTGTAGTATAGAAATTGAACCACCAAGACCAAAACGCTCAATTCCTCAATGTTCCAACTGCCAACAATATGGTCATACGCAGAAATACTGTCACAGACAACCTAGTTGTGTGAAATGTGCTGGACCGCACCATACGGCAAACTGCCCGAAAAAAGAACGTTCAGACAAAGTGAAATGTATTCTCTGTGAAGGTAACCATCCTGCCAATTACAAGGGCTGCATTGTCTACAAAGAGTTACAAAAAATAAAATATCCCACCACAACATCCAATAACCGAAAGCCTAAAAACACAGAAAATGTAACCAAAATAAGCCAAAGAAACGTTGAGATTAGTCCAGGAAAGTCATATGCAGCAGCTGCAAAAAATTACCAAAAATCAGAATCAAACACAGATAACACTACCGAACAACACATGGTGGATATTCTTCGAACCTTTAACAGCTCAATACAAGCTCTCATGAACCAAATGCTAACAATGACTCAGATGTTAGCTGAACTCATGTCGAAGCTGTCGCATACGCATCCATAAAACTGTGCGTATGGAATGCCAATGGCTTGTCAAACCACTCTAATGAGTTAAAGATTTTTTTAAAAACAAACAAAGTTGACATTATGCTGATTTCTGAAACTCACTTTACAACTAAGAGCTTCTTTAAAATACCCAACTACACATTGTACCACACGATGCACCCAGATGGTAAAGCACACGGAGGATCAGCCATTCTTATCAGATCCAACATAAAACATCATCAGGCACAACCATACCAAAAGGACTATATTCAAGCCACGAGTGTAGTTGTGTATGACTGGATAAGCAACATCACAATATCTTCTCTTTACTGTCCACCAAGACACACTGTTAAGAAGGAACAGTTCGATGACTATTTCAAAACTCTTGGCAACCGTTTCATAGCGGGAGGCGATTATAATGCCAAACATACATTTTGGGGCTCCAGACTTACTCTACCAAGAGGCCGCGAACTTTTTAAGAGCGTACAGGCAGGAACTATGAACGTTATCTCAACAGGACAGCCTACATACTGGCCCACTGACCAGGGAAAGATACCAGACATCATTGACTTTTGCATCACCAAAGGTGTCGCAAAAGATAACATATCTTGTTATAGCTGCTGGGAGCTTTCATCGGACCACTCTCCTATTCTCGTGGATATTGGATTGAAAGTTGGAGTGACAACCAAAAAATGTACATTGCACAATAAAAAAACCAACTGGGAAATGTTTCGTAGTCTGGTAGACGAGGCCTTTGGCGCAGAAATCGCACTCCAAACGGAAAATGACATTATGAATGCTGTTGAATTTTTTACCATTACTATCCAGAGTGCGGCTTGGGATTCAACTCCAATAATCCAACATAGGCCAGCTGAGCAATACATACCTCCAAATATTTTGGACAAAATTCGTGAAAAAAGAGATCTTCGCAAACTGTGGCAGCAAAACAGATGCCCTGATACAAAAAAACTATTAAACCACAAAATAAATAAACTTAAGCATCTCCTTGATCAGGATAGAAACGCTGGTTTCCAGGCATACCTTAAGGATCTTGATGCCACGTCGGCTACTGACTACTCTCTGTGGAAAGCAACAAGAAACATCAAGCGACCTACAACAATATCCCCACCACTGAGAAAGGCGGATAATTTCTGGGCACGTAGTGACCAAGAGAAAGCTAATACGTTTGCTGAGCACCTATCAAATGTTTTCCAACCTCATCCCTATGAAGGCCCAGCAGAACACGAAAAGAAAGTAGCCGAATATCTGAAAGATTTAGAAACAGAGGACACTACACCAATAAGATTTACAACGAAAGAGGTTAGAAGAGTCATACAAAAGGCGAACTCAAAGAAATCTCCAGGATATGACCTAATAACCAATAAAATTCTGCAAGAGCTGCCTGACTCTGGATTAACAATAATTACAGCAATTTATAACGCCATAGTTAAACTCCAATTCATTCCACCGCAGTGGAAAACTGCACAAATAATTATGTTACTAAAACCAAATAAAAAACCTGAAGATCCAAAATCATATCGGCCAATAAGCCTGTTACCTATACCATCAAAAATACTCGAAACATTAATACTACAACGTATTATGCCATTAGTGGAACAGCGTGGACTGATACCTGACCATCAATTTGGTTTTCGTCAAAGACACGCCACTATTGACCAAGTGCATAGGTTAATAAACGAAATAGACAAGTCTTTTGAATCTAAAAAGTACTGCGCGAGTGTCTTTCGTGATATATCGCAGGCCTTCGACAGAGTATGGTATGAGGGATTATTATTTAAAATAAAATCTTTATTCCCGAACTACACCTATAAGATCCTCAAATCTTTCCTAGAAAATAGATATTTCCTGGTTAATCAAGGAGAGGCTTTCTCAGGTCTTTGCAATATTAATGCCGGAGTCCCTCAGGGGAGCGTCCTGGGACCATTACTCTATCTGATCTACACGTCTGACCTACCAACATCAGACTGTGTAACAACTGGAACCTTTGCCGACGACACAGCCATTTTGTCCTCCCATGAGGATCCAACAGAGGCGTCAAAAATCCTACAAAATGGAATAAACAATATTTCAATATGGCTTAAGAAGTGGCGAATCAAGGCAAACGAAACTAAGTCAATAAATGTTACCTTCACCTTAAAAAGAGGTACATGTCCACCAGTAACGCTTAATAACGTCGAGATTCCACGAGAAGATCATGTCAGATACTTAGGCTTACACCTGGACAAGCGGCTTACATGGCAAAAACACATCTTCACCAAACGCAAGCAACTGGGATTGCAAATAAGGAAATACTATTGGTTAATTGGTCGCCGTTCGCAACTATCAATGAACAACAAACTTCTTTTGTACAATGTAATGCTAAAACCAATCTGGACATATGGTATCCAATTGTGGGGGACCGCCTCTCACTCTAACATTGAAATAATGCAGAGATTCCAGAACAAAATGCTACGAATGGTAACCGACGCTCCATGGTACGTGACAAACGAACAGCTGCATCACGACCTTCAAGTACATACTGTCAAACAAGAAATTCTGCGACATACGAAAACCTACAAAGAAAGAATCACAAACCACCCAAATCGCTTAGCGAAAGTCTTGATGGAGGAAACTCGTGCAACTCGTCGACTTAAACGGAAAATGCCCCAAGACATACTTAAATCACAATAAAGTAAAGTAGGATGTGACCCTAGTCACATTCCGAGCAGATCATGACAAATCCCGACCTACCAACTACTTAATGTCCCGAGAATGTGACAGATCGTAGTTATTGGAAAGATAAAAAAAAAAAAAAAAAAAAAAAAAAAGTAATGCGAGTGGTCCTTGCGGTTCTTTGACGTTTTCATGTTAAGGTACAGTTTCACGGAAACGAGACATTGAATGCGCTGAACCTATATTCAGCGCATTCAATGTTTCGTTTCCAAACTTTGATGAGAGATTAGAATATTATGCTTGTTTTTATTAAAACTAGGAAGGTTAGCCACGTGTACTGTTTTTTATTAGTTTTGTTATTATTTTGTTGCACAAAGTTTAATCAAAGTTCATTTTAAAGGGTCTTAACAAATTGGTCGTAGTAAGAGGTACGAGTATACCACTGCGCTTGTTTCACAACGCTGGCATTTTCGTGAGTATCGCGGTCGCGTCGTTGTCGCACTGCCTTTAGGTCTACACGAACATTTTCTGTGCTCTCACGCGTATAGTGAATTATGTACTGAAACTAACACTTTTAAACAATAGCTGGCCATTTGAATTTGCCATTAAAAAAAAAGTTTACTTACCTTGCGCTAAATTTGACGTATACGGGTAGTGAATTCATAAAATCACAACTGGACACCGGTATCCAGACAACGATGAAATATATATTGTGTCTCACTTTCCTAATTTTCAAGGGTTAGTATTAACCAGAATTTTTGCTACCGGCATCCTCCAAAATTATTCTTAACAGTGCCCTTATGAGATTTAATTGTGACTTTATTAACCAGTTCCTGTTTGGTGTGTAGTGCCAATAATAAAGTTGATTATTTTTGGCAACTGAATGCTTCTGATAGTGCCCGAGAATGTCTGAAATTGTAACTTCAATGTGTTCGAGAAACGGCATTTGGTACCTGCCTACGATAGGCATACCTATCGTAGGTAGGTACCAAATGCCGTTTCTTGTAATCAGCAATCTCTCAGTAATCTTCTTGTAATTGTAATAAGTAATCTTTTTGCTTGGACTCGCGCCTCGCCGCCTTACGTAGGTACTCTACGATATTGTTTTTAGAAATAAAATATAGACCTTAACGGACTTATAAGCGTGTATTTGTAAGATAAATACTGACGCCATGAACAATTCAACATTTCGCAAATTAAACATTGTAGACTAGACGGATTATCGTTACCATTATCGCTCTTACAAAATTGACACGTTTGAGTAGTGATAAGAATAAATTCTCGGTCTTTATTACTACATTTTTCTCTTATTTTCACTAAGCTCAAAATGATAAAGCAAGTAAACGAATTTATTAGTCCATTAAATGGTTTTCTCACATACTCGATCTCTAAATTTTAATATCGTTCTCAATATCATTTGTTTGTGAAGTAATATTCTCAGAAACGTGTAGGGTAGGTATAATAACATCCGGTTTTCCTTAAGACTCATTTATTTTGCTATTATACCAGTTTGTCATCGCCAAATTGCTTTATAATGAGTACGTTTTCCCAAATTTTGTTATTTGACTTCGACATTGCGGTGTCATTGTTTGATGGACATAATTTGCCACTTTGGCCCGCGCTGAGTCAGTCTGTGACTGAGTAGTAGTTTCCAGATAATTTAGGTCGTGCCGTGACTTGATTTGCATGTAGGGCGGTTTGGCTAGATTCACAGGCGGAGTACTTTATGTGTCTATTCACTGCTTTTACATAAACTCCCGGCATACGAGCTAGATATTCAAGCCTGTCAAGAATGTTGTGTACTGTGTTACTTCTTCTTTAGTGCTGACTTAAGACTTTAACATTGTAACTTTATGTTATTATTTTATAGTAAAAAGAAGGTTTTACATAACCTTAGATCGATGTTATCTGCTGCTTATAATAGTTAAACGTTCATTTCTCCAGCAGAGGCCAGCCACTCGGCTCGTAGATAGTGAGAAGCGATTCCGTATGTCAAAACACGCGATTGACAGCGATACATTAGGAACTATCGAACGATCGCGCAACCGCCGACGCCGTTCTGGGAGTCGTAATTTTTCACTGTCAGCGCTGAGACTAAACGTCGTCGTCATCGCTTCGACTAGTGACTGTCAAAAAATGTTAATGTAATTTTCGCCCGCACGAGGGTGCCGGTAAAATATTGTCGGTGGCCAAACCTTTCCGCTTATGTTCATGTTTCGAGGGACACCTTGTTTGCTTGCTTTGATATAATTTCGCTTGATAACTCGCGCCCCACCATCAATCTTTGTCATTCTATTTTGTTTATTCTGTGGTGCTGTCGTGTTTTACGAGAGTTATGATTTTAGTAGATCGCTTAATACCAGTTGCTGGAACGCGAGCTTTTACAAGCTCGGCTTTCGCAACCGACTGTCTGAAACTATTGTGAGTCGTGCAGTCGGTTGATCTGTTTCGTTGTGCGTGTCGGTCATGGCGCAGGCATCTGTTCCCGCGCATTGTTGGTGTAACATAGAGAGGCGATCGCGCGATAAAGCTGGATATAATCGGGTTAGGCACGCTGTCGCTCACTGGACTATGGCCTAATTGCCGTGGTTATGTGTTGCGTTGTTGGACTAATGGCCACTAAAATATCGCTCGTATTTGCACACCGCCTATAATTACGTGAAATAGATCGGCAATACGATTAGTAGCGATGTCTCTGGCGGCACCTGTGCTTCATACCATCGTATGGCTGGTCTGCCTTTGGGGAATATTCTGTATTTTTTAAGGATAGTTATTATAGATTCTTCTTAAAGTCCTTAAGATCTTTATCTTAATAAAACAGTAACCAGGGTCCGATAAAGCCCGATACTGCATTCGAAATAACTTATAATTTGATCAATTGCCAATTTTAAAGCTTACTTTGAGCTTTAGAACACTGTTAAATTTACATATACATTACTTTTGCTCCAGTTTCTATATTACTTGCGACATTGGTTTCTAGATTTCGCCGGAGATTTACGTCTCCATTTCAATTTAACGCCGATCTGGCGTCTGGGCAACTATTCTAAGTCGAACAGGGTTTCGCCATAAGTATTAAATGGTTTAAACGATAGCCAATTATATTCTTGAAAATCTAAACTTCACATAGCAATAATATAAATCTAGAGTTTTGCATAAGTAGGTACTTACTAAGAACTCTTTTTGCACTGCACATCGAATCGAAGTAATGACCTGCAACATGCACGAACATTGTAACTCACGCGCATACCTGATGTTTGTAAATAAAATTGAATTTGGATCGTCTTGACATTTATACCAATGGTTGTCGTCACATTGATTCTCATTCCTTGTGTTCTGAATTCAGTATATGTTGAAAAGAGACGTCATGAAGTTTGCATATTCTGGTAGTGAAACGCCATCGGGTCCATTCGTGCTATGTAAATTGAGACCTTTTATTTTCTCATGGCTGAGAATGTTATAATACTATTGTGGGTCGGAGTCTGCTGAGGACGCTTCTGCCGGCACGCGTGCTTCGCAAAAGCTACCGATATCGATTAATTTTCGAAATAACGTTTTTAGCTTTAAAGTTCAACCGCGCACGACTTAGCTTCCATGATTTCGATAACTATGTTCTCGGTATTACCGTTTACATTAACTCGTAGATTTATGTTGATACATTCGATATTGATATGTATTGGGATAGTTGCAGGTGGAAACACGAATGAATAAATTTTCTAAATAATTCCTGCATGTTATACTTGTATTTTCTCCGTATCTGAAAGATACGTTCATGCAGAATTTAATTTACCGATTGAGAAATATTTGCTCAGCTGATTGCGAGACAAAACTCGTCTCGTCTCAAAGCACAAAGGCTTACGATAATACCGGCTTAGCTGTTCAGTTCTGTAATTTGTGTGATGATTTTAGGATGCGTCACGATATTACGAATAATTAGTTGTGTAATCTAGTTGTTTGTGTATGCTTTCCAGTGTTAGTAGAATAAAATTCTGGTTTAATCTCGAGAACGGTCAGATGCTAACGTTAATTAGTCATTTGGCAGAGAAATAAGTATGTAGTTTTGTCTCGTAAATGAAACAAAAAATCAATAGGCGATAGCCTTTTGTCCTTACAAAATCCAGACTTGTAAAAATCTACGCAGACAAAGTCGCCGGCAGCGACTAGTTATTTAAATTTGTCCAATGCAGTCGTACCAACCTAAAATTGCTGGATTTGAAGAAAAAAGTTGAATAACCCATTGTTAAGTTAGACTGCAACTGGCGGTGTTTCACATCTCAACTCCAATACAGATTTAAAGCCAGCCACGTCGCTTAACATATCCGTTCCTAGCCTCCTCTACCCTTTTACGCTAAGTGGATGTACAAACCGTCGTCGTTGTTTCGTTCCAATCACCCAAAGCGCATTAGGCCGGGTCGCAGAGTCGGCCTCGGCCGGGGGCGGGCGTCAAGTAGGCACACAACTGATTAAGGCGCACAATCAGTTCTGCAGTTTGGCGGAGTCTGCTCTTTGAATTTACGATGTGCCTGACCGACGCTTATCGCATGCGAATGATCTGCCCACGGCGCGGCCCGCTCCGCACACATATTTTATTTTATTCTCGCTACTGTGATGTAATGAGCTGATAAATGGGAGAAAACCACCAATTAGTGTCGATGAATTTATTGTTTCTACTTAAAACGTTGGAGGGCCACGTACTTAATCTCAAATTGCATTTTAAAATTTGTTACCTTCGGATTTAAATCAACAGTTAGATGAATGCAATTACACGGATTGTCAATTAAGGTATATCTCGATTGAGATTAATGTTCGTGCAGGTAAACCGTTTTTTGTTAAATGTTTTTTTGTATGTTCTTACGTATCAACGTTGGCTTGCTCGGCAGACCTTAAAATGGCCGATAAATTTGTTGATGGATGTATCCTTTTTTGACTAAATCAATGTACCTAACATCAAAAAAAGTTGATTAAGTAAAACGGTGAAATTGCGTGAAAGGTAGGTATAACAAATAAATGAGCTATTTAAATTGAATGATTTTGTTTCTGGCTTTCGCGGCTCCTGTTCCATATTCCGATTGTAAATAAAGTTCAGTAGCTGAGTTAATGCACAAAGAATTCCACGTCGCTGGCAGTCCGTGATGAATGCAAATCTCCTCCACTCGAGTCGGCCGAATGTGCCTCGAGACAATGGCAAGAGCGTTTGCCGTCTACGCCTAACTACGGATTGTACGAGTATAATAGACGACGCCCGTTCACTTTGGCGCGGAATCGAATTAGGGCACCTGTCTATTGGGAGCACTGGGGTGAACCTTTTGTAACAACACAATGCTCCAAGATGTGACGATCGAACAAAAGATAGCTGGCAATCAAAATATTACTTGGAGTTGATAGGTACACTCCACAATTTTGAGCATCTTTTAGATTAGAAGAATTACTGAAATACTTTTGTTAGTATACGTAAGGTAAAGTTACAGCCTGATAGTTTACCATTTTAATCAAAATGCACCTGTTTATTGAAACACTACTTTTAATACAATACTACGCTTGAAGATGAGATGAACAGAGATTGTTGAGTATGGCTCTTAAGTTCGACTTGGGATTAACGGTAACTTTTTTTTATTTTTATAGAAAAGCATAATTTTAGGGAAATGGTTTTTTGGCATGTCATTACTATGGCCCGGAGTCTGAATGGTTCTCGCACTGAACTTTAAGTGGTACGAGTATTTCCTTCGTAATCATAACCAATTTTCTTTTAGTTTTCCATAAATGTTGTGAACAATTTAAGTCTTTCTTGACCTTAAATATAATACAGCGAAAATACACTTATATTTATAATCCAGACAGCCATAAATCAGAATGGCTATAACATTGCGTTATGGTTATAATATTCTGTTTTGCGTAAATCAAAATGCTTCTCATCAGTTAGGTCAAGTATCCTCGTTTTCAAAACTGGTTTTGCGACCTGAACCTTTGTTATTAAACTGGATTCGTAGAATCAAAAGCAGGACTTTGATGTAGAATACATTCTAGTACTTGTAATTCATCAGTTGCAGAAACTATTATACTCTTTATGCAATTTACATTTTACAAAATAGGATGATTGATTTGTAAGTGTTGTATGATAATTTTGTAGAATTCTGTTATATCTGAGACACATTCTTGAGCTTAGCTTGTATAAGTAATAATAATAAATTACTAATCTGACCCTGACTTAATCTGCTTATAGAATTTTAAGTTTCGTTTAAGTTTACTCTGTTTTAAAAAAATAAGTAAAATAATGTCCTAAGTTTAGCTTCGGCCTGCACGAGACTTGCTTGACTGACACGATATTTTAAGTCTGAAGAATGAGTAGCCAAGTGTCAGAACAAGAGTCAAGAAGTTACTGGAGATTAAAACATAATCACAGATTATCAAATAGTTATAAGCTTATTCTTAAGCTAGTCTTCATTCGCATCTAAAGTGAATGAGGATCCTTAGAGCGAGGTCACGGGAGCGGGTGCTAAGTTAAATATCTGCCTCCCATCTCAGAGCACCGGTACGTCTGAGATGCGGCAGGGTTTACTACCATTAATTCATAGAAACGTTTATGGAAACCCTTCCAGTATTCAGTCAACCGGCACTTCATTTTTATTTTATTTTACAATATTTGGGGGGCTTACAGCTAACATTACAAGGTAGATACATAAATTATACTACTAAGAGCCATTTACAAGCCTCCACGGATAGCACTTAGTTAAATAACTGTTTTACGCTTACTTTCGGTATACAGCTAATTAATTCATATTAATTTTATATACCTAATTAAAATAGACACTATACAGAGCTACTCAAAACTCTATTAACAGTTGACAAGTTATCACAAAATAGGTCAAAAGCATTAATAACTCGCTTGTTAATACTGTTGAACAAATTACTGGCACGAACATAAAAAACATTTCTGTGGTGCATCGTGCGGACGAGTGGGGCATGGAGCAGATTTCTTGGACGACAGTGACGGAATGGTACATTCAATTTTAATTTGGAATCAAGTTCGGGGCAATTGACTTTATTTTGAGCTATTTTTATTAGATAACAAAGATCAGAAATCTTTCTTCGGGTTTCAAGTGGAAGAAGATGGAAACGCGATCAACGATCCTCATACGCCATGGCAGGAATTTTGAACTTGAAGCATAGAAATCTAGTGAATTTCCTCTGGATTCTCTCCAGTCTTGAGGCATGTATTGCATAATTAGGGGGGCCAAATTTGACTGGCATATTCCAAATGACTCCTGACAAAAGCACAATAGAGAACCTTTAGTGATTCCATAGTACTAAACGACTTACTGTTGCGGATAATAAAACCAAGCGCAGTAGTAGCCTTTCCTACGATCCGGTCAATGTGATGATTGTAAGATAGCTGATTATCCTGGTGAACACCAAGATCCACAGTAGTGTCGGCGCGAGTAAGTTGATTATCCTGGTGAACACCAAGATCCACAGTAGTGTCGGCGCGAGTAAGTGAAGTATTAGTATTATATACTTATGACGGAGCGATCGAACGCGCAGTTTGATGAATTAAATGCTTGTCTTGCTTTTCGTTATTTCCAAACGCAATTTGAGCTTTACCTCTGTATAATTATGATCTCACTGCTTCTCAGACTGTTTTTATATCCGTTCGGTAATGACTTCTATGTAATGACCTAAAATTCGGCTGAAACCACGGGTGGGCTGTTATAATTATGTACATTCTACTGCGAATGCTAATTATCACATTTTTAACAAACATTGTATTTAGCAAGCTATTACACATCACATTATTACTATTACTTGTACTATCACATTTGGCTAACATGCCTACAGAAAATTACGTAACTATATATTATTCTAATCCTAAAGAATTTTATAAATGTGAAAGTGTGTTTGTTTGCCCTTCCTTCAGGCCTTAACTAAGCAACCAATCGACTTGATTTTTGGTGTAGAGTTAGTTGTTTATCCCTATATTCCCACGGGAACGGGAACGACACAGGTGAAACCGCGGGCGAAAGCTAGTATTACATAACGTGTTCATTTATGCATAAAAAAGGATTGTCACTCTCTCTCGTATATTTTTCAGTCATTAGAAAATCATACGATTCACGTAAATTTATACCTTTAAATAATATGAGTAGATAAAAAGTTCTGCTTACATTTGAGAAAAACCATCGGTAATTTCGTAGATGATGTAGTTAAACGGTTAAAAAATATTTAACCGACTTCAAAAAAGGAGGAGGTTCTCAATTCGGTTTTTTTTTTTTTTTTTTTTTTTATATGTATGTACACTGATTACGCCGAGATTTTTGAACCGATATCCGTGATTCTTTTTTTGTTCGATGCAGAATAGTTGCCAATTGGTCCCATAAAAATTTGGTTTAGTTTGACCCAGTACTTTTTATGTTTTGAGCATTTTTATATATTTCATTTCATATTTGTTACTTGGATGACATGATATTATCTTCCTTTAAAAACTGTGAAATAAAAACTTTTTATAAAAAAAATTAAAACCGACTTCAAAACACTAAAAAGCAAAAAATAAACCTTTTGGAGTCGGTGCAAGCCAAGGCAAGAAAAATAAATAGTAGGACCGCAAAGTAGAATGCTTTGGCTGGCACCGACTGGTTGCTCTAATTTTTTTTTATAAAACGTTTTTATTTTATGAATGGATTTGGATGAAACAAAACACATATAGTTATAGGTATATACTGAATTTTGGGTGTAAATGGATTAACAGTTTTGGATGACATTTGACACAGATTTTTATTTTTGGCACGTGCCACTTGCGCTCTGAGATCTGTGAGCATGGCGCCAAAATCCCTCCTGCGTTTCGGATCGCACCTAAATAACTTTATTTATTTATCGCTCTGAGTAGAGGAAGCATTTTCAGTTTAAAGAATTGTAAACTACACCTACAAAGGGTTTCCCCTCCCGAATCCCAGACATAACGGTGCTCTGAATAGTGGAAGTGTTTCCAAGTGAACCCTCCCGCATCTCGACGTACCGTTGCTCTGAGATGCGGGAGGGTCTCCATAATAGTTTCTATGAATAAATGGTAGTAAACCCTTCAGGTTTTCTGAAGGTTTCCATATAGGCGTCCGGGACTTGCTTGATATAACATTTCATGATTTTCGTAGCTATTTCGTCACGGAAAGGACTAGCCAACTGTCAGAACTAGAATCAGGGGAGTTATGGCCGAATAAAACACTAGCTTATTCTCTCACTAGCTTAGTCTCCTTTTGCATGGAAAGTGAATGAGGATCCTTAGGGTGCTTGTACACGGTGCATGTAGCTGGATCAAGTAAAGATGCGGGTTACACGCGTGAGTAATATGCGCAAGCTATTTGTTCGAGTTACTCGCTTTGTACTTATACATGGTGCATATAACTAGAGCAAGTAAAGACACAGGCTACTTGCGCAAGTAGTCGTGGTCAAGAGCTACATGTGCATGCTATTCGCACGGTAGCTTTATAAGTTGAATCGCGTCAAAATGTCTCGACGAACGAAAATTCTTTTAAAATCATTTGTTAAAAATGTAATATTACCAGAATTATTAAATATGCTAGAAGACGAATTAATACAATTACGAAGCAAAAAGTTATGGATGCGTAACTGGATAGCCAGATTTTTTAAATTTCTCGATTTTTAATTTTTCTAAATTGTAAGTAGATCGAAGACTTCGTATTTTATTTAATTTTTTCCGAAACCGTCAATGGCCATCTCTTTCTCGATTGCTTCTAAAGCGTTCTCTCTTGATTGTTTATTTTTGTAGTTTGACGATTCCATATTCCACAGACAATCGTAGGATTTGTACAAAAGTATTTGTATAAAGTCGTTTCGTCGTTCCACTTATCTAATTTACTAATTATTGGTCACATTAAAACAAAAACTAAACAATTATAGAAGAAACAATTCACGTAATAAAACAACAATTAAATTAAACCGCTTCCTATCGGTCTGTAGCGTCGCGCTTGCGCACGTCTGAACCTGCTCAAGTGACATGCGCGAGTGACCCGCGCGCGTCGCAGAGCACGCGGATTAGATGCGCGGGTGGCTCGCTTTGGTACATGCTCGAGTCACTAGACCCGCACATGTTTTTTACGATGTATGTTTACGATGCATATAACCCGCGCAAGTGCCTCAACATGCGCAAGCTACTTGAACCGTGTACAAGAACCCTTAGAGCGAGGTCACGGGAGCGGGTGCGTGTGACGGGCGCTATTTATCTCGCGACATTACACGCACCGCGCGGTTTAATCAGCGGGCGGCGCGTGCGATGCAGTGTGCTGCCCGCGCATCCATGTTGCCAACTGTACTGGAAACGACAGAAACAATGCCACAGTTTATTCGCGTAAAGGTAATGAAAACGCTGTAATAGTACCTATAAAGAACGATCGCGCCTCAAACGAATGATTAGGTCCCCTACATAGGCTACAGGGTAGACTAACGCTCTCATGAAGATCGCGGTAGGCTGCTGAGTGTGTCGTCATCAGCCAGTTTTATGTCCCCACTGCTGGGGAACTGGCCTTCCTTATTGATTGATAAGAAGAATGGGAGAATGACCCACCACGTGGGCCCAATGCGGATTGGTGCAATGGGTTTTAGCGTCTGTAAATACAGCCGGGATCAATGGCTTAACATGCCTTCCAAAGCAAGGAGGAGCTAGAGACAGTAAATTTTTGGTCACCCATCTCGTGACCTACCATTGCGAATGTTGCTTAAAGTTGAGAATCCTTAGAGCGAGGGCATGGGAGCGGGGTGCGTGTGACGGGCGCGATTTATCTCGCTTCATTACACGCGCCGCGCGGCTTAATCGGCGGGCGGCGCGTGCGATGCGGTGTGCCCGCGCATCCATGTTGCCACCTGTACTGGCAACGACAGAAACAATGCCACATTTTATTTGTCATCAGCCATTTTAATGTCCCCACTGCTGGGGTTCTAGTTTAGAGTGCTTGTAACACAGCCTAGCTATACTGAATAATTGAAGTGGAATTTGTCTTATACGGTCAACAGCAAGTCGGGCTTTAGATAGTAAATTTTTGGTCAACCAACCTGTGACCGACCATTGCGACAGTTGCTTAACTGCTACAATCGCAGGCCGAGAGCGTGAACCGCACACTTAATTTGTGTTGCGTTGGCGTAATTAAAACGCTCTGTAATAATGGTGCGAAGTACGACCGCGCCTTGACGGTCCGTGAGTAGACCCCCTACAGGGTAACTAACAATCTTGTGAAGGTCGCGGCAAGCTGCTAAGTGCCTATGATGTTAAAATTATTTGCAATTAAAACTACTTATGGACCTGTTTTGTATACCTAAGTCAACATTCAAAGAAATAAATACAGCAGCATATTTTTTTTTTTACTATTTTTACAGTACGGGTAACTGTTTCTGCATCCCGAGGTGGGCTTGCTTCGGCGAGCAACCCAGTTGAGGCTAATGGATAATTACAGCGATAGCCATTGCCGAGACACTATGGGAAGAAGGACACGGCGAGTGGTTTTTAGTGGGTAGGCCCATCGGCGGGAGAGTCCCACATAACCTTTTGTTTGCTCTCCCATGCGACAAAGGCATGCGTAACGCATTTTCCACTGGTAAAAAAAAAATTAAAAAAAATAGTACGGGTAACTGTTTCTGTAGCAATTTTTTTATATTCTAAGTAAGTATATATCAACACTAGCGTCCATACCTGTACCACCAAGTCTTTTCGAGACAAGCCTTTTGTCCGTGACACGCAACCGCACGCCACCTCGATCGGAATCGTCCATAATTAAATATCTGATGCACCCTTTAATAAACCAATTTATTTACTTTTCGTCTCTTACACTTGAATTAATTAAGATTGATGCGGAATGTTTAATCCTTAACCACTGGTTTTATTTACATACATAAATGATGGCCGTTTTGCAAGAGTCAACGAACTCGTTGCTCAAATAAAACTTAAAAGTTAGGCGTGAATTGGTTTTACGTTCCCAGCAGTTAAAATTGACGAGCGTACAAAAGACATCAACGCGCATTGGTTTTTTTTTGACTATTTTATTTTAGTGTTGAGTTGTGACTTCCCTATACCGTTATCAGATTTTTGTTGAAAGGTTTGTGGATTAAACGAATTGGTTATTGTTTGCTATTTTCTGTCGTTAATGATGATATAATTTTATTTTAAGTGAGCTTATTTCACGTGAAAACTGTTACTGTAGAAGTACTGTACAGTGTTTACAGTGGAGACTATTATTCATTTGAGCTTAATAACTTCTTGCGTTTCATTTTCTGTTTCATTTATCAGTTACTCAAATAGAGAAACAAATATTTTCAGAGAGCTTATGAATAACTATTAATAAATAAATAAATAATTGCATACAATCACACCAATTATCTAGCCCAAGCACGTCAGTTTCATGAAGAACTTGTGTTATGGATACTAGATAATGGATAAACATACTTATATACTTTTTCGTAAATACATACATGCTATACATATTAAGCACCCAGACCAAGTCTTTCATGCACTTATTTACTTACTTTACAGATTTGTTCATGCACACAAGTATTTCTCTTGTCCGGGGATCGAACCCGGGAACCTGGCGCCCAAGGCGGGCTTAGTGCCCCTGCGCCAAATTGGTCGTCACAACACAACTCAATATTGAAATCAAATATCAACGATTACCTGATGTTTGAATTTTATAATTTTTTGGCAGAAAACGTGTTTTCTACAACTTATATATCTAAAGAAAAAGTGGAATATAATATTGGAGACATCTTAAGTATATCCAACATGATAAAACGAGATGTCGACAATCAAAAAACCCCTAAAAACCTAAAAATACGGACAATAAGATCTTAGTTCGTAAAATATAGCGCGTGTAATATCCGATAAAGTTGTTTTGTTTCAACAAGATGTCGGTTTGTAAAGAAATTATAAGTTCTTATTAATGTTTAATAGCGATCAACGGAATATTTTATTGGTAATTGCTTTAATATTTTTAATGCATTCGACTGTTAAACGGTAGACGGTGTCAGTATCTTTTAGCGGATTAACGATTAAACGATTATTCACGCCAACTTAGGATCACCTCACTGCTCAGTCAAGGGCTAATTTGTAAAACAGTAAACCACCTTATTACTAAAGAAATAAAAGTTATTATCGTATACAATAAAAATTTCTTCGATAGCAATCGTGAAGGTTTAATAAGAAGTCACAAATACAGACAAGATGGTATTTAAAACCTCCTTTATTAATCCAATTGAACTGGCTGTTAAGTACCCGGTCTTATAAATGTTGCACTGTTGTGTGAACATATTATTATGCAAATCTCTGTAGATTCTCAAAGAAGGTTTTACTTTATTATCGCTGACAGTGTTATTAGGGCATTATGAACCTCGTATTGAGTACCGCGCTGTCGAATAAAATTATTAAGAGAGAACGTAAATATAATAAATGTCTATTTTATATTTCAAACTGTTAAACATCTAGTATCATACTGTGATAGCATCTGGTTAAACAAAGTATCAGATTTTGCAATACCTACCAGGCAATATTCTGATATTTGTCGAATAAACAAACCTTATTAAGGAAATTAACATTAAATGGTAATTATTTATTTTTTATTTGGCGCAATTGATACCAATGTTGCAATCGCAATCTATATTGATTCATAAAGTTAACAATTAAACCGCTTTATTTGTTAAGTAGGTACTCTAAAATTAAATAGAGTTTAAATACTTAGTTATTATAAATTTTAAATTTTTGCATTTTACAATGCTATTTTTGTGTGATAAATATTAAACAAGAAAATATACTAGAAAAAAACATCTAGGCTCATGTCCCTCCCGTCAGGGCGACATGAGCCTAGTTGTTTTTTTTCTAGTATATTTTCTTGTTTAATATTTATCATACTTAGTTATTCCATTTAAAGCATTGTATTAAAAAAAAGTACTACGAAACTTAGTAACCATTGAAATATTTAGAAAAAAAGTCACATCGAAGTGAGTGGCTATCACATCACATCACATCACAACACAACACAACGTAAGTATAATAGGTCTCTGTAGCATAATTAGTTAGTGCATTGGGCCGGACTCCCAAGTATGCGGGTTCGAATCCCGTCAGGGCGACATGAGATGAGACTAGTTGCTTTTTTCTAGTATATTTTCTTGTTTAATATTTATTACAACGTATGAACATGATAATAACTTCATGAACATGAACGTTGGTTACAAGCGGTATGTTCAGACTTGGGGACTAAAACAAATAACATAATAATTGTGTAAGCAAATTAATAACATAATCAGTCTTGCCAATAGCAAATAAAAGGTTACAATCCCTGCATTATGTTATAATCGTATGATTCAAAGTGATTTTGGTCGCAATGTGATTCTTTGGTCATGGGAATTTGTTCATGCATTTTAAATTTACGATTTCAAAATGAGACGTAATTGTATCGTCGGGCGGCCATTTTGTTGGCGGGTGGGGTCACACCGACCCCGCCTTGCATTTCCGCCACGGGATAATTAAATATTTCCCCACTTCACTCTTCCCCTCCAGAAATGCACTCCTGCTCGCGTGTCTTTTCAACGCAGAACTCAAAAGACATTTGTGCAATAAAAAGAAGGAAACGTTAGTTGACGTTAAATAAGCGTTGCTTTGTGTACAATCTAGGCACTTTCAATTTTAATGTTGCATGCTAGTTTAATTGTATGAATGTGACGTAGATTGTTGTATGTTATCATTTTACTTTATTAATCTGTCAAGACTTTAAAAGAGTGCGACCATGCGATATGTGGAATGTTTTTATTTATGTTATTATAATAAAAGATGTGAAGTAACAATGACATCACAATTGAAAATGACGATTCACATGCAATTTTATTCTAATTACTCACTTATTTCTTGAATGCTAATTTTACTGTTGTCAGCGAAGCCAAAGATTAAACTTACGTTTTAAAGGTTTCGTAGCCTAATGGCAAAATAGAAACCCTTATAGATTCGTCATGTCCGATGTATGTCACAGCCACTTTATTCCAAAACTATGAGTATTACACTGTTGAAACTTGGTGCGTAGATGTATTTTGTAAACCGCTTTACACAAAAATTAGATGTACACTTCCAAAGTGGCAAAATGTGCCCCCCCCCCCCCCCTCTAACTTTTGAAATGAGAAAGTGAAAAATAAAATAATATATATAGGTATGCTGTAGATCTTAATAAAATCATTCAACGAAAATTGGTTTGAACGAAATATAGTTGGCAGTTTTAGAAATATAGCACATTTCCCAAAGGGTTTTTTTTATTTTTTATTTTCATTAAACCTATACGAGTGGGGTATCTATAGATAGGTCTTTAAAAATTACATTGAAGTTCTTAAATCAGTTTTTCTCAAAGTCAACCGTTTGAAAGATATACACTTCCAAAGTGGTAAAATGACACAGCCACTTTATTCCAAAACTATGAGGATTACGCAGTTGAAACTTGGTAGGAAGATGTATTCTGTAAACCGCTTTACTGTGAGGGAGGGAGGGAACTGAAACTGTAAATATGTTTTTTCATCAGACCTATACGTGTCTTTAGATAGGACATTAAAATTACATTGAGGTTCCTAAAACAGATTTTTCTCAAAGTTAACCGTTTGAATGATATACAATTTCAAAGTGAAAAAAAGTGTGTCCCCCCTATAACTTTTAAGATAAGAAATGGAAAAATCTAAAAAATATATATGCTGTAGACCTTTATAAAAACTCAACGAAAATTAGTTTGAACGAAATATATTATGCAGTTTCAGAGCTATAGCACATTTGCCAAAACCGCAAATAGGTTCCTAAAACAGATTTTTCTCAAAGTTAACCGTTTGAATGATATACAATTTCAAAGTGAAAAAATGTGTGTCCCCCCTCTAACTTTTAAAATAAAATGGAAAAATCTAAAAAAAATATATGCTGTAAATATACCTTTATAAAAACTCAACGAAAATTAGTTTGAACGAAATATATTATGCAGTTTCAGAGCTATAGCACATTTGCCAAAACCGCAAATATTTATACAGACACTATGAAAAACAAAGTTATTTTTGCAGGCGAAAAATTATAGTGGCATTTTGGGTAGGTGTATTTAATATAATAATAGAAACTTTATTGCACACGATACAAAAACAAACACATACAGAGAAAATGACAAAAAAGAGGAACACACAATAGGCGGTCTTAATGCTACATAGCAATCTCTTCCAGGCAACCTTGGGTGAGAGACGAAACCCTTCATGTGCGAGTTCGACTTGCATTTGGCCAAATTTTATAGTTTAAATTCATTATTTACTGTGGCAATTCACTAATAGTGTCAATAAGCTCTAAAACGTTAAACAAATCTTAATATCTTGGTAGTTAAATTGGTCAGACCATTCGGCCGCATTGCGTATGAAGAGGCATTTTATTTTTTTCCTCTAATTTAAATCTAGTAATAACTATGATAAGTAAGAAATAATGGTTAATTTTCTTTCTTTTGTTTCAGGTACACTTTTTATTCATAAGAAATCGTAAGTATTTCGTGCTAGTCAAAGAAGCTATTTAAGAATTTAAGCATTGCAGTTGAGTTTAGTGAATGCACTTAGCATACAAATCGCGGTTTCAATATGATACAAAACAATAGGTATTATACAAACTCATTCAATTTGCACAGAACAATTGGACAATTCACTATTGTAATACATTTTTAATATTTAACATGATATGGTAATTACAAATACTTGGCGTTAAATAATGACACTTATCGATTGTGGTGTTTTACTAAGCAGTTAGTGATTTGCGTGCGTTTTTATTTATAAATGATCATTGCAAAGGACACTTTAGCTTTGCAATGATCATTTGTAAATGTAAACGTTTAATTAATTCATATTGTCGGAGAGTCCCCATGCCGATCATCAGATTAGTGGTTACCTTCCATCGTTATGAAGCCGTGGGCGTTTAAATAATAATGCAACGAAATAGTTTGCACGCTCCTTTGTCGGTTCGAGCAAGAACTGGACCGAATCACAACACAACTGATTGTCGCGATGCGCATCGCGATGATCCCCTAAATGACGTGACTGCCGTTCCAGCCACTACTACTTTATCAAAGTTGCTTCAAGGACGCGTTCGTGCTGCGCCTCTTCATCTTCATTATCATTAATGTCATAACCTCTGCCATCTTTCAACCGCCTGTGTTGTCATTTGACAATCTAATCGCACCAAAAAGACCATAAAGCAGGTCACTAATAAAAGAAGAACAGGATTATCGTGCGCTAGCCACGCCATTCAGGATTCCATCCAGGTATTAACCTGACGTTTTCCCACTAAAAATCACTACCAAAACAATAACTTAGCTTTGCTGGCTTCGACATATTTATATCTCGCAAAAAGGTGTCTTTATCTTTTTCTAAGTTCTTATCTATTTCGATGATACTCGTAATAATTAAAATTGGTTCCGTAGTTCAGGCGTGATAGATAACCAACAAACAGACGGAGCGCTTTTGAGAAATTATTATAGATCAAATAGTTTGCGCAGTAGTAATAATTCTTGTTCCTAGTTATTTAGTACTTACCAAATTAATTCGACTGAATCTGATCTTATTAAAATCGTATACAAGACAAATCGCAGTAGAGTGATCGCACTGATGGCAGTGACTATTGCAGAAGTCGTCAAATACTATTATTTCCAATTATTACTTCTAATATTGAAATAAAACAACTTTTACGGATTATACACTATATTTATTAGTATGTTTTCGGGCGTTTTCAGGGTTTTTTGGTTTCCCGCCGTTTTAACATCTTTTCAGCTGCTGTGGTCATGGGTTGACTGGCCCACTTAATTCGTAAAAGTTGTTTTATTTCAATGATGAAAGCGCGAGGAAACTTAAAATGTGCTTACTTCTAATATGTTTCAAAATCTCTCATTACAACACTAACGACTTATTATGCAGTACAAATCATGCGCACCTCCCAGTTCGATGATGCAAACATACAATCGGAATGCATTAAGGGCGATTTAATTGCATAGCGCCGCTGCGATACAAGTGCGCTGCTTTGATTTAGAGCAAATTGCACCGGGAGATTGGCTTCGAGGGAACGTCTCATTTGACGCTGCAGCGCGTCCGATTGTCTCGGCACCGCGTCTTGAATCAGTATTGTCTGCCGAAGGTCTATTCCCGATTGAACACTGAGACCACCACATAAGAAAGAGGGTACAAAAAGTGAGTTAGATTGGATCTCACCCATGGCCACCCGTTTGCGCGAAATTTTTTGGCAAAAATGTTTTTTTTATGTATGTGCTGTTTTCAAGACACTACTTTAGTAATAAATGCGTTACTTGCTTTCTTCTAACATTTTACTTGTGTTTTTTGTTTGGGCAAGTTGGGTCTCGAGAAAATCATAAAAACATTCCTATATTATATTATCTGGGGAAAAGACCGTTTTCATATTTCCTAAACTTACCCAATTGTTGCTTGGCATATTATCGTAGATATCTTACATCTACAATATCTAGTAATATTTTTTTCAAAGAAAAGTCAATCAAATGTTCCACCGTGTTCTCTAGGACAGTAGGGAGTAGACCTTGGCGAGTTACCGCCTCGTTATTAACACCACCCGCCCGATTGTGTTTCATCTCCGCCGGGCTATATCATATCCAAGTTTCGCTCCTGTCCGTTAATAAGGACGTGATAGATCAGATATTGTACCACCTTTGTTTTCCGTAATCCAATATATTGGTTCTTGCGTTTAATAATCGGTTTGTGAAATTGGGAAATTATAAATGTCCAGGTTTGTTATGACGTTTCTCCTTAAAAATGGGTGTGCAGACTGTACAGTGCACGCACAGTATTTACACGCCTCATTCTATGACATTAACTCTTGTTCACGCACATAAGAACTGTTAATAAGTCCCAGCTTGCAAAGCTATAAAAACTGTTTTTCAACCTACGCTTTAATAGCATACATTTTGAGGTGAAACCTGCATGCGAAAAGAATACAGTATTATTTCGAAAATGGTTGATTATTGGAGGAGTGTTGATTCAGATTATATCCTGCAGCGCGTCCGAGTACTTTTAATTGCAGGCGGTACGTGCGCTTCCCTCGTTGATTTAGAGCAAATTGAATGCTTCAAGCCGGCCGCGTTCGCGCTCGGACATCTCATTCGTCCCGAGCAACACCTATCAATTAACGAGCACTCGGATTGAGTAGGCCCCTCGCCTTCAAAACTACTCTAGCGTTCGCAAGCAGCCTTGTTATTACGCCGGGAATCCGTTTACAACCTCATTTTAATTAAGCTCGAGCGGAAATTATCGCGGCTGTTTCAAGAATTCCCACTGCTGGCAACATTCCGGTCTTGTGATGTGCGAAACGTTTGTAATTGAATTAAGAGAAAATAACCATTGTAACGCTGATCTAATGTTGGCGCGTTGATGTTAGTGTGAATTGAATTAATTGTGCGCCGTGTCGGTTGTGAGAGATGGTGGCATTGTCGTCTCGGCAGCGTTTCGCGGGTAATTGTGTGTATGAATACTTAATGAATGGCAGATTATTTTGGTACTGTCAGTTTAATACGATGACAGCACAATGAGGAGTATTCGGTTTGTTGTCGGCTGACATCCTCGGCTTACACTGCGCCGCTTATGAAAGCTGCTGTCATGATAGTTTTATGCGCTCTCTACTTACAATCGCCGGTAAAAAATACATTAAATCAAATAAATGGCACGGCGTACAGAAGAACGGTATTAATTTAGATGTGAATAGATTTAATTGCGCAAAATAAAAAGTTGGATATCTTTAAGATTTTTTTTAACGGTTCCTGTCCATCAAGCAATTTATCAATGTCTGTACAGTTTTATGATATCTTTACTATGAAATTGAGTATAACGAGTCCAGTAAGGTTTTAATGCTGCATAATACTGCTTGTTGTTTAGTTTAACGAGTTCTATAACGACGTCAAAATTATTTCCGGGTGCCGTTCCGTCACGTCCGAATATTCTACAAATCATGACAAACTTGTCGTGATTATCATCTTTGGTGGTTTTTGTTGATTTTTGTTGTAAACCAGGCAATCAATATGTAGCGCGGTAACTGTAACTAATTGTAGAGCATTGATGCTGCCGAGTCACACAGCAATTTCTGTTTAATTGAATTTCAGAATACGCCTCCGTAACCGTGTGACTCAGTTCAGTAATTTGTTGCCGCTGACAGAAATAAAAAGGTTAAAAACGGCTGCTTAAGCCAAATTTTGATCGTCGATCCAGTAAAAGTAGGTACGTAGACTTTTAAAGATTAAAAAAAAAAATCGCTCTGATTAGGTGCAACATTATAAGAAATCATTGTTAATTATTCACAAAATAGTAAGACACGTTATTTCCTCTCCCCTTCTTAACATACTTACTTGGTCATAGATTAATTTATCGGTTAAGTTTGTACGGTTCATCCTGTAACAATCCAAGTTTAATTTCTCAACAATGTTTTATTGTTTAATAGCGGATTCACGTGTTAAAATATCAATTAACAAAGCTATGAAAAATACGCTAGTATGTTCACGTCCTTAGCTAAACTTATCCAATAAATAATTTGTACGTTAATAGATTTTATGCTTACTAATAGGTGTTTAATTCGCGCAGCTTGCGGCAGCTAGTGTTCCCCTATTAATTGGACAAAAAAGCATTCGGTTAACAAGGACACGAGTATCGACATCTCGTCACGGTTTTTTTACGTTCACACAAATTGCAGTTGGTACGTTAATTGGTCCGAATTGGAAGCCGGATGACTAGTATTTTCGGTTCTGCGAAGTGCGCGCGCGACTAATGATAAGTTCCGACGTAATGGCGGTAGATGGCGGCAGCACTGCTGAGTCAGGCCAGTTGAGCGGCGCTGGCGCCTCCAGGTAGCCCTTGACGCCCCTGACGTCCTATTACCTAAATTAGGTGTTACGCTGTGGCTAAGTACGCGAAGATCTCAATGTTGAAGTGTCAACTCATTCGGTTTGAAATATTTTTGGGATTCTTCTTTAATATATTTACGTACATAGATTGAATTGAAGATAATTTACTTGATCAAGTGCTATGAAAGTGAGATGTAGTTACTTAACGATGTTAACAATTTGATTTGAAACGTAACGGGGAAATCGGAAGAATTGAAAATTATATGTAATGCTGATCATATTGAAATTCCCTAGCTGCCAAGAAAATCAACTAAATTGGCTTAGCATGCAAATTGAGATGTACTAAAATGGAGACAAACAAATTTGCCTCCACTCTTCGTCGCCCAATCGAGAGGTTCTTTTTGTCTACTTTAAATTCCCGGCACGCACGCCTCCTTGTTTGATTGTATTTCACTTAATCCATCCGTTCCGCTCATTCTCTATGGTAATTCATCGGCAGCATTGTTTTATTTTTCGTACAGAGCTCCATTAAACTACACACATCTACCGTCAGCATCATACACGCCACTGTCGCCCTTACGTGTAGGGTAAACTGTCTACAATGGCGTAAAATTTGAGTAATGTCGGGTATAGCTCTGCACTATCGCGCCGACCGACCCTACGTATCCGGTCGGACCACTCTCGTTTGCACCTTGTCAGCGCTACTGATTCTATCTTCGTCCCTAATTGCTGATATTCCATTAAAGTAATAAATACGCCTCGCCTTCTCACCTTCTTATTAGTCCAAGTTGATTACTGCACTCTGCTGTTTCTATTATGTCATGAGTTATTAATGTTTGACGAGAGTTTGTTCGGAACTTTTATTTAACTATCGTGAGATTCAGTGTTTACTTTCACATGCGTGTTATAAAGGTGGGCGTCATTAATACTGAATAATTTGGTTAAGGTGTGAAATATTCTTGTTGTTCATTGAAACTATTGTGTAACCTGTCCCTTACTAGGGTAATTAGAGTTAACTTGTGAGTTAACTCTTTGAATCAATTACTTATTTAAAAATGTGAAATGACTTGGGTTTCTTGTTCTTCTTCAATCCCCATGTCCTTTAGTTTTTTTTTATAAAGTGTTATTGACTTAGCATAAAATAACAAAAAAATATTTGTCTATTTACTTCAATGCATCATTGCTTAACTTTACCTCAAGTAGAGTTATTGATTCGCTCAGCTTCTAAGAGGAGCTCTAAGCATTGTGAAGCTAATGATATAATAGATATTTTCGGTCAAGTGCATTGAGTTCACACCGCGTTGAGTCATGGGCATGGGCCACATTTTCTTGCGCGTACGCGTAAGTTTCTCACGCGCAGATCAGATTGTCACGAGAGTGGGTTGTGAGGAGCGCTTGTACCGAAAATGGCTTTAAGTCACAGGCGATTAGAACACATTAATTCAGTAACTACAGCAAAATTTGGCAAATATTTTCACCTAACGTTCGATCGTGATTCGTGAGTGCTTTATATTTTTGTATGGTGTTGACAAAGTATATAATCTACCTAACATATTAAGTAAACCTAAAGTAACAAAGCTATGAAAAATAATTAAAATTTGCTAACTCTCCAAAACTTTGACAAAACTGTTACCTAGTTTTTAAAAGTTAGCTTTTGAACTGGTACTGAAAATAGTGCTAGTAGACTTTTGTGTTAGGTGTTAATTTGTTTTATAAAACACTTTCTTTTCACATATAAACAGTTTCAGTATCATTAGAACATACCTACTGAGGTATATCAGACGGGCATATAGAAACATACCGTGTGGGGCCTAGAACCGGGGAAAATATTGAAAATAGAGACTCTCTCGAGTATAGTATTTATTCTGAAAAGATTCCAGTTAATCAAAACCCATACGTTACTCACAATAAGAATTTAAAGTTTCGATTCTAATAGTCAGTAGTCATAAGACATCGACACTAATAGACAGCAATAAGTAGGTATAAAGATAGGTAACGTAGCTAAAGTTGATTTTATTGCAACCATCCCTAATAAATAAAGAAAATTTCCTTCTTAGCACAAGCTTATCACTTAGACAGCTTATACATTTTAAGTAATACACAAGCAGTGATCTCCGCCATCAAACTCACGGCCGTAGCAAGCCGTAGGCAGGCAGTGTAGTATATTCGTGTAATGACATGATTGACTCGCACTGATAACAATAGATAATCGCAGTCTCGCCTGAATAAAGTGACGCTGTTTAGGCGTGAACAAATGTCTGTGTCACATACTAGAGGCCACACTGATATTGATCACTCACTAACGTAGACAGATTACTTACGTGAAAAAACTCTAGATCCTTTGTGGACGATATAATTTGGACAAATTACTAAATGTAATTGTTTAGCGAGAATTCGCACGGCTGGCTGCAGATCAAGGTATAGCAGGTACACTATACAAACTAATCGAGTGATTGGACTATTGTAGGCTATTTAGAAACACGAATATCTCTTATAAATATAATCGCTGTAGGTAGGTAGCTAAGGTGTTCTAGTCTTGCACACAAAACAAAAACAAAGGGTGTCTAATTCTGTTGTGCACGTACTTACAAAAGAGCATCTGATGTTACGGTGGGCACTAAAATTTATGTTTGCCTTGTATCACATCCGATTGCGAACTCTTACATCAAGGAACACTTTTTGCTCGATTCTGATACTTAATGCTTCGACATTCAAGAACTAACAAACTGGAGCATGTTACTGGAGCCTTGCTGTGTGATGTACGTCGAATGGGGAATGTACCGTCTACTCCGGAGGCACTTAATGTGGTCCTCGTTTAAGTAAACAAGGTACTGGAACCGCGCGTCTTGTTTTTATCTGTCTTAGTCCGCCGCTGTACGGTTGTTATCTTGTTATCCTATCTCGGCGAGATTGTGCCTTTTTGTGCAGCTGATGCACTCAATATATGCACATCTTTGTTGCACTCTGAATACCAATTGGGTTCAAGTATTTGCCGTCCGTGGACTCTGGGATAACTCTAGCTTTCAATCAATTTGTAAACTCGATGCGGAAAAAATGGTCTTCTGGAAAAAGATTGAGAGACTCCAGTAAAGTAATTTTGATAAGAATGCAACAACTGGAGCATTTATGACGTCAAAAGGTTTGTTGATTTTAAGCAGAAAAAAAATATTCGACTCATTATCAATAAAAGCAAATTCCTCTTTAAGCAAAAATTGTGGTTTTGTACAAAGTTAACAATAAATAAGAGTAATTGGACGGTAAGAGTCACGCTTTTCCTGAAATACCATCGTAGGCCATAAGGCAGCTATCCTTTATGGGCAAAGTAAGCCAAAGGTCTTTCAAAGGCATTTAACCACTTTTGAATGAATAGGTACACTTAATGACTGACATTCTTTTTATTAGTCAATATTCCTTTGAAAAATATCAACGTGGAAAATGAATTTAATTATATTTTTTATAAATATTTACTTTCTGTTAATTGGGGAAGCAAACCATAAATTACTTTGAGTCTGGGGCCGCAGTTGGTGTTAAGTTGTATTAAAGCCGTTCCCATTTCACATTAAGTTCATAATAGAGAGCGAGCGGAGAGTCGTGGCTTCAGCCCTTTGTGGGGTTACTTGCGAGAAGGTCTGGCTGGCTCGCCGTTGCGAATAATGTAGAAAATATTTTTCTTTCCATCGTTGCTTACGAAACGCCACCAGGCGTAGCCGACCATTTTCCGCAAAGTTAAATTCTCATTACTTTTCTTTGAGAGGGAGTTAGCTTTTATAACCGAACGGCGGTCGAGAAAGAAAACTCTATTACAATGATGGTTTTTGACAAGGGCGCCCCGTGCACCGCTCCGACCCCTTTCTGTTCGCGTTCCTTTATTCACAAACAATTACAGCGCATTAAGGAACATTATGAAATCTGAGCGGGTGAACTCCGTGATTCCGTGAACGTTGAATGATAAGGAAGGCGGACGATGGCGGCCGCTTTGGATTGCAAATCTCCCTTTAAGCCGACGTGCGAGCAATGGCTTCGATAATAAAATTAATTATGAAATTTATAGCGCTGGCCTCAGCAGCGGCGGCCGATTCTGACACGGCTGCATTTGTCGTTCAAATGTGCACCGTCTTAATCGACAATTTACGAATGCCGTTTAGCGGCCGTCGAACGACTATCCGGCTATAAAAGCTGACTCAATTCGAATTACTCTCGATACATTATTATTAAATGCTTGTAAGACTCTAAGCCCTTTGTCGCTTGGTCGTTGGGAATCATTTCTTCTCGGATTGCGAACAAAGAGTTCAATTTCAAAGAGTGATAGGTACATATCAATTGTTTCCTTTTTTCGTAGCGTTATTAAAGGTACAGAAAATAAAGTCGGTTTACTTACACAATAATAATATCGGTATAACAAATTGCAATAGTATGTTTTAGTGACACCGTCTCCGTCAATAACCCCATACAAAGCAATTATCATAAAGAGATAGTCAAAGAGAAGTCACCGATTACTTGATACCTATGTAGACTGTTATCTGAATTCGATGGTATTAATTGCTCTACTAGCGTCTATTGTCTTGACATATAAATTACCTTAACTATAATTTAGGTCCTTGTTCTTGGTGAATTAACCATTTACTACCTTTTCTCTATTCTGGTCTGATGAGTTAGATGGGTAATCTGTAGGGATATAAAGTTAATGTAAGTATGTACTCTACAAGCTAAGGCGAATACTCTGAAATGAGCAAAGTATCATTATTGTTAGCTTCAATTTTAAATGTTTTACAAAGCAAACGTTCACAAAAAAAGAAATTGCCTCATTGCCATCCAAATGCTACTCAAAAGAACTTGAATGAATGAATAAAATTACCCTTCGTGTGCCATCGACAAGCACTTGACTGGAAATTATTCAACGTTTGAAGTCGCAATAGTCCATTGCGGGAACTCTTTCAGTAGAGCGCTTTCAAGAGAGTCGGCTCACGTTAGTTATTTGGTATAACGCCGCCGACCGACATTTGCATAACGCATTCGCTAACAAGACACGTTCGAGTACAATTGCGTTCGCGAAAGAACCCTACTCAAACAACCCATTTCTATTTTAGCTCGCAAACGCTTGTTTAATGTTCGGCCCGTACAACCGCGTCGGCTAACACTTAACGCTTTTTGCATACGAAAGCGTCCAACGCTCACCTCCCAGTGTCTCTTGTTATTATGCTGCTCTGTATTCAGGTCGAGCCGAGTTGAAGGTCGCCCTTCTGAGATAACGACACTAGTTACTTTATTCCCTTATCCATCAGCGCTGTTCGAATTTTAAACTTCGGTCTTCCCTTCTTCCCACCGAATCATGGGATCTAATGAGCGTGATATAAACAACTTTTCAAACGCGTAGAAAGTTGATCCCATCGGGACGGATGAAGTATTGCGGGCCATCAATCCCCGGCGTTGGTTGAGCGGGAATTCATCTCCGGCCGGGAGTCTCCGGCATGCGTCGTATAAACTGACCCGAGTAGCCTAAATAAAACGTTACGCCGCTACAAAACAGCCCATAAAAGACCAACTCCGTAAGACGTAAATGCTTAGATAAACGACTGCACTTAATCCGGGAGTTAGAATGTTGACAAGTAATGAAGGCGATCAAATATAAAAAAGACCAGGCATTTTATTCCATTAATTCACGTCATGTTGAATGTATTTATAACAAAGCTAGCAGTTAATAACTCAAGCACGCCTGCGATTGAGCAGCACACCTAGTGAAAGGTCTAATCATTGTGTGGGTCGCCGTAATTGGAGTGGGGATACGTTTCTTTCCTTTTATCTCAATTTATTCATTTTGAAGCCGCCGATCGCTAATGTTGCTTTGACCGCTTGTCAGAATCAATAACTAGGTGCACGTAAATGAGGTTGTGCACCTGTTGGATTGATACTTATTATTAGAGCGTTATCTGATAGAGTTGAGAGAGGCTTCGTAATATATCCGGGTTGCTGTGCGAGTTTTGGTACCTTCGGACGTCTGTTTATCAACGATGCTTTAAAATTCATGACAAATTGTTCCTGTTAGGGAGTAATAATTAGTGAAGACTACGATTGCGTGTCTAGCGCCGCTTGATGGATAGCGTGCGGCAGATACGATCGCTGCCGCCGAATTTCTTGAGAACCTTATTTACCTGCCAGAGGCGCCCACACTGTATTGTGCTTTGTAAATTATAGAATTATACCAAACCCGACAGCGCGTACCTATGCGTGTTTATTTAATTTTTAAAACATTTGTTCCTATTACTCCGTTTCCACCTATTCGACTGTGGGAAACTATGCGAACGGTTACAACCATGATGTTGTTAATAAATAAGTACATAAGTTCAAATTGTATGTGGTCACGAATTTAATTTGGAAGTGTTGAGTTGTTAATGTACAAATTGTCTTGTTCCGTTAACACAAGAAAGTTACTCGAGCTACAGCGGCCGTTTAGTTTCAGGTTGGCTTAGAGCTTGAGGGTGTATTTAAGAAAAAATCTACTCGCGTAGTTGATCTTTGATAAGCATAGACTAGTTTTATAGGTAGATATTCTCAGGATGCAGTATCGGGTCATAAATAACGCGCAGACGGCGTGCACGGTAGCGCGCGTCGGGCGATCTATACAAATTAAATAGACGCTCATTACTCACACAGAGCTTCTCGTCATAGGAAACTTTCTTAATTAAGTTATTTGGCGCTGATAAAACGGAATCTCTTCTATGAGAATTTAAAACAAGTATAAACTTCATTTTGAAATCCGAATAACGAAACAATTAGATCGTAAATGAATTAGATGAAATACTTTTCGTACAAATAATATTGAAGGTAGGTGTACCACATGATGTGTAAGCATTTTTGTATTGAATGTCAGTGAAGCACATTCAATTGTAGAATTATCGAAAGTTCATCTTTCGCGTATGACATATTGCGCTGATCTTTTGACAGTATAGAAGACGACGTTAATTATAAATAATGTCTTGTCTCTCCAATTCCGATGCGGTAAATCGTGTTCGTGTGAGCAAATACTCTCTAGTCCGGAATTTGCACCGGAGTTTCTCAATAGCTGCACGTATTGTGCTGATTCTCCGAGACCAAAGTGCATCAGATTGCCAGTTACGAACCAAATTATGTATTACCGTAAACTGGATCAGAACTCCAGTCTCGCCCGAGTATGGAATAGACAGCTTG
Source organism: Chrysoteuchia culmella (assembly GCA_910589605.1). Classification (NCBI taxonomy): domain Eukaryota; kingdom Metazoa; phylum Arthropoda; class Insecta; order Lepidoptera; family Crambidae; genus Chrysoteuchia; species Chrysoteuchia culmella. Next base: position 13,510,941 of record OU342653.1, read on the forward strand.
TTCGACTTGTTGATAAACCGATCTTTTTTGCGATTCCAAATTGTAGCTTGCGTAACCAGTCCATGAAAGTTTGACCGGGGTCAGCTACGTGCCGACTAGATACAAATTATATAATAGACAAACATTTTTGGAACAATAATAAAATTGATAAATTTTCTCATCTGTTTATTACCAATATTATAAATTTTCTCTTTTAGTCGTTTGAAGTGAGGTGAGGTGATCAACGACTCAGTAGGCATATCCAATTACTACCTTTTACACATTTTCAATATTATTATGAACTTATCTACGTTTTAATTAGTAAATAACAAATAACTATATCTAAGAAACGTTAGAAAACTGCAAAAATTTAGTGCAAACTTGCTATTATATCTGACTGTTCCAAAAGAGAAAGATTAAAACAATAGTGGAACAAGGTCTCTTATATGTCAATACTTAAAGTCAAAAAGTGACCTCAGGTAAGTCACGAATCTCCTATATCAGATAATTGAAAGATATTCTTTATTGTCAATAAATTCTCGCTAACCTTGTCTCATTAAAGATAATACCAATTTTGTAATTTTAAAGGAGTCTTTGTTATCGATGATATGTCTACGATAGGACTATACTCACAACTTTCTTTACCATATTAGTGCAATAATCAGATTTAGGTCAGAATTATGGCTTGTATCTATATAAAGGCATAATTATCTATGTGAGGGATCGCGGCGACCGGCGAGCGAACGTTAAGAGATTTTAGTACCGAGGTTGAAATATCGCACGTCACGCGCCAAGGGACTCGATGGGCCTCCAAAGAATTATTGCAAGTCGCTTAGTGCATCTCCCGTTTCGCACGCCAGCTCACATTGTTATTAAGTTCAGAGGTCGCTTTGTTTATGATTCGATGCTTTTGAAAGGTAACACGGCGGGCGCGAGTGAAAACATCGCTCCGAAGACTCTGATGACATACAATTGATAGTGTAAATATTGCTCTTAACCTATGTTCGAACCTCGAACACTTTTCGCTTAGATTTAGGTCTCGAATGTTGTGATCGTAGCTTTATATTTATGGGCTTGCCATTGTACTCACATATCTGATGAACAGATATGGGTGTTTGGTTTATGACTTTCGTCTGCTGAGAGTGTTGCGCCGTTATAATTGTGACTCTGACATTTGAGTACATTTTATAATGAGATTAGAATGTGGCAAATATCCTGATTACTATCAATACCTTGAATAATACCCAATTTACATAAATAATAAGAGTGGTAGATGTGGAAACACATTACGCAGAGAGAAAATGTGTAAATTGATGCAGTTCCTTTCTATATTCAATTATTGCTTTGGTTGTAGCATACAATTCCATTAAAGGAAGCTGAGCTAATGCGAAATAGCAAACGTTGAATGTCGAAGTTGTCAATTCGTAATCGTAAGGTCAATTATGATTGCCTCCTTAATGTCCGATTGCGCGAAAGTTTAGTCACGGCGTGGCTGTGCAGGGACCCTAATGTTCAGCGACATGTCGTTGGCACGACAATTCACTTTCGATGCCGGTCGTGCGCCTCTCGGCCTACGAACAAAATGCCCGCCATACCTTGAGCATTATCTGGATTATGATCAACGACCCCCATTGTTAAGTTAGCGGTTAGCCGGTTACCTATTGCACATCGGACCGGCCGTTTACTTATTGTCTTGCGTAATTCAGTGAAGTCAACCGGATGATAATTCGCTCGCCCGTTTGAGCTTTCATTAGAGTCGCGACTACTTCGTGCGTGTTTAATTTAATTTTCTTGCTCGACTCAGGCTGTTGAGAAACAGATTAATTAATAGTTTGACGGAAAGCTTATTTTTGCGATGTGCATTTTACCCAGTTTTTCCATTTGACATCAGTCGATAGTCGATACTCGTAATAATAAATTGGATGCATTTGTATTTAGGATCTAACCTCGCAGTGATACGTTAGAAGTGAAATTAGTTCATGCCGCACGATTTGAACTTCGGGATTGTGTGTTGTAGCGAGTTAGCCTTACGTGAGCTAGGAGACTTGCCATTGTTTATTTCAATAACCACACTATATCCGGTGAGATATGCACGATATTTTCCAACCACAAGCAATAAGTTAGCGTCTATTCAAATTGCACAATTGTTGAATAAGGTATATTTCTAGTGTTAATATAAATTGCTATCAGTCTTATTTCCCGGTTTGTGGTAATCATTTACACTTCAAAACTCTTGTTTTGTTTGTTTCGTAGCTATAATATAAATCAACTCCGATCTATTTCGTTCTAAACAGAAAATATCCTTTATAAAGCATTTGATCATAAGGACCCCTCTTTTACGTGTGCGCAAAGCAAAGATTGAAAGCCAATAAAACACTTGGCGGCTATGTGAAATTCCTCTGTAAGCCGATCCTCTAAATGAGTGAGGAGTTACACGGGCGCGGTCACGCAAACACCTGACACCGACACCGCCCTTTGTTACACTTCACCTGCGAGCTGCGTCGTGAGTTGTCCGGATTCCAGATTCATTCCGTGCTTGATGCATTTTATTGCGGTATTGACTGACCGTTGGTTGCTGCGCTCCCATTTCTTTGGCTAGGGTAGTTTTGTTTAAGGAAGGTAATCGCTTTGTTTAACTGGATGTTTAATTGTTATAGGTATACGAGTCTTGCTTATTTTTGTCATTAGTTAGGTTTTAGAAATCATCAAAAATTTTTGCGGTCATGTTTTCTTGACTGAAATTTAAAGTCTTTGTAAATGATATTCCAATGAAAGACTCCATGATGCTTTGGTGGTGGTCCTCAGCCACTGACGAACTGGCTTTTATCTCTAACTGCCAGAACACAACAAAACTGAAAACATTGTTGTTATGGCGTCAGACAGATAAGCTGGTGGTAGCTATCTAGGCGGACTTATAAAAGTCCTACCACCAACCAAACCGAATATAATATTCCCAGCGGAGGTACATATTGTATCCCCGCTGGGATTCGAACCCGGGACCCCTGGGTCTGATACCGGTGGTTGTACCACTAGACCACAGAGGCGGTTATGTTCCTAGTTGTAGCTACAATTGGCAAGTATTTTTTTTGTTGCTGGGCTTTCTATGTTTTTCTAGCTTTCCTTTTATGATTGCTATTGCCTGCCATAGTTTATAGGTTTTCTTAACGTTATAGCTGATTTATCTGCCGAAAGTAAACAAAGCTTATTCCGATATTAAGAAAACTGTTACAATTAGAACTTTATGTCACGTCACGGCTGGATCTTTTGACACCATTATATATCACTGGCAACATGCCGTGACCTGTTGGCACGAGTCACGTGTCGTCCGAGACTGATGGATGCCACATAAAAGAAACGTTGCTGGCGTTGTTACCGCATGTCTACGTGAGGACATGACACGCACACTCGCACATGACCTCTGCATTAGGAGAGCTACAGAGCTACCGTACTGTGTTCCCTGCTTTGTGACCGTAAAAGTTTATACTGTGACATCTTCATTTGCAGCGTTTTAAGACTAGTGCTCCTGCACTTACAGTACAGTGCAATTTTGAGAAATGAACTATTAAATATTCAAGTTATGTACCACAATGTTACTTACTATAGGGAGTGACGTTTCACCATGGGATAAGAAATTAAGAATAGAACGAGTGTAAGTATATAAAATAACAAAACAGCTTTATTTTCGGACAGCCTGGTAACTGACCCAAGAATAAGAATAATTCTAAGCAAAATCGCATTAAAGTATAGGTAAGTAAGTAATTTATACTTAGTCATTAATTATAGAAGTAAATTATTGGAATTGTGCATTTGTTTTAATCTTTTAGACATTATAAGTAGTTCTAAATTAAACATATGCTTTAAGTTTAACACACAAACCGATTTTACAATTACTTATTATACCAACCAACCCGGAGTCGTTATTGTTCGTTATCATTTTAGTACGACGTTAAACTATAAACTTTATTGTCCGTATTCATGAAAACGATATTAAATAACATACCTAGCTTGATAATCAGTGGTATAATAATCAAGTGTTACAATTTTATAACCCGCAGGTACTTTATGTGGGTCATAAGTGGAACATGTAGTATGCATGGTGCGTCCCACGCACGCGTGCCTCATGCGCTGGTCTAGTACACCGTTAACTGTTGTAATTGCCGCCTTTTGTCTTTGCAACCCAAAGTAAGATGCGCTTTGTGCTCACCTCACAACTACTGACACTGGCTTTATTATCATTGACGTTCGTATAACAAGAGACGAGAATACACGTCTGACATACCAAGGTTGCGCTACGATATTTTTTTCTATCATTCTTATACTCCACTGTTTATTGTACACGTAGCAAGAGTAGAAGTTAAAAAATTGCGATGTAACTACATACGAGGGTAGTTGTAATTTTAAATCGATCCCGGGCTTAGATTACTAAGGCAGAAATGGAACGCAAAAAAATAATGTTCGAGTAAAGGCCAAGTAAAACTCAGCGTGCTATTTATCTTAAACTTATCGGAATACGGCGGCTTGCTCGTTTTTCTCTCCCGACCGTATATACTTTGAACTGTGTGTCTTTTTATTTTGTTTTTAAAAACAATGATTACCGCGTTGTCGGGCGCGCGTCGTGCGAGCGGGATGCGATGATCGTTTTGCATGGAACGAGGTGAAACCATCAATTTGTGCCGAGCCGCGCCAGGGGTAAACGCGGCGATATCGGTTCAAAGAGTCGAGTAGGCCCACTTGTGAGTTTGCTGTGCACTTTGTTCTGGTTTGTAGCCGCTGTTAGCTGCGGTGCTAGCTTGTGTTTCAATGCTATAACAAGTGTACTCAATCCCAGAACAAGTCAACCACAATATCGTCTCACATTGCGATCCTTAATGGCATAGGTTCATGTCCTTGCCTTATGCCTTACATAATATTTTGTTCCCATTCTACTTTATTTTACTGCAAACAATAAAAAATTACGGCTACCAAAGTGCCACTAAGTCATTGTACTTACTTGTACGGCACCGCGAGGTGCACTTACTTTCAATATGGCCAGTGCAAAGGCGCGATATTCTCAGCGGGCGGTGAGCGGTAACTACAGGGTTTCAGGTACATTTTTCCAGATCTGTCGTGTTTTTGCATGAGTTGTCGATTGAGCTTGTTTCATATAAGGGGCGTAGTGGCAAGAAAATTGCTATTTTTACAAACAAGCTCCGACGGAGCCCGCAAAAAATATGTAGCTCGGCGCTACAAGTCGGTAATCGATTCAAACGAGCTTCATTGTTTCCCGGAGGAGGAAGGGCTCGGAATATGTCGATATCGGTAACCGTGCGCCGACCGAGCCTTCGATGTGAGCCTTTATCGGATCAAACGACTGTTGCTCGCAGTTTATGGTCACCCACTATGGGCATCTCGACTTCTGTTAGCGTTTGTTCGCTCTTATTCATAACCGCTACGTATACAATCAACACTTTGAGAATATACCGACGGTATTTCAGATCGTGCACGGAATGCGGTCGGACCGGGAGACCGCTGATAAATCTTTAATTGAAAACGGCGACAATTCATAATAATTTGTTGATTTAACAGGTTTGGTAGTCGCGCCACGGCTCGGCCGCCGCGTCGCCTTGTAATGAGCAACATCTGCGAATCAATGAGGTCGGTACGCGTTTTATTAAGCGCCGCGATAAATTTGCATTGTCAAACAGCGGCCGCGGCGGCGAGGCACGTTCGGCAAATAGAATAAATACGTAGCTCCTCCCGCTTCCATGCCATCCCGACAACCCCCTACTACAAACACAATTTGCTCCTATTTATGTCCTACCATTTCAAAGTGTTGTTCTTGTGTTATTTTGCTCTATGGATCGAGCTTTAGTTCGATGCTAGGTACTACTGGATTATAATTTAGAAGGGTAACAATTCAATTTATGATAAAATCTTTTTATTGATGTTCTCTGTTATAGTTACAAACTTTCAACCTCCTTCAGGAACTCATCGCAAGAATTTGTATTGAGGTGAACATTCTTTACGATCTACTTTAAAGTCCATATTTTGCCTGGTCCAATTTATCTGAATATTTACCAATACTCATCGAATTCGGCGATTTTTATGTGAAACTGTAAGCAATTAAAGTTCCCTACTTTTGCATTAACGGCTTTACAAATGTACCTAATGTAAAACTAATTAATTAGGTAGTTTTATTAAATGATTATTGTGTCTGCCAGAGAGCAAACAAAAACGTGTTCAAAAAAGCGCGTCGTCATAATTAATTTAGTCACACAAATAATTGATGGTGTTTCCAAAGTTTTTTCTCACGATAAATTCTCGATTAAAACGGTAGTATAAAGACAAATCTCGACGTTTGCCCTGTTCATCATTAAGTGTAATGACATCGTTGGCAAGGTGATACGCAGTTTTAAAGGACTCCCTGAAAAGGGCCTGACAAAGTGGTTCGCCGGCGGCGGCGGACGCTCACAAGCGAACTCTCCATTACACGCGTCGATTTCACAATAATTGCGAACAGCTCCTAAAGCTAGTGTTATGTGAGGGTCAGTAGCTATCGTAAAATTTCACGACCACTTCTATCGGACAACATCGAAGGAAACTTCTGCAGCTTTCGGAGAATGTCCTATTGGACCTACTACGGTATCTTTACAGCCTTGGCGTCGATTGTGATTTGATGCGGACACTCGCAATGGAAATATAGATATCTCGCAGTCTGATCTTTCAGAGTGGGCCGTCGGCGATAACCTCTGATAACGGCCAACGGTTCACGTGCCGAAACGGTCTTGTTAATAAAGCATATTGGGTCGTATCTTATTACGGAACTTTCATACGTGAAAGTCTAATGACCCGAATGCTGTCAGATTTAGAAAAGATAACTGGCTCAATAGTGTCGGGTGGGAGCGGGACGACCGATGAACTCGCCGAGGCTCGATCCGAAATCGTTGAAGAGTTCAATAAGCCGGGCTTAGCATCGATCTTCGATGCGGCGATTACGAACGACAGCGTTGACGGATGTCAGCTTAATTCGTCTGTCACCCGACCGGCACAAGCACCTACCATATTAATCTCTATTCTCGCCGAGCAACACGTGGATTTACGCGTCGACGAAAGTAATTTATATGCAAATCATTTCAAACTTGACAATTTCGTGACTCTAATGCGACTGACAGTACAACGCAGCGCTACAAAACCCTGGTGTTAGACAGTAACGGTACATGTATATTTCACAGCGGTGCCAAATTTGTAGGCCTAGCTTAACCATGTAGGCTTGCTATTTGCGAATCCATTATTTACACTCAATATCATGCCTCTATGCCGGCAAGTGTCCTCAAAACTTAATACTGAACAAAATATAAATAAAAAGTCTAAAACTTTTTCCCCGATAAGACGTAAACATAAGTACTTGATTATCTTAAATTAATATTTCACTAATACCGATGTCGCTTGTCAAGAGACAAAGGCTCGGCGTTGTTGGGCGTCGCGAGAGAACGCGAGCTCTTTGTGTGCGCCGGAACAATATTACTGGCGTCTTGATAAATAGGAACAACTGTTGAGGCAACAATGCAGCCTGTAACGCGATACGAGTCCGATCGACCATTGGATTAATGACCGCCGCGCCTAAAAGAATGGCTCGTAATATTTATTATCAGATAAGCCCCCGCTACCGGGCAATTCGAGTGTCTCCGTCCATTATACCAGTCTTGCTGCATCGTCGATGCATTACTCATATCGTACACCGCGATATCAATTTATGGTTGTTCACATTCATAGATCGTGTCGGTTTTGAGTTCCATTGAATTCTTCTATTCACGTGTCACCCTCTGTTGGATCGTTTTTCTCGGTTTCATTGTTAGTGGCCTCGTTATGGTATAAATGTACAAGCACTATTACTAAGTTATACGAGTGCTGTCTGAATAGAATATTAAAAGCTTGAAGTTGTTAGAGGAACTAATCAGCTTGAACTGTTTTTATATTATTATAGTTAATGAAACACAACGCCCACGAGTCGAAACTCATTGATCTTAAGCGCGTTAATAGGCGCGTCGAAAGATGTGTGCTCGCTCACCTATACACATAACGAGACTCCCAAATCTTCCTCGATTAAAAATTTAATGTGGGTATTCTTGGATATTTTATGACCGAAACCAATCAATACATGTTTAGGAACTGTTTACAAATGCATCGAAATGAATCGAATGGTTTTGGAGTCTGACTTGTTGATCTAAATAGTTGATTCAAGTTTTCAGATATTTGAAATAGTTATAACGTATTGGGTGGTTAGAGAAATTATTGAAACTAAATTTATATTGAAATATGTATAGTAGTGCTCGAAACAAACGATTAAAGCGTTGCGTGGTATTGAATGTCTGTAATTAGTTGGGAATTACGGCTTTAGTATGAAACTGAATGAACTAAATACTGACTACTACAACAATTAAATTATTGTGAATGATAATTAATTTGTGAATACCCAATATTACCTAATAATAGGTATCAATAACAAGTTACAGAAAGAAAATGTCATTCCATAATGTTTTAAAATTATGACGTCCGTGATCCGAGGTTATGAGTTTTGTTTCCCGGATATCGGGTTCCCTCTATGTGGGAGATTATCGATGCTCCGAAACTTATTTGGCATAACATAACACACTTGGCTGAATCTTTCTTAAACAAAAATTTTTTTAGGCTAAACATTATTTGGCATAATTGTTGATTGGCAGAATGTTTATATGTCCGAATTAACAATGGCATACTGTTACTATTATACATTCTGTGATACTGTTAAGATGGCAGAATTTCGTTTGGTATAATTAATTACCTTTGGCATTTTTTTATTTCGCATCAATTTGTTTAGCATACCTTTTATTTAGTACGACGATTATTTGGTTTAATTTCACTATGCATACTACGAAGATGTCAGAATTTCATTTCGAATAATTTCGTTAGGTTTCTAATGAAAATTTGTAACAACTTTTTATATAAACTTTCGGTATAGGTATTGTTAATATAATGATATTATATAATTGCATTTTATATATGAATATATACAAATCCTGAATGTTGTGCTATACTAGCCAGTGAAAGAACCGAAACGCTGTAAAACCGACTACACGCAGTCTTGTATGCCCTACCCCTAGACTGTAATTTAAGCCCGCGTAGGCGCGAAGGGGCGAGACGGCCCACGAGCTGAGAAGCAAGTGGTTTTAACGCTCGCCGCCGCGGCTGAGGCTGGCCAACGAGGCCAGCAAGCCGAAGCTGCGGTGGTGATCGAAAACCATCTGCGACGATAGACTCGCGTGGGACCGCCGGAGCCGTTACGGAAGTCATGCTCACTGCCTGCATGCCTGCTTGTTGTATGCTTGCATGCATGCTGCGTTCTTGCATGCTTGCTGTATGCATGCTGCATGCTTTAAAATAGCTAAAGGTTGAATTCTTTTGTGGAGTAGCTTCCATCCTGATAGGTTTGAAATGGAGTAATGAAATAATGTAGACAAATGACTAGAATTTCAATCAAGCAAATCTACATATTACGAGTAGCAAGTACTTTTTTCCTGTAACATGAATTATATAAACATTCGTACTCACGACTAATTTCTAATTTCGTTCGTACACAAATTTTTATTTAAACACACTTTTAAATAGCGGGCCATAACTGTGAAGTGTAAAATAATACATCTCAAATAAAAGTTTATGAGAAACATAATCATAACTGATAAATCCGGCAGGTGTTGGTTACAATCTTCGTTCCTCGCTGAGATTTATAATCTGACGATGAGACGAATGGCGCAACGCCTCCAGTAAATTAGTCGTTGTAAATAGGTAAGGCATGTAAATAATTCACATTCTTCTTCGCCGGGTATTCGAATGTTATAAAGACATTGATCATGAGACAACGGGTTACGCGACACTCCGGTTTCGCTTGATCGCTGCCCGATAGCGTGTATATACATGTTGTTTTTTTCCCACCTCTCATAATTACGATTTATATCTCTTGGTTGCGTCTTGTCGCGCTGTTGACTTTGCGTAAAGAAGCCCCGTGTTTCGATGATTTATTTCCTTTTGTTCGGTTTTATATCGTGCTCATTTTATTAGCTGCTTTGTTAAATTATATTTATTGGACGTGAATCACACTTCTCCTTACATGGTGCCTTGCTCGGTTCGGATTTTGGTGTATCTGGAGCAAACGCAGCTTTTTCGTATACTTACTGGTTTTGAGAAACGTTATTGTGGTAACAAGTGTGCTTTGACCCAACTCGTCCTTTTATTGGTCTCAGAGACTTAGTAGGTCTTTTAAATTTAGATTCTAACTTCATAAACTTGATTCAAGTTGCCTTTGATGTCTTGCGTGTCGCGTTTTGCATGTCGTGTGTACAAAGATTACATTTCTTTTTGCAGAACTAACACAAAGTAAAAAGATAAACATAAAATACTCATGTCGTTTAAGAACCTATACCCTTTAACTACTTACACATCCTTTGCATCTCAACGGTTTAAATAAAAAATCTGTATGTATTAATATCGATTTAGTTATAGTTCTAGTCTGTGACTGGTTCCCATATCATTGGGCGCGACCGATGAGCGGGTCGAATCGCTGCGCGCCCAATTGCTCCACCAGCCAAGATAAACGAAACTTATTGTTTATTTATCGACGCTGGACACCGCTATTGTGTGGCCGGGCCCACTGATATCTCGCATACTATGTTATTGATTTATAGAATATACATGCGAGATAAGTTATGCCACATAAATTGCTTTGAATCAACATTTATAATGGCTACGAAATATAAAAGTATGGTAAGGTAAAGATAAGGAATTCAAACAGAAAATACTTTATGTTACAAATATAGAAACCTCGATTTTGAGTTATGTGGTAAATTTTGCTTTTACCCCCAAACAGATGATAGAGCTAACAGAAAAAAAATATAGTAATAATACTTTAAAAGAGCTTGGTTTCAGATACTTAATTGTTTCCGGTGATCAAAGTAGCTTAATTTATCCCGTTTATGTCTTAAAGTAATTCTAAGTTTTTGCCTCAAAGTTTTATTCGGGGGTAGACGAGGTGTCGATGCTCCGGTCACAATTAGCGTCGATTTGTCGCGGTGCGGCACGGACGCGCACGGCCGCGCTTCCCATAGGTACCCACCTGCGTCTGGGCACAGTCACTTGTCACCACAGGCATTAGCAGTAGACTTACTTTACTTTTAGCCTACGCAGAAGACGGACATTTTGTTCTGCGAGATGATCTTTTAGCGTCTCTTTTTATATATACCATCGTATCTACATAAAAATTCAACAGCACGTTACAGTCAAAGTCGAAGTCAATATCATTTATTCAGTCTAGGCTGTTACAAGCACTTTGGACGTCAAAGAAGCTACGCCATCGGTTCACAAACCCTACGGCGGGAGACCTTGTAACGATAATAAACGGCAAGGTCAATTTCCATCACACAAAGATAATTCTAATTATAATATTACATTTTATATTTATTATAACGGAAAGCATAAGTAAATTTTCAACTGGCAAAGATAAACGTATCTATCATACATTGCAACATTTCTCGCATCAGAAGATTACTGTACTGCAAGTAGTGAGGTACATACAGGTCAGTATCAATTTATTTTAGATGAAAATATTTAATTTTTAAGCACAACATTAAGATAAGCAGACTGAAGTATACCCATTTCCGCTGGCGGCACCCGTTCACAAGCACGACGCATGAAACAGACATCGCTTCGCTCAACCATGTTTTAGGGAACGTAACGACCCACCTCACACGACACCGCTGAAGAAATGTTGTAAGGTGAATCTAATACTTTACTAAACACTAATTGAATGACACGGCTACAATTTCGAAAAAATAAAATAAAACGAACGACGTTACGCCTTACAGTTGCACTACGAAAATTGCCATTACTACGAGTGATAAAATGGCTTTCTCTAGGTCAAACTATTTCAATACAAATAAAAAAAATCGATGGAACAGAATATCTAATTAAATCTTAATTACATTTGTGAGTCATGTAAAAATTGGGAGAAAGTACAAAATACTCGTAATGTACCTAAAAATCCCTCTTCCTCTACAAAAAATAACATGATAAAAAAATTACATACGAATACTTACACACAATTAACGTTAGCTAACAAAACTTCTGTTCTGCTCCACTCTCCACTATGTCACCTCACTGCCGCACTGTCCACTGTTTTTCTCCTTTAATTAACTTTTTTGTTTACGATCCGCTAGCATTCCTCCGGACTTCGTCTACTGGAACGTAAGGTTGAACAGTACAGTTGGACTTGTCATTTTATGGGAAGCCTTCTGAAGGGAGGATCCTGATTTCACAGTTTCCGTGACACAATCGATCTGGTTCACTTCCGATCTCTTTGAAAAGCGTAAAGTCTTTGAAATCAAAGTTTAAACAGGGAAACACAGTTGCCTAAATGACGACGCTTTTTGTTATTTGTATTTGTTATTTTGTTAAGTACTGCACCCACCCCAAACAGAATTGGGATATGATCAAGACGATGTTGATGATGATTACACAAATAGTCTATCTATGCGATCAAAAAATATAATAAAGACGTTAAACAGCTCTTTATTACAATACAAACGTAATAGATATACAAACGCAATTTGTGGATACGAAACCACGAAAGTTCTCCGCTCACCGCATAGGTCTATACAAGAACTCAGATTGATAAGGTTGCGCTTGACCGCGGTTTTCGAGTTCAAGTTCGCGCGGGTGATGCTCGCGCGCAGACGGCTAGTTGCGTAAACGCACCGCGTAGTCGCGCCTCCGCTACGTCATGTCATGACTCATCGTCAATGTCAGCACCTCTATACCTCGTTAATAAATCTTCAATTCCTCTATGTTTATTTATGCACTTTATGACTCGTTGAGAGCTTTAACGTTTCCATGAAAACCCTCGATCATTTTATTGAGCACCTATTTATTCATCTGTTTACCAGCGATGTGATATTATTATTGATTCCCCGGCAACTCGATATCCGAACATCAAATCATAATACTATTCGGTTGATGTTCATAAAAAGTGTACCTGTTTGGACGCCTAACAACACTAACATTCTTATGCAAATGTATAAGATTGGAGCTGAACAAAAAGAACGATTAATCGAAGTCAAAAGTAAATCGAGCGTGCGCGGCGGCTCTCGGTTCGCGCTCCTTCTTTAATTGCTCTTTGATAACCGGTAATAGTGGTATTAATGCACCTATTATAGTATCTTCCATTTATATTGGACGCTTAACGCCGATTACGTTTAAAACTTACAAGTTCTTTGCATGCTTCTTGCAAAGAATGCAAGGTATTTCTTTGTGAATAGGTATACCTACCGTAATGAGACGAGAATTCTAATGTGTCCGTAGTATGAGATGGAGGTGTGGGTTTTTTAAATGCATTTACCTATATACTTAGTCGGGTCATAAGTTCTTTCACGAGTTCTTAGTGAAGTTAAACCGATTTTCAAATTAATGTATATTTTGTTGTACATGAAAAGAAAGCTTACACTATAGTTAATACTAACTGATAAAAATTATTCGAAATGGTTGGCACAATTTCCGATGCAAGTCCTTGACCTTCGTGGCCACGCATCTATAGAACTACGCGCCGCGTCCATATAGATTTTAGCGGCTGCTGTAATGAAGGATACATTGAGAGGCTTCAATTTTAGATGTGGTTTAGCGCAGGTCCTCTCCTCTAAATAGGGCATAATTCAATATCAAGCGGATTTAAATCTGAGCTAGAGGATAGCCAATCTTCGTGTCGGATGAAGTCGATTTTCATGGGCAGCTTGATAATTATGAGTCCTCTGGCCACCAGGCCTTGAATTCTGATGAAAACCCATTGCTAATTTTTAAACGTGGTTCGATAAAGTGGTCTACGACATTTTTTTTTTGGATTTTCGTCTTTTTTTTTTCTTATTATTCCCTTAGCTTAACAGCGCCTCTGTGTCCATTCGGCTCAACTGTGAATGACACAGAGGCAAAAATGCTAAGACAAGATTTATTGATCCCACACATTAAATATGGTGTGTCAATAAATGTGTTACTTACTTACTATAATCTCAGATCTTCGTTTAACAATCTTTCGCCGCTCGTTCTGTTAAGTCCCGTCTGTAATGCCAACAGTTGTAATTTTTGGGCCAGATTTCTTTGAGTCTTCACTATATTTACAGCCGCCGCTAGCGTCCGAACCGTACGTGGCCATTTTGCTCTCTCTCTCCGCTTTTTGAATCTTCCTCGAATTGTTTGATAGTAACTGTAGGCAAAACTCAAAGGAATATTTACATTTTTTTATTTGGATTGATGGATGACGCATTGGACCGAATTTCCAAAGGTCGTGGGTTCGAGTCCCACCTGAGAATTTACTTGTGGCCGAGTTGACTTTTTCTAATATTTTTCTAAGTAAAATTTATCATAAGTATAAAATATAGATTTTCAATATCTATTTAAAATTAAAGAATCGATATGTGCGACAGAACTTATGAACCGACTAGGTATAGTATTGCTTCACCATGTGTGGATTATTAAATATTCCAAACTACATTTTGCACTCAACGAACACAAGGTAAATATCGAAATCAAAGTTTCTTCAAGTGCTCCATCATCATCAACATTGTGGAACTATATACATATTTTTATATACTTATATACAAGTTTTTTATTGACGATTATCGTTGCAAAACTTTAAGCCTCATATGCTCATGCGGTGGGCAATTGACATGTCCTGCATGCCGATTGCATTCGATTTCGATTTTATAATTATTTATTCGCTTAGTAAAAATAAAAGAGTGCCGATTTCTCTGTTTCACATAGCATATCTGTGAAACTCTTAGGAGTTCCACTTCCGTCGGTTTCCATTTCGGCAAGCGCATATCTGATACGTTTACGAGGGGCGTGCATTACTACGTTTTACGTCTCCAGTTAAATAATGCGCGGTCTCTGTGCGTAACTGGAAAGCGAATCGTCTCGTTCCACTTTTTATGAGTTTCAGGGATATAAGCTTGAGACGAAAGTATGCCTGTTGTTTTTGTCGTCTTTGCAATTTCATATTTGTCTTTTTGTAATAGTTTCCCTTATCTGTTTATGGTCAGAACCAAAGTTGAAAGGAAAATTAATTTAAATTGTACATTTATACTTATAAACCTTCATCTTTTATCCTTTTTCTCTGATTAGATATTAGATACAATGCTGCTAATTAGAAGTTAGGCTACTTAGTGTTCGTATTTTTGTTTATTGAGTGAGACATATATGAATATAGCTATACTTATTATCGTGGTTGGTTTCATACAAATATCAGCTAGTTGATTATGTAACTCTGTTGCTAAAATATTTTAATTGAAATTGATTGTGCAGTTACATTGCTACTTTAGTAAAATACCTAGTTGTCACATTGGTTTTTATTAAAGCAGCAAAGTGACTGCACTTTTAATCAAACGTTGATAGTAACAAGTTACCTTATCAGGGGGCTGGTTCTTCTATTTTTGCATTTTATATTTTTTATACTAAAGTTCCAGTTTTTAATCTTCCGAAATTCCAAGTGTCGTCGCCATTGTGGCTGACATACAGTATCAAATATGACAGTATTGACACGAAAGCGGCAGCGACCACATTGGTTGCTAGGTGATTTTAACTTAGATCAGCGTGCAGTTTAATTTTTTTTTTATGAAGTACGGGGAAGTTCTTAGCCTTCATCATACCAGATGTTAAGTATTGATAAGGCTGAAGATGGAAGCGAGCCTCTCCCGGAATCCCCAATCACTGAGGAACTGGCTATCTTATCTTTAACTGCCGGAACACAACAATGCTGAAAACATTGTTGTAATGGCGTATAGCGTATAGTGTAATTTCACTTTAGCTTTAAATATTAATTTGTGACAAACCTAGATAAAATTAAAATACTATAATCTAGGTATTAATGAATTTTAAAATAATGTTAATTTTTTTGTCATTTACAAAGTAAGCTCAAAATCCGAAGCATTTGTTTTCTTTTACTTGTTCTTGAATAGCATTTCTGTTCGATTCCCGTCTGAGAATTCACTTGTGGCCGAGTTAATTTTTTCCAATATTTTTCTATTTAAAATTTACCATAAGTATAAAATAGCATTAAAAAATGCAAAAATTGCAAAATCCTAAATTATTGGCAGTGGCATCTTAATCGATCGTTAAACACCTGAAAAGATGTTTCTTTCGAATGCAAGGATAATCCTAGCATTGATGTGACAACGCTGGCCTACAGCGTATTAAATATATATATATATATATATATATATATATATATATAAAACTATTGGAGAATTTCGACGGTGGTTCGCAAGTCTCGGTAGCTCAGCGGTTAGAGCATTGGACCGGATTTCCAAAGGTCGCGGGTTCAATTCCCGTCTGAGAATTCACTTGTGGCCGAATTATTTTTTCCAATATTTTTCTATTTAAAATTTACCATAAGCATTTCTGTGTTGAAAATCGTGGCACATTTAATTGCCTATCTACAGAATGGCAATAAAGATGCACCTTGCAATCAGGAAACTAATCCAGTTCAAATCACATTCTTCACATGTCGTCAGAACGTCTATTCGATTAGAAACACCGGCTATAGGTTGTAAAAAATTCTATCTATATTCTAAGAAGAAATCTGGTGTTAATTTAATTTGTCTTGTTAACCTCTTATTATGTCTTTTTACAGCTTTTAGCTTTTCTAATTTTGGGTTTGATTGTACTAGCGTACTTGAAGTCTGACCTTTATTTCAGACTAGGTGTATGGTTCTGTGGAAGTAATTATATTCGTTAGGAAACAAGCGTCGTGCTATCAAATTATTATAGTATAGTTATAACATTAATTAAAGCCGATGCCATAAGACACTCGCTGCGCCATCGCCAGTTGTCTGGAGGCATTGACGTGTGGCAAACTGTGATCTGGATGACATGCGACCGCGGCACTGTGCTTAGCCATGCTAAGATTTTCCAATCAATTTGTCACAACTGTTCGCGTTAACACCTGCTCCCTTTTTACTACAGATTCGGCCATAAGTGCCCTTTTAGACGGCGCGAGCCCTTTTTTATGACTAGCTGTATTTACGATAACATGTGCTTGAAATTTTACTGCGGCTTCCAATACCGATATGCCATCTTGTACTGCACGCCACCCGGTCTCGAGAATGTATTACGCACGCGTTTTAATGTCTCTGCTTTCGTAGAGTTCCCTGCTCGTGTCAGACGGGACGAAACATCTCGCGACATAGCCTCAGCATTCCCGAGTCTTGGAATCGCCTAGTTTTGAACTCGGTTAAGCTCAACAGGAATAGCTATTCTGAAATTTCAGCAACACATATGCAAATGTCAGCTCTCGACACTGATTGTACGAGTGGCACCGGGAAAATTCATGCATTTACATTAAATTTCACCAAAATTGGATTCCAACTTCGTGGTTTATGTAGGTGGGTGACACGCGCACCGCTCTCGATATTTACGATTTTCAATCGCATATGTCGCGCTCGCTTACAATGCGAGAATTGTTTAGCATGCCATTCGTTTCAACTAGGAAACGGGTTCTTTCAGACAGTGCCGAGCGACAATGCAAAATGAATGGTGTTTTATTTATTTCACATTATGAAAATGCATATTTTATGACACTTACAGCCAGTAATATTTTTTTAATTTCTGTAGAAAAAGTGTAATAAGCTTTTTACAAATAAGTATGAAGAGCGAACTTATGTACTTAAGTGTCTATTTAGAGACATTAACCATGTTTTCTTTAAAAATGGGATTCCGTTTTATGCCTATTATTATATGTATGCCTATTATTATTATGCTTTTTATTCCTAGGTAATGTTGGTTATATATCTTAGAAAATTAATGTACGAAGAGGTAATTGTTTACCACGGTAATTCGCTATAGCGGTCACCGCCCAAGACTCGTATAATGAACGTTGCTTACGCTGATTATTTCTTCAGTGCCCCTTAATAACTATGCCTTTATCGGACCACGGGAAATTACGTGTTCAAACTCATTACTCTAGATTTTCTGTATCGATGACTCACTTTCTAGTTCATTAAGCGCTGTAAACTTTTATGTGTTTGTTTTAATGACTATTGCAGTTTTATTTTCTTGAAACTGGTTTTTCTTATTTCTTTCATTCTCATAAACTCGAATCAACATTATTATACGAGTAATATTAACCGACTTATAATGAAGTTTTTCGATAAAGTAAACACACAAACAGACACTCTGTTAAGGGTAAATTTGGAATAAACAAGGCAAAACTAGGCAAAACTTTGTCATAAAAATTGTTAAATTAATTACGCCAACGGCTCCAGCAAAGACTGTTTCAAGGCGCTCAAGTCAGGAAAGGCAATAAATTGGCGGGCGAGATCGATCGCGGCGCCCGCGCACAAATCAAACGGCACGTCAGAGCAACTAGGATGGGCAGGTCTTAAAACCGAATAGCCGGACACACTAAACGGGAGACAATTTGAATGAATCTGTACACTGCCTCTAGTAGACAGTAGCAACTAGCAGAACTACAGATTCTCATACAAATTGTTAACTGTAACAGTAAACAGTAAAAAAACTCATGTTAGAGGAGGCTGATAGTTCAGTCGGACGTTAGGGTGAAAAGGCCGGACACCCCATACTATATAAATACAAAAAAAATGAATATTAACCAGCTAAACTTTTTGCGAGAATGATCACATGCCGGATCAAATTAAAAACGCTGGATAGGTCTGACACCGTTTAATTTGGCATAACTAGCATGTAAAAAGCCTAACTCTGTCCGGCCTTATCCGAACGCCTGTCAACCCTACGAGCAACGGGCCGGCTGCGGGGGCGATCGTGCGCCAGCCACGATTATGCTCTCCAAGTCCAACTTGAAAAGCGAATTAACGTCATTTCCATGGAATACTGGATTTATCAATGTCTTTGTTGATAGAGAGCGTTAAAGTTAATTTTTCACTGAGGTAAGTATGGTAATCCGTGATAATGCAGTTTATCTGGGTTTCACCACAGAACAAGGAAAAGTTATCTCGGATTATTATAAGTAGTATAGTCTATAAAATCTAAAAAGGACCAAATGTATTCGAAGTGTCGCATCGCAACACTTTGGGAAAGGACGTCACGATGTGACTTTGTAAAGAACGAAGTACAAAAAAAAAGTTTTTAGTGTATATTATTTATTTGGCTTTATTTGATGAATTTGAATTTAGTAATGAATTGCCAATCATGCGATAAAATAAAAATATCTTCATTATTTTATAGTTTTACGATTTTTTTTATTGAAATTGTGTGAGTTACGCCTGTACAAAGTTATGTCGGCTTGAAAACTATCAAACGATACTTCTTAGATTTGATAGACTTTATAAGAAAATTAAGATTGTCAACAGGCGGAAAGCTGTAGTTTTAAAATAAAAGAAGTAGGTACCTATACCGATTTTCAAAAATATTCAGAGTAAATTATAGAACGATAAATGTAAAAATAACTAAGCACATTAATCATTTATTGTTTTTTGACAAGCGCAAGTCAAGCTTAAACTTCGTCATAATGTTACACGTTGTAACGTGATACGCGAGTTCGCAGTCAATCGATCCATGAAACGTAACGAACGAGATTTAAGCTCGATTTGAGCCAATGCAGTGCGTATTAGAACGTCGTGAACCTGTTTCATCTTGAATGTTGGTGGGAAAAAAGGTATGAATGAATGTAAGTTTTTGTGCACTTGTCACTGTTTCCGGCGGTCGCACGACGGCGGACGGCCGCGTGGAGAATCGCCGTACGCGTCGGAGCGTCGCGCGTCGCGCCCGCGGCCTCGCGCCCCTGCAGGGCTGCCTCTCGCTACCTTACCTGTCAAAGCATTAGAAAAAATAAATACATTTAAGTACCATTTTTTTATTTAATAAGAGCATATCATTCTTAGTGTACGGTCAACAGCAGGTGAGGCTTTACAAAACGTGACAGATTCATCGACGTCTTATTCAAATGACTTAAAATTTTTAGATTAGTATGTAAATAAAGTTTTACTTTATTTTTAAATTTAAATAAAGCATTGATGTTGTACACATGAAATTGGCGAGTCCAAAATACAATCAGCATTTATTCGTATAAATGCATTATACGAAGGGAGAAAAGAACGGAAGTGTTTTTGAGAGAATGGCTAAATGTTACGAATGTTAGATCCGACATAACAACATAAATCTTGCTGATCAAAACCATCCTGTCGTAAGGTGCCAGCCCTGTTCATCAGTTACAGACGGACACGCTTCACTGGTCATTACTGATTGAAAAACGAAGTAAACTGACCGATCATCCTGCGACCGTACTGTGATGTGCCTTCCCGTTGTCCCACTGCACATACAGTTTCAACTGACTCAGTGATTGAAACTGAAATTGGGTTTGTAGGCAGACATTGGACTATAACATCAACTTACAAACTAAGGAATGGCAACACGTGTTTATCGCAGTGTGCTGTCATCGCTTCCACCTTAATTCTTCTGTGGATAGGAAGTCGTTTAGTTTCCTTAGTAATAATCCTTATAGCATGTGATAAGCACCGCATTTTGTGTCTGTTTTTATTAACCTAATCCTCAATTAAAATTTACAACAAAATAACTCACGAACGACACGAATCTCATTCCAAATGAATCTTCAAAGGGTAAGAATCGTAAAACGGGAGTTATTACTAACAGGAATATTACTAAACGCTTCACGTAGAGTGCTCATCATCCGTATTCTCTTGGGGACTGGGAAAAAAGAAGCAACAGGTAGTCTTCCAATTAGAGAGGCCGCACTTAACCGGCGACTCGCGACACCGAAGCTTGACGTCGTCGCACAAAAAGTGAGCACCGTTTCGTAAACCGCCACACTTGCTTTTTGCTGCAAAATGTCCACTTCGCTTTGACTTTTGCGACCCCCGTGTACGTTTAGGATATTTATAGCATGTTGGGTTTTGGTAACGGCAGACGGTGAAGTGTAAGAAAAAGTTTTTGAGTAGTTTGGAATCTTTCTTCCAAATTCAAAATTAGTAACATTTTCATGACCATGACATTTCATAATCTTTATAATTAATTAGTTGAAAGACTACAGTGATAATTGGAGATTTGATTTGTTTTGGTTTGTTTCAGGTACACTTGCTGTTTGTAACTCTTTTATTAATTTCGTAAGACAAAGACAAATATTTTTACAAGAGGCTAACAATATTTGACAAAATTAAGAAGTACATATTAAGACAATTGATCATCTGGTGACGTCAATCGGCGATATAACACAGAAACGCATAAGAAAACCTACAATTCTTCGAGTCTGGACACAAGCGAGACATTCATCATCATCGTGGGCTTTAGTGGCAATATTATTTCAGATAACCACCCAGATACGGACTTGACGGCCAAATGCATCGCAATAATTTATGACGTTCGACTTGCACAGCCGCTTGTCGATTAATATCCGAAAAATTCTACAAACATTTTCAATTTAACTGGAAATGTTATTCGGCAGTTATAAATCAGGTCCGTCCTACGGCTCCTTGCGACAATTTCGGGAAGAGCAAATTTAATGCTTAATTATGGTCTTGGTCGCCGTGTCGTATTTATTTTACTTTGGGAAATTATCTTGCTGGCCGGCTATAAATTTGATCACGCGATCAATAATTGAGATGTAAATGTGCAGGAGAATTTGAAAGGGTTCGGAGACTTTCGTAACAGCTATAAGCTGCTTATACTTAAGCTGCGTACGAGTACCTACCGACTATCAAGAGGATGTCTCTTGTATGCTGAGAGCGGAAACATTGTTTTGTGTATGTTTTCCTTTTTAACCGACTAAAAAAAGGAGGTTATCAATTCGTTGCGTATATATATTTTTATCTATGTTTACGGATTATTCGAAGACGGCTGGACCGATTGAAATGATTTATACGCTATTACATCAGGAGCCCAATTCTGCTAATGCTTAGTCACAATCGTATTCCAATGGTGTTCCAATGGTAGTGCTGTTTCACACAGTTCTTGTTACAACAGTGTAAATAAACACTACTATTGAAACACCATTGAGAGACGACTATGACAAAAATTTAGCAGAATTGATCCCCAAGTTTGTGCTAAAGTTGGGCCCATTTTTTAAATTTTGTAATGGGTTGAGTAGTTTTCGGGAAATCTTGAAAATATTCGTGTCGGTTTCGTCACTTTACCTAGATGACATAATCATAGATGACAAGTTCATAGTTCCAATTTTTTGTGTTAGTAAACGTGCGGAACTTATTCAACTTTAAAATTTGTGAAATAAAATCTTCTGATAAAAAATGATGAATGTGCAGTCATCATACCAAATAATCTTAAAGCACTTTGTTTGAATCAGCAAGCGTAGGTACACATGACAATTACACTCTGAATGTCTGTCTGATGTTGAGTATTCTAATTATAGTAAAAATTACTGCGATACTTTGTAACCGAGTACCTTCCTATATACGATTTTACTTCAAGTATTTTCCGTTAAATATTTTTTCAGTCGCTATTCATGTTCAAGTCTTAACAGTAGGAATTTTAATTTTCAATTTGCTCAAGTTTCGGCTTTCGCTTGGAACGCGAGTGCTAATGGGAAGGCATGCGAAGGGGCAGTCGCACGCTGTCCCGCTTGAAATTAGGATTAATCGTAATAAAACTAAATATAATTACAAAAAACTTTTCTTTTTAAGAATGCAATTTCAAACAAGCAGTATTTTTTTTTACTGTCGTTTGACTGAGTGGACTTAAAAATCGTAGTGAATACTTAACGTTTCGAGTTATGAAATATAAAATACTATGTAAAAATAAGTGTTCGTCGACTTCAAAGTCCAGTTAACCAGGCGAGTGATGGCAGGCGATGAGAGTGTGATGCAGTTTTAATGACATAATCCAGATACCGCTGAGTTGATTAACCCGAGCTACTGCAGCAGCCTCTAAACACCTATTTTCACGTGTAGTTCAGTTACCGAGTGCCCATCTAGTGCCGTATTAGTTATTATCTATCAGATCACCTAGCGGAGCGGCACTACGCCCGATCGACGTTTCATCGATTTACTTGGACGCTACATTATTGGTCATTACTTTCATTATGCTTCACCATTCTAAACTACTCGTTTATAAAGTACAGTATCAATAAAAGTAATAAGTTCATTAAATTGTCGTCCCTACAGTTGATGCTTGTTCTATCCACAACATAGTCAAAGTCAAAGTCAAAGGTTTTTATTCAAATAGACTTATAGATAAGTGCTTTCGAATCGTCCAATTGTATTTTTTCCTACCAGCCATTCAGGACATCTTTTAACTGATAAGAAGAACGGCCGCAAGAAACTTATCAGCTTTAACAGAAGCATCAACATTTACAAAGGAACATGTCGTTGCCAAACACAAATCTACAATCTTGAAACATATTTAATATAAGAGGAAATACTACATAAAACTGTGGACCGTAAAATGACTGCTGTCTTCATCGTAAGACTAATCAAGTAAGTAGGTATGCGTAAAGTGACGCAGTGAATTGCTTGCTCGTGGTTATACTTCTTTTATTCCAGTGAGTGCTAGTGACTACTGGGTAGAGCTATTACGTCTATATCACTCTACGCTCTCTTAACTAGTTGCAATAGAGCCGTCAGTTAATAAAACACGAGAACTATCTAAAGAATGTTCACGTGGGTCGTCGTGCGGCTCTTGATGTATTGTGCCACTAAAACATTGATGTCTCCTACTTCAGTAGCTCACGGAAGACATAGTAAGCTATCAAATTAAAAACGTGAGACACAATTTATACGAATAATAATTTACAGTTTTTATTTTTATTACTCTTAGATTTACTATACGCGTCGGTGAATTTATTTCGAAGATTTTTATACCTATATTTGCATATTATATGGTTCGAGTCACTTTATGAGTTAAACACTGGCTTTTAAAGTAGTAGATATGACTGCCTGTATGAGCGGATATCGCAATTGGCGCTGACACGTTACGATTAAGTCGCTCATATTTTGTGGTCGCGATACTTTAATCTTTAATGCCGTAATTAATAACACGTCGGATCGACCGCGTGTGTAACTGAGTGCCGCCCTTCCGTGATAATTCGAATAAACGGTTTTAAAGTGTTTTGGCTCAGTATTACTTGGTGATTATTATCGAGATTACACCATTTTGATGTGTTACGAGAGCCGCTGAAATGCGGGCTAACGAGGAGGGAATGAGTTGGTCATGATCAAAAGCTTTCTTCGGCAATCTACACATAAGTTTTTCTTCACATAACATAACAAAATATTTTGCGTTTAACGTAAGTATGCTTTGTGCAATAAGTATGCTTTGTGCAATCGAGGAAATTTCCGGTAGACCAGTAGTAGTAAGTAATAAAAGAAAATTAAAAGGCATTTCATTTGAAGAATTAATTATTTCAATATTAATGTGGTGGGCCAGTATAAATCTTTTTATTAGTATTCCGATACAATATAAGCCTCAGATCGAACATTTTCTCTTTATCGATGAGTCCGTGAAATTAGTTAAATTATTCAGAAATGTCGACGGGTTTTGCGGCTAAACTTATTAATTAAAATTAGCGTTGTAACGCTAATTCATAGAGCCAATGTTGTTATTGACATGTTTGTGCTGTTAACGTTAAATGTATATTGATATTGTATAATAATATGTTAACAGTATCGAAACGTTATTCAAAAAATTAAGCAAAGGCCTACTGCGACTCAGTATATTTTATGTATTTATGGCTGAAGTATGTTTTATTCATGATCTCCATTGACTATGTTTAATGCCTGATTATTTTCTCATTAAACGTTTACGCACTCAATTGGGTATAGTGAGTTGTTAATGGTCACCGGATTTCATGGTAAACGCGTAATAATCTTAACATAACCTTACTCCCAATACAGGCGGTCGTAATTGCTCTCTTGAACGAATCGTTTATCATATTAGAAGATTGAATTGGCTCCGAGCTGGAATATATTGCATTTGAATGTGAGTTTTGTTACGTAAATAACTCGAGTCTATTTAGATCGTTAACAACTTTTTACGACACATTCAAATCCTCTATTCCTATTTTAAATTGGATATCATTTGAATAAACACTGATTAGTGGATTCGGTGAATAACCGCAGCCATGGTTCAAATCTAATTGCAAATTAAATCCGATGGCTACGAAACTCGTTTGACGAATGATTACCACGTACGTATATACATGGTAAGTTGTACAGTACAGAGGTGATTTGTATTGTTTATTTTCGTGCATGTTCGTTAATTATCTATAATAATTCAACAAACGATTTTCACTCACGTAGACGACAAGACAAATGTAAAGAATTTCTTTTCATTAAGTTTACATTAAGTACATGTGTCGGACTCGGCCGGTGCGGGAGGCGATGAAACCCAAGGCAGTCCACAATAAATCAACACAGCTAGATTGTATTTCTTTCGTAATCAGCTCATATCGGCTCTCGCGGTTGTGCCCGCCTAATTATTGTCGACTTTTACGATCAGACTAACGAGTTTTCACTTGGAGTCAATCACGATTTTACGACGTACACATTTTGACTTTTTAATTATTCAGAATATTTAAAAAAGTCTCCCCAGACAAAAGCCTAAATTGACAACATCTGAGTCACGTTAATTTGTAAGTTCATAGCTAAGTTTTAAAGGCCAATAAACATTAAAAGCCGTGTCGTTAAAATGTTGATATTTGGTAAATAATTTATTTTCCTTAAATTAATGTTTGAATCAAAACTGATATTTGCATTAAATGGTGTTTTTTTATTTTTTATCGAAGACTTCTTGTTTTATGAAAATGGCTGTGCCTAGTCAATGACCTGTTTAGTTTTTACGCTTTAAGATATATATCGTAATGTTAATCCATTTGCATAAAACAAACTAAACGCTGACAAAAACTCATCAGATTGTCTCGGGCTCGATGGAACGATGGCATATTTATGATAGTATCTTTGAAGAATGTAGGTTAGCCTTATTCCATGTCGGCAACTATATGTTTTATGTTTAGGAATCCGACTGTCTTATCTGAGATATTAACATATTGATTATGTTTCCCGTATTGATGTGTGACAGACAAGACCGACTGCCGCTCACTCCTATGGTGAACTAGTTCGTAATAACTAGGGCTGCGCAAGCGCACCGAACATTAAAGTTAATTATAACACCATAAATACTCCTTTATTGTGCCTTTTACCTATTAAATACAAAGTTTGTGTTACTCCGCCCGGAACATAATTTAAATTGTCTTTAATGCTACTATTGATATAGTTTATGAATACAAAAACATGGCTGCCTCTTACCCTGTATGTTCTTTTGCTTCTTTTATTTTTTAGTTTATTACGATTACAAAATGCTTTTAGCTTTCAATAGATAGGTAGTATTTTAGCTTTCACGAATATTCACTTGTAACATATTTTATTATTTATTTGAAGTCACCGGTTAGGTTAGATTAGGTTACTCAAATCTATTTTACTTATAAAACAAAGGAACACTATTTCACCGTTTCACACAAGTTTCTTCCATATGAACAGGAACTCGTAACAAACCCTATACAATTTTATTAAAGAACCTACCAAAACATTTGTGATAATTTCGTTACACAAATTCATATAAGTACACTATTGAAACATTTGTAACTAGTGTAGTAACAACACTAGTTAGGGCGCGGTCGCCGGTCCTCACATGGCCGAGCGAGTTATCTCCAAATCTCCACAGAGGAGATGCGGCGATAACGGCCCGCATCTGCTCAAACGCCGAGGTGTCCGAATATTAGGAGCGTAAGCAATTTGTCAAGTTCGATGTACGTTCCGTTAACGGTATCCACACCGACCGTCCGCTTCAATTTAACTTCTGTATGAACAGGATTAATAAGCAACCAAATTAAATGTCCGATGATGAATGTTAAGCTAAGCTTGTTTCGGAAAAAAAAAACATATTTTCTACTCACATTGTCAGCTTCGAAGTGCCTACTGGTATTATAATGTTTTCTATGAAACGGAAAGAGTCGTTGATCTTGTGATGACAGAGCTTAATACAGAACTGGCATTATTTTACATTCTAATATTTCTTTATATCGTATATGAAAATTAAGATTTGCCAGCGGGAAGCTATTGGCACCATAACGAATATTCGAGTCCAGTTAATTAAAGTTTTTAATATACAAAATAAAAAGAACTGCGTGGACAACGTGTGAACAACAACCTGTGGTGAATATCACACCAACACATTTTGGACAAAAACATTTTTATAAGATATGGTTATGTGTTGGCATGCTAATTTATGCACATTTCTATTCCGTTGGCAAGATATCAAACGCTGGCTATTGTTTTCCGCGTTATGGCTTTGTGTTTCGTATTAGGTTTCCATATAGGTAGGAATTTAATTTGAAGGTTTTATTATTATTTGCAGTTATGCGACTGCGTAAGATTAACATACTTATCTATAAATTTTATGAAAAGTGTTTCAAGCTTAATGTTTTTTTATACTGCAGTAAGATTTATTCTCTTGTATTCTATCATCAAACTTTTCGAACACGTAAAAGTTGAATTCATTCTGATACAGATCGAGTGCGAAGTCTTTCAGGCTCGTTATCGTAAAACTTTCACGTACCCAAGCCCAAACCAGCGGTCGTCGAAGTCGAATCTGCTTGCACAGTGTCACATTCATCTTAATTAGCATCGAAAAAGTAATCTGTGGAATATATTAAAGGGTTACCTTTTTATTTATTCGCCAATTTGCCTCGTGTTGTTCATTATTTCATTCGAGAACGAAACGGAACGACGAAACTCATCTGCGGACGTAACATTTGACAATTTATGAAGCAATCAGTGTTTCTTTTTCGATATTTATTTGGAGAGAAATATTTATTTTTATCTTCGTGATGGTGCTGGAAATTGTTTCGGAGGTTGCTTAATATTCATTGATCTCGTCTCACGATTTGTTTACGTCGATGCGCGTAGGCGCCGATGCGGAGAGTGCTCAAATTAAAAGCCACCTTAAGCAGAGGTCGCGCTGTGCCTGACCGGTTCTGTGCTCCCCAGGGCTTCATGAGGTGTGAATATGACCACTAGTAATGTTCTTCTTTGGATGAATTGAGTCCGTGAATCCTCTACCATAGAACTTTGTAGAGTTACATGTGTATACTTTCAGAACCTTAGTATTTATTCTACTCCATCGATTTAATTAATTCAATTGGTTTCACTAGACGTTTATCGTAATTACTTATAAATCCGAAATTTTGATCCACACCACAACCTTTTATCCTTTGTTCAATAGTCAATATAATCAATAGGTACAGACTCTTGAGCCATCACGTAGAATTTGGAGAAATCCGTATTACAAAAGGCTTGTAAAGGAAACATTTGAAATTTCTGATTGTTGTTGGCTTTAATTGAAGTAATTCAACATCGAAGCCCCTCTTCGTATAACGTTTATCCTTTCATTAGAAATAATTTATTGTGTACCATCACTGGTACTCAGTCTGACATTTACTTTTCGTGACGATGTTGACCTGCGGCTTAAGATGTTTACAAGCTATTTCTCAATTTCATTTTGTCGAGTGAGCAACAGGCGTTCCTTTAAAATAAATGTAGGCAAATGTCCTTTGTTCTGTTTACATACGTAACAAAATATCTAAGTTTATTTCAATTTAATGATTCAATTATTGATATTTTTTTTATATAATCATATTGTTGTGGTATACCTAC
Source organism: Chrysoteuchia culmella (assembly GCA_910589605.1). Classification (NCBI taxonomy): domain Eukaryota; kingdom Metazoa; phylum Arthropoda; class Insecta; order Lepidoptera; family Crambidae; genus Chrysoteuchia; species Chrysoteuchia culmella. Next base: position 13,539,620 of record OU342653.1, read on the forward strand.
TGTTGAAGCAACTTTGACAAAAAATGTGGACAAGCGAAGTGGCGTGAAATCAATAATCTTGTAAATTCATATACCATTGATCAAACCCAGTTGTAGTAAAGAACGTAATGTACTTTTTGGACAATTTTGTGAGATTAATGTATAAAGCGTGAACCCGGATTCGATTCATTATTATAATGATACCGATAAATAAAATATCCAATTCCGTAATGTTTGAATTCAAATTGGTTTAATCAAAGTAATGCATGATAAAGTATTTTGATTGAAAGGATCGGGTTCGGTTGCCCTGGAACGAAATTTAAATGAAGGTAAAAGTACCCAAAGAGGGACTGCAATAATAATAACCCGTGTGGAATAAGATATGGTCTGGAATATAAAGCTTAGATCTTATCCCAACGAAAGAATTCAAATTAATTTAAATTACTCCGGACAAGTAAATGCACAAAAGTATTGCTGGAAGGAGCCGAACTAATTAAAAGTTTGCTTCTGTACTAATAATTCGTTTGACTGTCAAAGTTTTGCGTCGTTAATTTTAATTAAAGAAACGCGGAGCCGAGTTTGTAACAATATTAAAGCATTGAAATTGGTGATCCGCTAAACTTCGACATTCTGTTCGCGGATGACCGTCCATTCGTTTTAATTAACCCTTCCGTGGGGCTCATCTGCTTTACTGTTGGAAGTTTTAACTTTTTTACCAAGTGTTCCGGCCGCACGATAAATCAATTATGACTTGGGGTTACTGTGCTACTGCTCCGAACTGCGGTCCGACCCACTTTGCATAAAAGTTATTGACATCAACGAACAACCTATCCTATCCTAGTTAGAAAAACGTTTATTAGTAAAAGTAGGGCACTTTCCAGGGAAAATACGATGTATGTGAACGTCTCCCAGAGTATGTTCAACTGTTAACAAATTGCCGCAATGTTTTTAACTCCATATTTTTGCAAAAGTTGCTAATAGAAAATTATAAGACATGATTAAAACAATTAAATCGATTCATGAGACTTACGTACTGGCTTACGTCCAGCAGTTGACTGCAATACTCAGGAGTTACATGAGCTCATTCCGCCCACCCTCTTCTTCTTTCGGACATCCAGACGCACTGCGGGCTACCACCCTTTCTTGGTTGATATTCTTAAATGTCGCGTTACTCATCATAAATTATATTGCGCACGGCAAAGGAGTGGAACTCCTTCCCTGCGTCTGTATTTCCGAGTACTTATAACCCGTCCATCTTCAAAGCAAGGGTGAATAGGCACCTTCTGGGCTAGCTCGTTCCACCGTGGATCCTGTCTTAGCCTCCGAGCTTGATTGGGATCAAGAGCGAATCCATTCGATATTACAAAAAAAATAGGATGTACGAGGATGATGATTAATTCATTAGACTAACATACTAAATAGTACTTAAACACTCTAAGGAACAAGCAAACTTTCTAGTATAGGGGCTTAGATATCTCAGGTAGGTACTTTGAATGTTTCATTTCAAGATTCCCAGTTGTTTACCCAGTATATGACTGACTGCGAACTCCGGGCCGTCTTTGTTTTGTCACGTGTCACTGAACAGAAACAATGCGGCCAGATACACCGACCCGGTTAAATTATCTCGTACTGTCGAACGTTTGTATTCTATGCAGTCATTGTGCTAATTTGTACACCCGAGGCCCAATCTAGCGCGTGCCTACCCCTCTGTCTATATTAATCTCGGTCGGTTTCTTCATGTCTTTGATTAAGGCGCGGCGTGATGTATTTCTTGCGCGAGAACCTAATGGAAACGCATACGTCAAGTGTCCACCTTATTGGCCAGCGGATTGGCTTAATGGTGCCGATGCCTGGATCACAGTAAATTTCGTCACCCTCTCGCCTATATTTTTTCATTGACACGTATATAGCTTTACGGTCGTTCAACTTTATTTATTTCACCACTCGGCCCGAAAAGCTCTGAGTCTGTTACCTACTATATTAGATATAGTGTTTGCTTACTGGAACTATAGCGATGAAAAAGTTTGTTTCCTAGTTCAGCCATTGACTTTAAAACTTAAAGACTATTGATATATTTCGTAAACAATTAAATTAAATGGTTAATATTTATTCAGTTAACAGTCATTGTGTGCCCTGTCTGGATAATATAATACCATTTGCATGCAAATACCAGATAGCCATGTTAATCTCATCGGCATTTTTATCTTCACGGTTGATAATGAGCGCGCAGGTTATCTTTAGGCCGTTATTAGCAGACAGATGATTTGGTTTATCATAATCATAACCGACTGGCGCTAAAGTTGACTCATATGTAGAGTATGTGTGTACTCTATGTAGATATTTTATTAAGACTACTTAAGACATTTTGAATTCAATATTGGAGGTATAAATGTAGAATTTGCTTATTAAACATGAGAAAACATATTATTCATGTTTTAACTTAGGGGACTCGTTTGGGTTTATGTTTCAACGAAATATTAACATCCACCTAATATACCATATTGTTTATTGTGTCCGTATTTTAAGTATCAATATGCATATTATAATAGCCAATTACTATGATATATTCACACTCTATCAGATTTGTCTATCTTTTAACGTAAGATGTACCTGCTTGAGTTAAGATATAGATAGCCATCAGAGCGTGATTAATAGCTGTATATCGTTTTGTTAACTAGCTAACGGCTTATAAGCCTTCCTTTTACCCAATACATCAATGAGATGTCACTTTTTGTTTAATACGCACAGTCTGATCATCAACGATATTAACCACCTTGTACTTGTGAGAATAAGACTTAAATTCGTCCACGTCCTCCGTTAGAAAGGTCGAGACAAAAAGACACGGAACATCATGTTGTGCTCACTGTCAGTATAGAATAGTAACGTGTGTCATAGTTCACTATTTTAACAACAATTTATCATATTTCAAACGTAGGTTAATTTTTGGTCGGTTACTAATAACATTTTTTAACAGACAGACTAATAAGTTTAAATACTATTTTAAATTAAGCGCTCTCCTTTTAAAACGCTCTGAGTATTTCAAAGTGCCAATGACAAAGTTGTATGTAATCGTTCTTGGAACATTTGCTGTCATCAATTTACTGACATTATCGGCGGTACTTACAGCTACGTCAGTACTATTTCACTTGGAAGTAAGTGGCCATCAGCTTTTATTGCTGACTCCAGTTACTGGTAACAATTTATGACGGATCCATAATCTCACCACCAAATGAGTTTACCTAGGTGGTAATTAAGTTTTGATGATGTATTTAAACTGATGTACTTATTCCTTACTTAATTTGAAACCTCTTTTGTACTTAATTAACCTCTTTGTTTTAATTAAAATCTCTAAAACTAACTAACTGAAACCTCTAACGGAACTTAAGTCAGCCACGAAATTTTATTATACTCTCCCTAATATGGCATATTAGCAAGATTGAACTAAGGACGGTCTTTAACTTTTTATAATCTGGATTAACGATGTAGTTCAAATCAGACCAATGTTTTAAGAACAGGTTTCTTAATTAATTGTCCGGCACCAATCTCGTTTCGTTCACATTTTAAAGTTATTTGATATTTTAAAATAATTATGTTCCACAATTTGTTGAACTTTTACTTTGACCTTTATAAATTCATTAATATTATCAATCCTAGTTATCTTTAGATAAGTGTGATAATAGTGGCGAGAATTATGTTTTTTATTTGCATAACTGATAAAATTTAATTTGCTACCTACTTAGTTGGCTTTGATTTTAAATATAATAATTTAGATAAGTTATCTAGTATATTTGGCATTGGTATTGTAGGAACAGGTACTCTACTAAAACTGAATCGTTCAGAGAATGCTGTTGTAATGCACGGTCTTTTAATTGCCGAATTTAATGAAGAAATTTGGTTGTCATACTAATATCCTTTATTTAGCTACAACCGCAAATTCTATGTCACATTTTTTTAAATACAAACATTGTTTGAAACACTCTAAGCATGTATTGCAGTAAAAATCTGTGTCTTACAGCAACTAAATAAAGTGGTAATTTTTGCTAGCAATAGAGAAGTAATTTTCTTAATATTTTTGATGATTAAAAATATGATAACATAACTGATCATATTAATTCTTGACTTGGCAGATACAGTTATGAATATGATCAAAATACTATATTGATGTACGTTTAAATCATAGAAATAGATAAGTATCTATAAGTGTGGGAAAAGATTTGCATACTTATAGAGCAGATCAATATTTACTACGTGTACCTACTTAGTTTCAACGACATCGAATGTACAGACACGTGCAAATTGCAATGACACAGAAACACTAAGCAACCTTGTCACACTAAAATATTGAATGACATTTGTGGACAGAGGGAGCTTTGTTTCGTGTGTGTCAATGTGATAAGGTTGTAAATGGAGTTTCACCCGAGTTCTTTTGGTAATAACACGTGTTGTGAGACTCCATTTTAATTCAGTCTATCGTACATTTCTATAATTATTATTTAATAAAAAAATCCAAAACCGCCATTAAATATAAGAAGAAGAAGGTTGTAAAGTGTACCTACACAATTCATTGCTCGTGTCTGTACCTTACCTATATTTCTGAAGAAACTCTGTTTCCTTCTTATAACAATTTCAAATTAAGATTATCGAAATAGATATAGGGTAAACTGTATAATGATTGGCACTTTAAGAAAAACCTGACCTACAATTGTTAATTATTATTTCTTTAACATACTTTGACAAGATTTACTGTTTAAAATTATTCTTTGATGTATATTTCTTTAATTCATAAAACATTTGGTACGTATAAATCTATTTATTTTAACAAAAAAGGAGAAAATGTCTAAAATCTGCCAAAAGTACAGTCATTGGCACTCTTAGTACAATCATTGGCAGCCATAAGGTAGGTACAATGATTAGCACTCAACCACACTATCTTTTTTGTTGTTTTTGTTTTCTTTTGCGGTTTTCTGAAAAGGATTAAATTTTTGGTCACATTTGGGTAGGGCTACATTTGGATCAATAGCCAAATTTGGTTAGATATGTGGCGATATATGTGGGTAAGGGCCACATTTGAGTCAATGGCCACATCTAGACCAGTTGCCATTTTTGAATCAGTTGCCCTTTTTGGATTAGTAGCCACATTTGGGTAAGGGTGTCATTTGGGTCAATGGCCACATCTGAATAAGTTGCCACATTTGAGTCAGTGGCCACATTTAGGTTAAATCCACATTTAGATCTGTGGCCACATTTGGATCAGTGACCACATTTGGGTCAATGGCCACATTAGGGTTAGTGACCACATTTGGATCAGTGGCTACAATTAGGTCAGATCAGTGGTCAACATTGATCACTATCAGGTGAGTGTGGCGACATGGTTATCAGCAGCCAAAACTGGTTAAGCGGCCACAATAGATCACAATGGGCCACAAGGCAATATAAAGATACACAATAATAAGACTTGCCACAATATTCCCATTCAAAATCTATGGTTGGCATAGGTGCCAATCATTGCATTTCCTTGTAAGCTTTTTACTAATAGTTGGCACACTAATTATCTAATGTTATGATCTCAAAATAAATATAATTATAAATAAAAAGTGTAATATCACTTATAAACTTATCAACTAAAAATATAAATTACTCTTTATAATAGTAAAAAGTATAATAACAATAATTTTTGTATATCTCATTCTTATCAGATCTGTTAAAATTTTCATCAAACAATTCCGCGCTCTCTTTATTTCAGTACTGTGTTGCCATATTAATCTGGTAGAAATATCTAATATGATTTTTTTTTGTTGTAATGTAAGATTTTTAATTATATCAGAAGACGCATTGTATTTCCATAATAATTCCTTAATAATTGCGTTTAAATGTCAGAGTGCTAATGACTGGGGGGTGCCAAGATTAGTACAGGCTACCCTATTTGGTTGCAATTATGTTAACGAAAATTGAGTTCGATTCGATTTTATTATTTTCAAATTGGAAGTTGGAAGATTGAAAAAACCATTTGAATTTTGACATAAATGTGAACACAATATGTCTTACAAACATTTTTAAATGATGACTTGTTTTATTGAATAATCTTGTATTTTTATTGCTTGTTTCATGATTTCAGAAAAAAAAACAGAAAAAAATGTTTTTAACCAAATTCCCACTGGCAGCTACTTTTAATTACAAACCAAAGCACTTTTTTGCGCATGTTTTTACTTTGTAACAACTTATCCAACCTACGATATCCCTACTAAATCGCGTAGATTTATCCATTATTAAAAGTTTATATAATTTAAAGTGAGTAAAAAGTGCAGACGTTAAAAAAACACTATTGAATCTATTTTCTAATTTAGCACGTCATGCACTACAGATTTATATGAACTAACTGATCACTTAATTGGTACCTGTCGGTTTTTTTTTAAGCTAGTTAAATGATGAACTTGTTACTTAATTGTTGTCGTGTTATGATCATAAAAGACATGTGACTTTATGAGGGAGTCTAAATTATGTTTTTTTTTTTAATATTTTTATTTTAACCTTACTTTATTCGTAGAGAAAGGCATATAAGATGTATTGTTACCACCATTCATTGTTGGAAACTATTTGGGCTATTAGTTTAGTTTTCTAACCTTGTTTGCTTATTTCTGTACTAAATATTATTGTTATGTATTTAAGATTTTTGTTAACAGAAATAAATATAAAAATTTGGTGTTAATATTTCATCAGACCCATCACTGTTATTACGAGATGAAATACAACATTTATTAAGAAAAGCTAAAATTCTTTGTAGTAATCGTTAAGCTCGTTAAGTAAATGACCATATAGATCTTTTTCGCATTTGTATTTACAATGCAACTCGAAACTGACGGCTCTCAAGTTTTAAACGAGTCGTGTTTAAGGAGTCAGGGTAGCCATTACAAGCCCTTACCATCAGTGAATTATTTACCACAATGACATCGGCTGGCATATAATTTGCCATGCGCGCGGCGCGGCCATTATGCTCTCCGCCGATTCATTCTATATAATGAGAGCTACCGTCGATTCTTTTACACCGACACCGACAAGGGTCGCATTGGTGAGAATACTAAACATCATAGAGTTTAGTTCTGTCTTTTTTCACGCACTCAAGGTGATCTTTGCTTAATTACACAATCAATTTCAAAAGTTTAGCTCCTAATATTTTCACGAACCACAAAATGATGAGTTTGCAATTTATTTTGACTGCGACAGGTCTAAGAGTTGATTCCGTTTGATAAATAACCAATCAAGCTAGTATTTGTTACTTATAAAAATTTAAATCCACAGATCCACTAGCGTTCTTTTTTGTAATGAACGACGTTTTGTATCTTTAAACTTTTCATCCGTACAAGTGTGCACTTGACTTCTTTTAAATAGATAATTGCGTCTTCAGTGTATAAGATAGCGAAAGAGACCTCTTAACATTGAATAGCTCATAATCTTTACTATCATTCAGGAACCCAAATTTAGCTTCCACTTGAAATTTTTAATGCACTGATAGTGTTTGCGCACTTGAAATGTAGTCTTTTTGTGGTTTAACACTCGTATGGGTATGTAATGAAATGCGTTTTTAATTTTCCTTTAAATTACTCGACGTAAAGCTATGTTAAATGAACACCTATTACCTTTTTTACAGTGACAGCACTTTGCATTTTAGGCAGGCAGTATACCGTTGGTACATATTAATGTTGTTCCAACATTGCAATAATAACATGAATCTAAAATACAGTTTGGAATTGAAATTGTAAATCTAGTATACACTTGACCAACTCTTAGTTATTTTATATTAGGAGAAATGTTGAATTATGTATCTTCGTTCTTTGAACTTTCTGTGCCCTTACAAGTTAAAAAACGAAACGCATTTCGCTTTCTCAAGAATAGGTTTGCAATTATTAAGTACTTGTAAACGATAAGAGAAACCAAACGAACAATCAACTGTAGAATTCAATTCAGATCGCAATAGATTCAGTACTTACTTTAACGAGTAACAATATTTGTTGATAAATGGAAGGATAAGTATTATATTTTACGCTTGCGATGCTACAAATCGATACAAAGGCGGTACACTGTACCATTTTATTGTATGTATCGGAATTATCTGTTGTACTGGCGGTGTGTGCGTGCATTAAATTCTGTATATAACATGTCTAATACACAGATGGGGTATCACGGCGCGCACCGATCGTAAATGTCATCTGAAAATTTATATTCATTACGATTAGATAGCACTCCACAATAGCTGGCCTATTGTTGGTTCTCCATACCACCTGATCGATGTATGATATTGCATTTTTATAGTTGATATACACGGACCTCTACTCGGTATTAGATTTACGAGACAACACGCCACGCTCGCGACAGAAACAGTAGGATATGTGTTTTCCATCGCGCCACACATTAACCTTTTATGACAAGTTAATTTATACACCGCCCACTTCGAGCTTCCACAAAAGTATAGCGTTACACGACCGTCAAACGTAAAATATGGTGCCTCAGGTAAGCATAAACCATCTTCTTCATTATACGACTACATTGTAAAACACTAAAATCGTATATTAGACAATTTATAAAAATACGTTATCAAGACATGTTAATCAGTGTTAACTGAATGCTTTTCTAGTTTTAGAGTTTACGATTTCTCTTCAGAAAAGGTTGAATGCTGTAGGTAGTGATCAAGACAGCAAGTGCACGGCCGCGTACGCATCGCAATTTGCGACTCCACTCAATATAGCCGATTTACGAGGATCCATTTTCAATTTTACGAGCCGACTGACGTGCCCACTTTTAGTGGGACTCCGATTCTCTGGAAGATCTTCGCAGCCTAAGAACACTTCGAACTAATAACACGGGTACGTCGGCTCTCAACATACCGGCAACCTTAGATTCATACATTTACTTCCTATTCGTTGTAACACCGCACAACTAAGCTGCTCTGACGTCTGCGTAAATTTATTTCAAGTACGAACTTCTATGCCTCAGGCCTTCTGCTAAACGTCTGCTAAAGAATTACTCCCGTCTGTAACTATAACTTTAGAGGGCCCACATTTAATAAGTTTGAAGTGGATATCTGTACCGTGAAAATCGCTACGTGGTCGAGTTAATGTTTAACGTAAATAAATAGAGAACAGCACATTCACACATGTTGGGTCCGTCCGTGCCGTAAGTATAATATTTTGACTAACACAGCGCATTTGCGGAAAGCTAGCTACGCTGCGGTTTGCAATGAATAATCGCATACAAACCCAACTCACAATGGCCAATGCGAGTGTTTAAATGCCCTATTAAATCTTACGGACTGCGTAGGATTCTGTGGGATTCAATTACGCTTTGTGCGCGATGAAAGGCGCCGTAGTTTGAACGTGTAAACCGAGCCGCGAGCCCGAACACATCCCGACACCTCGCCCTCAATGAGCCTGTCACAAAAGGTGTAAACGAAATGAGGACGGCGGCCAGACGCCGGGGGCAGATTGAATAAATACTAAATTAAATAAGAGCAAATAAAACCCTATTAATGAGTAAATGCGTCTCGGATAATTCTGTAGGTGTGACGTGAGGTGAGCGACAAAAGGCTCCTCTTGCACGTCTCGGCTCCAGATCCCGGAGGAACAACGCTGATACCAGATTCAGAGAGTATTATTTGATTGCATTAGAAATGAGTTTATCCTCTTGTGTATTGTGTTTCCACAACTCCTGGGTACATTGTCTATTGGAAGCTTCGTTTCAGTAGTTAATGTTGTTTGTATTTGATTTGCACTTTCTGTAAACTTTACTTATGTTTTAAGAGATGCGGCTCCGATTTCTTGGTCGTTATGAACCGCCCGCCCTGCAGGTCATATAATAAATCTAATTACGTACCCATTAGTATAATAGTACCAACGTTTTGAACACTAAGGAAACGGGTTGCCTGTGATTACCGTGATAAATCGATTATTTTATTTTTATAATAAAAATTGACAATTACATGCACAATGAACCGGAATTTTCCAATAGAACAACTGATGGAAATGTACAATCTTTGAATAATTTTAAGTTGAATACTTATATGCCTACGTATCAAATTGGTTTGATGACGACTTGAATATTAAATTAATAATTTTAATTTTACTGTTGATCGCAAACGATCCTAGTTAAAATTAAAGGATCCATTGGTTATTAATAAAGCGAATCAATTTTCACGAGAACAAACGATCGCGCGAGCAGCGCATCGGCTACCATTAGAAATGACTTTTATTTATCGTAATTACTCTCCCATGTCAAACATCGTTTAAAAATATTAACACAATCTTATCACATAATTACACCGGAGCCCGGTATCGGCCGTATTAAAATTATTATCGGCATTTGCCCCCCGAACGTTCATCGCAACATAAACAGAACGTTTTCTATTCGGAAACCAATTATCATTTACATATCACAGACGAGGCACCGACACTCGCTGGCACGCAGCCGGGGTCAATACATTTATCCAATTGCCATTTCTACGTGACCCTTACCCCCCCTCTTACCTTCACTGTTATCACGTGATGAAGGAATCAAGACTAACACTCGCAGAGGTCTCGTTAATTTGGTCGGTCAGCTAGATTGGTATATAGGTGCATACGTGGAGGCTGCGGCTAGAGTTGGGACGAGTCTTTCCTTTTTCGGTCATCGAATTTTCGAAAAACATTTGACAGAAAAAAAACATGGAACTCAAAGGCAAAGGCGTTTCAGAAGAAGGAGTTACCTACCATGATCTTGCATGTTGTTATTTAAGTATTCGGGTATAAAAATTGTTAAAAAATAAAGCTTTTGCTTCGTAGTCTCCTTAAGCTTCCTTATATTTAGCTATTATATTAAAAATATGTTTGCAAAAATGAAGTGCCCATTTTTACATCTTCATACTTTTTTACATCTTTCATTGCCTTCAAATTTGGTAACGCTACAAACAGCTTAAATAGAATGATCAATTCAAATCCGAAGGGTTTTCGGCTCGCTAAGATTTGACACGTCACTAGCGGCAAGTACCGAAACAAGACGGCTAACCAAATCGCCTTTGTTGAGATTTTATCTCACCGTTAAATACTTATTGCCATACAGAGTATCGGCCGTTCGGACCTCTGGCGACCAATTATGCTTGTTATCGTTTCGAATGGTATGTTTTGGGGATATACGAATTGCTTCTTTGTATCCTATTGACTCTACAAATATTGGGTCAACGATTTGTTGTTGGACTGTTTTAATACTCGAACATTATTTTGTTATTAGAGTTCCTACACGCAGGTGTACACGTGCTTTAGGTCGCGACCAGATCCTTTATATCCTGTAACTTTGATAGCTTCAAGGGACAACCGAGTTTGTACGTTGTCTGACAGTAAACATCAATGTAACTATTCTTTATAAAAAAAAACAGTAATGCTTATGATAAATATTAAAAAGAAAAATATTGGAAAAAATCAACGGCCACAAGTGAATTCTCAGATGGAATTCGAACCCACGACCTTTGAAAATCCGGTCCAATGCTCTTACCACTTAGCTACCGCGACTTTCAAGTCACGGTACCTCGAGCCCCATCTGAGAATTCACTTGTGGCCGAGTTGATTTTTCATAAGTAGTATAAAAATAGCATTGGAAAATGTTTCGATCATCAAAACCCGGAAAATGCAAATAATAAAAAATCATAAAAAAGCAGTACCTTATGCTCTTTGACCACATGCCAAGCTCAGTTCTGTTTCTGTTGTTCTGTCTACTGAAGGTTCCAGAGTTACAGAGTAGTGTAAGTGATTGAGAACGTGAAAGCTTGCACACGCAATCGTGAGTGGTTGTTTTCATTCAAGGCTCATCACACGTGATTCAGTAGAGTCCGTTGCTTATAAGCACTCGGGAATATCACTCACTGGAACTAAAGGTTTTTTTTTTCTCCAAATTTTGCATTTTACAATGCTATTTTTTACTACTTGTTTATTAAATAGAAAGCCGGTATATAATAATTAGTGCATTGGGCCGGATTTCCGAGGATGCGGGTTCGAATCCCGTCAGGGCGACATGAGACAAGTTGCTTTTTTCAAGTATATTTTCTTGTTCAATGGAGATATTTTCGAATTATAAGGGTACTAGCTGCCGTCCGTTCCCGAGGGAATATTGAGATTAAAAGTAGCCTATTAACTAACCTTTTAACTAACCATGGCAAAATCATATACTATGGTTAGTTAGGGCGTGAATAAAGCTCAAACAAACACACTTGCATTTATAATATTAGTTAGGATTAGATTACATTCTTGCGTAAAACGGACTCTACTTGAACGGATGGCAGAATAGCTAGCAGGCGGCGGGTGGGTGCAATCATTCTCGATATTCTGTTGATATTTTGATCACACTCTTTCCCGTGCGAAAGTTACGCGTGAAAGAGCCTGCTTGTAATGGTATCATTTTAATACCGAAATCGATATATCTTACGATTTCGGTTTTTAAATAATTAAAATAGAGTTTTTGAAAGTGAGCGAATCTAACTATTGGATTGCCATTTGTAAAAAGGTTAATCACTGACTTATGATTACTTTTTAGATTGACTACAGAGTGACAGTTTGAAAAACTCAAATAAAAGAATAATAGTTAAATAATAACTTTTAAGACCAGCGAGAAAGTAATGAAGCAAACATAAGCTTTTTCGAAGCCGATGCTAATAATGAATTTCATACCGTTTCGTTTTGCATTAAATATTCATTAGCATTCGTTGAAAGTTCGCCAAGGTTCTAATCTATATAAGATTAGGCTTAACCAACCATAAGCTTTCTACGGCGCACCAGTGGCCCACTTCCAACCGACTGCGTATCGATAAGTAATTAAACTATCCACACGGAATGCTCGCCGACAAACGGACTGACCTAGCATTGTCTGTTGATTTCCATAGAAGCAACTGGTAGCGTATTAATTTAGTTATGAGATTTTTTAAGCTATTGCATAGCTTTTATCGCGGGCTTTGAGCGCGGCAACCGAATCAAGTAATTCCGTAACGAAAATAAAACCTTACATCCCCCACTCCGTTTTTTCCGCGACAACTGGAAAACATGCGGTACTAGATTTTAAAAAGAAATTATATTTTCACACAAATTTTCATTAAATTTTTTTCATCATGGACCATTTTGTTGTTCACAATCGTAACTAAGCAACCAAAATCTATGATAAAAAATGCTATGCAATAGCTTTACCGCGGCGCAGTTCCCGAATGCCACACGTTTTTTATTTTTATTTTTCTGTCAATAATCTCAAAATAAATTTAGTTACTTATATTGATTTACCAAGACAATGGAACTTACAAATTTATATACTTAGGCAAAGTTGTAGCAGCAAGTTAGGTAAGCCTGTTTCATACATAACATGTTCCGTTTAAAATTAATTTAGAAATGTATAATATATGTTTTATAATCATAAGAGCCCAGTAAGTGATCAAATTTATTTGACTTGGTTTTACAAACACGTTTTTTAAATAAATTACCAAGTAAAACGCTACAAACATAGCCGCAGACGGTCGAATGAATTTAAAAAACACAAAAATCTGACAGAAATTTGACAGAAAATTTTATCGCTTACGGGGCGCTTTAGGCCCTACTAATGTCAAATGTGGCGGAGTTGAAGTGTGCCTATGCGAGTAATTCTTTATATATTTTTGCCTTCTACGAGTATAGCTATACTCGTAGTATACTTCAAATGCAGCTGCATTTTGACGCTGTGCCAACCTGCGAGGGAGATAGATTTAATTGGTCTCCACACATAGAATATATTTGTGATAGGTTGCGGGCCATAGCCTCAAAACTTTCAATACTACGTTATAAACTTCCTTATACTACATTAAGGATTTTGTATATGGCATTAGCTGATAGTATAATTGGATATGGCTTAAGTAGTTACGGCCGAACTTTCAAAACACATTTGCAGAAAATTATTAAGCTACAACACAGGTTATTGCGTCTAATAGTTCCAACTAAGATTCAAATCAAATTAAAGGAAAGCGAGACTAGCTTATTTGAGCATTGTAAGGTATTAACGGTTTACGATAAAACTAAGTTGTCCATCCTAGTCGATGAACATTGCAATTGTTTTAAATTAATCACTTACACGCGTCCGTCAAACTTAAGAAAAGTACATAATAAAAAGTTCAATATACCTAAATTTAGAAATTTCTACGGGAGACGAAATTGGAAATGTTTGTTACCGGATTTGCTTAACGAAATGAGTGACGATTTTGTTCGGAACTATATAGAAAAGAATAATTTTAAAACAGTTGTTAAGAAATATTTTTCGGATAATATAGTTAACAAATAGCAAGTCATATAATGAATGTGTTATTATACAAAAATCACATGATTGTAACTATAATTTTTTGTGTATAAAAAAATAATCTACTAATCAAAATTTCTTTACTAACTACAATATGTGTTTCTTATTAAATTATAATACTTTAAAAAAAACATGTACTTATATTTTTTATGTTTTCTAACAATTTATTAACATTTTAAATTTGTTATATTTGCTGAACTCCTCCGCCACAGTTAAAGCCGAAACGGCTTTTGTAGCGGTGTGTTAATTAAATATCATGTATTTTGTAATACTTTTGGTCAATAAATGAAAAAAAAAAAAAAAAAAAGATATTGTGATAATTTTCGTTCTAGTGTTAAACATACGCCATGTTATAACATTTTAACAATTTGATAATGCTATTTTTATGTGAAAATTAGCTAGGGCTCTGTATCATCATTGGTCAGTGCATTGGGCCGGATTCCCAAGGATGCGGGTTCGAGTCCCGTCAGAGCGACATGAGACAAGTTGCTTTTTTTCTAGTATATTTTCTTGTTTAACAATTTATACGCCATGTTTTTGTGTATATAATTGTAATTTAAACAATATACAAGCAATAGTTGTTTCAATAAATTTTAGTAATTGCACATCGCACGCGCAAGATCTAACATTTAAGATTGTTGAAAAGTAAAACTTTCACAGCAATACAGCACGTATTTCAATGGGATAAAAGGTTATGGAAAGTCCACGTCTAACTGTACAAAGTCGAAGAATGTCTTCGAAACCGGCTTTAATTGGACGTGTCTAATTTATAATTGCTTCAGAAGTCGATTTGATTCGAATATAAATATTAGCTTCTACGTTAAAACTAGATTTGCAAGCTTTGCGAATTGTATATCATGTTAAATTAACTTTTTTATGGTGATCAAGAAAAGACGATTTGATCAATTGGTATTTGATTTCTTTGGATTGAAAGTTGTTCTGAAAGCAGTGTCAGATGTGATTATTATTATTTTTAAAATTATTGTTGGAAGTGGTTACTGAACGGTAACCAACCTATGATAAATAAATAAATAAATAAATAAATAAATATTTGCATACAATCACACCAATTATCTAGCCCACGTTAAGTTTCATGAAGAACTTGTGTTATGGATACTAGATAACGGATAAACATACTTATATATATGATGTCACATAGGTTCTTCTTACATAATCAGTATCACATTAAATCTTTAATTATTATGACAGATAAATATTTCTGGTGACATAGGACTTGAGACTGCAATTCAGATCTATGTAAAACGAAAAATTATTATTACGTAAAAATAATAGTTTTATAATTAGAAAGCGCATGCTAGCCAACCCATGACTATCTAAGCTCGCCTATCAAATCCAAAAATTACAAACCAGAAACAAATAGCTACGTCGAAATAATAACCGCTTGTAAACATAATTGAAATAAAAATTTTTGATAATCAAATCAATCCGGCGAAGGCAACTTAATTAACGTTGTTGGTCGTAACAGCGTATAATTTGCGTCAAAACTGTTTCGCGTCCGATGAAGATCGTTAGTGAGTCACAAAGCTCATAGACATAGAAGGCGATCGGCGGACAGAGATGGACACCGCATAGATGCATTTGCAAAGAAAGTTTGTAAAAAAACATGAGCAATGAAAACATTCGTAATAAAAAAGTTTAACGAGTTGCAGACGGCCAAGGATATTCCGTAAACTTAATGGGTTGCAATTAAAAAAAAAACACAGAGTATATTTGGTACAGTTTAATACTATTTTTTGCACCACTTATGCATGTTGTTGATATATTGAATAAGTAGGGCCGTACGTTTTTATTTTAAAGAAATATTGATTAAAACAAAATATATTAACATATCGATATCCATATTTTTTCTAAAAAACTATCTGAGCGTTTCAAATTATTTAAGTTAAACTAAACCGAATTACTAAAAGAAAACAATATAGCCCTTAATTAAAGTGTACTGATTCGAATGACACCATAATTGCCTCATTTCGTAAAAGTAGGGGGATAAGTAAAAAGTAGACTATCGCCCCTAGAAATTGCGACTCGTATCGGCACTACACAATTCTCTTAATATTTTTAGATTACAATGGATATTTTTTTACATCTCATGCTACGTGATGCAAGTAAAAATACTCTTTTGTGTTCCTGCATCCTTTGTTGCATGATTTGCATAAAATAGAGTCTCTGTCTGATTACACTTATCTGTGTTATAACTAGAGCCAGCACGTGATATTGTTTGGTTTCGTAATGGACGAACCAAAATAACAGGTTGCGACGCATAAAGCTAACGAGATGAAATTAACGGCCCCGTTTTATAGTATTTAATGTTGCTGTTATGTATAGGTGAATATAGGAGAAGTTTTTTGGAAATTACATACACGAAGCACGAAGCGTTTTAAAGGCCGCCCTAATGATCTCTTGTTGCGTTTAAGCTATCTAGATGTTTATCAGGTGGATGCATAGTCTTCTCTTATTGTTTCTTACTGAAGTTTCGGAACCAAACCTCTGGTTGCAAAAGAATTTAAAAAAAGTTTCACTTTTTGAGTTAATTCATAAATGATCAATGTTTTACAAAGATTTTTTATACTTACATACTTTAGTGATAATTTTAATAGAAAATATTACGAATTTGAAAGTTTATCCGAGAAGCGCGAGTAAGTTTTATACTGAACGTGATGATGAGGATCAATAGATTCGTGATTATGCGTGTGAAATTTTTATTGCTGATATAAAATTTGGATTACCATTCGATGACTTCACACCAACTGTCCGTGTGATTTTATTACATTAAAATTCTATTTAAATGTGTTCTAAATTGTGCCCTTTGTGACATATGTTCTAGTTGCCATACATTAGGAGCATGTAATACAAAATTCAAATTCACCTTGCTAAAAATAGCACAATCTAATTTACTGTGTTTTACTTTAGTGTTGATAAAGCTTGCAGATATAATGAACAATGTATGGAATGGTCTCATAGTAACGAAATAGTCGCAACAATATTACGGTCAGGGCCTAGCCGCGCGTTGAACTCTTTTGTACCGCGTGCTGCGTTCTCTCGCTTCGAGTCTAATGAGATAGTCCAAACATCGACCTCAACGGAACATTACACGCTCTAGGATATTAAAATGAGACAAATTTATTGCCGCACTCCGATTATACTTTCGATAAACGCGCAGACCGGTGATTATGATATCTCGTAGTTTAATCGTACGATCGATACGGAGTCGCGTTCCGTTCTACACTAAACCAGTACCAATAAAAAAGAAACTGGTCGGCCGCCCGGTCGCGGTCGTATCCAACAGTTTACGTTGGAAAATCAACAAGGTGCCAGGGAGGGGTCTCCGCGCCGGAACGGTGCGTTATCGGCTCAATCTGGCCTGAACAATACATCCAATGTTTCAATATAACTCCGACAGAATTTTTAACGTTTCATCGGCGGTGTAACAATCGTAAAATAAATTCTCTACGCCTTCTCAGAGCTCTGATTAATGTCGAACAGAGCGCTGCGTCGCGTTTTTTTTTCACCTCCGTGTTAGTCTCTAGTTTAATTTATGTGCGCCGAGCTGTACACCGATTTTGTATTGTTTGAACAGTCGGGAAACGTTCGCGGACGGTTGAGGCTAGTTTAACTTATTGCGTAGAAAGTTCGCGCTCTCAAGTGGGTCAAACGGAATTAATGTTGTTCCGATCTTTCTGTGTTTGTAGGCTGCTTTGTTGTTCAAGTGATAGGATAATAAATTAAACATACCGGTAAGGCGTTGTGTCCAGCCTCCGGTATAGATATCAGCTATCTAAAATAGTCGGTTTATAATGAAAATGGAATAACTGGTTACTTCTGTAGCACTCGCAAAGCAATGTAACAAATGCAGCATATTTGATATGAGCGTGGTCTCGGTATTAGTTCAAATTTCATTTATTTATTCTGACTCATATGATACTGTACAAGCTCATATTGATATCAGTTTTCACAATTCCCACACGTCTCGTGAATTATTAACTGAAACCTTGATAGAAAGTGATGATATAGCTCCTCGAGCAGTCAGTATGAGCCAAGATATTTTTAAATCTGTTACGTGCCTTATGCAATATAGGCCTAGGTATAATAATAATTTAATTATTTGAATGACATTATGTAGCTATTAAAAGCGACAAAACGATTTCTATAAATAACATTGTCGCAGTGGAAAACCCATTTTTTTATTTGTCTAATGATACTAATACACGAAATCTTCCTTATTTTTCTTTATATAATCAAAATGTACTTAAAAGAATTATGTAGGTATGTCAAGTTGTTTATTCAAGTTTTAGATTTTCACCAAATGGTGTAAATCTAAAAACTTGAGTATAAAACTAGCAGAAATCGAAAGTTTCTTTATTAAATAGCCTTAAAATTACTGCAATCTGTTCTTAAAGAAATTTGTTCAGTAGAACGACGATTTCACAGTTGATTGCCGTTTAATTTGATTAAAAATTTGTGGTAAATTGCACAAGATTTATTTCAGTATTGATAGGGCGTGATTATAAAAAGTGGCAACAGAAAAGATATTATTATTGTCAACAAATTTCTCGTGACACCAGTTACCAAAATTTACTCTCTCGGATCCTCCGTGATTTGGATGGCTTAGCCGCTCGCTGTATTTGCAGTCGCTTATACCCATGAATCCGCATTGGGCCCGCGGGACATGACCCTTTCTGTTTATCCATTCATAAGGAGAACCAGTGCCGAAGAGTGGGGTCATTATAGTGGATGATAATGATGAGGAAGAATAAACATAAGTGTTCATCAGACGAATTGTTTCTCCCGCTTCGAGATTGAGCGACCTCTGTGCTGATGAAGGTAGTATCTTACTATCCCGTCATCGTAGATGCAGATAATTGGATGCTTGAAAATAAAACAGTAGGACTAGCACGTAAAAATTGTGACATATTGAACAACGTTCCTACCGGACATAAACGGAACTATAATTTTTTTGACGAAACGTCCTTGATACTATTCCGTTAGTTTTGCGTGCTAGCTCTACAGTTGCTACTAATAATGTTGTGACAACAATATTACCAGAACAATAAACTGCATAGGTTGATAAATGAAACACATCTAACGTTTTCAATTCAGAAGATAAGCATCTTATTTGTCCCTGATTTCTAGGCAATAAGTCACATCTCGGATTGCTGTATGGCACGCAATCGGCACATTTCCTGGGCCAACAACCGAGAGATAAAAACATACAGATTTGAAACGGAAAATGTTAGGAGATTAGTATGTAACAAAACAACACACACGCTACCTTTTGAATAGGAAACGTGACATTATTTTGCCTGTTATGCGAATTTAAGTTCTATTGCGTGTTGAAAATAAAACTTTAATTTGCTGACGTTACGGCAGTACTCGTTATTTGCCATTAGTTTTTAATAGTTATGTATTAAAATTGCCGGAAGTCATAAGTCTTGCTTATTAAAATGGCATTTTGTGGCGGTAGAAAAAGTACTGATGCTCGGTCCAAAAGCTTGAAATTATGAAACTTTTCTGTTTGTTTCTTCAAAAGGGGCTAATCTACACCGAGAGGCGATCAAGAAGACATTATTTCAGAAATATAATAAGCCATAAGCGTATCTGTATCAACATTACCACCGACCGTGATTATGGTTTGCAATATTCCCAGGAAACAGTAACCGTTTCCTGGAGAATGGATGTAGGTAGGTATAGGTATTGTTTATCTGGAGTACTGGGGGTCTATTATCATCTTATATAATCCATTATGTTATAACGTTTTATTTGTGTTTTGTTTTCAATACTCTTTAAATTTATACCATGTTTTATTCCACAAAGTAAAATTGTCCATTGAGATGTATCTATGGATATGAAATGACTACATAAAAGCGTGCTTATCTACACTCGATGATACTTTGTAATGGCAGATTTAACTAAGCAGCTACTGAACATTCGCAAGAAAAATATCGATATGGAAATACTTATGATACTATTTGTAAGTATAACGTAAGTTTCTAAAGACAACTGTCTCACTCAGTTCCATATACTTATATAATCATTATTCCTGCCAAAGATCAAATTGAAGTTGTCAAATTTTGACACACTTCCTACTTTGAAGGCACAAAACTTCTGTCGGACAACAAGCTTATTTTCGAGGGTTGTGGTACGAAATACCATTGGTATGACTGAAACAATACTGCGCTAAGAGATGGCGGTAAGCCACCTGGAGTCCCAGGAGAATGGCATTCCGCATAATAGATCTTAACCTATTAGTTCATCAAACAAAGGAGTCCTTGAGGCTAATTACCTTGGTCGATGACTGAACTTAATACATTGACGTGAACACGATGTTAAGTTTGATGTAGTTCCATAATTATGGAGTTAATATCAAGCGAATGGTTGGTTCATGTTCAACATGGTTTCTTCAAAATGAATAAACAAATCGCTGTTGCGTTTTTGTTGATTGCGCGCAATAGCAAAGATATTGCATGGCCTTTATCCAAATTTGGAGTATATGAAATACGAATTGGCTACCGTGAGAAAGAAGTTCATCTGTTTCCGTCAGCAGGTCCTACTGAGCTAGCTAAGCGAAATGGTTAGTTTCGTTTTGTTTTAGTATTTAGCTAAAGATTTGGTTTGGCCATTAGGGCATCTAGTTACCAGAATTCACGTCTCTGATCTTTCGTTGCGGAATTTACTCTATCTTTCTGTTCGACGTACGGCCAGCAGCAAGGCTTTACGAAACTGAAATTTTTTTCCAATTGATTTTGAAATAAATAAAATATTCTAACATATGAGTTCTTCTCTGTTACCCGTCACCTTATCATAACTTGAAATTCATGTCATAGGCAATTAATCTTAATCCTAACACATATTATAAATGCGAAAGTGTGTACTTAATAAATAATAAAATAAATAAATTATAAATAAATAAACAATTGTATACAATCACACCAATTATCTAGTCCACGTTAAGTTTCATGAAGAACTTGTGTTATAGATACTAGATAACTGATAAACATACGTATATACTTTTTTTTTTAATACAGACATGTTCATGCACACAAATATTTGTCTTGTCCTCGGATCGAACCCGGGACCTCTGGCGCAGAAGATGGGTTTAGTACCTACCGTTGCGCCAAACAGGTCGTCGAAGTTTTTGTTAAACCTTTAAGTGTGGACGTGTTTTTTTTACACTGATATGGACGTGTAGTCTCTCAGCTCCTCTACTTCATGGTGTTAGTTTACACTATTTTTTAAATATGCGTGTATACGCAATTTATGTCTTACTTTTTGAATAGACTTAATTGCCACTACATAAAAGTAATTTTAAAAGGAAATGAAATACATTAATAAACATTATTCCATTAAGAATCAGTTGTTAACTTGTATTATCTACATAGAGCATAGACGCCGCGGTACGAAAAGCTATGTTTTTACTGATATTCGTGTCATTTTATACAATTTTAAAGAAAATTTTACATTTTTAAAACAACTTTAACTTAGACTGCATCATAAAAATTATAATGAATATCAAAACATCCAAGGACTTAAAAATAATTCCATGAAGCGTCTATCCTGCAAATTATTGTTAACAGTATTAACAGAAATCGTGAGGATAGATGCCTCTTTGGATTTGTGAGTACCTACAGTAGTACCTATTAAAAACAGTACCTACAGAGAGTACCTCAGAGTACCTATTAAAAACTCCACACAAACCCCCACTTCAGGCTCGTAATTCCACCAAATTCCGTGATTGGACCCAAGACTTTCTTTTATATTTTCGACTCATTTTGATACTGAAACGAAAGAAAGATATTTGCGTTATTAGTATGCGTTACTAAGGAATAGAGCTCTAAGGGCATTATCCGGATCAAAAACGAGGCAAACTTTCCGTTTCGTAGAGGATAGATGCCTTGTGTTATAAATATCATACATAATTAAATAATAAAATAAAAACATGTACTAAACAACAATTAGATACCTTACCTAACGACCAACAAGAAACAAAACAATCCATTCACCATTACAAAAGTTTGAGGCATTCAAAGTAGCACTTAAATAATTTTAGTCCCTTTTTACGCCCCAAAATTTGTGATTGCTGATCACGAAGCACACAAGTACTTCACAGCGCTTCTCATGGCCGAAATTTTGAGTTCGCGGAGCGGGCTATCTAATACTAGGCAAATCAGACTTGAGGTCATCATTACCCTTATAGGAGTGGCATGTATCCGACTGCGGCACATATCCGTGACTTACCCTTAGCGGTTATGGCGTGCTTGAGCAACAAAACATCCATACTTCCAAACTTTCACATTGTAGGATTCTTTGGGTAGGATCAGAAAACTTATTTTCAATTGAAGAGCCTAGTGAGTTCAATACTTTCCGTTTTTTAGACAATGTGCTTGCTCGTTTTAATCCTGACATACTTGGCTAAATTAGTCTTGTCCACGTGAAGCAAATTTTAAAACATTTTGTTTAGAAAACATGGACAGTCTCACAGGCTCCGGCCCAGTTAATCAAGCACATTACTCAAGTATTTTGAAGCAGACGATACAATTACTCTTCTTCTTCTACCTTCCATATCAGTGGCAAAACTAATGTAGATGAGTTTTGCCACTAATATCGAAGGCACTGAGCAGCTTAGTGCCCGGCGGCGCAAGGAAGTGACTGATTTGTGAGATTCATATATAGGGAGGAGCCTGTGAGACTACACGTCCATGTTTTTTAAACAAAATGTTTTAAAATTTGCTTTTATTTTTGTTAGAAATGGACAAGACTAATTTAGCCAAGTAGGTTAAAGTATACTATAGGTACAGTTAGCTTCACCACACTGAGTATCTGCCTTAGTTTAACTTCCACTCAGGTAGAGCTTGCCTTTTTGGCTAACAAAATCTCAATAATTGTCATGACTTTGTATCATTTTGTTTCAACTGCAATTATTGTTTCGATTACTATGATGGTACTGTGTTTTTATATCAAATAAAGTTCTAACTTCAGATACCCAATCGCCCTTAGTTACTTAGTAAATTTTGTGAATACAGAAATATATCTAATTTCATTAAAAAATATTTTTGATACTCAGAATAAAAAAAAACAACCGCATCAAAATGATAATATTCAAACCAAACTAAAGAATACCTCAAAAATGAAAGTGATATGGTTATTTACTTTTAGTTTTGTACTTTAGGATGTTATATGTATATTATAACATAAAAAAAAAAATGAGATAGACAGAGCCCTTCTTCAGGTATAAATTTTTAGTATCTCTCCATTCTGGGTAGGTAAACCGCGACAAATAGTTACCTTATTTCTGATTCAAATCTCAAAGTAACAGGTTCACATTCGAACGTCGTGCTGTGACATAATTATGTATGTAGGTTCACGTAATATGTAGATTCAGGAGTTGCAGACCGCAATATGTTGGGACCCGGATAGCCTAATGAAGGTTGCCACAGACGAGTTATGTTTTAAGATTATGCTGATGCAGTAAGAGGTGGGGAATATTACTCTGGATTGATATTACATTTGGGTAGGCTGCCCACAAGGTAGACCGACGATATGGTGAAGGTCGCGGGCAGCCGCTGGATGTGGGCGGCGCAGGACTGATCGTCGTGTAGATCCTTGGGGGAGACCTGTACCTAGCAGTGAGTGATGTGGCTGGGACGACGACGATTTTACACTTAATATTTACTTAAGTTTTTCATTTAAAGTTATAGGTAAAGTGCCAACCCTATTGTCGTATTTCAAATCCAAAAAATATTCCTTAACAATTTCGTACTAATAATACAGTTTTAAATATTATTTGTTCTACTTTAATCGATTTTTTGACCCAGTCAAACTAGGAACACTTTTTTGTATCAAAAACATAAGGGAAACTGTCATATTGAGTATTGATAAGACTGAAGATGGAAGCCAGCCTCTGAGGAACTGGCTATCTTATCTCTTAACTGCCGAAACACAACAATGCTGAAAACATGTTCATAAGGCGTAAAACTTGAAAAAGATGGTGGAACAAGTCCCACCACCAACCATACCGAATTAGTACAACTTGTACCCCATACTGGAAATCAAACCCGGTACCATTGGGTCTCATACGTTGTTACCTCTAGACCACAATCGAATCATATTAATTTTATCGATAACCGAATTACATTAAATCCATGTAAGTACATATAACTATTTTCTCGGAAAACATTGTCAATAGCTGCTTTTTTTCTTTCATGAAACAATCCAAAGTTTTAATACTTAAGAGATCACTTAACCGGATAACAAAAATGCAATAGCAAGTATAAGAGAAAATAATTTATGTATATAATAATAAAAAAAATAATAATAAAAACTTTATTTAACAACAAATAATAACATTGTAGAACTAAAACAATAGGTACTCATTACTGAGAAAAGTCACAATTACAACGTTAACAATTCAGGTCCCCAACTCCTAAACTAGGACTAATCCTGTATCTTAGGAGCTGGTGATATAGATGCTGCAACCGCTTCCTAAACAATCTGCATAATTTAGAGCCAAAGAAACTTGGCCCTTCGGCAACAAGATTAATTAATACCTTGAAGGTAATTTTGTTCGTCTTGCGTTTATGCAAAAACGGCGATCATTTCCCTTTAAAGAGAAACAATACTAAAATTAATGCCAACAATGTAGGCAATAGAAACAGGAGTTATAAACAAACCCTTTTCAATTACATTCCTAACTTAGCAACCATGACTGTGGTAAGTGTTTGCATTATTCAGGGAATTTCCCATCCAATGTAATTTCTTCTTGTGGTTGAAACTATTAACTTTTAAGTTATTATGTTTTACTTTATATAACTTTGTCAACGACACGGACCTATTAGGTAGGTACTTTTTTATTGTTAATTAGCAATTAACAATAAAAAAGCAGCAGCAGCAACAATAGTACAGCGTGTGTTGTTGTGGCTAAACACAATTTGGTATACATTCTAATTTAATAACTATAGTGGTATCATATCTTTATGCAGCTGACAGGATTTCTTCAGATCATAAGTCTCCAATTACTTATAGTCGATTACGAAGATCTCATATGTTCCGTTTTCTAACTGTTCATTGGTATCTAAGCATCCAGAGTACTTATAAATATCTTCACTTACATAAGATTACAAGATACATAAGATAGACATCGCCATAGACAATAAGGGCCTTTACAGACCTATCATTAGATTGGTGTTTTTGCGTTTTTGTTTTATAACGTTTTAATTTCGTTATTTAAATAGATGATTTGCAGACAGAGTATTTAAAACGATTTTGAATTAATGTTGTTGTTTAAAAAATATGAAAAAACGTAACAAAAGCTTAGACAAATTGTCATGGGCAACACCCAGAATCCGGATAGCGAAAGGCGTAGCTTTTCCAATTTTTTCATAAGTACAGCAATTTCCAACTTTACAATCACGTCTAATTATGTTGAGCCTGTGCTGTGATACTTCGCAAGAAGTGAGTAATGGTGATCTCAGGCTCAAAGTTATCGTCTAATACTCGTTTTTTTTTTAAAGTTAGCTGCTTAATTCGAGTATGAAATTATTTCGAGTGACCCGAGAATGGGGCCCTGCTTGTTCCGCAAATGTCAAATCGATGCAACCGGTAACCGAATGTGTGCGGAGCGTACCTAGCGTTCAGTCGCTAATTCAGCTTCCGAAAAGCGCCGATTGCCAATGGTAAAAGTAGCATGCATTGTAGCCCTTAGAAAATCTATTTGTTTCAAATTACTGAGTTCCAAATAAAGACACGTCAGTTACGTGATGCGCGTAATGAAAAGGATGGGTAGAGAAAATAAGCAATAGAAAATACTTAAAAGAACCGTAATACCTCTACTTAGCGTTGACATTCCTTTACTAACAAGATATTTTTGATAACTTTGAGCGCCTAGATACCATTTAATAGTTATTCATTTGACGACGTGTTAGGCGCAGGGGCACTAAACCCGCCGTCTGCGCCAGAGGTTCCGGGTTCGATCCCCGGACAAGACAAATATTTGTGTGCATGAACATGTCTATTTGTATTGGTCTGGGTGTTTAATATGTATATTATGTATGTATTTACAAAAAAAACTATTTATGTATGTTTATCCGTTATCAACTATCCATAACACAAGTTCTTCACGAAACTTAACGTGGGCTAGATAATTGATGTGTTTGTATACAATTATTTATTTATTCGCGAATATATAATTGGTCATCTCAACACATTACGTAACATAATAATATTGGTCACTCTGTCTGGACGGTACAACTATAAGATAATCCATCAGCGTATATAAAAATGAATTTGTATCCCTTAGATAATTTTGATCAGTCTTTACACTAAGATCTTTATGAAGCTGGCTGTTCCTATTAATTTTTGCATATATATATCTTTTAGAACACTTTTATATTATAAAACTTATTCCTAGAACAAGTTTGACACACGCCCTCTGATCTGTTTTAAATATAGGGTAGGATTCGGTTAGTTAAAAGCAAAGCACGCCGATACTTGTTTTATTGTACAAAATTTTATAATCGAACCACGGTACCTTCTCAAAACAACCATCAACGCGAAAGAACAATATACTTGTCAACGACGTGATCCTGGACCTCTATTTTTGAATCACTCGTCGCGCGAGTGGTGAGGCGAACGAGGAGGCGATCAGGCGATTAGCGATCAGGCGATTAGCGACCTAGCATGCGTGGACATAGCACGCTTTTTGCTTTGCCCCTAGCGCGCTCGCGTTGGGAGGCGGTACTACAGGTGAAAAGCGAAGCTATGTATATACGGGCAAGGTCGCTTTTGCGGAATACGGAAACTCAAACGTCGCACGAAAATCAGTAGAATCCTCGAAACGAGTGAATCAAAAATAGAGCTCCTGTGTTCATCGGCTCAGTGACGTCATCATTAAGGTCTGTCGGGTACAAATACAAACGATTATTCGTTAAGATGAAAATACGCATATTGCTTATGCAATATGCGCATTTTCATCTTTATATGGCTCTGAGTGCCACGAGTGATCGAACAGACTGTACCAGGTAGAAGTCGAAAATATTGTCATTGTGCAGAATTCCTTTAAAAAAAAATACCTACACATGCTTAAAAAAATTTTTTAGAATCAAATACAGCTACCTTGTCACATTACAATATTGAATGACGTTTGTGGACAGAGAGAGCTTTGTTCCGTGTGCGTCAATGCGATAAGGTTGTATAGTGTATACGTGTCATTGCTCGATACTGTACAAAGTTTTCATCCGCTCTTTAGCAGACCGTTAACAGCAGTAAAAGCTATCAAACCGTATTTGTAGAAATAATTCCAGAAAGAAAACTAGTTATGATGCTTACACAGGCATTGAAAACTTTTCAGAACCTAATACCACACATGTTTTTTATAAAAGTACAGACTTTTTTACAGCTTTTTAGCAGATCGTTAACAGCAGTAAAAGCTATCAAACTATATTTGTAGAAATAATTCCACGATTAAAACTATACTTATGATGCTTAATCATTTTATTGCTTTCGATTAAAATGCACCTGCACGAATGCTGATGCTTTGTAACTTATGAAAGGTTCTCTTAGAAGTTTATTGCTTATGTGAACTCTAATTTAATTATTGTTGTTTACGACCTAGGTATATCATTAATTATTTATAACAGGTGTTTTTCTATTTGCCAAATAAGCAGAGAATTTATAATAACTTATAAATCGGAACTTACTTATAAAAAAGTACAATTTGAGGGATTACAAGTAATCATTTAAGAATGGAATAGTATAAAAGTTCGCTATCCATCTAATCTATATCTAAGATATTTTAAAATATGAAAGTGTTCTATTAATTACTAAAGCTTGCTATATTAAATAGCAATGCCACTAAACTTTATCAAATAAAAATTGTTCATTATAATCATCGAGGAAGGAAATATCAACTGTTATATTAGTGTAAACAAAGGAATTGCAAAAAGGAAAAGAAATTTAAAAAAAGTTTAAAAGAAAAACCGATTACATATCGCATTATCAGAATCTTCAATTGTCAAAGTACAATTTCGTTTTTTTTTTAATAATAACTGGGCAGGCATTTGACCATTTCTGCAATAAAATAACATTTTATTCTTCCTAGTGCACAATGATAAAGTTTGTCAGATTTGTACTAGATTATGTAGTTTCCGCCCACTTGTATAAATTTAACGAGAACTTCCAGTAAATTTGACCTAACACCCACGGCTTTACGCATAATGTAACAGGAACAACACTTCCATGTCAAATGGTAGTAAGCTATGCGTATGCACCTAATACATTTTTCAAATATATGTTTCGTCGCCCGTTCTTATTGTCAGCTGAAACACATCCTCTTGAGTAAGCAAGAGGGGAAAGAGACGACACTAAAATACTTAAGTTTAACATTATTTTGTCTGATACTAAGGGTCATATCGTAACCCACACAAAAAGTTATGCCCAGATACAAAATTGTGTAATTTCGTTGTCAAGAGACGCCGCTGTAACCCAATAAAAGCTAATGGTAAATTTTTAAATAGAAAAATATTGGAAAAAATTAACTCGGCCACAAGTGAATTCTCAGACGGGAATCGAACCCGCGACCTTGGGAAATCCGGTCCAATGCTCTTATGAGCATTGGACCGGATTTCCAAAGGTCGCGGGTTTCATAAGTTACATGAGCATTGGACCGGATTTCCAAAGGTCGCGGGTTCGATTCCCGCCTGAGAATTCACTTGTGGCCGAGTTAATTTTTTCCAATATTTTTCTATTTAAAAAATTACCATAAGTATAAAAATAGCATTGAAAAATGCAAAAAATACAAAAATCACCAATAAAAGCTGTTCTGAAAGAGGCCGCCAAATGCACCTAAACATTATTATCTTAGCTAAAAAACAGACATATAAAATACCTAAGTCCAACTTTATTTCGCCTAAGACTAACGGTCGTAACCCACACAAAAGTTATGCCCAGATACAAAATCGTGAAAACTCGCAACCAAGATACGCTGCTATAATCCAATAAAAGCTGTTCCGAAAGCGGCCGCCAAATGCACCTCTGAATATGGTTTACTATTCGTGCGAACTCTGTAAATGGGATTCCGGTGATTTGAGCGAATACAATCTACGGCGTTTCCATGGTTTGCTTCGTACGGGATAACTTTATAGCTTCGCTTGATAGGTCCTCACTAGTCTTGAAAAAAATAAATTTACTTACAGATTTACTGTAAACACTTTTGTAACGATCGGTAACTAATTTGTGCATCCGAACGTTTGAGAAATCGTTGATGAGAGAGAGAAAATTTATCGATATTTTAATAGGCCTTTTGTATTAAAATGAAATGAATTGTGTTCTTTGTTATTTATATTAAATAAAAATTGGGCAAATTTTTATAAATAATTTTTACTAATACACGAATAATATAATCCAATTAAAATACAATCTCCATCTTGTTCAAGGGTAGTGTAGTAAATATTCTTAGCTTAAAGTCCAGCTGTAGGTGTTGTGCAGCTGATAAGACGAATATCTTGTTAGAATTTGATAGAATAAACCGACCACCGAAATGATAGTTTTACTTGATTCAACTCCTGAGGATGAGGATTCATCTTGGGGCGAAAAGGTAAACTGAGTCAACGGTAAAGTTGTACGTAAAGTGTAAGTAAAAAAGTAGTGTGGTAAATAAAAGATTTTACAAAGTTTTGCTATCTAAATATATACTATATATTATTGTAAAATTCAATGTCCTTTCGACTGAATGACTTATATATCAACGCACAGCACAAACTACTTTACCTAGGGAACTGAAATTTTACACAAATATACCTTATACAGTGTAGGCATCCACTAAGAAAGGATTTTTCGAAACTCTGCCCCTAAGCGGGTGATATAGAAGATGAAAGTTTGTATGAAACTCCGTCAGTTTAGAAGTTAAGATCTTTAAATTTTGTATTTAGGTTGACGATTGAAAATTAACATTTACCTGTCTCCGCGTTTTTTAAATTTCCATCCCAAAGAAGTGAAAAGGGGAATGAATTTGTGTAAAAAAAAGTCCTTTATTTTAAAAGTAAAAGTCACTTATTTGTTGCCCCTGTACTGGCATGCAGACATATTATGACTTAGAACAATACAATTTCTATTTTGTCTCATTCATTGCCAGCGAAAGGTATAAACCTTTCGCTGGCAATATAGTTAAACATTTAATACAAATAAACAAACCTATATTTTGTGATTTTATGGAAATCCTACTAAAGGGGGTAAGAAGAGGTAATTAATGTTAAAATCAATATGGGTGTCGTTATTGAGGTTTTACGGGAGGTTGATTGCAAAAAGGTATCGATTTGATGTCCAACGCGGTGGACATGAATGAACCCATAAAGATTTGAAAAAGGGGTTAACATATTGAGTAATTTGTTTTTTGTAAAATAGACATACCGACTTTGATCGCGATAGCTTTGGAATATTTTTTACAATACTTCGTGATATGAAATACTTTTACATTCACACTAATCAATGCTAATATTATAAATGGAAAGTGACTGTATGTCTGTCTGGCTGCTCCTTTTCACGCGCATGACTGCTGAATCGATTTTAGTGAAATTTGGTAATTTAATATGGACTTAATTTGAACCGTGGAGATGGACATTGAATACTTTTTATACTGATATAATAATCTTTGCGGACGAAGTCGAGGGCGGAAGGCTAGTTTTCTTATAAGACTCGCTAAGTGAAATGGAAACGTGAACCAAAGCACAATGACGTGGTATCCTTTTGTTTGGAGTTCCAGTTGCTTCTCATTTTAAGGCTGCAGGGCGCGGCTTGTTACTTCAGATTGAAGGGTCACGGTGAAATATAAAAATTAGATTGGAAGCTGTAAAGGTAGGTAGGTATGCGTGCTTACGTTGTTTTGAAACATTTTACTCTTACTTGTAAGACTTTTAGAATTGCAATAAGTATTAGTGCATTATTTTTTTGTTAGGAAATTATGTGGTTGGTTGGCTTCATATGATACATTTTAAATAGAAAAACACTAGGAAAAATTAACTCGTCACTCGTTTCACTCCTTGTTCTCAGACGGGATTCGAACCTGTATCCTTGGGATATCTCGTCTGAAAACAACTTGCAGATGTTTTCGAGTTAATTTTCTATGAATTTTTCTCATATATAATAAAATTGTACCTAAATAAAAAGTTACAAATCATAAATTAAATTTGTTGTCTTTCTTATAGTAACACAGCACCACATATAGCACTGATTATAATTACTTATCTTTCAATATTGATATTGATTTCAATTTACTTTTATTCTGTGGGGATTCCATACTTTTATTTTGTGTAACTAACTAACTAGGAGTACTAATCCTTGTCCCAGTGTAGTAATTTATTTACTATAAAATATAAAACTTTAACATAGATAGCCAAGAACCAAGAACGTACAAATATGAAATAGCTCGTGTTAAAGCATCGTTATAATGGAAATGTAAGTTATGTAGGCGTATACTTGTATCCTTCTCACCTAGTCAGTTATCCTACATAGTTGCTCGTTCACACAAGGACGATACGTGTTTTTCGACGTAGGTATCGCCTTTTTTAACGATACGTTGTTTTTTTTAAAGGCCCGTGTTCACACGCATCACGTGATGAAAATTTATGGAAAGGTATTAAATCACGTATCGTCTTTTAAAAATCATGATCATGAAAAACCACGATTCGATTCATATTCCGACTTTTTTTGCAGAATAGGCTATTACGCATTTTTTTAAAACTGGTTTAAATGACTCCTGAGGTTGTAATGAACCATTAGATTTTGTATTTTAATTTAGAATTGACGAAAAATGCCTTAAATCCCACTTTTTATTTATGATTTTAAATTTACGCGCGAAAACGCTAGCCACCAATCCATGCTGTTTCGCTCTTGACGTTACTCCGTTAGTAAACAATATTACGTCTACGAAAGATAAAGCAACATATTTTTGAAAATTAGTTATAATCCCTGTCATAAATACAAGATAAACGTCCACAAACGTAACAATCACATAAAAAATTACAAATCGTTACTGAGCACGACAAATATTCAAGTTTGTTTACTAACGGAGTGACGTCACGTCGTAACCCAATATGGTGGATGACATTTTAGACATTTGAAGAAAGATTAAAAAGTACTATTATTAAAATTGAATCATAATAATTTAAATGCAGTTTAAAGAATAAATATCAACGTTTTTCGTAAACATTTTGCGAAATCTATTAAAGACATGCATTTTTATATTTTTTCGTGCATGGTGTAAAGTACCGTATTGCGAAAATACACGATTCCGTATGCAATGTGAACGTCCATTCGTCATGACGTTTTGTGTTTAGACGAATCGTCAATGGAGGACCCTGTGTGAATAAGCACTAACGTGTTTCCATAATATATGTGTGTGTATCCTCATCTCACCTCTCAGGCTTGTTACCACAGATTGAAGGTTCGCGGTCGACGCTCGCTCAGATCCTGGCATAAAAAGCGGAATGCACTCTACCTATTTGCCTATGAGAGCGAATAGATTACAATATAGCCCGCGTGGTATTTTAATCATGTGTTTTCTTTGTTTTCTGATTGATGGGAAGCTTTTTTAAACTTGAGTATGCTGAGCTGAGCACTTAAGCGAGTTTCACCAACTGAAATTAAATACGTTTAGCTCTAAACACATTTAAAACATCGCCCTGTCACTTTTTACTTCAAACGAATGACTGAAATGGAATGTCATTATGACGACCTCCGTGGTAGAGTGGTACGTACATCGGTTTCAAGGTGTCGCCTACTCTGAGGTCCCGGGTTCGAATCCCGGTAGAGGCAAATGTTTGTATGATGAATACGAGCATTTACCTGACACAGTACCTGAGTCATGGACGTTTATATGTATTTCTACACATCCATACTTACATTTGTATAGTTATATGTATTTATATCCGTTACCCTAGTATCCCATAACACAAGCCTTACAGTGCTTACATTGGGGCTAGGTTAATTGGTGTGAGTGTATGAAATATTTATTTATTTATTATCATTTTAAAAATGTTTAGCGCTAAATGTGTTTACTGACAGTTGGTGGTACTTACAGTGCGATGTGGAACAAAATTATTGAGAACCCAAATATTTTTAAAATAAAACGATGCAGGAAGACAGATTTCCAGGCATCATTGTCGGTGTTATTACTAGATTTTTGTTTCAATTAATTATGATTTTATTTAATTAATTTACGAATGTCTGACAAAATTTGCCAATCAGAGCAAATGCATTACATTATAGCACGGAATTATAATCACGCGTTTTCCTTGTTTTCGGACTGATGTGGCTATTTTATTGTTGTGTATACGTAGTACATAGGGCGATAAGTACTTAGATTGCGATAAGAAGCTAAATTTGTCGAGATAACATAGGTACAATTTAAGAACTCCCGGTCGACCAGTAGAGTTTTATAAGATACGTTTATTCGAAAAGTAATAAGGTTAAATAAACGATTTATTATTCGAATGAAATACCTCTTAATATGATAAACATTAAACAAGAAAATATACTAGAAAAAAAGCAACTAGTATCATGTCGCCCTGACGGGATTCGAACCCGCATCCTTGGGAGTCCGGCCCAATGGCCTACCGGGAAGTTCCCCGACTATACAAGTACATCCTACTGATAATATAAATGCGCAAATATATCAGTTTGTTTGTTTGTTTGTTCCTTTTTCACGCAAAAACTACTGAACGGATTTAGTATGTAGGCACTTCAAGTAGAGGACTAACACATAGGCTACTTTTTATCGCGATATTACCACGGGAACGGGAACCACACGGGTGAAACCGCGGGCCGCCGCTAGTATTTCATTAAATCGAACAAATATGATAGGAAAACAAAATTTTGGTTTCTTAGTAATGGAGATTACTACTATATTGTGTTAATTAGAGCCGAGTTCACCAACTGTCAATTTGATAATCGTTGTTTAAAACATCATGTCCCTTTAAACTTCAAACAGACGACATAAATGTAATAAATTTTAAACGACGCTTAGCGTTAATCAGTCGGTTTTGTTTGTTGCTTAAGTGTCTTATTTTAAAATCTATCGCAATCCCTTTTAATTTGTCCTTTGAAAAGTATTTACGACCTATATTTGACATGTGATAGAGTTTGTGGTCGGGACGCGTTTTGAAATGTTTTGAATGAATAAAATAGAACTGCATAAGCAAAGTGACACACGACAATGTCTTTCAAATGTATGGAAAAGTGTCAAATGAAGTGTCATATTAATATCATTCCAAACATCATTCGATCCAAAAGTGATAGCGACTCCAAGTTACACAATTCCATAAATCCCTATCACAATCACTAAACCTTTGAAATAGACTGCAACAGATTTTAAAACTAGACAATAAGGGGCAGATTAATTTGATTTCATATTCACGATTTATTTCTGATTTGTGTTGTAAATACCATACCTAAACTAAAAAACGAGTACCTAACCTAAAACAATTTTCTAAAAAATAGTCTTATTAGAATTCCGGAACTGGTTCTGCCTGTAAGAACTTGTAACTTGAGATTTATTTACAACGGCCAAACGTAATAAAATCTTTATTTATTGCAGTCACTAGTAATACTAATTCCTTATCTATAAGCGGAATTATGATGTCACGAAGTACGTCTATATGTCTGGTCATAAAATTGTACCTATGAATCTAACTTTTATGACATAGAAGTACTTATTTGTAAGTTTATGTGAATGGAATTGTTTGACTTTTGACTATTGACCGTTAAAATAATTAAGTATACAATTAGTGCAATGTCATAAAAAAATCTCTTTGCCTATACATTTTAATTATGCATTTTACAATGCTATTTTTGTGTGATGAGACTAGTATATAGTTTTTTTCTAGTATATTTTCTTGTTTAATATTTATCTCTTTGCCTCTGAAATAAGATTTTATTTTATTTTTATTTTTATAGTTTGGGACATTAAACAGTTATATGCTAAGTAATATTAACTAAAATTAAAATACATCATTGTTATACCAGCATATAACCCACACCAATGTCCACGAAATAAGAACTGTAACAACTAATAATAAATAAATAAATAATAAAGAATAGTGTGGATAACTTAAACTTTTTTTATCGTTAGTCACAAGAGTTAAAACAATTGAAATGCCAATAAAGTGGTTCTTAGATAATACTTACTTATCCATCTGTATTATTTTAAAGGCATTTTTTTATTTTAGTTATTGGGAACTAGCTCGCTTGGGTTAAGGTAAGAGTACCTGGAGCTGCTCTATATCCCTCTTATTAATAAATTGTGAAAAATTTGCCGTAAGTCTGAAATAGTTACCTACTCCGAGCTTTGCGTTATTTGCTCGAGTTTTAAAAGCCATTTGTATGACAGAGACAAAACAGGGATTAACTAATCCAAGCTTACATCAACATTGTTAATAAGGGCGTATTAGATATCAGTCCATTAGCTATAAGTGAAACTCCTGTCAAAATAGTTTCAGCGCGGAGATTATCCTGAACGAACAGACAGACAATAAAAAAAACTTTTGTTATTAGTACCTTCTATACTTTTATGTGTATTCAGTAAAAAGCTGTTATTTTTACTGTGATACAGCAGACATGCACTTCAGTTTTATTTATTTATGTAGATGTTAGGTGAGTTTTACTAACTCACCTAACATCTACATAAATAAATAATAAAAGTTACTTAGAAGTGTTCTGAATTTTAAAATCAAATTCTTCTCTTTAGATATGTAATTGATATTCCTCTTAGTTTAACATCAGTCTGTCTTTTTGTGAAACGATTTAGAATACTAGTTTTACATTATAGCTTACGTTTTCTCATAGATTGTGTATTTATCATACAAATTGGTTTAAATAAGTTCACTTGTACGCGTTCTAAATACTGATAACTGAATTAACCATTGACTAATTTCTAAATGACAACTTTAGAGCTTTGAATATTAGTAGTGTTCTTTTCACGTCATTTTGAGTACAAATAACTGATCTGAAACTAAGACTACTGCTTACGTTCATTTAAAATAAACAAAACTTCTTAATAATCACAGACCAAAAGCGAAAAAAGGTCTGCAGTAAACTTGAAAAAGTTTTTAATTCAGCTTTAGATTAGAACTTGGTAAGAAATTGGTAGAAAAAATGATCCATTAGCCATATGTAGGGCTATTAATATAATATTTTGTTGTAATACAGCATTTAATGCATGCCTAAATAAGTAAGATACGTAACATAACAACGTCTAAAACAACAAAGACTGTAAACTATAGTAAAATTGTTGTGTGAACTTGTTTCACTCTCCAATTTCTGATAAATATTTGAAAAATATTTGTACTAAGATAACCAGAAGCATAAAATGAATACTTACTTTTCATTTGTATAATTGTGATTGAATTTTGTGAATAATGAGAAATGCCAATATGTATTTCTGTCAAAGCTTAATTTAATATAACTTAATATTGTAAAAATAAATGAATTAAATTCATTTATTTAGTATCCTTGAGATAACACTAATCATATCTGAATTTAATCATCTGGAACACACACAAGTTTTTGTTAATTAAATGTATTGTTTTAATATTATTCTCTCTTACTAATATAACTTCTTCGACATTGAATTGCGACAACAACATGTGCCCACGAGTATCATTCAGCACGTTAATAATATTCTCGTTTTCCTTATATTTTTACTGAACTGTTTACAAAAACTCGTGTTTGTAATGTAACCACAAATAATTTACTTTGTTGGCGTTATTTTCAAATATCACTGTTTTCTAACATATTACATTATTATACCTTTTAATGAATCAGTTCTATTTTAAATTATAATAATTATTAGTGTAATTCTATTAATTCCTAAGTTTATTGTTAACTTATGTTGGTTGTTAAGCTGTAGCTATACCAATACATTAAACTGATTTATTACTACATTGAGTTTAATATTCCTATCCGAGGGATGTATAGGGAAGATTCGATTAAAACATTTAATATGTTTGATTTCATGTTTTATTTTTAGTTTATCACTTTTTGACACTGTCAAATTTCGAAAATATTTACAATAAATATTTTTATATGACTAAAGTACAAAATATACATTGTTGGGATGTTATCCTACAAAAACTAAGTTATAACTAATTTATCACAGATAGTGGCAGTGATGCCATTGTAAGTCACATTTATAGTAAACGGGCAAGCTTTGCCTTTAGAAACACAGCCTGAAAAGGCTTAAAAAATCATATCTACAAATTCAGTATACAAACGATTGCAATAATAATACATTTAACGACATTAATATATCAAAACTGAATTGAGATTGGCATCAATGCAATAAAAAAGAACTGAAGTTACAGCTAACTTTAGTATGCAGTTCCGAGTTCAGACTACCCTAAAAATTAAGCGTATTTACATTATTTTCACTTAAGAAACAATTATATTTACAATACATACGTTAGCAGACTAGCCATCACATTTTTATCGGTCGTTTACAATTCCTAGAGTATTTATCACTTCACTGCACTTACTTAGTTCGGAATCACTTTATACGTGGACGGACATAGTACGCGGTGAGGCACGCGGCGGCACTTGGTGCGGGACGTGCGATGGATGGGGTGGGAGCACAGGGTGAGCGCCGTGCACAGGTGGGGGCGGCAACGCACCCAGGTGGTTGCGTACGTGGTGGTGCCTGTGCATGGCAACGCTCCCCGGGCTCGGCACACCCCTACACCTCTGGTTGGCCGGCACGTCCGGCAACACAAAACGCAACTTCTCCCAAAACAACTTATCGTCCCACTGTAAACAAGTATTTGTCTTCAAATACAGTCTTAAGTCCGGATCGAGATCCTTCTGAGGCACTTTACCGTACAACACTACCACTAATCTTCTTCTACGATCTCTCAACACACGATGATGAGCAGATTTAAACTCAAACCGACACCACTCGTTTCGTATAAAGTTTTCACTGAGCACCATTATTGTACGCCGCGACGATTCCACAGCCTGAACAATATTGTCGGCCACGTAGCCGCCCACGGGTAAATCTCTGTAGTGTAGGCATAGTTTATAGGACGGGTCACCGCGTTCTAAAACTGCAGCTAACTCTTCTGTCACCCAAGCTTCATCTTTCGAACTGTAACTCACAAAGGCATCGAACATTTTTTCACGGTCATCTCTATCTATGTCACTGGTTCGGTAAAACAGTCTTACACCAAACTTTGAATGAAACCACACTCTCATCTCTTGTCTGAATATAAAGACGATCATGCTCACAAACGACACGAGCAAAAATGCACCCAGTGTTGCAACAAGTAGCGGAATATAATCTGGTACCTCTTCATTCGTAATTATGGTTTTTGTCGCCGTCAGATTTCCATTAATACTGTTGTTTATACTTGGAAGCCCCGTGCAAATGGTACCGTTTTCGTTGATTATGTTGAAACCAGATTGTGGGTTGTTGTACATAGTTTCATTATACATTACTAAGTCAGTATTATTGTCCTTAGAGTAAATGCACTTAATGTTCGATTGATCTACTATTGAACTGACTCGTTTTGTCCATTCTCGGAACATTTCTGTATACTCGCAATCACATGACCATGGATTAAACGAAAGGGTTATTTCTGTTATCGCCGGATTGATTTGCCACACTGATAATGTTATTAGTCTATTATTGTGAATGTGTAATAATTTAAGCCGCGACATATGGTTAAACATTTCCTTTCCAATGTATTTTATTTTATTGTTGTTGATGTACAGTTCGCGCAGATTGTCTAATCCACCAAATTCCTGGCCTTCTATTGTAGTAAGACTGTTATGATCTAAACGGAGTACTTCTAGTTCTCTCAGTCCATTGAATGTTCTGTTGTGAATAGTTTCGATATTAGATGAGTTCAAGAAAAGAATCTTTAGCCTCTTTCTACCGATAAAAGCGTGACTCGGAAGCATTTTAATGTCGTTACCGTCAAGGTACAGTTGCGTGGCCTCCATCGGTATTCTCTCTGGTAATGTGTTCACATAGCCGGCGCTAGAGCACTCCACGACGTTCGCCGACCATGATTGATCGTGATAGCATGTGCAATTATTTGGGCAACTCATTTCACAGTCGCAAGCATCAAAATCACAACAGTGGCACAATGCAAAACAATGAAATTCGTATTTGCACAAAAACTGGTGAGGAGCAGCATCTATCAAAGCTACATGTGTACTTCCACGATTGTAAAGTAATTTACAGTTTATACTATCCAAATCCATTAACTTTGGCTGAGTTCTTGCTCTGTTCCCAGTGTTTATTTTTTGAAGCCATTCCATTGTGCAATCACACTCTAATGGGTTCCCGCCAATGAAGAATTCTGGCACCGATTTATCTTGCGGTACAGCAGATATTCGTAATGAGTTTGGATCCAAATTCGTTATTTTGTTTCCATACAAATCGACACGGGTCAAGTTTGGTTTCTTGAAAAATGTGTATGATTGCACTTTTGATATTAAATTGTCGTTTAAATATAACATCTCTACAGAGTTTGGTATGGCACTCCCTGTGATTTCTGTAAGTCGGTTAGAGCTTGCGTCAAAAGTACTAAGTGATAATCTCGATTCAATCTCAAAGTAATTTCCAAGTTCAGCTATTCTGTTCGCGTGAATGTCTAACCACTGCAATCCTGTTGGTATCATGGCGTAGTCGAACGATTCCAATTGATTATCGGAAATGTTTAACCAGACGAGATTATGAAGGTTGACAAATAAACCCCTTATATCCTTTAAAGAATTTCCGTCCAGTCTGATTGCTTGTAAATTAACACTAGCATCAAAAGAGCCACTTTCAATTCTTTGTATTTTATTTCTAGACAAATTAAGTATTTTTAATGATGTCATTCTGTCAAATACACCTTTGGTTATGTTGCCGATATTGTTTTCTGTCAGTCTCAAACCATACATTTGTTTCATCGTCATAAAAGATGCGTTTTCTATGCTTACAATTAAATTTTCCCCAAGATCTAGGGTTTTTAACTGGGGAATTTCTTTCAATGCGGTTGGGACTTCATCCAGCCTGTTCCCATTAATATGCAGGTCTTGTAACGAAGAGCAATTGCGTAATGCATGTGGGTGTATTCTAGAAATGCGGTTGCTGTCTATAGACAACACAGACAATGCTTGCAGGCCACTAAATGCGTAGCTTTCAATATTTGTCAGTCTATTGTTCGATAAAATTAATGTGTGCAAATTGCTCAGTGAAGTGAATACATTTTCTGGAATATGCTCTATAAAATTCTCTTGCATTTTTAGTATTTGAAGGTTATGTAGATCTCTGAATAACGCTATTTCCATTTTTGAAACTCTATTGTGTGAAAAATCTAAATAGACTAGGCGCTTCAATCCCGAAAATGTCGATGTGTTAATCCAATCTGAAGTTAGTTCGTTATATGATAAATCCAAAACCAACAATTGGTAAAGATCACTGAATAAACCCGGTGCTAACACAGTTATGGTATTGTTGTTCAAATATATTTCTCTTAACTCTTTGGTGTCGCTAAAGAGCTCTGGCGGTAAACTTGTCAGTTGATTGTCAGAAAACTTAATAGTTGTAAGTGAAACTAGTCCTTCCAATGCTTTGTCTGCAATCGAGTTCATTCCATTACTTTGAAAATAAAGTTTTTTCAGTCTTCTAAGTCCGGATAACAGACTAGGTGGAAGTGTATCTATAATATTACGTGATAGATCTAAAATTGTTAAATTATCTCCGCATTTCTCTGTTGGATGTCGATGCGCAGTTGAAAATTGAAAATGACTTATATCTCTCATTCTATTACC
Organism: Chrysoteuchia culmella; assembly: GCA_910589605.1. NCBI lineage: Eukaryota > Metazoa > Arthropoda > Insecta > Lepidoptera > Crambidae > Chrysoteuchia > Chrysoteuchia culmella. The sequence goes on from OU342653.1 coordinate 13,580,735, forward strand.
CGTCATATTCAGATATTCGAGATTTCTCAGTGTGCAAAGAGCACCTTCGGGGAAAGATAACATATTGTTTTCGCTCAAATCCAATCTCTCTAGATTTTGCACGTCTCTAGAGAATGCTGTGGGTGTTATTTCAAGTGACATAGTAGACCATTCCGTATTGTGAGTTTTTATTGTTAAATTTCTCAGTTCGCGAAGACCGGTGAAAGCGCCATCGGATAGATTTCCGATTTTGCAATATTCTATAGTCAACTCCCGCAGTTCGATCAGCTGCCTAAAGCTACCTGGTGACAAAGAGCTTTGGAATAGCAGTGCATCACTACACTCGAGATGTAGCCTCACAGTTAGGTGTGGTTGTATTGCACTAAAGTTTGTGTTCTCTAATTCACTGTTTATAGTCCTCAATCTGCATAATAGCGCAACTCCGGAACCGTCGTCGTCAGTCGTCCAACGACATTCGTCGGGAGCTTGATAGCGAGCCCCCGTGGTGGCTGACAGGGATGCACTCCACACTGTCAAAACAGTGCTGAGCACCAGCAGCGCCCGTGTGATACACGCGGAACACATTGTTTTGATTCACAAACTTCACTTATTACATAGTTTCATTTTCCATCAGCTCACACTAAAATTGCACATCAACATCGTACCGACCGCGCACATTAGTCCATTTCTCCCGTTGGGCGAGTACTTCACTTGCCGAACCGGCCACTTAACTCGTTTCTCGCGAGAACACTAATTGGACAGGATCGTGTTGTCGGAATCACAGCGTAAGAGGACGCAACACGTGCGCTCGGGCCGTGGTCTGGGGTGGAACTGACTCCGTCGAACCTGCGGTGCGCTCGCGCACAAGGCCGCGCTGGTTCACGCGTTCCAACAGGTAACGTGGAGTGCGACTTTAGAATGTAGTAAGCGCCATACGTAGCTTACGCTGTTAAGCTTTGTCATTTCACGGCGAAGCCTGTCAGAAAAATACAGTTTACGCACACATTGCTGGGCGATACAACACACTACGAAGTGAAACCGCTTTTTGTGGCGATCGAACTAGCTTTCTTACGGTATGTGCGATAGAGACAGAAGATGGTTGCGGGGTAAGAAGCGCTGGGAGAGCTTGGTGGGGGCTCGAGGCAGCTGGCCAGGTAGTGCGCTGGCGCATTGCCGGAGTCACTGCTTGTTAACACTCCCGTTGATAGAATTGTATTGCGAACATTTGACGAATGTTGACATTTTGTTTACTCACTATCGTTAATGAAATGAAAGGAATTTATTACTGTGGACTAATCACTCATTCCATTTTGACTTGCTTAGGGTTCTCGTTACTAATGATAACCAACGTTTACTGTACTACATTTGTATCAGAATATTTATGCAGTTTTTTTGTAAAAAAAGTAAACTCTACATTTATATTGACAATTTAATTTGAGTAAGTATATTTGTCGTTTAATAACTATTTTTTGATTATTGCTAAAGTACGCACCAAACAATTAACAAATTTTAAAATAATACCTAACCATATCTGGCAATCATGTTAGTTATTCCGTTAATTTCTAAATTTTAGAATAGGCCAGTGTTTACGTTTGTAATTTGACATTGTTGCACGTGCAGTCAACTATAATTAAAAAATAGTTTTAACGCTTATAGTTAATAAATAAAATAAAGACTATTAAAGGTTTTCCAATATATTTTTATCCCTTTTATTCAAAAAGCGTCATTTTGTTCCTCGATAAGCGGGAACAAAATAGCACTTTTCTGTATAAGAGTTTTTAGCGGGAAGAAATGAGATAGAATTTGGAACATGCATCGTTCATAGAAATTGGACGCAAGTTGTATGAATTATTGGGTGTACGCGCACAAGGAGGCCCGCGTACTTCTCGTAATTCTCTCGTTTCTTTCTTTATTTTTTTTCTTTACCTTGAACAAAGAAAGAAAGAAGAGAGAATTCTGTTCGTAATCGGAACGGATCTTATTTATTGTATAAAAAAAAATTGTATTCGTTAAGTTAGTTTGACATTATAACTGCTGAAACAGTAAGTAGAATCCCTCGCTACTTTATAATCCTTTGCTTCGTTCTGGATTCAAAATAGTGCGCCCGTGCCGTATAAATATTATTTTGCTTCTTTGAAAAACAATTTACTATTGTACTGTAATCCAGTTTGTAGTTTTGAAGATTTTCTTTATTTAGGTATTCGCTATAATTTCTTTCAGTTCTATGTGTTAAAATAATTCCCAAATATTTTGATCACGCGATGGAATAAAAATGTAGTGTCTGCAAAATTTTTGGTGTACTCATAATTTAGTTTAGTTAAACGTTTTTGATATAATTTCCTACATTTCGAAAGGTAAGCCAGACATATCATCAAGTTAAACATCTGCACATTAAGCATTTTGTGTAGCCGCCAATTTGTTGAAAACCGCTTGATTTATAAATTGCAGTAGAATTTAGAATGCGATCCCTTGATTTATACCAACAACTTAAACGTCGTTTTGCTTATTCCTGTTATTAGATACTCTTTGGAATTTTCTACTTTGGCCAAAAAAAAAGTAATAAATACAGAGTGCATATTTTCGGGCGTTTGCAACTGTATCTTTTGTGTTGGATCATTTATAATTCGGACATGGTCTATTGAGGTTTCATATTTCTCACCTGCTTTTGCAAAAAATGAAGTACGTGCCGCGAAACAAAAGAAGGTTTCTTTACCTGCGTTCTGTCAATGTACCCTAATTATTTTAGGGTTTCAAATCGATTTATTGTACAGAAAAAATAGGTAAATCACTTATCACATATTTTCTTAATGGGTTCTGAATAAAATGTTTAGTGAGTAGGTATATTTCATATTTATATCATGACTCGTTACTGTTCCTTTTTGATAAAGAAGTACCTATCTGTTAGTTATGTTCGATATTTTCTCAATATAACCGAAGAGAGTTGTTCCTGTGACTGCATCGATTTTAACAATATATTTTACGATAGTTAGGGTACGCGTGTAGAGAAGTTTTTTTAATAAAAATGAACCTTACCTACTATAGTACAGTCGGCGACCTTACCAGGTGGATCAGTAGAGTTTTTTAGAAACGATATTTCGGAAAGTATTAAGGTGAAAGAAATAATTTATTTATTATTTTTGATAAGTATCAACGTTTTCTATAAGTGTATAACTTTTTTAGATAACTTTCTTCAAAAAAACTCTGTTCATCAACCGGGATGTTCCCCGATTGTTCCTATTGAAATACTAACTTAAACCGTATGTTCTTATCCTAGGTCTAAAGATACCCGTCGTGTTAAAGATGAATAGTTGGCTTAATACAAAATAATAAATGGTCGTGATCATAATTTTATTTGGTGTCGAGATGATAAGAGGACGGCGGGCGCGTCGGTCGCGGGCGCTATTTATGTGAGGTGTTGCTGCCCGATCCAACGTGGCCGCTATATCTCAATTGCAATAAATTATATCCTTTGACACGCGGGCACCGGAAAATTTGCAATCGCACAACTAGAGAGCGAGCCATTCGCTGCCCTCCTCCTTTATGTAAACAGCGCAAATGGCTTTGTAATGGGAACCGCGTCCGTCCCACTATGACACCGGCTCAATATTTCAAGCCGGCTCCCACGGGTCGTTTGTCCACATCGCGCCTAGATATGTCCTGCACAAAGGGCCAGCGGGAGATCTCTCCTTCGACTTTTTGTCGTAAGTGGCGAGGCGTTTCTTGTCCTGCCCTTATAAAAGAATAGATTGCCGGTAAATCGTTGCTTATTGTGGCGCTATTTAATGTGCATTTCGAGGGCTATCCGACAGACGTTATAACGAAATGCTCGTATTCAATTTACCGTGCTTCATGTCGACACGCAACTGTCTGGGGTGTTGGATTGTTGCGTGGGTACATATGTTTGATGTGGGTCAGTTGCCTTTATGATTCATGGAGAACAGACGAGAACCCAAATTGAGCGAAAGAAAATTGCTGTTTCGCGCCATGCTGTGAATTAAATCTGAAGTGATTTGACTCTAGATAATTGTTGGTTTCAATGGAAAAAACGAATTTAAAGTAAAGCTTCTGATGCCTTTTTAAAACCAAACAATCCTTGGCAGGGTCGGGTAGAACCAATTTAAAACTGGATCCAAAAATAATAACGATTCCGATCCACCGAGGTAATGCGTACACGTTCGATTTTAATTCGTTTTATCGGGCAGCTCCATCGGCGTGTAAAACCGTTCCGTTGATTTCCATTATATTATTAATTTTTGTAATTTCGTTGCCTAATCTCCGGCGACAGGCCCGATACCGGCGCGACACTTATCTCGGTGTCGGCGGACACATATAATCCATTAAGTCGTCATTTCCACTCGGCTGATCATTCCTCAACCACGCGTCAGCCCGCCCCCGTACGATGTACGCCGTATTGTTCGCTACTGCTTTATCTCCACCGAGGACCTTCTCAATTAACCACCCCTCACTCAATATGCACCTTAAAACAATGCCCTTAACGATTATAACACAATGCGTCATCGGCGCAAAAAGGTTTATCCTTGTCTACTAATGGACTAGTTTGTTATCTAATCGACTACACGGTGGACCTATTAATAATTTCCCACATAATTTTCTAATTAACGTCCTGTCCGGGCGGAGCCTTGGGGCATTACAAAAACGGAAATGACAGGGAATTGGGATTAAATAGTATGTAATAAATTATTTGCATTTACTTATCGTTGTGTGTCTCCGTTTTAATATTTAATTAGTTTTATTTTTGTTTCAGGTAACAAGCGGTGATGGATTGGCGCCTACCAAAGCAAACGTTTCACTTTAGGAAAGCTATGCGAGCAGGTTTGATATTTTCAAAATCGTAGGTATTTACGGGTATATCGAAACAAGTAAAGATAATTCGAATTGTATACATGAGCGTTTTGTGGGGTTGCTGTTGAAGAGTGGCGTGTAAATTGAAGGATTTAACACGTGAGCGGAGACCTTAGTGGTGCGCCTGATCGCGGCACGGGCAATTTGGCGCGAGACTCGGCTGGGGCTTATTTGTTCGCTGCGGCACCTGGCTAGTCGGGGAACGCTGGGTGTCGACTAAGGGACCTGTAGAGTTGACTTGATTTTACATTCACACTAGTTTGATACGTTCGAAAGTTCATTCTAATGTTTCGTCTGCGAGAAAAGGTATTAGGTAGAGTTACGGCATTACAATATTCATTCAAATATTTGTATGCGCTAAGCCAATTTTAGTAATATTTGGTAATCGGCTGCTAGGACCTTTACATCTTCAAGAAATAATATGATGTAGTAAGTAAGTAATGTAGTCTGTTAGGACAGTATCACAAGTCAAGCTCTTTGAAAATTTTTGAAAAAACTTTGGAAATATCAAAATATTTAAATTTAAACTTATGTCATCACTGTTTAGAATACTAAACAGGAATATTTGTGTAAATAAATTGACTGTTCATAAAATAAAAATCTAGAGTCATATCATAATATTAACTAATATTACTTACCACTGTTTAGTTAGTTAAGTAATAAAAAAAAATTGCACATTGCATTTAAAATATAAGCCAAAAATATTTCAAACACTTGTTTGAAATAGCTTGGATCCATGTTTAGCAAGCAATCAATACAATATAGCATCGCATTGCATCATCCTTAAAATATTTTAGTAACAAAGGTAGCGGCTGATTTATGCCATCATTATTATAGTTGATAATAACTTAAAGCCTACCACTCCACTAGCCATCATTATTATAGTAAAATAGTTACCACTCCATACCATTCCCTGTTCCCCAGGACGCTACGTGGCGTCGAATAGGACCGGTTAGATTACGCATTGTCGCGGCACAATTAGAAACTGTTGCGGAGCCCTGCTTCTCTGTTATTTGCAAACAATCGACTCGACATCTGTGCCCTGTTGCCTGTCACTGGCAAATATATGAGGAGCATCTGCTAATTGCGCTCATTCTGTCCGCCGGTGACTTTCTAGCTGATAAAATTGCATTGAAAAGATTTGTATTGAGTTTAAAAAAAAACATTTTCTAGATAAATAAAAACTGACTCCATAAAGTAAAAAAGGTGTCAGCCAAGGAAAGAAAAATAAAAGTATAGAAGTGAAGTATAGAATTTGAAAAATGCACCAGGTACCATCGATGCCTTGGCTGGCACCGACTCCAAAACGCTCTTTATTTAATTTTTGAAAATAGGTTTTAATTTTTTAATAAAAAAATTTTTTTTCAAATTCTAGGCAATTCTTTTTAAAATTAGGGTAAGTAATTTAAACAATTTTTAAAGTTAGAATAAGTCCCGTGCTTACACTAAATATCTGGCTGTTAGTATTATGTCATCTATGTAAGGGAACCGACATGTTAAGAAAACGTCAGTTTTTCAACATTTCCAGAAAACTACTGAACAGATTTCAAAATGGGACTAACTTGAGAACAATCCTGATGTTATAGTCCTCGAATCATTCCAATCGGTTCAGCCGTCATCGAGTAATCGGTGAACATACATAAAAAAATTATATGCTTACATACGCGACGAATTGACAACCTCTTCTTTTTTGAAGTCGGTTAGGAATCTGTTTTTGACGACCTGTAATATACAAACTGTAGTTTCATTGACTGATGATATAACAAAACGCAAAACGATTAGCACAAAGAGGCCCCAAATTTGTAAAAAAATATTGTAAGCTAGTCTTTTGTTTAATCGGGAGCACATTCAATTAAACGAATTAAAACAAAATCAAATCATAACATCTAAATAAGTACTTATATTTAAAAATAAAACGATGTGCAGTCTGTATTTTAGTTCATTTTAATGAATAAGAAGAACGTGCGAAAAATGCTTAATTTAAAATGTGTATGACTTCTTTAAATCTTTAACGTTGTTATAAAGTGCGTGAATGCTAAGAACTCCACTTATTTCCAAGACATTGCGTGATGGAAATTATTAAGTAAGGAATGTCATAACTATCATACCAGCTGAACTTGTTTCTTTCACATGTTTGTAGAAATTAAGCTATTTTGTATTGTACTAACGAGATTTAGTTAAGCTGTTAATTTTGCAATTGTCAGTATGTATGTGTATGGGTTATTATAAATACCGGAGCAACAATAGTATTCAAATTACCTATTTCGGTAATTGCTATATCAGCCTTCGATCCAGGTTAAAATAGATATGAAAATTCATCTTAGATTGCTTTTTTACTTCACTCCTAATCATATTAGTTCAAGAACAAATTCAAATGATCAATGAATTTGCGCTCGAAAAAGAAAAAAGCGAAGATGCTAACTCAGCTAAAATATTCTTTACTTCAAACAAAATTAAGGTTTCTCATAAAATTTATTTTTTGAAATGATAGGCAGTACGTCAGCAGTCATTATTTAAAATTGAAATCAAACACCAATGATTTTTCGATTACCGTTTAGTCGATTACTTCTGTTGTTTACAAACTAAAGAGCATCATGTAAGCATCTCGTATATTATTCACTGTAACAAATTTGTTTCGCCTTATTTCGTTAACAAGTCGTACATTGTCTAGTTTGAATGGCTCGCTGAGTAATGATTGATGAATGATCGACTGACTCATTGATAACACGCCATAGAATAGTTATCGGACGTGATATTGGATTCCGGACGTCCTATTGTTCGGAGATCAGACTGCGCTTTCACTGACTGGCAAAGCCGCACACTTTACAAATGAACGGTTAGTGGTGCTAATGTAGGCTTCAATTATTTGACGATCTTTATTTAGACTGAAATATGCAATGTGAAGTTGGCTTTACACGGTATAGGTAAAAGGTGAATTCAAAATGTGTCTCTAATACTGTAAGTCATTCAGGAATGCCACGATTATAGAAATGGCGCACATTGTTTGTTGTGAGTCACGTACGTCCCAATATCGCAACGTTTGTGACACAATTATAAGCGAAACTCGACAAGGAGGGTTTTTGTGTCGCTTTCGTATAAAGGACGGGCTTGCGTGGCATCTCCCGCCGAGAAATACGTGCTTCCACTAAGAAAAATGTTAGCAGGCATCTCGGAAATTTCAATTGTAACCTTTGTTGCGTTTGCACACCCCACCTTCCAATTTGTTCGGCTCGTGAGCCGCGAATGGACGGCCCTAGATATCATCGGTATACCGGCTCCTCTGTTGACTCTCCTGATTAAATTCTTTGCACCGACGTACGACTCCGGCGATTAACTGAGTTATTTGTCGGGACCACTTTGACTTATTTCTGCTGCAAGACTAGTCTTGCGCGTGGAAATATTACTTGACGTATCGCTCATGCTTGCAGTGGTATGTGATAATATCGTACTATCTACTACCAACGTACTTGCAAAGGGCATCTGTAATCTGTCTGTTTGATTTTAATGAAATATCTTGTCAGTAAATAAATGCTGCAATTAATGACTGTTAATTGATCGTCAAACATTAGAAAAGAAATTTCTTTCGAATGAAAGGATATTCCTAGCATTGATGTGACAACGCTGGCCTACAACGTATTAAAAATATAAAAGTATTGGAGAATTTCGACGGTGGTCCGGAAGTCTCGGTAGCTCAGTGGTTAGAGCATTGGACCGGATTTCCAAAGGTCGTGGGTTCGAGTCCTATCTGAGAATACGCTTGTAGCCGAGTTGATTTTTTCCAATATTTTTAAGTATAAATAAATGCATTGTATTGTAGGTATCCGCTATATGTATGCAATTAGTATTTACACAATTTATTAACACGATAACAATTAATATGCGTTTTTATTTTTATGCGTAAGGTGTTCAACAAAATTCCATGTAAATATTATTTTTATTCTCAATACATGCTTTGGTTAACACCTCGTCGTTTATGAATAATAAGTTAAGCCAATTCAAATTTTGGAACGGTGTCGTAAATGCGAACTTAATTTTCAAATAAAATTAACTTCGGTGTAAATGTGATGGCATTCGTTTTCGATGGCAATTATTAAATTCCACTGAAACCGAATGATACCTGTAAAAGCAATTAGGATAAAAGCAGTCGTTGGAAATAACGATACAAAGTTTATTTAAAGCGAAACTCATTTTGGAACCGTGGTATCATTTAGCAACGAATCTGAAAATCCGATTTGAATTACTAACATCCAAGATGGCACATAACATCTTTTATGCAGATACGATGTCATACCAGATGTTGTCATTGCCAAAAAGTGTTCTAGTGACAAATGCAAAACGGCATTCAAGAATGTTCCAAATTGTAAAAACTAACTAGTATTGTCTCAAAACCAACATCTGGTGACGTGTCACAAAGCCTGCTCCTGACTAAACGATGCCTTTATCAAGTTCAAGACAATGAGTCAAAAGGACGCGACCGCGCCTACTCCGTCCTTCGCCCAATAAATATTCCTTTTACAAGGCGCACAATACCCGTAACTTCGGAGATTAATATAATATTTTTACGCCCGTACACAAACCGACCGACCTAATGAATAATGGCAACATGTACACTGATAAAATTCGCAGTTTTATTGCAAGTCGCGTACGATAACTCAAGTTGCTGGACCGGCGAAATAATTTACTTGGTGGTCCTTCGCATTTTAAGGCTCCGCTACCGTAGTTACTTTTGTCATTAGCGGATTAGTTCACGTTCCGTTAAACGTATAACCAGGGTTGGCATGATTAAAACAAGTTGTTTTAAAACACGTGTTAAAAGCAGTTTTAAATAAATCAATGTGTTTTATTATGTGGTTAAAAACACATTCTAAAACAAGTTTTAAACAATGTTAAAAATATTAAGAAAAAACAAGATAACTTTTCATCGCGAATGTACAGATATATTATAAAAAGAAATAAATATATAGGACGCTAAATAGCTTAAAATGTAACAAGTTGAGTCTATCTATGTATATTGCGATTTTTCAGTCAATGAATCGATAATAATTAAATGAAATATTAGAAGTAGGCTCTCGGTATCGTAATTTTCTCTTCATAGGTAATTCACAACCACACGGTTGGTAATGTCCCGCAGCGAAAGTCCCTATGTCGGCCCTTCATAGAAATTAATTCAATGGATTAGTGGGTATTACTTTATATTTTGAGGGTTTTTTTACAATAATGGACATCAGAACAAACAAACAATATAATAGCGTTAAGTGTTCAGTACTAGATAAAAACGAGTACCTAGTACGTCTACGCAATGAAAATAAATCTTTATCAACTGATCGATTTCTGTAAATATTTATTAAGGCGAATTTGAAAATAACCTAAAAGTGAAATATTAGAGGTCTAATTGATTAGAAATTGATAACTTTAAAGTGAAAAGTAAAAAATGGTTTAAACACTTGTTTAAACCATTTTGATTTGTTTGTTTTATAAATAATTAAAAAAACAGTTTTTTTCCAACCCTGCGTATAAATGATAGCGTTTGCCCTATTTAACGTTTTATAAGTTATAAAGGTGGATGGGTTGTTGCTGCTATTGTTATTATTACAGTATTTCATTGGGCACTGTACTGTAGAACCTCACAAACTTTTCCGAGGTACGACATTACTTCTTAACAGGACTGATGAATGTATAATTATTATGTAGGTAATGTGATTGATTAATATCTAAGATATTTTACCTAGTGTAAGTTTTGATTTGTCACCCAAACATTACAAGGCATTTTACCGTATTACTTTAATTTATTTATGATGTCAAAGCTATAAATCCTATACACTTTTACTACATCAAAAGATATAGTTACATAGCGTTAAAATAAAATGGTACAATCCACTCTAAGTCGGCTCCTCCAGTCTCCTTCACATATGTTTACTTCTGGTTACGGCTACTAATATTTTAACACAGTTATCGTTAGATGTGATATAACGAAAAACAAATTTAACTGTACATTTTTTACGTAAAATAAAAAGACATTCAGTGAGTTACATTGATGACGACGTTCCCCACAATGATCACGCCACAAAAATCACATTAATAAAAACAACAATTGCGATTATTAACTCGTCCCCTGTAAAAAGAACAAAAAAGCATCACTCCCCAATCTTGCATTGTGACATTAACTCTCTATTAAATATTTTCCGCGTTGCTGCGACCTAATCTGTACCCACAATGGGTAATAAAAATGTGTATATAAAAACGGTGGATTTGAAAGGGCCATTCAGTGCGGTGCGCGGATCACGTGTCAATCAAACCTTACTTCTCTCGCAATGGATCGTGTTATTCCATTTTGGCGTTATGTTATTCATTGGCTGTATCGCTGCTCCCCGATTTTGGGGCATGCATAATACTTGGGGCCATATTGTAAGAATACTTGAATCCCTACTAATACAAAAAATTTGCTCGTCTGTATTGCAGCGTGAAATAGTTTAATTTGGAAGTTTGTAGTTGTCATAAAAGAATTTGGAAAAGTATATTTTTTCGCGGAACTTTTGAAAGCTTCTCTTGAAGTAAAACGGACGCAAACTTATAAGCTTCCGAATTGTGTGAATCTATTCCTTTTCATTTGACATACCCTGAACATTATTGCTGTGGTAAATAAAATGTGTTTCAGTGTAAAAAACCCAGTTTTTTAACGACTATTAAGTCACTAAGTTAGAACATGTACTTACCGCTTATCTTTCACTCCTTTTTATATTCGTTCGTAGCAATATTGCTCAGATTTTTTAGATCACGGCCAAACCCGATTTTGTGTAAACGTAAAAAAAACAAGTGAAGCCTGGTGACTAACTAGTGTTTCGTTTCACCTCGTGCTCTGCTCCCAGCTTTGCCGAAGGGCGCGTGGTATTATGTTACCGCTACGCATTCTCTGAAACCTTACCCGGGATGGGATTCTTTTGTTGTGACTCGATTTGAATATTACTTTAATATGATGGGACTATGCATTAAATAATAACGCGAGCGGGTAACGTGAACTACTCGCGTCTAGCTTAATCATTTTTAGCTGACTGGTTCTCCGCGAGCGGGACGTAGGTAATGTAATGGCCCCATATTCATGCCATAACTCCGGTTAAAAGAGTTATGTGACTTTCTTATTTTGTTGTTTGTGAAGTAGTAAGCTTTTATTTGTACCTATGTTTGTAATTGCGATGTTTGTTTGGTTTGTCGAAAAATGATGGCGATATGCGATGTTATTATTATATTTTTATTTATATTTATGTTGATATCGCAGTTTAAAAGTGTGATAGGACCGGGCCCGTAGTGTAGGTAGATCGAAGGTAAATCTTAAATATGTAAGTTTATTTGTTTGTTACTTTATAAAGCCTTTACGACTTATGCACACGCGTAGCATCGCGGGCAGACACTATATGACTATAGGTAGTAGGTAGTCAATTATATTTAATGCTTCGGTAATACTTAGATACGATTACAAATATATCAAATTATTGGCGCTGTCAATGATAGGTATATATCATCATTGGTATTTTTATCACCTCACTTTTCTCCTTACAATCTTGATTTAGTGCGACTGCAAGAAACCGTCTATCTTGTTGGGTTGAGAAAGTCAGACAGACAGACGTCTATGAGCTTGTAGAATTAAGCTTTCTTTATGAGACCAAAAAAAAAAAAAAAAAAAATAGAGACCGCCTCTGTAGTCTAGTGGTACAACCACCGGTATCAGACCAAGGGGTCCCGGGTTCGATTCCCAGCGGGGGTACATACCTATTGTATTCGGTTTGGTTGGTGGTAGGACTTGTTGTAAATTTGCCTGGCTAGCTACCACTATCTTATCTAAGTCTGACGCCTTAACAATGTTTTCAGCATTGTTGTGTTCTGGCAGTTAAAGATAAGATAGCCAGTTCCTCAGTGATTGGGGATTCCGGGAGAGGCTCGCTTCCATCTTCAGCTTTATCAATACTTAACATCAGGTATGATGAAGGCTAAGCGTCTCCCCGTAATTCATTAAAAAAAATTGAGTACCTAGGTACTTGCGGTAAAAGTTTACGAAGTATTTTAAAATGCAATACTTATAAAACTAAATAGCGTTTCTTTGTGTTACGTATTATCTATATATATATTATCTATATCAGCATATTGTCCCATCCTCGTGAACTTCTTGTACGGCGATTGTAAAACAACACCCATAAAATATCTTCACAGAGATCCACGACAGCGGGCGTGATACGAAAGCGTTTACAGAATTCATAAATTTCGGACAACAAAGGACTCGGAAAACCGTTTAAGGCGCATATTCGGATGCGACCGCATTACATTAGTGATATGGTAATGTGATTGTTCGCGATAAATTAAATGGCGGGGTCCCGAGGTGCGTTTGCGCAGCGGGGCTCCGGCGACGCCCGCGCAGAGCGCTCGCTCACCACTTCCCAGGTTTGCACCTCACACATTCAACAATGCATTTTCGCAAAAATATACCTACATTACTTATCCCCACTCATCTCCGCCTTTTAACAGTGGTCTAGTGGTATCACCACTAACAACAGACTCAGAGGCACAGAGAAGTAAGTGGTATATAGTAACTTCCTTGAGAGGTCTTAATTCCCAGTGGAGGTACAAGTCTACTGATCAACCGGGATGTTCCCCGATTGTACTAACTTATTGTATTCGGCTTTGTTAATCGTGAGGACTTGTAAAGTCCGCCTGTCCTGGCTAGCTAATAAGCTACCACTAATTTATCTAAGCTTAACGCCATAACAACAATAATTTCAGCATTGTTGAGTTCCGGCGTTTAGAGATAAGATAGCCGTTCCTCAGTGGCTGAGGATCCCGGGAAAGGCGCGCTTCCACCCTCAGACTTATCTTTACTTAACATTAGGTATGAAGGAGGCCAAGCGTCTCCCAGTTCATAAAAAACAGCCAAGTGAAACGCAGCTTAAACGATGTTGGCGTGAGCCGTCGGTGCTGTAACGTTGCAATCCTTAAAATAATTGGAAATTATAGTTCATAAAATAAACTGTCAACCGCCAACTTCCGCAAGGTGCGGACACGGAGTTCGTGTCCTGTCGTCTCGTTTAATTGGCTTCGCGCATTGTCCTAGTCGCCTTTTATGAAGCGGAGCGATTGTGGCCGTTCGGCTCTGCATTCTTCACCGTGACTCAGACAGTTTGTAAAAATGTCACTGGTATGCTGAACAAATTACCAACATTAGCCATTCGCCGATGTGAAACGCGGTGTCGACAAACTTTTTATTAGATAGTTCCCAGCGACCGTACCGTAGACCCTTCCGAGTTGCTCCAAATTGAGTGACAAATGCTAGGTTTGATGCCCGCTTTGCATATCTGAGCAGTAAATCTACAAGAGCCCTAGCTTTACCCATATTTCCGAGTTGTCCCCCAAAGCCTAGACAAAAGGAAAGCATATAAATGAATTTGTCGTCCTTTATCTTCCGTTGTAGAACAAATTAGTTCCATTTCAAATTACTCTTCGTTACCCCTATCATCCCTCTAATAGATCGTCTGTAACAGATAATTTGTTGTTCGAATTTCAACGTCGACCATTTATATAAATTACTCGTTAATTAACTACTTTGTTAGGTCCGAGCATGGTCGGCCCAGTCCCTTTAGCTAGCGAAAAGTCAGACGCCTACAACGGCATAAAATTCGCTGTAGGTACACTTACATTTTTGATAGATGAAACAATATTAATAATAATTATGAAAACTAATTAATAAAATTAATAAATTAATTAATAGTCATTGCTTTTAATTTTAGTCCGAAGAAAAATATACCCCTTATTTTCTAAAAAAAAAATGGATAATAGGACTTAACACTACCACAGAATTCTTATTAGTACAAGTGACACTACTAAAATGCTGTATCTAACGCCACTGGCACTTCGATTGGTTTCTCTATTTTTGATTCACTCGTCTCGAGGTTTCTACTGATAATCGTGCGACATTTCGCACCACTCCTGGAACAAAGTCGCAAGCCAAATTTCGCGATTTTTTATTATTATGCCATAAAATCGAGAAAAATGAAATACGTAAAGTAAATTTTTTCCTCAATTTATTTCAAAAAATGATTGACATAAAATAAAAAACTTAAAATATTGCGACATTAAAATAAACATAATCCCATCGTAAGAATAAGGTAAACATATTCACATTTAAATTATGTTCAGATTTTCCATAAGAATAACATCTATAAAAAGATTTTTTTTTTATTAAATAATAATTTCCATGAAAAGAAAGGCTTAAATAAACTTACGTACATTCTTTGAAAATATCTTCGCTTAACTAGAGTTGAATACTTGTTGTAGGATATTATTGAGTAGGTGGCTAGTTCTTCGGGCGGTTTGAACGCCGTCATTGTCCTCAACATATTTATATATTTAATAAAATTCTGTCCTCGTGTCCAGTTACGAATATAGGTCCCAGACGAGTAGCGTTTAGCAGCATAACCTTTATTATTTTCCCACTTATGCATGTTACTTTATATGTTGAGAACAATGACGGCGTTCAAACCGCCCGAAGAACTAGCCAGGTATGTGCTAGTCTATAGTTGCTTACTTCTTACGCGAAACTTTCGAATAATTATTATCATATCTGTATAAATTACAAAACACTAAAAGGAGTTGTAAGGTGTCTGCTAACACTTACTAACGATGATTAGTGCCTTTACAGCAACTTAGGTTTTTATGATTCTACTTAAACACTCATGTCGCACTTATTCTTATTACCAAAAAGTTGGTTTCACCACTCGCTCTCAAAAGTTCTGTAGTGGTTCCGTCATCACCCGTCGCTTTGTTGATTTTCAGTTGTGTCTGAGCGATACATTTTTTTTTTTTTTTTAATTTGGCTTTCTAAACTGGGTACATTCCACAATAATCTAGGCAAATAATAACTTATGAAAAACTAACTTACTACGATTTACCCTACTCGAAGGAAGCACAGCATGCTTAGAAAAACAAACAAAATGATGACTACCTAAGTCTACTTATAAAAACTACAATTTACTTTTAATTTTAAACTTAACTAAAATGTAACTAACAAACATATATAACAACTAAATAGCCATTTTTATACAACGCTTGGCTGAGGCGAGGGAACCATTAAAGATATCAAATTTAAAACGTATGGAATTATAAAACACACACATACGATACAACGGAGAGTGATGACCGAGACGCGTCCTACACACAGGAAGTGAGAAAGTCTTTCGATTATGAAGCCGACTAGCACTGCGCGGAGTTGCAAATCGCAAGCGCTCTAAGATGTCAGGAGAATCTATGAGACCGTTTACCAATTTGAAAACAAAAAGTATATCTGAAGCTTTCCTGCGGCGGTGCAAAGGTGTTAAGCAATAGTGGGAAAGACGAGCTTCGTACGACTGCAAGAGATGACACTTATTATCAGCATGGCAGAGGTGGTACAAAAAGCGTTACTGTACCCGTTCCAATCTGTCGGAATGAACCTGATATCCGGGATACAGTATTCCAAAATACTGCGCACAATGCTATTGAATACGACTACCGTAGTCTGCGAATCCTTAAGTATTTTCATTTGACGTGAGATGAACCCACTCAGCTAGGATGCTTTCTTTATAAGGCCATCAATATGCTTACTAAAACTTAGTTTGTTATCGATAGTGACGCCTAGGTCTCGTATACTCGAGACATCACTTAAAGGAACATTGTTAATAGAATAAGTAGCGTTGATTTCGTACTTTCCTCGTAAAGCGAATAACGCGCCCTCTATTCTACGGTAAATTTTACGGTAAAGTTCTACGGTAATTTTAATTTTTTTTTACTAATCTCGTATAGGCTGTCATTCGGGAGATCTTCCGTATGGTGTCGGGTAAGATGGCTCTGGGCTCTTTAGCCTATCGAAAGAAACTCTCGATCTCCCTTAAGATTTCAGATTTCAATGAACTGTTTTTAGGTTTTAGGTTTTAGTTTCGTCATCTAGCTTTGCCCAATCTATTAATCTATCTTTCTTCCGCTCGATAGCCTCTCAAATACACGTGTTTTAAATTGGCTAAGGTCGCTTGTCAAAGACTAAGATATCTGCCTAATTAGCTGCCGATACGATGAGTATCTACTAAATGAATTCACGTCTCTGATTCATTAAAGAGTTTCTTTATTTGTGACAGCGTAGGTCTTATAGTGCTTACACCCTTCTGTGCTGACAGTACCTACCACCACGTTGTGTAGATCATCCACATTAATGCTGTTTTCAAGACCTTCGAAGCGGTTTTGTTGCACAAGTTGAAAGCTCTCTCAGAGTTTTGGAAATGGGTGGTAATGGTCAAAGCGTCAATTTAAGTCGTCGTAGTAGACGTAGTCGTCAGTCGAGATCTTTCCAGCTTTAAGTTGATAGTCAATGTATACATACATTGCCACCGCTTTATCACTTTAGTGTGTCGATGTCTGAGCGCAGCCAGATCTGTATAACATTCAGCTTCTAATGATAAAGGTTTACCATTATTTATTAGTTTATTATTTAAATTACCATTACCTGCCCCCTAATTGTCGAATTTCAAAATCTATCACAATCCCTTTCAAAGGTATTGTGATAGTGATTTATGGAATTTTTTAACTTTTAGTCGCAATCCCTTTCAAAACGAATGATGTTTTAAATGACACTTCATTTGACACTTCTCTATACATTTAAAAGATATTTTCGTCTGTCACTTTGCTTAGACAGTTCAATTTCGTTCATTCAATACCTTTCAAAACGCTTCCCGATCACAATCCCTGCCAAATGTCAAACAGTGACGGCCTGAAGTATGTTACTATCTTTCAAATGACGAATTGAAAGGGATTGCGATAGATTTTAAAATTAGACAATGAGCCCCCTGGTAGTCAGAATATCCAAACGGATATTCTGAGTGCCAGGTTCGACACACTTCTGATGTTAACCGCGTTGTTAACAAGGGACTTCTGGACGATGAAACCGATACCACCTAGAAATTATTGATCACCCTCTGGGTGATATATAAAGTTGAAAGAAATAAACCAAAGAAATAAATGACCAACCACTGCTAAATAACTCTGAATTTGTGGATGAACAACTATTTAACACTCGTGCTACCAATCCATCGGCCAATCAGATGACCGCGTATAATAACACGTTTACGGTAACTACGGGTAATTGTACACCGACCGTGCCGCAATTAGTGCATTTAATACGAGTTGCTGATCTCGTTTGTTTATAAACTTACCGCCGGTCAATGATTATTTATATATAAACGAAAAAGAAATCTGTTTTATTGCAAATCGTATGGTCTGTTTACAATAATAAGGCAGGTTATAAATACCCTCGATTATTTACTAACAATCGGTCTTTTCAAAAGGACGGTGACATATACATAGCCTCGCTTTTCGCCTGAAATACCGCCTCCCAACGAAAAGCCTCCTCGTTCGCCTCGCCACTCGCGAGACGAGTGAATCAAAAATAGATAGCTCTATTTTTGAATCGCTCGTATGACACAGCATTGACGCATGCGACTTAAGTCACGCGTTGCTGGCTTTATTTCGCTCTCCTGCAACGAGTAGGCGGGGGCACTCGTTGCGGTCGAGCGATTCAAAAATATGGAAATGCGTATGTAGAACAAAAATCAGTAGTAACAAAGCGAATGACGCTCGACGAGTGAATCAAAAATAGAGCGCCTGATCAATCCACATCAAACGTGCTCACAGCCTTTAGCCGCCATTTCCTATTATTATCCTGGCACACTCGTCATACAAGCCGCGAAGATCCGGCTGGATAGCGCACGAAAGCCACAATCTTATTTCGGAAGATGCAAACAATAAACGCAGAGAGAAAAACAAAATTTTTATGGCGTACTCGCTTTGGTTATCGCCAATTTGTGTCAACTGAAGCGTTCCTTTAATATTAATAAAACTGCTAGCCCCTCAACCCTCCGCGTGCTTTTACGGTCGGGTTGATGGCGACTTATTTGAATAAATATTTCCGAGAGCGAACGAGTCCGGGTCTCCTTTTAAATTTATTTATTTTGTAATTTTTTCTGTTCCTCGTGTGAGGCTGGCGGGCGTTCACGGTGACGCCCCGCTAGGGGGCGCATCGGTAATGTGAATGACGCGACACTATTATAACCCATCCTTTATCTAATACAATGTGTCCTTTATTATAAAACCAGTATTAAATGTTCGACCACTTTCAAAGTTATTTCGGCTCCGCGGGAGCCCATCACGCTTTTTACAACTAACAGCAAGTAAGTGTTTATTGGTTTTGATATTATTTTTTGCTCTCTAATCGAATTTGTATAGAGGCTGACAAGGTTATTTACTAAATTGATCTTTATAATGAAAAAAGAAAATACAAATCGAAATATTTTTTACTAATAAACTTTTAATATTATACAGATGTGTAAAATTTAAATGCTTTGAATGTTTATTTACTGACTAAGATTTTGTATCTGAACCATTTGGGACACAGCCAATCAATTCGGCCAGTTCGCAAAAGAAACAGAATCCTTAATGGATATTTCAAGTAACGTTATGGCAAAGTTGATATTTAAAGTTACTAAAACGTATAGGAACAACATGCTTTTAGCGTTTGTGAATACATAAAATTCTGTCGTAATCGTCGAAAATACGCTGACTCCTTAGCTTTTCGTCGTAATCAGGCAAAGACAGCAAGCACCGCCGTAATGCGAAGCGATAAAAATCTCAAGACCATCTCTGCGTTTGAGAGTAGCTCGCAGTGCCCGCCTAATGAGTGGAATTTAAATGTCAAGTGCATTCGACTTCGCTGATAATTATGGACACTTATATATTCAACTTTAACCCCGACAGTTATCGCGATAAGGGAGCACGTAAATCTTAAATAAGGTTTTGGTATTTGGAGATTCTGTGTCCTAAAGAAGGAGCGTTCTTTAGCATCTAGATACATCTTGTAAGGGAAGATGATAGGTTACCTACTTATTGTCTAACTCTGAATAAAAACAGAATTTCGTTTAATTAATAAAGCTTTTAATGGCGAAATTTCCGAAGATTCAAAAAATTATTTTATTAATGCTCTTGAATAGATTTATCACAGACAAGACAAACTACTTGATACTACATTCTTCAACTAAAAATATATCAATATCTATATATTAAATCTCTTCTATGTCTTTTAATAGTAAGCGATCTAGGATAAAACGCGCTTGCCTAGAAGATACCTATTCACTCGAAACTTGAATGCTCCTAAGTTATAAGTATCAAGAAACATAGACAGACTCGGACAAAGAGTTCCACTCTCTAGCAGTCCCGATTATTTGTACGTCTGGTTGTCCGATAGAAAAAGGGTGATTGTGAAATAAGGCTGCTAGCAAACTCACCGAAGAGTAATCGATAAAAACCGATAGACTTGCAACCTTCTGAATATGTTCTTTATTTAGGATCAAGGCTCAAAACAGCCTTGATCCTAAATAAAGGCAGATTTGCACCACTCACAAAATATTCGCGTCCAAAGTTATTCATTTTCTTATTCATAAAAGTCACAATCATAAATATACAGCAGGTACAAGGAGCTCATCACCGTTAAAGAGATCGCTATAGATCTGTAATTACAAAAGAGAACAGAGCACGGTCGCACCCGTGTCAGCGTGAGCCACAGACCTATATCGGGATAAACAACAAGAACGCTTCAAACTGTATGAGAACCTAGCGTGTCAAATTTTTCGTACCTACGATGACGTCACGAGCGAGATTTAGCGATGTGGAATTGTTATTGACGAGCTCTTGCAAGAAATCACTGCACAGTTAACCATTTTCGTGTCTGAGTAACGCGTGTTTTCATGGCAATGGTCACAAGCGGACTGACTTAGGTTTGACTGACTTACACTTTTACCGTCTATTTCGATATAGGTCTGTGGCGTGAGCTAATCGCGTTGGACGGCGGCCGCGCGGCAATGATGCGTGATGCGCGCACGCACCGGCATCACTTATGTCGTCGCGATTAACACGCCCCCTACCGCGCTGACTGATCGGCTGCCATCGCAATTTGTCCCTGTAAATTGTATCAAAATATCTCAATTATGCTATTGATGTTTTTAATTGAATGAAGTTCATTGGAATTGTTATTAAACCTGATTTATGATGTTGATAAATCGTGCGCTGACTTCATAAAAGCCTTAAGGCCCGGTTACGCCGAAACATTTGTCTCCTTCGCTTTCTTTACATGTAAAGAGTACAGAAAGAACCTCATTTAGTTATTTTCATCATTATCATTTTCACATTATCTTTCTTGAATAAAAATCGTTGTAGCAACTTTACGTTTCTTCAAAGTGTATGTACGAGTATAATGATGTAGAATTACTACTTGTACTATTTAGTATTATGTGGTACAATTAGATACGTTTCTGCTATTATTTACTGTGTGCTTTTAGTGATTTTCTGTGTTTGTTTATAATCATCCGTAAAGTTTATACGCAATTTAAAATTTGTAGCAATTAGAGAAACTCTTTAGCTTGGCTGGCATGTGTTTTTGTCTACAACTTGTCGTTTGCTAAATAAAAAGACACACACCCCACCACCCTCCCACACCATGTTTTCATACTAGCATCCTTACTGAAAAACCAGTTAATACTGCATGCTAATGAATTTGCTTGTAATGTAAAGAAACTTACTGTAACATTACATATAATTGTGATTACGGTTTTTTTTTACCTTTAATCAGACCCAAGGGTCCCGGGTTCGATTCCCAGCGGGGGTACATATTGTATTCGGTTTGGTTGGTGGTAGGACTTGTTGTAAGTCCGTCTGGCTAGCTAACACCATCTTATCTAAGTCTAACGCAACAATGTTTTCAGCATTGTTGTGTTCCGGCAGTTAAAGATAAGACAGCCAGTTCCTCAGTGATTGGAGATTTCGGGAGAGGCTCGCTCTTCAGCCTTATCAATACTTAACATCAGGTATGATGAAGGCTAAGAGTCTCCCCGTACTTCACAAAAAAAAACCTTTTCAAGGAAGGAGGCTGTTTTGAATATGCAACCGTTATCAATAAGTCAGTGTGAAATATGAGGAAACTCTCATGCGGCGACCTACATAAGGTAGTTCTTACTGGTTTCTTAAATGCGCACATGTGCGAGAATAAAAATTCTTGGTGAAGTATACACTAAAACTACCTATAAAAATATTTATGTAAGTATAATTTTTTTGTATACTTGACCAGAATTTTTATTTGTCCTACTTTTGAATGATTTTTCAGCAAATAAATGATTTCTATGATTCTATGATGAAACTTTTAATATTTTTCAGTATTCACTTGGGATAATATTAGGACTTTAACTATGAAATTGCCGATTTGTATGAAGATTTTCAAAGAAAGTTCGTATTCCATACTAACAATTTTTGTTATAGTTACTACCGCAAGTGCTAATGCAAAAAAATAATAATGGTACAATCATTGTTTAAAGACTAAAGAATCTAATGCTATATTTATATTTAAAAGAATTATGAATAAATTATATTAAATAAAGTAGTAAATTTTACTAACAAAAAAGGAGAACTTTTCGAGGTATTTTTTATCGTCTATGAAACGAAAATAATAACCATGAGATTAATTATTCTCAATCATTATGATCTTAATTTAATATAAAATCAACCTATAGATGTACCTTTTAATCACAGAAGTAGTGAGGTTCTCTAGAAGTGTAAGAAAAAAATCGGCAATTTCATACTTTAACCCCTATTATTATCTATGTTCTTTATGTTAGGAGTACTTTTGTCGTTTCTAAGATTTAAAATGATGCTACTTTAATTACAAAATAAAAAAAAAAAATATAACAGGGCTACAACATTGTAATACCATCAACTCAAATACGATTCTTTTTAGGTTATTTTCAGTCGGTAAGAGTGGAACGCCACTATACACGCCGTATGGAAGCGTCCCTCTCTCACAACCCGAAAATATCCTAAAAAGGATCGCATAGTGTTGATGGTATAACCCCTGTTATTACAAATAATTTATTTTCTCTAAACTGTAACATAATCCAGAACGACATAATACCTTACATTATGTTTTTGCATTGCATTGCATTCTATTTTCCGACCGGCAAACGATGCAAAGAGCGGACACGCCGATTGCATATTAGTCTTGTTTTCAGTAACGTATGCAGTATCATGTTCGACACGATCGTATTCATATTCCATGCCTCGGTAAAAGAGTCGTCATACGGTAAAATTCTTTATGTTAATACCGGCCGGTCGCACACGGTATCCAATCGTGAGTCGAAATTCGTGCTCGCCTCTCCAGATAGTCCAGAGGACATGAGTTACTCCTCCGATGAGACGTTATCGCACCGTTTGCTTGTCGGCTACACGCTTGTAAATCTTGCTATGTTGCCGACTATTGTGATACTGCAGTAACTGCATCTAGTTTCGATTTTGATGCAGTAAATGCCCATCTTCAGATAGAAAAGAACAATGAAACGCTAAGCAATTGAATTGGCCGAGTAGGTAACCATTTTGTGAATGGTACAATGAATTGATACTAAAACGGTATTCATGGTTAACACAATATGTTGCTGTCAAATTATCATTATAAACCCTAAATAATAGTGACAATGGGACCCTTTGTTCTCTTGATACAATTGAGATGTAATTCGATATGACTATAGCCCTGAGCCTAAATATGCGTGTTATCTCTATAATAATTTAATCTGGACCCAAATATTACACTGAGAAAATGTTTAGATATTCGGTAATTTCAAAATTTAACGCTTCAGGCTAAACGAGTGGGGCTGATATATTTATCAATATAGATAATCCAATTGTTTGTTTCCTTTACAAAAGATAGAGCGATCGATTGAAAAGGGGTAATAATAGACTACACATACTTATCTCGCGGAACCCATCTCTTGTATAAAACATTTTTTTTTATCTAGGAACATTTGAATCGGCCGCTGTGCATCTTTCGTTGTGGCATAGAATAGCTCCTATCTATTCACTAGTTACAATTCTGGGCAGCTACCGATCGAGATGTCTTTGTTGAACAAAGAAAGCTTGTTTGTTGTGTAAAATACGAAAACGTCAGGGTCCATTATTGTGTTGTGTTATGAAATTTATTATTATGACAAATTGTGAGGTCGGAGTTAATCCTTTCGTTTGTGCCATCTGCTGGGATTAAGTTGGACTCGTATTTCTAAGAAGCGTGAATCGTTTATTTTTTCAATATGTGTTTTATAACTTTATTTAATCGAAATTACTGACTTTAACGTAGAAATGTCTACGACAATAATGTTCCTTTTTCATAAAGTTTTAATGTCAGTAAAGTTCTGAATAAAAATGTAGGTACATTCTTAGAAGCAGAAGAGGAATCGCCAAGCTTATTTTGCAATTTACTGATAAAACTATGAAGCTGTTTACGGAGGGATCGAATCGATGCGTTCATAGCTAGTATGAAAGTTTCATTGACCTGGGGCACTTTTCCTTATTCGAAAATATACTTTGAAATTCGCAATAGAATGTCAGTCGCAGGGGACCGCGGCGACCAAGTAAAGAGCATTTTATAAATGTGTTTCCAGAATGGAACGAGACGTACCCGGCCGGCGGAACGCACGGCGATGCACCAAGTTTAATGGAAAAGAATTGAAAAGTAGCGCGTCTATATGGTAATAGAAATTGCCCGGAAGAAAGGAACACAGACGACAGAGTGCCATGCTTTGAGTTATAGTTGTTTTCTCTAAAATTGAGCATTATTGCGTACTTTACCCCGGGAGGATCTGGCGCGCCGGGATCGCATGTTTGTATTTTGAATAGCAATGGAAAACTTGGATGTTTATGTACGCTCAATATCACGCTTGCTCGCAATGGCTTGGTTACTCCCACTTTACGCACACTATTCAAAAACGTTTCTAGGTATGCATTAAAAATCGGAATTGAAATATCTGCAGTTACATTGGAAATAAAAACGGTATAGGTAGCTAGATTGTTTAGTTGAAAGCATTTATTTTGTGATTGGCATTCCGTTTGAAAGCCAATATATTGAGTTTGGAAATATTTTCTGAAATGTAAAACCTAACGTTTTCGGCTTTTATTACTGGTCTATCTAAGTTTTCAACTCAAATAGATCTAGCTAGAACTACAAACTAAATAAACGCAAGCCTATAACGAACTAAGGTTCATTATTTTCTTATATTCCAAACAATATACTCCTCAGTATATTGTCGCCGTAACATCGTGTTGTACTTAGTGACTTTGCTTTTAATTATCAGTAAACACGGCTAGGCCATACAAATATTTGAGGAGAGGAACACAAGAGACCACTTAAAGTGGCTTCATTCTTGTCTCCGAGTGTCGGGACGTTTAAAGCTGTACAGCTTATCTTTATTGCACATTTGTAACACGATAGGGAAATTAAACCAATTCGATACAGTCTGTCTGCGGTGATATTTATACGAAGTTTGTAAATCCTATTGTATTTTTTGTTTGTTTTTAATGATTGTGACATTTTTATAGTTTGATGTGAATGTTATACTGTTTATGGGGAATATGAATTTAACTATAACCAGTAAAATGTATCTAAGTGTTGACCCAGGATAGTAAGTCGCTAGTCGCTACCAAAATTCGATTCTGTTGTTTATGCGTAGAAAATGAAATATAAAACCGGTCAAGAGCGAGTCAGGCTCGTGCACCGAGGGTTCCGTACCATCTTAACGGCATACCAAACCAAAAGCAAAGTATAAAATAACTTTTTTTAAGATTTATGCAAAAGTAGACATCGTTTTATTTTCGTGTCATTCTTACATAAACTTCTATAACATTGAATAATTTCTGATTTTTCTCTATGTAAACTTCAGAGAGAGGAGGGGGAGGGGGGGGGGGGGGGGGGGTTACGGTAGTAATGTGCAAGCAGCGCTCTTTCATATGATACAGTAACCCTTTTTAAATTTTTAAGACCCCTGTTGCAACAAATTTATTATATATAGTGTGTGTGTGTTTTTATTTGTCTTTTATTTGCAAAATAGTTGGGCAAACGCTATCTAAAACTATTCCAAATTTCAAGTTGATAGCATTAGTGGTTCTTGATATATCGATTTGTGACAGACAGACTGAGTCGCACCATAAGGGTTCCTTTTTACCATTTTGGAATGTAACCCTAAAAACAGAGACACAGTCGAAAAGTTCTACGAATACTGTTTTGGAATTAGTTGATATTTTTTTTTGTGCTTCGAACATTTTGGTTTCATTTATTTGTTTTAGAAATGGAATATTACACTTTATGTTATAAAACAATTTCAAGAATCCCAAATAATGTCGTTATGTATTTATTTTTGTGCAAGTAACTTCATCTCTTTGTAATAGTATAGATAAAATCACGTGGCTGTAGACTGTACCTACTGCTAAGTCATATAGTTTAGCATTGAAAATGCAAAAACAAAACATACGTGCATTTATATCTAAGATACGTACGAAAAAACTTTATACGGCAGAAATAATTCTAGAAAAGATTTATCACTTAAGTAAGATTTCTAAAAGTGAATACCTACTATTAAATTATAAAATCACAGTTAATAAAGAATTTAATGTTCGTAAATAAATCTTAAATGTATGCCAATTGCCATTATTTCCGCGTACAAAATCTTAGTCAGCAAAATGCCGAGTTTTTATTAGAAAGACAGATGGTAGTCGCACGGCTTATCTAGTTGGTGGACGTTCAGACACGATTTTTATTAACGTCACCGTTACCGGAATGTAGAATTAGACCTCTAATTGTAGTCAGTTTGTACACGTCGTCGCCTGTTCAATATTCATGTCGAGATTATGCTCACATAATTGCCTCTTATAAATCTAAACGCGTCGATGACATCTTAATTGCTATAGTAACAAATCACCGTAAGAAAATATTTAGCAATGTCCTCTTGATTGATATTATCGGAGGATAGTTTAGTGGTGTCGTGTCAAGCGTGAGCGGGAAAAGTTTTGAAGGTTTTCAACACTAAACGTGGAATGGATGGAACTATTGGAATGGATGACCTGTAATATATTTT
This sequence comes from Chrysoteuchia culmella, assembly GCA_910589605.1. Lineage (NCBI taxonomy): Eukaryota > Metazoa > Arthropoda > Insecta > Lepidoptera > Crambidae > Chrysoteuchia > Chrysoteuchia culmella. Next base: position 13,607,575 of record OU342653.1, read on the forward strand.
TTACTTAATTTCTTGGTTTTGGCGAATGAAGTCGCTGTCCCACTACACGAGACATACGTGTATGCACGTTGAGCACCCAAATATGCATAATTTTACTTCAGTTTCCATTGAATTATTCAGGCAAAGTTAGACGTCCACGTGTCGCGTGTGTAGTGTGCATAGCGTCACATTAACACTTAACACTTTGGAAAGGATACACGAAGAGACGTCCATGTGTCGCGTGTGTAGTGTGCATAGCGACACATTAACACTTAACACTTTGGAAAGGATACACGAAGTAAATTATACGTGTAGAGCGTACGCAGAGTTGATGATATAATGTTCATATATTATAAATACAAAGATTAATGTAAATTTCACAGATTATGTATATTTGATATATTTTTGCGATTATATTTGGTAATTGTATAATTTATTTAAATTTACATTATAGCAATCTCTTAAGCAAAGGTTAACAAGTAGATGATTATATAAAAGACCACAATGCTTGGATGTGATACTAACAAAAACATAACTACTTATTGTAAATTTATAAAAGGAAAATATTCTAATAACTGAGTATGAGAAAATTTTCCTCTTATATTTAAATTTCAAGACTGTACTGATTTGTGTCTGGCAACAACATGTTTCTTTGTAAATGTTGTTGTTTCTGTTAAAACTGATAAGTTTCTTGCGGCCGTTCTTCTTATCAGTTAGAAGATGTCCTGAATGGCTGGTAGTGGAATAAAAAATTTGGACGATTCGAAAGCACTTATATATAAGTCTCGTCGTCTCAGCCACTTAACACTCACTGCTGGGTATAGGTCTCCCCCAAAAAGGGGGGGTTTGCCATAATTGCCACGCTTGACAGGCGGGTTGGCGATCGCAGTATGGCCAAGTTTGTAGGAGACGCTGCTGCCCGTCTCCTTAGTCGCCTTTTACAACACCCACGGGATGAGTCGACACTACACAGCTTATATAAGTCTATTTGAATAAAAATATTTTGACTATGACTTTGAAAGTACCCTAAAAGCATCTTCAATTGACAGCATAAAGTTATCCCGCTTGTAAAGCGTTAGCTGCCGTTCCTCAGACATCGACTTTTTAGTAATTGATGTCTTAGCATCAGTTTACGTCGTTTGGTTGAATATTCGTGTTTCATAAATTAAGTTGGCTCACTTAATTATCCTCTATTCATCACTGATAATTGGCAAACGAGAGTTATCGTCACGTTTTCCTACTAACGGTTTGCTATTTAGGTTTTTTTTATGATATTTTCTGAAATTGGTTTTGTACTATGTTCTCTCTTTAGAACGCCTGTCAACCATGCATAACGTGAAATCGGTTGAAGTTGTACTTGTTTGTACTGCGATCGGTTTTTATTTCTTTCTATTATTAAAAAAATCGGCCAAGTGACCGCCTATTGTGTGTATACTCTGTACGTGTTTGTTTTTGTAATGTGTGCGAAAAAGTTTCTATTATTATATTAAATACACCTACCTACCCAAAATGCCACTATAATTTAAAAATAACTTTGTTTTTCATAGTGTCTGTATGAATGACAAAGTTATATTTGCGGTTTTGGCAAATGTACTATAGCTCTGTAACTGCATAATATATTTCGTTCAAACTAATTTTCGTGTTTTTATAAAGGTCTACAGCATATTTTTTTTTTGATTTTTCACTTTCTTATTTTAAAAGTTAGAGGGGGGGGGGGGAGGGGGGACACACATTTTTTAGTACGTAAAGCGTTTTACAGAATACATCTACCGACCAAGTTTCAACTGTGTAATCCTCATAGTTTTGGAATAAAGTGGCTGTGACATTTTACCACTTTGGAAGTGTATATCTTTCAAACAGTTGATTTTGTGAAAAAACTGTAATAGGAACTTCAATGTAATTTTTAAAGACCTATCTATAGATACGCTTCAAGTATAAGTTTGAAAAAATAAATAAAAAAAAGTTTCAAATCCCTTCGGGAAAAACGCTATATTTCTGAAACTGACAACCATATTTCGTTCAAACCAATTTTCGTTGAAAGTTTTTATTAAGATGTACAGCATATATATTTTTTTTAAATTTTTCACTCTCTTATTTCAAAAATTAAAAAGGGGGGGGGGGGGGGCGGGCGGGGCACATTTTACCACTTTGGAGGTACATCTTTCAAACGGTTGACTTTGAGAAAAAATCGTTTTAGAAACCTCAATGCAATTTTTATAGACCTATCTATAGATACCCCACACATATAGGTTTGACAAAAAAAAAACAGTTTCAGTTCCATGTATAGGAGGGCCCCCCCTTAATTCATATATTTTTTTATTTTTGTGTAAAAACCGTAAAGCGGTTTACAGAATACATCTACCTACCATGTTTCAACTATGTAATCCTCATAGTTTTGGAATCAAGTGGCTGTGACATACATCGATTTGGCCGTATCTATAAGGGTTTCGTTTTTTGCCTTTAGGCTACGAAACCCTAAAAAAAGGGTTTGGCGTTATAGGAAATGAACTTTTAAGTTTGTGTTTTGGACATCACATATGTAAGTATGTCGAAATTTCGATTACGAGATCAGAATTTCAGTATATTAAATACTCGTACCTTACCATATTGTTAACAAAATCGTTTGCCAGTAAAACTTTTATGACGCATATTTTTAATCTTGGAGATATTAAAATAATGCTATTTGCTAGGAGGCGGGCTACTAGATCCCGCTTCGTTAAATGCCGTCGTAAATCGTAAATCCGTGACTGTTTGTCGTAGACGGTCGTTATTATGAATAATTATGTTATTTTACGGTGGCCGACAACCGCGATGTATCTCAATATTTGGAAGTTGTGTAACTGTACGTGGAAAGTGTTTGTAATAAGACATAGTATGAAATAATTAGCTAGAAAAGTCGCGATTACTTCCTTCAACGCACAAAAAAACTTTGGTACTTAAGTGATTGTTGAGGCTTATTTTTGTCTATGATGCTTCTGAGGTTCTAATTATGAACCCCGATAGAGTTCCGTTCGTGATTCGTTAGTTTGGTTGAGAATATTTTTTTCTTGGATGTACGTTTTATAACATACTTATTTATGTAGGAACATACTCGTAAACTAAGGCTAAGTGCGAAATCTAGCTTACCAATGAGGTCAATTACTATCTTGCTCTTCCAGTGAAGTATCTATTCGTATACCCAAGATCTGCAATTTCCCTATACTTCATTTAGTTACAGGCTAGCGTATCTTCCACGCTTGTCGCTTGCGCCCATTTAGGCCTTAACAGAACCTAAGGCAGAACTGAATAAAATTACACTTAACAGGCATAATCGCGGGCGTAGGCAGCGTATTATGCATTTCCTAACGACATTGCCGCATCTGTTTTTTTGCTTGGTCTATATAATTTGTGGGTTCATACGCGGTAGGGCGCGCGTGTGCGGCATGACCGACGCGGATGTGTTTACGACCCTACGCCTGTGGACATAGTGTTTATAGCAATAAATTTTACTCTATTAGCCACTGCATCCGTGTCATGTTATCATAACGTGCTTTAATTTTTTAACATATCGTAGGTACTTACTCGTAAATCCTACAGCTATATTGCTGAAAAAACAATTGTCCCGCCCGAAAATAACTTGTGAGCCGAGTCGAATTTTCTAGTGTTTTTATATTAAGATTTATGATATAAGCTAGCATTGAAAATGCAGACTTCATAAGAAAAAAGTATTAAAGTATCCGTAGGTACTATTTAAATTAATTACTAAAATTTAAAGTAGATAACAAAATACTAGGATAGGATTACGATTGGTTGTTCTAACAATATTTTATGTATAATACCGCTCATACCCGTTAAAATATCTAAAGAAGATTCGATAAATCTGGACCAAAAAAACGATAGGCTCCTGCGCAAAAAAAAATACCTATGCCTAAATGTTCATAATAATGTGTTAACTCTGTGTATATATGGTAGTTGGTTTATTTAATTTCAATAGCTATCATGAAAAAAGTTTTTTTGTGGACATGATTATTTAAGCCGTAACAATAAAATTTTGATTTGTTAAAGTTAGATATTGTTTTATGTCTAATATTTTTACTTCTTGGTTACTTAAAGATTTAAATATACCTATATCTCTGCTTTAACTTTCCCTAAAATTGGTATCTTTGTAAGGTAATCTTAATTAATAAGCCACGATTTTTGAGAATGGCGGATATCAATAATTGGTTTGTTTATTAAATGCTAAATTCTGAGACTACTTTCGTTTTACGAGTCTCTTTTTAACTCCAAAATTATCGAGAGTAAACGAAATAAAAATCTTTTTCATTTAATATGGAATGTAGTTTTTAAGTTTTTTCGTTATTTTTAATATTACCTAGTTACAGCAATTCAACGTAGGTATAGGTATTTCACGACCTTTTTGGCGCAGGGATTCTTTACCCATCTTCTGCGCCAGAGGTCCCGGGTTAGATCCTCGAACAAGACAAATATTTGTGTGCATGAACATGTTTTTTTGTCTTTGTCTGGGTGTTTAACATGCATATTTTGTATATATATATTAAAAAAAAGGGTATATATAAGTATGTTTATCCATTATCTAGTATCCATAACACAAGTTCCTCATGAACCTTAACGTGGGCTAGATGATTGGTGTGTTTGTATGCAATTATTTATTTATTTATTTCAGACTAATGTGTTTTACTGAAATAATAAATTAACACCTGGTATCAGCTATTTTTAGGTCGCTTGTTTATGATAATGCGAGGGGTATGTACTTATTTTTAATATTACTGTCATAAATCAGCAATAAATAATTTTATAGAACTTTCTCATGCCACAAAAAGAGTTGTATAATATTAACCTACCTAAAATGAAATAAATACCTAAATATGTATGGTACATTATTTGAACTTATATTTGCTTATACAATCTGTTAAGTTGCTTTCTGTGAGAAATGGTACAATCTTCTGTAAGTTGAAATTCTGCTGTATATTTAGTGGTCATTAGAGCAGTATAAACTTTCTATACAAAATTTTCTAACATGATTATCATTTAATAGTATTCATATTCATAGTTAGATTAGAAATATTATTATTTGATCAATCTTAAACTTTCATCATATGTAAATCACTGTCGGTACCTAATCGTATTAGGTGGCGTTTACTTCTTGGGAATTCTTGTAAAAAAATCTTTAATTTTTAAATTGGCGATTATGTAAATGATTATTGAGACCGATGACCCCACAACGGTACATTACGATGTTTCCCAAGTGTCGAGTACACCGTTAAAGAAATGATTCATTACCGGCACTAGAACAAACTCTAGGGATATTTGTTCAAATATTCTCACGCGTGGCCGATCCGCAACTCAAATCTCGGGCTTACACTTGAAACGTTAGAAAGGTTTCTACTAATAAATATAGACTCAGCCAGTTTTATTTAATTTTATTTCAAGAAAAACATATTGTAACTATTACCATGTCTATAAGTCGATACATAATTAACATCTTCCTGGAATCGGCATCTTACATACATATAATATTTTTAATGTGAATGTTGGGACGTTGTTACTGAATCACGCTGAGATGATGCTCAAAAACGGATGGAAAAGAAGAGCACACATATAGTTTATACCTATCTATATCTAGATTGAAACATACCGGCAAGAAAACCACGCGGGCGATGACTGTCGCGATAGACTTCACTAGGGTATGTCATAAAACACTGTAACTTATACACTTTTGGAAATGTAGAATTGCTGCACCGCACTGACGAATTCATATCTCCAAGTCGAACAGTTCTTAAATAGGTCCGGTTCAAGTAACAGCGCATAGATAGGCTAACTTTTGACACCTCCGCTCCGGGTCAACAGTGCTGGTTTTGCGCGCTTCACCAATATTTGTCCAATCGTCGTCTCATTCTCCAGTGACTACACTCAGCTGTCGAACTTTTGTTCCGTCCGTTTTATAATATTTAGTTGTTTATGTTGCGACTGTGTCACTTTTTGACATTTCAAGTGGGTTTGGTTCATTATCTACACTTATACTGATTGATGAAATAATATTTTCATTTTTAAACTCTCACATTTTTAATTTTGTTGCATTGAATAATTTATTTGTAGCTTTATCTGCATTGACAGCTTTTTATATCTAGTTTTTATTATTTTTTTACCTTTCGCGTGTCAAATTACTTCTGTTACCAGTACAAAAGACTCTTCCAATACTACTTGCTCTGTAATATAGTAAAAAATACCATTACAAGTGGTAGCCCTTTTCTGATCATACCCAAAGATATGTTTGAACGATTCTCACACTGTGACCCGGGGTCTATGCGACTCATTAAAAGGTGTCGTTACGTTTCTCGATCTCAGCTGCTGCTGTTATCGTACTATAAAACCCCACCGATCTTACAGCTGATATGATAATGAAATCCAATACGTCGGTATCGCATAGTCTTAACTACCAGTTTTGGAGTAAGGTCAGAATCAGAACTAACTCGTAGAAAGCCGATCGTTTTTGTTTCGATCAGAAGATTGTGAGGGCTATTAATGTTAGAGCTTTAGCGTAATTTATAATGCCATTAATTTGTATTGTCAGTACAAATTAATGCCATTAATTTGTACTGAAAATACAAAAATGTTTTTGCGTATTTTTAAGCCTCTCAATAAATTAGTTTTATGGGATGGTTGTTTTAGTACCTACAGCGTGATAACTTTGTTATAAGAACAACAATGTCTGGCAATGTTGCAGCCGCAGTTACTTTACATAGGTACTATATCCTCATTCAACATTAGTGTGTAGTTTTCTTAGTTATTGAAATAGATAAAATAATGAATAAATAGTAATAAATATTTCTAACGCTCACACCAATGAACCTAGCCCCAAAGTAAGCACTGTAAGGCTTATGTTATGGGCTTGTAGTAGGGTAACGGATATAAATACATATAATTATACATATATAAGAATTTATGTCTAGAAATAAATATAAACGTCCATGACTCAGGTACAAATGTTCGTATTCATTATACAAACATTTGTTTCAATATACAATGACACATATACAATGTATTCTTCAATTATTTTGTTGAAGATAAATCCCCAAAGACACAACCTATTTATTATTATATTTCATGAATGACTTTCAAATGAAGCCCTTTGGCGTTACTAACAAGGTTGGATGCCAATAAAATTAATAGAAGTTACCTATGTAGGCACAGAATATAACCTAACAAATCGTTCAGCCTACACTCGTGGGCACACTTCCCACATCCTCGCATTCATTGTCATTTGTGGATATGTATACCTACATTATTTTAGGATTTGAAATATAGGTTGCACTGGTGTTATTATTGGCTACATTTCATTGGATTTATTCATCATTTGTAATGCTATCAGTTGTAGATCAATTTAAAAGTGTTAATCCTCAGTGCAATGATGCTACTGCAACTTGCCGGCTAAATGCTAATACAAACTTTGTTTTCTTCCCTGTGGTAGTTATTTACAATTTAAGATTTCAATAACGTTCGCGTTATACATAGGTACAAGCATTTTTTTTTTTGACATTTTTATCTAAACCCTTAACTGTAGGTAGTCAATTTACCTCTTTATGTGCCTTACGAATAAGTTGCGGTCGTTAGCGGTGATGGATCCGCGCCGACCGACCGCTCGCACCTCGGGCGCGAGTTTGACGCGAATCGATTAAGTTCGACAGTGTTCTGTTCGTTTGTCGAGCGAATGGTTCGCGAGTAATTACTTGTTCGGTGTAGTGTCACCACATTTTGGAATAAAAGTTAAATATTTTATTTTTTCACGGAGGCATAAGTCGCGGTCTTTCAGAAAGCTCTTCGCTCCGCAATTCGTGTGCATTGTTTTGTGCAAAATTTAACTTTGTCCTAACTGTCGTGAGTGGTGTGGGTTATAACTCATAATGTTTATAGACTTATTATTTCTTTGTTAAATATTCCTATTTCCCTTCCTATTACTATTAGTTTAACGACGACCACTGAAAAACTTTATTACAGCCATCATCGTAGCACCAATTTACTAACAATTACGATCAAAATAATAAGTGTAACGTCTTAACTAAATTCTAAATTGAATATCAATCAATCATTCAAAAAAACTTTCTTTTAATTTTCCAAAGTATCGTTTCGTTACCCTAGCAGGAACGGATATTGAACCACAAGACCATGACACACCGATAATGAATTCTGTCCGGGCTGATGCGACACAAACGCCCGAGTTTATTAGCACTACGTAATTTTAATTACAACTCAACTTTGCCTAATTCATCCTGTCAAGCCGCAATTTGGACACTTTTGATTTTAATTTATGACCGAAATAATAAACCTTCGTTGAGGTGCGATATTTTATCGCCGACTTGGAATAATGGGAATGCGCAACCCGAAAGGGCGAGGTGGTACATGTGAAATTTATGACTCCAAATTCTTCAAAACACAGACATGTACTTAATATCGATAATCAGCTTGGGTGTTGTTACGGTATATTTTCATTTTGTTTTTTACAAAAGATTCAAAAGAGAGACGAGATATTTTTAAATAAATTTACCGAATCATCAAAGCCAAGTCACAGCTCATGATTGCATGTGGTATTAAAGAGAACATTCTGTATAAGGTAATTGTAACTATTTATAGACTATATAAAATTTTATTGTGACAAAGAACGACAATGATTAAAATAGTAAAAAAGAAATTTGCATTTTACTGTATAATTTTGTAATCACAATAAAAAAGGCGTCAAGCCCTCGTTTAGATATTAACGATTGAAATCTGAGAACAAATTAAATGAAAACGGCTGTTAAACGAAATCAAAATGAGATGGTGCCAACACCGTTTAAGTGTATTTACATGTTAATCGTTTACAAAACTGACTAATGAAAGGACCAAGCATATTGTTTTATTGCCATGACCTCGGTAATTGAACTTTTTAGAAGGCTTGTCCGTTGATTGCGATTTCTTCTGGAATGAATTGTCCAATTACCGCTGGTTCGAGACAAACATTTGTTAATTTCAGAGAAAATTCAATCCAATTTGTGTACGCGTATAGCGAATAAAATACTCCCTTCAGTTTGTTTCGCATCATAGCAGTAATTCTTAGTTTATCAGCCTTTTCTTTATTCATCAGTAGCCATTAACAAGGACAATTATCTTAACTCTCTGAATCACAAGGTGTTCGGGTCTTAATCAGCGCACGGCTTTTCCAATCTAGGCCCCTCGACGTATTATCGATTGTCGCCCAGCAGGGTGCACGACAAAAGAATCCAATTTTAAATAAATCGCGCGAGACCGCGTTGCGCCGAGAAATTAGGCGTCGCGTCCCCCGCCGCGAAAACTCGTCGTAAATAAGTGTCGCGAGCGGGCTCGAGCTTCGTTGCACTGGCCACGCTTAAAAAACAAATTCTTGTTATACACTCGTTTAAGGATTTAATTACTTGCATCGCTGATGGGCTCCCCGCACCCCCCTGTCGCCTCGGTCTCCCGTACTCACACGTGATCGTAAATCCTCACTTCGTTAATGACCCGAACGCTGTTTCGCGATGAATTACCGCTTAGCCTTGTTGACTTTTTTCCGAAATATGTTTCCGATTTTAGTGAGCGTGGGCTTAGTATAATGGCCTGTAACTCTTAAGTGGTTTTTCGAGTTCATCGCGATTTATGTTTCAATAGGATGAAACAATGTATTTAATATCTGCTCTTATCTTCATGCGCATCTTATAAATTTCATCGATTTACTTCATTTTAGATGTTTCTTTTTTCAGAAAACGTATTGGAATCATTTCCTTTGGACGGGTCGTGGTAACAATTCTTTTTTACTTTTTTGAGTTTTTTTTTTTCCAACTGACGACGAGTAAAAAAAAGCCGTCAAGGGTGTATAGTAAAATAACATGAAATCAAATAGGCGTCACTTGCCGCACCTCTCCATTTCATGGAGTGTCGATTCCTAGTTCCCATGTTCTTAAATTGTATTATAACGTAATCTTGTGATTGACATTTTTTCTACTTTAGCATGAAAAGGGTGTGCACCCGCCCTCTATATTCATTTTGAGGTATCATCGGTGACGCCGCCGTTTTCAATTTAGCGGGTTTGGTGTCGAGTGTCGTGAACAAGTGAGCATCGGGCCACCGATTGCCTTCCACTAAGAGTCGTCTCTATAACTGCGCCTTTTCGCCATGCTGTCGGTGCGTCGTTTGTAAACACGATACTTCCTTCCACAACTCGCGAGTCTCGCATGTGATTGCGGCCCCTTTACTTTAATCAAATGGCTGCGACAAAGGATTGAAAAGAACGCTCCTCGATTTCGTACAAGCGATCGGTATTGGCTGCAGAATTCCTTTACGGATTGCCGACATTTTTTGCCAATGCCTCCGTAAAATAGAAGGAATTTTTCGCATATGTTTTCGGGTTATCACGTTGTGTTGGTTTCAGAGTACTTTAAACGGCATCAAAGGTTCCCACGTAAGTTGTTGTATAGTGTGTAACTGCTTGACCGCGTTGACATGTTTAACGAATATTACTCCTAGCTTCTTGAGAACCATTTCAAGCGTCGTGTAGAAGGAAATGTTTATCGTCATTCAGATAAACTTTCAAAATAATGTGAGCAGTAATTGTTTCGTGCTCTCCTTTAATCACACACTTAAGATTAACCTTCCGGCAAATCGTTGTTGGTATTTCTAACTTGACGTTTATATGAATAACTTAAGTAGTTTTTGATTACATAATGGAGTTTATCTAATATTTACTTTTTATACTTTTCTGTAGTGGTTATTCAATCATTTTAACACCACTCAATAATATACCTATCATTAACTTTCAAGTTTAGCCAGCGTTGTAGTGAATTTTTATTGTTTTACATGTTGATGTTTATTTTTCTAATGAAATAACGAAATTAAATGGTAATATGTAAAACAGCGGACTTATTAATTAAAGATTGACAAACATTTCATAACATGTTAATTGGCTACGATAGATAATATTTTATCAGAGATTATACCTACGTACATAATTTTGCATGATATAGAAGGTGACTATCTTACAGTTTCTATCTGTCTACATATATACGGTAAAGATAAGATGGTGATATATTAACATTATCAGACTAATTTCTGTGTGCCGTGAATTGTTTTTAAGTTTCGCGTGCGCTCTATCAAATTACATAAAAATACTACAAATAAATATGGCATTTATAAATAAAATAGTGATAGTAACTGGTGCCGCATCGGGACTCGGTGAAGCTGTTGCATTGAAATTTGCAAAATTGTCAGCAAGATTAGTTTTAATTGACAAGAATCTGGTGTCCTTGAATAAATCAGCGGATAACTGTGAAAAAGTGTCCAAAACAAAAGTGTTTCGAATTGTAGCCAATCTAACGAGAGACGCAGATATACAGAACATCATTGAAAAAACAGTGAAAGAATATGGAAAAATAGACGTACTTATCAACTGCGCGGGGATTTACAAAGCTTCAAGTATTCAGAACCCTGATGTGATGAAAATATATGATGGGATAATGGCTATCAATTTAAGAGCGTTGGTTTTTATTACTACAGCTGCTACACCGGCTCTCATCGAAAGCAAGGGGTGCATCATCAATATTTCTAGTGTTAGTGCCACTGATACTGTTACGGATTGCCTTATCTATGGTATGACAAAAGCAGGAGTTACTCATTTCACGAAATCTGTAGCATTAGAGCTTGCACCCGTTGGAGTGAGAGTTAACTCAATTTCTCCAGGACCAATGAAAACTAACTTGTTTTTACATTCTGACACCAAAATATCTCAAGAAGAAAGTGATAAAATGTGGGATTCGCTTATAGAAAATACAGCATTGAAACGCTTGGTTAAAGTAGAAGACGTATGTAATTTAGTTTCGTATTTAGCAAGTGATAAAGCCATTGGCATAACTGGCTCAGATTTTCTGATAGACTCAGGTCATTCCTTATTATAGTTTTGTTACAACACAAATCGTACATAATGAATTTAGATTTTTTGTTGTAGTAGGAAATATAAACTGTTACAGTAAAATTGTAGTAAAACACACTGCATTTCATACTTTGTTACGACCTTTGTTATTATTTGTACGTTACGTTATTGTACGATACTTTGTTACTGACCGACAGTGGTTCACAGAGAACCACTTTGTTAATGTTAATCTAAAGTGAAGTATTTTAGGGACGATCGTCGAGTCCGCGTCTGGAGAAAAGAAGGCGAACGTTTTTCAGAAGCCTGCATTCACGGAACAGATCGTTTCGGGGGTCCAAGTGTAATGGTGTGGGGTGAAATAAGTTTAATGGGCAAAACTGAACTGGTAATTTTGGAAGAAGGTACCGTAACTGCTGCCAGTTGCATCGAGCGTGTAATCCAACTTAATGTCATCCTATTTGGAAAAGAATCGGTGAAAACTTCATCTTCATGCAAGATAATGCCCGCGCGCATACGGCTCGTATCACTCAGAGAGCACTTTTGGAAGCCAATATTACGGTACTACCGTGGTCACCATGAGTCCCGACCTCAATCCTATCGAACATTTATGGGATTAATTAAAAAGAAGCCTTAAGTCTAATGTCAGTCATTGAATAGCCGACAAGACCTCATCAACGCCCTAAAAGTCTGTTGGGAGCAAATACCGACTGAAAACGTTATGCATTTAATCGAAAGCGTTCCAGGTAGACTTAGAGAGTTCATACGGACTATAGGAGGACCTACTTGCTATTAAAAGTGTAAATTTTCATAAATTTGTGCAAAAATTGTGGTAATATTCAAACTTTTCTATCTTAGTTAATTTGTGTTAATTTTCTTAAAAAATATATTAGGTACTGTGTAATTCACATAAAACTTTTCACTGTTGTTTATGTTTACACAATTTCCAAACGCAAACTTTAAACACCCTTATAAAAAAAAATACTTAAGGGAAAGGAAATATAAAACGGGTTGGGAAAAGAAAAGAAAAGATTTGATTGTTTGTTTGTTTGCATTGAATAGGCTCTGAAACCAATGAACGGATTTGGATGAAATTTGGCACACATATAGAAGATAGTCTGGTTATGAACATAGGATACTTTTTATCCCAATATTCCCACAGGAACGGGTGCCACGCGGGTGAAACTGCGAGCGACCGCTTGTCTTAATATAAATAAAAACATTTTATAAAAAAAATCAAACCGACTTCAAAAAGTAAAAAATAAAACTTTTGGAGTCGGTGCCAGCCAAAGCATTCTACATTGCACTTCTATTAACTATATTTTTTTGACCTTAGCTAACTAGCACCGACTCCAAAAGTTTTATTTTTTACTTTTTGAAGTCGGTTTGATTTTTTTTATAAAATGTTTTTATTTCAGATTTTTTTGTTACATTATGTGCCGTTACTTACACTAAAAATCAGCGCATACACAACAATGATGTCATCTAGGTATACGACTACTTGCTAAAAGGTGATTGATATTTTTCAGGATTATGAAAAAACTACTAGCCAGATCTTCGTAAAAATTATATGGGACCACACATAAACCATTTTCTTCCAGATAAAAAAAGAATTTTAAAAATCTGTTAACAACTGGCGAAGTTATGGTGGAACATACATAATACAGTCGACTTGATAACCTCCTCCTTTTTTTGAAGTCGGTTAAAAATATTTAAATAAATCGACTGCTCACAAGTTATTCTCTCTCAGACGTGACTCGAAACCGTATTATTATTTTGTCGATGTGACTAGTTTATACCTTTGTCCAGTATAAATTGTTACAATTTTCTGACAAAACTTGCCACGCGTCTTATTTAAATAAAATAGAGATTAATTAAACATAACTTTAGCTCTTCAACGTTAACATATTCAACAATAGCTCCACCTTGTTTTAGGTTCCAGTAAAAAACTAAGGTTGGGTATTAGATATGAAACTAGTTTGTAATTCTACGACATCGCCGAGATCTTATCGGTCGATCGGTTCCTCAACCCTTTAATATATGCGGCGCTTTTTCGATCCGAAATATTTTAATAGTAACTGGCCTGACCATGTGGAGACCATTTAAACTTAGGCAAGAGTTTTGTTCGACCAGCTTCAGTGAACTCCGTATTTCCACGAGCACTGGAGCAATAAAGTAAGCAGTTTTACAAGTGAGTGGCCTCAGAACGCTTGCACGGGTTAGCGTAGCCCGATATTCTTATTTTATGACTGAAAAATCTTGCAAAGAACATGATATAATGTTGTTATTACCGAGTTCCGGTGGAATCTTTACTCGGACAAAGGTTCATCGTATGCGGAATGAAAAATTGTATGTATTATTATGTAAGTATCAGTTTGGGTAGCACATAATATAAAATACTTTAAATTCCCTGAAGCTTCCTGCATCTTGTCTGCCCCAAGTTATGAGGAGTTCGTTCTTGATAGATGAAGAGACATTCAAGGGAACTTTGTTCTGAAATAAAAAAGCTCGGACAGCTACAATGCTCTCACATTAAGTTGTCATGCGGCGCTCTCGCGCTCCAATTAAGTGAGATTTATTTATCCCTTCAATGTCATTCGACTCCTCGAAAGATTTAACTCGGCAGGACAATTGTTCCCCAATTTTCTAAACACCTCGACAATGCTCTCGTAATTTGTTCCATCCTCTTAGCTGTTAGATTGTTTGCTTTGGGAAAACACGGGGCGTCATCGCAGTGCCAGGGTTGTCGCTTTGTACCCGAGACGTTCGCATTCGATATTCATTTGCTCAGATGCTTTGTAATCATTTGGAGTTTGACTAGGGGAGAAAATTTAAATCATGTTGCCATTAACGTTTACGTAGGTTGCGAACGTTTTACAGCGGAAATGATTATGCTCTTTGCATTATCAGACCCCTAAACCTTGATATAAATTTTGAATAATGAAGCTTTATCTCTCTCGAATTTGTCTTGTCACGTCAGGACCTGTATTCATCAAAAGTTGCTGTCTTTTACCTTAAGAAACCCAAAAGATTTTCAATAGGTAATAATAATCACTGGTTTGTTAATTGGCTACCGGGAACCACGTCTTTGTTAAACATGTACCACACCCTGCGTTTATCTAAGTAGTGGCTTATTTTAAATGATAAACGAGCTCCCAATCGATTTGAATAACAAGCAGGCAGATGCTCTTAATCCCTTTGATTTCATTAAACGCATGCGCCCCTTGGCTCCTGTCGGAAATATCACTCTAGTGTAGGCCTATCCTCGATTCAGCTATGTGTTGTCTATATAATAAGGTCTATTGGATTTCTTTAACGTCATTTGTGAGACCTGTCTTTGGAATTTTGAGTGCATTGTGCTTTTGAAAATATCATGACGTGACCTTGCTATATTTAGCTTGATCTTCCTACATGCCTATAAAGAAAAAAATATGTAAATTTTTCGTATACGGAAATTAGTGAAAAAAAAAGGTTTTAAGTTGAAGCTCTTGTAAGCTCTTATGGAACATCATGGTTCTATGTTAGGTAGCAATATTGATACTTATTAACGATCATGAGCCTTATTATTCTTATTTGTTATTGAAAATATAATTTGAATTGAAGGATCCTAATCTGCCATTACGAAATTTTTAAAACGTAAAATAATTATATTGTAATTCATTATATTCGAAATAATACGAGTATTATGTAATCACTGCCGCTTTATTCTGTTTTTCCTCCAAGATGTTAACGAATTCCCAGTAGAGGTGATTCCAAGTTCTTACCAATTGCAGCGTCATTTATTTTATCGTTTCGGATGAAGCCAAGTGAAAAATCCGTCAACATTAATCACGTCGATACTGAAGTACAATTTCGAATGATCGAAAAAATTTACATAAATAATTTATACCCGTGAGGCTCCGCGCCCCTAACCTAGTTGCCAGTGTTGTCTTGTTACAAAGATCTTCATTGATTTGGATCGTATTGTGTAGTGTTTATTTGTGATGTGGTCGATTTTGAATTAAAGTAAGACTCCTTATAAATACGACCTGTTTGGCGCAGGGGTACTAAACCCACCTTCTGCGCCAGAGGTCCCGGGTTCGATCCCCGGACAAGACTAATATTTGTGTGCATGAATATGTCTATTTATCTTGGTCTGCGTGTTTAATATGTATATTAAGTATGTTTTAACAAAAAGAAAGTATATAAGTATGTTTATCCGTTATCTAGTATCCATAACACAAGTTCTTCATGAAACAACGTGGGCTAGATAATTGGTGTGATTGTATACAATTATTTATTTATTTATTTAAATGCTAAACATACATACCCTCATGCCATAAATACCTTGCGGGGTTGGTAGAGCCTCAAGGGTGAAGCTTAAAATTCATGAGAGTGAAATGTAAGTAAACATGTAAGTAAGCCAAACCGCAATTAATTTAAAATTTAAAATTGGTAAGGTATCAGTTGATAGGCTTCCAATATTTGCAATAGAAAGCTAGCAGCTCCCAGTTCAGCATGGAAGCAATGCTAAACATTTGGTAATTATTTAGAATTGTCATTATCAATGAATTAACTTGTTTGCTGTAAGAATAATTTGTATTAATTGATATAAATGGCCAGTTTGGGTGATCACAGCGGGTCACCGCGAACATATAAGCTGGCGGTTCACTCATCTGAACTCACCTACATACGAAGTCGCCTGTTGGCCCGTTCTTTGCCGCGCTTGATGGAGTATTATGTTAGGCATGTGACTGTGATCGATTCGATCGAATCTCCTTTCGGACAGCACGAGTTTTTACCAAAGCTGGGGCCTCAGAAAATACCTCACCGAAGATGATGTAGCGTTTGCAGTTTACAAGCGTGTTGTTATGATAAATAGCCCGTGTTTTGACCCCTGTTTTGGTGTGTTTCGACGATGTTAATCGATTTTTGTTAGCTGCATCCGTGACAGGTGCAAGGTCTGATTAAACGCTGCATCTTTTACATCAACAAGTATTAGCTTCTTAGCGTTGTCAAGTAAAACCAATAACTTTATTTATTGGGTTATGAACAAAACGCTTAAATATAGAACGTATGGGCTTTCTGAAGGCAAGCTGTCACCGGAAACACTTAACGTTTCCGACCAATGTGTTGTCAACCTTGACCTCGTTTCCCTACCCCTTTCAAGCAGGGTTAGGGATATATCTTTTCATTTATATGGGGAAATTCTCATGTTGCATTTTACTGCTATGCACCTTTTCACCTACCTGACGAGCAGCCTTTGGATACCTTGAGGGTCACCTCTAAAGATTCTTCGCCTGTGGATGTATAAAAGGATGTATAATGTGAATTGTATAAAAGGAAAATATTCTAATAACTGAGTATAAGAAAATTTTCCTCTTATATTAAATATGTTTCAAGATTGTAGATTTGTGTTTGGCAACGACATGTTCCTTTGTAAATGTTGTTGCTTCTGTTAAAGCTGATAAGTTTCTTGCGGCCGTTCTTCTTATCAGTTAAAAGATGTCCTGAATGGCTGGTAGGAGAAAAAATTGGACGATTCGAAAGCACTTATCTATAAGTCTATTTAAAATAAAAATCTTTGACTTTGTATATGGAAGGTTCGTGCTCCCACACTCCTTCTAACCTAAAGATCTCATTAAGAATGAATAAAATGATAGGACCAGTTTCATAACGACCAGTTGTCACTGGGTTTATTATTTACGTACAAATATATGTAAGTACCTATAAATGTTAAATAAGTAGTCCGAGTTCCCTACATCTAGCAAAATTCGTCAGTGGAAGTTATTGACTAAGTATTTTCAGATTGTAACTTGTCACCATCAATCAACTGATTAATAAAGTTAGTAAACAGCTTTAGCAAAGCTCTTTTCTATGGCATATGGAATTGGTTTACACAGTCACACTTGACATCAGATGAATATACCATGACGGCTAAACTTTCGATTAATTAAGCTTTAACTACATCTTGGAAGTTAGTAATACTTTATATTATACTTTTTATTTGCCTCCTTTACAAGGAATAGCGTCGGTCGCGTCGTCCAAGCATGGGCTCAGTCAATTAACCTTCGTTAGCTGCCAATAAATATCGCGATCCAGACGCTCACTTGCGCTTTCTTAGTCAAGCACCTTACGTCTTTACGCTTACAGACTATTTTCGAACTTTGTTTTTGGAAAAATTGAATATAAAGCAGTATGGACTAGGCAGGTTTTTAGCAGGCTAGACATAATTAACGAAGCGTTCCGGTAGCATTCAGCGTATAGGCCGTTTAACTTGCGCCGCACCTGATAATTCATTAATGAATAACAATTTACCAGCATTCAGTTTTTATTAAACCCACATATTTATTGAAAAGGGTCGTTAACATATTGTGAGTTACTACTGCTTTTTTAATGGAATCGGTGAAAAATTGAGTCCTTTAATAAAGATAACCTTTTTATGCAGGTCCAATAAATAGATACTAAATCAAATTATTGGTAATAAAACTCTTGCTGATCACGTTTAAGCTTCAAAAGTTCGTTTTTATAATTTTATGACGTTCTTTTTTAAGGCTGTCAAAAATACGCCTGCCTTTTGTGATTATTTATTATTAAGAAGTTTTGACGAGGTCTTTCATAATCAAAATACTTAGAAGCAAAGGTACTTTAATATTCTTTTGTTAATTCTAAATGTGGTTAACCCTTCTCAATACCTACGCATAAAGTGCATTCTATTTTTATTGAATTTGTGGCAGGAACTACGTTATCTTTACAAATAACCTCAATCAAAACCATAGGAATATAGAACTCATAATTACGAACAACTTTATAAGCAACCCTGAAATCGCAGAAAAAAGAACTTCATAAACTCTAGCAGACTTTAAAATAAAAAGTATAGGTACATATATTTGAATGTTCATATCATTATAAGCTAATATTCAAGTAAAGATGTAGAGTTTGTTTCTTTGAAATCACTTACTTAGTTATGAATTTTAAATAGAAAAATATTGGAAAAAGATCAACTCGGCCACAGTTGAATTCTCAGACGGGACTCGAACTCGAACCTTTGGGAATCCTGCCCACTGCTCTGACCACTGAGCTACCGAGGCTTACTTTGTTTTCGAAAATTACCGTTTGTCGGTCAAAGTCTTAAACTCTAGTTATAAGCGTTTTATCATCACCCTACGTTTCTTAGTCAACGTATACAAAGTCGCGTACCGCTATCGCTAGTCATTTTTTTGTATGAATTTGCACAGCCACTAGCTAGACGTAGAAACCGTCTGGCCGCTCCAACCGCTGTGTGATTCCGACGAGACGATGCCGAGTCGTCGTTTTAATAATTCCACTCGAATTAATATGCCTTGGCCACGCCCCAAGGCGTCTACGCTATGATTAATACACTATTGCACACGACTACCGGGTGGCTCCCACTGCCCCACCACTCACGAACTTAGATCAATTCACACACATTATTTATATCGATTACGTATGCCAATGCGGCCGTATATCAATCCGAGTGTTAATATTTAAATAATAACGTCAGATTATAAATTGTTTCCAGCCAGACACTTTTAATACTCGTTTATAACGAGATGGTGTTTTTATCGATATTGTAGATCTAATTTCTGTGATATGAAACCTGATTACGATATTTAAATACAATTTATAATTCTATCGGTTATTATTAGTTTGTTAATTTTTTGTGACACATTTCTTTTCATTGTAAGATAGCTTTTTGATAGAAAGTCTCCTCTTTAATATGCTTAGTATTTCGTAGGCCAGTGTATGACTTAAAAACTATTTTTTATTTCCCATAATTCCGTACTTAGGTACTTTTTTAAATTTGTTTGAAACACTGTTTTCTGAATGAAACTTCAACCGGTGTCTCTTTACGTCTATTGAAGATTTAAATTTCGTTCGTAATACCACCGATGCTAAACGGTTAAATTACGCCATTGTTTGTTATTACTTTAGGTACTATTCAATGTTTATTTTTTGCAAGTGTATTGCTATTGCCGCAGAGTAGGTAGCATTATCCTTATCCAAGGAAAGGTTAATCCGCAAGGGATAAGTTTTAAGATATCCTTTTTGTTATTCATCGGAATAATAGCGTAACGGTTAACATTGTTTTAAAAAATATGAAATACATTTCAAGTCATTGTTACACTCTTTTTTAAACTCTTTTGTTGCAGTTTTAACTAGATGTGTGGTCTGCTTTATTTAAATAAAAGCCTGTTTTGAAATCGTATTTTATTTTACAGATTTACGTTTAGGTTCTTACAACGTTTGACTGATTGTTTGTTTGATTGTGCGTGCGTTATTTAAAATGGATTTTTATTTTCCGAATGTTTTTATTTATATTATTAGTGATAGGGTATATAAAGAAGTAACTAAAATTTTACTTTAAATGAGTTTTAAGAAACATATAAATCAAAATAAGTGTTATTAAGCCAGAATCGTATTTAAGTTTTTTACTGCATTTCAGTGGCTATTCATAAAATTACGAGTGAAGTTATAACTTGCCGTGCGAAATTTTATTGTTCACTAAATGCACATATTATAATAAAGGAAAATTATCTTGTGAGATTTTAAGGTCCAATCAGTTGCTTAGAAACACTATGAAACTATCATATATTATAACGTATAATTGCTTCCTACTGAACATCCATTATGTTCATTAAATTTTGTGTTTTAGTGTCTAATTATGAAGTGGGATGCTTTGAACAATATTTAGTTTTGCTATTCTTAACAGTCGCACAATCATTCCGTGTTTTATGTTATGTTGAGTAAGTATAATTATTACGGGCCAGTAAAAGTGGCCTTTTGTCTAAATTACTTAGATATTCGTTTTCTCTATTTAAATATAAAGTTGTCTTACTTGTAATATTTTTTTTAAATAGAAAAATATTGTAAAAAATCGACTCGGCCGCAAGTGAATTATCAGATGGGACTCGAACCCACTACCTATGGGAATTCGGCCCACTGCTCTTACCACTGAGCTTTTACTTGTTTTGTTTTACTTGTTTAAACAAGTAAAACATCTATAATATTTGAGAATGTCATGTACTTGAATAATAATTTGTGAGTATTATTGTCACGGAGAATATGTATTTTGAAAATGTCGTAATGTAAGACATCGGTGTGGTTTGAGCAATTAATCGTGGTAATAGTGAATAAAGCACGAGACAGACCGAATGCAGCGCAGCACAGCACATCACATCCCAAATTATGACGTTGAAAAGTATGGAAAATGATGGGACTTGAACATGACTGCCACACGAAACGCGCGATGCTGCACAGCGCTGCACAGCGCTGCGCAGCTACGCGCGTCAGGTGTCACACACACCACGCAACGCAACGTCAAAAACGTGTTATTTTGGTACTTTGTAAACGGTTGCCATGGTTTCCATAGAATAGAACCGCCCCCTGATTTTGTAACTTGTTTCTGTCAACGTTTGATTGAAACTGCAGACACATTGCTGCTTTAGTAAAAATCAATGGGACAACTATTTTACTAAAGCACCAATGTCACTGCAACATTATGTCAATTTTAATCAAAATCTTTTAGCAACAGAGTTAGACAATCAACTACTCAAGTGTAATGGCGCAAATGACCCAGGGGTAGACGCTAGATGGCGCATCAGTTGGTGGTGGTTTTACGCTACTGAATTTACTGATGCCATATCATGCGTTGAGTAGAAATATCAAATTCACTTGGCTTTTAGAAACATATTTAACCTGTCATCTTTGTATGTCAACATGGCCGCGTTGCAGCCACTATTAACAAGGAACTAAATTTTCTCCATAGTAATAGAGCGTATTTTCGGATGTTGAACGCGACTTCAGCGCTACTCTCACTAGGCTTCTTTCATGAGACAGACTATATGCTGCAACGCAAGACAGACTGGCCGGAGTGACATAGAGACGCGCAGCGCTGCGCAGAGACGTGCTGCGCTGTATTTGGTTTGTCTTCGCTTAAGGGCCCAGCTTGGTAGAGACTAGAGTGGTATGGAAAATGTTACGTTATCCCAGTATACCATAACAGAAACCTGATTTGAAGTGAACAAACCTAAAGTAATTTCTAGAATCCATCCAGCCAGACATGTCATTTAATAGCTAAAAATTCTTATTTTGACCGATTTTTGTACCACCAATTGGTTTTCTGAATAAATGAAGACTGACAACTTAGAGTCTTTTGGCGACCGGGCCTGCTTCAGCTCATCGTATTTTAACACCCTAACATTCAGCTAGTTTGTATAACTAAAAAGTACCACTGAACGTTACTCGTGCGGCTATTCGGTTTTGGGTACCCGCTAATAACCGGGTTGTTCCGAAAACGTCGCCGCTTAATCGCACGTGACCGTGGACACCTGCCACCGGCCGATCGTGCCGATATGCCTCACCAGGCAATGAGGGCTATCCTGACATTGCATCCGAATTGTCTACTACCTTTGTAAAGTACAATTCTCTCTCCAAAACTGTTTTGAACGATGGTTCTTTGATTTTATGAGCTAGATTTTAAATATGATACCTCTTGAGAAATACATTCTAATTATAGTCTATCTTAAAAAAAAATAGGTGGAAAATAACGACTTTAAAGGTATATAACCGCAAAAGTATTACAGAAACCCAATTTTTATATGTCATAAAAAAATGGAAAATACAAATCTTTAACTAATAAAGAATTGGACTATACAAATATTCTGTGCCAGATTTCGAATACTTAAAATATCTAGTAGACAACGTGGACCGATTTAAAATTACATGCCCTGCGACCCCTTTCTCTAAAGCTTCTTGGACATATTTGTCTCGTTATAGCTATCGACGACGATCTATACTGTATTACCTCGACTTTAAGGAAACTTGGAATAGCGGCACGAACGCTGTTCTGAACTCTTGACACCTTTGTTTGCTCGTCAAGAACCAATTTGTGCTTTGCAAAACTATGTTTTCTTCCATTTACACGGACAATAAAAATCGAAATAGAATTTATGTGGTACTAGCCCTTCGGTGTTGCTTGGTTTAAAGTTCTATCTAAGTATCTATTTATCACTTTATTCAAACGCAGTATATTGTTGAAAAATATACAACGTATGGCCTTACCTTTCATCTATCATCATTATTGGACGACCTGTTTGGCGCAGGGATACTAACCGCACCTTCTGCGCCAGAGGTCCCGGGTTCGATCCCCGGACAAGACAAATATTTGTGTGCATGAACATGTCTATTTGTTTTGGTCTGGGTGTTTAATATGTATACTCGTATTATGTATGTATTTACAAAAAAAAGTATAAAAGTATGTTTATCCGTTATCGAGTATCCATAACACAAGTTCTTTATGATACTTAACGTGGGCTAGATAACTGGTGTGATTGTATAGAACTATTTATTTATTATTTATTTATCTAGATTACCTACCAACGAGAAGATCTTCTAGAAGAGGGCTTATATAATATTGCTACTATCTTCCATTCTATTTCTTTAACGTCCGTAAGTACCAGTAACACTAACTTATGTAATATTTAAAAATCTTACTCATCTTAAAACTTTTCTTTTTATAAAAGCCGTTACACACGTCCGGCTTATTGAAAGAATCCTAAGTAAATTTTATCTTGCATAATGCTTTGTTCGCAAAGAAATATGATCTTCGCAGCGTATCTTCCACTAATATTGACTTTACGATGATAGCTTTACAATAGCTTTGACACCTGAGCTAACAACTTACTGAGTATTTTTTACTGCTGCCATTCTTAATTGCCTCTTTGAACTTCCGAATAAATTGATCCGCCAAAGTAGTTTTTGTGAGGAATTTAGTATTTTCCTCAACGGATTATATTTTAATATTATACTTACTCAACGCGTGTATTGACCTCTCTCGTGGTACGAAAGAACCCCATTTTTTATAAAGTCCTCTAAGAATTTATTCCTAGACGAATCAAAAATATTTTAATGCAACGTAGTATTATGTCTGTGTGGTCTAATTTTACTTTAAAGTGTACCGACCATGAATTACACACAATACTCAACGTTTCATACGCAGAATTTTTATTGTTACAAAAGTAACGTTCGTCCAGTTTTCCGTCCTCTGTTAGGTATGACCCGTTGCTGTATGTTTTCTTAGCACATCGCTCCCATTCTCCTAACCCAACCGCGTGGTCACTGTTTACCTTTGTAAAACTCACTATTGTGCTCCTGGGGACGATAATTGTAGGCGGACATGTTTTTTCTATCGATATTTTTTGTAGTATTATCGTGTCTGATGATATTTTAAATGTTTGTGTTTCTGCTCAATGTGATGTCCAGTGACGTGTAGAGCCCGCATCTATTGTGCCCGAAAGCGTTCAGTCTGCTAAGACTGTTTGCTCTTGCTGCCTGCCTCGCATACCTTTGTGAGCTTTCGGTATAATATACGGGGAGATTGAGCTTGATTGTTGTTGATACTTGTAAGCATCGAAGCGCATAGGTATAGGTAACAACTTCCTAATTTTTTGTGTTTTAAAATCTTCTTAAGTATAAGACTCTAAATAAAGAAATTCATAAATTTTAGGTTTCGTTTCTAGGTTTGATTTTACTTAGAACATAATTAATATTCCTTTTGAATTGAAAACATTAGCTGTGATGTATGTTCCATTCCGCAGACAAGGTAAGTTTACAGTTTCAAAACTGTTATTAAATGTGAAAGTTTGTGTATTTGATTTGGATGTGTGTTACTCAATCACGCAAAATCTATAGATAGGTAATAATTAATAGATAAACTTAAATACTTTTTTTTAGATATATATTCATGATTCATGTTATACGAAGAAAACATTCATTAAAAAAGACATATTCATTGAACACACTATTTATTTGTCTTGTGCGGAAATTACAACAGCGACTATTAGACTAGAAGGTTTATTTATAAAGGATCAAGAGCCATCGGTTGCACTTTAAATTACACTATCACTCCTACGCATATTGTTGAAAAGGTAAACATCTTAGAATTCGCCCTTTTTGTTCGTTCCCAGCAATTCGTTGCTTTCATTGAAATTACGGCATGCTCTATCATGTATTTTTGGTACAAATTGTGTTCCCTTTGTCGGATATCGGATATCTATTATGATGTTTTTAATATCTGTAGGAAATGTTTCCATTGATGTTCTGTGGTGCTGCCAATGAATATTGAATTGTCAAAATCATAAAGAATTTCAAAAAAGGCAGTCTGTTTAGAACCAAATACAAAAATAACAAGAAAGGCGGAACGCGTTGATTCATGTTTATATCACCGTTTTATAAAATTCTGAATTAACATAATTTTTTACATTAATGTTCACTGTTATCTAGCCTCATTAACGATTTATTTTTTTAACCAGTTTCGTGGTGTTTAAATACTGATTACGGGGCGTATAAAATTCACTATAAATTCTTTATTTATGTGACAAAAAGGAAACAGTGGGGACGCTCTTAGAATTAAATATATGCTCGCGATCATAAAATAAAGAATTTATAGGCGTCCTTTGGTATTACCACGGCTCGGTTTTATAGCTTTACGGAGCGTTTATTCAGCGTTGCGTGGTCGTATCACGCGCATTCCAGATAACTCTACGCTCCTGTTGTCACTGCGAGGGCAATTTCGTCATTTGCATGAGGAGTCCCGTCTATTATAACATTCACGTTTTACGGACCGTTTAATTAAAAGGGATCTTTATGACTCCAGGTGAAATCTGCGACTCTTATCTTTACTGTATTTTTAAGGTAGCCTATGGCAGGTATAGGCTCCATGTTTTGTGTTTGATGCGATATCATCAACTTTTTATCAAAAGTAACATCACTAAATCCATTTATTGATTGGTTGTATAAAAAGGTAGTGTTTGTGTAGTCTTTAGTAACAAAGAAAAGTATGAATGATAAACACCGCTACGAGATCCGTGACTAACGAGTTAACACGACTATTCTGTCTATAAGCACGCGTGAAATTGTGATTATGAACACAATCAAAGTGTATTTTACTTGATCCTACGTGTGTGACCTTTTAGGCGCTCGTTTCTCCAGTTTCCATATCAATAAATTTATTTAATTAGTTTATCATTAAATTAGTTTACCCTAAATCTAAACGAAAAATAATTTTACCATTTGAAGACGACACTTGGCTTGTCACTTGAAAATAAACGTCTTTTCTAGTTACGGTACAAAGACAAAAATTATCCGAGAAGTAGCTCACTTAAAAGCGTGAAATTGGACAGATCCAAAATGGATTTCCAAGTCGTTTTTCCTTTACAGAATTCACCCACCTCTTTTTCAATAAAGAGTATTTTGTATCGAACTCCAATCTTAAATATTTTATTAAGTATTGGCGAGATTAAAATGAGTTTGGATTACCTGATAAGTTATTTAATAAGTAAGTTGTAGCCAAGTCAATATCGTCGGTCAGCTGAAATAGAAATATTAAATGGCTGCTTTATTAAGGTCTGGCTGAAGGCTACACAAACTTGATAAGTTAGATTAATCGATGTTAGCGTAACAGCCAACTATATGAAGTCTAATAGATATAACCTTGTTGCCCAAAAATTCATATCAAACATTACCTAGCTCTTGATTTTTAACCTCAAAAAAAAAGAAGATTCTCAGTTTGACCTGTATGTATGTATGTTTGTCCACGATTATCTCGCGTTTTGCTTAACCGATTTTGATGCGGTTTTCAGTAAAGTATTTGTTGCATTTAGGAGAAAGTTTTGGTATTACGAAGACCTGGATGGTAGTTTTTTCATAATCCTAAAAAATATAAATTACCTTTTGGCAAATAGTCGTTTACCTCGATGATAATTGTTGCGACTGATTTTAACCGACTTCAAAAAAGGAGGTTCTCAGTTTGACCTGCATGTATGTATGTTTGTCCGCAAAACAATTACAAACACAAAAAGTTAAAAAAAATATACATTTCAAAGAAGCCTTTTGGAGTCGGTGACAGCCAAGGCAAGAAATATAATGAAATATAGGAAATATTAAGAATAGGCGCAAATAGAATGGCTTGGCTGACACTAACTCCAAAATGCTTATTTTTTGCTGTTTAGTTTTTGAAGTCGATTCTTTTAAACATATTTTTTTTTATCATATAACGATAGAAAACTCAAGACGCTCTATGTAGTTTCGTATATAAAATAGAAATAGAAACATTTATTAACAACACACAATGTACAGAAAACAATAAAACAAAGAGACAAGTAAGTAAGAAAACACAAAAAGTTGTATAAATGTATACATTTTAAAAGAAAATAATAAAAAAAGTGTGCTGCTAATCGTATAAACGCTTACGTTTAGTCTTTCGAATAAAGTTGCAACATCTATTTTCCAAGCATATATGATTCAGAACCGTAAAAATTCGTACACAAATTCCTTTGTAACAATGAATGGACCGCAAGATATTGTTTTGAGCATATAATTTGATGCCGTTGCGCTTGCGCCGCCGCCGATGCCGCGCGGCTCACATTGTGCGCGATTCGACACGGTTTTTATGTAGTGGCTCTCGTCAGCGGTGGGTTGGGCTAGGTCGGGGTTATGATTGTATTATGCTTGTCATTTGTCTCTATGATGCTGGTAAGAAAAGTAGAATAACATAAAACATCCTTGATTCAATTGTCAAATCGGGCCTCCTTGATATACCGATTTGAATGTTTGTCTTTCTGTCAGGGGATCAACTCTACTTTTCTGTGCTCTTTTATGGTGGCAGTTTTTATTCAGATTGTATTAGCAATTGCTTTGTTAGTGACTTTTCTAATTTACATTAGCATAGTTTTTAGGTTTAATTTTTTTCATATCTGTTTCCGCAATAACTTAAAAATATTAGGTAAGTACATTATTTCTATACTGTGAAAATATAGGATGTATTTTAATAATAAAGTTCAGCTATAGACTATGATATGATAATTAAATAAAATGAGTAGGTTTATGGTAAATTTTAAATAGAAAAATATTGGAATAAATTAACTCGGCCACAAGTGAATTCTCAGACGGGAATTCACTTGTGGCCGAGTTAATTTTTTCCAATATTTTTCTATTTAAAATTTACCATAAGTATAAAATTAGCATTGAAAAATGCAAAAATTACAAAATCATAAAAAAAATATGAGTAGGTTTGTCTAATAATTTATCCGTTATTATTTATAAATCAGTAGGCTTGGTAATGAACTGTTTTCAATGACTTCGTTGGTAATACTGCGCCCAGCCTATTATACTACATTAATGACTTATAAATTCTACCACAAGACGCCCTGAATGCCTTCATAACACTGGACTAGCGACCGCTTTCGTTTATGAGCAAAAACTGTTGTTGCAAACGAGACATAATTATTGGCAATAGACCGGGAGATTTAAAGCATCAATTATAGGAGAGTCATGGTTATGTTATTATACGCCACTTCACACCTCAGGAATATTGAAACCAATTCTAGTATTCAACTTTTGCAAGTGGCCGATCTTATTATGAAGAACTGTAACTTAACGCTGGTGCATTAGCCAATTCTGGAGGAACGCTAATGGTATAATGCTGGCGCAATCATACTCAGCAAACCGTTACAGCAACAGCAGTCAGAGCCAGCATCTCGGAAACGCCTCCATCCAAATGGGAACTATATCGACACGACGCGCATGCCCCTCATGCCTTAAAGTGTCCGTCGAACGTGACTCGTGGGCCACATTATAATTACAGATCAGCGATTGTTGTGCCCATAAAATGTATAATTTATAAAAGCGGAACGTTGAATAAACCCGCAGATGCTTGTTTATTTTTTTCCGCGACAAAGTCGTCACAGCGCAGCGTGCGCCGTGTTAGTGTTACTATATTAGTTTTTGCTCATTCTAACCAACTAAAGCGGAGTGCCAGCGGATTTTTGCCGCATAACCATATTAGTGACAAGACAAATGATTATTACCCGTACATAACAATGAATGGAAAGTATGGACCATTAGATATGTTTTTGTGTAAAGATTTTTCTATAGTGGTAATATTGCAAAAATCAGCTATCTTTTTCGGTCATTACTTTTTTTTATGTTTAATCGTAAATTATTTTGAAGCGGAAAGGTGCGATACGAATAAGTTAGAGCATCATAGCCGAAACTCTTGAATATGTGATGGCGCGACATTACTTGTTGTGATTTTACGACCACCATAAACCGGCTGTATATTACCTACCATTTACACTATTCTAATACGATTTTTATATCTACTGACTATTAATTGTGCTAGTCATTACTTTACGTTGGATGGAATGGTTTATTGTTATTGAATATGATTCCTATATTTCCCAACGAACCGCAACTGGCCTAACATTTTCTATTAAATACTTGGTATCGGTTGGGTCTACGCTATTTTATTAATTTTATACTCGTCTATAAAAAAAGTTTTACCTGAATGGTGAGCGTTTGAAAAATTCGAGTTGCAATTTGACGGCTATTGTATTGGAACAAAGGCTTGCGATGCGTTAATAAAACAGGTGCATCGTTTCCAAAGTTTAGAGGGAGGGACCCGCGGGATCTCGGGAATACGTGACCGGTTCCATTCTATCCCATTCTCCACTTTGATAGCGTCCGTTTTGTGTAATTGCCGTTAAGGTTCGAAACTATTTTTCAGTGTTTAGACCTTTTTGTGGCATTGTGCCGCATCATTCCTGTCCGCCCACGTTTCATTAATGCGAATCTAATTTGTTTTCGGGGCGACTGGTCGGGTTCAACAGGGCTTTTGTTGTTGATCCGTTAAATGATTAGCGAATGTTGTGGGCAGATGCTACAGAATAAATTAAGCGTGTTTTTTCTGTAACCTGATATTGATGAACTTGATGATTGAAATTGTAGGTAATATTCAGTCATTAAAAAAATTATGTCTCTTTTATTAAGTTCCCACTATTTAAGTGTTAATATCTTTACAAGATGTCGCGAGTCGATAAAATTTTTATGTGCGCAAATTCGTTTGAATCGACGTAAAGATGAAATCAGTTACATCACATTGTGTGTGTTTTCGGACGTTTCATTTTAATATTTCCTCTTAAAACATTTGGTATAATAATGTTTTTTTACAGTTTATACTATCTTTATTTTTATTCTTAAGCGCAGATGTATTAAAATTTTTAATCCTTTACCAACTAATGTCCCATAAGAAAGACTTTACCAGCTAATGTTATTGATATAGTGCTAATTGGCCGATCTCGAATTAGCTGATTTATCACTGCACGGCCCTAGAAGCGGGGTTCACTGCCAGACGGACCCATTTGTATCACTGAACCACTCGTCCGAAATCATCTCGTTCGCAATCAATCTCGGAACGGATTTCTAGTGTTCTTGTTGCCCACTGATTTACCCTTTAACAAATAAGTAGAACGGTTTGGTTGTGTTTTGTTTTATTGAAAAGAAACGAAGTTGTTTTGAAAACGCTTGGGTTATTGGGAATGATCGTTGCCATGGTGATGGGTGGCACCGACTTACCTACCTACCGCCTAGGTGCCATTTACCTACTGTAAATAAAATATGTACAGACCTATTTTATTTACAATAATTTAATTGGTTAAATGGTAGGTACAGTCAAAATGGCTTTCTATAATATGCGAGTATATGCATTTTTGTTACAAAGAGCACATTACCTAATATTCGTAATACCTACAGCTTTTCTTCTTGCTAAGATACTAGTAAACTAGTAATCCAGTTAACATATTATCTTTAGCTTTGTTTCTATTTTAAACCTACATTAGTTCGCTGTTTTCTTGTCTCTTAAGGCATTCTGTACAGGTTAAGCAACATAGTAACGTCATACGATTACTGTTTCAATCCATTGGAATTATACGTTCTGTATTTTTCATACATGCAGAACAACGTGATTTTTTTAAGTGTACCTGTAGGGAAAGTACTTTGAGTACTGGAAATAGTAAGGTATGCTCAAACAAACAAAGAAACAAAACTGCGTTTAAGTTTTAGACTTCTAAACTATGCTTTGCATACGATAGTAGAAGTCTTATGTGCTGGCTCTGTGTGTCTGTGCGCAGTTTTCAATCTTGGGAACTACAGTAGCTAAAGACACAATTTTTGGTACACCTATATATGTCAATGAGAAAAGTTTAAATACTGAGTTTCGAACATTAGGGTCAAGTGGTTCCTGAGATCCAATAGTTTAGAAGTCGTCTGATGCCTTCGCTACGATAGTGAAGGCGCTGATCTTGTTTTATAACAAGCGAAACGAACCGGCTAAAATAAAAAAAATCACAACCTGTAGATACTTTTATGCCATTAGCCGATAGGGTGGTGTTTTGAAATACACAATTCCAGTTGAGTTTTGCAGACTAGAATAACGTCGTCGAGTTCGAAGAGTTGAACTTGTAATAGGTATGTAAGATGACACCAAACAACGTGTATTAAAGCATCACAACAGTGCCTTTGGGGATCCGTTATCGTTTTCAATGGACACGTAGATATCGACCATCGTCGGAGTCACGTGAAGGTTTATCTACCCGATAGTGAAAAGGACAAAAACAAGACACTCGACTGATCCCTGGACTGAGATAAAAGGGAGATTTTTTTGCGATTTTTCGAATTCTTCGAAACAATGCAGTTGTTCAGATATTATTGGTGAGCTTTTAGTTTTATGGCAGCAGATGAGTCTAGCCTTGCAGTGATTTATGGCGACAGTGAAATAAGAAGAAAGGTTACTTATTTATTTGAACATTCATTTGTTCAAGATTAATTTGCGTAAACGACATTTCGTTTTTCAAAAACAAAGCAGACAGTTACATTGCGATGTTTCTGGTTTAAACGCATAATTGCGTTATAATAGTCGTTCGGCGCAATTAGTCGGGCATCAATTAGCACGTCTGTGTGTTTCATTAGTATAGTCGAGATCAGTATAGCGGCAATCGGCAATTCACCATTGGAGCAGCAGGACGTGTGCCGCAAACAGAAGCGCTGAAAACTGTACGCAATAAGGGAGCGAGTCATCCCGAAGCACGTACGACAATTCGTTCTAATAGTCACAACTGACAATGCCGTATGTCTGCCATAGACTTATGAATACATGGGAAGTTTTGGTGAAAAAAACTCAAAATTAAAAATAAAAAAAAAAGCTTTTGGGAGTCCGTGCCAGCCAAGAGATTCTACTTTGAGCTCTTATTCTTTTATTTTTCTTGCTTGCTTTTGTTTTTTTAACGCAGTCTTTTATTTTTTACTTTTTAGTGTCTTTATTAGGTTGTTTTGTAAACTACGGTAGAATTTTTTAGATTAGATTAGGTGTCATGTACGATATAAACAAAGTATCATGAAAAAAACATCGGCCAAGTAAAAAAAAAATGCTTATAAAATAAAAACTACTGGGCCAAACGTACCAAATTTTTATGGGACCAAATGGCAACTATTCCTCATCGAACAAAAAAGAGTTGGATCAGAAATCTCGGCGTAATCGGTGTACATACATAAAAAAGGCCGAATTGAGAACCTTCTCATTTTTGGAAGTCGGATAAAAAGTTATACCTAATTACTTTACTTTTTGATAAAAAGTAACGAACAATACTTCATTTCCAAGTTTTCATCTAAGTTTTAGGTTTTGCCTTGAGTTTTGCTCGCTACCGAGTATGGATTGTCTTTATGATTGTAGGTGGCTACCATAAAATAACTTCTAAAGAGTCGGGCGTTATTGTGTATTTCGGTGCTGTTCACATATTTAGGTACTTAGGTCTATGGCGCACACATTGTTTTGTAGTCGATGCAAAACTCGTGCCGCTCTGGCGAGTGATCTAGGCGCCTGTTTTTTTACGACTAAACGTGGGGGGCACTGAAGTGGCCCCCGTTACACTCATAATTAATACCCATGTGACTGCTTTACGTCAAACTGTTTTGGTCACAAATTGTTATGAATCGTTCTCCCAGTGGGACCTCACACTTGGAATTTCTGCTGTATTACGTCATTGGTTACACGTCATAGTGCACTTTAGGGGAACGATCACTTTGGGTTTGAAAGCGGTATTGTTTTCTAAGCTGCAAATATTATATTTCAGTTTCAAAGTTGATACATTTGGCTATACTCAAGATTTCACCCATTATTATTGTCCTTAGTTTTATACCTGTGTGTATATAATAATATAAATATTTGATCAGAATTTAGACCTACTAGAAGTTCATTTATTTAAAATAGGATTGAAATTAAGAACAGAGAAGAAAGAGTTAAGATATTTAACAAAAATAACGAGTACCTAAACCATTTGATAGATACTTCTGATATAAGCTAGGATTAATGACCTACTACACTGCCTTATACAGAGATATAGCTGTATTGATTGTAACGTAGATATGTTTGAACGGTATGAAGACATTTCCTGCCAGAATACCGTGACTAACAGGATAAAGTTCATACTAGTGACGAGCCGAATACACTAATTATTTTATAAGAATAATAGGAAAAAAGATAAGCCCAAGAATTATAAGGATTTCAAAAAAAATAACTGTAAAGTTGGAAGCGACGATGATAACATTATAAACAATTCCAAACAAGATAAAAAAATCTTCAAACTACTACTTCAAAATTGAAGCAATCTTACCTCGTTTGAAGAATATTATACACTTACCTCGATTTAATGTAGAAAAATCGTGTCTTTTTTAATGGAGCTGGTAACTTCATTAAACTCTAGCCTTCTGAAATCTTCAACTGACTAATTCATTCTTATTCTTTCTTAATTAATGGCTTGCTCGCGATAAAATTCACGAATTTTGCCAATGTCAAGTAAATATGTTTTGTAGTATATAAAGAAATTGTATACGATAGGTTGAGTTAAAAATGGAGCCTCAAACACGTGTTACTACGAAAAGAACTCGGGTGAAACTCCCAGATTAATTCAAACGTCTCGTCACAGCACTAGCACCGACTTTGAACCACAAAAACAATTTGTTCCTATCACTTTTTAATGGAGCCATTAAAATAGTTTTGCGGTGGAGCAAGTCATAACATTTTGGCGCCTGTTACAATCTCGGATAACAAATATCTTGCGGTCAATAGTGCCACCCGAACCACTTAGAACTTACCGATTGAGAAATCGAACTGCATTACCATCGATTCTCGTTGTCATTTTTCTGTTTTACAAATGTTAAGCTTGATATTTTTAAAGGGTAGAATGAATCAGCAGGCATTGCTTATTTGTATATTCATCGTATGGAATTTTTAGTTTCCGCCTGAAATTAAGCATGATCTTTTTTCAGTTTGATCAAAGAAATGTGTGCTATTTCAACTTCACTGCTAATGAGTAATATATTTTCAATAACGTTGTTTATATCATCAAATTTTTTATTCTTAATGTTACTTTCCTGATAATTTTTCAAGACTGTCAACATTGAAATACCAAAAGATTGCACCAATGACGCCATTAAAATTAGTTTACTTAAAGGAATGCAAACTATCCGGGATTTGTTTAACAGTATCATATTTCTATTGTCCTTAAAAGCTTGCCTCTTTTCACTCTCACCGCCTATTATTGTGTTTGTTTTTCTATCTCACTTTTGTCCTTTTGTCGCGCTAGAATGCTATGGAATGGTAGCAAGGTAAATTGTGTAATAATTTTTGGAGCAACTTCTGTAAAAAGTTAAATTACTTTATTGTTCGGGCCTTTTATTACGGTCCCTTTAAAGTTTGTTATAATAAATCTGTTATGAAAGTTGCGTGTTTCGAGAATCTACACTAATTAAGAGACAGAAATTTTATGGTCGTCTTTTAAACAGGATTTACTGAATTATCTTGCAAGTAATGGTTATTTAAAAGTTTACTTTTACAATTTGATTACTTAGGTATATATTATGGTTGAGTATTTATTTCCGGAAACATTTTTTCTTAATCTACACCAGATGAACCTTCCACCAGCACCCCGACCGCCTAACGGTACAGCTTGTGGTATCGCTATAGCTTTCGATTTTTCAAACCTCCTACAAGGGCTCTCGCTGACGCTATCACTTTCATACTAAAAATGCAATAATGAATCCAATAGATGAAAAGAAATATGGAGGAATTAGATAAAAACCCTATTGTTGAAGGGTTTAATGAGACTTTGAAGTTTGATAGCTATAGCGATAGCACAAGCTATACCGTTAGGCGTTCGGGGTGCCGGGCATAAACTACCATGGTCGATCTGGAAATCGCTAAATAGACTTCGAACATAGGTCGACCGGAACAAGGAAAATATGTCCAGGTGGAAATTTGCAGATGGTACCAATCTGAGCTGCTTATGTGGTGCTATACAAACAAAGGCTCACCTCAAATTGTGCCCTGCTTGTCCTAAAACCTGCACGCAAGCGACCTAATGCCTGCCATCGACAACGCTATCGAGGTGGCCAAATTCTCAGCCAAAACAATTTAAATTTGTCGTCGAAACGATAAGAAAAACCAGATGATTTATTATCAAATATTATTTCAATAACTCAATACTTTTTGACGTATCCAGCATTGTCTTTCTTTTGATCAAAAAAGCCTTCTCCAAACAAACCCAAGACATTAGTGTCATATTCCTACACTACCACGTGTGGCATTTTTTGCCCCCAAATGGGCCCAAAGTGTCATCTGTCTTAATTGTCTAACAGATCACTGTAATTTATCATTAGGACAATAAAAATGTTTGTTTTCTTTGACAGCTTTACCCAAAACCGCCTTTGGTGTTACAATTTTTTTTGGTTGAAAAATTCAATTGTTTTGTACTGTTACCTAATAGTTACGGAATTTGCCTTCTCATTTAATGTATTCTGCTTTCTGGAAAATACAAATAAATAATATTTTTATGGCATATAAAATCTCAATTCTCTTATATTACAGAAATTTAATAGTTTTTTTGCTGTAATGCGTAATCCATGCAGAAATAGTAAAAGTAATTGAAATGGACAACTATTTTTTGTCACCAGTAGGAGTTCATCCCTTTCTTCTTAGCTGAAATGTGAATAGAAGCCATTACACGGTAGTGGTAAAGTTACGTCAAAAGAAAAGAAGAAAGTGTTGCCGCCATTATTCCAGTAATTTGTATGGCGGGAATCTGCGAGTAATCTGGGTTGGGCTATTTAGAATTTTTCATTTATTTCGGCGCAGAATGGATCCTCACCATTGTCTAGTCACTGGCTTGGAATATTTTTTAAAACCCCGCAACCCTTTTTCGCTTTGGGTGTTCGCTCGTTTATTGTTTCTTTATTACAAGCCCTTGCCGACGGGCGCTTGCATAAAACATAACAAACAGCTACACTGGTCAGTGCCAGAAAAAATAAGTCATAAACTGTTATTGCTCGATAGAACCTTTTCACGCACTAATTGGACAACTCCCTTAATAAACGATCTTGTCGAAAATGTTTACTCTAGATTTCATTGGAGATTAAAAATAAATACGGTTCCACGTAACGAATCCCGCGTCTTGTCTATGGGCGAGGTTTGCTCTAATAACTAGTTTCCAAAACAATTAGTCGGGCCTCTTTGTACAGGTAAAGAATTTTATCGGCTAGATTTATTATATTTGAGGAGGATGTTATCTGTTCTATTGCTCGCGCACCGGAGCGTTCCCTAGAACCAGGTAGAGCCGAACGTTTATCGGCCGTTTAGTTTTTTGTCCTTACCTTTGTTATTATTCGAATCCCTCGGATGTATTAATCTCGTGTGGGTCTGTCTGAACCGGTCATTACATCAAACTTGGGGGCGTACTGCGTCCGGGTGCCTAGTTATTACCGGCATTCTAATAAAATATCCCAGTATCATTTACGAAATTAGACGTATCGCTAAATATTTTATAATGACGGAGTCGAAATTAGTTGGGTTGGCAGCGTTTAAGCTAACGTTAGTGGAGGAAGCCGCGTGCGACGAGCTTATATAGGGCTTAATGACACAGTCCCTAAATAATGCCGTGCAGGTTGCGTGGGTCAAAGTCGTTTGGTGTTTTTATACGCAATGGATTTGTCGTGCCCAGTTATTATCAGGTTAGCAAGCTATTTGGTGCTACCAGTAATTTTGTACTGCAGCAAGTAATCATGCCCAGGTTATCAAAATAACACTTCAAATAAACCTATACTCAATTTTGATGGAAATTTAAATTAATACGATGTAAATTGGACAAAGCACTTTTCGCATCCGCACATTATGCTTCTGACATATTGTCATAACATCTCATTTCATTTCACTTTGGAGAGTTGTCGCGTACGCCCCGATGGTGTGAGGTTTCGTTTAGAAAAGGAAATGAGGAAGAATTTCCCGGACTCGTGTGACTGAATAAGAATATTATTTGTTGTCCGCTCTGCCATAATGGACCCGCCCCGGAAAGAATCAATTATACAAACCCCTGGCCGTAGACATGTCGCCGAATGGGCGAATTGTTTGTTTAATAACATAGTTGCTTCCATAAAAGTCCGAGTGAAATATTTGTCGCCTTTGTCCGCCTACTTTTGTACGTAAATGAAGCGATAGACATGCATTTTTTCTACCATTATATTCTGAGCTATGTCTCTGTTAGTGCGGATGCATTTCGTTTTTTCTATGGGAACGCTTCCTGTCCTCGCCGGTTTAGTTTTTTAAGAGTTTTATCGCTTTTGCAGCGGCGGCTATAAATTAGGCTTATAAATAAAACATGCGCTATATGGTAACAATGTTGGGTAAAAAATGGCAGTCATGTTTCATTCCATAATTTCATAACTAGCGGATAGATCCTTTTAATTCCGATTAGAACGTCTTATACGTTTTTTGCTTTAGGTGACAAATCATAATTCTCTCTTATCTTTTAGCTCATAAAGGTATAAGTATGTTACACGAATATGCAAGATAAATCCATTTTGATTCTAGTCTCATGGTTACCAGTTTTTGTATTATTTTTATTAGCCATTATTAAAACAAAAGCTTAATTAGCCAGACCAAATTTAGAATAGTTTTTTCAAAACTTTTCTGTTTATTATTGGAGTCGTATTTTAGAAAAGTGTTGGAAAATTTTGTGGATTGCTGATATTTTCGTACGAAGCCTTTTTAGCATAAGCAAGCTAAAAGGTTGCATTAACTGTTTTTTAATTCTAACAGCGCACGTTGACGCTTGTTACCTCCAGTGGTATCAAACGTGATACTTTTTGTAAGATCCCTGTTGCACAGTAGCTGTTATTACCAGTGATGTCTCATTTCTATTCTAACCCAGCGTCCATAAATGTGCCTCGAATAACTCAGTGGATTCTCTCAATGGTTTTTAAATTTAACGTTTATATAATATTGTGTTGTTCCCAGTATTAGGTTGGTGGTAGTGCAGTTAAAATACATTTTTATCTTTTTTGTGTGTATGAGGGTTTTGCAATGAATTTAAAATAATACGAGTATTTGCATCGCAATGCAAACTCCTCCGTATAATCGAACGGTATGTCATGGTTCGAATATACTTATTAAAAAGAATCGTTTCTAAAAACAGTTGCGTAGCAGCGGTTGATCCGCTCGCGCATGAAATGTTATAATTCTGTTAAAATAAATTAATATCAAGTTAAAACTGTGTCTTCTTGATTGCCTCCGACCACCACAATACCTATGTTGGTTATACCGTTTTAATCATAACTAAACTACTGTTATAATTCTACTTGGTGGCATTTTTTGTGTGATGTTGGTTTCATAGAAATGGTTTTGCAGAGCACATGTTTTATTTTTTGCCACCTTGAGACCACACAGTTTGTCTTGGTCATGTGTCAACTATTGGACTAGACCCAATGTAATTTTTTCATCGCAATATCAGCAAACAATTATTGAAACCATTCCTGATGATATGGATATAATTCATAGTTTAGTAAACTGTTAGATATAATAATTAAAAAAACAGGATAACATCACATAGTAGGTACACTGATCTGGTGCTGGGGTAAGGTAGGAAGCTTAAAAACACCTTGTTACGGATATCAAAACCAACAAATTTATAACAAATAAATATACACAGAACAAACATACTGAGCTTACTTGCTCAAAAGCACAGGTATGAAGTTAAAACCTTGTATTCTCATGATATTTTAGCGAAGAGTTTCTTATTTTCGCCTTGCCGGCCGGCCGTACGAATGTATTCCGAAGTGATAATTTGTGCCGCTATGGCTTTTTTTCTCTCCTTTTTTGTATGCACCCGATTGCTATGCATTTGGCGTACAGCGATGCCTCTTATTACAGCGTTGGATAGCACCGCAATAAAACCTATTTTTATTGTGGTTTCCTCTTCGGTTCGTTGGCATTCGTCCCTGCAACTACCAAATCATTAAGGCTCATGTTTGTTGATTTTTAGGGTACCGCGCTACCGGTAAACATGACTTTTATTTTCTCTTGTTAGTCGGAAGTTTATAAAAGCGATAGTTTTCTTCATCTTATTTGATTCTGCACTATTCAATGTTAAACTTATGTCTAGTTGATACCTACCTTTATCTTAACTATTTTGATTTTGTCCGTGTTTTTCCCCTTCCTATCCCATGGGAATATCGGGATAAAATTATATCTCGTATAAACGTTTAACCGACTAAATACAACATCATGATCCGTCAAGGTGTTTACGCGTGATTGAAAGTAACAAACAAATTGTTTGTTTTTTTATTTAAGTAAGTAACTAATTATTTATATTAATTAGTAGGTTATTAACTATTTAAAAGTACTAAATATTCAATACAGAACCTTCGTGTTTGTTAATTGAGTTGTTCACACATGTTTTTATAGTTTGTTTGGTTTATGATAATGGTGTTGGTTCAGGGGCGACGTGGTGTGAAACTTGACGCCTTCATTCACGGTCTTTTATTGAGTTTTTGATTTAGCTAAACGGTTGTATAGGAAACTTTTTAGCATTAGCTGGTTGTATGATTAAATTTTTTGATTAAATATTACGTTTTACCATTTTATACTTCTCTACCAACCCGTCTAGCCAGCGTGGTAGCAGTAGGCTAATAACCTCCTATGAACGCAACAATAGGCGTGAGCTAGGAGAGGCCTATGTCCAGCAGTGGTCGTCCAGAGGCTGATGATGATGATGATGATGACTATTTTATATATAAAATCTCTTCTTAATTTGCTGATGACATAGGTACCTACAGTTTTAGTGACTGTTTTATCTACATGTTCTGATGTTGCAATTATAGGATGAGAAATATCAATAATTTATCGTGAAATAGAATTACAGTTACAAACCTTTTGTAATATGGAAACTTATTACAAGATTGACAAATCATTTTTCGAATGTGTCACTAAAAATAATTTACATCAGAAAAATTAAATGGCATTTAAAAACCACGTAATTATATTTCCTCAGCTGTGAATTTACAATTTATTGTGTAGCCCTTTTGTGCATTTTTTGGGAGCCTTTTTAGAAAGGTAATGAGTACACCTGTCCTACATTTACACCATGTTCGGTTTATAAATTGGATACCGCAACGGGTAACCACTTAATTTATTTGCGAAAAAAAGAGTGGCAATTGTTGTTCATTTAATTTCTGAAACTAAGAGACTTTAAATGATTTAATCGTGATAGTTTTAATATCAACGGAAATTCAGTTTAGTTAACCATGCGAAAGGAAGTAGGTAACATTGCAGCTAATATCTAATATCTGTAGAGAGAACCTTTTTCCTTCACCCATTTATTCATATATATAATTATTATATCACTTAGATGAAAAATACTTTTCATCTAAGTGATATAATAATGATAATAATGAAAACGTCTACATTTTCATTCATCATTTGCTAGCAGGACACCGGTCCACAGAATAATGGAATATCTATTCTGTCTCATAACTTCCGGGCCTGATATTAAGATTCAGTTGTTAATACCTATGATTCCAGATTATGAGAGTAACGAGATATACTCGTACATCTTACGCAATAATTACTTGTGTACCTTGTTAATTCTAAGGTTGTGGATATTATTATATAGTTGAACTAAAATACTGTTTCTATATATATATATATACATATATCACACTTTCTAAAAATATTTACTCTTCAACTGACATTTGGCAAAGTTCCACGTTATCCTTTACTATTCCTTTTTTGGTATTCTCTTTCTACTATAACCATTTTTTTTCTCAAATTAGATTATAGTCGATATTTTATTAAAGGGCATACTTTTATTTAGTTGGCAATACTTAATTTGAAAATTATTCTATCTAGCGTGGGGGTCTTGTCTGGCAGTGCAATCAAGTAAAGTTAGTCGCGCTTTTCTATCTTGTTCATCACTATAAATATTACTGGAATAGTGGGTTACCGACGGCAGTTTACAGCTAGTTTATAGTAAAATACAGGGCCAGAGGGCGTTCTTTGAAACCAAAGTCAAGTCGTTCTCATTAAAAGTTGTCCGCGACCGCGAGTGCCCTCAAAACGAAACTCGGAGAATTTATCAGCTAACTCAAAAGTGCTCCAAGGGAAGTCTGCTTGGACCATTATTCCCCATTGTCCCTGACAATAAGATTAAACTAGCGGCCCCTAACTATAGATAGCGCTCTGACCAATTCGCGAGCGAACAGCTCCAGTAATAGTTTTGTTGTTATCGTCCGTAACCACTCTTCAGTTACGTCTTGGACGATATTAAAAAGATTTTGGCAGCGAGCCACACAGATATTGATCTTTATGCTCGGCCAGACGGCTATAGGAGTTTTCTAAGTGCCACGCTGGTTGGTTTAATGACTTCCCATGTTTGTATGTTTTGGATACGATATTTATTTTCTTGGCGATAGACATTGACATTTACTGCTATAGTTTTTTGTTTTCGGCATTTCACAGTTTAATACTATTAGGATGTGATTGAAATGCGCTGTTGACGGATGCATTAGCTTATCGTTTACCTTGTAATTTTGACTGTCAAGGTTTAGTGCTTTTTATCTTGATGCTCTGTCATACGTCCATTAAAAATAGAACGGAGGTGGTCTGCCAAATAAAATATCATAAAAGATAAGGAATCCATAAAGTTTGGGCTAATTCGACGCAGCGCAGCTGCGTTCTTATCGTTCGCGCGAATTGTGGCGCTCGACGAAAAACGTGTAATTAAGTTGGTATGCGTGAAGGGTGACACCTGCTTTCGGTATCAGTGATCGTTACGGTTTATGGGGTTCCTACCAAAAACAATGGAAATGGCAAAAAGTCGAATGCGGGCAGAGGGCCAGGTACAGGGCCCAGGGGTGCAGAAGGGTAGGCGTGCGGGTCGCGGCGGGGTTCCAACGCCCGACAATTTATGATTGCGCCGTGTCAGATAGCTAATGAACGCACTCTGTTGCTCTTTATTGAGATAACGCTTGCAATCGATGGCTGCGCCGCCATCCACCCATTAGTTATTGCGTCCGCCGATCTTGCGTGTCCCTTTATTTATTTTTTGCTCACCACTTTCGTGCCGTGTAACTATTATTATCGCTTCCCGACAAATATTGCAAGAATGAGATAACTTAATCCAACAACTTGTAGCATCGGTCCTTATAATAAGACCATCATAGCTGAATATATCTGCATTAATAATGATACGTCATAAATATAAGGGAGCTGATTAAAGATGCTTATTGCGTTGTTATATTAGTTTGTGTATTTTAAATATTCAAGTTGCTCAGGTTCGTGTTACAATAAGTTATGTTTTTGTGTTATTTTATTGCTCGATGTTTATGCTATGGCCTGCGCAGACGACGGACATTGAAGGACTTTTTGTCCGCGACACGACCTTATTACTAAGAACATAAAGTTGAATAAATAACGAGGACTATCGCGTACTTTTCGCGGATATACGCGGTCTAAGTTGAATCTTATTTGGTTAACAATAAAGACGTGTCGCGGACAAAATTTCCTCCGTTATCCGTCGTCTGCGCTAGCTCTTATACCTGCTTCTTAGATGACTTGAGATTGAAAAGCAACTTACTAATAGGTAGTTAATTTTGTTTCACATTAAATGTTTATTTTGACTCGTATTGATAACCAGCGGCGTCTAGGATTCGTCCACTCAGGGACTAGAGTAAGGGCTGAGTAATTGGTTTCTCAACTATCGGTTTAACCAACCTCAAAAGATATGATTTTATTTCTTGAAAGTTACAGAGATAAACGCTTTCTCACAAACATTAAATAAACCTCTCCAGCTTTATAACATTAGTGTAGGTAGATATTGTATTAAAACGTGATTCATCTTCTTATTGTAAAATTGATAAAATAAATGAAACGTAAAATCATATTACAGCAGCGATTATTCATAAAAAGTAACTTCAATTTTATCATTCATGACATCAATAACTAAGATAGCAGTTTGAAGGCATACATGGGTTTGCGGACTCCCAATCCTTATCTATGGTATTGACATATGACATATTGAAGGTATGCACACTCTCGCATGCCGGCACATGAACATCTCGTGCCGACATTTCGATGACTGCATATCGAGTGATCACGATTCGATCGTAGATGCGATTTATGAGTACGATTTGTATCGATCATGTGTTATGTTTCGACGGTCTTTGAACTTTTATCATATATCATTAGCATGGGATGGTGAAAAGGTCGCGGGTTTGATTCTGCTTGAACTAAAATGTTAACGTAGACTACAAAAAGTTTTGAAAAGTCTAATGTCATAGCTGACAATTTATTTTTCTCCACAATAAATTTTCTTAAATTACTTAACTAAGGGCTTGCTTACGAAATAGTTAAGTCTGTATGGCAGAGACTGGGTAACTGAAATTGGTTCCCAGGCAGCTGAAACTGTGCTTTCTACTAATATTATAAATGCGAAAAAATGACAATCTGTTTGTTGCCTGGATCAAAACAAAGGATACTTTTTATTTCAATATTCCCACGGGAACGGGAACCACGCGGGTGAGACCGCGGGCGGCTGCTAGTAAAGTTATAATTTTATTAATTATGTTATTATTTACAAGAGGTATTTATAATATACTCGGGTATATAGGTTAAGCCATTTAGCGCTAGATGAAAAAATATATATCACTTAGAAAGTTTTGATGTAAGGTTTTACTAAATAGAGTAAAATGTATAATGATTACAAATTCATTACTTATATCAAGTCATACATAAGTATCATAGATTAACCTAAATTTCTGAAGGACTGGCGCCTGAAATAGGTTTCTTAGAAACCTGTACCACAGGTCACCAGCCTTTTCCCGCAGAAAGGACTAAAACTATTACGTAAACTAGGTGGAAGCTGATACATACAAAGATTGCTAGCAGACAGACAAAAATGAAAGGATGATTGGCACTTTAAGAAAAACCTGACCTACAATTTTTAATTTTTATTTCAATAACATACTTAGACAAGATTTACTATTTCAATATTATTCTTTGTTGTATATTTCTTAAATTCACAAAACATTTTAGTACGTAAAAATATATTTTTTTATCAATAAAAGAGAAAATATCTAAACACAACCAAAAGTAGTCATTGGCACTCTTAGTACAATCATTGGCAGCCATTTGATAAGTGCCACAGTTGCCCTTTTCGAAATAGTAGCAATATTTGGATTAGTGGCCACTTTTGGGTAAAGGTGTCATTTGGGTTAATGGCCACATCTGGATATGTTGCCACATTTGGGTCAGTGGCCAGATTTGGGTTAAATCTACATTTGGATCTGTGGTGGCCACCGATTTGGATCAGTGAAAATATTTGGAAATGTGACCACATTTAGATCAGTAGCCACATTTGGGTCAATGGCCACATTTGGGTTAGTGACGACATTTGGATCA
This sequence comes from Chrysoteuchia culmella, assembly GCA_910589605.1. NCBI lineage: Eukaryota > Metazoa > Arthropoda > Insecta > Lepidoptera > Crambidae > Chrysoteuchia > Chrysoteuchia culmella. Next base: position 13,652,082 of record OU342653.1, read on the forward strand.
TTGGCCACAATTAGATCAGATCAGCAATCAAAATTTATCACTATCAGGCGAGTGGCGACTGGCGACATGGTTATCAGCGGCCACAATTTACCACAATTGGGCCACACGGCAATATAAAGATATACAATAATAAGACTTGCCACAATAATCCCCTTCAAAATACTATGGTTGGCATAGGTGCCAGTCATTACACTTTCATATAAGCTTTTACTAATAGTTGGCACACTAATTAATTAATGCTATGATCACAAAATAAATATAAAATCATAAATCAGTTATTTGCTAGAATATGTTAATATAACTAAAAATGAAAAGTGTCATATCAACTAAAAATATAATATTACTCTTTATAATAGTTAAAAGTATAGTAACAATAATTTTTGTATACCTCTTTCTTATCAAATCTGTTAAAATTTTCATGAAATGTCAACAAAAAATTCCGCGCACTCTTTTTTGCAGTACTGTGTTGCCATATTAATCTAGTAGAAAAATCAAATATGAAATTTTTAGAGTGGTGCAATGTAAGAATTTAATTATATCGGAAGACGCATTGTATTTCCATGAAAATTCCTTAAAAATTGCGTTAAATTTCAGAGTGCAAAAGTGTTAAATGTCAGTGACTGGGGGGTGCCAAGATTAGTATAGTGGTCAATTCTGCTAGCTTTAAGTCATAATCGTGTCTCAATCGTAGTGCTTTTTTACGCAGTTGTATCAAAAACAGGGTAAAAGAGCACTAATTGTAAGACGGTTATGACTTCCACGTTAGCATAATTGACCCCATGTTACCGTCCATAAAAATATTAAACTATTAAATATTAAAATTACCAAATACTTTAATTAACCAAGGTGTTTTTTTTCAAAACCACTTACCTTATCATTTAATTGGAATACCAAAACAATTTATAAGGAGCGTCAACCTACGTCTACTATATTTGAAAGTCTAGTTATTTTACGTGCATATGACTTACTGTGGCATTAATCTTCATGTCAAAACATGTTCTTGAGCACTTTTAATGTCATGTCATTCCTTAGCCCGCATTCCAGTGTCACTTGCAACTTGCAGATAATAACAATGCAAGAACACTAATGCAAAAATATTTTTATAATTAATGACAGCTTCGTTATTAAATTCCATATCACTGTTTGATTTATAACAAAATTTATTATAAATAAAGATTGAATGACATGTAAATATGAAAATAAAACATCTAGTCTATTTATTTTCATAGTTAGGGATTTCCGCCAGATAATGCCTGATTCTATTAAATACTTACTTATATGACATGTTTTGTTATTTCTAAATATGATTAAGATGGTAAAAACGTATCTAAATCATCAACAATATCGTATACTTTAATATCAGTTCTTATTGTAGAAATTAAAAAAAAGTTCCTTTCCCTTCAAGCCATCATCGTGTCGTGAGTAATAATCTTTTGAAGAAGGACTTATACACGGTATAGCATCATCTCACTTAAATTTAATATTTATCACTGCAATATTGCTGTAACCTGAAACAGTTCGTTATTGTCAGAACTATTTAGAAATTATAATATCAGTACTTAGGTGTAATCTATGCTTTGCCAGAGTTGCTACCGTTTGTTAGGTTGAACCTCTATTTTAACAAGTTTCACAGTCCAAAATTATTAGAATTCCTCCTTGAAAGAGAATCACCGGAGAGAATTTGAGTGGCTTTAAATGGTTGCACGGCTTTTGAACACAAAATGAGATCCCAAAACTAAAGCTTTATATCTTAGAGTACAAGGGGAAATCTCTAAAGGTAATCCTAGAAGGCTACTTGTGCAAAATTTGTATTTTCGTCCTTTACGTACCTATATTTATCGAGATTAAAGAAGCGATTCCCTAGCGAGTTTTACGTTAGAATGTTTCGGGATTTTATATTCGATAAGCATCTTATAACATATTAAAGCTTCAGATAAACTGACTTCAACATATATTTTTGTTACGTGATTCCATATACTCATATTAATTTCAATAAATCTAATAAAATAAAATCGATGAAATTGTTTGTTTAAAGAGGATTGCAATGAATTGCGATTTCGAGAAAGATCGTCTAAATTGAGCCACACCAAAATAGAGGTGGTAAAACAAGGGATGAAAGTTTGTATGATTGAATGGAAAAATACCCTACGGATAATTTCGTAAAGAGCGAAGAACAAAATCTCAAGTTCGAAACAGACACGCGCTCTAAGAATGCAAATCGGTAGTTCAATATTGATGCTAAGGTAATCTCTCGCGTATTTCAAGTTACTTTATCAACAATGGCGTCCCGGGAGCCTGGGCCCGCGTTATCGACGATGCTATCGACCGATAGCTATTGTTCCAGTCATCGGCACCAAGTTTAACTGTTGTACGAGTTAAACCGTGATGAATGGACGACGATTGCCGATATGTTTATCTGCCAACCGTCTCATAAGACTTGTCGGTCACCCCAATCTTATTCGAAAATCTCGCATCCGAGACATACTCAACACTTTGTAAACTTGTGATGGTTTGTGAAGCTGGAGATTTGGTTTGTGGTGAATTTGAAGAAGTAGGAATGATACCTACCTATGTGAAAAGTTATTGAGAGATTGTCGATTCTTTTTGTGATTATATTTATATGTTTACAGATGTTATTGCGTTAGACAGTTTGAGTGTTTTTTACTTACTATTTCTATTATAGCTTTCATTAGTGTCTTATGTTTTTTCGTCATTATTTCACCAAGTTTAAATCAAATCAGTTTTATTCTGTAAACTTGAAGAAACTGTTAAGTTTTTTGTTTATCGTTATTAATGCTATTCTTAAACAACACAGTGGTCAATTAAAAGTGGAGTTATATGCATATTCAAATACGTACTTATCTTCAGTAATTGATACAAAATCTGTTCTTGTTTCAGGTACATAAAAATTTTTTGTCCTCACAACATTTTTTTTCAAAATAACGTAAGTTATAAAGAAAAGAAAAGGATAAATAAATATGCCGTGTTGCTGGTTAACATAATAAATGTTTATCATTCTCACCGGAAAGGTGTGACTAGACACGGTCTTTTTAAACATCCAAAACAAACCAGTCTAATTGATGTTAACTAATTTGTACATTTAAATTAGCGGGTGAAAATCCGAGGAACACATTGATTTCAAACGAGATACACAGTTCTCTTACTAGATTATCTTGTAAGACGTCAACAATATTCAAATAAGACGTCCACACAATAATTCCCCTTAACGAAAGGGTTTCACAGAGCAAGCCATTCCAAACAACACTAACGGTTACCTATGTATTTCACTGTATCGTAAATTTACTTTAAGGGTTTAAGCACATTTGATATGTTTAAGTATGCACTGGACTGGACTTTATAAACCGATTGTTTTTGTTTTTACAATAAATAGTTAGGATTATCAAAATTTTAGAGTCCCCTATTCCTACACCAATGAACCAATTTAATATGAATGTGGTTTTAAACGATGATTTGAATCTTCAAAAGGATACCGGTTTACCTTTTTTGCAATAAGAAATGTAATGTGAAAGAAATTATTTAATAAAATAACGACATTTCCTATATATACGCAGACGGAATGGTGTGTATCTGCTGGCTTTATCAATATTTAGTTTTTTATGTATTTATTTTTAAGTTATATTTCAGAGAGTTCGTTATCGTTACCTTTAGGATTGTCAAGGTTCATTGAATACCTACCTATTACTTTTATATCAGTTAATAATTATTTGCTTGTTAAGGTAATAATTATTAAGTGTACCTTAAAATAATAATACAAAAATATTCTTATTTTAAGGTATGATGTTGGCGATATAGTCGTACAAAATGAAGTTTTCACGAATCAAGTTGGACCTTTACAAAAACATTTTAAGAAAAGACACACTATTAAGTATTCTTTGAAAAAGTCTGGATTAACCCACAGAGTAGTACCAGCTCTTAGAAAACATATTATCTACGACACGTGCCATTTTGTATGACCCAATATATTTTCTGTGTCCTTATCTTAAGTGACATTCACGACCACCAGTTAAATATTTGCTGACCCGATACTTATCGTTCGACACAAGGTTAAACGTTATTATTTTAACTAGTATTACTTTGACACTATAGATCAGTGATAAGTACACATAATTTAATGTTTCGGATACAATCTGGCGTGTTACTCATAAAATGAGTATTTATGTACACGAATAATTGAAATACGATAAATCTATTTGAGGTTGGGTAATATTGCGACGAGGTTGTAGGTAAGTATATTATTTTATTTCCAAACACATGTTTTCTTTATTGTTAAAGTGTAAATGTTATTGACGAGCTCTTGCAAGAAAGCACTGCACAATTAACCATTTTTGTTTCTGAGTGAAGCGTGTTTTCATGGCAATGGTCTCAAGCGGACTGACTTAGGTCGTAAAACGTTGACCGTGGATCAAACTTTTGGCACGCAAGGTAGGTACACTTTTACCGTTTATTTCGATATAGGACTGTGCACCAAATTTTATACTACTTATCGCTTTTTATTTGCGATGCGCGAACCTTGCAAATACCCTAGATTACCTATACTCTATCAATTTTATTTAGCATTTACAGAAATACAGCAGAAATATATCGAATAATTTGATATACTCATGCTGTAGTAAGATGGTATGCTGAATCTTTCAAGGGTAATCTTTATAGGCGGTGTATGCTATTCTGTCTGTCTAAAATTATTCTAAAAGCTCCCCTCAGGAATGAAAGAAGGTTAAAATAAAGATGTTATTTACATAAATCCGTTTTTTTGGGTTTAATAATAAATTATACCACACTAATATTAGGTATCTTAGGTAGTACTGGATCCGACTCTAAACAGAAATTTTGACACGGTACTTTCAAATTTTACTAGTAATATTTTCGTTAGTGGATAGTGCAAATTCCTCACGAATGGAGCCGCGGGCGGTCCCAGGTTCCTTCGCAAAATAACAGCCTCTATAGGGCGCCGATACGAAGAACTAACGAGTAAATTACATAGCTCGGAAGTGTTTGCTAGACCGCCCATCGCCGTTTGGCCTGCTTCGGAATAAATACAACACTATCTACATCACTATCCATAGGCTTATTCGGGGGCCTTCCGCAATCTCCTAGAAATAGCACGGTAAGATTGAAACAATACTGTTTCAATCTTACCGTGCTATTTCGTACTACGAATCTCTTAAAGTAAGCTTGTTTTTTGACGAAAGTTGTGTGACGTCATCGCTCAATCATCGCCTACAAACAATGTGTGAAGTGTGTCAAAATGTTACAACTTCAATAAAAACTAGACGCAAACAAAATGTTCTTGGTAAAATTAGTTCGACACTGCGGAACAGTACTGCGCGTAACCTAATTGTTAATTTCGTCATCCCGTTACAAGCCCGGCTAGCTCAGTCGGTAGAGCATGAGACTCTTAATCTCAGGGTCGTGGGTTCGAGCCCCACGTTGGGCGCAACTTTTTTTTTCTTCTTTCTTATTACGTATTTTTACGGTAGTCGCATTTTCACTTTCGTAGAAAAAAAAAGAACTTAAGCCCAATCACGAGGTTTGCGCAATCGGCTCGTCCGGTCGCGTAGAACCGTTAAAGGGTCAACGGATGGGTAGGCATCTATACGAATGTTTCCCACGATTCGTAGTTACATGCATACCCACATTTAGTGTTGATTTTAGTGACGCTTTATACCGTCTCCGTATATTTTGAGTTGCAACTTCAACACGTAATAGCTGTCACTACTAACTTCTAATCAGATTGTTATCTACACAGTTTGGAACGTACGCGGGGTTAATTTTTTTAGCGTTAGAATGTTAACGGATAATGTGTTTTTTTAATTGCTCAGTAACTGCTTAAGTAAACAGTTTATTGCCGCTTCCAACAGATACGGAATCGTTTCTTTCTTTTATTATGTTAATTCAGGTTTTTTAGCTCGCTCTTAATTGCAGTTTAAGTATTCTTGTTGAGAATAATTATTCAGTCGATTGTAAGGAGTTGTTCTGCGGTTTAGACTTTATCTTTTAATGAGATAAAATCAGCTGTGTAGTTATTTATCATAAGCAGAAAATTAGGCGCACTGAACCTTTTAATATCCATCTAGGTAATTATAGTGCATGCCTTGTTACCTTGAAATTAACGAGCGTTTTATTAGTTGTTTTGACTCACCGACAGTTTTGATTTAATTTTTAATTAAATTCTATGAGCTCGAGTTACAGAATGATTAAACGGTTTCTTTACTATACTTTAAAAAAAAACAACACACATATAAAGAATTTGTAAAATCTGTTGTAAATTTATATAGTAATTGGCCTTACTTAAAAAATCTAAGTGGGCCCAGGCGTTAGATTCAGTGTGATTACCAGAGAGTGTCTGAAAGTTGCAACATGTATATAATTTTATTAATTTAATGTAGGTATTGGTAAGTACTAAAACCATATGCAGCAGTTTGGTTTTCTACCACCTCTTTAAAAACAGCATCTGAAGAATAAAGTAATAGTCCATCAATTATTTTATTGACTTAAAGTGAGATTTCTTATCAAATTACTTACCATCGTCGATGATTTTACTAAAACGTCAGTTATTGTTGTTCTAATATCGAGCTCGCGGCCCACGCCCACGCACCTCATTGTAATAACATGTACTCTATTTGTGTCCACTCATTGTTTCCCACTGTCCGTATATCATTGTGGGACAGTGAACCGTTGTGCCAGAATTTCCGTGAAATATAACATTATGCTGGATAAGTGAATGTCCTGGCGGTTTGGACAGTCTTGTGTTTCATCGGTGTGCTAAATTTTAATGGTGACAGTCTCGATTTGCCTGTGAATGCTGCGAAACCACTACGTTGAAATTTTGATATCCTCAATAGTAGCGAATTTTCCAAGTTAACTTTATATGATTATATAAATGTAGATGACACGAGGAAAGGCAGGATAGAAAAGTTAAATAAATAAGACAATGAATTGACGAAAATCGATTTATTCTCCTGGCTCTATCTATTGATGATGAAGATACTGAAGAAGAAAGAGAATGTATGAGCCCGCGTGGCTGCTTACTCACTCTCTTTGTTACGATCAAGTAGAATTTCACGTTATCCCTGCTTCAGTCGCCTTCAACATCCTATAATGAGCTTTTTGCTATGGATACGAGTAGAAGCAGATAATAGCTTCTAGTTATACCTATTCCTTAGAGTAATCAAAAACTTAATATCTTATAACACGTTTGGCCTTTGGTCCAGGCTGTATTCGCAGATCTTAAAACCCACCAATACGAATTTTGTCTGCGTGATGGGTCGTGGCATGGCCCATCCTCTTTATCCATCCATAGGGAAGGCCAGTGCTCTATCAGTAAGGATATTCAAAATAGCTGAGGATGATGCTGATGATGAATATTCCTTGGTACTTATAAGAATCGGTCTATCTATATCAAATCATGCGAGGTTAGCCTTAGTTAATAACCTAACTATGAGTGTGCATCTTGTTGTAAACACTTGTCGGATAGAAGTCGCACAGTCTTCAATTAGATGTCGTCGTGTTATTTATACAAAACGCTGTGAGTAGACATGCGAGCAGCGCCGCGGGTCAAAGTGCTGTTTCCGCGAGACATTACGTTTCAATCTCTGCGGTGATTGCTCCTCTGACCGTTAACTTAAATATGGTGGTTGGCGGAAAGTTAGCACCGTTCGGGTCACCGCTCACAGCATATTTATTTTAATGGTGGAATTTATAAAAAAATATATAAGTAAATCTTTTTTTCTTAACTTTACTATATAACTTGGTTATAAAATATATAAGTGTGTTTAATGTATTTTAGGTGGCCATGTCTCTTTTTTTTTGTTTTTGCCTCCAGCTTCTGGTTATAAAAAAAGTAAAATTACTCGTAATATAATTAAAAAGCCGATAAAAGAAGACTATTCTTGGAGTTGTGTTTCAAAGCGGAAATTAGGTATTAGGTGATTTCAAACATTTATTTTCTGCAATAATAAAATATGAAAGACTTTTTTCTTTTTATTAGAAGTTTTGTTTCTTTTATGTCTGTAGCAGTAATTTTTTCTTCAATGGAATCTGATTCTAAGAAAAGTGTTCCCACTCTTCTCCTAGTGCGATACTAAGATGTGTTATCAAGATTGCAGACTTTAGACTTAAGATTATTGTCTACTCCAACGGTGATGATAATTTCTCTCCAGTCCACATAAATAATGACGCCGAGTATTCTATTACGACTTGCGCAGTTAAATCAGGGTTTTATTCATGCAAACCTTGGTAACGGTTCTGACGATAGCTTATTATTATTAAACCTGCAATGAAATACGAATCTCCGAGAAAGATAATTGCGCCCGTCGAGATAGTCCTCTTAAAATACCCCTACGTTTTAACGTGCCTTTAGACCGAGCCCTCATATCACTCATATCTTAATTTAAATATAAATAAGAAAAGGTAAAAAAGGAATCGCTGGCAACGTTAAACATCAAGCGACTCAATCACTCTTCAGCGTGCCTGAAGTGAGCGACTCATAACTGGCGGAAGATTGAAATGAGATGATAAGGAGCGAATCAGAAAACTTGCCCAAAATACGTACCTGCCTATTATGAGGCGGTAATTTCACAAGGGATTCCATACTTCGATATGGGAGCAATCATTACGGAGAGGTGCACTGCACGGGCTTTTTGCGCGATCCATCAGATATCCCTCGGGTTTAAAATGTTTTGCAAGAGGATAAAAAATGTTGGAATATTCGAAATGTGTTTCCATCTTAGATAAAACCTCCTTTAAATATTTAAAAAGTTTTTCAAATTGAAAGTTATTGTATTGTAACGTGTTTTATTCGTTGTGGGATTGTGCGGTTAAAGTGGTACTTTATTGTTCCGTGCGTCTCGCGTCGGGCCGGCTCGTTAACGCGACCTTTCGGATATTTATTGTATCCTCTTCAGAAAATACAATTTCCAACTCGTTTGCCGATAAATTTAAAGCTGTGCATACTAACATCCCGTTTTTTAGATTTCGCCAATCGTTAGAGAATTATTGGCAATTCACGACAAAAGTTGTGCTATTTTCAAGCAAGTAATGTCAATAAATGCTAAAATTTAGTCGCTGCTTTGGAACAAAAGTATCATAAAATTTTATGTTAATGAGATTGTTAGAATTAACTGTTAACATCTAATCATTGATTATTATTAGTGACTGAATTAGATTAAAACAAAATTTTAAATTTATTTTACGATGTTGAAATGAAAAGAACAATTCTCGATACAAGATAAAGGCGAAGGCGGGAAGCAATTTCTCTTATACTCTCAAACCGAGTATTTAATTGGCTTGTCAACTGACACATGTACTCTACACAGTTACATTTTTGTTTACATTGACATACTTTTAGTACAAATTTATTAGTGCGAATAATTATTATCTAAAGAAAGCCCGTCCTACAATACTGTCAAAAATTCTCGAATATTTGGTTCCTTTCAAATTTTTTGCTCGAACGTTTTCGTAGTTTCCCTGAAAACTTCCGGAACGATTTTGCTGTGGTGAAAAATTCCCAGTTGCTAACAATAAATCGTTCACTTGCCGGACAAAAAGACGAATAGAACACGCTTTGCGCTTTACAAATAGGCTAGCGTAAGCTTACAGAACGCAGTTCCATCATACTCCGCCATTGCCTTACTTATTGTTCCGTCCACAAACGATGGCTCTGAGGTGAGTAAACATGAAATTGAATTTGCTGCGAGGAAATAGTAAACAATAAACTTGTGGTCACACTTCGTCTGCAGTTTTAGCACAATGATATTCTGTTTAATGATAGTGATATTTTTTCAGATTTGAAAGCAATGGTAGAGTTTAATCATCGTCTTTTACTTTAATTTATTTAATAATTTACTAAGTTATTTGAAGATCTGATGTCTTTTATCTGTCATTGAATTTATTTTCTGCGAACTATATTCCTTTTTTAGGGTTTCGTAGCCTAAAGGCAAAAAACCAAACCCTTATAGATTCGCCCAATCCGATGTATGTCACAGCCACTTTATTCCAGAACTATGAGGATTGATACACAGTTAAAACTGGGTAGATGTATTCTGTAAACCGCTTTTCGATTTTTACATAAAAATAAAAATATATGAATTAAGGGGGGGCTCCCTATACATGGAACTGACACTGAATTTTTTTTTTCATCAAAGCTATACGTGTGGGGTATCTAGGTATAGATAGGACTTTAAAAATTGCATTGAGGTTTATAAAACGATTCTTTCTCAAAGTCAACCGTTTGAAAGATGTACACTTCCAAAGTGGTAAAATGGGGACACACATTTTACCACTTTGGAAGTGTACATCCTCTAACTTTTGAAATAAGAGAGTAAAAAAAAAAAAAAAAATATGATGTAGATCTATATAAAAACTTTCAACGAAAATTGGTTTGAACGATATATATTTAGTAGTTTCAGAGCTATAACACATTTTCCAAAACCGCAAATATAAGTTTGTCATTCATACAATTACTATGAAAAACAAAGTTTTTTTTTTTGGCATTTTTTTGCATTTTGGCAATAATAATAATAGAAACTTTATTGCACACGATACAAAAACAAACGCATACAGAGAAAATGTCAAAAAAGAGGACGTAGCAATCTCTTCCAGGCAACCTTGGGTGAGAGGCGAAACCCTTCATGTGCGAGTTCGACTTGCACTTGGCCGATTTTTACTAGTAAGTAACTGGGCAGGCATTTGACCACCATCGTGCTTAATAAACATCACTCTTTTTGTGTTCCAAAATATCGATAATCGATATTTTGTATACTCTTGATGATTTTAATAGTTATTATTCATAGTTTACCTATTGGTTGTTACGGTTTCTTAAATCATTAAGAATTATTGTTTTGAACATTGTAGATTTGGTAAGTATTAAAATTGGTGCAAATCAAAATTAAAAAAATCTTCTTACTAACAAAAAGATCGATTTTTGTACAGGAAATTCATACTTACAAAACATTTATCTTGTTCTTGCAAGAACAAACGTTTAAACAACATAAAACACTCGCAATATCTTTGAAGGATTTTGAAGAATAGCGTTGTAATTTTCATTCGATATTACTTGATCTGTCGGCAAATATAGGTGCGAGCATCGCGTGTGGTGAGCCGCTAGCACTTGATATATGGCCTTCTTAATCACAGCCTCGTTGTTCGTGATTTATACATCACCTGTTGCGCCAATTATTTACATTCGGAAGTCATTCCTCTCGGACTTCGCTTGTTTCATTAACGAGTTAGATTGCACGATCCTCACCCATGTCCCGTTCATCCGTGAGGTAGCGCACCGCATTTTCAACTTCACCATTGTTCATTTCCACAACCAGGGGAAGCGTCCAATTTGTCATTTTTACGACTTCTTTAAAGTATGTTTAATATACATTCAGTATATTGGCTTCTCATGTCGCTTATGTGTCATTTACGTGACATTTACTAAATAATCCTTATTAATAGCAAATAAATAATCAGATTGCATAAATAATTTGAAGTCGTTGAAAGTATTATAAATCACCATTAAGTTAAAAACTAGTATCTTCAGATGTTTCCAGCGTTTTTTAAATAACGAGCGTAGATGATTTAATACCGGTTTCGCTACCTAGTATTTACATTGCTTGCGTTGTAAAATAATAAATAGCTAGAATATTTTTCAACGCTGCGTAAAACAGCAACTAACTATTAACCAGGTATCAAGTTGCCAATGACGATAATTTGATAATTGAGACTGTCGTTGTAATTGTAATACCTCTTGCAGCTGCAACAAACAGAAATACCGAGAACCATAACCTTTGCTACAGCATTTACAATTACAGATTTTGTCTTTAACTATATAGGAAGCGAATAGTAGATAATCTTTCTTTACTAGACTATTATTGTTATTATTTTCAGGTCAAAATCTATACTAATATTATAAAGCTGAAGAGTTTGTTTGTTTGAACGCGCTAATCTCAGGAACTACTGGACCGATTTAGAAAATTCTTAGACCATTAGAAAGCTACATTTCTCCCGAGTGGCATAGGCTATATTTTATCCCGATATTCCCACGGGAACGGGCACCACGCGGGTAAAACCGCGAGGATCCGCTAGTAATAATATAAAAGTCGTTCTTGCATAGTATTACGCAAGATAGCAGTCAAGCATTGGCCTAATAGGTAATATTGATTTAGTTGCAATAAATATATCTTTAAGACTTTAATGTTAATGTTCTGAAGATATATTGTACAATTAGTATTATTTTTTGAATACACAACGCTTTTAAGTTGTATGACTTGTTAGTAAGGTGATAAATAAGAAAACACGATGTTTAATTCACAAGTGAACAGTGTAAAGAGAACAAGCGTCACTCGTTTTTTGGTTTCTTTACATTTTTTTTGTATTGCGTTTAAGTACGTCGTCGGATAGAATGTTCCGGTATAATGAATCACAGTTCTAATTCTTGAGGTATCCTATAAAGCCATGAGAATAATTTTTTGCGAGTAACATGTATCTAACTATATTTTATGAAAAAGTTAGCTTAAGTATTTGGTAAATATGTAATGGATAAACATAATTTTCCATTAGGTAGCGCCTAATACTATTTAAATTCTTAATGTTTCTAAAATTTGGGGATCGAGTACTACATACGTATTTGTGTGATGCAACTAATTCATCACTATTACTAGTTTCCTCTCGCGACTTTTTTCAACTTTTTTGTCGTCTGAAATAGAGCCTTAAACTGTCAAGGATAACTTAACATTTCCATTATACTCGTGTACATGTCGATAGAATAATATCCGACCTATTCGTATAATTGTGTCATTGTCTTAACAACTTTTTTAATAACTTAATTATAGATGACAGATATTGTTATGACGACTTAATTGCTGTCTCAATTTTTCGAATTGTCACACAGAAGAATTTACAAACAGCTGCAAATAAAATATGTTTTATTTATATAATCGGTGATAATGGTACGTTATCTGCGGAAGTCACCATTTACACCGGCGCGAAGTCGATGTCTACATCGGCAAGTGCTAATTGCTACGTGTCGAAGAGCGAACCCCGAACTTAACACCTTTTAGGCGCATTCGTTTGCATTCCTCGTTTGCAATTGACGCCTTTTCGTTGGCACGCAAATATTAAAACGTTTATCTCAACCGAGACAGGTGCAAGAAAAAACCAACAAGATTTGTTTTTTTATGATTTTTGAATTTTTGCATTAAATTTTTCAATGCTGTTTTTATACTTATGATAAATTTTTCATAGAAAAGTATCGGAAAAAAAACAACCGGGTCACAAACGAATTCTCAGATGTGACTCGAACCCACGACCTTTGGAAATCCGGTCCAATGCTTTAACCACTGAGCTACTTAAGTTTTCTATTTAAAATTTATGATAAGATTTGCTTTCTTGTTCATAAGTCTAACCGCATTAGTCAATGTTTGAAATACTGTTGTCGATCACCAGATACACGTTTAGATAGAATTCCTCAATAAATAACAATGCTAATTTAATTTATATAGAACTACGATTGCTGCTATGTAAACACACAAATTGAGCGTGTGACTTCTAAATCAACGTCTTTTCCTCATCCGATTAGCCATGTAGACGAACGCTGATCACATTTCTCATTCTTAACACTTACACTAGCACACGGGCAGGTTGGACCCGGCCGCGCTGTGATTTATCTGCCTGCATCTCCAACCTGCGAACAGCTCGTTTATTGCCCGCTTGTTATTTATAATTTATTTTTAACGGTCACCGATTTGTAGCCCGCTCTAAATAATCTCAATTCATAATTTGATAGACATAAAGTGTAAAATCGCTTGAAGATCCAACACTATCTGTCTAGGTACCTACATACCTACGTACATGTAGTGTGGAGGTATGCATGATGCCTACAGGTCGTATTGTACCGAACTAATGCGGTCAAAAGTTAATCACCGGTCAAATAGACGTTCCTACTTTATCTTTGAAATGTTATCGTACTTAATAATTATTATTGGCGTGTAGATTGTTGCACTTCTCTTTCAAACTGGTTTCAGATAAAGTATAATAAAGCACCATCTTATTTAGTATTTGTGTTGTGTTCGGACCGTTATTTTCTGAACCAAATTCTATGTTAAAGCTAGGAAAATAATGCCTTTTGACCCGCTTTCTTTGTCGTACTTTACGTCGCCGTCAGTGAGAAACGTTAGGATAATAATAGAATAAACTGTTTTGTTCGTAAAATTGGAAAGACTTATTCGTTGAGGCATTAGTTTGATACTCTTTGATATAACTGACGTACTATTGTCATAGTAAAACAAACAAACGTGATCATAGTCTATGTCAGTACATGATATAGTTTGGGTACATAATTTGACAATACACTCGGCAGATTTACAGCGTAGCCTTAAATTTATGTACATGTTCGATCTAAATGTAATTTAATGTTGTTGGCTGGCATAAATCAAGCTCATCTACACCGATATCCGAGACCCGATGAGACTAGATAACGTTGTTCTACTTCAACCATCGAATGACCGTCCACGAATATAATTAGGACGTACTTTTCATATTTTTTTTAAACTTCATGAAACTCCTAAATCCTGACCCTTTTCGACCGGTTTCTATCATTAATTATGTTTTATATAGGTAAAGGTATAGAGTAGGTATATGTAAAATGGCCTTCTAGATTTCGACAGTCAATACTGATATAGGTACAAAAAATATAAAAGCAGCATCCTAATAAAAAGGTACCGTCAATGACAAACATCTTGCTGCATAATACCATCTTAAAGATGTAACTTATAAATCTATTCACATTCCTGATTTTACTCTGAGTTATACTGCAAATAATAATTCTCGTTTCATAAAGAGCAAGCTAAAAACGATATAGGAATTTCCATTATTTGATTGAATGGTTTGATAATAATAAATGCACTCTTAAACATTCAACCACAGACACCTTAGCAACATTTAAGGGTTAAATAATAGGTCTTCAGACATGTTAATGTGACAAGATAGCTCTCGTCAATAGGTTGCACTTCGTCGAAATCAACATTCTATTTAAAGGAGCTGTTTATTTTTATTTTATTTATGTATAGTCACATAGTGCAAGCGCAACGGTCTTTGGCTCGAGCAATTATTTTTCCAAGTACAGGGATCCGATGCTTTCAGGTTTTCGCTCGAGAAGTTGGACATGGCAGGAGGAAATAGTGTTACTTTTAAGATCATCGAAACTTTTTATGGATACGCCAATTACTAACCATTTACTTTCATAAATTAAGAAACTGTATATGAAATTTCTTATTCCGCCAAATACATGAACATTTTCCTTTGCTTGTTTGCCTCAAGGTAAATAGAGCAAGGGCTAATTTAGGATAATTTAGACGCTGAACCCACACCTAAATCGTATTATGAAAATACTTGTTTAAAATATATAAAATATCATCGAAACTTAGAACCTATGGACGGACACAAGAATGCCGACTGCATCAAACAGTGAAAATTATAAAGTAATAGACACAATTTTAAAACATCACTGTTTATCGGTCAAAATAAGCGGGATCAAGACTTTACAATGAAACAATACCAATTTATTAAGCCTAAATTTAGATTGAATGAGATATAGGTAATGAGCAGTAAACGATGGACATGTAATTTTTATTGAAATAGCACCAAAATGATATAAATAAATCATGAGACAAAATAGTGCGTAAATCTATATATCCTCGTTGATTAAAGTAGTGAAGGAACAGCAAAAATTTTCTGGATAGTTTTAAATAACCCTTTGGCTCATCCTCATATTCCCAGATCTGCACGAATGGCGACTAATCGAGCGAGCGGCGGCGTGTCGGCCAGCTAAGAATAGCCGATCGGATACTTTTTGTCGTCTCATTCCGTCCACCGTCGTTCGTTAGCGGACACTGGGCTGTTACTTGTAGACGCTTCCCATATTTGCGGTCCGAGTTAAATGCCGCACTTGATGATTATCAGCTGGAAATGTTAAGAGATCAACAAACGACCTCTGTGAACGGTGTCTATACTTAAAGGTTGTTTAATCATAAGTGATCCAAGTTATACTGTTACCAAAACTTCGATCAATTTTACTGAAGAGAGAGATTTAGGAAGTTGTGAAGACTTTGATAAAAACTAATATCCTTGTCTCATCAGGAGAAAACAATAATAGCTTTCAGCAAAAAACTAGACGAGCCATTTATTACAATGCAGACATTTGCGACTGTTATTAATGAAGGAGGCATCAAATGCAAAAACTGCTAGCGTCTTTTAAAGGCACTAAATATGCAGGCTGGTACATTGTTTGTTCCTTAGATGGAGACTTAATAATTTGTTTGCGCGTCACTCATTTCCTTCAAGGGCAGGATCAAGTGAGCGGACTCAATCCACATCGAGAGTCGAGACAAACAGGCTCACCCCGCCCGACAATGCAGATTAAGGTTTTGCTCACGAGGAGGGAGAAATTATTATCGAGTACGCCGTTCTCAATATTATTTTTCTTGGAAAAAGATAGATCGCTTAAGCGATTTTACGGGAAATTAATTTTGGCAGTGAGCGACAGAGTGCGGTGGTGCTCGTTGTGATGATTTGTTGCGATCCAGTCCCGCTCGTTACACTTCGCGATAATGACGCATAACATTTACTCAAAGGCAAAGCTGAGGTTGTAATTCAAACCCGTTATCGATGTTTCTCAGTAACCATCGACTCGGTTCAAACAAAATTAAATCCGTATAAGCGCGTGTAAGTCTGAGGGTTTTAGTGAATGATCGAGTATCGTTTAATTTCGAGTTGAGGTGGCGGAGTGCCTCCTCCGCCCCGTTTGTCGCCGCGGCCGGTTCTGCTGCAATTAATCCACTGTAATGCGATACGGGCCTTCTGTCGTCGGCGACGTAATGCATCGTGATTTACGTGCAACGAACGAGCCGTTAATCTTATTACCACTTTCAATAACTTTATTATCGAGTATTCGATGCCACGCTCACAGACCAATCTACACCTTAGACCTCCCACCCAAAGACCATTTGCATGTAATACTAAACGTTCTTACGGTAGTTCTTAGGAAGCTTCCCACGAAATTTATTTTTGTCGTCTAACGATTGTGTCCGTCTTACCAAAAGCGGCAAGTTAATACGTCAGTTGCTTAACTTCGATTAAATGGTTATAAGTTCAACAATCAGAATATCCCATGTTTCTAATATTACGTGACGCTATCCGACTAAGTTTCGTGTCTTCATTTCTAATTCGAATTAAATCTACTATTAAGTTTTGATTGCCGCGTTTTGAATAATAATGTAATAATTGGGAGGCGCGTTCTAGTCGTGTGAAACCAATTTTTATTCAGCCCGCTCGCGACGCCTCGAGGCGGCGGTAAACGCGATTCAAATTCGACATGTTATCCCTAAAACGCACCGATAATAAGATGCAAATAACGTCCAGCGGGCGAGGAGAACAAAAAACCGCTACAATCAAAAGGGATACTTTCAGTGAGCTGGTAATTTGCATATAATTTCCTAATAACAACTTCCGTTTGTTTGCCGGCGGACGTGTCACGATCGCTTCTTAGATTGGTAGCTTTCATCCTTCCTTTGTATTCCCAATTCTGGGACATTTCATATTTAGCATTAGCTTTTAGATAGTTTGTCACAACAATACAAACTTTCTCTTTACTCTAAAACGCTCTGATAATAATTTTGTCAGTCAGTACCATTATTTTTTGTAAAAATAACAGCGATTGCAATGTTTTAATATTTTCTCACACATTTTGCAATTAGGATATCGTGATTGTTGACATTTTAAAATTCTAATTTAACTTTTTTCAATTATCATTTAGTTTTCTACAGAAAAAAACAAGAAGCATTATTTCGCCTGTCTTATGTCTATGGCCTCGCCGCGAAACAACCCGACCTTGTTTCAATCATTTTTCCACTCTGTCACTTTTCGGGTTCCCCATTAAAATAGCCTCCTTCCGACAATGATTCATCTCCCGCAGCGGCTGGAATATTCGGCGATAATTTCACTGTTACCAGCTCATTCTCATAATGCGTTGTAATGAGTCGCCGCCTTTAACAGCTCATCAATAATTCATGCGTGATCGTTATTACTTAGATAGTGTTCTTTCATACCCGTCTTGTTTATATTGGACGCATTATTTAATATTGATTGTGCATCTGACAGATATATAGCCATTCTTGAACGTTTACATTGTTTATGACTTTGCAAATAAAGTTCGTTGTTTATTTTTGACTTTATTGGGTTCTCTGTTTTGTTATTTACCCTTATCCTTTTTTTGGTCTTTTCGCAATTTATGTTATTCTTACCTTAGTCTGAATTGGAATTGATGAGTAAGCTATTTTCTCATAATTTATTATTTTAGCCTTTCCATCATTAGTTTATCTCATCTGGAGTTCGTTCCAGTTTTATTTAATTAATCGGTTCGTAATATTATTTTGTTTCTTCATTTCCATTCTCTGGAAAACCAAAAAGTGGTTCTTTTATTAGCAGTCATTAAATTACCATTTCTCAATGAATTTAAATCTTTGTTTCCGTAAATACTTTTGGTTTTATATTATTTGTAAATTCATATAAGTCGCAGACATCGGCGCCACGCGGTCCCGTGTTGATTGGCGTAAAGTCACGTGTTTTATCCATTTGTATGCAGCCTTCGCCCCTCAGTCTCTTCTCATTGAATAAATGTGATATAAAGCACTGCACCATGAATTATGTATGTGTTATTTTTAATTGAGCATTAATACAGAGGTATAAGCTCTCGATGTTGTTACAAATGTCTATGTAATTGGTGACGCGTGATTAAAGAAATTTTTATTACTTATACTTATTCACTTTGACACTTTTTTATTGGCATTGAATGTTTTAAGTTTTTTTTCTTAGGTAATTTAATACTTGTCGACTTTCATTGTTTTTGTGGTCAGCAACTGGGTTTTTCTGGAGTTAATTTTGGAAAGCCTGCTTTAATTTGGCTTGTATACGAAAATTTCCTATTTCCGTACCTCGTTTTGTTTACTTCTCGGATTTCGTGGCAAGTTAAAGTTTTAGGCGGAGTGGTTACACCAGCGGCTGTGCTTCCATGAAATTTCACGGTGCCTGATGAAAGTTTTAACGCAATTACCTAGTCCGCGCCATTTCGCCGCCGACGCGGCCGGACAGGAAAAAACTTGGCAAAGAACAAACTAACCAGCAGTCCAATTTGGGGACATTCGTATTAAGTTTAATGTGCCAAATCCGTGACTTCGTTGCGCTCTCGCATTCTAACTGGCGGCGTTAACAACTCGCCGACCTTTGACAACTTTTTGTGTACCAACTTGTTCTTTTGATGTTAACTGCTTTATGCTTTTTAATAGGCAATCAACGTGCCATTGTGAGCTGTGCGTATCAAATTCGCGCTTTGATATTACACCTCTTTAATATAAAAACATGAGAGGATTTGGGGACGTAGGTACGCGAATTTTGTTAGTTAAATAAGTAATTAGCCGGCGTGAACGAAAACGTGATTATTTAACTTATATTTTACGTTCAAATAATATCACATACTTGCTACAATCAGTATGTGATATTATTTGAATACATTTTTGGTTTATTTTTTGTAAATAAGTGATTTTGTAAACGTAGCAAAGCAGAAATTCTGAAAATGTGGAATAATTTAAGCACCAAAGAATTTCAATTCAGTTTAGAGTTTTCGGAAAATTAGGTATGTCTGTTTCGTTGTTCAATCAATGAAACAGCCTTGCGAAGTCAAACGCCGCCGAATAAATATCGATGGATAACATCGGAGCTGCATCAGAGCAAACTCGCAAGCGTCCAAATTAGCACAAACTTCTCCTTTGACGTTGGCCGTCCGGCTGTTTGTCAGCCGTCCGATTTGCGACCGGATGCTCGGCGCTCTGTGTGCACTACAATTGTCTACCAACACTTCTGAAATTGTCGCTATCCAACGAACAACTATTAATTCGTGACCCCCTTCTATTAAACCTCTGCAACGAAACCTTGTGTAAACACAACACGTTTATTCTAGACACAGTTGTCTGAAAGTCAAAGCAGTAATCTACTCCAAGAGCCTTGATACATCGTTATGCTAGAAGTTTCTAAGATAACGTTCTTTGACTTGTGAAAGTGACTTCGACACTATAAAAGACTTCATAAACTGAATCACTTAATTACTTTCTACTGTGTATGTAGTTTGCGAACAGCTCCTTTATGTTGAGTTCAGCGTTTATTTGAGTCGCGTGCCAGACTTTGATCTAATCAAAACTTGCCAAATTTGTTTACATACATCACGCGCTCGTGTTTTTCATGATATTCACCACACGTAAGAACCCTGCGACACGTCGAGGAGACCTCTTTGATGTCCCGTATAGCAACCACCGCACTAATAAAACCCCCAACGAATATGGGAACATGTTTGTCATATAAACGAAATGTGATTTCGCTGTGATTTTGTACACAGCGCTTAATTTTATCGTGACGCCTTCATTCACCGGCACAACATATTCGATCGTTAAAATTCGGCATTTTTTTTTCTTATGTTTGTTTACTACGGCTTCCTAGGATTTAGGTCACGTCTCTTATAGTAGCTGTAAAATAGCACTGAGTGATTTTAATAAAATGTTATCTGTTTCAACACTATGATGCTGTTTACGCCTTAGCGTCATTAATATTTACATGAGCGAATTATAAGCTATTGCAAAAGCAGCGGGCGAACTAATTTGCTTGCTTATTAATTTTTTAGAAAAAGGGAATAACGAGCATATTCTTAACAGCGTTTTAATCACAAAATAAATCACCATATCGCGGTACGCGATTCTAGGTAAATAGTCTATGGAGTAAAGCGCTATCTTTACTCCATAGACTATTTTGTAGTTATATGTACTTATAGAAGTTGTAGCTGCTTTTTACAAGCTCTGGGTGTGGGTGCCCCATACCAACCGACCATTTTAAAATCGTATACCCATAGCTGATCTTCCTAGGCACTAGATGATGAGCTATCAGTAAATTAGCTGCAGTGTCGTACGTACAAATTTATTTATGTTGTTGTTGAAATCTTGGTGAACATTCAAAGGTTAAATACTTATGGCGTGGAAAACTATAATACCTATATATCTATAGTACTTTTACTCCTTAGCCTTTGTTGTTACTCGCTGCTTTGTATGAGTTTGGCGTGTCCTAAACGGATAGACCATTATAAAATCTTATACCCATAGCTGATCCTAGATCTAGGCACTAGACGCCCAGCGCCACTATCAGTATAAATTAGCTGTGGTGTCGTACGCCTCAGTACAATACCGCTGTCACGGTGGCCGCCGTATCGGTAGACTAGCTGGCCACTTCGCACTAGTATGGGGGAATTGAGTTCGGATTTTGCAGGACATTTTACTTGGTGATACATTAACTAAGATGTTCCTATCATTTGCTGAATTTTGGTCATTCCACAGAGACGATTTGCCCAAGCATGGCCGGACAAATCGTGATACGTTATACTTTGAACGATATGCTTTGTATTAGACAGACAAATCGCGAAATCTTGATCGGCCCAGTTAAACGATTGGCCTACCACGACAACTACATGGATAAGAAGTAGAGACATAATCCACGTGGGGCCCAATATCGATTGGCAGATTGCAATAAATCCGATTGCTGAATCACACTGCAAATAAAGCTGCGAAAACACAACGGCTAACCATGCCTTCCGAGAACTCAAGATAATACCAATCTTATATCGACTTCAGCGAAAGTAGCTTAACTACTTATGGGGAGGTTATAACTACTGCGCCAATTAGCTAAATATCTGTCAATATTTATTTCATTCCTGGCAATTAGCCTGGATTACTGAGGATACGATCAGTTTTAGGCTGTTCATTTCGGAGACGAGCGGAAGGCATCTATCTTTTTATACATTTGACAGTAGAACTGATTCCGCCTATCGCTCCGCTTCGCTCGTCTCCCCTTTAAGGACATGCTTTCTTACTACTTCCGAATTTCAACAGTAATTTTATTTTGATGTTCGGTATGACCCTTCCAAAGATTGATCGTAAAACTCTTCATAATTAACTGTAGTACGGTCGTAAAATATACCTTGGTCCATGTAACTTCACCATTTTTTTTTTGGATACTTGTATATCTCCGAAGCCGATTAAGAGGATAAAAAAATATTCCGCTATTCCTCAATAATCTCCTCCTGATTTGCTTAAGGTTTTAAATATGGATGCAATTTCAAATAATAAAAAATCTTTGACTCAACGGATTGCCAGTAATTGCTGTATTGAACTTATGGCTACCCTGACCATAAACTATCGTTTAGTTTCCGCGAGTATTAATCTTACAATCTTCGCAATAGGTATCAATTTCGATTGCCATCCACCAAGTAGCCAATAGTGTTGCGGCTGGCAGGTGACACGAGGTCCTATAAATCTGGGAGTACGGCCTACGTCGTAAACAT
This sequence comes from Chrysoteuchia culmella, assembly GCA_910589605.1. Classification (NCBI taxonomy): domain Eukaryota; kingdom Metazoa; phylum Arthropoda; class Insecta; order Lepidoptera; family Crambidae; genus Chrysoteuchia; species Chrysoteuchia culmella. Next base: position 13,674,520 of record OU342653.1, read on the forward strand.
GACCGAAGCACAATCCCTTGATCTAAATAGACTGTTTCAATAATTTCCTATTATTTCAATCATTGATAGGTTCTATTATATTGTTTGGATTGCTTTTGTAGCAATATATTTAGTTTTATCGTTTATCTACTACATATTTTATTCAGGTAGTAATTTTAATCTCTTAATTAAAAAAATATTTGGTTTCAAAATATTTCAACGTAAAATTAAATTATAAGTCTATTATGTCTTCAAACAATCAACTAGTGTCTAAAAGTAATTTAAATTATCACTATCAATTGTAATAGATATGCGTACTTATCAGTATAAGTTTAAATATCTACTGAATACAATGTTACAGTTGCCAAAGAATTAATCTTATTGAAATAAAACAACTTTTACGGATATCAAACGCGCTATATTTCCACGAACTAAGTTGTAATTGTCCGTATTTTTAGGTTTTTTAGGGGTTTTTTTTATTTTCCCGACGTTTCGGCACCTTTACAGCTGCCGTGGTCACGGGATCACCACGGGTCATCCCGTGACCAACAGTGCACCAATTTCAATGAACAGTGCGCGCCAAAACATAAGATGTACGTAATTAATCCTATGTAATTCTATACCGCTTCGAGCGAGTAGGTACTGAAATAAAGTCCGGTTAAAAGCGGGGTGTGTAACCATTATAAAACCTCGTAACCTTACCTGACAGGATCGTTTAGCAGTTGCTTAAAGGAGATTGAGCATTACAATAATTTGAAACAATAGCCACGCAATTCGCACGTACAATAACTTTCGCCTATAGTTTATTGGGCACTGTCTCCGCTAAGTAGCGAGCGACTCAGGGGCAGGTTCGGGCCCCGGGCAGTGCAGATTTACGAGGTGGCGCGCTCGTGCCGCGCCCCACCCTCCCTCGGCCCCCACCCTGTATACGGAATGTGGTTTAGGGCTTGCGATTTGGGCTTAAACAAGCTAATAAGTTGTCAGCTTTTAAAAAGCTAATAACCATTTCAGAAAGACTTACTTAGCTATTGGGCACTTGGGCCTGGATAAACAATAAGCGCTTCTTATAGACCTGAGACCCTGCCCAACTGCTTCCCAGGAACAGGTTAGAATCACTCCATCAAAAAATTCTGCCACCCGGCTATGAGCGACTTAAAATCCTTAAGGAGGTTAAGAACACAGACCTGCCGGTGTAAAGAAAACATTGTGCCGTTGGGGCTACATTTATGTTGGTACCAGACGTTTCACTCGGATGAATGTTCACTCCAACGAATGCTTTATTTTTCATTCAGAAATTCAGAATGATTGTTTGACGAATTATTGTGTTGAGACATTTCATTTTGAGTGAAAAGTGAAAGGCGAAAATAAACCATCTGATTCCGACATAACGACGACCACTGTGAGTGCGGTGTCTCTCTGTACAGGTCTGGACCAGCTCCTATGCTGCTCCGGGTGACCTAATAGCCATAACACCGATGAGCTGTGGACTGTGGTGGAAGGATCTAATTTTGTACCATCGACATGAAAGAAGAGCAAGAAGGGACAGATTAGGGCCCGTGGCATTACAGATTTTTATGGTATAGCACTCCAACCTCCCTTAGCGCCTATTTTGAAAACGAAATGTGGTTTAAAGCCCGGCCATAATACAACCTTCGCAGCACAGTGACCTGAAAGAAATTTCTTGTTCCTGTTTTGTCTTCATAATTCTTTTTAACAATAGCAGGAGAACTAAATGTAGACACGTTTACTTCTCCTGCTACTCGGTCCGTGACTGGAGAGGCACTGTATACGTACACCGTTCAACGCGGCGGAACTTTAACGGGACATACCGTTTCACTATGACAATATTGACGATGTCACGCTGGTTGTGATGTGGTTAGGCCTGAAGTCAAAGTCAAAGTCAAAATATTTTTATTTGAATAGCCTTATAGATAAGTGCTATCGAATCGTCCAATTTTTTCCCTAACAGCCATTAATGACATCTTTTAACTGGCAAGAAGAACGGCCGCAAGAAACTTATCAGCTTTAACAGAAACAACAACATTTGCAAAGAAACATGTTGTTGCCAAACACAAATCTACAGTCTTGAAATATAAATATAAGAGGAACATTTTCTCATACTCATTTATAACAATATTTTCCTTTTATACATTTACAATAGTTATGTTTTTATGTTAGTATTACATCCATGCATTGTGGTCTGTTAAATAATCATCTACCTTGTAATAGGCATTGCTTATAAGCGTCTGCATAGACAATTCAACAACAAGCTATGCGTTTCCCTAAAAACGAGCGTCTACTTGTTTCAAGTCGAAATCTTGGTACGGCAAGCTTATTCTTATTTCTAGTATTAAAATTATGAACATCGCTATGCTTGGTAATAAAACCCAGATGTATTTACATATACTTAATATCATAGATGTATTGTTAGTTAGTACCATATTAATTTCTTTAAACAAATCTTTTAAAGAATCTCCGATGTAGATTGTATGTGACACGCACATACTTTTTTGAAGTATAAACAAGTTTTCTAGATTTTCTGCTGAGCTCTACCGCAACAATAGAACATTAAACTATGAAAGTAACAAAAGTAAATTAATTTTGCCGTTTCAATATCAGTCAAAAGTCTTATTTTTTTAATGCGAAAGCCGCAAAACCGAGTCTACTCGACAAGGTAATGTGGATCCCATTGTAGTTTTGAATTTAATGTAATGCCAAGAAATTTTGTACTCACAACTAACCGGACTATATCCGCATTCAAATTGATGTACATATCAACCTGTCTTACATTAGGTAAAGATAATTTAACAAACTTGGTTTTAGTAGAGCTTAATGACAAGTTATTAGTATTGATCCAGTGTGCAGTGTGAAGGACCAACAGTACTTTTTTTTAAGAAATTTTCTAGAATAAGTAAAATTGGATTGTACCAATCAATCCAATTATACTAATTCTAGAAAATTTCTTTTGAATATTATATAATCGGTTTATGAAGATCATTTTTCGATTACGAAATATAAAGCTAAAGTGCGAAATTTTGTTTGAGGTTTTTTCCGGAATATTACTTCAAGTTCTGGCTATGTAGTTAATGGTTACTTGGGAATTTTATATATTTAATTGCTTTACTGATAAATTTCTCCACTAAGCAGGATCACTACAGATTAACTTGCCTTTGTCATAAGGTTAACTTTAAAGTCAGCATTTGGTGTTGAGTAATATGGTCTTGGATGATCTTTATTCTTTATATTCATAGTAAATCTTAAAGCTATATCAATAGCTATCTGTGTAGTGTCGGCTTAAAATAGCACTACCCCCTCTCATCCCGTGGGTGTCGTAAAAGGCGACTAAGGGACTCAGCCTTCAGGAGATGGGCAGCAGCGTCTCCTACATACTTGCCATACTGCGATCGCCAACCCGCCTGCCAAGCGTGGCGATTACGGCAGACTCCCCTTTTGGGGGAGGCCTATACCTAGCAGTAGGTGTTATATGGCTGAGACGACGAAGTCTTAAAATTAAAAATATTCAATAACATTTATTCAGTCTAGGCTGTTACAAAGCACTTGTCAAAGAAACTACGTTACGCCATAAGTTCATAAAATCCACGGTGGGAGACCTTGTAACGAGAAGAACCAGCAAGAAACTAATCGAAATAAATCTAAAGTAAAAAGAAGTAAATAAGGTAATAATTATTAACGTTAAGTAACTATTTTCTTTCTCAAATTGTTTATTCCGTATCTACTAGAAAAATAGCAGCGTCGTCATATCAACAGAATTCTCGTAACCCGTATCATTAAAACACATAATGCAATTTATGACATCAGTCGAAATTGGACTGGTGACAATAAAACGAAAAAACAACTTACATCGTAATCTAATTCTACATAATGTTTGCTATGATACTACATAAACTAACTGAAGAATCGTTTTCTAACTCTACAATATATTTTTTGTTAGTAGCAGCCCTGGGATGTCCGCAGTCAGTCATGGTAACGGCTCTTCTGTTATGAACAGTGTTGGATATCTCAGTTTCAATTATAAACATTTAATTAGTAGAAAAAACAAGAAATCTTTATATATATAATCTTATACAATAACAAAAAAAATCGCCTGCCAACTCACAACCGCGTGCCATAGTACCGAGAACACTGGCGCTGTTGTCCCACTGATTACAAAGACTCAGCCGCTGGGCAAGATGGGCACCAGCTCTCAGGTCTCCTAAGGCGTGAACCAGTCTTGTGGAAAGATCTTTAATAAACTTTTTGGTGTCAGACGACCAAGGGCGTATTGTCTTTACGGCAAGCGCCGCAAATTCGTGGCTTACTGAGAGCGAAGAATATTTGCGGCGCTTAAGGAACTGAGCTTGTTCCGCTGCGGCTCTAGCTCTTGAGGATTTACCACGTATATGAGAAGGACCTAAGGTGAACATAAACATTTTGATTTTCTGTTAATTATTTGTGGTGATGTTCATGAAAATTCAAGAAGTGATTTTGAAAATGTTTTATTTGACAGTAGCTGACATTGGGGAAATTTAAGGCTCTGAAATAAATTTTTACTTTTCCTTTTAAGGTTACACGGGGTATGAATTGAAACAAAGATTCATAAACGAGAATTATTATGAAAACACTCATCGTCAAATCAGAATACAGAATTAGTTGTGAGGAATAGCAAAGTAGGTATCTTAATAATTCTGTTTGTTACGAAAGTTAAGTAGGCTCTCAACCTTTCGTGACTTACCAGTCTTACCATACTAGTACTTCATTTCACACTGGCTTGTATCTCCCGACATCGCATCAGCCGATAATTGGATAATAACAGCCTGATTTGGATAGAATAGTATGATAATCACAGCCTGTCCTGTACTTAACCAAAGGCCAACGTGATACATAAATAAATTTTAAACTATTTTGACTAGGAAATAACTCGACTGTAGATATAGTAATAGTACCTAGTTAACATTTAAAAGGCTGAAGTGAAATTTTTATACTTAATCATAAAGTTTTTGTTGTGTTAAGCAGTTAAGCATGTTGGTTATATCAGATGTTGTTGTTTGTTTGATGATGCTTAATCATCATCATTAGTTATCTTTAATGTTCCCACTATTGGGGCACTGGCCTTCATTATGGATGGGCATGGAGTATGGGCCATGACCAACCACGCAAGCCCAATGCTGATTGGTGGGTTTTAAACGACTGCAAATGCAGCCGGGCCGACGTTCTAACGTGCCTTCTGAGCCCAGGAGGAGCTTGAGCATTTAATATAGTATTGCAAAGAAGATAATTAAATATTGCAATTAGAATTTGTGTTTAACGATGAGTTTTATGTCGTTGTACGCATATTCTCTGCTTGAGTAACTACTTATTTTGCGTAGTTAGAAATACAATTTTGAAATAGATATTTTATTATAATGCCAATTGCTTGAAAATGAATAATATATTCTGACCCGGAGAGTAGAATGGCGCACTAAAGTTACTTCAGCTTTAATTTAAATTGAATACAGCTGTTGAAACGCGATACCGAATATAGACCAAGAAAATTGAAGTAATTTAAATAAATGGGACTCAGGCAATTAAGTTTTGCAACCTTACACGACACGACTCAATCTGGGGAACTGCCGAGGTGTAAATATTGTTTGACAACAGAATGCGATACTGGTGAATATGCTTTTTGAAAATCGTGATATTCTTCGACTGTGTACATTTATAATTGTATCAAGTGAAATTGGTACTCAGATAGTCATCTCGTTATCAAGATACAACCGATGTAATCCATCAGCAAGGAAGGTTTTTGTCGTAAAGTCGCACTTTTATTTCGAGCAGTCTTAAAGCTGTGCATAAAATTATCGCTGGCAAAATGAGAACCTTCCGTTTAATTAGATGCGACCGCTACGATGCGACGTTACATCACGATGAACGCCGCGCGCCCATTCACCCCCACCCCTCCGTCGTTTGTTTTAAAACTACCCGCAAAGGATTTTAACGAGATTACTCCAAGTACGTTTTATAGGTCATCTCACAAGATTTATTTAACTCCGATTTGTTAGGCATTTTTCATCCTGCCAGATTTAAAGAATTTCACTCATTAAAAATAATGGATCTCGGTTTACACTCGACGAAACACTCAGATTGCTCGAGGTTTTAGCGTTCGGATTTAACGGAGCCATTAACTTGAAAATTTACAATGACACTTATGACAATTATATTCTCTCACGATAAATGGTTTAAGTAATTATTTGCTGTTTTGTGTTAATAGCTAACATTTATTATCAGTCGAAAGTGGGTAGCTGGGCAATACCTATGTAAACATAGGTAAAACTCAGGAAATCCTGAGTAAAAATTCAGGATTTGGAATCCATACCTAAGTTAAACATAATTTCCTTTACATGAAATTGAGTAGGAACAAACGTTTAAACGTGTTAAAAGTTAAATTTATTCAACAAGAAATTGAGTAGGAACGTTTCATGCGTTGAATTGTGACACAGCGCGGGTTCAAGTAGTATAATTATGAAAATTTCATTGCATTCACGCCTTTACGACTGCGAGACCTCATTTGCATTTTTGTGTGGACCGTTAAGTGTATGTTACGACTGCCAGCACTTCCCTCAATGTTGTTATTGCTCGCCCCTCGGGAGCCACTAGACGCTAAGAGCGCAAAACCGAACATCAAAGACCGTATAAAACGCACTTCATTCCATAAACTTCCATAACAGAGGCGTCGTTGGTGAAACGGCTGGTGCAACGTGAGCCCTGCTTTCCCTACCAATTTTTTCCCTTCCATCCAAGATCCTTCATATGAGCCAAGGCGCAGGGCTCTAGTTAGCCCGGATGCTCGCATGACCGCGGCTGCCGCACGCGGTATCGACGCTCTTCCCATCTAAATGGAGAGCGGCTCACGATCTACCCGCAGCTATTGTAAACAAGCAGCGTTCTCTATTCAAACTATCGTTACGCCCTCTATGCGCCGTTTTCTGCCGTATTGACGATCCGGGAAAAGGTCTTACCGTTTGCCCGGACGACGACGGTGAGAAAAGTTTATCGGGCACAGATTTTACGTGTAAGTTAGTGAGGGTTTCGCTTTTATTACTTCATTGCATTAGAATTTTGCACTATGTTAAGAATCTGAAAATGTAGTTGCGAAATAGGTTTGAATTTCGAACGGGAAAATCGTTTAGCTTTTAAGTCTTACGCTGCCACAATGAATTGTGACGGTGTTAAAAGCCTTGTGCGGCAAGTAAATTTAATTTAAAACTGACCTGGAACCCAACGGAAACATTCAAAATGCTTCCGGAATAAAACTATATTTATCCAATTTGTAAAGCGAAAATGTTGTTTGCTTGCGGAGTTATGTTTATTTCGAAATTGTACGAAAGCAGCGTCGCTGTACCTGACAGATCTTACCCTTTTCCGTGACAATAATGAGACAGCCGACGCGAGGCGACGAGGCACTCTCGCCTTGCTTTTTAGAGTCAGCTGAAAATGCATTACCCAAATGTCATTGTGATATAGTAGCCTTTTCTTGAAGAAAATTTTTCTCGTTGCTTTTTTGTGCATGATCATTATATTTTGTCTGTTGTAATAGGAGATAGCTTTTAAGCCCGTGGTTGGAGAGTGGTTATTTTACAAGCGGCGGCAGCGTCACGAAACTGCTATCGACGCGTGGATCCACGTGCGACCGAGGCATGCCCTCTAAGAATTGGCGCATTTTTACGCCAATAAAAATCGTAAATAACGCCAAGTGAAGCGGACGGAGTCAGGTCACGATGTGCCGCGGGCCCGCTGCCGTCATCGAGACTTGTGGATTTACGAGTGGACCACAAGTATCGCCCTCGTGTGATCATGCGAAAGTTGATTTGAGCGAAAATAAGCCTGCACTCGTTTCTGTTCTCACTTATCTGCTCTCATCTGATTCCGATCCAAAGTAAAGGTCAACGATTAAAGGCCCAGTTTCACAAGTGAGTAATTTGCACCGGAGCGGAGCACACGTCCGCGCAATTTGCGGTGAAAAGTTAAATATTGTTATCACGTGCTCTAGATAGGCGAGGAAAGTGTTCGAGAAGCCGCCCTAAATAAAGTCTTTAACTTGCCTGTATTTCATATACCTACATAACACACTAATATGAAACTTCTCCTTTTAAATGCAGAAGATACATACTAATTAAAAATAATTATTTTATTTTATTTATTTTAATAACTTGTATTTTTGCACTTGTACTTTTACTATTTTGTTTGTCAACTATGGGTATATTACCTAAAATAAAGCTTTATTATTATTAATACCACTAATGTATTTCGTATCGTTGGTCCGAACTTCGAAACATCATGAAAAAAGACTACTACGATTATTTTCACCAATGCATCGGTCATTGACTCAAACAAAATTCAGTTTAGGTATATTTAGAATCCATTCACTAATACTCAAAAATTGGCCGTATTGGAATAACAAGCAGACTATTCGCCAGAATCCTTATTCAAGGGCAATAGAGCGTGCCAACTTAATTTTCAGGCTCACCGCAGCTTCCTTTGTATGTTACCTCGACGGATTAACGAACTTCTAGACCAGTTCAACTGTTAACTGAGACTCGGGTGAACGCCGGCGTTAAGCATATTGTAACAAGTTATATGGCAATTTGCATACTCCACGATCAGAATTGATGGAAATTTCCCCAAGTTTAGTTAGGCATCTAAAGTCAACTAATCTGAAATTATGTATCGCATGAGTTTCAATAAAATAATGTTTTGCTTCTTTGTCATTGTCAGGTAGCTTGTGGTCTAGCTAAGAAAAGGGAAAAGAATGTAAGAACATATACCTCCTAACAGTATCTCTCTCTAAAGACTTTATTTATCGACAGCATTGACTGCACAGAGTAAAAAAAGGGTTATTCCCAGATAAAGCCTATTAGGTGAACGGTGACCGGTGGCGTCCGAGCGTCTGGACGCCGCATCGCTCGGGACGTTCCTGACCCCTTTAAGCCTGATTAATGGGTCTCCTCCTTCGGAACCCAGTGTTTTTCCGTTAAAAGACAATCCCTCTTTTGAATTTTTCAAAACACGATAGGCCACTTAGCGCCGAATGTCGTAACCGATCGTAACTTAGTACGGTTCGATACGGCTGCCATACCGGGCCGTTCTTTTTCGGTGCAATTTACGGCGCGCCGCCGCCGGGGGCCCGCCGCCTACCGCCTGAAAAGATGCACACCAGTTTATTTACTATCATTCGGGAGCAAGCCCACTGTGCTCAATATTTATGTAACGCACACTGTCCTGCGCGAATTGCCAACAATGCACGAAATACATATAAAGTGACGACTTCAATGCGGCGGATGTCTCGTATTTTTAACCAAATTCCATTTTTATCGTATTCCTTGTATTCAATGTATCAAATTTATTACCCGCGTATATTGACTCCTCGAATGCGCTCTTATGCGGTGAATAACGAAACGTGGTTCCGCACCGGCCGACAATAAGCCTGCACACACAGGCAATATTGTGGTGCCAGTTTCACACTGCACGACTGCAATCAGCTGATCTGAACCTTAATAATAATAAATAGAAGTCAACTGATATCTCTTATAATTTAAATTAATCGAAATGAAAACGGTGATAACGCTTGCTTACCGACTTCTCTGAGCATGCCGACTCGAACCGGTCTCCTACTTTTTGAATCGATCATAATATGCTTAAGTTATTTAAGGTAATTTGATAGATAAGAACGTTCTGGTAACGATAAGGTTCAATAAATCGTATTTCGAATATTTGTAAAGTTAATTTAAAAATCTTGTCTCGTGTTACGGCCAAGTGAATTTATAAAATTTGTTCGATGAGTCAGAAGAACGAAGTTTGACCGCCCCAAGTGGTGAGATTCCGGGATTAGTTTACTTTGTGCTCTGGTTGTGGAGCAAAAAGTTTTTTTTCTCTGTGATAATCGAATTCTGATCCACGCGCTTGCAAGCGAAAACTTGGGCATTGTTACTTAATGTTTGGGTAAATACCTAAGTAATCTACAACTTAGGAATCTTGCAAAGAAACCTGACAGAAAGCTTATATTTATGATAAATTTTAAACAGAAAAATATTGGAAACTAGGGGCCGCTCGCGGTTTCACCCGCGTGGTTCCCGTTCCCGTGAGAATATCATGATAAAAAGTATCCTATGTTCATAACAAGCTATCTACAATCTGTGTACCAAATTACATCCAAATCCGTTTAGTAGTTTTTGAGATTATTCGTTGCAAACAAACAAACAATCAAATCTTTCCTCTTTAAAAATAATATAGAAAAATCAACTCGGCCACAAGTGAATTCTCAGATGGGACTCGAACCCACGACCTTTGGGAATCCGGCCCACTGCTCTAACGTCTGAGCTACTGAGACTTGCCGCCCACCGTCGAAATTCTCCAATACTTTTATATTTTTAATACGCTGTAGGCCAGAGTTGTTACATCAATTCTAGGAATATCTTTGCATTCGAAAGATTTTTTTTTTCAAATATTTAACGATCGATTAAGATGCAACAGCCAATAATTTATGGTTTTTGAATGTTTGCCTATTTTGTTGTTACATCAAATAGGAATATTCTTGCATTCGAAAGAAATTTTTTTTCAAAGGTTAAGATAATCGATTAAGATACAACAGCAAATAACAATAAGATTCTGGTAAAAACAAACAGATAAAACTAAACTATTTATATTTTAAAAGTTCTTATGATAACTCTTTAAGGCGCTACTCGGAAAAAGCATAGACTTTTTGATATAAAACTATAGCATGGTTACAGTTGTTACAAATCTGGTAATAGCATATATATTTCTTCATACCTTTATCTAGATTCGTACAGTTTCAAAAACACGATTTTATGATTATGCCTCGACACTTTTTCTTTTCGAAAAGACCTCTAAAAAATACGAAAATTCAAGACTATTCTTAAATGGGGTTACTTACACTATTGGAAAATAGTTTAATAAGTGGACACCAATAATATTTAGGATCGTTTAGAAGCATTTTTTTTAAAACGCTGTAGTTTTTTAATACGAAGTGATTTTGTGTTTTTTTGGCCTAATCTGCAAAATCGGTCTCTATCCCGTGCGCGTCGTTTTCTCATTGCTATCTCGCTTCAGCATATTTTTTTCGAGTATCGCCTTAATTGGCCGTATTGCGAATCTAAAACTTTACAAAAACAAAAGTCTGCCAGTCAGGTACATATAACCGTAATGAACTTGTATCATTAACCGGTAAGGAACCTGAAAATGTTAATCTTTATTAATTTTGTGATTAAAATTATTAATATCAGATAAACAGCCTTTTATAAAAAACTATCTTCCGCCCGCGGTTTTACGTGGTTCCCGTTCTTGTTGGAATATCAGGATAAAAATTTGTTACTCTCCGTCTTTTTATTTAACTTTATGCCAAAAATAAAGTCGATTGGTTGCTTAGTTCGGGCGTGAAGGAAGGACAAACAAACACTTTCGCACTTAAAAGATTAGTTAGTAATAGGATTAAGATGTGAACATCTTTCCTCTATAATGATAACAAAACGAATCAAGCTCCAATAATTTCAAAGTTTTGGTATGTCTTTGTCCTGGGGATTGTCTGCACCTTTGTGTCCAGATCCAGACTAGAGCATAGTTTCCAATCCGAGTGCAGCAGTCAGCAGTTTGTCTTACAGTTTAACATTGTTTCCTTTTCGATCTGTACAAGTTAACATCTGCTTGGGCCGTCTTCAGTCGGCGAGACGTTCAAGTTCCCCTTTGAGTTACACACTACTAGAGGCTATTGAGAGAAAACAAAGCTGATCGTATCTTTTTTTTCCAATCTTTGTCTCTTTGAACAAGTCGTTTAACTTCTACTGTAGTTACTTTGAAACATTTGTTCGTGCTGTATCATAGATGCTTGATATAAACTGATTTAGGAAAGATAGTGGTGATGTTCTGGTGCTCTTCAGACAAGTACTGGTAGACGTTTTGGAAAACTGAAGCGAACTTAGTAAATCAAGGTTTAGTTTAATAGTAGTAGTAGATATTAACTATACTATGTTTTGCGTATTTATTAATCCAATTTAAGTTTCACGAGCTCTGAATGTTAAGTACCTACATAATATATTCAGTATTTGCTGCAAAATATTTCATTAGTTGAAAAATTATTGAATAAATATTGAATACCGCTCATGTTTTTAACCGCCTACAAAACGATAATCATACAAATCATGTGTAGAATTTTACAAATCAAGAAACGGATTGTAAAAATAAGAATCGATTCTGGAAACTGTTTATCACCTGTCCATTTTACTCGTGAAATACGTTTGATGTGACCCTCACATAGCTCAAGCAATTATTCCTAGCAGGAGTCTTACGCTCCTCCATGTATCTCCCGGCTCCCGTATAGGCTCGGTTCCAATTACTCGTCGGAATCGTTGACCACTGTAATTGGATTGGGCCGGCAACCGGACTTGTTGGCATTTTAATTGTGCTATTGTGACGGCACTGCGCGGCAGCCACACGGCGCAACATCGCACCCATAGACAAACCACTTTTTACCTCAAATTCGCACTTAGTTTCGCAGATAGGTGCAAATCCGTAAAAGTAATTAGTTGGATGCAAATAGATGTGCCATTGAATTCATTGAATGGAGGCTTCCTTGAAATGCTTTTACTGGGTAAGGATATTTAAATTAAAATGGAAAGAAAAATATCTTTGAGGTCTGTTAATAAAAATATTCACATACGCAGACTATAGCCGCTAGTAGTTTATAGTAGTATCCAAATGGCTACGTTTTCTCTTTCGTTACCTATAATTCGTCATTTGCTAGCAGGACACCGATGTTCAGAGAACAATGATAAATCGTGCTTCATAATCCGGGGCCTGAAAGTTATTTTACAGCCTGTTCATGTTCGTTACAATACCTTTTCCATGCTTCAAGCTTGCCCTTTACCTAAATTCATCGCAGTTTGTGTGTTAATTCAAGAGACACGCTTTCAAACGAACTAATACTCTCCACTCTTCTATTTTATTATATCATTATAGATCATCTAGAAGTCTAAATGTGAAATAAATCTCTTATCAACTATCTATTTAATAATAATCACATACTAACACTTTGCTTCCCACGATTCAGATAAAAGAAGAACAGTTCAAAACGCGTGAGAAACATCTTCGTCCCTAAAGCGTCAAATATTTTTCCGATGGCCACATGTCTTGGTGTTTTAGGAAATCAGACGTTAATGGAATGACTGACACGTATTGTTAAGCCTCATTCCTGGAATCCTCATTCGCCCCTATGCAAGGAATCTCGAGCAAAGTCTCAATTCTTGTAAGCGGGTTTAATTATCTGATTTAGAAATGCATTTTGATGACAGTTTAAAAGTTCCGCCGTCGCTTCATTTGTCGATTGAAATTGCAAATTGAAAAGTAATTTAGTTTCGCTTCGTTTATGTTTTTAACCTTAAACCACTTTTTACGATGGTAGTTAGTTTCCAATTTACATCTATTTTGAGTGAGAAACATTTTCGTCCCTTAAGCGTCAAATATTTTTCCGATGGCTACATGTCTTGGTGTTTTAGAAAATCAGACGTTAATGGAATGACTGACACGTATTGTTAAGCCTCATTCCTAGAATCCTCACTCGCCCCTATGCAAGGAATCTCGAGCAAAGTCTCAATTCTTGTAAGCGGGTTTAATTATCTGATTTAGAAATGCATTTTGATGACAGTTCAAAAGTCCCGCCGTCTCGCTTCATTTGTCGATTGAAATTGCAAATTGAAAAGTAATTTAGTTTCGCTTCGTTTATGTTTTTAACCTTAAACCACTTTTTACGATGGTATTTAGTTTCCAATTAACATCTATTTTGAGTTTCGTACCCGTCTTAAAACTCTTGTGTTTTTGAGTTCGAACAAGCTGAAATACAAAGACAATTCTTTTAAATTTTTTGCTATAAACATCTTGTATTAGTTTTATTTTACAACAGGAACCGTTGTCAGCGACGCGACTGCATCGGAATATTTTATACAAATTTTAGAAACAAGAACAAGGGTCGAGTGACAGCTACACTTAATCGTGTTGCCTTATTTTTGCTTAGTGAAGTTTTATCGGCTACCAATCACGAATCGGCGTGTAGTGGAGATGAATAAAATATACATTTCTCTGTTGTGCACGCCAACTCGCCCCCGAATGGGAAGTTTGGATGCCGCTTTAATGGAGTTCTGAAGTTTGGCATTCGTTTCTATTATAGCCACGAATTGCTTGTTCTCGTTGATTTAAATTTCACGCTCCAGTTAGTTGGTATCAAATCTTATTTGTTAATTTATCAGCGGCTCGAACTAAATCTCGTCCTCTGTTTATGCATACTGTCTTTTGTATTTATCAATTAGAAATGCCGTCCGCAAATAGGATATCGCTTTGAAGTCATCATTAAGTCCATTGGTTTTCTTCCTTTCGATGGTACTTCCTAATCATTTAATTGGTTCTCTCGTTCGTAATTTGTAAGATATCTAAAATTCAAATTGGCGTTATTGTTTGTATTCTGAAGTTAAAATTTGACCGTGTCGGACATCTTTGTTGTTAGTCCAGTTTTATTTCGTTGAAATTTTTCACGATCCAAACCACTCTTAAATTTGAATTCTTTTTTCGTATTCTACGAAAAGGTATCGAATGCTTCGCCTTTGTATCACTTTTTGCACTATCCCTTGACTTTGTTGCCGCTTGGACAATATTTATGGTTTCGATCTATTAAAAATAAATATAATGTTAGCCATCATAAGTTTGTTTTTGTTTGTAACTTATTAACTGGGATAAGATGGCTTTGAATTAATTTTATATTCAGTACACTGCATTGTCTGGATTTTTTAAATTATTTGTTTTGCTATACATAGTACATTGTTGTTCTTTGTTTCTTTGAGGTTTAATCTCTCGAACTGAATTAAAAGGAATATCTCTGTAATTCTACTAAAATATCTATTTCTTTTCAAAGATATCTTGACAGCAAATATGAAATGGCAGCGTGCAGATTTATCGAAGAACCGTTTATTGGAGTATTAAGATCCGCTGATTGCTAAATAATAGTGGTAACGGACATAAATCAGTTAACGCCCCCGGTGTTAAATTGTGTCCGTTAGGGTTCTATTTATCAAGGAAGTGCTCTGTAATGTCAGTACTTAACGATCACGACGCAGGTACCCGAGCGAACACCTCAAGACAAAAGTAGTTACGAAATTATTGCTTTCTCTTATCGTATCAAATTATTATTTTTTAAATGATTGTGTTAGTGTTCTAAGTTTATGCCAACTTATAGATTTGATGTAAGTAATTAAATTGTGTGTACGTGTTTTTTTTTTCTGAGTGGTGAAATTTATGCCTGATATTTTAATAATATTCAGAACTATCGGCCGCCCGTGGTTTCTCCCGAGTGGTTCCCGTCTCCGGGGAATATCGGGATAAAAAGGCTATGTTTTTATCCAGGCTATTTTCTAGTTGTGTGCCAAATTTCATCCAAATCGGTTCAGTAGTTTTTGCGTGAAAGAGTAACAAACTTCTAAACATCCAAACATCCTCACAAACTTTCGCATTTATAATATTAGTAGGAAGGATAGGATTTTGATATCTAAATTCTTGTTAAATATTTTTCGTCGGACAATTGATAAAATTGAATGTCACTTTCTTTCAATATTCATCATTGTGATTTCATTCCAATCGTGGCATTCATGTCACTGTTAGACCGTGAAATGATCATTCGAACGAGCAAATAAACTATAATATCGTAACAAAAAGTTTTGAATTGCGTAGTGGAAAATATATTTATTGTTTACTGTGGCAAAGTTTTAAGGCAAATAAAATAACTAGTGTAGAATAGAAAGTGAATAGTATCGGTTGTAGGCTCTGACAATTTGGTTTGTGGTGAGACAATTTCGGCTGTATTGTTATTTGGGGTTATTATGCACACAATCAAATTTTAAGTGACATTATAACAGTACAATTGCTTGTAATTTTAGTGACACAAAAACTTCTTACTTCTGAATATCTTTCAAAGTACCAGCTCTATTATGTTCATTGAATTTTATAACCATAAAGTACTGTTATGTGCAACTATAATTTGCTTTTCGCTTTTATGCTGTTGCTTCGTAATGCTTCGAAAGTTCTTTGCATGTCACATTACATTAAGATAAATTGCTTTTACTTCTTCACACTATATTTATTTGGGAATGTGAAATTTGTTAATACGGTACGCTTTAAATCCTTTTACTTGATCTTTATTTAATTGAGATAGTTTGTAATTCTGCAGATATTATTACACTAATCGAGCGAGCCTAAATAAAATTGTAACGTTTACATATAAAATCATTTATTTTTACCAATACATAATGAATTATTAAGAATTTCTTGTGTACGTAGCATACATTTTTAGAGTTCCGTACCTCAAAAGGAAAAAACGGAACTCTTATAGGATCACTTCGTTGTCCATCCGTCCGTCCGTCCGTCTGTCAAGACCGTTTTTTATATCTAAAATTTATATCTAATACTCAAAAAAAAAGGTCTACTGTCCCTTGAAGCTGTGAAAAAATCAAACTTCTAAGCCAAAGCAATCAAAAGATACAGTCGTTTATGCCGCAAATTTTCGAAACTAGCACGGGAATCAAAACCTACAGGGTACTTACTTCCCGTGAACTTAGAATCTTGAAATTAGGTACGAAGTAACGTCTTATAGTATGTTAAGTCAAAGGAAAAATTGCGAAAACCGTAAATTTTTTGTTACATCATTAAAATTTCATTTTGCAATAAAAATACCATAACTATTGACTCGATTGTCGTGATGGGTGAACTTTTACTTATATACCTACAGGTTTGTACGGAACCCTCGGTGCGCGAGTCCGACTCGCACTTGGCCGGTAATTTTTTTCGTATAAGGCCTGTATTTATCAACTATCTTTTGTTTCAGGTAATTACATTGGTTACTTTTAAGGTAGCTAGTCGGGGGAGATTCGAAAAAGGTATGTGCGGAGATAACCTTTGATTTTCCCTTTGAGATATGTAAGTGTTGACTGCGATGGTTGTTGGAATTTTCTATAATAAGTGGCCATGAGTTCCAGAGCCGTGTGACTAATTCTAACGAAGAGATCCTAAGGATTTAACACCACAAACGGGATGACGTCTCGTTGATCCGTATCCGATAAAGGGCAACTATTTTAACCGCCAAAGCGAGACGCTGCACCTTAAAAGTGCATCGGTTTCAAGTGTTCGATTAATTTAATAAACCGTATTGATTAAATGTCAGTTACCCAATTAAATTATCGGTGGTGTTGTATCGAGTCGCGGCCGCGGGCGACGCTTCTGTTACTTTGCTTTCGAGTCTCGTTCGTTTTCAATTGCTTTGCCAACATCTGACACACTATATTTGGCGGCGAATATCGCTGTTGATTACACCCCGCCTCGGTCTGAAAGGCTGTACGTACATAACATTGAATTGGATTCCTTAGGCGTATAAGAGATGGTTAAATCGGTTTTTTTTCAACTTTCTTAATAAACGGCAATGCGTGGAAATAATTGAGTTTCTTAATTGAGGAGTTTGTTTGAAAAAAAAAGAAAGAAAGTGGGAAAGCTAAATCTGCGAGACTTTTCTGATTTTCATCTGAACTTAAAAGTATCTTATTCCGAAATGAGTAAAAATATTAAGATTTTGAAAAGTCAAAACGCTAAAATTGACCTTCTTGGTATGACTAACATCTTAACCTCAGCT
Organism: Chrysoteuchia culmella; assembly: GCA_910589605.1. NCBI lineage: Eukaryota > Metazoa > Arthropoda > Insecta > Lepidoptera > Crambidae > Chrysoteuchia > Chrysoteuchia culmella. The sequence continues at coordinate 13,692,206 of OU342653.1, forward strand.
ATGGTCTTGCGAATACGATCCCCGCCAGAGTAAATATACTATTAAAGAAAAACTTTTAGATTTAAGTAATTGAGTTTTTTCAACTTTAGAATTTTTTGCGTATGAAGGTATTTTTTCGTTAGAATAAAAAAAGAAGTCTGAAAACGATTTCGAAATGTTTTGTCTAATTCAGGAAAATAAACAATATTTTAAAAACACGCTGGTAGTACTTATTCGTAAACATGAATTCCAATAAGTTGTAGTACCGATTAGAGGTATAAAAGGAAGGTAGCAAAATGAGGAATTTAATATAAAGTAGAAAGCTGATGTTCCCCCTCTTAATAATAGTGCAAATATTGACAGCTGCAACTTGAGACGTTCAGACGAGATTAAAATAAAACTGCCTTATATAGCTATCTCCAAGGGCGAGCGGTTACTAAAAAGCGGGATCTTTAACTAGACATCGCCTTTTGTATAAAGCATGATTATAGCATCACTACCACTGTAATTACGGGCGCCGAAGCCTGCGATGGAGCTAGGGTTATCACTCTTTCACGTTATTGTGATATAGAATTTTCGCAGAAGTTGTATTTTTTTTCTAGTTATTTTTATTTTTATTAGTAGTGTTTTTCTATTATACTTATTCAGGGATAGAATTAAAAATGTAAACTTTAAAATAAGTAGATTTTCTTTTTCTCTTTTTTGTATGTTAAGTCAATTGGATAATTTTTTTGGTTTGTTTTCTCTTAATATTGAGTAACATGGTTTAACTGAATACGTGGATAACGGTGTGGGTATCACAATGATTAAACCCAGTTGTATTAACAAATTTATGTTATACTATATTGTTGACCCCAAAAAAATAAAAAAAATAAAATAAAAATAGAATAGAATAGAAACCATTTATCAACCACACACAATAAAATCAGTAAAACCATTGTATTACTATGTAGACAAGTAGGTACTTAATTAAGACAAAAAAAAAGTTACTATTATACCAAAACAAAATGTGTGCTGCTAATAGGCCCTGTATCTGTATATCATTTATTTTCTCAAACATGATTGGAAATATATGAGCATTATTTTGTCAATCTTCTTCGAGATAAATCAATATTGCTGTACTGGCCACATACATGCGAGCAGCGGCCGGCAAAAGTTGTATAAAATCCATATCTGTCGTGTTTAGCGGCCAAATATAGTACATTACTGCCGCGGTCTATAATTACTACTTTGCTGGTGGCCGACAGCGCAGCGTAGCGCAGCTCCAGCGTGGTCAGCGTGCAGCACTTGATGGACGAGACAGCGAGGACAGCAAGGGCTGCAATGATGGCCAAGCAAATTCATGGCCAATGAAGGCCTAGAGCATAGCTAGGCTAGCTCGAGGCAATCATAGCGTGACGAGCGAAGCAGTCATTGTGGGCCAAGGCTGTATAGTGCTTTACTCAAAAATGCAAGTACCTTATAATCACTAATTTAGCTTCATCTTTAAGGTCTGGCTCATTTTTAGCAAAAGTCACTAAATAAAAATATTTTTTTTTTTTAGCAATTGAAGTTGGAACTATACAGCCAAATATTGAATAAAATCTTTTTGTACCTATCTCTATAAATACAAACAGCAGTGTTTTAAATAAAATCTTTTTGCATTTGATTTTTAAAACGTTGAAACGTTTGCTCAAACAAGGTTGTCAAAATAATGACCACATTTACATGCATTTTTGAGTAAAATTACATAGTAAACTGTCGTCTTAGTTAAAAATGGAACGATCTTTACTCCGACCTATGGCAACCAAGGAGATAACTTTTCAAAGGTTTTATTTAAATTTCAAACTGGCGTGCAAATAAAAAGCTGTTTTTGAAAAAAAAACAAATAAAATGAACACTTTAACGCGGGAAAAAATATTGTTGTTTGTTGTTCGTCTGATTTCCGCGCATTATTTGAGAAAAGTACTATACAAGCCTTGGCCACAACTAGGCATTGATGGACTTACGTATGTACGTATTTACACGTTCGTCCATCAATGATTCTTTTGCTGGCCGCTGCAGTTATGTACTATTTTGAGTCAATTGCAGAGCAAGCTATGTATATGATAACACCCTAGCTTGCGTTTTGCCTATTTTTTTAATATTTGTAATATATCAAATTATACAGAAAAAAAAATGCATCTCACATTGACAGAGCCTTTATCGAATGATACCATTAGAGATACTGCTAATGATATAGTAAAAACATTCGAGTTATTGATTGTCTTGTCAAAAAGATATCTCTTACGTTCTTGCAAAGTTGTACTTTGCCTCACGAGTCATATCTAATTTGTTTACTATAATAAGTAATAGGACTCCTTATACGCTTTATTTTGTTTGTGTTACCGTTGTAAAACATATAAGTTTGATCAATGCTATTTTCTCAGGCAGGACACATATAGCTTAGTAAACAAATGAGATGATCCAACGTTTAAAAGCATGTATGTAGTGTGAAACGACAAAAATAAGGATTAACGGGATGAAGGTTCATAATTTTAAGGCTTTTTTATTATCTTTGCTTTAAAAAAACTATTGTAAAAAGTAGGTAACCCTGCAGATACAGACCTATGTAAACAACATATTCGTGCCAAATAAGACTTATAATTTAAGCTTTTTTTAACACTTTGCTGGTATTTGTGTAGCTTGCATAAATTACACCTTTCAATATAGGTATTCGGTTTAAAATGGTGTCGGATGTTTCAAATATATTTAAAATTATTGTGGGAAATGTAATTTTAACAGATTTATGATTGTCAAAGTTTACCCTACAAAGTACAAAGTTTATCCTTACGATTATTTAGAAGCAGTTGTTTTTCAAATGATGTAAGTGGTAACAATGGAATCACTTAAGCAAATAACATTTTCAGCAATACAATTTTCTTAATATCATAATAGGACTGCCTTGACAAGGAAATAAATTTATGTTTTCGTGAGCTCTATGCAATTTGATAAAAAAACATGAAAATATACTAGAAAAAAGCAACTCGTCTCATGTCGCCCTGACGGGCGATTCAATTTTTAACCGACTTCAAAAAAGGAGGAGGTTCTCAAGTTGACGATTTTTTTTTATGTATGTTTTACCATAACTTCGCCAGTTGTTAACATATTTTTATAATCCTTTTTTATCTGAAAGAAATGGTTTATGTGTGGTCCCATATAATTTTTACGAAGATCTGGCTAGTAGTTTTTTCATAATCCTGAAAAATATCAATCTCGTTTTGGCAAGTACTCGTTTACCTAGATGACATCATTGTTGTGTATGGGCTGATTTTTAGTGTAAGTAACGGCCATGATGTAACTAAAAAAGCTGAAATAAAAACAAAAAAAAATTTAAACCGACTTCATTCATTCTACAGGCATTCTACATTGCACTTTTATTAACTATATATTTTTTTGGCCTTAGCTAGCTAGCACCGACTCCAAAGTTTTATTTTTTACTTTTTGAAGTCGGTTTAAATTTTTTTTATTGTTTTTGTTTAAAGCAATATAGATAAAGTTTGGAAAAAAATGTGTTTTATTCGCTTATGCGGTCTACTGGGTTAAATGAATAATTGTATATTTCACGTTTGCGTCTTCAATCTCGATGTTACTGGCATCGGTGTATTGAGTGAATCTGCATATTACTATGTTAAATTCCAACATTCACTATTAAGATACACGAGTTGATGCTTACATGTTGGTTGCCGGCCCTAGATTTTATACGGGTATTTTCACATAGACTATTCTACAACTCGAAATCTATACTTATCAAATAAGGCAAAATACTTGTTTTTACCTAATTATGTCGAATAATAATAAGTTTTTCTATAATTATCAGCTATACATGTCCAGCAATGCTGATGTAACTACATTTGGTAATTCGCGCTTGCAAATTGTTTCAAGCTACAAACACGCATAAGGTCACCAAAACTATACATAGAATAAAGTTCTTAGATTAGCACGCTAAACTTATTATATTTGCATAACATTTTATAGGAAGATCATGATATTTTTGCTTTAGCAAAATGCGTTTTTTATGTAACAAGTTAAAATTATGGCAGTGAAGTAAATATGAAAACATTTCTTCATGTTCTGGCAGTATGATGATTGGTGAATAAACCAATGAGAAAATACGCATAGGTAGCTTAAATTAATTGCGTTTAATTAGATAAAGTGGATGCACCAATACAGAAGATTATTACTTTAATCGGTTAATATATTTCTGCGAGCATTAAACACTGTGTTTCAATTTAAAATTTCGCTCATACGAACTCGTTAACTGGCAGATTGCTTTCCCATCCTCCCATCCCGAATTCTCGAAATGCTTCGTTACCTGCCTGTGATTTAACTGTCTTGACACTTACAAATTTTATTTGTCTTTTTCTCTTGCGAGCTTTTGTAAGCGAATTTTATTGTAAAGATCTTACTTTGAAGGGCGGGTAGCGGATGCGCGCACGAGCAACTTTTGTCTCCGCAACTATTGTGTCTCCGGCATCAAATCTACGAGCTTCTATGAAAGTACGCGCATGTAGCGACGACGACGCGACAGCCGGGAGACTTCCGTGGGTTTGGAGGTATCCTCGCGACGCAACTGTTGCGACGACAAAAAGGCAACTGTTGCAACTACAAAAATATTGCTGAATGTGGAAAATTATACAGAAAAAATTGTGTTGCTGTCGCTCTCGTGTAAGACGTCGATAGAGAATTAGTAGTTGAGACAAAAGTTGCTTCAGCGCGCCCTCGCTTATTGCGAACAGAATCTAATTACTTTCACACTCAAATTCGATAGCACTAGATTTCTAATAAAAGGTGTCAAGAAAATTGTATTATCGAAATTCGGTTGCCATCTTTTACGATTCGAATAGCTTCTATTGAAAAGGACATAATGTTGTTTGCATACTAACTAGTTATTACGATGACAGAAGCCTTCTCTATCTATTTATTTTAGAGAGGTTTTAGTCACTGTAAAAACCATGTCACTGAAAGCCGAGTTAACCAACTGTCTTAGGTAATCGTCGTTTTAAAACAAACGTCTACAACGTTTAAGCAACATTTAGCCTTTTAATGTGTCGGTTATTCAGTTGGTGAACTCGATCCTTAAATACTAGAACAAATGTAGTACGAAGGGCACATATAACATATTTGTCATGAATTCGGCGGGTCGATTTTTTCTAGTAAAGAATTACTTAAAAATGCCATTGTAATTGCAAGATTTTAAAATTGTAAATATCTGAATAGGCAAAGACAATACAGACTTGTAATATTTAAACAAATATTAATAAAACCGATAAGCGACCCATCATTGATTTAAACTTATTGACACTTCGACTTCGCAAAAATGATTTATTGAAAGGTAAATCATGCGGTCGTTTTCATATAAGGCATTGGAGTCCATTCACCTTAGATTTTTTATAAATGCGTTTGCATTTATTTGTTTTGTTGTATTTTTTTTTGAGTCATTACGTGTCAATGATCAATAATTTTTATAAAGTCAGTTAAATTTTGAGGTATTTAATATACGTTGAATGTTTTTATGCGATAACAAAGGAGGAAAGTGGACCATAACTGTCCATAAAATAGGTCAGTTAAATTATTACTATTGCTAGTAAAACGACCCATATCGTATTACGCATCAGTAGTAACAGCAACTGAAGGGTTAAAGTTATTCACAACATCTTGTTAATATAGTGTGCAATGACCAGTTGGTCAAGCATCGTTAACTAAAGGATAGGGTTTACGATTTGAAGGACATTAAATTAAAAGGCAGTGACGGTCGTAAGAAGTTCGTAAATTATAACGGTACTGATTTTGAAAGATACGGGATTTTGTAGAGTTCAAAAGGAGGTCCCGCGTTTAAAGTGTTCTGTCCCAACGCGTAGAGCAATTTTCACGTCACTGAACACTTTGTCATTATGCATCAGCATCGTGACGCCTCGAGACAAGTCGCAATTATTATGTATGTAAAAGAAATTCTTTCCGACGTCGGACAAAAAGTGGCATGCAGTCGAATTGTCAATTTATAAGAAGTGTTTATCTTTACCTCGAATAGAGCAGAATCAATATAGGCAGATATTGTATTTGGAGAAAATCTTTGATAACCCTAAATGAAAATTTCGACGACACTTACTGTCAATTCTCAATCAGAGGTGACAACGAAGTTATTCTTTTTGATAAAACCGAATTTGTACTAGATTGAAGTTCATATAATGCGAAGTCCAAAAAAACGTGAAACATTCAAAAGTTTCCGTCTCCGAAGACGTCGCAATTCCCGAAGTTCACATTATTATAACGAGCTAGCGACGCGTCGGCACGCTGCAAAGCAAACTGTGCCCACGGCCTCTCGAATAACCGATACTTTGCAGTAATAGCCGCGATCGAGGCATGCGATAACAAGCCGCCGATAGCTGAACCCGTATTTTATTTATATATCAGCTCGCCTCTTTTTCAATAACGCTTTTTCCTTCTCACAGCGGAAATTTTGCTCTTTTATGGTATGGGGACTATGCTCGTTATTTACTAAGGTAATTATCCGACCATAATGCTGAATATTCAAGGGACAAATTGTCTGCCAAGTGACAGTTCCCACCGTGCGTGCGCTAAACGGCGGCGCTCTCGTGGCTTAGTCGCTCCATGACCGCTGTGTCATCGCCACATGTCGACGCTTTTTATGTCGAACGGTTTTCATTCAAACAGTCTGTGAACATTTTTCGGGGGTGCCGCTTAAAATTTTAATTGTCGTTTACTGGTCTTTTTTAGAAACGCTTCTGTTGTTAATCCGTTCCATCCATTCCAAATCAACAGGGCTGCCATTAGCATTAACTTGTTTGTTATTAAAAATTGTTTAAATGTGTCCTAAATAAATATTCGTCTTTTTTTTGGGAGGTCGAACTGGGATAAGAGTTTGATACTGGCTCACGCTCTGCAAGCGCTTTTTAAGCGCAGTAATAAATTCATCAAGCGGTCACACTAGGGTAGTATTTTTGCATTCGCTCGCATTTTTTCAGTGTGCGATAGGGGAGCGTGGCGTGTGCGGCGCGCGATGCGACGTAGCTCGGAGCGATCGCCGGCGGCTGCGTGGCTTCATTAAGGAGCGGTCGGCGGTGGCATTGTTAACGTTTTTAATTCACGTGTCCGGTGCATGCGCCTTCCCCTGTGCACCCCGACTGCTGGGAAATCTCGCTGGAAAATTAACGCCACAATTTTTAATACCTTTTTTTCTCATTCATTCTGGCGCGCAAGCTTCTATTTTATTTATTTCACGCTTCGATCGCGCCGCTGCTGCGCTGCCATAGCTTAGCTCTTAGCTAGCAATTTTATTTGGTTAAAGATTAATTTTTGTTTCGTTACTTTTGTTGCGTATGATGTTGACCTAACTAATTTCATCGTCGTTTATTTAAATATAACAGCACAATGCGTGTTTTGTTTAATCTCATAAAAGTTAATTGTCTTGCATTATTTTGGTGCCGCTACTGGACGTTGGCGTTTAACGATCTAAATACAAACTTAACACGATTGCTATTGTACTCGTAGATAGACTAGCCTTAATTCTTAAAAGGTTATGACTAGGTTGTTACTCATATCTCGTTTGGCTGAAATTTAGAGATCATACAGATAGACTTTGACCCGTTATACCTAGGTCCAAGCATATTTCTGTTATCCCAATATTTCAACGGGAACGAGAATCACATGGGTGAAACCGCGGGTACAACTAGTACCATTACGCAAGGTCATTGGACGAATAAAAAATAGTTATATCCGTTTTGTTTAGATAGTGGTGAACGCAGAAAAAACTTAATTGTTTTGATTGCCAATACACAAACACGTCCGCCCGTCTGTCCGAAGCAAGTTATCGCCATAGAAAAGCATCCGATCTTAATTAGTTTTCACGTCTTTGAAGGCGCCTAGCTTGATACCATCGCTCCCTTGTTACAATTTGTTTTCCTTTAGCACTGTTCATGACACGTTAAACAGATACGTTTTTGTTTCACCGGTTTTTATTTGGAGTCACTCGGTGATGTATGGTGATTGGTTCCCTTGTCCCAGCGGCCGTGTATCTTATTTATCATGATAATCCTCCCGGCGTTCGAAACAATATTTGAATACGTAAAACGTTCGCGCTTGACGTTTCGAATGTTTATTGATTAGACATTTAGTTTTGAAAGAAATTGAAACAACGCGCCGATGGCGTATTTAATTAAAAGCTGTCAGGTCAACGACCTGCGACATTCAGTTATCTAGGAACTAGTTTTTTTGTATTGGTTTTTTGGACGTTTAGTAACAATGCAATGAGAAATAATCTATTGTTAAAAAGGAGATAACACGTCGTCGATTTGTAAGTTTTTAACAGCGACGGGATGATTCGCCGTTTCGCCTTTGACTGGACGGGGTTATGATTAAAAATTTACATTTGCTTTTTTTTCTTTTTTTTTTCTCGTGCCGTGATCCTTTCGTCTGGATATTTACTGCTTGTCAAATATTATTCGGCTGGTTACACCTTCCCCGAGCGATTTTTGCTTATAATTTTATTTACAGACCGCGCCGCTGACGAAAATATCATTTTACGACTGCAATTTGGAAATGATTGACTCGGTTGTTTTATGACACCATTTTGGTTGTCTTCTTTTATTTGTTTAAGAAAAGTTATTACGCCCTTATTACTTTTGTTCTAATTTAAGATTTTAATGACACTTTTGAATCAGTCATCATTTCAATAATGATTTAAGAAATAAATAGCTTTGTTCGGTTCTTTGGTTAGGTAGGTTTTATTTAATAATGGCAATATGAATTAGATTTTGTATTCATATTCGAGTATGAAAAATCCAAAGTTTATGTCGAAATTAACTAACTCTACATACGAGTTTAAATTACTTACCTTACCTAAAAGTTTATTACTGCTTATTTAGGGAGTTCTATAATAAATTGAACCGGGTTTATATAAATGAAAGTTACTAAAATTATTGTTTTAATATGCTAGTTTCTGACACAATATCATATAGATCGTTGTTTGGTCGTAACTTTTAAAAACTCTATCCAGGAGTCGTGTTTTTTAATCATTCGAATCACTATTCGCATACGGAATCTTTTTTTTTTTTTAATTTATTTACTTGGATCACCAGCAAGATTACACCAAACAAAAAAAAAGAAGAATTAGAAAATAGAATTAGAATTAGAAATAGAAGAATAGCATTGTAAAATGCAAAATTAAAAAGTTATAAAAAGAAAAAGAAGACTCACACATAATAACATTCAGAACAAAATGAAACTTTAATTATAGGTGACAACGGCATGCATTAAAAGACAACAAACAACAGCTTACCAAAAAAAAATATAAGAAAATTATGTTAAAATTCAAACTATGCAAATTAAAATGTCACAATGGCTAACTTATACTTTGCCCAGACAAATAGATTTTAATTTGCTTAAAGGATCAGCATATATATCGAAGTTAGTAGACTTTGACAGTGAATTATATTATGAAAATATTTTGGTTAAAGGCAAAAATAAGCCTAGATTAGAGTTTGAACTCTTGGTTACAAATAAATTATACCTTGATTTTCTCGTCAATTTAGGGGGGACGTTTAAATTAACCCTCGAGAGTAGATCAGGACAATCAAAAATATTATTTGTCAGTTAGTACAAGAAAACACTGTCTAACATAGGGCGGCGGTCTTTCAAAGTGTTCATACTAAACGTAGCGAAGTCTATCCTCAAAGTGATGTAGTTTTTTTGCGAGATCGAGACTGAAAGTACGGTGCCATAAATATTTTTTGCACGCGCTCAAGTTTTTTGACGTAAACGTCATAGTGTGGGTTTCAGACAACGCTACAATATTCCAAGCCGCTACGTACGAGTGCATTAAACAAGTGTATTTTTGTTTGTGGCCTTTTAAATTCTTTACACTTTCGCAAAACAGAACAGAGAGTTTTGTAAGCTTTGCTTTTGCGAATGCTAAAAACCGTATTTTTGAAATTCCAATTCGCATTCGAATCTGCAGCGAGTGGTCCCGCCTACTCTTTTTTTATTTAAGCGATTGAAAGATTGACGTTTAGCACTTCTTCTTCTTTATGAATGGCTTGCTCTATGCTCTAAACATAATTCCGCCAATGTCACGTGTAGGCGTTTAGCACTTAATGTATTTTCAAATTGCCATTGACATGACGGATAGTTTCGTTTCACGTGACTCAAGACCGATTCAGAATTGGTTTTTGAAAATCTATGGAGAGTTAGTTTCCGGTTTTAAAATATTCTACGTAAAATGAAATAATGTCAAGGGAGTTTAAGAAAACAGCAGCAGTGATAAAAAAAATGCGACAAAATGGAAGTCACTAAATTTCAAATCGATTACATGTTAAATTCGCATGAGAATTTCGAATGATTCAAAAATTCGTCTCCATATTATTTTGTTATTCAGACCAAATGCGAAGAAAGGGTTAACATCGCACAGCATCGCAAGTCTGATTTTCGACATCGTTTGAATTCTTTTCGCATTTCAAATTAATATTTAAAATCTTCCTGGAAATAATATTTAATCCCTTTCTGGAATGCGTACCGGACGACGCTCTGTGAGTAGAACCCACCCCGACAAGGTGGACCGACGATCTTCTGGTGAAGGCCGCGGGAAACCGCTGGATACGGGCGGGATAGGACTGATCGTTGTGAAGATCCTTGGGGGAGGCCTATAACCAGCCACATGACACCCACTGTGTCATGTGGCTGAGATGGTGACGATGATTTAAAACCTTATACATTGTATAGTTTGTCATCATCATCAACCTTGGTAATTTTCTTAATAGCATGAAACATTGCTCAGTCTTGATCGAACAATACATTGCTCGCCGTTGATAAACAGAGCCACTGGCCACGACAAATTGAAAGCCGACCGAGTGTGAAATGAGTCGGGCCGCTTCCTGTCACCACTCGACATATCTAATACTGCGCCTCTGTGAATTTTAACGGTCTAAATGTGACCCCGATTGTCTTTCGGCTCGTAATCGGCCCCCGCGGTCGTCGGTAGAATTTGTATGGTCGGCTGTGAGTTTGTTTACACTTCTGACTGGTTTATCCTTCTCTTTTCTATAAGAAAAGCTACTTAAGTATTTAAACAACGAACGGTTTTATCAATGAGGAGGCACAGTAAACCTTGGCGGCGCCACCACCACTGGTACCACCTAAAGTCTGTTCAGTTACTTGTTAAATGTGCCATGTGATTCAGTACTGTAGTGGACGGAGGTAAATAGAAACACCAGATTAACTTTCAGATAAATTATATTCGTTTCTTCAGCACAACTGCTACTACCTACCTATATCAATGTTCTCATAGAGATTATTATCTATCTAAAAAAACCGTTAGAAGTTAAAATGGTTAGAAAAAAGAAAATGACAGATATTTTATTTAAAACCGCCAAATTAATTGTCTGACTTTACAACCTGTTATTTTGTACATAAAAATGTAATAAAACTAAATGGGCTCTGAAATCGCGGAGGACTTTTCCTAAAGTCGTAATGAGTATGGCAATTTGTTTTTCCTTACAAATGGCAGCCGTTCTCACCTGGCTGGCGCAACAGTTGGCGTTTGCCATAAGAATAAGGAAATAAGCGACACATTCCCAGTTAAATGGATGGATTCTTAAAAAAGAAAACAGTATATTTGGTTTTTTAATATTCATGGTGCATTTTACATTGCACTTTTCTATTATAATTTTTTTTGCCTTAGCGGCACCGGCTCAAAAAGACTTACTTTTTACTTTCTGAAGTCGGTTAAAATATACAGTGGAACTGGAACTTCATCAAATAAAAATTTTCAAGTTTAAATATCTAAACTTAAAAAAAAAACATTTTGAGAGTCTTTTGGGTCATACCTATTACGGTTATCGGTTTGCTCGTAAGAGAAAAAAGCGTTTCCGACGGAACTGATGTCACTACAACTGATAAATAATTTAAGGCTGATCTGCTTAGGTTGGCCTGACTTCTAGAGACTCAGTATGCCAATAGATCTGATTATCTGGCTAGCAATTGATCTCTCAGACACTGTTTTAGTATGTCATCCAATCCTTCTTTTGGTATATTTTGACATAACTATGTGACCAAGACATTGTGAAATTTACAAATGTTACTTTCATCTCTTTCAGGCGAATTTTTATTTAACTCTGCAGATTCTGAAGAGAGATAGATGTACTGTATTTTTAGTATAAGTCTGCGATGTCATTGACTGCCTTTGCACATGTAATTTGGTGGAAAAGTCTAATATATGAACTTTTCAATATTCTTGACTGGTTTATTAATTTCGCCAAATATTTTTACCCTAAATCCGAATCTGTGTCAGAAACATAAGTATTTACAGATTTAATAAATTTTGCTAGAATACTTGGATGAATAATTCGTCCAAGATTGAATATGATTAATGGTAAAGCAATGATACTAGACACATAATTTTGACCTGATATTTCTTTAGTGACTTTTTCTACAGGGGTCTAAATATTAATGACTTCCATTATTATAGCAATTTCTTGCCAACAAGCTTCAGGGAGACTATCGGATCTTGAAGCAAACGGAACTACTTACATAGCAGCTTAAGAACTCGCTGCAGCAGGGTATACATCATTGAATTCCACCTTGTAATTTTCTTTAATTAACTTTTTGGGTATGACATTTTTTTTCCTTTTAGTTTTGTAAGTTCATCTTGTGCACTCTGTTAAAAAAGGTGACAATGTTTTTACCTTTATTTAGTAACGTTTCGAAATCTCTAGTCTCTACCACTGCTTTTTGAACGACCACGTTAAATATGTCATCTCAGACACTGCATAAATGTTTCTTTCTGTGGCACTTAACCATTATGTATAGTCTATAGGAAGAAAATATAGGCGCCCAATCTTACATTTGCAGCTACGAGTATACAAATATAATAATATCAAGACAATTTCTCTCTCGCTGTCAGCTCATTCGATTGCTGTATAGGGCACCTAACTCAACGATCATTGTCTCCGCATAAATGTCTCTTTCCACTGCTTGCAGTGTAGGAATTTAGAAATTATCAAACAAAAGAAGCCAATCCCTCACAAGAGTTAACGTAAGACGATTTTTTCCTCGCTATCGCTCTTAGCTTACGCAAGACCCGAGATCATTGCTCAGTCGGTCGCTGTGTAGGGCACTCCAGCTGAACGATCATTGTCGCCGCCCCGAGGTGCGTGCTGCGCCTCTGCATAATTATCTCTCTCAGTGATAGTTCCTATCACGGTCTCCCCAACGCACCGATTCGTATTTCGACTTTCAACATTACCCCTATTCACCCCATTTCTTGCCACCCATAATCAAACTCTTAACCCTCAAAGCTTTGCTCTGTGACTCAGTTAGATTGATGTGATTTTCTGCCTCGATTATTTTGTTCAGAATCATCCATTACACATTATCTTTCAATTTATTATAGATTATTTACCTTAATCTTTGTTTACTGCTCTAATGGTGATTGTATTTTAGGACCAATATAATTAAGCGACTCCGTAAAGTCATCGCACTCTCCTTAATTATTTCACAACTTTAATTACATTTCGATACGTTGAGATTTATTTACTCTCTTATTTTAGAATAGTGTTCAATTATCTGCTAGAATTGAGGCATTACTTCGGAGATCATTTAGCGTGAGAGCTTATGTATTAATTTCTTGTCGTTTGACAGATAAAGGTCCATTAGCGTAATAGCACAGTGAACGTTTCAGCAGTAGTATACATACATATTTTATTTGATTTTCTACTATTATATAAACATTATATAAACATTTTATGAACGGTGATATAAACTTTCTTTTACCGGATTCGGCAAAGTTGATTAAACAAGCAAGTTGTATTGTTTGACTTGTTCTTCTTTTTAAATCTGGTTGTTCATTCAAAGGCTCTTCAACTGTTTGAAACCTTAATGTTTTTAAATTCGACTTGATTATCGAGGAACATGGCTGTTGTTGTTGTCTTCAAGGATTTATATGCGAAGAACAACATTTAAAAATACTAATGTCGACTGTAAAAATGTGGGTACAGTCGGTGAACGACCAAAAGAGTTTTTTAGGGAGCTTTATTTAAAAAAGTTATGGTTGTAATAAAACAACTTTTGTGGAAATTTAGTGCGATTTATTTACCCGATATATTTATTTGGTACTATAATTTTTCGGTTTATTTGAGGTTTTTTGGTTTCCTGACGTTTCGCCACCTTTTCAGTTGCCGTGGTCACGAGTTGACAGTCAACCCGTAAAATTATAGCACCAAATATATATTTCGGGTAAATAAATCGCACAAAATTTCCGCATAAGTTGTTTTATTTCAATTATGAGTGCGCGAAAAAACTTAAGATGTGCTTAAAGTTATGGTTATAAAGAAAACCTTTTTATCACAACTAATATAATATTAAAAGGTTTCTCATTTGAATATTTAATTATTTCTTTAAATTTAGTACTTTCCGAGAAAACGTTTGCCAAAAAAACTCTACTGGTCAACCGGATAGTTCCCCGATTGTACGTACGTTTCTTGACCCAAAATGTCGATCAAAAGATACTCTACCGTCTTAGAGTTGTCTTGTGTCAGGGGTGTCTTAATTCGTCTACCGATAGTAAGTGGGTTACCAGCACGATATCAATCAAGTGAATAGCACCTCGACTAGTGGACAAAATGGTAGGTGTAGATAGTGTCACGTCACCTTTAATTAATTACGCTAAGTGTCCGGAACTGTGGATTATGTCATTATAAAAATGCTAACATTTCGTATCTGACACCTTTAAACGGAAGATTTATTTGTTTGATAATTTTAATAACTGACACTTGGTAATTTAACGATGATGTATCTTTATTAAGCATAACGAGTTTACGATTACTTTTATTATTGCAAAGAGTAGTTTTTTTCAATAATGCCTACATTTCAATAGTGTTTAATATTACGTCTAACTATTTTTTTATAAGTCTCAGCTCAGTGTTGTATTTTATATGATACAGTTTTAAAAGATACATATTTATAGTGTTTTAACAGATGCGATTTACATGTAGAACAGGAACAGTTGACTAATGACAAACCAATTTTTTTCTTACCAAATTCTAAGGATTTTTTGCTATTATTTTGTATAGAATTTTCAACTTAATATCGTTCTCGCATAATCCCCTGCAAAACTGTGTTATTCAATCTTTTCTATTTACGTTTTTTTTATGAGTTGCCTCTAATGAAAAGTATTATCCAATCATTTAACCGCGTATGCGTATGTTTAGTGAATTATATTCAAGCATTTGTATATGAATGGTAAAGCACCTCGTTTGTAAGGAGACAGTATTGAAAATTATACATGATTCGCATTTTATGACTCCCGTTTAGCTATTCAAAACCATGTTTGTGTTTGTTAGCGTTGAAATATTGCAAAAACGCGCAGAATCATTCACGGAATATAAAATCTAAGTAATATGCATCCTTGAATATGGTGTTTTTAAAAGCGTATAGCGTGATGAAGACGAATGAGACTTTAAAGATTAAAGTTCTATTATTGGATACTATGGAGTTGATGAAATGATAATTGGTATTTAATTTGCCTTATCTTTTACTCCAATCCAATTTCCCTAATTTCGGAATCGCTGCGAGTACGGTAACAATCATCCATCAAAGTTGGTCTACTAAAAAAAGGATCTGATTTTTCCCAAAAAAAATACTTCGAAAATCATTGTGTTCAATTTTTGTATCTCAAATTCGCCTAGCATCGAACATTGGAGCGTGAAATTGTTCAGCAAAGGATGATTTTCGCGTCATCCAGATATAAAGAACGTAATTGTTGCGCACCGGGTGGAACTAATATGGTAGAAATGGAACAAGATTGGAGAAGGGCGATGGTGGAGGATAATTTCTACGGAACCGTGGAACAAAAGGTGTGGCGACACTGGAACAAAAGGTTGCCCGAAACGATCCTCGTTTGTTTTCTGACGGAAGTCTAACGCCGAATCGATTTGGCGTACGGTCAGGCACGCTTGTTTCCGGGGTCGGAAAACATGCCAAGAGTGTGTTGCTTCCTGAGTTGAGGTCGGTGAGAAGATTTAATAACTACTTTTGATTGATTTTAGAAACTCATCACATTCTGCACGGTGTCTTTTATTCTATGTTTGATTCTAAATTTTAAGCCCTGAAGAGATGCGTGCAAGAGTCTTCGATGATTCTTTTCCCATGAAAACCGGGTTACCTATTTTCATATTTAAATCGAAAGTATTTTTACTGGTTTAAAAACAATTTGATTTCGAAAATTGGTTGAAAGGCCATGAAACTCCCAACGACAACCATTTTATAGTAGGAACTTTGTGTCAGTTTAGTTTTTTGGGCATTCAGCTGTCCTTTGGGTTACCACACCATGTTCTAATATTCCTCAAGTGAATTTATTTTTTATATCCAACTCATAAGGTTTAAAGTAGATTGGATCAATTTGCCAGTTTCGTTGAAACCGCTGTGCTGTTGGCTGTACTCTCGTTTTTAATGGAAGTTTAAATATTTTTTTCTCATTATGCCCGTAAACTGATTGTTGTCTTGCCCCTGTTGGTACATGCACCGTTATGGACGCTTAAATTAAGTCGTGCCTTCTTAATTACTTCGGAAATAGTTTAAGTACGTAGGTAGGTATTAAAAGTTTTTTTTCTTACACTGTTCAATATAATTTGAATAGTCATTGTACCATTTTTGTTATCAATTGAAGTTGAATTTTATTGAAAAAAATATGCAAAAACTAGTTGAAATATTCAAAATCTTGTTGGCTTAGACACGCTTAAGTACCTAAACTGTTAACAATTTAAAATAGATTTTATTTTATTTTTTTGTAATCTTCAAAGCTATTCAAGCAGATACAGAAAATTATTTTTTCTATTTAAAATTTATCATAACATAGAGAAAATTTTATTCTTAGATGTGTGATTTATTATTGCAAATACAAATACAAATACAAATATAAATATATTTATTGTTTCATGAGTAGATGTATACATGGTGGTATAGTAAATAATTAGTAACATCATGAACCCCGTTAGGGCACTACAATTTTTATGCTTAAGTATTTAAGATGGTGCAAACATTCTGACCAACTTTTACATAAAATAGGTACTTATTTATGAGTTATGTTTACAACTCGCGCATTATAGTTTGGAGGACTCAAAAAACTCCTGCATAGTGTAGAAGCAGTTTCCCAACAAATACTCCTTCAATTTTTTTTATAAATGAATTTGTATTGATTTCGTCTTGAATTATTTTGGGATTGTGATGATTATTCTTATATGACATAATAATATGTCCTTATTTTATTTAAAAAAGCTACCTAAATTGTTTCTTGGTTTTGTTTGTTTCTATCTTATATCAAGACGTACCAGTGGGAATATGTTGAATTTTTTAAGTCCAGTATAAGAATTTAGTCCGGGGAAAGTAGAGAGGAAAAATACCTGATAATTGTCTGTGACACTAAATTGTACGGCTCACACCGAATAAAACGACACAGTCCCATGGGCTTCCGTCGAAATAAAGATAAAGCGATGTTAGACGACAATTTTCAGTAAATCGAGGGATATGTAACGGCGACTTGCAACCTCACCTCCTTAAATTTTTATATTCAGACGCTGATTTTACGTTTTCGAATTTCAAACTGCGATACGTGATCTGCGAGCAAAGTTCACACTTCCAGACACTTCGTTTGATATTAAAATTGCATGGATACAGGACGGCTAGCTGAAGTCACGTCTAGCTGAGGTCAAGAGATGGCCGGCAAAGACGCAGATGTGATAAATGCTGTCAATAAAAAAGTTATTGGTCATTGCTTTTACCCAAAGCGCGGTTTCTTGGGGATTAATGCTTATACATAATTCAGATTGCTCCCACATTATTCGTGGAATTGAGAAATTCAAGTTGAGAAAGACTCAAACTGAACGGAAACAAAATATACATACAATATCACGCATGGCATCATTAGGTGCAGATTTTGTCATTTAGCCGTATTCAGTATTTGGTTGGTGATATGACTTATTGTAAGTCCGCCTGGCTACCTACCACCACCTTATCTAAGTCTGACGCCATAACAATAATGTTTTCAGCATTGTTGTGTTCCGGCAGTTAGAGATAAGATAGCCAGTTCCTCAGTGATTGAGGATTCCGGGAGAGACTCGCTTCCATCTTCAGCCTTATCAATACTTAACATCAGGTATGATGAGGGTAAGAGTCTCGCCGTCGTTCATAAAAAAAAACAGTCTGAGACGAATCTGAATATTCGGAAGTTCTTTAAGATAATACTAATAAATGCCTTAACTTTAATGATCAGTGATGTCATCAGAAATATTATTTCATCTTTACAAAAGTTCTGTTAACTTGGTGTTTTCGCACAGCTAAATTTAAACTAAGCTATTTACGTTTTACTTTATCTGGGACGTTTGTTCTGTTGTTAAATTTATATAAATGTCGTCACTCAAAAGTCATAATTGAAGTGTCCGTATTAATATTGGCGTTTTAAATTTATTTTTATCTTCTATGAGTAAAATATGTGGCGCCCTTTATCATATACTTTAGAAATTAACATGAAGTAAACAACAAAACACTCTAGGAAGAAATCAGTAAGTTATCTTTTAATATCAATAAAGAGTTGTTTTTAAGTATAGATACCTACTTCAGTGAATAAAGTCAGAGTAATAGAGATATAAATATAATATGTAAAAGAGAGTATAGAGGTATTTAACCGCCTCTGTGGTCTAGTGGTACAACCACCGGTATCAGACCCAGGGGTCCCGGGTTCGATTCCCAGCGGGGGTACATATTGTATTCGGTTTGGTTGGTAGTAGGACTTGTTGTAAGTCCGCCTGGCTAGCTACCACCATCTTATCTACGTCTGACGCCATAATAACAATGTTTTCAGCATTGTTGTGTTCCGGCAGTTAGAGATAAGATAGCTAGTTCCTCAGTGATTGAGGATTCCGGGAGAGGCTCGCTTCCATCTTTAGCCTTATCAATACTTAACATCAGCTATGATGAAGGCTAAGAGCTACCACGTCGTTCATTAAAAAAAAAAACCCAAAATATTAGGAGTCGAAAGCACATCTTTGAAATGCCTGGCTAGCTACCACCATATTATCTAAGTCTGACGCAATAGCAACAATGTTTTCAGCATTGTTGTATTCCAGCGGTTAAAGATAAGATAGCCAGTTCCTCAATGATTGAGGATTCCGGAAGAGGCTCGCTTCCATTTTCAGCCTTATTAATATTTAACATCAGGTATGATGAAGGGTAAGAGTCTCACCATTGTTCATTAAAAAAAACTTATTTCGATTGATAATGACGACAATAATATTTGTAATTTTTTGTAGTGTTATTATTTTAATTGTATGGCATTACTTTGCTCACTAAGTTCTCGTAATTAGGGGTATGGTTATGCACAAGCTTATTGAAATCTTGTAAACGTAAAAATTGCACATATTTCGTCTTATAATTACATAGGATTTTTATGGAACTGCAATTTAACAAAAACATAATTATATACTAATTGTATTCTAGGTCACGGGACGTTGAACATAAATAGTTAAACAAATAAAATGTGCGCCGAAGCATACATTTAAACCGGCAAATATATTCAACCCTTGGACTAATTCGTCCAAGATTCAACCCTATAATTTTGGTACGTTGTACCTTAGAATTTATATTCCTTCAGTTCAATATCTATAATTTAACAGCGTCAAGGATTATCGTCAGTAATAAGAGCTTTATTCCAGCTGCATTACAGTGAATTGTTTATTAATTGGACCATAAACGATATGTCAGCGTAATATAGGTAGGTACGCGAATTGCCGTACCTATATTACGCTGACATATCGCTGACATAGCGGGCCCACCATCAACTTTTAGAAACCATCATGTCATAAGAACGTTTTGATTGCGTTTTGTTTTTATTGAAGTTGTCAAATTTTTACACACTTTACACTTTGAAGCCGATGATTGAGTGATGACGTCACAAAACTTCCGTCAAAAAAACAAGATTATTTTATGTGGAACGTAGTCCGAAATAGTATGGCTAGATTGAAACAATACGGCTCTAAGAGATGGCGGTAGCCCCCCAGCTCGAATTATTCCCAAGATAATATTAAATGTACTCCGCTTTTTAATGACAATGAAATTGATATTCCCTTGAGTAGAATTTTATGAGGTTTTAATGAGTCTGAAATTGATATGATCTTGGACAGATTGGGGCAAAAAACGATCCTTTGCGATTCACGACGGAAGATGTTTGCACATAGTTATCTTTAAATAATACGTAACTGATATATAAATACTTTTTACTTAACATTTCATGACAAGAATGATAATACAGACAAAGTATTTGTTTATAGCCAATTCGTACATCTTATTGCTTTCTAGATCGCTATGCACTTGGTGAGATTTGAAACAAATATTTTTGTAGAGAAAAAGACCCTTTAAGAAATTATTTACAGAAATTAATAAATGTTACCGGAAATGTCTGAAATATTGGTGGGATGGCGGTATCAAAGTGGACTGTATAGCGGCATAGCGGGGCGGTTTGTGATTTGTGGTTCGGAAAAAAAAAGATGTGGACCTTAGATATTATGGAGAGGGAAGGGGACTTACCAAGCGCGATTCGATTCAGCTTCTGGAGTATCTTGCCTTCAGCTGCACTTCAGGAAACGCCAATCACTGTCTCACACAAGCCGGATGGACAGGAATCCTAGGCCTAGGTTACTCTGCCGGCCGGATAAGTTCCACACACTTTAGAACACTGAATCACTCATTACACAGTTTATAATTAATTCAAACTGCTGAATGCGAAAATTGCGAATGCGATATTTTGGCGTCTTAAACATGACATTGGACATCAAGATTGGACAATCGATTTTACTGTGTACAATATCAAACAGTAAGCACATATCCAATAACATACGTCTTTGTTCAAGAGGCAGAAGTCCATGTTCTGCACAGTCTTCTCCATAATGTTGCAAGCTCTTGCTTCAGCGATAATTCAGATGGCTGATGAAAATCTTTTGGATTTTCTCGAGCCGATCCTTATAGATGATATAGTGTGGGGACCAAACAGTGCATGCGTATTCCAGGACGCTTCTTACGTATGCCAAGTAGACAGTCCTAATAGTTGATATGTCCTTAACGGTTTATACATATGCAAAACGAAACCCAAATTTTGAAATGCCTTGTTTGAGATGTGATCGATAATGGCCGACAACATCATCTTTGCATCGAGATGCACCCCAAGGTCCATCCCTCACAGTCTGAGTTCTACTTATTTGTTCACCGTTTAAATTGTACTTATATGTTATTGGTTTTAATTTACGGGTGAATGTAATACATTCACTTTTTTTCGTTTTATTCAATGTTCATACTATTTAAAGGAGTGCTGAGCCATTACACTTCAACAACAAACTACGAAATTTATACATTAAACGCATATGTTTTAGTTCAATATTTCCATGATAGCCATTGAAAATTAAATACACAAAAACATTTTTGCATTTTTTTTTCTGCGCTAGAGCTTGTCCATTTTATTACTAATCAAAAATAAACACTTAGAAAAAAGCAATTTTTTGCATGTTTTGTCAACATATTTATGATAGCCATTGAAATTAAAGAAACAAACTTTAAACTTAAAATTTTATGGAACATTTTGGCTTTTTTTTTCTGCGTCAGATTTGTCGAGTCTTCTCTAATAATTACTTTTTTAGATTACAGAATCGCTTGTTTTTTAAAAAAAAATCCTTATCGTTTATTTATAATGTTCACTAGTGTGCCCACAATCATTTTTATTTTACTACATTTCCTATTGCTATTTAGGAAATATATACCTATATATTTTTTAGGAAAAGTGCATTTTACAAAATATATCACAGATTTCCTTCCTATTTTAGGAATTGTACACAATTATCATGATTTTATACATTTATGAAAACATATACAAGCACACAAACACGACAACACCAATACAAAATCATTTTTGAGTGATTGACTCAAAAAACAGCCTTTCTTTTGTTTTCCCTTTCGGAAATCTGTTTTGTTTTCAAGATTTGTTTTTTATCGTAAATGTATATTTCGATGCTGACCTTGTTTTACCAGATCATTTATTTTACCTCAATCGATACTATGATTCAAAGTGCTGTGCTTGACGTACAATCAATTAATAACAATTTGTTGTGGAGTTCATACTACCACGAAGGTAAGTGAAATGATGAATGTCATGTATTGAAGTTCCAGGAAAAAATATTGTTAAAATAATTGTTTAATGGATTTGGTGACAGGATTCAGGAAAAAAATTGTTAAATTACTATTCTTTTTAATTAATTTGGTAATGGCCGGTACAGGGATGGTTACTTCGTCTGAATTAATAAATCAGTCAAATATTATAACTTTTTACTTTTGCATTTTACAATGCTATTTTTATGTGATAAATATTAAACAAGAAAATATACAAGAAAATCCCGTCAGGGCGACATGAGACAGGTTGCTTTTTTCAAGTATATTTTCTTGTTTAATATTTAAGTAAAATATTGTTTAAAAAGAACTCACAGGTTAATAAATACAACGTTTTTGTAGTTACACTCTACGGTCCTACTTTAGGTATTAAAATGTCTTGGATACATAGGGAATTGATGACAAAAAAAAGTGAATGTCTTCTGAATAACTGATTTATTGTGTGAATCAATAATGGTTTTAATGGAAGATTTTTGCGTTGTTTCACTTTTTATTTTGAAACATTTCGACACCCGTAAATATCTCGGTTGGTCGATACGAAACTGGTCGGCGTAATTTTGCATTTTACAATACTTTCTTGTTTAATATTTAAGTCAAATATTGTTTAAAAAGAACTCACAGGTTAATAAATACAACGTTTTTGTAGGTTTATTACTTCAAAAGAGTGAGAAAAAAGTGTTCAACACTCGACGGTCCTACTTAGGTATTAAAATGTCTTGGACACATAGGGAATTGATGACAAAAAAAGTGAATCTATCTATATACTTAATTCAGGTTTGCAAAATTTGTGACGACTCGATAGGGACTTTGGCGCGTAGTACGCGGCCGAGTAAGGTATCAAATTGAAGGTACTCGAGTCTATTTGTTCCGAAAACTATAAAATATTCAAAATGTTAAACGTGATGATCACAAACTGCAATTAAAGATTTTCGCATAATTTGAAATTTTTCGTCGATCGACGAACCCGAGTATCGGGTTGTAACCGCCCTAGTGTCTTCTGAATAACTGATTTATTGTGTGAATCAATAATGGTTTTAATGGAAAATCTTCGCGTTGTTTCACTTTTTATTTTAAAACATTTCGACACCCGTAAATATCTCGGTTGGTCGATACGAAACTGGTCGGCGTAACTCACGCGAAACTTCCAACTGGGGCGTGCCTGTACTATTTTCAATTCATTATCATCGGATTACATACGATACGCCGACCGCCGTGGTTTGCACGAACTCGGCTGTGATACGCGTTCAGCGCTGCCTGAACTAATCTCACATAAAGATTACACCCGGGTTCGTGTAGTATGGAATACTCTTATGGCAATAGTATACTGTTTTGTTTTGCTCCAGCTTTCGATTTATTTGACAGCTCTGCTTCTTTTGTCTAGGTCGCTGTAGCTAGGCTATCCTAGAGTCTCACTTATAAAAAGTATTTCTTACAATGACTGACACCCATAACCACACACACATTGTTTACTTTATTGTGTTTTGTATACTAAATGTCTTTCTACAGGACAATCTATTTCAGCCCGTGACCACGGCCTATGTAACTTGGCCGAAACGTCGGGAAAATTAGGTAGGTGAAATACCTATCAAGTTTCTACGCGTTTAATACCCGTTTCAATTTCCAATATTTATAATCTATTTCAATCCTTATTTTTAATACTTAACACGATGGTCATGAACACAGGTCATGTTAATACATCATATCATACCAGTCATACCAGCGACCTCTTCACAAAAGGCAGGTCCCATTTCTACCGCTACACCGCAGAAGTCCTAAAAAATGGTCAAAATAGCTGATTTGGTTGTGAAACCGAAACCTATTTGATAATTTTTGCACATAATACTTACAATATTTTTGGCAGGTCACTTGCGATTACATCCACGTGCACTATTAGCTTTTAAACTCCTCAAATACTAAGTTACCAAATTCAAAATACTTTTCTAATCCGATTAGAAGCCCGGGGATTAGCTTATCTCAACAAACAAACTATGAACGAACTCTTCAGCTAAACCTATTATTATACCAAGTCTAGAGTAATAGATTTTCTATAATAATAGTTTTTAGCTTTGCTTTGTTTGCTCGAAGTTCTAAAACCTACAAAATTATTGGATAACATTCTTTGAAATACATTTTTATTAAAATAGTCATGAAAAAGCTGGAAAATTCAGCAAAGCCATTCAAGTGATTATTATCCCGAGAAACGAAACTGCCTTAAACGTAAAATTTTAATTAATATCCAACTTTTTCATCCCATATGGCACCATCGTGGCCACTCTATCTTATGATCTGGCCGTCGTAAATAACGCGTCGGGCCGCACGACGACGTCCGAACGTCTTCGTATTCGTTCATAAATCTAGTTAATGAACGAAGTTGATCGCGCGCAGGGATTAGATCGTCGACTCGCTGATATTGCGCGGAAAGTTCGAAAATTGGGAATGCATATATGATTTCAATAAAGTCTCACTTAAAGTAAATAAGTTTACCTATTTGAGGACTTTAAGGCGCTTTACGACTAAAGTGAGATAGCAATGAGAAAAGGACGCGCACGGGAGTGAGACCGATTTTGCAGATTTGGCAAAAAAATACACAAAATCACTTTGTAATAATAGTACATTACTGCCGCGGTCTATAATGACTATTTTGCTGGTCGCGCTGATGATGGCCGACAGCGCAGCTCCAGACCGATACAGCGCGGTCAGCGTGCAGCACTTGATGGACGAGCTGAGATAAAGGCCGAGACCGCAGGTCGAGGCCTTTACAGCGAGGACAGCAAGGGCTGCAATGATGGCCAAGCTGGAAGGCCTAGGGCGTAGCTAGGTTAGCTCGATTCAATCAGAGCGTGACCAGCGAAGCGGTCATTGTGGGCCAAGGCTTGTATAGTGCTTTATTCAAAAATGCAAGTACCTAATCTAAATAAAATCAGCAAGTAATTTAAATAAAAAAATTCCGGACCGGCCCCATTCGGCCGGTCCGGAATGAAGAAATGAAGGAAAATCTTTTTTTAAAGGATATTTAAAGGTTATATACAAAAAATATATAACATAAGCCCTGCCTTATCTATAGTGTAATTATACAAAAAAGTTCCAAGCTTTATTTTAATGTATTACTTGAATACTAGCAGTTTATAGTGTTAATTATAGTGATTTGGAGGCAACTTCGCAATTTTTTTCTATCGAGAAAATTTTATGCAATCGTGATTTTGAGTAACATAGTCACTAGTGTTAGTCCTGTAGTTTGCTGCATCTTAATTTGAAATGCAGTTTTTCATTAATATTGATATTACAGACGATCATGTAAAGCAATCTGATTTTCGTTGGCCTATAGCGGGCCTTTAAGCAACAAACTTTTCGTTAATGGGGGGCGCTCTACATTTTTTTTAATGAGTGACGAGACTCTTAGCCTTCATCATACCCGATGTTAAGTATTGATAACGCTGAAGATGGAAACGAGCCTCTCCCGGTATCCTCAATCACTGAGGAAGTGGTTACCTTATCTCTAACTGCCGGAACACAACAATGCAGAAAACATTGTTGTTATGGCGTCAGACTTAGATAAGATGGCGGTAGCTAGCCAGGCGGACTTACAACAAGTCCTACCACCAACCAAACCAAATACAATATGCACCCCCGCTGGGAATTGAACTCGGGACCCCTGGGTCTGATACCGGTGGTTGTACCACTAGACCACAGAGGCGGTTAATAAATAAAATAATATGTATTACATACAATTATTGAGTTACGAAGAATTAGACGATTCATTGAAATTATCTAATACTTTGAAACGTTGCAAATTTTCCAACTAGTATTGATAAACGCCTTGGTTCGAATCGTTCAAATGATTAGTATTTACAATAACACTTACATCACAAATAACTATCATGCTCAATCCAATTAGCTGCTACCAATTAGAACCTACTTACGAAATATGATACTTTTCCTGTTCTAATAAAATATATGGACGAACGCTTACCATTACTGCACGTTGTACTATTTTATGGCATAAAATTGCATTTAAAAGAGTAACACAACCGTTTAGCAGAGCACTTGGCACAACAGCAAAAGATTATAAACGTTTTATTGCTGGATTAAGAGTTTCATAGGGATATAAACACGTATGGCGAAATGGGGAGGTCGGGCCTAATGCGTACTGATGGGTGTTAACGACTGCCATCGCAAATAGCAAATCGGATCAACAGCTTATGATGCCTACTGAAGAACGGAGGAAGACGAAATATGTTTTGCCCAATCGATTGCTGAACTTTTGCGGAAATATTTTTGGATGGAGAATCGCCCTTACAGATTTAACAATGTTAATAATGCTGTGAATCATTTTTTTTTTCAATATGTTATAGGTTATGGTAAATTTTTTAAATAGAAAAATATTGGAAAAAATTAACTCGGCCACAAGTGAATTCTCAGGCTGGAATCGAACCAGCGACCTTTGGAAATCCGGTCCAATGCTCTAACCGCTGAGCTACCGAGACTTGCGAACCACCGTCGAAATTCTCCAATACTTTTATATTTTTAATACGCTGTAGGCCAGCGTTGTTACATCAATGCTAGGAAATATCCTTGCATTCGAAAGAAACATCTTTTCAGGTGTTTAACGATCGATTAAGATGCAACTGCCAATAATTTATGATTTTGTAATTTTTGCATTTTTCAATGCTATTTTTATACTTATGGTAAATTTTTTAAATAGAAAAATATTGGAAAAAATTAACTCGGCCACAAGTGAATTCTCAGGCTGGAATCGAACCAGCGACCTTTGGAAATCCGGTCCAATGCTCTAACCGCTGAGCTACCGAGACTTGCGAACCACCGTCGAAATTCTCCAATACTTTTATATTTTTAATACGCTGTAGGCCAGCGTTGTTACATCAATGCTAGGAAATATCCTTGCATTCGAAAGAAACATCTTTTCAGGTGTTTAACGATCGATTAAGATGCAACTGCCAATAATTTATGATTTTGTAATTTTTGCATTTTTCAATGCTATTTTTATACTTATGGTAAATTTTTTAAATAGAAAAATATTGGAAAAAATTAACTCGGCCACAAGTGAATTCTCAGGCTGGAATCGAACCAGCGACCTTTGGAAATCCGGTCCAATGCTCTAACCGCTGAGCTACCGAGACTTGCGAACCACCGTCGAAATTCTCCAATACTTTTATATTTTTAATACGCTGTAGGCCAGCGTTGTTACATCAATGCTAGTAAATATCCTTGCATTCACATCTTTTCAGGTGTTTAACGATCGATTAAGATGCAACTGCCAATAATTTATTGCATCTTAATCGATCGTTAAACACCTGAAAAGATGTTTCTTTCGAATGCAAGGATATTTCCTAGCATTGATGTAACAACGCTGGCCTACAGCGTATTAAAAATATAAAAGTATTGGAGAATTTCGACGGTGGTTCGCAAGTCTCGGTAGCTCAGCGGTTAGAGCATTGGACCGGATTTCCAAAGGTCGCTGGTTCGATTCCAGCCTGAGAATTCACTTGTGGCCGAGTTAATTTTTTCCAATATTTTTCTATTTAAAAAATTTACCATAAGTATAAAAATAGCATTGAAAAATGCAAAAATTACAAAATCATAAAAAAAAATGTTATAGGTTCCTTATGAGATATGAGATGGGGTGCACTAAGAAATGATTTTTCGAAATTCTAGCCCTAAGGGGGTGAAAAACGGGGTGAAAGTTTGTATGAAAGTCCGTCAGTTTTAGAAGATCTTTAAATTGTGTATTTAGGTTGACGATTATAAATAAACATTGACTATCTCGGCGTTTTCAAAAATTCTACCCGCGAAGGGGTAAAAAAGGGGGGATGAAATTTTATTTTTTCATAACCTTTATTTTTATAGTAAAAGTCACTTATTTTTTATTAGGTTTTTGGTTGGAACTTAAATACAAAAAATCCCCCTCAACAAATTAACCCCTAAGGGGGTAAGAAGGAGTAAATAATGTTAAAATCGATATGGGTGTCGTTATTGAGGTTTTATGGGATGTTGATTGCAAGGATGTCATCGATTTGAAGGCCGATGCGGTAGCCATGAATCAACACAAGAAAAGGTTTTAAATTTTGTATAGAAAGTAATGTAAAATGGACATAGCGACTTTGATCGCGATAGCTTTGGAGCCTTTTCTACTCCTTTTCCATTCACACATATCCATGCGCTATTATTATAAATGCAAATTTCGTGCGTAAATCGCTGAATCGATTTTTATGAAATTTGATATGGACATAACTTGAACCGTGGAGATGGACATAAAATACTTTTTACTCTGATAAATGGCACACTTACGGTAGTGAAACGTGGTCGCTAACTATGGGTCTGATAAGAAAACTCAAGGTCACCCAGCGTGCAATGGAGATGACTATGCTCGAAACTCAAAACGTTAAAGATAGGTTGTGAAATACAGTTTTTATTATTTACTTTACTTTACTTATGAGTATACAAACAATTTTTTTTTTTTTAATGAAATAGACTTTAAACAACATTGTTTTAAATAAACTACTAACTGACGTCGGTAGTTTCAATTTTATGAGTTGGAAAAAGTAAACAGCCGTTTGTGAAGTTTGTTTGATATTGTATTTAACTATGCCGTATTTGCTTAGAACTAGAGTGGAATATAATTTTGCGAAATATGATATGAGAGACGGTGAATTCAAGTTGGTTTATATGTAGTTTAAAATAACTTGTTTGGAAGCAGCTATGGGAAAAAAGCGATTTAAGCCGGTGCAAATAAAATGTTGTATGGGACAGAATAAGATTTAGATTAGGACAAATCAATTTAATAATAAAATTAGAAAAAAAATTACTAGGATATGACAGGTATCATACCAACTATTTATTAAGTTTCACCCAACGCATCTGATGAAATTCCTTTTCCCTGAATACAGATATTGCTTATTTAGCAAATATTTAAAGCAAAGTGTCTAAAGGACAATTTAATTCCCAAAAGATTAACCGGGACGTACCGTAATCTTGGTGTAAGACGAAGATAGTTTATTTATAAGGTAACCCAAACCTAACACTCAGGTATCGGTTCTGCAAATACGATATCAGGTGAACTAAAGACGCTTAATGCGAGTGAATAGGTAGGCCAAGTAATCCAGCTTAGGGTGGGATTACACTGAGCGTCTAATGCTTGGGACTACGCCGTTATTCGATTCTGTGTGTTCTCTTGCAAATTATTGCTTGCTGAACATTCAGTGACTTGTGCTTAGTGGGAAGTCGGTATTAAACCCGATCCTGATTTGGTTAGCCTTGATTAAAATTGTATTTGTTACTAATGCTCATTTGTTAAAAAAATCACATTTTGTAGAAATGGGTGACCTTGCACATCTATTCGCGTCTTGATACTGAACAATTCTTGCTGATCGGTTGATAAAAACCTAATTTTACCAAAGTAAATAAGCTGGAAAAACAAAATTGTTTTAATTATAAAATCTAGATATCAAAAGAGACATCTCACAGCAAAAAAAGGTTGGAAAACGAAAGAGCCTTTTTTGCTGTGCGTATCTCCCGGGCGACAGCCAAAACCCTCCGAGGACCTTTTTTTGCTGTGTGAAAATGACAATGTTTGTAAGTGATTTTCTTGATAAAAAGGGATATAAGCTGGAGCTACTTGATGTTCTTTACCACTAAGTCTGTATATTATTATGTTCCTTTACGATTTTCTTTGTCTGCATACAATTAAAACTGAATACTGGCGCGAAAACTAGGTACTACTATTAAATCACACTAGATGCATAGATGTTTGCCACACGATGTTCACAATGTAGTACAGTATTCCAATTTTAGAACGCCTCGTAGGACGAAGAACCTTCATTATGACTCGGTATGCGGTAACCAAAACTATGTGTGGCGCCCTGTTTGTGTTATCCTACGTAAGAGCACCCAATACTTACCTAAACTACGTTTTGCTTAGAAATTTTCACTTTGTCCCTAAACAGGATTTCGATTTTACTCCATTTACATGGAGTCTTCTTTATATACTTCTTAGCAGCATTAATACATCATTATACTTTTGAAATGGTACGTGGAAATATTTCACAGAACAGAACTTTCTTCATCTTCCAGCTCTTATACTCTTTATTTTTGTTCCTGTATAATCACAATCTCTCCTCTCTTTCACTGTTGACTTTCATCTCCTCTATAAACATTTTACATTAATGTCACCGCACCAAATTATTTATCTTCGCTGCAGTCTTCTTCTTCCTTTTACATCGGTAGTTCTTACGATATTCAACTTTTGAGTGACAAAAATATTTATGATCAGGACTATTCCTTCTGTAATTACTAAACACTGTAGTACCTAAGTATGTAGTTAATTTTGGGAAAAACAGATTTACTTAATAATCAAACGAAATTGTTTGACTATGAGGACAAACATCATTCACTTGATGGAGGTGAATAATAGAATGAAGACCTTCTTTTGTTTAATACGTACCTACTCAAGGTTTAGTGCTGATGCATGGTTTAATTTGACGCCCATATCTCCACCACCTTATGTGTATCGCGACAGGGACACGGCGGGATACAAGCTATTGTGTGCAAATCACTACATAAACACGCTACTTTCGCGAATGAAGCACATGATGATGAAGGAACATAACAAGAGCGGGCGGACCGTGGAGTCAAGGAAATTATTGACACGGTCAAATAAATTGATGTTAGATGTCATTTATGACTTAACAATAATGCACCCATTATATACTTGATACCGAAGCCTTGTCCGAACTACGCTGGTATTTTATTCAAGACTATGCTAGTTTGTGATTTTGTAATTTTTGCATTTTTCAATGCTATTTTTATACTTATGGTAAATTTTAAATAGAAAAATATTGGAAAAAATTAACTCGGCCACAAGTGAACTCTCAGGCTGGAATCGAACCAGCGACCTTTGGAAATCCGGTCCAATGCTCTAACCGCTGAGCTACCGAGACTTGCGAACCACCGTCGAAATTCTCCAATACTTTTATATTTTTAATACGCTGTAGGCCAGCGTTGTTACATCAATGCTAGGAAATATCCTTGCATTCGAAAGAAACATCTTTTCAGGTGTTTAACGATCGATTAAGATGCAACTGCCAATAATTTATGATTTTGTAATTTTTGCATTTTTCAATGCTATTTTTATACTTATGGTAAATTTTAAATAGAAAAATATTGGAAAAAAATTAACTCGGCCACAAGTGAACTCTCAGGCTGGAATCGAACCAGCGACCTTTGGAAATCCGGTCCAATGCTCTAACCGCTGAGCTACCGAGACTTGCGAACCACCGTCGAAATTCTCCAATACTTTTATATTTTTAATACGCTGTAGGCCAGCGTTGTTACATCAATGCTAGGAAATATCCTTGCATTCGAAAGAAACATCTTTTCAGGTGTTTAACGATCGATTAAGATGCAACTGCCAATAATTTATGATTTTGTAATTTTTGCATTTTTCAATGCTATTTTTATACTTATGGTAAATTTTAAATAGAAAAATATTGGAAAAAATTAACTCGGCCACAAGTGAACTCTCAGGCTGGAATCGAACCAGCGACCTTTGGAAATCCGGTCCAATGCTCTAACCGCTGAGCTACCGAGACTTGCGAACCACCGTCGAAATTCTCCAATACTTTTATATTTTTAATACGCTGTAGGCCAGCGTTGTTACATCAATGCTAGGAAATATCCTTGCATTCGAAAGAAACATCTTTTCAGGTGTTTAACGATCGATTAAGATGCAACTGCCAATAATTTATGATTTTGTAATTTTTGCATTTTTCAATGCTATTTTTATACTTATGGTAAATTTTAAATAGAAAAATATTGGAAAAAATTAACTCGGCCACAAGTGAACTCTCAGGCTGGAATCGAACCAGCGACCTTTGGAAATCCGGTCCAATGCTCTAACCGCTGAGCTACCGAGACTTGCGAACCACCGTCGAAATTCTCCAATACTTTTATATTTTTAATACGCTGTAGGCCAGCGTTGTTACATCAATGCTAGGAAATATCCTTGCATTCGAAAGAAACATCTTTTCAGGTGTTTAACGATCGATTAAGATGCAACTGCCAATAATTTATGATTTTGTAATTTTTGCATTTTTCAATGCTATTTTTATACTTATGGTAAATTTTAAATAGAAAAATATTGGAAAAAATTAACTCGGCCACAAGTGAACTCTCAGGCTGGAATCGAACCAGCGACCTTTGGAAATCCGGTCCAATGCTCTAACCGCTGAGCTACCGAGACTTGCGAACCACCGTCGAAATTCTCCAATACTTTTATATTTTTAATACGCTGTAGGCCAGCGTTGTTACATCAATGCTAGGAAATATCCTTGCATTCGAAAGAAACATCTTTTCAGGTGTTTAACGATCGATTAAGATGCAACTGCCAATAATTTATGATTTTGTAATTTTTGCATTTTTCAATGCTATTTTTATACTTATGGTAAATTTTAAATAGAAAAATATTGGAAAAAATTAACTCGGCCACAAGTGAACTCTCAGGCTGGAATCGAACCAGCGACCTTTGGAAATCCGGTCCAATGCTCTAACCGCTGAGCTACCGAGACTTGCGAACCACCGTCGAAATTCTCCAATACTTTTATATTTTTAATACGCTGTAGGCCAGCGTTGTTACATCAATGCTAGGAAATATCCTTGCATTCGAAAGAAACATCTTTTCAGGTGTTTAACGATCGATTAAGATGCAACTGCCAATAATTTATGATTTTGTAATTTTTGCATTTTTCAATGCTATTTTTATACTTATGGTAAATTTTAAATAGAAAAATATTGGAAAAAATTAACTCGGCCACAAGTGAACTCTCAGGCTGGAATCGAACCAGCGACCTTTGGAAATCCGGTCCAATGCTCTAACCGCTGAGCTACCGAGACTTGCGAACCACCGTCGAAATTCTCCAATACTTTTATATTTTTAATACGCTGTAGGCCAGCGTTGTTACATCAATGCTAGGAAATATCCTTGCATTCGAAAGAAACATCTTTTCAGGTGTTTAACGATCGATTAAGATGCAACTGCCAATAATTTATGATTTTGTAATTTTTGCATTTTTCTTAATCGATCGTTAAACACCTGAAAAGATGTTTCTTTCGAATGCAAGGATATTTCCTAGCATTGATGTAACAACGCTGGCCTACAGCGTATTAAAAATATAAAAGTATTGGAGAATTTCGACGGTGGTTCGCAAGTCTCGGTAGCTCAGCGGTTAGAGCATTGGACCGGATTTCCAAAGGTCGCTGGTTCGATTCCAGCCTGAGAGTTCACTTGTGGCCGAGTTAATTTTTTCCAATATTTTTCTATTTAAAATTTACCATAAGTATAAAAATAGCATTGAAAAATGCAAAAATTACAAAATCATAAATTATTGGCAGTTGCATCTTAATCGATCGTTAAACACCTGAAAAGATGTTTCTTTCGAATGCAAGGATATTTCCTAGCATTGATGTAACAACGCTGGCCTACAGCGTATTAAAAATATAAAAGTATTGGAGAATTTCGACGGTGGTTCGCAAGTCTCGGTAGCTCAGCGGTTAGAGCATTGGACCGGATTTCCAAAGGTCGCTGGTTCGATTCCAGCCTGAGAGTTCACTTGTGGCCGAGTTAATTTTTTCCAATATTTTTCTATTTAAAATTTACCATAAGTATAAAAATAGCATTGAAAAATGCAAAAATTACAAAATCATAAATTATTGGCAGTTGCATCTTAATCGATCGTTAAACACCTGAAAAGATGTTTCTTTCGAATGCAAGGATATTTCCTAGCATTGATGTAACAACGCTGGCCTACAGCGTATTAAAAATATAAAAGTATTGGAGAATTTCGACGGTGGTTCGCAAGTCTCGGTAGCTCAGCGGTTAGAGCATTGGACCGGATTTCCAAAGGTCGCTGGTTCGATTCCAGCCTGAGAGTTCACTTGTGGCCGAGTTAATTTTTTCCAATATTTTTCTATTTAAAATTTACCATAAGTATAAAAATAGCATTGAAAAATGCAAAAATTACAAAATCATAAATTATTGGCAGTTGCATCTTAATCGATCGTTAAACACCTGAAAAGATGTTTCTTTCGAATGCAAGGATATTTCCTAGCATTGATGTAACAACGCTGGCCTACAGCGTATTAAAAATATAAAAGTATTGGAGAATTTCGACGGTGGTTCGCAAGTCTCGGTAGCTCAGCGGTTAGAGCATTGGACCGGATTTCCAAAGGTCGCTGGTTCGATTCCAGCCTGAGAGTTCACTTGTGGCCGAGTTAATTTTTTCCAATATTTTTCTATTTAAAATTTACCATAAGTATAAAAATAGCATTGAAAAATGCAAAAATTACAAAATCATAAATTATTGGCAGTTGCATCTTAATCGATCGTTAAACACCTGAAAAGATGTTTCTTTCGAATGCAAGGATATTTCCTAGCATTGATGTAACAACGCTGGCCTACAGCGTATTAAAAATATAAAAGTATTGGAGAATTTCGACGGTGGTTCGCAAGTCTCGGTAGCTCAGCGGTTAGAGCATTGGACCGGATTTCCAAAGGTCGCTGGTTCGATTCCAGCCTGAGAGTTCACTTGTGGCCGAGTTAATTTTTTCCAATATTTTTCTATTTAAAATTTACCATAAGTATAAAAATAGCATTGAAAAATGCAAAAATTACAAAATCATAAATTATTGGCAGTTGCATCTTAATCGATCGTTAAACACCTGAAAAGATGTTTCTTTCGAATGCAAGGATATTTCCTAGCATTGATGTAACAACGCTGGCCTACAGCGTATTAAAAATATAAAAGTATTGGAGAATTTCGACGGTGGTTCGCAAGTCTCGGTAGCTCAGCGGTTAGAGCATTGGACCGGATTTCCAAAGGTCGCTGGTTCGATTCCAGCCTGAGAGTTCACTTGTGGCCGAGTTAATTTTTTCCAATATTTTTCTATTTAAAATTTACCATAAGTATAAAAATAGCATTGAAAAATGCAAAAATTACAAAATCATAAATTATTGGCAGTTGCATCTTAATCGATCGTTAAACACCTGAAAAGATGTTTCTTTCGAATGCAAGGATATTTCCTAGCATTGATGTAACAACGCTGGCCTACAGCGTATTAAAAATATAAAAGTATTGGAGAATTTCGACGGTGGTTCGCAAGTCTCGGTAGCTCAGCGGTTAGAGCATTGGACCGGATTTCCAAAGGTCGCTGGTTCGATTCCAGCCTGAGAGTTCACTTGTGGCCGAGTTAATTTTTTCCAATATTTTTCTATTTAAAATTTACCATATGCTAGTTTGGTTAATTTAAAATATCGCTTGTTGTTCTCAGAAACTGAGCAATGGAGTTCTTCTAATTATTAACTGCATATTCGACTCGTGCCACTAAGACATTAGAGAGTAATTGGTACAAAAACATGTATTTCCAAAATATGATGCGAAATAAGTCGAAAAATTTTTTTTCGGTAAGCATAATGACTAATATACTAATTATTTTTACTTGTTACGAAAAGTCGACAGCTCTAAACTTTTGTTACTGCAATATCATCTTAATACAACCCCTTTTTACGTCGAGGCTTAAAAAAATTATACACTTACGTCTTTCATATATGCATTTATGCTATGAGCATTCATAGATCTTAATAATATCTGTCATTCGGCGTTACCCACAAAGCCAACGTCTCATTACATTGAAGCAAACAACGATTGTCAAGAAACAACAGTTACAACTGAAAAATACGCCGGTATCCGGAAAAACAACGACTCCAGTGGAAATACGTGCGCGATTGTTAAGAAATAAAGCTGCAGTACGATAGCTGTCACATTTCCACGGGATAACCGTGGATCCGCAGTCCGTCGTCCGATGAAATCAGAGCTGGCGATCTGCTGCGGCTGTTTCATACGCGACGATGAGACATGCAATTTGCAGTTGCACCGATGTATGGTCAACGATGGTATTGTTGATTATTTGTTTAAACTAGAAATTGCATCAGATGACTTCTAGATTGAGATCCATAGACAGTAAAACAGACAGAGAAATAGTTATATCTTCCTACTAATATTATAAATGTGAAAGTATGTGAGTTTGTTTGTTTGTTTATTTGTTACTTTTTCCCGCAAAAACTACTGAACTGATTTCTGAATGAAATTAGGCACACAGATGGAATATAACCTGGCTACTTTTTATCCCGATATTCCCACGGGAACGGGAACCACGCAGGTGAAACCGCGGACGGCCGCTTGTATTGTATAAAGGTACTAAATCGTGACATGACATTGGTTAAATTTGCGGTGCATCTGATGTCGTGGAAATCAAAACATTTTGGTTAGATTGAATGAGCGTTTTTGATATTACTTTTAGAGAATAACCAAAAGTATAAGATGTTTAATATGTAGGAAAAAAGCAATTGCTGTACACCTATTTATCGTATTTCAAGAGAAATGGTTACAGCCCAATGCCCCAAAAACAGCTGTCCAAATCACAAAAACAACGTATTTCAAACTAGCTGTGAGTATTTTCGCCATCGTGTCGTACTATATAAATGGCATCAGGATTTCTTATCCCGGAATCCCGGATCGGATCGCGCTCCCGCCCGCCGGACTTCCGGCGAAGGCTGCCAGGATTATCAACACGTATTCCGACATAGGGTTTTTTCCTTAATAGTTAATAAGTTTTGTTTGCGCCTGGGGAGATGTTTCCACTTCCTACTGGCTACAATGTAGTGTTTGGTTGCGCAAATATGTGGATTGACTTTAAATAAGGATACGCTGAGGTTTGGAAGGTCAATGCGCGGGAAGAGTTTTTAGATAAGCTCTGGATGGAAATTCTAAGTTCTTTTTACGTATGTAACAGTATGTTTAAATAATTTTATTGGTAATCTTTAATAAGTATTACTTCTTACTTATCCACTTCTTTTGGTCAGAAGTAGTAGTTCCGAACCAAACAAAGTTTTCGTCCCAATGTTTACGTTCCAAAAAGTTTTAAATCACGGTGCTTGTTCCGACATAGTTCACTAATTGATTTAACATGTCGATGGCGGGCGGTGACACGCTACGCGCCAAAAAAAACACAGGAACATGGGTCCCGAATCATTTCTGTTCATATAGGTACGATTGCTACCGACCGTATATTATTTGTTTTGCTAAGTACCGTGATACAGTTTGTACGTGCCTTTGCTGCGGTCTCTTTGTCGTTTAATGGAGCAGTAGGCCTTGCTTTGTTGTACACATTGCATGGTGGTGGTATTTCAATCTTAACGTGTACACGCAAAGTTGAAATTTGGATAGTGACTACCGTAGGATTGATTGATGCCGATTGACTACTTATTCTTAATATTGGAAAGCACGTACGTTTTGTGCTTGTTCATTTGTACGGTGATGGTGGTAGTCAATTCGGAACATATATTCCGCAAACACGTTGCACACACCATTGAAATTGATGCAATTTACTTGAAGTACCTACCTATAATATTCGGTTTATATATTTTAAGTAACCCAACATTATTCGTTTGAAATGTTCGTAAATACATTTTAGTAAAATCTTTACCCATATTACCCAGTACTATTTTTTTCTTCGATTTTTTCGCTTTTGGATATGATGTTACCTGGGTTTCTTAAGATGACTGCAAGTGCAGATTTGAGGTGGCAGTGAGTTTTAATGGATCGAAAACGACCCTTTGGGCAAATATGTTTTTATAAATTAATGATGAATGTAAATGCCAACATTTAATTTAATCGTTATTTTATCAACATAATACGAAAAAAAATTCAAGAATGAAACTTATAATTATTATTGTATTTATATGTTATGTAATGTAACTACATTTACCGCACGCTGTTAATATTATTGATAGAAGAGCCTTTTCGTTCATAAGCTCCACATTATATTCCCAGCTTGAATATCAAACATAACTGTTTAACTGACTATAAACGATTACTCAACGATCAAAAGAGAGCCCAAAGAAGATTTAAGGGGCACTACATTCAAATAACGTTGTAACAGTCCTAAGACGTGGTGTGGTCCTCAGTAGTTCACAGACGACTGACCCAAGGGACGACCACTCTTCACCTAAGTATGATCCCCACCAATATTTGTGCCTCGTCACCTTCCGCGTGCTCTTTCGCGTACCCTTTCCTCTTTCCAGACGAAATTGATCAGATCATCAGATCCCCATTCGCTTCCTTCACGTGCTCTTCTAAGTCTAGACTGCGTACCCTTCCACTACGTGTTCCAGTGTAAAAAAATGAAGTATTGTCAGGTTTTTATCCTTGTTGGATGTGGTTTCTATAGCCAATGGGTGCCTCAAAGCTAGACTTGCAGGTGCGTCAGATCAATGGGATAAATGGTGGCAGAAAAAGGCAGTCTTTGATCAAAAATATGTCGTTTTCATGAACGTCAAAATGTCAAAAGGGCCAAAAAGATATCAACACCTTGTACCTCATCATCCGAATCCAATTATCCCATTTACCTTATGATATTGTTAGTTTTAAGCAGTCTTCTAGAACTAGAAACCAAAAATTGTATGAATACACTTCTGCCCAAGGGGTCGTTAGAGACCCACAACTATTTACACATCTATATTTTTTAAATAAACATGTATTTTATAACATTTTCACTATAATGAGATAGATAAACTATCTAATTTTACAATAAAAACAATTTAATGGGTTTTATTATGCTAAAAAAAAGTTATTTAGGTACATTATTGTCAGCAGAACCAGATTTTTTGGCACTAAAAATCAAATCACTACAACTAATGTTACCAGTAGTGTAAAAATTTACCGCCGATCAAAGTTATCATTTGATTGAAAAAATAATACTTTGATCCATCGAAATAAGTGTGTGTAAAATAAGTCAACGATCAAAAATAAAATAAAATATATAAGTCAATGGTCGAGAATAAGCGTTTAGATTCACAATATAGCTCGTTTTCCAGAACCAGAGGGATAATTGTCTAATTTTAAAATCTATCGCAATCCCTTTCAATTCGTCATTTGCAAGATATTTACATACTTCAAACCGTCACTATTTGACATTTGATAGGATTGTGATCAGCACGCATTTTGAAAGGTATTGAATGAACGAAATTTAACTGTCTAAGCAAAATGACACTCGAAAATATCCTTTAAATGTACAGAGAATAGTCAAATGAAGTGTCATTTAAAACAACATTCGTTCCGAAAGGGATTGCGACTATAAGTTACACAATTCCATAAATCACAATCACAATACCTTTGAAAGGGATTGTGATAGGTTTTGAAATTAAACAATTAGGGGGCAGTTTACACTGTTTACAGGACAAAAACTACCTACTATATGGGTGGCTATATGGGCATATATGGGTAAATTCGTCATTATTGTTAAGCCATATTTTTTTATGAAAAAAGTTACCATACTAATCTCGTATCTCGTGAGCATGTTATTATTGTAATATTATTTTACGGTTTTCGTAAGTCCCGCGACATCC
Source organism: Chrysoteuchia culmella (assembly GCA_910589605.1). Classification (NCBI taxonomy): domain Eukaryota; kingdom Metazoa; phylum Arthropoda; class Insecta; order Lepidoptera; family Crambidae; genus Chrysoteuchia; species Chrysoteuchia culmella. Next base: position 13,731,891 of record OU342653.1, read on the forward strand.
GTAACGTAAATCTGTATGAGTTCAGCCATTTTTATGTATGTATGTAGCAAACATCAAAATATCTAAGCATGCAAACATCCTAACTTTCATATTTAGGTAGGTACAATAATTAACAGGATTTATATTTGGTGAATCACGAAATGCGCAAAAAATTAAGCAACAATTAAAACAACCGGTAATTACACCAGAGACCGGTAATAAATAAATCATCCGGTTACTATCTGGCGGTTAATCGTCCCGGCTTCAGAAGTTGCGATGGACGTCGCATCGTCGCGCGAATTAGCGACTGCGCGACGCGATAGCGCTGTTTGTTTAAATTGACGTGGCCCAATTGATGAGCGTAGCATGTAGTGTGCAAAATAGCTGAAAGATGAAAAAAAAAAACAAAGTTGCGTGGAAAATTAGGTGAGAAAGAATTACCTATGGCCTTAATTTGGGAATTTTAAACTTTGGGTTTGGTTTTTTCTTCAAAAATATTATTTTTAAATCTTTATATGTCGCAGGATAATTAGATCAATCGATTTTTTGCGAAAGACCTAGGGATATGGCGAAAACACGGATAATTAGACAATGGTGTTGTGATTTCTCAATCCTACTGAAAAAAGATATGATTTTTGCGAAAAAACGGTTGCCTTAGTAAGATTGCGAAAAGAATCGCTGGCTATTACGAAATAAGAACACTGATTGGCTGGTCGTATCGTCCAAAACAACATCTCTGATTGGTTGACCTTTCAAAAGTCAATCCATTCTCTCACGTGTAGTAAAGTTTTTGTGAACCAATAAGAATAAGAGTTAGCAAGCAAGCAAAAATTAAGCCAATAAGAATAAAGAATATCTAATGTTACTAAAGAAACCCGTATTTTTGCAAAAACCCTATCATTTTTCAGTAGGATTGAGAAATATCAACACTATTGTCTAATTATCTGTGTTTTTGCAATGTCCCTAGGATTTTTGCGAAAATTCTATTTATCAAATTATCCTACTACATATTTATTTATTTATTTTATTTATTATTATTATTAGTTACACGGGCGGCGCCCAATTACATAACTAACTTAGTTAACTTACATTTAGAAAAACAAATATCAACAACACGATGAGATATGTATGACACAACACAGTAATAAACATAAAAATTGCGTTTACACTGAACAATTAAAAAGGACATCCACTTTCACAGAATGACAAACATTTAGTCGTAATAGCTCCCCAGCTATCTGCGAATACGTCGCAGTCAGGGTGCTGACACAGTGCATTGAGCCCTGCGTGCATCTGACAGACAGGCGAGTGGTCATACGCGACAGTACGGCCCGAGGGGGGCGCGAACAGGCGGCGTTGCCGACAGGTGCGGCGCCGAACATAGTGGTCTGGTACATACAGGCGCAGAAGTTGCTCCTGCAGCTCAGGGCATTGGACTCTGCAACGCAAGATCCTCACCGCTGCCATATACACAGTTCTCGCCTAAATCCCCACATTAGGAGTAGGCGGAGGCTACTTTGCTCTATTTTATAATCTAGTTGAGTATATCAAATATGGCATTTGCCAATTTACTGTTCTTACTTTACCATAAATTTTAAAACAAAGAAATACCAACACCCATCGGTGAACTGTTCAGTTGCGAGTCAAATTGTCCTTTTGTCCCGATTAAATGTTACTATCGGAAATTGTTTTTACGTGATTAGTCTTTATTTCCTGTAGGAGTTTCCAGAACGAAATGGGCTGTTGAAAACTTAGCTGTTTCCTTTAGAAGTTAACTCTACGGACAGTCGATGGCATTTGTAGAACATTTAAGACTTAAAGTCTGTCTTATAAAATATTACATTGTACAGTTATGTTGTGTTTATTAATTTGTATACACACAATATTTGAGGAAAAACATTATAGAAATAATTATTGTATAGGGCACAGCTAATTAGTAGTAGTACAAGTAAATAATTAGTAGTACATGAACAAAAAATATCGGTCTAAAAAGAATGATTTTCGGTTAAGAAAGTTTTATTATATCACATGCTGGTCAGGAAGCCAAAGATAAACATAGAATACGCCACCTGCTAGCTTCCCAGTGGAGATAGTAAAAGCCTATCAATGGTCAGGGCATAAAATCAAAATCAAATCAAATCAGTATCATTTATTCAGCCTAGGCTGTTACAAGTACTTATGAACGTCAAAGAAGCTACGCCATCGGTTCACAAACCCTACGGCGGGAGACCTTGTAACGAGACGAACCGGCAAGAAACTCGTCAAGGGCTATTTTTTTCTCCCTGTTTTATTTCATACAGAGTCGTCAAATTGAAAAGTGAGCTTAACATATCAGTAAGGTCAATTTCCATAACAAAAGAAAATACTAATTATAATATTACATTTTATGGTTATCCTAACCGTAAACAATTTTCAACTCGCAAGGAAGGACTTACATTTAATATTTCTCGCATTACAAGGTTACTGTACTGCACATATATTTGAAAACTTTCGAAGGACACAACCTGTCTCTATTGTTTCCGAACATCATCTTATGTACCGGCTACACGCTCCTTCATGACTGCGCAGTGCTCTATGATTTCATAGACTGAACTCATTTGAGTTAAAACCTCTTTCGAATAACCTCTTACATCGCTCATTAAAAAATAAAAAAAATAAAAAAATCTATAACTCTTACTATTTTATGGTTTAGGCTAGCGTCTCCAGCATAAAGGATAATATTTGAACCCAAGCAGATAACAACTAATAATAATAGTAATACTTACAATGGGCTGAGTAAGTTGAATATCCGCTTCAGCCTATCTCTTACGTCCTCGATTAGCAGCAGAGAGCCGTGGCTGCGCATCTCTCGCACTAATTATAAACATCCACCCGCAAAGCCTTATTCACCCATCGCGTTCTCTAATAGCTATTTTAGCTCAAGTACGGTGTAAGCAATATTATATTACGTACAGGATTAAGTACCTATATCTATATATACGTGTTTTATTATCACACTTTTCTTTAAATATTTCTTAATTTTATTAACATAATATAAACGTATTGCTATTAGTTATTTTCGAATTAAAAACATTTATTATGTAAGGATGTATCCATATCATCAAATTCAGGTTACTAATAAGTAGAACAATAGACGCTGGGTCGTGTGGCTACTAGTAATCAGCTAGCTCCGTCCGTTACTGGCTTTGGTCGACCTTTGAATTAGCTGAATATTGTAGTACTATGTCACAGGGAGTATTGAGCGTGGTCACTGAGGTGCAACACCGTACTATATGGTCTATTTTATTAGTGTGACATGGTACTAAAGTGCTCGGGTACAAAAATCTTCTGAGGTCGAATGTTCGAGTACCAGTTTCCTCGGCATTTCTACTATCGCTTCCTAGTATTATCGGTTCGCAACGCAATGAAAACTAGCCCTTAACTAATGTCTCCTTTTGTGACCGCGCACGGCCGGTTTAATCAGTTGTTTATATTATTACCGGCGACTGCGCGATTTAATCGTTAGTTTACCGTTTCTCATTGTATCTCGTCGGCCAGTCTCTGTACTACGATAGGAAATTTGCAGGGAGCCACCGATGTTTGGTTAGGATTAAGAGATTCGCCTGTGCGTATAGTCGGCGATAAACAAAAGCTGCGTCACCACAAATTCTTGTTTGTTTAATTGTACATGTGCGATAACGCGGCGACCCCGGTTGAGGGAGTTGCAGAGTTTTGCGAGGCTTAAAGTATGTAGAGTGCGGTGAGGACTACTAAGGATGCTGCCGATTATGGCTCGGATGACAATTAGTGGATGGAACTACGACATTTAATTAGGCCTCAGCTGGAGATTATACAGACGTCGCGTCTACAACCACATTCCGTCGTTGCAGATACGTTTGATAAGCTGAAACGTTATACGACGAGGCGAGAATGGAAATTGTCCTCACGACTTTTATCGGTAAGACGATGGATCATTTGTATGTATCTCTCTCGAGACCAGTGCGATAATGTCAATGTAAATTAAGTTAGACTTGAATTGTGATCGCTGGGAACCATATGTTCAGGAATTGTGAAAGGAAACAACCACTTGAGAATAAAACTAAAGGACATCGTTAAATGAATGACCGACCGCTCTTTTTGTTCGTTTTTAACGAGAATTCATTACGTATTGCTCGTTTAAAAGCATTTTATATCCAATAACAAAATTCATTCATCTGCATTAATTAAAACTTTATCCGACGTAAGTTATTATTCTTGCATGTCATTACTTTTATTGTTATATGAGGACATTGTAAAGTATTTTAATTTAAATGTTATGTTATTATGTTAGGGTAGTGAGACAAAAACTGGAAAGATTTTTGGTCCTTTTGAGAAATTGGTTTACTGTAAGTAACTTAGTGCCAATAGTGAAATCAAGATAAGAAATATAAGATAACTAGGATTTTTCCGGGTAATTTCTTAAACCTCACCAATGCCAAATATGGCATCGTTGAGATGTGGCTATGATAATTAGGTATGATATACAGAGTGGAAAAAAAGACGGTAGCTGGAAAGTACCCTAAATATTGAGTAAGCAAATTTTACTCCGAGGAAACTTTCCATTATTTTCAAAAATAAGTTAAACTGCATTCAAATATTTTTGATAAATCACTTACTGCAGGTAAGGAATGCCGGGAATCGAATCAGTTTAAATGAGAAAAATAACACCCTGTACTTTTATGGTACCGTTCGATAGTTTTAAGTACAAATATCAATTTAGCTTATATAACTTAGTGTCTTAAATTAATGACAAAGTCTGTAAAGATAAAAGAATACATAGGTTACTCATACTCATTATTAAAATAAAAATGAAATTCACATATTTAACCTCACAAGTTGCTCAAAATGAAAGTCATTTGCAGCATCACAACATCAGCTTATAACTTTTTTATTATGAACGCCTGGGAGACTCTTAGCCTTCATCATACCTGATGTTAAGTATTGATAAGGCTGAAGATGGAAGCGAGCCTCTCCCGGAATCCTCAATCATTGAGGAACTGGTTATCTCATCTCTAACTGCCGGAACACAACAATGCTGAAAACATTGTTGTTATGGCGTCAGACTTAGTAAAATGGTGGTAGCTATCCAGACGGACTTAGAACAAGTCCTACCACCAACCAAACCGAATACAACATGTACCCCCGCTGGGAATCGAACCCGGGACCGCTGGGTCTGATACCGGTGGTGGTTGTACCACTAGACCACAGTGGCGGTTAAAATTTTAAGTTAATTAAGTTTATTTGAATAGTATTCACCATAAATCCATACAAAAGTTCTATCGATGAATACGTTTGTGCTCAATAAAGTTTTTTGAACAAGGTTTTCAGCATTTGTCTTTAATTTTAGATAGTTTATCACTCACACTGACACTTAATTAACCTTTAAGATTAACACAATCGTTTGGCACCATAAAAGTACACCATGTTATTTTTATTATATTGAAGCGGGTTCGATTCCCGGTGTAGGTAAGTGATTTATCAAAAATCTTTGAATGCAGTTTTACTTAATTTTGAAAATTAAGGAAAGTTTCCTTTGAGTAAAATTTGCTTACATCAATATTTAGGGTACTTCCCTTCCGACGACCGTCTTTTTATTGCACACTATATAATTATTCCTCTCAAGCTGCAACTTTGATGCCCTGCCAACCTCTACATGGGATATATATGACATACTAGCGGCTACCCGCGGTTTCATCCGAGTGGTTCCCGTTCCCGTAGAAATATCGGGATAAAAAGTAGCCTATGTGTTAGTCCACTACTTGAAGTATCTGCATACCAAATTTCATCCAAATCCGTTCACTAGTTTTTGCATTAAAGAGGAACAAATAAACAAACAAACTGACATACTTTAGCATTCATTTATAATATTAGTGGGATTACGTGAAGGTATGTTTCAATGTAAGAGAACTGGTAACAGCTGTGGTTCGTCTAGCCTCAGAACCCTATCAGTTTTTTTCGTTCACCTACTCTTAATTGTATAGATAGGATAATAGGAATAATTTGACTTTGGGATACTCTAAATTCTCTGAAAGGATCTCAAATGTTAGACCACACTACACGTTAAGTATTCGAATTTATCAGTACCAGGTAATAACAATTCTAGAAGTTGTCTCTTAATCAGCAAAAAATCTTAATACCATCTTTCGGTACGAATAATACCGACTTATTAAGATGCACGTGTACACAAAGCAATGTTAATTAAAGCATCTTTTATTAACTAATCCGAATGGGGCGCGACCGACGCGACGCATTAAGATAATCGAACGCTCGTTCGTTAGTTAATTGAGTGAGATACGCCGGTCGCGAGTCCCCGATGTTTGCGCGTAATGACCTCAATTAAGCCGTTGAAGCCTGCCGATTTACACGCACATCCCAAAAGAACTGTATTCGTTTGTTTAGCTTGTGGCACTGGAAACAATCTCTTATTCTTCTTCTCCAGTCTTAAGTCACCCACTACTGACTGAAGGCCTCCTCATTTGCACGAAATCCATTTCGGGCTTGTGCTATACACATCCATTTCTTCCCCTCTGCTTTGGTTATGCCGTCTGACCATCTGGCTTTTTGGCGGCCAACGCTTCTGGCGTCCTTGGTCCCGTCCTTGGTCTCCACTCCAGCACCTTTCTGCTCCACCAGTCATTAGTTCTTCGCCCTATATGTCCGGTCCGTCGCTATTTTATTGTGTAATGATGCGCGCCACGTCAGTTAGCTTTGTGACTTTGTATCACTGTGTTTCTTACTTTGTCGCGAAAAGTGATACCTAACACGCGCTCCATCTTTCTTTGGGCAACCTGCAGCTTCTGGGTCTGTTTTTGTGTAAGATTCCAAGTTTCTGCTCCGTAGACCATGACCGGCTGGTTGCATTGCTCGTACGCGACGCATTAAGATAACCAAACGCTCGTTTGTTAGTTTATTGAGTGAGATACTAAGCCGCTGAAGCTTGCCGATTTACACGCACGTTCTGAAACTGTATTCGATTGTTTGGGTTGTGGAACTGATAACAAACTCTACTTCTTCTTTATTCTTGAGTCACCCACTGCTGAGTGTAGGCTTCCACATTTGTACGCCATCCCTTTCGGTCTTATGATATTCAAATCTAGTTTTGCCCCAGTGTTTTTGTTATGTCGTCGGACCATCTGGCTTTTTGGCGGCCAACGCTTCTGGTACCGGTTCTCGGTCTCCACTGCAGCGCCTTTCTGCTCCACCGATCATCGGTTCTTCGATACCGGTGGTTTTACCACTGGACAACAGGGAGATGGTAACATTTTAAAGAAACCATCTCGCTCCAACTAGTCGACGAGGTTTCTAAAAGTAAAAAGGTTAAAGCTATAATGTGTTATTCAAATGAAATACCTTCTAAGTACCTTCTATTATTTGTGATTTAATCAAATCTTTTACTTTGTGAAACAAACGCTCCCAAAAAAAAGCGATTATATAATTAAGTACTGGATTTTTACTGATTTTTTTATTATAATAATTTTGGAATTATATTATTCCAAAATTAACTGTTTTTGAGATTGTTTATTAGGTTTTTTGATAATTAATTCGCGGAAAAGTATGGCTGCAATAGAAAATATTTGTATGTTTCAATTATAAAACATTTAAACGCCTATAATTTTTTTTTATTCTTGCGATCATTCTGTTTATTTTTGGGTTTCTATAAGAATGGAATTTTCACAAAAAAAATGTGAGTTCAAGGTTTCATTGAATCAGATTGTTCAGACTCGTCTTTTTAAATGGTTTATAATTTTGCTTTTGTGATAAAGTAAAAATGGCTTCACCTCAGTGAAGTGAGAAATTCGTAAAATATTTTTAATTTTTTATTTATGTTCCAACAATAGCATTCGAGTGTACCTATTGCATGTATAAAATGTAGTTCAATATTGTAAGTTTCACAATAAAACATTTATGTGAAGAAGTTCGTAGAAATTTTGATGATACCAGTAAAAGAGCTGTTTTACTTTTTTATTCCATATACCAATAAGAAAAATGAATAAACATTTTATAGTTAATAGAAAGCATTGAAGTATACTTATTCACAATCAGACAGATATATCTGTTATTTTCTGTATTAGTCCATAAGTTCGCGTTAGAGATAGTCTCTCACCAGTTAAGCATCAAGAATGCGAAATTGTAGATATTGTCACCAATACACCAGTCCAGTGCTGGTGCGAATGGGTCTAAAATTACAACTTCAACATTGTAAAAGCCACTATTCACGTTATTTATCTGCGTCGTAACTCGATAAGAAGTTAGAAAATCTGTCCCAGAACCTTGCTCTGCACTGTGGACTAGTGCGTTAGCTTGCCGGACCGGGCTCGACAAAATCCTAGGCTATAATGTACGTATTTTATCGAGCCAGTTCGGCGTATGTGTCGCCCGAACGCTCACTAATTCCCTCCATTGAATTCAAATTGAAGAGTAAAATGTCCGGACAGCGGGCAACCGTGTATTTTGAACCTACCGCTTAGCTAATAACTTAATTCCTTTGGGAAAGGACATCTGCAATTTCTGTTACTGCAGCTTTAAAAAGTAACGATCGATTCTGCATCCAATCGGTGCTGGTGCTATTTACATATCCCTGCTGATATCATTATCGACTTTACGTAGTGGCATTTGTTTTATTGGGAAGTGTAAACTTCGATGATGGCTTATTGTATACTGAAGTTTGGTACTATCGTCAAGTATCTGGGCCTTTTGACGCTGAGCCAACTATTGAATATTTGTATGGCTAATGTTAAGCAGAAAATAAATTCACCTCTCATTATCATCATCACACTTCCCGTGGTTATAATGAATTTCTTTATCCGCAATAATAAATTTATGATTTATTTTCACAAGAAAAGGCTTTTATCCTTCCCCATTGGTCCAAAATGTTTACCTAAATTCATTGAATTTAGATTGGTTATGATTTCTACACATATGCCTGGTGTATTGGTCATAATCTTAGTGTATTGGTCTGAAAGCAAGTGCTTTGTTAAGGCTTGCGCATACAGTCCCATGAGCCGCAACGCAACGAATAATAATAACCTGTAGGTAGTGTGCGTTAGTTTAGTTCATAAAATTATAAAAAGTATAAAAGTATGTTAGTATCCATAACACAAGTTCTTCATGAAACTTAACGTGGGCTAGATATTTGGTGTGATTGTATGAAATTTATTTATTATTAAAATTTACGATAGTGAAGTAGAATTTTTTTTGTAACGCTCGCCCTGCGCCAGCTTTTATTAGTATTTATTGCAGCAGCAATTTATACGTAAGTACTAACATATTTAACATATTGATTCAGCAATTACCCAATAAATTCATTCGGAGAATTAATATTAATACATAATTAAGTTAATAAGTAACGATCGTAATGTATGCGTCGTATTCGGTCTATTAAACGCTTAATTAATTAATGGTACTACCGCTGCCAACCGTATTGGAACCCGTACATTATACAAGATCATAATATTATTGTATTTTATTGTTATTGTACCCGCTACAATATATTTTAGTGAGTTTTGTTTTATTGTGGTAGATTTATTATTGTTGATGTTGTGGAAATGGACAATGTGTTTTTTTATTTTACTTTATTAGATTACCTACTCGTTTTTTCCAAAATTCTTTAAAATTAAACAAGAACTCCTTATCTTAACACAAGCGGGTCCTCGCGGTTTTACCCGCGTGGTGCCTGTTTCCGTGGGAGTATCGAGATAAAATATAGCCTATGTCACTCGGGAGAAATGAAGCTTTCTAATGGTCTAAGAATCTTCTAAATCGGTCCAGTAGTTCCTGAGATTAGCGCGTTCAAACAAACAAACTTTTCAGCTTTATAATATTAAGTATAGATAACTGATATTCATTATATCAGACAACATCATACCAAATGATCTGATTCCAAAATAAGTAAGTAGCTAAATGAGTAACATATTCACCACAGCGTATATAAGATTTGGACCCAGCCGAGGCATTACAAACACATATTACACATATCTTCCTAAATATAGTATGTATTTTACCCAAAGGAAACATTCCTTCATTTTTAAAAATAAGTTAAACTGCATTCAAAGATTTTTTAAAAATAAATTAAGTACCTGCACCGGGAGTTGAACCGGCGTAAATGAGATAAATAATATCGTGTACTTTTATGGTACCAATCGGTATGTTAATCATAAAGATCAATTTGGTGTCAGTAAAATAGTTTCTAAAATAAGAGACAACTCTTAAAAAGCCTGTTCCAAAAACTTATTCATCGATTCAACTCGCGTCTTGTCGACTTTTGTATGGAATTACCTTTGTTAAATATTAGTCAAAATAAGTCAATAACCTATTAATGGAAATAAGTGTATCACTGCAAATGGTTCTCATCATCATCATCATCATCATCAGCCTGTCGCAGTCCACTTCTCATTTCGAGCAAATAAGTAAGTTAAAGTGAGTTAATTTAATAAATGTAAGTAAGAGGTAGGTACAATAAAGTATAGAACTATTATGTAATCTTTTATCTTTCCTGGCTTTGTCTTTAATTTAGGACACTAAGTTAATTGAGCTAAATTTATATTTATACTTAACACTATTAATTGGTACCATAAAGTACACGATGTTTTTTTTTTCATTTAAGCCGGTTCGATTCCCGGTGCAGAATGTGATTTTCTTAAAAATCTTTGAATGTAGTTTAACTTATTTTTAAAATAAAGGAATGTTTCCTTTGGCTAAACTTTGCTTACATCAATATGTAGGATACTTTCCCTGCAATGGCCGTCTTTTTTTCCACCCTGTATATGTATTACATCCAGACACGGTACAAACACATTCATCACATAATTATTTTTCCTGGGTATCGAACCCAAAGGCCCCCTTACGCAGTAGGTAGGAATCATCGCCATTATAAATGTTTTTTGTAGGTACTTACAGACAATTCTAAAATTCTTTTGTTCTAAGTACCAACAATGTTCATACAATGCTAACTTTGCCACTTTAATGTTTAGTTACTTACTTTAGAATTTGGAGACAAGACATTACAGCGCTAACTTTCGCTATATTGAATTCCCAGCGAGTTAAGACTATATCGATTTGTATAACAAAGTTCTTATTGAGTTCTCGCGAATTTGATAAACAAAAGTTTGTGTTGTTAAATCGAATGATCCGACCTTTTTCTATTTAGCTATACAACGCGTCTTTTTAATTCGGCCTTTGGCCCGGTTTTTGCGGCGAGAAGTATAAATAAATAATAATAAATAAATAAATAATTGCATACAAACACACCAATTAGCTAGCCCACGTTAAGTTTCATTAAGAACTTGTGTTATGGTTACTAATAACGGATAAACATACTTATATACTTTTTTTTTTAAATACATACATAATATACATATTAAAGACCCAGACCAAGACAAATAGACATGTTCATGCACACAAATATTTGTCTTGTCCGGGGATCGAACCCGGGACCTCTGGCACAGAAGGCAGGCTTAGTACCCCTGCGCCAAACAGGTCGTCATACTAAGTATTGATGCGAGTTTTATCTTTGCACGTTCGAGTGCACTCATAATTTCTTCTTAAAGGGTGTAACGGTTAGATCACCCCTACGCCGTTCAAACGCTATCATGAGCTTCGTCTAATATACTTTGGTCTTCGTAGCGTAGCGCTTTCCTTTAAAAAACGAGTTAATAAAGGTTATGCGCGGCGTTAGAGAGTTCTTATAGTATTGGTTCTGTATATCGAGCAGTCGGAGCCCATCGCAGTCGACAGAGATTAATCGAGTGCCGCCTCTGAAGGCCATATTAGCTATAACGGCATCCGGAAAATTGCACGATTTTTCCACTCACGCCCCCTGTTGCTGTCTGCGCCGGCAATAAGATACTGCGATACAATGAGAGATGAACCTTTGTTTACTCACGTGGTGTAAGAATACAAGAAGATATTAATAGCTTCTTGACTTGCAGCTTTATATTACTACCTACTTACCTACTCGACGTGACCTGTTCACTCTCTAACAACAAACGAGAGACCAGTAGCATGAAACATTTTCGAGTAAGTATCGAAAAAGTATCGTCAACAAATGTATGAAGTCATCAGCTATTTTAATGTTCCCACTGCTGGGGCACTGGCCTTCCTTATGGATGGATAAGAAAAACGGGCCATGACCCACCACGCGGGCCCAATGCGGTGGGTTTTAACGACTGTAAATGCAGCCGGGGCCAACGGCTTAACGTGCCTTCCAAAGCACGGAGGAGCTCGAGATAGTAAATTTTTGTCACCCATCCCGTGACCGATCATTGCGAAAGTTGCTTAACCTCAATAATCGCAGGCCGAGCACTTGAACCACTGCGCCACGGGCTCCTCTATGTACATATGTATCTCCTCTATGTATCTCTCTCTGTCTAATGTATGAAGTATTGAGCAGCATTCCTTCGCTCGTAAAGGGAACCACATATTGCTATACATTTATAGCGTGACTATGACGATTCGAATACTTTATCGATACTATTTTGAAAGTTTTTCATGTTAGCCGTACCTACTGAAAATAATATGCAACTTAAGACATCTTTTATTTGTAACTTTATATGCCATTATCAATGTCATATAAAGTTATTTATTAATTTTTATCACTTAGGTACTTAAAACCAATGTCAAATAAAAGTTTTTTTTTAAAAACGCTAAAAAGAATAAAATAAACTTTTACTTTCACCTTATAACGTCATTACGTCATTGAAATAAAAGCTTGTCGCCAGATCAAGTTATTTAATTTACTTGATAATTTTTAAACAAGTAAATATACTAGAAAAATACAACTTGTCTCATGTCACCCTGACGGGACTCGAACCCGCATCCTTGGGAATCCGGAATGAGAAGACGTTGAAATTATCTCGTATATTCACCTTTTCTTTTTCTACGGTGTTGGCCACCGTCGTCGTTTCATCAATGAGAGAAATGTTGTCGCATTCGAAAGAAACATCTTTACAGATGTTTAACTATCGATTAAGATGAAACAGCCATCTAATTATAACTTTTTAATATTGCATTTTACAATGCTATTTTTATGTCATAATTTTGAAACAAGTAAATATACTAGAAAAAAGCAACATGTCTCATGTCGCCCTGACGGGACTCGAACCCGCATCCTTGGGAATCCGGCCTAATGCACTGACCAATTATGCTACAGAGACCTATGAGAAGACGTTGAAATTATCTAGTATATTCACCTTTTTTTCTACGGTGTTGGCCACCGTCGTTTTATCAATAAGTTATTTAATTTACTTGATAATTTTTAAACAAGTAAATATACTAGAAAAATACAACTTGTCTCATGTCACCCTGACGGGACTCGAACCCGCATCCTTGGGGATCCGGAATGAGAAGACGTTGAAATTATCTCGTATATTCACCTTTTCTTTTTCTACGGTGTTGGCCACCGTCGTCGTTTCATCAATGAGAGAAATGTTGTCGCATTCGAAAGAAACATCTTTACAGATGTTTAACTATTTACTTCTATCTTTACTGATTAAGATGAAACAGCCATCTAATTATAACTTTTTAATTTTGCATTTTACAATGCTATTTTTATGTCATAATTTTGAAACAAGTAAATATACTAGAAAAAAGCAACATGTCTCATGTCGCCCTGACGGGACTCGAACCCGCATCCTTGGGAATCCGGCCTAATGCACTGACCAATTATGCTACAGAGACCTATGAGAAGACGTTGAAATTATCTAGTATATTCACCTTTTTTTCTACGGTGTTGGCCACCGTCGTTTTATCAATAAGAGAAATGTGCTTGCATTCGAAAGAAAAATCTTTACAGATGTTTAACTATCGATTAAGATGAAACAGCCATCTAATTATAACTTTTTAATTTTGCATTTTACAATGCTATTTTTATGTGATAATTTTTAAACAAGTAAATATACTAGAAAAATACAACTTGTCTCATGTCGCCCTGACGGGACTCGAACCCGCTTCATTGGGAATGCGGCCCAATGCACTAACCAATTATGCTACAGAGACCTATGAGAAGACGTTGAAATTCTTTAGTATATTCACCTTACCTTATTTACCAATAAAATTAAACAGTTAGCAGTTAGCACCAAAGATGTCGTTTTACTAACGTTAAACTTGTTTAAATATATCATTGCTTAGCATTATTTGCAAGATCATATCTATCTCCTAGATAGGTACTTGGAGGCAAATTGTAAATTATAGGCCGCTAAATGGTCGCTTTAACCTCGTCTTACGAAGCATTAACCATAAAAATTACCTCCGTCAAGAAATTGCATTCAATGGCATCTCAGCTTATTATACCGAGTACAATACATTCGTATTTGAGAGACGTTTATGATAGCTTTGCTGGAAATCGTTCAGCAGCAGCTATGTTACTTATAAAGTTTGTGTAAATAGTCAGACATGCAGTTTGTCTGTAGTACCATTTACTTACTTGTTTTTATTATTATTCATGTCATGAAATATTATGACAATTTTAATTATTAGTTAGGTTTTGTTTCATAGTATATTTTTTTTAGTTAAACTTCAGTGTAGAAAAAAAGCTAGTATGCTCTTACATGGATTTCTAAACGCTTTAAATTCTTATGATAAATTAAGAAAAAATATTAGAAAAAATCGACTCGGCCACAAGTTATTCTTAAAAGGGACTCGAACCCGCGAACCCGTTTTAAATTCTGTATAATCGGGTTTCTACTCAGTTTAGGTTTCAGTAAAACAAAAACAATAAGTTTGTTAACAAAAGAGTATGCTTGCGTAAACAGACGGTTTATATCAGGCTCATATTGCGATCATTTAGCGAATGTTTGGATGCATCCAAAGACGAAGCAACCATCTCTGTTCGTGCTGAGTTCAGTAAGCGAACCAGCGAGCAGGTATAACCTTAAGTCATAAAGGAAATCAATAGTTCTACAAATGTGAAGCACTTGAGCTTAAATTAAAAAGTCTATCTTTTAACGTGCGACACTGAAAAGCTATCAAATGGAAACGCCAATGTGAATTCATTTTATGCAGTTATTTGAAGCTCTTTGCTGAGATCGTAGCTTCAAAGCGAATATCTCGAGACGATACATTTACGGCAGATCATTTCACTTCTCGCTAAGCCTTGGGGTGGGGCTGCGAGATAAGCGGATGAAAGATGACAGAAAAGTGGCTGCATCGCGAATGAAATTTGTTTCAAACCTTTAGGGAAATTGTTTTGATTATTCTACGAGATTCAACTTTGAAGCCGCCATCGCCAGTTTAAAATTGGCATCTAAGTACACAATTGAATAAAAACAAAATCAAATTCAATACCTAGAAAATAATAAGAAAGTTAATAATGTTAAGCTAATGCTAATAGGCGCATGCTCCATGTTACTTGTTTTGTTTTGTATTTGGAATGTATGTCAGATAACGGTATATCGTCGTGTCAATAAGTGTATTTGCATTTGTTTATGAAGATGACACATTCGCAAACTAATCAAAATCAAGCATTATTTTTATTATTTTGTTCTTGATCCCAATCAAGCTCGAGGACCAAGACAGATTTATGATTGACAAGTTTTATGCCGCATTCTGACTTACTAAATTTCTTAATCATAAATTTCTTCGTAGAATGTGTTGCATATTTTTATTGTTAGTGATAATAATTTTTCAAGCGTTTTCAAACAATTTTCATTTTGACTCGTTTATAGGTTTTCCATTTTCTCCAAAATCAACCAAAATGCATTTTTTTTGCGCTCTCGTTTTAGGGCTCACACCCTATTCATGCCATATTCATAGAGAGTTTCTACTTTTGTGTCCTGAGCGATATCAATCTGCGATCGTCGGACGGAGTCGACGCTTAGAGGCTCTCCTAGCTCTCCACCTACATAATTTGTAATTGCCATGCCCTATGACTACTATTTGTTTAATTAATTAGTTTAAAAGGCCAATGATTTCTCGCGCACAATTTTTTTTTATAGAGCCCTCTTAATTTATGGCTCACCCTATTATTCATCGAGATTTTCTTCTTTTGTATCCCGAGCGAGATGCTTATAGCCCATCTCTTCACCTTCAAATATATATGTAATTGCGATGCCCCAATACTCTTATATTATGTTTAGCATTTTCCCAAAACGTAATTTTTATTTTTTCATAGCGCTCTCTTGTTTTATGGCCTGTAGCCTATTATTCATCGAGAGTTTCTTCTTTTGTGCCTCGACCGATATCAATCTGCGATCGTCGGACGGAATCGACGCCTAGGGCCCAGCTCTTCACCTACATAATTGTAATTGCGATGCCCTATACGGGACTGGTTTCGTACTGGTTTCCTGGCCACATAGCAAATGCCCATCCTGAGGAGCCCGTCCTACTGCCAATTAATTGCTGATTACAATGACCAGCACCGATACCGAAACTATAAATTTTAACTGCCGTTGTGAACCGGCGATATATCTTTATGACGATAACAAGTTATCATCGTTATTTCACTCATTGGTTGTAATTTTTCACTCCCCATTACGAGAGAGCGTAGGATTTCAAGAATTAATTAGTGCTTTGCTAACCTGTCTTTCGATGTAAGTAATAAAACATTCTTGTTTTTTTATTTGGTATTTGAACTGGCAGTTGTTTCTGGCTGCTTAAGATATGGGGCATCAATCAATTTTTGATCTTTAATCAACAGTAACAGAAGGGCATCGAAAAGTTATTACTGGCTCTGTGGCTACGTAGTCGTTAAAAGAGTGATGCATTTGGGTGAGGAAGTCAAACAAAACTGATAAGTTTTACCCTACTGAAACACCAATGTAAATGAAACCACTCTACATACAATGT
Source organism: Chrysoteuchia culmella (assembly GCA_910589605.1). NCBI lineage: Eukaryota > Metazoa > Arthropoda > Insecta > Lepidoptera > Crambidae > Chrysoteuchia > Chrysoteuchia culmella. The sequence goes on from OU342653.1 coordinate 13,748,667, forward strand.
TCATGGAATGGTAACATTATTCAACAGCTGTGAATTGCAAAAATCATCGATTCTGATTCTTTCCACGCACACCTCAGAATTTTGAGAGGCGTCAGCATACGTGATGCGCTCGTGACATGCACATCTACATACAAAACGTAGCTTGACCGGTGGCGAGATAGCGCGGTATATCTAATCTGTGGACGCCTGTCAATCACCACGGACAGGCATGCAAGAGCGCTCTCGATCTCGATCTTTGGAGCTACCCGATTCCGCCTTCGATTAGTGAACGATTAAGTGTTATGCAAGTTAAGTAGATCCGGCTGTGAACGAATTAGAACAAGTGTTGGAGAAATTGACGTGATACTGCGCGCTGGTAGTTAAATACCTAACTAAAGTATTGGTTATTCGCCTTTCTACGGTGTTTGCCACCGTCGTTTCATCAATGTGAGAAACATCCTCGATAGAATTTTTTTTACAAATATTTGACTATCGATTAAGATGAAACAGCTTATTATAACTTTTTAATTTTGCATTTTACAATGCTATTTTTATGCAGCCCGTCCCATCATCCCGTCAGGCCGACCTGAGACAAGTTGCTTTTTTCTAGTATATTGTTTAAAAATTATCACATAAAAATAGCATTGTAAAATGCAAAATTAAAAAGTTATAAAGTATTATTTGCTTAAGTTATAGTTTATGTGTCCTGCAAATTCTAAAATTGAAGAAGGAACAATCAAAGTTATACAAAACCCTGAAGCCAAACTGAACTCAACTTATCATAAAGACAATCAGTGTATTGAACAATTTATAAATACAGTATGTACCTGGATGTAGGTACTTATCTAGAATATAATAGTGATATAGATTTACGTTACAATCATATACTAGTTTTGTTATAATTTGAAGTATGATTACTTGTAAATTGATATCGTAATGGTCACTTCGTTTCTCCCCGAATATTATATATTTTTGTTCGTTCTGGCCGTTGATTAAATTAATCCTTTATTTGTCGTTGCATTCGAGAAATAATTAAATTACACCAATATAAAACTCGATTTAATTGGCACGCTTTTAAATCGTATGCGTGAGTAACAAGAAGGTTTTATAGGCGGCTTTTAGGACTCTGATCACAGATTGATTTAAACAACAGTCGTAGATTTAATTCAACTAACGGATTAATTTACGATCATTTTAGGCTGTATTCACAGAGGCCGAGACGCAAGGTGCAGAATACATCTCTGAATTAGTATCCTGATCTGTGTTGCTATTCGCATTTTTGTACTTAATCAATATCATAATAGGTAAGGTATCTACATTAAAACAGTCATGTTACCTTACTTAAGATTGCTATTGCTGACAATATACTGGGGCCTCTTTCATAAACCATCGGAATCGAAACCATCGGATCCATCATATGTGGAATCTGTGCTAAGATATGGCTTGATAGTATGGGGAAACGGCACTGATATCAAACAATTATTTATTGCTCAAAAGCGGTGTATAAGAGCCATTTGTAACATAGCTCCAGATGTGTCTTGTAAGTCATATTTTAGGTTCTTAAAAATACTGTCCTTACCGGCACTCTACATATTTGAAATGTGCGTGTTTGTTAAGCAAAACATGGACAAGTTTAAAATGGCCAAAGATATAACCCAAAGATCAAGACGTGACCCCCACAAACTGGTTCTAAACACGATTCCAAAAACTCAACGATTCCTTAAGAACTGTAATAGTATGTCACTCATAATCTTCAATAAAATATCCAGACACTTTAAAGATCTACCCTTAATCCGTTTCAAAACACTTTTGCGTATGTGGTTGGTAGAACACGCGTTCTATTCTACTGATGAATTTTTGAAACATAAGGAGTCTAGTTGTAGTCTATGCACGGTTAAGTTTAATAAATGATATTATTACGACAAAATTATATAATAAATTAAACAAGATTAAACTGACATGGAATTATGACATTGAAAAATATTATGATTATGAATTGAAGAAACTGACATTGAATACATAATAATAATGTATAATGTAAAATTTAATTTAATTCATTAAGATGCATATTAAGCTCTAATCTTTAAAAAAAAAAAAAAAAAAAAAAATGCATGCTATCTCATATGGCTATATAGGTTTAAGCACTAAATTAATGACGACCACCTTCATTGTAACTACCCTATTTACTGCATTGTAACTACCCTAATTACTAATTATTTGTATTTGTATTTGTATCGTGGTCATAACAACGTTTTGTTTCAATACTGTTCAAATTCGTACCATTACCTCCATAAAGTAAAATTTTGTTATTCCTGTCAACGAACAAATTCATGTTGTCAAATTTTGACACACATCTTCGCTCAATCATTACCTCCAAAGTGTGAGGTGTGTCAAAACTTCAATAAAAACAAAACGTAAACAAAACGTTCTTATGACATGATTGTTTCTAATTGATGACGGTAGGCCCGCTGGTCATTAAATATAATAATGCAGAGAATTTCAACATGTTCTCATAGGTCTCTATAGCTTAATAGGCATTGGGCCGGATTCCCAAGGATGCGGGTTCGAGTCCCGTCAGGGCGACATGAGACAAGTTGCTTTTTTCTAGTATATTTACTTGTTTAAAAATTATCACATAAAAATAGCATTATAAAATGCAAAATAAAAAAGTTATGAAAAAGGCTTTCATTGAAATTCCGCATTAGATTATAAATATTTATCTACATTGGCAGTTCGTTATACAGATGCAAATATTTATCTTCTAACATGATATTTTTATTTCAATACTTTGTCAACGTGGCAATGTAAATGAATCCTTAAACCGGTGCTGGAAAGCTGCACCCTTAAAACTTGATTAAATTATCTCTCGAGAAGTTGTCAACATCTAGTGCTTTTGCGATGGATGTTTTAGTTAATGTTCCATACAGATAAATTACGTGAAGTACTTGCTACAACTTTTTCAAGTTTTTTCCTAGGGAAAGATACATAATGTAAATTGAATTCATTAACTCTTCTGAGACATTTAGTGGACGCATTTTGGTATTTAACTAATATTCGATTATATTATTTTTATTTGACATGCAAAGTTAAATGGTACTGAATCAAACCCTTTACTATTGTGATTTCAAAATAATTTCAATAACTACTAACATCGAAATAAGCAAAATATAATCGATTTACATAAAGACATTTCATTATTACACTTCCTAATATGGTTTACACACTACACCACAATAATTTACACAAGCGGATTAGAAAATGCAGTAACGGCTTTCCGAGTCGGCTAACTCGATAAAATAACCACAGTGTGGCTATGCCGCTGATTAAATATTGAAAGAAAAGGGTTTGAGTGTAAAGTTCTGGAGACGTATTTTTGAATCATTCGAAATTCATATGCGAATTCAGTTCGTATTCGAATTTTAATTCACAGAGATTTATTTTGTCACATTTTTGAATCATTCGAATGCCGTGTTGCCGTTTTTTTAAACTCCTATGACATAATTTCATTTTATGCAGAAAATTGAAAAGCTGGAAACTTAGTCTCCATAGATAAAAAAAAACCGATACTGAATTAGACTTGAATAACGTGAAACAAAACGTTTTTAAGTTGTCAAATTTATCCGGCATGTCAATGTCCATTTGAAAATGACATTAAGTGCTAAACGTCACGGGACGTGTTGGCGGAATTTCTGTGGAAAACGGAAGAAGCCAAAACAGAAAAAAAATCGGGAGTTTCATCCGAGTTCTTTTCGTAGTAACACGTGTTGTGAGGCTCCATTTTTAACTCAATCTACCATACACATTTCTTATAATACAAAATATATTTACTTGACATTGGCAAAATTCGCGTATTTAACGCGAGCACGCCATTAATTAAGAAAGAAGTAGAACTTTCTATCGCTCGAATCAAAAAAGAGAGGAACGTTGACGGAATTTCTGTGAATAACGGAAGAAGCCATTTCCACAAAAAAAGGGTGGTCGGGACCACTCGTTGCAGATTCGAATGCAAATTGGAATTTCAAAAATACAGTTATTAGCATTCGCATGCGAATCTTGCGATTCTGTAAGCGAATAGTAATTCGAATGATTCAAAAATACGTCGCCTGTACCGCGGCTGAAAAGGCAACCTAAAAAAGCGTGACCCTCGTAATATACAGTATATTTTATTTTCAAACGCCTATATTCTCCGTTGACGGAGTGTTATGCACAGAAAAAGAATTTAAAAAAGGGTTTTATGGATAGCAAATAGAAGAGGAAGCTGGTCAACTGGGAAATTCCGCTGTCTATCTGCGATCAGATATTTTCAGAGTGACAGATTTTACGTTACAGACTCGCATCGGGTTGGGGTCGAACGTCAGTCGATCTACGGATATTGTTGACTGATGGCCAACACTGTACCTGCCCACTTACCCATATTGAAGTTTGGACGTACGTACATGATTGTTTGATTTTAGCTCCACGGTCCGAGTATTGGGGAACTTTAATTGGAGTGCGCCGATCGTTATGGTTTTACTACTTGAAACTTAATTAATATGGAGAAGGTAGTTATTTACTGTTGATTCGGGCTTACAAGGACTGGAAAGCATCGGTTCCGTGTAATTGACGGCTACGCCAATACCCAGACCCTTATCTTTTCATTGCCATTTACATGCTCTGGTGTGATCCTTCGTGTAAAGATAATTACTATGTATATTAAAGAAACTTGTGTTCGTACGATTTAGGAAACTACGTCGAATTTTGTCGTCGACCGTAAATGAATGGCTTTAAAACGCCATTTGTTACTGTGTACGCATAGCTATAGAATATCCCCAAAACGGTTTTATATGGGAGGAGAATAAATCCTTTGCCACTTTACAAGTAATATATGTTATGTGAAATTTTATGCGATAAAGTAGGAATGCGAAATTGCAACGGACCCACAAATTCACAATGGTCAGACATTTGTCGTAGTAACGTCACCAGGGTATAACTCTTGGGGGCTATTTTGTTAGCCGTTAAATGCAGCATAAAAGTCTTCTCAAAAAATATTACTACACCGTTTAACTTACAAGCCCAACATTTTGTACCAGCAGCTGCTAACTGGTTTGAAATGCCTTTTGATAAGTTCCAACTTTAACTTAAAAGCAATGTGTTAAAAACAAACATGTGCGCAAATATTTTAAAATTAAAATGGATTAAGTTGCCAGCTATCGTAAGTGCAACTACGCACGAATATTATTTTACGACTTCCGCGGCTAATTCAGCTTGGTCGTTGGTCTACAATTGCATAATTTACCCCATACTTGTGCGGGCTTTAGTAGATTTACAAGGCAGTATAGTAACGGTCCGTCTGTCAATTTTTGTTCGGGACCGTAGGTAAATACTTTTTACAGTTGTCATAAAGTGTAAGCTACCGCATAGCTGCAGCAAATCTGCCGTAATGTAGACGTGCACTTGGCGTATTTATGCGTAATGGTGCCTTTGAAAATTTTATGGTTCTTCCCGTGGGTTTTAGTGGTGTTCAATCATCTTCGTACTAGGATAGGTTGTCGGTGCCCACAAAGTCTTCGTTGCTACGTAAATGATTCTGTTTGTAATTCCAGCTAAAAATCTTGGGGTGATAATACGATGATGGTAATTGGAATTTTGTTGTGTTTTTTAAAGCCTAATAAAAATAATGCTTATACCGGCAAAAGCTCTTAAAAACGTATAAGTAGCTTGAAACAAAGATAGCACCAAATACGACCTTATTGTGAAGCAACGGTATTTTATAGTGACCATGGTGAAGTAAAAAAGTAAAAAGAGCAAGATGACAAAGTAGAAAGTAGTTATATTTTTAACAATATACCTATGTAGAAAACATGAATAAGAAAAGAAGTAAAAGACACGATGAAACTAAAGAAGTTTAAGTAGCTACTTACGAGTTTTCTTATCACACAATGATTAAAATTACTCAATACGCCATAGCTTCTTGTTGTTGGAAGTATTCATTATAAATCAAGTGTTTCATGATTGATTTGAATAAAATACCAAATTTTCCTTGTTGGATCAAAAACACAATTCGGTAATTAAGGCCACCGCCAGTTCAGACCAGCTGTAAATTTGCATTTTCTATTAAAATGAACAAAGAAAAAAATGGAGATAGCAGCAACTTCTAAAAATATATTTTAATAAAAAAGTTGACACGGGAATTTCGTCTTCAAATCGAGACGGTTGGAATTCTCAGCTCAAACTAAAAACGTAAAAGCGAACTTCGTTCTCAGTTTCAATAAAAACAATATTGTACTTCCATTTGTCAAGACGACAACAAGGGAACGTCTACGTAATAAATTGCCGAATAACTCAGTACGATAACCACGTTTTCCCGTAAATAAAGGATTATCTTCGAAACACGTTATCTACTTGGAATACTTAACGGTTACCTGTGAATTTAACTAACTCTACTGCAGTTGTTCAATTTCTCATTACAATAATGTTTATTACTATTAGTATTTTATTGGTTTAAATTAGTTTATCCTTTTTTGTAGTTTTCACTGATTTAAAGTAGGTATCTTGCAAAAATTTATTTAAAAAAAATACGTGTGGCACTCGGGGACTGCCGCGGTAAAGCTATTGCATAGCATTTTTTATCAACTTATGCAATTATAATTATTTATTTATTTTTTATTCATGCAGTATTACAACTCAAAAATTCACGATTGTCGAAAATGTCAAATGTCACTTCAAACCAAAGAGTAGATTAAAACACTCGGCCGAGCTGCATGGTAGGCGGAGTGGGGGTGTTAGGTTTTATTTTCGTTACGGAATTTCTTGATTCGGTCGCCGCGCTCAAAGCCCGCGATAAAAGCTATGCAATAGCTAAAAAACAAATAACAACTCTTTTTGAAATAAAGTCATAAGATATTTAGGTATTTAGATACTAAAGGAAATTTGAGTCTTAAGAGTTATATATAATAAGATATGGAAAATTATATTCGTGTAATTTACTGTCTCCGTTTCTACGTCTAAATCAGTGACTTTAATGAATTTTGATATAGAGAGAGATCATCATTGTTCGGGCATTAAAGTTTAGGTGAAACCTTATACAAAATGTACGATGTAAAAACCTTTGACAGCTATCACTTTCTTATTATATAAATTCGAGCAGATTTCAGTCATAAATGATAATAAATCTTCTTGTGTTATTTTGCATTATTAAACAGGGCCTAGAAAAATCTTGCTTAAAAAATCATAAGTATCTTAACAAGATTAGGAACTAGCCTAACGAAATAGATAATATTTTCTTACTCATATTAACCTTGGTATCTTTTGTAGAAAGTTGCGGGACTGTTTATGCCGCTTCAATAGATAAGCAGATATTTAGGGTTCGACCACGACTTACGATTGGCGGACTTTAAGGCGGGTATTAAAAAACACCATTTGAGTTCTGAATTCACAGAACAGAATTTTCTGTTCTGTGTCTGAATTGGTACCTATCGACTTGATTGCCGTATTGAATCGCGATTTACGAAAGTCAATGAAGCGAGTATTGATAACAAAACGGTTACAAACAAAAGCCTTACCTACCTATATTTATTTGTTATTTAACTCTGGCTTTGTTATCTAACCCTTCTTCGTGGAATTGTGCTGAATGTTTTATTTCTGGTGTTTTATTATATTATATTATGCTCCAAATACTTAGATTTATTTAAGAAAATTGCCGTGTGGTGACGCCCTAAGAATACAAGTGACACCACTCCCTTACATGCCTGGGATGTCGTAAGAGTCGACTAAGAGGCTCGATGCATTAACACCTGTGCGAGAGAAGGAAATTTGAAACAAACCCTCTACCAACCCGTCTGGCCAGCGTGGTAGCAGTAAGCTAATAGCCTCCTATGAACGCCACAATAGGCGTGAGCTAGGAGAGGCCTATGTCCAGCAGTGGATGTCCACAGGCTGATGATGTGTATGTATTTAAGAAAACTATGTTTATTTTATAGTAGATGATCATTAACCAAAAGATGGACCTGAGTAGTAATGTAATATTCGAATATAAATAATGATATTTAAGTATTATTTTAACAGAGGACATGTTAAAAAAGTCAGCATTTTATTTATTCTTACTATCGAGTAATTAAAAAAAGTAGTTAAAAAATTATATTAAGAAAATCTCAAAATATGATTTAAATGAGTTATCATATTTGATCTAAGCTGGACAATATGTTTACGTAAATGAATTCATTTTTCATATGAATTCATTTACTTATAAATCTTTTCCCTTCCAAGTCACCGCTAATCGCTCTGCTTATCGTCTTAGTGAAAACCTTGGTCGAGCGTTTGAGGTTTTATTAACGTTGAAGGCATTCCATGATTTGTATTTACACTCAGAAAGTTTAGCTTCACAAAGTGTTTGCTGTGGTGGAGAAAATTAAATTGTTATCGCTATCGGCTACTTATATCTGTAAATCTGAATATTTGGCCCTATTTGCGGCTATATCAAGAACTGACAGTACCGCTTAATCGCTTTAGTTCATGTCTGTCCTTTCTATGAATGTAAGTATTAAGTACTGACTTCCATTCGCTATTTCGTACGCGTGGAAAGACAAAATCCTTAAGCCTCATTATTAACATCAGGTATGATGAAGGCTAAGTGTTTCCCCGTTATAGGTTAAATACTTAAGATATGCATTGTTCATTGGAATAAAATATCTACTACTTAATTGAAATACACGTGTAATAAACAACACACAGAATCCGTAACTGATTTGTACTTTCGTTTCTTCAAGGAATAATAGTCATCGACTAATGTAAAATTCTTATTTTATTATTTAAAAAGTTTAGAGAAAAAATATAACAAAATATTGTTTTTGAATTGAAATGCTGGGTCAAAATACTCTAATACTCGTGAGTACAGATCCTTTTGTTGTTCTTATATTATTCTGCAACATCCAACAAGCGCACGCGAAATTGAGCCTTCTGCCAAAGTAATAAAGTAGTGACAATTAAAGGGCGAGCATACATTGCATTCATCCAGAGTTTTAAAACAAACTTGTTCGGACGTCGACGCACGGTGGAAGCTTCCGATCTATATCAGTTTTCGGACGATTGATTATCGAATGATGGATCTGGTAGCACTACATTTTTCATTGTCCAATATAAATTATTCGTCAGATGAAAAATGTTAATTCATTTGTTATTATTACGGCCGACAGGTGGATGAAAATAAGAAACAAAAATCTCTTTTGCCGTAACTTGATTGTCGATTGTGTGAGATTCAACTATAATGAGAAGCGTAACAACTGTTAGAGTGTGAAATACGGAGAAAATTTGGTAATCAATAAATTGGTGTAAATGGGGTCTATGTTAAGATGAAAAATATAACTTCCTAATAGTACCTTTTTAAATAATAAAAGCGATCCTTCTATACATAGAGATATCGTATGCTGATTTACAAGGCGAACAACTTCTTGACCGTCACTCGATGGAGACGTCTGGGCAACATCCATCTGATTTCGGCATCTTTTTAAACGGAAATCTGTTGGCCAGTTGGGTTGTTCGTCCTTTTGCGAGCTTTGTGTAGTCACACGGATTGGCAGGTGAAGTGAGCGAATTTGTGGCGGTCTGTTTGATTTTATGACTTTAGATAGGTAGGTACAGGTACTATATGAATATACTCGATGGAGCGGAAAATATAAGTAAGTTTTAGATGATGGCTGAGCATTGTCGGTTAGGCTGTGTTAGTTTTCGCCGTCACAAACATAGCTTAACTTGACATTCATGTTTATTAAAGTAACTGTAACTGTTTTAATATACGAGCATGTTTACTTATATCTTCGGTGGTTCTTAGATTCGTAGCTGTAAGCTTTGTCACTTACATATTTCGGAATCAAACCAATGTTGCGATGTTTCTTGATATTTAAACACATTAACATCAATCAGAAGCATTATTGCAATATTTTAAGCTTTTTAACGAAAGAGATCTCTTCAATAAATATCTCTGTAGAAAGCAGTAGTGTAACTTCTAATTCCTTTTCCTTGACATTTTATTTAATCGATCATTTAATAACACTTGCTCAATTAGAATTCAATTAAGTTAAATTACTGAACCTGTACCATATATATATAGCTTAAGGAACATTATTAATTAGCTAAATTGGTGCAGTTGGCGCGTTCTGGATTCGGAATCTACAAACACTAGGAACCAATTAATTTATAGTCAAGTGGTTGATGAACTGATTAAGTAAACATCGTCGACGATTCCAGTTAATACGAGATGGCTACATAATCGGATTATACTACCTATGCTCTTAATTGACTGTCAGTGCTTATCCCTATGAATACCCGTGTCGGTAAACTACACAATGAATTCACATCGTTTTCAGCTCCGTAATATTTAAATAGATCGTTATAACGTTTTAGAATAGGAAATAATTGTGTTCTGAGTGTGATAAATTATTTATGGTGTCTCATAACTATGGTCACGCGATGTCGCGCTAAAGGAATGTTGTAATCCGTTTGAGCGCAAGAGTTATGTTTTATTTCCTTCATACATAAACACGGCGTTTAGCTTATGTTTATCTACTTCGGAATTTGATGTCGGTACTTCGTATCAAAATTTGAATAAAGTCATTTCACTGGCAAGTTGTTGTTTAGGATGGTCCCGACGATACCGCTTTGGAGCAAGACTGAGTTGCCAAATCTTCTACCCTACCGTAATGAATAAAAAAAACATTATTATGTTACCTATTTGCTTGTTACTGATTCTTAACTATAACCAAAATAAAAATACAAAATATTTATCAGAAGTTAAAGATATTCATATCATCATCAACAACAACAGCTAACAGAAGTCCACTACTGGACATAGTGGAGATGTCAATCAATATGCCTGAATAAATATTACAGTTTATTTTTGTGTAACAGAGTAAAAATTATGTAGAAAAGTTCGATAGCCTTCACAAGATTGTCCACCAGAAAATCAAAACTTTTATCTTAGTTTTGCGACAGCATATTTGTTTGCTAACTCTTTACATTGCTTTTACTCTTTCTTATAGTAATTAACGAATTAGTTATATGTCATCGTCTTCTTAATAATCGAGGGTATTTATAAACCGTCGAGTTATTGTAAACGGACTATTGGATTAACAGTAAAACGGATGATTTTTCGATGATTTATAAATAATCAATATCTCTTCGTTGTGTGACGAATAACATGCTTCGCGCTGATTGGTTGAAATTCTCAATAACGTAAACGTTTGCTCGGGAGTGTTTTAGTGCTAAATATCAGTTTGTTCAACAAAGTGAAATTCGTTGAAAATGAGTGAAGTGGAGCCTGCGGGCGAAGAAATAAATGACCAAACAGTACTAAATTACTCTGAATTTGTTGAGGTACTACCAATCCATGGGCCAATGAGATGACCGCGTACAATAACACGTATAGGGTAACCTTCGGGTATGTACACCGTGCCTCGATTGGTGCATTCGTTTATCAAACGCTGCTGAAATGTTTGTTTATAAACATACCGCTGGACCATGATTATTTATAAATACGCGAGACATTATCTGTTTTTTTTTTAAATCGTAAGGCCTGTTTACAATAATTCGGCAGTTAAAAAATACAGTCGATGATTTACAAACAATCGGTTCTTGCAAAAAGACCTTCACATAGGCATCTTATTGCATCTTTTTTTATTTTACTACCCACTGGTAAAGAATATTTCAAGACAAGCAGTTCAAAATATTAATTATATTGAAAAAAATAGATGAAGTTTTAATAAAACGGGCTAAAACATCAAAGCGTTAATACAACCGATTAAACATATGGCCAGCCTGACATAGGGCTCTGACATCTCTAAGTGGTGTCACGGTGAATAAAATCATCGGAGTAGCCTCGATGAGCGGCACCTAATAGCCACTTACGACGCCGCAAACAAATTACTGAGAGACAGCCAGCCCGGTGAGTCTAACTAGTCATCGTGCACCGAGTTTACTTTTACACTTGCCTGTTCTATAGTGGCCACAGTTTTTCTTCTTTTTTTAGTTTTGTTATAATAATTTGGACCATGCGATTTAATTATTGTTATAATTCATACATAAATAATCTTGTCAGCGAATTGATTTTAAAATAGGTAGAATCTGGGACCTTAAGACTCTAGAATGGCGTCCGGTGGACAAGGTGAACTGACATTCTGATGAAGGTCACGGGAACTTGCTGGATGCGGGCAGTGCAGGACCAATCGTAGTGGAAATCTTTGGGTAAGGCATAGGCCTCACAGTATAGCTTTAGAGCTTTTATCAGAAGTGGGTGTCAGTCATGTGGATGAGATGATGATGATGATGATGAAAATCTCAGAGTGGTGTTACGATGAATAAAATCACCCCACCACTAGTTATGTTTACCCAATAAAATCTACACGACAATTGAAACTGTGCTACTCGCATCTAACAACTTCCCGTGATTTAGCAAACCATGGGAAGCAACTAGCATGCCCAAAGAGTATTCAACAGAGCTGGACCATTCACATCCGCTGGCTGTTTACGGATGCGCGATCGCCTTCGAACACATTCCACCCTATTTCACTTGTTGTGTATCTAAAACATGCGCCACTTAAGCAGCTAAATAAATATTTATTTGAAGTCACTGTAGAACGCTCCTGCAGCCCTCGCAGTGGAATCCTCAGTCAAGTTTTTGCATGGTAGCGATTACCTACACTACACCGCTTCGCTCGTTTAGAAGGGATAGCTTTTGCGTATGGCCCCGACGACAGCGACAGCATAACGCCAGCATTTCAGCAAATGTTCGTCTATTCATCATATTTGTAGATATATATTACTGATGTCGGTATATTTTGATAGATACAACAGTTTGTTAGGGTTCCTTACCTCAAAAGAAAAACCGGAACCCTTATAGGATAATTTTGTTGTTCGTCTGTCCGTTCGTCTGTCCGTGCCTTCGGTTACGTCTCGGGAACGCATGGAGGTATCGAGTTGAAATTAATAAACCATATTATTCAGTTCAGGACAACAGTCTGTTAAAGGTGTAAAAAAATCAAACTTGTAAATTAATTTCAATAAAAAATTGGAAAGATAGGATAAAAAACGTATATTTCGATACTCTCAAGGGAATCAAAATTTATAGGGTACTTCCCGTTGACCTAGAACTATGAAATTTTGCAAGTAATGTCATAATTTACTACAAATACAGGAAAATATCTAAAATCTACACATTTATTTGTAATTAAATCATAAAAATATAGACTTTAGGTTGAGAAACTAAATTTCGGGAAATACTTGGAAACGCGTGAAGGTATCAGGTTGAAATTAAAACCATATATTCAGATCAAAAATCTCTGAAAGCTGTGTAAAAATCAAATTTCTAAAGTACCCTATGAATTTTGATTCCGTCGAGAGTGTCCAAATATACGTTTGTGCGGTATAAACTGAATTTCGGAAAAAAACGGTAAAAAACTGCGACTCGATTCCTGAACTATGTATTTATAATATTACTAGCAGCCGTCCGCGGTTTCACTCGCGTGGTTCCCGTGGGAATATCGGGATAAAAATAGCCTATGTGTTAGCCCACTACTTGAAGTCCCTACATACCAAATTTCAATCCAAATTTGTTCTATAGTTATTGCGTGAAAGAGTTACAAACAAACAAACAAACAAACTGGCATACTTTCACATTTATAATATTAGTAGGATGTACCTACGAATTAGTGCGGAACCCTCGGTAGGCGAGTCCGACTCGCATTTGTCCAGTTTTTTTTATAATAACTCAGAATTTGTATGTTACAGGTCAAATTACTTAAATTTTCATTGTTTTCAACACCTTCTGTGGGTTCTGAATTTAGGTACAGTGTAGGTACGATTGAATTATTTCATCTTTACTTGAGTTTGTGTTATGGTTTCAACGGCATACCTATATAGCATTAGCATATAAGTTAAGTAAAGGGGCATAAAGGGCAGGTACCTTAATCGTTGTTGCTACATGAAAATTTGCAACCATTAGGAAACCATCCTTAATTTTGTTTTCAATTTTAAACTGCATATTCAGCAACTGGATTTGAAAAAACAAATACAGTCAGCAAAAACTTTTTGATGCCAATCGATCCTGTTTCTTACAAGGATCAAAACAGTCTAAGACACTAACTGAGGTATGAGCACTAGAAAAGTCAGAAATCGGAAAAAAGTATTTCCACAGATTCGCTAAGAAAATAAGTTCCTAAAACAAAGCTACTCGTCGGTGAATCGGATACGGCAGCGTGGGGCGCGAGCGCGGGAAGTGTGTTTTTTACGATTTTCGCAATTTCTGATTTTTTTAGTACTCGTACCTCAGTTGGTGCCTTAGACTGTTTTGATCCTCATAAGAAACAGGATCGATAGGCATAAAAATTTTAAAATCTGACCATTTTCCTGCTGACTTTATTTTTTTTTTCAAATTCTGTAAAAGCAGTTTCTAATTTCTCAAAAAGTTAAGCTAAGATCGTTTTCACATAGCTACAACGAGTATGGTACCTGCGCTTACTGCCCCGTCTTAATTTTCCCTATCGAGCAGAATATCTACGCCCGCACGTTGCACATGTTGCATTCGAACTTTAACTTTTTCGGTATTCACCGTAGAACGCTGTATTCACGGCCTAAGCTTTTGTACCTTCGCCCACTTGACTGCCAGACGTTTTTCAAAACACCTCGCAATTGCCCTTCCACACAAAAGGTAAGGAGATAATAAACTTACGACTTTATACAGACAGTTCAACAGCGGGATCGTGTTCTCTATTGAAAAGAACATCGCATAAAGTACCTAGTGACGGAGAATAAATAATAACTTGGGATAATGCAAGAACATTTAACGGTCGTGCAATTTTCTCCAATTCTATTTCACTTGAACCTGCTCCTTTGTAATAATTCAATTTTTAGATAGCACGGAACAATAGAAAAGGGATCACAACCTCGAAGATCCATTTGCTAAAAAAAATCAAAACTCCTTATCTACTATAGGTACTTGTGTCATATGGGGTAAACTAAATTGGATCATTTCGCATTGGAATGTTGTGTTGTATCGACTTTGGAAAATACATCAAAATTATATGCTGAATACATAGGCAATGAGTATTGTCGACATCATTTCGCATTCAAATGTTCGATAACCTAAGTCTTCTTCTTCTTCTTCTTTTTGTGCAGTGGCGGTGCCCTTTTGGATTTCGCCAATGTCCAGTTTTTGGCTCAGTAGATTGTTTCTACAGACTCATTGCTCCCATCAAGGAGTGTCTTGTGCGAGTACTTACTGTTTAAGTGGTAGCATGTAAAATTTTTAGCCTGTAGAGCCGTTGTTGAGAAACCTGTAGTATGGACAAAGACAATACTTATATAAAACATTTGTTAGTAATTGACAGACAAAGTAGTTATAATCTTATATTGTTAGTAGATATATATTCACATAGAACATTAATACAAGGGGATTTCACGTAGCTGAGGACAGTTTTAAAATTTGTGGGTTTGGGGATACATGGGGGGAGGAGATCATAAAGGGAAATTGGATATTTGGGACAGTTAAAAAATATGTGGTCAGTTGTTCCTTCCTCCAAGCCGCATTCACAAAGTGATGAGTCCCTGACCCTAATCTTAGCAAGAAAGACGGGGGTGCACGCGTGGCCTAATCGAAGACGACACACCGTTGAGGTACAAGCTTTCGACGCTTTTTTATAGGCGAAAAACCAAGGTTTGACCGGCAAAGAGTGTTGAATGTCAGCGTAATGTTTGCCGACAGATCTGCTCTTTTCTCGCCACTGGGTTTCCCATGTAGATCTCATGGTTTGAGTAGCCAGTGGATACAGGTCATGAGAAAAGGCTTGTTTATGTTCGGTACTTCCGTTGACAGTCGCCTCCTTAGCAATAAGGTCTACCGTTTCATTACCTACTATCCCTGTATGACTCGGTATCCAAGCTAATGAAACACGGATTCCGAGCGTAAAGCACCTGAACAGGACGTTTCTAATTCTAAGGATGTGTGGGAAATTAGATTTACTTCGGAAGGGGTTGGACAGGATTGCCTGGAGACAGCTTTTGGAGTCTGTGAGGATAACTGTTTTGTCTAAGTTATGTGACTCCGTATAAAGTACAGCCTCAAGTATAGCTGTAGCCTCTCCAGTAAAGACAGATGAAACAGGAGGGAGTTTAGAATTCAGGATTATCCTATATTTGGGAATCCAGACCGCTGCACCAACACATTCTGAATCAGATAATTTGGAAGCATCCGTATACATGACCAGCCAGTCTTCCCAGTTCCTCCCGATGGTTTCTTGTAGCTGGGCTTCTGCATCTGGAGAATCTTTGCTTATTCCGAGATCAAGGTGGATGTCTGGTTTGAATGTCAGTGAGAGATATGGATTCCCAAAAAGAGGTTTAAGGTTACATTGATAAACAGGACAAGGGAGGCGGATATATTTTACAAAACTACGGAATAAGCAGGGGGAGTTTTTATGTTTCCAGAATTTGTCAAACGAAATAAACTCCGATAGTTGATGCAATTTAGCTAGGAGTGGGTGGGACGAATTTTGGACAATCTTGAAAAAATATTTGTCAGCCAGGTATTGCCTTCTAATGGCCAGTGGGGGGTCCATGCACTCAACCTGTAAGCCATTTATCGGAGAAGATTTCATAGCCCCCGCAACAATTCGAAGGCATTTGGACTGTATTTTGTCTAATGAGTTTAACGCCGCTTTAAGGCATGGTTCTAGGAGAAAGGAACCATAGTCCAAGTGTGATCGGATCAATGCATTGAAAAGGAGCTTCTGACAGAACGGGTGGGAACCCCACCAGGTACCAGAGACAGAGCGAAGGATATGGATGTTTTTTTCGCATTTTTTTGATACATGAGATGCATGTTGGGATCCATTCATTTTAGAGTCCAAGACAATTCCGAGGAATTTTGCCTGATTTTTTAAGGGGATGGGCAGGTTATCATATTCTACTGGCATGATAGGGGTGTTCCGTGAGCGAGTGAAGACAACCATGTTACTTTTATCCACCGAAAGCGAAAGGCCATGTTCCGATAACCAGTCACGAAGGTACTCTAATGCCGTGTTAAGTAGGGAGGTGGCCTGCTCAGGATCACTGTGGGAGATATACAAGGCCAGGTCGTCGGCATACTGCAGGACATTGCAAAATGGGTTCAAGGACAATTCGAGGTCATATGTGTAGAGACTGTACAATAGCGGACTCAAGACCGATCCCTGGGGGAGGCCCCTCCAGACGGTTCTTGCAGGGTAAAGTGTATTATTGAGGCATATTTGTATAGATCGTGACGAGAAAAGGTTAAATATTATGTTTACTAGCCTCACAGGAATACTCAGATTAAGCATTTTCTGCCTGAGTACTGGAAGCAGCACGTTGTCATATGCAGATGACACATCCAAAAACACTCCCGTCACGTTTTCACGTTTGGAAAGGCCTATCCAGATATCGGTCAAGAATACACTAAGGCTGTCCATTGTGCTCATTCCCTTGCGAAACCCAAACTGGCTTTTGGCAAGAAGACCCTTACTCTCCACTATCCACTCTAGTCGGTTTTTTATGAGGTGTTCCAGGATTTTGTTCATGGTACAGGAAAGGGCAATCGGTCTGTACCCATTAGGGTCGTTGCTGAGTTTTCCTGGCTTTAGGATGGGGATAATAATTTGTGTCTTCCATTCCTTTGGAGGAATTCCCGTCAAAAAGATCTGGTTAAGTAGACTAAGAAAGAAGTTCTTAGAAGACAGGCTGCTGTTGACCAAAAATGAAAACGGAATCTCATCGATACCCGGGGAGGAATCTTTGAGACCGTCCAGAGCTAAATTAAGTTCCTCCAGAGAAAATGGGGCATCAAATTCGGAATGAGGGGATGGAATTGACGGCGCGCATAGTGTCGCTTCAACTTCGGTTGGGACGGAAGGTGGGGCGATTTTATTTTGGAAGGACTCCAGCCATACTGATGGGTCGTTTGCCGTTATGTTACTATTACAGGAAACAGAGCAACGAAATTTTCTAATATTTCTCCACACCAGAGAGGGCTGGGATCTTGGGGATAGGGATTCACAAAACTTCCGCCAACCTAATCGCTTTTTTTCGGTGAGAACTCTCACAGCCTTAGCCGCTGCCGATTGGTATGCGATAAACTTGGCCTCAGTCATAGACATAGAATATTCTTGTTCCGCTGCCTTTCGCTCCTTGCACAGTGTTGTGCACTCAGCGTCCCACCAAGGTGGAGAAAGAGTTTTACCTTTAAAGATATTTTTTATTGGTAGGCATTTCTCAGCTGTAGATAGTAAACAATTTCTGAAGTCAACATAAACCGAGAGGTAGTTGGTCGAAGTGACTTCAGGGAGAAGTTGTACATCTTGATCTAGGACCAGCCGATAGTCAGTCCAATCAGTCTTGGATGTATTAAATTTAAGGCGTGGGCGAGGAGCGTTAGGGCTGGGGTTCGAGCGAGCAAGGCGATTGTTAGATGTTAATATGACGATAGGATAATGGTCGCTACCAAGGGTCGTGGGGAGGACAGTCCAGGTGAGGTCTGGGGCGAGGGCAGATGAGCATAAGCTAAGGTCCACAGCACTCTTGCGGTTTTGCGACGGGTAAACTCTGCGTGTAGGAGAGCCGTCGTTGAGGATGCAAAGATTAAAGTTGTCACAGATGTCTAGGAAGGGAGAGGATAAGTGGTCGGAATGATAGGAGCCCCAAGATGTGTGGTGAATGTTAAAATCACCCAACACCAAGAGCGGGGGGGAAAGAGAGGAAAGCAAATCGGAAAACTCAGCTAGGCATGCGTGATTAGGATAAGGAATGTAAACAGATAGATAGGTTGTGTCGTGAATTCTCACAGCTACAGCATTTACATGCTCACTGTGAGGGGGGAGGTTGACTTGAGAGAAAATTGCTGTCCTGGAGATTAGGAGGGCAGAGCCTCCGTACCCGTCGCTTCTATCGTCCCTTAGGCACGAATAACCTGGGAACCGGACTCGGTCGCCAGGCTTGCGACGCATCTCCTGAACAGCAAGAATGGTGGGTGTGTATTTATTTAAAAGATATTGTATTTCGTGATGTTTATTCCTGCTGCTGCGACAGTTCCATTGGAGGATTGGAGCCATTGGGACTGGTAATATTAATGAGCTGAGTAAGTAGGTTTTGGACATTGTTCGGTAATTCGACGTCTCCAAACCTGGCAAGGAGATTAATGAGAGTCGAGAGTAGTGCTGATATAAGATTGTCATTGGGAATAGGGGGGCTAGGTGGTCTGGTAAGAATAGCACAACCATTTGGGAGTTGAGAGTGAGGGGTTTCAACAATGGCTCTGTGGTCCTGACGGTTGTATCCAGGACTTGCAGCAGGAAGACGTTGATGCCTGGGATAGGAGACTGTTTTTCGATAGGACATGGGACTATTTGAACTGGGGATAGGGTGAGAAATTGGGTAAAGGGAGGGTAATGGAGGTGAATTGACATATTCGGCTCTGGCTGTATCAGCGAATGATTTTCGCACCTGAGGAAATCTGGCTGATGCCTCCGAGTAGGTTAAATTTTCCTGAGACATAACCATTTTAATTTGTTTTTGCCTTGAATGTTCAGGGCACGAGCGGTCAATTGCCTTATGGGCTGCAGAGCAGAAGAGACAGGTAGGGGAGTCCTTATTACAGGTGTGGCCTTCATGAGGTTGAGCACAAATGAAGCATCGGGCTTGGGATCTGCACTGAGACTGTATGTGGCCGAACCTACAACACTTGTTGCATTGGATGGTTGGAAGCATGTATATCTCTACTGGTAGTGATGTATAAAAGCAATAAACATAAGGTGGTAGCTTTTGTCCAGAAAAGGTCAAAACAACAGTCTGGGTTGGGACCCAAACGGGAGTATTATCAGTAAATGTTTTCCTATTTAGTCTACGAGCTTTGACGATTGGTCCATATCCAGAAGGGATCTCCACTGACTCCACCAATTCTGTCAGTGTCCACTCTACAGGGACTTGGCGGACAATACCCATTCGGGTAACACTGTAGCTTGGAATTATCGCTTCATAGTTACCATTCTTTAAAGCCGGATGTTCAAGAAAGGCATTAGCATCAGAAAAAGTCTTAAATTCTACCGAAATTCTATTTCTACCAACGCGCTTAACACCATCGTTCACCACATTTTTTATTTTGTTGTGGTATAAAAAGTGTCCAAACTTGATAGGGCGTAAAACTGTTCCCGAGGAGGGTTCAGACACCGGTTTGCTAATGTGAACAAGGAAAGGTGAAGAGTCTTGGGCTGTGTATTTAATCTTATTTCCTGAATATTCCGGGCTTAAATACGTCGACTGGGTGTTGAGGGTAGACACAGGAATATTTGTCTTTTTCGGAGGTTGGGGTGAAGCCTCGTCAGTCAGGGCGCGCTTTCGAGAGATCTGGGTGTGATCTATGTCCATTTGGGTTTGGGTAGTCAAGGGAGGTGAAAACTGAGCACCTTGCTCGTCTTCACCCCCACCGGGATCAGGTGGGTCAGACATTTAGACAAAACAACACAAATAAATACGTGTTACTTACCAATATACGTATTATATAGTACCACCACCTTAAGAACACGTAACAGAAATTCAACAGGGTCAAAATAACACTAGAAAACAACAAAAACCACTTATGCAAACAGAACGATGTATCTCGCACTCAACAAAAAAGCAGAGTCCCATAACCTAAGTCTCTTATCTCTCGATCTAAAACGATCTCAATAAAACTGTCAATGTTATATATTGGATATGACAGATACAATATCTCCATTAAGACTTACATCGTCGTCACGGCGCAAACCAACTCCAATAAAAAATTATACAAATAAATAATTGTATGATGAATACGGGCATTTATACTTAAGTAATGGCTGTTTATATGTTTATTTCTAAAAAATATTTATATATTTAATTATTGATATGTATTTCTATACGCTATCTTAGTACCCCATAACACAAGCCTTACACTGCTTACTTTGGGGCTAGATTAAATGGTGTGAGTGCAAAATTTTTTTTTTTATTCATTATCTCGATATAAAACGATCTCAATAAAACTGTCAATGTTATATATTTGATATGACAAATACGATATCTCCATTAAGTCTTACATCGTCGTCACGGCGTAAACCAACTTCCATAAAAAGTTAAAATAAAATTGAAGCTGCGTCACGAATGTGAACGTTCGCTAGTTTCATACTGTTCCACTGGAGGCCGGCGAAATCATAAATTAAAAGCCATCAAATTTGTTTTTCGAACGAACAAGTAAATAAAAATTCCGATCGGCAAAGCGTAACTCTGCTCGGAGCGTAATCAACAGTTTTATTCGGCTGTTCCCCTGCCTTGATTTCGGGTTTCATCCTTGTCGGTGTTCGAGCGCGTTCTCTTTTCGTATCGGCATATTCGCTGCTGCTGATTATATTCCAAATTCTTTGTAACACTTCTTTCTCCCGAAATATTGTTTTTAAAATAATCACTGCGTTATTAATGATCGTCTGCTTCAGCTCTGGATTGTCAAAGTGGACGAGCAGCTAGTTAGAGAGAAGGTCAGTAATTAACAAGCGAGATCAACAAGCCGCTCGATGCTAATGGGGTCTTTCCACGTCAAAGGGCTAAAAGGCGTCGGAGCGCGTCTGTCCGAATAATGGGCCAAGTTGTAGTGCCCTTCCCATCGCCTCACTACCGCTACGCGCGACCTCATTCGACCCTCGTCAAATGCTCGATTAGCTTAACGTGTACACACTAATTATTTTTTTTACGATTTACTCATCACGACCCACAATCTCGGATTCTTCTAATTGACGTCCTTTACATCTTTAGTATGTCGCCCACGCACGATAGACATATTGAAATCATGAATTTCAGTACTTAGCATGTCAATTGATTGCAGTGTTTCGAAGATAACCCTTTTCTTGTCAATGTTATAGTTAGGATATCTGTTTTCTTACGCTTAAAGCGAATACGAGCCCATTTCAAATTTTATGTGACATTGGGACACGACATTTGGGTCCATGAGTGTTATGAGATTATAATTAATGCGTTATGAGTGATACGGGACCGCTGCCGAACCGAGTTGCTCAGTTGTAATGGACCATATTAAGATAGATATGACAGATCAATTATTATTGGGCAACCGGCAAAAGTTAAACTTACGATCAAAGCATTAAGAAAATTTTGTTTAAATATAAACGTCGCGTTAATATTTTCGGAAACAAATTATTACTTTTTTATTTGAAAACCTCATAATGAAAAGTACAATAAAAATTAAAAGTTATGATACCGTAAATATAAAAGTACTGTACGAAATCTATTAAAACCCAAATGTTTGTACAATGTAGGTAGGAAGTTTACGACGTTGCTCGTTTGGTTTTCTTTGTAATTTCGTTTGATAAATTTGTCAATAAAGTCAGGGAATAAAATTTTAGGCCTAATTCTTTTTTGTGAAAAGAGAATTTATTATGGTGCCCAAGAGGCTCGTAAAAAGGAACGTCTAGTTATTGAGTGACAAATCGCCGGATTTAGTCGCAGCAAAACTCATAAAGACAAAGTAATGGTCGAATTATACAATGCAAGATACATTTCCTATGGTTAAGAATTCGGCTTAATTGCTTTTTGATAGCAGACTTTGTTTGAACTTTAAAATTGATATGCATTATTCAGAGTTTCAACATTGTTCCCGAGGGGTTCAAAAAAAATCTGACGTTCGACAAATTAATTATTAATATTTCAATGTTTAAATAGTAAATTACTGACTGTTTGAATAATTAGCAATCGAATGGACGTCCGAATGCAATTGCTTTGTTTGTCAATTCAATTGTTAATTTCTCATTCGAGTGTCGTGTCGTCATTTGTTATTCCTGTTTATCAATTTAAAACTTCATTAAAGCCATATCGTGCTGTTTTATTTGTTTAAACGACTGTTGAATTTAACTATTACTTGATTGTAAATATTTATGTTATGACTACAAACGAAATATGACTTTAGAATTGCTTTTGTTAATATTAGCAATTTGTTTCATATTAATCGTTTCAGTTCAACGTTTGTTTCCTTTGTTATTTAATTAACAGCAGGAATTCGCGGAATGTAGGTAGCTGTCTTTAATTGCGACCATTTGTGCTCACCGCCACGTAAAATTATTCAAATTAAGCTTAATTTAATGTTGTTGAAGGAACAAATTTCCGCGTATTCTTTTTCAGTTTCATTGTATTGGCAATTTCTGACTTGAGCAAAGTAAATTGAAAGATGAATGACTTTTATTATAATGTGAAACCTTTACTACAAATTTTTGTATGCTTACTTTGTAACCTTTATTCTTCAAATTATACTTGCATTTTTTACATTAAAAAACCTTAAATTATGAATTTTGGTATGTTATTTGAGCACAATAATCAATTGGCTATCTAACAATAAAACTAGATTCACCACATCAACAACAATCAACAAACAACCCCTCATTTAAACAAAGATCAACCGAAACCAAAGCGCGTTTAAATTTCAACCCAGAATAACTAACAAAATAAATTCATAATAATTCATCAGCGCTAACGAAACCGCAGAAGACTATTTCATTAATAATAATTGAAACACCCGCATAATTTGGAAACCGCAGTAGCGGTGGAACACTAAGCAAAAATTTCACGCTAAGCCACAAAGCTGAATTGTTGAGGCGTTTCTGACTGCCGGCAGTCTGAACTTGTGGGATGAACAAGTGGCCGCCAAAGTTACATGCATAGCCCAGTCTGCATTGCACACATGGCTGATACTGATATGGAACTGGAAGAGACATTTGCTGTTAAGATTTTTTTTAAATAAAATTACTAGAAAGAAAATCTTCTCTATGGAAAACAAAGGAGCTAGCACTTACGAGTATGCTTGGGAGGCCAGAAATGGAATTATCGGAATCCAACCGCGCTAGTTTTGAACGTGATAAGTGAACGTGATATCTCGTATCGTCTGCATTGCACACATGTCTGCAATGCAGACTGAGCAGATAGTTGGGCAGGCAGGCAGACATTTGCAGTTAAGACAACCGTCTCTATGGAAAATAAAGGAGCTAGCACTTATGCTTGGAACGCCAGATATGCTTTTTTGGAATCCAAGCACGCTAAATATAAACGAGAACTTTCGAGCAACTTGCGCTAATGGTTAGTTATATGGTCAGTTTTATGAGTAACTAATAATTTATTAAGTATCATGAGTTGGGCCTGCGTGGTGAGTGGATGGCCCATCCTCCTTATTCATCCATAAGGAAGCAAGCAGTGTGGGGACATTAAAATTGTTGATGATGTTGTTTTTGTAAATAATCGAAAGGGTTTTATGTCCCAGGATACCGTACATACCGTACACTGTGCTCTTCTTTTATTCAACATTTTCGACACATGCTGAGGATTTCCTAAAAAACTATTATTAAGCGACTTTAAAAAAAATGAAGTTTCTCAGTTTTACCTGACCCTGTATGTAATATGTTTGTCGCGCTTGTCTCGCGTTTGACTGAACCGGTTTTGTTGCGGTTTTTAGAAAAGTATTTGTTCGATTTAGGAAAAGGTTTTAGTATATTAAAAATATGTGAAATTAATTTTTTTTTATAAAAAATGAAAACAGAAAAAACAAAAAAAATGGAAACATACTTCAAAAGCCAAAAACCTAATGGAGTCGGTGCCAGCCAAGGCATTCTACTTTGCGGTCCTACTCTTTTATTTTTCTTGTCTTGGCTGGCACCAACTCCAAAAGACTTATTTTTTGCTTTTTGGTTTTTGTAGTCGGTTTTCATTTTTTTTGTTTAATTACTTGTGTACTTGTTAGTTTTCTACTATGTCTAAGAAAATAATTAAGGTAATTTATGAGATAAGAATTTTTTTTTACTTATAACAATTTTTTAATAAAAAAATATTGAAAAATATCTATACTTATACTTTTCCATAAATATATAAATGGCTTAATTGTGAATTTTTATGGGTCAAGTATTATATTTACTTTAATATATTCGATAAATCACATACAAAAATACTTGATAAGATTATGAATAGAAATATTAGTTTTTTGGTCCGTGTTAATTTTTTTTTACTATTAGAAATTATGGTTTGTCCCTTCTAGTTATTCTTATCACAGATCCGTAGCCTGTCGCTGATATTCAGAATACTTCGCCTAAGCTAACCAACGCTTTACATTATGTAGTAATCACCAATTTTAATCCCCACTAGTACCTACATGAAATTTGACAATCCACAGTAAAAAGACAATGCCATAAATGAATGGAGGGTTGGCACCTTTTCAAACATCCCTGCACACCATTCAAACCTTGTTCAATCGGGTAAAAAAGTATTTTCGCATATAGTATGTATGAACTTGTAATAATTGTACGTTACTGCAGCGGCCAGCAAAATAGACATTGATGGACGAACGTTTCATACAACATACGTAAGTCTATCAATGCCTAGTTGTGGCCAAGGCTTGTATAGTACTTTTCTCAAATAATGCGCGGAAATTAAAACTACTTTTCGAAATCAGACGAACAACAAACAACAATATTTTTTCCCGCGTTAAGGGCCCGCTATAGGCCAACGAAAATCAGATTGCTTTACATGACCGTCTGTAATATCAATATTAATGCAAAACTGAATTTCAAATTAAGATGCAGCAAACTACAGGACTAACACTAGTGACTTTGTTACTCAAAAACACGATTGCATAAAATTTTCTTGATAGAAAAAAATTGCGAAGTTGCTTCCAAATCACTATAATTAACACGATAAACTACTAGTATTCAAGTAATACATTAAAATAAAGCTTGGAACTTTTTAGTATAATTACACTATAGACACAGAATACTTAATAGTACAAGTACAGAAGGTTCACTTCGCAACTCCAATCAAATAAATTGCTAGTCTAGCTCACGACGCAATAAAGTCCAATTCACGTCGCGCTGCGCTAAATGCCTAGCATTATATTCACCTACATTCTGCGTCTCTTTCTATCGCGTAACTCGTATTCTTTCTGACGCAGCTAGGGTTGCCTCTTTGTGATTCATTTATTTATAGGTAGACTTTGTGTCGGCATATGCATAGTATAATCAAAAGGTAGATATATTAAAGGTTAATAGGTACCTACCAAAAGTTAAAAAAAATAACAAACCTACCTATAACCTATAACGACAAAACAGAGCGTTAGTCTCAAACATCAGAAATTCGTTTAATTCTATCAAACTCGTGAAAGATTATTACACCAACCTACGTTCCTACTTATTTTCGTAACCTAAGTAGGTAGGTACCTACCTATTTAAATAGTAAACCTACGTAATAAACCTAACATGAATGAGAATTTCATAATAATAATAACCACTTTAAAGTAGAACTTGCCTTTCATCGTCCTTAGGGAGCGTAAAAAAAGTTAACTTTGGATCGCGATTCGTGTTTAAACAGTTGAACACTGCACAATATTAATACATTTATTATTAAATTTTTTACGTGTTGCCATTTTAAATTTAACTTATTTTAAGGTAGTTAACTACGGAAAGTAGGTGACAAACAAAACTCGCGCGTGCGTCACTGCTCGCTCGTGAGTCCCTACTAGATTGGCCCCGCCGGAGGGGCCGTCGCGCGTAGGTATGTTTTCGAGCATAAACGGGGAGTGAAACAGGCCTGCTATAGATAAGGCAGGGCTTATTGATGATTAAACGAACTTACCTAAGTGAAGTTCTATCCCAATTACACGAAGGCTTTGTCCGAAGAAATTAAGACAACAAAATGTAGTACAGCGTATTGTGCTGCCATCTGTCACTAAGTTGAAATCCACAGAAAAAAGAAAAAATTATATAGTCTGTGGATTTTTGAGACACATCACTCTTGACGTTTGATAGGTTTGACTTCATCTAGTTTAAAGCCGGTACTGAAAACAAAAGGAACACCTCCAAACTCAATGAATCCACCCGGTGCCCACTATTGGGTTATTGGGTAGGGAGGGTCTTAATTTCTTCGGACAAAGCCTTCGTGTAATTGGGATAGAACTTCACTTAGGTAAGTTCGTTTAATCATCAATTACACTTCGGCTTTGTCCTCGAAATTAAGACAACAAAATGTAGACTTTGAAAGATAATTAGTTAGGTACCTGGTGTATTCATTGAGTACATATAAGTAATAGAATTTAAATAAAACAATAAAGTCATAATCGACTGGCTATACTTATATTAATGTTAGGTAACAATCAATAATCTTTGGAATGTAAGTAATTATTCATATAATTTAAATAAGAATTAAACTCTTATAAATTATCTTCTAACATAGTTTTGTAGAGACATCAATAACACTTAAATTATTCATTATTTAATACAGATAGTGCAAAATTACCTTCATTAGAATCTACTAGTTGTCTTTGATAAAATCTAGCAAAGACTGAAGAAGTTCCACTCCAGCCCGCCGTGCTTCTTATTGTATCAATAGAAACCCCAAATCTATGTGCAGCAGATGTGCTGGCATGTCTGGTAGAATGGGCAGTGTAAATTGTGGTGTCAATGCCACTTTCTGCTAACATTGTTTTAATCCACCTACTTATTGTTTGAGAACCTACAGGTTTAAATGGCTTTTTAAAACTAATAAATAAATTATTTATTTGTTTGCGAATTAATTTAGTTTTTTCTAAATAAACTTTTAAAGCTTCTGCTGGACAGATTTGTGGTTTATCTTTATAAAAAGGCAAATAAAGGCACGGCTGGAGAGAACCTAAACGTGAAGTTTTAATAAGCTCTGGTATTTTAATAGATATAAATTCATTTTCTTCTGAACTTGAAGAAAATAAAATATTCTCCAATTTTATTTTTGAAATGGTCTGAACTCTATGAGCAGTCACCAGGGCTATTAATGTTACAACTTTTTTAGTTAAAGTTTCTAAATCTAAATTATCATTAGGATATAATGCTGAAACGTGATTTAAAACAGTGGCTGGATTCCAAGTCTGGTTATATTTTGGCAAGGGAGGGCATGTCTTATAAAAACCCTTAAATAATCGATTTATTCGATCATCTGTGCCTATCTTAGAACCAATCAACAATGAAAGGGCAGAGCGATGGCTATTTAGTGTGCCATACTTTGCTCCTTTATAAAATAAGTCTGTCAAGTAAAACATCACCTTTGGAACGGATGCGGCATAGAAATCAATATTGTGTAGTTGACAAAATATGAACCATTTTTTTAGTGCAGTATCATACTGCTTTAAGGTATTTTTAGATAAAGAGGCTAACATTAAGTTAAGGGACGATGGTGGTGTGCCTCTTCTTAGAAATGCCGACCGGATAGCTTGGCTGCAGCCAGGGTAACTCGGGGAGGCGGGTGGGTGCTGTGGGATAATGACAGGAGGGCATTAACATTTGGATGAAACAGGAGGGTTTCAGAAACTAAAAGGCTTTTAAAAAGGGGGAACCATGGCTGAGTAGGCCAAACAGGAACTATAATGATACCTTCAGCTTCGTCAGAAATAAGTTTTTTAAGGGTTTTTAATATCATAGCAAACGGAGGAAATGCATATAAATTTAGATCTTGCCAATCGATTGTAAAGGCGTTTACAGCATAAGCATCTGGATCTCTTTGCCATGATACATATTTTTGACACTTCTTGTTAATTCTAGAAGCAAAGAGATCTATATCTGGCATACCAAACACATCAACCACCCTTTTAAAGGCCAAATCTTTTAGCTCATACTCTATGTCAGGATGAATGCGCCTTGACTCAGCATCTGCTGTAGTATTTTCTTTTGAACTAATATAAGAAGCGAACACATAAATATTTCTCTGTTCGCACCACTGCCATAGTTGCCTAGTAACTTTATTCAGATGAGGAAATCTGACACCACCCATTCTATTCACATAGGAAATGGCTGTTGTATTATCTATCCTTAAAATGATTTTACAGTTGTTCATATTTTTACCAAATATCTTTAAGCCAAAAAATGCTGCAAGTATTTCTAGCTGATTTATATGTAAATCTTTTTCTTCAAGGCTCCATTGTCCACTAGCGGTATCTTTACCGCATGACGCCCCCCACCCTGTTTTGCTTGCATCGGAAAATATCTCCAAAGAATATTTCTCATCTTGAATATGACAAAATGAATGTTTTACTGCATTAGACCACCAAGCAAAGTCATCTTTTAAATGTGGTGGTAAGGTCATGTGTGCATCATAATTATCTGTATTTAATAAGGCTAGGTATTTGCATCTCTCAAACTGTTTTGTATATAGCCAGCCATATTGTATAGCTGGACATGCAGATATTAAGAGACCAATCAAACAAGCAAATTTTCTTATTTTACAAGTAGTTAATTTAGAAAAATTGTTAATAACTTCTTGAATATGAAGTCTTTTTTCTTTTGTAAGTTTAATCTGAAATTTTTGTGTATCAATTATGAAACCTAAATATTTGCAGCTAGTACTAGGAGTGAGACAACTTTTACATTCATTTATTACAAATCCTAATGCTTCTAGAACTAGTTTAGTTTTCAAGACATTATCTAGACATTCTTTGTAAGATTTTCCGATACAGCAGATGTCATCTAAATATATTGTGGATATGTAACCTAATGATCTTAATAAGGCCATTACAGGTTTCAGTAGTTTGGTAAATACATAAGGGGCAGTATTTAATCCAAATGGGAGGACATTGAACTCAAAATAATTTGAATTTAATTCTGTATCTAAGCCTAATGGTAACTGAAATCGAAGGAACTTTTTATGTTCTTTGTTAATTTTTATCAAAAAATATGCATCCTTTAGGTCAACTGTAGCCATATAGCACTGTTTTGTAAGTAACTTTAAAGTTGTTCTTAAATCTTCTATTTTAAAGTGATTAGATTTTATAAACTTGTTCAGACTTTTTAAATTTAATATAAATCTATAGTTTCCATCAGGTTTAGGAATAAGAAAAGTACTAGATATAAATTGATTATCACAAGGGTCACAGGGTGATATGGCGCCCTTATTAAGCAATTCCTTTATAGAGTTAATGTATTGTAAGGAATTTGACTGATTGAGTTCTGGTAAGGGCGGTGGGTATGTTTGGTACACAGGTTTAATGAATGGTAGATAATACCCCTCTATCCAAGATAAAAGAACAGGGTCTTGTGTAATAAGACGCCATCTGTTAAGGTAGAATGATATCCTTCCAGCATGACTCACCGGTATCACTTGCGGTGCTGTGTTTGCATCCGTGAGCGCTGTGAGTACCCCCGCTGCAGTGGCGGCGCTGGTGGAGCAGACCGGGATTGAGCTGGACGAAAATTGGTCCGTGTTGTGGAGGCATGAGTCTGGCGCCTCGTAACTCCCGCTTGCCTGCCTGGTTGTGGGGGTCGAGGCTTCCCGTTTAAATTCTGTTGAGGGGTTCTTGGTATATTCTGTGTAGTAAACCTGGGTTGGATTCTTATCTCGGCACCGGATTTATTGATTGCTTTAGCTGTTTTTAAGGTTTCAGCTAATTGGTTGCCGAATAAATAGTTGTCAATTTTTGTTGTATATAGCTGATCTTTTATATCTTTTTTAATTGTTGAGCAGATAAATCCTCTTCTTATCATTGACTCCGTGTGTTGCAAATCACAAGTTAACTTGCCAGCCTCTGTTAAGGTTTTAATTAATGGTAGGTTCTTATCTTTAGAATCTAATAAAGATGTTAAGGCTTCTCCTATGTGAGATATAATAATAGCAATATGTTTTTGCTTTTGTTCAATAGCCTTGTCTTTTTTAATAAGTGCATCTGTCAATGCAGCCTTTATTTCTGCATTTAAAATTGGAGCATCGGTCTTCTTTGAGTTTTCAGGTATGAGATTTTTCTCTTGGATTTCCTTTCGGAGATCCTTATTTAGACCTTGTGTGGCTATGTGTTCAAATCTTAAAGCGATATCAGGCTGCAAATTTTTGCCAAATTTTTGTTCCTTTGGTGGTTCACCCAGAATTTCTAATATTTCTTCTGGTAATTCAGGTTCAATTATTTCAATAGGAGTGTCTGACTCAGGCCTGATATCTGGATCTATTGTTACCGAAGGGGTTATTACCCCATCGTAAGCTTCTATTGAAGCTTCGGTCACATTTTCATATTGATTTTCATATTGTTCACTCTCTGTAATACATGTATACATGTTAGGTATTATTAAAAAATAAAACAAATAATTAACAGGAATGTAGTATTGTTAAGCTTAACAATATAATATTGTTATGTTTATCAAACATTCCATGTATTCTTGTGATATATCACATTATTTGGCAGAATAGAAGCTTCTAGGTTTGTAGGCAACAGTCACTTTGAACTGTACACAACCAAGCTTGATGTAAGACAGATGTATATTTTTTATTAAATATTTGGTAACAATAATAGTAGCTCTGAATAGGTTTGTAGGCAACAGTCACTTTGAACTGTACACAACCGAGCTATAATACTTTTGTGTGACACAATTAGACAGGTAAGAGGTACATACATTAAGTAACTTGGCATCAAAATTTACCATAAGTACCTAATTTGTAATCATGCTTATTAGAAAGGTAATAGCCCGTACAGCTACACACAGTCTTTATTTGTCTTCGGAAACACCCAAAATAGGTGAACACCAGACTTTGCAGAGCGTAATAACTACATAATTTTGAATATTTGGTTTTACTTAACGTCCATTAGGTAGGTACATACCTGTGGTATTTTTTTCAAGTTTCTTACGAAACTTTCTTTTTAATTTCTTTAGTTTCCTTTCAATATATTCGTCAAAATTATCCTTTCGTCTTTTTGGCATGGTTTTATTCACTTTAAACACTTTTTTGCAACTTTTTTTCTTGTACGAAAAAAAAAACCGTGACAATGGCGGGAGCACTAAAACGCTTATGAAGTCAAACCTATCAAACGTCAAGAGTGATGTGTCTCAAAAATCCACAGACTATATAATTTTTTCTTTTTTCTGTGGATTTCAACTTAGTGACAGATGGCAGCACAATACGCTGTACTACATTTTGTTGTCTTAATTTCGAGGACAAAGCCGAAGTGTAATGTTATATATTTTTTGTAAATATCCTTTCAAAAAGAATTTCCTTCATTTCTTCATTCCGGACCGGCCGAATGGGGCCGGAGAATTATATAGTAAATGCTGCCTTATTTCTCATAGAAATAAGGCAGCATTTACTTTGCAGTTCGCCGTTGCAGTTATTACTTTTGCTTTTGGCCTAGAGCGCGCCCTTTTTGTTGTTTTGTTTCTAAAACAGCTTTCTATTTGCAAGCCAGTTCGAAATTTAAATAAAACCTTTTTCTCAAACATGCATGGAAATGTTGTCATTATTTTCGAAAAAAGAACACGCGAAGTATCGAATTTACGGACA
The DNA here is from genome assembly GCA_910589605.1 of Chrysoteuchia culmella. Lineage (NCBI taxonomy): Eukaryota > Metazoa > Arthropoda > Insecta > Lepidoptera > Crambidae > Chrysoteuchia > Chrysoteuchia culmella. Next base: position 13,780,950 of record OU342653.1, read on the forward strand.
AAGAGAAACAAATCCATTGCAGGGGCGTTTTTTTAATTTGGAACATTACAAAGAGTATTTAACAACTCCAGCACGCCGTTTCATACAACATTGCTGGAGCGCTGTAATGTTCCAAATTCAAAAAGACGCTCCTGTAATGAATTAGATTTTCTTTTAGTAATTATTAAATGTATAATATAAAAAGTATGTTTTATTTCCCTGCATTCTTTTGAGAAAAGCACTATATATGCCTCGGCGGAAATGGCAATTGCCTGTCTCGTATTAGTGAAGTCCTCGCCTACGGCTCGGCCTTTTAACTCATACTCGACCTGCAATTGCCTATTTCACGGCCTTTGCAATAATGTACTATTATAAGTTACCTCCTTGGTTGCCATATTTCGGAGTAAAAGATCGTTCCATTTTTACATTATACGACAGATATCAGTTTACTATGTAATTTATTTGGCTTAGCGGCCAAATAACACGTCAGATATGGATTTTCATACAACTTTTGCCGGCCGCTGCTCGCATGTATGTGGCCAATACAGCAATATAGATTTATCTCAAAGAAGGTTTTCAAAATAATGCTCATATTTCCAAGCATGTTTGAGAAAAATCTCTTTGGCTAAACTATTTGTATCTGGCAGTTTTGGTATCATTAAAAGTTAAAATTTAAAGCCGGATTTACATTACGAAATTACTGGCTTGAAATTAGTTTTATAACACTAATTATAACACTAATTTGAATTAATTTTTTAACAGCAATTTCACGTGTGAACGTTTTACAATGCATGCAAAACTTTTGTGACACTGGAGTAGTTTTCGTGCTATGCGCATATTTTTTGTAAAACTAATGTCATGCAAATAATTTCATCATGTAAATGCGACGCGAAACTAGTGTCGCGATCGCGACAGCACCTGCGCTGAGTGGACGTGTGGTTTTTTGTTGGATTGCAGACAAATAGGTACTTACCCAGCAACAATGCCTAACCACCGTTGGACAGGCGATAAAAATATACAATTTATCAATACCCGCAGTATAATTATTTTATCATTTCTACAACGACGTTTTGCATCATAAAATACAGCATTGATTTTGACAGGGCCATTATCTCCGCGATACTGATAATTTCACGATACTATAATTTAAACGAAAGAAGTTTCACATGTGCTAAAATTAGTTTCACGAAACTAGTTTTATCATGCATGACACTTGTTTCGTAATGTAAATCCGGCTTAAAGAAGATAATTCCAAATTCAAATTAGTAAAATGTGTGATTTTAATTTGTTTTTCTTACTGTCAAGATGAATCTGATGAATAAATTCGATACATTTTAAAATTTTACTACAAAAAAAGGTAAAAATGGAACGCAAACCGCGAAAAAAAATTGCGATGTTAATGGACCCAGTGCAGTGTCTGTGAGAGTAGCACAAATTTGGTTTAAGCGTTTTCAATCCAGAAATGTTGATGTCAATAATGCACGTCGCTCAGGCGCTCTATTTGATTCACTCGTCACTCACTTATTCACTCGACTTAAGTCTCATGCGTGTGACTTAAGTCATACGAGCGATTCAAAAATAGAGCTCCTGGTCGTCCTATTACGGTCAAAATGGATGCCATTTTTAAAAAGGGGGGCAAAATCGGCATATCAGTAGTTCGTCGTCTCAGCCATATAACACCCACTGCTGGGTATAGGCCTCCCCCAAAAGGGGGGGGGGGTTTGCCATAATCGCCACGCTTGGCAGGCGGGTTGGCGATCGCAGTATGGCCAAGTATGTTGGAGACGCTGCTGCCCATCTCCTGAAGGCTGAGTCCCTTAGTCCCTTTTACGACACCCACGGGATGAGAGGGGATAGTGCTATTCTAAGCCGACACTACACAGCTTATATAGTAGCTTATATCAGTAGTTACGACGTAGCTTATGAAACGGGGAATTGACCGCAAAACAGTTTTGGCGCATTTGAAAAAAACTACACAAAAAAGCTCAATATTCGGGTACCTCGCGAGCTCACTGAAAGAAACTTAATGAACTGTGTACTCATTTGTGATTCTTTATTACGACGTAATGAAACCGAACCATTTTTGAAGAAGCTGATAACTGGTGATGAAAAGTGGATCACGTACGACAAGATTGTGCGAAAAAGGTCGTGGTCAAAGACCGGTCAGGCTTCACAGACTGTGGCGCAACCCGGGTTAACTCGCAACAAGGTGATGCTGTGTGTGTGTTGGATTAGAAGGGCATTATTCATTATGAGCTCTTACCACCAGGCAGAACCATCGATTCTGAACTCTACTGCGAACAACTGATGAGATTAAAGCAAGAAGTTGAAAGAAAGCGGCCGGAATTAATCAATAGAGGTGGTTTTCATCATGATAACGCTAGACTTCGCACATCTTTAGCCACTCAGCAAAAATTAAGAGAGTTTAGGAATGTGCTGTCTCAGTAACTATCGTTCGTACTTAAATACTCAATCCATTTAGTATGGTCTGAATGGTGAGCAGGCATTTTCGAAAAGGCGTCAAAGCTAGGCATTGCCCTTTTACATACAAGCAATATAAACACAAACATTTGGCATTTGGTTCGCATACTTTTTGATGTTTAGCTGAGAGTTTGCTGATTTTTAATGAAATACAGGCTTATATCAAAGTAAGGGTTGCCAACGTTTCGATTGTATAAATGTAATAATATCGGATAAGAAAAATATATTTTCAAACGGATAAAGCAACATGATTTTAGGTCTAGGTCTTGGAAAAATACGTGAACCACGGCCTCTGCAAACGTTGGGATATTAAAAACCAAACTAGATAAAACAAATTCTAGAAGTATGTGTGATAATAAAAAAAAAACTTTAAGCTTCAGTCGAGTAGCCCACCCGACTGAAGCGAGATAGTAATGAGAAAAGGATGTGCGCGAGAGCGAGACCGATTTTGCAGATTAGGGGAAAACCACGAAATCACTTCGTAGTAAATACCTACTATAGCGAAAATAGAGAAAATGAAACTATACGATCGTAGAATATTATTGGTGTCCACTAATTAAACCAATTTCCAATTATGTAACCCCATTTGAGAATAACCTGCCCCCTAATTGTCTAATTTAAAATCTATCACAATACCTTTCAGTGATTGTGATATTTTCGTCTGTCATATTGCTTAGACAGTTCAATTTCGTTTATTACATACCTTTTAAAACGCGTCCCGATCACAATCCCTTTCAAATGTCAAATAGTGACGGCCTGAATATCTTTCAAATTACGAATTGAAAGGGATTGCGATAGATTTAAAATTAGACAATTAGCCCCCTGGTCATTTCGAAAAGAAAAAGTGCCGAGGCAAAGTCAATCAAAATCATTTCTAAAACTATACAACTCTAGATAAAGGTGTGAAGAAATATATATCTTATTACTAGATTTGTAACATCTCTAACCGTCCTATAGTTTTTTACTTTTTCGATATAGCGTCTTCAGTATGTATTTACATATAAAAAAAATATTTAGGTACATATTTACAAATTGATAAATTAAGTAAACGATACATTTTTTGCTTCTGCTAGGCGATTGCATAAAGTCAATTGTATTCATTTGACAGTTCATATTGTATCATATTAAACGTCATTCCATACAACTTGCAGCCGATTAAAAACGATATGAACTGTCAAATGAATACGATTACCTTTCGTAATTACACCCCTGATTCAGCCCTACCACATAAAAATGCTTTACCAAATAGGTGAATTGAAATTTCAAGTTACTATTTTAACACTACCATATACTTATGCAGTACTTATATTAGTTTGTAATGGTTTTTACAAATGTAACTTTGTCTAAAATGCATCTTGGAAAATGTACCAAAACGAATATCCTACTAATATTATAATTGTGAAAGTATGTCAGTTTGTTATTCTTTCATGCAAGAACTACTGAACGGATTTGGATGAAATTCAGTATGTAGGGCTTTGAAGTAGTGGACTAATACATAGGCTACTTCTTATCCCGATATTCCCACAGGAACGGGAACCACGCGGGTGAAACTGCAGACGGCCCCTAGTCTAATATATAAAATTCTCGTGTCACAGTTTTCGTTCCCATACTCCTCCGAAGCGGCTTGACCGATTCTCATGAAATTTTGTGAGCGTATTCAGTAGGTCTGAGAATCGGCTACTATCTATTTTTTATCCCGAAATTCCACGGGAGCGAAGCCCCGGGGCACAGCTAGTTTCTTTATATTTTTAAGTATATAAATACAATAAGGGTTATAAGTAAGTTTTCTGATCAGAGCACACACAAAAGCGTTTGGTTGAAAATATGAATGTAAAAGGATTTGTATACAAAAAAAATCTGTATTAAATCGAAGCTGTAATTCGGAAAACCTTTTCCACAATATTACGTGAAAATTTAAGAAAACTGCCACAGAAACTATTGAATTGTAAAATGAAAAGTATCTTTCGCACTCGATAAATGTTAACAACGTATTTTATATGAGGCTTCGCCATTGGGGTGGAAAATCACGCTGCTGTATACGAAATGTAAACTCCATTTGGATTCAGGTAAAGTTGTATAGAAGAGGTATAGCCTTGGATTCACTGAGAAGAAAATCTAAGATTATAAATGGGAAAATTTTTAAGTTTGTTTTTAGGGTTCCGTCCGAACTTCGACAGAAAAAACGGAACGATTATAGGATCACTTTGTTGTCCGTCTGTCCGTCCATCCGTCCTCGTTTATGTCGAGAACGCGTGGAAGTATCGAGTTGAAATTAAAACCATATATTCAGGTCAACAGTCTGTTGGAGCTGTGAAAATATGAAACTTGTAAATTAATGTAAAAAAGATAGGACCGTTTATGTCGCTAAAAACGTATATTTTGACACTTTTTAAGGGAAACAAAACTCATAGGGTACTTCCCGTTGACCTACAATTATTAAATTTGTCAAGTAATATCGTCTTTTACTACAAATACAGGAAAAAACAAAAAAAAAACTATACATATGTAATTAAGTGATAAAATAATAGTCTTTAAGTCTAGTCTAGTTGAAATGAAATACATATATTCAGGTCAACAATCTCTTCAAGCTGTGAAAAAAAAATCAAACTTCTTAATTCACTTAGAAAAGGTAGGGCCATTTTTGCCACAAAAACGTACATTTGGACACTCTCGAGGGAATCAAATCTTATAGTTTTGCAAGTAATATCGTCCTTTAATACAAGTACAGAAAATAATCTGTAAACTATACATTTGTAATAAATCATAAATAATATAAGTTATGTCTTTAGTTTTGGAACCTGAATTTATTTGTAATTAATCATAAAAAAAATAAGCAATGTCTATTGTTTTGGAACCTGAATTTCGGGACTAAAAACTACAAGACTCGGTTCTTGAACTATTTACCTATAATACTATGCAGGTACCTAGGTACCTACAAATTTGTGCGGAACCCTCAGTGGGCGAGATCGACTCGCACTTGTCCAGTTTTTTTATAATTCAACGGATCAACGGATTTTGATAAAATTTAGCATAGATTCAGACCATTCTCATCAAAGGACATAAAGTACTTACATTCTATACTGTTATTCCCTCGAACAGTGGTCAAATGCCTGTCCTTATTAGTAAAAAGAAAAACCGGTCACTGTTTTTAAATAAAGCTACTAAGTGATTATATCATAAAGTTTTAAGTTATATGGAACACAGGATTTCGTGAACTACATTATTATAGTACAAGAGAATACTCGCGCCATCTGTCGGAATAAAAAGTATCCTTCGCATATCCAGGGTTCAAGTTATCTTCAAATCCAATTTCAATAAAATCAGTTCTGCGGTTTACGCGTAAAAGGGTAACAAACAGATTCCTTTCCCACTTAGGTACGGATTTTTTTATTTTAGGTATAGGTATATACTATCTTTTCTAGTCAATCTATACTTTTTTGTACCACACAGAACCCTGTACCGCCTGCACCACGTACAGCTAAGACACCAGCTTTACCGATAAGTGTCACGTTGACGCAAGCTTAGATGGCTAAAATGTCAGCTCTTTCCGTGACCAAGACACAGAATAAAAGTTATCAGAAGGATTGCTCTGTTCTGTAACTTGGCCGACTCGGGCTATGGTATGGTTGGGTCTTTCTTAATATCTTTGAATGGCTCAGGAGTTTTTGTGCTGAGTCAGGGCCCTTTAGCTCACCGTGTACTTGTATATTTCTTTAGTTTTATTTCAATTCTTTCAATTTTATCTCTTTCTGTTTAATATTTCGATTTCTGTTGAGTGTTCTATCTGCTCGCAGACTTAGACCTCTAATATTTCATTTCTAGGCTATTTTCTAAAATAGCAAAAATCGATTACTTATTTGATAAAGTTTTCTTCGTCGAGAGCCTTACTTTTTAATATTTCATTAAATTATTATCGATTCAGTGACTGAAAAATACCAATATACCTCGACTTGTTTAATTTCAAACTATTTGGCGTAGTATATATTTATTTGCTTTCATATGTTTGCCCATTCGCGATCAAAAGTAGTTTTAAACCCTGTTTTTTTTTAAAATGTTTTTAACATTGTTTAAAACTTGTTTTAAACGGTGTTTTTAACCAAATAATAAAACATATTGATTTATTTAAAACTGTTTTAAACACTTGTTTTAAAACAACTTGTTTTAATCTTGCCAACCTGATTCTAGCTGTTATTAAATCAAACTTTGTTAAGTGCATGCTAGTTTTGGTCAGTTAAGTTCTTGTACAGTCAGCTTCATAAAGATCGCAGTATAAAGACTGAATTATCTAAGGGACACAAATTTATATTCGCTGTGATATTATCTTGTTCGCTGTGATATATTGTTGTACCGACCAGGGCCCTTATTCACTATGACCACTTAGATTCCACACTTAAATCTTACCACGTCTACACCACGTCAATATCGTGTCTTGCCCATACCTTGCCACGGTAAGGAATCTGGGCAACTCTATTCTGTAAGTCCCACCGCGCTCCAAGATGTCTTTGGTACGTTATGAAGACACGAGTGCGTTCGAAAACTAAACTTAAAACTTTTAAGATTTTAAATGTTATTACTTGCAAAATTTAATTTCACTAACAATTAACCGTGATTTTATTATTTTATATTAATATTTTATCGTTTCTATTATAACAATGCAATTTTAGCAATAACAAAGAAAAAATACACATTAATTTAAACAAACACGCAGCAAAGCCAAAACGTTCGAACGTTTTTGAACGTTCCTTTTTACTTTTTTATTTCTTGTTATCGATTTTTACAATGAATATTAATTGATTAAATTTTGTCTGTTTATTACAATAAAGAAATAATAATACTTAGTATTTCAATGGCAATATATACATACACTTTAAAACATTAAAATTGTTCCTACGAGTATATTTTGTTTGAAGAATTTAGTTGTAGCGGTATTTTATTTGAAGCGATTTGTTACTGTAAGTACCTAATCGTTTGTTACTACCAAAAATTTTACAAGTTACTTGTCTTATAATACCTAATTTAATTACATAACCCCTAATATTTGTCTTTTGCATTTGTTCCAGATTTAAAAGCGATGTTAAACTAAAACATCTTACTTCTTTGAAATCAATTTGTTTAAAAATGTGATTCACAAGTTCATTCCTAAGTGTAGATCAAGAATGGTCTACGGTAGTTGCGTGCAAAATACTTTCATAAAAGTTCATAATAAAATAGTTTTATACATGTGGTTTAATTTGATACAAAATTTACAAAATCTTAGTAATAGTAGATTATAATATTTAAGATAGCTGACTCTAAATTTCACTGAAATACCTAAAGAAAGAGATGGTGTTTAGAAGATCTCTGACCTTACGTTATAGATTTATTTAAATAGTTTTTAGCACAAAAACAATCAATTTCTTCACAGACACAACGATTCCTTGCAGATTCCACGTTGATTCCACGCGTTTCTCAAACGTGGAATTTTTGACAGTTCAAACCACGCGCAAGTCACGTGACTTGCGCGTGGTTTGAACTGTCAAAATTTTTTCGTTCATATCACACGGTTTCATTTAAGTGTCATAGAGAATACACGAATTTTGAAAATGTCGTAACCATGTACGATATTGGCGTGGTTTTGAAGCAAGGAATCGCAAAGTGGTCATAGAGAATAAGGGCCCAGAGTGACCAATATTATCTAAACTATACAATTCCTGTTATGTAATATGTTAAGATGACCAATTATATATTTTAAAGGCGAATAACTATTAAATGGTATCTAAGCACTTACAGTTATCAAAAATATTTTGGTAGTAAAGCAAAGTAAACGCTAATCTGGAGCATTACGGTTCTTTTAGTTATTTTTAGGTATTTTTTATTGCTTACCCATCCCGTTCATTTCGTGTATGACGTAATTGCCGTGTCTTTTTTTTGGAACTAAGTATTTTGAAACAAATAGATTTTCTAAGGGGTTGTGGCTTGTGGCCTTTAGAAAAATCTATTTGCTACACATGCTACTTTTACCACCGGCGATCGGCGAATGACTTTTCGGAAGCTCGTTACAGCGACTGAACGCTGATACGCACACATCTGCTATGAAATTGCGTAAAGTCAATCGTATTCATTTGACAGTTCATATTGTATCATAATAAATGTCATTCCATACAAATGGCAGCCGATTGAATACGATATGAACTGTCAAATTAATACGATTACCTTACGCAATTGCACCCCTGGTTGCCGGTTTCAGGTTAATCGAAATAATTTTTGACTTAAAAATAAACTATGTAATATTTAACGATTGTTTTGAATCTGACATATCACCATTATTCACTTCTTGCGAAGTATCACAGCACAGACTCAATGTATATTGGACGTGATTGTAAAGTAGCTAGTTGGAAATTTATGGATGAAACAATTGGAAATGCTATAATGTAAGTTAACAAAACTTGAAATTTCCTTCTGTTGCGGGATTCGAACCTAGCTACGCCTAGCTAGCCTTCCGCTATCCGGGGGTTGCCCATCACAATTTGTGTAAGCTTTTGTTGCCTTTTTATATTTTTTTACAACATCGTCAGATTGAAATCGTTTAGGCAAATCCTCCGATAATCATCCATTTTAATAATTAAATTAATACTTAATAAAAATATTTTATCCAATTTCTCATGTTGGTACTGGAAATCTATGTAAGTGAAAATATATATGAGTACTCTGGAAGCTTAGATACCTACGAACAGTTACGTAGTGTACATATAAGATACTTGTAATCGCGTATACGTAATTGGAGACTTATGATCTGAAAAAATATAAGACTGGTTGGTTGTGAAAAATATTTAGATAACTTGAAAGATAAAGATCAAATTGAACCTTTGCTCCCAGCATGTATTTGACCACCTTGTCACCTCATATCTTTATGAAACTGACTGTACCATGTCATGTCTTTGTCCACCAGACATGGAGTTGAGTAAGATATGTTTTGTAACAGGGACAACATAAATTAAGTTGGCCGACTGATTTCGTGATTGTGTTTAAGAAATGCAGGGTTTTGCTAAATATATTTAACTATAGAGTTCAAAGTGCTTTTGCTGATTTAATCAGCTGTCTAAAATAAGGCTTATATCAATCTTTATAGACGAGATTAGGTACTGTCTGAAAAATATAAATTTAGTGTCATTATAAACAGACAGATGCACCTGGTGTGGTGAGTGTACTTCTGAATAGAGGCCTGTAAATTAATCAATAACTTTATCTAAAAGATTCAAGTACTATTTTATCAAAATTCAAATCGTAGTTATATTGTTATAATCTGTATTGGCATAGTCTTGTTCTTGACATTGGATAATATAAATCGTATCAGTGATATTTTTTAGGAAAGACAGAATAATTATAACCCTTCTTTTAAATCTCAGGAAGATATTTAATTCTCGTTCTCGGTCAGGGAAGGCATTAAGAAAATACACCGCTAGTAAAGAACTGATTCCACATAGTGCAACTTTACTTTGGTAAGTTTGTACTTACGCCCCGGTGGCCGATGCACAATTGGCGGCTTGCTTTTATAGTTTTAACCGCAGTTAGTTTATTCATAGTGTAGAGTAGGCGACGCCATTTTGGTTTTTTATAATTAAATTATACCTATTACTTTGAATATTTCAGGTATCTTAGTTATAATATTTCTTTTGAATTGGTATTTACTTTAAAGAATCACTGATGGTGTTTCCTCGACCCTTGGATGCAATCCAACGGTTGCAAGTTCGAGTCCCGTTTGAGTAACTGGGAGACTAGTCGATTTCGTCTAGTATATCTTTTTTGTTTTCCTTTATCCGTTTTAATCTAATATAACTTCGTCTACTGCCGTAAAGTGCCTCAGAACTTGGCCAGAGGGGTATTTGTGACAACCGGGCTAATATCGTTAAATGGCGCATTGTTGCAAATGCAAGCGACGAACGAGAGCAAGCCCTGCCCCGAGTGCTTGTGATTGTACACAAAGTACGTAAGGCAACGGGCTTCCAAGCGGAGAGACCACTCAGAACAAATTGACGTGTCGTTAAAAGAGATTCAGCAGCAAGCAGTGGAGCCAGCTCGAAGCAGTATTTGATTCGTCACGTCAAAAAGTGTGTATGTATAGTGAAAACTTCCATACATTAATACATTTGCGAAAGTTTATCGTGCTAGCCCCACATACTTATAACAGTTACGATCTTGCGATTGTGAAAATTAAAAGGCGGTTTTAATGACAACATGGCAAACAGCGGCCGGTGGCTACAACAAGGGGCTGCGCGCGGTTTCGCCCGCGTGTTTCCCGTTCCTGTGGGAATTTCGGGATAAAAGTAGCCTATTTTTTTATCTAAGCTATTTTCTATCTGTGCGCTAAATTGGTTAAGTCGTTTTTGCGTGACAGAGTAACAAACAAATGAACAAACTGACATACTTTCGCATTTATAATATCAGTAGGATTATATAACAAAGAGTTTCAATCAATGTCAATAAAATTACATAACGTTTTAAATAAAATCTACTAATCAAATACAGTAGCCAGCGACCCTAGTTGGTGTCGAGTACCTATGGTGGTAGCGATTCCTCTGGTAACTTTTCTATTTTGTGACCGTATGTACCAATAGTAGAATTGGCAGTTGTAAAACTTTGTCGCGCGACTGTCTCCGAAGGTTTGTCCTATTCACCGTATTACCGTGTGCTTTAAGTTGAGATTGTGTTTTGTTTTGTAATTTTTTTTTTTAATTCTTTTTATTTTGTCTAAGTTATTAAATGAGTATTTGTTATCTGTGGTATTGGATTCAATATTACTTGAGTTTCAGTACAGACACCTTAATCTCTAACGTTGTATAATAATAAGAAATAACGGTGTCTTTTACATATCCCTCTACATACCTACTTAAAATATCCTACAAGTACATAAACTCTGTCCCATATTATGTATAAGTTGGTACAATAAAGGATCAATAAAAACTTGTAAGAAACCTTTCACCGATCGATTGTTACAAACTCGTGTCTAAATTATCCTATTTCATTAAAACAGAATTTGTTAAGGAAAACCAAGTAAACACGTTAGCAACAGTACTCCACACAAGACCATTACAATGTTTACTTAAAAATTGACAAACGGTTTGCGGTTTATATACGTCGATTAATGAGGGGACCGTACAATCATTTAATGGATTAAGATTCATTATTGTTTGCAAACGAAAATAAAATACTACAAAGAGACCGCAACAAAGGCAACAAAAACCTTTTGGCCTTAAGCTGGGGACTAAGTAGTTCTTGGTCCGTAGAAACTCTATGAACGAACACAATAGAGTAAGAAATCCACTTAAAGTTATTAAAACACAATACAGTGGCGTCGCTGAGCTATCAGCCTAATTGAAACTGCATTGTAGCAGCAAGCCCGCCGCGCTGTGGGCAAATATTGTAGGAAACCTTGCGCCATATGGCGAAAGCTAGTTTCGAAGCTAGGTTTAGTATATTTAACGTTTTCGGGAATCCTTTCAAGATATTGTTAAGGGTAAAGTAGAGAAAACCAAACGAAACAATTGAATATACTTTTACACAATTCAATAGACGTCCAACTTTAAGTTGATCGAAGTTTTAGAAGCAAATATTTTCTTCTCATCAACCAGCTACGCGTGTAAGTCTAGAAAGAGTGAATTTAAACTTATCGAAAACTATAGGACTATTGATCATATTGGTACATACAGACCATACAGTACAACATACAATACAGGGTGAAACTTTAAAACGGGGCAAGAAGGGCAGGTTCCTTAACCGTTGTAGTTACATGAAGACGTTCTTAGGAAACCATCCTTAATTTTTTGAGAAATATTGAACTGCATGCACAGATTTAAAAAAAAAGTACAGTCAGCAGATATATTTTTTTACTTTTTGATGCTAATCGATCCTGTTCCTTATGAGGATCAAAACGGTCTACGACACCGACTGAGGTATGAGTACCAGAAAAGTCAGAAATCGCCAAAAAGTATTTTCACATATTAGCTAAGAAAATAAGTTCCGTCAACAAAGGTACTCGTCGGTGAAGCGGATACGGACGGCGGCGTATGACGCGAGCGCGAGAAGTGTGTTTTTTTGCGTTTTTCGCGATTTCTGTTGTTCTAGTACTCATGCTTCAGTTGGTGTCTTGGAATGTTTTGATCCTCATGAGAAATAGGATCGATTGCCATGAAAACTGACCATTTTCCAGCTGGCTGTACATTTTTATCAAAATCCGTGAATGAAGTTTAATATTTCTCAAAAATTAAGGATGGTTTACTAAGAACGTTTTCATGTAGCAACAACGGTTAAGGTACCTGCCCTTACTGCCCTGTCTTAAATTTCCACCCTGTATAGTTTATGATACGTTTAGCGAAGGCCTATGTCCAGCAGTAGGTATCGTGCGGCTGATATGATGACGACGATGATGATAGGTACAATCGATGTGAAAGAGAGAACGGTAATTCTCGACGATCACAATAGGTCGCATAAACTCCTTTCAGCTCCGCTGTTGCTGCTAGTGTTTCAAACACCTGCTTGAATGCTTAACTTAAATATCTGAATAACGTAACGCCTATAATTTATGCACAATAGTCTTTTTTTTGTTGTTCGAATACCTAAACATAAATGGCACTTCATATTATTCTAAAACATTTGACATACTTGCAGTAATCCAGGGAGTCTCCAGAGAAGTTAGCTAAAACATAAAACAGCTCGTCTGAACTGTGTCAGTCAAACACATCATAATTAAACTCCATCTTGAACGTTTTCGCTGAAAGTCAAAGTTGGCGCAATAAATGTTGTTGTAAGGCTTTCTGAATATTGTTGGAAAGTGCCTATTGCCTCTTGCTGAAGTGACTTACGAGCGCCTTTTCAATTACAGTATATTTCAAGTGTTCAGTTGGTGAAAGTTGCCCTTTATTCGTCATTTGCTATCAGGACAACGGTGTCCAGAGAATAATGGATTATCAATTATTAGCGGCTGCCCGCGGTTTCCCGTTCCCGTGGGAATATCGAGATAAAAAGTATCCTATGTTTTAATCCAGGCTATTTACTATCTCTGTGCCAAATTTCATTCAAATCCGTTCAGTAGTTTAAGCGTGAAAGAGTAACAAATAAACAAACAAAGAAACTGATATACTTTCGCATTTACGGGTTTAATATTAATATGATGTCTCGTAATCGTAACCCGGGGACTGAGAGGTTATATATAAAAGGCACTTTACATATTGTAAAACATTTGACAAAGAGTATTCCAGTGAATTTCAAGAGCAGTGAGCTAAGACATAAAACAGCTCGCCTGAACTGTGCCCATCTAACACATCATAATTAAACTCCATCTTGAACCTTATCGCTGAAAGCCTCAGTTGGCGCAATAAATGTTGTAACGTTTTCTGGCTCTTGTTGGAACGAGCCTATCCTCTTGCTGAAGTGACTTACGAATGCCTTTGAAATTGTAGCATGCTTCAAATGTTCAACAATCGAAAACTGGCATTGTGGGTGTTACTAGTCATAATGTTATATTATATTACCACTTTGAAACCATAGTTTTATTAAAGGATCCGTGCCTGTTAGTAATATGTCCTATGCATTGGTAAGGTTTAGAAATATACTTCTAAATAGGTAATGGTTAATAGTTACATTCCCCTATTATTTAATTCATAATTTGTTAGAAGCACACCGGTGTCCAGAGAACAATGGAGAATGGAAGGAATATTGTGTCTTATACACACAACGTCAAAAAAATCGCACCTTTTTAAAAATTTCTTAAGCGTTATTAACACTTTAAAATGCGTGTACAGCTTGTACTCCCACCAATATTAGCCTTGTTTGAAAGCCCAATAAATGAACATATTATGTTCATTTATTGAGATTTCATTGCATTAAAAAAGCATAATAAATAAGAAATATGTGACATAAAAAAATGCATTTTTGTTCCTCTATAAGGGCCCCTAGTTGAGCAATTGCGCTACAATTTGTTTTTTTAAAAGGTCAATGCAGGTTCAAAAGGCAGTGATCCGTAATCGAACCCTTAAAAAAATGTATTGTCTAAGTTTTCTAAGTTGTTTTTGTACAAAAAGCATTATGAAGGAGTGGTATTGTTTTGTAAACTTTACCTTTTTTTTGATCTATTCCAATAAAAAATAAAAAGTTTATTTATTTTGGGTACTCCTCTTCGTTACCTTTCAAATGATATCCAACATTTCCCTCATAAATTGATTCCAAATAAGGTTAAACTAAGTTTAAAAGTCAGATTTTTTAAAGGTGCGATTTTTCTGACGGTGCAGTGAGTGTATATCGGTTCCTCAGAGGTTACATCAAAATGCTAAATTAACTTATCTTCACGATTATCTATAAACCACATAGGGTTATGACAGTATAGTCAATAAGTATTTAATTTTATACATATCTGATATTATTTTTCATTGTTTCAGTTCGTAATGGCTACTCCTGCGTGCCAGTAGCTCTATCGGAAAGCCTGGATATCAGGCTTGGGACTTCAGTGACAGAGATCAGCTACGGAGGTCCTGGGGTCACTGTGAAAGCTGTCAACCCTAGGGCGCCAGGGGTACCGCAAACGTTCAAAGGTATTCACTTACAGCCGTTCCCAATAAACTATCCATAGTAACAGATAGGGCTACTATAGTTTTGTTGCTTAGTTATTTCTGTTAAATGACGGGAAATAACAAAGATTGCCTAGCAACTAAACCACTGTAGGCATATCTCTTACTGAGGATGGGTTATTGGGAATGACCGTTATTGATTAAGCCTATCCGAAATAATTTTGATAAAATGATTTAGATTTAGTATGTAGCTTTTAGATTTATTTAGTATCACTCAATTTTACTTAGTATTGGTGTTAAGTAAGACATCTATAAGCTGATGACGAGAAGAATGGTCAAGTTTGACCTATAACAAAAGTAATGAAATTTACATATAATTTGTGAAAATTGTACAAATAATCACACATAATCCAATACATAGATCAAAGTGAAAAAGTTTGTAAGAGTTGCTTTCTAATCAATCAAATGAAAATCATGATGATAAAATTATTCATGCCTTTAGTAAATATGAATATTTTATGAAATATAAATTTCATGTTGAATTTCGATCAAACTATTTTAATATCTACTGAATAAGTGCCTAACATCAATCTTTTACGGTTATCTCCACTTTTCATGACAGTTTTCGATCACATTAATCTTTGCTTAGCTATAATAATTCATACTGAACGTGTCTGTAAACTCGTTATAAACATCAATCTGTACGTGTGAAACAGTTGATAAAAGTCGAGGAGTATTGATTTTCGCCGGAGGCAGAGACCCATATTGCTTTAACGTTCGCATTTTTTCGTCCCAAATAGAAAAATCAGATTCATGTGGCCGTAATATTGAGGAAGTGGCGTTCGGATAAAAAAGTAAACAAAGCACCATAATGGGGCGTTATGAGAAAAATCCACAACGCCGTCGGCTCCTTGTCATTTCTTTGTCGCGGAATGATTTGCAATTCTAACGCGTTAATTTTGCTTTGATGAGGCTGGCGTAAAAATACGGTCGGGTCTGTGTTGACCCGGTGCTCGCTTCGCTCCTCGCCGGGGGCTATGCGGCATTAGCATACAAGGCAGTCTATTGTGGCTGAAGTTAGACTTTGTGAGCCGGTCCTCGTCGGCTATCTGCGACTCCGTAAGTACACACATTTTCTAGATAACGTGCGATGCGATGTTAATTGCAGTCTCTGTTCCAGGAAGTGTGGGGAGATTAAGTTCTATTGATCGCATACCGCACAATAATTTAAATGGTGTATTATGTATAGGAGTATATCGTAAACTGAATAGTTCAAAATACAGAAGAGCTAGGGCTAGCGCATATATACAACTTCTGTTGAACAACTATTTTGTTGTGAATCATAATGTATCTAGGAATATATTGAAGCGCGCATACTATCAGCTTGATAGCTGTTCGACAAAAAAGTCGTCATCGACTTTTGCATCGACTAAACTGTTTAGTTGTGTGGAAATCGCGAGAAGTACGCAACTCGACAAAACAGTTTAGTCGATGGAAAACTTGTTTCAATGCTCTAGCCCTAATGATTGCTATTCGGTTTGAGGGTATTATTACATATTTACAAAACTTTAAGTAGCACGTATTTAATTAGATGAACTATCCTAGTGTAGGCAGTGGTAGTACTTATGGTTTTGTAGGCCTAGCACGAATAACTTTCGAGTAAGTATAGAGGAAGTAAAGTTAAAAGAATGTATGAGGTATTGAGCAGCGTTCCTACCGGACGTAAACAGAACTAAATTTTTTGACATAACGTGCTCGATACTATTTCGATAGTTTTTTGTGCTACCTACTGATAAGATACTCAAGATCACACACACAAATGAGAAAAACCGTACATATACGAAAAACTACTGTAACCGACATCACATCACTAAAAAAGATTGAGAAGAGTCGATAGCGAGGATGGAAGTCTGTAATAGCAACCGTTAGACGGATAAAAACGCTTTTTGTGACCTTTTTTGTAGAAGGGCTACTGGACTGACGAATGCGTCAGACCAGTCCTTCTGCAAAAAGGTCCTAAAACTATTTCGACGAAATACACGAGATGCCAATGCCGTATGCATTGACATCTCGTGTATTTCTTTACAAGAATATGCAATTTTATTGGGAATTCACACCATCAAAAACTTTTATAGCTGATAGGATGATTGTGTCTTTAGTCTCATCCTATAACTGAAGTCCCCTTCGCGAGTGGTTACTTTAAGGCCAAAATTTCAAGTGTGCAATACAATCCTACTAATCCTATCCTATCCTATTCTCTTAATTCTACAACTATCATACATGTGAAAGTATGTCAGTTTGTTTGTTTGTTTAATTGTTACTCTTTCATGCAAGAACTACTGAACTGATTTGGATGAAATTTAGTATGTAGTGACTTCAAGTAGTGGACTAACACATAGGCTACTTTTTATCCTGATATTCCCACGGGAATGGGGACCACGCGAGTGATACCGCGGTTGGCTGCTAGTATTATAAATGCGAAAGTTTGTGAGTATGTTTGGATGGATGTTTGTTAATTTTTCACGCAAAAACTACTGAACAGATTTGGATGAAATTTGGCACACAGATAGAAGATTGCCTGGATTGAAACATACTTATTATCCCGATATTCTCACGGGAACGGGAACCACGCGAATGAAACCGCAGGTGGCCGCTAATAACATGATAAACTTGCGTTTGGATTACTGTGTCACCCTCAAGTTTCAGGTTGTCAGACTACAAGACAATTGATTTCACCAGTCATCGTGTTCATGAATTTTAATTAACCTCGCTTTTGGCCTAGAATTGTGACTGAAATAGGTTACAGAGAACGCTGACGTAACCGGATGTCACATGTTAGTTTGCCTCTGCTTTGGCTTAGAATATCTAGTAGTGCCTGTGGTATTTCAATGTTCTATATACAGGGTGGAAATTTTTAATCCGGGACAGTAAGAGCAGATATTTAATCGTTGTAGCTACATGAAAACGTTCCTAAGAAACCATCTTTTATTTTTTGAGAAATTTTGAACTGCTTTCACAGATTTTGAACGAATGTACAGTAAACATGAAAATGAGCAGTTCTCGAAAACATTATTTTTTTGTGATAATCGATCCTGTTTCTTGGGAGGATCAAAAACTAACGGAGGTTTAAGTACTAGAAACGTCAGAAATTGCGAAAAACGCTAAAAACACGCGCCCCGCACTTGCGCTACTCGCAGCCATAGCCGCTTCACATACGAGTACCTTTTTTGGATTATGTTTATTTCCTTAGCGAATGAGTGGAAATATTTTTTCGCGATTTCTTATTTTTCTAGTACTCTACCACAGTAGGAGTCTTAGAGTGTTTTATCCTCATATGAAACAGGGTAGAATAGCATAAAAAAATTAAAACGATTTTTTTTTTGCTGACTGTATTTTTTTTCAAATTCCGAGAGTGCTATTCTAACTTTCTCAAAAAATTAAGGATGGTTTCCTAAGATCGTTTACATGTAGCTACAACGGTTAAGGTTACCCTTCATGTCCCGTTTTAAATTCCCACCCTGTAGGTATAGTTCCGAATAATTACATTCTTATTTAAGTAGCGTTTTTGTTTTGTACAAACATTTTCTTCAGATGCCGCGTTTACAACGCGGCATCCATAAAGAATAGTCTTTATAACAATTAAAATGGGTGTGGTCAAACATTTGTACCAACCGTTTTAATTTCGAAGATGTCCGTTGTATGCTTCCCGTGGTCAAGATTTACTTACACAGGATTTTTACCGAATACCCGATAACATTGTTATCAAAAAAGGTCATTGATACTTTTTCCCCGGAGCAATTGTGAAATTACAACTTTTTGGAAATATAAACACAAACATGAAAAATAATGCAAGTTTGAATAAACTTTGAATTTTATGGATAAAATATTAATAAAGCAATTCACAATATTCTTAATAAGTAGGTACTTAAAAAAACATTTAGATAAACACTATAGAAGTCACTATCAGAATACCCACGTTGTAAAATGACAATATCACCCAAACGTCTTGATATTAAAACGCCATTGTTACTAAATAGACATGAACGCTAAACGCCTTAGTAGCAAAACGTCTGGATTTTAAAATGTCGTAATTCAAAATACTCTAATAGCAAATCGTTCTTATAATAAAACGCCTCAGTTACTAAATAGACATAGGCGTTGAATGATATAGTAGCAAAACGTCTTGATATTTGAATGCCATAGTTACTAAATAGAAATGAACGCTAAATACTCTTATAGATGCTGAGTTTGTACATAGATTAATTGTTTGTGTGTGCATATGAACATCAGCCATTTTTGATGTCTTCACTGCTGGGGAACAGGCCTACATTATGGGTGGATAAGGAGGATGGGCCATAACCCACCACGCGGGCCCAATGCGGATTGGTGGGTGTTAACGACTGCAAATGTACCCGGGACCAACGGCTTAACGTGCCTTCCAAAGCACGGAGGAGTTCGAGATAATTAATGTTTTGGTCACCCATCCCATGACCGACCCTTGCGAAAGTTGCTTAACCTTTACAATCGCTGGGCCAGGCGCTAAACCACTGCGCCATCGCACTCCCTGCCTAGTTAACTCCTAATCAAATAAAATTTATACCTGATAGAACGGACATGAAGACCGTGAAATTTAATTTTCACAAGGAAATATTTACACGTCACATAATACAAACTTGCCTATCTACGTCCTCTGTGAGTTGCAATAATATAGTTCAAACTGGAGTCTATGATAGCCCAGCGTGCATTTTCCTGTTATTAAAAACTTTTCGCAGTCATTGATGAACATACTGGCCACTTCGTGTTATGGGTATTAATTGTTGTCATAATTAAATGTCAATCAATATTTGTATTGCCATATTTTGCATTTTACTTTCATAAAATAGATAAAATGGAAGATTCTCCTTTCTTTTTTATAGAGAGTCAGAAAGGTAAATCAGTATTACTGCGAAATGGCTATCGATATAATTTTGGCTGTCTTAATGCCAGTGGAACTTCTTTATGGAGATGCGTAAAACGGGGAGAATGCTCTGTTTCCGTTACTCTTATTAAAGAAAGAACCGAATTGATAAAGGAAAGCAAGCTATTACATTCCTGAAACTGTCACTCCGTTAAGAACCAAATTGACTGTGTGATGAATAAATGTAAAAAATTGGTGCGTATAAAATTTACTCCTGTAAAGAAAATCATGGAAAAAGCTTTTACGAGTGCTGAACTTGATGTAATGTAATACCAAGTTATGACTCGAAAAAAGATACCTTGTATCGTGTGAGGAGGATTTTTTTGAAAATGCAGAAAACAGAATTTTCTTATTTAAATGAAGTAGGGTTACCAGAGCTCCTTTCTGAAGATTTTTTAGTCAATGTCGATGGTGATGATAATAATAAAAAAAAATTGTTTGCTACAAAAACATGCCGGCACATTTTGAAATCGACGATCGATGAGAATACACAGTACTTTGGCGATGGTACTTTTAAGGTACCCAAACTATTTGCTCAATTATATGCAATGCATGTGGATATTGACAGTTGCACCAAAAGCACTCAAGTTGTGCCGTTTGTATTTGCGATGCTGCCAAATAAATGCCAAGACACATACGAACGATTTTTTTAAATGGTTAAAGACTATTTGGACATAGACATTAAACACTTTAAGTGCGATTTTGAAATTGCGCAACAAAACGCAATAAAAGCGGTGTTTCCCAATTCAGAAGGTTCCGGTTGCTACTACCATGTTAATGCTGCCGTGTGGAGAAAATCTGAAAAAATAGAGGTACTTGGGACTAAAGAGGGTGAAGAAATTACAAGGCTCACTGCTAACCTGCCGCTACTCCCGGCAGCAGACATACCGAATGTGTGGTTATGTATTTGTGAACGAGCACGTCTAATGAAATGTGACAAAATGAATATGTTCTTTGACTATATTAACTCACAATGGATATTAAAAACCACCCCAACAAAAATAAGCTGCTTTGGCCAACGCCACCGCACCAACAACGCAACAGAAGGTTGGCACCGACGTTACAATACTCGTGTGGGGCCAAAAAAGACTTATGTCATATGTACATGCACTGAAAGTCGAAGCCCATTGGCAAGAAAAGATAATTACGAAGGCCCTCTTTAAAGGGTAAAAAAAGGAAAAAAAAAATGATAGAAAATATAGGAGGGAAATCAAAAAAAAATACGAAAAAAAAATCACAGCATACAATTTTTTAAAACACATCAGTCACATTAAGCGTGTCATATTTGGGGACAATTTTTAAGGATTCAACGTAAGAGCGGCTTGCACCAAAAGAGTTGTTTTAGCTTTACAATTTATATTTTATCAATGGTTTCTTTAAAAAATTGCAAATTAATTTTGTTTTCATGTCTCATATTCTGAAAGTAACTCATAACTTGCCTAAAATGCGGGTTGAAAGTGATATGTGGCGGCCCTAGGGCTGTAATAAATTTGAAAAAAGAATAGGGGGTGTCATGTCAAATCGATATCTGTAATCTCTTTGGACTTTTATTTACCAAAGGTATGTAGGCAAAGGCACAGAAGCCTATACAGCTTATTTTGCTACATTATAAAATAATTAAATACGTAGAATTTTTTTTCAGAATATTCTGTTTGTTTTTACTTTCTTCATATTCAAAATGAAAAGTAGAGTGTTTACTTCGGGTGTATGGACCCATAACAGTCTCGAACTATCAGCGCCCTCACTTCGTTCGGGCGCCAAAACACTCGACTGTTATGGGTGTCATACAGCCCTTGGTAAACAATCTACTATTAATGCCAAAATAAGTGATTTT
The DNA here is from genome assembly GCA_910589605.1 of Chrysoteuchia culmella. Taxonomy (NCBI): domain Eukaryota; kingdom Metazoa; phylum Arthropoda; class Insecta; order Lepidoptera; family Crambidae; genus Chrysoteuchia; species Chrysoteuchia culmella. The sequence goes on from OU342653.1 coordinate 13,802,740, forward strand.
TATTCAAATAAGTAGTACTTTTGTTTGTAGGTAGTTTATAAAATAAAATGTGTTACAGAAAAAAAAACGTTATACTTCTTTTAATTCTGATAATTCGTCTACATTTGGATGACTATGAATAGTGGTAGTCAACCCATCCCATGGTAAAGTTGCCAGAATTAATGGTACAGTGGGAAATTGTCTTTCGGCGAAGTACCTTGCTTTCATATCATCCAGCGAAAAGGTCATTCTGATAGAGATACGGTAGTTTACATACGATTCAGACAGTTCAGACTATCTTCTTTTCCAGACGTTTTCGCTACTATCTCATTCTATGTTTTTGTCATCCAACTAATTTGACTTCCGGCTATTAAGGTATTCTAAACATACGGACTATTCGCAATTCTAGACGTTTTGCTACTAACTCATTATGCTTTTATGTCGTCCGGCTGAGATGACTCCCTGCGGACTGGGTACTCTGCTTTTATGTCATATAGCTGAATTGTCTTTCGGCTATCTAGGTACCTTGCTTTCATGTCATCCAGCGTGAATTGTCTTTCAGCGAAAAAGTCATTCTGATAGAGAGGGCACTATAGTTTGACTACACAGATGATAAGCGTGTCCTAGATAGGTAACGATTGGTGTAGGATGAGTATAAATAGCACCAATATTCAACCTGTAAATGTACCTATGCCTCTCCATAACATTAATATAAATTCTTTCATCATAATCAGCCATTTAATTTTTATTTTCAAATAAAACTTTTACAATACCTAATATGTTTTCCTAACATTGTTAAAAGATTATGCTATTAAATTTTCGAATAATTTATAGCATAGGGTTTCAACACAATTAAATCCGTCCTTATATTCGTAGATTGTTTGCTGACTAACATTCGTTAGGCGAGACCGTTGCTATAACATATCTTTTATAAGTATAAATATGAAGAACAAATAAAAATATTTTATTTTCTTCAATTCCTTTTCAGCCAGTGTATCCTGTAGAATTAAACTGCTTGTAGTCATGAAAGAATCAATGCGGTTATCCTTTATAGAGGCGTCACAGCCTTAGTTCTCCAAATAGGACATCAAACAGCATCGACTTGAGATTAACTGTCGTATATAAGCTTCTAGTTTGGGCAATCACCGTTAAGACGTGGAACTGAAGTCAACTACTCCTGAATAAAATTACTTAAAAAGCAGTGGCAATTCCATATCACCTGGTTTGTCCAATCCATAAAGCTCAAACCTCAATTCAACAACTTGACAATGATAGCCCATCTTTCTTAGGACGTTATACGAAAAAAATTATGTACTTTTTGATATAAAACTATAGGATGGTAAGCGATGTTACAAATCTGGTAATAAGATATACATTTCTTCATACCTTTATCTAAATTTGTTATGTACCAGAAACATTATTTTATGATTTTGCTTCAACACTTTTTCTTTTCGAAATGACCCCTTAAAATTCGAAAATTCAAGAATATTCTCAAATGAGGCTACACAATACTATTGAAAATTGGTTTAATTCGTGGACACTAATAATATTTAGCATCTTGCATTTCTCTTTAATCACAAGTGAGTAAAACCGATTTTGAGATTTTAAGAGCGAAAAAACCACAAAATAACTTCCTTATATTTCTCATTAATTATATTAATATAATCGGTTTTACTCCCTCGTGTGTCCTTTTCTCATTATACTATCTCGCTTCAGTCGTCCTTAACCACTCATATGGATGGCAGTGGAGACATAAAAATTACTGATCATGATAATGTCTTACTATTGACTAACCTAAAAATCTTGTAGTAAGGCCAAGTTACCCATAAGCGTATGTACTTAGTTTAATACCTTGAAATGAAAGTGAATAGCAATTTATTTAACCTGCAAAGTCGTGGGACGGTTTTGTGCGGACCAAAGTTGCTTTCATGCTGATTACTTTCGGCCTACCGCTCGTTTTATACCGCATGTTTACCTTTGTATTAAAGAAGGGAAAATCGGATCAGCCGTTTGATCGTAGTATTTAGGAAGATTATAGTCGTTGGATACCCTTTGCTCTGGAGAATGCTAAACCTTTTGTAAAATATTGTAATTTCTATGATATCGGGTAATGAAATGGAAGACAAAGTTGTTGTCAATTTTTACAGTCGATGTCAGCAGATAATAGAAGTGTGATAAATATCAGAAAAAATCGATTCGGCTCTCGAGTTATTCTCAGACGGGACTCGAAACCGCGACCTTTGGAGAATAACTTGTGAGCCGAGTAAATTTTTTCTAATACTTTCCTATTATATCGCAAAAGATAGCATTGACATAAATGCAGAAACTTAAAAATCATACAGTATAAGTAGTTACAAAGTATTGTTATTACTCAAATGGGAGATGACAAAAAGGATAACAAATATTTTATTCAAAGAAATAAATTAATTGATCAGAAAGTATACTCAGTAGCATTGGGCCGGACTTACGTGCTCATGTCCCGTCTGAGCGATTTTAAAGTTGTTTTTTTCCTACAGACAACGCGACGTGAAGAAATTCTACTTTATTGTCTTTTGTTTCAGCCGATGTGGTGTTATGCACTTTACCACTGGGCGTGCTGAAGGTGGCAGTGGCAAATAATGGCCAGAACCAACAGAACTTCGTAAAGTTTGATCCACCGTTACCAGATTGGAAGGTTTGTTAAACTTTTTCTTATCGAGTTACTGGCATATGTCATACCTAGTGTAACTTCCAGCAAGGTCCACTTGCAGCAAAATTTGTTAAATACAGCCCTACAAAAATGACAAATATTTAAATCTAGATTTAGTATTTTGACACTGTCGTATGGGTTAAATCTAGATTTAACAAATTTTGCTGCAAGTGGACCTTAGCCATACAAAAATGTCAAAATCTAGATTTAATATTTTAACACTATTGTATGGGTTAAATCTAGATTTAATTAAATTGAGATTTAACAAATTTTGCTCCAAGTGGAAATCAACTCGGCCACAAGTGAATTCTCAGATAGGACTCAAACCCACGACCTTCACTTCAGAATTCACTTGTGGCCGAGTTAATTTTTTCCAATATTTTTCTATTTAAAATTTACCATAAGTATAAAAATAGCATTGAAAATGCAAAAATTACAAAATCATAAGTTACCTATAACTTTGTAAGTGGCCGTAAGTTTATACATTTAGGTCCACTTGGAGCAAAATTTGTTAAATCTCAATTTAATTAAATCTAGATTTAACCCATACAATAGTGTCAAAATATTAAATCTAGATTTTGACATTTTTGTAATCCGGTCCAATGCTCTAACCACTTAGCTACCGAGACTTGCGAACCACCGTCGAAAATCTCCAATACTTTTTTTTTATAATTTTTTTTATGAACGACGGGTAGGCTCTTAGCCTTCATCATACCTGATGTTAAGTATTGATAAGGCCGAAGATGGAAGCGAGCCTCTCCCGGAATCCTCAGCCACTCTTATCTCTAACTGCCAGAACACAACAATGCTCAAAACATTGTTATGGCGTCAGATGTAGACAAGATGGTAGTAGCTAGCCAGGCGGACATTACAACAAGTATTACCACCAACCAAACCGAAAACAATACAATACTTACCCCCGCTGGGAATCGAACCCGGCTAGGTCTGATACCGGTGGTTGAACCACTTGAACACAAAGGCGGTTACTCGTATTAATTAAGTTTTTTATTGTTAAAAATGTTAGGACAAAGGTCAACAACAACAACAAAAACAATCTTGAAAATTGCGTACATTTTATATATTTAGCTCACTTCAATTTAGCGAAGCTCTAAAGATTACTCAATTTATTATTTTGTTCAATTAATTAGAAAAGCCTTGGTAATCCGACTGTTGAAACACTTAAATTAATTAACGATAGTGTAAATATTACTCAAAACAAATTTTCTAATTCTTAAGAAACCTTAATAAGACTTTATGAACTGAGAATTAAATTAAAATGAAATCTATAGTGTTTTACATTTTACAACAGCAGTTCTGTTATAAATTTTAAGTACTAACTCATAAAATGAAAATATGAATTTCTTCCGAAATGGAAAATATTACGAAATTCTTTGTTATTTTTTTCAAAGTTATTGAAGTCCATGAAAATATAATATATACCCAGCTGATGATGATATAAGATTTGCTTTAACATGAAGGGCTACGGAGCCACTTTACATAATTAGGCTTAGGCCACATACCAATATTTTCTTTAATGTAAACGACATTTTTTTTTTATGTGTGCCACTTTCACCCCTATGAAATTAAATATGTCAGCGATATATTCTACTTATTATAATTTGACACACAAATCTTTATATATAAAATTCAAATCTAGAAAATTGAAATTTTGCGCAAAGATACCTTATACAGTGTAGGCATCCACTAAGAAATGATTTTGCTCCCCTAAAGGGGTAAAACGAGGGATGAACGTTCCTATGAAAGTTCGTCAATTTCGAATTTAGGATCTCCAAATTTTGTATTTAGGTTAAAAATTTAAAATAAACATTAACCTGTCTCAGCGTTTATGAAACTTCCATTCCCAAAGGGGTGAAAAAGGGGAATGAATGAAGTTGTATAAGAAAAGTCCTTTATTTTCGAAGTAAAAGTCACTTATTTATTTTATTAGGCTTATGGTTGGAAATAAATATGAACAATCCCCTTCACAAAAAATCAACCCCTTAGGGGGTAAAAAGGGGTGAATTATTTAAAAATCTAAATGTACGTCGTTTTCGAGGTTTTATAGGATGTTGAATCCAAAAATGGCATTGATTTTGAAGTCCAACGCGGTGAACATGACTTGAAATAGAGGTTTAAATTTAGGACAGGAAATAATTAAAGGCATTCTGATGAAGTTCGCGATAGCTTTGGAACATTGTAACACTTCGTGATGTAGATTATTTCTCCATTCATGAGAAGATAATAAAGTTATCTTTGAATATTTATTAGGCTTATGGTTGGAAATAAATATGAACAATCCCCTTCACAAAAAATCAACCCCTTAGGGGGTAAAAAGGGGTGAATTATTTAAAAATCTAAATGTACGTCGTTTTCGAGGTTTTATAGGATGTTGAATCCAAAAATGGCATTGATTTTAAAGTCCAACACGGTGAACATGACTTGAAATAGAGGTTTAAATTTAGGACAGGAAATAATTAAAGGCATTCTGATGAAGTTCGCGATAGCTTTGGAACATTGTAACACTTCGTGATATAGATTATTTCTCCATTCATGAGAAGATAATAAAGTTAACTTTGAATTAATAAATATCTGTTTGATTTCGTTTCATCATTCATGATTTTATTTCCCTACTACTGGAATTTTCTCATTGATGGATAAGGGAGACCGGCAGAGGGTCCATGCGAGCCTAGTTTGGATTGGTGAGTGGAAACTACTGTAAATTCAGTCGAGATCGACGTCTTGTCGTGCCTTCAGAATTGCAGAGGAACTCAAGATTCTTAACCGCTACAGTAGCAAGTTGAACTGCGCCATCGACTTACTTATGCGTAACTCCTTTGCGTAATATATTAAGGAAGTTTCAATTTTCACGAAAACAGAAGATTCTTACAAAACTTGTAAGGCAATTTTAACATATATTGTGAACGCTGTTTTTTGTCCCAAATAAATAAATAAATAAATAAATAAATACAATTATGATAAATACGGTGAAAGAATTATTTACATATCGTGAAAAATTACAAAATAAATCAACTTTTACTGAAGCCTAATAATTCGCCGTGACGTCTCAAATCTCGGCGCCACCCGCGCCGCCGACTACTCGCGGGCGACCGAGAGTAGTCGTAACTTCATAACTTCCTCATTTTTTAAGAAAAAAAAAAAACACATAGCTTAATTGCAAGTTTGGCGCTATTTTTAATACAAATAAAAAATAGAAACTTGCTTATAACTTCGGCGAGGTATGTATAAAACTTTTGTAACGCGTGTACATGAATGGGGCTGCTGATGAAATGTTATAAATAAATAAATAAGTAGATGAAAAAAAAAATATGCGTCATTGCTCAGTATACCTTAACGCGCTTAATTAACACGCCTTTCTATATTCCAGATAGATAATTTCATCACTTAAGTTTTTAACCTACAACGGGGAAACACAGCTGTCATCATACGCGCGCGGGAGCGATACCAATTTTGCAGATTCGGTCGAATTGCCCAAAAAACCACGAAATCACTTCGTAGTAAATAACTATTAGCGATTAAAGAGAAATGAAACTATACGATGCTGAATATTAGTGGTATTCACTTATTGAACCAATTTCTATTAGTATATAATATGTACCTAACCCCATTTGAAAATAATCTTGAATTTTCGTATTTTTAAGGGGTCGTTTCGAAAAGAAAAAGTGTCGAGACAAAATCATAAAATCATGTTTTTGAAACTCTACAAATCTAGGTAAAGGTATGAAGAAATAAATAAATATTTCCATACTATCACACCAATTATCAAGCCCACGTAAAGTATCATGAAGAACTTGTGTTATGGATACTAGATAACGGATAAACATAATTATATACTTTTTTTTTGTAAATACATACATAATATACATATTAAACACCCAGACCAAGACAAATAGACATGTTCATGCACACAAATATTTGTCTTGTCCGGGGATCAAATTCGGGACCTCTGACGCAGAAGGTGGGATTAGTACCCCTGCGCCAAACAGGTCGTCTAAATATAATTCTTATTACCAGATTTGTAACATCTCCAACCGTCCGTTCGTACAGTTTTATAATAAAAAGTACGTAGGTACGTATAGCGTCTTAAATTCTGGAACACAACAACGCTGAAAGCATTGTTGCTTAGATAAGATGATGGTAGCAAGCCAGGCGGACTTAGAACACGTCCTACAACCAACCAAACCGAATATAACATGTACCTACACCCCCTGGGAATCGGAATTTAGGACCTTTGTACCTGATACCGAAGGGTGCTACCACTAGACCACATAGGCAGTTAAGTAAAAATATAACCACTTCCTCAGTTTTTTAACAATTACTAAGGGTGCTATTGCGTAAATTCGTATTCATTGGACAGTTCATATCATATTCGATTGGCTGCAATTTGTATGGAATGACATGCAATATGATACAATATGAGCTGATTAAAGGTTTCTTAAGGATTTTCTCGAATTTCCACGCGAACGTAGTTGCGGGTGGAAGCTAGTGATTAATAATATGGTTCTTAAAAGCTAGTTCTTAAATTAGTTCATTGTACAATAAACTAAGCTTTATGTGAAAATAATTGTAACCGTATTCCAAAAAAAATATTGGAAAAAACCGACTTTAAAAATCAAAAATAAAAAATTTTCCTTTTGGATTCGGTTTTTGAAGTCGGTTTTTACTTTTATAAAAAGTTTTTTGTTTCACAATTATTAGAAGACTTTCACAAGAAGAATTTCATAAGTTAGAATACGTCCCCCACTTCGGTTTGACTCAAACTAGTAGTGTAGGCAACTACTAGTTTGAGTCAAACCGCTTGACCGAAAAACGACAGTTTTTTTTCAAGATTTCTACAAAACTACTGTTCCAATTTCTAATTTCTAAAAATGCGATCCACTTGGGTACAATCCCGATCGAATCATTACGATCAGTTTAGGCGTTTTCGAGTAATCGGTCCACATACTTAAAAATACATATACCTATATGCGACGAATCGATAACCTCCTTCATTTTTGAAGTCGGTTAAAAACTCAGCTCTCGAATAACATTGTCCTCTCACACCAAAACCACCAATTCCCAATTCACCAGTAATTTCTACCGCCATCTCGTAGCTCAGTATTGTTTCAATCTTACTATGCTATTTCGTACTACGAAACAAGTGTTTTTAGACGGAAGTTTTGTAACGTCTTCGCTCAATCATCGCCTCCAACGTATGAAGTGTGTCAAAATGTGACAACTTCAATAAAAACAAAACGCAAACTAAACGTTTTTATGACATGATGGTTTCTAATAGATGATGGGCCCGCTGATTAGTATAGGAACAGATTTTTGCTTTTTATTTTTACAACGCTATTTTTATGCGCTAGCTAGGGTGTTTGAGCATTGGTCTGGACCACAGAATATATATTAGTACCTTACGGTACAGAAATTTCACTCCCGAGTTTAGATATGATAAACGCAAGCGTCCGGTCACCGGACTAGTCTCAATATGCTGGCACTCGCTCGACTAGTCGCACACGCAGCGCACGCATCCGCGAAACAAAAGTAAACTGTTAATACCGTAAGGCACCTCTGACAGCCCTAGCAGATTGAAGCGAGACGGCAGACAGTTATTGTACTATGAACACTATACGCAATGTAAAAGGTTGAAATTAGGTTGTTTTCCAGAATAGTAGGTAAATATCTCGGCGATTTTGCGCCGCTTGTATGGAAGTGAGACAGGCCTGTCTGGACACCAAATAGTTGATTTTTTTCTTGTATATTTTCTGGTACACATACAGCTTAAAATAATATTATTTCGTGTTTCTTTTTGTTTAGGTGGCTGCAATCAAACGCCTCGGCTATGGTAACCTGAATAAAGTGGTCCTTTGCTTCGAGCGGACGTTCTGGGACCCGAGCGCGAACCTCTTTGGACATGTTGGCACCACGACTGCTAGTAGGGGTATGAATTTAGCTTTATTGGTGTTTATAAAGCTTGTTTTGAAGGTGTCACCATCTACACTCACCATCAGAAAAATCGCCCCTTTTATAAACTCACTCTAAGGCCCGTATTCCAGATCGTGACTCAAGCCGTGATCTATACCTACTTAAGAACAGTTAGAAAAGGACGCGGATATTCATCGCATGTAGCGATCTCCCTTTCTAACTATACTCAACTGCTTGAGTCTCGTTCTGGAATACGGGCCTTAAACGTAGTTAAACGTTATTTGGAATCAGTTTAGAAGGTTGTTGGATATCATTGTATGGTACCGAAATGGAGTACCCAAGAAAATTCAACTTTTTATTTTTATTGGAATAGAACAAAAAAAGAAAAGTTTACAAAACAATAACACTCCTTAATTTTGCTTGTTGTATTAAAACAACTTATTAAATACTTTTTTTAACGGTTAGCTAACAAATCACTCTCTATTGAACCTGCATTGACCCTTTAACACCCAAAAACTGTAGCGCAATGATCCAACCAGCGGCCCAAACTCAAAATTGCATTTTCATTAAAATGTCACATTTTTGTTATTATGCTTGAATGCAATGAAATGTTGTTTATTATGTTTATTTATTGGGCTTTCAAACGAGGTCAATATTGGTGGGGGTACACCCCGTACACGCGTTTGTAAAGTGTTAATAACGGTTAAGATTTTTATTAAAATGTGTCATATTTTTAACATCGTATAATTTTGCTTTGACAAACAGTGTTAAGACGCTCTTATACATTAAATAGGCTTGTTCTCGGCCTCATTCTGAATCGTTAAATTTAAGAAGAGGCTGAAGATGGAGCGAGCTTGCCTAGAAAAAGGCTATTCACTCGAGCTTTAAATATACTATCCGGATTATAAGCTCCCGGGAATACAGACGCAGGTAAGGAATTCCACTCCTTTGCTAAAAAATAAAAGATGAGGAGAAGCGCTTTGTACGCAGGCGAGGAATATCAACTAGCCAGCAGCATAGCATGCGCATCGCGATTCGCTGTCGACCCTTATCTCGCGATGTCTGTGCCTCTCATATCAGTACGGTGTGAGCGGGACAGACAATGCGCTCTGCGAGAAAAGTGTCGAGAAAGCTTTGTCGAGGTGTGCATGCCACGCATGCAGGGGTGATAGCCCGCAGTACGTCTGGACTCCCAGTGGTAGAACGGAGCTGGCGGGTGGTAGAACGGAACGCTATACCGAAAAAGTATGTAAGTACTTTTTTATATAGATGTTACATAGGAGATCAGTCACTTTTCATATATTGTTGGAAAAAACAGTAAAAGTGCCGGCCAACGAAAATAAATTGCACATTATTATTCTTAACAGTGGCACGATATTTTTTGTTATGACGTCAACAGTGTACGATTAGTGGCCAAGCAGTTATTCAAGTTTGAAAATGTCATTATTTTGGTATAGATACGACAACAAAACATAACTTATTGCAGTCGTTCCTAAAACCCACCATTCCGCATTGGTCGCGTAGGTAGGTATACATAGGTACTCATGTGTTTTTAATAGTATAATAGTACTGTATTATGGCCTGCGCAGACGACGGACATTGAAGGACTTTTTGTCCGCGACACGACTTTATTACTAAGAACATAAAGTTGAATAAATAACGAGGACTATCGCGTACTTTTCGCGGATATACGCGGTCTAAGTTGAATCTTATTTGGTTAACAATAAAGACGTGTCGCGGACAAAAAGTCCTCCGTTATCCGTCGTCTGTGCTAGCTCTTAAGTATACTAGTCTATTTCATCTGTTTATGTTTTACTTGTACAAAAATAGATTTTAATTTTAATGGAAAATTATAATAAAATTAAAATGCTTATTGCTTAAATCGTATACTTATAAAGTCCCTAATTAAAAAATATTGAATATCCGGAAATGATGGTCTGGTTTCGCAAGCTCCCCGAGGATACGTGCCTTAAATATTTCCGATTTAAATAGTGTAAAACGACCAAGCGTCGCGAGCGATAACGAATTAAAAGCTGAATAATTTAGCGCCACAGAGGGACGCGAGAGGGCGCTTTAAGCAATAAATCACAAGCAAGACAACCTTTTTTTGGGGTTCCGCACCCGAATTGTCGATAACGCTTCATGCAAATTACAGGCCGAATTTATATCTGCAATTAATGTAAATTAGGTGTGTATTTTGTTTTATAATTCCCATAATTTAAACTTAAGTGGCATGGTGTTTTAACTGTATTAAGTTTCTATTAGCTTTATAATTTTAATTTATAACACAACATCTAAATAATTTTTGATGCTTCTGCATAATAATTTAGATTTTCAGCAAATAATAAAGAATAATAATAAATAAAAATATCTACTGCAAATTACTCTAGCACACTTGCCATTTCCCCAAACCGTAAAGGCGATTGTGTGACCCATAAATTGTAATCTTATTAATTTGACAGTTTTTATTGTAATGTCATTTTGATTTATGACAAAAAAAATGTGTTTAATTCCACACAAAATGCTGCAGATTACATACGATATGAACTGTTCAACTGTCAAATAAATACGATTACTTTCAATTCATGTTACGTTTAGTAAAATTATGGTGTCTCAACTACACCCAAAGTAAATCATACAGATTTAGTCATGTGGTATTCTTTAAACTGGTGTTGTCAATCATAACGCAAAATCGTGGTATCATATTTTAAACGTTTTGTTCAATTTCTTCTGTGTCCAACTGTATTCGTTATAATATGACCTCATTACGGAACCTCAGGTACACATACCAAGGTCGAACATACCAATTTTTCACGTTATGCTTAAGTTCTCCCAGTACTTTGTTGCGACCGAGTTCGTTAAGGCCCCAACTATGTTCTGGGAATGCCGGAACATGGAAAGCACGGCTCGTGATTTTTTAATCGTGGCCAATTTAAAGTTTTTCGACTTGCTCGTGTTTAAAATTCATTATCTGATGCAACGCTATCGCGTGGTGTCGCCTCAAGAGTTACGTGGGAACGAAACCACCACCCTTGTATCTGCCAAGAATCAATGGGTTTATTTCCATAATTTATAGCCGTCCTCCCAGTTTGTATGATTTTTCTAAAAGATTCCTTTGTTGATCACCGATGATCATTTGTATAGAATGGAGGGTTTAGTTGCAACTTTGTTCGGTAGAAGCTGTTTAATGTTGTCTTTCGTTACAGTTCTATAACCTGTAATACCTATTAAGCATCTTAATATGCCCTGAATGCAGAAGATATTAGCGGCTCTTTCTTCTTATTTTTTTTTAGATTCACCTCTGGTTAAAGGCGCGCTCACTTTGGACACGAATTTGTTCGTACGTATACGTATTCATCGTGGTTTTTACGAATCGAGTGCGCACTCTGATTTGCTTTTCTCCCTCAAATAGTATCTAGAGTTGCGGTAATATGTATGTGTTTTACGCACGAACGTATTTTAAAATCCCAACAAGTTCGGATTGTTTTCAGACTCAGAGCTACACGTACGTAGGTATTCGTAAAGTAAAATTCGTACGAAAAACACATCCAGAGTGAGCACGTCCTTAGACTTTTATGGCAACTTTTACCAACACTAAATAGATTTTGCGTTACACTTTATTTTATATTATTGCATTTCATTCATTAGTTTGAAGTTTGAAGGCCCATAATAATTATTATATTAGTGACAGATTGTGAACGTCCGTCGCCCTAAGCAAATACATATAAATATACTTATTAACTTTTATCCAGCTACAAAATACGTAAATGTTTAGTAAATTTTTATATCTTCTTAAATTGGACGACTGTACCGACCCTGGAGAGCCATTGAGAGTTGTTTGATCACAAAATTTAAAAGACTTCGGAGGCCCATCCAATTTTAATAACATGATATTTTATAGGCTGTTTCATTGATTTAGGATAAAATTATTTCGATTATAAGGTAATACTTTTATCGTTAATTCGTTTCGCACGACCTAATTGGACAATGGTCATTGGCAAAGTTAATACATTATTAATAAAAAATGTAAATTGTCTCTCTACTTTTTCAGCGTAATAATAATAGCAATAGTGTTAATCAACTTGACAACGACAATTCACTGTGGCAATGTTGTTCGGTAAACTTTCATCTAAGTTGCCACTGTAGCGAATACCAATTATATTATTATACACCATAGTTACCTTAACTTCGGAGCATCTGAAGCGAAGCGACACTCGATAAATACCTTCCGAAATCGCAGCCAGATTACACTACTCGATAATATGGCCAACTATCAGAAACTATGTAGTGGGTAAGCTTTAAACTCAAACATTGGGGTCTTATTAACAAGCCGTGCCTCATAATCGCACGGCCAGATTGACTTACGACATAGTGCAAGGGGTGGCAGAAGAAATATTATAAATGCGTAAGTATGTCATTTTGTTCGTTTATTTGTTACTCTTTCACTCACAAACTACTGAACCGATTTGGATGAAATTTGGCACACAGATAGTAGATAGCCTGGATTAAAACGTAGGCAAATTTTTATCCCGATATTCCTACCGGAACGGGAACCACGCGTGAGAAACTGCGGGCGGCCGCTGGTAATATTATAAAATTGTATGGGACCGGTCGTTTAGGAGCGACGATAGTCACGGTGTACATATACTTGAAGGGGTTCTTGTATTGAAGAAAACAATGGGAGCTTGACGCAGAGTTACTTCTTTATTCTTCATAGTTAGAAAGCCGGATCGTGAATACATTTTGCGACTTAGGGGCTCGCCTTTTATTATCACCTCTGACCAATCGTAAGGCTCGGTTATAATTAGCAACCCAATCAGTGAGTCTGTTTTTCAGTGGTAACACTGTTTAGAGGCGCTGGCATCGCGCGGGTCACTCGGTCGCGGCAATACCGAAAGGAGAGCCCTTTGGTCTTACAACTTAATTAACTTAACTACTTAAAAACTATCTACCTAACTAAACACATTATAAGAGGGAATGAAACAAATGAACATCGTAACATTTATTACGTACTACAAAACTATCTTATAACTATCTTATACAAACTATGTCATGTAACTATTTATTTACAAATATAGCCCGCACAAAAATAATGCGATTGTTTGTGATGGATAGATGGATGGATGTTTGTAACTCTTTCACGCAAAAACTACGGAACGGATTATGATAAAAATTGGCACACAGAAGAATAAGATCTACTCATTCTCACGAGCTTACTAACTATGCGGGTGAAACAGCGGACGGCCGCTAGTATTAGAAATGTGATTTTTCTTTCAGAATTTAACGTTTTTTTTTCATTACTTTGATGGAATCATTCATAAGCTTAAGCTTAGAAATACTTACTAATGGCAATTTAATAAGGATTAAATTTAATAGGTATATTTGTCTGCCACGTGTAAATATAATCTTCAGAAGGTATTCTGAAGGGAAAATATAGTTCAACCATATAGTCGCGCTAGTTCAACACTAGACAGGTGAACTATTGAGATAAAAAAGTTACACTAGTTCAACGGACGAACGGGTGTACGTACTAGTCGGAGCGAATAGTCGCGGTAGTACATCTCTTATCTACATCAAACGTATCTAGAGATCGAGAACTTTTTTGACTATAAAAAATATCCAATGAATATTTATCAAATGTAGTCTTTCAGACTAGCTTCTTACATTAATTCTTTCCTTATTGAAGTAGTGAAACTTACAAAAAAGAATCATTATTGATCCAAGAAATTAAAATAATAATCCTCTATAGCGGCGATACTCTAAATACTCTAAAACTAACTTTACCCCTAGACACTTTTATGTGTGTAGATGTTCACCTATCTACACTGAGAAAACAATTGTGCACTAGTTCAACGATTGAACTAACCGGGTGTAAATTGAAGACCAATCATAAATCTCTACCTATGTATAAAATTTTACTTAATTTCAAGTCACATTCATAGACGTAATCATTTTTCATTTGTTCCAAAAAGGTAACACCTACATAAAGCCTACATCAGTCGTGCTCTGTTACGTAAATGACCTAGATACTTGTCACTATCTAGTGTAAAGCTCAGCAATAAGAGCAATAACCCAGATGTTACTGAATTATAATATTGCATTCAAACTTAATATTTTTTGTATGCGGTTTAAATAATACTAAATAATGTGCGAAAAAAAATATGAAAATATATTTTCCTAGTAGAAACTCGGAAAATCTGTGTTGTTTATAAGCAACGCTAGTAAAATAGCCCTAAATACTCCTTTTTATCTATATTTTAAAAATTATATGTTGTACTTATGCGTTCTTTTAAAAGGACGATAGTAACAAGTGGGATAATCGCGCAGTGCGTCGTCACAATGAACTAATACGACGATAGATATAGTCCAGAAAAAGTATTTTTTATCTAGTATCTAATCATAGATTTATGGGTGGCTTCCGCTTTGGTAGAACGAACTAGTAAAGCGAACGAATGGTCTACGCTTTCGCAGTAGCAAACCAAAGACCAATCATAAATCTGAATGTGTAAAAGTCTTAATTTAAAGTCACGTTCATAGACGTAAAAAAAAATATTTGTTCCAAAAACGTAACACGAAAGCCTACATCAGTCGTGCTCTGTTATGTAAATGACCTACTTGTCGCTGTGTAGTGTGGAACTCAGCAATAAGAGCAATATTAACGCAGTGCGTCGGCACAATGAACTAATACGGCGACAGTTGTTGCCCGAGTATTTAATGAGTTTCCATGTTGCCGCTTTATGACGACTCTCAGTTTGCTTATATACTTGTATATTGAAATTGTCTAGTATTTGTGAGAGTTCGAGATTTGAAATGATGTGGAATAGGGGCGTTTTATGATAATAAATCGTTGTCAACATGGGACTACTTTCTGCAGATTTTGGAAACATCTAATTCTGTGGTGGCGCTATATCTTTACCAAACATAATTTCTACAATATTTTAAGTGGTGATAATGGGATTGAATCTTTTTAAAGTAAATCTAAAATTTTCATTTTCAAAATAAAGTAGCGTTTGCAAGGAAATGTAATAAACATACTTACATATTATATAAGTTATTGGTATAATATCTAATAGAGTAACAAAAATAAACAAAAATGTTTCATGGGTGTAATTTTTCTCTTATTTTGGATTTACTTCGACAAGGTTCCATTCCATTCTAATCGCGCGGATTATAACAATAGTTATCTTTATTTATATGCACAGTCAACGGCAGCTACGTTTTTAAATTTGCACTTCGAAAACTGCCGCGCCGCCATTACGAACGAGGTAGAAAGGACGCTCTCAAGGTCAAAATGTAAAGCTTGACTGTACTTATAAAAAAATAAAACAACTTTTGAGGATATTTAACAGCATTTTACTAACTCATTACATTACATTTAAAACTACTTATGTGTACTTTTCGTTTAACCGACTCAAAATAAGAAGGAGGTTATCATTATCTTTATTCTCACTTGTACACTCTTTGTTTGATCAGGTGAGCTGTTCCTCTTCTGGAACCTGTACAGTGCGCCTGTGCTGCTCGCGCTGGTGGCAGGCGAGGCTGCTGCGGTGATGGAAAACGTCACCGATGACGTTATCGTTGGGAGATGCATCGCCGTGCTGAAGAGCATATTCGGGCACGCCGCTGTACCTCAGCCGAAGGAGTGCGTCGTGACGAGGTTCTGAAACAAATAATAAAGATTTATTTATTTAGTAAAACATTACAAAGACTTAGCATAACAGTTATATAGGTTTCTCCGCATACTGGCACTCATCTATCGACGCTCGCATTTACAACACAGATGGGTAAATAAATACGACGATAGGTTTTTTTTAATAGATAATTTCTTTATTTTCCAAAAAAATTTGTATTTTGACATAATACAGATGAAAGATAATTTCATCAACTAAGGATAACAAAAATAAGATGTCGCTAAGATGTTAAGTCAAGCATTTAATGTCGTTCTAAGTGTTGTTCTAAGCCCTGGTTGTGGCTACTGTAAACTTTGACGCCATGTAAATAAGGATTAGTAAACTATGAATGTAGGCACGACAAAGGCATAGAGGGGCCACAAACGGGTCGTCCACCCTGCATTATTTATCCTTTCGCAGATGGCGTGCAGATCCGTTCGCTAGAGGTTCCTACAGCTTCGTAGCTGTTGGTTCTTCAGGAACTGATTACGACCTACTAGCAGCGCCCGTGCCAGGAGCACCAGGAGAGAATAGACTGTTTTTCGCTGGTAAGTTTTCAAATACCTCTTTTCGACCCTTCGTGCCAATTGCCGACCTAGAAATGGTTATTCATTTAGTTAATCTAATTAGACATTTTGTTTGTTACTTAAAGCAGATCTTAAATGTTGCATGCACTTTTGCTATGAACGGATGGTTGGACGGATGGACGGATGGCGGATGGATAGATGCACAGATGGCGGATGGAAAATTGATGCATGCTTGCAAAAAGATGTACGTGCGGAGGGACAAATGGATGGAAAGATGATGCATGCATGCATTCACGGACGGACGGATGGATGGATGTATCCATCTATCTTTGCATCCGTCTAACTAATCCATCAATGGATGGATGGATGTACGGAAGGAAAGTTAGTTGCACCATAGGGAGATTGACAGATCGTCGGATGGACGGACGGGTGGATGGATGAGGCATGCATTCACGGACGGACGGATGGATGTATGGACCGTCGCATGGCTGGCTGGATGAACAGACGGACGGATGGATTGACTCACAGACGGGCGGCTAGATGAATTGACGCATGGGCAGATGAACGGCTATACTTTTCTTTCTTTCTATCTATCTATTTATTTATTTATGTATGTTCACGATTATAGTAGTATGAATTGAAAAAAAACAGAAACATTAAAACATTTAATTCCCCAGGCGAACACACAATGCGAAACTACCCAGCTACGGTCCACGGCGCGTTTCTCTCCGGTTTGAGAGAGGCGGGTCGTCTAGCTGACCTACTGCTGCCCCAGCCACCGATCACCAATGCGAGTGTGGCTGCAGCCACCGCCGCTGCTAACCACTCCTCTTGACTTGAAGATGAGACAGGTTAATTGGCTAGTTGATAAAACTAACAAATAGTTTAAAGATGGACCTTCTCTAGCGGTCGGTTGCTATAACCTATCCTTAGTTGCTAAGTAAGTAACATTCAATAAATATTATTACTACCTACTTATGCTTAGTAAAAGATAGGCTTATTAGATCTTAGCTCCTTAGATATATTTTTTTTATTGAGTAGTTCGAAATAAAGATGTTACTTAGTAATATAACCAAGATAGGTTTAACACACTACTGGGGATAGGTTATTGAAACTGGCCGTTAATTTCGAATGACAATAGCACGATATGACGTCACTTTTGCCAACGCAAATTAGCACCAATAAATTTCCAGGCAACTAAAAACCTAATGACGTTAATTTAGTTTCATTCACCTAAAATATTATAATTTAATAATTTTCAGTTCCTTTGAAATAAATAAATGTACCAAAATTGTCATATTCCGTTTCGACATATTTTTTGTTGGTGACGTCAATTACCCAATTTTTTGACAATTAAGTTAGGTTTATAATTGCCATTTATTTTTAAGTATTGCTTTTTTGTTCCTCAGTGACAATAATTTTGTAGAACAATTGAACACGAGACTTTAAAATCCTAGTGGGTAGTTTGATTCTAATTAAGAGCGCTAAATCGACCATTTTGTTTTAATATTAGGTAATGGACTACCACTCAATGACATTGAAATGTATGTGTATTTTCAAGAAATGCTGTTTATTACATTGTATAGGTATTACATAGGCCTTTTGAGATTTAATAGCTTGGAATTTAGAAAAACTAGTGATAGAGACTGAAATTAACTTAGACGATTTGTATGTAAAGTGTTTTTGTTTTTAAGTCTTCATTATAGTACATTATGAATTAAAAATGATTAAGTGATCTTCAACATAATTCTTTTACTCCTGAAATGATTCTGTCAAAATGTTAAAATTGCTTCGATTTAAACAATGTACCTAATATTGTGTTTTGTGACGTAAATAAATGAATAGTTTTGTAGGTTTCTTACATTGAGAGAAATAAAGAAACAAGTTTTGAAAGTAACCAATGTTTTTTATTCAACATAAAAGTTGGGCTATACCATGCCAAGTCAAAGTTAAGAGCTGATTCCACCACCTTCTTTCCTTCTTAACCAATTTTGGAAGAAATTTACATTACAAAAAAAGTTAATAAAAATACTAGTAAATATAGATAATACGGACTAATGCCAACCATTTTTTAAGAAACATGAAATTCTCACATTACCTATTATTTACATATTAGAATTTGGAAGATTGTCCGAAAGTATCTAGAATTCTTTATAGAAAGTAATCCCAAATACACACTACGAAATAAAAAGCTTATCATTCCTACGTCTCGACTTAAACTACACTCTGCAAGCACACTAGCTATGGCTATAAAAATATATAATAAATTACCGGAACATATAAAAGACACAGATAAAGATAAAAAATTCAATAATAAACTTAAACAATTACTATTACCAAAACTTATTATACAGTTTGTGAGTATTTGACCGATACGTCTAACTTTAAAATAATATTTGAAATTAGCAACATACACTCTAGCAATATTATCTTATGTTTTTTATAAATAATTTTATTTTGTAACAAAAATGAGTATAGTGCCCTCTACTTATACTTATATTTGTCATGTCCAATCCGGACCCATAATGTTCTCACCTATTTTTAAGACCTTGTATACTTATGGAGTGCAATAAACTGATTTGATTTAATTTTAATAATTAGCGCAAGTAGAATAACGGGTTTTAACAACTATCATAGAAGGTATGATTTTTAATTGATCGCTCAAATCGCTATCTAATTGTGATTCAAATGTAGGTTTGATCGCGTATATCCGAATGCTATTAAAACCAGAAGCGTACAAGATAATTATAAAACAACATTACCGCATATTTATTTATAGTACGTTTTTATTCAAGTTTGTTTACGCGCTAGGCGGGGCTGCTGACGGATTTATGGCGTATTTTAATTGTGTTTTTAATTATTTTCCGACGACGCCAACGGCAAATTGAATCTCACTTGAATTGTTCAGATGTTATCTTTGGTATCTAGAGGGAAACGTTTCGAATAGTTTACGATGAGCATGTTTGTTTTACATTATGTACCAGCATTTTGAACTAACATGGATGCTATACTATTTCACAGTTGAGAGATTTCTATTCATTTGTAGTAAATAGTTTGCTTAAGCATCTGGTTCAGAAGGGTGAAGAAGAAACTGACCGACTGACTGACTGACTTAACAACGCACAGCCCAAACCGCTAGGACTCCAAATTTGGCACATAGGTTCCTTGTGAAGTTTAAGGAAGCACTAAGAAAGGATTTTTTGAAATTCTACCCCTAAGGGGGTGAAATAGAGGATGAAAGTTTGTATGAAAGTCCGTCAATTTTGAAGTTATGATCTTCAAATTAGGTTGACGATTGAAAATAAATATTTACTTGTCTCGGCGTTTTTGAAAATTTCACCCTCAAAAGCGTGAAAAATGGGATGTATTTGTGTAAGAAAAAACTACCGAACCGATTTCGATGAAGATTGACACACCTTAACATCAGGTATAATGAAGGCTAAGAGTTTCCCCGTCGTTCATAAAAAAAAACAAATAACAAAGTACTATAATTTCAAACCCAGTAGACTTATTAAATAATATAAAAATTCTAACGCGCAGTTCTTAATTTTTTTAAGATCAACCACCACTTACTGAAAGGTTCTGGATAGCTTATATGCCGGATAATTTGACATATTTTTCATACTAAGTTGTGAATAGCTTATATGATAGATCGATTGACAGTTACTGTCAATCGATCTATCATATAAGCTATTCACAACTTACCAATAGGTGGTGAAACCGGCCCTTAGTCTTCATCATATTTTAATATTAGCGTAAAATGTGTTTTAAAAAGGGTTAGATTACATCTGTCTCCTATTTGTAAGTGTCTTCTTTAAAAGGGTTAAGTTTTACCGAGTCAACTGTTCCATTATAATCTCTTCCTTAGATTAAATGAAAAATGGTTACAACACTCAAGGTTCCTGACATCTTAATTTCAAATTAATTGTGTTAGAGTGTACCAATAAATCTACTGTCGTTATTATAAAACTCTAGTTTGCTTAGAAGTTTTTTTTCTATACTAAACGAGCCATGATATCGTGATTGTATGGTCAACTTTAAGCTTTAAATTCGGGATGTTAAAGTTTTATTTTGTCGTACGAAATGTTAGGTCGTAAGCTGTTTTGAGAGTTCGTTTGAGTTTTACTAGCCCCCGCCCATTGATTAACATGGTAGATAAAACTTAGTTTAATGAAGTATTTTTATACTTAGCATTTTTTCACATTGTTAGCTGGCCGTGTGCCTGAGAACAGAGCGCTGTTGAGTAGCTATTAATTTTCGGTTAGCCTTGTTAGCAACTTGTTCGTTTTTTGCTGTACGTGAGTGTGATACTGTGACAAGAGTAATCGTGTGATTAATTTGACGTACACTCGACAGCAAAGTCAGAGTTTAGACCATAAGAGCCCGTATGCCACTCGTACTAGTCGTGGTGCGGTGTGGTTTTAGTAGTGCAAGTGTAAAGTATGGCGTACTGTTAACTGTATACGATTCGCAAATCTTTTCATACTTCTTGACTTTGAGAGTCTTTATCCCGTTCGTAATTAGAGCGTTTTTCCTAGCTCTAATTATAAAGTTAAATGCTATCAACAGCGTTTGCAATTTTGACTTTTACTTTCTGTTGCAGGCAACATTATGATTGAGTAGGTAACTTTTTATTCTTGTAATGACAACACTTACTTACTGTTTCCGTTTCTTTTATAATAAAAAATTTACTATGTGCAATGTTGGTTTGTGATCCTAAAATAAAAAACTACAGTTTAAAATAAATAAGTATCATTATTTACTGCACCATCCATTCCCTCAACCAACCAGCGACGGTCAAAGCCTACATTGCGACAGTGTGGTCCTTCGAGCCGGATATGAACCAGCGACCTATGGATTGTCTGAAGGTTCATAATGCTCAGGTAACAGTCAGTTCCACAGACCTATATCGAGATAGAAGGTAAAAGTGTAACTACCTTGCGTGCCAAAAGTTTGATCCACAGTCAAAGTTTTACGACCTAAATCAGTCCGCTTGAGACCATTGCCATGAAAACACGCGACACTCAGAAACGAAAATGGTAAAATTTGCAGTACTTTCTTGCAAGAGCTCGTCAATAACATTTCCACATCACTAAATCTCGCTCGTGACGTCATCGTAGGTGACCCATGCCCACTTCGGTGCTTATTGTCAAACATTTTTACTTGCGATTAATTTATCTTACAATTAAAAATAACCAATGTCAATCAAGATTATTGTATTTTTCTACTGGTGAAACAATTTTCAAATTCGGTTCAGTATTTCTCCCTACAAAAAAACTTACAAACTCTAGTTACCTCTTTGTAATATAGCTGGTACAGTCAGCATCATATATCACAGCACAGCTCACGTGCTCATATTATTAGGAACATCTAAAGTGATCAAATATATCGGTACAACCATTGTGTTCTTAAAAATGAGAACTCTATAGAGCGTTCTATGATGTTGTCACCAATTTGAATACTGTAACGATATTTTTGATCACTTTGGATGTTACTGAATATTTGAGCACATTGACTGAGTCTATATATATATGATGCTGACTGTACTTATAGATGAAAAGCAGTTTACAATTGGACATTAGAACATCGATCTTTTCCGATGAAATAAACACGCAGTACCTGTTCTAGATAGCGAAAAGAACTTAGTTTTATTAATTTTCACCATCATACGTAATTAAGTTTTTGAATCATAACAATATTCACCCTCACTCAGTTCAACAACTATGGTACCAAAGCACCAATATTATTTATTGTGTAGAAGAAAAATAATTGTGAAAATGATCAAATAAAGTAAAAGTAGCGCTCCCAAAAAATTGTATAACAAATTATTTCGATCAATTTTGTTAAGAACAACAAAATTAGTAAAAAAAAGTGATGTTATTCCACACACGTCTATGTCCAAACGTACCGTTACAATTAACCCTACCGACGCTGCCTTTAGAAAAATTGCCGCGCGGTGAGTCAGACAAACGAGGAATTAATATAAGGACCAGCCGCCATTTATTTCGAGTTCCCACTTCCCACTTTGTATTACACCGGCCCTTCCTTATCTCGATAATTATGCCCCGAATATTTTATTGTTTGCTTAAGTTTTGTTCGTAATGAGTTATTACTTTGTTGTAAGCTACCGTATTCGAGGATGCGAAGCTTTGTAACGTCATTCTTTCATGGGAAGTTAATACGGATGAAGTGTTTTGATTTTGAACTAAGAATTTCGTTGGATTTAATAAAGTTTTGTTTTTATTTGTAAATACTTTTTAATGTTGTTAAAAAAGCCCGGCTTTGGTTTACCTTACTGAATAATAAAGTCAGTTTGCGAATTCAATGTTCCCTTGTGTTCTCAAAGAGGAAGTTTGAGGTCGTGTTTAAAACAGTTTGACTTATTTGGCTCAAGCTAAATATAACTTACTAATGATTTGTATTATTCGACCCGGTTTGGGATTGAATTCCATGCAATTTTTTAGGTCGCTAATTGTTAGGTTTATGAGACCCTAAATAATTTGTATTGGTGAAGTGCTTATATCCATACCTACTCTTAAAACTTTTCAAATCAGGGTCAACGAATGTTCCTTTTTCCTACGTGAAAATTTTTTTGGATACTTTCGTTGTACAGTGTATGTAAAGTACTTTATTTAATATAGTATATCACACTTTTTACCCGACTGCAAAGGATAGGTTATGTTATTCGCGTGTATCTTGTATGTATGTTTGTTTATATGTAATATTCTTTATGGCCTCTTATCTTTCAAACGGCTGAACGGATTTCTATAATTAGGATATCGTTGGATTTTCCTGACAGTCCAAGTGTTCTTAGGTAAGTAATGTAAAAAAAAACAACATAGCGGTTGTGAGGTGCTATTATATGATGTGAAAGAACATCTTTTTTTTACTTAAATTCTGCTAAATGCTGGTCTTAAGTATTTCAAAAAGGTATAACTAACATGACCGATAAGTAACTAAAACGATATCCTAAGTAAAAATATATAAATTAAGAAAAAAAACTACAAAGACGACATTATGAATAATTCGATTTATTAGTAAATTCTATGCCTCCGATTGCTTGTTCCTTTGTTGAACAAATTATTTTTATATTTGCCTTTTATATTTGATCTTGTTTCCATCTTTTCAGTTGACTTGTCTTTCAGGCGGGTTTTGTAGTTTTTTTTAATTAATTAATTTTTTACAGAGCAAAACTACGCCAAATGACATTAAAAAACTTTCATTCTTACGATTTATTAAAATCAATAGATACTGCTAATATTAGGTCTTTAGTTATGAAATTGCCGATTAGTATGAAGTTTTTCAAAAAAGTTCGTTTTCCATACTAACAATTTTTGTTATAGTTACTACCGCAAGTGCTAATGCCACAAATTTTTTATGTACTATAATTTTTTGAAGACTAAGCAATCTAATGCTATATTTTTATTTAAAAAATTATGCATAATTTATAAATTATATTAAATAAAGTAGTAAATTTTGCTAACAAACAAAGGAGAACCTTTTGAGGTATTTTTTATCGTATAAGAAATGAAAATAATAACCATGAGATTTATTATTCTTGATCAATATTATGATCTTAATTTAATATAAAATCAAGCAATAGATGTACCTTTTAATCACAGAAGTAGTGAGGTTCTCTAGAAGTGTATGAAAAAAATCAGCAATTTCATACTTTTACCCCTATTATGTATTATGTCCTGTAGTACCTATAGGTATTGATTTAGCTATGCAGACAAATTACTGGACAGTTTGACTACCAACGAGCCGTGTTTTTAAAACCGAAAAGTGATAATAATATGATACGAGGAGATGGGTATCAGTTTGACCAAAGGGTCAAATCCCATTGAACATATTTATCTTAAGTATGTATATTTTTATTTTATTCATGGATCTTCTAATTCAATAATTTTAAATTGTAAGGAATTAAAAGTCTTTTTTTATTTTACAAAATTGATGTAGAGTCCTTATCATAAATATTTAACTCGACATATTCTGTACTATTATTCTTCTACTATAAAAACTTCAGAAATAATAAAATATATGAATAACATTCACATTTATGCCACCTATGAAACATTATAGTCGCTACCAAGGACGGGTGCCTGCGCATGAGGTCAAACAGAGCGCCATCTCTTAGTGGAACGATGAACTACGGCCGCGTGCCATAGGGATCTGCCCCTATGGTACGAAAGCATGGGGTCTGGCTAATGCTTGCTGCAAGGATACGTCCTGAGTAGTAGTAGTGTTCACGAAATATGAAGATGGCGCTTAAGCCTATATTTTAAAATAGATTTAGAATTTATAAAATAAAATATCAGTATGTAGCTCCCTCTATCGTATCAGAGTAAGAACAATAAAAAAAATATATTATGATGTTCACTAAGATTGGCGAAAACAATTAAATGTTTGGTCAATCGGCTTTCCAGGGTTTACAATACTTTCTTTCTCAAATAGAATTTGATTTGAATTTTCTGAATCACAGACCTATATCGATATAAGTCTGTGTTCCTAATAGTCCGTTTTCTATTGGAAATGCTTGTATGGAGATATCAGCAAAATTGAGTAAAGCAATGTCATTTGATATCCGTGTTATAACGCAAATAAATCCTTATATTATCGTATTTTTTCATAAAACTTAGTTTATAATAAATACTCCCTAGCCCCCACCAGACCAGGGGGTTGGAACTGCCTACCGGGCAGTTTGGGTTTAACTTAATAACGTGTATAACACGAATACCAAATGGCATTGCTTTACTCAAAAGTGCTGACCTTTTTGCCTATAGAAAACGGATTATAAAACTTAAATTATTAACTTTTCTCAAACATGCTTGGAAATATGAGCATTATTTTGACCACCTTCTTCGAGATAAATCGATATTGCTGTACTGGCCACATAAATTTATGCGAGCAGCGGCCGGCAAAAGTTGTATAAAAATCCATATCTGTCGTGTTTAGCGGCCAAAATAAATTACATAGTAAACTCATATCTGTCGTATAATTTAAAAATGGAACGATATTTTACTCCGAAATATGGCAACCAAAGACTTATCACAGGTTTTATTTAAATTTCGAACTGGCTTGCAAATGGAAAGCTGTTTGAGAAAGAACAAATGAACATTAAACGCGGGAAAACATATCTTTGTTTGTTGTTCGTCTGATTTCGAAAAGTAGTTTTAATTTGGCTTCGCCTTTGGCCACATTTACTCATTCGACCATCAAAGCCTCCTTTGCCGGCCGCTGCAGTAATGTACTATTGAGTCCGGAATAGACTGAGAAGATATTATATGTTTAAGGAAGTTAGGAAAGGACACGTTGTTGTTAACACAGTACCTCCCTAGGTACTCATAGAAAAGCCGTCTCTGTGAAACCTAAGTAGGTAGGTTAGGTACCTATTGTAAAAGATGACTGTTAGACTTTTCATAATAGTGTGGTCAAGTATTTACATAAATATCAATATTTGAATCCTTTGTATTATTAATAAAAGTTTGTTTTAAAGACTAACTTATGAGTGTTTTACATAATCCGATCCGATAACGATATCTGACGCCCGATACGATATCAGGGCAAATGATGATACAAATCAATAAAATAAAATGAACATAGAAACATAGCCAAAGTTTTGTTGAATTTTTCATGGAAAAAGTAATCGTTCCAATAATTTTGAAGGCGAATACAGGGAATACGAAACATTGATTTCGTGTAGGTACTTTTCATAGGATTCTCCCAAGAAAACAGAGGACCAAAAATAAATTCTGCATGAAGTTTTTTTTCCCCTTATTATTAAAAAAAAAAAAGACGGGTTGCACTCCGGGAGTGCCGGCAGAAGTGAAAACTTGATTATTAACGTTGAGCATGTTTGATATTTTGGAATGGTTAGGGAATAATTTTGCACCAATTGCTTTATCAGTATAAAAGTACTATCATTTATGTGGTAGAATACAATATTCATTTATTGCGCTATCGTACACAAACATGACAAACCATATTAAAGTGAACGTTAAGTTAGGTAATAAGATATAAGAAAACATTAGTTATTATAGAGAATCGAAAAATATAAATTGACAATAAAACAAGAGACAAGTAAAAGACATTATCAACAGTCTGTCGCTAAGCAACCGAGACCATAGTCAACCTGTCACCTCAACATTCTCCATCCGTCCTACGCTTTTTCGATCAGGTCACGTGTCCTGACGCGAGTTTAAGATTTTATACCCATTACAGAAAAAGTGCTCAACGCCGCTAAAGAAGTTTTCACTTCAATAAAACGACTTCGAGTGATCGGTTGGTGTACACTCAATAAGAAATCCAATACAAGTAAAAAATACGCGACGAAATAATGACCTTCTCCTTTCTAAGCATTTATCTAACATTTACGCGATTTGCGAATCGCGACGTATTTCAAAAAGACGTGGTACTATACGACACACCTCTATTGCATAGCTTCATTACCAATGAGACCCTATTAGGCCCTGCACTTAAATTACTTTAACAGGTAATTATGTTTAATCTATCTATCTGCATTTCTCTAGAAAATAAACTTTCTTCCACTTTAACAATAAACATAGTGAGAATCGGAAATTACTTTAATTTGTGAATTATCAAATGGCTCATGATCAGCTAGGTCAAATGTCATGGTGTAAAGTTGTACGAGAGCCGGAATATTTCAACTTGTGTGTAGAGTTCGAATTCATATCACCATTGTGTCTCTGACAAGTTATCATTCTAAGCAACGAACCTCGAACCTTTGCTTTATAAAGGTGGAATAGAAAAAAGCTGCTGCATAATATTTTCGTACATCAAAGCAAGTTCATGACTTTAAAGATTTTAAATTGGACAGTGACTTTAATAATGTCGGTGATATCGTTGACTGTATTCATAATACTCATACTGTTATCGACCGCAAGAACAAACGTGATAAAAGAAAATGCAACAGGCTTACCGAATATTCAGACTTTCAAGGATTATGTCACAACTATGATAAAAGATCAGAGCTCAAAAATACAAACACTCCTCAAAAAGATTCAGACGAATGCACAATCTATGTTAAAGAAAATCGACAACATAAAGCAGCATGATTCAAAAAGTAAGGACGCGAAACAGTTAAGTATTTTTAAAAAGCAATTCGAGCGTCAAGTGGAATCTCCAATTTTAAAGAAAAATCTCGACAGTGTTGATTCGGATGTAGGTGAATCTAGGAACTTCAACACACATTACGGAACATCAAGCTATGGAGTAAGTGGTAACGGAAACTACGGAGGAGGTCACACGCAGACTTACCATCATCATTCCATAGGCTTCGATCCAATTAACATAGTTGTCTCCATGTCTCTTCTGTCGTTTCTTCTTCAAGCCCTCCAAGGATTACTCAGTCGAACAAGATTACCGACGCAAGTGGTAGAAGCAAGGTATTTCAATCCTGTACAAGAATGGTTAAAGAAACTTGAAAATAAATATACGGTTTCTTCAAAACCTGATTATTTGAAGCGACAGTATCCGAAGAAATATTATAACTGAGTGTATTTGGTGTCAATTATTTATTCATTGATTAGTATCAATATTATTGTGCACAGCGGAGTTATTCTTAATTGAGTAAGATGTGTTAAAAGTACTGAATTTTAGTAACGTATTCTTATTTATTATGTTCGGGTAAGTTGTACCCATCTTAAACTAAATTCAGAATTTAACTGTGTTTAATTTGAATTGATTTAAAATACATTATTCTATGCGGTTTTAACCCATTCTCTTTGAGTTAAACTTTTTAAGTTTACTGACCTTTCCCGGTCACGATTGAGGCCGCGAACGTTTCTTGAATGGCAGTACAAAAGGGACCAATTGTCACAATTAAAATATGCTTCAGTGCTTCGGCAATCAATGTCTCCCGAGAAACCTAAACAAAGACATCCCTGTTCCTCGTATCGCCCTTGTAGCCGATGTAATTATCCTTCTCTAAGCCGCTCGGAAAATTGACGTTTTAGATCTGATTGATGATGGGATTAAGTCTTAGATATTTCGTAATTGGGAAATAAAACCTTGAGATCTATCGCAGTAATTTTGAACGATAAAGAAAATGCAATCTTGTTGTAAGTAACTAATGATTTGACAAGTTTTCAACGTCACTTTGTAAAAATAATGCTGAATTAAATTATAGTTTTAATGATACTATTGAATTTGTGTGCATGAATGGCATCAATACTTACTGAACTGGAACTGGATCTGCGCAAATCATTACGAAGTACAGTTTAAGACAGGATTATTTTTACAAAGTTACATTGGCACCTGTCAAATTACTTTACTGAATAGCATCGATCTCCAGACAGCCCCTGACCACGGCCGATGTTACTTGACCGAAACGTCGGAAATTCAGCTATATAGGCGATTGCGTAAAGTCAATCGTATTCATTGGACAGTTCATATTGTATCATGTTAAATGTCAATCCATAGAAATTGCAGCCGATCGAATACGATTTACGCAATCGCACCCCGGTGAATTGCCTATCAAATACGTTGTGCGCGTTTAATACCCGTCTTATTATCAGTATTGAATATGAAACGCAAAAGTTTAAAAGCGTATGTTGGAGAACCTGCCAGGTTTATGTTCGACTCACACTCGGTTAAATTATTTTGAAAATTTGGTTTTGCAATGAGTTTGATAGGTAGTGTGATATATATATATATATATATATATATATACATCCTACAACCTTTTTGGCGTCATGCACGTAGTGCATCAATACGACGTCCCCCAGTTCCGCTTACTTTTTTTAACATGTCGTAATGAATATTGCTTAGTTTTTTTATTTCCAGCTCCGTGGGATACGTCATTTTCCGATAATTTTATTTTTCGCGATATTCGTCTTGCAGTCATGCACCAACATTTTTGAACCCCAAACCATGGTGATACATTATAGGCATCCTAGATATATTGATCGTAATTTACCTATGACATCGATTATTTAACGTCCTCACAGGATGGACGGTATTTGGGAGTGCGACGTTGCCAGCTTTAGGTTTATTATCTCTTTCTTTTCCTATCGCTTGTCTGTAGTACACAGTTTCAAGATTTAATTTGTTCCAACATTCGTAAGGTCTATACCTACATGTATGGATGCCCCATATGTTACAGTATGTAACTACCAGTACCTACCTTATAATTATCCAGGTACAAAGTCTGTTGTGTTGGAATGAGCATAGATTAATGGATTGAATGGTAAATGTATGACAGTCTTTCATGCAACACTTACAGAAAGGTTGTGTACCTGCCAAATTTCATATTATTAATAAAATGATAGTTTATAATAAAATAAAAAATTTAATAGGAACAGTTCTTACATCTTAAAGTTGGTAGGCAAGCTACCAACTTTAAGATGTAAGCCACATAGTACCGCCTGGAATAGTACCGTATTCCTGCAATCAAGATCGCCAGGTTATTGAACGTCGGTATATGGCTATTGGGCGTCCGTATACGGCTATTGGCCGTCCGTGCAAAGTAAAAAGCTTTACGTCGTTTTGTTGATACCAAATAACAAATACCATTAATTTATGATTTTTTTATTTTTGCATTTTTCAATGCTATTTTTATACTTATGATATATATTACATAGAAAAATATTGGAAAAAATCAACTCGACCACAAGTGAATTCTCAGATGGGACTCGAACCCACGACCTTTGGAAATCCGGTCCAATGCTCTGACCACCGAGCTACCGAGACTTTCAGAGAGAGACTTTTAGAGAGCTAAGTCTCGGTAGCTCAGTGGTCAGCGGTGATTAATTGTTATCTATTTATGAATAAAGTATTTAATAATAATAACTTCTTTCCTTTAATTCTACATATTTATTTATCTACATTTTATTGACATAGGGTAATGAAATCAAACAAAAACTAAGAACATGTAAATGTAATTACTTTGATTCACATAGTCATTAAAACTAGCGGCCGCCCGCGATTTTACCCGCGTGGTTCCCGTTCCTGTGGAAATATCGGGATAAAAAGTAGCGCTTACTAAATTTCATCTAAATCCGTTCAGTGATTTTTAGGTAAAATAGTAACAAAAAAATAAAAAACTGACATATTTTAGCAGTTATAATAATAAGTAGGATATATTTATAATTGCTTTACCTACTTATTATAATTCCAAAACATCTCAAACTTTTAATAAAGCTGAGTTGTTTGCTCTGTGTCAAACAAACTTGTGTTAAAAATGTATGCCAAATTTGTCAATTTGCCAACATCGTCATACATTTTAAACAAAGTTAGTTTCACAACGGATCAATTCTACTATAACTAATCAACATCACAACAACCACTAATGAAATGACTTTAGATGACTATAGATGATAGCGCTTAGTGCTAGACCTGAAAGTTTGATATTGTTTCTAAAACATTTCAGACTTTAGCTAGTAATACAATCAATATCACAACAATATCGTAGAATATCTTAGACTTCAGCTATTTAGCTTCTATAATAATAATTAATAACATAAAAACGATTAATACCAAATGGAGTCAACACGAGATCATCCCAGACTTTAGTTGCTGTAGTTTAAACATCATAACAACTAAGATAGATACCTAATATCTTTATTGGTATTTGTTATTTGGTGTCAACAAGTCGGTTTGTTTTATACTTTGTACAGACGCCCAATAGCTGTATACGGACGTTCAATAGCCATATACGGACGCCCAATAGCCGTATACGGAAGCCCAATAGCCATATACGGAAGTTCAATAACCTGGTCATCTTAATTGCAGGAATTCGGTACTATGTGGCTGCAATCTACCAACTTTAAGATTAAAGAATTGTTCCTCGTAAAAGACAATGAGCATTTTTATATGAGCTGGGTCCCAACATTCGTAACAAGTTGCTACTATTATAAACATGTTTATTTAGGCTTTTTTTATGACTAATAATACAATTTTAGGGCATAAAGTGAAGGAAAGGTTTTTGTATAAAATTACACCCTAAAACCTCGATATACATATATTTCACAGGGTACCTCTGGAGAGACTGCAGCAGTCACTATCGAATCAAAGGCTTTCTCGTTGTCCACAAACACCAATAAAAGTGGCAGATTATACTCCTCGGTCTTCTGTATAACCTGCCGCAGAAACCACTATAACTCGTACTGCACGTACAGAATTAGGCCCATACAAAAAAACTACACTCATTTAGATAATATAGGTAGAAAAGTGTTACAACACTTGGGACGAAACCACCCAATTTTTTTTTCATTTTATTATATTTTTTTATCAAACTAAACAAAACTTAAATCGAGCGCCGAATATTACGCAGACCGAAGACGACATACATTGTTTTGATTGCGGTAAATATTATTTGTTGTCACAGATTTCATGCGCGAGCTGGCAACGTCGTAATCGTGGACGCCAAATACGCGAATTTGTAGTTAGAAAATTTCCTAAAATATACAGTTTGGATATACGCGTTGCAGCAGCGCCTCACCTGTGCTGAGATTTCTTCGGGAACTTTTCAATATTTTATTGCAGCCATTAAAACGATTTTTTTGCTTCCGTCGATTTTTGTACTACGCCTAGCTAGGATCAATAAGACCTAAGTGCCACCGGCTAAAAAAGTGGCGTCCGGTATGCGGACGCCAAAAGCAGGTGGACGCCAGTTTAAATGCACTTTCGCCTTCAGGGGACGGCCATTTGTTTGCGGGATAAATATATATATATATATATATATATATATATATATATATATATATATATATGTATATATACTCTTTCTATATATATATTATTAATGTGTTATCCTAGTATCCCATAACACAAGCCTTACAGTGCTTACTTTTTGGTTAGGCTAATTGGTGTGAGTGAAAGAAAATAATAATTTATTTAAAATTATTGTTGTTATGTTTTATATAAATACACACGAGCTGTACATCTAATACCTAGCAAAGTTTATGCTGGTAAACTAGATGTTGAGTATATCCTTTCCAAAAAGGGGAAGCCTATCCACAAAGTGCTTAATGTTTGTAGACCTGTTACACAGAGAATTCAACCGAACAGAGACTCAGCGAATAGCACCTGCCAGCGTAGCATGTCAAAGTCAACGTCAAAGTCAAAGATTTTTATTCAAATAGACTTATAGATAAGACAAGAATAGTCCAAAAGTTTTTTTTCCCTACCAGCCATTCAGGACATCTTTTAACTGATACGAAGAACGGCCGCCGCAAGAAACTTATCAGCCTTAAAAGAAACAACAACATTCACAATGGAACATGTTGTTGCCAAACACAAATCTTAACTATATTTGATACAATCTTGAAATATATTTAATAAAAAAGGAAAATTTTCTCATACTTATATTATAGTTATGTTTAATGTCATGCGCACCATAACTCGCTGTCGACGCTTATCTCGCGATGTCCGTCCCGCTCACACCGTACTGATATGAGCGGGACAGACAGACAATACGCTCGTGCGAGAAAAGTGTCGAGAAAGCTTTGTCGAGGTCCTCATGTTACGCATGCTGATCTTTTTATCCATACTTTTATTATCTGCCTTACGTACGCTCGGTCTTGTCTGCGCAAACCTATTTGTGCAGGCATGCTTTCAGGTAAGATGGAGCATGTAGCCGGGACATTACTTTAACATGTTTGTACGTATGTCATAGATTGAACGACAGTGTGTAGCACAAATTATGCCATTGTTTTCTAGTCTTGAACTAGAACTGAAGAACTGGTTGGAACTGATAAACCTCAGGTTTATTTTAAGAACTTTAGTTCACCATCTTGATTTGTTGGTGCTGCCGACTATATACGGGCTTGATTCCCGAGAAGCGAGCTCTAAAGTGGTGCCTAGGCTACCTCATCGTCACTTTTGCTGATGTGAGATACCTCATAAATTTAAATCCAAATTCTGTTTAGAAGTAATGGTGGAACAATGAAACTCACATACCTACATAAAACCCTAGTCTCGTAAAAAATAAAAATAATGTATAACTAGGAAAAATAAAGACAATAGGTATTACGGGTCAAACCGCTTTTGTCACATCTTCCCTTGATTGACTCTGTTACACAAGACCCTCTGTAGCCGCTAGCCGCTAAGTAGTGTTGGAACATATTGAGAGATTCTCACGATATATCACATTGCGATGCTGAGAGGGTATCGTTTACATAGTAAGAAGTACTTAGACTCACTCAAAAGTCTTGTAAAGATTTTGGTAACAAATGTAGCGCCTCAAACCGCCTACGAAGATAAAGGTTCCATTCCAATATTTTGCGAATGTGCTTCAATATGTCTTAAGTAGGTACTACGAGTATGTACTTTTTGGGTGCGTAATGGTATAATTTCATTTCAATAACGTTCATTTCACGTAAACGTAATAGACGTTAGTCATAACAACACTACAACTAATTCCTTTTTACATAATGTTTATTTCATATAATATCATTCAACTTATCGTTTTATTTCATATAAAAATATTTAAAGCTAACCTCTTGAATATCCAGCGTAGAATGAGGTCGTACAGACGCGGACCGCAGATGCGTCCAAAGATTCTTGCGACTTTGATACTATTAATATTGTTGTTTATTCACCAAGTGACTAGAAACCCAATTTTGACAACTTATTTGCGACAGTCTGGCGCCGAATGAAAGAATGGGACTCAGATCTTTTTAAAAACCTGAAGAGTGTGTCCGAATATACAAGTTGGCTCTCTGACAAGGACTATTGCAAGCTGGTAGCAGACTTCCATATGTTCTTGTTTAAGTTCCCAGAGCATGAGTTCTCGGCAACCAGGTCCGGGTCGATTACCTCCAGATATCTTGATTGTGCAGGACACTCATCGATTACACCTATTGTTGTCACCTATTGGTATCTCGGCAGTGGATCTTAAGGGCTGGTCCGCTCAGGTACAGTAGTCACATCTTTACTTAAAGAATCTGATGCAAATCATGCAGTAGACCCTTATTCATACTTTCCATACTAATTCCATGTGGGTCTGGTACGCAAATCACCTTATTCATTAATTGCTATACCTAATTTCTACTTTCTTGTACACGCGACCGGTTGTTTTATGGGATCCCAACGGTCTATACTATAACAGGTCCAAACCTAGAAGTCTTGGTAAAAAATGCCCTCATAATTGCTGTCTCTTTCAAAAACCGATAAATTTATGAATGATGGGCAGGCATTAGACGATCCGGATAATATAGTCTCTCAGAATCCAGACGAGGTCTTCAAATTCATGGCTAGAAGAAGATCCCAACCAACCTCTTCAATGTAAAGAATGCTAGCTAACTTTAAGCAGGATGTGAAAAATTATAGAAATGGGACCATTGGGAAATTTTTGTCATCATATCAATTACATTGATTATTACAGATTGTTATAGTGTAAATACAATCGGGAAACTTCCCGGTTGGTTTTTTGGGAAATGTTTTCTATGAAATTACAACGGTTATAGAAATAATTTATTATTCAAATTAAATGCTTGTTTATGTTCTACTATTTTGTAATATAAACGTTTTCTTTAAATCTATTACTTTACCACACACACACACACACTTACACACACACACACCACACACACACACTCACAAACTCAAACACACATACATAAACGACCTGTTTGGCGCAGGGGTACTAACCCAACCCACCTTCTGCGCCAGAGGTCCCGGGTTCGATCCCCGGACAAGACAAATATTTGTGTGCATGAACATGTCTATTTGTCTTGGTCTGGATGTTTAATATGTATATTATGTATGTATTTACAAAAAAAAAAAAAAGTATATAAGTATATTTTATCCGTTATCTAGTATCCATAACACAAGTTCTTCATGATACTTAACGTGGGCAAGATAATTGGTGTGATTGTATATAAACATAGCATTGCATGTTAATTCTAAGTTACTATTTATAATAATTAATTATCACATACCCTTTGTTAGTTATACCTATAACTTAAAAAAAAAAATGGCTTGATTATTTTGTGTTATTTGTTAGTGTTAGATAAGGTTCGAGGTGGGCGCTAATAACTGCGACACAGTCCTAGACTAATGTAGTTATTAACGTAAATTATGTTTTGTATGTATTTATAGCACAAATAAAAAAATAAAAATAAATAAAGCTCCCTAAAAAGCTCTACTGGTCAATCTGGATTGTTCCCTGTACACAAGATTTATGTCTTACTAGCGGATCCTCGCGGTTTTACCCGCGTGGTGCCCGTTCCCGTGTGAATATCCGGATTAAATATAGCCTATGTCACTCTGGAGAAATGTCGGTTTTTTAATGGTCTAAGAATTTTCTAAATCGCGCGTTCGAACAAACAAACTCTTCAGCTTTATAATGTTAAGTATAGATGAAGACTTGTTTTACATTGGTGGCAATTCGGTTGTGCACACGACTAAACTAAACTAACTTAAAAATTCTCTAATTTTAATCAAGTTTTAGTCTAAAACTATTCCGTTGGACACGCCAATCTAAACTAAAAAAAATATTTTGACAGAACTAAAGTTCGACTAATTTGAGTAGTCGTAATTTTTTTTTGTCTTTTTGTAGAACAGGCGAAGACATTTAGCCATACTGCCAATTCTCAAGTATTATATAGCCCCGAGTACAGGTTGGCCGACCATGGTCAGCGAACATGACCAATACATCGTACATTGACACTTTATTATTATTATAAACGTGAAAGTGTGTTTGTTTGTTTTTTTGTCCATTTTTCACGTCAAAACGGAAATGCAAACATTTTGCTAACCCGTCTAAGTTAGAATAAGTGTAAATCCATAGTTTTAGTAAGACATCGCCGATTTTTTAAGATTAGCACAAAAGGGCAGAAACCCAGTGCCGTAAAGGAAATAACTTTTGAAATTTTGGGTCCGCGATATGAAAGGGATTCGAGCAGTCCCTTATCCGTTCTAATCGGATCATTTCCTCATAGTGCCTTAAAAATCGAGATAAGTGATGATGATTTAGGAATTAAATTAAGAGCTATAATTACTGTTGTCAAATTGTTTTTATACCTTTCCGCTAAATCCATAAGAGCGGCTATCACGAAATCAGCCATTTTTAACACAGAGAAAGCAATAACTACGTATTTGAAATCCTAAATTAAATTAGTCGTCACCAGTTTTTAAGCTTTCTAAATTTAGTTTGACACTTCTAATATAAGTATATTTTTGGCGTAAATTCTTTACAACATAATAGCAAAAAGCTAAGTTGAACGACTAACCACCTTTGGTCATGTCAACTTGTTTACTCCAGTCCTTTGCCGAATAGCAAAACCCAGTTTGACAGCACTAAACCTAAATTTAGTCTAGTTTAGTCTAATTGGTGCTAGCCGAATCGATACCATTATCTAGTTAATTGACAACAAAATGACATCACTGTTGAAACCTACATAAAACACGTTTTAATACCACGTAGGATAGAATAGGTTGTACCAAATATCAAATATTAATAACCCCACAAAATATAAGTAAAAGTGAGACACAAACAACAAATTCCCGTAATAACTGCCTGTCTACCAAACGTAGCAGCATAAAAACCGAAAAGAATAATGTCGTAAATAATATTGCAGAATAAAAGCCTACTTGTCATATTTGCCGCATATTTTGGGCTGTTTGTGACAAAATTATGACAATTGCTGTGTTGGTAACCAACGTTCGTTTTGCTACATTTTTACCTAATATTTTATCTTAGTGGATACTTTCTCTGCGACAAGGAAATATTTTTTTAGGACAACTAACCGGTTTTTTTAGAATTGATTCTTTTTACCGTTTTCAGATTTTCAAAAAAATTTAATAAGTATTTTATATTTACCTAGTCACAAATTGCTTTAAATATGAAGATAGTTATTTCGCATTAATGTAAAAATAAATATGTGAAATTAAAATTGCAATTTCCTCTAAATATAGAAATTACAATTGTGAAATAAACCCGTTTAAAAAAAACAACTCTCTTGATATTTTTTATACCACTCTTATGAATATCGTTACAAATCCACCTCATAATCTGGAATAATTATGCTAACTTCTAATTCTACTTTCAGCTAAAATAGTTGAGGGATTTCATTACCATCCGAATGATAATTGTTGCCGTCCACCGTGCACTAAAATTGTATAAGTCGAGACAAAAACTCGAAGCTGCGGTACCCATTTTTAATTTTAATTTAAAATTTAAGCATTTTAGTGTTAGCTTAGGGAGGTTTCGGTAAAAATCCTGGTATTATCCTTGTCGGATAGCAGACTGCCCGGGTTGAGTAGTAAAGTGACCAAGTCAAGCTATAAACATGAGACTGTCCCGTTTTATATCTACATTGGTAGGTAATAGTGGTTACGCTATTTAGAGACTGTCGTTTTATGGAATAGGGTACGTAATTCTTAAGAAGCAGCTGTAAAAGTTGGCGAGGAAGTAGATGAAATATTTGCTTTGTTCCAACAGTCAAACCACGATGTGTACTACTTATCTACTTAATTTAAATACAGTAGGTAACAATAAGTTTTTAAATGTAAAGCTTTTGTACCAAGCCTAAATTCAAATTAACTTGAAATATTTGCAGCTTGTTCGCGTTATTATTTTTCATCAAAATTATTACCCATTCTAGGGAAAAAGTGATCTCGCAAAAACGTCTTGTAAGGGAGATATGGTGAGAATAGTAGTTGTCTAATCTCGCGAAATTAGTATTGTGAGGAAGATATGGCAAGAATAGTAGTTATTTAATCTTACGAAAAACGTCTTCTAAAGCAGATATGGCGGGAATAGTGTTATCAAATCTAGCGAAAAACGTATTGTAAGGGAGATATGGTAAGAATAGTAGTTTTTAATCTCGCGAACGTCTTGTAAGGGAGAATATATGGTGAGACTAGTAGTCATCTAATCACGCAAAAACGTCTTGTAAAGGAGATAGGGTGCGAGTAGTAGTAATCTAATCTCGCGACAAAAAAAGAGAGATATGGAGAGAATAATAGTACTTATATAATCTCGCGAAAAACGACTTGTAGGAGAGATATAGCTAAAATAGTAGGTACTTCCCGGTTGACGAGTAGAGTTTTATTAAGGAGCTTTATTTAAAAAGGGTAATAGATACATAGAAGAATAAGTTCCCCGACTGTACCTAGGTAAACCTTGTATACCTAGGCTTCTTTTTGTCATTCTCCAAGGTCTTATCTACCAATGTGCCAAAATACATCTAAATTGATTCAGTGGCTCGCATTTAAGTATAATATTAATATATATTTTCTGTCAGCTTTTTTTATTTATAAAAAATCTATTTAAAAATTTACCAGCTTTTCAACACCTGTATTGAAATAAAACAACTTTTGCGAATTAAAAAACTCGCTATATATTTTACCTTTTACACATTACTCTAATTTAGTTTATACCATTAATGTAGGTAGGTATGTTTCGAGTTTCCCAACGTTTCGACACCTTTCAAGGAAACGAGGGCACGGGATGGCTCCATCCTGTGGCCACCGTATCCCATAAAAGGATTTTTTTTTTCTGTTCGTTAATAGTGCGCACAAAATTTTTAAAGATTTAATAGACCTATGCATAGTAGCTATAACATGGAAAAATCATACAAAATATTATCATAATGTAGTATCTAAAATACAATGTCAACTTTCAACACTATTAAAAACTGCTAAAATATATAGAATTTCTCAACATTACAAAACACAGAATTACGCTTCCCATCACCAATATTGTAATCCCGGGCATAAATTAGTCTCGAATAGCGTCAGTCGCTTGGACCCTACTCTTGGCTAGTAAGCCCCTGACAGAGGTTGATGCGTCACCAGACGAGCGCGGATTGTGGACCAGCATCAACTATTCACGGCTGGGATGCTGGGAATAATTACGTTTTTATATGATTTGCGACTTGGCAGTGTTGTGCAAGAATTTGTTTAGGAGAAAGGGCAGAGAAAATAAATTCAAAAGGCCTTGAGACGTTCTTATTTAGGAATTTAACTTTATATATCAATACAAATACAAATACAAATACAAATTTTTATTGCAAACTAAGTGTGTACAGTGTGTGTGTGTGTGTATGCTTGGAAGCACTGATTTTGAACACTTGCATTACACAACAATAACTATTGTACTAAGGTAACACCATGACAAGAAATAAAACGCCTGATACTTTACACTAGCAATCTTGTCGTGACGCGTGATTGCGTATTCTAGTGGAAAGAAAATTATTTCGAAAGTGAAAGAGAGATAAATAAAGTCACATTGCAAATATTTTTCATATTTTGAAAAATATTTGCAATGTGACAACAAAATAACTTTAGCAACCAGTACCTCAACTCAAATAGCAAACCTCTGTTTTGTAGCTAGTTTAACATTTTTTTTGTGTAAACAGTAACCAAAGTTTTTGTAACTGTATTAAAAAAAAAATCAGTTACGAATTTATTTTAGAGGTATAATTTATGTATCTTCTTTTGGTATAATTTATTTAAAAAAACCTAAACGAAATAAAAAAGATATAAGTGATGCCAATCAATATCTATAATTATCTATATTATTTGATACGAAGTGTTTGTTCAGTGAATATAAATTCAATAAGGTACCTAGCGCCTGAGTAAACTAAAACCAAACCGTCCACGATTGTCGACGTATGAATAAACCT
This sequence comes from Chrysoteuchia culmella, assembly GCA_910589605.1. Classification (NCBI taxonomy): domain Eukaryota; kingdom Metazoa; phylum Arthropoda; class Insecta; order Lepidoptera; family Crambidae; genus Chrysoteuchia; species Chrysoteuchia culmella. Next base: position 13,843,124 of record OU342653.1, read on the forward strand.
CAGGTGAACAAAGTCAACCCTTTAACACGAAATAGAATCGTTACCATTTTTGACAGCTATTGTGGTATATTTAAAAACTCGCTCTCCTTTCAAAGTTTATCCACATTCTATGACAATACCACTGTCAAAAAAACCAACACCAGCTATAAAGGGAACCCTTTAATGTCCTTTGTAATTCTTGATTTAATTTTCAGCTGCGCCTGTCGTTTGAGCAAATCGGTTTTGTGTTAATATGACAGTTGGATGACAGATGCATAAAGGATTGTAAGATTGACGTTATCTTTAACGTCCCAGGTGAAAAGATTTAAGTAGATTATCGGGTTGACAGCAGGTAAAATGGAACTCCCAGGGAGTTCCCATAAGGCGCCGAAAAATATATCAACTCAATACTGGAGCATTAAGATTGGACGGTCAAATGAAATGAAACGTTATCGTTTTCGTTATATATGTAGAAATCTTCTATGCATCTTTATAAATTTGCTATAATTTTCTAAGATTGGTATTGATAAACTACTAGGCTTACTGTGCTCAAGACCTTACACCACATCCTGTTTATTAAGCACGATGTTGGTGGTCAATTGCCTGCCCAGTGATTATTATATAATAAAAAAAGTTTCGTAAATATTTTCAAAGCTATTAATGTATCTGTAATCATATAACTATAAATGTATTAAAAGTTAATGCTTCATTGTTCAAGATAAACGCGACTATTCAATCGCAATAGGTAGTTAGAAGAAAATGCACAGACCAATTATGCTACAGAGACCTACGAGATCACGTTGAAATTCTCTAGTATATTTACCTTTTTTCTACGGTGTTGGCCACCGTCTTTTCATCAATGAGAGAAATATATCCTCGCATTCGAAAGAAACATCTTTACAGATGTTTGACTATCGATTAAGATGAAACTGCCATCTACTTATAACTTTTTAATTTTGCATTTTACAATGCTATTTTCATGTGATAATTTTTAATCAAGTAAATATACTAGAAAAAAGCAACTTGTCTCATGTCGCCCTGACGGGACTCGAACCCGCATCCTTGGGAATCCGGCCCAATGCACTGACCAATTATGCTACAGAGACCTACGAGAACACGTTGAAATTCTCTAGTATATTTACCTTTTTTCTACGGTGTTGGCCACCGTCGTTTCATCAATGAGAGAAATATATCCTCGCATTCGAAAGAAACATCTTTACAGATGTTTGACTATCGATTAAGATGAAACTGCCATCTACTTATAACTTTTTAATTTTGTATTTTACAATGCTATTTTCATGTGATAATTTTAAATCAAGTAAATATACTAGAAAAAAGCAACTTGTCTCATGTCGCCCTGACGGGAATCGAACCCGCGTCCTTGGGAATCCGGCCCAATGCACTGACCAATTATGCTACAGAGACCTACGAGAACACGTTGAAATTCTCTAGTATATTTACCTTTTTTCTACGGTGTTGGCCACCGTCGTTTCATCAATGAGAGAAATATATCCTCGCATTCGAAAGAAACATCTTTACAGATGTTTGACTATCGATTAAGATGAAACTGCCATATATTTACTTGATTAAAAATTATCACATGAAAATAGCATTGTAAAATGCAACATCTTAATCGATAGTCAAACATCTGTAAAGATGTTTCTTTCGAATGCGAGGATATATTTCTCTCATTGATGAAACGACGGTGGCCAACACTGTAGAAAAAAAAGGTAAATATACTAGAGAATTTCAACGTGTTCTCGTAGGTCTCTGTAGCATAATTGGTCAGTGCATTGGGCCGGATTCCCAAGGATGCGGGTTCGAGTCCCGTCAGGGCGACATGAGACAAGTTGCTTTTTTCTAGTATATTTACTTGATTAAAAATTATCACATGAAAATAGCATTGTAAAATGCAAAATAAAAAAGTTATAAGTAGATGGCAGTTTCATCTTAATCGATAGTCAAACATCTGTAAAGATGTTTCTTTCGCATGCGAGGATATATTTCTCTCATTGATGAAACGACGGTGGCCAACACCGTAGAAAAAAAAGGTAAATATACTAGAGAATTTCAACGTGTTCTCGTAGGTCTCTGTAGCATAATTGGTCAGTGCATTGGGCCGGATTCCCAAGGATGCGGGTTCGAGTCCCGTCAGGGCGACATGAGACAAGTTGCTTTTTTCTAGTATATTTACTTGATTAAAAATTATCACATGAAAATAGCATTGTAAAATGCAAAATTAAAAAGTTATAAGTAGATGGCAGTTTCATCTTAATCGATAGTCAAACATCTGTAAAGATGTTTCTTTCGAATGCGAGGATATATTTCTCTCATTGATGAAAAGACGGTGGCCAACACCGTAGAAAAAAGGTAAATATACTAGAGAATTTCAACGTGTTCTCGTAGGTCTCTGTAGCATAATTGGTCAGTGCATTGGGCCGGATTCCCAAGGATGCGGGTTCGAGTCCCGTCAGGGCGACATGAGACAAGTTGCTTTTTTCTAGTATATTTACTTGATTAAAAATTATCACATGAAAATAGCATTGTAAAATGCAAAATTAAAAAGTTATAAGTAGATGGCAGTTTCATCTTAATCGATAGTCAAACATCTGTAAAGATGTTTCTTTCGAATGCGAGGATATATTTCTCTCATTGATGAAAAGACGGTGGCCAACACCGTAGAAAAAAGGTAAATATACTAGAGAATTTCAACGTGTTCTCGTAGGTCTCTGTAGCATAACTGGTCAGTGCATTGGGCCGGATTCCCAAGGATGCGGGTTCGAGTCCCGTCAGGGCGACATGAGACAAGTTGCTTTTTTCTAGTATATTTACTTGATTAAAAATTATCACATAAAAAATCTGATATATTTGCCAATCTTTACAGTACTTAATTACAAGAATTAACCAATATGCAAATCAACTTTGAGTTGAGATAGAAAGGTTAAAAAATATAGCTTTAATTTGTCGTTTGCTAGAAGGACACCGTTGTCTAAGAGAACATTGGAATATCAAATATGTCTCGTAATTCGGGATCTAAGAGCCTAAGGCAACAGAAATCAGATACCTCTTAAAAAAATAATAATTAATCCACATCTCATCAAGTTTTGAGCTTTATGCCTCAATCTTTTATTTAAAAAAAAAATAAAAAAATGTGTTTATTTCGGAAACAGAGTCCAGAGGGTAGGTAACAATAAACTTACCTACTTGCTATGTTAGTATTTATATTAGGTACAGTAAAAATTATTATACGTGATTGCTGTGTCTTTGACGAGTTGGAACATGTTGTTAAAACATATCTTTTGTTAATTTTCACTTTATTAATCTGCCAATCAAGACCCTCTATAAAAACCGTATCACCGTGAATAGAAATGTCATCTACAATCTAAATTCCAAATATTTACTTCAAAAGGACATTAAACTATGCAATAGCTCTATTATTTGCACACATGTCACCGGTCACCATTCTGTTTCATATCAAAGAACTAACCCTACTTTAGATTCAAATACAGGGCGATGAAATTTGTATTTCTAATCCAAACATTCATTACGAAATTTGAAAAATTCTATTCAAACAGAATCACCCTAGTTAAACCGCTTAAGCTAATTATTTAAAACATTGGTATGGGGGTACTGTATTCGTTCCTTTACACAGGAACATAATAAAAGCTCATTTTGTCGGGATGTTCCCTTGCATATAATATTTTGTTTGATCTTCGGCTCAGCAGGAGGGGCAAGTTTTGCAATGCTGGTAGAATGGATGGGGTTCATATACGCACAGTGTAAATAGGTCTTGGAGGATTTAATTAATCTCATTTTGAGTTTCCACTTTCACGATATTATTTCGTTTTAAATTGCCTAACCATTTGGCTTTACGTAAAAACTTTCGTGAAGAGAGAATATCGATGAATTACAGTTATGACAAATAAATTAGTACTGTAAAATGACAATTCATGTCAAGTGTAAGTAGAAAATATCTTCTGTCAATCTTTTAACATTAACATAAATTATACGTCGCAGTACTTGGAATGCGCTCGAAATTTTTAAAATTACTTAATCTATGAAAAAGCAAAGTCATTACGTTACTTCTCGCAAAAGAGACGTTGATAATCCACTCGTAGAAATAAAAGTCTCGCGTAAGTTGAAATTAACGAAAAGGCAATTCTGCAGGTTGAACAGTAATTAGATTTGAGAGGCATCAATCGTAGAGAACGATCATCGTCGAGAGATCTTCAAAGAGCGTGCAAATACTAAAATACATTACAGCTTCGTCCCCTCGAGGTGACCCTGGGGGTACCAAAAAAGCGACACTTATCAGGATAGCTCAGGACTTTCGAAAAGAGTTTCGAGATTTTGACAGTTGGAGCTTTTAGCTGACGACCGTTTTTGTCTTTGTTGTACTAGTTATTGCGCCTGGTGTTATTTTTTCATAGTCTTGTACTGCTGCTGATTCAAACAAATATTAAATAATTTTAAGATGTGGCAGTATTATTGGGAGAATAATCTCATAGTTTTATGATAGACTGTGGTATTATAGTGTTACACAGAGCCGTGCGACATATATAAGAATAAAAATATTTTTCTTACATCACATTAAATTCATATTACCAAAGCCAATTGATAGGACTGCACGACACAATGTGCATGAGCTTGATTAAAAATTAATTTCGGTCAGGATTTTCCATGAATATCTGGTAACCCTAAAGGGCCCTAATATTCCCTTAAACCGTGAAGACGTCAAAGGCAAAGCTCGAGACGCACTTGTCTATTTGTAATTGAATATGAAAATCTTTCGCCGTGCGGGGGATTTAAGAGTCTTCACTCGAAACGAAATAACTGGAAGTAACACTACGATACGATATTTTATGCTTCTTGATTTTTATTTCTCTCAAGACTATCATAACCAGATCTATTTTATCTGGGAAACAGAAGCAGTCTTTTAATATTGCGGTTTACATTTTTATAAGAACTTTATAATATATTTCTTAAAGAGTCATATAAAAAATGTTTTAGTTCCATTGTCTTCATAAAAATCATTATGATGAATGAATAAATATTATGAATTGTTGTTGATCATAACAAGCAACATTTATAGCAGTACAATCGGGGAACTTCCCGGTTGATCAGTAGAATTTTTTTGTGAAACAATTTCTCGGAAAGTACTCCTAGTTAAAAAAATAATTTATTATTTCTTTAACTTGGCGAAAATGTGTTTGTGCAATCGTAATGTCAAGAAAAGAAAATAAGTATTTTTTTTAACTATTTAAGTATATACCTATCGCTAACAATGAACGAGATAATGTATAATTTTTATTGTTATAAAGTATAATATCTCTGCTTGCCAGTGCACGATATCTGGATGTGCGTAAAAACTGTGTGACAAAGTTCATCAAAATCCTTTCAGCCGGTTTTATTACATGATTGAGTGTTAAATATCTATAATTAATGTTAAATATAACTTTCACATCTAAAATATTAGTAAAATATTATGGATTAAGTTGTAAAGCTGATTTTGAAGTTGTTTGTAGTCTTTCCAGTATTCAGAAAGAATGGTGATATCTGCGTTCCCTTACTATGTAGGGAAAAACTTGCAGTGAGCATCAGCTCTCGTTCGCGTCTGGAGAGCTTCGGAACGGCGGATGAATATTCGGAATCCTTTCGTCGGATACTTGTACTTACTTTGGTAATGGTTGAGGCTTAACGTAACTTAGTGGAAAATGTATTTAACTTGTGATATTCATTTTAAATTAGGAAAGTCAGTTTAAAAATTGTTTCTTTATTTTGGGTAGGTAGGTATAGGCACTTCCTTATAAACGGTTTTTAAAAAATCAATCGACAGATTTTGGGTGTCCTCATTCGGAGGTGGCGCCATTAGAAATGACTTTGAGTCAGATTTTGAGTCATATTTTTATCGAAGATAGTTGATTAAAAAATCACACGCCAAATATACCTAGTTAATTACCATATGTAAGTCCACCAATGCCTAGTTGTGGCCAAGGCTTGTATAGTACTTTTCTCAAATTCTTACATTTAACATTTTAAATTTAGTTTCGAAAGCAGTAAAATTAAAAACAATTTAATTAATTAATTACCGGCTAAGCCAAATTTAAGGCAGTCTTCATTAGAAGTATCCACTTCATTCAATTATAATTTAAGAAATTTCCTAAGGTCGCGTACTGCATCTTTGATGTTGGGTCTTTATACGATTTTCGTCCCGGCTCGCTCGTTCATGTTTAGGGAGGAAAAAAGGAAAATTTGATTTCAACGTAAAAGATCGGAAGGACTTTCAAAAGATAGCACTTTCTGTGTAATTTAATTAGTCAGGAAAGTTTTGATTACAGGATGTAAGAGATTATGATTAACTTTTGAGAGCAAGATTAGATTTTAAACTTACTGCTGATGAGCTGAGCGCGCAATTACTGTTGCGTCTTCTTGGGGTAGAGCAATTGAGTTGATTAAAATATAAAATTAGCTGATTTTTTTTCATTGGCACCCTGTACTTGATCTACGTAAGTTTCAACTAACTATGTTCACAAAGTAAAATTTTATATTTTATCGTCCTAAACGAAACGTTAACGATGTATTTAGTTTTGGTTATGGTCCTTTCAAATGATTTATTTATTTTCGGACGTCCAACAGCCATGTTTAACACAAAAGATAACTTATCTAGCAAGAGAAAGCCAATTATAGGTCATCACAGATCACAGATGATTGACAATAAAGTTGCGTTTTCTTTTTTTTTGTAGCTGACATGGTGGTAGCGTTATTATAAAACCAAATACTATAGACACTCTGTATTCGTGAAGATATGCCTCGAGTTTCAGTTAATTCCAGTATAGTAGGTAATGCCAAAATTGAATAATCATACAGAAAAATAAGCATATAAGAGTTCTTATTTGATTTAAAACTGCAAAATGTTAAATTATACATCAAGAATCATCGTTAGAATCCGCCATTTGTTAGAGATAAGACAGAAGTATAACATAAAAGTGAAAGTCTTATTTCGTGCCTTTTCATTGGTCGATTGGCAACAGCTATAAAGCCCAATAATTGTTATCTCAGCAATCCACCCGTTCGGCGCAAGATCCTCTCAGTGACTTTATTTACTCCCAACCGATTGCCAGGTTTATATCTTTTTCTGTGTAGCCTTGAATAAATGCGGTACAATAACAATAAAGTAGGATTTCACCACAGATTGCTGACATTTTCCCTGAGACGAAGGCACGATATAAGCTCGACCTAAACTCTTATTAAAAAGGCTTTACATACCCGTTCCTCCGAGTCGTTTCGGAAGATTCTGCTCGCGCGTTTTGAATGAGAAAAATTGTTATACCTTTTTTCCATTCGTGTAATAAAACAAGTGGGTTTCGGGTAATATTGCTGTATTAAATTGTGTACCTATTGTTTTGAAAGCCCAAAAGGAGCGTGTTTACCGATACACCTATTTAGGTTTTGAACATAAGGTTTTGCGCTTTTGTTTGGAATCATTTCGTTTGGGATTATTACCTCAGGTAGCAATTCTGCGTACTAGGGGAGATAGTTCGATGTGATGCTCTGGCTCAAACATTTGTTTGTTACATCTCTGAATATATATATATATATATATATATATATATATATATATATATATACGCTAAAGTAACTCTGCCTGCCTGCCTGTTATGTAAATTTTATTAAAATTAGCATAGGTTTAGATTACCTATGACCTTAGTGACTACTTTGAAAAGACGGAAAGCTAATTATAAATGTCTACGTAGGTACTTATGTTTTTATTTTTAATTCCTACATCAACATCTAAAGATTACTTTGGTTTGAAAAAATAATGTCACTGACATATTACCTTATATTTACCGTAGTACTTTTGAAGTTCATCTAATTTGCTGCTATATCCTGAGAAAAAGAATGAATAATTTCGCTCTTCGAATCCCTTACTGTTTGTCTGGCACAGAATACTTAATTTTCTAATGTAACAACCTTATATTAAAGTCTTATTGACTATTGTATTAACTCCGAATTATCGGGCTGCATAATGTTCATCAACGGTAAACTTGCCGTATTAGGGTTCACACTATATTACTACCGTGGTGAGACGAGTTACGAAGTTACTAACTTTCCAGACGTTTCTGAACTGCAAGAGTTGGTTTCAATGAATTCCCATGTGCTATTATAATGGATATTGAATAATCAAGAACGTTTTGTAACATCGCTCTATAATATGTCGTGGTTTCATAAAATTTTGACAATGGTGTAATTTCACGAACCTGACGCAAATCTCACGGACCAACCCTTCATTCCTTTTTATTTGAAGGTTGCTTCACCTTCATCCACTGCAATAGGACAGTATACCTAAATATTATGTACAAAAATATGTTAATATTATATTATATACCTACTGTGGCATGGCGACCGCTCTAACCCACTGTGTCATCAAACAATTCGCGATTGGACTCGCTTAAATAAAGTTTGATATTTGCTGAAACCATTGATACAATAAACTCAGGCTCAAACGGTCTGACCACTACGACCAGCCCATTACCATTTTGAGCTCATGTTGGATTAATGAATGCTCAATTTTTATTATACAAGTCATGTCGGTAAGACAAGATAATAACAGAGAAATGGTAGCATACTATACAGTGTACCCCAAGGCAATGGGTTTCTTCTTTAAAGGTGGGTCCAGATATCGGTATCATACCTCCATTTCGTATCAGCGTCGCGATCAAGAACGCTAGTCTAGCTAGACTACCGTTTTGTGCGGTACGGTGGTGCGGCGGGCGTGTTGATACGGATACAGGTATGCTCCGATCCATAGTGAGTCGGCTTTTCGCCCGGTCAAAGGAAATGATCGTAGCAGCGAACTTCCAGAGCGTCCGTCCGCGAGCGAGCGTCCAGAGTTTTTGGATTGCGAATTTGCGACGCGCTATACGGAACAGACGTACAGTACGGACAAAAGAACATATCTGGACACACCTTTATTGCATATTCGTAATGAGAATATTTAAACATTTGGTAACATAAACAGTAAGTACCTTAGTGAAGTGTTTAAACAAACCTTCGTTCTAATCAAACAAATACTGGTCTTAAGCATAAAGACGCCTTACGTATTAGAAAATGAAAATATGCAAATAAAGTAAGCAAACAAACGAAAATAAAACTCCTACACGTTTACTTTCCACTTACATTTTTATCAAAATTACGAAAATAGTGAAAGGAAACATTAATCTTTAGGTACTTCGGGTTTCATTTAATTTAAAGTAAGTGGGTACGAAAACCAAATACCAACGTAAGTAGATAGGTATTTCTAAGAAAAAAATGATAATTTGCAAATCATCTAAAAGCTTTATCGAAAATATTCTGGAGATTCCTCAGAGGCGGACGGTATTTGATCGACTTGTTGCTAATTAGTGATTTTTTGCTGTGATGCCAAAAAAAGCTTGGGTAAGGCCACTTATTATAATCCGTTATCAGTTGCGTTTGTTTTTCGAAACTCTTCCTTATTTATATTCGCGGAAAACGGTTCAAAGGCGCCGAATTATGAAAAATATGTAGTATGTTTTTGCTTGCGTAATATATATTTTTTATTTTAGGATAATTACAAAAGTTACTTTATAAAAATCTTAAAACGTTAACACAACTTATTATTTTGTATGATTCATTTACTACCGGTGGATTACCAACAAACCTGTCCTCTTTCAATAAAACAAAATTTTAATTAGTTTTTGGGCTTTTTGTTAGAAAGCTTCAGTGACAATATAGGCTTTTCAATATTAATGTTGATAAAATAAATGTCTACTCGAATTTTTAAAAAGCTTGAACCAAATTGAAGATTGAAAGAAAGAGCCGAATGTTAGCAGACAAGAGTTCTTCTACGAGTATTACTAGGTTTCTATTGAACCATGATCCAATATTTTAGGGCAGATGATGCATGAGGATACTTAGATTCCGACTTTCAGTTACCTAGCGTAATTTTATTATTGCAATAACAGCCAACAACAAGAAGCAGATGTCAAAGAACTAAAAATGAAAGTGAACGTTGCTTGCGTTGTGTCAAGTCAAACAATGAAGCAGGTCCATATTAAGAGGCCCGCGACAAGTGTCTCCCATACAAATGTAATACCAAAATAATGTAAAATTTGAGCATGATTGACGGTACTTGTGATGTTATTTGGATTAAGACAGTATTTATCTAGGTTTCTATTAAAAAATAATCTTGGCAGACGGGTTGGCGATCGCAGTATAGCCAAGTTTGTAGGAGACGCTGCTGCCCGTCTCCTGAAGGCTGAGTCCCTTAGTCGCCTTTTACGACACCCACGGGATGAGAGGGGGTAGTGCTATTCTAAGCCGACACTACACAGCTATAGGATTATTACTTTAATTGAAAACAATATTAAATACCGAATAACATCACAAGTACAGAATGTAATGCTCTAATATTTTCAAATGATTTTGGTATTATGTTAGTATGGGTAGCTGACCGGTCGCCGGGCTCCGGTGACGTTTAGGACCACAGTTTGTGGTCCTGAAAGCCGCATCAAAAATAAGAATGATTTCAAAGGGATTTTGGGACCTCAGTTCCGGGCCAAAACGGGGAACGTTTGGGACCGGGACCGCGGTCCTTAACGCCCCCCGGCTCGAATCTTTCACCTCCTTGCATCGAGCATCAACTATGAAGTAATAAGCAGTATGAAGTGCCTCAACTATGCAGGCTGAGTAGTAAACAGGCTTATTAGTTCACAAAATAAGCCATGTCGTATCAGTACATAAGTTAATATAACTACATAATAGCTGTTTTACTGCTTAAGTATCTGTTTTACTGAAACGACAAACATATCATTTTTTAATTTCGAATTAAAGGAAAAAAAATCATCGTTAAAATTGGACAACGCGAAGTTTTTACAAGTTTCCGGGTAAACAACTGTCTAACAACGAAATTGAAGTGAGCATCGGCCGATTTCGGCGTTTATTGGTCAAAGTAGCCTGTTAGGAGAAAGTACCTAAGAAAAACAATAATTTGATATTTTTTTTAAAAGAAAAATATTGGACAAAATCGACTCGGCAACAAGTTATTCTCAGACAGAACTCGAACCGGCTCCCTTGAAAATGCAAAAAAAACAAAAAAAAAACATAACTAATTTGGTAGTGTGAGTTCGTTCAAAAGTTAGTTAACATAATTAAACTCCCATTTCATCTTCATCCAATACAAGTACATGTCGCATCGCGCGGGGCGTTCAAAATATAGTGCTGGAGTGATTGACATGGGCACTTTTAAATAACAGTAATTAAACTCTGGCTAACGATCGGTCATCGCGCTTTCACGAACACGCTTGACGTTTTAAGTGAACCTTTTTACGCGTAACGGGCTCAAATAGTTCGAAAACCAAACATTTATTTTAAGGCGCTAAACGACTGAAGCAAGATAGTAATGAGATAAGATGAGAGTGATGTGATTTATTTGGCGAAAAAAACACAAAATCACTTCGTAGTAAATAACTATAGCGATTAAACGCAAATAAAACTAAACGATTGAAATCTTATTATGAATTATAAAATTTTATTGGTGATTTTTTATAACGAATGGGTTCGATTTTGATCCTAATCAAGCTCGGAGGCTCAGACAGGATCCAGAAGGTGCCTATTCACCCTTGCTTTGAAGATAGACGGGTTATAAGTACTCGGAAATACAGACGCAGGGAGGGAGTTCCACTCCTTTGCTGTGCGCAATATAAAAGATGATATGATGATGATGGTATCCACTAAAAACCCATTTTTCAACAGTACTTTTATGTAACCCCATGTGAGAATCATTTAGAATTTTCGTATTTTTAGGATTCGAGGCAAAGTGTCGAGGCAAAATCATAAAATCGTGTTTCTGGTACATTACAAATCTAGATGAAGATATGAAGAAATGAATATCTTATTACCTACCAGATTCGTTACATCTCTAACCATCCTATAGTTCTATATCAAAAAGTACATACTTTCCCGTATAGAGTCTTAAGGCGATGTTGAAGAGAGCATGTTTTGGCAGCATAATTTGACGTGGTGTATGAATAGGACCTATATACATATACCTATAATTAGCCATGATGCAAAAAGTGGGTGAAGCTATGTTGATTTGCGGCTTGCACAAACAAAGGTTTGTGAGAAAGTTAATGAAACCGTGTCGTGACAGAAGCCATGATTTTGGTCAAATATTAGGTTGCTGGTTTACAAAACACATACTTGCAAATTTTAAAAGTCTGTTTAACCTTCTTTTACGTTCAGTTGTCATTTGAAAGTTATACTTATGATTTAAGAACTTAAACTTGAAAAGTTACCTGCATTAAAAACTGCAATGTGGTCCTATAAACCTACAAACTTCTCTCATATTTGCGCTTGAACAAAGAATTTCACACATCCGATTGGCAGCTCCAGTGATAGAGAAAAAAAAACTAAACAGCATAATGAAGCTGTTTGGATTTTTTTAAATTAATATAAATAATTGATCAGAAAATATACAAAATGAATTATTTTAAATTCTACCAAGGAATTTAACTGCACAGAACTACTGGAGCACAGAAATAAATCAGTGTGCGCTCTCAGAAATTTCATGTAGGTATACCTACTTGCAGGTTGCAACCACATCCATAAGTCAAACGACGATAGCTTGTTCTGTGGGACAAGGGATAATTTTACCGCGTTTTACAATTCTATTTAAAGGAGATCAGTCACGTTTCATACATTGATGGACGAAAACAGTCAGTCAACAAAAACGGCCAACGAAAATAAATTTCACATTTACGTAAAACGATTGTCCACTTAATACTGAGTAACTTTTATTAAGACATTTGAGTAAATATTTAAGTAAAAGTAGTAAGTAGTTTTTTGTTGATTTTCTATGAAACTAACAATCTGATCTTATCTACTGATCATCTAATGATTTTAATAATTAATTTTAACTATATACTGAGCGTAAATATTTTGTGGCTTTGCATTTAATAAAAAACTATTAAATTAGCAATACTTAAATAAAATTACCATCTAATTTAGACAGATTTTCGTAGTTTGGATACTGATAAAGGTAAATTGGTTTTAGATATCAAATCTCAAACTGCAACCGCTCTTCACTTAACCTACGACGCGGCACCATTCGTACTTACCCTGTTATTGGGAGTAAATGAAACCAACGCAGGCGCACTTTATCACCTGCGAAATGCACGCTTATAAATCATATCGTTTGTAAGGATAATTTCTTCAAGATACACAAGCTTATTCAATTATGAGCTCAATGTCTTCAGTGTTAAGAACACAAACGTATGACTCAGTTTTGCAGTTGTACTTAGCAATTAAGAAGGGGCGAATCTTTAGGACGCAATAAGTTCCGTACGAGGGAATAATAACATTTTATCTTGTATCTGAGAACATTTATAATAATTACATCATACTATTGACAAGCCCATTAATATGTGATCGATACTAGCGAACTTGGACAAGGAAGCTGCGGAGACGCAACGGATTAAGAACATGGAAAACTAGTCACTGCTCGCGACTCCGATACCTCAATATTTGTTTCTTAATTCCAAAATATTTGACCGGTTCCCAAAACTTTATATTATTATATTGTGGATCGTGTAGAGCACATCAAATAAGAAGAGAGGATGGCACTTTTCTTTCCTTGAATAATTTTATAAATAATATTCCGCATTATTTAATTTCATCCCTCAAAAATTGGTTTTGGGAACAGACGAGAAAATATAGCGGCCAAATATTTTACGACCTGTTTGGCGCAGGGGTAACTAACCCGCCTTCTGCGCCAGAGGGCCCGGGTTCGATCCCCATATAAGACAAATATTTGTGTGCATAAACATCTCTATTCATACATCTTGGTCTGGGTGTTTAGTATGTATATTATGTTTGTATTTACAAAAAAAGTATATAAGTATTTTTATCCGTTATCTAGTATCCATAACACAAGTTCTTCATGAAACTTAATGTGGGCTAGATAATTGGTGTTTTGTGTGCAATTATTTATTAGAATTTATTATTATTATTATTGTTAAATAAATAATTAGGTTTATTTCGCGTGGTTCTGTTACATAAATGATACATTAGCTAGAATTGTTCTAGACTAGACTAGACTATACTTACATCAAATTATCTTTGATCTGTTTATCGGTAAGTATACGTACTTAATTTATTTAACCAGAAAGTTTGCTTAGAAAACTAAAATTCTTAGATGACAGTAAAGGACCTAGAGAGGATAATATCCTGCCGTGTTTTTCTCTCGTTGTGCAGAAGAACTGGCTTACTTATTCAATGTTCAATCATATTCAATTGCTCGCTGTCCACTGGTATTCTTGCATCAAACTGGCAAATAGCTAAGGTGGTCCCAGTTTTTAAATCTAAAATGAAGATGACGTACGAAATTATAGGGTTATATCTGTGTAACCGCGAAGGTGTTCGAATCATTAACCTGTCCTTTTCTTCAGAAGCATCCAAGATTGTATTTGTGTGATCAGCAACATGGTTTTGTTAAGTCTTGTTCAACCTCCACAAATCTTCTTAATTTAACCGAAACATTGATTCAGGTTTTCATGCTGATGCTATCTACACAGACTTTAGTAAGGCCTTTGACTCGGTTTCCCACAACATACTTTTGCATAAGCTGCGTTGCTATGGAATCAGTAGCATCATACCTAAGTGAAATATCTTTCATTGCCGTAGTCAATGTCAAATATCTTCGGGGGTACCTCAGGGTTTCCATTTGGGGCCTGTTCTATTTAACTTTTTTATAAATGACATCATTAATTGCTCTCAGGTCTTCATATATGCCGATGACTTAAAATTCTTGAGAATAATTAAAACACTAGATGATACTTACCTCCTGCAGAGCGGCCTATGTAGACTCGTTGAGTGGTGCAAAAACAGCAGAAGGACCTTAAATCCAAATAAATGTAAACAAATTAAGTTCTCACGCAATCACAAAATTATTAACTGTTGTTACTACATTGACATTCACCAAATACAAGAAGTTTAGCTTATACGAGATCTTGGTGTTTTATACGATAGAAAAATTACGTTTATTCCTCATATGAACGATATTGTGAAACGAGCTTCTAAGAGACTGGGGTTTGTAGTAAGAAACACCAAATATTTCAGAGTCTAAAACTAAATTAGTACTATATAACAGTCTTTTCCGTAATATTATCGAGTACTGTAGCGTTAAGCACATCTTAATTTTCTTCGCGCATTCATAATTGAAATAGAACAACTTTTGCGCTATTTATTACGATTTAATACTTATTAATCTAGCTAGTCAACCCGTGACCACGGCAACTGAAAAGTTGCCGAAACGTCGGAAAACCAAAATACCACAAATAAACCGAAAAATTATAGTACCAAATATATATTTCGGTTAAATAAATCGCACTAAATAGTCCGCAAAAGTTGTTTTATTTCTACTGTAGCGTTGTCTGGAGACCCCATTACGCATCACACGCATTGTGGCGTCTCCTCTTTTCACTGGGTAAATTCAAACAAATTAAGCACTACAATACAGTGTGCGATACACAGACTGCGACACTTCAAAATGTTGTCCTTGTCCCAACGAATTTACCTCAATGATGCAAAATTCGTTATTAAAATCCTTAGAGACCAAATATATAGCACCGATAAGGTCACTAAAATTACGCGTTTCCACTAGGATACCTCGTAAGCCAGTCACACCAGTTTGTCCGCCGCTTAGAAGGACAGTTTTAGGAGCCAATTCTCTTCCAGCAAGATTTTGCAAGGTTATAAACAGCTTCTGTGACAAAATCGACATCCATTATGACGCCGGCAAGAATTACTAAAAGCTATTTTCGAAACTACATTTGATTCATGATTGTAACACTAGCCGCCACATGTACCCGCATTAGTCTTTAACAAGCATAGTTTATACAATCGTTGGTGAACCAATCAATAAATAAATTTCAATATTCTATCAAATATGTAATATATTGTATCGGTCGCTCCAGAAATTCTAAAGGCAGGCATGTGATGCACGGTAAGTATGCAAATCCCTATCAAACATAATTATAAATGAATCTGTCAACCCTCTCGTGACGGAGATGCCCGAGTCTGTGGGGGTTAATTCTGGTCTCAACGAAACGTATCCGGGTTAATAACACCTCGTTACTTCCATGACGACAATTAATTTATGGGTTTAAGTAAATAGGATAAGACATTGTTTAAATTGTCTGTTGCTAAAATATTGTAAAAGAATAGTTTTTGGTATCTTTGGTGACTTAATAAAACTCACTTTAAAGAGTTCACAACTTTTTTCGGTTCTTTTTAAAAAAATAAATCAACAAACATCTGTACTGTATTTTCATAGATTGATTGCGTCAGCTTCACACTGAACTTTTACTTTTCGAAAACACGTTTCCCGAAGAAAACTATAGTCGACCGGGAATTTTCCCGATTGCACCTTCCTTTTCATAAACAAAGTTTTTCTTAATGGCTACTCTAATGCCTTGTTCTCTGATTGTAACTAATATAGCAGTAATCGCGATGCTCTTTTAATTAAAGCTTAAGAAGTTTCTTTGTGGCCTTGCGCTGCCGGAGTACAGTATCTCATTTATGTCTCTTGTTTTATTTTGCCTAGCGATTTTAGATTCTATTATCTAATTTGTAAGGGTGTTATCTGATTTGAATGCTCGTTATTTCAAGAACAAGATCGGCGGAGATGGTAATTAGCTATGGCCGAAATGGGTTTTTTCAGTTTTTTTACCAATTAGATAGGCAGTAAAGCTCTGTGTAGAGCATTGGACCGGATTTCCAAAGGTCGTGGGTTCGAGTCCCATCTGAGAATTCACTTGTGGTCGAGTTGATTTTTTCTATATATCTCTATTTAAAATTTATCATTAGTATAGAAATAGCATTGAAAATGCAATTTTCAAAAATTAATGCAGTATTAGCTCTGCTTAAAAACTTTATAATGTCCAAAATTTTGAGAATATTTTATATTTTATTTTATTAAAAAAAACTTTTTTTTACTTGAATAATCCGTAATTTTCACGTGTATGGAAAATCTATTAAACCTATAAACCTACTAATGTTTACCTTGGACAGACAATCCAGTTCCGTTCCAAGTAAGTCCAACTTCGAGAAAGAGATCTCCCGTCGAATCCAACTCGGTTGGGCAGCATTCGGGAAGCTCCGTTAAATCTTCGCGTCCAATTTACCGCAGTGTCTCAAGACGAAAGTCTATGACCAGTGTGTGTTGCCAGTGATGACTTACGGTAGTGAAACGTGGTCGCTAACTATGGGTCTGATAAGAAAGCTCAAGGTCACCCAGCGCGCAATGGAGAGGGCTATGCTCGGCGTTTCCCTACGTGATCGAATCAGAAATGAGGAGATCCGTAGGAGAACTAAAGTAACTGACATCGCTCGAAGGATTGCTCAGCTGAAGTGGCAGTGGGCGGGATACATAGCGAGAAGAACCGATGGCCGTTGGGGCGGAAAGGTTCTGGAATGGCGACCGCGCACAGGACGTCGCTCCGTGGGTAGGCCCCTGACAAGGTGGACCGACGATCTGGTGAGGGTCAAGGGAAGCCGCTGGATGCGGACTGCGCAGGATCGATCGATGTGGAGATCCTTGGGGGAGGCCTATACCCAGCAGTGGGTGTCATATGGCTGAGACGACGAGGTACTACCTACATAGCATCTCGGACTTGAGATTAATTCAAGGTTTTAGGTAGAAAAATGAGTTTTCATGGTGTTGGATTAAAAATTGCAAAATTTCATACACGTTTTCTAAAAAAAATACTAGGATTTATGATTTTGTAATTTTTGCATTTTTCAATGCTATTTTTATACTTATGGTAAATTTTAAATAGAAAAATATTGGAAAAAAATTAACTCGGCCACAAATGAATTCTCAGACGGGAATAAATACTAGGATGATTAAAGACTTACAAATTGTAAGAACGAGGCTTTATTTTATTACTTTGGCCTTTATAACAAGATACAATCTCATCAAATCTAATTCTAAGAAGTGTATGTACTTGTTAAATGGATATTGGGTAGTCCAAGGTGAATAGAGGACTATACCAGTATGTATGTATGAGCATAGGTAGACGTCTCTCGTTCCATAATAATAATAAATAAATAGTAAATAATTGCATACAAACACAAATTTCTAGCCCACGTTAAGTTTCATGAAGAACATGTGTTATGGATACTAGATAACGGATAAACATACTATAGACTTTTTTTTTGTAAATACATACATAAATACATATTAAACACCCAGACCAAGACAAATGTTCATGTTCATACACACGAATATTTGTCTTGTCCGGGGATCGAATCCGGGACCTCTGACGCAGAAGGTGGGGTTAGTACCCCTGCGATAAAAACAAGTCGTCGATCGTTCTATAGCCTAAAGGTATGGTAAAAGCTATATAACTAGTAGTAAGTAAGCCATTTAAGTATGTAAAAAGGTTCTAGAACGAATCCTCGAAGCTAACCATCGATTATGGCCTAACATCACAACACAGGTTGACACAAGATTTGTGTGTGTAAGTATGAGCGTACATGGTGCGTGAAATATACTGCTTCGGGCGTACAACAGCTCGCACTAACTTCGCTTGATTGGAATCTACCGCGGGGCAGCGATAAATGAACACTGAACAAGCAATTCGTTAAAGAGAACGTGCTGCTAGAAGTGCCATCGTCATTTATTTCTATTTTTATTACGTTAAAAGTCGTATTAGGTATTTGAACAAATAAAAAACAAAAAGCACGTAGGTATTTTATGATTTTTGAATTTTTGCATTTTTCAATGCTATTTTTGTACCTATGTAAGTATAAGCACGTAGGTATTTTGAAATATGGAATCTACCGCGGGGCAGCGATAAATGAACAATGAACAAGCTTTTCGGTAAAAGACAGCGTGCGACTAAAAGTGGCATCGTCATTTGTTTCTGTTTATTAACGTGCATAAAAAATAGACGCGTCGAATTGATAAAATCCTTCTTTTTGTTGAAGTCGGTTAAAAAGAGAATACTTTGCAAGACAATAAATAGTTATTTTCACCTCACACGCTCGGAAGGTTATGTCATCCAGTTTCTGCGTTATTTCGAGCGTAGCGAGTGGTTCAAAGATTGAATCCTGAGCGAAGCGAGGATTTCAAAGGTACAAGACGCTAAAAACTTTTCTGCCGAGCGCAAAACACAATTTTTCACCTCACAACAGCGAGGAACATTTTATGGTTGTTCCGGTAAAAAATTCTTTAAACATAAAGTTTAATCTAAATATACCTTATTCTCGTTGTTTTAATGATATAAAAAACTAAAATAATAAAAAGGGAGTATTATATCTAATTCAAAGTTATTTAAAGTAGGAATATATTGTTACTTATTAATAAGAATAAAACGATTCCGTAAATGTTGACACTGACATGAGGTACAAGACAAAGACAATTTTAAAATAAAGATTTATGTCACAGTCCGAAATCCAATTATAGGTTGTGAAATCTCACCCAGCCTAATATAAAATTCTTATAACAAATAGTTTAATTTTATTGTTATTGTTTTTATGATTCAATCAACTTAAATAATATAATTAAACCAAAACGGAGTATTATAATTAATTTAAAGCTATTTAAAATAAGAATCAAATATAACAAAAAAGTCAATAGTGCGATTCGGAAAGCATTAAGACATATTTTTAGGTATTAAATTAAAAAAGTACTTTGCCACGTTAGGCCGCAAAAAAATAATATTACGCTTACAACTTATTTTAATAATAACTATTACGATACGCAAAATTTTCTGTGTACCTCATGTAGAAACTGTGTATTTTTTTTACAGTAGAAGGACATTATTTCCTGTTGCTATAAAAATAAAACAGAATTTCTATGAAAATAACAGATAAGTAATGTTAACGACGCGTTGGCTGGTAGATGCTGGTGAGATTGTAAGTACTAGAACACTATATTTTAAGGAATTTAAAGCAAACAACGTCGCTTTCCTAACAGTTCGGGTAATAGGTAATCAATAATAGAGAACACAGAAAATATGAAGTTTAAAATACAAATTAAAAAAGGATATAAAAACTAAATATTATTATTTAAAAAAAAATGATACAAGTACCTAAGTTAATTGGAAGCGAACAATACTGTAAGGGCCTGTTTCACAATATAAAAGTAAGTTCTGAGTAGCTTACTTGACAGATGATGACGACCTGTTTGGCGCAGGGGTACTAACCCCACCTTCTGCGCCAGAGGTCCCGGGTTCGATCCCCGGACAAGACAAATATTTGTGTGCATGAACATGTCTATTTGTCTTGGTCTGGATGTTTAATATGTATATTATGTATGTATTTACAAAAAAAAAAAAGTATATAAGTATGTTTATCCGTTATCTAGTATCCATAACACAAGTTCTTCATGATACTTAACGTGGGCTAGATAATTGTTGTGATTGTATGGATATATTTATTTATTATTTATTTATTTATGATTTGGCAGTTGTGATATGAAAAATAAGTCAAATCATCTACTTAGAACGTACTTTTAGTTTGTAAAATTGAAAATGACTTTCAGAAAATGTTTTTCTCGTTCACGTTTAAAAGGGTGCACTTTAAATCAATGAAGATAAAGTTAAATGCCTATTTGTCTGTAAGTATAAGCGCGGTATATTTTGAATTTTTATTGAATATTAGTAAGTTAGAGAACAAATGTGTATTAAATTATTGAACAACCTCAAAATTTAACAACTAAAATTTCCTTATATGGTATTCGCATATTCAACTTTGGCAAACATGCGAATGTTCAAACCTTTGAAGCAAAAGAAAAACATTTGCTTTTTTCAAATTGCCAATTCTGCATCCCTTATATCTTCCCTTTTTTTGTACTCGGAACTCGCAATTGTTCCAAAACCTTGCCGTATCCAGAACATTTCTCCATCTTCATTCAATACCCTTGTTCACAATTAAACCCGCAGCCTACAAGGTCTAGACGTCGCCATCCCGGTCGCCGATTCGCGATAATTACTCCTCGTAAATAAGCCGCCCAAACTGACGTATCTGCGACCATCTCGGGCATTAAGCTATTTTAACTGTTATAAAGGACTAAATTGATTTTTCATATTATTCTGAGTATGAAAGCTGTTTTTACTCTGTATTGTTTTAAAACCTTGCCGTATCCAGAACTTTTCTCCATCTTCGACCAATACTCTTGTTCACAATTAAACCCGCAGCCTACAAGGTCTAGATGTCGCCGTCTCCTGGTCGCTGATTCGCGATAACTACTCTTCGTAAATAAGCCGCCCAATACCAACGTATCTGCGTCCATCGTTAAGCTATTTTTAATTGTTGAATAGAAGTTTAATAGATTAATTTTATTACAATGGAAACGTTACTCGCAACAAAAAAATTATAAAGGAATACCTTAATGAGGTTTTTTGTGTTTAGAGACAAAACAAGTGACAACAAGTGACGAAACTGCAAGTGCTGCAAGTGGAGCTTAACGTGTAAACTTACGACCACTTACAAAGTTATAACTATTACGACAAAGGGGATCATGTTTGTATTTTTGTCGAGTCCCGAGTTGCTCCGTGATCATGGCTCATGCAACTGCGCCGAAATATCGGGGACTCGACAACAAATACAAACATTTATAAAATCCCGTTTATCGTAATAGTTAATGTGATTATGACCATGAAAGTTTAAAATACTTACAAAGTTGTTATGTATATTAAACTAGTTTTAATATTTACTAAAGTAGTACTTAACCCTTAATTCGACGCCGTACAGTATACTTCCCATTGAATTAAAAAAAAAATACATAAATAATAGACCATTATTTCTTAGTTTTAGATGCTATAACTGCATCTGAACCTATTTAACTACGTTGTCAAAAATTAGCAAAGCGTGTGCATCAACGGGGCGCGAGCAGTCACCAGCGAGATGGCGGAAAGGAATAACACGCTGCGTGGGCTTTCGGTAAATTGCATTTTATTAATTGTGTTATGGCTTATTTCCTAACAATGTAATCAAAAACTAAAGATAACATTCCCGAAAAGCTTCTCGTATTGTTTTGATTGTCTTACTGAGTTTTATTTAGTTTTTACGACGCCCACAACTTGCATGTCCAGTATACTACACGTCGTCGATTCACTAGTAAAGTAACTGTTAAATACTATGTCCAGTATTCTTCCCGTTGCCGTATTACTAGTATATTAACTTTCGTTGTTTCGCGTATTAATATTTTTAGGGATCCGTAGATAAATTGTTTTATATCTTTTTGTTTTTCTTTTTTCAGAGCTAGAAATCGAGAGGGCACCATTTGGTAGAGTTGGTGCCGCCTGAAAACGCTCTTTCGGATATAGATAGTGGTTCTGAACCTGAAAATTAAGAGGAAATTGCTGATAAAACTGAGGAGTTGTCGTCCTCACCTTGCCCTTCCATCGATTCATACATACAGAACATTAACATTTTAGACAGGTCTGAAAATTATACACAAGACAATATTTCTATTGACACTGATCAAGATAACGTTGGTACTGATACTTTCATCGAGACAGTAAACGAAAATCTTCAAACAGAGGACTGTTCCAGCATCAGTGGGAGCGAGAAACCTCTGTGGCTTAGTGTTAACAGGCACTGGTACCAGACCCAGAGGTCCCAGCTTCGATTCGAAGCGGGGGTACATATTATTGTATTCGATTTAGTTGGTGATCGGTCTTATATTTGTAAGTCCGTCTGGCTAGCTATCTAGCTAACACCATCTTATCTAAGTCTACCGCTATAAGTAACAACAATGTTTTCGGCATTGTTGTGTTCCAGCAGTTAGAGACAAGATAGCCAGTTCCTCAGAGGTTAAGGATTCCGAGAGAGGTCTCAGATCTTCTTTACATCAGATATGATGAAGGCTAAGAGTGTTCCCGTTGTTCATTAAAAAAGACAGCAACCATGCTTAAGAAGCTGAAGACAACTTGATCCATAAACCGTTGACTTCTATTATTGTTACCACACCGACTGGTGAAGTAAATTATTATGCTTTACCAAGTTTGGCTTCGGAATAATAAGGCAAAACAGACTGAAAGATTGCAAGGAACTATTAACTAACAAATATCTGAAGAAATGAGCCAGAGATTCAACTAGCCAAGTCGTCGACATGTGACATTACTACGTATAATATGCGAATATACAACATTATGGATTATGCAAATTCTGCAAGAAAAATAAAACGAACGTACGTACATTGTTCCAAATGCAAGCAGAGGTAGTGCTTAGTGGCCAAAAGGAATTGCTTTTCTTATTTCCACAATAAGTAAGTAGGGTAGGGCAATAAAAAAATAAGTGACAGTTGGTACTTATATTACTTGTACTATTAAGTATTCTGTGCTTATATAGATTAAGCTATATTGATATTTTAAAAAAACGGGAAGGCTTATTATTTTTGAATAAAGAAAAATGGTGATTATTATGAAGATTTTATGAGTACTTAATTATTATGTTCAAAACATAAGTGAGTTGTTCGTACTTATAAGTTTTTGGAGTTTAAGCATAAGAAATGGAACTATGAGACTGATTTGCTTTAATATAATTACTATTTTTCTGCGGAATCACTTGTTTCTTTTATTCTTTCTCTTTGACAATGGGAAGTATACTGCACGCGGTTGGAGTGCATTAGTTTCTTATGAACTTGATAATGTCCAGTATAGTGGACGTATGTTTTTCAGGAACCTGAAATGGGTAGATTTTTTCAGATATTTTTTCGCGGGCTCTCTACAAGCTAAGAATCAAAATCTGTAACAATTTTACAAATTTTAATAAAAAATAAATCCGTCGAATTAAGGGTTAATAGTAACATAATTTGAGAAATTTTAAATAGAAAAATATCGGAATAATAATTATTTTTCCGATATTTTTCATAAATAAGACTGCGATGACGTTTATTCATTTGTTACATCTCTAAATACAACCAGAGGAAAAAAAATATAATGGCCGATTGCACCAAACTTAATTTTACGAATTCGTGAAAAGTATAACGTAATTGTAAAAGCTGTCAAATTCCATACAATTTTAACAACGTTGATAAGCAAATAACGATAGTGTACTTTTTACAAAAACTTTACTTACTGTACTTTTTACTTTAATTTTGGTACAACCGGCTGTATATTTTTTCTTAAATCTCCAAATGGCAGGAAATCGTAAGTGTGCAGTCAATTCTGGAGACAAAAGAAATAAATTTTTAACGCAGATTATACCAATATTATTTTAGTTATACCCAGAGTTTTTGTAACTAGTTAGAACAGTTGTTTCTTTTTAATCTACTATCAGTGTAGCATATAAATACTTCTATGGGTTTTGTTGCCTAAGTTTTTATTAGATAAACTTTACAAAATATTTTCACCCTCAAACTAAAACGTCCAAGATAACGCTATTTAAACAAGAACATATTTCTAAACTGCGTACAGAACAACCAAAGTATGCAACACACTACCAAAATTTTCATATTAACGTGAAGTTTACACAGAAACTAGTGTACTACAGACTTTCTTTGTATAATGCACACGCCAAAGAATGTACTACACTTAATAAATTCACAGAACTTTGTTTTACTACGACAAAGTAGCTGATCGGTATCGATACCACGCGCACCTCTAAGGATATTGGTAGGGTTGTCACTCTCTTTATGGTAAGTACTATTTTTAAATAAATATTGGTCTTAATCAGATCGGCCATAAAATACGTCTTGTCGAAAAGTGGATGCAATTTTTTAAGGTACATTGGCAGCTCGTCATCATTCAAAGACCGCATCGATTTGCTTTTAGATTCATTAAAGAAAAATCTTTAGAAACTCAATTTCATGAATACAAAAGCATGCAAAAAATAAGTACTATAAATTTAAAATTTAAATCTTAAAATCTTAAAGGATATTTGAATTGAATGTTTGTGCGTTTGAATGTTTGTTATCCATGCCAAAAAAATGGCTCAAGGGGTTTTGATATAATTTGACACACAGATAGTGCAAAACCCTGGATTAAAACAGAATATTTTTGATCCTGATATTTTCCCGGAAATGGGACTACGCGGGTGAAACCAGGGGTAGCTACTAGTCTACTATAAACCTCAAAATACAGCAATTGAATATCTATGGAATAAAAACTGGTTGCAAAAAATAACTGTATCTAGCGAACAAAGATATGCTTAATAAAAAGTAATACTTTAACAATTGTGTCCATATCAAGTCAAATAATAATAAATTACGAGTATGTATACAATACTAACTAATATGTTGTCCCATTCGGTGTCGAGACCCTTGGTCCGTGGGGTCCTAGCGCTATAAGGCTTTTTAAGGAAATAGCAAAAAGGTTAGTCGACATCACAGGAGACCGAAGAGCTGGCAGCTACCTCGGACAAAGAATTAGTCTAGCTATTCAAAGGGGGAACGCTGCCAGTATCTTCGGAACCTTGCCTAAAGGGACTCCTTTTAATAATATATTTTAGTTATTATATTATATTTTTAAGGTTTTAGTTTTAGGGTCATTGTTCTAGTATATATATCTTTTTTAATATTGCCCATAATAAATAATACTAACTATAAAGTCGAACATTGGACATCCCTAATTCAGTAGTGTGGGGACTGTCGATTTGCCCGAAGCTCATAAATCTTCAAGAGTGCTTCCGCAATTATCAATTCGTTAGATTACTGCTCCAGTGTTACTCATATCTAAACACGCTAACGATGTAGAAGCTGCTGGTCAGTAAAAGAACCAATATATTTAGTTAACGACGGCAAGCCTGCGATTGTGGCGGTGAAGCAACTTAGGCAATGGTCGGTCACGGGATGGGTGACTAAAAATGTATGAGTTCGAGCTTCTCTGTACTTGAGGAGGCATGTTCGGCTGTTGTTCCTGGCTGCATTTTGTAGTCGTCGACACATGTTAACACATTGGGCTTTCGTGGTAGGACACTACCTACTTCTTCTCCTCATCCTTTTCTAAAGACTTTCTCTAGCGGTGGGACATTAAAATAACTAATCATGTGAAAAAATATTAGTATGTGTGATGTAATGTAATTTATGCAACTTCTTCTTCTTCTTATCGAGTGAGGAGTAGTGGCCACCTCTGGTGTCAGAGTTTATCAAGCCGCTAACGACTGTAATCAAATGACAACAGCCGGGACCGACGGTTTAACGTGCCTTCCAAAGCACGGAAGCGCTCAGTTGTAATGCCACTTTACGGTCACCCATCCGACACCTGACCGGGCCGAAATTTGCTTAACAAACGTCATTGAATACGGTCAGTCTGTCAAGCAACTTTCAAAAACAAACATAAAAATCTGGGTACAATGCAGGTATGATGTATTTTTTTCATGAACAGTTTGACCACGAACGCGCTTTAGATGTTTTCCAATTTACGTAATTCTGAACTCTAGCGTACTGCCAATACTAAATACGCAAATTATAAATAAGTATGATCCACATAAATCACTTTTATTTCAGCATAAATCCAACCGTTATCGCAACATTTAACTACATGCAGTTATTTCTATCAGCTTCGTACTGCTTCAGAAGTAAAATTTGCTGACTTTTGAAGTGAAATTCGCAAGTTGAGAGCAAGCCGACAGCTTGAGTATACAAGAAAGGCACACATAACTAGTTAGTTTCAATAAGCTAAAACACATTAAGATGGAGCCTTTATGATTTCTAGAAAGCAGGACGTTGTTAGTTGTATTCGTAGGTATCTGACTAAATAATTGTAGGTATTTAAGAATCTTTTGAAAAAATATGAAACCCTTGAATAGGAAAATAATCTGAATGTAGTGTGAAAATGGAATAAAGTTTATGTTACCAGTACATAAGTGAACTTATTTGTTTTAAACAAATAATTTAAAGTTTATAAATATTTTTGTGGCAAAGGATTGGATAAGTAGGACATACCAGCCATAAGCCATCACGCCTAGCCAATGGGTTCTGACTTTCTGACTACTGCCAAATTTGTTCCGCTCTATCCAAAGAGAATCTCAAGTTAGTAAAATTTTTCACCCATCCCATGGCTGACCACGGCAAAAGCGCTTAGGTAAATCTGCGCCATCAAGCTCCTGATATCAATTTTATATCAAAATCACTAAATAAATATGATTTTGATGTAAAATTAATCGTATAGTATATTTCTCATAGAGACAAATGAAATAAAATACAGTCAAGAGCACCTCAGGCTTTACACTTCTATCTTGTTAACGGCTTTATGTCACTCGTTATAGAGGTGGCTTTCGTAGAGCAAGAGCTGTGTGTACAAGCAACCACGCATCGTATGATGAATAGAGAATCAAGAGTTTAACTGAGGTCACTTTATTGAACAACGGCGTCTCGAAATAGGAAACAAGTAATTTTGTAAGATAAACGACCAGTGGAATTGCTTTTGATATGTTCAAATTGTATTAAGTAATCTTAAGCGTTGCGTGCTCTCCGTAATTATTTTAATAACATTTTCACTAAGACTTGGTAACGAGAGTTTTGTAGGCAAATCTTTAAAACGTTTGGTCAGTGACCACCCATCGAGTTAGTCGGAAAGAAATCAAGAATCAAACAAATCGGATAAGAACATTTTGAACATTAACAAGCAGTTTCCTTTGAGAAAACTACATTGTCATTATATATTTACGTCATTTATTGACATTCATTAGTAACGATTACGAGTAACGCCTTATGATTTGATTTATAACCAAAGATCACACTTAGTCTTAGTATTAGTCTTACTTGGTCATTCAGTGACATTTTTACTGATGCAAGATAAATGTGTAATTATATTATTTTCAGGGTACTCAAACGTGTAAATCATCGACCCGAAGAAGAAGAGGTGGGATACTGAAAACATTTGTATTATAAAAATTATTTCCAATTAATCAGCCCTTTTCGTGTCATGCCTTCTTGAGGATGGATGAGGAGAAAATGTTCTATACTACCCCTAATAGAGAAAAAGAAAAAAAACAGCTTAATTGTATCATCAGATCAGCAAGCTTAAACATTACCTCTTACCCCCATATTCTAAGTCGTTCCTCCAAAAATTTTTACACTCCACTCAAACTCATTCGACAAATTTGGTATTCATAGTTGCAAAAAATCTCCTCCACACAAATTATTCCTCACTTGAGTGTAATAATTACAGAGTTACGACTTAGAATACCGATTTCGTGGAGTATTTCGAAGAGGATTTCAGTGCCGAAACCTTCGTTAAGTCGAGGACGAGTAAGTTTTGGAGGAACGACTTAGAATATGAGTGTTAGTCACCCTCTAGCAAGTAAAAAGAAACATATTTTCTACATTTCTCTCGTCAAATTTGAATATCACGAAACCTCGTTTAGAAATATTTCGAGTAGAAGTATTCTGAAACTAGTTCACATTGCTCGTTATATGAGAACTCAGACGTGCCAGAACCACTGTGGACCACTTACGTCGATTTCAACCACCAACTCCTAGCTTGTTACTATTTTAAAAGTTTACATTCCCATTACATAAACTAGGTTAAAGAATATCAAGTTAAAAGTTACATGTTTCACCACTTTGAGTCCAAGTAAGTGTATGTGGAATGCGAATTTTATTTCGAAATTGCATTAAATTTTATTAACCTATAAGTGTGGACGTGATTTTTCTTTACACTGGTATGGGTATTTATATACTGCATGGTCTTAGTTTATATTTTTTAAATATGAGGATACAATTTATGTCAAAGTTTTTATGAATAGGCTTATTTTATATAAGCCTATTCATTTTGGATAATTAATATCATTATAACGAATTAAGATACTATAAGGTAAATTAATTTAATTTAATTAAGCTATTGGCGATATGATGAAGACATTCCTGTCTTCATCATATCGCCAATAGCTTAATTATTAGCGTAAATGGGAATAATATTATAAAAAATAACACTAACTAAACAAAAACAATTTTTCTCTAAAATATAAACTCTAAGAAGGAAAATTAACAATGAAGTTACTTATTACACGGTAAAATATAAATTTTGACAACACAATCTATAGCTACTATTATCTTATTTATGACTTTTGGCCCACGGTTTTACCCGCGTGGCGTAGTTCCTCTGGGAATATCGGGATAAAATGTATTCTATATTTCAATCCAGACTATAAACTTTATATGTGCTGAATTTCATAATAAGCGGTCATCGCGTGATTGTTTAATAAAACATCCAAACTTCCAAACTTTCACATTGTAGGATTCTTTGGGTAGGATTAGAAATCTTATTTTCAATTAAAGGGCCTAAACTGAATACTTTCCTTTTTTTAGACATTGTGCCTGGTCGTTTTATTACAGACATACATGGCTAATTATTCTTGTCCATTCAACAAAATAAAAGCAAAAAAAATATAGAATACTTGGATGTGGAGTCTCAGAGGCTTCGGCCCAGTTAATCAAGCACATTACTCAAGTATTTTGAAACCAACGACACGATTAACTTCATCTACCAGTAAATATGTTTTGCCAGTAATATGAAAGGTGCTGAGCAGCTCAGTGCCCGGGGGCGCGAGGAAGCGACTGATTTGTGAGATTGTAGAGGAGCTTCTGAGACTCCACGTCCATACTTAAAGGTTAATATTATATTGCTTTTGTTTATGACCACGTTTCCGCATTTCAGTTTATGGAAGATTGTTTTGATGCTTTTGTTATGCTGATTGACATGTTCTAGTATGTTATTTGCATGTGATAGAAATAATTTTGGTAATTTTCTCCCGTAATAAATTGGCATACTGTTTGTTCGATGCAATAACGCTTATTATCCCCCCGATTCTGTATGGCAAAAACAATTTTTATGTCACTATTTTTATTTATGTGTCAACACACCTACAATTATAAATTATAAGCGCGTATAGCTTATACGTATAGTAATGGAACTTATTATATTACACACAAGTTTTGTACCCACCATATTTAGTAGACTTAACGTCTGTTCCGATTCACTTTAGTTTTCCACTCCTCAAAAAACGAATTCTTGAAAGGCTTGACGCTAATTAAACGGAGAGTTGATTAATAAGACTCTTGACTATTTAACAAGCGACTACCATTGTCTCTTCATAAAAACCGGGCAAAAAGGACAATAAGTCGAGAAAGAATTGCCGGATAAAAGCGTCCAGTCATTCATTCGGCTTTTAATTATCTACTGTTTAAACAAATCGTCGGAGTCGATGGCGATGCTAGGAGAGATACTTTTATTTTTAATAGAAAATGTTGAAAACTCTACGATGAAAGGGAAAAAGTTCTTTTATGAATAGAACATTCTTTTCGCATATAAAGAAGTGTTTATGAACAAGAAGGGTTTTGTTTTAATAAACTGAAATACTTCTAATTAACATGAGGAGAGCATACACTATCGCAGTTCTCGACTTTGTCCGCTTGAATTTCGTTACACTTGTCCAGGTAGGCTAACATAAACCTATTTAATAAAGAACCGGATAGTGACAACTGGAACCGTTTCAAACAAGCCAAGTGCATAACCTAAAACATAACATACGCTTTATAAAGTAAAAAGTTCATAGAATTTTAAAGCGTGTAGAACTGTGGGTACCAATTTTAGCCGTTCGAAGTTTAGTTCAGCAGCTAGCGTTTGCAAAACTGCGAACGATGTGAAGATAGCTGGTGCTTCCTGATCGAAATGCGTTTTAAATGGGCCAGACTATCTGCTATGGCTTACGTTATGTTCTGTGGACTCCAGCCAAGTCGTAACACTGTCTTTTTTTAATACGTTAAGTTGCAATGAGGGCTGAGGGAGGAAGCAGTTATTTAAGTCTAGGTACAGTTTCGGATGTTTAAGTATAGGCATTACTGTATGTTGACATATTTGGAGACTTGATAATGATTTTATAGATACAAAATATATGGCACAAAAGGCTTAGACGCTAAAGTTGATAAAAATAGGACCAATAAAAAGGCGTTTGAACATTGTGGCCTCGTCACCGCGCCGGTCCGCCATTTTGATTTATTTTCAACCTATATAAAGGTATAGGGAACGTAAAGATGAACAAAATTTTTTTTACAATATAACGCCCTAAAGAATTAGGTTAGTGAGATAATTGGAGTTAAAGATACTAAGGTGATACCTAGTTTGGGTCGGCATTATTAATTTTTAACTGTAATTATCTAGCTAACGTGACACTAGGGCATTATATATCACAACATTTTTTGTTCCTCTGTATGCCCCCTGTTTATTTATATATGTATTAACGTGCGACGTCATTTTGAAAAAAAAAACAAAATGGCGTTTCATACTACGGATTCGGACGAGACCAGACTTCATTCAAATAAGGTCAAATCCCTTTACTACTCGATTACTAACGCAACGCGTACTCCTTTAATTACATGCCGTTAGTTTGTTCCCATCTTCTCTTAACTTGTACTATTTTTCTGTGCCTTATCGCAGGTTTACTCAGAAATCTATACTATCTATACTAATATTATAAAGCTAAAGAGTTTGTTTCTTTGAACGCGCTAATCTCAGGAACTACTGGACCGATTTAGAAAGCTACATTTCTCCCGAGTGACATAGGCTATATTTTCTCCCGATATTCCCACGGGAACAGGCACCACGCGGGTAAAACCGCGAGGATCCGCTAGTAATTTGATATTGTTTGTAGTCGCAGTAGATATCTATAACACATTCTCTTAGAATTACGGTCGTCAAGGCTTCTGAACAAATTTAATTTTTCCACACCTAACAAATACTTAAGCAAAGTGGATATAAAACCTAACTGTAGCACTAACTTTTTTTTAATTGAAGGTTTAATACCCATAATCGCAGTCTCAGAGAATACTGACAATACGAAGAGGCCAATAATTGCACAAACAAGCTTTGAAGTTACCGCTTGTCTTTACTTCGGAATGAAGTGTAGGTAATAAACCGCAAAATAATTGGATCAGGGAACTGACAGGCTTCTTCAACCTGTTCCTATTAACTAAGACGTATTAGAATGCTAGGTAACCAAAGAATGTCGGCCGGTCCAAAAAGTAAATACTTAAAATTTCAGAACTAACAACCTTTTAAAAAAAAACACAGCTTTTAAGTCTCGGTAACTCAGTGGTTAGACCACTTTATTTCCAAAGGTTCGTTTCGTAGGTTCGAGCCCCATCTGAGAATTTACTTGTGTTTAAAATTTATCATAACTTTTAATTGATTTTATTTTTGCATAAATCAAATTTTATGTTGAAAAATGATACCACAGTAGAAGGTGTATTTTTACAACCAAAAACAAATTTTCAGGGTTTTTCGTAAATAGTGACCCCAACCAAATGAAAAACAAACATAAAAGATATATTTTGGGAAATAAGTAGCATTTTGAAAAATGTTTCACAGCTTTTAATTGATCTAATTTTGCATAAATTCAAAAATTCTGCTGAAAAATCACTTATTTTTATGACCAAAAACAATTTCAGGATTTTACATAAGCAGTGACTACAAATGGCGATACTTGCATGAAAATCTAGAAAATTGCTAAATTAAGTCTAGAAGAAGATTTAATTTAGCAATCATAATTATATGAAAATGAATGTATTCACATTGAAATGATTTTTACTTTTTTATATTCTGATACAGTGATGCTTATTACTAAGATTGCCAACTTATAAAAAAAACTAAGACATGGCAAAATGGAAGCTTAGACGTTGCCCTTGTGATCGTAGGTTCTACGAGTATATATGACTAGCGAGATAGTAATGTGAAAACGACGGCGACACACACTGGAGCGAGACCGATTTCGCAGATTAAGCGATAGAACTACGAAATCTTTTCGTAGTAAATAGCTATAGCGATTAAAAGGAAAAGGAAGCTATACGATGCTAAATATTTTTGGCGTCCACTAATTAATCCAATTTCCAAAAGTATTATATATACCCCATTTGAGAAAATCTAGAATTTTCGTATTTTATGAGGTAAAAGAAAATCATAAAATCGTATTTCTGAAACTTTACAAATCTAGATAAAGGTATGAAGAAGTGTATATCTTATTACCAGATTTGTAACATCTCTAACCGTCATATACTATTTATATCAAAAAGTACATATTTTTTTCGTAAAGCGTCTTTTAAAAATATAATCCTGGAATAGAAAGAAAAGTAAGAACAGGATCATCACGAAATTATTTTTTAATTATTTATGAGCCTTATGTACGAAAATAAAACAAATTAATTACTGCTATTTCTGACATGATGATTAAAAATAATATTTAAAAGTTATTTTATTCATAGTGCAATAGCGTTATAACTTATTGGAATGAATAAAAAGTAAATAATAAAAAAGACTCACTGTACGAGTTTCAGCTGTACCCAATTAAAGTCGTCAACGATATTTATTTGGAAAAGGTGCGATTAGCTAATAGGTTCATAATTAAACCATTATTTAATTGCACCTGTTCTGACCAGCCGTTATGCTCAAGAGTTGGGTGACCTACTAGTAAAATTATTTGTATCTTTTGACTTAGCCGACGACAAAAACTGTAACGTGCCGACGACAAAAAGTGGCGTTAATGGCTGAACACCATACAATTCCACATAGTCGCTTATTAGTAAGTGGCCATCGATTTTATCAGGACATGGTAAGTCACTGGAAGTGCCAAGAGCTATGACTAATTTGTACTTTTAAAGTTTCAAAAAAGTACAGAACAGTAACAACGTTGTCCTTATTGTTTTTTATCATTAGGTTTGATTGAAGGCTAAACGTTTTACGTTGAAGGTTTAAAAATATATGTTCTTACTTCACAGCTTATTTCACATTGATTTTTGAAGTGAAAACTTCTTAAGCGGCGTTGTGCACTTCAGAGTTTTAAATTTTTGGGATGGGTAAAAAATGTTAAAGTCCACCTGATCGAAAATTCGTAAGGTGGAGGGACAGTAGACCGCCACGCCGGCGTGGCGTAGGTGAGGAAGTAATATCCCCCTCTCTTTTTACCGCGCGGCGAAAATGTATGCCTGCTCCTGCTGTTTCGTTTAAGCGGTTTTCACTTGCCTGCCGGCACTCCCGGAGTGCAACCCGTTGTTTTTTTTTTCTAGACGACCCGTGAGCATTCCTAGTTCACTCCATGTACTTATTACTTACCGGCCACGCGGCCTGCGGACATTCGGATATTCAAATGTAGGGTTGAGACTTAGATTGCTTCAAAGCTATGCGACCGCGCGAATCTGTGAAGCGATAGCAAGCTTACGCCCGAAAAATACGGTAGGTATAATTTTCGCGCGCAGCCGAAAGAGTAGGCTATTATAAAATGTAAGTACCAATATTTACTAATCTGTGCCGTAAGTAAAAAGAACACACAAAATTTCTATAGTGTATTACCTATCTACATTTTTAGTGCTATTATTTTCTATCTGAGCATATTTTATGTACTTATGTAAAGTTTGAATTCTGAAATATTAAATTTTTAAATAGTCATACTCTCACTAAAATAAACAAGTTTTTGACCTGCGGGCCTTCAATCATCTTTAAAAATACCATCGTGTCATAAGAACGTTTTGTTTGCGTTTTGTTTTTATTGAAGATGTCACATTTTGACATACTTTACACTTTGGAGGCGATGATTGAGCGCAGACGTCAAAAAACACAAGCTAATTAGCATAATAAATAATTAATAAATTTCATACAACCAGAAGAATTAACTATCTGGCCCGAGGTAAATTCTATAAGAACTTGTGTTATGGATACTAGATAACGGATAAACATACTTATTTACTATTTTTTGCTCTTTACACTTAATTAATCGAGATAGTAAATTTATGGTCACCCATCCCGTGACCAACCATTGCGAAAGTTGCTTTACCTTAACAATCGCAGGCCGAGCGCGCGAACCAATGCGCCACGGGCTCCTCAACAATGTAATAATTATACTAAATTTACAGCTGTCTTAAAATCTGCTTCAGAACGAACGAGATTTATAAGGTACTGCACCTATATTTTTTGTAAGAAGAACATAAATTAGGTGTTACGAGTATTCGTCAGAGAGACGGATTTCAGTTTGAAGATTGATAGTTTCCTTGTTAACTAGATTGTAGGTAACAATTTCTAGTTAGTTAGTTTTGCCTTTGGTTAAAACACAGGCTATAAAGTTGTAAGTAAAGAAGAACATCTTTGACTTCATCAAAATATCACTTTGTTGAATAAAAATATTGAGAACCTAGTGAACATTTATTTTAAGGATTTTGTTAGTTGCTTTTTAAAATTGCAATAGCTATTATTTTACACCTACTTACTTCAAAACTGATGAACACTTGTGCTTCTTCTGAATATCTATACACGCATTAAAATAATAATATGTTTATTACGATTTCAATATCCATATCGCCTTCGTGAAAACCTTCGCTGTCGATAAAAAAATAGGTACCTACTTAAACTTTACATATCAGAATCATAATACAATGATCTGAATTGAATCTATGACTAATATTTATCAATAAATTGAATAAAAAAATGGAGCTAATTTTCTCCTCATCAAGCGCATGAGAGTCATCAACGAGTGCAGTAGCCGTATCCGAAATTGGCTATGGATATCATTAGTATTTTTATTAAGGCGGTACCCCCACCGAAAGTGGCGCCGCGTTGAATTTAATTTAATATTGTAATTCTAATTCACAATTTTAATAAAACTAAACGTGGAATTTTTAGAGCCCATTGTCTTGTATTTTTAGAAGGTATCGCTACATCTCGTCATAGTCATTCGTAGAAGTATAGCAAATGTGTCAAAAATGGCCACTTTTAGCAGTTTTGCTATCTACTTCTAGCAGTGACTACGAGGGAATGTAATGATACCGTCTAAAAATACTAGAATATAGGCTCTAATAATTCCACGTTTAGTTTTATTAAAATTGTGAATAAGAATTACGATATTTAAAAAAATTCAACGCGGCGCCACTTTCGGTGGTGGTACCGCCTTAATACGTATTAATTGAACATTTTGTTGAAGAGGTCGGTGGCGGTGGCGCAGTGGTTCGCCGCTCGACCAAAAATTATTATTCAGAGCTCCTACGAGCTTCGAACGACAGGTTAAGCTGTTGGTTCCGGCGGTATTGTCCGTCGTTTAAGACCCCCAATCTGCGTCGAGCGTGGTGGATCATGGCGCATACTCTTTGTCTATCCATAAAGAAAGCCAGCACCCCAGCATGAAGACCGCTATATTACGCGATATGATAAGGTGCAAGATGCTGTCTTTCTTACCCCGCTAAAATGTTAGCGGGCAGTGACGCTAACAGTGCCCCAGCAGTGAGGACATTAAAACTGGCTGTAGATGAAGTAACATTATGATTTTTTTTATACTAGGTACTAGGTTCAACATTATCGGAGCCTGTTTTTTCTAAGTTTCTCTTTCGTGCCAGTTCTCATTTGTATGCTTCTCTTACTTTCATTCTTCATACGATAATTGTTTCTTTCATTCGTCGTCTTTCTTTCTTTAACGGTGGGAGCCCGCCTATTCTACTTCTATTAGTCTTTATTTATTTTCTTATTTATTCTATATGTAACATTATGTTGCTTCCAGTTGACATTAATTCCACGTCCACGTGGGGATATGCGCTAATCACTCAGGCTGGCTGATTATCAAACAAGTATCGGAATGTACGCGCCGTGTAGAATCCCTTTTTGTACGCCGCCGCCCATTCAGCCGCGCCGTTTGTTAATGGCTGCGAATTTAATGCTTTGTTTCATATACCCTTTGAAATTGTAAGTGGAATAATTAACTTTCACAACGATCTATAGGCATTTTGATAATTAACTTGATGTATTTGAAGCGAAGTTTTAGATTAACAGCTTATCTAAATTGGGTTTGTCTGATAGTGGGCAATCAAACGTTCAAGAAAATAAACAGAGGTCACCTACATTATTGTTTGAATATAATAGAATAGAATAGAATTTATTAATTTCTAGAAACATGTGTCGTTGTCTCAGCTATATAACACCCACTGCTGGGTATAGGCCTAACCCAAAAGGAGGGGTTTGCCATAATCGCAACGCTTGGCAGGCGATCGCAGTATGGCCAAGTATGTAGAAGACGCTGCTGCCTATCTCCTGAAGGCTGAGTCCCTTAGTCGCCTTTTACGACACCCACGGGATAAGAGTGGGTAGTGCTATTCTAAGCCGACACTACACAGCTACAGTGTGTTAAAGTCAAATGAAAATAATTAAAAAATGCAATGGGCAGAGTGCTTAGTGTGAGTTATCTCACCTAAGTAACTCGGTTATACACTAACCATCAGAAAAATCGCACCTTTAAAAAATATATTTTTAGACTTAGAAACCACAGTGTAATCAAGAAAGAGAAGTTAATTAGACTGTGGTTGAACCATATTTGGAATCAATCTAAGAGGGAAATGTTGTAAGTATACGTATCATTTGAAAGGTAACGAAAAGGATTATTACCCAAAACAATTCAACTTTTTTATTTTTATTGGAATAGAACAAAAAAAAAAGATAAAGTTTACAAAACAAAAACACTCCTTCGTTTGTTTTTTGTATTAAAACAACTTACTAAATACTTTTTTTAACGGTTAGATAACGAATCACCCCCTATCGAACCTGCATTGACCCTTTAACACCCACAAATAGCACAATGGCCCAACCAGCGGCCCTTATAAGGAACAAAATTGCATTTTTTTTTTGTCACATTTGTGTTATTATGCTTTTTTAATGCAATGAATGTTGTTTATTAAGTTTATTTATTAGGCTTTCAAACGAGGCCAATATTGGTGGGGATACACTCCGTACACGCATTTGTAAAGTGTTAATAACGCTTAAGATTATTTATTAAGTTGTGATTTTTTTGACCTTGAGTGTTATTCGCAGCTTTTTCCCATTGTACTAAGGTCTTAGTCAATTTCACTCTCACCTACGCGGTGGTAACGTGTATGGTTGAATATTTGCAAACTCGCACTAGGCCTTAAGGTTTTTTTTCGACAATATGAAAGAAATAAGAAGCAACATCCTACTTCCTACTATCCTATCCTACTTATATTATAAGTGCGAAAGTACGTGAGGATGCTTGGGTGTTTGTTACTCTTTCACGCAAAAACAACTGAAGCGATTTTGATGAACTTTGGCACGCAGATAGAAGCTCGCCTGAATTAAAACATAGGTTACTTTTTATCCCGATATTCGAACGGGAAGCGGAACCAAGCGGGTGAAAACGCTGGCGGCCGCTAGTTTTAATATACTTTTAATAGTTGTTTGAAATGATAAAGAGGCTTAGACAGAGTATTACTTTTAAAAATGAACATTCTAGAAACGAAGTTACATAATATTTTACTGTTAAAAATGAACATAACAGACGGGAAACCTCCAGGCACTTAAAATTGCGGTTGAATAAATCACGATCGAGGCTGGCCTCATTTAAAAATAGACTTTTGCGTTTCCAAATATGTCCACCGAGCATTAATAATTTCCCTTAAAGAATTTCCGTTTTTTTTTCTGTAAATCTGTTTGCATATTTCCGTCGGAACTGGGAACAAGAAAGTGCGGGATAGAGATACCCCATGGGAAATCTGTACAAAAGGTTTCTGGACAAACAATGGAGATACCAGTGTTTGAACTTTCGGGGTACTGGTTACAAGAACGTCAGCGTTGAGCAACTTGTAAACTACATTAGTTTAAAATATTGCCTTTTTGTTATTTTGTGTGCTCTCGGTTTTATGAGATTCGCTTTTAGTTGATTGAAAAGGCACCGATTCGTTGTGCTTCGGGTTAAGAAGTTGAGTAAATGTTGTTCTTATTTTTACTTTTAGTTGGAATAACTTTCATAAACTCGTATATTCTTGTATTTACATCATCGACGACTGTTTATGGAAATTAGCACTCGTTAATATACTTTAATGATTGGCCAAACGTAAGATAGCTTTTGTTTAACCCTTAAATATAGTCGTGGGTCCAATTTAGACCCACCTTGATTTTTCTAAGTCATAATTAAAGCTCTGTGAGTGCCGCAGCTCTCCTAGTTTCTTAATACCTTCGTAAACTTGGCTGGTGAGCTTGCTGTAAAAAAGCCGACTTTCGTTGGATTCTCCAAAAATGTAATTAATTCCGCTTGGGTCCCACGATTTTAGATACGTATTAGTTAAAGGAAAATATTTGTTTTCGGCTTTCTTGCTAAAAGAGTCAAGATCTTTCAGTTGTGCACCAAATACCAGTAGCTTATTTGCGTGACATGTGCAAAATTTGTATGCAATTCATTTAGGTAACTAGTCTCAATTGAACTAGTGCCAGAACTTTTGTTTTGGAAGCTATTTTTTGCTTTCGGAGTTTTTGTAAAGTAACACACTTTTATGTTAATGAAAACAAATAGTTTTTTTTTTCATACAAGATATATATTTTTAATTTTTTTTTAACACAACCTAATTTCTAGTTGTATTATTTAAGTGCAAGTTGACAATATAAATGTTCCTTCGGTTAATTTTGTTAAACAATTTGATTGATAAAACATATATATGATTTGATAAAAATATATAAACAAACTTAACTTAATTTCAGTTTGGTTGCCATTCTAAAACATGGCTCCAAGGGACCCACAACTATAAATACGTTATTAATTTTCACAACTACAGTTAAGGGTCAATGTTTTATTTTATTTTAACCGTGTAAAGTGTTACATATTTTTATAGAGAATAATTTACATCAAAGTTTGTACGAACACTGAAGTGCATGAAAATTATATTTTTAAATTCGTATGGGTAATTAATAATTTTCCGATTGTACTAAGTAACACGGTTATTTTATATATGCTTTGCTGAGATATACTATTTAGAAAAAAATCCAAGTATTATTTGCAATATTTAACCAAATGTGTTGATCAATAATCAACATTTTCCGGTCTATATTAATTCGCATAACGTAAAACTCATAATTCAAATTGGTATAACGTTATTACGTATAATTATTAAATCGCACAACACTATTCCGCATAACTTAATACGCATAATGTAAATGCGCATAACGTAAATTGTCCTAACGATGACTTTTCACAAATATTAAATGGTATAAATACATAAAGGTAAATTAATAAGAAGAACTTACTTCTGTTGTCTGAAAAAAAAACAACCACGTAATTTCTAACCTATCACGTGACCTACAGGAATAAGGCAAGCTTGCTTTTTTCTTCCTCGTGTCGATTGACAATATACCGTGAAATAAAGATTTCACAAGTTAAATTATTACATCATGGCTTTGACAATATAATTTCGACATATTATAAAGCTGGACCTAGAAATTGAACTTTCGCCATTTTATCCATTAGACATTTTGATTTTAGCGTTTTAGTTACTTCAAACATTCTAATACGTACTCTCTGAGAAGTTATTTAGGATGTCAAAAGATCTATTATTGGGCTGTCACAAAAATACCTAACATCGAAGGCTAAGGCGAGAGCTTCGTTTCTTTTATTAATGACAATTAAAGTTTTAATTAATAACGTTATGTATATGATAAATTTTAAATAGAAAAAGTCAATTCACTTGTGAACGAGTTGACTTTTTCCAATATTTTTCTATTTAAAATTTATCATAAGTATAAAAATATTATTATATTGAAAAATGCATAAATTCAAAATCATAAGAAAATCTAATGCATATTTCAATTATGCGGATTCAATATGATGCGCAATAAGTGTTATGCGATTTTATTATTATACCTATTCAATGTTATGCACAATTACGTTATGCCAAATCTGTTGTGGGAATTCATCTAATGAAAATTAATGTTATGCATATTTAGGGGCTCCCACATTTTCCACCCATCCAAGCTAAAGAATAAAACCTCCGTTGAAAATTAGTATTCTTACCCACCTGATTTTATTATAAGCTCCCAGCTGTAACCAAAAACAGTAAGTGAGATAATTTAGTCTGAAAATTCTTCGACATTTGAATTCCGCTGTTACCTCCGCGTCTTGGCAGATAAGGAGACTAAATTATACCAAGTTAATACTATTTTGCATTAAGTACGAGTAAGCTTGGATAAGATTTATTTCTGAATACATTTATTTGGTATCTTTATGTTTTACGCGACAATAGGCGGTTATTTGGGCAAATAATTGTTTTATTTCTAGTGTGTTTTATTTTTGTTAGTTTACGTTCTTATATTGGCTTCTTGATCAACATTGGAAATTGTGCAGCTGATACGATGATAATGGGATCGGCCTTTTATTGAAAAGGAATATACTAAAAAGGAAACATTCACACAAACCAAAGTAGGTACCTATATAATAAAAAGTAGCAAGCAAGACAAAATCCATAGGGGCTTTGATATTAAAGTGTCAATAGTAAAATAATTGCATTGCTTTAAAAAAAAAAAAATATAATTATAACTAATCTGATTTTTGGGAGTATCAATATTTTTTAATGCTGTTCAGATAGTAGGTTTTGAAAAATAAAAGCTAAATATTTGCCGATGGTAAACGCTTTGTATCATTTTATACTGTTCATACTTGGGAATAATAATGAGAAGTTGGTAAATATGGGGTGATTCATTTATCTTCCTCCCTTTAAGCTAAGCTTCCAAGAAAATTTCCAAAAACTCTTCTTTAAGCCGACATGATGTCCCAGCGAAGGATATCTCTTTAGAGTTTAATCACAACAAAACATTAATGAATCAGACGAAAACAAACAAGTAGGCTTATAAGTTTTACTTTAAGTCGTCAGGTGAAAATTCCAGAGTGCTGTTTTGTTCGGATAAGAAGTCAGCAACTAGACTGGTTTTATAAGATTTCAAATATACCGTTAAACTTCTTTAAGCCGGTTGGAAACTCAACCGAAATTTTCTAGGTAACTAACCGTTGCGAGGCTTTTAAAAAGTTGTTGGGAGAAATTAGAAGTGGGGTGAAATTCCTTTGTACAGAATTTGAAATTACTAATAAAAGAAATATAAATATAAGAAAAGGTATCAAAAGTAAGAGGAAATTACTTTTGAATATAAAGTTTTTAGACGCCATAATGAAGCGTTATGACTGTAGTCAGAACTAGTTGGATCAGGCTGAGACGATATGGGTGTAGAGACAAAATGAGAAGAGAAGATAGGCTTAGTGGAAGACGGAATAAGGTGACGAGACGTAAGGGTGACATTATGAGAAACAAATGAAATGAATCGAATTAACATTGAGAACACGATGAAATATAAATATTGTGATATGCAATACATAAATAAATACCAACATGATTAGATGGATCGAGCTAGAGCAAATTGGTGCGAAGCAGGTCAAGGTAGAGCAAACAAGAATTTAGTACATTGAAGTAGTTTACTCATTTCTAGTGTAATGGTTAATTTTGGATTTAAATAAATAAAAATGCTTATGCTATCACTTACCTTTCTGTATGACAAACAACGGGTAAATGAGACAAAATACTACTCGGTGACAAATAAATGGATTTTTATTAGCTAATGCATCGATATAATCCAAAGCTGAAAGGAACACAGTCATAATAAAATAGATACACTGTTATGATAACAATTACAACAGTTTTAGTAATATAAAAAAAACCTGAGGGTTCATGAATGCCTGCCCAACTGGTGAACGATGAACTCCTAAACTTAATTATGTGAATGAATGATGGTTGATGATGTTGTAAATGTTTATAAAACTAAATGTAAGTTTTTGGTTAATTTAATAGATGAATGGGGTCACCGCTCGATGATATGATTGGGGAGTGGTGATCCACTGATAGAATTTTCACAGCGGGGTATTAGAAGGATAATAAAACAGCCGGAGGCGACTACCGGGCTTCCCTGAACCGTCCTCTAACGCCGAGCGTACTGAATTTTTTCGTACTTTTTTCTGCTTCGCGGGCGGAGTGATATTTCGGGATGGGCGCCGTACGTCTCTCGTCACCTGCGAGAGTAGATTATGGACGAAGGTTTTTACTAACTACTTTAATTTTCAGATATTATTGTAACTGGAGAATTCTAACAAAGGGGGCCGTACTGTAATGTCCTACTAACGAAGCCAGACGGGCAATCTTCACTATAGTAAGCATCTGAGCAAGGGGAATGTTGATTTCCCAGACCTAACGTCTAAAGTGCATATTATGAGTCTGTGACTTATTTTTAATACTTATTATTTGTAAATGTTTATTTTGTTAATAAATTATGTTTCACAGCATACTTAATGCCTTTCTGTCTCTATTACCGGAAAGCTCAGGCTAAAGAAATTAGCCAAGATTGTGTTTACATGTCATGCCACATGGTGTTCACTCATGAAACCATCCATCCATCCATCCATCATCAGCCTGTGGACGTCCACTGCTGGACATAGGCTTCTCCTAGCTCACGCCTATTGTGGCGTTCATGAAACCGTAATTTAAGTTAATTATGTATATAAGTTTACTAATAACAAGTGAAACTAACACTCTGATGGGGTTCCTTTTATTAGATTTTAGATTAATTAAAAGGCTTTAAGGTGAAGTAGTTTAGTTTAATAAAATCCTGATGTGAAGTGGACTGACATTAACCGGCGGCTTCAGCTATTCACTTCTTTTGTAAATAAATAATTTC
This sequence comes from Chrysoteuchia culmella, assembly GCA_910589605.1. Taxonomy (NCBI): domain Eukaryota; kingdom Metazoa; phylum Arthropoda; class Insecta; order Lepidoptera; family Crambidae; genus Chrysoteuchia; species Chrysoteuchia culmella. The sequence goes on from OU342653.1 coordinate 13,886,593, forward strand.
TTAGGTAGAAGAGTCCAGGAATAATACTTGAAGTGAAGTCGGTAACCTCAACCAAAAAACGTCCTATCAAAGTCAATCCATCAGCTTTCAGTGTCACCTGTCACTGTCAGCCCAGCCGGTGCGTTGCGTTCCTTTGCACGGAATTTAAAACGTAAATCAGTTTAGATAAATATTACTAGTGTAAGATGGCCAAAATCAGAGCCAGAGCTGATGCTACCTCTGAATCATAAAACCTGTAAAGTTAACAAGATCCAGCAAAGTAATTTCGGCCACTACAACGAAACACTTAGATACAATCATTTACTGAAAAAAAGGATTATTTTTTATTTTATTTACTAGTTCCCACCAATCGTACCTACCTCCCTCACATATCCTAATGAAAGGAATTTTAAAAATGACCGATGTCGCGAGTCATACGGCCATCAAAGAAACACGACATTACACTAGCAGACATGAAGTTAACACTCAAAGATGACAAGATAATACAAAATATACCAATAACGACTATGAAGGATGTGAAATGTGATATGTTTAGTTCTACGACTGTAGTTGTGAAGTTTGTAGAATTGAATCCAAGGGAGAAATGTATTTGTAAGAATGTTAAGGATTTCATACTTATTTCCTATAATTGTGTGTTAATACCAGTTGAAAGTTAACTTTTAAGGTTTCTCAATATTATAATAATCTTGCCCAAAGTAACTTTCATTGACAATTGGTTATACCTAGATATTAGATAATATCTCCTTACTAGATACCTTGCCAATACGATGCTTAGTATTATCCGTCCGTGTCAACAATTTTCAAAAGTATATCTACGTTGTTTGAGAATAATCTTGAATTTTCGTACTTTTAAGGAATCATTTCGGAAAGAAAAAGTGTCGAGATAAAATCATAAAATTGTGTTTCTAGTGATAAAGGTTTGAAGAAATTTATATCTTATTACCAGATTTATAAATATCTAACCGTCTTATAGTTTTATATCAAAAATTACATACTTTTTAGGGTTCCGAACCTCTAAAGAAAAAAAGAACCCTTATAGGATCACTTTGTTGTCTGTCTGTCCGTCCGTCTTTCGTCGTTTATCTCGAGAACGCGTGGAGGTATCGAGTTGACATTAAAACCATATATTCAGGTCAACAAAGGGGTAAAAAAATGAAATTTGTTAATTAACGTAAAAAAATATAGGATCGTTTATGTCGCAAAAAACGTAGATTTCGACACCCTCAATGGAATCAAAACTCATAAGGTACTTCCCGTTGACCTATAACTATGAAATTTGGCAATTATATCGTCTTTTACTGCGAATACAGGAAAGTAGTAAGTACTAAGTTTATAGAAATAATTATTTAAATGAAATACCTATTAACGTTCTATTATTTGTGATAAAAACGTTTTCTGTATATCTGTTACTTTTTTTAAGAAAGTCCCTAAAAACACTTCTGATCAACCGGGAAGTTCCACGACTGTACGTGAACATTGAAAAGGTGTATTTAAATGAATAACAAAGGGTCTTTCAGACCGGAAAATTTGGTTGTCTGCTTTCCATGCGGGTGAAGCAAATACACACAATATGTGTGGACGTCGATTAACGAGCAGATGCAGACTTAGGAATGACAACTTTTGAATGAATGAAAATATTTTTTATGTCATTTAAAGTTGACGACCTGTATGGGCCAGGGAAGAAATTCCTTCTGATAACGATAGTATGATTCCAGCACAAGCACAGATAGAATATTTGTGTATAAAACATGACTGTCAGGTGATACTCGGAAAAATAAAAAGTATGTACTTTTTGATATAAAACTATAACACAGTTAGATATTTACCAATCTAGTAATAAGATATACATTTCTTCAAACCTTAGCACTAGAAACACGATTTTATGATTTTGTCTCGAAACTTTTTCTTTCCGAAATGATTCCTTAAAAGTACGAAAATTCAAGATTATTCTCAAACCACGTTAGATTAACCACTATTGGAAATTGGTTTGATTGTTGACACGGATAATACTTAGCATCGTATCCGCTAGGTACATACCTATCTAGTTAGATATTATCTAAGTATAACAAATTGTCAATGAAAGTTACTTTGGGCAAGATTATCATAATATTGAGAAACCTTAAAAGTTAATTTTCAACTGGTATTAACACATAAATATAGGAAATAAGTATTAAATCCTATACATTCTTACAAATACGTTTCTCCCATGGATTTGCTAGACTTCTAAATTCAATTATACAAACTTTTTTTCTAAAAGTAAACACAACTACAATCGTAGAACTAAACATATCACATTTCACATTCTTCTTATTCATTAGTGGTGTATTTTAGGATAACATTGTCACGTCAACAGCATTTGCATCGGAATTGATCGGAAAATAGTGTAAATGGGTAATTATTCGACCACACCCAGTGCAATAAATGGTTTAATTATCAGGAGCACTATGAAACAAATTACCTTAATCAATATTTTTCCAATTGACAATCACCAACATATCAAGTTTAACAGTTGAACTCCGGAAATTGCCCTTATTTCCAAGGGGATAAGAACGACAGTACAAAAACTAACCATCGGTTGACACCGACAGCTGTAATATTTATATTGTGGTCGTCAACAGTTTCAATATCGGTATCATTTTTTCTAGATCATGCCCATAATGATGTTAATCAAAGTTCTGTTATCAACAATAATTTTATCGTTGTTATCGTTGAGATATAGGTACTTTTAAGAAATTTGCATCTAGTTGCTACATCATAAGGTTTTATACATATAGAAAAGTCAAGGTTCCTTCTTTTAATTTTTTTAAAGTTCTTCATATAGAAAAGTAAGTAAAATTATTCAAAATTTATTATTATTTAAAATTATTCAGAATATTTCTTTGGTAGCTATCTAGAATTAACAACTACCTAGTTTATAATAATAATAAGATACAATTATAAACAATCAACCATTCTCTGATTACACGGAGGATTTTACACTCGCAATATAATTTTACAACGTGATCTGTATCTAGATCAGTACTTTAATAAAATTTGTCTAAATTAAGTAATAAACTTTAATAATCTTTCGTGATTACCGCAAGAATTACTTGTAAACCAGCCAAGGAAGTAATTTACGGGAATAAAACAAAAATGAGCGTCTGTTTCGGTTATTTCTAAAGGCTATAAAACCGGTCCATCGTTGCCCGCCCGGGCACATAATAAACAAACGTTACAGATACGGGTGGTCGAGCACAAAACATTGTGCGATTTGTTGACACGGCTGCTGTACCCTCTCGACCCTCGCGACATGTGTTTAATCAATACAAGTCGAAAATATTTACAGAAATATGCTATGGCGCTTTCTGTCTGCGATTTTAGAAGTCCAGCATCTTTAGTTTGGTCGGTTATGAGATGGGTGATGTTGAGCATCGGCGCAATGTTTTGTTGTGGCAATTGTTTGACACGGCTGCCGTACCCTCCCGACCCCCGCGACATGTGTTGAATCAATACAAGTCGAAAATAATAGAGAAATATGCTGTGGCGCTTTCTGTCTGCGGTTTTAGAAGTCTAGCATCTTTTTTTGGGTTAGTTTTGAGATGGGTGATGTTCAGCATCAGCGCAGCGTTTTGTTGTGAATATTTATTGACACGGGTGCCGTACCCTCCCGACCCTCGCGGCATGTGTTTAATCAGTACAGGTAAAAAATATTTACAGAAATATGCTATGGCGCTTTCTGTCTGCGATTTTAGAAGTCTAGCATCTTTAGTTTGGTCGGTTTTGCATTGGGCGATGTTCAGCTTCAGCGCAGTGTTTTGTTGTGACAATTTGTTGACACGGCTGCTGTACCCTCCTGACCCTTTGCGACATGTGTTTAATCAATACAAGTCGAAAATATTTACAGATATATGCAGTGGCACTTTCTGTCTGTGATTTTAGAAGTTGAAGAACTTACGTTAGTAGGTTTTTTATTTATTTATTATTATTTTAAAGTAACAATGATTCAATAGTAACAATGCTTTGATTTTACCTATGTTAGTAGATTAATTTAATTGTATATTAAAAAGCCACAAGCAAGCCAATATTATGGTTATATTTATTATGGTTTACATGGGTGATCGAAGATCGATAGCGCAGCGTTGTATTTCGACAACGCAATTGCAAAGACATAAAATCTCTTATTGTAGGTCTGCCATCTAACTACCCACCATCTTAACTAAGTCTTTTGACATAACAACAATGTTCTCTACATTGTTGTGTTCCGGCAGTAAGAGATAAGATAGTCAGTTCTTCAATGGTTAAGGATTCCGGGAGAGGCGTGTTGCCTTATTATTAGTTAACCTCAGATATGATGAAGGCTAAGTGTTCCTCCGTTGTTCATAAAAAATACTTTCATCACGAATTTGTGCAACGCGTCACGTGACTCAACATTGTAATGTAACTAGCTGCATGGACATACATTCAAATCCAAAATGGTCAACACAAAAATGATTCAGGTTACAAAAAAAAGGTAACTTATAAATATTGTGTGTAGGAGTAGAAACTACTTTGTGTTGTCACTTAGCATCTGATAATGACTAGCTTCCGACCGAGTTTCACCCGCGTGGTTCCCATTCCCGTGGGAATATCGGGATAATAAAATCTATGGTACTATGCGTATTTTCAACTAGCTCCATAGCAAAAATTAAGTCGTTTGGTTAGGGCGTCAAGAAAGGTCAAACACACCGTACACATGTTTTAATTTTTACCAACTGCAAAATGTACTGTGCAAAAGATGTTGAAAACCTCTATTATATCAAAACAGCAGATGATTTAATCTTTGCGACACCTTCATGGTCCGTGTTGCTCGAAATGATAATTATCTTTCCTTGTACGAAGAGGGGGAAAAACACCATAAAATTACAGAGAAGAATATGAGATGGCACAAAGAGGCACTTTTACTGAACCTGTGCTACGTAAATATAAGGAAAGGTTGTATATGAACGTTGTAAGATGGTTTTCATTAAACCATTTCTTGTTAAATGTTTTTTTGTGGTGTTATAAAAATATTTTTGACCTCTCACGTTTGGAAAAGGAAGTTTTGTCATTCAATTTCTGCGTGGAAATTATGATTTTGCGGCCTAGCGTGGAAAAGACTTTTTTTATCCAAAAATACGTCTTAATGTGTTCCGAATTGCACTATTGACATTTTATTCTAATCGTAATCCTAACAATATAATATTATAATAATATATTTATAATTATATAATAATATTATAAATGCGAAAGTGTGTTTGTTTGTCCTTTCTTGACGCCCTAACTTAGGAACCAATCGACTTGATTTTTAGCATAGAGTTAGTTCAAAGGACGGAAAGTATCATAGGCTACTTTTTATCCCGACATTCCCACGGGAACGTGAACCACGCGGGTGAAACCTCGGGTGGAAAGACTCAAATTTAGTGTAATTATATATTATTTTAGTTCCTTATCACTATGAGTGCTGAAAATTACAACTCCCCTAGAACTGCCGCTGTTCCAATTTTGTCCCATTACATTTAAAGCAACGATAATAAGTATTAAGCCTAATATTTTAAGCAACAAATTGCGTATTAACTAAAATTTCATTGCGTATTGAAATAATTATAATGGGACAAAATTGGCACGACGGCAATTTATATAAATATAAGTAATTTATACTACGGAAAGAATTCTCTTATCAAAACTTAATACCAATTTTGAACTGATTGGGTAGCGGTTTTAATAAACAATGTGAAACTGATATATCAAACCTATGCATGATTGCATAGCCACACACACATCGCCGCTTTAAATAACTTTGAATTAAGTATAAAACTCATAATATTTTAGTTATTTATATCATAAAAACTTTTTTTTCTTTTATATAATAAAAAGAATAAGGCATTATTTATTTACCGGAAGTTGACAGCGGAAAGAACCTAAAAATTTTCCTCGCTGTTGTGAGGTGAACATTTTTTTGTAAAACTCGCTACGCTTAGGAGGCTTAGGTAGTGGTAACTTGCCGCAAAACCTTACTTTCCAGCCTTGCATAACAAATAACTATTAGGTATGTTACCTCAACGTACATTAAAAAAATCACATTGTTTTGTGTGAAAAATGTGAATGTTTGGATATTTGTTGCTCAATCAAGCAAAAACGGTTGAACGGATTTGGATAAAATTTGGAACACATAGTGAAGCATGTATTAAAATATAGGATACACTTTATCCCGACATTCACACGGTAACGGAAAACACGCGGGTCAAACCATATAAGTCCAATCTGTACAAATTTATAAGCTTTACATAAACTTATTAATGTATTAGCTAATTTTAATACAAAATGGATCGCAGCTCCAAAATTTTACCTTGTTGATTTTGCTCTGCAACGTAATTGAGCGTACAAACAATTTTAATAACTAGACACATACTGAAAAAATATCTGTTTAGCGATTTAACACGGTTATTATGTTTGCACTTTGCTTTCATTAAAGCATAATAAAGTTGTTTTTATTCAATGTAAAAATAAGCGTTTTATTTCAAAACTTTATTACTTTTTATTGTAGTGATAAGATATAATATTGTAAATGCAAAAGTATGTTTGTTTGTCCTTTCTTTATGCCCTAACTAAGCAACCAATCCATGATTTGTACCATAGAGTTAGTTGGAAGAACGGAGAGGAACACAGACTTTACTATTTACTTTTTCTATCCCGATATACTCACAGGAACGGGTCCACGCAATGAAACATTAAACAGTATTAATATGAAATAAAACAACTTTTGCGGAATATTTTGTGCGATTTATTTACCCAACCGTCAACCCGTGACCACGGCAACTGAAAAGGTGCCAAAACGGGAAACCAAAAAACCTCAAATAAACCGAAAAATTATAGTAGCAAATATATATTTCGGGTAAATAAATCGCACTTAATATTCCGCAAAAGTTGTTTTATTTCAATTATGAGTGCGCGAAGAAACTTAAGATGTGCTTAGTATTATTATGAGTTGTGATAATTATTAAGTTCTCAAGAATTAATGTCTGTCTGTTGCCGTGCTACTTGAATGCTTACTTTATTACCTGTTATAGAATTATACTACGCGGTTATGTCTTTGTTCTTGTGAATGACTATTTACAAGATGTCCATGAATGTCATGTAACACAAACTAAAAAGTGATTTTTAATTATTACATCTACTCTGGTAGATCTCTGAGATATGGAAGTCCAGTTATCAAAGTTATGTAGCTAGCAAAAAAGGACCTGCTGCTTTTAATGTTCGTACTATGCCCTAGTTACGCGTAACAACGATATAGAATTTTACATGTGGGATCGATTCATACTTTTGTTTCACACCATCTAAAACTCTCGTTTCAACTTAAAATCAACTTTACTCTTCAAGCACAAGGTCTCAAATTTTAACGATCAAAGATAATGGCCGCGGTCATACTGTCCTGAGGCATCGGATTTCGCATCACGTCGTGTTGATTGCCGAACGACAAACCCTGTGGAAGCCGGCCGGGGCGCAATTACTGACGAAACAGACACCCTCGCCGTGCCTGGTCATAGATCAGTACAGATAGTTCAACTTAACTGTGCGCTTGGCGCTGTGTTGCTCGAACAACAACTTTTTTATGAGCAACGAGAAGACGCTTAGTCTTTATCATATCTGATGTAAAGTATTGGCAAAGCTGGAGATGGAAACGCGCCTCGCCCGGAATCCTCTATTACTTGAGGCTATCTTATCTTTAACTGCTGGAACACAACAATGCTGTTAACATTGTAGTTATGGCATGAGACTTAGATAAAATGGTGGTAGCTAACCAGGCGGACTTACAACAAGTCCGACCACCAACCGAACCGAATACAACATGTACCCCCTCTGGTAATTGAACCCGTGACCTCTGGGTCAGATACCGGTGCTTGTTACTACTACACTACAGAGGTGGTTTAAACGGACTGCAGCGTCGCGTACTACATTACAAGTGCATGCAAGCAGACATAGCGCAAGCAAGAAGTGGTATATATGGTTGACTAATATTTTTTTTATTCGGAAGTATCTTGAATATTTCTTGTTTCTGCTCTGATTTACCAAGGTTAAGAAAAAGCCGTAATGAATTCAGCCTTGAATATAAATTTTCCGCATACCCTCGCATGTGGAGTACAAGCACGGACTAAATAAAATTGTTTCCAGCTTGGTTGTCGCCATTGCTTCTAGGGTATGTTTTGCGCTAACAGACAGACAATACGACAGAAAACATATCAGTCTCTTTGTGTGAATGTCATGCCTAATAAATCCGTCGACTCTACAATAATTAGGATGGTCATAAGAATAATAAAACAAATATCAGTCTGTCGAGTCCAGCAAAGGTAATACAAGTATATTCTAACACTTACACTAACTTAAATGGACAATAACATCTAGACATATAACAAACAAAAATGTTCATTGTATGAAATCAGCTACGTTGGAACAGAACCCACGAGATTTAGCCCAGTTTAACAGGGAAACTGACACTACCTAACCTAAGGCGCCATCAGGCTAAAATGAAGTGTTCTTAAATGAAGTCTTATATTATGTTAAATGTCTGTGATGTTTACTGTGTTGTCTTTTATTTTCAGTAAAATAGCTTAGAATAAAATAATATCAAAATTTTACATCCCACCTCATCGTGTAAAAGCTACCTACACGTGACATTGGCGGAATTATGTTTAGAGCATAGAGCAAGCCATTCATAAAGAAGAAGAAGAAGAAATGAAGTCTTAGTAATAGTGAATCTCAAAGAAGTAGTTCACTTGATTACATTTATTACATTATTGTTTACGACAATTATTAGTTACTTCTACATGTTCATAATTTAAACTCGTTGCAATAAAATGATACAATCTCAATACTGGCATTGATTGCGATGAAAACAGACCTGCTAAATTAAACTTAATATAAATTCGGAAACCATTCAAACACTTTGTATCCATTCATAATCTATGACTCGTTCCGAACAAACCGCCAACTCACAACTGCAGGGACTTACCGGTTAATACCACCCTAAGGGCGCCGCGCCACCCAATCTGCTGGTTGCTTATCGCAATTTAATGGCCTCCGAATTAATACCGCTTTTGTCTAATTTGCGGATACCGGCTTTGGTTTGGCTGATGCTCATTTGAGCAATAAAAGTACAGAGATTGAAACAAAATTTTGATGTATATACAATGAGTTCGCTACACCAAAATCTGTAAGTACCTACATCCATAAAAGGAGCACATTAATGTTGAAAAAGTATGTAATTGACACCATTAATGAAGAGAAAGTGAGAGAAAATAAGTCATTCCATATTATTGTGATTGAATAAGGTCACTCATTTTCACCATAACGACGATACAGAAATATCTGCTCTTTATATTTACGCAAGTGAAAATATAAGAATTCCGATATCGCCTCATTTGAAACGGCATCACGTTTAGCCTCAAATCAAAGGAACGATATAATCCCGTCGTTTCCTCCGTAGAGCCACGACAGAAAAATTGTGAGTCAAAGCCATTGTTTCCAATATCTAAGGGAGGAAAACTTTTATAGGGCACAAAGTGGGTATTATTCACGGGACGAGAGAAATCAAGCGCGGCCGGCCAAAGGACGCCGGACACGACGCCTCAGCAATGCAAAGATATTTTTTTCCAAATGCGGGCAATTTTCAAAGGGTTCGTCTTATGAGAGAAAAATTGACGTACCCTTTTCGATTACCGGAGTCGTGGATCAAAACCGTGACGCAATTAAGAGAGATTATTCCCTTTCCAATACTCGACCGGGCCATTGTGTCTAACGTCGATATCTTCATCTTTTGTGCGTTTGCTCAGTGATTGGGACTCTTCTAAATTTGGACGTACAATTACTTTAATGAATAGCGTTTCTGTACGAATCGAAAGTCATTGATAAAAAATCGTAATAGTACTCTTCACATTAAAACGAATGGTTGGATATATATTAATGTAATATTTCCTTCCTCCTTCGCTTTTTGTAAATGTCCAATTATTATAATGAAACAAGGCGACCAATGCTTGAATATTGGACAACAACGATGAGCATGGTCATTTGAATTATTGCAGGGTCGCTCAAGAATTTGAATATCGAAATATTGAAATCCGTCTAGAATCCTAATGATTCTACAGAACGGTATGCGTTAGGTTTATATGTGCTGCGTTGTACTACTTATTGAATGCTTGAGTCTTTAAACAAAAAAAATGAGATGCTAATACACCACACTAAACTATGAAAAAACAGAATATACCTGAAAAATTGTAGGTAGTACCTATGTAAACAACACATTTAAAAATAAGTGTGGTAAATACACATAAAATATTGAATTAGAATACAGAATTTCTGCATTCACACTATAGTTAGTCTTTGGCACCTTACTTCCAGCCAATGTTGCCAACTATAATTTTAGAAAATTAATGGATTGAGTTCCGAAAATCTGTAGAAATTTGTGAATCGAGAATGAAATATCGGTAGAAGTAGATCTACCGATTTTTCACACCGATTTAGCAGATTTTTTATACGTACATCTTATGTTTTGGCGCGCACTGATCATTGAAATAAAACAACTTTTACAGATTTTTGATGAATAAAAAAAATCAAAAATGTTCTAAAATTATTAATAGTTCTTATTTAACTATATTTTTGTTCAAAAGTTTTAAATGTTCTGAATTATAGTCTGATATTTTATTCCACGGTATTCTGTCAGTTGTAATTTTTTGTCATTTTCATCATCACAAACCTTTTTCTCATGTACTTTTTACCCAACTGCAAAGGAAGAGTTATGTTTTTCGCGCGTATCTTGTTTGTATGTTTTTTGTATTTATATTATATTGATATGAAATAACAAATATTAAGAGAGAGAACAAGACCAAGTAAACTATATAAGCATGACAATATAAAAGAAAATAGTGTTTGTTCTATGCATTCAAAGCAAATAAGTTCAATTTACCTCCGTTTTTAAAAAAAGCTAATGGATTTCATAATAAAAGTTTCTTTACAAATCATTTCCACTCATATCAACATTGTAGTCGTAATTATCATTATAAATATTTACAGATTATTTAAAGAAACATTTGTAACCAAAGATGTGTACTAAAGATTTGTAACCTGCGTATTGGGGTAATATAGTCAAATACTATAGACACTCCAGCGAGTTAATACGTACAGTTTCGTCAGGTTTCGCGTGTTTAGTAATTTGTGGTTCAACTGACAATCCTCAAATGTTTAATGACAAGTTGTCATATTCACCTGTCATGTCAAGTAGGGTAAGTTCACCTGTGAATGAACACGCTCCAGTAAATGCGCAAAGATGAAGTTTTCAATAAAATAAGAAGCTAGATTTATACCGAACACGCATTTTTTTTTAAAAGCGGCTTAATTTTATTATGTTATGTAAAAGAGTACACAATCATTAGTTAGTACAATATAGATACATTATGACGACGTAAAGTAGACGCGATCTGTAAATATTGTTTTCTGTTTGTTTGATATCAGCGTCTTTCACGTTGTTAAATGAGTGACTGTGTAAATAATTATTGGGTATTTGACAGATTTAACAATAACATATGGGAGGTGTTGGATATTATAGCTTAAAGGTAGATAATAATTGCACAAAGTTTTTTTATCAAAAGATTAATTGTTATAATATTTTATTTTTGTAAATAAATTTCCTATTTTTTATCTGTGGAATACATGAGCTGTATCAGGGTGACCTGTTCGACACATAATTAAACAAAGTGTCGTATCTTAATTTCTTACTGTTAGTAAAAAATAAATGTAACGCTTTCCATTTACTTGCTTTTTGTAAAAAGTTAACTCAATTTTTTCATTTGTTCTTAATGGAACAAGGACACATAAAAACCGACGGTGCAAATCTACCTAGTCGTTTTTTATGTACAGGCTACGTGCAACATCTTACCTGAAAGCATGCCTGTACAAACTGTTTTGCGCAAGTAAGATGGAGCGAATGGCCGGGAAAAGTTACCCACTACGTAGAAGGCGTGTGTCCAAACCCTTACAAAAGACAGGTCGTCAAAACAAAACAGGGTATCCCGTGCAGTCCTGAAAGCGCGGCCTGAGTAATCTGTAATGCTAATGATTCGAACTGCGTAAACTTGGCCTGCACGGTGTTGCCTGCACGTGTGGTCGAGCGTTCAGTCCACGCCTCACTCCGTAATATTTCCGATGACGAATTTATTCGAAGGAGGTTTTAACTTATTTCATAGAGCTGTCTCTCTCTAAACACTGAGGACTGTGCGCTTTTACCTAATTGCACGTGTGGCCGGTGTGTTCCGTCTTTTGCTCCGTCATGAAGGAGCGTGTGGCCGGTACATTAGAATGATAGCATACTTTGCGTTTAGCCCCTTCCATCCATGTAAGTATATTTTATTTAGTAAGTCAATATGAGTCATTTTAGAACATAAGATTAATTTATCATAAAAATATGTTACTAAAAGCTAACATGTGAGCAGCACAAAAGTTAAGCATATTATGAACTTTGAAATGCAAGAATATCAGGTCAATAGCTTTTGATATGATATGACTAGCTGTTTGTCGATGTATTTTATTATTTTTCGAGGCTTCTATTCCCAAATGAAAACGCTAAAAAAATCGGACGTCATTAATAAAGTTTTTGACTATTAATAATGATAAAACTAGATTGTGTTCAAATGTAAATATTAATGATATTGTTATGATACTGTTGTACTGAATGTAAAAAAATATTTTTAGATATTTTTTTAATGTATTAATTAAGGCTTAATTATGTAATAGATTTAACAATGCCAAACCAAAAAAGTTTTGGGAAAAAGAAAATTACTCATTTATAACTAACAACTTTTTATCTTTATATCCAATTATAACTTTTTAATTTTGCATTTTACAATGCTATTTTTATGTGATAAATATTAAACAAGAAAATATACTAGAAAAAAGCAACTAGCCTCATGTCATCCCGTCAGGGCAACATGAGACTAGTTGCTTTTTTCTAGTATATTTTCTTGTTTAATATTTATGTATATCCAACATAAATAATTAAAAAAAAACTGAAGAGTTTGTTTGTTTGAATCCGCTAATCTCTGCAACTACTGGTTCAAATTGAAATATTGTTATTGTGCTTGATAGTTCATTTATCGAGGATTTATTTTTTGCTATTGGGAGCTTCCGATGTGTGCGGGTAAAGTTTAAAGTTACGCAAAAAATATGTCCGACGGAATTGTTCCCTTAAAAATAAAAATAAAGTCGGTGACAGCATGTATACCTTTTAAGGTTGACTCACTACAATCTTTTTTATGGGTAGTTAGTCTTTCTAAAATAATGCATCATTTGAGAAGGTACCAATCTTATGAACATGATATTTATCCTTATCCAAATAAATACGTTACTCATCACAAGAATGTAATTTTAAACAGAATTGCTCTTGACGAAATTTAAATACAAAAGATATGTTATGTAAATAATGTTAAGGTCTATATAAATAAATCTAACGAATCGTCAAACCAAAAAAGTTTGGCAAATAAAAAATTAATGTTTTTTTTATTTTATTATTAAATTGTTGTTTTATTTATTTAGTCCTTTCCAATGCAGTACAGGGTAATGTTTTAGAGCCTTATATTATAGAGCAAATTGTGGATAATGATCTTGATGATTCTTTCATTAGTTAGCGATCAAGTACGTAACTAGTGGCTGATATCAGGAGGTGGCCGATATAAGGTGGTTTTACCCCTATAGGAAAATCTCATCTCCGGCGGAGATGTTTCACTGGATGTCGCTAGTTTTCAGGACAAAAAGGCAATGTATGAGAATCGTCAAGAGCTGTGCGTAGCAACTTCAATAATTTGACATTAAAACCTGATTACTATTTTAATAATGTTAAGTAAATTTTTAAGACTATGTTTTTCTAATTGAAACATTGAATAAAACAAAAAGTATTGTTTTATGTCGCTTAAATTCTTTCAAATGCGTTTCGGTTTTGTTGGAAACGTTGATTTAATGGCCACACTTCTTAACTGTCAGAATTCCGTCGAATAAAAAATCAGACTATAGGTAGTTCTTTGCTATAAATCTTTTAGTATAGGTACAATAATAACCAAGTGCCTGTACAAAGTCTTTTTCTTTGGCAGCAAAACTGTCATAAAATGTCTGACCAAGCAATAGTCACCTTTCTGACGGTGTTCTGAAATGTGACAAATTGCTTAACTATATTTGCCGTAAAAAAGTCCGATTGACAGTTTTTAATTTTAAATCACATTGCAAGCAAGCAGGTTAAAGCTTTAAGGCTCTACAGCCTAGTCTTATGTTTCTGCGTTCGGTCACACTCAGATATAGTCATTTGTTATGCAAGGCTGGAAAGTTGGTTATTAAGCGGCGAGTTACCTCTATTGAAATCTGAGCAAGTGAAGGATTCTAGGATTGAACCAAGAGCGTAGCGAGTGGTTCAAAGATTGAATCCTGAGCGAAGCGAGGATTTCAAAGGTACAAGACGCTAAAAACATTTCTGCCGAGCGCAACACACAATTTTTCACCTCACAACAGCTAGGAACATTTTATGGTTGTTTCCGCGGTCAACTTCCGGTAAAAAATTCTTTAAACATAAAGTTTAATCTAAATGCTTATACCTTATTTTCGTTGTTTTAATGATATAAAAAAACTAAAATAATAATAAAGGGAGTATTATAGTTAATTCAAAGTTATTTAAAGTAGGAATATATTGTTACTTATTAATAAGAATAAAAACGATTCCGTAAATGTTGACACTAACATGAGGTACAAGACAAAGGCAATTTAAAAATTAAGATTGTCACAGTTCGAAATCCAAATATAGGTTGTGAAATCTCACCCAGCCTAATATAAAATTCTTAAACAAATAGTTTAATCTTATTGTTATTGTTTTTATGATTCAATGAACTAAAATAATATAATAAAACCAAAAATATAATACTCCGTATCATAATTAATTTATACTCCGTATTATATTTATAATACTCCGTATTATAACAAATATAGCAAAAAAGTCAATAGTGCGATTAAGAACGCATTATGACATATTTTTAGGTATTAAATTAAAAAAGTACTTTGCCGCGCTAGGCCGCAAAAAGCGATTTTCTACGCCTAATCTGATTGACAAAACCTCCTTTTCAGAGCGTGTGAGGTGAAAAATATGTTTTCAATACTAGTGTTGAGGCTTAGGGTGGTAGATAGGTAGACAGGAGGCAATACTGTTTCTAGCAGAAAATCCTGTTCTACAATAATTTGCACCATTTCAGATATCCAGATCGTGGATTTCTCAAATGAAGCAAACACCCCATGTTTACAATTTCACACATCGTGAATACTCCGGAAATATTTCTTTAAACTATTCCAGTCAGTATTGCGTTACATTAAGACTCATATTAGCGTAACATTGCAAAGAATTTCTGATTATTCCCTTGCAGTGCTTGCAATACAGGTACTTCTGACAGGTCCACCCCAGTTTATAGGTTTGTATTCAAACATTACACACCTAAACAAACATTCTGCTAGTGCAACGAACTAACAAGAGCTTTAACATTGAATCTACATGTGTTTATCTGATTCCGATCTTTATCGCCTAGTAATAAGGCTTACTTGAAGATTCAATCTCCTAATAACTAGTCCGTTTCCTTCTATATTAAATCTTCAGGATATGCCGTAAAATCCGTAATACATTACGGATATTTTTATTTTCCAATGATAGCCGATTTGGATTTCCGTTACGCATTACCATTTGTTTGTCTTCCAAGCGGTAGGTATAAGTATGCTTTTACTATAATTTATTTTAATTACATTTATACATAGAAATACTGGAGTTGATTTGATTGAATGAATCTAATAGTCTACACAACACTGTCGATACTTAGATTTTCACGTGAACCTTTTTTTTAATATAATATAAATGTTTTAACACAGATTAAGACTTGTCATCTTTTAAAACCTAAATAAGTAATAGTAAACAGGAAGGCTTGTAATCGGTTATCTGTTAATTTTGTAATTTATTGGTTAATTCCATGTGAAAATTGCTTAAGAAAGTTTGACCTTCTTCCTTAAAGTAGTCCTTATTACTTGTATAGATCACTATACAATGGCTTTAGGAATACCTATTGGAACCGAGAGCTACATACATCTTGTAGTGTATCTTGTTGTATACAAGTATAGTAAATTCGATCACAGATGGAGTGAAATTAACATTAGTTAAAATCAAATTGCTGCTATAGTACGTACGCAAAAGTTTCAATATCGCAGTTTCATATTGCAAATCTGCAAGCTTATGGATTTATTTCTCGCCATCACATAGAAAAGCTAGAAATATTCCATACTTAAAGTCCACACCCGTTTGACTTTCTGTCTAGAATTCTATATTTTCCTTTGTGTTAAAATTTTTATAGCTTTTGCTGGAGACCTTTCCGGCGATTTTCAACTCTAAAGTCCTAGACGATTGATACACTTTGGCATGACACTTAACTACTCATAGTTACTTCTTGCGATACTAATTTGCGGTGGGTTGAAAATTTTTATGCGGCTATAAATTCACAGTTCGTTCTTGAAATCGTGACTCTAACCGCCTAGATATAAGGTTCTATTTTTTAAGGAATCGATTCTGTGATATGGGGTTTATTCGGAGCACTTGTTCTCAGCCAAAGGGACTCCCTGGAGGCATGATCCCGAACTCCTCATTTATCATGCTTGTCACGTGTTGACCATCCTTCGCGTGTACTGTATTACATAAGTACATACTGTATGGCGAAAATATACTGACTGATGTTTTGTATATGAAAAATAGAGGTGTAGATAATAATGATTTTAATAATATGAACTAGCATTGATGAAGTGATTCTAATAAATCAGAGTTTGAAACATTTAGAACAACATCTACAAACGAGGATGACAATAACGGCTATGTGCATTGTTATATGAAATTCCATAGTTTGAAACTTAAAGCAAATATTGAACGTTACCAGAGAGTCGGATGATTAATACATCTAGCAATGAATCCAGTACTACCCACTACCTATATATTTGATGATAGACTTTGAAGAGTTATTATATAACTGTAAGAACAGTGGTCATAATACAAGTTTAGTGAACTATAATATATCGCTTTGTCCCTTTCATATCCATAGACTATTTTATCGACCTGTGTAGAGTAGTTATCGAAAACTTTGACAGTAAATGTCAACTCGCCAGGGCTCAGGTAGATATATGAACCAACATTGAGATTTTTAATTTATACTTAAATTTAGGAAGGTTTTCAACACAGGCTAGACAAATTAACATATTTATGAAACTATGTTCAATTTATAACCCGTCATTTTCGTTAAGTAAAACAGTATTGTTTTTTTTTTATTATGTGACAAAATTAAACTAGGGGCTAGTTAACTAAATTTTGTTCCTCTTGACGCGATCGCATTGAGATCGAGATTAAATTACTGTCAAATGTCAGTAATTATGACTTAAAATAAGTAATTAAACTAAAAAAATATTCTAAAAATTTGTTATGGAAGTAATTTTATACTCTAGTAATTGATTTTAGTGGCAATTAAAATAGAATCAAAAGTTGAAAATCACCAATTATTATTGACAATCAATCTCGACCTCAACGCGATCACAGAATACTTAATAGACGCGATCCAGTCAAGAGTGATGCCCTAGGACACTTTCATATTTCAGTAC
Source organism: Chrysoteuchia culmella (assembly GCA_910589605.1). Lineage (NCBI taxonomy): Eukaryota > Metazoa > Arthropoda > Insecta > Lepidoptera > Crambidae > Chrysoteuchia > Chrysoteuchia culmella. The sequence goes on from OU342653.1 coordinate 13,904,284, forward strand.
CTTCATTGTCGTGGACGAGCGCTTAGTCACACAACTGACACTTAGTAAATGCTGGCTGGAAAATGCCACTACGTCCAATGATACGCTGAAGAACCGTTGATCAGTAAAAATAAACAATTATTTATTATTTAACACAGTATATTTTATTACTAAATAAATGCACTTAATCTAAGTCACTTTAATACTGATTATAAATCGGCTAAACCCGCGATCACAATATTATCTGCACTTTAAATAATATAAAATCTTTTATTCCTTAAAAACTGTTCACGCTTGACACTTCTTGGCACTTAAAACACTTCACACTTCTTGGGCGCTTCGTATTTTCAAGACACTTCCGACTTTAGTTTTTAAATCACTATTTTCAAACTCTTCTTTGAACACTTCCGGATGCGCTTACTAAATACACTTTTTAAATCACTAATACTATACGCTGCGTTGCGTGCCGCTTTTATACCGCCCGCGGAAAGTCGAGAATCGCATGGAATATTCGCGACGTGTGCGTCTCGAACGTTCCCGACAATCCACGAGCGGCCGAAAGAGCGAGACACTATTTCTGTCTCGCTCACTCGCTTCCGCGGGAGAAATTTCTCGCAATCTTCGTCCTTATTTAATGCAGCGCGACTCTTTTACTAACTTTTTGTCTCTCAATGTTCGCGCGGCGTTCTAACAACTATTTCATTGTTCGTCGTCGCTCACAATCTCCCCCGCGGTGCATAGCACCTCTCTTCTTGGATGCGACGACGTCCAGCTCTGAAACACGGCGGGGGGCACTTATCATCACTTCGGTGGTCTGTTGTCATTGGTGGCTCTTCGTTTGCTATAGCTGATTGTGGCTCTTCATTTACCTTAGCTGGAGGTATATCGGAGTGCAGCGCTGTGTGATGCCATCTTCCACACTTCTTACAAGTGGCAGCTCGGCATTTGATGCGCGAGTGTCTAAATCTCAAGCACTTAAAACATAGATGTTTCTTCTTTGCCATGTCCCATTTCGCACTTATGCTGGCACCTCCAAATATCTTGCACTGCAGCAGGTAATGGTTTCCTTGACACGCCGGACAAATATTCGCGTCTTCCCTGGAACCTACGTGAGTGACGCGAACGTGGTACATCTTATGGGGCCCGCTGCCTTTCTGTTCCGGAGACACTGCAGGTGGAGCCAAGTGGGGGCGCCTCCAGTTTTCTTTCAATATCACTTCATTCCTCCATGGTCCACAATGCTTATGCTCCCAAAACTCTTCATGAGGAGCTCTATGCAGGCGTCTGAACTTCGATTCCGGGAACTCTTCAAGTGGGGCGAAGTTTGCACATACAGCTGATTCTTCTTCCAGGAAGTTGCTGATGAGTATCAACTCTGGTAACACTTCATCTTGATGTTTCTTGTAAAAGTCAAACCAGCGAAATTTCACAACTGACGGCATCTTGTCAATAACAGTTTTCACAGTTTCCGGAGAAGATAAATAATTTTCTTTCCCAAGCGCTTTAATAGTTGCGACGGCGTTCTTCACTTGGCTGGCGAATATGCATATGTCGCTTGGGTCCACTGCTACTCTTGGAAGCCTCTTTAGCTTTTCCAGTTCTGCCAATGCTAGAGCCGCAGGTCTGCCGAAGCGCGCTTCTAGTCCCTTCAAAACTTCGTTCGGATCTTCTGCAGTGAACAGAAGACTCTTCACAGCTTCTCTGGCGCTTCCTCGTAAAGCTCTTCGTAGTCGTGCTAAGTTCTGCGTGGCGCTAAAGTCTTTGGCAGTATCTACATAAGACCTTTTAAATGCCAGCCACTCTTCGCTGGCACCGTAAAAGTGTGGCAGCTCAACACTTTCACAACTCTTCCACCTTTCGCTGAGGTTGGCAATCGCCTCAGCTAATTCTTGCACTAGGCTCGTCTCTTTAACTGGTTCTTCTATAATCATTTCCTGCGTGACTCGTCGGTCATAGTCACGGAGACACTCTTCGGCGTTTTTACCCTTCTCATCTTCTGCTTGAAGTTCAAGCAGTTCCAATTCCATTAATTGCAAGTTTGTTCGCGCCATCTTCAGTTTTGCTTCGGCTGCTTCAACTTCTCTTCTGGCCACCAAAATCCTTGCTTTGACCTCTGCTCTTTTCTTGGAGACGGCATCGGAACGTATGCCGACACTACTCCCCCGCAACGACCCTTCGTCATTTAGAAGTTGCGGTATGAGTTCACCGTCAACTTTGGATAATTGAGCATTGTCTTCAATGCATCGCACTTCGTCACTTTTAAGTTGGAGGTCGATTTTTTCTTCAGGTGTTGATGAAGAAGTATCCTCTTCACGATGCTGTATAACTTCGAGATATGGTGTGGCACGAGTTGACTCTTTAGCTCTTCTTTTACTTCTTGAACGTTTCGAAATGGACGTAGACTTCGGCATGCTCTTCGTCTCCAGATCCGGCTCGAAGGACCAAAAATATGTCGTGGACGAGCGCTTAGTCACACAACTGACACTTAAATATTGCTGGCTGGAAAATGCCACTACGTCCAATGATACGCTGAAGAACCGTTGATCAGTACAAATAAACAATTATTATTTATTATTTAACACAGTATATTTTATTATTAAATAAATGCACTGAATCAAAGTCACTTCAATACAGTATATAAATCGGCTAAATCCGCGATCACAAAATTATCTGCACTTTAAATAATATAAAATCTTTTATTCCTTAAAAACAGTTCACGCTTGACACTTCTAATTCGCTGCACTTGTTTGAACACTTCTTGGGCGCTTCGTATTTTCAAGACACTTCCGACTTTAGTTTTTAAATCACTATTTTCAAACTCTTCTTTGAACACTTCCGGATGCGCTTACTAAATACACTTTTAAATCACTATACTATACGCTGCGCTGCGTGCCGCTTTTATACCGCCCGCGGAAAGTCGAGAATCGCATGGAATATTCGCGACGTGTGCGTCTCGAACGTTCCCGACAATCCACGAGCGGCCGAAAGAGCGAGACACTATTTCTGTCTCGCTCACTCGCTTCCGCGGGAGAAATTTCTCGCAATCTTCGTCCTTATTTAATGCAGCGCGACTCTTTTACTAACTTTTTGTCTCTCAATGTTCGCGCGGCGTTCTAACAACTATTTCATTGTTCGTCGTCGCTCACATTCATACTCTGAAATTTGTAGTAAATGTGTGATAATGTGCCGTGTGGTAACGGCCTAAGAATACAAGTGTCACCACTCACTTACATGCCTGGAATGTCGTAAGAGGCGACTAAGAGGCTCGACGCATTGAAAACCTATGTGATAGAAGGAAAACTTGAAACAAACCCTCTATCAACCCGTCTGGCCAGCGTGGTAGCAGTAGCCTAATAGCCCCCTATAAACGCCACAATAGGCGTGAGCTAGGTGAGGCCTATGTCCAGCAGTGGAAGTCCACAGGCTGATGATGATGATGAGTGATAATGGTAAATAATACTAAACATACCCTTGGTGCGAGTTTGACAAAACATAAAAGTTATCGAAAACTATCGACTTGTCTCTTTCATATCCATAGACTGCTTTACCGACATGAGTAGAGCATCCGATAGTTGTCGAAAACCTTGACAGTAAATGTCAACTCGTATTAAGGGCTCATGTCCACATAGACTGCGTTTTCGACATGATAAGTGCATCCGATATTTTTTGATAATGTTGATAGTTAATGTCAACTCGTACTTTGGGTATGGGTTTAGCACGAAAAACTTTCAAAACACTATCCCGAAAGTACCTATTCACGTCAAAAAATGTATCTGGTCTAGTTACTTTTAGGTCCGTTAAGAACGCTGCTCAATATCTCATACAGTTTTGTTGACGGATCTTTGTTGATACTTTCTCGACAGTTTTTTGTCTTACCCACTGGTATTATTAATGTGACCATTGTGAAAATACCTTACGTATTGATTGTAACTTGCAAACTTTGATGGCAATAGTTAATGCGGATAGGGTTAGTGATTATGATTTATTGAATGGCTTGAAACTTTGCTACTGTAATGATCAGAGAACAAGCTTTATAGGCGTTCAGTTTAAAGGGCCCGTTAAGATCATTATAATCACCAGGAACTAATGAAGCTATTGGATTGGGTGCTAACGATAACAAAAGAGGGATGACTTGACTTTTGATCAATAATAAAATGTTTGGTTAAAATTTTGAATCGTGCGTCACGACTTCCCCCCGATTGCCCCCGCACTACTCCCATTACAAGGTAATACATAATTATGAAGATTAAAAAAAAAATTAAACCTCAAAATGTTTGAAAATCTACATAGTGGACCCCTGCACTACAAGATTACGTCCATTTTTTTTTTCAAAATTTTCTTTAAATATCGTAATATTGCTTTTAAATAATAAAAAAAAACATAATTTCTGGCGCTTCCCCGGCCGCTGCCGCGGCACGCTCGCTCGGCTCTCACATTACATATTTAATAAAGTTTTTAAAAAATGTCGTTACTGGCGCTTCGCGGGCCGCTTATGTAATTTTATGTATGGCCTTGGTGTCAATGTTTTAAGTGCTAGCAGACATTTCAGCTTATTTATTGCGTTTTGTTTCACGGCATTGCATAGACAGTTATTTTTTTACGATAAGTCAAACAATGATAATGTGAGGTGAATTAGCGTTTCGTTTCAGGTTTTAACCATTTTTTTTACATTAAATAGGCTTACTCTTGGCTTAGTTCTGAATCGTTAGATTAAGAAGAGGCCTAAGATGGAGCGAGCTTGCCTAGAAAAAGCCTATTCACTCGAGCTTTAAATATACCAGGGTTGTAGACACCCGGGAATACAGACGCAGGCAGGGAATTCCACTCTCTGGCTGTGCGCATAATAAAAGATGAGGAAAAGCGCTTTGTACGCAGACGAGGTATATCAACCAGGTAGGGATGATAGCATGCGGTACGTCTGGATTCCCGGTGGTAAAAAGGAGCTGGCGGTATGAGCTCATGCAGCTCAATAGCACACTCTCCGAAGTACAATCTGTAGAACACCGATAATGAAGCAACTCTTCGTCGATGAGGGAGACTGTGGAGCTTGTTGTTCACCAGATTATCATCCCCAATGAGTTTTCTGGCTCTGCGTTCCACCGAGTCGAGTGCGGCCAGCTGGTATTTTGCTGAACCATCCCAAAGGTGGGAGCAGTATTCCATGCACGGACGAATTTGTGCTTTATATAACATAAGAAGCTGTTCCGGCGTGAAATACCGCTTAACCCTATTTAAGATGCCCAGCTTTTTTGCCGCAGTCTGAGCTTTCAACTCGATGTTATCGCCGAAGTTGAGACCTGATGCAACTTCATACCAAGAAGTTCAAGATTCTCAGTGATTGGTATAGTTGTACCGCGGAAAGTAAGAGTCATGTCGAAAGGACTCTTTTTGGCGGAGAATAAACACGCCTGTGTTTTGGCAGCGTTAAAACTGACCAGATTGTTGTCACCCCAATGGGAGACAAGACTTAAGGTCGAGTTAGTCCGCTCAGCCATGGCCTCTCTTAAAGAACGAGACTCCTCCCCGCTGACTTTTGCGTTGGATAAATATCTCTCCGTAACCGTGCTGTCATCTGCATACCCAACAATACCGGGCACAAGCAGGTCATTAATATGCAGCAGGAATAAAGTCGCGGAGAGAACAGATCCCTGAGGAACTCCGGCATCAATAGCCTTGAGGTCAGAGGAGCAGCCGTCAATGACTACACGTATTGACCGTTCACTCAGAAAATCAGAGACCCAATCGCAAAACTCAGCAGTGATACCGTATGATGGAAGTTTGCTTAACAAGCTAGCGTGCCAGACCACGTCGAAGGCTTTCGAGATGTCGAGTGACACGGCGAGAGCTTCGCCATGTTTCTCGATAGCCTCGCCCCAGCAATGCGTAACGTACACTAGAAGATTTAAAGAAGGATTTTAGAATGAAATCAAATAAAAAATAAATCGAAACGTTTATTATACAGGTCGTTATTTGGTTGTATGTAAGAAACCAAGAGCCGGCTGCGATTGCAAAACGTGGAGTTAGATTAAATCGAGTTTCATAAGATCAAGTCAAAGAAGTCTACACATAAGTCATGAAAAAATATGTGTTAAAATAATTGGTTCAGATGACAAAAAGACAGGAGTTCACAAGTCCACAATATCCACAATGTCCCATAAGGGTGCAGAAACTAATTACAAGGGTGTGATTTGCTTCCGTAAAAATAATGTAAGAAACTGAAGGCTTTATTCCCGTAGTCAAACATATTCAAATAAGCAACATACAAAATGTTTTAATATTCTTAATTAACGGAAATGCGAGTTACATACTGGTATGTGAGTAAAACTTACTAGTTTAATTGAAATAAAACAACTTTTACGGATATCAAACGCGCTATATTTCCACGAACTAAGTTGTAATTGTCCGTATTTTTAGGTTTTTTAGGGGTTTTTGATTTTCCTGCCGTGGTCACGGGATGTTTCAACGGTCATCCCGTGACCACGGCAGCTGTAAAGGTGCCGAAACGTCGGGAAAATCAAAAAACCCCTAAAAATACGGACAATTACAACTTAGTTCGTGGAAGTAAAAAATATTAAAAGTTGTTTTATTTCAATGAACAGTGCGCGCCAAAACATAAGATGTAGGTACGTTACTAGTTTAATTTCATTCGATAGACAAACTATTCGAATAGTAAGTAAAACTAACCAAAACTAAAAGTACCTTTGTTATTCAAAGAATAACTCCACCGCTGTCCTAAATAAAATATCTATGAACCAGACCCCATTTAAATCCCTTCTACCGACATCAATGCTAACACCCCTTTACAGAACTTTTATTCAACTCAAAGAAAATCCCTTGTTTCGAACAAATCAATGGCGTTTTTATTTGCCGCCCAATTTTCTTAACCAATACATCTCTACCGACGGGAAGTATCTGGATAAAGGGCACAAAGCGAAAAATAACAACGGAAGCAGCCACAACAATAAAGAGAAACCAAATTAAGGATTCCACAACGAATATCTCCTTGAAAAAGAGGCTAAAATTGTGGCTGTGATTTGAATTTATTACCCTTAGGCTTATTTTATTTCAGTTTGCCACGGAATATGGTTTGGCCATCTTGCGGGGTCCGTAGACGATATTGTAAACATTGTCTTTGTGTACCAGTGGATCGTTGTGTCATGACATCCAGTTTCATTTGTTCACTTGAAGTATAAAGCCGCCTCTGTGGTCTAGTGGTAACAACCACCGGTTTTAGCTCCCGGGTTCGATTCCCAGCAGTCCCAATCCAGAGGTCCCCGGTTCGATTCCCAGCGGGGGTACATATTGTATTCGGTTTGGTTGGTATTTTGTATTTGGCTTACTTGTTGTAAGTCCGCCTGGCTAGCTACCACCATCTTATCTAAGTCTGACGCCATAACAACAATGTTTACAGAATTGGTGTGTTCCGGCAGTTAGAAATAAGATAGCCATTGCCAGTTCCTCAGTGATTGAGTATTGAGGGAGAGGCTCGCTTTCATCTTCAACCTCATCAATACTTAACATCAGGTTTGATGAATCCTAAGAGTCTTAACGTTGTTCATAAAAAAATAAAGGCGGGTTTTCACTATCATAGAGTGACTATGACTGAATAATCTCCATCCTAGTGTTAGTATACCTTGATACACGTAAAGTTACTTTTATATTCTCTTCTTCTTCAGGTAGTTCTTCTAGTAGTTCTGCAAATTGAATTGTGTCGCGCTCAGACCATTTTCAATTTATTTGTTTGTTTATTCGCCATGTTTGACACAAAACTATGAAATATTATTTTAACGTTTTTGTTAAATAAATAAACACCAATTTTTAAAAAATACTGTTGTTCTGTCCCTCAAATGATCGACATGAAATCTAATTAGATAAATTTATCATTGAAAGATCTACTAAAATAGGTCATACTAGTAAAGCCACGAGGAAAGACATGTATTCACTTGGAACACAAGGCACGCAAGGAAACAAAGCTCTGTTTGTCCACAAATGTCAATATTGTAATGTGTCAAGGTTGCTTATTGTTTCTATGTTATTGCACCTGACTGTACATGGGATAGACTGTTGAAAAGGCTATAAAAAATTTAAATCGTGCTTGCTAACTTTAGCTGTAAAGCTAGAATCGATCTGTGTATAGAAAAAAAATGTTTTTACAAAGCTTATAAAAGTTTAAATGTTGGAAAAGCCTTTAATAGCTTTTTGCATACAACTGTGTAGGAAACTTGCATCTACAGGTAAAAGTCGGGCATTTTATAACAAAAAAGTTGGAAAAAAGGGGAGCTACAAACGACCGCTGTTTATAGGGAAATGAAACAAGTGAGCCGTGCAATGTGCAAGCGATTTTTCTGTATTATCGCCGCAAATACCAATTGTTTATTGAATTTTATTTATTGAGGCTTTTGAGTTAGAATTCAATGACGTTTTTTGTTCGGATAGCGAAGTGCTAAAAGGTGAAGCTTGATTGAAAGCTTGCCGTTTGTTATATATTTTTTTTACTATCGAGCTCAGTTGTGGTTTAGTTACAATGAATGTAATGTTGGAGGAATGTAATTAGGAGCCCGTGGCGCAGTGGTTCGCGCGCTTGGCCTGCGTTTGTTGAGGTTAAGCAACTTTCGTAATGGTCGGTCACGGGATGGGTGACCAAAAAATTTAGTACTTATCTCGAGCTCCTCCGTGCTTCGAAAGGCACGTTAAGCCGTTGGTCCCGGTTGCATTTGCTGTCGCTAAAACCCACGAATCCGCATTGGGCCGCGTGATGGGTCATGGCCCGTTCTCCTTATCCATTCATAAGGAAGGCCAGTGCCCCAGCAGTGGGTACATAAAAAAAATGCCTGATGACCTTGAATGATACGGATACCCAACTAGGTACGCGAGGTTTAATGTTCACTTCTTGATGTAATTTTTTTCCAAAAAGTCGGATGTTTTTCATAATTTCCAAAAGTACTTTTTACATTCCCCCACATCACACAAATTACACAAAAAAATAATTTTTAGGCGCTCAATTGATATTTATAACAAAAACTTGACCAACATTAACATATTTTCGATTAGCTTTACAAAATATAACAGACTAGTTCGCGAGGTGCTATCAACTTAAAATTTATTCAAATGATTCTATTTGTTAAAATATATTATTACTGCAGAAAATTATAAATTAAGTTAAGTGTTTAGTAGGTACTCATACATGAAACTGTTTTTGCATTTCTTTATATAGGTACTGGAAGTTATTGTAACTTGAATATCATTGTTATTAGATAAGTTTCTTCTTTTTACAATGTAATGTTTCGTACGTATTCTCTGAAACAAAATATTGCTTGTTTTAAATATAAATAGTACTCTAGGTCTATTTGTGTATATTGTTAGTTTGTTACTTATTCTGTAAGAATATATGTTACCTAAATAAATAAAAAAAATTACGGTCAATATTTATTTATTTAATTAGTGAAACAATAATATACTTATCCCATGATTAATCACCGTAATCTTAGGCTAATTTCGTTAACCGATTACTGACCATCTTGAGCTTCTAAGTATATCATTGTCACCAACTCTCAATTTTAGGTCATTCATTGAGAGTAAAGCTCAATTAGCATCAAAAAAGCTTGGCGTTCTTGCAGAAAGTACTTCACACCGGATCAGTTGTTTAATCTATACCAAGCGCAAGTTCGATCGTGTATGGAGTACTGTCTATATCTATCTTTGGGATGGTTCCGCCCAATACCAGCTCCAGACGCTTGAGTCCATTGAGCAGAGGGCCAAGAAGCTTATCGGCAACAATTACCTCTTTCATAATAAGCTCAAAAGCCTTGAGCATAGACGAAAGGTTGCAAGATTATCGGTTTTCTATCGGATACATTTCGGTGAGTGTGCGGCTGAATTGCACAACCTAATTCCAAATTCTACCTTCTTCCATCGGACAACCAGACATACAAATATGAGCCACCGCTTTATAGTTGAGATCCCAATGATTCGCACTAAACGTTTTGCGACAAATTTTATCATCCGTACTGCCAGAGAGTGGAATGCTTTGCCTGAGTCTGTGTTTCCTGATACAATTTGGGGGTCTTCAAGTCGCGTGTGAATAGGTATCTTCTAGGCAAGCGCGCTTCATCCTAGATCGCATCATCGCTTACCATCATGCGAGATAGCGGTCAAGCGCTAACCTATATATAATAAAAAAAAAACTTGAACTTCTTTTAAATAATTTCTCGACTATTGGTTAGTTTAGCAGGTGCTGATAATAATAATAATAATAAAATAATATTGTTTTTTAGTTGCACGTTGATTTCAGAAAACACCCTCAGAAAATAAGGTACTGTGTCCACATTGTTTTGACATTGGAATAGAAATTTACGATCGCTCACCGGCTGCGATAAAACGGCTACGGTCACATGCGACAACTCTCCCAATTTACGACGAAATAAATTTCAAACACTATTGTCATTCAAATCGAAACCCACGATATACACCCCTTTTCGTCTGTTGTTATAGAAAAAAATGTTTCTCAAAATTTTTTTAAGAAAAGGTATCGCCCAAAATATTTTCCGTATCGGTTTTTTAAGTCTTTTATTCGGTAGGACTTTTATAAGTCACGTTTATAGTATGCACTCGTTATTAATAAATTATCGTTGGATGTTATGAGTATTCGGTTCTTGAAGGATTAAGGTTTTTTTGAGATTCTGGATTTACTTTATTTTTATTACGGCACATTAATATGAGCACGTTTTGAACATAATGTACATCTGCTGTAATTTTTCATGCCGTTGATTTATTTAAGTGGACTCGCAGAGGGTTAATATCATAAAAATAAACTGACTTCGTCACATAGTAAAATTTGTCGGTTATTGCCACGTAGTTAAATCTATATTAGTTTAAGGATTACCTCGTTAATTTCTTTGAAATTTTATGATGATACTTTTAATACTATAAGCATCTAGTTTTGTAAAGTTATTCGAATGAAATGTTCAAATTATGTGCCTGTTATTGGGTGTCTTTTTGGATTACATAATTATTATTTATGTCTTCGTGTAATACAGTGTAATACAGCGCTCAACTTATATATATCATTAATGAAAAGTATTCATTATAAAGGCAGATATGTAGGGGTTGGTTCATGCCTTACGAATTAGAAAAAATAAACAAGTATAAGTGCAGAAGCACCACTTCAAAAATGCTATTAATTTGAGGGATGTTTCTAAGAAGGTTGTAAGTACTTTCTTCATTGGCTTAGCATGAAAAACTATCAAAATAGTATCCAACGTGTAATGTCAAAAAATGTATAGGAAAAGTAGATCCGTTTACGTCTGGTAGGAACGCTGCTCAATATCTCATTTTTTTTACTTTACTTCCACGATACTTACTCGAAAGTTATTCGTGCTAGACATACTGGAAGATCTTAAAAGCAGGGTATATTACCAAAGTTGATGACGCAAGAGCATAGTTAACACTAAGCACTCCACTTCTTTTGAAAACTGCCAAGTTGACGACAGGTAGGTGTCGATCAAAGACATCATTGACCTACTTAGACCGAGCCTATAAACCTACAAGATCCTACTAAGTATAGACGTAAAAAAATTAACGTAACGCGTAACACGCTAAGTCAGATCCACATTTTTATAACTAAGAAACCAAAAGTCAGGAATCAAGTAATCTTCACTACGACTTTATAATTAAGAAATAGTTTCTAAACAAGAAGTGTTTAAAAGCAGTAAATGAGAAGTATATTAATTTTATTTAGTCTTAGATAAGTGATGATACATTATCAATTCTTGGTGGATTTCTTTTAATTTATGCCATGCAGTACACTTTTATATTATTGTATATTTTTTTAATAATCTTAAGTTTTTTTTTATACGTGAAATAATTGATAATAATTTCTACAACTATATTTATGTCATATAGTCATTGTAATATAGATGTTTGATATCTGAATTTTGTTAATAATACTCGTATTATTTATTTTAACGTTCAATTTTCATTTGGCCGTTACAAAATTAAGTAGAAAATCCTTTCGTATTGCCGAATTAAAAAGAAAACTTCGGCTAACTCTTGACGTCGTGTGAATTGCCCCTGAGAAGATTAAGTAGTAGGGGCGTTCAAAGAGTTTTAACACAACAAACTGGGTTAGCCAAAGACAAGTGTTTGCGCTGACCTCGCCTCTTTGTGTGAGCAGTTTTAAAAAGAAAGTCCTGATAGACTCATTTTCTATGAAGTAGGGAGACTATTAGATTTGTTTATTTTGTTTTCGTGAACTTGAGTTGATAGTTTTATAATCGCTTCTGTTCGAAAGTGTCATTTTATTTCTTGATTATCGGAACCGGGAGCAAAGTAGCTCTTTCTCAACTGGTGTTTTTTGCGGGCAGGAATGAGATTTGAATTCGGAATTTTAATAATAAAAAAAAAATATCAAAATTGTGCCAGTGTATCAAGTATGAATATTGTATTTTTTGTAAGTACATCTTTTTCCATTTATATGTATTTTTTAAAATTAAACTTATTAATTACGATAACGCGTCCCTTTTTGTTTTCCTAAAGAAGGGGCTGAAAAGTAAAGTAAGTTTTTTCCTCAGGCGATGTTCTTTGAATCCCTTACTGCGCTCAGGATTCTACTTCACAATCTACGTTCTGGATTTAAAATAGTGTCCTCGCCGTTAAAATATTATTTTGCTACCTTGTCATATAATCTCTATTCAAGGGCCTTATTTTGTAATGTTTAGTGTCGGAGCTAAGTCATGTTTGTATTTTATAGCAGTTCTTTTTACACTGTAAAATCAGAAACATGTAATTTCAATACTACAATAGAACATATTGACATATTAAAATAACTAAACGTGGTCAGCAAAATAAGCTTCCGGATCCGTTTATGGATTAAGGAAATACTATTAGCGCAACCTATTTTAGAAAATGTAAATGTATTTTTATGTGAATTTCGTGCTGCTTGTGATTCTCAATTTACTATCGTTTATGAAATAATGTTGATTGTATTTCTCAACCTTATCTTTTTATTACAATGCAATGGTGATAATGACTGGTTTTTTAACTCTATTTTTTAGTTATAACTTTTTAATTTTGCATTTTACAATGCTATTTTTATGTGATAAATATTAAACAAGACTCCGGCCCAATGCACTACTTGGGCCGAATTCCCAAGGATGCGGGTTCGAATCCCTTCAGGCCGACATGAGACTAGTTGCTTTTTCTAGTATATTTTTATGTTTAATATCTATTTTTTAGTTTTTAACAAGATGTGTTATGAATGAGGTTCAAGACAATTTAGCAATGAAAAGGTATATTACTACAAACTACTAACTAGAATGGTTATTTTAACTTTTAAAATAAACTTGCTAATTAGTATGGATAAGTTATGTGTGTCATAATATCTTTAATTAAGGCTGTTCACAGCGACTTGGTATACCTTATTTATTTCTTCCAATTAAAAAGTGTACTATTAAAGTAAATCAAGTAGGTATCACAGTTGAGAATATCACAGTTATAAATCTAAGTGATTTGTTGGAAACGCCGCCGTCAGTAGCCCGACGTAAATTCGTAAGGCCACTGACATTGGCCTCACATTTCGACGTATTTTTTTTATTTTCTAAAACGTTATGCAGTTTAAATTTAAACCTTTAAGTAAAACACAATTCTAATTTGGTTAGTGCGGAGTAGGCCTTTTTTATCGCATGTCTTTTGTTTCACAAATATAAACTGGCTAGCGCATAAATAGGTAGAAATTTTAGTAAAACCACCTATTTCTTTGTGATTTTTTTTAAAGGAATATATTGCATACTTACTCCATATTTGTTCGACAAAAACTTCGACATCGTCATTTCCATACACTACTGACTTACTTACTTCACTAAATTGTCTAGTGTTGTGGAAATCACGAGAAGTACACAACTCTACAAAACTGTTTAGTCAATGGAAGAGTTGTATATATACGCTAGCCCTAATGATTATTCAATTTATTCACAATAAACTGACAATCCTTGGGAAAGGCCTTTGCCCCTTATATAATTATTAAAATAAAATCACTTAACGATTCATTAAGTACTGCTAAATTAAAACTGTTTCAAACAAGAAAAGTTTAATAAATTACTCTCGGCAATCGGCATTTCTTTCAACAGTTTGTCTTTTGACAATGTCCTTTTCTAAACGCATCGGCCTGTCTAAGTCTGTAGTAATCTAAAGTTTATAATAACAAGTATTATAAGTACTAGCTTCTGCCTGCGGTTTAACCCGCGTGGTTCCCGTTCGGGCCTTTTTATTGTCATGCGTGTTTGCTCCCGCGTGCGGGTCAGGCCCGCATCAGTGTTGCTGGCCGCACGCAGAGCTGATATATTTCGCCACGCCGCCGTAGTATTGTGCGTGTCGCCAGGAAGAGAACTGATACTGTTTACCGAAATGTTTTATGTAGATTATTACTTAAGAATGTAGATTCGCAGCTTTGACGATTTGCAGTGTCCAGCAATGAACCTCAAAAATCACTCTCTCGGTAACGATTTTCATATTGATTGTACAACGCGCGTGCGTTCCGCATGACAGTAAAAACAAGACTGGCTATCCAGGAGATCTACTCTCTAAGCCCATCAACTAAGATATGGGCCCCAGTCCGTAAGTTTCCCGAAACTCCGGATGGAGCCTACTCTCTATTGATTTCGGATGTACTAGTTTTGGACTAACGGCACAAACACATTGGGAGTAGGGACAATGTCAAAAAGTATTCTCATTCATTCTTAGTTCGGGTCTCCGAACTAATAAGCTGCCCGTAGGTGATACGGAGTCGGAAATGTCCGTAACTTAGGCCGAAACTACGGGTTTCGTGAGAGTAGACCTCCAGGTTCACCAACGCATCCGCGCACTAGGAGAGTGTGGCACGCATGGCAATACAAAATGTATAAAACGATAAGGTGCGGGCGACACGCATGCGGGTCTGGTCCGCACGCGGGCGCAAATACGCATGACAGTAAAAAGGCCCTTCCCGTGGGAATATCGGGATTAGTGCATCAAGGAAGGATATACAAACACACTTTCGCATTTATGGATTAGTTAGGATTAGGATTAATGTGTAATGTATGTGTATATAAGGTAAGTACATAACTTACTTGGGCGTTGATTATCAGGATATTGTTTATTTACATACTTTTGTTTGTACACGTGGAAAAATAATTAATTGGTAACTAATAAAGAAAATATCTCGAAGGCCTTATAGATATACGCCCAGATCTTATGTTATTGATATACGTTTCAGATCCATTACATACTAACTATTTGAAAAATCATGTCCTAAGCACGTTTTGTTTGCGTTATGTTTTTATTGAAGTTGTCACATTTTGACACTTACAAATCTTCCGTCAAAAAACAAGCTTAGTAATTCATAGTACGAAATAGCATGGTAAGATTTAAACAATATTGTGCTAAGAGATGGCGGTAGGCCCCCAGATCTTGTTTTGGTTAATTAGATAATGGTCATAGGTGTTACATAAGATTGCGAGCATTGTTATTGAAATATGAGTACTTACCTGCTTGTAAATGTAGTAGTAATGGCTCCTAAGATTCTATGAATTAGTGTATTACTATAAATTAATTACAGAAACACCAGCATTTTAAATTAACTCAACGTTACCACTAATGTATAAATTGATTTTCTTTCTTCTTTCTTCTTCATCTAATGTATAAACATATAATCGTCATCAGCCATTTTATTGTCCCCACTCTGCTCGGGCACTGGCCTTCTTTATGGATGGAAAGAATGCCTTCCGAAGCATGGAGGAGCTCGAGATAGTAAATTTTTGGTCACCCATCCCGTGACCGACCATTGCGAAAGTTGCTTATCCTCAACAATCGCAGGCCGAGTGCGCGAACCACTGCGCCACGTGTGCCTCAAACGAATACTTTAAAAGAAATGACTCAATTTATAAGTATAAAGAATAAATAAAATAAGAGCTTATAATATTCTCGCTCATTATGTCTTTTTGATGTGACTCTTATGGAATTCTTATCATTAAGGAAGCTGCAAGAATCCTGAAGTGAGTAGAATATGCAAAAGAAACAGACAAATTACATATCCGCAGTTTTTTTATAATATTTTCTACTTACATTAAGAATAAAAATGTGTGTGAGATAAAACCAAAATCTCCGTAGTCAACAGTTAGACCTTTTCCCTTGTTCTGTGTTTACAGTGTGCAGGTTCGAATCCCATCTGAGCTATGGAGACAAGTAAATTATTTCAAGGATATTTTCTAATATAAAAATTATAACATTAAATATTATTTAAATGCAAAAATAATAAAAACCCTTAATAATCATTTTTGATGACCTGTTTGGTGCAGGGGTACTAACCCCGCCTTCTGCGCCAGAGGTCCCAGGTGATGTCATTTTGTCTTGGTCTGGGTCTTTAATATGTATGATATATATGTATATAAAAGTATATGAGTATGTTTATTGGTTAGATAGTATCATTAAAAATCAAGTTTTTCGTGAAACTTAACGTGGGCTATATAATTGGTGTGATTGTATGCAAATATTTATTTATTTATTTATGGCAAGCTAATGTATTTCAAATACTAGTGACTCTTTGTTTTAACAATACATTTCACAGGCTGTACCTTCAGATGTAGTTGAAAAGTGATGTATGTAACACATACTTAAAGCAAAATGTAATTGTTATTATCTGATTAGTGTTTAATACTTGCTTGGCACGTTAGCGACATAAATGAAATGTCGCTGATGTATTTTGAATTGAAACTGCTTTTTAGAGTTTCGTAATATAATTATTAAACGTACTGAAGAACGTATAGAATTATTAAACGTTTTATCTTTATTTTCCGTATACTACATACACGACATTTAAATGGAACATTTTCAATAATGTCACATTTTTATTGCCTGATTTAGAAATTTTATTATCCAAATCGATGGGTGGAGCGTGTACACACAGAAGGTGGGCGAAAGAGTCTTGTAAAGGAATAAGAAAGAATTGTACAATCTTAAGTCAAAGCAATACGTATCAATTTTGAACGTTTTTAAATATCGTAGTGATTGAGTAAGATTTTGAAATTCATAGTGCGTGTTGAAAACATTGTAGCCCAAAATGCGGTACGATTGAAAGCAGTGATTAATCAAGTATTTTACTGTTCTGTCTCAAACCGAATGCGTGATCGTCATGTATTCCAGGTTCTCATTATAGGCTTTTGGATTTAGGATAGATGGATGGATTTTAAGCTGGTTTGATTGATAGGTTCAGACAGATGATACTGGACGATAGGTTCACAGATAAATACTGAACGTGAGTTCTGTGAAATCAGTAAGCACAGCATACTTACTTAACTAAAATTGCGTGTATTGTGACAATCATATCAACGATTACTTTGTCGGGCTTACAAAATAGTATTAAATTATTAAACAGAATGAGATCTTTTCCAGTCACCTACATTAGGTGAGAAAAAGTTAAAATGGGTGATTCAAAGAGCAGCAAAAAATGGTTTTTGTATAAATATATATAAAAAATATGCGCTCTTTTGTTTTCTCTGAAACTAACGCTGATTTCTAACGGAAACTCGGTTCAGTTTTAATTTCAACGCTGTTGTGGCTGTCATACAGTATGAAAATGAGATAGTAATGACAGATCGAAACTAAAATTGAATCGAGTTTCCGTTGGAGAATCAGTCTGCGGGTTTGACGATGCAATTTTATATAGAGAAAGATTAGAAGATTTTCAAGTCTAATAGATTTGTTATCAAGTCAAATCAAGTATCATTGAATTATCCATCTTTTCTACCAGCTTAAAATGTCATTAAGATTATAATATTTATTTATGAGAGAGTTTTTATACCTAAGTATATTAATAATTTGTGTTGATTTGCAGTAACTTGTAATAAAGTTATAATTTTTCTTACCTTGATTATAAAACATTAAAAACGATGATATTATATGTGTACTTGAAGCAAATATGTCATACGAGTTCGCATTGTGAAACATTGGAAGACCCTATATGCCTATCGGATAGAGTTGAATCTTTCTTTTCCGTGCTTTTTCTTGTCTTTTGTCTTATTTGTCAATTGTCAATGTGTCCAGTCTTAAACACAGATTTCAACGCAAATTACTATGAAGGTAACTACTAATTTAAAGAGGAAAGATTTGATTGTTTGTTTGTTTGCATTGAATAGGCTCCGAAACTACTGAACGGCTTTGGATGAAATTTGGTACACAAATAGTAGATAGCCTGGTTATGAACATAGGATACTTTTTATCCCGTTACTCCCACGAGAACGGGTACCACGCGGGTGAAACCGCGAGCAGCCGCTAGTGTTTTATTTATGTTTGCACATATTTCACTCTCTTTTTTAGTTTAGAAAATGACTAGTTTTGTATTCCATATTTTTAAGTTCCCATGTCCCTACTATCAATATGAAATCCTGCTTGTCTGTTATAAAACATCTTTGATTAAAAAATATAAAAAGAAACAACTGTCACAGCAGCCAGTCGATTAAGCCAAATAAAATTGAGATTTTAAAAAACTCATTCGCGGCGGTTGAAATAATTGATTTGCAACAAAGAACGAAGCTTGAAGGGCCAAGATAATTATCTGTGTGAGTCGGTTTGCTGGAGGCATTAATTTTTTTTTTATCTCGAGGCTTAATTTTCGCGACAGACCGTTCCCTGTCGATGTGTCAGCCGTGATGCGGTGTGACGTGCGGTCGCCTTTTGATGTCGCGCCGTAACAAAGTGGATAAGTGGCATTTTTTTATTTTTGCATTGTCTTTTTTGCTCTTGAAAAGAAATGCACATCGACTACTGATTTTTTCACGTTAATTAGGACATAGTTTTTGTTATTTAGAAATTATTTTTGTTATTTAGACTTTAAATTTGTTTGAGTTTAAAATACCATACGCGGTAAAATTTTAATTGTGCCGAAAACTATAAGAAATAAGTACTGCCAATTTAAAGGAGTTATCGCAAGTCAAATGGATATACTAAAATCAACTTTCAAGTGTAAGGGATAGATACGATTTTCGTTTGTTTCCATACTATATTGAATCATGCGCATCGGCATCTGTTCATCTCGTTACGGAGGAATGTACGAAAAGGACCCACTCCGAAATGTAATAATTGAGGGAAAAACTAACTGAAATATTGTATAATTATATTTGGAAGACGGTGTCGGACAGTTAGCTTTAAAGGCTTCGTGCTCACTATTAAATTATTACAATTATATTTATTTTATTTCAAATCCTTTTAAACAAAACCAATTCCTTTGAATTTTTTTTGTGTCCGAGTCATCAAAATAATCTATTGCTTAGTGTACATGAGTAAATTATTGATTACAAGGATCAAATCTGTTCATCAAAAACCGTTCACAAAACCAAATTTACTCATGAAAAAAGGAATTCTGCATTGCACTTCTATTACTTTTATTTTTCTTACATTTCTAAAAGCGTTACTTTTACTTTTGATTTTTGAAGTCGGTTTGTATTTTTTTTTATAAAAAGTTAATAGTTAGTTAACGACGATGCTTGTACAGTCGGGGAACTTCCCGGTTGACCAGTAGAGATTTTTCAAGAAGATTTATTTAAAAATTTAAATGATATATAGAAAACGTTTATATCACAAATAATAGACCATTAAGAGGTATTTACATTTGAATAATAAATTATTTCTTCAACCAAAAACAATAACCAAAATTAAAAAAAAAAACAAAAACTTAAAATAATGATATTGTAGTCAAATTATCAATAAATTAAAAAAATATAAAACTATTTTAATCACATTAATTAAGAAAATATTATATATAATTATGGTGCATTGTACTCGTACCACAAATCACCCCGTGTGTTTTCACAAATTACTGCGTGTGTGGTTCGGCAGCGCTGTGCAGCAGAAACCGACTTTACGCACGCAAATGGCGGGTATTAGTGATTTGTTACATTTATATTGATGTGTGTATTTTGTCTTAATCTATTTGTTAATGTGAGCGTCGGTAGAGGAGTCCCAGTGTGCGGACAAACCAATACTGGTTTTTGTCACACTGTTGTAAACGAATCATAATGCTAAGTTTCTTTGTAATTTTTCAATAAATAAATAAATAAAACCTTTGTACTTTCCGAGAAAACGTTTCCCAAAACTCTACTGGTCAACCGGGAAGTTCCCCGATTGTACAAACACCTCCATATAAGGTATTTACTTATCTTAACAAAAAAAAAACTAAATGGCATGATGTGCACTAAGCTTAGCTTCAAACAAAAAACTTCTGGTGTTAAGATTGACAGCGCAATCGGCTCGTCATTTCACCAAGTTTTTGAAGAGCGACGCTGGCCGCCACCGTTTTCAAAGTTCCTCACATAATTGTGCTCAGTTTTCAGTATTTTCCTTGATGACTTCTAATTATGGTGGAGATGGGGACTTACAGATGCTTGGATTAGCCAGCCAATTGTTTTGAGTTTGAATTGTTTACTTTTTGATTTTTTGCAAATTAAAGTAATGTTCAAAGTCCAAACAATTGAAATTCGCTAGTAAAGAAAGACTGCATTTTATAATGTGGCTAAATAATTTTATTTTACTTTATGCAAGCTTAATTTTCAACTTTTCAAAACCACTATTTTACATTTTTAATAATGCTGTGCTTCTCAACTTCTATTTTCTAAAATTCCGTAATTAATTATTGTCGTTTACATAGATAAAATCTAAGTTTTATCTATGTAACGTGATTATTTTAAGCGGTTTTTTTTTATGGATCATTAACTTGAAATATTTTTCAGTACAAAAAGAGAGAGAAGAAAGTTAAAACTTGTAAAAGAGAAAAAGTTTAATTTAAAAAAATATAGAAGCACTTCAATGAATATTATTTTGTGTTATAAGTGTAACTGAGCGTTAAAAAGTAATATCAACATTATTTTAGCAATAGGCATTAACCCGGCGAGGATGTTGTAAAAATAGTTAAGTGGAGGTTGTGGAGGGTATACCGGACTAGACCCTAGACGGATATTGACCCATGTGTTTCTATTGAATTTTAGACAAGTAAATCTAATTTTTTAAACAAAACATTGGAAATGATTATATTAGATGGGTAATATTTTATGGATTTTGATAAAAAACAGACTTCATTGTACAAAATATATTTTTTAGAAAAAGCCCATAAATAATCACTTTTAGCAAGACTCGAAGATAAGATGAAAAATCAAAAAATAAATCAAACTTTTCATTGCAATTCGGATGATTTGGTAAACATTTAGAGATCAATTAGTTTCATTTACAGTTTAATCATCAGTTTCAAAAATTGACCATCTCGTCAATCGTCCAGTAATGCAGCACATTTTTGGCCCTTTTTTTTAACTTCGCGCACGTGTGATTCAGGCGGCGGCTGCCTGTTTAGAGGTGTTTAGCGTGCTGGGGGTCCCTTAGTAATAGCTACTGATACATTTAACATAATTCGCAGGCGGGAAAAAAAACTACACTCGATTAAAAAATTTACAGGATCAAATTGACCCCTCCACATCCTCACCAGGTTAAAGTAGGAGTATAATATCTATATCATACGAATGTTGCAAGTACTCTTATTAATGGTCTTAAATTACCTATAACACAGTAATAACAATCATTTCGTTAAATTGTACAGTAATAGCCCATTACTACAAAAGGATTTATTTTATTTAAAATAATAACTCCTACGTATTCCCTCAATAGTTTCTGGTGTTGACATAACCAGTTTAAACTGATCTTCCCTGTACTGGAGAGGCGAAGAAAATTGGTTTAGAAAGAGATTTTGTATGGGTATGAAGGGGTCTGATTTGTCTGGTTGAATTTTTCAACCTACGCGTATTCCTTTATTGGTCGGAATTGGCCCTAAACGTTACCAATGAGACGTTTGTTGCTGTGTATTTACGATATTATAGTCGTATGGTAAGAGGCCGGTAAACGCGTAAACATTGATATGTATGGAGGTGTACCTACTATATACTCCGAATTACGAAATTCGAGCGATGTTTCACTTTTGGAATTAATATTTGGTGTGTTTGAGTTTTTTTTCATAGCTGTTGTTAAGTAATTTACTACCTAATATAACACTAGTATTCCATGTAATTTAAATTTCTTTTACTTATTCTTAAATGAAATAATATCTTTATTGTACGACGACCTGTGTGGCGCAGGGGTACTAAGCCCGCCTTCTGCGCCAGAGGTCCCGGTTTCGATCCCCGGACAAGACAAATATTTGTGTGCATGAAAATGTCTATTTGTCTTAGTCTGGGTATTTAATATGTACCTATATTATGTATTTATTTACAAAAAAAGTATATAAGTATGTTTATCCGTTATCTAGTATCCATAACACAAGTTCTTCATGAAACTTAACGTGGGCTAGATAATTGGTGTGATTGTATGAAATTTATTTATTTATTTATTGTGTTAATAATAATGAAATTGTATCATTTGGGCATACACGGAACTCGAACATCGTTGGTTCACTTCATATCTCATGAATCGTTCATATCAATGGGTATGATTCGGTGCCATATTTAGCTACGTCTGGTATCCCCCAGGGATCAAATTTGGGACCTTTATTGTTTAGTAATTGTTTGCCATATGCTGATGACATGAACTTATTTCGAAAAATTAATAATATTAATTACTGTAAATCTCTGCAAGATGATATTGATATTTTGTTAAATTGGTGTACAAAAACATTTTATAAAAAAAAATCGAACCGACTTCAAAAAGTAAAAAATAAAACTTTTGGAGTCGGTGCCAGCCAGGGCATTCTACATTGAACTTCTATTAACTATATATTTTTTTGGCCTTAGCTAGCTAGCACCGACTCCAAAAGTTTTATTTTTTACTTTTTGAAGTCGGTTTGATTTTTTTTATAAAATGTTTTTATTTCAGATTTTTTAGTTACATCATGTGCCGTTACTTACACTAAAAATCAGCCCATACACAACAATGTCATCTAGGTAAACGACTACTTGCCAAAAGGTGATTTATATTTTTCAAGATTATGAAAAAATTACTAGCCAGATCTTCGTAAAAAATTATATGGGACCAAATTGACAGTGTACCCGATCGAACAAAAAAACAACTATTAAAATCGGATCACCAACACCGGAGTAATCGGTTTACATACATCAGACAAAAAAAAATAAAAAAAATACGCGTTGAATTGAGTACCTCCCTCCTTTTTTGTTGAAGTCGGTAAAAAATTATATGTCTCATAATACTTAGTAAGAAATGTCAAACAATTAATTTTACAAAAAATGAACATAAAATAGTGTACAAATACTATATGAATGGAAGGTCTAAGATCGTGTAACCGTTGTCCGTGATACGGTTTTATCATATAAGCAACACCACGACCATATTTGCAGTAAAGCTATTGCATTTGTAATTACTCGGCGTCGCCTGAAAATTACTAATTATTTCAACTTTGAACATACTCATGTGTAATCTGTTTCTGCCGACTTCATGAAATAAATCACTTATTAGCTGCTATTAGGTTTAGGAGCAATTATAATTTTAATTCAAAGTTCACGATTAATTTGTTTCAAATGCTGGGTGTAATGTATGCATGTAAATCATTCAACACTTTTAATAAATTGTGCTGACAACCATACACGAAATACAAACTTCAAATGATTTACTCCTTCTCTTCATCTCATCGAGTGAGGATTAGTGGCCACCTCTAGTGTCAGAGTTTATCAAGCCGCCTATAAGACCTCTGACTTGGCGTAACGACTGTAATCAAACAACAGCCGGAACCGACGGTTTAACGTGCCCTCCGAAGCACGGAAGCGCTCAGTTGTAATGCCACTTTACGGTCACCCATCCGACACCTGACCGGGCCGAACTTTGCTTAACAAACGTGATCGAATACGATAAGTCTGTCAAGCGCGGCCATGAGCACTTACTTAATGATTTACTTATAAACTAATATACTCGTAACACAAATATTTTGCTATGCTAATAATATAAAAAAAATTACATGTGTCAACTTAAAAACTGCCTTTCTTGAAGTCGGTTACAAAAACTGCATACGAAGCCGCGTGCTGAACCTACTCAGTCATCAAATTGGAAAAACCAACACGTTACATAAAAACGAGAAAGGGGGATTTCAAGAATATCCTTTAGATCCCCAATTTAGAGGCAGCTAGGAATATTTTCTAAGAGCCGTTTTTCCGGGATCCCAGTGTAAAAGCAATGTTTGAGCAATTTAGTGTGTTTATTCTCATATAAGTAGAATATATCGAGAGCGATCAAGAGTGAGTTATTGTTGAAGAAAAGGGATTACTTTGATATGTGCTTCATATTTATTGCGTACTAAAGATGTTATTTGGGTTTAAAAGACGATTATACGGACAGGAAATTTGAGGGTTTTCGATAAAGCGTTTTGGTTGAGGTTCTTTTTGGTAAAAGCAAAAGTTTTTGATATTTCAATTTTATTGATATTACTTATAACAGTAAAGACTATTTATTGTGAAATATTGTTTGACTTCCAATAATAGGTTATAACGTCACTTGTTTGTGAATTCAGTAGTTATTTTTGTATTGCAACCAAAACCTGTATGACTCCTTGATAGCTATTTTAAGTTTTACTTAATAAAATTTTAGCTTTCATTGCAACTAATGATAAACACATTAATGATAAATTTGGATGCAACGTTTTTAAATTAATTGTTTTAAATTAAATGTTTGGTCTTTTACTATGACATAATATTGTGGATACTTGAAGTAGATATGTCATACGGGCACGCATTATGAAAATTGAGAAGACCCTATATGAGATCCGAATTAATTTACTATCTCTTTCTATACATGCTTTTTATGTTTTTTTTCCTACTTGTCAGTAAAACATGACAGTTGTTTTGGTCACAGATTTCAACGCAAATTACGATGACGTAACACACCTCGTTTAAAATATAATTGGTCTCTAAGGAATGGTCGACAAGAATAACTACTAACTAGCTAGCTAGAGTTAAAACTTATTACACAAATCCCCACGAGATGGCGAACAAAAAAGGACGCATATATGAAGAATCGTTCACATCATTAGTTTTGGCATCAATCAAAACAATTAAGCGTCTAGCAACGCCCACATCAGGAACAAGCAACAAATCACCGCACTAAAACTTAGTGACATGTTCCACCGCAAAAAATACACTATCCGTATTGGAAACGGGCGTATTCAATAATCCATTAACTGGCCGGTTAGACGTATGACGTACAGTGACGAGCAAAATACGTCATCAGAATACAACCTTATCACATTGAAACAAACGAAAAAAAGCTCTATGTGTCCAGCAATGACGTTCAATATTGTAATGTGACAAGGTTGTCTTGTGTTCACATATTATTTCTCGTGACGTACGATGCCATACCGTGACTGATGCGTGACCGATCATGCGCACGTACCACTAGAACTTTCGAGAAAATATGTCGGTACAATTACTGTTTATTGAATTTAGAAAGTGAGTTCGAATTACAAATCTGAAGAAGTTTTATATAGTACAAAATTAAAAAAGGTTAAATTTACGTTGAAAATATAACTATTTTAAATTTGGAATTCGAACGCGCTTTCTTCAAATAAAGTGCAGGAAACGCGTTCGGTTTCATATCTGAAGAATGTTTGGACATAGGTACAACAAATAAATAGATAAAGGTAGTTATGCAGCTTTAGATTAGAACAAAACTATTTTAGCTAAGATATTTCTTAAAATAAAAAAAAAGTTTTGCTCAGACGAAACCAAAGGTTGCAGGTTCGTGTCCCGTCTTAGTCGTTGGAAACAATTTCATTGTATTATTTTTATTAATTATTTATTTTTCGTTGTAATGTTTTAGAGTTGTGTAATGTCTCTCATGATGTTTGAAAAGTCAACAAATGTAGTAAGCTGTTAGCTCATAATGTTTTAAATTAAGAGCTAAAAGTTTATCAAGTTAAAAAACAAGCTTTAAAAATTTTTTTTTAAAGCTTGACTTTTTCCATTCGAAAAGCCGTAGTACCATTTACAATGCCGTTACAATGACATGGACGGAATCTGTCACTAGTTTATGCTAATTATGTGGTTGTAAGTATTGTGCTGATAAAAACGAACAACGGACATCAAAGTGTAGCGTTACACACGATCTTCACCTTTGACTCCAAAACTGAGTCTTGTCATGTAAGTGTCGATTGGGAATTTAAAAGTGTTTTAGTATTAGGTTTAGTTTAGAGTACGGTTTTTTACTAGATGTTTACTGGCTATATGGGAATTAACAACAGCTAGGTTCATGATATCACTTGAAACTTTTTTACGGTAGTTATAGTTTAGCTGTGTAGTGTCGGCTAGCTGTGTAGTGTCGGCTAGCTGTGTAGTGTCGGCTAGCTATGTAGTGTCGGCTAGCTGTGTAGTGTCGGCTAGCTGTGTAGTGTCGGCTTAGAATAGCACTACCCCCTCTCATCCCGTGGGTGTCGTAAAAGGCGACTAAGGGATTCAGCCTTCAGGAGACGGGCAGCAGCGTCTCCTACAAACTTGGCCATACTGCGATCGCCAACCCGCCTGCCAAGCGTGGCGATTATGGCAAACCCCCCCTTTTGGGGGAGGCTTATACCCAGCAGTGGGTGTTATGTGGCTGAGACGACGACATAGTTTAAACGTATAAAAACTGAACTCTACAGGGTGTTAAAACATCCATAACGAAAACGAAAACCACATATTATCCCCATCGTTACTATCATTTTCTAGAAAGTTAAGGAGTTATTGAGGATCAAAGTCAATATTTACTGTTAAAGATTATAGTTTAAAGTTACAAAACCAATCAATGAAACTAGGTCCCGGCCGCCTACTCGTACCTTCTAGACACACGCACACGGCTCTAATATTTTACTTACTTATACGCGTTCCATTGAGTGTAAAAAAAAAAAAACCGTCGAATTGAGAATCTCCTCTTTTTTTGAAGTCGGTTAAGAACACCATTTTTTAAACTAAAAATAAAAGTCGTTTCCCAGCAATAATTTACACATATTGTAATTTAGTTTGATGGCATACAAATAAAATGAAAAAATAAAAAATCTAAAAGTGCTGTTAATCACCATTGAGCTTATTCATTGTGACAGAAATTCAAATTGCTTTTTTTTATTTATAATAGGCTTACTCTTGGCCTCTTCTGGATCAAATATTAAGAAGACATCGAAGATGGAGCGAGCTTGACTAGAAGAAGCACTTGAGCTTTAAATATACCAGGGCTGTAGGCTGCCAGGAATACAGACGCGGGCAAGGAATTCCACTCTCTAGCAGTGCGCATAATGAAAGATGACGAAAAGCGCTTTGTACGCAGACGATTAATATCTACCAGGTACGGGTGATAGCCCGCAGTACACCTGGACTCCCGGTGGGATTAGCTCATGCAGCACACTCTCCGATGTACAATCTGCAGAACACAGACAATGAAGCAATTCTTTGTCGATTAGGGAGACTGTCTACGATATTTTAGGGTAAAGTTTTTCAGTGTTAAAGAAGCCTTCTATTTTATTATTAAGCTCTTTAAAGGTATCAAATTGTTAATATTATCTAGTTGTAGCCACTTTTATGCTACAGAATATACAGTTAAATTGTTTTTTTTCTATTTAAAAAGATGAAAGGGTTCGTTCTATTTTAAAAACTGAAAAAGAAAAATAAGAATGAGCGAAAGTGAACAACAATTAAACAACAAATTAAAACTGAACTTTATTTGTAGCTCGTTTTTTTCGTTTTTTAAATCGATTTATAAAAATATTATGTTTTAGGCACTTAGCGATCCTTGATTATTTTACTTACGTACGGCTTTATATTGGGATGGAGTTATCTACATACAATGACTACCACTTGTTCAAAGTATATTTAATAACTAAAGTTCGACTTTTGTTCTAATTCATTGCATCATCGAAGTAGCATATGGAAACTTTCGCCAGCTAAGCACTTGAAACTTTCAAATAACTATAGTTCTAAATCCTAAAATATTCAGAAGTTCTCAGAACTTTGTTCATGTTAGCAGTGTTCTTGGTATTCTACGCTCAGTACCGTGACATTCTTTGACGACGGAACTACTTGTTACTCAGTAGTTTGAAACTATAGTTTGAAAGAACATTGTGATAACTAACGCTTAGACCTTTAGTAAATGTACAGTAAACTGCATGCCATGTTTAAAATGTCGAACTTGAGTGCGTTCTTATTAAGTTCGTAAGTGTTGATTTTCGTCGACAGTAACATTCATTTGAAATTTTAAAAATTCATTAACATTCATTCATTCAGAGTTGTTCGTGGTGCAGTGGTTCGCACGCTTGGTCTGCGATTAGAGCCGTTAAGCAACTTTCGCAATGGTCAGTGGCAGGATGGGTGACCAAAAAAATATTCTCTCGAGCTCCTCCATGCTTAGCAAGGCACGTTAGGTCTTTGGTCCTGGCTGCATTTGCAGTCATTAAAACCCACCAATCATCAACCATCAATCAGTGGTGGGTCATACATGACACATACAATTTATCCGTTCTTAAGAAAGGCGCGTGCCCCAGCAGGTCCGTTATTAAAAAAATAAACTAACCATAAGCAACTTGTTGCAACCACGACAAGTCCCATGAATAGTTACGTACTAATTGGCGGTCAAATTAATAGCCAACCAACATCGATATACTGGACTTCCACTTATATTCTCCTAAATGCGCTACAGTTTCTATATTTGCTTTATCCATACAAATATTCGTATTCACATGACATGCACTAACGTTTCACGAGGAAAGGTGGTTCCGTCGCTATAAAAAAGAAAACTTACCATAAACAATTTGTTGCAACGACGACAAGTCCCATGAATACGTACTAATTGGCGGTCAAATAAATAGCCAACCAACATCGATATACTGGACTTCTAACCAAAAGTGGTTCGTCCCAGACCGTGTTCCCTAAGGTTCAACGAGGCACCTATTCACGTGCGCACACGCAATTTTACATACAATACTCGGTGGGCGTAGTAAGGTTACTGTACTGTAAAAGCGAAGCGATGCTATATTTTTTTAACTGTGTGTTAGTAGTTGGTATTTAATTAATGCGGTGAAGAAAAATGAACGATTTACCATAGGGATGGCAATTAAAATAGTTCCTTATTTTTTTTTTGTGTGATAAGTTTCTTGGGTTTATTTAAGTGGCGATTCTGCCAGCGTTCGAGGGAATCGCTTAGCCTTTATTAAACCTCATGTTGAGTTCTGATAAGGCTGAAGGTGGATGAGCGTCTTTTCAGGAACCCTTTACGACCTAGGAACTGGCTATCTTAGCTCTAACTTTTAGAACGTTTTTTTTGTTAAGGATAGGATAGACTTAAATATGGTGGTACCTAGCTAGGCCTAGAACAAGTCCTACCAACAATCAAAAATTATAAATTGTTTGTTAACTAGTCAATAAAACATAATATATTTAGATTTTATGCCAGACCGGATATTATGTAATTTATCGCATATCTTGAAGTGTAATTCAAAATTATCGACTAAGCTTCGTCGACGGATGTGCTCGCATTTTAGTTTTTACTTCGAGTGACCTTTTCATAACTTGTGTTGTAAAAAATAGAACTTTTGGGGTCATGAATTTGACTTATTGTATGGTAATTCAGAATGTGACTGTGGTTATAACTTTAGATCTTTTATTAAACAATGACTAATATTTGGTATTTTAGTCATATACGACGTATTATTATTAATTTATCACATTATAAATCAAGTAAAGAAAGATCAAATGCTACTTAAAAAAAATACTTTTATTGAAGTTTTATCATTCGAAACCTATTTGGGTATATAATCTGTGGTACCATCGTGATATTTAAAAGCATCTACACAAGATTCTCATGTAAATCAATCGTATCTACACACCTTTTCCTTCCTATCTTCTCCCTCCTCTAACATTACCACCGCATAATTTACCAAAGAAATTCTGCAGCACGCACGGACAGACATTCGCAGATATTATCGTAGCCATACCCTTATAGCGTGTGATTTATCTTTTGATTATTTCGCTTCTGAATGCGTCGGCGCTGGCAGTGGCACGCATTTAACGACTATCACTATCGGTGTCGGCCAGGGTGAGGTTGTTAGCATTACTTGTTGCTTAACTACGCAACCTCTTTAATACCATTTACAGAATATCAGAAGTATTTACGACTGAGCAGAGCGATTATTCAATTGTTGAGAATGCAGGTTCGCGAAAATTTATAAATGCGTTGAGTTTTTTGTGAGCAGTGTAAGGTAAGGGTTATACTAATTGATGCGTCGATGGCTCGAATTTGCATATAAAGCGTTATATATCTGTGTGACTATGTTGTACACACTGGAGAATATCTGGATGTTGAAAGGTGTATTGAAATAATTTATTACTCTTCAGAAATCAAAACAAATAGGTTAGGCACTGTCACGTATTTAATGACTACCACTATCACGGGTGTCGACCAGGGTGAGCTTGTTAGCATTACTTGTTGCTTAAAACTATAGAACCTCTTTAATACCATTTATAGAATATCAGAAGTATTTACGACTGAGGCCAGGGATTATTCAATTGTTGAGAATGCAGGTTTAAGCTAATCTATGAGTGTGTTGAGTTTTTTGGCCAGTGTAAGGGTTAGTATATTAATTGATGTCTCGAATTTGCATATAAAGCGTTATGCATCGGTGTGACTATGCTGTATACACTAGATAATATCTGGATGTAGAAAAGTGTATATAAATAACTTTTTACTCTTCAGACATCAACTTAATAGGTTAGGCAGTGGCATGTATTTAACGACTATCACTATCACGGGTATCGGCCAGGGTGAGGTTGTTAACATTACTTGTTGCTTAACTATACAGCTTCCTTAATACCATTTACGGATCGAAAGTATTTACGACTGAGAAGAGTGATTATTGAATTGTTGAGAATGCAGGTTTAAGCTAATTTATGAGTGTGTTGAGTTTTTTTGGGCAATGTAAGGGTTAGTATATTAATTGATGTGTCGATGTCTTGAATTTGCTAAAACATTATAAATCGGTGTCACTTTGCTGTACACACTGGAGAATATCTAGATTTTTAATAATTTTGAGAGCTTACATTACCTACACTGACAGTACAAACACTTACGCTATGATACATTTTCACTGACCAATGCTAATCATCATTTAAATGTCTGATAATCGACAGTAGGTGAACTCTGGTCTAAGAAGACAAAACAAAAACATGTTTATCCCTTCGTCGTCATCAGCCATTTTTAATGTCCCCACTGCTGGGTTCAAAAAATCAAAAAATCAAAATCAAAAATCAAAAATATTTATTTACTTTCAAATATAATTTACAACAACAGCAAGTGGCCAGAGTCTTCTTTTAAGCATAAAAATACTTGTATCAGAAGACTCTGCTCTTCATATAGCATAAAGTTTGGTTTTTGTCTAAAATAAAAATAATTTAAGAAACAAACTTTACAAATGAGGTTCTAAGTAATTGTTTAACATAATATTATGTGTGTTTGTTGTGTGTGTGTGTGTGTGTGTGTGTACTGAAAACAGATAACTATTTCAGGATGAATTCAGTTTCTTCATAATCGAGGGTTTTAATCCAATGTATTAATGTAGATTTACATTCATGATAAGTTTTATTATATATATTTGTTTTATTATTAACTTTATTATATAAACGAACTGACTGAGCATCGTATTGCATTTTAGCAAATACAGTTTTTGTCCTAGGTACTTTTAGTACAATATCTTTTCTTCTCCTATTTTCTATATGCGGATCATGCGTGCTAGTTTTGTGTTTTTTCACAATCGTATGGATGATGTAAAGTTTACGAACAGAAAGTAAGTTACTGATTTCGAAAAGTAATTGGGTGGGAAAACAACGCTTTTTAAAATACATAACTTTAATTAAGGCTCTTTGAGATCTTTCCACTTCAATAAAACGCGTCTTATAGGTTCCACCCCAAATAGGTATGCAGTAGGTTATTATCGACTGTACAAGTGCAAAGTATATCTCGTTTAACAAGTTTCTAGAGCTAGTATGTGATGATGGTACTACATATCTTAATGTTTTAAACAGCCAAATAAACTTTCTAATTCTGGAAGATATTAGTTGAATTTGTGGATACCAAGATAATTTATGATCTATTAGTACACCTAAATATTTAATTTCATTTACACGATTTATAGTCGGGCACGTACAGTCTTTGTTTGTTTCATCATTAGTCGTATGTATTTTTATGTTAAAAGTTTCATCAGGTTGTGTGTTATTTTTTATGCTAAAACAAATGTAATTAGTCTTCGAAGTATTGAGTGTAAGAAGGTTATTTTTAAGCCATTTTGCAACTAGAACCATCCCAGATTCGGCACATAGTTTGACGTTACTCCAATTTGGACCGTTAAAAACAATGGCTGTATCATCCGCGTAAGTGAAAACTTTAGCATTTAGCAAGTTTATAGTGCATAAATCATTTATATACACCAGGAAGAGTGTAGGGCCAAGTACACTACCCTGTGGTACTCCGTAGTGCACATCGATGTATTTACTGGTATGTTGGTCAACCTTAACCATTTGCTTTCTGTTACTTAAATAGTCCAAAAAAATCGACAGTGTGGTACCCCTTACACCAATTTTTTCTAATTTACGTATAAGGATGGGGACGGAAACCGTGTCAAATGCTTTTTTCAAGTCAATGAAAATGGATAAGCATTTGCGTCCTTTATCAAGTTGCTCTGCTATCAGGGTAGTTAGAGATGTAACAGCATCTTCAGTCGATACTCCTTTTCTGAAGCCGAATTGGTTTGGAGCCAATATGTTAAAGGATGTTAAATAGTTTATTAATCTGCTATTCAGTAATTTTTCCAGGATTTTAGATACAACAGGTAAAACGGAGATAGGTCGATAGTTATTCACGTCATTTCTGTCTCCACCCTTATAAACAGGAGTAATAATCGTTTGTTTTAACACGGCTGGGAAAGTTCCTGTTCTAAAGCATATATTAAAGAATTTAGTCAAAACGGGGATAATTTCATGTCTTATTAGTTTGAGGTAACCGGTTGAAATTTTATCCCAACCAGGTGCACTATCAGATTTTAGATTCATTATTATGGAATTTATTTCTTCAGGATCAGTGTCTAGTAGAGCCATAGACTGGGGTTGGTCAGTAATATCGTGGAGATAGCTATTGACGTCATTTTGAGAGGTGTTTGAGAGAATACATTCTGCCAAATCTTTGCCTATATTAGCAAAATATTCATTTATATAGTTTACTGAGTCAATAGGTGAAGTCCTAGTTGTAATGAGTTCCTCATTTAATTTTTTAGTTTTATTAGTATAAGTTATTTGTTTTATATTTTTCCAAAGCAATTTATTATTATTAATTGATTCAAATAGCAACTGTCGTTCGTATTTTCTTTTTATTTTTTTTAATAAATTAGAACAAAAATTTCTATAGCGTTTAAAAGTAATTTTTTTAATTTCATTACTGGGATCAGATCGCGTTTGTTTTTGAAGAAGATTTCGGTTTTTAATACATTTTAGCAGTCCAGGAGTCATCCAGGGTTTAATTATACGTTGGCTTTTAGGGATATTTACAATTTTAGTATTATTTGCTATACTTTCGGTTATTTTCTTCAAAAGATTTTCAATTAAAGTATTTGGGTCATCGCAATACAGTAATTCATTTATATTCTGTGTCTGAAGATATTTAAGTGCATTTTCTTGATTAACAGTGGTCTTAACTTTTTTCACGTTTCGCATTTCTTTAGATTTAGCCAGCACTAGAAGCGTGGTAAAGTGATCTGTAAGAGTTGTCTGTAAAACTGTAATAAACGCTGTTTCTTTATTAACATTCAAGTTCAACATAAAGTGATCTAGACAACTCTGCTTTCTAGTCGGTAAGGTATGTCCTGCAAGAATACCATAAGTCGCTAGCATCTCAAGATAAGTGGCCCTGTTTGCAGTTTCACTTGACTGTTCTGTGGGTTTGCTTATTAGGTTTATATTAATATCACCCGCTATTACTAAATTCTTTCGAGTGCCCAATGTTTCTAAATATGAACCTAAAGATAAAATGAAATTATCTGCTTTTCTGTTTGACGGTGACCGGTATATGCAAAGTACTGTGCAGCCAACTAGATCCAGTTCCAGACATGATGCTTCTGTTAGTTTAACTTCTTACCGGCCTTCCTTATGAATGGATAAGGAGAACGGGCCATAACCCACCACGCGGGCCCAATGCGGATTGGCGGGTTTTAACGTCTGCAAATGCAGCCGGGACCAACGGCTTATCGTGCCTTTCGAAGCTCGGAAGAGCTAAAAATAGTAAATTTTTGGTCACCCGTCCCGTGACCGACCTATGCGAAAGTTGCTTAACCTCAACAATCGTAGTCAGAGCGCGCGAACCACTGCGCCACGGGTTGGGGCCCGATATAGGCCAACGAAAATCAGATTGCTTTACATGATCGTCTGTAATATCAATAATAATTAAAAACTGAATTTCAAATTAAGATGCAGCAAACTACAGGACTAACACTAGTGACTATGTTACTCAAAAACATGATGGCATAAAATTTTCTCGATAGAAAAAAATTGCGAAGTTGCCTCCAAATCACTATAATTAACACGATAAACTGCTAGTATTCAAGTAATACATTAAAATAAAGCTTGAAACTTTTTAGTATAATTACACTATAGATAAGGCAGGGCTTATGTTATATATTTTTTGTAAATAACCTTTAAATATCCTTTAAAAAAAGAATTGCCTTCATTTCTTCATTCCGGACCGGCCGAATGGGGCCGGAGAATTATATAGTAAATGCTGCCTTTTTTCTCATAGAAATAAGGCAGCATTTACTTTGCAGTTCGCCGTTGCAGTTATTACTTTTGCTTTTGGCCTAGAGCGCGCCCTTATGGTTTGAATTCCGATTTTCAAACCACTATTTCACTTGAATACTTGTGAATATAAGAACTGGATTCACATTTCATTAGTAAGTGTAGATTGCTACTTCTTCAATATTTGGTGTAATTTACCAAACAAACTGCATACGACCCACTTAAATTTAAATAAAATCTTAATAAGCTTCGAATTTATAACTTAACTTATGAAGCTCTGATATCTTAAGCCTCACATTTAAAAATTCTTTCCGAGTTCCTTAAACTCCCATAAAATGTGTTTGAGTGGGTGGGATGTTGAATAAAAAATAGATTAGTGTCTTGTATGGTATAATCCGGGTGTAATTCAAGGATTTGCAGGACCTTTCTTAACTGTCCGGTACACAAGTGTCAGAAATGACTTCGTGTCAGTTTTGTTCTTTTTATTATTCTTGTAGTTATTGTTATTTTTTCTGTGGCAAGATACTGCGGAGTTCACATTCGGAATCCCAATAGCAAAAACATATATAAAAAATGAATCAAACTGATAATCCTCAATCCCTCTATTTCTGAAGTATGAAAGCAGTTCATATTTTCGGTTCCTGCTTCTATATGAAAAATAACATTCACACTTCGATCTAGTGAATCAAATGTAGCGATCTATAAGCCAATAGTAACTAATTATAACACTCTCAAAAAAATATTTTTTCACTGTGTATGCGTTGTATATCAATTGCTACGGAAATCTAATGTATGTTTATTAATGCCTTAAAGATTTGTACACTAGGATGAAGACTGGTCGTAATACTTATGAAAAAACAGCAAAAGTGTAAAGAAAGATTACTAGATGTTCTTACCTTCATTTGTTGGGGTCCTAGATGCGACGGTACTGTCACTCGTCAACTGCAGTCCTAAGATATGAGATAGAGTTAAATTAGTTTAATAATTTGCAACTTTGCTTAGTTTGGTAAAGAAATATATTTGAAGTTATAAAAGCTTGGTTGTATGTTTAACCATCCGAAGTGCATTCGATTATTATTTTTATTATTACTAGCCTAAATCGTCCCACTGCTGGGCGAAGGCCTCTCCACCTTCCTTTAATTTGACGCGGTCTTGGGCTACTGTGCACCAGCCACTCAAATACGAGTCAAGATCGTCACTTCATCGCCGTCTCGGTCTGCCACGTGGACGTTTGCCCGAGGGGGTCCACTTGGTTGCAATTTTTGGCCAACGGTCGTCCGACATGCCACAGACATGCCCGGCCCAGTTATATTTCAGCATTGCCGCTTTTTTGGTGACTTCAGAAACAAGAGTTCTTGAGCGCAGTGTTGTATTTCGGATGCGGTTGCTTAGTTTTACGCCCAGCATGCTGCGTTCCACCCCCCTCTGACACACCTCGAGGGAATACCTTTGTGTTTTGGTCAAATACCAAGTTTTGAGGCAGTATGTGAGAACCGCTAGTATGCACATGTCCATGAGTTTCGGCTTTAAAGAAATTGGTGCGTCGCCTTTCATTAGATGTTTAAAAGACCAATAGTTTCTCCAAGCGCTTTAGGTGCGTAGAGCAACATCTTTTTCTTGTCGCGCCTGGAAGGAAACTGGTTGGCCCAAATAGTATGCCACTCTTGAACATGTTCAACCTCCACATTACTCCACACATTCGATGATAATTATTATTTTCTTAGTGTAGTTAAACAAAAATATTAAAGCACGGAATTGTCACCTAAATGTCTCTGGTACTTATCGTTAAAATTATCACTACTACTACAAAAAAAAATTCAATTAATTGTTTTTCATGCATCTTTGTACCGTATACAAGTCCCAACTTAATTTAGTACATTTTTATTTCTATTTTAGGAATTGAAAAAAGAAACGTGTTTTGTCTCCGGTATTAATAAGATGTAAAACGGAAACAAGCTGACGCTCATCATTAAGTAAAAAGTTGTTATACTAATTCAGCAAACAGAGTCGTGTTCTACTAAAGAAATTAACATATCCACTGTTTCATCTCAACTGGTTCCAACTTTTGAATTTCCTATTAGTGTTTACAAAGGCAGAGTCAATATGATGCAGTAGCCAGAAATTCTGATGTCTTACTCCTGCAAGGCAAAATCAACTCTAAAACGTATAGTAATGAGTTCAGAAATACTCGTCTTAGATAGGTTATGAAATGAAGATCCAAACTCGAGTCTATTGTTGAAATTTGTTTACAATATTTCGTCTATTGACTTTGGCGTGAGAATTGGTTTCTGACGTTTTACTCTGGTGGGTCTGATCGATCAAACATCTAACATACTACTGTTGAAGCTCCCTAGTTTGTTTTGTGTAAGTAAATGAACCATAACGTTGTTTGAGATGGATACTAAATTAGTTTTTTGTTTACTGTTTTAGTAATAAAATGGTAACGAAGGGAAATCTGCACGTGAAACTATGATTGCTGGTTATCTTGGACAGCGTATAGACACCGTTACAAAGATTAACATAATTTTGTGACACACAAAACAAACTATTTAATCATGAAATCTCAAGGAAATCTGTATTTTATTAGAAAGAGATTATTGCTAATAAACATTACTTTAAATACTTTCTATATATACTTTACGACCTGTTTGGCGCAGGGGTACTAAGCCTGCCTTCTGCGCCAGAGGTCCCGGGTTCGATCCCCGGACAAGACAAATATTTGTGTGCATGAACATGTCTATTTGTCTTGGTCTGGGTGTTTAATATGTATATTATGTATGTATTTAAAAAAAAAAGTATGTTTATCCGTTATCTAGTAACCATAACACAAGTTCTTAATGAAACTTAACGTGGGCTAGATAATTGGTGTGTTTGTATGCAATTATTTATTTATTTATTATTTATTTATATATAGGAGCCTCATTGCGGTAATTTGAACGAAACAACTAAAACTAGATAGTTTAAGTTTGGTTTTCTGTAAAAGAAAGATATTAATTTTGACTTTCTAAATACTTACCGCATATCAGGCACAGGATATCAAAATTATGACATAAAAAACCTCAACTGACAGCGTTTTTGTTTTATTGTTCTAATTAGGGCGATTGGTCGCCTTTAGACATTTCTTAGGTGTTCGATTGTTTCAAGACTATCTATCCATTTTGCCTGTCTCGAGTAATATGACACATGCATTTACAGTCCCAACAGTCCAAACCACCAATTACCTTTCAGCCCAGTAGGTCGTAACGAGTGAAATGCTACCTCAATTACTGATGCATTAATATGTTTGAGCGGCTTCATATTACTGCTCCCGTGTGCACCTTATTAGCATCTCATGAGGAAGTGCGTGATAATAAGCAACCATGCAGCATTAATTAGTCGAGAAGTGCTCACTACTGTTGGCTAATATTGGGATGTGCTAAGCTTGTAAATTAGGTGTGTTTATGGATATTTTATTTACGCAATTACAGTGTAACTAACCGTTTATATGGTGGGCGAATAAGGTAAATAATCTTAGGTATGGTGGGATATGAATAAAGAAATTAGAAATCTGTAGGTGATTAAATTAAAATACCATTCCATCGAGAGATATATAGAGAGAGACACAGTATTAAGAATACTGAAAAATTCACATAGAGTCAACTTAATAAACATTGTGAATTTCAATAATATTATGAGTTAGAATTAGACATACAAATATATGAGCAAAAGAATAGTTTTCATATCATACGTTTTACTCATTTACTTTTGAAAACAAGGAAGTATTGTATTTTTGGTAGATATTCGTAACTAGCTGGTTGCCAGTGCCAGCTGAAAAAGAAAAAAAAACCTTACAGCATCTTTAAGGTGTAAATTAGCAACGCTCAATACGAATTAGTCCCAAATCCCCAGAACTATTCCCCTAACTTCCTGTATTAATGGGATAACTCAAATAAGCTCAGGTGGAACTTTTCAATATGCTTCGTGACCATGACGGTTACTATTGAAACGTGTTATGTGAGACTGAAGCATGATTTGAAGTCTTTAGGGTACGAAAGGACTGACATATTAAATCTTCTTTGATAAGTTCTTTAATTCGTCATTTGCTAGCAGGACACCGGTGTTCAGAAAACAATGGAATATCTGTTGTGTCTCTTATGGCCTGAGAGATTAAAAAAGATTTGAAGTCAACAACATGAACAAGTTTGATAGGTAATGAAGAAAACTTCTGATTTGAGTGTTGGTTTCGTCAACATCATAAATAAAAATAATATTTTTTTTACATTCACACCAATTATCAAGAACAAATAATTTCATTAAGAACTTTATTATGGATAAACATACTTTACACTCCTTTTTTTGTAAATACATACTTATTAAGACTTATAAGTTCAGGCACACAAATTGACAATTTGTTTTGTACGGGAATCGAACTTCAGGGCCCTTATTCACTATGACCACTCAGCGATTCCTTGCTCAAACCACGCCAATGTCGTACTTGGTTTTGACACTTTCAAAGATGTTTTCTCCATGATACTCACACATTATAGAGTTATTGTAAAGGTACATGAAAGTCACAAGTTGTATAATTATTAAACAAGTAAAAAAACTTTATTAAGTAATTTGTCATAGAGAAAACGAATTTTGAAAATGTCGAAACCAAATACGACATTCGCGTGGTTTGAGCAAGGAATCGGTAAATGGTCATAGTGAATACGGGCCCAGGCGTAGAAGGAAGGTATCCGTACCCCTACGCCAGACAGGTAGTTCAAATGACATGGTTAGTTTTTTATTGGATTCAATTAACTACTAATTAATAAAGAACTGAAATGATTAGCCAATAGTTATACGAGCTCATTAGTAACAAAACATGTATATGTAGTTGTAACTACAAGTAATATAAAGCCAATCTTAAAAAGTTTGCGTCCTCATAATGGATGTCAATAAATTTTAACTATACGTCCGCTAGTTTATTGCGGTCATAACACTTACCCACATAAAAACATACAAGTTTTTTTCATTCTCGAATAACGTTCTCGTCTCAATGTAGCATAAACCAGTCCGTGGTTCGAAGCTTCTGTAATACGAAACACGAAGATCGATTCGTTCCGAACTTGCAACTTGTATGGCGTCGTACAAAAACTCAAGCAAGATCCAATTAGAGTCACACATCACATCACACAGTGTTTTTGTCTGCGAGATTATATAAAAAATAAGGATTAATTGTCCGAATTGTGTCACTGCATACCTTGTTGGAAAACGTTCTGTCACACTCCTTGTTAAACATTTGAAGATAACTAGAAAAACATAGTGGAATGATCTCAATCGTCACACTAAATGTAAAAAGAATTTTATGCTCAGTAGTTGGCCAATAATACACCTTGTTAGTGTAATTTTGAAATGACTTTGCTCGATTTTAGTAGAGGGTAGTTGTAAAATAACTCCTTTTTCTCGATAGGCGAAGAAACTAAGCCATACTGCCATTTCTTAACTAAAGGTAATATTTGAATCATGTGATCGTGATTATTCGGATTTTATCTTTTTATAGTAAATACTGTAATACAATGCAAGTATCACGAATTTCATGTTAATATTTTTGAAGTAAGTAATAATTATTTTGTTTTACATGCAAAAAGAGTATGAAATGAAAATAAGTCATAATGACTACTATTCGTATTTGTCTAACAAGATTTTTACCTGACTTTACAAATTGAATAGAACGGTCCATATAAAGAGATATTTTTTTTTCTATTTAAGATGCGTTATTTTTGACACTTTATAGGAAGTACCTACTATTGATTTTTTAATTCATTTATTAAATTATTTTATTTTTCTTTGAAATATAATAGTGTTGTGTTATACAGGGAAAAATAATACAAGAAGTTCAATGAATACAGCATTTCATTATGAAATCATTCGGTACAAATTAATGTGGCCTTAGAACAAATTATATTTTAAGATACATTATGATCTGAGCTTATATACAAACATATTTAACAATATTTGTGTGATTGGTAATATTACCAAAATGATCTTTGAAAACTCATTATCAAAAGAAATCATTATTAAATTTGATGATATGGCAATATATTTTTTATTATTTCACGAGTGTTATTTTATTTTCTGTTTGATTATGGTTACATATTTTTTTTGTTGTTTTATAGATCTCTAAATACTGGTAAAAACAGTTTAAAGAAACTAAAATATTCTTTGGTCTAAAAAGAACATTTTGGTATATTTCCGTGGATTGGGTTATAAGTACAAAATTCTTATAATATATAATATAAATAGATTGAAGTAAGATTAGGTCTAACAATTAATATGTAGGTATTTGTTAAAGGAGTATAGTCTCGACGCAGATATCGAGGTAATTATAAAAATATCTTAACTGTTGGATAAATATATTGGATTATGACATGATAAAGGTACTGTTGGAGCGCTCGTTATTCATCGGAGGCGGTCGGCTACCGGGCCCGAACCTGGGACCGGACGGAGGCGGCCCCACTTGGCCATCCACACGGCGCGCGAGCGGGCGACAATATTACCTTCCATACAATTTTTATTGGAACCCTTAAAATACATCAATTTTTATACAGTCCGCTTTTCTATTATTTAAATAAAGGATCCTTCAGGTACTTTCATAGGATTTCACCCGCGTGGTTCCCGTTCCCGTGGGAATATCGTGATAAAAAGTATCATATGTTTCAATCCAGGCTATCTACTATCTATATGCCAAACATCTATATCCGTTCAGTAGCTTTTGCTTGAAAGAGTAACAAACAAACAAACTAACATACTTTGCCATTTATAATATTATGTAGGACTAAAGTTTAAGGCCGTCCACCATTTTGTCTGCGTGGTCGAAGGCATTATGAATTTCTATTGAAATTCTATCTAGAAAGGTATCTACCCTTCTTTTGAGACGGCCTTTCAAATATTTCCTTTTTTACAACCCGACTGGAAGTTTCAGATTTGGTTTAAAAATAAATACATTCCAGTTTAATTAAACTGAGTTGGCTTTATCAGAATTTTACCAGAATCAGATCCAGAGGTCCCAACTTTTATATCCTGTGGGCTTGGACGAATTAACCACTGTAGGGTACATAGTAAAATCCGATTGGTTTGGAACATAATGGTCTAAGCCCACCTTTCAATGGAGTTCTTGTGTCCCTTCAGTTAAGAGATAAGATAACCAGTTCCTCAGTGATTGAGGACTCCGGCATCAGACACGATGATGGCCAAGCGCTTTTCCGGTAATTATATAAATCAGTTCATATTACGACTATATTAGGGATGTTTGCTGTACCTTATTACCACTACATGACATAATCCAATCCAAATAAGGATAAATATATTATAAATGCTGTAACTTATACATTTTAAGATTATATTTAAGTATATAATTCAATTGTTTCATCATTTTAGGTCCTTCGTACATTAGCAATGTATTCTCAATTATGCTTCTCCTCACTTTCAATGACAAAATATTATGTTTTCAACAAAATTCTTATATTATTCATAACTTGCCTATCTAAAGTTATTTTTTTTAATATTTAAAACTATTTACAAAATATATGTAGTGTTTTTTGTACAAGATTTTTGGATCGTATGTCATGAAACCTGTGACAAACTACATTACAAAAATAAATCTTACAATAAATATTATTTATTTACAAAATAAACGAGTTATTTGATACTTAATTACTGAAGCTGTTTTCCAAATAAATTATCAGACTTTAATCATAATCACTAAGAAAAGGTACGATAATAAATAACAATATTATTATGAAAGCTATAATTGTATTAGAGTAAAATTAATCGAGATCCTTTATTGTAACTTGATACTAAAACAATTAAGCGTAAAATGATAAATTACTATAAGCTATTTTGATTTTCTAAGCATTATCTTCGTACAAAGGACGGCGAGAAAATACAACTTAATTAAAACACTTATAATTATGCTGAAGTAAAAATAAATCACAGCAAAACTCGATTTGACTATCTAATTTACATAGTAAGTTATCTATAGCAATATTCAAAAGTATGGTGTCATGTCTTACGTTAGAGTTGAATAGATCTTTGTTTTTACATCTAATAACTTTTTACAATTACAGAAATTCGTAGGTATTATTATTTTTACATATTTATTTTAACTT
The DNA here is from genome assembly GCA_910589605.1 of Chrysoteuchia culmella. Lineage (NCBI taxonomy): Eukaryota > Metazoa > Arthropoda > Insecta > Lepidoptera > Crambidae > Chrysoteuchia > Chrysoteuchia culmella. The sequence goes on from OU342653.1 coordinate 13,947,188, forward strand.
ATTTATATAACAATATTAACCATTTCAATTACTTCAAAATTGCAATTTATCTAAATATTGGTTAGATAAAATTATCTGGCGTTATTGAATGTTGCAATATCGGTTGCCGATTTCTATGAATTTTCATCACCGATATTAACTAAAATTTTAACAATATGATTGGTAGCATTAAAGAGAATTTTCTGGTTATAAAAATTGTTTCAATAAATTACTTGTTACATTACATTTCAAATAAGAGCTCTCTGTTCGTTTGCGTAGTGATCGTTTCACAAAATAATAAAAATAATAGTTTGGTTCAGCTTTATTTCCAAAAGGAATTCTGTGGGATGTAAAGAACACCTAACATTCGAATATCCAAGCTTGTATCGGACACGTAAGGCGACCGATCCGACTTTTGTGATCCAGTTTCGTTCGATAAGTCGGCAGAATTCGTCCTAACTTTGTCCATAAATGGCGCATTACTCGAGCCCTGTCATAAATATTCATTTTCGGCAACCAAGACGAAGTTTCGCTCTTCTCGTTGGGAAGTAGATGCGAGAATATTAGCGAATTTATGAGCAAAAATGTTCAGCACTTTGCTAAGATTTTGCCCTCTAACTTTTGTTGAGGTGTGTTAAATTCGATTTTATTGAAATTATTGATACTAACAAACGAGTTGTTGTTATGAACAAAAGTGTATGAGGTTTTACAGTAAATTAATTAAACATTGGACCAGACAGGAAACAAAATAATTTAATAAATAGCTAAATCTATTTACAGTGACCATTGGCCTCACCATCAAAGCTTTGCGATTCTTTTTAGGTTGTGAGAGTGGGTTTTTGCCATTAGGCGCGTATAGCGGTGTCTTACACTTACTTACTAGGTACCTGAAAATAATCTAAAATTAATCGCATTACAGTTGATGGTAGACCCCCAGTTCATAAAAGTTCGTACGCTTCAAACACTTAAAAACGCTTTCATAGTGTTCGTCAGTTCTAAAACTTTTTCAGTTCACACTTCTTAGAAACTCACCATTAGAACTAACACTGACGTCGCAGTTTTTAAACTACTAGTCTGAGATCAAAGTAACGCTTCTTCGAGTTGGTCGAAGCTCTCGCACCATCAGTCACTCTCGTATACAGTAGAGTTGGAGCTCTTTCGGCGACTGTACGGGGAGCAGAACTCAATCCTGGTGTCAGGCAGCCAGGTGTACGCAGCGCGCTCGGATGAGGCACTGAAACAAAAGAAAAAGACTTATTTATATGTAGAAAGGACGGGGCAGTTATTTAAAGCAGTCGATCATCGTCGTCAGCCATTTTAATATCCCTAATGCATGGCACTGGTCTTCCTTATGGATGGGTACGGAGAACTGGGGGGGTTATTCTCCAAACAAACATCCTTGATATCGGAGGATGAAACATCGGTGATCACCTCTTTTTCAAACCTATTTGACAGCTGACGTGACATCAGCCCTGACAACAGCGTCGATGTGTCGCTTCGAGAATAGCATAGCTGGCCTTGAGTCATGACCCACCACGCGTGCTCTATGCGGATTGGTGGCTTTTAACGACTGCAGATACAGCCTCGACCAACGGCTTAAGGTGCCGTCCGAAGCACGGAGGAGCACGAGATAATTAAATTTTGGTCACCCATCCCGTTATGTAACATTGCGAAAGCTGCTTAAACGGTACAAGTGCAGACCGAGTACGGGAACCATTGCACTACCGAGCTCGCCAAGGACTTTTTGAGATCTTTTTAAACACAAGGGCTTCACACATTTTGTACGGGAAATACTAATTTGTGGCGTCACGTACACGTATAATGTACACGTACCTTAGTAGGCTCTTACGACACTTGTGGGATTTTGGAGGGTAATACTTATTTAAAGCCGGCCCGGGCACAGAACTTAGTACAAAAGAAAACCCTAAACTTTGAATTTCTGGTTAACTTCTGCTCGAGACGTGCCAACAGCTGTATGCCAACTGTAGGCTAATTAAAATTTAAAGGCTAAACACTAGCTTAAGTGCGATTACGTATGTCTCTTCAACCCCTGATCGTTATTATTAGCGTCTCAGCGTAAAAATCCTTTCCTGTCTAAGTTTTGCAGATTTATTAGTTCTACACGTCTACATTGCAAAGCTTTTAGACACCTTTCATTTACGAAATCTACCAGTTTGCCTGAGATAGCCATTAAATAATAGTCTGTCCGATACTATTGACCTGAATATTTGATATACAATACATTTACTTAGGACATTTCCTGAGTGAATTGAAGTCCTCACATTCCGAAATCGGTAATATCGATATTCAGGCAGATCACAGACACAAATAATAGCCTCTATTCATAAAAGCATTAAATTAGAAATTTGAAAATATCATAAGTGTACTTCTGTAATTAAAATTAAATCAAGTTGAACCTTCCGCGTCCATACTATAACATCAAACTAAATTTATATTGGAAAAGCCATAGAACTAATAGTTCAACTAAGCGTAGAACTTTCGAAATATCCGTTTGAAAGTTTGTATGACAATCTAATGAAAGTGAATGTGCTTGTTTCAACTCCAATTAGCGTTCCAAAGGGTGAATTTCAACATCGCTTGTAAGTCGTAAGTACGCCTTAAATGGTAATCGGGAACAACGAAGTAGATACAGACAAGAAAATACATGACTTACTAGACAAAACAAAGGCACGCCTCTCACAGAGCCTATAAGTAGTGAAACTGACGTGAAACTCGAAAATAATGACGAGATATTTTGCAAGTGTTGTATCTAAATTTAATGATATTTTATGTAAAGTTTGTTGTTGAGGTTGGAATAGGAAAGTAATTCCCTTGTAGACTTACTATACTCGTAAATGTATTTGATTAAAATAATGAAACAAAAACAAACACGTAAGTCTTATTTTGGTCTATCGATTGTTATGTTTATACTATTATGTAATAACGTTTAATTTATATTGTTGAGCAATATTTTAAAAGTTTTATATTCAAACAATACATTTAAAAAATTGCTTTTCTTGAATAAAGAAATTATAAACTTAGGTAGCAACTAAATTGTTACTATAATCACTCTATACCAACTGTTATGTAATGTAACTAAAGCCAGCATAAAGTGGTTTCATTTCATATTCCTTCTCAAGCCTCCAAAGTTAAATAGCTTTGAGAATAGAAATGTATTCTCGCCATGAAGTGTTGCCTACTGGCACTCACGAGGCAGAAGTATTATTTATCTTTACCTACATGGCTTGTTGTTTTAGAGACGCCTCTCATGGCCGAAGTGGCAGCACCTCCTTGACACGTTTTACAAGTTTCGAACAATAGACGATCTCATATTGGAAAAGTAACAAAGGAATGTCGAGGCGAACGAAGTCATATCGATTAAATTATTCGACAAAGCCCTTCAGTCATTCAGTGATATATATTTGTATTGAGAGAAATATTAACAGTCTACTGGATTAAATGTATCACTTTATTTTCGCAGGCGATTTGTATGGGTCAGTAAACAGTTGACCGTGTAACCTTTTCGCCCTTGATTTTATGATCGTTGATTTTAGGCGGCGTTTGGCTGAAACCATTTACGAAATTCAAATTTGGTAGAAATAAGGATTCACTGGAGCTAAACGTTTTTGTTACTCGACTAACAGCTGCTTTCTAAGTTGGTGCTAAATTATAAAAAGCGCCATTAGGGTCTGTATTAAACATAAACAGGAGAAAAAGAAGAGATTCTGTTTTTAGCTTTTGTCTAAAACCAATTTGGTGGTCTAAATGGGTCAACAATCGCCATCGAAAGGTGGCGACCAATAGAGAACAAGTCGGACACTATTAAAAGGAAATGAGTGCGACGCGAACGATGTCGCCGCGGCTCGAGCGAAATCCAATTTGAAATAAGTGCCTTCTGAATTAATCCAGCCACTTTGAACGGACCGGATGAAATTTCTGGTATTTTTCACGTCTAGCAATAAAAACGAGCCCTCAACGCGGGAAAAAGATGAGTAATAGCTTCGCCCTGAGCTCTGAGGAACTGTAAGGAATAATAATTTTATGCTCGTACGATAGAAACCTTTTTTTTAATCCGAATGTGTAAGTATAGAAGCGACGGCGATTTCGCGACGCAAGGGCTGGCAAAACGCAAAAGGTTAAGAACTGTCGCGCTTTAGAGAATAGGTACGGTTATGGGTTAACCAAATAAATATTATATAAGTAGAAATTATTGAAATGAAGACGTTTTCGTTAATTGGAGCAGTGTTATTAAAAACATTTTTAATGATATGAAAGTAGACAAGCTAAATTTTATATACAAAAAAACCCATCAAGTCTCCAATTTTTTCAAAGGAGATTAAGAACCAAACACAGATTATTAATACTACACTAATAAGACTAAAACTGTTTATTCGAAAAATCAATAATAGCCGACTAATATTGAAGCGTCAATGAATAAAATTTTCATAATAAAACAATTTTCAATCACAATGCAACCTATTTTATATTGGTGATAAATAATACTGCTTGTTCGCCCAATTTACCTCAGTTACAACCGACAACATAGTTAAGATCTTGCACTGCAGTTTGATTAGTAGCGTCAACAACTTCATAGTTTGCACCACCTGCTTTAGTTATACTCTAACTAGACCAGTTAACACCTCATCCTCACGACTGGCTGAACATTTATGACTTTGTATCATTGAGTTATAGACTGCGTGTGCAGTCATTATAAAGATTTCTTTTATCGGCTTTACCTATCAATTTATAGGGGTTATTTATAACTTCCCTGATTGGTTGGTCGGTTCTTTTATACTATTTCTCATCGTCATTATCACCTCATTAATTTGAAATCATGAGTTTAGCATTCGTAATATTATCTTACAATCGCTGTTAAATTATTTGCAATGTATTGAATACGTAAAGGATATTATAGTACCAGAAATATTAGACATAAAGTAAGTATACACAGTAAGCGCACTATTAATACTTCGGTGGTATGAGCCGAAGTAGCGAGAATTGTCAACGCAAACATAGACGCAGTGGTCAAAATGGAAGCCCTATTGTGTCGGAATGTATTCATTTGTATGGCAAACCCAATATTGACATTACAAAACTTGTTTCGAATGGGTAAACATTGGTAGGAGCCGTCGATATGCTGATGCAAATGCATTGTGGATAGTAAAATGTTTTTGGTTTGCATTAAAATACAACTTTGTGGAAATATACATTGTGAAAGCTAAAATCAATTTGATTGGCATAAAAGTACCGTTCCCTTATTTGGATCTCTCAAATGACTGACTCAGATAAAGCTTTTTGTGTTTGCTCAATTACTAAATTACTTTCCATAATTGGTTATACGTAACTTAAGAATCAACTTCAAATAATGGCGATGTAATTTTATCTTATTGAATTTTATATAATTATTGAGACTTTTAATAAGATATTCATAAATTATACTTATGAATGTGTTGTTTCTATTGATGAGTAAGTAATACATATTCATTTGCATTACAGATGAATAAAGATTATAATATTTTCTGTACAGCTGTACATTTCAATAACAAGCCAATGTTTATTACCATCTTCCTGTAGCTAATTTTGCAGCTTGTATACGTTGTAGAGATAGTCGGCTATGAGAAACAACTCAGGTGGTCCCTCCTTCTAATTAGCATTCATCGTCTCACACATTCTCGCACCGTGCTTTGAATGTGTAGTATGAGCCATAAAACCAGTATCATCTGTTTTACGGTCATCGTGTTTACCTACTTTTCTGTGAGATCTAGCACGAAATGGTTCGAAATGGTTGCGGAAATTATTGACCAATATACAGTTTGGTATTATTTAGGAATTGAATTTCATGTTGAGTTAATGTTAATTGTTTGTAATAAAAATATTAACATTACCTAACGCATTTTTTTATAAAATATTATTTTCGTAAATTGCTGATCTTATCAAAAAAAAATGTTAGTTTGCTGAGATATCTTGTTAATACCTTTTGTTGTTATCATTAGTATCATGTAGTTGTTTTATTCTTCTCGGGTGGTAGGTAGCCAAAACTCAGAGTCAATGGATGTAAAGATTTTTTAATAAATTGTTATCAAAGTAGGTTTTATTGATCGTAAACGTGAACTTGATTGTCAGTTTCTGTTCTTACATCGGCCTTTACGTCTGATTATCTTACAAATGTTCGGAATCGAGTAAAAAAACTAGTTGCTTGTTAGTATAACGCATTTAATCGTTTGATTTTTATTATAATAGACTTTTAAAAGTTTCAAGTTGACATTTATTACACGAATTCCATTTTGTTAATAGTAAAAAACAATTTTATGATTTTTTAATTTTAACAGGTTGCATTAACTTTGACTTTGGTAGGCTTTAAGCTCGGGACATTAAATATTGTATAGTGTCACATAAAAGTCACATTATTGATAATTTTAGTATAAGGCTGTTAACACACGAGACGGTGCCAACGACAATAGGCGATAAAAACACACAATCTTAGCACTTTTAACTACATTTGCTACTATTCTTGCAATATTGCTTTTTGAATGACTATTGCTTTCAAGGCCGACAAATCAACCGTTTCATTTGTTTTTTATCGGGAAACGACCAATATAAAAATTTCAATTACGCAAATGCGGCTTTAATCTCGATAATTCTCACGCGAGCCCTGAGTTGGGAATAAATGAGGGGATGAAATGGCTTTCCGACCAGCCCTTCGCAATCAAAAGGCCTGGGAAACTTTAAACAGTACTGTTTAATGTGTATTACAACAAATTTTAGGGATATCACTGGCAATGTGAAATCTAGTGACCAATCAGCCCCATGTAATTGTACGGAAGAATGGACACAGATATGGGAGCGATAATGTCATTGTTTGGTACCGTATAGTGCTATGGTTACCGTAATGTGTGGATACTGTATTAATGTCCATTGTCTGCGGCTATGATATGGGATTTAATTGTTATGTTTTGTGGAAACATTAAAAGTCATAATTAACTTTTCGACTATTTAGCTATCTTGTTATGGCAAATATTAAACATACTAACGAAGTCAATACACGTGTTTACTATAAATATTCTTTAGTCTTTCTCAGAAATCTTCGAAACATAAGCGTGCTAATAATTACACCAGTTATATTTGTTTTTCAAGTTAATTGGGTCGTTTACCTGGCATTTAACTTGCCAGGAGATATCTTGTAAACAACCTTTATAATTAATTAATAAAAAACAAATAATATTTTTATGGAATTTCCTAAAAAAGCCCGCAGAGACAGGTTATTGGAAAATAATAATTGTGAATATTCACTATAGGTATATTATTTTAAACAAAATAATGGTGAAGCACTGTTTTGATTATTAGACATGTCCTATTTAATTCATTTTAAATACTTTTTACGTCACTTGCTAGCAACTAGTTATGTAAAAAAGAACTTGGAATATTTATTGTATCTCATAATAACCATAACCCGGGACCTGAAACGTTAAATTATCTCTACTCTATATTATTTTTCATTATAGAATTTAAAAAAATGCATTTTTACTTCATTAGAATTTTAATGATATGATCAAAATTATTATTGCATCAAATATTACACGCTAAGGTCATTAGAAATCAGTGGATTTGATTGAACCCGCAAATAGCTTCCCATGGTTGGCTACTAGAGATAAAGGCATGGGGTTGTATTACAGTTAGCGATGTATCGATAGTTTTTTTGTTACTTTATTTATAAATATGTCTGTTCAAGTGACTATACCACCTTATGTTAGGCGATGGTAGAGTCCAGACGTCAGGATGGCTGGTAAAGCAGTTTAAACTCCCACATCAGTATGTTTTTTAAATGTATTGAAAGACAATCACATAGTTAAAAAGGACCGGACGGGATTACTAATTAGGACGGGGAATTACACTTGAAAAAATAAAGAAACTGCATTAGCGACCTATCAATATTCGTTATTGATTTTATAATTTGTATATGCCCCTGAAAAATATTAAGTAAAAAAATCATTATTAATTGAACTTAAAATGGTCAGCAATATTAAGTTGCCAGACGTTTTAGTTTCAAACCACGATTTTAATTAACCCAAATATTTTGCTACTTTATATTGTACTAGCTTCCCGCCCGCGGCTTCGCCCGCGTGGACTACACGACTTATGCTATTGTGGTTTATCCATAAGTGATAAACATATACCATCGCGGAGTTTTCTGTCAACCTTTTCAAGGTGTACAAATACTTAGTACATTATTTTGATAAATCTCGTAGGGTTCAGCCTGCGTTTGCAATGTAAGCGGAAAAAGTGTAATCATTTAAGACATCACCTCAAAAATTACAGTATTTCTCTACTCTATATTGAAGGTTATTATACATATAAACCTTCCTCTTGAATCACTCTATGTATTAAAAAACCGCATCAAAATCCGTTGCGTAGTTTTAAGATCTAAGCATACATAGGGACAGACAGCGGGAAGCGACTTTGCTTTATACTATGTAGTGATTAGATAAGATTCTAATTAATTGACTTACTTAATTATTATTTTTCTAATAATTGACTGATTGCTATAAAGTTTTTATTTTATTTGCAATGTAAAATATAATAAATTGTATTGTAGGTAAGTAATTAACTTTGCATGCCAGAGGTTGATGATTGGGTAATCCTAAATACATCTTCTTATGTTTTTATCATACAAAATGAAATGATTAAAAAAAAAAACTTCGCTGAAATCACGTTATTCGTAAGTTTAATGTACCTATTAAAAAAACTGATTTATCGATATGCGCCTTGAATATCGATATTAATGCCACATGAATAGGCACAACACTAACAGAGGAAATGACATAGTGCGTGATATGCGGAAACGAATTTAATGAAAGAGGAGGGGTGCGTGGGTCCGTACGTTATACAGAGGGAATATTAGTTGGCGAAGTTGGATATTGGTTACTGGTACGTATTGTTTGGTTAAAATTGGTGTTAATTTGCGTAAAGGATTGTAATAAGAAATTAGTACGTATATTGTTTACTAGCGGCCGAAATCAATGAACTATCTCTATATACGGGTAGAGCTATCTGAGATAGTTGCCAATCCATATCTAGAGATAGGTTATTAATTTCGGACGATAAATATTTTTTTGTCACTAAAATTAGATTTGTTTATGTTAAAGGGAAAAGTGTTGTGAGTTTTAATAGAAAATTACTAGAACAAACGACTCGGCTTACAAGGCGGGAAAACTTGTGAGCCCTGTTGATTTTTCTTGTTAATCATTAAAGATAACATTGAATAAGCAAGCTTAAAAACTCTTAACAGGAAAAATATTAATTAAAATTTAGTTTTTGAATTATGAACACTAAATTAAAATTAAATAGTTATAACGCCATAATAACCTTTGATGAAATAAGCTGGCTAACTTTGTACTAGCAGTCGTGTGATGGCATAAAGATTTAAATATTATTTAAAATAATTGTTATAATTATATGGTAAAGTTTAAATCACGGTCTATTTATCCACGTAAATAATAATCCGGTCAACTGTACGTTACAAAACTATTTATCACTACTTGCCTTATTAACATTATTACCATTGAACTTTATTCCGCAAGCTGAGTAGCTAATATTGGCAATTATTGCAATAAAATTTGATTGACAGAAATCGGAGACCCTGCTGGGCGTTTTAGCATATGGCGAAATCGGTTTGTAACTGCGCGAACAATCGACAACAGTTGAGACGGCTTATTAACGAATATAGTTTCATTCGAATAAATAGCTTTAAGCCAAACCGATAATTACGGGATTGGACCCCTGGAGATGGCGTATTGATGCTTAGTTTCTTTTTGAACAAAGGCACTGTATGTTTAGTTCTGGACGTTTTGTAACGAATTTGTAACAAAAAAATGTTTATAGGTATTTTTTATGCTGTTACTTATCATCTACTTGTATTTGTTTTTGGGCTTGATTGTTCAATGACAGCTGCGTCAACATTTCGAAGTAAGTCAACTTGTGGTCTTTAGGTCCTGAAGAAATATTTGGCTAACTAGATTGTCGGACTTTTAAAAATAGAATAACTGACGATTCACTTCGTAAAACGTTTAGTTCAGGTTTAATTGTCATAAATACTTTGTTAAATAATTTTAACTTGACAAAAGATAAATACTATCTGCCTCACTATTATAAGAGACAAATAGCGCTTTCGCTATCTTTTTATTTTAACATTTAGCCAATAATCTGGCTATTAAAACCCTTAAATTACCATTAGAGATAACAGAGGTATCCTCTGCCAAATGTTGACAAGAGGAAAGCCAAAATGTTTAAAAATTGTTCATAAAAATAAACAAGGCTTTTCTCACCAAGACCTAGAAGTAAGTTTATTTTTAAGCTGTGAAAATGTTGATGTGTTGTGTATCACTGAGCATTGGCTAAAATGTCACGAATTAATTTTAATCTGGATAATTATAGAATTGTTAGTTCATTTACTAGGCAATCTGCTAAATAAAAGAGGGTCCCTTAAATTTTTACATAATAATATTCAGTACAAAGAGCCCAAAGATATAATATCCCTCTCAACTGAACGAATCATTGAATTATCTTGTGTGGAACTAATAAATCAATGCAGATGAAGGTACTTTTTTTGATTTAATGAAACATAGTAAGCTTATTCCTATTCTTAAATCGGGTTACAAAAGTGACCCCAGAAATTTAAGGCTGATATCAGACTTACAGGCAATAAAAAAAAAACTCTCAATTATTAGACTATTTATCATTAAATCAAATCCTTCATAATAATCACTTCGGCTTTTCTAAAAGTAAAATAATACTGATGCTGGAATTGCAATACTCAAACATATTTTTGAGGCTTGGGAGGTCAAGCAAGACGTAATTGGTATATTCTGTGACCTGTCTAAAGCTTACAATTGCGTTAATCACGTTACAATTTAAAGAAGCTAGAAGATTATGGTGTCTCTAAAAAATCAGTTAGCCCTTTGCAGTCATACTTGCACAATAGAAATCAAAAAGTAATTGTCACCAATCCTGATTCTACTGGAGCATCAATTATTATGGGCGTGCCACAAGGTTCAATATTGGGCCCTCTGCTGTTTTTAAAACGATCTCCCGTACTACACAAGTAATTTATTACTACACGAGTAATATATATGCGACAGTACTATTTGCAGATGATATATCTTTGATTTTTTTAAATTATAGAGGAAAAAATTATTCTGACGAAGTAAATAGTGCTCTCACTCAAGTCGCACACTAGTTAAACAGTAATCATTTGTCTCTTAACCCTGCTAAAACCAAGTTTGTTAAATTCTCATTACCTATTGTAGTGCTGGTCGATATACATATCAATTTGAAAAGGGATGTAGTAGAGTTAGTTGAGAGTACAAAATTTCTTGGCATTACATTGGATTCAAGACTACAATGGGATCCACATATTGAAGCTTTGTCGAGTAGACTTACACCCATATTCTAAGTCGTTCCTCCAAAACTTACTCGTCCTCGACTTAACGAAACCTCATTGAAAACCTCTTCGAAATACTCCTCGAAAACGGTATTCTAAGTCATAAATTCGTAAAGACATGGAGGAGCCAAAGAGTACGTAGCCACTCCGTGTTAGGCCTAGCGCACACTACCATTTTTACCTACGACGAGGTTGGGTCGAGTGTAAAAAGTTTTAGAGGAACGACTTAGAATATGGGGGTTAGTTCTGGGGCTTTCGCAATAAGGAAAATAAGGCTCTTAACTGATATTGAAACGGCTAGATTAGTTTAATTTGGTTATTTTTGTAATGTAATGTCCTATGACCTGTTGTTGTGGGTCTCAGCAGCCAATAGAGAAAATGTTTTTATATAACTGTTAAATTTTGCATTTTACAATGCTATTTTTATGTGATAAATATTAAACAAGAAAATATACTAGAAAAAAGCAACTAGTCTCATGTCACCCTGGCGGGATTCGAACCCGCATCCTTGGGAGTCCGGCCCAATGCACTAACCAATTATGCTACAGAGACCTATGAGGACACGTCAAATCTTTCTACTATATTCACCGTTCTACGGTGTTGGGTTTCGTTATTGAGGTTTTATGGGATGTTGATTACGAAAATGGCATCGATTTTAAAGTCCGACGCGGTGGACATAATTCAACCCTTAAAGGTTTGAAAAAGTAATTAAAATTTTGTTTAGAAAAATTATGCAAAATAGACGTATCGACTTTTAACGCTTTAGAATATTTTTTACAATACTTCGTGACATCAAATCCATGCTAAAATTATAAATGAGAAAGTGATTGTTGCTGTCTGGCTGTTCCCTTTCTCGAGTAAACCGCTGAATACTTAGATCTAAGTGAAATTTGGTACGAACGTAACTTGAACCGTGGAGATGGACAAGGAATACTTTTTATTCTGATAAATGACACTACCACGCTACTTCCGCGCGATAACCTCATTCCTCGCGGATGTAACGGCATTAAAGTCCGTCATTCGTTGGATTTGAACAATAAATAATTAATCCTATCTTATCCTATCCTACTAATATTATAATTGCGGAAGTTTGTGAGGGTGTTTGGATGGATGATGTTTGTTACTCTTTCACGCTAAAACTACTGAACTTCGATGAAATTTGGCATACAGATAAAAGATGGCCTGGAGCCTGTATTAAAAAATATGCTAATTTTTTATCCCGGTAGTCTCACGGGAATGTTGCTCTCCCAAAACGGCTAAACGGATTTGATTGAAATTCGGGACATAGACACTTTATTGCCTGAAGAAGAACAAGATACTTTTTGTCGCGTTAAAATATCTCATTCCTAAGGGAAAACATAAAAAAAATATGTGGGGTAAAATAGGCGGCGCCACCTAATTTTAGAAATCCTGCTATCCTACTTATATTATAAATGTAAAAGTGTAGATGTATAGATGTTTTGATGTTTGTTACTCAATCACGCAAAAATGGGTTTGGATGAATTTCGGGGCACAGGTACTTAAAAGCCTGGAGAGGAACTTTGGATACTTTTTGTCGCGTAAAAATCCAAAACTCCTACGGTAAAATACAAAAATCGATACGGGCTTAAATAGATGGCCTCACATAATTTTTGAAATTCTCATATCCTACTTCCTACTAATAATGTGAAAGTTTGGATGTTTAGGTGTTTTGATGTTTGTTGCTCAATCACGCAAAAATGGCCTAAAGAATTTAGATGGAATTCGAGACACATACACTTAATAACCATGAGAGGGACATTGGATACTTTTTGTCGCGTTAAAATCCCTCATTCCTACGGGAAAGTAAGTACAAAAATCAATGCGTGCTAAAGTATGTGGCGCCACATAATCTTAGGAAATTTACTATCCTACTTCCTACATCATAAAAATATGAAAGTTTAGATGTTTGAATGTTTGTTACTCAATGAAAATCGGGACACAGATACTTTATAGCCTTGAGAGGAACATAGCCTCCTTTTGTCGCCTAAAAATCCCTATTTTCTACGGGAAAATACACTACATCGCAATAGGTGGCGTAAGTAGTTTTTTTAAAGATGAATTATGGAATTAGGTTAGGAAAACAGAAAGATATTTCTTACTTTCTTTTACTTAATCTTTCTGGACCAAGTTCTAAAGACCACGCGGACGAAGTCGTGGGCGGAAGCTAGTACTATCATAAAACATAACTATTGTAATTGTATAAAAGGGATGTATTCTAATAACTGAGTATAAAAAGATTAATAATAAGAAGATTTGTGTTTGGCAAAAACATGTCTATTGTAAATGTTGTTGTTCTCTGTTAAAGCTGATAAGTTTCTTGCGGCCGTTCTTCTTATCAGTTAAAAGATGTCCTGAATGGCTGGTAGGGGAAAAAAAACTTGACTATTCAAAAGCACTTATTTATAAGTCTATTTGAATAAAAAAAAATTACTTTGACTATGATATTAAGTCACGAATCCGGACATGATAAAAAAAACACACAAAATTGTACAGAACGATCGGCACTTAAAATTTCGAGAAACGGTGAGCATTTCATCTGAATGCCTTTTTAATATTATACACCATCATTTGGGAATTAATAAGCTTTGCGCGCGATGGATGCCGCGTTTGCTCACTTTTGACCAAAAGCAACGTCGAGTAGACGATTCATTGGTTTCCCCAAACTCCATGAATTGCTACCGCATCCACCCTATTCCCCAGATTTGGCCCTGTGCGACTTCCACTTATTCCCAAACCTGAAGTAATGGTTAGATGACCAGAGATGTTTTAACAAATGATGAAGTCATTGTTGCCGTAAACGAGTATTTTGAGGGGTTCGAGAAAACATTTTATCAAACTGGTGTAAAGGCATTGGAGAAGCGCTAGACTAAATGCATCGAGGTAGAAGGAAACTACGTTAAGAAATAAAATTATTTTAAATAGGTAGATTATTTTTTATTTTTCTTAAAATAGCATTGTAAAATGAAAAAATTAAAAGTTATAATTAGATGTCTGTTTTATCTTAATCGATAGTCAACCATTTGTAAAAATGTTTTTTTTGAATGCGAGGATATTTCTCTCATTGAAGAAAGGTGAATATACTAGAAAAATTCGACGAGACCTCATGGTCTGTAGCATAATAGTTAGTGCATTGGGCCGGATTCCCAAGGACGCTAGTTTGAATCCCGCCAGAGCGACATGAGACAAGTTGCTTTTTTGTAGTATATTTTCTTGTTTAATTTTTACCACATAAAAATAGCATTGTAAAATGCAAAATTAAAAAGTTATAATTTTCTTTGACGTTTCGGGAACTTATCAACCAGCCCTCGTATAGTGATCAAGTCTATGATTTGGCCATGTCACCAACTTCGACAAAGTCGCGGTAGGACGCTAGTAAATTATATTAAAATATAGTGCGTTGAACATGACAAACGCTTGCTTCTTCAATGGGCCAGCATCAATATGCTTTGGTATTTTGTAAACGAATATCGTTTTACAATTAGCTATTATTGCATAACATGCTGTTCTATGTTCGTAAATGCAATTTTAGTCCCAATATTCAGTACGGCGCGTACTACTAATTTAATGTTGAATTATTGAGTGCTATTAAAGCTGCAAGGGTTGTGATCATGGGATAATTATGATACATTGGATATATGCCCGTAATTTGCTATACGAAGCCGAAATTCGACAAACCGTAACCTCATTGTAATTCCATATGGGAAACCGGGATCATATCATTCGGTAATGAAGTAAAATATTGCGATGATCCGCGGTGAAATAATATTTTGTGTCTTCCTTTCATGTATCATTAATTGTTTCAGAAGCATTACATTACAGTGAATATTGCTGTATTACCTATTTACTTGTTTTTTTATTGTTATTTATAAGAAAAAGACCTGTAATAAATAACATCAAGCTTATATCGACCGTGAGAAACACAAACAGAGTTAATGAATAACCCCAACATTTCAATACAAAATAATGACTCGTTTGGGACGTTAATAAAGTATAATTCATAAAAAAGACGTGGCATAAACGGTGGACTGCAACTAAATATTATACGTCATAAATAAGGGTACACCCCGAATTTAGCGATTGCGTACACGCGCGCTTTGATCGACCAACCCTACGTTTAAACTTGACATTCAATTCATTGACATAAAATGTTAGCGCGAGAATGCGTCGCATATTATTTATTATGACCCCACATGTGTCTCTGTTTAGAAAAAAAACACACACAAAAAGATATTCGAGACTATTACATCTTTCCACTTTTAATTGTACACAATGGTTAAACAACAAAAGAGAGTCGCACGAAACAATTGCACACGAATTCATTATAATAACTGAGGCATGCGCATGTAAAAAGAATGCATTTGTTGCGGCATGGAATTTGAAAGGACTGCCGAATTTGTATGATAAAAGTCGGACTCCAAAGTTGCTCAAGCGCGCTGAACAAATGAAGATGTATTAATCTAGTTGGGGTTAAATTGTTATTAAAACTATGATTAATGGTTCTTGTTAATGGAGCCCAGATTAAGGAGTAGACTACACGCAACCATGTTTAAAATTAACGTCGGTTAGCCCGTGACATAGAGTATGAATTTATCTTCATCATAGACACGTTAGTTTCGATCGGAGGATTATCACGCTGGCCAGGGTATGTTCTAATGACGTGATAAATAGACGCTGAACTAACCTAACATAACATGGCGAACTGATGGACTGTTAATTTCCTGGCCATTAATATATTCCTTGCTTATGTATTATGTTGATACCGTAACGGTTATTGTTTTAGGTATCCTATTACGGCATAGCTGTTGTGAGTTATGTTTTTAGTTCTTGCGAAGAAAAAGATTTGAAAAATAAAATAATTTTAATTTCATTCTATAAAAAAAAATTAGAATCATTCACTCATTTTTTTAATGATCGGTATAGAATCAATTTCCGTATTACATGTAGGTATTTTTTTAATTATTATGGTAGCGTCTATGTTCAAAATAAAGTTGAAATAAACGGGCGTAATTAGTTCTAAGTTTTTTCATGTGATTTTTTTTAACATTAATATAAGTAAAAGTTTTAATTATCCCAATTAGCTATTAAAAATAAACCTTAATAAAATTCGAACGCATAATTTTCACAAAATATGCACAAGGTGCCCTAGCATTAAATTTATGTGGATGTTAAGCATCGCAAACACTGATAGCGAAGTGGTGTTTCATTAACTCATTATTACTATGTGGAGTTTCATTCCGCTTTCAAGTTACGTTCGCTAACGTATAAACAGAATTACCCGCTTTGATCGCCCGAGGAGCCGCTATTCCCTTCGATTTTGTACGGTAAACAAACTTATGTGTACGTAAGTAAACAGGATCGTAAATTTTAGTACATTATTCGCCGATTCATGCAATCTTTGCCTAGCGAAAACTTTCCGTCACTTTCACTCAAAGGATGGAAGTTAACAATGTTGGTCATGCAGGTTTTGATGGGCGATCTTGGGGTTAACATCGATTTTAATTTCGCGAAACTTTGAGCGCACAGTGTGCTCAAACTTCGCTCGTACAAACATGCAAATGTGAAACTTTGAGCATTGAATTGCAAAAAAGGACGACCGTGACGAGTGCAATTTCGATAATAAAATTAGCATAATCAATATAGCGGGACCTGTGCACCCTCGTGCTGTGCCACTGAGGAGTAACTGTAACGATGTGTATCGAACTTTATTGGCAGTTCTGTACAGCTTACATGTAGTTAATGTGTACGGAATTGATATTAAGCATTATTTCATGCAAACGATCGCGTACAACGACAATTACTGTGATACAATCTACGCTGTGCCGCGCACTGGTTACCGAGCTGGCTATCGGAACGGTGTCGTATGTTTGACTCGTGGCGTAGTCACTTTTATTGCTTCTATTTATTTTATGTTTATAGTACTTATTACGGGGGTTTATACCTAATTGAATAGAAAGTCCTGTTTAGTAAGTTTTACAAATAACAAGCATAATTATATAGATTAAGTACCAGATTAAAATAAGAGCACTTACCTAAACTACAGCTTCTGATTTGCTATTTAATTTACGATTGCGTTAAACAAAGTAGTTACCATGCGTTTAACTGTACCTAAGTAGCTACTAACTTACAAGGCCGACGAATAAAATTTATTATAATTCACCTGAACCATTTTACCGAGGAAGCATGAAAGTTTATGGCAAATGTAAAAGAAAAATGGTTGCCCTAAAATTTTCTGACCGTTCCGCTTCCGTTTTATCTTATCGAAAGATAAGATAAAGTTCAGCGGAACCATATTTTTGATGCCAATTGAAATGCTAAGGAAGCAAATGGAAATATTGGAAATTGTTGAAAAAATACTTGAGTTTCGGCTGGATATTGCTCTGAAACCTAAACTAGGTAATTGATGAACCTCATCATGAAGAAATCGCAAAACACAAAAAGAAGTTAGAGGAGCATTTTGTTCTGAAAGTTTTTTTTTACTAGTAATTGGGTAGGCATTTGACCATTATCGTGCTTAATAAACAGGATGTAATCTAAAGTGTTACATGCTTGCCCAGGAAATGACTATTCACTTTCGCCTTGAAGAGACCAAGGTTGTAGGAATCGGGGAACACAAACATGAGCAGGCAACGCTTTCAATTCTTTAGCGGTTCGCATAAGAAATGTAAGATAGAATTATCACCTCCAAAAGAGGTTCGTTGCTAAAGTGACGATTTTTTTCACTTTGTCATAGCAACGAACCTCTTAATGAAAATTATGAAAAAGGACATCTATGTGTAGACAACTTCGTGGCGACGAGTGGAAGTCGACATCCAACTTTGTAAGTACTACTTCTTACCCATTTCTTGCTTCATTTGTGACGACAGTCAATGCGATTAAAACGCATGTTTTTTTTTATTGAGAAATATAAAGCTGAAAGTTAAAAGAGTCGCTCATTTAACTGACCTACTTAATTTTTCCCTGAAAATTCAGTACCTGTTTTAGCGCGAAAACAGTAAAATTTTTCAACAGTTATTTTGCTTTTTAATATTACTAGCGGATCCTCGCGGTTTTACCCGCGTGGTGGCGTTCCCGTGGGAATATCGGGATAAAATATAGCCTATGTCACTCGGGAGAAATGAGGCTTACTAATGGTCTAAGAATTTTCTAAATCGGTCCAGTAGTTCCTGAGATTAGCGCGTTCAAACAAACAAACTCTTCAGCTTTATAATATTGGTATAGATAGATTTTACTCACATTTCATGTACAGGCTTGGCTTCATCCCTATACACTTTGTAGATATATGTATCTGACAATAGACTACAAAGCAAAATGCACCTTATGTCACAAAGTGTGCAGACTACAAAAGTCAAGCTATTTCGCGAGGATTACCCTCTGATGTCCACATAATCCCTCTGCTTTGAAGGTCGTTGACCTTTTAAGCCGCCACAATAATTTTAATGTCTCCTGTTAATCTGTGGCGAATTAAGCTCATTTTGGCTTATATTTAGCAAAACTTAGATCCTTTATTTAATATATATTTTACCACCGCCATAATTAAACGCTGGAGAGCTTTCAGTTATATATCATAAAAGTAGCGGTAAATAGGTACGATGTTTAAATTAGGATTAGTAGGATTATGTACGCAAATCTATAAAATTTCATTTATGAAGAAAAGTCAATTCATGACCTTCATACATACAACTCACGCTAAAATATCGTATAGGAAGGGACTATGGATCATCTAATAACAACTTACTACAACTTATATTATTGTTTATTGTTATATAACGTATGTATTTTCAAATAGTGCAAATAAAGTGTTATGTCAAATTTTATCATTTTCTCTTTTTTGGCAAACCAACCCAATCAGTTGCTAAAATAGTTTTTTTTTTACAAATCCTATCAGTGACTGGCCATACGTCATCTATATTCATAGTATTTCATGTATAAGTTGTAGGCACAGGATAACGGTAGTATTTAGGGTTGAGCCAGCTTAATTCCGGCTCATCGGTTCGAGATCGTCATTCCGATGTTCGATTGACATGCTATTGGGGTTGTTTAACGAAATATAAAGAAAATTTTAATATAGAAACGTTCCTACAATGAAAACACACATTGTTATAACTTTTCGACGACCTCCGTGGTACAGTGCGTACACCGGTTTCAAGGTGTCGCTTACTCTGAGGTCCCGGGTTCAAATCCCGGTAGGTGCAAATGTTTGTATGATGTATATGAGCATTTGTACCTGAGTAATGGACGTTTATATATATTTCTACACATAAATACTTATATAATGTATAACTATATGTATTTATATCCGTTACCCTAGTATCCCATAACACAAGCCTTACAGTGCTTATTATGGGGCTAGGTTAATTAGTGTGAGCGTAAGAAATATTTATTTTCTGAGAAACTAGCGGACGCCCAGGGTTTCACCCGCGTGGTTCATGTCCCGTGGAAATATCAAACAATCCTTTCTTAGTGATCGCCTACATCGTTGAAGGATCCTGTATGCAAAATCTTGTCTTAAGGTGGTACGACTTCCATACAAACAAACATTGCACAATCATTGGTTCATCATACCTTAATAATTCATAAATACATGCGCAACTAACTCGTTTAAGTTATTTGTTTGCGCTAAATGATAAAAAAATGTACTTTCATACATAAATCACGAATAAACTAATATCTTATAATTTCAATAATTCTACGTACGTATGTGTGTGTGACTCATCGCATTTATATACCTCATGTATGAAAGTCCATTTTTTTATAATTTCGCGCAAACAAATAACTGAAACGAGTTAGTTGCACGCATATTTATGAATTATTAATGTATTATGAACCAATGAATATGCAATGTTTGTTTGTATGGAAGTCGTACCACCTTAATCGGTTCAGCCGCTTGGGCTGTGCGTTTTCTTTAAGTCAGTCACGGTACCAGTGACGAAAGGGTCCATACATGTCGATTCCCATCGGCTTCTCATTTAGAAATTCCACCCCACCGATTCACCTTACAGTTGCGATTTTTTTTAAAGATATTTTTGGGTCCAGCTTACCTTCGTCATATTTCGACCCTCCGCTGCTGCACGGTACTGCTCTTATAGTAGGTATAGATAGATATATAAATAAATTTACAAGAGTATGGTTGATAGTACTCAAATCACTTGAAATAATACATACAATCATATCTTAAGTTTCCACTGACTCTCTAGATCATAAATCGATTATCCTTCACCGGCGACACTCATTTCAAGGATGTTTAGACTTTTTTTTTTGTTTATTAAAACAAAAAAAAAAACTCTTTTGCCGCTGTTATGATCTCTCAGTTATACTCGTACGTGAAATCTGTGTAGCTATATCTAAGACTCCTGTAATTTCTCTTGGGTTGACCTGTATTTTGATTGAGGTAGTCATTTATGGAATTGTGTAACTTATAATCGCAAACGTTTGGAACGAATAAGGTTTAAAATGACACTTCTCCATACATTGAAAGATATTTTCGTGTGTCACTTTGCTTAGACAGTTCAATTTCGTTCATTCAATACCTTTCAAAACGCGTCCATAAGAATAACTTTAATGAAGATCTGAAGTCACAATCCCTATCCCGTCACTATTTCACCATTTCCCGTCACTATTTGACATTTGATAGGGATTAGCACAATCCCTATCGAATGTCAAATAGTGACGGCCTGAAGTATGTAAATATCTTTCAAATAACGAATTGAAAGGGATGCGATAGATTATAAAATTAGGCAATTAGACCCCAGTTCTGTTATAAAACAGTCAGCAGTTTTTCAGATCTTCATTAAAGTTATTCTTTACAATGAACTTTCATTACAAGCCACAACTTTAGTACATAGATGGATATAATAAATTACACATCACACATATCGAACATCTTTATTTCTCAGAATTCTTATATCGAATAAAAGCGCTAACTTGAACAAGCGTCATCTCACGTATGGCTACAAATTCGAGTTAACCGAGCTAATAAATTTATTGTGCCATAACTAGTTGTACTGGTGAATTATGTGTTTTGTCTTTGTTGTTTTCATTGCTCTACGAAGAACCAAGAGTTTAAAAGGAGTGATCAAACATTTGTTTTCTTTACGAGTTTCTTGTTCTTCTTAAAGCATTGATATAGTTGGCATAATAATATAAATATAATAATAAGTACGCCTTGGTAAAAGGCTCGGTAGCTCAATTGGAAGGACATTGAACCGGACATCCAAAGATTGTGGGTTTGAATCCCGTAGAGAAACTTGTGAGACGAGTCTATAATTTCTAGTAAATGTATAACACCTATGTCACGAAACGAGCAAATTTTTTTTTCAATACGCTTCTATAAACTTGTGTTCCAGATCCTTCAAAAGGAAGGTGAATTGTCCTCCAGTAAAAACTCGATATAAAATGTACCGTATGTGAGTTTAGAAACACGTACAATAGGTAAGCCTTTCTATATTGCAGTAAAGGCGAAACCGGAACGTAAAACAAATACTTACCATAAGATATTCAAAGCATAGAACAAAGTATAGGGAATAGCAAACAAATGTCGTTCTGATTTATTTTTCAAAACCATTCTCTATTCTGCCGGTGGGACTACCAATTTATATATTGACAGCTTAAAAAGAAAACAGAATAAATAAGGACGCCACGCAAAGTCAAAAATACACGCCAACTTATCCCAAGAAATTTATTCACCTATAAATATTTATTAAGCGAAACTTTGGCCATATATCGTAATTTCGTAATAAATGATCGTGACGTCACGCCTCGTTTTGAGGAAACAAACTGTATAGCGGCTTCCTCAGACACCAGTTTGATGAAGATTTAATGTGGTATATGCTAAATTACAAGCAAAGTTATTCAAAATACTACCTACGGAGCTGCCGCTTCTGAACTCGGCTATCTTCGGATTTTGGTCGTATATATAACAGATGTACTGTTACATTTGATTCTAAATTTTATTGATAGAATTCGGAATTTATGTACTCTCAAAAAGGTTTTATGTTTAGTGTGAATTTGAAAAATAATGGCAAATTAAAATAAATTTTTATGAAATGAAATCATGCAAACACTAGAAGTGCATTTGTTATTTTATTTCGTGTCTGACATTCATTTCTAGTTATATGTTGGGTTGAATTGTTAAAAAATAAGCTGAATTACATATTATCTTTACCATGAATTTCATTTTTTTTTTTGCTTTCAATGCAGATGAAATGAACAAGGCTTGGTTATATACTACTGATAACGTAACACATCGCTTTTATAAAAAGAGACTTAAAATACTGAAAAAAATAGAACATTGCATTTATTAGCCCATGTTACTTTGTGTGTGGCTTGATCTCAATCTCAATGTATTTAAATATTCTCCTCATCTCCACGACTTTCGGTGTAATGTTTCGGAGTTTCGTCGCGATATTTTCGGCCAACCGTCTAACTAGCTGAAAGAGCAGCATTTATGTCCATCAAAACTACTCCAAGTTTTGGGTTACGACGTTAAAATAGATTCTGGTTCTGTAGTTTTTAACTAGTAATATCGAATATCTTGACTTTTTGGGGCTGCTTTTTTGCTAATGAAAAAATATTAGATGTTTTGTAACTAAAATTTTTTTCTGTTCATAATTTTTTACAAACCCTTAAATGTGTATGCCAATAATGTACCAAATAATTTTACTTGAAGATGGTGTGATTCTAGCTAAGAATTTAAAAACAAATTAAAGTATCGATAGAATTATAAGATTAACAACATGAAAAACTTAACATGTTATTATACATTATAATTCTGATAAATTTTGAATAGAAAAATAACAATAATATAAGCATGTTTATATTAAGTGGCCCCAAAAGAACAAATAGAAAAGCAAATACGATTGAAATAAAAATAAAAAATCCTATGAGACATTATTAGGTGCCACACAATAAAAAACAACACTAATAACATACCCTGACTTGGTGCGTGTCATTTTAATTCAAAGGAATCAAAGCACCCCAATGATTAAACAAAGCTCACATAAATAAATAAATAGCACGAGTAAATATGTGGGGATGAAACTAGTATGCATGAATATTCACTACCTTTTATCTAAAATGTTAAAGTTCATTTTTGCTTGCCGATTTTATCTGCATGATTGTTAAGACTCTACGGGTAGTTGTGATCCGTTAAAAAACTCATAAGCCCAGCTATAGAGTTTTTCTAGATGTGGCATACGAGATGAATATTTTACATACAACAAAAAAAATTGTTGGGGTGATTTGTAAAATAAAACCGTCAAATTGTTTAGTGAATTTGTTCACATGAAATTTGACGATGTCAAAATTTCCAACCTACATTTTACTCATTAACTAGAAAAATTAACAACAGTTTCTTTTTTAAATAGCTCGTAACCTATACTCTATGGCTAAAACGATAACGGATTTGTTTTTCAGTACAAACTACAAACAGCTTAGGTAATCCTTATACGTAAAGTTTGAATGTTAAATAAGGATATTTTGTATTCTTCGCATAGTTGTTATTATTTATTTATTTATTCAAATAGGTAAACTAACAGCAAAACATATATAAAATATATTATAACGTACTAGTGTTTATGACAATGTCCTTAGGCCTCTTCCAGTAAAAAATCTAACGACTATTCGCAGAGACTTTTGTACAGTCACGTACAACACTCTAGTACCATTAACAACAACAATCTGAAATGGAAAAAATACCCCTTGATTGACGCAAAAGTTAAGAACGAAACTTTGACAAAAAATTAAACAAATTTGTATACATATTTTGTCGTTTCAGTCACCGACAAACATCAACACAATTTAATCCGATATTATAAGAAATAAATGTGCTAAAAGCAATTCGCAGAATCATAAATAGCGAATAGTGAAACCGCTCGAGACAACGACAAAATTAAGTCTTTTTACGAGAAAAAGAGTTAACTGTCAGTTATGAAAGTTTATGACAACAGCTATTGTGGTGCTTGTGTACGTTTATAGAGTTTTCTAATAGGAGTTCAAATGCGTGAAAATTTTATAGTTTCTTTTCAGTTTTATTATGACTTTCAACAATATATTCTATCTCGTGTACCTACAGACTTGTCGTAATCATTATCAGAAGCTTGATTGACTGTAATAAGAAATTTTGAGATCGATAAGCGTATAATCTCGTAAATATGTTAATAACTTTAATTTATTATTTTATTAACACGCGTTCCAATAAAACGAATGATTTAACAAGGCAGCTGCGACCTAACTGCAATCCACACAAAATATTGAATTATATGAAATCATTTAAATTTGAAAGTAATATTAATAATAACCTTTATTGTTTCTCCACATACTTAGTACAATACATACGAACAAAATAGAGTTCAAATTATTTGAAAAATGTTATCTCAACGAAAATACTCGTTAATAATGGTGAGCACTTTTACGCCCGAAATATGACCAAAATGACGACGGTTGCTAGGCAACGAATCCAGTATCCTACAATCCATATCTACAGATAGGATTTTAATTTGGGGCGTTAAATGCCATCCTTACAGCTCATTTTGCAGCTCATTTTTCATATTAATTTTTAAAAAGTTTACCCAGCGACTGTATCGTGAGTTCGAACCGAGTATACGGCCGCAGCGTGCGGGTTCCAAACTTTTGATCCCCTGACATAAATCTCCATCAGAAAATAGGGAGGGATGTAACCGGCTTAAGCTTAACGGTGACTAGTGGCCCAGCCTCGCTTTAAATATATTGTAATAATGATAAAATATACTTAATTTTAACCTCTATTTATTTTGCAGTAAAGGCCGATTCGTCATAACTACCCTACTGATGCTAAGGGTTTGCGGGATCCGCAAATATTATTCCATATTTTGTAGCTTTGTTTCCTTGTTTTATCAGCAAATAGGTTTTGTATGATCGGATCTAATAATCTTGTTTTGTTTGTCATGTTGCTTTGTTGAGCCATTAGAAGAGTGTTTCCTTTTCTCTAAGAGTTTGTGATAAAAACACAAGGGTGTAATAAACAAGCTGTTAAAATAATGAAACGAAATAGCAGCTGAGAGTTTCTTTTGTGTAAAAAAGATGACAGGCCTGATACGCACTTAAATCAGTATAGACGCAAGCGACAATTGTAGGGAGATAATATAGCCGAATATTAAAAAAAAAATAGAGTTCAATACTGAATCCACGTGCTACAAAAAAATCGTTCATAATTATAATATATTTGCCAAAAACCCAAGTCGCACGTAAGTGAGCACGTTTATTTTATTAAAAAAAACCTTAGATTTACGCGTTAATTCTGATGAGGCAGGTACTACGTCTAAAGATTATTATGTTTACATCCATTATCTAGTAAAACTATTTATATTCGCGCTAGACTTAAAAAATACTAAATTGAGCGAATGAAAATCTAGGTTGGGTTGCAGAAAAAATAGGTATAGGTTAGGTAAGATTAGTGACTAAGTAGCTCACCTAGTATTTTTGTTGCTTAAACATTTTTTAGCCGATCGGTTAATAACTATGTATGAGTCATACCGCATAATCAACAATGAACATTTACAACAGTTGCAATACAGATGCCCTCTAAAACTAGCAAATAAAATAACTGATTATTATAACAAAGGTAATCAATGTACTAAAATTAGCCATTCAAATATTAAATGTAGTCCGATATTCAGCTGAATACAACAAATATATGAAGTTAATGGTTTTACCAAATGAGTCGTAAATGATCAACGTTGTTGAATAACATACATAATTTTAATATCGATTCTTGTGGCCAGAACTGATTTAATTATAACGTCATAAATGCGGAACATTTTTGTATGAATCATGTCATATAAACACGTTATACTTTTACCAAATGTTGTTGGAAATATCGTTGGCTACTATGGATAAGACCGTAAATTTACTGGCCCCATTTACAGATTTAATTTTCTGCTAATTGCTTGAAATGAGCAAATTAATATTGAATTGTTTGTTTCTTGTAAATAAAGTAAAACAAATCAAACGCATTCACATTTTAATATCATTTGGAATATTAGGGTTTAAGTTCTACTCGAAGTCGAGTCGAAGTCAGTATAATCTTTTCTTCCATATTTAAAGCACATTACTTACCTCTCATGGTATCTATAACTTTATTTGTAAAAATATTAAGGGCATCGATATTTTTTAATGTTTACTTAATCATTAATTATTATTTTGTTGCTTTTTAGGACATTATTATATTAAAATCAGGGGTAAAGTTGAAAGAAAAAGAATCAAAATAACTCACCATATTATGCGGTACAGATTTGTGTGTAGATAGTAGATGAGCCTTTAATGTTTACCTTACTAGAGAAAACTTACGATTTTAAATTATTGTAAACTTCCGCAATGCAAACTTTCAAAATTGCGCGGTACACTAGAAATCTTATCCATATAAATCTTTCGTACCGCACTTGTCCCTTTCAGTACATTATTGGTCCTAATGGCATCATTTACCGTATTCCGCTTCCCAATAGGCCCTAGTATTGAGTAATGTTATTTTTTTTCATCCCCATTTGACAGATATTGACGCCACGACTCTAGTTCCAACTGTTCACTAGGTGCCTGTCCTAGCGTAAAATCATTTCTGTGTATGGTACAGTGAAGTGATTTATTTTTATTATAATGGAAATATGGCATGGCATGTCAGACGAGGTACTTTTGATAGTGGATTGTTTAATGGACTTTCGATTTTTATATAGGCGACAGGCGTTGGTGTAATAAAATTAACTATTTAACTCATTCGGTTTTTAAGGTCTTATTTAATTAATTTAAGTCACGGTTTTTTTTATACATTGTTTTTATACATTTATACCCTCCCACCAATTTATGCCCTTGTAGAGTCGGCGAAGTAAATAAGTAAGGGTTAGCAGATAAATATTAAACAAGAAAATATACAGAAAAAGCAACTTGTCTCATGTCGCTCTGACGGGAGCGTCACATACGGGACCACATAAAAATAGCATTGTAAAACGCAAAATTAAAAATTTATAAAGGGTTAGCAGATTTCAAAAGTGCAGCTTGAGAGTAACAAAAATATAAGCATCACTCTCATAACCACACCGGACGACGACGCCACAATTAGCAAAACAAAGGTTTTCAAAAATAATTTTAAATTACAATGTTTTTTCTGAGATTATATACCTATATTATTCCAAACTCTGGAAAATCTGGTATTCAAAGACAAACTGATCATTTATGTAGCAATAAGTTACTTAATCCATTTAACAATGACAGGATAATTTACGTCACAAAATACTGAATATTAAATATGAAAAGCACCGATATTTTTCAATGTATGCCGTAATTCAATCATGGTCCGCTGATTTCGGCGCGAACTGAAGGGTCATTTAAATTAATATAACATGTAAATTGGGGGTGTTGTATATTAGCCCGTAATTATGCGTCCAACAAAAGATTCCCGACCGCATAATCGCTTACACATCAACGCTATGAATATGGGCTGTGTCAAAGAGTAGATTTTGTAGAAGGGTGATTGACGTAATTTTACCTACTGAACTTAAAGGAAATTAAGAGTCAGCCGCTCGCGGTTTGTAAGCTGGGTTTATTACTGTTGAGATACAGAAGCTTATGTTACGTTCGCTCGATCAAAACACAATCTTCAAACCAAACCATTCTTGCTATGACCTGTCTATGCTGCTATTGCACAACTTTAGTCTTCGACCAAGACTTTTGCTATAAATTGTGTTAAAAATTAATTAACAGATTACGTACAATATGTGTAATTGATAAAGTCATTTATTTTGTTGCATGGTAATTATCTTGATTTTATTTTTGACTAGACCAACACACATAAACTCAGTAATGTATCAAATGTTAATTTTAATCAAAAATCCTAAAACCCTTAAAAATATTGAGTCAAAAACAATAAACATTCAAATGAACATATTTGAAATAACGAGAACGGAGATACATCCAAATTGTTCGTTGTGACAAAAAATGTTTTTTATTAGATTAGTAGGTACCTATCAAGACAGCTAATAAAAAGAGATATTTGTGTAGGTTGTAAAATCTGTTAGCGTTAATTCAATCGATTGATTTAAATATTATAGACTTCTAAATGTATTTAAATTTCAAATCAATTGGCGTTAAGCATTTGGTTTTGGCAAATTAAACTTTATTTTTATTTAATTTCGTATAACATTTAGACACCTTTCTCGTATCGTTTGAATTTAATCGATGTTTATTGATATTCAATTACCATTTAGCGTTTATATTAATTCTCAGTCGCTATACATATATATATATATATTGACAAATTTTGTTCAAGGACTCTCGAGCGGTTATTTTTCGAAACTTAAAAGTAACAATTATTGTCACTAGTCAAAGTTGATTATAATAATGTTATATTTTATTCGTCCATAATACGTGCTAATATGTACGAAGACCTAATTTGAAGTTATCACAATAAAAAAATTTAGTCTGTGAAGCATCACCAGACTGCGCCGGCCGGCGTTCTCACAACAATGACATATTTAGAAATATTGTGTCTTATTTTCCGATATTGGACGAGTTAATAAGTCAATCAATTTGGTTCCGTAGCAGTGACCTATCTATCAGAATGGTTGTAATTAATCTTTGACCAACACGCATACGGGTGAAAATTAAATAATAACCACGGGAGCGACTGCATTTTTCAATGGTTTCATTAAAATTTTATTGCGCCCCAAAATGGTGGTAAAAGGGTCCATGTGACATACTTTAAATTTTTATGCTGGTTACTTTATAGCATAGAAATAGTATTATAGCTATTAAGTGTAGGCTATTGTGGTTTAATTTTACGTAAGCAATGCTTTAAAAGTGCAACAGATGTTGGTAAGAATAGATATTATCAAATACAGTAAATTATCACTTAATTTATTTATAGTTATTTCCTTTGTTAGGGTACAAAGTTAGCCGCTAATTGAAAAAAAAAGTAATATTTGACGTATTATTGAATTGCGGGTTCAAACCATCCTGTTAAGAATAGCTCATGAATGTAGTCGCTTTTTTCACTTAAAATCATTACCAAAATACTTATTGTTTTATGGCAATGGTGAATGTTCGGAAAACTGAACTAGACATATATATAACATTACCGTGGATAGGATTTCTCTGAAAATATGTCCCCACGCATCCCCGAAAATACCAATTTTATTTACAAAATTCGTGCAATTTTCAATTCTAATTAAAACTTGGTACCATTAATTCAGCCAATTATTATTGTGAACGGTCAAAAAAGTTAATCACGCAAAAAGAAAAGGGAAAACAAGCGTGAAATATTATTATGATATCTAATTGTTAATTAGACTTTTTGTTACCGCAAGAAGCGTGGATGGCCAGTATTTCACTGTGGAGGCAGCTAAATCGCATTCATTCCGGATTCTACCCGAGATAAGCGAAATCATGAAGGAAGTAGGTTAGCAGAATCCTTAGGCGTGAGGTCGCATAATTTTAGCTGCTGTGGGGTCCACACCTCTGTTTTATAGAATGTTTGACGTTCTGTTTGTTGTACATTAAACTGGTTTGCTTTGCCGACGCTCTGTTGTTTAAGCGGAAAAAAGCTGGGGTTCCTGGTGTGTTGGCCCTACCAGCTGAATTGCAAAATATGCAGTTAAAGGTACATATTCCTTATATAACTTTAACATTGATATCTGATGGCAAGGTCCTGTTTTTTTGCTGTAGCTTTTTTAAGTAAAAAAATACCTATATTGTTTTGCGATTATGTAGCTGTATGTAGAAAGTCTAAAATTAAAATCATAAAGTAAACCATGAAGGTAAAAAAGCTTATTGTAAAGTAAAATTTAGAAAATGGTGAAGCTTAGCAACTTTTAGCGGAAAAAAAGCTGGGGTTCCTGGTGTGTTGGCCCTACCAGCTGAATTGCAAAATATGCAGCTATACGTACATCTTTAACATTGATATCTGATAGCATTTTTCAAGTTTAGTGAAAACCACAAAATACATTTTATGTGATAAACTTGATCTTACTTCATATTCGTTCTTTCCGTAGCCCGTTTTGCTCCCAGCTCAGTCGTCTGGAATTAGGATCACGAATCTCTGGAGACCGCGATGCTTTTCCGGGATGAAACTATTTCACTTTTAGTACTACACGCATTTTTGGTCTGTGAAAAATAACTTTAGCGTTATTTTCTTTAGTAAGTTCTCGTATTTGGAATATATTTTTTAGGGTTTCGTACCCAAAGGGTAAAACGGGACCCTATTACTAAGACCCCGCTGTCCGACCGTCTGTCCGTCTGTCACCAGGCCCTATCTCAGAACCGTGACAGTTAGACAGTTGAAATTTTCATAGATGATGTATTTCTGTAGCCGCAATAACAACAAATACTAAAAAACAGAATAAAATAATTATTTAAGGGGGCTCCCATACAACTAACGTGATTTTTTTTGCTTGTTTTTTTAGATAATGGTACGGAACTCTTCGTGCGCGAGTCCGACTCGCACTTGGCCGGTTTTTCCTCACACCAATTAACCTAGCTGTAAAGTAAGCACTGCTTATGTTATGGCTGTGTATAACCGTCCATGACTCAGGTACAAATACTTGTATTCATCATACAAACCTAGGATCTATGAGAAGGCGACACTTTGAAACCGGTGTACTAGCACGGAGGTCGTCAAATCCAAACAAATAATAGTGTCAATAGTTTGTAATATTAATATGTGTCACTGTAGGAGAAAAATAAACCTCTAAAATGTTATAAGGACTTTGTAGAGACTACCCATTTAATGAAAAAGCAGAAATACTCCGTAACCAGAAACACGACATTCGGACGACTCTGATGTTTTCGTCTTGTGGTAAAATCAGCTTGCTTATGGTTCCATCACTAACATCGTTCTATCATTGAGAACGTTCGTTGGCATAGTTGACCCTCTTATACGTTCAAAAATATGCAATGAAAAACCCAACAAGAAACATAATTTAATTTTATACAGTCATTTATAATTGCTTTATTAATTGAGAATCGCAAACAAATCCACGGCCCCCGACTTTATATGCTTCCTGTTTAAAAATTCAAACAATCGACCGAAAACATTGGCGTTTTAAATTGTATACCATTCCGCCATTCTTAATCAGGCCGAAAAGGGTGAAGAGGGAAAAGTAAGGGGTGATTAAAGATAAACAACGGTTCGGTCGATGTGACCCGGCCGTCGAATAATTTGCAATTGTATAATTATCCAGCGGTGAGTGAAACGAGAGTTTTATGTTTTTGAGACGTGGATTTATTCAGGCTATAATTGTTGGAATTATCGGTCTATCTTTTTCAACGGTTGTGGAAGCTAACTCTTATAACAGACTGCCTTTGGTGTAGCTTCCTTCCCAATGATTATTACTAAGAAAAGGGAATATGACAATAATTATAAGGACGGGCAGCACAAATATACTAAGATCAGGGCCCTGATTCATAACGATTATAATTGTCAGCGAATTAGAATTGTTGCTTTATGAAAAGCCGACATAATTGTCAAATTTTCGCGACAATTCTACAATTTAACGTTTCAAAAAACATTTGGTTTGTCTATTATTTGTAATCGGAAAATCTGACATATTTGTCAAATTGTCGCACTTTTTAGATAGGCGTCCTTGGCCTGTGTCAGGATGAG
Source organism: Chrysoteuchia culmella (assembly GCA_910589605.1). Lineage (NCBI taxonomy): Eukaryota > Metazoa > Arthropoda > Insecta > Lepidoptera > Crambidae > Chrysoteuchia > Chrysoteuchia culmella. The sequence continues at coordinate 13,979,245 of OU342653.1, forward strand.
GAGTGACAAATATTTTTATTTTATAAATTCTCACATGATCGAAAGAGATCGTAATAGGATTTTGATAAAAAAGAACTTTAAAATGTATGGTTGCTTTTTATAGAAAACCTACCTTCTGCAATAGTAACAAAGGTCAAAATTGCGTAGATCAGTGACAAAAAAGTATGTTCGAGCATAGTTGACAAATTGTCGACTTATCAAGCTTTATGAAACAGGGCCCAGGTAATTGTACATAGTCTGTAGTTCTAGCATGAGCTGCGTTTATCGACACACTAATTAGGTAAAGTGTCACGTGATTAAAAAAAACAACGGGTTGCACTCCGGGAGTGCCTGCAGAAGTAAAAACCGCTTAAACGAATCAGCAGGATCAGGCATACATATTTGCCGCGCGGTAGAAAGAGAGGGGGATGTTACTTCCTCTCCTAAGCCGCGTCGCGCGGCCTACTCTCCCTCCGTCTTACGAATGTCCTGACGCGACTTTAACATTTTTTACCCATCCCAAAAATTTAAACTCCGATGTGCACAACGCCGCTAAAGAAGTTTTCACTTCAATAAAGTACAGGCCGGCCGTCGAATAATTGCGACTATATAATTATCCAACGATGAGAGTATTATATGCTTTTGAGACGTGGATTTATTAAGGCTATAATATTTATTAATATATTTAAATATATATATATTTGTTGGAATTATTATAATTGGTCTATCTTTTTCAACGGTTCAATTCAACTTCAATGTTATCACAATCATTTACTTGACAATAACTAGGTCGGACCGTACAAAATAATAAGTTCAGGAAATTATACAGAATCTTGTATATTTGGATAATGGTGTAGGGTGAGTTTAAATCATGGTTTTATTATAAGTAAGTATAATTTCAAATATATATCAGAAGTATCACTTATAACTTTTTAATTTTGCATAGTCTCATGTCGTCTGCCGTCAGGGCGACATGAGACTAGTTGCTTTTTCTAGTATATTTTCTTGTTTAATATTTATCAGAAGTATCACTACTTTCAACGGCACATCCGACTTTATACTTGCGCTAGGTAATTACGAGTGACATAAAGACGCTCTCAAGGTCAAACTTTAACCTTTAACCGATCACTTATATTTTTGATCGAAGTACTATCCAGTTCAAACCATCATTGTTTCAGTGGTATATTAATTTTATCAGTTTGTCTTTCGAAAGTCAACAGTGCCGGGAAGCAATTGCCCTTATTGTTCTGCTTTGAAAGATTTTTGAAGTCAATAGTGACGATATGAAATAGAATGTTGCTTTTATTTTTGTTGCGGTATGTTTAGCTACGTTTCTGAACTATGTTTTATGCTGCTAAGAGTAAATTTCATCTTAGATGTTACTCGAAAATCCTTGGATAATAACTTTGATACACAATAAAGAGAAGAAACTTTCTAGAAGAAACGTTTAAAACTTAGACAAGATAAATGTTTAAATACTTACAATAAATTATGAAATAATTTCAACATAAGTGATATTCTACTAAGCAAAAATTACAATAGAAAAGAGATGTGTCGCGAATAACGGTCAAAGCGTCCTCACACGAGTCTACGTACGACGAAAACAAACATTTTCATAAATATCTCTTTGTGTTCGTTTCATCAAGTCGCACAGTTACGGGTACTCTAGAGAGTCAGCTCTATGAATATTTTGAGGTATACGGAATGTTGTACAAGCTGAGAGATTTTGGGGTTCCATTTTCTTGGAATCCGGATAGCTATCCATTTGTTTTCTCACGCCATTCGACGAACTGTAGCATAAATCCAAATTGTTGTATTTAGCAAAGATAGATTTAAATAAATTCCTTATTTTTAATTGAGACAAAATTAGAGGTGTTAATCACTGTTAATGATAAAATAGAAAAAATATTTTTTTTATGGTTTAACTCCATTAATATTTCTTTGTTGTAGTTAGCAGGTTGTTTCACCATTAAATAATAATTATTTAATTATTTATTTATTTTTCATGCTAAGGATATACAAAGTTTCACATAAAGGTAACTTATGAGTAGTAGGTATAATATTTAGATAAAGGGGTATGACTAAAATGGGTAAGTAACAGTTTTGGTGAACAAGGGTGATTTTTATATTGTTCGAAGCTGACCCTAATAGGTTATTAGGAATAACCTGTGCTTAGGGATTCAGCTCCGAACCCCAAAATTTATAATAGTGCAGGTAGGTTTAACATTACAGCGAGTAGACTAATGTTTAATATGGCTACTACATAATCATAAGTGATAATACAATTCCACACAATTTTGAAAACTTACTATAACTAACTTGAGTGTGTGTGTGTGTGTGTGTGCTTGTGTGTGTGCGTGTGTGAGAAAGTGTGCTTGTGTGACAGTGCGTGAGTATGGGAGAGCGTACGTGAGATGATTAATTTGAGGTTATTTAAAATTATGATAATACTTCTAATAAACTTTCGGTTTCATCATATGTTTTATTAAGGAGCCATTTGGCTAATATTTTTTTACATAATTGATATGGGTATTGGTAATGGTTGGTAAATTTATTGATTTTATTATATAGGTAGGGTCCAAGGAAAAATAGAAATCTTTTGGTAAAGGTAAAATTAGGTTTAGGAACGGAACAAACATGGTGTTTCCTTCTCTTATTGGTGACAATGTAAGGTGTGCGACAATGTGTATAGAGGAGAGTATGCATTATAAATAACTGCCGGACAGTTAAGACCTTCCATGACGTGTAAAGTTCGACGGTGGGGAACGTAAGAGGTCTGAATGTACCTACTTTTAATACTGCTCTTTGAGCCCTTTCCAATTGCAACATGTACGTTTTTGAAGAGCCACCCCATGCTGCAATGCAATAACTAATGATGGATTGGCATAAGGCGAAGTATGTCGTCCTTATAATGGCATTGTTGGCAACGTAGCGTAATTTCCTGAATAAATAAATTAGTTTTCTGACCCGGGAGGACAGGGATTCAATATGCCAATTAAAGTTTAGGTTATGGTCAATGACGACACCGAGATATTTTGTATGAGATACGCTAGTAATTTCTGGGCAGGTACAATGATCGAGATTCCGATGTGAACATGAATGAGCGATAAGTGTTGGTGTCGGCAAAGGTTGGGTGTCATCTCTGATCGAAAACGTTATAAAGTTAGTTTTAGAAGCATTAAGAGTTAACGTATTCAACGCCAACCATGAATTGACTACATTAAACCCATTTTGGGCGAAATCTATAGCTTTGTACCAGCTGTCCGCTGTAAAGGTAACTACTGTATCGTCTGCGAAGGAGATGACTTTGCCGTTGGGGATGTGCATGTTACAAAGATCATTTATAAAAACAAGGAATAATGTTGGCCCTAAAATACTGCCCTGTGGGATACCGAAGGTTACAGGAAGGTAGTCACTGTAAATATCGCCGATCTTAACTCTTTGATACCGTCCCGTTAGGTAACTATGAAACAGCTTATGTTGGACTCCTCGAACACCAAGTGTCATCTGTTTGTCTAAAAGGGTGGTTATAGGAATGGTATCAAAGGCCTTTTTAAGGTCTAGGAAGATGGAGAGTACCTTTTTTCTGTTGTTAAGACCAGAAGCGATATGGTTAGTGAGTTCCAGAACAGCATCGGATGTTGACATTTTACGTCTAAATCCAAATTGATTTTTGGAAATGATGTTGTTGGTCTCCAAATATTGGGTAAATCGCGTGTAGATAATGCGTTCTAGAACTTTAGAGAGGGATGTGAGAACAGCAATGGGTCTATAGTTACACGGAGAGCTCCTATCTCCACTCTTATGGATAGGGTGAATGTTCGCTTTTTTTAAAGCATCCGGAAAAATCCCAGATTTAAAACAGGAGTTAAATATATGTGTCAATGGGGCCGATAGGATTGGAGCGTACCGTTTCAAAATGGTGGAGGATATATTGTCCCAGCCGACTGCTGTGTCTGTTTTCAAGGAGTTAATAGTAGTTAAAACTTCATCTTCGTCTGTTTCTAATAGGACAAATGATTTTAAACATGATGGGGGAGGAGGCGGTGTTTGAAGCGGTGGTGTTGCACACTCTGTAATTTTCCTTGCGAGTTGCTCTCCGATGGTAGCGAAATAGGAGTTCACGTTATTCATTATTATAATAGTTAATTAATACTACAGCAGTAAGGACGAAATGAGAACGGGGCCAAATGCATCTACGTGACGACCAAACGTGCGAAAAGGGTTAATTATTTCAGCAAAAAATCAACAGTTACAGCACTATTAGACGCTGCGTATAGTACCATCTCGTTTCCAATATTACTGTTGCTGTTTATCATATGCCACAGAATTCATTTACTCAAAAACTAGGGCTAAATAATTGGAATTATATTCTTGATTTACGAAATTTTAGTCAGATATCATTCATAACGAAACTGTTATTTAATAATTATACTAAATACAGTCCCTTTAAAAAAGGCGAAAACGACATGCCATTTTTTCTTTAATTTGACTTCTGTTCACGCAAGCAATAAGTCTTGTGACGGAACTCTTCATAGCCAACACAATTCGTGGCTAATATTATCCTCCCTTTTCCTTTTACACAAGCATCACTGTTTTATATAACCCATCTAAATAATATTGTGGTTGCATTATTTTTCTGAGGACACCGGATTATTTGGGTATTTTCTCTCTGAGCTTTGTCTTTTGTTTCTTGTTAGAGACGGCTTATTTAAGTACGAGTATTAGGCTAAAGTTTCCTTGCTAGGTAGATATTTTCTCCATGGCGCCGAATTCTTGAGAAAAACATTGTCTTTTTTATATTAAATTCGGACTGTAGATGCCGTTTGCTAAGTAATGAGGTTTTCTAGTTCTAGAAAGTAATATTGTATTTTGTTTTTATAAAAAAGCCTGATAGACTTTTAGGCCTCTGTATAAAAAGGAAATAGCTTTGCTTACAGAAGTTTAGGGTTCGGGAGCATTTTTATTTTACAAATTCATTAAGAGTATATTTGGTACTTAGTTTTGTTGATGTGACACTAAGCAGAATTTAAAGAAAGAAAGAAACAGAAAACATTTTATGAAGAATTTGTCAGGATGACTCGGTAGGTACTGCAATTACAATCGGCACCAATATTGCAAATACGAAGGTAAACCTGACTGTTTATTTGTCTGACTGCCTTTTTTTTCTTCTTAATCACTGAACCAATTTTGATTAGTATTAGTGTAATAGTACATTACTGTAGCGGCCAGCTAAATTGGCATTGATGGACGAACGCCGAGGCACACATACGTAAGTCCATCAATGCCTAGTTGTGGCCAAGGCTTGTATAGTACTTTTCTTAAATAATGCGCGGAAATTAAAACTACTTTTCGAAATCAGACGACAACAAACAACAATATTTATCCCGCATTAAAATGTTCATTTGTTGTTTTTATCTCTCAAACAGCTTTCTATTTGCAAGCCAGTTCGAAATTTAAATAAAACCTTTGATAAGTTACCTCCTTGGTTGCTCCTCCTCCACACTCCATATTTCGGATTATAAGATCGTTCCATTTTTAAATTACACGACATATACACGAAAGATATGGATTTTCATACAACTTTTGCCGGCCGCTGCTCGCATGTATGTGGCCAGTACAGCAATATCGATTTATCTCGAAGAAGGTTGTTAATATAATGCTCATATTTCCAAGCATGTTGGAGAAAATATCATTAGACTTATTATAGCATAAAGACATATTTAAGTAAGTAATCCCTTAGGAGTGGGATATGACCGAACTGAAAGCTATATCAAATGGAGTGCATAATGTGTTTCAAAACTCGACACTGGCACATAGTGTTCCCAACTTAAAAGGACAAATTGGCACATAATGATAAAAAAGATAATAACCAAATAGCTTAATATTCAATAGATCGAGTTATACTCGTATTTCATAATCAGCCCAATATTTTTTACTTGAATCGCCTTAAACCTATTTTATGTGCTGATCGATCTTATTTATATTAAATTACCCGCCACAGATATCATTACGACAGCTTGTGTCTCATTTATAAGACGTGTCCGGTCAATTTTATATGGTAAAAAATGGTTTTTTGATTGGACCTGCTATAATGGTCTGGTGAAGGAAGTAACTTTATAGAGTTGACATCTGTATTATGTCAGGTATGGAGTTTATCTCATTTTTTTTTTAAAACAAGGCCTTTTCAGTAGTGAACCGATGATAATAGCAAATAAGAATATATTCTTTATTTTGTTAGGAAAACAAACCGTGGAATTAAAAAATACATTTTATAAAAAAAATCAAACCGACTTCAAAAAGTAAAAAATAAAACTTTTGGAGTCGGTGCCAGCCAGGGCATTTCTACATTGCACTTCTATTAACTATATATTTTTTTGGCCTTAGCTAGCTAGCACCGACTCCGAAAGTTTTATTTTTTACTTTTTGAAGTCGGTTTGATTTTTTTTATAAAATGTTTTTATTTCAGATTTTTTTGTTACATCATGTGCCGTTTCTTACACTAAAAATCAGCCCATACACAACAATGTCATCTAGGTAAACGACTACTTGCCAAAAGGTGATTGATATTTTTCAAGATCATGAAAAAACTACTAGCCAGATCTTCGTAAAAATTATATGGGACCACACATAAACCATTTTCTTTCAGATAAAAAAATAATTATAATTATTGCGTGAAACTTCAGCTCGAACAAGAATCTTTACCTGGATGATATAATTGTTTCATGACTTCCATGACATTAGGCCCCATATCTCCGAAGATTATCATCGGATCTCAATGAGACTTATATGGGACCAAATTGACAGTGTACCCGATCGAACAAAAAAACAATTATTAAAATCGGATCACTAACACCGGAGTAATCGGTATACATACATCAGACAAAAAAAAAAAAAAAAAAACGCGTTGAATTGAGTACCTTCCTCCTTTTTGTTGAAGTCGGTAAAAACATACAATTTCTCTTTTAAGTATTGTCAATGGTATGAGATTATATTTTGATCCACTCTCAAATTATCACTGGGCATTACTTTTTATGCGACGGAATTTAGTCTTAACTATTTTGATTATTTAACGCTTCCCATGTCAAATAAGTATATTTTCACCTCACACTCTCTGAAAAGGAGGTTTTGTCAATCAGTTTAGGCGTAGAAAATTAGGCGGTTTTTGCGGCCTAGCGCGGCAAAGTACTTTTTTAATTTAATACCTAAAAATATGTCATAATGTGTTCCGAATCGCACTATTGACTTTTTTGTTTCATTTTATTCTTATTTTTAAAAGCTTTAAATTAATTATAATACTCCGTTTTGGTTTTATTATATTATTTTAGTTCATTGAATCATAAAAACAGTAACAATAAGATTAAACTATTTGTTATAAGAATTTTATATTAGGCTAGGTGAGATTTCACAACCTATGATTGGATTTCGGAACGTGTCATAAATCTTTATTTAATTGTCTTTGTCTTGTACCTCATATCAGGATCAATATTTATGGAATCGTTTTTATTCTTATTTATAAGTAACAATATATTCCTACTTTAAATAACGTTGAATTAACTATAATACTCACTTTTTATTATTTTAGTTTTTTGAATAATTAAAACAACGAGAATAAGGTATATTTAAATTAAACTTTATGTTTAAAGATTTTTTTACCGGAAGTTGACCGGGGAAACAACCATGAATGTTCCTCGCAGTTGTGAGGTGAAAAATTGTTTGTTGCGCTCGGCAGAAAAGTTTTTAGGGTCTTGTACCTCAGAAATCCTCGCTTCGCTCAGTATTCAATCTTTCAATAGAGGTAACTCGCCGCTAAATAACCAACTTTCCAGCCTAGCATAACAAATAACTATTATTAAATTGGATTTCATTGACCAAGAAAGCACTAAGCACAATCGTAGTCAAGTGTTCAAAAATATTATTAACTATTAAAAAAATACAGTACTTACTTTATTTTATGATTTGTTTTATTTTTCGATGCTATTTTTATACTTATGATACATTTTAAATAGAAAAAGCATTGGATCGCATTTACAAAGGTCGTGCGTTCAAGTCCCATCTGGGAATTCCCTTGTGGCCGAGTTGATTATTTCCAATATTTTTCTATTTAAAATTTATCTTAAGTACAGTACTTTATTTTAACATATATTATTTTTTATACAAATCAGCTGTTGTTTGAGTTGTTTCCTAATGTAATTCAAATAGTTTTTTTTTCAAAATTAAGCTGTTAAAATGTTGTAACAGCTCTATAGAACATTAACTGACGTAGGGTCATAGCATGTGTGATGTCCTAGTGGCGGGCTTACACCATGTTATTGACCTCTCCCTATTGTTACCGCCATATGGCGACCGAGTCCCAAAATTAGCAGAATTTCTTCCAAGAAAATTGCTTGTTTCGTATAATCTTGTTAGCAGGTACAGTCGGCTTATAAAGGTGATAAAAAAAATTTGACATAATGTTAATTGAAGTCAATTTATACTGCTTTCACACCGAATTGCTATTAAAGTGATTAAATACCTAATTAATTCGTTACTTGCTAGCGGGACACCGGTGTCCGACAACAATAGATTCAATTATTGTGTCTCGTAACTATAAATATATTATACTACTATAGATAAATTCTAAAGACTTTAAGGATCCTGTTTAAATTATGTATGTATGTACGTATGTATGTGTGGTTAATTCGTCCAAGATGTATGTATGTAATAAATTATGTACGTTTCATCTACAATTAATGGCAAAGCAAATGTCATACCTTAAACTGTTGGCTCCTGCAATATATTTACTAATTTGTTTCTTAAAATATTTTTTTACCGTTTTTTTTGTTGACTGTGTGTTAACGTTTAGATACAGATTCGATGCTCGATTGTTTTTGACCATAATATGTAAAAGGTTTGCAATAATTTTATCGAGATGAGCTTATTACCAGCAACACCTCATAGACGGCATGATAAACTCTGACACCAGAGGTGAAAAGAAAATACCAGAAGTGGTAGTTAATGGAAAGGTCATTTTATTTTGTCTATCAATAAACAAAATAAAATTACCTTTACCTTTTGAAATGATAAAAGAATATCTCTCAGGCCTAAGTATTAAAGTGTCTTTTCATCTTAGTCCTTTACTAAAAGATAATTCCTGTTTTTCAACGATGATACTGAGCTATTTTATCTAGTTCACAGACATGGTTCTGTTGCCGGTGATTTTTCTACCGAATCGGTGAATTAAGCTGTCATATTACAATAATAGAATCCCATTTGGATTACTTATCTATTTACCAAAAACGTAGAAACTAAACTAACAATAAATCTTAAGCCTTGCCGAAACAAAAATGTTTAATTTCACTGGCAATAGTTGCTGTAGACCCAAGTTTAATGTTTTTTTTAAGGATACAAAAAGTTATACTATACCTTTCCTAGAAGTAACAAATGCAACACATAGCGCTTAGAACACTGTTTCTTAACCGTCTTATCTATGGACATTTAAGTTAATAAAGAAACAACCAAGTAATTACAACAGTAGCAGCAACCTTCACATAACTTATTTATAACTTACATTTTTTAAATTACAAAGAAAAGATACGTAATGTTTAAAAAAAAATTAACCGCGCGACATATGGTCAACATTTTTTCTCTCCATGCAAGGAACCATGAAAACAAGAGGTCAATTATCGATAGACAAGGGTGGACGTGATAAAAACATATCTCTGACTCGTAATTACATAATTGCGCGCCCCTGCCTTAGGTAATGACGCCTCGAGTTGCCTAGTCGAATCGAAAAATACAAATTATGAAACGATAGGAGTAGTGTGGATACGACGTGAGAAATTTAAAATATGGGTGGTTAGCGTAGGACAATACTGTAATGTAGTTAGTCTGTGCTCATGACATTTCTACTCTATGTTTCTGTGATTATTTTTTGGCATTCCTCTCTGTGAATATAGACACCATAGCAAGAACACCGTTGTTTCATTATCATATTAATATCTATAAATATCCAAGAAATCATTCAGGATTTAGCAGTGGCGACGTTGGATGGAAATTTTAATAACGTTCAGGTAATCAGTGCGATAACGAAAATGTCAAAATTAAATGAATTTAATGTGAAAGATGGGAACTGGCAATCTTACTGTGATAGACTCGAAATGTATTATAAAGTTAACAAGGTGGAAGAAAACCTACAATTGCCTACGCTGATAGCTTTTATGGGCGAGGAAGCTTACGAACTATTGGTAAATTTGGCGAGCCCACGTAAACCGGCGGAGTTGACATTGGAGGAGGTTAAGCGTCTATTACTCGGCCATTTGCAACCAAGCCCATATTTTGACCGCGTGAAATAGAAAGAAGGTGGATAAGTTTTTCAACTTTTTATAATAACTAGAATGATATATTGTTTGTATTTTTTATTCTTATCACAATCTCATCATAGTATTCTGCAATCATAAGCCATAACACCACCCCATATTCTTATATTTAACAATAACTTTTTAAACATTTAACACTGCAACGTTAAATAAAAGAACTGTCAATATGACAGTTTTGTGACTTGAGCATGTTGCACTGTAATATAGCTCTAAAATGTTATAAAACCACTAACCACGAGATTTGAGCACTGACTTTGGGTCATAAGACCAATAAGGTGACTAATTGCAAGTTCAAGTCACTCAACTCAGATATTTTTGACTTTTAATACTAATATTTATAAAATTAACATAAAGTAGGCAATGATAAAATTTGATTACATACTAAATGTTGTGAACGCGCATAATAAATTATTTTGGTCAAAGAGGGTCATAAATATACTTTTCACAAAGTAATATTTTTCATAACAATATTCCATAAACTACTTGTTTGTACTTATGAATAAAAAGTTTATAAAAACGCTGGTCGGTGATACATTTTCTGTCAAATCAAGTGTAGCGTAATCTCGTCCCCGTCGCAACAGTACCGTCCCCGATATGTCATCAATCTCGTAAGGGTTTTGAAAGTTTGTTCCTTCACTACAGGGATAAAGAAATTCCCAACGAGGAATTACTGCTAAGGGATCTAACTTTTTGATAGACGTTGATAAATATGTCAGCCAAAATATTTAATTATTTTTTTTAGTTTCATGTTCAAGGATTGCTCGATGTCGCATTGATACTAATGCTACTTACTGCGCCAGGAGTCGTGGGTATGATCCCAACTTCCCAACCCGAAACAATAATTTAAGATTAGGGTGATTGTGTTATGTCGTTTGGGTGTCTTTAATTGTATTTAAGTTAAAATTGTAATCCCTCCATTGGTTCAGAGGGTCTAAAAAGGGCGCTAATTGAATTACCTGACAATTCATTTATTTGTTTATTAAATTCACTTAGCAATATTGATTTAGCGCCCTTTTGAGACCATCTAATATCAGTAGTACAAGTGCTTAATATACGAGTACTACTATCGGAATCAGATCAATCTGAATATTGTCGTAAAAAAAATATCAGGAAACCATTATTCTGTTTTTGTGCAGCAGACGATTAATAGAGAGCGATAAGTCATATCCACACTAATTTAGCGCTGATGTGTAAAGATAGAACAGAAAGATCCCAAAAACAAGTTTAATAAGAAGGTGGAAGTAAAATATTTTCTGTACCGGAATTGTTAATAACTGTACATGTAACCACAACAAGTATGCTTTCAAAGACTCCCTAAATCGTTCAGCATAAGGTTCAATATCGTTTGGCTGGAGGTAAAATGCAGTCGTTAGCACGTTGCGGTTGAAATCCAAAGGTAGAGAATTCCCTTTTAATTTAAAGCCTGAGCAGGAACGAAAAAGTTAACAAGACACCGCCTAATTATAGCTTAGATAAGAACAAACAAGGTTCGTCGGCTATTTTGGGTTGTTATAACACCATATGTCATGAATGTTCAAATTTTGCATAGTTATTTTGAAAAGAGCGGCCTGTGATTTGATCTCGTTGGAGCATGATTGGTTTTGGCAGTTTAAGTTCAGTTTGAGAAGCAATCAGGGTTTATTTATTTTTTTAGTTTGGCACAGGATTTCAAATAACGTTTTACAATTTTGTAAATATTGCAGAAATAGTTTAAACATCTATCTATCTATACATATATTAAAATTGTAAGAAAGATAAATCTGTATATTTGGTATTTTTGATGTGCTCTATATAATATGGACAGATCCCAAAAGATATAATTTTAAAGTTTTTGTCGGATTGTCTGTTTGTTTGTTCAAGCATCACTCGAGAACCACAACACGGGTCTTAATGAAATTTGGTATGGCATTAACTGATTACCCTAGTTAACTTGTACGATATTTTTTTTGTGTAAAATCCCCTCATTCCGACAGCCGGTACTTTAAAATATATGGACAAATTTTGAGCATAAATGCTCGGGATACTGGGAAAAAATATGGAGTTTTTGATATAAAACTATGAGACTATGAGATGTTACAAATCTGGTAATATTATACTTTCTTCATACCTTTATCTAGATTTGTTAAGGACCAGAAATACGATTTTATGATTTTGGCTTGACACTTTTTCTTTTGAATGTTCTTGAATTCATCTTGAATTCATGAATAATCTTGATTTTTCGTATTTTAAGGGATGACCCCTTAAAATACGAAAATTCAAGATTATTCTTACACATACTGTTGGAAATTAGTAAATACCAATAGTAGGTATTTAGCACCGTGTAGAAGCATTTCTCTCTAATCGCTATAGTTATTTACAAGGAAGTGAGATCGTGATTGTCTCATTGCTATCTCGCTGCAGTCCTTAATATTTAGGTTGAGACCGAGAGTGCATAGTGCGAATTCTTTCTACTCACGGTTAATTACATACAAAACTGCGTTTAGGTACGCTAACGACCGAGTAAGAGATTTTTACTTTTAGTTTACTTCCTAATTTCAGATTTAACGCCATCTATTCACGAATATCGGAACTTAATTCGTGTATTGGGTACTTAGTATCGACATTGCACCAAATCCCTAGGAAGTTCAAAGAGCGTATAAATTAACGTGCAACCACACCACAATGTCGGCGTAATAAACCATATTCGGTCTAAGATTTTGAATTAATTATCAAGTTTCTGACTTAAATTACCCTGCTCTCTATTGCCGATAGTTGCTTCGACATCCCCAGTGTTATGCATATTAATGAGTCTTCATGTTATTGTGGCTATACTCTCCATACACAAATATCGGAGTTTGTGCTGTAATATTCAAATTCAGCTACTGATAAACATATTTTGATGTTTGCTGGTATGAACTGTGCCTATGTTGGATTATTCAATGTCTCAAGTTTTACCAGATACATTAGTCCCATCTGAGAATTCGCATGTGGCCGAGTTGATTTGCCAATATTTTTCTATTTATAATTTATCATAAGTATAAAAAAGGATTCAAAAATACAAAAAATCTAAAATCTTAAAATACATTAATGAAGCTTAATTTTCGAGATAAGTTTTAAAATTCACAATATTTAGTCCTACAAGATACCAAATATGGTGGTCAGCTCAAATTTATAGTTATTTACTTATAAGAAGAGAGTAATGATGTTCGTTCCTAAAATGCAAGTAGCAACAGAAGATATTTGAATAACTGAAGAAATCTTAAAGATTATTTATAAGTAAACTAGCGGCCGTTTTTCGTTTCACCCGTGTGAATCCCGTTTTCGTGAGAATGTCAGAATAAAGGTGTTTTAATCCAGACTACCTTCTATATGTGAGTCAAATTTCATTCAATTCGGTTTACTTGTTTTCGCGTGAAAGAGTAACAAATAACCAAACAAACAAACTGACATACTTTCGCATTTATAATATTAGTAGGATTTTTTTTTTCATTTATTTGAGCAAAAAAACAGGGACAAATTGAGAGGTATGTACATTAAATAATATAAACTATACACATGATAAATTTTACACCAACACCCACAGACTTATATCGAGATAGATGAAAAGAGCTTCAAACTGTATGAGAACCTAGCGTGTCGAGTTTTTCGTACCTACGATGACGTCACGAGCGAGATTTAGTGATGTGTAAATGTTATTGACGCGCTCTTGCAAGAAAGCACTGCACAATTAACCATTTTCGTTTCTGAGAGACGCGTGTTTTCATGGCAATGGTCTCAAACGTACCGACTTAGGTCGTAAACTTTGACCGTGGATCAAACTTTTGGCACGCAAAGTAGGTACACTTTTACTGTCTATCTCGATATAGGTCTGTGCCAACACCGTTTACAAGAGATGTTTATCTACATATCCGCATTGAAGATATCTGCAAAGAGTGACTAGTCCGAAACTACGGACACTGCAAAGTTTATATATATATATATATTTCAAATCCGAAGAAATAATGTTTCAAACCAAATTCTAACTTTATAGCTTACTTACTTCTTGACATAACCGGACAAGCGACAGAGCGGCATTTCTTATTAGACGTCAAATAAATCTCGCCGGACATCACACCATTCACAGGAATTTGAGATTTCGTGGAATCGTACAACAATTATGATAATTATCTCGCGACCACAACTTTAACTCGCGTCAGTTGCCGCCATAACAATAATTAAGACCGTAAAAAAACATTATCTACACGGAACCAGTAATGTTCAAACAGATACTGTCACCGTCCGCTTACTTGATTTCGATTTACGACGTCCATTCACGACATTTCTACCACTATATTCGTATCTATTTTGACGTGTAATAAACAACCTTTCTACAAGAGAATAAAGTACATTTTAGCGATACAGAAAAGCAACATTATTTTGGTTTGAAATACATCGGTTTAGGAGATAAAGTATCAAAGTCTCACAGTCTCATTTGGTGTATCAAAATCAAGAAGCGGCAACGTCTGTTCCCCTTATTTAAATGAATAATAATTATAAACAATTACGGTCCGATTTAATGAATGAAGAAATTCAAAACGTAGAGAGAGACGGGAAATATAGGAATGGTGTTGTGGGAAAAGGATGTGAGATAGACAACGCCTACGTTTCTTTAGGTGTACGATTCGGCGAGCGATTAAAATCGGCTGTCTTATTCGTCTGTTTTTTAATTAGAGAGGGTCGATGTGAATAAGGTGGTAGAGGCCATTGTGCGAGAGTAAATACTTCCTTTACAAATGGCCAGCCAGCAATGAGATGGACAGAACATAATACATGAAAAGAATTGATAAACATGAGTGTATTTAAATTTAGATTTTATTCTTATAAGAATACTAGCGGCCGCCCGCGGTTTCACCCACGTGGTTCTCGTTTCCGAGGTTATATCGGGATAAATAGAAGCTTATGTGTTCGTTCACTACTTGAAGTACCTGCATACCAAGTTTTGCATTCAAATCCGTTCAGTAGTTTTTGCGTGAAAGAGGAACAAACAAACAAATAAACAAGCAAACTTACATATTTTCGCATTTAAAATATTTGTAAGATAGATCTCTAGCTTATATAAATATAGCTTTCGCAGTTTACGGACAGCTTAATTACAACAGATAACTACTGCCATCGTAGTAATGTCATAATCGTATCTGAATCATGTTTCAATTTTAGGAAATATTGCCGATGTTATCGGACGATAAAATCTGTCATCTAAGTGTTTCGACTGGCGATTTTAAACGTGTTTTTTTATGGCAATGTTTAATCACTAAGAATGGTGATAATATTATGTGTTCTACGTGGTGGTGGAAGTAAATGGAATCCAGGATGATAACTTATCCTTTCACTTACAAAGTTAAAATAGGAATACAAAAATTACGGCAAACATTATCGTCCGATACCCGGAGGGCTGATTACCTAACGAAAACTCGGTTCCAGTTTCAGTATCGTCGCTGTTGATACTGAAACTGGATGGAAACGTCGATGTCATATAGTATGAAAATGTGTCAGTAATGACAGCTGCAAACTGGTTGCTAGGCGATTTTTTGTTAAAATGGCGATTGATAATCAGCCTGCCGGTGTCGCCGATATATCGATATGCGATATCGGATCAGATAATGGATATTGACGACCTGTTTGGTGCAGGGGTACTAAACCCTGCTTCAGAGGTCTCGGGTTCAATCCCCGGACAAGACAAATATTTGTGTGCATTAACATGTATGTCTTGGTCTGGGTGTTTAATATGTATATTATGTATACATTTACAAAAAAAGTAAATAAGTATGTTTATCCGTTATCTAGTATCCATAACACTAGTTCTTCATAAAACTTTACGTGGGCTACATAATTGGTATGATTGTAAAAAAATAAAAATAAAAAAGTGAAAACACTCTAAAAAAGCTGGATTTATCTGAGAGAGCCCAAATTCTGCTACCGTTTAGTCATAATCGTATTTTATTTAAATTGTAGTGCTCTTTGACACATGTAAAGATACACCGATATCGGATGTCGGCTGTCAGCTATCGGCCCCGATACCGATATCGGATCGGATAAATGTGAAAACGCTCTTACCTAATAAACAAAAGTGACATAATCTACGTCATAATGATTACCTACTTACTTTCTAAACGTGATTTGTATAGTACAAAAATCATAGGTATTATCTCTATACAAACCAAATAAGATATCACTGATAAAAATTCTTTAAAAGCAAATTCGCTGTTCCACGCTTGTTAAAACCATTTTCTACTCAACAGGCTTGAAGTATGGCGAATTGCATTAAGATTAAAGTAATCCGTTAATTTATATAACAAAGACCATAGCTGTGCCAGCTATCACCATTTTATGTATGAAAACGCTTATTAGTTTAGCTTTCGCATTTTAAACATTTCTTTGATGAGTAGGAACTGGACCGGTAATCTGCATAAATTATACCTACAAAGACGAATAAACTATAATTCTGAATCCGTAGTAAAGAACGCGAAATGATTAGAAATGATAATAGCTTATAACTTTATAGTAATTAGATGGTTTTTTGTTTGTTGCGAAATTGTTAGTTAGTGGTAGATAATGATTGACTCGCTTCCTTTGAAGGGCTGGGGAAAGAACGTTAGGGATATTTTGTGTGAAATCATGCGTATCAGATATTTTGCAAAGGTCAAAGTAAAAAAAGCACATCCGTGCAGACATGCAGTTAAATAATAATTAGCTATTTTGACTGGATTCCTCCAGATCCAACTTACGATTTTAGTCGATTTGTTCTTTTTTTATGAACAACGGGGATTAGCCTTCATCATATCTGATGTTAAGTATTGATAAGGCCGAAGATGGAAGCGAGCCTCTCCCGAATCCTCATCACTGAGGAACTTGGCTATCTTATCTCTAACTGCCGGAACATAACAATCGTCAGGCTTAGATAAGATAGTGGTAGCAAGCCGTTGGTAGCTGGTTGGTGTTAGGACTTGTTGTAAGTCCAGACGGACTTACAACAAGTCCTACCAATACAATATGTACCCCCGCTGGGAATCGAACCCGAGACGCTTGGGTCTGATACCGGTGGTTGTTACTTAAGGCGTCAAGAAAGGACAAATAGACTCACTTTCGCATTTATTAAATTAGTTAGGATTAAGATTAGGATTCTTCAGCTTTATTAGGAGTAGGTATGTTTCGGTGCAACCACAGAACATCAGAAACAGATTAGATACCTTAATATGTTGTAGAAGAATAGAATGAATTAGCTGGATTGAAAAGAAGACCAAAGATAATGTACTGACTGGCCAAGAGGCCATAGCTGGGAAGGCAAGAAATATACATGGAACGATTAGGATCATAGAAGGGTAAAGATGAGGGGCCACCTGTTACTACACGACAGTTTTATCAAAAACATAACATTCTTCTATCAGTTTTAATACGTGAAATCTTCCTTATTCATACCTCCTTCTTGTATTTTGTGGGTTCAACAATGGCTGTAATTTTTCTAAATACGAATATGCTTAAGTTAATTTAGAAAAGAGAAATGACTTAAATTAGCCTGTTTTCTTGTGTCTGAGTGGTACTTCATATTTTCACCGATTTAAATGATTCTTAATTAGTTTGTATCTTTAAGTACGAAATGTACCTATATCAAGAAACCTAATGCACCTAATGCAACGAGCACAATGAATTTAAATTGTAATTAAAACGATTTTAATTACAACTTAAATTCATTGTGCTCGTTAAAAAACGTGGGATAGAAATAGTTCAATGGACTAGCAAATACTAAAATTCTCACGAGATTAATATTTGTTAGATATAAAAATATACAGGCAGGTGAAATGAACTCTTTACTGCAAACCAATGTTTAAAAAATCCTTACAATAGACCCGATTCCATTGAAGTCATATGACAAAGCTGAGGATATGTGACAGATCAGAGGACCATAGCACAATAAACTTTTTGAGAGCGTTTGGCAAACCTATTGCTGTTATTTTGCGAATATGGTAACCTTTATCGCGACTGTGCAAGGTTTAAAATCGAATGGATTTGTGTGTCATACGTGATTTTGCATTGTATGCCCGTTTGAATGACACGGTTCAAAATGTCTCCGAGATAGATTTTTTGACAATAACCCATAATTGGTGGGTTGGGTACCTGGGCTACGGTTTTGTCATCGCACAATACTGTTGGTTCTACCACAATGTATGGACGGAACAAGACTATCGAAGTAATTCACTTTTTGCGTTACCAGTTTAATGAATACTCCAATTTTTATAATAATGACAGGAAGCCTTGAGTATTATATAAATCTCGTTTTCAATACAAACGTTTTAATTTTCTTTTGTTACAATTTTGCTACGGTAAAAAATACGAGTTGACTTTGAACACTATATTTTAATGTTGTAAATTAAAAGTTATACTTTTAATCTAATTATCATAGTTAGTTAATGGAAAAATAAACAGTGTAAACTTTCTACCTGAAAAATGAGCTTGTAGATTTTAAATTCAGAGATAATTATCGCGAACCTGTTTAACATTTTCCATTCCCAGCGGCACGTCGAAAGAAAGCGTGAAAAGAAGAAAAATAAATTTTTAATTAAATGATGTTGCACAGTAATATCAAGAAGAGTAAACAGTAAAGGTTTTACATTTTGCATCTAAAATAAATGATGGCGCACAATATGTCAATGATTGCATATTTATTTTATGGTACCAACCAATTATGTTTTATAATAGATGTTCCCTTTATAGTAATTTGCGTTGAAATCTGTAACGAAGACTGCACACATTGACAATTGACAGGTAGGACAAAACACAAAAAAGCATAAAAATGAAAGTAATATCAATTTGAATAAGACCCCTTAAAGAGTCTTCCCAATTTTCACAATGCGAGATCGTATGACATATCTTCTTCAAGTACACACATATAATATCTTTGTTATCAACCATGCCTAAATAATACAACAATATTGTATATTATGTTGTGAGTTTTACGATAAAATGAAGGACTTTGGACATGCACAACGTCATATCCTTTTCACCCCTTCGTGGCTGGAATTATCAAAGCGCTGAGATAGGTACCTATTAAAGGAAAACTAAATGCGTTCTTTTTTCTTTACCAAATGTTCAGAAAGTACCCATGGAAATTGTTATGAACAATGAAAAATTAGATTTAGTAGAATCAACAGTCTTTCTGGGTGTAACTATGGACTGTTAACTTCAATGGAGTCCACATATTGCAATACTAGCTGGCAAGCTTAGTTCTGCTGCCTACGCTGTGAGAAAAGTCAGACAACTGACTGATATAGAAACTGCTAGGACTGTGTACTTCAGTTATTTTCACAGCATCATGTCGTATGGTATTCTTATGTGGGGAGTAGCAGCTGACATTAATACAATATTTATACTACAAAAACGAGCTATAAGGGCCATTTATCAACTGGGTTCCAGAACATCTCTTCGGGAAAAATTTAAAGAAATTGGTATAATGACAGCTGCTTCTCAATTTATTTTAAATTGTATTCTTTTTGTACGGCGTAATATCAACCTGTATGTCAAACATGGTGATTTGCACGATCGCAATACTAGAAATAGAAATAAACTTGTTATGCCTCGGTACCGATTAAAGAAGGTCCTTGGATCTTTTATGGGTCTAGGTATACGTATCTATAATAAAATTCCAGATAATATTTTGGATTTGCCTTTCGAAAAGTTTAAGAAGAATGTAAAAGATTGTCTTCTTAAAAAAGGATATTATACTATAAAAGATTACTTGAATGACGAGACAGCTTGGTCATAAATATTTAGTTTTGTTTTTTCGAAATTGTAGTGTCATTCAATTAATGTTTAGTAAAGTATTAGATTCAACTTTTAACACAGGTTGCTTGGGTATGTCATGCTCTCTGTAAACATTTCTGCGGTGGTGTCGTGTGAGGCGGGTCGCTACGTTCCCTAAAATATGGTTGAGCGAAGCGATGGCTGGTTCATGCGTCATGCTCGTGAACGGGTGCTGCCAGCGGGATGGGTCTGCTCATGTTTGCTTGTGTTAAAATGTGTAGAGATATATGTTGTTTGGATTTTATGTTATTTATGATGTTTTGAGTTGAGATGCGTGGCACTGCGTGATCAGAATAAACAAAGGTAAATAATGTTTTCAATTATTCCAAATATATAAAAGCTTTTTTTTATTTTATTTTTTTTAACTTTAATTACGATTGAGATTGTGACCCAGCTGATGCGTCTTCTAGTGACATTGTAGGTTGTGTTGTGTCTTACATTAAGGCACTTTTATCTTTCTTTTTTTGCTGTTGCCACTGTATTTTTTTTTATATTTATACAGCTTAACATAAGTACCTGAAGTACGTCATGCTCACTCAAACGTTTCTTCGGCGGTGTCGTGTGAGGCGGGTCGTTACGTTCCCTAAAATATGGTTGAGCGAAGCGATGGCTGGTTCATGCGTCATGCTCGTGAACGGGTGCCGCCAGCGGAAATGGGTCTACCTCAGTCTACTTATCTTAATGCTGTGCTTAAAGCCTAAATATTTTTATCTAAAATAAATTGATACTGACCTGTATGTACCTCACAACTTGCAGTGTAGTAGTCTTGTGGTGCGGGAATTGTTGTAATGTATGATAGACAAGTCTTTCTTTGCCAGTTAAAAATTGTTTACGTTTACAATAACCATAAAATGTAATATTTTAATTAGTATTTTCCTTTTGTGATGGAAATTGACCTTACTGATATGTTAAGGGCACTTTTCAATTTGACGACTCTGTATGAAATAAAACAGGGAGAAAAAAACAGCCCTTGACGAGTTTCTTGCCGGTTCTTCTCGTTACAAGGTCTCCCGCCGTAGGGTTTGTGAACCGATGGCGTAGCTTCTTTGACGTTCATAAGTGCTTGTAACAGCCTAGACTGAATAAATGATATTGACTTTGACTTTGACTTTATTTATTTATTTTTAATAGTCAACCTAAATACAAAATGGAGAATTTCCATTTTTTCTATTTATCAAATTTGTATATATAAGTAAAGTTAAACATGAGTGAAAGAATCATGAAAATATCACTACAAAAAGTGAGGTTTTGAGGCCATTCAGCTTGTGACGTCACGCCACTTCGGCCCGCTGGTAATTTGTAAGGCGGTGCGCCGACGTGAGGAATTGTCATGAAGTCGTATTTGAGGCCACAGTCAATTCTGCGTGAAAATATGTAATTTAAATAAATTCTTGCTCAGGCATTTCTTGATAAATTAAAAAAAAGCCTAGTCTTATTAGTTCTGTTCTGATCTATATTTAAATCTCATTACGTGAAATATAATATTTTCAACATCAGGAAACTCCTCCATTTGAAGATAACGCACAGAGTTATAACTCTTAATGATTGCAGCTTTAGCAGCAAAGTGCCTAAAAGGCCTGTGAGGGATACAGTCGAATACATAGGTAAAGAACTTAATTTACTACCGACGAAGCTTTTAGTTGCGTCGAAATTTCTAAACCGCAGCATCTGGTGTGTACCTTGTATCAAAGCACCCGATTGCATTTTGTCTGCTCTGCTTACAATTTGAAAAGCCAAACGAAAGTGAATCATTTTCCGTTGTTTGAACGGCTATTTTTGTGTAGCTGGCTCCGGCAAATTCACCAGGTGTTTAAGACCTTTCGTTTCGATGGTCTGTTTCAATCTGGTGTCCTGTATGTTTCGGAGCTAGCAGGCCATTCGGTGCAGATGCGTACTATGGGACATGCGACAAAACTCGATTCCACAAAGTTTCAAGGAAAATGAAAATACTGAAACTTTGTAACAATTTACTTAGAATAGGTAAACCTAATTTTGCATTTACAATGCTATTTTGTTTGGTATTTTTTTAAGTTGAAAAATAATAACGTAAATTGTGAAATAGTTAACCACTCTTTTGGTAAAATTTACTTTGAAACTTTACTACATATCATTAATAAAATAATATGATTAGAAAAACTAGGTACTTTATTATTATGGTGACTCGATTACTTGAAGGAGATGACAGAGACTCGAGTACAGAGATGCCACTTCTTATCATAAAAGGCAAGTAGTACTAACTTAGTCATACTAGTGAGTTTCAATGTTTCAAGTATGGATATACATACATATTCCCTGTACTAGCAAGCAGACATAATATTATAAGTTATATGTATTAAAAAATCTATTGTCTCGTCATTTTCAGCGAAACGTTTATAAAAACTCAGCTAATTACTATTATATATACATTGTTCAACAAATTCAATATGTAATAGTTTTAAGAACAAAAATTGAAAAGCTGGAATAATATAGTAAAAAGACCTGCTTAGTTTTCATAAAGTTTATTACAACAAAGTTGGAGAACAATAACAAACCTCTCATAACGTCAGGTTCTTTATTAAGCAAAGGAGGGTTTCTTATACGAAACTTTGCAAGAATACGTCTGACACAGTCTTAGCAGATATATTAAAGAAAGTTACCAAAAAGGATTGCGCCACGTCCTGGATCGAATAGAGAAACTTTTGATGCTGTTTCTTCTTATCTTATTTATTTTCTTTCATTTCTTTTGTCGAGAGTATTTGGAGGGTTAGTTTATTAGTTTAGTGTTGATGTTATGATTAAATGCTGTTTTGATGCTAACTGTATTATTCAGAAATGCAAAGCCTATTACCTCTATTTAATTTTGTCCAGATATTATCTTAGCCCCAACCATTGTCCATGAGAGACATGTTTTAACTTTATCTACAACGGACATGCGTTCGGCCTTTAATTTCACCTGGGCCCTTATACACAATGACTACTTAGCGATTCCTTGCTCAAACTACACCAATGTGTAGCTGGGAAAACGAATTTTGAAAATGTCGAAAACAAGTACGAGATTCGTGTGGTTTGAGCAAGGAATCGCTAAGGGTCATAGTCAAAACGGGCCGTGATGTTAAGTGATTATAAGGCCGAAAGTGGAAGCGCACTTCATCCGGAATCTTCCGCCAATGAGGCTATTTATTCTATCTTATTACGGAAAAAAAACTTCTTCTGGGAATCGAACCCAGTTCCTCTGCATCGGATCCTGGCGTGCAAACTGCTAGACCAGAGACGGTCAAAATAAATGGCGTGAGGCATGTGTATGGATGTATTTTACTATCATAGCGATACTATCATCGAGGTATTTTACTATCATAGCTTGGAAAAACTAGTCTCGTGTAACTAGAACATTAGGGATTATATTTTAGTATTGAAGTTCAGTAAAGCCTGTTACTTAAGGATCGAAAGTAATTTTAGACCAATGTTTTTCACGCTGTGTTCTTATTATCTTTTGTATGCAACCAAATTGATGATGTCGATTGTACATAGCACGTGTCGCTTGCTCCCAAATTCCCAAGCTTCTTAATAAATCAAACCCATGATAGCGCATGATTGTTCCGATTCCTTATTGTCTCACAGACGCTTCTATTTGTACAGAGGATTCTAAGGTGGGTGGTGTGGGTAGGGGTCCTACTGCGAGCGGAAAGAAAATTTTAAAATATTACAATAAGATCTGCACGAAAAATCGTTGTAAATTTTGAGAGATTAACTTACAAAAAAATCTTTCCTGTCTGTGCAACTTGAAGACTAGTTGTTTTTTCTAGTATACTATTCATTTTCAAACTGATATCTTTCTTTTGGTTTAGATAATTACCATTATATGAAGTGAGTTTCGTTGATAGTAATTTGCTTTTATTAAGATTACACTTTGATCAGCATGCCAAACTGAGGTGTGACAGATGAGGAAAGGAACCCAAAAAAAATTTACTTGCGATATTTTGATAGGAAGAAATTGCGGTCTTCAAAAAGAAATGTAGAGGAAAAGTACTACTAATAATTTATTTAAAAAGTAATGACTTTTTTCGTGATATATAATTAGACCAGGGGCAGGGGACCAATCGTAATAAAAAAAAACAATGGGTTTGGAATTTAACTACAATTTTCACGATATTTTTCTTGCTTTGAAGGATTACAACATTAGTTAAATGCAAAAGTTCAAGAAACGCTACTTGTTTATTGACATTTAATTTTCTTTTAATCCGAATCAAGTGTTTTTGAGTGAAAATCCAACTTTAAAGTAAGAAAAATCTCGTAAAAATGGTAGTTCAACTCCAATCCAAGTATTATTTTTAATCGCGATTCGCCCCCTGATTTAAAACTGATGCCGACTTCGTTTTCCTACAACTTAAGCTGTGACTTTCATTTTTAGTTGTAATCATGAAAAACTTTAGCGAACTTTTTGAACAATTGTCATCAAAGAAATAGAAGGAAGTTGTAAATAAAGTTTAATTCTACAATCGCTTGATATAAAGCCACAGCCTAAAGCACATACTGTACGAAGAAACCTTCAACAAAATGTCTCGGCACGCCCGAAAACACTTCAATTCCTTAGTCCTAAGCAAACATGTTACCGTCTCAGTAATTGCTCACTGTATTGACAGTATTTTATTGTGTATCGCTGTACAAATATTATTTTTGGATGCATCATCTACCTACAGCGGTTATTTGAGACTTTAGAAAGTTAATTTGCGGTTGATTTGATTTTTATTGTATTTACTCTGTCTACAACGCACCCGCATTTGTTTTGCGCAAAAAAGGATACCCATTCGACTTCCGTATTGTTTACTTTGCCTGGTAAATTGTACACACCTTTGTGGATGGAAATATATTTTTTGTTCAATAATTTATTTTTAATATACTAAGCATGAGTTGTGAAAAGGTTTGAGAACTCTTGTAAAAAATACTGTTTAAATTAGCTTGCCGTTGTAATAGAAGAAATAGAAACGGTTTTCGTAGTGAAACTATCGAGCTTATGTATTCCCGACTGTCCATAGAGTTACTAGGGTTTCCCTGTCAGTTTTTACTATAACACCTTCTAACTTTGGTAATTTGTCTACGCCCAATGCCGCCTATCAACAAGGTTACTAAAGAAAAACCAAAAAGGCGGTACCCAAGTAAAACGATATGAATAAGGCACCTACCAGGTATTTTATAAAGTTACTGAGAGCTACCGTGTAACATGATCCTGAAGGAAGCTTAGGCGACAGTCTGGTAGAGAAAAAAAATCTTTTTCAATCGAGCGCAAAAGAAACTCAATACCGCTCCGCAATGTGGATTAAATTTTTGTACAATCTCGTCGCGTAATCGGCAGCTGCTGTGTCCTCTGATGTGACAAGATTCGTGGAAGGACTTAAAGTAATTTAAGAAATAATTATCCCAGATTAACCTGATTGATGGAACTTTCGAAGTTCAGAACATTAATTTTCAACTATGTTTCTACCGCAAAACTTTACAAACATCCATCGCAATTTCAATTTAAATTTCAAATAGACCTACTTTGGAGGGATGAGTAATAAAGCAACTTTATCCGAAACAAAACCTTATATTACCATGTTTTACACCAAAAAACATAATTTACTCGGAAGTTTTAATGGTTAGTTGTAAAACACACATAATTCACAGGTGTATATAAAAGTTGAGGTATTTTTTTTTTATTCTTTTGAAATAAACGACGATCTTACTAGCTTTGATGGTAATAACAAGAAAATTGACAATAAAATTTCTATTACTGAATCCAACCTTGTATTGTTGTTCCATTTTTATCCGAAGCCTTTGCGATAACCAAATTTTATGACGACTATAACATAATTTTCAATACGTTAGTGTCATTTTATGAACAGGTAAAAAAACAATACGCGTCTAAAAGTTATTACATGGTCATATAAAATAGCTTAGGTTTATGTGTACCGCTTTTGAAACGGTATTGATGTTTCCAAATAACTATAAAATTTAAACTTATGTTTTAACTTTATGGTCTCGTTACTAGGTCTCCCGCCGTAGGGTTTGTGAACCGATGGCGTAGCTTCTTTGACGTTTATAAGTGCTTGTAACAGATTAGACTGAATAAATGATATTGAATTTGAATTTATGGTATAAGGGTGAAAAAATTCGAAAAGGATTAGAATTTATTGGCGAACACACTTTGAGTAATAAAAAGTATGATATTTGTCAATGATCTTTCTTCTTCTCAATTATTGTTACATTACTTATAAATAAAAGCATAACTTGTTATGCTCATGATATAAATTTTACTTAAAATATTCAACTTAGCACACTGACGGTTCCATTGAGATCACTCCATCAATTTACCCAACTCTACCCAAAACACCTGCAAAACGAATCCTGTCCGAGGTTTCCAATGTTTCGTCGAACGTATTGAAAATGGTAAAACAAAAGTTCTTTATACCGCCTGCGAGAAATTTCACACAATGAAATTTTTATCTTCATTGAAACAGCTGAAAATGATAGCAAAATATTTCCAGGGAAACATGTTAAAAATATCAACTTGATTCTGGCATTCTCTGACTGCTGACTGATACCACACAATATACGGAAAATTATTGAGTGACATTGAATACGATTTATGAGAAAGTTATCGTTACGGACGATCGACAAATAGCAAACGTTCCAACTGTGACGGCATCTGAACAAGTAAACATCTTGTATTAGTCTCAAGGCCCATTGTTCTGACAACTCGACGACTTTTGATACCTTTCAAATAAGAGATCTGAGGATGGGAAGATACGTTTGTCACAAACGTCTGTCGCTTTACAAAATTCCTCCTTTGATCACAGTGAAATTCTTCGCTTTTTTAATTGCAGATTTATTCTAAATGATTTTGCACATTCTGGAATATTCTGCACTACTTAGCTGGAATTTCTCCTCGCCCTGTGAATATGCAATTTTATGGTTATTCCTGTGAATGGTTCGATTTGTGGCGTAATCTAAAATGATTGATGGACGCAGTCACTGATCGTCTCAATATCGAGTGAACCATTGTCCGAAGAGATGACAATTTTCTATATATAGACAGTCGTTTCTTAGAACTTGTTTCAAATCTTCTTCGGAGATTGTTGTAGGCATAAATCATTATGATGAGATCATCATATACTAGTTCATTTGTTACATCGCATTTGATATGAAGGATCAAGTAGATTGGATTGGATTTAAAAAATATCAATCTTTCAAATCTTCTTTTCTTTCATACAAGGTTGCGAAAATCGCCATTCATACTTTAATGTCTGTCGGTAGTGTTGTTTTAGAACATAACTTTAAAAAAAAAACTATAACAATTTGCTTCGCCTTCGGAATTTGTAAAATTATGTTCTTTTCATATGAATTGTACGCATGTAGGGAACTTAAAAGTTAGGTATATTTTGTGAGTCTCTCTGAACTTGTTTAAACTATTCATAGGAAATAAAATCATTACAAAGGGTCACCCGTACCTTTAAATCTTTATTTTTATTACATCGTATATGAATGTAAATCTCAAAATATTCTTTGTAATTTACTAAAAAGGTTACTCCTTTTGATCAATAAAAAATACAGTAGAGACACCGGTGACATATCAGAGATCTTATCCAAGCTAAACCTTCGCACAATGCTTCGTAATAATGGGCGCACAAAAAATGATCGGTATCAAAAAGCACCACTAAAGGGGACAAAAATATCCAGTAAAATACATACCCAAGCACATGTGTGTGTTTATACCAAAGGGTTTGAGATCAACCCATACATCTTAGCGCGATGAATGGGATCAGTAAAAAACGGGCGCAGTAGAAAACGTATTTATTTTAAATGTTTAATAACAGAGCGGCTCGTAAAACTAGCTTTATTTTTTCCTACACCTTTGTCAATCTGATCTTTGGATTTGATAGCGTCCGCGCCTCTGGGCCACTCTCGTTAATGGGGTACCTATAAGCGGAGCCCGCATTATATGCGAGTGATTTCTATACGTTGTCACCGACGTCCCTACATGACAAACTTTGTCCCTCCCTACATTCAAATTTCTGAAGGAGCAATTGAAATCGGAGATCGTAAAGAGAATTAGAACGGGGTCTTTTTCGACCGTTTTGTTTCGTGCTCGTTCAAAGCCGGGCTTCTTTTGAATCTCGATCAGCCATCGAAGTGGAAGTGGGGGCTGCGCTTATTGGGATTCCCGATGGGCTACCAATCGGCCGTGCGACATCGTAATCTAATAGCTTATTAATGAGGGGAAGCCATCAATGCTTCCCTATTTTCTATCCTAGCGAACTCGAATTTCGGTTAGCTCTCTCGCTTTGTTTGAACTGGTATAGTCGCGAGTCGCGAAGTGGGAAGGTCGTCGCGGGCGATGGCTCCACCCACTAAATTTATAATAATAAACGAACGGAGCTGTGGAACCGGCCGCGAGATAAAACCTAATGTACGATTTACACCTGACGGAGCGCATCGGCGCGCAGCGTAGCCGTTTTACAATTTGCTGAAGGCGGTTGAAACATTCGTAAAGAAATTAAGTTCCCTATTTGCCGCGGAATCCGCGCGTTGAGTCGGTCGGCTTCAAGGCTACATAAATGGCATGCAAATTAGGGAACTTCTTTATTCCTTCAGAAAATTGTAAAATGCGCTGCGCTGCGCTCCGACGCGCTCCGTCAAGTGTAACGCGTACATAAGAGAATATTGCGTGGAAACAAACGGCAAAAAACTCATACGTAAGAGAGATATACGTGTTCACGTAGCGGACCTTTATGATCCGACTGTTGCTAATATACGAGCGTAGATTCGCGCTCCATGGATTATATGTGCAATAAAAAAGGATAATTTAAAATTACGCTGGCTAGAATGTTGCCACATTAAGTGTAATTGGTGAAACAATGATTTTGCCACTTTAGATACAGTTGATAAGATTACAGAACAAAATTATTATATCTCGCTGTTATTTTATACGGTGGAGTAAAATGGTTGGTAGTAGTACCTACATAATACTTATTTATGATATGTTTTACCTTTTTTACAGTAGCTTATTCTATTTTATAATGGTTTAAGAAAATACCGGTTAAACAATAATAGAATACTTACTCGTTTTTTTATTATTTATGTCATTTATTTGTTTTATTTGGGTCTAGCAAAATAAAATATATTTTATATCATGAACATAATGACAAAATTTGTCCTAGCTTAGGATTCTGGATTTTTAAATATGACTTGGTTGACACAAGTACGTCACTAGGGTGAGACCTATTACCAACCGATTAAGAGTGACTTAAAAGATTTCGTCTTTAATAGAATTTTAGCATATATAACTCTTTAAGACAAAGCAATCGGTTCGTCATATCTTAATTCGAATTATAAAAAATATTTCGAAATTCACATAGTTCAGTGTTGCTGAGACGATCGAAAGGAAATGACTTTTATATTTCGACAGGTTGGCGTGTAATTGAAAACTCATTTCTCGTTGTTTCGAACGTGAAAATTAAATTTACCGTGAAAATTGAGACCACCCTTTTACAAAGCAGAAAAAGTGAGCTGCAAATGGAGCTTAAAAAGTTCAACGTATACAGAAAAAACCATGATTAAATTAAATGTAGATACAGAAACAATTGGGACTTTTAAAATGTTTAACATAAATAACTATCAAATATTAGAAACATAACCAAATAATTATCTTGTCTGTATACTTGTTAAAATAAATAAAATGTCTATTTGCTGACATCTAAGTTTAGATACAATTACAAAAAGATGAATAGGTATCGAAAGGTTCCTAGAATTTTAGTCTCATTTAAAAATGAGGTTATAATGAAAATCCAATCTCGAAAGTAAAAAAAAAGTACGTTAATTGGTAAAAGCTCTAATAACCCTACCTAAAAATAGAGTCATTCCTTTTGACACGTAACTTAATAAGGTAGGCGTTCTTAATACAAGCTTATCTACAAATCGAAATTCGTTGAACCGCGGTAACAAATGTACCGCCGATGACTTTGCTCAAACCGCCTTAAGCTAACGAAATCCAACGGAGTGAATAATATTACAACTTATTACATTTTACTTAGTTTTGCTTCCACCACATGTGTCCACCACTCATAATGGACTTGTCATGTTATGGTAATGAATACAAGCAGATAAAGCTATTTATCATTTTATTACGTCTTATAAGTAAGCCACCTAGAATGCCTAATTCCGGAGACCTCTTATCTGTGAACCGAAATTTTTGATTAATGTTATTTCTCAGTTGCCAGTCGTGATCCTAAAGTAGATTAAAGATTACAATGAAAAATACTTCCCATACGGCATGATGTATGTGCTTGTGATTTATCACGACAATAAAACAAAGGAGAATCTACGAAAATAAGTCCGCTTTATCGTATGGTGTTAATGACCTGAAACTTTTTTCGGCTTATCAGATGAGCTATGGGCAATAAATAGGTCACTTTTATTGTTTTTTACGAGTAAGTTATGTGTCGAGAATGTCGTTTTAAGCGCAGTGAACTGCTTTGATAAAAATAAACTTATGTTATAACATTAAAGGTTTAATTTTATATCAAACAGGACTTTGGTTGTAACTGAAAGAAAAAAAATGAATAACGAAGAGACGCTTAGCCTTCATCATACCTGATGTAAAATATTGAAAAGGGTAAAGTTAGAAGTGAGCCTCTCCCGGAATCCTCATCCACTGAGGAACTGGCTATCTTATCTCTAACTGCCGGAAATTAACAATGCTGAAAACACAGTTTTTATGGCACGGTACAGATGGACTTACAACCAGTACCACCACCAACCAAACCGAGTACAACATGTATTCCCACTGGGAATCGAACCTGGGGCCTCTGGATCCAGCCAGTGGTGTTAACACTTGAGCACAGAAGCGGTCAAAACGATAATATCGAAAAAATTACATATGATATAGATCTTACAAAGCTCTCACTGGAAGCTTCGATCCTCAGAATCGTTTTGATTTTACGACTCAAACTTTCCAGCCGATTGCCTCGAATCGGTTAAAGTGAAAGACATATTTTCTAGAAAATTACTTTTGACAGTTACATTTTTTCTCATTCGGTTAGATAAAATGTTATTACCCAGCCGTTTTATATATCAGGATAAGATCATTATTTATGAGAAGTCAGATCTGTATTAGAGTTATAATACAAAAATAGAACTTCGATAAGTATATTTTTGATAAACATTATATAACAAATCGTTTATTGTGATGTCGATATTGCGATTTTTCCGGAATATATTAGCAGGAATTCATTAAATTATAAAGTTTGCCCTGAAACTCCTACTTCTAATTGTGTTCCAAATTACACGTATTTATGGAACATAGGTCAATATTAATGTTTTTACAAAAATACTTCTAAAGTATGAACCCGAGGCCTTTGGAGTAGTAGCAAGTATAACTTTTTTCCATTACTATGCAAACGGTTTTCAATCATAGGTTCAATAATATCACTAGATGTTTTTGAATTAATACATTATATTATAACAAAAATAATATTTTAGGATTTTAGAATTTTTTCATTTTTCAATTGCAGTGAATTTTCAGATGGGACCAGGACCATCTGAGAATTCACTTGTGGCCGAGTTAATTTTTTTCCAATATTTTTCTATTAAAAAATTATCATAAGTATAGAATAGCATTGAAAAATGCAAAAATTCAAAAATCCAAAATTATTGGCTTTTGCATTTTTTTTTTTTTTTTTTTATGAAGTACGGGAGCCTCTTAGCCTTCATCATACCTGAAGTTAAGTATTGATAAGGCTGAAGATGGAAGCGAGCCTCTCCCGGAATCCCCAATCACTGAGGAACTGGCTATCTTATCTTTAACTGCCGGAACTCAACAATGCTGAAAACATTGTTGTTATGGCGTCAGACTTAGATAAGATGGTGGTAGCTAGCCAGGCGGACTTACAACAAGTCCTACCACCAACCAAACCGAATACAATATGTACCCCCGCTGGGAATCGAACCCGGGACCCCTGGGTCTGATACCGGTGGTTGTACCACTAGACCACGGAGGCGGTTAATCTTAATCGATCGTTAAACATCTGAAAAGAAGTTTCTTTTGAATGCAAGGATATTCCTAGCATTCATGTGACAACGCTGGCATACAGCGTAAAAAATATAAAAGTATTGGAGAATTTCGACGGTGGTCTGCAAGTCTAGCTCAGTGCCGTAGCTGGTGGTTAGAGCATTGGACCGGATCTCCAAAGGTCGTGGGTCCCATCTGCGAATTCACTTGTGGCCGAGTTGATTTTTTCCAATATTTTTCTATTTATAATTTATCATAAAAATAATATTGAAAGATATAATGCCTACTTATAAGGTAGCCAATAAGAAAATAATTTAGAACAAAGTTGCAACTATAAGCATAATAACGGTTACTTTTAACTTTCACGGTGTTAAAATTACGTAATAAAACTTGGATTTTTTAATATTATGTTTTGGGAGGCCTTTTGAAAATGAAATGCAGATTCATTCAAAATGGGTTCTAAAAACATAAATCTTTGCTTTTCATATAGCAACTGTTTGCCTTTGTTATTTGAAAAGCAAATACGTTTCAAAAGCTTACTACATTTCTTTTTCGAATAAGTGGACGCATAATTTTGAATACGAACGAATCTCTAAAGAATACACTGACAGTATGTTCATATGTAGATTTCAAAGTACCATGTATGAATGGTAGACTGACCATTACGACGAAGATTCATGTGGGTTTGAAAAATTTGGAAAACTGGAATATTTACTTATCAAATTGGGCAAAATGTAACCATTATTTCATAATAGCTATTAAGTATTCTGTAAAAATAGTAAATAAATAGGAACTCTATTTAAGATAAAAAGGCTCTTTAAAAATTTATAAAGCTTTTCTTCTATAGTGCTGAATTAGAAAAAAAAAATATAAAAAAATAAAAACTGACTGGAAAAGTAATATATTTTTTTTTAAGTCGGTGCTAGTCAAGGCATTCTACATTGCAATTATATTCTTTTAACAAACCAGAACAGACCTGTACCCCTATTACGAGTTTGCTTAACATGACATTTACAGGACTCGTGAGCGTAGACTATCGGATACACTGCTCATGTCGGTAAAACAGTCGCTAAATATGAAAGAGACAGAGCTACATTTTACATTAACGTTTACTGTAACGTCCAGTTTGCCAAACTCGTAATAAGCCTACTGATGTAATAACGTTTGAATCATTCCAATCAGCCCAGCCGCGTTAGAATAATCATCCAAAAAAAAAACGCGTAGAATTGATCTGAAATATAAGCGTAAAAGGTAATGTTCAATTCAGCATTAATGTTTTAAGATGTACAGCACAACAATTAATTTTGTTTTTTTTTTATGAGCGACGGGGAAACACTTAGCCTTCATCATACCTGATGTTAAGTATTGATAAGGCTGAAGATGGAAGCGAGCCTCTCCCGGAATCCTCAATCACTGAGGAACTGGCTATCTAATCTTTAACTGCCGGAACACAACAATGCTGAAAACATTGTTGTTATGGCGTCAGACTTAGATAAGATGGTGGTAGCTAGCCAGGCGGACTTACAACAAGTCCTACCACCAAATAAACCGAATACAATATGTACCCTCGCTGGGAATCGAACCCGGGACCCCTGGGTCTGATACAGGTTACACTAGACCACAGAGGCGGATAAATAACATAAATCCAGATTCATTTATGATTTAGTTTACTAGTTTATATGGGTTTGGCATTATAAGTGTTTATAAGACCGTGCTAAAGCCATCATAAGTTAATACTCGTACAAGCCCAAAAGATCATTGAGAAAATCAAACCAAAAATATTCTATGTTAGTACTCAAAACTTGCCAAGCAAGGGTAGATAAAATTTCATGTCATATTTTATTCAAATGTGCTTTTCTATAAGTCGTTATTAAATAACTACGAGTAAATACAGCATTATTAAATAAACCAAAATTATTATTCCAGAATTGAGATAGTTTAGCGTTAATCAATTAGTTTCAATTACTAGTTATTTGAAGAGCGAAATAAACAAACTGGACATTATTTGAACTGCATTCAAATAATTTAAATTTTGTACGCAAAATCAATATAACATAATTCTTTTATTATTTCACAAGAAAATTAGGTAATTATGGTCTCAAATATTTAAGTAAGAAATTAATATTTTAGGACCTCGTTTCCACCACTATCAGGTAAGTTCTGAATATCTTTACTGGGAGAAAATTTGGCATATTTTTCATATTAAACTGCCAAATTATCTGCCTTATTATACATATACAGAACTAAGTTTTTGGTGGTGAAACTGACAGTCGTTTATTAATAAACAGTAGGTATAAGTACATATGTATATATTTTGATATAGAGTGTAATTGAAGAAAAAACTTGAAGTAAAAACTTAAATAAATTACGTTTTACATAGATTTGAGTAAGTAAGTAACTAAGCAATATTAGAAATAGTGAAATTCTGACGAATATTTTCATACCTTCTCCCTTACCTATGACGAAATTCCCCGTATTGTTAAGTAACAGAGAAATGAAAGACAAAAGCCAGATGGAATATGGAAGAAGCCATTTTGTGTGGCGGTCTCAATACAATACAAGCTCACTTTTCTTTTGAGAGTCCCACAGTAATTAGCTAGAAATGAGTTGGCGCTAGAATAAATACATGTAGCATTGCATGTAATACTACTTATTCAATTGTATAGAGTAAGACATCGTGGTCCAATTAAGACATTTGTCTTATGAATGAACTAGCCTGCGCCCGCGGTTTCACCTGCGTGGATCCCGTTCCCATGGGAATATCCGGATTAAAAATAGCCTCCTGTTACTCTCCGTCCTTTCAAAAACATGCCAAATATTAAGTCGATTGGTTGTTTAGTCAGGAGCTCTATTTTTGATTCACTCGTCTCGAGGATTCTACTGATTTTCGTGCGACGTTTGAGTTTCCGTATTCCGTAAAAGCGACCTTGCTCGTATATACATAGCTTCGCTTTTCGCCTGTAGTACCGCGTCACAACGCGAGCGCGCGAGCGGCAAAGCGAAAAGCGTGCTATGTCCACGCACGCAAGGTCGCTAATCGCCTGATCGCCTCCTCGTTAGTCTCGCCACTCGCGCGACGAGTGATTCAAAAATAGAGGTCCTGGGCGTGAAGGAAGGACGTACACGTACGACAGTTTCGCTTTTATAATAGGTATTACCTAGTTAGGACTAGCGTTCTGCCCGCGATTTCAAATGCGTGGAATTCGATTATCTTCGAGGATTCGGGAAAAGGGATCTCTTCAGATTTTTATCGATTTTGGTTCAGTGTTTTAGGCTTACACCTAAAGGTAACAAACATGAGCTCCATTTTTGATTCACTAGTCTCGCGAGTGTCGAGGCGAACAGGAAGGCGATCAAGCAAATAGCGACCTTGCTCGTGTAGACATACGCTTGCTTTTCGCTTTGCCCCTCGCGCGCCCGTGTTGGGTAGCGGTATTTCAGGCGAAAAGCGAAGCTATGTATACGCACGCAAGGTCGTTATTACAAAAGTATGGAAATACGGACATTCAAATGTCGCACGAAAATCAGTAGAAACCTCGAGACGAGGGAATCAAAAATATAGCTAAGGGGCGGTTACTATCACATCTGTAAAACAGTCGTAGGTTCCCGGTCGAGCACTTTTAGGCGATATTCGCTTGCGTTCGATTTTGACAGTCGTATAGGCTCACAACTTGACGCACTGACGGCTGTTCAAGGGATTTTGCTCGATAAGTGGACTACCGGCAACCGTGATTGTATACTTAATATGTGTTTGGATTTGTAACGCTGCTCTTTATGGTGTCGCAATTTAGAAGTTGTCTAATTAGAATTTAAAATATTGTTTTGTTTATTTTTTTTTTATTTTTTTTTATTCTATAGATACTTTTTCCTCACTCCCAAGAGTTTTTTCGCGACAATGAAAATACTAAGTCATTAAAATTCGAAAGTATGGGACTGGAGACTTTTGGCATATTTTGACATGAATGTTAGTAAAATCTGTAATTGTTTGCTTGAAATCCAGTAAATAAAAGAACAAGATAACTTCGCTAAGTTGATCCATCATCAGCCGTATATACCGCAATTTATTCGACTCGCACCAAGAAAACCCTTTTCGAAGTTTCTGAGAAACCTAGAATATTCCTTCCTGATAAAATGACTACATCACTCAAGGGTACCGAGCATCACGTATGTTAGACACAATATTATTCAGGATTTTATAAGGAGGCGAGTGGAAAAAGATATGGTACGGTACAGACAATTGACAAGGGTACAGGAGACATAAAGAAACTTTGATATGTGCTATTGAAGTACGAGAAATGCCAGAAAACGTGAGCGGAATCGAAGTGGACTATATAAGCAGCGTTTGATATCTGATGGGTATCCGTTTTGCTGAAACGGTGGATTTTGCTTGTCATTCGCGAAGGATGAACTGTGTGTACAGTCACGTACAATGACATAGAAACACTAAGCAACCTTGTCACATTACAATATTGAATGACATTTGTGGACAGAGAGAGCTTTGTTTCCGTGTGCGTTAATGCGATAAGGTTGTAAAGTGTATACATGTAATTTCTCGTGACTGTACATGCTAAGAGTAAGTCAAGGATTTTATTGTGTAACATACAATTTTATATTTGTCATAAACAGGTACCTGGTGCAAAACAATTTTTTATACAATTTGAAATAAAAGCGTAGTGGCATTTGCTTAATCTTTTATCTTTTTGACATTCTGCCATATTTTTGGTAATACCTTTTTTATCTGATAATGGGCAATGCTTAGCTTTCATCATAACCTGATGTAATGACAACGCACTTCTTACAATTCTCCCAAAATCCATAACCACCAAGAGGTTGAAACATTATGGTAATAAAGATATGGTTAATATAGTGGTAGCAAGCCGGCAGGATTTATAACAATACCAACAAATCGAATAAAATAAACACCCACTGGGAACCGAACCTGGGACCTCTTGACTTGATATCGATGGTGTAACCACTAGACCACAGAGGCGGCGGAAAAGATAGGGATAATTGTATCTTGATAATCGAAATGTCGGCTGGAGTCACGGGTATTAACGTTATTGGTCTCTCATTTGATGATTTAGACCTTACGAAACTTGTGTTTTCAGAACTTAGTTATAACAGATAGTATTTAGAGATCGTCTATTTATAAAGTATTCCACTTACTTATCTAAATATATTATGTATTACCACTCTATTAACTCGACGTCTAGCGATACTTACATCTATTATACGGTACATAATGTGTACGGCAGCGACATTTCTTACGTTTCGATAACCATAAGCTCACTCATTCATGCGCCGCTCGTATCGCAAGATAAATTGTCCCGGTACACAAATAAACGCGGTCGAGAGGGGAAAAAAAGGAACAAAACCTCCACCTATAAGAATACGCGTCTATACGCATCTCCAACGAGACTCTTGGTAATTTATTATATACAGTTCGCTCCGATCCATTGACTTTTGTGGTCGTTCTATTGTCACCGCGCTGAGAGCTCTAAGCGGCCGTGTAATATGAATTAATAAGCACAAAGAATCATTATAATACGTTTATTTGTCGCCACGAAATTCCTGGATGCTTTTATTGTTGTGCTAGACGGCATTGTCTGACGTCGGAACGAAATTTCGTGTATCGCGTGCCCGAGGTCACGACATGCCGGCTGATCGCATAGACTAATAATAATCGAGAGTGGTCGTCAAGATGTTTCATTTACTACCTATGATAAATGCGTTGTTCTTTAATAATATCATGTTATGTTGTATTTTAATTTGACTATCAATAAAGCACAAAAGATTTTTTTTAACTTTTATTTTATTACAGTTCACCATCATGTCAGTGGTAAAGCCTTATGATATGTCGGACGAGCGGGACGATCCGTGCTGTGCTTCAAAGACCTTCACAATGATCAGTCCTGCGCTGTATCAGCGACTTTCACCAGATCGTCGTTCCAGTTTTAAATCAGATATCTTAAAGTGATATATCAATATGATAAAAATAAAAACTTATCATTTTATGTTATCAGTTAATTATTAATAGGATTTTACCCAAAGTAAAAAGAAACAAAACAGAATCTGAAGAGTTCTCTACCCATTAAAACAAATTATAGCACCCTGCACTAATCACACTAATTATCTAGCCCACGTTAAGTTTCATGAAGAACTTGTGTTATGGATACGAAATAACAGATAAACATACATATATTTTTTTTGTTAATACATACATACTATTATACTTAACACCGAGGCCAAGACAAATAGACATGCACGCATTTTCCTTGACCGAGGATCCAACCCAGGACCTCTGACGCAGAAGGCGGGTATAGTACCCCTGCACCAAATAAGCTGTCAAAACCATTATGCTCGAGTAACCAGGAATCGTAGACTCAAATACCTATCAGGGGAAAACATTCAAGTAATCAGTAAATTTGTTCCAAATCTTTGTGTTTCTCACTGGTGCTGTGCTCCTAAACGAGGAATATTTTCCTGCAAGTGCTGGCGGGCAACTATTGCTGTCTCATACTGACTTTGTATGCTCAAGCAAGATGGATATAGTTGCCAGCACACATTTCTGAAGAAATATTACCCGTTTAAGAGCACCATACAGAAAATAGAACGAAGTATTTTGTAAGTTGACACAACTAATATGTCAAAAGCATCTGAGAGGTTTTAGGTCAGATTATAAGATCCCGATTCCAATCGAATTAATAATCTATGCTATCGTAGCTAATGACTCAACTGTAGATGAAAGGGTTGCCGAAGATCAGCAGATGTACGTAATGGCTAAGAGGTCGTTGACATCTAATATCCGATAGCGATAACTACTTATTGGCTGCACAAAGTCTTATGAAACATGCATTTGGAATTGTATTAATTTGGTATCAAAGTTATAAGTTGTTTTTAACAGGACTAACTTACGTCCTATGTTTTATCTGTCTACGCAGCTGCTTAATATAAAAAAAGACATTCTTTGTTTTTACAGTAGATATTTTTGGAGTAATCTGCTAGTAGTGTTTCATTGAACTAGCGAAGTAAGTAAGTAGTAGTAAAAAACATACCAGGTGAAGATCACTTTTAATGCTAAGAAACAGATTAAATACCTGGAACTAAAAAACATAATCTTTAAAAATTACTAAAACAATTACAATCTATAGGTAAAAATCAGCCAAGTACGAGTCGAACTCGCACCTGAAGGGTTCCGTCTCTCACCCAAGGTTGCCTGGAAGAGATTGCTATTGTGTGTTTGTTTTTGTATCGATTTTACCACTTTGAAAGTGTATATCATTCAAACGATTGACTTTGAGAAAAAACTGTTTTCGAAACCTCAATGTAATTTTTAAAGAACTATCTATAGATACCCCACGCATAAAGGTTTGATAAAAAAAAAAACAGTTTCAGTTCCATGTATGGGGAGCCCCTCTTAATATATATGTATATATAATTTTTGCGTAAAAGCCGTAAAGCGGATTACAGAATACATCTACCTACCGAGTTTCAGCTGAATCGTCATAGTTTTGAAATAAAATGGCTGTGACATACATCGGACCGACAGACATGACGAATCTATAAGGGTTCCGTTTTTGCCATTAGGCTACGGAACCCCAAAAAGGAGTTATAATAAGTGTTAAGGGTTAGTATATTTTGGTTATAATAAGCGAATTGCCATCATCCATAACAATGTTTCAATAATTGCGAAAGTCACCTTTTTATTGAATTTGTCACATTTTGACACACTTTACAATTTGAAGGCGATGATTGAGCGCAGACGTCACAAAACTTCCGTCACAAAACAAGCTTACTTTGAGAGATTCGTAGTAAGAAATAGCATGGTAAGATTGAAACAATACTGCGCTAAGAGATAGCGGTAGGCCCCCAGATCCCACGCCTTATCCACATTAAACAACGAGTAGATTAGGTTATTTAGCGAAAATTTGAAGTGGTCCCTAACACCCATATTCTAAGTCGTTCCTCCAAAACTTACTCGTCCTCGACTTAACGAAACCTCATTGAAAACCTCTTCGAAATACTCCTCGAAATCGGTATTCTAAGTCATAACTCCGTAAGGACCTGGAGGAGCCAAAGAGTACGTAGCCGCTCCGTGTTAGGCCTAGCGCACACTACCATTTTTACCCACGACGAGGTTGAGTGGAGTATAAAAAGTTTTGGAGTAACTACTTAAAATATGGGGGTAAGAGGCGCGATACAACCAAATTCCAGGAGATGTTCACAGGGATTTTTGTAACAAACTGTTGATTTTTAAAAGATAAAAATAATTTATGTTAAATTTAAATAGAAAAATATTGGAAAATATTAACTCGGCCACAAGTGAATTCTCAGACGGGAATCGAACCCGCGACTTTTGGAAATCCGGTCCAATGCTCTAACCACTGAGCTACCGAGACGAAGTCTCGGTATAATATTTTTCTATTTAAATTTTACCATAAGTATTAATAGCATTGAAAAATGCAAAAATTACAAAAATCATGAAGTAAAACTAATTGTATACCTAAGGTAAGAGTACGATTTGTTTCCTAGCGAAATTTTACGGTGTAAGTTGTAAAAACAATCACTATTCATTAAAACATCTCAGCCAAGGCTCCGAAACCTATTGCTTTTATAAAATTTCCTTGATCCATTCTTTAAGAATAAACTTGAATTTCTAAGTTAAAGCTTTTATAACACAATCGCTAAGTAATGACTTGGCGTAATTAGTTATTTACGATGATTTATTGAAGCAATAAATTACTTTTATAAGGCAATATCTAATAAAATAAAAAGCAAGGAAGCTAAACGATATTGCGTATCGTTAGACAGAATAAAGTGCAGAATAAGAAATAAGTTGTAAATCTTGAAATCTTAGCAATTATATTTTACCTACACAATCTTTAAAACTATTTATTGGTCTCTTGGCCACACGTCAGGCTAAACAAGTCTTTGTTGCGTACCTAAACAAAGCGTTTGTCAAACTTTTAAACTGTTCAATTTGATGTGCTAATGATTGTACAGGACCTACTGGCATATCTTATCGCAGTATTGATTCAATCTTACCGTGCTTTTTTATACTTCGATATCATAAAGTAAGCTTGTTTTTTGACGAAAGTTTGTGACGCCTTCGCTTAATCATCGCTTTCAAAACGTGTATCAAAATATGACAACTTCAATTAAAACAAAACGCAAATAAAACCTTCTTATGACATGATGGTTTTGTAACAGATGATGGTAGGCCCGCAGGTCAGACTATTAGTGCTTGAGATGCTCTTATTAAGTTTGTAATAGAGGCGTTTTTCGTAGTGCAGATGTAAAGTCTGACGTGCCGTGACTGTACATTGAACACTACAGTTTTGTTTTCAAATACTGTAACATTTCAATTCAATAAGAAAATAGTGTTAAAATTAGTCAATGCTGTTAACTTTTAATGCTGATTTATCTGAAAGCAAGTCCGTTCAATATTTCATTTAATGTTAAAGTTAAAGTTATTTCTGTAAATCTGTAATTTATAAAGACTGAGCTGAAAGCCTTTTGTAATCTTTCTTTTGTAATATACTGAGACAAATAGAGGAATTGCAACTTTATTGTTTAAAATAGTTATGGAATATTTTTTCATGTTAATTTGTTTTAGTCTGTGTATTTATGTATGTATTTACAAAAATAGTATAAAAGTATGTTTATCCGTTAACTAGTATCCATAACACAAGTTCTTATAAAACTTATCTTGGGTTAGATAATTTGTGTGGTTGTATGAAATGTATTTATTATTTTCTTTTCTTAAGCATATTTTGTTTCTTCGCGCAGTTAAAGAAGTTTTGTACATCTTCTTTTCTGTAGAAAACATCTTACGTAGGATTTTTAAATAAGTCTTCATAAGTATAATTGTAATTACTTACGTTGAATAAATTATAATTTCATTTCATTTTATAGTAACTATAAACGTAATATAAAATAATATAAACTAAAGTAATATAAACCTAGTATTTTTTTATTATTGCCTACATCAATATGGTATTGATGTAGGCAATAATAAAAAAATACTAGGTTTTCTGAAAAACTAAAAATACTCGTAACTATTTTTCTCTAAAGTGATCACAATAGTATGTATTTTATCTGAAACATTATAGTTAATAGAATGATAAATAATGCATAATATAACCTACATAATTAACATATCAAATTATGTTAATTAGTACGATTTCAAAATATAAAGAACTTTCAAGCGAATACGGAACGTGAAACTTTGAAGTAATAAGAAATTATAATTGAAGCGAACTCATTCTGCTATTTTGAGAAGCGATCGCAAGAATAACTTGTCTTAAAATAACAAGTGAAGAAAGAAATTATTTAATAATAGCGATGACAGCAAGAAAACGGTGTATCTCTATTCTTTGACAACAATGGATAGAACTTTGCCGCGCTCATGTTCTGTCTGGTCGGATTTATGAGGAGATTAGAACGCCGCCATTAAACATTGATTTAAAGAAGCTCATCTCGTCAAGTGATATTTTAACATTACAGAAATAGATTTGTTTCAAAAAACGTAGGAGTTTGTTTGTACCATCAACAGTATGACAGGTTTTGTACTTGCTCTACGAAAACCTAATTAATTATAGTAAGATTTTTTTTTACAGTTGCTTTTCAATCGTCATATTTTTTCGCTAACATCTATTCGAGACTTTTTCATAGTCAAGTATATAAGTACATAAGTAAGTAGATACTAATACAAAGAGTTTATGATTTTTTTCATTTAGACGTTCTCAATACAATAATTGTATTTAAGCCAGTTTGTTTTCTTGCTTAATTTTACTATAAACCATTTTTTACTAGTGTTATTCATATAAGCACAAAAACTTGGCAAGTAACAAGCTTAATTGCATTATAATCTTACAAATCAGAAACTAAATTAGTTCAATTTGCATCAATTTGGTAGAAAATTGCTCTTAATCATTATATCATTTGGCAATTCCTTGAAAAAAGAATGGCATTAAAGTTTCCATAAAAAGTAGATTCACATGTGTCATACAATTTGTATCACGCTAGGGTTTCTTGTTAAAAAAATGATTTATTTTAATGCACAGAACATGCGAAAATGTATAATATCTTTTTATGTTAGTACTAGCGGGCGCCCGCGGTTTCACCCGCGTGGTTCCTGTTCCCGTAGGAATATCGGGACTAAAGTATCCTATGTTTAAACCCATCCTATCAGCAGAAATCCTCAAAGACGTGAGGTCGCTCCTAGAAGCCTGTGAACGCCCCAGGAGGCTTCTGCGCTTCTGGAAGGAGCTGGGATGGCTTGACAAGCCATACCGATGCTATGTTCACGCATAACGGACCAAATGGAAGTCTAAATGGGGAGAAAAGAGCCCATCACCAATACCAATACCAATACCAATACCCATCCTATCTTCTGTCTTTGTGCCAAACATCCAAATCCGTTCAGTAATTTTAGGGTGAAAGAGTAACAGACAAACAAATAGGCAAACAAACATTCATAATAATGGATATTTCACTGCGCACTTTAAAACTTTAATTTATGATTTTCAACGCTAGTTGTTAAATTTTAAATTGAATTGGAAAAATCAGCTCGGCCACAAATGAAACTGGCCTATAGCGTATTAAAAATATAAAATTATTGGAGAATTTCGACGGTGGTCCGCAAGTCTCGGTAGCTCCGTGGTTAGAGCATTGGACCGGCTATCCAAAGGTTGTGGGTTTCAGTCCCATCTGAAAATTCACTTGTGACCGAGTTGATTATTTCTAATATTTTTCTATTTAAAATTTATCATAAGTATTCATTCAACCTTTAAGATACCTATAATTTAATTCTTTATGCGCTTTCGTTAGTGGATAATTTATTCAAAAGTTAAAGAAAACTAATTACTCACGTCAAATCCAAAGAATCTAGTCTGATCCACACTACGACCGATGTTCATCAACTTCAGTCAAATATTCAAACTAATATATTAACATTTAAATGGAAAAATTAAAAGGCTTAATTGAAAAATTTTGTTTTTATACCAGATGCTTCCGTGAGACAAAAAAAAAGTAAATAGTAATTCCCATTCAACAAAACCTTTTCGGTAGTTGAAATAGATAGACCGACTAACCATAATCTACGTAATAATTCTAAATATATGAAGCTATAATAATGGACATAATGAAACAAAATTTAATTAAAAAAGTATAGTCCAACCTCGAGTTAAATGACAACAATTTACGATGCCGCTAAAACAGAGCGGTGGAAATAATTCAACTAATTATAAATAAGAGAATTATGTAAAACGGCCAGTTCATAATTAATGATTTAGATCGAAACGAGGAATATATTAACGTCAGTTATTTCAACGAGAACGTAGGTTTTTTTGTATAACGATGTCAAACTCGGCTTCAACTAAAGTATTGATTTAAGGTCTGGGAGCATATAGATAGTGTTTTGTAATTATAATTCTAATTATCTTTAGTTTATGGATACTCGATTTCATCTACCTAAATAGGAAGTAGATATAATGA
The DNA here is from genome assembly GCA_910589605.1 of Chrysoteuchia culmella. Lineage (NCBI taxonomy): Eukaryota > Metazoa > Arthropoda > Insecta > Lepidoptera > Crambidae > Chrysoteuchia > Chrysoteuchia culmella. The sequence goes on from OU342653.1 coordinate 14,023,915, forward strand.
CATATCAAAAACCCGTTTGGCTTCTGTGTAATGTTGTCATCTGGTTTCTTATCATTACTGACTTTTTATTTAATAGCTCTTGGTCACAATATTGTAAGCAGATATCTGCTTTTAATAGAAAAAAACTACCTGTTGTGTTGTTGAGTTTCGCCTAGCATGAAAAACTTCGTAATGCCAACAAATGTATTAGGTATTGAGCGGGGTGTCTACCGGACGGAATTAAATATGCCAATTTGTTGACTTGACGAGTCGAATACTTTTCATCTCATTTTTTGTGCCACTGTTAAATTACATATTTAATGAAATATGAACAGAATAAAATTGGTACAAATATTTTTCCCTTTCGAGTTGCCGCCATCTTGATTTAGCAACCGTTACCGGCGCACGCGCTTTGTGTACGTCCAGGTGTTGCCCTGACAAAACAATCGACTCTCGACGCGAGCGAAAACGGGGCGGACTGAGGAGCCATTCATAAATTTTTTATGAAATCAACCAAAAAATAAAAGCAGAAGTGAATAAAAAAATCGAGAGGCGGCGAGGTTTCGATAGCAGGGTAATATTTCATAATATTAACTACTTAGGGATGTGAAGAATGGGTGTGTTGTAAAAATTTATAATTGACCTGTATTGTATCGGTTTCTTTACGGCTTTGCTTGGACCACCTTCATAAATTTTAACTTATTTTGTTTCTGCTTTGAAATATTATATGTATTTCATTAGGTTTTACTACCGTTTCTTGCTGACAGGAAGTTAATTAACGAATAATATTACTTCCTAGATGTTTTTACATTGAAACAAAAATATTTAACTCTTTGAAATAGGTAATACAAAATTATATGCTATTAAGAATAATAATGTAAAAGGAAAGTACAGTTATTAGTAAGTAAGTTAGTTATTAGGTAATTAAAAATATAATTGAAGAAATATCGACGTTTGTGTTTTCTGCCATAACAAAACGTTTTACTTTAAATAACGTTAGGTATCTATGACGGGTTTATGTTACCTACATTACACATGACCTTTACAAGCCACTAAGAATTCAGTATCGGCGGCTTAATTTTGGCCATCGCAAATATCAAGTCAGAGTTGACACTCAAAGAAGAAGATTTACCAATCTACACTATAAAAAAATGAGTAAGAATCTAACACAACAACGCCACTGGATACAAGACACATTGTAGAAATGTTTTCATAAGCCTCAAGTACCGCCTCCTGAGCTTCGGGATAACAGACCTCAACGGTCCAATGCACTTCAATGAAATAATTAGGAGTATACTTTATGATTTGCCAAAGATCCCATTGTACCTTTGTATTCTAAGTGGATTCTTCAAAGCGCCGCGTACGCATGACACTGCTACCTTTGCGAATACGTGTGTGTATAATGTTATTATTCGTTGCCGCATCTGTCACAAAGGCCTTTTCGTCCGTAATTTTACAGTTTAATCAGCGTTAAATGCTCTCGGAGTTACCGCTTTTGAGCAAAAAATCTTGAACCGAAGACGCTCCCTTAAGAATGCGACTTCATTAATCATTGGCCTGTCACTGGTTACAATAAAATTATATGTACGGAGATTCTTTGTAAGTGTTAACGATGGTAGAGATTCCGTGAGATTCGGCCGCCTGAAACAATCGTTGATTGAATCAAAGAAAAAATTATACCTACTGATGCTGTAATCAGGAAAGTTATTGAGTAGGTACCTCTGACTGTTTATCTGTAACCTTTTGATATCTAAACTAAAACTAGAGCTTTGTACTATTAACGTACTTTGTATAATTAACGTTGTCAAATTGAAGATAAAATGGACCGGAGAAAGTTCTGGATAGCTGATCAGGTATATAATTTGAAAGTTGTAATACATAAAAATCACAAATTATCTGCCAGATAACCTATCCGGAACTTATCTGAGAATCTCTGTATAATTCTGCATAAAAAAAAAGTTTTCGAAGGGATGTTTAAACCAATCCGCATGTGCCAGTTCTATAAAAAAGCTTTTCATTTTACAGAAACATCTTAAACTTCAAAGGGGAACGGAATATTCATAGAAACGGAGGACAGGAATTCATTCAATATAGCACAAAGAGGAATATCGTCTATTACTACTCATTGTGGACTGACCACTTAGCGTGGAGAGGAAATAATTTATTCAAGGTTCCCTACGTCTGAAGTTATTGGATCATCTCGACCCGCTGGACAGCTAAGTATATCTACACGGATATTGAGATATTCTGTGGATACCTCTTTCAATATGATCTCGTTCTATGAGTATTTATCTTCGTTTTTACTGAATCTATTTTCGCATTACGTTGTGGAATCGTTTTTGTTTTCTTTTATTTAAATCTAGAAAGGGATTAAAAAACAATATACCATAGTTTTAGATCAAGCATAAAATAAATCTCACTCATAAAAAAACTAATTTTGTTGTTCCAAATTCAAGTTTCCTTTATTCGGCGGTAACAAAACTCATTGAATACTACACAATACAATATGCTTGTTATAAGTCAAATGTAATAAAAAGGTTTGAATCGTTTTGATATTTTCATGTTCCAAATTAGAACTCAATCAAAATCATAAACTATTTTAAAAACACATTTGAGGGATTAAAAAAGTTTGCTTAAACGAACCTTTTTGGTGGCAAAGCAAACAGGATCAATTTCTTTTATTCTAAGTAATAAAAAGTTTTAATCCTTTTGAAAGTTCTAAATTAAAACTCAAAATCATTACCTGCTTTAAAAACATATTGAGGGATAAAAAAAGTTTGCACATGTTTGCGGCAAAGCAAACAGGATTCGAAGACAAATGTTGTTTATCGGAGGATAAGGCCAATTCGACGAGCGTTAATTTCTTATTACTAACAAATTAGTATGAAGAATCAATTATCGTCTGGGTGTGTGGTAGCCAAACTTAATTAGCTCCACGGTGAACAAAAACGGCAGATGCGAGATCGGGTTGTGTACAGGCTGCATTATTAGTTGTTCAGTAATGTTCTGCCTTTTTTCTGTTTTGCTAACCGTCCGGACTAAAACACCATCTGTGTTGTATGATTGAACTTGATTTAACCTTTCGCATGCTTGGTAGGTCTGGCAGACCCACTGCGTCATAAAAACATAAAAACGGTCAGGGATAAAGGAATATTACTTTAAATAATAATTTAAAGTTGACATATTTATGTTATATTTTAACAAATTCTTTAAGTTTAATTAGAAGTAAGTGCTAATTTACTATAAAACATTTTATGCATTGCGAATCACTATAGCTTCCTAAAATAGACTAGAGGTCATTTTACCACCCCTCCTAGAGGTCACCGCGAGCAGGGTCGCGTGTGGGTCTGAGGGACCCTACCGAGCATACGGCGTGACTTTTTTGCTAAGTAAATGTATCAACATTTGCTTGAGTTATTTTTAATTTTCGTAAATTATGGAGAAAATTACTATTTCTTCAGTAACAATGTCCTAACAATTGAGTAACGCTGTCATAATCTCTTTTTAATGTAAGATTTTGATAAAAAACTGCAAACTCTAGTCTTGTTATGTTTTAAAAGCAATACTTTTGTTTAATATATAAATAACTTAATTAAATATTTGTACTTTTTATTTAGCTTCTACAAATATAATAAATATAACTGCCAAATACGTACAATACGATATCTTTAGCAAATTTATTAATGTTAAAGAAACAAAACTCAAATTTGGGTCCCACAGACCCACCAGGCACAGGACGTGACTTCAATCCACCAGGCATACCAAGGTTTAACACTCACGAGCTTTGTGGTAAGCGAATGTTTAGGTTGGGGAGACATAAATCGCTTTCACATTGCGACTATTTGTAGCGATACAGTAGCGATTCACGCACGAAATTAATAACCTATCTGTAGATATGGGTTAGGCTATCTGAGATAGTAGCCTAGAATATTTTTCAGTTGTGACGCACTACTAAAAGCAGCGATACAATAGTGATGCAGTCGTGATTCAGTAGGTAGCCGCCTAGCTGACGTCCAGTGTTATAGTCGCGATAGATAAACGCACGTATGATACAAGTACTTGTTGATCGCTGCGCTGTTATCGCGATGCAGTCGCGTGGCTGTCAAACGCTTGTAACGCATTAAAAAGTCGGAATGTGTGAGCGCAGGCTTCGCGTTTTTATTGTATTGAAAATACTAACGTGCTCAACAATGCTAGACTTATATGTATATTACTAAAAGTATTTTTTTTTGTTACAACAACAATTACTCATACATTAAATTCGATTGAAAGATGTATTGCGATCCCCGAGTCAGTTAATAGTAAGTGTCCGGGACTTTTTGTTACATTTCCTTTACACTTAACTACTACCACAAACACTTATACACTGTCGAGCAAAAGTTCCACCCACAAAATGACGACAATCCCCTTAATATCTCCTAAGACATAGAACCTAGCTTCATAAATTTAAAAGTATACGTTTTTAGTTGGTAATATTCTGATACGCTGTTAAATGCACTTCAATATTGCAGACGGCGTCATTAAGCTAGCCTTTCCCGTTTAGGAGTAATTTGGTGCTGTCACTGGAACTTTTTCATTGCTCGCGAGTGTATTCATCTTTTTACAAGTAATATTTTGTTTCAACAACAAATACATTCGTCATTCAAAACAGCAATGTGTACTAGTACCGAGTTAAACTTAATTATAACACTCGCCTATAGGGACGCCTGATAGTATGACTGTACGGGCAGGAAGATTTATTGCGATCCCCGAGTCAGTTAGTAAGTGTTCCCGACTTTTTGTTTCATTCCCTTATCGCTTAATCACTGCATGATCTTCGGTTAATGTTTTCGGTATCGGCTAAAGACGATGTAATTATTTCTGCTGATTCCCTTCCTGCGAATTGGGTTAGAGATAAGTTGTGTAACTTCGCCTGTATTTATGTAATGTAAAAGGAAATAATCTATATCTATATTTATACTATATATAATATAATAATATTAATATATTAAGGGAAAATATTTGATTGTTTTTTGTTTGTTTACATTGAATAGGCTCCGAAACTACTGAACGGATTTTGATGAAATTTGGTACCTACACTGATAGTAGCGTATAGTGATAGTAGCCTGGTTATGAACATAGGATACTTTTTATCCAGATATTCCCACAGGAACGGGAACCACACGGGTAAAGGGCTAGTTTATTAAGACTTTTTAGAAACTAATGCACTTCGTTTTGATTATTATTTTGAGAGTTACTACTTGCTACAGGGCCACAGATTACTTCTGCATCAAAACAATACTTCATTAGATCTGCGTTCTAAATTGTTCTAAAATGGATAATAAAATAAAATACTGATTAAATATTATACATTTGTAGTAATCGTTTGTGGGTTATACGAAATAAATATTTCTTTTTCTTGAGAAATATTTTTAAAACTTTCAAAAAATCTAATATGAAATCATACTTAATTCAGTGAAAACCTATAGTACTTCTAAATAAATACGAGTGTTACTTTGAAGAAAAAAAAATTACTGGTATTGCTATCCAACCTTTTAATCAAATCTAGTAGGTGGTATAGTGTATATCTATAGCCTAAAATACACTTTTTAAATATACTTAAATCCATTTCTTATTTTCCGAACTGTATCATTTCTTGTGACGATTATTACAAATATATCATACAGATAACAAATCCAATTACAAGTTATATTAACAAACGTTAATATTCAACGTTAACTGGACTGGTTTCAAAACATATATTTATAATAGAAACTATAACAAGATGTGGTTAATTTTTGTTTTGGACTCGGCGGACTCAGCTTATAGAATGCAGGCAATAAATTTGTTTTAATTGATTACTGTTAATTCACAATGAAACGAACCGCCTCCATCTTTAATTGCGTTTATGATGATTACTATCCGTTAAGAATGTATCGGCTCTTTGGAATTGGACATAAAAATATTTGGTTTTGTATGTAGAAAGAAAGAGTTTAAAAATAGCGTGGTACATTTAGCAACCTCGAACTTTCAAAAGTCGACTTTCAATTTGTGCAGTATTTTTGAAGTGAAGACTTCTTTAGCGGCGTTGTGCACATCAGAGTTTTAAATTTTTGGGATGGGTAAAAAATGTTAAAGTCGCTTCAGGACACGTGACCTGATCGAAAATTCGTAAAACGAAGGGAGAGTAGAGCGCCGGGGCGCGGCGTAAGAGAGGCAGTAATTTCGACCGCGCGGCGAAAATGTATGCCTGCTCCTGCTGTTTTGTTTAAGCGGTTTTCACTTCTGCCGGCACTCCCGGAGTTCAACCCGTTGTTTTTTTGTTATATAAAATATCATCAGCGTCCTTAGTAGACTTTTACTATTATTTTTTTGATTTTAAAGAATTATTCAAAACTAGCGCCCACTCGCGACGTCATCTTTGGTGGATTTAGATTTATTTTTAATTTTCATCTTCAAGTACAAAAAATATTTTAATATTGAGATAAAATTCCTTGTCTATGAATATCCTATGAAATTTCAAATATCATTGATTATCATAGACAAGAAATTTTATCTTAATAATAAAAGATTTCTCAATGATACTTTGATCAGTAACTTTCCAAAAATTAAATTTAAAAGTGAACAGGCAAGTTACTTATCTCTTACAATACGTAACAACCATTGTTTTTATACACCTATCTTTTCCATGTATAGATTTAGATTCCTTACTATTTTATTATTTGTATAGATCACCATGTTCGGTAGTGAGAAGCGTCTAGAATAGGTACGTATTTTGTTCCACTACGATGCTTCTTATTACTGGCGATGACTTGTGCTACAGAATAATGGTGTAAAATATACACCATTATTTAATCATATTGCTTGTAGGGAGTGGAATCACAGCAATTGTTTTCTTTGACACTGGTAGGAAGTTACTCGTACATAACAGTTTATTAATTTGTAAAGCTTTGCATATTTGATTCATTTCAAAGTTGTTTAAAAGGTAAAAGATTACATGACTTATTAAATGAAACATCGATTTTAATATTAGTTAGGCTGTTTTTCGTGTTTTTTTTAACTTAAATAGGCTTGCTCTTGTAATCATTCTGAATTGTTAAATTTAAGCAGAGCCCGAAGATGGAGCGAGCTTGCCTAGAAAATGTTAACCAAAGTTTGCATTTAAATAAAAAAATTATCAAATTGATTTGAATATGCGCACTATGTGGAACTTTTGTTTAAAAACTGGAACTTTGACTATGCTTTTTGCCAAAAATGTTTTAAAGCTTCAAAACGCTATAAGATTTGTTTAGTCTGAGTCCAATTATAATTAAGAGGGTGTACTTTTTGGGAGTTTACTTAGAAACTCAATACTTTACCTTCATAGCTCGAGCGACCGCAAAATTAAGTAATTTGATATTGATTATAACCTGATAAGTTTTCGTTTCCGGAACCCCAACCAACGTCTATGGCGGTTTCTTAATTTCTTAAAGTAACTACCTCTCTAAATGATTTAACCCTATCCTAGAAATAACTTAATTCTTAATTAGTACGGTCGGTTAAAAACATAAAAAAGTGCTATAAACGTTCCTCATTGCCATTTAAATTATACAAGGAAGCATAAACCATAATGAGACAGATTTATTCTAAGGCATCATAAAAAATTACATTCTCTTACGTCTTCACATTTTTGTGACATAAAAACACTGGACCATAAATTACTTCACATGACAAAATACTATTTAATATCCTCCAGCTCCATACACATGTGAGCATTACGTCATTCCTTAACTCATTTGGTAGTAATGCCCAAAGACATCCATCGTCGATTTTAAGGACACGTTTTTTCGACGCTACCCCATCACCAATCCATTCTTCTTGCACACTACTTATTTCCTTGTTACTTCTTTCGTCCTGCTCTTTAAGGTCTACAAGGACGGTAACGAATACAGAACGTATTATCTATTTTGTCTTAGCAGTGACAATAATTAATGAGTGGATTTAAACGCTTCCTCACGCCCGTGACATTAACATAAATAGAATGATCTTCGTTTGCTCGACGTTGTCCCTTTGATTCCCCTATTTTTAGCTTAACAGGCTCAACTTTTGTATATTAATTTGTGTATGCAGACCTGTTTTTAGTACTTTGATGTTCTGCGTTAAGCGATGTCTGGTGATTTTCAGCTTTACGGTCATTAAGACTGCTGGACAGTGTTGAATTAGCTAAGTGAGCCTGTTCAGTGTAAATGTTTGAATTTGGTTGTTACAAAACAATTATGCGATATTCCGCTTCTGGTTTCTACGCTAAAGTTCTAAATTGTTTGCTTCCACAAAACATAAATTGTGTACCTATTGTTTTGATCAATGTTAGGACTTGCGTAGACGGCGTGGCGACTTTCTGTTCAAATTCGTGCATTTTTTTAATTACTAAGAGCTAAAGTTTAATGTTCTGGTCTAGTTTGCATAATTTTTACCTCGTGAAACAACTTTATTTTTATAATACCTTCTACTTTATACCTGCAAAATTTAGATTTCAAGTAGAAAATAAAGACTAGAACTCAAATAATTAATGATGGACTATTAATCTTAGAATATGATATGTATAAAATGTGTCCTGTATAATTCCGTACATTGCCAATGAATGTTTAAGTAATGTGAATTCTCATCGCGTTCGAGATGATCATAAAACAAGAGATTAATGAAATGAAAATAGAATCGAATGACATTCGCAAAATGAAACAAAGGTAAGATTAAACAATAAAGAGCTCCTGCGAGCTAAATACGAGCCTGTTTATAAACAACGAGTGAGTAGTTTTAAACTTTTAAATTTATTTTTCTAACCTAAGCTGTTGTACTTATTTTATACTAATCAATATTGTTTCTTTTATCAGCCAAGTAATAGCAAATTTTGTGAATAAAAAGGAAAAAGCACGGTACTTTTGGGTAGGTATAAACAGTTACAAAAACAACATGTCAAATCCGGCTCTAAGGACCAACTAAAGAGATTTGTTCTAAAAAGATTTTTTGAACCTGCAATAATCAGTATTGGTCCTGCGTGGTAAAATGAGGTCCATTCTTTCATCCTATCCTACTAACATAAAAAATGCGAAAGTTTGGGAGAATGTTTGGATGAATGTTTGGAATTTTGTTTATACTCTTTTACGCAAAAACTACTGAACAGATTTGGTTGAAATTTGGCACACAAATAGAAGGTAGCCTGGATTTAAACATAGAATAATTTTACTCTGATATTCCCACCACGGTAACAGTACCTACGCGGGTGAAACCGCGCGCTTATGCAACAATCTCTCGCATCAAAATACTCTGGTTTTATTTCTATTTTCGACTAAATACATAAAAATCAGTAAAGTGTAGCCTACACTTGTAACACCATGCATGGTACACAAAGAGCTGTTAATCACAGGGCCATAATAATAGTGTTCCTTAAAATGAAACCTATACTGGTGAGACTAAGAAGTCTAGACGGTGAAGTGTGACAATAAGTAAGCAATTCAAGTCTCGTTTCAAACATATTTATTGGCACTAGAACCAGACTTGTTAATTATAAGACAGACGAAACAACCCACGGCTTTCCTTTTGCAAGTTATTGTACATTTAAATTAGCTTCAACGTTGTCACTAATTGTCTAATCTTCATCTTGGTTTATACTTATTGGGTTGGCTTGTTCGAGTCTTTGACCTCCAAGAATTTTATGTAAAACTTTGTTAATTTGTTGTCATTTACGGAAATAATTCAAGTGTCCTTAATGATGTTGTTAACTTTTAATTTATTTTTAGAGCTAATTATAAATTAGAATCCAACACAATAAAGGTTGGCTGGAAGAGATCTCTTTTAGAGATAAGTCCACCTTTGTACATATGTCTCAAATTAATTCTGAAAATGTTTTTTCTAGTGCAATAAAGAGTATTATTAAATTATTAAGCGTGTTTTATTTATTTGCAAAATTAAACTTGACAAAGAAAAGTCTTCTTTTCTCTTTGAATTTGTCATCGGGCCTCTCCACTCCGACTTGCCGGGGGAATATTCTAACCATTGCATACGGACGATTTATCCAAGAGAATTCGTTAAATCGTAAGGAGTTGCCAAAATGCGGTTTGATATTATGTTTACTACTTACTTGTCCAAGATAAGAACGTATTTCTTTTTGCATTCACGAAATATGTAATAAAATATATTCGGGATCTATTCTTTACTTTACGGACTTTATGAATAAGTATATATAATCTTTGAAGATAGTGCAAATTCGCTTAACTATCATTGGATTATTCCGCGTTAGTCAATACGTTCTTTTAGTACTGGTAAATGTATTAATACAAAATACTTCCAGCAACGGTGCAGCAACAGTATTTGTCTTAATTTTCTTGTTAACGGTAACTTTCTAATAAATTAGTTTCAAACACATAACACACGTTACGGTTAAAATATGGCGACATTATTAAGACAGGCAGACGCATGCGACACTAGATCTAAATCTTAAGTCATAACAGAACAGGCATGCTATACTTCATAGCAGTTTATGTAGCTATGTTTATCTATAACTGTTACTTTGGTGTCTCCTATGCAGTTAGTGGTGTTTCAGTATATATATTGTTAACCGACTTCAAAAAAGAGGAGGTAATATATTCGACTGTATTTAATGATTTTTTATTTTTTGATTTTTCAATGCTATTGTTATACTTATGATAAATTTTAAATAGAAAAATATTTTAATAAAATCAACTCGGCCACAAGAGAATTCTCAGATGGGACTTGAACCTAAGACCTTAAAAATATTTGCAAAAATCAGCAAATATTTTTAATATTTATTTTTTATGTTCCACCATAATTTCGCGGATTCAAAACCGGTTTTTTTTAAATTTACGGCAGGGAGGCTCTTAGCCTTCATCATACCTGATGTTAAGTATTATTAAGGCTGAAGATGGAAGCGTGCATCTCTCGGAATCCACAACAACTGGGTTTGAATATTTTTTTTTGTTAGAAAAGGTTTGGTGCTAAACTCACTACGGCACGTTGGCGGAATTCCTGAGAAAATGGAAGAAGCCATAAATTGAAAAAAGATATACACACTGATGTGGTTTTATAAAATGTTCATGTAGTTCGGGATTGTAGTTTTTATTTTGTCCTTAAAACATTTTTAAGGGAAAAGTGAAAAACAAGACTACGACTGGTACCACTTAAAATCTTTCTTTCTCTTTTTATTATCGTGAAAAATTACAGATTGCTTATTATGAGTTCTAACGTATGATTCGCCATCTACAAACAACTTTACGTTTTCTTCCCCATTAGAACATTCGTGAAATATTTCGAAATTTACTGAAGGATAAGTTTGCTCTCTGAGTCCACTTTAACTGTGTCGTGTTTATAATAAGCGGTGGTATTTAAGAGTGTTGATATCAGAACCTGTTCTACGCAGATCGTAGGGGTGATTCGGCAGATAAATATGACAGAGTCTTATTTCTTCGTGTTTAAGGATTATCATTTTGCAATAAAGAATTACTTTATCGCCAGTAATATGCGATAAATAATTGTTAGCATTCCTTACAAAGGTAGTCGAAGTAAATATTCAAAGAAAAAATGAACTGTAGATTTTTCGCAGGTTGTTCAAAACAGTTTCCTGCATTTATAATTATGAAGTCATATGATTTTCCATCATATAAGCAAATTTTACCAACCTACAAAGTATGTTGTCCATAATATTCAAAATAGACTAATGACTATAGTACCTTTAGTATATAATTTGTTTACAAGTTGCTCACTTGAAAATTAATCCTGCACCGAATTCTCTAACTAACGAGCTCATTCGGGTGAAAATTTAAAATATGAATTTTATGACACATCTCTATTTAAATTTATTTGTTGACTTTCCTGCAACTACAAGTTCCATCTGCGACTGAAAGATAAAATTGTTCAAAATAATTTCCAGATGAAAAACACAGTACAATAACACTTCAATGATGAAAAAGGTAATTTTAATGCTGCATTGTCTATAAAAAATTGATGTTATGAGTATGAATAACTTATAGAATATAAAAATATCAAACATTGAACATTAATAGGTATTTCGTTGGAGCATTAATTTATATCTTTAACCTTGTAACTTTTAAAATAAACATTTCCCAAAAAAACTTTCCCGGTTGACCGGGCAGTTCGCCAATTGTACCTATATTTAAGACTCTTTATAATGTATCTGTGAGAGAACAAATTTTCAAACTTTACGCGAATAAAATAACAGCTGTTATTATTAGAGGTACGTGTTTTAGTATTCGATGATTTTGATGAAAACGCTGCTGGGGGAAAAACAACAAAATAAACTAATAAACTCATATTACATACGTTTTTAATGAAAGTTTTATTTTGAGATAAAATTATTTTTCTCTGTTAATAATTTCCTTCAAGCAGTAAAAATGTAGGTAAGTACATTTTATTGCGATCATTATAGGTAATTTTTTTTTTCTAGTAACTACAAAGTTTATCATAGAAAAGTAATGATACTTTCCTATCAATCTTAGGTAATAAGACTTCCTTATTTCACGCAAGCCTTATGCATATGAAACGGATACAAATAACGATGATAACGATAATCTTCGATTGCCTACGCTGCTTCATATGAGGTCAGATACGTTTCTCCATGCCTTTCCATAAGTTTCGCACACCCCTAGAGCACAAAATAAAGAGTTGACAGAAGGTAAGCTCGCGCCATACTTAAAAACTTGACTCAGTTTAATCTGTTGCTACTGTATTAATTCTTTGTAAACGTAGCGTGAGCGGCTTTTATAGAGAATCGTAGGTAGATAACGCGTGTTACTGTCCCACTCAAATCTTAGCAGGATAAGCAAGACAGCATTAGGGGGCTGTTTGTCGTGAAATTTCAATAATACCGCATATTCATCTTGACATTAGCGACTAAATACTTCTGAGTGTTTGAGAATGCCTGAAAACGTAACGTTAATATGACATGAGCGCGTGCTAGTGCAAACCTTCCGGTATGTTAGGATTGAGTCTTATCCCGGGTTTTTATAATTTACTAACGGTTTATTTTGTAAAAATTTTGACATATTTTCCATAGAAGAAATGTCAAAAATTTTACAAAATAAACCGTTACTAAGCTAAAGAAACCCGGGGTTAGTGTATTGCTATGCTATTCCCTACACGTCACATCGATGCTGTCACACCAGCTGTCAAATAGTAAGTATTAAAAATGTTAAAGATGTTTGTCCGGATCTCACAATGTCAATTAATTTCAAAATCGCCTTTTTTCTCAAAATGACAAATTTCCTAAATGTCTTTGTCACTTTGATCAGCGCGTTCCCTCTGATTCTGACGTACCCTGTGCCACGAGTAAGAACTAGCAAATGGGCCGAACATTACGTGAGGCAGATTATATCGGGCCTTGGGAGATAGTTTAGTATGAGACCCGACGTCACTTGGAAGTGATAAATTACTTTGTATTTTCTTGTGCTAAAACGTCGATTTCCGTTTTTGTGATTCTGTGGAATTATTTAAGATTGAAATGAGTTTTTTTGTGAGAGGTTTGAAAGTTAGTTATTTCTGTAAATCATTATGTCATGTATCTGGAAAGTTAGATTTATTAACGATCTATAATAGGACATCACGGATATCACGGACTTCGTAACAGCGTTCACAAGTCCTAGTAAAAGTCTAGATTCAAGAAATGATATTGACCTGATTCCGAAAAAATTATCATAAACACTAGTCGCTTGTCGCCGATAAAAAAGTAAACAAGATTTATTGGAAATATAATTCAAACTCATATCATTTATTCAGTCTAGATTATTACAAGCGCTTGTAAATGCTAAAGAAGCTACGCCATCGTTTTACAAAGCCCTACGGCAGGAAACCTTGTAACGAGAGCCGTCAAGAAACAATTCATCCAAGGAAACTAGTTAAGGGCTGTTTTATTTTAATATCATATTAATTCACCCATGTATTCCAATCGCCACCCCATGAATGCTTGAAAAACCCGCGACCCATGAAGCAGTAGGTTTAATTGCTACCAACTGCGCCAAATCTAGTCATCATTTTTTTGTTTTGAATCTTTACCTATATTACAAGATTTTTCCAAATCAGGATATGCGAGAGATGTTAGTATTTGATACTATCTTTACTTAGAGAAAGAAAACAATTCTATTAAATGATTGAAATGATGTCAGTAATGTAACAGAACTGCTTATTCACAAATCTAATAAATGGCCAACATCTGTATGATACAGAGACAAACGTTCCCTCGCTACATCTCTATGAATATTTCATTTGATCTCTACGTTGTAATATGTCTCTCAAATAGTCATGTATCGGCAGGAAACTGGGTTAAATTTGTACGTGACAAAATGCATCGCTGACTGAAATGATCTTACTCATATGTTCTGTAACAGAAAGAACGGTAGCATTCATTCCAGTTCTGTGATCAAAGGCCGCGGATTCCCTCTTCTTATACTTTCTGAAGACGAAAAAGTCGAACTCCATAATTAGCCTCGATATAAAATAATTTAGTCATTGTCCCATCTAAATTATCTAAATCGATTTGCTATCTCAAATATTGATCTTAAATCTTAACTCAAAAAGTTTCGGCGAACTCTCCAATAGTTATTTCAAATGAACATTTGATATTAGCCCCCGTGACTCGAATTAATTATATCAACAAAGTCTCAATTCTAAAACGCTATATCATTTATGAAATTAAAGAATGCTCATCGGGTGCTTTTTACATGAACGTCTTGAATTAGTAGCAGAGGGACCATATCGAACCTAGCCTGGGGCATCTACAAAAGAATACCAGTTTGTTTTTCCTTCCATCGTCGAATAAAATGTTCCAATTATTAAATTCCTCATAAGACATGCAGCAAGATGGAATTCCAAATCAAACAATAGCAATGTATAAGAAAATATGAATTATAGGAATTGAGATGTATACTGGATTTTTTTACATTGATCCTGGACAGAGTCCACTTCATTATTAATTAATAAAAACATAATATTTATGAATTATTTATTGCTCGCGTCCGACGTTGGCCGAATACTCGGCATTGTTATGCTTTTATTTATTAGTCGCTTTAAACGTCATAAATATTACTGTAAATTGTATAAGAGTGTTTGGAAAGGGCATAATGTTCTTTTTAATCCTAAGTTATGATTGATAGTATGAACTCCGGTGACATACAATGTTATTTCTTAATCTAAGAGGTATAATTTTCTCAAAAGTATAATGTCTATTCTAATAAATTCAGGGATTACAATGTCATGTATGTATTCAAATATTTCCATTTACATTTAGTTTATCTTTTTATTAAAAAGAATTTCAGCCATCAGTAGTCCATTTACATTATGGCGATGTGATGTATAATTTGACAGCAAAATTCGAGGTATTGATGAATGAAAATCATTCTCGAATCATTTTAGTCCAATTTGCATAATAAGAGCTAAACATTCGAAGCATTTAATTAGAAATTCGCATCATTAAATTCCGATTTGAATATTTTCGAAAAGAATTTGAAATGTTTTATCGTTAAAATTATGCTGTGATTTGTTCGGATTTATCAATATTTTTAATAAATTGTGTTAAACGATTTGTTTGTGGGAACAGGAAATTGATAATAAATACATGTCATTATTGATGTATCGATAAATGCTTTCAAATGTATATTTTAGTGTGAGTTAACTCAATACCAACACGCAAATAGTCACATCTTTTTCAAGATAGCTAATATTTATGGTTAAAAAGACTTAAAAATACGAACTATGAAAGTGGAGGGGAAAAATAACAAAAAAAGACAAAAGGCCTCCATTTTATCAGTTTCTCAGTTGATCCGTAGTGAACAGCGGACGTACCAACATAGATATTTTCATATTTTTTGCTGCCACATGAAAGATGATAAATTACTAGGGAACCCCGCTTGAATGCAAATATCTCGAAGTGGGTCAGGCTGTAGATATTATTTTTCCACGTTGAATCACTACTGGAGAGATCCTCTTTTGAGTGATTGATCTCTTATTGTCTCGTGACATTTTTACGATTCGAGGGTGTAATAGAAAATTTTTACAACTCTCGAACGACCGCTTTGTATGCGGTTCGAGTTCGAGTATTGTGTTCATTGAATAACTTTTTGCAATTCCGGTCACTGGTTAGATCTGTCAGTTGCGGAGTGATTGAGTGCAACATTGATGTTACACTTAAATTTGGAATCCGTATTGATGGCACATCTGTAAAAAAAGTACTCTCAAACTGTTTTTAAACTTCGAAAAGGAAGCTTCATAAAAGTTTACAATCAAAAAGTTTGAGTTTTATTCAAGAGTTAGGTTCGAAATTTAAAACAAGAGAAAAGAGTTCTGAGTCTGCAACATGCAGGTTGGTAAGTTAATATTTTTTATTTATTTCTTGATGAAAAATTATAGATACTAAATTGTGGTGCGTCCGCGCAGGTTGGTTAATAAAGCTCTCAGTGAATCATTATCGTCGCTTTCGATGTTTTAACCGCACGGAATCCTCGTGTACGCATCAACCAATCATGCCATTAAGATGCTAAATTGTACACCATAAAATGCAAAAAAGTTGGAATCTGTGCCTTAAATGTAATAATCGGCGCTGTGTCGAATGATTCTTGAGTACTTAGTGATGAGACTTTGAAGATTTTTTTATTATAAAAATAGGAAAAAATGGGTTTTTAATAAATCCTTGCATGACTTAATGACATTAGTGTGTACAAATTTTCAGATCCAAATGCGTTGAAAGAAGTCAATAATGGAAAAAACAGAATCATTACCAAATCATTATGACGACCTGTTTGGCGCAGGGGTACTAACCCCACCTTCTGCGCCAGAGGTCCCGGGTTCGATCCCCGGACAAGGCAAATATTTGTGTGCATGAACATGTCTATTTGTCTTGGTCTGGATGTTTAATATGTATATTATGTATGTATTTACAAAAAAAAAGTATATAAGTATGTTTATCCGTTATCTAGTATCCATAACACAAGTTCTTCATGATACTTAACGTGGGCTAGATAATAGGTGTGATTGTATGGAAATATTTATTTATTTATTTATTATTATTTATTATTATAAAGCTTAGAATAATGCAAAAAATCATAATAATTTCCACACAATCTCAAAAGCCTTGGAGCAACACATGTCATATTTTACAACTCAACTATAAAAAAATATCATGATTTTGCACAACACTAAAGCCGGCGCAACGCCTTTACGAGTTAATACCGCCCCGCGGCGCCGCTTGCAGTTACACGATTTCACACTTGCACGCAAAACTAAATATATGCTTTGGTACAATCAGCAGTGCCTTGCTTTACTATAAACTGTTAAATTCCCTCAATGGAAAATCAACTTAGAATTAAGAATAATAAGGTTGAAAATGAATTGGCCGAAATTTTACAGTTGCATCATTTGATGTGATGCTTATGGCACTTTATGCAGTTATTCGAGAATACCTGAAATATTGTGGTTTAATTATTCAAAAGTGTCTCATGTAAAATATGTGCTTTTATATTTCAAATAATTTCGGTAGAGACGTTACATTTTATACAATAAAATGTATTATTTAACTGGATCTCTGAAGAGTAAATTCCGTATTTTTTATGCATTTAAGAGTTATGATGGTACATTTGACAGCAGTTTGACACCAAAAAAAGTTTTACACTGGCACTACGGCCACCGTGGCTATTACAAGCGCTATAAGATCGCTCTCAACTCTCATCACCAAAATGTAGAACCTGACGTGCTGTCTTGTGTACATTAGAAATTTTAGGTAAACAATTAAGCGTTACATGTTTATCGTGCTTCAGAACAAAGGGCACGCCCTTTAGAAGCGCTCCTAGCTACGCTTGATAGACTGATAATTATCGATCACATTGTTAAGCAACGGTTGGTCTGGTCAGGTGTCGAATGGGTGGCTTCCGCGCTTCGCAAGGCACGTTAAACCGTCGGTCCCGGCTGTTGTCATCTGATAACAGTCGTTAAGCAAAATCAGAGGCCTTATAGGCGGCTTGATAAACTCTGACACTAGAGGCGTCTACTAATTCTCATACGATAAGAAGAAGAACGCCCTTTAAGCTGATAGTCTAGTCTGCATTTATAGTCGTTTACACCGCATTGGCCCCGCAGGCTTATTATCTAATAAAAAAATTACCTAGCAACCAGTTTCCAGCTGTCACTGTCACATTTTCATACTGTATGACAGCCAAAATAGCGACGACACGGAAACTAAAACGAGTTTTCGTTAGATAATCAGCCCTCAGGTCACGTGTTGGGTAACGGCCCATGCCATTTATCCACCCAAAAGGAAGGACTAGCTATGTCTTAATAGTTGGGACATCAAATATGGCTGGTTGCGCTGGTATACAATTCAAATGTGCCGCGTTAATTATATGTTAGTTGGCTGCATCGATTTCAAATTCGATTATTGAATTTGGTCGACACCCCCATCCTCACTTCCCCTATAATCCATTTTCCTTTCGCACATACCTTGTCTTGCATAAACAGAGCGAGACATTTCTGCGCCCACTAGCGGTGGAAGCTGTCAACGCCACACTGTTGGCAACACTGGCGACAGAAGGAGAGAAGGGTTTTTTTTCTAATGGCCGCTCGCGCGTGTGTAGTGATTTATCAAGATCTCAAAACCCTTATAGACAATTATAGACGATGTGAATTGTGATCCCACCGAACTTTTCAAGAAACTGCAACAGCCAACTCGGGATGTCCCAGGCTACCTCCAGCTCTAAGCAGCACCACGAGGCGGTCAAAGTATCGTGCTCTTCATTATATATTTGTTGACCTCGCGTTCTTTAACCATAATTTGTTCGTCCGCAATACAGTCCACAAAATTTGAATCTAGCCCGCACAAACATTTTTTGCCCTTTACAGTCCAATGGCTGATGATGAAGTTACGGGTTCAGGCTCCGTAATAAGTTTGTTTGTTTGTTACTGAGATAAGTAAGTAATGTTTTTGAATACGGGGTTGAGTATAGTAAATCTTGATGGTAAGTACATGTTATGTATTATTTTAGTACTAATTGCAAAAAGCCACAAATCATCTGTATTCCAAATATGCACTACCCTTGCGTTAAAGAAATGAACAGTTAAGTACTTAAAACTGCGCTAAGTACCGTCAAGTTAACTTGCGGAAATTACTCGCGTTCAGGAGCTCTATATTTGAATCGCTCGTATGACTTACGTCACACGCATGCGACTTAAGTCACGCGTCGCACGCTTGTTTCGTTCGACTGCATCTCACTGGGCACTCGTTGCGGTCGAGCGATTCAAAAATACGGAAATTCGTATGTCGAAAGAAAATCAGTAGAAACGAAGCGCTCGACGCGCGACGAGTGAATCAAAAATAGAGCGCCAGTTCTTATTGCATAAAAAGCATTCACAGTGCATTCTTAGTGTTCATCAAAGCAACTTAGTTCATCAGATTGTGTCGGTGGAAGAAATTCTTCGACGCATCAAATGAAGATCAAAGAGTGTTATGGGAACGGTATTAAAAAAGTTGCTAATTCACATTGAACATAGCAAAAATATTTGATGATAAGTTTCCTAAATTCCATAACCAACACACAATTATTTCTGTAGGGGTTTTTAATGTATAAAGGATGGAGTGTGACCGATTTTGACACGAAAGATACAAGAAATCCGCTATATTCCTCATTCAACTACCCACTTTTTCTACCCACTTTCCTAAAATAACACTAATAGACTTTACTAATAATAAGAACACTCATATGCTTAGATAAGTAGCTAGTCAACCCGTGACCACGACAACTGAAAAAGTGCCGAAACGTCGGGAAACCAAAAAACCGCAAATAAACCGAACAATTATGGTACCTAACATATATTTCGGGTAAATAAATCGCACTAAATACTCCGCAAAAGTTGTTTTAAAATGTCAACTAATAGTTCCGCTTTTAACCCATCTTTTAAATTTATTCCGATTTCAACCCACAAATGAAATTAGTCACATTTGAGCAGAATGTAACGGTAGCAGATAAGCTGAAATCCAACAACCACGGGTATTAAATATTTTTTTGAACCAAAAGTAGGTACTAGGGCATCATAACCGTTTGCGTTAAAAATCAAAATAACTAGTGTTTTTTTTTATGTTGGCCTGGTAATACTTAATAAATTTAAATAAATTATTAATAATTTAGCGACTAACTTTTTTGCCGTCAGTACCTACACCATTTGATAATAAACCGCTATGGGTCGAAACAGGAATATTTTTTGCGGTAGAAAGCAAAATTAAATAAACGTGGGTTTAAAACGTGTGTTGAATACGAAAAACATCAGAAATCCAACTATAACTCCGGTATAAACTCGATTAGTATTGTAATGACATCATAAACCTTTATGATCTGTCTGTCAAAACTAAACCACGACAGCAAAGTTGTAGTACACACTTAAATTTTAAGCGTTTTAATGGCCCACTACTGGGGCACCGACCTTCCTTAGGAATGGGTAAGGAGAATCGAGAATGGATCATGTCCCACCACCCGGGCCATATGCAGATCTGTGAGTTCTAAGACTGCAAATACAGGCTTGACGTGCCTTCCGAAATACGGAGGAGCTAGAGTCATACATTTTGAAAGTTGCTTAACCGAAGTAAATACTTTGATGTATATATATTTTGTTACGTATGTTCACCGATTGCTCGAGAACGCCTCAACCGATCGAAATGATTCAAACGTTATAGGCAATCTAGTAGTTGCCTACACTACTAGTTTGAGTGAAACTGAAGTGCGGGAGTTATACTAACTTTAAAAACTGTGAAATAAAAAACTTGTCATAAAAAAAAATTGTGCCAGCCAAGGAATTCTACATTGCACTTCTATTACTTTTAAACCTTGGCTGGCACCGACTCTAAAAGGCTTATTTTTTACTTTTTGATTTTAGAAGTCGGTTTATATTATTTTTATAAAAAGTTTTTTTGTTTATGTAATATAAAACTGTGGTTGTATTTCTAATTACAGATCATCTTAGAACCATAACGGTCTGAGGTTGTAATCACAATATTACGAGCACGTCGTCGGATACACATTAATCATAAGTTAGTTTGACTTCATTGATGCAGTGTGTACTTCGTTTTAGAACTTTAGTTCCGTATAAATTAAAATGATAAAATTATAACTTTGTCGTTTTAATGATATATATTCCATTGCTATAAAAACGTACAATCTTTAAATGAGATGTATGTCAATAATATAATATGTAATCATCTTTATTACCATAAATAAATAAATAACACATAACACGATAAAGAATCAAAACCAATGGAGATTAAACATCAAAAGTTAATCAAATTAAATGTCTCGATAATACACCCATACCCTTGGCTTCATAGAGATGATCAGAAGCTCTGCGTCGTCGGGCCTGTCACTATCATCAGCCATTTTGACCTCACGATTGTTTTTTTTCCTCCGTTCACCCAATAGGCTCGCCGGGGGGGTCATGGTAGGATCAAACTAGGTCCTGCTCCCCCATCCGGCTCAAAGACTGATTGGGGGTCGGGAGCGGGCGGCACTATCAGCTAAACCGGGGTTGGGCACTGGCGTTTCTACTCAACTCTTCACTCATCCGCCAAATGCAATAATATTAGGTTATGTAAATGACCAAATTTTTCCGTTTAAAATAACTTTTGACAAAAACCACTAATTGCAGTACTTTAGGCCTACACAATGCGCAATAGAGCCGAAATCCCATTTGTTTAATGTTTTCGCTCATGTAATATGTCCTGTATCCTGTAATGGGTTAACCTCTATAATGAATTTGGGGAATTTCGAGTGTGCATTCGGAAATGGGAAGCGCAAAGTTTTTGCTGTGTTTTCATGTTTTTTTCGAGCTTTCATTGCAGTTACAATTTTGCGAAAATGTTATACTTTGTATAAGAATCATGTGAATGTTATTATGCAATTTATTATCAGTTATTATAAATAGCTCTTTATGTAACGTTACATACAAATAAACATTAGTAGTAACTTTCGCTCAAACCTAAATTAAAATAAAGACCTGTGTCAAAACCTAAAAGATGACGTATAATATAGTAAATCTTGTGATGGTCGCGTACGGAACCCTAACAACGTGTCGAGATGCCGTCCTTCGGCGACGGATTCACAAAATAAGGTTGATGATGATGACTTATGTAATGCAATCATCTGTAACATTTGACGCGGCCGTTGGCCGATGTAGCGATAGCAACGAAAGTTATTATGTAAGTGATTTTAAAATTGCTTCATTGCTATTCTTTTTATGGTTGCAAATTATAATAAAAGAATAATGGTGATTTGGCTAAAGACCTTACAAGTTCTTATGCTACTATTTTTATGTAGGTAATAATCTTTTTTTTTCTGCTGGACATTAATAGTAATAATCCTACTAATATTACAAAATGCGAAAGTATGTTAGTTTACTTTGTTTATATTTTCGTTTGTTTGTTACTCTTTCACGCTTAAATTACTGAACGGTTTTTTATGAAATTTGGCACAGAGATAGATTTTTATCCCGATATTTCCACGGGAACAGGAACCACGCGGGTGAAAACGCGGGCGGCTGCTAGTGGAGCAAACGGTTTTGAAGCGTTATAGAAATGATTTTAGTGCTATTCCTATATTTTGTGATTACTTGAGTCCCTTTCGTGTGTACGTAAATGAAAAAAAAAGCAAAGGAGATCATTCTTTTTGGGTTGTTTTCTGAAAATGCCGGCCAACAAAAAAAAATTACGTATGGTTAGAACTGGTCATTTGGAGCAATAGTTGATATGGCACAAAAGTTCTAGGATTACTCTAACTCAAGGTATACAATTCATGATTTTTGCATTTTTCAATAGAAAAATATTGGAGAACTTCACTTGTGGCCGGATCAACTCGGCCACAAGTGAATTCCCATCTGAGAATTCAAAATCTCGAGGTATAAATGTATGAAAACTACGAATCTTTGATCTTGTATACCTTAAGTTAGAGTAATCCTACAACATTTGTTCCTTATCAACTATTGCTCCAAATGACTAGTTCTAACCATACGCACCATTTTTTTTGTGGGCTTTCAGAAACGGGCTCAAAAATATATGGAGCCTAAATGATCTCCTTTGATTGCTTTTTTTAGTTTGATTTTTATCTTTCGTCTAGTGGCGGCCGTCACGTGGTTCCCGTTTTCTTGGGATCCAGGCTACAAACTATCTGTACGTAGTATTTAATCTAAATCCCTTCAGAAGTTTTTACGTGAAAGAGTAACAAACATCAATCCATCTATCCTTATAAACTTTCACATTTTTAATATTAGTATGAAATGTAGTACGACAGGCTAGTAAGATTCAATTTGTTTGCAGACGCTACACCTGTTGATGACGATTAAAGTAATACGGCGTAACATCCAAGCCACCATTACTAGGCCCATACTAATCTCGGCGCATACGCAGGTAGCGTGCTCGTTCAACTCTTCTCTTGTTTATAAACTTGGATCAAGATTTTGGAATGCGCTATTTTATGAGAAATATAGGGTTTTGCTTGGTTTAAAGTTTTAAAATGAAAGAATAGTTTAAAAGGTGTTTACTGATAATATAGGTAAGAATTAGTAACCTTCTGAGCAGAATAGCTAAAATGACTGATATGTAATTTTTAATCTTATGTATTTAAGATTCAGAGCTCAGAAAAAAAACAACATTTTTAATTAGTGAAGTTATAAAGATTTGTTATATTTTTATTTTATATACTTACTAAGATGTCAAAGGTATCGCTAACTGTCGGGTTCGAAAACTCTAAGGTGTTACAACAAAACGTTTACCTTAAAAGCCTTAAAGGTTTAAAAATAAGGCTGTCACTTTCATTCGCTAATAGGATTACAGAGAAGGCACCGGTTCTAAACAAAGTCTAAATTTAGACCACGTTTGAAGTAACACCATAGGCTTTAAAGCTTGTATAATCTTCAAGAAAAACTTTACAATTGTAAAACAAAAGAAAGACTCTGCCATAAACATCTCCAAGTCCGCAACCTTACTAAGTCGAAGCTAAACTTTCAGACACCGACTAATAATAAAACCGTGACCCCACATTTATTCGTACAAATAAGACAATATATCGTAAACACCAACAAAGCTATGTTTAACAAAATGTCTAAAATCCTCCCGAGCAATTCCTTTTATGATCCTAACACGCCAAGAGGCGAACTTCGTAAAAGGAGAAAGATTGTTTTTATCCAAGATACAATGTAGCACCGAAGCTCTAGAGAAGCACTGTTAGACGATTCATATAAGGCTGGAGAGTACGAGTAATACCAACGCGATGTAGGAATTAGGATACAAAGGAAAACACCCCATTTAGATACCTACTTTACTAACAGTCTTGGTACTGAAAACTGTTGACTTCGGTATCTTTCCCAAAAAGTAATAGTACAAGGAATTTAAACAATTTCACAAGAAGGATGTCTCTTGCTTTATGTAAAAAATTGTATTCACACAATTAGTCTATATGAGCCTCTAAACTGGTTCTCAACTTAGAAGTATGTGATTTCTAAAGTACTGCACGGGTTTTTATAATATTTTTTTAATTGCTTCGATATTCGTCTATTAACGGTATGATTTTAGATAAAGTATCAAGAGTATTTCAAGAAATGGAGGAAGTTTAAAAAGTGAATTTTAAAGGTATTGTATGTCTTTAATGTAATGATTTTTTGTTAAAATTTAACTAAGTATAAATAAATTCAAATTGAACTAAGCCTATTCCATCAACTCATTTTTCCATTCTCAGTTCAGAAACACGTAGTTACCAAATTACCGGTCAAACTGACCAGAAGCGGTCAGATCAACAACCGTAAGCAATAATCATTACTCTCGACTCATCAGCCTTGAAAGATGCTTTATTGTCTCGATTCTACTTGTTGTCGACTTGTTACGAGGAATAAAAAAAATGAAAAAAAAAGATATCATCAAACTTGTATTATAAAACCTCACGCAATCGTAGCGCGCGTCGGAAAAAAAGTTTAAATAATTTCTCGTCTCGAATCTCGAATTGAAATGGTGTGTAAGAGAGTTTTGTAAGCTTTGGATTGCATTTGCGAGAATTGGGTTTCTATTCCCGTTAGGATTTGATATATAATTAAATTACTGGGGAAATTTAACGCAGCGCACATTTTTGGGTTAGATGGCTCAGTTTGGATATTTAAGTTTGCTATAATTATTCAGCACTTGAACTCCAAGTTTGAAAAAGTTATTATTAATATCACAATTTGCAAATTCGATGGAAAAGCTAACAAACCGGAGTATTTGAACTGAAAATAGATACAGGCGAAAAGAAATAAAACACAGTAGTCATAGTGAAACCTCGATGAAAAATATCCTGAAATTGCGGGTACGAATAAAATGGACGATTTGAAAATATTGATTTACAGTTTATGATTTTGTAATTTTTGCATTTTTCAATGCTATTTTTATACTTATGGTAAATTTTAAATAGAAAAATATTGGAAAAAATTAACTCGGCCACAAGTGAATTCTCAGACGGGAATCGAACCCGCGACCTTTGGAAATCCGGTCCAATGCTCTAACCGCTGAGCAAATTTTTTCCAATATTTGTCTATTTAAAATTTACCATATTGATTTATAGGTTTATTTAAATAAAGTAGTTTTTCACTTTTACTTTCAGTGAAATTCAAGGTGTATAAATACTTTATCCAATTATTAAAATTAAAGGTATAAAATGTATATTTTATGCTAGATCGTCGCAATTGATTCTTGTTTCAATGGGTATATCTCCGATATTTTCACGCGATGTGCCGATTTAACCTTCAATAAAGTATACCCACACGATACTGTTATTTCTTTATTGTTATTGCCACCCAAATCCTGGTTGTAGACAAAACGAATGCCAGATAAAGTCCACTGAAAGTATATTTTCCGGTAGAGGCTGCCATAACTTTTTAGGGCCACCATGAAAGTTACTTTTACGATTGTTAGGAATTAATATCTGAAAAACGATTTGGGACCCTCATATCTGGCCCGTTAAAGAGGGCATTTATTTTGTTAAGAATTATTTTATGTGGCTAAAAGTCTTTCCCTCTATATTTCACAGGGAAATAATAAGGGAATTATGCCTTTTCACACACACAAAATCGTTCAATTACTTCAAAATTATTTCATTAATCGGATTACAAGATTGTTTCGTATGCAAACATTGATACCAATTAGGACTTAAGGATTCACATGAGCTTAGACAATAACTAATATTATAAATGTGAAAGTATGTCAGTTTGTTAGTTTGTTTGTTACTCTTTTACGCAAAATTTACTGAACCGATTTGGATGAAATTTGGCATTAATTGGCAATTTGGCATTAATCAGGATTAAAATATAGGCTACTTTTATCCTGATATACGAGAAAATGAACCACGGGCGGAAGCTTGTGGAGAATAAAAACGATCGTCGGAGAAAAAAGTCACCTGCAGTTTATGAAAGTTTACAAATTATACAATTTAAATTAGTACTTATACGTTGTTTATATTATGCCTAATCCGTCATTACTTGTATTACTTTGATCGTCGCCATCGAACAATTGTACTTCTCAATAAAAGAGGCTGTAGAGAGCACCGACACACTTTCGTATTAAGAAGCCAAAACGGCGCCCGTCGAACTTCTTTCTGTTATTTTAAACGCCCTCCCTAAAAAGGTCGTCTAATTTGTCGGCCGGAATTCAGCATTACTTCTCTCGACCATTGTTTGTGTTACGATTACCGCGAGGGTTAAATTGGCCGTTTAAACGTCGACTTTTTCGTTCAAACTCCTGCGTTGTAAAGGAGTGAACTTAAAAGGGTTAAGCTGCCCCTAATCGTAAACTGCTTGCGTTTTTCTTTTGTTCTAAATTTTGGCGCCGTTCGGAATTTTAAAACGCTCAGCCACGGCTTAGGATGGTAATAGTGGCTTATAATTCAGAGAGCGTAATTTCCGGCGATAGGGTGTCGCGTACTAAGCGGGTTGAGATTTTTCAGACAAGTAAGAACTTGAGACGATATCGCATACTAATATAGGCTATTAAAGATTGTATAGCTATCTTTTTTTTGCCTCATGCCAATTAGTGTTTACCTACATTTTAATCGGTGTATTATTAAAAAAATATCTATAAAATATATAGTAAAATAAAATTAAAATAAAAACTCGACTGTCCTGGAAAAAACGAAATAAATAGTAAAAAAGAAATTTCATATCATTTGTTTTTTACTTTTTGTAATTTTTTTATTACAACGGGAAAGTCTTCCTTAAACCTGATTTTCAGCAATGATAAGGCTGAAGGTGGTGGTGATGGTGACATTGCAGTCGGAGGACCATTTTGTGGAATATGTATTTTTCTTAGGTAGTAGTAATAAATCTAATTAGGTAGTACGTATCTAAAAAGCTCAAGTGATTATCCTTTTTTTTATGAACGACGGGGAGACTCTTAGTCTTCATCATACCTGAAAGTATTGATAAGGCTGAAGATGGTAGCGAGCCTCTACCGGAAGCCACTCAGCCACTGAGGAACTGGCTATCTTATCTCTATCTGCCGGAACACAACAATGCTGATAACATTGTTGTTATGGCGTCAGACTTAGATAAGATAGTGGACTTACAACAAGTCCTACCACCAACCAAAATCCTTCATTAATACTTAATGAATAATAACTCATATGGAAAGCCTAAAAATCAAAATGAAAGGTTATTAACCACAATCTATATCCAATTCAGTTCCAACCAAAATGTATGTCGACTACAATTTCCATATCCTATAATCCTAGGTAGGTCTATTCTCATTAATTCGCTCCCATCAGCACAAAGAGAGCATTATGGTAAAGTTTACACCGTAGATAGCATCCGATTTAGCTCGTACAAGGTACGCCGTCCGTGGTTACTACACGATGACGTCACGACATACTACTGAGGACTAACAGTGAGACCACGAACACTATAGATCTTAGAAATGTTATTCTGCAGATATTGATTTTATTTGGAAATTCCACACTACGTAATTCTTAATGTCATCTTAAGCAATCGTGTCTTTAACCAGGAATGTTATTATGGCAAAATTTACACCAAATAGCATCCGATTTTGCTCGTATATGGTATACCGTTCGTGGCTATACAGAATGATTTCAGACGACACTGCTAAGGTCTAAAAGTAATTCCAATTCTGCTAATGCTTAGTCACAATCGTCTCTCAATGATGTTTCAATAGGAGTAGTATCTGTAGAACTGTGTAAATCAGCACTACTATTGAAACACCATTGAGAGACGATTGTGACTAAGCATTAGCAGAATTGACCCCAATCTATTGGCAGGCCCGATTCTGCTGTGGGTAATGATTCTGTCTACTGAAATTATGATTGTAGTGCTGTCTGTACTTCTTTGGTTCATTGGATGTAAGACCGCACAGATAATAAACTACTAATCTCGGAATCAGAAGTAGTCTAATTTTTATTTAGTGTTACTAAGGCATAATGTCTTGGGTTTGAATTATCATTGAGGATATAATAAGTCTTGTTCCAATTATGTATTTATACATTTAGCTTAACTCACACAACAAGTAGTCGCACCTACACGTTTGCGGTACCTCAACGAACGCGCCGTTCGTAGGGAGCTCTTATTACCTACCTGCTCCGATTTAATTGAGCACCGACTATATACCTCGTTAATACAATTAACAGCACAAAGGAATATCCACGTTCAGCTCATAGCGGAGAGGTTTTCAGTAAATTTACTCTGTCGAAGCGCACTCGAAATAATAAAAGTAAATAAGGTTGGATAACAGCACTTTCATTTGTTTATGGGTGAGTTTAGCAGCTTATCAAGTACCTGGATTAAAACGAGTGTTTGTAAGCAAAGTAACTTAATATGGATTAGGTATGGAGTTGAGCTTGTTATAGAGAGAAATCTATATCACTTTGACAGATAATAAAACTCTAATAAATTATAATAGAAAAACACTAGGAAAGAAATCGACTCGACTCACAAGTTTCTTAACACAAGTTTTTTGACGACCTGTTTGGCGCAGGGGTACTAAACCCGCCTTCTGCGCCAGAGGTCCTGGGTTCGATCCCCGGGCAAGACAAATATTTGTGTGCATGAACATGTCCATTTGTCTTGGTCTGGGTGTTTTATATGTATATTATGTATGTATTTACAAAAAAAGTATATAAGTATATTTATCCGTTATCTAGTATACATAACACAAATTCTTCATGAAACTTAACGTGGGCTAGTAATTTTTGAACCAACATCTGTGTTTTCATTTCTCTTTGTTACAAAGACCGCCCGCTTCAACTTAATAAAGACAACATAAAACAGCTCGGAAAAAATCTCAAAACTAAAATCTTATCATTACATACATGAAGGCAGGGTTTGTGTTTAAACAAACTTGTTAATGAGACCCTTAATAAGGTGTGAAAGCCTTAAAATGTTATCGTAGGGCTGACTATCAAGGCTTGATCGCATTTATCGCAGATCAGCCCTCTTAATTGTTGCTCGGCGCTTGTTCAAGCTTAATTAGTGAAAATACCCACGCCATATCTATCCGTCCATCTTTGATTTTCAATGCAATTATTGTTCTGATGATAAAGGACGGGGTTGACTGAGAATGTGCTATTTTTAGGACTCTATTTTGAGTTTGAGACCCAATTAATACCATCCGTTTTCCGATTATTAAACACACAAAACAAAAATCTTTAAAACCGATCAAGCCTCTCTGAAGTGGCTTTTGTACATATTGATTTGTATTAATATTTTAAAACTCATGCCATCTTATAAATAGAAACCGGAGTAGGCAGATTGATTTGTCACATCTAGTTATAGCATCCAACCTACCTACCATCTCCCAAAATTAACAATGTCTTTTCTTTTTTGTCCTAAAACAATATTAAGGTGGATATAAAAATATTTTTTCTCATTCACATATACAGCAAAATTATGTGAAATTCAGGTAACGGAAATATACGTAATTCAATGCTATGGTATTACATTCGTAATTTGACAAAGAACATGAACGAGCAATCTCGGTATTCCATGGGGAACGCTATACTCGAAATAAAATGATTAGGTATTTAATATGTCATGCTTCGAGCATACACCTGAACAAAAATGAAATTTTAATCCTTTCACCTGCATACCGCATAAGCCCATCCAAATTATCTAACACGGCTGATCTTTAGTTGCTTACTGAAATGTGTGCCTGGCACCCTTTTATTTTGCAACTGCCGCGTGGGGAACAGTGGAAGGCTTAAATTTTAATTAATTTTTCACTCCACAGACTTCTTTAATAAAACCGGAGGCTTAATTGCCAAAATATTTCACAATCCCTTTAGGTGGAAGGGCGCACCATAAGACGTCCTTAATTAGTGACATTGGTCTTATTAAATTTGTACTTTTTTCAGTTATTATTTCAGGTTTTCATTAAAAGAAAGAAGCATTCGTTTATGTTATAACTGTCAAAAGAGTTTAATATTTTTTTTTGGGCGTGAATGCGTTATTAAAAATCCCCTGCATCCTACAACGCCTAAACTGCCTTTCAGAGTAACAAAAAAAAAGAAAAACAAACATTCAAAAGGGATTGTGTCTGTATCTATTAAAAATCACTCAGCACCGGGCCATGGAATTCAAATTAAAGTGTCCCAAACATATTTTTGTTCCTTTCATACGAAAAATATTTAAATACGTACGCGGCGGAACACAAAAGTCTTCCAATTCATTTGCTTATCTATTTAAAAGAGCGGGTTGTTCAGAGTACGAGAGCAACCGACACATTCAAAACCAATGAAGCCTAATGTCACAAAATGCCGGTATAAGCTCATCCAGGGACATGTTGGGCCGCGATGAATTGGGATAAAAATGTAAATATAGGTATCTGAACGGTATTCAGCCGAGCGCGTCTTTTGTAGATGCCAGTTATTATTTTTTACAGTCTTGCCACCGCAAGTGCGTTAACGTCGAAGATAAATAGTTCAATGGAAAATGGAGTTTGTATACACACATAAAAAAAAAGTCTGCGATCACTCAGTGATTTTCATATAAAATGCCTGCTTTCGTATATCGACCTATACTTTTCCAATTTGGTACCTTTCAAAAGCTACAATGTTCAACATTTCGCCGGTTTTATTTTTATTTTTTGTGAAACGATTGTTTCTACTTTTATGCAGTCTTGAACAAAAAAGTTGAATATTTTGGTCATTATTGTATTAAAAGAAGTAAGTAGTTTAAAACCCCGTATAGTTAAAACAAAACAATTCATAAATTAAATACACAGTCGAAATGTGCATTCTAGCTTTTATAAGATACCAAATTGAAAAAATATCGCTCAAGATTTACTATAACAATCCCTCTACAAAAACAAGTATTTTATATAAAAATCATTAAGTAATCAATATAAAAATTAAAAATATTGTTTTAACTATAATTTAATTTATAAGATTAAGATTCGAGGCAATAGAAAATAGTTTTATTACATATTAAAGAAAAATAGCTAAACATTTAAATAGATTTGTCATTTAAAGCTATGTATTTTTTTTTAAATCAAAATAATTTAATTCAAATTAAAAGCCATCCTCGACCGACTCACTGACGGGGCTGAGGCGGTGGATCTCGCGAGACTCTTGGCGGTGTCACGGCCGGAGTCCGGTGCGTGGCTGCAGGCACTACCTTCGCCTCACATAGGCACTTTGCTCGACGCCGACTCCCTGCGGGTGGCGGTCGCCCTCCGCTTGGGCTGCGATGTATGCGAACCACACATATGCATCTGCGGTACTATGGTGGGGGCCGATGGCCATCACGCGTTGAGTTGTCGTCGTTGCACAGGAAGGCATCCTCGCCACCATGCCCTCAACGACATCCTACAGCGGGCTCTCACGCCGGCCGGCATCCCCTCCGTCCTTGAGCCGCTGGGTCTCAGCCGCACAGACGGTAAGCGGCCTGATGGCCTAACGCTAGTGCCGTGGGAAAAGGGGCGGTGCTTGGTGTGGGATGCGACTTGTGTCAGCACCTTCGCTGCTACCCACATATGTCGTACCTCACGCGCAGCCGGGGCGGCGGCTGAATACCAGGCAGTCGCGAAGCACCAGAAATATGCCCCGCTGGAACAGGGCTACATTTTCATCCCTCTGGCGGTAGAAACGGCGGGTTGTTGGGGGGCAGAGGCAATACAGTTTATCAAGGACTTGGGGCGTCGGCTTAGACAGAAAAATTGTGACCCCCGCTCTGGGTCGTTTCTGGTGCAGAGGTTGTCTATTGCCGTCCAACGCGGTAACGCGGCCAGCGTTATGGGCACATTTGCACCGGGGACTACTCGGGGCGGTCTATTAGACTAATAGACTTAGTAATATTTTTTTATATTGCTGTAACCTAATACTTATTAAATATTTATTATTAGTGATTTAATTAATACAAAATCAAAATAATAAAATTATTGGAATTAGATTCATTTGGTAAAAAATAGTGATCACAAGAAATACATTAAATATATAAAAAAATGAACTTACTACTAGTTACCCTACAAAAGCAAAATAATAGCCAAGCTTCCGAACAATATATAATATCATCGAACCCAATAAGATCCGCGTATTTGGCTCACTTTATATTCCGTAACAGTTTAGAATTTTCTATTCATAAAGTTGGCATTATCCGAAACTTTTATACGACCAAACAAAAAGTAGTAAAACACTTCTTACTGTAACGGAAAACTTACTGCCCCGTGAAGGAAGCTCACTTTTTAAATTCAATCCGGATCTCTGTGAACCCTTTTTCGTGTAAAATAAAATATTATACGAATATAGAAACCCCTTGCCAATTCTGGAAATGGTATTGTTGATAAAAAAAATCTTTGTATTCAGTTACATGCGCGGCATTGAAGGGGTAGATGGTTGCGCTTGCAAAATGGAGTACTTTAATATTGGTTGGCGATTAAATATTGGCAAGCGAACGTTCCATGTATGCCTATAACGGAAACATAATGATACAGCGAAGCAACATCAGTACCGGGCGGAATCTCTACTACGTGAGACGCTCTCAATATGTGAAATATACTTACCATTTATATGGTATAGCACTGG
The DNA here is from genome assembly GCA_910589605.1 of Chrysoteuchia culmella. NCBI lineage: Eukaryota > Metazoa > Arthropoda > Insecta > Lepidoptera > Crambidae > Chrysoteuchia > Chrysoteuchia culmella. The sequence goes on from OU342653.1 coordinate 14,056,944, forward strand.
AATAGCTTTTCCTTGTTATCTAAATTATCTATTTTCTCCTTCATGTCAAGGGGATTTTATCGATAGGTAGCGATTTTATCGACAGGTTTTGCAGGCATAGTTTTAGACATAGGTGAATGTTGAAAAACATATTTCTTGCTAATTTATATTTGTTGATGGATGGATAGTATAACTTTAATTTAATAAATCTTAATATTTTGTCAATAACCTTTGTAAGTAAATTGATATATCCTTTCTCAAAATTCTATTTCTTAAAGCATATTGGTAGCAAAACTCAACTTTAAGAACAATATTTCCTAAAACAAGTAACCGTTATATCGTAAAACTGCCCAGTAGCTTAAAATATGGATTCCATATACAACGTTTCACAATGGTGATCGAATGTGTATGTGAATAAAGAATTGACGTTCGGTAGCCGGCGTAGGTGTCAAACGGACAGCAGTTCATCTTATCAGTAAAACGTCAAGGGGCCTAACTCAAGATGTGTCTAAACCAGCGTACACAGAACCAAGAAAGCTTTAAAATATTTGTAAGGCGAGCTTCTTTTGTTAGAGCAAAGCGAGCGGCGAAGGTCCCGCTCCAATGGCTGCATCACTCACGTGTAGGACGTGGGAGGTACATTAGGGAAGAAATCAAGATCGTCGCTGCAACGGAAGCCAGGTGATGCATTGCTTAGAGTACTCTCTCAATCGCTAGATCCAAGATTAGATCGCGTTCGCTTTCTAGCGTAAACTGCTTTAAGCTCAAGCTAGGATTGTTTACTCGCGCGATTCATCTTCTGCGTAAGTTTATTTCCCGGCTGGATTAGAAAAAGTATATTAGGATTTACTGTTCGTTTTGCTGTTACAACCATTTCTCCGAGTCGTTTCTCTCGGCCAGCGAGGGTGTGAAGATTAAACATTAAATGTGTGCTTTAACGCAAACATTTGATTTCTTATTTATTTCTGCTTCTTTCCTTTTAACTCTATAAGAAAAGGCTTGTTAAAAGTATTAATAGAATGATTAAAGTAGGTCAGTAAAGAGAAAAGGTCGTCTTCGATTTCGTCTTCATTCTTCACGATATTTTAAGATGTTGCATAACAAAAAGGTTGTAACATCACGGAGATAAGTAATTAACCCTCCACGTAACTTATAAGATGATGAATCTGTCCACAAACAGCTAGTGGCAGCCACGAAACTCGCAGCACGAAATCCAATTAGACTAATGTATCTATATACGAATGTCCTAATTGTTATTAGCTATGTTTATCTCGAGTCTTTTGCCGGGGCAATCATTGGAATGATGAATTTTATTCCTCTGTCCGCCAACGCAATTCTTCATTAACAAATCTTTATGTATATGCGTATACGTCGAATAGTGGGTGTCCGTCTTTCAATAGAACAAGCCGGTTCATCACGATTGAAAGAACAGAAAGAATCGGTAATTGAAAACGCTTTACGACATCGTCTGAAGTTGATTGATTATGATTTTCTTAATGTTGCGTCTGCTATTTCTAATTAATGTTACACAGTTCGGTCGGGTTTTGAAACTAAGACAGTTCGGTTGAACTGTGAGAATTTTGGACCGATAGTTTGCTTACTCATCTACTTTTAATAACGAATCTCGTTTGATGAATATCGTCTTCTTCATTTTGTAAAATGTTCATCGTGTTTAAAACAACTTTTTATTGCGTGGCCTACACAGAGTTGGTTGATTAGAAACGAATTAAATTTATTTTAATGTCAACATTTCGGTTAACTTTCCTCGCTATTTTGTTTGCAAGGAAATATTTTCAGATTAAATTGTCTCAGGAGTTTTAGGAACTCTCTAACTTAACATTCCTAAGTTCGGAGCGAGAAATCAGGCAGTTCTTGTAGAGGCAAACGAAACTCCATCTCGAAGTAGGCACTTTATAATCCACTCCGCGTTTGACCTCTAACGACTCAGTGTTGTTATCTTCCGAAGTTCCAGAAGATAAATCTTTGGTTTTAAGCGTTGGTACCACGCGTATAAATCGGGAAGGGTAAAATGGTTAAAAGTCCTTAGGTGCGTTAAAGCCCGAAAGAGATTTAGTTGCGCTCTTGAAGAGATAAGTAAGTAATGTCCCTTACAAAGAGGCATTCGCAACATCTTTCTCATAAGCTGCGCACTCATTATCTTTTAACACGCGCCGCAAAACTTATGCCCGTCCTACGTTATACTGCTATCTCGAGTCTTAAACAGCGTTTTCCAGGCTTTCGCTACATCCTCAGCCGCTGGATCAGATAGCTGAGGCTGCACGGACCCAGCCTATACACTTATTTATTTACGGAGCTAAGACGATTATTTACGATGTAAACCGTGTAATAGCTTGCAGTATCTCGTTTTTCCGTATAAGATCCGGTTTCCACAACATGCATCATTTGAGGCGAGCGAGGCAATTCGTCTATCGCAAATGCCTACGGCCGGTATGCCTTTTTCCAGAACAATATATTCGCAACACGGGCCGGATTAGCATAGGAAAGTAATTTAAACAAATTGCCTAAACGATTTTTCGTGAGCGGGACTCGTTTCGTTTAGATGAAGCATTCCATATCTGCTATAGTTATAATTCACATCTGACCGAGTTTTCCGTCGGTGCCAAAAGCCGAGCGAAGATTCCTGTTGGTAAATCAACACCCGCCGCGAGAAATTTTTTAGAGCTAAACTTTTGTCATCCCGACAACATAACAAATTCCTCTTTTCAAAGATTACGCGCACCCTAAACTTTTCTCGAAATTATGCCGCAATAAATCCGGAAATATGTATGGAACGTCTTATTATCAAAGTTCTGCCTCTTGATAAGGCTTAACTGCGAATGTTTTCATAATTTTTTGTAATAACTTCATGTACTTTATAGCGATAAAGCGTAAACGGTCGTCACATTAAAAGCGACGGTTTACTGTGGGCCGATAACATTTTGCTGTAAAATACATAAAAATGTACATAAAGATAAGTCCCCCCGCTGTCCTAAAATTTTTACAGTAAATTTTATTCGTGCAAAAGCGTTTTTCGGATAATGTCCTTCCATTAGAGGTTCGGAAAACGCGATCGATAGCCATTTCCGCTTTATCAATAGCTTTAAATTAATAACGCATCATTTTACAATTTAGAATTCACATTTTAGATACATGTAATTTGGAGTTTTATTGGTGTTATTACGTGCGTAGGCAGTCCACCTATGGTCTTTGATGGTATAATTGGCTGTGTTTACGCTATTATAAAATAACAAAATAATTTGTAATGGTGTCTACCTTTGGTATGAATGAAGCATTTCATAATTGTTTAACTTTTTTAGATATACAAGTCGATAGGATAAATGTGTCAGTGGGTACGCAAATTTCGTTATTACGTTCCATTACTTTGCCGAGTTTTATTTCCAATATTTTTCTAGTATCGTGACCGTAATAAGCCGTCGAGTTAACGGCCTATAACAAATCCCGTTCCGCTTTTCATAAACAAGTCCTTAAAATAGATTATGTTGAAATTTATGAAAGTTTGCTGATCGTAAAACCGTTTTAGGTCATAGTACAGATTTTTCAGTAGATATTACATGGACGAGGAGCTTGATGGGGTATTCGGCCTCCGATTTAGGCAATGTGGGACCAGTTGCCGGAAGAAAAGTATTAAAATAAATCGACCTGGCAAGTGGGCCCGCGGGCCTAGTTTGAAGTGGACCTAGTCATCGGAACACTCTTTCAGGTGTTTAGCAACTTTCGATAAGTCTATAATGGGTTGGGTTAGGTGGCCAAAAATATTTATCTAGAGCTTCATTGTCTTTCAGAAAGTGCGTTCTAGTTTATTGTATTAGCCATTCAATAGGAATGCTGGTAGGCAGATGACATTTGAAAATGACTGATGATGATACGTTTTAAGCACCCACTGATTGTTACTGTTTTTTTTTATTAAAGAGTCACATTATATCCCACCTTGTTAACATACCTATTATTGAATATAGGTTCGATATTGCAAAAAAGAAACAGTTCGAGGGAAGGGGGGAGGGGGGCAGCCATCTCTTAGCGCAGTATTGTTCCAATCTTACCATGCTATTTTGTACTACGAATCTCTTAAAGTAAGCTCGTTTTTTGGCGGAAGATTTGTGACGTCTTTGATTCGCAAAGTGTGACGTGTGTCAAAATGTGACAAATTTAATAAATACAAAACGCTAACAAAACGCTCAAGACATGATGGTTTCTAATAGGTGATGGTAGGCCTTCTGTTATCTGTAACTAAATACAATATTGTTAATATTTAAGATAGTCACAAAGTTTACAATACCTGTGGTATTTCCGAACGGTAATTCTTTTAACCTTTAAAAAGTTTAGATCTACTCTAACTTTATAGTTTAGACAACTCGTAAAATGCTGTTGTGTTACTGTAGCGGGTGGCCATCATAAAAATAAAATCTATTTATAAAGAACTGAATAACCTATTTGATGTATATTGGATGTGATAAATAATAATATTGAACCCATGTTTCTTTACGACCAAACCTTTGAAGGAACAATGGACGGTCCCTGTGAACTAATTTTGGCGTTCAAGGCTAGAAAGCAGAAGTTTTGCTCTTTTAGAATATATTATTTAGCTTTCGAGAGGCTGCCGTACCAAAGTCATTCCTGTTTCTATCGGAGTTCGCATTGCTAACTTAAATTAACTTTTACTAAGTAACGGCAGTAACTTTTTATAGCTTTGAATTAAGTTTAGGATTAATATTTATAAAGATATTGTTGGGAAGGTCTAGGTTTTCTGTCTGTCTTAAAAGAACTTTGATTAACCTAAATAAGTTCTAAGTATTTGGTTTCAGATAAGAAAGTACAAGGCATTTACTCACATTAAATTCGATTAGAAACAGTGAAATCATAAAATCTATTGTTTTCTCACGAGCATTGTACTCAAGCGGAGAGGCTTAGTAAAAAAACTAGTTTCCTTTTATACGACAGGTTACCAATTATACAAATTTTAATTGCTTTTATATTGTAGTCTACAAAAAAGACAATAGCCGTGACAAATGCAATAAAAGGCTTCGTGTAAAAAGTTTTTGTTGTCGTCAATTGAATAACTAAGTAAGTTGTCACAAAACTGGAACGTCGGAAGTTACTATGAATACAATAGTCGGTTGTTTAATTTCATATTAAAAAAACAATATCATACTTTTAAACTCCTTTAAGGTTTCGATCTAATATAAATCATTGTTATCCATTTGCGTAGTATCCGAACTACTATAATAAAGTACGTTTACAAGTTTCTGGTAACTTTAGCAAAAATCCGGCTAGAAGGACCATTTTATTTGTTCATTTTTAAGAGACAATCAGAAACCTAGCACTCAATTAACTTAAGTTCAACAAAATTAACTTAAAACACAACAAAACGTACCTAACAATTAAGCTTGTAACGCGTTCTCTACATTGCAGGACCGCAAATAAAACCCATTAGTCCTCCTAATGGGCAGTGGTACAATAAAACAAAGTTAATTAAGTTCAGTGATGTTCAGGCTATAATTCGATGGGTCGGAGATACAAGTTTTGCTCGTAAAAACAGAATGTAGTATTTCAGTACGATATTATGGAAGTGCTCGTTATCTTTGCAAGATATTTCATGATATTCATAGAAGCGATCATCCGTGTTCATTTATTCATGTATGATGTGTGATTTACTTCATCGTTATAAATATATATCGCTCATAAGCTTTTTTAAAACTGCTTTATGTCTCTTTTTAGTCCTTAAATGTGTATTTTATGACTCAAAGAGGCATAAATAATAAGTATTAAATCAAAATTTACTTGTGCATTCACTTATTTTTGTCAAGAAAAATGTTCGAATCCATAGAGAATCATGAAATCGAGTATTTCTAATTAATGGTGGCGCCACACGTTATTCGTAATACCCTTATAAAATGTTTATTATAGCTCGCGGGCGCCCTAATCACGTTAGAAGCCTTCTGTAGTCGCGTACAATAGCGAAGAGAGAAGTAAACTGGAAAACCAGATTTTAATTAACGATGAAATGTGACGCGAAGCTTGGCGTTATAAGTTTGCAAAGTCCGATTTGAAATTGGTTTCATTTTCATAAATAGTGGGGATTTAGATTTTGAGTTTGAATTTGAATTATGACATGAGGATTTTTGTCTTGAAAATAATATATTCCGATCCGTTTCATTATATTGGCTTACGTAGGTATTCTTTATGAGAAATGAGTACCCACACTCCATCTTAAACTCTTGGCCGTTACAAGCATTTGTCAATGCCAAAGAAAGAATCCTCGTCAAAAGCTGTTTTTTTTTGTAGTTTAAGCACTTACGTATGTTTTAGATAGGTACCCGAACCAATGCAGTTAGCACAAAATATGTTTATGAAGAAATTACCCCTAGGCTGGGCATGGAACAAACACGTAATGACGCAGTGTGGTCGTTACTAACACAAAAACAGACCCAGTAGTGTGAATATTAAAACATGGCTGATGAGTGAGGCCCACTGTGCCTACGTTTGGGAATTTAGGAGTTTAAAATGATCATTGTCATATTCATAAAAACGCACTTGGCATTTATTATGATTAAGTATAACAATAATTAAAGAGCCATACTTTCTTCTGAGTATCGTCACTAAATAAAATTTCGCATCTTCCACACCTGAATTCGAAAAACAATACTACGCGCTAATGCCTCCGCAAACATTTCACCTCATAAGTGGGTAACCACCGTCGCTTGGTTCAGAGAACAATTCTCAATTTTCCCCGTCTTCCCCTTTAAGCAAATCCGCACGAATACCTAATCCTTATACGGGCGGAGTCCCGAGAGATCTTCGTAGATAAACATTCCCTAGATATAGCTATGGGTCTGTTGGGTTATGTTATAATCCTACTATTTTTTATTTACTAATAGGAAAGTTTGCATGTTTGTTACTCAATTACGCAAAAACGGCTGAACGGATTCGGATGAAATTTGGCACACAGATAGTTTATATCCTGACAACGGAGTTTTTCCGTTTTTATTATACAATTTATGTTATGTAGTAAATGCATTTTTTTTTATCACAATTAAATGGCTGTTTCATTTTTTAATCCATTGTTCAAACAAATATTTTTTTTTATTTTTTTTTTTATTGGAGGATATTCCTTTTTTACTATAAAAGTAAGAAGTACCAACTGTTGATTTTATATTTTTTGCTTAATTACACTTTAACTCTTTATCGGAATTTCAATCGCACAATTTACTGAAATACAATATTCTTGTAACACTGAAATATTTGTGATCAATTATATAACACAAGCTAAGATATTAATTTATCTATGATTTTTAAGTTATGCATTTTCAAAGGCATTTTTATACTTGTGATAATTTGTTTTTAGAAAAATTTTGAACTTGTGGCCTAGTCGACCCTTAAAAATAGAATATTTTCCTATTAAAAAATTATCATGTGTATTAATTTATCTTTCTTGTTCTGTTTCAATTATTCACTTCTAGTAGAATTTAAGTCGTCTTCTATTTCTCGAGTCCCATTCCCTCTTAACGTCAGACGAAACTGCGTTTAGGAGTAACCGCGATGGGCTAACTGCCCCATTCGGTTAATTACCATGCCTTACCAGAGGAAATAAAAAAAGTTAAAGAGAAATAGTCGCTGGTCTTTTTGTGGGTCTTTTAGACAAAAGTTTTTATTCTTATTTCGATTCTCTATACGATCAATTGAAGCCAGTTAAGGCAGTTTAAATCTGTATCAGAGTAGGTAGTTAACCTTTGAAAGATGAGGGCTTTGTTTTTTCTTAGCATTTTCATTTTTATCGCATTTGAGCAATATCCATCTAGGTATACTAACAAAACAATACCGTAACTGACTGACAGACAAGGCACAGCCCAAGCGGCTGAACCGATTAAGATGAAATTTTGCATAGAGGATCCTCGAGCACTAAGAAAAGATTTTTTGATATTCCCACGGGAACGGGAACCACGCGGGTGAAACCGCGGGCGGCCGCTAGTAATTATATACAACGTTATTTTATATTGACCCAAAACCTCAAAACCATTTGTAGAACTCATCATTACGAACAATATTTTGTATGGAAACAACTCTAAAATCGCGAAAATAAAATCAGATATATCATAGAAAATTTTATATCAACTCTGCTAAAATGTATGAACCAGCTGAATTTTTTCGGGATTTCAGCATTGCTTCTATACAAATAGTTGTTCGTAAAAATAAAATAGCATTGTATATGTCGTAGGATGATTTGATAAATAGAATTTTCGCAAAAATCCTAGCGATATTACGAAAACACGGATAATTTGGCAATAGTGTTGCCTTTTCTTAAACTAACTGAATAAAATTGTTTTTGTTTACTTTAGTAACATTGGATATACATAACTCAGATTGATTAATTTTTTGCTTACTTGCTAACTCTTATGCTGATTGGATCACAGAAAGCTTACTACACGTGTGAGAATGGATTGACACTTGAAAGGCAACCAATCAGAGAAGATGTTGTTTTGGACGGTTCTATCAGTGTTCTTATTTTATAATAGTCAGCAATTACTTTCGCAATCTTACTAAGGCAACCCGTTTTTATCAAAAACCCTATCTTTTTTAAGTAGGATTGAGAAATGACAACACCACTGTCTAATTACCCGTGTTTCGCAATATCCATAGGATTTTCACAAAAAATCGAATTATCCTGCGACATATATACCATCATTTGGATATATTTTTCTAGGATTTGTTTTTATTATGTTATCATTATTCTTATAACTTATTTTTTTACCTCATGGAAATAATTCTGTTAACATTTTCTATGAATAAAAAGTGTATAAATTATGAAACCAATGACATAATTTTATGCAAAAGCTTAACGACTCCGCTCGTATTAAACATTAATCTAGTATAATTAATAGGACATATTAATTTAGCCGCTATCATTTCTAATTACGGTCACTCTAAAACATTTGAACTTAAATAAATATCCTTACATACATAAAATATCCGGTTACAAACGCAATTTGTCTGTAACAAACGAGCTGTCATCTAAATCAAACGTAATAGCAGTCTCTAATTTATGCATTGATTTATTTAAAACGATCCTAAATAATTATTCTTGAACATCGACACCATTATTTTAAGTATTGTTTAAGTTAGCCACTAAAATATGGCCTGTTCGAGAAACATCTGATTTATATACTAAATGTAGGCGTACAGAATACTCGACCGAGATTTTCGACGCATACACGATAATTAAATGTTACGTCTGGAGTCGAATGATACAATAATTTCATATATTATACATTTAGACACAGGAGATTTTACTTTTCACCTGCCAGGTGCTAAACTTGTTATCACTTTGGGCAGTAAATATTGTTCAAGAAGCGTAGATTAGAGAATTATTACCTACCCATTATGAATTTATGTATGCTTCAGGCAAAATCAAAGTATAAAAAAGCAGTAACTCTTTTTGGTGTTTCAAACGAATAATATTTACCGTTAATTCCTTTACTGCATATTGACGACGCGGAACCCTTTTTAGATATATTATAATGATCAAAAGTAGGGGTCCAATTCACGTGCTGAAAAATGTCGAATTCAACATTTTTCTAGCTTTAATTACTTTAATAAAAATGTAAGTGAAATCACTACCACTGTCAAAATCCTTTAGTTTCAATGATCTGCTAAAGTCGCAGCTTGTTTTCAGTGAATTTTAATACAGATTTCTGATTTCAAAAAAATGTCAAGATATCTCAGCGCAAAAATTGCCACCAGTTACAATGCGATCAAACGGTTCAATAAACTGGTCTTAAAGAATAAGCTTTAAAATTGAGTCTTCTTAAAAAAGTAAGACTTTTATTTTGATTACATGTGTTCAACAATGTATCGAATAAAATTTTACACTAATTACCAGACCACACTGATCGGATTCCGCTACCGTTGACATAATTAATGATTTTAACGCCTTTTTAATGATCGCCCAACGTTCTGTGGTGTTAACTGGGACATAAATACGTTCGCAGTCGCCATAACAACAACAAAAACTCAAAGACTTTCTATAAAACCAGTGATATGTTACCGGAAACTGTACCATTAGTAGGGAGCAGTAAATTTTACAAATTAGTAGTGTATGACAAACTAATATTAATGGAGTTTTGTCAGCCGGAGGCATTTTTTTAATTTTGGTAGGTGCCCTAATGATCCCGTGCATGTCAACGCTGCGTCTGAAAATATGGTTATTTTTTCTATTTCTGTTCGTATAGAATAGGGATATGGGGTCAATGGACTTTGATTCTAACAGTTGAAAAGCATCTTTTATTTTTTAACTCTTTGTCTACGTATGATTTGAATGCAATGGAAGTCATTTGAATTTTTAGGTCGTTTTCAGTTTTATTTTGAGTAGGATGTTAAATTATATCTCTGGAGGATCAATCAGTAGAGATTTTTTTTTGGGTTCAACTATTATTTGTGTTTTTTATGCAAATGTTTATTAAAGCCAATAAGTTAAATATTTTAACGAACGGTATTTCATTATTGGCAACATTGTTTGCTAAAAATAAGCTAAATGAAATGGATAGATCGACCGCAAAGTTTCGCTTGTTTAAAATTAAAATAACGTAGTTTTGTAAAAACATACCTTTGATCCAAATATATTCAGCCGTTTTCTTGGGATTCAGTAACAAAATCAATCCAAACTTTGACATTTATAATATCGGTAGGATGCTAATTATAAGTGAGAATTTCATGGTAGATACACATGGCTTCCACATTCGGTCTACCAAAGCAACCCCGAACTTATGTTATCAAAACATAACAAGTTACCGAGGCAAATAATGTAGAAATACGTCCTGGATCCTATTAAACTGTATCCGTACCAATACACTAGAGGGTACGAACTTTGATTAAAATTTCATAACCCCCTAGCTTAGGCAATATGGATTCATTGTAAATTGTTAATATTGTATGAGCACTGCCTTTGTTAACACATGTAACGTTCCGAAGGCTTAATTTGCGTAGAAATAAAAGCCGGCCCGTTGATTACGATTCATATTTGTTTTGAAGTTTGATTGCATTTGTTTGAGGTATATTGAATCATGGAGTTGCGAGTTTGTTTATAGCTGGATGAAACTCGATAGCAATATTTTCCCATACACTGATAGAATTTATTAAATAGCGGCCGTCCGAAACTGCGTATGCCTGAACTTTTCCTATGGAACAAGGGATTTGAGGCAGTAAATATATAACTTAACTAGCGGATCCTCGCGGTTTTATCCGCGTGATGCCCGTTCCCGTGGGAATATCGGGATAAAATATAGCCTATGTCACTCGGGAGAAATGTAGCTTTCTAATGGTCTAAGCATTTTCTAAATCGGTCCAGTAGTTCCTGAGATTAGCGCGTTCAAACAAACAAACTCTTCAGCTTTATAATATTAGTATAGATTACTGACTTAATCACTACATGTGTCATACAGTGGCGAAGTCCCTTTTAAGAATCCCGTCCCAGTTATAACAGATTATAATAATTATGTCATTGTATTATTTTCACTAGTTAAATATACGTGGATGCCAGGCAGTTGCAAAATGAGCAAAATTATTTAGTTTCGATGTTTATTATTGTCTAATTTGTGGATTTTTCTCGATTCGGCTTACCTTTGCCATATTTGGATCCTTCGCCACTGGTGTCTTATGAATTGATTAGTCATTATTAGAAAAGGCTCTAAGGTACGTGCAATCAATAATAGAAACGCCTGCCTACACTATAATCAAATTTTATTCACTAGATTTTTTTAATACACCAAATTATCTAGCCCAAATAAGTTTCAAGAACTAGTTTTATGGATAGGTACTCGATATCCGATATAGGTACTTATATACTGTATTTTGTATATACATATTAAATACCCAGACCAAATACAAATACACATGTTCATAAACAGAGATACTTTTGTCTTGTCCGGGAATCGAAACCAAGACCTCCACGCTGTAGTCATGTATGCCTACACCTGCCCTGCGCCAAACAGGTCACAAATTATACCTACTACGGTCACAAAAACCAGAAAATTGGTTAAACAAAGCTTTTCCTCCGTCAATATATTGACAAGATATTGACTCAACGGGTAAGAGAAAATCGGAGCTCACATTACGGGACTTAACAAAACGACTCGGCTTCCCTCGGGACCGGGGTTCTCTATAACTCATCGAACTATCGCTGTCAAACCACCAAGAAACCTATATATCAAGTTTGATAGTCAATTATTGGCAGGCACTAGAAACTACTATCTATATACAGGGTGTTAAAAGACCCATAACGAAAATGAAAACCACGCATTCTCTCCATCGTTACTATCATTTTCTTGTATGGATCCCAACCTGGGAAACTGATAGTTAAGGAGTTATTGAAGATTAAAGTCATAATTTTTTTATACAGATTAATGATTAAAGTAACAAAACCACATTGAATATCAAAACCACTCAATGATTCGAAATAATATCCATTTTTTTACTAAAAATAAAAGTAGTTTCCCAGTAAATATTATTACATAATCTTATTTAGTTTGATGTATACTACTTTGGTATGGGTCTTTTAACACCCTGTATAGACAGTAAGAGCCAATGAAATTCTATATAATTTGGCCTAAATAAAGCTAAGTTCAATAGAAACTCTTTTTGGATTCAATCGAGTTTGAATCCAAAAAGATTTACTAATCCCGTACAATAGCTACTCTACTGGCGGGAACTCTAAGTTGACAACACCATTTGTTCTCTTTATACGTAAAAATAATACATGTGTAATTCTAAAAAGTGCTAATAAAGATTTTTGGTAATATCAAATAAATATAAAACGCAATCAAAATATGACTATAAAGTGAGAAAGGTTTCACTTTTCAATTTTTTAAGTGCTATACACATATTCAAAGAATAAATTACAAAACGGACCCAATTATTCAAAACATCTACTTCAGTGTCATCGAATCAGTTACAAGAAGTGACAAGCGAGAGATATTATTAACCAGATAATGGAATATCTTCAAGAATTATTCAGATAACCTTAAACGGGTTTGCATTAGATATACCCACTGATGCCATATTATGTTCAGGAGCATTTACTATGAGTAGACTTGATATGCTTGAGACCCTAATTTGATAATGTGTATGTGTTCGAAATTTAATATGAGATCACGGGAGGTAAGGTAAGGCTATCGATCAAGGGAAATTATTATTTGCTAAAGAAAACAGGTAGGTAATACTGAATTGTAAGAGCGTGAGCGTAGCTGAATGTGGAAGAGCTTCTTCACATAAAGTTTTAATTATAAAATTATGTATATTAATTACTATTATCATTATGTAATGTAACTCAGTCGCTATGTCTACTACACCGGTATCGCATAATCGTTTTTGATGCAGCACTTTGGTATAAAGATAAATTATGCCTTGGAAAAGGACATAATGCTGTCTCTATATTTATAGCAATTTAGTACTTAGTTGTGTCGTTTAGATTTTTTAGCTTTCGACTTTTAGTCTATATAGCAACATTATTATTGTAAAAAAATTAAAGTATTATTATGCATAAAAATTTGAATGCCTACTTATGTTATTAAAAAATAAAAATAAAAAAATGATCCTTCAAAAATACCATAAGGCGTTTAACTTGATTTACTTTGGTCATTACCAACCGTGACAAATATTATAACTAGCTTTACATTTTTGTTTAATCACCAGTGTGTCGTAGAGAAGCGCTTACGAGATTTATTATCGGAAGGACTAAAGACATTAAACTCTAATGTCGAGAACTCGAATGAACCCACCGTAATGACGGTCTCTCCACGGAGCTATTTACTGCTCTAAAATTCTCATGACCCAAACTATTCACATTCTTTACGAATCCCAGATTGAATTAACGACACTAAAAAGTGCATGGAGTCACGGAATGCTTACTAAAATCAACAGTTACCTAATGTATTGTAGTAATGAGTGCGCCTGGACAGCATTCTACGAACTGTTACAAATTTAGAATGCAACTTTCGAACGTTAGACGGAGTTTTAACATTTTGACAAGAAATCCGACCGAACAAAATGTTGTAAGTTCGATGTTGCACTGAATAGAATGCCGAGTTTGGAATAGAAAATTGGATGAACAAATGAGTTTGAATGCTGTTCTATTAAACTACCAAATATATTTTTTTCGTGAGCACCAGTGCATGTGATTAAGGGATGGGACATTATCTGTGCTGCTTTTGTCCCCGATTGTCCTTGTTTTGCGGTATGTGGTCGACGTTCCAAGACTCCACGTTCTAGAATGGAGCTTATTTACCGCTACTTTAAATCCTTTTTCGTGGAGACAGCGAAGCTATTATAATGTTGTATAGAGTTACGCAAACCAAATACCGTTGCCTAGACGAAAGCTGATCTCTGGCAGTGACATCTCTAGAGTACGTAAAGGATTATCGAATGACAATAAGCGTTTTTTCATAGCGTGTGTGTTTAGTTGGCGATATTCAAAGGGATCCGATGCTGTTAGCGTAGATGCTATTAAATTGCGCATGCGTCTTTTGTCATGCCATATGGCATTTTCCAGCAGCTGGTTCTTTTGAAAGGCCTTCGCAATTGAAGCGAGTAGGCTTATGCGAAAGTATTCAAAACATGCGACAATTTGAAATGACATTAAGTGTACTCCAAGATTTTTCGCAAACGTTTCATCTTTTACGATTCGATAAATTAATCCAATCTTTACCAATAGAAAGAATTTTAAACATTTAAACTACTAATTAAACGTAATTATTGGGATTTGAAATTTTAAACCAAATAATAACATTATGCTAAATAATATTTATTCCATACCTTACCTTTATTTATAACCAGATTTGTTAAATTATATATCATCTAAAAATACTGCTATGAGCTCAAATCGACATTAAGTTGTGACAAATCTTCGTATTTTTGGTGTCTCAAAACACACACACTGAAATATTTTCGAAGTTTGGTCAAACTTGAAAAAAAACAACTTTTATTAATCCAAAATCTAGGGTCCCCTGATAATTCCGCAAACAGTTATCTTCCAAGCACAAGCCTAATCAAAACTTTGGTCAGACAACAAAGTCACAGAGTAAACAATTACGTATCATCAACTTCACGGTTACATAAACTTTGATATTAATGCAGACAGATAACAAACATGACCACAGAGTATGGGACACATTTGCGTCGCACTTTCAGCAAACTTTCGCCATTATTTTTACTGGGACCCATCTCTGTTTGATAAGGGTACAGAAGTAACCAATGTTGATTTCGTTTTGATTCATCCACAAAGAGATAATAGCTGTTTCATGAGTTGAGTAGGTTCGCGGCAGACGCTGGATAGAAAAATATTAGGATTTATCACTCAGCGAGTGTTGGTAATGGTCGGAGAATTGTGTTATAAATCGACGGTCGGGATAAACTTTCCCCTCCTTAAATCAGTAAATACTTTATAGTTTACGATAGTTTAATGAGAAGTTTATCCACAGAACACAAGATAAAGGTTACAAGAAAAATGTTGCGTATAGGACTGAAACAAGAAAGGGGGTAAATTGTATTGATTCTTATTCTATACCTTATCGTATCGGAATCATTTTTCAATTATTGTACTCGTAATGCTTTTATGCTCTTTGCAGTATAGAAACAAAAACTGTGCAAAGGAGCAGCAGTTGAAACATGATTGAAATAACATTATGACTAAACATTAGCAGAATGGACCCCCAGGAACATTGCCATGACAAAGTAAAAAAAAAAAAAAAAAGAACATAGTTCTGCGTTTCAAAAAGGTGGTGCTTACGCGTGAAGTAAGTGCTAAGCTTCTAACTTATTCCTTGCATTCTATGACTAAGCTTAAAGCCATTTCTAAAAATGTTCACTCCATTTTTAGGGTTCCGTAGTAAAACCAACAAAGAACTTATAGTTTCGCCATATCCGTCTGTCCGTTTGTCCGTCTGTCTGTCTGTTTGTCTGTCCGTCCGCGGCTTAGATCAGAGGTCCTTACTTCTAGAGAGCTGTAATTTAGCGAGAATGTAAATATTAATCACGCGTAAAAAGTGCTAGAATAAAATCTTGAAATATATATTTTTTAAGTGCACCTCTCCTACATGTATCTTGGGGATGATTTTTTTTGTGTGGTGTCGAGTGTCGATAGATAGGTCTTTTAAAAATAGGTTAAAGAAGACCACTTTTCGATTTTGGGATCTGTTTACGAAATATCAAGCTTCAGAGTGCAATTTTTTATGATAAATTTTTAATAAAAAATATTGGAAAACATTAAGTGAATTCTCGGATGGGACTCGAACCCTCGGCCATTGGAAATCCGGTCCAATGCTCTAACCACTGAGCTATTGAGTCTTGCGGACCACCGTCGAAATTCTCCAATACTTTTAAATTTTTAATACGCTGTAGGCTAGCGGTGCAAAATATAAACAGTAAAATTTAAACGGTAGCTTACGGATACGCCTAAAAATTCAGGAGAGTAGTACATTTAATGAAGTTCAAACGAAAACTATCACTGCTAGAGACTTTACAGGTTAACGAGTAATAGTCCATTAACCCTTTCGCGGACATTCAAAGGCTATAGCAGTCATAAAAATAAAAAATCTATTGTGTCTCGTTCAGTGTCCGCGAATGTGTTACTAAAAAAAAAATTTAAAAGTTGTCATAGGTACAAATGCCATTGAATAGTGTCAAAAAGAGATTAATTAATATACTCGAAGTATAATCATTTAACATTTTTTTAAAGGCTAACTACAGAATCCTATACTGCGTGTGGCCTGACACGCACTTTTTATCTATGGTATTACCCACCCACAGCCTTAGGTTTCCTTAAAGTTTCTACCTTATAAGGGATTCGGGGATCTGTTCCCGAACAGTCAATTTGGAACTAAACTTTCGGGTCCACGCTGTTTTGGGTCATTTGGCGAGTTTATTATTGTTGCCATATCTTCGTATATAACTAATACAGAATATTCAAACCAAGTTATTAGGAATAGGTAAAAGCTTTAGTACATGTTTTATTACCTACACTGTCTTGTTCATAACCGCACAAACTTTAGCAAGTTTCAATGAAAAGTGCAGGTACTTGTGCGTGAAATCGTCTATTCGTAATTTATTGGCAAGATAAATTAATCAGTCTTCACAATTCACATTACTACTAACTTGAGGAATTTAAGATGCCCCATCATTTTTCTTTTATTTTTAAGCATCGTAGTGTGTTATCATAATAGCTTTTAAAGAGTTTGACCATTTAGTGCAAAAATATAGTTTCAAATCCATTATTTTTCAGAAATTAAAGATTTCCAACAAGCCATACTTTTAGTTTTATTAATATTAGTAAAGAAAAAGTTCAAACTTCGTAAAATGTGAGAATGGACAATCGAGGAACTTCCCGGTAGTCTAGTAAAGTTTTTTTTATGGAAACGTTTATGCGAAAAGTAATAAAGTAAAAAAAAAAAAAAATTCAAACGAAAAAAAAATTGTAATATGAAATAATGTTATTAATAAATTTATCTCTTTGAAACAACGCTTCATAAAAAATGTACTGTATACGGTAGGTACTGGTCAATATCTCATACATTTTTTTTACCTTAATACTTCCTCGATACTTACTCGAAAGTTATTCGTGCTAGGCCTACTGGACTAATAGGAAGATCCCCGAAAGTACAATTGACATTACGAAAACCGTCATTATGACGTACACGATAAGGACGATCATGTAAACTTCAACTTGCTGTTGATTGTACATTCGTCATTTCTACAGACAATCTTCCGTAGTATCAATAAAGTGTTCATCTCCGTTTGCAACGAGGTCACGGCTTAAGTGCGTAACTAATAAAATTAACCGATCTAATTGCCACTTAACCAGACTTGTGTCGAAGGAAACTTACCCTGTCTTTACTTAGAACAACTGACACTATCGTAGCTCCTCGGGAATAGTGGCACCAAGCTTTTTTGTGCATCAGGACTTTTGCTTCTTCTTAGATTTTCGCATGTAGGTACTAATAACTAAACTAAAAACCTTAACTCTTGCTTTCTTATCCATAAATACTAGAACTTAAATTATGAAAGTATCTCATCATTCTCATAATTTTTTATGCCATTTGCAACTGAACAAATATTGATAATTATAACTTTTTAATTTTGCATTTTACGATGCTATTCTTATGTCATAAATATTAAACCTGAATATGGTTAGTGAGTAGTAGAAGCAGGTTCGAATCCCGTCAGGGCGACATTAGACAAGTTGCTTTTTTCTTGTTTAATATTTATCACAATATTGATAATATTTGATATAGAGTTAAAGATAAATTGGATCTTTGATTTTTTCGCGTATTTGGTAAGTTTTATTGAAGTGATAAATTGGACAATGCGGTGAACACGCCTAATTTATCGCGATTAGGTTATGTGCCAAAACGGGGAATACCTCGACGATAATTCATAAAGATATTGTAAAAAACTTTACAGTCTACACGGAAGAGAAAATTAAACCTTTTCATGAAAACCAAGAAAAATATCTTCAATTCCTACAGTGTCCTGTCAATCCTCCAATAGTTAGTTACTCCTCTTACCCCGGAACATAGGACACTAATCAAATAGTGCTCCAGCCATTCTCCAACTAAATCGTGGAAGTTTTTCCCGATAGTTGTCATCCGTTCAAACACTAACACTGCCCGGTGTTGATTTCACCTTTGTTTCCTCAAAGTATATTTATGTGATTACTGCTTTTGAAATTTAAGTTCATTATGTTTTTAAATTAGAATGAACGATGAATATGATGAAAAACTATCTTCGACAAATGGATTTTGAATAGCATCTTTAATAACTGATTATGCCAATGCTGCTATAAGATTTAAAAATAAATCTCGAGCAGCTTCAATTCTAAATTGAAATGACACGATTCTATATAACTATCCCCGGCCGGCTTCAGAATACATACTATTTTATTTTCAGAAAAGAATCATCGATATCTCTTACTTCATCGACATATTTTACGAGTATTTTGCCTTTTAACAAACCTAATTCGTAAAACAGGAGTAATTGATACCTATTCTGTAACAAAAAATTTGAGTGGAGGAGCTCGGTGGCGTAGTGATTAGCGCTTTTGGCCTGCAATTGTGGGGGTTAAGCAACCTTCGCAATAGCTGGTCACGGGATGGGTGGCCAAAAATGTATTATCTCGAGTTCTTCCGTACCAACTTCGGAAGGCTTATTAAGCCGTTGTTGGTCCCGGCTTCATTTGTAGTCGTTGACACCCACCAATCCGCATTGGATTAGCGTGTCCTGTGGCAGTAGGGACATTAAACGACAGATGATGACAAGTAATAAGCAGCAAGTATTTTTAAAACTTTTATAGTCTTGATACGACTTAGAGGTATATCGATACTTTTATAATTTTACAATTTAACTATATTTAAGATTAGTACATACTAATAAAGAGAATAATAATATTAATCAATAGATCTCACTTCTCCAATAGAATAATAATAGTTTTCCAATTCATAATTTTCAATGTTTTTTATGAACCTACATAATGATTAAACGAACTTGTGAATCTCAAAGTTATTGTCACAAAGATAATACTTACATAATTCTTTTACCATTACCGTAGCTTGTTATAACCAGTAAATGTTCCTCGTGGATTTTGCATCAATTTGTCTTTGGGAAGCGGAAAACTATATTATTGTTATCCTCACTCGGAGTTACCTTTTCACTTGTTTTACTGTTTGCTATAACGTTTTGAGGGTGTTTATTTTTATCCCTCTCTATGTGGCCTACTTTCCTTTGGGTTTCTATAAATATGTTTTGTTTAGATAATATTTGTTGCCAGCTTATGTAAAATAAGTTGGAAAAGAATGATGTGCAAAATAATATACATATGTTTATCGCAAAAGTGGAAACACAGGTATTATTTTCAATTGTTTTATTAATGACTTTTAAAGATAGTGGGATAAATTTGTAAGTAAATTAAATACCTTTAAACACTTAAAGCAATTTAAGTAGTAATCATGATAATTTTAGTCAATGTAATGAAAAAAAAAATTATGCTTGACTAAACTTCGCTAACTAGGTAATATAAGCTCAAGTATGATCCCTATCAGTGATATTGTGAATATTATATAAGACCTAAAATATTAATTTATATTTTAGCCATTCAAAATTTTTCTCAACTTAAGATATTTTTCTTCAAAACTACTTGGCCTAAGTAAGCTACGCTACACTGTTCTGTTGCGCAATTTATTCAGTGTATTCCAAGAAGTTGTTTTAAAAGTTTCAAAGTAAAATAAAGAAACTTCTGGAAATCATTCCGCTTAAGGTAGTTCAAGCAAAAAATAATTTGAATATATAATGGATGGAATAATGACCCCAGGAAATTTTAAGCATAAACCAGTGAAATATAATTACAACTTAAAAGAACAAAATAAAAGCTACTGGGAAAAAGAAATGAAACAATAGCAAATCAAATTTTGAAAATGTGTGTATTTCATGTTTTTTCTTCTGATAATTAGATGTCGCATTTAGTATTTACATAATTATATACAAAAATTATAATTATTTACAGTCTCTTTTCACGATATAAAATATCATCGCTTAACAAAGTTATCGTATAAATGCATCTGTACAATAGTAAGTTTTAAACTTTGGCATTATAATAATTTAAGCATATGAAATAAAAGTCTACGATCACTAAAACAACTTTGTACATCATTTTGTATACCTATATACAGCACGTTTATATCCTTACACATTATTATCGCAGAAATAAGGAAATCCGTAACAACATAAACAAAACTAGCGTTCTATAATATACAAATAAAGACAATATCGGACCAGGCGTTACCTGCAATAAATTATAAACTTAAAATAATTATCACTTTTGTTGGACTAATACGCTTAAGCGTTGCAAGTATGGACTGTGTCGGTTTACCTGCGTTGGAGCATACGCTACGCCCAAAGCTGCGCGTGCGGCGGCATGCGGTGGGGGTCTCGTGCGTGCACGCTGGCCGGCAGGGCCAGCCCGTCGCCCAGGAGGGGGGGCAGCTTGCCCGGCGGCGGCGGCGGGGGCGGCGCCGGCGCCCGCCCGGCCCCCACCGGCGACACCGACGCGTAAATATTCACAGTCGAACGATGATATTGACACTTTCTCAAGTCCGGCATCGCGAACCTCAGTTTTTGCCAAAATTGCCTATCACCCCACTCTATACACGTGTTCGCCTTCAAACACAATCGTAACTCCGGGTCGATGTCTCTATTCGGCAGCTCGCCTAACAATATTATTATCAGTCTTCTGCGTCTCTCTTTCAACACCTCGTGCAGTGCCGTTTTGAATTCGAAACGACACCATTCGTTGTTGATGAAGTTTTTAGATAGGACTATTATAGTACGTTTTGATGATTCCACCGCCTCTATTATTGTGTCTGCCACGTATGCTGATGCGTTGAAATCGCGGTAGTGAAGGCAGAGACGAAAACTAGGATCAGTCGATTCTAAACCGGGAGCTAACATCTGAGCGACGAACGCTTCGTCTTTCACGCTGTAGCTTATATACGCGTCGAATAAGCGATCTTTGTCGGCTTCATCGTCGAAGGCTGTACTTTTATAACACATTCTGAAGCCACAATGGTAATAAATCCAGACTCGAAGCTCGCGGCGCCAATAAAATACACCGCAAATTAAAGCAGAGCTCAGAACGAACACGCACAGCGATATCAATAACAGTGGAAGGTAGTCATTTATAACTTGATTTTCGATAATCGAGGAGCTTCCACCGACGTGGCTGGTGCAAATTGTAGAGTTGAAATCTGCCATGTGCGGTCCAATTGTGTTCGTCACATTATCGAATATGCATGTGATCTTATCTGCGTCTTCAACCTTCCCGAGGTTATTTTTAAACCAATTTCGGAATTTATGCAGATACTGACAGTCGCACGACCATGGGTTGCGAGAAAGACTTATCTCTACCAAATATGGATTCATCGTGAATTGCCACACCGCGAAGCCGTAAATGTTATTCCCTTCAAGGCGCAGCACCTCTAAATGCCTCAACTCCATGAAGGTTCGATTATCGATGTAATGTATTTTATTGTCTTGTAGATGTAATTCGCGCAAATTCTCCAGAGGCGATAGCTCGAAACCTAACAACTCCTTTATATTATTTTTCTCTAAATGCAATATCGTTAAGCGTTTTAGTCCACTAAATGTATTATTATAGAGAGCATCGATATTAGAGTTATTTGCATACAATATTTTCAAATTTTTACGTCCAATAAAAGCGTGACTTGTTAAACCACCAAAATTGTTACCGTCTAAATATAGTTCAGTAGCGTCCATAGGTATATTGTTCGGTATTTCGGAATACCCTGCCGCGGAACAGTCCACAATATTTGCCGACCACGGTTGGTCGTGATAACACGTACAGTTCGACGGGCACGTCATTTCACAATCACAAGCGTCAAAATCACAACAATGACACAACGTAAAACAATGAGTTTTATATGTACACAAAAACTGCGATGATTCCGCCTCGATGAGCGGAATATAAGTCCTTTCCCTATTATACAACAGTTTGCAGTATATGCTTTCCAAGTCCATTACCCTAGGATGCTGCCTAAGATGATCGAGTTTGTTAATTCGTTGTAACCACTCCATAGTACAGTCGCACTGAAAAGGATTTCCTCCAATATAAAATTCGGGCAGGGGCCGCCCCGGATCAACTGGAGTTAGACGAAGCGCATTGAGATCCATGCTAGTTATCTGATTTGCATACAAATCGACTCTCGTTAAATTGGTTTTTCCAACAAAAGTTTGAGCTTCAACTTGCGTGATTTGATTATCATTCAGGAATAGCAATTCGACGCTGCTTGGGATAGAATATGTATATATTCTCGTCATTTTGTTAAAACTAGCATCTAAGGTTTGTAAACGGAGTTCCTTGTCCATTCGGTAATTATTTCCCAACTCTTTGATGCTGTTGCTATGAAGATCAAGCCACTGCAATCCCGGTGGAATAACAGCGTAATCAAACCATTCTATTTGGTTATCTGATACGTTCAGCCACAACAAAGAGGGAATATTTACAAATAGACCTTGAATATCTGTTAGCTGGTTAGCGTCGAGCCTAATGGCTTGTAAATTGGTTAACGTTTCAAATGCATTCATGTCAATATGCCTGAGTCTGTTACGAGCCAAGTTTAATATTTGCAGCGAAGGCAAGTCTGAAAACACATCTTTGCTGATATTTTCTATTTTATTTCCGATCAGACGTAAGCCGTAAACGTTGTGTAAGCCGACAAAACCTGACTCTTCCAGTGACGTTATTTGATTTTCACCAAGATCAAGGGTTCGCAATAGTCGCATATTTCTAAGCGCTATGGGTACTTTCTTCAAACGATTTCCATTCAAATTTAAATCTTGTAACGATGACGTATTTCTGAAAGCTTCAGGGTGAAGTTCTTCGAGGTGATTGTTATCTATCGATAGCAGTGATAACACATACAATCCATTTAAAGCGTAAGCATCAATGTGAGAAATCTTGTTGTACGACAAAATTAACGTGTGTAAATTATTCATCGGTGCAAATGTATCAGCAGCAATGCTTTCTAACATGTTGTGTTGCACATTTAAAATTTGTAATGTGTACAAATCTTTGAAGAGTTTTGGTTCCAACTTCGATAGTCTGTTATTAGATAAGTTTAACAGCACCATTCTGATAAGACCGGTGAAAGTATTCTCATTTATCCAAGTGCTCGTTAAATGATTATTAGATAAATCCAACGCTAATAACTGATCGAGATTGGCGAAGAGACTGGATGAAAGTACACTAATGGAATTGTTCTGTAGATATATTTCTTTAATAACCGGTCTGCAGTCTTTAAATAGGTCTTGAGGAAGAGCGACGATTTTGTTATTAGAAAGATCGATTATCTGTAGTTGTTTCAGTCCAGATAATGCTTTGTCGGCGACCATCGATATTTCGTTGTCATGGATGTGCAGTTCTTTCAGTCTTCTTAGTGCCATAAATCCATTGTCAGGCATTAACACAAAATGATTATTTGATGCATCTAACACTTCGATATCTAAGGAGCACGTCGAGTGCGGTAATGCCGCCACTGTAGGTGCAGAACCATCTTGTTCACTAATTAACGCCTGGTGCATCGCCCTCTCTCTGAATCCCAAATCAGAAACATCTTGAAGTCTATTTGAAGACACGTTCAAATATACTAAATTAGTGAGAGGGCAAAACAAGTTTTCGGGAAACGACCAAATGTTGTTAAAACTGAGGTCTAACTTCTCTAACTGCCGAACGGCCGTAAAGCTCTCCGATGCTATCTCTAGACTCATGGCGGCCCATTCCGTGTTTTTAGTTCGGATCGTTAAATTTCGGAGGTCTCTCAGGCCAGAGAGGACGCCAGGCGGCCATCGTCCGATTTTACAGCTATCCAAAACAAGTTCACGCAATTTCACTAAATGCGCAAAACTACGCTCGTCTAAAGAGCTCTTGTACATCATTTCTTCATTGCACTCTATCCTTAGTGATGTTGTATGTTCTGAAGGGATGACACTGAAGTTTGTTGTGTCGAACTCACTGTTTATTGTACGAAGTTTACAAGTGAGGGAAACTTCGTGGGAGTCGTTGGGACCCCGCAGCCACCACTGACAATCATCTGGAGCCTCATATTTCAGTGGCAGTGAGCTCTGATCTGCGACGTTGAATCCGATAACAAACCATAACAGGATTTGTGCGAAGGGTCGTTTTGTAGAGGAAATGTATTGAAAAGCCATTATGAGGAAAATCAAATATCAAGGAAGAAAGAAAACAAGACACGGTAGGCTTAGTGTCATGTTTTTTCCGTCGGTGTTTGTGCGTTGCGTCCCCTTGCCGGATGTGAAGTATCCATCAATTTATGAACTCTATTTCGGCTTCAATTTAGCACAAAGTCCTTATTGCGGTAATATACATGATGAGATAGATGATTTGGGTCACAGTCCGTAATTTGGGATCCTCTGTCACATAACTAAATTATCACATAAACTGTTCACTTTTACTAAATACGTCCGAAATACACCAAAACAGCCTTGAGTGAGGTTTGTATGCACGAGGTATTCGTTTTTTGAGAATCGAGAGAGTCCGTCTTGTTTTTGTTTCGCGTTCGTGATAAGCGTGTTTTCATAGAACGTAAGCCCGAGTGAAGCGTCGAGTGGCGCGACCGTACCTCGACGCTGCTGGGAGTCGACTGAATACGAGCGGAGCAGAGGCATTGCAGTTGGTTTGAATCTACGCTTGGCGGGGGAGGGGTGACGGTCTGATGAGCCGAGCGGTGGCGAGCGCTCACGACGACTTGTTACAATAAATTATTTTTTTACGAAGCTTTAAGCGATCGGATGTATGTGAATGCTAAGCCGCAAACTTTGAATAAAGGTAAACACCAGCTGATTTTCCAATGTCTGTCGTTTAGCGTTCAATTTATTTGCAGACTTGTTATTCTTTATATTTCCTACTTGATTTACAAATTAGAATGATTCGGATTAATGCTTTACCGATTTTCAAGGGATATTAAGATGACTAAAACTATATGAGATATATGAAACAAAGACGAATCAAGTGTGTTAACAGATTCGTTTTAAAGTTAAAGGTAAAAAATATTGAAATGAAGGAAAAAAAGGTTTAACTTATATTTTTTTAATTTTGCATTTTACAATGCTATTTTTATGTGATAAATATTAAACAAGAAAATATACTACAAAAAAGCGACTTATGAGATAAGAGACATGAGATAAATTGCTTTTTTCGAGTATATTTTCTTGTTTAATGTTTGTATAAATTTAAATCGAGCCAACATATTAAGTTTTAAGTTAGTGAGTTATAATTATAGCTTTTATTGTATAATCTCGGTAGCTCAGCGATTGTGGGAAACTTTTAGCTAAACTCGTCGAAGCCATTGAAGTATCGATATATTTCGCATACCTTCACGATCAATTGAAAGCCTTATTAACACTTTTCGCAGAATTTGGTTCGATTAGAAACCTTACTGAAGGAAGTTCAAACAGGCGAGAAAACTTGCGGTGTGACATTAAACGGATGCTGGTGTTTTTTATGTTGTATGGGAATTTCTTAGGTGTTTAATTTGTCGCACTAAAATTAGCAAAAATCCTAACGATACTTTAGGATCCCGTCAGGGCGACATGAGACAAGTGGCTTTTTTTCTAGTATATTTCCTTGTGTAATATTTGATACTTTAGGATGACCACTACTTATAATATGTTAGCTGAAAGGGTTTTTGAAACTATTGTAAGTACCTAATTAATATATTTTTTTGAACTTTTATGGTCTCTATTACTAACACTATTAGGAAAAACGGGATTCGTAATAATGTTATTTTTTTACTATTATGTGATCGGTCACAGAAGAGTCGTATAAAAGTTTTATTTCAAATAGCATAATTATTGAAAGCCTTTTGTATATTTACACATCCCTTTGGAATAGAGACCATTATCAGAATGTTCTTTACATAATAATTACTATATTGCCACATAATATTTGTGTTATTGTATCAGACAGATTCTTATATGTAATTGTTAGGTATATTTTACCAGTTTAACCTGTTACTATTGTTTAAATAATTGCAAATTATTTCACCTTTTTACTTTACAATTTTTTAAAAGATGATTCGTCTCTGTTATTTCTATTTATCGTCTTACATTCCAATGAATGATTCACAATTCCACCTTTTTAGTTGACCGCTAAAGCAAAACAAAATTTAATAGGATTCCGAATAAAGGCCCGGTTGAGCTTAAAGACTTTTATAAAAATATTAGACTTTCAAAGGGAACAGTAATAATTTACCGCAAGACGAATAGATTTTGGAAGGTAACAAAGAAATCGTAACACTCTTAGTGCAGGAAGGTTGGATTAGAGCAACCCTTCCATTCGGATGCTAAAATTAAAAGTAACTATCGCATAAAAGCATTAAGAGATTAGAGGAACAAAATTCTTAAATGCGCCAACAAAAGGTCTACGTTCACGGTTGGGAGACCACACTGCCTGTCAGACGACGGAAGGTATCATTTTAATCCTTTTAGTTAAGTTGACTATGAAAAGACAGATGCCTTAACGTGCCAGCGTTTACGCGTTTGTACGTTGACGCGTTGATGCTTAGCCTTGGATTAATTAATAGTGACTTTCTTATTAGTATATCAGAGTCGTAAGTCAAATATTTGTGACGGACCCTTTTTGTAAGGACGTGTTTCCTATTATATGCAGCGTTTTGTAGTTTTATTAATCACGGGCGGCAGCCTGCGACTTCGTTTTTGTTGAGTTTGGTACTGATATTTCCTAATTAATAGCACACTAAAGCATTATTCCGATTGACAGCTATTACTACGTAAAAAAATCTATAACTAAACAGTATCTTTGGTGTCTAAGTATTTATTCTATCCAGAAGACTAAACAATAAGACATTTATAACTTTTTAATTATGCATTTTACAATGCTTTTTTATTTGTTTAATATTAAACGAGAAAATTCCGACAGAGCGACATTAGACAAATTGCTTCTTTCTAGTATATTTTCTTGATTAATATTTATCAACTTATATTTTTGTTACTATTATATTATATTCCTTTTTTAACTTAATAATTTAATTGACAGGTACTAAATACTAATGGTAAATACCTGTAGATGTAAATAAAGTAAAACTTTTATTTCGCTTGTCTTCCACGAAATATTGTTTTAGTAGTTGAACGATAGATGGCGTTACGCATCTTTAGCTACGATGATCCTCCCTAAAACTTTGCACTAGAAATTATTATTATGTTTCGTTATTATTCTTACAAGCTTATATTTTACTTTATATTGTTTTCTATTAACTAATTATTAAATTAGTGTTATGAATGAAAGTTATCCTAATAAAAAAGATGAAAATAGTAAAATAATCTTAAAGCAATATAAGTTCGTCATTCCTGTTTAGCTGTTTACCTTAACAAAAATATGTAACTGTTCTTCAAACTTAATGAGCAAAAACTGTCGTCTCAAGTTTGTCGAATTCGTTATCACGAAAACGACCTGAGGGTAACTCATCGTTCGACATGTGTTAACGTAACGTTTGCTCAAAACATCTATCTTTAAGACGCCGAGCGCGTTAAACTTATTACTTTGAAGTGTTTCACATCACAATCTGTCAGTTCAGAATATGAATAATGATCAATCGCATTCGCCCGTAGGGGTATATTCGTACCCACGCATCGATACCGATTTTACTCGATGAAATATTCGCTGCAATCATGTTCGAATCGATCGGGATAATAGTTCGTGGGTGATCGATAAATTGAAGAAATAATTTGTTGCAGAAGTGACGACGTTGTTATTTAAGAAATTTACTGGTTTTGAATTGGTAGTTTGATGAAATATCTAAGACTAAGGATTTATTTTGTGTGTGGTTAGTATTATATTGTATTCACAAAAAATATAGGTTTTTTATATCATTGATTAAATATGTAAAGTAAACGAGGAAAGTGAACAACAATTAAAATGCGGAAGTAGTAGGTATACGCCTAAGCACATCTTAAGTTTCTTCGCGCACTCATAATTGAAATAAAACAACTTTTGCGGAGTATTTAGTGCAATTTATTTACCCGAACTATATATTTGGTACTATAATTTTTCGGTTTATTTGAGGTTTTTTGGTTTCCCGACGTTCCGCACCTTTTTAGTCACGGGTTGACTAGTTACTTATAAGTCTACCTTCAGAAAGTTGATTCATTATTGTGTTCGGAAACGGTAAGGTAATTACTAATTAAAAGTTAATAATTAAAATAGATACACCTATGTATAAACTACAACAATAATTTGAGAACAACTGAATGTTACCCCAAAAGTTTTTTAATAAGAAATTTTCATTTTACGTTTGTATACTTACAGTCCTTTTTGCAGAGATTTACAATCTTATCTCTGTGCAGTTTAACGTTCTTCCATACTCGGCGCTTATCCCCAAGGCAAGAGGCTTGTTAGACATTTAAAACAGCGTCAAGCATCACTTGAAGCTTGCGATGTGACAGAAAAAATTGTCGCGAAGTCTCTAAAACATGCCACATATACCCATAAAATGTTTTCTTTTTTATGTAACTGGTAAAATATTCACCCCGTGTGTTTTACGTAACGATAGCGATACAAACGCGATAACACGAGGATTCTTGTTAGCATAGAAATTACATTTTGTATATATCTCCGTGATATTTATGTATGTGAGCTGTTCATTTATATATTTTTTATTTGGAACTTTTAACAATTGCCTGTCTTTTACCTACATAATACGGAAACTCGAAATATGCTTATTTTCAAGTATATATGACAAGTTCAATTAGTGTTGAATCCGTGAATGGCTACTTAGAGAGCTTTTCAGTAGTTTTTAACCGAATTAAAAAAGGAGGTTACTCTATAAACTGTTCTTGGGGTCGTGGGACAGATAACGCGACACCAACATTCATTAAATGATTTTTTTGCTTTGATCTGTTATATTAAGTTTCATTTCTGAATTTACAAATATTTACAGAAGCTTAACTTTAAAATAAATTTGTAGTTACATATTTTTGATTATCCGTAACCTAAGGTCAAAGTATGTGATGCTGTTAATGTTACATTAACCACCATAGCAACGACAGGCTGGTTATCTAACGGAAACTTGGTTCGGTATGAAAATGCGACAGTAATGACAGGACGAAATTGAATCTGAACCGAGTTTCCGATAGATAATCAACCTGTGGCCATATCTTTTGCCTGCTAAAATCAATTTACCGCAAGGTAAGTATGAAATTTATTATTTATTAAACCCGTATCATTCGATTCGGATATAGTTTTTTATTTGTATTTGCTAAATGTAACTCAATAAATTCAAGCAAATAAAACACCTACATGAAAGCCGTAAATAAAATAGAAATCAAACTTCCTCACGGAAGTCGGTAACGGGCGAAATATCCTTCTTAACTTTTTTATTTCACATCAAAGGTCGCAGCCAATAATATAACGTCAAATAATGTACAATGGCACAAAACCCAAGAAGGGTAAACATACCATTCACACAAAACTCCATATTTTATAAGCTTATACCGTATAAAATCGAAAAATATGAACATTGACAGAATGCGTGAATCACTAAATTAATATCCTTGAAATCTAATCGAAGCAATTAAGGATGCTTTTTTCTATTCCGC
The DNA here is from genome assembly GCA_910589605.1 of Chrysoteuchia culmella. Classification (NCBI taxonomy): domain Eukaryota; kingdom Metazoa; phylum Arthropoda; class Insecta; order Lepidoptera; family Crambidae; genus Chrysoteuchia; species Chrysoteuchia culmella. The sequence goes on from OU342653.1 coordinate 14,087,124, forward strand.
TAATATTGTCCATCTCTTTTGTGTAAAAAGAAACTCCTACGTTTTTTATGAGGTTGTCTCTTTCGTTTGATCTTTTTTAAATTTTTATAAGGTAGATGTGACAAGGGTTGGCCCGCAATATTTCACGAGCGGTGTCTAGAAGGCACCCACGGTCAGGTAGCAGAGATTATCACTACAAGCGTTGTTCATAACAAAAAAAGTTCCCTTTTAAAGCGAAATGGACGAAGATGCAGTGGAGTCACCGATCTTTATTACTTTAAAGTTATGTAATAATGTGAACACTGGACTGCAACCGTGGGTTTTATCCACATGGTTTCTATTCCCATGTGATATAGAGATAAGGAGTATTCTATTATTTTGTTCTTTTCGGACTGACTGAACTGACAGAGATGAATCCTTCCTCTTTAGCTATTTACACATGATTCGCATGTATAATATTAGTAAGACAAACGTTGTTTGCAAATTAAAACAAAGAACTTGATGATAGCATTAAAATAAGCAATACTAGGTTGATGAAAAGCTTTCTATATATATATATATTGTTTTAATGTGGAACTAAGATTAATCTATATTCTAAATTTGGGAAGGAAAGGTAACAGTATCAATTTGCTGTAAAAAATTGCTATAATAATTGATAGGACTTTTGAAAACCTACCAAATCTTAAAAAAAATTAAGTAAAGTTCACATGACATAATTATGGCTTTACATGTTAATCGCACATGTAAAACGATGAGTTGATATTATCAACGTTTTCGAAAACTATCGGATGCAAGCTCATGTCAGTAAAGCAGTTGATAGATAGGTGTGAAAGAGATAGACTGATAGTTTTAGATAGCGAATATAGATTGCCATAACCCTACCTACCTTTAAAAAATCAGTATATGTTACGATGCATTGGCAGATGATCGTGCCAGCGTGTGACGTCTCTCAATAAATTTTATTTTCTTAATAAAAAACGTTTTAGTAATGATTATTTAGATATTTTAATGAAAAAAAAACTCGAAAATATTTATCCAACTATCGGCCGCCCGCTGTTTTACCCGCGTGGTTCCCGTTCCCGTGGGAATATCGGGATAAAAGTATCATATGTTTTAATCCAGGCTATCTACTATCCCTAATACATGCCCTACTATCAGCTGTCATCGCAATGAAGAAGTAACATTCATTAAACAATGTGTATAGCGCTATCTCGCTTTATTATATTAGGTACTTTAGCATTGATGTGATAAATATTAAACAAGAAAATATACTAGAAAAAAGCAACTAGTCTCATGTCGCCCTGACGGGATTCGAACCCGCATCCTTGGGAGTCCGGCCCAATGCACTAACCAATTATGCTACAGAGACCTATGAGGACACGTCGAATTTTTTCTAGTATATTCACCGTTCTACGGTGTTGGCCACCGTCGCTTCATCAATGAGAGAAATATCCTCGCATTCGAAAGAAACGTCTTTACAGATGTTTGACTATCGATTAAGATGAAACGGCCATCTAATTATAACTTTTTAATTTTGCATTTTACAATGCTATTTTTATGTGATAAATATTAAACAAGAAAATATACTAGAAAAAAGCAACTAGTCTCATGTCGCCCTGACGGGATTCGAACCCGCATCCTTGGGAGTCCGGCCCAATGCACTAACCAATTATGCTACAGAGACCTATGAGGACACGTCGAATTTTTTCTAGTATATTCACCGTTCTACGGTGTTGGCCACCGTCGCTTCATCAATGAGAGAAATATCCTCGCATTCGAAAGAAACGTCTTTACAGATGTTTGACTATCGATTAAGATGAAACGGCCATCTAATTATAACTTTTTAATTTTGCATTTTACAATGCTATTTTTATGTGATAAATATTAAACAAGAAAATATACTAGAAAAAAGCAACTAGTCTCATGTCGCCCTGACGGGATTCGAACCCGCATCCTTGGGAGTCCGGCCCAATGCACTAACCAATTATGCTACAGAGACCTATGAGGACACGTCGAATTTTTTTTAGTATATTCACCGTTCTACGGTGTTGGCCACCGTCGCTTCATCAATGAGAGAAATATCCTCGCATTCGAAAGAAACGTCTTTACAGATGTTTGACTATCGATTAAGATGAAACGGCCATCCAATTATAACTTTTTAATTTTGCATTTTACAATGCTATTTTTATGTGATAAATATTTAACAAGAAAATATACTAGAAAAAAGCAACTAGTCTCATGTCGCCCTGACGGGATTCGAACCCGCATCCTTGGGAGTCCGGCCCAATGCACTAACCAATTATGCTACAGAGACCTATGAGGACACGTCGAATTTTTTCTAGTATATTCACCGTTCTACGGTGTTGGCCACCGTCGCTTCATCAATGAGAGAAATATCCTCGCATTCGAAAGAAACGTCTTTACAGATGTTTGACTATCGATTAAGATGAAACGGCCATCTAATTATAACTTTTTAATTTTGCATTTTACAATGCTATTTTTATGTGATAAATATTAAACAAGAAAATATACTAGAAAAAAGCAACTAGTCTCATGTCGCCCTGACGGGATTCGAACCCGCATCCTTGGGAGTCCGGCCCAATGCACTAACCAATTATGCTACAGAGACCTATGAGGACACGTCGAATTTTTTTTAGTATATTCACCGTTCTACGGTGTTGGCCACCGTCGCTTCATCAATGAGAGAAATATCCTCGCATTCGAAAGAAACGTCTTTACAGATGCGGGTTCGAATCCCGTCAGGGCGACATGAGACTAGTTGCTTTTTTCTAGTATATTTTCTTGTTTAATATTTATCACATAAAAATAGCATTGTAAAATGCAAAATTAAAAAGTTATAATTAGATGGCCGTTTTATCTTAATCGATAGTCAAACATCTGTAAAGACGTTTCTTTCGAATGCGAGGATATTTCTCTCATTGATGAAGCGACGGTGGCCAACACCGTAGAACGGTGAATATACTAGAAAAAATTCGACGTGTCCTCATAGGTCTCTGTAGCATAATTGGTTAGTGCATTGGGCCGGACTCCCAAGGATGCGGGTTCGAATCCCGTCAGGGCGACATGAGACTAGTTGCATTTTTCTAGTATATTTTCTTGTTTAATATTTATCACATAAAAATAGCATTGTAAAATGCAAAATTAAAAAGTTATAATTAGATGGCCGTTTCATCTTAATCGATAGTCAAACATCTGTAAAGACGTTTCTTTCGAATGCGATGATATTTCTCTCATTGATGAAGCGACGGTGGCCAACACCGTAGAACGGTGAATATACTAGAAAAAATTCGACGTGTCCTCATAGGTCTCTGTAGCATAATTGGTTAGTGCATTGGGCCGGACTCCCAAGGATGCGGGTTCGAATCCCGTCAGGGCGACATGAGACTAGTTGCTTTTTTCTAGTATATTTTCTTGTTTAATATTTATCACATAAAAATAGCATTGTAAAATGCAAAATTAAAAAGTTATACTTTAGCATTGTTCAATATCATGCAATAAGACCCAAAAGGGGTTTCATAATGCAAACCAAATGACATCAACAGTTGAATCTCTATTACTTTCCTTAGTCCAAAACACAAAATCCCGACAAAACTATGAAACAGATAAAAAAGCGACAGAGAATCGAGCTGCGAATAAAAAACGACGAACAAAAATATTAATCTCAAAAAAAAGATAAAGCACACTGTCCGAACGTTCTTTTCTGCGATACGAAATCTTTTGTGCCAATTATGAGGTCGTTTGAGAATTTTTTTGCATCCATTATTTTGAATCCCAATGTCAACGGTGGGTGGGAACATATAGATATAGGACTCCTTTTAAATTTTGTCGTTATTTATATAAAAACCGATGTTATAAAAAAGGGTTAAAATATGTTTAGCTGAAAATCAGGGGAATCAAAGTTCTCGACGACTCGTAATTTGTCTGTCTATTCATATTTAAGTAAAGCAAACTAAACTAAGTATCTTGAAATGAATTATAAATACAAATACTTACTAAATTAAACTTATTTTGAACAAAGCGGCCGCTCGCGGTTTCTCCCGCGTGATTCCCGTTCCATTGGAATGTCGAGATAAAAAGTATTCTATGTTTTAATTAAGGCTATCTACTATCTGTGTCCCAAATTTCAACCAAATCCGTTCAGTAGTTTTTGCGTGAAAGAGTAACAAACATTCAAATATGCAAACGTCCTTACAAACTTTCGCATTTATCATATTACCTAATAGGAAGGATAGGATTACTATAGTAAATAAGTTATATACGAGTAAACAGTGATAATACGTTAATTGTGCTTCTTACTGATTCTTACTTACTTAGGTCCGATTTCTCGTATATTATAATAAAGTGAAAGATAAAATTTAACTGTTGTTATTATGTTAAATATTGACATCAGTAAAAAAAACGTCGGTTATCTTCGCATTCAGTTGGCTAAAAATATTTTACGAAGGCGGTGAAATTAAACAAGTGTATTTTAAATAAATAACCTAAAAACGGTAGGTAAGCGATAACTACAAATTTCTACTAATGACAAAATTTTAAAATGCTGGTTATTGTAATTGCCGTTAAATCTGTAATTTGACTGCTAGTTAAAGTAACCGCTGCTTCAACAACGCTTTTAAATTTGTCCGCTGGTTAATTAACTATAATCACAATTTAACCCTAAAGTTAGCGTAACCGAGCTACGAGCAACCGGACCTTAATACTTTAATATGAAACAGTGAAATCATTCCCGTTCAATAATTTCATTCTGGATAGCGTTCGTTAAGATCACTTACAGAATTCAAGAAAAAAATAGAAGAATGATTTTCTGCATTTAGTAATGAAATAAGATTCGTCTCGAAAACTAGTACGTTACATACAATGAAAACTTGAAAAAATGTATGGACTGCTCCTGTGTTTTTCGAAAAAGGGTGGTGAATCTCACCAGCTAAATTATTACTTCTAGCCTCTTTGCTGTATGCTGTCACCACACACAGTTGCCAATCGACAATCGGTCGTTTTTCTCAAAGGTTGAGAATATGTCCGTTTTAAACACCCGTGGCGGTTGCCAGGAGACCGTGACGTTCGCGCGGTTAAGGTTAAGCAACTTTCGCACTGTCCGGTAATAGTAAATAAAATAAAAAAAAACTATACGGTCCTCCGTGCTTCGAAAAGCACGTTTATCCGTTGCTTGGTCCCAGCTGCATTTGCAGTCGTTAGAACCCACCAATCGGCACTGAGCCCGCGTGTTGGGTCATGGCCCATTCTCCTTATCCATCCATAATGAAGGCCAGTGTCCCAGCAGTGGGGCATTAAAAATGGCTGATGACGAAACACCCGTTTAGATTTTAGCACGTACTTTGACAAGGCGATGCAATTACAAAATCTTAGGCTGGACTAACAAGCGTGTGTACCTTTCATCGTGCCGATACTTATAAGGACGGTGTACACTATCAATGCCAATGCGTCTTTAGAAAAGCTTTAAACGTAAACTATAAACAAAACAACCATGATAGGTAAGTTCGTTAACTGAAACTGTTGTGTCAAGTAATTAAAACCCTATTTAAGACTTAATTTTAGGAGTTATGACTAATTAATTGAATTGGTACTTAAACTTCTCTATTTAGTACTTTCATTACTGGCAAGTAATAAAAGATACTAAATAAAAACAATGACTAGTACCTTTGTAGGCAGTCTTGATATCCCTAGAAATGACTATATTGAAATAAAACAACTTTTACGGATATAAGTATTTAGTTAGAGCATAACGTTTCGGCATCTTTTCAGATGCCGTGGTCACGGGTTGACTGGTAATATAGTGTACTAAAATCCGTAAAAGTTGTTTTGTTTTAATAATGAGTGCGCCAAGAAACTTGAGATGTGCTAAGAACTATTTTATCTACTAACCGTTAACTATATTGTCTTTGGTCTGGTCTATTTGTAGGAAAAAGTAACTCTACGACCAGAGGGCTAATTGTCTAATTTAAAATCTATCGCAATCGCTTACAATATTATTTCTACATTGTTCAACAACATTTAGTAAGGCCCCTAATGTTCATGAAACATAGTTATGAAAGTTAGCCAACCACATATTATGGAATCTCATGAAGTTCGAATAAAAAATACAGTTTATATTCAGAACCTATTTGACATAATTTTCAAAATATTTTAATTTTCACCCCAATTCACTTCGAATTCTTGGTCAAACCCTTAATTAATGCAACAAAGGCATTTTCCAATTGGTACCTTCACGTGTGTTGGGTGATGTGGACCCAGGAATTTCATTTAGTGCACGCCGGCCCTAACACAGGTTTTGCCGCCTCCGTGCAAGCAAATTATACTTCGCTCAGCGGGGTACGAGCTTTAGACACGATATATCGAATTCTCTCACTTGGTATTCCGTCAAAAAAAGGGTAAATTACTTCAGGGCCGGTTTCACCGCCGAAAGATAAGTTCTGGATAGCTTATCGGGCAGATTATTTTAAATTTGTAATATTCGTTTATTTATTTTTTGTAAGTACACTTACAGATTCAAGTCATTACAAAACTTATAATCTATGCTAAATATATACTTTAATCCAATAATAGCGTACACAGCATGCACAATTATTTTGAACTTATGCAAACCAAAACAACAATAATAAAATATGAAAAATATATCAAAATTAATAGCTAAATAAGCTATCCAGAATTTATTTGACAGTTGTGAAACTGGCTCTAAATTACCTACTTTAAAGTTAGAAGCAAAAAACCACTTGAAAGTTTACTATTTGAAAGCACTTGTTTTGAAACTTGACGACAAAGTTATGCAAAATATTAACGAAACTGTTGAGTGAAAACGCTTGGGATCTGTGATAGGAAGAAGTTTCAAAGAAAAAAAAACCATTGTAGATTTGCGGTAACATAATTCTTCGAAAATCACGATAAAATTAAATTTACGACTAGGTATTTCCTTTAAAAGCGCCTCCACTGTAAACGGATTTGACATAATCTAGTTTGTCACATTCAAACAAAAGATCCATTTCGGCCTTTCGGGGTAAAAAATATGTTCGGCAACCATTACATCAGTAAAGTTAATTTTAGCTTTTGTACGAACAAACTCGTTAAAATTACAAAAGGCTAACAGGTAAGGCAGACAAAACCAATCTTCCGTAATAGAGATTATCCTTCTTAAGATAAAAGAGACAATACTGAAAAGGCCGACTAAGATTGAATTAACATTACAACATTGGAAAAGAAAATGCAAACTGAAAAACATTTCTTTAAAAGAGTATTTATTTTAAACTAATTAAGGTGTAGGCGATGGCGCTTTCGAAACTGGAAGTTAATCATTTTAGAAAGATGAAAAATATCTTATTATTTTGTGTAAAATTTAGTACGATCTTTATTTGCTTAACTATATAAACTGTTTATTTTAGCCAATTTTGTATCTATTACAAATCATATCTTAGAATAAAAAAATTATCTACTTAGATAACCCATGATTTATACTGCGTTTCAATCATGAGCAATATTAAAGTCACACTTAAGTTCAGTTTTTTAGCCAGTCGTGATAAGTCATTGAACGAACGTACCGGATCGATTCCCAAACATCGAAAAAAAACCAACAAAATAATACAAAATCATAGATTCCGTTTAAATTTTATTTCTTTGATAATCACATATACAGCGTTTGCTTATACTTCATTTAAAGAATGTTACTCAAAAATAAATATAAGTTTATATGTATAACTTTTTAAATTTGTATTTTACAATGCTATTTTTATGTGATGAATATTAAACAAGAAAATATACTAGAAAAAAGCACTTGTCTCATGTCGCTCTGACGGGATGGTTCTGAAGTTTATACTAAATCTAAAAATAAAGAACTACTCACAATCTCAAGTTTTGAGACTGATTGAAGTGTGTTTTTTAATCTAGTAAACTAGCATTCGGAATGAAAAAGCTTAAATCATGTTTCTAAACAAAAACTATGAAAAACAAGAAGAAACGCGAGAACAAAATTTTCAACTAACTCTTGAAACTGAGTTTAAAACTTTGCAGACATCTGTCGCAAGACGTTAAGTTATTAGCAATGATATACGTTTAATTTGGCGTAAGATAGGGATAAGCTTAATTAATTAGAACTTAGTCGAAGAATCAACATTTCTAAGTGTAACAGCTTAAAGGGAACATAACAGACTTTGAAAAGTTTGTGTAACCTTTTAAAAAGTTAGCGTGTAGAAAAGCTTTGAATTTTGACATCTTTAATAGTTTTGACAAGTTCTGATTCTAAAATCAGTACGACGGTTGAAAGGCTAATTGATCTAAGCGACATTTTGTGAAACTTGCAGGGGGATGCATTAAAGTTTTCATTTTCGAAAAAAAAATCATAAAAAATCAACTATTGAATAGACTTTCATTTATTTAATACCGTTTATCCCTTATCAAATAAGGACGTTTCCTAAACTATTACTGTTGATAATGGTGTATTATTTTAGAAAATTTATGTCGGTTAGCCCAAAATCCATCAAATTTAGTTATTTTTAGAGAAAGCCAAAATGGCTCAAACGCCTACCGTAAATAAAATAGCTGAAGGTAAACTGGCTCAAGCATTGACTCGGATTAATATATCCCGAGAGAAAATGAATTTAGCGGCAAATCAACTTACGGTTTAATGTGCCCAATGAGCCTAAGCAACATGATGGTGTTACACCAGAGTGGAGTTGTACGATGCATGCCCATTACAGGGACTGCAGGATGAAACAAAATTAACCCTTCACTAGGGTTTTTTTTTAATAAACAAGCCTGTGTTTTAGTGGCATTGAAACACCCCAATTGGAGACGGCTTAAAGTGCCAGACTCATATGCCTGACAGGGTCTCATGATAAGACTGGATATCACTGGTAGCCTTTGTAGTTGAGAAAGAGCTGCTGGTTAAAGTGGTGTCATCTGCATACCCAATGGTATCAGACACTAGCAGATCGTCAATGTGCAGAAGAAACAGTGTCGCGGATAGGACAGACCCTTGGGGGGACACCTGCATCAATTTCTTTTAGGTCGGTTGATTGATCATCTACTACAAGTCAGTTGGACCGATTGCGAAGGAAGTCAGCAATCCAAGTGCAAAGACTACCAGAGATACCGTATGAGGGAAGCTTAGCAATAAGGCTGTCATGCCAGACCCTGTCAAAGGCTTTGGAGATGTCGCGCGATACGGCAAAGACTTTGCCGTGTTTCTCGATCGCTTCACTCCATAAATGGGTAGCATACTCAAGAAGATCTCCAGTCAAATGACCTCGGCGAAAACCAAACTGGCGATCACTGAGGAGGTCGTTGCCTTCAAGGTATGCCAAAAGTGATTGTTCAGTACAAGCTCCATAATCTTACAGAGTATGAACGTGACTGGAATTGGCCTGTAGTTGGAAGGGTCCGCAGGGCTGTCCTTGAGGTACTTGCCCAGTCTTAAGTGCACAGCTTCAGTGGTTCCGTCGGGACCACTAGCTTTGAAGTCTAGAATACGAAGAGCTTTTAGAACCTCTTTGTTGTGAATCTGACAGTCGCCCATAGAGGAATCAGCACGAGGTAACAAAGATGGCGCTTTGTTACCGACATCTAGATGTGAATTCTCCGCATACAGAGAAAAAAACCTTTGTTTTCTCTGTCGCAATTTGAGCAAGGAATCCGTCAGGCTTGAGCAGTGGTGGAAGTGATGGGCTACAGAAATTTTGTTCGGCTGCTATGGCAAGAGACCAAAACAATTTACTTCCAGATGGGTGGTAAGTGGTAAGCAAGTTAGGCTCCAATGCGGCCGATCGATGTGGTCAAAACATGCCCTGCTTAACATGCGCTTGCTAGACGCTTGTCTGCGCTTCGGCGCTCTGGCAGTCAGCATTGAACACGGGGCGAGCTTTACTGTCTGACAGAACATCGGAGTAAGGACGTTATATTCCATACCACGCAGTATGATCTCGGCAACAGCGTCTGTGCACTTCGACGGATCCTCTGAAGAGAAGCAGTATTGCCGCCACGGGAAAGATGCAAAGAAGTGACGCGTCTCATCCCAGTCTGCCAACTTGTATCGTCACAGCTGTCTCATACCAATAGGGCCCTGATCGGGTGGGGAGTAGACGCATACAGACTTCACCACACAGTGATCGGATGACCTCAAAGGGGTTGATGCCGATATAGAATGTCTGTCTGGATCAGTTGTCAGCAGAAGGTCTAGGAAGTTCGGGGTATGTGTCTTTATATGGCACCCGCGTAAGGCTGTTAACAAGCTAAGAGAGGTCGTGCGAAAAGGCTAGTCTTCACGCTTCTCTCCCAGCATGGTCGGCCTCCCGAGATGGGAACAGCCATTCTTTGTGATGGCCATTAAAGTCCAGAACGACCAAATGGGCCGTGGGATAACAAGCCAGAGTTACATTAGCCGACTAACTAAGATGGTTAATGAACCTGGTTGTCTTCGGTCACTGCTGTGCGAGCGGTAGAGTACTCTCTACCGCTCGCACAGCAGTGACCAAATAAGTGCTTTTATCGATTTGTATTTAGTAATGGTATATTGTTTGTACAATAAATACTATTACTTACATTTGAGTATGTTTTTTGCGCCCGTTTTTTCTTGTCAGCTAAAAGAGTCTGAAACGAATGAACGTCTGAACTGAATAGGGCAAAACTGACAATTCAAAATTGCGTGTGATATGCGTGATAATAAAGAATATTTTCACCTCCACTCATGTGTCCATGAAAGACCACAGTAATGAAAATTTGGGCCCCTAATTGGTTTTGAGACGATTGAAACAAATGGCATCGCGAACGTACACACAGACTCCGGCATTGGGTATGAACCAATGCTCCAGAGTACCTACACCTGGGGTAGGTTGAGGTTGAGGTACGTACGTACACTCAGCCTTACTTACAGGGTTATAGTAGATATTGATACTTAGGTCATTAATTAAGTAGCAATGTCCATCGTAACGGACACTACACAGAGTGCGCAATTGATTGAACTTAGTTCCAAAGTGACTTAGGCGTAGCTAACCATATTCATCTATTGGACGGCCTATGTGTTGAAACAGATTTAATAAAATGATGGAAGTGCCAATTTTACAAACAGTGAGTTAAATTAAAATATGTCAACAGTCATAACACTAATGAGATAGTTAGGTTAAAACAGCCGAAGTGACTTTACTTATTATCCTAAATAGAGACTAAATGGGTCAAGCGACATAGTTAATTAATATAATTTAATGCAAATTGGTTCAAGCGACACGGTTTTCTAATGTAGTTTAATGCAAAATGGGCCAAACGACAAAACCACAACCATGGCGAAAAAGCCAAATGCCTTAATAGACACACGTTATAAAAAATCTAAAAATCAAAACAGCTTAAGTCATTGAGTCCTCAAATTGGTCTAATTTTGTGTCGTATAGATCAATGAGCTTAGAAATGAGGCCGGTTTTGCTGTGGGTGCTAAGCGCCAAAAAAGTAGTCATAAAAATTTAAAACCCAGCTCAAACGACGGAGAAAAATTTGCTGATTCCGAATATGTATATAACTCAATATCGCAGAAAATGTCGCTTAGACCAATTAGCCTTTCAACCGTCGAGTAGATTTAAGTAATTTTGAGAGGGATATTCGAACCAACAGAGGTATAATGTGGAAGGTAAATAGTAGAATTGGAAGTTTTACAAAATGCCTAGGCAGTTTTCTAAATGCTGATTTTGGGCAGATACTCGAAGAAGTTTGGTGTGTGTGCGATTGTGGCAGCCCCTGAGTTTCGCAGTAGTCATCGCGGGATAATGACAAAAATATAGTATCTCAAACTCAAATTAATTTCAATAAATAAAAAATTATATCTCAAACTCTTTGGTGTTACGGAAGGCACATTAAAAGTCTTTGGTTCTGGCTGTATTTTCAGACGGTTAAACACCCGCCAAGAAAAACCGATCTCTGTTAATGACGCAATGCCATATGTATTAACAGGTTCGCTGTCCAAGAATTATAACAATTGATTTTCAATTGTTATGTATCATATGTGATTCATGTGGCAGGGAAGGGGTTAATACGGTATCATTACGAAATTTTTCCTTACATAAGGAAAAATATTGAAAATTTATTTATTTGTACTACAAATGTGTTATATTCTACCTATTTGTTACTAGGCCTTCCTGTTTATTTTTACCTTTTCACTTTACTTCGCTATTATAAATAGACACATCCGTCATCGTAACGTAACAAGTCAACACAACATGCTAAAATGAGGAATATGTTAACTTATTCCCCAATAAGAGATTATTTTAGGATTATTCTCAGAAAAATATTTATTGTGTGTGAACTAATGAGTTATTCTCACAAAGTTTCAAGATAAAGATCTAGAAATTGTCAATCCATATTAGTGTAGATAATAATAAAAATAAATTTATATAACAGCACTATCAATCCACGTAAATCATTAAGAAACCTTGTATATAAATACCAACAAAGTGTTTATAAGAATAAACATTTGTATTCGAATTCTCGTAACGGTGTTAGCATAGCAAAGCAACGAAACGGACATTCCAAATGGAATGCTTTCGAAAAGAATCCGACTACAAATAATGAGTAGCCGATATATCGGCACAATAGTCGACAGTTCGATTTGATTCGATTCGACCCCTTTGTCAGATGCCAGTCGGACCGACCGTGACCAGCATTTATCGACGCCGAGTGCGTTTTCAAAATTAGAAACACATGCCGTGACTTTTTTTAATTACTTGTCAGAAAGAAAACTGTTTGTAACTTCAAGTTGGCCAGTGACAGTAACGATTGCGTATCCAAGCTGGCCGCTATAAGCGGAACATGCAAAAATGGGGATACGCGAAGAACCTACATTGCGAATGCGGACAGCCTACGGAAACAATGTCGTACCTTCTGGAGTGCCCCCCATGTCCCCACTACCTGCAGTGGATGTGACCTAATGCAGGCAACGGATAGCGCGATCCAATTTGCCACACAGTGGGTAAAAATATTTTAGTCATCGACACAGAAGAATCGTAACTTTATTGAATTGAACTGCGGTAAATATGGGATTAAATATGGGTAAATATGGGATATGGGATTTCACAATAATTTATGATTTTTTTTAAGTTTGCATTTTCAATGGTATCTTAGATGATAAATTGTAATGACAATGTTTATAAATAATTCAGAAATTGTAATTTTGTCAATGTCCATTATGTTAAAATACTAACATTACACGAAACTTTGTTTCACAATGTACAACAGTTCGCATAAAATTGTACATGTCTCAAAAATTTTATATACCAACACTAATACTCCTATTTGTAAGCAGCGTCGCTTCTACTAATGATGTTTTTAAAATAACTAGTTTAAAATTACTACCTAAGACAAGTAAGGATATGCTACGAAATCTTTATTTTATACAATTAATTTAAAATCACTGATAAGATCTTATTTCAAAATAATACTAATGATTATTGTTATAAAAAAATATTATAATAGAGCGACATTCTTATGACGAGATTGTCAAACCAGTATGTAGAGATAAACTGATTTTATCTAGACTTGTACACACATTACGTACGTTCAGAATACGAAAATTCAAAACCAGATGTAATTAAAAATTCTTCAGATACAAATCATGTCATCACAGTTTTCTTAATTAGATTCTATTTTTGTTATTCTATTACTGCTACAGTTTTAAGATTTGTTGTTGGCGTTTGCTGGAAATTCGTGAGTTTCATATTGTTTCATATTAATATTGTTCTTTTTTTTTTAGGTAAATTTTACTTAAGTTTACTCTTATTAATTAGTAAGATACTCAAAGAGCCAGAAGAGGTCCTACTATCAGCTGTCGTTGCAATATTGTACGGACGCTGTTTGTTCAATAATAATACCTAACTTTCAAGATATAAATCGGAAAATGTTGGGAATATTTCTATACCACATATTTTTTATCCGATCTATATAAAAAGTAGTATAAACAGCTTCGGCGTTTCGCGGTGTGAGGTAGCTTGCCGGCGATCTTTCACATCGCCAGGTCAAAACATTTCACCTAACGGGCTTAGCTCATTCTTAACAGCACAGTGAAAAAGATCTCGACGTACGCAGAAGTCTTAATTAAGTTGAAAGAAGACAAGTTATCTGGCTACCGATGAAAATGTTCCATTAATCATAATACGGGTGATTGATAATACAACGTGAATTACTGATAGATCGTGCTGCCAACCGAAGAATACTCATCTCAATTTATTTACATGTGTTTGTATGACTTGTTGATATCGCCAGTGGTAGGCGATAGTTTTCTTCGCGCGAATTTGGGTGACGTTTGTATGGATGCGGCAAGTTCGAGTAGCATTAGCTGTAAAATGTATGATTACTGATACACATTATTGATAAGGGAATGCTACATAGTACATATTAAATTAGATTTTACCACATAAAAAAACGTGTTCTTTATTCGTGTTAATTTTTCCAGGTACAAATGCTTAGACGCAGAAACACGTAAGTTTTGGTATTGGCTTCTTTTAAATTTTTATTGAACACTAAATACATGCTGAATTGTTTTAATTCATCAAACCCAATCCACACACCGGTGTCCAGAGAACCAAAGAAATATCAATTGTGTCTCATATATTCCGAGCCTGAGAGGTTAAGCAGAAGAATCGTATGTTGTATTTCGCAGTGTTCCACCAACGTCTGAACATTTCAACATGATGAACATTTGTGTGTTTTCTATGTTTGGATGTATTAATAATAATACCTGCGTTGTTTCTTAAAGACAAAAAAACAGTGCTCTAGCTACTGATAACAGAATCAAGTGTCACGGCAATAAAAAAAAGTTTTTTCGTAGCTATTTATTGAAAATATGCCTTCTCCATTTACACGTTGCGCCACAGCACAATCGATCTAAGATACGCGCTAACGAAGCGTCGGATATGATTGAAAATCATCTTATAGGAATGATGTCCTAGTCGGAAGGCACTATAAATCATGGCAAGACAGTAGCCCATACATCAATAAAGTCGATTACTTGATAACTGAACAGAAACACGGTCAGTGGTTGTTTAATTCGGAACCGGTGTGCGAGCGGTAGATAATTAAAATAAAAGTTTCTAATAAATATTTCTATTAGTGAACGGTTTTGGATGAAAGTTCTGGTATTTTGATTGGCAGGTTGACCTTTGATGGGTTTAGAGTAGATGAATTTGTACTCATAATTGTCAGTATTAGCACAGAATACTAGTAAAAGTGTATTAGTAGCAATGTTTTGAGTAGGTATGTATAATATGACAAGCTCTCCATAATCGGACTCGTTTGCTTGGATTTCCACGTCCAATGTTTATTTAGGACATAAAATAACATCTATGACATTAGTAAGTATAACAGTTGAATATTTTCTTAGATTCACTGCTCCCGAAGTCTCATAACCTCAAAACATTACGAACAATTTATAATATAGGAAATAGGTATATTTATGTACAACACGTACCATTTAAGAACCTACCGAATTATTTCTTAATCATTTTTTTGTAATGTTGCATCCGTTTCATTTTTTAATGGTAACATTTTATTGGATACTTAAAGTGTCGATAATCTATTATATACATGCACCACATGAAAGTGTTTTCGAAAAGTAAAGTGAAATAATAGTACATTACTGTAGCGGCCAGCAAATGAGGCATTGATGGACGAACGTGTAAATAAGTCCATCAATGGCCTAGTGGTGGCCAAGGCTTGTATAGTACCTACTTTTATCAAATAATGTGCGCATATTAAAAATACTTTTCAAAATCAGACGAACAATAATGTTTTTTCCCGCGTTGAAATGTTTATTTGATGTTTTTTTCTAAAACAGATTTATATTTGCAAGCCAGTTCGAAATTTAAATAAAACCTTTGATTAGTTATCTCCTTGGTTGCCATATTTCAGAGTAAAGGATCGTTCCGTTTTTTAATTACATAATATACATATATTACAAACATTACAGATATGGATTTTCATACAACTTTTTCCGGCCGCTGCTCGCATGTATATGGCCAGTACGGCCATATCGATTTATCTCGAAGAAGGTTGTCAAAATAATGCTCATATTTCCAAGCATGTTTGAGAAAAACCTCTTTCTGCCCTCAATTCTTAATGAGACATGATTTAAAGCACGACCTTGGTTCTCATGAACTTCAAAGTTAAAAAGTCTTCGATAATAAAAAGCACAATTACTTAATTAGAGATTTGAACGATAACCAGGCAGGTGTATCAAAGATCACGATTAAAAGAACTGCCGGACATCAATTCGTTACAAATCCGACCATTTAGACACACCTCGTTGAGTCAAGGACTCTCAAACTCATTCTGTGTACAATAAAAGTGAAAAAAATGAAACAAATTAACCGATTCAACCTGTTCTGAGGACCCCTAAAGAGTGGGTCTGTTAAACTGAACTAATTTATACCCGACTGTATCATAAACAATATCGTGTGGCGGCAGCGAGATGCTTTTGAAGGTATTTTCTTTTTTTTATGTAAAGAACATAGTCTGTGGTTGCGTTTTTTTTAAACTTTACCATAATATTTTGTAAGATGTGTGTTGTGATAGATTTGACACTTTTTTTTTACTAGTATAATGCTGGAAAATTAGTTACTTCTAACATTTTCGCGCCTTGCGTTTTTCAGTTTTACACTAGATAATAATAATATACTCAAAGTGTGTTATGTATTTATATAAATTATATTTTCAATATAAATCTGTCTTCTTCACTCAAATTGGTGAAATTGTATTTCTATAACCTAATACATCCTAGCTTCCTTTGTTGAAAACATTTTGAGACGACTGCAATAAAAGGTGCTATCATAATTTCGATCGACAAAATATTCTATAACTTTTTATCATAAAACTTTTGAAGCGCGAACTATTAGATGCTCTGATAGTTATCATTTTAGAACGACTCCGATAAGTTTTTCTGTATTAATGTCGGTGTGACTGTTATTTGACATTAACGGACAACGTTTAAAAAGATGTAAGCTCGTAAAACAGCGTTTGTCTCCACGATAACACTACGACAAGTTTACATTTACTCCCCGCTGCGTCCATATAAGATTCGCATAAAAGTCACATCCCATTTGAAATTATTATGTGTATATGTTTTTTTTTTCTTGCATTTATGGAAATTGCAGACGTTAAACTCGCACGTTTTTATTAAAATCTCCGCCGAATGTTTTTATTGCAGTTACATCTTTGGAATTGGTTTTCCGTATCGTGTACTTTTTATTGTTTTATGAATTCTGAGGCTTTGCTCTTCCAGTAGTTGCGAGTTTACCTTAAGGCTAGCACGAAAATCTTTTGAAATAGTATCAAGGACGTATCGTCACAAAATGTATAGGAAAATGTAGTTCCGTTTACGTCCGGCAGGAACGCTGCTCAATATGTCCTACATTTTTTGACGATATGTCTTCGATACTTACCTACTCGAAAGTTTTTTGTTATCTTAGTATCTCTTATTTCTAATCTTAGTATCTCTTTTAACCCCAAGGTTATAAGAATTCAGAATCTTTAGCCGATTTGAATATTAATTTATGGAATTAAGGGTCCATAATAAATCAAGGGTATATTTAGTAACCGAGGGGGGGAGAGGCCTCTTGCCAAAGGAGAGCCCCACATAAACTCATGTACTTCTTATGGTGAATTTTAAATAGGAAAATATTGGAAAAAATTAACTCGGCCACAAGTGAATTCTCGGACGGGAATCGAACCCGCGACCTTTGGAAATCCGGTCCAATGCTCTAATCGCTGAGCTACCGAGACTTCTTCTCAGTGTAAACTTTTTAGTACTTGCTGTAACTAGTTAAAATGTTCTGTTTGGTTGAATTTTATGGGTCCTGTCGTTCGTTCTTGAATTATGTAAAAATATTATTTTATCAACGATATTATGTAAAAGTTATCTGTTTTTGGTACCTTTTTCTTCGTGAATATTAATTCTAGAATAGACAAAAGTGAAGAGAGTTTAATAAACCACTTTTAAGTATTCGCTTCGTCGTCTAATTAATGATTTTACTTTACAAGAGACAATTAGAGGGAATAAATTACTTAACCATAATTTGACGAAAAATATTATCCATGCGAACATGTTTCGAGAGAAACTTTTTGTGGTGGATATATTTCACTAAAAAGTCAAATCTTAAACGAGATATAAATGTCATACATTCAAGCAAAGAGATAAAATATGTTGCACTAGCTTAGCAAAGTACACTATGTTACTTTCCGGCCTTTCAACTAACTCTATGCCAAAATACAAGTCGATTGGTTCCTTACTTAGGCCGTGATGGAAGGTCAAACAAACTCTTCAAATAAAATTTATAATAATAGTAAGGATTGTTTTGAAGTTATGTATTTTTCCAAATTGCTTCTGCTCTTGTAAAGTTCGAAGCAAATACCCAGTTTCGCAGACAGACTGTAACTATAAGACCAACTCTGTCATCAATACACCAAAAGAATCCCAGTGTTGTAGTGATACTGTATGTCACTATGGCATTGCTGAGGATCATCTAGCAACCTGTTATAGTTTTTGTCCCTGTCATGGCTAACAGCCATCCAAAACCTGGTTGTTAGGTGATTTTTAGTTAGATAATCAGTCTGGGAGCCTAGTTTCCTGCGCACTATTTAATAATAAAGTTTAACATTTTAAGCTTGTATTGTTCTTTTTGTTTTGTTGTTGTCCCATGTTTGTAGCAGTCAACAAATAGTCTTTTTCTCTTTCTATTTTTTAAATATATCTATACTTACCCTTATTCCACAGCTACTTAACGTATAAATATAAGTTACTGTATACGGTACATATAAATTAGTTTCCGTTGGCGCCCGTTATTAAAAAGGTCCTACTCTGAACACAATATTCGATTTCGTTTGCCAGTGGGGGGCTCGGCGTTTTCAATCGTTGCGACAATTAATCACAGTATAGCTATGTCATCCGGCACCGGTCAAACGAAAACATGGCCGACGAATCATTTGTAACACTTCGTTTTTTTTTTACCTTTTTGCGTGTATCGTTTAATGTAAAGTTGCAATTCTGCTCACGATTGTACCGCTAGGTTCAAGTTATTGATGGCTAATTATTAGTATATTAGTATTAATAGTTTAATTTTTGTTAAATAGCTGTTAAAGAGGCACTTAAATTGGCTCGTTTAAGACTTTAGTGTAGATTTTAGGCAACGTTCATAGCGAGATTTCAATGTTCTTTTTTTTTCTAAAACACATCGATTTGTCTCAACACATTTAGATATTGAATGCGCCTTTCGAGCGGTTTTCGTAATACAACTATTTTTTTTTTATTCTGTCAATTGTATTATAAAATAATGCTCATTAATGTATCAGTGATCATGATTGCGCCTTTCTAGGGGTTTTCGTAATACAACATCAAAACTTAAAATTCTGTCATTGTATTACAATAGAATGCTTATAAATGTATCAGTTTTTTTGTCCTTCGTAGATGATAAGCATTCTCGAACAATTACGTAATAGGGTACCAATAAAAAAGGCATTTCCATTCATAGCCAAGATTAAAATAATGACTGACATTATAGCTTGCCAAATTGATAATAGGCTTATTTAATGAGAGACACAAAACAACATCTGAATATTTTCAGTTCATTTGTCATCTTGTCGACATCTCACAGCGTAACCAATCCAGTAGAAGTTTGGGTTCATTTACAACGAACTTTTTTAACTATTGACTGGGAAGAATAATAAGCTCGCGTTCTTTGTTACGAATTGAATGTCATTTGTATATTATTTTGTCTTGGTTGATTTAAATTGGTTACTCAATGTCATTAGCCAAAGGAATTTGCGTTTTAAATTTAAAAAAAAAGGTAGTTCCTGACCCTGATAACTATTCTAGCGGCAAGTGGTTTCCGCGATTGCTTATAGTTTTATCCACCATTTTTACGTGCTAGCCTCACGCTAACACATAAAAAAGTAACTATAAAGTTTTCGAACTGTCACATCAAAAAAATGTACATATAGAGAAAAGTTCCGTTTACATCCGGTAGGAACGCTACCTCAGCTCAATACCTTATGATTTTAAAAATTTTGCATTTTTCAATGCTGTTTTTAGAGCAGTGGGCCGGATTCCCAAAGGTCGTGGGTTCGTGTCCCATCTAAGATTCACTTGTGCCGAAGTAACCTTATACATTATGTTGTTGACGTGATAATTTCGAAACTTTTTCTAGTTTTTCGTGCTAGCCCCACAATACTTTCCCCATAGCTTTAGGACCATGTACAGTCACGTGCTGTCACAGCCGACACTACTACACAGCTACAATTGATTGTAGGTGTGTAGTGTCAGCTTAGAATAGCACTACCCTCTCTCATCCCGTCGGTGTCGTAAAAGGCGACTAAGAGACTAGCCTTCAGGAGACGGGCAGCAGCGTCTCCTACACACTTGGCCATACTTTGATCGCCAACCCACCTGCCAAGCGCGGCGACTATCCCAAACCCCCCCTTTTGGGGGAGGCCTATACCCTGCAGTGTGTGTTATGTGGCTGAGACGACAGTCACGTGCAATAACATAGAAACTCTTAGCAACCCTGTCACATTACAAGATTTAATGACATTCGTGGACAGAGAAAACTTTGTTTCCGTGTGTGTCAATGCGATAAGGTTGCTTATCGTGACTGTACCTTCATTTGGACTACCAACTGGCAGAAAGTAGAGAAAAATGTGCCATTTTTATTTCCTTTTTAATAGTTTCTTTTTTCACAAAGAAAACACGAAATAACAATGTCCAGTCAATAAATCGGTACACTGGGTCCCTTATGCGGTGGTCCTACATTGTGTACTGGCCACGAGGCATAGCATCTGAACATAAAAGCGTTAAGGCGCATGCGTTTGAATGCCATTAAGTAACTTGAGCTCGAGCTAATCAAAGAGGTAAAACAGGGATTTATTGTGTGCACTGTACCTTGGCAAGTTTATTGTACAGTGTTATGACGGCAGCAATTACTCAACTCTCGTATAAACTCAGTTTTACAACTACCGTTACCGACTGGTAAACGCTTAGTGGAATTTGGCTTGGCTCGATAGCGCTTTTGGTGATGAACCTGTCTAGCGCTAGTGGTTGTGAGCTACTTAATTCCTTCTTCAAAGAAGCTACATGGCAATAATATCTGTGATATTGTCTGCTATCCTAATCCTAATCTTAACTCATACAATGGATCGCAAAAATTCCGGGTCTCTAACAAAAAGTGTGATAATCTCTTAAATCCATAAAATTAATTTGAGTAACAATAGATTTTAGATGACTGATTATTATAAAAAGAAAATATGTAACACGTTTTGTACACTATTCAATTTAAGTTAAATACAAAAAAAATGTAAAAAAACACTTTTTATTTAAGACAACAAAAGTACGCATCGCAGTTTATTAAAAAATACTTTTTTTGTGGTTTTAATTTATCTTGTTTTTCCTCCACACACCCGTATCTTCATTTTTTTTTTTAAGATTTTGACCTATGTTTGCCCATACTTCCACTAGCGCATTATTTAACTTGAGTAAGGTAGCTGCAGCAAGAAAGCGTTGCCTAACCTATCTCTTGAGCTTGTCCCATGCATGGTCTATGGGATTTAAGTCTGGGCTTCGAGTTGGTCACTCTATGCTGGTAATACCGACGTCTTGAATGAGCAGTAGTCTGGGCTTCGAGTTGGTCACTCTATGCTGGTAATACCGACGTCTTGAATGAGCAGTAGTCTGGGCTTCGAGTTGGTCACTCTATGCTGGTAATACCGACGTCTTGAATGTGCAGTCTTCACCAAATGAGCAGTAGTCTGGGCTTCGAGTTGGTCACTCTATGCTGGTAATACCGACGTCTTGAATGAGCAGTCTTCACCAAATGAGCAGTATGCATAAAAATGAAAGTATCCACTAAGAAAGGACCAGCATGCTCATTTTAAATACGACTTAAAGTTTTGTTTATTGACATCTTTGTTTATTCTTGATTTCACATATTTATAGTGGAGCTTACGTTTAGTTACGCATGACTTTTTTAGGCCTTTAGTCATCCAGTTCACCCTAGACTGTCGATTTGAGTTTTATTATCTTAATGTGTTTAAGAAACTATCACAAATTTTATTAGTGACTCGGAACAGTGTATTATAAATGTTTTTTGTTTGCCCTTTATTCACGCCCAAATAAAGCATCCAACCGATTTTTGGCAAAGAGTCAGTAGAAAGGACAGAGAAAAACATAGGTTACTATTTATCCATATACTCCCACGTTTATATATATTTCTACACATAAATACTTATATATATGTATAATTATATGTATTTATATCCGTTACCCTAGTATCGCATAACACAAGCCTTACAGTGCTTACTTTGGGGCAAGGTTAATTGGTGTGAGTGTGAGAAATATTATTATTTTATCGTTCATCAAAAAAATTACATACTTATATTACGTATGTAAACTATGATAAATTTAATTATTTTACAGATTATGTTTGTAGTTACTTAGCTTTCAATAATATTACTTAGCCAGCTAAATAATATTAGGTACGAGTATATGCAAACTTCTAAAAAATATGTATCGTAGAAGTATCCATTAGAACTTTGACCTATTAAGGTTCGAAGTTCTTAAAAAAAATAATTACGAAATCTTTTCAGTAAGTGCTGTCATTTGTCCAATACCGCAACTTTCCTTAACCGCGGTGCTCCAATAAAGTAAAATCAAAGTAAATTATTAAAGGGCATAATTGCGTCCTAAGTGAGGCGTGAACAGAAAAAAGTTCTTGACGAAATTAGCTTCCAAAGGGTTGTCTCGACGTCCAAGATTACGAGATAATCGTCACAAAGAAATTCGTCAAAGTAAAGGATTGAAGTTAACAGTTTTAATTTTAAAGTTTCCCCGTCGCGCTCGGTTTAATTTCCGGCGGAGAAATTATCAGGAAGAACTAAGCCGTTGGTCGGCGGCTTTAAAAACTGTGCGAAAGTAGCGGCCGACTTTAACTACCTGTCAACTATTGCTGGGGAAACAGTTTGCGGAACTGCAGAATGCACATTGCAGAAACACTTGGAAAATGAAACTTCATTATCTAAAGTTTTTATATTTTGCTAGTGATCGCCCGCGGTTTCACGCTTTTTTTGAGAGAGCGGAATGCATTTATGCACACCAAAAGGATATGCTGGGCTCAACTGACGCCTCTCGGCCCCCCATTCAGCTGTGAAAGTCTCAATAGGAGAAGGAAGGCCGGGAGGAAGGCTTAGGCACTTAAAATATGGGAATATTAAGATAAAAAAGTACCCATGTTTTTTCTAGGCCATAAATGTGTGCGCCAAATTTCACTCAAAACCGTTCAACCTGTTTTATGTGATCGAGTAAAAAACACCCAAAATTTTACATTTACAATATTAGTAGAGGTAGGAAGGATAGTGATTTATGATTTTGTAATTTTTGCATTTTTCAATGCTATTTTTATACTTATGGTAAATTTTAAATAGAAAAATATTGGAAAAAATTAACTTAAATTAAAAATTAACCGAGAGTCTCGGTAGCTCAGCGGTTAGAGCATTGGACCGGATTTCCAAAGGTCACGGGTTCGATTCCCGTCTGAGAATTCACTTGTGGCCGAGTTAATTTTTTCCAATATTTTTCTATTTAAAATTTACCATAGGATAGTGATGATTTTATGTGAAATCAAAGATTTGTAACGTGAAATCTTTCAAATAACTGTGTTAGAACAGCAAAATTAAAAGTAACTTATTTTAGCATAAAAAGCTGACAGCCTGTACCCTACCACCTGCAGCATGAAGGCAGCAGACAATGCCATCCAAGTTGCTGTCCACTGAGCCAAACAGATGTGAATCATCTACACGAAGAAGAAGAAGTTGAAAGCACGAAGAGTAACATAGGTTTCTTTTATCCCGATATTCCCACGGATCAGGAATCCCGCGGGTGAATCGGCGGGAGGAAGCCAGTATTGCAATATTTCATTATTATCTGTCTAGATGTTATTGCCGCATAAAAATTGGTTCCCTCATTTGCCAAGTAAAAAAAAAACTGTCGCCGTTCGCACACCCGTTTTATGATACTTTGTGCTACCTACCTAATAGTATTGACATACTAAAAACAAAAACGCATAGCTTAGTCGTTACAAAGGAGCGAAGCAAGCATATGTTGCTGAAATAAATCGAAACAGCAATTTTCTATCTTACTATCTAGAATGAGCTTCCCGCATTACTACCAAAGCTAAAAAAGTCACGCTGTTCGCACACTGAATTTATGATATTGCCAGTTTATGATAGATACTTACCTAATAGGAGGTGTCGACACACAAAACAAAAACGCATCGCTTATTTTTAAAATAAGGTTCGCAGCAAACATATTTTGCGGAAATAAATCGAAACAGCGATTTTCTGTTTCACTATCTAGAATGAACTTCTCAGTTTATTTGATAGATACCATAGTTAATAACCTACTTCTTTTTTTTAAGTCAGTTAAAAAAGACACGCCGTTCACCACACCAAATTTTTGATACTTTACGAAACCTTTAATGAATAATGTCGTCACACTAAAAACAAATACGCGTAGCTTAATAGTTAAATAAATTAAGCATTTGTTGCTAAAATAAATTGAAACAGCCATTTTCTCGCTCACTATCTAGAACGGTTTACTTAAAAAAAACTTACACTTACTAATATATACCGTGATTGACAGACAACGCACAGCCCAACCGGCTGGACCAATTAAGCTGAAATTTTGCATACAAGTACCTTTAACGATGTAGGCGAGCACTAGAAAAGGATATTTTGATATCCCCACAGGAACTAGTAACAAATTAAAAGTTAAAAAACAAAAACGCATCGCATAATTTTTAAATAAAGCAAGCATATTTTGCTGAAATAAATCTAAACAGCAATTTTCTCTCTCACTATCTAGAATGAGCTTCCCGGTAAGAGCAGTAAACTCCGCTCGGATCCAAAACTTTAGTATGTGGCTTACTTCAACTTCTTTATGGCACTATTGGAAAGTGCATAGACTCCCAATTTTCTTTTATCAACAAAAATTATCACCGTGAAATTACAGAAAACTTATTACCTTTATATTTGGAGTTTGCAGTTTTGATTGTCAAGAGAAAATTTAGCTTCTTTCATCGTAAATTATCAAGTACTATTCATTGAGTAAAATACCTTTTACAAATTAAAACAAGGTTTTTACTTATCTATTTGGCTTCAAATTGCGTTCTATTTTATGCATTTTATTTTCCTAAAGTTTGTGGCGACAGCCTGCAACATCGTTCACGCTACGCAGTAGGTAATTGTTTGCCCTTAAAATATTTATTAAACGTATGATATGAATTCATCCAATTAAATCTGAATCATAATACACCAAAAGACGTTTAATGTCAGAAATGTACACTAGGATTTGCAAGTGTCACAAACAGTTAATTTCGAATTTTTAACAAGAAATGGATTTACACTTTACAGTAATTAATTAAAAAAATCTGTTAAAAAAAACAGCATCTATTTCACGTGCGCAAAGTTGTGAACGCGAAAATTGAGTAAGTACAAAGCACATCAATAGATCACAAACTAGAAATTGCTCCTCCAGTCGATTGCATCCACGAACCAAGCCAGATTTGTGCTCGTGAGAAGAAAAAACAAAATTACAGTCAATTTGTTGCGATATCCTTATGGGAAGGCAATCCTCTTACGTGTAGAGTTATGTAGAGAGCCGGCCAGCGTAACCAACAAACGGGTATTAAGGAACGGTACGGATTTGGGATCGTAGATTCTCGTACCGAAATCCTGTTAGGCAGTTACTTTATTTTTATTTAGACGAATATCGTAAGCTTTTACGGAATGTATTTGGTTCTTTCGTGAAATATTTATGATGTTCGCTCGTGTTATGCGATTTAACTCATTGATAATAAAACTGTAATTACAACGAAAAAGTACCTAGGTATGTTTTGAGGACTAATAGACTAAAGGCTGGTTCACACTAGGGCGAGCCGCACAGCGCCGCAACGCATAACGAAATTCATCGCTTTTGAACATTTTATATCAACGGATCGCTTGCTGGGCGTATTTATGCGCTGCGATACGGCTGTAGCATGCACAAGCTTACATGACGCTGAGCTGCGACTCTTAGTGAACGCGGACATAGACGCGGACGGCCGCTAGCTTTTTCTGTTAAACTTCTTTTTAGAGTAAAAAAAACATCTATATTTTTTTTATGTAACGGTTTCAGAAATTTATAATCTGGCAAAGTCCAGCAGCATATTAAAACCTGATAGAATTATTAGTCATAAATTGATTACATACACACACCATAGGTACACTGGACAACCGCATCAAAGCAATGTTATCTAAATTCGTTAGTAAAAAAAACAAAACTAAAAGCATTATTTTGCACATATAGCAACAGACTCTTTAAAAAAGTAACACCTCTAAATCCGTATCTGGTAGTGCGAGCAAACCTAATGACTACCTCGGAGCGCGCAAAAGTTTTTCGCTTTGCTCGAGTCTGTTCTATCTAAATAGGGTGGTTATTACAGGTGATGGCCGCTAGATTTTGACTTGAAGACAAATCATGATAGTATTTTTTTGTAAAAATAAACATGTCCTTGTAGCTTATTGGATTGGCTCCAGGTTTACTATTTTGTATTCTGTGGTCAGATCATCAATTACTAAAATGTCTTGTTCAATTCTAAAAACATTAGTTGTGGTATACATGGGAATAAAGCGTAGGAAAGGTTAGAAGGACCAAGAAGACATGAGTCACGTGCTAGCAGCAACTGAGCAAATGCTCAAGTCATGCTTTTTATAGGATTTTAATTAGCGTAGAAGCCATGGTTATGACCACTAACCCGGTTATGGTCAATGTTACATGCGTAAAAATACTTCTAACCATTTTTAGGGTTCCGTAAGTACCTCAAATGAAAAAAAAGGAACCCACTTTGTTGTCCCTCTGTTCGTCCGTCCGTCCGTCTGTCGTCGTTTATCTCGGGAACGCGTTTAGGTATCGTATACAAATACATGAAACTATACATATGTAATTAAAACATAAAAATAGCCTTTACAATACAATTCAATAACTCTTTATTAAAACACCATGTACATATTACATTTACAATATAAAGTTTTTAATGAGTTGAAGCGTTATAAAGGTGGTTATCTCTGCCAGACAACCCACAGTATGAAGAGATTAACAGGAAAAAGGCAAGCAGGGTGTATAATAATGGACGGAAACAATTATAAATATTTATTTGTTTTAGAAACTAAATTTCGGGAAAAATACGGGAACGCCTGAAGGTATCGAGTTGAAATTAAAACCAAATATTCAAGACATAAATCTCTTTAAGCTTTGAAATAAATCAAAATTGTAGGGCCGCCAAAAATGACGCAAAAACCTAGGTATATTTTGACAAGGGAATCATAACTCATAGGGTACTTCCCGTTGCCCTAGAACTATAAAATTAGACAAGTAATATAGTCGTTTAACAAAAGAACAGGAAAAAATATAAAAATATACATTTTTATTTAATTATAAAGAAGTCTTTAGTGAATTTAACTGAAAAATTCGGAAAAAATCTGCGAGACTCAATTGTTGACCTATTTATAATATTATATAGGTATCAATTTACCTACAAATTTGTGCGGTACCCTCGGTGGGTGAGTCCGACTCGCACCTGTCCGGTTTTTCGTGTTCTGATTGATAACGTCAATCGTCATAACAATAATTCACGCATGTTTGTGAAATGCACATATTTTACAGGTTGTTGTTCTAGAATGGACGTGATAATTGGCAAGTCAAGATAAATACTAATGTGTGGAATTATGGCATTGTTGAGTCCTCAAAAAATCTTACTTATTTCGCTTCTTCTTCTTAGCGTGTCGATGGCAGACACTAAAGTATCGAGGCCCAGAATTCAGCCACTTTGACAGCCTTGTCGGATGCTGTCACGCATCCTCCTGCGTGCAGGTGTACCTCAATGCCATTCTGGGTCGAGCAATTGGTTGATTTTACACTGATGACGGGAGCAGCAAACACTGCGTTACCGTGCTTCGGATGGGAGGCCATCGTGGGGAAAGGATTTGCCAGTTAGCTTATTTCGCTGCTAGCCTAGCTTTCGTCGCCTATCGAAGACAAATCGCTTGCAATAGCGTAGATCTCAATAAAAAACTGTGGATAGGTACAACTTTACTGCTGGCATACTATCTTCTGTATAAAAAGGCGTCACAAAAGCCGCTACGGCCTCAAAGCTTTTTTAAACTACATAAGCCTTTTTGCTTACAAATAAATCACGCAACCCCCATCATATGATAGTTCACGCTAAATAAAACAGAAACTAGATTAAAGTTAATGTAAAGCGTAGTACATGAATGCGGTAACTCGAGAGCTGCCAGACAATGCAGGCTCCCTTATTGCATAGGTCTTAAATTGTGCTGTGGTTTCAATGCATGCCAGTGACGTTAAATTATTGTCCCCAGGCCATGTTACACTGCCTATGCAGGCGGTCACGTGTGCACTAGGCTTATAGCCGAAGTGTTGTATGCGGATCTTTTGATTTGTCTTGTAGATGGTAATGTTTGGTGAAAAAAAGGATAAAGTTGGACGAAAGTCGGACGACGACGGTTTTTTATTTGACGTACTGAGCACGACTTCTCTCTATTTTGTGGCACGACCCCTTGATTTCGAAAGAAAAAAGGTTATTTTTTATTGACTACTTCAATTTAGTGTCTGAATTAAAGGGTGAAATACGCTGAAACATGCTCTACGCACTAAAATAAGAGTGCAAACATTTATTTCAATAAACATGAAGACATTTAAGACCAAACCATACCAGATTCAGAATTTATATATAAACAAACGTAGGTATCTAAGTATTGATAAGGCTGAAGATGGAAGCGAGTCTCTCCCGGAATCCTCAACCACTGAGGAACTGGTTATCTTATCTTTAACTGCCGGAACACAACGATTGTTGTTATGGCGTCAGACTTCGATAAGATGGTGGTAGCTAGCCAGGCGGACTCACATAAAATTAGAACTATTTATTTTCTATTCGAATTGGTACTATTTACTTAGACACCCATTTAAATATATTATATAGGGCAAGCAGGAATATGTAGCTCCGTTTACGTCCTGTGGGAACGCTGTACGATATGCGGAGCGATGGCTGGTTCATGCGTCATGCTCGGGAACGGGTGCCGCCAGCGGAAATGGGTCTACTTTAGTCTGCTTATCTTAATGTTGTGCTTTAAGCTTATTTTTTTTTTTTAATAAATTGATACTGACCTGTATGTTCCTCACAACTTGCAGTACAGTAATCTTGTAATGCGAGAAATGTTGTAATGTATGATAGATATGTCTTTATCTGCCAGTTGACAATTGTTTACGGTTACAATAGCCCATAAAATGTAATATTATAATTAGTATTTTCTTTTGTGATGGAAATTGACCTTACTGATATGTTAAAGTCACTTTTCAATTTGACGACTCTGTATGAAATAAAACAGGGAGAAAAAAACAGCCCTTGACGAGTTTCTTGTCGGTTCTTCTCGTTACAAGGTCTCCCGCCGTAGGGTTTGTAGACCGATGGCGTAGCTTCTTTGACTTTCATAAGTGCTTGTAACAGCCTAGACTGAATAAATGATATTGAATTTGAATTTGAATTTGATATCTCATACATTTTTTACTTTACCTCCTCGATACTTACTCGAAAGCTATTCGTGCTAGGCCTACTGAACTTAATTTAATCACTTTTTGTTTTCGTAAAGTTGAAAAAAGCTTATTAAAGTAGGTATAATAGTATGTAAATTTTCGCAATAAAATAATAACTCATTTCGTGTATAATAAAAGGAAACTTAAGATCAAAGGTCCACGCAATTACGTGCCGTTTTGTATCAAATTCGTTATGTGGTACAGTTATTTCGGCATATGATTTGTTATTATTATGGTATCATTTTAGTAGACGCGAGAGCAAGTGCATACATAGTTATTACGCGTCTGAACAAAGATTTATTACCGGACGCAAGTCAAAATTTATGGTTCTACGACCGATTTCTCTGAGCAATAAGAGCTATTTTTGAAAACCTTTTTCCTGTTTCACCTGTATACACAACGTGGTCACACCCAAATCGTGGACGATCATAGTTCGTATATACATTTGCATGTTATTTGAGCTGTCATTATCTCAACGTATTGTGAAAATTGTTCCTAATAACACTTTCTAATTTTGTTCTTTATACTTATTTGATTTGCTATTTTGATAATTGCTGAGTACTCTTACTTTATTGAATAAGCCATGATATTTATTTCTTATTCAAGTCTTTGGAACGGGTATTTCTTACAACTGTAGTCTTTGGAATCAATTTAAGGCAATTATTAATTTGCATATACACTGACAAGCACACATAATGGCCCACCCCGTTAAAAAAAAAACAAATTACAACAAAAATTGTGGACATGAAAGTGTGTGTGTGTATGTGTCTTTATGTTTGTGTTTATGTTCGTGTGCGTGATGTGCGTGCATATGTCCCTTATGCCATGTCTGCCTTTTGATGTGTGTACCTACTTGATATTTTAGTTGGAGCCAATATCCGTAATCTAAAATATCATTGTTTATGACAAATCGTTTCAATTAGTAAGAATTTAGCAATACCATTTGTTTGGGACTAATCCTGCATACAATATTAACATGAAATTAGAAATCTAACAATTCAAATTTGACTGCATTTGTCCATTGTCTCATTTAGATTTAATGGAACATTTGAGAGATGGATGTCAGCAATAATCGAAATTCCACAGGCTTCCCACCAAACGAATTAAACAATCGATTTAATCGTTCACTTAATTACCGAATTAATGTCGGTTACGAGTGTGCGGTAACTTACCACGAACTATGCAGCTGAAGTCGAAACCGTTTCGGAATTAAATGAGCCGAAATACTTGTAAGTTCGAAAAGAATCGATCGGTGGAAAAGATTTCTGAAAATACTTTTAATTATGTACCTTTTTAATTACTGAGCAAAGCCATTGTTTTTTTTTTTTAATAATAATTCAGCTTTTACGTAATTCGAAGTGATTTTTATTATGTTTAAGCATTTGTTTTTGTAAAGTGTTTTATTTAAGTGCCGATGCTAAGGAACTAAGCCAGAAGATTTTTTTGCGCGTAAGTACTATTTTTGTTTTGTCATTTTTTTCTCAGGTTGTCATCTATTTTTCACAATAATATTTTTATTAGTCACTACTAGACTGACTCAAAGGATCTCTGTCATGGATTCTAACTTATCGAATTCACTAGACATAAGTAATCAGTAGCTATTTGCATTCGAAGCTTTTTACAGAAGGAAGCGCGTAGGCAGGAAACGTATTCGAATTGGACCAATCAAATTATTGGTCGACCGTATGAAAGCCTTATTAATTCACTTTCATTTCATAATTGCATCGATTAAAAATAGCGAGAGGCGGACACGTAATTAAGTTTCGAAAGATAATCGTTGATAAGTAGATCGCACGTTAAAAAACCCGTTAACTTCTGTTAATTGCATTAAAGTCACGTTCCTAATACAAATTGATTAATGAAATTAGCGTCATTACTGTATCATCAAATATTTAATTAATAGTATTTTAACATTTCTCTTACTCTTACAGAGATAAACAAACAATGACCTAATATTGGAGTCACGATTAGTTTCGAAACAAGCTTTATTAATTATTTTTAAGAATTATAATTTGTTTCTTTTTTATTAAGATAGGAAAAAAAGACACCTTCCTTTCTAGGAATTTTGGGGACAAATTTCAAAATGTTATCTATAGTCTATACTCGTAGATCAAAGAGATGTTTAAGGAGTGTTGTAGCTTGGTGAAGACACCTTGCCCATTAAATTTCTTCTCATCAGCCATTTTTAATGTCCCCACTACTAGGGCACTGGCATTCCTTATAAATAAATAAATAAATAAATAATTGCATACAAACACACCAATTATCTAGCCCACGTTAAGTTTCATTAAGAATTTGTGTTATGGTTACTAGATAACGGATAAACATACTTATATACTTTTTTTTTTTTTGTAAATACATACATAATATACATATTAAACACCCAGACCAAGACAAATAGACATGTTTATGCACACAAATATTTGTCTTGTCCGGGGATCGAACCCGAACAGAGGTCCCTCTGGCGCAGAAGGCAGGCTTAGTACCCCTGCGCCAAACAGGTCGTCAATCGTCAATCCTTATGGATGGATAAAGAGAGTGGGCCATGATCCACCACGCGGGCCCAATACGGATTGGTGGGTTTTAACGTCTGCAAATGCAGCTGGGTCCAACGGCTTAACGTGCCTTCCGAAGCACGGAGGAGCTCGAGATAGTAAAATTTTGGTCATTGAATTACTTAGTTACGTTTTATTTTTTCATCATTATTATCTTCACCAGCAATTTTAATGTCCCCGCCTGTAAGGTTGATGTATAGAATGGATTTCCTTAAGGCTCTATATGACTGAAGGGAGATAGTAATAAAAAGGGGACGCGAGCGGGAGCGAGACCGCTTTTGCTGATTAGGCGAACAAACCACGAAATTACTTGTTCCTAAATAACTATATTAATTTAAAGAGAAATTAAACTACAGGATGCTAAAAATTGGTGTCCACTTATTAAAACAATTTCCCCATAACCCCATTTGAGAATAATCTTGAATTTTTGTCATACATTTTAAACAAAAAATATACTAGAAAAAAAGCAACTTGTCTCATGTCATGAATGAAACAAGTTGCTTTTTCTAGTATATTTTCTTGTTTATTTTATATCACATAAAAATAACACTGTAAAATGCATATATTAAAAAGTTATAATAGAATTTTTGTGTTTTTAGGGGGTCATTTCGAAAAGAATATGTGTCGTGGCAAAATCATAAAATCGTGTTTCTGGTACATTACAAATCTAGTATGAAGAAATGTATATCTTATTAACAGATTTGTAACATCTCTAACCATCCTATAGTTTTATATCAAAAAGTACATACTTTTCTGTATAGCGTCTTAATACGGATGGATAATAAGACTGGATAAGACAAAATAACCCAGTCGGGTTATGACCCTCCACCAACTGCAAATGCAGTCGAGTGCCTTCCGAAGCACGGAGGAGCTAGAGACAATAAATGTTTGATAACCCATCCCGTGACTGACCATTGTGAAGACCTTAGAAGATACGAAAAACCATAAATACATTTAGCCCAAAATAAAGCGCATATTTTGTAAAAATAATATATATTTAATATTGCATGTGTTTTTTAAAAATCTGTGCATTTTCGATAATAATATGATCTATTTTCAAAGACGTCTTTAAGTGAAATTCGATGTCTCAAAAGAAATTCTAAGCTTTTAATTAAACACATAAAATAGCTCAATAGCGTATACGGTATAAAGTATTATACATGCTTTTTACGTCGCTAAGCAGAAGCCTTTGTTTCAATTTCCAATTTAGCCAATATGAACTCTATTATACAAAAATTAAAGAGTATAAAAAGAAAAAAGGGCAGATTAAAAGCCGTGACTAGCCATTCAAGCGGGGTATAAAAGCTGTATAAAAGTGTTTTAATTAAACTGTTGTTATTGATGGAGACCCGCGAGATGGCGTTTAATCAACATCTGGAGCTTTCTTTATTTTTAATTCGACTTAATTGCGAGAGTTACGACGTCGTTCGGACTAAGGCCGAAACGTTTTACGCTCAAAACCTTTATTGGTTCGAGCGAGTTCGATCTTAATTACGAAAAGTATAGCTCATTCTATGT
The DNA here is from genome assembly GCA_910589605.1 of Chrysoteuchia culmella. Lineage (NCBI taxonomy): Eukaryota > Metazoa > Arthropoda > Insecta > Lepidoptera > Crambidae > Chrysoteuchia > Chrysoteuchia culmella. The sequence continues at coordinate 14,120,862 of OU342653.1, forward strand.
GAAGTTTGCACAGCAAAGACCTGAGACAATAGTTGCAGAGGCACAATAAAATTGGACCTTCGCTTTATTTATTTGTGATATTGGGAGTTGAGAAGTTGGCGTGGGTTCAGCCGGCAATCTTTCGGAATAGACCGTCACAGGATGGGTCACCAAAAAATATCTTGAGTTAATCCGTGCCTCGACAGACACGTTAAGCCGTTGGTCTTATTAATTCTATTGACGTTTTCTCTACAAATACCAAAGACAATAGTTGTAAACTAACTTCGCCAGTGGTGGAGTGGATTCACCCTGCAATAATGGCGGATAAGCAAATTTCCAAATGGATGGGTCACCAAAAATTATCCCCCTCAAGTTCCTTCATACTCTGTAGGTCAGGTTTAACCGTTGATCCGTATCCTCATGCGTCTATATCCAAATTCCGTCCGCGAATATCCAGAAAGACCCGTACTCCAGCAATGAGGTTTTAGAAATGGTGATGGTGATAATAGCTCTTGTTCTATGAGACATTTTGCAAAGACAATAGTTAGAAAGGTACAATGGAACTCCACTTTAATTTGCGACGCTGGGAGTTGACGCAGCCAAGGAATGCGCTCTCGTTAATTAAAATTATTTGGGTGAGATCACATTATTGTGATGCAGTTGGTGGTTTGTTTTTATTACTGAAATATTATGCTTAGTTTAACTTGAGAAAGGTGAATTATGTTTGAGAATTAAAATATAAGTGTTACCAACACATCTTCTGTATCTACAAATACATCACTCACCTACTGAAACCCCTTTGATTTCAATATTTAAGGCCAGTTTCATCACCGACTGATAAGTTCGGTAGAGCTTATCTGACAGATAATTTGTGAGTCTGTTGTATCACAGTCTATCTATGCTTAATTTAACCCGAGAAAGGTAAATTAAAATATAACTGTTATTAACCTACACATCTTCCGTATCTATAAATTCAACACTTACTGATAATTCCTCTGATTATAATATTTAAGGCCGGTTTCACCACCGACAAATACGCTTGGGATAGCTTATCTGGCAGTATAGCAAAGCAGTTGTAATATGAAAAACATGTCAAATTATCCTAAAGATCCTAACAGAGTTTACCTGTAAAGTAAAAAGCGGCCCAAAAAGGAGTATTTTTATTTGAGTCCTATCTATAAATAGGTAATAAACTTTCAAAATAGCATTGTTTTCAACTAAAATTAGAACCCATGACACATGATCATTCGAGTAATTAGAAGTAAAGTTAATTAAGTGGTAATCTTTGTTATTCATCTCCAATTATCATAAAATACACATTAATACAAACTAATTTGGCATGAGAACATTAACTTGATAACAGTTTAATTTAAGCGATCTTTTGGTCGATGAAACAGAGGGTTGACTTGGGTAGCTTTGAATAGTATATACATAACGTGACATACACTTTCATACATTTCAAAATCCTACTTAAATTAAAATTGCGAAAGTTTGTGAGGATGTTTGGATGTTTGTAACTCTTTCACGCAAACATTACTGAACCGATTTGAATGAAATTTTGCACACAGATAGAAGATAGCCTGGATTAAAAAATAGGCTACTTTTAAATCGATATTCCCACGGGAACGGGAACCACGCGGGAGAACCGCGGGTGGACGCTAGTAGTACAAACCTACATAAAATATTAAATTCAAATTGTAGATTTTAATGTATTTGGATGGCAATTTAGTAGCTAAATTTATTAGTTTAGTTTGGTGTTTAGATAAATACTAACCACGAAGAATTACACAGTATTAATGATCGTGACGATCCCTGTGTTTGCATTGCAGGGAAAAAAACAATGAAGAAATGGCAGAGAATCGAAATGTGAAAATCTTAATAACATTGTCTGATGATACAATTAATACAAAAATACTAGAAAAAAAGTCGAGTCGAACTCGCACATGAAGGGTTCCGTAGGAGCAAGCATAGATACTAACTTTGATCGATGACAATAATTTGTGTTCTAAAGTAGCTGTTAGTATTTTAACTTTGATCGAAAACAATAGTAATAATTACTAAATTAGGTATTCATATGACTATCGATTACGTACACCTACCCAAATGCCACTTTGATTTATCGTCTGCAAAAATCTTTTTTTTTCATAGTGTGTATGAATGACAAGTTAATATTTGCGGTTTCGAAAATGTGCTATAGCTCTGAAACTGCTAAATATATTTCGTTCAAACCAGTTTTCGTTAAAAGTTTTTATAAAGATCTACATAACAGCATAATATTTTTTAGATTTTCACTTTTTTATTTAAAAAATTCGAGGGGGCACACATTTTATCACTTTGGAAGTGTATATTTTTCAAACGGTTGACTTTGAGAAAAAACCGTTATAGGAACCTCAATGTATTTTTATCTACAGATGTATAGGGTACCCCACACGTATAGGTTCGATAAAAAAAAGTTTCAGTTCCCTTTGGGAAATGTGCTATATTTCTAAAACTGCAAACTATATTTCGTTCAAACCAATTTTCATTGAAAGTTTTTATGAAGATCTACAGCATTTATTTTTTATTTTTTGCTCTTTTATTTCAAAAGTTAAGGGGGGGAGGGACACACATTTTACCACTTTGGAAGTGTGCATCTTTCAAACGGTTGAATTTGAACAAAAATCGTTATAGAAACCTTAATGTAATTTTTAAAGACCTATCTATAGATACCCTACACGTAGGTATAGGTTTATTGAAAAAAATCAGTTTCCATCCTATGTATGGGGGGGTATGTAAGAAGGGGGGCCTTTTTATATATTTTTTTTATTTTTATGTAAAAACCGTAAAGCGGTTTACAGAATACATAACTACCTACTGTGTAATCCTCATAGTCTTGGAATTAAGTGGCTGTGACATACGGACGGACAGACAGACAGACAGACATGACGAATCCATAAGGGTTCTGTTTTTTGCCATGATGCTACAGAACCCTAAAAATGGACAGTACTAACAATTTTCCAGACGATTTTTTCATATATTTTTCTATTAAAATGTGTCATTTAAGATAGCATTAAAAATGCAAAATTTAAAAATTATAACCATTGCCTCTGACTCAAACTGAATCTAATTAAAGTAATGTAAAAGTCTTATACATTAAACTTATTCTTTTCATAACATAAACTGCCTATTCGTTTATATATTCGCATCTTCGTATTAATTTACTGCTACAAACAGAAACAAATCATTATAAATCTTCTTTTCAGATGCTTTCATAACAAATGTAATAGTTTTTTTCTCCTTCAAAAACAGTAATAACAATCTGTGAAGTTGACAGATAAATATGAAGCAATTTAAATTGCAACGATAAGAATTTAAATAATTCTAGTCACGCGATTTTCTTAAAGGTTTGTGTCAAATTAATAATGCTGTTATTACTGTTAAAATATCATTGTAGTTGATAAATATTAAACAAGAAAATATACTAGAAAAAAGCAACTTGTCTCATGTCGCCCTGACATAACGCAAGTTGCTTTTTAGGGTTCCGTAGCTTAATGGCAAAAAACGGAACCCTTATAGATTCGTCATGTCTGTCTGTCCGATGTATGTCACAGCCACTTTATTCCAAAACTATGAGGATTACACAGATGAAACTTGGTATGTAGATGTATTCTGTAAACCGCTTTACGGTTTTTACACAAAAATAATATATATATATATATATATATATTAAGGGGGGGCTCCCCATATATGGAACTGAATTTTTTTTTCATCAAACCTATTCGTTTGGGGTATTATAGATAGGTCTTTAAAAAATACATTGATTTTCTAGTATTTCTTGTTTAATATTTAACACATAAAAATAGCATTGTAAAATGCAAAATTAAACGTTACAATTATTGTAGTGTTTTTTAATTAGTTAGTACTGACATTAAATCACAGATAACACATTTTTTTTCAGTTTTAAAGAGCATTATTTTCAGGTTTTGAGAGGAATTATAAGTATCGATAAACGTAATATCACATTATTCATAGGTTTAAGTTTAGTATATCCATAAGATATAGATGAGTTTAAACGAATAAAAAAAGCTTTGTTAACGAAAGTAATAGTTAAATAATAAATTATAAAATCTTAGTCGCTTTTATATTTTATTAAGGCAATTTTTTAAACAAGTAAATATACTAGAAAAAAGTAAGTTGTTTAAAAATTTACACATAAAAATAGCATAACATACAAATAGAATTTCAATTTTTTTTATTTATTTGCGGCAGCGTTTCATTGTAGATTATAAAAACATTTTGATCATCCAAGAAACAGTCAATATATTTTAGGAACACATTCAATTTTACGGTAAATCAAACGCTATCGCTATACGTACTTTACAGTATAAAACTTAGGTGGAGATGTTACAAATCTAGGAATAAGATTAAAATTTATATTTCTTCATATCTCTATCTAAATTTGCAAAGTTTCAGAGACACGATTTAATGATTTTCGACACTTTTTCTTTTCGAAAAGACCCCTAAAGCCACGAAAATTCAAGATTATTCTCACATAGGTTTACATATTCTATTGAATTAATTAGTGGACACCAATAATATTAAGCATCGTGTAGTTTCATTTCTCTTTAATCGCTATAAGTAATTATTTACTACGAAGTGATTTCGTGGTTCTTTCGCCTAATCTTCAAAATGGGTATCGCTCCCGCACGCGTCGTTTTCTCATTACAATCTCGCTTCAGTGATATAGCGCTTTAAATGATTCATCCCTCATCAGCCTGTGGACGTCTACTGCTGGACATAAGCCTCTACTCTCGCTGGTCAGACGGGTTGGTAGAGGGTTTGTTTCAAGTTTTCCTTCTCTCGCACAGGTGTTCAATGCGTCGAGCCGCTCAGTCGACTCTTACGACATCCCAGGCATGTAAGTGAGTAGTGACACTTGTATTCTTAGGCCGTTACCACACGGCAAAATGATTATGAATAAAATAATTAGGTACATAAACATAACGACACAAACAAGAAACACATTGCTACTACTTCCGCTCTTTTACGATTCGTATATAACGGAACCGTTTTCCCGACGCGAGATTTAAATCTAAAAACATCATTTCAGTGATTCTTACTCGACCTTAAAATTTACATTTGCTTTAATTAAATGTAACACCATAAATTTCCTTGAGAACATTCCAAATGTATAATTTGACGTGCATTGTGGAGCGTGAGATAACGTCCACATCGGAACCGGGTTATTTTATTGTTATTGACGTTGGAACAGATAAAATTTTCGTATACGCCGACCCTCTCAGTGTTAGCGACAAATGAAATTGATAAGGAAATTTTATTGCAGGATATACGAGTATGAGCACGAGTACAAACAAAAATGTCCGAGTAAAAAAGGCTTTATAGTCACCCATACGAATGTGAATGATTCGATCAATAGGATTGAATGTCGGAATATACTACGGTACATTCGTAATTTTTTTTAGTTTCCGGTATACCAAAAAGATGTACAAAATCTGAACGGGTTTCTGAGTAGTAGCTAAATAAAAATTTAACAAAACAGAAACAAAAATATTATACTCACAGAAAACCTTATTTCGGGAATAGTCATCAAAGTTTTATCATTCGAGACTTATTCGTACTAAAAATGTCTTTCACAGATCAATACTCAAACGCAGTTGTAGACTAAATTGTGATGATTTTCCATGTTATGATACAATTATTTCTTAATACTTAATAATTTTTTTAAATAATGTTGATTCATTGTTAAACTTTTATTTTAGAAAATAAAATATAATCTACGAAAGTTACCAATTTTCAGGTATTGGCTCGTTATTGCAAATTATGTTAAAAGTTACCTTCATACTAAAAGCCTTTTTTAAAAAACGTAAAAAAAAACTATTTTTTCCAAATTTGTATGAGAAATAATTATAAATTTTAATGACAAGTTTATTATAAAATGATATGTATTTATTTAGTTGAAGTGATACATACTACTCAGTTGAACTTGCTACCATAAAAAAGCACATAAACACAAAAAACGCGATTTTCTCAGTTCGACCTGCGTGTGAATTGTGCATAACTACGTCCAAATAACACTATACTAAACTTTAAGTCAACGCGGATAAATAGCAGGCAAGCGGCGAGACAAGGCTAGTGTTACTATAAAAAATAAAATGTCAGATTCTTAAATAAAAAAATCTGGGGGTCTTCACCCGAGTTCTTTTCATAATAACAGGTGTTGTAATGCTCCATTTTTAACTCAATCTACCGTACAATTTCTTTTTTAACTTCAAAATATATTTACTTGACATTGGCAAAATTAGCGAATTTTATCGAGAGCAAGCCATTAATTAAGAAAGAAAAAGAAGAAAAGTTGCAAGAAAATTGTGGGGCCCTACCGCCATCTCTCAGCGCAGTATTGTTTCAATCTTACCGTGCTATTTCGTACTACGAATTTCTTAAAGTCATCTTGTTTTTTGACGGATGTTTTGTAATGTCTTCGCTTAATCGTCGCCTCAAAAGTGTGTTAAAATGTCAAAGTCAAAGTCAAAGATTTTTATTCAAATAGACTTATAGATAAGTGCTTTCGAATCGTCAATATTTTTGTTCCTACCAGCCATTCAGGACATCTTTAAGAATAAATGAATAAAAGAAGAAATGTCACCACTTCAATAAAAACAAAGACATTCAGGACATCTTTTAACTGATAAGAATAATTGAATAAAAGAAGAAATGTCACAACTTCAATAAAAACAAATCGCAAACAAAACATTTTTATGACATGATGGTTTCTAATAGATGTTGGTAGGGCAGCTGATCTTTTGACCATAGTATCATTTAGTTGCAAAACTTCACGTGTCGAGCTAAGTTCAGTCATTGTTCAGTCTTCACGTAATCATTTTATGAATGTTATTATGAGTTTCACGTGCTCAAGATATAACGAGGGATCTACCTGTTTTATGGGTTGTGAGACAATTTAAATGTGGAATTTATTGTGGATAGGACTTAGTACTAAAATACTTTGGTGTAGCTCTCTGTTGATACTTCTCGGTTGTTAATGTGGATGCAATGTTTTCATTGTGATAGTTATTATTTACGCAATATATAATTTTATTTGGTTTTAAGTAATTATTTTAAAATAAAGTTTAGGTTTTCTACTTTAACTTGAATGCAATAAAAGTTTTTTTTTACATAAAGATATAATAGATACTCATTACAACAACCTTAATAAAAATATATTTGCAAACAAACATGTAATTTTTGCAATACATTTTCGATCCATACTACGCCTTTCGTTCATATAACTCTTTGAAAACTTTAACACTTAATTTGAAGTATTTTAAAAGTAGCTCTCCAGTTGGCTGCAAACATTTGTTGAAAAGAGTTCTGGACACATTTCCAGGTTGAAAACTAACTAAAATGTTGCTTGTAAACCAAAACTGACTAGGCTAAATAAATTAATACGGATACGGAATACACTTCCCCTTTTCCCCCCTATTTCCCCCCCCTAATCAAATCAAAACACTAGTACTTACTTACCTTTATTAATTGTACAAATATTAATTTCATAAAAGCGTTTATTAGTAAAGTAGGTACCTCAGATCTATTCTGAGAAATTATACTTGACGCATAGTCTATTGAGACACGTCGAAGTTTATCTACAATGCACAAAAGTTCATACAGACAGAATTAAAATCAACGTAAGTAATCTAATAAATTTTTAGATAGTACTAGCGGCCGTTCGTGGTGTCACCCGCGTGGTTCCCGTTCCCGTGGGAATACCGGGATAAAAATAATCATATGTCTTAATCTAGGCTATCTACTATCTCTGTGCCAAATTTCATCTAAATCCATTCAGTAGTTTTAGCGTGAAAGGGCAATAAACAAACTAACTGACATACTTTCGCATTTATTATAATTATTAAGTAGAATTCAAAGACGAACGGAATTTGCGTTTGAATAGGCGATCCAAATGCAATGTACTAATACACCGACGATCAAATTATATACCTAGTATACAGGGTGGAAATTTAAAACGGGGTACGAAGTGCAGGTACAGAACCGTTGTAGATACATGAAAACGTTCTTAGGAAACCATCCCTAATTTTTTGAGAAATATTGAACTGGCCAGCGTGGTAGCAGTGCCTCCTATGAACGCCACAACAGGCGTGAGCTAGGAGAGGCCTGTCCAGCAGTGGACGTCCACAGGCTGATGATGATGACGTACATTTTTTTCAAAATCCGTAATAGCAGTTTAATATTTAAAAAAAAAGGATGGTTTCCTAATAACGTTTTCATGTAGCAACAACGGTAAAGGTACCTGCCCTTACTGCCCCGTCTTAAATTACCACCCTGTATATAAAAGTCTCATTTAAGCTGAGTTCTTTATTTAGTCTATTTATTTCCGCACACTGTACACGTTAAAAACAAGGACAACTTTTCGTTTCGTACTGAAAATCTTCGAAAGCCTACGAATTTGAAATTGGGCATGTTTGTTTGACTTGGCTTGTGGAAGCTCGTTTAAAAGGGATTTCGAGAAATTCTTTCGGAATTCTCGATAACTTGCGAAGCTTTTGAACTTTGTTATTAAGATTTACTTATTTATATTCATCGGTTGGTTTAATGAGGCAAGTTGTGATCGATTTAAACCTACTTAATATTATAAATGCGATATTTTGTGAGGATGTTTGGATGGATGTGTTTGTTAATCTTTCACGCAAAAACTATTGAATGGATTCGGTTGAAATTTGGCACACAGCTGATAGAAGATAGCCAGGATTAAAACATACTTTTTATCCCGATATTCCCACGGGAGCGGGAACCACGCGGGTAAAACCGCGGGACACCGCTGGTAAGAAATATAATAATGATTTTCAAAGCAAAAACATAGATCTTTGCATTATTGAGTGATTATTAACATCTTTACATTAGAAGTCATAATTCACTTTTTTAAACTTATTAGTTGCATTATAACTTTTTAATTTTGCATTTTCCAGTGCTATTTTATGTGATAAATATTAAACAAGAAAATATACTAGAAAAAAGGAACTATTCTCATGTCGCTGTCCCGTTGCATATCCCGTAAGGGCGACATGAGACTAGTTGCTTTTTTCTAGTATATTTTCTTGTTTATTAGTTGCAGTTGTATCAAGTACTTAAAAACCATATCTTGAGTACTTGAAACGACGAAAGCGATCATTCAAATATCGTTACATAAAAACCTTTTCCAAATAGTTAAAGTTGATACTCATATACAGGATGGAAATTTAAAACGGGGCACGAAGAGCAGGTATCTTACCCGTTGTAGCTACATGAAAACGTTCTTAGGAAACCATCCTTATTTTTCTGAGAAATATTAAACTGCATACACGGATTTTGAAAAAAAAAAAGTTTACAGATTTTTTTTTTATGAAAAAACTTTTTGATGCTAATCGATCCTGTTCCTAATTAAGATCAAACGGTCTAAGACACCAACTGGGGTATGAGTACTAAAAATGTCAGAAATCTCGAAAAAAAAAATCCACATATTCACTAAGAAAATAAGTTCCGTCAACGAAGGTACTCGTCGGTGATGCGGTTTTTTTTTTTTAAACTGACCATTTTCTGCTGATTGTACATTTTTTTTCTAAACCCGTGAATGCAGATCAATATTTCTTGAAAAATTAAGGATGGTTTTCAAAGATCATTTTCATGTAGCAACAACGGTTAAGGCCCTTACTGCCCCGTCTTAAATTTCCACCCTGTATAAGATAGGCAGTACCTCAGTGATGGTGGATGGAAGGCGCGCTTCCATCTTCAGTCTTATCAATACTTAACATCAGGTATGAGCTTCCATCTTCAGCCTTAACAATACTAAACATCAGGTATGATGAAAGCGTCTCCTCTTTGCTCTTAAAAAACACTTGATATTAACACCATTATGTGTATATATGAACTACTGTTTTTTAACCTAAATATAATCTCCAATCAAATTCAGTTGTAAATAAAACCATAACTAAATCCAATTATTTTGTATTCAGACGCACCAAATATGGCTGACGATTGGAATGATTGATGTCATTGATCAGACGAATTATAAACGTTGTAGTGGGTGTGACTTTGGAAGTTGGATCAATGATAATAATTTGGGATTGGTAAATAATTTTTGCTTAGATTTATTACTAATACTTATTTTTTTGAAAATGTCAGATATTAAGCCAATCACATTTTTATTTTGTGTTGTATTTATATTCTCAAACATGCATATATGCGTATATCAAAAAACCCCTAAAAACCAAATAATACGGACAATTACAACTTAATTCGTGAAATATAGCGCGTTTGATATCCGTAAAAGTTGTTTTATATCAATGAACAGTGCGCGCCAAAACATAAGATGTAAATATATATTTAGTCATTATATGTTAATTCATGCAACTAAATAACGATAAACTATATTCAACGTTATTTTTTGAGATTATTAAACATTCAAAAGACCCAAAAATTTGGTGCAGTTTCCTAAAACAATTCTCACCGCAAATTTTTAACTTAGTATGTCCCCTCTGCCTTACTATACAAAATCCCACCTTTTACGAAAGATAATAAAAAGTTAATAATAAAACATTAACAAATGAAACATTAATATCTAATATTTCTACATTCGTCGACAGCAAAAGCGTAACTAACTGCTCGAATCACATCAAGTATCGCAAATAAGTAATATGGTTTAGCATATTACAGCAAGAAACTCGGAACCGCGAGTAAATTAGACGTATTCGTACGTTAGGCAATTCATAATATTAACGCGTTATGGGTACAAATAGGAACAAACTTGTATGGACCCCTACCAAAGTCTGAAGTGAATAAAGTTGTAGGCATTTCGTGTGAATATTTCTAGTGCTAATGACTTTTTTTATAACATTTAGTAATAATTACATGTTTTATTGTTTCTAAAGAAAATTATAAGAATTATAACTATTCTATTGAAACATTTTGGATTGTCAATTTATCGCTTTTAAATTTTGTTTGTGTGTTTAATGATAATTTGCTCTTGTCATGATAACGAAACAAAAACAGGTCAATTTATTGAAATTCAAAAGACACATTAGAGTTGAACAAAAGTATTAATTGAAGAAACAATTATGATTCTTTAATTGTGTTAAATTAGTAGCAGAACCTAGTAGTAACTTTACTTTGGCAATAAATATTCCTAATCTAAAGTTATTATCTTGTATTTAATTTTTTAGGGTTCCGTACCCAAAGGGTAAAACGGGACTATTACTAGGACTCCGCTGTCCGTCCGTCTCTATCTGTCCCTCTGTCACCAGGCTATACTTACCTACCTATCTCATGAAACGTGATAATCAGACAGTTTAAATTTTCAAAACCCCTTAAATAAATATTTAGATTGGCTCCCATACAACAGCCATGACTTTTTTGCCGTTTTTATAGATGGTACGGAACCCTTCGTGCGAATCGGACTCGCACTTGGCCGGTTTTTTAAAGATGTATAATACAACACTTAAAATAAAAAATAAACAAATAGTTATCTACGTTCGAGTTTTAGATCGAGTTATATTAGTAACGCTTCGGAGCGCAAGATTACGTTCCCTAATAACTCTAACAAGTTACAGTACTTTCTCTTAATTGCACACTTACATAGACCGACGGAAAAGTTAAGATGTAGCTAAACATAGAATTAAGTTTCAGTAACCTTTTACCTGTATAAATGTTGTTGGTAATAACTTTTATGGCATAATAATTGCTAGGCTTATTAATTTGCTTATTAATTTGTTAGAAGGAACGTTATGAAAAGAAGCTTATGTTATAAACTTATTTTTTTATTATTAGGCCCGGCTTTATCACCTTCTGATAAGTTCTGGATAGCGTGTATGACAGATCATTTGATACTTGTAATATGAAAAATATGTCATAATGTGCCATTAAGCTATCTAGAACATATCAGTAGGTGGTGAAAGCGGCCCTTAAACTTGGACTTAGTGTCTACAATGCACACGGTTTCGCATTATTGCATGTTTTTTTTAATTATAGTATCTAAAGGGTTACATTAAAAATGGTTTCATACAATATTGCCGGAGCGTTGTAATGTTCCAAATTCAAAAAACGGTCCTGCAATGGATTTGATGTTCAGTCATCTACCACTACATCCAATGCCCACCTGCAAACCTCATCAGAAGTTCAACAAACAAACATAAATGTACCGGGGAAATCAATAACATTTTCATTTAGTAATGGCCCCAATATGACTAATGTAACTTTTATTATTAATTAAATTAAATGTATAATATAAAAAAGTATGTTTTATTTCTCTGCATTCGTCTGAGAAAAGCACTATATGTATGCCTCGGCAGAAATGGCAATTGCCTGTCTCGTATTAGTGAAGTCCTCGCTTACGGCTCGGCCTTCAAACTCATATTCGACCTGCAATTGCCTATTTCACGGCTTTTGCAATAATAACAATAACTATCTTCTTTATACTTTTCGAATAACGAATACTATTATATTCGTATAAAAGCTCAATAAGGAGTCATGGCGGTGAGTTTGTGTATGATTAAATAACCCACACGTTCGATTTTTCTGACGATTTGAATTTGAATGATGAGATATTTTATCTCATAAAGTTTAAAGCTGTAGTTCGGTTAAATGGTTTATTTTAAGTAAACTGATTGATTTAATTATTCTGAATTATAAAAATTTGGCAGCCTTTTGCAATGTAACCCTGTATGTAGAAGAGTATAAATAAGCTTAAAAAAATAGTCTGATAGATTTCAATGAGAAGCACTTCAATGTTGCGTAACCCTTAAATACTCGCGCTGTAAATGTAACGTAAGACTCGGGCGGGGTCCATACGGACCTCATTTTTAAAGCTAAAATAATACTACTTTCAAATTATAAATATTTAATAAATAATTCTACTAATAAATCAGATGTTTTATAGAAAAATTAAAAAAAATCAACTAAAATACTAATATTTGTTACAAAAAAAGAAAACTAAATTGACAATAATGTCATATTACCTTACTCTTTAGATTTGTTTTCTAAGCAATTTACACATAGTTTCATCAAATGGTCCTTGCAGGTGAATTTAACATATTTTGCGCATCTGGACCTTATTTTCTTATTCCTTGATCCAAAACCAAATAAAGTGACGTTCTGGGACGAAAAGTAACAATAAAATAAAAAAAATGATACAATTCTAAAGTGATACACAATTGCGTTAATACTTGCCTACCTAACTGTACTTGGGATACGCATGCAACGGTTTTATGTCGCGGTTAGTGTTTTAGTAAGCTACTGAGCGAGCGGTTAGCCTACCCTCAAAATTAAAGAAATAACAAACATTTAAAGTTGGACCCCAGTCCAAGTGGACCCCGCGTGAGCAATTAAGGGGAAAGTTACTTGTTTTGTAACAATCTTCATGAATCTATTGACCGAAACGACCACACCCTTTAGCCCATAAATGTGAAATATTGACAATGTAATTTTAGTATTGAGAGTTAATTAAACGTAGTAAAACTCGATTAGTACACAAAACGTGACTACGTTTTTGGGACACCGAATAGTAATCATCTCTTTTGTTATTTAGAATTTCTCTTTCATTAAAATTAAAACCGATTGTGTTGTGAATCGGGTACCGGTCGATAGCTAATGAATATTATTTGATTTAAAGGTCTTGCTTTATTTTAACAGTATCCTGTTCTATAGTCTTAATTTTTTGCGTTGACCTGTGCCAGTACGAAATAACAACACATAACTGAGTTCCTAATGAACAACTTGGCGTACTTACTCAAAATTATGAAAAACAAAAAACTGGTTTTTATTTCATAAAATGAATTACCTTAGCTTTACTTTGATAATCATGAAATAATCTGCGGCATCTACGCAAGCGGTTGGCGTACATGGTGCCTTTTTTTTTCAGTTCATCCGCTTTTAGATTTCGTTTTGTCAATCCTTATGTTCCAATATATTTCTACGTAAAATAAATAAATTAAGCAGTGAATTCAGTAATTCAGGGGTTTGGCGATAAATATAAATTTCCACACATAGCTGCATGATCCATCATTCAATACTAACCATTCAATAGTGATCTAACTTGCTTCAGTACCAAATACGGTACCTACAACAAAAACGAGACACGAAAGCTCTCACGCGCATAGCGGATAACAGATCTCCCAAATTAACAGTTCAGTCGATTATCTCAGCCTTACGATTCTTATAACATCTTAACACAAATGATGTATATGTGAACGCCCAAGTATGAAGACGGCAATTATCAGTCGGCCTCTAATGTGATAATCTCGAAATGTTCAACATTGATGAGTTCATCGAAACGAAAGCAGAAATGGACTGTTTCCATACCATTAATTACGTGTTTTGAAACTTGAAACATTACTGGTGGACATGAGAGTAATTAAGAACATCAGTCAGGTTTCCTTTTTTTTGAAGACTATAAATTCAAATCGCTTTAGCGTTAATTTTGTACGTACTTGCTATGCTCATTGCTCTTTTTCTTGCGATTTGGTTTTTATGGGCTGAGATTTCTTTGTCTGTTTTGTTGAGAGATTTATTAGACTAAAGTTTTTTGAGAATAAACACTGACTTCGTTGAAATAGAAAAAAAACAAATTACAAGCATACAAATGAAAAAAAAAAGATATGTCTTGCGAATAAAAAGTAACACCATTATTATTTATAACTAAATATTTGGAGGTTCGTGAAAATCTTCTTAACAACATCAGAACTTTTAATAAATATTCTACAAATGTTCTACAAATATTCATATTGTAATGTGTACCTATCAAAATCAAACTCGTGTTCGGAAACTAAAAAAAAAAAACAAGTAACTCGTTATTCAAAATAAACCTATATATAGTTAATGTTTAAGACGTAGAATCCACTTTGTTAATTTATGCTACTTAACCTTTTATAATCCGGTATGAGACACAATAGATATTTCATTGTTCTGTGGACACCAGTGGTGTCCGGTTCGTGTTTGATGAATTTTAACTAATGAGTATGAAATATCTCAATTATATTTATTCAATAAATTCTATCAAATATGTAGAAAAAACTATAAACCGTTATATCTAATTAATTAATATGTAACAATGAAAAGGATTATCAGACCAAATATACTGCATGTGATAATATCTACAGCTACAATATTTTTGTGAAAAGAAAAGATAAAAATAGCTTTTATTAATCCATTAGATAGATTTGATCATATAAATTGCTCGAACTAAACAGAAATGAGGTATTGTTAATGTAGCACTGGTTAAGTAATTATTTTTGTTCGAGGTGCTTGTTTCTTAATAATATAAACCGTTATTACTAAGGCTTTATTTGGAAGATCATCTGCAGATAACTAGAAGTATTCTTAATAAAGTAAAACATTGGTAATTAACTTATTTTATTTCAACGAAATATTAAAAGCTGTGGAATTGACTGTGCAACTGGCTGTGTACAGTCAAAAGCATTAAGCTACGTGTTAAATTGTACATAGTGCACAAAGTAGTTTTTATCTACATAGCAACAATATATAAATATGGTCATGTTCTTGATTTGTCAGCCACAAAAACTAGTCATTATAACCTAACCTGTTTGGCTCAGGGGTACTAACCCCACCTTCTGCGCCAGAGGTCCCGGGTTCGATCCCCGGACAAGACAAATATTTGTGTGCATGAACATGTCTATTTGTCTTGGTCTGGGTGTTTAATATGTATATTATGTATGTATTTAGAAAAATAAAAGTATATAAGTATATTTAATGATTTTGTAATTTTTGCATTTTTCAATGCTATTTTTAGATTAGATAATCAGACGGGAATCGAACCCACGACCGGTCGCGGGTTCGATTCCCGTCTGAGAATTCACTTGTGGCCGAGTTAATTTTTTCCAATATTTTTCTATTTAAAATTTACCATAAGTATAAGTATATTTATCCGTTATCTAGTATCCATAACACAAGTTCTTAATGATACTTAACGTGGGCTAGATAATTGGTGCGATTGTATGGAAATATTTATTTTATTTATTTATTCTGAACGTTATAAAATGCTAGAAAACAAAGGAAACCAAATATGTTAGGTTTCCAAAAACTAAGAATTCGCTTTGACTTGTAAAGCACTATAGTAGTTTATGTATGTTGTAGTTAGATAAGCGAAAAAATATAGAGAACGTGTAAGAATTTTGACATTTGAAACAAAATTTAATATCCTACTTATCTTAACTTTGTTTTTTAGTCTTTGGTACGGATTTGTTAGTAGTCGTAGTGTTGAAAATACCTGCACTAATAACTCAAAATGGATACGGTTTAGAAATGTGCTGTCTCAATAACTATTATTCGCAAATATATACTCTATCGATTGAACAAGGTTTGAATGGTGTGCAGTGATTTTAGAAAAGGCACCAACCCTCCATACTTTTGTAGCATTGTCCTTTGTCACGCAGATAGTAAATAGCCGGGATTAAAACTTAGAATACTTTTCCATAGTACTCCCACGGTACCGGAGACCCGCGGGTAAAACCGCGGGCGGCCGCTTGTTGTTTAATATAATCTACTTTTTTGTAAGTTGGACTAAGTCGAATGTCCCAACTTATATAAGAAACTTTTTATTGTTTGACAACTTGGAACGCCTCGAGTGCTGTTAAAGTCGCCGTTATATGTCCTAACTTTTATAAGATTTCTACAAAAAAATGTTACAATGAATAAAATTATACGATTAGATAACAGCATCACTACGATTCGTAGAACCTCGAGTAAGCTTCCGAAGAACTGAGAACGTTAGTTTTGACGCATTCATTGTAGTTTTCATTGCAGGGTTAAAGAATAACTAAACAACCGTCCTAGAACGTGACAAAGTGTTAAATCGTTTAGTTATTTTCGGAGAAGCATAGTTGTACAATAAATGTTTCTGTTAAAAACCATCTGAAAACGAAGTTCTTTATTGATGATTTGAGATTAAAAGTTAAATATTTGACGACCTATTTGGCGCAGGGTACTAAGTCTGCTTCTTACGCCAGAGGTCCCGGATCGATCGCCGGACAAGATAAATATTTGTGTGCATGAACTTATCTATTTGTCTTGGTCTATCCATAACACAAGTTCTTCATGAAACTTAACGTGAGCTAGATAATTGGTGTGTTTGTATGAAATTATTATTATTTTTAATCTCAAATCTTTGAAAATATTATAATAATTAAAAATATAGTGAGATCATTATCGACAACAGTCTCAATAAATGTAGTTACAACTATTTTACTTATAAAACACCAGTCTAGATCAGTCGTATTTTCTTGTCATGGGTTGAAGCAACCGTATACGTACTATACTATTACTGTACGATGCAATTATGGCTTTTGTATTACCTCTCGCCTCGGATGCGCGAGCGCCGGTAACAAGACAACATAATGATACGAACCGCCTTTTGTCTGTGTGTTTCGCCACCTGCCCAAACACTGAGAGAGATGACCTTTTTATCGATAGTGTCGATAAAAACATTTGATAAAAAAGAAGATTACTGCAGAATGAAAATACCAACTCTAACCAACTGACGATTAATGCCAAGCGTCATTAATTGCATTTTAATTGTATTTCAATCGTATGCTTAAAGGCATAGTTAGACATTGTTTTACATCGATAAAACAACGATGTATCCATATTAGCTAATCGACAGGTGAAAGCTCTTAGAAACTAAGAATAAACATAAGTAATATACGTACATCTTAAATTTTGTCGTGCACTGTTCATTGAAATCTGTAAAACAAAACTTTTACAGATATCAAATGTTCTATATTTGACGAACTAAGCTGTAATTTACCGTACTTTTAGGTTTTTAGGGGTTTTTTGATTTTTGTGAACTGCCAGTATAGAGTCATTAGTTTTCTCTTTTGTTAATAATAAATATTTAAAATAATAATTAAATCAAATCAATCCATAATAATTGTTGCCATAGTAAATCCGAAAGAAATAATAAATTAACTTTTCGAACTTTAACTTATAAGTAGTCAGTCATCCCGTGACCATGGCATCTGAAAAGGTGCCGAAACATCGGCAAAATAAAAAAACCCCTAAAACCAAAATATACGGACAATTTACATCTTAGTTCGTGAAATATAGCGCGTTTGATATCCGTAAAAGTTGTTTTATTTCAAACTAAATAATTTTTAATTCTATAAGTTTTTGTTTAAAGGCCGTAAATCAATTAATTAAGAGGCTGAATTAGAGTCTGTCAATTCGTAGTCAAAATATTTTCACGTCGTCCATCATGAGAAATAATTATAATATTTTTTCATCATGAATAAACTTACTATTATTATAATATTACTATATTGCTTGAGCTGCTTCTACGTTAATTAAGATCATCAATAAAATCCTATAAATTAACAAGATAATTTAGGAGTCAGAAGCGCAATCAATAAAGAATATTCAAATTCTGTCAGGCAACAATCATAAAGCCATTGAGATTTACAATGAATTTGTGTGTGAATAAAAACAACATGCAAAAAATATCGATAGAGGTGAACATCCTTATAATGATGTCTTGTTAGCAGCGGCTATTCTCTCAAGGTAAGGAAACAAGACTTTTAATTTTGACTTCAGAGGTGTGATTTCTGTGCCATCAAGAAGTGCTAAGTAATTATTCGGAAACGCCGCAGCGCGCTAAGGGTTAAAAATTTTGTTTTGGCAAAATTTGTCGTCACTTTTTTTCTGAAGATAATTACAATAATTAATGATTTTAACTTCATCGAAGTGCAGGTGAATATAATGTTAAGTTTTTATTGCGTGTCTACTTCGAGCTTTGTAATAACTAGTCTTTACACTTTACTAAAGGCAATAATTGTATGTAAAACTAAAAATTCCAACCTGTATTTAAATCAACTCTGAAGATAACAAGTTAATACATTGCAAGGTATTTACGTTTTGCTGTCGATCGTGTTATAGAAGCAATTACAGAATAGTTTGTCGGAGACTCAATAACAGGACGAATCGACTGAAGCTATACTACTTATTTTATATGTATTTAAATCTTTAATGTACCAAAAAACACCTAAGTAAGTTACCTACCTGTCTCCCCGGACAGGGAGGTATGGACGGGCAATCCCTGGAAAGAATAAGAAAGGTACAAAAGGCGGACTTAATACTAAAAGTATTCTCTACCCGTCAACCTTTAGGGAAACAGAGCAGCGAAAGCAGAACAAAATGCGATTTGTTAACATTGATATATAAATGTAAATCACTTTAAAACATACCAAAATAACACTATATACATGTATATTATAGATACATAAAAAAACAATATCGTACCAACGATAAAATGAGAAAAAAACATACAGTTGATGATAAATTACCAAAAAATGGATCTAAACACTCAACCCATCCAAAAGAATTTATAACATAACTGATTTTACTGATCTAATTTAGCTCATTTCTGATAACCTAGCTTCCGCCCGTGGTTTCGCCCGCGCGGGAATCTCGGGATGAAAAGTAACATAGACTATGTTACTCTTCATCCTTTCAACTAACTCTATGCCAAAAATCAAGTTGATGAGTTGCTTAGTTATGGCATGAAGGAAGAACATACAAACATACATTCGCATTTATAATCTATATCTATACATATAATAAAACTGTAATTATAATTAATATTCTATATTAATATTATAAAACTGAAGAGTTTGTTTGTTTGAACGCGCTAATCTCAGGAACTACTGGACCGATATAGAAAATTCTTAGACCATTAGAAAGCTACATTTTTCCCGAGTGACATAGGCTATATTTTATCTCGATATTCCCACGGGAACGGTCACCACGCGGGTTGTATTATTATATAGTTAGGATAAGGATTCTTTCTTAAACAAGACAGAGACAACCGCTATCAGGAACGGTCGTGTTTCTGGCTGCAATAATTTACATGACCTATTTAAAATTTAATTTTAACCCTTGAAATCAAGAAATTTTGGCTTTACTAGATTACGATATAGACCTATTTAATTAAACAATTTGTAACGCTGTTGGTTTTCAAATAAATAAATAAACATTGCCCTTAAAAATTGTTAGTTTTATTTCTTTAACGAACTTTAACAAATTCAATGTATTCACGAAATGCAAGGAAACCATTAATTATAACTGAAGTATTTTTTATAATAAGAGTGACATATTTATTAATTTTATCGAGTGTGCTTAAACAAATACTATATTTTAGATTATTTATAAAGTATGTTGTATATCCAAGAAGATTGATCGTCCAAACAATTTGATTGCCAGTTAAAGTTCTTTCCGAAGGCCTTGCTTGTTTTACCTTGTTACACAACATTTTATATTTCGTGCCTGTTACGTCGCATTGTGATTTACCATCGTCAATAAACAATCTAATTAAAAGGAATGTTTCAAAACAAACAACACATAATTCAAAAGAGGCACTATCATGTTTAACTTGTAAGCGGCATATCCATCCCCTTTCTTTGTATTTCGATTTATGCCTATTTCATTGGTTTTATTTACTTTTATAGGCGCTTGATGCCGTAGAAGTCTAAGCTATAAATTACATGTGGACCATGGTGCGACGTCCGTATACTAGTCCAGTGCTGTGAATAACATTTTCCTCTTATTATGTTTTCGGATATAAATTAGAAAGATTTATTCGTCCCCCGGTGTGGTAAACAGCCTACTGCCACTTTCGTTAACAATCAGTGCGATTCCCTCAATTGTGAGAGATATAAATGTGATGGTTATCGTTGTCCACCATATTAGTAACAGTTGCTGAATGTGTTAAGATAAGCCTTTAAATTGTTACTGTTTACGGCCATAATGGTATAATTTTCTTTTGAATTTGTGGTTTGGAGATATGAGATATGTCGTATTGTGCGTTGTTTAGGATCTGATTTTGTTTGACTATGGGTTTTGGTTTTGAATACGTATAACGTAAAGAACAGGAAAGTAATTTTAGATGATACATATTATTTTATGGAAACAATGACGACGGATGATAAATATTAAACATGAAAATATACTAGAAAAAAGCAACTAGTCTCATGTCGCCCTGACGGGATTCGAACCGATTTGGGAGTCCGGCCGATGCGGGTTCGAATCCCGCATCGGCCGGACTCTTGTTTAATATTTGTTTAATATTTATCACATAAAAATAGCATTGTAAAATGCAAAATTAAAAAGTTATATTGGACGGATATTCAACAACTAGTAGTAATATTTTTAAATTGTTTTTTTTATTTATGACCGGGAGACTCTTAGTATTCACCATACCTGACGTTAAGTATTGATAAGGCTGAAGATGGAAGCGAGCCTCTCCCGGAATCCTCAACCACTGTGGAACTGGCTCTCTTATCTCTAACTACCGGAATAAAACAATGCTGAAAACATTATTGTTATGGTGTCAGACTTAGATAACTTGGTGGTAGCTAGCCAGGCGGACTCACAACAAGTCCTACCACCAACCAAACCGAATACAATATGTACCCCCGCTGGGAATCGAACCCGGGACCCCTGGGTCTGATACCGGTGGTTGTACCACTAGACCACAGAGGCGGTTAAATAACAAACTGTAAAATAATATATTTTTTACTACGTTAATAAAAACAATCTTTTTACTTCTAGTAGTTGTGTTATTTAAGTTATATTTTACTCAAAAAAATTTTATACGTAACACAAAAACATGTCTCCCAGATACTATCACTTAACGGTGATCCAGAAAACATTCACAAGTTCTTTAAAATAATTACTCAGACCAATTTCAAGTAAAACACCGCAACGTTAATTGTAAGCTTATTTGATTAATAATCAGCTCTGAGAATTAAATAGCCCCAAAACTGGGTACGTAATTAATAGGACGTTGTACGGCCATTGTGAATTTATTGTTTTACAGCGCATTCTGACTATAAATTCCTTAATTGGCCCCCTTGACTTTACGCTCAGCCGACCTTAATTTACAAGGGCGAGCACAAACTGTACCAATCAAGATTTTTTTCGAATCGAGTAAACATTGCCTTTAAAGCAAACTGATCGTTATTACTATGATCTTAAGAGACTGGAATCTATCGATGAAACGGCGTCATATAATTTGGAGAAGCAAGTATGTTGTGGGCAGCTGCGATGAAAAGTTGCAACGTAATAATTTTCACATTTAATATAACAGTTTTAAGAAGATAATCTTTTTATAAGCCGTATTTAAGTCTATTGGTCATTATTAACAAGGTTTGGTAACAGTCTGAGAGAGTGATTTGTAAAAGATCCGGTTGGAGCGAGTAATAGTTTTGAAATTGACCCTTCATTAGATTATATTAAATGTTGTTTTTTTGTGTGTCGGGCGCCGCCGTCTGGTCAAGTTTTGTTGTATAAGTTGTAACGGAACCGCAGTTAAAATAACGTTTAATTAGAATAAATTAGGTTGGTCTAATGAGGTGGTTCTCTTGTTAACTATTTACTGCGCTTTATACTAGAAACAACCGTGAGTTGTGTTCATGTTAATGAGGCTTTTTATGGCAAGCAAAAAACTTTACGACTAGGCCTATTAACGAAGTTTGTTACATTTTTCTTGTGTCTGTCTTCTTAAAATATTTTGAAATGTTCAAAAAATTATTTTTTTCGAAAAATGCAATACTTTAATCAGAGAGAAAGAGAGAAAAAATGATAGGCAATTGGTGATCACAAAGATTACAATTACATACAACAAGGATGGATAAGCAAGGTACTTAATTTGATACCAAACTATTGTTTCTTTTTCTCTAACACTACTCTCTCTACTGCTTACCAGTACATATTCACCTCACTTTTTCTCGATAAAATTGTTTTGTCAACTATGTTTATAAACTAAGTAAAAACAGAAAAGATTACGGTCCTGGGCTAAGTATGTAAAATATTCAGGGCAAAAGTCAGTCACGATGTCCCTTACAGCGTCTAAGCTTTAGCGCTTATAGCGTGATTATGGGCTGAGTATGAAGATGTGGTCAAGATATCTGCCACTTTAGCTCACAAAGTACCTATGTGTTTAAATGTGTTATTACTGTAAACAAGTCTTGCCAACATTGTAAAATAAAGAGAGAGCATTGGGTCGGATTTCCAAAGGTGCGGGTTCGAGTCCCGCCTCAGTAACATGCGATAAGTGTTTTTTTTTTCTTATTTAAAGTTTATCATGTTAAGTTTCTATTCTTGCCGGTTCTTCTCGTTACAAGGTCTCCCGCCGTAGGGTTTGTGAACCGATGGCGTAGCTTCTTTGACGTTCATAAGTGCTTGTAACAGCCTAGACTGAATAAATGATATTGATTTTGATTTTGATTTTTTGATTTTGATTGCATTCAGTAACCACTAGAAAAAAAAATCAAACCTTATTTTTTCCTGCCGGTCACTGCTTTGCGTTTGAGGTATCCAGACTCTATGAAACTAATATTTTTGTAATATACAATTCTTAATTATTCTTTTTATACTAAAATAAAACTCTCTTTGACAAAAAATCATTTTAAAATGTCAGTACTTTTACCAAATACTATAGAAACTCAACAAGATTAAAATTATCTAGAAATCCAAAGTAAATTACTTTTCCATTTCATCTGGGAATTATCATGGAATTATGTTTTTTTTTAAATTTTCTATTGAGAATACCATTAAAGAGACAAAGATAACTTATTGGCGTCAATATCATTTTTGTAACCCTTTAAAATCATAATGAACGAATGGATGAATCATTGAAGTCACCTGTGTTAAATATCGGCACTTGATATAAATATAATACACCAATAATGTTGCTTTTAGTTTAGGTTCGTAGTGATTCGTAGAAGCCTTCGAATTTTAAAGTCATCGGAAAAAATTAATGACGTTATGGAACCACGAAGTGACCTTATGGAATCGCAACTACCTCATTTGCGTCACGTGTTGTAACTCAAAAAAGATACAACTTTGGGCGTTCATTAACGAATTGTAAAGAATACCCACGCCACCCCTTTTCTTAGCTAGTTTTACTAAACTACCAAAAAAGTGCAAGTCATCTGTCTAATTAGATACCTACCATGACAACTCTAAACTTAAATTTCGAAAAACCTGAACGTTAAAATTGAAAGTGTTCTAAGAAAAACATAAAAACTTAGGTAAAATAGAGAAAGTGAAGTAACTGTATTTTCCTTAGCAATATTTTACAGCATCCATGTGAAATGTCTGCTTCAAACAAGCCGCCATTTTTTATTATTGACAAACCAAGAGGAGCCAGCCACCGTTATGATTTTTTTCTTACTTTCAAATGAAGGTAAAAGAAAGTGAACTCACCCACATTTTATTGCAGTTACCTGAAACAACAATAGTAAGTTAAAAACAATAAATAATGTATGACTAAACAACGATAAAACCTATATAATATTTGTCCCTCTACTCATAACTTTCGCTTTTACGACGAGCGCTTCTTAAAAGTGCATCTGTTTTCAATAGAAGTTAACAAAATAGTCAAACAAAGTTGAAAGTGTAAACAAATCGGGACCGACACTGATGAAACAAAGGCGAAAACTTGAGTCATAATATTTTACAAGGCAATTTTATTGTTCAAAATATTCGACGCACAATAGGTCGGAAGATACACCAAGTGGACCATAAAGGCTCTGTTTTAAACATTGTTTATGAAACAATTCGGTGGACTGAGACAAACAAAAGTTTTCGGCGGAATTCCGTGCCACCCTTTCGGCTTCCTTAAATTGTTATGGCGGTAATAATCTCGGGCCGAGCATGTGACTTTTATTGCTGGTTGTTCTGAGTTTCGGGATGGCACATTTTGTCACAGACAATTACAAAACAGCTGGCCACTGATGGTTATTTTTGCCATACTGTGCGAAGGTCATGTTAATTATTTCTTGTATCGAATTACGAGTAAGAGCGTTTTCTCATTCATCCGATCCGCTATCGGTGTCGGCGCTAATAGACGGCAGCCGACGTCCGATTTCAGCTGTGTGTCTTCACATTACTGATGTTATCGGCTGATAAAATCTGTTATCTCAGTGTCTTGCACTCGCAATATTGTACGTGTTTTTTTTAATGACGTTGTTTAATTAATAAAAATGGTGCACATATTTGTTCTACATGGTGATGGAAGTAAGTGGTATCCAGGATGATAACTTATCTTTTCATTGACAGTGTTAAATTAGAAAACAAAAATTACGGTAAACATATTCGCCCGACACCCCGATGTCGCCGTCGACATATCAGTGTCGGCTCCGATATCCGATATCGGATCAGATAACGTGAAAGACAGGTACCTACATATTTCGTACATTTCACTTGGTCCGATATCGGTGTCGGCGCCGACACCGATATCGGATCGGCTGATGTGTACCTAACTCTTACACACAAATATATAAATAACATAACAAGCGAGATTGGATTTAAATTCCACAAAGAACATATTGTAGTAAGTATAAGTACTTATTGGTTTGCAATGTATAGGTACTGGTACAAAAAAAAACAACGACTTACTATAAAATTCATTATGATTGTTCCATAGTTCTTTTATTTGGGGCCTACCGCCATCCCTTAGCGCTTATTTTTATTTTTATTTTTTTCTTTATGGCTTTTTGGTTTTCGACGGAAGTTTTGTGACATCTTCGCTCAATCATCGCCTCCAATGTGACAGCTTCAGCGTTCAGACATGGTGGTTTCAAATAGATGATGGTAGGACAGCGGTTCTTATAAATAGAGTATTAAGGGGCTACACAACTGAATCGAGATAGTAATGAGAAAAGGACGCGCGCGAGAGCGAGACCGATTTTGCAGATTAGGCGAAATAACCACAAAATCACTTCGTACTAAATAACTATAGCGATTAAAGAGAAAATGAACCTATACGATCCTAAATATTATTGTTGTCCACAAATTAAACCAATTTCCAATAATACATGTAACCCCATTTGAGAATAATCTTAAAAAAAACGTATTTAAAGAGGTCATTTCCATTTCCAAAAGAAAAAGTGTCGAGGCAAAACCATAAAATGGTGTTTCTGAACTATACTAATCTAGTTGAAGAAATATATATCTTACTAGCTGTGCTTCGCTCCCGTGGAATTTCGGGATAAAAAATAGATAGTAGCCGATTCTCAGACCTACTCAATACGCTCACAAAATTTCATGAGAATCGGTCAAGCCGTTTCGGAGGAGTATGGGAACGAAAACTGTGACACGAGAATTTTATATATAAGATTACCAGATTTGTAACATCTCCAACCGCCCTATAGTTTTATACAAAAAGTACGTACTTTTCCGATATAGCGTCTTAACATAAGTATTTATAACCTTTTTTTATGATTTTGTATTTTTTGCATTTTTCAATGCTATTTTTATACTTAGGGTACGCTAAGTAAGTTACCCTAAGCCCTTACCCTAAGTATTTATAACCTGTCTCTAGTCGCCATAATCCAAGCCATACTTTACTCGCCCAAGTAAATCCTAAGTCATCCGTCTTAACGATGTAGTTGAGTAACTTTATAACGAATTTATGATCATTTTTGATAATTACTCACGGATATTAACTTCCCTTCAGCAAACTTCTGGCAAAGGCTCCCTCGTAATCGTCATAAAGTTACGTGTAATTAATTCTTCTTCTTATCCAAGAACCGTACCATCGTCAAGGGCAATAAAACGCTTTCGGATTATGATATGAAACGTTGAAAGCTAATTCCACTCGTAATAAATCTGAGACTTGTTAATTACCAGATGTCCTCCAAGAGTTGTCATAAAGGGATTTCCCTTTGTCTTTGACGCAATGACGACGACTTCAAAAGATTCCCAGTGCTATCGAGTTAGCCGTTATAAATGATCTCGGGGGACATCTCCACAAGAATTGTAAACAAATTCTCTTGAAAACTCCTATAGAGGCACAACTTTCGAACTCGCTTGAATACAAAGTGCTTATAAAAATTCTAGACTGGACCCTTCGTTCCGCTTATTTTATTACTGCCGTCTCAAAGGGAAATATGACAATTACGTTAAGCGAATTAAAAAGTTACCTGTTCTTAGATTAATGTGCTAACAAGTTTAATTTTGTCCTTTCGTCCGTTAATTGGCGCGAGCACCTTAAGTACTGAAAACTTTAATTGACTCACAAACGTTGGAATTTTTCAGTTAATGTGTTTCTTGTAACTGTATAACACTATTCTATATTATATATTTAAAGTTCTTAACTTTCTCAGATTTAAGGAGATTTTTTTGCTGAATACTTCGTAAGCACCTACTCGTTTTTAAGAATAATTCAGTTTTATAATTCCTTTTCTACATTTACAATGCTTTATTATTATACACCTACATAATCACAGACCTATATCGAGATAGACGGTAAAAGTGTACCTACCTTGCGTGCCATAAGTTTGATCCACGGTCAAAGTTTTACGACCTAAGTCAGTCCGCTTAAAATAAAAATACTCGTCAATCAGAAACGAAAATGGTTAATTGTGCAGTGCTTTCTTGCAAGAGCTCGTCAATAACATTTACACATCACTAAATCTCGCTTGTGACGTCATCGTAGGTACGAAAAACTCGACACGCTAGGTTCTCATACAGTTTGAAGCGCTCTTTTCGTCTATCTCGATATAAGTATGTGTATATAATATTTTCCCGTTCCACAATCATCTGTCTGGGAAACTTGTGATATGCGTAATTTTTTTTTTATTAGAATTTATTATCAAAAGTAACACAACAATGAAAAATATACAACTCGTTCTCTAAACCGGAAAAAATCTGCCTAAAACCAAGTCATTACTCCCCAAATCTGCTGTCTATACACAAACTCAACCGACCATATCGAATACATTGGTACGTTATATACCAAAATAGGCGTAGTTTATTCGACTGGAGCCGAAGCAGTCCAACCATGACGTTCACCATTTTTATTTTATAACGAGCCTCCAAACTATTATTACTGCGTCACCGTGTCAAGCCCACATCACATCCACATCCGCCCCATACATTCATACATTTCCTCCTCACAATCTGATACCGTTTGTTCAACTGTTAATCGCATACGGTCCTAAAACATCGGTTGTACCTTCAAACAAATGAGTAGATACCCCCTTGTCAAAGTCAGATCTGAATAGGTAAATAGCATTATAAATGACTGCTAAATGATTTCTTGACAATTTAATACCGATGTAGGTTATCAAACGTATATTCGTTAGAGAGCAATTATCATAGAATGAAGATAAGTATGAAGAATGTTTGAACGGACACCTGTTTGATACATTTTGTTTGTTTAACAGCCGGGTTAATATATTTTTAAGTAGATATCCTTGTCTTGATTGATGAATTGTTTTGTCTCGCAGTTTGTTTGGGCGGAAGATAGCTAGCTCTAATTTGGAACAGAAAGTGATTTAAATTTGTTTATCTTAATTGAGATTAATGTTTTAGCCAGATTGCATCATTCAATTTTGTACTCTGTTTTAAGTTCTTGGTTTTGAGATAACGTTTCCATTGTTACTTGATATTTTTTGTTGTTATATGGTTTTATCAGGCACCTTTCTTCTGTAAAATATTTATAATCATCTATCAGTTCCTATGCGCCTACTGGTAGGTATTTCAAATCAAGTCAACTTGGCAATGAGATGCTATTACTGGATAAGTAAGTTGCCTTGTTGTTAAAAATGCTAATATTTCACATAAAAAAATTAACTACTTTTTTGACGCAAAATCATCATGAAACTATTATTATGTTTTTCATTTTAAAACATTCTGTAAAAATGCTCAGAAACCATTCACTTGGGTAATTTTATTTATTTATTTATCTAATTACAACGGCAAATATTGCCACTTACAGTAACTGTACACACCAGAAATATAATACGGAAATGAAAATATTAACACAAAATAAATATTACACACATGTGGATTTGGGTTCAGATTTCTCACAAAATTGTAAACAAACTCGTGAGATAAATCTCAATTCATCCATAAACACATCACACTGAGGCTGGTCAGCTAGTAATTTATTAATATCTGTCAATATGCGGCAGAGAGGAGACTGTGCACGCGCCACTGTGCGTGTGCGCAGCGTCACGACCAAGTGGCGGGGACGCCCGGCACGGCGGCGTCGTGTGTACCGTTCGAGCACATATAGTTGGCAAAGTTGGTTGTGCAGCTCAGTGTTGTCAATACTGTCCCGCAGAACCTTTAAACCCGATAAAATTTGGTTTGTTGCTCTGCGTGTTCTAAGAGAGTTCAAGCCAAGAGTGCCTAGAATAAATAAGGTCGGATATAACCGGGGATAGTATGAATACTTGCGCTTAATGTGAGATAGTTCTATGGTGCATATATTATATTAGTGCAGGTGGTTTGTACTTAATATAACTCTACACGTACCTAAGTGTAGGAGTGAAATGAACTTTTGCTCGCTTCATTAAAAGCAATAACGCGCGCAGTCCACTGTGCAATCCCAAAACTAATCTCTCTTGTTTACATTTTGCGCCAGAGTCAAATCTAAAACGTACCTAACTGAGTTTGCCACGGAAGACGTGGGACGTGTGAGCAGGGCATAATGTCCATTAAGTTACTTTACAAAACGTGCTAAGCAAGTCTTGATAAAATTTTATTTGGCACTAGCGACCGCCCGCGTGTTCCCGTTCCCGTGGGAATATCGGGATGAAAGTATCCTATGTTCATAACCAAGCTATTTGTTTACTATTTGCAAATTTGTATAACTTCGAGGTGGGCGCTAATAACTGCGACACAGTCTTTGACTACTGTGGTTATTAACGATAATATTGCTTTTGTACCAGACTTTAGATACAAATAAATTATTGTTTATTGTTTGTTTGTTATCAGTGTACCAAATTTCATTCAAATCTGTTCAGTAGTTTTTGAGTTTATTCGTTGCAAACAAACCAACAAACAATCAAATCTTTCCTCTTTCTATTATTAGTGCAGATATAGATTTTAACTAGTGACTTCGTTAAGTAGTTGATTGTTTTATTACTAAAGCAAAAGTCATATTTTTGCAAAACAGGAATATAAGCTTTTTTGTGGTAGACCATCTAACTCTTTGACTATACCCCACAGTGGGTCTCATGCGACTGATATGACTAGAGAGGGTCTTTCAATTTGGAAAATGATAATTAAATTCTAAAACATAGTCTACAGGACCCTTATTTATTATGCCTTTACTTGCCTTAAATCACGGATAGTTGTTAGTGAAATAAAATTTTGTAAGTAATAAATTTAAAATCTCAATAGTTTTAAGTTTAGTTTTCGAACGCACTAGTGTCATCATAACGTACCACAGACAAAACGTCTTGGAGCGCTGTGGGACTTACAGAATTGAGTTGAGCAAAATCCTTACTGTGACACGGTATTGTGGAGATCGTATAATGTCTCCGCCCTACAAGGAGGCCGCTACACCGCCGGGTTTTGTTTATAATAAAATTAAGAAGGAGAGGCCCGTTGTGAGTAGATATGGACGGTCGCCTTATCAAATAAATTATTGATAAAATTTTAAAAATACTAATATAATTACTGAATATAAAAACAGTATCGAGTTAAACATCGTTTTATTCATATAAAGCACGCCCCCGTTATAGTATGGACAAGACACGAATTGACGTGGTTTAGGCGTGGTAAGATTTCAGTGTGGAATCTAAGTGGTCATAGTGAATAAGGGTATGTGTACCTACATGTACCTACCTAAAACTTAAAATCTAAAACAAAAGACGAACGTTTTGACTTCCTGTAGTGTTAGCACGAAAAATTATCGAGTAAGTATCGAACACGTAATGTCAAAAAATGTAGTTCCGTTTACGTCCTGTAGAAACGCTGCTCAATATCTCATAATTTTTTTTACTTTACTTACTCGAAAGTTATTCGTGCTAGGCCTACTGAATTCAGTTTACTAACGAACCAAAGTTAACATTTAATAGTCTTAATACCGATATAAGTAGGTATAAGATAATTATCAATCGGCGTCAGCGGAATTTGGCTGATCGCTAAACAAAATGAACCTCTAAGAATATACTCGTACCATTCTATGCCTCGAAGGAAATTATATCGACGCGAATATTATTGCTTAATTAATCATTTAATCGTACTATAAAATACATTTAGCCAATTATCGTTCTGTAACTACGTGACTTCTGATTTAAGTACACTTCTTTATTTTTAGTTATTATCGGTCTGAATAGAACTCTCGAAATTTAAGTACCTAGAGATTTTATCATTAAGCACAATATGTTTTCAGCTTTTATTGACATTTATCAAATACATTAAATCTTCGCCTGAAAAATTATCTTACAACAAAAACAAAACTCTTGACATTTAATATATTAAGCGTCACACACACGTTCCAAAAATGACCTTTCTACCCAGATAGGTTATTTTAACCAATCAGGATAAGACACAATAGATATTTCATTGTTCTCTGGATACAGGTGTCCTACTAGTAAATGACTAATTAAACAAATCGAATACACCTTCCTCAGGTTGTAGATTCTAAAGTTATTGCTCAATCAATATACCTAAATACTATTATAAACGTTTGTTACAAAAAACCGACCTTTTCATTACGTTTTTATGAATGCGCGCCTCACGATTGTCACGATCTAAGAAAACCGTTTATGTATTTTACAAACCAAAGTCCGTCCGTATCGTCCACAGTTTCTATGGGCAAATTAGACAGATTCGCTCGTTCGCCATTTCTCTCTTTCATTCAGACGCGCGAGCCGACGATTTTCGAACGAATTGTGTTGCCAGTTAACATGTCAGGAAACTTTTTATTGGAAATGTGGACAGAGTCGCCTTTTAAAAGTAAATATCAAATCTTTTTTTCAGGTCTTATCACTTTTAAGGTATCAATTTATTTATTTATTTATTATTAAGCATAATTGAACGGGTATAAACCCAATTACATAATTATCTTAAAGAAAGTACATAATTTACATTTATAAAAACTAAAAAAGATACAATAAGATTGTTAAATTCTATTACTAATACTTTTAGAATTATCAAAAAATATAACAGTTTCTGGAAAAGTTACCAGGAGCGTGTTTAGTCAATACTTTTTTTACAATCGTAGGCGCCCCTACACGGTCAGTCAATACTGTAATCCCTCATTATGATAAATACTGATAAATTTCATTTTATTAACAGAGTCAACAAGAAAGCCTACACAAACAGTATAATATATCGCGTCAGTATTGCAAAGTTTTTCATACACTTCACACTCGTGAAATGAATGTAGCAACCAAAGCTAGTATTGCTATTGGGTGTCCTTTAATACGCCTAATAATATGAATTATGTATAACATAACATAACTGTGCATAACATTGAACATAATAATAAAAAAAACATAACAGTTGTTGTGCGCAATAATTAATTCACATTTAAATATGCTGTTAATTAAATAATTATGCATTTAATTATTTACAATAACATTAATTGTCATAAAATAAAAAAAGCGAAGCTCCCATCTTAGCATTCGATGTTTTCACCTAATAAACTTCTCACTGAGAAGGTACCTACGTATTTGAATGTCTAAAATTAAACGCCTGTATTATTTCTGTAGGTCACGTGATAGGTAAGTGTATGTAAAGTTGAATTACTTAAACGTGGTTATTTTGTTTTTAGACAAAAGAGGGTCTTAGAAAGAAACTAACGCAATATTGCTAAGTCAATTCCCTAACGAACGCGTCACGGTAGTAGAATTTGCTTTTAATTTATGAAGGCAAGAAAACTTACTTTAAGCAAATTCCAGAAATAAACAAATAAATGAATTGTTAGGAAATTTAATTAGCAATATTTTTAGCGCCCTTTTTAGACCCGCAGAAATACTTGTTAATAATCTAATTTATATATTTATATCATTTAATACTTGTGCAAAGTAATGTTATGCTTATTACATTTATCCCAAGTCATCATTATGACAATTTGCGTTTTGCTCATTAAAATTTTGCGTTTTCAATTATGCAGAATAGTGTTATGCGAATAAAAAATAACGTTTTTCCAATTTGAATTAGGTGTATAACTTTATGCGAGTTATAGAGACCCGTCAGTATTTATCATGATCTGTCAATACGGAATTAAGAAATCTAGAAATCCGCAATAAATACTGACAGTCGTCAATACACTTGACTACACGATCAGTATTATATCAAAAATTCAAATAAATAATGATGGATCACAGTATTGGATGGTTGACTGGGAAAAAAAGCCTCATGGCATTAAGTCCGCCATTTGCTGTATATTTTTTTATTTTGCAATAAATAAATAAAGTATTTAATGAGCGTCTAGGGGGCGCCGTAAAGAGCAGTTTTGCGTCGCACTGAATTATGTTTATAAATTTTAATAACCAATTATGAACGGCGGTGTAGCTCACGTTTGATACATGCAAGATCATAAATATGTTTGTGATAATAACCTTCAAGATTATTGCAACCTTGTACACTAGAGACTCTTTTAATATGAGCTTTTAAAATATAATTGACAATTCTCTCCACGCTTTATTTCCAATTAGCTTCAAAACCTGTCGATTGAAATCTTCTCTGTAAAAAATATAAAATACAAAATCTACCAAAGTAAAATAAAAAAAACTACCAAAACCAAAAAACTTCCATCGGCGCGGCGGTCAGGCAACACCAATGCGCGGTGTTTAGTTTAAAGGCGCGTATTTGCATAATCGACGTTTCTACAGGTGCATCGGCAGCTGATTTAAGTACCTCCACTTGACAAGAACCCAAGTCAGTCGAATAAGGCTATATTTCCACGGCCATTTTTATTTTACTGAACAGGACACTTTGCGTTGTTTATGCCAATCTGTTCAGCATATACGGTAGCTACTGAATCTCTTACTTTACTTTTTGTACAATTTATTCTTTTGTTTTTGAGTCTTTAAAAAACCTTTTCTTTTTTAAACTACGACATAATTATGAAGATAAACTAACTGTAAACAACAACAGTAAAGTAATTAGTTAATTAAAATAGGAATACAAATCCTATCGTTCATATCCTACCTCCTACTAATATTATAAATGCGAAGGTTTGAGAGACTGTTTGGATGGATGGATGGATGTTTGTTAGTCTTTTATGCAATAACTACTAAACGTATTTAAATGAAATTTGGTACACAGATAGTAGATAACCAGGATTAAAATACATAATACTTTTTATCCCGATATTCAACGGGAACGGTAACCACGCGGGTGATACTGCGTAGGGCGTTTATAATATTTTTCAATAAGATAGATATCTAAGTATCTGAAAAAAAAATATTATAACTTGAATATCAACGAATTTTTATTTGAAAATACTGCTATTGGTATCGAAAGAGGCTAACAATTTTCCAGTTCTCGCACTTTATTCACAACAAACGGCCTTAGGAATTGCAAGCTCATCTTTCAATTTACTTATATCTTGAAATTCAAACGTCAATAAATTATACAATAGCTGGGATGAACTTGGTTTCAAGGCTCGACAAAGAATAAAGAAATTGCTTTAGGCTAGCCTCCCACGTCGCACGATCTATAGTTCAGATGTACTCATTTCTCAGGCCTTTGCAGAAGTAGAATAAAGCTGGAAGTTATGATGTAAAAAGAGCTATATAATTCAACTAATATAAATAACTATGATTTTTTGTATTCCTCTGCTTATTGTTGGCTTATCTATTTATTAGTTTGATGGGTACAAGCGGCTGGATAGTAATAATAAACAAGTTACATTCCTTTAGTTTTATTCTGTCACTTTTTCAGGTGATATGGTTACGCGATTCGTTTCATGGTATATGGTTCGCGAGTATGGCAAAAGTAGCACTTACTGTCACCGTTAATGTAAACTGTAGCTCTGACTCTTTCATAACCATCGACTAATTTATCGACGTGCGCAGTGAGCAGTGCATCCTATAGTTTACTCCATTTGCATTGTTGATAATAGGCAAATGTCAAGTTTGCAAAACCCGTAATAGGGATACCTAAATGCCTGAATATTTGAATAAATTTCATACAATCACACCAATTATCTAGGTTTCATAAGAACTTGTGTTTGTTTGTGTGGATACTAGATAACGGATAAACATACTTTTATACTTTTTTTTATAAATACAATTAATTATGTACCTACATAATACACCATAACCAGACCAAGACAAATCGACATCTTCATGCACACAAATATTTGTCTTGTCCGGGGATCGAACCCGAATATCTATCTAAACCTTGATGTGTGTGTTACAGAAAATTCATATAACTTTGTATTTTTCGGGAATTTCTTTTAATTTACCCTCCTTTTCCATTTTCTCTATATCACAAAAGTTCACATAAATCACAGACCATCTATATTTCGTGCAGCGGACACCTGCGAACATTCTGCCACTCGGACATAACGAAACCCAATTAAATACATCTCGATCTTGTACCAACTGATCATTAAGGTGTACATGACTTGTTGAGTGGCCATTTAACGAACTGAGGTGTTGGCGCGAGACTAGTCATGATTTCTGGTGAATTATTTGAGAGAACGTTCGCGACGAACTGATAAATATGTATCTTGTAAAGGCACCTTAATGATGCGACAAAGGTAGAGGGTACTTATTTTGAAACTGTTTATTTCTTATTAGTGACAAGCTTTTGTAACAATAATTTGTTGTAAATAGTGTTTATTCATCAATTAAACCTCATTTCTTTCAATTAAACTGTATCTGTTACATTCAAGATATAGATATATAGTCTAAGCTGAGCTTTGCATTTGTGTGAGTGCACATTGATAGTTTGTAGGTATTGTGTAAAAAAACAAATAAGCAACAGGTGATTCTACTAGTACATCTATGTGCACTCACACAAATGCAAAGCTCAGCTTAGACCTCGCGGACTGTATCAGAACTAACAAAGTAACAGCTCTACTGTTTGATTTGTCTATGTCACTAAACAGTATGTAAATATTTGAAAAAAGGTTCACCAAATCTGCCTAGTCATTTCGCTTTGCTCTGTCCAATTTACGCCCAACCCAATTTCTTTCTGCAATATAGCTAAAAATTACATCTAAGACAAAAACATTTCAAGATTAATGACTTTTCAGTAAAATCTTACATTTCCATAATAGTTTAAAACAAATTTCAGTTTGGAAGCACGCAAGTTAATATCAACGAAAAGGGGTCCCTACTTGATTTCGAAAATTGTTAATCCGATTTTCATTATAAATAAAACACGGTGTGTAGTGAACTCTTTAGTAGATGATGTTTTATTGCAGGAATACTTTGTTGGTTCGAGGTAATGTTAGTGCGGAACGCGTTTTTTCGAATTTTAATACGGCATCAATTCTTTTTTATTTTAACGATAAACTTGAGATATTTTTACGATGATAAAATAAATTATAAGATAATTAAATGTAAGCTACAGTTTAGTAATCTTGATACAACATTATCGAACCAATAATTATCGCTCTATTGTAATTCGGAGCAACATTTTTATCGTACTAACGTTACATCAAACCAATAAGGCTCGCTGCGTTAAAATATCGAATCGAGATTTATCGACACACCGTGTTCGAAATAAAGAAAATCGAAGTAACAACTTTCGAATGCAAGAAGGGAACCCTCGTAAAGGGTAATTTGTCATAGAGTAGACAAGCTTGCTGCTAATTAAACTTTGTACATAGGGGCGGGTTGACGAATTCATTAGAATACTGATTTGTTTTCTGTTATATGGGATGTTGCAAAGTTATGGTTACTTAGGAAATTCAGATTAATTTGAATTATACGGCTGAACTCTTGATTAGTATAATGACTTTATACTCATGATAGAGGTTTTAGGTTAAACTTAGTTATGTACGCTGAGGACAGAAATACTTTGTAAGTAAACGTTTTAAGCTTATTTGTCTATGAACTAAAAATGTTAAGTGAATGGAGGAGTTAATTAATCCTTATTTATTTTAATTTTCACTTGTGGCCGAGTTGTTTTTTACCTATATTATTCTATTTGAAATTTATCATAAGTATTATTATATATTAATAAATATAGTATTTATCATAAGTAAAAATAGTATTAAAGCAAAAATCCAAAAATTATAAAATAATAAAAATGGGGTCTAATCTGACTTGATTTTTTCCCATATTTTTCTATTTAAAAATTATCATAAGTATAATCCTTATTTATGCCAACTATTGTCAGATAAGGTTTGCTTGACAAAATAAAATACAGTTGACAAAACTGATTCAACAAACATGCACCATGATGGGGATGATGTTGTTACCTACCACTAGCCGGTCAGACTTTATTTTCACATTTGAAGTTTAAGATACTTACACAAAACAATTTTCCTGTTTTTAATGAAAATAATAATCAATGTAACTTATACCAGTATCAGGTAGAAGCTACTTAAATTATGTAAGTAGTTTGAAACTCAGTGCTTCGAGAAGATTACACGTACAGTCAGCTACGGCATTACACTTTGACCTTGAGAGCGCCCTTACGTCGGTCGTAATAGCGGCGATTTTCATAGTGCAAATGTAAAGCCTACGTGCTGTTTACTGTGCATTGCAGAGCATAAAACTTTAAAACAGGAAATTAGGATGCGCTAACCACATACGTTATAAATTTTAAATCAGACTAGGTTTACCCATTAATGCATAGCTGTTTAATTTTAACCTTTCGCCTCTAATTTTTTTTTTATTATTGTGAAGATTACAAACAAATAGTTACAAAATTAGTTAACAAAAATAACATAGTATATAATAAAGTCTTAAGAGCAGTGAATTTAAAAATAGTGAATGTAAGATTTTAATATCAATAATCCAATACAAAAACTTCTAGGAATAAGAATTGAGTTGGTAGGTACTGTTCAAATATCATTTAAATAACAATATTTGTCTTAAATGTTTTTGCATATAATTCTAGCCTTAACTTCTGTTTAAGACGTAGGTATACCTATCACATATTATATAATACTAGACTAAGACAACACTAAAAATTTGCACAATATAACAAAATCATTAAATCTGAATTTATGGCATTAAAGGAAACGCGTCTTGTGTGTCTTGTGGCGCGCCTTGGAGACTGGGAGACTTACGTCCAGCAGTGGACTGCAATAGCCTGAATGATGATGATGATGAATGAAATGATGATGACGCGTATGTAGCAAACTATCTTCTTTCAATAAATTTCATCACGCGCAAAAATATTATGATACAAATTGTTCTCATAATCTCTGTTGTAACTTTCGAACCTCCAAACGACTTTCTCACTACCTTCTTTACCCAAAACAGGCAATCTTAAGGTTAGAGCACCCTGTTGCAATAGTTAGGAAACTATAAGCTTAATTACAGAAGAAACTAGTTCATTAATTAAGCCTTCGCCCCCGTTCATATCAACACCTGCGTCTGAAAAGCATTTAATAATGACGTCATGTAACAGCTGTGAGCGGTTGTGGTGGAACGTTAGTTTTCCAGTGCCGGGAAAATTAAAACTAAATTAATTGTTCAACAGATTAAGACAAAAACCTTGTTGGTTCCCTAAAAAGATATTTGTAATTAGTTGGCTGTACATTGATATACCTACGATTAAATAGGTACTTTGCACAAACTTTTTACAAAAGAAAAGTAGAGTGAAACCAACACAGCTTCTTAGCTGTTTCACATAAAAATGTTATTTCTATTTCAAAAATGCTTTTTTGTAAGTGCATGTTTTGTAAGTAAACAAAACATTAATACTAATGTGAAAATTCGAAAAATGTGAAAACAATCTCTTCGTCTCCAAGTGAAAAAATAAGTTAAATACTTATAACTTTTTAATTTTGCATTTTACAATTCTATTTTTTGCTATATATGTCGCCCTGACGGGATCCCGTCAGGGCGACATGAGACTCGTTGCTTTTTTCTGGTATATTTTCTTGTTTAATATTTATCACAAGTTAAATACTGTGTAATAACTAATTTAAAATGTTTGCAAAACATACATAGTTAAAGTGATAATCAATATCTGTTTCACATTTTAATTAGGTTTTTCCAATATCCCAAGTCACAATAATGGGTCATTCACCCAAACTATACAAAAACAAACAACTCAACCACGGACGCTCTTAACAAGCTAATTAAACACCACTAATTCCACTTTTGACAGGCATCATATTTACCCGTACATTTTTTACACCACAAATGATATCCCATTATTAGCAAACCGAAAGTCATCCATATTTATGCCTCACGTTTCTTTCAAATTCAATACAAAGCGGCTTCAAAAAAGCTTACCAAAAAAATTCTCAGAAAGCGTGTGCTCTATGTTGAAGAAGCTAATTATAGACGTAATCGGAATCGATCCATTTAGACGATTGTGCAAGCATCGTACTCTCGATTACAAACCGATGTATCACCTTCTGATATGGAACTACTTCGCCATCGAGTCGGTTGATTCTTTAATTAGTTGCTTATCAAGATCAATATGCGGCGAGTCGGTGCGATGTAATCGAATGCTAATATAACGTTACTCTGAAATGTAATTGGTGGAGAACTAAACTGTAATGTGAAGCGGCTTTAAAAATTTGTTATTACGATTCAAAATTTATACTTGTGTTTCCAATAAGATGCCGCTTATAATATTAAACAGGGATACCTTAAAATTTTTGACGAATTTCTACGGAATTGAACGTTTTTATTTATTTATAATATTTGTTGTTATTAATCATAATAATTGAGAACTATTCAGAAATAAAATTATTGTGTTCTGAAAGAAATATAATTGTTAAATTGTAGCAAAAAAGGTGAAATGTGAATGAAAATTATCACGATAATATTTTCCCATTGATTTTTTATATCAAGAGTCAAGATTGAAATCTCTTCATTTGAAGATCAAGTTCTTTATCAATCTCTGAATCAATATATTCACAGCCTTGCTTAAGCCCTTTGATTTTTAAAATACGAATTAAAAATACATGTCCCACTGTTTCCATCTGACTAACACCAAGTCTCATTACCGGTGGCCATCGATAAGATCTCGAAGCTAGCGTTTCTCTCGGCATCACATCTGAGTTTGCTTGCTGAACTTACAAAAAACCTCAACGCGTACAAAACAAAACATTCAAAATTCAACCTTATTGAAAGACGTTAAGACGGAAAGTTATTAAGTCCATTGTAAGATAACGTCATTTCAAAATTAAAAACGAAGCTTAAAAATGTTGTTGTGGTGAATACCAGAAATTGAATCACATTGCGCATCAGTGCTCATACTTGCTATGAATGGTCTCCAAGCGATGATTATTTGTGATAAAACATCCGATTGGTGTGAAATTATTTGAGGACTCAGAATGACAGGTGCATTATGTACAGTAGCAGAATGTTGTAAACCTTGTACCTAAATAAGCACCCAATGGAGATTTAATGGTGCCCTAACCAGAACAAAGAACTATAAAACCAGCCTTTAAACAATGTCAAAGTAAATCTATCGTAAAACGAAACAGCCTTTTAAACTGTTACCAATCAATACAAACATTACGATCACTCGGATCGATCGTTAAACTTAGCGATAAATTAAGAACGGTTTGCATTAACATACATCAGTTTGTATGGCGTCAGCTGTCAATTTAAAGAGGCAAAGATGAATTTAGAGATAAACTCCTGATTTTATAGTTCAATTATTGCTTATCAAAGGGGCCGACAGTGCCACCCAAAATCCGTCTGATTACTTACGCCGTTCATTTAAATGGAAACTGATTTCATTAATTACAAATATGGTCCCTAATCTTTATTATGTCAAGTTGTACTAAACTCTTTGTGGGGTACGTCGGGGAGTTCGTTTTTATTTTTAATCGTTAAGGAATTTCGGTTTTTAAGGTTTTATTTGGCGTATCGTTGAGAGTTTTATTGTGGCTCGTTATCATTATCTAAATCATCGTGAGCATTAATATGAGTGTCATATTACTTACGTTGGCCGTTCCCTTAGCTGGAACGGGTAACTTATAGCTGTATATTTCATTATCGAGACAACAGATAAAATATTACTGCTTGGTATTTAGGTAGGTATTAATGTTTTTAACGCGATATTTCAAGACGCTGAATATTTCAAGATGTATCTGGAAGTATTTAATTTTTTACTGGGTAAAGTTATTGTGTGTTAAACTTATTAACAGGTTAAAGAATTTTATAGACCGGCATGTTACTTCGTATAACAAATTCGTACAATTATAATTAGGGTTTATTAACTTCATGTGTACCTAATTATGTAATGTTGTAAACAGTTTTTGATCAACAAATCATTAAAGTTATAACTTTTTTAATTTTGCATTTTACAATGCTATTTTTATGTGATAAATATTTAACAAGAAAATATACTAGAAAAAAGCAACTAGTCTCATGTCGCCCTGACGGGATTCGAACCCGCATCCTTGGGGATCCGGCCCAATGCACTAACCAATTATGCTACAGAGACCTATGAGAACACGTCGATTTCTTCCAGTATATTCACCTTTCTACGGTGTTAAGAAACATCTTTACAAATGATTGACTATCGATTATGACCAAACAGCCATCTAATTATAACATTTTTATTTTGCATTTTACAATGCTATTTTTATATATAGGCA
The DNA here is from genome assembly GCA_910589605.1 of Chrysoteuchia culmella. Lineage (NCBI taxonomy): Eukaryota > Metazoa > Arthropoda > Insecta > Lepidoptera > Crambidae > Chrysoteuchia > Chrysoteuchia culmella. The sequence continues at coordinate 14,162,335 of OU342653.1, forward strand.
TAAATATTTAACAAGAAATTGTACTAGAAAAAAAAGACGACATGAGACTAGTTCCTTTTTAGGGTTTCCTAGCCTAAAGGCAAAAAACGAAACCCTTATAGATTCGCCCAAATCGATGTATGTCACAGCCACTTTATTCCAAAACTATGAGGATTACACAGTTGAAACTTGGTAGGTAGATGTATTCTGTAAACGCTATACGGTTTTTAAACAAAAATAAAAAAATATATATGAATTAAGGGGCTCCCCATACATGGAACTGACACTGAATTTCTTTTTTTATCAAACTTATACGTGTGATCTATAGATAGGACTTTAAAATTTGCATTAAGGTTTCTAAAACGATTTTTTCTCAAAGTCAACCGTTTGAAAGATGTACACTTCCAAAGTGGTAAAATGTGTGTCCCCCCCCTCTAATATTTGAAATAAGAAAGTGATTTAAAAAAATATATATTATGTTATAGATCTTAATAAAAAATGTCAACGAAAATTGGTTTGAACGAAAGATGGTTGTCAGTTTTAGAAATATAGCATTTTTCCCAAAGGGATTTGAAACAATTTATTTTTTTATCAAACTTATACTTGAGGCATATCTATAGATAGGCCTTTAAAAAATAAATTGAAGTTCTTATTACGGTTTTTTCTCAAAATCAACCGTTTGAAAGATATACACTTCCAAAGTGGTAAAATGTCACAGCCACTTTATTCCAATACAATGAGGATTACACAGTTGAAACTTGGTCGGTAGATGTATTCTGTAAACCGCTTTACGGTTTTTATACAAAAATAAAAAAAATATATGAATTAAGGGGGGGGCTCCCCATACATGGAACTGTTACTGAAAATTTTTTTTCATCAAACCTATACGTGTGAGGTATCAATAGATAGATATTTAAAAATTACATTGAGGTATGTACCTAAAACAGTTTTTCAGTCTCAAAGCCAACCGTTTGAATGATATACACTTTCAAAGTGAAAAAATGTGTGCCCCCCCCCCCCCCCCGTCTAACTTTAAAATAAGAAAGTGAAAAATGTAAAAAAAAATTTGCTGTAGACCTTTATAAAAACTTTCAACGAAAATTAGTTTGAAAGAAATAAATATTATGCAGTTTCAGAGCTATAGCACATTTGCCACCGCAAATATAACTTTGTCATTCATACAGACACTATGAAAAACAAAGTTATTTTTGCTGGCGAAAAATTATAGTGGCATTTTGGGAGGTAAATACACCTGTATTTAATTTAATATAGAAACTTTATTGCACACGATACAAAAACAAACACAAACAAAGAAAACACACAATAGGCGGTCTTATTGCTACATAGCAATCTCTACCAGGCAACCTTGGGTGAGAGACGAAACCCTTCATGTGCGAGTTCGACTTGCACTTGGCCGATTTTTTCTAATCCTACTTCCTACTAATATTATAAATGCGATAGTACGTCTGTTTGTTTGTATGTTCATCTTTCACGCAAACGGTTGAACGGATTTGGATGAAATTTAGTATGTAGAGATTTCATGTATTGGACTAACACATACGCTTTAAACACTTTTTATCCTGATATTTCCATGGGCACGGAAACCACGTGTGTGAAACCGCGGCCACTAGTAAGAAATAAAAATTCCTTAGAAAGGACGTAGATAATGGTAAGGGGAATCAAATTGTGAGACAACAAAATGGCATCAAGCTTTTTCTCATATATTAACTTACTTTTTGAATGAAAAATATGCCAGCATTTTTAATCTAATGTTGGTGGTAGGACTTGTTGTAAGTCCTGGCTAGCTACTACCATCTTATCTAAGTCTGACGCCATAACAACAACGTTTTCAGAATTGTTGTTTTCCGGCAGTTAAAGATAAGATAGCCAGTTCCCCAGTGATTGAGGATTCCGGGAGAGGCTCGCTTCCATTTTCAGCCTTACCAATACTACAGCAGGTACATATGATGAAGGCTAAGAATCACCGTTGGTCATTAAAAAAAAAAACGATTTAACGACTTGGCTTATAGCCAGCCATTTCATTAAATGCAGGCGTTTAATTACCGGGCTAGCCTTTCTTTTAAATTCCAGATTTAAACAGATGGCTATTCCATGAATGAATGATTGTATTTGATTTTAAATGAAACAACTTTTGCGGATTAATTAATGCAAAGAAACTTTTGGGAAGGTGGACTTATAAATTGATAGTCAATCCGTGACCACAACAACTGAAAAGGTGCCGAATCGCCGCGAAGCCAAAAATAACATAAAAAACCCCAAAAATATAGTACCAAATATATGTTCCATGTAAATACAGTGCAGTAAATAATCCGCAAATGTTTTATTTCAATTATGAGTGCGCGAAGAAACTTAAGATGAGCTTGTGTATTTAATTTTCTACTATAAACTTACCTTTTGCTACAAGTTATATTGTCATACAGCTCACAAAAGATTCCATTTTACATAAACATTTCAAAAACTGCATTAACAATTCACACGGAGATGCACGATGCACGTGAAGCTAACCTTGGACTCGCTACTTGCCCTCTGCCATATCATGTTGCTCTCTTGGAAATAATGTGGATGTAAGTTTTAAAATACCTGCAATTTTAAACTTTATCTCTATTGCTTACGGTTTCACTAAATACATTTTATTAGGTACTTTTAAAAAGTCATCGAGTATTTTCGAGTTTTTTTTTCAATTCATACCAAACTTCAAGAGAAAGACTGTAAGCTTCAGTTAAAAGATGATTTACCTAAAAATAAAATATTTTCAGTATATAACTTTAACGTAAACATGGAGCAAAAATAAGTTGATGTAAACAAATACTTAAAAAATATTCAATCAAAATAAGCTTATGTACAGTTAACATCACGTTACAATTGACACTTGTTATGGCGCCAGACTTAGATAAGATGGTGGTAGCTAGCCAGGCGGACTTACAACAAGTCCTACCACCAACTAAACCGAATACACCCCCAGTGGGAATCTATCCCAAGACCTCTGGGTCTGACACTGGTGGTTATTACCACCAATAGACCACAGAGGCGGCCTACTCACTTACTTCGAGTTAAACCTGACGTCCACTACAGCAGAGACGAATACAATCGCATTTCTTTCTACGCATCCATCTTAGGGGAATCGCAACTCAAAATGCAGGCGCCGCGAAACCGCAGGCGAATTTTGACCTACAAACAAAGTAGGTAGGTCAAAATTCGCCTGTGGGCAATAAGCACGGTCGATTCGATCCGGTGCGACGCTAATGGACGAGGTTTCATTTCATAGTAGTACTTAGGCCTAGCACGAAAAACTTTCGAGAGTATCGAGGACGTGTCGTCAAAAGTATTGAGCAGCGTTCCTACCGGACGTAATCAGAACTACATTTTCATATACATTTTTTTGAAAGTTTTTCGTGCTAGCCTTACAGGGGACTTTTGGGATTCGATTCGGCTCGGCTCGGCGCGCCTAATGAACGCAGGACTTTACAATCTTTAGGAAAAGTCGCAGACAATTTGTACTTATAAACATGAGGGAACGTTTAAACAAAATAGCACATCAAAATACAGTTACTCGCTATATCCGCAATCCACCAAACTTCCTCTGCTAAGCCGGAAATTTACTAGTTTGCGACTTAGCTGATAGTACAATGACTGGCGGGCTTTAATGGTCTTATTACTTACTGAGAACGCAGACTTTAATGTATTAAACTTAAGCATGTTTTAGAAGTTTCGCAGTTTGTTTGACTTCTTTTCCAAAATTAGGTGCTGGAAATGTTTTAAGCGTTGATAATGTGGAAGGTAGCTGGCAAGAGCTGGATAGGATCGCGGAACGTTCTTGGTGACACTTTTTTCAGCAGTGGATGATAATAATTTAAGCATGATTCAATTTAGGCACTTCATTAAACTATTACAGTACCAGAACTTACTATTAGTATACTATTACTATAAATTATTCCTGAAAGTTAAGAATTTAAGTGCTACATAGTATTTTAGTTATAATTTGGTCCATCAAAGGTCAACAAAATATATTTTTTGAAATTTCCACAGGCTAGTAGAATTGTGACAAAACTAAAATAAAAAATTACCACAGGATTTAGTTACCCACGCGGACGAAGCCACAGATAGAAGCTTTATAATTATCAAAATTATTCGTAAGTCAAGTTGAAGCTTCAAATCCTTGATCTCAATTAGAGAAGGAACCGCTTCTAAAAGCCTATGGAGCTTGTTTATCATCTGTGTGTAATATTAGACGAAAATTGTAATGAAGGCCAAGGGAATCCCGCAAGACGGCGCGGCGGATAACAAGCTATGGAGGATGGTGTTGGGCCATGTTAGAGACTGAAGCGGGAAACTTTTACTATTTAAACTTTTGCTATGTAAGCCTATATTAGTTATCGGGCAATGTAACATACTTAACATTATTAGGAAGAACGAGATTTTTACCATTATTTGCATTTGTTTTCGAGTCTCCGATATTTCGGCGCAGTTGAGAGAGCGCGCATGTGAGAATTCTGTGTGCCGTTATCATAAACAATTTCGAGTTGAGTGTGCGAGTGAAAAAGAGTGGTAGGCGTCGCGCGCAGTAAACAAACAATAAAGAGGTTAGACCGTTTCGTCTCTTCCTAGCACCATCTACCCGCATTAACTTCAGTTTACTACTCCGGGATCATGGCGCATGCAACTGCGCCGAAACATTGGGACTCGAAAACGGATACAAACATGCTAAAAGGTAAAAATCCCGTTTTTTCCTACCAATGTTAGTGACAGTGACCATTAAAGTTTAACGTGTTATGTCACATACTTGTATAAATCGCAGATAAGCATACGGACACAGGAAAAGACAAATGTTAAAAACTCAAAAGTTTGTCCTGGGTAGTGATCAAACCCACGGCTGCTACCTACTAGGCCACCCATGGCCCAGTAGGTATCCCCAAATACGAACATGTAATAAACACTATAGTTACATATATTTATTAACGGGTACATAGTTAATATTACATATTCATACTTAACACAATTACCCATTTCTTCATAACGGATTTCTAACTTGACATTAACAAAACTTACTGGCTGTATGTTAGTTAATATTTTTTATAAATATGCATTAACAGCCTAGTAACTTATTTAAAGATGGCACCGTTTTGTCACTGCTACGCGTTATATGAGGGCATTTGTTAGAGTAAAAAAGTTTTTAGGAATTGTTGCGGTTTCGTCATCGTCTCAGCCACATAAAACCCACTACTGGGTATAGGCTTCACCCAAGAATCTCCACAACGATCGGTCTTGCGCTGTCCGCATCCAGCGGCTTCCCGCGACCTTCACCAGATCGTCGGTCCACCTTGTCATGCCATAATCGCCACGCTTGGAAGGCGGGTTGGCGATCGCAGTATGGCCAATTTGTAGGAGACGCTGCTGCCCGTCTCCTGAAGGCTTAGTCCCTTAGTCGCCTTTTACGACACCCACGGGATGAGGGGGTATTGCTGTTCTAAGCCGACACTACACAGCTGTTGCGGATTAAGTCTCCATAAATGAACGAATTTGTTATCTCTATCGTCTTACTCATTACAAGTATTAACTCCAATCGCTCTAATCTCATGACTTGCAACGGCTTTAAACATACCAAGCGGAGTTGATTTATACCCACAGAGGTTCATATGCTTCACGTGCGGTATATAACTGTTTCTGACCTCAACGGCTCATCACAGAGATAATCCCATACGATTCTGGTAGCGTGATCTTGCCATTGTGTGAAACAATGTTGTTTAATTAAAAATTATCCTTTGAGCTATTTCCGACCGGCTATTGTTTAATTTCATTTTTCGTTTTCGCTTTCATACCATGTCTCTCTGAATAACCAATTCTTCATGTGTGGAAGTGTAAGGTTCATAATTAGTGCACATTTGATTAAAAATACATTTGTATACATAAAATAAAAGTTACGTGCTGGTAAGGCTATGTCGGATAGCTGATATTGATGGGACCTTTCCTACTAGAGATACATAGTTCAATACACACGTATAGTTTAGATTCAATACAAAGAGTTATGATTATTGTTTGATTGAAAATTATATCTTATAATGTATTCGATTGATATCAAAGCCTCAGTTTGAATTACCTTAAGGATAACTTCGTGACTGAGTCTTGGTCTATAAGACCAATAATAATAATAATAATAAGCATTTATTTCCGAATTTTACATCCATATTTTTATAGATAATAACAATAATAAAATAATAAATTACTTGAAAATAAAATACATATTTATTTATTTGGGGCACATGAAGCGCCACCCAATGCTGCAGGAGTGGAGATTCCCACCTGTCTGTCAACGCACACAGAATGCTGTTGGGGCTCGCGCGCGTGCGTCTCAGCAGCGAGGCACATCGCTTGCGGATTATGGCATGGAAGCCGTCCGTCCTCGCGTCGGCGAACATGCCCGACGCGCTGCAGTGACGCGGCAACCCATCAGCATCCTGAGCGCGTTGTTGTATTAAACCCTTTTTTGTAGTTTAACTCATCCACAGCACGTATTTTTTTAGCTATTTTATCTGTGTGTTTTTCTTTCTACCCACAACATAATAGTACATATCAGTCATCCTTAACATAGAACTTTGATCTTATTCAGAGACAAAACGCAACAGCACTTTTGATACGGATATCATCTTCATAACTAAGGCATTACAAATATTGACACCAAAACACTGAAACTAAAACGATTGTTTATCATATGGTCGGGTAGTTATTACACATAATAATAATTAATACTTTATTGCACACTTAAAGATCAGATAACACAGGACAATTTATAAAAAGACATTGTTCTCTTTATTTGTACAACAGGCAATCTCTTACACGCAAACTTGGGTGAAAGAAAAATAAGAAGGATAGTAGGGGAATGGGTGAAGAAGAATATTTAGAAGAAAGGAAACTTCTAACTTCATCGCCAAAGGATTTTAGAGGCTGAGTCTTTCTGATATCTTCTAGCAGGGCCTTCTACAACCGAACAACATGTACAATGAAGGAGGAGGAAAATAATCCGAGGAATGGCGCGGGTATCAAGGACAAGGTTGTAGGAAGAACGCAAGTCTAGATGAAGGACAAAAGGAGAAGCAGTTTTTAATAATACGTAATTCTGAATCTTAATTTCAATACAATTTAATTTAAATTTTATTTTATAATAAGATATTAAGTATTATGAATAAAAAGATCGCGGGTTGCGTATTTCCTTAACAGTATTGAATTCGTCCAAAATGTACTGAACTGGTTGCAAGGAGGGGACGAATTCAATACGGTTAGGAAAATACGGTTCATGTCCGTCTGTGGAGGAGGCTATCTTTTTTTTCCTACACGACTTATGATAATCTTATTTATTATTTCTCTATTATAATCATATTAAAAAAATCAGTGTAAGTGCGGAAGTTCAAATAAAAATTATAAGTATATTTTATCTAACCGCCTCTGTGGTCTAGTGGTACAACCACCGGTATCAGACTCAGGGGTCCCGGATTCGATTCCCAGCGGGGGTACATATTGTATTCGGTTTGGTTGGTGGTAGGACTTTTTCTAAGTCCGTCTGGCTAGCTACCACCATCTTATCTAAGTCTGACGCCATAACAACAATGTCATCAATCAATCCTCAGTGATTGAAGATTCCGGGAGAGGCTCGCTTCGATCTTCAATCTTATCAATACTTAACATCAGGTATGATACAGGCTAAGAGTCTCCTCGGCATTCATAAAATAAATAAATAAAATAAACACATATGTTTTTGCAAAAAACAATCAATCAAAGCAAAACAAGATAGTTCGCGCAAACTCCCAGGATAAATTAGGGTTCAAACAGCAATCTTATCTTCATTTATAGGGCAGTAAAATTACGATCCCCTCGCAAAACATAAAGGGCCGTTTATCATCCACTTCGTTGGTAGTTTAGGGATGTATCGAAGATTGATATCCGTAACCAGCCTCTGTTATTTTTCTTTGTTGGATATGTTTTTTTTTTATGGTGGCTTATGCGGAGCTCCTCAGATTCTTTGCGTCGACGATAAACTAAGTAAGTTCGGTTTATGTATTGAGGACTCTCTGGGTACACTTACTCAGATTTTTTCGGGGAAGACGTAGGAGAATATTTACGTATGATTGCCACTTAGAAGTGATTTAAGTACTATCTGACCAAGACAATTAGGCGCATTACAGTTAGGAAAAACTTAAAAAATCTAACTGAAACCAACATTTCAAGAAACGGTAATCAATCAGTTAATCACTGTAGCGCTAAAAATTAGATAATAGAGAAATACAGAGATAGAAGTGACCTGCAGGTGTCAAAAGTGTAAAACCGCATGCCTGTCATGCGCCTAATAAAATTGTCATGGTCGTGTATATACAACTTTGGTTTTTGCATTGATTATAAAATTAAATTTCAATGTTGGTATTGTCATAATAGTTGTTTGAAACTGTTGCATATTGAGGGGTTTTAAACATAAGTGTGTGTTTACACCAACCAATAATCATTTTATCTAGGTAGTTTAAAAGATTGTTATTATATAAACTCATGTCACAAGACTCAATATCATTTATTCTGTCTAGGCTGTTACAAAACACTTATGAACGTCAAAGAAGCTACGCCATTGGTTCACAAACCAAACTGCGCGGGAGACCTTCTAAAGAGAAAAACCGCCAAGAAACTCTGTTTTCTCCCTGTTTTATTTCATACAGTTATTTTTTTATGAACTACGGAGAGACTCCTAGCCTTCATCATATCCGATGTTAAGTATTGATAAGGCTGAAGATATAAGCTAACCTCTCACTCACTGAGTGACAATCCTCAATCACTGAGGAACTGGCTATCTTATCTCTAACACAATGCTGGAAATTTTTTTGTTATGGCGTCAGTCTCAGATAAGATGGTGGTAGCTAGCCAGGTGGACCAGTCCTACCACCAACCAAACCGAATACAATATGTACCCTCTGGGAATCGAACCCGGGACTTCTGGGTCTGATACCGGTGGTTGTTACCACTAGATCACAGAGGCGGTTAAAACAGTAGAAATTAAGTAAACAATTCATCAATTCAAAGAGCAAATGCAAAGATGAGCATGATATAAACTATACACAATTGGTTAAAAGCTAAATCTGGAGTGAGTTTGCTCAAAATGTGCTACAGTAAAGAAAAAAAAACAAAGTTATTAAACAACTCGAAAATATTAGGTTAAAGAATAGCCCATATTTATGACCGCCTCCATTTTATGCTTATTTATTCGAAGAATCTTCTTGTTAACAGCAACAGAAATGCAAAAGTTTCAACAATGGTACATCAAAGTCAACAATGTATCCACAGATTGTGTTGTAGCAAATGCACCGTCACAAATTGAGGTTAAAAGCTGCCGAGAAACGATGTTCCGAGATGTGTCGATCTTTCACACAGTCGGACATAAAGTAAGAATTGTACCTATCCTGCAATAGTTCTATACGAATACTAGTAGCTGCCCGCAGTTTCACTCGCTTTGTTCCCGCTTTATCAAATGTGTCATATCTTTTAATCCAGTCTATATATTTTCTGTGTACCAAATTTCATCCAAATCGCCAATTTATTTTTTGCTTAATTAATAAATAAATAAAATAAATATTTCCATACAATCACACCAATTATCTAGCCCACCTTAAGTATCATGAAGAACTTGTGTTATGGATACTAGATAACGGATAAACATACTTATATACTTATTTTTGTAAATACATACATAATATACATATTACACACCCAGACCAAGACAAATAGACATGTTCATGCACACAAATATTGTCTTGTCCGGGGATCGAACCCGGGACCTCTGGCGCAGAAGGTGGGGATAGTACCCCTGCGCCAAACAGGTCGTCAATTGAGTAACTAACATCTAAACTATCACATTTTTAATACTAGTAGGTAAGTTGTAGTAGGTAGGTAGGTAGGGTAGATCGATAGAACCCTCCTGATTACAAATGCATGTTAATCGCTGAACCAATTTTGAGAAGCCTTTCTATCGTTTAAATTAGTAGGTAAGACGCGTGCCTAAACTGAACATATGCTTAACCATTTTTTTTCAAACATTGCTTACAATGTCTGCACTCACTCTTTGATATTCAGAACTCTCTATAATCAATGCCTTTTCCGATAATACCCTTTCACCTATAGCTAATTATATTTCGACATGACCACGAACATTTTGGATTTCGCAAGATAAATATCGTGTCGTGAGCGAATATGCCTGTTAACACATAACAAGGTGTGGAATATAAGCCCACCAGTCATGATCGTGTCTTAGCGAGTTATACGTCGACCACTGACCTTTAACAAAATCCAAAACGTCTTAAACACGTAATAGTATCCATTAATACCAACCTTAACACTGCAAAATTAGAGCTCATTTTTATGTTCAACGTAATTTAAAAACGCAACAGGCGCCGGCAGAGGCGATAATTTGTATGCCTTATTGTACGTAGTATTATCAGTACGTGAGTAACGAATTACAAGTGTAAAATATGGGATAAATGTTACATATAAGGATATAAATGGCTTGAATCGCTAAGTTGAGCTCGCAAACAAATTGACTGTAATTTGATGCTAAAGCGAAAATATACTGAAATGTATACACATACAGTGACGTTTAAATTATACATTATTATAGAATAAATGTGGTGATCTTCTTTGTCTTACTATGCAAAAATGATTGCACAAATAAATATTATTTTCCACCTTCTTACATTTTTCATTGCTTACCTATGATATTTGACACACACTTAATATGAAAAATCAATTAGTTTTACAAAGTAACAGTCATAACCGTAATATAGTTTTCACCTCACACGCTCGTAAAAGGAGGTTTTTTCATTCAATCTCTGCGCAGAAAATCGCATTTTACCAACCCAGCATGGTAAACTATTTATTTAATTTAGAAAGATAACGTCATATTGCGTTCGAAATTGCACTATCAACTTTTTATGTTATATTTAATTCTTATTTTAAATAACTTTGCATTAAATATAATACTCCGTTTTGGTTTTTTATATTATTTTAGTTCATTGAATCATAAAAACAATAACAATAAGATTAAATTATTTGTTATAAGAGTTTTATATTAGGCTGGGTGAGATTTCACAACCTGTGACTGGACTTCGGAACGTGACATATTCGGTCAATGTCAACATTGACCGAATTGTTTTTAATGCATTTTATTCCTATTTTCAATAACTTTGAATAAACTATAATGCGCCCTTTTATTATTTTAGTTTTTTTAAATCATTAAAACAACAGGAATATGGTATGTTTAGATTAAACTTATTGTTAAAAGCTTTTTTACGGAAGTTGACCGCGGAAGCAACCTTAAAATTGTGTGTTGCGTTCGGCAGAAAAGTTGTTAGCGTCTCGTATCTTTGAAACCATCGCAACGCTCAGGATACAATAAAGGTAACTCGCCGCTAAATAAAACTTTCCAGCCTTGCATAACAAATAACTATTATTGCAACATAGTTTATGTTTCAAAAAATTACCCTGTAAGGCATGGCAACTGAATGTAGGTAAATTACTAACATAACCAGTCAGTACCACCAAAAATTAATTTTACAAATTCCTTAAAATGCAATCTTATTTTGCTTGTCAACTGTTCAATTCCATACATTTATAACAGCTTTTACGTTAAACTTTTTACGAATTCATACAATGAATTTTGGTGCAACCGGCTGTCATCTTCCACTTTTAATGTCCCCACTGCTGGGGCACTGGCCTTCCTTATGGATGGATAAGGAGAACGGGCCATGACCCACCACGCGGGCCCAATCCAGATTGGTGGGTTTTAACGACTGCAAATGCAAACTGCTTAACGTGCTTTCTGAAGCACGGAGAAGCTCGAGATAGTAAATATTTGGTCACCCATTACGTGACCGACCTTTGCGAAAGTCGCCTTACTTCAACAATCGCAGGCCGAGCGCTCGAACCACTGTGCCACGGGCTCCTTGAGCTGTAACCATGAAAAAAAAACAAAGGTTGGGACAGTTAGTTTTTAAATTCACATAACCTGCGTTCCAAGATTTCCGCTTAAAATTGTAGACACTCGTTTTTGGGGAACGGCATAGCCTTTTTTATTAAAGTTCCACAACAAGTGATTGAGCTGCCTTGCATAAATTTAAAATATATGTTAATAAAACGCTCTTAAGCAAAGGCTATTACAAGGTAGATGATTATTTAAAAGACCAAAATACATGGAAGTGATACTAACATGAAACTTGACTATTGGAATTGTATAAAAGGAAAATATTCTAATAACTGAGTATGAGAAAATTTTCCTCTTATATTAAATATGTTTCAAGATTGTAGATTTGTGTTTGGCAACGACATGTTCCTTTGTAAATGTTGTTGCTTATGTTAAAGGTGATATGTTTCTTGCGGCCGTTCTTCTTATCAGTTAAAAGATGACCTGAATGGCTGGTAGGAAGAAAAAAATTAGACGATACGAAAGCACTCATCTATAAGTCTATTTGAATAAAAAAAATGACTTTGACTTTGAATATTTTAATGTACACGCTGCTTAGAAACCATATTAGGTGAAAAAACCTCTGTATTTATTGAAAACTTTTTAAAAAACCCTGTTAATAGAAATGTTGCATAACATCTATGAGGTAGCGGTGCAACACCACCGTTACACCGCGATATTGCTATGACAGTGTTGCGTGCACAACTGTTTCTAAGATAAAACGATGTTTAAACTGTGAAATTTTGAACCTTGTTGTCTTGCATTCACCTAGTCACATAGCAACTATTCAATCACTTACAACCAGTTTCGCGCTGTCATTACTGTCACATTTTCTATGACAGCCATAATAGCCACGAAACTGAAACTGAACCGAGTTATCGTTAGATAATAATAAGGTTGCCTTTGTAGGTGCGCATGCCCGCTACTTTTTTTTCCTAGGTGAAGATTTTAGCGCTACGCTGTGCGCCTGCGGCTATAATTGTAACCAAACTTAACTTACCCACTGTTGCCGGCCGTTTAATAAAGTTAAAGTAGGCAACAATATAGAAATAAATGTACTTTTCCACCGTAATAAAAACATAGGTTTATAATTGTGAAAGGTATCATACTAGAAATATTTTTTTTAAGTTGGCAGGTTGTGAGTCTTGCACGTCATTTCCCTCCGTACGACCACAGTCTAAAACTCTGAACAGACTTTGCACTACCTACATACAGCCGAAACGACGCACTCACACATATATGCGCCGCTACATGCTGTACTGCTGTACTGGGCGCGTGTGTGTGTGAGCGCGTCATATCAGCCGAGTTCAAAGACTATTTATGTTTAGACTGTGGTGCGACTTTGAAATTTTTCACGTTAATAAAATAAATAAATGTCATACAATCACACCTATTATCTAGCCCACGTTAAGTTTTACGAAGAATTTGTGTTATGGATATTAGATAACGGATAAATATACTTTTATACTTTTCTTTTAAATAGTTACATAATATACATATTATTATTAAACACCCAGACCAAGACAAATAGACATGTTCATGCACACAAATATTTGTCTTGTCCGGGGATCAAACCCGGGACCTCTGGCGTAGAAGGCGGGTTTAGTACCCCTACGCCAAACAGGTCGTCGTTAATGGCAACGTGCTTATGGTAAATTTTAAATAGAAAAATATTGGAAAAAATTAACTCGGCCACAAGTGAATTCTCAGACGGTGGTTCGCAAGTCTCGGTAGCTCAGCGGTTAGAGCATTGGACCGGATTTCCAAAGGTCGCGGGTTCGATTTCCGTCTGAGAATTCACTTGTGACCGAGTTAATTTTTTCCAATATTTTTCTATTTAAAATTTACAATAAGTATAAAAATAGCATTGAAAAATGCAAAAATTACAAAATCATAAATTATTGGCAGTTGCATCTTAATCGATCGTTAAACACCTGAAAAGTTGTTTCTTTCGAATGCAAGGATATTCCTAGCATTGATGTGACAACGCTGGCCTACAGCGTATTAAAAATATAAAAGTATTGGAGAATTTCGACGGTGGTTTGCAAGTCTCGGTAGCTCAGCGGTTAGAGCATTGGACCGGATTTCCAAAGGTTGCGGGTTCGATTCCCGCCTGAGAATTCACTTGTGGCCGAGTTAATTTTTTCCAATATTTTTCTATTTAAAATTTACCATAAGTATAAAAATAGCATTGAAAAATGCAAAAAATACAAAATCATAAAGGAAACGTGCTTGTTTTCGAGATCACATTTCTTTCAGTACTAAATGCGTAATATGCTCCTTTTTACCTTTTCTTGGGTTCAGTATCAATATATCAACAGTTGATCGAATTAATCAACAACATTGTATGGATAACACCAAAATTGCAACCATTCTCCTTGGTTAGCCCTCATGCAATCACAGACAGCCGAACTAATTGTCTTTGTGGCGATTTCCGCAATTAACCGCGCCGGACAGACGCGTAACAGGGGGGAATTGCCAATCAGTTAATGATTGTACCTGTGTTTGTATGCCGCTAGTGAAAGCTATGTTGATTTCATTCCATTCCATTCCATTAAAAGACAAGCAAAGATAAGGGTGGTTTCTTAATTTAACTAGTCGTCGTCTCAGCCATATAACACCCACTGCTGGGTATAGGCCTTCCCCAAAAGGGCGGTTTGGGGGGATAATCACCACGCTTGGCAGGCGGGTTGGCGATCGCAGAATGGCCAAGTATGTAGGAGACGCTGTTGCCCATCTCCTGAAGGCTGAGTCCCTTAGTCGCCTTTTACGACACCTACGGGTAGAGAGGGGTTAGTGCTATTCTAAGCCGACACTACACAGCAAACTTAACTAGTATTGTTCTTAGATCTGAAGAGGTCCCCATTCTCTTATCGTATGAGGATTAGTTGCCACGTCAGGTGTCAGCGTTTATCAAACCGCCTTTAAGGCCTCTGACTTGAAGAGGTCCATATTTGATAGCTGCATTTTATAACACTTAAAAAAAAAGTACCTAGTTGCAAAATTAATTTTCAAAGGATGATTGAAACAAAGATGTTGAAAAAAATTATCCTTTCATATTTATTTACTAGGTGATGAATTTTGAATAAAGTGCCTATGAAATCCAATGGCGTGCAACTCGGTGTAAAAAAGCCTTTCTTTAATTAGCTAAGTTTAATAGTGCGCAAGTGATTTAAAATCCCGAAAGTTATTTCTTTTTAACCGACTTCAAATAAAGGAGGAGGTTCTCAAGTCGACTGTATATTTTTCTTTTTTTTATATTTTTTATATATGTTTTAATATAACGTCGTCAGTTGTCAACCCATTTTAATAACTATTTTTTTATCTGAAAGAACATAGTTCAAGTGTAGTCTCATATAATTTTACGAAGATCTGGCTAGTAGTTTTTTCATAATCCTGTAAAATATAATTTACGTTTTGGAAAGTTAGTCGTTTACCTAGATAACATCATTATTGAGTATGGGCTGATTTTTAGTGTAAGTAACGGCACAAGATGTAACAAAAAATTGTGAAATAAAACTTTTTATAAAGAAATAAAAACTATTGAAGTCGGTGCCAGCCAAGCCAAGAAAAACAAAATATAGTTAATAGAAGTGCAATGTAGAATGCCTTGGCTGGCACCGACTCCAAAAGTTTTATTTTTTACTTTTTGAAGTCGGTTTTAATTCTTTAAATAAAAA
The DNA here is from genome assembly GCA_910589605.1 of Chrysoteuchia culmella. Lineage (NCBI taxonomy): Eukaryota > Metazoa > Arthropoda > Insecta > Lepidoptera > Crambidae > Chrysoteuchia > Chrysoteuchia culmella. The sequence continues at coordinate 14,177,998 of OU342653.1, forward strand.
GTTTTAAGTAAAAAAAAATACTTCATATAAAAAGGGGGTTTAAAAAGCGCGCTAAAGCAACATTGCTAAGTTTTCTTGCCTTCAAAAAAATAAAAACAAATTCTGTTACACTGACACAGTTCATTTAATTGTTTAATTGTTCATTTAACAATTAAATGAATTGTTAGGGAATCCACATAGCAAAATTGCGTTAGCGCCCTTTTTAGACCCTCTGTTCACGAACTCCCCGAAATATAAGAGCAATATATTGAAGGGTACACATTTTGCAAAAATGGTCACTCAACAAATACAGAAATCGTCTTTTCGCCCATTTAACCGTATTGACACACAAAAATGGTTGTAATTGACGTCAGCTCGGAGTCCTATTGACGCTCCCACGTGGGGAATCGGTTTAAGAGTCTATTATTTTGTGAGTTCATCTCGTTTGGGATTAATTAATGGATGAAAAGGTCTGCACGGTTACTCATTTAGTGTTGATTGGATTCGTTATGTATTCAATCCGAACTGTTTTGTTTTTTGCCGGTACAGATGTGATTGAAGAGATTTGGAGAAACATTCAGTCGTATAGAAAAACGCGAGAAATGTTTTTCCACAAGCTTTAAGCGTGGGTGTAAAATTTTATTGGGCTTTAGGCCAATATCACAGTCTATATATTTCCCTGTTCTTACGCTGTGCCAATATCATAAATCAATAAAGTATTATTTATTAAATTTATGATGATATTTAGTAGATAACGTTTTTGTATCTCGGGGTTTGTTTATTTCAGAGAATGATAATTTACTAATATATTGTGCGCCTAAATTATGATTGTCTTATCAGTCAATAGGACTAGAACGATATTAATGCCATGTCACCATTGTCCTAGAATACCACTACACCCTCTAAATGTGTCAGTGCTATAAAAACAGAATAAGGAGGTATTTCTAATAAACCACAAGCAACAACATCTTCAGAGGGATTATTCTTTAAGTAACAACCTTGGTAGCAGGCGGACGCAATTTCGATGAGCGCATCATTTGCATTACTGATTGAGCTGATGTGACATTTATCATGACAACAGTGACGATGTGTCGCAAAGTTAGCGTAGCTGGAAACTTTACAACGACAACAATAGTCACCATCTGCCAAGCGTAGATATAATATCCAATTCCCTATCTGGGGGGAACCCTAGTGCCTTACTGCAGTGAAAAGGATTGCGATTGTCTATTAAGAGCACCATACCTTTACAGTTATCACAATTGTAGCAATCAGTATAATATAGGATTTGTATGTATATTAACTCCTCTGCACTCCTTCCATATTACAAAACTTCTTTTTTAACATTGTATTAGTATTCAAATTATTCTGCGATCCCTTAACAAGATCAGCGTGTTTCTCACAATTACCAACATTAATGTTCTTCCCTACTGTTAATTCGTGCGAGCGCTGAGCGTACTAAGCGTCGGTTTCATTAACACACGATCGAGGATATCGCCTACTTAGCGAATAAGAGCCATAGCAGACAAGCTACTTTTAGCAACGGCGATGCCCTTTTGGCGACTGTGTTGATCTGCATCGCGTTTTAGCGACTCTCTGCGTTCGATCGCCGTAGTGATTTCGATGCTGCATCGCGATTTCGCGACTTCCTGCGTTCAGACGCAGACGGTGTCTGAATCACCCGTTTTAACGACCGACCTTAGGGCTGATTATCTAAATCTGACAGTGCCGATACTGGTTGCTAGGTGTTTTTTGTTATATCTAACAAAAAACACCTAGCAACCAGTATCGGATTATCAATCAGTCTGCCTATTCTTCAGATGTCAAGGCGACTGGGATCCGAATGTGTGTGGAGTGTTAGCACACAGCTGCTTCATAGGTTATTAAAATCGGGAGTAAAACAGCATGAATAGGGCTATCTGAGATAGATGCCTAGGACACTGGATTAGTTGCCTAGCAGCCGTCGGTCCTTAGGGCATATTAACAAAAATATCCTAGGCAACTATTTTACATAGCCCAATCTAAATTTACAGATAGGTTTATAATTAAGCTTCTGAAAAGTGACTCATCTTTTATGTGCGGTGTGGAATGCTTGGTCGCATTTTTTTGCATTTAGCTTTGAAAAGCGGCTTAGCCACCGATCGCCAATGCTAAAAGTGGCTTGTCTGCTGTGACCCTAAGGCGGTTGGCTAGCAATATTTCCGCTTAGGTAGTCTTAGTGTAAGCAGACACGATTATCGTAAAAAATTACTGCACCTCCTTTGCATCGCTGACCTGTAGCTGTAACAAGAGTAGGCTTATAAACTTTGTTGGAACACTAGCTGGGATATTAAAGTTTTCATTTGTATCTTTTTAACGAGTTTACGTATCTGCAAGTATCTCAGACATTGGTGAAACAGATATTGTATTCTTATTTTAAATATCAACTGACTTGTATTCGGTGTTCGTTGTTTCATGAAGGCAAGTGTAATTATATAATAAAATTATATTAACAAAAAAGTTGCCCATACTATTCGTGTACCAAGAAAAGCAAATTGCAGGTTGTACATAAAAAATATAAGTCATATTTTTATGTTTCGTGTTTTTTTAAATCTTATCAGTTTTTAGCGCAATTTCGATCGTTTGCTTTTAAGTATTATTTTCATTGTGAACTCATAAGGCGTGTATTGCGCTTCCGAAAGAGTTCAATTTCTTAAATATTTATTGTTATTTTTATGGTCTTTCATAAAGCTTTCAATTTATTAGGTATAGTATTTTTTTAACATACTCGAGTTTGAGATCGACACAAAAAATGATAATAAATTATAAATCAATCCGATCGACTAAAACTGTCACATACATTTACTGTGATTTTGAGGACAAAGTACACTTATGTCAGAGTTATCTTGACAAGCTAATGTGTCAACACGTATGGGAAACGGGTAGGACAAGCCGGGATGCAGTGAACCGAGAACGTTGTCCGCAAGTGTCAGGTTTCGAAGTCACTGTTAAAAATAAAATGGTTTTTGAAACCTGAATTGTGGAGGCGGTATATTATAAGACATGACTGTAACATAAAGTGAGTATCTTTTATCAAGAGCGTTTAGAAAAGATTTAAAAAGAAACTAGGGCGCCGTTTATATTTCTGTTTAATATGGCATACAAAATTCTGGATTGTAGAAATTAATACAGCGCATTTTGTACGTCATTTCGTGATAATCTTTTGTTTCCTTTGGTGATTGACTAGTAACTGATAAATGACAGATAGAGTCTTAAGACTGAATCACACATATTACAATGACAACAATCATACAGCCATTAGGAGAGTGTGATTTGCAAAAAAAAGAAAAAAAAGTCGAATTGAGGCTATAAACAAAGTCTAGTGGAAGCTACTTGCTTAAGTATATATTATTTATACCAAAGTAACGCTCATTAATCTTAATATAACCCGTCCCTTCATTCATAGCTCCATGTATCAGTTTCCGAAGAATCTCACGTAACTCTATCACCCCAGCGGGTCCACAGTGGCCTGCTTCGGTTAGCTTCTCGATGTCTCGGACTCAAATAATGCCCTCGGAATTCGGTGACGTAACCACTAATCATGATCGATTTCGATATAGATTAATTATGATTAAAAGTCCACCTCTAAGCATGAGGCACTGAGTCAACAATGAGACTAAACTATGTTAAATAAATATTCCATTCTGGACTGGGAGGAAAATAAATCATAGAATGCGACACTGCTAGCTTTGTAGTGCTGGTGGCTTACCGCCATTTGTAAGCCCAGTACTGTTTCAATCATCGTCATCAGCCATTTTTAATGTCCCCACTGCTGGGGCACTGGCCTTCCTTATGGATGGATAAGGGAAACGGGCCATGACCCACCACGCGGGCCCAATGCAGATCGGTGAAGTATTTCGATATCGATATTTTCCTTGTGAATGTTCAGTAGCTGCTTAGTTAAGTCCGCCATTACAAAGTATCTTCGATTGTAGATAAGCATGTTTTTGTGTTGGTTTTTCATTTCCATAGATATATCTCAATGGACAGGAATAACAAAAATTTACTATGTGGAGGGTTATGATATTGAAAACAAAACGCAAACACGTTCTTATGACATGATGGATTCTAAAAGATGATAGTAGGCCCCTAGACATAAGTAATACCAAATGTAGGTAATATAGTAGGTGTGGCGATAAGCGTGATGTATAACTTTCTTTTTTCTCAAACTGCACCTTTGATACTCTGCCAATTCCGCAAGTATTTATTTATATAATCTTAAGGAAGACCAACAGCTGGCTTAAACATAGCACTTGAAAGAACATCAAGAATTCATTTACAGGTCCTACATATAAAAATTGCTAGTCATCAAGCTACTTTTTTAAATTTATCTTCTACATAATATTTATTTTCCAACACAAATTAAAAAATTCACATCTGCCAAACTGCATAACAGTTTGTCGGCAGCAGCTCTCGTGGATACAGTTTATGATAATAACAGTTTATGTACCTACTTATTTACTAAAATGATATACCATAACTTCAGATACTACATGCCTATACAAACTACGCTCCCGACGAACTGCCAACGTGCCTCCCAAACCTGCCCACTACAAAACCCCTGAAGAAACGTTTTCTTAACCTGTCCCGTAATCCCCTGAAGAATACCGTCTTATACCGTCCTTACGTTCCCTGAAGACTTCCCTCTCCCTCTCACGATCTACCGTTAGCTAGGACATTCTCTCCCGTTAGCTAAAAAACGGTTAAGTTTGAGTTTGTTAATAAATTCATCCATCATCCATCATCAGCCTGTGGACGTCCACTGCTGGACATAGGCCTCTCCTAGCTCACACCTATTGTGGCGTTCATAGGAGGCTATTAGGCTACTGCTACCACGCTAGCCAGTCGGGTTGGTAGAGGGTTTGTTTCAAGTTATCCTTCTCTCGCACAGGTTTTCAATGCGTCAAGCCTCTTAGTCGACTCTTAAGACATCCCAGGCATGTAAGGGAATGGTGACACTTGTATTCTTAGGCCGTCACCACACGGCATTATTACACGGCATAAATTCATATTGTATCATATTTTTAACTTATAATTATTTTAGTTAGATAAAATCTTCTCTTCCGTCTCTCTTTGTAACGCTACAACCTTCAGATCTATACAAACACAATTTTAACACAGTAATTCAGTCTTGACTATAGCAAATTTCATTACCCAATATTGAATATTTACCCTCTAATTTCATAATCGATGCTATGTACGGTCATCAGCACGTAAGGCTTTACATTTGCACTACGAAAACCGTCGCTATTACGAGCGACGTAAGGGCGCTCTCAAGGTCAAAGTGTAAAGTCGTAGCTGCTGTTGACTGTACATAATTATAGCAGAACGCGACAACTTCAAAGGGAAATATTAATACTGTAAGCATAAGACACTTAGATGGAATGTAGGCGGTTGTCGCAACCGTGGCTAATTATATTAACATGATAATTGAATAATGCTATGTTGCAATGATATTGATCTTTGGAAGGGTTAAATTAAGTCATTATTACAGGACATAGCCAATTTGGTAGGGAGGAAGGATTGACATGAGAACGCTGAACGCTTTTCAACGCATGTCAAATCAATTATTGCTTACTTACTGAAGACCTAGTGATTTGTATTTATTTTATTGGGGACAACAAACAGTTTATGCAATATAGTATAACATAAATTTGTTAATACAACTGGGTTTAATCATTGTGAAACCCACACCGTTATCCACGTGTTCAGTTAAACAATGTTACTCAATCTTAAGAGAAAACAAAACAAAAAAAATATCCAATCGACTGAACATACAAAAAAGAGAAAAAATCTACTTATTTTAAAGTTTACATTTTTAATTCTATTACTGAATAATTATAAAAGAAAAACACTACAAATAAAAATAACTAGAAATAATTACAACTTGTGCGAGTTGAGAAACAATTTACGAGTATGAAATAGTAAGAAAGTAAGTCGTATGAAATTGTATGACATAGTAAGTACTTATCAAAGTCAGGTACTATAGAAATAGTTCTTTTTTGTTCCCAAAAATATTTTAGCGATTTATATAAAGTATTGCATCAAGTACTTTTTCTTGTTCCGCTAGATTTTAACTGATATAAGAATTTTGTATTTATTCATACACAAACGACACATGATTTCAGTAATTGTATCTGAACACATACTAGTAAGCATCTCATTTCAAAAGGCTTAACTTACTCGAGCCATGCTACGTGATTTACATTTCAACGTAAGTGGTGAAGGAAAAATAGCCTTGAAGAAGATCAAATTATAAAAAAAGCTTTACGTTATTATTTGGCGATCAAAATTAAGCAAAAAGAAAGGGGAAATGGTTTAGAAATAGCATTTTTTATTCGTAATTTACATGATTTTATTAAAATCTCAGCGTCAGAAACACAGTGTACGTATTTATAAGCATCGCTAACAAGTAAATTATGTTCATTCAAATGGGTTTTCGTAAAACAAGTCTTTCCATTTGTTATTTTGAAGTCTCGGTAGCTCATTAGATAAAACATTGCGCCGGAGACCTAAAGGTCGCAGGTTCGAGTACCGTCTAAAAATAATAGTGAGCCGCGTTTTTTCTAATATGTTTCTGTTAACATTTATCAAAAGTCTTTTCAATCAACTTATTCTTGGCTTTATGTTTAGGCTTTAGACTTGGGTTTAGGCCATTTATTCTTAATGAAATGGCAGTATGCAACAATTTTGTCATGGTATTTTATTGAGTTTTTTTGTGCATTTCTTCCGTTCAGTCATGCATGCAAAAAAAGCTTCACTTTGAAACCATAATCTCACGTGCGAGTGGCTCACGGTGATTCAGTAAGTATATTAAATAACAGGTAATAAAAATCCCTTAACATCGCACTGCATAGTATGCACTGACTGATGTTCGGTTGCGTGGTGGAAGTGATTAAATGAGACATTATGCTGCTGGAAATGTATGCATTTGAGTAACCTTAATAATGGTAGCGCAGTGTTTTAAAACCGAGGCTAATACAGACGGATTTTTCGCATTTAATTACAACAATTTTTATGTTTTTTTTATTATTGTATTTTTCAATGCTATTATTGGCCCCTGACACGAGATGACGTCAAAAAAGCTGTGTATTTCCTACCTAGAATAAGGTCCCCGAGGCTGAGTCGTACAAGTGGATGAAAAGAGCACAAAAATAAATAAGTGATCTGAAACATATCTGACTGACCCCTTATAATGCGGGTGACTTATAAACGACTAGTGTCCATTTAATTTTTTTTTACATGTACCTGGGTAGGCATTTGACCACCATCGTGCTTAGTAAACAGAATGTGGTCTAAGGTGTAACATGCTTGCCCAGGAAATGCCTTGTCACTCTCGCCTTGAAGAGACCAAGGTTGTAGGAATCGGGGAACACATAAGCAGGCAGCGCATTCTATTCTTTAGCGGTTCGCATTAGAAATATGTCAGCAAAGCGCTTGGTACGGATCGCTGGAAACGTATGGGTGATAAGCTAACCTGCGTCTGGTATCCCGATGGTGGAAAGGGGCTGGAGGAACAAGGTCGTGCAATCCACAAAGATGATGCGATAAGAAACAAGAACATCACTAGCTTTCCGTCTTCTGCACCAACTTGATAGCAAAGCTTTCGCGAAAGCTGCTTAACTTCTACAATCGAGCGAACGGGCAAACCGTTACTTCATTTAAGTTCATCGATATTCCATCTAGAGTGCTGAATCGAAACTAGAGTATCTATACATACAACTACCTATTTCAAACTTACGTCCAGACTTTTTACAAGTCCAGGTCCGATCGTATCGACGTCTTTAAATTGCATAAGTTTTTAAATTAGAGGGAATTATATATACCGAGTTGGATTCTTCTGAAGTTTCGCTTGTCCGGAGCCCGAGCACCAATAAATTGTTCAAGGAGAACAAATAACTTGACTTAAGAAATTAGCCCAAGTAATTGTTGAGGAGGGAATAGACTTTATAACTGAAGAGAGATGAGACAGACGTTTTTTGTATAATGATTAGACTTTATTGGTGCTCAAATTTTGGTGCTTGTTATGCTTGAGAAACTGCTTTGAGAATTAACTTAAGGAATTTTATGATGAAACGTAGTGCCGAAAAAGGGCCAGTGGTTTAGCATTTCGCTTTGCATCTAAACGAGCTTTTGGAATTCTGATATCGGTGTTTGTAGTTATGATAAAAAGATCTGATAAGAAGAAAATCTAGTATGTGTATATCTCCATGCCCGCTAGGAAAAATTATAGGAAGTACACAACAAGAGGCGACCAAATTATCTCAAGAGAATGCAAAAGGAACTCTCACTGCCTTACTTAAAGTTTACGGATGAGTTAAATAAAGGACTTTGAAAGCAAGATTATTCGATTTGAACCCATATTTTTTTCTCGACAACACAAACTGCCTGCAATTACTGACCGATGCAAAGTGATGCTTCAATGAGCGAGGCTTAATCACATCGATAAAAACTGAATGACACGCTTTAATAGTGTCGCGAACAAAAGGTACTTAAATTTTATCGACATCAGGTTTCTTGCATGGCAGTTTACTTCAGCCAATGTATCTGGTTATAATAATGATCGGTGTCAAATAAAAAGCAGATTGAGAGCAACAGGTAGCAATATGAAATTTCATATTCAGTGTTGTTGTTTTCAAATATTCTGTATAAGACTTTGAGCATTTTATAAGTTTAGAAAATAGTGTAATAAACAGCTATTGCACTCTGTGATTATTAATGTGGCTTTATAATTTTAATAAACAATGGCATAATAATATTTAAAGCAAAATTAACAATTCCATAGATACAATATCACAAAGTTTATGTTTTTTTTTTAATATCTGATATTAAGTGTAACAATGATTGTATTATGACATGACAATTTGTTACCATCTTTAGGCTGAATAAACCAAAGACGTGATACAGTGACAGTTAAAAATAAAAATCGACACTCACTTCGTGAACTCGCACATCACTAGCCACGCCCGCGGTCGTCCTCACGCAAATTACACCCTGCATCGTTCACTCTTACAGTTTGCACCTCTCGCTCGTTTTGCAAATTTATATGAATCATTATTGGCTTGAATTATAGTACAGCGTCGTGTTCAAGGGACCGGCAAGTGTGGAGATGTGTGAAACATTTGTTTTTATGGAGAAGCTGAATTACTGACGAGATATGTGTTTAAAAACAACGGGGAATGATTTTGGTGATGCATTCTTGTGCCGTTTTAAGAATAGTAGTTAGTATCGTACTTTCTTCTTGCAGCTTTTTTATTTTTCAGAACCGGGTTAATTAAATTAATATACCAATAGTATTGGTACAATATTTTAATTAATATGTAAGTTCATAGAAGATACCGGTACCGATCATACCTTCTAAGCCAGAGGGCGTCGGTTTGATCCCCATCCAGGATTAAAAATTTTGTGTATCTAGATGTAGGTGTTATTTATATTTTTTAATACCTTCATAACATATGATATCGGTAACCATTTGTATTACGAATAATATCCGGATCGCTTAATAGGTACTTAAAGTATCTATGTGCCGTGTGGTGACGGCCTAAAAATACAAGTGTCACCACTCCCTTACATGCCTAGGATGTCGTAAGAGTCGACTAAGAGGCTCGACGCATTAAAAACCTGTGCGTGAAAAGGAAAACTTGAAACAAACCCTCTACCAACCCGTCTGGCCCGCGTGGTAGCAGTAGGCTAATAGCCTCCTATGAACGCCACAATAAGCGTGAGCTAGGAGAGACCTATGTGCAGCAGTGGACGTCCACAGGCTGATGATGGAAAGTATCTCTGAATCAGATACAATTGTAAGTGATGTTATACTTACTTATTTATGTAATGTTTTCAACATAATTTATTTTTAGCTATAAACCTATTATATTGTGTTTAAAAGTTCTTTTCCAAACAGTTCACAAACATACTAGTAAAAATTAATCAACAACCACATCCATTTTGTGTTGTACGTGAGGTACGGACGGTGCATCAATAAAGCATAGAGCTGTTATCAAGTCCCCTTTAGCTTCGGTTAGAAACCTTTCTTTAACGTTTCCCGCGTGCACATCCACACTGCAGACTGCATACTTGCGATCTTCACTTTGTTGTAATGTCGTTTCTTGTATAAGGCAGTATGTCTGCAGACTTCGGTCATTTTAAAATTTCCTTTCATTAAGATATATATATATATATATATATAGTAGGTGAGGTGGATAGGTAGGTACGATGGGTTGGAGCTAGTAGAAAAAAAATGAAAAGGAAAAGAGATGCTTAATTCGGTGAATGACTGTATTTAAATGTTTTGTTGTGGTGGCCGAAACGGCTCTTCGAACCTTGTTAACTTTACAGGTTTTCATTGTTCAGAGGAAGCATCAGCCTTTGCTTTTAATTTTGGCCATAGTACACCAGGAATATTATCTTCACTGATTTACGTTTATACGTATTTCATGATTAATTTACTATGATTTGCGCCAAGTTAATGTAATTATAATGTTGTGTAAACGGGATCAGAGTCGATTCTAACCGCCTCTGTGGTCTAGTGGTACAACCACCGTATCAGACCCAGGGATCCCGAGTTCGATTCCCAGCGGGGGTACATATTGTATTCGGTTTGGTTGGTGGTAAGACTTGTTGTAAGTCCGCCTGGCTAGCTACCACCATCTTATCTAAGCCTGACGCCATAACAACAATGTTTTCAGCATTGTTGTGTTCAGGCAGTTTCAGATAAGATAGCATTAGCCAGTTCCTTAGTGGCTGAGGATTCCGGGAAAGGCTCGCTTCCATCTTCAGCCTTATCAATACTTAACATCAGGTATGATGAAGGCTAAGAGTCTCACCGTCCTTCATAAAAATTATATATATATATATATAATTTAGATACTTAACATTTAGTTTGATAAAAAATAGGAGGACCGTGATACTGTATCCCGACCCGACCCAGATAATTTAAAATATTTATTTCATAACCAGCCCCCTAATTGTCTAATTTCAAAATCTATCACAATCCCTTTCAAAGGTATTGTGATTGTCGTAGTGATTTATGGAATTGTGTAACTTATAGTCGCAATCCCTTTCAGAAAGAATGATGTTTTAAATGATACTTCATTTGAAACTTCTCCATACATTTGAAAAATATTTTCGTTTGTACCTTTACTTAGACAGTTCAATTTCGTTAATTCAATGCCTTTTAAAACGCGTCCCGATCACAATCCCTTCCAAATGCACGGCCTGAAGTATGTAAATATCTTTCAAATTACGAATTGAAAGGGATTGCGATAGATTTTAAAATTAGACAATAAGCCCGCTGGTCTAATAAACTAGTATATTGTTATTATTTTGTTGATAACAAAGAATGCTCTTAGTTGATTTTCCCATAAACATCTTTTCTGTTCAATATATTTCATACAGAGCAAAAATAAGTTATAAACTCTTCGATGTGTCAAAATGTCGTATACCATAGCCAAAGATAAAAAAATCCCATTGATTATCTCTGAAAAACATCAAATTTTTGACACCGGCTATCAGTTTTTATTTATTTACATTAACTTCCATATCGTTACTGTTCAATCAACATAAAATGTTTGTAAGTCAGTTCATTTACAGTTTTGGTATATTAGCCTCATTATTTTACAAAATCAAGAGCGACGGCGTTATTCACGAACAAAGGAAAACTGCATCAAAACCCGAGCTCAAAAACCAATTGTTTAAAACTCTGGGTGACCCCACAATTACAACGGCGATTAATGAGGACGATGAAAAATTTTATGATAATGAACCCAGAAAAGTTTTTGGACAAAATTCAAAAGTACATGAAAATTTTGAGAACAGAAGAAACGAAAATGATGCCCTTGGGGTATCAATGGGAACAAACGAAAGGAACATAACTTTAGCACCTACTTTGGAATGTCTTTCATGTTATTCTAGTGCTCTTAGCTCGGATGAAAAATGCTATAAAGCAATGTAAGTAAAGTATAATAAATAGGTTGATTTTATAATTATAATAGTGAACCTGAAACTGAGCCACGTCTGATCATGACTAAATATTAATCTTAAGGAACGTTATTCATATAATCCGAGGATACAAAAACAATAACAGTCAAAATAATATTAATTTGTAACCTTCCCGCTTCATGACAATCAACATGTTATGGTGTATGGTCTTATGATTTTTAATTAGAAACATATTGGAAAAATCAATTCGGCCACAAGTGAATTCTCAGATGGGACTCGAACCCACGACCTTTGGAAAATTCGGTCCGGACCGGATTTTTTCACTTGTGACCGAGTTTATTTTTTCCAATATTTTTCTATTTAAAAAGTGTAGGGTCTTTCTAGATTTTTTTTAATGTTTGATTTCAGAGCTCCTAAAGTCAATTGTGATTGGGGCGAGGAGTGTTACTCGGAGGTCCATCCTATGTACATAAAAAGAGGATGCATTATCCAAGGTCGGACAAACAGGACTTTTGTGTGCAAGTGTCCCCTTTGTAACGACAAACCATCTTCAGATAAGTCATTCTACACTTATAGAAATGTTGAAGAATGGCAATTAGACAATTTCCTCTTGCAGAAACCTTTACTTGGCATTGATATTGTATGCAAAATTTGTGCTACACAAGGTGTAAACGGTATTAATGATCAAAAATGCAGATATGGTCGCAAGTGAGTATTTCTTAAATTGTGATAGATATTTAATTACTGTGCAATTTCTATTTTTAATTGCTGTTTAAACTTATTTTAATTAATTTCAGCGCAGATTACACGATTTGTGGCCACGGACAAATATGTTACACAAATATTGATGATAAGAAGTTTTTGGTGTCTCGCGGCTGCGTCACGAGGCCAGTGTATAATTCATGGTTTCACTTTTGTAAAGAACCAAAATGTAATAATGTCAAATATAATATGAACTCGAAATATCTATTATCTAACCCTGAAACTGCTTTAAGCAAAATCATGCCATCGTTTAGAACCAGAACCAGTCGATCCATCGGGAATAGATTACGGTGCGGTTGGCTGTTTGTAATATTAACTTTGACTATTGTAAAGAAGAGTAAAAGCAAAGTTATAATGTGAATAATATGACAGACAAAATTTGAAGTTTATTTCAAGGTGACGTTCAATACAAACATAAATAGGAAAATGCAAATTTTACTCCTTTTGGTTTTATATTTTACTAATGAAGTAAAATGTGAAGAGAAGCCAATTAAAAGTAAGAATCTCTTACCTTATTTTAGAAGACAAGTAGAGGAAATTTCTGGTGATGAACCCGAGCAACAAAATATAACGGACGATCCGCATACTGATTTAGTATCGATTTTGATTAAAAATGTTAAAGAAATATATAACGAACTTGATGAGGCCGATAATGAAGTCCCTTCAACTATAAAAGATGCGGAATCTACCGTAAATGCCACATCTAGTTCTTCAACTATATCAGATGAAGTTATTTTAATTCAAACAAAATCTAGTGATCTAGTAAATGATACTTCTATTGTCACGGTTGAAAATAGTATTGATATAGACTCTATTCCTATAGAAATCAAAACTCTTTTTGATGACACACCAAATACTACCATAATATCGACTGAAACTGATTCAGGTACTATCGAAATGACAACAGAAGAAGAACAACTCACTTCATATAAAAATATAACTTTAATATCAATTTCCGATGACGAGTTAGTAATTATGGATCGTTCAACAAAAGCTTATAATGCATTGATAAATAAAAATGAGGAACTGAGAAATTTATCCAAAAAAATGTTGTTTGAAACAGATCGTATGGAACAAGATCCGAAACCGGAGGTCACTATAGCGAATGCTTCGATGTTTAATATCGGCTTCAACGAAAACTCACGTTCCTGTATAAAATGCAATAACGTTGAAACGGAGAACTGTAACTCTCCCAAAAATCGTCTGTAAGTATTCATACCATAAATACTTTTTTGTCTATTTAAAAAGTTGTAAATAGATAATTATTGATGTATTACCAAAAAATACTAACTATTACTATTACACAGATTATGATCTTTTTTTGTTAATAGGTCAACGTTTTTTATAAAACTAGGGATGTTAATTTCGTCGCTTTAGATTTTGATTACATTAGTGTTCTATAACCTTTTATATCAAGTGTATGTATGATAACGTTAAGTTCCGTGATAGAATGAAGAAGAAGGACCTACTTATTATAAAATATCAATAATTCCTACAGAATACCATCAGTAGTATGCAAAAATGACGACGATTTATGCTACTCGATGCATACTCCGTTCGGCGTGATCGACCGTGGGTGCTTCAACATAAATAACAACCTCACTATTTATGTCTGCTCATGCAATCTATGCAACTACATAACGATATCTGAAATGCCATACATATTTGCAAAGAAACAGGATTGGATTGATAACGTTATAGAAATTTCACGTACGAAAAATTTTAGACATTCAGTGTTAAAAGAGATGTCATGTTTGAAGTGTGAAGTTAATTCGTCAGCGACAAATGTTGATGAGTTGTATGTTTCTAATTGCTTAGCGGGGAATATGTGAGTATAAAATGATATTTTATTCCAGCTGAATTTCTGAATTTTAAATAATGTTCTCCTTTATCAGGCATTTTACCAAATCAAGTTCAAAAACATAAGATTTATCACGCACATTTTTCATAAAATCCTAAGTTCGATAAATGCCTATTAATCTATAGCTTTTTGGAACCCAGTCAAGTTGTATTGGGTTAAATAATGCTGACAGTATTGTAATAAATTTCAGAGCTCATAAACTATTTTTTTTTCATTAAAACGATGGTTATCTTTTCAGAGGAGCCCTTCCAACTGAATTCTGTGATTATAATGAAGTATGTGCAGTAAAAGCAATAAGAAAGCAGGGCTACATATGGCGTGGTTGTATCAAGTTCCCATCGTTAAACTATTGGTGGAGTCTATGTGATTCTGATTTGTGTAACTATGATCCCGTTGTGTCAATTTACGAAACTGAATAAGTTTAAACTAGAATTTAGTGTCATGTGTTTAACTTTATAACGATTTATTTGTAAACGTTTATGATGTTTTGGGTCAAATATATAGTTTTCTACATTTCTAATGGCTTGATTATTATTTATTTCTTGCTTTTTGGTTCTAGATTATGAAAGTAGTTCTAAAAGGTTGATAAAACTTCGCTTAAATGAAGAACTTTTCTTGTAAATACCGTAAAGACGGAGCTTGAAGGAATCTCAAAGTTAAATCTTAAATCTTGTATACCGAACTCAAACTTGAGTGATAACAAAAAGGTTTCACCACAAACATGCATAAATATTTTATTAAATAAAGTGTAGTAGAAAAATGGTTAAATAGAGGCCGAGATAATAGAACTTTGGAGCTTCCAGGGGGCCAAGCGCCATCTCTTAGCGCAATGTTGTTTTAATCTTACCATGCTATTTCGTACTATATACGAATCTCTTACCACGGCAGCGCGGTCTGCTAGCGGATCCCGCCGCCGCGCCGCTCCGCGGTTTCGGTGGGTTGGACAACACGGTTTTCTATACAAATTGATGACATTTGCATACAATATTAAAATCCACGCGCCGCGACAGAGCGCGGAGCAGTGGGTTTACCGCCTTAAAATAAGTTTGTTTTTGACGGAAGTTTTGTAATGTCTTCAATCATCACCTCCAAAATGTAAAATGTGTCAAAATGTGACCATTTCAATAAAAACAAAACGCTTACAAAACGTTCTTATGACATGATGGTTTCTAATAGACGATGGTAGGCCCGCAGGTAGCCAATCTAATGGAATTTCACGGTCTTGGATATTTTCCCTTTGAGAGTTTTCACATGGTGGAAACACGCCTCAACCAAACTACGAACCGCTGATCTGGAATCAACGTCATATTTATTAGTTCAGTCGCATATTATACAGGGTGTTAAGACCCATACCGAAACCGTAATATATGCGTAGTGTTACATCAAACTAAATAAGTATATGTAAAAATAATAGCTTGAAAAAGATTTTAGTTTTTAGTATAAAAAATGGTGTTATTTTCCACGCAATGAAACGCGTGCAACAACGTGTGCGTGGGTCTAGAGGGTACGAGTTTTGGCGACCGGGACCAAATTTAATTGATTGGTTTTGATATTCATTGTGGTTTTGTAAATTTAAACGATAATCTTTAAAAATAAATATTGACTTTGATCCTCAATAACTCCTTAACTATCAGGGACACAGATTTGCCCCCATACAAGAAAATGATAGTAACGATAGGGAGAATACCTGGTTTTCGTTTTTATTATGGGTCTTTTAACACCCTGTATGAAGGAACTTCTATAGGTTTTTATTGGAAGTGGACCCAATATTTTTCTCTTAATCAAGATTCTGTGATCTCGGATTCTGATATACTACTTACTAGGTATATATCACTTATTACATAATGAAATCTTTTATTCAGTTGACAAAGCTAGATCTATATAACTAAGGGCTGATTTTTAAATAACGGATAACTTATCAATTAGTTTAATTTACAACCAACTAACATAACCAATATTCACAAACTAGGTAAGTATAACAGATAATATGTATGACAAATTAATTTTCAATATGGGGGCCAATTGTCTAATTTTAAAATCTATCGCAATCCCTATCAATTCGTCATTTGAAAGATATTCACATACTTCAGGCCGTCACTATTTGACATTTGAAAGGTATTGTATGAACGAAATTGAACTGTCTAAGCCAAGTGACAGACGAAAATATCTTTCAAATGTATGGAGAAATGTCAAATGAAGTGTCATTAAAAATATCATTCGTTCCGAAAGGGATTGCGACTATAAGTTACACAATCCCATAAATTACTATCACAATCACAGTACCTTTGAAAGGGATTTTGAAATTAGACAACTAAGGGGCTGGTCGTACACCTAATTTGATAACTTTATCTGTGCATTAGAACATAAACAATGTTTCGTACACTTAGACCGATTAGACTAAAAAAAAAAAATAAAAAAAAAATAGTTTATTGCGTTAACCTTTTGTGTTACATTTATATACTGTGGCCAGAACTACCCAGGAAGCATGAAGTGCTTGTGTAGGGCGGCTCTGCTCCTCCCTTGGATCTGTTATAATTATAATGTTTTTAGATAACTAAATAACTACTTTATTCTATAATTACAAAATTACTATAAAATTCGTAAAAGATAAAGAAAATTATAGCTAAGAACTGGAATCAGTAAATGTGTGTGTTTAATGCTTATGCGTGTGCTTGTGTGTTTCTATGTGTGTGTGTGTGTCCTAAAGTAAGCTTTAAGGCTTGTGTTGGATATGGGATAGCAGGGTAATGGATATAAATACATATAATAATACATACGTAAGAATATTTGTGTAGAAATATATATAAACATCCATTTCTCAGGTACAAATGCTTGTATTCATCATAGAAGCATTTGCCCCTACCTGGATACGAATCCAGGACCTCAGATAATACTTACTTAAGATCCTCTAGAGTTTCTGTTCTGATAAATCATCTATCATCATCTCAGCCATATGACACTCACTTCTCCCCCAAATACTTACTTAAAAATAATTAAGTACATTCTGTATCTCCATTCAGCTGGGGGAGGCCTATACCCAGCAGTGGGTGTTATGTGGCTGAGACGACGACGACGATATTTATCCGAAACATAGGTATATTTGGTACTATATTTTTGGCTTCTTTGGTTTTCCAACGTTTCGGCACCTTTTCAGCAGCCGTGGTCACGAATTGACTTATAAGTACCTAGTCCAAATGTACCAAATATACGTTTCGGATAATTATAGTGCACATAAAATCCGCAAAAGTTGTTTTATGTCACTCTTCAGATATTCATATTTATCCATTCACAGAGTTTGGTCGGCAATATAAACCCATCTGCAGTCGGTGTAAGTTTCATACATATTTCAAAAGGCTATATTTCCCAAGCCTATTACAAATATTTCAAAAATGCTGACGCCAAATAAAAGGTATCTTAGGTTACCTGGAGCTTTGCCCAGATAAATGGTTCTGGCTCTCGGCCAAAGAAAATACTAAGTCACACTTAACTTTACCCTTGAACTCTCATATTGTAAGTTTAAGAAGCCTTTGAAATATAACTATTTTAATACTAGATCTGATTTTGAGAAAAATTGTATTGTGTACTTTTGTGGTTTAAATTTTTTTATTATACTTTTTGTAATTTTGATTTTCCAATTTTAATATGGTAATTTGGATTTGGTAATTTTAGTTTATTTATATTTGTATCTGTAATTATTTGTTTAAAGTTAGTCGAATAAATAAATATTTATTATTATAATTAAATAAGCACAAGTTTTACAATTATAAGAACCAAGGAAGGTATAATAAATATTAAATAGGTATTAATTAAGTATATAACATCGCACAGACACAAAACAAATAAAAAATTTGCATTGGCACTCACAAATATTTATATGATGAACATTTAATGTTAAGTACGTACATATTAAAAAAATTATACCAACCGAATTGAGAACCTCCTCCTTTTTTGAAGTCGGTTAAAAATTATGACCCGCTAATCGCTTTATGTAAACTGGTTTCCTAATTACCAACACTAAGACCTAACCTAGAATTGAATTTAGGTGACAAGTTACGATTCATGATAAATTGGCACAGCAAACTAAAAGAACGTCCCAAGAATGTCATTTGTAGATTACGCGGCATATTTTGAAGCTATCATTTATTACAATAGGTATAAAGCATCTTGCTATCTTGCCAGGAAACTCATTAGAGTAATACGGGGTAGAAATGTCCTCGTAATGACCGTATATATCTTTTTAATGAACTACTAGCCTGTATTTTAACACGGAAAATGGCCTTTCAAAATATATAGCGTTTCTTACAAATTCTGGCCTTCCATTTCAAATATGTGATAAGTGAATACGAGTATCTCCATTATAACGGCCTCTGTGGTCTAGTGGTACAACCACCGGTATCAGACCCAGGGGTCCCGGGTTCGATTCCCAGCGGGGTACATATTGTATTCGGTTTGGTTGGTGGTAGGACTTGTTGTAAGCCCGCCTGGCTAGCTACCACCATCTTATCTAAGCCTGACGCCATAACAACAATGTTTTCAGCATTGTTGTGTTCCGGCAGTTTGAGATAAGATAGCCAGTTCCTCAGTGGTGGAAGATTCCGGGAGAGGCTCGCTTCCATCTTCAGCCTTATCAATACTTAACATCATGTATGATGAAGGCTAAGAGTCTCCCAGTCATTCATAAAAAAAACATGATGACACTTTATGGTACGAATGCATTGCAAATGAAATTTATACCTGTGATGATACCTGTTATGGTTCTTTTGCATGCTGTTCTATATGGCTAAATAGGTTCAAAGCTACTATTCATTTCTAAATTTAACACCAACATTCATGTACCCACCCTATTTTATGACAAATAAGGTATTTGTATTTGTATTTATTTGTGGAATGGTAATGTTTGTTAAGACTTCCTTTCAATATATTTTTGGAACACTTCGTTATATTTTGTTTCCTTATTCCGTTTAAACAGATTCTTTGTTAGCAGCTTTGTCTTCACATAAATCTTTACGATTCCATGGTATATCATTCAAATTAATCCAAAAAGAATCATAGAAATATTATTTTTCACTAACAGTACCTACTATTTAATTCTAGCCTTGGCCGTGGGTTGCACCATGTAACTTACGGTTACTTACGTACCTATGCATTTTTAAGCCTTAAACGTGAAAGCAATTTGTAAAAGTTGTAAACATAATATAATGTGGCATGCATAACCAAACAAAGTTGATTATGATTGTAATAATAGCTGAACTCAGATTGGAGTACAATTATAATTATTCCCTACATGTATATCAGTTGGAGAACGAGAATATTAAATTTTGGTAGTCCAAACCAAACATTCAATCATCACGTCACTATCTCCAGGGGAATGATGAAGAGCTATCCTAATTTGGTCCGTTACAAGCCATTGGAACGGAACAAAAAGTAAGATAATCACAAGTCTCCGTAGACGATCAATGCTCGCCCTTACAAGATTATAATAACAGTGTTTCTGAGCCGAACGGATAAAATGGTAATGAGTGGTGTAGAACGCAGAAGGCACGTTAGTTTGAAATGCCTTTAGGCACTCCCCACATTTCTTTCAACACGTTGAGCTGTGTGTTTAAAGTTCTTAAGCCGCGGTTATTGTGCGAATAGATCTAAGCATATTAAACCTACTACCTACAGTTTTGAAGTGAAAACTTCTTAAGCGGCGTTGTGCACATCAGAGTTGTAAATTTTTGTTGTAAATTATCTGATCCCTGATTATAATGACTGTTTATTAATTTTGAGTATTTGAATTTTCAATGCTATATTTATACTTATGATACATTTTAAATAGATAAATATTGGAGAAATATCAACTCGGCCACATGTGAATTCTCAGATGGGACCCGAACCCACGACCTTTGGAAATCCGGTCCAATGCTCTAACCACTGAGCTACCGAGACTTGTTGTCGAGTTTATTTTTTCCAACATTTTTTTATTCAATATTTATTTTATGTATAATGTCTGTTGTTAACAATAATTATCGATTGCGATGGCGACGATGATGACGATAGATGTACGACTTAACAGTTTCTGTTGCTAACGGATTACTGTAATAAAAGCAAAAAAAAACTAACAAATCGTTCATCCTTTTAGGTAATAGCAAAAGCCAAAAAAAAAATCATTTTAAGTATTTTTTTTTTAGCTACAACGTAAAGTAATCGGAGGGCAGGTGTCTTAGATGTGTATTTGAGAAAAACATATTTGTTTACAGCGAAATACAAAGTCATAACAATTAGACACCAATTTTTATCTCGGTTAGCTACTAAATAACAAACTTAAAAATATCATTAAATATAAAATCAGCTACTTTTTGTGTTTAAAAAAAATAGGTTTCTATCACCACTCAAAAGTACAAACACATTCACTTGAGTCTACATCCTTATGTTTAAAACTATGAAAACGTCTAAGAGCGTCTAAAAGGATTTAAGATTCTCAATCGTGTTGCTTTAAACGAGATACCATTTAGCCAACGGCAAACACACGCTGTTATAAAGGCAGATAAACAGCATTTATAAAGCTTTTGGAATGAGAAAATTATAGGACAAAGTGAAGTCCCTCAAATGCTAGACACAGCCCTTCTAGACTATGTTAAACTCTAAACATTAGTTTAAGGAGAGTTTGAACTATTAATAGTCGCATAATAGAATTTGAACTGCTTCAAATTCTCTGGAAAGTTATAAATAGTTGACATTGATTGAGTATAAAATTAATTATTTCTTGGAAATAGAAAATACGGCTTTCACTTTTTATTTTTGCAATAATTTAAGATATTGTATGTATGAAAGTACAGATGAATATTTTAGTCTTGGTTTGATATGGTTGAAGTATGCAACTGTTGTGACAAAATGTTAAGCCTTTATTTGTAGGAAATAGGGGCTATGCACCTCCAGTCGGAATTGTAGTCACTGCGACTTAAACATCTATAGTTACTCGCCACCTTGTAATACTATCTCTTTCAGCCTGGCGGCCTCCAGGAAGTCTAAAATCTTCCTAGCTCTGAGAGATATTAGTTCCTCTGGCCGAATTATATGCCGGCCCAGTACTGCGTTCAGATACTGCGTTTGTGAATTAGGGGGCCGCAGTCACATAAGAGATGTGTGGGTGTTTCTCTCTCTAATCCGCAGTGACGGCAAACGACAGTGTCACTCAATTTCATGTTAAATTGGTGCCTGTTTAGTTTGCAATGTCCAGATAAGGCTCTGGCTATCGCATATACGTTTGCTCTTGCGAGTACGCTAAGCCTTTGATTGCAGTCATTGTCAGGAGCAATTTTTCTTATGCATCCATAAGAAAGACTAGTGCCCCAGCAGTGAGGACCGACAAATGGCTGGTGATACGATGCGACATAAACTTTGAGAATTTCTTTCTCTTTCTCTATATAACTTAAATATTTTCTGTGGTCTTATTTTATATCTTTATCAAATCTGATTTATGAGTTCATATGTGTAAGTACTTTTCAGATTCCTTTCACGTTTTTAATTATTAAAACATTAACAAGATTCCTTTAATTTTCACCAGAGTGAAGAACAAACCCCACTATAGATAAAAAAAATAACGGTAAGTTAGGTAGTAAACAAAATAGTTAAATAGTTATTTGTTATGCAAGGCTGGTAAGTTGGTTATTAGCGGCAAGTTACCTCTATTGAATCCTGAGCGAAGCGAGGATTTCAAAGGTACAAGACGCTAAAAACTTTCTGCCGAGCGCAGCACACAATTTTCACCTCACAACAGCGAGGAACATTTTATGGTTGTTTCCGCGGTCAACTTCCGGTAAAAAAATCTTTAAACAAAAAGTTTATTGTAAATATACCTTACCAAACCAAAACAGAGTATTATAATTTATTCAAAACTATTTCAAATAATAATAAAATGTAAAAAAAAAGTCAATAGCGCGATTCGCATTATGACATATTTTTTGGGTATTAAATTAAAAAGTACTTTACCGCGCTTGGCCGCAAAAAGCGCTACGCAGAAACTGAATGACAAAACCTCCCTTTACGAGAGTGTGAGGTGAAAAACTTATTATGAAATTATAACAAAAAATCTGGCTTTATTTATAAAAAGACGAATTTTCTTATTTCAATCAAAAGACAAGTCTTGATTGAAATAATATACCAGTTTCGAAAAGTTACTAGGTAACAGCTAATGGTTAATTACAAATAAAAAATAAAAATAAGACTAGCTACCTCCTGCAAGTCTATTAATAACTGTTTGCAGAACAATTTAACTGTAGCATTGAAAAATTAAGCTATATATCTTTACAATTTGGATTACATTTATAAGAGTAGATTTTAAATTGCAAGTACTTTTGTTGAAAGCGATAGTGATGTAGAAAGTTGATCAGTATTTTGCGATACAGAATTAAAAAAATGTAAATACGAGAACATTATCTAAAATTAAATATTTGTTCAGATGCGATACAATAGAATTTAACGATTCGGCTGATTAAACACAGCGCTTTTTATAGTAAAAATAGGAATAAGAATTTACTAGAATTTAAAAGATTCGTACATCTGTTAAATGTTAAACTTGTTTACCGACTCATGACACCATATTTTTTATATACAACTGTAATAAGAATAAAATTAAATGAATGAAAATATTCCACCAGGCATTTAGTGACGTAAATTGGTATCTATCTACAAATATCAAGGATTGATTACCGCAAAAGTATAGCATTACAAAACGGTTAATTTAGATACTTTTCGACGATAAATACAATGTTACATTATAAACTTTCTTTTTTGCAAAAACAAGTTAAATGTAACTTTATAACTTTTTAATTTTGCATTTTACAATGCTATTTTTATGTGATAAATATTAAACAAGAAAATATACCAGAAAAAAGCAACTAGTCTCATGTTCATCAGGGCGACATGAGACTAGTTGCTTATTTCTGGTATATTTTCTTGTTTAATATTTATCACATAAATGTAACTTGTTGAACTTCATATTATACAATTAAACGTTAACTATATAACAATATTATCAATTCAAATAATTTTACAAGAAAGATTTGCCGTTTGCACTTAACATCGAAATATTAGAAGCACAACACTAGTTATAATCTGCTCTTAACAACACATTTAACTGATCGTTACAATAATGAATTACAACGGCTGTTCTTAGTCGATTGATTTATTCGTTCGTAGTCACTAATTTGCAAATGTTTGCGATAAAATTAAGTAGAGTTATGAAGTATTGAACGGAAGTATAATTCGTTTATACATTCACGTTTCAGATGGATTCACAAATCCCTTGAAATTAAAGGCAACTTCGATCATATAGTACAGTCGACTTTACATCAAATAAAACAGTTGAAGAGCGATTTTTAAGATAAATCTACGTAATTTACGGCTTCTTCGTCTAGGTTCTCTCAAAACTGTGAAGTAATCGTAGCAGTCAAATCGTTCCCTATAACAGATCTGTTTCAAATTAAAATCTCCACAAAAAAATAAAAAATCAATGTGTGCTTAAATAGATATTAAGAAAAAACATAATTAAGATACAATAACTTTATTTTCATCACGTCTTATTATTAGATCCTACGGAGTTTATAGATGCGTTTATTGCTTCCTTCGACAAAATTAATTGTAAATGTTTACTGAAATTCGAGAAAATTTACTTAATACACAAGATTAAGTAGAAGAAGATAAACGCAATATTACACCGTACTAACAACAGATAAAATGTTTGAATAACGTAAAGAAAGCATCATTATGTTAATGTATGGAATATTTCAATATATGAACAAACAGCGTACAAGATAAAAGAATGATGAAACGAATGCCGATCAATATCGCATGTAATTAAAGCGATATTTAAGAAATCTCACAACATAATCAAGAATGTGACCTGTGTCAGCGACGACAGTAATATATTGCTGACATAAAATCTTAAGATTCAGGGAAGATATCATTTCTTGAATAGTCAGTTTCCGCTTGTGAGATACACGATCCTTCTTCTAAGTTATACCCATAAAAATGTGGAAAAATTACTGAGATAACGCCTGTCTAACCTAGATCGATCAATGTCGGTTCTTGGGACGGCGGATTCAGTTAACTTAGTATATTTTCGGAGTTAGTTGGTATACTGCTGTTATGTCCCATTGCTAGGGTAGTAAAGTTGAGAGCATACTAAGGACTTTAACTAAGGGATTTAACCGCCTGTGTGGTCTAGTGGTACAACCACCGGTATCACCCAGGGTTCCCAGGTTCGATTCCCAGCGGGGTACATATTGTATTCGGTTTGGTTGGTGGTAGGACTTGTTCTAAGTCCGTCTGGCTAGCTACCACCATCTTATCTAAGTCTGACGCCATAACAACAATGATTTCAGCATTGTTTTGTTCCGACAGTTGGAAATAAAATAGCCAGTTCCTCAGTGTATGATCAGTGGATTCCGGGAGAGGCTCGCTTCCATCTTCAGCCTTAACAATACTTAACATCAGGTATGATGAAGGCTTAGAGTCTTCCCTTTGTTCACTAAAAAAAGGATCTAAGAAGACTTTAAGTTTCATGCTTATTTAATTATAGTTGAGGTCATTTCAAATGTTTTTATTTATGAACACATGCCCGATTTACATTGGTCAAGTCTTCAGCAAAGTTGATAAGTACAGTGGTGTGAACGATCGAATAGTAGCGAGTCAACTTGGCGTGCAAGCTGCCCTGCATATGGATCCAAATAAAATCGCTTTCTATGAAATACTCTACTAATTTCTAAGCTGATTTATTACAAGGGGGGATGGATTGAAAATGGATTAAACATATGAAAAATATTTAGGTAACACTTAGATAGTATCAAACTTACTTTATGCAACTAAAAGAAAAGATTTGCCATACATATACTCGTACACGAGAGTATTGGACTGGTAACTTCATTTTAGCAAATCTACCTGCTGTTTTTCCTGTATATTTTTTATCTTTCTTCCTGCCAAATATCATAAAGCAGCATTTGCAACGTAAATCAAAATTCGTTTCATCCAAATGTCACAGAGTAAGATGCGATTGCCACGTTTTTACGATGGAACCAAGAAAATAATATGAAAATAACATGTGTGTCAATACGCATGACTCGATGGAATTCCCTGGTACCATTTTATGGTCTTCCATCAGTTCCTCCATCAATATTTTATTGCTTCTGTAGCAAATGTATTTTCTGTCTTTCGTAAAATTTTGGTAAAAAAATATTTATTTATTTTAAATAAAAAAGAATAACCACCTACACAAAAGAGTAAGCTACAAAAGTATAAGTCAAATAGTTAACTCAACACTGGTTTGTTTTTTTTACTAATATGAAGAAATCATCACCTTTTTATTTTATGATTTTATTTGCCGGTGTTAGGGCACCGCCCTTCCATATGGAATGGATAAGGGGGACGCGTCATACAACCCACCACGCCGGGATTGTACAGAGGTATTAACAACTGTAATTACAGCCAGCTTTCCTCTACTACAATACTTTTTGGTCACCCATCCCATGACCGCAAAAAACGACCTCAATATCAATCAAAAACAAAACGGCTTCCTTTAGTAGCAGGCCACAAAAAATCCGCTACTTCGCTATGTTGCATTCTACAACAAGTGAGTGTAAATTGATTACTTCAGACTAGCCAGCTAACGGTCGAAAGCAATTTGTCATTACTTCCAATGAGCTATCATCAAAATGTTGTGATTTACCAGCTATCTCACCATAGAGGGGTCATCGCGGACCACGTATTGATGTGCTGTGAACATTGTCTTTGATGTCATGGGATCCATCAATCAGATTATACAGTTAGAACGGATGCTGATTATGCTTCGATATCTATTGTAACCTCTGAATGTATCGAGGTTATTGCCTGAATACTAGTTGCAATGAGAATCGATGTTAATAGATTTCTTTGTACAGATGGCGCCAAATATTTGGTGGCAGCCAATAATCTCACACTTCAGAGACAAAGAAAAAAGAATTTAAGTAGCGCCATTTTGCTCTAAAGGTGTTAGATCGATCGTTGATCGACTACATTCTCAATGGTGCAATGGTTAGTTGACGTCGATCGATAGTTTCTACCATACTACCTACTTATTCTTTCAACCATCAATCGATCGACGATCGAATGATTGGGCTGGCACCACCCTTACTGCTCCGGGCAGGCCTCACTTGGACAGTTTTTACGTGGTTACACAATAGACATTACAGTAATATTATAGTAAATATACTACACCGAATACAGTAGCGATTGCATCGCGTGCGCAACCATCTGCAACAAAACAGACATTTTGTTGGTTGTTCTCAAATTGTATTTCGCACTTGTAAACTAAAAATAGTACATAAGTAAAACAATTCTAATGCAAAACCTTCGTAATTCTTATGTATTTAGGTTTAGCCGTGAAAGCTTTTACATCGATTGCAAAGGTTATAGATTTTATCCCTGTCTGAGTGAGTTATATCCATCCATCAGCCTGTGGACGTCCACTGCTGGACATAGGCCTCTCCTAGCTCACGCCTATTGTGGCGTTCATAGGAGGTTAGCCTACTGCTACCACGCTGGCCAGACGAGTTGGTAGAGGGTTTGTTCCAAGTTTTCCTTCTCTCGCACAGGCTTTCAATGCGTCGAACCTCTTAGTCGACTCTTACGATATCCCAGGCATGTAAGGGAGTGGTGACACTTGTATTCTTAGGCCGTCACCACACGGTACACACAAATGTTTAAATATGTAACTGTGCGTATCAGACACACTTTTTTCCGGAAACGGAAAACGGAAAAAGTGTGTCTGATACGCACAGTTACTTTCCCAATATGCTTTCTTATTTTCTCCATTTAAAGGTTAAATATGCCGCTAAAAATGCCAATATCCAATTGCAAAAAAAAAATGGACTAAATTACAATCAATTTTATAAAATTCTCGTGTTTAACAAAAGATTTATGCCACTAAAACCGGTGCACTAGGGTCTATTTACAAAGCCAATTACTTTTGCTCACCGCCAAAGTAATCGATGAGCCATTGTTCGAAGCTCGAGTTTCAGGCCTACACTCATGTTGAATCCTTCAATGCCATCGTTGTGACGACAGTCGAGTTATAAATGCTTCGGCGTAAGCGTACGCTACCGACACGCGATGGTCGGATTCCGATGCAAGCCAATTTCTATCTAAATTTCTGGACAATGTGAGTGGATGAAGTATCCACTCGCATCTTGTTGTGGACAAGCAGTTTGATTTGGACTTAAGGGCCCGCAATCAGATTGCTTTACATGATCGTCTCTAATATCAATATTAATAAAAAACAGAATTTCAAATTAAGATGCAGCAAACTACAGGACTAACACTAGTGACTATGTTACTCAAAAACACGATTGCATAAAATTTTCTCGATAGAAAAAAATTGCGAAGTTGCCTCCAAATCACTATAATTAACACGATAAACTGCTAATATTCAAGTAATACATTAAAATAAAGCTTGGAACTTTTTAGTATAATTACACTTTAGATAAGGCAGGGCTTATGTTATATATTTTTGTAAATAACCTTTAAATATCCTTTAACAAAAGAATTTCCTTCATTTCTTCATTCCGGACCTGCCGAATGGGGCCGGAGAATTATATAGTAAATGCTGCCTTATTTCTCATAGAAATAAGGCAGCATTTACTTTGCAGTTCGCCATTGCAGTTATTACTTTTGCTTTTGGCCTAGAGCGCGCCCTTAACTTGCATGCTTAGATTACAGTAGTTTTCCGGATATTGATAAGGTTGCTTTTTCTTCAAATGGAAATATTTTAGCAAAGAGGATAATTTGCGATTTGATTACGAGAGTTTATTATAGTTTCGTCAGGCCTACACTCACGTTGAATCCTTCAATGCCATCGCTGTGACGACAGTCGAGTTATAAAATATGCGTCGGTGTAAGCGTACACTACCGACACGCGATGGTTGGATTCCGATGCAAGCCAATTTCGATCTTAATAGCTGGGCGATGCGAGTGGATACTTCGGTTTGATGTGGACTTTACTTGCATGCTTAGATTACAGTAGTTTTCCGGATGTTTAAAAAGTTGTTTTTTTTAATGGAAATATTTTTGTATGAGGATAAGTTAAAGAATTTACATTATAAAATCACCAGAGTAATTAATTTCGTCAACTTCAAAGTTCACATGAGCTTTAATTCTAAAACAAAAGGGCGCAAAATTATTCAATATTTTTTATATACTTGGAGGTAAAGGTAAAAAAATATATTCAATAAGACAGAGGACTGCCCAAAAGTATTAAACTAGAATAAAAAGACAAATACAATATTGTGATCA
Source organism: Chrysoteuchia culmella (assembly GCA_910589605.1). Taxonomy (NCBI): domain Eukaryota; kingdom Metazoa; phylum Arthropoda; class Insecta; order Lepidoptera; family Crambidae; genus Chrysoteuchia; species Chrysoteuchia culmella. The sequence goes on from OU342653.1 coordinate 14,206,880, forward strand.
TTTTGTAATCTTCCGTTACTACCTAAATTAATAAACCTAAATCAACCCCTCAAATGTAAAGGTACAAATTTTAGAAACGTTTTTCTTTTATAAATCGTAGAGACGTTTTGTTCTCAATTTTTGTCACAGTCACAATGAAATGCGAAGCGGCTTCGGATTCGCGTTCTCGGCTGGTTTTATTAAAATTCTCCTTATTTGTTGCCGGCATTTTTTTGTGTCACGACACGTTGACTAACGACATCACACGTCGCTCTTTTAAGGGTTCCCTACGATTGATCGCAACTGTTTAGTAGCGATAAGATCGAAGCTTTTTATTGACGATAGACTGACAAGATGGTTCTGGGCTGTTTGGTATCAACAATGTATCAATAATATTATGTTTTGTTTTATCTCTTCTTTTGTATGTTTCTATTCTTTTTAGTCTTCTGTACCTATTATGCAAGCCAACTCTGGCTTCATGAATATACTTAATAATAATACCGTACCTAATACAGTATAATATTTTTTTACAGTTAAAGCAGCAATAGTATTGGTTATTTTTTTATAAAAAAATTATTTTAATGGCATTGAAAAAAAACAGAAAGAATAAGAAGCAGAATGTGCAACGTGCGCTTTTTATTTTTTTAATCATTATCTAACATTTTCCAAAACTATTGGTCACATTTCTTATCTTCTTCATTCCTATTCCCAGCCGTTAAGGAATTTAAATCCATTTTTAAAGCTCGCTGATCTCGTTAGCCACATGTCTGGAGTGGTTCGCTATGTAGATACTCGACGGAGGCATTCTCAGACGTTCCCAAACCCCACTAGAATGAATGCTGTTAAATTCTTTTTGCCCCCACAAACCGGCGGCGTGTTAACAAACGCTATTACCAAACACTTGGGCCGAACACATTCCGCGACAAAAAACTCGAAATAAAATTAAATACACGCCGCATCTGTTGAAACCTTAAATGATCTTGGAAAATCAATTATGGCGAAGGTGTACAGAAGTACAAATGTGCTGATTCCATAATACCAGTCATACATCGTAAGTGGTTTGGGCGTGTTAAGGCCCGAATAATTCGCACGACTCCGAGAATTCCTGTTTAACATTGAAGACCGTTTTATTCAGTTCAAGTTTTTAGTCGCCAGTTTAATGAGCTATTGTGATATATTCCCTTGGTGATGTTCCCTACGGTTGCCATTACAAAGTGTTTGTGGGGCGAATTGAATCGTGTTATAGGTATATAACAACCAGCTGTTATTAAACATTATCGTTTATAGACCAATAAAATTGTTATATCTATCCTAGTTGTTATGTTGATTTGTAAACATATTGAAATAAAACGTACTTATGATGTACCTACAATTTGCAAACGTATTTTTATACGTTCTTGTTGACTAGGTTAACTACTTAAGACGCTATACGGAAAAACAACGGAAAAAAAAATTTAACTATAGGACGGTTTAAGATGTTACAAATATGGTAATATGATATATATTTCCTTGTGATTGTGCAGCAACACGATTTTATGATTTTGCCTCGATACTTTTTCTTTTGGAAACGACCACTAAAATTCAAGATAATGCTCAAATGGTGTTACATTGGAAATCGTTTTAATTAGTGCTTAGTATTAATAATATTTAGCATCGTGGCGTCGTCGTCGTCTCAGCACATCACACCAACTGCTGGGTATAGGCCTCCCCCAAAAGGGGGGTTTGCCATAATCGCCACGCTTGGCAGGCGGGTTGGCGATCGCATTATGGCCGCCGAGTTTGTAGGAGACGCTGCTGCCCGTCTCATGAAGGCTGAGTCCCTCAGTTGCCTTTTACGACACCCACGGGATGAGAGAGGATAGTGCTATTCTAAACCACTACACAGCTTAAGCCGGCACTACACAGCTTATATCTATTTAACATTGTGTAGTTTCATTTTTTTAATCGCTATAAGTTGTTGTTTATTACGGAGTGATTTTGTGGTTTTTTCGCCTTGTTGCTATCTCTATTGCTATCTCGCTTCAGTCGTAAAGCGCATTATATCGACGTCACTATTGCTAATAATAAATGTATAGCCTCCTAATTTTTTATATTATTTAAATAACAATTAAATAATATTTTCTTGTTTAATATTTATCACATAAAAATAGCATTGTCAAATGCAAATTCAAAAAGTTAGAATTAGATGGCTGTTTCATCTGAATCGATAGTGAAACATTTGTAAAAATGTTTCTTTCGAATGCGAGGATATTTCTCTCATGAGTCTCTGTAGCATAATTAGTTAACTAGTGCATTGGGCCGGATGCGGGTTCGAATCCCGTCAGAGCGACATTGAGACAAGTTGCATTTTTCTAGTATGTATTCATGTTTAATATTTATCACATAAAAATAGCATTATAAAATGCAAATTAAAAAAAATATATTAATAATATTTTTTAAATCGGTAGGGCATACCTACACTCCTAATTTGGATGGCGCTATAAATAACATATATCCGTTGACTTTGACCCTGTCCAGAAAAAAAAAATTATAGTTGCGGGATCCGAAAACAAAAGTGCTCTGTTAACACATTGTTTATTTTGGCACTTCAGTTCGTATCGAATTCGAAACTAGATTAATTGCAAATCCTCGAGTGCTAAATCAGCGGGTAGTCGTAAAAAACACCTGTCGCTCCCGATTCGAAGTACCTACAGAACTTTTAATAGGAACACTATTCGGTTTATTGGCATTCGATGTTTGAGTAATGTCCCGTTATTGTTTTTAATTCATTTTCGCTTTAGTCGAAACGTTATGAATTTTCGTGTTTGATACACTCTGAATGGTGGATTGATTTATTATTCTTTGGAAGAATTAAGCGTTTCGCTCTTTTAGTTTTTAGACACGAATTTTAATATCGTTGATTTTTTATTTCATTAAATTCTGTCGCCGTAACAACAATATTTTCAGCGTAGTTTTGTTCTAACTTTTAGATTGGAGGTGAGATAGCCAGTTCCTCAGGGGTTGAGGATTCCAGGAGAAATGCAATACCACTTCAGTCTTAATATTAATTAACATCAGGCATAGCAAATTTGGTTGATGGTTGGACTTGTTCTTAGTCCGTCTGGCTAGTTACCACCATCTCATCTGAGTCTGACGCCAAAAAACAATGTTTTCAGCATTGTTGTGTTCCGGCAGTCAAAGATAAGATAGCCAGTTCCTCAGTGATTGAGGATTCCGGGAGAGGTTTGCTTTCATCTTCAGCCTTATTAATACTTAACATCAGGTATGTTGAAGGGAGTCTCCCCGTCGTTCATTAAAAAAATCCCCGTTGAGCAAAAGACACATATACTTACTCATATTACCAGCATCTACTACCTGTGAATAGAAAACAAAACAAATAAACCATTTTAACAGACAAACAAATATTTTATTGCTTATCAGAAAACTGGGTTATATTGCAATAACAAAAGATAAAAACTTTCTTCATTTGATTAATGCAGTGCACATAACAAAGGAAACTATGTTTGTTTCGGTTTCTCGGTAGATTCACACACGGAGCAGTGCCAAAAGCCGTTAACACTACACAGGCACACTTCGTAAATACGCCGCCGCTGTTTTAAAACTTTAAAGGTATAAATTTTAAAATATCACAGTATTCTCCTACATAGTATTCTTCTTATTTTAGGCACAGTACTCACATGCTGTACCGTGCAGTGCCGTGCCGTGTGGTAACGGCCGCTAAGAATACAAGTGTTACCACTCCCTTACATGCCTGGGATGTCGTAAGAGTTGACTAAGCTAAGAGGCTCGACGCATTGAAAACCTGTGCGTGAGAAGGAAAACTTAAAAAAACCCTCATAACACGTCTGGCTAGCGTGGTAGCAGTAGGCTAATAGCCTTCTATGAACGCCACAATAGGCGTAAGCTAGGAGAGGCTTACGTCCAGCAGTGGACGTCCACAGGCTGATGATGATGATGACTCACATGCTGCACTCGGATTGAAAGAATAACTGCTATATTTTCAGTGCAGATAGAAAAACCCTAAGGCCATATTCGAAAACTAATGTAGGCGATGGACTGCCATCTGTCCCTATTGATTCTTAACAACATCTTAGAACCAAGAATGCCAAAAATCCGAAAGGATGGGGACGTCGCATCGTTGAATTAAGTATATTCTATATATTGACACACGATTGGTAGATTACTCAGCTAAAAAAAACATTAAAAAAATAAAAGGGCTTCAAAAAGTAAAAAATAAAACTGGAGTCGATGCCAGCCAAGGCATTCTACATTGCACTTCTATTAACTATATTTTTATTTTTCTTGCCTTGGCTGGCAGCGACTGCAAAATCTTTATTATTTACTTTTGGAAGTCTGTTTTTTTTATTGAAAGTTTTTTATTTCGCAATTTTTTGTTACATTACTTACACTCAAAATCAGCCTATACACAACATTGATATCTAGGTAAACGACTACTTGCCAAAACGTTTTTGTCAGGATTTTGAAAAAACTACTAGCCAGATATTCGTAAAAATTATATGGGACCACACTTGAACTATGTTCTTTCAAATAAAAAAAGAATTATTAAAACCGGTTGACAACTGACGACGTTATATTAAAACATGCATAAAAACATTACGACTAGAGAACCTGCCCTTTTTTTGAGGTCGGTTAATGAGTGAAGGTATGCCGGGTACAGATTGGGGAAATGTAACATGCAATACAACATTTTCCATGCATTTTAATGTGTTCGCGAGCGCACTACGCGCCCGCTGCGTGCAACACTCCATACTACTCGTGTTACATTGCATGTTACATTTCACCAATCTGTACCCGGCCTTACCAAAATACTTTACGTAACACCCTAAACAAAGTTGTCTTCAAAATATGCATTTGTTGGCATTTTATTTGTTCGTGGATTGTTGACTAATTGTGTTTAAGGCGATACTCGAAAAAAATATGCTGAAGCGAGATAGCAATGTGAAAACGACGCGCACGGGAGCAAGACCGATTTTGCAGATTAGGCAAAAAAAACACGTATTAAAAAACTACAGCGATTTTAAAAAATGCTTCTATACGATCCTAAATATTATTGGTGTCCATTTAATAAACTAATTTCCAATAGTGTAAGTAACCCCATTTAAGAATAATCGTGAATTTTCGTATTTTTAGAGGTCTTTTCAAAAAGAAAAAGAGTCGAGGCAAAATCATAAAATCTTGTTTTTGAAACTATAAGAATCTAGATAAAGGTATGAAGAAATATATATGTTATTACCAGATTTGTAACAACTGTAACCGTGCTATAGTTTTATATCAAAAAGTCCATACTTTTTCCGAGTAGCGCCTTAACTTGCAACTTACCTATTACGTACGTGGCTGAATTTCATAATTATGTTAATAAAAACGTTTTTGTTTTAGTCTCTTACCAATAAGTAGCTTATGTTTAATAATTACTTAATGTCACTTTAGCTCCTAAATATAAATTATGTTTAAAATATTTAACTCAGTGGCGTGGCGTTACTATTATACAAATGTATTGCTTAAGCACTTCATATTTATTTTGATTCAAAATACTTTGGTAATAAATTTTATGGATATGATTAAGCAGCGCAAACACGCCAGTTAAAATAATAAAACACATCCGCACACAAACAAAACAGCATCAGGAATAATCCAAACATACAAAACGCTTCTTAGAAATTAATTATTTTAATATACCGCCGGCGTGCAAGCAATTTAGGCATACTAAGTATAGGGTGGTTTATCATTGCGTCTCGCAGTGTGTTGGGGTGTTATAAATTAAATGTGTATACCATCGCGGGCATACAAGACGTTGGAACCCAGCCCGACCCTAAACCTCTCACAATGAAAGCCAAGCAGTGTATCCCATACAAGGGATAGAGCCCACTAAAATGGTTAGACAGCGGGTTAGATATCGAATATCAAATATATTAGGTGTTACGGAAACAATAGGTCCTTATGGCGTGTATTCACATTGTGAGGCTGGCTCTTGAGCCAATTTTAAAATTGCCGCTCGCGAGCATCGCTCGTCTCGCTGTTGAGTGGCAGGGGGACAATTCTCACGCTTGGACATCCCGAATTCGACATTTGCCAAACCATAATTTCTTTATTAAAAATGTAAGTGAAATCTTACTACTGTCAAAATCCTTTAGTTTCAACAATCTTAGACAATCCTTAACTATCGTAGGTTGTTTTCAGTGATTTTTTAATATAGATTTCTGCCTCAATTAATGTTGAATTCGACATTATCTCCACGCGAGAATAGGCCTTCCTGAAAGGTAGCTCAGGGGACGCATGTGTATTGCCTCACTCGCTCGCGAGTAAGACAAAGCAGAACTTGTGATTTCAAACTGACGCAGCCGGCTCGCGAGCATCTTTGCTATGTGTATACACACCATTAGATGTAATTCTATTTGTATTTTTATTCAATAGCATGGATATTCGATCTATGCATACGCGTTGTCCGAATGCCCTATTTAACTGTAACAAATTGACGTTTCTGTATCTGATATTGGTTTGGTATTACACGAAAGTTATTCTATACAATCGGATCGTTTAAGAACTCGATGCTATTAACTTTACTTTATCTAAAGGTGAACGGCGTTTTGGTCGAAATAAAAGTAAATCACTTTCTGAATCTGACTATTTATAACTGTTTATTTAGTTCAACTAAGTTATAGAAAGCTTTTTCAATGCGTTGTAAAGTCCTTTTTACAAAAGTAAACCAAAATGTATTAAAAAAAAGCCTTTATGTCAAAGTTAGCCGTAGTTTATGTTACAAGTATCAAATTATCTAAGTGCAAAGTCACGTATTAGATATTACTTGGCAAAGTGCTCAATCCGGTTTGAAATGTGTCATGTTCAAATCTGAGCATTTTCTATCGCTTTTATACGCTAAACTCTTCGCTATTTTATCACCACTGTAAGAGCTTCCTTAATCTTGTTATAGAGTTTGGTGCCAGAGTCGCAGAATAATGGTGGTTAAGTTTCAGCCACGCTCTATTTCATGCTCGTTCGCTTAGCACACAGGCGTTGTTAATTAAAATAATACCACCGTGTCGGCAGTCCATTATAAGTGGGGAAATAAATCCACATCGCTATTTGATTGTTGAAACGACAATATGTAACAGGAGTTTTTAGAGTGATAATTATGTTGTTAGGTAGAAACTTTCATATTTATGATAAAATTTAAATTGAAAAATATTGGAAAAAGTCAACTCGGCCACAAGTGGTTGATGGGACTCGAACCCACGACCTTTGGAAATCCGGTCCAATGCTCTAACCACTGAGCTACCGAGGCTTAAGCTGAGTTTAGAGCATTGGACCGGATTTCCAAAGGTCGTGGGTTCGAGTCCCATCTGAGAATTCAATTGACTTTTACCAATATTTTTCTATTTAAAATTTATCATGTATAAAATTAGCATTGCAAAATGCAAAAATAAAAAAACATAAATTTCATATTGATAATATTAGTATGAATATACTTTATAAAGTACTTACCTAGTAAATCCTTTAAATTCATCGTTCTCGTATAAAAACTTTATTGACATAAAATTAAACTCTTATACATCTAGAAAAAGGAACTGTTTTTCTGAAACAACAAAAAAAAATATAGTAAAAGCTTCCGTCTGATACTTTTAGAATTAAAGCAAAAACCGGGTGCGATCCTACCGTAATAATGATAGTTGAGTCGAGCGCTTGGCATCTCCAATAAAAATGTTCACTAAAATAAACCGTAATGACAGTGAAAACCACTTTTCTTTCTTTGAATTTCCTCTTTCCTGGCGTTTAGCAAGCTGGAGTTTACGCTCCAGTAGCTCTTGTCTGATTTCCGCCATTTTTGTATAAAGATCTGAAATAATTTCATATTATAAATAGTGATGTTTATTTTTACGTACTTAAAAAGCTCGGTGATGCAGTGATTAAGCAATTTCCGCTATGGCCAGGGGATGGGTGACCATAAATTATAATCTCGAGCTCCTTCGTGCTTGGGATGGTAGTCTTTGCTCGTCACGGCTGCATTCGTAGTCGTTCACACCACTGATAGTTGTTTGGCGATTATTTAAACATCATTTAATTTCACTGAAAAAAAAGGTGTGATTGGTGAACTGCTTTTTTGCGCCACCTGGTGGGATATCTGCGAACCTGCCGAATGGCCAATCTGCCACGGTTCCATTGCCGTGAAGAATTATAAAAATAAGAACCTTTGGCGGGCTCTCGTGTGTATTCGAAAAAAATATTAGTGGCGGCGTCGCGAACGCATGGAAATAAATTATAATTCTCCTCCGCTAATTAATAATTATATATTGGACTTCGAGTCCTTTTACGCTTTATTCGCTCCTATAATGTGTGGAAAGTGCATCTTTACAAACCCGTTATAAGATACAGAAGATTTATGGTAAATTTTAAATAGAAAAATATTGGAAAAAATTAACTCGGCCACAAGTGAATTCTCAGACTGGAATCGAACCAGCGACCTTTGGAAATCCGGTCCAATGCTCTAACTTTTTCCAATATTTTTCTATTTAAAATTTACCATAAGTATAAAAATAGCATTGGAAAATACAAAAATTACAAAAACATAAATAAAAAAAAAAAAGTGGTTTTTTTATTTTATTTCTTAATTTTTTATGGTACAGCAACAGAATACAAATCGTAGCTTACGTCTAACAACTCATCAATTAATAAATCTTGTTAAATATGCATTCCGATAATAGCTGAACACGACACTTGCTTATTATAAGTACATGCTAGAAAATTAATACAAAAATAATTGAAATTACAGCAATTTTGATTAAAAACAAAATCTAAGACAAAAGTATTCAGTGCTTGGTTTATTTATCGGACTATTTGGACAATTGGTGACCGGTCGTGTCGGCTCCTGGCCGTCGTGTCTGAAGGTAGACGAGCGGAGGAACATCAGGTAAGCGCTTGAGGAATTTGCAGAGATAAGGGGGAGGGCGAAAACGTCATTGATGGAGGAGTGGCGGAGGACGCTCCAGACGGACCCGGCCGGACGACGGACGGTCGATTCGGTCCGTCCAGTCCTGCAAGAGTGGTGTAGTAGGAGGTTTGGGACGCTGACCTTCAGGCTGACCCAGGTGCTTTCCGGACATGGATGCTTCGGAAAGTACCTGTTTAAGATTCAAAGGGAGGCGTCCCCGCAGTGCTATGAGTGCGGCGCTGTGGAGGACAGTGCGGAGCACACCCTTGCGGTGTGCCCTGCCTGGGCTCCTCAGCGCGGCATTCTGGTGGCTGCGATAGGGAGCGATCTTTCGCTGCCCGGCATGGCGCGCGCCATGCTGGCCACCGAAAGATCCTGGGAGGCGGCAGTCTCCTTTTGCGAGGACGTCATCTCGCAAAAGGAGACATCGGAGCGGATTCGCGAAGAAGAGGCTCATGAGAATCGGCTCCGACGCAGACGGATGGGAAGAAGGAGGCGGCAGTTTGCCAACCTAATCCCACTATAGTAGGTTGGAGAGATGGCCACACTTGCTCGGCCATCTCTCAGCCGTGAGAGGGCCCCGAAAACGGGCCGGCCGCCGGGTCAAAGGGGCGATTGACACCACGGTCCCCCAGGACCCTACGGCGGTGAGAGAGCAAGTAGTGAGGGGTTTAGCTGGTAGTACCTCCTCCCGGTCTTCCATCGAGCCTACTTAGGCCGGATGGGGGGCCGCGAGGCTTCAGGTGAGCCCAGCATAACCTGTTTGGTATGCGTAAAAGCATTCCCCTCACTTAAAAAAAAAAAAAAAAAAAGGTAAGCGCTTGAGGCATTGCGCCATATTTGCCCTTTGATGAGTGAAATTATTATTTGATGTTAGCCTCTCCCTAAGCCGTCGCTATCAACCCTCTATATAAACCGTTAGATCCCCGTATTTTCAGCTATTTACACGCTTCACCACTTTTATTGGTCCTTTTCGAGCCTTGATGCTCCTTATTTTCTTTTAGATAGACCTCAGTACGTAGGTTCTATTCCCGCGAAATAACTTTCATTTTACTTACTTTTTGGTAAAGTGACGCTTTATTTACCCGCGATCAACACTAGAAGTTATTAAGATTTTGTAATTTTTTTGTTGTATTTTTTTCTGATTTCACGAAAGTTGAATATTGTGACGTAATTGTAGAAAAAAAAAACTAATATCAAAACGGTTCAGTCCATTCTTACTTTTTCGTAATGTCGACGTATTAAAAATTCAAAGAAGGCAACTAACAAGGGGAATCGGGTCTTAAGAGCCCACGAAAGTGCTCATTACATCATCTTACGACCTCAAAACAGTCTAAGAGAAATACCAAAAGATATCTTAAGAACTGGCCTTTTCTTCAGCTACTAAGTAAGAAACGAGGACTTCCTTTGTTTTATTAAAATTTCAACTGTTGAAGTACGCTTTGTTAAAATTGAGAGTTTGAAAGTTATTTTTGTTGTTTGTTTACCAATTATAGTAATTTTTGTATAATTATACTTTGATAATTATGATGGTACACAATACTAACACTTGTTTAATTTTCATTACAAAGCCTATCAATAATATATTTTTTTTACATATTACATTCCACATTTGTAGGCTTTGTTCTGAAATTTAACAAGTGCTGCAATTGTTCATCATCAGCAACAAATGTGAATTTCAATTTCTTTAGATACCAATTACCTAGGTGAAGGTTTTTTTAATAAGCTGATCATTTTCTAAAAAATTTCGGCAAAAACAAGTCGGCTATTGTGGATAGCAGAGTGAGTGCGGAGTGCGATTTCATACAGCCACTCAACTCACCCACCACGGCTCAATCCACTGGACCGTAATCGACCCAATCGGATATGCGTCTGAGCATGACCTTGACTCGGGGGCACGAAGTGCAGTCAGCGCGGTGATTAATACCACCTTGGACCTTGTTACGCGCAAAGTGATTGCGGCAATTGATGCACGCAGCCTTGGCTTTCTCGTCCTTGTTTGGGCACTCGTTGTTGCTGTGGTTTTCCGAGCAGTGGAGGTAAACCTCCACCTTGCGTGCGCACTTGTTTCGGATGTGCCCGATCTCTATGCAGCGGTAACACCGCATGGAAGGCGAGAACTACTCCGCGTGCACTGTATTAGTGGCGTAGTCCACGTTGATCTTTCGCTGCTTAGTGATGGCCTTAAAGGCACGAGGCGAAGTCAGGAGAACCGCGTTGTACAATTGCGGGTTCCTATTTTTACGTTTGAATTTGAACAGGATTTCCTGAGGGTCAGAAGCCTCACGGATTGCTGGATTTAAGTGAACGAATAAGGTGGGTGATCTCGTTTCGGTCGATGTCCTTAGGGATCCCCTTGAAGACGACTATGGGTTACAAGAGCTTGCAGGTTTACTGGGAGTTCTCCACGAGGATCTTAATCTCCTCGGCATAGTTTCTGGTAGAGGCGAAATACCCATGGTATACCGGGTCTCCTTCGTCCTCATGATACGACAAAATATTGTCGCGCGGGCCGAATCGGCCGCCAGGCATGTAAGCCATAAAGTTATTATCGTAGTCCTTGTAATCAGACATGTTGTTCGCCAGCGTATGTATCACGATGGGATGTTGTTAGCCGGCACTAGAGACTGCGTTACCGTCTCTAGTCGGTCGCCACATCCAACCCCCCCTAGGTGTAGGTTAGGTTTAATAAGTTTGGTAATCAGTTGAATATAATCCAACAGTGTCTTCTGAAATCTAGAAGACTGCGAATGCTAATAGGCATATCTTAGGCGGGCACAAATGGTAAATGTTGGCCAAGCGGGGGTCGGGCGCGTTATGTGTGTTGTTATCAATTAAAGCTCAAGGAAATAGACTCGTTGTACTTCTGATCTGCAAACGCCGACCCCTGATTATGTAAGATGTATTAACAAAAATTTTCGATTGCAATTGAAATAAGAGTTATAAAAGCCATCATGGACGATTACATACTAACTGTTTCAGTTACTGTTCCATAATTGCAGAAGTAAAAAAATTATAATTTCAAACGAGAATCGTTGGCAATCTTATACTTCTACACTCTTGCTAGTATGGTCATGGTTTTCACTTCAGGGGTGGTGGTGGATAGCTTCACAAAAATTCTGTACTGTAGCTCTTTTCAATATTCGTGGAGCGTGCCCTTAGTCCGTGCTAAGCTTAATGGCCAAACTCAAAGACCTTATATGATGAAAAACAAAATAAGTTTACATAAAAGCTTTCTAACGCATCGAGCAAAAAATACGCCATAAAAATTGAGTAAGAGTACTTAGTCGAAGTATCTCAGGGTATCTCTACGTATCATGACCACTAACGGCTCACATCTCCATTAAGGAGCTTAGAAGCTCTTAGCCCTTACGTCGTCACAGCATTAAAAAGTTGCTGGGGAAAATATCTCGCAAAGTATGTTTCATAACAGTTTAAAGTTAAGAGTTCGCTGCACGTAACTTTTTGCCGGCTAATGATGTGGAAAAATATGTTTATGCTCTTCAAGAGACTGTTGATTGTCATAGACATGGTAGGATATGAAGTCTCTCTCACTGTATTATATGTTATTTAGGTATCTTTTTATGTAATTTATACGAGTACCTATCAGTCTATTTAGTCGTAGAAATAAAAGAAGACGACGATACAGTCTTAAAAATTTTACGAGTAACATGCTATCAATCAACTAAATTAGATATCACTCAGATGGGATCCGAACTAAACTAAGTAAATGCAAAAATACACTTCTCTTAACATGCTGTTATGGAAACTAGGTATTGTATTTTGATACAGGAGACCATTTTTATTAATACCTTTCTTATTCATCCATCCATCATCAGCCTGTGGACGTCCACTGCTGGACATAAGCCTCTCCTAGCTCACGTCTATTGTGGCGTTCTTAGGAGGCTATTAGCCTACTGCTACCACGCTGGCCAGGCGGGTTGGTAGAGGGTTTGTTTCAAGTTTTCCTTCTCTCGCACAGGTGTTCAATGCGTCGAGCCTCTTAGTAGACTCTTACGACATCCCAGGCATGTAAGGGAGTGGTGACACTTGTATTCTTAGGCCGTCACCACACAGCACCTTTCTTAATAAACATGTGCAAATACATAGGTAGTGTATAATGATGTCTTCAGTTGCTAAATTACTTTTCTACGGTAATATTAAATAAAAATGTAAAAGTATTACATAAGTTCAGTCTGACTAGACCGGATTAAATAGACGCAAAAAGACTTTAGCACGTCCTTAACAATTAATTCAAAATTATTACCAGCCGCGGTCCTTATCTGTCGCCATTATAACTTTCAGAGCGGGAAAGAATATTAAAGAGGAACGCAAATTAAAAGTATTAAAACAGACTGTTATAAGTCGTTTCATTACAAATGTACAGACGGACAGACACTGACGTGGAAATAAGTTTCCTCCGAGTTGAGCCTTATGAATATTTATCTCTTTGCCTGCGGGTAGCGTAAACTTTTGAACGTTTCCCACTTGATCAAACTTTACTTTTAGGAGCTAGGGGAGTCTTATTCGGACTCTATAATCTTGTTTAAAAATACAAAGGAAAGATATACAACATGTGGAAAAATACGTACACTTAGAGGCACGTTTATCCACCCGCTTTGTAATTTTCGTACAAACGTGCACATTTTGCAGTCTTACTGGAAAAAATATAAGCAACTCTATTCTGTAATGATACTTGTATCTTTAGTGATGGATCGGTCGAATGGTCACTATAATATTTATTAACATCCAAAATAAATTACTCTATTACCTCACAGTGGAAAAACACGTGATTTTTGTTCCTTATAACGGTGCATTTAGAATAAAGACTGGTAGTTAACTTATTACTTTTAGGGGTTCAATGCAGTTCGAAATGCTAAATAGATACGACGATTATTGAGAAATTCACTAAAATCAATCATTAAAAAGTCATATACTTTTATCCAGTGTCTCACCGCTTAAAAATATATACTTTAATGAGTGGAAGGAACAATGTTTTAGATTAAATTGCAGCCCATGATATAAAAAACGAGGCATTATTTTATTTAATTTAAGCTAAAAGTTGTATATGTAACTGATTGAAATAACTTTGGTGTCGTATTTCATTGCTGGTGTGGACAGGGCCATAATACTCGTATATTTAAATGGCTTTCGGAATTTATTTTTGCGAGTATAACCAGTCATATGCCTTAATTGAAATGTCAAGCCTATCTATACCTACCAATAGTATTGGGTCGGTAGTCATAGATTAGCTATCGCAATAAAGTAATATTAAACATTTTCTAAATCATACTCGGATTCAGCCAAAATATCTACCATGAAAGACATAAACACAAGACACCCGAAATATCGCAGTTCACAAGCTTTCGAAAATATGGGCATTTGACATAATATATTACTTAGCACAGCGTGAAGCGCAAGGAACTGACAGAGAGACAACGCCCTTGAAATCTCGCGTAACGCCTCTTTTGACAAGACTTTCTTAGTATTTAGCATTGTCCCGAGGGAGCTTTATATAACTATTCGTATGGTAGCTCGTTCCCGCTAGTACCTACGACTGTGTTATTATTTGCTAAAAATAGTATTAGTATTAGACTTTTTGTCCACAAGTCTTTTAGTACGCCTAAGGTGACGATGGAACACAAGATAAATTTTATGTTCCGATTGACTTTCGACGTGCCCTTTATAGGTTCTTGAAGGAGATGACGCAATAAAAAAATTCATTGGTCCAATGGCAAATAATAATAAATGAAATGTTGTTTATATTGCGATAAAATTGGAACGCGTCTTGTCTCTTAGTATTGATATTTGCAATTTTTTTCACTTATTTTACTTAAGTAAAAATATATGATGGATTGAATAACTTTATGTAGTGTCTTCTGAACTAATGCAATCCATATATTAATGCCATGTTTTCACATGAATTAGTAAATTGATATATGAACTTTTTTTGTAGATAAACTGGGTGATGATGGATGGTTGTTTGTTCAATCGACGAATACGATCTAATTTTGCTAATGTGACTGACTTCAGAAAAAACATCAAGAGCATTATTATACTTAAGGAGAAGCTCAGCGACGCAGTGGTTCGCGTACTCGGCTCGCGATTGTAGCGGTTAAGCAACTTTCGCTATGGCCGGTCACGGGATGGGTGACGAAATTTAGTATCTCGATATCCTATGTGCTTCAGATGGTACGTTCAGCCGTTGGTTCTACCTGCATTTGTAATTGAAACCCATCAATCGGTATTGAGCCCGAGTGGAGAGTCATGTCATGAAAGGCCAGTGAACAGTGGGGATATTCATAATGACTGACGACGATGATGATTTTGTCATACCAATTATGTTACTTCTTCAATAAGGTTCTACTTTCTACTTGAAATTGGCAATTCAGACGGCATGGTACTGTGGAGATCGTATATGTCTCCACACTACAAGCAGGCCGCTACACCGCCGTTGCTGGCTGGTTTTGTTTATGATAAAATTAGAAAGGAGAGGCCCGTCGTGCTTAGATATGGACGGTTGCCTTGTCAGATAAAAATAAATTATAAAATTAACATTAATAACTAAATATAATGATAATAACAGTCCAAGCGAGTGCTTATTTACATCTAGAATAACGTCCCCGCCACAGTATTGAAGCGTTCATCATATCTTCTCTTCATCTCATTCTTTCATCATTTTTAAAATTCATTTCCAAAGTCGAAGCCAATTTATTGATAACTTTTTAAAGCAAAGCTTTAGATCCTAATAAGTGTGCGAACACAGACAGGATTCAATAGTAAATACTCGTAAGTTCAAAGTTGCGAATTTCCCAACAGATTCGTCAGTTTCCACAAAACATATAGGTACGAGTACAATTAGCTTCAAGTTTCTCTTCGAAATCTTGGGCAAAAACAACAGAAGGACAACGGGTAACTCCACAACTTTTGTTTGTGGTTGTGTGTAAACACATTAGGCTCTGTTTGTATAGGCAGCAGCATTACCGAACTTGTTTGATCTAAGACAAAACAAGCCGACGCTAATCAGGATAGGGTTGCTGATTTTTAAACTGTTTGGCGTCGGTTGCGTCAGTCATTTGTTTTGAATTAAAGTTTGTAAACAGCGTGTGATGTAATGGCATGTATCAACATCACGAGGCTTCTTGCGAGTCGGCGTCAGGTCAGTACACGTTTGGAATCCCAAGTTTTGCTTTCTTTCATGTTGTCGGGAGCGCGTAAGGTAGGTAATTACACACACATGCGTTTCGGCAGCGTTACCCAACGGCGGGCCGAGCGATGCTCGCAAGCGCAGGCTCTCTCAATGGATACACTCCAAAAGCTTCATATCAAAGCGAACTTTATCAAGAATACACAACAGAAGCGCAAACTCAATCGTCGCGTGTCAATGTTTGCCTGCAAGAAATTACACTTTTTCTGAGTTGTGTCTCTGCATGGCGCCGCCGCCTTGCGTACTTTACGTGATACTAATCATGTATGTCGAGCCAGTAGTCGTAGGTTCAATCTACGTTTCGTAATACGCGTGATCAAGCTAGGATCTCGCTATTTTAAATAGTGCAACAAAACTGTCGCAAGTATTATTGATATTATGTTGGTTTGGACAAGATATATAAATTTATGCAATGAGATAGCTTTGCAGTACAAGCGTTAGACAAAACGCAAAGAAAAGATCAAACTAAGGGAGCTCACTTATGAGAACACACAGTTTCTTCGGAAATCTTAGCAACTGTGGAAGCAGAACCTCCAAAGCAACGCGATCACACACAGTACCATTGACAAAAACAAGACGCCTAAAACTCCAACGTAGCTGAGTCACCCATATTTCAATATCTCGAATATTTACCCGACCTCCTATTCCACAATTTATAACCCTTGCTACACAACCCAGACAAATGCTATTAATCAATAACAGCTTAATTACCAACAATCTATACTGTTGAATGTTAACCTTACAACGTCGGGCTTGCAATAATAAAACATGCAAAATGGACAACTCGTATCAACACAGTAAATTATTTGACAAGAACGCATTAATCTTTATATCGCAACCCTTGACTTATGCCTTACCAGGGCCGTATAAAGGGGTTTTAATTAGCTGCATGCGATAAGTGTGTGGTCCGACCACATTATCGCTTGACAAGAATTAGGCAGCTGTCCCACCGCCAGCGATGAGCGAGTAGCGAGTAAAGATTTATATAAACCGCCGGCGGATGTTAGTATATTTATATTGTAATGTTATAATTTTGTATTAAAATAGTAATAAGAACTTATATGCTAGCACTTACCTTTTTCGGCTAGGACAACAACGGGTAAATGAGACAAAACACTATTCAGTGACAAGTAAATAGATTTTTAATAGTGACTGACTCGATATAAACCAAAGCTGTCAGGAAATTAACACATAACCATAAGAAAATAGGTACACTGTTAAAACAATTAAAAGAAAAGTTTTAGTAATATTAAATAAAAACTGAGGGTTCATGAATGCCTGCCCAAGGATATATATAGAAATGGAACATAATTGAAAATGATGAGACATTGATGATGATGCTACACTATGGGTGAACTCCTAAACTTGATGATGTGAATGAATGGTGGTTGTTGACGATGTGAATGTTTAATTATAAAACTAAATGTTAGTTTTTGGGTTAATTTAATAGATGGTCACCGTTCTATGATATGATTGTGGAGTGGTGCTCCTCTGATATATATATATATTTTAATGCAAGGAATATATTATCTATTGTTCGTTTCTTAAGCGAGAAAATAGCCGATAGTTACTCGCTTATTCGCCGGCGGCGGCGGTGAGACAGCTACCTTAAGTATAATCTCTAACGCATTCGTAAAGTCCGAAGGGATTAAATACTCTGATTAAAATGACTTTGACAAAGATTAAAGTTTTCAAAGAAACGAGATACGTACCTGACTTTTTACCTGGTTCTTGCTTTAGTGAGTTGAAATTACTTATTGATAATTTTATCAGGTTTATCAGAATGTGTTGATATTTATTTAGATTCTGTGTGGCAGGATTTCGGTAAAAATTTGCATGGTAAAAGTTATCGTATTTATGTATTTTGCGATAATTTGTTTTACTTTTTATCGAAGTTTATAAGATTGGATCCAAAAAATAAATGTACCTATTAGTTTTAGAAATATAAATAATTTAAACCAGTGATGTAAGTAAATATTCATACTATACTAATGAAAACGTTCTCTGTCTTAAAGGTTTGTAACCCGAATACGTACATCATCGTTGTCGTCTCAGCCACATGATACCCACTGCTGGGTATAGGCCTCCCCCAAGGATCTCCATGACGATCAGTCCTGCGCTGCCCACATCCAGCGGCTTCCCGCGACCTTCACCAGGTCGTCGGTCCACCTTGTCGAGAGCCTACTCACGGAGCGTCGTCCGGTGGCGGTCGCTATTCTACTACCTTTCCGCTCCGACGGCCATCGGTTCTTCTCGCTGTGTCCCCCACTGCCACTTCAGCTGAGCAACCCTTCGAGCGATGTCGGTTACTTTGGTTCTCCTACGGATCTCCTCATTTATGATTCGATCACGTAGGGAGACCCAGAGCATAGCACTCAGCATACCTCTCTCCTTTGCACACTGTGTGACCTTGAGCCTTCTTATCAGATCCAGAGTTAGCAACCACGTTTCCATAAGTCATCACTGGCAATATACACTGGTCATTGACTTTCGTCTTGAGACACTGAGGTAAGTCGGACGCGAAGACTTTACAGAGCTTCACGAATGCTGCCGTGTAGTGCCAGCTTAGAATAGCACTACATCCTGTCGTCCCGTGGGTGTCGTAAAAGGCGTCTAAAGGAACACAGCTTACAAAAGACGCGCAGAAGCGACTTTTAAAAAACTTGGGCCTACTGAGATCGCAAGCCCGCCTGCCAAGCGTGGCGATTATGGCAAACCCCTCATAATGAATATACATAAATACGTACATATCTTAACGAAATTTTAACCAATGTGTACCGAACAACTAAAGCAAAGACGCGGTTATTTCTCTGAATTATTAAATTAATATCATTGTAAAGAAACTTTCCAGAATTGTTCTTGGAACTCAAATAATATCCACATGTAGCAACAATACTTCGTTGAACCACAAAGTACGTAAGACGGCCGGCGAATGTACAAGCAGAGAGTACACTCAATTTCGAGCACCATACATTAAAGCAGTCGCAATTGTCAAAAAAAAACAAGCGTTAATATTGACATAATTCTGAAGAAAACAGGAAAGTGTTGTTAAAATCAACCATCAAAGAGTTTCAAACATTAGTTTTCAATAAAAATTCATACTAGAACAAACAATACCTAACCCTTGCAGAATGTCACATGTACTAATAAAATTGTATATATCATGTAATAAATTGAATATGAATATGAAACCTATACACACAGTACAGTATCAACACTGTGAGTATGACAAGTCTTCTTCTTCTTATCGAGTGAGGATTAGCCACCTCTGGTGTCAGAGTTTATCCAGCCGCCTATAAGGCCTCTGACTTCGCTTAACGACTGTATCAAATGACAACAGCCGGGACCGACGGTTTAACGTGCCCTCCGAAGCACGGAAGCGCTTAGTTATAATGGTCACCCATCGGACACCTGACCGGGCCGAACTTTGCTTAACAAACGTGATCAATAAGGATAGTCTGTTAAGCGCGGCCGTGAGCGCTTCAGGCAAGTTATCAAGTACCTACCTATAGCGGGAGCAGTCCTACTGACATTTTTTTATTTTGTGGTCGAACTGTCTCATTCAACTTGTATTTAATATTGGCGACGTGTTTTGTAAGGAGTTCGGTACAACCACGTAACCCGAAAGGTAGAAGTTTTCCAAGGAACTTGGAGCTGCGTTTGAAATTTGAATTTGTTAGCATTTATTCGTGAACACGAATTTTGAGTTTAATTGCCCTCATTTATGGTAACATTGAAACTTTGTTTCATCTTTCGTTTTCTTGGTTTTCTTTAAGCGGGGAACATCCAAGGATGTTCGAAAAAGTTATTTGCATGTTTGAAATTTGTTAGAACAGTTTTTGTCGAATGTAATTTAATGGGTACATTATGTTATGTAAAATTCAAAATTAATTAGTAGTACTACAACATTGAGATTGTTCATATTTAGAGCTTATTTTTCTAAGATAAACATTCTAAGTACTTTTCTCTGTCCCCATAGTAGTTAATAAATTTTAAAAGTTTTATCCACTGTTACTAATAATAATAATTTTACTCTAATCTTATTTAAAACATCGTTCTTACCTTCTTTAAAGTTCAAAGAAATTACTGAAATGAAATGACATTTTAATCATATTTAGTCTGAATCGGGATTAGTTATTCTAAAACAACACTCTGTGGTCTAGTGGTACAACCACCGGTATCACACCCAGGGGTCCCGGGTTCGATTCCCAGCGGGGGTACATATTGTATTTGGTTTGGTTGGTGGAAGGACTTGTTCAAAGTCCGTCTGGCTAGCTACCACCATCTTATCTAAGTCTGACGCCATAACAACAATGTTTTCAGCATTGTTGTGTTCCGGCAGTTAGAGATAACATAGCCAATTCCTCAGTGATTGATGATTCCGGGAGATGCTCGCTACCATCTTCAGCCTTATCAATACGAAACATCAGGTCTCCCCTTGTTCGTAAAAGAAAAAAACACAACTTTGCTTAAAATAACTTTTTACAGTTCACGTGGTAAGTTTATATATCACGTCCAAAGTACACATACGGTTACTTACCTTGAACGCTACTTAATTAATACGAATAACTTAATAAAGGAGTTTGCAAACTTTGTACTCAAGGATTAATGTTGAGAGGTACTCTCGAGGATTGACACACGTGACGATCTTTGTTTTCGTTTAAGGACGTTTCTTACTTGAAAACTCCATTGCTAGAAAATAGTGTCGTTCATGCACATTTAAACTCCATAATAGTTTATCCGAACAAAAAAAAATATTTTCGCAGATAAAATATACATACGTAATTTATGATTTTGTAATTTTTGCATTTTTCAATGCTATTTATACTTGTGGTAAATTTTAAATAGAAAAATATTGGAAAAAATTGACTCGGCCACGAGTGGCCTACAGCGTATTAAAAAAAAAAAAAAAAATATATATATATATATATATATATATAAAAGTATTGGAGAATTTCGACGGTGGTTCGCAAGTCTCGGTAGCTCAGCGGTTAGAGCATTGGACCGGATTTCCAAAGGTCGCGGGTTCGATTCCCGTCTGAGAATTCACTTGTGGCTGAGTAAATTTTTTCCAATATTTTTCTATTTCAAATTTACCACATACATACGTAATTTTTTTTTTTACCGACTTTAGAAAAAGAAGGAGGTTATCAATTCATCGCGTATAATATTTTTTTTATGTATGTTTACCTATTACTCGAAGACACCTGGTTCAATTGTAATGATTCAAACCTTAATCTTATATCAGATAGGCGATTTTTTTTCATATGCTAGATCCTCGCAAAATTTGAAACTTTGACAAGTGCTTACTTAATTCATTCACTTCATTTCATTTCATGAAGAACTTTAATTTGTAGAGGTAGCTCATAGTGCAGATAAAAATAAAATGGCCTATGCAGTTTTTCAATTCCACCTAAATCCGAAATTCGATCAAGAGGCCGTACCATCAGACTGTTATTATAGCTATACATACACAGCATATACTCGTAATATTGCTCAGATAGTTCAGGTAAGGTTTATCAATTTATTTTGTATTTTTTATAAAAAATTTAACAAAAATAATTATATACATAGGTTAGCGGCAAACAAATCAAATTACAATTCAAAGACCCCAACTAGCTAAACTGTAATATTCGAATCAAAACGAACCTCACGTATGCGTACGAAACACCGAATTCGAGGCGAAATTAAACGTTTACACGATCGTAAATTATTCCCCAAGTTTATCGCTAGTGAATATTTATTACGGACGTAATTAGGATCGTGCCTTCAAGGTTTGCGCAAGAGAGTCTATCTAAATAAATTAAACATTCCTTCTCAGCATACAGTATAAGCATGAGCGAACAAATGTTGGGATTGTCGACTTATATCAAAGAGATATAGGAAAACCCTTAGAGATAGAGCGCATGAGCAACTTCTGTCTCCGCAACAATTTTTCCTCTGGCATTAAGTCTACGGGCTTGTATAAAAGTACGCGCATGTAGCGACGCAAAAGCCGGGAGACTTTTATGTCCGTGAGTTTGGAGACAACTCCGTGACGCTACTGTTGCGACGACAAACAATTTGCTGAATACGGAAAATATACAGATAAAGTTGTGTTGCTGTCGCTCTCGTGTTCACGCTCGCGCTACTTTGAAATCACAGCAAGAAGATAGCGACAGAGACAAATTAGTTGCGGAGACAAAATCTCAGCATACAGTAGTGGTTTTGAATCTCGTTGGTAGCTCATCTTCTTTTCGCTTTTTATGATATGAATTTCCTTTATTAGTTAATCAGGCTTTGTAGCCTTGTGTCAGTGATATATCTTGAATTTAAGCATAAGCGAACAAATGTTGGGATTGTCGACTTATGTCAAAGAGATATAGGAAACCTTTAGAGGTAGCGCCCACGAGCAACTTCTGTCTCCGCAACAATTTTTTTCTCTGGCATCAAGTCTATGGGCTTGTATGAAAGTACGCGCATGTAGCGACGCGAAAGCGGGGAGCTTTTTCTTTTCGTGGGTTTGGAGACAACCCCGTGACGCTACTGTTGCGACGACAAAAAAATTGCTGAGGCAATCCGCGAAGCAACTGTTACAACGACAAAAAAGTTGCTGAATACGGAAAATATACAGATAAAGTTGTGTTGCTGTCGCTCTCGTGTTCACGCTCGCGCTACTTTGAAATCACAGCAAGAAGATAGCGACAGAGACAAATTAGTTGCGGAGACAAAATCTCAGCATACAGTATAAGCATGAGCGAACAATGTTGGGATTGTCGACTTATGTGAAAGAGATATAGGAAAACCTTTAGAGATAGCGCCCACGAGCAACTTCTGTCTCCGCAACAATTTTTTTCTCTGGCATCGAGTCTACGGGCTTGTATGAAAGTACGTGCATGTAGCGACGCGAAAGCGGGGAGACTTTTATGTTCGTGGGTTTGGAGACAACCCCGTGACGCTACTGTTGCGACGACAAAAAAATTGCTGAGGCAATCCGCGAAGCAACTGTTACAACGGCAAAAAAGTTGCTGAATACGGAAAATTATACAGATAAAGTTGTGTTGCTGTCGCTCTCGTGTTCACGCTCGCGCTACTTTGAAATCACAGCAAGAAGACAGCGACAGAAACAAATTACTTGCGAAGACAAAATCTCAGCATACAGTATAAGCAAGAGCGAACAAATGTTGAGATTGTCGACTTATGTTAAAGAGATATAAGAAAACCCTTAGAGATAGCGCGCACGAGCAACTTCTGTCTCCGCAACAATTTTTTTTTCTGGCATTAAGTCTACGGGCTTGTGTGAAAGTATGCGCATGTAGCGACGCGAAAGCCGGGAGACTTTTATGTCCGTGGGTTTGGAGACAACCCCGTGACGCTACTGTTGCGACGACAAAAAATTTGCTGAGGCAATCCGCGAAGCAACTGTTACAACGGCAAAAAAGTTGCTGAATACGGAAAATTATACAGATAAAGTTGTGTTGCTGTCGCTCTCGTGTTCACGCTCGCGCTACTTTGAAATCACAGCAAGAAGATAGCGACAGAGACAAATTAGTTGCGGAGACAGAAGTTGCTCGTGCGCGCAGTGTCTTAGGATTGTCGACTAATGTCAAATAGAAATAGGAAAACACTTAGGACTGTTTACCAGCTTGTCGAGAAGCGCTTTTCAAGAAATGTGTGTTAGGAGAATTAAGTAGAACAGTTTAATGGAATTTGATACCGTCTCCTGCTTCTGTGGAGTTGATTGCTTTTGAAGTTGCTTTAATAGTGGTAGCTGATTAGAATATCATGTTTGTTGTTGTTAAATATTTGTTCGGAGTAATCTAAATGCGCGCCTACGTAAATGAAGAAATTTCAATGTGATTCAGTGTGGAAAATATATAAATGACTGTCGGTTTTATACAAAAAATTAAAAAAAAAACGATATTTACAAACATGCTAACTCGCTGTATATTTTATTATTTAATCAATAGTACTCTAAAACGGTTGACCAAAATTTACTATTTCCTGCTCCTCCGTGCTTTAGAAGGCACGTTAAACCGTTGCCGCGTTGGTACTTGCTGTATTTGTAGTCGTTAAGGGCGCGCTCTAGGCCAAAAGCAAAAGTAATAACTGCAACGGCGAACTGCAAAGTAAATGCTGCCTTATTTCTCGGCCCCGTTCGGCCGGTCCGGAATTTTTTTTAAGGTTATTTACAAAATAAATATAATATATCTATAGTGTAATTATACTAAAAAGTTCCAAGCTTTATTTTAATGTATTACTTGAATACTAGCAGTTTATCGTGTTAATTATAGTGATTTGGAGGCAATTTCGCATTTTTTTTCTATCGAGAAAATATTATGCAATCGTGATTTTGAGTAACATAGTCACTAGTGTTAGTCCTGTAGTTTGCTGCATCTTAATTTGAAATTCAGTTTTTCATTAATATTGATATTACAGACGATCATGTAAAGCAATCTGATTTTCGTTGGCCTATAGCGGGCCCTTAAAACCTACCAAACCGTATTTGACAAGCGTGGTTGTGATGGTCCCTATGGATGGTGATGCTCTTTTACCATCTATAAGGAGAGCCAGTGCTCCAGCATAAAAATGATGATAATGTATCCTACATGATACATTATAACATAACATTATAATAATGACAATTTAATCTGTTATCAGAATTTCGCTTCCTAAAAATAACATAACATTATAATAATGTCAATTTAATCTGTAATTAGAATATCGCTTCCTAAAAATAACATAACATTATAATAATGTCAATTTAATCTGTAATCAGAATATCGTTTCCTAAAAATAACATAACATTATAATAACGTCAATTTAATCTGTAATCAGAATATCGTTTCCTAAAAATAACATAACATTACAATAACGTCAATTTAATCTGTAATCAGAATATCGCTTCGTAAAAATAACATAACATTATAATAACGTCAATTTAATCTGTAATCAGAATATCGTTTCCTAAAAATAATATAACATTATAATAATGTCAATTATTCGTTAACAGAATTTCACTTCCTAAAAATAAGAGTAGATATTTACAATACGAATCAAAATCCGTGTAGATATTTAGGCCACCATTATTGTCTGAGCTATGACTTTTATAGCCCTTTCCTATCACAGTACACATTCAGTTGAGCCCAGCAGTTTATTCCAAGGCGACAAGAAAATTAAGCTTCTATTGTCTCAAGATATTTGTAGCAAACAACACTGTCTTGGGACTTAAAAGCTCGACGATAATAGCATCTTTTAATGTTAATAAATATGCTAAGACTAACTAGTACAACGGAAATAGAACATTAACAGAGATTCCCATCAGGAGATTTACTAAGAAGATATACTTATTTGGACTGAACAAATTATTAAAAGTAAACAGGCATCCGAAAAATATATTGGCATTGTTATAAGTGGAATCTCTTCAGTGATCCCGTGCTCTCGGCCCCTGCAAATTTTTCAGAAAAACAAAATCCGAATTTTATTAATATAAAATGTCAAAACCTAACCCAATACGTTCTTATCTAAAAGATTGTTTTGTTTCCGTTAGCAATGAAAAGTCTGTGATTTCATATCGTAAATTTATATAGGTAGATTTTCAACTTTCATACTGAACGACGAGAGGCTATTAACCTTCATCATATCAGAAGTTAAGTCGATTGAAGTTAAGTTAAGTTGATAAGGCTGAAGAGCCTTTCCCGGAATCGTCAGCCACTGAGGAACAGCCCCTAATAGTCTAATTTCAAAACCTATCACAATCCCTTTCAAAGGTATTGTGATTGTGAAAGTGATTTATAGAATTGTGTAACATATATTCGCAATCCCTTTCGTAACGAATTATGTTTTAAATGACATTTGACACTTCTCCATACATTTGAAAGATATTTTCGTCTGTCATTTTGCTTAGACAGTTCAACTTCGTTCATTCAATACCTTTCAAAATGCGTCCCGATCACAATCCCTTTTAAATGTCAAATAGTGACGGCCTGAAGTATGTTAATATCTTTCAAATGACGAATTGAAAGGGATTGCGATAGATTTTAAAATTATACAATTAACCCCCTGGCTATCTTGTCTCTTACTGCCGGAAAACAACAAAGCTGTAAATATTGTCCTATCTCCATAAAAAAGAGTAGGTAGGTATAACATAACAATAATTTACAAAAATATATTCTATACTCGTGTTTCACGCCCACAGCCTCTAAATCAATTAATTATTTTAATTTGTTCTTGCAAAATGAGAAACTGTGACATAAATAAATTTAGCATCAACCTTAAAAACCTTTTTGACAGTTAAAAAAAAATTGGACGGCCCGTAATTTGTATGCTAATAATTTTAATAAAACGTCGCTAAGAATTATCGCGAAAACGATACTGGAATGACCGTTTAAAGATGAAGAATTAGTTTTTAAATTTCAGATACTTGTTTGGGATTGGAACATAATATTTCGATTAGGAGAATCGGGGTATCTTGTTTGATTGAAAAGAGCTTTGCCTGAGGCGATATACGCCATCATCCAGATTAAATTCGAAAAACTCTGGACTCAATATTCTCTTACTTTTAGGAAACCGAACAGATTTCTTGTTACGTATTTAAAATGTCTTGCTTTTAATGTTTTACAATAGGTTTCAGTTAGATTAGCTTTCCACGGAAGAAATAAGGTATATTGATAAAATTAGCAGTCGCGTCTGCACAGGCGTAGATATTTTCGATATAATATTAGGCATATTTCTTCGATAATCTTTCACCGCTATTTCACCTCAATTATGATTTATTTTTCTAAAAAAAGTTAGAAAGCATGACAAAGAAAACGTTTATTCAAAACAGCTCAATCCAACTGTTTGAAACAAACTCTGGAATTAAAGTCTAGAGTTTTTTTTTAAAGATAGAAAATGTAAATATCGTCAACATTTTGCGTTAATTTTTACCATTTGAAAAGATAAATTGCATTCTCAAATAATCTTTGTCTTTTAAAAAGCAACATAAAAAGGTAATTAGTCCCATCTCCGAGGCGGTCGACCAACTGTCACCGATAATTATCGTATTTTATCGTTTTGTCTCCGTTGGCCATATGGTAACATTCGGTACCACTTTAGAAAACAATGTTTCACGACAGTTTATGTCACTGTTCTTTTTTTAATTGTGGATATTAAGGCAACATTTGTTTTACTGTTTTGTTTCATTCATCTGTTCTTTCGATTTGTTATCTATCGATATTGTTTTGGTTTGAAATAAATTTTTGATGAAACGTTTAAGTTTATAATGTCTAATGAATTATACAAATAGACAACGCTTTGTGAACGTTTTTATTGGAACTTGCGTCAAAATTCATAAACAAGGATTTAACACTTGTAACATGCAAATTATTATTAGTTACCTCTTTTCTAGGTTCTTTATTTGGCTATGCTTAAATTATTTGCTAGTTTTTAAGTACGTTTTACACGTGCTTACGCGTTCTTTTTTGAATATGAAAAGATACTTATGGTAAATTTTTTAAATAGAAAAATCTTGGAAAAAATTTACTCGGCCACAAGTGAATTCACCGAGACGTCTCGGTAGCTCAGCGGTTAGAGCATTGGACCGGATTTCCAAAGGTCGCGGGTTCGATTCCCGTCTGAGAATTCACTTGTGGCCGAGTTAATTTTTTCCAATATTTTTCTATTTAAAAAAATTACCATTATTATAAAAATAGCATTGAAAAATGCAAAAATTACAAAATCATGAAAAGATAGTTTATTCTTACATATTGTTTCGACAAGGGCTCAAAATAAAATGATCATTCTTTTTATTATAGGTACATTTACAACTTGCTAATAACAACTATCGCTACATGATCACGAACTTTTTCTGCGACAAAGTCTCAGATCATAATTAGCTTTATGACGGCCAGTGTTCGGCTATCTTTGTTGGCCCCAATCTATTCGACTCCACTGCCCTTTACAGATTTTATTCAGGTCAAGATTAAAATCCCATTTTTAGGGTTCCGTACCTCAAAAGGAAAAAACGGAACCCTTATACCCTTCGTTGTCTGTCCGTCAGTCTGTCAAGACCGTTTTTCTCAGGAACGCGTGGAGGTATCAAACTGAAATTTATATCTAATACTCAGGTCTACTGTCCCTTGGAGCTATGAAAAAAATCAAACTTCTAAGCCAAAGCAATCAAAAGATACATCCTTTTATGCCGCAAATTTTCGAAACTCGCACGGGAATCAAAACCTACAGGGTACTTCCCGTGAACTTAGAATCTTGAAATTTGGTATGAAGTAACGTCTTATAGTACAGATAAAGGAAAAATTGCGAAAACCGTAAATTCTTAGTTATATCAGATAATAACTATTTTTGGAAATTTTAAACGGAAACCTCGCTGCGCGAGGCCGACTCGCACTTGGCCGGTTTTTTCTTAATAATCATACTAAAAAATTAGACCTTATTAATGACCAAAGCTACAGCTACATGAACACGAACTTTTCTGCGACAAATGGTCAGTTCATGATTAGTTTTATGACGGTCAGTTTTCGGTCATATTCCTTCGTCCCAATCTGTTCGACTGCACTGCTCTTTATAATTTTTATTCAGATAAACATTAAATCCCGTTTTCCGTAACAATGATACTCAACATTTTAACCTTATTAATGAGCAAAGCTATCGCTACTGAATACGAACTTTTCTGCGACAAAGTCTCAGTTCATAATTAGTTTTATGACGGTCAATGTTCGGCCATCTTCGTTCGTCCCAATCTGTTCGACTCCACTGCCCTTTATAGTTTTTATTCAGATAACATCCCGGGCATCTGTTTTTGCCGCCAAGCGCGACACTGTCACGATAATGACTGATGTCCGTGTGTCAGCTACTTTAGTGTGTCAAAGATTATAAGTTGACAGGATAAGGTTATTTAAATACCTACAATATTCGTAATAATAAGCCAGAGGCACAACATTAATCTACTTACTCGTGGAAAGTCAAAAGTAAATCTGCTTTTTTTTCTAATGTATTATAAATGAACGGGGAAAGTTACACATTAAATCCTATGTTATCTCTTATATCTTTAAATTTTATTCCGGAGTGTCACTTTATTATATTACGGATTTTTAAAAATATTTTCACATGCTGCTTGTTCCAAAGTCTTAACAATCATTCTAAAGTGAGAAAGTTCATATTTTTTGTATTCATAAACGCAATACTTCGTTTTGGTTTCCCATTATTGATCGCTCGTATGGGCTATGTTCGTTTAATAAAGTATTAGAATAGGCTGGTAATCAACAAATTATTTATAAGGGTTTTTTTAAGTTAGGCAACGAACAAGGTTTTCTATTAAGTATAAGATAAAGAATATAAAGAAAAACTTGTTCGGAAGCTAGTAAGCTTCCACCGCGGTTTCACCCGCATGGTTCCCGTTCCCATGGAAATATCAGGATAAAAAGGAGCCTATATTACTCTCCGTCCTTTCAACTAACTCTATGCCAAAAATCAAGTCGATTCGTTGCTTAGTTAAGGCGTCAAGGAAGGACAAACAAACACACTTTCACATTTATACTATTAGTTAGGATATTAAGTTAGTATTAGGATTAGGATTCCTGCTATTTGCTTATGACTTAAAATAAACAAGTTTTGAATCAATGCCTTTGTTTAGCTTAAGATGTCCTGTCTATATATTAATTAGTGTTTGCCCTTCTGTTCTTGCCGACAAAGGGGCGCCAGTATGCGTGCGAAATGTTTCACACGTTTACAATCTGAAACACGTGTTCCTGTAAAAAAACGACAGTTCTCTTTTATAGCTATTCAGTAATTAGTGCAGCCTTTGGAGATACTTTTTAAGACATTTGATTCGAATTTGATAGGTTTGTTGTTCTTTTATATAGGACAAAATAAAGTTTAATTAATATAAATCATATTTTGTCCATACTAATATTATAAAGAGGAAAGATTTGATTGTTTGTTTGTAACGAATAAACTCAAAAATTACTGAACGGATTTCAATGAAATTTAGTACACAGATAGTAGATGGCCTGGTTATGAACATAGAATACTTTTTATCCCGATATTCCCACGCAGGAGGCGCTAGTTCTTAATAGAAAAAAATATTATTTATTTTTTATTTTATTAATAACGTCTTCTTAATCCGTTATTTTTCTAATTGCATCAAAAATAAATTGAACTCATAGTGTAAGCAATAAGTTTTTACTTTAATATTCGTACTTGTATAACGAATATGTAATCTAATTGCATTCATGCTTCGTAATAATAATTTTAAAATTTTCATGACTGTGATTGTTATCGTCAGACTTTTTCCCTTTCTATATCATTGAATAAAAGATAAGAGATTTACAAAATAGTGGAAAGGAGACCTTATAAAACAGGCAGAAAAAAGACGATCGCCGAGACTTTAAATTGACTTCGTATTATAAGTTTCAGATGAAACTATCTTAAACTTACAACCGCTGTCTTACACAAGGTTTCAATTAATTCTTAATTAACTATTCATATTATACGAAGAAGAAACCGTGGTGCTTTGTGAATACTTTCCACTAACATTGTTAAAGGATTAACGACTAAAGTATAAGTTTCCAGTCAGAAAAGTTAAAATATACATGAAATTCAAGCCCTCTTATACAATAAGGATACTCTTGAAACTTATCAGCTTGTACCTTCAAGAAATGTTTTACGCAACTTTAAGAAAAGTATCTGGATACCTACTCAAAATTAAATTACACCAAAAAAATATTCATAGTAAAGGCCATTTTGTGTTTGATTTTTTAAACAAAACTAGGAAAAATCTACTCGGCTCACAAGTGAGTCCGACCCGCTTGAGAATCACTTGTAAGGTGATTAAATTTTTATCCACGAGCAGTGATAATCGAAAAAGTTAACTAAAGTATGTTTTACTGAAGCAGCTTTTCCGTCAACCTGCTTATACGACAGCCTTTCAATGTACTTACTTACTTAGTTAGCGTATGCTAACTAAGTAAGTAAGTAAATCATCATCATCATCATCATCATTCAGCCTATTGCAGTCCACTGCTGGACGTAAGCCTCCCCCAAGGTACGCCACAAGACACGATCTCCCGCCTTTTTCATCCAGCCACTACCCGCAACCTTTCTCAGGTCGTCGGTCCATCTAGCAGGGGGGCGTCCTACACTACGTTTACCGAGACGTGGTCTCCATTCGAGAACCCGTCTGCTCCAACGCTAGTCGGTTCTACGACTGATGTGACCAGCCCATTGCCACTTCAGTTTGCTACATTGACGGACAATGTCCGTCACTTTGGTCTTCTGCCGGATGACCTCATTTCGGATTTTATCCCTTAACGAGATCCCCAGCATCGACCTTTCCATAGCTCGCTGAGCGACGTGTAATTTGTGGGCCAGTTTCACCGTCATGTTCCACGTTTCGGCTCCGTAGGTCATGACTGGTAGGACGCATTGATTAAAGACCCTGCTCTTCAGGCATTGTGGTAGTGGTGACGAGAAGATATGACGCAGCTTCCCAAATGCTGCCCAACCTAGCTGCACCCTTCTGGTGATTTCCTGCTCGAAGTTGTCTCTACCCAACTGCACTGTTTGCCCGAGGTAGACATACTCCTGGACAACTTCAAGGGTTGTACCTTCGACAGAAATCGGCTCTGGGACGACATGTTCATTGAACATGACCTTGGTCTTCTCCAAGTTCATACCCAGACCGATTCTTCGAGATGCAGCGTTAAGGTTGTGCAGCATTTTTTGCAGATCCTGCAGCGATTTCGCCATCAAAACGATGTCGTCGGCAAATCGGAGGTGCGTGAGATATTCGCCGTTAACATTGATGCCCAGTCCGTTCCAATCCAGTGTTTTAAAGATATTCTCCAGTGCGTTGGTGAACAGTTTCGGAGATATGACATCTCCCTGTCTCACGCCTCTTAGCAGCTGGATAGGTCTGGTCTGATGTTTTTGTACTTGGACGGACATCGTTGCCATATTATAAAGGCTTCTCAGCACCTGCACATACCGCCAATCGACTTGACATCGCTGCAAGGACTCCAGAACAGCCCAGGTTTCGACGGAGTCGAAGGCCTTCTCGTAGTCCACAAATGCAAAACACAATGGCTGGTTATACTCCTCGGACTTCTGTATAACCTGCCTTACTGTGTGTATATGGTCTACGGTACTATAGCCTTTGCGAAACCCGGCTTGTTCCGGTGGCTGGAAGGCGTCAAATCTTGCGGCAAGACGATTTGTGAGGACTCTCGAAAACAGCTTGTAGGCGTGGCTCAGAAGCGTTATCGGTCTATAGTTTTTAAGGAGCGTTTTATCTCCTTTCTTGAAAAACAAAGAGACCACGCCCCTGCTCCACGCTTCCGGGGTAACACCATTAGCAATAACAAAGTTAAATAGACCCTTGAGCTCCCGGAGAACAGGTTTACCTCCTGCCTTAAGAAGCTCAGAGGTTACTCCATCTTCGCCAGGCGTCTTCCCATTACTAAGCTGTTTGAGAGCCGCCACAATTTCGTCTTCGTCTATGTCTGGGAGGTCTTCGGTGAAGTGGCGTGTTAACGTGGCTCTGGGATCGTTTGCATCGGGCGAAGGCTCTGAGGCTTGCGACGCGTATAGTCGGCCATAGAATCCCTCAATTTCATCGAGAATTTCCGGAACTGATGTGACGGTTCTGCCATCCGAGGTTTTTATCTTTGTCAGATGTGACCTCCCCAGTCTCTTGGCAAAGACCTTAGACCCCCGATTTTTCTCTATTGCCTCATAGATAAGGCGTGTGTTGGAGCTGCGGAGGTCTCGTCTAACCAATCTCCGGATATTCTTATGGAGTGACTGGGGGTCTGACAGAGCATCCTCAGGCGTTTCTCGTCGATATTTCATCAGTTCCAGTGTCTCGCTTGAAAGTTTGGACTTCTGGCTCGCTCGCTTTCCTCTGAAATGCCTAGTACCCACATCGCGTATAGTCCCTACCACCCTTTCGAGGTCCTTGTCAACATTGCCTGTAGTTTCCAGTAACGCGAATCGATTTATGAGCTCCAGTTGGAGTGCTTCGGCACTTTGCTCAACTTGGAGCAGTGATGGACGAAGAACGGACTTCATCATACGACTTCTTTCCAACTTACAATTGATATTTAGGGTAGCTCGTAGTAGTCGGTGATCGCTACCGGTGTTAAACCTATTGATCACTGAAACATCCCTAAATATACGCTTTTTATCTGTCATGATGAAGTCGATCTCATTCTTCGTCTTACCATCGGGGCTTCGCCAGGTCCACTTTCTTTGGAGCTTCTTCCTAAAGAAGGTGTTCATACAGAACAGCCCCTGCATGTTGAGAAAGTTGACCAGCATTTGCCCCCTGTGGTTTCTACATCCATAGCCATGCTGGCCGATGGTCGATTCGCCGCACTCCTGTACTCCTACTTTGGCATTAAAGTCCCCCATGACAACGGTGAAGTGGGTCTTGGTGGTAGAATGTATGGCCTTTGTGATGTCCTCATATAGGGCCTCGACCTCATCATCCGAGTGTGTCGATGTTGGCGCATATACCTGCACGATCTTCAGACAATATCTGTTGGTCAGTTTCAGTACGAGGTACGCTACCCGAGTCGACACACTGGACACCTCCAACACGTTGTCACGGAGAATCTTGTTAACGAGGAAGCCTACACCACCTTGGGAGAGTTGATCTCCTTCTCGAAAATAGAACAGATGCCCAGATTCTGTAGTTGTCGTGTCCTCCCCCTGTCTTCGGACTTCAGACAGGCCCAGAACGTGCCATCGTATCTTCTCCAGTTCTACTTCGAGTTCGACCAAGCTTTCGTCCAGCCGTAGACTGCGTCCATTATACGTCGCCAAGGTCAAATTAAAATTTCCACGATTTCGGCAGCCATCCGTAGCCCGGAGATTTTTCGCACCCCTTACCCTACCGTGACCGAGGCCGCTGCCATGACCTGGAATAGAAGGGCGGCCGGGAACTAGGGGCCGTGATAAAATTGTGCTTTCCATAGGGGGGGGTTTGCCCATACTCACCACGCTGGGCAAGCGGGTTGGTGAGCGCAGTGCCGAGTCTCGCACCGGCGACGCTGCTGCCCGTCGACAGCCAGATATATTTTACCCGACAGTTAAGTGGTTATACCGCCACTGGTTCGGTCGCCAGAGCCTCGTTCGTTGGTCAGCAGGGTGTACCACGTGCAGGTGAGGTTGACATTTGGGGCATTTGATAGATTAGTCCCCCCTTACCCCCCTTTTAAGTAAGTAAATAAGTTTACGCAAATAAAAAAACAACCTGAATTAATATTGTCTACATAAATTGTAGGTCAAAATGATAAGTACACATTTTTTTCTTGATACGTCATGTTCACATCAAAATAAAAAATTATAATAATCAACTTTAATCTACGATAGTATTCCCAGCATGATCCCGAAAAGTTCCAGAGGGCGCAACTGATCTCTAGCATCTCCAAAATTATGGCGCCATGTCCCTTGAACGGGGAACTAACTAATCCAATGAGCGGCGTCTATGCACTAACGGGTGCGCTTCCATTCTGCGTACGGTAGGTACAGCTTGAAATTGATATACATTAACATCAGTAATGTACAAAGCAACAGTGAAAGGTTGTCAGCATATCGCCTACATTAGCTTTTGTCCATTATCATCATCTTAGCCACACGACACCTATTGCTGGGTATAGGCCTTCCCCAAGGATCGGTCCTGCGCTGCCCGCATCCAAGCGACTTCCAGCGACATTCGCCAAATCATCGGTCTACCTTGGCGGGGAACTACCCACGAAGCGTCGTTCGGTGCGCGGTCGCCATTCCAAATCCTTTCCGCTCCAACCGACATCGTTCTTCATCGTCAATTCTTTATTCTAAAGTACATAATCAACTCTAATCTCCGATAGTGTTCCCAGCATAATCTCGCAAAGTTCCAGAGGGCGCCACTGATCCCTAGCATCTCCGAAAGTATGCCGCCATGTTCCTCGAACGGGGAACTAATTAATCCAATGAGCGGCGTCTTTGCACTAACGAGACCGGTCGGTGTGCTTCCATTCTGCGTTAGAGAAATTGTGTTACGATCGATAAGATGTTGTAATATGAGATTAGTGTATTTTTTATTATAGAGGGTATGGTGATGAAGGTTTTTGAAGTTGATAAAGGCTTAGGCTAAGCTGCACTAGTTAACTTTAACCGATTTCTGGTTGTCAAAGCTGTCAAATTCTATACATTTTTCCCCCGATAAAGTTGAAGTTATTGTTAAAATTAGATGGTGTAATCTACCCTGAATTTCAAACGATGTACAAATTATAACCAATACACTCCCGAGCAAAATAAGAAGTCATTAAGGAGAAGGTCAGTATTTTTTTTCCTTCAACTTTTGTGTTAGGAAAAATACAAAAACTAAAATGAGGTACATAACATTTATCTGATGACAACAGCTGAGTAAAGGCTTCTTACAAAGACATTAGCATGTAGTTCAGAAATCGAGCTGGCAGCTTCATAACAAAAGTCAAGTAGCTTCACTCATTATCGCTATTATTTATTGTCATTCATATTTATTACTGTCGTTAAACAAAACACGACCAAGTCGCAACATGTTCACTGAATGTGCACCGATACGTTAACAAGAGCGTGTAGCTAATATGTCACATGTTCCCGAGATCTGTCTCGAAATTAACTCGGATCAAAGGTACAAATGGGGCAAAGCAATCACTGGGCCTGTGGTCGGTAGGAATCTTACGTTGTGGCTAAATTTAGAACGTGGTTTATTTGTTGAGACCAGTTTTCTTGACATCAATTTGTATTTTAAAGGTTGGTAGATAAAAATTAAATAGGTATTGTATTATTTTTAACTTCTATCATTACATACTTCAATTTCTGACATTATAAATTAATAAAAAAAAATGTAATTTCTGACTTATGATATTAATTAATTTGCTAATATTTTATTTCATATAGTTTTAATCTTTATTATTATTACTGTTTTGCACACCCATCACGGGTAAAATATGACGAACTAAATATTGTACTCTTGTGACCTCTTATGTACTCATATTTATGCAAATAAATGAATTGAATTGAATTGAATAAACAACAACTAAGTCACAATCATAGTCATTTATGTTCTTATCGAGAGGAGACCGCGAACACAAGTTTGTAACGGTTCTAAAAACCGCACACTCCTAAATCTTAATCTATTACTTACTTTCAACTAAATTAAATCAATAACCATTCACTTCACCATTCTAACTTGTTTGTTTACTTTATTTTGTTTTGATAAAACTTCACGATGGTAGTTAATTGACAAAATATTCCTGCGTACCCTCGATATTGCTAACTTCACGGCCGGGAGATTTCGTATTTCGGCCAAGTGAATTAGACTACAAAAATTAACTTATTGCTATTTAACTATTTATATATAGAAAAAATCTACATATTTTTCTATGTATATCTATTATGTTTTTGCATACTTTAATATTCCTTATACAATCCTTATGTTGTCTATGCTAATGACTAAACATTATTCGCCTATAGAATTGGAGAATCATCTCCCACTTTATTTTTTTACTAAAGAACGTTCTAGAAAGAATTGAGTATATATTTCGCAACTCCAGCGAAATCTGCCTCTTTTTCTTCATACTACTTAAACTGTGAATTCGCGATCCCCGTACTAGGGGTCGTATCCACGGGCAGCTGCAGCATACACCTGCTTCGTGGCCTTCAACCACCTCGGCACCTACCTGCCGAGCGCTCGCCTGTTCCGGCCTACCCCGGAGCAACTCCACTCCGTGTCTACGTGCGCATCACCACACCGAGCCCACCCTCCGTGCTTCCGAGGCTGAACATACCGCTCCGCTGCAAACGTAGTCCGTGACGCTGGACCTTCGCTTCTGCCTCCTCTAGGCAGTTCTAAAGCTAAGTCCCCATTCTTACCCTCGCGAGAACCACCAATCGAAGATTCCCAGGAACCAACACCCGAGCTTGTAACATCTTTTATTTTATAATTATACTTGTTAACCACTTATAGTGTTTCTTTTCTACCTTTTCTGCACACCGGTCGTGCTTAACACGATCGGAGCGTGTCAAGTTCTATTAGGCGGAAGCGGGTTGAGGTCAGAAGGCGGCGGTACATGCGTCTCAGCCCCCCATGAGAGTAGAAACCTCCATGGTCTTGGACGAATTAACCACTTCGCCCAAGTCCACGGTTAATGAGAGCTGGGCATAACAAACGCTCGGCCTTCTCCTGTTGTGGTAGGCTCTCTGGTGGGAGCGAGCGACTCAATTTGGAACCTGCACGACCAAGGTAGCACCAGAGGGCTGAAAAAAGGTATGTTCTTATTCCAGTAATATCAGGATAACGCAACAATAATTTACAGAACAAAATATTTTTAATTCACTCTGTTTACTATTTAGTACCAAAGTACTTACACCTCATATCTAAAAAAAAAACATAAGAAAATTATCAAGTTGAAGTAATGACTGAAATGTTATTTTGATATATACTTAGATGTAGTAAATTTTAAATAGAAAAATATTGGAAAAACTTAACTCGGCCACAAATGAATTCTCAGACGGGAATCGAACCCGCGACCTTTGGAAATCCAGTCCAATGCTCTAACCGCTGAGCTACCGAGACTTGCGAACCACCGTCGAAATTCTCCAATACTTTTATATTTTTAATACGCTGTAGGCCAGCGTTGTCACATCAATGCTAGGAATATCCTTGCATTCGATAGAAACATCTTTTCAGTTGTTTAACGATCGATTAAGATGCAACTGCCAATAATTTATGATTTTTTAATTTTTGCATTTTTCAATGCTATTTTTATACTTATGGTAAATTTTGAATAGAAAAATATTGGAAAAAATTAACTCGGCCACAAGTGAATTCTCAGACGGGAATCGAACCCGCGACCTTTGGAAATCCGGTCCAATGCTCTAACCGCTGAGCTACCGAGACTTGCGAACCACCGTCGAAATTCTACAATACTTTTATATTTTTAATACGCTGTAGGCCAGCGTTTTCACATCAATGCTAGGAATATCCTTACATTTGAAAGAAACATATATTTTTCTATTTAAAATTTACCATAAGTATAAAAATAGCATTGAAAAATGCAAAAATTAAAAAATAATAAAATACTTAGATGTATTTATTAACTTACTAGTATCGTAGCTTTTATATTAACTAAAAAGTTAGTAGTAAAAACTAAATTTAATCTTCTAAGCTATCGGCACACGAAAGAAAAAACAATACAGACAGACAGCCCCTTTCGCGTTTATATATTGGAATATTTCGAGAGTATCTACATTAGTCTTTTTAGATTATTTTGTACATCATTAAGGGCATGTAAATTGACACAAAAAATATAACCAGACAAGAGATTACTTTGAAAATCCTTTGTGAATTTCGTTCATCATTTTCAAGAGTATTTTTCGAAGAGAATAGCATTTTTTAGAGTTTTTTTTTTAAATTAACCTTGTTTGTAGTCATAAAATCTTTTAGACCTTATTTTGGAAGCATTTGACCAAAAATAATAAACCTTGTTTGGTGACTTTTAATGAATGTACATTGCAGACTTATTAAAAAGACGAAAAATGAATTTTAATTATACCTACTTGAGTATAATCATTAATTAATATCTTTAAATTTTTCGCAAAATTTGATTGGAGCTTATTTTTAAAAGCCTGTCCAAAATTATAATGTTTCTATCTTAAACACATTTAAATCTACACGAGTGAATATTTATGTTAGGGCTCTTTATAACTAATAAGGATTTGCAAAAAAATTTATAAGGTGAAAAAATAATAACAGCTAAACAATAAATAAACATAGCGTGTTTTTACATAATAATGTGACTTAAACGGCTATAATTTGGTTATTGAATTTTTCACCATTGTGACTTCAATAGCTTTTTTTAATTATCAATTTTTGTGTTTTTGTAGCAGGCTCATTAATGCTAGAGACCATTTTTATTTCTAAATGTTTTGTCTTCATTTATTGTATTGAACAATATTAAAATCCCCTAAGCATTTTCTGTATAAAAAATAACATTAAAACAATCATAATACCGAAAAAAAGTGATTTTTATTGAATAAGGTATAGGATGTTCAAACAAATGAAATCCTACTCAAATGCCTACTGTAGATTTTTATCAGCAGGAGTCACAGGATCGAGAGTTTCTTGCCCGTTTTCTTAAAACGCTCAATAGGGGGAAGGAGGAATACTGCAAGGGGGGTTCCTAATAAAAAAAATACTGGACTATCAAAACATTCCAATGTGTCAAGGTTCATTAACGTAAACATGTCCCAACATAGTAATCCTGTATGATGAAGTCGAAGAGTCTCCCCGTTGTTCATAAAAAAAAATTAAACTGAAGATTTTCACAAAGTACTTTGTGTGGCAGGACCTGTACTGAGTTCGCCTGGCTAGCTACCACCATCTTAACTAAAGCCTGCCACCATCCAACAAAGTTTTTAATATTGTTGGGTTCCGGTATTTATGAGATAAGTTAGCCAGTTGAGGATTCCATTCATCTTCAGCTATGTTTTCAGCCTTATCATCACATATTATTATGATATCAGGCTTTACGAAGACTAAGCGATTCCTCGTCGTAGATTTTATAAAGTTACACACGTTATGCCTAGACTCAAATTGGATTGGGCTAAATTAGTGCCGTTTGTGTGGCACTCAGTATTAGCTCCCCGTAAAATCGCCCTAAAAGCTGCGATCAAGAGCATTTTCGTGATATTCGTTAGATAATAGACATCGTTAGTCCGCTATCGTCGTTTCGGGCGTTGCTTTTTCAAGTCATCGAGTCAATCGTTTATCACCGACGTTGTATGAACTTTTAGGGGAAACGCGGGCGTGGAGTGGATTCCGTTTTGAATGCAAATTTTGGTTTCGTTTTTTTTGGGTTGCAGAGGAAGACAATGGACGAACGCCTTTTTGTGTGTAGTCTTGTAGAAAAGAGCGGGAATATTTACGCCGATAACAATCTCTTGGAATACGCTTAAGATTATGATGGTAATTTGCAGTTTAGTTTTGTGTAGTTCGTCACGTTACGTAGGTACTCGTATTTACATAGTTTTGTATATTGATTGTAGGAAAATAATTACAATAATTTTTATCGTAAAAGAAACTAAAAAAAAATTACCCAATCTTTAACGTTACCAAAATAAAAAGGATAGTTTATTTTTTGTTATTTTAATCAAAGGCTGTCTACAGCACAATTATTAAACTGTTATTCTTCTAACAACAATTTAATTGTGCTGTAGACGCCCAAGTTTATCTATACTAATAACTGAAGAGTTTGTTTGTTTGAACGCGCTAATCTCAGGAACTACTGGACCGATTTAGAAAATTCTTAGACCATGAGAAAGCTACATTTCTCCCGAGTGACATAGGCTATATTTTATCCCGATATTCCCACGGGAACGGGCGCCACGCGGGTAAAACCGCGAGCATCTGCTAGATAAAGATAAAATAATAAAAAACAAACGAAAAACGCGTATTTAAAATATATTCGCAGTCTCTGTGTATTTCTTGTCCTTATTTAGGGAAGTAATTCCGGAGGTCAGCCTCATTAGTTGAGGTAACTGGTGCAAAATTTTGCCCAAGTCACTCTTTGAACTGGCTGGTTAGGGTACTGATTCTTGTCGAATCAACGACGCGCAAAATTCGTAGGAAAGTTTAGTTTGTTTCGCTGTTTATGACTCGTGAGATTTTATTTACTTTTTTGTTGAGAAAAATAAAGGTAAGGTAAAAATAACCTTTTTTTTCATTGGAAGTGCCTTGTGTTCCGAATGGTAATATTTATGATGAATTAAGCAATGATCGTATAGCAGGCATGGTTCATAGAATCAATAGGTACTACGTTCAGGTTATAGATACTGTATTTTTCTTTCTCACTTGAGTTGTAACTTGTTTAAAGAGGTGACAACTTGAAAAATAATCCAAATCGTGCAAAGTGTACGAGCTGCTTCTGTGTTTTCTTGTGTTTTATGGGTTGTCTGTTCTCTTTTTACGTAAAATGTTTCCAATAAGTAGCAATAGATTCAAGAGTCGATTGACTACAAGAATATTAGGATAAGTACTTTAACATTTTTTTTTGTCAGATAAACCAAGAAATATTTCACTGGTCGTGAAAGAAAAAGCTTATTCGGCGAAGACAATTATTCACCAACAATACTTTCTCCATCTAACGAATCCATTCCAATCTAAGGAGGCCCAACTGAATATAAATCGATTAGTTGCATGCTGATTTTGTATCGAGCGGGTAGAGGCCCCTTGACCTACTTTGAAAATCTAAGGATTACATTGCTGTCCTCAATTAAGCGAATTAGTAACATCTAAGTCCATTCATTAAAGGCCTTGGCGAGAATGTCTATTGGACGCTTTCAATTTTAAAGGAGATTGCTTAAGTTGATGAGAAAATACATCAAAGTACGGTCAACAGCAGGTCCGCCTCTACAGAACTGTCACATATCTCCAATTGATTTTTGATCTTTAGGATGTAAGTCGTTAGTTGATATTCTAACTAATATTATAAATGCGAAGAGTACATATGTGTAATATATATGTAATGTATTGTTTTTGGTTTGTGGACTGTAAAGGGCAAAAAATGGTTGTGCGAACTATTAACATTTTGCGGACTGTATTGCGAACGAACAAATTATGGTTAAAGAACGCGAGGTCAACAAATATACGAGGAAGGGCACGATACCTTGACCGCCCCGTGGTGCTGCTTAGATCTGGACGTGATGGTAGCCTGGGACGTCCCTGGAGTTGGCTGTTGCAGTTTCTTGAGGTATTCGGCGGGATGACACTTCACATAGTCTATAAAGGGTACTGATGAGCGTATAGGCAACTAAATCTTGATAAAACGTTGCAGACGCGCCAGCGACCATTAGAAAAAGTGTTGCGTTGACAGCTTACCACAACCACCGCTAGGGGGCGCAGCAATGTCTTGCTCTCTCTTATGCAAGACAAGGTATGTGCAAAGGGAAGTAACGATGGGGAGTGCCGACCAAATTAAATAATCAAATTTGGAATTGATGTAGCCAACTAACAAATAATTAACGTGGCACATTTGAATTGTATACCGGCGCAACCAGTGTGTACAGTAAAGAATATTTCATTCATACATTCATTCAACTTTTCCTGACTATATGAAGGTGCCAAAACGTCGGGAAATCCAAAAACATACATAACACAAACAACGTAAAACTAAATAATGAGTGCGCACTTTTGGAGCGTGCGCAAAATAAGGAGGAGGTTCTCAATTCGTCGAAATCTTTTTTTTAAATATTTTTTTATGTATGTTCCTCGATTACTCAAAGACGGCTGGACAGATTTGAGTAAATCATTTTTTATTCGAAAGGGTATAATACTTCCCATGTTGTCTCATTGTCATCATGTGAGGATCTGGTTATGGGATCCTGGAGAAAGCCAGGGAACTCTTCAAATGTTATAGGCACTCCTACAGCGATTTCAGTGTTTTCTATAGTAACTCATGCATATGCTTCCGGAAAGCATCATTTGGTGAATTGGAACTGATCATCAGATGATCGGAACTATTAAATATTTAGCATTTCACGGAAGCGGTACGATAAATTTTAATGTAGTTCATAAACAATTTATGCTCGACTCAATGCATTTGATGAAGTGGAGCTGATGAAGAACTCCTCAATAAGTAACGTCTAACTTACGGAAAAAGCAGCAAAACCGACTTCATTTTTTTTTATAAAAAGTTTTTTTTAGTCTCAAATATTAAGTCGTATCCAAAAAAACATCATTAGAAGAAAGTAATTTATTTCTTTAGTCGGTGTCTTGCCAAGACAATAATTGGATTGATGTAAGATTTCATTATTGAAGCATCTCGTTAATAACTCTATTAGATTCTCTCTCGGTATCCACATTCTTTAATTCTGGCTTTCTTTAACATCACTGCCTAATTAATTTATTGTTTTTCCCCAAGATAGAATCTCGTAAATTCTCTACTTTAGGTAAATACTCCTAAAATTTAAATTACAAAGACAGGAAAGGGCTTGTATCCAGTTTTTAGTCACCTAATGGGAAATTTAATTAGCACTAAAGCTTTTATGAAACTATATGTTCCGTAATTATTATTGATTACAGTTTTGATCAATTTCTGGTGGAGATTATTATGACTACAGATCAAATATAATTCTTTTTCAAATTATGACTGTAGTCAGCAATGAAAAGACGAGCAGTGTGTTGCTGCTACTTTTGGGCTTAATACGGCAAATTATGAAACATCTTTACTTTAGTTAACTTAACAACTTACGTAGCATTTAACCCAAGGATACAAAAGCTACAACTTTCAAATTGCCTTAGTGGGTGGTTTCATCTAAAATAATGACTCGTGATGGACCTTAAAGGGCATCATTATTAGCATTTTCACCGTTAAATTTCACAACAATAACGTCGCCGTTTTCCGCCTGATGAATAAATTAAGAATTTTATGACTTTCATTAAAATTTCCCTAAAACACAACAAAAGGTTGTCTTACAAAATGGCTTCTGTTGGCCGTTGGCTGTAATCACAGTATAAAGATATATACAGTATTTTATCTTCCTACAAAAGGTCCGTTCGCAGGTAATCCCGACGTGCCTCGTCTCGGTGAGAGCTCGGCAAGCGTCTCAGTCTCGAATGCCCCGCGGTGACGAACGCACACTGTGAAAGTTTTGTACGGAGTGAGTAATGGCCAAGGGCTATTCGAAGTTGGCGGGCAGTCCTATCGCGTATTGCGTACCGCGCGGCTGCAACAATAATCAACTTTTATCAACAAACAGTCTAAGAGCGACTATCACCAACTGTCAATAAACACATTTAATGCTAAACATATTTAAATCGGCATGCATTTCAGTCATTCACTTGAAACGAAAAGTGACAGAGCAATGTTTTAAACATGTTTAGCGCTAAACTGATTGTCTGGTGAAAGTCCGCCTAAGTCAAAATACTGT
Organism: Chrysoteuchia culmella; assembly: GCA_910589605.1. Lineage (NCBI taxonomy): Eukaryota > Metazoa > Arthropoda > Insecta > Lepidoptera > Crambidae > Chrysoteuchia > Chrysoteuchia culmella. The sequence continues at coordinate 14,250,940 of OU342653.1, forward strand.
ATGTATCTTTATGTTGTGCTGTCATTAACCTCGAATTCCGAATTCTAAAGGTTTGCTCCGCCCAGTGCCAAAACGCATTACTGGGCTTGATACCCGATACGAAACTACTGTTTTGTATTAGTTTACGTCATAATTAGCTGTAAATGAGACAGCGGTTATGAGTGGAACATCCTTTTTAGAAGAGGGTTATACTTTTTTTTAATCAACACGTCGTATTTTAAAATTGGAATTTGACATATTTGTAACTTGGGGCAAGAGCTTGGACGAATTCGTCCAAGGGCAAGAGCGATAAGAATTGTTGCGTGCGGGCTACACAAAACAAATTCTCTAGTTCATAATATACGTATAAGGTCGATTATATCATAAAATCTAGAAACAGTATTGATTATAATGTAATTATTAAACTGTAAGCAATCAAATTCCTATGATGAATAATGATATGGTCTAGGGAGGTCCTGGGTTCAATTCACAGTGGAGTATTGGAGGACCGGTTGTAAGTCCACCTAGCTTCCACAACAACAATGTTAATATTCTGTGAAAGTTGATACGTTTGGCCATAATTAAAAAAAGGCAATTATTTACATATACTAGTAGTTAGAAAGAGTCACATGTTGCCTTTTTGTTTTTTTATACTTCCTGCCTGTAGTTGTAAACGGATAACTGTCATTGCAAAATTTAATAATGTACTGATTTTAATTAATTTGAAGCCTGTTTGAAGCAGTGATTTTATGCTGGGAGAAGTAGTGGGAGCCGCTTCTATACAAGGAGTTAAAGGTAAATTTTCTAATGGATAGTGATATCAAGATGTTATGCGGTAAGTTTTTTATTATCCCCTGTACCACGAGAAGTTCGCACCGTTAGCGGTAATATCGTTTTGCAATAATACACTGGTTATGAGTCGTAACTTTAAATTCGTATTGTGAGTAATGCATAAGTTTTAAATAAATGGAATCTTTTCAGATAAATACTAATGCTCTAGAGATTTTTCTCTCTATTTTCAATATTATCCTCGGTTCTTGGCCACTCACTGTATAGCCTACAAGTTCTGCAATATGATAAAAAAAGCTTGAGAAACTAAACATAACAAAAATTTTACCGAAATTTAAAATGTTAATTTTTTGTGTTTATCGTTTAATTAAATTCAAAGTTTCAAACACTTTTCTTATTGAGCTTTATATCGCCAATTATAGTGAAGTTTAATTTGCCTTATCAAAGCGCAGGAAACGTGGCCAAGGCAGGTCTGTCCCGATGATTAATGCTCCCGGCGGGCCATCCCGGAACAGATGTGCGTGACGTCACAGGAGTAACGTCCAAATAATGGCCCGTTAGTCCTGTCGCTCTATGAAATTAGTTAAGATATTGCTTGGAAAGTGTATGAAAACTGCGAGGGTTTTATAGGCTAGTTTTTATACGTACATCTTACGTGTTGGCGCGCACTGTTCATTTAAATAAAACAACTTTTACGAATATCAAACGCGCTATATTTTCACGAACTAAGTTGTAATGGTTACGGGATGACGGATCAGTCATCCCAAGACCACGGCAGCTGTAAAGGTGCCGAAACGTCGGGAAAATAAAAAAACCCCTAAAAAACCAAAAAATACGGACAATTAGTTCGTGAAAATATAGCGCGTTTGATATCCGTAAAAGTTGTTTTATTTCAAGGCTAGTTTTTATTAGGAATCAAACTACATCTTAAGTTTCTTCGCGTATTCATAATTGAAATAAAACAACTTTTGCGGATGCTGCCGTGGTCACGGGTTGACCACAGCAACTGAAGAGGTGCCAAAACTTGGGAAACGAAAAAAACCCAAAAATATAGTAAATATATGTTTCGGTTAAATATAGTGCAGAAATCCGCAAAAGTTGTTTATTTCAAAATCAAATTAGTTTCACAAATTAAACTGTATGTTGTTGATGACCTGTCCGGCGTAGGTTGACGGATACCTACTTTCTACGTAGAGGTCCCGGGGTCGATTCCCGAAAAAGACAAATATTTGTGTGTATGAACATGGCTATTTGCCTTGGTCTTGGTGTTATGTACAGTCGGGAACTTCTCGGTCGTCCAGTAGAGTTTCTTTAGGGAGTGTTATTTTAAAAAGTATTAGACTTATAGATAACGTTTATATTACAAATAATAGAACAATATCAAGATTTATATTTGGATAATAAATTATTTTTTTTACCTATTTCCTTTTTTAAAAAACCTTTCCCATAAACTCTACTGGTCGACCGGGAAGATCCCCGATTGTACTGTGGAGATCGTATATGTCTCCGCACTACAAGGAGGCCGCTACACCGCCGTTGCTGGCTGATTTTGTTTATAATAAAATTAAAAAAGAGAGGCCCTTCGTACGTAGATGATTACATACTCTTTGACGTAGATATGGACGGTTGCCTTGTCAAATAAATTATTGATAAAATTGTAAAAATACTAATATAATTACTGAATATAAAAACAGTATAGAATTAAACATCGTTTTTAATTCTATAAGAGCACGCCCCGTTACAGTACCTATATATTTAGAAGAAAGAGTATACATGTATGTGTATCCGTTATCTAGTAGGTATCCATAAAACAAGCTCTTCACGTGGTCTATATAACTAGTGTGATTGTATGAAAATATTTTTATTATACTTTGCTTAGAGGGCTTTTTACTAACATATACCTAAAAGGTAAACATCTAAGTGTAGAAACGTCTATACTCAATTGTTTTGAATATCTATTAATTTAATTGTTCTGAGGTAGTTTTAGTTGGTTTCTGCATACTTTGTGTGATATCGTCATCAACCATTTAAATGTTCCCACTACTGGAGCACTGGCCTTCCTTATGGATGGATCAGGAGAATGAGATTGACCCATCACGCGGACCCAGTGCGGATTGGTGGGTTTTAACGATGCAAATACAGCTAGGACCAACGACATAATGTGCATTTCTAAGCACGGAGGAGCTTGATTCAATAAATTTTTGATCAACGAACACGTGACTGAACATCGCGAAGTGGCCCTGTTTTTTGATTCACTCGTCTCGCATCGAGCGTTTAGTTTCTACAGATTTTCGTTCGACATACGCATTTCCATATTTTTGAATCGCTCGTATGACATTGCGTTGACGCATGCGACCTAAATCACGCGTCGCTAGGTTTATGTCGCTCGCCTGCAACGAGTGGGTGGGGGCATTCGTTCTGGTCGAGCGAGTCTCAGATTAACATACAGTACTTATCATGGCTTTGTTGCATCTACACTGCGCTATGGTGTGATTTTCTGGGGAAATTCGAGTTATAGGGAAATATTATTAAGGGCTCAAAAGCAATGCATCCGAGCTATCTGTGGAATTAAACGTACTGATAGCTGTGTGCCATATTAAAGTTTTAACAGTACCATGTCTATACATTCTTGAGTTATGCATTTTTGTCAACTCCAATCCCGATCTTTTTACTAAAGTGGAACAGAATCGACATGGTCTTCGCCCTCTAAAACTAAAAATTTTAACTCATGTATGCAAAACTGCATTAATAAAAAAGTGTAACTGAGATGGCCCTTATTTTTTTTATAATCTACTAAAGTCACTAAAACAGCTAAACATTAATCATTTTAAATAATAATAAACCTTAAAAAAGTTGCTCATAGAAAAAGTCTAAATTAATTTTTCACTGACATGCATTCTGTGAGGTTCTGTAAGGTACATATACTCGTATGTAGGTGGGTATAATGTAGTCAAGTTATCTTTGATTAGTTTATTTTATTGCATCTGTATTTTATTTGATTTGACCTAATTGAGACTAGTATCTAAGTAATCAAATTGTAATCTTGACGATCTAATTGTATTATTGATTTATTGTTTAACAACTTATTTAACGCCGTCGGATTTTCAATTCATATCTGTTTAATATAATAATTGTTTACTGTTTTTAAATGAACTTTTATAATATTTACATTGTTTTAATTTAATTTTACCTAACTATGTAATGATAATGAGATCAAATTCAATTTAATGATCTATGAAATTGTAATTTTTATTAACTTAGCATGACTTCTGATATATTTTACTAAGTAATAATATTTTAAATTTTAAAGCATTGTTAAGAAAATATAAATGCTTACCATAACATTCGTAAGCTTAAATTCTTAAATCATGGTGATACTTAGGTACTATAAATATCCTGTCAACTTAATGTGTACCTAAATATTTGCATACAAATAAATAAATAAATATATACATACAATCACACCAAATATCTAACCCACGTTAAGTTTCATGAAGAACTTGTATTAAGGATACTAGATAACGGATAAACATACTTATATACTGTTTTGTGTAAATACATACTTAATATACATATTAAACACCCAGACCAAGACAAATAGACATGTTCATGCACACAAATATTTGTCTTGTCCCGGGATTGAACCCGGGACCTCTGGCGCAGAAGGCGGGGTTACTACCCCTGCGCCAAACAGGTCGTCAACCGTCACCTGTGATGATGAATAAATATATTTGTATTTACGATTCAAAATATGGAAATGCGTATGTTGAATGAAAATCAGTGGTAATGAAGCGCTTCTTGCACGATGAGTAAATCAAAAATAGAGTGCCTGGCCGCGCGCAAGAAGCACTGCGCCACCGAGCTCGTCGAGCGTCCAGTAAACTCAAACGTTTTTTTAATTTTAACACATCATCCCGTTGCAATGAAAAAGTATGAAATCCAAAACCTTCTTTCTACCAAATTCTTACCCCTTTAACATTCTAAAAGTACGCGATAGTTCAAAATATGCGGTTATAGTCGCAAACTGCAGATCGACAGCCTTCTCGGACGCGGCTTCCCACCGGATATTAAACTGTAAACTACGCTACAGCACAGATAAGCCAAGCGCAACTATTTGATGACTTTTGGTAGCGGAAAAGTTAACTGCCGCCATAAGGCCGCCTCTGTGGTCTAGTGGTACAACCACCGGTATCAGACCATGGGTTCAATTTCCAGCGGGGGTACATATTGTATTCGGTTTGGTTGGGGGTAGGACTGGTAGTAAGTCCGCCTGGCTTGCTACCACCATCTTATCTAAGTATTTTTTTTTTAAATCGGTGAACGCAATTAAATATTTCACAAAAAATTAAGGAAGTTTTTAATGTAGCTACATCGGTTAAGGTACTTGCGCTTCGTGCCCCGTTTTAAATTTCCAGCCTGTATAAATGTGATTTTCCTTTTCTTCTTAGTAAAAATATTTAGAGTAAATTTTTGATACTACGATGAAAAGCAGAAACGACCTTTCTTTCTATGATCAGATTGATCAGTCTTTTCATTTTATCGTAACTTAGACACTATTTTACATTTTTGTTAAAAGGCATGCTAAAATACAAAATATGAAAATCAGACTTTATATTGTTTCATCTTAACAAAAATAACTAACAAAAACCTTTCTGTTACATTTAAGTTCCAAAAATCTCTTTGGATACATTAATTCGTACTAAATATTATAATTATTAGCAGCCTTAGTAATTAAATATCACTCTGTTTATTTTTTATTAGATGCTATTATCGCAGGTTCAAGCACAAGAAAATAATCCAACACTTGTTGACGGAATGTGTCAAAAACCAAAGGGAGAGTATGTATGCCATCTGATCTGGGAGCTTTTCAAAGTATTTTGGCCGATCCCGCATCGTAGGCAGCCAGGCATGTCTGTGATGTGGGGCAGTCACGGTTTTAATGTGTGATAACTAAGGGCACAATGGGACTGGCGTACTCTTGTAAAAGTCACCGAATAAAAAAAAACAATATAACCTAAAATAACCGTATATCACTGGTTTCTTAGAAATGTCTCTGAAATTTCCATAATAAAAAGTTATGGAAATGTTATATATCAACATAAAATTGATCTTGACTTCTCGATAAAAAATAATAACAGCATTACAATTAAATTGTGTAGTAAATAATATTGATCACTATTTTAAATAATATAAAAAATAATAATTAGAAAACTCTCTCTCTCTTAAATCTGGGGTTCCATGTCCAAAAACCAAATAGATCATGCAGGGGTATTACACAAGAGATGTCTTTAATTGATATGATTAGCTATTACATTTACATGTCTTCAGATAATTTTGATTGGCTACAAACTTTACAAGGTATTTGTTACTCCTAGAGCCCGTAAAATAACAATCTCATCAGCAGTTTTAATATCCACGCTGCTGGGGCACTGGTCTTCGCCACGTTGCCCATTGTGGACTTTAACGACTGAAAATACAGCTCGTTGTCTCAGTGCTTATTTGTTTTATCTGCCATTGGATCGATTTTACAGCAGAAGTGTTATCACTGTATTTTTTTTAAACTTAAATTTTTCTATTTAAAAGTCTTTCCTAATATCTGAGTTACTTGTTATATGACTTAATTGTATATTTAATTCTAAACTTTTTTTTTGTTTTATTCGGGCTCTCCATTGATTACACTTTATGCAAAATATAAATTTCTTGTTCAAATCAAACAAATTAGTGTATAATATTATTAGTGTATACTATTTTGTCATACCGGAGCTTCTAAATGATCCATGAGTTACAAAACCACTGCATATGATTTTCAAATATTTCATTCTGCTGATAATTTTTAAACAAGTAAATATACTACAAGAAAGGAACTTGACCAATTATGCTACAGAGACCTATGAGAACACGTTGAAATTCTCTAGTATATTCACCTTTTTCTACGGTGTTGGCCACCGTCGTCTCATCAATTAGAGAAATATTCTCGCATTCGAAAGAAACATCTTTACAGATGTTTGACTATCGATTTAGATAAAGCAGCCATTTAATTATAACTTTTTAATTTTGCATTTCACAATGCTATTTTTATGTGATAAATTTTAAACAAGTAAATATACTAGAAACTTGTCTCATGCCGCTCTGACGGGACTCGACTCAATGCACTGACCAATTATGCTACAGAGAACTCGTTGCAATTCTCTAGTATATTCACCTTTATCTACGGAGTCGGCCACCGTCGTCTCATCAATGAGAGAAATATTCTCGCATTTGAAAGAAACATCTTCACAGATGTTTGACTATCGATTAAGATGAAACAGCCATTTAATTATAACTTTTTAATTTTGCATTTTACAATGCTATTTTTATGTGATAATTTTTAAACAAGTACCTACGTAAATATACTAGGAAAAAGCAACTTGTCTCATGCCGCTCTGACGGGACTCGAACCCGCATCCTTGGGAATCCGGCCCAATGCACTGACCAATTATGCTACTTTGAAATTCTCTAGTATATTCACCTTTTTCTACGGTGTTGGCCACCGTAAAAATAAATTCACATAAAAATAGCATTGTAAAATGCAAAATTAAAAAGTCACTGTTACTCATAGTTTAAGATTTACTTATCCTATTGTAAATGCAATTTTCATTTTTCATACTATATTTATTAACAGGCTGCTCACAGCCAACTAGCACCGCCAATAGATTTATTATCTTTCGTCAAATGCCCTTTATTTCTATGAAAGAAAACCACTAAACTTGACACAGATTTAAAGTGGTTCAAAAGAAAAAGGTTGTTTTTACTCCTGATTCTGAATAAGGTAAATTACAAAAAATACCTAGGAAGATCAGGATCAGGAGTAATAAAATAAGGCAGATTGGCGGCTCTACTTGGTTAATTGGCTATTGTCAGCCACCTAAGTACATTTAAAATGTCATAAAAATTGACTAAATATCTACCTATTTCTGTAACTAGCTTTATAGTTCCACTGAGTAAAAATGTCCGCCACTGAGATTTTTGAGTTATATTTCTCAGTGAAACGTTACGAATGCTTCGCGGATCAAACAAGAATACAGTGTTCTACTGTTCTTAGTTTTGGCTTTACTAAACTAGCTTTATTCACGACTAATAACATTAAAACAAACATAATAAATATCTTGTAATCGCGAGCACAGTGAAAATTACAAAATAACTCTAAGAAACGTAAAACTACAAAGCGTGCTGACGGGCGACTCGCGACTATCATACCATAGAAAATAAAATGGCATCCAGTAGCGGACCATAGAGTGTTGCTAGGTTAAAATATAAAACAGTTTTGGTAGTCATTTCATATAAAAAGGAGGCACATATTAGCGTCACTCGGGTGGAAAATCCACATGTTACGTATTTTTGTTTTGGAATAAATACATTATCTTAATGAAATTTATATCCTTTCATATATTATAATGAGCAAGAATAGTTAGATAAGTATTTAGTCGTCTATTTTGTGCATAAAAAATAATAGTAATAGTAGCTGTACTAAATAATCGAAAAAATTGCACTCTTTTACATCGTTGTCGACATAGGACATCGCTAAAATAGGACTACTATAAGTTTCGTAATATAATTAAAAAAAAAAAATGCTGTTATCTAGAATAAAAATAGTAAAGTAGAAGCCTGGCTTATTAGGTAGGTATCTATAAAAATTAAGATTTTGACGGTAAAGGCAGTCTAATATATCGAATTCTCAAATTGTAGCGATATGACACAGAAAAATGACAGAGTACAAAAAAAATGCCCTTAAAATACCCTATTTTGTAAATATAGAACAAACATGCACCAATATAGAGAACTAGAACATTACCTCATCGGACATAAGACAATGTAACATTTTAATTCTTACGTGCTTGTTTGTTCTATCTCCCAGATATATAAACCAGATGGTGTATAATTCACCGTATTCTTAATATCAAACACAAACGCATTTTAAAAAGTATTTTGTTAATTTCTTCCGAATTATTTTTTGTGATTGAAAGAAGAAAACAAAACACTATAAGTAAAATAAGTTTACAGGTCGTTTCCGTTCCTACTGTTGAGTCAACAAAATCTTCATAGCTGTTGGTCACTAGCATAAAATAAGTGCTTTTTCAATTTCCTAATCATCAAAACAAAACAACAACTAAAAGTTAGCGACACTAACGTTTATAATCTAATAAAAATCTTTCAGAAAAATAAGTAACAGGCCAAAAATATTTACTAAACTTAAAAAAAACGAGGAAACAAATTGTGTCGTTCTGCGTCTGGGACGACACATTAAACTACTAAGAATAACAGTGTATTCAAAGTAATCAAAAACAACATCAAAGTCATAACGGAATCGAGTACATGTTGCTCAGTCTTCTGTTGCGACTGATTATATTTTTTTATATTGTGTTCTTGACTAAATTTAGCAGTTGTTTAGATCATTTTTGAGTGCAGAACACAACAATTTATGCAAATTAAAAATTTTAACTTTCGTGATGTCTTTAGCCACAATGACAAATAAATCAAAATGGCCGACATGATGTTGCGGGCTGTGATTGGTCGATTGAGTGGACATAAAACACTCAATGTTTCTTAAGATGTAGGATATAAAACAAACAATCACAAAATGATCATTACGGTGTCGTGAAACAAATTAAATTTAAATTATTTTTTTGAAGTTTTAAAAACAAAAGGTCTGCAATATTTTTTTACCAGCAGGATTGAAATTTAAATCCTAATAGTAATGTATTTATTATTGATTTTCGATAAATTTGGTCGATAGAACAAATAAGCACTGAGCTGGGACCAACGACATATTATGTATTTCAAAGGAAGAGCTCGAATAAATACATTTTTAGTCAACCAACACATGACCGTACATTGCGAAAGTTGCTCATGAACACCTGCGCCACCTGAGCTCCTCGAGCTTCCAGTAAACTCAAACTTTTGTATCTTTAGCACATCATCCCGTTTATAAAACAGCATTGAAAATGCAAACTTAAAAAATCATATTAGACAAATTCAGCAAAACTAGTACCTACAACTACATTTTATTTCAAACCAATTTCAAAGGGATACTGGTTTATGGTTTTAAAGCATTAACCGTTTCCTTTGAGTTAAGCAGCTGAAACATTTCACACCAGCTCCCTGTTCAATATCCGGTGACTGACCACATCCGGCTGGCGAGCTGTCGCCTTTTGCACGACAACTCCTGGTTAACAGCCTTTATAGAACTAAATCGAATATGGCTCATTAAAAATGGTAAACAAATATAATGAAGATACTTTTTATACGAGACAGAAGAAAACATCTCATCAGCGAATAATCTGAACAAAATGTGGTTTTTTTTCTTCCAACAATTTTCGTCTAGCGGGAATCGTACGATTATCTTTGAGTAAGTACCCATCGAAAAAATATCGTCAACAAATGTATTGAGCAGCGTATACCGGGCGTTAACGAAACTACATTATCCTATACAGTTTTTGACGTAACGATTCGAATACTTTTTCGATACCGTTTCGAAAGTTTTTCGTACCAGCCTTACTGGCTGGCCGCAGGGATCGGCGCCGGCGGCGGCGCGAACAGCGAAACGACTGGCGGGGCGAAAATTCGCGCGATACGTTTTGAGGGTCACGGGCAACGACGATAGTCGCTGCGACCTGATAGGACGAGAGAGTGAAATGTCTTTATGAAAGTTATCTCGATATTGGTTAAAAAGTAATAGTGTTTTGGTTCAATCAAGACATCATAATTGGAAGAGATTGTGGAGTATATGTTTTGAATAGGAATCGATGGTATAGATGGAGAATTTCACAAGAAGTACGAGAAATACAAAATGTATCCAGAAAAAAATGTGGAGTATACCAGAATGAGTGTCGAAATCTTCCATTATATTCTTGTTAATATTCAACCAGAATTGAAGAAAAAGCCTATGTGGTTAGAATCCGCATCGAAAACAACAGAATTATTTTATTCCCTATACTATAATATCATAGATAAGACAATAAAATCGTACTAGGATCAGACTCGGACGTCCAATCCGACTATCGGATCGGATGTGTAATGGCACGAGCGCCTTCCGATTGTCTGATCAGACTATCGGAGAGAAAAATCTGATGTGTATTCCCAGCCTTACTGTCGCCTTTTGCACGACTACTACCTATATACAGTGTTTATAGAACTATGACGAATGTGGTTTGAAAAACTGATAAACAAAATGGAGTAAAAATATACCTCTACGGCTTAAGACTTTTTCCAACAATTATTTGCTGCTAAAACTTTTTATAAAAAATTAAAACCGACTTCAAAAAAACTAAAAAGCAAAAAATAAGCCTTTGGCAGCCAAGGCATTCTACATTGCGGTCCCGCTCTTTTATTTTTCCTGCCTTAGCTGGCACCGACTCCAAAAGGCTTATTTTTTGCTTTTTAGTTTTTTTTTATGAATAGTTTATTATTTCACAATTGTTAAAGGTAGAAGTCCCGAACCTACACTAATAACTTTATGTCAACTGCTCATCACCTCTTACAAAATGCTGTTTTTCCCGGTGCAGGGTCGTAATTATTGAAGACTTCTCCTGGTATTCCATCATCGGATCCACTTCATCGCATACATTTAGACGAGCATAAATTACATACGAACCACATTAAAGTCATCGTATCGTTGCCGTGAAATGCTAAGTATTTAATAGTTCCGATGACCATTTGTTGTCTTCATCATCGGTTCCACTCCACCAAATGGTGCTTAGCAAATGCACGAGTTACTTAAGAAACCGTCGAAATCGATATAGGTGTGCTTATAATATTTTAAGAGTTCCCTCGATTTCACCAAGATCCCATCATCAGATCCTGTCTTGACGTTAATGGGACCAATTTGGAAATACAACCTTTTAAACAAAAACATAATTCATCAAATCGGTTCACAAATGACCGAGTACTGAGGTAACAAACATTTAAAAAAACATACACACGAATTGATAACCTCCTCCTTTTGTCCTAAAGCGACTCCAGAAATATCTTCCTATTGTAAGAAAATACCATTAAAAATAAGTTATTTGTGACAACTAAATGTAACCACAGATGTCCACACAAACCGAACCAATATCAACCGTTTGATTGCTTCAGTCATATCACCATAACAATCAGCTTATTAACTCAACCGCCCAGTGTCCGAATTCTGCAAAATTTGGGACTAAAATAAATACAAAATCACGGCTATTTCCCGCGCGCCGCACTGAAACGCGGCCACTGTGGCCTGTCCACCCGTGACACGTCCGGAATATAGCTTTTATCTGCAATAAATAGCTTTCATAAGGATGAATTTACTACGGCTTACTCGGCGTTATTTATTTTTGGATGCTGCCAAAATGGATAATTACTTCCGTGACTATTATAACGTAACTTTATAGCAGTAAAACTGCGGCACTGATTATTTACGAGCTTGGCGTGCATGTTTGCTTTAATATTCCTGTAGCAGCAGTTCGATATTCGGCATAAACAAAACATTTTTTGAATGCACTCTTCCATTCAACATAACTCTTTGCATATGTTCTCTAAGTAATACCCTTTACTAATACAACGGGTATATTTTCATTTATAATCCGTAAAATTTGCAAAATGTGCAAGTCTTTTAAAATTAAGCGTATTTACTTACAAAAGTATTCAATAATTTTAAAAAACTAATTTTATCTCAATAACTCGAACTTTCAACAGATCAACATTATCTTTTTTAAACAATAAGCTCTCGGAAGTTTCCGAGTCATAAATTAATTTGTCACGTGAAGCTGATTCGACGACCGAAAATAATCTGGACTAAATTTTGCTGCCATTTGGGCAGTAATTTACGGTTCCTCATCTCGCTCGACGTTGTCATAAGTAGGTATTGTGTCCAACTTGGCTTCAGATTTGGCACACTGGGTTAATTTTGGATACGATTGCAGTTTTGAATTGCGGCAAAGTAATTCATGACATCGTTATTTTCGATTGCGTTTTTTGGATAACATTTTAAGTAGATTACAGCACTTTGTTATTTTATTTGGTTGCGCTGTTTATAAAAAATAAATACCTATCAGAATTTGTTTGTACAGGGTGTTAAAAGACCCATAACGAAGCCGTAATATATGTGTAGTGTACATCAAACTTAATAAAGTATATGTGAAAATAATTGTTCGGAAACGACTTTTATTTTATCGTTTTTAAAAAACCGGCCGAGTGCAAGTCGGACTCGCGCACCTAGGGTTCCGTAAAATATTTTTTATTAGGTATATGATGTAACAAAAAATTTACGGTTTTCGCCGTTTTCCCTTTATCTGTACTATAAGACGTTACTTCATACCAAATTTCAAGATTCTAAGTTCACGGGAAGTACCCTGTAGGTTTTGATTCCCGTGCGAGTTTCAAAAATTTGCGGCATAAACGGCTGTATCTTTTGATTGCTTTGACTTAGAAGTTTGATTTTTTTCACAGCTCCAAGGGACAGTAAACTTGAGTATTAGACATAAATTTCAGTTTGATACCTCCACGCGTTCCTGAGAAAAACGGCCTTGACTGACGGACGGACGTACGGACGGTCGGACGGTCGGACGGACGGACAACGAAGTGATCCTATAAGGGTTGCGTTTTTTCCTTTTGAGATAAGGGAACACTAAGAATGGGTGTTATTTTTACACGCAAAAAAATGCGTGTAACAACGTGTGCGCGTACCTAGTAATCGGCCGGGATTCAGTTTCTACGATTCGTTTTTTGATATTCATTGCACTTTAAACGATAATCTTTGAAAATAAATATTGACTTTCGTCCTCAATAATTCCTCAACTGTCAGGTTCCCAGATTTGGCCCCATACGGCCCATACAAGTAAATGATAGTAACGTTGGGGAGAATACGTGGTTTTCGTTTTCGTTATGGGTCTTTTAACAGCCCGTATTACTTATGTCCTTGATAGTCCTGAAAGACAAAAATGTTGGTCGTCCCGTGCCAGATATAAATCAACTGTTATAAATATTATTATTAGATTAATTCAACATAATGTTTTTACATAAGGACGATAACAGAAAAAAAAACAAATGTAAAAAACAATTCAATAGCCTAGAACATGTTGTGCTTTCAATGACTTTTAATAATTATACTAACAGCCGGTAGCACCAAAATTAATTTTCTGAATTCGTAAAAAATCTATACATTAAGCATCGACGTATTAAAATGATGATGATGATCGACATACGATGAAGACTTACACCCATATTCTAAGTCGTTCCTCCAAAACTTACTCGTCCTCGACTTAACGAAACCTCATTGAAAACCTCTTTGAAATACTCCTCGAAATCGGTATTCTAAGTCATAACTCCGTAAGGACCTGGAGGAGCCAAAGAGTACGTAGCCACTCCGTGTTGGGCCTAGCACACACTACCATTTTTACCCGTAAAAAGTTTTGGAGGAACGACTTAGAATATGGGGGTAAGATACTCCCCGTCTTGTTCATAAAAATAGCCTTTTTTATTCGTAAAATGAATTTTGATTAGTCTGTTTTATCGACCTAATCCTAATACCTATTCATTGTACAATTATAAATAACCATCTCTTTGGAGAGTTCCAATTTGAGGTAACATTAAAAGGAATAATCGATTAAGTTGCGATAAATGAATATACATTTTCTGAGGATGAAAAAGCTTCGAGTCCCATTTAAAAATGTTAAATTTTATTCTCGCTCGGAATGAACTATTTTCACGAATGAAAAGCTACACTTTTATTCGAAAGAGCGAAATTTCTCTTGCTCGAATAATGTCAACTTGGAAATGGTTCAGTTCTAGAGCAAAATTCTTCAAACTTTTAATAAGTATGATTTATTTTTTTGTCGCTTAAACTACGAACATTTGATCTAGATGTTGTTTAAATTATGAAATATGGCCCTTGAACTATGAGTATACGACCTCTCAGCTCGAGTATTTCTTTTATTAATTGCGTGATGTATTAAAATACGCTTTCGTTTCATAAGTATACAGCAGCCAACATAACAAGTTTATAGTTTTACGACCTCCGTGGTAGAGTGGTACGTACACCGGTTTCAAGATGTCGCCTACTCTGAGGTCCTGGGTTCGAATCCCGGGAGGGGCAAATGTTTTGTATGATGAATACGAGAATTTGTACCTGAGTCATGGACGTTTTTACATAGCTATTTCTACACATAAATATGTCTAATTAAATGTATTAGCATCCCACAACATAAACCTCACAGTGCTTACTTTGGGGCTAGGTTATTTGGTGTGAGTGTAAGAGATGTATTTATTTATTTATATTTTCTTTTCTATCTGTAATATTGTGATATCTTGGCAAATAGCTGTATGCACTTTACATTGTAAATGTTGGATATATAAATAAGAAGATAATAAAATCGATCTATAGATTCTCTCGTCACGTGGACGAAGCCGCGGATGAAGCTTTATACATGAGAAAAGATTTTATATCCGTAGCATACTTTTAATATTATTATATATTCGAAAGTACTTATCTATAAGTCTATTTGAATAAAAATCTTTGACTTTGACTTTGACATTATTATCCTAACTAATATTATACATGCGGAAGTGTGTTTGTTTGTTTTTACTTCACGCCCTATCTAACCAATTTTGGCACAGAGTTTTTTTTTTTTATTCACGACTGTGAGACTCTTAGCCTTCATCATACCTGATGGCTGAAGATGGAAGCGAGCCTCTCCCGGAATCCTCAACCACTGAGGAACTGGCTATCTTATCACTAACTGCCGGAACATTACAATGCTGAAAACATTGTTGTTATGGCGTCAGACTTAGATAAGTTAGTTGAAAAGACGGAGAGTAACTTTTTATCCTGATATTACCACGAGAACTGGAACAACGAGTATGAAATCGCAGGCGGAAGCTAGTTAGAATGGAAAAAAATGCATTATTAAATACAAACTGGTATGTGCTGGTATGGTTCGCACAAAGTTTTGATGAAAGGGTGCTTATGTTAATATTTCAAAGAAACAAAGGAATTCCCTGCGGGTTAGGCATAACTTTTGCCCGCGGCTATCGATACTTTCAGACGTATTACCCGTTTTGTCGACCGTACGAATAGTTTCTGCCTTACTTCAAATACCGTTTAAGTTATTCAGCTTACCCTTTATTAATTTGTTGTAAATAGTGCGGAATATTCCTTATAACTTTATTACCAAGAGGAAAACTTAAGAATGTGTGTGATTTAGTGATCTTACATTTCGTTTTATTTACTCTGTTTTTATGAACAAAGGGAAAACGTCTTTATCATAAATGATGTTAAGAAATGATAAGGCTGAAGGTAGAAGCATGTCTCTCCCGGAATCTTCAACTCCTGAGGAAAGCATCTTATCTCTAACTGCCGGAACACAACGATGCTGAAAACATTGTAGTTGTGGCAAAGAATACTAACTATTAGTCTATTACTAACATAGTTATGGTGTCAGGCTTAGATAAGATGGAGGAAGCTAGCCAGGCGAAAATACAAAAAAAAATTACCACCAATACAAGCGCGTTTCATCCTAGATCGCACCATCGCCTACCATCAGGCGAGATAGCGGTCAAGCGCAAACCTTTCTTCTGGAAAAAAAAAACAAAATGATAAAAACCAATTTTCTTAAAGTTATAACTTTTAAAATAAGAGGCGGGTTATAATATCTGAGCTTGAAGAGCTGGATGCTTGCCTAGATGCAACACCAATTACCTCCTTAATCCTTTCTCTGTTCGAGCTGCACACCTTTGGAACAGACTCCCGTTAAACATCCAGGACAGCACTAGTATACACTCCTTTAAATTACAACTCAAACTCCAATATATTATTCAGTTATTTTACATATTAAGTTATTTAATATATATATATATATATATATGTATGTAATTGTATATGTATTTATTACAATTATTTACTAAAGATATATTGTATTAGGTATATTTATTAAGTGTATATATAAAAATGTAATATTAAGCTTTGCACTTTACATTACCTGCTATCATATTTATCTCTGACACGTCCTAGGTTGGCTGGAAGAGGTATCTTTTAGAGATAAGTCCACCTTTGCCCACATATTGTAAAACATTTATTTTTATGATCAATAAAGAGTAAATTAAAATTATAAACGCAAAATAGCGATAATAAAACACTTACAGAATTCATCAAAGCCTCGAAGAGTTAGTGGCTAGCTTAACCGCAAGAACTTAGAGTGGTGAAATAATGAAGTTTCAACTTACATAAAACAAAGTGAAACTTTGCGAACGCAAAGAAAAAGCGGCTTAATAGAAACTTTTTCTTAATCTACCCTTCATGTGAATTATGACGTGAAAATTGAGTGCAATACTTTAGAGGTGGAGTTAATAACTCCACTAAGTCCACCTTTTCATCACGTCATTCATTTTGGACTGAATGTAAATGAAAGATGTGGTTATGACAGGTTTGAATAAAGATTTATGATTTTTAAGTATTTGCATCCAATGCTGTTTATATACTTATGATACAGATTGAATAGAAAAATATTGTAAAAAATCGACTCGGCTACAAGTTGTTCTCGGCCAGGACTCGAACCTGCGACCTTTGGGTATCCGGTCCACTGCTCTAACCAGTGAAAATAACTTGTGGGCGAGTCGTTTTTCTTTCCAATATTTTTCTATTAAAAATGTATCATTGAATGAAGCGCTCATGGCAGTCTGATCGTATTCGATCACGTTTGTCGAGCAATGTTCGGTCCGGTCAGGTGTCGGATGGGTGACCCTACAGTGGCATTACAACTGAGCGCTTCCGTGCTTCGGATGGCACGTTAAACCGTTGGTCCCGGCTGTTGTCATCTGATAACAGTCGTTAAGCCAAGTCAGAGGCCTTAAAGGCGGCCTGATGAACTCTGACACTAGAGGTGGCCACTAATTCTCATACGATAAGAAGAAGGTTGAATAAAGATGTTCAGATGGTTTACTTAGATGATGACAGATGAGTAAAAACGAATAGTACCTATTGACTCAATTTCCTTTTTACTCATGCTGTGTTCAGTCGTGTTTTTTTCGGTGCATCGGTACAGTTAACAGCACATAACATGACATCAGCATTACACGTCGAGCTTGAATATGCTTTTGGGCATTCACTCGTAATCTTTTTTTTTTAACTACTGGGAGACTCTTAGGCCCTTATTCCAGAACGTGACTCAAGCAGTGATCTATACTTAAGAACAGTTCTGTTAGAAAACGACGCGCTTATGCATCGCATGTAGCGACGTCCCCTTCTAACTCTACTCAACTGCTTGAGCCACGTTCTTGGATACGGGCATTAGCCTCTATCATACCAGATAAGTATTGATAAGGCTGAAGATGGGAGCGGGCCTCTCACGGAAGCCTCAAATACTGAGGAACTGGCTACACTCCTCAGTATTTTAGATAAGAATCTATAAATGCCGAAACACATAATGCTGAAAACATTGTTGTTATGGTGACAGACTCAGATAGAGACAGATGGTGGTAGCTAGCCAGGCGGACCTATAACAAGTCTTGCACCCAACCAAACCGAATACAATATGTACCCCCGCTGGGAATCGAACCCGGGGCCTCTGGGTCTGATACCGGTGGTTGTTTCCACTAGACCACAGAGGCGGTTAAAAATCGACTGGTAGTCCACGGATCGAAATCGACTGGTAGACGCGGCGATATCACCTAAAAAGCTCATTTGGTTAGCGAGTATTCGACGCGTTGTCTACGTGTGATCTTCGCTTGATCAACGAGTGAATGTCGAATGGTCAACGAGTCGGTGATGCCTTCACCGACTACTCTACACGTGTTTCGCCCACACACGGAGCATCCTCAGGAGTTGTTAGACTGTGAAACCAGCACTCGGTGAGGCTACGTCGTTGAAATAAATCAAAACTCACAAGACGACGCGGTACTGGTCTGGTGCCGAGTGACTAATGAACGATCCCCTTTGAGACCTTTGATGACCATTACGCATTCACGTCTGTATCGTCACAGGTGACCACGCGTTTCATCTAGGCAAAAACTGAAAATAGGTGCTTCGAAGCGATCACTGAATTTTTGCCGGTGTTCATATTATCTAATATATAATCTATCTATCATTTGAAAACGTTGATAAAGGGCGGTTAACGAAATGCAACTGTAAAGCTTGATTCGCTGTTGCCAGTACGATTCATACCATTCCATAGAGAAACTGGTGAAGTCTTTCTAAAACAATATACTATTAAATACTACTGCGCTACAAGCAAAAGTAAACTCTGTGAAGAAATAGGTAAATTCGGTTTGTCTGAACAAATACAATTATCCTCAGCTAAATGAAAACGCAACTGTCACCCGAGAGGCTCTTAGTAATTGTTCATTAAGACCAAGTGTTTACTTAAATTAAGATACTGTGGAAAGATAGAATCGAACCTACTAGGGAAAAATCCATTATGATTCTATTTCATTATGCTTTATTTTAAACGGAAGATTAAATTTTAATTTCATTTGATGTCACTCCAAGAAAATGTTAAGTATAATGAGAAAAACCAGCACGGGCTTCGTTTGCCAAGGTTAAACAAAATAACTGCATAAGACCCTCATTCGATGGGATTAGATGATTGTGAATTTTGATAAGACAAATGAGCCAATTAAAGAAGTTGACTAGACCTCTCTTACCCCACAAGCGGTTTCGTTTTGGAATTGATTTTGTATTGAAGTTTATTGGAACGCTGAACTTAGTTTGTGCCACTAGCAGCGACTATAGATAGTTACCCGTATAAGTGCTATCTGCGAATGTTTGTAGTTTTATTATATAGGGAAAAATAGGTTTTTTGTTATGTCTGTATTTGCTTTCGAGTCCCCGATATTTCGGCTCAGTTGCATGTGCTATGATCACGGAGTCTTGATGATGATGAATATGTATTTGATCATGATCTATCATAACTTTGACGACCTCCCTGGCTGAGTGGTACGTAGACCGGTTTCAAGGTGTCGCCTACTCTGAGTTCCCGGGTTCGAATCCCGGTAGGGGCAAATGTTTGTTTGATGAATACGAGCACTTGTACCTGAGACATGAACCTTTATTTATAGTTATATTTCTACACATAAATACTTATAATTGTATAATTATATGTATTATATATCTTACCCTAGTATCCCATAACACAAGCCTTACAGTGCTACTTTGGGGTTAGATTAATTGGTGTGAGTGTAAGAAATATTTATTTATTTATTATTATTTATGCTCCATGGCCATGATCACGGAGTTATTATAATAATGAATGTGAATGATCACGGAATACGGAGTGGAGCATGCATCTGCGCTGAAATATCGGGGACTCGAAACCAACACTTAGTAAAAATCTTGTTTTTCCTAGTAAATAGAACGTTTTCTCATTTATGTGATTCGACATTGGTAGCCGACATTTCATATCGGTGCCGATATTTTCGGCTGATAAAATCTGTCATCTCAGTGTCTCGACTCGCAATTTTGTACGTGTTTTTAAGGGTTCCAAACCTCTAAAGAAAAAAGGAACCCTTATAGGATAACTTTGTTGTCCGTCTGTCCATCCGTCCGTCCGTCCTCGCTAATGTCGAGAACGCGTGGAGATATCGAGTTGAAATTAAAACCATATATTCAGGTCAACAGTCTGTTGGAGCTGTAAAAAAATCAAACTTGTAAATTAACGTCAAAAAATTATAAAGCTGTGTATGCCCCAAAAAACGTGTACTTCGACATTCTCAAGGGAATCAAAATTCATAGGGTACTTCCCGTTGACCTAGAACTATGATATTTGGCAAGTAATATCGTCTTTTACTACAAGTACAGGAAAATTTCAAAACTAGTCATTTGTAATTAAATCATGAAAAATTTAGTCTTAAGTTTTGGAAACTGAATTTTGGGAAAGCTGTGAGAGTCACTATTCATAATTCCTGAACTATGTATAATATGTACCTAGTACAAGGTACCTACAAATCTGTGCGGAACCCTCGGTGGGCGAGGCCGACTCGATTGTCCGGTTTTTTTTTAAATGACGTTGTTAATCAATAACATGGTGCATATATTGCGTGTTCTACGTGGTAGTGGAAGTAAGTGGAATCCATGATGATAACTTAGCCTTTCACGTACAGTGTTAAAATAGAGAAACAAAAACTTTTTATAAAAAAATAAAAACCGACTTCAAAAACAAAAAGTAAAAATAAACTTCTTGTTGGAGTCGGTGCCAGCCAAGGAATTCTACATTTAAATTCTATTACTTTTATTTTTCTTACCTTGGCGAATAAATAACCTCCTTCTTTTTTTGAAGTCGGTTAAAAATATCGGATCGGATGATGTGAAAACGCTCTTATAGTGATAGTGGTCATGAAAATGTAAAATTGTACTTGTAGAATAGAAAGAAATCATTTATTGCCACAAACATGGTACAAGTGATGTCATAATTCATTAGAGTTTCATATATTTGACCCATTACACAGGCATGTAAATGTCAATTTACAAATTCTAAAATATTCTATTAAATGTCAATATAAATTAATAATAAATAAAAACACACATAAAACATAAAAATCGAAACCATTCTATTTAATGTCATAAGGATTTAGTCATGTCATAAATTATTTAAAACAACTTTTCTTAATTTTCTTAATTTTTACTTTTCAAATATTCTTTAACGCTATAGAAGCAATGTTCTAAAAGCCACACCGATAGCTTTCGCTTAAATATTTTAAATGGCAATTGCTTAATATCATAAGG
Source organism: Chrysoteuchia culmella (assembly GCA_910589605.1). Taxonomy (NCBI): domain Eukaryota; kingdom Metazoa; phylum Arthropoda; class Insecta; order Lepidoptera; family Crambidae; genus Chrysoteuchia; species Chrysoteuchia culmella. Next base: position 14,272,424 of record OU342653.1, read on the forward strand.
CAGTTTATTAAATATTAATATAGCTTGACCATAAACATTACGTTTAAAAAGATCAAGTCTACAATTCGGCAATAACAATCTATCCTAATACCTTGTGTGTCGTGTTATCGCATCAGAATGTTTCGGAAAGTAGTGCGCGTTTTGTCTTACAAATATGCAGATCGCTTTAATGTGCATACGGGCGAGTGGAAGTATTTTTAGATCCTTAAACAATGGTTTACAACTGTCAGTGCTCCATGCTTTACATATAGCCCTTACACATTTCTTTTGTAGTCGAAAAGCTAGAATAATGCCAACCGAGTTACCCCACAACTGAAAACCATAGCTCAGTACTGATGAGACGTATCCATAGTACGCACTAGTAGCTGCTTCTATGGATATTGTTTGCCTTAGGCGTCTTAAAGCAAATAGTAGTAGTGAGCAGATGTAGTTTTGTTTTGTTAGTTTTTCATCGTTTATTTTTCAGAATCTTATACAAAAAGTAAGAGACAACTGATGCCGCTTGAATCGTAGACAGAGTGCTATTTTCTCTTAGATCTCATGAATTTGAAATAAAGCGGTGCTGCTGCAGCCCCCTACTAAGTAACACTATAATACTTAGGTAATAATTTACTATTATATTTGAAACGACTATTGTTTTAGAAAATCTAGATTATCTTTCTTTGAGCTTATTTTGTTTTAGATTAATCAAAAATGTATTTTTTTTACTTTTTATGATTAAATTATTAAATTAATTAATTCTGTTTTAACTTCAATTTTATTCTTTGTTTTTTTTTCTGTAGCAGACAACATTATGCGGCCGTAATTATACAATATTTTTACATTTAGTCCCTAGCTAAATGTAAAAATTTAAAACTCTTTCTTTCGAGTGACATGTGAGAACGAAAACACATAGTAAGGCACTTGAAGACAATGATATTGGAGCGTGAACGGATTTGTTCAACGATGTTTCTAAAAATGTTAACACTAATATGTGACCAAACATTCGTTGGTACGTTTTAATTTCACAAAACTGGTTACTAGGATTGCCAAAGAAGCACAAATTGATTAAATTTTTTTGTTATTGTATTAAACATATAATTTAGAAAAAGTATTTATAAATTAAATGCCTTTTCATAAAGTGCCGCATTACATACATTGTTCTGAAAGATAAGTTACTGTAGGTAGGCCTCACATATGTGATGTTTTTGCTAATATTTCAAAAATGAATTACCTCGTTCAATATTGCGATGGATGGGCCTATTCAAACTAGATGGTTGTTTTTCAACTTTTCTATCACCTTTCAACTAACAAAAAAATTAACATAGAAAAAAGCCGACCAATTTGTCGGGTAAAATATAATGTTTAAGTTAACAAGCATGTGGTGAATGCATTAAAACTTCCGAGAAGATATTCGTATAAAAATGATTTCGTTTATGTTGCGTGTCATCCAAATGGATTGTTTTTCAGAAGGCTATCGTCAAAGCTATTTGTTCCACCCTATCTCAGTAGGGCACTGGCACTTTCTATTAAAATTATCATAATGATAAGGAACCCTGTTATGAGTATCGGGATAAAATAGTGTGGCCAAATTTTTGTTTTATTGACGGAGAACATCTGCTTTGTTACTTAAGCTAAATTCAACGTATTTTCCTACTCAAATAAACGTAGATTTTTTTTTACATGTGTATTGCAGTTTATGTGTGTGAACCCACATTACTTTTTTATTGCGTTAATGACTCAAAAAACGGTTTTACTAATTAATGAAAATAATGATAAACACACACAAATAAATGAGGGATAACAATTTTAATATTGTTATTTTGAAAGATTAAACCGCCTCTGTGGTCTCGTGGTTACAACCACCGGTATCAGACCCAAGGGTCCCGGGTTTAAAACCCAGTGGGTGATAGATATTGTATTCGGTTTGGTTGGTGGTGGACTTGTGAGTCCGCCTGGCTAGCTACCACCATCTCCTCCCCAGTGGTTAAGGATTTCGGGAGAGGCCCGCTTCCATCTTCAGCCTTATGAATGCTTAACATCAGGTATGATGAAGGCTAGGGGTCGGCGGCGGAACGAGGAATTCCGTCGTCCAGGGAAGACCTCCCGTGAATAAGATGATCTGACGTCTCGTTGGGTGTGTCCACGCGGGCGAAGGCCTGGTGACAGTCACCCCAATCCCGATAGTCTCCGCCAACGCGTGGAGGGAACAACGAGGGGTTTTAGTGGGTTCGAGTGCCACAAAACCTACCTGTCAGCCCGGTATGCGCGGGCATTTCCCCCTGGAAAGAAAAAAAGTATGATGAAGGCTAATAGTCTCCTTTCATAAATAAGAAAAAGATAGTTATTGTTTTATTGGTAAAATTATCTAACAAATTACGAATGTAAAACATTATACAGCTTAAATGTCCAACCGACCGACGGTCCGAAGTCGGACTCCATAATTTGTACGCAAAACGAGAAAAGTTACAAAGTAACAATCCCATTTCGCGCAAATGTCCAATTTATCCGGACCTTGTTAGCAATCATGGCGACCACAAAAAAGGACGAAAAACCTGCACCTGTACCTTGTTTGGACGCCGCTGTCGTGAAAAAGAGGTCCGAAAGGGACAGGTGCGAAATCCTCGCCCGGCGGGGGTCCTTCAGACCCCATCCACCGCACCCATAATCTTAATTGATAGGAATCGTTAACCTTTGAACGCACGCCTTCATCGTTTCCCCAACATAAATACTCTTCGATTCTAATCTCGATTTTTTTTTAAATTGTTATTTAATACTGGCCGCTTATAGTTTTATTTTTCGGGTGCCTCTCATCGTTATTTTGTAATAAACAGCCCATTCTTTGTCATTCGATATTTTCGAGATTAGAGGTACGAGATAATTCGTTCAGGCGCCGTCGGTTCGGTTATAGATTCTGATGTCTAATGTCAATTAAGTCGAGTGGACACACTGAGGTCGTGAAATTATTGCTCATTTCGAGGTAATCATTGGCCAGTTTGATTCTGATGAAGAGGTTATGAAAGGTATCAAAGATATCAAAGATTTATTTTCGATGACAGATTAGGAGATGTTTAGCGAACTATTTATTTGATCGTTTGAGCGTAGACGCATTTACATTTCAAAAGCTCTGTTATGGAAATATTTGAAAAGGCACGGTCTGTTTTGAATATAACGTTCGACTGAATAGATACCATTTTTATAAAGGTGTATCTGCAAACAGAATATAATTTTTCTGAATAAAGCAACATTAAGAATGTTGTCATAACATTTAGAAAAAATAAACAGTTACATCAAATAGGTATAAAAAGTTTGTGTTTTTTTTTTTTCATAAATTGTAATTGACTCATAATAAATACGCTAAAATGATTACTTCTACTACCATCGTGGATTAGCCACCCACGATTCATCAATGAATCCTATCAATCAATAGATAAAAAACGCAATTTAAAAATCACCCAGCCGTAATCAATAGCCGTCTGACATAAATTTGGTAGGATTCGTATTTGTAGCTGCAGACGGCAGACTGTCATCGCCATCGGTTTGGTTATCTTTTTCGATCAGTCGAAAGTCATATATCTTAAAAAAGCCTTAAATAAATACTATTTGGACATAAATTGGCGACGCGTGGGTGACTGTTGATTGTATCGAGTTATTAATTTCGAGCCTAATGGTGAAAACTGATATGCGTTAAACAGATGTTGGTTTTTCAAAACTGTCGATAATACTAATCGACAGTTTATCTAATAAAGTAGGCTGTTTAGTGCACTTTATTTAATTAATTGCTTCTTAGACACTATTTATAGTTGTCACTTAGGTAGAACCTGCTGGCCTACCGCCATCTCTTAGCGCAATATTGTTTTCTGTCAAACATTATCGGCGCATTATTTTTATGTCACATCGTACCGCGAACCTCATAAAACAAAATGTTTTTTTGACGGAGGTTTTGTGTGAAATGTGTCAAAATATGACAACTTCAATTCGTTCGTTGGCAGGAACAATGAATAAAGATGTACATTGATCTAAGATATTTGTTTATAGAAGCTTGCATTATTCAAATATATCATGAGTATTTGGATGTCGATATTTTTCTTGCGAATGTTCAGGAGCTGCCTAATCAAGTCCGTCATTACAAAGTACCATCAAGTGCACGTTCTTTTTTGTAATATTTCATCTCCATAGATATGTGTCATTGGGCAGAAATGAAAAAAAAACTTTATGAAGTTCGCGGTACGAATTCAAACACTATTGAAACAAAAGGAAAACAAAACGTTCTTACGACATGATGGTCTCTAAAAAATGGCGGTAGGCCCCTTGGGTTGGTATCATCGTGGTGAAGACAGACACCAATTCAATAAAACTTCTATGAGAAATATCATTTACTTTTGCTAAATAATATCTAAACGCCCTTAAAATGTTCTCAATGACTTTAAAACTCCATTCAGATTCATAATCTAATCCCCTGAAGTCATCTCAGTAGATGAAAGATTTACGTTAATGCTAAAAGGCGTAAAACTTACTAATACATTCTGTTACTGAAGAATATCTAAAAACATAAAATAATGGGTATACTTAAAATTCTAAATACCCGCATCAGATCAGCTGGTTCGAGAGAAGAAATGTTTTGTGAGCGTGAATTTCAGAGTTAAAACAACATTGTTAGATCTAGACGTAAATCTGCATATTCATGAACATAATCTGAATAAACTATTTGTTTGGAGTACGTATAAAGATTATTCGAATAGCAGTGTCTATTATTAAATGGTTACAAAATTATTTTCTTTTGCTTTACATTTGTTTAAGTTGTACTTTCTTAACAAAATATGGTAAAAGTCAATACAATTCATATTTGTACAGACAGATGGTTACAAAAATTCTTTTGAACAAGCGAAGTATTATCATAATATTATTATTATCTATAAATATGAATTAATTTCAAAACTGTAAGGTAAATATTATTCAAAACTTTATACTAATAACACTATAACCCTGTAATAGTTTTTTAGCATCGTCGCTTCAGCCATATAACACCCACTGCTGGGTATAGGCCCAAAAAAGGGGGTTTTTAGCATAATGGTATAGAAATGTATGCTTTGTTACATGTTTAATAGCTGAAATTCTTGTGAACGCATGAACAACAAAGTTTAGAGGCAAAAAAATTTTTTTTTCTTTTACAACGCTTTACAAGATATTTTTTACGAGAATAAAGTCAACCAGTCTCCAATTTAAAGTTGCGTATACTAATCAAATCTAGTTTTTTTTTACTAAAATGTGACAAAACTTATTTATCTCCATATTTTTTCAGCTCATAAACTCGGATAGTTAATTACAAAAAGTACAAAAGATCGAGTCGACAATTCTTCCTCGCTTACCTAGTTTTTTTTTTAACCAAGCTCGGTCACCTCGCTAAATGGACCGAACAGGTGCATTAAACTTTTTTAAAAGTATCCTGGTCGTAAATCGCTTTAAGTAACAAGGGTGAGCTTAAACTTTTTTTCGAAGAGCACTGTATAAAAAATTCTCGAAGCCGCACCTAAGTTTTTTTTCCAAATGTTGCTAAGTAGATATCAGTAGCGAAGGGTCCATAAATACCGTTGTTACCTTCGCTATATTTTGAACCCTCGCCACTACTGGTATGTGTACTTTTTAAATAACGCTATCTGAAAACATATAAAGCATTATATATCTTCGCAAAACGCTATAGACTTGCAAAAGAATGAGTATGCGACTGTTTCGGCTTCAGATGTCTAAGATTTAAGTGATTATAATTTATGTTACAAATTCTGATAATATCTAAGCTAAGATTAATCTCTTGTAAAAATCTACGTTGTTGTAATTACATCTATCAAAAAATATTAACATACTCGTATATTATTATTGACGGTTACTAAATTTAAAGCAACAAATTACACGAAATTATATTGTTTAAAATATATATATATAAAAAAAATGAAACAAATTAAGATTTTTTTTAAGAATATTGAATACATATAAGATTGGCGTTGACTTATGATTCGTGTTTTTCGTTCAAAGTTCTTTTTAATGTAAACTACCATCAACTTCTTCTATAATCGGCTATTTATCATATTTACCACTTTTGATTTAAGCTCTTCTATTTTAGAATTCGTTTATTTCAAAAATGGAACACGCAATATAAATCAACGATAGCTATCCTTTTTGGTCAATAATCAACAAATTCTGAGTGGGTGTTGATCCCACTTAAAATTTTTGAATTCCTTTACAAATTGCTGTTGATAGGTGTTATTACGTGTTTGTTATCGAATTTATTTGTCAAAAATAGTTTTATGTTGAAAATTTCAAATTATCATTATTATTGAATTAATATTTATGATTGATTTTAGCTTTCAATATTGATCACGAACGTAGTTTTCATAGCAAATAAACAAAAATTCCAGTGATAGTATAAAAAAACACTTTTATATATAACTATTATTCAAACTAAATAATAATTGATGACATGTATGGCGCAGGGGTAATAAGCCCGCCTTCTGCGCCAGAGGTCCCGGGTTGGATTCCCGAACAAGACAAATGTTTGTGTGCCGAACATGTCTATTTGTCTTGGTCTGGGTGTTTAATATGTATATTATGTACATAAGTATCTAAAAAAGTATATAAATATGTAATCTAGTACCCATAAACAAGTTCTTCGTGAAACTTAACATGAGCTAGATAGTTGGTGTATTTGTATACAATTATAGCAGTCGTGAGAGCTCATGATGACTTCAATATTTAGTTGTATAATGGGCATAAAAAGTATTCCTTAACCAGGGTTGAACGCATAGTAGCTAAAACATTTTCAATAGGATTCTAAATACAATTTAAAACTTTAAGGGGTACAGTGAATGTTCTAGACATAAGCCTCTTTAGAAATAAGACTGTGGACAATGACGGCTTAAAGTTGTACAATGTTGTCGGTAGTCTTTAGCGTCATATTGCCTCCGTGTAGATAGCTAGATTAGGCAGACATGATGCTGCACGGGAGACGGGATAACTATTTTTATATGGAATCGAGGAGCCCGTGGCGCAGAGGTTCGGGTACTCAGCCTGTGATTCTTGACCAAAAATTTACTATCTCGAGCTCCTCCGTGTTAAGCTATTGTTACCGGCTGCACTTGCAGTCGTTAAATCACACCAATCCGCATTGGGCCCGCGTGCTGGGCCATGGACCGTTCTCCTTATCCATTCATAAGGGATGCCAGTTCCCCAGTAGTGGCATTAAAATGGCTTATGACGAATATGGAATATTTTATCTAATGATAACTTCAATATTTGGTTATTTAAGTTAAGTTTAAAAACAGCAATAAGACTTCACGTGTAGAAACTAAAACATTTTCAATTTAAACCTTCCCTTAGATTTAGCTTCAAAACTTTACAGGGGTGCAGCGAACGTTCTGGAAATAAGTCTCTTTTGAACTAAGACTGTGGACAATGGGGGCTTAAAGTAGTATAATGTTGTCGGTAGTCTTTAGCGTCATGTTAGCTCCGTGTAGATGCCTAGATAAAGCAGACATGATGCTGCGCGGGAGGCAGGATAAGATATGGTCACTATCGATCAGTTAGTAGATAATACATGGCTAACGAGTTTAAGTGCTCCATTGTCGTGGGAAATTTGGTATTGAATACTTAGTTTTTTTCGTGTGAAATTGCAATAGATGTATTAAAACTACTTACGAGAAATAAAAAACAACAATAGTTAATCATGTAAGAAAAAACATTGAACTTAATTTATCTAATATTCCCAAGGATGTAATTATAAATTACTAGCGGCCGCTCGCGGTTTCACCCGCATGGTTCCCGTTCCCGTGGCAATATCGGTATAAAAAGTATCCTATGTTCATAACCAGGCCATCTAGTTACTATATGTGTACCAAATTTCATCCAATTCCGTTTAGTAGTCTCGGAGCCTATTTAATGCAAACAAACAAACAATCTTTCCTCTTTATAATATTAGTATAGATTGTCTTCTGTACTGCATGCACTTTAATAAACTAATCCTAAAAATGTCTTTATTGATTCTGTGAAGACTTCATTTACAATATTTAAAAGAAAATATGCACATTCTATCTAAAACAGTGTCCTATATTCTTTTTAAATGTAAGCTATAAATCGCAATTGCTTAACAGCTCTTTATTCTTAAGAGTACTTTAACCCGTTGTGTACATACCTACGTAATCTACTTTTCATACGTTGTATCTGCACTTAATAGATTTAAGACTGACGTTGATGATCAGATAAGAGTTACCATTCATTAGCTGTAATGATACGGTTCGTTAATCTAGGACAATCAGCCATTCGGATATTCCTAATAGTTTACTACTGATGTCCGGTGAAATTGATAAAATTGGTCGTAAGTTTGACGAAGTCAAGCACCGTGAACAAAATGCGGTTTATGAGCCATGGGATAAATGGGACTTGATGACAACTAAGTAAGTACGTTTTTATTAAAAATGTAAGTATGTACACACAGCAGCAGATTAGATTATACAGTTTGACTTTGACACCGACCAAATGTCGTTCGTAATAGCAAATACTACCTAGTAGTGTCTATTAGTAGTTCCTAGTAGTATTAGGTAGTAGGATAAATCGTAGTGAAAGTGACGTACTGTTGACAGTTCTAGAACTGTGATACTTCTTATATTTTCGGCAGCAATAAAGTGAATAGATGGATTAAACTTAACGCTGCAAGAAACTTTAAATAAGTTATATTTGAATATTATGAAAACTGAAAGAGTAATCCAATTGGTTCCATGTTTACTGATATTGGCTGCCTATGGTTTCGTCTAAGGCTCTATTTTTAATGTTAAATAATTCACAACCTTATCAAAATTGTGCTAATAACAGCAAAATTAGTTCTTTCAAATCAGCGGCAGCTTCAAAGATCCGTGTTCATATTCATTAAATAAACGAATTTATAGCTGTAAGATAATGCTTGACCGCTACCCCTAAGTTAATGTCTGAAAGTGCCGCTAGAGTTGATTCCACACCCATTAAAAACAGCATTATCTCGCAAAACCAAATTACAGAGCAAACCATATTGAACACACATTAAAATAAATAGTTTATTTTAGAACCTTACACATTGGTTGGCTTGCATTCAAATGCACAGTGCTTAGCACTTTATGTAACTGCTTAACCCAATTACCTAGGCGATGCTCGTTCCGAGTCATTTGTGTTTACAGTGCACTAAAGTCCACGAGCCAGGAGACCGTTAGGTACATAAATCCCTCATTATTAGTCTGTTGCGAACGTTCACGTGTGCGTTTATGCTTGTGAGAATACGAGCGGTACATGTCTTTGGATAAACATCGACTATTGGACTTACAAACTGATCACTTTGTAAGAAAAGTTGTGAAAATATTTTAAATTGAATCCTTGTTTGAGAAATATATGAGTTGTTGGAAACAATCTTTAATCTTCAGGTGTTAGTCCAATCACGAAACTGGGAAAAAAAAGAGCGAATTGACACTATCATTAAAAAATAAAATTTTAACATTTTAAAAACCCCCGACACAAAAAACACTTAAAAAAAAATAAATTTTTAGTACTTCTCTTTTTGTGGTCCCCCGACCGAGATAGAAAATTTCTTTTTTTGAAGAGTTTTTTGTGTCGGGGGGTTTTTTAAATGTTAAAATTTTATTCTTATTTCATCCTTTTAAATTACACACAAAATTTTAAAAAAAAACGCATTGCAATCGCTTAATTCGTTTAGGCACTACGAATATTTATGTACAGAAAGAAAAAAAAATTTTGCCGCCATTTTTTTTTGCTGTACCTAAATTTGCCCAGGGTGTACATTATTTTAGTCAAAGCGCCATCTTTATATCTTTTACCGTTTCAGCAGGCAGTTGACCATCTCCATAAATGGCCAGATGGATTTTCATCAAACGTGGCTAAGAACCATCTCGATTAATTTAGCTTTCAATTAAAAAAACCGCATTGAAATCGCTTGATTCGTTTAGGCTCTACGAATATACGTACAGACAGACAGACAGACAGGCTTCAAACTTATAATACCCCTTTTTGCGCTGCGTCGGGGGTTAAAAACAGAGTATTTTTTAAAGTATACGTCAATATACTACAATCTCATTATAGAACTGCAGATACTGATGAATAAGGCTTAAATGCTTTTGTGTTTTGACCTCTTTCAATGTATGTGACAGTGACCTTTGCATACAATTGTATAATGATCATGATCCACTTGTTTATAAAGCAACGCTGTAGGCCTAATATGAATAACTTACAAGTATGTATCGAAGAAGTAAAGTAAAAAATGAATGAGATATTGAGCAGCGTTCATGGCAGCGTTCCTTTGTACAGTAGGGCAAGCACGAATAACTATCGAAATAGTATCGAGTAAGTATCGAGCACGTAATGTCAAAAAATGTATAGGAAAATGTAGTTCCGTTTACGTCCGGTGGGAACGCTGCTCAATATGTCATACATTTTTTTACTTTACTTCCTCGATACTTACTCGAAAGTTTTCGTGCTAACCCCACTGGACGTAAACGGAACTAGATTTTCCTATACATTTTTTGACATTACGTGCTCGATACTTACTCGATACTAATTCGATAGTTTTTCATGCTAACCCTACGGACTCAATTCATTGGACACTGTACTTGAAAATTTTAGCGAGAAGCTATTAAACGTGGCCAATATATTCTGACCTCGTATTCTTCAACAAGTACCTTAAAATGAGGACTCATTATCATTTTATAGGGATCACTTTATATTGGTGAGTTAATCGTGACTGGGAAGATTGTTTGGATCAATTTTTGTGTACCATCCAAGGAACGTGAAGTATGACGAGTCATATTAATCTTTACGAAATAATCAATTAAAGAGTGGGGGAAATCTGGATTAGATGGTATCAGACTCTGTCGGCACATGAGTACAGTCGTGAGCTCCGTAACAAGAATATTTGTTAACCAAATAGTTTTGATACTTTTAAGAAATACTAGGTTTTTCGTAGCGGCTTCAGATTTTGTGAATTTTGAATCTTCCAATACCTCTAAACTAAAATGTATATCTTCAGTAGAATTTTTCAATATAGTCTAGGGCCAAGCATAGAAATTAAACAATAAGGCTGAGTTGCACCAGTTAACTTAGACCGATTTATGGTTGTCAAAGCTAAGTCTTTTATATTTTTTTTTTTTATTGTTACAGTTAGATGGTGCAGTCCACCCTAAGAGAATTCATTTTCACATTATAATTAAAATTTTGAATGCATTAAGCCAAATATTTTTACAGCCTAAATTCAAATGAAATCCTAACTAATCCTAATCCCAACTTAATATTATAAATACAAAAGTGTGTTTGTTTGTCCTTTCTTGATGACTTGATGATTGATTCAATTTTTGGCATAGAGTTAGTTGAAAGGACGCAGAGTAACATAGGCTACTTTTTATTCCGATGTTTCCACGGGTACCAGAACCACGCGGATGAAACCGCGGGCGGAAACTAGTTATAGATACAATTAAAATGGAGCAGTTACGAATAAAAAAGTGTAATTTTGACCCATGATAAGCTACAATAATATTTCCCATTCTGTTTGGGAGGCATAAAAGACGACCAGGGAGATCAGTCATGAAAAGACTAGCATCGCTTTCTGGAATCTTGGTAACTGCGATCGCCACCCACCTAAATGTGGCATTAGAAAATTGTGATGGTATGAAAATAAGTATCAAGACATTATAGTCGCAGTACAGAACGCTGAGTACGGTATGTTTTGGTACCGACTGGTCAGGCATTCGAAGTATTGTCAGTGATTTAATTGAAACAGCGGGGGCCAACCGGTCCAAACCATAGCCCAAAACACAGGAAACAATGTTTTGTATGAAAAATTCAATCTAGTACATTTTAATTGACTCCATAAAGTTTAATTAAATGAGAATTCGTTCAGTGATTGATTTTGTACCATCAAATTAGACATGTGATGACTATTAAACAAATGTTTTAGTGGGCATAAAAAATACTAGAACTAGGAACAAAAATTAATTACTTCCGCCCGAGACGGTGTAAAAAATGTAAGCGTACTACAGGGAAATGGTATTACAGATGTACTTTGGGTCGTACTTTCATATCAAAATATTTTGTTTATTAATTTATTTGATTGATTACAAAATAAAAAGACATAAATACTGAACTGATTCTTACTAACCAACTAAAACGAATACCATTACAAAAAATAAACCCAGAAAGACAGGCCAATTGGATATAATTACTTACGCGTTTGTTGTTTTTACTAATTAGAGTACCAACAATTTTTTAAATCCAAAGTTGTTTGAAATCGTTTGATTTGATATCACAAACTTCAGAAGTATGATTTCTAATTTCAATAGGACAGGTACACCATCTGATTCCAAAGGTGAAATTAAGATAGTTTGACCCGCAAAAGCAATAGCCGATCCTTGATGAATAGGGAAGCTCGCAAAACTAATCCGAACCGCTGTAACTTTGACAGGAGGTATTAAGGAGTACAAAACGTCCTTAGATACGGCACCGGTTTAATACTGAACTTAGCGATCCGGATCCTACGTAGAATTGTCTGTTACAAGTTGCTGCGTTAGTTGGGCACTTGCAGAGCATGTCTGGATGCTTGTTAATAACACTTCATAGCTTTGTTGAAAGGTACTTCTTCCAGGAAATCATAATTGTTGAATAATAAAAATAATCATAACGTATATCTGAACTAAATAAGTATGATGTTATATGTGTGTAGAACAGCAATAAACGAATTTTATTATTATTATTAATTACTAAGTCAAAGTTAAACGGAGCGGAGTTTCATAATACCTGCGAAACGTGGTAATGTGCTAAAAACAAATAAATCGTTATCTTCCTTATTGTATTCTCCACAAATTAAATTTCAATTTACGAAATAGGTCAATACTTCAGTTAGAAGTGGTGATCACAATGCGAGTTTACTACGGTGGACTTGACAAGTTTATTGTTAACTCGCGATGGTCATTTAAACTGAAATTTTAATTAGATCCCGCACTTCCTTGTTAGTTATTGGCTGTATTTTACGGCGCTCGTGGGATAGAGATCGCTAGAAATCAGGGCTACCATCTTCATTGAATTAAAAGAAATCTACTGTGATTTTAAAATATTACTTCATTTTATGATTTTAATTTTTTGCATTTTTCAATGCTATTTTTATACTTATGATAAATTTTAAATAGAAAAATATTGTAAAAAATTAACTCGGCCACAACTGAATTCTCAGATGGTTAATTTTTTCCAATATTTTCTATTTAAAATTTATCTTAATAGTTCATTTAATTATTTTACGTTATTTTACCGTAAACGATCGTTTTATTAACATCTTCTTCAGAAGGTGATAGGATCATTGATCATAAAGGTGAAAATAGCAATGTTCTATTCATTAAAGAGGTTTAGATAAGAATATAATCTGATTTCTAGCACACTGCTATCCAAAATGGTCAAACGTTAATTAAAGTTTGAGCTACATAATTGGATAACGTGTCTCAGGGGTCAACCTTTCTTACTAGTAAATAATGTTAGGATTATTTTCTAAATGATATACGTTAATTAACCCTTGGTAATGCCAGACACAATAAATGTCTTCAGAATAATAATGGGATGGAAAAAAACAAGAGCCAAATAAAACAATAAAGAGAACAAATACAAAACGAAGGGAAACACTATAAATCAGCTGTTGTGGAAGTGTCTCCTTTACAAAAGTATGGATAGAAGCAGACGGTTGACGTCGGGCCTGTTAACTCGAAATTTATTGTTCATCATGGCCAGAGAAGTCTCATTCTCGTAAATTACTTGTAATACGAGTGGATTGATGCAAGATTACAGCTGATAAGTACGGAGCGGATATAATTGGGAGATTTTATGGGCATACTGAGTCCAAGGAAAAGCCTCAATGGCGTGACAATGTTACGTCTTCGTATCCCTTTAAAGTTATCACCTAAGTCCTAAAAGGATAAGGTTCAAATTCGAACGTTTTTATACTTCAATTTGGGTTCCTGGTTGATGATTGTGAATCGGTTCTGGTCACTGGACTTGTGTAAAAATAGAATTAGATTATATGAGAGCGGAATCTGGATTGTGTTGTAATAAATTGCTTTTGTAATTCGATTTACTTGCTTTGTTAATTTTTATGACTTAATTCCTGTTGCTCATTACCTACTATAGGCTAAGCACGAAAAACTTTCGAGATAAGTAGTATCGAAAAAGTATCGTTTACGATTCGATGACGTGACTATTCGAACACTTTTTCGTGCTCGCCTTTTTATGTTTCGAGTCTAAGGTATAAAGTGATTTGCATTAAAACCTCTATTTTTTGTTATTTTCAGCCAAAATAAATAAATATTTTTCTTCATAAAGGTTCGGCAAAAGGGTCAAAAATTAAAGTGTGCTTTCAGTTGGATAGTCTTTATTACGGTCAGGTGGAATTTAGTATAGGCACGTAAAGGTACAGTTGGACCGTCTGGTAATAGAACTCGCTTCCTTAACATTTGCAGTTAAATATCCAAGTTTAATTGTGTTTTCATTACATGGCACAAGAAATTGAGTTTTATAAAAAGTATCCGTTACGACATACCATTATTACTATTTATCTATTGTTGATCCAAAATGCTGCGTGATAGACTTATTCAAGGATATAAACACTCCAGGCAATTCTAAGCATGTTGACTAGAGTGATAACTGATAAGTTAATCAGTATTATTCGACTACCAAGATATAGCCATGGATCGTAAAACTGTATAATGAGGTTGGCAGCCGCAGTTATTTATGTATCCCAAGACGATACTTGGTTTTAATGACACATAATTTGCACAAGATTAGATCTATACTACTGTAGTCTGTTTGGTATAGCAAAGAGTTATAATAAGTGTATATTACAACTGTTTGGCTCCACTACTGACTACCTATAAAACCTTTTAGGCCGCTTGTACATGCTAAGAAAAGTCGCCGGGGCTACGCAAGAATTTGTGTCGTTTCTACACACGAACCGTGTACTCCGGAGCTGACCAAGAAATAATTTTCTCTGCGGCAGACACTGTGAAATTTATGTGCGTGTATAAGAAGCCTAAATAGTATTTTTGCAACTGAATGCTGAACTGGCAGACTTTTAATCTTCACGACATATTATATCCCTTGCAGATCCGGCGGAGCACCAAAGGTGCAACTTGAGATTCAAAAAATTATGAATATCATTCTCATAGCCACACATCAGCGACGCCATAGAATTATATTATTCAATTTATAATAAATTTTAAATAGAAAAATATTGGAAAAATCAACTCGGCCTCAAGCTCAGGTGGGTTTTTTTTACAATATTTTTCTATTTACAATTTATCATAAATATAAAAATAGCACTGAAAAATTACAAAAAAAACAAATTATATTATTACATTTTATAGCTTTGTATTAATTTTGAAATGAAGACAATAAAGGTTTTTATAGAGAAACCATAGTGAAATACAACGCGACATGTTCTCCAAATGACACTACCACATATTTTACAGCAGTCGTAGATTTACTTAAGACTTAGAATAATAAGACAAGCTAACATAACAAAACCGGAATGTTTTAAGCAATTAATGTTTTAGTATACCAATATGGCGCTCGTCAGAGTCTCGACCCAAATAGTATCTTGTTATTCGACATCTGCTTAATTTATTAAGACTTTTACTGTCTAACTTTAATGTCCACTAATTTGATGTCCCAATAACAGTTATTTTTGGTGGAACGAGTGTTTTATTATTGGATTTTTTAACTCCTAAATTGAAATCGCTAGCATTCTGCGAATAGGTAATAAGTTATTGAAAATCCTGCCTAATTTTTTAAATGCTACAGCGTGTTTGTTTGCCCTTCCTTCTAACTAAGCGACCATTCTCGCCGAAACCCGATTTTTGGCATAGTGTTAGTCGCAAGGACGCAGCGTAACATTCGCTACTTCATTATCCCGATATGCCCACGGGAACAGGAACCACGCGGTTGAATCCGCTCTGGTGGAAGCTAGATTTGGCATATTTTCGATATGCTTATTATCAAACACTAGAGGCCGGGCGCGGTTTTACCCGCGTGGTTCCCGTTCCCGTGGGAATTTTGGGATCATTTATAGCCTATGTTACTACTTGGGGTCTAAGGATTCTCTACACCAAAGTTCGTCAAAATCGGTCCAGTAGTTTTTGATTTTATTCGTTACATACAAAATACAAATCTTTCCTCTTTATAATATTAGTATAGATTGAAGGATAAGGTCAAAGTGCGGAGTTTATTATACTACCATGAGAACTTCAGGCTCTCGTGCTGTTTATTTTTTGTCATGTATCATTGGTGACTTTTGACTACAAAAAGAACTAAAAAGCCAAAAAATAAGCCTTTTGAAGTCGGTGCCAGCCAAGGCATTCTCCTATTATTTTATTTTTCTTGCTTTGGCTGTAACCGACTCTGCTTTTAAGTTTATGAAGTCAGTTTTTTCAACGCAGTTTTTTTATTTTTTACTTTTTAGTGTCTGTAATAGGTTGTTTTGTAAGCTACAGAATGTATTTTCTAGATTAGATTAGGTTTCATGTACATTATAAATAGAAGTATCATGAAAATTACATCGTCCAAGTTAACAAAAATGCTCATAGTTTTTTATTCTTTACTTTTTAGTGTCTGTAATAGGTTGTTTTATAAGTTACAGAAAGTATTTTCTAGATAAGATTAGGTTTCATGTACATTATAAACAGAAGTATCGTGAAAATTACATCGTCCAGTTAACAAAAATGCTCATAAAATAAAAACTAACGGGCCAAACTGACCAAATTTATATGGGAACAAATGGCAACTATTCCAAATACAAAAAAGAATCACGTACATCGGATCAGTAATAATCTTGTACATACATAAAAAAATATACATACCGGTCGAATTGAGAACCTCCTCCTTTAAGGAAGCCGGTTAATAAGGATTAAATATTGTCATATAAATAATGGTCATAGTATTTTAAATAATGGCTGAATATATATATTACAATTCATATTTGAAATATTA
The DNA here is from genome assembly GCA_910589605.1 of Chrysoteuchia culmella. Taxonomy (NCBI): domain Eukaryota; kingdom Metazoa; phylum Arthropoda; class Insecta; order Lepidoptera; family Crambidae; genus Chrysoteuchia; species Chrysoteuchia culmella. The sequence goes on from OU342653.1 coordinate 14,289,443, forward strand.
CATATATTGTCATTTGTCACTAAAATTAAAAATGCAACAGCAAAACAAGGAATCAGTACTCTGTTTATAAATATTTATTACCTAATTATCGAAAGCTGGTTTATGCCTCAAAGATCCCCCCGAGCGCATTCAAACCGTGGCAGCGGCAATTTTTATTTTTCATAAATAAAAATTTACCTCGTTAAAAGCATAATAAAGTTGTCCAATACCTATCATTCTGTCAGCCGACCGAAATGTTCATTCCGCAAAACGCCAAGGTGTTAAAAAACTCATTCCGAAAAAGATTATCGTGGCCATAATAATAACTTCTTTTATGAAACTTTTATTCATCACATTGCATATTGTAGACATTAATTCTTATCGCTTCGAAATCTACACTACTTTAAATCTAGTCTAAGACTTGAACCACGAAATTTTATCTATAAACTCAATTTTAAAAAGCAACTTTATTAGCAATATAGAAGAGTTCAAAATTGAGATAAGTGTTTCTATACAACAGTAACGCTATCTTTGTTTTCCTAATATAATCCGATTCATTTTAATATAGTGGCGATACAAAACTCGTTCCCTGTAAGTTCTCGTGCTAAATTATCGAAATGTGACGTTTTATCACAAAAGAACAGCAGTTTACACTTAAACAAGTGTCGGTGACACTATCGTATTCAAGTTATGCGTTTAGGCACCTTATTAAATAAAACTTTATCTAAAACATTGACTGGAGCATGGTGATCGAAGTCAGCATAGTGTGGATGAGAACTTTGGAGTATTTAAGATGTAATAACATACATAAAATATGATTCCGACGAATTGAGAACCACCTCCTTTCTCTGAATTCGGGTAAAATTATAAGCGCGCACTGTTCATTTAATAGGTATAACAAATTTTATGAGTTGGAAAACACGCTATATTATTTCACTTTTAAGAATTGTATGTATTTTTTTTGGGTTTCCTGACGTTTTGACGCTTTTCTAAGGTAAAAAAAGACTTTAAAAAAATAACCAACTCAGTTAATAAGATATTTTCCAACGTCGGTAAACGGTAAAAGTTGATAATATTGAAATACAAAAAAGCTGCAAAAGCGTTATTCAAGCGAGCTTATCCACACTAAAACCTATATTCTACCGGATAGAGATAAGAACTCTTTAGAATATGAGATTACTTTGATTTTATTCAGCATTCGACTTCGATAAAATAATTTTAATGAAATAAAACATAAATAAACTTTCCAATAAACTAGTTAAGACCAAAATTTAAATCACTCGACCGTCACTTGAATAATTTATCATTGAAAAGATAAGTTGCTACTTATCTTGCGCTAAGTAAATACCCTTATTTATCTCTGTGCATAATTAATTAAGTATTTGGAAACGCTTTTATAATAATTACTTACATTTTAAATTACAAATTTTAAATCCAAATATCACAATGAAATAATGAATATGAAGTGTTATTTTTGTGGTATCGGTTAGTGCTATGAAATTTAAATTAAAAGACCGCACTTTATGCGCTGTACACGAAACACAGGCGTTTTCGAACTTTATATTTGCCGGTGAAATAAACAAATTGTAGCTATTGTCTTTGGCCTTAGGCCTAACATCATAGTCGTAGAAACATATCCATGCACGTCATTCAAATGTAAGCAACAATCAATCAAACAGACAAGATAAACATAACTTATAATTTTCAAGTCATTAAAATAAACAAACGGTTTTGAGCGTTTGATCTACAGCATCTTAGGGATGGGATCATACCGAATATTGTTTCGTTATTTGTACGCATAATTCGCTCTGACGGGAGACATGAGACTAGTTGCTTCTTTTTTTTAGTATATTTTCTTGTTTAATTAAATTTATCACATAAAAAAGCATTGTAAAATGCAAAATCAAAAAGTTATAGTAGTGTTTAAGTTTGGAATAGAGAGTCAATTCTAATCCTAACTTCCTAATTATTATTTTATTATTTATTTTATCATTATAAATGCGAAAGTGTCCTTGTTTGTCCTTCCTTCAAACGCTGACTAAGCAACCGATTTACTTAATTTTTAGCATAGAGTTAGTTGAAAAGACAGAATCAGAATCAGAATCATTTATTCGTTAGAAAATGGTATTATATGATGGATAAGATGTATAAGATGGTACAATTAATAAAGTGCAAACATTTTCTGCCATTAAAAAGCATAGGAATTAGTACATACATAAAAAATACAATTGATTACTAATAGGGAAATTACAAATTATTTAAATGTCAAATGTCATCATTACAAAAATGTCAAATATAAAAATAAAAGAGAGTAACATAGGGTACTTTTTATCCCGATTTTCCCACCACGCGGGTGAAACCGCGGGCGGAAGCTAGTATTCAATAGTACATCTATTATTAGTATAAAATGTTTTGTTCGATTTAAATCAATTATGTTTCAAAACTTCAGGTGACGTCACATACGTATATTGATAAAATAATAATACAAAACAAAAAATATATGCCTATGGATATAACAATGATAAGAAATTAAAAAGTTCGTGGACTATGAAAGACGCAATTTAAATTATTTCGGATTAAAATGTGTACTTTTATTCAAAAGAAATATGCAAAAGCATGTTTAAATCTACCATTTAATTAACTATTTCATTTAAAGTAGAATATTTAGAACTAGCGGATTCTCGCGGTTTTACCCGCGTGGTGCCCGTTCCCGTGGGAATATCGGGATAAAATATAGCAAATGTAGCTTTCTAATGGTCTAAGAATTTTCTAAATCGGTCCAGAAGTTCCTGAGATTAGTGCGTCCAAACAAACAAACAAACTCTTCAGCTTTATAATATTATTAGTTTAGATATAAATTTTATTACATGATGAATGAGAAAGGAAATTATAAGGCACTTCAATATCGTTTAGAGATAAAACGGTATTTGTACTTCATAGTCCATTATTCTATCCGAAACCGAAATTATTACCCAGCACTAGATCGTTCATTGAAATACATAATTAACGCCATATCTATATTCTTGTACTAGAATATTATTTTATTCCCGAAGACAGGTGTAATCATTCAGAAACGTTGATGTGATGTGTATTTTAATGTGACAAGTTATTGTGGAACATAATTAATCAGTGTCTACTATGAACAAAATACTTGCTTAAATATGTTTTTTTTTAATAATTTACTATTAGATATGAATTACCTAAAAATGTTTATTAATTAATTTATAATAGAAGTTTACAAATTGCATCAATATTGATCTTTAAAATAACTCTAAGATATTCCCACATGATACATTTTAGTTCTTTATTTTATCCAGTTGGATTTTTGTACAACGTGTGCTTTATTATGCTATTACGGTTTAGTTTTAATTAAATTAATTAAATCAGATCATGTAAAAAAATCCAATATGGCATTTTTTTTACAAATCAAAAGTTTCTTTTTTGCTTTTCTGTACTAATTCGGTTGGCTAAACTAAGTTTTTGTATGGAAAAGTATAAATATATATGCCATTTGAATAGTTTGAATGTTCTGATTAAAATCCTAAAGTAATGAGATATAAAAAATACGTTGTATATAATGAACAGCCTACCATCATCTATTATAAACCATCATGTCTTAAGAACGTTTTGTTTGCGTTTTGTTCTTATTGAAGTTGTCACATTTTGACACACTTCATACTTTGGAGGCGATGATTGAGCGAAGATGTCCCAAAACTTTCGTCTAAAAACAAGCTTATTTTAAAAGACCGGTAGTACGAAATAGCATGGTAAGATTGAAACAATACTGCGCTAAGAGATATCGGTAGCCCCCCAAAGTGAGTGTTCGAAATGCAAAAAACGATATTTCAGGTTAGTATTTCAATTACAAATGTGTGTGAGGCTTATCTATTTAATTGAAATAAAAAAAACTTTTACGGATATCAAACGCGCTATATTTCAAGAACTAAGTTGTAAGACTGACCACGGCAGCTAAAAAGTTGCCGAAACGTCGGGAAAATCACAAAACCTAAAAATATGGACAATTACGTTAAAAGTTGTTTTATTTCAATGAACAGTGCGCGCAAAAACTTAAGATGTACGTTATCTATTTAAGTTTAAATATGATGAACTTGGCATTATTGTATACAATTATTAAGCCAGAAAACTGTTAATTATAAAAAGTGACTGTTCTGTGAACCAATACTTAAGTAAGGATTTTTTCTTCTCCCTGTCCCTAGCCTCTTCCTTTGCCTGTCGAGGTGCATAATAATTACTTGTATGTTTTGTTTAGTCACTAAATCTCTTGTAACACAATTTATTTTGTTTGGTGGTACGACTTATTGTAAGTCCGCCTGACTAGCTACCACCATCTTATTTAAGTCTGACGCCATAACAGCAATGTTTTTAGCATTGTTGTGTTCCGGCAGTTAGAGATAAAATAGCCAGTTCCTCAGTGATTGAGGATTCAGCGAGAGGCTCGCTTCTATCTTCAGCCATATCACAAAGTTATCAATACTTAACATCAAGTATGAGGAAGAGTCTCCCCATTTCATTTAAAAAAAACGTGCATTGGACGATGAACAATTATCGAGTTGACCTATAATACTCTAGTATTCGGGATAGATATGAAACAGCAGGACATTCAGTAATTCCGCATCAGTCGGTGACATGGCCTATCTTCTTCTTCTTTCTTAATTAATGGCGTGCTCGCGTTGAATACGCGAATTTTGCTAATGTCAAGTAAATATATTTTGTAATTTATAGAATTGTACGGTAGATTGAGTAAAAAATGGAGCCTCACAAAACGTGTTATTACGAAAAGAACACGGGTGAAACTCCACATGGCCTCTCGTCGCATTGCTGCCATTAATTGTGCCAACATGACAGCTGCCATCTCACAGACTAGCACGGATGGCAGAATGCTACAATTATATAATCATAATTATATCATGTGAAAAGAGACTTCAAAAACCCACAAATCTATCAACCTGAAAGCACTATAATGTTTCATTATCTGTTGATAATTTGTAAAATGAGTAGAATAAATTGTTTATTGCCTTAACACGGAATGAATTTTAAAACACATTTCATATGTCTATAAACCGAATTCGTTATTTAAGCTGCATTCGTCAGATCTATAAAACTTAAAACTGAGATATTGAATTTAATTACTAACATGGACGTTAATGTCCAACATGGGAAATGAAAGTTGGTTTTTATAGTTCTGATTTAGATATAATTCACATCTTTTAGGAAATTCCGACTGAGAGTTTTGTTACATATTTTTTTATTTTGTATGGCTACTAGTTTAGTACTATATATCTGTGGTATGGTTGTGATAAACGGCTTCTTCAGGAAAGTAATTGTACAATTGGCCGTTTTCACCACCTAGCTGCTTATTTACTATAGCTAACACAAAGAAAACCACGAAAAATATAAAATTGAGGTTAATGTATCTTCCAAGTACGCTATTCAGAACTCATTAATCTGTGGTGAAACCGACCCTAATTTTCGAGAGGTGCAATTCTAATAAAAAATAATACATTTATAGTTGTGGTCACATAATTAACGACACTAGTCGATTTTCATACAAACGTTGTAACTTAGGAGCCTTGGTCCTCTGCCATGGATTGACCGAGCTGCGATCTGATGATGGTCATCTAGGGAGTGAATGGAGGAGATCCAGATTGCTATACATACGCAATTGATCTGACCAACATTCTAAAATATGTAGGGATCAGAGTTTTTTTTTTCACAAATTCCATACATATTTTCTTTGAACTTATCTACACATATCTTAGAATTTTGATCAGATCAATTGGGTATGTATAGCAATCTGGATCTCCTCCATTCACTCCCTGGATGGCCATCAACAGATCACAGCTTGGTGAGCAGAGAACCAAGGCTCCAAAGTTACCTCGATTGTATGAGAATTGGCTATTGTCGTTAATAACGTGACCACCACTATATGTTATGTTTCTATCTCACGTCTAACTATCAATACAATCAACCATACCCATCAATGAACGTGGTAATTATAACAATGGACCTTTTTGCAGGTACATTAACCATTCCATCACTAAAGGCAAATTTTAATTGCGTCGTTATGCCGCTGACCGGTCATCAAACACTGATCAATATTGACTGAACTCTTAATATACCCTAATGGATGACGAGCGGTCAACCGTCCAAACAGAAACGTTTGCCCATGCTTTTAAAAATAAAAAAGCACAGAATAAAAAATAATGTGTGTCCTGATTAATCGATGGGTATAAAGAGACACGGGAAATATTTTTGTGAGTCATTAGTTTGATGACGTGCGCTCTGAGTGTCTTGTGCAGTTGTTACTATTTCGAACATATTTCTACGTTCGTTTACTTAATTTTTTTCTTTATTTTAAATGGAAACAAGTTCATGGCGCTTAGTGAAGTCATTAGTTTTAAAAATGTTATCTTTTGCAGACATACGTAGAATTCATTTGTGTCCATTCTAAATATTATATATATTAGTGTGTTTAGTAAAATATGACAAAGATAGATTCGCCACACTGATTGCGAGGTATGAACCAACAGCTTCCCAAAAATGTACAGCTATTCTGTATTTTAGTGTTTTCTGCATCTAACATAGTGTTCTGTAGCAAAATTCAAATCCGCACCCAAAAAGGGTGTTCCAACCGCCACGTTAGCAAGTCATCAACAAAAACAAAAGAAGCTAGGAAAGCCACACAAAGCAAACACATGCGAACAAAAAAAACTTAGAAAAAGATAGTTAAGAGCAATTTTATAGAAATTTTCATGGCCGCAATTCGGTCAGTCGTACGAGCTGTTGATTTCTCGCTGCATCCACTGAATTCGGTCGCAGTCCAATTTTGGTCCTCAACTCAGCAAAAAGTTAGAGCGTGGTCGGGGCAGGTAACTCGTTCATTGTGACGGCGAGTAAAATTTGCATTGTAATGGATATCCGGGCTTTCGTTGTCAACTCTTGTTTATGTATGATCATCTTCAGTACGTATGCAACGGGGTGGCTCGTTTGTGAACATTATAATATTGTTTACCTTTGGCACTATGCGCTTTTTGTTACTTACATGTTTCAAATTTGCATTAGGAATGACTATTATGTTGTTGACTTTTTAGTTGTGTTCTATTGTTTCATTCAACAGCACTATGATCTTCTATCCAACATACTTGGTATGCATGTGCATCTTCTAGTTCAATATATTGTAATATCTAAACGGAAACGATATAATGTTAATTGTAAATGTCTTTACTTCAGTTAAAACTGACAAGTTTCTAGTGCACATTCATCTTGCCAGTTAAAAAATTCTTGACAATAAAAAAATACGGTTGAAGTAAGTCAACTCGATTATTGAATATATTTTAGTTTAAATTACTAATTACCAAGATTAAACAGACAACATAACAAGCATGAATTAGTTTTAAAAAGTCACACCAAAATTTTTGAAGCAAAACAAAATTTGTTTTGCTTCAAAATATTTTTAATAGAATCATTTCACGTCAACAATTCAATTGAAATTCGTAACGATCCAAGTAAATATTTAATATCTAAATCCTTAGATAGTCGTAACAATTGCCTTCAGACAGTTGTGTTCGTTTAAACCTTTGTGGGTGGCCTAAGTCACGATACTATTGTTATTTGGCAAGATATATTCATCACTTTTGTTGGTAACCACAGGACGTAGGACAATGCCAATAAATATCACAATTGAGGTGTTACCACCAACATAACGTTGTCTTTGACCTTACGATGTTTAGTAAAGAACTGAATTTATTACTTAGTAGTGATTGTGTTCAGTTCGGCAGATGCATCAATGGAGTTAAACTCTTCGTGTAATATGATTGTTGCCAGTACGTTTATAAATACTTAATTATTAAAAAAATCGTACTTACCTAGTCTTCTAACGGTAGCTCTCATAGAGAAAAGTATATACAAAGTATAGGTCTAAAACAGCCATTGCGGTTTCGGGTACGAATCGCATCTGAAAAAGATGAAGACAAGTTGTTTTTTTACCGACTTAAAAAAAGAAGGAGGTTATCAACGCGTCGCGTGCAGATATTTTTTTTATGTATGTTTACCGATTATCGAAGACATCAGGGTTTTTCCCAAATCGATCCCATTTTTGAAATTTTGGAATCGGTTTCGTAGTAGAAAATAGTGTTGTTTTCGTCACTATTTTCTAGGATCCAATACATAGTTTTTGATAAGTTAAAAAAACACTAAATTTTAACAAACTAATTATCCAACTATTTTTATAAAACCAACGTTAATTTTATAAAGACTGAAAACCTAATGCGTGTTCTCTTAATTAAGGTTGTCGCTACAATCAATTTGATAGTTTATGAACTTCACAAAACTTTGACATTAAGCAATTCGTACTCCACTAATTTTTTTGGACGGCTTCATTTACTCTTCAGTATTCTAAAACGGTTCACAATCCATTGACCTAAAATAGCAAAAAGTTAGACGTCCTGTTCCGACCGAGTGATCAGTCTAAAAATGTTCAGTTCAGAGCAATAGCCGTTTGGAGTGTGCTGTCCACAATTGAAATGAAGCAAAGGCATCTCCTCATTGTTCCTTTGTTGCTCGCTCGTGGCCAGAACCTTTGTCCGAGGATTGTTTTATACAAAATGTAAGTCACGAATACCATGTACTGTCTAACTGAATAAGGACGGCTCTTTTATACCTCTACCTCTGGTTGCAGTTGCGCTTAGTTGGAACATCTCTATTTTATGGGGCTTTGAAAGGTGGAGAGCTGACGGTGAAAAAAAGTTTTCTCACAATCGTTTTCTTCTTTTTTAATAGAAATGACTTTTGCTACTTTATTGAATAATCACTGAATTAGAGAGGTTTTGGAGTTGATCATGAGTTTAGGTTTTTTTTCTTCTTTGAACTTGACTATAGATAGTAAGCCAACATGGAAACCTCACATTGATAATCTAATTCAGACACTGCACAAATTTTCGTATGCCCTATATAAATTAAGGAAAGTTGCTAATGTTAAGACGCTCTTGACAGCCTATCACGGTTATGTTGCATCAGCATTACGATACGGGTTAATGTTCTGGGCTAATAGTACTGACAAACAAAGTGGTTTTAAAGCACAAAAGAAATGTCTCAGATGCATTTTTGGTCTAAAACAAGATGACTCATGTGTACCCTACTTTCGTAAGTATAAAATTCTAACACTGCCATCCATGTATATAAGTGAAGTTGCAAATTTTATCCGAAACAATCCTGATTTTTTTGTAGTAATCCCATCGGTAGTCGCCGTGAAGGCACCTTGAAAGTTACTCATGGATGCAAAACTCTTCTCAGGAGAATGAGTGTTAATTGTATGGGACCTCAAATTTATAATAAAATCCCTCTGACAATACGCACGATCAAAGATAATAAAAAATTTAAAACTGCGCTCAATGGCTACCTTGCTGAAAAAGTGTATTATGACATTAGCTTATTTTTAAATGATAAAATAGACATCTAGATATAGGTAGTCATAAGTTTAATAATAATTATAAGGAAATTGACATTTCATATATTGACACTTTTTTTTTCTGTATCTAACTGACATCTTTGTAATACCTATGTTTATGAATGAATAAATAATATGAATATGAATATGAATATGAATGAACTGGATTATAGATTTCACTAATTTATTGCACAACATAAGATTTAACACAAACAGTCTCCAATGAAATGTCTTTTGATATGTTTCTTTGAAAATTTTTATATGTGCTTTGACAACTTTATTAATTCATCCATAAATTCATTTGTTGTACGCAATTGAATAATAATTAAATTTAAATAGTTATTTTTTTTAAAACAGACTTTAGAGTCAACACCAATTATTGATGAAAAACCAACGACTTAGCGTGTTTTGTAACCTTTACGAAGAAGTAGACTTCTTGCTCAATCTTTCTTATTAAAAATTCTTTACAGAAAAGCTTTATACTGCGAGTTCCTATTTCGTTCCTATTTTCATCGTGAACTTTTGATAGGGGTCATGCATGATCCACACAAAACGGAAGACTTCCAGCCATCCCGATATCAGGAAGAAAGTGCAACCGATGCGGTTCTATTACGCTCCGTTTGATTGCAAAGCATTTCTTGCGGTATTCGAAAAATATTGGAGCGAAATTGCATATCTCATATTCGCAATACAAGACTACTGTGAGATATTGGTGTTTTGTATCAATCTATTTCTATAGCTATACATATTTATATCATAATCTTATTTATATCTTAGAGGTTAATTTTTTTTTTAGTAGTAACAATGAATGTGAACTAAATTGATTGTAGCTGCGGTTAGAAACAAATATTTCTGTAATAATCATAATCTTATTTCGTTACGAACTTTGGAGCTCCGTCACAAAACATAAGTTATTGCGATAAACTGTGATGTAGTACTAAAATATCTCTTTGAGAAATTCTGTTCGCAAAATTGTGATACCTTGAGAAAATACCCTACGAAATACCTTATGATTTCACGCTCATTTACATATAACAATATCCTTTGAACACTTGCTCCTTAACCTTTAGATTAACTCAAATATGGAAAATGCCTTTGACACGTTCAGTCACATGGGACTCCATAATCGTTACCTGAGCATAAATAGCGAGTATTTGCCGGTACCGAACTTGACCTCTTGCTATCTTAATCTGATGTCAAGATAGCCGCCTACATTGTTCTCAGCGGGAGCCCATTGAATTTGCGAGAAATTTTATTACAACACATTAAGGTTGAAATTAGCCGAGCAGGATATAAGGATAGTCACGAAATAGACTCGTCTTACATGGCAACATGACTGTGTAACACGTTGCTCGTCGTGATTTCGGATTTCGCATGTGCAAAGCATCCTCCTCGTTCGGATTTCTTATTCGACTGGACCTGTGACGAAATCTTATTTTTACTCCTTTTCGAAATTTTTAAATGATTGGGATAGCATTATCAGTGGCCCTACCTAGTAAGTGTCGTCGACGTCGTCGACTTGTCGAATATGCGCGCGACACGGAGTCGAGTATTAACTGACTATGGAAAAGGGATCTTATTATTAGGACGATGACGTTGAAGTTGCGTTGTATGGAAACGCCGTCAGCTGTCAAAGTGAAGTTGACAGCGATGACGACGGCACTTACGCGGTAGGCCCACAGTTCTTATTGGTTATTGGAGCAATTAAAATTTTGAAATATATGATTGAAATAAAAATTTCATTCATTAAAACACGCTTTTTAATTGTTTTTTTTTTTTTTTTATTTTATACTAGCGCATCCTCGCGGTTTTACCCGCGTGGTGCCCGTTCCCGTAGGAATATCGGGATAAAATATAGCCAATGTCACTCGGGAGAAATGTAGCTTTCTGATGGACTAAGAATTTTCTAAATCGGTCCAGTAGTTCCTGAGATTAGCGCGTTAAAACAAACAAACTCTTCAGCTTTATAATATTATTATAGTATAGATTTCTCAATGTATCGGCACCATTTCTGGTTTCCGTGGTTAAGTCATCCCGTAACTTTAGTGAAGTTCTTTAATTTCAACAGTAAGATGTGCTTCAATTATGATACTAAATAATACAATGTTATTATTTTTCAACCTTACCTCTTTTTTTGTAGCGGTAATTATACCAACCACCTTTTTATGTGAGGAAGTCATGCGGCTCTAAGTCCACTAGTTGGCTACAATATGAATATTAATTTAAAACATATTGAAACGCGAAGAGTGCACAGTAAAAGCAATACCACTGTGTATGAAAAAGGAATATTGCTCGGAGATTTAAAAAATGTGTCAACTCCCCTGCAGCAAAATTCATTGGAACCTCAACTCTATCGCAAAGCCTTTAAGTGGGTTTTCACGGCTGTGGAAATAACTATATACATTTTAAGTCTGACGATGCGCAGAGTTTGCTTTGTATATGGGAACATAGGGTAAGTTTCAAACAGACTAGATGACGCTCTTTTTAAATTCAGTGAAAATATAGGTCTTGTGGGGATAACAGCGCTTCTCTTTGCTGTTTATTTTAGAGAAAATACCATAATGCTGCGAAAATATGAAAGCTGTGTGATAACAGTGAATAGGTAGCTAGAAATAAAACAACTTTTACGGATTTTAAGTGTATTATATTAACCCGAAACATAATTATTTGGTACCATATTTTTGGGGTTTTTTGGGTTTTTTGGTGTCCCGACATTTCGGCACCTTTTCAGTTGCCGTGGTCACGGGTTGACTAGCTACTAATAAGTCTACCTTCAAAAAGTTAATTTATAATTTCGTTCGGATACGGTTAGAGAATTACTTACTCTCTTAATTACTTAATTACTTGCACTCTAAAGCCGCAAAAGTTGTTTCATTTTGACTATGAGTGCGCGAAGAAACTTAAGATGTGCATATGTGGCTAGAAAGAGTTATTTCTGTGAGCGAAACAAGTAGAGGGAAAAGTGACATCCTTTTTGGAACAATAGTTTGAAAATATAGCTAAAGTATAATTTAATTAATCATATTTGGAGACTTATGAATGAGACCTTTTTTGCATAAAGTATCATTTGAATATAATGAATGCTTTATGGTAAAAAAAGATATATTTTTAATATTTGCAATAAAATGTATTTTAAATGTAGAAAGTTCAAAATTTGCTTGAATTAACAAATAATTAGATAATATAGTCGAGCCTCCTAATTTCTCAGTGAATTAAATCCAGATGTAGTGACACGAACTTTTAAAGGTTGCAGTTCCGTCCAAACAAATGTAGGTAATTATAACTTTCTAAATTTGCATTTGAACTCTCGTCGAATCCAACTCGGATGGGCAGCAATTAGGAAGATCTGTAAAATATACGCGTCCAACTTACCTCAGTGTCTCAAGAAGAAAGTCTACGACCAGTGTGTGTTGCCAGTGATGATTTACGGCAGTAAGTCAAATGGTCGCTAACTATGGGTCAGATAAGTAGGCTCAAAGTAACTCAGAGTGCAATGGAGAGAGCTATGCTCGGCGTTTCCCTGCGTGATCGAATCAGAAATGAGGAGATTCGCAGGAGAAATAAAGTTACTGACATCGCTCGAAGGATTGCTCTGCTGAAGTGGCAGTGGGCGGGACACATAGCGATAAGAACCGTTGGTCGTTGGGGCGGAAAGGTTCTGGAATGGCGACCGCGCACCGGCCGACGCTCCGTGGGTAGGCCCCCCACAAGGTGGACCGACGATCTGGTAAAGGTCGCAGAAAGCCGCTGGATGCGGGCAGCGCAAGACCGATCGTCGTGGAGATCCTTGGGGGAGGCCTATACCCAGCAGTGGGTGTCATGTGACTGAGGCGACGACAACGACGAAATTTAAAAAAAAATAATATACTACAATAAGGCACCTTGTCTCAAATCACTCTAAAAGATGTAGGTAGTAAATATTAAACAAGAAAAATAGCATTGTAAAAAAAAAAAAAATTAAGTTATAGAAGTAGTTAGGTTAAATTATTAAAAGCAAATTATCTAATAACGTTTGAATCATTACAATCGGTCCAGCCGTCTTCGAGTAATCGATATACATACATAAAAAATCTTAGTGAACCTGGCTCTAAAGATTTTAGGAGTAATTTCATTGTCAACAGTCTGTAGAGTACTTTCAGTATCAGAGAATGTTTTAAATCTTCATCTTCTAACTTCGCTCTAATGAAATCCGAGAGAGCGGAAATTGCGTACAAATAAATAAAGGTAGTGCAGTCGTTTAGCAACTTTTAAATACACTACCGGTGAATGGAATGCCTTTGTTAATCTAGAAACGAGTTGCGAGAGAGATTGAGATTCAAATAGAAAAGAATTGCAATTTTGTCAGTCAAAAATAAAAAGAAACGGAACAGTCCAAGTTAATTGTTTTATTAAACAGACCTACCGTTATAGGTAAATTGCAGAATTTTCATGGAATTTAGTTTATTACGAAAATTTAAATAGTTGCATTAATTTCTGTTGAAGAGTAAATAAATGTATTTCACAGCGTTAAAAATAGTTAAATAACAAACGGTGGAGTAATTTAATAAATTAAGTTTTTGATTATGATACATTGGTGCCGAGGTAAAATATTAGATGGATAAATATAATAAGGTGCTGGTATGTGCGATGCTAACTCTAGGAATCCAGACAACCGTATAAAACTTTTTTCACAGCTTCATAAAACTGTCGAGCAAAATATGTTATATTCATCTTTGCTAAACAGCAAACTTCCCAAAAAATAATCTGGATAGCCAGTAAATTCTTTCGTGATTTTCTTTTGCTTTGAGGTGCAAGAACCATAAGTGTCTTAAAGATTTACGGTCATTGAAGTCTTGAATACAATGGCAAGAAAAAAAGACACAATAAATTATATTGAAGTGGTTTGGCAAAAATGACAAAGTAGCCAAAATGGACAATAAGAAATATTGAAGGTTTATGGCAAATTGTCCAACACTATTCATTAGGGTATATAGAGTTGTCAGTTAGAAACAGAGCAACGCGGTTTCCTTTCCAACAGGCTGGTTATCTAAATATGAGGGACCGCGGTTCCTGAAATATTTCGATATCGTCAAACTGATTTGGTATTATGTATGCGATCGCTATTTAATGAAGACTCTCGTTGCTTTGGAAACATTCTATAGTGATTTAATAAATAAATAAAATAAAAATCATTTATTTCAGGCAAGTTGCACCCAATGGTACCCAATAATGTTAGTAACAATGTGTCTTAAATGCTATGTTAGTAAATTGTCTATTATTATAATAGTAAATTATGCACTAAGGGCATAAACCTGCTTATTCATATTTATAAAATCATTGAAGGCTTTGTACTTAGTTTTGTTTGTTTCCTTAGTTCCTACAAAATGTGCTATGTAGATAGATAATAATATGCAATTTTTGACAGTGTAATAACTAAAGTTGGGTAATTGTGTTGCTTAATGCTAAATTAAAAGTAATTTTAAAATAATATAAAATTAATGTAAAGAAGTTTTATATACTATGAATTTAATTAATAGTAAGTAAAACGGCAATAGCTGTCCCTCATGGTTGCTGTGCCCTTGCAGGGCGTCACTTGTACATATTTATATTTTGTAACACCTTGTTATGCCTGTGACATGCAATAAATATTTGAATCTGAGTCTGAAAAAAAACCCCGATACATATAGTCTGATTTTTAATTCGACAAAATTCTGACAGTCTGAAGTGTGACCATTAAAAAAATGGTCCCGCCAAAAGCGGAACGCATTTGAACGATATTAAGTCAAAAGAAAAGAAACTGTTGAAGTTAAGGTTTCAATAAGAAAAACGAGGACTTAAAATTTAACATAATATTATTAAATAGTAATCAGATCTTTTTATATTAAATTATTGAAGTTACAACAATCAATAAGGAATATATTTTATATATGTATAAATATAATTATTATAAGATCGCTGAGTGTCCTTCAAGAGATGGACGCGTGTCCAGTGTTGCATTATAGCACTATCCACGTCCAGCTTCTCAGCTACTGTCCGCAAGAGACCATTGAAGCTGCTCCGCACACGATGGATCAAAGACACAATGCGTTTTCTTATCAGAGCTGAGAAGCTGTCCACCTTCGACTCAGCTAACATCCTGATGCACTGCAGTGACGACGAAGCCCCAAAATATTGTTATATTGGGTGTGTACTCTTTTGGAGTAATTCATCCACAAGGAGTGACATTACGTTTTAAAAAGGGTAATTTTAACTTGCTTGGTACATCGTGCAAACTTGCGGGTAAGCATATTAGCCCTAATACACAGCGCCCTACGTTCCGCTTCAATGTCAAGGTCATCCTTGAGCGAGTCGGTAACCCAGTGTCCCAGGTATTTAAAACTCTGCACAGCCCTAAAAGGATCCCCATTTAGCTTCACGTTAGGTACTTTATAAGTCTTATAGGCAGCCTTAAAAATTAACAGTTCCATTAAAAGTAAATAAGATTAACGATTAAATGGTCTTTGAATATTTCTATAGAAACTAGCGCCACTGGTAAAGAGTAAAAAGAGTTTTCATAGAGTTAGTTTAATTATCTTTTGGTCACAGAGTATTTGTTTAATAATGTAAGAATCTTGAAAATGTTTTCTGTGGCCTGTCTGTATTCTGTCGTTTTAGTCCCTCTGTTATTCGTTAGAGGCAGTATTAACATATTTGCCTAAAATCGTGTTTGACAGCGATCTTTTCCGTAATTTTGACTGGTCGATAGTTAAATAATCAGCCTGCATGCCGCAAAGAAACCGCGTTGTTCTATGGTTAGAGACAAAGAATCTCAACTACGTTAAAAATATGAGGTCGTGCCACGACGACGTTTTTAAACTGCCATTATCAGACTTTTTTAATTTACTTTATTTTGTATGGATACCACATGGCCATGGGCCTCTATGTGAATCGAATAGCAGATGAAATCGAAATCCAAACGTGTTCCCTAAAGAACGAAGGAGCGAGATGATAACATTCTGACTGTACCATTGCAATCTCGATCATTATTTAGTAGAGATTACTACTTAAAACTTGCCTTGAAACTATTGTTATATAGGAAAACTGCTAGTTACTCCATTCAGGGATTAAAAACAGAATATTTTTTAATAACACATGGTTGTGTCACGGGGACAAAATTGTCTTAGTCTGTATGGCACAACTGGTTGTGCAATGCAGTTGGTCCAATGGGCCGACCACGGGCTAAATAATAGGGAAAATATTGAATTAAACAACTTTTGCTGATTTTAAGTCCACTATATTTACCCTAAAGATATATATGGTACTATATTTTGGGTCTTTGGTTTTCCGACGTTTCGGCACTTTTTCAGTTGCCGTGGTCGCCGGTTGACAAAATCCGCTAAGTTGTTTTATTTCAATTATGAATGTGCGAAGAAACTTAAGATGTGCTGGAAAATAGTTTTAGAGCAAACTCCTCATGTTTGCGCGATTAGCTCAAGGAAGTAGTTAAAACATACATAGGTAGGTATAATTTAAAACCCATAACATTAAACATTCCTATAGTTATCTATCACATCAATATATTTTTTATGTTATCCGGAAAGGAAGCAGTTGTCGCATTCCATAAAATTTCAAAGGTCTCAATAATAATGGCCATAAAACGACGTTTATTAATTTACTATTTATGACTGGTTCTATAGCCGATCAGTAGATTATTTAGCTATAAAATAGGATGTCGTATAAGACGATTCCCATGGTTGTTGTAATAAAAAAATACAATACCAGAGACTTTTTAAATTTTGACAGTTTGACTATATGCGGCCAAAATTTGATTTCAACTTCGCGGATATTTTTCTAGATATTTTTAAATATCATCCCCTATTTTAACCCCCATATAAGCTAACGTATTTTTAAGAACCTATAGTTGAGTATTATTACTTATTCCATATTCAATCAATCTTGTGTATACCTATTATTGGTATGCATGTAAGAATTGTACCACTAGCTATAATTTATTATAACAATGAATGTACATGTTATGCTGTTGGTGTACCTAAATAAATAAGATAAGTTTCCTATATTCCTTTATTCGACTTTATATTTTATTTAATTTGATGTCAACATTTGACAACATTTTCCAACTTTAATATGAGAAATGTCAAGTTTACATTAAAATCTCAGTGTATTAAAATAACAATATAAATAAGTTTCATACAATCAAATCAATTATTAAGTTAGAAATAATCATCTGTTACATTTCCTGGTTTTGCCTTCGTCTATGTGGAGCTCGATCGGACCCCCATCACGGACTGGGATTTGGTAAATCCTCGGTATAGTAAAATCCAATTTACTTCTTTTTTTACTGAATAACTTCGTTAAATTCTTAGTTTAAACCATAGCTAGATAAATATTCTACGTATACTTAATTTGATAAATATTAAACAAGAAAATATACTAGAAAAACGCAATCCCGTCAGGGCGACATGAGACTAGTTGCTTTTTTCTAGTATATTTTCTTGTTTAATATTTATCACATAAAAAAAGCATTGTAAAATGCAAAATTAAAAAGTTATAAATATACTTAATTTTTCATTGTAAAATTTACAGTAAAAGACGATTCATGCTGGGAACTATTTTCAGGTGTTAAAATTTTATCAATTTACCACAAACTTGAAACCCAGAATGACGCGATTTTAAATGACTCCCTCATAAATTCTCAGATTTGCTGTAATTTTTTTGCTCTTAGCAAATTGTAATAGGTTAGAGAAGAAAATGTACAGTAAACACAGTTTTTTTTTGTAAAAGTGTTCTATCGAACCCCGATCGGGCCGCGGCACAGTCGTGTTTGAAGGTCTCCCTCATCAATTTTCAGTACTACCAACTACCTGTTAATGGGGTAATTCGCTGTCTTTTTTATTCTTAGTCGATTGTTATAGGGTAGAAAGGTACAGATATAGTTATCATTGACATTTCTTTGTTTTTAATTGTAAGAGTGGTATTCGCGGTACTTCAAAGGTACAACACGCTAAAAACTTTTCTGCCGAGCGCAACACACAATTTTTCACCTCACAACAGCGAGGAACATTTTATGGTTGTTTCCGCGGTCAACTTCCGGTAAAAAATCTTGAAACATAAAGTTTAATCTAAATATACCTTATTCTCGTTGTTTGAATGATATAAAAAAACTAAAATAATAAAAAAGGGAGTATTATATTTAATTCAAAGTTATTTAAAGTAGGAATATATTGTTACTTATTAAAAATAATAAAAACGATTCCGTAAATGTTGACACTGACATGAGTTACAAGACAAAGACAATTTAAATATTTAGTACTTGTTCTTTTGCAGTTAAATATGAGAGGAAACATAAAACCATGTTTAGAAAATGAGTCGTAATAAGTATATTAAATAATGAGTTTTTTTCGTAACCGCACACTCTTTTCGTGGAATCCACAAGTACCTATTGTAAAAGTAGAACGTTATTCTTATTATGATTTAAAACTATATGTATGTATTAGTAAAAATATTTTACTTCTAAATATTTGCTTCTTCTTTTTATTTTCGAGTCGAAAGCAGACCTGAATTAATAATTAACTGATTCGTAATACAGCCGTCGCAAGTGAACAAGCATTTAATTCAAATGAATTGCCGCCATTTTCATTGTTTGGTTACAGTAAAAAGTTTTCTTATCATTTTATAAAAAAAAAATGACCTAAGAGTTTTGCATAGCTTGAACTGAAATGAAATGCCACCATTTTCATTGATTTTTTTTTCAGTAAAAAGTTTCGTCATTTTATAAGAAAAGATATTGGTTCACCAAGGAGTTTTACATGCTTAAATGGTAAAGTGTACTTTACAATTCAAGCATTCACCCTATGCTTGATTTGTAAAGTGATTTGAAAATGGAACATTCTATCTAAACAATGCACTGTGTTGCACATGCCAACTTACACAGCCTCTTACCATATCTAGTAAATCCTAGTTACCGAGCAGTATGATGTAACATATATTACCTCACGTAAAACTAAAATACTCCATGATGAAATGTGTGATAAATCAATATTATTATTAATGTCAGTTCTACTGATTCAATTGTATCACTACACTAGTGTATCGTGAGTTTTAATGGAGATTATCAACTTATTAGCGGCTGCCTGCGGTTCCCGTTCCCATGGGAATATCCGGATAAAAAGCTCTTATGTTTTAATCCAGACTATATGCTATCCGAGGACCAAATTTCATCCAAATAATTTCAGCAGTTTTTGCGTGGAACAACGTGCTAACAAACAAGCAAATATCTTCACAAATTTTCGCATTTATTATATTAGACGTAATTTTCTTTTTACCTCACACGCTCTGAAAAGGAGGTTTTGTTAATCAGTTTAGGCGTAGAAAATCGCTTTTTGCGGGCTAGCGCGGCAAAGTACTTTTTTAATTTAATACCTTAAAGTATGTCATAATGCGTTCCGAATCGCACTATTGACTTTTTTGTTATATTTGATTCTTATTTTCAATAGCTTTAAAGTAATTATAATACTCCGTTTTGGTTTTATTATATTATTTTAGTTCATTGAATCATAAAAACAATAACAATAAGATTAAACTATTTGTTATAAGAATTTTATATTAGACTGGGTTAGATTTAACAACCTATAATTGGATTTCGGACTGTGACATAAATCTTTATTTTTAAATTGTCTTTGTCTTGTACCTTATGTCAGTGTCAACATTTACGGAATCGTTTTTATTCTTATTAATAAGTAACAATATATTCCTACTTTAAATAACTTTGAATTAACAATAATAATCCCTTTTAGTTTTTAATACCATTAAAACAACGAGAATATGGTATATTTAGATTAAACTTTATGTTTAATTTTTTTTTTACCGGAAGTTGACCGCGGAAACAACCATAAAATGTTCCTCGCTGTTGTGAGGTGAA
This sequence comes from Chrysoteuchia culmella, assembly GCA_910589605.1. Taxonomy (NCBI): domain Eukaryota; kingdom Metazoa; phylum Arthropoda; class Insecta; order Lepidoptera; family Crambidae; genus Chrysoteuchia; species Chrysoteuchia culmella. Next base: position 14,309,785 of record OU342653.1, read on the forward strand.
AAATTGTGTGTAGCGTCTTGTACCTTTGAAATCCTCGCTTCGCTCAGGATTCAATCTTTGAACCACGAGCATAGCTAGTGGTTCTCCTAGAATCCTTCACTTGCTCAGATTTTAATAGAGGCAACTCGCCGCTAAATAACCAACTTTCCAGCCTTGTATAACAAATAACTATTGAAATTTTGCTTTTGAAATTTAAACTTTGACTTTCTGAGTGCCAAAATTAATTAAAATTAGTTCTTCGGTTTTTGCGTCTTAGAGCAAACATCTAAATACACAAACTGGTATTTTTAATATCGAGGATGAACGAGAAGGATATTGTGAAATCGTTACAAATTCGTTGTATTTCAACTCCTTCATAAAACATTTTATATAATTTGAAGTGAGTATGGCGATAGCAATTTGATAGCAATGCGCATTGCAAGAAAATTCCCATGATAATACAGTATCAATCCCATGTAACTGCTCTGTATTCCTGAGTAGACCGGTCTTGTTACTCTGAGAATATTATTCTGTATCTTGGCCACAAATACAAACATTGTGTCCAGTTAATATTAGATACTGGATATTTTATTTTATTGACATCAATGAGAATACATTGGCAGTGTATCAAATAATATAGGAATTCATGAGTCAAAGAGGAAAATCTCAATATGAATGTTCTTATATGGCAAGAAAATTCTAATACTATCATAATCAAGTTTTTTTGTGGATTGTATTTTTTATTGGATACATGTATTAGTTTACCATTTTTTTATATAGGAAAACAACTTAAAAAGGTAGAAATCGTCATGATTCTTTTTTACAATTGGTATTAAAGCTTATAAAATTAATGACAAATGTATGTTTATAGACCAGTCAATTATGTTACATTCGAAATCGGCATAATTCCGATACATCTGCATTTTTGGTTTTTTGGGGTTCACCTAGTTAGTATTTATCCAGATTTGCAGCTTTCTAAAATGTAAGCTCGCTGAGTTATTCCGATTTCAGCTCTAACTTTTACGATATGACGGCCTAGCAAAGAGATGTTTAGAACTTAAAATTTACTACGTAAGAAAAAACTTATTGTATCAACAGTGTAAAATGAAGCCTTTAAAGAAATATACACGGTTTTCTTCTTAAATTCTTCTTTTGGAACATGTGCAAGGCGATGCATTTAAACTGGAACTATGTCATCTATAAGAGGAAATGAAATCATTTAAAAAACGGAGCGTTGTATGATATGAACTGCGGAAGCATCGAAACATATTTTTTATCGGTTAAAAAGTTTCATAAGAAATAGAAATAGAAAAATAATTATTTTGACATCACACAAAGGGATACATTAACACAAACATATTACATCACAGTAGAAGTAGGTAAAAGTACCGATACAACAAAAAGAGAGAAAACAAACAAAAGCACAATCAAATAAAAAAGCATTAATGATTGTTAGTAGATACAGATAAGTAGTAGATGTACATAAAAAAGCTTCACGACGAATATCATCATCATCGCAAAAACTTCCGACCTGCGATGCGGCGTCACATCGCATCGCAGTTCTGTGTGGAAGCCCTTTAACAACTGCAAACACAATAGGAGGAAACCGAACAGATTAACGTGCCTTCCGAGGCACGGAGGAGCTGGCGATAACATTTTTTTTTAACTATTTATCGGAAATCTGTTTTAGGCACTTCCCGTTGTAGAAAGATTAAAAGGTTGATATTTCACAATTTTAAAACTCTTCTTGAGAATAAGCAAATGATAACAACAAACAAGACAAAAAAGAGAAACAAAAAGTTCTCTTTAATGTATATTTTATTCATCTTCTCAATTCATTCAACGTCCCACAATAAATTGTCATTACAAATCACTGCACTCAAAAAAATATGATAACAACAATTTTCATATCAGCAAAAGAAATATAAAATGGGATACGTTTTGAATAATAATATACTTTTTAAACAATTTCTATTTATATTGGTCTGGCATTATTTGTATAGCGGGATTGTACAAGTCAAAGTCACTCGTGCGTAGCGTGGTCAAACAAATAAAGAAGTGACTATGAATATTTAGTACTTGTTCTTTTGCAGTTAAATATGAGAGGAAACATAAAACCATGTTTAGAAAATGAGTCGTAATAAGTATATTAAATAATGAGTTTTTTTCGTAACCGCACACTCTTTTCGTGGAATCCACAAGTACCTATTGTAAAAGTAGAACGTTATTCTTATTATGATTTAAAACTATATGTATGTATTAGTAAAAATATTTTACTTCTAAATATTTGCTTCTTCTTTTTATTTTCGAGTCGAAAGCAGACCTGAATTGTGTAGATTTATGAGGTTCTCCTGCGATGAATATAGGTGTAAAAAACTCAAAATTCTAGCAAAAAAGTATACAATAATATAGTTTTCACCTCACACGCTCTGAAAAGGAGGTTTTGTCAATCAATTTAGACGTAGAAAATCGCTTTTTGCGGCCTAGCGCGGCAAAGTACTTTTTTAAATTTAATACCTAAAAATATGTCTTAATGCGTTCCGAATCGCACTATTGACTTTTTTGTTATATTTGATTCTTATTTTAAATAGCTTTAAATTAATTATAATACTCCGTTTTGGTTTAATTATATTATTTTAGTTCATTGAATCATAAAAACAATAACAATAACAATAAGATTAAACTATTTGTTATAAGAATTTTATATTAGGCTGGGTGAGATTTCACAACCTATAATTGGATTTCGGACTGTGAAAAAAATCTTTATTTTTAAATTGTCTTTGTCTTGTAACTCATGTCAGTGTCAACATTTACGGAATCGTTTTTATTATTTTTAATAAGTAACAATATATTCCTACTTTAAATAACTTTGAATTAAATATAATACTCCCTTTTTTATTATTTTAGTTTTTTTATATCATTCAAACAACGAGAATAAGGTATATTTAGATTAAACTTTATGTTTCAAGATTTTTTACCGGAAGTTGACCGCGGAAACAACCATAAAATGTTCCTCGCTGTTGTGAGGTAAATAATGGAGTTGCGCGCGGAGCGCGGTTCGGATCACACCAACGTCAACTTGTTCGTCGCATATTATTAATTTCTCACCGAAAAACAAAAGAGTTTAGTCAAGTGTGTTATATTGTCGTGTAGCTGAAGTGGAAGGCTAACTAGTGGTGGAAACAGTTTTGAAAAATCTACACGCAAAGTGGAAATACAAGCGTTTTCATTTCGAAAATAAATAATAACGGCAATAACTACGCGTCTGCGAGCTGCCAGCAGCGCGTCGAGTCATCGGTTACGTCAGACCCCCTCCCCGCTCGGCGTGTAACGTAGCGAGCGCCCGACCACCGGCCGGACAGTGCACACACGGATAAGTACTTATTAACCTTCGCGCCTTGCGCTTTTAATTTGAGCAGTAATACTGAGCACGCAAAAATGAAAAACTGTTACGCTTGTGGAGAGATTATTCAAAGCTTAAATTACATGGATTGCTCTAAGTGTGACAAGGTTTATGATTTACTATGCTTAAAAATAACAGAAAATAATTTTAAAAACATGTCACAAGCACATAAGGAAAACTGGGTGTGCCCAAAATGCACTTGCTTGCGCCCTAAAAGTGATAATACACTTACCCCAGTCCGCCAACCAACTACAAGTTCCTTTGACGACTCGCTTAGCATGTCCTCGAACGTCAGCATGATACGTGGCTCTAAACCTAAAACTAAAGTAAATAAAGATTGCGACCAGTGCCAAGGCTTTGATCCATCGCTTTTGATCGCAGAAATACGCCAGCTTAGACAGGAAATGAGTGATTTACGTTCTCAAAATAGTGAGTTGAATCTTTTGAGACAAGAGGTCGTTGAACTCAAAGAGCTTTGCTCAACGTCTTTAATTAAGAATCAAAACACATATCTTAAAAAATACGAATCTTCGTTGCTGGAAATAACAAATCTTAAATCCACAGTATTAGAACTCCAACAACAACTTAATATGCAAGAACAAAATTCCTTAAGGAACGATATCGAGATAGTTGGTGTTCCTGAATCGGACAGCGACGATTTAACACGGATAGTGATTACGACTGCCCAAGAGTTAGGAATACAATTGATGCAATCGGACATTGATGACATACACCGTGTTGGACCAAAACGGCCTCGCGGTTCAAAAGTCACCAAACCGGAGGGACAGATATCACGGCCAATAGTGGTCAAACTACTACGTAGATCAAAAAAGGAAGAACTTATAAGGGCCGCAAAGGCAAAAAAGAACCTTACGTCCCAGAACATTGTAACCGGTACATCTGAAAAGTTGTTCATTAATGAAAGATTAACAAAGTACAATCGGTTGTTATTTCGTGAGAGCAGATCTAGAAAATCGCTCCATAACTTTCGTCACTGCTGGACAAGTAATGGAGGTATCTTCGTGCGAGAAACGGACAACAATCCATCCATTCGCATTTATTCAACAGCCGATCTTGATGAAAAAGTTGGACCCCCAGCAACAAATTAGTTTAGCTTTTATGATTCTATTGTTTAGCGATCTCATTAGTTACATTATGTTTTTTTCACTTTTAGTATTTGTATGCATGCAGTATACTTATAGTCAAACTTATTTTATTTTAAATTATACACAAACTACATTTCCTACACACAAACACCAAACACTCACATACACACACACAACAACAATTCTCACGAATCTTCACACAACTCAAGAGCAGGCTTTTAACTTAAGGTACGCAACTGATAAAAATAAGTGCATTTCAGTGTCATTTATGGTGTTTTGGCAGTTTTTTAAAATTGTACAAACATTTTTGCATGATGATCCCGGACCTTTTGGATAATTGTGACAATATTTTAAACATAAACTGCCAAACACTTGAGACACTGGAAGACTGCGCTAGCTTAGTACCTACTTCAAAGTACAACATCAAAGTTTTGACCTTCAATATACGTAGCATAACTAAAAACTTTGACGGATTTCTTATAATGATGGGACGTCTAAAGATAAATTTTGACGTAATTGTTCTTACAGAGTGCTGGCTGAATGAGGACACTCCAATACCAATATTAACAGGCTTCAACAGCTATCGAACACAAAAGTATATAAATAAGAGTGGCGGTGTTACTGTTTATGTTAATAATAAATGGTACCCGACTGTTTCAGAACCTATATTAGAAGACTGTAACTGCTTAGAGATAAAGTTAAGTATAGATATAACAATATTTGGGATCTACCGATCTCCTTCCTTTCACTTTGTTGATAAATTCTTATGTTCATTAGACAGTACCTTAAAAAATGCTAGCAATACAAAGCGCTTGATTGTAGCAGGAGATATAAACTTAGATCTATGTAGCAGCCCACTCACTGAGCAATGTACGGAGTACCTTAGTCTCTTAATAGAAAACCAATTGCTACCCGCAATCACTCATCCGACTAGGTTTGATGCTTGTCTCGATCACATTTTTATAAAAAAAGACACCTCTGCGATTGGTATTGTTGCAAAAACGGATCTAACTGATCACGATGTAAGCATATTAGGCTTTTCCTCTACTCTTTCGAATCAGAAACCACACAAACGAACAAAACTCGTTATTGATTACCCGGCGGTAAATGCTACTTTGCAGTCCGTTGATTGGTCCGATGTTTTTAACGCGAATAATGTCGACGAAGCTGTAATTTCTTTTAGTGAAATAATAAACAATGCAATTTCAAACAACTCCAAAGAATATACAGTTTCACGTGCTAAATTTACTATTAAACCCTGGATCACCCCGGGTTTAATCAAATGCCAAAAAAACCGTGATCATTTACACCTCGAGGCCAGAAAAAATCCGAATAACGAAGTAGCTCAAATCACCTATAAAAGATACCGAAATTTTTTAAACAATTTACTGCACAGGTTAAAAACGACTTATGAAAATGAACAACTAACAGCTAATGTAAAAGATACTAAAAAACTCTGGACTACAGTTAAACAAATATGTAACTTCACTAACTCCCGAAATGACGCAAGTGATCTTATTGACGCTTCCAACCCTAACCAGTCACTAAATAATTGTAATCAGTACTTTGCCAACGTTGGAAAAACTCTTGCAAATAACACGCTAAACATAATAAACAAATCGGAGGAAGCCCTCGCTGCCCAAGTTAAAACTGACTGTTGCCCTGAGAACTCCTTCTTTTTAGCTCCCACGGATCATGAAGAGATTACTCAATACATTAAAGAACTCAAAGTTGGCAGCGCCCCGGGGCTAGACAGATGTACCCCTATTTTAATAAAACATATTTGCCCAACAATAATAGAACCCTTAACGTATATCTACAATAAAAGCATAGAAACAGGGAAATTTCCTGAACCATGGAAATTAGGAGTAATAACCCCAATTTACAAAGACGGATCCAAATCTACACCTTGCAACTACCGACCTATAACACTACTAAGTGTCTTCTCAAAATTATTAGAAAAAGTCGTATGCAAAAGACTGGTTAGCTTCATTGAAAAACACTCCCTTTTATCGGAAAAGCAGTTTGGCTTCAGGCGTCATAAGTCGACAGAGAACGCAGTTGTGTTATTTACCGAAACAGTAGCTTCAGTTTTGGACCAGAATGAGTGCTGCCTTGGGGTATTTCTAGACCTAGCCAGGGCGTTTGATACGGTTTCGATTCCAATACTGTTACAAAAACTTCAAAGCGTAGGTATACGAGGTTTAGCCAGTAACTGGTTCGGTTCTTACCTCTTAGGTCGTCAACAGTGCGTGAAGGTCGGATCGAACGTGAGCAGTCCCCTTTCAGTAGAATATGGCGTACCCCAGGGCAGCATTCTTGGCCCGGTACTATTCCTGATTTATATCAACGGCCTTCTAAGCGTACCTTTAGTGGGAGCTGACATGATTTGCTACGCTGACGACACAGACACATCTTTATTAGCTCAAGGAAGTAGTTAAAACATACATAGGTAGGTATAATTTAAAACCCATAACATTAAACATTCCTATAGTTATCTATCACATCAATATATTTTTTATGTTATCCGGAAAGGAAGCAGTTGTCGCATTCCATAAAATTTCAAAGGTCTCAATAATAATGGCCATAAAACGACGTTTATTAATTTACTATTTATGACTGGTTCTATAGCCGATCAGTAGATTATTTAGCTATAAAATAGGATGTCGTATAAGACGATTCCCATGGTTGTTGTAATAAAAAAATACAATACCAGAGACTTTTTAAATTTTGACAGTTTGACTATATGCGGCCAAAATTTGATTTCAACTTCGCGGATATTTTTCTAGATATTTTTAAATATCATCCCCTATTTTAACCCCCATATAAGCTAACGTATTTTTAAGAACCTATAGTTGAGTATTATTACTTATTCCATATTCAATCAATCTTGTGTATACCTATTATTGGTATGCATGTAAGAATTGTACCACTAGCTATAATTTATTATAACAATGAATGTACATGTTATGCTGTTGGTGTACCTAAATAAATAAGATAAGTTTCCTATATTCCTTTATTCGACTTTATATTTTATTTAATTTGATGTCAACATTTGACAACATTTTCCAACTTTAATATGAGAAATGTCAAGTTTACATTAAAATCTCAGTGTATTAAAATAACAATATAAATAAGTTTCATACAATCAAATCAATTATTAAGTTAGAAATAATCATCTGTTACATTTCCTGGTTTTGCCTTCGTCTATGTGGAGCTCGATCGGACCCCCATCACGGACTGGGATTTGGTAAATCCTCGGTATAGTAAAATCCAATTTACTTCTTTTTTTACTGAATAACTTCGTTAAATTCTTAGTTTAAACCATAGCTAGATAAATATTCTACGTATACTTAATTTGATAAATATTAAACAAGAAAATATACTAGAAAAACGCAATCCCGTCAGGGCGACATGAGACTAGTTGCTTTTTTCTAGTATATTTTCTTGTTTAATATTTATCACATAAAAAAAGCATTGTAAAATGCAAAATTAAAAAGTTATAAATATACTTAATTTTTCATTGTAAAATTTACAGTAAAAGACGATTCATGCTGGGAACTATTTTCAGGTGTTAAAATTTTATCAATTTACCACAAACTTGAAACCCAGAATGACGCGATTTTAAATGACTCCCTCATAAATTCTCAGATTTGCTGTAATTTTTTTGCTCTTAGCAAATTGTAATAGGTTAGAGAAGAAAATGTACAGTAAACACAGTTTTTTTTTGTAAAAGTGTTCTATCGAACCCCGATCGGGCCGCGGCACAGTCGTGTTTGAAGGTCTCCCTCATCAATTTTCAGTACTACCAACTACCTGTTAATGGGGTAATTCGCTGTCTTTTTTATTCTTAGTCGATTGTTATAGGGTAGAAAGGTACAGATATAGTTATCATTGACATTTCTTTGTTTTTAATTGTAAGAGTGGTATTCGCGGTACTTCAAAGGTACAACACGCTAAAAACTTTTCTGCCGAGCGCAACACACAATTTTTCACCTCACAACAGCGAGGAACATTTTATGGTTGTTTCCGCGGTCAACTTCCGGTAAAAAATCTTGAAACATAAAGTTTAATCTAAATATACCTTATTCTCGTTGTTTGAATGATATAAAAAAACTAAAATAATAAAAAAGGGAGTATTATATTTAATTCAAAGTTATTTAAAGTAGGAATATATTGTTACTTATTAAAAATAATAAAAACGATTCCGTAAATGTTGACACTGACATGAGTTACAAGACAAAGACAATTTAAATATTTAGTACTTGTTCTTTTGCAGTTAAATATGAGAGGAAACATAAAACCATGTTTAGAAAATGAGTCGTAATAAGTATATTAAATAATGAGTTTTTTTCGTAACCGCACACTCTTTTCGTGGAATCCACAAGTACCTATTGTAAAAGTAGAACGTTATTCTTATTATGATTTAAAACTATATGTATGTATTAGTAAAAATATTTTACTTCTAAATATTTGCTTCTTCTTTTTATTTTCGAGTCGAAAGCAGACCTGAATTAATAATTAACTGATTCGTAATACAGCCGTCGCAAGTGAACAAGCATTTAATTCAAATGAATTGCCGCCATTTTCATTGTTTGGTTACAGTAAAAAGTTTTCTTATCATTTTATAAAAAAAAAATGACCTAAGAGTTTTGCATAGCTTGAACTGAAATGAAATGCCACCATTTTCATTGATTTTTTTTTCAGTAAAAAGTTTCGTCATTTTATAAGAAAAGATATTGGTTCACCAAGGAGTTTTACATGCTTAAATGGTAAAGTGTACTTTACAATTCAAGCATTCACCCTATGCTTGATTTGTAAAGTGATTTGAAAATGGAACATTCTATCTAAACAATGCACTGTGTTGCACATGCCAACTTACACAGCCTCTTACCATATCTAGTAAATCCTAGTTACCGAGCAGTATGATGTAACATATATTACCTCACGTAAAACTAAAATACTCCATGATGAAATGTGTGATAAATCAATATTATTATTAATGTCAGTTCTACTGATTCAATTGTATCACTACACTAGTGTATCGTGAGTTTTAATGGAGATTATCAACTTATTAGCGGCTGCCTGCGGTTACACCCGCGTGGTTCCCGTTCCCATGGGAATATCCGGATAAAAAGCTCTTATGTTTTAATCCAGACTATATGCTATCCGAGGACCAAATTTCATCCAAATAATTTCAGCAGTTTTTGCGTGGAACAACGTGCTAACAAACAAGCAAATATCTTCACAAATTTTCGCATTTATTATATTAGACGTAATTTTCTTTTTACCTCACACGCTCTGAAAAGGAGGTTTTGTTAATCAGTTTAGGCGTAGAAAATCGCTTTTTGCGGGCTAGCGCGGCAAAGTACTTTTTAATTTAATACCTTAAAGTATGTCATAATGCGTTCCGAATCGCACTATTGACTTTTTTGTTATATTTGATTCTTATTTTCAATAGCTTTAAAGTAATTATAATACTCCGTTTTGGTTTTATTATATTATTTTAGTTCATTGAATCATAAAAACAATAACAATAAGATTAAACTATTTGTTATAAGAATTTTATATTAGACTGGGTTAGATTTAACAACCTATAATTGGATTTCGGACTGTGACATAAATCTTTATTTTTAAATTGTCTTTGTCTTGTACCTTATGTCAGTGTCAACATTTACGGAATCGTTTTTATTCTTATTAATAAGTAACAATATATTCCTACTTTAAATAACTTTGAATTAACAATAATAATCCCTTTTAGTTTTTAATACCATTAAAACAACGAGAATATGGTATATTTAGATTAAACTTTATGTTTAATTTTTTTTTTACCGGAAGTTGACCGCGGAAACAACCATAAAATGTTCCTCGCTGTTGTGAGGTGAAAAATTGTGTGTAGCGTCTTGTACCTTTGAAATCCTCGCTTCGCTCAGGATTCAATCTTTGAACCACGAGCATAGCTAGTGGTTCTCCTAGAATCCTTCACTTGCTCAGATTTTAATAGAGGCAACTCGCCGCTAAATAACCAACTTTCCAGCCTTGTATAACAAATAACTATTGAAATTTTGCTTTTGAAATTTAAACTTTGACTTTCTGAGTGCCAAAATTAATTAAAATTAGTTCTTCGGTTTTTGCGTCTTAGAGCAAACATCTAAATACACAAACTGGTATTTTTAATATCGAGGATGAACGAGAAGGATATTGTGAAATCGTTACAAATTCGTTGTATTTCAACTCCTTCATAAAACATTTTATATAATTTGAAGTGAGTATGGCGATAGCAATTTGATAGCAATGCGCATTGCAAGAAAATTCCCATGATAATACAGTATCAATCCCATGTAACTGCTCTGTATTCCTGAGTAGACCGGTCTTGTTACTCTGAGAATATTATTCTGTATCTTGGCCACAAATACAAACATTGTGTCCAGTTAATATTAGATACTGGATATTTTATTTTATTGACATCAATGAGAATACATTGGCAGTGTATCAAATAATATAGGAATTCATGAGTCAAAGAGGAAAATCTCAATATGAATGTTCTTATATGGCAAGAAAATTCTAATACTATCATAATCAAGTTTTTTTGTGGATTGTATTTTTTATTGGATACATGTATTAGTTTACCATTTTTTTATATAGGAAAACAACTTAAAAAGGTAGAAATCGTCATGATTCTTTTTTACAATTGGTATTAAAGCTTATAAAATTAATGACAAATGTATGTTTATAGACCAGTCAATTATGTTACATTCGAAATCGGCATAATTCCGATACATCTGCATTTTTGGTTTTTTGGGGTTCACCTAGTTAGTATTTATCCAGATTTGCAGCTTTCTAAAATGTAAGCTCGCTGAGTTATTCCGATTTCAGCTCTAACTTTTACGATATGACGGCCTAGCAAAGAGATGTTTAGAACTTAAAATTTACTACGTAAGAAAAAACTTATTGTATCAACAGTGTAAAATGAAGCCTTTAAAGAAATATACACGGTTTTCTTCTTAAATTCTTCTTTTGGAACATGTGCAAGGCGATGCATTTAAACTGGAACTATGTCATCTATAAGAGGAAATGAAATCATTTAAAAAACGGAGCGTTGTATGATATGAACTGCGGAAGCATCGAAACATATTTTTTATCGGTTAAAAAGTTTCATAAGAAATAGAAATAGAAAAATAATTATTTTGACATCACACAAAGGGATACATTAACACAAACATATTACATCACAGTAGAAGTAGGTAAAAGTACCGATACAACAAAAAGAGAGAAAACAAACAAAAGCACAATCAAATAAAAAAGCATTAATGATTGTTAGTAGATACAGATAAGTAGTAGATGTACATAAAAAAGCTTCACGACGAATATCATCATCATCGCAAAAACTTCCGACCTGCGATGCGGCGTCACATCGCATCGCAGTTCTGTGTGGAAGCCCTTTAACAACTGCAAACACAATAGGAGGAAACCGAACAGATTAACGTGCCTTCCGAGGCACGGAGGAGCTGGCGATAACATTTTTTTTTAACTATTTATCGGAAATCTGTTTTAGGCACTTCCCGTTGTAGAAAGATTAAAAGGTTGATATTTCACAATTTTAAAACTCTTCTTGAGAATAAGCAAATGATAACAACAAACAAGACAAAAAAGAGAAACAAAAAGTTCTCTTTAATGTATATTTTATTCATCTTCTCAATTCATTCAACGTCCCACAATAAATTGTCATTACAAATCACTGCACTCAAAAAAATATGATAACAACAATTTTCATATCAGCAAAAGAAATATAAAATGGGATACGTTTTGAATAATAATATACTTTTTAAACAATTTCTATTTATATTGGTCTGGCATTATTTGTATAGCGGGATTGTACAAGTCAAAGTCACTCGTGCGTAGCGTGGTCAAACAAATAAAGAAGTGACTATGAATATTTAGTACTTGTTCTTTTGCAGTTAAATATGAGAGGAAACATAAAACCATGTTTAGAAAATGAGTCGTAATAAGTATATTAAATAATGAGTTTTTTTCGTAACCGCACACTCTTTTCGTGGAATCCACAAGTACCTATTGTAAAAGTAGAACGTTATTCTTATTATGATTTAAAACTATATGTATGTATTAGTAAAAATATTTTACTTCTAAATATTTGCTTCTTCTTTTTATTTTCGAGTCGAAAGCAGACCTGAATTGTGTAGATTTATGAGGTTCTCCTGCGATGAATATAGGTGTAAAAAACTCAAAATTCTAGCAAAAAAGTATACAATAATATAGTTTTCACCTCACACGCTCTGAAAAGGAGGTTTTGTCAATCAATTTAGACGTAGAAAATCGCTTTTTGCGGCCTAGCGCGGCAAAGTACTTTTTTAAATTTAATACCTAAAAATATGTCTTAATGCGTTCCGAATCGCACTATTGACTTTTTTGTTATATTTGATTCTTATTTTAAATAGCTTTAAATTAATTATAATACTCCGTTTTGGTTTAATTATATTATTTTAGTTCATTGAATCATAAAAACAATAACAATAACAATAAGATTAAACTATTTGTTATAAGAATTTTATATTAGGCTGGGTGAGATTTCACAACCTATAATTGGATTTCGGACTGTGAAAAAAATCTTTATTTTTAAATTGTCTTTGTCTTGTAACTCATGTCAGTGTCAACATTTACGGAATCGTTTTTATTATTTTTAATAAGTAACAATATATTCCTACTTTAAATAACTTTGAATTAAATATAATACTCCCTTTTTTATTATTTTAGTTTTTTTATATCATTCAAACAACGAGAATAAGGTATATTTAGATTAAACTTTATGTTTCAAGATTTTTTACCGGAAGTTGACCGCGGAAACAACCATAAAATGTTCCTCGCTGTTGTGAGGTAAATAATGGAGTTGCGCGCGGAGCGCGGTTCGGATCACACCAACGTCAACTTGTTCGTCGCATATTATTAATTTCTCACCGAAAAACAAAAGAGTTTAGTCAAGTGTGTTATATTGTCGTGTAGCTGAAGTGGAAGGCTAACTAGTGGTGGAAACAGTTTTGAAAAATCTACACGCAAAGTGGAAATACAAGCGTTTTCATTTCGAAAATAAATAATAACGGCAATAACTACGCGTCTGCGAGCTGCCAGCAGCGCGTCGAGTCATCGGTTACGTCAGACCCCCTCCCCGCTCGGCGTGTAACGTAGCGAGCGCCCGACCACCGGCCGGACAGTGCACACACGGATAAGTACTTATTAACCTTCGCGCCTTGCGCTTTTAATTTGAGCAGTAATACTGAGCACGCAAAAATGAAAAACTGTTACGCTTGTGGAGAGATTATTCAAAGCTTAAATTACATGGATTGCTCTAAGTGTGACAAGGTTTATGATTTACTATGCTTAAAAATAACAGAAAATAATTTTAAAAACATGTCACAAGCACATAAGGAAAACTGGGTGTGCCCAAAATGCACTTGCTTGCGCCCTAAAAGTGATAATACACTTACCCCAGTCCGCCAACCAACTACAAGTTCCTTTGACGACTCGCTTAGCATGTCCTCGAACGTCAGCATGATACGTGGCTCTAAACCTAAAACTAAAGTAAATAAAGATTGCGACCAGTGCCAAGGCTTTGATCCATCGCTTTTGATCGCAGAAATACGCCAGCTTAGACAGGAAATGAGTGATTTACGTTCTCAAAATAGTGAGTTGAATCTTTTGAGACAAGAGGTCGTTGAACTCAAAGAGCTTTGCTCAACGTCTTTAATTAAGAATCAAAACACATATCTTAAAAAATACGAATCTTCGTTGCTGGAAATAACAAATCTTAAATCCACAGTATTAGAACTCCAACAACAACTTAATATGCAAGAACAAAATTCCTTAAGGAACGATATCGAGATAGTTGGTGTTCCTGAATCGGACAGCGACGATTTAACACGGATAGTGATTACGACTGCCCAAGAGTTAGGAATACAATTGATGCAATCGGACATTGATGACATACACCGTGTTGGACCAAAACGGCCTCGCGGTTCAAAAGTCACCAAACCGGAGGGACAGATATCACGGCCAATAGTGGTCAAACTACTACGTAGATCAAAAAAGGAAGAACTTATAAGGGCCGCAAAGGCAAAAAAGAACCTTACGTCCCAGAACATTGTAACCGGTACATCTGAAAAGTTGTTCATTAATGAAAGATTAACAAAGTACAATCGGTTGTTATTTCGTGAGAGCAGATCTAGAAAATCGCTCCATAACTTTCGTCACTGCTGGACAAGTAATGGAGGTATCTTCGTGCGAGAAACGGACAACAATCCATCCATTCGCATTTATTCAACAGCCGATCTTGATGAAAAAGTTGGACCCCCAGCAACAAATTAGTTTAGCTTTTATGATTCTATTGTTTAGCGATCTCATTAGTTACATTATGTTTTTTTCACTTTTAGTATTTGTATGCATGCAGTATACTTATAGTCAAACTTATTTTATTTTAAATTATACACAAACTACATTTCCTACACACAAACACCAAACACTCACATACACACACACAACAACAATTCTCACGAATCTTCACACAACTCAAGAGCAGGCTTTTAACTTAAGGTACGCAACTGATAAAAATAAGTGCATTTCAGTGTCATTTATGGTGTTTTGGCAGTTTTTTAAAATTGTACAAACATTTTTGCATGATGATCCCGGACCTTTTGGATAATTGTGACAATATTTTAAACATAAACTGCCAAACACTTGAGACACTGGAAGACTGCGCTAGCTTAGTACCTACTTCAAAGTACAACATCAAAGTTTTGACCTTCAATATACGTAGCATAACTAAAAACTTTGACGGATTTCTTATAATGATGGGACGTCTAAAGATAAATTTTGACGTAATTGTTCTTACAGAGTGCTGGCTGAATGAGGACACTCCAATACCAATATTAACAGGCTTCAACAGCTATCGAACACAAAAGTATATAAATAAGAGTGGCGGTGTTACTGTTTATGTTAATAATAAATGGTACCCGACTGTTTCAGAACCTATATTAGAAGACTGTAACTGCTTAGAGATAAAGTTAAGTATAGATATAACAATATTTGGGATCTACCGATCTCCTTCCTTTCACTTTGTTGATAAATTCTTATGTTCATTAGACAGTACCTTAAAAAATGCTAGCAATACAAAGCGCTTGATTGTAGCAGGAGATATAAACTTAGATCTATGTAGCAGCCCACTCACTGAGCAATGTACGGAGTACCTTAGTCTCTTAATAGAAAACCAATTGCTACCCGCAATCACTCATCCGACTAGGTTTGATGCTTGTCTCGATCACATTTTTATAAAAAAAGACACCTCTGCGATTGGTATTGTTGCAAAAACGGATCTAACTGATCACGATGTAAGCATATTAGGCTTTTCCTCTACTCTTTCGAATCAGAAACCACACAAACGAACAAAACTCGTTATTGATTACCCGGCGGTAAATGCTACTTTGCAGTCCGTTGATTGGTCCGATGTTTTTAACGCGAATAATGTCGACGAAGCTGTAATTTCTTTTAGTGAAATAATAAACAATGCAATTTCAAACAACTCCAAAGAATATACAGTTTCACGTGCTAAATTTACTATTAAACCCTGGATCACCCCGGGTTTAATCAAATGCCAAAAAAACCGTGATCATTTACACCTCGAGGCCAGAAAAAATCCGAATAACGAAGTAGCTCAAATCACCTATAAAAGATACCGAAATTTTTTAAACAATTTACTGCACAGGTTAAAAACGACTTATGAAAATGAACAACTAACAGCTAATGTAAAAGATACTAAAAAACTCTGGACTACAGTTAAACAAATATGTAACTTCACTAACTCCCGAAATGACGCAAGTGATCTTATTGACGCTTCCAACCCTAACCAGTCACTAAATAATTGTAATCAGTACTTTGCCAACGTTGGAAAAACTCTTGCAAATAACACGCTAAACATAATAAACAAATCGGAGGAAGCCCTCGCTGCCCAAGTTAAAACTGACTGTTGCCCTGAGAACTCCTTCTTTTTAGCTCCCACGGATCATGAAGAGATTACTCAATACATTAAAGAACTCAAAGTTGGCAGCGCCCCGGGGCTAGACAGATGTACCCCTATTTTAATAAAACATATTTGCCCAACAATAATAGAACCCTTAACGTATATCTACAATAAAAGCATAGAAACAGGGAAATTTCCTGAACCATGGAAATTAGGAGTAATAACCCCAATTTACAAAGACGGATCCAAATCTACACCTTGCAACTACCGACCTATAACACTACTAAGTGTCTTCTCAAAATTATTAGAAAAAGTCGTATGCAAAAGACTGGTTAGCTTCATTGAAAAACACTCCCTTTTATCGGAAAAGCAGTTTGGCTTCAGGCGTCATAAGTCGACAGAGAACGCAGTTGTGTTATTTACCGAAACAGTAGCTTTAGTTTTGGACCAGAATGAGTGCTGCCTTGGGGTATTTCTAGACCTAGCCAGGGCGTTTGATACGGTTTCGATTCCAATACTGTTACAAAAACTTCAAAGCGTAGGTATACGAGGTTTAGCCAGTAACTGGTTCGGTTCTTACCTCTTAGGTCGTCAACAGTGCGTGAAGGTCGGATCGAACGTGAGCAGTCCCCTTTCAGTAGAATATGGCGTACCCCAGGGCAGCATTCTTGGCCCGGTACTATTCCTGATTTATATCAACGGCCTTCTAAGCGTACCTTTAGTGGGAGCTGACATGATTTGCTACGCTGACGACACAGACACATCTTTATTAGCTCAAGGAAGTAGTTAAAACATACATAGGTAGGTATAATTTAAAACCCATAACATTAAACATTCCTATAGTTATCTATCACATCAATATATTTTTTATGTTATCCGGAAAGGAAGCAGTTGTCGCATTCCATAAAATTTCAAAGGTCTCAATAATAATGGCCATAAAACGACGTTTATTAATTTACTATTTATGACTGGTTCTATAGCCGATCAGTAGATTATTTAGCTATAAAATAGGATGTCGTATAAGACGATTCCCATGGTTGTTGTAATAAAAAAATACAATACCAGAGACTTTTTAAATTTTGACAGTTTGACTATATGCGGCCAAAATTTGATTTCAACTTCGCGGATATTTTTCTAGATATTTTTAAATATCATCCCCTATTTTAACCCCCATATAAGCTAACGTATTTTTAAGAACCTATAGTTGAGTATTATTACTTATTCCATATTCAATCAATCTTGTGTATACCTATTATTGGTATGCATGTAAGAATTGTACCACTAGCTATAATTTATTATAACAATGAATGTACATGTTATGCTGTTGGTGTACCTAAATAAATAAGATAAGTTTCCTATATTCCTTTATTCGACTTTATATTTTATTTAATTTGATGTCAACATTTGCCATTATGAAAATTTTACAAAATAACAAATAATACAAATAAATTTATTAAAATGCAAAGATGTTCCATCACAACATAAATTATCAAAACATTAACGACTACTTATATAAAAACATTATGGAACCTTATATAAGTTTCACAGCGGTCTCTGCACTAGACTCTAGGCCTGTATCGCAGGGGCCAGTTAACGATTGTAATGCACAATTATAGTGGCGGTTCAGATCAAGTTATAAAAGAAGAACATTTTGGAGAAATATTTTGGGGGAAAAAAAAAAAAGAAAAATATATGAAAAAGGTATGTTTCTGCACGCATGCCGTGTGTGTGTTTGTGTGTATGTGTTTGTATGTTTGTGTGTATGTGTTTGTATATTTGTGAGTATGTGTACGTGTAAGTGTGTGTTAGTGTAACAGGCTTTAAGAATGTCCTCGGTTTCCAGATAGTTAAGACCTTTCAACCATGTTTGTATGCATTTCTTTAATTTGTGAGCTGTTAGGTGCTTCGCGTCTTTTACATGTTTCACTATTTTATTGTACGTATGTATGTGGGAGTATGGAGGAAGGTTCCTAGCAAAACTAGTATGTACTGTAGGCAGGTTAGCTTTGAAAATACGTCGAGACGATAGGATCAAGTATTCTGGGGAGTTAAGGATTTTTTTATGAGTTGCAAAGGCTATTTTAGCGATGTAAAGTTGACGCACTCTGAGGATTTCACTTTCCCTGTATAACTCGTCAGTGGAAAACCTAAAGGGCTTGCGTAACATGACTTTTAGGACTGCGCGCTGTGCTCTCTCCAACTCTATCATGGTCGTCTTTGCTATACCACCCCATGCTGATATGCAGTATAAAAGACAAGATTGACAGATGGCCGAGTAAACTATGGTAAGTATGTTTTTATTTGCAGAATGACGTAAAGATTTCATTATATAAATCGATTTTCTTATTTTAGCAGACAGTGTTGATATGTGATGATTGAAGGAAAGATTCTCGTCCAGTATTACACCCAAGTATCTAATGGATTCTTTTCGCTCTATAGATGAACACTTACATTGAACAGGGCTCTGATCTTCAGCAATGCCACATGAGTGAATTGTTAGTTTCGGTGTAACATGTGGCTTTGACGCACGAGTTTTATGGAAAGCTAAGTATTTTGTTTTATTTATATTTAGGGTTAATAGATTTTGATTTAACCAGTTAGAAACAATCGAAAGTCCTCTATTAGCAGATTCGAATGTAGTTTCCCAAGATTGTCCTCGAAATAAGATGACTGTGTCGTCAGCGTAGCAAATCATGTCAGCTCCCACTAAAGGTACGCTTAGAAGGCCGTTGATATAAATCAGGAATAGTACCGGGCCAAGAATGCTGCCCTGGGGTACGCCATATTCTACTGAAAGGGGACTGCTCACGTTCGATCCGACCTTCACGCACTGTTGACGACCTAAGAGGTAAGAACCGAACCAGTTACTGGCTAAACCTCGTATACCTACGCTTTGAAGTTTTTGTAACAGTATTGGAATCGAAACCGTATCAAACGCCCTGGCTAGGTCTAGAAATACCCCAAGGCAGCACTCATTCTGGTCCAAAACTGAAGCTACTGTTTCGGTAAATAACACAACTGCGTTCTCTGTCGACTTATGACGCCTGAAGCCAAACTGCTTTTCCGATAAAAGGGAGTGTTTTTCAATGAAGCTAACCAGTCTTTTGCATACGACTTTTTCTAATAATTTTGAGAAGACACTTAGTAGTGTTATAGGTCGGTAGTTGCAAGGTGTAGATTTGGATCCGTCTTTGTAAATTGGGGTTATTACTCCTAATTTCCATGGTTCAGGAAATTTCCCTGTTTCTATGCTTTTATTGTAGATATACGTTAAGGGTTCTATTATTGTTGGGCAAATATGTTTTATTAAAATAGGGGTACATCTGTCTAGCCCCGGGGCGCTGCCAACTTTGAGTTCTTTAATGTATTGAGTAATCTCTTCATGATCCGTGGGAGCTAAAAAGAAGGAGTTCTCAGGGCAACAGTCAGTTTTAACTTGGGCAGCGAGGGCTTCCTCCGATTTGTTTATTATGTTTAGCGTGTTATTTGCAAGAGTTTTTCCAACGTTGGCAAAGTACTGATTACAATTATTTAGTGACTGGTTAGGGTTGGAAGCGTCAATAAGATCACTTGCGTCATTTCGGGAGTTAGTGAAGTTACATATTTGTTTAACTGTAGTCCAGAGTTTTTTAGTATCTTTTACATTAGCTGTTAGTTGTTCATTTTCATAAGTCGTTTTTAACCTGTGCAGTAAATTGTTTAAAAAATTTCGGTATCTTTTATAGGTGATTTGAGCTACTTCGTTATTCGGATTTTTTCTGGCCTCGAGGTGTAAATGATCACGGTTTTTTTGGCATTTGATTAAACCCGGGGTGATCCAGGGTTTAATAGTAAATTTAGCACGTGAAACTGTATATTCTTTGGAGTTGTTTGAAATTGCATTGTTTATTATTTCACTAAAAGAAATTACAACTTCGTCGACATTATTCGCGTTAAAAACATCGGACCAATCAACGGACTGCAAAGTAGCATTTACCGCCGGGTAATCAATAACGAGTTTTGTTCGTTTGTGTGGTTTCTGATTCGAAAGAGTAGAGGAAAAGCCTAATATGCTTACATCGTGATCAGTTAGATCCGTTTTTGCAACAATACCAATCGCAGAGGTGTCTTTTTTTATAAAAATGTGATCGAGACAAGCATCAAACCTAGTCGGATGAGTGATTGCGGGTAGCAATTGGTTTTCTATTAAGAGACTAAGGTACTCCGTACATTGCTCAGTGAGTGGGCTGCTACATAGATCTAAGTTTATATCTCCTGCTACAATCAAGCGCTTTGTATTGCTAGCATTTTTTAAGGTACTGTCTAATGAACATAAGAATTTATCAACAAAGTGAAAGGAAGGAGATCGGTAGATCCCAAATATTGTTATATCTATACTTAACTTTATCTCTAAGCAGTTACAGTCTTCTAATATAGGTTCTGAAACAGTCGGGTACCATTTATTATTAACATAAACAGTAACACCGCCACTCTTATTTATATACTTTTGTGTTCGATAGCTGTTGAAGCCTGTTAATATTGGTATTGGAGTGTCCTCATTCAGCCAGCACTCTGTAAGAACAATTACGTCAAAATTTATCTTTAGACGTCCCATCATTATAAGAAATCCGTCAAAGTTTTTAGTTATGCTACGTATATTGAAGGTCAAAACTTTGATGTTGTACTTTGAAGTAGGTACTAAGCTAGCGCAGTCTTCCAGTGTCTCAAGTGTTTGGCAGTTTATGTTTAAAATATTGTCACAATTATCCAAAAGGTCCGGGATCATCATGCAAAAATGTTTGTACAATTTTAAAAAACTGCCAAAACACCATAAATGACACTGAAATGCACTTATTTTTATCAGTTGCGTACCTTAAGTTAAAAGCCTGCTCTTGAGTTGTGTGAAGATTCGTGAGAATTGTTGTTGTGTGTGTGTATGTGAGTGTTTGGTGTTTGTGTGTAGGAAATGTAGTTTGTGTATAATTTAAAATAAAATAAGTTTGACTATAAGTATACTGCATGCATACAAATACTAAAAGTGAAAAAAACATAATGTAACTAATGAGATCGCTAAACAATAGAATCATAAAAGCTAAACTAATTTGTTGCTGGGGGTCCAACTTTTTCATCAAGATCGGCTGTTGAATAAATGCGAATGGATGGATTGTTGTCCGTTTCTCGCACGAAGATACCTCCATTACTTGTCCAGCAGTGACGAAAGTTATGGAGCGATTTTCTAGATCTGCTCTCACGAAATAACAACCGATTGTACTTTGTTAATCTTTCATTAATGAACAACTTTTCAGATGTACCGGTTACAATGTTCTGGGACGTAAGGTTCTTTTTTGCCTTTGCGGCCCTTATAAGTTCTTCCTTTTTTGATCTACGTAGTAGTTTGACCACTATTGGCCGTGATATCTGTCCCTCCGGTTTGGTGACTTTTGAACCGCGAGGCCGTTTTGGTCCAACACGGTGTATGTCATCAATGTCCGATTGCATCAATTGTATTCCTAACTCTTGGGCAGTCGTAATCACTATCCGTGTTAAATCGTCGCTGTCCGATTCAGGAACACCAACTATCTCGATATCGTTCCTTAAGGAATTTTGTTCTTGCATATTAAGTTGTTGTTGGAGTTCTAATACTGTGGATTTAAGATTTGTTATTTCCAGCAACGAAGATTCGTATTTTTTAAGATATGTGTTTTGATTCTTAATTAAAGACGTTGAGCAAAGCTCTTTGAGTTCAACGACCTCTTGTCTCAAAAGATTCAACTCACTATTTTGAGAACGTAAATCACTCATTTCCTGTCTAAGCTGGCGTATTTCTGCGATCAAAAGCGATGGATCAAAGCCTTGGCACTGGTCGCAATCTTTATTTACTTTAGTTTTAGGTTTAGAGCCACGTATCATGCTGACGTTCGAGGACATGCTAAGCGAGTCGTCAAAGGAACTTGTAGTTGGTTGGCGGACTGGGGTAAGTGTATTATCACTTTTAGGGCGCAAGCAAGTGCATTTTGGGCACACCCAGTTTTCCTTATGTGCTTGTGACATGTTTTTAAAATTATTTTCTGTTATTTTTAAGCATAGTAAATCATAAACCTTGTCACACTTAGAGCAATCCATGTAATTTAAGCTTTGAATAATCTCTCCACAAGCGTAACAGTTTTTCATTTTTGCGTGCTCAGTATTACTGCTCAAATTAAAAGCGCAAGGCGCGAAGGTTAATAAGTACTTATCCGTGTGTGCACTGTCCGGCCGGTGGTCGGGCGCTCGCTACGTTACACGCCGAGCGGGGAGGGGGTCTGACGTAACCGATGACTCGACGCGCTGCTGGCAGCTCGCAGACGCGTAGTTATTGCCGTTATTATTTATTTTCGAAATGAAAACGCTTGTATTTCCACTTTGCGTGTAGATTTTTCAAAACTGTTTCCACCACTAGTTAGCCTTCCACTTCAGCTACACGACAATATAACACACTTGACTAAACTCTTTTGTTTTTCGGTGAGAAATTAATAATATGCGACGAACAAGTTGACGTTGGTGTGATCCGAACCGCGCTCCGCGCGCAACTCCATTATTTACCTCACAACAGCGAGGAACATTTTATGGTTGTTTCCGCGGTCAACTTCCGGTAAAAAATCTTGAAACATAAAGTTTAATCTAAATATACCTTATTCTCGTTGTTTGAATGATATAAAAAAACTAAAATAATAAAAAAGGGAGTATTATATTTAATTCAAAGTTATTTAAAGTAGGAATATATTGTTACTTATTAAAAATAATAAAAACGATTCCGTAAATGTTGACACTGACATGAGTTACAAGACAAAGACAATTTAAAAATAAAGATTTTTTTCACAGTCCGAAATCCAATTATAGGTTGTGAAATCTCACCCAGCCTAATATAAAATTCTTATAACAAATAGTTTAATCTTATTGTTATTGTTATTGTTTTTATGATTCAATGAACTAAAATAATATAATTAAACCAAAACGGAGTATTATAATTAATTTAAAGCTATTTAAAATAAGAATCAAATATAACAAAAAAGTCAATAGTGCGATTCGGAACGCATTAAGACATATTTTTAGGTATTAAATTTAAAAAAGTACTTTGCCGCGCTAGGCCGCAAAAAGCGATTTTCTACGTCTAAATTGATTGACAAAACCTCCTTTTCAGAGCGTGTGAGGTGAAAACTATATTATTGTATACTTTTTTGCTAGAATTTTGAGTTTTTTACACCTATATTCATCGCAGGAGAACCTCATAAATCTACACAATTCAGGTCTGCTTTCGACTCGAAAATAAAAAGAAGAAGCAAATATTTAGAAGTAAAATATTTTTACTAATACATACATATAGTTTTAAATCATAATAAGAATAACGTTCTACTTTTACAATAGGTACTTGTGGATTCCACGAAAAGAGTGTGCGGTTACGAAAAAAACTCATTATTTAATATACTTATTACGACTCATTTTCTAAACATGGTTTTATGTTTCCTCTCATATTTAACTGCAAAAGAACAAGTACTAAATATTCATAGTCACTTCTTTATTTGTTTGACCACGCTACGCACGAGTGACTTTGACTTGTACAATCCCGCTATACAAATAATGCCAGACCAATATAAATAGAAATTGTTTAAAAAGTATATTATTATTCAAAACGTATCCCATTTTATATTTCTTTTGCTGATATGAAAATTGTTGTTATCATATTTTTTTGAGTGCAGTGATTTGTAATGACAATTTATTGTGGGACGTTGAATGAATTGAGAAGATGAATAAAATATACATTAAAGAGAACTTTTTGTTTCTCTTTTTTGTCTTGTTTGTTGTTATCATTTGCTTATTCTCAAGAAGAGTTTTAAAATTGTGAAATATCAACCTTTTAATCTTTCTACAACGGGAAGTGCCTAAAACAGATTTCCGATAAATAGTTAAAAAAAAATGTTATCGCCAGCTCCTCCGTGCCTCGGAAGGCACGTTAATCTGTTCGGTTTCCTCCTATTGTGTTTGCAGTTGTTAAAGGGCTTCCACACAGAACTGCGATGCGATGTGACGCCGCATCGCAGGTCGGAAGTTTTTGCGATGATGATGATATTCGTCGTGAAGCTTTTTTATGTACATCTACTACTTATCTGTATCTACTAACAATCATTAATGCTTTTTTATTTGATTGTGCTTTTGTTTGTTTTCTCTCTTTTTGTTGTATCGGTACTTTTACCTACTTCTACTGTGATGTAATATGTTTGTGTTAATGTATCCCTTTGTGTGATGTCAAAATAATTATTTTTCTATTTCTATTTCTTATGAAACTTTTTAACCGATAAAAAATATGTTTCGATGCTTCCGCAGTTCATATCATACAACGCTCCGTTTTTTAAATGATTTCATTTCCTCTTATAGATGACATAGTTCCAGTTTAAATGCATCGCCTTGCACATGTTCCAAAAGAAGAATTTAAGAAGAAAACCGTGTATATTTCTTTAAAGGCTTCATTTTACACTGTTGATACAATAAGTTTTTTCTTACGTAGTAAATTTTAAGTTCTAAACATCTCTTTGCTAGGCCGTCATATCGTAAAAGTTAGAGCTGAAATCGGAATAACTCAGCGAGCTTACATTTTAGAAAGCTGCAAATCTGGATAAATACTAACTAGGTGAACCCCAAAAAACCAAAAATGCAGATGTATCGGAATTATGCCGATTTCGAATGTAACATAATTGACTGGTCTATAAACATACATTTGTCATTAATTTTATAAGCTTTAATACCAATTGTAAAAAAGAATCATGACGATTTCTACCTTTTTAAGTTGTTTTCCTATATAAAAAAATGGTAAACTAATACATGTATCCAATAAAAAATACAATCCACAAAAAAACTTGATTATGATAGTATTAGAATTTTCTTGCCATATAAGAACATTCATATTGAGATTTTCCTCTTTGACTCATGAATTCCTATATTATTTGATACACTGCCAATGTATTCTCATTGATGTCAATAAAATAAAATATCCAGTATCTAATATTAACTGGACACAATGTTTGTATTTGTGGCCAAGATA
Organism: Chrysoteuchia culmella; assembly: GCA_910589605.1. Classification (NCBI taxonomy): domain Eukaryota; kingdom Metazoa; phylum Arthropoda; class Insecta; order Lepidoptera; family Crambidae; genus Chrysoteuchia; species Chrysoteuchia culmella. Next base: position 14,335,353 of record OU342653.1, read on the forward strand.
CAGAATAATATTCTCAGAGTAACAAGACCGGTCTACTCAGGAATACAGAGCAGTTACATGGGATTGATACTGTATTATCATGGGAATTTTCTTGCAATGCGCATTGCTATCAAATTGCTATCGCCATACTCACTTCAAATTATATAAAATGTTTTATGAAGGAGTTGAAATACAACGAATTTGTAACGATTTCACAATATCCTTCTCGTTCATCCTCGATATTAAAAATACCAGTTTGTGTATTTAGATGTTTGCTCTAAGACGCAAAAACCGAAGAACTAATTTTAATTAATTTTGGCACTCAGAAAGTCAAAGTTTAAATTTCAAAAGCAAAATTTCAATAGTTATTTGTTATACAAGGCTGGAAAGTTGGTTATTTAGCGGCGAGTTGCCTCTATTAAAATCTGAGCAAGTGAAGGATTCTAGGAGAACCACTAGCTATGCTCGTGGTTCAAAGATTGAATCCTGAGCGAAGCGAGGATTTCAAAGGTACAAGACGCTACACACAATTTTTCACCTCACAACAGCGAGGAACATTTTATGGTTGTTTCCGCGGTCAACTTCCGGTAAAAAAAAAATTAAACATAAAGTTTAATCTAAATATACCATATTCTCGTTGTTTTAATGGTATTAAAAACTAAAAGGGATTATTATTGTTAATTCAAAGTTATTTAAAGTAGGAATATATTGTTACTTATTAATAAGAATAAAAACGATTCCGTAAATGTTGACACTGACATAAGGTACAAGACAAAGACAATTTAAAAATAAAGATTTATGTCACAGTCCGAAATCCAATTATAGGTTGTTAAATCTAACCCAGTCTAATATAAAATTCTTATAACAAATAGTTTAATCTTATTGTTATTGTTTTTATGATTCAATGAACTAAAATAATATAATAAAACCAAAACGGAGTATTATAATTACTTTAAAGCTATTGAAAATAAGAATCAAATATAACAAAAAAGTCAATAGTGCGATTCGGAACGCATTATGACATACTTTAAGGTATTAAATTAAAAAAGTACTTTGCCGCGCTAGCCCGCAAAAAGCGATTTTCTACGCCTAAACTGATTAACAAAACCTCCTTTTCAGAGCGTGTGAGGTAAAAAGAAAATTACGTCTAATATAATAAATGCGAAAATTTGTGAAGATATTTGCTTGTTTGTTAGCACGTTGTTCCACGCAAAAACTGCTGAAATTATTTGGATGAAATTTGGTCCTCGGATAGCATATAGTCTGGATTAAAACATAAGAGCTTTTTATCCGGATATTCCCATGGGAACGGGAACCACGCGGGTGTAACCGCAGGCAGCCGCTAATAAGTTGATAATCTCCATTAAAACTCACGATACACTAGTGTAGTGATACAATTGAATCAGTAGAACTGACATTAATAATAATATTGATTTATCACACATTTCATCATGGAGTATTTTAGTTTTACGTGAGGTAATATATGTTACATCATACTGCTCGGTAACTAGGATTTACTAGATATGGTAAGAGGCTGTGTAAGTTGGCATGTGCAACACAGTGCATTGTTTAGATAGAATGTTCCATTTTCAAATCACTTTACAAATCAAGCATAGGGTGAATGCTTGAATTGTAAAGTACACTTTACCATTTAAGCATGTAAAACTCCTTGGTGAACCAATATCTTTTCTTATAAAATGACGAAACTTTTTACTGAAAAAAAAATCAATGAAAATGGTGGCATTTCATTTCAGTTCAAGCTATGCAAAACTCTTAGGTCATTTTTTTTTTATAAAATGATAAGAAAACTTTTTACTGTAACCAAACAATGAAAATGGCGGCAATTCATTTGAATTAAATGCTTGTTCACTTGCGACGGCTGTATTAAAATTTAAAATAAGTATATAACTATAAGTTTTTGCTAGTTAAAAGTGTTAGTTCATCATGTCAAGTACTTCATCCGATGAAGAACTGGTCGGGACGCCTGATTTCTGTCATCTTGGAGCCGAAGATATCGTACAAATGTTTTATTTACCTTGCATGAATGATGTAAAGTAGAATGCTTACCTCGGTTGTAAGTAGCTATTACAACCTCGAACTATATTCGCCCACGCTCGCTTTTTTCGCTCGGGCGTCTAAATATCTCGGGTGCACTCGATCCTTTAGCGCCCTTTGCGAGCTGCGCTCGCACAGGCGCCAAATTGGATCTTGTTCTGTAATAGCTCCCTTACGTCCCTTGTGTAACAAACTACTATTCTTTATCATATGTACACAACTTCATTATTTGCTTATTTAAAGCTATTCAAACCACGCACTGGACTATTCATTAATTCCATTCAAGGTTTCTAAGCATTTATCTTGAACTAAATAGAAATTGTCTGCCATCCAAGTACGTAATACGGCAAATATTCTATGTTATTTATGTCGCCTGCGCCAGCTTATGAATGCTAATTTGAGTGAGAGATATCTCTCATTTGACGGTATCCGTCAGTGACTGCCCCACTAATAAAGTTGCATGGTAATGGAAGGGTTGGTTGTCAAAGTAACAGACGTAATATGATGCAAGACATATTGAAGACTTCTTTTTAAGAAAGTATTATTCTTGCGTAATGTAGTCGCGCCCTATAGAACAGAACAAAGTGGATAAAAGTAATAAGTTGACTGTACAATATAATAACTCTTTATTATAACACCATGTACATATTAAATTTACAATAAAGTTTTAATAAATTGAAGCGTTATAAGGGCGGTCTTATCGCTGAAAGCGATCTCTTCCAGACAACACACAGTATGGAGAGATTGACGGAAAAAAAGTAAGCAGGGTGTATAATAATGGAAGCAATCAATTCTTAATATTTGTTATATATAAACATAACACAAACATTTATGCATAAAGTTATAAACTGTATTTATATATTTATGTTTGTTCTGTACTAATGTACAGAACAAACATAAATAGAAGAATAGGAGTTCGGTGGCGTAGTGGTTTACACGCTGGGCCTGCGATTAAAGAGGTTAAGCAACTTTCGCATTGGTCGGTCACGGGATGGGTGACCAAAAATTAACTCCGTGCTTCGGAAGACACGTTAATACGTTGGTCCCAGCTGCATTTGCAGTCGTCAAAACCCACCAATCCGCATGGGCCCCGCGTGGTGGGTCATTGCATATTCTCCTTATCCATCCATAAAGTAGGCCAGTGCCCTAGCAGTTAGAACATTAAAAATGGCTGATGATAATGATGACATATATTTTTTTTGTGTTAGGCAATAAGCTAAATAACCGCCCTAGCTAACACTAATTGTGTTATGATTCACTTGTCATTGATTTGATTACTGTCTAATTAAAATTATATTTCAAAATGCGCTTGCGGTAGCCCATAATTTCACCGAGACAGCTGATCTTATCTTAAAATCTCAACAAAACCACTTTCAGTTAAACTTTGGTCTTGAATTAATAAAAAGAAATGACAATTGTTAACCTACTTATTAATTAAGTACATCTTATGTTTTGGCACGCACTGTTCGTTGAAATAATAGTTATTTGTTATGCAAGGCTGGAAAGTTAGTTATTTAACGGCGAGTTACCTCTATTGAAAGCTGAGCAAGTGAAGGATTATAGAATTGAACCACGAGCGTAGCGAGTTGTTTAAAGATTGAATCCTGAGCGAAGCGAGGATTTCAATGGTACAAGACGCTAAAAGCAACACACACTTTTCCACCTCACAATAGCAAGGAACATTTTATGGTTGTTTTCGCGGTCAACTTCCGGTAAAAAACATATATAAGGTATATTTAGATTAAACATAAAGTTTAATCTAAATATACCTTATTCTCGTTGTTTAAATGATATAAAAAACTAAAATAATAAAAAAGGGAGTATTATAGTTAATTCAAAGTTATTTAAAATAGGAATATATTGTAACTTATAAATAACAAAAAAAACGATTCCGTAAATGTTAACTTACAATTTTAAAATAAAGATTTAAGTATGTCACGTTCCGAAATCCAATCACAGGTTGTGAAATCACACCCAGCCTAATATTTTTTTATAACAAATAGTTTAACCGTATTGTTATTGTTTTTATGATTCAATGAACTAAAATAATATATTAAAACCAAAACGGAGTATTATAGTTAATTTAAAGCTATTTAAAATAAGAATAAAATCCTAACAATAAAGTCAATAGTGCGATTCGGAACGCATTGTGACATATTTTTAGGTATTAAATTAAAAAAGTACTTTGCTGCGCTAGGCCGCAAAAAGCCTCCTTTTCAGAGCGTGTGAGGTGAAAAACAACTTTTCCGAAATACTTGTCCGTATTTTTAGGTTTTAGGGGTTTTTTTTTTAATTTTCCCGACGTTTCGACACCTTTTCAGCTGTCGTGGTCTACTTATTATTTTGAAGTCGAGTAAAATAATTTAACCGACTTCAATATTTATGTTTAATAAAAATAGGCAGTATTTCCCAATGTTCGCTTGATCCTTCAAAAACGGTCGTAAAAATTTCCAAGCAATAATATTTTGATCACTTTAGTTAACTTGAACTAATTTTAATTTATTAAATTTTATCGATATGAACCAAGGCACAAGCAATTACTACGTATCAAATTATTTTTTAAGGTTTTTCTGATAAAAGACTACTACCTACCTATACAAAACAATCATTATTTTTTCATAGTACAATCTGATGAATAATGTCATTACCATTATTAGTTTTTGAATGCCCTAGTAAGTTTATTTACTCTGTCTCTTTTTTTTAACAATAACCAAGCAGTTTATTCCGAAGTTAAAGCGCAAATCCTAGACCTACTTATTAATATTTTTTTTCCAGCATATCCAACAGAATGCTATCCAGAAGTAATATTGTAGAGCCGTATTTAAAATAAACTCAGACGGGTACCGAGATATTTTTATTAAATTCCTTGCGGAGGCGTTGCTGCATTCGCCGATGCAAATGCGATCCAGTGCAAGGATATTGCGGTGTATATTACTGTTAATACGGCACTTTTGTTATGAAGTGCAAAAATATTCTTTTAGTTATTTACCATTTTAACCGTGCAAGTTGGTGATTAAGTAGGATAACGATGAAAATTTTACAAATGCTTCTTTTGTTTTTTTTTGTCACTCGTAATAGTGGCTGTTTTCGTAGTGCTAGTGTAAACCGGATGTACTGTTGACTGTACATGGCAAGAACTGAGTTTGGAAATCGTAACTTACCTAAAACTTAACCTACCGTTTAATAAAGTAATATGAGACTATTATAGAAGACGTTTGATCTGATTCCGAGGTACTAACAAAAGAAAAGTACTAGCAAGAATTTGTCACTTAATATTGAATCCAATAAAAGTATTACAAATAAATAACTATATTATAAAGTGAATATGAAACGTCCAGACAAAAAAAAGACAAATATCACAAATAATCATGTTAGTCCCTTTGAGGTGATCAAACCCAACAGGCAGAATCTTTACCTATAAATAAATTTATGCAATTGTTGTTTTAAATTTGCTATATCAGTAATGAGTGGCAATATGAAAGAAAGTTCTATTTCATTTCAAATTATTTACTCAAATTATAAATGCGCAAAGTAATTTAAAAGGCTCTGCTTAATTTACCTATCGAATTCCCCATTGTACAAAGCAAATTGTCGTATTATTAACAAAAAAAAATACAATAACAACCTCAAAAATGGGTTGAATAAAATAAATAAAAAGTTTATACGTTTTTAAACCGAACACGAGAGTTGGCGGTCATGCTATTTTTGTTGGAAAAGTAAACGAGTCGGCGTTGTGCGACAGAAATTTGATAAAAAACTATATTTATTGATATTGCGTGTCCGGACGAATGTCATTAGCCGTATTTCAAACAAAAGTCAAAATCTGTTGAGCTATGGCAAATTGGTTTAAAATGTATGGAGTAGATTAGACATACATACATACATACATACATAATTTCGGTACATGCAAGGATAAACATGGTAATTAAGCAAGGCATTTCACAAGAGAGCACAGCAAAGATTAAAAAATCTTAGCGATTTCGGATAAGTCATAAATGTATATATTTAATGATTTATTGTATGTTTGTGTGAGTTACAATCAAGCTCGCTCTCATATATTTTAGTAAAAACATTGTAACTCAGACATACAATCAATATTGTATGAAGTTGTTGTATTCGTTGCATTTGAAATTGTTGAAGAAATTAATTGTATGTCTGAGATAATTTTTTTAGTATCTACATTACAATTATGATATTGGCAAGCATAAAAATCAAATGTAAGTAAATATACAACTTTGGTAACTGCAGTTGACCTCCACTTGGGATGTTTTTACACTCTACAGATTTTAAAATTATAACAAATTTAGATAGATGACATGTGTAAAAAAAACCGATTTTTTTGCTAAAACAACTGAATTAAAATGTTTTTTCTTGCTGGTGTCGATATTTAGACATCACTCCTTTATCCCGTAGTAGGGGTAAGCAGAGATTACGATCCTCCACGTGCCACTTTCCTTATTATACAAAAACAAGTTTTCATTTGTACCATCCATGTCTAATGAAGTAAAAAAATAATGGAAATTGAAAGGAAAATAACAGCTTACGATTTAAGGCTTTATTACGCAAACGATTATGTTTATACACAACCTTCGACTGTTACAAAAAACGGATCTACGATGTAAATAAATAGTAATGTATTTATATTTATAAGTTAATTGTTGATTTAATTTTACTTGACACTAGAGGCCGGGCGCGGTTTCACCCGCCTGGTTCCCGTTCCCGTGGGAATTTTGGGATCATTTATAGCCTATGTTACTACTTGGGGTCTAAGGATTCTCTATACCAAATTTCGTCAAAATCGGTCTAGTAGTTTTGAGTTTATTCGTTACATACAAAAATACAAATCTTTCCTCTTTATAATATTAGTATAGATAATAAAATTAGCATTCTTATTTAACTTAGTAACTAGTATTTGTTTATCATAATTATTACTGTCACAATACAAAAATAATGTTATAACTACGCACAATGTGCAATTTGCACCGGTTATCCAACTCTTTGTTCAAAGCAAACTTATTGGCACTTTCCGAGAAACACAATAGCTACTGATTTTCTGGCTAGTTGAACAAATATCTATTTCAAGCACGGCAGGTATTATCCAAAAAAATGGCAGATGTTGTCATCGGGACGAGAGTCTGAACAAATGGAAGACTGCCCCTTCGATTGTTAAGCAAACTATGCATTCAAGATGTTCCGTGAATTACAAAATGTTTAGCTATTTGTTAAAGTCCTATTAAGTTCTGTCACTTCGGTATCGCTTAAGCAAAGTTAGGGGCAAACTTGCCAAGCGAATTCAGCTAATAACACCACACCATAAGGTCTTAAGTGTGTGACAGATGAAGTTTGCAACTTCGTAATTGTCGTTCGACGCAACAGAGAGTTTCGGTTTGAATGAGACGTCGATAAATTAAATTTGTTTCCGCCGTGTGAGCACTGAAGACGACTCAATTTGTTTTCTGTTGCGCATAAAAGATATTTTTTTACAGTTTCCTTAATATTTATAGTATTACAGTCAAATAACGCTTGCGTGACAAGTCAAAATCTTATAATCGTCTCTTTTAAAAGTCAATGAGATGGAAAAGTTAGCAATGATTTCATTTTTAATGTTGAATTCTAGAGTTTTAAGTGATTTAAATGGGTTTTTCTTCGAAACAATAAAAGTTTCAAGTTATGATAAAACATGCGAAGTCTGTGACATTTTCTCATAAAATTGTAATGAATGTTATTTGAGAAGTAACTTAGGCGCAAATTAAAGGAATTCTCGCATCATTACGCCCTCTCTATTCAGAAAACAAAAGTTGAAGACAGTAAATGGTATTTTCTTATACGTCAAGAGCTACCGAGACGTAGCAAAAAAACACTCAATAGGCATTCGGTAAAGGCAACTGAACACTGTGTCAATAAAGATAAAAGTGTTTGTTCAGACGAGTAAAAGATCAAAGTAAATATAGTGGTACGCCCACTGAACCGCCATGCTTCGATGATACGACAGTAGTTTTGCATTTGCGACCTTACGGATACCATCATTACTTTTGCTCGATGAAGGAAGTTTTTTTTAATTATGAAGCTGCATTATTTAAGAATAACAGTATTTATTCCGCTAGAATATAGGACATAAAAAGAAAGATTTTGAGCCCTAGCCCCAACCAGCAGAGCTTGTACTATACTAGACATTGGATAATAATACCTACTTATTATTTTGGAAACATACATATGTATAATAACTCTTTTCACGCCTCTTGATCGAAAAGTTGGTCATTATAGCGTACCAGAGAGCGAGTAAAATTGAATATTAATTCCTTGGGCAATAAAGTACTTTGAAAATGGAACTAACCGCGACCTCTTCGGTGCAGGTTCATTTGCCGCTATGTCTCTTGGCAATAGAGTTTGCCTATTTTGCAAAGCCGCTATGTTGATGCCACTGTTTTATCTACCAAGAAGGTTACGTTAATGTTGGTACATATTAAGTAATACAAATTCCCTGCGTTTTTTAAGTTTTGAATTTTTTTATTTTTTTATAAAAATTGGCAAAAGAAATAATGTTTTTTTTTATGTACGACCGTGAGACTCTTAGCCTTCATCATACCTGATGTTAAGTATTGATAAGGCTGAGGATGGAAGCGAGCCTCTCCCGGAATCCTCAATCACTGAGGAGCTGGCTATCTTATCTCTAACTGCCGGAACCCAACAATGCTGAAATCATTATTGTTAAGGCGACAGACTTAGATAAGATGGTGGTAGCTAGCCAGACGGACTTACAACAAGTCCTACCACCAACCAAACCGAATACAATATGTAACCCCGCTGGGAATCGAACCCGGAACCCCTGGGTCTGATACCGGTGGTTGTACCACTAGACCACAGAGGCGGTGCTCGTTCACACCTTCGCACTTTCTTGAAAAACAGGGGTACCAACATAACGGTAGGAGGAAATGCACTTCAGTCATTGAGCTAAACAAATATATATTATCAATGACTTCAGTATGCGTGGATTGCGTTCCGTTACGGTTACAGATTATCATTATTATCAGCCTTATCAATACTTAACATCAGGTATGATGAGGCTAAGAGTCTCCCCGTCGTTAATAAAAAAATATAAACAAAACAGAAAAAAACAAAAAAGACTGGCTTGCCATTTTTTCTTGAAATATTCTCCAATTACAAATTGAATTGGTGACTGTAATTTATTTTCAATCTCGCAATCGTAGAGAAAAGTAGACTGAAATAGTTCGGTTTCTATTTAATCCCTCACTGAAGCTCGGGAGTGAAAATACCTCGTTACAATAGGACATTCCCATTGTATAACAATCACTATTAAATTTTTGTACCCCTGTGGGAATCGAGCCCACGACAAAATGATCGGTCGGTCGGTAGTCTACTTCAACTGTTCAAACACTATAGCAGTCGTTGGAAATATCAAGTCATTATAATAATAGTGTGATACTCAACCTACTATATAGGTTAAACATATTATATGAAAAAATAAAATATACTAGAAAAAAGCAACTTGTCACATGTCGCCCTGACGGGATTCGAACCCGCATCCTTGGGCATTCGGCCCAATCAATTATGCTACAGAGACCTATGAGGATACGTCGAATTTTTCCAGTATATTCACCTTTCTACGGTGTTGGCCACCGTTGTTTCATCAATGAGAGAAATATCCTCGCATTCGAAAGAAACATTTTTACAAATGTTTGACTATCGATTAAGATGAAACTGTAGCATAATTGGTTAGTGCATTGGGCTGGATTCCCAAGGGTGCGGGTTCGAATCCTGTTAGGGCGATATGAGACAAGTTGCTTTTTTTCTAGTATATTTTCTTGTTTAATATTTATCACATAAAAATAACATTGTAAAATGCAAAATTAAAAGCTTTAATTACGTAGATGGCTGTTTCAACTTAATCAATAGTCAAACATTTGTAAAAATGTTTCTTTCGAATGCTACGATATTTCTCTCATTGATGAAACGACGGTGGCCAACACCGTAGAAAGGTGATTATACTGGAAAAATTCGACGTGTCCTCATAGGTCTCTGTAGCAAAATTGGTAAGTGCATTGGGTCGGATTCCCAAGGATGCTGGTTCTAGTCCCGTCAGGGCGACATGAGACAAGTTGCTTTTTTTCTAGTATATTTTCTTGTTTAATATTTATCACATACAAAAAGTTATAATATATTAAAAATGTAAAATTAATTTTACACCCATCATTTGCCTTCAGTATCTTGTGCCAAAGCAAATAACCAAACTGATATGGCTAATCAAAATTGAAATATCTATTATAATTGACATCGGTATTGTTTGCATTGTTTTGATTGAGTGAACTATTGGAAGAGGATAATCAATGCGATAGCTTTATAATATCAATATAATTCACAATATAAATTGTGTTATTGCCAATATAACCATTAACATTAACACATCAAGCCCGTACTAATAAATGGTCATTGATAAATTAGCTATATTGCAATCGTAATTAATAATTCAGGGATAATGTTAAATAGAGCGTATATTCCTAATTTATAGATTTCAAATTAATTGAACACTATACAATCTATATTTATTTACAAATGCGTATGGTTTCCGTTCCCGTAGGAATATCGGCATAAAAGTTATGTTACTCTTCGTCGTTTCAACTAACTCTATTCTAAAAATCAAGTCTATTGGTGACTTATGTTAGAGGTGAAGAAAGGACAAACAAACACACTTTCGCATTTATAATGTTAGTTAGGATCCTAGATTGGAGTACTAATGACAGAACAGGGCTCAATTCTCATGCAATCGAAAAAAGATTCACATTCCTAAAAAAGTTAAGAATCTTCCTTCGAATAAAATTCGTAGTGTGTATTATTATATTCGAAAATTGGACCCCAGGTTTAGTACCTATGGTATTAGGTTGGACAATAGAAAAAATAAACCGGCTGAATCAAGGGTAACAATGCAACCTCTTTAAAAAGGACCATGGGTATAAATGTACGGAGTCTGGTCCAACATACCACAAAAACAGTGTTACAACCTATGCCAAATGAAAGCATTTGAAGCGTAAAATATTTCATACTATGAGCACTAAGCCGAATCCGAGCGCTAACATAGAGTTTAAACATAAGTACTTTATTACTTTATTTTTCAAACAAATGGGCAAGTACTTTTTATCAAAGTGACGATTACATTATTCTTAGGGTTCCGTGTTTCCAGTAAAGCGAATGGGTTTATCTTTCTTTATAACAAAATCAAAAAATATTATTGTACATTAAACAGTTTTGTATGTCAGTGTCATCAGTGGTAAGAGAGCGAGGAGGAAATGTGCATATAGCGGCGTGGCGACGAAGGCGGCGTATGATGCATAAAAAAATTGAAAAAAACATTCGTTTAGAATTTATGCTTTCTTCTTGTATGTTTAGCGCTAAATGTCTTTATTGACAGTTGGTGATAGTCGTCCTCCATGTTGATAAACAAAGATACATTTTGAAGATCAACAATTTAGCAACTATGGCCATAAGCTTATATTTTCGCAACACCAAAACAGTTCCCTGTCGAATTTCACGTACAATTTGCGTTGGAAAGCTTTTGAACCGTAGCTAATGTTTTCGCTAAGCGATTCGTACAAATTGTAAGACAGGGAGGGCGTTTGTTTTAAGCAATTTGCTCGCTCTTACCGACTTAAGATGCTGGGTCATTAAATTCATTGCTGTATTAATTTTGACAAAGGACGTTGTTATAGTTAAATATTTATGTTAGTGTCGCGATTTTGAGAATAATGCCTGATAAATTATTGTTTGATGCTCCATCACGAAGACAAATTGTATTTATTGTCAATCCTTAATTTGAGACGGTTTGAAGGTTTAATAGAAAACTAAAACAATTGAAAGACAAGCAGTTTACGAGATATTAAATTATTTTTGGGACAAAGAGCCTCATCTTAGAAACACAAGACTTAAACTATGTTAAATTTAAGAATAATGGCGTTTTTGTTTGAAAGATCTAATAGAAGTTATGAACGTAAGAGATTTGAAGTAAATAAGTATTGCATAATATAGTTAATGGAGTTTTTTTAATACACAGTTTATTTTTAGTGAAATATTTTCTTAGGCAAATTACTTATATTTTATGAGCAAATAAATTTCAGTATTGAAATAAAGAGAATTTGTATAACTTATATACCTACAACTTTTTCGAGATAAGTATAATATTTTTGATGAGTCCGTTAAAATATCTTGTGAATTCATAAATTAAATGAAAAAAAAGGTTTGCTAATAATATTATACTGATGAAAAATCAAATCAATAATTGACATTCATTCAATTTGTGTTAGCGATTGCATGATAATAGAGGGTCTAGAAAGGCCACTTATGCAATATTGTTGAGGAATCCTAATGTGAATTCCTCGAACTTTAAATATTTTTTTATGGAATTTGCTTATATTCACCCCACACGAACCGGACACCGGTGTCCAGAGAACAATATAATTTCTATTGTGTCTCGTAATCGGGGGCCTGAGAGGGTAATTTAGTTTTCTTGCCTTCAAAAAGTAGAGAAAATTCTGCTACACCGAAACTATTCTATCAAATGACGACCTGTTTAGCGCAGGGGTACTAAACCAGCCTTCTGCGCCAGAGGTCCCGGGTTCGATCCCCGGACAAGACAAATATTTGTGTGCATGAACATGTCTATTTGTCTTGGTCTGGGTGTTTAATATGTATATTATGTATGTATGTTTATCCGTTATCTAGTATCCATAACACAAGTTCTTCGTGATACTTAACGTGAGCTAGATAATTGGTGTGATTGTATGCAATTATTTATTATTTAAAAGAAATATATTATATTTATAAAACTCCATAGAATATAAACAAATAAATGAATTGTCAGGGAATTCACATTGTGATTCCTTAACAATATTGCTTAAACTCACTTGTTACTACCATCGTTTTAAAACCACGCAAAAATATAGACTATATTAACCACGCAAATTTATATAAATATTGAAGAAAATTTGATTATTTTCCGAATTTTCACCAGGAAAATATTTTTTTTCCCAGGTGAATTAATATTTGTTAAGCCGCGTCCAAAATAGCATTAAGTTCAATTGCAATATTTTAGTATTCAGTCAGTCAGTAACATATGAGTTAAGTTGCCTTTTTAGACTCTTAGACTAAACTTAGTATGACTTTGAGAGCACCCCTAAGCAGCTCTCAGTAGCGGCATTTTTCGGAATACAAGTGTTCAGCCCAATGTGCTGTTTTCTGTACATAAATATAGAGAAACATCACTTCTCGTAAACGTTTAGCTTTCGTCAAGGATTGTATTACTATTCAATCACACGTCTTTGTTCGATTGATGTGCACGAGAAAAGGAATTCAGGAGAAAATTACTGGCACATGTTGTGTAGTGATGTGCCGGAAAGTTTATCTGTTGTATCCATAAATGAAGACGAAATTGATTGACGGATACGTCACAGAAAACTATTACCGTGAAAGTAAGGGACTTTGTATACAAACGATATTTTGAATATGAAGATTTTTTAAGGTGTATCGAAAGGATATTATTATTTTAAGTTTGTTTTTATATAATTGCTTTTTGAGTTTTACTTTGCTTATGAACTAATCATCTTAGAAAAATCTTAAAAATAGTGTATTACTGCTCCGTTTCATCCACCCATTCCTGTGAAATATGACATTAATGAAAGACATCGATTGATATCATACGGATCCTTTTTTTAGTAGGTAGGTCTACTCAAGTGAGATTACAATTCTAGATAGCTTGATTTTCGCGAAATTTATAAAAATAGGTATTATTACAAAGTGAAAGGATGGGACATTATTGAAATTAGTACTCGTCAACAATACATCTAAGTCAGTTCGCTGACAGTTACATGGTTGATATTTAATTCTGTTTTTAATGTCAATGTGGTCGTTTTTAGGGTTTCGTAGCCTAAAGGCAAAAAACGAAACCCTTATAGATTCGGTAAAATCAATGTATGTCACAGCCACTTTATTCCAAAACTATGAGGATTACACAGTTGAAACTTGCTAGGTAGATGTATTCTGTAAACCGCTTTATGGTTTTTACACAAAAATAAAAAAAAAAATTAAGGGGTCGTTCTCCATACATGGAACTGACACTGAAATTTTATTCATCAAACCTATACGTGTGGGGTATCTATAGATAGGTCTTTAAAAATTGCATTGATGTTTCTAAAACATTTTTTTCTCAAAGTCAACCGTTTGAAAGATGTACACTTCCAAAGTAGTAAAATGTGTGTATGGAATAAGAGAGTAAAAATAATATATATATATATATATATATGCTGTAGATCTTAATAAAAACTTTCAACGAAAATTGGTTTGAACGAAATATGGTTGTCAGTTTTAGAAATATAGCATTTTTCCCGAAGGAATTTGAAACAATTTTTTTTTATTTCTATTAAACTTATACTTGAGGCGTATCTATAGATAGGTCTTTAAAAATTACATTTAGGTTCCTAAAACAATTTTTTCTCAAACACTTAAAAAAAAAATGTGAAAAATGTAAAAAAAAATATGCTGTAAATCTTTATAAAAACTTTCAACGAAAATTTGTTTGAACGAAATATATTATGCAGTATTAGAGCTATAGCACATTTGTCAAAGCCGCAAATATAACTTTGTCATTCATACAGACACTACGAAAAACCAAATAGGTGTATTTAATATAATAATAGAAACTTTATTGCACACGATACAAAAACAAACACATACAGAGATAATGACAAAAAAGAGGAACACACAATTGCTACATAGCAATCTCTTCCAGGCAACCTTGGGTGAGAGACGAAACTACTCGACGGTTCTTTGCCTCCTGGAGGCAAGTAAATACATACATAAATACAGAAGGGTTGAATTTAAGGGTTGATTTTCGTTATTTTTTTGTATTAATCGCAGCAGAAGCCATCTTATTGTCAACAGTTGAATTTATTACGAATCAATCATATTTTTTTTTCTTAAATTTTTGCTATTTTTGAGAAATTTAAATGAATAAGTAGTGGAGTGAGCGCGCCGGTTGCGAAAATTTGCAGAATTGCGAAAACCATTCAACCCGGAAGCAATTAACTCCGCGCGCGACCAATGAATGGTACAGCATTTTTTTATCAAATAGCGTAAGAGTTAGTAAGAGAAAAAATATCTGCGAATTCATAAGGAAATTTACGGAAATAAATCCAATACAGTACATCACTACTGTTAATATACGCTGGTTGTAAAGTCAGCAGCACAAAAAAAAGTACATTTTGTTCTTGAGCGCACCCTTGTTACCTAGGTAATAAAATCGATTTTCGAAGTGGAACTGTTATCTTTGACGTGCTTTCGACAGTACATGAAAGTATCGCTTACCGATAAATTAGCGGATGGGAAATATTTGCACAAAACGGAGTTCTATCTGTTTGCATTTGTTTCGTGCGTTATTAGGATCGGGTAAACGCGGTATCGATTGCTCGCTCAGCAACTTACATTATGAGTGGTAATAATATGACTGTGGCGGATCTATGTTCATTTTTGGCTGATTAAGGCGCAAACGTTTGAATGAGTGTTTTTTTTAACTTATAATGGGCTTGCTCTTGATCTCAATCAAGCCAAAAGGTTAAGACAGGATCCACGGTGGAGCGAGCTAACCAGGAAGGTGCATATTCAACCTTGCTTTTTTTTAATAATAAATAATAAAATATACACCAATTATCTAGCCCACGTTACGTATCATGAAGAACTTGTGTTATGGATACTAGATAACAGATAAACATACTTATATACTTTTTTTTTGTAATACATACATAATATACATATTAAACACCCAGACCAAGACAAATAGACATGTTCATGCACACAAATATTTGTCTTGTCCGGGGATCGAACCCGGGACCTCTGGCGCAGAAGGTGGAGTTAGTACCCCTGCGTCAAACAGGTTGTCAGGTTTGAAGATGGATTGGTTATAAGTACCTACTCGGAAAGAGAAACGTAGGGAGGGAGTTCCACTACTTTGCTGTGCGCAATATACAGGATGTTGAGTAGCGCTTTGTGCGATATTAAGGAATATCAACCAAGCAATAGTTGTAGCCCGCAGTGCATCTGGATGTCCAATGGAAAAAGGGGGAAGGCGGTATGAGCTCATGCAGCTCCTGAGTACACTCTCCGAAGTACAGTCTGTAAACAAAGTTTGTAAGTAAGACCGACAGACAGGCAGTTGTAAAAGAATTCGTATTATTTTTTTTATTTTAACTAATTACGTCCGCTTTTCTTAGGTAAGATAAGATAAGATAATGTTTATTGACCAAAAAAAGTTATATATTGTTACAAATAATAACCAACTTAGAACTAGGACATGTGTACAAATATTAATATTTATAAGCCTCTGCTGCCGAACTAGGCTAAGCCTGTATTTCAGCATACAGCGCCATAAACCTCCACGGACGTTACCAGTGAACTAGTCAAAGCAAGTCATGGGAATATGAACATAAATCAAATATAACAAAAAAATAAAAATCAAAAGAAAGTAATTTTGGTATAACATCTAGTGTGAGCAAATATTGTATGTGAATGCGTGAGTGTGGTGTGAAGTGTGTGTGTGTGTGTGTGTGTGTGTGTGTGTGTGTGTGTGTGAGTAAGTAAAATCTAATTTTGTACCCTTCTGTATGAAGGCAGAGATCTCTGCCAACCACCCCGAAAAACAGGCGGGGCAATAGCCTAATCATAAAAAAACTGTATGAAGTGATTAACGCTGAATATAGATCCTGTAGGTACGGTATCTTCTGCAAGGCATCATGATGGGCAATACCGCTGGCAGGAGATGAGTTGATCGCAAAAGAAAATCGTGGCTCCGCAATATCAGGGAGTGGATGGGCATCGCGAGCGTGGCTGAGCTGTTCTGCCTCGCCAATACCAAGGACAGGTCCAGATAACTGGTGGGTAGTGGTGGTACGGTTAATCTTATTTCAGTATCAATATTATTATTACAACAACATTTTGTAAATCGTTATCTCATCATGCATGATGAGATTACGATTACATGATGAGATAATACATTTTTGTCAAGATTTTTGTGTAAACAATGTGACAAAACTAAGATTATATTTTTCAATAATTTCTGAAATATTGTTTTCTGTTTCGTATGTGCAAATTGCATTAATCAGACATAATTGAATTCATAGAGATGAATTTTTATAACACGACTTTTATTTAATAAAGTCATGCGAGAACTGTCCAAAAAGCTTAATAAATAAACATGTAAGAAAAATCACAATTTACATAATTCCGTTGTGTTACAAAGATTTAAAAGATTAAACGCCAGCAGGAGCTGAGAATGTCAACTCGTCTGATTTACGATACCTCTTGCTGAGTTTTGTATGGTCAACAGCAAGGTAAATTTAACAAAACTGTCAGATTACTCCAATCGACTTTTAATTTTATGATTTTTTTTGTAAGCTGTTGAGTTTCGAATAGTTTGAAGAAAGTTGACATCCTAACTTATATTATAAATGCGAAAGTGTGTTTGTTTTTCCTTCCTTTACGACTTAACTAAGGAATTAATCGACTTGATATTAAAATTTGGCATAGAGGTAGTTGAATGGACGGAGAGTAGTCGACTTTTTACCCGGGAACCACCCAGATGAAACAGCGGGCAATGTTGTATAAACCGCTATTGCTGTTGACTGTACCTATTTTCATCCGGCCCTATCACAATCCAATACGTAAATGCGCGCTCGCAATGATTCACTGGAATGCGACCATAACACGCCTTTACGATTTAAACATAAATTGATTTCAAATTTTATTGCATATTAAAATAACCTCTTCGTTCGATAGTCACTTATTTTTGAAAGAATATTTCAAAACGCCAACGAGTCTCGTACGCCGGGCACCCTACCGCTATTTTGATCATGAATCAACATAAAAATCAATTCGATTAATTGAAAATAACTTAAGATGTGAAATATACGTACAAAAATATCATTCAATTATTTTCCGAAGTAGTGTTGCAACTGACATAAGCAATGATTTATGAAAATACGAGTAAACTGAAGTGAAAGGGTTTTGCAGTTAAATTTAACTTGACTAACCAATAACAAAAGCGTTATTGATTCTCGTGAAAGCAGGTTTTTTATTGGTATCAAATAAATTATACTTTAAGTAAGTTATGTTATGACTTGGTTGTCAAAACATTATTTTATTGGATTCTGAATTAGAATGTAATAAGGCAATCTAATGCTTAACGTCGTAATTAAATTAAGAAATTGATACATATAAATAATATTATAAACTAAACTGTATTCGATTTCATCATTATTTAATTCAGTATTTAGTTGCTGGATTATATTTAGCTTTTTTGTTGGTTTCAGCTATCAAACGAATATACAATTTGCCATTTGAGGCACTTAATAATGAGACCAACTATATTTAACCTTTCCTTGATAAAAGTAAAATTTTGATATTATAAAAAGCAAAGCTATTAACAAGACTTTGAACGGTGTGATTCAAAGGCGGGCAAAGAAGTTTATCTAAAATCTAAAAATCTAACGCCCATACCCATTAGAGACTTGACGAAGATCGACGGCTTTAGTAAAAAATATAACAAAAAATTAGGTAACAAGGCCGTTTATATGAAAGTAGTAATTAAAACGTCACCTTCGTGGTTTCAAAAATCATAATGTCTACGATTTTTTCATTTTGCATTTTCAATGCTATCTTAATAAAAATTATCATCTGCAGTACTTTAAACAAAGGACTGAAATCACTTATTTTTGTATTATTTTGTTCTGTTATTTTTCAAACATGACGTTAGACAATTATCTTGATTGTAAAAACACTATTTTAATTATTCAACCATCATAGCATTCACATTTAACAAAAAAAAATCCGTACAACTAAAGACGGTAAAAGATACGAGTACTTCCCTTTGCTTCAAGTTTTCAAGAATCCCAATCATAATTCAGATCTGTCAGCTACTCATAAAGACTAAATGAATGGAACTTATTAAATGCGTCTCCAACACTACCAAGAATGCAATTTGCAATGATTTGCGCCCATTATGTTCGAGTCTAGACTGAAAATTCCACCAACATTGCGTAATGCAAGACAATTTCTTCTCTTTGAATACAGATTGTGTTTCATGGTCGGCTTGAATTACAATTAAGGAAGTGGTTCTGGTGAAATTAAAAACAAAATAAACAAGGATTTATTGTTTAACTTTTCTTCGGAAATCAGATGTCATTATTTTCTTTCTGTAAAAAAACGGATTAACAGTGGGTTGGTGGAAGAGTTTGCAAGGGAAAATGCAGATTATATAATTAATCAATTAAATAGTTATTAAACAGTAGTTGACTTAAATCTGGGTAGGTCTTTAAAGACTACAGAAGTAGAATATAACGTTGTTTACCAGTACTGAATGAAGTTAGCTGAGAAACGAGAGAAATAGCAAGAAGGTTTGAGACATAAATACTGCATATTCGTTGTCATAGCTACACTTGGAGACTGGCAAGACTCAAAGTCGAAGATCAAAGTGTTTCAAAATTATTTGCTACAAAGTTATCTTATTCGGCATGTAGTAAATAGTAGCCTTTATAATAGTTATTGTAGCAGCATGATCGTTAAAGATAAATTAAACATTATTTTTCTTCTTCCTCAAATCCTCTCATGGTTGAGGGTCGCGGCAGCATGAAGCCATTAGGTACTCGTATATGAGGAAAATCTAAATTTAATTTTTATTGAAATTGTAAAATTGGGAGTACAAAGTAGAGTGACAGTGTAACAAAACAATATGTGTATATCTAATGTTTGTTTTTGTGGGAAAACAGAAACACCCTTAGATAAATACCGGCACTTTCTAAGGGATTGTCGCTTGATGGATTGTATAAACGTTTGTCGTGACGCTAATAGATTTCTTGTGTGGGGTGCATTTGATGTCGTTATTAAATACATGAGATGCAGTTTTTCTAATGATCGGCTCAGTGGGAGAGACGTAAATATAGAGGGCGCTTTAGAAAGTTGAGTGCTAATGTTTGCTAAGTGACTTGAATTATCGGAAAGCTTTTGAACAACGCGTCTTTATAGAGAACTGTTGCGTTTAATTTTTTTAACCACACCAATTATCGAGCCCAAGGTAAGTTTCATAAGAACTTGTATTATGGTAGTATCCATAACGGATAAAAATACTTGTATACTTTTTTTGTAAATACATACATAATACATACATTAAACACCCAGACTAAGACAAATAGACAATGTTCATGCACACAAATATTTGTCTTGTCCGGGGATCGAACTACGTAATAGGCAGGCTACGTACCTATACGCCAGACAGGTCGTCGAATGAAAATAATTGCATTGGATGATCATACAATAAAAAATAAAGACTCCTCTTTGGGCTGACTATTTATTTTGTAATAAAAAATCTAATTTTATCTCTTTAATCTACCAAAAAAAAGAGACTGCTTGGTTATAACTGCAAGAAAATGATAAGAATTTGGTAACGTACTTTTTATTTAATAGACCAAATTCTTCCATTATAAGAAAATTTTCGCTAGGTTAAATTTCACATATTTTCTAACATAAAATTATGCGGACAGGCAGAGACCTCTTCTTATAACTTATCCTAATATCTATAGATCACATGTCATGTGATCTATAGATATTAGGATTATAATCCTTACTTTCTCACTTTCATACATTATGAAGCTATTCCATCCATACAAAAATGCACGTCAATCACAGTGTCTGCCAGTTATCCTTTTTATACCTAAACAACTAAAAGAACCAATTTCGGTGAGTTTTGCTTTTTTGCATTTTACATTGCTATTTTTATGTGAGAAATAAACAAGAAAAAGACTAGAGAAAATCTAATTGTCTCATGTCGCTCGTCTGAACAACATGTTGATTTTTCTAGTATATATTTTATTTTCTTTTCTTCTCGCAATTAATTTTGTTGAGCTTTGCCTTAGAGAAAGAATATAATTTGGAAGAGAAAGATTTAAAGTAAGCCCTAAGGAGTATGATAGATCTAATTCCACGCAGACAATGTCGAGGGCGATACGCTAACCTAAGAATAACAGTCAAAGATAATTGAAATAACGAACCAACACCTCAACTAGCAACGCAACAAAGTGACACTAATTGAAGCACAGTTACAAGAACATTTTAAACATTCTGGATCGCATTAAGCCATCGTTATCGGCGTGATCAACCGCCCACCGCTGTCAAAAAGAAATAAATATGTTATTACGAATGCGTACGAGTTTCAATCAGATAACTGCTAATCTCTGTTACAATTAAAAAGTTTTAGGTTCAACAACATTAGATGGACGTGATATTCGTATTTTGTTGAATCCCGTCCCCAGTTGTTAGGGCTGCCAATTATAAATTAGTGGGTCTCCTACTTGAAATCGAATGCCCTTTGAACGAATATCAAATGCTCAAAACCCTTTTCTCGAAGAATCATAAAATCGAGAAATTAATGAATTGGTAAATAGAAGATTTTTACTCATTCGATCCATCGAGCATAATGTTATTCGAGATTTTGATGCATCGATCTAGTGAACTGTCGAGCCTATGATTTGTCGATTTATGATTCTTCAGGGAAAGGTTTTCGAGTATTTGAGATTCGATCAAAGGGCATTCGATTTTAAGTAGGAGACCCATGGCTAGTTGCGGTTTGATTGACGATTAACCCAGCTTTAAATTCATTACTACTATTTAATTAACCAATCAATGATTGGAGTGATTATAAACTTAAATTTTAGTCAAAGGGTTAGAGGTATTAGTGAGAATTAATTTTGAAATAATCTGGAGTTTAATTATGTATAGAGTTTGGTATTATTTTCGAACATTTTACATAGCTAAATAAAGTTAGATATTTAAGGAAGAATTGTTTGATGAGTGTGTACTTTCGTTACGAGAGGTAAATTCTAAAACGTATCATTGAAAAATTCAATCATTATGGTTACCTATATTACGTTTAAATTCTAATGAAATTACAAAGGATTGTTAACAACAAAGTAACTGAAGCTTATAACAGTTTTGCATTTTGCTAAAATTTGTTTTACTCTACGGTTTACACATACTGCGTATCTTTATATACTGCTATTTATATGCTATTATAATTAAAAATAACTAAATAAAACTGGATTTTAAAATAACACAAAACTTTCGACAACCCTATCGAAGGTGGACGTGAGTCGACAAAATTTGCTTTTTTGCCGTCTGACAATATAATAAATGGTGTGGAATGGGACTCGTTTTGCGGAAGCTTCGGACATTATACGGCCCGGCGATCACATCCCCGTCAATAATGTTTAACACTGATTGAACGGAGTATTGACGCATTTATATTTATTACTTTCAGTATGACGCATTTATATTTATTACTTTCCTCGCAAATGGCTAGCATCTATTGTAGCGTACACACCTTGATGATGTTGCTGATAAACATGACGGCGTTGTTTACTGAGAATTGTAAATGGATTTTCACTTGTTGTGAAAGAAAAAACAACTTTTTATTTATTTGGCTTTTATAGGTGCGTTTATTTTTGTTTCAGGTGTTACATTTATAAGAACATGACTTATGATTTTTTGGTTTAAGTTTATTTCAAGTCCATGGTGAACGGGGCCCTTCTGGGTAAGCTCGGTACATCGAAGATCATATCAGGCCCTCGGGCTAGATTGTGGTCAAGAATAAACCCATACAAGAAAAAATATAATAAACCTGTCATTCCTTAATTTCGTCAAACGAAAACATTTACTCATTATTTTAAAGTTTTTAAATCGTAATCAAAGCATTAATTCCGGAACAGACTTCCAACCCACTTCATAAATAAAGCAGTGAAACAAACAATAACCGAGAAAAATTCAACTCACCAAATACATTTTTCTATAATGCTCCGACGGAGACAACGCCAGTGCGCTTCATTAAACGCCAAATTATCAACTTGCACCATCCACGAATTTCAAAGAGAAACAGCCTTTAAAGACTCAAAGCCAATACTTCCCACTCCCATATCGAAAGAGTACTCATGAACTGAGCAAATAGAGCATATTATCGCGTGCCACTGCTCGGAATGCAAGCAATTTTGCTGAAAAATTCGTCAGATCATAACTCATGAGAATTGCGGGAGACTACGTTGCCTCCGTTAACTAACGGCAACCACTGGAAATTTCAAGAACCTTATGTGTTTAAACCACAAGGTTTATTTTTCCGTGGCAATGGGGGAAAGAAAATCATTTTGCACACTTCGTGTAAAGAATGCACCCTCTGCTTGGCGCTTAACCCTCTTTCAGTGCGTTTAATTGTTTTGATTTTAAATTGTGAAATGAGAAATGCGGAGATAGGGTGCATTTTTATGACGCGAAAAATTCATGATGTGCATGCCTTTTATTTCTTTTTCAGTGTGATGTTGCGATCGTTTTCGATAAAAACAAATACTTTGCGACGCACTAATAGCATTGTTTGTTTATTATAATAAAAGCCTTTAAAAATAAACGTGAATGTGTTTGGTGTAACCAAAATATACTTACGGCGTATATTTAATTTTGTTTTTGTGCACAAACAATAGATTGTGCCTTAATACTTTAATGCAAATATTCTTTTGTTATATTTTAATTGTTATTACCAAATTTGTTTAACTTATTGAATCTTTGAATAAAACGTTGATAGCTACGAGATTTGTTGTGTTCATAACTATTGATATTTTAATTTTTCCTATTCTTTGTAATAAAATTCATAAATATGGGGCTTATTTCAGACATGAAAAAATTACAGACACGCAGACAGAGTTACTGCATCAATCAGTATACTTCTGTATGCTGATAAAAATATTGTCATCTGCAAATTGCCTACAGTAAAACGCAAAAACCTTCCAAACATTTTTTTAACTACACAACACTATCACAACTGCGCAAAAAAAAATGAATGAAACTTTATAAGCCAGCGTATTTATCTCTTCACTTTATTCGGGTGAATAAACGAATACTCTAAACAAAGGCCGATATTCACAACGCCATACTAAAACCAAAAACCAAAACCGTGGCCGGTCTAACCCCCTCGCCGCCGTGTCAACGGCAATCACCTGCGGGAGCGGTACTTTTTTCAAATTTTCCCTTCCAATTTTAACCTTTTTCTGTCTCGCTATTCCTGTAATAAAATATTCATTGCGCGCGTCTGGCTACACCAGTAGATCCAGAATACAAGAGCATGTTCCCGAAACGCGGAAGAGCAAATAGTATTATTCCGACACATTTTGACAAATTGAAGTGTGATAGAGGCACCCATTGTTTCGTTCGTTTTTATTTGAACAATGTTCGTTAGTGATTGTGTTTGATTTATGTTTCCTGCGTAGGTCGCGTTGCGAATCTATCGTGTGGGCGATGAAGATGGGTTATTATTTCAACGTGCAATCTGAGGCGTAGACGTGCATGACATTAAATGTAAGTACTCGTCTGTTATTTCCCATAACGTTGCATAATCGTGCTCGCCGCGAATCTAACACTAAGATTCGAGCTATTTATGAAATCAATAGAAACACCCGTTACTTTAAATCTTCTCAAGACACAATGTAATTACGAATAATGTTCTCGTAGGTCAGTAGTGTAGTACCTACCGATCGCGCTTATGATTGTCACGTCACGTCACGGAAGGTAACGGCAATTAAATTTAGAAATTAAAAGGAGATAAATGGAAATACTATTTGAGATTAACAAGATTTATTAACATAAGAATGGCACGTTTAAATACAACACAAAAAAATCTAAAGAGATAAACTATTTTGATATAAACGAAAGGGTACGGCACTGATAGGAGGAGGGAGCTCTTGGGGCATGCGGCGCACAGGACTGGTACACTGGCGATGTGGAAGGGCGTCGAGGACTTGCCTGCTGAGCACGCAAGAAGTAGGTGCGTGGCAGGGAGTTAGTGCAGAGACTTCACACCAGGATATGGGTAGAGACGCGTGAGGGTACGTGGTCGCACAACTGTTTCTCTCTTGCGTTAAAAGACTTACTGTTGACTGTTGTAGACACTCGCCGTAGACTGAGTTTAAGAAGAATCGTATTTTGTAGTAGAGCGTACCACAACGAATGAAGAAATGCCACCTGGTAGAATTGTAGACTGGTAGAAGATCATAAACTTGTAGAAGATTTAAGATAAACTGACCTTTGTCATGTGGCCGTATTTATACCCTGAGCTCTATTTTTCTTTAAAATATAGTTTTAATAATAGCTTTTAAAAGGTTTGGTACCGTTTTGTCATAAAAAATAGCTGTAAAATAAATAGTGACAGTGTCAAATGTCAACAATCAGGGCCCGTACCGCGCAAGTGGCGTCAGCATCGAAATCGGCTTCGTTTGACAGATGGATGTGACACATTGCTGCTTCTTTTTGACACAAATGAAAACTTACCAAAGACTAAGAGCAATATGTCACATCCATCTGTCAAATGAAGTCGATGTCGATGCCGACGACACTTGCGCGGTAGGGCCTCAGAACAATTACATTATTTTGACATTGAAATTCATATGAATAAACTAAATAATTATATACAATGGAAAGGTGATTAAAACAATTAAATCTAATGTAAAATGGAAGGAAAAAGTATAAAGTTGGATTGAAAAGACAATTTAAGACAATCATATTATGAATATGAATATGATTTTTTATGTTTTTTTTTAATCGTAAGTAATTTTTATGGTACATACGCTAATAATATATGTCATTGTTGGTACGCGTAAATCTTTATTTTAAGTAACAACAAAGATTTACGCTACAAGCTCTCAAAGTCTTTGCTTATTTAACAATACAACTTTCTGAATATACGGTTTGTAAACACCACTGCACACACAAGCGATAAGTGTACCGCCATGCAAGCGATTTTCGACCTCAAACTGAGGCGGTTGTGAGTGATAAATAAAAAAATAAGTATTTAATAAAAATGCACATCAAAGTAAATCTTTGTTTCAAAACACATACTTAATTCACAACATAAATTTAATCTCTATCCGAAAGAAGTTAGGACCTCAATTTGCATTAGAAAATCTAACCCGACTCTTTGCGTAAGTAATGATTCATTAAGTGCGTAATTTAACGAAGTCAAGGTCCATTTAGACCCTAGCCGCCGCTAATAGCCAACCCTTGAACTTAACCCTCGCGGTCACAGCCTCAATGATCCAAACGCACACTCAAATATCCCCTAAACGTGTGAATTTTAATGCTCGTGTCATAAAGTCCGGACTAGGGGGTTAATGAAAAATAGACTTGGCTTATCCTTTTATTTCATTTGTCGTTTTTTATATTATTAATTTAGCAATATTGGAAGCAACTGTTCAAAGTTCTAAGTAAACATATTTCGGAAACACGTAAATCTGGACTTATTTTAGCCACACACCTCCATTGGACGTTATTCAACGGAAACTCTTTTGAAAAGTGAGGGAGTTATATATGAAGATAAAACGTTTTTTTATGGAACATTGTACTTTGTCTTATATGATTTTAAGTTGACTGATATCTGACTGGTATCGAATGTGTAAGGGCATTAAGCTCGCCTTTTGCTGATATTTGTAGATAGCAATAAAGTTTTAATTTACTCTTACATTTTACACCTCATGTGATCATGGGACGCAAACACAGACACACACTCGTTGTCCACTCAACAACGTAACAACTGACATTAGGTCGGACAACGCTCGCTGCCCCTGCCCCGCACGGTTAGTCACACATTCCTTTGAAAATAGTAAAAGAAAACAATTTTCCTATTAAAATCAAATATGACGTTGTTCTTCGGGACCGTTGTAATGTAATGTCTATTTAACTACGTAAACAAAAATAAAATAACGATCATTACTTGACCAATAGAGTCACTTAGAACTACAATATTGTTTAATTTTTTTTTGTGATTTAAATTATCGAATAATTGGGCTATATAGCTAGAAATAGATGAAGTATCTTGTATATTTAATTATTTTTAATTAGGTATTTAATACACAAAACTTTTCTAGAAAAAAAAACCCTTATTTTTACAAAATTGACAATAAGGTTGCCTAGGAGAGATTGATAAATAGCAATGAGGCCGCCCATTGTTTGTATACTTTTCTGCTTTTTTTAATTTCTGTATCGTGTGTGTGCTATTATTTTTATTATTAAGTATAAGGCCGAATTAGAAATCAACTTTTGTGTCGCGTTTACTGCATTTATAAGTCTGTGGAACAACCCCCGTATCGCTTTAATGAGCAGACCTGTCCTCAGTTTTGTATACATGCAAATGTGATTTTTGAGTAATTAGAGCGTTTGCCCTCACCAGATTTTATGGTGAAAATATTAAACGTGTAAGCATTTCCCTTTTAATTTGCAAAGGACACGTGTGTTAGATTATTTAACCTGTACAAGCGGCTCAGCTTTACAAAAATAGACTAACGAAAAGGTTAATTATATTAAAAATACAAAGGTCTCGCGGTAAAATTTAACGTTGGGAATAAATAAAATAAATTACTGCGTAAGGCGCAGTAGGCTCTGAGAATGAAAAGATTTTAATTTTTGCCTTGCAAGTATACTTACGGAAACTAATATTAAATTTCGTACTTTACGATGTAAATAATTAGTGAAAATTATTCGTAAAGTGAAAGAGGCTATCACAATTTCAACTAATATTGAAATAAATTAACTCATTTATTGTTTATATACGTGCGGGGATTATTTGTTGTTTATTGTATTTCCAGTTTTTAACGCCTTGAAAGTGACAATTGCGTTGTTCTACGCATTATTAATTTTTCAGTCTTTAGGGTTCAAATTGAAACGCCGCTGCCTACAATCGCGGTACAAGAAGTAGTTAACTCAACACCAAAGCAAACATTTTCAGCCGGTAAGTAGCATTAACGTTTGCCATTTTGTAAATAACTTCACGAATTTGATTGGGAGATATGGGCTAACGGTGCCATCAATAATGCTTTAATAAGGTCCTGATGGGCGGTGCGCACGCGACGGGCTCGCGGCGTGATATGCTAATCATTTTTGGGGATACATTGGAGTGGTGCAGACTGGCTTTTTCGTTATTTATTTTTGGGATTTCGACACTTTTGTGAAGTAGTCATAAATTTCTCAATCTACGTTAGTTATATTAATCTCTTATATGTTTACTTTAAGGAATACAGTGGAGTGGTATAACTGGTATTTCGGTTATTTATTTTTACAGATGTTTGGCACCTTCGCGAGGTGTTTGTATTCATTGTTTAACTTAAGTTATGCTAAAGTAAGCTCTTTCCATCAACGTGAAAATTATTAAAGTCATACTACAATGGAAAATAAATATTATATTCTCTTAAATTTTGTAAATAAATACCTATTACCAACTACAAACATTTGCCAGAATATCTAGTTTTTTTTTTATTTTTACATTTTTATCAAACCGCCCCAGTCTTTAATGTTCTTTTTATGTTGTTGCTGCAGTTTCTTCATTTGTCATATAACCTTCGTACGCTTGTAAAGAAAACGCATATCAATGCCTGCCTTCACCAATATTTAGTCTAAATTACAATAAAGGAACGATCAATAAAGGAAGGAATAAAGAAACAAACGCTGAAAGCGGAACCCACTCTTTTAACAAACTTTACTTGTCCACATACCCGGGAACTATTTTAAGAATTGTTTTAACACTTGTATGTTTTATCGTCACGACAATAAAGGTGAAAATTGTATGATATCGTTACTTCTTCATCTAAATAACGGTCGTTTGAGCTCATGCCGTGACATATGACAGTGAACTGGGTTAGTGCAAACGAACAACGTGTTTATTCGACACAGAATAACCACATGATCGGGTTGGTTTAATATACATTTGTATGTTATTATCATAAATCACTTCAAAAGATTTTTATTGCTTTGAGGTGACTATACTTCGAAATAAATTAATTATGCTGCCCTATATAGGCAGTTGATTAACGCCCGAAATTGATAACCTATCTGTAGATATGAATTGGGCCATCTGTAGATATGAATTGGGATCCATATGAATTGGGCTATCCGAGATTGTAGCCTAGGATACTGGGTGCCTAGCAACCGTCGTCATTTTGGTCATATTAACAAAAATATCCTAGGCAACTATCTTAGATAGCCTATCCATATCTACAGATAGGTTATTATTTTGGGGGTTAATCACACGAGAAAAGAAACAATTGAAAGAAGAGGCAGTGAAAAGGATTGCTAAAATGGGATTGGCAAAGGATGAAAGAAAGGTTTGGTAGAAAATGAGACTCTTTAATCGATTAGATCCGTTACAGGACGAAGATTGAAAAAAACTTTGTCGCGGGAGTGAGTAGATGATTAGAGATATATAAGACGAATAAGATCCATGCACAATCAGGTGTTTTACCAGCCAGATAGGCAGCAAGAACACACGAAATCAGTAGTAGGAAATGTTCATACAGAACTACTCTATGACTGTGAAAGAGTAAAGAAGTGCCTCTGTCTGAAGTGATACTCGCCCAACGAAATCATAATAATGTACGAATATGGCATCATCAAATTACTGAGCATAAAGCATAACTTGATTACGATCGAATACCTTAATCACATAATATGTAATATTCCTTCGTTATCACACACGTGTCACAGAATATTTACTAGTAACCCGTGTTTTCTTTACAAACATTCGTTTATTAACTTGTGGTAATAAATTTCATTTAATTTCCATCTTTAAGATTCGCGAGATAGCGATTGTCTATACTTATTTTTTATGGGTTTTAGGGCAATAAATTAGTCGCTTTATAAATTTAATATCTTTATATACTACTGGTTGTTGCTATAAAATTTTTTGGCCATCTTTATTATTTTACTTTAAAAATTGTATTAAATTATAGTTGAATGCTGTTTTAGCGTTTTATCTTAGCTTTTGAATTAAGATTAGATTTGAAGTTTTGATGGTCAGGAAAGTTTTAGCGGTTTATTTCCTTTTAATCTACAAAAAAACGAATCGATAGCTAAATATCAAGAAGCGGCAGTGTTTTTTTTTATAATGAATAGTACATTTTTATAATGAACTTTGATAACATTTAAAAAAAAGAGGCTAAACCTGCATTCAACCCTAGCCCTCAGAAAATGCGTTACAGTGGTAAATAGACTAAACGAACTTATTTCTTAATCAGTACAAGTATCATATCTACTCTAACAATTTTATCGTAAAGATGTTTTGCGATACTTATCCCATTCTTAAATAAAGGCCATCACACATCTTTGTATCGCTACATTCAGCAATGCCGTCTCTTTTCTCAATAAAAGTTTTATTTTTTTCATCCTTTAGATACTCAATCGATAAATTTAAAGTATGGGAATGAGATAACAGATGATATTCAAATTAAATACCTTTGACATTTCGAGATTACAAACATCGACGATACAGCGCTTAGGAGTGGGTCTGAAGGCCATAAGAAAGATTAGTGTGGACCTGCTTGCTTAATAGTAACTAACTATTTATAATCTATACTAATATTATAAAGAGGAAAGATTTGATTGTTTGTTTGTTTGTATTATATAGGCTCCTACTGGGACTGATAGGAAACTACTGAACGGATTTGGATGAAATTTGGTACACAGATCGTAGATAGCCTGGTTATGAACATAGGATACTTTTTATCACGTTATTCCCACGGGAACGGGAATGATGTGGGTGAAACGAGCGGCAGCTACTGGAAAATATAAGCGATGGGCTGGCAACCTGTCCTTATTGTTTGCGGACAATATTTTTGACCCAATCAATATTAAATGTGGGATTTTTGAGGAGATGTCGTGTCTATGAGAGTGATGTAAATTTCCCTCTCAAGCTGGTATTTATTAGGTGAAATGTTTGTACATGTAAGAATTATATTTACACTAGCGGCCGCTAGCATTCCCTTAGGAATATCGGGATCAAAAGTATTCTATGTTCATAACCAGGCTATATACTATCTGTGTATCAAATTTCATTCAATTCCGTTCAGTAGTTTCGGGGCCTTTTCAATGCAAACAAACAAACAAACAAATCTTTCCTCTTCATAATATTAGTAAAGATATTTTACATAATTCCGTTGTGTTGTTAAAAATTATAGCGCTATCTCGCTTAAAGCATCTCATTTTAAGAGCTCCAATGGCATATGCTAAAGTATATTAGCACGTCTAGTACTATTTCATATTCTGTGATAATAGCAACAAAGAAAAATCAAAAAATACCACCAGGAATATCCAGATAAATCTTTGGTATTACACATGACTTATCACGGCGATGCACTTACGATCTCGCTGTCTCCGACATTGGCGCTATCTTTATCCAATTTGTTACCCTTATCACGAATTAAATGCGTTTTAGGCTCTAGAGCCGGTTTTATTATTCTTTATTAATTATTCTCAGAGAGCGGCGACCGAGAGAGACAGGTGATGGCATTTTATTATATCCATTTATCGAATATTCATTTGTTAACAGACGAATGTTCGGTTCGGTGAATAGGTTCGAAGTAATGAATTACTCGCTTTTGAACTTTGCCTCATGAAGTCGTAAATTAGACTAGGTGTTATGTGTCGTGTCGCGTTAATGTAATTTTTTCGTATGCGTTTTTATGGGATTTCTTATCTGATGACCAATAAAATGATACTTAAAAATCGAATCCACTGGAAAATATTACTTGTAGAACGTTGACTTGGATTTATTTGATGTTTAATCACTTTGATAATACTTAAACTTGTTTTTTTATTATTATTTTAATGTACTGGTATACATACGATACGATACGACGAACAAAGGAATAAAAGACAATATCACATAGAGAAAAACAGAAATTTTAGAATCTCATGCTTGTCTGTTCGTCTGTTTTGGCTAGAGTTAAAAAACATTTGTATGCAAAAAAAATCAAACACCTAAATAACAGCAATAACACATTTATATCAAACTCAAACGACTTGAATGTATTTCTGATCTAAATATGTTAAACAAATTACTTATTAAAGTTTCAAATTGTCAATAACATCAAATTAATATACATTTTTATGAAAACGACCTACAATATTTCACAAGTCGTTGCCCTGTTAATTAACTAAATGATAATATTTGTCAACACAAGTAACGAAGTATTCATAAATGAAACGCCAGAAAAGTGGGGCTCGCCCCAATCAACTTTACATAGGTACTTACATAAATGTTGAAGCAGTAGACTAATTTTGTTGCATTACAAAATAAATAATTTCTCAAACTATATAAAGTATTTATTATTATATTTTTTTATGCTGAATTTGGTGACTGGTTCTCTTTTTCTAGTATAAAAAATTACAATACTTTGTTTTTTTTTATATAGCCCGCTTCTTACTCCTACAGGAATATCTTTTCCAAATACAGTTTAAAAGTACATAAAGATAATAACAGTAGGAGAAGATTCGAAAAACTACTCTTCATTTTACATTATACAAAAATTGTCCTACGAACAGTGGAATCTTACGTAGAGGGGAATTGCAACTCAAGCGCGTTTGTAATAATACTTTAGAAGTGAGTGCCTCTTCACGAGTACTGTTTCCTAGTTTAATTCAAATGTAAAACACTATTTCTATAAAACGCTGGTTCTAGGAAATGCTTGAACAAGCCCTTAAACTGCTTTTACCAAGAAATAAATAAAGAGAGCCTCTCTCAAAATCCTAACTTCCAGAACACAAAAAGTTGAAAACATTATTGATAAAGCATCAGACATATTATAGATAAATGGTGGTAGCTAACCAGGCGGACTTACAACAAGGCCTATCATTAACCAAACCGAATACAATATATATCCAGATGTAGTTAAGAAAAAGGTTGATGGTCATATTTAAATGTTCTAAAAAGGACGGCGGTGGCTTATCTCTGCGGCAAGTACAACATCAACAAAGTGCCAAAATCAAAGGTTTACCCAAAAAGATTAAGATAAAAAAAATGAAAACCTATAATTTTAAAATCAAAATTTTAAAAATTTAAAAATCTATAAACTCGCCTGCTTTAAAAGACAAGTCAACTGAAAAGATGGAAACAAGATCATATTTTATAAAAATATCTAGTTAAACATAATAACATGCAGTTGGAGGCATAAAATGATGAATGACTTATTATTAAATTCTATGCCTGCGACTGCATGTTATTATGTTTAACTAAATATTTTTTTATTTGATCTCTTCAGTTGACTTGTCTTTTGAAGCAAGCAGGCGGGTTTTTTAGTTTTTTTAAATTTATATATATTTTTTTATATCTTTTTAGTTATTTATCAACCATGATATACCTTTTTGGAATCCTTAAGAACACCTCTTTAATGTGATATCCATATTGGAGAATTCTAAAAGAACATTTTTTTTCACTACTAATAATAGCATCTCGCAGCCGCTATATTGTTTTTTTTAACATCACTAACTTATGAACACTTGGGTTGTCAAGACAAATCTAACGATATCACAATTATAGATAACCGTTAGGCTGTTTTAGAGATATGAGATACTAAAGAATATTACTTTATAAACAAACAAACATACATACAAAATACGCGGGAAGGTCATATCCCTTCCTTTGCAGTCTGGTAAAAATTTGCCTTTTGGAGTCGGTGCCAGCCAAGGCAAGAAGTAAAAAAGTGTAATGTAGAATTTAAAGAATACGCCATTAATGCCTATATAACTATATAGCTGTTCTAACCAAACTACCCAACGCGACTTATTACAATGTTACTCTACTGAGTAAAACTTCAATATGCTACTATGACCCTCTAGCTTGTCATAAACTGTACAATTTTACAATCTTCTGTTATGTCAAATGTTATTAATATTCACCCTCTTTACAACATGATATTTTAACATAAATAACATCAAGTACCTACCTAACCAGATGTGAAATAGTTCCCGGTAATTCTTTAAAATATTGGACAACACTGATCGCTATCTTTTTAATTGACTTAAGCTCTATCAATATAAACTGTACGTGCAAATGTTATTTTTCCTTATATTCAGCCTAGCATAATTACTGATAAAAATTGTAGGAGATAAAGTTTTGATAAATTAAATGTCTAATGGAGGAAGAAAGAATACTTTCAAGATTTTAACTACAAGATAGCCTATCTATGTCCTTCCATTTTTAATAATCGAGATTTTTTAGTAGTTTCAAAAATTGTTGCGTTCAATAATAACTTGTGTATAAATACATTTTTTAGTTTTATTATTAAGACGATGACTTTAGTGGGTCAAGTGTTATATTGCCATCAAGACGTCATGGGTTAGATTTCTATAGAAATAATTTTTTTATCTAACGAATAAAATTGTTTGTTTCCCAAATAAATAAATATGTGTTTTTAGTCTAGGTCTGTATTATAAAGCAAGTATTTAAACAATAACGTAATTTGGTACTATGCAATATTCTGTGGTTTAGGGCTTAAAGGTATTGATTATGTCCCAAAATATTGAATTATTTTTAATAACTTAAACCTACAAAGCTTGTAAACAACATTTTTTATTTCACATCAACAATTGGTGAAGTCCAAGCTTCACACCTTAGCTCACCGCCGCTAAGTTGCCTATCTATCGATCTTTTACAGACTATACTTTGGAGAGTGTACTCATGAGCTGCATGTACTCATACCGCCATCCCCCTTCTTCCATCGGACATCCAGACGCACTGCAAGCTACCACCCTTTCTTGTTGATATTCTTAAATGTCACACCTACGCTACTGATTTTTTTTTAGATTGCGCACAGCAAAGGAGTGACCGGCAGGTCCCTGAGTCTGTATTTCCGAGTACTTATAACCCGCCCTTTTCAAAGCAAGGGTGAATAGGCACTATCTGGGTTAGCTAGCTCCACCGTAGATTCTGTCTTAGTCCCAGGGTTAGACTAGTCCCAGGGCTATCAAGAGCGAACTCATTCAGAATAAAAAAAGTAAACATTTCCAAACACATGACTTCATCATCTAACTTCCTTCTTTCCGTAACCTAATTCGCTATGTATTCTGTAGAAACCCGTGACGATAAGTCGAATCGTTCCATACTAATGGATTCCTCAGCGGTGACAGTTTCCACACCACTTACCGTCACTTCCGATGTAATCGATATATTTTCAACAAAAATCAAGAAAGATGTCACTCCACGTTATTCGATATCCGCCATAGACACGTCAACGTGGCATTTGAAGGAAGCCTTATACTTTTTTAAATAAAAATGGTATTTTAGATAGGTACATACCTTTACGCCATATATCCCTGGAGGGTTGGTAGAGTATCAAAGGTGCAGCTTATCCTACTAAATATTTAAATGAGAAAGTATGTCAGTTTCTTTGTTTGTTACTCTTTCATGCAAAAACTACTGAACGGATTTGGATGAAATTTATATTAAATTTATATTATATTATGTAGGGACTTAGGGTAGTAGACTAACACATACTTAGACTGATTTTTATCCCGATATTTTTACGGGAACGGGAACCAAGCGGGTGAATCCGCGGGCGGCCGCAAGTGAGTAAAAAATTAAAAACATCACTCTCTGATACACACCTTAACGATCTGTAACACGCCTTATTCGGTGTTATTTTTGTCTAAGAGATTTCCGATAACAATAGGGCATTTCGATAGTTCATAAGTTTCTTATATGTTCTATCCGTCTACTGGCGCATTTTATGTTTTTATTTCGTTCCAAGTCCAGGAGGCCTACAGCTCGTCAACTAAGATACGGGCCCCGTAAAATTCCCGAAACTACGGATAGAGCCTACTCTCTATTGATTTCGGATGTACTAGTTTTGGACAAACGGCACAAACACATTAGGAGTAGGGAAAATGTCAAAACGTATTCCAATTCATTCTTAGTTCGGGTCTCTTCGAACTAATAAGCTGTCCGTAGGTGATACGGAGTAGGAAACATCCGTAACTTAGGCCGAAACTACGGGTTTCGTGCTTAGAGAATAGACCTCAAGGTTTAATAAGTCTTTTGAAACCATAATATATGATACTGAAATTCAAACTGAAAAAAAGAAATAATTTTAGTTCTATCTTCCGAATGGAATTATTATCGAGTTATCGTAAACACATTTTATGTCCCATGATTGTTTCATTATAAACTTCTTAATAAGCTTAATAAGTATTTACACAGTTAAAACAAGTAACAACCCGTGTGCATAGAATGCAAGTGTCAACGGACTGAACTTATTATTTTAATGTTCGTAAACTTTATCCAAGTCCCATGTTTCTTGCTTTATAAACGTCATAATAAGTAACTAGATGAACCACTTACGAAACCACCAATGCAAGGGAAAAAAGAAAGCATGTTTGACTTCTCGTTGCATACCTACTCATGTATTTTTTGTCATCCGTTGTCTTCATGGGCGTAACAATTACACATAGGTGGAGTCCACATAACCACACCTTTTATTTATTCAACGGTATAAATTATTCAAAACCGTAACATTATGCGATGGGAAGCCCGATACGAACTAATTTGAATTAATTTGATGCGTCCGCGTCCTATTTTTCCTAAAGGAAATATAAAAAGTTTTATGTGAAAATTTTTACCCAGTTCACCCAAATATTTTTTGTGGTATTGTGCAATGATTTATTGGTTTAAGATTTAACAGATGCCATGTTTGAAGCCACTGGTTTGAATGTAGGATTATGCAGCTGTTGTGAGTTGTTTCTATAATGGTACGGTGTTTCTTTGTTCTTTTACGAGCAGTTTCTGAAACAGTGTCATGTAAGATTATATGCTGTAATCTTAATTATATCAAAGGATTGTGGTAAGTGTTGGACTGTTGGTATTTGTAGCAGTCTTTTCATTTTTTGCTAAGTGTCTGGTTCTCATCAAACTGAACAGCTTTTATCATCACATTATTTACTTACTTACTTATTTACTATGATGACGCAGTGACCCAAAGTGAGTCTTGGGCTCCGATAATAAGACGCGCCATTTGGGTCTGAAGGGTACAAGCTCCTTCCAATCTGAACTCCGAGCTTATACAAGTCGCGCAAGACCTGGGGGGCAATTCTCGCGCCTTCGACATCTCGAATTCGACATTTTTGGAACCATAAATCTAAATTTAAAACTCACAGAAAACAATCTTATCATTATAGGATTGTCAAAGATCATTGAAACTAAAGTATTATGACCGTAGTAAAGATTTTACTTACATTTTTTATAAAGAAATTATGGTTTGAAAAATGTCGAATTCGACATATCTCAGCGCGAGAATTGCCCCCCTGGTCCTTCCAGCGATGTCTCGGCCGCCCAACAGGGCGCCAACCGTTTATATGACCAGAATAGGCCCGCTTTACTGCACGATCGTCCTCTCCAGGTGATCAAGCCAGCGAAGTTTCTGAGCATTTATTTCGCCGATTATTTATCACATTATTTAATATCTTTTGTGTTATTATACGTTTCCGTTATTGTTAGAAATATGTAAAAATAACTAGTTAATTCATTTCGGTGAATAACGTATTAAACTTACCCCAGCAGTGATGACATTCAAAATGGCTGATGATGATGACGATTTTGTTAATTTTTTTACTGAAGTTTTAAGATGCTATTATCTATACCCGTCAATATGACTTATTTCAATTAATTATTTTGTATCACCTTCCACAAATGTAAAGTAAAAAAAGTAAAACATTAAAATCTACAATAGTATTTTTAACTTTTCACGCCCTCTGGTAAATATTATTCTATGTAAGTATTTAAGAAAACCAGAACGCTATTTTTCATAAAATATAAATATATAAATTGCTATTTATTAATAACATAAATGGCCTTACTTCTTAAACAACTACGACAACATTTAAATACTTAAATAGAACATAACAAAAACTTGTAGCATTTACAATTTCTTTATCGGGCCATTTAGATGGCATACGTATTAACGTGGCTTCGCAATTAACTGTTACGTATCTCAAGGCAATTGGCGATCCACTCTGTAACGGTGCTTATCCGGCTGATAACGATTATTGGGCACATTTGCCCCCAGTTTCCCCTAGAATTTCAGTGTACGCTACAAGAATACTGAGAGCGTCATGTTTATAATACTCTGCTTTTAAAGTTTGAATTCAAACTTGGATGTTGCATTAATGCTAAGTGCTGTACGTATAAATTTTAATTAAGACTCGTCAGTGGAGCAAAGTTTTATTTGTGTACTAGTTTTGAGAACAAATGTGGTAGGTGAAGATTTGCTAGGCACATTTTGAGATAGGTTTTGAAATTCTTACAAGATTAATGCTAGTGGTTGTCCGTAACTTTGTTCGCGGGGATTGGTGACGACAAGACACGTTTCTTGTAGAATACAATAAAAATAGTTATGGTATCAAATAGGAATCGTGCATTTTTTATAAAAAACCATAGTATGTATTTTAAAAGCTGTGATAAAAGTGATAAAAAGCAACAGCGGTCGTCACACTTTTTTGATCAAGGGCCTCTTAAAGCAATATGGGTATCCCTTCCGTATCCGTATCCGTATGGGTATCTGTTCCGCATAGGTATAACGGGTACATATTCCCGTGGGAATATCGGGATAAAAAGAAGCCTATGTGTTAATCTGTGTTAAGTAATTCTAGCTTGAAAAAGTAACAAAAAACAACAATACTATATTATTACTTGCATGCAAGCTTGCAAGCTTGCTTGCATGCTGGCTTGCTTGCTTGCATGCTTGCATGCTTGCTTGGATGCCTGCTTGCATGCCTGCTTGCGTGCCTGCTTGCAAGCCTGTTTGCATGCCTTCCCTTATAAAAGGCCTTTCCCTTATATCCCTGCATGATTGTCTCTCCATGTGGAGCTTAAAATCATCATTCTGTATAACTTATATTGAAATCTTAAGCTTAATACTGTAAAATATTTTTATGAATGTTAGGTTTGAGTTTTTATGGCATTTAAAGTATAGGTAAAATAAACTTGTGTGATATGTTGATTAGACTATATTATTGTTATATAAAAATAAGCATTAATGGCCAGTATCTGACACACCTTCGTTTTGCCGATGATATAGTCCTTATGGCTGAGACCTTGGAGGACCATAACACAAGATCTCCGTAGTGTTTCCCAAAGAGTGGGTCTTAGGATGAACATGGATAATACGAAAATCATGTCAAATTCCCATGTTGTACCCACTTCAGTTCACGTTGGGAACACTACACTCGAAGTTGTTGACCACCACGTTTACCTTGGACAGACAATCCAGTTAAGTCCAACTTCGCGAAAGAGATCTCCCGTCGAATCCAACTCGGTCGGGCAGCATTCAGGAAGCTCCGTAAATCTTTGCCTCAAGACGAAAGTCTATGACCAGTGTGTGTTGCCAGTGATGACTTACGGTAGTGAAACGTGGTTGCTAACTATGGGTCTAATAAGAAAGCTCAAGGTCACTCAGCGTGCAATGGAGCGGGCTATGCTCGGCGTTTCCCTACGTGATCGAATCAGAAATAAGGAGATCCGTAGAAGAACTAAAGTAACTGACATCGCTCGAAGGATTGCTCAGCTGAAGTGGCAGTGGGCGGGACGAACCGATGGCCGTTGGGGCGGAAAGGTTCTGGAAAGGCGACCGCGCACAAGACGACGCTCCGTGGGTAGGCCCCCGACAAGGTAGACCGAAGATCTGGTGAAGGATAAATGATTTATTAAGCCAATTGATTTTTATATTAAAAGAAATGATATGAAATGTTATTTTATCAACTCATCGTTAGTTCATGTAAATTTATGTCATACATTACAAACCTTCTACAGCGTATTAAAAATATAAAAGTATTGGAGAATTTCGACGGTGGTCCGCAAGTCTCGGTAGCTCAGTGGTTAAATGCAACAAAAATATTTAGAAAAAATAAATAACACCTATACCTGTAAGATAAAGCTCTCAACCCAATTTCATCTTATAAGACAAAGAATGTATTCTAATAAGCATAGCCTCACGTGATGATCGATTCCGTTCAGCTCGTGGTTCATTACCGCATAGCATGCTCACACGACATATTCATAACAACATAGTTCTGTAATGGAAAACAAATATTTCAACCCTATCACTTAGAGTTACGGTTCATTATTACCTTTCATAGATGCTGGTAACTCTGGTCGCGCTGCAGAAATAATATATGGTTATTATAACCAAACACCAGGGTAGATGCAGTAACAATCATTTGTTTTCCCGGTCCAACTTGCTTGTTAAACAAAAATTTGACAACCACTCAGTTCGTGGGCGTCTTTCTTTCAAACGTGTAGGCTCAGAGAGTGGCCACCAACCTTTGTTCTGAGTTCCAGTTTGTTTTATAAATGAGTTTACCAGTGTTTGTATGCAAAAATGTTACCAATAGTTCCTTTGTAAAGCTTACAGTAAGCAGCATTGACAAATGTATTGTTCTCTCTAACTAATGTTTATATTAAAAGACACGATTTTAATATTAACCTTCTATTTAGTTGACGAAATATTTAAATTTCAAATCATGAAATAGGTTCAAAGAAATCTTATTTCAAGGATTCAATTTGACGCGAGTGCCTGCATAAAAAGCCAGTAGAGGTGAAATGAGTCACTAGTGATTTGAAATGAAATAAGACGTTCCTACCACTTTATAAGGGTTTCCATTTTCTTTACGATTGAACTTAATGTCGGGTGGGTAAGGTTGAAAATTTGTTTAAAGTCGTGTTAGGGTTGTGCTTTTAAATTTGTTTCTTTGCGGAGGGTCGACTGACCTTTTTCTTAGTGATCAGTATCAAACATACTCATCGATGGCCGGGTCGCGACAATACTATCGAATCGGTTACCAGACGCATCGGTAATGCACCATACATTCTTTGCCTTTGTGTACATATGTTGATGAGGTGGGCGAAACCCTATTGATATACATTCGAACTCATTGTTAATATTATTGGCTGGACCAGTTTTAAAATGTAATTTATTCTGTCGCTCGATGGGACATCTGATAGTGCTTAGTCACATTTTTTTTTATCTTACGATGAATGGTACGTTTTGATGTCAAATTAAGGTCAGATGCATGTAAAGTGTCACGGATAGATACTGATACTGATGCATTGGCGCATTCCTAGCATTGTTTATTTTATGACGTCATCAAATTTTATTTTATTTTATATTTTCCAACTTACTGCTAAGTCTGATCAAATGTAGAAAAAGAAACATGACAGTGTTCCGATCTTGATTTTGTTGTGTAAAATCTTATGGAACGTCTATAAACATTAGTTCATCTAACTATATCTACCCAATATTATAAAGTAGTAGAACCAAGTAGGTATTTACTTAACAACAAATAAGATCAATCGAATCTTAGGTCTATTAGTACTAATAAGGTTGTACCAGATCCAGAGGTCTTGGTTTCGATTCCAAATCTAGCTAGCTACCACGTCTGATGCAATACCTAGTAATAATGTTTTTACACTGTTAAGTTCTGGCAGTTAGGTACCTTGTGCTAGTTCCTCATTTGACGAGTTGAAGCCTGGTTGAAGCGCAGTTGCACCTTGAGCCACCATTACTAGACATAATGTACGATGAAGGGTAGACGTTTCCCCGTAGTACATAAAAACAGCTAAGTATATGGTTTCTGTATCAAGACAAAAATCAAAAACAAAGTATCAACTACAAAAAAAATTAGAGAACACTCAAAGTCCTATAAAAGAAGTAAGTAAATAAATCTTCATCTATCCCCTTCACATTTAAAAACCCTTTTGATGTTGGTGTTAACCGCACTAATCCATCGCGCCCATAAAATTGGTATTCGCCTAAATTAAACTACGACCTTAATTGATACAAATGGTCGTTTCTATTTAAACGTAATTGAAGAATTCCTCTGCAAGTGCAGCGTACTCTCATAATTTTTGAGCTAATTGCTATCACGTCAAGCTTCGTTGAGAATTGTTAGTTTTATCTGCCTTTTAAAAGTTTCTTATCTCAGATTTATTAGAATGAAATTGTCTGACCAATTTGTTAATAGAACTCAGTGTTTAACGTTAATTGGTCAAAGGGGTATTGGTGGTAGGTACTTTTATATACTCGTATATATCAGACAACATAACTATCATCACACAATACCTACGTACTATTATCAGATATCATTTGGGAGGTTCACCGCGTAACTTTATAGATTAACACTTCGCTGATAGTGTATGAGACACAATAGATGTTTTTAACCGAATTAAAAAAAGATTCGACAGATCTTTTTTTTACGTATTTAACTCGATTACTCGAAGACGGCTGGACCGATTTGAGGATTCTTTTTCTGTTCGAAAGGGTTATACTTCCCATGTGGCCCATTATCATCATGTCAGCATAGTTTGGTGAGGTGAAACTGATGATGAAGACCACAAATAGTCGTCGAAACTATTAAATACTTAGCATTTTACACTTTAGCATTTTTTTTAAAAAGAATACTTTGACAGTAGATCAAAGGAAAAAGGCATTTGGTATAGAACCCTTCAAAGTGAACCACCTCGAATTCCTTGGTTTACCAGCTCTACAGTCGACAGAAATACCTCTGTTATAGCTTTTAGATTACGGTCAGGCCATTTCCCTTCAAAAAAGTTTGCCTACTTAATGAAAAAGGTGGAGTCACCTAACTGTGATATATGTGGTGTAGTGGACGATGTTCAGCATATTTTGTTGGAGTGCAAAAAGTATCGCATCGAAAGGGAGAATGCGATAAACGCAGTCCAGCTTAATGTGTTGAATGTCGGTGTAGCGCAAAGCATCTTGTCGGAACCGATTTCTGACCCCGCCATGATGCTATATAAAATAGCTCATAAGTACCGTCTATAGTTGATAAGTTTAAATTGTATTGAGGTTCGATGGAACTGACATGTTTCCATAAAGAAACAAAGTTCCTAATAAAAATAAAGAGAAAAAAAAATGTTTATAAGCAATTTATGCTCGACTCAATCCAAGTGATAAAGTGGACCTGATGATGAAGTATCGGGAGAACTCCTCAATAAGTAACGATCCTGCACCGAGAAAAGCAGCATTTTGTAAAAGGTGATGAGCAGTTGACATAAGGTTATTACCGTAGGCACGGGACTTCTTCTACCTTTAAAAATTGTGTAATAAAAAAACGTTTTTATAATGAAAATGTTATAACATCTATTAGCCGTTTACTGACAGTGAACGTGTTACTTATGAGGTTTTCTCACAATTTAGTTCTGTTAAATTTCCTTAACTACACCCAAAAAATCGACTCGTCTTGCAAGTTACTTTAAGTTACCTAAAGACTTAAACCCGCATCATTTGGAAGTCCAGTCTACTGAGGCTACCGAGCCAAAGGCTGCAGGATCAAATCTCGCCTAAGAACAACTTGTGAGTAACGTCAACTTTTCCTAGTAGGTATTTTTCTAACAAAATTCATATTCATAGTTACGCATATGGGACATATTTCGACATAAGTTGTGTAAATTAAGCTTTACTTAATTAAATGATCGATTGAAATTGAATGAAAATAGGTGTTTTTTATATAAAAAAAAAATATTATACTTACAATGATATTATAATATACTAGAAAATATACCAGAAAAAGCACCTTGTCTCATGTCAGTCCCGTCAGAGCGTCATGTGGTGCATGACAAGTTGCTTTTTTCTGGTATATTTTCTTGATTAATATTTATCTCATGAAAATGCAGAAATTAAAAAGTTATAATTACAAGTAAAGATTTGTATATATTTACACTGCATTCGGTATAAACCGTTATTTAAACGATACTTAATGTGATATTAAAATCACAAAGATGACTCGCTCGAACGTCATTTGTATCGATACTTACTAAACATACAAACGATGGTCATTTCCGTCCGTCAGTCTCAATTTTATCGCCTAGAAACGATCATTTGTTATACTCAAATAAAAAGGCAATAAAATTTAGTAATAGATGCTACAAGTAAGCGTCATTGTTTTCAATAGTCTTGACGCTGTAAAAACCTTTAAATTGGCCATCAGTTCGAGTTTGTGATCAATATTGAATTTTTAACTTGGTTCCTGCTGTGTAACGACACTTTGAGATACATATGTATGGGATTTAAATCGAATGGATGTGTGTTTGTTTAGTTTAAGCGATACTAAAATATGTATACGTAGCGGTTTCTTGTATAAAATGTCTATAATATGTAATTTA
This sequence comes from Chrysoteuchia culmella, assembly GCA_910589605.1. NCBI lineage: Eukaryota > Metazoa > Arthropoda > Insecta > Lepidoptera > Crambidae > Chrysoteuchia > Chrysoteuchia culmella. The sequence goes on from OU342653.1 coordinate 14,379,457, forward strand.
TTGTCCATATGCAAATAAGGGCCATGTTACGCAAAGGCAAGACCAATTAAAACGTTTATTTCTGGGTTTGAATGTGCGTGTTAAACGTTTCGTATGTTTAAACTCCGAATGATTGGAAGGATAAAAAATAAATAACAAAATAAATGTGTAATTATTAAAGCCTTTTTTTATGCCATGTTATATGCAGCTGAATTGATAAATTTTGGCAACTTGAACTTGATTGGAAAAGAATGTGACGTCTTGGGTACTGTGGTGTTTGGAAGCGTATTGAATGAGAAGAACGCCAACTTGTGACAGCAATATTGTAGGTATAATTCAGTTCGACTGCTACTCAGATTCATAATTCATAATTTTAATACTAGAAACAAGAATAAGCTTGCCGTTCCAAAATTTCGGCTTGAAAAATGTAGACGCTCGTTTTTAGGGAAAGGCATAGCCTTTTTTAATAAAGTTCCACAACAAGTTATTGAGCTGCCTTTGCATAAATTTAAAATATATGTTAAAAAAACGCTCTTAACCAAAGGTACATGACTATTACAAGGTAGATGACTATTTAAAAGACCAAAATGCATGGATGTGATACCAACATTAAACATACTATTGTAAATAGTGTAAGAGGAAAATATTCTAATATGAGTATGAGAAAATTTTCTTCTTTTATTAAATATATTTCAAGATTGTAGATTTGTGTTTGGCAACAACATGTTCCATTGTAAATGTTGTTGTTTCTGCTAAGGCTGATAAGTTTCTTGCGGCCGTTCTTCTTATCAGTTAAAAGATGTCCTGAATGGCTGGTAGGGAAAAAAAAATTTGGACTATTCGAAAGTACTTATCTATAAGTCTATTTGAATAAAAATCTTTGACTTTTGACTTTGACTCCAGGAGAATATTCAAAAAGTTTTTCCAGTTCAAAAGAATTGTTTCCGATATAATAAAATCCAAATGGTCCTTAACCTAAATCTACAAACGTCAGTCTCATTATAAAGTAATTACCTAAATTCCCAAAATCATTTGTTATTTTCTTTTTTTTGTATTCTTGCTTGTTGTTATGATGAGTTTTTGTTTTGTTTTTTTTTTCTGTAATCTGTTTAAATTAGTACACTACTTAAGGAGTATGGTCTAAGTTAAGTATTCAATCCTTTTCGTTTAATTATGTATTGAATCTAATCTGTTTGTGTACCATTAACCAAAGAAATAAATAAATAGTCTATGATTTTTGTAATTTTTGCATTTTTCAATGCTATTTTTATACTTATGGTAAATTTCAAATAGAAAAATATTGGAAAAAATTAACTCGGCCACAAGTGAATTCTCAGACGGGAATCGAACCCGCGACCTTTGGAAATCCGGTCCAATGCTCTAACCGCTGAGCTACCGAGACTTAGAAGTCTCAAATAAATAGTCATTCTTTTTGTTCTATTATTCTATTATCGACTTAAAAAAAGAGTCAAATTCAAAATGGAGTTTGTTATTGCGATGCTAGTACCTACATCACGACAGAACCTATATCGATCTGAGCCCTTAGTACAAGTTTGGCAAACTAAAATCGTTTTCGAAATCTATCGCTTTGTTTTTTTTTATGAACTACGTGGAAACTCTTAGCCTTCATCATACCTGATGTTAAGTGTTGATTAGGCTGTAGATGGAAGCGAGCCTTTCCCGGAATCTTCAATCACTAAGAAACTGGCTATCTTATCTCTTACTGCCGGAACACAACAATGCTGAAAACATTGTTGTTATTGCCTCAGACTTAGATAAGATGGTGGTAGCTAGCCAAGCGGACTTACAACAAGTCCTACCACCAACCAAACTTAATACATTATGTACCCGTGCTGGGAATCGAACTCAGGACCCCTGGGTCTGATACCGGTGGTTATACCACTAGACCACAGAGCCGGTTTTCCCTTTAATTTCCATACATTACTTTGCCAACATGAGTAGAGCATCCGATACTTGTCGAAATCGTTGACAGTAAATGTCAACTCGTTCGTACTAAGGGTATACTGTACTTCTAAATTGAAAACATAACTGATTGGTACGTACATCTTATGTTTTGGAGCGCACTGTTCATTAAAAGAAAACAACTTTTACGGATATCAAACGCGCTTTATAATCAAAAAACCTAAAAATAAGGAAAATTACAACTTAGTTCGTGAAATATAGCGTGTTTGATATCCGTAAAAGTTGTTTTATTTCAATAACTGGTTGGTATTTAATCAATACAAGTCCGCTGCAAAAACAAGGCGCCCTAAAATACTAGACCCTTTTTTTAACATCATATTTATCTTGCGTGTAAACTGTACGCACACATTAGATGTCCTTTCCGAGACATGTTGCTGATTTACTGTTGGTTCCATTTGGAAACTTTACTCATAAATAAACCTTATGCCAGCCGCCGTCAAATTCCACGCTTCCTCGAGGATCTTCAACTATGGATCGGCATGGTTTTTGTGTCACAAGGTCCCTCGGACCTGGTGGAAAGTGTTAACGTTATATAAAATATTTAAATCTTGTTTGAAATTGAGCTAACTGTTGTTGTTTTAAAATAGGGTTTATTTAAATGAAATAAAGTAAAGCGTTAGCGGTTTGTAATACTTTTTAACTGGCGTTGTTAAGATTTTTTTATGTGGGTAGTTAATTATTTTTATCTATAAAATTAAACGACATCACTTTGTGAGAAATAAACTACACGCCGCCGGTACGAAGACGGTGTATGTGTTTGGGGTGAGAGGATGTTTCTTTGTTGGTGCAAAGCAATGTTGCCAATTATCTCCAAAACTACTACTCCGATTTTGATGCGGTTTTCAGAAAGAAAGAAAGAAATAATTTATTTGCTGGGAAACCATGTATGTACATTGCGATAGTCTACAATATTAATTTGATCCAATAGTTTTCTGCCGTATACTGGTTGGCATGCAAATATTAGCAAACATAATAATTAATGACTAATTTTATACTTTTACAAATTTGAATTCTATGTCAGTTAATTATATTTTATGTCAGTCTAATAATACTAGTTACAAATTACATGTAAGTATAAATTGTAATTAAGGCTCATCCATTACACATGTGACATGCGATTTTCACTGATTTTCTTTATGTTCCAGATATTCTTCAACAGAGTAGAAGTTTTTTTTCAATACAGATATAATGACTTTTTGAATATGTTTCGCCCAGTAGGCAAATCTACGAGACTCAGTGATGGGTTCGGGTTTGGTTGGTGTATGTTCATAAATAGGTGTTACGGCGACAACTCACTAGGGGGCGCTGCAGTAAACATTTGTTTTGCATACCAATGTTACCATTTATCTCCAAAACTACCAGTTCGATTTTGTTCGAGTTTTCAGTAATGGGTTTGAGTTTGATTAGCCAATGTTCTTAGATAAGTGTTACGATGGCAACTAACCAGGGGGCGCTGCAGTAATCATTTGTTTGAGCAAAACCAAAACTACTACTCCGATTTTGATGCGGTTTTCAGTAATGGGTTTTATGTAGTACAATGTTCTAAAAATGTTAAATAAAAGCAAAACTGAGAATTTAGAAAAACCCACGACGGTTAAAACGTAATTGAAAAAGGATAAAATAATTTAAAAACCCCCGACTTACTGATCTCCGGGGGCTGCCATCACTTTTATGAATTTCAGAACTAATATAAATAAATCCAGTATATTCACCTTTCTACGGTGTTGGCCACCGTCGTCGTTTCATCAATGAGAGAAATATCCTCGCATTCGAAATAAACATCTTTACAAATGTTTGACTATCGATTAAGATGAAACAGCCATCTGATTATAAATTTTTAATTTTGCATTTTAGAATGCTAGTTTTATGTGATAAATATTAAACAAGAGGATATACTAGAAGAAAGCATTGTAGAATGTAAAATTAAAAAGTTATAAATAAATAAATCCAATTTCTCACGTTACTATAAAACTGCAAAACTTTGCTGAAAAATTGCAAGGTTATCGGCAAAAACGATGATGGTGCTGTGATAATTATTAGGTAAATTAACTGAGATACCTACTTATTTTATACAATACTTCCATCGTAGTTCAAAACCTGTAATATAATACATATTTTTTCCTTAAAATAAGAAAATCTTCATCCAAATTTAAATTCTCTCAAATTCTCCTTGATCTGAGAATATTCTCAATTAAAAGGAAAATTCTAGAATATTACCGATTGGGGAATATTCTCACTTGGAGAATTTGCTCGCGACCCATCAGTACCTACCTATATGTATGTGTGTGTTGTAAGCAAATAAACTCTTTATCTATCTATCTATCTAGTCAGGGGTCTCGGTAGCTCAGTGGTTAGAGCATTAGACCGGATTTCCAAAGGTCGTGAGTTCGAGTTCCATCTGAGAATTAACTTGTGGCCGAGCTATTTTTTTTAATATCTTTTTTCCTTTGTCAATTACTTTTAACCGTCGTAGGGTTTTTTCATAATTTTTAATTGTGTAAAGGGGTCTTTTCGTCAAGAAAAAGTGTCAAAGCAAAATCTTAAAATCATGTTTCTGAAACTTTACAAATCTAGATACAGACATGAAGAAATATAAATCTTAATTATTAAAAATTACCATATTTATACATCTCTAACCGTCCATCCTATACTTTTATAACAAAAAGTACGTCATTTTTTCGTATAGAGTCTTCTTGTCTGTTAGGCCGCTGGCCTTCCTTGTGGACGTATATGGAATATTGGTCATGATCCAATGAGGATTAGTGGGTTTCAACCACCTCGGTTTAACGTGCCTGCTCAACGCCGTGGGAACACGAGATAGTGAATTTTTGAGATTTTTTCGTAGAAGACCCCCAGATATCTAGAAACCAAAGACAAATTATAACGAACCCGGCAGCCCTGCATAACCCCTCTCAAAATTTTGCAATTTATCTCTTTTAATCGCGGTATAATGAAATTAGTCGGTCGGAAACATATCGGACAAATTGTTTCAGGGTGTATTTTTACACGAAAACCTGTTTCGGTATTGTTGATTTAACAAACTCAAGTCTTCTGTTGACTTAAGTCGTTTTGTTTGCAACATAATACTAAAACAATCCTATTAAAAAGTCATTTAGTCAAATTAAAAGCCACTCGCCATCGAGTGAAATATTACAGAATTTCAATTCACCGAATATGGAATTTGAAGTGTCTAAATATCGGTATGTTTTATATTATATCAACCTAGTGGAAATATTTATTACAGTGACTGTTTAACTCTTTCTATGGTCTCTTAACCTTTAATTCTTAAACTTAAACTTACGCAAATTAAATTGAAATTACAAAAATAATTGACTACACCGCAAATGTGACTTATCTTAGATGCATATATTAGCCTTTCCAAACGACAACATAAAACGTAAAACTGAACACCAACATTTTCGTATTAACTGAAAAACATGACCCAAATGAAGTACAATATCCGTGGCAGTTAGTATTTTTTACATGAGCATCCAGCCATGGTCGGGTGCCAACTGCCAACTTTGCCAACGGCCTTGCCAGCTACCCCACTTCGAAGTCTTCGAACTGTCATGGCGTCGTTCAATATTGCATTAAAAGAGTAGACTTTATGACACTAATTTGCAATTTCGTTGAAATTGCCAATAAAGTGTGGAAAGTTAGTAAGGGTTCGGGGAATCGAAGAATTATTGCCAGCGTTCGGTACTTATCGTCAGCACTAACCCTGGTTACTGTGTGAGGTTTTTTTAGCTTTTCGTAAGTTCACTTTCGGTGGAACCTTAATAAAAGTTTTATGCGGCGCGGAGTAAATGTTTCATCGTGTACTTGCTCTGATTTATTACTTTTTTATTGTTCTGTGATGATGCCTACTGTTATGGAAGATTCAAAAACTTGCAAAATCTTTTTATGATACGTACACCTTAAGTTTTGGTTCTGTACATAAAAATAATACAACTTGTACGCTGTATTACACAAAATAAAATGTAATTGTCCCTATTTTTTTTAGGTTTTTAAAGTTTTTTGGTTTTCCCGACGTTTCGGCACCTTTTCAGATGCCGTTGTCACGGGATGACCGGCTTCTTAGGAGTCTACAAGAGTTAATTTATTTTTTCGTTCGGAAACGGTTAGACATTTACTATGGCAACAATTATTATTGATTTGATATTTTGATTTGTGTATTGCTATAAATGTTTATTATTTACAAGATAAAGGTTAGCCAGACATTTCTAGGGATCCGTATTATGAAAAAAGTGGTTCCTTACTTCAGCCAGCATGAAATAAAATATTTGATTAGCTTGCCTAAAATTATTAATTTAAGTCATCTTTGAATGCTAATATCTTTATTATAAAATTATAAGTATGTCAAAATAATAAGAGAGGTCATTTCGTTTCTAGTATTTGTATTAATTACAATTATTTAATAAAGTTCATCAAAAAATACACAGTCTGTTTTCAGCCTTCGAAGCAACACCTACGTAGGATAAGTAAGAAAATGGACTTAGAAACACGTCGCGTTTCTTCTCTAACTTGTCCTGTATGCGTTTAGACACAAATTGATTTAAGTTTGTTGTTTCTCTCGGTATCATGCCATGCTAGAATACGAAGACACAATCTATTAAAAGTTTTATTTGATTCTCTATTGTTTTGATATTTATTTGAGAACTCAAAATCAATGTTGTTTATTCAGTTCAGGCTGTTACAAGCACTAATGAACGTCAAAACGGCTACGCCATTGGTTCACATACCCTATGGCGGGAGATCTTGTAACGAAAAGAACCGGCAAGAAGGACTGTTTTTTCCCTGTTTTATGTCATAAAGAGTCGTAAAATTGAAAAGTGACCTCTACAAAATCACTAAGGTCACTTCAAGATCTAATTGTCCATATTTTTAGGATTTTATGGGGGTTTTACCGACGTTTTCAGATGCCGTTGTCACGGGATGACCGGCTTCTTAGGAGTCTACCCTAGAAGAGTTAATTTAGAGATGTTTCTAAGTCCACTTTCTTACATATATTACGTTAAGGCTGAAAACAGACTGTGTATTTTTTGATGAACTTTATTAAATAATTGTTATTAATTCAAATAATAGGAACGAAATGTCCCTTCTTATTATTTTGACATACTTACAATTTTATAGTAAAGATATTAGCATTCAAAAATGACTGTGAATAATAATTTTAGGCAAGCTAATCACATATTTTATTTCATACTAGCTGAAGTAAGGAACCCCATTTTTCATAATACGGATCCCTAGAAATGTCTGGCTAACCTTTATCTACCTACCTTTATATTTAATACTTAGGTACTCTTGTAATGAAAATTTTTTCTTACCCACTTGAGGTAAGTTAGTCCATCTTACCCCGATGGTAATTTACAATGCGGTTAGCTCAGAGATCGAATTATAGGGTCGTGTGGTCGTTTGGCTCAGTCGTCCGTGGATCTAAATGGGTTGGGCGCCGTTAGTAAAATAAACAAATTAAAGTTAACAAAAAAAAAATCCACGAACCGTAACAAGATGAACTCAATGAAACAAAACTCAGCATATGCTTCAACAATCCTTTATTTAAAGTGTGATCATACCCTTTTTAAAATAAAGGGGAATATACAACAAATTAATATGAATAGAAGTCCTTTACGAGGGACAGCTCCTCGGTTGACATTATATTAAGAGCCTAATTAACCTAAAATGGCTTATACATAGGTACATTGTCCTATAATTAAGATGGGTGACTTAACATAGAAATTTCTTAAAGATACCCGGTTACACTAAACTTAAAGGAGTACATCCGGAGTACAATTAAATTTGTAAAAAAAATATTAATCCTGTAATTAAACCAGGTTACATGAAAGTTAAATTAACACAAAACATTTTACTATTGGCTAAGGATCGCTATGGCTGACCCTGAACATGTTAATACTCATTCCGTGGGTAGATTCCCCGGAACATGGTTTCATCAAAAAGGAGACATAGGTTTACCTCTAAATCCTGGATATGTTTAACAGCGAGGAGGTGAAGAAACACCCGCGGAGACTCACGCCCACATTTAAATTATCATAACCTCGGTCCGTCCGAGGACACACGCCCCGTGGAACAGCAGCGCGCCCGCTTGCAAGGGAACATCATGCCTCCTAGTGCTTGAGATAAACTCCTAAAATCCTCATAAAAAGAGGTATCTCCAAAAAAACCGGTATGTCCCAAAAAGCCCAGGAATCCAGAAAGAACATTTAGAAATGACCATGACGCCATTTTATGTACAGCGTTTTCCATACAACCAACAAACCGGAGAGTACTATGGGAAGTCTTACCAGGAATTGGGCTTTATTTAAATATAATGCGGGAAACCTCCCGAAGGTATGGGATCACACCATTACTGTCTAGCGATCTGAAAATTTGAACAATAAGACTCGCATTACAAATGGGCACCGCACGGAGAAAGAAAAGAAATTCTCTCGCACCAATCAATGAATTTGCCTGATAATAACTACTCACCCGATTCACACTCTCACCAACACTTTCTTTATTTAAAATTCAAAATTAATGTACATGTGTAAAAATCATTGTAAAAATCTGTGTAGAAATGCTGCTTGCTCAATCGCTGCGCTCGCGCCATGAAGGAAGAACAAAATTGCCAATCATCGCCTGACGTTTCGTTATTTCATGACAAAAACTTTAATACTTAGCACAAAAAAAAACGAAATGTCACTCAAATAACTACTATTATCAAAATATTGAAACCAAACCAGCCATTTACTTAATAAGTATTTACTTTTTCATCATAACAACAAAACTAGAATAGTATTTGCTTTTCACAATACGAACAGAAGACTACGAGTTCGACGCCGTCCGACAGCAAAAACGGAACGCACTTGTGTCACCGACCGGCTCTGTCACAACTGTCATCCAGTGAACGTCAAAATAATAAACATCTGTGATATTGTGAAAAACATAATATTTATCATTGCAAACAAACTTTGGAAACTAAATGAGATATTTGTGAATGATCGAAAAGAAGGTGGTATTTAAATAGTTTTGCTATAAACCTGTGCGGTTGCGATATGGCTAGGTCAACATTCGTTAGCCAAACGATGGAAAACATGTTCTAACAAAAAAGGTAATTCCTTCTCATATTACTGCAAACTAAAATCTATTTAACTAGCGATAATAACGCATAAAACCAACACCAAGGATTACTTAAAGAATCGAAATACAACCTAAACTATTATCCTTGCCCATACCAATGACTGTAGCCAGCATTTAGACTACCACAAGTACTTATTTCCTTAGTGCCCAGTATCCCTACGGATAGGTATAAAATTCGGTGTTACAGTACCGTCTTAGTTGGGAAAGAAAATTTTTATTCAAAACTAAAGTTTTGAATAAAAATTTTCGTCAAAAAGGCACGACAAAATCTACTATACATTTTACTTAAAGATAAATCCACCTCGGGACTCCAAACTTGATTATAGAAAGTTTGAGTCATATCAAGGGACACCTAATAACTCACCCGAGTTAATATGATAAAGGTGTAGAACCATTATAAGGACTCCAATAACACAAAAGATGGGAGTTAAACCCTGGCTCAAAACCTTACCCGTGCTAAACACTGGGTTGGTCAAAAACTAATCATAATGCAATTTACCCAAGACACAAAAGGAGTAAATTACCAAAACCTGAAGTATGAAAAACATTGACTTCTAAAAAAGGTACAGTGTGAGGAGTGGAATCTCCAAACTCCCTTAAACACATAACAACAGTGAAAAGCAAGTCATTATGACGAACGACATGCCCCTATCCTAAAACTAACATGAATGTTACCATCCTTGGCATCATTTGTGGGTTACACAAATGCAACAAGGCCTACGGATGTAACACGGATAAGAAAACCTACCCTAAAAACTAACAAACAACTACCTACTAACAATAGCTCTTAACTAAAACAGCACTGTGCACAGGATAACACCATGGCAGATTCGAAATCCCAAGACCATCTAAAGGGGACTTCAAGCGCCTTCATTGTGACCCCGCACAACAATATCTTTAATGTGAAAGGAACCAAGTGGTTTTCCATCCATACTCTTTAGAGAATAAACCACGGTACCCAGTTTCTTATCAACCACACATTTTTCAAATTTGGGGGATAATTTGGCTGAGAAATATTTTGAAGCGTTGGATAAAGGAAAACACCTTTTATAAATTATCTGACCTTCCCGAAGATCCAGAGGGCGCTTCCTTAAGTTATAATACTTAACATTATGTCGGTATGCCTTTTGCAAATGACATTCCACGTCTTTAAATATTTTCTGTAATTTAGGTAAACCAGAAATGTGATTATCAGAATTGATAGCAACAGTCTGGCCATCAAAAGGTTGATCCGAGTTATATGTCGCTCCATCGAGTACCATCTCCCTACCATGATTAAGGAAATAGGCAGTGAACTTTGTCCCTGCGTGAACGGAGGTATTGAGGGCACATTGAATTCCTTGAATGTTCTGATCCCATTTACGATGATCAGAACGCACATAAGAAGCAATGGCTCGAACAATATCCCGATTAACCCTTTCAGTTTGGTTACATTGAGGATGATAACGAGGATTATAAAAGATGTGAGGCACTCCTGCCGATTTTAATAGGTCTCTAAACTCTTTAGAAGTGAATTGGGGACCGTTATCCGTATATAGGATACGACAAACCCCATGCACCAGGAACACCCCCTTTTCAAGACATTTGCACACAGCTTTGGCCGTGGCACTTCGCAAAGGAAAGAGGAGGACATATTTGGTAAAATAATCGGAGACAACAAATAAATATTGATTCCTCGAGTCAGAGGGCGGAAAAGGACCAAGAAGATCACACGAGATCGCTTCCCAAGGTTTAGTAACCTGTCGGGGATCACCCATCAAACCAGGACGAGCAGTATTAACTGGATTATAAGTGTTGCAAGTTTCACAGTCGCCAACATACTTTTTCACGTCGCAGAATAACGACGGCCAATAGTACATATTCGAGATCTTCTTGTGGGTTTTAGCAACACCAAAATGACCAGAAGCCGGGTCATCGTGATACTTTTGAATGATCTCCGCACGTTTTTCAACAGGAACGACCGTTTTCCACTCGTGTTGAGATGTAAGGTTATATTTATTCTTTGTCAATCGATATAATTTCCCCTCAGCAATAGAAAAGTTTGGGAAAAGTTTAGGATTCCTAGAACACCCCTCAAAAAGTTTAATATACCAAGGATCCGTGATCTGGTGAGGGTCAATTTCGATAGAGTCGATTTTTATACGGGATAACGCGTCAGGCAAAACATGCTCTTTCCCTTTTCTATGGATAATCTCAAAAATGAACTGACTAAGGCGGCACGCCCATCTACTAAGGCGACCAGTAGGATTTTTAAGTTTATAAAACCATTGCAAGGAAGCATGGTCAGTTACAATAAAACATTTCTTACCTTCAACGTAAGAGCGATACTGTTCCAAAGCATAAATAACAGCAAGCAACTCTCTCTCCGTTGCGGTATAATTGACCTCTTGTGCGTTAAGAGTCCGACTACAATAAGCAATAGGGTGATCAACACCGTCAAATTTCTGAGTTAAAACACCACCAATGGCATATGAGGAAGCATCGGTATGTATGTAAAATGGCAAACTAAAATCAGGACATTTTAAAATTGGTGCCGAAATTAAAGCCGTTTTGAGGGTGGAAAAAGATTCTTCGGTTTCAGGAGTCCATTTAAAGAGAACCTTTTTACTAGTCAGCCGCGATAAGGGTCTGGCTATTTTTGAAAAATCCTTTATAAAACGTCGGTACCAGCCGGCCATGCCAAGGAAACGCTTGACCTGTTTAGCATCAGTAGGAACGGGAAAATTAGCAATCACATCTACTTTGGACGGGTCCGTCCTCAAACCGTAGCAATCTACCACGTAACCGAGATTCTTAAGTTCAGATCGACAGAAACGGGATTTTTCCATGTTGATGGTAAGGTTGGCACTCTTAAGTATTTCATAAACAGCCTTTAAAATAGTGATATGCTCCTCAAAAGTATCAGTACAGACAATGATATCATCGATATAACAGAACACTTTATTGTCGAATTGGGCTGCAAACAAGCTATCCATAAGTCTTTGCATTGTAGCCGAAGCTCCCACTAATCCGAAACACATGACATTATAATGAAATAGTCCACGGCCAGGAACAGTGAATGCCGTCTTCTCTTTGGAACTGGCCGAAAGGGGTATTTGGTGGTACGCAGCGCTAAGATCAAGAGAGGTTAAAAATTTGGCATCCCGAAGGTTATCCAGAATATAATTTATATATGGAAGAGGATAGGCATCAGTTTTAGACACAGCATTAATCATCCTACTATCCAAACATACTCGAATTTTACCATCGGATTTTGGAACCTGAGTAGTAGGAGAATTCCAAGGCGAGTTCGAAGGTTCAACAATACCTAAATCTAACATTCGATCAAGCTCCTGTTCCAAAAGTTTCAGTTTTTCCGGACTCATACGATAATATCTTTGTTTCACGGGCTTAGCATCACCGGTGTCTATATGGTGTTCAGCGAGATGAGTCCGACCAAGACCAACTCTCTCAGAGTCTATATTATCAAACAACGATTTAATTCGTTTCAAATTGGACATTTGTTTGTCCGTCAAAGAATCAAAAGGACGTAATCCATTTTCAGAAATACTATCAATTTCATAAGCCTTGTCAGAATTAACAGAAGGAATGCAAGCTAATACATCAGGAGCAAGATTAAACGATTTCCAAAAGTTAATTCCAAAATGGACGGGAAGTGTGATTTTTGGTTGAACATAGAACTTTATTATTTTAATTACTTGTTTATATTCAATCGGAACATCCATATAATATTGACAATAATACTCAGAACCGTTAGCAACTCTAATATAACAAGGTTTATTAAGAGCTCTCAATGGTATACCGAGTTTAATAAAAAGTTTGTGCGCGTTGTTACCTAGCAATGAACAACTAGCACCACAATCAAGTAACCCACTGACAGGAACACCATATACCTCAACAGTTAAAAATGGTCTATTGTCCCCCAAAGCAGGTTGAAAATGAGTCTCTCTGCAAGCACTAAAATTACTCAGGGAGACTAACTTATCAAGTTTTTTGGCCTGTTACAATCAGGACAATCAGTGGATTTAACATTAAGCTTGCCACATTTATAACACAGCATAGGACGAGATGCATTACAACGAGACGTATGGTGCTCGCTATTTTTACATATAAAACAATAAACAGCACCTTTCTGAACAGACGCAACCGGAAGCTTTTTAAAGTTACTAGTATTTTTAACTTCCGCATTATCAGGCTTAGTCTTCGGTTTGTAACAAAAATCCGGTGCAACACTCGGTTTAGTAAAAGAAGGTTCAGAAAACCCTTCCATTCGAAGTTTACACGTTTCAATTCGTTTACCTAGCTCTTTTAAATGATCAAGAGACCGGACGTCAACCAGCATCAATTCGCGATTGTACTCGGGACGAATATTCCGCATCACAATCTTTAATTTTTCCGCTTCGGACAACTCAGTATTCAAACGAGACATCATACCCAGGATAACCGATAAAAACACTATTAACGACTCGTGTTTAGCCTGAGTACGAGACTGTATTTCCTGCATAAGCCGATCGTCAAAACCAGGAAGCTCGTAATCGGATTTTAAGGCCGATACTAACTCATCATAAGTATGGAACCTAGATTTGTTCGCTCGATACCAATAAAGAGCAGGACCCTCGATCAAATCAGGAAATCCGGTGAACACATATTCTTTAGGTATCTTCCTAGCAGCACAAAGCTCCTCCAGCCTTGATAAGAAAGCACGGACACAGTTGTCACCGTTAAACTTCAAATTTAGAGAACACAAGTTATAAGATTTCTCCGGTTTGTAAATAACAGTTTGAGTATGAGAGCGGGGAGAACTATCCTCGGTTTCAGATTCAGAAGAATCATCACTTTCTGTCATACAGCCAACAAGCTTCCCTTGCAACATTAAAAGTTCTTCCGGAGGATTAGCAATTCTAGAAATTCTAGAAAGAATATAATTGGCACGACCAACAAGACGCGCACGTGTAGTTTCCGGAATGCTTCCCTCACTAAAAGAATTAAGAAGTAGGCCAGCCTTACCCTGTAGAACCGAAACTTCTGTATCTTCACTACCAGTAGGAACAACCGTAGAAGGAATTTTCAAACTACCCCTACGAGCTAGTTTCACAGTATTTCTTAAGAGTTTCCGCAAATGATCAACACTGCTATTCTCATCAAAAGAGACTTTACGAATGGACAACTCATGTTCAAGTTCCTCCTTTAGCAGGAAATTAATGTTACAATTCAGTTCAGCCATATTGGATAAACAAAAAAATTTTTAATTAAAATTCTTAAAATAAGTCAAAATAACATGCAGAGCATTGAATCACTAAATTCACCTTTCTGAGCCACACGTTGGGAACGTCACTGTAATGAAAATTTTTTCTTACCCACTTGGGGTAAGTTAGTCCATCTTACCCCGATGGTAATTTACAATGCGGTTAGCTCAGAGATCGAATTATAGGGTCGTGTGGTCGTTTGGCTCAGTCGTCCGTGGATCTAAATGGGTTGGGCGCCGTTAGTAAAATAAACAAATTAAAGTTAACAAAAAAAAAATCCACGAACCGTAACAAGATGAACTCAATGAAACAAAACTCAGCATATGCTTCAACAATCCTTTATTTAAAGTGTGATCATACCCTTTTTAAAATAAAGGGGAATATACAACAAATTAATATGAATAGAAGTCCTTTACGAGGGACAGCTCCTCGGTTGACATTATATTAAGAGCCTAATTAACCTAAAATGGCTTATACATAGGTACATTGTCCTATAATTAAGATGGGTGACTTAACATAGAAATTTCTTAAAGATACCCGGTTACACTAAACTTAAAGGAGTACATCCGGAGTACAATTAAATTTGTAAAAAAAATATTAATCCTGTAATTAAACCAGGTTACATGAAAGTTAAATTAACACAAAACATTTTACTATTGGCTAAGGATCGCTATGGCTGACCCTGAACATGTTAATACTCATTCCGTGGGTAGATTCCCCGGAACATGGTTTCATCAAAAAGGAGACATAGGTTTACCTCTAAATCCTGGATATGTTTAACAGCGAGGAGGTGAAGAAACACCCGCGGAGACTCACGCCCACATTTAAATTATCATAACCTCGGTCCGTCCGAGGACACACGCCCCGTGGAACAGCAGCGCGCCCGCTTGCAAGGGAACATCATGCCTCCTAGTGCTTGAGATAAACTCCTAAAATCCTCATAAAAAGAGGTATCTCCAAAAAAACCGGTATGTCCCAAAAAGCCCAGGAATCCAGAAAGAACATTTAGAAATGACCATGACGCCATTTTATGTACAGCGTTTTCCATACAACCAACAAACCGGAGAGTACTATGGGAAGTCTTACCAGGAATTGGGCTTTATTTAAATATAATGCGGGAAACCTCCCGAAGGTATGGGATCACACCATTACTGTCTAGCGATCTGAAAATTTGAACAATAAGACTCGCATTACAAATGGGCACCGCACGGAGAAAGAAAAGAAATTCTCTCGCACCAATCAATGAATTTGCCTGATAATAACTACTCACCCGATTCACACTCTCACCAACACTTTCTTTATTTAAAATTCAAAATTAATGTACATGTGTAAAAATCATTGTAAAAATCTGTGTAGAAATGCTGCTTGCTCAATCGCTGCGCTCGCGCCATGAAGGAAGAACAAAATTGCCAATCATCGCCTGACGTTTCGTTATTTCATGACAAAAACTTTAATACTTAGCACAAAAAAAAACGAAATGTCACTCAAATAACTACTATTATCAAAATATTGAAACCAAACCAGCCATTTACTTAATAAGTATTTACTTTTTCATCATAACAACAAAACTAGAATAGTATTTGCTTTTCACAATACGAACAGAAGACTACGAGTTCGACGCCGTCCGACAGCAAAAACGGAACGCACTTGTGTCACCGACCGGCTCTGTCACAACTGTCATCCAGTGAACGTCAAAATAATAAACATCTGTGATATTGTGAAAAACATAATATTTATCATTGCAAACAAACTTTGGAAACTAAATGAGATATTTGTGAATGATCGAAAAGAAGGTGGTATTTAAATAGTTTTGCTATAAACCTGTGCGGTTGCGATATGGCTAGGTCAACATTCGTTAGCCAAACGATGGAAAACATGTTCTAACAAAAAAGGTAATTCCTTCTCATATTACTGCAAACTAAAATCTATTTAACTAGCGATAATAACGCATAAAACCAACACCAAGGATTACTTAAAGAATCGAAATACAACCTAAACTATTATCCTTGCCCATACCAATGACTGTAGCCAGCATTTAGACTACCACAAGTACTTATTTCCTTAGTGCCCAGTATCCCTACGGATAGGTATAAAATTCGGTGTTACACTCTCTTCAAAATAAACTTTCTAATATAGTTACCTACTCACCCATTTGGCCATTCTCAACCACAATTATCTATCCAGAATATCCAACAATTTATAGACTTACATTTTAATTCACTTAACGAGATTTGTAAGAAAAAAAACTGAAACGAATTCAATAAGAACTTCAGCAAATCGAATCATGTCAAAGTTACGAAACATAATCTTTTTAACATAATTTCAGTTGCCCCACGGCGCCTATTCAGCGGGTCCACAATCGCCATTGTGTAAGAAATTACAATAACTAAATCAGTTCTCGGGTGAACAGAATGAGTTTTGAAACGTATTTATTTATAGCGAAATATTCTAGACAGTGAAATTTTACTGATGCTGGGAGTCTACTCGGAAAACTGAAAACGATAAGCGGACGAAAATGTGTTATCAGCATCTAAATAAGGTCCAATGTTTACTTAATCGAAAAACGAAAATCATCCGGTTATCGCGATCGGTCATTCGTAGTAAACTATTGGGCAAGACACGTTAATAGCTACAGGCAATCCTGAAGGCTCGTGACATTTTTTTATGCGCATTATTATTATGATTCTTAATTGCTGTATATAATAAACTATACTCCAGCCATCCTACGGAAAGAATGTTTGTAAACAAACATTTAGCATTTTCAATCTTACTTTGCCAGTTAAAAATTGTTTACGGTTACAATAACCATAAAATGTAATATTAGTATTTTCCTTTTGTGATGGAAATTGACCTTACTGATATGTTAAGGTCACTTTTCAATTTGACGACTCTGTATGAAATAAAACAGGGAGAAAAAAACAGCTCTTAGGGCCCTAAAAACAGCTCGCCGTAGGGTTTGTGAACCGATGGCGTAGCTTCTTTGACGTTCATAAGTGCTTGTAACAGCCTAGACTGAATAAATGATATTGACTTTGACTTTGACTTTGACAATAATATTTCATAGAATCAGGCGTTACTTAGCGGAAATCCATATCATAATAGAAAATGAAAAATATATACCTTAATTCCGCAAGAAAACTTACATGCAAAGGGCACCGCCCGCCCGCCCGCCCGCAAATAAGGTGCAAGGTGTGTTACTGTGTAGCTTAGTAAGGTGGCTGGAGTACAGTTTCAATCTATCTGTGTGCTAAATTTCATTCAAATGCGTTCAGACGTTTTTGCGAGATTTAATAAAAAGCATCCCAACTTTCACATTCATCAATTATTTTGCTTGTATTGAGCTAAAACAAAAATAAAAACTAGCTACTATGGAAGGAACTTGTACCTATATTACAGGTTTGACCTAGTTTAGGTACTAGTGTATTGTTTACTTAGCAACCTTGTTTTGTATTTCATTTTACATGCCTAATGTATTTAAATTGTAAACCACCGCTGTACACACTGTTAAAGCACAATAAACAATTTATTATTATTATTATTATTATCAACTTACTAACAGCCGCTCGCGATTCCAGCTGCGTGGTTTCCGTTCGTTAAGAATATCGGGATAAGTAAATTTTGTTTTAATCCAGGGTATCTACTATTTATATTCCAAATTTCATACAAATCCGTTCAGTAGTTTTTGTGTGAAAAAGTAACAAACATCCATCCATCTATCCAAGCTCATAAACTTTCACATCTATAATATTAAGAAGTAAGATGAGATGAGACAATCGCGTCATCAAAACATGTCCTTACAAATGAAGCAGTGAGCGTTTTCTGAAATCTTGCAAGTTGGAAGTTTGTATCGCGGAGTTTGGAGGCGCCCATTCTGTTAGGATCGCGTGTGCCGTGAGATATTCAAGTTGTTAACTCATTTGGAATTGAAGTTCTACTTAGTGCTTATGCGAAAGTTGTTTATTCTTGAAAGGAAGTAACAAGGCGATGAAGTTCAGCGGCATAAAACGGATCATGCTGTTATTTTTAAACAAGCGTATTCACTGTTTGTAGTAAAGAACTCTATACTTTCTATAGAATTGAAACTATGTATTTTAGAAATTATAATATACACATCCTTATTTTATGTTTACTTAAAACCTCAAAATCATTTGTAGAACTTATCTAAGAAAATAGCAAATATTTTCCGCAGACTTTATTTGAACTCTGATAAAAATGTATGTATGATATGTAAGTACCTACGAAATAGCTATTTAATATATGTAGTGCTCATGGCCGCGCTTGACAGACTAATCGTATTCGATCACGCTCGTTAAGCAACTTTCGTCCTGGTTAGGTTTTGGATGGGTGACCATTAAAGTCGCATCATAACTGAGCGCTTTCGTGCTTCGTCAACACCCATCGATACCCATTCGGCCCATTTTTCATATCCATCCGCAAGTAAGACATGTGCCCCAGGTGGGACAATTAATACAATGAATAGCTGATTATTAAAAAAAACTGATGAAGAATATGATTTTACACTCTCAACAATACCCTTCATAATTTACCTTTCCATATAACAGTTTCTAAACGCCGCAAATTCTCGCAAATTCAATTAAGTACTAATCATAATGAGATTTTAAAATCCTAATGATTTGGCTTTCAGCGTCTAAATTGAGATAATCTTTCAGTTTTAATCAAAAGCCTTAATCAAGGCGAAAGCGTAATTATCTGGCAGCAGAAATTTAATGAAAATCATAAGTTTGTATCGTGGAAAGTTAAACTTGTGAACCGAGGTGTCTCTGAAAGTTTCAGTGCAATTTGTTGACGAGCCACTTTGTGACTTTGCCACCACTATTTCTGTGCTTACTTAAAGTTGAAATAGCCTAGCCACTTTAATACAAGATTATAAATACGAAAGTTATGTCACTCTGTTATTTGTTAGCATGAAGCGCAGGGTTTGTTGAGTTTTTTTGTGTACAATGAGGAACCGCTTAGCCTTCATCATACCATGTAAGTAAAGTAATGATAAGACTGAAAACGGAATCGCCCTTTTTTCAGAAATATGGAACCACTGAGGAACTGGGCAATTGGCTATCTAATCGCTTGACCGTCAAAACACAATGATGCTGAAATATATTTTGATAGCGGAGACTTAGTGAAGATATTGGTAGCTAGGCAAGCGGACTTAGAACGTCCTTTCGAGATCCAAACCGAATACACCGGACACAACACCACACGGGCCCAATGCGGATTGGTGGGTTTGAACCCACCAATCCACATTTGGCCGGGTGGTAGGGATGTCCCATTCTCCTTATCAATACAAAAATAAGGTCTGTGCCTCAGCAGTCCCCATATTAAAATTACTGATAAAGGTGATTGCCTTCTTCTGAATTTATATTAATGTCGAATAGCACTCCGCGTGTACTTTCGTGTGTTCTAATTTATCTCACCCTACTCCTGCTGAATTTATATTGATGTCGAATAGCACTCCGCGTGTCCTTTCGAATGTTTTAATTTATCTCACCCTACTCCTTCTGTATGTATGTTGATGTCAAATAGCAATCTGCTTGTCCTTTCGTATGTTTTAATTAATCTCACCCTACTCCTTCTGAACTTATATATTGATGTCAAATAGCACTTCGCGTGCCCTTCGTATGTTTTAATTTATCTCACTGCTACCTTCTGCAATTTCAACATAAATTGCAATTTCTTGCAATTTATGTCAGACGTAGTTACTTTCGCTTTTTAAATATTAGTTTAAAATTCGTTTCGGCAGATATTACTGCAAATGAATTTACGCTTTGAAGACATCATAAGCCTTGTCTGGGTGGCATCATCACGCATTCGCCCGTAGTCACGAACAACAAACGTACTATTGTTTACGATTGCTATTTAATTTTATTTCAACTGATACTGTTTGAAAAAGCCTTATAGGGTTTGAATGTCTGGACTATTTTATTAACTCTAGAAATCGTTATTCTTTGACGTAGAAGTTTGCGACCACCGGGATTAGTTTTGAAACAAGTCCATTCAGTGTGCTTGGAGTTGAAATCTCCAAAGAGATAAATTAAAACATTCGAAAGGACACGCGGAGTGCTATTCGACATCAATATAAATTCAGCAGAAGTAGGGTGAGATAAATTAGAACACACGAAAGTACACGCGGAGTGCTATTCGACATTAATATAAATTCAGAAGGAGGCAATCACCTTCATCAGTCATTTTAATATGGGGACTGCTGAGGCACAGACCTTATTTTTGTATTGATAAGGAGAATGGGACATCCCTACCACCCGGCCAAATGTGGATTGGTGGGTTCAAACCCACCAATCCGCATTGGGCCCGTGTGGTGTTGTGTCCGGTGTATTCGGTTTGGATCTCGAAAGGACGTTCTAAGTCCGCTTGCCTAGCTCCCAATATCTTCACTAAGTCTCCGCTATCAAAATATATTTCAGCATCATTGTGTTTTGACGGTCAAGCGATTAGATAGCCAATTGCCCAGTTCCTCAGTGGTTCCATATTTCTGAAAAAAGCGCGATTCCGTTTTCAGTCTTATCATTACTTTACTTACATGGTATGATGAAGGCTAAGCGGTTCCTCATTGTACACAAAAAAACTCAACAAACCCTGCGCTTCATGCTAACAAATAACAGAGTGACATAACTTTCGTATATATAATCTTGTATTAAAGTGGCTAGGCTATTTCAACTTTAAGTAAGCACAGAAATAGTGGTGGCAAAGTCACAAAGTGGCTCGTCAACAAATTGCACTGAAACTTTCAGAGACACCTCGGTTCACAAGTTTAACTTTCCACGATACAAACTTATGATTTTCATTAAATGTCTGCTGCCAGATAATTACGCTTTCGCCTTGATTAAGGCTTTTGATTAAAACTGAAAGATTATATCAATTTAGACGCTGAAAGCCAAATCATTAGGATTTTAAAATCTCATTATGATTAGTACTTAATTGAATTTGCGAGAATTTGCGGCGTTTAGAAACTGTTATATGGAAAGGTAAATTATGAAGGGTATTGTTGAGAGTGTAAAATCATATTCTTCATCAGTTTTTTTTAATAATCAGCTATTCATTGTATTGATTGTCCCACCTGGGGCACAGGTCTTACTTGCGGATGGATGTGAAAAATGGGCCGAAAGGGTATCGATGGGTGTTGACGACTGCAAAATTAGATGGGACTAAATAGCTTCTTCTTCTTCTTCTTATCGTATGAGGATTAGTGGCCACCTCTAGTGCCAGAGTTTATCAGGCCGCCTTTAAGGCCAATGACTTGGCTTAACGACTGACAACGGCCGGGACCGACGGCTTAACGTGCTCTCCGAAGCACGAAAGCGCTCAGTTATAATGCGAATTTTATGGTCACCCATCCAAAACCTAACCAGGACGAAAGTTGCTTAACGAGCGTGATCGAATACGATTAGTCTGTCAAGCGCGGCCATGAGCGCTACATATATTAAATAGCTATTTCGTAGGTACTTACATATCATACATACATTTTTATCAGAGTTCAAATAAAGTTTGCGGAAAAAATTTGCTATTTTCTTAGATAAGTTCTACAAATGATTTTGAGGTTTTAAGTAAACATAAAATAAGGATGTGTATATTATAATTTCTAAAATACATAGTTTCAATTCTATAAAAAGTATAGAGTTCTTTACTACAAACAGTGAATACGATTGTTTAAAAATAACAGCATGATCCGTTTTATGCCCCTGAACTTCATCGCCGTTGTTACTTCCGTTCAAGAATAAACAACTGTCGCATAAGCACTAAGTAGAATTTCCATTCCAAATGAGTTAACAACTTGAATATCTCACGGCACACGCGATCCTAACAGAATGGGCGCCTCCAAACTCCGCGATACAAACTTCCAACTTGCAAGATTTCAGAAAACGCTCACTGCTTCATTTGTAAGGACATGTTTTGATGACGCTATTGTCTCATCTCATCTTACTTCTACCAGCTACCGCCCAGTCAGCCTCCTCAAGGCCATGGGCAAACTTTTCGAAAAGTGCACACTCACTCGTATGAGAAAGCACCTCTTTGACAAGGACTTAATCATTCCCCACCAATTCGGCTTCCGGCCCAAACACTTATGTCCCCAGCAGGTACACCGCATAGTCGAATTTATCTCGAGCGGTTTCTTCTCTAGGAAATACAAGACTGTAGCAGTCTTTTTCGATGTAGCCAAAGCTTTCGATAAGGTTTGGCATGGCCTAGTCGTCCAACTGCGCAGACTTGACCTGCCAGCCCGACTAGTCCGACTCGTAGCTTCCTATCTCCGCAACCGTACCTTTCGTTTTAGACACGAAGGCACTCTCTCCTCTCCTCGTGCTATAACAGCAGGTGTGCCTCAAGGCTCAGTCTTAGCTCCCCTGCTGTATATAGCTTACACTAACGACATCCCCAAGCCCGTCAGTGGCGTAGAACTATCCCTTTTTGCCGACGGTACAGCCCTATATTGGAAGGGCGCGTCCCTTGCTGCTATCCTCCTGAGATTACAGAAGTCCATTAACCAGCTAGGCGAGTGGTTCCGCAAGTGGCGTATCGAAGTGAACCCGGAGAAATCCTCCGCAGTTCGCTTCGATGCGTCACGCAGACGCGGTACTGCTATAGGCCCCCTACACTACTGGGTAAACCCATCCCCTGGCAAACCTCCGCCAAATACCTCGGTGTCACCCTAGACCAGCAGCTTACCTTTAAGCCGCACGTCAAAAGGGTGACACGCAACGCCCGTTTCTATATGGGCCGCCTCACTCCCATGTTAGGCCAACAAAGTAGGATGTCCCTCCGAAACAAGCGAACCCTCTATAAGGTCTGCATACGACCGGTCATGACTTACGCATCTCCCGTATTTGCCCATGCCCAGCCCTCCATCTTGCACAAATTGCAAGTAGTCCAAAATATCTTCTGTCGCCGAGCGACCAATGCCCCCTGGTATGTTCGCAATGCGGACTTACACAGGGACGTTGATCTTCCTACCATCCAACAATTCCTCCACAAGGCCTCCGAGCGATTCATCGAATCAGCATAGAGCCATCCGAACCCCCTTATCCGCGACGCAGTGGCGTACACCACTTCGATTCCTTACACCTCTTCTCCCGTAGACCCCGATCGGTCCTCGCGGACCCTCCCGACCAGCTCTCGGCCACCCTGAACCGCCTATTGGAGGCTCAGGAGGCCGAAGCCACAACCGCCCGCCAGTCTTGACCCCTCACGTCACCCCCCGTCCTCTCTCATACGGCTGAAGTCCCTTTCTGGGAAGATCCCCCTCAGGGTGCCAGTCGTGTAGCTATTCGATTTCTCCCGCTCTGGGAGCCGTCACTTTTCATTTAGATTCCGGCCGGTGCCCCGTCTGGGTGTCGGACGTATTTGTACTTCTCCATAGCGCACTTCACTTAGGTGAGTGACGCTCGCGCCGTATCCCTCCCCAGGGTTACGGTCGCTTCAGACGTAGGCTGCCGTCCCTTTCCGGGGAATCCAGCCATAAGGTGGTGTTTAGTCAGTAAGAGTCTGACATAACCTTCGACACAGCCGGCTGTGGGGTATCCAATGCAGGATTCACCACCTCCCTCCCCCGCGTCCGGAGGGTTGCCTTTAACTCGGGAAAGGCACAAAAAAAAATGCGATCGCGTTCAGAAGTTCGCTAGTCGTCGTCGTGTACAGAGCTCTGGTCATGTTATTTTTCTATGTAAAATTGCTGCCCAATTTAATTTTGATTTAGCGTCGGATCAGTTTTTGTAAATTCTTTAAAATAAAAATCAGTTAAGAATTGTTGTTTGTTTCTTTAAAAAAAAAAAATTTCGTGCGAAATTGCTAAAAATATATATATGCAATTCCAGGCGCTAGCCGTTTAAAATAAATGCACTAGCCCTGAAGAACAACTACTATCATTGCCATCATGTTTAAAAGGAGGTGCTTTATGCTTCTTCCGACCGATAAATAAATCGTGTAAGACCTTCGAAGAAGCAGTAAATAAATTAAAGCAAGCATTTGGAGAGTGTGACTATTCTGGCTACTTTATAACGCTAAGCAAAACCAAAAAAGTCTTAGCGAATATTTTTATTATTTATCCGAGCCGGTTAGCAAAGCAAACATATACTATCTCCACAGTAACTTGACTACACACAAAGCTGCATACATATCAAAACTTATACACAACAGTTATTACTAAAGTCATTCATGACAATTGTATAACAAAACTATTCCGTCAGAGAAAAGAAACACCTCTATTACTCAAAGCAAATCGAAAGAAAGTTATGTAACACAAATAATTGATTCGGTGCCCTGTCGTCAGGAAAGTCTCAGTTCTATTTAAGTTTCCTAAAAGGAAATGAAAGGAAATCAGAAACCCGCGCCTGCGAAGCCTTTATCGTAACTTATCGGAATATTCTTTAGGGTGAAGCTACACAATTGTGCCTGCTTACTTTCGATTATATTGTTAAGCTTTTCTTTTGTTCTTTGGCAAGTGTTTACAAACTACCCCTTCGGCAACAATTCCATGGAGATGAAACCTGTGCGACGTTGTGAAAATATTGCTTTATTTTATTTGATAGGTGCGTTCAAAGTATTATTTTGTACATGGAAGATACTTTATTTTCTAAAGCTTTTTGGAAATTTCTAGTTTAAATATTTTGTGCAGCACATTTGGCATGATTCCTAATAATGTACCTATTGTATACTCACTCTGTTTAAATAAGTTTACTAGCTTTTTATTAGACAGAAAAAAAATAGTTTTCTATTCTTAAAGGTCTTTGCACATTATACTTATACGACGCCGACGTCACTTCGGCTTGTCTCACAAAACCATGAGAGAGCTTTTGCTCAGCAATATTTATCTCATATATTTATAACTTAATTTATTGTTAAGGACTTTGTTTAGGAGATTGTAAAAACTCCTTGTCGCGATAAACAAATGAGTTTCAACCTCGAAAACTTTTAGGCTATCGATATATTCCGTAACGTAGTAACAATAAATGCAATTGTACCAACAACTAACATTCCTACAAGTGAACTACAATTAATACCCACAGCTTACCTCAGTAACATCTATCGTCTTACGTTTGGCTGTGCTCTCGCCTGGAAGATTAACGCTCGTAAGTCCTAGTTTGAGAGTCAGATCTGCATCCGGGCTAGGTGAAAGCTAAACCACGATAGGTTGGAGATATATTTAACTGTACTGAAACTTGGAACTGCATTAACTGCATACATGAAACTGAAGGATTATTTTAAGCTGAATTTCAAAATATGGTGAATGTTGACTGATTTTGTTTATAAGTTAATGCAATCAACTTTTTGCATACCTAACGTGCTTTTTTACTCTTTAAACTTGTTTATGAAGAGAAAGTATCTTATAAGAGGATCGCTATTACCTAAATTAAATTTGTTTTAATAGTCTGTGACACATTTTTTTATGAAATTAGAGCCTGCCCTCGTCTATATAATATGTATGGATTGTGTCCCGTTAGCGCATACTAATCTCCATTCTTTTTTTTCTTTTTTCTTTTACTACCAAGGTCTACTATCTACTATCTGCAATGTAAAATTATCGATGAAAAGGTAACATACATGTGGACAGAGTTACTATCACATCTTATACTTCCAAATATACCTACACCATCATTTAGTAACTGGAAATATGATGTACACTCGTCCCGTACAAGTTTATGCTTAGAAAAAGGTCAGCCGAGTCTCCAAATCATTTATACATTAATTTCATGGAAATCCGATGACACAGCTGGACTCTGCAATAAGAAGACCATACCAATTCCAAAGTAAGTGCGGTGGCTAAATTAAAATCTTTGGCTTCGATTTTTTGCTATGCTGATCGTTTGACCTTTCGTTTCTTTTTTTAGGGTTCCGTACCTCAAAAGAAAAAAACGGAACCCTTATAGGATCACTTTGTTGTCCATCTGTCCGTCTGTCTTCGTTTATCTCGGAAAAGCGTGAAGGTATCAAGAGAAATCAAAATAATATGTTCAGGTCAACAGTCTCGTGACAGTGTAAAAAAATCAAACTTCTAAATTTACGTGAAAAAAAGAAGTTAAGGAAAAATTAGGAAAAAACTTCAACTGTTTCAATATTGTCTACAAATTTGTACGGAACCCTCGGTGGGCGAGTGCGACTCGCACTTTCCGGTTTTTTTTTGGGTTTGTATATCTTGACATAGTTGTTTAAAAATGTCGGCGGTAGCTACTTATATAATATAACTGCAATTTTTACCACTTGCTGGAGAAAATAAGTTGGAGGCACATAATTATCTGCGGGTACTAGATAAAAAGATTATGATAATTTTATACAAAATATGTTTATGTCTTTCCCTTGATGTTTTAGTAAACAGATTATTATCTTTTTAATCTGTTTGCCAGAAGATTGAGCATGGAGCTCATAATATTAGCTCCATTTTGAATTTGTTTTTTATATAAAATAATAAACCGATCCTCATTGGGTACTCGTGGAGGATTACGTACTTACGAGGTTACGTACACAAAGAAATCGCTCAATGTTCTGAACGTACAGTACAACTATGATTTCAGGGTGATGCTGGGGCTACCTCGCTTTTGTAGCGCATCTGCTATGTTTGCGGAAGCGTGCGCGGAAAGTTTCGAAACAGTTATGCGCAAGAAAATGGTATCCTTGCTAAACAGAGTGAAGGGCAGCACCAACAACATCCCGAGGGTCATTGCGAATAGGCAACACGTTTGCCCTATAATGTGGATTAGGGCACAAACCACAACTTCTAAATTAGTCATAGAATGCTATCATAGTTTGTAAGGCAGTATTGTTACTAACAAAAAAATAATCTTTTCTCAAACATGCATGGAAATGTTGTCATTATTTTCGAAAAAAGAACACGCGAAGTATCGAATTTACGGACAAAGAAAATCAAATCCATTGCAGGAGCGTTTTTTGAATTTGGAACATTACAAAGAGTATTTAACAACTCCAGCACGCCGTTTCATACAACATTGCCGGAGCGCTGTAATGTTCCAAATTCAAAAAGACGCTCCTGCAATGAATTTGATTTTCTTTTAGTAATTATTAAATGTATAATATAAAAAGTATGTTTTATTTCCCTGCATTCTTTTGAGAAAAGCACTATATATGCCTCGGCGGAAATGGCAATTGCCTGTCTCGTATTAGAGAAGTCCTCGCCTACGGTTCGGCCTTCAAACTCATACTCGACCTGCAATTGCCTATTTCACGGCCTTTGCAATAATGTACTATTGTTGTCTAAATAAATAAAATAAAATTATATGTTTTCCTTCACTCCCAGGATAGGAGCATATAAACGAATGTTAACAATATATAATAGTTATTATAATCAGTTGTCAGTCCCATGTCAGTCAAAAGTATAAGTAAGAAAGATGTTTATAGAGGTGGAATATTGTGTGTTCGTCTTACACCTGGATCATGCTTATTTGATATTCAAACAAGATGACGCTATGACACTTTCCTTAATTTATTTTTATAGTAACCACCCTTAAAACCCCCATAAACGTTATTGTGTATTTTCATTTATATTACAGGAACCATAATCGCGTATCTTTCACGGCTTTCAGAATTTGAAACGATCCTGAAGTAGTCTGAATATAAATGCTCGAAGTTCTAGATTGATTGACCGAGTTGTTGAAATACAGAACTAATATATTTCCCCAGAGTAGGTTGATTCGATTTGAGAATATTTCTTTTATAGTAGTTTAAAGTGTAGGAAATTATACTTTTTGTATATATATTTTATAGTTTTATAATATAAGGTACGAAAATTGGTAATTTTCAGATTCCAGTTTGTCTTTTTGGTACAAACGGGTCAGATTTGATGTAATATTAGTTCTATGTTTAGTCACAAAAGCTGAAGAGTTAGTTTGTCTGTTTTGTATTTAGGTTGTCGATTAAAAATGAACATTGTCTTTCTCGACGTTTTCGGTGAAAAGGGGGAAGTCTTTTATTTTCAAAGTGTTAGGGTCTTTAAATTTTGTACTTATGTTGACAATTAAAAATAAACATTTACCTGTCTCGGCGTTTTTGAAAACTCCACCCCCAAAGGGGTGAAAACGAGGATAAAGTTGTGTAATAAATGTCCTTTATTTTCTTAGTAAAAGTCACTTATTTTTTATTGGGCTTATGGTTGGACCTTAAATACAAAAAATCCCACTCTCAAGAAAATGTTAAAATCGATGTGGGTGTCGTTATTGACGTTTAATGGGACGTTGATTGCAAAAATGTCATCGATTTTGAAAGAATACAACCCTTAATGGTTTAAGAAAGGGGTTCTAATTTTGTAAAGAAAAGTAATGTAAAATAAACATCGCGATAGCTTTACAGCATTTTCTACTACTTTCCCATTCTCACTTAGCGATGCGGTCATATTATAAATGCTAAAGAAAGACTGCAGGTGTGTCTGGATGTTCCATTTAACGCGTAAACCGCTGAATCGATTTTAGTGGAATTTGATATGGACATAACTTCAACCGTGGAGTTGGACATAAAATACTTTTAACTCTGATAAATGGCACACTTGTGGTAGTTAACCGTGGTCGCTAACTATGGGTCTGATAAGAAGGCTCAAGGTCACCAAGCGTACACTGGAGATGGCTATGCTCGAAGAGGGAAATGAGGAGATCCGTAGGAGAACTAAAGTAACCGACATCGCACCAAGGATTGCTCAGCTGAAGTGGCAGTGGGCGGGACATAATCGATGGCCGTTGGGGCGGAAAGGTTCTCTGGAGTGGTGACCGCGCACCGGCCGACGCTCCGTGAGCCCCTGACAAGGTAGACCGACGATCTAGTGAAGCTCGCGGACAGCTGCTGGATCCGGGCAGCGCAGGACCGATAGTCGTGGGGGAGGCCTTTACACAGCAGTGGGTGTTATGTGGCTGAGACGACGAAATGACACCACCACGCGACATCCTAAATCTGCGCGATAACTCCGCGATAAGCCGCGGGCGGAAGGCTAGTTAAAGCATAAAGTAACAAGTAGGTCATGACTCCCTTTAATATACAAGGTTTTCTTGACCACAACAATTCCATTGTGTAACTTTTATCAGATTTTAGATATCAGACTTTTACCTGTATCAGACCCAGAGGCCCCGGGTGCGATTCCCAGCAGGTGTAGATATTGTATTCGGTTTGGTTTGGTGTTAGGACTTGTTATAAGTCCGCCTGGCTAGGTACCACCGTCTTATATCTAAGTCAGTCGCCATAACAACAATGTTTTCAGTGTTTTCTGCATTGTTGTTTTCGGCAGTTAAAGATAAGAAAGCTAATTCCTCAATGTTTGAGGATTCCGGGAGAGTCTCATCAATATTTGACATCAGGCATGCATGGTGAAGGCTAAGAGTCAAACCTTTGTTTATAAAAAAAACTTACTACTCTTTTCCCAAGGATCGTCTTTACTTTACCGACCCAAACTGCAGATTATAGATTTTGTATGAATTACACCAATATAATATTACTAATCTGGAGTGGAAACGAGGGTGTGAGCTATTATACTGTCACATGCACTCGATACGTCTCGTGCACGCTATTGTAGTTAAAGGAATTAAATAGGGGAAAATAAAATACATTTCGAGTGCTATTTTAATGTCACAATGCGCCAATTTCAGAAAACTGGCGTTTTGGTAATGCTTTCGACAGCTTTGGGATCTGTTGTTAATGCTTCCGTAGTTCAGTACACATTATAATTATGGTAAAACTAACTATAAAATTGTTAGATTATTAAGTTGTGCCGGTAACAGCCAGGGAGTGGAATTATCTGCCTGCGTCTATATTCCCGGGTGCCCATAATCCTGGTATATCCCAGATAAGTCTGAAACTTGTTTTTCTGAAATAATTTTATATGGTATTGTTATTTAAATGCTGAAAATTATTTTGCTTGAAAGACTTTCAGGAAAAACCCTGTCCTATATGTAGGACAGTAGGATAATCGGTAGAAAAATACTTTTAAGAAAAGAACATGAATGAAATGTAGCTATGTAGGAAACGAACTCTATTTATTATAAAAAGTTAAAAAAAAAATATTACAGCTATGAAACGGTAATAATAATTTAAGATTATATGTTTTATAGGCCTCAAAACATTGACATATAACTCCATCATTACATTGTTTGCAGTAGGTCAAGCATTTTTGTGACATTGGCGACAGCGAGTTTGTTTAGGTTGGGGGATGAGCAACTAATTGATTAGGTATTCTTCCTCCACCTGTGAACCCTACTTGTCGTACTTATACAGACTCTGGAGACGAAAGCAATGCTACTATGAATACACTACAGAAATGTATTGTTCCAACTCCTGCGGAAAATACATTCAGGGCAAAATCCTGCAAGTGATGAACCCGTCGTTTGTGAAGATACCTGTCCACCCGGCTAAAGTAGGCATTCTTATTGCTTGGAAGACACATGATACCAATGGTTGAATGACCTTCTGTGCAAGGCCTGTGGACATGTTCAAGAGAAAAGTCCCATTGAGTGGTTCGAATAATTTATGTTTGAGTGTATATCTCTTCTAGTTTCAAAGTAATAAGTATGCCGTCAATTAGAATTTGCCAGGAGAGACATAACAGTGGAAGATATGAAATGAGTCCTATTGATGAAAATAGAGCATTTGCCCCTCCATGAACACTACAGCGTAGATGAAGCCTTGATACCTTATTATTATGGCTACGGCTGCAGGTAACACATAAAAAGTCAACTGATCTCCGTTTTGGATTCAGGACTTGACATTACGACTTGGATTGAAACTATATCATGGAGCTCCTTGTTATGGTTCTAGGGCGTATAGAATATACATATATGATATACTATGTATTATCCTACTGTCCTTAATAACGAACCTTTTGTTACTGGTATCTACAATCAGTTTACATACAGATTTTACAAGCAAATATAACAATTCATTTTTACAAATAATCTAATTAAGTATTTTTTATTCGATAGTGCACAGTTCCTTGTCAACTTTTGACACCAAAGAGTTAGCATAATTAATGATGGTAGTTGAAATATTATATTTTTGTAAGGTGACCGATAGGATATATATGTTTATCTGGGATATTTAAAGCTCGAGTAATTAGGTTTTTTCTAGAAAAGCTCGCTCCATTTTAGGCCTCTTTTAATCTAACGGTTCAGAAAACGGCTCAGAGGAAGCCTATTTACTGTAAAAAAACTAAATAGAAATTGACAAGCCAGCTATCCCTGGATGCGAAAGCCAATGTTGAATTGTTTCTTCTACTTGCGGCGGATCGTGAACACGTTAGGTTTTTGTATGGCGTTAGTGTAGTCCGTGGCGTATTCCGCTAAAAGACGGGCCGCCATTTTCATACAAAACTGTATTCACGATAAGAGCGTTTTCACATTCTCCGATCCGATATCGGATATCGGAGTCGACACCGATTATTCGGCGGTGACAGTACAAAATCGCGAGTCCAGACACTAAAATGGCAGGTTTTATCGGCCGATAACATCGTCAATATGTGACGACACACTAATATCGGATGTCAGCTTTCAGCTATCGGCCCCGATACCAATATCGAAACGGATAATGTGAAAACGCTCTAAGGCGGCAACTAACACTACACACTCTGATAAATAAATTCTATTTAGCACTTATTATATACAATTACTAAACTAAAGTAGAAGTAAAGTAAAGGATTGCTCAGCTGAAGTGGCAATGGGCGGGACACATAACGAGAAGAAGCGATGGCTGTTGGGGGTGGAATGGTGAAAGCGCACCGGACGACGCTCCACAAGGTGGACCGACGATCTGGTCAAGGTCGCGGGAAGCCGCTGGATGCGAGCAGCGCAGAACCAATCGCCGTGGAGATCCTTGAGGGAGACCTATACCCAATAGTGGGTGTCATGTGGCTGAGAGTATACAATTAATTTAAAGGATAAAAAATCCCATTGCAATCGAATATCAAAACTTTTACAAGTTGGAAACGGAATGAAATAAATCTGATTACTGAACAATAGAATACCTACTTTGTTTACTTCCTATGGTTATACAACGTCGTTATCAAATCCCTTGTAGGCTACGGCTCGCTGGTCTGGTGGCCTAAAGCTGTATAAACCAACGGAGCGAAAAAGCTTCAGGGGCTTCAACGTCAAGCCTGCTGCGCTCTAACTGGATGTATGAGCACTGCCCTGACAGCAGCACTTGAGGTAATGCTACTATGAAATCATTACACCTCCACATCCAGCAGGAGGCTGCAAAGACAGCGCTAAGACTCAAGCACCTAGGCACACTAAGGTTTGTCATACGAAATCGCAAGATTCGGATACGACAGCCATATTGAGCACACGACCAAGTCTGCCAGTGTCATACTTTGACAATGTCGCAAGATGGTGGGTAAGCGCTGGGGTCTGTCACCTAAATTGATTCTATGGTTTTACAACGTCGTTATCAAATCCCTTGTGAGCTACGGCTTGCTGGTCTGGTGGCCTAAAACTGTCTAAACCAACTGAGCAAAGAAGATTCAAGGGCTTCAACGTCAAGCCTGCTGCGTCAAGCGCAGTATGAGCACTGCCCCGACAGCAGCACTTGAGGTAATGCTTAATACCAACCATTAGGTATACCTCCACATCCAGCAGGAGGCTGCTATGACAGCACTAAGACTCAAGCACCTGGGCACACTAAGGTATGAACGGGTAAGGCATTTTAACGGCTTACTAAAGGAATGGCTGGACACCCCTCTGATTCAGGCAGTGAGTGACAAATTCACGCCCTTCTTCGTTGAATTCGCAAGAGAATTTCAAATGATTCAAAATTACGTCTCCTGGTTTATATAAATTAATTTACATAATGTACAATATATAGGTAACTTTGATATGATTTCAAAACTTACCAAAGTCAGCCTTCACAAAATATCAAAGTTAGTTTAGACTAGCTTTATGTCTAGATTACTGAAGGACTTAAATGAAGGACACACAATAAGTTAACCTAACAACAACAAAATACAATTACTTTGCTAAACGGGTTTAGTAGTTTTAAATAAATAAAGTAGGTACATACATTACGACTAAGTAAAGTGTAGGTAAGAGCTCGGTGGCGCAGTGGTTCACGCGCCCGGCCTGCGATGGTAGCGGTTAAGCAACTTTCGCAATGGTCGGACACGGGATGCGTGATCAAAACTTAATGTCACGAGCTGCTTCGTGCTTTGGAAAGCACGTCAAGCCGTTGGTCCTGGCTGTATTTGCAGTCGTTAAAACCCATCAATCCGCATCGGGCTCGCGTGGACAGTTATGTTATGACCCATTCTCCTTATCCATCCATAAGAAAGGCCAGAGGCCCAACAGTGGGGACATAAAATGGATGATGATGATGATGTTTTTTTATGAACAGCGTGGAGACACACACCCATATTCTAAGTCGTTCCTCCAAAACTTACTCGTCCTCGACTTAACGAAACCTCATTGAAAACCTCTTCGAAATACTCCTCGAAATCGGTATTCTAAGTCATAACTCCGTAAGGACCTGGAGGAGCCAAAGAGTACGTAGCCACTCCGTGTTAGGCCTAGCGCACACTACCATTTTTACCCACGACGAGGTTGAGTGGAGTGAAAAAGTTTTGGAGGAACGACTTAGAATATGGGGGTTAGCCTTCATCATACCTGATGTTAAGTGTTGATAAGGCTGAAGATGGAAGCGAGCCTCTCCCGGAATCCTCAATCACTG
Organism: Chrysoteuchia culmella; assembly: GCA_910589605.1. Lineage (NCBI taxonomy): Eukaryota > Metazoa > Arthropoda > Insecta > Lepidoptera > Crambidae > Chrysoteuchia > Chrysoteuchia culmella. The sequence continues at coordinate 14,413,470 of OU342653.1, forward strand.
AGGATCTGGCTATCTTTTTTCTAACTGCCGGAACACAAAAATGCAAACATTGTTGTTATGGCGTCAGACTTAGATAAGATGGTGTTAGCTAACCAGGCGGACTAACAACAAGTCCTAGCATCAAACAAAGCGAATATAATACCTATACTCTAGCCAAATCCGATGAAGAATGTTTACTAACAAAACGTTGCCTAGCAACCACTGACAGGCATATAATAACAACCTTTTTCTATCAGACAACAGTATACAATTTTTATAAAAAATTTAGCAATTCGTTTATTGGTTAATTAGACCAAATTATATCTTCACGTTTCGTTATTCCATTCAGTAAAATCCTTTTTATTAAAGACGCGATATTATTAATATAATTTCATTAAATAATTAAACAGTTATTCATAAACTTTTTATATAAAACAATGCAATAAATTTAAAATGCTATATGCTATAATGCTATATGATTCGGAAACATAAGTAGGGTAAATGAATAATAAAAGTGTATGTCGCGTTAAATAGTAAAACGGAACGTAACTTTCAAATGCGTTCGGGTTATAGTGCAATAGTTACGCGACCAATTTCAACATAAATCAGGGTAAAGGAACACGATAGAAAGTGATTGCCAACTTCAGTTGGAAGGTTAGTATATAAGTGTAAAAATGTTCATATTACCTGAGTTCTTTTTGGTTATAGGGCTGTCTACTAAATATAATTTGTGCTTTATTTTGTTTTTTCGTTTTATTACTCAAAAATTAACGTTTTGCGGGTGTTTCTAGTGATATATTGTAGAAAAAATATATTACTTAAAGAATTAATCAATAATGTGCAGTTATCTAGTCAGAAATACAACCTTTAGAAAAAAAAATTAACCTCAGTTGTGATGACCCTAAATTGGTTTGTTTACATTTATTCTTCATCGGATTTGGCTGGAGTATAGGTTGTTCCGAAAATTATAGCCACAGAACAAATACAACCTCTTCTTTCATGAAACTATTTTGATTTGACTGTTTTCAACACGAACCTCCTTTGTGAAAATCACTGGCCACCTATATGTAGTTTTTTTTTGTTTAAAGATTATCTGTCACTCACAAAGCTTCGCGCGAGACGTCCATTGTTGCAAACATATGAAGTTTGCAACAATGGACGTCTCGCGGGAAGCTTTTCGTGCTATGATTTTCTATTATCATAAAGGAGGGTTAACTTTCAAGGAATCTCAAGAAAATTTACAAGCTGCTTTTGGGGAGTTTGCTCCTACGTTAGCAACAATTACTTATTGATTTCGTGAATTTAAAGGTGGTTGAGAGAACTTAAACGATGACCCCAGACCCGGCCGACCACCAACTGCAGTAACTCATGACAATGTCATCAGGGTAGAGTTGCTATGGCGAAAGACGATACATATTACACATCGAGAGATATAGGCTAAACTAAACATTGGATCACAGGCAGTTTCCACTATCCTGCATGAACACCTTAAAGCTAGGAAGCTTGCTTCGCGATGGATACCTCATTCTCTCACCGATGAGCAAAAATGCCGTCGTGTTGATTGGTGCAAATTTATGTTACAAAAGTTCGAAGAAGGAACTTCGCAAAACGTACCCTACATTCTTACAACTGACGGATCATGGATATAGAGCTACGATCCTCTCACGAAGCAGCAATCCACGCAATGGATGTTTGAAGAGTACGATTTGCCCCACAAAAGTTGTTCGCGGTCGGAGCGTTAATAAAAAAAAATATAGCGGTTTTTTTCGACGCAGTGGACCAGTAATTTCGCTAAAAGACCGTAGAACAGTTACTAGTGAATGGTATAGCAAAGTTTGTCTGCCTCAAGCTTTCGGGGAGTTGGATAGCGAGCGCCCAAGGAGCGGCGTCTGTGGCATACTTTTTCGCAAGATAACGCGCTCACTCACACAGCTGCTAGAACTATGGACTATTTGACAACTTGGGGGGTACAAATGTTACCCCATCCTCCGTACAGCCCAAATTTAGCTCCATGCGTTTTTTTTAATTTCCTACGGTAAAAAAAATGCTTCGTGAGCGAAAATTTTGCACTGCAGACGAGGCCGTCGAAGAATTTCTTCGGTTATTTTTCGACCCCCAGCAAGACACGTTTTTTAAATGTTTTGAAAGCTGGTTCACCCGAATGCATAAGTGCATTGGGATTGGAGGGGGATATTTTGAAAAGCTGTAAATAAACATTTTTTTTTATGTTCTATATTTTTCATTTCACTATTTTTGGAACAGCCCACATGTATGTACCCCACATACGAAATACGCTGGGAATCGAACCCGGGACCTCTTGGTCTGATACCGGTGATTGTTATCACTAGCCACAGAGGCGGTTAAAATGATGAAAGTGTATAATTGTATAAATTCATTTTTACCTTACATGAAAAATAAATATCTAATAACAAAATATAAGCAAACGTAACGAGTAAATTCAGGTTTTCGACGCCCGTGATTTTGTTGGACATTTTTTTTTCTATTTTGCGTCCCGCGTGACTTTCTGTGAATATGTTTGATAGATCACATGCTAGTCGTAGTTTTAGTTTTTCCCGTCATATTTTAGTGATTGGTTCAATTCTTTGAATCATTGCAGAAATATATTATCATTTTTATGTATAGAGTCGCAAAGTGAACATGTTTGTATGAAAATAACGGGGTGGTCGGTTAGAGGTGCCGGTGAGTGTATTATTTGTGATAGAAAGCGTTTTCTATAAATATATTACCCAATGTATGAAATAACGGTCCCTAAACGCTCTTCTGTACCCTTAGTACGAGTTTGGCAAACTAGAATCGTTTTCAAAAACTATCGCTTACTCTCTTTCATATCCATAGACTGCTTTACCGACATGAGTACACCATCCGATAGTTGTCGAAAAAGTTGACAGTAAATGTCAACTCGTACTAAGGGCTCTGGTCTACCGGGAAGTTCCCCGACTGTACTGTGTAGGTATTTATTTACACGTACCTATCTCTGTAAGTAGTACAGTTACAGACCTGACGATTAGTACAATTTAAAAAAAATGTTTAGCATTTCTTTATTTATGTATTTGTGGATTTTTTGTTGGCGAAGAAAATTTAGTTTCGTTTCCGAATTTAATTAAACCAGCCAATAAGAATTCAACTGTTATGACAATGTTTTATGATTTACTAGAAAATAACAGTTATCTTTCTCATCGTACTATTCTATTACCGGAAAAGGATTTTTAGTATGCCTAAGTAAATTAAACGCTGTTATCTGTTAACTTGGCCCTCACACGACTCTATTTTTTACCTCTGAACTCGATTTATTATATCAACTGCGTAAGCAAAAACTTTTCAATATAGTATTGGAAACGATCGAACTTTGAACCCTCAAGAGAGACTTACCTCGTTTTTCATACTACTCTACCAAGTTTAAGGTAAACCCCTCGAAACTTACATTAAATTGATTTTAAAAACCGGGACTCACGGACAAAGTAATTAAAAACAAAGTTCTGCCGGTTTTAATTTTAAAATGCTTTGCTAGGTTTTACCGCAGGCTGCGTTGCGATAGTTTTTTAGTTAAGTACGTATATTGCTTTGTTTTATCAATCTACCACCAATCTAGTCAATCATATTGATCCGTTAGTTTTACTAAACTGGACTAAAGATGGATCTGGGGGATCTTGACAAGATCGCGATGAGATCGACATTAAATATCAATAATTATTAGTGATTTTCGAAGTTCATTCGATTTTAATTGTCGCTACAATCGATAACTAGACTACAAAAATACTTTATTTACTAATTTCAAGTATTAATTTTTAGTTTAATTACTTATTTTAAGTCATAATTACTGACGTTTGACATTCATTCAATCTTGATCTCAATGCGATTGGGTTGAAAGTAAGGGGCCTAGTAATTAAAATGTTCAATGAATAATTACATTTTTAAATGATCAATGAACGAAAAAACGATACTACATTTAGCTTCTATATTTAGCATCTCGTCAAACCTTCTCTTTAAATATTATCTTGGAGCAAAGACATAATTTTATCAACCCTAAACTAATTGTGGTGGCACCTACCAGACCGCCGCACATACCACTACACACGGTGCTGTAACAAGTAACCACCGTGCATCTAATACAGTCACCGTCAGAAAATCGCACCTTTAAAAAATCTGACTTTTAAACCTATTTTAACCTTATTTGGGATCAATTTATGAGGGAAATTTTGGATATCATTTGAAAGGTAACAAAAAGGAGTACCCAAAATAATTAAACTTTTTATTTTTTATTGGAATAGAACAAAAAAAAGATAAAGTTTACAAACAATACCACTCCTTAATAATGCTTTTTGTACAAAAACAACTTAGAAAATAAGTTTTTTTTAAGGGTTAGACGGATTATATTGAACCTGCATTGACCCTTTAAACCCCACAAATTGTAGCGCAATTGCTCAACCAGCGGCCCTTATAGAGGATAATTAATAATATTATAATGTCACATTTTTGTTATTTATGCTTTTTAATGCAATGAAATCTTGTTTATTAAGTTCATTTATTGGGCTTTCAAACTTGGCTAATTTTGGTGGAGGTACAAGCCGTACACGCATTTGTAGTGTTAATAACGCTTAAGAAATTTTTAAAAAGGTGCGATTTTTTTGACGTTGAGTGTAGATGGCGCTAATAACAACGTAGTACGTAACATCGCTCGAAGTATGGTAACCTACATCTCGCTAGCGAAGTTACAACAGCTACCTGGCCAATATAGAACTTCCGACGATCATGAGTCGGACCGCGGTCCCCGGACTATCAACACCCAGTCCGGAGGAAGAGCTCGCTATTCGACCTTCCTGCAAGATGGCTTACCATCTACCACCTTTTCCATACATCCACCATCATTTCTACACTAATTAAAGATTTAAGACTGTTATCAAATTATCTGTAAAAATTATCAATCAACAAACTACGTTTCGCTTACGTTTTAATAATAATTTCAACGGCTCAACCTTTAAACGGCGGCGTCTCACCAAAGCTCCTTTCTAAACATTATCTTGGAGCAAAGACATAATTGTAGGCAACCCTTAATTAATTAATCACCATTGTCTGAGACAGGCCCAACGACATAATTGATATTTGAAAGGGCCCAGTACACCCTGACGCTAATTTGAGAGATGACTTCCAGGGTCGGGAAGAAAAATTATGTAAAATATTTCGGTGCTTGTCAATTTGAGCTAAGGTTTATTAGGATCAAGATTAAGGTGGATTGAATTATCCAGATGTGATTTTTGAGGTGAAAATATTTTTTCTTTTAAATGTGAGATTCATATTATACACATACACGCAGTTATTGTTAAGGGGGAATTCTTGTTGTTTACTATTTATGAAGAGTATAATAAAAAACGTATGAAAAATAATTATGCAAGTTAAGCCCATTTGATAAAAAAGGTATTGTAATGGTGCGCAGCACTTAAAAAAAACGAAGATCAGACAACAAAAAAACGGAATAATATCCGAATGAAGAACTTTCAAACTAAGTTGGAATTTTTATTTTCTAGGTGTGAGCACGTGTATATAGTGTATATTATAATATTGAGTTATAATATACCTAAGTAATATTGAAAACTATTGAGTCAGTGCAAATTTCATTGTTCATCGCCTGCTATAATTTCATTCATATAAATAATTATACCACTTACGCGTTACTTTAATTTAATTACGTTCAAACAATGAATTACAAAACTAGCTAGACTAAATCTATCAGATACATACAGAATCTAGATCTTAACCTATCCGATCACACGGTGCAGTTACCATAATTTCCATTCAGTAATGAAAACAGATTAAGCTCTTGGCGCATTAAGAAACGAGACATGAATAAAACAAATGTAAAAAAAATTACGATGCCATAGGAAGAAAGAAAGGGTCCATACATACCGATCTCTGTTGGCTTCCCTTTTAGGAATCCACCATGCCAAGTTGCGATAATTTTTGGAAAAATATGGTCCTGCTTAATTTCGTATATTTCGACCCCTTCGCCACTGTATTTATTCATACCGCTGCACTTCTGAAATTACCATGGACGCGAATATCGAAATCGCCGATCGGACTAATTAATAAATCAAGACTGTCTGCGCAAACAGTCGGCCGAGCAACACTCAAATTTGAGTTTCAGATTGAAATCCATCGCCTGTAATTAGTCTAGCTAGTGTGAACATCGAGGACGAGGGAAAGTATGTACGAGTATATAATTATCGAGGAAATATCGTCAAAAAATGTATAGGAAAATGTAGTTCCGTTTATGTCCGGTAAAAACGCTGCTCAGTATCTCATCGATATTTTGACGATGCGTGCTCGATACCATCCCGTTACTTACTCGAAAGTTTATCATGCTAGACTATAGTAGCTGTTATAAACACAGTTTTTTTTTTATTAATTTATAATCATTGGACATTATAATTAAGATATCAAGACTTGTCTGCGCAAATAATCGGCCGGGCAACATTCATTTCAGATTGAAATCCATCGCCTGTAATTGTTCTAGTCTAGCTAGTGTGAACATTGTTGGCGTTTTAGTTCATTGTTTGAACGTAATTAAATTAAAGTAATGCGTAAGTGGTAGAATTATTTGTATGAACGAAATTATAGCAGGCGGTGAACAATGAAATTTGCACTGACTTAATAGTTTCAAAATTATATAATATGATTTAAGACTCAATATTATAATACACACTATATGTCATGCCGACTTAGTTTAAAAGTTCTTCATTCGGATATTATTTCGTTTTTTTTTTTTTTGTTTCTTTTATGTTGTCCAATGTTGGAAAATTAAAATTAAATAAATCATTAATAACAAATTAAAATAATTAGGTACCCACGCAGTCGAACTATATCGACTATCAGCAATCTCATTTCTACACAAGCTCTTTCTCATCACATCATGCGACTGTACTTAATGGATTAGCCATTTGTCTGATTAGCAGTATCAATAAATAACTAACCAAAGTGGAGGGGTCAAACCAAATCATTGATTCATTAAACTTTGGCGGCCGAGCACAAATAGTATGCCGTTTGGTAGCTCTCCGAATACACTAATTAACCTGTGCAAATGTTTGTGGGACTACCGGTAGTACTGTCGATATTGTACCTGCGATGCATTGGGTAATATACGTCTGGGTCATTGTTGTACTCTAATGAGATTATGAGGGAAACGTCAGGTCATTTGCCTTTCTAAAACGAAATGATAAGGTCATTAAAAACGTTTTTTGTTTGTTATTTTAAGGATCACATCGTATATACAAAATCTAAATTAACTGGTCAGGCTTAGGAAAATGAGACACAATAATTAATATTACACAGTTGTGAGAGTGCGTGATAGACGAGACATTACGATAGTAGCATAGGGTAGGGCTAGTACGAAAAGTTATCGAATAGTATTGAGAAAGTAGGTATCGAGCACGTAATGTCAAAAAAATGTATAGGAAAATGTGGTTCCGTTTACGTCTGGTAGAAACACTGCTCAAAATCACATACATTTTTTTACTTTACTTCCTTGTTTGAAACAAATAACTCTACTGGTCTACCGGAAATTACCTCGACACACACACGTAAACATGAGATTTACATATAAAAAGATTGAGTACACACGTAAACATGAGATTTACAAATTAAAAGTTTAAACAGAACCGTGCAATGCATCTACCCTACAAATGCGATCTGACAAAACGTTAACTCAGCATGAATTATGAGCTTCACTCTCGGCTACCCCTGGGAAATTAGAGTGCCTTGCACCAACTTTAAGAAGACAGGTAGCGTCTGCTACAGTTACCATGGCAACGGGAATAATAAATTTAATTCCCCTATCCCCCGTTTCGACATTGCATTCTTCAATTGTTTGATATTTGGAAGGGTGGTGGATGTTAGCGTGATAGTTCAATACAGTCACGAAAAATATCATATTGTAGAGGAGAATGGGCAATTTATACATTTATATTATATACTGATAAAAAAGAAGCCATATATCAGTGAAAAGATATATCTTTTACTTTATTTTGTAGTATGACACCAAATGTGTAGCTCATACGGTTTTCTGTATAAACGGCAAAATCACCAATTATTTTTGAAATAGTTACTCAATTCTGAAAACTAATACTACAAAATACAACAAAATAAAGTTCAAGAAATATCCGTTTCATTGATAATTGGCTTGTTGGTGTTGAGTAGGTAGATCAACGTGCAGATTGAAAAAAAAAATCCTAAACACGTTTGGTTTTTGAGGTTTATACAGAGAACTTCTTCATTTGTACTTCATTTAGTACAAGAAATATCCTTTTCATTGATATATGGCTTGTTGGTGGTGAGTAGGTAAACCAACTTGCCCATTCTCTTTTTATATTTAAAAAAAAAAATCTTTCACCATCCATCAGGTGGGACTCGAACCCATTAGCTTTAGATTTAAGATCTGAGCTATCATGATATTATAAAATTTGTAGAAGTTTTCAGCGAAAAAGCAATGAGGACTTTTTTTCTAACATAGTTCTAATAGTGAAACTCTCGGTTGAAAAGCAAAGTTAGTTTGTTGATCCAAGTTCAGTTAAAGCAAATAAAATTAACTTAGAAAATAGCACCTGGAGTAGTAATCTCGAAATAATCCTATTTTAAAACCTATTTTGTGTTATGTACCGAAATATTAACCGTTAAAATCCTTTTATTTTTTCACGATGTTTTATTTTCTTGAACTTTATTCTTTTCGCAAAAATCATATTATCTTTTTGTTTTTAATCATATTAACGTACCTATTCAAAATAAAACAGACCTATATTATACAAATTAGAAAGCGTAATAACAACAAAAACAAACAAAAGTATTAGTTTTGTGTACCTACCCAAAGCCCTCTTTTATATTTTTTATAATGTTTTATTTAACATTTTTGCATCTACTTACATTATATAAGAAATATCTGTAAGCTAATTTTGGTCTGTTATTTTAATCGTAAATACGTGTACTCGTTCTCCAAAACAATAATAATCGATCATTCAAACTCTTTCTGTTTGTTTTTCATGCAAGAATTACTGTACAGATTTTTAAGTTAACACAATACCTATTGTGACTTTTTAATTTTGCATTTTACAAAGCCACTTTTATGTGATAAATATTAAACAAGATAATATACTAGAAAAAAACGACATGAGACAGGTTGCTTTTTTCTAGTATATTTTCTTGTTTAATTTTTATCACAATACCTTTTGGTTGCGATAAAATATCTAGCTCTACAAGAAAATCTAGACCTAGTCCCACGCAGGCGAAGTCATGATTGGCAGCTGGTGAAATATACAGTTTAACATTTTCTCTTCAATATGAACATAATATTGTTCATAAATTAAAACTACTTTTGTGGATGATGTACAAAACACGTGTAATGCAAACAAGTAACCCGTTTAAGGGTTAATTGTTTACATTACACATGATTTGTTGTACATACCAACATGACAGTGAAGATACCGAAAGTTCGGGAAATACAAAAAAAACTAAAATAACATGCATTATAAAAAAAACATGGTGTAAAAAGCCCGTTTTGTTTGGAAAAAAACAGTATGAGAAAATTTAAGATGTGCTTATTCTTACATACTTAAGATTAATATTTGGTATGCAAAATTAAATATTTTCTTAGAAGAAATTGTATTTAAACGTTGTCCCACTACAAAGAAAGCATTATTTCTTACTTCATTTGTATGAACAGTAGTCATAATAGAAGCAATTTGTTTCTTCCTCTGTTTTTAACGAAGAAATAACGGGACAGCAGGAGTTAAAGATGGCAAGTCTTTTACTTAACTATGGTAGTCTTATACTTAATATTTATGTTTATTTTTCCCACTAATTAATACGAGTAACAATTTAAAAGATTTACTTCTTGTAATGAAGATAAATTCATTCTTCATGAATAGAAATTATTTGAAAGGAACAATTATTGATTAACTTTTAATCACTGACCTATACGTCTCACAGACGGAGTTATTTTAATAATATTTTACAACGCTTGGCGCGTTTAGGGTCACCCTTCCCGCTACCTTCCTTAACCACCATCCTATAGCGTTATCCGGCTTTGCAGCCGCATCGAGTGCATAGGTGTCCCCCTAACGGAGTTCTCGACATCTCACAGACGTAAGTACGGTGTTTATGTACAAAATATGCAATCGTCACCTCGGTGCTTGTGCTTGCTCATAGTGTCTGATAGACGTCTTATCGGTGTTTTATCAGAATTCTTAACCGAAAGAAAATAGGACAGCTATACTGTAGAAAAAAATCACTAACTGATGATTTTAATTTGGTTTCCACGTCGTCTCTTTGCCAATGAAAGTAGAAAAGACCTGCGGAGTAGTATATGACGCGCCATTGGTCCTACTGATATACCCCCAACAAATTATAAAAATCCAAGTATTAGCAAGTATTGTGCGATCCTAGCACTATATAAAGACTAGCACCAAATATTTTTTTTACAAATGTAGGAAACTGTTTTGCTTTACATGCTACAATCAAGTATGCAGTGACTACAAATATGGCAATAATAGATCAAAATATTTAAGGTGTCCATAGAGGTTATTGTCTGAAATTAAAGTAACAATTTTTGTTTTTTTTTCATAGATTTATCTTGAATTAATGATATTTTAAGTTCATTCGTTGATTTTACTATTATTTTACCTATTAATATGAAGCCTAAAATTTCTTTTTTAGATTTGGGATCCCAAATGTTTTACTTTTGTTAACGTTAACATTAAACGTTATTTGTGGTTTTAAATTGTAGGGCTTTTTTATTTGAAATAAAAATAATAGTTTACCTGAAGTATTAAAGTTATCCATAAAAAAAGTTTTAGAATCTCGGACATGCCACTAGACCTTATATTTATCAGCACGTTTAAAAAAATTACGTCTTCCAGACGGTACCTCGGTGTTAGTGTTCGTTTTAGGCCACGGAGCCAATTCTCGTTATTCCTTGTGGTAATTCCTTATACGATCATTTTTATTATACGGAAAAAGGTTGATTGGTCGTATTCTCAAGTATCCATTTTAATTTTTAAAACAATTACCAATCAAACTATCTAAGAGATAACACTGTTCATGAGTGAAAAAACCTCTTTGGTTTTTAAGTATAATAAAAGAGCTTTTTGTGCCGATTCTAAAAATATTTTACATCATTACATTTAGTCACGTTTTTAAGTATATTTTTTAAAATTTTAGTACTAAAATTTTATCTCATTGAAAATGCAAAAAAATAAAAAGGTGTTTGCAATTTTGAGTTAAATTCGTATACGAATTCTGTTCCTTCTGCTCCAGGAGGTCTACTCTCTAAGCACGAAACCCGTAGTTTCGGCCTAAGTTACGGACGTTTCCTACCCCCTATCACCTACGAACAGCTTAGTTCGGAGACCCGAACTAAGAATGAATGAGAATACGTTTTGATATTGTCCCTACTCCCAATGTAGTTTCATCCGTAGTTTTGGGAAACTTACGGACGGGGGCCCGTATCTTAGTTGACGGGCTTGGATAGTAGGCCGCCAGACCATTCGCAGTCTTCGCTCGAACTATTCCAATTGTTAATTTCTGAGAACGCATAAACTTACGAATGTTCACATTTTTCGTTTTGAAATTTGAGTAATTTCGAAGGAAAATTCCACCAGCAATTTTCACGAGTGTGAACTTCGTTCAATTAATGAGAATACGGCTCCAGTGATTGTAATTTTTTGTGTAGGAAAAATTGTGAAGGAAAACTCAAATTTAGAATCTTTTACGTATCTGAACCTTTTTACGATTGCGCGAGAATCGGCTCCCTGGTCGGTGGTTAAAGGTAACAAAAAAATACGAATCTTGATTAAGATTAAAATTTTATTCACAATTAAAATGTTAAATACTAAAAAAATTGGATAAAACAATCTGTCTTTTTTCAAGGGCTTACAAAAAAAACTGGCTCTGATTCTTTAAAATGCGTCTCTCCATGTGGCATAAAAAGTACACTCTTTTTAAGCTGTCACTATTGAATATGGAATACCTTATTTTATAACTTTATCAATTATTCGAACAAAGCAAGTTCCCTGCTTTTTTCATGCACGGCAACCCTCTTTGTGCTCATTGCGTTGCAAAATAGATGCATCTTGAACTGCAACGGTATAAAAAACAAACTCATGAACTCAAATGAGGTCAAATTCTTTGTAATAAATGAACGCTCTAAGAGTATCAAAAACCTACTTGGATTCGGTCCAATGTTGGTTCTAATAAAAATAGTTAAATATGGTCTGGAAAAATTAAAGTCAGTTGTGAATGCAATTTTTTTGGTTTTGGCACCGCTTTTAGATCTGAAAGAAGGTCGTTCCAACTGATGTGTTAAAAATAAATTAACTGGCAAACTTGATTTACCAACGGCAATCAATTTAAAATTCACGACCTAAATATTATGTCACCACTGCAATTATAAATATGGCTTCCGACACATATTATATTTTTCAATATGTCAGTGGCCAAGGGTCCATACATAAAGATTCCCATCGGCTTCCCTTTAAGAAATCCCACCCCACCGATCCAGCATACAGTTAAGAGAATTTTTGGTCTGGCTTATCTCCGCCATATTTTGAACCCTCGCCACTGCAATTTATTGATTTCTAGACAAACTATTAGGAGAATACTTTCCACAAAATACACTCGGAAAAATGAAAGCCGCTTTTGTAACTTTTGTTACCGACCACTGATTAGTCCTGGGGATCGTCATCTCAACAAATACGCCGTGTCGAGATTCGGAGTTGGCACATATGTACCGACACTCTTGGGAAATAATTTCGTCCGTGCCGCCTGATTGCGAGCTTATGAGATTTTTTGCGGGTCTAAAACAAATGACGATAAAAAAGCTGTCCCGAGTGGGAATGCTTAGTAAGTCATCTCAGTGATTGGTGGATTGAGATATTTACCTTCTTACCGATTACTTATAAAGCGCCAACGATTCAATAGTTATGTTTATGACAAATCTTTTGATCAAGTCTCAAGTGAGTTGATTAATATATAAGTTTTTAGTTAAATACCAATTACTTTCAATCAATGACTTATTCCACAACTCGTCTCATCATTAACAAATCCAAATCTATTGATAAGATAAGTAATATTGGACCAAAGAAGAGGTTAAAATAATTGACAAATAAGCAATCTAAAAACAGAAAAAACCCATTGGCACAAATCTCAATTCAAAACGTTGACGGTCAGTTACTATTAGTCTTCCAAATATAACTTGACCCATTAGTGGACAGTGCGACAAGCCGCAACCTTATGCCCTGAATGAATACGTCAATCTTAAGACAAATCTAAGAAATAATTACACAAGCCTGTTCTAAGGCTGCCTGACCATTAAAGCAGAAAGTAGCAAAATTTTTCATACATTGGGCAGTAGGAGTGAATCTGTTTGTCGTGTAAAATGTATGGAAGCTTCGTTCCTCTCCGCTTTAAAAGACTTTAGCTTTCGAATGATTCTACCGTGCGTGAGAAATAAGTTTCTATTAGATTTGTCCCCACAGACCTATATCGAAATAGACGAAAAGAGCGCTTCAAACTGTATGAGAACCTAGCGTGTCGAGTTTTTCGTACCTACGATGACGTCACGAGCGAGATTAGTAATGTGGACATAATGTTATTGACGAGCTCTTGCAAGAAAGAACTGATCAATTAACCATTTTCGTTTCTGAGTGAAGCGTGTTCTCATGGCAATGGTCTCAAGCGAACTGACTTAGGTCGGAAAACTTTGATCGTGTATCTCGATATTAGGTCTGTGTTTATCCAGAAATAACAAACAGAAGCTTACATGAAATCAAGGGCATTTTTGTCTTATCATTTGTCATAATCGTATTTCAAGTGTGTAACGTTCCATTACAGTTCGGTACCTGTCACTACAGGATAAAAGGTACTACGATTGTAACACGATTGGGATAAGAGTTGTGGAATAACCCAGGGCCGCCATCTCTCAGCGCAGTATTGTTTTAATTTTACCATGCTATTTCGTACTACGAATCGCTTCTCTACAAAGTAAGCTTGTTTTTTGGCAGAAGTTCTGTGATGTCTTCGCTCTATCATCGCCTAAAAATGTGTCAAAATGTGACAACTTCAAAAAAAACAAAACCTCCCTATGACATGATGGTTTCTAAACGATGATGGTAGGCCCACTGATATTATTATTAACGTTGGCAGAACTGGCACCCAAAACAGTGTTATGTGCAAAAGAGAGACCACGAACTGGAGGTGTTGCCCTACTGTTGGTTCTAATATCTTACTTGTACCAGTATTATTTCTCTCTTCCTTACTTACACGTGTTCAAGCTACTTATCTTGGAACAAGTACTTAAGCATTGCTAAAATTCTCGTTTAGTATCAATGAAGATGTTTCTTTTGCGATCATGAATGTACGATTTGACAGTTGGCAGTATCAGTTTGTAGCCGGTATGGTAGGCATGAATACGTTGGAGCTGAGGCGAAAATAGAATTTACTGATTCACTATACCCTACGCGTAGCAACGCAATAAGGTGTCAATAGGTAAGGTGACATATTTGTCGATTCACTGTCTTTTTTTAACCGACTTCAAAAAAAGGAGGAGGTTCTCAAGTCGACTGTATTTTTTTTTTTTTTTTTTTTATGTATGTTCCACCATAACTTCGCCAGTTGTTAACAGATTTTTAAAATCCTTTTTATCTGGAAGAAAATGGTTTATGTGTGGTCCCATATAATTTTTACGAAGATCTGGCTAGTAGTTTTTTCATAATCCTGAAAAATATCAAAACCTTTTGGCAAGTAGTCGTATACCTAGATGACATCATTGTTGTGTATGGGCTGATTTTTAGTGTAAGTAACGGCACATAATGTAACAAAAAAATCTGAAATAAAAACATTTTATAAAAAAAATCAAACCGACTTCAAAAAGTAAAAAATAAAACTTTTGGAGTCGGTGCTAGTTAGCTAAGGCCAAAAAAATATAGTTAATAGAAGTGCAATGTAGAATGCTTTGGCTGGCACCGACTCCAAAAGTTTTATTTTTTACTTTTTGAAGTCGGTTTGATTTTTTTTATAAAATGTTTTTTATGTGCTAAGTTCTGCTTATTTTTAAACAAATTAGTTAAATTACATTTCCTTTTGTCTATATATTGTAATGCCTTTGCGAATAGCTGTAAGTTGCAATGTAATTTTAAATAAATAAATAAAATAAAATAAATCAGCACAAAGTACGTAAGGACGACGCGGCGGATGCTCAAGCAGAGATACCACTCAGAACAAAATGCCAAATCTCGCACGGACACATTGACATTACGTTTACAGCTAGCGAGTAAGGGCAATAAATTAATGTCATTGAAAGACACGGAGAGTTTTGTTTCTGTGTGTGTCAATGTGATGAGGTTGTATGACATATTTTTGCTCGTTGCGCATACATACATTTCGGTGATTAATTTTTATTTATAAAGAAGATGATAGATATAGACTTAAGCTTATCCCTTGTACCACGCACATCAAGTTTACGTGATCGATACTCTTATCTGTGTACACGTCAATTTTCATTACGTGCTGACCGCTTTTTGTTAGAATTCTCCGAACTCCAATTTTATATATGGTTCTATTTAAAACTTCGTCCGTTTGGAGTATATTACTTGAAATATTCACCTGTATTGGGATTGTGGTCATTCTGGGTATTATTATTTATTGATTTACATATATCTTTTTATTTAGCATTTTTTATTGTTCAGTAATACACTCAAAAGTGTCGTAAATTGAGTCATTAAAAAATCATACGACATAATAAATTATCATTTTTTCGTAGAAACAAATTTTGCTCTTGTTCCGTTTTTTAAAATGGATAAATTTTAGATTTTGAAATTATGAAGCATTAAGATTTTTGAGAAGCTTAAGAGTGCTGTGTCGCGGTGGCAGTGGATTGGTCGTGTGACGGGTGACCATGAGTTTTTTTTATAAAACAACTTACAATAATTAGCAGCTTTATCGCTATACAGCAGTTCACTAGATTTTTTTTTCAGTGTAGTACCACAGTCAATTGGAACTGACTGTTTAAAAGTTATTTGAACAAGTGTATCTTTGTAAGCTACGTGTAGAAATTTTCGGAGATTATTCCAAACACTATAAGCATTATTTTGTGGGATTTTCCATTATATCAGACTTTCATACTATAATAGCTTTCACGTTATATTCAGATTAAGGCTGAGTCTATTATTTTTAACGCTGTCGATAGAAATTCGGTTACTATCTCAGATATTCTTAGTGCTTGCAGACTTGTTTATAATACTAACGGATGCTCTTGACTTCGTTTTTGTGGATTATAAAACGTGATTTTTACTTTGTTCCATGGAAATAAGAGATTTTTAGTTGTTTTTAAGTGAAAAACGAACACAGAGGCAAATCATCATCAATTCATCGTAAATTCCAAATCTTACATAAACTGTACATAAAAATGCAATCGCTTCAAAAGTTAGCAATGCATGACATCCAATTTCTTCTTTTCCAAAGAATTATTATACAATTAATGAATATCTAAATGACAAAACATTAAAATGAAATTAATTAATTACCGATTTGACATTATTATTATTTAAATTTAATTTGAGCTGTTTAAAGAGTTTTGACCATTGAATGTTTTGTAGATTTATTTTGATTTATATTTTTTCAATTCAATATCTTTTTTTACTTAATTATATTTTGGATCTAATGATTTTTAACCGTCTTCAAAAAAGGAGGAGGTTCTCAATTCGGTTGATATAATACCATGAACATTGGACATTTATTGTATTTGTACATCAAATCATTCGGTAGAATATGCGGAAACTATGTACTTAAACTCTATACTGTGCCATATTCTAGCAAATAAATGATGTATGATAATATGATTTATAATTTTCTTGTGGCTTGCAAATCAAAGTGTTTGATTTCAATACGCTCGTATAAATCGAATTAAAATGTCAAATATTTTTCAGTATAGACACGCTGCAACCTATTTCAGTCACGTTCTTTCGTGTTTTACTAACTTCACCCATGAAATGTTATGTGGACAAATATTTTCGTTCTACCCGCGATAATGTGAGAACATAGAAATAAATCCATGTAAATCATTGGCTGGCTAACGCTACATTGCGTGTGACACGAAAAACAATTTGAGGTAGAAAAACTAATGAACGGTTTCATGGGAATTCCAAAAGTGGGGAAACGTTGTTATTAGCGTGTTAAAGTATACAATTATTTCTATTTTTCCCATACCTTATTTGATGAATAATTATAACGAATGGAGTGATGAACTTACGAACGTAGCCGACCTTTGAATCAAGTCTGTTAATCCTTATACTCAAATTTCAAAGATATATTTAATGCTTAGAGATAACTTTACCTATTTGATTCTGACTTAACGAAGTGAGTCTTGAAAATAGTTAAGTAAACAGTCTGTCTGCATTCAGACACGTCTGGGCTGAAGGCTTCAATGCGGGCTTGATACAATAATAAACATAGCTACTATATTTATTAAATACAGTTTTTAACTAATGTCTACTTTTTTAATGTGCTTTTACCAAGTCAAAAAACTTTTTCCTACTTTATGATATAAGTACTCATTTAAATAAAATTAAATAACTAACTAGAAAAAAAAGCAACTTGTCTTAAACTTCAAATGGTTCTGGAATTAGTTATATTTCCTGGCTGTTCATAGAAGAGTACTTTTCGTAGAGTAACCAAAATAAATAAAAAGCTAAATCCAAACGGAATGGTTCATGGAAACGGATTTTCATTAACTTTTATTATAGCAAAAAGAAAATTTCAGGATTACGATAATCGAAATAAAACCTCATTGTACGTAACGTATGGTTGGCCAACTCCAGCAGATTGCAGTGCAGTTCCTTTTATCACATCGTTCGCATATTGGGGCACGTTTTGACGCTAAATCTTTAGCGAGGGCCATTTAGCGAGCCGCGTCGCGTTTCTCCGGTACGTTTTACAACCGAGCCATGCATTATAGAGGTGCCCATGTAAGAAGTACAGAATCTTAATACTTACGGGAAATACTTAAACAAGCAGGTTTCAGTCGCTTGGTTCCCGTTCCCGTAGGAATATCGGGATAAAAAGTGTCCTGGATGTTTCAATTCAGCCTATCTTCTATTCATCCAAGTCCGTTCAGTACTTATTTTAGTTTATTCGCTACAAATCTACAAAACCGCAGACGGAATGGATGATGTAAACGGAATTTGCATTAACATTTAATATAATTAAAAGGAAATTTCAAGATTATGACAATCGCAATAAAATCTCATTGTACGTAACCTATGGTTGGCCAACTCCTGCGGATGGCAGTGCAGTTTCTTTTATCACATCGTTCGAATATTGGCGCACGTTTTGACGCTAAATTTTTAGCGAGGGCCATTTAGCGAGCCGCGTCACGTTTCTCCGGTGCGTTTTACAACCAAGCCATGCATTATAGAGGTGCCCATGTAAGAAGTACAGAATCTTAATATATACGGGAAATTATTAATAAACTTAGCATTTCAGAGAGAATGCTCGACGGAGTTTCTGGAGTTACGTTTTAAAGTGTTTTGTACCTAAATCTTGATGTTTATGTTTTCTTCTGTTGTTTTTTTTTATATAAATCAGGTTGACTTAATAAGAAATTAGCATTTTACACTATTTTATATAGTGATTAAAAATATAAGCTGCTATCAAGACTCAGATATTATTTTAATGTACGCACATAATCATTGTTTTTAATACAACAATCAGAAAGAATCTACGAGAGATCCTTACGAGATTAAAAGACTAATATCAAGATTTGTCTATCGGCCTATCGACAGAACCTATAACGTACATACGTTTTTCTTATTCCATTACAAATAGAAATGTATTCTCCTAGGAATTAATTTCTAGTACCGTTCGTTTCAGACTATACAAAGTATTTCATCAAACTTTGTAGGTGTCCCGGGAACATTTGCGCGTAGGAAGATATTAGGTTCTTCTTCATGTTTGCTCATCTTATGTGATTTCCCTATAGACAGGACAAGATATAACGGATACAAAATACCATATTGTTTTGTCAGAAATATAGTGTAACAGATATAATTCGTACTATCCTGTGGTAGTATCCTATGATTTTAATAATATCAAGTATGTAGCCTGTAGGCTCTTGCGTTTAAATACTATTGACTTAATAACATAGGTACGGACAATTCCGATCGTAATAATTTATCAACACTATTTCGAAATAGGCTCGTACTATATGTATTTTATTGTATTATGTATCATTACTATAAGTACAGTATCGAGATAAAGTTTTTATTTTAACTTTTTTAGGTTTTATTTATCGTTTTTATTATAAAAGCAGCGTACACGCGTTACAATACCTATATCCGCTGGTTGCGGGCAGCCCAGGACAGATCGTCGTGGAGATCCTTGGGGCAGCCTATTCCCAGCTGTGGGTGTCATGTTGCTGAGATGACGACGACGACGATGTATACCTATACATTTTTTCACAATGAATGAAAGTGTGAATATTGTAAAGCGAAGTTATAAAGCTCATCAAAAAAATAACACACCATCTCAGACTTAAAATGTATTTCAAACTATATTTCAAGAACCCATTTGGTATTCGCTCTTCGCCTGAACTTCTGCTACAGAAACACCCAATAGCCAACTGTATTTATAAAGAGAAAAATGTAATAACAAAATGGCCAATCCATTAAAGCTAATGCACGATATTAAATGTGCAGACAGAACGGAGATGCATTACCGAGTGGAAGCCAACGGTGCGTAAGCAATCCCGCTACTACATTTGAAATATCTGCAGGGCTCTCGGACTCTGTACGTCAATTTCATAATTAAAGTCTCCATAAACAAAAGGTCATATGTTATAAAACACATTTGGTATTACTTACGAACGTGGTGGAAAGAGTTGCACTTGCTATAAAGCTGTAACTTTGAATTCGCTAATATTTAAATAATAAACACAGCGTCAGTTTTTTGTGTAATTATACACCACGTTTATAAGTACTTAACACCAATTGTTTAGCAATTTTACACTAACTTCCAAAGGCACTGAAAGAAGCGCCCTAACACAAGTATCCTAGAATTACTTACTGGGGTTGTTTCATTTTAAGTAAAATATTGTAAAATATATGTTAATAAAAGCATTTTGCAATTGACTTTTTGTAGGATCAATTCACCTCTCAATGTATACGTAATTAGTTTATAATCCAGTCTTTTAAAACTTGTACTAACCAAACAAGCGCATCAAGCCTTTTTAATTTAAAACAATTCACGGTTGGTATATAAATTATAACCTAATATACAACCCTGTGTGCCAAGTGGTGACGGCCTAAGAATACAAGTGTCACCACTCCCTTACATGCCTGTGATATGTAAGAGTCGACTAAGAGGCTCGACGCATTGAAAACCTGTGCGAGAGAAGAAAAACTTGTAACAAACCCTCTACCAACTCGTCTGGCCAGCGTGGTAGCAGTAGGCTAATAGCCTCCTATGAACGCCACAACAGGCGAGAGCTAGGAGAGGCCTCTATGTCCAGCAGTGGACGTCCATAGGCTGATGATGGATACAACCCTGTCTAAGCTAATAATTATGTTTGTTGTCAACAGTCCATTACTCTAACCACTGAGCTACCGAGACTTATTTAGACTTTATTTATTAGACTAAGTCTCGGTAGCTCAGTGGTTGAAGCATTGCACCGGATTTCCTAAGGTCGTGGGTTCGAGTCCCATCTGAGAATTCACTTATGGGCGAGTTGATTTTTTCCAATATTTTTAAATAAAAAAATTATCATAAGTATAAAAATAGCATTGTAAAATGCAAAAATTCTAAAATCATAAGTCCATTACTGCTATAATACTTTATAGTGAACTAAACGCGTAAACCTAAGCTGCCTGAACCAGACATTACTCTTTTCTAAAAGAATCTAAGTAAAACTAAAACGTTCACTAGAGTGGAACCTTTGTTTGTGAAAATAAAAATCTGTTAAAACGGAAACACAGCAGACAAAGACAACATTTTGTAGCAAGACGAAGAAAATTCCCATAATGCTAGATAAGACGTAGTTAAACATGAGGGTATACTGGCAGAAAGTACCCAAGTTTTCCTACCTGCAGTTCATTAGATGAAGAACTTTCTTCAGACACAGTTTGTTTTGGGCAAATTAACTTAGGCAAATATAAAGATCCCGACGTGTGATGTGTTTAATGAAACTCGTTGTAACTTTGCTCAGTTGTTATGTTTTATGTGATAACATCAAGGGATCGTAAAAAGCTAATTGTTGTACTTTAAAGTTGTAACTTTGACTTAGTAGTAAATACTAAGGTTGTCTGTGAAACTAGAAATGTGACTATTACATTTATTTTCATTATGACAAGATGAATGTTCATCAAAAATATTCATGACCTTGGCAAATCGGGGGGCTTATTGTCTAATTTTAAAATCCATCGCAATCCCTTTCAATTCGTCACTTGAAAGATGTTTACATACATCAGGCTGTCAATATTTGACGTTTGATAGGGATTGTGATCGAGACGCGTTTTGAAAGGTATTGAATGAACGAAATTGACCTGTCAAACCAAAGTGACACACGAAAATATCTTTCAAACGTATGGAGAAGTGTCAAATGAAGTGTCATTTAAAACATCATTCGTTCCGAAAGAGATTGTGATTATAAGTTACACAATTCCATAAATCACTATCACAATACGTTTGAACAGAATTTTGATAGATTTTGAAATTAGACAATTTAGGGGCAGGTGCCCATATTTTAACATCTTAAAAGGTTATGTTTAGCTTATTTTTACAACCTGGGCTTATAGCGTTGGCTTATTTGTTTGTAGCAAACACTGAGCAAACTTTGTGCATCTGAAAGTTAATTATAAGCCCCACTGGCACCGATGCGAATGTGAAAATTCTTATTTCCCTTGAAAAACTTTAATTTTAAGTTTGTTGCTGGTTATATTCTAGGCGGTAGTCGTGCGAGCAAAACTGCACTTCCTTATAAGCTTATTTTCTTCAAAGAAACTCGAAAATTTTCTTTAGATTAGTTTCTCTTGTTGAGAAAAATAAGACGGGATAAGGAATAATAAGTTCGTTTTTTCTCACAAATTGGACGGTAGCTCCTTTATACGAAGATTCTTTCATTTGGCCCGACCGAGAAACGGCTCTATTTATTTGCGAGTTAGGATCAGTTCACATAATTCATTTGGGTGGTTTGGCGATCCATATACTCGAGACGAGTGTTATAACCTTCACTGCGACCTGTGACTATACATATACACTCACCGGCACATCTAATGGACCATCCAGTTATTTTCATACAAACCTGCTAACTTTGCGACTCTATACATAAAAATGTCAACATATTTCTGCAAAATAACACTAAACTTTCATCGTCACTATCAGTAACATTATTAGGAAAAACGGGATTTTCACCACCACGGGGTTTGTATTAAATATGTTATTTTAAATATCGGGGACTCGAAAACATATACAAATGAGGTAAAAATCCCATTTTCCTAATATTTCTGCAAATATCAGTATGCCAATGTTTAAATTAAGCATTCGACTGTCCAAATAAAGAGTTTTAAAAATCTCTTTCCGTTTCTATGGCTTAGTATGAAAAGCATTACTTTATGGCCATACCATATACATAATATCACATTGTATGGAATCTGATAAAGCACTCATTGAATTAAAACAACTTTTACGAATTTAGGTGCACTATACAGGTGGAAAAAATATATGGGCCCTGGGGGGGAACTAGGTACCTTAAATCCATTAGTTAGCTCATTTTACTGAAAGAAAACATTCCTTTATTTTTTTACGTTCCCTACGTTCCCTAAAATATGGTTGAGCGAAGCGATGGCTGGTTCATGCGTCATACTCGTGAACGGGTGCCGCCAGCGGGAATGGGTCTACTCTGTTTTATATTTTCGCAGGTCTACTCCAGTCTGTCTTATTATTGTGTTTAAAGCTTTAATATTTTCATGTACAATAAAATTTTACTGACCTATATGTACGGCACAGCTTGCTATACTAAGTAATTTTGTAATGCGAGAAATGTTGTAATGTATGTCATGTCCTTTTTAATACTACTAACTTCCACCCGTGGGTTCAACCGCGTGGTTCCCGTTCCCGTAGGAATATCAGAATAATAAGTTACTTATCTTACTCTCCGTCGTTTAAAATAACTCTATGCCAACAATCAATTGGTTGTTTAGTTAGGGCGTGAAAGAAGGACAAACAAACACACTTTCGCATTTTATAATATTAGTGAGGATGAAATAAAACAACTTTTACGGATATCAAAGACGCTATTTTTCACGAACTAAGTTGTAATTGTCCGTATTTTTAGGTTTTTTTAGAGGTTTTTGATTTCTCCGATATTTCGGCACCTTTTCAGCTGCCATGGGCACGGGATGATCATCAAAAAAACCCCTAAAAGAACAATGAATACGGACAATTACAACTTAGTTCGTGAAATATAGAGCGTTTGATATCCGTAAAAATTAGGGTCACTTCTCTTTTTTTTTCAATTTGACGACTCTGTATGAAGCGGGAGAAAAAAACAGCCCTTGACGAGTTTCTTGCCGGTTCTTCTCGTTACAAGGTTTCCCGCCGTAGGGTATGTGAACCGATGGTAGCTTCTTTGACATTCACAGCCTATACTAAACAGCCTAGACTGAATACATGTGACATGTTTTTTTTTTTTTTTACTTAATGCAGACGCTCGTAATATTTTTGGTCACAGGACTGACTATCACAATTAGATGTACCTATTATACCAGAAAGAAAATTTTTAATAAGAACAATAATAAAACTTCTTCACCTCTATTCAGGAATCATTTGTGTGAGACTTTCTCTGAGTTATACCAACCACCGGATGCTCTACATAGTATACAAGAGTCGTACACTAAATCTGACTGAAACAATAAAATTATGTGTAACTAAACTACCTCCAATTGAACAGCAAAGAAAAACAGAATATATTATGACAGAAAAGGTACGAAACTTAATAAATGAAAGAACTAAACTTAAAGAAATAAGGATAAAGACACACTCAGAAAAGAAAAAACTTAAAAAAATATATAGAAAAATACAATATCATCTGAAAAGAAATTTAAAAAATTACAAGTTAAAAATATTAGAAGAAGAATTAGAAAGCTGAAGATCTGTAAAAAGAGGACAGAAACGTATAAATGATAATAAGCACTGGGTATCTAATCTTAAATCTAACACTGGTGAAATTGCCACAAACAGACAAAAGCTGATGAGTATTGCTACAGATTTCTATAAAAATTTATATAGTAGAAAAAATACAGACGAAACGTCCCAAACTCTTCAAGCACTATCTACTAAAAATTATGAGGTCCCCCCAATTCTTGAAAGCGAAGTCAGAGATACAATTCAAGCATTAAAGACAATGAAAAGTCCAGGTGAAGACAAAATAACAAATGACATCATTAAATCACTTGTAGAGCCATTAACTCATATCTTAACTGAACTCTTTAATAATATCTTGCTTCATGAAAGTATACCTGAACAATGGGAAACATCAATTATAACACTGCTTTATAAAAAAGGCGATCCACACAACATAAATAACTTTCGGCCAATAAGCCTGTTACAATCGCTATACAAAGTATTTACTAAAATCATTTTGGCAAGAATTAAGAACGGTCTTGAATCTCAACAACCCAAAGAGCAGGCGGGTTTCAGAGCAAATTACTCAACTTTGGATCATATTTTTACATTACGACAGATTATTGAGAGGTACTTAGAATACGGTAAAACGCTTTATATTGCTTTTGTCGATTACACTAAGGCATTCGATTCAATATTTCATAATAAGCTATGGACAGCTTTGAAAGAACAAGGAGTACACGGAAAATACATAAACATACTTCAAAAATTGTATTTAGAAGGAAAAGCGAAAGTAAGATTAGAGAAGAAAGGAAAAGCTTTTAAACTTGAAAGAGGAGTTAGGCAAGGCGACCCCATATCACCCAACTTATTCAATGCACTTTTAGAACATATATTCCGAACCTTGGATTGGTCAGGAATGGGAATAAATATTAACGGAGAGTATCTGAATCATCTTAGGTTTGCCGATGATATAATAATAATAACAGAGAGTCATGATCACCTACAATATATGCTTCATACTCTAGATCTCAGAAGTAGAGACAGCGGCTTGGAAATGAATTCAGAAAAAACTTGCGTCATGACTAACGGTGAAAGAAAAAAGATTTTTATTCAAAATAAGGAAATTGACTATGTAGATGATTATATATATTTAGGTCAAAACATTAGTTTCGCTGGCCAATGTACCTTAGAAGTAGAAAGAAGAATAAAAAAAGCATGGAGCGCATACTGGTCCCTAAAACACATTTTTAAATCTAAGATGGATATCAAATTGAAAAAGATAGCTGTTGATACAGTTGTAACTCCAACTCTGTTATATGGTTGTCAAACATGGCCCATAACAAAAGAAATCATAAAGAAAATACAAGTATTTCAGAGAGCAATAGAAAGAAGTTTATTAGGTTTCAGGATTAGTGACAGAAAGAGAAATTCAGAAATAAGGAAAAAGACTAAAATTATGGATGCTGCTAGGATGTTATGCTACTTAAAATGGAGGTGGGCTGGCCATATAGCCCGAACGACAGACGATCGATGGAGCTATAAAATGCTACACTGGTATCCGAGGGACGGGCGCCGGCAGCCGGGGAGACCACGGCGGAGATGGAGAGATGACATCAACCAGACTGCGGGTATCACGTGGAATCGACTGGCTGCTGACAGAAGCGAATGGCACAGGATGGAGGAGGCCTTTGTCCAGAGTTGGACAACCCAATGAAAGAAAGTTTTAACAGTTAAGTTAGTTTGGAATAAAAATATATATATATAATAATAATAATAATAATGAAAGAAAAAAAAAAATGTACTGATGTTAAAAACAGCATGTATAAATATATTTATTAGAAAAAAAGGAAAGAAACTAAATGTGTAACATTGTACTAAAATAATTTACTTGGACGTAATTCGTCCAAGGTTTAGTATCATAGATAGTTTACAATATTATACTCAGTGTCACATAAATGTAAAGGAAATGAAAGTAAAATGAATGAATGAACTAGGTATAAGTTATGGAATTAAATGAAATGTAAATTCATACAATAAATAAATTAAAATTAAATATATAAAATGTAATGGTGTTATAAATAATGATAAATATGATGATTTACTTGTTATTGTTATCTAAGAATAATAATTATGTTACTCATTCATAAGTTTTATTATATGTATATTTTTAAGTTGAAAATTATTGCATGACTATTGTAAGATTTTAATTTATTGTATAATTTGGGAAATAAAGGTTATAATAATAATAATAATAATAATAATTATACCAGCACACACTATGGAATTCCTGAGGCAACAATATATTATATCGATTAGTATTTGTTTCTTTTATATACCTAACAGAAAGATAAATTGACCCTGTTTTGTTGTTGTTTGTTATCATATCAGTTAAAGTTTTCTAAAAGTACAAAAGTAATAAGCAATTTTGCTACGTGTCACATGGTTATGTTTTACGAGTTTAGTCCTTGAATGACTTTCGCTGAACTTATTTCGGCAAATATAAAATAAATTATCCATGAATATCATGTCATAGTAATTCATACGAGTACATTCAGTTAATCCGCTGAATCATATGGTAAAAGTATTCGCCACTAACCATGCATTATTAATTTAATTGAATAATGAACGCACTGAAATCCATTGTGTTATTTTAATTTATCTAGTTCAGTTAATAAGTTAGAGCGTATTTAAATAATATGTCCTCTCCAGACTGGATATAAAATGGAAAGAATGGTGGAGTCCAATGATTTATTTAAATTGTAGAATTAGCATTTTAAGTGTGTACGTCTAGAAGTTTTACATATTTCTAAGATGTTAAATTAGATTTCTGATAGTTGATTTTCAAAGAAATTGTTTTCGAGAATGCGTGGATGTCAAAGCGCTTTCGATCAAAGAAAAACAATATATTTTTACATGAAAATACACTTCAGATATGTATATAAAACTTTATTGTGAAAATTCGTTTAAGGCATAAGACAACGAATATACGACGAAAAAGAGTATTCGCCTGTGTTTTAATAATTAGATTCCAAATGCTATTTTTCTATGATGAATTTACTAGAATAATCTAGAAAACTCTTAAACAAGTGCGAGTCGAATTTATACCGAGGCAGGGCTTAGTATTATATTGTGTGATCTTCATGGTGCAGTGACAGCACGTTAAACTATTATTGTGAGGGTCAAGCAACTATAACTGGTTGGTGATGTGATGGGTGACCAAGATGTTTAGTTAAGTGATATGTGGCTCTTCCTCCGTGTCCAATGTCCATCCATAACATAACCCTTGATGTGGAAAAAAACATCGACTATGTTTGCAAATATTTTTTTCGTGTTCTGCCGATAAACTATTTTGGCGGCCTGCAAAGGTGCTGTATATCGACCATTGACACCCATACACAAACTTTGCTTATCACGTACGTTTAAAGTAGTAAAAATCATCAAGAGCAAAGTAACCCATAATTTCATCACGACCTGTTTGGCGCAGGGGTAGTAAACCCGCCTTATTTTGCGCCAGGGGTCCTGGGTTCGATCCCCGGACAAGACAAATATTTGTGTGCATGAACATGTCTATTTGTCTTGGTCTGGGTGTGTAATATGTATATTATGAAGGTAGGTATTTACAAAAAAAAGTTTAAGCATGTTTATTAGTTATCTATTACTTATTCATAACACAAGTTCTATCTAATGAAACTTAACGTGGGCTAGATAATTGTGTGATTACAATTATTTGTTCAATTCGAAAAACTTTTCATTTCTATCATATTTGCGTTGACGGCCGATGTTCTTTTGTTTTCCTTTTTTTTATTTATTAAAAAGCGCTTCACAGTCTGGCTTCTAAGCCTAACTCAATCCGGGCCTATACTTGCCCACATTTTCACGGTTCATCGAATATAAAAAGAAAATAACTTTAAAAGGGATCGAGGAGCCTTTCATCGTTTTTGTTCAATTCCGAGACGATGCCGACCGTGCCCGCGCATGTTTCAACAAACACTGATTTAACGATTCGTAAAACGAGTGAATTGGTTTTATATTCTGTGTGTTTTTAGGCGGGGATTGTTTGTTTTCATTCTAAAGTAAAATTCTTCGTACTGCGGTTTAATGCCGAATTACAACCTTGATTGTTCGAATGTTGTTGGACAAAACGGTCCATTGATTCTTGGTATTTGATGGCTAATAACAACCATAAAATCTCGAGGGACCGGGGCGCGTACTGAAATGCGAGGGGATTCAAAACGAGAAGAAAGACAGAAAGTTGCCCCGTGACCAACGCCGCTGCAAAGACGTCGGAAGAGCAAAAGTCATAAAACTAAACTAAAATAAAATAAAACCTCCTTGATTCTAAACAAATAAGAGTGTCCGTAAAAATGTTTAATTACTAGTAGTTGTCTCTTCTTTGGATATAAATAAAACTTTAAAATTGTGGAAAATACTTTGTTTGTAATTTAATTAAAATCAGAATTTAAAATACAATAATATTTGGTAGTGCGTAGAAGTCGACAGTAATTTGTTTGAAAATTGGAACTAAACTTTCCTTTCTTTTTAATTTGGCACGACACATTCATGTACCGCACAGGGGCAAACAGTAGTAATGTAGTTCATGCGAAGGACGTCATGAAAAGCTATGTATTTTTTTTTTAATATTTTTTGTTGTCACTAACATTGAAGTCAGAAAAAAAATATATCTGCTTTAATGTACAGTCAAAGGCAAATTAAGCTTTTTACGTTGAACACTAGCACATATCCTGTAAAAAGAGCGTTTTATGTAATGCATCAGTAAGTTTTATATATATAGGTACAGTAGTTGTTTGTATAATATCTTGAAAAAAAATTAATCCTACTAATAATAATATTATAAATTCGAAAGTATATCAGTTTGTTTGTATGTTAACGCTAAAACCACTGAACGGATTTGGATGAAAATTGGCACAGAGATAGTATATAACCTGGATTGAATATAGGACACATTTTATCCCGATATTCTCACGGGAACGGGAACCACGCGGGTGAAACAGCGGGCAGGCGCTAGTTCTTCATATTTTTTTGAGCATTTCAATTATTAGTAAAACAGAAAGCGAAATAATAAATACGCAGTCTCAGATACAGTCATGGTCAAAAATATAGATACAAGTATCTTGACAGTACATAAGTACCTAGGTACTCATTTAAAGTCCCATAAATGGTATTCTTCTAAATTCAAATTATATATGTATATAATATTGGAAACATAAATATGAAGACCATGGGCATTAATATATAAGCAATCTAAAACACAAATTTATGTATTCACTTTAGAGTACATTAATATGTATACAATCAACATATTTATGTTTATACAGTATTAACTCGACTACAATCAAAACAGGTCGTCAATGATGTTTTGTTTATTTCATTTGAGGTCATCAGTCAAGCAAAATAATCTAAAATTAAGCGCGCACTAAGATTTTTTTACAATAAACGATGAATTCCTGAACTTGTTTAACCTTCCTTACTGTAAATGACGTAGGTTGGCGTGGTATCCAGGAGTTTGGAAATAATAACACTAGACGAGTAGTTTGCGAATAGCTTTCGGGACATATAACTACGGGACGGAACTAATTAGATAAACATAAAAAATGTATGAAAAAGGTATTATGACATTTTAGTTAACTTTGACTATTAATAAGGTCACCGCGTCGTCTACACTTACACTAAATTTGAGTAATCCTACAACTTCTATGCCATATCAACTATTGTTCCAAACGACTAGTTCTAACCACACGTAACATTTTTTATCGGCACTAACAGAAAATGCCCAAAAATGTATAAAGCCCGAATGATCTCCTTTTAAAAACGTCAATAAGATCGAAAATTGCTTGCATCTTTTTTTAAACTATAGATCACTAGACAATAAGAAAACGGGTGCATAGGATTTTCTACCTTATTAACTGTATCAAAAGTTTTTAACCAAACAGCCAAGTAAGTGGCAGAGACCATGAAAAAAGCCATCAAATTTCTAAAACGTTAATAAGGTCGAAAATTCTGTTTTTTTTTTTACTTTAGAGCACTTAACAATGTTTTCCGTTTTCCTGCCTTCACTTGTTTTCCCGACCTTTTCCGAAATCGTATTGGGATCGGACGTAGTACGTAAGCGCTCTCTAAGCACAAAGCTCATACTCGCTCGCTTTCGCTCAAGGATTTCACCCGACACATCACATTGATTGAACAATGAAACAAAATTATCTGTGATTTTAGCAGTCGATGTGAACTTGTGTAGGGAAGAAGCTTTCGCGATTTTCACAGTGTGAAATTGTAGCAGTCAATGTAAACGGAAGGTGTGAATAATGAAAATCATTTCATATGATTTTTCACATGCTATTCATGAAATGTTTCATGCCTGGACTATAGTAGTATATTATAGGTAAATATAGTTCATAGACAAACAATTATTATTCGCAACAATTAAAATTCGTAGTGCGCTCGTAGCCTTAGTACTTGATATTTTATTTGAAAAATCTATACTTACTTATTATAATGTGGGAATATATTTATGATTACTTGTTGTTTCTAAGTTAGTGAGGTACCATACATAGTTTTACACTTGTCTGTTTACCAAGTTATGTTAAAATTGTTGTATACTTATTTTTGTAATAAGTAAAGTAAGTATTTGCTGTTTCCATATCTATAGGTTACATTTTGTGGCAACTTGTGGTGTATACATATCTTTGACCTTGGCTGTACCTACCAAACACACACATCCTTACGTTACAGTTTCATTTAAGAAATTCTAGATTTTTTGTATTATTATATTGCATAAAACATACAATGAATCCTTTTACGTTTTAATAAAATAAACATGATTCTACAAAGTAACAGATTGAATCCAAGTTCTTTAAAGCATGATGGTGCGATTTGTTTGCAGTTGCTAAGTCACCCCGCGGGTAGTGCTGATTTGATTGAACCAAAGACTGAAAATAGCTTTATCCAAACAAATAAAAAACATCTCATACAAAATGTACTCTATTCCATTAGTGCTAAAGAAAAAAGTCGTTTAAACAAAGTATCAGAAATTTCAATTCATGATTTGCAACTTTTTGTAAATGATTCAAGCGTTAACTTTTCGTTTCGTTGAGGTCTTAAATTATGTGATACATTACTTTAAAATGAGGTTTCAATTTTTATTTTACTATGTTTGAAAAATTTCATGTCTGGTCAAAGTTTTATTTTTATTTCAGCTTTTGAAATAATAGAAACTTTCATCAAGTGCAAAATAAACAATCGATCAATCAGCCAATAAAAATAGCTTAACAACAAATAAATATTAGATTTACGTTAAAAAAGTTTATTCATGCGAAAGGGTCCATTCTGTGTGAATAATCTAACGGAATTTAATTAAAAAGTTTGTCTGTTGCCCACCACTCAATCAAAGTGCCTATAAAAATATTTCACTATACATTATACAAGTAAACCAATAAAGCAAAAGAATTTTAAGTTATAAAGGGAATAAAATCAAAAGTAAAAAAAACTGAGTTCAGTATTTTCATCCCATTCCAATAATTAAAAACATTAATAAGTTTGAAATGAAAAAAAGGTTGTTCTTAAGCGCCATGTCAGTTGCATGTTCTGTCAAAATTTAGTGGAGCACTTTCAGAAAATATAATTTAACGAACTAAATTAACTTGTGGAGTAGACAGACGATAATAAAATTTAAGAAAGACAGCCGAGAATAAAGAACGCTCTCTCAAATTTAAGTAATTCCATTATAAAATAAAACTAAACCAATTATTCAGTCTAATAAACTTAGGAGTTAAAAAGAGATCGTTAAAGAGGTCAACTACGAAAAGCATCACGTAGACAATGGTGCGATTTTAGCAAATGAACTGTTCAATATTCAGGCTGCAGACAAAGTAACAACAGAGCAAATTCGGAAGACGGAGTATCGAAATCGTACGATCCTTAACGTAATTATCATAATGGCGACCAATAAAAGAGAGGTCCGCAATTCGTGACGTGCCGTAGCTCTAAAAAGTGCTATCAAAGGTGCCTGAGGCAGAAAACGTCGTATCTTATTTAGCGCCCTCTGGAACCGAGAACAAGATCGGCCCCTTACCTAATCACATTACGTACAATGAAAGAGCTCCAGAAAAAAGGGCCGAAACAGATTTGCATGAAATGTCAAAGTTGATTACGAATACAGGGATAGATTCTTTTTAATATGCTGATTTTTTATAAGATTTATTATGCACACTTTGAAGTGTATTTAACTTCGTGTCACTTGACTTGGATACAAAAGCATAACTATAACGTAAGATTCTTATTTCAAGCCTAATGATATATATATATATATATATATATATATATATATATTATTGCTTTTTAGGCGGGTCTCTCAATTTCTCGAAAGTTCTTTTCAAGAAAGTTACGCTACAAATTAATGATCTCTAAATACTCATATTTTGATTTTTATATTACTGACCGTTTATTGAGTTTAAAGATATTATTAATATCTCCACCAGCACGAATTAAATTCCCTATCTATTACACAATACGGGTAATTCTATTCTAATCTACAATGCGTAGTCAATCAGGCGTGGAGTCTTTTATATCTGCAGTCACGTGCCGACCGACGTCCAGGAAACTGTGGGGAATGTGTTTGAGCGAAACTAACGTGCTCAAAATCATGCCACATTTGGGGCGAGCCAAATGATAGGTCGAAATTTGGTGACAGGATGTCGAGGACGCTGACAGAAATTGTTGCGGAATCACCCTAATATTTTACGAAACATGTCAATCACGAAATTACAAAGTGATTTTTAAAAGTATTCCCGGCATAAACTGGAAATTGGCGAAATCCAAAATGGCACCGCCACTACATAAAAAGAAGAAGAAGTATTCCCGGTGCAGGTAAATGATTTTTCAAAAATCTTCAGTTTAATTTATTTTTGGAAATGAAGAAATGTTTCCTTTGAGTAAAATTTTGAGTAAATAAATAAATAATTGCATACAAACACATCAATTATCTAGCCAACGTTAAGCTTCATGAAGAACTTGTGTTATGGATACTAGATAACGATTTTTTTTTTGTAAATACATACATAATTTTTTTTTGTAAATACATACATAATTAAACACCCAGACCAAGACAAATAGACATGATCATGCACACAAATACTTGTCTTGTCCGGGGACCGAGGACCGAACCCGGGACCTCTGCGCCAAACAGGTCGGCAAAACTTTCCCTCCAATGACCGTCTTTTTTTCACCGATTACTCGAAAACAGCTTAACCGATTCCAATGATTCAAACGCCATAACATCAGGTTTGTTCCCAAGTTGGTAAATTTTTTTGAAATTATAAAATCGGTTCAGTGTTTTTTAGGAAATCTTGAAAATTCTGTTGTAGTTGTGTACATAGTAGTTCCTAATATGCCGCAAGATGGCGCTGCTAGATATTAAACTTCGACGACAAGTTCATTTTGATTTGCAATAAACATAATGGCGCTGTTCTCAACTTAAAAAAATATGAAATGAAAATATTTTTATAAAAAATAAATTAGGAATTCTACATTGCACTTCTATTACTTTTATTTTTCTGACCTTGGTTGACTGACTCCAAAAGGCTTATTTTTTAACTTTTTGAAGTCAATTTTGTTTTTTTTTTGCAGTAATAAAATCCTTTTCGACTGATTATATGATTAAAATTGTTATTTCTGAAGACGAATGAAACTAGAGATTATTTCCTATATAACATATTTTTGTAAAATCACTATTTTGGCATAGCATTTCAGAACTGAAAGAGCTTAATTTGATACTTTTCGGGAAATCAAAATAAGTATTCTATCACTTACTCGACCTCAACTTAAGAACAGCTGTTCTTAACTTGACAGTTCAACGACCGCTGTCCCTTGGCTGTCCCATCCGGATTTGTTCGTCTTTTCGCACCCCACATTATTTTGCGGAAAAATCAATGGTGAACGGTTTCCTACACGATCTGTCCCGGCTTTAACAGGAAGAGAGATCATTATTATTACTGTCCATTTCGTCAATGGGAGCGTGGCGGGTGACTTCCGCACATTCGGCTTCCTTTATACGACTGATGGTTTTATAAAAGCTGTTATTTTACCCGGTGTGCCCTTTTTAATTTGTATGTTTTTTGGTACAAAACGTACAATGAAGACGTTACGTTAATAAAGTTACGAAAAATGATGCAGGAGTTAAATAATGTGTTTTTGTGGTTAATGGTGTTTGCTAATATGAATATTTTTCTTTCTAATTTCAGCGCAAAAAAATATTCATTATTGAGCGTATAAGCTAAATATTTTAGATTAATAGATGAAAATATTGGATTTCTATGCATGGATACCAATTAAATAATAAACGATTTTTGCATGAACAGTTTACAATTTAGGTTTAAACGACTTTATGAAAAAGATAGTATATAGTTAAAGTAACAGTCTAATAAAGCTGTTCGATTTATACTCGACTCACTTTTTGTAATACTTTTCTAGAAACAAAACAAACGCAGGTACATATTAAGAAAAACTTTCACCAGAAAAGGTTTATTTCGACACGAATTTACGAAGACTCAATATTGTCTTCATCTTCAAAGTCTCTTTTTGTTGTACAATTTTGCTATGTATTTATTCAAACTGGGACAAAGTACAGACAAAGTCACAAGTTAAACTATTTGAAGAGGCGAATTTTCCGACGCCCTATGACGTGTGTTACCATACTTTCTGCGTTTTTTTTGGGATATTTGAATAATATTTCTCTATATAAATTTAAAAGTCTCTATCCACATTCCGCTACGAGTAACCAAAAAATATTTTATATATTTGATACGTTTATGATTACATATATGTCCTTTCTCCATGAAATTCCAAAAAATATTTTGTTGTATATTTGATACATTTATGACTACATATATGCAAAATGCAAATCCAACAAAAATCTTCGGAAGATATAACTATGTCATAACTAGTACTTCTGTCAAACTGCAATTCATTGATGATTTTGTACTGTAAAATTCTGCACGTTGCATTCAGAATCAATTATGGAAATGTGACATATTGTATATAAGGAACGTGTCTGTTTCCTGTACCTTAACTTCTACATTTTGTACAGTATCAATATTTCCCAAACTTCGGTATCCATTTTTTCCAGATTCGTGCTTTGTTTATCCGGTTGGGTCCTAACTGAACCTGTGGGTCTACCACGTAAATGCTGTCAACTTCACTTTGACAGCCTCGGCGTTTTCGTACAACGCAACTTCAACCTTATAGACCTAATAATAAGATTCCTTTTCCATAGTCAGTTAATACTTGACTCTGTGTGCGACCGAGACAGCGCTATAGCATCAGCGCTCGCGTGTGAAGAGTAGCGCCCATATTCGACAAGTCGACGACACTTACGCGGTAGAGCCACTGGTATACAGTTCCAAATCATGGCTTCAATTTACTAGCTCCGTGCTTTGGTTATCCCGCTGCGTTGTAGTTTTGTGGCTACACTACTTATAACTGAATTTACGATCGACTCTATCTTGCGAGGGCGACAAAGATCACGAGTTTCAAAGCCCCCCTTTTTATATTATTGACGTGTCGCAAACTAAATTGGTACTTTTTTGGGGGAAATCTGTTTTATTTGACATATTAGGTGTGTTTCGGTGCACGATGCGATCTAATATTTTGAGACAGGTGGTGCTTGATTTAAACACCCCTCGCGGTTTAGGCTCTTTTTACATTTGACAGGTAATTCATTTCTTTTAAGCATTTCTTCTCTTTGTGAAGATTGTGGGTTGTTGTGATTTTTTTTTTCTTTGAACCGATAATTATGTGAGAAAATAAGAGATTGGCAATGACTGAAAAAATAATTGAAATATATTTTAACATCAGTTTTTCTTCTCTCAAATTACACTCTATTTTTTCTGAAGGCATCCCTATAATAATTATGGTAATCATGATTAGTACACTCTTTACTTATCTACCCCTACTAGTTAATAATATTCAAATATAAGGGTAGGGTTGCTTGAAATTCGCATTCGACAAAACTTGTCACTAACAAAATCTACGTACCTATTACGTACGCTTTTAAAACTTAACTCAAAAAAGTCAAATTTTTCCACTTGTTTGGTTAGTGGCAGGACTTCTTCTAACTCCGCCTGGCTAGCTACCACCATCTTATCTAAATCTGACGCCATAACAACAATGTTTTCAGCATTGTGGTGTTCCGGCAGTTAGAGTTAACACAGCCAGTTCCTCAGTGGTTGAGGATTCCGGGAGAGGCTCGCTTCCATTTTCAGCCTTATCAATACTTAACATCAGAGAATGTCCCCGTCGTTAATAAAAAAATAAACTTTTTGAGACGTCGACGTCGCTTGCTTACTAAGGAATACATATCCAAATTATGACAAACAAATATACAGTACGAGTATGTACGATTTGCTCTAATTGTGGCAAATAAAACTCATCGCTGTTTTAACACCTACACACCGATAAACGTCAATAGCTATTGTATCACATTTAGCTACCACAGAGTATCGATTGCGTCCATTCTATTCGAAATTACCTAATCATCCGACGATCTCCCCGTCTGACACCCCTCAAGCTGTGTCAACCTCAGGCCCAATAATAGCCCACAGGACAATGTGTGGACTTTGGGTAAACTTAGCGCATGGGCAAAACGAGCATGAATTGATTATGGTCATAGCAACTGATCGCCTATACAGTCTATGAAGACGTACGAGAATAGTAATTTTCTTCGCGATGCCTATTTTTTTAAGCGAAATATTAAAGCTGTTGCTTAACTTCGGGTAAAATTAGCGCAGGGTAAAAGCGAGCGTCAATTGAATATCATCATAGCAATTCCTTGGCAATGAGATGAGAAAATGATTTTTCTTCGCGATATTCTTCTGTCAACTTAGCTCCAATAATGCGTGATGATTAAATATGGTCATAGCACATGACCTGTGAACTGGTCCCCAAAGGGATACTATGAAGGTGAACGAATATTATTGTAACTATGTATTAACCTACTTATTAGTTTTAGCACTCATTTTGGTAGCGAAAAGTTAAAACCTGACTTTGGGTATATTTATGGTATGACTAGGGTCATTAGCAACTCGCCAATGAGATACAGAAACTACTTTTCTTGACGATGTTACTTTTGGCTCACATTTTGGTATAACCCCTATTTTTGATAACGAAATGGTAAAACTGTCATGTTTAAACCTGCAAGAGATGTTTCGTTAAACTGATATTATGGTTGCTGATATATTTTGTCTTATAGCTCAATAGTAACAGTTATTATGCGACAATAACGAAAAACTAACAAGCATTAACCTGCTGAAGCTATAGAGGTATATCCTTGCTTTAGTATCAATGCTTTTTGCTTTTCCTTTACAGCTGAGGATTTAGCGCAAATTATGCAGAAAGATGTATGGGATGTCGTAAGAGTCGACTAAGAGACACGACGCATTGAAAACCTGTGCGAGAGAAGGAAAACTTGAAACAAACCCTCTACCAACCCGTCTGGCTAGCGTGGTAGCAGTAGGCTACCTCCTTTGAACGCCGCAATAGGCGTGAGCAAGGAGAGGCCTATGTCCAGCAGTGGACGTCCACAGGCTGATGATGATGATGATGATGCAGAATGAAACATTTATTGAATTTCATATACCTAACCCTTGGTCTAAGCCGGATACAGTAAATATTTAGTTCACAAACAA
The DNA here is from genome assembly GCA_910589605.1 of Chrysoteuchia culmella. Lineage (NCBI taxonomy): Eukaryota > Metazoa > Arthropoda > Insecta > Lepidoptera > Crambidae > Chrysoteuchia > Chrysoteuchia culmella. Next base: position 14,451,314 of record OU342653.1, read on the forward strand.
TTTATGAAATTCGACGATTGAACAGATATATAAGTCACCAACACTAATATCTGTTAAAATCCTATTGTATAACTACTTCAACAAGAATTTACGTATAAAGGGATTTCAAATTTACGTGCATTATACTAACGTTACGGAGTCAGTTCTATTCCCATAGGAAAATGAAGTTTATAGTTTTAGCACTGAAGGATGTTGCTTTGGTAAGATCCTCTTCCTCTAAATTGATTGGGCCAACGTAGTCGATCAATCCTTCCTTTAAATTTACCCTTGTAATGATAAACCTTTTTAATAAAAATAATAAGAGTACTCCTCATCGAAAAATCAAATCCCTTCCATAGTTGTGAGCCACAAGAACTTTACTCTATATTGTCCCTCACTTAATAAATATCTTGCCAATGGAAATAAAAAAATAAAATAAATACTAAGAACCTAAAGAATACACTTAAAAGCTATTTCATTGATAAAATCAGTAAACAACTTAATCATAAATAAATAAAATAATAAATAAGTTTTTGCTTTTCTAAATGGATTGTCCTGTATTCACGCTTACTGGATCAACAACAACAACAACAAAAAACTTGTATTGTACCTATCTATCGGACTGCGCTATCGGCACGGTCTGCCATCTGGGTTTCTGTTACACTACATAGCATAAGAAATAAAAATGTAAATCTATTGTTAAATAAATAAATAAAAAATTAAGAGGATTATTTAATAATTTATAATTTTATCGATTATATAATAACCGATACGTATAATATTATATTTACGAGTATGTCATGTACAATGTGGGCTCAGACTGTTTAAGAATTTGTATTTGGTAGGTAGGTAAATATTACACATAATGTAAACATTTATTTGTAGGTCATTCTACAACTAGCGAAACACCACTTTTATTACTATACTACTACACATAGTATTTCTAATTTTGTAGTTTTCTTTATTTGCGATTCATCTATTTTGGTAATTATTTGGCCAAGTATGGCTGTTTTATTTGGCTAATATACTATACTATATTATATAGCATTAAAGTCTCCTTCTCTGATAAAAACATAATAAATAATTCCAAAATGCAATACCAATAATTTTCTCAAAAACTACAGCATGCCAAAAGATCCACAGACATAAAATCAGGGTTGATTTAAATAATAAGCTATTACTGTCTATTGCCATCGATTTACTTACCAAAATCGTCAATCTATCCCACGATCTATCCCCAACTGAATTTTAGGTAATGGTCTTTTTAGTCTTTTTATAAACGAAATCATCAAAATCATTCCGTTTAAGAATCAAAAATCCTTGAATATTCGTAAGCTACAAGACAATAAAAGAAAAACTCAACTAGGTACTTATCACAAGTAACAACTACCGATAAATCTTAGTAAAAAATTTTATCAATAAAAACCTACAAAACTTTTTTGACGTTCAATAAACAACGACATGCTAATATAGATCCACAAACATAAAATCAGGGTTGACATAATTTTGCGTGATAGCAATGAGCTATTATTGTCTATTACCATCAATTTTATTTACTTACCAAAATTGTCAATCTCTCCCCAACTGAATGTTTGATAATGGACGCAGATAGGTCTGAGTGCACCCGCATACAGTAATTTCGGTTAATTTTAACTATAAACAGAATGTGGTTGACAAATGTTTTGATCAAGCTTTTGTTAAAATGTGATTGTACGTCGCGCATTTGCATGTGGCTTTTTGAAAGTTACCAATGTTAAAAGTTCAAAAGGGTTGATTGCATTTTGTTGTTGGGGGAAAAAATATGCTTGAATAGTTCGCACAAATATTGCTTAAACAATGCTAACAATAACCTACCATGCTGGACTTAGAGCGAAAGAAACTCATGGAGTAGGCTAGCTGCTAGTATACTAGTGCAGATAGTTAAAGGCTATCTACGGATACGGGTTAATCGAAAACATTGTAACTGATCGATGAGCTGGCAACCAGAAACCGGTGTTTCGGACGATATCTAAAACCCAACCAAAGCCTATAGAGGTACCTCGTCGAGATGAGGTTTTATGACTGATATTTATGACGATTTCCGTGTAGAGTGTACGTACACCGGTTTCATGGTGTCGCTTACTCCGAGGTCCCGGGTTCAAATCCCGGTAGGCGCAAATGTTTTTGTGATGAACACGACCATTTGTACCTGAGTCATGGACGTTTATATATATTTCTACACATAAATACTTATATATGTATAATTATATGTATTATATCCGTTACCCTAGTATCCCATAACATAAGCCTTAGGTTACTTACTTTGGGGCTAGGTTAATTGGTGTGAGTGTAAGAAATATTTATTTATATTTTTTTTACTCTCAAAGTGCACCTTGGATGCTCTGCCTACTTTGCAAGGGATGATGAAATCAGAAACAACGATGGTGTCAGAAGCACCACAACAGACGTGCCTGTGAGCTTGTGAAAATATGTGACCTTTCTGGAGATTAAAGTTTAACCCAAGGCCTCAAATATGGTGCCATCATGAAAGCAGGATGTGTAAGACCTTCAAGGGTGTCTTTTTTATTGAAAGTATCAGCTAGACGAGGTCTTTATCATTGTTGAACCAAAAAGATAATTCAAAGACGCTATTGTTTGCAACAAATATGTGTCAAGAATTTTTTGCATTACCACATAAAATTTTTACGGCTAACATTTTAATTAAAAAAACGACAACATAATCTTGCTTGCTTACTTTCATATTTCGCATCCCCAAAACACGCTTCTAGGAACATAAAAGTTCCAAATAAGGATTAATTATTCAACGCCTCTTTTTTAGAGCACCAGTGTATTTATAACATCGCTAAAATTTACAACGCACATAAAAATAAATTAAACACAGGGCTCAGAATTATCTCTACTGGGCTTATAATTGCTTCTCCCTAAATTGCCGTTGCTTCTAATAATATTCGGTACCTTTTAGCACCCCAACGCTTTAGTCCGAAGTACTCCAAAGACATGTTGTGTTCACCCTAAGTGTATGTAAATTGGTAAATGTAATAAATTGCATATATTTATCTCGTAATGGCTCTTTAACGCCTGAGGCGTGGTTCGAGAGGGATCGATTGGTACGTGAGCAGTTTATAGAAGATGGTCTCAAATTGCACTTAGGTTTTAGGGTGTTACCACTGATGAGATAACAGGATCTTCCGAGCAATTTTCACTTTGGGGGTAATTCTTTGAAAGTTAAAAGAAAAGGGATGTAATGTGCTTAAAGTGACTGATAAGATCACTGAAAATAAATAGAGTACCAAGTTTGAATGACCTTACTAAACATTTAATGAAGTTTCATTTTATAATATTTAATCAAAAGCAACAAACATACTGATAGCTATAAATAATTTAATATTTACATTTCATTATTGTGTGGACATTACTAATTCCCACACAGTTCAGTGGAATTTCACAAACGGTGGTAAACATCAATTCTACCAATGCAGTGTAGATATTTATGTAAAAAACGATTGGTACAATATAAATACTACGGAAACACTGGATTTATACCATTTTTGTGTTTGTTTTCAAGATCCCGATATTTACGCGCAGTTGCATGCGCGGTCACGGAGTAACATAACCGTTTTTCATAATATAATAGTATGAGTAGGTATAAGTATGACCATGAAAGTTTGCAATACTATTGGGACATTATTCCAAAGTCCATAAGAAATAAAGCTTGAAAATTCTCACGAAAGATACGAATTACGAAATTCTCGAATATTCGATAAACCGGAAGACGATTCTTTAGCAGTTGCAAATTCGTAATGCCTGACCCGAAGAATCGACTGTTTATCGGTTCTTAAATAAAAAAGAAAACAGACAAACGGGTGCATTTGAATGCCGCTTTAAACGAGAAAATGCGGAAAGTGCGAAAATCGGCTTTTGAGGCTTCTGAAACTTATTATTCGGATTTGTGGGGTTTAACGACTGCAAAAACAGTCAGGTCCAACGGCATAACGTGCCTTCTGAAGCACGGAGGAGCTCGAGATAGTAAATTTTTGGTCACCCATCCCGTGACCGACTATTGCAAAAGCTACTTAATCATCACAATCGCAGATCGAGCGCCCCAAAACACTTACGACTTTGACTCAAAAGCTGTTTATTACAATTCAAGATTTTCCTGACCTACTTTAAAAGACTAATAGAAAAGTGATAACTTAAATACAAAGTCGTCTTATTAATTTCCATTACAGTTAATGAACTGTCATCGAAAGTACCATTATAATCACGAGCATCATTATTCCGAGTTCCGACGCGACACCAATGACAAAACCATAAACAAGAATGTAAACCATTTGATCTCATTACAACAAAACAAGTGTAATATAATTTGCCTAACGTTTCTCATGGTCTGGTTATGGTGACTTCTATTAAGGCCGGGGGTTACAACTATCGTTCGAATCTGTCGTGCTTCTTATCATCACATCTTGCTTCTGATCTAGATGAACCCTGGCTTACCGTTTCGCTTATTTGGGTTACATTGTGGCGTTTATAATTCGAATATTGGAAGATACCTTTAGTATTGAAATTGAACAATTTTTAGGGATTTTGATCGCACTGTATTTCACGAGTTAAAATCAATTTTTTTAAGGTGACGGCATGACTGCCGTGAGTACGTGAGTGAAAAGGTGCCGAAACGTTGGGAAAACCAAACCTTTAAAAAATACGGAAAATATACAGACCCCTTAAAATCCGGCAAAGTTGTTTTATTTGAATGAACAGTGCGTGCCAAAACTTAGGATGTACCTTTGTACAGACTCGTTTTGTTTTTTATTGTCCTTGTAAATAATAACGGTTTTTGGATACTGATAGAATTGAATCAACGGATGAAAGTATAGCATTGTTCATTACACCGTGTCCACAAAACTCAACCTAAATGAGACTAATTTAATTGTTTGGTTTCATTACACGCGACTGACGCAAAGACATATTTAGCTGTGCTTTGGCCGTATTAAAGTACACATAAGTTCCCGAATTATGCTTAAGATACAGGCAACTTTGTCACATCATTGTTATCTATGTTTCCATTTTCATTACAGATAAGCCAGTGACCCAATGTAGTATTTCAGTTCAATGAGGATGGGTCTGCTCACAGAACATTCCTTGTTCTGTGGGTCTGCTCTTGTCTGCTTGTGTTAAAATGTGTAGAGATATATTTTTCTTTTGATTTTATGTTATTTATGATGTTTCGAGTTGAGATTCGTGGCACTGCTTGTTCAGAATAAATAAAATTAATAATGTTTTTCAATTATTCCATTTATATATAAGTTTTTTTTGTTAACTTACTTTAATTACGCTTATGACCCAGCTGATGCGTCATTTAGTAACATTGTAAGTTGTGCTTTTGCCATTGTATTTTTTTTATATTTATACAGCTTAACATAAGTACCTGAAATACGTCATGCTCGTTCCCTAAAATATGGTTGAGCGAAGCGATGGCTGGTTCATGCGTCATGCTCGTGAACGGGTGCCGCCAGCGGAAATGGGTCTACCTCAGTCTGATTATCTTAATGTTGAGCTTAAAGCCCAAATATTTTTATCTAATATAAATTGAGACTGACCTGTATGTACCTCAGAACTTGCAGTACAGTAATCTTGTAATACGAGAAATGTTGTAATGTATGATAGATAAGTCTTTCTTTGCCAGTTGAAAATTTTTTACGGTTACAATAACCATAAAATGTAATATTATAATATTTTTTTTGTTTTTGTGATGGAAATTGACCTTACTGATATATTAAGGTCTCTTTTCAATTTGACGACTCTGTATGAAATAAAACAGGGAGATAAAAACAGCCCTTGACGAGTATCTTGCCGGTTCTTCTCGTTACAAGGTCTCCCGCCTTAGGGTTTGTGAACCGATGGCGTAGCTTCTTTGACGTTCATAAGTGCTTGTAACAGCCTAGACTGAATAAATGATATTGAATTTAATATGTGGTATAATTTTTTTCATTTATTGTCGTCTGAATAACACATATCACTAAGATAAGTAGTAGTACTAGTGTAGTTTTATTTGTGGTAGTTGGTAGGAACTACAGAAATACCATACGCGATGTGATAGTATTTGGAATTCTGTTTTTGTTATGAAGTTCTGCGAGACTCTTAGCCTTCATCATACCTGATGTTAAGTATTGATAAGGCTGCAGATGGAAGCGAGCCTCTCCCGGAATCCTCAGTCACTGGGGAACGGGCTGTCTTATCTTGAACTGCCGGAACACAACAATGCTGAAAACATTGTTGTTATGGCGTCAGGCTTAAATAAGATGGTGGTAGCTAGCCAGGCGGACTTACAACAATATAACCCGGGACCCCTGGGTCTGATACCGGTGGTTGTAACACTACACCACAGAGAGAAAATACCATAAGCGATGTACTATGCATCGCTTGATTTCATCATAACTTTGAACGCGACTGAAAATGCGTTATTAATATTAAGAATCCCTATAAAAAATTCAAACAGTGTGGAGTAAAATAATTTTTCCACCAATCCTCTCCTTCATGTTGAATTTATTAAGGGTCACACTCACGCCCTACCTTTCTACTGTAAGTAACTGCTACGAAAACGGTACGTTTAAATTCTGCCAGCAGAAGTGTCGCCATATATCACCGAAACATAATTTCTGGTCCCCTATAAAAAGTGAACTTCGGATCCCTTATAGAGTGCACGGGATTAATACACGTGTCGCTAGAGTGGTTTCTACCGTTTAAATCTATGGGTTATGAGTATCTGGATTGTTAGTTTTTTTTTTATTGATTGGCTTTCAACCCGGCGTCATCCACGTTGGGTCATAATGACCGGGACGTTTTTAATTCGTTTTTAATTTTTAATTATTTTTTAAATAAGTTTTGCACAGATCTTGATTTTGTCAGTAGCTGGAGATAAGATTTCGTTTCATTCGTTTTACAGTGTTTAAAATCGTCGTACGATAGTATCGTGAGATAGACGCGTTCAAAGTTGAAAAAGGTAAATTTTACCCAACTTTTCGGTTTAATAATTTCGTGCCAATGTAGTATGAAGTTTAAATTATTTGGTTGTTTTTGTTATGGCACAGCATAAATATGATGATAATATAGCGAGATAACTAAATAACGTCGTAAATACCTAAAAGCAATAAATTGAATCTCATAAAGGAGCATAATTATTTCCGTTCACAAAAACGTTCAATACCACGTTCATGCGCAAGAGTATCAGAACTACTGAAGAACCATTAAGTCGTGATCAACAAGAAGAAGACAAGCTTCCAGATAGAAGGTGTCAATAATGCCTAGTAATAAATGAGCAAGAGCATTGGACCGGATTTCCAAAGGTCGCGGGTTCGATTCCCGTCTGAGATTTCACTTGTGGCCGAGTTAATTTTTTCCAATATTTTTCTATTTAAAAAATTACCATAAGTATAAAAATAGCATTGAAAAATGCAAAAATGACAAAATCATACATCATTTCTTTTTGCGCAAATGGTGCAAATTTGATAACAAATGATAACTAGTTTTGCAGTCTATACCGACTACATAAATGTTACTTTTTGATTTAATAACACATTATATATGTCTTATTTTGTATATTAAACAATATTCTTAATAAAAACTGCAATATTTTTAAGTTTAAAGGGCGTATATTGCCACCACTTGTTTTTATTGTATTTTCGAAGTATTTTGGTAAAATAAATAATTAAAGTTGTTAATCTTACACTTTAATAATTTTATTTCTCAAACATTCAAATATGATAATATATTTTTAAAAACTATGGCAGGTTTTAAATATTTTGCGATAATTCATACAATAAGTTATAATTTAAATCCTGGTCATCTTGACCTAACGTGGATCTCGGTGTAACAATTTTCCACGTGGACGATGCCGGGTTAATGTAGCTTTTGCTGTTCGAATCCTGTTTTGTCGAACCTTATGCCTGAACATAAAAAAAAAATCGAGATCTCCTTTATTAGTTTGATTTCACCACTGCCATTGGACAAACGCTGCGTACTATATTAACCATTATTATATTTGGACATTATAGTATTGTTTGTGTCACACAAGTAAATCGACCAAAGCATCACAATACTCCGAATCTACATTTTAAGCTTTTCCAAACTTCAGTAAATGTGGATTGGATAAAAACCCAATATCTTCTTTATCATCCCTCCAAATATTCACATCAAAATTTATTTTTCCAACATCCAAACATAAACTTATTATCATAATATAAACTCAGTGGTTACAAGGTGCCAAACAAACAGATGTGCCAAACAATCTAATTGAAGTACGGACAAACAAAGCAATTTTCGCATTAGTATAACGCTACACTTTCCGATAGAGATCTCTCTACCGGTACACCAATAAGGCTCTCGGGCGTCTGTTTCTTATTTCCCGGCTGTAGCAAGGATTGGAGCTGATTGTTTTTATGGGCACTGCTCGGACTTAAAGTTTGAATCTATCCGGAACACGTGTACCGAACGTTCTAGTCGGTTTTGGCAAACTTTGAGGAAGCGGTCGGGTATTGTTTGTTTACTTGGGTTAGGGAGGAATAAAGTATCTCTGCCGAAACTAAATTAAAGGTCTGCGTTTAAAATCTAACGGTGTTTGTTAGATGCAATGGAATAAATTCTTGTCCTACATTACTTTTACATTTGAGTATGAAAAATTTGACATATCACGGTGCGCAACGGTGGAAATTATAATGTGAACTGTTTGATAAATCATTGTAAAGTAGAAATAATAATAATAAAAAAACAGAAAATATTATGAAAAAAAAGTTGATGTAAAAACTGAAATAATTGTTTTTTATTTACTTATTAATGTTATTGTGTTTTTATCAATGTTATCAACTTGTCCATGAGAATTATTTTTTTAATAGATACCTACTCAAAGCCTACATATTACAGAAAGGTAGCGTGTACTCAGATACCCACCGTGTCGCCAGGTTGTCCTCTTGTTTCATAGTTATTCATATTCATAGTTAAACCAAATTTAAACTCAATGTCTACCGAATATTAGCTAGTTGAAACATTAATAAACTTATATGACTTTATGAAACAATATTATGTTTGTTACTCAATACCAAAAGTAGAAAAAAGTAAAGTAACAGATCAATATTCCCAATAGATTTACCGGATATCCACACGACCGAAGTCGTGGGCGGAAGCTTGTGTGATATAAAATCATAGCTATTTCTATTTAACAATAGACGTTTCACCCACTCACATCTCACAGCTGCCCGGTTCCACAAATTCCGCTAATCACCGGAACGTTTACGATTCGTAACCGTTGCAAATCTCCGTTTCTATTCCGTAGGTCATCACCCTCCTAATATCGACGGAACCCGATACCACTCCGTTCCTGACAGGGACTGTAATATAAATCCCTATCTCAAATAATGTCGACCACAATTCGTCGCCGACCCCTTGTCTCCCCTAAATCAAAGCATCGCGTCACAACTCAACAATAAAAAAGGGAATATTTATTCGTTATTTGTTGTCAGTTCGCATTAAAATGAAACGGCCTAGGCTGAACACCCCTAAGGTTTATCTAAGATCAGAATAGCATAAAATTCTCATTCTTCTCTTGAATGCGGCAGTCTCTGGGACATTTACGTGTCGTAGGCTGATCGTTAAATTGGGTCGATCGCGACCTGCCTGGGCACATCACGTTTCTTCATTCATTTCTTGAATGTTATTGAATTTTATTTCCTGTCTTAAGCCCGCCATATCGTTCAAAGTATAACGTTTGACGATTTGCCCAGCCACCTTTGGATAATTCGATTTCCGTGTGTGGCTAAATTATAAGAAAATAAAATTTTATTGGCACACTTAAAAATAAGTGTAAGCATTATGATTCCTTTAAAAATCTTAAAATCTACAACAGTACATACTTGCGCAAATGTGTAATATGAAAACCGTATATAAAATCTTACTATCATTTAAATATAACAGCTGTTGTGACGCCGGCATCTTTCTCTCACGTAAACATAGAACTGACAATGCACCAGCAGCGCACAAGCATCGTGTATTCATTACGATCCGCCCAGCCATATCACGATGTGCCTACAAGGCACAGCCATATATCGATGTGATGATCTCCAAGTGGCACATCAGGAAATAATTTTCCAAATCACGATGCCGGCACATCGTTATGTACCCAGGCAGATCTCGATCGGCCCAATTTAACCATTGGCCCACGACATACGCATCTCATTTCGGGGACACTTATTGCGTACCTAGAGATACGCATGGTTGTAATAAGCCAAACTGGGATATAACTGTCCCCATAAGATAACAATAGTACGTAGTATCAAGAGAGAATGTTGTTTTCTGGAATATTATTTTTGATAATAAGTTGAGTAGATATTATTTATTTTACAGTACCCGGCGATAAATATTGCACATCGACCTTTGGATTTTGTATTTAGATTTTGGATTTTATACAAAGAAAAAAAAGGATTATCAAAAGAAGCAAATCATAATTGTTTTAACAGCTCCTAATAGATACCGGACTGTTTGTATTTCGTGCGACAGAGATAACGCTCTACGAAGCCAAAATTAACCGATAGTCTCTTTCCAAAGGTCGATGTGCAATATTTATCGCCGGGTACTGTACTCATTTGTCAATCAAATATTGACATTAATCTACGGGAGAAACATAATTCGTTTCGTTAATTACCATCATGATTCGAAATCAACGAATAGATTGATAATCACATTTTTTAAGATAAGCGTCTATTACACCACACGGTATACCGAGCCATTCTCTGAACTCAGAGTAGTTCTATTACAATTACCGGGCAAGCGCACGGCAGAGCGGACCACCACCCCGGCCCGGACCTCTATTTTTGAATCACACGTCGCGCTAGTGGCGAGGCGAACGATGCGGCAATTAAGCGATTAGCGACCTTGCGTGCTTAGACCTAGCACGCTTTTCGCTTTGCCCCTCGCGCGCTCGCGTTGGGAGGCGGTACTACAGGTGAAAAGCGAATTTATGTCTATACGGGCAAGGTCGCTTTTACGGAATACGGAAACTCAATCGTCGCATGAAAATCAGTAGAATCCTCGAGACGAGTGAATCAAAAATAGAGCTCCCGGTCACCGGTGGCCCGGTCGTCCGCCCTAAATAGTGTTGCCTAACTATTTTTTGACTATCGATATTGGCCTACAATAACGATATTTTTATATGGGTATACAGCGGAAGAGTTTGTTTGAATCTTAGGAACTACTGGCTCAAATAGAAAAAAAAATTATATATTTTTTTCAATAATATTTTTATACTCATGATAAATTTTAAATAGAAAAACAAAAATATTTTTTCAATTCGAGCTAGTAGTCCAGATGGGTATACGGATAATACTTTAAAAAAGAACATGAGAAAAATGTTTGTGATGATTAACACTATCGAGCGCTCGAGCGGGCTACCTAAGTAGCCCACAGTGAAAGATTATTAAATAACTTTTGAACGAAACGCGCCTCAGAGCTGTCCTTTCAGGTATTCCTCTAGTACGGATCGTCACACACTTTAGTAGTGTGCCATCTTCCTAGGCGCATAAATGTAAGCGCAGTGCATTTTTATAGTAGGGCGGAACGGCTTTGGGACAGATAAAAAAATCCAAAAAGCTAGACTGTGACGAAAACACTATTGGATAAGAAAAACTATTTACTTTTTATACATCATAATAAAACGATTCACTTAACAAGTCAAAAGAGTTGAACGAATAAAAAAATATTGATCTGAATAGGTCCGGAATATGTAATTTTTATATATTTTTCTAGAAGTTCATCTTCAGTTCATAAATCAAAATATAAAAATAACAAAATACTTTAATTAAATACTTTAATAAAATACCTATATCATAATGGGCTACGTATGTACCCCGCGCGAGCATTGCGGAAGAATTTTAGGTGCATGTACTCTATGTTGTTATCTGTTGTGTTCAAATGCCAAAAAATGACATCTGCAGAATTACAACGAATTAAAAATCAGAGTTTAATACTGCCACTACATAAAAAGAAAAAGAATAAAAATTAAAATGCTTTTATTTTCAATTAAAATTGCTCGATTAAACACAATGGAAATTACAAATAACTTGTTACAATGAATACTAAATGATTGATGAAAATAATTACCTATTATTTTATTTATTATTTATTTTTATTTTCTTTGGGAAGTTTACAGCAGTATTTACAAATTAGGTAAATAAGCAAGCACTTAAAAGCTAATTACAAACTTCCACAGATAAAAGCTATGTAGTTACATAATGGTAAGTGAAATTAACAGATAAACAGGAAGATAGAATTTAAAGGTTATGTAAGTATTTCTATTCGTTAACTTAAAAAACCTACATACCGATATAGGACAAATATCGATAGACAATGAAGATAGTTCGGCAGCACTATTTAGGCCCAGCAACCGGCCCACCGCGCACGATGCACCATGCCTGACTGCCGTCAGTGTTAGGCGGCGCTCAAATTAGTGCCTTTACCCGCTTTAACAACATTACAATTTCAAATAATAAACAATGCAGTAATCAGCTATTGCTCTTCGCACAATAATGTAGCTGTGAATTCAATGGTATTTTACAAGATAAACGTCCTTACAAATTGAAAAATGTATGTCAGCAAACAATTCAAAGTTAATATTTATAGCAACTAGATTAAAAATATACAAGGGTCACAAATGTTGCAATACACTAATCCGTCTTCTCAAAAATGGTACAATATTATTTTTATTCCCTCGAATTCGATTCGAAAACGCTTTCGACGTCAAACAAACGCAATAAAGAGAAAGGGTGGTACACACAATTCGTTTCGACGACACGTGTTGGCCTGAGGCAAATTTGAGACGGTACTATGCCAGAACTAGAAATATCAATTAGATTACTTTCCGAATGTTTTGGACAGAGACGCCTTTTGTGTACGTGACGGGTGACATGCGTGTGATTATTGTTATTATTTTTAAATTTAGTTTATGTATTTGAGTACGGGAAAATACTTTTTAATTTATGAAAAAGTTACAATAATAACTACGACAAAGTACAAAAGTGCACAGATAATATTAAACTCGACTGTACCATCAGTGCCTTGTTCTCAAAAAACGCCTAAAATATTTATAATATTAGCAACAACCATTACAGAGTTGCAATCTATATTTTTAATTCTAAAATACTAGTTTTGTGATTATTACGCCTAATTACAAAGCCGAGACAAAACATAAATAGATAGTTAACAAAGTAAAACGTATGAACAATTTCCTTGGGATAAAATTGTTTAATTTTAATTCCTTCTCATTAAATTTAATTTACAACCCATAATCTTGTCTCACCTTTCGAGTTTGTATGAAAACAGTTTCAAGTTTGCATAAAAACAGTTTCAAAACAACCCAAAACAACTCTGCAAGAAACAAGCACTTCTTCATAGTAGCTCCTTAATAATTCTGTAACTATATCATATTTGCGAAGCCCGGTCTCTCCGACCACCGCACTTTATTAATTGGCGTAGAGCAGTAAGTTATTGCGTACAAACGAAACTAACTGCTGCACTACTAACCGGCCAAATGCACTCTACGAAGGAACAACTTTGATAGTGTTGTTACACGGAAATGTTTTGGAATCTGAATGTGTTGTTTAATGGAAACAGTTTGGCTACCTATTTGGATTTTATTTTGGCCTATCATTATCATTATAGCCATTAGTTCGTTGTTCCCAAAAGGATCAATAATATGATGAATAATAACCACAGTGGTTTTAGAATGTTTGATTTGTAATGTTAGATACCACCTAGTGATTAGCCAAAGGGAAAATAACGATTTTTTTATTAAACTCTATTTATCTTGTTAGTTTAAATTGTTTCTCATTTCATTTAATTCCTCGCCCGTAACCTTCGAGTTTTTGTGAAAACAATTTAAATTTAGTATAAAATAACAACAACATATAGGTGCTGGGTGGTGTATCACCTGGGTGGACCAAGGGTATGTTGAATTACTCATAGAACACCTTTTTTTTATACTAGGAGAAATGCTTTTACGCATCCCTCGCCCCCAGGTGTAAGGGCGATTCGTATGTTGGACTCTTGGGTACTACCAAGTACTTGTACTTGCCCTCCTAGCCGCCATTGGTCACGGGGGGTAGGGTTCGCAATCACCCCTAAGACCAGGCGGCCGTGGCCCGGTTACCCGGGCCCCCTCTCGGCTGGAAGATGGCCGAGCAAATTTGGCCGCCTTCCCAGACGGTGGAAACCGTGCAATGCTGGCGGTGGCACACCCACCAACGCCAGCGTGGTTTCACTAGAGGGGAATGAGGTGATCATAACGTCGTCGCCTCCTTACCCTTAATCGCCTGCGGCGGATACGGGCCGAATGAGCATCCTGCTCGCGAAGTTCAGCTGTCCTTTCCGCTGTCTCCTTCTGGAGGATAACATCCTCGCAGAAGGTGACTGCCGCCGCCACGATCTATCGCTACCCAGCAGCTTACTGACAATGATGGGTAGTGAGAGATTTCCTCCCACCTCCGCCACGAGCTCCCGACGCTGAGCCGACCACGCAGGACACACTTCGAGCTTGTGCTGCGCAGTGTCCAGCTCCGCGTCGCACTCGTGGCACTTCGGGGACTCCTCTCGCTGCATCTGGTGCAGGAACTTACCGAAACAACCATGTCCGGTAAGTACCTGCACCAGACGGTAGGTAAGCACTCCATGCCCCCTGTGCCGCCATTCGCGGAGCAGCGGGCGCACGGCCTCCACTGTTCTGGCACCCGCGACAGGAGTCTCTAGCTGGCGTTCCCAGCCTACTTCCACCTCTTCCTCCGCCCTCCTCCTCACTTCGGTGAGCTCCTCCGGGGCCAACCGGTCTCCTCTTTGTCCTCCTCCCTCCTTGCCTGGTACACCCTCCTGAGGACCTGTGCTTCACGCTCCCACGGGGGAGTACCCGCCAGTACACACGCCGCCGTGCCGGATACCGTCTTGTAGCCCCTTATAATGCGGGTTGCTATGACCCTCTGCGGCCTCCGAAGAAGGCGGCAGTTTTCCGCATTGAGGGCGTCCGCCCAAACCGGTGCCCCTTACAGGGCCATGCTGCGGAGCACGCCCGCAAACAATAAACATGGATCTCTGTCGGCGGTACCCGAATTGATTGCCGGACAAATTCGGCCCTACGTCCTCCAAGTGCTGGACTACTCGCTCTGCCAGGATCCTCTCTAGTATTTTGGCGAGTTCGTCAAGCAGGAAGACCGGACAATACGCATCCGGGGAGTCCACAGGCCTTCCTTCCTTTCTGAGGAGGCACAGGAGTCCCCTCTTCCATGCCCTGGGGAATTCGCCCGACTCCAGGCAGCTGTTATACAGAGCCCGGAGGTGTTCCCCTATGTGTTTCAGGGCAATAGAGAGGAGCTTTCCTGGTACGCCATCTGGACCCGGGGCCTTCTTTTTGCCCGCAAGGTGGTCAATCGCCACCTCGAGTTCTACCTCGGTTATGGGCGTGAAGCTGTCGTCCACTTCAGGTAAGCCGGCTCCGGTAAAAGGTGTGAGCTGCGGCACATCTGGGACCTCCTCAGGGATCAGTCCTCCCACTACACTCTCTAGGAGCGCCGGGTCCATTTGCTTTGTTGAGGGCGCCTGGTTCTTCATCTTGCTTCAAACCATTCGGTACGGGCGCCCCCATGGATCTCGGTTAAGGTCCTCCAGGAACTCCTTCCAGGAGCTCTCTTTGGACCTGCAAATGGCATCTTGGAGGGCCTTTTTGGCCACCCTAAGGGCCTCTCTGTGGCCAGGCTCCTCTCCGGATTGTTGCGAACGGCGACAACGGCATCTTTGAAGTGCGCGTCTGTGCCTCTGGTAGTTCTCCCGTAAAAGCGCAATATCATCGGACTACCAATAGACCTGGTTCCTGATTGGCGGTCCGGTCACCCTGGGCATTGCTACACCCAGTCAAGAATAACCTCCACCTTGGGCGTGTCATTAGGGGAGATTAGCCCGATGATGGCCATTGAAGTCCCCAAGAACCACTACCTGCCGGGGCAAGACGCTGGACCACACCGCACAGAACGTCGGTCCAGCTTTCCAGCTCATGGAGCCGCCTGTTGGGGGAGAAATAAACATCAACCACAACAAGAGAGGGGAGGGGAGTGAGCGGCATGGGTGGGCACCATTATGGCGACGGTGTCGTCGCTGTCGCCCGCCCAGTTGTGTCTTTGCGGAACATGGTACGGTTCTGCTGCCACCACCAAATCTATGTTCCACTCAGCCGCGTGCTGGATGACTAAGACCTGCGCCCCGGCTGCGTGATTAAGATTCCCCTGAAGGATGTTGTAATGGCGTCTGGACATTAAATTTCCATTCCAACACCCTCCAGATCAGCTACGTTCTCCGTTGGTGGCGTCTGCCCCTATAGTATAGTATAAAAATCGCATTGAAATGAAAAACAAATGCAAAAACAACAAAAATCATAAACGGGACTCAAACGCGGCATTAAATATTTACAGCTTGACCTTTCGGTTGTGTTGCTACAGTTGTGGTCACAAGCAGACTCTCATTTTGTTGTTAATATTATGAAAAAAAAAAAAATTGTGGCATTGGTTTTACGCGTTTTATTCTTAATTATAAAACTTGTTACCAACTCTCTCTTCTCTCTCTGCCTTCTCGTATCAGAAGAATAGGCGTGTATATAAGGTACTCGTATAATGTTATTCTAGTTTTTTTTTGTCTCTAACAGCTATTCCTTACAGAAGTTAGTATTCTTCTACTGTGTGAATCTTTCTTCATACCTGATTTTTACCTCAGTTTCATTCTATCTCTGAATTTAGAAAGATATAAACATAACTACCGACGTAAACGCTGTAGAGCACATAGTGGGGTGCAACCTATGATGTGGGGCGAGTTTCATTAACTTTTCCAATGAATACAGGCATTTGCCTCCAATTTAATGCATGGATTCTCAACATTTTGTATTTATTTGATATCTACAAAAACTTATTAAGATTGCTGGACTGCATAATTTACATTTTTTGTGGGAACTACGAAAACTTACTCAATAAATAAATAGGATTTGACAGCAGCAGAAGAACTTTGGTGTGACAACCAAAAAATTAAACAAATCACTTTACCAAACAATGCGGAAAATATAAACTACTACAGTGCTACTTACGGAAACACGATTACACATTTATGAAGTGACAAGTTTAAACATTATTTCAATTCCACATGACTTTAAATCACAGCCAGATGCTTGATTACTGCACGATTATTTAATGACAAATTAAATACATCACGTTAATTGGACTAGTCGCACTAGGCTCGCCTAATTTTCACCTATTGGATTGGATCTTGGATTTACGATGCATTATATTTATTTATATTAACAAATTATATGATACTAGCGGCCGCCCGTGGTTTCACCCGCGTGGTTTCCATTTCCGTGGGAATATCGGGATAAAAAGTAACCTATATAGGGATTTCAAGTAGTGTTAGTCCGCTACTTGAAATCCCTACAAACCAAATTTCATCCAAATTAGTTTAGTTGTTTTTTGCGTGAAAGGGTTACAAACAAACAAATAATAAGTATATAAATAAATATTTGCATACAAACACACCAATTATCTAGCCCACTTTGTTTCATGAAGAACTTGTGTTATGGATACTAGATCACGAATTAACATAGTTTCCTTTATACTTTTTTTGTAAATACATACATAATATACATATTAAAATAAAGAAACAAACGGACATTTATAATATTATATTAGTAGGATGCATAAACTATATTTGTCGGTCACAAGCGTACTAGGACTATTTATTCTGAAACTATAGTAAAATGTTTCATACACCTGCCCCCGAGATACTCTCTAATCGGTACAAGTCAGAACAGTTTGCGTTACAGTCTCATAATTACATTAACTACGCTATGCAAGGTGCTACAACACTAATATAAAGGGTGTCTTATTTAAAGAAAACAAAGCATTTTTTTTATTAACTGAATAGCATCGAATATTGCTTTGCTGTGACAGACAATGTCTAAATTTTAACAATCGCGTAATGTCACATACGGAAGTTTCACTTTCGTTTCACACAAATCATGTGAGATAAAAATATCGTTTGAGGAATGTTTAATCAACCGCTTAATAATATAGACATAATAATCTAGAAGTTTTAAAATAGTCAAACGAAGTTGTCGCAGCAACCCAAGGTTTGGTATAAATAAAGATACGGTTTAAGTATGTGTATAAGGGGAGGGCTATTATGCTCAGCAGTGGGTACCATGCGGCTGATATCAAGATGACGGTGTGTATTATGGGATTGGTGAAAAAAAATGTTTTCTATGACCTAAGAAATTATGTTAAGTGGTATGATTATGACGTCACATCATGCTTGAACCCTTATCAGTTCTTTGCCATTTTCAAAAACTTGTATGCAAATCTATCAATTTAGAAACAATATTTCAGTAACTGTACTGAAGCTCTTTGGCTCTTAATACACAAATATTTTTTTATACCCATAAAAAATAAACACCCTATATCTCCAACAATCACCCCACCAGTCCGAGCCAGACAAATTGTCGCACCCCATGTTCACATTATTGCCGATATTTAATTGTTTGTGTAATTTATTTCTCTGAACCTGTCCTATTGTTCTGATTGGTAGGCCGGTGTGGAAAGTTTTGAGAATTCGGAGCCAATTTAAATAAATACTTATCGTTTGGTAAATGTGTTATGATGTTGTTGCTTTAGTTTATTGTTGATACAGGCGACTTACCCCCATATTCTAAGTCGTTCCTCCAAAACTTTTTACACTCCACTCAACCTCGTCGTGGGTAAAAATGGTAGTGTGCGCTAGGCCTAACACGGAGTGGCTACGTACTCTTTGGCTCCTCCAGGTCCTTACGGAGTTATGACTTAGAATACCGATTTCGAGGAATATTTCGAAGAGGTTTTCAATGAGGTTTCGTTAAGTTGAGGACGAGTAAGTTTTGGAGGAACGACTTAGAATATGGGTGTTTCACCAAACATACGTCACAAAAAATCTAACAGATTTTTTTTTTTTTTGTATTATCGGAAAAGAGTGACTAACATTACAGTGCCTTCTACAGTATTATTAAAAACTCACAATCGCCGAAACCATTTTTAAGAAACAATTTGTCAAATTTTTCAATAAATAAATTTGCCAAATTCTTATTTGTAAGCACATCTTAAGTGTCTTCACTCACTCTTAATTGAAATAAATCTACTTTTTCGAACTATTTAGTGTGATTTATTCCCGAAATGGGTTGTCAACCCGTGACCACGCTTACTGAAAATGTGCCGAATCGTCGGAAAACCGAAAAAAAAAAACACAAATAAACCAATATATATTTCGGTAATAAACCGCACTAAATAGTTCGCAAAAGTTGTTTTATACTTATTTAGTAAAATATAAGAGTACCTAACTACTTTAACAAAACTTTCTAGTGCGTCAAATTTTAGTACCAATTAGGTAATACTATTTTTATATGTATAGAAACATAAGTACCCACCTATTAATTGCATACATTATTTTCAGACTTGTTCAGGGCGTTCTATATCAATTCATTTTTTATGATAGTTCAATTGAAGCGTGTAAGTGTTCATTTATCACAACAGAACTCCCTCTCGTTCCGTTTTTTTATGAACGACGGGGAGACTCTTAGCCTTCATCATACCTGTTAAGTTTTTGATAAGGCTGAAGATGGAAGCGAGCATCTAACTGCATCATCTAACTGCCGGAACACAACAATGCTGAAAACATCGTTGCTATGGCATCAGTCTTAGATATGATGGTGGTAGCTAGCCAGGCGGACTTACAACAAGTCCTACTACTAACCAAACCGAATACAATATGTACCCTCGCTGGCAATCGAACCTGCGACCCCTAGGTCTGATACCGGTGGTAGTACCACTAGACTACAGAGGCGGTTATTTTTACTTCGAGATAAAATCCTGACTGCCATCATCAGCTCATTTGCTAAACAAGCTTATACTTAGTGGTTATGGCTATGCATAATGGTCTTTTTTATGAACAACGAGGAGATTCATAACCTTCATCATACCTGATGTTAAGTATTGATAAGGCTGAAGATGGTAGCCTCAACTACTGAGGACATTCAAAAGCTTAAGCGCTTTTGAATGACATCAGTAGTAGTAGATAATAACTCCTCAGCTCATAACAACACCAAAGTTATATTCTTTCACGTTACATACGGCGATCTTCTATTATGATGCTACAATGTGAACAATACTGGAACCGTTCGCAACGCAGCCCCTAAACAGAGGGCCGTCACTCGCAATTTGGCTGCCATCTCATTCACCGTTTGTGACACTTGCATATTTCAGCGTTAGCTACGCTCGCTGTGCGCCGGTTTTTAATTATGGACATTATTTTCACTGTGAGTAACGATGGTGTTAATATGGAGGCATATTGTTTAGTAGAATTCTGCGTTGCCAAAATATGGAACGCTTTTTTGATCGTGTCTTCCTTTCAGCAACATAAGCACCTAGTTAATTATTAAGTAAATGCATGTAAACACATGAACATCGAACAAGTATAATTGAATAGGTACAGGGTATTAACAAAAACCGGCTATGCCTGGTGGCCGCTTGTTAGATATTCGATGATTTGTAATGAGTTTACAAAAAAAATGGCTTATCACTTTTGGACACTCATTTTATGTATGAATATGTTTGCGTTGACACAAATCATCCTTCTAACTCTATCTTCTACCTATAATTTCCAGCTGTTATCATCATTATGATCATCATCAGCCTGTGGACGTCCACTGCTGGACATAGGCCTCTCCTACCTCACGCCTATTGTGGCGTTCATAGGAGGTAATTAGCCTACTGCTACCACGCTGGCCAGACGGGTTGGTAGAGGGTTTGTTTTAAGTTTTCCTTCTCTCGCACAGAGTTCAAAGCGCGAGCCTTTTAGTCGACTCTTACCACATCCCAGGCATGTAGGGGAGTGGTGACACATGTATTCTTAGGCCGTTAGCACACGGCACGCCAGCTGTTATACAATACATATATAGTATCATCGCCGAACGTTCGACTGCTCTAGCATCTGCGTCACTGGAAATGGTGCAAAATCGCATGCTATATTTATTTAAATAGCATACGCGTCCCCGTACGTGTTAAAAGAAAGGCTACCAGCTAAAGTGTAAACGCCGTAAAGATTCATCTTTCCTTCACTGGCTGCGTTGCTATAAAGTGAAAGAGTCTTACGATCCTTTGTATTGTCACTATTTCAGACCTTCTTTTGAGCTGCAAATGTTTCTTAATATTCTACGTCAAGGTTTTTTATTTTTTTATTTATCAACAATACATTTTTACAATAATATTAAGACAGTCTTAACGCTTATAGACCTACAAGGTTTGTACAAGCGTTGCACATTCGACTCGAACGTCAGCTGAAGTAGAAGCTATACCGCGTCTGTAAGTCGTCAGTCGGTCTCGTGAGTTATCGTGATATCGATGAGTTATCGTGATATCGGTTACTAGCTTAACACTGATATACTTATTTACCACCCATGTTGAATAAGGAAAAGGTTAAATCGCTTTTGAACAGAAGCAATCAAGACATTGGACCTCCCAAATCCGAACTAAACAATATCATCAATATAAAGATAATATAAAGAGCCGTTAATTCCCTTAATGGGATTACTAATAATCTGTACTGTCCATCAACCCTGATCGATAGAGAGAGTAATATATCCATTTTGCCTATTTCACTGCGTAAAGGGCTTTACACACGGAACAAACAAAGATTGCTAGAGTTCTTAGGGGTGACTAATGTTGAAAAAGGGTCAGTAAATTTTAATATGTACTTACGAATATGTTCATAGAAGATGCATGGAATACATTTGTGACGCTACATCTAACAAAATTATTTTATAAGTAAGCAAATCATAAAATAAGGTTTTTTTTCACATATTAAGTACACTATCTACATTATTTCTGATGTAGATAGTGTACTTAATATGTGAAAAAAAATACTTATTTTATGATTTTAGAATTTTTGCATTTTTCAATGCTCTTTTTGTATTTATGATAAATTTTAAATAGAAAAATATTGGAAAAAGTCAACTCGGCCAGAAGTGAATTCTCAGATGGGACATTTGAAATCATAAATTATTGGCAGCTGCATCTTAATCTATCGTTAGATATCTGAAAAGATGTTTCTTTTGAATGCAAGGATATTCCTAGCATTGATGTGACAACGCTGCCTGACCTACAGCGTATTAAAAATATAAAAGTGTTGGAGAATTTCGACGGTGGTCCGAAAGGCTCGGTAGCTCAGTGGTTAGAGCATTGGACCGGATTTCCAAAGGTCGTGGGTTCGGGTCCCATCTGAGAATTCACTTGTGGCCGAGTTGATTTTTTTCAATATTTTTCTATTTAAAATTTATCAAAAGTAAGTAATATTCGTAGTCGGTAAATTTTATCAAAAGTGGGTACCTTATGATAATATTTTTTCAAAATAGTTAAGTATTATGTTTAAGATGCTATTAATTTTGCAAAAAAATGGTGGTTAGGTATAACTTTATAAGAAAAGTAATTGAAAAAAACATGGAAAGATTGTGTGCCTGCGTAATCATATAAAGAATGACAGCATAGAGTGGAAGAAAAGGCTGTACTGTGTACAGTCACGTGGAATGACATAGAAACACTAAGCAACCTTGTCACATTACAATATTGAATGACATTTGTGGACAGAGAGAACTTTGTTTCCGTGCGCGTCAATGCGAGAAGGTTGTTAAGTGTATACAAGTTATTGCTCGTTACGTGACAGACTGTGACAGAGAAAATGATGATGGTGATATTTCAATACCAACCAACGGCAACGTAGTCAGTCGAATTAATACATAACGGATTCTAAAATGTTGAAAACGTTGTTTTTGTTTACAGTTATGATAGAATCTTTTGTGTGCCATCCCTAATCACCCCTTATTCGTGACGGCTTATCTTAATAAGTTTCCGTAGATAAGGTGCCTCCATTATCGACATAACGAATGTTTATGTAGCCGTAATTAAGTTACGTTAATTCCATCACGGAGATACGAACGGGTAAACTTTGACATTTGGTTGCAATGAGGCAGGAAACAAATTCTTTTTTCGAATATTATGACGTCAACAAAAAGGAATAAAACTTAGGACGTGTACACACGACAGCATGTTAGGGGTTATAGTTTGAGTTTGTGAGTGAGCCATTATTTCGCGTGTAATAGTTTGTATGATGAATACGAGCATTTGTACCTGAGTCAAGAGTTTATGGACGTTTATATATATGTCTACACATTAATACTTAGGTATATATGTATAATTATATGTATTTATATCCGTGCACAAGCATTACAGTGCTTACTTTGGGGCTAGGTTTGATTGGTGTGAGTGTAAAAAATATATAAACAATAATGTATATAAGTATAATAAATGATTTAATTTAAAAGCATATTCGAGTTTGCAACTGCGACGGAATATTTATTAAAGCAGCTAACATTTGTAAACTCCGATTTTCGTGTTCGTAAACAGAACACTGCGTGCTGAAAATTGCTCTATACACTAACACAGAAAAACCGTAATTTCCTTGACGGACAATTATTTTAATTTGGCCAAAGTATTCCTTTTTCGTTTCAAATATTTGTAACAAGGCAACATGGAAACTACTTAGATGGCATTGTATTTACATCAATGCGTGAATCGCTTACATTGGTTAATTGATTCTAGCTTCTATCTCTTTGTTTGAAGAGCTGTAATTTGCGGCGAGTACCGAATCGTAATATCTCGGATTGGTGCCTTCCAGCAATTTTAATTTGCTTACGCGCTTTAAGACTCTATACGGAAAAAGTACGTACTTTTTGTTATAATACTATAGAACGGACTATTATAGGCCGGATGTTACAAATCTGTAATAAGATATACGTTTCTTCATACATTTATCTAGATTTGTAATGTTTCAGAAACACTATTTTATGATTTTGCTTCGACACTTTTTCTTATCGAAATAACCAAAAAATATGAAAAAAAAAATTTTTTTCTCAAATGTTACACATACGAATATACTATTGGAAATTGGTTTAATGTAGTTTCATTTCTCTTTAATCACTAAAGGTTTTTACTACGAAGTGTTTTCGTGGTTTGTTCGCCTAATCTGCAAAATCTGTCTCACTCCGGTGCGCGTCCTTTTGTCATTACTACGTCACTTCAGTTGTATAGCACCTTAAGCAAATTGTCCTTTCACGCAAATAGGAATGCGAAAGCGAAAAGCGCTTTGACAAAAGGACAAATGCTACATTTTTCATCGTGTCTCCAAATAAAGGTGCAGCGGAGCGTGTAACTAGACATTTATATAGTGTCTTATTCGTTTTTATGCGGGCCGGGCGACTCCGCAAGGAATGAGATGTTTTATGAAATTGTTTTTCCGGTACATTAGCCACGCCTAATTATGGCTCGCTTGAACCCAGGGCCAATTTCCCTGGACGTTTCCACGCTGACTGTGACAAAGTGGTACGGTAAGGATACAATTTCGTGTATACGTCGCTTTATAAGACAACTGGAAGTAATACAATTTAGGACTGTTGTTAAATACGAAGAATTAGTTAGCAGCGGACTTTAGTTTATTAATGGGCTGTGAAGTTAGCGTCTATTGTGATATATTTTACGTTTCAGTGTGTATTATATGATGGTACTGCAAGATATATAATTAGAAGCAGCTTATTTTAAGATTTTTTTTTTATAAAATACCAAAACCAATCTTAGATAAGAATATGGTGGAGAATATACGTGAAAAACAAGTTTAAACAAAATATAAGATTTAAAAAAGATATACTTAACAAAAAGAAAAGATGCATTGCCGTAACAACCAAAAATATTACCATCGACATGAAAGTTAAAGAAGGAGTCTTTGTGATCGTTTAAAAGTAAAATAATTTATCTACTTTATTTTTTATTCTAGATATATCAATATAAAAGTATTTTTTAAACTCTAATAAACGAATCACTTTAAGTTAAATGTAGAGTAACATTTTTGATATTGATGTGTCAGGCACTTACATAGCATCACAACTTTTTATTACTTAATATGAATTTTTACGTAAGGGTGTGTCCACTTTAAAAGTCCCACGAGACAACTCCCTTTTATTGGCCGAAAGTACATATTTGTTTGAACATGTCTAAGTACGTGGCATACATCCATTACCCAAATTCAATAAATTTAATCAACAAAAAAGTAGTTGATTTTATATTTTAACCATCTAGAAATGATATAATTATTTATTATTTTTACATATTTATCACACCTTATATGCATCAATAAAGCCATTTATTAAACTTCTACTTCAACTAGACTAACTTCTAATTTCAAATAGATAGGCCTATTTAAATCTCGTAAAGCTAGCAACCTAATATGAAAAACATTAAAATCGTGTGTGTGTCTATACTAATATTATAAATAGGAAGGATTTCATTGCTTGTTTGTAACGAATAAACTCAAAAATTACTGAGCTTATTTGGATGAAATTTGGTGCACTGATAGCAGATGGCCTGGCTATGAACATGGATACTTTTTACACCGATATTCCCACGGGAACGGGAACCACGCGAGTGAAACCGCTAGCGGCCGCTATATTTTATCATTTTAAACTTGCCCTAATATCAACCCTCTGCTACGCACGTATAAGTATGTCTATATGATGGAGTGCTTTCATAAAAATCTAATGATATTCGTTCATATACCGTTGATTTTATTGAGACTACCAAAAGCTGGTTCGAGAACCACTTTACAAACATATAATTTTATTAATTTAACGTGTAAAAAAATAAACATCTATTTTTCAATTTATTAAAACCAATTTGGGATAATACAAATAGCCTCCCGGTCCCACATAAGCAATTTCTCAGTAATGATAGGGCTAATAAATAGCCATATTACCCACACTCCACTGATGAAAGCCTGGAGTCACGTATGTCCTATGGGTGGGGAAATGAAATAATTTGTCTTAGGGGGTGCATTTCATATTTGGAGGGTTGAACGAACTTTGCGTTTATATTCAACACGTGTACTGTATACAAATATTTTGGTAGCTGTTGTTATGCTTAGTCAATAGGTAAATGTATGTACTCGTTACCTATATTGGTGAAGTGACAATAGCTTATACTGATTACACGAAATATAACAGATGATATAAAAAAATTACCAGCTGATTTGTCCACTGAAAGCGCGTTCTATAGTGCACGCAGTTCCGTTAGGTTACTAAATCTGAAATGGTATCTGATAATTACTTTTCTCGAATCGAAGCTGTGTAGTGTCGGCTTAGAATAGCACTACTCCCTCTCATCCCGTGGGTGTCGTAAAAGGTGACTAAGGGACTCAGCCTTCAGGAGACGGGAAGCAGCGTCTCCTACAAACTTGGCCATACTGCGATCGCCAACCCGCCTGCCAAGCGTGACGATTATGGCAAACCCCCCTTTTGGGGGAGGTACCCAGCAGTAGGTGTTATTGTGGCTGAGACGACGATTTCTCGAATTAACAATTTATTTTTTTATTTTATAATAACAAAACATACCTACTTTATATGCATAATAAGTTTATTAGAATCAGGATAAGTTTAGATATTGCAGAATTATTTTAATAACGTTACTAATAAGTTTAGACAAGGTGATTTTTCCTCTCCAATTTTACTCTTCATATAGATATTAAAAACTAATAGAGGCGGGTCGCTACGTTCCCTAAAATATAGTTGAGCGAAGCGATGGCTGGTTCATGCGTCATGCTCGTGAACGGGTGCTGCCAGTGGGATGGGTCTGCTCTTGTCTGATTGTGTTAAAATGTGTTGAGATATTTATATTTTTGTTTCAATTTTATAAATTCTATGTTATTTATGATGTTTTGAATTGAGAACGTGGCGCTTGATCAGAATAAATAAAAATAAGTAATGTTCTCCAATTATTGTAATTAAGTATATGAAAGCCATTATTATTATTATTATTTTTAATTTACTTTAAATACGCTTTATGATTATGACCCAGCTGATGCGTCTTCCAGTAACATTGTAAGTTGCGTCTTATATTAATGCACTTTTATCTTTCTTTTTTTTTTGTTTTTGCCCTTGTATTTTTTATATTTATACACTTTAACATAAGTACCTGAAGTAAGTCATGCTCACTCAAACGTTTCTTCGGCGGTGTCGTGTGAGGCGGGTCGTTACGTTCCCTAAAATATGGTTGAGCGAAGCGATGGCTGGTTCATGCGTCATGCTCGTGAACGGGTGCCGCCAGCGGAAATGGGTCTACTTCAGTCTGCTTGTCTTAACGTTGTGCTTAGAGATTAAATATTTTCATCTAAAATAAATTACTATCGACCTGTATGATGTACTTCACAACTTGCAGTACAGTAACCTTGTAATGCGAGAAATGTTAAATGTAAGTCCTTCCTTACGAGTTGAAAATTGTTTGCGGTTAGGATAACCATAAAATGTAATATTATAATTAGTATTATCTTTTGTGATGGAAATTGACCTTACTGATATGTTAAGCTCACTTTTCAATTTGACGACTCTGTATGAAATAAAACAGGGAGAAAAAAATAGCCCTTGACGAGTTTCTTGCCGGTTCTTCTCGTTACAAGGTCTCCCGCCGTAGGGTTTGTGAACCGATGGCGTAGCTTCTTTGACGTTCATAAGTGCTTGTAACAGCCTAGACTGAATAAATGATATTGAATTTTGAATTTTGAATTATGAATAAATCTGTGTATTCGTCCAAGATATTTGAAGGTTAATTAATTATTTTTCACTAGTTTCCGACCGCAATTCGTGGTTCTCGTTCCCATGGGAATCTCGGGATAAAAAATAGCCTTTGTTACTCTCTTGTAATGTCTACTGTCCTTTTAATTTTCTTCATGCCAAAAATCAAGTCAATCGGTTGCTTATTTAGGACGTGAAGGGAGGACACACTTTCGCATTAATAATATTATTATAGTTAAGATGGTTTGAATTAGGGTTAAGATTGTTAATCAACCTTAATAGGTAGGATATAATTTAACCGCCTCTGTGGTCTAGTGGTACAACCACCGGTATCAGACCCAAGGTTCCCGGGATCGATTCCCAGTGGGGGAACATATTGTATTCGGTTTGGTTGGTGGTAGGATTTGTTGTGAGTCCGCCTGGCTAGCTACCACCATCTTATGTGGTTACAATGTGTTCCGGCAGTTAAGATAAGATAGCAAGTTCCAGTGATTGAGGATTCCGGGAGAGGCTCGCTTCCATCTTCAGCCTTATCAATACTTAACATCAGGTATGATGAAGTCTAAGAGTCTCCCCGCCGTTTATAAAAAAATATATAAAAATATCTGAAAGACAACAACGCATACGCTTACATTTGGTCAAAGCCAAGTGTAAGCTAAATTCCAGAAATAATTCGACGCCATAAAGTAAGAAGAATTATTTCCAGCTTAATCGAAATTTGCCAAGTTATAAAAAGAATGAGGCTATTTTCCACTCATACGATACGAATAAATGAAACGCGCCGTAATGTATGGTTCAATCTCTGTACGCCGTAAAGTGGGACACGCGTGAAAATTGCCACTTTTTCATAATAAGCCCGCCTACAAATGACGATGTTGGGTACGAGAAGAAAATTATTTTATGTTAAATTTTATGCGTTCATAGGATGCCGAAATGTTTGTTACCTTTGCCTGATTTACATTTGCCTTGGCTTCAATATACAAAGATATTTGGTTTGATATCCATTTTAAAATAGGCTATTTGATAGGTTTTAAATCCATGTTATATTATGTAGTAGAGTATAAGGAACCCAGTAAAAGTTGTTTTCTTTCAATTCTGGTTCATATTTGCTGAAAAATATCAAATTAAAAATTCAATATTTAAATAACGCGCCAAAACGCTACATTGACATTAAGGCGCTGCAATGGTATCTCACACTCAAATATCACTAGCCTGTATTCTGATCTGTAGGACATATCCTCCACATACGTAGGCAAACGATGTTTACAAGCAGGTGACGTCATCATAAACTCGACGGATCTGGAGCGTATTGTGTCACGTGACAAACGTTTAAAAAAAATGCATTTTTATTTACGGATTTTTAATTAAAGTTATTATTATTTTCAACGTAAATACGTAATAAATAACCATTTTTAAGGTCTTAATTTATACTGATAACAGTAATTGAGACTTTATTTTTCGCGTTGTCAAATAGCCTATTACGTTACTTAATAACGTAATTTGTAGGCAAGTTTCTAGTACGAGAAGAAAATTATTTCATTAGTGGTGCTGTGAACAGATATGTTCGCAGGTGTAGTGTAAGTGATGGGCATTATGGGTTTTATTTTCATTTTTTTTTTTTTTTTAAATGCATCCGTAATTCCGTATTGGCATTCACGTGTCAATAAAAAATTGGGTTTACTGACAACCAGCGTCTGCTTCAACACTGACACATGCCGAACTTAGATCCCTTTAGATGCAACCGTGAAACATTTAGTTGTAGGGGGGTTTTTTGTACTAATTTGATTTATGTTTTTTTTTTTTTTTTCATTTATTGACCAAAAGTATTACAAAATACATGATATTTAATTAACACACCGCTACAAAAGCCGTTTCGGCTTTAACTGTGGCGGAGGAGTTCAGCAAATATAACAAATTTAAAATGTTAATAAATTGTTAGAAAACATAAAAAATATAAGTACATGTTTTTTTTAAAGTATTATAACTTAATAAGAAACACATATTGTAGTTAGTAAAGAAATTTTGATTAGTAGATTATTTTTTTATACACAAAAAATTATAGTTACAATCATGTGATTTTTGTATAATAACACATTCATTATATGACTTGCTATTTGTTAACTATATTATCCGAAAAATATTTCTTAACAACTGTTTTAAAATTATTCTTTTCTATATAGTTCCGAACAAAATCGTCACTCATTTCGTTAAGCAAATCCGGTAACAAACATTTCCAATTTCGTCTCCCGTAGAAATTTCTAAATTTAGGTATATTGAACTTTTTAT
Organism: Chrysoteuchia culmella; assembly: GCA_910589605.1. Classification (NCBI taxonomy): domain Eukaryota; kingdom Metazoa; phylum Arthropoda; class Insecta; order Lepidoptera; family Crambidae; genus Chrysoteuchia; species Chrysoteuchia culmella. The sequence goes on from OU342653.1 coordinate 14,481,330, forward strand.
TATGTACTTTTCTTAAGTTTGACGGACGCGTGTAAGTGATTAATTTAAAACAATTGCAATGTTCATCGACTAGGATGGACAACTTAGTTTTATCGTAAACCGTTAATACCTTACAATGCTCAAATAAGCTAGTCTCGCTTTCCTTTAATTTGATTTGAATCTTAGTTGGAACTATTAGACGCAATAACCTGTGTTGTAGCTTAATAATTTTCTGCAAATGTGTTTTGAAAGTTCGGCCGTAACTACTTAAGCCATATCCAGTTATATCCACCAGTGTCCACTGTCTGCGTCAAATAAATGTTTTGAGCTTGAGTTTCAGAGTATTGCCTACCGGGTCAGGGTCATTTATTCGATACCCGTTGTGTTTGTTTCGGATTTAAGCAATACTATCAGAGTAATATAGGTATGTAGTTGATTTTGATTATTTTTGCGGCAAATAGTAAAAGTCACTATTTCCGAATGGTCCGAATTTATTCCGAATAATTTTATGTCTATCTTACATTCTAGAAATATAATATTTATCAAATTGTTCTCAAGGAACCTCAGCATTAATATTTATTGGAACTTTCGTTTGAATCTAAATATTCAACAGAAAATTATTTCATTCAATAAATTTATTTGTAACCAGTGACTAATTGCCAGAAAATCATAAAAATATCAATTAAACTAGCTTCTGCTATTAGTTAATAAATATAAAGAATATAAAGTAATACAAAAAAATTGGAAAAAAAAACTCGGCCACAAGTGTATTCTCCGATGGGACTTCACTTGTAGCCGAGTTAATTTTTTCCAACCATTTTCTATTTAAAATGTATCACATAAAAATAGCATTGAAAATGCAAAAAAAACCAAAAGTCATAAAATATAATTTGTTTATATAATGGACGATAATGGAGACGCAATATAGTAAATGAAATAATAAACACAAACAGCAAAAAATATCACAGCCATTGTTTACGAGATATGTAGAGCTCATAGATAATTGTGTATTGGATACCAAACTTACAAAACTTTTAGAAACACACATTATTTATAGATTTAACAGCCAGATGACGTAAAGAAAGAATTATCTCATGAAGTTTTGTCGCAGATAGATCTCGAACTTTCTACCACTGGCTTATTAAGAAGGGACACTACCACTACATCATTGGACCGCTCTCGTGTCATGGTTCACAATCGTCTCAAAAATATAAAACTTTTGTAACAGATTAGATATGTAAGGCCGGTATTATACCATTTGTATCTTTAGGCCTAATACGAAAATACCGTATTATACCATTTCCTAGCTGAGTAGTGTCGGCTTAGAATAGCACTACCCCCTCTCATCCCGTGGGTGTCGTAAAAGGCGACTAAGGGACTCAACCTTCAGGAGACGGGCAGCAGCGTCTCCTACAAACTTGGCCATACTGCGTTCGCCAAACCGCCTGCCAAGCGTGGTGATTATGGCAAACCTCCCCTTTTTAGGTGAGGCCTATACCCAGCAGTGGGTGTTATGTGGCTGAGACGACAACAACGATACCATTTCCAAAGGTATTTTTAGTATTTTTCGATTTATATGTTTTAAAATCAACATCAGCTAAGTATAGAGTATCTATTTAACACGGGGGAGGGGAAATTACGCACAGTGAGGCGAGGAGGTCCGATAAAAGAAAGTCTATTTCAGATAAAACTAGCACAAACTTGCAAAATAGCATGACTGTGACGAGCGGCGTGTTAGTGTAGAGTTCGTTCATTAGGCGAGCCGAGCCGAGCCGAATCGAATCGCAAAATCATCATCGTCACATTCATCACCACCATCATCAATATCATCATCACCACCACTTCCATCATCATCATCACCACCCTCATCATCCAACATCATGTTTAAATTGGACGGAAATCGGGATGGGACAGACAAGAAATGCGATTTGATTCGATTCGGCGCGTTACGGGGCGCGTAATAAAGATTATTTGCACTAATATTTATGCAATCTGATGATCATCATCAATAGTATGATATTACATTTGACAATTTAGTTAACAGTCATAAATGATATGTGAAAAAAATATTATGTATTAAAAAATAAAATACCAAAAATACCGTATATTATTGTATTATACCGGTATATTACATGATCATTTGGTGTAATACGATATTTTCAAATCTCTATTACAGATATTAAATATCCTACGAGTACAGTGGTACAGTACAGTGATTCTACAAGTTGAAGAGAAAATCAGTTGAAAGCCACGTGGCGCAAGGACTACCTAGCGAAACACCTGATGACATTTTTGTGTCAAGATATTTTATACTTATTAATTAAGTTACTACGAACATATTTAAAATAGCTTACTTTGTCTTCAAAATGGCGCCAAAAGTTAACACTATTTTCCTGTAAAACTAAAACACGACCAATAAGCAATTACACAGAAAGAAAACAGCTTACAAAATCCATCCTACAAAACTAAAACTGATGAATGTGCATTCGAATTAACAATTCAGGCGCAAATCTATGCAGAACGTTCAATAATTTCTGCCGTTCGAAGGCAGAGTATAAGAGCAAAGCAATTATCTGCCTGGTTGGTACAATATTTAATATTTTCCTCACCATTTGCTAGTCCATTCATCTGACTCAAACGCGCATCCATAAATTTTCATATCGACCATTCTGTCAGTATAGAACCCCTTACCGAGTAATATTGCATTACTATTCTGATTCAACATTATTTATTACTTGAAAAGGCTACATTGAAAACAAAACCGCAGCATAGACACAATTTGTACTGTTTGTCGTGTTTTGTGATAAATTATTTCTTGAGAGAATTCTGCGAATAGAAATATTGTAATAGGTACTTAGGTAATTAATTATTAAATTTATGCATGTATTTAGTCCAAGAACAATATCAATTGTTTACAATCAATATTTAAACTTTGTGTTTTTGGATGAATAAATATTTATACTGTTCTGCCAATACAATCTAATAATTGTATTCGCTATTTAAAATGAAAATGCAAAATGTAATAATTAAATTTTACATTTTATTTGCTTTACAGTAACGCCGAACTTATGATACCAATAGCACCAGCAAAAAATAAAAATGAAAGTCACAATTCAAGATTTTATTTCACAGTTCAGCACAGCACGTAAGAATACAACGTAAATAGGTATATATAACCAAAAACAATAAAAAACCGTTGCAAAAACAGATAACAATGAAAATGTTTCAAATCTCGTTCTGCACACTACCAAAGGGTAAATATGAAATGATTGAGCCAAATCCCCCCAAGATTGAATCGGAAAAGTTTTCTGCCAGTGGCTCAAAAAACTTATAATTCAGCTTACCTCTCGGCTATTGAATTTTCCCGTTATTTATTATTGGCGATAAAATAATATTAATCTCTTGGGGTTTTCGTCGGATTTTTTGCTCTCTTATTCGCAATTTGGTAAATAGCCATAAAATGTTCCCGCGTGGAGTTATGAGGATGTTATCCTGTCTTGTCAAATAATCAGTTTTTGTAATTGTCATTTTTCTTGATTCTATGGTTGTTCATACTCGTTTATTCTTGTAGAATAGGATAGAGATTTATTTATTTATTCCAGAAATTGAAAGGGACTAGTTTCCACATCTAATAAAAAAGTGGCGGCGTAACTTCTCATTTTTTACTACGTTTGAGTCTCAAGCCTAGTAAAAAAGGATTAGGTTGAAATAAAACAACTTTTACGGATATCAAACGCGGTATATTTCCACGAACTAAGTTGTAATTGTCCGTATTTTAGGTTTTTTAGGGGTTTTTTTATTTTCCCGACGTTTACAGCTGCCGTGGTCACGGGATGAAGGATTAGGTTCTTTGCATGAAGATGATTTTAGAGAAGGCTTCTCTCGATGAAAAAAAAGCGTAAGCACCGTTTTTGACAAAATCTTGACAAGGATGGTTGTTTTCCCAACTGTTAATGTGTACATAAAGGAATATTTTTCTTACCATTATTTGTAGGAAAATGTAGCTATCCACATTAATATCATCGACTCTTATCACATATAAGTTGTAATCAGTTGTGGTACTTTCCATCCGTAAGAGGGATTATGTTCCCGATATCTTAGCGAGGGGTTGCCGCAATAAATACAGAAAGAGATAGTTAGGGGGAGATATTTAGTGATGTTCAGATACATTTTGACCGCCTTTGTGGTCTAGTAATAACATCCAGATAACCCGATCCAGAGGACCCTTGTTCGATTCTCAGTGGTCGTAAATTATTGTATTCGCTTTGGTTGGTGGTAGGACTAGTTGGAAGCCCACCTGGCTACCTACCACTGTCTTATCTAAGCGTCTATAGCTATAACAACAATGTTTTCAGTGTTCTTGGGTTCCTAGTCAGCCAGTTTAGAAGGATTCTGGGAAAAGTGCGAATCCGCCTTCAGTCTTATCATCACTTAACATCTGGTCTATCAAAAGCATCCATTAGTAAAATTGACAATGATATGAAAAGATTGACGTTGATATGAAAAATCCCGAGAAAGGGCGAAACGCAGATTTTCTCATTTTAATTTCATGTAAACGTCAGCGACTACTATTCTTCTCTCACTAGTTTAGTTACTCCAGTATCCTCTAGTGTGACATTAGTCTTGAAACTCCAACAATTTAACTTGCGAATATCACAGTTTATAGTATGCACTCTATACTCGATGGACAAGACGAGTTCTGGAATGGAGACCCAGAGTCAATACAAGGGGGTGCGGCAGATCACCGCAGCGCTGGATAGATGACATCCGAATTCCGACGACATGGAGGACAGAACTGGATGAGTTGGGCACGAGATCGCCAGAAGTGTGCAAAAGAGGGAAGAGGCCTACGTCCTCGATAGAATATAAAAGACCACCATGATGATGATGAAGCATTCTATAAACTAATATTTATAAGGTAATTATTAAGCTCTTGTACAGATCACATCACACAACAGCACATCACTACACAAAAATTCCCCTGCGTTAGTAATCTGGGAATTTGTTATGGTTTTAAGGGAAAAATAAATGTGAAAATGGTCCCATGAGCCCAATAATTTATGAAAGCTTTAACTGCCTCTTACTGTTACTCTACTACTCTTACGACGATCTGTTTGGCGCAGGGGTACTAACCCCACCTTCTGCGCCAGAGGTCCCGGGTTCGATCCCCGGACAAGACAAATATTTGTGTGCATGAACATGTTTATTTGTCTTGGTCTGGGTGTTTAATATGTATATTATGTATGTATTTACAAAAAAAAAGTATATAAGTATGTTTATCCGTTATCTAGTATCCATAACACAAGTTCTTCATGATACTTAACGTGGGCTAGATAATTGGTGTGATATGGAAATATTTATTTATTTATTTATTACTGTTTAGTTGGTGGTAGGACTTGTTGTAAGTCCGCCTGGCCTGCTGTCGCCATCTTATCTAAGTGTAACGCTATATTAACAATGTCATCAGCTTTGTTGTGTTCCGGCAGTTAGAGATACGATAGCCTCGGTGGTTGAAGATTCCACAGGCTGATTATTATCTAACTTAAAATCACCTAGCAACCAATTTCGCCGCTGGCATTACTGCCATATTTCCTTATTGTATGACAGCTACAACAGCGACGAAACAGGAAACTCAAACGGTTTTTTACTTAGATAATCAGCCCTCCGGTAGAAGCGTCCTTCTAGCCTTCAGGTCGCGTTGAGTGCAGGCAGCCACGCCAACTGCCTGCACCCAACGCGACCTGAGGCCAGCCCGAAAGCCTTTGTTGTAGCATACTAATGAAACTCAATCTAAGCGAAACTTACTCCATTGACTCGAAAAGAAGAAGCCCGGCAACAAAAAGGTTTTCCCTGTCTGTTCCCCAGCAGTGAGGACCGAACATCTGGTGAGCTTCGTGAGTTAAGATTTTAGGCCGAAAGGTACTTTGTTCTGACGGTTTCGCGGTCGGTTACGGACACCGCGTTGCGCAACACGTCGCCGTCCAATGTGAAATAAAATATTGAAATGTAATTTTAAATATTTATGTAAGGTATAAATTGTATGGGCCTAATTCCTAATTTAATTAAATATATAATAATTTACAAGTCTAATGATGATGATAAGACTATTAGTAGAAATAAAGTTCATGCTCGAAGGCATATGATTGTAAGTAATATAATATACGTGTTTAAATGTGTATTGTTATAGTCAGTCCTAAGCTCGGTAATAATGATAAAGATAACGACATGAATAAAATATTTTTTTTTATCAACGTGCTGTCGTGGTAAGAAATTCACCTAAGGTCACCACTTCAGTCTGCACTAGATAATAATGATAAATATGTAACAGAATTGGATTTTTTTATGAACGAAAGTAGACGCTGACGTAGGTAAGAAAGTCCTTAAATAAGTTAAACTTCTGACTGTTTTGTTCTGACAAACTGAAATGAAAATCTCTTTTCCCTGTCCTTATAACAAGTCAACGTAACAGACAAAATGAAGCACATGTCACGTCACACTTTCATGTTGCATATTTTTCGTCACATAAAATATTTCCCTGGCTCCATAAAACGATAGCTCAGCAGCACCCTTGGTTGCGGTTAAAAAAAACGCAATATCGCATGAGTTTGAAGGGAGTGGGCCCTGTGGATTTACAATATTAAATTGGTTGACTTAGGGTTGACAAACGCAGTTTCAAATTTTTTTAAGTTGCCGACTACGATATTGAAGATTTTGAGTCCACATAATATCGTTTATCAAGAACATTGAAGTTATCTTATATATGTCTATGCGCAGTTCATTGTTGTTCTATGGATCTCTGGTTTGATAATAAATATTTTTTATTATAATTTTTATTGTTATCCGACTTCAAAAAAGAAGAAGGCAATTCGTCGCTTATTCTTTGTTAATTTTATTTATGTTTACTGATTACTCGAATACGGTTAAGTTGAAATGATTTAAACATCACACGTACATCAGGTTTATTCCCGAGTTGGTCCCGTTATTTGAAAATTTGGAATCGGTTCAGTAGTTTTTAGAAAATAACAAATACTGTCGTTTTCATGACGGTTACATATATGAGTTCCTTGTTCATGGAGCGATTATTAGTGTATTTAAGTACTAGACTTATTCTCACGTTATAAGTACATTGTATATTAAAAAGTAACACCCGTTTGCACTAAAGTTTAAAAGGCACTTCTTTATTTATTTATTAAAACAGTGTACTTACTGGCTTACAGTTTACCCAAAACGGCAGCAAGTTAGGATAAGTACATTATTATTCGTAGAATTATAGTAGCAATCCAAAATAAATTTAAATTGCAGATTATATATAAAAAAATGACAATAATTAATAGGTACAAAATTTACACAATACTATTATTGTCAAAAGGCATCTGAAAACTAAGTCTCAGTAAAAATATCTTATCTATCTGAAGACATTATTATTATTAATAACTAGCGGATCCTCGCGGTTTTACCCGCGTGGTGCCCGTTCCCGTGGGAATATCGGGATAAAATACAGCCTATGTCACTCGGGAGAAATGTAGCTTTCTAATGGTCTAAGAATTTTCTAAATCGGTCCAGTAGTTCCTGAGATTCGCGCGTTCAAACAAACAACTCTTCCGCTTTATAATATTAGCATAGTTAAGAATAGTTTAAGCCTAGGCACTCGATGGGCCCGAAGATTAGCTTAAGTGGATTTAAGAACATCTTAAAAGGTAAGTGCAAAACAATTTTTATTACGATTAAGATAGATAACAATAGCCTTAGGTGACTCTTTAAGTTTAATACAGATGGGTGTAAATTATACTTATAAAACAATAGTATTATAGTTGTAATATGATAGCAAACCGCCTAAACCGCCTCTGTGGTCTAGTGGTACAACCACCGATATTAGACCCAGGGGTCCCGGGTTCGATTCCCAGCGGTTTGGTTGGTGGTAGGACTTGTTGTAATACAACAATGTTTTCAGCATTGTTGTGTTCGAGATAAGATAGCCAGGATTCCGGGAGAGGCTCGCTTCCATCTTCAGCCTTATCAATACTTAACATCATGTATGATGAAGGCTAAGAGTCTCCCCGTCATTCATAAAAAAAAAGCCATTTCCCCAATAGTTTAGGATTCCGACAAAAGCGAAATTCCATCTTCAGCCTTATCATTATTTAGAAGCGTTTCCCAGTTCTACACTAGATTAAAAAAAAAACAAGATTATTAGAAAAGGCGATGAATAATATAAAACCAGCCCTATAACTGACCGATTAACCTAGAAAAAGTTCTAGTCATTATGTTGACGCAAGAGCTTTTATTAAAGACTGAAATAGCGAACGTTTTTAAATTAATTATAACATTACATTGAAGCGTTCTTTAGCTTTTTTATAAAACTTAAAAACTCATTACTGAACAAATTAAAATATGAACACTTTATTTACCTACAAAATAAGATACTTTATAAGGATTAGTATACACGTGCCTTCGAACTTCTACGTGATATTTAGACAGAATATTCAAATACTTATTTGAGTTTCAATATGGAAATGTTATTGTTATGAGGTTTTCATTGAAACTTCAATGGAAATAAGACCTTAGTGACAAGAAAATTTGTACCTATAGAATATTTATATCATTTTAGTAAACCTATGGAAATTCGTAAAGTCCCGTTGAAAGCCTGATTAAATTTTTATACAATAATTTGGACGTAAATATCTCTTCGACGAAAGTAAAAATTTTGAACTAAAAATAATAACACAAGTCTCCAATTTGCGGAAATAAATAAGATAATTTTTACATTGGTCAAATTATTTAGGGAAAGTATTTGTTAAACCACTTAAAATATACCGAGACGCTAATACGTGACACGCAAGTGTATTATTATTATTTGTATTATATTTGCAACTAAGAAAAACTCATTATTGCCAACCCTAAATAATTTTTGGAGTTGCAACAACCAAACCCTGCCCTATTAACACAGCATAAAGATACAAACAGTATTTTGTCTTAGACTCTTTCTTGATCAAAGTTTGTTATTATTATTGTAGCCGCGCGGTACGCAATATACGCGATAGGGTTGCCCGCCATCATAGATTACCATAAGCTTACTGCGTACAAAACCTTTACAGCGTGCGTTTGTCACCGCGGCGCATTCGAGACTGAGACGCTCGCCGAACTCTCACCGAGACGAAGTGCGGCGGGTTTTATTCGCGAATGGACCTTTTGTAGGAAGATACAATACTGTATGTATGAACCTGGAGCAAAAACATCATCTATATGTACCTACATACATTTGTGTGACTTAAGCATAGACTTGAAAAGCAGTGTACACATTTAAAAAAGCCAATCCAGTGTCCCATATACGCTGTACATTTTGTCTTGTCACATTTTTTACCTTTATGCGGCATATGACACAAAGAGCATAATTGAAATAAGGCTCCAAATAAAGGAGCAAAAGGTTTCGTATTAATTTTGTAGGTAAGTAAATAATTTCATACTACCAAAATATAGACCGATAAATACTACTTTTGCACTCAATACAAGTTATGGATGTAGTAGGTGAATGAGACATGATCGCGTTCTGCCTTGTTATTCTGAAAATGGTAAATCGCATCGAAAGGCACTTCGCAAATCATCTCACCTGTCATTGTTTTGGTATCTATCTATCTATCCTTTTCTCACTCATTCCATGTTATCTTTTCATCCTTTTTACACCAAAACAATGACAGGCCAGATGATTTCCATTTCATCCGAAAATCACCATTTTCAGAATAGCATGGCTGACCGGCGACAGGTGGTTAATTGTAAATCATTGCGACTTTTTCATACCTTTGATAAACTTAAAAAATAAGTTTGAATATTCGGGCATAAGTCGCGTAATGTTGCCAGACTTGTCGACAACGTGGTTACTTTTCTCGCGCGACAATTGTTCCCTAGTGACTTCAAGGTTTTAAGCTACTAACTAGGGTTTCCTTTGTCCCGTGACATCGTCTTCGACATGTTTATCACCACTACGACTTTTAGTAGTTATTGCTGAATAGCTTTAAGTCATAAAAGCACCCCAACGTTAATGTTGCTCAGAATGAAATGGCAAATCGTATACGTAATAATTTACAACCGTAATAAGCTGTTTGTCAATTTTGCAGTTAACAGTTGTAGTTGGTTGATTAGCTGACGATGTTTTATTGTTTTATTTTTGTTTTAAGCGCCGCAGGGTTTTATTAACTTTTGCCAGGTTATATAGATTGTGTTTTTGCTGTGATTTTAATTTATAACCTTATTTCTTTACTAACAGGTAAGATATTCATTCATATTTGCTGATAATTCATATTTATGACACAGACTTTATCATTCACTTTCAACCTTTTTGAGTAGTACAATGCTAAACGAAAAGTGGTTCCAATCTACCAGCATTCTCTCTCAAATACTTCCACTAAAATATAAAATAGTTTAGCGCGTATTATACTACCATGTGAAGTGAGGCTTGACCTCCGAAAAATTAGGACGAGCCATTTGGATCTCTTGTGTACAAGTTCCTTCCAATCTGGAGTTTGGAGGTCATGCCAATTTCGCTGGACCTTGTTCAGATTTTTCAATAAGTACTTAATTTATTTTCATGTACAAAAACATTTTAATTATTAGACAACTCAAACAAAATAAACTCCCTGTAGTTACTGCGTGGTCACGAAAACTCGTAAAGTCACATTAGTGTAGTCTTAATAAGTTTGCTAAGTAAACACGTATCTTTAAGCCATAGCGAATTGAAACAATCCCACTCCGTATCTCAAGTTGGCGTTCGTTCATCGTACAGCGAAGTCCCTATGGAGCGCACGTGTTTGTTCCGAGATTGTGTGCGATGTTCCCTACCTGTTATCTACAACCACTCCCGTTTGTTTACAAACAGGTTTAATGCCGTTGTATCCTTAATTTTATTTACCCTTCTCCTCCTCTTCCGAGTCTGCATACGAGAAAAAAACCTTATGAACCAACGTCATTAATCAGCCCTCAAATATTTACTTAAGCAAACTTCCAAGCTTTTGGGCTACCCGCTTCAGATATGTTCCTAATTTGCCTTTCAAATACTTCGGAACACAGAAGTATTCGAGCCGCTTTGACTGCGAAAATACGCAAGGCTAGTGTTACGTGCAAACTATCTCGCCAAGAAGCGAAGTTACTGTTGAGAAATTCCGTCCGCGTAATCGCCGAAACACAGTTCCCTGGAGACCCGTCGGCATTACCCTCCCTATCTCCAACATTCTTACAGTTTAATGTATGCAAACGCATTTTGTTTCAAAGCCTGGCTCCCTCAAGTATGGTGTTACTCGAGAGCCCTCAGGCCGCTCTCACCTCACGACCACCTTCCAAAGTTTTCCCCGACCGTGTGTCACAACATGCTCTTTGATCTACTCAAATGCGAATATAATGTCGGAACCAGTTAAGAGCCTTCCTTTTCCCCTTTATCTGAGTGTACTCTCGCTAGCAAGTTTTTTCTCTATTCTCACGCGAGTATTTCCACGATTCCTTGAGGGCATAAGAAAACAAAATAACGCCGTTTTGTCTTTCAACATTCTGAGACTATTGAATACATTTTGTTTTTGAAATAAAATACGTTCAGATTGATGCGATGTGTTTTCAAATTACGCTACGTTTTCCGCGTTACTTTCAGAACACACTTTGTAAGACGGAGTAAAGGAGCGAAGGGTCTGGCATGAGAATAATTCATAAAGGGATTTCATCTCAACGTGTCAGCTTTGTAACGACGCCCAATATATCATGGACACATTAAAGTCAAGTTAAGCGTTCTGTGCAGGGGCTATCAATCCGTCCAACTAAAAATAGGATATTCTCAATGATGAGGGATTATTCGACGACAAAGTGAGTATCAACAAAGCACCATGTGGCGTCACTTCCAAAATAGATCTCGTCTCCGCGTCGTCGGCGTCACACGTGGCATCCCTAAAAACAGATCGTTTCCTTTAAAAAGTTAATTTGGCACTTTTTGTAGCTGTTCGATTTACAAAAAGGACAATTTTTTAAAGCTACTAGAGGCATGTGCCCTCTTTTAATTAGATGTTAGTGAGGTACGCGAGAAATGTGACTCTTGTTTCCTAAGCAGGGGTGAGTTTTTAAAGTGAAATAGGATGGGCGGATGTGTTAAAAAATTATCAGTTCTTTCCAACAAGTCTTGACTCAGGCATAATTTAAAAGTGAATCAGCTAGCAAGCTTAGGAATAACAGTACTTCGAGATCTATTATTTTATTCGATAAAAAGTCAGACAAAAGCTTTGCCAAATAGAAGAAAAATGAGAAAGAAAATCTTCAGCAAGCTAGTAATGTATAAGTCAATGCAGCAAGCTAATTGCTAACTGACGGTGTCAAAATTTTAGAGACGGGTTTGATATTTCATATCTATTTTCGTGCCTACTTTGACTATGGGTAATTACATTTTCTAATATAAACTGTCAATCCGTTCTGAATACCTACTTAGTATTATTGCATTACCTCTATTTCTTTGTTCGTGTTTTAGAAATATTACGTACGATTTTACGTTGAGTAGGTTAGGTTAATATTGATTTTATAAAGATCTTTTATAACCAATAAGCTATTTCGACTAACTGATAACTGGTAATCAGACATCAGGGTGTCACTTACATAGATGCATAAAAGGTCTGTTTACTCAAAAAAAGTCGATCTCATACCTACGTCAGCTTACCAAACTTTCGTACCCATTCATCTTCGCCTCTTGATGGATGACGTTCGCCGAGCTTCACTAATAAATGTAAACAAAATAGGCATTTTTTGTCCGAAAACGTTATTAATGAATTGCCCCCTACTCACTCCTGCCCTTCTTTTGATAAACTTAATTGTTTCGGATGCCTTGAACTGTCTTCCTTCGATGTTAACAAAAGATACGTTTTTTGAGACATTTTTTCATTCCCCTAAATAGCGTTGACTTGACACATGACATCTTAGAGCGTCTGTTGTTTCAATGCAATTAATTTTAATCCTTAATGAAAACAGAATAGGTATGCGTTTTGAGAGTAAAGAAGTAACTTAGATTTTTATCTTGAGTCGCATTTAACCCACATACCTAGTGTTACCATGAAAAAAAGATTCCGAAAATATTCGTAATAGACCAAATATTTTAATGAAACATTTTTAACGAGCACCATTAATGCGCGAAGCCGTTAAGTTTTTCCGAGAATTCTGTTGAATGTATCACCTAACATAGGATTCATAAAGTAAGGGTATCATACCAACGGAAGTATTGTTAAAATTCTTGATAAAGATTCAGATTTGGTGTTTGTAAAAGCGTATTTTTTTTAAGCTTTTCAAGTTATAAGAAAACATGAAAAAAAAATGTGTTTATTCGTTAACCGACTTCAAAGAAGAAGGAGGTTATCAATTCGTCGCGTATTTATATTTTTTTATGTATGTTGAACATACATAAAAAAATATAAATACGCGACGAATGATTACTCGAGAACGCCTGAACCGATCGAAATGATTCAAACGTTATAATATAGACTTTGTAGGTCCCATTTTTTGAAATTTTGAAATCCATTCATTAGTTTTGAGGAAGTCTTGAAATAAACTGTCGTTTTTCGGTGAAGCGGTTTGATTCAAACTAGTACTGGCTTACACTACTAGTTTGAGTCAAACCCAAGTCAAAAGTGTGGGACGTATTCTAACTTTAAAAGTTGTTGTTTATAAAAAAAAAACCGACTTCAAATATTGCCTACAGGTAGATAATAGCGAGAAACATTCGTTTGATGTGTAAAACTAACTTTTAATACATACTTACATATAATATATCAACTTCTAATTAAGTACAGAAACTCTAGAAAAGTGTTCGTATTGTATGAGATACTAGCTTCCGCCCGCGGTTTGATCCGCGTGGTTCCTGACTCCCGGTCCCTTGGGAATATCGAGATAATCGATCTTTACCAAAAATCAAGTGGATTGGCTGCTTAGAGGGCGTCAAGAAAGGACAAACAAACGGACAAACAAACACATTTTCGCTGTAAATAGGATTAGGATATTATCTTTTCCCAATACGGATCAATATTTTTTTAATTGCGTTTTGTTTAATATTTTGGTAAGTTATAAAAAAAACTAAAATAACATTCAAAATTTTTACGAGTAGAAATGGTTTTAATCCCTTAACTTAACTAATTTGAATATTAACTAATATGCCTTACATTAACGAAAATACAAATTTCAAGGTTTTATTTTGATTATTTCGTTTACCGACGTTTTTGCACCTTCACCGCGAATAAAGGATTCCGCTGAAGCTTATGCTTATAACAGGAGGTTTACACTTCCTCGACCGGTTGACATCTGACTGTGATCAGTGACACAAAATAGAGAGCCATTGACTCATTGACCGTAATGTTAGTGGCAGCTTAAAACTCACTTTAAAAACACTAATTGGGCAAAATGCCGAGAAAAGGTTAGTGAATGTGAATCAAACGATGCGAACTGATTCTTAGTAGCCTGTCAATAATATTATGACTCATGAGATGTAAGTGTTCTTTTTTATTTGCTAAAATATTTCTATCTATAGAATTGTCACAGTTAGGTACCTAATTTCACGAATAGGTATACATTTAACAATGAAGATGGAGATAAGGTATGGGAGATAGAGGATGCTTAATATATTTAAGGAACTGAAACAATATCACACGGCGGGACACATAGCGAGAAGAACCGATGGCCGTTGGGGCGGAAGAGTTCTGGAATGGCGACCGCGCACAGGCCGACGCTCTCTGGGTAGGCCCATGAAAAGGTGGACCGACGATCTGGTGAAGGTTGCGGGAAGCCGCTGGATGCAGACTGCGCAGGACCGATCGTTGTGGAGATCCTTGGGGTAGGCCTATACCCAGCAGTGGGTGCCATGCGGCTGAGGCGACGACGACTACGAAAGAACATCAAAGCGGATAAAATTGTGAAAATCCATAAAGATATAAAAGTCTACAATAATCAAAGATTCCATTTTAACTCATCCATTTTCATTTCCATTTTAACATTTTAAAGAGGTTTTGTTCAAATCTCCATTTAATATCCAATATCATCAGCTCCCTACAAATAAAAACAAATTGTAATGTACCCTATTACCAATTGTAATTTATTTTTTATTTGATTTCAACATCAAAAATTCTTAAAGTTAATATTGTTATAACACAGTGTCATATAAACCAATTCTGGTTTTCCCGACACTGCCGTATTCATCTTCTAAAAGCTTAATCACTTACATACATAATATACAGAAATATAATATCGTAATGTTTATTTTCTTCGTAATTTAGCAAGTACCCATCGGTGAAATGTGTTGTAAACACTTTTTTTTTAGTTATTCGAACTAGTTATTAGATAAGTATGCATTAGTTTAATTACTTTATTACACTTTTTATTGCACGAAATGCCCAATATAATGAAAAAAATAACATATTATAAAAACAATAATTGAACATTTCGCACAGTAAAACGCGCTGTTAAAAATTATAGCAAGGTATTATTTTAGACAAATTGACTAGAAAAATCCATCAATTGGAAAAAATCTTTGTACTTTTATAAGTAAAAGGAGCAAAGAATTGAACTTCACACTTGATTTGTTTTTCTTTTACAATGTTCTTTGTGAAGAATTGGAAGTTATGTTTGCGAGATAGCAAAGTACGCAAAGTTACGGAAAAAGCTCCATCATTATTAGAATACCTACTACCAATACTCTTGTGAGTAGGTAGGTACTTTTCTGTTATTCAAGAAAATTGAATAAAAGATTTTTTGTTAAATTTTAGCCGCCTGTGTGGTCTAGTGGTACAACCACCGGTATCAGACCTAGGGGTCCCGGGTTCGATTCCCAGCGGGGGTACTGGGTACATATTGTATTCGGTTTGGTTGGTGTAAGGACTCCTTGTAAATCCACCTGGCTAGCTCCCACCACCTTAGCTAAGTCTGGCGCCATAACAACAATGTTTTCAGCATTGTTGTGTTCCGGCAGTTCCAGATAAGATAGCCAGTTCCAGTGATTGAGGAATCCGAGAGAGGCTCGCTTCCATCTTCAGCTTTATCAATACTAACATCAGGTATGATGAAGGCTAAGAGTTTGCACTTCGTTCATTTTTTTTTATAATTATCCTTTTTTTTTTCTTTACACAATCTCATGGTTTACAAAATGTGGAAAGACTGGTATCTGAACTAAGCCTTTATCTCAGAGAATCAATAAGTACTCCACCCTGTTTACCACTGGCACTTTAATCACATAAACATGTATTTATTTATGTATGTATTATTTTTAATGTCATCAATAAATTACTACATCAAATTAAGCTGTTCCATTAAGATGAATAGACAATAACTTAACCCTAGTCAAAACAACGAAGCCCAGAACACAAGAAAGAGGTCAGAAATAGCGTCGCCACCCTTTGCGCAAAACATTAAAGCAGTGTATATGTCGTAGCCAACTGGTTCAATGAGCCGTTCAATTGGATGACTAGCCCGTAAATTAAATAAACTTGGCTAAGTAGCCAAGTCGTTGAATGAAGCGTCGACTTGACTGAACGTCATATTCAGCCGTCTTATTATATGAGATGTCAATAAAGTCTCAAGATAAAACCTCCTGAAAACTTGTAGCCGGCGGAGTAATATCAGGCATATTTTTATTATAATTATCAATATTGATATTAATAAAACACTGAAAGTTATAAAGTTATAAGTTAAGTAAAACGAAAAAAAAAAGAATTATACCAACCGAATTGAGAACCTCCTCCTTTTTGAAGTCGGTTAAAAAGTACATAAAATTGTCAGCTGATGCGAGCTATCTGACGCCATATTTGTTTTGAGACTACCAGCGCCCCAGTGGCAAAAAAATAAACTAAATTTGAATCACGTTGGCTGAATTAACGTCAGCTATCGTCATCGTCGTAGCCCTATGACGATGGCTGACGTTAATTCAGTTAACTTACAATAAGCAAACTAGTTGAACGTTAAGTGATGGTAGTTAAATCAACGATCGGCCTAGGCATTCAACTGAATGCCGGCGTTTAATTAACGGGCAAGCCTTCCAATCAAATGGCTGATTTAACCAGATGGCTGCGACATATACCTTTTCCTATGAGTAATTTTGAATAAATTTAAGAGTCATCGCAATACGCCTATTTTCAGACACATCAACCCCTAATCGTACGAATGAAACTTACTATCGTCAGACTATAATATCGTTACCTGTCGAAATGTAGAGTTAGCACGAAAAACTATCGACATTGTATCGAGTAAGTATCGAGCACGTAATGTCGCAAAATAGGAAAATGTTTTTTTACCGTTTACGTACGGTAGGAACGCTGCTCAATATATCATAAATTTTTTTACTTTACTTTCTAGATACTTACTCGAAAGTTATTCGTGCTAGGCCTCCAGGTCATTTTGGTAAAGCAGTCGATGGATTACTAATTTGTGATCGGTTGATAAGAAAGTATTCCAGAAAACCTTTCTTTTGACACTCCCAAACATCTGAGTAGCTTTGTTACAATTTAAATTCGTAGAAAACTAACAAAACTACCACTTTCCACTTTCCACTTTACACAATACACTTTCCAGATAGGTCTAGTTGGTTCGTCATTAAATAAAACAATAACTAAAAAAATTTATAATGTTTGGGCGGTGTATTTTTACTTTGAATCTACAGAGTTTACGAAACAATTTACTAAACAAACAGTTTAAAAGCCTTTAAAAGCTCCAACACAAAGAAAAAAGTTACAAAAATAAGTTAGCCACTCCCACAGTTAGTTTTACTTCCTTTAATAATAAGCAAAATACTGAGTGTAAGACGGTTTTGTCTTGTGGAGAAGAAAATCTTGAAGATAAAGTAATGCGAAATTATGTCTAATTCACATGATAATAAAGTTCAGTCTGAATCGAGCAAGCTTAGTTTACTCAAGAAAATTTGCATATCATAAATGTAATATTTAGCTCTCAACTTGCTAATTAGAACTCGTCTTTCAGGAGCGTCAGCATATTTAAGGAGTTGATTTTATGAAATATTTAACTAGTTTCTCGTAGTAACTCAACTCTTACAGCGTACTTAAATGTTTAATTGAATTTTCACCTTGTGAAGTTATGTTGGTTTGCAAGGATTTTTTCAGCTTAATTATAATTGTTAAACAAAGTCAGGGAAGCCGAAGATGTAGAATAAAACCACGTAGTCCTACACTTTTGCACGTTTATTATCTCTCTTTAATCTTTACAAATTTAAACTTATCAACGTAGGCACAAGTTAACACCTCGAGTGTTCACAACTGAATGTCGGCGCCAGACTCAACTGCCCGCTCGTAGGGCCGGTTGCCCCCTCCAAAACCAAATCGAATATGGCGCCAAACGGAAGCAGTTGATCTGTTTCCGTTTGTCACAGATCAAACTCGCTACTCTTTGTACACAATAGTCAAAATATATCATCCAATATTGTTTGGGATTCATTATAAGTTTTAAAATGTTCATTGATTTGAATTATCAACTAGCAGGTTTCTTATTATTTAAATTGAATACACTTCAATACACTATTTAAACAATTAAACTTAAAATAAACGCTTACAGATTCGTCCATCCTGATAATCATTCACGACCTCGTGACAAAATTAATATTAATAATTAAAATCAAGGTGGAATTTAAACCATTAAGTACAATTAATGAATCCTTATATTTTAACAATAATAATTTTATTGGAAAAAGTGACATTGAGAGAGATTAATATATTTAAATACAAGAATAAACCAATATAGAATTCAAAACAAAAATAAAAATTAGTTTCATATTATTATTTGAAATAAAATATATACGTATATTGTAAATTAAATATATACGATACGAACAGCCGTAATAACAAATATTTATCTGAACAAATATGAATTTCTACAATACTCAAGCATTTTTATTACATCCAAGTTTAGGTAAAAAAAAAAACTATTACATCCTTCTACTAATTAGTTTTACCATTTTCTATCCTTTATTTATACACAATTGCAATACATTTAATTAAAGCCTTTTAAAATCATCCTTCCAAATTCATCATTATCCTGTATGCACAATTACAATATACATGTTTATCCATTTGAACCTTCTGAAATAAAATTAACATTATCATCCTTCCAAATTCATCATCATCCAACACCCTTTTGGTGCCCACAAATCATCCTTTATCCAAAAACCCTTTTATCTATGTCTCATTTACACAGGTTTTTTTTATTAATTGAATATATCAACATAATATATATATTATAAGAACAAACACATTGATTGCCCTGAGTGTGATCCTTCCTATATGCCTATAATATCATATATATTTATTTTTGCCATTCCTACTCTCCCTCTATCTCTATATTTTCAATTTCGCTTGTATAATCCATTTTCACGCTGTTTCCACTAACACTCATTCCATCATCATCCATTCTTTTATTTGAATCATTATCCGTATTAACCTTATTATTATTATCATTATTTGTACATAAGTAATTTTCGTCTGAACTTTCATCACTTTCATAAGATCTCTTAAAATTTAACCAAGGATGTATTTTTTTCTACTGGATGTACACCCCTATATATAGCTTTGCCTTTACGTCGAGTAATAGGAGTATCCTCCACAGTATACCTGTCATTACTCATAACTTGAATAATTTTGTATGGACCTAGGCACTTCATAATTAACTTCTTACTCTTACCTGGGCATAAAATAGATCTTTCTACTCGTACCAAGTCTCCAATATTAAATTTCCGTGGTCTACATCTAGATTTGTCAAAACGTTGTTTTTGTTTATTTAGCGTTTTTTGTATATGCGCATTTACTTCCATCCTAATTACACTTAAATTGTTCGCTAGATCATTTTGTTCATCGTCATCATTAATTATCGACGACCGAATCCTACCTTCCGCCATACTAGTTAAATGCAATCCGAACAGTACTTCTGCAGGAGAGCGGCCTATACCCTTATTTTTAGTATTATTTAGTCCCCATTGTACCTCCAAAACTTTACTGTCCCAATTAGTTTCATCCCGTCCGTGATTCATAGCAGTCAACGAGTCTAAAATAGTACGGTTGTACCTCTCCACTTGCCCATTTGCACGTGGAGTAGCAACCGCGTTCATCACATGTTTCACTCCTTTATCATTCAAACATTTCTTAAATTCTCCCCCGTGAAAGATGAATATCTGTCAGTTATTAGTCTGATCGGACATCCAAAAGTGGCAAAATACTCCTTAAAAACTCTAATACTTCCTTCCTTCGTTCTAATAATAAGCCTTCGTATTTCGGACAGGTTTTATAATAATGAATTTACTGTATGAATCTATAATAACCAAAAGATATTTGTTTTTATGTTTACTCGTGTTGAACGGACCCAAGTGGTCAGCATGCAGGGTGTGATATGGTAAAGACCTTCGGTATCGGGTGTAAATAACCAGATTTTTTTTTCCTGACGAGGTTTTACTATGCGCACATTCCAAACATGATTGGACGTATTTTTTTTCACAAATCTTTTCATTTTCGGAAACCAATATGATTTCTTCGATTTTATTTATTGTCTTTTCCACCGAGAAGTGTCTTATGTCATCGTGACATGCTTTGAGTATATGCCATCTCACGCCCCTCGGCACTAACCACCTGAGCCGTGATTTTATAAACATTGTGATTCATTAGCAGTGATTTTATAAACATTGTGATTCTTTACACAAAAATTTAGTTTTATATCAACGACATTTTTGATATTTTGATCTTGTAAAATATTTTTGATTCGTTCTATTTCACTATCGGAAGACTGAACAGTTTTGAGCCAATCCACGGAAATACTGAACACGATGGGAAAATCCAACTCTTCAATGATATCGCTAGAAACGATGATGCAACTGATCGGATATTGTATCACGATCTGGGGAGGGGCTCACAAAACTAAGCTAATAGAATTAGAAAGAAGTCAGCGTTGTCTACTTTAGGGTAATGTATTTTAAGCCCTTCAGGTTCTCTACTAATCAACTCTTCCATTTAAGTGAACTCCTATCAGTAAGAAAGTTGTATATACTCCAAACGACCCTAAAGTTACACAAATCCCTCCCATATAAAAAAAAATCGTTAGTAAACGAAGGGGTCATAAGGCAGCTGATGTTCAGAAATCACGAACAGAATTTGCCAAACACCATTAAGCAAGACTATCAGCGGCTATGTACAATAAATTGAATAGTGTCCTTAAAATTCATGAAAACAACTTACGGAAATGTAAAGAAGATATATTAAACTGGCCTTTATCTAAGTCCTATGATGACATAGAACAGCTATTGCAGTGACTAAACACTCACACACATACACACTCACTCACACACACACCTACACACACACACTCACACACATACCTAGATATTTACTGACACAACACATTTGTTTGATGATAACATAAATAAATAAATTGCGTGTATTATTTAGATGTCATTAAGCTATGGAAGAGCGGGGCCTTCTGACACTAGTGTCTCACGACACTTAATAGGTTGGTTCCAGCCACTTATGCAAGAGCAACGTACTTTGTTTATGAATAAAACATTTTTCATTTTCATTTTCATTTTCAAAGGAGGTTACGACTTAGAGCGTCTACATGGCACATCCGGTGACCGGGTTTGTATTTCACATCACAATCGAATTCCTGCATCAAAGTCCACCAACGAGCAACCCTAGGGATCATATCCCTTTTCATGAATGTAGCGCGTAAAGAGTTTCAATCCGTAACAATTGTAAATGGCATACCGAGAAGATATGGGCGAAATTTGACAAGCGAAGATACTACAGCTAGGGTCTCTAGTTCATATGATGAAAAATGTTGCTCGATTGGTGTAGTCTGACGACTAAAGTAAGCCACTGGTTTTAAATCTCCACTATCCTGTCTTTGAAATAATATACCACCTACGCCCCATTTGCTTGCATCTGTATGCAGTTCAGTAGTAAGTGATAAATATTAAACAAGAAAATATACCAGAAAAAAGGAACTAGTCTCATGTCGCCCTGACGGGATTCGAACCCGCATCCTTGGGAGTCCGGCCCAATGCACTAACCAATTATGCTACAGAGACCTACGAGGCCACGTCGAACCTTTCTAGTATATTCACCGTTCTACGGTGTTGACCACCGTCGCTTCATCAATGAGAGAAATATCCTCGCATTCGAAAGAAACATCTTTACAGAAGATAAGCAAGCAACTTTCTGGATCACTGAACTGCGCTGCCTCAGCGCCCAAGCGCACGGACCTGTCATCTATCCCATGCAAGATACACTCTACTGATCTTTTACCTACAATATTGCAGCGATTCAGAAGCGCGACCTTTTCGTAAAAATAGTCTTCGAGAGACTCGCCAAACTTATCTCTTTTCGCCAACATATCTGTCATTTGCCCATAGTTTTCCTCTGCAGGAAATGCGGACATAAGTTTGGTTTGCCACTCGTCCCACGAATACAGAAGTGTTGGTAAGCCTTCGTACCTCTTCTTCGCAACGCCTACAAGTTTTGGTAACGCGTAGTGTACAATCTGGCGCTCAGTCCATCCATACAAACTATCACATTCATTTACCTTGGTAAGCTAATTATTTATGGTCTGGTTTTTTAGAGAAGGATCAAATTCGGGCACGACATTTGTATTTGAAAAGCTTTCTCTATTAATATTGTTTGACGAAAATTTTGAGAAAAACCTTTGCAAATTCAGACATAAACTCACGTGGACCTTTTCCTTCTGACGGCGGACGCCGCTGTCGCGATGTATGTCGCCGTACTGATGGTTGCCGCTGTTCAGAAAAACGCTGTTGCTCATACCCGGATACTTCATGCCTTCGATACTCCACTGGATCCCTGTAGTGGTTGCCTCTTGAATATGAGTACGCTGGACTTCGACTTCTGGAACGGTCTTCATGTCTCGAGTGCTCTCGTCTATAATGTGAAGATCGTCTTCCTGAAGATCTTGAATATCCACGATGTGGTGGCGTGTAAACGACTCGTTGCCTTGGAGTCCGTGTCTTGCTGCGCCCGCGGTGAGAATCGTTCACCGGTAATATCGGGGACACCAGCCCAGCTTCAACCGCCAACGGTAGTACCGTTGAACTGTCTTCGTCACGGTCCATCGCCCTGAAATCGATAAGAATGCCACGGACATCAATAGTTCCGAACTGATTTGACTATCTAATATTACTATAAATGTAAATTTTAAGTATTAAATTTCTGACTGTAAACCTTTCCGAACTGATTTGTCACTCGATAACTAATAAGTAATATTGCTACAAATATATACCGTTTTTTTTTAAGTTTATGTATTACATACTTATAGTTTAATAATAATTTAAGAATCCAACTTTGTAAACTTTGTAGGACAATAAAATGTTATTCATTTCGTTTCTTTCATTTTAACGACGCAACACATAACTGTACACAAAAAATCATTCTAACGAAAAGCATACCCAGCAAGCAAATTCATGTTTACCCATTAAATTGATCAATTTATCTTCCAGACATTGACTCACCCTACCGTTAAGAATTGAAACTATTATTGATATTTTAGTTATGCAAATTCATCAACCAGTTACACAGAGACTAGACAGCATGTACACTGCATGTGACAGCACTACCAAAGTGTAGCCTTGGCCATGCACCGTCACACCCCATGTCCCCTTCCAGAATGAGTCAACCGCCCAACCAAAGAGTAGCCTTGGCCTTGTGCTATTAGTATCACTCATGGTTAATGAATACATTCAAGCATATACTTTAAAACATCAACAATACCAACGCAACCAAAGTGTTAGCTTTGGTCGAGCGCTAATTTACAATTAATGATCCCATTTACGAATGCAACTCACACTTTGATGGATAAACTGAATATATCGTTTGTTCCAAATATATTAAGAATGATAAAATTAACCATTGTGTCAAACGCGAAATCAGCACAGCCAAAGAGTAGCCCTGGCCATGTGCGTCAAACACATCCTATTTTACTGAAAGTGTAATCGGCACAGTCAAAGAGTAGCCTTGACCATGTGCCTCAAACACAACCTTTTCTACCGAAAGTGTAATCACCACAGCCAAAGAGCCGCCCCGGCCATGCGGGCCAAAACACAATAAAAAGTGTAACGATTCCACCACTCCTAATACATTTTCCTAAAATATGACTGTAATGAATAAATGCAAACATTTACGTACCTTTTTAGTATCCCACTTCTGACTTTGTTAAACAAAGTCAGGGAAGCCGAAGATGTAGAATAAAACCACGTAGTCCTACACTTTTGCACGTTTATTATCTCTCTTTAATCTTTACAAATTTAAACTTATCAACGTAGGCACAAGTTAACACCTCGAGTGTTCACAACTGAATGTCGGCGCCAGACTCAACTGCCCGCTCGTAGGGCCGGTTGCCCCCTCCAAAACCAAATCGAATATGGCGCCAAACGGAAGCAGTTGATCTGTTTCCGTTTGTCACAGATCAAACTCGCTACTCTTTGTACACAATAGTCAAAATATATCATCCAATATTGTTTGGGATTCATTATAAGTTTTAAAATGTTCATTGATTTGAATTATCAACTAGCAGGTTTCTTATTATTTAAATTGAATACACTTCAATACACTATTTAAACAATTAAACTTAAAATAAACGCTTACATAATTCATACAGATATCTAAGAATGTGTTACAAATGTTTTAGCGCAATATTATTTTTTTCCTCTTTTTACAATGACTAGAGATTACATAGTATACTTACTCTATAGAGACCGCCCCCGAGTTTGCTCTGTTCTGCACACAAAATTTAATTGTGTACTGTCTTATCTGTTTTGTGGTCTTATCTGTCATGTGATCCCAAAATTTTTTGCAGTACAACTGATGTTCTCTTCCTACAAACAGACACTCTTCAAACTCTACGAACAGTTCCGCTTTAAAGTTACTATATTTTTTCCAATTATTTCAATTAAAAGTAGGTAGGTAGGTAGCCGAAATCAGCGAATCTGAGGATCGTATCAAGTGGAAAGACGATGTTTTCTGCCGATCTCTAACGAGAGAAAGGTGTTTAGAAAAGGTTGTAGGTACTTATGTATTCGAATTTATTTACGTTAATTTAAATAAAAGATAAAACGTGGAGCCTGCGAATAACTTGTAAGACAAGTCGATTTTTCTAGTATTTTCCTTTAAAATTTATCATTACAGTATGGCATTGAATGAATGCAAATAATAAAAATCTTTTAAGAAAAAACTTAAGTACATAAGTTAACATATATACAGTGTGTTGTTTATCTTCTGGTATGTATGGAAATTATATTTATCTTAATACCAGTGTGTTGTGTGTGACTAGTTTCATTCTTTTCTAATTTAGAACATATAAAGTAAGTTTGTTGTTATATTTTTCTAATTATAATTTCCTCCATTATTTGCTGACCGTCCTTTTCCAAGGTAAGGATGTTCCCCTCGTAGTCAGCCTCCCTTTTATAATTAGTTGTGAGTTGCTATTATTGTTATAACAGCGAGTGCCATAAGAATAACTGGGCAATAACACTTGTTGCGAAATTTCATCCGGTTTCCTTAAGTTTGGCGATTATTTTTTTTACCGACTTCCAAAAAGGAGGGGGTTCTCAATTCGGCAAATTATGTTTTTTTTATGTATGTACACCGATTACGCCGAGATTTCTGGTCCGATTTAAGTACCAGAAATATATATATTTGCCATTTGGTCCCATATTTTTTTTATTAAGTTTGACCCAGCAGTTCTGTTTTCATTTTATGCGCATTTTTGTTTACTTGTACGATATATATTATATATTATACAATAAAAAAAATGCGTTAAAGAAACCGACTTTAAAAACTAAAAAGCGAAAAATAAGCCTTTTGGAGTCGGTGCCAGCCGAGGCAAGAATAGGAATAAGAGAATAGGAGCACACACAACATAGAATGCCTTTGCCGGCACCGACTCCAAAAGGCTAATATTTCACTTTTTTGTTTTTTTTTTATGTAATCTAATCAATGTGTGAAGTATCAACTGTTTCTATGTAGATAGATATTTACCTATTTACAGGTACACAGGAGCTCGATAACTAAGCAGTGCAGCAATTTTCCTATAAGGATCCTGCGTAAAAAACGCTCCAAGGCTCCAAGGTAGGTTATGGCCGTTATCCTTATCCATAAGGAAGGCATCTGTTTCATTAATAGGGTAGGTACGTATTTATTATAACTAGAGATGAATGTAGGTAAACGAAGACCATACATTGATAGATGACTAAGTTATATGCACTATTATTAGTACCTAGCAGCTTAGTAGTAGTACTTTCCGAGAAAACGTTTCCAAAAAAACTCTACGGTCAACCAGAAATTCCCCGACTGTACCTCCATACGTATAATGAAAAGTTTCAGCTTATACTATGCGTAAGGGTGAATTTCTAGTAACAAACAATTCTAAAGGACCTTTTTGCGGGTTACCAGAGTTACAAGAGGGGCCTTTTGTGCAAGTGGCCGGAATGCAAATACTAGGGAGATGACACTAGTTAAAAAGGGTGCCAATTCTCCAGAGGCTAGTGGCTGGATTTTATAGATAGGAGTAAAGCTTCCATTCAAACTAAATTTGAATTTAAATGGCCAGACAAATGAATAGGTTTAGCGCCTTTGAAAAAGTTGTAGGCAAATATTTAAATAGGCTTGTTATGGCTCGCTATTAATGGTTTTTGTGGAACAAACAAAGATCTCACTCTATAACTCTCTGAATAGATACCTAGGTAATATATCTAGATAAATTAAAAAAGAATCATCGAAATGTATGTACGCGCAGACTTCCGATCGACTGCACCAAATTGGATAATTATTTTTTGCTGTGTTACTTATTGTCAGGACAAGGTTTGTACTTATAGATAGAGGTATAAGATTATTCCCACGGGGACGGTAACCACGTGGGCGTCCGCTAGTAACAACTTTATATGAATTAGCATAGCTTATAACATTGTTTCTTGGCAGGCCCGATGGCGCATTCGCGCTGGGGCCCAATTCTGCTAATTCTTAGTCACAATCGTATACCAATGGTGTTTCAATGGTAGCCCTGTTTTACACAGTTCTTGTAACAACAGTGTAAATAAACACTACTATTGAAACACCACTGAGAGGCAATTTTGACAAAAAAAATTGCAGAATTGACCCGGTCAGCCTGAGCAAGGAATTGTCCCGTTCATTGCCAGCGAAAGGTATATTTGTAGTTTTTACCGTAAATACTAATGCCACAATTTTGTATGTACAAACATTGTTTAAAGACTGAGCAATCTAATGCTATATTTTTATTAAAAAAATAAATAGTTTCCTAGAAATCTTATTAAATTATGTGGTCATTTTCGCTAGCAAAAAGAAAAGATTACCATTCGAGATATTTTTTATCGTATATGAAACGAAACATATGGTTACTGATTCTCAATTACAAAGCAATTGACGTATTTTTTTATTATAGAAGTATTGAAGTGCTCTAGAAGTGTAAGAAAAAAATCGGCAATTGTAAAGATCTAAGTATTAATAAGTGTTTGTACATAATGTCACTTTTATTTGTAATATAGTATTCCTTTTTATTCGTTTTTTTAATACCTTCGTTACAGTATGCAGCAATTGTTTTTACGTAACAGAACTTATTATCTAAATAAACAAAACATAAAAGTAAGTTTTGGATTTTGTTATTCTGTTTAAAATTAAATGAGAGGTGTAAAATTTAGTACTGTAACGCTTAATTTATGCCTGAATAAATACATAAATTGTACTGATAAGCTTTAAATTTAAAGATCTTAACTTTTTTTACAAATTATGTAGCACTAAGTTTCAACATAAGCAAGCTGATGCCTGAATTTGCGACATCTATCAAAATTTACTTAAACCATTAAAAATTCTTGCTACAAATGGTGCTTTTACTAGCGAGGCTGAAAAGCAGAGACCATGCATGTAACTAATACAAATGTAAGCAGATGGCGTTACGCGCGCTATTCACTTGTCCGTCTAGCTTATAGCGCCATCTAGTAATGTAATTTCAAACTATTCAGAGCCGCGCTGACATTATGCTTTCGTGTAATCGTTGTTTGTAGTTTTGTATTATTTTCAAAGGTAGCGCTTTTTTAAAAAAATAATTCCTTTAGAATTTTGTTAACAAATAAGTTAAATTTTACAAAAGTAGGTACTTTTGTTCACTTTAATTTTTTTATTTGAGTGAATAAATTAAATTTACAAACAAAGGGCTAATAAATATAACGCAGTGTTGAGAAACGCTAGAATGTAATGTAATAATGTACTTGTGTTTGGGTTAAATCGCCCTTCCTTTAATTATGTTGTTAGTTAGTCAAATCTTTAGAGCCACAGTCCTAATAAATAGATAGGTATAGAGCTCCCGAACTGAAACTTACGTGCTATATCAAACCGCTTGATGTCCATTTGAAAGTTCATCAAACATAGTGGTTTGACAGGACTTGTGACTTGCCATACAATGTTAAAACTAGCATTGGTCCTACCACTGGAGCTGTTTTTATTCAAACTCGTCGGAATACGATCTGTGATATGAATTTGAGGCTTCCAGCGAAAAGAACTTCAAACCCGAGGATGTTTGCTAACCTTCTCAAACCAAACCATCAAATCTACATGCTTGAATCAAACTGTTTGACTGTACAGTCAAACAGTTTGATTCAAGCAAGTAAAAGCATGTAGACAACAAATTACTTCCGTTCTGTCATAACTTTAAACTGAATGTTAACTCCTGATACTAATTACTATAATATTTAATTCAGCCAAAAGTGAATAATATTAAGTTTGAGTTTTATCTGACGACGCTCTCCGACATCAACCAAACAAATAACATTCACACATTCTATAGCAATTTGTATTATCCTTTATCCACACTGCACCGTGCAATTAATCCATGCTTGCGTAAAACGGGATGTGAATTAAAATTTTCGGAATTCCTCAAATGCCAAAACTGAGCTGACAAAGACCCCAGCATATATCGGCTTTTACCCTTTAACTAATGTAATAAGATTACAAAGGCAGACACAACTCAGGGTCGGGCTTAGATTAACTTCGGCATTGTTGTTAAATTTAACCGAAGATTATCGGGTCGTTAGTTCGATCGGTATAGGTCACGATATTGATAGTACGGATTATTGGGTTATTAGATGGATTCTCAAATTGTTTTGCTGTTATGGTTGCTAGACGTTGAATACAGAAAGGCTGAATTCATGGTTAGTATAAATGGTCTTTTGATATCATTATTATTGTTGTCGTTACCTTATAAATATATCGTATTTTTTTATTTTTGAGATTATTAGGAACCGACTATTGATAATTAGATAATAAATAAATTAAAAACAGCATAAAACAATATTTCAAATTACCCTGTATTTATCATTTTAATAAGCACGTAATTTAACCTCATTTTGCACAATAACAATAAACTGCATATCACGGTTACCACTTTACTATGACTGACTAAGGCATCAACAGCTAGTAGCAATATAAAATAAAAAAATAAAGTACCCTCGTACAACAGAATATTTTTTTTAAGTTGGTGTGTCGTTAAAGACACAGTAGGAGCAAGTGGGTTAAAGAGTGTTTTTCCTTTCGATCTTCGTCCTCTCATTGCACTCAGCGTTCTGCTTATAATCTTTCCTTAGAAATTCCTCGTCACTCTTCCGACTTTCTTTCCTACTCGTTTTCTGAGCATTCTGTTCGGCTATGGCACTACAGGAGGGTATCAGAAGGGCTCAAACTCTTAGATCATTTGGCGATCAAGTTAAATGTCATTTCCTTTCACTTTCTCAAAATTTATAGTTACATATTACCTTATCTCCTCTATTAGTATTTATGTACTTGTATTAATATTATACTTACTCTTCTTCATTGATTTTCTTTCTTTATGCACCAGTTCCCCAGTTTCCTATTATATATTTTAATATAATCTCTTTCACCCAAGGTTGCCTGGAAGAGATTGCTACGTAGCAATAAGGCCGCCTATTGTATGTCTACTTTTTGTTTGTGTTTTCTCTGTATATTTGTTTTATCGTGTGCAATAAAGTTTATTTTATTATTATTATTGTTATATAATGTTTGATCTACAGGATACCTATGATTACTTTATGTGTATAACTTGTTTTAATAATTATAGAATAGAAAATATAAGAAGAAGACATTAAGTATGTATTTAGATTTTATATTAAGTACTTTTCTAGGTTATGTTATCCTGACGTTGCTGGGCAGTGGTTGTGATCACGGGCACGGGATGTACTTTAAATTATCCCACACAAGCATTTGCAGTCGTTAAAACCCACCAACCCGATTGGGCCCGCGTGGTGGGTCATGGCCCATTCTCATTATCGATCCAAAAGGAATGCCAGTGCCCTAGCATTGGGAGGAACCCAATGGCTGTATAATAAAAATTGCTGTTGACAGAAAATCCTTTACTTTTCACAGGCAATTTCTCGAACAAGCGTTCCCCAACGATAATCAAGGAGTCGGCATCAAAGAGTTGATCTGCGTGCATCTAGGGCTCCTACCAGCATTTACGGCTGTGCGACAAGCTCGTCGGCTAGCGCACACAGTTCACAAATTTGCCGGTGACAACCCTGCTGTTCCAATAGATTTGCTATAATTATTATAAATAATCAGTGTATTGTGCCAATTATAATTAAACCGCTACTATATTTAGCTTATTGAAACTTTAACTTAGCTATCCTGCGGGGTTATTAACGATCTTTGCAACAGCAACGCGACAGCGATAATTGCTTTTCGCGTCACGTACCACCAAAGCAAGCGCACGGTTGACGTCCGGTTGCTATGGTGATACTTGACGTAAAGCAATTATCGCTGTCGCGTTGCTGTTGCAAAGATAGGCAATAACCCCGCTGTAGTAACATTTAGAAAGAAGAGATAGCATAATTTCTATTATTGTGATAATAAGTAGGTACTTAGTATTACGTACATCTTATGTTCTGGCGCGCACTGTTCATTGAAATAAAACCACTGAAAATCCTAAAAATACGGACAATTACAACTTAGTTCGTAAAATATATCGCGTTTGATATCCGTAAAAGTTGTTTTACTTAGTATTACTTTACAATCTTGGCTTTTTTATCCACGAAATATGTCCTAGTTTTCTTTATTTGAGGTTTTGTTTTGAAATATCTTTGATATCAAAATTTCATTTATAGACTATGAATTTATGAAAGTTATTAATCTATAACAAAAACCGAAATAGAGAGCCAAAACGTTTTGAGACTGATTGATTTAAAGAATTAATTATTTTAAGTGAAGCCAGTGTTGGAATATTATTATATGTAATAATTTTTTTTATATGTTTTTGTTGATTATATTTTTATTATGATCATTGCAGATTGGAAAGTTTGACTTATACTATTTTATTTTGGATATTAAATCTCTGTCTGTCTGTCTGTCTCCCAATATCTGTGTTTTTTCTTCAACCTAACCTAGCGCTGCATCAAAGGGAAATAAAAAAAATACCAAATACAAACCGAATATTCTCAATACTAAACATGTATTAAAGAGTATCTTAGGTAATAATTTTAATTTTGTGGGTCCGTAAGTAATTGGAAAATATGTCAATAAAATAGTACTTGTAATAATAGTATTAAGGTAAGTATTAGTAACAAAATAGTATGAGTCATACATAATGGAAGTTTTACTTATAATGGTAACTTATTATAAGGCACTAGTCAGTATTCAGGTGAACTATCACCCACATAATCAACATCATCATTTATAACTATAGGCTTCTTTATATTTTTTTCCTCCACATCAAAATTTATAAGGTCCTCAGTGAAAAGGTTAGATTTATGTAACAAAGAAGTAAACAGTCATGTAACTAAACATAAGGAAGGACATTGAATGAAAAAAAATGTAAGCTCCATGCAAAAAAAACAAAACTAAAAGCCTCTCCAGGAGGAAAGATAAAATTCACATTATTAGGCGGTACTTACACTGGTTGAAGCAACATCGAAGCTATTTTTCAATGCTGCTGCATAATTTAACACTAGTTTAGTTGCCGAGCTTGTAGGCATTAGCACAGGACTAGGACTTCTGTCTTTTATGTCATTTTCTATCAACTAACTGAGCTCTTACTATATGACAAATTATTACTATTATATACATAAGGATGTTTGGAACATTCACTATGTCAACATTTTTTTTTATTAACGACGTCCTTCATCATACCTGATGTTAAGTATTGATAAGGCTGAAGATGGAAGCGAGCCTCTCTCGGAATCCTCAACCACTGAGGAACTGGATATCTTATCTCTAATGCCGGAACACAATAATGCTGAAAACATTGTTATTATGGCGTCAGACTTAGATAAGATGGTGGTAGCTAGTCAGGCGGAGTCACAACAAGTCCTACCACCAACCAAAATCTGGTGAAGTTTTCAGGGCTTTGACACAAGCTTCTGCCATTTCAACTTCTCTTGCCATGAACTTTTCTTCAATCATTTTATTGTAAGCTCAGTTTAACAGATTGCTTCTCTGAAAGTATAGTACTCATTTGCTTGATTTCAGCTTCCAACTCTCTGATGGTGTTTTCATTTTAGCAACTATTTTCGCTTCTTTTATGAGTCTTACATCAACAGCTTCTTGTATACGTAGAATAGCATCACTTGTATTAATACTCTGAACATTACTCTCTTTGATTATTTTATTGAAAACACTATGAGGAGACAGTTGGTTTGGCTTCTTGTGTCCAGTAACTTTCTCTCATAATTTAGCCGTTACATCATCGATATATTCATACATATCAAAACAATTTATCTTACCAAACCTGTATATAAAAGTATGAGTTAAGCCTGCAGATGATGTTATATAAGATAGATTACAAGTGACAAAATTTTTCTTGCCATGATATTTCACAAAATATTTTTGAAGTCCTTTAGATATTAATTTATCTCTAAATGTGGGCTTTATGTTAGTATTTTTTCTATACTTGTACCAACCTACAACTTCACTTGCACAACTAGATAAAAGACCTGATAAAAACTCTTCTTTAATTCTTCCAGTAGGCAAATAAAATAATGATACAGATGGTAACGGTTTTACGGTTCGAACTTCAATTTGTGTGTCAAACCGAGCGTTCTCGCTTTGGAAATCAGATAGGTGGTTAGTAATTTCTGATGTCACATTGCCAATGAGAAATCCCTCCTGAAAGTTGAAATTTTTATTGAAGTTATAGCAAGCAACGGAGTCAATAAAATAGGTCTGGAGGTCCTAATTAATATACAAAATTACTTACCTGGCTATACCGAGTTTATGCACTCGTACAAAAGAAAAGATAACGCGGTGCCACTGAATGACACTTTTTCAGTATATGCCATTATAACCGAGTCACATTAATGTAACAAAATATTTAATAGTTTTAGAACATTTATGCGAGATTACAATTATTGTAGTTGAATTGATATTGTGATTTCATGGTAATAACATCACATATTATAAAGTCATGTACAAAATAGCATGACGTGTCGTGACAGTCACTCCACTCCACTATACTGACAGACAGACAGAATAGACAGTTGAATTTTAACCATAGAGAAAAGTATGTGAAGTAGCCAATTCACGGCAGTCCGCTTTGCCGTCGGCTGCATACCCAACGTTTGCTTGCACAAATGAGTATGGGCATTTCCACGTAAAGTGGCAATGTAGGCCATTTCTTATGTCCCCGACACATATCTATGATTTAATTACTAATTTTGTGAACCGCTTAAGGACATCGAAATATTTTTTTTGGTTTTCTAAATATTTGAGCCATAACTAGCATCAAATATTTCTACAAAATAATACAAATATTATATAAACATCAAAGTAAAAAAGTAGATGAACTAGGCGCTGCATACAGTGCAACAGAAAAGAGTAGAAAGAGGATTTTTGAGGAACTAACCAACTACACACCCATTACGGACAATCGTTTAGTCGTCTGCAAACAAAATATCCGTATGTTAAATTCGTAGTTACTAGGCAAAAGCATCCATATCAACGGCCTTTGCGTCTATTGCAGACGGTTTAAGCCACGTTAGTCACCTAAAAAGTTCCCTCCGTGGCACTGCTGGTAACCATACATAGCAGTCCACTACCATGAGTATTTTCAATAAGAGCTAGCGCAGACGACGGATAACGGAGAACTTTTTGTCCGCGACACGTCTTTATTGTTAACCAAATAAGATTGAACTTAGATCACGTATATCCATGAAAAGTACGCGATAGTCCTCGTTATATATTCAACTTTATGTTCTTAGTAATAAGGTCGTGTCGCGGGCAAAAAGTCCTCCAATGTCCAAACAAATTCTCATATAAATTGTTTTCTGTAGACGGAAAAAAAACTGATTGTAGAGCGGCAGTCTAGACTAAGTCGTAAAACATTCCTACCATACTTGTGATACTTGTCACAAAAGAATCAGCTACAATATCAAAAGTCACACCCAAATTCGGTCCTGCACTCCCGTAAGGAATCACCACCGCCGGTTCTGGCGAAGCGTTAACTGGCAATCCCTAAAGGGGTAGGGGCGTTATACTATACCTATTACAATCGTTTAGTCGTCTGCAAACAAAATATCCGGACGATAAAAGCCGATCTGTCACGGTAGAACTGACGGACGAAATGCTACTCTGATATCTGATATTGTTGGTGATATGTAAGAGGCTTTAGAGTTGGTTGAGATTCTTCTTAACCATCAAATTAGGTAAGCCAGAGCCCCAGTTTTATGACGAATGTGTTATAAAAGTTCAGGTTTGAAAGTTTTTTTTTTGGCACCTACACTGAAAAACATCTAGAACTTTTATGTTTTGATTTCAACTATTTTTAAAAAACAGGGAAATTCTCATTAAAAACAAAACAAATATATGCTAAGAATTCAGCGACACAGGTAGACGAAATTCAATTATTCATATTCGACAAAACTTCATTAAAAAAACACAGTAAAAATCTACCACAAATCATAAAAGCGTCTCCTCTATTTACTTTGGTATCGACGCGAAACCAATAAGAGTTATTGGCCTCATTCCCTTTGAAGACAAACACTTTCCCAATAATGACAGCTGATATCTAACTCTCAATTTCAGTGGAAAAAATCCGAATCCACCCTCAAGACCGACACGTGGCCACCTCTCTATTATTTACAAAGAAATAATCAAAATGAAAGATTGTTTTCCGGGAGGCAGAGTAGTTTTTGCAGCCGATTCTCTCGATAGATAACTCAAATATTTCACTAGGACGGACGGTGCAAATGAATGGCAGCCAGGATTGATGGGGCAACGCTTGTTATTTGAAAAAGCGAGAGACCATTCCACCATTCTACTCGGAGATATATCATTGGGTACGTCAACAAAGTAGAAAATTAAAGTCAATAAGCGGCCGGCGGCCAGTAATAAGCTTTCACCCTCCGTTATGAAAAGCCTTTATCTATCTACAGTGAAGGGAATTGGCTAATTTGTCAACGACTAAGACGAGGTGCTAAGTGCCATTTCATTGTTTCCCATACCTTCATCTTCCTCGAGATTTTTTGTTACTTTTATTAAATTCTTTGAGAAATGGAGTTATTTATTTTGGGGCTCGCAATCTGTTTTTACAGATGATAGCGTTCAGAGAGCTTCTCCGTTTAAATTCACCATTATTTGTTATATTCATTTTGGAAGCTAAATTTGCGAGATGAAATAATTCATTTAGTACTAACGATGATTCATATTTCTCCTGAGTACTAATACTATTTAGTTTCGCTTAGATTTTCCGAGATTAA
This sequence comes from Chrysoteuchia culmella, assembly GCA_910589605.1. NCBI lineage: Eukaryota > Metazoa > Arthropoda > Insecta > Lepidoptera > Crambidae > Chrysoteuchia > Chrysoteuchia culmella. Next base: position 14,517,064 of record OU342653.1, read on the forward strand.
CCATATATCCATTAGTACTATCTTCTGAATATTAATTTGAGAAGATTTGAGTTTCAGTAATTATAATTTAAGCAGAAAGCTGAAAATCTAAACAACAGTTGAAATCCTGTAACCCATTGCTGTTGTAATTATGCCCATAGCACTTTTTTCATTTTGCGATATCAATTCAAGTTGCACCAATTACGCAGATATTAAACTACCAGAAACAGATAAGCGAGCATACAAGGCACATCCAAAAGCAATAACGGGCGAGCACAAACAAACGTGAATGCGCATAAAATTGCTTAAACATCTATAATTTATATACCTACATCTGATATCTGTGGACTGTGTAGCAATAAACTATGGCTGTTACCGTTTTACACATTTGTATTTATATGTTTACAATTACATAAAAAAGTAAGCTTTTAACTTTTTTACAAAAACTGAATTTGTTGACACTCATGTCATACCCAAGTACATAGGTACTTGTAAGTCGCAATCATTTATTCCCTACGTATAAACGTAGGGAATAACTGATTGCGACGGCACTGACCTAGTTGTACTTGCTCGTTTCATATTAAAGCTTCTTAATTATTAAGAAAATAACTCCGGTTTGGAAATTATGTACATTGCTCCTTGCCCTTGCACTTCTAAGTAATTGTAATATCATACATATCAAAAGTGTCTAAGGATCAAGTACTTTTGTGACTATAAAAAATATTCAAAGAATATTCATCAAATATAGTCTTTCAGACAAGCTTCTTACTTTAATTATTTCCTTATTGAAGTAGTGTAATTTCCCGTCTGGCCAGCGTGATAGCATTAGGCTAATAGCCTCTTATGAACGCCACAATAGGCGTGAGCTAGGAGAGGCCTATGTCCAGCAGTGGACGTCCACAGGCTGATGATGATGATGATGATGATGAATTTACAAAACAGAATCATTACCGATCCAAAAAAGTTAAAATAATAATCCTCTATAGCGGCGATACTCTAAAACTAACTTGATCCCTAAACACTTTTCATGTGTATATTATCTATTGAGAAAAACTTACGACTTTTAGAGGTAACAAAACTGAGGTATTGTGGACACATCTTTATTCTATGACTGGAAAATTAAGGAAAAAAAAATCTCAAAGCAAAAATCAATTTCAATTTAAGCGAATAAATAAATAAATTTCATTTACTTCTTAAAAATAGTTTAAACTTACATTTTATTTATAGCTGTATGTAAGTATGTATGTAAAGTAGTAATTAAAGATTTTTGAATGCCTCAACAGTTACTGGCGCCCAATCCGTCCGTGGCAGTTGGGACGACACCCAATAAAGTCGGCATGAGACAATTCGCGTAGTCGTGTTTTGGTGCATTTTTATCTGTTATTGCGTCCCACGGCGGAGTTATAGTCAACCCGTGACGGATGTTTATGGGAGAGCATTATCGCCGTTACGATAAATGTACTTTAAATTCTATCTATGGACTAAATGAATACGTATTACTTATCGGTTATGTCTTTGAAACAACAACATTTGCTTTGATGCAGCACTGTTATACCTGTTTAGATATATTAGAGACCGTCTGCCAGGACACCGGTGTCCAGGAGAACAATAGACGGTATCGTGTCACATAAAACGGGGCCTGAGAGGTTAAAGTTGGAATTCATTTACGTTTTGTTACCATTGTGGCCAAACTACATTTTACTGTTTCTGTTTGAAATATTATATCAGTTTATATGTCTCAATAATTAAGACATAATAATAATTTAATAAAAAAACATACATACAAAACAAACATACAAACATACTTCGTGTATTTATAGTATTTTGAAAATACAAAACACAAAATTTTGAGGGACAGTAACAAAACTGACAGTAACAAAAACGTTAGATTGTGATCACATTGGTACTTGTAATCACTAATATTTTTATTCTATAATTATATAGAAATTAAAAAAGTCAAATATTTATGTGAGACGGAATCATGAACATAGTCATAGCAAAGTTTTACAGGAATTATGAACATAGTCATAGCAGAGTTGTACAAGTCTTTTTAAAACAACAACCTGTATATTTTGACGACCTGTGTGGTGTAGAATTTTTAAACGATAAAACTGCCCAATTTAAAAAAGGTACATGCCTCAGTACATAGACATTTTAAATAACAAATAGATTGTTAATAAGTAGTTCTGGGTTAATATAAGAGTATCTTCTGGATTGATTTCAAAATTCTACCTTCAACTTAACAAAAATGTTAATTTAATACAATTTTACCTTTGTAAACCCAGCCTTATGATGTCAGTTTTGTTACTGTTCCGGTCAGCGTAATATATGTTACTATCGAAATAGTAACAAAACTGAGGTAACGTTAGATATTCGCACAAGATGCAAAAAAAATATATATTTTAAAATGCTTAGCGAATTTTGCCGCGAAAACTCATTGACAAATTGGCTTTTACTTCTACAAATTCACTAACATACAAGATACAGGCAAAACGTAGAAACTTGGTAACTTACATGACATTAAGTTTTACACCACCTAAATGCTGATTGTTTACACGACACAATTTGCGAATCTTTGACAAACAACTGAAATGTTAGAATGGCCAACAGATAGGGCTCGCCTCGGTGCTGCAAGCCATCAAGACGAATGATAATATTATAGCAGAGAAAAGTCGGTAACAAAACTGACATGTCAGGGAAATGTTAAAATGAGAAACAAAGTTTAATCAGTAATTTTGATACATATTTGTATTGTTTCAAGGTTGCAAATAGCTTGATTGTAAAGATTTAACCAATTAAAATAACATAAAATTCATTTATGTACCTATGGAAATACTTATTCATAAATATTGAAATGGCAATCATGTAATCAAGGGTGGGGACAGCGCCTACTTGGCTTCCTTGATGGATTACCTTTTTATTAAAATAATAAAAATTGCACTGAAATACTTGAAATAGTTCGAAATCCAAATAAACATTATGTGGATTTATTATGACAAAATTATTTCATCAAGTTATTTGAAATATTCTAGAGAAAAATTAATTTGATTCTAAACCCCTCTAAAACTATAACTTTAAAAACACTGTTCAGGGTGCTAAAAATGTACCCTACTTTGACTAACCCTACTTAACACATTTCAATCAAAAAATCAAAAAGTGAAAAATAAACCTTTGTTAAAAAGTCGGTGCCAGCCAAGGTAAGAAAAATAAAAGTAATTGAAATGCAATGTAGAATTACTTGGCTGGCACCTATTCCAAAAGGTTTATTTTTCACTTTTTGATTTTTGAATTCGTTTTTTTTTATAAAAAGTATTTTTTTACAATTTTAAAAGTTAGTATAAGTGCCGCACTTCGGTTTGACTGAAACTAGTAGTGTAGGCAACTACTAGTTTAAGTCAAACCGTTTGGGCCAACCGCTTAACCGAAAAACAAGTTTTTTTAAAGATTTCTTTAAAACTATTGAACCACTAAATTATAACTTTTTAATTTTGCATTTTACAATGCTATTTTTATGTGATAAATATTAAACAAGAAAATATACCAAAAAAAAAACAACCAGTCTCATGTCTCATTTCGTATCCCGTCAGGGCGACAAACGATTAAAAAATTTGAAAAATGGGACAAACTTGGGAATAAACCCAGTGTTATTTAATGGGAATAAAAACCGAACGTTTGAATCGATCGGTTCAGGCGTTCTCGAGTAATCGGTGAACATACATAAAAAAAATATATATAGGGTAAACGTATAATGATTGGCACTTTAAGAAAAACCAGGGGGCTAATTGTCTAATTTTAAATCTATCGCAATCCCTTTCAATTCGTAATTTGAAAGTTATTCAGGCCGTCACTATTTGACATTTGAAAGGGATTGTGATCGGGACGCGTTTTAAAAGGTATGGAATAAACGAAATTGAACTGTCTAAGCAATATGACAGACCAAAATATCACAATCACAATACTAATCACGATTTTAAATTAGACAATTAGGGGGCTGATCTACATTTGTTAATTAATATTTCTATAACATAGTTAGACAAGATTTACTATTTTAAAAATTATTATTTGATGTATACTTTGATGAATAGACGACAAAAAATTCCGCGCTCTCTTTATTTCAGTACTGTTTTGCCATATTAATCTAGTAGAAAAATCTAATATGACATTTTTAGAGTGTTGTAACATTTTAATAATATCAGAAGACGCATTGTATTTCCATAAAAATTCCTTAATAATTGCGTTTAAATGTTAGAGTGCCAATGACTGGGGGGGTGCCAAGATTAGTACAGGTTACCCTATACGCCACGAAATGATAACCTCCTTCTTTTTTTGAAGTCTGTTAACTATTCAAAACTCATATATCATAACTAAATATGGACTGAATGGAGCAGACAACGCAGTTTATGGCGTCACCACCGCTAACCTAGTGCCTACCCAAAATCTGTTGCTTTATTAAGTTTAATCATCAAAAACTTGTAATTTTGACTAGTAATTGAGATTAACAGATTTTGATAACTACAATCGGTGGTGGCGCCATTAGTTCTTTTGTTTTCCATCCCACATGATTATTGTCCAGTCCACCAAGATCGTACAACGACATTATAAAATAAAAAGTCAATAACCTTTCACTTGAAACCCAGAATATTTATTCAATACAGAACATATTTTAAGAATATCCGCCCTCAGACTGACAATATTATCTACTTTCCCCATTCCAAAATATTAAACATCCCAAATAACTGAAATACTGATAGACTTTTTCGACCAAATTAATCTATTGGGAGTTCCGGACGTTGACAGGGAGCATTCTGGAACTATAAATACATACAAATGGCCCTTGGTTTTTTAATAAAGCGAGGGTAAGTCGAATATTAGACTAATATCCGGGAGTGCAAACCAATGTTGCCTCCCGGGGCACGACTATGTGTATGGACGTTTTTTGGGCTAAGAAATTTGGGTGAAATTTTCGATAAGTGTGGATATACCATAGTCTTAGTCGTTTTTATTAACAACAACAGCTAGCCTGCCTACTATTATTACATTGATTAAGTTGTCTTGCTAATAATATTGAAACATACCTCAGTGCAGCTGCCCTTTGATATTCACCATCACCAACTGTGAAGACCTATGAAAAAACATTTGAATTATTTCAGAGTTGGTAAGCCGGTTACAAACCCAGCTGAACATCTTTGTACAAAGTCGCACCAAAAGTTGGAATGAAAAAGATTTTTGATTCAGGTTGATGCTAAATATTATTTAGTAATATGTAGGTATTTTTATGTTTTTGATAACTCGATTGACGCCATGACTTAAAAACATCAATTGGCTTTTAGTGGCAAACATTTTATTATTTGACTTTGCTTAGTGTTATAGATACTAAAGCCACAACAAAAGATTTATTATTGTTATTAGGTTTAACTATTGTTGTCGGTGAGGTAGATGGCTTCCATCACTAACCTATGGACGTCCACTGTTGGACATAGGCCTCTTCTAGCTCACGCCTATTGTGGCATTCATAGGAGGCTATTAGCCTACTGCTACCACGCTGGCCAGATGGGTTGGTTTCAAGTTTTCCTTCTCTCGCACAGGTTTTCAATGCGTCGAGCCTCTTAGTCGACTCTTACGACATCCCAGGCATGACTGGTGACACTTGTATTCTTATGCCGTCCCCACACGGCAAATTCTTGGGCCGTCACCACACGGCACGGAGTCTGATGTCTTACGGACAGATTTTTTTTACGACTTATAAAGTTGAACCTTTTAGATGAATTCTTTATCTCACCCTCATTCAAATTAAACATGTCTACAGTACATTAGCTCAGCATACATTTCCATAATTGTCTAGACCTCTGAATAATGTGCAAGTCGTATAAACTGTTTATTGAGCTAACAACCCTTCTTGTGAGCTTAAATCATTTAACTAATGTTAATAAGCGGGTAGTTAATTGAATATGATTAGGAAAACTAATGTTTACTTATAAAACAACTATCGCTATTTGATTAGAATTTAATGTTTATTAAAAAGAGATAATTATACAAAATAATAACAAAAGAAATACAACTCTCGATCTTGGTAATTTGTTTTGTTTCTAGTCACAATGAGAATAATTTTATGAGAATGTAACTAAATAATACGTCATGCTATATCTCCTACTAATTTTCAAAAAGTTTCGTAATTTTTTGCTTAATTACATGAAAAACGACTAAACGGATTCGTTTGAAACTTGGTTGGTAGAGTTTATAGACTGGATTAAAATTTAAAATAGTTTTTATCCAACTCAAATCTTCCACTCAGACGAAGCCGTGGGCGCAAGTTATTATTAGTTATACGTAGTAAAGAGACATATCCATAACATTCTTTACAATCATATCTTAACCCGCGGATGCATGTGCACCCCCATAATGCAGTTAATATTAAAATATTGCATTGGACCCATGCATTTTTTTATGGGCGCACACACTGAACCAAAACATTGGCTTTCCTACCCCAAAAGTTTTACCCCACAGAAATAATACAAGTATTTGTACTCTCTCTTGGCCTAAGGAGGTCGGGAGGCTTAATATTTTGAAAAAATGCGAGATACTTTATGGCGTTAAAAAGTGCAGTCTAATAAATGGGCTTACGTATTAGTTTCATTACGGAAAGAGTATATTGATGTTGTAGGGCGAATAAATTCATAAAGTTTTGTATCAATAATATGAAATGATGATACATAATTTTTTTATTAATTTGTTTTGTGGTATTATTTCATTTAAACTCTTAGCTATTCAGAGTTTCTATTGAATGACGGATTCTAGGGAATCGACAATAACAGTTTGTTACTGTAGAGCTTAATTAAATAGTCAATTTATTTTAATGAAAATTTTATCTTTTTTATTTGTTTATACCGTAGTTAATTTATTTGAATTTAATGCTGTATCATCAATTCCTATGTAAACTTAAGTTATAATTAATAAACTTTCTTTTTTTAATATAAGTGCTGATTAATTTGGGAATGTTATGTACGCCGTTATTGTGACATGCATAAGATAATATTTTGTAATAGTTTGTGAATAAGAATGTGTTAATGTTTGTCATCTTTCTTTCTTATCGTATGAGGATTAGTGGCCACCTCTAGTGTCAAAGTTTATCGGGCCGCCTTTAAGGACTCTGACTTGGCTTAATGACTAAAAACAGCCGGGACCGACGGTTTAACGTGCCCACCGAAGCACGGAAGCGCTCAGTTATAATGCCACTTTACGGTCACCCATCCGACACCTGACCGGGTCGAACGTTGCTTAACAAACGTGATCGAATACGATCAGTCTATCAAGCGCCGCTATGAGCGCTACGCTATACCTATTGTTTGTCATGTGGCTGTATTAATAAATAAATACACCTTGCACTCCACCTATCCATTCATCCAGGGGGTTACTCTTGACGCTATTGCATTTAGATCGAGATTGAATGTCAATAATTATTACTGACTTTCGATATTGATTCGATTTTAATTGGCTACAATTGATTTTTAGAGAACAAATTTACTTGTATTTTAATTACAGTTTAATTACTTATTCTAATGTGATAAATATTATACTGGAAAAAAGCAACTTGTCTGATGTCGCTCTGACGGGATGGGACGGAATGACAATGAAACAATTTACTTTTTTCTAGTATATTTTCTTGTTTAGTATTTATCACATAAAAATAGCATTGTAAAATGCACAATTAAAAAGTTATACTCATATTATTGACTTTTGATGTTAATTCAATCTCGATCCAAATGCTATAGCGTCAAGAGTAAGGGGGCTGGTCTGATTCCGGTAGTATAGACAATAAAAATTATCGCCGAGCTGACCCTGCTTTTCTTCCATTCACACTTCAAAATTACATAATGACGTCACAACAATTAGGGGTTCATTCAAAATCTGCGAACAATTAAACAGTTAATTTTCAGTATAAATATCGCGATATTGTTGTCGTAAAACGACACGACAGTCAACAATGCCGCGGGCTGCCCACAGCAGCACTGGGTTAATTACAACTATACAAATAAACACATAAATAAACATTTTACATCCATGCAATGGCGTTAACCATAAAGCTGAGGATATGAAATGTTATGGTACTATTATTTGTTTATTGTGAATTGACGATTTACATTTAACATGAAAATATATTATACACACTGGGAGCGAATTCGTTTTTAGACGCATCTAAAAACGGATCTCATTTTAACATTGTCACCAGATGGACAACAAGGAAACATATACTTTAGCCCTGTCTGTCCGTCTGTGAACTTATCTCAGGGACTAGTGGTCTAGAAAAGTCTATTTTTATATAAAAATACATTTTTTTTTTCAGAGAAATGGTAATATAAAAAAAAAAAAAATATTCCCCTACGTAAACTGGGTTTTCCCTTCTATTTCTTATTATAGCGTAGAGTGTTGATCGATAAATAAAGTAAAAACTAAAAAAGTTAGTAAAAATGTAATGTGATTTTCTGAATTACTATCAGTGGCTCTTTTTTACTCAATAAACAAAGAGGTCCTGGGTTCAATCCACGGACAAACAAATATTTGTGCACATTGATTTGGGTATATAATATGTTTATCCGTTATCTAGTATTCATAACATAAGTTAACGTGGGCTAGATAATTGGTTGTTTTGTATGTAATTATTTATTTATAACAATTCAGAAAACTGGAATAAGACGTCATATTATCCCCCCCCTGTACTTGTTAGCAATCCTATTGATTTCTTACACCACAACCAATCCACGGTTCCATATTTACAAACACTACACAAAGTAAAGACTTCCTGCTCAAACATCGTAAAAGTTCGCCTATAATTTATGGAAAAATGGAGACATCTCTTAGGATCCTAGGAATTTTCTTCCCCGCAAATAAAAGGGCGCGATCGCATCACACATTATTCATATCGAGGGGTGTCACACTAAAGATATTGTGGAAAGGGCATTAAGATTGCCAACTGCAATACATTGTTCCCCTGCTCCTTGTTTTGACATGATAGAACATACAAAGCCAACCCTATTTCAGTAGTCTACTTCCAATTTCTTATTAGATTTTAAACTCTATGCGTTTGATATAAGGGTTAAGCAGTTTTTAGTAGCTGTTTCTTTAAATTTGGATTTTGAAGCGTAATAAATGTTGCGTATCGATGCGTTTGAAGATAAGTAATGAAGAACGTATAGAATGGCAATGTTTTTTGTGGTTGGTTGGTATCTTTGCAAATTTCACACATGAAGAATGCGGTCTAAATTTAAATTTTAGTGATTCATTTCGCTAAGAGTTTCGGCGCGAGTCAGTATTAATTTTCAGCGAGGGTATGAATTTTTGTATCTTGAAATGTAAGAATCTTGTTTCACCGTACTCTACCAAATTTTGTGGTCTTTACAGGTTAATTTTAACTACATGAATCCTTTAGTTCAAGTATAAAGATTGTTATTTGGGAGTTATTTGGGAGTCAACAAAAAACGTCAACTCAAAGTCAACTCTAAATTAACAAACAAAAAACTTATTATGTCAGCAAGAATTACTGGGGCTTACCAAATAAATATATTACTAATATGGTAAATCTATTTATTCCTTTGCTCTTTCAATGGTTCCTATGATATTTTAAAGCGAATTTAAAACTACTTATATCATCAGCATCGATAAGCCGCACTTCAAACATTTAATATCGGCACTATTACCGGTCTATCAAAGTGGTTCACAAATAAGTTTCATTAACATAATAGATAACCTCAGAGTGCTCCAGTAATCTAATAACAAGTAAAGCCTCACCGCAATATCACAAAATGCATCAAGTTCATTGCATCTTTTATTATGCAGAGCTTTAGTTCGGGGAAGGACCCTCCAACTATTAATTTTATTTGTGTTTTTCTCATCTGAAATCATGGCTTGAGTTGTGGTGTTTTCATGCCATTACCTGTTTGACAGACCTCATAAATATATTTATATGGTGCTCATGTATCACGCTTACTGGGCAAAATATCGTGTCGTTTTGTCTGTTCGTTACGTCTGTTTATTTAGTGCTTGACTTCTGGTAATGTGGTGTGTTTTCTTCAAAGATGAGAGATTTTTGTTTTTCTTGTGTGAAAAAAAACGGAAAATTGAGATTTTGTTTATTGTTAAAATAAAGCTTCTTAATATTACATCGGTCTTGACACAAACGGCTGTTATGTTTGATTTACTTCTATTTGCATTTGCTAATATTTTTATTAATATAAATATTTTTGTAGAAATGTTCTACCTAAATTGGGCACTTCTTTATAATAATACAATAAAGAGTTAAATAACAAAAGTCTGATTACACTAAACCACGGGTAGAAGCCATGAATACTAAAATTACGAACTATTGATACAGAAGGACCAATGAACGATCCTCATCATCAGGTACTCACAAGAACGTAGGCGACCTACAACTGTTTGATATAGGTACCCGAGGTCAAAGGGTCTGATGTCATCGTTAATTTAATTTAAATTTAAAACTGTCGAGTTTAAAAGTCGTAAATTAGAAGTTTTAAATGTGACCGCTGACCCTTCTCATGTCACCTCCCCTTCCCCGATGGTAGGAGACAAATCAAATTAAATCTAACATTTATAACGGATCACCGATACGTGTAGTGCTGGGAATAGTATCGATTTATTTGAAAAATAACTCAAATTCTAAAAAGGCCTTCAAAAAGGCGCTTGCAATTCAAGATTCATTAGCAAAAGCTTGGCGAAAACCATTCAGTCATATCACGACTAAGTGCAGACTTCAAAGTTAATCAATCAAGAGATGATCCCGGTTCGATCCCCGGACAAGACAAACATTTGTGTGCATGCACATATCTATTTGTTCCACCGTTTCATTTCTTGATCACATCATCAAGTTCAATACCATCGCTAGTCTTACTTTTAAGGGCCTTATGCTTTCTGAATTGTCTTCTTACTCTCCCGTGACCTCTGACGAGATAAGCAAAATAATATCTTCATTGAATATGACGATATTAGCAGGAAAATGGTTGTCTGTGTCCTGGAAGAAATTCTTCCTTTCCTAGTCCACATCATCTATAATTCCTTCCAAACTGGTCAATTTCCTCTCTTCTGGCGTAGCGCTTATGTTACTCCACTCCGTAAAGTTTCTTCTCCCAGTATTTTAAGTAACTATAGGCCATCCAACTCCATCCTACCTTTCCTCTCCAAAATCCTCGAAGCTACAGCCTACAAACAGGCCTTATATATACCAACTCCCTCATAACTCCCTATGAGACAGGTTTCCGTCCCGTGCACAGCACCACCACTGCACTCCTCAAAGTCACTGATGTATCAGAATGGGCATGGAGAGTCAACTTGTTACTATCATTGTCTTAATCGACTTTGGAATGGTTCTCCAATTATTCCGCAATTTCCGGCAGGAGGTTCGACTGGGGGCGGTTTTATCCCATTGAAATAATCTTTCAGCCGGCGTACCACAAGGTGGTATTCTCTCTCTTCTCCTTTTTTCCTCCTTCATAAATTCTCTCGCGCCCTCGCTTGGCTGCTGATATCACTTATATGCTGACGACCTTCAAATATATGTTCAATCGCCTGCTGAAATATTGAGTCGGCTATTTCCCAAATTAATGATTCTCTGCGTACAATCAGCGTCTGGTCGACTATTTATGGGATAGCTGTGAACCCGTCAAAATTCCAGGCGATGATAATTGGTAGATCTAAATAGATCGTTAAAATAGATTATTACGCGATTCAACCTATTGTTTTGGACAATATTACTATACCTCTCTATCTTGCCCTAGCATTAAAAACCTTGGCCTGCACATTGACTCTACGCTGAGCTAGATTCCGCAAGTTGCCGAGTTGAGTCGTTCAGTTTATGCATCTTCTTGAACCGGTTCAGAAACTTTCTGGTTTCTGAACCGGTTAAGGTTATATTAAAATTAAAAACTAAGGTCACCCTTGCAACCTCTCTCATTCTTGCACTCATTGATTATGCTGATGTCTATTATCCTGATTTATTTGCAAATTTGATCATATCTCGTCACAGGTCACAGGTTAATTGGTAAGGTTGCTCTGTACACTCTACTCTATTCTTACAAATCCCCATTCTCCAGACTACTTGAAGTCCAATATCCAGTTTCTTTGTGACACTCATGATCGCCATCTCGCTCCTCTAACTCTCTCTCTCACCACTCCTTTCTTTCATTATGGCTACATGTCAGAGTCTTTTACACTGCATGCCTTGCGTCTCTGGAACCGTCTCCCTGACACTATCAGGAGATCTCCTAGTAAATTCTCCTTCAAGAGGAATACTCGCGCTTTTTTATGGACAGCTTAAGTTGGTAGATTGGAATTTATCGTCATCATCTTGTCTTTTTCATAATAACTGAATATCCCTTAAATTTTATGATACTTAATTTATGTATTATATTATGATATATTTGTACTATGTGTATATATTTATATATACCTATATAATTTATAACATATTTTGTACCGCGTTCGTCGATATCTGTTTACCCAAAGGTTGACTGGCAGAGAATACTTTAGTTTTAAGTCCGCAATTGTACATTACATTAACGTATGTTGTACAAAAAGAGAAATAAATAAAAAAAATATAAATAAATATTTGTCTTGGTCTGGATGTTTACTATATATACTTAAGTATTATGTATGTTTTTACAAAAAAGTTTATAAATATGTTTATCCGAAATCTAGTATGCGTAACACAAGTTCTTAATGAAACTTAACGTGGCTTCAAATAAACAAAATGTGTTGTCATCTCTCGAAAGAATACTTTAAAAGTCTAAATGCCTGTCATAGGTTATAAGGTAAAGGAGTTTAAACTTTTTTGTATGGAGGCTGGCCTCGTCCATGAGACGCCATTTTGATTGTTTTTTCAAAATTACGTCGCACGTTTATACCTATACTAGCGGTTTTACTCGCATGGTGCCCGTTCCCGTGCGAATATCGGGATAAAATATAGCCTATGTCACTCGGGAGAAATGTAGTTATGGTCTAAGAATTTTCTAAATCGGTCCAGTAGTTCCTGAGATTAGGGCGTTCAAACAAACAAACTCTTCAGCTTTATAATATTATTATAAGTTTAGATATATAGTATAGATAAATGAACAGGGGACACACAGAGGAACAAACAATGTTATGATATATAATGCCATAAAGTGTCACGATAGCCAAATAATTAAACTCTAATTATCACACTAACCTGATACTTTAGGGCATTATGTTGCATACTATGTTTTGTTCATCTTTACGTTCCCTAGCTATTTATATAGGTATCATAATGCGGATCGATTTTGAAAAAAAATTCAAAACGGCGCACCGGTGGTGGCGGGGCCAAATGGTTTAAACTCCTTTATTTAAACTAAAATGTCGATACTTTAACAATCCCTCCTTATTCAGTACGTAGATCAACAGATTTGTTCGTCGCAAAGCCGTGACGGATGTATTCGAGATCAGTTTCACAATCCCAAATGGTAAGATACGAAGATATGCTGCGGGTAGAGGCCAAAAGATCACAATTTATTGTAATTTAGTGTCTTATGTAATATGAAATGCTTGAGTGTATATTTTATAAAATTTTATCGTTTAAGAAAATCACTATATCAGCTATCTAACTATAATAGATAATAGTTATAGTATAGCTACATCCAGCGATAAAATGCTACATAGGAAATGACGTACATTTATAAAAAAATAAATATAAAATAAAAACGTTTTATATCAGACATTGTCCGAATTTCTTAATAGGTATAAATCAAACAAAAGAAAAATACAATAAAATAAATACAATAAAATATAAAATTACATTACAATACACCAACAATTATACTAGGGTGAATCAAAAAGTGAATGATAACCCGCCATATTTAGCGGACTTACACTGTGATTTTCACTTATTGAAAGATCAAGTTCATGGAACAAGATTTCACTACAAACGCGATAATACCGCGCTAGAGGAATTTTCGAGAGTCATGGATTTTTTTTTCGGAGGGAATAAAAAAGTTGTAGAAGCATTATACCAAATATATAAAGTTAGAACCAGTGTTATCTTTTGTCTCCTCAAATAAAAAAATATAACTTATCAATATTTTTGCTAATATTAGCGTATGCAACTAGATAGACTATTATTGCATTAGAATAATTAATATTATCTGTTTAAAATATTTGCGTATTTATTTTTAAATTTTTAAGCATGGGGTCAATTTTTACCCCGCGATGTCAGTTGTGTAAACAAAAAAAACGATGTTAGTTCAGGGTTAAATAAATTAAATTGAAAATTTAAATTGGAATAGTTATCTTTTTATATTCTTAAAATAATTATTACATTTCAATGAAATTAAAATTGTAAGGAAAGTAGACAAAATCACCAATTTCCTCCTGTGTCCTGTGATTCCTTCTCCAAAACTTAAACGACTTAAGTACGTTTATCATTAAAAATTGAAAACAGGCTTTACCTGTTTTCCTATGATTTAACATGAACTAATTATTTAAAAAGATATGAACATTCAAAAACCTAAAATCATCATAACATCCAGAAAACTAATTTGACTAGATTATATATCATGAAAAAATTAAAACATAGGAACACAGAACTACTTAAATCGGTTAAGTTTTGGAGAAAGAATCAGGGGACTACGTATAGGTGATTTTGTCTACTTATCATAGGAATTTATCGATTGTCACGCCCATTGTGTTTCCTTTTACTTATGTATTAGATGTTGTCCGATATTTATTTATTTACATCAAACTTTACATTATATTCTAATAAGTTTATATAAATTGTAAGTATAATTCGCGTGTCCGAACTCTGATATTTTACCTCTAACGTGGTAAAAAAAAACAATAATCTGGTTACTAGCCTATTTTCTTTCGTCATAAACCTTCTTATTGGGACTAATTCTAAACATAAAGCAGTCTCGACTATTTACATTCGCGTGTGAGAATTCGTATTATTTGCGATTAAGGTATTCTAGAAAGTTGGTAGGCTGCCAAAATAGTTGACTATACACGTTTATAGATGGCGCACCGACTCGAATTCCCTATAATACAGTACTTTATACCGTCATATTCGATTATAATGTTAGTAAGTGATACGCCGCTGGAATCGGAATGGAGAATTTTCTTTGCGGGGACATGCGGATAAAGTACTTCACAAAATTTATATTATCTACAGTTATTATAAATAATCTTTTGGTTATTGGATTAAGTGAAATAAGTTTATGAATGTTTCTGCAATTTTCCTTTAGTACTAGTTTGGTTTTTAGGGTTAGCTAGAAGTTACTTAAGATTACAGAAAGGGGTTTGAACCTCTTGACCTCGTACCCGGTCCGCCATTTTGTTTCTTTTTTCAAAATGACGTAGCAAGATAATACCTCCATAAATGGATAGGGAACGTAAAGATGAGCAAAAATATCATACAACATAATACCCTAACGAAAGTGATATTTTGGGTTTGCATCAACAATTAATTTTTAACTCTAATTATCTGGCTAACTAACGTGACAATTTAGGGCACTAAATATTATAACTTTTTTTTTTCAACTAAAAAAAAAAATGGCGGGAGTACGAGGTCAAAAATTTCAAACCCCTTGGTAACCTATTAAAGTTCGCCACCTATTAGTGGCCATAGCGGCATGAGGTGACCGGTTTGTTTGTTAGTCCTGTATAGTTTAAACTAAAATTGCGAAATTTTTCCCCTCCTGCTACTGGGTTCGCTATTGCCTGAATTCAAGGCTCTACGTATTAACACGCTGAGTTTCTTTAACGTTTGATCCGAAAGAAGTCACAGGCGTTGCAAGTGCTTAATTTTCTCATGTCATTTTAATCAAAACGCATAGCTTACGAGGATTTATTGATAATACAGAGGGTTAACTATTATTCAAATAAACATCGGCTGTCAATTAAAATAGGCCCGCATCGGAGAACTTTAGTTTATTGAATATTAAACATGATAATGATACTCAAATGTAGCATAATAGTTAGAAGATACTCGTATTGTCCTACAGAAGCATTTTAGTTAAACACGTTTTCTTTTTAAAATAGATTTATATTATACATATTTTAACCGCGTCTGTGGTCTAGTGGTACAACCACCGGTATCAGACCCAGGGGTGCCAGGTTCGATTCCCAGTGGGGGTACATCTTGTATTCGGTTTGGTTGGTGGTGGGACTTGTCCCAACTCCGTCTGGCTATATACCACCATCTTATCTAAGTCTGACGCCATAACAACAATGTTTTCAGCATTGTTGTGTTCCGGCACTTAGAGATAAGATAGCTAGTTCCTCAGTAATTGAGGATTCCGGGAGAGGCTCGCTTCCATCGTTATTCATAAAAAAACAGACCCCGAAAACCATTCACTCAAGCAATTTTATTATTGTTGTCATCTTATTTTGTTCATTAGCTTTATTCCGAAAAACGATTTTTTTATTTTTATTTATTTATTGTATATTCCAATTTTTTAGAGATTGTCTGAAAGATAACAACTTAATTTTGTTCACTGCTCTCCTATTTCTCTGAGGACACTGAAAAGACAAGAAAAGTATTACGTAATCTCGAACACAAATAGACAATGCTTTTTTAAATCTCTCTTTAAACAGAACTTGGAACACATTATTTTTTCTCGCAACATTTACCATATTCCCTTGAGCAAACTGACTAAAACAACCAAAAATCCAACTGTTAGGTAGACATATAAATCAGGGCCGGCCGTTTAGCAAATCACTTCGGCAGAAATCCAAAGACGTATCAATAGCTATATTGTTGTTTCAACACTAAAACAATTTTATACCGAGATAGCCGACAAAAGTTAAGATTTACGAACTGCATCCGACAGCAAGGGATCTTTCACGTAAGAAATGGAGGATACGAAAAAGTTCATGGTCATTCATTGATATTTTAAACACAAAAATTTAACGCGCGTCGTTTATTTACACTTTTAAATTGACATACCTATTATGTTTTTTTATTCCAAAGTTTTTGCACGGCATGACTAGCTACTTACAAGTCTATCTTCAAAATTTAACCGGTTCTATTTAGTTCACGTCATAAGGGCTAGACATATTCTTTTGCTTATTTGCCTTTGTCCGATTTTGAATATCCTCGCATTGGCACGGCAACATTCCTGTTTTCGATGCGTAAACTAATGATCCTTCTGAGCTTTGTCTTTTATGTTCTGTCTATAAAATAAGTTGCGTTGCGAAAATGTCTCCTGAATAAACGTAAATCGAAGGAATTAGCTGGACTGAAAAGAAGACCAATGAGGATGTACTGACCATGGTTGGGGAGGGCAGAAATTTACTTGGGGAGATTGGGAATAGAAGGGGAAAGATGCTGGGCCACCTGTTACGACATGACAGTTTCATTATAAACATACTGGAAGGGAAAATGGAGGGAAGGAGAGGGAGAGGTAGACCTAGAATGAGCTATATTTCACAAATAAAGGAGAAAGTTAATGTTGTGTCGTACCAGGAGGTGAAGTCATTGGCAGGAAAAAGACAGGAATGGAAAATACTCCACCGACAAGAGCGCAGCTCTTAAATTTAAGAAGAAGAAGAAAAAAATCATATCCACAATAAGCACAACCTCCGTAAAAATGTAACATCTCAGAGCGTGCAATGTTTTGCGTGGAAAACAGACAATTGGCATTAAAGGAGATCAACCATTTTGTTGATCAATCACCAGTTCCAGATTTTTGATATTATATTACGCGTAATCTCAGCATTATTTTACGTAAAATTTATTACTGTAGCTAGCAGGATAAGTCTCAATTTGAATTTAAGAGTCATAGGTAAAATTGATGAATTTTTTTTCTTATTTTTTTACATTTTAACATAAGTTATCTCAATAAGTCCACTAATTATCAAATCCAGTTAAAAACAAAAAAATGCTTATTTAATAACGATTAAAATGACATGAGCTTTGTTGCTGTACAAAGAACTTGGTACCAAAGCTCCATAGAAAGTGGCTGTTCTCCTTTAAGAGGCGAGAGCCTGGCCGTTTATTGGTCCGGACTGAAGCAAGTCCGAATCTATTCTTGCGCAGGAGTATGAGCGTTAACACTGTTATAAATAATTCATTACTTCGTCAAAGACTTCAATCGGACGTTTTTTCACTTCATATTGGGATTTCAAAGCGACATTTCTTTCGGTAAGTACCAAATTAGTGGCATATCTTCTATCCATTTTCTTCTGTTTTGTCTACAAAATAAGTTGTGTAGCGAAAATTTCCTGATTAATGTAAGTCAAAAAGAAAAAAATATTTTATAACTTATCCACAACAAGATAACCTTCGTAAAAATTTAACATCTTATGTTTTGCGTGGAAAACAGACAATTGGCATTAAATTTACGAGGCGTGTTGAGAGCCAACCCGCTTATTGGTCCGGAGCAAGTCCAAATCTATTCTTGCGCAGGAGTATGAGCGTTTATCACTGTTGCAATTCATTACTTCGTCAAAGACTTCAAGAAGACATTTAGCACTTGTTTTGGAACACAAATTAATTGGCTGTCCACTACTTAAAAAGATCGTATATGTTTTATTCATGAATCACGATCATTTGTTTTTAGAGACTAGTCTCTGTACTAACATGTTAAAAAACCACTTAAAATATTGTATAATATTTTAAAGGCTACAATAGGTTGTTTTTGATACAACAGAGATAAGATAAGGTTTCGTGTACATTATAAACAAGGCATCGTAAAAATTATATCGTCCAAGTTAACAAAAAAGCTCATAAAGCTAGCCCTCTATTTAAAGTCGGTTAAAAGGGTTTTTGACGGCTTGTTTGGCGCTGGGGTGTAGGATACCCACTTTTTGCGCAGATGTCGCGGGTTCGATTCGCGCTCAATTCGATATTTGTGTGCATGATCATGTCATTATGTCTTGGTCTGGTGTTTAGTTTAAAATTATGTATACTGTATTACCAAAAAAAATTCTATGAGTATTTTATACCAATTTGTTTTAGTTTACCTACTTACCATGTGCACCCATAGGTTAGCCGTTAGATAATTTATTTGTGTGATTGTATGAAACTTAAAAAAAGGTTTAAGGATTAAATGAAGAATATTATAAAGTTTTAGACAATATTTTAATTAAGGCAATATACCTACTAAGGAATGTCAGACTGGGTTTTAATGAACGTTTGATTAGAATTTCAATACGAAGATAAAACAACACGCTGGCTGTTTAAATTATTAATTTATGCAGACATTGTCTCTAAATTCTAAGCGATGCAGCATATCGTTTTTGTTCGAAAATCGTTTTGATAGGGTGCTACCGCTACCACGTAGTTTAAAACTCTTATCGCCATTGATTAATCTTAATTACAGACTTAATATCACCATTTAGATTCTAAACGTAGCGTCGGCGAAGCGCCTCGCGCGCCACCGTCGGTGTAAAATATCGCAAAATAAATTCTTCTAAAACACGACCGGTGCCGATCGCTAAATCAAACAATGGCCACATAGCTAATGCCGCAGAATGCTCGGGAAATTCCATTCTGGTTGAACAAAAACCCAATGGCAACAGAACTTAGGGTGACACGGTTGAAGCTCTCTAACAATGCGATTTGGAATATCAACGCCGAGGCATCACTCTTCATCATAATGCCGATAAACATGAATTCCTTTGCCTTCTAATAAAAACTCTGTCGGTGAAACAGAAAGTTTGGATTGAATAAAAACTCTTTTGTTTAGGTTGTGAAGAAAAAAAAACGAGGCGCAGTTCTGGATATTGGATTTTCAACTCTTTTCGAGTAATTTTCGAAAATGGAATCTGGTGTGTACTCTGGCGGGCAGACGGGGGCTATTTGTCTTCGCAAACGAACCGATTTGTGCGTTGGCGAATGGTAACGGATGCACGGAGGCACGTGTCCAATCCTGACTTATTGGTGCACGACTTATTGGTGTCTATTAGTGGCGGCCATTATTCTTTCTTCGAGCTGTTAGGGAATTGGATATGAAAGGAAATAATGTTGGATTTTTTATATAACTACTTAAATAATTAAACTATATTAGTTTGGCTAAGTACAGTCGGGGAACTTCCAGGTTGACAAGTAGAGTTTTTTTTAAAGTTAAAGATATATTGAAAACATATATATCACAAATAATAGAACATTAACGGGTATTTTATTTGAATAATAAATTATTTCTTTGACCTTAGTAGTTTTCGAAAAATCGTTTCCGAAAAAACTCTACTGATCAGCCGGGAAGTTCCCCAGATTATACATAAAATATATCAATAAAGCAATAATTTTTTTGGAGCTTCCCCGATTTTTTTTTTAAATTATAGTCAGTCTCTCTTATTAATTAATTTTCTCCATTTTAATATTCTTAATTCAAATGGATCTCAGTAGTTGTAATTTTTTCACAAAAAACTATATCAATTGAAAAATGTTAATTACTTATAAGAAATACTCTTGTAATTTTTTAGAGTTAAGCTAAAGCTAATATATAGCTTGTAATAATAATCGATATAGCTCGCCTGATCCTTCTCGAAGTTTAAAATAATATATAGTACCTAACTCGACAAGACTACCTTAACTTTATCGAACAAATATAGGATATATCTCTTAAATTTGGTCACAAAGTGAAGAAACTTAGAAAGCGCTTCTGTTTGATTTAAAACAATCTTACACGAGAGAAACCACAGCTTAAATCAAAACTTACTCAATTTCAAAATTGGAAACTGGACTTTTAACATATAAAACAACATTCAATATACAAGTTTTGGGGGCACTATGAATAATTCAGAATACGATTCGGCGGTCCGTCAAACTGTTCGGAGCCGATGCATTTTGTACGTAAATCTACGGTTTATATCTTGGAATAGTGTTCGTTGTTCAAATCGCCATACGTGAGATGTTCGAATAACATCCTTCAATCTGCCTGGCTTACTATTCGTGGTATTGCCGAGGTTTGGCCGATATGTTAACATGATTTTGGAACATTCAAAAGGAAGAATATGATTTCTAGACATTTTATTTGGCTCTTATATATCATAGCATTGCGTTGAGCCTCTGATTGTGTGTTGTTTGGTCCGTGTTGCAGTTGTAAAAAAAAAACTCAACGTCTTATTTTAGGTGATGGATGACCTGAAAAAATTACAGAATACAATAGCAATCAGAAACATGTTTATGTAACTTTATCATGGCTTTTGCCTAACTAAGAAATCCTTCAGAAAAGGATTTTTTTTTTTATAGTTTTGGCTTCTTCCGTTTTCCACAGAAATTCCGCCAACGTCCCGTAGTGTCAGTGTCATGACAATAATATAATGATTATAATGATCTCATCTGATTGACCTTAAAAATTATAAGGTCAAGATAAACCTATTTTGCTCAAGTATTTTATGTTACGACTACTTTCAGATCCTAAAGCGCATCTTGCACAGTTGTTTTTACTTACTTACAAGTACAACCACTTAGTAAAATATTTCATTCAAAGCAACTGCAGCTACAAATTTTATCTCCAAAAGTACCGAGAACGTTTCACGAGAAACCTTCGTATTTTTATTTCGATCGGCCTCTTCCAAATTCATTTTCTCCGTAAAAATCTAATAGAGAGCGCATTCGATCCCCGTTCCGCCATAGCTCTCCATTTTAATGAATAAGTAAACAAAATTAGTGAGGGGCCAATATCGATATAAGTGGCACGGCACTGGCACGGTCAAAGGAACAACATCGGCATATAAAGTATCCATTTGAAGAAAATAATTTTTACTTTGCCGTTTTTCGAACATTTATTCAATAAGGCTGCAGTAGCGAAATTAGGGCCTAATAAATTTTATTTTAATTGAGTTTTTATATTGTGTCATTATTGCTGATTTGTAGCTGCTAATAAAAGTTTAGATGCTATATTCCAAGTTTAATTTTGACGATATTTATTTTGTTCATTGTTAGTACCTTTATTTTTCTTTGTGAAAAAACATTTTTGAAGCGTGCAAAACGTTTAAAAGTTAGGACATATAAATGACTTCTTGATGTTTTTTCTAGTGCCATTTCTGCTTAAGCTAGTTGTTGGTCTTCCTTTAGATTAAAAAAAAAAACGTTTAAAATTTTAAAACAACTGGCACGATACGAAAATCGAACGAACAGATAGTTGAAAGTATAATTTTAAAGATTTCAAAAACAAAAGTCAGAAACATATAATGACTGTGCAGTTAAAGGTATGAAGAGGTACTCGTATATTACCTACTAGCTTCCGCCCGCGGTTTCACCCGCGTGGTTCCTGTTCCAGTGGGAATATCAGGATGAAAAGAAGCCTATGTTACTCTGCGTCCTTTCAATTGAACGCAAAAAAAACAAGTCGATTGGTTGTTTAGCTAAGGAGTGATGAAAGGACAAACAGACACACTTTCGCATTTATTATATTAGTTAGGATTAGGATGGCTATGGTAGTGAACATTTATGACAGTGCAGTGGTGCACTCGATCACTTCCTTACCCTTTCGTAGAATGTTGTATCATAATTCATAATTGATTCTAAGATCCGCCCGGTCGAGCGTTCTCGGGCCGTTTGCGGACCAAATTCAGTGCGGTTTTCGCAAGCGAAGCGCAAGCACGTTGTTAAATTTTAATCGTTACATTCGTTCGTACACTTACCTACGATGCCGTCTGGTGCCTAATGTGCTGTAGATTTTAAGATTTGTACTTTAAAGATTTTTTATTTTACCTACACACTGACCTCTATAATTATGTTTTATCTATATGTATTGCACAATCAGCACAAATTTATAAAAAAAAATATTTACAAACGATAAAATTCTAAACTACCACATAATACGTTCAACTCTGCTCTCCAAGGTATGTTTCCTTAGTCGTGTGCGGCTTCCTTTGCGCTCCTCACGCACTAGTTCTCTATTCGTACCCCCAATACTGCGTAAAAACTACACTAGAAACACCTTCATTTTTCGTTCCACCAACACGTATAATAAGCAATTTAATGTTATCGATTTAGATTTATTTAATGTATCTCTTAACACTTTGAAGCAAATTTTAATTAAAATGCTTTTGTCGTAGAATTGTAACGTCTACACATCAGTTTTACTTTGAATGTTCCAAAATTAACAACAATATAGTCTATTCTTTTTGTATTATGTTATGTGCATAATACTTTAAGGTCTTTTCTAACTTATATCTACATTGTAAACTATATGTAATTTATATACGACTGTTTGTTGCCAGAATAAATGAAAAAAAAAAAAATTGTTAGAACATATTTACAGTTCCCAATAACATAAACACAAAAAGTCATGTTAATTTAATTTTATTGAAAAAGCAGCCCTTTTTTTTTTTTTTTTTTTTTTTGAGTGAGGGGAATGCATTTACGCATACCGAGCGGTTATGCTGGACTCACCTAGAATACCGGACTCAAGAGTCCGGCACACTATCCCTCGCCTAGGATCGAACCATGCGAAAAAGCAGCCCTGCGATTGCTGTGGGTTCGCGCGGTCCGAAGCAATCACAACTGTACGCTTGAGCATTTAGGCACATTTTAGCATGCGGCGGTTGTTGACGCGAAGGAGTAGGCTATTATAGCAGTAGGTATTGGAAATTTTCCACTAAGTGAAGTATCTGTTACGTAGTAACTATTTAGTAATGTGTGACTGGGGCCGTACCGCGCAATCGGCTTCATTTGACAGATAGGTGTGACACATTGCTGCTTCTTTTTGACACAAATAAAAACTTACCAAACATTATGAGCAATATGTCACATCCATCTGTCAAATGAAGTCGATGTCGATACCGCCAACACTTGCGCGGTACGTCCCCTGATTTGAATCATGCCACTTTCATAGTTACTTTGTTAGTGTTACATTTAAGATTTGGTAAGACCAGTTGGTTCCACAACAAAACCATTTACCGAAAATTGTATAAAGCCTTTTATCTAAACACACTAGGTGTTATCTACAATACCACAATCATATACAGAATTTAGTTCACGATTTGTTTGTACATCTATGAACATTAAGGCGTTCCTACACAGAAATAACTTCGAATCTAACCCTTGGAGTTATACTTGAAAATATCTTGAGTGCATCGTTGAAAGTAAATGCTCATATAGTTCTGGCTTCCACTGCGTTTGGATTGCATTAAAAGACGTTAGGGGATGAAACGGATCAAGTTTATGTCGACTGTGCGCCATAAAAATAGCCTTTATGACTATACGTGGAATGGTTACGTTTGTTTGCGTCATTTAGTGTTCTTGTACTAGGTTTTAATAGAACGAGTTTACATGTTCTGGAATATTTTTTAATTATTAAGTCAGAAGAGAAATGGGGTAAGTAAAAAAGGCATTGAAAGGAGACTTACAAGGCAGATAGCGTTATACATGACTTAAAAAGCACGCGGTACATTAAATCCAGAATATAGGTACTTGACAGAGTGAATTTATATCAATTTGGAATTGGACCTCCGTGGTAGAGTGCTACCGCCATTTTCGCCAAATTTCGACAATTTGAAACCGGTGTACGTACCACTCTATGCATACCGGTTTGAAAGTGTCACTTACTCTGAGGTCCTGGGCTTGAGTCCCGGTAGGGGCAAACGTTTGTGTGATGAACACGAGCATTTGTACACGAGTTTCTTTTTTTTCATGTATTGGGGTCAACAAAGAGTTTCAAAATGTAAATATTAAAGTGTATAAATAGAAAAAGCACCTCTTCCTGCCGCTGAAACACGTTGAACCGTTAGTGACTTGGTAAAGGTTGCATCTGGCTTTGTTGACTGTCCCGAGTTGCTGTCATGGATATCACTCAGAGTTCCGTCGAAGACCCTCAGAAATAACCCTCTTTTGCTTTTACCCCCAATTCATACAAACTACAGGCAGAACGATTTATGTAGCGTGCTAGTAAAAAAATCAATGAGCATGAACCACAAGTGTGGCTAGTGTGAGGAGCATTCCTCACACTAGCCACACTTGTGGTTCATCAGTGGTTTTTTTTTTCAATTCTTGATTGCTTAGAAATATTTAACAAGTAGTTTTTGTTTCTTTCTTCTTCCTTTTGTATAATTTGCAATTTATTTACCTAGCAATTTTAGTGTGCTATACGATGCGTGTGACTTACACCCATATTCTAAGTCGTTCCTCCAAAACTTACTCTTCCTCGACTTAACGAAACCTCATTGAAAACCTCTTCGAAATACTCCTCGAAATCGGTATTCTAAGTCATAACTCCGTAAGGACCTGGAGGAGCCAAAGAGTACGTAGCCACTCCGTGTTAGGCCTAGCGCACACTACCATTTTTACCCACGACGAGGTTGAGTGGAGTGTAAAAAGTTTTGAAGGAACGACTTAGAATATGGGGGTTAGAGTCCGTAAGTGTATATATTATTTTTTAAATTACTATTTGTGAGGACCTTTAATTGGCCATCTACTTTTATTTGTATTATTTATTACTGTTTGTTGTTGTTGGTCTTCCTAGAGTTAAATAAATAAATAAATTCTGCTGTAAAAACCCACTTGGGTATAAGATAGTAATTGAAGTGCGTTTTAAGCAAATATGATAAACGCAACACTTTTGATCAAATTATTTTTGCTAAAAGCGTAATATTTCGATGATAGGCTTGTTAGAATGAATTTCGCTTGCTTAAGAAAACAAAAGTTTTAATCAAGATTTTTCAATTTGTTGCTGCGTTGGGTTTTCAATTAAATTCATATTTGCGGGGAAACGCGTAAAATTTAATCTTACGGCCATATTTTTTTTCGTTACATCTCTGTTTAATTACCCGTCTGTTATTTTAAGACAGAGAGCGGGTGAAGCATAATCGTTTTTGACTAAAAACGGATGGTTAAAATTTTATTAAACGTGAATGTTTATTTGAAAACGCTTTTCGCTTGTTTAATATTTTTTAATAGTTGAATAAAAGTTATCACTCAGTTGAAGTAATAACTAATTAATTTTTGCATTTTCAATGCTATATTTTAGAAAAAAAACGACTCGGCTCGGCGAAAAGTCTAGGATTTACAACCTGTTAAAATAAGTGACAATCACGAAACAGTTTTTTTTTATCTGAGCATCGATCAATCCAATATTTTTTTGGATTACCTATTTATTTTTACATGGATGTAGAACACCTACCTATAACTGAAATTCTGTACATTCTATCTTACTATACCCGTTACAGTTCATAATTATAAATAAGATAATAATCAACTTAACCGTTTTATGTCGCTGTAGTACACAAATATTAATACCAGATAAATAATGGATAGTCCCGCTCATTATAACAAACCAGCTACCATATTACGAGAACAGCAGCAGTTATTGAGCGAAATGGAGTTAAAGATTCTGGAAGTGATTTAAAATTTGAGGCCAGAACAAACCATCGTTTAAGGAAGGGTTATGACCACGTTATACTTACTACCTACCTTATTGTTTTAAGTGAAGGGAATGCACGCACCCTTTACGCATACTAGCTGGATATGCTGGGCTCTCCTAGGTCCAAACCAGCTCCCGCTCCCCCATCAAGCTCAAAATCGAACGGATGGGAGAGCCAGAGCAGGGAGGCACCACCGTCTCCCGGTTCCCCACAAAGTCTCGAAAGACTGAGTGGAGGGTCGGGAGCGGGGGCACTAACAGCTAAACCCCTCACTACTTTTTATTTATTTATTTATTTATTTCATACCAGCAAGTTTACAGAGGTTTTCTCCAAAGCACATGCAAGTCACACAAATAATAAAATATAGATGATACAAAAAATGTGGAAATAATATTAGAACATAAAAATGGAATGTCACAGTCATCATTATAAAGAAAAAAAAATTTAAAACTGTCAAATACAATTATTAAAATTAATAAAACTTATTGTCAAAATCATGTCAAAATTACAATGTCAGATTTCAAAAACATAATTAATTATTAATCATTAGAGTAACATAAAATATTCAATAATAAAAAAAAAATATGCAATAAAAAAAATGGAATGTCATAGTCAACTTATGAAATAAAAAAATAAAATAATAATAATAAATTTAGGAATGTCAAATACAAAAATCTAATTAGATATGAAACATATTGTCAAATTATAATGAATTCAAATGTCAGAAAAATTAGAAGCGAACAAAAAACTGATAAGCCTTAGCACAAATAAGTTGAATAGGATCAACGAATAGGTCGATTTCATCGCACTGAGTGAGCATGTCGCTGATCAGAATCATGGCGCGAACTGTAGGCGCATGAGCGGCGGTTCGCGTTACCGGTTTCCTCAACAAGCGAGGGCGACGACGTGGTGTCACCGTCATACTTGCCCTCTCGCCATCGTATGTCGTGGAGGTCCATTTTTGGTACCCTCCCCTGTGACCGGCGCCGGCGGCAGCCTGCCCAGCTACCGGCCTCAACGCGGCTGGCAGAGAGATGGTTGGACAAGTGTAGCGATCTCACCAAACGGTATTTTACTTAATACCTACTACGTTTCAAAATTATAGTGAAAATAAAGTTAAAAACATTTAAAATGTGTTGAAAGTGCAACCTATCTGCTTTGAATGAAACTTTTTTGCTGTGTCAAATTTTCATACCCTCTGTAAAAATGCCAAAATCACTACCACAGTGATTTTTAAAGATAACGCACGCCATAGTACATACTTGTATAATAACAAGAAAACCCAAGGTCGGCAGCTGACAATGACAAACATATTCAGTCATGGAAAAATTATAGAAAAAAAAAGTGTTATATATGGCCATGATTGACACGATGTTTTCTTTTTCTATAAATGAATTATACTTGAGAAAAACCAAATAGCCTACAAGTGAGTCTCCTTTAAAGGCACCTGAAGCAAATAAATTTTATTTTTAGCATTTTATTAACATAAGATAGTTCGTCACTTCTAGGCGACAAATAAGTCCAAGTAAACAGTTATGTTCGGTCTCGAACATTCGCCAAACCGCTGCGACATGTTGTCGCCATTGTGCGTGCATCCATAGCCGTTGAAATTAAATACATAAAGAAACGTGTCAGCACTTGCACCAGCAATGAACATTTTACAACACTGAGTGTTAACGTCATCTGGCCTCAATTTGGCAGCAAATCAAATCCTTTACAAGAAAATTAAGTGAATGAAATTACTTTGTCGTTGTAGATAAAAATAATGTTCGCTATAAAAATATTTTTCGTAAGTTTATTAAAAGGAAAATTATATTTAAAATTATTAAAAGATAAAAAGCTTTTTATTTCACAACTTTTAAAGTCGAGAACAGCGCCATCTAGAAAACGTAAATGAATGAAAATCAAAATTAACTTATCTTCGCAGTTTAGTATTCTAGCAGCGGCATATTAGGGACTACTACGAACACAACTACAGCAGTATTTTAAAGCTTTCCTGAAAAATACTCAACTGATTTAACAATAACAAAAAATGGGACGAATTTAGGAACATGCAGATGAAATAACGTCCAGCCTCCTTCGAGTAATCGGTGAACATACTTAAAAAAAAACCTCTCCTCTATTAAACCTCCTTCTATTGTTGTCGTCGTCGTCTCAGCCACATAACACCCACTGCTGGGTTTAGGCCTCCCCCAAAAGGGGGGATTTGCCATAATCGTCAAACTTGGCAGGCGGGTTGGCGATCGCAGTAGGGCCAAGTTTGTAGGAGACGCTGCTGCCCATCTCCTGAAGGCTGAGTCCCTCAGTAACCTTTTACGACACCCACGGGATGAGAGGGGTAGTGCTATTCTAAGCCCACACTACACAGCTCTTTTCTTTGCCGCCTTCTTTTGTTGAAGTCGGTTAAAATATATAATAACGTTAAATACATGTGGTTCATATTTCGCTGCAATCGGACCACCAAAACAGCCTTCTAAGACAGTCATGTAGCACTGTCAAATCACCGCAACAGTACCTACAGTTTCATCAAATTTTCAATAAATGTCGTAAGTTTTTTTTTCTTAAACAAACACCTGTGTTAATTACACAACTCTGTTATTTAACTTAACTCGCCACCGATCACAAAACTAACATTACACTATTAGTATAAGACTGTGAGGGAATATACCAAACAAATTCAGAGAACGCAGATTTAATCACATCATTTTATGCACGACAACTCTAGGCAAGTGACTCATCAACATAGTCCTTTATACTGTTGTTCGTTTGAATTCCGCCTCCAAAGGAATTACCTACAAAGCAAAGTTTTGTTAGACTAAGAACACAATTTCATCACTATTTCTATCACGCATCAAAAGTTACCCTTTATCAAAGTTCTCAAAGAGCCTGACCAAAGCTATGGCAAGCATCCAGTTCATTATAATTAAGCAACTTCAAATTGACACCCTGAAGAGATCTTCAACCCGTTAAATTGCTATAGGGTGGTCCAACTGACCCCATCTGAGGCTAAAATTACACTAGACACAAAGAAAATTTAAGTGTATTTTGGTTCAATTAGTGGGTGAGCGCGGGGGTGTGAAATGGCGCAAGGGATAGTAATTTATTTTGAGTGTGACAGTCAACCAATTTTGTCGCAATGGGCCGCTATTATAGGATGGCTTTGCATTCATAAATTCAAATAGCTTCATGTTCAGAGGTTTATAAAATGAACTGGATGTAATTATATCTAATAAACTGTTATTTATAAATAAAGCATTTTTTATTAAGCTAAGTAATCAGTGCAAACAAAAATAAAACCAACGAATAAAAACCGATCATGAAAAGTGGAGCGATGTTTACCAGTAATCAAGGCAGAATTACTTGGAATGTCGGACCATGTAATTTCGATACATTTACATAGAGATTTGGTGAATTGAATTTCAACCTTATGCACTAGCTTGTTAATTTGCCTAAAAGGAAAGTAATTGCGCATACAGAATTTAGCTTGCGTGTGTAAAACGTGAAGGAATGAGATACTGTGGTGATTCTTTAATTCGGAATTCCGAGCGAAATCCAATCTCCCTTTACTAGCTTTCAACCCCTCGGTTATGCCTGGAGTGTTTCATTTATTGTTCTAGACTGCTCCTTTAAAGTATTATAACTGCAATAGGTCACAGGACCTCTATAAAATGTAAACAAACAGTGTAATTTTCATCTTCATTATTCTCGTCACCCTAATTTTTTATTAATATCTAGCCATATTTTTTAAAATAAATAGTTAATACCTTTCACAGTAGGAACACGCAATAAAAATATTGTAGTAAACATATGAGCTAGCAGTGGGGTCAAGTGGCTGAGGTAATGATGATGATACAATATATTTGAATATTCTTATTCAAATTACTGTTGTATTTATTAATAATCAGTCGATTAGGTTAGTATTTAGACAGGTATTATCCCCGTAGATACGAAACACAAAGACTTTAAGAGCCCTGGGAAATTTGGTATTCGGAACAATATGTTAAATCCTCCCAATTCTAAAATTCAAAAACTGGGTCCAACATAGTATATAAAATATCTATTGTCTGTGACAACCTATTCGAATAGTATCGGATAATCGTTTTATTCGCCATGATTGCGTCTCGTGAATAAATATTTCTTTTTTTTTCGCCGCGAGCGCGCTTCCGTTGGATAATTGTGGGACGGACAATGGAGACGCGTGCCTTTCGAAGTGTTTTCGTTCACGGTCCCAACGACCGCGGGTGTGTAGTTTTAGGTTATTATTTGCAGTGATCCAATGTTTCGGTAAGCTGGATTCATATTTTAGTACCTTTTTTTTCTGATCCAACTGTCGATATGGTTGCGGACTCTCACCGGACGGGCAAGATTATTTACTTATTAAAATCTGTTGTTAAAAATTAATGTTCGTTATGTAGTAAAATCTATCAACTTCCAAATGGATTAATTTGAGCTTAACGTTCACATTAAAAATATATATTAACATTACTAGTAGGGCCCACATTTAGTTTTTAAGAAACAAAATATGAAAAACCACCAACGTGAAAACAACATGGGTTTAATTAAATTTTGTGAGAAGACTCTTTACCGAGTTTGTGGTCACAGAAAAGCAAACAAGAAAAAATATTTGAATACATCGTAATATGCGAGCTAACAAGGAGCAGTTATTAGAGCTTTTCCTGTGTTTACTCTCCACTCGCCATGTTTATTGTTTGTGGCATCCTTAATTGTTTTAGCTCTCTAATAAAAACCTTTGCCAAGAGCACTGTACAATATCATATTTTTTCTTCCCCTACCCTTTTGTCAAGAGCGGTTACCAAGATAATGTCCCCGAATATTCGCCATGTGTTACTATCCCTTCTTTAATATTTTAGCAAGACTTTATCTACCCAAATTTGATGCAGTTTTAAAGGGTGCATAATTTACTTTTGGATAATTATGTCGCAATAGGGTTGCGCAGATGGCAACTTTCCAAATTAGTGCTAAGAAAATTCCAAGTGACAAACTTTGTTCGGAAATTCATAATTAAATAGCTACGTCATGTGTAATATCGATGGGACTAGAGACAATTAAATTTGTATCATTGATTCGCAGTTTTCTTTCTTCATTATTATTGTAATTTAATTTGTTCCACTATAACGTGTAATTGATATATAAAACTTTAGTTAGCGCCCACAACTTACAAGTTTCTAGATATATTAAATTTAATCTCACTCTTGGTACAATTACTTCTAATCTAGTTACTACTGACAGTCACCTACTATTTATTACGCGTGAAAATTTTACGTCAAAACTCGTAACAGTTACTGGCACTGGCAAAAAATCAATTCCTATTCCAGCTCAAGAATCGACCGCAGAAAAAACGACAATCGCACAAATGAGAAAGGCGACTCGTTAACGAAATCGTAGAATCGAAATCGGAAGGCAAATTTCGTTGACCGCTTCGCTCAGACGCCAATTCCACACGTGACCTTTTTCAGTCGCTTGTCACATGTTCTACAAACGAGGTGTCTTTGAAAACGTAATTAGAAAATTCCCAAACGACGTACCCGCTCGTCGTTGGATTTCTAGTTTCCGGACGGTCACAAATTAGTTTTGTTCGTATAGATCGTATGCATGTTGGCGATAAGGCAAGCGCGGAAGTTCCGAATGGCCATCATTTGGTTTCTCCGGCTTTAATACGATCTCTTTATGAAGATTGCACTTCCACTGCAAATTTTGAGAAAAAGTTGCTGAAGACGCTGTTGGCGAGATCAACGGAGATTCCTGCTTACTAATGTAATTTATAGCAATTACGTATTTCAAGAGAATAGAAAATTTCTTAGTCTTTGTTTTACATGTTGCTGTAACTACTAGAATTAACTAATGTTTTAACAAGAAAACATTTAGTGCGACAATGTCAAATAACGGATTCTTTCAGCGATCGCGATCGTACGGTTAAAACTAGCTTCCGCCTGCGGATTTACCCGTGTGGGTCCCATTCCCGTGGGAATATCGAGATAAATAGTAGCCTATGTTACTCACTGTCCTTTCAAATAACTCTATGTCAAAAATCAAGTCCATTGGTTGCTTAGATAGCGCTTCAAGAACGGACAAACTAACACACTTTGGTATTTATAGTATTATTATAATTTTTATATTATTTATTAATAAATTATATTACTATTTTCATATATTATTAGTAGGGATAATTATCAGATATCTATACTATATTATCTATATATTAATATTATAAAGCTGCAGAGTTTGTTTGTTTGAACGCGCTAATCTCTGGAACTACTGGTCCGATTTGAATGATTCTTTCAGTGTTGGGTAGTCCATTTATCGAGAAAGGCTATAGGCTATTTTTTTTTCAAAATTAGGGATCCGTAATAAAATTGCTATTTTGTAACACAAGGTGTAAAATCGAAAACCTATTTTTGCGTGCGCTGCAAAAACTATTGACAATAGAACAAAATGATGTACTACGGGTTTGTATATCCCATTAAGACCTACAAAAAAGTCCGCGAGAACATATATCTAGCTATCATGATTTAATCACAATAACCGATTTTGTGTTCAAAATAATTATTAAATCGTCTGAAGAAAAAAAACTACGTTAAATATGTATCGTAATATTAATCTTTATCGAAATTAAGCATTATGTTATCAAGAGTATTTATGTAGAAGTAAAATACTTTTTGTTTCATCTCAATCGGATATTTCGTTTAAAAGTTATCAAGTGTGTAAGATGCTAAGAGTTGGTACCTATTAATGAGTTATGGGCCATAGTTTTTTATTTTATCAACATAAAATCCTGTAATAATCTTTTTTGAAATATATTTGTTAATGATTGTAAGTATAAGATCTTTGAAGAGTATAATAAATACATTTCTAAAATAACTCTGCTGAGGAAATCCACGCGCGCTTGATGCAAGTAAGACAAGACACTGGCGGCGCGGCGGCGGGCGAGACGAGGAGGATTATTATGTGTCTGGCTGAATGTCGAACAGATAGACAGCTATTGCCTGCGACTTATACAATTTAACTTAATCTATATTTTTCTTAATATTATAAAGCTGAAAAGTTTGGTTGTTTGTTATAACGCGGTAATCTCGGGAAATACTGATCTGATATGAAAACTGTTTAAATATTCAATAGTCCATTTATTGAGGGAGGCTATAATATAGGCAATATTTTATCTCGGTATTTCCACGGAAACGAGAAAAACGCGTTTGAAACCGCGGGGCACGGCTAGTTATTAATATTATAAAGCTGAACAGTTTGTTTATTTGAACGCGCTAATCTCAGGAACTACTGGACCGATTTATAAAATTCTTAGACCATTAGTAAGCTACATTTCTCCCGAGTGACATAGGCTATATTTTATCCCGATATTCACACGGGAACGGGCACCACGCGGGTTAAACCGCGAGGATCCGCTAGTTTTAATATATGCTGCATGTTGTGGCACAAACTGTTCATGGGTGGATAAGGAGGACATTTTGGAATGTAATAATTATTATAACTACGGTCAAGAGATCTAGAAAATGAGAAAATTCTTGGCAATAAAGTGAACGTAGGTAAGCAGTAAGCGACTTAGATACCGATTTGAATATTGCGCGACCGGAATTTTCCTTCGCATTTAAATTTTATGAAATTTCTTTAGTTTTTAATGAAAATCAATGGTATGCTACCAACATCGATACCAAGCTTACAAAATTAATAACCACATTTTTATATAACACATTCGGGAATGATAAAAAGTGTAAGTACGGATATTGTGATTCTATAAAAAACGTGTTAATGATCATTTAGTCTAAAATAAAATATAGGTCGTTACAAATTCTTAGGTTCTCCAAATAACGTATTTTCAGAAGTGTTTTGTTTTTCATTTAAGTCAGAAGAAAGATGTAACAATATTATTTTTAGCATGGGTAGGTATCTTGCTTAGTAAGACAGAGGTCAAAGTATTTTTTGTGTCTGGACATTACTATTTAGAAATGTATACGTGTAGCTAGAAATCTATAAATTAGATCGACATTTTTTTTTTCAAACAAAATAGGTAATAATTGCATCCGTAGACAAAGCAACGTTTTGTTTGCCACAGATTGCATCTATATTCAGTATTCAGTTAAACGTAGAATAATAAAATCGTCTCCCTTAGGCATTGCGCACTCCTGTAATTGGTTTAGATAAATTAACAAAGTAGTTAGAAAGAGGTATACCCCTGAGAGACAATTTAATTGTGTACAACCCGCCCTTTGCATTTGTGCGGTTTTTGAATTGGTAAGTGTTTACTCCGTAGTTTGTTGCTAGGAAGAATGCAACTAAGTAATAATAATTTGTAATAATTATTAGGTTTTTTTTTAAATTAACCTAGCACCAAAGTAATCACTGTAAGGCTTGTGTTATGGGATGCTAGGGTAACGGATATTAAAATACATATAATTATACATATATAATCTATGATGTATCTATGTGTAGAAATATATATAAACGTACATGACTCAGGTACAAATGCTCGCATATTATACAAACATTTGCCCCTACCGGGATTCGAACCCAGGACCTCAGAGAAGGCAACACCTGGAAACCGGTGTACGTACCACTCTACTACGGAGGTCGCCGTGGAGGTGTGAGTATGTTGCACTATGCAGCACAATAATTTATTTTCTTTTCTTAGGGGTTTTTTTTCTACTTTTAAATATGAGGTCGTCAATAAAAAGAACCCATATCCAAAGTACTCAATCTGGCATTGCCACCTTAATTCTTGCATCTTAAAATTTCATTTACTATGAACATCATTTTGACGACCTGTTTGGCGCAGGGGCACTAACGCCGCCTTCTGCGCCAGAAGTCCCGGGTTCGATCCCCGGACAAGATAAATATTTGAGTGCATGAACATGTCTATTTGTCTTGGTCTGGGTGTTTTATATGTGTAATATGTATGTATTTACAAGAAAGTATATAAGTATGTTTATCCGTTATCTAGTATTCATAACACAAGTTCTTCATGATACATAATGTGGGCTAGATAATTGGTGTGATTGTATGGAAATATTTATTTATTATTAATCGAAAATTGGGATTTAAACCATTATGTTTCTATTACCAAAGGAGTTTCCGATGTTCCAGCGCAATCGCAAGTGGTAAGATCACCGAGTTACCGTAAGAAATATTTGTGAATCCAAGAAACAAAATATAAATGAATGAACTACTTATTTTTAAATATTGTTGTTTGCTGTTAATCAACCAGTAGGTAAGTACTGTGTCATTTTATGACGAAAACATTTCAAGAAATAATTATCATCTTTTTTAGTACTTTAGATATCTGATAGTCTGACACAGACAGTCTGTTTACTATGTTGACGACTATTTTATGAGGGCATTGGTATACCTACGTTCACAGCCTACGTACCTACTTAACGACTATTTAGCATATAAAGTACAAGACCAACACATCAAACCATATGAAGCAAACTATCCCTTACTCAATTTCCCATACACAATCGCTACGTCTCCTCATCAAAAGCCATGCCATTGACAAGCAGGAAGATATGGACCGTATCCAAACTGAGCAAACCGACCGTGTGATAAGCTTGAGACTGCATACATCTACATAGCAAACAGTACTGCCTTTGACAGAATGACAAAAACACTCGCCAATAATCTAAATGCTCTATGATTTAT
Organism: Chrysoteuchia culmella; assembly: GCA_910589605.1. Taxonomy (NCBI): domain Eukaryota; kingdom Metazoa; phylum Arthropoda; class Insecta; order Lepidoptera; family Crambidae; genus Chrysoteuchia; species Chrysoteuchia culmella. The sequence continues at coordinate 14,553,034 of OU342653.1, forward strand.
TCAGTAGTGATGTCTGATGTCACTCCGTTTCTACAGTGTGCGTTTGACTGTCATTTGTTTTGAAGACTGCGGTAAGTAGCTGTTTCATTTTGTTATTATTTCAGAGGTTTAGTTTAAGTTAGGTTTAGTTTAGGTAGAGTTTCTTAGGGTGGATTGCACCATCTAACTTTAATGATAACTTCAACAGGGGCAAAATTTATAGGATTTGACAGCTTTGACAACAAAAAATTTGTTAAAGTTAACTGGTGCAACTCAGCCTTACTTGTGCAATATTGAAACAAATGAAGGTTTAAACAGTTGATTTATATACAGAATGTCAAAAACACACGCCAATAATCTAAATGGTCTATGATTAATTCAGTAGTGATGTCTGATGTCACTCCGTTTAATCTTAATATGAACCTTATTCTTGTTGTTTTTATTATTTAAATTACTAAAAAAGAGAGTATTATAGTTAATTCAATTTTTTTTTAAATAGAAATAAAATGTTACTTACAATGAAAATAAAACCGATTCCGAAAATGTTTAGGTGCATGACTATTTAAAAATAAAGGTTTTCGTCAAGTTCCGAAATCCAATCATAGGTTGTGAAATCTCACCTACGGTAAAATAAAAATGTTTGTTACAAATAGTTTAATCTTACTGTTATTGTTTTTATGATTCAAGGAATTATTAATTAAAAGTTATTTAAAATAAGAACAAAATGTTACATAAAAAGTCAAAAGTGCGATTCGAAACGCATTAAGACGTATTTTTTTTTTATTAAAATAATACTTTACCACGCTGGGCTCCAAATTTTCCACGCAGAAATTGAATGACAAAACATCCTTTTCCGAGCTTAATAGGTGAAAATAAAATTATTGGTTTGATTTCACCCATCAAAAATTATACTTACTAATATTATTGTTAGTTTAACAAGAAAAGTACATCACTATCAGCGGAACAATAAGCGCTCGCAGCAAAAATTAACCCCTAAATTGCCCCCTTTATGAATGTGTATTAGTCCGTATTCACATAAACTTATCTGGGTACCGGGGTACCGCATAATATGTAGCCCCCTTCTAGCCTCAAGCATTCTCACCCTCGACTTTTTTCATTTCTTTTTGTTCATCTTCTCTGCAAATTGCATCGGAAGGATGCTGTTATATGGAATGAGAATGATTACAATTTTATAGGATTCTATTTTGCACAATGACTGTTCTAAGAGGGGCTGTGACGCAAGACAAGAGTGCTGAGCCGGCCATTTAAATATTTATCTAATTACTTATACTTGTTAACAACACAAACAAGTCAAAAAACAATTTCATAAGGTAACGTTTATTTGTGCCGAAGATTATTATCAAAGACAAAGCCGAACAGATTTTATATTCTCAGAAGTAACACTTTAACAGTATTTGGAGAAATTTAATTTAATACATACGGTGTTTGTTCAAATTACTTATTCTTTTACAGGGAAACTTGGTACCGAGAATGTACATACATTGTACCGAAACTCTAAAGTTCTAAACAATTAATGTTCCTGTACATAAACATGCATAAACCGATATAATCTCACATACAGTTCCTGTTTGCGCCTAAAAAGGCTTCAGGCTATTCCACGATACGGAAGTTAGTTGTTTAGAGTACAGAAGAATTAAGTAAAACAGAGGTAAAACTCCGCTTAACCATGCTATAAAAGATCACTATGTGGTAGGTACTAGTGGCCGCCTGCGGCTTCACTCGCGTGTTTCCCGTTCCCGTTCGATTATCAGAATAAAAAAACTATCCTCTGCTTTAACCCAGGCTCTCTGTGCCAAATTTCATCCAAATACGTCCAGTAATTTTAGCGTGAAAGAGTTACAAACAAATAATGACATATTTACTTTTGCATTAATAAATTTTATAATATTATTAGGATTATTGCGCTTAGGATAAACCCTAATACACGTTGTGGATGTATTTTTAAATAACTTAATTTCTGGTCACAAAGAAAAAGCCTAGCGTTGGTTTTCTATGATTACGTTGCCGTTAAGGTGGCCGTAATACTTGTGGTAAGTAATACAGCGGTGAATAATGCTACTGAATCATAGATACTTCACGGAGCTTCAAAAAAAGAAACCAAAAGTGATTTTGAGACATGATTGTTTGTTCAAGAGATAGCGGAAACCATCCCTGGTTCAGTAGGCATGGTCAGTACCGTGGACCCTGACCAAGTTTATAAATTTACATTCAACAACCCAATTATCTACATTTGGCCCACATGATGAATCTTGGTGCGTCTTTTTTGTGTTTACCAACAGATAGCCTGTACCCAGAAGCAAATACAAGCATGATCATGATGAACAAGGTACTTATAGTCAATAGATTCATAGTTTTAACACTTTTGTCTCTGTTTACTTTACGTACCTCTGTTTCTTTAAACGCGGCAAGGTTGATTGGGGTGGTTATTATTATGATATTATGAACTTAGATAACTATCACAGTTGGCAGAGGAAAGCGGATTATTGTTGGCTGCGGTTTAATATAATGTATGATAGTGAATGGGTGGTTTAAGTAAACGTATTAAGATTGTTATTAAGTACCATATCCTTAAGCAAAAATAAATAAATATGGTTAACTTTTGATCCTTAACAATATCGATGTTAGGATTAGGAACATATTAAACCGTTAATCGATTTATGAAAATTTATTTGTCGACCTCCGTGGTAGAGTGGAACGTACACCGTTTTAAAGGGGTGTCGCCTACTCTGAGGTACTGGGTTCGAATCCCGGTAAGGGAAAATGTTTGTATGATGAATACGAGCATTTGTACTTGAGTCATGGATGTCTTTTATATATTTCTATACATAAATGCTTATATATGTATAATTATATGTATTTATATCCGTTATCCTAGTATCCTATTACACAGTGCTTACTTTGGGGGCTTGGTTAATTGGTGTGAGTGTAAAATATATTCATATTTATTGTAAATTGAAATATTATTAAAATATGAATCATCTACATCAGTCATTTTAATTTCTTCACTGTTGGGTACCAGCCTTCCTTAATGGATGGATATGGAAAATGGGCTATACCGACCACGGGTACAATGTGGATTGGTGGGTTAATCTTTATACGTGTGTTTGTCACCTGACTCCTAAACGACAGGACCGATTTGATTGATATTTTGTATGTATATTTCAATGGGTTCCTGAATGGTCTGAAAACACAATTAGACCCGGTAGGTTGCGCTGCTAAGGCGGTACGGTTCACCGGGACAGCCAGTATAGATACTTATGGTAAATTTTAAATAAAAAAATATTGAAAAAATATTAACTCGGCCACAAGTGAATTCTCAGACGGGAATCGAACCCGCGTCCTTTGGAAATCCGGTCCAATGGTCCAGAGCAAAATTTACCATAAGTATAAAAATAGCATTGAAAAATGCAAAAATTACAAAATCATAGCCAGTATTGATATAAAATATAGACTAATAAGAATTTATCATCATCAATCAGTTTTAAAACCTTACATTTCCATATGGATAAATAAGATAGAAAGAAGGAAGTGGAACCAATTTGACGGAAACAAGTGGCCTATAAAATATTCCTATATATATTTCTTTTTTCAAAGAAAACTTCCTATATGAATTTTCTCATATATGCAAGAGACCGAATTGATAATTTAGAGATCATGGCAGCTATACAAGCCAAAAGTCACGGCCCACTTCACGTGGTCATAAAATATTTTCTGCAAAGCGGTAAAGTGGTTCATTGATCGTAGCCCGATGAGACTTCAATATAAGTACCCTGGACTAATAGCCAGAACGTGACTCGAGTTAGGGGCCAATTTCGCTAGAGACTTTAAGAATATCATACACCAACAATGTGGACCGCGGTATGCAAGACGAAGCAGGAAGAATTAAATTTAAAATTATTCTTGTAAGTTAGTAAGCTAAATAAGTCAGTAAAGTTAAATAGTCGCTAGTAAATTAATAGTTATACTCGTAGCTTTGTACAAAATATTATGAAATTCTTTCAATATTACATACATACCTAAAAAAACAAATATTTGAATACACATAAATTTTAATATTTGTTGAATTCACCTCCTTTTTATGGTAGCTTAATAAGCATCAACCTGAGATAACTAAGATAATACTAAAAATATAGTGGGCTTCGACTGTATAATCTTTTTTTTTTGTTAATCATCACTTAGACAGAGAGAAAAAAGCTGAAAAAAGTGAGTAAAATTTGACACCTTGGGTTTTGAAAATTGAAAATTGCAAATTTTATTTTAAATTTAAAAAATTGCAGAGATAACCTATGTTTTTTATACTTTTAAAATCATGATGATTATATTCTAGACCAATATAAATAAAACGTAAACAACGTCATGTAAAAATAAAACTGAGTGAAACACTCGAACGGCACTTTTGTTTTTTGTAATTTGACACCAATTGATTGCCACCTGTCACATAACTTTTTTTTTCTAGCCTCGTCTTTATTAATGGCTGTGTTGTTTTAATTTTAAAATAAAGAATGGTTCGTTCCGAATCCATTAAAAAAACTGCCAAGCCGAGGCAACATGTATTTTTACGACGAGACCGTAAATGGCCAAAGACCAAATAGGGAATAAATTTGGGTACCCAGACTACCCACGGCCATTTAGCACCATGTTTTGCTTGGGTAGTCTGGGTACCCGAGGCCAATCGACTGGTTATGTGATAAATATTAAACAAGAAAATATACTAGAAAAAAACCACTAGTCTTATGTCGCCCTGACGGGATTATTGAGACTAGCTGATTGTATTAGACTATATTTTCTTGTTTAATATTTATCACATAAAAATAGCATTGTAAAATGCAACATTAAAAAGTTTTAATTAGATTTATAGTCAAACATTTGTAAAAATGTTTCTTTCGAATGCGATGATGTGTCTCTCATTGATGAAACGACGGTGGCCAAGACCGTAGAAAGGAGAATATACTAGAAAAATTCGACGTGTTCTCATAGGTCTCTGTAGCATAATTGGTTAGTGCATTGGGCCAGATTCCCAAGGATGCTGGTTTGTATCCCGTCAGGGCGACATGAGACTAGTTGCTTTTTTCTATTATATTTAATATTTATCACATAAAAAAATATTTACTTGACTTCTCTCATTTTGTCACTCCTTCCGACATAATATTATAAGGCAAATTTATGTTTGATTTGAAAAAATACATCGGTACAGGTATTAGATACAAGATCACGAAGAGATTTTTTAAACTGAAAAAAAATTGATCAAGAATTCCAAGTGCATGTTATACTTTAAATATATTACTATTTATAGTATTTATAGTTATACTTAAAATTTTCAGCATAACTTTTTTCCTCTAACCAATATCCAAAATACAGAAGTTAATAAATCACATTCCTGAACAGGTAAAATAGCTTCTTCAGTCTTCTGCATAACACTGTCCAATTTATTCCCCCTTGCAAAAGTCTTATCTTGAATGAGAGAAGCTTGTTTTAATGTCGTTAATTTAAGACTCGGCGTCGGTAACGATTTCATTGTGATGTTGTCTGTGCAGGTAGGTCTATAATATTGTAGGTTTCCAGTTTCAATAGGCTTAAATCTAGATTTGATGTCAGCACTATTATAACTTATTGCCGATGAAATTAAATAGATTGTAGGGTTATTATTTATTATGTTGGATCACATTAAAGGTTAATATATTAATCATAATAAGGATTAAGAAACCAAGTTGGTCTTTAATATTTATTGGAAAACATCAAGTTTCGAGCTTACTATTCATTGAAATATTCGTTAAAACAACTTTTCTATTAAATTGCACACGGCATCGGCAACTGGGTTCAGATTTGGTCTGGAAATATATCGAAATGTTTAAGTAACCTAAAAAAAAACTATGAATAAAATTTAATTCAATATTTTCGTGAATAATTCTTATAAGGATGATGTTCATAAAAAGTTTTTTGGATAGGCACATAAAACATAATTCCTGATTCCTTAGTATTCTAAAAATTAAACTAAGAACTAACATTTTCAACTAAGCCTGAAGCTATTATGAAACAGCCTTAGTGTAATCACTATTAATAAAAAAAAAACTGGTCACTATTTATACTAAAGCATACCATCTCTCATCATATTTTGCGTTGTAAAAACGAAATCGATTCTCATACCGCGATTAGAATTTGAGACGATAAAAAATGGAGCATCTGATGTTTTTATAGGCCCGATGTTTTTTTTGTTGTCTAGCATTATCTTAGAATTATAGTCATAAAGGGGTGAACGACCCCAAACAATGTTTGCATCGGTACATAATAATGGAAATCCGATTTTGTTTACAACTTGAGAGTAAACTTTTTATAACGCATTGGTTTTTTATTTTTTTTATTGGCGCCTATAAAAGTAAACGTGTAGATAAGAACTATAATGCCGATGCATAATTTAATGAGCATTTTGATGGTTTTGTGACGTAATTAAAGCCTTTTTTATTGGGTGTTGGTAAAGTGTCTAATAAGGTTTTATACCAAATAAAATGGCTGGGATTTTAAAGGTTTGTGGTTTTTGGGACGGATTAAGTTTATGACTGACCCGTGGGTCATGGGATTCTTATGGTCTGTTTGGATTAAGTTGATGTAGCAATATGTTTGTGGTATTGCGCAGCGCTGTAGGGTGTGAGGAAAATCGAATCATACATACAGTGCAAAGTTTCAAAGCAATCAATAGCGTGAAATGTTTAAAATTCTGTGCTATGATGTGTTTTGTCCGGGTTTTCGTCGTTTCGTACCACAGTAGTGGTTTGTATCATCCTACTAATATTATAAATTCGAAAGAAGGTCAGTTTGTTTGTTTGTTCCTCATTCACGCAAAAACTACTGAACGGATTTGGGTGAAATTTGGTAAGTAGGGATTTCAAGTTGTGGACAAGCACATAGGATACTTTTTAGCCCGATATTCCCTCGGGAACAGGAACCAATCGGCGGCCGCTAGTTGTATATTATATAATCGCATAAGGAAGCTTTTTGAATTCGTTGTTTCGTGAATCGGCGAATGTCTTTTTCGTTCTTCAACGATTTGCACAACGGTGCGTAAAAATATATGTCTTAATGTGTAGTAGTGTAAACAGGATTATAGAGAGTTCAATATTTCATATCAATAATTATTCTCAAATAAAAATAACAATTTATAATGACGGTACGTTTTTACAGCACATGAAGTGTTAAAACGTTAATGTACCCAATAACAGCAGCAATTTATTTATACAATATTAATTGACACTTAACGAGACAAAACTTTAATCTGCATTTATCTGTACGCGGTGCGTTACAGTTGTACGCGATAATTTCATTATAATAAGCCTCATGTATTTTATTAAAGTTCATTTTGCTGTGGTTATAAAAGCATTTCGGAGGATTAACTGTGAACATAATTTATTTCTGGAACACTAATTAACTTTACAAATTCATAAAACCTTTTTATTGGCTGTTGAGTTTCATTATTTTCCTTAGTAAGCCTATTATTATCTGACAAGAAGTTTAGTATTAAATAGAATAACGAAATATATATTATCATACTCTTATAGCGTGCACCAATAATGGGGGTATCGTAAACATTATAGAATTTCCTTGTATATAATACAGTAATTAACTTCTGTTTCATTACGTCATTATTTAATATTAAAACCCATCTACAGATGGGTTTTAATATTAAACATCCCCAGAAACACGATTTTATGATTTTGCCTCGACATTTTTCTTATTGGAAAAACCCATAAAAAAATCAAGACTCTGAATCTCAAATGGGGTCACATATACAATTGAAAATTGGTTTAATTAGTAGACACCAATAATGGGGACTAGGGCGGTTACAACCCGATACTCGGGTTCGTCGATCGACGAAAAATTCCAAATTATGCGAAAATCTTTAATTGCAGTTGTTTCGGTACAAATAGACTCGAGTACCTTTAATTTGATACCTTACTACCGCGTCCTACGCGCCAAAGTCCCTATCGAGTCGTCACAAATTTTCCGAACCTGAATTAAGTATATTGAGATATTAAGATTAGTGGAAATATTTAGAATCGTATAGTTTCATATTTTTTAACCGATATAGTTGTTTACTACGAAGTGACTTCGTGCCTTTTTCGACTAATCTGTAAAATCGGTCTCGCTCCCGCGCGCGTCGTTTCCTCATTGCTATCTAGCTTCAGTCATATAGCGCCTTAAATAATAAAATTATAGTGTAAACCCAAGAACAGTGTAAAAGAGCAGTACAATTTTGTAGAATTAGGCCTCCGTTCCAAAGACTGTTTTCTTCTTGCCCCCTTGCCTTTATGGAAGTGTTAAATAAAAAGTGAATTCACGAGTTCGCGCGTTACAAACTTTCCCTTCAGCGTGATAAAGTTTTGTTTGAACTGAAAACAAGTCTAGACGTGTGAAAAACATATTTATGGACGGTTTCCGTAAAACGTCCTTTTAAGGTTACCTTTCTTTTTGTTAAGCGAAACCCATTTTCCATAGTGTTTATTTGTCGGGTGTTGTATTTCCATTGTGTCTATCTGCTGACATTTTATGGCTATGATTTAAGGCGGCAGTAGTAAATTGTAATTTTGGTATGTTAAAAATTACCAAATGCAAGTTCAATAACAAGTTCAGCCGTGAAAACTGAGCAGTAAACTAAATCGAAATGATTCGTAACAAATACTAAAATGGGCAGTTAAATAAATATTGGCCAGTATTATGAGTGAATGGGCAGTTAACAAATCGGAATAAGTCGATAAAAAATCACATTTTTAACAGTTTTTAAAAAAATTGTCAGTTAAATGTATTTAACTACCTCTGTGGTCTAGTGATAACAACCACCGGTTACAGACCTAGAGTTCCCGGGTTTCTTTCAGCGTGTAAAGTAAAAATAATTTGTTACGATCGGAAGTACGAAGTGACGATTTATGATGTGACTAAACTATGAAGGGAATAACTCTCGCTTTGATTTACTTACTTGTCTTTTTCTTGCATAATAGTAAGAAACCAGCATAATTTACAGCTTAAATAATGAGCAATTTCAAAGTATTGATAAATCTACGCGTTTGCACAGTCAGCCAGCGTAGCATGCGCACCGCGATTCGCTGTCGACGCTTATCTCGCAATGTCTGTCCCGCTCATATCAGTACGATGTGAGCGGGACAGACAATACACTCGCGCGAGAAAAGTGTCGCGAAAGCTTTGTCGAGGTGCTCATGCTACGCATGCAGTGATACCAAATGAATGAATGAGACACTTGTAATTTGCCTATAACGTCACCAGCGACAGCGTATTGCTCTTTACACCGGAGTAATGTTCGAATGTTCCCGTCACTGCGAACTGCCGAACTATTTATCGAACTGCCCATTCCGTCATTTTATTGCCCTTTTATATTTTACACTGCTTAAGTGATTTTTGAACCTGCATTGTAGGATGAAATAACCCTAGTTCTTATTTTTATTACTGTGCAAATTTTACTGCTGTTGTAAGTAATTAAACAACCGCCAGAAAATCAAATGCCCATTCTGTTTCTCAACTGATCATAGTAATATCCCTAATGCTTAAATAACAGTTGTAAAAATTATTTCCCACATTTTATTCGGTTAAAAGGCTCTAAATAATGAATATTAAAGAAGATTTGATATTCTTTTTTACTTCAAGCCCTTAAAATAAAAAGCTAGGACTGAATCATTGTGTGTTACGCGTAATATCTGTTATGACATAGTGAGGGTGCCTTGATAGCCATAATTCGTTGTTCAACTGTTAGGAAAAATAAGACAACCCTAAGCAATAAGTGCATTTTCCTTGTTAAAGCTTTTAAAAATAAAAAGAGCACATCTTATCTTAGCTTTGAAGCTGTATTTAAAAATGCATGGCTAGCTCAAAGTGTTCTGAGTAGGGTGTGACGTAACGAGCCGTAGCATCAAAGTTTAGGTAGGCGCCAGTTAATAATATAGCGAGTAGAACCGGGCCGCTTAACAAAAAACATGATTTCAGCACGCGAATCATAATATTTAATATGCAAACCGTACCATATCTTGGATAGGGTTCGGTAGTTTTCGTTGATACGATATCGATACTTTTTTAAAGACAGTGGTAACAAAATCACTCGCGGGGGCAAATCTCGAATTCGAACTATCTTTAACTTAATCATCTCTGGCATTATATGATTATTGGAGATCTAGACTAAAACATTTTGATAGTAACTAGAGTATCACTTATATTATATACCATACATAAATATGGCTGAAAAAACGACGATTTTTAGTTATCGCAGAGCAAGAATATGGCCCCATGGCTTATTTTTTGTCGGAATATCTTAAAGATAAATAGTTTATTACGGTTAAATTACAGTAGCTTATGCTCGGGAAGTTTTTTGTACATTGAATTTTACATAAATGTTTTTTATTTATTTTAAACGGTTAGTAGTAGTAGTAGTTGGTTTTTTTAATTCATGACAAATAATATGAAATGATACTCTTTTAGATAAATTGAAAATCAATGTTTTCAAGTTAAATTATTAGTGTAGTGATAACTTGAGCTCTGTGTGTTAGCAGCCGCTCACGGTTTCACCCGCGTGGTTCCCGTTGCCGTGGTAATATCGGGATAAAAAGCATCCAATGTTCATAACCAGGCTATCTACTACATATGTATTTATTTATTTTATTTATGGCAGGCCTACATCGTGCTATAATTACAATATTTAGTACAGTAGGAAACAGATAGCCAATTACTGGTCCTCGCTAAAAACAATTTAAAATAATCCTCTATTAACAAGCACTTATGTATGAATGAAGAATTTAAAAATTTACCAAATTTCAACCAAATCCGTTCAGTAGTTTTGGAGCCTGTTCAATGCAAACAAACAATCAAATCTTTAAAATAATATTAGTAAAGATATACAAAAAGCTAACCTAAAGACTAGTAAATTGATATCGATATGATACTTGTCACAACACTACCTACTGCCTAACAAGGTGATTATTGCTAGGGGCGGGACGAGCCCACTCGATACCCACTCTTTACAACCTCCTTGTTGAGAATATAATTAACTTTAAACCAACTCATGGGAAAACAAATTAAATTCTCTCAAAAATACAAAGCTTCGCCTTCGCCTTGAACAATGTTTGGGTAGATTTGTGTTATTAAAGTCATTACTTCAAAACAGAATGACTCAATAAAAAAGTAAATTGGTTTTTCAAATGACAAATAGCCAACTTCGAAGTACTTAATAAAAACAATAAAATAGCTAGTTGTTAAAGTAAAAATCCAAAGTTAAATTTTTTACGATTTATTTAAACTAATCTTAAGCTTTTGAGCTTTGATTAAGATTTTAAATTAACACGCGCTTTTGTTTCTTGAGTAAAATAACTGATTTAACGATTTAAAATATCGAGAACCATTATTTTAGGCCTTAACAAAAACAACGAATGGCTAAATGGGTCGGACTTGTGACATAAAATGGAAATGGATATCGATTTAAATGTTAAGACTAGTTCGCATAGTAAGGCAGTAGACACCATGTTAAATTATAATATCTATACCAGATATTGCTAAAAGGCAATACCTGAAAGAAAACCTACCGACACTTTGTAACGTATAATAAACAAGTGTTTTAATAACGCATTTTAACAATTTGAATACTCGTAGTTCTAGATGAAAAATAATTATTATTTAATTATTAAATAGAAAGGAAACCGTTAGGTAAATGCGTTACGTAATACGAGTATAAACTTATAAATAAAAATTTTATAGGTGTCTTGACCGTAGATTTATGCGTAGGTATGTATGCATTAAAAATGCGACCTAGAATTTCGTTATGAGTCCAAACTAAATAATAAATTAATTTGTTTTCGTCACAACTAAATCCATATGAACACCTGTACATAGTTCACCTTGAAGTAAAAAATCTATAATTTTGCAAATCGGTGTCATTTCAGAGTGCTGTTCAAGTGAAGTTCGTTTGAAATATTCGATAAGTAGGTACTTAACTGAAAAAGTAAATATTTTTTTCTACCCTGTCTTAGTAATTGTGTACACATTCTTATAAATTTCTAGTGGGTGGTCTAGTGATCAGCGGCTATAAGGTATAACGAAGAACAAATTGCTGTATACCCACATAGCTCATACGCATACTGGCCAATTATGACGTAAACTTCCCATGAGTGGTTAACAGACATCGGTATGCTCCGAGAATCGAAAATTACTTTTTTTTCCTATCGAGACCAAGTTCGGTCATGGTTATGGGTTTAATCGCGTATGTCCGGTTTAGATCTAAAGAGCTGGTTATACTTTTGATGGACGATATAATACCGGCTATTTAGAATAGCCAAACATGTAGGCGGTCTGTTAGTTATTGTGTTGGCGTGTGAACTTTGCTCTATCTTCGTATGGTTGGTGACTGAAATGATAACTAAGATTAGGTTTTATTGGGTCTTGCTGTTGGTGATGAGATTATACACTATAAAACTAACGTCCAATTACTTTATATTTCATCTTATGATACTACAAGAGTCCGGTTCGATGTCCTTATTATATGATATTTATGACGAACATCGAATTGATGAAAATGATTACAATGCTATTATGAAATAAAAACTGGGAAAAGCAAGTAGCGGTTGGACAAGATTTGGAGGAACAGAGGATTAAGCAAAAAAAACTCGTGCGGACCCTTATCTTCTCTATATTTATGTACGCTTCGGAGACCTGCCCCCTGATTATGTAACTTGTTTCTATCAAAGCCTGATTGAAAGTGCAGTTACATTGCTGCTTTAGTAATAATCAATGTGACAACTATCTTACTAAAGCAGCAATGTAACTGCACTTTTAATCAATTTCAATCAAAATCTGTTAGAACCAGAGTTAGATAATCAACTAGCTGGAAACTGAAAGCAGGCATCCGAGCCAAGATCGACGCATTTGAGACGTGGTGCTCTGGCGTAAAATGCTGAGTGTTTCGTGGACAGAACGCCGCACTAACGTATTATTTCTATTAATATTATTATTTAAAAAGTATTGTATTAGTTATTTTGTTTTTGTCATTATCATTATTTTTTCATTATTCTTACACATCATTCATACACTCACACTCATCACATCAGTCACACCCTATTGTTGCACACCATAAATACAGCTAATCTAATCACATATAGGTATATATACAAACAAATATATTAAATAAAGGAGACGTGTGCTTGTCATTTCTTAAATGTAAATTATTTTTTTAAATGCAAAAAAAAAATATGTATCCGTATTGACATCGACGTGTCAATCGAAAAGGGGGTCTAGTTGAAAACCAGCGTCAGATTCAACACTGATACATGCTGAACTAGATCCCTTTTGATGCAGCCATGTGGAACATTTTCCTGTAAGATCTTTGTGTATTTTTTGTCATATAAGTTATGTCTATGTCCACTGTCTGTGTCAAATAAATTTTATGATTTGAATCCTGTCCCCTTATCAATTGTGTACATGCAGCATCTCTTCCAATACTTGAATCGGACCCCATATAGGGTCTTCCCAATGTTTCACAATGCGAGCTCGTATGACATATCTACTTCAAGTACACACTTATAATATCATTGGGAGAGACGCGATATCACCTTCAGCCTTTAGTAAATTTGATATAAATAGGCTCGATATTGGGATTGCTCAGAGTATTTTGAGCAATCCAGATTCTGAGGCCGCACTATACTTGTGTGGTTTGGTGGAGTACTGCCTACACACCACACAAACTTAGATTTTTTTATTTTTTCTAAGTGTAAACGGCTGATTTGCCTCGATGGAGCTGCCGTGTTTAGAGACAAAAACTCCTAAAAAAAGACAATAAAAGAAAAAACCTTCAGCCTAATCATTACCTAATGATGAAGATAAAGAAGACAATCTTTGCCAGCGATGTTACACCTCCTATGACAAATGCCAATATGGTGCACCCCCTTAAAACTTTGCGAGCCTTTCTTGTTAGACATCTGAGGAACTCTATAACGCCATCAAAAACGAAAAGCTAATAGTAGTAGTAGGTAGTATTGTCCCGAAAGAATTTAAAAGTTTACAGACACAAGATTTTTTCACGGTTTTTCCTGAATAAACGAGTACATACATGTCACATACCTAAGTTTTCGTAACGCACTTTACATCACCGGCCCAAAGTGTCGCGGTCTAAAATTTCCACAGAGTAACTTTTTAGCCTCTTTTAAGGTTCAATATAAGTAACGCGTTAACTTTAGAAACATGTGTTGTCCTAGAAAACTATTTTGTAAAGCTTTTATCTCATCTTCGCGCGATCCTTGAGTAAAAAGTTGGGAAAAGTTCCTTAAAACACAACAGGTGTTCGGTATGTAACGATATTGTCTCCCAGAGTTCCGTAAAAAATTTAAAGATACATGGTGAATATAGAATTTATATCTTACTTTATGTAGGGAGCCAGATAATTAACTCATTAGTATAGGAAAATGAGACACAAAAAATATTTCATTGTTGTGAAACCGCCAGTCCTGTAAGACGAGACAGCTATTAACTTGTACTTTTAAATTCTTTAATTTATTCTAGAATAAACGGTATCAATTTTTGCTTAGGTAATTAGTGAAAGTACGTACCTACCTACTGTTAATACTAAGCATTAATTAGTTAATAGAAAACATAACTATTCAAATAATCACTGCTAACTTATTAGAAAAAGTTACATTTTAGTAAAATATCACACTCTCTAATTACCTTTTTTGAAGCTATATGTTTGGAAACATTGAATTTAACATACCAAAATTTGAAACTTTTAGAATACTTCCGAACTCACAAGACTCAAACATGATTAATATTCCAATAAAACGTTCGTCGTAAAACTGCGAGTTCCAGGAAACTCGATCTCACTTTGTTTATAATTAATGCCCGATACACCCGCACGGGAATAATTCAACGGCTTATGCACCCTTGATAATATGAGATGAAGTTTCTTTAGACGCCGGCCGGGGCGGCTGTGGCGGCGCGGGGCGGCGCTGGGCGGAGCCTCCGGTGGAAGTCAGTCGGTGGGCAGCCGCCGCACGCGTCACACGGCTCCCGATCACGCCTCCTCCATGCCACGCGAGTCGCGATGTCGTTCCCAACGCGTGAATATTTATGACGCGATCGAATTCGCCTTCACATAAATGGCACTGCCGACATCCATGCCTCACAGCAACTCGTGCATCCACGTAAAATGCCAATAAAACAAACTATTGTGAAAAGACTTGAGCGGCGAACTTTTAATCGAATCATAGTGTACGTGTTGTTCTACTGTCATGCGGTCGAGAAAAATTACGCGGCGGAAATGCCGCACGAGTGCGCGTACCGCAGCTCCGAGACGGAAACGTCGGAGAACGCGGTGCTGTTCTGCAAAATCAGAACCATAAGCAGCTTGGACCACCTGTTACAGAACATCAGCAGGACGCACTTCGATGAAGTGCTGTCGCTGCATGTCCAGTGTAGTGAGATTCTGTTCTTCGAAAGCACGCTGACCACTCATGCTGAAAAACCGTCGGGCAAGCAGACTAATCTAGCGAAGCTAAAGGACCTAGTGGTTGACAAGTGTAAAATTCGACAAATACCGGCACGCGCGTTTGAAAACTTTAGAGATCTAAAGCGACTCCACGTGACGACCCATAATAGTGAATGGTCTGCCATGACAATGGAGATACACGAACAAGCTTTTGTGGGCTTGAACGAATTAATTGAACTCGATCTAAGTGACAACAACATTTGGAGTACTAAAACGGACACGTTTTGTCCATTGTACAGTTTGAAAACCCTTAATCTCACAAAGAATCACTTACAAAACATAAAGACTATTGGTTTCTCGGACTCGCAACGAGAACAAAATCTAAGTGTTAGAAGTTGTAATTTAGTCGTAGAGATACTTGATATGTCGTACAATGATTTGATTGTTGTTACTGACAACAGTTTGTCAAAGTTACGCTCGTTGACAAAGTTGTTTTTGCAAAACAATGCGATTTCAACTGTTGAAGATGGTGCCTTTAGAGGACTTCTAAGTTTGCAGGTTTTAAATTTATCCAGTAATTTTATGAATTCAATGCTTCCTGATATTTTTAGTGATACAAAGTCTCTGAAAGAAATTAATATGAGTAATAACACAATTAATATTTTACATCCAGGAACTTTTGAAGGTTTGGAACAACTTCAAATTTTAGACTTATCTCATAATGAATTATCTAGTCAGTGGATCAATAAGGGCACGTTTGTAGGTCTGCTACGTATGGTTATCATAAATTTATCTTATAACAGACTGACTAAAATAGACCGATATGTTTTTCAAGACTTATATAGTTTACAAAAGTTGAACTTGGAGCACAATGAAATAGTTTCCATTGAGGAGCATGCTTTCGAAGAGTTGAGAAACTTACATTCGCTCACTCTATCTAATAATAAACTTATTCACATTCACACCCACTTATTCACTGATCTGCATATTTTGCATGAGTTGTTTATCGATAACAATAAAATAAAACATATAGATGATAATGCCTTCGATAATATGACTAATATAGAGGATTTAGGTTTAAATGATAATTTTTTATCCTCTATACCAGTGTCTATTAGAAAATTACGTTCATTAAAATCTTTAGATATCGGTAATAACAATATAAGTCACTTGAATAGAGACAACTTTCGAGGTTTATCTGAACTTTTCGGATTGCGTCTCGTCGACAACAAAGTTGCGAACATAAATGAAGATACTTTCGAACATTTGCCTCAGTTGCAGGTGCTCAATTTGGCTTCCAATAAAATAAAACACGTTGCACCTGGTTGTTTCCACAACAACGTGAATTTAAAGTTGTTACGCATGGATGGAAATGAGATAACTAAATTCGATGGTATATTCAGCAACCTAAACAATTTAGTGTGGCTCAATATGTCTTCGAATAAAATATCATTTTTTGATTTTCGCAGTTTTCCTAATACTTTGGAGTGGCTTGATTTGCACAAAAATAACATAGATAACTTTGTCAATGACGATATGTATTCAAGTGTAAACATTAAATTGTTAGATTTAAGTCATAATAATATTACTCAGCTAACTGTCACCTCAATACCGCAATCCATTGAAAAATTGTATTTGAACGATAACTTTATTCAACACATTCAAGTTGGTACGTTTTCGAAGCTGCGTAAATTATCAACAGTTACGTTGAACAACAACAAACTAGTACAACTTGACATGAATGCTTTTCGGTTGGATCAAATAGATGAAGATAGTGATTTACCAGAGTTTTTTATAAGCGGAAACCCATTTGTTTGTGACTGTTCAATGGAATGGATTCAACGCATTAATTATTTAAGCCACAGTCGACAATACCCGCGTGTGTTAGATCTCGATAAGGCATTGTGTTCGTTAGTACATTCACGAGCAAAAGAGAAAAAAATGATAATTGATATGTCACCTTCGGACTTTCTCTGTCCTTATGAAAGTCATTGTTTCGCCCTATGTCATTGTTGTGACTTCGTTGCTTGCGACTGTGAAATGATTTGTCCAAATAACTGTAGATGTTATCACGATATTACTTGGAATGCGAACGTAGTTGATTGTTCCAACGCCGGCTACTCAGAGGTACCGGAACGCATACCAATGGATGCTACCGAAATATATTTAGATGGTAACAACATAAATCATCTCGGTAATCACGTGTTTATTGGTAAAAAGAAACTACAAGTACTTTATTTAAATAACACTATGTTAAAAGAAGTCAATAATCAAACATTTAAAGGGGTGGATTCACTGAGAGTGTTACATTTAGAGAATAATAAATTGGTTGAATTAAAAGGAGATGAATTTTCTCATTTGAATAATTTAAACGAGTTATATTTAGACCACAATGCTATAGTACACGTGGCAAACAATACATTTTCTTCGTTGAAATCTCTTTCTGTGTTACGCATTGACGATAATAAATTAGTCAACTTTTTCCCGTGGAAACTACTAGCTTCGTCGTCAAAAAGTTTGGCACACGTATCTATCGAAGGCAATCAGTACTCGTGTGATTGCAAAAGTATAGCTGAGTTAGACTCTTGGTTGAGGAGAGACCCTGGCGACCCAGAAAAAATGTTGTGTACAGATACCGAGGGGAAGCCGACTAAAATTACAATAGCGTCTGTACTTAGTCATTGTAAAGAATATATGGGTTCAATTAACGACCCGACTGTATCTAGAGATGAAATAGTTTCCAAGTCCATATTCCTCCCAGATAATTACTTCGCTGTTATATTTGGTGTAATAATTATTGTCGTAATTATATGTCTGATAGGTGCTGTATTTTACGCTTTCAGATATGAGGTCAGTGATTGGTTGTACACTAAATATGGAGTGCCGCTGTTCAAAGAACAGTCATGCCCTAATGTTGATCATGTTCTAGAGGGAAACCCAAATCATATATACGATTATTACGTGATATGCAATACCAAAGATACAAATTTCGTGTACCATAACATTATGTCGGAAATAGAGTTTAGAAAGATGTCTTCAAAAAAGTTTTCACCAAATGATTCTTCATTAAATATCCTCACATTAGATAGTTTTTCGAAATCATCAAAATTATCTAAGCGTCTGCTAGTAGTTTTGACTACTAGTTTCATTTGTAACGACCTCTGTGATATACATTTCAAAAACATATTTTATAGTTACTTGAAATCATTGAATCGCAGTGACATAAATAAAGTGATTTTTATAAAAGTGGTTGAAAATAATCAAATTAACGATGAACTGTGTTTCGTTATAGATAAGTTCAAAAATATATCTTGGAACGATGAACGTTTCTGGGATAGATTCATCGCGTTGCTTAACTCGACTGACACTATTATCACGGTTAAGGGTGCCGAGAAAAGTGTATTCAAGAAGTCGTTACGTCAGACACCGACGCTCAGATACACAACAATGCCGGTATCAAACGATAGTTGCTCAAAGCAGAATTTAACGAATTCCTTGCAGTATTGCAGAAGGAACGATGGGGAGTCTTCCCTAAATGAAAGCTCACCTTCATCCGACAACAATACGTACGGGGAAGGGAATCATTCTAACAATAGCTATATGTCGATAGAGAACAGGAGTTGTCCTCGGTTCAATTATGACCTCAGGCTTTCCCCGACCAGTGGTCACGTTTATTCCAGGGTAGACGATATTTCACCGACGGTCCCGCGATCATTGACTGGATGTTCCTCAGTTAAAGGACGCACTTATTTCGTTTGAGATTTAAACATTTTCGGCACTGTACATTTTCAATTCTCCTTTTCCTCCATTCACAACTTTAGTTTTTATTCGTATGTCAAATGTAAATAATTTAATAATTATCGTCAATTTGTCACATACGTAATTTAAGGAAAGGCTAATCGTGAATAAGAAAAATTATTAACACAATATTTTGTACAAAGATCGTGTGAAATGTTGAGTCTGATAACGGAAACACTTTCCATAATTATTATGTAATGTTGTTAATTATTGTATTTATTAAAATAGTTTATTAGAACTGTGGAAAATTCACAAACTCACTGTAATACAACACCAAATAGCATAAGTTGACGAAATTAACCCTATAACCTTTAAAATAATTAAAATTATTTACATTATAACAATGAGGTATTTTAACACCAACGCTTTGAAAAATAATAAAAATACAAAAATATTACACTCTTACATACATGTCCTGTGTTTTACGATATATAAGTAAAAATGTTATTAAAATATTATTCGTATATTACTTGATTCAAATGATTTAATTTTATGTTCTCAGTTTTTTGTTCGAATATTTTTTTAAAATAATGATTAATACTGACTGACTTATAAACGTTGCTTAGTGGGTAATATGGTTATGAGGCTCGCGACACGTCAGTCCCCCATATAAACGTAATACCAAAATAATTTAAAATTTGAGCATGATTTACTGTATTTGTGATGTTATTTGGATTAAGATAGTATTTATCTAGGTTTCTTTTAAAAAATAATTCAAAATATCTATCCAATTAAAAAATAATGCCAATTACAGTTTTTCAGATAAATACTCTTTTAATAAACATCACAAGTACAGCAAATGATGCTGTTATTGCAAATTGTTTTGGTATAACGTTAGTATGAAAAGCTGACCGGTCGCCAGCCTCTTAAGTTACACAGTATTTTGACTGTTTCTTCAGTATTTAAAAAAAAAATAACAGTACGAACCTGCTTATCCACAATACAACTTTTATCAGTAAAGCAAATGAGTATTTTTTTTATTATCTTTGCTTAATTGTCATGTCATAAGATATTGTATATAATAATTATTAATAATGAATGTTTGCGATGTTATCGTTTTCTGGCTTAGATGTAACGCTTAAGTACATACATATTTTAATATAATTAAGCTAAATCGTGATATTAGATTTAATAATTATAAACTTGAAAATAAATGTAATTTTTGAATTGTAATTATTAGTCTTAATGAAAAATTATTGTTTTGTATAAAATTGTACAAAGGTATCTTGGAACCGTAATAAAATTATACTGACGTTTTGATACTTAAAACGATTTTCATTTATTCCTTCATTTGTTTCAATTTTATAATTAAATGATTTCTCTGAAATGATTTTGCTTAAATTCGGTAACCAAGAGAAAGTAAGAGGTTTTCATTAAGTCTTCGGCTTTGTTGTTAATATCTGAGTTATTAGCATTGTTTTTCCATCAACAATAAAAGGTAAGAAATATCAGAATCTGAAGAAAGTGTAATTTGTTAAACTGTTAAAAATAAGAAAATTTATTTATTATCAGAATCAGCACACTATTTTACTAACGCTCAAATCTAGAGTATAAAGAGTAAAGTACTTACTAAGGCTAGTATCTGCAGTCAAAACGAAGGTTATTTAAAATCTTTTCGGTTTCTTTTTGTGGGGTCCGTGTCTTGTCCTTCTGAACTGATATAATAACACAAAATTTTATTTATGTATAGAAATACTTTGTATCATAATTTCTTTCACTATTTTATTTTTTATGAACGACGGGGAGACTCTTAGCCTACATCATACCCGATGTTAAGTTTGAGTTAAAATAAGTAATCTTATTATATCCATTTTTTATAGTTTGCAGTTCAGCGCTTGACTGCTATCTCGCCTAAAAGGCCTATCACAAACCAAAAAAAATGGCGTCTGCCTGGAGTAATAGTATTCCAAAAGATAAATTAGTTATTTAAAATATTGTTTATCGTAGTTTAGTACGCGGCGTACCTTGGACACTTACTTAATGGTGCCTTATTTTATTATAAGTACATAAAAAAAACCACCGAAAACTGATCGCTCTGGTCTCCTGACTCCAGTTTTGACATTAATATATTCCATATATTTTTTTTTACCAATATTTTACTGAAAAAAAAATGAATTCAATAAACAATGCTGTTTTAATATATCATTCTATTTTATGTAAATACTTATTTGTTTGCTTATAAGCGTCAATAAAGGAAGAAAGTGTCCGACGCTTTTTGTTGATTATTCTGAAGCGACATGAAATCGCTTGCCCATCCTTAGATTATCCATGCAATGCTTCGATCTCCCTTTCACTACATATTTATTGTCGAGCTTAATAACCTGTGGGGGTCTGTTGTGGCCTGTGTACCCGCGTTTTCGATGTACGAAGAAAAGAATGTGATTACTCTGGTTTCATGAGTGAATGTGATTACTCTGGCTTGATTTTCGGCATAGAGTTATTGACCGAGAGTAACATTTATTACTTTTTATCCCGATATTCCCACGGAAGCAGGATCCACGAGGGTGAAACCGTGGGCAGCCTTAGTCATATATTAATCTTTCGTCATAATTTTCCTATCATCCATTCTATTTTCTAAACAGTCACTTATATTTTTTATTCATTCTGTAAAATTGAAAAATGCCTGTGGAAGTGAGTAACTGTACAATTTCCACAGAAACTAGAACATTGTTTTAATATCAACGTTCAATCAAATTATCTGCCAATGACCATAATTATGATGAAACGTCGGAAAATTAATAAGTCAATAAAAATATTAAAATGAAAATGAATGAAAATGTATTCAATTTATTTTCCTATTTTGTAACTTTTGCCTGTTCTGTCATTTTCTTACTGTAATGACAAAATAAATGAATAACGAATTCTAATTCGTGGTTAAATATTGTTAGATACCACATATTTATATAGCTTGTTTGTAGGCAACCTCTGTTGTCAGTCTATCAAACCGCCTATGAGGCCGTGGAGTTGGCTTAATGACTGGTGGTGTTAATAGCTGGGACCATCGGCTTAGCGTGGTCTTCAAAGCACGAAAGCGCTCAGTTGTGTTGTAATGCCACTTTACGTTCACCCATGCGACACCCGGCCGGACCGAACGTTGCTTAACAAACGTGATCGAATACGATCAATCTGTCAAGCGCGCCGCCACGTAACAGCGGTAGCGCTTAAGCGTTCTAGCTATTATTCTAATAAGATTTTTAAATTAAATACTTAAATCAGCATTTTATAATATTTCTATTAGAACACAATCTGACGCCATGTTTACCTTTATTCGAATCTAATATTTCAACTAGGTTTGCCAGAATCTTCTTTACATAAATACCTGATCAACATGTTTGATCTTATTATTATCAAGATTAGAAAATTCTGATCGGAATCCAATTAAAGTCTGATTGGAAAAAGGTATAATTAAAGCCAAACTAGGTCTATTAAAACGTTAATGAGTAACGTCAATATACGAAGAATACCAATAGGGCTAATGATCTGTAAAAATCAAACATAGAAGAATTTTTATTAACTTACTTTATTGATCTTGATTGGAACATCTTATAAGGAAAAATAGCATCTGTTGACGTCATATTATTGGAATTTTCTATAATAAGTAATTAAAATAAGATTTTACAACATTTTTTCCTTCCATGGTGGACTAGGAGTGAATGAATACCCTGGAATGTGCGAGCTGCTAACTTTCCGAAATAGTTTCCAGTGCAGGTAGTAGAATCCTATAAATATCATAGACAGGGTATATTCTAAAACTAATTCAGTCGTTGGACCAATCTGTCACTATTGTCTCCGGACAACATCTTAAGGTCGGATTCCACCAAAACTTAAATAGTGCGTCATCTAAGTAGCTCTATGTCCGATTGTCTACTGCTAAAGTTTTGTTTTTTTTTGTGAGCGAACAGTGCTGCGCTTCTTCGTGTGTGCGCTCAAATATATGTATTCGCTTTAACAGCGGAACCAAAGAGCTTGCACGCACATTTTATAAATGTTTGAAGAGAGAAAAAGAGAGTCCACCGAAAGGAACATTTGTGCAGAACTCTGTATGGCACAGTGCCACACCCTGGTGGAATTACGCATTTGGACTCAACCAATGCTAAATGTGACGTCGATGAGCTGGTAGCTGTGAGAATGATATTTATGCACCTCTCAACCCGCAAGAGAATCATGGCGTCAGGGTAGGTATCAGACAAAAGCCATTTTTAATGTCCCCACTGCTGGGGCGCGTTCTTTATCAATGGATGGATAGGGAGAATGGGTCATGACCCACTACGCGGGCTTAATGCGGAATGTGGGTTTTATTAACATGCAAATGCAGCCGGGACCAACGACTTAACGTTCCTTAAATAGTAAATTTTTGGTCACCCATCCCGTGACCGACCATTGCACAAGTTGCCTAACCTTAACAATCGCAGACCGAGCGCGTGAACCACTGCGCCACAGGCTGGTATGTATGGTAACTATTTATTAAAATTTTAATTTAGTAAGTACAGTCATCAGCACATGAAGTGTTATTTACATCATAAACAGTTACATAACCCGTTAAAATTACATGCGCACAAAACGTAAACTACTGTTCTTATAAAAGAGGCTTGCATACAAAAACAAAATATAGTTATTCTATTTGAATATGTACCTTATGTTATTTTTCACCTCACACGCTCTGAAAAGGAGGTTTTGTCAATCGCTTTTTGCGGCCTAGCGCGGCAAAGTACTTTTTGGGGTTTCGAAATCCTTATAGATTCGGCCAAACCGATGTATGTCACACCCTTTTTATTTAAATTTAATACTTAAAAATATGTCATAATGCGTTCCGAATCGCACTATTGACTTTTTTGTTACATTTTATTCTTCTTTTAAATAGCTTTAAATTACGTACATCTTATGTTTTGGCGCGCACTGTTCATTGAAATAAAACTACTTTTACGGATATCAAACGCGCTATATTTCCACTTTTATATATATTTATTTTATTTATATAATATATATTTATTTTATTCGTCGGCAGCCTTAATCTAAATATACCTTATTCTCGTTGTTTTAATGATATAAAAAACTAAAATAATAAAAAAGGGAGTATTATGGTTAATTCAAAGTTATTTAAAGTAGGAATATATTTATGGTAAATTTTTAAATAGAAAAATATTGGAAAAAATTAACTCGGCCACAAGTGAATTCTCAGACGGGAATCGAACCCGCGACCTTTGGAAATCCGGTCCAATGCTCTAACCGCTGAGCTACAGAGACTTGCGAACCACCGTCGAAATTCTCCAATACTTTTATATATTTTTTTTAATGCGCTGTAGGCCAGCGTTGTTACATCAATGCTATTAAATCCTTGCATTCGAAAGAAACATCTTTTCAGGTGTTTAACGATCGATTAAGATGCAACTGCCAATAATTAATGATTTTGTAATTTTTTGCATTTTTCAATGCTATTTTTATACTTATGGTAAATTTTTAAATAGAAAAATATTGGAAAAAATTAACTCGGCCACAAGTGAATTCTCAGACGGGAATCGAACCCGCGACCTTTGGAAATCCGGTCCAATGCTCTAACCGCTGAGCTACCGAGACTTGCGAACCACCGTCGAAATTCTCCAATACTTTTATATATATTTTTTTTAATGCGCCGTAGGCCAGCGTTGTTACATCAATGCTAGGAAATCCTTGCATTCGAAAGAAACATCTTTTTAGGTGTTTAACGATCGATTAAGATGCAACTGCCAATAATTAATGATTTTGTAATTTTTTGCATTTTTCAATGCTATTTTTATACTTATAGTAAATTTTTAAATAGAAAAATATTGGAAAAAATTAACTCGGCCACAAGTGAATTCTCAGACGGGAATCGAAACGGGAAACGGGGGAAACGGGAAAAAAAATATTAAAGTATTGGAGAATTTCGACGGTGGTTCGCAAGTCTCGGTAGCTCAGCGGTTAGAGCATTGGACCGGATTTCCAAAGGTCGCGGGTTCGATTCCCGTCTGAGAATTCACTTGTGGCCGAGTTAATTTTTTCCAATATTTTTCTATTTAAAAATTTACCATAAGTATAAAAATAGCATTGAAAAATGCAAAAAATTACAAAATCATTAATTATTAGCAGTTGCATCTTAATCGATCGTTAAACACCTGAAAAGATGTTTCTTTCGAATGCAAGGATTTCCTAGCATTGATGTAACACCGCTGGCCTACAGCGCATTAAAAAAAATATAAAAGTATTGGAGAATTTCGACGGTGGTTCGCAAGTCTCGGTAGCTCAGCGGTTAGAGCATTGGACCGGATTTCCAAAGGTCGCGGGTTCGATTCCCGTCTGAGAATTCACTTGTGGCCGAGTTAATTTTATCCAATATTTTTCTATTTAAAAATTTACCATAAGTATAAAAATAGCATTGAAAAATGCAATAAATTACA
Source organism: Chrysoteuchia culmella (assembly GCA_910589605.1). Lineage (NCBI taxonomy): Eukaryota > Metazoa > Arthropoda > Insecta > Lepidoptera > Crambidae > Chrysoteuchia > Chrysoteuchia culmella. The sequence continues at coordinate 14,578,702 of OU342653.1, forward strand.
AAATCTTTAATTAGGAATATATTGTTACTTATTAATAAGAATAAAAACGATTAAAATAAATAAATGTAAATGTTGACACTGACATGAGGTACAAGACAAGACATTTTAAAAATAAAGATTTATGTCACAGTCCGAAATCCAATTATAGGTTGTGAAATCTCACCCAGCTTCATATAAAATTCTTAAAACAAATAGTTTAATCTTATAGTTATTGTTTTTATAATTCAATGAACTAAAATAATATAATAAAACCAAAACGGAGTATTATAATTATTTTAAAGCTGTTTAAAATACGAATCAAATATAACAAAAAAGTCAATAGTGCGATTCGGAACGCATTATGACATATTTTTAGGTATTAAATTAAAAAAGTACTTTGCCGCGCTAGGCCGTAAAAAGCGATTTTCTACGCCTAAACTGATTGACAAAACCTCCTTTTCAGAGCGTGTGAGGTGAAAAATATATTAGGCTGGGTGAGATTTCACAACCTATGATTGGATTTCGGAACGTGACATAAATCTTTATTTTTAAATTGTCTTTATCTTGTACCTCATGTCAGTGTCAACATTTCATTTTACGGAATCGTTTTAATTGTAATTTATAAGTAAAAATATATTACTACTTTAAATGACTTTGAATTAACTATAATACTCGCTTTTTTATTATTTTAGTTTTTTATATCATTAAAACAACGGGAATAAGGTATATATAGATTAAACTTTATGTTTAAGATTTTTTTACCGGAAGTTGACCGCGGAAACAACCATAAATGTTCCTCGCTGTTGTCAGGTGAAAAATTGAGTGTTGTGTGTTGAATCATTCACTTGCTCAGCTTTCAATAGAGGTAACTCACCGCTAATTAACCAACTTTCCAGCCCTGCATAACAAATAACTATAGTACTGGCTGCCCGCGGTTTCACCCGTTTAGTTCCATTTCCGTGAGAACCCCACTTTTTCTTTTCATGAAAACATAGCATAAAAAAATAGCTGGAATTGATCCAGCCGTTTTCGAGTTTTGCGCTTGGCAACACTTTTAGCGATTCATTTTTATTTATAAAGATTGTGAGTGATATTTTGTACCCGGTGTTAGATTATTCTTTTATAAAGCAACGAAGTTTCTTGTAATTAAACATTTCGAGACATAATTATTTATTTATGTACTCAGACATAACAATAAACAGTATACTAGCATAATCTTTTGTTGTTACAAGTGCCGACAACAGTTACGTTCGTGAATACTCGTATGTCGGGTACTCTAATTGGCTGATTGTTATGTCAATAAAGATAACGAGATAAAGCGAGCCAATCCGAAAATATTTTCATTAATGTCTTTACATTTAGCAAACGTGGAATTATTACATCTGGAAACTTATTTTTGCATCATTTGAAGTTAAATTCTGCAGTAGTCAAAATTTTATTATAATATATCATTCAGTTTCGACCTGTAAATATCAAAATTTTGAATAACAATATTGTTAAAAAAAAAAATGTTATGTTTATCTTTGATAGTAAGGTAGCTAACAGTTATCGTCGTCGTCGTCTCAGCCACATAACACCCACTGCTGGGTATAGGCCTCCCCCAATAAAGGAGGGGGAAGGTTTGCCATAATCACCACGTTTGGCAGGCGGGTTGGCGATTTTAGTATTGTCAAGTTTGTAGGAGACGCTGCTGCCCGTCTCCTGAAGGCTGAGTCCCTTAAGTCGCCTTTTACGACACCCACGGAATGAGAGGGGGTAGTGCTATTCTAGCTGTGTATTGTAGCTGTGCTGTGTAGTGTCGGCTAGCGGTGTAGTGTCGGCTTAGAATAGCACTACCCCCTCTCATCCCGTGGGTGTCGTAAAAGGCGACTAAGGGACTGAGCCTTCAGGAGACGGGCAGCAGCGTCTCCTACAAACATGGCAATAGCGATTATGGCAAACCGTCCCTTTGGGCGAGGCCTATACCCAGCAGTGGGTGTTATGTGGCTGAGACGACGACGAGTGCTATTCTAAGCCGACATTACACAGCTGTTAAAAGTTATGTTTAAGATAATATAACGTCGTATTTTACTATTTTTATAGCAAAGTATAAGTACAATCAAACCTCGTCAGGTGGCCTGCATTTTGCCGAAACAATTTATTCTAAAATATGTTAACAATAAAAAAAAACTGAGTTATTAGGATTTTTATTTGTGCTATTTATGAACTAGGAAATATACTAGAAAAATATAATTTCCATATCTCTCGTCCCGTCTGAGCGATATGAAGACAAGTTCTCAAGTCTAGTTAAAAACCAGCGTTAGTGTAATTTGGAAATTCGTCCAAGTGTACAAAATGCTGAACGAGGTCTTTTAATGCAGCCGTGGGACAATTTATTCAATACTGTAACTTTAAATTATGTATTTTCTTTGTTAAATTTCCTTTTTATTGTATTAAGTTAATATCACTACTATGTCCTTTGCATGTACTAAATAAATGTTGTGAGTAGGGTAAAAGTTGATTTCTTATAGTACATGATGTTATACGGAACTCGAAATAGAAGAGTTATCCAGATGATGAACCTCGTAGCCAATACACTAATATAGTATTATAATAATCTGTGTCAATACAAAACTGCACTAAACTACACTTTACCACTTACATCAAAGTTCAAGCTAATGGTCAAAGTCCGATAAACAACGGATAATTTCTAAACTATAACGTTTTGTCTTTAAGACAGTGATTGAACTTGCTATGGCACCGGTATCTGCGTAAACATAAGTCAATTATTGACACAACTTACAGTTCAATAGTCCTTTAGTTTTGACGCCTCTATAGATAGACAGTAAACAGTCGTCAATGTAACACAAACACGGTATTAATCACTAATAATATTTATTTAAGTTTGTAATAACATGGGGATATTGATAATATTGACAATGGTTAAATGCTAAGTACAGCGATCGAAATCTAATTATACATTCTCTTTGTTTATATGTTTTCATTAAGTTCTACTGTGAGTCACCAAGGCGTAATGGACCCGTGTGGTGGCTTACTGAAATAGAAAGAAAAGTAAAACGAGAAAAAAACAGTAAAGCTCAAAATTTTTTTTTCATAAAATGGACAGAACTAAAATAATTATAGGTACCTACTACGCTCATCCAAAGTGTTTTGAAAGTTGGAATGAACAAAGTTATTGTGAACTTTATGTACCGAAAATTTTAGAAAACAAATGCATTTGTGCTAGAAAGACACATTTGGGCAATTAACACTGAAACGCCAAACGTTTTCAGAACACCCAATGACGTTGTTGAATTTTTGTTTTTCGCAGGGCACTAATTTTTCTAATAAGATTGCCTAAAAAAAAAGTTAACAGCGTTGGTCTAAGTGGACTACTTTTTCCGTTTACTTTATTGTTTTTGGCAATAAGAAAAAATACATGAATTAATACAAATAATTGAATTAATACAAGAAGGTTTTCTTGACAAAAGGTATTAACAATTTGTCAAGAAAACCTTCTTATCAAAAGTAGCTTAGACCACATACTGTTTTTCAAGGTTTCAGATTCAAATAAAATGAAAAAAACCGCCTTCTGCGCCTGAGGCCCCAGTTTCGATCCCCGGACAAGACAAATATTTGTGTGCAAGAACATGTCTAATTGTCTTGGTCTGGGTGTATAATATGTATAGCATTATGTATGTATTTACGAAAAAAAGTATTGTATGAATATCGGTTATCTAGTATTCATAACACAAGTTCTTAATGAAACTTAACGTGGGCTAGATAAGTGTTATGATTTATGATTTTTGAATTTTTGCATTTTTCAATGCTATTTTTATACTTAGTATAAAAATAGCATAAATTATTGGCTGTTGCATCTTCATCGATCGTTAAACACTTGAAAAGATGTTTCTTTCGAATGCAAGGATATTCCTAGCATTGATGTGACAACGCTGGCCTACAGCGTATTAAAAATATAAAAGTATTGGAGAATTTCGACGGTGGTTCGCAAGTCTCGGTAGCTCAGCGGTTAGAGCATTGGACCGGATTTCCAAAGGTCGTGGGTTCATTTCCCATCTGAGAATTCACTTGTGGCCGAGTTAATTATTTCCAATATTTTTCTATTTAAAATTTATCTTAAGTATAAGTTTTGTGATAGTATGCATTTATTTTTGTTGTATTAAGTGTTCTAGCCTTTAAAAAATTAAAAGTAAATTCTGCTACGTCATCGTCGTCTTCGCCTCAGCCACATAACACCCACTGCTGGGTATAGGCTACCCCCGAGGACCTCCACAACGATTGGTCCTGCGCTGCCCGCATCCAGCGGCTTCCCGCGACCTTCACCAGATTGTCGGTTTCAAATTCTGCTACACTGACACAGTTCTAAACTTCATAGAAAATAAACAATTAAATGATGGTAAAAGACCCGATGGGGCGACGTTAGTGCCCCGGTGCTTGGGGCGTGCCCTTATGTGGGATGCAACCTGTGTAGATACCTTAGGTCCTTTCCATATACGTGGTACATCCTCAAGAGCTGGAGCCGCTGCGGAGCAAGCTCAGTTCCTCAAGCGCCCAAGTATTCGTCGCTCTCAGTAAGCCACGAATTTGCGGCGCTTGCCGTAGAGACAATGGGCCTTTGGTCGTTTCCATAAGTCTGGTCCACGCCTCAGGAGACCTGAGAGCTGGTGCCTGTCTTGCCCAGCGGCTGAGTCTGTGTTCTCGGTACTATGCCACGCGGCTGTGAGTTGGACGGCGTATTTTTGTTATAGATTTTATATTTAACGGTTTCTTGTTTTTCTTCTAATTTGTAAATATTTAATAAATTAAATGAATAGGGAATTCACTTTGCAATATTTCGTTAGCGCCCTTTTTAGACCCTCGGCTCTTTCCAGACATTTTATTTAATTTTAGATACTTGATGCAAAGCTTTATGATCAACACTATCTGTGGGTAGTAGAAATAAAAGTTTAGCTACTTCTTTTCTTCACTAAATTGAAGTTATTAATAATAAAAAAAATATATATGTGTGGCACTCGGGGACTGCCGCGGTAAAGCTATTGCATAGCATTTTTTATCATAGCTTTTGGTTGCTTAGTTACGATTGTGAATAACAAAATGAAATGCTGATTGTAAATATAATCTGGTAAGATTTTAAAAATAAATTATATTTTCACACAAATTTTCATAGTTTTTTTCATCATTGACCATTTTGTTATTCACAATCTTAACTAAGCAACCAAAATCTATGACACGGAGTGGGGGGGTGTTAGGTTTTATTTTCGTTACGGCATTTCTTGATTCGGTCGCCGCGCTTAAAGCCCGCGGTAAAAGCTATGCAATAGCTTAAAAGTATTGTTCCAACAACGTAACTGATTGATAGCAACAAAAGGTCGTAGTTAACACGGATCTCCTTATCATCAATTAACTTTTGCTCCCAAATTCGTCAACGCGGTCCCCAGGGCTGCCAATTTTAATCGGATGACATTCGCTGCATTGAAACGCATAATTACGATTGGAAAATCTCTCACGGGACCGTGTCCGTATTAGTTTTGACATTCGCTTGATGGATGGACGGCAATCTCTGGTCGAATCTCCTGAATGAGCACGCCCGTATATGCGTCTAAGTACAAAATTAAAGCTGCGTTTATTTTGATTCTTCGTCTTAGGGAATAAGGTGGATATTCCTTTATTTTGGGAATAAATAATGTTTGTGGGATAACTGTAGATGGTACGGGCGATAGGTGTGTCAAATTGGGAGCGGCGGGGTTGCTTCGACAGAAACTAGATGGTTAGTTGAAATGCTGATTGATTACTATGAGACGTTTCGGTGATTTTTTGGCGTTGGACACGATTTGTACTTTTTGGTTTGGATCTTCGCTCTTTTGATGTGGCTAACGAGAGTGGAATCATCTGTATGCAGTTAAACTAAAGTCACTAACATTTTTAAACATGAAATATTTTTTTATAATAATTTTAAAATAAAAATTGAGTCATCCTTTTTAACAAGCGTTTTTTATTTATATAGTTTCATTGCTCAAAACAGAAACACGTTATTTTAGAATTATTCGAAATCGTTTATTTTTCGAGCCTTTTTCCTTATAAAGGCTAGAGAAAATAAAATAATATCAAATAGGTACATCTATAATAATAAAAACTGAGGTCCCCTTGAGATGCTTATTTATTTCTCCTCCTGTAGGCCCAGACTCATGGAATTCTGCAGACAGCAAATTTTCACCAAAAAATAAACGATCTCCAAAATGTAAATCGAAATAGAGTTAAATAAAACCGTACACGTGCGAGTCGGACTCGCCCACCGAGGGTTCAGCACAAATTTGTAGGAGTCCTACCTAGCAGTGGCGAAGGGTCCATACATACCGATCTCCATCGGCTTCCCTTTTAGAAGTCCTATCCCACTGATCCGCCATACAGTGATTAGTATTTTTGGAGAGAGAGAGAGAGAGGCTTACCTTTGCCATATTTTAACCCCACGCCACTGCTACCTAGATACGTAATACTATAAATAGTTCAGGAATTGAGTCTCTTAGTTTTTTCCGAAGTTTCCCGAATTTCAGTTATTCAGTTACTTAAGAATAAATGTTTCATGATTTAATTACAAAATACTAGTTTTCAGTTTTTTCCTGTACTTGTAGTAACAGACGACATTACTTGCCAAATTTCATAGTTCTAGGTCAATGAAAAGTATCCTGTGAATTTTGATTCCTTTGAGAATGTCGAAGTATACGTTTTTGCGGCACACATGCCCTTACCTTTTTTAACGTTAATTTTGAATTTTATTTTTTTCACAGCGTCATGAGATTGTTGATGTAAATATATATGGTTTTAATTTCAACTCGATACATAAACGCGTTCCCGAGTTTTTCAGTTTCCAAAACTAACGAATATATTTTTAAGATTAAATCACAAATGTATGGTTTTAAGATTTTTTCTTGTATTCGTAATAAAAGCCGATATTACTAGCCAAATTTCATAGTTATAGGTCAACGGGAAGTACCCTATGAATTTTGATTCCCTTGAGTATCAAAATCTACGTTTTTTGCGACATAAACGGTTCTATCTTTTTTACGTTAATTTACAAGTCTCACTTTTTAACCCTTGAGCAGACTGTTGACCTGAATATATGGTTTTAATGTCGACTGGATACAACAACGCGTTTTCGAGATAAACGAGGACAGACAGACGGACAACAAAGTGATCCTATAAGGATTCCTTTTTTTCTTTTGGAGGTTCGGAACCCTAAAAACTGGAAAAGTGCGAGTCGGACTCGCCCACCGAGGGTTCCGCACAAATTTGTAGGTTACGACCTACCTAGGTTTACGAAGTAACTATTTACTTATCTGTGCCTGAGTACATAATATTATAAATAGTTCAGGAATTGAGTCTCGCAGTTTTTCGCGTTTTTCCCGAAATTCAGTTTCCGAAAATAAGGACTATATTTTGATGATTTAGGTAATTACAAATGTATAGTTTTTAACTTTTTTCCTGTATCCGTAGTAAAAGACGATATTACTTGCCAAATTTCATAGTTATAGGTCTACGGGAAGTACCTTATGAATTTTGATTCCCTTGAGTGTGCCGAAATATACGTTGTTTTGCGACAAAAACGATCCTATCTTTTTTTTACAATAATTTACTGACTGTTGAACTGAACATAATATGTCACATATGTTTTTAATTTCAACTCGATTCCTCCACGCGTTCTTGAGAGAAACGAGGACAGAACGGACAGGCAGCGGACAACAAAGTGATCCTATGAGGGTTCCTTTTTTCTTTAGAAGTTTGGAACCCTAAAAAACGTACTATTGCACTTATCCGTTTTATTTTTTAAATTACAAATAGTAGAAAATATATCAGATCATTAACTTTTTTTTATCATTATATTGTTCAAACTATTAGACAATAACGGCGCACCCTTCTTTTCCTAATGATGTAAACACAATTATGTAATTATAGTTCAATCAGTATAATTTTCATAAATAATAGCATTTGCTCGATATAATTAGGTTTGCTGTTACAAGCTTTGGGAAAAGACGAACTGTACCCGGTACGAATGTGTACTATCGAAACCACATTAACCTTTTTTAACCACACTAATTATCATTTAAGTTTCATAAGAACTTGTGTTATGGATAAGTACTAAATAACGGATACACATACTGACATACTTTTTTTTGTAAATACATAAATAATATACAGTGATCCGTAAAAGTGGTTTTATTTCAAAGACATGCAATGATACTTATGATAAATTTTAAATAGAAAAAAAGTCTCGGTAGCTCAGCGGTTAGAGCAGTGGACCGGATTTCCAAAGGTCGTGGGTCCGATTCCCATCTGAGAATTCACTTGTGGCCGAGTTAATAATTTCCAATATATTTCTATTAAAAATTTATCATAAGCATAAAAATAGCAAAAAACATGCAATGATATTTAAATGACGTTGAGCATTTATCTGTCGGGTAATCAGTTGATGAAAATAGGTCTTTTAATCGTAATTCTTTTTTCGGGATTCCTGCAAAAAGATAGATAAAACACACTTATTGCACACACAAAAATACAGATAGAAACACAAGAAAGAGTTGACATAAATGTGGGCAAAGGCGGCTTTATCGCTAAGAGCGATCTCTTCCAGACAACCTTTGAGGCATAGGAAAAATAGAGAGAGAGCGAGAGGTAGTGCACCGGCAACAAGCAATAATAACAAAGTTTACTTAACAATATTACAGGAGATATAAATCTACCTACATAAACTACTAAATAAATATAAATTATTTAAATAAATAACAACTAAATATATAGGTATTATATTTATATATATTATAATAATAAATACTTGATAAAAAAGGTAGTTACAAACTAGGACTTAGTGAGAAGATGTGAATGCAGTTGGTTTTTGAAAATGGCAAGTGACTTCGAAAGACGGATCTCATACGTGAGGTTAATCCAGAGGCTGATTGACTTAGCCGTAAAGGAGTCCTTGTGTCCTCCATCCAGAGCGTGTGAAAGGACATTTAAGCTGATTATCAGCCTTAGACCTAAGTGTACGACTGTAGTCCACACCAAGAAATTAAAAACATTCTTTGAGGTAAGGAGGGGTTCGAGAAAAGATGTTCGTAATGATGAGCTCTACACAAAATAATGGTTTGAGGTTTTTTTCTAAGTAAATATCAAATAGCTTTGTACTACTTAGCAAAACACGTCGATGTAACTAGATACGTTGTACTGATATTATAATATTTTGAAAATTCAAATGATATGATGTTTTTTTACTCAGTTAAATACTAAGCTTAAGTTTAACATCGAAACATGTGTACAACAAAGGCGTCATTATACCACGTACAAAGATGAACAAAGATACAGTTTGAATGTTGCCATATAGCAAAATGTCGACTTCCGTTTTTATTTATTTTTTGTGCTAAGACGCGGTGAAGAAATCCGGTACCCTTGAAGGCTTTGTATTGTGTCATTACATTTATTATATGCGTTCTTAAATGTGAGCTTTCAAAATATTGTTACGGAACCATTGTGTTTAACAACAAACCTTAGTGGATACATCTCGGTTGGTAGATCTATCTACCTAGAGATGATATTCGGTGTGGCAGAGATAAAGAGGTTTGTAGATAAGTTAAAGTTATTTTTAATTGTGTTGTATACAGAAAACAAAAAAATAAATTATAAAGAGCAAGTTACGCATTTGGGACTGAAAGAAGTGTAACTTTGAAAGTAGCTTATTATCATGACAAAACGTGAAGAAATTCAAAATCGTACGAAGGGAGGGACATATAGGACCTACCTAATGTAAAATTGAGGTCATTCCCGATTGACCAGTAGAACTTTCGGGAAACGTATTAATTAAAAGTAATAAGGTTGCCAAATATTTATTATTTAAATGAAATACTTATTACTGTTCTGTTATAATGTGATATAATCTTTTTCTATACAGGTATTAGTAATTGAAGCAAGCTCCCTAGAGAAATTCTACTGGTCTACCAGAAACCCTCTCGATTGTAATTCCAAATTTTTCATCCTCTTCGTTTTTTAATATTATTACCTTACTATGGTGACATCAAATATTAATCTCAGCTCCGTAACAGCTCTATATGTGATCCTCTGCTCTCTGACGCATCTTATACGTGTCACAATGATTACCAAACTCAAAGGAAATACCGATAAAGCTAACGAGACACATTGTTGCCTCTCAAATAAACTGCACAGTTGTGGACGACACTATATAAATAAGGCCGCATTTAACTTTATAACAGTAAAATAGAATTACATAATTATTAAATAAAGAGGATAAGAAGGGTGTTGAAGCAAATGCACATAAGTAGCAATTTGTTATTAAATAATTGAAACGAAAAACAAAAAACCGAAATAATCTTTAAGCATTTTTATATTTTAAATGACTGCAATTTCACATATAATCTGCGATAAAGAAAAGCAAAACTATTAATAATTATTAAATATTACAATAGTCGGTAAAATTAAGAAAAACTATGATTGATTTGATTCAAAATGATACTTTGAAGTAAGTGTATCTCCGTTAATAAGCATTTTTTATATTTAATATAGATTACTGCAATTTCACATATAATCTGCGATTAAGAAAAGTGACATTATTAACAATTATTAAAACAAAACAATAGTCAGTAAAATGTAGAAAAAACAATTATTTAATTGATTCGAAATGATACTTTGAAGTAAGTATCTCCATTAATAATATCACATTGAATAAAGTCATTATCGTATTATGAGTACACAGTTAAAGTAAGCTTGCTATTAAAATAACCACAACAATAATTAATTTATCTTCAGAATAACAATTCTACTTGAATAAATGAAGAGCTTTGCATATTACTATAATGAAAATGCTAAATGTCAATAAATTCTAAGTCTAGGCTTACATTTCCATTAGATGTTTATGTCGATACCAATTTGTAAGTACAACAATACTTTAATATGTATTTTGAATGTCTGCGTAAATATTATTCCTAGTAAATTATATACTAAACTAATTCTATCAAACCGGCATATTAATAGTAAATGATCAATTTTATTAAATAGACTATACGGTGGTTTATAAATAAATAAGAAAATTAAATTAAACAATTCTGCAAAAATTAAAAAGTCTGCAACTTTGTTACCCTATAAAATGGGAAAGAGTAGGTAAATGTTTGTTTCTTACGCAATAGGCTATTTGACAGGTTTTGAAAATCCATTTTATACTATGTAGTGGAGTTTAAGGAACCCAGTAAAAGTTGTTTTTTTTAATTCTGGTACATATTTGCTGAAAAATATCAAATTAAAAATTCAATATTTAAATAGCGCGCCAAAACGCTACTTTGACAATATGGCGCTGCAATGGGTTCGGTGACGTCACTTGCCTGTATTCTGCATATCATCCACATAAGTAGTCAAACGAGGTTTACAAGCAGGTGACGTAATTATAAACTCGACGAATCAGGAGCGTTTTGTGTCACGTGACAAAACGTTAAAAAATGCATTTTTATTTACGGATTTTTAAATAAATTTATAATTATTTTCAACTTACGTTAATAAAAAACCAGTTTTAAACTCATAATTTATACTGATAACAGTAATTGACACTTTATTTTTCGAATTGTCAAATAGCCTATTATGTACGGCTACGGTACGATAATCCAACGGAACGACAACCTCGCGGGGAAAACTGCGGGCACCTACTAGTAACATAATTACCTATATAATCTGTAGGTACATTTTTTAATTAAGTCGACGTCTCCTCCGTAGGCCACAGGGGTTATGGACCTAGAGCGACGTGCAATGCTGACCAGGGGTGATAGAGTGACCCCAGAAGAGAGAAGTCGCTGATGCGCGCCTGGGAAAAACCCCTCAGCGAAGCCTGGCTTCGGCCGGGAAATGTCGCCCAGGATTGTGGTAGAGACTGCAACAACGGCCCCACATTTATACAATCTTGGCGATACGCAGCCGGAAACCAGGGGGGTTTTAGTGGGTAGGCCTGCCAAAGGAGAGCCCCACTTAATCCTATCGCCCACCAGCGATAGGGTATGCATAAGGCGCATTCCCTCTTGAAAAAAAGGTACTTTTTTACGTTACTGCACTGCAACACGTAACGCCTAACTTATGACATGGATAACAAATGGATAATCACACTAACATAACAGCTTAAGTGAAGATAACACAATAATTATCTTTTGTCAACGTAGAAAAATAATTCACCAAGCAAACGATAGAATTTCTATAGAATACATAATTTAAGGACCTGTTCCTGAACTGCCATACTCCAAATCGATCCGCTGCAAATCTATTTTTAAATTAAATTAGAACTTTATAACAAGGAGTTAGTGGTTATAATTGCATAAATTGCATGTGAATTGCACCAAAAAGTTTGTTCTACAGTCTACACCATATACGATCAACATCAGCTACGGTTTTTCAAAACTCAATTTTCTCCAATCTATTTTGAACTTTAAGACGTAAGCTGTTGAGTACGGAATGGTCTGAAGAAAGACATCTGTAGTTGCCGTTGACTGTACCTACTATGCACGAATCGAACAATGCCCAAACGACACTAACAGACCAACTTCTTGCGATTGACAATAGTACGACACAAATTACTATTGTATCGTACCTCTTTATGCTCTTTGGTCCTATATAACCAGTATAATTGTATAGTTACAAACTGGTCCGGTGCAATAGGTGGTGATTCTACATATTGCCCCAGAGGTCGTAGGTTCAGACTCCAGTGAAAACAAGAGCCAAGTAATGATTTTTACCATGTAGAAAATCTATATGTAGCTTTTTGACTACTTATCATTTCAGCTAACGTAATTTTTTTTTCAAATCCAGCTAATGTCTCTGCGGATTTGGTGTAAACGAAGAAACAACCATTTATGCAATTTTATTACTCAAATTGATAAACATACCTTATTCTTTTCACGTTTTTTTTTCATCAAAATCGTCACAATATAATTTTAAGTCAGTAAATTGTCAGTAAAATCTCAAGACAAAGCATTCGAAAAACGTTCAAAACAAAAGAATATTCAATTACAGAATAGAAAAGCTTTTAATTTCCACAACTGTTTGTCTATTATGTGAACACAACAAAACAAACGAAAGAGCATCGCTCGCAATTTTAGCCAACACGATTCAGCTCCGAAGTGACAGCCCCTTCAATGAGGAACTCGATATTCGTAGCCACCCACAGGGCCGCAGTGTAAAGTTACAGGAAACCGCCGGTTGCTACAATTGTGTCATACGATAAATGCGAATCGAATAACGCTAAAACCACACCAATCTCAACCTTAAAACTGATGAAAAAGCCAAAAGAAAAAAAGTAACCACAACATGACAAATGACTATCGGGATATTATAGAAGATAAGAAAGATCAATAAAATGATTGTTGCAAGATGTATTGTTGTACTTTTAAGGAAGATATTGTTAGAGAGCGGATGTATGTTTCCTAAGAAGTAATGCTTTTTTTATCTTGAACATTATACGTAATATTGTACACGTGCAGTTTGAGATGATAAAATGTTACTTATTTAGCGATTCTATTGCGAAATTTCGACAACTTTAACTACCTAACTACATAATTATGATTAAAAAGAACAATGGCAACGAAAATCGTTGACGCATGTAAGTATAAAAGTATTATTAACTCTAAAAAGGAATGAGGTGCAATTGCTAAAGAAACTAACAAGAAATTTTCCAAGACTGGGAAAGCATTTTGTTTTTAAATTACCATTATTATGATTGCTTCAAATGAGGTAACCACTACTGCATTAGCTGTTTGTGAAAAAAAAAAAACTAATTTGCAAAATGAAATTGCATTCCCTGAAAATATTTTCCGAAAAGAATTGTTACTTCTAAAATACAAAAGTTCTTTCTCTCTTTACAATAACAACCTTAAGAAGACTAAATATAAATTAGAACTTAAACTGGATCCTGATAATTTTATAACGAAACGAAAACAAATCGCTTTAATTAAGACTTTCCTAGTAATTCATTTATCTTTCAAGATTAATGATACTTTTGAACATCCGAATTCGGAACAGAATCTCCACGTAAAACGCAATCTATTTTCATTGAATAAAATCAGAATTTACGTAGAACTAAGATAGGTATCGCGTATCTTGATATCTTCGAACGGAATCGGCTAGAAACCGGACGGGTCGGTATCAGGTCGTAATAACCATTTGCCTTATAATTTTTGTTACTAACGATCCGAAACAATGTTTGTTCTGCTCTCCGGTGCTCAGAATGCCCCACAAACGTACGTGAAACCAGCAATCATTCTTTACGGAATGAGTTTAATGATAACCCTCAGAACGAGTAAATTATCAATTCCGCCCGAGGGATCGTACCTCATTTTTGGAACAAGCCTCTTTTGAGTCATCATCGATTTTCAAGGAATTACCATCGCTAACCTCCTATCAATAAGGTTCACAGTGTTCTGTACCTAGAAACCAGTTAATTTTTTCTATTTTTTCTAAATCACGACCTTGGCTGCCCAAATAGTAAAGTTATGAATATTTCCGATAATCAAACCAGTGAATCGGTTAATTATTGACGCCTAATGATGTTTCGGGGCAACTGGCAAATATTGATGTGGTGACATTGGTAAACATTAAATTGTGGCCTAACTAGATTTTAATACAAATTGTTAGTTAATTTGGGACACTATACAAACATCGAACTGCCGTGGTTGTTTGTTCACTGATTATGGTTAATTGCAAATTTTAATTTCAAATTTATAATTATATAGAGAATTGAAAATAAATGAGTCGACGCGATGGCTCGAATAATAGTTTTACTCCATGTGTGTGTTTTTATTTACAAAGTATTAATTTATTATTATGACATTATTGAGTTTAGCGAATGAAAGTATTGCTTAATTTTAGGTTGTAACAACTATTATCATAATAGTATCATCATCAAAGTTTCGGAGTTTGTATATCCGTTACTTATTGAAACTAAAGCGTTTGAACGGGTTTAGATGCAATTTTGCGCACAGACAGTTTATAACTTGGATTAAATAGTTGCATACAAATAGTTGGAAACAAACACACCAATTATCTAGCCCACGTTAAGTTTCATGAATAACTTGTGTTATGGTTACTATATAACGGATAAACATACTTATATACATATTAAACACCCAGATCATTAGACATGTTCATGCACACAAATATTTGTCTTGCCCGGGGATCGAACCCGGGACCTCAGGCGCAGAAGGCAGGCTTAGTACCCCTGCGCCAAACAGGTCGTCAAATGTGGATTAAAAGATATTATATATTTAACGCGGTATAATTTCTTTCTACTCGGGCGGTATAAATATTATCTTCACATCACATGATTACGCATGTGTAATCAAGTTACATGATATGCAGTTAGTTAAACTATCATGTAAAGTCAAATTATAAACAAAATCATATCAAAACGTCGAAAACTGATATCATTATAGTAGTTTGCGATACGCGAATCCATGACTAACGAATCGATACGATATTATTAGACTATAAACTGGCACAAAATTACTTTAATCTAGTTAGTTGAAACGGTTGTAGAGTAATATGAATTATGTCAGTCGATTTAAAGTTTTTTGATACTATTATTGGCATTTTATAAATTGAATAGTATATTGATTTCCAATAAGTTCACATCATCAAATACCTTTATCAACCTATGAAAGGCGTGAACATGACTAATTAACAATAACCTTGCCACGTGTTTTTTTTGTGAAGAAAATAGCGAATACATTTTTAACGAGGCTAAGAAAACTGCAGCGTTATCAATATCAGCCTGATTCAACACGCACATGCCTACGTCATGTTAAAGTTGTACCTCGGGCAGTTTAGTTGCAAAACTAAGTAATAAACCGGTGGGGGAACGGGTCACTTTTAGGGTGGGCACACACGGGCCACAGCTCAGACGCTGTGACACAAAATGAAGTACGGTAGTCGTGGGCGTTGGTTGCTAATTTTAAATATCCACTATATAGCGGAACTCTATTGTTTTTCTCGTTGAATATCGTCTAACAGGAGTTACTGACAGAGGGTTTTGCTTCGCGCGGAACAATTATTTTTGTATACTCAAAAACAAGCAGGGTTGTTTTGAACAGGCATATCCATGCGACAGTTTAATTTGCGCGAAGGAGTTGACGATGATGGTACATACAACGTTCTTTACGGATGAACTTAGCTTGACCCACACTGGGTAGTAAAGCATGAAAAGGTTCAAAAAACACCAGAGCAACGGTGCATAGCGTCGAGTGTACTAGTTCATATAGAGAGTGCACACAATTCGATGGCAGGGTTTTGTAGCTGTGGCGCGCGGCTCGTGTGCGCCTACCCTTAACTCTTTACCTTTCAACGATGTTTGCGTTCGTGCAAACGTCACTTGAAAAAGCTTCAAGTTTCCCCTCACTTAGAAAATCTGGTTTCCTCGTTTGCGGATTTGAAATTGGAATAGTTATATACTTTTTAATTAGATCGTATTTCAATCTGTCAATTTTTTTAGATAAAATATAGTTCTCATATTTTTTTTTATGACATACCAATTATAACAGCTGTATCAACAATACTGAATAAATTGAAAAACTAAAAAACTAAGAAATATGAATAATTATGATTAGTCTCCGCTTCGCTTTCAAAATCCCTCCATTCATAAATGTATGACTTTCTGATTAATTTAATTAGTGATAAGTTAAACCTTAAAAGTGGGAAGCCAGAAAGCAGTTTCTTTCTGATAGCATTTATGAAAGAAAGTTCACCAAAACCAACAAAGTTTCTTGTTTCAGTACTTGTCAGTTTTGAATCTATTTAATAACATGTTATGCTGTCTTTGTATTTATTATTTTGAACAGAAGGTACTATTCAATTAAATCCTACATACATACAATAAAATCCGAGAAATATTTTCACATTTAAAAAATACCGGAAAATAATTTCTACATAGGTATTTAACAAATCCAATATTTACGTTAGTTCTGTAGCCGCAAACAACAGCTAGCGTACATTATAATAACCATTCAAACGTACAATTAAAGTCTTGTAAATTTTATAGGTACAACAATTTCAAGTCACGCATAGTACGACGAAAAAAGTTTAAAACGAAATAAGGTTTTAAGTTATTTTATTCTTGTACACTTTTGTTTTAAAGACATTCTGCAAGTTAGGCTTTCTGATCAAAAAAGTGCCATTGTTATTAAATTAGAGGAAGAAAAATAAAAAAAGACAACACTTTTAAACGTCATTCAACCTAATTTTAGATCGCGCGCGATAGTTTTTTGTTTACACTTCAAATCAATCGCGAGCTCGTGAGCCACAAGATCAATTGATGACGTCATAATTAAATGACACCCAATCGGCTGTCGGCATCGCATTCACCACTCCCATCGTCGCCATTTTGATTGTGATGCGCGGGGGCATATTAATTGGACGCTAATAGTATATTCGCAAGTAAGCCACTTACTAGAAATAGACTTTAAAGTTATCTTTCTTTGTAGTTGTTTAGATAAATAAAAAAATATAGAAATGTAAGAGTATCAAACTATTGTAATGAAAGAATAAAAACGGTAAAATAATTTTGATCCTTGAGTATTTTTTTCTTCCTTGTATTTTTTCGCTTTTTTTCATATATATATTAATTGATTTGAAACAAAATTTGGATTTATTATTACCCTACCGACACACTCCACATTAAAAACAAATACATCCTATCAAAATATATTGTATAGACAGCGTTGTCATTTGGGTCACCCTAAAAGCAAATAAAAAATATTAAGATATCGTTAAAATCTAAATTTTATGGCAATTTACCCCTTAACCTATTCCACTTGGCTGGAGTGACATCAAACGATTTCGAAAGAAAACATCGTTATTTTCGATTATTTGTCGTTATTATTTAAGGCAATCAACAGTACAAAAGCTAACAGTTGACCTATTTCATCGTTTGCAAAATTCTTACGTTTTTAGGACGGAATATTTTTTCCTCTTTACTTTTTAGGGTACTGTAGCCTAATCGCAAATAACGGTAGAAGTAAGAAGTATTCTGTAAACCGCTTTACGGTTTTTACACAAAAAAATAAAAAAATATATTTAAAGGGGTACATGGAACTGAAACTGATTTTATAGATAGGTCTGTAAAAATTACATTGAGGTTTCGAAAACGATTTTTTCTCAAAAACATCCGTTTGAAAGATGTACACTTCCAAAGTGGTAATAAGTATGTGTGTCGCCCCCTCTAACATTTAAAATAAGAGAATGAAAAAATATAACTTTGTCATTCATACAAACACTATGAAAAACAAAGTTATTTTTGCAGACGAAAAGTTATAGTGCCATTTTGGGAACTTAGGTGTATAATAATAGAAATTTTATTTATTGCACACATCATTATCTTATTGTTGTCATCTATTAACAGTCGTTAAGCCAAGTCAGTATAATAAACTATAACACCAGATGTGGCTACTAATATTCATACGATAAGAGAGAGACTGCCACTTTATATAATCTTACTAATAAGTTATCCTTAGAGATCGTATAATAATTAAATAATTGTCTGAAATAATTTCTACCATTTTATACAAACTCACCGTTCTACCGCATGGCAAGCTTTGGACAGGGACAATCGGCCTCTGTTGTAGATATTATGTCAGTCGGCTCGATTTGCCTCTGTCAATTTTGCTTGACAAAACTGAGTCTTATCATAATACATTAAAGTGTGTTTTTGTAAGTTAAAATTTTGACAGTACTTAGTCTTGTTATTATATTACGTCCATGATATAGTATAAGTAAAAAAATTAATCTAAAACAAAACTTTACAGCTCACATTCAAGCGCTTAAAACTTACCAGACTCCAACCTCAACTAAATAGTGTGTAAATAAAAAAAAACCACGCCACGCAATTTGCGACAAAGCTTCAATATTTGATGTTGGCGTATTGAACAATTGACAATCGGCTTTACAATCCGACAGCTTTCAACATATCAGCTCAGCCGCACGAATCAAGTTCATAATGACGGGCAGTCGTGCATGTTTACTTTTGTTCGGCCACAGTAAAGGCTCGCGCATACTACAGCCCCATCATAGTCATAGTCATCAGCCATTTTAACCTCCCTGCGGGGCACTGGCCTTCCTAATGGATAAGGTGAAGGGGTCATAACCCACCACGTGGACTCAATACGGATTTTGTGGATTTTAGCTACTGCCAATACAGCCGGCACGAACGACCTAACGTGCTTTCAGGAAGCAAGGAGGAACTGGAGATAATAAACTTTTGGTCACCCATCTTGTGACCGAAAATTGCTTAATGGCTACAATCGCAGGCCGAGCATGCGAACCATTGCGCCACGAACTCCTAAGCCACGTCGTAATTCGTAACGCAGAAATACGCATAGAAAACGATAGGAGTACGTTAGTACGCGCGTCACGATACGGCCTGCCTGTAGAGTACAATAGTTTAAATAAAATGTACGTAAATAGGGGGGCCTTTGTTATTTGATGCGGTGCTTTGTTCCGTCGCGCCGAAATATAATTAAATAAATAAATTCCAAACAATCACACTTATCTAGCACAAGTTAAGTTTCATAAGAACTTGTGTTATGGATAGTATCCATCACACAAGTAAATAAATGTATGGATAGTATCTATAACACAAAGTTCATATACTTTTTTTGTAAATACATACATAATTTAAGTACAAATTAAACACCTAGACCAAGACAAATAGACATATTAATGAACACAAATATTTTTCTTGTCCGGAAATCGAACCAGAGACCTCTGCGTAGAAGGTGCTCTTTTATTAATACGTCTGTTAAATATTTTGCTTAATTATGTTATGCCAAATCTGTTATGCGAATTCCTATAACGACAATTAATATTATGCGTGTTAAGGGGCACCCATACATACATACCCCTATGCCGGACAGGTCGTCAAATGATAATCAATATACGCTAGTCTTTATTTTTTCTTCGGCTACAGTGACTGTCATCGGGCACAAATGGTTAGCCGTAAATGTCGTATGGCTAATTTACTGCCCCATCATGGGTTTGGTTCTTGTTCGGGATGTTATGTCCGAGGTGGGCGGCGCTATGTTGATTCTCAAGATAACGGCTATTAAGGCGATACGCGTCCTTATTCGGATCGAGTCTGAGTATTTTTGAATAGCAGCTGGTCAAAACAGTTGAAATGTTTCGATTATTGGTATGTCTTATGGGGAGTTCAAACTATAGTCGCTCTAGAGATGTTCTTACCTTGTATCTTTGTTCTTTCATAACCTGATACGAGTTATTGAATGTTAATACCTAGTGTTTATTGTGCTAGAAACTCGGATGCATTAGATAATATAAAACCAGATTCACGCTATTATAAAAACATTAAAGGTAATAATCAATTTTCTTACAAATATTAAAAAATTACTGATTGATACATATGTTTGAAAAAAATATTTAAAATAATAATGTAGTTATTTCAGAATAGGACTGGCTGGCCACAATGTAACACCGCTAAGGACAACCCGTTGTATTCCATATTGGTTCGAAATCAAGTGACATTACTAAATGTTTGTAGATCAATTTAGTTTTATTTGTAATAATGCGTTTCTATTTATGTAGAATTTCACGGACAAATAAATAAAACCATCACATTCGTACATATCAAGGAGCCTGTGGATACAGATCCAGGATCTAGGAGTCCGTAGCGCAGTCGTTGGTGCGCTCGGCCTGCGATTGTTGAGTTTAAGCAAATTTCACAATGGACGGTCACGGAATGGATGACCATAAATTTACTATCTTAAGCTCCTTCGGGCTTCGGATAGCACGTTAGGCCGTTGGTCGCGACTGCATTTGCAGTCAATAAAACCCACCAATCAGCATAGGGCCTGCGTGGTGGGTCATGGCCCGTTCTCCTTAACCATCCATAAGGAAAGCCAGTGCCCCAGCAGTGGGGACATTAAACATGGCTGTTGACGACGATACGTACTACAAATCAAAGTATACCTATTGGGCAAGTATTAGTAAGTGTGCCTTGCATTTGAGTTATGAAGATCCAGACCAAACGATTCTAGAGCTATTACAATATCAAATGCTCCAACTAGTAGTTGTTATGATAATGTACAGATATTACCTACTGGTAAATGTATCCACATTATCAAAAGGAAACTTTTTTTTGTGATTGTTATTATTCGAATCGAAAATCTTTATTTCAGTCTATTATGGAATGGAATGCGCTGCCTGCTCATGTGTTCCCCGATTCCTAAAACCTTGGCCTCTTCAAGGCGAGAGTGCATAGGCATTTCCTGGGCAAGCATGCAACACCTTAGACCACATCTTGTTTACCTTGTTTACTAAGCACGATGGTGTAAAAAAAATACATATATGGTCTATCTTGTCTTTCTGTTTTTACTTTTATAATACTTACGAAAAAAACCAACGACAAACAGAGTTCATGATTAGACAGATGAAGAAACAAACTTTGAGCCTAAAATTTATTTTATTTGTACAGAATATAATTATAAAACCTTTTCTTCATCAATTAAACGAAAGGCGCCGATCGGCATTTTATTTCCAATGACTGAATTTAGGCACGGTACACATTAACGGGGTTCTATTTTTATTGGTTCCTTAATGGATTTGGGTAATATGATCCTTAATTTCGTTGTTGTTTTTTACTGCGCTCGTGTGCTTTTAAAACCTGCATCACACTGCCCACATTAAAATTTATCTTATGGATATATAGATAAAACTTTATAAGGCTTATTTTACACCTTCTAGTTTATTGAAAATATAAAACTTGGGATAGATAATGTCAATGATATAGGTAACACCATTGATTGATATTTATTTATGGTGTGCGTATCAAATCAAAAGTTTAAAACGTAAGGATCAACTTGTCTTTACGTTAACTTTATCACATTTGTTTAAATATTTGATGACTAGGTATGTTACTAGAGTACATTTTTAATTTAATAACCTTTTTAATTAATGTTTTTGGGCTTGTTTCTGTCTGACAAAAGCTTTTAAGGCTTAATTTTGTCAGACAGAAACCTCACATATTTGTCAATTAGACTGTATTCAAATACAGCTATGCTATTCTCTAGCGGCACATCGACGCTTTTTATTTATCTTTCCATTTTTCATCTATAAGGATCCCTAATAAATTTTATTAAATAAACATACATACGGTACAGTACCCCTAGCACGAAAAACTAACGAAGACGTCAAAAAATGTATGACATATTGAGCAGCGTTCCTACAGGACACAAACGGAACAATGTTTTCTTATACATTTTTGACAGTGCGTGCTCGATACGTAAACGTAAGTTGTTCGTTGTACAGGAACTGTAAATTGGAAGCGACATACTTTTTCTACCAAAAAGTAGTTTTAATACACTAGAATTAGGCAGAGTTAAAAGAGTATAAAGCTTAATTTTCCAAGGCACAACAGTTAACATATCTATCTATCTATCAAACAACCTCTATCCAAATATAGAAGTTCTTATTCAACTTTTAACCCAGTCCTTATTCATCAGGTAATAAGTCTTATTAAGTTTAGTAAATGGAAGACGATTAATTTTTTCTACTTAAAAGTAGCTTAACATACGCTTGGTTAAAATTTTAAAACAGAAAGCCTTTTTTCCATGGCACAAAAGTAAACATATCTATCCATCAATCTCTATCCAAATACAGAAGTTCTTATTTAACTTTTAACCCAGTCCCCATTCATCGGGTAATAAGTCTTATTAAGTTGAGTGTAATCATGATTATGAGGCAGTAGGTGGCAGGAGTAATTGAGCATTGTCTTCTGTGACGTGGGCGTTTTACATTAGAACCGACACAACACTGATTATTTGAGACAGGCTGTTTAATAGTGATGTGTGGATGTTTGGAGTCATGGACGTTTATATATATATTTCTTCACATATATACTTATATATGTATTCGTCATGAGCCTTTTTGAATGTCCCCACTGCAGGGGCACTGGCCTTTCTCATGGGTGGATAATGAGAATGGGCCAAAACCCACCACGCGGGCCCAATGCGGATTGATGGGTTTTAACGACTGCAAATGCAGCCGGAACATGCCTTCCGAAGCACGGAGGAGCTCAAGACAGTAAATTTTTGGTCACCCATCCCGTGACCGACCATTGCGAAAGTTGCATAACCTCAACAATCGCTGGCCGAGCGCGCGAACCACTGCGCTACGGGCTCCTCGTATCCATTATATGTATTTATATCCGTTACCCTAGTAATCCTAGTATCCCATAGCACAAGCCTTACAGTGCTTACTTTGGTTAATTGGTGTGAGTGTAAGAATTATTTGTATTTATTTATGAGTTTTTGAATTGTGTCTGTGTGCATAACAACGCAATGATTTATCATAATCAATACTTTGATTAAAGTTGTTTTATGTGTTGAACTCCATACAACAAAGAGTACGAAATGGCTCAGGCAGGGCAAGCAGGGCTAGAAATCTCATCAACAAGAGTTTGTCCAAACTTTACTACACGGTTGAAAAAAATTGTATCTTATTTTATGGTGTCCAAGCAAAGGTGTCGAAACGCCAGGAAATCCAAGTAAAAGAAATACCACGCAGTTTAAAACGATAATCCTACTAATATATTTTATTTGTTTCTTTGTTGCTCTTTCACGCAAAAAATACTGAACTAATTTGGATGAAATTTGGTGTGTAGAGACTTCAAGTAGTGGACTGACACATAGGCTATTTTTATCCCGATATTACCACGGGAACGAAAGATGCGCGGTTGAAACCGCGGGCGGCCGCTAGTTATGTTTAATTAGAAAACTTTTTTTATTCAAAAACAGTACGCGTTGAGATTATTTATTGTGTTAGATTGACGTGTGAAATGTTAAATTGGTAACATTATTTTAAAACTTTCTTTGGGTTTATGATTTCCATGTAGGTAATGTTATGCGAAATGTATTATTAACTAAAAAACAAAATTTTCCCATGATGTTCTTTTTACCCTTTTCCATCTACATATCAGTGTCAGATTTCTAAGAATTTAAAAAATATCAAGAGCAACACTAGTAGCATTTGTATTATTAATGGAGGCACTGATAAGGCATTGTTGTGGCAATTTGTTGTAATCACAACCGATGCAGCTGTCAACTTTTATGAATAGATTTTGTTGTATTCGGTGTAGGAAGTTTTGACTGGAGAGTAGTGATTGACAAGGGGAGATAAACATTATTCATTTGTTTAAAAATTGTTTGAAACAATTTAATGAGGACTCTTTCAGTGCTTTGATTGATCTTAAGACTAGTCTACCTGCCTAAACCTTCTCGGCAACAAAACCTATCATTCTTTTCTTTTTTGTTTTCCACAAGAAATTACGGTGATATTTTCCATTTCAGTATTTCTTCTAACGAAAAGAATTAATCATATTCTGAATTGTCTCCGAAAATATGCCCCAGCCTTTCTATTCTAATCATGATAAACATGTTATCTGTATGTTGTTTAATAAGTTAGCCCTCAAATTCTTGCATACTAATTGCCCACGTTTTTATTTTAATTCAACACGTGCAATTAGCATTATTTTCTCACAGGTAGTCAAAATTATATCCCGGAAAAACAAACAAAAATATCGATTAAACGTTAAGCCGATTACAGAACAGATATTTCGGGACACACGCTGGTACTTAGCCCTATTAAAACTTTTCCTCTGCTCAAAAGTTAATCAGAGAAAATGTAAAAGGAAATTCGTTGCATTCTGTCTAATCTGCTCTTTTGCTCTAATAAGACTAAGCTTTGACGTAAATACGACGTAGAATTCTTATTACTAGAAGAAATAATGAACTTCGTTACTTTTAATGAGTCGAAGCTTCTAATCGTAAATGATTAGAAACTTTTTACACTAAAACTAGTAGTTACGATTTACGCATCATTGTAACTTCAGAACCATCAAACGACGATAATTGCTGTACTTCGAGCATATAATGAGAAACTAATACAAATTAGATGAGCAAAGAGGAATTTGTGGAACGAAACGTTTACGACGATCAAAGGTTATATGCTAATAAAGAAACAATTATTTCAGCCGACTTTGATGCTTGTATTAGACGCTAATTTTAAAAGCAAAAGAACTTGGCATGAGCGTTTTTTTCAGAAAATTAGTAAAGAAATAAACAAAATTTCAGAGAGTTCAGGTTTGGGATGGGTAAAATATGAAAGTAGTTAATTAGTTTGATATGAGTATTTGGGACAAAGCATGCTTAGATTTACAAACTAATTTGTCATTTGGCAAAACTCATCAAGTAAGCAAGGATTCTAGGATAACAAAAACAATAGTGTTATCATCTATCAATTTGCTTAATGAAATTCTAATCATTATTATCATGGGCTGTAAAACGCTTACTACTAGATATAAGCTTCCCAAAGGCTCTTCCTAATGATAGGTACCTGCATCCAGCGTTTCCCGACCTTTATTAGATCTTCTATCCACCATTACAAATGACTGATTAAGATAGAAAATGTAGTGTATAGTGTAATAAATAAATGTGTAAATTTCAGAATCCTTAATCACAAAAGGACTTCCAAATTAGGTCCAGCGCAGTTTTAAATCCGAGCACTTAAGTAATAACCCTCAAATGCAGTCTGACCGCACCCCACAATGCAATTCAACGTGATTGCGTACAATACATTTATTATTTACCCTTGCCATATCTGCTGCAAGATTAAACGGCGACTTGTGCGAAGATTAAATCCAGGATTTTATTCCCATATTGCCGTACATTTCCACCCTACAGTTGGGGCAGAAAACTCCAGTATTCATTGCGGGTAGCCAAGCTATGTTAACAAGGGCTGACGACTCGCCCGTTTTGTGGCAAGGTAGCCGTTTGAAAATTGTATCTTTTTGTCAAAATTGTGTCTTCTTTTTTAATATTTGTCGGTTGTCATTTGAACTGAAATGAAAGCGAAAATTTAATACATCTGACATACCTTCTTACATTATTTATGTAGCGTGCATTTCACGCAGGGATCACTTCCTTCCATTTTCTACGATCCAAACATATTTCTCTTAGTTTCTTTACTCTCATCATTGTCTTTTTTTAATATGTCTCCAATTTGATCTAGAAACGTTCCTTTTACGGCGGCTCTAAAATGAGTGACTTCCTACTCATTTATATAATTTTAACAATCCCCTTTTATTCATTCTTTCTACGTGTCCAAATTATCTGAGCATCCCACTCTCAATGATAGTCACCTAACTCCATGTCTTTTTTCACGCTAGATTATTACATTACAAATTCTGTCTGAAATATGAAGGGTTAAATATTTTTACTCGTATGTTGGTAAAGATGTTTGAAATCAAGCAAACTTTCATTATCTTGATTCAAATATGAATATGAATATCGTAAATTGTTTACATTTTCGTTATAAGACGAACAAGAAAACATTCAATAAAATAGCCAGCCCTGCCTACTGCAAACCAAGATTTATATGGAGGTCGTGGTTATTTATACTCACCAACCTTATTTTTATTCCCCGTGTGATATTTTTAATGAGGCGACTGAATAGCACTGGCTGCACCTTTTATTAACTTTTAAAAGCATTAGGCGGGCCCAAATAGCTGGAATTTACCACTAGCTATTTGTTTGTCTCCCAGTTGTCCTTGTTTACGGTTTCAGTATGCTACGAGTTTTATTTCTATATATAAGTTTACGCCGAATCGAAAAATGTGTTCGGTGTTTGTTTTTGTATTTACAATTATCGATAGATGGCGCTGTGCTATATGTGTAAATATTGCAGTGTAAACTTGTTTATGTTTGAATCTTTTGTTTTTATGTGTGTTGCGAATGCTTAGTTGGACAGTGTGTTGAGTTTCTTTTAATTGTCAATCGAACAAGTTGGGTACCATTGGTTGGATGCTTTTAATACGGGCCTAAAAGTTAAGTGATATGTCAAAATTGTACGCCCAATGAGATAACAACTAAAGTAATATCCTTATTGGCGTATTGCATCGCAAGACTTTTTATAGGCTGGCTGATCGTCAAGCTGAGAGAACCTGAATAAAGCTTGAGTTGTTACAACCGGTTTTATACGCCTGGAGCGAGATTGGTCCGTCCCTATATTTGTTTTAAACATAATCGGGCCAGTGATGAGTCCATAATTGAGCCTCACATGGATCGCGCTATGCAAATGTAGCAATTAGGGTAATAAACCCAACGGTGACCCGCTGGGCTAACGACGGCTTAACAAATTTACCCGTGCGTCCACTTGCATTAATGGGTTAAGATTTTATCGTGTGGTGAATTTTAGAGTACTTATGGTTTAATTACAAATCTCAATTTAAGTTTTGGTCACTATTAGGTTGCAGATTAGGGAAAATGCTTATATTAAGTTGCTGCATAATTGTACTGGATTAAGTTGACATTTTTCTAAATTAGCATTGAGTTAGTAAATACAATCTAGGTTTTATTCAAAAAAAGTACTAACGTTCCGCCGACGACCTCGGGGGTTACTCTTGATTATGATATGAATGTCAAAAATTATTACTGATTTTCGACGTTGATTTGATTTTGAATGGCTCTAGAATAGATTTCTAGAGTATAAAATAACTTTATTTACTAATTTCAGGTACCAATTATTTTAGTTATTTTTAGTTTAATTACTTATTATAGGTCATAATTAATAGTAATTAGAGCCGTGTGGTAACGGCCTAAGAATACAAGTGTCACCACTCCCTTACATGCCTGGGATGTCGGGAGAGTCGACTAAGAGGCTGTGCAAGAGAAGGAAAACTTGAAACAAACCCTCTACCAACCCATCTGGCCAGCGTGGTAGCAGTAGGCTAATATCCTCCTATGAACGCCACAATAGGCGTGAGCTAGGAGAGGCCTATCTCCAGCAGTGGACGTCCACAGGCTGATGATGATGATGAAGTCATAATTAGGTACTGATTTTTCTAGTACTGATCTCAATGCGATCGCGTTAACAGTAAGGGGGGCTGGTCTGCGTTAAAGTCGGATATACTTATTCGTAGGCTGTATCGCCTTTTCTTGTTGATTAACGTTAAAATGTCGCCCTAAAAAGTATGTAGGCATGTTAAAGTCTGGTCTATCTCTGTGCTAAAATTCATTCAATGGTTTAGTCCAGATAGAGATAGTTTCATATTTATAACATTAGTATGGATAGAGGGGATTACACAAATCAGGTTTAAAATACTGTTGCTTATTTACAACCAACATTTTGCTAGTGCGCCTAACATTCCTAGAAACATCTCCGCAACCTAAGCGCTCACATCTAAGGTTGATCTGAACAAATAACTTTATAAAGTTAAGGCAACGATTGAGCCGGTGCCAAAGGCTCAGCGCATCCGCATCTCGAGTTTAAACGACCTAAATATTTGATGCAAGAGATCAAATGAAATAGGAATGGGATACATCAAGGCAGAGTTATGTCTGCTGTAACAAGGGTGCTTGGAGAATATATTATGACGGGATCGATGCAGAATCAGCAGGTTGGTAAGACGGTTAATGTTTAATAGGTTAACTGAAAGCATTGCTTTTGAACTGCAACGTTTAAGTAAGACTGGAGAGTAACGCGCGAGTGAGCAGCTTTTCGTTGTGTGTTGTTGACTAGCTATTTAGGTGTGGCGTAAATTGAAAAGTTTTGTTATTGTTTTTTTAGATACACCGATTTTGAGAAAAAATATATTTGATTTATACATTTCTGATAGCACCTGGAGTAAATAGACCGTGCAATACCTTTTATATGATTGAATATCGCCCACCAGCGAATAGGGTATGCATAAGGCGCATTTCCCCTTCGAAACAAAAAAAGAAGACCGTGCAATACCTAGCGAGAGTAGCTTAGTATTGCTTGCAGTACCTACATTTATATGTGGGCGGGCAGCCCTGCCAGGCGGCAGTTTTTTTTTTTAAAAAGCTATTATAGATATCTTGATTTTATACTTGGATATTGGCTTCCATCAAGTGAAACATGACGCCTGATTCTTTCATAAAACGAAAATAATATGTTCCTCCCGTAAGTCCTGCTCAGAACGTTTGGTTAACATGTGGTCAAATCATAAAATATTACGACATACCTCAAACGCAGTAAAATTTCAATAACACTGAAGTATCAGCTCTATGAAATTTTCATTCAGTAGTTTTGACTTGAAGTATCGTTATCAATATTCATATACATGAGACGTATCGTGAGAGAAGCCAGGCAATAAACAATGCTTGCCTCAAGTGGAGTAACCGATCCAAGTCCTCTGACTTAAACAGTTAAACATACGGGAGAATAATATGAACGGTACCGCCAAGATTGTTACTTCTTAATTTTTTTTATGATAATTATATAAACATTTTAAAACTATATTTTTCATTAAACATAAGCTTTGTATTTCTCTATAACTTCATCTTATTCTGTCAGTTTTAAGCGAAATAAATCTAATATATTTTACAGAAACTAATTTCATAAGATTGAATAGATTCTATTATGTTTTGTTTTTACTGCAGCATATCCGATCCGGTCCGACCTTGCATGGAATATTGCAGTCACCTTTGGGACGACTCAGCGAAATACCAACTAGCTACACTGGACACGATTCAACGCAGATGTGAGAGACTAATTGGCGACAAAGAACTGGTGAAGAACAAGTTTCACACCATATCTCACCGACGCCGCAAAGTTGCCTGTCTGTCGGTCTTTTACAGACTGTACTTCGGTGAGTGTGCTCAGGAGCTGCATGATCATACCGCGATCCCCCTTCTTCCATCGGACATGCAAATGCACTGCGAGCTACCACCCTTTCTTGGTTGATATTAATAAATGTTTCACAAAGCGCTACTCGACATCTTTTATATTGCGCACAGCAAAGGAGTGGAACTATCCCTGCGTCAGTATTTTCGAGTACTTATAGTCCGTCCATCTTCAAAGCAAGGGTGAATAGGCACCTTCTGGGCTAGCTCGCTCCATTGTGGATCCAATCTTAGCCCCTGGGCTTCATTAGGATCAGAAACAAACCGTAACAGTAAAGAAAAATAGCTTTTCTCTAAAATGTAACTAAACAGTTTTTACTACTTAATTAAGCGTTTTTACAGCGTATCTCGTCGAAAAATCCACGCCGTATCAACCCGTTGCGCTATATGCTCATAAATTTTAGTTTGCAACTTGCACCGCACTGCTTTCGATCAAGAAGTGTTTTGTATGGGTTCGATATTTGCAAACTAATACGCCACCCCGTGACTTTGATTCCTGGGAAACCGATATTACGTGCAAGTGCGAACTTAACAACACTGTTAAGCGTGCCGTAAACGATAAAATTTTCTGACAAATATCATTGGGCAAAGTACATCATACGGGCTTCATACATTTTTGGTCCCAATGTGAAAGTGCCGGCCAAAGAAAAAAAGGCTTGGTTCTGATAAATCTTGGCCCCGTAAAATTTATTATTAAGGCATCAAAACTTTAACACAACCGTACAGTTCTAAGTTTTATTAGGGTTTGAAAAGTCAGATTTTTATAAATTTTTCTTAAGGTGAAACAAACAGTTTTTTTTTACTATTACAAATAGCATAATATTATAATATTGTATTTTATAATAAGACTCGAAGATAAGCCATCGCAGGTTACATACATATTTTACTTTGTTTTTAGATTTACCTAGAACAGTTATGCAGCTTTCGCTAGCGCCGGCCGGGGCGGCGCGTCGCTATATAGCCGCGCTACAGCCGCTGTATTATGAAGGGATTCGCTGTGCAGCGCTGCAGCCGCGCGACTAAAACAAATATATGAAAGCGCTGTTAAAGTTACCGTTAAAAATGAGGAGGTCCAATCTATTGGTAGGTATAGTTTCCTTAAGATTCGAAATAAAGATTGTAAAAAAAACACTTCTTTTCGTTAATCGTTAATCAGTTAAACCACAATGACCGATTATGATTGATTTGAGAGATCCATTTATTTTCTTTTAACTAATCGTGCGACCTTCAACTGCATGCTTAGTTAGCATAACCTGAAGGTTATCAGCTGTTCACTCAGAATTACTACGATTTAAAACCTTTTAACACGACTATAACAATAATGAGTCTGAAATTTGTTTTTTTTTTATTGAATAGCATTTATATTTGATACATTATGGTAAAGCATAAGAGTTTGATAATTTACACGTTATTTTGTTTAATCCAAATGTAAAACCATAGACAAAGGCTAGGCTAGGTAGGCTACCCTTTATCGCAAAAATAAATATCTAAAAGACTGAAATAAACCATCTCAGAGAAAGTTGCGGTCTGGACTGCTTCCATTTTTATCTAAAAACGATCTTTAACCCCTTTTACTTTGATAAAGAGATGTAAACTTATTTCCGACTCCCGATTAAGGTACTCAAAAAGGTAAGATAAAGACATAAGCGTGACTAGTTCTAATAAAGAAATACAGTTCATAAATCAAGGATCTAATCTAGTAAAACATTAAATAACTTAAATACAATTAAAAATGCATCAGTCAGTTCTGTTTCGTTACCGTGGGTGGTCAACATTTTGATTTGTTGTTTCGTAGGTGGGCTGTTTTGAACTTTGGATGAAATGACCTATAATTCCCTTGTTAAGGCCACAAAGTACCTAAGGAGGCGGGCGCCTAAGCAGAGAGACTAGTCAGAAGAAGTGCCATTTTCTAGCGCAGAGACGTGGCTAGAAAGATCTACTCGTCTTACAAGCTTCATACACGACAAAACTTCTGAGATGAGACGATTTATTCTTCTTCCTAGTAAAAAATATATCATTGACGTCGTCAAGTTTACAGGCATACTCGGGAAGGTTCAAGCACCTTCGCCTGTCGCAATTGTCAACGAATTTAGCATTACTATCAACATTACAAGACACACGTAGAAACAATTTGTTTAATATACCATCTTAAATTTGACATCGTAATTTAGACATTGATATTTTGCTGTTTTTATATTATTATTACATAATTGACATTGTTTTTTTTTGACATTGACTATTTGATATATATATTTTTTAATCCTTCTGACATTCATTTTTCTAATTTTCAATAATAAAATGTATGTTCTACTGTAAAATCATAATCTTACATTACACTTTTATCATAGGTATTAAATAAATAGCGGCTACTCTCATTATGCATTTGTGTAGTACCTGTAACTGAGATAGCATTTAGCTCTGTAACTTTGCATTTTAGTTTTATTATTGTATTTACTGATGTATATCTTGTTGGTGCTAAATAAATAAATTTAAAATATAAATATAAATATAAATAAAAAATAAATAAAAATGCATTTATTTCAGTAATCATGTTATAGTAAATTGCTGAGACTTCCCTGTAAGTTATCAAAAGATACTTGTATTGAGAATGACCCGCTTCTTCCCTAGTGGATGACAGTGGATTACAAAGATGTAGGTACTTTATTGTTACAAAACTTACAAAAGATAAAAAGTAATTCACAAAATTCCATGATTCACAAATAAAACCGACGTTAACGTTACGTTAGTGACAATACTGAATCACGTTAGTTATTCAAGTATAGAGGGATTGGTCTTTCTGGAAACAATTTATTTCGTGTTAAGGCTCGAGGGAGATAATGTCAGTAACGTATTAATCTAAAGCTATAAATATTAGGAAAAAGGCGATGTGGATCAAACAGGTTTCCAGGCGGTTATAAATCTTTAATCGACCTGCCTAATTGATAGTCTTGGAATGAAGGAAATTCTGTTTGTATAGATACTGAACAGATGATTTGTGGTGGATAAACTTGCGCTTGTTGATTTAGGCATAATTATGTGAATAATAATAGAAGAGAAATATGTTAATTTCTTGTAAAGTAACTTCGAAATAGAACTCTAAAAGGTCATGTAAATCAACGGTTCTTATTGAAATTAGAGTTGAAATTGAATTCCCAAATGTTGTAGGTATAAAAAAGTAATTCTAGTATTATTAATGTCAATATTGCATATACAGGGTGGAAATTTTAAACGGGGCACGAAGGGCAGGTACCTTAACCGATATGTAGCTATATGAAAAAGTTCTTAGGAAATCATCCTTAATTTTATTTAGGAAATTTGAACTGCATTCACCGACTTTGAAAAAAATGTACAATCAGCAGAATAATGATGCGTTTTCAAAAATATTTGTCTTGATGGCAATCGATCCTGTTTCTCGTGAGGATCAAAACACTGAAAGGTTTGAGTACTAGAAAAGTCAGAAATCGCTAAAACTATTTCCATACATTTCCTAAAAAAAGGAAGGTAGGTGAATCGGATGTGTGGCGGTGGCGCGAGGGCGTGGCGGGACCGCGGGACACGTGCCGTGCGCAACCAGAAAACACGGAATGAGACTTGCAGGCTTCATCTCCTAACAAATGCTTGAGAACAACTTTTCCTTTGAAAAGTGCCTAATAAGACGACAATTTCATTGATCTGGTAGAGAATTAATACAAAGATTTTTTTTCTATTTAAAATTTATCATAGGTATAAAAATACCATTGAAAAATGCAATAATTCAATAATCATAATACAAAGATATTAAAAAAATAATAACTAAACAACCTTCTTTATTCGCTCCGCCCGCCTGCCGGCGCGTGTTCGTCTTTCTTTTTGTACAAGTGCAGTAAAAATAGGTATGGAGATAGTTTTTCGCCATTTCTGACTTTCCTAGTGCTCATACCTCAGTTGGTGTAATAGAGTGTTTTGATCCTCTTAAGAAACAGGATCAATCGCCATATTTTTTTTTAACTTGGTATTTTTCTGCTGACTGTTAGTACATTTTTTTTTTCAGAATCGGTGAATGCAGTTCAAATTTTCTCAAAAAATTAAGCATGGTTTCCTAATAACGTTTTCATGCAGCTACATCGGTTAAGGTACCTGCCTTTAGTGCCCCGTTTTAAATTTCCACCCTGTATACTTACAGCTTTATACGTAATATTTAACTACTTTTTTTCTAAAGAAGAATTATTTATTGAAAAACAAAAGGTTTTCAAAAACATAACTGTTAGAAACTGTCTTTTGTTTTGTTTCGTTTTTAGAAAAAAAAATTATTGACCAGAGACATTACAAACAAAACAAGAATACGCCTTATCAATACTTAACATCAGGTATGATGAAGGCCAGGAGTCCCCCCATTGTTTATAAAAAAATACGAAAATAAAAATAAAACTAATCACATGCCCAATGATCAATAGGTCCTGCTTCAGCTTTTGTTGCTATGACACTAGGCGTGTCACAGCAACGCAGTAGCATGAAAGACAATAATTGTCTGGTCTTAGGACAAAGGTCCTAGGTTAATTATCAACCTAGGTATGTAATAAAAACTTAAATTAAAAAGCTATGAAATCTATTTGAGTCACATCCCACGATAAATACTGCTCTAGCACGATTTATAACACGAATATCACAAACAAAACACATGATACTTTTAAAACAACACAGTGGTACTTTAACATGGTAAATAATAGACGTCATTAATTAATAAGTGGATTATACCATCATCATGGCACCGGTATCAAATGCTTAATTAAAATTTACGAGGGATGATTTGTTCGGTATTGAATAACAGTGTTACTGTTACGAGAAATATTAACCCCTAATAACTGGGGTGGGGGGTATTAAAATCCCTTTGTTCGGGTGTCCACCGCAGAGCAAGAAAATTGAGCACTCTAAAATTTTAATACTATCATAAATATATTTAAACTCACACCAAGTCTTAGTCTAGCCCCAAAGTAAGCACTGTAAGGCTTATGTTATGGGATATCAGGGTGCTAAATACAATACCTGCATAGATAAGTATATTTTTGTAGAAATATATACAGCAATGATTCAGGTACAAATGCTCGTATTTATCTCAATGCCTGTCAGTAGGTATTTGACAAAAAATTTATGACGTTGACGTTATCGATCTCCAATAAAGAGTGGTATGTACACCAGTTTCCAAGTAGTCGCCTACTCCGAGGTCTTGGGTTCGAATACCGGTACGATCGTAGGACGTATCATACGGATATTGATGAATTTTCCGGCATCGCTTTAAGCAATCTAGTGACTACGCTATCAATACACATTGTTAATATTCCTCTAATTGGCGTATAATGCAATTAAGAGGTCATTTGATTGGTTAGTGGCAACGGACCAAACTTCAATTAGTATGAATTTAGACTTTTAATAGCAGTTGGGTGATTTTCCCAGCAGCAAAAACTACAACATATAAGGTTTATGGCTGCTATTATTTGAATCGTTAATAGTGATAGTATTAATCAAAAACAATTGTATAAGAATATGTGCTCGGTTTACTAAATGGTAAGTAAAAAAAAAAATCTTTCATTCGGTGCCGTAACTTTAAACAAGTATATTTTTGTTTAAAATGAAACTAACTAAGATCTCTCGCGCTTAGATCTTACAATGCAATGCCACCTACGCGTTAATCGTGGAAAGACGTTCATCGCTTGCTGCGTGTTCTCACCATAAAAGAAAGTATGTTGCTTCGGTGGACACTGGACAATTTTTTATCATTTCCGTGCATAGTTATAACTTGACTTCGAATGAGTTAATGCAGTTTATTAAGTACTTGCGAGTTCGTTAATTGTTCTACGTTTATTTTTGTAGGGTTTATTAGATAGAACATTAATAGATAGAAACAGTTTTCTTGCAGTGTTAATTTTTGTGATGAATTTTAATGTTGGTGTTCACATTTCGGTTGGTTCGGTACCCTAAAATGTCCGCCGAAAAGATAAAAAACTCACCAAAATTAAACTATTATCATTTCGGTGCGTTTAAGTGCATGTTTGTTTCATTTCCGTGGATTATTTTATCATTCCGGTGGATGCTATTATCATTTCAGAGATTTCAAAAGGAGTATTCTAAGCAATACAGCGTGTTTGGAAATTATAAATATCGAGGGTTCGCGGGCTATTTGTATTGAGCGATATCTTGGTCTATATTTTAAATAGTATTGGGTAACTAGTTGCATTTCAACAGTCGTTTTTTATTATCATTTCGGTGTGATTGCTTATTATCATGTTTTATTATAAACTTATGCGAGATCAGTGTTTAAAATTTTGATGGCACTGAAATGATACAATTGCACACCAAAACTAAATAACTACTCACCGAAATAAAATTATTCTCTCATGTTCTCATTAAGTACAAGAATGAACGATTGAAAACAATGATCATAGCTTTATCTTAAAATTAAAATTTGCTTAAAGCTATTAATATTTTAGTACAAATTACAATTAATATTTGCTGACAAGTTAACTTGTCCCAAGGTGTACAACGTAAATCGTGTACATAATTTCGAATCGCGGCAGTCGCCTGTTTAAAATGCGGACCATCACGTTGGCGGTTGACGTTTGGAGTGCGTCTGATCCCCTGTCTGCGGGATTTGCACTGATATTTTATGCTTTTTTTGGTCGTGTGTCTATGATAGGAATATTTTTATAATAAAAACAAAAGCATAGCAGCTTAGTGACGCGTTCGGCCTGCGACAGTGCTAGGGTTAGCCACGGGACGTTTATTTTGATTCGCTAACGGCCGCCCACGGTTCCACCCGCGTGGTTCCCGTTCCTGTAGGAATATCGAGATAAAAAGTATCCTATGTTATAAACCAGACTATCTACTATCGGTATGCCAAATTTCATCCGAATCTGTTCAGCTGTTTTAGAGTAACACACATCCAAACATCTAAACATCCTCACAAAGTTTCGCATATATAATATTAGTAGGAAATAAAAGAAATAAATAATTGCATAAAATCACACCAATTATCTAGCCCACGTTAAGTTTCATAAAGAACTTGTGATATGGATACTAGATAACGGATAAACATACTTATATACTTTTTTTTGTAAATACATAATATAAATACAATGGTAAATTTTAAATAGAAAAATATTGGAAAAAATTAACTCGGCCACAAGTGAATTCTCAGGCTGGAATCGAACCAGCGACCTTTGGAAATCCGGTCCAATGCTCTAACCGCTGAGCTACCGAGACTTGCGAACCACCGTCGAAATTCTCCAATACTTTTATATTTTTAATACGCTGTAGGCATAAATACAATGTTTTCAGCATTGTTGTGTTCCGGCAGTTGGAGATAAGATAGCCAGTTCCTCAGTGGTTGAGGATTCCGGGAGAGGCTCGCTTCTATCTTCAGCCTTATCAATACTTAACATCAGGTATGATGAAGGCTAGAGCTGAAGAGTCTCCCCGTCGTTAATAAAAATAAAAAAAACACCTATACCAAGACAAATAGACACGTTCGTGTACACAAGTATTTGCGAAAACTGCTTTACAACGACATGCAGACCCAATCAAAACTATAATATTTTGATATACAATTGCAGAACTAGTCCACTACCCTATTTATTACAAAGTAACCTCTCTCTAGTTATACAAACTAAACCAACGGAACATGACGTAAAATGAAGTCATTCCCGTAAAGCGAATAACAGGCGGAACAACGTACACACAACAATTTCACGTGGCCACAAAGTTCGGATGCGAGAACAAAATCAACTTCCATTGGGACTCAAAACTCGGACTCAATTTGGGCATAAATCGAATAGACTAACGTAGTCATAACTTGTTGTTTTGTTACTCGTATGTGTAGTTTTTACATTTATTTTTAAGTTGGAACAAGCATTTTATTGTCACTTTAAAGGTGTTTTTATGCTTTTTGGATTTGGCGACGTTTCGATATGTTCTTTTGTCAAATTATAACCCCCTTTATGTCATATGGTATGTGATTTATCTTATTATATCTATATTATTTAATTGATGAATGAAAGAAATATGATTAGGATTGCAAAAGATTTGTGCGAGTTAAAAGATTATAATACAAAATATGACTGTAGTAAAAAATGTGCATCATGTTAAATAAACAATATCGTATTATTTATTTAACATGATATACATTGTATTAATACGTTTAATTTTAAGATAACTACATTCTAATTTTAATTGACTTATTATTAATATGTTAATTTGAGTCTAGTTGTTTTTAAGGATATACTTCAGTAACTATAACAAATGTTGCTTTAAAATCTTTTAAGCATTCTATATTTATTTTACGAAAAAGACTTATAATTCTGGATTCAGTTAATACCGGTTATTATTTTAAGTAACCTTTCTCTGTTTATTTTGAACCGCCTA
This sequence comes from Chrysoteuchia culmella, assembly GCA_910589605.1. Taxonomy (NCBI): domain Eukaryota; kingdom Metazoa; phylum Arthropoda; class Insecta; order Lepidoptera; family Crambidae; genus Chrysoteuchia; species Chrysoteuchia culmella. Next base: position 14,616,807 of record OU342653.1, read on the forward strand.
ACCGGCTAGCTCCAAGCACACCTATGTTTATTCAGCCTTCAATTCCCTTCAGATAATTTTATGAACTGTATTTTTTCGCGAAGCTCATTGGACCGAAAGGTAGTTCAGTCTCATAACGTTCGATTCACACGTAAGCTAAAGTAAACATTAGTTTAACTTGCAGTAGATATAGATGGGAAATGGTGAAGATAAATGGCGCCTGAAGCAATCTGGTTTAAAATAAAATTGTCTATTTAAAGAAGAGCGAAAGAAGAATTGAAATGCCATATTTATTTTGTTATCACCTTTATGATTTCATGTCAGTGCCGCACTGGTCTCCCTTATGGATAGATAAGGATTCCATATGGGATCATGACCCATCACGCGGGCCCAGTGCGGATTGGTGGCTTTTATAACTGCAAATACAGCCAGGACCAGCGACTCATTCTTCTGAAGCACGGAGAAGATCGATATATTACAGTTTTGATCACACATCCCGTGACCGACCACTGAGAAAGTTACTTGACTGAACCACTTCACTGCGCCACTGAGCTCCTCATTTCGATGAATAAGTATAACATACAAATCATACAAATATCTCGAGTGAGGTGCAAAATTGCTATTAACGTAACCCTTATCCTAACTTATAATTATATTAGATTATTATAATTACAATAATAATATAAATAATATTATATTATAAATGTGAAAATGTGTTTTCGTACCACTTGCTCAAAAAAGTGACATTCTTTGCCACATAAAGCGAACATAACAATAGTCATTTTTAATCTGTTAAAAACAGGGAAAGAAAATTGTACTGAATTTCATTCATCCTCTAGGGGGAGAATGTGATTTAAATTTGGAATACTTACCGAAATTTATTCTGAACTACATCTGTGTTTACACCATTGAGTTTGTATATAAAGCATTACACATCTTTATGAAAATGGAATACGCATTTATTATGCAGTTATGATTATTAAATAAAATTACGAAAACCGACGAGGCCGTATGAGCTTGATGCCTTTGCTTTTCCGACAAAAAAGTATTAGTCTAGAAATTTGCCGCGTTTTTGTTTTCTTCAAATACATCGCATATTATTATTGTGTTAATTTTTTCGCAAATGGTACGAAAAGTAGAGTATTTTCCTGGGTGATAAAGCTGTCTTAGTCTTGGGTGAACTTAAATCCCTCGCTACACTCAGGACTCGTCTTAAATCCCTCGCTTCGCTCGTGATTCAAGATTTTAACACCCTCGCTACGCTCGGGAGTAAACCTCGAGTCCTTCGTTACGCTCGCGATTTAAATCGTCACCCGCGACAGAAGACACTGCTTTATCCCCTTGGTTAATAATCTACTATTAAAAGTCCTTTCTTGACGTCCTAACTAAACAACCAATCGACTTGATTATTGGCATAATGTTAGTTGAAAAGGCGGAGAGTAACATTTGTTTTTTAACCGACTTAAAAAAAGGAGGAGGTTCTCAATTCGACGGAATCTTTCTTTTTTATTATTTTTTTATGTATGTTACTCGATTACTCGGATACGGCTCGACCGATTTGAGTAATTCTTTTTTGTTCGAATTGTTATATGTCGGGATCTGATGATGGGATCCTGGAGAAATCCAGGAAACTCTTCAAATATTATAGGCACTCCTATAGCGATTTCGGTGTTTTTTATAGTAACTCATGCATATGCTTCCGGAAAGCACCATTTGGTGTAGTGGTACTGATGATGAAGACTACAAATGGTCATCGAAACTATTAAATACTTAGCATTTCACAGAGCGATACGATTACTTTAATGCGGTTCATAAGCAATTTATGCTCGACTCAATGCATATGATGAAGTGGAGCTGATGATGAAGTATCGGGAGAACTCAATAAGTAACGTCCCTGCACGGGGAAAAGCAGCATTTTGTAAATGGTGACGAGGAGTTGACATAACGTTATTATCGTAGGCACGGGACGTCTTCTACCTTTAAAAATTGTGAAATAAAAAACTTTGTATAAAAAATTAAAACCGACTTCAAAACACTAAAAAGCCACATGACAGCCAGGGCATTCTACTTCCCGGTCCTACTATTTTTTTTTTCTTGCCTTGGCTGGCACCGACTCCAAAAGGTTTATTTTTTGCTTTTTTATCCCGATATACGCACGGGAACAGTAATCATAGTATGCAATAAAGATATCAAAAACACAATTTCCAAATGCATTATATTATAATACTAAAACAAAAGGAACTTCCTTGGTATTAATTTACTGGAACGCTCGCCTCATTCCCGGGCTTGTTGAAATAACATTGGTCCAGTCTACTTATATCAGATTTCTTATTGTTTCTGATTTCATTCCATTAAGGACCGTGTAAGGGACACTTTCGCTTAATGTTTTCCTTCAGGACGAGACTTCTGTTTGTTTGATATTGAACAATTGTTTTCGGAATAGTTCAAATATTGACGGACTTATTTTTGTAACTCTGCAGTATTACCTGTAATAAAATGTATGGATTTTGTGTGTCAGCAACACATCTTAACTTAAATATGGGTTATGTAATTCTTTCTATGAATATTGATGTAAAGCTATTATTTGGATATAGAACAATTTTACTATTGAAAACGTAAAGTATACTTATTGCTCTAACCGCTGAGCTACCGAGACTCGGTAGCTCAGCGGTTAGAGCATTGGACCGGATTTCCAAAGGTCGCGGGTTCGATTCCCGTCTGAGATTTCACTTGTGGCCGAGTTAATTTTTTCCAATATTTTTCTATTTAAAATTTACCAGAAGTATAAAATAGCATTAAAAATGCAAAAATGACAAAATCATTTAAAAAAAAAAAAAACGTAAAGTATAGTATAGAAGGTAGTACCTACAACTTAAAAAAATAATAAAAGAACTAAAATAGGTGTTGAAAAAAGCTCATTTCGTTATTTAGTTACTGCATGTTACTTTTAACTTGGCCTTAAATTAGCTGTATCCAACTTTTTTGTTATGTTTAATTTTGGGAACTCGTTGTCTACAAAATAATACCTTTTTCTATATCAATTTCTTTTTAAATAAAGGGAAAAAAATAATATAGGAATTGCAAGTACGTCTTTATGTTCGATGCTGAGAGGGTTTGCCCCGATCCGATACGATATCGGATCGTCAGGCTGATTATATAACAGAAATCACCTAGCAACCAGTTTCATCGCTGTCATTACTGTCACATTTTCATGCTGTGTGACAGCCACCAGGGGCCATACCATCAACTCTTTACGATTTTTTTTAGGTTGTGAGAGGAGTTTCACCCGAGTTCTTTTCGTAATAACACGTGTTGTAAGGCTCCATTTTTAACTCAATCTACCGAACAAATTTCTTATACTACAAAATATATTTACTCGACATTGGCAAAATTCGCGTATTTAACGTGAGCACGCCATTAATTCAGAAAGAAGAAGTAGGTTGTGAGAGTGGGATGCTGCCATACGGCACGTGTAGCGGCGTCTCGCTCTTACTACCTTAAAATAACCTAAAGTGAATCGCTTTACAGTTGAAGGTAGGCCCCGAAACTGAAACTGATCCAAGTTTTCGTTAGGTAATCAGCCCTTGGTTAATATGAAATTGCTCTGATAAGTATTTAAATAAATATTTTCTTTTGTTATACGAGGGGGCTAATTGTCTAATTTTAAAATCTATCGCGATACCTTTCAATTCGCAATTTAAAAGATATTTACAAAATTCAGGCTGTCACTATTTGACATTTGATAGGGATTGTGACCGGGACGCGTTTTAAAGGGAACGAATGAACAAAATTGAACTGTATAAGCAAAGTGACACACGAAAACATCTTTCAAATGTATGGAGAAGTGTCAACTGAAATGTCATTTAAAACATAATTCGTTCCAAAAAAGATTGCGACTATAAGTTAGTAAATTCCATAAATCACTATCACAATCCCAATACCTATGAAGGGGATTGTGATAGATTTTGAAATTAGACAATTTGGGGGCAGATTCTATTATCTCAGCTTTTATTTAAAACGTCTGTTTGTCATACGTTAAATTAATTTAAATTGTTGACTTCATCATCAATGCCATAATTTATCCACTGATATTTATTCAGGTATTGTTATAGTTAATTACAAGTATTATGTGCGGAAGTTCATTATTACATGTTTATTATTCGCATAACAGCATGCCGACACCGAATGATACGAGATATGTTTATGTTTATTTTTAAGTTCGTTTGCTTTACAGAGCTCTGTTTAATGGATGCGTGGTTCAAGAGATGGGGTGGCAATAATTTAATTTTTGACTTCTCTGAGGATTTTTTTTTTTAACAACATTGTGAAGCGTAGCCTTCATCATACTTTTTTTTAGTTGATAATAATAAAAATAAAAATAAACTTATTTTTCCTTTAGGGTTTCTTACAATCAAATAGTGCTAAGTAGGTATGCATAACTTATCTCCTATACCTGTGATAATCTAACTCTGTTGCTAACAGATTTGGATTGAAAGTAATTGAAATTGCAGTTACATTGCTGCTTTAGACACATTGATTTTTACTAAAGCGGCAATGAGACTGCACTTTTAAACAAACGTTGGTAGAAACAAGTTTCATAATCAGTAGCAGGGCTGATGTTAAGTATTGATGAGGCTGGAGATGGAAGCCCGCTTCCTTCGGAATCCTAAACTACTGAGGACCTGGGGCCATACCATTAACTCCTTGCGATTCTTTATAGGTTGTGAGAGTGGGATGCTGCCATACGGCGCGTATAGCGGCGTCTCGCTCTTACTACCTAAAAATAACCTAAAGCTAACTCTCTTTACTGTTGACGGTAGGCCCCCAATTGTCTAATTTCAAAATCTATCACAATCCCTTTCAAAGGTATTGTGATTATGATAGTGATTTAGGAAGTTGACGAATGATGTTAAAATGACACTGCATTTGACACTTCTCCATACTTGTGAAAGATATTTTCGTATGTCACTTTGCTTAGATAGTTCAATTTCGTTCATTCAATACCTTTCAAATCGCGTTCCGATCACAATCCCTATCATTTTCAAATAATGACGCCCTGAAGTATGTAAATGTCCTTTAAATGACGAATTGAAAGGGATTGCGATAGATTTTAAAATTAGCCACCTGGCTACTTTTTGGAGATTTAAAATTTAAGAGCTTGTTTTCGAATTGTTTGAAATATATTTTTTCCAATATTATAAAAGTAAAGTAAAAAAAATATTTTAATAAAATATACAGTCAACTTAAATAAAAAGCTCTGGACAGCCGAGTGAAATATAGTGAAATAAGCCGTTATCGTTCCATAGGTAATTCGTTTGCATGATAAATTCAGTAGATTTTCAGTCCCCTGAACTAACGGGATTGCAGTAGCTTTAAATATGCAACATTAAATTTCACATAAAAGTTCCTGCTGGGAGGCTTTCGTGGTACACTTTTCAAACATTTTGACATGAATTCTGCCGGCCTTTGATACTACGAGTATGTTCGAGTACGCGTTGCACAGAATATAAATTTGTTTGCACGTTCGTCCAGACGGAAAAACATTATTACTCTTTTCAGTTACAAAGCCTTTAGCAGGAAATGAATAGTTCCGTATTAAAAAAATCTTTAAAAATAGTTTCTTTTGCAATATTTCGGCGTCGTCGTCGTCGTCGTCTAACACCCACTGCTGGGTATAGGCCTCCCCCAAAAGGGGGGGTATGCCCTAATCGCCACGCTTGGCAGGCGGGTTGGCGATCGCAGTATGACCAAGTTCGTAGCAGCCCGTCTCCTGAAGGCTGAGTCAATTAGTCGCCTTTTACGACACCCACGGGATGAGAGGGGGTAGTGCTATTCTAAGCAGCACAGCGAATCCCGTCAGGGCGACATGAGACTAGTTGCTTTTTTCTAGTATATTTTCTTGTTAAATATTTATCACATAAAAATAGCATTGTAAAATGCAAAATTAAAAAGGTATAATTAGATGGCTGTTTCATCTTAATCGATAGTCAAACATCTGTAAAGATGTTTCTTTCGAATGCGAGGATATTTCTCTCATTGACAAAACGACGGTGGCCGACACCGTAGACCGGTGAATATACTGGAAAAATTCGACGTGTCCTCATAGGTCTCGGTAGCATAATTGGTTAGTGCATTGGGCCGGACTCCCAAGGATGCGGGTTCGAATACCGTCAGGGCGACATGAGACTAGTTGCTTTTTTCTAGTATATTTTCTTGTTAAATATTTATAGCACAGCAATATTTCGTACGAGTGATTTTCTCAGCAACAGGTATGACGCGCTTATTATTCTTTATCTTTCCTTGCTCATTTCTTTGTCAGGGAGAATGAAAGACCGGCAATATAAATAATAAAATATATTAGTCTCAAGTGTCAATAGACCAAACTCGTGATAATTTATAAAAGTATTCATCATTATTAGGCCAAAAACAATGGTTAGAAAATATACAATCATTGACGCTATAGGATAAAAAAATATCCAGGGACTCTGGTTCTGATTCAGCCCCCCTAGCATGACCGCCGAAACGCGATATGATATAGCGTTTTATCCACACTCAAACGTCAAAACCCATTGTCTTTTGACGGTTAAACGTGTTAAAGCGCTGTATCATATCGCGTTTTGTTGGTCATGCTAGGCTAGCTGGTGGTGTTACCTATACCACTAGCCCACAGATGGTAATTTCATATATATTTTTTTGTTAAATGTATGGAATTACCTTCAATTAAAACGATAATAGGGTAAATCTACGGGCGGTTTGAACGCCGTCATTTTCCTCGACATATAAAGTGTCATGCACAAGTGCGAAAATAATAAAGGTTATGCCGCTAAACGCTACTCGTTTGGGACCTATAATCGTAACTGGACACGAAGGCAGAATTTTATTACTCTAAAAATATGAAAATATGTTGAGGACAATGACGGCGTTCAAACCGCTCGTAGATTTACCTAATACCATAAGGTAACCGGTGTTATATATGTCCCAATACATTATATATATATTTACGTAAACATGAGCTTCTTGTCTACTCCACTATAATCATTGTTGTTGAGTCATTTTTTTAACTGCTTACTGATGTTTATGTGCCTTGGTTAATGTGTCGCTATCATCCCGACCATGATTGTTAAAGGTAATGTTTTCTGGAATTGTTTTAGGATTGAATGGGAATGACTCGTAAGTACCCATCAAATGTAATTTGGTGTGGAAACGAAGAGTTTTATCTGTAACAGTAACATTAACAGTTTGCTTTAAGTATTGTCTACCGCGTTCGATTTGTTTTTAAAGTATGTATTTTATTAGGTTCTTTTACGGTATCAATTTACAAAAAAACTGTATATTTTTTTATAAGTTTTTTTCATTTGAAACTGACTAATTACGGTCTATGATGAAATATGAAATATATTATTTAATATTTGACCCGCGTGGTTTTCGTTCCCGTAGGAATATCGTGTTATAAAATATTCTTTGTTAGTTTATATAGTTTGTTATACATAGTAGATACTATCTTAGTGCTAAATTTCATCCCAATCCATTCGGTACTTTTAGCGTGAAATAGTATCAAACAAATAAACAAACACGCTGACATCCTTTCGAATTTATAAAATTATAGTAAAAAGTAAGATGAAGGCAACTTTCAGAGTGGTAAAGTAGTCTTTTGTTTTTTTTTATCTGGCATTCTTCCGTTTTTATAGAAATTTCGCCGTTAAAGTAGTAATCATTACTAAATGTTTTGACATTCACATTGATGTTGTATCACACTGATTATACCTTTATTACATCCCAATGTTCTCTTCTTCTTCGCTGTGTCGCTGATTCCTTATTTTTTTTTAATAAATTATATTTTATTGGCCCAAGCACTCCCGTTAGAAATTACCAATAGGAGTATTCACATTGTTGAAATTGTGAAATGCTGTTAGGGCGTTTGCAGATTCATACAAAGACAGAATAAAATATTATCTTCAAATTATTACGACTGCCACAATGATTACTCACTTTGCGGCAAACTCGATTACTTCCAACTCGGATGTCTCAATGGTCTTGATATATCGATGAGATTATCTGAATGTCAGTTAGCTTAGGGCGATTTTACACTGATGACTTAAATTTTAAAACCAAAATAAAATGTATATGGCGTACAAATTATACAATATCATCATATTTAAAACTATAATTTACTTCTATATACAACTAAATAATACTATCCCTACAAAATAAGTGTTACCAAACCTTGTATTTTTTTTTTTAACTAAAACAGGCGAATTTTAATATCAATAAAAGGCTTTTGGCCATATTTTCATTAAATTTTGTTCAATTTAGCTTAAATTCGTTATATCCTCATCTAATCCTATTTAATATCCTAGTTTTTACAAAAAACCTATAAGCCTTTTTATCAACAATGAGGAAACACTTAACCTTTATTGAGGCGGAGCGTAGCGGAGCCTCTCTTATGTTGACTCTTTTGAAAATCTGTCCGCCCGGTCATAGCGCCCAGACCGTTTAACCGATTCTAATGAAACTTGGCACATACTTAGACATCAACCATACCTAGGAGGTGACAAAAATTCGATGTCCTACCATCACGAAGAGCCAAATTCGGTTTTTAGGGTTTTGCTCGAAAAGTATAGACTTTTGTGCATCGCGATACATTACAAATTGTACAGTTGACCAGAATGTAATTCTGCGTTTAATGCAACAAACCGCGTCTAAATCCGTCATATCCTCACAGAGTTATGCCGACATAAAGTTGTAAAAGCTCGCGGCGCTCCGCCTCTCTTGGGCTCCAAAGCGCCACCGAAGGTGGTGCAGTTTGGAGCCGTTCCTAGTCATACCTGAAGTTTAAGTTATATTAACCCTAGATATCTTACGTTGCTGAACTACTCTGATAAGCTAACCATTCGACTTTTTGACGATTTCGATGTTTAAATGTTTTTTTTTTTATTCTTTTTTATATATTTTCTTTATTTTTGTTATGAATATATTATAGAAAATAGGGAATTTGAATTAAAGGAATTTGATTTGAATTAATATAAAGAATATTAATATTTTGAATTTTTTGGAACTCAATTTCTTTTGTTTTCATACTTTTTTTTTTGAGATGAGACCACCACTCTATGTGGTCAACTGGGTTCTGAGTTGTCACGAAACCGCGGGTGTGTTAATAAAACAATAAAAGAGAAATTAAGCAATGTATATCGGATGCTCGTCATTTTGACGAACGTTAGCTATCTAGGGATAAATATGACCCCACAGAGAATGGGGAATTTCATAATGAAATTGCTTCAAGTGACATATGGCTGAGACTGTTTAAATTCGCATACAAGAGTCACCAATTACATAGAAAAACAAAGTCTAATCGCACATTTGTCACCGGCCTTAATCACCAATGTTTGTTCAGATGCGCGCCATCGCAGTACAGTCCTCGATTTACTCGAAATTAAGAGCTGTCATCCAGGGATACTACAATAACAGTGTATGTCCCAAAATATACGTAAGTGACGCGAGTAAAAATAGACCAGCGGCAGAGACAAATTCTGACGAGGATTAGTGAGGAGATGTTTTCTTAATGTCGTGGGAATAATAGAGTGGATAAATAAGTTTTATTACGTTTTGTTTTATCTTTATGGGTGATGAAGAACAGTGTTTCGTTTACAGTAACTCATTTCATTAAGCTAGAAAAGTTAGCTAAGCTAACTATAAAATATAGTTTTAGATAAGTAATTCAATATCGGTCAATAATTTGATACATTTCAATTAGTGACCGATATTGATTCGCGAGGAATTAGCTCAGAGTTTCTTTTTAATCTTCAAAGAAGAAACGCTTAGCTGCCGTCATGACTAATATATGTGAAATCCTCAATCCAACTGTGGAAGATTTCGACTTTTGGAACACCACAATGCTGAAAATATTGTTGTAATGGCGACAAATTTAGATAAAATGGCTAGCCACCAATTACCAATTATCTAACGCACATTAAGTTTCGTGAAGAACTTGTGGTATGGATAGGTACTAGATAACGTTACGTAACGATAAACATACTTATATACGTTTTGTTTGTAAATACATACATAATTAAACACCCAGACCAAGACAAATACACATGTTCATGCACACAAATATTTGTCTTGTCCGGGGATCGAACTCGGGGCCTCTTGCGCAGAAGGTGGGTTTAGTACCCCTGGACCAAACAGGTCATCAGAATAACACAAAAAATGGCAGCCAGTAAGGGAATCAAGGAGGGTATGCTGCTTAGTGACAATTATGATCATTACTAAGACAACTCAAAATAACTTGAAGATAATAATACTTTTCTTAAGCGAAATCATTTTTGAAACCTCTAAGAAATATTAATCAAGTGCCAACTCAGAATTGGTCTCGATCTCAGCGAGAAAGGGTGAATATTCTCTCTTCAAAATGTTATTTAATTTGAAAGAACGGTTTCACGAATCTTCCAGACAGATAAAGAAATTTATATGATAATATTTTGCTGACCATGGGCGCGTTTTGGTGGCCATTTTAGGCCCGGCGACATCTTCTCATTAAAGTAAAAATTGCTAATGACTTTATCTCCATAATTTAGCATAAAGACGTCAGCGCTTTGTACGCTTTCGTCTCAGGAATAAAACGTTAAGTTTCAGTTGCTGTCTTTTTAAGTGTTCCGCATTGTTTATAGATTTTCAAATTAAATGGGTTGCACAGAACCTCATTTGTGCATTAGTAAGATGTTAATACAAAAAAGTAAATATAATTTTATTATGCTCATAAAAGGCTGTGTTTGGCTTTGACTTATTGATAAAAAAAAAACTATCCTGCAGTTTTTTTCCTATATAATATTCTCAAGTGTTGTCATACATGGAACGACTGATTTTTATTTATACAGAACAGATTGTAGAAAACCGACTTCAAAAAGTAAAAAATAAAACTTTTGGAGTCGGTGCCAGCCAAGGCATTCTACATTGCACTTCTATTAACTATATATTTTTTTGGCCTTAGCTAGCTAGCACCGACACCAAAAGTTTTATTTTTTACTTTTTGAAATCGGTTTGATTTTTTTTTATAAAATGTTTTTATTTCAGATTTTTAGTTACATCATGTGCCGTTACTTACACGAAAAATCAGCCCATACACAACAATGATGTCATCTAGGTAAACGACTACTTGCCAAAACGTGATTGATATTTTTCAGGATTATGAAAAAACTACTAGCCAGATCTTCGTAAAAATTATATGGGACCACACATAAACTATTTTCTTTCAAATAAAAAAAGAATGATAAAAATCTGTTAACAACTGGCGAAGTTATGGTAAAACATACATAACAAAAAACAGTCGACTTGAGAACCTCCTCCTTTTTTTGAAGTCGGTTAAAAACTGACCCTTCCACTTCTGTACCAGATATAATTACTTAGATCAATAATAAAATCAAAAATATGTTTTGACTCATAATAACAACTCACTGCGGAACCCAAAAATAGTCATAAAAAAGCGAGATACATCTGCATATCTTTTGACGCCTTCGAGCAATTACGAGACACATGGATGAAGATGTTAAAATTAAATGTTCTGTTTTACAAAACACTTTTATGTGTGTACAGTAACAAATTTATTACAGCAAAATAAACTTTGTTTTCATTACAGTACAGACCAATTTTGTATCAGTAATGAGACACGACGAGATAGGGATAAGAAGTGTTTGCTAATTTTGACGTCTTACGAGTATAACGTTATTATCTATTGTCCTAAAATAAACAACGGGTTGCACTCCGGGAGTGCCGGCAGAAGTGAAAACCGCTTAAACGAAACAGCAGGAGCAGGCATACATTTTCACCGCGCGGTAGAAAGAGAGGGGGATATTACTTCCTCTACTACGCCGCGCTGGTGCTCTACTCTCCATCCGTCTCGAATTTTCGATCAGGTCATGTGCCCTGACGCGACTATAACATTTTTTACCCATCCTAAAAATTTTAAACTCTGATGTGCACAACGCAGCTAAAGAAGTTTTCACTTCTAAAATAAACTTATTTGAACATCATCTTTAGATAACAGTAAGTTTATTTTTTTACTATCCAATATTTCATTATTTTTGAATTTTTGCATTTTTCAGTGCTATTTTTATACTTATGATAAATTTTAAATAGAAAAATATTGGAAAAAAAACAACTCAGCCACAAGTGAATTCTCATTATCCACTTTACTACCCAATATTTTTTAAAGGCTCAAGTCTACCTATATAGACGAATAAGGAGGATTGTTTAGGGGACATTTGTCCCCACGGACGTGACGCGACTTTGACAGTTCGGGGACATTTGTCCCCACGGACGTGACGCGACTGTGACAGTTCGGGGACATTTGTCACCATGGACGGTTGAGTGGTAGCCACTACGATTATAAAAACATTGTAGCTTTGGTAACGTTTACGATTTCCCTTTTTCAGTTTTAATTTTAAGAATAAGAGAGCTCTGAACGTAGTAATTTATATTGAATACAAATATTTTTTTATTACAAAATATTATCTATAATGAGTATGTTTACATTGTTATGAATCCGTATTGCTGTTTAATGTTGAATGTATTACAAAAGTATAAAAAATCTAATAAGCAACAAGATATTAAGCAATATGCAAGAAAAAAGCGGCTCCAGGATGTTTGTACGCGAAATTACCCGAAACATGGAGTATCCATAAAGGTGCCCACACTGTGTGTGTAATTTTACAGTACGTGTGATATAAAATTACAGGATTTAAACCTTTAACCACCAACCTCTATAAAACGAACACTTACGCCGAGGTACCGTCTAGCAGACGTGATTTTTTTAAATGTGCATATAAATATATTGGCATATCCGATTCTTTTGAAACTTTCATAATTGGTAATTTTAATGTTTCAGTTAAATTATTTTTCGGTTTGAAATAAAAATACCTTCCAATTTAAAAGTACAAATAACGTTTATATTTGGAGTAAACTTACATATAACTTACATTATATGGCTTCATATTTTTTACAATTATAATAAAATAAACAAATGAATTAAAATATCTTTAATTATGAAAACGTATTTATGGAAATAAAATAAAAATAGTTACTCTAATATTAGACAAAAATATTGACACATTACATTTTGTTATATTTATTGCCTTATTTGCAGTTACTGCATACTTGATTGTAGCATGTTAGGCAAATCAGTTTCCTACATTTGTAACAAAAATATTTGGTACGCCTTCTTCGCCTTTGGTGCTAGGATCGCACAGGACTTTCTAATACAAAAAAAAATATTTAAGGTGGTGGTTCGAGCATATCAATAGGACCAAAATGGCGCGTCATAAACGCCGCAGTTCAACAAGATTTCTTGATCTCAACGTTCTTTTTTAAATTCCCGTCTGAGAATTCACTTGTGGCCGAGTTAATTTTTTCCAATATTTTTCTATTTAAAATTTACCATAAGTATAAAAATAGCATTGAAAAATGCAAAAATTACAAAATCATAAAAAAGGTATTTTTTAACTTTCATTGGCATACCTAAAGACAATGTGGAAGCCAAATTAAAATCATCGGTATTTTCGCTCCGTATAGGTATCGTATTTTCTATTGGTTAAAAATTCTGATATGATAAAAACCGATGTGACGTCTATCAGACATTATGAGCTTAGCAACACAAGCATCGAGGTGACGATCAGACAACGTAGTAAGTTTTGTACATAAACACCGTTACTCTGTTACGTCTGTGAGACGTCGAGGACTCCGTTAGGGGACGCTTATGCACTCGATGCTGCTGCAAATCCGGCTACAGGATAGTGGTTGAAGAAGTTAGCCGGAAGTGTGACCCTGATCGCGCCATGCGTTGTAAAATATCATAAAAATAAAATAACTCCAACTGTGAGACGCATAGGTCGGCGATCGAAGGTTAAGGAAAACTATAGGACAACGTGTTAATATTCTTATTCTTATTTCTTTCGGACCATCTACGGTCCTGTATTTATCTTAAAATACAGAACACGGCCAAAATGATAGGTTGAAAAACGGGACGTCTCCTGTAAAATTCAAAAGAGTTGGTCAGCCTAAGTTTCCTCGTTAATTTGTTTACATCCACATTCCCGTTCTGTTTACATTTTACATCTGAAGATCTCGACGCGTAATAAAGTCTTTCTCGATGATTATAGCCCTTTGGAAATAAACTCGATTCTCGATTTGCAAACAGTGCCCCTTTTATTTTTGTTTAGTTCGCTTTTATTCTGTTTCTGAGTTATGGATATGGTCGTTATTCTTTCGGAGTTTGTCTTGAAACTTTTCCTGCGCCCTTTTTTATCAAACCATACTAGGTTTCTTTTTGTTTTGATTCTGTCGTTTGAGTTGTGTCTTTCTGTTTTACTGGTGTGCAATTTATTTAACATGTAAACTTAGATAATCTTGGAAAATATTATTTTATGGAAAAATAATAAAACAACAACATAGTTTAAATAACTTTTTACTGTAATCTTTTTGACTATAGCTTCACTTTGTATTTAACGAAAGGTTATAAGTAGCGAAATAATTTGTTACGAGTAGAAAGACAGTAACTTAATTTACATTTTTATGTTTATCATTAGAAAAAACACAAATGCACAGATAATAAAATAGCAAGTCTAGTCTGAATCCAGAATAAAAAAAAAACATGATTTTTATTGGTGTCTATATTCTCTACCAAAGCAATAGTTGTTAATATTTTTTTGCTGGAACCTACGTACATATTAGTTTATGAATTCCTCCATCAATCAAATTTGAATTATAATGAAATTAAACACTATGTACAAGTCCCGTGACAAAATAGTTTCTTCATTCAACAGAGAAATTAGTTCGCTACTTTTTCTAGATGTAAAAATATAAGTCTGTCCTTTTTAAACTTCAGCCAGGTTTAAGTGAATTAAATTATGTCATATGGCAATACCGCCGTTGGCAGCCATTGCCGTAATAAATTATCTAGCTCTGTAAGTAGTTTCTAATTTATATGCACTACAATTTCATTATCTTCATTGTTTGCATGTCACAATGTTTTCAAACACATTAGCATTTTGAAAAATTCCGCTGATGTACCTACGCCATATTCTTACTGTAAAGCATAGTACTTTTAAATGTGTTTTAAGTATGTCATTAATAAAGTATCTGTTTTAAAATAAAGGCCAATAATAAAAATATATGGAGAGTGGGCGCCTTTTTGAAAATCCCTGCACACCATTCAAACATTGTTCAATTGATAGTTTATATGTGCGAACATTAGTTACTGAGACAGCACATTTCTTAACAGTACCCATTCTGATATAAATGCACCTGTTCATTACTATTGTTTCATTTATTTAGGCTGAATGTAACTCAATTTTTGAGATTTTATCTAAGTTATACCAATTAATGATCATTATCTGATTCTTATAGGTCAGATAAAATTGCAAAAAATGAGTTATTTTTAAACTGAAACTAAAAAATAATAGTGATTAACCGGTGCATTTATCTCGGAATAAATACGGTTTAGAAATGTGCTGTCTAAGTATCAATTGTTCGTACTTAAATACTCTATCTATTTAATAAGGTCTTAATGGTGTGTAGTAATTTTCGATAAGGCGTCAAAACTAGGCATTGCCCTTTCATATTAATAATAAATAAAAAAACTGGTTTCTGATCCGACCTGGACCTCTATTTTTGAATCACTCGTCGCGCGAGTGGCGAGGCGAACGAGGAGGCGATCAGACGATTAGCGACCTTGCAAGCTTAGACATAGCACGCTTTTCGCTTTGCCCTCGCGCGCTCGTGTTGGGAGGCGGTACTACAGGCGAAAAGCGAAGCTATGTATGTATGTGCAAGGTCGCTTTTACGGAATACGGAAACTCAAACGTCGCACGAAAATCAGTAGAATGCTCGAGACGAGTGAATCAAAAATAGAGCTCCTGAATCCATACTTATACTACTGATACCATACCACAGACCTATAACGACATAGACGGTAAAAATGTACCTACCTTGCGTGTCAAAAGTTTGATCCACAAGTCAGTCCGCTTGAGATATTTGCCATGAAAATACGCGTAATTAATTAATTAATTAATTAATTGTGCAGTACTTTTTTGCAGGAGCTCGTCAATAACATTTACACATCACTAAATCTCGCTCGTGACGTCATCGTAGGTACGACAAATTCGACACGCTAGGTTCTCATACAGTTTGAATCGCTCTTTCGTCGATCTCGATATAGGTCTCTGGTCTGAACGCTAACAAAGATAATGTTTATGAAATGATATGATACAAGAAAGTCAAACCCATACAATACATCAATGTGTGAAATTTTGCATCAGTTTTTTATTGTTAATATCATTTATATGAATAGAAATTACGCCAGTAGGT
This sequence comes from Chrysoteuchia culmella, assembly GCA_910589605.1. NCBI lineage: Eukaryota > Metazoa > Arthropoda > Insecta > Lepidoptera > Crambidae > Chrysoteuchia > Chrysoteuchia culmella. Next base: position 14,633,142 of record OU342653.1, read on the forward strand.
GGCACCACGTGGGCTTAATAAGGAATGTTGGGGGTCAAAAAATGTAGCAAAGATCAGCTAAGTTTAGTTTTTGAGATACCAAACTTTTGATCGATCATCTCAACACCGCGATCCTACGCCAAATTCCCTAAGCCACTGCGGCATCAAGTCCTTGTAAATAATAAATAATGATAATACAAAAACGAGCAAAGTCTACTCAAATCCTACACCATACCACGCACATCGGAACTATACGAGACAATAAATATTCACTTGCCTTCTGTTTCCACCTCTTATGGTATTTTCACATTATCCGACCCGATATCGGCTGATGTAGCAAAATGTATGACGATGTCGGCTCCGATGTCCGATATCGGCGGGCTGATTATCTAACTTAAATCACCTAGCAACCAACCAATTTCATCGCTGTCATTACTGTCATATTTTCATACTGTACGACAGCTACAACAGCGATGAAACTGGTAACTAAAACGATTTTTAGTTAGATAGTCAGCCCCTGGGTTGCACAATGTTTTGACAATGAAGACTCTTAGCCTTTGTCATACCTGATGTTAAGTATTGATAAGGTTGAAGATGAAAGCGAGCCTCTCCCGGAATCCTCAACGACTGAGGAACTGGCTGTCTTATCTCTAACTGCCGGAACACAACAATGCTGAAAACATTGTTGTTATGGCGTCAGACTTAGATAAGATGGTGGTAGCTAGCCAGGCGGACTCACAACAAGTCCTACCACCAACCAAACCGAATACAATATATACCCCCCGATTGAACCCGGACCCCCTGAGTCTGATACCGGTGGTTGTTACCACTAGACCACAGAGGCGATTAAAAAAAGGCGTGAAATGTGAAAGGCAGGTACATATTTCATATTACATTTTGCTTACCCCCGATATCAGTGTTGGCTCCAATACTTACCGATATCGTATCGGGTATTTTGAAAACGCTCTTAGGGTTCATAAAATTAATGCATCCATATTAATATTTATTAATGTAACGTCTAGACATACATTGTGTAAAGCCTCGCATGATAAAATGATAACCAAAGTTTATGACGTAATAAACTCCTGTTTCACACATTTCCTTTACAATAGCTGCCTCTCTTTTACACTAATAGCTGTGAAAGGGATGGTGTATGGATGATGTATTGTTTACAGGCTCACTAGTTATAGTTTATTGAGTGAATTTTAAATATCTTGCAAGTGATTTAAGTGGATATTATTATTTATTTAATCTTTATTTCAATAAATAACATTATAGTACACACACACACACATATATATATATATATATATATATATATATATATATATGACAATGACAAAATTTTAGGAGGTGTTGTAAATTATTTATAACTATAGAAATTTGGTATGTCGGATGTTCCGAAAATTCTCCCTATTTTCAATGTGTTTCAATGCTTACTTACATAAATGTTAAGTCTAGTTTTAATAACTTAATTTCTGGATAATAAACTAAATAATAATCTACCAACAACGGCTAAAAGATGTAACGATAAGACGTATTTTGAAAAGTAAAGGAAAAGAAATCTATACAGGTTGTATTTTCTACTTACAATGTACCTAGCTAGTTATAATTTAAAACGAAGCTTATCAGATGTGAGGCTATTACTGTTTCATGTAACTTAATAAATGTAAATTTTTTAATATTATATAAAGCAACTATTACATTTTTCACCTCCTTAAGTGTCTTAGATTGAGTTACAAGTATATTATTCCAAGCCATGTCTCAGGAAGCACCTCTTGGTGTATTTTCAAGACTGGCAGTTATTTCGATTCTTTTTAATAATTAATTTCACTTCTTGGCTGGACTCGCTGCTGAAATCTTTTCCTTTAATTAAATTCGCTAGAATGCTAATTAACGTCCAATATAGTTATAATTTCAAAGTCTATCCAAGATTTTTAAAAAATCTCACATTATCTGAAATCAAGGCTCATTGTTGTCTGTATTTCTTAAAAAAATTAAATGATGGCTTAGTAATATCAATACGACCTATTGCGCCCCCAGCGCATCGTGGGTTCGATTTCCACCCAGAACATTTTTTTTTGGGTTGCAGATTAAAGCTTGACATAACCCAAGCGCTAAAGATACTTATTCCGGAATCAGATCATGTGTGTTGTTATTTATTGGTCTAATGTTTACTAGTGGCATTTTCTACTAATTCCAAAGGGGAATAGTAATTACACCAGAATTATTACATAAATGAAATTGTCTACCAGAAAACCTATTTTGGCAGCAGAAACTTTCGAATTCAATTTCTGAAACTCACGAACGTTCCTAAACATTAAACATACTGTTGACTTATTAACTCTTATCAAAGTAAACCGTTATTTGGAGTTTAGTTTTACTTCGTCAAATATCTAGCAGATTTAATTCCAGAACTTGTTAATTTCAAAGTTCTGTGTTCAAATATAGGTAACCTGAAACGGGCGAAGATTAAAGTCCACAACATGAAAGAGACGATACTGAATTAGATTTTCTCAAATCAAAAACGGATTTGTAATATGATAAACCGGCGTTATTCGTAGAAGTTTTGAAATTACTGTTCATAAGGAAATTGGTGAGGGGAAATTCGGATTTAAGATCTTATAGAGAGAGGTGATTTTGCCTTGTATTTGTTTTGTGATTTGTTGCCGAGTCCATCCGACCGGAAGATAGGCCTCTTGATATGATTAAAAGGGTGAAGACTGTTTTATGTGGCAATTAAAGAGTTTTGACGCCTTATAACGTCTACTCTTGGCACAGAGCAGGTTAAAAAAAGGAATGAATACTTCATTGTGACGTGGTTTGATTATCTTCAATGCGTAGTTACAATAAAAGTTTCACTACGGGACGTTGGCGGAATTTCTGTGGAAAACGGAAGCAGCCAAAACAAACAAAAAAAAAACAATAAAATTTTAATTAGATGCAAATTAAGAAGACATATATTTACAACATTATAAAGAATAATCATGAATAAATATTTATATATACCTTAAGATCGAAAGTTTTTCGGAGAGAGGACGCCAGCAAGGCCGGACGGGTGAGCAGTCTCCCTAGTTGGAACCATTTCACCCAAGATCGAAAGTTACTCATACTACATCTAGGAAGTAGTGTGTATTGTAATTGATACTTTTTTGGTTTATATGTCTCCTATAGAATTAATCGTTGATAGTTTGAGTTGACCTATATTAAAAAAAAATAGATAGACGCAAGACAAAGAGGTAAGTACGAGAATCATTTTACTCAGGAAATAAAACCACTAGATGAACCCGTTAAAATCGACTTTCTCCTTTTTTTAAAAAGTCGGTCAAAATGGTTCCTTTATTAACACGTCATGAAGTTTGTATAAAAACAACATTTCACCTACTACAAAATTTGCCCGTAATGAACATAAAAGCATAATGACTTTACTTATCAATTTCATTATAATTTATTGCGTTTCGTGACATTATTGCGTTTACATTGCGGTCTCACTATCGAATTATTCGCGTAATAAATGATTTAGATAATAGGCAGAACCAAGCTAGTTTATCATAACTTTGGAGAAACACGCGACTAGAGCCGCATTGGACCAACGAAAATAGGTAAGGGCCTAAATATTATGTAATTTTAAGGTTAATAAAGTTAATTAGTCATATAATAATTATACTTTTCACCTCACACGCTCTGAAAAGGAGGTTTTTTCAATCAGTTTAGGCGTAGAAAATAGCTTTTTGCGGCCTAGCGCGGCAAAGTACTTTATTAATTTAATACCTAAAAATATGTCATAATGCGTTCCGAATCGCACTATTGACTTTATTGTTACATTTTATTCTTATTTTAAATAGCTTTAAATTAATTATAATACTCAGTTTTGGTTTTATTATTTTATTTTAGTTCATTGAATCATAAAAACAATAACAATAACATTAAACTATTTGTATAAGGCTGGGTGAGATTTCACAACCTGTGATTGGAACGTGACATAAATCTTTATTTTTAAATTGTCTTTGTCTTGTGCCTCATGTCAGTGTCAACATTTACAGAATCGTTTTTATTGTTATTTATAAGTTCCAATATATTCTACTTTAAATAACTTTGAATTAACTATAATACTCCCTTTTTTATTATTTTAGTTTTTTATATTATTAAAACAACGAAAATAAGGTATATTTAGATTAAACTTTATGTTTAAAGATTTTTTTACCGGAAATTGACAACCTTAGAATGTTCCTCGCTGTTGTGAGGTGAAAAATTGTGTGTTGCGCTCGGCAGAAAAGTTTTTAGCGTCTTGTACCTTTGAAATCCTCGCTTCGCTCAGCTTTCAATAGAGGTAACTCGCCGTTAAATAACCAACTTTCCAGCCTTGCATAACAAATAACTAAAAAATATTCTTATGATAAATTTGAAATAGAAATATATTGGAAAAATTCGACAGGGCCACAAGTGAATTCTCAGATGGGACTCGAACCTTATTTTTTTTATTTTTTTTTTAATGGCCCTAACCTTCAATTTTGTTTAACATATTAGCTCCGCATGGTGGCTCATGGCCCGTTTACTTATCCAAAAACGAAGGTTTGTACCCCAGCAGTAGGGATACCTGTATGATGGCTGATGATGAAGAAGTCAATTATTAATATTGTGACAAATATTTAATAGAAAAATGTTTAAAAAATTCACTCGGCTCACAAGTAATTCTCAGATGGAACTCGACCTTTAGGTATCCTGCCCACTGATAAAGGTTTGAATCCCGTCTAAGAATAACTTGTGAGCTAAGTAGATTTTTTTATTTAAATTTATAATATTTATGTGATAAATATTAAACAGGAACAACCAGTCCCATGTCGCCCTAACGGGACATGAGACTGGATGTTTTTTTTCTAGTATATTTTCTTGTTTAATATTTATCACATAAAAATAGCATTTTAAAATGCAACATTAAAAAGTTATAATTATAATATTTATTTATATTATATAAAAGATTATTATAGGTATAAATAATTTTTTAAGTTGTAATTGCAAAACAACTTAAAATATATAATGTGTTTTAAAACTTGAATAATAGACACATGTTTTGAAAAGCATTAACGAAATTTTCCTATCAAAAGAAACCTTGAAAGTTCCCCACCTCACCTTCATCAAGTGTAAGTAAATATTTAACAAAATTTCCAAGGAAATTATTCAAAATAATAACATATTGACTTATTTATGGGTAAACTCCGTAATTATTACGAAAGTTACCGACTTTCCTATACCAGGTGTATGCAGAATAAACAAAATTAAATTATGATTTTACACGTCGATATTTTGGTGTTGTTTTTTTTCTCTTGGGTCTGGTTAAAAGCACAAACAGCCGAACTTTTCATTTACAGTAGCTTGTTTGTTGGTCTAACGTACCGGAGAAAAAAAAACAAAAATGTTCGTACTTTACGATGGTTTTTCCATGGAAGCGAGTTTTAAATACAGCTTTTTATTTAAATATACAAACGAAAGGACTGAAAGGAAATAATGAACTATCAATTGATTTATTTTTAGCATCTTATTGACACTAGCGGATCCTCGCGGTTTTACTCACGTGGTGCCCGTTCCCCTGGGAATATCGGGATTAAATATAGCCTATGTGACTCGGGAGAAATGTAGCTTTCTAATGATCTAAGAATTTTCTAAATCGGTCCAGTAAATCCTGAGATTAGCGCGTTTAAACAAACAAACTCTTCAGCTTTATAATATTATTAGTATAGATTTATTAAGTTCCATTAAAAAAAATCATTCGTTGGGTTCAAATCAATCCGAAAATCTATATTGACTGGCCGAATGACACAGTGGTGTACTGAACATGGCTGCTGAACCAGAGATCACAGGTTCAATACGCACCCAGGACAATCAATCATGTGATGTGCATATTATTATACCTAAACATGAATTGCAATGCATTGCGATTTTGCGGGGTGCATTCCACCCTCGACCTCTTCCTCCTGGAATTCAGTCATATCCCGCTCCATAAGGATTACTTTTATCGCAACAGAGAATAGCCTATTCTTATCAATCTCTAAGGTAATAATTGGTCATCAATTGGTTCAGCAAAGTTGGTTGAGCGAATGATAAACTCAACTTAGGTAACTAGTGTCAAAGAAAGAAAATAAAGATTTGCTGCCTAAACAACAAATAATTGTCTACCGCCGCAAACGATAGAATATCTGCGTCTCGTTTTCGATGCCTAAGAGGTTAATCAAGAAAAAAAAATTAACATTAAAATATCAAAGTTATATACCTACAGAACAATTACTATCTCTGTAAGATGCTGCAGCTATTAATCAATATTATACAACTAAACAACTGAATTATCTTTACCAGTTTCATTAGATAGAACCAAATACAAAAGTTTTGTATTTACAAAAGCCTTAATAAATACATCCAAGTCTTGATCGCACTGTCTTTTCTCTTCGTACGCACCAGTATTTTGTTTTCGTGACAACCGGAAACGGATATAGAGGGAGACAGAATAATAGCCGTCGGAAATGGTCAGACATGGTGGACTCTTTCTTGCTTTTTTTTCTTGCACACTGGACATTGCTAACTCAATAAAAACGAGACTCATTTCACCGTATTTTGAGTTTTATGCTCAGAATTTTAGAGTTGAATGTAAAAATGAGTTTGAAATTTAAATTAAAAGGTCTTTGATCTTTCAATTGCGTATTTGGTTGGATGAGATAATATCTGGACTTAAGAGATTTCCGCAGTTTTGTGGTTATAAATATTAAACAAAGAGTTTCAGCACCATTTTATTTGAAAATCTCAATGCACTTTTTTATAAAAAAAAAAATCTTAGTCGTTTAAAATAGGAACTTGATTAAAACTGTGATTTAGTTGTAACGAGCAGTATAGTTAGGATATATCCGTTTCATTAATCCTTGATTATTTTCTTTTATACATTTCAAAACCATGCATTTTACTCGTACATAAAGAGTGAACTAACCTATATATTCTAATTGATACGTAATCAATGTATGTTTATTTAACAAATACTTTGTTGCAATATTGGTGTTTTTTCGATCACTTTGTCTACGTTTTTGTAATTTTTTTATAGGTAACAAATATAATAATTGACATAATTCATCTCGACCTAAAACTTTAAAATTGCCTGACTTTTATCACACAAACAAAACGCCCATCAACCTAACTTCACGAACGGTCCGGACAATTATATGGCTAAGCGATAAACACACGAGCGGTTTTTCCACTTATAGTAGCCGCTCATACCATGGCTGTTCGAATATTTAGAAAGAAAGAAAGAAAGAAAGAAAATTAATTTTATTGAGACAACAAATATGTACACGAACAATTAAACATTTTATACAGTAAACACAGAAAACATTGTCTCAAAACGGTCCCGGCTCAGCATAATGCATAGTCTATGACCAGCGCTGATCTTCCGCCGGAACCGGTTTGTTGACTCCGCACTTAGATAAACAAACAAAGTAACACAAAAAAAAAAACAACAATTAAAAACATTTTCGTGTTAACTCAAAATCGACAGTGCGACAAGCTAATTATTGAATTTAAACATAAAAGCGACTGCAATACATAGGTACACAAAACTTGAAAGTATCTCACAATTTTGTCGGGCTCATTAACGCTTATGTCTTATGTCTTCTTGTCGCAGTGGTATGAGATTTCAGCGTTACGGTAGTTAACTCACGCAGAAGTTGATCACGGATGGGTGACCAAATTTTTATTTTCTCTCCATCATCCATGATTCAGTTACACCAATCCGCATGAGGTGCTTTAATCATGACCATGTTCATAAATCAATTAATATACACACATCAAAAGTGTATAGGGATCAAGTACTTTTTGGAGTATTGCTGCTATAGTGTAATTATTTCAACTTTTTGGATCGTTAATGATTTTTTAAATTTCACTAATTGATAAAAAAAAGAATTAAAGTAAGAAGCCAGTCCGTAAGACTACATTCAGTAAGTATTACCTAATTGGAATAATTTTATAGTTAAAAATGTAGTTGATCCCTAGATACTCTTGACGTGTGTTGATCGAAAAAAAACTGTATCAATGTACACATTTTAATCAACATACATAAAGAAAAGTAGATCGAATTCGTACTTATATAGAAAGTATAAATATAGAAGTCACTATCCCAAACTTAAATTATTAACCATCCCCATTCCTATGGGAAAACCATGACACCGCAAACAACGTCTTAATAACGGTTAAACTCAAACAATTTACAAAGCAAATATTCAAACAAACTTAATTAGAATATCTGTTGCAGGGAGACTTTGAAAGCGGGAACGTCTAAATAAAGCCGGTTTTTTTTCATTCTACGGTCTTTATCCAGTCTACTGCATTATTATTTCAACTTCTATCCATTATTTTGAAACGTACCTAAGTATATTTATATTGTTATATTTATTTCGACTAATTGTTTTCTTTTTCTCTAAACGACGGGGGGACTCTTAGCCTTCATCATACCTGATGTTAAGTTTTGATAAGGCTGAAGAGGGAAGTGAAAACTCTCCCGGAATCTTCAATCACTGAGGAACTGGCTATCTTATCTCTAACTGCCGGAACACAACAATGCTGAAAACATTATTGTTATAGCGTCAGACTTAGATAATATGGTGGTCTCACAACGAGTACAACGAGTCCTACCACCAACCAAACCGAATACGATATGTACTCCCGCTGGGAATTGAACCCGGGACCGCTGGGTCTAATACCACTAGACGACAGAGGCGGTTAAATTAGACGGCGGATTTGATGAAGCAACAATTCAGCGGCAATTATTAAACAAACACACTGACAAGGATTAATATCATACTAATTCACTCTCTATAATGTTATTTATTAAGTTTCAGAGATTACCGTTCCAACAAGCAAACAAAGTCTTTAGTGTACGTATCGATATTTAGTATAGTATACCCTAGGATATCGTAGTAGTTATCTTATTAATATTATAAAAGCGAAAGTATGTCAGTTTGTTTGTTTGTTTGTTCCTCTTTCACACAAAAACTACTGAATGGATTTGGATGAAATTTGGTAAGTAGGGACTTCAAGTAGTGGAATAACATAGGCTAATTGTTACTCCCACGGGAACAGGAACTACGCGGGTAAATCGCGGGCGGCCGCTAATTAGAGATAAAGTATTTAAAATAAATGAAGATATGATATTCGTTCAATGGAAACAACAGCTTTGAGAATGCATACAATAGCTAATTCATTACTCACTCACGGCCCATTGAATGATAATAATTTGCATACATCCTGTTTCGCGAATTTTAAATAAGTTTAAATTATTATTCAACGGTTCAACCGTAAAAGGATATTACCGACAATACCCACTTTCACCACTTCCCGTAACACACTATTACCCACAGCGAAACATGTTGGAGTCCAATATAGAATAATATTGATTGGCCATTAAAATAATGGATACAAGTTGAGCGTGCACCACAGAACAGAGAAAGATTTTTACGTGCACCCTCTAAGGGCATTCTTGAGCAAATACTAAGGTGCAAAATTGAAATTACCTCTCACAACAATCAGTTTATTCAAGCATACGGAACACAATAGAGATCTTTTAAATTGGTCGGATGTTATTTGTATGAAAACTATCACACGTTTACTTTACGAAATTTAAATATTGGTTGGTATTGAATAAGTTGATTATAATCGAACGTTTTATTATGAATTGAAGCGCTCGTAGCGGGCGTTTGACAGACTGGTCGTATTCGATCACGTTTGTTCAGCAACGCTTGGTCCGGCCAGGTGTCGGATGGATGACTGTAAAGTTGCATTACAACTGTGCGCTGCCGTACTTCGCAGGGCACGTTTAACTGTCGGTTTCAGTTATAGTCATCTAATAACAGTCATTAAGACGAGTCAGAAGACCTATAGACAGCTTGATAAACTCTTACACTAGAGGTGGCCACGAATCCTCATTGGTAAAAGATATGAGAGAGAGAGGTAAAAAGTTGTAAAAAAGCTATAAAAGCTAATTAGCAAAAGTTTATTGGTTTTCTCAAAATTGCTACCTATTAATTTGATGGTTGGAGTAAATATAAAGATAAAATAAACAAAACATAATAAGAACTTAAGTGAGCCAGTACTTTATTCGAGCATTCTTCGCTTCAAAGTGTGCGAAGCCGAATTCGAAACCAGTGGGGGCTTACTACTACAAATACCTAAAGATTCGCAATATTCGAACGATATTCGTTGTTCGATTGATTGAATTTTGGACTTAAATCTTGAATTTTGAAATTACCGAGTGCCACAGCGGACCTGCGATCTTTTAGTCGGCCGATAGTTGATCGTTCTGGGAATAATGTATACGGCTATATGGCAGTGTGCACATTTGGCGATTTAAATCGGTCATTTCTTTTTTATATTTTATTTTTTACTACCCTCCGCCCGCTGTTTCACCCGCGTGGTTCTCGTTCTCGTGAGAATATCAAGAAAAAAAAGGAGCCTTTGTTACTCTCCATCCTTTCAGCTAATCTATAAATATATTGATTGGTTGCTTTGTTAGGGCGTAATGTAATGACAAACTAACACACTTTCGCATTTATAATATTATTATATAATAGTTAAGATTAGGGTTTTAACAACCGGAAGACGCTTAGCCTTCGTCATACCTTATGTTAGGTAATGATGATACGGCTGCAGGTGGAAGCGCGTCTCTCCCGGAATCCTGAACCACTGAGGAACTAGGTATATTAATATCTCTAACTCCCGGAATACAACAATGTTCAAAACATTGTTGCTATGGTGATAAACTTAGTTAGGTTGGTCGTGTGTCTGACGATAGCGACTAAACTATCAGTCGATCGCCAGTGCTCTCAGAACATGAATATCAACCGAAATCGTTGTCCAGTTTACGGAGTACACCCTCAATCCCACGGCATCGACGTCATAAAACGATCAAAAAATATTTGAAAACGAATAATATCCGGCGTATTGTTCGGTCCGTCCGTCGGGCTAATCGAAATTAAGTGATCCATTACAAGATACCAGTTAAGTTTAACAAACGACAGTATTATTTATGGGAACGATATTTTTATGCGTCGTTAAACGCGCTTTTGTTTGCTTAACTTTAGTTATTGGACTTTCTTTGTACAGTCAAGACCACGTCAGTTTTTACACTTGCACTACGAAATCCGCCACTATTATAAATGACGTAAGGGTGTTTTTAAGGTGAAACTATAAATTACACACACTATAAAGTCTGACCTGCTGTTGAGTGTACGTTGAAAATAGAGGGCTCGAATTTCTCGTGACGTGCAAACGGATATAAATATTAAATTGAGGTATATGAGGCACGGATATACAGGGTGGAAAAAAATGACTGCCATTGGAGGGAAAGTATCCTAAATATGGATGTAAGCAAATTTTACTCAAAATTTTACTTTTCCTTCATTTTCAAAAATTAAGATTTTTGAAAAATCACTTACTTGCGACAAGAATTTTTTTCTTAAAATTAAACATAACTCTCAAAAAATCTGTTCAAAAAACTTATTCATCGGTTGAACGTCACGTGTTGTCTCCGATTGATAATTTTGAGCAAGTAAGTAAGTAAAGTGAATTTAATTTTTATTTAAGTAAGTGTAAGAAAGAGTTGGTACAATAAAGTATTGAATATTATGTAATCTTTTATCTTTCCTGGCTTTGGCTTTAATTTAAGGCATTATATTACTTAAGCCAAATTGATATTTATACTTAACACTATCGATTGGTACCATAAAAGGACACGATGTTTTTTTTACTCATTTCAGCTGGTTCGATTCCCTTTGCAAATATGTAATTTTGAAAAAATCTTTTAAAGCAGTTTAATTTATTTTTTGAAATGAAGGAATGTTTCCTTAAGTTATTTGCTTACATCAATGTTCAAGGTACTATCACTCCCTTGACCATCTTTTTTTCCATCCTGTATATTATATCGTTAAATATTGGTTGGTTTAAACTATTTTCGTTTTATGGGTAGGAACGAGTATAAAACCTTTCTTAAATAATTGTTGTCTTTTCCATTGTTTACTGTACGAAATAAGGTCTTATAATGTACGTCTTTTAAGTGCATTCACATAAAAGTCGTGTAATTGTTTTAAAATTAATAATTTAACTGAAAATATTATCTTTACTTTAAGTAAAAAATAATAATTACAAAGTTTGAAAAGAAAATACTTTTAATATATTATTCAAAATCAGTCTTACTTCAAAAACTAACCAATAAAAACAATGAATGCGAATAGGATAACAGAAACTTTATTTCCGAGCATTTTGCTGTTTGCTTCAACAATAAGTTTACAGTGAGAAAACTGCTCAACCCTGGGTTGTTTCACGAATACCACTACTCCAAGTATAATACTAGCAAAGTTTCAATTCGATAAAGATACTCTTAACCCTTGGCAACACTCGCTATTTTCAGTCTACACAAATACACTCGTGGGGGACTTAGGTACCCCTATCAATGTATCCTTTATTTAAAAAAGGAATAGACACTTTTAGATTTATAGGTTAATGAAAGATATAATATTGAAATAAAACAACTTTTACGGATATCAAACGCGCTATATTTCCACGAACTAAGTTGTAATTGTCCGTATTTTTAGGTTTTGTAGGGGTTTTATGATTTTCCCGACGTTTCGGCACCTTTACAGCTGCCGTGAGAGCGTTTGATATCCGTAAAAGTTGATTTATTTCAATGAACAGTGCGCGCCAAATCTTAAGATGTATCTAATATAGGTAGTATCATTTCTCGCCTCTCGGGCTATACAGAGAATATACGAAGCCGCGAGCGTGTTAATAAAACAAATATAATATAACAAAAAAGTGCTTGGTGGGGGACCGTATCCCCCACGAGTGGTGTTAGGGGTTAACTTGCTCGTGCCAAGAGATAAGGCTTGATATTAACCTATTTATTTGATGAAAGGCACACCTAGATAAGAATTTCTTTGCGTTACAATAATCTAACTTTGATTTTCTTTTGTCTTCGCTTGCTTTTTTCCAATTGTTTATCGGTTTGTGGGAACTCGAAAGGGTTTCTTTTTGACTCCGAAGAGAACGAAACGATATAGTTTCCCCATAAATATTGTGTTTATCTGCACACTGACTCACAAACATTTGGAAACGTTTCCGAGCACGGAAAGTATGCATTGTCACTGTCACTCACTTCAGAATAGACAAAAACAAAGCACAGAAGCCGAATCCGAAACCGTTGCCGAACGGTTGTGAATCAGGGCGCTTGTTGGCGTAAATAAACTAGGGAAATTATACCCTAATTATATTAAAATATCGTCATTTTTGTTCTAAGCTTTATTATTTTAATGTAATCGTCAAATTTAATGTAAACTGACTGATTGGGCACGTTGGTTACAGTAACTATAAATAAGGAAGGCAGAATATAACTTACCACGTAGGTGCGGACCCAATCCGGAAGAGTGGATATTTACTACTGCAGTTATAATACAGTAGGTAGTTATCAAAGGATTCACTAGCTTTTATCAGAGAAAGGTCTTAAACGGCGCAATTGTTACCAGACGGTTACTAAAATGAATGATTAGCGAAATAAAACCAAAAGTGAAAAAGTTAAACATACCTACTTGATGCAAAGATTTTTGTTTACTTTCAGTGGCCAGTATTTTTGTAAATTCTGAAAATGATAATTAAAAAAATTGCAACCCCCATTAAACTCCTAATCATAGATTATTTTTATATGTACAAACTTCGGAATATCTGACTAGCAGTCAATAGCGTATTGGATACGTGCATCATTAATATCAACTTTTATTAGGGGAACTGATGAAGTAATGCCTACCCAACTTATGTTTTTTTACAAAAGTTGATGATTTGAAGACAGTATCAACCGTATCTAATGAACGTGGGAATGTTCACTGTTTAAGCGACGATTAAAAAAGTTATTCGAGAAATAAATAACTGCTCCCATCCCGTTGCTTTGCTCGTATATTCTGCACAAAAAATGGTCGTCCCATTGGAGCAATTAAAATAGCACACACCATTTTTTACCGATGGACGGGCGTTAAAAAAAACCACCGAACACTTTACGAGTTAACCCTTGAAATTCTCTTTGATGTTGAAGTTACTGGGATCTTAAGTTGATTTATGTATTGTAACTGTTTTTAAATACCGGAAGGTTTATACTGAGACATAGAATGAGGTTATTTTAAAGGGAATGTATCCCCCTGCACTGGCAAGCAAACATATAAGGTTTATCAAATACTGGAAAATATATACTAGTGTACGCTGATAACTGAAGCACTTAGATGACTTTTACTATAAATTTTATTATTTTATTACAATACAATACTTATATAGGCCAGATACATTCATTGACTTAAATAAAAGCAAACTATTTTCATACGGTCATGACGAACTGTTTGGTGCAGGGGTACTAAACCAAGGGTACTAAAACTCTTAGCCAGGGGTCCCGGATTCGATGCCCGGACAAGACAAATATTAGTGTGCATGACATGTCTAAATAGACTGTCATGCATTTGTCTTGTCCGGTCTTGATCTGGGTATAGAATATGTTTCTTAACACAAGTTTCATGAACACAACGTGGGCTAGATAATTTGTGAGCATGTATGTAATTATTTGTTTATTTGTTATCTGATTCCATTAACGGTAGGTTAAAAACAGTTATTCATCCGATAGTGTTTCTGTGTTTTCGACAAAATTTTATTGATAAAAATGTACCTACTACGTTCCACATTGCTATACCTATGTGCGAGTTGTAAAAAAATACCTTTGAATACTTTAGAATAATCGCTTATTAACCGAAATAAAGATAATGCGACTTAAAACTTATCATATTCAAGTTTTCAACTGATAGAATTATAATAATTTGTAATCCTTAACTACTTTTAACTTCCCTTAGAAAATACATCCCCAAACTTAACTTTTACCTCTTAACTCCCAGCAAACTTTAATAGTCCATAACATTGATCGAATAGTTAACAAGATTAATAACTTCCTTTAACTTATCCAACTCCAATAACCGGCACCTAATAATAGGGAACTTCGTAAAAATCGCTCAGATATTTTAATTAGACTAAAAATACTTCAATAAAACCACGAGGCAGCCACCAAAGTTATAAATTAGGTAGAGCGATGAGCTTCGAGATAATTATCTGGCGCTTTTTAGAGTTAAAATTTATAGTTTGACAGAAAGCGGACCTACGGAGTTGTGCTACTGTTTTATTTATCCGCCAATAAAAGTGATTGACGTTAAATCGCTAGATTTAATGATGGAACGTGGAGTGAGTAGCGCAAGAGGTAGGAGGAAGCGAGTTTGTGGTTTGCGGTGGTAGGACTTGTGGTTGGTGGCAGGACTTTTTGTGAGTCCGCCTGGCTAGCTACCACCATCTTATCTAAGTCTGACGCCATAACAACAACGTTTTCAGCATTGTTGTGTTCCGGCAGTTAAAGATAAGATATCCAGTTCTTCAGTGATTGAGGATTCTGGGAGAGGCTCGCTTCTATCTTCAGCCTTATCAATACTTAACATTAGGTATGATGAAGGCTAAGAGCCGCCCCGTTGCTCATAAAATAAAAAGATTGCTAAAACTCGTGACTGCTGAAATACTCGGACTTCAAAGGTGATGTCCAAAAATATATGAAGTCTGGGCCACGTATGTGTACAATATACCGAAAGATAGTTAAAACAGGATAAACAGTTTTATAATAACTCAAGACCTTAATAATCGCTTTGTTTTCTAGAAGGAACAATAAATAGGGCTAAGAGCCTCCCCGTTGGTCATGGAAAAAAAATGCAAACACAGATCAAAAATACTTCATGGCGGAAGATGTCATTTTGTCACTGTTACCGTCAGTCAAAAGAATTACAGTTGAACACAGAGTAGAACTCGATACTTAAGTGACACTGACAGTTGTTTTTAACGTCGAGTTGTCATATTTGACTCCTTATTTCGATTAAAAAAAAATGATTATTTTTATTAATAACTAGTTAACCATGCAATAAATAAAATTTGTTGTATTTTTCTTAGAATCAGTAAATTTTTCTCTATTTATTGAGGTGGTGTACATAGACGCGGCCCAAATTGGGACATGTCCTTTCACGTTTTTTATGTAAAATAATGCAAGCTGTCGTCAGGAATATAATTAAACATGATTTAACCTAACGAAAAAACCATTATCCATAAATGTGGAATATTTTAAGTTGACCCATTCAACATTTAATGGTAAAAGGGATTTCTTAAATGTTACTTACTATAGATGCTGTTCTTCAACAATGTTAAGTTAACATGCTAAAACAATGCAAATGTTAAGCGATAATTTACAAACCTAGTAAGTATTATTTTCGATGGCCTAATATTTTAGTGCATTCGTTAATTTAATATAAAATTAGTATAACGACCTCCGTGGTAGAGTGGTACGTACAGAGGTTTCAAAGTGTCGCCTACTCTGAGGTCCCGGGTTCGAATCCCGGTAGGGGCAAATGCTTGTATGATAAATACGAGCATTTATTTATTTATTTATTTATTTGTTATAGGTACACTTACAGATTAAAGTCATTACAAAACTTATAATCTATGATAAAAATATGAGCCAAGACTTTAATCCAATAATAATTTAATCCATTTGAGTACTTGAGTCATGGATGTTTATATATATTTCTACAAATAAATACTTGTATATGTATAATTATATGTATTTATATCCGTTACCCTAATATCCCATAACACAAGCCTTACAGTGCTTACTTTGGGGCTAGGTTAATTGGTGTGAGTGTAAGAAATATTTATATTTATTTATAGTTATTATTGTTGTTATATCCTAATGGCTTAGGATATAGCATAGTAGGTGAAATACCGCGAATTAAGAACTTGCTTTTTTATAATAACTGGGCAGTTGCCACCATCGTTGATGGTATTTACATTAATTTGAAATCCAATCTCATCACTTATTTTGAATCAATATTACAACTACTTTTATTATATCCCATTTAGACCACACCCATTTGATTTTATCTCTTTTAGACCATACCCTAAAACACGTATGCAACCAATGTTGACACATACAAAAACATTGTTGTGCCACTCTGGCGCCTCTCAGATCATCAAAACCAACACCGACAGGAAACACCAATCCTGCCATAAATTATAGAGGACATAATCCAATGGTTTTATTACTCATTTATAGATGAACTTACACTTAACATGCTCATGAGTAGGATGGAAAGGTTCATTATAAATCAATGTACGTGTTTGTGAAAGATTTTAATGTGTAGTTCTTCGTTTTTGGTGTAGGGCCGGTTTAATCACCGACTAATAAGTTCTGGATAGCTTACTTAGACTTAATTCTTTTAAGGTTAAGTATATATATGGGCTAGCAAGACTGCCTATACTTTCCGTGATCATAGAGACGTGAAACTATATTAAAGAATTGTGAATTTACGGAATGATGATGAGAACTGAAATTTGCTTTTTCTAAACTAGGACGTACGAAATTATTTTGTCTGAGGGGTATCTGGAGGCCAGTATAGATCCTACTTAAGGGGCCACTAGTTTTGCTTTAAGGGCAACACTTTTTTGACCACTGTTTGGTGCACGATTATACTTACTGCTATCTGCTTAGGGGTCTACAGTGAGATTTCCGCATAAACTAATATTTTGTGTTCATGAATATGTCTGTTTGTCTTTGTCTAACAGGAGAAAATGTCAGATTGAAACTTACTTAGGGCTAGATGATTGGTAGTGAAAATCATTTATACAATATATGAATTGTATTCTGTGACAATTACAATAACTAACAAAGAAATGAGATGAAAGAGACCACTCGAGTCAATGAACGTTATTATTATTACATCATATTTTATAAGACTTATGACTACGGCAATAAGTCTAAATTTAGAAACCGTAGAAAATTAAGCGTCCCTAGTTTTCACTTCATAAATTATATAACTGTTATGGTGCTTTAATAAACAGAAGAAAATTTATAAATACTTAATTCAAACGCGACGGCTGTATATCATACTAATTGGTATATGGCCTGAGTTTATAAAGGTGTTGTATTAAGTAATAACACGCGAAAGTTCAGTTTTGGACTGTTGTGACAAGATTAAATTATTTGCCTTTTTTTGTTTGGCGGGATCGATGGTGCAGTGGTAACTTCATGCCCTCTTGGGTTTGATTCCCACTGTGGACATATACCTTTATTTATGTGGTGAACATTCATATTTGTTTCTTGACTGTTTGTATTAAGTATCTCTACTTTGCACAAAATTTCTTCCCGTGGATTTTAGGTTCCTATGAAGCTTCCGGCTTCCGTACCGGAAAGCCGCGTTGCTCTATGCATTTGTCATTTCCAAGGAGGACATCGATATCTAGAGAACAATGGAATATCTATGGTGTGTCATAACTCGGGGCCTGAGAGGTTTAAACACATTAGTTTACAAAGTTCAATAATTGTACGCAAACCGTATTGATAAAACTCAACTAAAAAAATATACCTACCTAGCCAATAAAAAAAGTAAAGTGAAAATACGCTAGCAAATAAAAGTGACGTTTGGCTGTCAACAGTCTATTAAGGGCCCTCGAAGCGGCTTATAAACGACCGAGTTGCATGCAACGGCACTTGCCAGTCGTAAAAATTGCCCATTCGGCAGACCTTGGGCAAACAACTTTTATTTCTTTATAACGTTTTAACGAAGTCATTTATTTATTTATAGCTGTTTACATATCAATGGTTACAAATTTCTACCTTCTTAGGTACTTATTACGTTATTTCAGAAATTAATCTCTTGGCAAAATAATTAGTTCAGTAATAAAATATAGCTGTTGAGTTGTGTTCTTCTGTCTTGGATCATCAGTCGGATTGTAATGATCAAAGATCGGATGAACATTTGTCCAAAAAATGGGACATTTGCACCAACCGATCAATTTTACTTTTGCATTTCAGTCGATTGTTTTGAAGTTCAAAGGGTCAGGAAAAAGTTAAATGGAGTTTCTTGAAATAAAAATGGTGGTTAAAAGCACTGAACAAGTTTTTTGTCGTGTGGGTATACGTAAATAATTTGTTTCCAAAATAAACCTTTGCGTAGTTGTAGAAAAAAATCCGCGCGGACGACGTCGCGGGCCTAGCCAGTATTATCATAAAACAGCTCGAATGCCAAAGTGAAACGCTAAAATTTCAGTCGCGTCCCAACAATGGAAATAGCAATTAATTGGTTCATTGTAAACAGATTGCTTAATTAAGGAAACGAAATGAATAAGGAACGTTTAGCGAACATGAAGTCGAATTAATTTTAATGATAAACTGTTCTTGTTGCGCCACTCGGCGAGAATGTTGTCAGTTGGATTTTAATTTTGTTGTCTATTTATCGACTGATTATTTATTGTTACTGGCAATTGGTAATGGGTAGTAATTAAACTTCGACTTAAATACTTTTTACCGACAAAAATACAAATGAGCGACTTAGTCGCCAATCTAACCTAACCTAACCTTTATGATTTTGTAATTTTTGCATTTTTCAATGCTATTTTTATACTTATGGTAAATTTTAAATAGAAAAATATTGGAAAAAATTAACTCGGCCACAAGTGAATTCTCAGACGGGAATCGAACCCGCGACCTTTGGAAATCCGGTCCAATGCTCTAACCGCTGAGCTACCGAGACTTGCGAACCACCGTCGAAATTCTCCAATACTTTTATATTTTTTAATACGCTGTAGGCCAGCGTTGTTACATCAATGCTAGGAAATCCTTGCATTCGAAAGAAACATCTTTTCAGGTGTTTAACGATCGATTAAGATGCAACTGCCAATAATTTATGATTTTGTAATTTTTGCATTTTTCAATGCTATTTTTATACTTATGGTAAATTTTAAATAGAAAAATATTGGAAAAAATTAACTCGGCCACAAGTGAATTCTCAGACGGGAATCGAACCCGCGACCTTTGGAAATCCGGTCCAATGCAATTTTTTTTTTCACTTTAAAATTTACTAACCTATCCTATTTTTTCCGCAACCAAACCTAGTATTTTGTCGGTAAATTTAGAAATGTTTAGTCGATCCTTTCGAGTCCTTTGGTTATATTACATTCTACGGATACAAAATCTTTAATGGTATTTTTAACCTACAAAACAAATAGGTAACTTATGTATATTGAAATAAAAAAGATACACAATTTTCGTTTATCACATTCTATCAAATCAACTTAGCTTGAAGCATAAATAAAACTAAAAAGAAAATCCTGAAAAGATTGTCGGGAGCGACGGGAGATAGCGCTTTTCCATCACACAATCATACAAAAAAAAAACTTTAATTAGGGTAACAAGTTTATTTTAAGAAACTGATATAATATTTGAAAGGCAAACAGTTTTTCCCGAAAATACTCACTTTTAAAAAAAACACGCGATATTGTGTAAGCTTTCACTCAATTCCCAATAAACCCGATAATATTTTTTTAAAGGAATTATCTAACATACAATTCAGTTGAGAATATTTTTACTCGGAAGCTAACTCCCCGAAGCTTTTAGTATAATGGTTTATAAATCATGAATTCAAAAGGAAGACATATGTCCATCCCGAGTTGTAAGAAGCGAAAGTATTTAAATTATTAAGAGAATTTGTGAGAATTTACCTCGACTTGTCTTGAACGTCACAAAATAACGAAAACAAAACGATAATGTTCACGAATTCATAGGGTTAAAAGTATTGTGTAAAAGATATTTGCATTGGAATTGATAGTACCTAGTGGCTTTTAAGATTCATAAAGTTATTTTATACTGACTAGAACAAGATAACTGGTCTAGTCTAGGAGGGAGATGGCGCCTAGTTGATTTTCTTATAGTGTAAAATGAGTCATATGAAAATGCAATTAAAAAACCTAATAACGTATTTTGTATTTCCTTGACGTTACACAAAAATATTACTTAAGGTGCTATACTGACTGCTTACTTAAGGTGATGTATGAAGCGAGATAGTAATGAGAAAATAACGCGCACTGGAGCGAGACCGATTTTCCAAATTAGGCGAAAAAAAATTACACTTCGTCGTCGTCGTCGTTATCGTCGTCTCTGCCCCTTAACACCCACTGCTGGGTATAGGCCTCCCGCAAAAGGAGGGGTTTGCCGTAATCGCCACGCTTGGCAGGCGGGTTGGCGATCGCAGTATGGCCAAGATTTTAGGAGACGCTGCTGCTCATCTCCTAAAGGCTGAGTCCCTTAGTCGCCTTTTACGACACCCACGGGATGAGAGGGGGTAGTGCTATTCTATACCACACTTCACAGCTTTGATATCAATCACTTCGTAGTAAATATCAATATTAGTGATGAAACTACAGGATGCTAAATATTATTGGTGTCCACTAATTAAACTAATTACCAATAGTATATGTAACCCCATTTAAGAATAATCTTGAATTTTTGTATTTTTAGGGGGTCACTTCGAAAATAGTGAAAAAGTGTCGAGGCAAAATCATAAAATCGTTTTTCTGGTACATTATAAATATAGATAAAGGAATGAATAAATGTATATCTTTTTACCAGATTTGTAATTTTCTAACTAGTTCTCTAGTTTTATATAAAAAAGAACATACTTTTTCCGTATAGCGTCTTAACTTTAAAATATTGAAAACCAAATGACATTCGATTTGTGTTACTGATTAAAAAATGCTAGTATGAACCTAAAATATTGATGATAAAATAAACAATAGATATGATAGATTTGACGACCTCCGTGGTATAGTGGTACGTACACCGGTTTTAAAGGTGTCGCCTACTCTGAGGTCCCGGGATCGAATCCCGATAGGGGCAAATGTTTGTATGATGAATCCTTGCTTTTGTACCCTGAGTCATGGCTGTTTATATGTTTATTGCTAAAAAATATATTTAGTTATGTAATTATTAATATGTATTTCTTTTAGTTACCCTAATATCCCATAACACAAGCCTTACAGTGCTTACCTTGGGGCAAGGTTAATTGGTGTGAGTTTAAGAAATATTTATTTATTTATTTATTATTTATTATAAAAAGATGATCAATATTAATGTTGGTAATGCAAAATTCAGTAGATGTGAAAACCCGAGAAATAAGTACGAAATTTTTAGTTAATTTAAAGGTCAGAAATAATTAATGAGCAATTTGTGTTCCGTATACTAATGTTACATTTAATAATGAATAATATTCTATAATCTCAAAGTAATTAGCTAAAAATCTTATAGGAGACCACTGTGATCTAGTGGTTACACCGCCAGTATCAGATCAAGCAGTCCCGGGTTTGATTGCCAGTGAGAGCAGGTACATTTGCATATATGTTTGGTACCAAACTTACATGCAAATGTCGGTCGGACTAGTTTTAGGTCGGCATTGTAATTGACCACAAATTGATTTACTGAGTGTGTCGCCATAACCTCAATGTTTTAAGTATTATTGTATTCCGGCAGTTAGAGGTAAAAATGTTTTAAAACACAATAAAAAAACATTCTTCTTCTTTTTATCAAGTAAAGATTAGTGGCCACCTCTGGTGTCAGAGTTTATGAAGCCGCCTTTAAGACCTCTGACTTGACAAGAGCCGAGACCGAATGTTGAACGTTCCCTCCGAAGCACAGAAGCGCTCAGTTATAATGCCACTTTATGGTCACCCATCCGACATCTGACCGGGCCGAACTATGCTAATCGAACGTGATCGAATACGATCAGTCTGCCAAGCGCGGCCATGAGCGAAAAAAACATTATTTTATTTGCACCTAAAAATACAAAAAAGCAATTCATCAGTGAAACTGATTTAAAAAATGTTTCTAGTTATACGACTACAATCATAATCATTTTGATTTCAATTTGTAGAACTTTTTGTTGTGGCAACTTAATTTTTCTCATTATCATCTCCTCAAAGACCCCTAAACAGCCGTTGCTTAGATTCCCGCGTAAACCTCCATTTGTGGGATATAACCTAACAAAATATAAAGAGGCAATGCCCGGGAGCGAACAGGTGTGGGGTAGCTAAGCACATAAAGGAGGAAAGCTTAAAAAAAGGTTTAAATAAAGTCAGAGTTTCGGTTCGCAAAATAATGTAACGTTACATTTTGATTCACTACGTGCTGGTGTTGATCATAAGATGTAGCGAGTTGATCATAAGATGTAGCGAGTTTATCATAAGATGTGGCGAGTTGATCTTAAGATGTAGCGATTTGATAGTAAGATGTAGCGAGTTAATCATATGATGTGGCGAGTTGATCATAAGATGTAGCGAGTTAATAGAGAGGTAGTAATATTGTTGAGAAAAATGTAATGCAAGGAATATTACCTACCGTGAGTGCGCTCCTATGTTTTCTGTAGAGTTGGGGAATTTCCCGGTAGGCCAGTAGAGTTTTTTTTTAAGTAATTAGTTTAAAGAAATAATTTATTTTGAAAATGAAAATGAAAAATGAAAAAATATTGATTTACATTTTAAATTAAACTCCAATTTTGTTGCTGGAGTCCCCTTTTAGACATATAAATGCCTGTATTAGGGAACACCACTCCTTCTTAAATGTAAACCAGTAATGTTCTTTTTGTGATGTAATACTTTTATAAATCTAATACTTTTTTTTATAATAACTGGGCAGGCATTTGACCACCATCGTACTAAATAAACAGGATGTGGTCTAAGGTGTTGCATGCTTGCCCAGGAAATGCCAATTTGGAGAACGCTCACTAAAAAAACTCTGCTGAACTACCGAGAAGTTCCCCAACTAATGTTACATTTTTTTTTTTCATCATCTCACCTATATAACATTAAATGATATTGCACAGTTCTCGGGGATTCTCCAGAAAGGCCCCCGACTGTACCGCACTGTATTTTTATACACCTGGTTGGTGCTTTGGATATACATTAATTTTATTAAATAAATAAATAAATAAATTCTGTGTGTATCTCACACACGATATCTAGTTCTAGTTGTATTTTAAAAAAGGATGAAATATGTAATGAACTTGATTTTATTGGAATTCAATCTGAAAATTTAGAAACGAGGCTTATAACTCATCTAATTAATAACTTCGAAGTAAAATCATTACAAATTGATTTATAAATATTGTACCACACAACAATTTTGAAACACATTTACATTGTATCGCTAGGACCGCTGTGTTTGTAGCCCCTTCAGGCTATTGAAAATTAAAATTGCTGCTAGATTTTTTATCCTCGATTTCATGGTAGGCTTGACACGGCTTTTGTTGTTCACAGAAGTTTCTTATAAAGACAAAAAAGTACTTAAATACTGTTTTAGATTCCTTTCTGTACAATGGGATTACGTTTTATTTGCTCGCGATGAATGAAATGGTTGAGAAAATAAGGACTTTGTTATTCGGTCTCATTATTTCGTCTTTTTTATGACTGCGTTTATTTACGTTTTTCTTTTGATATCTGAGATTTTTAACTATATTAATACTGATTTAAACGGCAAAACAGTATTATCTGGAAAAATTAAATATCTGAAGAAAACTACACAAGCCCTAGGCAAATAGCGAGATAAAAGTAAACGATCTAGAATCATAATTAAAAAATAAATGAATCTGTCGGCCAAAGAAACTAGATTACGCCGAAGATTTCTGAGAAACACAAATTTAATTCGGTAAATTGCAAGTAATCACATTTAGCATCTCGTAATTTCCGACAATTGTTAGTGATCTTTGTAAACGAAACGAATTAATATTAAAATAATTGTGTTTATTAATGAAAATCTATTCTGCGGTATAATATTGTGTTAAATTTGTTGCTTATTTTACCTTTAATTTTAAATAATAACGTTAATTTAATAACTTCTAAAAATAAAACATGGTAAACTCTTAAATCCGGTTTACCAGAGCTTCATAAAATACCTATAATATTTTTTTCGCACTGAGCGTTTCCAGCGTTATTAAAAAATATCGTTTACGACGTAGGAAGGTAACAATAACGTAGAACTTTCGTTAATATCGTTTATTCGTAATCATCGAAACCTTTGCAAAGAATCTTTCAGCAGTCTCTCAAGAGTTTTCCGTTGTCACTTATTGCTATAGAAATTTCTTTGTACCCGGGATCAAACGTTGTATCTTATTCACAAAAGATTTCGCTATACCGATTCCCCGATATAGGAGGAGTGACTCTAAAATAATAGGGTGAAAAGTCCAAATTTGCATTTCGGCACCTATAAATTAAGCGTACGTAATATGTTAAATGCTCCCCTAGTTTCGACAGTTAGCCCTCTAATAAGAGGGAAGAAATTCCCGAATTACTACGGACTCGTTGTTAATGAAATTTTAATCGATCCTTCTGGGGTTTGTTATAGATACTATTTAATTTTGAAATACAAATACCAATTATCTGCGATAAACGTGCATGTGAAAAATAAATAATAGGGGCTGGTTCTAGTAATATACTCGATTATTACTAGGATATTCGATGGTTTCTGGTAAAATGCTTACTAACGCCTGAAAAACAAACATATGTTTAAAATAATATTCAATATAATTTTCATATTACATAACATTCAATGAAAATATATCATAGGAACTTTTAATTCGTCATGTTCAAAAAGTATAGCTAGACCAACAAATAGCATTTCCAAGGGTGCAACATCTAGTCCGCAGCAAGCATATTGTCACAGATTCTTTTAACCGCCCCTGTAGTCTAGTGGTACAGCCACCGGTATCAGACCCAGGGGTTCGATTCCCAGCGGGGGGTACATATTGTATTCGGTTTGGTTGGTGGTAGGACTTGTTGTAAGTCTGCCTGGCTCGCTGGGTGGGGGTGCGGGAGGGGCGTGGGATGGAGTGCGTGGCCTATATGATTGTATGGGCCGTGTACTCCAGGTGAGTCCAACATTTCGAATCGCCCCTGCACCTGGGGGCGAGGGAAGCGTAAAAGCATTTCTCCTAGTATAAAAAAAAAGTCTGCCGGGCTAGCTACCACAATCTTATCTAAGTCTAAGTCTGACGGCATAACAACTACGTTTTCAGCATTGTTGTGTTCCGACAGTAAGAGATAAGATAGCCAGTTCCTCAGAAATTTAATTAGGATTCCGGGAGAGGCTCGCTTCCAATACTTAACATCAGGTATGATGAAGTCTAAGAGACTCCCCTTCTTTCATTAAA
Organism: Chrysoteuchia culmella; assembly: GCA_910589605.1. NCBI lineage: Eukaryota > Metazoa > Arthropoda > Insecta > Lepidoptera > Crambidae > Chrysoteuchia > Chrysoteuchia culmella. The sequence continues at coordinate 14,659,229 of OU342653.1, forward strand.
AAAATCTATCCCTCAACGCAGTTGGTAAGTAAGAAGTTAGTAAGTAATATAGTATATATAACCTACAATTTATTTCAAACTTTAATCAAACATAGATTCCGTACTTTATTATGATTACAGTCAGCACCGTATCATGTACCTACATCAGAGCAGTAGGGCAACTGTTATCCTTGACGTGCTATCCACTGTACTTTAAGAAACATATTGTCATCAAACCTAATCGTAAGAGCCTATAAACCGAAACCATAATAGACGTACAAGGTAACGCAGTACATCAACTACGTTCAAACATCATCAAACACAAACGTCCGAAATTGGCGCACACACACAAAAAGCCCCGCAATAACGTATCATAACGCAGAATGCGCGACTGGCTGCGCTGCAAAAACCTTTCTGAAAATTCCTTTTAAATTTATAAATTAAACGATTTGCAGGACAATTAGATAAATAGATTTTTTGCGAAAAACCTAGGAATATTGCGAAAACACGGATAATTAGACAATGGTGTTATCATTTCTTAATCCTATTGAAAAAGATTGAACTTCGGGATCTAGTGGGGTTTCATGATGCCTCGCGAAGCATCCTCTCATTTTATACACGCCTTTAGAGTCTTGTTGCAGCGCGTGTCTGTGTGAGTGCGCTCGCTTCGACGTTTCCATGTAGTTACTCTACTGCTAGTTTATATATTATTATCTACTGTGCCGAAACCTTAGAGATCATCTAACATCGAACGTGGTATACTCAATACACCCTTAATACTGGAGAAACATCAGGAGATAAGGCATTAATCTAACGCAGAGGAATTCCTTCCATTAATTTGGATGAGAGTACATTAATGTTACCTACGTACACGTCATCAAGCGGTTAAGTACCAAACTATCGGTTATTCTGAGGTTTGGTTTAGTTAAAAGCATACTGACGTTTATGTAGCTAACGTAACTTAAGCGTTTTCAGATTATTAAGAATACAAATTAAAACATTAAGAACCAAATTCACTGAAGTACATCTTATGTTCATTTAATAAAACAACTTTTGCGGACTTTCAGTACGCTGTATTTCCCGTGAATAGTCATCCCGTGACAAATCCGTAAAAGATTATGATTTTTGATTTTTTGCATTTTTCAATGCTATTTTTTATACTTATGATAAATTCTCAGTGCTCTATAGCGCAGTGGTTGGAGCATTTGACCGAATTTCCAAAGTTCGTGGGTTCGAGTCCCATCTGAGAATTCACTTGTGGCCGAGTTGACTTTTTCCAATATTTTTCTATTTAACATTTATCGTACGTAAAAGTTGTTTTATTCTAAGTTCACCGATTTATGATTATTAAGTATTGTATTTTTTATAATATCTTTGTAAATAAGATATTTTTTTTATCGAACCGACTGAGAATAACTTGTGAGCCGAGGTGAATTTTTTCTAATATTTTTCGTTAAAAAAATATCATAATTTCACGAACTTTACTAAATAAGCGACGATGAATGATAACCGTGATTTAAATGTCCTTTAATTTCAGTAGTTTGTTTTAAGTTTATAAATGAACAAAACGATGTTTTTAACCACGATTAGCTAATCGACAGTTACGATAGTAGCTTGGCACATAATTCACGTTCCTTATTTGTACATTTATGGAAAAAGTGCAAATAAATAAATACCATAATTAATTTAATAGACGTTCTCTTCAGTTTATCGTATATGGTGTCTTAGTGTATCAGGTCCCAATTATATAGGGGGTAAGCGTTGGTAGCCAGTACCAAATGCATATTTGATTCTGTTTGTATAAATTAATCAGCAATTATAAGGGGGTAAGCGTTTTTAGCCAGTACCAAATGCATAGGTAATTCTGTTTGTATAAATTAATCAGCAATTATAAGGGGGTAATCGTTAGTAGCCAGTACCAAATTCATAGGTGATTCTGTTTGTATAAATTAATCAGCAATTATAAGGGGGTAAGCGTATTTAGCCAGTACCAAATGCATAGGTAATTCTGTTTGTATAAATTAATCAGCAATTATAAGGGGGTAAGCGTTGGTAGCCAGTACCAAATGCATAGGTGATTCTGTTTATATAAATTAATCAGCAATTAAAAGGGGGTAAGCGGTGGTAGCCAGTACCAAGTGCATAGGTAATTCTGTTTGTATAAATTAATCAGCAATTATAAGGGGGTAAGCGTTGGCAGCCAGTACCAAATGCATAGGTAATTCTGTTTGTATAAATTAATCAGCAATTATAAGGGGGTAAGCGTTGGTAGCCAGTACCAAATGCATAGGTAATTCTGTTTGTATAAATTAATCAGCAATTATGAGGGGGTAAGCGTTGGTAGCCAGTACCAAATGGCTAGGTGATTTTGTTTGTATAAATTAATCAGCAATTATAAGGGGGTAAGCGTTGGTAGCCAGTACCAAATGCATTGGTAATTCTGTTTGTATAAATTAATCAGCAATTATAAGGGGTTAAGCGTTGGTAGCCAGTACTAAATGCATAGGTAATTCTGTTTGTATAAATTAATCAGCAATTATAAGGGGGTTATCGTTGGTAGCCAGTACCAAATGCATAGGTAATTCTGTTTGTATAAATTAATCAGCAATTATAAGGGGTTAAGCGTTGGTAGCCAGTACCAAATGCATAGGTAATTCTGTTTGTATAAATTAATCAGCAATTATAAGGGGGTAAGCGTTGGTAGCCAGTACCAAATGCATAGGTGATTCTGTTTATATAAATTAATCAGCAATTAAAAGGGGGTAAGCGGTGGTAGCCAGTACCAAGTGCATAGGTAATTCTGTTTGTATAAATTAATCAGCAATTATAAGGGGGTATGCGTTGGCAGCCAGTACCAAATGCATAGGTAATTCTGTTTGTATAAATTAATCAGCAATTATAAGGGGGTAAGCGTTGGTAGCCAGTACCAAATGCATAGGTAATTCTGTTTGTATAAATTAATCAGCAATTATGAGGGGGTAAGCGTTGGTAGCCAGTACCAAATGCATAGGTGATTCTGTTTGTATAAATTAATCAGCAATTATAAGGGGGTAAGCGTTGGTAGCCAGTACCAAATGCATTGGTAATTCTGTTTGTATAAATTAATCAGCAATTATAAGGGGTTAAGCGTTGGTAGCCAGTACTAAATGCATAGGTAATTCTGTTTGTATAAATTAATCAGCAATTATAAGGGGGTTATCGTTGGTAGCCAGTACCAAATGCATAGGTAATTCTGTTTGTATAAATTAATCAGCAATTATAAGGGGTTAAGCGTTGGTAGCCAGTACCAAATGCATAGGTAATTCTGTTTGTATAAATTAATCAGCAATTATAAGGGGGTAAGCGTTGGTAGCCAGTACCAAATGCATAGGTAATTCTGTTTGTATAAATTAATCAGCAATTATAAGGGGGTAAGCGTTGGTAGCCAGTACCAAATGCATAGGTAATTCTGTTTGTATAAATTAATCAGAAATTATAAGGGGTTAAGCGTTGGTAGCCAGTACCAAATGCATAGGTAATTCTGTTTGTATAAATTAATCAGCAATTATGAGGGGGTAAGCGTTGGTAGCCAGTACCAAATGCATAGGTAATTCTGTTTGTATTAATTAATCAGCAATTATAAGGGGGTAAGCGTTGGTAGCCAGTACCAAATGCATAGGTGATTCTGTTTGTATAAATTAATCAGCAATGGTATTTTTGTAAGATAAATTAATCACGCACCATTATACCGCCATATAAATCAGCTTTCGACGTTTCACACAAGATCATCTGTGAATAGAAATTAATTAAATTACTAAAATAACTAATAATAAATAATTATTGAAAACTATGTAAGTAGATTCTTTGTCTGATTTTTGTTGTTTTTTTATTTATTTTCAAATATTTTTTTGTATGAAATGGACGACTTAAATTGTTTGGGATGACCTACTAACTACGCGTTTTTAAATGTCTATAATCAAGTTTTGATGAAGTTTGATAAGAATACAGATTGTGCTTTAGGGAATACATGGAGAGAAGAAGCATGCGAAAATAAATCAAGAATCTGTAAAATAAGTGACGAAAGCAAAGAGATCGCGGGCAGCCTCTATATTCAAATAATTAATTAATTCTGCCAAAGACATACTAAAGACTTTACAAATTTCTTCACTATTTTTCCGCAGACATAAGCCATTTACTAAGTATTAAAATATCACAAAACATCACACGTCACCACTACAGAACATTCGACGATCATATATAATGTAGCATTAATACGAGATGATCGCACCGCGACTCACTTCATTTGTTAACTCTGACAAGTTAAGTCTTCCGAGGGAGGTAGGTAGTCAGTATTCATAAGACACCTACCTACCAGGCGTTCATTATAACCCCGCAATGCGTAGTGCTATAAATGCATAGAAGTGGCTTTAAACTTTGATGTTAACTGTAAAATATTTATGAGCCGATATTGTACTTAATGGTTGTCCGTCTAGATGGAGTCTCATCATCGGTTGGTAAGTATTCTAATGACTGAATCAACTTAGAGGTCGGTAATATTGAAATAAAATTTTAATACTCAATACTTAATTTTACATTAAATAGAAGTATGTTCCTTAAATACTTTGTATTTTTCATTATGCGACTAAGTATTACGTTTATGAGACGAGAAAATGCAATGGTTACCGTTTGTCGCAAAAATCAAATTATGAAGAATCTGAAAGCAGATGAGGATTTGTGGGGGCTACTGAAAAGCCACCGTCGCAGGCAAAGTCGCGGTGTCACTAATACATATGTAATCCAAATTAAGTCTTAAATAATGAAAAAATAGTTTTATAAATCGATTTAGAATTTGCGTAGTTAAAGTCAAATTGAGGTTTACAATCTTTCCCGAAGTCCGTTGAGAAGATAGGTATTTATATAGCATCTTCTCTATATTTTTTAATTCTACCATTACTTTGTACTTGTCGAGTCGCGGTGTTCGCTGCGGCGCGTGAATTTTGTCACACACTGTTTTCATCGTTAATGCAATTTTGATAACCTCACTAAGTCTGCACTTGATTAGCAGCATCACTAGATTTTATTATTTAAAAGCTATTATCTCTGAGGGAATATATTAGTTCATTAATGCATTGAGCTCTGCAATGCATCAGTTGGTAGTAACAGCTGTTAAACTGACATTTACAAGAGAATTTTTAATATCATGACTATCGAAGATTAATATTACGTTTGATCATTATAGTAGGTGACATTGATTGTCAAGAAATAGAAACCAATTGCATAAGTTTTATACAAATAAATTTATAAAAAATACAAGATAATTTGCTAGTAATACCTATTGTACAATCCAAAGATTTACGATACCTACTATAAATTATTAACTACTAGTTTATTTTACTGTTCAGATTTCATAATATTACCACTACTCATTTTAGATTCCAAATTTATTCGTTTATATTTGATATATTTTAGTTTTGGCACCGTGTATTGTTAGTATATGACAATATCATCCTAACTTTTCATAGACTTTACTTAACATTGATGACAAATTACTATGACGATGACGCAGACAAGGAATGACAAAAGAGCGCATGGGGTTACATCTTCAGCTTCTGCTATGCAAAACGCTAAAGTAATTAATAAGGCGTAGCGTGAGCACAACATTTATGAAGCAATAATGGTTTCGTATAAGTATATCAGGGCCCTTATTTACTATGACCACTTACGATCGGTTTTAATAACCTATTCATAGTAAGAGAAGCGTTCATGGCCGCGCTTGACAGGCTGATCTTATTCGATCACGTTTGTTGAGCAAAGTTGGGCCCGGTCAGGTGTCGGATGGGTGACCTTAAAGTGACAGTATAACTGAGCACTTCCGTGCTTCGGAGGGAACGTTAAACCGTCGGTCCCGGCTGTTGTCATTTGATTACAGTCGTTATGCCAAGTCAGAGGCCTTATAGGCGGCTTGATAAACTCTGACACCAGAGGTGGCCACTAATCCTCACTCAATAAGTAGAAGAATAAGTAAGAGCATACTAGAGCTTTGCTGCCAAAATAACGGTTACTTAGTAACGTAACCCAGATAGGCCTATCTGTTATTAGGGATAGATTATTGAAACCGGCCGTTAGCGATTCCTTGGTCAAACTATACCATTGTCTTACTTATGGTAATGACATTCTCAAAATTCGTATTGTCCATGACACTCAAAAATAAAATAGTTAATATACAAGTTAAATAACTTTTTTGAGTGTCTTATTTTTACTTATTTATTTTATTTTAGAAAACGAATTTTGAAAATGTCAAAAACAAGTACAAGATAGGCGAGGTTTGAACAAGGAATCGCTAAGTTTGTTGTCATAGTTAATACGGGCCCGCTTGTTTGACGATCCTTTCTATGGTAGTAGCCCAGTAATAGCCAATTTAAATTATGTTGTGACCAAAAGGTGTAACTTAATCAAGTTTGTCACACTTTATACATTACTACTGTTTCACCCGCGTGGTTCCCGTTCCCGTGGGAATAACGGGATAAAAGGTAGCCTATGTATTAATCCAGGCTATCTTCTATCTCTGTACCAAATTTTGAATTTGAAAAATCGATTTGGGTGAACCAAATTGGTTTAGTAGTTTTTGTATGAAATAGTAATAAACAAATAAACTGAAATAATTTCGCATTTATAAAATTATTAGGATAACAACAATTGAATTACAGTCAAAAACATTTTACCAAGTTTTAAAGACTTCAATGTTACCTACCAACTTCTCACAATTTTCTTTACGCAGCATAATTTTTCATGAATAGAAACTAAATTAATAATTTGATTACACATAATTATTTATTAATCAACAGTAACTATATATTTATGTCAACACCGACTCCTAGCGTTAAAACGAGTTTATTCAAAGTACTAATGAAGTGAAGACAAACAGATATTAAAATTAGCAGCTTTACTAAGAATTAAACGCGGCTGCCGAGTTGAACGCGAGATGAATTGGCCGACTGTAAAATGGATAATTTGAATAATTACACTGTACATTCACAGTACTGGCTTATTATTTATTGCTAAATGTTTCTTGAACGTCAGCTTGTTCGTATAATTAGCTTGGGACGTAGACCAGTTGTTTACACTGAAGGTAAAAGGTATTTAGTTATACAAACGGGCAACTCTACGTACCACTCCAAAAAAGACTCGAAGTACCCCTTTATTACATTATATTCCATGGTAATTGTTTTTTTACTGATTTTTACCTTAGTTACGAGATTGCTCGCGTACTCCTTGATAGTACCTCACGCACCGCTAGGGGTATGCGTACCACTAATTGGGAAACACTGACTTAGGTAAACTCCGAGGGCCGATTATCTAACGAAAACTCAGTTCAGTTCCGTTGCTGTTGTGGCTGTCATACAGTATAAAATGTAACAGTAATGACAGCGACGAAACTGGTTGCTAGGTGCTTCCAAGTTAGATATCAGTCTGCAGGTGTACCACTACCCATGACTGGAATAAAATTTAAAAGTTTGAATTCTAGGATAATTTTAAAATTTAAAGGAGGTTATTAATAAACTCCTTACTTATTTTTCATAATCATAATCATAATCATAATCATTTTTGTTAATTAAAACAAATGTACTGAGTAACGTCATTGTCAGTCTAGTTTGGGTTTCTGATGTTATTGATTTTCGCTCAGATAATAAAATTTTGGATGAACACACACACACACACACATCACACACACACATCACACACTCTTTTGAACATCCTTTCGAGATTCACTTAGGCACAATTTCACCAAAAAAAATATAGTTGAGGATTCCGGGAGAGGCCCGCTTCTCGCTTCCATCTCCAGCCTTATCAATATTTAACATCGGGTATGATAAAGGCTAAGAGTCTCCTCGGTGATCATAAAAAAATTGTATAGAAATTTAAATTAATATTGCCAGCAGATTCTGGAATTAAGGTTTACCGACGCCAGCCTGAGTAGATAAGAATGTCTTCATCAACGTATGTCCAGGGTTTACGGTATTAAACCCAACAACATTGAAAATCACACACGCCTTCTCCCACAAACACTCATTTTCGAGATTCACTTTGTCACAATTATTGCAAACAAAATTATTCAGCCAACAAAATTTAATTGAAATCCAAATTAATATCGCCCACAGATTCAGGATTACAGAAGCCAGCCTGAGTAGATAAAGGTGACTTCATCAACGTACCTCCAGGACTTACTGTACAACCCTACAACATTGAAAATCAATGACCAACCCACACTCACTGAAACAAGCCTTCTGCTTTGTCGAAATGAAAAGATTTGATGGAGTCCTGCAAAATTTTATTGAAATCCAAATTAATATCGCCCACAGATTCAGGATTACAGATGTCAGCTTGAGTAGATAAGAATGTCTTCATCAACGTACCTCCAGGGTTTACGGTTTTGCGCTCCGACGACTCGGCTCAAGGCAGTGTTATCTGCAAGTACGCACGGGGAGCCGGCAGACCGCAAGGAGTCCGCCGAAGATGTACGAAGGGATGAACTTGTTATCTCAAACTTGCTTGAGTTTTCAGTGTGATGGCTTAAGGATTTTAGAATAAAACCTTCATTACCATTTAGCAAGTCTGCTAAATTATTAAAAGATCCATGACGAGAATCTTGCATAGTTTTTTGTCTTGCTTGCTTTTTTAGGTCCGCACTTGACAGGCGAGATAGCCTGATGGTAAGTGATGATGAGATCAAGGGTGGAATTCGATTGCTTTGTGATTTATTAGTCTCATTTGCACAATGGTGCAAACAGTACAACGGGGATGTATTTTAGGAATAAGGTCCAAACTGTGTAACTGAACTACGACAGCTGTTCCATAAACAATTTTGTTTTGGTAATAGGGCATATATTATATTAAGCTTTATATTTTAGACTGTTTATATCGCTGTTAAAACAGAGTACGCAATATATTTTGGAATTTGCAATACAATTATATTAGGTGCCAACCTCCTGTTTAAGAACCAGTTGAAAAATTATGTCTAGTTAGCTATGGCTAATAAAAAAAAAAATATCGAACAGGGTTTCAGTAAATTTATTTATCCTGCATAATAATTTATCCCTCATGTGCCTTGTAAGCCCTTGTTAATAAATCTAGTTTCTGGAATAACGAAAATGTATTACAGATTACAAGGTTCTCTGGGATTTCAGTTTTCGTGTTATATTTTTAATGACTTGCCTTGTTTACGTATACCTAGACAGACTATAATTATAGGCAAGTTTAATATAACTAGGGATTATATTATTTAATTGTTTGTATTTTTACTATAGGTAGGCGATAGCTTATTACATTCACAAAATACCTATTTTATGTCTTAGCCGAAAAAAATGGAATTTCCATCACTTTCATCTCAACAAAAAGGTAATCACAAAACAAAAGAAAGTTGCAACTCATTACAAACGAGGCTTAATTGGCCTAAGACTTTGAAGTTTTTTTTTCAAAATTACTGATGTTCGTAATGAGTCAAGAGCAACGAACCACTTACGACTACGTGAGTAGTTGTAAATAATGACTTAACTAGCATTCCATCGCTTCTAATGATTGCTTACGAGTCGTGCCAAGATTCTACATAGTCACGGATGACCTATAGCTAAAGTATCAATTAGATACTTAGTTTTTACGTTTGTCGATGTTTGCTCGAACGTAAAGTGTGAAAAAGTGCACAATGATTTTTTATGCAAATTTTCTAGCGCTAATTGTAAGCTGTTTTTATCATAGCGCTGCTATGATTTCATAATCCGTGCTGATTAACTTTGAATTTAAAATCACTTAAGCTGCTTAAGTTTGTGATATATGTATGTATATAGATATTATAAATGTACTCTTATTTATTGACTACATTTATAATATCTCTATACAGATTGTAGGTAAATATTAGATATAAAACATTTTTCTCACATGAAATTAGAACTTTTTGCATTTGTAAGAACTACGACACCTTTTTATAGTTTCTTGTTAAAAAATATTACTTCTGAAATATTGAACAATTCATCAAAATATTTATTATTTAGCTAGATTATATAAACACATATTTATCAGAGCCAGTTCAGCAACTATTATTTAATCGTATGGCCCATAAAACAATTTGTAGGATAATTAATTAATTAATTTATTTTTTATTTATTTAATAATCTATAAAGTTTAGCAACCATTGATTGTTTGCATTTGTAGACGTGTAAGGAATCTTCATTGTAGTTTTGTGTTTTGAATATACCTACCTAGAAATGAGTGTAAATAAATTCGATAGTTACGTAACTACCAAGGACATAGCTGTATGAACATAGATATATGCCTTGTCAATGAAAATTAAAAAAAATATATTAAAAATTCTTAAGACAAACGCATAGTAGTGCGATTCCTCCATCCATGTAGTGCCATAACCGCTGAAGAATGTCAGAATTCAAGCAGTGTGAAGGCGAGTAATTAGCGCACTAGCTCTTATTCGCGCTGCAAGGGTAATGGATGCCTTGTGGTGAGCTGCGTAGACTCAGGAGAATCCTGGTAGACTAATAATAGATAGGGAACAAATGACTATGCTTAACTCGGAGCTGGTGAATTCTGTTGAACAGCACCAACTAGACTGTAGACTATTAACAGTGTTTTGTTTATATTTCGAAATCAAAATCACAGTCTTTTAATACAGTTGCTGACCAATCGTGAACTTTACAAAGATGACGTGAGATAAGATATGGAATACAATATTAGGCACATTTTGTTTTTTTTTTGTAAATAGGCACTTTTGAATCCAACATTTTACAGAGCATTTATTTGGTGTTGTTTTAAAAACAGATATTTCAAATTCTGTACCTATTCTTGACAAAAAATATCTTTAATTAATTTAATTTCTAATTAGTGGATAAAACAGCCAATAAATGTTACTAACCGATTTATAAAGCAGTTACGATTAACGCCTGGGAAACACATCAGCTAGAACTACTGTACTCAACCGTTCGTGGAAGCCTATTTAGCTGATTAGTCTGATAATAGGTAAAGACTACAAACTAATCACTTTTGAAGTTTTGATTGCCAACCCTTAACCGGCAATAAAATTCAGGAACAATTACCTAGTTCATTATTTTGATAAAATATTTAAAACAAAATATCAATCTACATACAAACTTTTTATCCGGCTCGAAGGACCAAGTTTTGTAACAATTAGGTTGTGATATTTTTTTGGTCTTATTGTTTAGTTTGGTTTAGGATGAAAGTCTAAGTCGGAATTATTTTTATTCAAATAAACTTAATTGTTCATCGCTTTTAAGTCTTATATTTTCCTACTACACATTTTTTTATCTCATAAATTTTCAAGCCATCGCAAAACAGTCTTGACCGTACATTCTAGAATTACTAGATTTCGTTAGTACTACATAACATTTTTCGCAAAAAACAAAAGCTTATCCAAACGTTAAAACTCGTACATGGAAACCATCGTAACACAGTTATAAGGAAGTTAAAACAACGAGCGGGAAGCACCTTGATTGCTCGTACGGTCAACGGCAACAGCTACGGTTCATACAAAATGTCAAATTTCTACAAACAATTCAAAACTCAACGGCTTACGTCTTAAAGTTCGAAGTCGATTGCAGAAATTTTACAGATATGTAAAGCCATAGCTGCTGTTGACTGTACCACAGTATAAAGATACAAAAGTAATTTATCTTCACGCAAAAGCACGCAAAACTCCTTTCGCGAGTAATACCCGAAGCGCCTCGTCTCGGTGAGAGCTCGGCAAGCGTCTCAGTCTCGAATGCGCCGCAATGATAAGAGTGTGGTAGTGGATAATCTACGTTGTCGGGCTGACCTATCGCGTATTGCGTACTGCGCGGCTGCAATAATAATAATTAACTTTTATCATGAGTCTAGCGCCCGATACTAATAACATCGTAGATATGCATTGGACTATCTGAGATTGTTGCCTTCCACGGCAAAAATTCCATACTGGGCTCGTAGCCTAGCAACCGTCGTTATTTTGGTTATACTAACAAAAATATCTTATGCAACTATCTCAGATGGCCCCATGCACAGATAGGTTATTAATTTCGGGCTTAAGACAGTATACTGTATGTTTCTTTATGCTGTGACTGTACGTACACTGCACAGCTTCGCTCATGTTACTGCTCCATAAGAGCTTAATTAATTAATATTGTAACAAGCGGCGCTGTTAGCTCAACTTCTTGATGTTACAATTTCGTTAAATATTTACACGATATCACAGCGTTTTAATTAGGTGTTTTGAAGCTGCGACGGTCTTGCAAATAACCTGGTTACATTATTCGTAGCAAATAAATGCTTATGAATTCAGAATGTGTGAAAAAGGCTGTAAAAAGGTAAGTTCATATTTTATTCAGTAGGTACGTATGTAACTGGTATAACACTGATCATTGGTATACACTGCACAAACTGTTTGTCGCGATTTATTTAGTTATTCAACATTTAAACCATGACTTCCAGCTATTCACCAAGACATTACAATATCATAGATAAAAAGAACATAAGTATACTATAAAACTTAATTGGTTAAGAATAAACAAACTTAGCACATAGTGAGGCCAGTGAATTAACTAATATGTCGGCATCCTGGACACAAGTTAAAAATGCATTGAGTAAGTATATCTCACGGGCTATCATGATCATTCTTTAAAATAAATATTTAATAAATTGATAACATCTAATAATTTTATGGGAAATATGATTACAATAATTTCCTATTAACAATTGGGTAAGTATTGACCACTATTAATCAACTTATATCATGGAACCTGTCTGAATCTGTAATAAAACTCTTGGAAGCCATATTAAACGATATTCATTATTACTACTTTATAGGCAAATCCAGGCAATTCAACTATGTTCTGATTTGATTTCCTTTGTTCGTGCATTCGTGAAAATCCAACTTATTGTGTCCGAAGTTCATAAAAGTGTGAACAAGGGTTTTTTAATTAAAACTTATTCAACTTTATGCAGTCAGTCTGTGGAACTTCGAACGTTCAATATTATATGAGAGAGGACGTCGATTTTGTACATTTGCGCATAGGCATCGGTTGACTAAACTGTAGGGGTAGCACGAAAAACTATCGAAATAAAGTCAGTTTTTTCTTACTTGTCTTAAAATGTAAACAATCTTTACATGTCTTTTTACAGGTTTCCTTAAAACATAAAACGACATTCGACAGCCTGTTTGGCGCAGGGGTACTAACCCCACCTTCTGCGCCAGAGGTCCCGAGTTCGATCCCCGGACAAGACAAATATTTGTGTGCATGAACATGTCTATTTGTCTTGGTCTGGGTGTTTAATATGTATATTATGTATGTATTTACAAAAAAAAGAATTTAAGTATGTTTATACGTTATCTAGTATCCATAACACAAGTTCTTCATGATACTTAACGTGGGCTAGATAATTGGTGTGATTGTAAGGAAATATTTTATTTATAAAACAAAGAAAGATATTACAAAATTATCTTTGTAATCAATAGTTGATTGACATTAACATGTCATTTTTTTCGTTACAATTCAATAATAAGTCTTGTCAAGATTGTTTACATTTTAAGACAAGTAAGTAAAAACCGACTTTATTATCGAGACGTATCGAGCACGTAATGTCAAATAATGTATAGGAAAATGTAGTTTACGTCCGGTAGGAACGCTGCTCAATATATCATACATGTTTTTACTTCACTTCCACGATAATTACTCGAAAGTTTTTCGTGCTAGGCCTACTGGTGGAGAATGCAATGCTTACGCAGTTACAAACAGAATATAGTCGCATCGCCAAGTGTTATCAAAATTAATAAGTGGCTAATTAAGTAACTATTTTTGAAGATGGAGAGGGCGGTCGTCCGGTAACTTTTCGATTAGGTGGTTCTGTAATCTGAGACCTAAAACGCCCCGTAAACGATTATATTTTCTTTTTAATGATTTTTGTAATTTTGCATTTTTCAATGCGATTTTTATACTTATGATAAATAAATAGAAAAATATTGGGAAAAAAACAACTCGGCCACAAGTGAATTCTCAGATGGGACTCGAACCCCTTTGGAAATCCGGTCCAATGCCGAGACTTGCGAACCACCGTCGAAATTCTCCAATACTTTTATATTTTTAATACGCTGTAGGCAAACATCTTTTCAGGTGTTTAACGATCGATTAAGATGCAACAGCCAATAATTTTTTTTCTATTTAAAATTTATCATAAGTGATTATATTATCGTTCAGATTTTCGTGTTTGTCGAATTATTTAGACTGTCTGCGGATATGTTTGATGTGTTTTATTTCCGGAAATTTATTTGACAAATATTTGTCAATCAAAGTCAAATAATTTGATCGTTTACCGGGCGTTTAATAGTATATTAACTAAAAACCTATCTAAATCTATGACAAGCGCCAATTCAATAATTTATGTTCAGCATAACTACTATTTAAAATGCAAAATACCAAATACAAAAACCTATTTCCATTTTGTATTCAAATTCTTTTTTTAGAAAAGCATTTTGTTTTTTATTTGAAATACTTTTTAGGGCATATTTCGTGCTTGCAAAATGTAAAATACTGTTGTGTCGTTGCTGTGTGTGTTCTATCTAACTTTAGTTCATAGGTACTGAACTGAACTGTTTGTTTGCAAGTTAGTTAAATGCTCGATTACCGGAGTAACCGATGATCTAACCTTTTTTTGCAAGTTTAAATGTCAATATTGACGATATCATATTTTTGAAGGATGATGATGTCTACCAGCATGTATAAAAACAACGACGATCAGATTGTCTTCTTAAAATAAAAGAGCGGTCGGCCTAGCACTGCAACGGTACAAGCTTTTTTCTGATTATAAGGCCCTTGAAGGAACATGAACGACAGAGCCTTTGAATAAATTTATGAACACTTGACACTAACCGCCGGTTGCATCAAAAAATATTTTTACGAATTCGTCTAAAGTAACTGTTATTTGCTTGTCAAATCTGACAAATCTCGTCAAACCATAAACCCTGTAAAAGTAAAAGTATTACGTAAAAAAAAACTTGATGCTACCGGGCGCGGCGGTTAGCTTTCATCATACGTGTTGTTAAGTAATGATAAGGCTGAAGGTAGATGCGCGCATCTCCCGGAATCCTGAATCACCGAGAAAGTTGGCTATTGTCAGACTTAGATAAGATGGTGGAAGTTAGCCAGGCGGACTTACAAAAAGTTCTACCACCAACTAAACCGAATACAATATCGAATATTGTACATACCTGGGTATGATACCGCTGCTAGTGTTACCACTCGATCACAAAGGTGGTTAAAAATCTCGGTATTGAGTTCATAAGATGACCGAGCCGCAATTGTTGAGGTTAGTTTACTTTCGCAATGGTCAGTCACGAGATGGGTGACCAGAAATGTACTATCTCGACGTCCTCCGTGCTCCGGAAGGCACGTTAAGTTGTTGGTCTCGTCTGCATTTGCAGTCGTAAAAACCCCACCAATCCGCATTGGGCCCACGTGGTCGGTTATGACCCAATCTCCTTATTCATCCATAAGGAAGGCCAGTGGCCCAGCAGTGGGGACATTAAAAATGGCTAATGACGCATGCCATTATAAACTCGTTCAATTTATTATAACTTTACATTTACATTAATAAAATACTTTCATCGACTCTCATATCAGTCGATGAAAGTATTTTATTTAAAAAAAAAATGAAATACTTTTTTGCATTTAGCCCTGATCTTATTGTTCAATTAAATTCATCAACCTTTAGTCTGGGTATTGCTCCTTATATTTTTAACCGATTTACAAAAAGGAGCAGGTTCTTAATTCGGTCGGTAAATCATTATTTTATTTTTATGAATGTACACTGATAACGATTTCTGATCCGATTTACGAGATTATTTTTTTGTTCGATGTGGATAGTTGCCATCTAGTCCTATAAAAATTTGGTTCAGTTTGGTCTAGTAGTTTTTATTTTATGTGCATTTTTGTTAACTTGGACGATGTAATTTTCATGATACATTTTTTTTTGTATATAATGTAACCTAATCAAATCTAGAAAAAAAACCTACTTTAGTTTAAAAATCAACATATGACATAAAAAAAACTGCGTTTAAAACCGACTTCAAAAACAAAAAATAACTCTTTTGGAGTCGGTGTCAGCCAAACATGGACGAACAAAGCATTCTACTTTGATCTATACTTGTTATTTTTCTTGCCTTGGCTGGCACCGACTCGAAATTTTTTTTTTATGTTTTTAGTTTTTCCATATTAATAAAGGCATAGTTCAGAAGAACTCAAAACAAAATGCAACATTCATTCGCTGGAATGAAAATTATGTAAGCTACAGCGATATGAACCGCGCTCGCCTCAACGTAGGCTATCCCATATATTTTGCGGGAACCGTAAACGACCTATAAGTCTTGCTACCCGGGATATTAACACTATCATAGGTTACTCTCCAGTTTTATGAAGACACATTAGGCCCGGCGACATTCCATGGCAATTCATAATATTAATTAAAATCTACGATTGTGCCTTTAACAAATTGTTTGATTACGTGCGAATATAAAGCTTTTATAAATCATAATAATATGGGAATTGTTTGTTATGCTTTTAGAGGTGAACTTTGAAGATTATTTGATTACCTATCTTTACTTACTATGGTCTATGTTCAGTAGTGGACTAGTAATGGTTGATGATGACGATGACGAAGTTAGTTTGTGTTCTTTTTGTATAGAAAAGGCTTACATAATATTGTATATGTTTTGGTGAATTCTTATTATTATTATTTTATTTTACTTGTATTTTCACACTGTCTTTGAGTGACTTGAAATATATATAAAATGTATTCATCATCAATCGTGGACTTTTAAATTGACCACTGATAAAACAAGAAAAAATATGTACGCTTAATTCAACAAAAAATACCATTGCGAATTAGAAATAAAACCTCAAAAAAGTATCGGTAAACACCAGATTATTCAACCCTCTACAGTCCAATTTCAGGTCATCGTTCCCTAAGCAAACACTTTAAAACAATAAAGCAATCGAAATTAATAACAGTATAAACGAAACGTGGAAGTAAATGGTATTTGCATGGCATGGCACCGAACGGGCAGCGTTCACTTTATTAGAAACAGCCGGCCATACACCAGGGGCTCAATTCGTTGTTATTCGTATATCAATCGTATTTCAATTGTAACGATCATTCACACAGTTTTTAGGGTTCCGTAGCCTAATGGTAAAAAACGGAACCCTTATAAATCTATAAGGGTTCCGTTTTTTACCCTTATAAATCTATAAGGGTTTCGTTTTTTACCATTATGCTACGGACAGACAGACAGACAGACAATCCGTCATGTCTGTCTGTCTGTCTGTCCATTCGTATGTCAAAGCCACTTTATTCCGAAATAATAAAGATTACACAGTTGTAACTTGGTATGAAGATTTATTCTGTAAATTTACGCAGTAGGAAGGCAACGAAAGATTTTCACGGAAAAAAAAAAAAAGAATATGGGTGGGCTCCCCATACATGGCACTGAATGCTGGGTATCAATAGATAGGATATTAGAAATAACAATCAAGCGATTTTTCCTCAAAACTCAACCGTTTGAAAGATGTACGCTTCCATAGTACTAAAATGTTTACCGCGTGCCGCCTGCTCATTACTGCCTCTCAGTATTATTACGTTTCTAATCCGTTATAATTATAATTGACCGTTTTAACTACACAGTTTTTTATAATACAGTGGAAAATATCCCTATATTTGAAACACGATTGAGATACGATTATGACTAAATGAAAGCAGCGTTACCCCTAGTCCAATAACTCTCATAGTCAATATTAAGCGACATAGTTTATCGTGTGCCGCCTGCTCATTACTGCCTCTCAGTTTTATTACGTTCTGAATCCGTTATATAATTGACCGGTTTAAATACAATCCGTTAACCGTAGGGGTGGTTTGGACCAATTGCGAATTATTTGAATTATGCTGATTCAACCCTGAATCCAGGGTTGAAATCCGTTTCCTATTTTGTTGTAATATTCCGATGTAACATTCCCTGTATAAAATTACTTAGCATTATTTTGTTGAGGAACTGAATATAATTCTTTTTTAATAAGCAACTTATACTTTAGTCCTGCCTCATCTGCGCAGATCCGGAGACAAGCTGCTTATTGTATTGTTAAAAAATATATAAGTATATCTTTATATCTATCAAATTAACAGTTAAGAAACTCTGTCATCCTTATAATAATTTTAACCTCAATGTATGTAGTTTGTCTGTTCTATAAAGAAATATTGTACAATCACATCACAATTAGCAAAATTTCAACGGGGCCCTAATACCTACTTATATCAAAAAGGTGAAGAATACCATTGTCTTTGCAGCAATTATCATTCAGTTAGTCGGTTGTCGAAAGTAAGGATAAAAAACGGTATAAGAAAGGTGAATTCAGAGTTGAAAAAACATGGCTTCAATGGGAATCTCAGGATGAAAGAGGATAGCCTGTGCGAGCTCGCAGGCTTAACCCTTTGATACGTTATTTAGTTTAATTTGTTTATTTATTTCAAAAATAAATATTAAAAATAAGTCACAGAATCATAATATGCAGGTCACTTTAGAGGTTAGATCTGGGGAATCAACATTCCCTTTGCTCAGATGCTTTTAATGATGAAGATTGCCCCTCAGGTTTCGTTGGTAGGCCATTACAGTACGGCCCCCTTTGTTTGAATTCACCAGTTACAATAATATCTGAAAATTAAAGTAGTGAGTTAACACCTTCGTTCATAATCCACTCTCGCAGGTGACGAGACACGTACGGCTTCCGAAAGACCACTCCGCCCGCGAAGCAGAAAATTCAGTACGCACGGCGTTAGAGGACAGTTCAGGGAAGCCCGGGAGTCGCCTTCGGCTGTTTTACTATCCTGCTAATACCCCGCTGTGAAAATTATATCAGAGGATCACCACTCCCCAATCATATCACCGAGCTGAGACCCCATCCATCTATTAAATTAACCAAAAACTAACACTTAGTTTTACACCTAAACATTCACAACATTATCAGCCACCATTTATTTACATCAACGAGTTTAGGAGTTCACCCATATTGTAGTATCATCCAAAATTTCTATTCATATTCAATTAAGTTTCTGATATCCTTGGGCAAGCATTCATAATATTACTAAAACTGTTTTAATTGTTTTAACAGTGTACCTAATTTCTTATGATTATGTGTTCCTTTCCTTACAGCTTTAGTTTACATAAAGTAATTAGCTAATAAAAATCCATTTATTTGTCTCTGAATAGTGTTTTGTCTCATTTACCTTTTGTTTGTCGTAGCCTAAAAAGGTAAGTGATAGCATAAGTACTTGTGAAAGGAAAGATACAAAACGGTACAAGAAATGTGAATTTAGAGTTGAAAAAACATGGCGCCATTGGAAATCTCCGGATGAAGGAGGATAGCCTGTGCGAGCTCGCAGGCTTAGCCCTTTGATATGTTATTTAGTTCAATTTGCGTTCCCGTACCCGAAAGCTCACTTGCAACGCTTTGTACGGGGTTTTCGGGAATCCCCTTGTGGTGTGTGATTGTTTGCGGAAATGCTTAACTGTCTGTTAGAATATTTGAGGTATATCAAGTTCATATTGAAAATCTATTAAAGTCTACCTATTGTTGAGATTAATAGAGAACGGGCTTTATCATTCAAAACCATTCAGTAACATTTTTCGTATCGAAACAGGAATAGAATGTTACAAAACAACTTTTACATTCGTAAAATTTCAACTACAAAAATTATGTTTATTCAAACATAATTTTTGTAGTTGAAATTTTGATAATAATTATCAATTGAATTCAAAATGTATCAAAACGATAATGTATTTCTTTTTTTTCTGGTTAAGCCTTAGTTATAGCGTTTTTTTAGGGTTTCGTAGCCTAAAGGCAAAAAACGAAACCCTTATAGATTCGGCGAAATCGATGTATGTCACAGCCACTTTATTTAAAAACTATGAGGATTACACAGTTGAAACTTGGTAGGTAGATGTATTCTGTAAACCGTTTTACGGTTTTTACATAAAAATTAAAATATATATGAATTAGGGGAGGGCTCCCCATACATGGAACTGACACTGAAATTTTTTTTTTCATCAAACCTATACGTGTGGGGTGTCTATAGATAGGTCTTTAAAAATTGCATTGAGGTTTCTCAAATGATTTTTTCTCAAAGTCAACCGTTTGAAAGATGTACACTTCCAAAGTGGTAAAATGTGTGCCCCCCCCCCCCCCCCTAACTTTTCATTTAACAAATATATTACGCGGTTTCAGAGCTATAGCACACTTGCCAAAACCGCAAATATAATAAATATTTAACAAGAAAATATACTAGAAAAAAGCAACTAGACTCATTTAATATAACTTTGTCATTCATACAGACACTATGAAAAACAAAGTTATTTCTGCAGGCGAAAAATTATAGTGACATTTTGGGTAGGTAGGTTTATTTATTATAATAATAGAAACTTTATTGCACACGATACAAAAACAAACGCATAAAAAGAAAACACACAATAGGCGGTCTTATTACTACATAGCAATCTCTTCCAGGCAACCTTGGGTGAGAGACGAAACCCTTCATGTGCGAGTTCGACTTGCACTTGGCCGATTTATTAAAGGTTAAGTACAGTCAACAGCACACGAGTGAGGCTTTACAGTTTAATCTTGAGAGCACCTTACGACTATAATTGACTATAATAGACAGTAATCGCGACGATTTCGTAGTGCAAATGTCTGACGCTCTGTTGACTGACAATACAACAAAATAGTGGTCAACCCAAACACCATCAATCATCATAAACAACCATCTCCAAGACTTAAAACACGTTGAAATACAAAAGCCATGTCAAAATGACGTTGGACTTCCAAATCCTCGCATATCCTTATATATCTCAGAACAAAACGACCAAAGGCTCCTTTGTGAAGGAACACGGTTATCCGGCGGGTTTACGCTGAAACTTTTCAATAATCAAATAGGAAATCCTTCAATGGACCTCGCCTGTTTCCGATCTGAGGCGCCGAACGCGATTTGTACATTAGGCTTTGGAAAACAAAGGTGGCGAATGGATTCGAGGTAATATGTGACTTTCATACCAAATTTGGGTGGTCAGAACATCTAAGGTGAGGGGATACATTTTTTGTTACAAAAGCTTAGATATGTCTTTATTGAGGCTGTTACCTATTTGAAAATAAGGGTCAAGTATGAGTGTCTCTTGCTATGATGGCTGGTTGTAGGTTATATTTGATAAAACTAATAAATATAGATAAAAATAATTCTGATATAAATTTTAAATAGAAAAATATTGAAAAAAATCAACTCGGCCAGAAGTGAATTTTCAAATAGGGTAGGTCAGTGGTTAGAGCATTGGACCGGATTTCTAAAGGTCGTGGGTTCGAGTCCCATCTGAGAATTCACTTGTTGCTGTAGCTTACGTATAAGAATAGCATTGAAAAATGCAAAAATTAAAAAATCATACTTTCTGAGATTTTTCTTATGTTAGGTATGTTGTAAAAAATTATAAAGGGGTATTGATAAAGTTGTGACTTTCAACTAAAAGTTGAAATTGACGGTCAGTTACGGAAATAGTCAATTTTAAAAGAACTCATTAAGAGACAACATATCTCATTAAGGAACAATATATATAGCTAAATAATATTGCAGTCACCTATCGGACGGCTCAGCAAAATACCAACTAGCTGCACTGGGCACGATCCAACGCAGAGCTGAGAGGCTAATTGGCGACAAAGAACTGGTGAAGAGCAAGTTTCACACCCTAGCTCACCGCCGCACAGTTGCCTGTCTGTCGGTCTTTTACAGACTATATTTCGGAGAGTGTGCTCAGGAGCAGCATGAACTCATGCCACCATCCCCCTTCTTCCATCGGACATCCAGACGCACTGCGAGCTACCTTTCTTGGTTGATATTCCTAAATTTCGCACGAAGAGCTACTCGACAAATTTTATTTTGCGCACAGCAAAGGAGTGGAACTCCCTCCCTGCGTCTGTGTTTCTGAGTACTTATAGCTCGTCCATATTCAAAGCAAGGGTAAATAGGCACCTTCTGGGTTGGCTTGCTCCACCTTGGATCCTGTCTAAAGTCCCATGACTTGATTGGGATTAAGAGCAAACCCATTAATAATAATAATAAAAAACTATTCCTATCGGAACCGAGATTTCAGAAGTTTACTGAGTTTTCAAAGACTTTGTATAGTATTATTGAGGTAAAAAAATAAACAAAAAAATCATATCTCAGCTCGTATATTACTTAAGGCAAAGTTAATCACTCAGATATATAGATTGTAATGCTTTAAAAAAGTAAATTAAAAATTAAATGGCCGCTAAAAAAAAAGACGCCACTGGTCCGTACAAAGTTACACAAACCTCTTTAGATAATAAACAATCCAACTGAAGCTATCACCAAACAATCACAATCACGACTTCATTAAAAATGAAGATTTTTTACATCCCATTCGCATAAATCTAGACTAATTAGCTTAATGTCGAATAAAATAAATTATAAATACAACAAGACATTTGAACCGCCTCTGTGGTCTAGTGGTGACAACCACCGCTATCAGACAAAGGGATTCCGGTTTCGATTCCTAATAGTAGGGGTATGTATTGTAATCGGTTTTGTTGGTGGTAGGACTTGTTGTAAGTCTGCCTGGCAGCTACCACCATCTTATGTAAGTCTGATGCCATAACAACAATGTTTTCAGCATTGTTGTGTTCCGGCAGTTAAGAGATAAGATAGCCAGTTCCTCAGTAGTTGAGGATTCCTGGAGAGGCTTGCTTCCATCTTCAGCCTTATCAATACGTAACATCAGGTATGATGAAGGCTAAGAGTCTCCCAGACGTTGATAAAAAAGAAATACCAATTTCTATTGTAACTCAGATGACAATAACTTGTTCTCGGCAAAAGGAGCACTTAAAGAAAAAGGTAAATATAAAGTTAATGTTTGTGAGATATCAAAACGACTTTAACTTGTACAAAAGCTTGTAACAAGATTACCGTTGTCCAAATATTATGATACGATTATTTGATAAAATAAATCCCTCGTGGAATTACATAAAAGGCTATCATGTAGGCATTTGTTTGAGAACAAGAAAATTTATTAATGGACAAAAGAATAAATATGGTTTCATAAAAAGAACACCTTTTAATTTAACGTTTTGTTTTTTAATTAAATAGAAATATATTTTAGCCTCGATTTTCAGACGCAACTACATAAGACTAGCGTTCAGCCCGCGACTTCGTTCTCGTAAAATTATCGTGCTAAAATATGGATCACTTTAAATTTTTACAACATAGGTAACCTATGTCTTTTTCCAAGGTCTAATATGTCTCTATGCATAATTTATTTAGTGGTTTATTCGCGAAAAGGTTACAGACAGACAGTTACTTTCAGATTTATATTAATATTAGCTTTTTACTTTGACATTTTCAAAAATCTTATTAATACCTTCTACCCAGAACCATTGCCAAAGAAAAGGTTTTTGGCCGCCATCATTTCAGTAAATATTTCGCCCAATAAACTAACAAGCGATAACACTGTATGTTTTCCTATCTACGCCATTTACTTGTTCATAATACATGAGTTATAAAAGTTATTTATATCTGCGAAGATAGTTTGCGGATGACTAGTGTAAACAAATTGCTTTCCCGTGAATAATTCATCAAAGAAACTGGAGACTGACAAATGAAATCTAATGAATACGATATGAGACTACACTACAGATGCGGAGATTCGCAACGTACGTATTTGTTTGGATGAAAAAATTGAACAGTTTGTTTTTGTGGTAAACATATGACAATGCTCATGAATATTTAAAGGGGGTAACTAGAGATTTTTTTGAACACGTCTCAGAAAAATACGGCTTTCTAGTGAAACTAAACATACACAAGTAAATAACATCATCATCCGTTTTTACAGTGTTCACTGTTGTTGTACAGTCGGGGAACTTCGTTTTTTTGAGAAACGATATTTCGGAAAGTATTAAGGTTTAAGAAATAATTTGTTTATAAAATGAATTGCCTATTAAAGCTCTATTATTTGTGATATAAACGTTTTCTATAAATCTATTACTTTTTGAGATAACTTTCTTCAAAAAAACTCAACTGATCAATCGGGGAGTTCCTCATTGTACATACGTCATTTATGGATAAACTAGCTTCCGCCCGCGGTTTCACTCGCATGGTTTTGTTACTCTCCATCCTTTCAACTAACTTTATGCCAAAAATCAAGGCGATTGGTTACTTAAGGGCATGAAGGAAGCCAAACAAACACATTTTCGCATTATAATATTAGTTAGGATTACTCATCCCATACTAATACTATAAATGTAAAAGTTTAGATGTTTGTTACTCAAGCACGCAAACAAGACTGAACAGATTTGTACCCAGGTAGTCATTATTGTATGTACAAGCGTGTTGAAACAATTTTTGGTAAAGAGCAAGATTGTATTTTGTCCCCAAATTAAATTGTCTGATGAAGACTAGACACCGGATAAACTAGATCGACAAATAGACATATTCATGCACACACATACCTATTTTATTTTGTCTTGTACAGAAAACGGACCAAGGTCTGTAGAACACAGTCGCCAGTGTAGTTACACCTTTTTAAAAACCTTAATTTCTTTAACACAATAAAAAAGTGCAAAATACTTTTATTTTCAAGTATTAAAGCTCGTAACAGTGGCGTACAAGATTGCTTAAGTATGTTACATCATTATTAATGTTTATACGAATAAAGACGTTTGCCTCAGGCCAAATCAGTTATATGGGATCCCGTTTTGTAAGGCACCTTCGTGTAAGATTCAGGCCTTTGATGTAAGCTTGGTATAAAGGCTTCAGCAGAATTTAAAATAAATACGTTATCAACATTTTATAAAAGTGGTTTGAAATCGAATTTATAAATATATAAAAAAAACCTTTTTTGAAAACTAGCTTCCACCCGCGGTTTCAACCGCGTGGTTCCCGTTCCTGCGGAAATATTGGGGTAAAAAATAGTCTATTCTACTCTCCGGACTTTCAAATCAAACAACTTCAAACTCTGTGAAAAAAATCAAGTCGATTGGTCGCTTAGTTAGGGCGCAAAGGAAAAATAAACGGGTTCCCTACTTGTCTGCGAAATTTGATGATTCGATTTCATTATATCGAAGACGGTGTGTCGATTTTTCAGTAGTGCGATGTTTCATTGTATCGATGCCTTATTAGTGCGATGTAACGCTAGTGTGGAAAATTTTACAGCGATTGCTCATTAGTTTGATAGTATGTTGGTTTGAAACGCCTACTGTTGTCCCTGATATTTTATGCATTTTTAGACGTAATGGAATACATATTATTTTTTAATTCGCCAAAAAAACGCGCACCGAGGGTTCCGTTTAAAATTTTCAAAAAAAAAATGTATTATATAATGATGTAACAAAAAATTTACAGTTTTTGCATTTTTTCCTTAATTTGTACTATAAGACGTTACTTCGTACCAAATTTCAAGATTCTAAGTTCACGGGAAGTATCCTGTAGGTTTTGATTCCCGTGCGAGTTTCGAAAATTTGCGGAAATTTGCGGCAGGCTGTATCTTTTGATTCCTTTGGCTTTTTGATCACAGCTTCAAGGGACAGTAGACCTGAGTATTAGATATAAATTTCAGTTTGATACCTCCACGCGTTCCTGAGAAAAACGGTCTTGACAGACGGACGGACGGACGGACGGACGGACAACGAAGTGATCCTATAAGGGTTCCGTTTTTTCCTTTTGAGGTACGGAACCCTAAAAATATTAAATATTAGGAACAACGGTTGCCGTTTCGAACCAACAGACTATCGAACTAATGAGCAAATCGCTGCTGTAGGATTTTTCGCTACAGGGTTTTTGACACTAGCGTTACATCGCTCTAATAAGGCATCTGTACAATGTAACATCGCACAACTGAAAAATCGACAAACCGTCTTCGATATAATGAAAATCGAATCATTAAATTTCGCAGGCAAGTAGGGAACCCCAAACAAAGACACTCTGCCATTTATAATATTAGTTAGGGTAAAAGACACAAGTATTATTTTAATCAAGTAGTAAAAAAAAATATTCCACAAGAGTTGTTTTGTATAATTTTGTAACGACAAAAAAAAACAAAAGAAGGATCATTCGATGTTCTGACTATTATTTATTCTGTGTTCTGGTAATCTAGCTAGATAGTTATTGTGATTGTAAGAAAACAATGCACGAGATAAATGTACCATATATGAACATTTTATGGCAACCCGCTTCATCTTAGGTATTACAAACAGACTCATTCATGAGAAAATTTCTTTATAATATCTTCATCAAGATGCACACCGATATTCATTTAAGTGCTTAACAGAGAAAATGCTCATAAAAAGCTCTATCATTTAATTACAGCATTATGGAAGCTTATCTGAATTGCAAAAGAGAATGCTGCAACCTTTATTTAAATAGATTACTAAAAATTTGTAACGTGCGATATTATTATGTCTTATTTTAAATATATTTTGGGTGGATTAAGACACCTAATTCGTCGTTGAAATGACAATACCTCCTAACTATATTTTTTTAATAAATCTTCCCTCCTCCAAACTTTACTTTTTTTTTATTTAATAGACATAAAATTCATTTTGCGTGGACTAAAGATTTTATTCTATCTGGAATTCACATTTTTAAATAGGTATTATAACTTTGTGGAAATGGCATTTTTTTGTGATAAATATTAAACAAGAAAATATACTAGAAAAAAGCAACTTGTCTTATGTCGTCGATCCCGTCAGAGCGGCATGAGACAAGTTGCTTTTTTCTAGTATATTTTCTTGTTTAATATTTATAAAAGTATATTTATTATATTTTCTTTTATTTTTCTTTCAAATTGAATCCAAATTACTTCGTCGCCGTTGAAGATGAAATAATACGAACTGGTTTTATTGAGTTCCATTAAGACAATATCATTGTGCGAATTAACTAACTTCCGTTAAGTCAGTCGGGAAGCAGCTCCGTTATAAATTTAACTTTATTCATTTCAAAATTTAAGTAATGGTGTTTTCAATGACAATGAAAACTTGGCTTTGAAATATTGGTTTTCGTTTCTAAATGTTAAGGTTTAACCTTTTATTTAAGATTTTTATGTTAAGGTTTTTTTAGATAGAAAACCTACGTAGAAACAACCTAATCGATATAACTCCTGTTTTTCGCGTCATTAGACTGACCGTTCCTGCCAACTCTGTCGGCTGTCGGAGCTTGCAGGACATACTCGTATCGCAATTGCAATACTTGCGTCAATATATACCTACCGTACGTCAAAGTGACGTGTGGTTATCTTTAGGGTCAGTTTTTCGCCGGCTCTTGGGAAAATGTGTTATTGCGACTTTTTGAGAATAAAAATATATACATATTTTTATTCGTTTTTTTTTACTTGTTTTAGGCCAAAACAAGTAAAAGTTTTAGGCTAAAAAGAACATCATGACGCCACGAATTCGTTGCGTGTATATAAGATCAAATTCAATATTATTAAAATCAGAATATTCGTAACTTCAATATCATTGATATCCGATAGATTTTAGTGTAATTAAAGTATTATTAAGTTCATCAAGAAGATAGAGTAATCATAAAGAAGGAAAAGCAATAAAAATTAAGATAATAGCTGGGATAATAGTTCAAATTAATTCAATTAAGTATTTGATTTTCTAATAAAAAACGATTGTCGCGGACCGGGCGTCTACGCTCGGGAGGAGACGTGAGGGAGGGGTCCGGTGACGTTACCACCACCACCGTCGGCCGCCGCCGCCGCCGCCGCCCCACCGCACGGACCTGCGACACTCTTGCTTGGACTCCTAACCACGAATGCACGTACTCGTACCTATATGGACTTCCAACGCGCCATCGCCATTTTGTTACCACCACGGCGGCGCGGTCTTAGTACTTAATATTACCTATTTGTCATCACGGCTAATAAACCAGCCCATTTTGTTATACAGTCCACTCTTTTATTAAAGTCCTCAGTAGGACCATTTCCAGCCTTTAAGGCCAAAATGAATAAAAAATGATATTTGCGTAGGTTTTTTATATTGCAGACAGACATTACAAAAAGTTGATTTTGAAAAGTTTACATAGTAAATTATAAGACTGGAGGGAGAGATTCCTCAATGTTTAAGTTTTGTAAATTAAGAAGTACCTTGTATTGTTCTTTTTTTTTACTTAATTACATACATTAAGACATAATATCACATTCATAAACCTAGTATAACCATAATCCAAAATATGCTTACTAAAAAATTCGCATATCGAGACGTATGGTTATCTTAAGACGTGTACAGTGAAATTTAGTTATCTATCTAATGTGATGACTATGCATGACTTATGAATAATCTCGTTAAAAAATTTAACCCTACTAAAGTACAAGGTAACATTTCTAAACCAACGATACTATAAGGTTCGAACAATCGCAACACCTCCAAACAATAACAACGATAGGCCGTCTGAACAAACATGTAAGTATAGAGAGTATATCGAACGGAATATTGTCTTGTTTATTAGAACCGGACGCTGCCTCAGGCGAGGATCCAATATAATGGAATACTTCAATGTTATTTGCAGACATGGGTAAGTACCAGATATGCCTCGGGCGCGTATTAACGTGAGCAATGCGTCGGAATCGCGACGACACGAATAAAGACCCGGATTGACGAACGACGTTGTATCGCTACTGATGTCGCCTTTTGGAATTAGTTGATGGGTAAAGTAGCCTTTCACAGTAAAGTAGTACAACGGAATAGTTCTCCTATGCAATATATGCAAGACTAACCTTCGCTCGCGTCACCGTCGTTCGCAGACATTCGGGAAATCATAAGGAGAGCAAATGGTTGCGATGGGTTCCCTCTATCTGGCAGAATCTTGATGCGCAGAAACTCTTTGGCTTAACACACTTCGCAGAATCTTTTTACATGAATATTTTTTAGGCAGAAAAAATATTTATCATAATTGTTGATGTGCAGAAGGTTTTTATGGCCGAATTTACAATGGCTGTACTTACTGTTTTAATACTGTTAAGATGGCAGAATTTTATTTGGTATAATGGCATAATTTTATTTCGCATACTTTTGTATCGCATACCTTTTATTTACTACCGCCACGATTATTTGGTATAACTTCACTTGGCATACTACGAAGAATTTGATTTGGAATAATTTCGTTAGATTAATAATGAAAATTTCTACAACTTTATATAAAAAAACATTATATAATTTCATTTTATATTTTATAAATAATATATAAAAATTCTGCAATAGTGTGCTATGCTAACCAGTGATAGAACCGAAACGCGCTGTAAAACCCACTACATGTGACGGAAGTCATGATTGCTGCCTGATGCTTGCTGCAAGGAGCAAGCTTGCTTGGCAGAATGTTTGCGCATTATAATGAAATGAGCCATTACATTTCTGTCAAAAGACAATTCTTCCTGTGAACATTCTGCCAAATAATGATTCTGCTTTTTGATTATTATGGATAAGGAAATTCTGAATAATGATGTTTCTGCTTTACAAAATTATGCGTTTTGAATGTATGACAAATGAGTGTATGTCAAACAAGTTTCTGCGAAATGAGGTTTATGCCAACCGTTGTTATGCAGAATAAAATTATGTCTTACAAAATTTGCCAAAAAGCGAAGACCCGGCTGTGATAATATGTTTAATCCAGGGAACAAATCCGCGTTCACGGTTTTTAAATAAACATGCGAATATTCAATCTTTCACAGTTAAGTAGGATGAAACATGGAAACGTTGAAATAAATAAGGCGGAGTTTTTAACTTACGAGATTAGTTTTAAATCAAAATTTCAATTTTCTAAAGAATAGAAATCTGATTAGTATCGTAAAAGTACTGATTTTAATAAGGGTCAGAAGAATTTTGTACTGCGATAATATTTCTTAAGTTTTACTGTACGAGGTGAATGTAGGACGACTGTGTTTTTTTGTTTAAGTAACATAATTTCAATACCCTCCGTATTGAAATTATGTTACTTAAACAAAAAAAATGTTATAAAAACAAAATTCTGCATCATCCATAATTAAACGTTCGAATTTGCAGGAAGATCTGAGTCCCAAGCGGAAGTAGATTTTACAATAAATTAACAAACAAACATTACTTCCAAATGTTATTCGACGATCTAAACACGAATTCCCAAAGGACATTAAATTTTGCTAAAGCTTTTTGCACAATTATGCCTCAAGCAACAAGGTGGGCAAATGCCAAGGATCGGCGCAAACAAAGGTCCGGGTTTGAAACGCAACATTGTATTATTGCCAACCCTATTTTTGTTCTTTAGTGTATCAACCCTTGAGCGATATCTCACGCGTGCGTCCTCTATTATTACGCGAATAAAAATAATACAAAAGGATTTCTTGATACAGATTGCTGCAAGCTTTTTTGAGTTGTTTGAAAATAAATTTGAAAGGAACAAGTCAAAACAAATAAATACGTACATACAACCTAGTGAGTTGTGGATAAAGCTAAAATTTTATTTAACCACTACTTGTTTTATTTCATCCCCATTTTGACTTAGGTCTCTGCGATGCGATGCGGTGCAGCGTCGCAGTTTTTGTGGGAGCCCTAAATTTCGTTGCCAAAATAATATATAGCTTTTATTCTTTTTCTCGGTTCAATCTACCGGTGAACTGAATTTCGTCAAAACAAAAAAAAACTGTTGCGTGATACAGATTTTAAGACGCTATACGGAATGTACTTTTTGATATATATCTATAGGATGGTTAGATATTATGTTACTTACAAATCGGGTAATAAGATAAATACATTTCTACATACCTTCATCTAGATTTGTACTAGAACTAGAAACTCTATTTTATGATTATGCCTCACTTTTTCTTTTCGAACGGACCCCTTAAAAATACGAAAATTCATGATTATTCTCAAATGGGGTTACAATTACTTATACCATTGGAAATTGGACAACAATAGTATTCAGCATCGTGTAACTAGTTTCATTTCTCTTTAATCGCTATAGTTATTTACTACGAAGTGGTTTCCTGGTTTTTTCGCCTAATCTGCAAAACCAGTCTCGCTCCCGCGCGCATCCAGTTTGCTTTCCGTGGTTTAGTGCAGTAAGGAATAGAATGTACAATAAGGACAATATTATATAGTTCTTTTCTTGGGTTCTGTATATTTGTGTGTGCAAAAGTGTGTGCTTCCCTTTTATGACTCGCACCTCAGCGATCTACCATACACATAATAATAATTATGTCACTAAAAACTTATGGTATGCTATATTATGTCACTAATTATTGTCACCGCATAGAGAAATACACGTGGAAGCCGGCAGTTGCAAAGTGAAAAAAATCTTTTATTTTCCATGTTTATTATTGTATGATTTGCTGATTTTTCTTGGTCCGATTTACCTTCGTCATATTTCGACCCTTCGACACTGCTATGTAGGTATTAATTTAATCGTTCCAAAGCAGGCATGCTCATCTAGGAGTAAAAGAAAAACATAGAACGCTAGGCTACTATAGCTTTCCAGTCCAAATAGGTAGGTAGTAAAAACCTATCATCGGACAGTGTATATTCGAAAATGTAGCCTTGGACTGGGAACCAGTTACTAAAGTTTCCGTGCAACATCTTATATCCCTATGTATAAATAAATAAAATAAATATTTCCATACAATTACACCAATTATCTAGCCCACGTTAAGTATCATGAAGAACTTGTGTTATGGATACTCGATAACAGATAAACATACTTATATCCTTTTTTTTGTAAATACCTACATAATATACATATTAAACACCCAGACCAAGACAAATAGACATGTTCAAGCACACAAATATTTGCCTTGTCCGGGGATCGAACCCGGGACCTCTAGCGCAGAAGGTGGGGTTAGTACCCCTGCGCCAAACAGGTCGTCATGTATGAAAAGTAGACCCAATAAATAGGTCCACGAATCCAAAGATTTAAAAAAAAACCTCAGTCATTGTGTCCTTTCAGCGTTGAATTTCAGGATTTTCATGAAATTGTTTGGGTTCATTATCCAAAGTTGGTAGTTAGAGTACATAGAGCCTATAAAGTTTTACTAATAAGCATGTGTATTGAAACAAGCCCGGGGCAGAATAATAGACAACTTCAACATCGGATATACCGACAGTTGTATAACTACTGAGCTGCTGAAATAACCGCC
This sequence comes from Chrysoteuchia culmella, assembly GCA_910589605.1. Classification (NCBI taxonomy): domain Eukaryota; kingdom Metazoa; phylum Arthropoda; class Insecta; order Lepidoptera; family Crambidae; genus Chrysoteuchia; species Chrysoteuchia culmella. Next base: position 14,691,432 of record OU342653.1, read on the forward strand.
ACGGAGATGCGGATTATGCGTTTCTAATAATGTAAAAAAATACTCAATTAATTCAGAAATTGAGTTCATAGTTGATAAACATAATGGTATTGAGCCTTGTTTTATTGTGTCCCAAACATCGACATTGCTGCTATTTAACCTTGTCTTGTTTGTCGCAGCAATTAAACGCAACGCTATGCTAACACAGACTGACTGAATGGTAACAGACATTGTATCTGCACTATACTTCTTGAGGTTCTATTCACGTTGAGGCGTCCAGATCGGTGGTAGGGCGGACACACCTTTCCGTACGATCTCCCGCTATCCCTCCAGGGGCTACGGCCCCATCCATCTGTCAAATGAAGTCGATGACGATGCCGACGACACTTGCGCGGTAGGGGTTGCTGCCCAGGTTGGCAGACTGTCTGGCGCAGTCAGATACGCAGTAAGTAGCTGCACAGAGCCAGTGAAAGTACCTTCGTAATAAGGTGTTAAAGTAAGGTCCCATACGATTCTGTCACCTCAACTGCTGATACAGCATGTAGCATTTGTCTTTTTTCTTCAACTTGTCTTTTTTGTCGCACCGCTCTGGCATCACCGCTCGTGACCAAATATTAGCAGACATTCTAGCTGCACAGTGCCAGTTAATGTAACTTTGTAATAAAGGTTGCACGATGAGGACCCACGCGGTTCCTTCTCCTTAACTGCCGATACAAGCATACGGCATTTGGACTGTCTTACGTTGCCGCAATGCTGTGGCGTCACAGTCCGTGACCGAATGGTAACAGACATTGTAGCTGCACAGAGCCAGTTAATGTAACTTTGTAATAAGGGTTACAGTGGGGGCCCATGCGGTTCGGTCGGCTTTGTTCCCCAGACGTTGTTGCATAATTTCGTTATGCCTTCTCTACTGAGAAATCTTCTGGGTTCAGATGTGGTAATTTTGAGCGGAATAATCATCATTATAAATTAATTCTTGCCTTTCGAATTGCTTCGAATATAGTGACCAAAACGGAGACAAAGGCAAGGTAGGTCGGACGGGACTTCGCAGCCGTTCACATTGTAGGGAAAAAAGTATTAAAAAAAATTACTTTTAACGTGTGATGCATATTTACATTTAACCTGTCCTGATAATCTGTAAGTAATAACCATTTTTATTAATTATGTGAAAGTACCAACAAAGTATTTTTGGCCAAGTATTTCTGTCAATCTAACAGTCATCCATATAATCATGAAACTTAAAACTGAAGAAAAATTTAGTAGGAAATTCAGTCTCATCTAAATAGATTCATTATAATTATTAATTATAATATTAAGACAAACTTAAAACCGTTAATATTTTTCTATTAAGTACAAAAAGATTAACATTTGCAACATCTGCCTAGGCCTACGCACGTGTTACTAACCATGTGCTACAAAAACATATTTCAAGGACTTTATCTCCATTCGCATTTGTTTTTCAGCCAAAGCACTTAGGATTTACGATCGAAATTTATGTCTTCGCACTCTTGACCACGCGTTGGCACGTTTCAAGAGCTTAGTTCCGATAACAAATCTGTGCTTCAAATTAAATCGACATCCTGTCTAGTTCCAGGAAAATATGCTGCAGATCAGTTCTGAGAAGATTTTGTTGGATAGCTCTTTGCAATTTTAGATTCTAATTAATGCAAATAAAACTTATGTTGCTACTGCTGATTACTCTTTCTTAGAAGATTAATCCTAATAAAGTTAATGAATAATAATTATGTTCTATAAATATTAAATATTACCCTACGAAGTTAAAATATATTTGAAGTTAGTGTAATAGATAACTATATTTTGCGGGCCTACCATCATCTATTAGAAACCATCATGCCTTATGCACGTTTTGTTTTTGTTGAAGTTGTCACATTTTGACACACTTTGGAGGCGATGATTAAGCGAAGATGTCACAAAACTTCCGCCAAAAAATAAGCTTACTTGAGATTTGTAGTACGAAATAGCATAGTAAGATTCTGCGTGGAAGCAAGTAAATTAGCCGAGTTATTTTCATAAAAGTTCACTTTGAAATTGCATAACTAAAATAAAAATGACGGTGATTTGTTTTAACAGGACAAAGCTGTAAAAAAAAAGCAACTGTTCGCAGCAACGTAAAAGTGACACTCAACATTATCTTGGCTAACCCATAATGTCCGTTCAAAAAGTCTTTAGTGTATGACGTCATACCTTCATATCTAAATTACATCCTAAACAGGCTACTTGTAGAACATGTTGAGTAAATAGCGCCCGTAGGAAGCATCGCCCGGAACAACGATTCAGAGAACGTTATTGTGTAATAATTACTTATACCGCACTTAACTGTTCCGAGTTGTTCGAGCGGTTGGATGGTGTGGCAGAGACTTTTAACTGATGAGTGTTTTTGTTTGAAAACTATCGAATCGCGAGTATTGCGTACAAGTACTTTTCGATTTTATTTTATATATTATCGTAATAATTGTTTATTCACGCTTTCTGATCTTTTTTGTGACTTATCAATAGATGTGATTAAAATCTTGCAAAATATACTTCTAATAATAGTTTAAAATGTAAAATTATATATTACTTAGCTTATTACCAAATGTTAAGTATGGAATCGAGTAGGTATATTACTTTAACGGCACTATTTAGACAGCGTGGGGCCTAGAACTGGGGAAAATATTGAAAATAGAAACTCTCTAAAGTTTACAAACTTATTCTGAACAGATTCCAGTTAATCAAAACCCAAGCACTACTCACAATAAGAATTTAAAGTTACGATTCATAATCAGTGTATTATTGCAAAACGATATTATCGCTAGCGTTGCGAACTTACCGTAGTACAGGGGTCATTAAAAAAGCTTACGCAAAACACCATGATAGTGATATCCATTAGAAAATTTACCTTTAACTCTTTGACTTGAGCAACAGCATACATTTTTTGTTTCAAATTAATTAAAATCTGTAGGTTATTCTTAAATATCGCAATGACAGTTATCTGTTTACAATTTTATCCGTCATGCATGACATGTCAACTAATACCAAGTTTACTCTTTGCACCAAGTAGATAGATTCAACCATGGAAATAATTCCAAGTACTAATACTTAATAATAAGTACTAGTAGGTAGTACCTATTAATTCCATGGATTAAACGCTTTTTACGCTATGATATTTTAAAAAAGAAGATCACAGTGTAAAAAGAGGCTAAATTTAAAATAATAGTTTTGATAAGTAAAGTCAAAACATTGTCATGGTAATTTCTTTGGTTTCAGTTACAATTAATTTAAATTTAATATTTGAATTGGATTTACTTACACAATTTGCAATGTCAAAATGGCTTTGAGTGCAAAATAAACACTTCAGAAAAAAACAATACCTACGTGGACTCATGACGTGCGATAGTAAGACAATATTTTTTTTCTATCAGCCGACACATAAATTGGCAAAATGACGTTCCGAGTAGCTCCGAAAGAGTTGAGCGGAACTGTTGTTTGCATTACATTGAATTTACTATTAAGTTTGTTAGAAAAAACTTTAAGATTAGATTTTAATTAGGGGGGACCATAATGATTCAATTACTAGTGATTTACAGAGCCTCCGTTTGTAATATTGTTGTAGTTAGGTCTCGATATGGTGGTGCGCGTATGGATAGAAGTTAATTCTGACCAAACGCTAACCAAGTTACTAACCAAAAGCTAACACGCTCCGCCTGCGGTTTTGAAGGCTAAGCAAATTTCGCAATGGTCGGTGTCGAGACGGGTGATCAAAAATTTATGATCTCCAGCTCCTCCGAGTTTCAAATTGGTCTCGCTCGGCTGTAAACTATAGTCGTTAAGACTCAATATGCCATCATGGTCCAATCCATTCACAAGGAAGGCTAGTAGGGGATATTCAAATATAATAAGAGATTTCACGAAGCCCTTTCCGCACTTGCCGAACCTAAGCCGAGTGCCGATAGACGGGCGATGAGCATTTCTCGAGCGGCTTTAAGACGACCATAATTCTGAGAGCGCTTCTCGGTATAATCCGGCAACATGTTGTTGAACGGTTTCACAGTGCATTTGCAACGATCTGCATAGCGTTTGTATTTTACTATCAAACTAGGCAAATGTTTGCACTCAGCCTAATAGTGTTCGCGAGCTCTGTAGATAGTTTTGCTGTTCTGCGTGTTTGTTTTAAGATGAAAATTTATTTGTATTGATTTGGAACGGAGCGTGGATAACCAGTTAGTATTTACGTTGATATCTGTTGCGTAGTTGTCTAAGGGCTATTTAAGTTTAGAATTATTTTCGCGGATTTCAACTATGCTCTTCATTTCTGAGGCTAACTATAACTTTTTTTTTTTCAAAGAACAGGTGTTGTTACTCTCGATGGTATCGGATTGAGACTAAATATCAATCATTATTACTGATTTTCGACGTTGATTCGATTTTGATTGCCACTACAATCAATTTCTAGAGTACAAAATTACTTTATTTACTAAATTAAAGTATAACTTTTTTGTTTAATTAATTATTTTAAGTAATAATTACTGACTTTTGACGTTAATTCAATCTTTAAGAGTAAGGGGGCATGTATTAATCCAGCAGTAATCACATAAAACCGAAAGTGCCTGAATCTTCTTGGTGGATATTAAGTGAAGCTCATTTAAATGTAAACAGAAACTGAAAGTATTTTAAAAGCACTGGATAAGGGCTGTTTGTATTTTTTTTATTTATCTAGATCAAATAGGCCAACATTTTTTGTATGGCATACCTATTAGACGTAAACTTTTATCAAAGAACGAACCAAGAAGTGCGCTTACGCATTATAACGAGTTGATTGAAAGTCATCTTTAGAGTGTGACGTCACACGCCCCGCCGCTCATAGTGGTCACCTTCAGACTTCATGAATGACTTCTAATTAAGATTCAAAAATCTTCGGATCAAGGTAGCTAACAATTTTAAGCTTTTGACCTTAGCCGAGCTAAAGTCTCAAAAAAATATCTAGTAAAAATTATCTTAGACATGTTTTATACGCGACAAAAACTCATTTAATAATAGTATCACATTACAATAGAGCAATTGAAATATAACCACAGACTAGAAATCGAAAACCCAACGAACCGCTACTATGGGCCCCCGCTGGTTCGGAAGGGTAAATTTGGAATCATAACACAATGAAAAAGCACGGTTATTTTACACTATGCGGTAGATTATATCTTCAACATACAAAATCAACAGGAAACTTCCAAATGGGGCATGTAACCTACACTTATTATGGATGCTGCGCAATTCAATCGGGAGGGGTGAATAAATTTTGAAAAGCAAACTCTAGGGGTTCCTTCAAACAATACGTTAAATAAAAGTAATTTGCTACTATTTTTTAGCAATAGCACGTAGCAAGCTTCGAAAAGTTAAATTCAATTTTGCAGCTGAAACAAAGTAAACAGCACAAGCATTCGGCGTCAAGTTTCAAACTAGATTAGTCACGCCGAGTTCAACAGAAATTACTATGAACGTTTTACTCTGTTTTGTAAAAAGATAACCCACTTTCTTATCATAGCAATTAACGAGAAACCAAATATTAACGTAATTATGCTATCTGGAAATATAAAGTTGTTTAAATTCTTGGAAATAGTTGTATAATTTCTAGTTCTCCCTGCCGGTTCTGTGAATTTGTTACCCAATTATAATTTGTGAAATATTTTGATTACCCAAAAATATTAGACGCTTAAACCAGAATCAACAAGGATTTATAAAAATGATCTATTTTGAATGATATTTACCTACGGATTGATAGTTGGTTAAAAAAGTACTTTTTTCTGACTTTATAATAATATTAACCGCCTCTGTGGTCTAGTGGTATCACTACCGGTATGAGACCCATGGGCCCCGGGTTCGATTCCCAGCGGGGGTACATATTAGATTCGATTTGGTTTGGTAGGACTTGCTGTAAGTCCGCCTGGCTCAGTGACTGAGGATTCCGGAAGAGGCTCGCTTCCATCTTCAGCCTTATCAATCAATACTTAACATCAGGTATGATGAAGGCTAAGAGTATCCCCGTCTTTCATTAAAAAAAAAAATATATGCGTCTTTAAATAAATAAAATAAATGTTTCTTACACTCATACCAATTAACCTAGACCCAAAGTAAGCACTGCAAGGCGTGAGTTATGGGATACTAAGGTACCGGAAATACTTATAATCATATATAAGTACATATATAAGTATTTATGTGTACAAATATATATAAAGGTCCATGACTCAGGTACAAATGCTCGTATTCATCATACAAACATTTGCCCCTACCTGGATTCGAACCCAGGACCTCAGAGTAGCCTTGAAACAGTGTACCTAACCTTTACCACGAAGGATGTCTTATGCAAGAACTACACGGATTTTAATGGCATTTGGTGAACAGTTAGTTTATCATCTCGTTCAAAATTAAATATGATGTTATTCATCTTCTTTGTGAAAAAATAAGGACACCTGTAGTTTTTTTTGGCTTAGTGTGTTTGTAAAAATTAATTGTTCTGAAATCAGTATAAATAAAGTAATTATTGGTTAGACGTTTAATGAATTTTTTTTTTTCATAAATACCATGTCTAATTGTTCCTTATTCTATGGTTAATTTTGCACGGTCTCATTGCTTCAATACTGATGTTTGCGTAAGCCCGCACACTGTGTACTTTGTTATTACCCCGGGAATTATTAATAAAAAATTGTAAAAGCCAAAACATAGATATGACGTGGTCCTAACAAATATTAAAGCCAACATTTTTTGTGTTAGGAATCAAGTTTGTTTTTAAGTGAAATTTTTATATCCATCTTATTACTAAGGAACAAGATTTTTATTTACTACCTACAACCATAAAAAATATTTGTTTGTCAATACAACATTAAACTGGTTTACGGACGGCGAATATTTCAACCTGCATATTTTGTAAAAGTACAAATGTTTTGGTAAATACAAGTCTGAATCTAACTATAGATAACTAGATGCATTTTTTACAGAAAGTTGAACATTTTTGTAATTAGAACAGTAGCACTACTACGAAATCTGCAGATTAATTTTCATAGCTAAAAATAATATTTGTTTAACCAAAAGTACAAACGATAAGGTGGTAAAATTTAAACGCTGTCAACTTTAGAAAATAATCATATTGCATAAACTCAAATATAAATAATAAATAAAACGTTTAAACCTCTCATAGAAACAAAACACATAAAATGCATATCCCTCATAAGCCTACCCATAACTCTCATAGACTCATACGCAAGCAGAAACCGGCGGAAATGTCAATTCATTACTTTTTGTTTATCTACCGTAATCCCGGGATCCCTTAAAAGTTTTTTTGTCCTTATATTTTTTTTCAAAGATGCTGAGCTTCGGTAGCCTCTGCCACGTGGGACCAGACAAAATTTGATAACCAATAGGTTTAGATGTGTAATAACATCTCTTAAATTACTGTAACGGCTAAAATATTCTATTCTACACTTACTCAAAATTCTTCCCCATAACCCGTAACATAATTTCGTCATGCAAAAAATGCAATTTGAATAGAGTAAATCTTGGTTGTAGGTTTCCTATTTACGCTCTATTTTACAATACTTGGCAACCGCCTCTGTGGTCTAGTGGTACAACCACCGGTATCTGACCCAGGGGTATCCCACTGGTATCCCTACATATTGTATTAGGTTTGGTTGGTGGTAGGACTCGTTGTAAGTCCGCCTGGCTAGCTACCACCATCTTATCTAAGTCTGACGCCATAACAATAATGTTTTCAGCATTGTTGTGTTCCGGCAGTTAGATATAATATTCCGGGGAAGGCCCGCTTCCATCTTCAGCCTTATCAATAGTTATCATCGGGTATGATGAACGCTAAGAGTCTCCCCGTTGTTCATAAAAAAAAAATAGGCGTGAGACTGCCGTGGTAAAGCTATTGCATAGCATTTTTTATCATAGATTTTTTAAAAGAAATTATATTTTCACACAAATTTTCATACAGTTTTTTTCATCATTGACCATTATTAACCCCCGACGCAGCACAAAGAGGGGTGTTATAAGTTTGAAGCCTATGTCATGCTTTGTCTATCTGTACATAAATTCGTAGTGCCTAAACTAATTAAGCGATTTCAAAGCGGTTTTTTTTTAATTTTGTGTGTAATTTAAAAAGGATGAAATAAAAATAAAATATAAAATTTTTAAAAAACCCCGACACAAAAAAAAAACAAAAAAAAAATCTCTCTCGGTCGGGGGACCACAAAAAGAGAAGTACTAAAAGGGTTATACGTTTGGGGTCCCCCGACCGAGGGAGAAATTTTATTTTTTTGGATTTTTTTTGTTATTCACAATCGTAACGAAGCAACCAAAATCTATGACACGGAGTGGGGGTGTTAGGTTTTTTCGTTACGGAATTTCTTGGTTCGGTCGCCGCGCTCAAAGCCCGCGATAAAAGCTATGCAATAGCATAAAAAAAAACTTAATGCTCATATCTACAAACGATTTCGACGACGATTTGACGTAAGTAAGTGTACTACTCAAATTATAAAAAAATACATAGACATAGACAACACAACCCTCAACAAATTCGAAATCACATCCAACTCATCCTCACCACATGTTCAGTATTAGTGTAACGCAGAACTTAAGTCCAACGATCATAATACACAATGTTGGGGATTATGAGGGATTCTGCTGATTTAGGACTACCACTGGTGGTCTGCCACCCTGTACGTTTTGTCACCGTGACATGCGGTAAAGAGTAGTTGAGAGGTCATAATGCATCTGTTGTTGTTGAAATTATGGGAGTTGTTGTGACGTAGGAACTTATTAAATCGTAAAGAGCACTGGATATAGTAATTATTATCAGATTTATTCATAAGCTTTGAACTACGAATTGAAAGCGAACACGGTTCATGATTTGTGCGAACATCGGTTACGTTTTTCTCCATTAAATTAAATAAATTAAATTAAATAAATTATTGCATACAATCACACCAATTATCTAGCCCACGTTAAGTTTCATGAACTTGACTTGTGTTATGGATACTAGATAACGGATAAACATATATACTTTTTTTTTGTAAATACATACTTAATTTACATATTAAACACCCAGACCAAGACAAATAGACATGTTCATGCACACAAATATTTGTCTTGTCCGGGGATCGAACCCGGGACCTCTGGCGCAGAAGGCGGGTTTAGCACCCCTTAGAAAAATATTGGAAAAAATTAACTCGGCTTCAATTCGAATTCACTTGTGGCCGAGTAAATTTTTTCCAATATTTTTCTATTTAAAATTTACCATAAGTATAAAAATAGCATTGAAAAATGCAAAAATTACAAAATCATATATTATGTATGTATTTACAAAAAAATAGTATATAAGTATGTTTATCCGTTATCTAGTATCCATAAGACAAATTCTTCATGATACTTAACGTGGGCTAGATAATTGGTGTGATTGTATGGAAATATTTATTATTGATTATTATTTATTATGTGTAGGTACATACCACAAGATGTTCGGACAAGTTGTTTTAGATGCTATTACTGTTTTAACATTGACTTTGAACTTGATATACACTTAAGACTGATATGCGTAAGCATATCAAAGTCAAATGAGACTTGGCGAAATATTTTCGTTAGCAATAATCCCTAATATAACGTCAAGATAGATATTTTAAGCTGTGCTGTAGTCAGTTGCTTATTTAATTTATCTAAGACGTTATATAAATCGTTGTCAGACAACCATATCTGTGGCATATTCTGTATACAGCTTTAACTTATTAGATTAAAGTAATTCCAAAATAGCGACGAATGTATTATTCAGAAAAAAAAGTTCAATAAGATCGAAAACGTATTGAGGCCAATTAAGTAACTATCTTATATCATCTAATTAGTTCAGTAAAAATAAAACATTCGTTCTTTTGATAAAGTAAAATATTAAAATTAGTATTAAAATATCCATAAACGGCGTTTCAATTAAATTTTCTTCTGAAAGTAGATAATTAGACCCAACCGTCACCGGCCTTAATTTAGCCCTAGATAATTTAGCAGAATGATTAAATCTCTGATCTTCCTCGCAATTTTATCTCTTAACCTATAAATATGCAGTAACTAAGCCAATTTAATTCCGTGCCTATATTAGGGGTCTTTTAACAACATTTGTTGGGTCATTCTGTCACCCCTTCTGCTAATGCTCATGTTCATTCATGATTCGGGGTCTATATGGCCCTGTGTTGTGTTAACACAGAAATTACTAACGAAAGGTGTGACATAAGCTCTCGAACCATATTCATGCGCACGAAATGAAACCAGAGCGCATGGTTTTGTAGGGTTATGATCCATTTCGAGTACCCCTATTATTTTTAAACGGGCACGGTGCTACCGATGACAATACCGGTTTTTTGTACCTTTATTTTTTTTTATTCGCATTGTTTAATTTTGGTTTGGCCTTTCGTAACGAAGGGTTAGGAATTCGATCCTCGCATTTTCGCAAATAAAGTACGGATAATTATGACGTAAGAGTAACATGATCTTTCTAACTTGTAAATGTAAAACAAAAGTTTTTTTTGATGTATTTGGAAAATATGGATCAGTTTCGTTGTAATGCAAATACAGGGTCATTTTTTAAACATTATACAAAATTTTAAGTTCGACTCAGAATCGGTAAGAGAATAAATTTCTCCTAAAAACTTAGGCTGAAATACGACAATTTTTGTTGACCATACGAGCGCGTGATCAGTCTGATTTGCATGTAGAGACAGTTTTTTTTGTCATATTTCAAAGAGAAAGTTATTCACTTACAGATTCTTATATCGAACTTATAAAAAATTTATGGTGTTTAATTATCCTGTTTAAAAAGTTTTTTTTGTATTACTGGAAATTAGGTAAGGTAAAAAACTTAACATTTTTTATATAAAAGTTCGCAGTTTTACATAACGTAAAGTATTGTATGTCTAACGTACTTTTCTATAAGTTGATGACCAAATTCACTAAAGACAATTTTCATTTTATAATTAGTATAAATTATAAAACGAAAGTTACCTAGGTTGAAGAGGTGATAATATTTTTTTTATTTATTATATAAAAAACCAATATACTGGGTGGCTAAGGGGTTGCGTACAACTCTGGTCCCCCATGGCCTGTGGCAAAAAGAAGGCAAGAAAAAAAAAATATATATATATACTGGGTGTTAAGAGACCCATAACGAAAACGGCAGCCAGCACGTATTCTCCCCATCGTCTATCATTTTCTTGTATAGTCCAAATCTTGGAACCTGATAGTATAGGAGTTATTGAGGGTCAAAGTCAATAACACCCAGTATATTAGGTGCTATATAGTTATAATTATAATAAATGCATAAATAATCACACGATTACCTACCCCACGTTAAGTTTCATGAAGAACTTGTGTTATCGATACTAGATAACGGACAAACATACTTATATACTTATTTTTGTAAATACATATCAAACAACCAGTGCAGTATATGTTATGTATTGTTAATACGACGATTCCTTTCTTTAACAACGATCATCCTCGCAGATACCAATATTCGCCTTAAAGCGAGACACTTTTACATAGAAATTAATATGCAACAACGCTGCAGTCCATATGAATTGCTTACTTATCGTTTATTGTCACTTAACACACTCGGGCGTAAAGGGGTTAACATTTTGCTCGGATAATTTGCTTAAACGCAGTTTACAAGTTTAAGTGGCGCCGGTCAGCCGTCGGCCATTTTAGGCAGGTCTTAATTGAAGTCTAAATGTTTTAGAAGCAACAAGACGACGCTATAAGTTTTGGTGAACCTGTTACTATAACAATAGGATCTTTAAGTAATGAGTTAAGGCGGTCGGCTATAGTGCCTTAAACTAAAAAAAACAGAAACATAATACCTATTCCAAAGTTTCGTTTTAAGTAGAAAGTGTTCACTTTGACGTCCTGTTTGGCGCAGGGGTACTAAGCCCACCTTCTGCGCCTGAGGTCCCGGGTGCGATCCCCGGACAAGACAAATATTTGTGTGCATGAACAAGTTTATTCGTCTTGGTCTGGGTGTTTAATATGTATATTATGTATGTATTTACAAAAAAAGTGTATAAGTATGTTTATCCGTTATCTAGTATCCATAATACAAGTTCTTCATGAAACTTAACGCGGGCTAGATAATTGGTGTGATTGTATGCAATTATTATTATTACTTTTGTAAGGTTCTACGTTTCCTTTCATAAATTATTGACTTGAATTGATCGATTTTCTTGAAAATCGATTAATTCATTTTTATTGGCTGAATGCCTGACACTCGTTGTCGTGGCTTGCTAGTCTGTGTAAAAACAGAAAAGGAATATGGCGCGTGGCCGTTGCCTGTCAAGCCACTTTTGCTCGGGCAGCCATCAAGTGCGGACGTTTTTTGGAAATACTGATCTCTGTAGTCTGAAGTTTAAGGTGAGCTTTATAATAAATTATTTGATTACTCAGTTCTACTGTGTTTTATTACAATTCAGAAGTGGGATGATCCCATTTTTATTTACATTCAGTACCAACGTGATAATTTCTTTTAAAATATAACGATAATTCAAAATTTTAACAATAATAAGGTTAAGGTCATGTCAAGGTCAAACTTTTGAGTCGGTTTTATGTCTGTACTGGACACCCTCGGGGTCTACGGGGGGTCGATTTTTCATTATTTTTGAGCTAGGACGCACCGTTTCTGAGATAATTGACTTTTAAGCATTTCATTTCATTTCGGATTTTTCTTTTACAAAACTTTAAAAACGGTACGTAAACAAGAAACGGTACATTTTCGTACATTTCGAGTTCCAGGCAATGCCGCGTGTCGATGACGTGACGCCGATGAGGCGCCTGGAAACGCCAGAACGCCAGGCGGGTACCAGTCGAGGATCGACTAGGCGCAGTCGCAGTCGCACGCGCCAGGAGAGCCGTGGCTATCGCAGTCGTAGCCGTCTCCGCAGCTCCGAGAGAAGACGAGCCCCAAGCCAGGTCATCAGGAAAAGGGAGCATGAAGTGGAACGTCAACGCGAGAAGCTACGTGCGCTGGAGGACGCGCTGCGTAGAGAACGAAGCTGGTCTCGGCGTCATTCGGCAGACAAGGAGGCTCGTGGTCATGAAGTTCGTCGTGCACAACAACGCGATCGAGGAAGGAGCACGACGCGCGCCGGCGGCGGCAGTCGAGAGGTGCGGCGCTCTCAACCCGAGCTGACGAAGCGTCACTCGGAAACCGAACGAAAAGAAAGGTCAGGCAGTCCAACATTTACTTCTAAAGACGTAGCTAATATTATTAACTCGTTAAGTAGTTTAAAGTCTCAAACCCAACCGTTAACAGTAACCGCCTCATCACAATCTAATAATCATATAAATCATAGAAATATCCTTTCTGATTTTGACCCTTCCTCAAAGGGCCAACGAATTGATATTTGGATTAAGAAGGTAAACGAGTGCGCCACTGTTTACGGATGGGACGACAAAACAATAATTCATTTTGCGATGCAAAAGCTTCAGGGACTGGCCAAGCTCTGGTATGAGAGCTTGAACACTATACTGTTTACATGGCCCGAGTGGCAACAAAAATTATTGCTTGCGTTTCCCTTCGAGCAGAACTATGGCCAGTCCCTGGAGGACATGCTTAGTAGGAAAAGTAGGTTTAACGAACCCCTCGAGGTATACTATTATGAAAAATTGTCTCTTTTGAACCAATGTGATATCGAGGGGAAGCGCGCGGTGGATTGCATTATACATGGGCTAACTGACAAAACCATGCGTTCTAGTGCTAATGCTCTACGTTGCTCTCAGCCTGATCAACTGCTTAATTTCCTTATGAGTAATAAGGAGGCACCGCCACACTTTGACCGTAATCATTTTAGAAAAAGACCGTCCTCTGACTCTTTTACTTCTAACAATATGCCAAACCATAGACTAGTTAGGCCACAGAGTACTCAGAATAGTGACTTATATTGTTATAATTGTAGGGAGAAAGGTCACCCATTTTACAAATGCCCTAAGCCGTTAATTCAGTGTACGAAGTGCCGTCGGTTCGGTCATAAGAGTGAAACTTGCAATGCTAAGCCCGAAACCATATCTGATGATAAGCGAAGCAGTATTTCTGTTTCTAAGACAATGACTATAATAACAACTGAATCACATTCGAAGTTTATGAAAGAGGTTCAACTGAACAAGGTACCAGTTATGTCTTTTATAGACTTTGGAAGTGAAGTCTCGCTCATACAACAGTCAATAGCACTCTCCTTAGGTTTGATTTGTGATCATCCTCTCATACCGTTAAGAGGCTTCGGAAATAATGTTGTTAGCTCCTTTGGTGGAGTTATGGTTAGCCTATGTGTCGATGATGTGAGTGCCGATGTAATATGTCATATTGTAGAGGATAGGTTCCTTGATTGTCCATTGCTAATAGGACAGTCTTTTACGGAGCAGGCTCATGTGCTAGTATTTAAAGATGCCGCGAAACTTAGATTCTTTTCTTTAGGTGATGAGACACTTCTACCACGTTTCGATGACGTGAGTGAAAGCAGTGTCAGTGTCGTTGTCTCTGCCGATGTAACGGTGTACGGTGCAGCTGCTGTTAAAGCTCATACTAATAATATGGACAATGGAAACATCTTGCTTAGTGAAAAGATAATAGGTAGACCAGACCACGAGTTGATGATCACGGGTGGTATATACCAGATTAGGAAGGGACAATTTTATGTACAAGTAACTCCAGTGTCAGGTTCCTATATTTTGTACAAGGGTAGTATAGTAGGTAGAGGTAGAAGGGTACAAGTAGTTAATCGGATCTGCCCTTTGTTACACGATTCCCTTGAGGTAGAGCATACCGAGATAGACCCCGGACAAGTACACATAGGTGATTCGATAGACGACTCGGCGAAGCAACGATTATTAGGATTACTATCCAGATTTAAGCACTGTTTTGCCGGATCGTTGAAGGAACTAGGATGTACTAATATGGCCGAGATGCATATTGAGTTGAATAGTAGTCGACCCGTCGTATACAGACCATACAGGCTGTCTCACAAGGAACGAGAGCAGGTTAGGGAAATGGTTGGAGAAATGATGGATGCTGGGATAGTAAGAGAATCTGTTTCGGAGTATGCGAGTCCTATAATCTTAGTGCGCAAGAAGGATGGGAAACAACGGCTATGTGTTGATTATAGGCTTTTGAATTCCGTTACTGTGAAGGAGCGATACCCCATGCCAGTCATCGAAGATGAAATCGCTAGGCTCTCCGGTCAGGCTTACTTCGTTACCTTGGATTTGGCATCTGGTTACTACCAGGTGCCTATATCGGAGGAGACCAGGCCGTTAACATCATTTGTAACCCCGGACGGCCAATACGAATTCAATCGTATGCCGTTCGGGCTTGCTAATGCACCTGCCGTTTTCCAGCGGCTCATGAACAAGGTATTAGGATCTGCCAGGTTTTCAGAAGCCACAGCCTATATTGACGATATCCTCATTTACGGGAAGAGTGTCAATGAGTGTCTAGAGAGACTGGAGAAGGTTTTGCAGTTGATCGAACAGGCAAATTTGACACTTAACCTGTCTAAATGTAGTTTTCTTCAGAGTCAAATCAACTATCTAGGGTACGAGATCAGCGTTGCTGGTGTACGCCCCGGGGATAGGAAGGTCCAGTCGGTAATTGGTTTTCCCCGTCCCACCAATCCACACTCTGTACGTCAATTTTTGGGATTAGTCGGATACTTTCGAAAATTTATTAGAAATTTCGCAACTTTGTCTCACCCTCTGAATAGGCTACTGAAAAAGGACGTGGATTGGTCGTGGTCGGAGGAACAGGATACAGCTTTTGAAAACCTTAAAAAGCGTTTAGTCGAAAGACCGATATTGGCTATTTATGACCCCAATGCGCAAACGGAATTGCACACCGACGCTAGTAGAGTTGGCGTCGGTGGAATTCTTATGCAGCGTCGACAGGATGATAGTTTTAAGCCAGTAGCGTACTACAGCCGTCAAACTTCACCTGAGGAGAAAAACTTTCATGCATTTGAACTCGAAACACTGGCAGTAGTGTGTTCACTTAAGAAGTTTAGAGTGTATTTATTAGGACAAGACTTTAAAATCGTCACCGACTGTAGTGCACTGCGTTCTACATTTTCGAAACGGGACCTGATTCCACGCATCGCTCGCTGGTGGTTGCTCTTACAAGAGTTTCAATGTACGGTTGAGTATCGCGCAGGTTTGAAAATGTCGCACGTAGACGCTTTGTCACGAAACCCACTAGATACTGATGAAACGAACGACACTAGCATAGAGCAGTACCCGTGTGTGATGGCTATTAGTAAAGACGACTGGATTCAAACATTACAATTAGGAGATTCTGAACTTGCTCGAATTCGTGACATATTAACATCTGACATAGATGCTGAAGGACTAAAATATATTAAGGATAATTATATTATTAAGGATGATAAACTTTATAAGTGTCTGGACGGCGATAGGTCTAATTTACGTTGGGTCGTGCCCAAGGGCGCAAGGTGGCAGATTTGCCGAATGAACCATGATGAAATTGGTCACTTGGGTGTGGAAAAGACCCTGGAGCGAATCCGAAAAACTTATTGGTTCTCGAAAATGTCAAGTTTCGTAAAAAAATATGTACAAGCTTGCCTTGAATGTGCATATTCCAAGAAAACAAATACAAATGAGGGTCATTTGCACGCAATTGAAAAGGTGGAAGTGCCTTTCCACACCCTGCACGTCGACCACCTTGGGCCCTTTGTGCGATCTAAGAGAGGAAATTCCTATCTTCTCGTATTGGTGGATGCTTTTTCAAAATTTATTTTTATTAGGCCGGTACGTAACACCAAAACACAGACCACAATACGTGTGTTAGAAGATATTTTTTATACGTTCAGGAACCCCGACCGCATAATCAGCGATCGCGGTACTAGTTTCACGTCCTATGCATTCAAAAACTTTTGTTCCGACAAAGGCATACGACATGTTTTGAACGCTGTCGCTAGCCCAAGGTCTAATGGGCAAGTCGAGCGATGTAATCGTACAATTCTTAATTCCCTCACTGCGCAAAATCTCAATTTTGACGAAAAGGACTGGGATGATAAAGTAGGTAGGGTTCAATGGGGTATAAACAATACCCCACACAAGACAACGGGTAGGACACCGGCTGAAGTAATGTTCGGACCTAAAATGAATTCTGAGATTAATCCAAAATTAAATGAGATAGTTAATGAAACTCGCGAGAATACTGATTTGGTTTCTATAAGAGAGTCTGTTAAAGATAAAATTAATGAAGAACAACAGAAACAAAAATTAAATTACGATAAAAACCGGCGTCCTGCCCGTATCTATTGTGAAGGGGATCTAGTGAAGATCACGAGGGTTTCGTTTGATAATGACGGTAAGAGCAAGAAGCTCCTTCCACCGTACATTGGCCCCTACCGAGTAGTCTCAGTTCTAGGTAATGATCGATATAGAGTCGCTGCTATACCTGGGCTATGTAGCACTAAAAACAAACGCAAAACCACCGTGGCTTCCGATCGAATGTTGCCTTGGGTACACGTGGCGGCTCTGAACGTTAACGAAAGTAACGATGATAGTGATGAGGAAGATGAAAGCACTAATAGTAGTAATGAAACCGTAGATGTGTAGTTTAAATTTGAAGAAACTTGTTTACAGAATCATACCCTTAATGCGCTTTAGAATACATTGTATGTATATAATATTCCTATCAAAACTAGTTTATATTATAATGTTGTATACAATTTATGAAACTAAGTGTACCTACTTTATATGAAAGCTTAATGTAGACAGTTCAATTTGAAAATGTGATGCGTGAATTGTGAAGGAAGGGCCAGCTCGTACATAGCGCATTCTCCAATGATTAACAGCCCTGTATGTTTTCGTGATAGAGTAATCTGCAGTTTGATGTTAGTTAGTATTATAAATAAATATTGTAATTAATATTAAGAATAATAGTTACCTTATTTACGTATAAAAATAGGTTTAGTTGGATAAATGTTATATAATAATAAATCGAAAATAGTAAATTATAATTTGACTCATGAGTAATAATGTAACCTGTATTAATTTTTATGATAATATAAACTGTAGTTTAATGTTAGTATATAAATGATTACTGTCATTAACTTTAAATTAATTGTTACCTTATATAATAATGTGCATAAAAATATGTAGGATAAATATTATACAAAAATAAATTATTATTAATAAATAATGTTATGATTCATGAGTAATGTTGTTAATGTGATTTAAATAATGAGTTATGATGATTGTAAGTTGTGAGAAGGAAGGTTCACAAGCTTACTATTATGACGTGTAAAGAAGGAAAGATTACACGTGGTTATTTTTCAATGATGTTCAGCAGAAAGGAAGGGCTTGCAGGACATCATTGCTATAAAAATTAATTTCACAAGAATGGTTTTGTTTAATTTTGATTTTGTTAAGTCGATTGATAAACAAATGTGAGAAGGAAGGTTCACAAGTGTTTATCGTTAAATTAATTTTGATAAGTTTAGTTGATTGATAAACAAATTGTGAGAAGGAAGGTTCACAATAGTCACTGTTACAACATGTAAAAAGGAAGGATTCACGTGTATATGATGTGTATATAATAAAAAATATGATTATCTGTATTTGATGTCTTTGAGCGACTTGACAGGCCGAATGTAAGGTTATGGGACTAGTAAGTTACGTGCATGGGGACATGCACAGGGTCAGGATGGTCGAATGTAAGGTTCTACGTTTCCTTTCATAAATTATTGACTTGAATTGATCGATTTTCTTGAAAATCGATTAATTCATTTTTATTGGCTGAATGCCTGACACTCGTTGTCGTGGCTTGCTAGTCTGTGTAAAAACAGAAAAGGAATATGGCGCGTGGCCGTTGCCTGTCAAGCCACTTTTGCTCGGGCAGCCATCAAGTGCGGACGTTTTTTGGAAATACTGATCTCTGTAGTCTGAAGTTTAAGGTGAGCTTTATAATAAATTATTTGATTACTCAGTTCTACTGTGTTTTATTACACTTTACACATACTTGTAGATACAAACAGACAAAAGTATCAACAACAATTTTTTTTTTTGATTTTTGACTTAGCTTTAAACAGAAATAAACGGAAACATGCTGTTACTTATACGTTTACGGCATATAAATGTTTGGGATTTTACAAGCGTAAAAGTAAACTAAAAGTAACATATTGTAAGGTGCTACCCACACTTATCGTTGACTTTATCATTACTGGTATGATGAAAGCTAAGCGTTTCCCCTTTGTCAATAAAACTACTAGTTAAAATTTAAAATTTTAGTTTGTTTTCAAAATCTACCCGAGTCGTGACAAATACTCGGCCATTGTTTATCCCTCTAACCGGTTAATGAAAATCGACTAGGCCGCTTTCTGCATATAGAGAGGCAATTTACTGAAACGGTCGCTCGCCATCGGACTAATGCGAAATATCACCGCATGCATCCACCGATGATGAAATTTAAGCCTTATTCTGATCAGCATAAGAACAAGATAACGACGATATACGAAGAACGTCGGCGCCAACAACGTTTCGTCCGATACTTAATGATTATGCAAAACGAAAACGGGTGTATTTACGATAACTGTGTGATAGATTGATGAAACAAATGCGTTCGACTATGTGAGCCATCCGGTACAATAATGATGAATTGTCCGATAATTTCTTTGACTGCATCGTTACAGAGGTAATTTGTTTCTCAGATAACTCAGGGCTGCCTACATTTGATTGATAAAGATAAAAATACAATAGAGTCCTTGCGTAACTTTTGTTTTTAGTTTTTACATGCCATTATGAAACTTCTTTACAAATAAGCTTTCAAATTGATTTTCACATACAAATATGTAACTTGTACCATTGTGAATATAAATAAAAAAATTAAAATAAATGACTTCTTCTACCAGATTTTTTTTCATTTATTTGAGCAAACAAACATTTACACATTGGGGTGTGTTACATTTAATATAATTACAAATGAACTAATTTCAAAATCAATCAGGCCAAGCCGGCCAGCAAGCCGAAGCTACGGTGGTGAACGAAAACCATCTGCGACGCAAAGCTGCGTGAGACCGCAGCGCCGGAGCCGTGACAGAAACCATGCCTGATGCTTGCTTGCATGCGGCTGCTTGCACACTGCATGCCGGTAGGTGTAAGGAGCAGTCCCCGCTTTCTAAAGATAAGTGTATAAAACGACGAAGTATGAAGTCGACCGACACGATCTGGTGAAGGTCGCGGTAAGCCGCTGGATGCGGACAGCGCAGGACCGATCGCTGTGGAGATCCTTGGGGGAGGCCTATACCCAGCAATGGGTGGTTTGTGGCTGAGACGACGGCGATCAAGCGACGGCTACTGGGTAGTTATGTTTTTAAAATAAAAAATTGGACGATTCGAAAGCACTTATCTATAAGTCTATTTGAATAAAAATCTTTGACATTGACTTTGACTTTGACTTTATATCAAATGAAAATATATCAAATGAAATTATATAAGTTGAACGTTAGACCGTCAGTATTTATAACATTACACACCCACTGTAAGTTTTATTCTACAATGCGTTTATGTAGATATTATACATCTGTGGTAAACGGTGTTGGTGTCAAATTTATCATATGTTTAGTTTATATTATTTAATGAACCTCTCAATTTGTCGGGTGTGTAATGTAACATATGTACCACAGATTCATATCTAAATAAACGCATTGAAGAATAAAATTTACAGTATTATTAAAGTTAGTCAAGTACTTATGTTAAATCTACTGCACAAGTTGATACGAAAATAGACTGAGATTACAATTACTTGTTTAATAAACAATACAACTACCCTACCGAGGTACTTAAAACCCAACATTATTTTAATTTATCATAATTTTATGTGCTTATTGTATTATATAAAGACTGATTTTTCCTGCCTATAAAATTTTGATATGAATAGCTGCGTCTAATCCTTTTTCTAGCGTTAAAATAAAAGTCCTAAAGAAAAATCTTTATAGACAGGGCCTAAACCCTTCTTTCTTCTAAAGGGACACATTTCGGAAAGTGACATTTCACATCTTTAGTCATATAAAATTTCCTTACACTAAAATTAATATTATCTCAGTATCTCTAGCGTAAGTGAGAATTTCTGCTTGGTTTAATGAGATTCGGATGTCGCGAACAATTTTGGTACGGTACGGCAGCAAGAACGCATTTTACCTTCAAAAATGTATATAAAGCATCGCTGGACGTGCGGCTTCCGACCACACTATGCTAAAGTTATATTGTATCTACCTGCTTGAATATTGAATTCAGTTACCTTATAAAAATGACGATTTATGACAGGATGAGTTATAACGTTTATCAACAGATGTAGATGTTATAATAAATTCTTTATTGCACTTATGACACAGACAGTAGGGGTAAAAATATAGAAGGAAACGAAGTCAAATAGCAACTGTAAGAGATTGCTACATCAAATTGCCTTGCACTAAGATAAATAAATATACACATTCAAAATCATATAGAGGCAATTTATGTAAAAGATAGTAGCTTCTAATCCTAGTTTTTTTGCATTTTCAATGCTATTTAAAAAATAAACCTATTGTTAGTTTTATTTTCTAGTATTTTTCTATTAAGACTTATTCTTTTATAAATTTTGTGTTTTAACACAACCTATTTAATTTAATTATGATAATGATACCTATTGCTATGAACCTATAGAGCTATGAGCTATAAACCTCTCAGCTCTGTCAACTAGCTGTAAAATTTTTAAGATTGTAAGAATCGACCACTTTAAATCTTCACATTTCCTAACCAGCAGGCGATCGCAAATAAGATGAAAACCGAATAAAATGCATATTTTTATAAAATTAATGTCTTTTACGACACTTTGATGTCATTCCAATTTCGTTCAGTAGCGGGACAACACGCTGCGACGGAGTCGTAAAATACAGAAATAATTTTAAAACCACAATAAACAGTCTATATAACAAAATATATTCACTTATTTTACTGCATCGGACGTAAATAAGTCAACGGGACAACCATTCTAGTATTAGTCATAAAATGTTTGCTACTTAAAGTAAAGGGTGTGTTCATTTAATTTTGTTATAGAAGTGGAAAGTAAACTTTAAAAAAATCGTATCGTTATCAGTATCAATAAGGTTTAACGATCTATCCATAAATTCTTCATACTTTTATTTTAAACTAGCGGCCACCCGCGGTTTCACCAGCGTGATTGCCGTTTCTGTTTGAATATCAGGATAAAAAGTAGCCTTTGTGTTAGTGCACTACTTAAAGTCCCTACATACCAAATTTCATCCAAATCCGTTCACTAGTTTTTGAGAGGTTGAAAGAGGAACAAACAAAGAAAGAAATTGACACAGTTTCCCATTTATAACATTATTAGCGAGAGTAGGATACAAAAGAAACTGTCAGTCTAATATTGATAAAAATTAGACCTTGGAGAAATAAAGATCCCTTAATAGCGGGATTTAATCAAATTCAATGTGGACATAGACGAAGTCGCAGGCGGGACGCTAGTAAATAGTTATAAAGTAAAATGCATTTCGAAGACAACACAAATAAACTGTCGTAGTGCATTAAGACATTCTTGATAAAGCGAGTTCGATTTCCAACAACTTTAATCAGACGTGCACACGCGGCGTGTAACACGACTCTCGTACAACTCATCGCGCGACCAGTCGTCGGATCGCGCGATCACTCGTCGAATATCGCGACACGTGCGATGTAGGCGTATTCCGGTAGACACACAGAGCGGTAGACACATTAGAAGAATATTCAATATGTATTTAGGTTCTGCTAGTGAAACGTTAAAAATTAATATAGCTTTTTTCATAGGTAAAGCATTTTGCTATCTAGAGCTGTATGAAATAGTCTATTGCCTGAAAAGATACTTTTATTAATGTTGCATATGTCGACTAAGAACAAATGTTCTAAAAACAAAAGCCTCAGCGATTAGGCTTCCGGGAAAGGCTCGCTTCCATCTTCAGCCTTATCAATACTTATCATCAGGTATGATGAAGGCTAACACCCATATTCTAAGTCGTTCCTCCAAAACTTACTCGTCCTCGACTTAACGAAACCGCATTGAAAACCTCTTCGAAATACTCCTCGAAATCGGTATTCTAAGTCATAACTCCGTAAGGACCTGGAGGAGCCAAAGAGTACGTAGCCACTCCGTGTTAGGCCTAGCGCACACTACCATTTTTACCCACGACGAGGTTGAGTGGAGTGTAAAAAGTTTTGGAGGAACGACTTAGAATATGGGGGTTAGTCTCCCTGTTGCATAAAAAAATGAATACCTAAGGTTGAAAGGAGTCAAAAACTTTTTAAAGCTGTATATTTGCCCGAAAACATTTACACTGTACTGTAAAATAGTTATATGTTGTGCACCAGTGTCGAAGGGTCCATATACATACAGTTAGGAGATTTTTTGGAGAAATTTTTGGTCTGGCTTACCCTTTACCATATTTACTATTGCTGTTGACTGTTGAGTTAATACATGTTTAAGAAAAGGTTTACGTTTAGTCTTAAAATTATTTCTTGTTTATTAATACTGGCCGTCATTAATTATGACCGTTTTATATTCTTAAGTTTATTCGCAGAAATATTTTGAATAACAATCTTTTCATTTCATAGACCATAATAAAAGAGGTACTACCTATATCATGTGGAGTGCGTTTCATCCTATATTCGCTTATTTGTTAGGTTAGTACCCCTGTATATCAAGAAGGCGCGAATGTGTTAGAAACATCAAATCAAAACCATTTTTCTTTCAGCGCTGTCTAATGTTTTGAGCATGATTTTAGCACAGAATCCAAAACTTAAAATATCTGCATCAAATTATAATCTTAAATTAACCTAACCTTTAGACAGAAATGGACAGGGGTACCAACTAACAAAAAAGGGAATCTAAGATGAAACGCACTTAAAGTACTTACTAATCAAACTTGAAGAAAAGTTACACCGAGATAGCAAACGCGTCTAGAAATCAAACGAGCGTGACAGCTAAGAAACTTGATACGGGCACACGTCTACTCGCGTCTTCTAAATAAACATTCCTACAAAATGTATCCGAAATAACGCTATAAATCATTTTTGTTTCTAACGGGGGGGGAGCTTTTTTCAGTCAAATTTGTTAGTTTCGTGACAATCTGTTCCGCTATTTGCTTAGCGTTGCCAAACAGATGGCTGAGACACATTCATCATGTTTCGGAATGCTCATTTTTGAACGCATGACGTCTTAAGATGTTATTATACTATGAAAATACTCACTTTGTATTGATGAGGAAGAGTGGATTCTTTGGAATTATTAATCAATATGCCAGTTTTGTTTTTACAACACACTTTCATGCTCTCTTAATGTAAAAGTTGACAGCTAATTAATTTTAGATACTTACTTTCGGATTTTTCATATTTTGCAGGATATTCAGTTAGCCATATTTGAGAAAGTTAGTTAATCTAGTCTCTGGATCGGGCATGAAATTGTAATATTTAGCGCTTGAAGCACTAAACCAATCTTGAGCCTTTCGTGGCTCTATAAAGAAAATCATCTCTATAGCTGATTTTCTTTTTACGGAACCAACCATGTCTTAAATAAACTACAGTTTTGTAAGATTCATGTTACTTTTCACCAACCTTTTATTACCGGGCTAATTAAAATCTTAGATTGGTCGCCAAAAGAGACACGAGCTAGCGACAAACTTTTTGCAACGAGACAACTTCGATTACACCGAAGAGCTCGTACCATTCGCGCAATGCCATTAGATACTGACATTTGCTCTTTTGCAGCGCAACCGTTCGGAGAATCTCAAAATTACTCATTCGGCATTTCAGTCACGGGCCCGCAATACCAACGCTGATTTTTACTTCTTTCAATTCCGATTGCACTATTTCACCTGGTAATTTGTCTTCATATTTCTCTCAATGAACAGCAAGCTATCCCATTGCAAATTGCTTCTGCAATAACACGCTATTATTGTATAATAATATTTCTATTGATAGACTAAACTGAAAGTCATAACTTGCTAATTTTAAGTACAGCGTTCCACAAGTACTTATAAAAAAGTCTGCACTATAGACTTTCATTCTCAGGAACATGTAAAAACTAGTGACACCTTCATGCTTATTAACAATCTAAAGCTTGCGATGACAGGATCCAATAGGAAAAAGATAATAAGCGTAAAATTACCACATTTACGCTTTAGTTTTCATTTGCCATACTTCTTTTGGCATTTGTTTTAAACTTGGTTTTATTTGAAAACTAGCTACCATCCGCGACTTCGTCCGCGTGGTCTTACGAACGAGCAATTATATGTAGTCACTTTTTTGCAACTTAACGATTAAAAATAGAATTACTTGATATTTAAACTAATATTATCCAAAGTTTACAATGAACTAAGCCAATAACTTCGAACAGTCAATAATAAAATATTCTGTCTAGACCAAGATTGGAGCGTAAGCGAAAAGTTTTTAAGGTTCCCTCGGGATCAAATTTGTTAAAGCCGTCGTGAGTTAGCGAAAGAAAAAGTCTCGAAACAAATCGTTGGCAAACGAGAGAAGTGTCCAAGTGCGAAAATATGTTGATTGAATAAAGAAAAACTATTAAAAGTTGCGCTTAGAACTCGCTTGGTCGGGACAAAACGGGCGTAGTGCATGCAACGAGATTTCTTTAAGTTGCCTCATCTAGTGCATTCTAGAGGATTTTTTAAAATAATCCGCATTTTATGTTGTTTAAGGTGATATGTTTTTATGTCATGCAAGATTGATTGTACTTAAATAAAGTTGAATGATGTTCGTGTGTCATCATCACAACATAACCTATGAGCTTTTCGCAATGTTTGACGTTTATGATTTAGATAAGTCACAGAGTTTAATTTAACTCCTTTTGACACTAATATTGCATTTTTAGAGCCACTTACTTGCAAAAACGGTATTAGCAGCGAAATATGACAATTTTACTACAAATAAAATAAAAATCTTCGCGTGTCTCGAAAGACTAGTAACAAAAACTCCAAAGGGTTCGAGTCCCATCTAAGAAAAGACTATTTTTTTTGCATTTAGGCAATCTCCTAGTTAAATGCGAAAAACTTATTTAATATTAGGTAAACATTGATTCGTTTTGCTTTATTGTTTTTCCAAGTGTAGTAATAAGTAAGTGGGACAAGTATCATCACATAGAATAATAAACTTAAGTGATTTCTCAGTTATCACATTACACCGTTCAATATATCAAAGGATATCCTAACAAAGACAAGTGGATCGCTCGACAAAGTTTTCGTGGACGTAATATTGGGGGTGAAGTTTGTTTCGTGCGTTCTTAAGATTCGTATAACTTTCTTAATACCTTCGCGAGATCATATCCACTCGTCCGTACGTCGTATAAGATACATCGGAATAATAATAAAAGCTACGATTTGCTTTTATTTGTTGCAATATACGAGTAACTTACGGTTGAAGATCAATATGTTATATATTTTGGTATTAATTCTGGACAATAAAGTCGAATTATATTGAGTCGGTAATACACGAAGTATAAAGTTTGGGAAACAGTTAAGCTTACTGCTTTTTTATGAGAGTTTACTGTGATATGAAATTATACGGGTCCGTTTTTGATACAGCTTTTCGTTTAATCGTATTTTACTATCGGAACCGTTTTTATCGATAAAGTTGAGGGTTTTTGTTATCGTATACTAGATATCTTATGAGACAGTCCCAAGTATTTTCATTGTCAACATCCTTTAGGGTTAGCCGAAACATTAACTGTCAAGTTTAAATTATTTGCATACCACTACGGTGAGTTGGTTCCAAATGTTTCTAATTCCAGTAGCCCTCGAATAAAACACTCAAGAAACTTTTTTTTTAAACCGACGTTAATTAAAATTGTCCCTATTCTTTTTTGTTTACCTTAAAGTGTCGAATGGCGGGCTTTTGAATCTTTGAGTGCGATAAGCGCATTCTACAGGTGCAAAGTCTGCCGGGTGGTCAAACGTCAACCAACATTTTTGACAAAAAGTTTGGGTTTCAAGTCTATGATAACAACCTTGATTTTAAACCTTATCCCAACGAAATAAAGATTAGCTAATACTTTTAATGGTGCCGTAAAAGATCTAAAAAACATGGAAATTAAATGAAATGGGAATTCACAAGGCGTGTGAACCCTTTTGACTCTTATCTTCAAAGGTGTTAAGGGTGCTATTTTTCGATAAACTTTATCCTTAACTTTATCTTAATATATAAAAGTTAAAAGTTCAAATTAGTACGTTAACTGCAGTTCTTTTGGTTTGAGGTAAGCAAAGTGGCCTAAGTTGTGAAGAAAGATTAAAAAAGGTTGCTGTAAAAAAGTATTCGATAAAATTATTAATTTCCCTCGGGAGGTGTACGGGGTCCATTATTTTGCAGGAGAATTTTGAGTTGCGTAGAAACATTTAATTTAAGCTTAGTCTATTTTTAAAATACTTGACAAAAATTCAGACGACGAAATATTTAATTCCACTACATGTCTACGATTTCGGATAAACAAATTAAGTAGGTATCCATAGCCAGGTCTATTCAATTTCTACATTCATTTCAATTCAAGCCAACTTTTTAATTCTATTACGATCATTACAGTTAGCATTTTTCTTAATAGTTACCTAAGTATTTTATCTTAAAATCATAATTTTCACATTTATTACATTAGTAGGAATAGTATCGTCTTCCGGATGCTCCCGCGTCCTTTCACCCAGAGTGATGTACAGAGTATAGGTATTCTACTAGATTCACTTTCCCATCAAAATAATTAATTAAAGTAACAAAAATGACAAAAAACACATAAGTTCTTACAAATTCATAATTGTAGCTTAGTTTTTCGTAATTAAAAATGCAATAATGACTCGCAATAACTCTATGCTCTTTAAGCTCACCATATGTGACATAACATTCATAATTCAACGTAACAGTATCAGATTCCAGAGGGCCAGAACAAATTTGCATACGGGTATCCCTAAAAACCAATATTAAGACAATATATTATTAATCTTTAATTTACTTTATTAGCCCTCGCTCCCTCCTACCAATGGCGGAGGGAGGGGTCCCTAGGGTTCCGTAGGAGAGTGAAAATTTAAATTTGAATGACCTCTACTGAGTTAGGTAGCTATTGCCTCATTTTGAATTAAATTACATACGTGTATTGTCTGCGGAGCTCTTTTGTTTCAGTATCATTCTGGTATTTATTAGGGGCGCGTGGAGATGAATTAGCTCTAGTATATTTATGGCATTTACAGATAGAGTTGCCCCTGCGTTGTGATTTGTCGACTTTAGTAGAATAACAACAGGTACGGTCATTGTTGAAAATTTAAGTTCACAAATTTGCTGTAGTGAGCATCGCTTTAATCGTAATTTTTGCTTAAAAAGAGGTTTTGCTTTTGCTAGTCTTGCGGAGTGATTAGTTCTAGGATTCTGAAAATATTGAAGCAATGTGACAATGTTTGAAACCACCTTTTAGATCTACTAAACTTAGGTACATGAAAAGGTACTAAATCACGTAACTTAGCCTTTACGAATAACTATACAGTCTTTAGAAACCGAGTTACCACTAACTGAGGCTTATAACATAATCTTATGTTTATGGTAAATTTTAAATAGAAAAATATTGGAAAAAATTAACTCGGCCACAAGTGAATTCTCAGACGGGAATCGAACCCGCGACCTTTGGAAATCCGGTCCACAATGCAAAATTACAAAATCATAAAATAATCTTATGTTACTAAATTACAGGATAAAAAAAAATCAAAAGATATTCAGTGCCTTAAATTGCAGATTAATAGGCAAAGTTTCAAAATAAATCAGATTCAGGATGTCAAAAGGACACTTATCTCCTCTTACCTTAGATATTTTGTAGTAAATATATCCTTGTAAATGAAAACCAACTTGGCTCCAGTGAAAAGTCAACAGTGCCAAAAAAGATTGTATGGTTTAAATACAGATTAGAATAATCGTACAGAGACATACATAACATAACTATTGAGTTTTTTTTAAAAGGGTGTTAACTGATAATTGTTATACTAGTTTTTAATAGTAAAAAGCATCTTGTCTCCTGTCGCTCTGACGGGACTCGAACCCATATTCTTAGGAATCCGGCCCAATGCACTGACCAATTATGTACCCCTGAGTTAGGTATTATTGATTTGTTAAATTAATATAACCTTTTTGTTTATCCTTTTGAAGAAGTGTCAAACTTCAAACTATTTATTTTCAAAACTAAGTGGTGCATTATGTGTTACATTAGATGTTACATAATACATGTGCTTATAACTTAGTCACATTGAAAAGATATCTATATCTTGAAAAGTGATACCTAATAATATTTCCAAGAAATAAAATAAAATATTATTGCCATAACAAGAAAAATCGTAAACATTGGTCTAACTAACTAAACTGGAAACTTGGAAACCGGAAACCAAGACGGTATCAATGGAACAAATTAGTTCCAGTTACTTTCGTCAAAAAATATTTATAACGTAGATTTTGTTTTGCATTCCAGATGGCGATGTATTCTTTTCTTTTACGAACAGGTCAATATTTAAAAAAATACAAATATTTAAATATAAGTATATAAATTTTCTAACATCTAATATTAATAATATTGCTTGCTTATTGTTGCATAATAGCATCTGAGCTCTGTGTTGGCAAAATTTCGTGACGCATCGCATTCTATTCGTTATCGGCACCAGTGCTGAATGAAAAATGGCCAATCACAGAGCATGCACCATGTCATTTTCAAAATGACGTAAATAGCGAAACGCTGCCTATTACCGACCTAAACCCACCACTTTAAAGGATGTCTTTTACGTGTAGATAGTTTTTGTATATTATCCCTTGTCTATTGTGTGCGTTTCTCTCTTGTTTGAAACGGGTGTCAATAATTATTGGAGACTTGTATGAAGGGACTGCTTCCATGTTTTATATGTTCGCAGGTAAAATAAGGTATTTTTTATGAAATCACCAAATTAGTATGTGATCCTTTGACTGGGAAAACTTATAAAATGAGACAACAGTCTAAGAAAGTAGACTAAGCCCCCACACAACAAAACTCAAGTCTCATATACATGGCGACTTTAGTATCCAAGCGACTACCGCAATACAAATCCATAGTCGTTGGTACAAAGGCATTGGATACCGAATCTGGGTATCGGAGACTTGAGTATCCTTGTGTACGAAGGCGCCTATTTTTGTCAATTAGTCTTCAAAAGGGAATCTGTAAAATTAAATTGCAATCGTAATATCCTGTCTATAACGAGCCCTCTAATATTTATGGTGTCTTATTTTCCTATCTGGGCTTATTGTTCTTCTTGTATTATTTAAAGTTCTGATTTGTTATATACGTCATCTATCTATCCTTGGCAGAGAACCAAGGCTCCAAAGTTACCTCGATTGTATGAAAATCGGCTAGTGTCCTTAATTATGTGACCACAACTGTATGTTTGATACTAAGAAGAGAAGTATATATAAATATGATTTGTGTGTCTTAATATGTTCTATTAAAATTGACTATTTTCGTAACTGGCCATCATTTTCAACTTTTAGTAGAATGTTGAAAAGGCGTCAACTTTACACATACCCCTTTCTAAAAGAAAGAAGACAGACATTAATATAGCTCTGCTCGACTAACGCCCTCTGTGGTCCAGGCAAAGGGATTTAAGGATGAATAGTCAAACATGCACTTAGCAGTTACAGCAGCATGCAGATTTGTTCTGGATATTTTAGGAGTACTTCAGGAATACAACATGGCGACACATTTGGTTGGCTTGTTTACTCTGGGGATTCAAAGGAAACTGGAGCTCTGATTACAACGACTTTTTTACATTATTGTACTAAGTCGGATTAAATTTTTTTTTGGGAAAGTTGTTTCCATGTATTATTTCTCCAAAGCAGTAGATATGTGAGCGTCGTCGTTTGGGGCCTAGGTATCGCTATCTCTTAGCGCAGTATTTTTTCAATCTTGCCATGCTATTTCGTACTACGATCCTCATAAAAAAATGGATGTATTTTGACAGAAGTTTGGTGAAGTCATCACTCAATCATCGGCTTCAAAGTGTGAAGTGTGTCAAAATTTAACAACTTCAATAAAAACAAAACGCAGACAAAAGGTTCCTATGACATGATGGTTACTAAAAGATGATGAGGCCCGTTGGTGTGAATTGAGAGATACGACATTGTAAGTAATGATCACATAGTAAATGTCTTTTCGTGTAAAGTATTGAAATAAAATAATTTTATTTTAAAAAGAGTTTTTTATCAACCAAATCAATGTTATTTAAAAGTTGTACAGTTCAAAGTGGAAGGAAGTAATGTCTGCCAACGATCAAGGCTTTATGCCTAGGCTTGTTTCTAAGCTTAATAAAAAAATACCTGCCTCCAAATTACGCATATGAAAAACGTAGACGAAAATGTAGGAAATCCTTAATGAATCTTGTTGAATATTTTGGTAGCTCATTTGAAAGACTGGTGGCGAGGATAGAAAAAGCTTGCAGGTACGAATCCCGCCTGAGGAACCTAGAGTTAAGCTGTTTTTCTTATTTAAAAAATACAAATCTAAAAATACTCCCAAAACAAAAACAATCGGTCTTATTAATAAGTCCGATTTTTTTTTTATGAACAAGGGGGCACTTGTACCCTAATGTTAAGTATTGATAACGCCGAAGATGGAAGCGAGCCTCTCCCGGAATCCTCATCACTGAGGAACTGGCTATCTTATCTCTAACTGCCGGAACACAACAATGCTGAATACAGTGTTGTTATGGCGTCAGGCTTAGACAAGATGGTGGTAGCTAGCCAGACGGACTTACAACAAGTCCTACCACAAACCAAACCGAATACATTAAGTACCCCCGCTAGGAATCGAACCCGAGAACCCTGGGTCTGATACCGGTGGTTGTTATCACTAGACCACAAAGGCGGTCAAATAAAACAACAATAATCCTTTGAGGTTCGAAAAAATAATTTCCTATTTAGACAAAGTGGCAGTTCAAAAGGTGATTCATTAGATGACGGCCAAAGAAATGGTTTCTGAACAATTGAGAGAGGTATTTATTTATTTACATAAAAGAAATACTTAATGTTACATTTGATTCAATTTTAATATAAATTTCTAAAAATACTCACAAAACAAAAAAAGCAATCAGTCTCATTATTAAGTCCGAAAAACAAAACAACAATAACTTTGAGGTCCGAAAAAATAACTTGTTACTCAAACAAAGAGGCAGTTCAAAAGGTAACTCATTAGGTGACGGCTAAGAAATGTTCGGGTTGTAATCAGTTAGCTGGCGGCGATTAAGACGCCCGAAAGTTGAGCCGGCCTTGCCAGACAACGGCGAACGAAGTGTTAGAATTTTGGATATGGCTTTAAGTTAACTAATATGTATTTATGTATTATACAAGCGAGGAAATTCCCTGTCTACTAGTAAATTTTTAGTATGGAGCGTTGTTTAAAAAATTGCTTGTTACTCAAACAAAGTGGCAGTTCAAAAGGTAACTCAATAGTTGACGGCTACGAAATGTTCGGGTTGTAATCAGTTAGCTGGCGGCGATTAAAAGAGTTGAGCCGGCCTTGCCAGACAACGGCGCCGGCGGAAGAGGTATTAGAATTTTGGATATGGCTTTAAATTAACTAATATGTATTTACGTATTATACAACCGAGGAAATTCCTGGTCGACTAGAAGAGTTGTTAGTAGAAAGCGCTGTTGAAAAAAATAAATTGTTACTCAAACTTAGTGGCAGTGCATTAGGTGAAGGCTAAGAAATGTTCGGGTTGTAATCAGTTAGCTGGCGGCGATTATGACGCCCGAAAGTGGGGCCGGCCTTGCCAGACAACGGCGGACGAGGTCTTAGAATTTTGACATGGCTTTTATTTACATTCATACTTTCACCAGGGAGTCTCACTCCGTGTTTAGACTCGTATATTATAGCTCGCGACTGTCATAATTGGAAAGGATAAAAGCTAAGCTAGAAAGACAGGCAGCGAATTGACGAGTATAACGTTTCGGAAGAAGCGGTGTACAGCCTAAATTGTACTTTATTGTGTAGGAGCAAGAGTCGCTATTTATTTAAATAATTTTGTGGAGTGAAACTTCTGTAGGGTAGTACCTACTACTACTATAATAATTATTATTATTTCTTCAAGCCTTATATCCCTTGCAAGGTTGACAGGCTATCAAAGGTGCAGGTTGAGAATAAAAATAGCTCATAGCCACACACCACCTCAACCACACCACGTTTGGTATTGGGTACATCTAAAATGCTGTCCGGGAACAATGAATCGTAGTCGTGAACGGGTGCCGCTATTATCTAAAATAATTTGATACTGACCTGTACGTACCTCACAACTTGCAATACAGTAGTCTTATAATGCAATGTTGTAATGTATGATAGATAAGTCTTTCTTTGCCAGTTGACAATTATTTACGGTTACAATAATCATAAAATGTAAAATTATAAATAGCATTTTCTTTTTGTGATGGAAATTGACCTTATTGATAATGTTAAGGTCACTTTTCAAATAAAACAGGGAGAAAAATACAGACCTTGAGTCTCCCGCTGTAGGGTTTGTGAACCGATGGCATAGCTTCTTTGACGTTCATAAGTGCTTGTAACAGCCTAGACTGAATTAATGGTGGTAGTGAATGTATTTATCGTTAAATTAACGCCCATTGAAACTGAAGATTTAAGATCATATTGGGTCAAAAATAACATGTTTTCTTAGCCAACAATGAACGATGAATAGTTCCGAGATAAATATTACTCATACAAAGCAACAAACACGTCACCAAGTAAAACTACAGTGACACGTACTGCGATTGAAAACTTCGAAACAATAACTTATAAAACTTCTTCACGAAAAAGAAAATATTATTATTTATTTCCATTTGTCATATCATACGGTGCCAAGTGAATTTCTCGTTCCACGCTCGCCCCTCCTATTTACGGAAAACTTTCCGTCGCAGCTAATTTATTTTCCGACTAAATCTTATAAATTCGGGCTCGGCCCGTCCGCACGCAATCTCAGTCAAACGTCGACTTCTTGATAACACTATTATGTAGCGTGGATTTTTATTTAACTTCCACTGAACTAGTTGGTTTTTGTTTATCGCAAAATATTAGTTCGTTTCTGAATACAGCTTGAAATATTCTGCTTTATATAAGTATTCTTTTGTTTCTCAAACCTTGCGTAAGTATGCATTCGAAAATATGGTTATGTTACCCATGTAAGGTAATACATAAATTTATAGGTGTTTCTTGAACGAGTTGTGTTTACATGAAAAACCACAACGGCAAAGACAATGGCCAAAAAGTTAAAGAGTATTTTTTGGTTTACTCGATTAATTGTAGCAGCGTAAGTCTAATTAGCATTCGCGCACAACTTCAATGTGCAAAGTAGAAAAGTTTCTTAAAAATAATTCTAAAAGTTTTTATTTCATTCAATCGATATAATTACACTAATAAAAATATACCGTGACTGGCTGACAAACAACGCACAGCCCAAACGGTTGAACCGATTAAGCTGAAATTTTGCACACAGGATCCTTTAAAGACGTAGGCGAGCATTAAGAAATGTTTTTTTCATATTTTTACGGGAAGTCGCGGGCGGCCGCTAGTCATCAATACACTCATGGCTAGCAGTAAAAGTAGTCGAAGAAATAACACTGATGATTTCAAACAGCAAAAAAACTTTAAATTCAATAAACACTGTAAAACTTCTCAACAAATTCTTTATTGGAAACTGAAGAGCTGATTACTGATTCCGATAAAAAAAACCTACAAATACAGCAAAAAATACCAGCCAAGCAGACCATTTAAATTAGGCCCAGCAACTCGTAGCCTCTGTATAAAGATAAGTAGATACAGTAAGTAGTCTTAGCTTATTTTTCGATAAAAGTTAATTTTATTATTGCAGCCGCGCGATACGCAATACGCGATAGAGCTGCAGGCCAACATAGATTAGCTACACTACTGCGTACAAATTTTTTAAACGTGCGTTCGTCACCGCGACGCATTCAAGACAGAGACTCTTGCCAAGGTCTCACCGATTCTAAGCGCGTCGGGTATTACTCGCGTAGGGAAATTTAGTAGGAAGATAAAATACTGTGTCGTGGGTGGAAAAGGGTTTAACCAGGAGTGAGCCAATTAGCTCGCTGTTATTTTTCGATTCCGAACGACGATTGAAACTGGGCCACTTTAAAATCAATCCTATTGCGTGTTTCAAAAGTTATAAGTTCTGAAATTTTTGTTATTCGGAATTTCAAACGAAAGTCGTTATACCTACCGCAAAGTAGAATTTGTGATAAATTGCGATGTCATTTGTTTTCTGAACGGATTCTACAGTTTTCTTGAAATTAAACAAGACAAGACAGTACTTTTATTACAGTGTTTTGTTTTATGTGCCAAGTCATTTTAATTCATTGTGTGAAACACCACAAAAACGTGTTTACCTAGGTAAAAAAAATAAATAAAACTTTTATTAAATTTATATTACATAAATAAGTGAGTAAAAGATCCAAATTTTTTGATTAAAAGAAAAAATTACCTTGGGGATAACAGCGTAATTTTTTCTTTTAGTTCAAATAAAATAAAGAGTGGTAAATACGTTTTTATGGTGTTAGTTAAGAAAGTAGATAAGTAGATGATTTTTGTATTTTCAATGACTAATATTTAGGTGTCTCTAATAAATTGTATTCTCAATTCATCATTCTTGAATATAAAAAGTACAAAGCGTTCCAAAATTGTAAAATATATTTTTATGCTACCAGTTTAATTTCGATAGGTTTTCATTGGCGAGGAGTGGTGAACTTTCAATTCATATAACAAAATAGAAAATTGATTTCTCACCGCAAATACAGTTGAAAGATTGTTTGATCTTAAACACTTGTTTGGCTCAAGTCATAAGATCGGGGACAATTCTTAGAATAAGAATAATAATAATAAAAATTATTTGAGACAAATGCAATAAAAAATAATGCACAGAAAATAAAATTTACAAAAATGGCATTACAACTGAGCGCTTCCGTTCTTCGGAGGGCACGTCAAACCGTCAGTCCCGGCTGATGTCATTTGATTACAGTCGTTAAGCCAAGCCAGAGGCCTTAGAGGCGGCTTGATAAACTCTGACACCAGAGGTGGCCACTGATCCTCATTCGATAAGAAGAAGAAGTAAATTTTGATTGATTTCGGAGAAGGACAAACAAGAATTGAAAATTGCCACATACATAAGATGTTTATGAGAGTTTTATAGTAACCCAGCCAAGTAAGGATTATGATAACCGGCAGCCCGCGGTTTCACCCGCGTGGTTCCTGTTTCCGTATAAAGTAATAATCCAGGTTATCTTCTGTCTGCGTGCCAAATTTCATCAAAATCGGTTCAGTCGTTTTACGTGAAAGAGTAACACACAAATAAACAAACAAACTGACGTACTTTTGCATTTATAACATTATTAGTAGGATATGAAGTATCTATTGGCTTTCGAAATATAGAGTATTTGAGTGGGATATCTACCACTAACTGACATTCTCACATAAAGAGAAAACCTACTTAAACAAACTCTGAGGCGGAAGAGAGTAATTAATTTTCCACTTTCAACAATATGATAAGCACTTCCTCTAATTACAAAAACCGTTTCTTAGTACCAATCCACTATCGTCAACTGATGGATTAGCCTGTTCATTCCGCAAATATTTGTCACCATCGTTCATACTAAACCACCTAAGATCCTTTGTCAATTTCAAGTCGAAATTCTTGAATTCGACGCGTTAATAAATTCAAGTGTTTTCCTTTAATTAATCATCAGAGTTAGTCCGTTATATATAGAGTGTCCCGAAATTAACGCAAGATTTGAAAACATTGTTCCAAGTCTTTTGATTGTTATTTTGCGTCATTGCATTGGGTTATTTGTGAAATAATGCCGAGTACAGAACGGTGAAATGTAACCTGCAATGTAATATGCAATGTAACATGATTACTATGGAGTACACTCACGTGGAATGACATAGAAACACTAAGCAACCTCGTCACATTACAATATTGAATGACATTTGTGGACAGAGACGGCTTTATTTTCGTGTGCGTCAATGCGGTAAGGTTGTAAAGTGTATACCTGTCATTGGTTGTGATTGTACCTGCGCGCTGTAGGGGCGTAGTGCGCTCGCGTATACCTTAAAATGGTTAGAAAATCTTGCATTGCATGCAAATAAGTGAAATACTTATTTGTGCCGGGTCATTATTTCATAACCACATGCTATAAATAAATAAATAATTGCATACAATCACACCTATTATCTAGCCCACGTTAAGTTTCACGAAGAACTTGTGTTATGGATACTAGATAATGGATAAACATACTTATATACTTTTTTGTAAATACATACATAATATAGATATCAAACACCCAGACCAAGACAAATAGACATGTTCGTGCACACATACACTTGTCTTGCCCGGGAGTTGAACCCGGGACCTCTGGCGCAGAAGGTGGGCTTAGTAACCCTGCGTTAAACAGGTCGTCAAAATGCTATGTTCTTCATGATTCAATAGTGTCTGCTATTTCATTCAAACGTTTCGATAATTTTGGGACATCCTATATTTAATAGCGTTAATACTTTTATCGTATAATGAATATTTGATAATGGGGCAGTTAATGTTAGCTACCTTTTTCGAAAAGGTGGAAGTGTTTATCTGGAATCAGTGTGACACTAATACGCCACGCGATGATAAAAAAACGACAGTTATGATTAATTTAAAAGGGGTTCCTAAGGTTTTGTGGCGGTGCGTTTACCAGTTCCTTGTTATTATTTTGATTAAAATATAAGTTTTGCTTTTGTTTTTAGACGCTTTTAATTAGTGAAATCTTTAGTAGGAGTCTCTACCAGGAGGCAGATTTAAAATGCAATAAACTGATCTTAAAACTGATCTTGAAGTTCTCCAATAAGACAATATTATGATGTGCAAAGATCAGCTTATTATTAATTGTAGTACTAAAATATGTAGATATCACCCAGCACACTAGGAAAATTAGGTATACAATATTTATTTTAGTCAATTGAAAAAGTAGTAAGTAATAAAATATAATGTATTTCTTAAATGTGATGTGAATAAATAAAAGATACGCAAATATGACAGTTTTTTTTCACTGGATTCAACATCGTCTTTTAACTCTTGACTACCCGATGTTTAGTGTCAAAAATCGTCCTTAAAATATAACTTTTTTATGGTCGGCTCGTACGGTTGGATGGACAATAAAGTAATGAGCCAGCTGACAGGGTGGCGACGTCGCGTCGCGTCGTTATGACACCCCTATTCGAGACATGTTATATATTCATTGTATGTACAGAACGAGTTAGATGTTCGCCATCGAGTTGCATTTCATTTGTTTTAAGTTTTATAGTAAGGGATGCAGCAGATAAGGTAGGTATTATGTTTTTGTAGTAGTCTGAACGTAACCAGTGGCTATAATTATTGAAGTTATTTTGTTAAAAGAAAGGAACTATAGGTACATTGCATATAACTCAATCATGCATACAATATTACTTAGTAATTGCTCAACAAGTGGTGGTAAGGCTCGTCTTAACACTTTTTTCTTATAGGAAGCGGTAGATATTATCATTTTCATTCCACTAGCGATCCTTGCTTTAAATATACTCGCCGAATATAAGTAAGTCTGTCTGTTGAGTCTTTCATTAGTTGGAACATCTTTTAACTGGTCGAAGAATCCTCCTCGACCATAAGTATTTTTTTAATTGTTTTTATAAATTAAAAAAATACTTATGGTCTAGCAATAGATTTATCACAAACTTTAATTGCAGGTTCACTTCTCAACTTTAATTAAAACACTAATTACTAGTTTTTCAAACGTGCACAGAATTAGAAATAAAACGAAATATCTTACCAAATGTGTTTTATACATGAAACAATAAATAAATAAAAACGGATATACTCTAATACATTAACGCAGCCATTAGCAAATAGTAAAGAAAAGTAAATTAATAAAATATACAAAACTTAATTTAACGATTTAAGTCGAAAAATCCACGTTGACTCACATAAATCTGTTTTTATTGCCCATTTAAGTATCTACAACGTAAAAAGTCACGTAATTCACTTTAATTTAGTTATGGTAGTTTAATGTCCATGGTACCATTGTAATAAATGCACGATTGCATTATCATATATGCAGATTTGGGCTAACGACTTTTATGATAAATAAATTTAACTTGGTTTGCCTAAAATTCAATTAATTTGAGGGAATTAGTAATAGATCAATAAAACACTAAGATTTGAGGGGGAGTAGGGTTTTTTAGTGTCGTTAGTTCTTAATAACAACAAACAATTCAATAAATACTAAATAAATATTGCATCATATTAAACATATTTTTCTATTTACTTAGATGGAAAAATATTTATCATAAGCTTAACAATCAGTGCTTTGCTTTCGAATATTTAAACTAAAATGACATTAGTCCATTCCAATCCAATGGAGTCAATACTAACTTTTACGTTTGACATTTTAGCATTCCCGTGACTTTTGACAACTGGAGGTCAAATAAAGGTTTCAAAATCTCAAAATCTCTCTGTCAATGTTGTAACAAGGACTTGTATAAAAAGAAGAAGAAGAAGAATGTCAAAGAAGCTATGCCATCCGTGCAAGAAGTTCTACGGGCGGAAGACCTATTAGAGAGAAGAATCGGTAAGTAGCTCGCAGATGCCTGTTTTTCAAGAATACGACAATATTCTTACTTACGTTTTGCTAACACGTACGTGCTTCGTCCAAAATTGTCACCCCAAAACTACGTGGTGTGGTATCAACTTATCAGGCCTCCGTATTCGTGCCGAAAGCAAATAATAATAAAGTCCTTCGAGGCTATTAAATGGACAATGTGTCTGCTTTCCGCGTTCTATATAGAATTTTCGTGGCGGTAAATTTTATTTTTTTGTGACCTACTACGGACTGGCTTGATAAAACCGTTATTTATTCAACCCAAAGCCGCCTGTGAATTTGTTTCGGCTTTTGCTTCACATTTATTAGAAAAACCTTTTTTATATTTTATTTTATTAAAAAAATAAAGGTACCGTTTAGAACTCTTTCTGGTTATCGTTTTCCTTTTGATATTTGATCTTTTGCATTTCCTTGAGTTGAGTATTTACAAATACCGCGATAAAAAGAAGGAAAGATGTTTTGCCCAGTTGCATATTTATGAATAGGTAATTCGTTTCAAAGTAACACTTTTGATTCATCTAAAACGTCAAAGGAGAATTTATTTTGATTCTTTTTTATTTACATGTCGTTCTGTTTTTTAAAAAAGGGATCATCCATATCTGAAATGAATATGAGTTAATAAAATTTATTTGTAAGAAAATATTGAAAACCGCGGAAGTTTTGCTTATTTCTCATTCCAGTAGTACTAGTATGCAATCTTAATGGGTCTAGTTAATTAAATGTAAAAACAGTGCCAAGTTTTTAATTTAAAACTAGGTATTAACGTATAAGTACATAGTTAAAGTCAATGAAAGAAGAAGCAACTTTAAGAATAAAATCTTAAATTCAAGTTAGTGTCAAGTCACATTATTTTGTTATAATGACGGAACACAAAAAGGTTTCTTTAGTATTATTTGTCTTATATCGTTTAGCACGATAAAAAGTTTATTAAATTAAAAATATTATACAATTCCGTTTAGAATTTCATAGTAAAAGATCGTTCATAAACCGCAAATGAAAATGGCAAAAATAAACTCATCAACAATTCTGTAACGAATTTTGCGTCACAATCACTGAATGACGTTAAAACCTTTTAAAGGCGGAAAAGTGAACTGTTGATTTCATTTTGGCTTTAAACTTGCAATTACCGAGATTGGAGCGTAAAATGTTATTAAAAGGCGTAAACACTATAAATGAGTATGTGTGTGTGTGTGTGTGAAGCACCGTGGACAGAGGCACAGTCTAAATATAAGCAGTCGTTGTAGTCGGCCGATATGACGTACTCACACAGATGCCACAGAATATTATTAGGGCTTTACTTATGAAATTGCCGATTTGTATGAAGATTTTCAAAGAAAAGTCGATTTCCATACTAAAAAATTTTGTTATAGTTACTACCGCAAGTGCTAATGCCACATTTTTTTTGTTTTTTTTATGACTTACGGGGAGACTCTTAGCCTTCATCATACCTGATGTTAAGTATTGATAAGGCTGAAGATGGAAGCGAGCCTCTCCCGGAATCCCCAATCACTGAGGAACTGGCTATCTTATCTTTAACTGCCGCAACACAACAATGCTGAAAACATTGTTGTTATGGCGTCAGACTTAGATAAGATGGTGGTAGCTAGCCAGGCGGACTTACAACAAGTCCTACCACCAACCAAACCGAATACAGTATGTACCCCCGCTGGGAATCGAACCCGGGACCCCTTGGTCCGATACCGGTGGTTGTACCACTAGACCACAGAGGCGGTTAACTATGTTAGAAGCATTGTTTGCAGACTAAGCAATCTCGTCGTCGTCGTCTCAGCCACATAACACCCACTGCTGGGTATAGGCCTTCCCAAAGGGGGGGAGGGGGGGTTTGCCATAATCGCCATGCTTGGCAGGCGGGTTGGCGATCGCATTATGACCAAGTTTGTAGGAGACGCTGCTGCCCGTCTCCTGAAGGCTGAGTCCCTTAGTCGCCTTTTACGACAGACACAGACACTACACAGCTGCTACACAGCAGCTACACACTAAGCAATCTAATGCTATATTTTTATTTTAAAAATTATGAATAGTTTATAAAGTATATTAAAAAAGTAGTCAATTTTGCTTACAATAAAAGGAATACCTTTCGAGGTATTTTTTATCTTATAAGAAACGAAAATAATAATCGTAAGATATATAAGCTTGATCATTATGATCTTAATTTAATATTGAATCAAGCAATATATGTACCTTTAAATCACAGAACTAGTGAGTTTCTTTAGAAATGTAAGAAAAAAAATCGGCAATTTCATAAGTAAAGACCTATTATAATAGTACTAGACGTACACAGCCAGTCGATTCTGTAACAAAATCCACGATCACGTCGACACCGAACTCACTCACGACGTGCAAATAACAATCGAGTTTAACATTCTGCAGAAGAAGCGAATTCGTTTGCAAGCTAGGAGTGAGTTCGGTGTCCAAGTGATCGAGGGTTTTGTTACAGAATCACATTGCAGTACAGGAGCTCTATTTTTGATTCACTCGTCTCGAGGTTTCTACTGATTTTCGTGCGACGTTTTGGTTTCCGTACTTCTGTAATAGCGACCTTGCACGTATATACATAGCTTCGCTTTTCGCTTGTAATATCGCCTCCCAACGCGAGCGCGCGAGGGGCAAAGCGAAAAGCGAACTATGTCTACACACGCAAGGTCGCTTTTTGCCAGATCGCCTCCCCGTTCGCCGTCCAGACACGCGCCACCACAGAACAGCGCCACCGCTCGCTATTGCTACACTACACGGCCAGTTTCTCGATCTCAATGGTTTGCGAATGCGAGCGCG
Source organism: Chrysoteuchia culmella (assembly GCA_910589605.1). Classification (NCBI taxonomy): domain Eukaryota; kingdom Metazoa; phylum Arthropoda; class Insecta; order Lepidoptera; family Crambidae; genus Chrysoteuchia; species Chrysoteuchia culmella. The sequence goes on from OU342653.1 coordinate 14,733,981, forward strand.
CTTGTAGTGGCGCTTGCCTGTGTGAGTGCGTCATTCCGGCCGTTTGTAGGCAGTGCGAAGACTATTTAGTTTAGACTGTGACAGAGGCCCTATAAAATGGTTGACTTTTAATTAAATGTAATGTAAATAGACACGGAACACACTACGTAAATTATGGCCGAGGGGGCAGAAGCGAGGACGTGTTGACATGTCAGATTGGAAATAAAATTTACAAATGATTAGGTGGCAGTTTTGCTATTTTGTAAGTTCTATTTTACCCATTTAATAGTTATGATTACTTTTCTTTTTGTACGGTATTTTGTTAAGATAAAATATTGTTTTTTTTTACTGTTTCCTACCTTTTAAATATTACTATTATTACTATTACTATTATTATTATTGAATTACGAGATGATAGATTCCATTCATAAAGAGTTAACAAACTCAGATTTCGTACTAAAGATATCAAACTCTCACATTGCCTTGCCTCAAATAAACAACATCGGAAAGCCACTAAATCTTTTTCAAGCACTTAACGATTCCAAACAAATTTATACCACGTTCACACCAAAAAAGTTACTCATTATTATACATTTTCAATTCAGAAACGTGTAGCGTGTCACTATTAACGTCAAAACATTACTGCTTTAAATAAGATATTCAAATGAGAGTCTCATTACAACACAACTCTCGCTAATTAATCGTTCGAATAAGGTAATGGCTGAGTATTATTTAGATACGTTTAATTAAAGTATGAAAAGTCCCAGGCTTGTATTTAAGGATAATTTTAAGTTGCTAATGAAGTTTACGAAACATCAGTTTGATATTAAATTTATCATAGGAGATGTTGCAATTTCGGCTAGGTCGATGTAATATAAGTACTTAGTAGAAGATTGAGAAAAAATACTGATTTCGATAAAAATGCAATTGTTAAAATAATATGATGCACAGTTAATAAAACAAATCAAAGTCTTATAACTATCACGATAACCTCCTTTTTTTTAAATTCGTTTAATAGTACATTGTTGCAAAGGCCGTGAAATAGGCAATTGCAGGTCGAGTATGAGTTTGAAGGCCGAGCCGTAGGCGAGGACTTCACTAATACGAGACAGGCAATTGCCATTTCCGCCAAGGCATATATAGTGGTTTTCTCAAAAGAATGCAGGGAAATAAAACATACTTTTTATGTTATACATTTAATAATTACTAAAAGATAATCAAATTCATTGCAGGAGCGTCTTTTTGAATTTTGAACATTACAGCGCTCCAGCAATGTTGTATGAAACGGCGTGCTGGGGTTATTAAATACTCTTTGTAATGTTCCATATTAAAAAAACGCCCCTGCAATGGATTTGATTTTCTTTGTCCGTAAATTCGATACTTCGCGTGTTCTTTTTTCGAAAATAATGACAACATTTCCATGCATGTTTGAGAAATAGTATATTATTGCAAAGGCCGTGAAATAGGCAATTGCAGGTCGAGTATGAGTTTGAAGGCCGAGCCGTAGGCGAGGACTTTACTAATACGAGACAGGCAATTGCCATTTCCGCCGAGGCATATATAGTGCTTTTCTAAAAAGAATACAGGGAAATAAAACATACATTTTATATTATACATTTAATAATTACTAAAAGAAAATCAAATTCATTGCAGGAGCGTCTTTTTGAATTTGGAACATTACAGCGCCCCAGCAATGTTGTATGAAACGGCGTGCTGGGGTTATTAAATACTCTTTGTAATGTTCCAAATTAAAAAAACGCTCCTGCAATGGATTTGATTATCTTTGTCCGTAAATTCGATGCTTCGCGTGTTCTTTTTTCGAAAATAATGACAACATTTCCATGCATGTTTGAGAAAAATATATTTTCGGCGATTTGTTCCAAGCGTCATCCATACTCGCACTTGTGTGTTAAATTTTAAACACGACAAAATTTAATTACACTGTATGATAGCTTCATTACATTATATTATGTAATAAACAAGTGAAATTTAAGTCTATTGTGAAAAAATGAAAATTAGAGTAATGATGTTGTTGAGTATTTTGTTTTGTAATAGCTGTGTATTAATAATACAGATGGGAAGCATACGACCCAGGGGCGTGCATTGGTTTTTCAGCAAAGTAGGCACTGTAGATCTAACTAGTAACTTTGCAATTATCCTATCCTGCTACCGATTATTATAAATTTGAAAGTTTGTGAAGATTTTGGTGGATTATGTGGTTTGGTGTGAATGTTTGTTATTCTTTTACTCAAAAACTACTGAACTGATTAAGATGAAACTTTACAGCAATGTAGCTTATACATCAGAAAATCACATTGTATGCAAATATTTATAATTATCCTGATATTCCCACAGTAAGGGCAACCACGCGGCGAGTGAAACCGAGAGCGCCTGCTAGTCATAAATGATAAGGTTCGTAATATTTAGTAGAAATATTAAAATGCTGACGAGTATAATTGTTTGAGCACGCTAATCTCCGGAACTACTAGTTCGAATTGAAAAAATATTTTTGTGCTGGATAGTCCATTTATCTCGGAAGGTAATAAGATATTTAATATCACGCTATGATTAATAAGAGCAGAGCATTAATGTAAAACGTTGCAAAAACGGGGAAAAAATATTACTTTTGGGAGCTTCCGTTGCGGACGGTGTGTAAACGGTTAAAGTTACGTAAAAATCATGTATGACGAAATTGTTCCCCATCAAAAGTTCAAAAAAAAAGTCCGCGACAGCATATGTCTATATTTTATGGTTAACTCACTATAACCATTTTTAAGATAATAAAATTTGTTCTAAACTAATGTATTATTTGATTTCATAAACATGATATTAATCCTTATCTAAATAAATGCGTTAATCATCACAAGTATTTAATTTTGAACAAAGTTGTCCTTTACATCATTTAATTTTAATGAATATCTTAGGAAATATGATAGTTTTAAAATAACTCCTCAACAAAATAATTCGCGACCAAATTCATTCGTCAGGTAAGCATGCTTACTTTATACTGATATATTCCGGAAGTTTAAGCTAGAACGTTACACGTACAAATAGCGCCCTTCTTGCCGTGGGCGGTTTATACTTGAGCAATAAAGGCCTGAAGTATATAAATATCTTTCAAATGACGAATTGAAAGGGATTGCGATAGATTTTAAAATTAGACAATTAGCCCCAGGTTTATATACTGTCATGTTGCCCCCGGCTTGTCAAGTTGCAAGCGGGCGTTCAACAGGTTTTATCTAAATTAAATATTTAAGGAAAATTACCTTTTAAACAAAAAAACTCGGGCGCCACGATAGAGGTTATGCTCCATCGAATTAAAAAAAATAAACTAAATTTACCTCGGAATGTCATCGGTGAGACTAGGCTTTTAATCTGCAGGGGGGTGGCTATGAAATAAAATTCTTACATTATAGAACAATGTTTTATTCCAAACTCCCTTGCTTTCCCTTTAGCCGACGCAATTAAGACTAAATTAAACAAAAATTTAGGGTTATCTAATTTTATAAATATAACATTTAGTAGACGTTGATATCAAGTTACTATGAGTTAAACATTATTGTGGATTTAAATTATCCCAAACAAATTTTATGAATATATGGTTAACAAATCTTACTTTATGAATATAGGGTTATCCAATCTAACGTTGTGAATATAAATTAATCTAATTTTATGTTGCGAATATAGGGTATCGAATCTAACTTCATGAATATAGCACCGTGTTTAACGTAGTACTTTTAAAAATAAGGATTAAACTAACCTCCTGGTTCCATGTTACCTGTGAACCTCATCACATCTTTCTCTAAGCCAGCATAGGTATCGCCGTCATGATCCCAACGTAGAGAAAATGTAGAACGCAGCCAAATTTCAGGATAACATGAAGATCCAAATCAAAAGTAATATAAAAAGAAAAAGGACGCGAACAACCGCTGTAACGAAGAAATACAACATTAGTAAACTATCGGTACAAGTCTAAAACATTATGTATTTTAATAAAAGAGATCTTACCGTCCCCGAAACAAATTTCAGACGTTAGCACTCATAATAGAATGCAACGCAAACTATTGAAGTTTATAAAACAAATGCACTCTGAAAACAAAATGTATTGTTAAAATAGCACATTTTCGACAACAATGTGTTTTAAGAAAAATCTTGAAATCAAGTGAAACTCACCAATAGAACATATTTATAGGCTTTAATTAGCCTTATAAAAGGATCTAACACCCATTTTGAGTGTGATTAAAGAAGATTTATTCTTCAGCAAAAAATATAATTCGCCATCTCAGAACCGGCAAATGAAAAGGTGAAGTCGACCGGATGTCAAAACAAACGTCAAAACCACGAATTGTTTTCCTAAGACAAAGCAAAGGTTATCCGAGCGTACTGCCAACATAATTTTACTGATAAATGTCTAAATACAGCTGTCAAAGTGACAGTGCTAACAAGAAAATTAACATGTAATGGCGGACTAAAATACGACATTACAACCCGTCCCTTCCTAAAAAAAAATAAAAGAAAAGACATTTTCTTTTATGACAAACTCTATCTAAAGACTCTACAAAACTTTTCCAAAGACTACAAAACTTATTCCAAAGACTCTACAAAACTCTCCAAAACTCTAATCAAGGTAATACAAGGGATTTTCAAACCACAAGTCAAGACTAAAAACTTTCAAGTTTATAAAACATCTAAAACCCAACACCAAACTTAGTATTTCATACAAAATAAAACAACGATGTGTTTATAAACCAAAACCAAAACCAACACCATTACCAACAACGAATCTCTCATAAAGATATGGTCAGACTCTAAGGTCAACACAACTCTCATCAAATGAAATTGTCAAAAAAAAACAAAACAGAACACCCAAAAAAAAACTCTACAACCGTTGAATTCAATCAACACAACATCGATTCTTAAAAAAGTACAGGTTGTCTAATTAAAACAAAGCATTGTGATGGAAACTATGGAAGTTGCACACGAAGGATCGCGATGGCCCTCGCGGGTGTTGACGCAATGTGATTCCTGCACCATCGCTGGTACACAAATTGGTACGCAACTCGAAATATAACATGGAAAGAATACATCGATTCTTAAAAGGTACAGGTTATTTAATTAAAACAAAGCATTGTGATGGAAAGTATGGATGTTGCACACGAAGGATCGCGATGGCCCTCGCGGGTGTTGACGCAATGTGATTCCTGCACCATCTCTGGTACACAAATTGGTACGCAACTCGAAATATAACATGGAAAGCATGGACGTTGCACAAGAAGGCATCGCGGTGGCCCTCGCGGGTGTTGACGCAATGTGATTCCTGTACCGTCTCTGGTACACAAATTGGTACGCAACGAAAATTACCCGTTGAATTGGTTGGACAAACTATGTCACCAAATCAAACGACTCTCTACAACTACGAGGCATCGGTTGGACAACCAAGGTCACCGAGTCTAAAAACATACTCCTCTCAACCAGCAAAATCACCATTGAAATCGGTTGGACAACAAAGGTCACCAATTCAAAAGCTCCTGCGATCGATCACGATCACAAAACCGCATACAACGCATACCCACATCGTACTACAACGCGTCCAAAACAGACAACAATGCCCAAGACAAAGCAAGGCATCGTCGAACAAAACGACTAAAAAAAACCAAACGTTAGACAAAACGTCTACCAAAAGTTTCATCTGCGATCAGCACAACACCACTGACTTACTGGGCACAGAGTCAACAAACAAAAAAAAATTCTAAGAAGAATCCAACAAACAAAAGGTCAAGGAAAACCAAAGTGTGGTATCCAAAAGAGAAATGTTCAGGACAACCAAAATAGTGTCCAAAGGAACAAAATGTCAGGGACAAACATAAATGTCATCCAAAAGAGAGAAAAAAACTGTACCAAAGAACAATTTCCTGAAAAGAATAAATTGTCTGGTCAGAACAAAAAGTCATGTCCGGGTATGGATATCCAGAACTTACAAAATAAACTTATTTAAAATATGACCTACAAATAACTAAACCAACTTAGTCTTAAGTGTAGACAACAAAATGTTCAAACAACAAAGTACACAATAATTATACAAAATGTACAAACAAACAAAATAAGATCATTTACTATGGGTAAACAAATCAGAGAAATTACTTTCTATCCAAATTGACCTAAGTTAAACTTTAGAACAAACCCTATCGACATCCGTCCTGAAGTTTCCTTATCATACTTCCACTAAAGTTTACAAAACACAATATCCTTACATACATCTATCTCATTCCTCTCTAACAAATGTGTAGTCTTCAAAACAAGACATCAACGGCGAGCCTGAAAGATTCCAAAACAAAATAATTTTAATATTTAATTATATCCTTAACATGGTAACGCCCAACGTAACCCTTCTCTAAATCCTTCAAAACATAAACGTTATCTGAAACTTTTTCTAAAATTTTACATTTTATAAACTTAGGTGCTAGTTTAGCCGAAAAATAAGCCGGAGCATTAGATTGAACAAAACTACGCCTCCAAACAACATCACCCACAGCAAACGAAATAACTTTGCGACCTTTATTATAATAAGACGCATTACGCTTATAAGCTCTAAACAATTGAGTCTGAACTCTAACAAAAATATCACTAAGTGAATTCAAAGAATAAGCAAAAGAATTTCTTTCACCCAAACCAACTTCATCTAAATTACCAAAAGAATTACTAAATCTATGCAACGAGGCATCAACAATTAACTCTCTACCAAACATGAGAAAATTAGGAGTAAAATCAGTAGCAAGATTAACACTACTATTTAAAGCCAACTGAACATGAGGCAACAACTTAGACCATGTTCTCTGATCATTACTAACAAAACAGGATATACAAGTTTCAATGGTTTTATTATATCTCTCTACTGGATTATTTTGAGGGGTATACAAAGTATTATAAAATATTTTAGTAATGTTATAACTTTTCATGAAATCTACAAAATATTTAGAAGTAAACTGAGTACCATTATCGCAAACTATAATTTTAGGAACACCAAACTTAAGAAATATATCTTTTTCAAAAATCTTACAAATTGCTAAAGTAGTAGCCTTAGCTAAAGGAAATATCCAACAATATTTAGTAAAAACATCTACGACAGAAAGAATATATTTATGACCAGAATAACTTTTAGGTAAAATTCCTATTATATCAACCGAAAGCATAACCATGGGAAAATCTACTTTTTTAGGGTTTATCATATGGCCAAAAGGTGGAGAAGTACTATGTTTGTAAGCTGTGCAAACATCACAAGACTTAATGTACAAATGAACGTCTTTAAACATCCCATTCCAAAAATAATGTTGTTTAAGCTTTTTTAAAGTTTTATGAACTCCAAGATGACCAGAATTAACATCATCATGATTAGAACGAATAGTATCTAGAATATTTTCTTTTGGAATAACAATTTTCCAATCTAAACGATTACTATAACCAAATTTACTTTTACAATATCTATATAAGGTATTATTATCAACTCTAAAATTTTTAAACTTAGTGGGAAACTTTTGACAATTAACAAAGATTCTTTTATACCAGGGATCATCTATATCACTCTCAGGCAATACAATATCTGCAGGAGACGAAAGAATAGCAGCCATTTCTACACGAGACAGTGCATCTGGAACCTGATGTAAAATACCTTTTTTATGAACTATATTAAATGTAAATTGAGAAATTCTGGTAGCCCATCTAGCTAATCTACCAGTAGGATTACTTAAATTTAATAGCCATTTCAGACAAGAATGGTCTGTAACTACAGTGAATTCCATACCTTCAACATAAGGTCTAAAACGTTCAATTGAATCTAAAACAGCAAGCAATTCGCGCTCTGTTGTACTATAATTACGTTCACATTTATTTAAAGATCTAGAATAAAAAGCAATGGGGTGTTGTTCTCCTTCATCATCCTCCTGACACAATACACTACCTATACCAACGGAACTAGCATCACAATGCAAAAAGAATGGTTTCTCAAAATTTGGATGTTGCAAAACTGGTGAAGAAATTAACGCTTCTTTAAGATTTTCGAAAGCAGTTTCAGCTTCATCATTCCAAATCAAAGGTTTCCTAGAATTTCTAGAACCAGCAGTAAGTTTAGTAAGAGGAGAAGCTATATCAGCAAATTTGAAAATAAACCTTCTATAATAGGAACATAGCCCAAGAAAGCTTCTTAATTGTTTTACAGTTACAGGACGGGGAAAATTATTTATTGCATCTAACTTAGAGGGATCAGTGTGTAAACCATCTCTATCAACTACATAACCAAGATAACGGAGTCTTTCCTTACAAAATTCACACTTTTTCAGATTGACGGTCAAACCGGCATCTTTTAAAATTTTACATACTCTGCGCAGGTCCTCAATATGCTCAGAAAACTCAAAATTTATTAAAATCAAATCATCAAGGTATCGAAATAATTTACCATCGAATTCAGGTCCAAACATCCTATCTACTAATCTCTGGAGTTCAGCTGGTGCATTAGTAAGACCAAACGGCATTCTAACAAATTCGAACAGTCCTTTTCCCGGGACGGCGAAAGCAGTCTTTTCACGAGAAGATTCATCTAAAGAAATTTGTAGAAAAGCTTTAGAAAGATCAATAGCAGTAATAAAACGAGCACCGCGAAGGCTATCCAAAATTTTTGAGGTATAAGGCAAAGGATATGAATCTTTAACAGTTATAGAATTTAAACGACGAGAATCTAAGCAAAGTCTCGGACTACCATCTTTTTTCTTTACAATAACAATAGGAGAACACCAAGGAGATTTAGAAGGTTGAATAATTCCCTCCCCAAGCAAAGCATCAACTTCATCATTTACAATCCTCTGCATAGCAGGGCTCAAAGACCAACACTTTTGCTTAAAAGGTTCACCAACAACATTAATTTTATGTTCAGCAAAGTGAGTAAGACCTAAACCTCTCTTTTCATAAGAAATATCTTCAAAAAGTTTAATAGTTTCAAACAATAATTTATTTTCGGAAGGTGCAAGCTCAGCGGCAGCTGTAACTGTGCATGTTCTAAACTTAACATTTTTATCTTCAACAAAAGTAATATTCTTCCAGAGTTCCTTAGCAAGATCAAATTTCAACCAAAAGTCAAATCCCAAAATAACAGAATACTCTACAGTAGGTATAATCAAAAAATTTATAACTTTGGTACTATTGTCACAAGTAATGGGAATATCAATAGTGCCTATAGCTTTTTGTGCAGAACCATCAGCTGTGTAAGTATAGTTTGAAACAACTTCAGAAAATGTTTTAATTTTAAACCCTAATTTCAAAAATTCATGATGACTATTATGTCCTAAAATACATCTATTCGAACCACTGTCCAGCAAACCAGAAAATTTACGATTACCAACTCTAAACTGTAGGAATGGTCTAGAATCATTATTTTTAACAAAGAGGATAGGAGCAGCCTTATAAACACCAAAGAAGGTTTTTAAATACTCTAACCAATCAGAAAATTCTTTTTTACAAGTAGCTTTGTCAGGTTTGTTACTATAAGCGTGATTAACAATTTCACACATCGACTCATCCTTAGTTTCACCAAAAACTGGAGATCGATGCGACCAAATCAGTTTTTTGGACTGGTAGAACTAATTTTTCCCAAAGCACACGCCTCACAATCTTTAGTAATGACCCCCAACTTTTTACACTTAAAACAAATTATGCCAGGAATTTTAGAACAATTTTTAAACGAGTGTCCAATTTCTCCACACTTCAAACAAGTAATAGTGCTCTGAGCAGCACTTGAATAACTTTTCTCAAACTTAACATTTTTAACAGGTACCTTAAACGGCTTCCTGTCCACTAGTGGCTCTAACTCCTTCCCAAAAGCTGTAAAAAAATCCAAAGAAGAAATATCCTTCCCCAAAATGTAAGGTGTATAAATGGGTAACATATTATGTTTAATTACACTTATTAAAGTTGTTTCCGAAAGAGGAATTGAAAGACGGTTAGACATATCAAGAATTTCCGTAATGAAGTCAGGAAGTGACTCATTATATTTCTGTTTCCTTGTACGCAAGTCATGTTCCAAAAAGTAGTCAAAATCACACCTATCAAAACGTTTTAATAAAGCAACTTTCAAATCCAACCAAGAACTAATAAAAAATCTATTTGCTCTAAACCACTTGGCAGCAGTTCCAGAAAGAAGTTCCGAAAAAGCTCCGACCAAAACACATTCATCGAAATTCCTATAAAGAAAATAGTCTTCAACTTGAACTATGAACTCTCGCACACAAGACTTACCTTCAAATAAAATTCCGCTACGCTTCAAATCAGGCAACTTAGTAGAACACTTCGGTAAATTTTTTCTAATAGTTTCATTAATCATATTAAACGACGATGAATGAGCAGGCTTCTCCTTAACAGCATTATCAAACTGATCATACTCCATACCGTCATCACCAGTACAGGTACCAGCTGATTTAAGAGTAACACTATCACCAGGTAAAATATTTTCAACAGGTGGACACTGAATAGCTTTATCCATTTTAAAGTTAAATAAAGTTAATGTTAAATGTGAAAGTTAATAATTATGTTAAATGTAAATTTTTCAAATTTATTTATCAAAGTTATTTATGTTATTTATCTGTAAATTATTATATCAAATATCAAAATCAGGTGCTTTATCCACTCACAATAAGTAACTGTAGCTTAAAGTAAACTGCTTAACACTTATTTTAAGTTCTAAATATTAAAAGAGATACAACTCAACACATAAAACCCGTTTCTGTATAGTTAAGTTAGACAAACAAAATACTAATTGTTAAAGTTAACAATAGCATATCCAAATAATAAAGAAATAAGATTCTTTACAAACAAAACCAATAAAGATTAATTCTTTACAAACAAACAAACAAATTGTTTATTGACACAATTGTTATCAATATTAAATTATGTAAAGTCAACAAATAAAGTTACAACAAAAAAATTTTGTGGAAATTCCAACAACAAAATTACAAAATAAACAGGTGCTATATTCATCCAAAACAACAAAATAACAAGCTTAACACAACAAATAGCTTGTCTCAAACGAATAATAAAACTAATTATGCAAAACAACTATAAGGTTAAAAGAAAGCAAGTTATAAAAGTCCCTGTTCGGGCGCCAATTGTCATGTTGCCCCCGGCTTGTCAAGTTGCAAGCGGGCGTTCAACAGGTTTTATCTAAATTAAATATTTAAGGAAAATTACCTTTTAAACAAAAAAACTCGGGCGCCACGATAGAGGTTATGCTCCATCGAATTAAAAAAAATAAACTAAATTTACCTCGGAATGTCATCGGTGAGACTAGGCTTTTAATCTGCAGGGGGGTGGCTATGAAATAAAATTCTTACATTATAGAACAATGTTTTATTCCAAACTCCCTTGCTTTCCCTTTAGCCGACGCAATTAAGACTAAATTAAACAAAAATTTAGGGTTATCTAATTTTATAAATATAACATTTAGTAGACGTTGATATCAAGTTACTATGAGTTAAACATTATTGTGGATTTAAATTATCCCAAACAAATTTTATGAACATATGGTTAACAAATCTTACTTTATGAATATAGGGTTATCCAATCTAACGTTGTGAATATAAATTAATCTAATTTTATGTTGCGAATATAGGGTATCGAATCTAACTTCATGAATATAGCACCGTGTTTAACGTAGTACTTTTAAAAATAAGGATTAAACTAACCTCCTGGTTCCATGTTACCTGTGAACCTCATCACATCTTTCTCTAAGCCAGCATAGGTATCGCCGTCATGATCCCAACGTAGAGAAAATGTAGAACGCAGCCAAATTTCAGGATAACATGAAGATCCAAATCAAAAGTAATATAAAAAGAAAAAGGACGCGAACAACCGCTGTAACGAAGAAATACAACATTAGTAAACTATCGGTACAAGTCTAAAACATTATGTATTTTAATAAAAGAGATCTTACCGTCCCCGAAACAAATTTCAGACGTTAGCACTCATAATAGAATGCAACGCAAACTATTGAAGTTTATAAAACAAATGCACTCTGAAAACAAAATGTATTGTTAAAATAGCACATTTTCGACAACAATGTGTTTTAAGAAAAATCTTGAAATCAAGTGAAACTCACCAATAGAACATATTTATAGGCTTTAATTAGCCTTATAAAAGGATCTAACACCCATTTTGAGTGTGATTAAAGAAGATTTATTCTTCAGCAAAAAATATAATTCGCCATCTCAGAACCGGCAAATGAAAAGGTGAAGTCGACCGGATGTCAAAACAAACGTCAAAACCACGAATTGTTTTCCTAAGACAAAGCAAAGGTTATCCGAGCGTACTGCCAACATAATTTTACTGATAAATGTCTAAATACAGCTGTCAAAGTGACAGTGCTAACAAGAAAATTAACATGTAATGGCGGACTAAAATACGACATTACAATACGCAACATATAAGTGGTAATATAAATACGAAGGTGTTATGTGTAAGATTAAATTTATATTTTGTTATTTCTTTTAGGTAGGTAGTTAGCATGATGAAATCATGGATTGGTAGATGTTGTGAACACATGTATGTACTAGATTATTCTGATATGTCCATACACTTTTTGTGTTCCTTAAATAAATAGATTACACCATATTTCTCATACCCCGTTCACCATCGATTGAATTTGATTGAGCTTTTGTTATGAGTATTAAATTCCACAACACAACAGCCACGTTACTGTGACCGAGATCAATACGATCCCTCAAAAAAAAAAAAAATGTATTGTATGTAATACAAAAAAAAAAGGTTAAAACATACTGTCCCTTAGTACGATTTTGAATTTCTTCCTGTTGTCAGGTGACACTTATTATTACTAAATTCATAACATTTTTCTTATGATGTGTGATATACATGGAAAATACTTTTTGTTGGCTAACCATGTATATCACATACATGGTTAGCTAACAAAAAGTATCTTCACGAATTCTGTTTGGCTTAGAAATACGAATATGTAAGTTCCAATTTGTTTACACTAGTAAGCGCATATTTACATGCGTTCGAAATCTAATCAAATTTTTGAATTTGCATGCTCAACGCGTATCGTTATATAATTTAATTTGCTTGCAACTGTGGTGACGAATTTAAAGCGTAACATCCTACTATAACATTATAAATGCGAATGTTTAGATGTTTGGTTTGTTACTCTTTCACGCGAAAACTACTCAACCGATTTGGATAAGATTGGCCCACATATAGAAGATAGCCTGGATTGAAACATATGCTAGTTTTTATCCGGATATTCCCAAGGGAACGAAAACCACGCGAGTGAAACCGTGAGCGGCCGCTAGTACATACGAAGAAGTTGAAGTTACTTCAAGCTATCAATCTCTTGCAAGGTTGGCAGAGTATCAAGATGCAGCTTAAAAAAAGCGAAGTGTAATCATTGTCATAATCGCACTTCAACGACGCCACATTTCCCATTGGCCGAGTCGAATGTTGTCCGGAAAAAACATAAATAAATCTATTTATGCTAATGTTATAAATGCGAAACTTTTTGAGGATGTATGGATATTTATTACTTTTTCACGCAAAAACTGCTTAACCGATTTGGATGAAATTTGTCACACAGATAGAAGATAGCCTGGATTAAAACACAGTCTACTTTTATCCCGATATTCCCACACATCGACACATTCGACACTTGGAAAAAATCATTCAACAGAGTTTTGCATTGCCGTCCCCGCACAACTACTTATAATATAACTACTTATAATATAATAATTTCCTAATACAATATCAAAATCCACATATATTTTTTTTCTTTATAATAGGTTCGACGTACATGAGCACATTGCAGCGACCGTGCGCCATGCGACCGGCGACGAGGCTTTATCAGCGGCGGTCACTTAGCATATCACTGGGCGCAGTGGCTTTTTGTAGCCTAGGCGACGAGTGTACGACTGACTGGGGTAAAGCTGGCCACAGACTGTGATACTTTTTTTTCTAGAATTTTTGCTTTAAATAATAGCAAGCATTTTGTTTTACAATGTAACGTATCCCCGCTTTTAGATTTTACTGTTTATTGCATGATGTGGTATCAAGCATTGTTAAAAAAATCTTCATAATAGGTTCGACATACAATCAGCACATTTCAGCGACCGTGCGCCATGCGACCGGCGACGTGGCTTTATCAGCATCGGTCACTTAGCATATCACTGGGCACAGTGGCTTTTTGTAGTCAGCCTAAGCGGCGAATGTATGACTTACTAGGGTAAAGCTGGCTAAGGCAGGAATACTTTATGCTGTTAATTTTTATTGTATTTGTTCAGTTCAAGTCTTTGGTATTAAAATTATAATGCAAAATAGAATGCAAGCCGAATTATAAGAATATTGTGTATTTAAATCACCTACTTTTTTCTATAAACAAACATCGTCTGTTTCGTCACAATACTCGCAATCACACAAAGAGTATTGACGAGGTTTGTAAAAAATATTTCCTATCTATTTTGTACGTTTTGTAACACGTTTTTTGTTTAATAATGTTGTTGTTAATTGCTTTTAAACGCGTCGCCCTAATTATTCGCGGGTATTCTAAAAGTATTATATAATTTTAGAAAGGCAATGTCTAACAATGTATGATTGCGACTTGTCGTCACGACAGAATTATAGCAACAACTTAAATACTGTCGTAGTCTGTGTAGGCAGCCTTAATTTTCGTTTCGTGACTTCTAGCTTTGTTACATCGGAATGTCTTTTGAACTATTACCTGTCGGTATTCTCGCAAAAATATTTAATGGCACTGCCAGCTTTCCTATGAAGTAGTTTTATTCAATTCGAAATTTATTATTTCTGAGTTATATGGCACGAAAATAAATGAATCAATGACTAACACTGTTAATTAATGGTATTTTAATTGAAAGATGTTTCGATTTTCTTTATATTTAAGATACAAATTATTCATTTAAATCTAACTGTCATAGAAATAAATGGAAACAGTATAATCTAGATAACGATAGATGGTTTTACTAGAATTCGTTATAGTAAACTTTTATCAATGATTTATGTTTAATAAATTTACAGTTCTAATTTATTTTGATTAAGTATCGTAGTTTAGGTTCTATTTCATATTCCATTTGATATTAGAAAGATTTTAAATCTAAAAAGCTATGATTTTAGTCCTAAAATTGTAAACATATTATTTTTTTAAAAATTTCACGTGTGCTTTATTTCTCTTTTGCTTATTTGCTGTACTTAAAACCCAAAAGCCTTTAACTGAACCGTAATATAATTACTTAGAGGGTTGACCGAGGTGTTGACACACGTGAAAATATATACGCCTTTTTTACCGTGACTCGAGGTCGGGGGCATAAATCAACTTAAAACACACAATGTATTAACCCTAGCGCACTCACTTAATACTCCTTACAAATGATTAGTTTGGGCAATTAAAACAAATTAGGTTAATGTGTGACTTTCGACCGCGAAACCCGTTTTCAGTGATCCGTGGTGAATTTTGAAAGCGGCTGCTTTGAAGAGAGCTTGATTAGGTATGCCTGTTTATGATAATTGAAGATACTTTGTTTATCATTCTTGTTGAAGAACTAGCAGCCGCCTGCGACTTCGTACGCGTGGGTTTATTTTGTTGAGCGCAACGCTTATTTATGTCTGAATTAACAGTAGCGTAACTTTTTCTTTATAACTTCAGCTATCAACTCTCTTCAATGCAGGTCTCGTTAAACTTGGGCTTGTCTATTTAGATTACTTTTGACTATCTGTCAGTATGAAAGTTTTCGAATTTTTAGCTTTCGATCAGACACAGTTTAGTGTTAAGAATTACTACGTTAACTAAACACTTCCTAATTTTCGCCAGTGCAAAACTAAAGGATAGATAGATAAAAAGTTTTATTTGCTAAGACACACATACATTCATAACATTATTACACAAATAGAAAAAAATATATGAAAAAGACAAAGGAAATTAAAATAAAATAAAATAAAAACAAAGGAAATTAACACTTACAATATTAACAAAAACAGAAGACAAACAGAAAAAAGGGAATGCAGCAGCAAGTAGGGTCCAGGCTCGGTGTGTGGCTTTTGCCGGTCAGAAAAAACACCGATTTTCAGCCGTCACCCTCAGATGAAAGGACATTATCACCCCACCCTTTCAAAATCTTATTTGTACCTTCTTTCCTTTTAAAAGTTACGGAACACACAGTTCACTCGAGGTCAACACCCAGTTGTTTTTCTTTTCCGTGCCGTGGCTTTTCGCTTATCAGATGGCATTTATCACAATTTCCACCCCCAATTAAAAGTGCTGGCTGCCTTTATGCCGCAACGAACCAGTTTTCGTTTAGAGTTTATTTCCTACTGAATCCGTTTTGTTGGTTCACTTGTTGTACAATTGTTTTTATTGCGGGTCTAAAGTTTGAAAGTTTATTGCTTAAGTGTGTTGTTAACGTGTTTATGAGTGCAGAGGAAATTTGGATAATCTTTTTCTTCATAATGGAAGGGAGAGAGGATATTTCATAAATGGAAATGTTTAGTTGGGCACTCATACATTAAAAACTGAATCTGTTCAATCAACTGAGTTGATAACAAATAATTCTTTAAAGAAAAAAATTGGAACTTTATTTCACTATTTGACTAAAAATCGACCCCAGTAATCAAATAATTTCTAGTTCAATCACAAGTTTTAAGACTGCTACTCTAGATTCTAGAAATGTATCACATTCATTTCCAATATTCCATTGTAAAAAAAAAACGAGATTTTGGTCTACGTACGAAGGTCGAAAATACCTTTGCTAAATATATTTCACTAATTAGTTCATTCAATGATAAAAATAAATAAATAATTAATTGCATACAAACATTCCAATTATCTAGCCCACGTCAAGTTTCATGAAGAACTTGTGTTATGGATAGGTACTAGATAACGGATAAACACAACACAACATACTTATCTTACCTTTTTTTTTTCAAAAACGTACATAATATACATATTAAACAACCAGACCAAGACAAAAAGACATGTTCATTCACGCAAATATTTGTCTTGTCCGGGGATTGAACCCGGTACCTCTAGCGCAGAAGGCTGGCTTAGCACCCCTGCGTCAAAAATGTTGTCTAAATAATAGTTATATTAATCGCAATCTAGAACTAACGCCACATTTATACGCTCACTGGTCATTCATTTTTCATCTTCAAACATCACGCAACCCCCAAAAAAGAAAACAACGAACTTAAAAGCCGTTTACAACACACACAATATTTCGCCAGTGTTTGTCAACCATCAAGTCAGTTGGTCAGGGGTAACAAATCATTCTAACACCTGACCGCGTTATCGCGGTGAAACGTGAAAAATTACGTCTCCCAAACGACTGTGGACGCAGTTTTCCGCGCGCCCTATAGGGGGCGGTTGGTCATTAAAATAAATGGTTAACGACAACTGGCGTTTAGCGCCTCTATACAATTAGTTGCCTCAAAATTTCCTTCCATTAATTGAGTTGAGTTACATTAATTTAAAAATGATTGTTTCGTAAACAGGGAAATTCTAAAAAGTATTTATTACAATATATTTTGGCTTTTAAGTTCAGCGTTAGACAAAGCCCGCCGCCTTTTCTAACCATTCCAAAAAAGAGGTTAATTTTAATTCAATTGAAAGATTTTGCACAAAACAACCTGTTTTATAATATTAATTCATAATAATATCATAATTAATCGCAACTCCTTTTATACATAATAAGTTAAATAGCCTTTCTTATTTTGAAGGAGGTAGAAAATAGTGCGAGCTTACCCAGAAAAAGCATATTCAGAAACCTAGTACCTTTTGACTTTTATATTATAAAAACCACCATGATATTTTCTAAAAAACATACCAAATCAATACATTAATTTTTTTACTCCTTTCAGAAATAATATTACTATGGAATTTTGAAATAAACCAAATAAAATAATAAATATGTCAGCTTTTAAGCGATATTTACATTGAGAATGACGCGAGCCTCCATAGCCTCTTTGAAGTTGAAAACTCTTTGAGTGAGCTAGCATCATATTATAATCAAAAGTAATAAACAGTAGGATAACATTTAAAGTTGAGGATTTACATAATAAAAATCGCAAGCCTACACAAAAATATCAATCTCCAACATAGCAAAAACCTAAATATTTTATGACGAAACTTTTAATGCGGTATTTGCTAATGAGATAGGGGTTGGGTGTTCGATTTTCATCTAGGACAAACATTGCTGACAAGAAAATTTGTGATATTTTTGTTGTCTGATACATATGAACATTTGGAATACTTACGTTGGTTCATGTAGCATACGACAAGCTGACGTTAAATATTATGCATGCGATGGTGCTAATAAATACATCCTTTAATAAACATTACTTTAATATTGCGTTGACGAGTGATGGTAGATCTTAGATTATTTTTATTGAAATTGGATCGAATGTTTCTGCTGTTGGTGCCTTTTTGTTTCATATTAAAAGAAACAGAAATATAAATCCACATGTGTACTACTGACTATATTTCCTTTAGCCGGACTTCGTTTTGAATTCATGTTGAAAATATGACCTGAAAACAGTTTCGAGATTGTATAAAAGTTCAACTAGGCAGCCATAGCACGCTCTGTTCGGTTTTAAAGTATAATTTGGGAGTACCTCTACGATATTTGCTTTTGACAACATTCAAGAGGCTAATAAAACAATTTTTAATACGCTCATAAAAGCATCCTTAGAAATCAGACTTTAAATATCCTTCTGGCTGTGGCTTTTAAACTGCCTCTGTGGTCTAGTGGTAACAACCACCGGTATCGGACCCAGGGGTCCAAGGTTCGATTCCTAGCGGGAGTACATATTGTATTCGATTTGATTGGTGGTAGGACTTGTTGTAAGTCCGTCTGGCTAGCTACCACCATCTTATCTAAGCCTGACACCATAACAACAATGTTTTCAGTATTGTTATGTTCCGGCAGTTAGAGATAAGATAGTCAGTACCTCTTATTCTTCTTACTAGCTTTCGCTCGCGGTTTCAACCGCGTGGTTCCTGTTCCTGTGGGAATATCGTAGCCTATGTTATTCTCCGTCCATTCAACTAACTCTATGTCAGAAATCAAGACGATTGGCTGCTTAGTTAAGGCGTGAAGGAAAGACAAACAAAAACACTTTTATTATATTAGATAAACATAAACGCTAAAATTGGAATAAATCAACTTCCCGACGTTTCGGCACCTTTACAGCTGCCGTGGTCACGGGATGACTCAAAACTCTCTGTCTCTGACTCTGTCGGGAAAATCAAAAAACCAAAAAATACGGACAATTACAACTTAGTTCGTGGAAATATAGCGCGTTTGATATCCGTAAAAGTTGTTTTATTTTAATGAACAGTGCGCGCCAAAACATAAGATGTACATAATATAAACGCTAAAAAAATTTAATATTAGTTATGATTAAGAATGACAATATTTTGCATTTTAAATATGGAATTTTAAATGAATACCAGAGAAACGTGTTAGAAGCCTATTTTCATTCCGTTAACAAAACCGATCAAATGGTTTCTGAATGAGACCCTATATACGGTTTTTTTCCTATTCCATCAAATGTTTGAGTTTTCTAAGTCTGTCAACGCGGCCAATAATTTTCAGTGCAATAAATAATTATGTAACGCATTATAGGGGTGGCAACGTAAGCTGTGATTCCCTTTGGCAATGATTTAAACTGGCAGTTGTATATTGTAGTTTTGGTAAGTTAAATATTACCAAATGCATGTTCAATAATTAGTTCAGCAGTAAAAAGGGAGCAATAAACTAAATAGAAATGATCCGTAACAAATATTAAATGGGCAGTTAAATAAATATTGGGCAGTAATATGACTAAATGGACAGTTACAAGTGGGCAGTAAGCAAATCGGAATCAGTCTGTAAAAATATCATTTTTAACAGTTGTTAAAAAAAAACTAAAATGTATTTAACCGCCGCGTCGAGTGGTTACAACCAGCGGTATCAAACCCAGAAGTCCCCGGTTTCTGGTTTATTTCAGCGTGTGAAGTTAAAAATTACAAATAATTTGTTTCGTATGGAAGTTATGATTTATACGTCATACGTCATCAACATTTTTTAATGTCCCCACTGCTGGGGCACTAGCCATCCTTGTGGATGAATAAGGATAATGGGCCATAACACCCATGACCCAATACGTGGGCCCAATGCGATTTGGTGGGTTTTGGCGACTGCAAATGCAGATGGGACCAACGGCTAAACGTTCCATCTGATGCACGGAGGAGCTTGAGATAGTAAATTTTTGGTCATCCATACCGTGACCGACCATTATGAAAGTTGCTTAACCTCAACAACCGCAGGCCGAGCGCGCAAACCAGTGCGCCATGTACTTCTCAATGATATGATATGACTTAAGGGGAATATCTCTCGCTTTTATTCACTTCAAAGCAGTAGTCAAATAAAACAACGGCACCAAAATAATTTCAAAACATTGACATACGCACTTGCATAGTGGATGATGGCCTTATAAACCAAATGAATGAATGCGGCACTTGTAATTAGCCTACGTCACCAACGAGCGTATCGTGAACTGCTGAACTATTAATTGAACTGCCCATTCCGTAATTTTTACTGCCCATTTGTATTTTAGATAGCTTAAATGATTTTTGAACCCGCATTGTATGATGAAATAACTGCTAGTTTTTATTTTTATAATGTTCATGTTTATTGCCGTAGTAATCTACCAACTGCCAGTATATTAAATAAAGGCCCATTTTGTTTTTCAACTGATCATATTAACATCCCTAATAATTAAATAACTGTCGTAAAAATTATTTCCCATTCCCTTATACGACTAGTTAGATACTTAGATAAAATATGAGCGACATGTGTGATCAAGTCGACATCGTGCACAAAACAGCATAAAAGAAAACGTTGCAATCTGTCTTAAAATTAAGAACATCGTAAATAGTTTCGCTGTCCGTCGTTTACTGACATTCATAAACCAAGATATAAACGACTATCTCCGAACGTTGCAAATGAATTTTTCCCAAGAAACCCCAGCAGCATATAAATTAAGCCGTAGCTTATTAAGATTAAGACAGAAAGTCGCATAAACAGAAGTTGTCAGAAGTTTTTCATATCGTTCAAGCTAAAAACATTGGCGAAGAGTTTCACCCGTCATAAAGGGGGAAACTTTACAAATCTTCGGATTTCTTACGCTTTTAGGGACACATAATATATTTATCTACCCCTCGACACATTCACAATGGCCGGAGTTCCTCACTTTAGGGATTATTTAAACGTCAACGGTGACACTGATTGCTGAAATTTTAACTCATAAACCAATATGCTGTCAACTTTGAGAAACGTATTTCAATGATAAAGACTTCGGAGCTTTACCAATATTTATGTATTTAGAAAATTGGTAAATTTGAAACTAAATTCGTTCGTGTAAAGAGAATCCATTTGTTATAAAAATAATAATTAATTATATTTTTTTAATTTTGCATTTTACAATGCTATTTTTATGTAAAAAATATTTAGAAAATATACTAGAAAAAAGGCAACATGACTCATGTCGCTCTGACGGCATTCCAACCCGCATCCTTGGCAATCCGGCCCAATGCACTTCTTATTATTTTCATAACTTTGTTTTTTATTTGCCTGATATTTTCAAGACACATTCTGATACGCATCCGATACTTAAAGTGACAGAAATCACTGCAATGACAGTGTGTAAAATCATAATCGCGTAGATTGTGTCATCTAATTTTTAACTGTTACTATCATTTTAAAGATCGAAAATGTACATATAAGATTTGACGGCTTTGACAATCATAAATCTGTTGAAGTTATCTGTAGCAGGCAACCATATAGTGTAGTAAATAAACGACGTTTTTGAACGTCTACACAAAACTACGTAGACATGAAAGGGTTGTAGAATAAAGCCTGAAATGAACTCGTAACACTTTTATGAGAGTACTGGCAAGTTCACAGCACCTCAGCCGAGATATGGCGTCGTTAAAAACGACGGCGACCTCACACGTTTTATGTCAATGTAGTTTTAATTAAAGCTTATTTTTCGGTCTTATTTTCACAAAATTAGTACGAAATTTCATGTTTATAGTACAGAGAAGTTTTGATTATGATTAAAGTTGTTTGTTGTTAGATATTGTGAGTGTTGTTTTAGTTAATACATAGAATTAAATTATGAATATAGTTTGGCGATTGCAAATCTAAAAGATAATAACACAGCAAAAACGTTTGGGATAGGTGTTCTAATTTATATATGATGGTGCATAAGCCTTCGTTAATATAAAATTAATGTTCACTTTTCCTTATGTTTTTTTTTATTATTATCATTTTTCAATGCTATTTTTATACTTATGATAAATTTTAAATAGAAAATGTTCATTAATGATAAATTTTAATTAGAAAATGTTCATTAATGATAAATTTTAAATAGAAAATGTACGTTAATGATAAATTTTAAATAGAAAATGTTAATTAATGATAAATTATAAATATAAATATATTGAAATAAAATCAACTCGGCCACAAGTGAATTCTCAGATGGGACTCGAACCTTTTGAACTCCGGTCCAATGCTCTAACCACCGAGCTACCGAAACTTCAGTTAAAATGTATCATAAGTATAAAAATTGCATTGAAAAATGCAAATATTAAAAAATCATTGAAAAAAATATAGAATCACTTTGTTAATAAATAAAACGCTGAACAATAAATAAAAAATTGCAATATTTACAGAAGTAACAGGTACGAACAATACATTTAATCCTAACCCAGTTAACTGCATTTTTTCTCACGGCTCCACCTTCCTACAATGTGCAATAAATCGATATACCGCTGAGCTAACGCACCAATAACAGTTTGTTCTCGTTTGACGCTCATTTAGAAAGGTAAACAGCCAGCAGAACGACCAATATGGGCATCTGAAAGTACGCATTAGCCGTGTATACCGGCTTTTATGAATTCTAAAATGTATTCAAATTTGTCGGCTTTAGGCGTCGGTATCGCAGTGATAAGCCCGTGATTAAGGGTTAATGTTTTACTTTGTACGTTGATAATTTGTATAAAAATTAAGCATGTACTAGCGGAAGAGCCCGTGGCGCAGTGGTTCGCGCGCTCGGTCTTTTTTTTTTTTTTTTTTTCGAGGGGGAAATGCGCCTTATGCATACCCTATCGCTGGTGGGCCATAGGGTTATGTGGGGCTCTCCTTTGGTAGGCATACCCACTAAAACCCCCCCGGTTTCCGGCTGCATATCGCCAGGATTATATAAATGTGGGGCCGTCGTTGCAGTCTCCACCACAATCCTGGGCGACCTTTCCCGGCCGAAGCCAGGCTTCCCTACGGGGATCCTTCCCAGTCCGACGCGTCCCGACTCGCTCTCCCTAGAGAGGGATGGGGAGCCCAGTCGACTGTCTGCTCTAGGAATAAATGACATTCTCCGAATCGCACCACCTCCTAAAGGGGAATGAGGTGCGCATAAAGCCTTCTCCTTCGCCCAAGCCTCCTTCGTCGGAGCCGATTCGCATGAGCGTTGGCTTCGCGGATCCGCTCCGATGCCTCCTTTTGCGAGATTATGTCTTCGCAAAAGGAGACTGCAGCATCCCAGGATCTATCGGTGGCGAGCATGGCCCGCACCATGCTCAGCAGCGAGAGATCCCTTCCCAACACAGTGATCAGATCCCTACGCTGCGAGGACCAGGCAGGGCACACCTGTAAAGTGTGCTCCGCGCTGTCAACCGCCGCGCCACAATGATGGCACTGTGAAGTCGCCTCCCTTCTTATCCGACACAGATACTTTCCGAAACATCCATGTCCGGAAAGAATCTGCGTCAGCCTAAAGGTCAGCGACCCATACCTTCGTCCACACCACTCTCTGAGAAGAGGGCGAACGGCATCGATCGTCCGCCTCCCGGCCTGGTCCCCATCCAGTCTCTCTTCCCAGGTGCGCATCAGCGACTCCTCGGCCCTGCACCGTACCGCCCCGGCCTGCGATTGTTGAGGTTAAGCAACTTTCGCAACTTGGGTGACCAAAAATTCACTATATCGATATCCTCGTTGGTTGGTCCGCATTGGGCCCGCGTGGTGGGATTGGTGGGACATGACATATTCTCCTTATCCATCCAAGGAAGGCCAGTGCCCCAGCAGCCGGAAAATTAAAAATGGTGATGACATACTAGCGGTGCCGCCTATCTTTGTCCGCAGAGTTCAGCATTGGAAGCAGAATTGGTTCCTCAGACATAAAAAGCTGATGGGCAGACATAAAGAATATGACTTGGAGAAGAACACTCAATACTTTGATTGTACAAAAAAAAATCTTTTACCGATGAAATTATTGATTTTAGGGTTCCGTATTTATGAACATCTGGGAGATACTTGACGTTAATTCATAAGGCTGAAGATGAAAGCGTGCCTCTTCCGGAATCCTCAACCACCGAGGACCACTGTGTACATATTTTATAAATTAAATACATTGTGTAGTAAACGCGTATAATAAAAACATTGTTGAATGGTTTCACTTTAAAACATTAATTTTATTGTGGGCGCATAATATAAGTAGGTGTAGGTTTGAAAAGAGATTTCAATTATTAACCCTTTGAACCACACCATTGATAGGAAAAAAAATAAAATTATATTAAAAACCATGAACAATGGAATTTAAAACAAAATTATTTCATCACACAGTTCAAATTCATATGAAAAAAAGTTGGTAGCAGTTTCGCTATCCGGCAGTTTGGGGAAACGACGCGTAAACAGTGTAGATTAAACGCAGTCAACTATGTAACTGCTATGACAGTTGTTGCAGTCAAAAGTTAAGAGGAGTAGTTTAAGTTGTAATTTATTAAGTTTTGAAAAGAATCATTTTAAATGATTGTTGATTTGTTAGGTAAACGCGATTCTGATAATTTCAGGTGTAATTTATTGTAGCTTGTAATTAACTATACTGTCAGACTTTGCAGTTTACCCTCAAAAGCGCCCAAGTTTATCGCTCGTCATAGCGGCGGTTTTCGTAGACCAAATGCTCACCGAATATCGTAGTCTCAGCCACATAACACCCACTGCTGGGTATAAGTCTCCCCCAAGGATCTCCACAACGGTCGGTCCTGCGCTGCCCGCATCCAGCGGCTTCCTGCGACCTTCACCAGATCGTCGGTCCACCTTGTCGGGGGCCTACCCACGGAGCGTCGTCCTGTGCGCGGTCGCCATTCCAGAACCTTTCCGCCCCAACGGCCAACGGTTCTTCTCGCTTTCTGTCCCGCCCACTGCCACTTCAGCTGAGCGATCCTTCGAGAGATGTCAGTTACTTTAGTCCACCAAATATAAGTCAAATTAATAAATTGCATGCCCCATGTATGCATGCCTAAAGTATTGGGGCGACCGAGTGGCAAACGCCAGGTCGGACGACCCAGTATCGATGGATCGACGAAGTCCGGAAGGATCTCAGCGGTCTTCAAATAACTAACTGGGAACGAATCACTCAGAATAGGGAAAAGTGGCGCAGCTTAGTGTCGGAGGCCAAGATCCACTTCGGGTCGCTGAGCCAGCGAAGTCAGTAAGTAAGCAATAATTTATATCGATATAGTATTCTTTGGTTGCCATACAAGTATTTTTTGACTGCTCCATTTGTTTTTTAAATGACATTTTTGTTCTCTCTACTACTAAGTTTACATTTTGCAACAAAAAAAGGCACCCATATAACCTTTTCTACTCACCAATATGGTTGAGTTCAAGTATCTAAATATTTATAAAAGTCAAAATAAATAAAAAGAACTAGAAGACCCGCCTGCATCAAATGCAGTCGGAGGCATAGAATTTAATCGGTATAAGTCCAATCATTCATCATGTTATACCTCGGATTGCATGTTATTATGTTTAACAAATTATTTTTATACGTACATCTTATGTTTTGGCGCGCACTGTTCATTGAAATAAAACAACTTTTACGGATATCAAACGCGCTATATTTCCACGAACTAAGTTGTAATTGTCCGCATTTTTAGGTTTTTTAGGGGTTTTTTTGCTTTTCCCGACGTTTCGGCACCTTTACAGCTGCCGTGGTCACGGGATGACTGAAATTATTTTTATATTTGATCTTGTTTCCATCTTTTCATTTGACTTGTCTTTTGATGCAGGCGGATTTTATAGTATTTTTTTTTTATTTATATATTTTAATTATTTATCAGTGATGAGATAATATACTTTTTTGAAATCGGCAAGACTAGCTATTTAATTTGATACCCATATCGAAGTATTATTAAAAAAAAAACACTTCAAATAATAGCACCTCACAGCCACTATATTGGTTTTATTTTAACATTGCTCATTTTTTAACACTTGGGCTGTCAAGACAAACGTAACGATAACGCTATCTTAATCAAAATCCGTTCAGCCGTTTTAGAGGTAAGAGGTAATGAAGAATATTACTTAGAAACATACAAACATACATACAAGATACGCGCGAAAAACATAACTCTTCCTTTGCAGTCGGGTAAAAATTAAGAGTATGATGTGTTGCAATTACTTTATCCCGCCATTTCTAAACTTTAGGATTGTCTTCGCATTACCTAACGTCACTATTTAACCAGGGTTTTATGATAACAACAGAAGGGGACTTACTAGGAAGCTGCTTGAAGATTGACACTCCACAAACGCGCGCGCCCGTGAGATTTCTTCGTTAGAACGTGGTAATGTCAAAGTGATGTGACTTTCACTTGACAGCTGACAGCAGGCATTAAGATGCGTCGGGAAACTTTGAAAATGTATGAGGAAGGACATAATAATGCAACATGATGAAATGAAATGTTTAGGGGTAAGAAAAGAAATCTACTGATTTACTTTTGACTATCGGAACTCTCCCGCCTAATAAAAAATACAATTTTCTCGATTCTCCCTTGTACATTGGTTAAGTACGTGCCCAAACAATGCATAATTAACCGACTAGAAGAGTACGGTCGTGTCTCAAGGGGGTTCATTAAGTTTTCTATGTCCTGGTTAGTAGCATAAAATATGGGTATTCTAATAAATTTACAAGTGGCCAGTAATTGTTTTTTTTTTTACGAAATTAAGGTAATGTTAGTCCTACTAAATTATAAATGCGAAGTATATCAGTTTGTTTGTTTGCTCCTTTTTCACGCAAAAACTACTGAACGGACTTAAAGCAGTGGACTAACACATAGGTTACTTTTTAAATTAAATCCCAATATTCCTACGGGAACGGGAACTACGCGGGTGAAACCGCAGGCGGCCGCTAGTTTATTAAAAATATTATATCAGTAAGTAAAAGCTTTTGGTACTTAAATCCGAATAAACAATCGGCCTTCCAATTTATTATCAACACAATGTCTATAAAGTTAAGTTTCTTTTGCATAACACTGTCCAGTCTCAAACTAAGTAACCAATTCACCAGGCGGGAGTAACCGCGGACGGCCCGGTTTCTCCCGCTTGGTTCCTTCCCTTGGGAATATTGGGAAAAATTAGCTATGTTTTAATTCAAGATATAAATTACTGTTTGCCTTTATTCGTTCAGTAGTTTTTGTGAAAAAGAGCAACAAACATCATAGTTTTCGTTTCATCTCACAAGCTTTCGCACTTAAAATATAAGCATGATATGATTAGTAGCTGAGATAGTTGAGTAGCCCGTGGCGCAGTGATTCACGCGCTTGGC
The DNA here is from genome assembly GCA_910589605.1 of Chrysoteuchia culmella. Lineage (NCBI taxonomy): Eukaryota > Metazoa > Arthropoda > Insecta > Lepidoptera > Crambidae > Chrysoteuchia > Chrysoteuchia culmella. Next base: position 14,761,650 of record OU342653.1, read on the forward strand.
CTGCGATTGTTGAGGTTAAGCAACTTTCGCAATTGTTGGTTCCGGGATGGGTGACCAAAATTTTACTATCACGAGCTCCACCGTGTTTCGGAAAGCAAGTTAAGCCGTTGGTCCCGGCTGCATTAATTTGCAGTCGTCAAATACCCACCAATCCGCATTGGGTCCGCTTGGTGGTTCATGGCCCGTTCTCCTTATACACCCATAAGGAAGGCCAGTACCCCAGCAGTAGGGATATTAAAAATGGCTGATGACGATGATGGTAGTATTAGAAGGATCACTTTTTTGACTCCGATTTCAGCTTCACAGGTATTATACAATGTAATTGTCAGTTGACACACGATTACCCAACGTCTTACTTGTAACATAAGGAAACTCGACAGGGTGGAGACATCTCATGTTTATCCACCCCTCAGTAGAGAGTTTTCGTCAATCAAAGGATTTACATTACACTCGAACGTTGACAACGTTCTTATGTTACAATCAAGGACTTAGCAATATGACACGATGGTTCTGAAGGTCGTTTGTCTGTCACTTTTGATGAAAAAAAGGTGAAAATTGGGAAATGTCGAAATCCGTGGTAAATTATGTCGAATAAATTTGCCTTTTGTCCTAATACGCCTTCGTTCTTTTGTCTGTCTGAAGTCACAGGCTATTTACTCGGATAAATAAAATAGTTTCAATAGTTTGTATATTGATGCTACTCATTAAATACTTAAATCAGTTTCATAAAAAAACAACAATGAACATTTTGTTTGCGAGACTTTTCCTGAATTAAACATATTTTGCGTAATTTCACACATTTGGATCTTGTTGTACTTCTTGATATCTTTTTTTACAGTAATTAACTACATTTTCTATTTGCTTTTCAAGAGTTTTGCTGTTGCAAGCGACGTGCCATTGTGCCATCCATAAAAGTGTTAAAATGTAGGAAAACATTTTTTATATTTGATTGAATACAATTTTTTTACTCACTAAACAAAAGTCAAACAACAAACGAAGGAAACTTTCTCGTGAGCTTGATTGTTCGCAATTAAAATTTCTTCATCTTTATCAGGACAAAGTTCAAAAGTCGAAGTCCATAATTGGACCAGCTTTAATCCTACCTCCTTTATCAAATTGGGCTCAATTCGTATATTTTATCATGGAGTATAATTGGTCTTTTACTATATCAGTAGCACAGAATACTGGCCCAATGGTACGTGGAGTTTAGTATGGGTACATGCAACCGAAACGCGAGAAAAATAATGATAATCAGGGGGAGTTAGTCATTTGTGCAGACCTAAATATGAAGAAAAAAAAAATTTAAGGGTCAGATTAATTGGACAAATTTAATTGTCATATCTTTTGTACTTTATGCAGCTCAATCCGCGCCGTATATGTCGTCATCGATCGCGGGTTCAAGCCGCTATTTTGTGCCGTTAATTATGTGAAACGTGAGAAAACTTATAATAATTTTAAAAGTCAAAATAATTGGGCAAGTCTTCATCCCTCTCGTCCTTCATGTGGCTCAATCCGTGCCGTATATTCCGGTATCGATCGCGGGTGATAGCCGGTATTTTGTGCAGTTAATTATCCGGAGCGCGGCGGGTTAATCCGGCCAGTCACGTGACACGCACGTGCCATTTTTGGGGGCACCTATTATGTACCACTCGCATTAATTGGTAAAGAAATATCGGTGTGGCAAATAAGTTAAGATAATCAAATTATTTTAATTTGAAAAAAATATACTATAAAAAACGGAAAAAGTTATTAAAATCGTTTTAAACGTAATGAATGCAATATCACCTTTATCAATTCTGTTTAATTTTGTACATAATCATATCAATTAGACTATAGACAAAATAAAGAATACTAAAATACTTATAGTTTTTCTTTGCAAAAACAATTTCATTTGACTGTAAGAATACTTTTGTAAATTTTAAATAGAAAAATATTGGAAAAGATTAACTCGGCCACAAGTGAATTCTCAGACTTTTGTAATTTGTTTTTTTTTTTGAAACTCAAATGACACTTACATAATAAGAAAGCATACGCTTTTTGTGTTCCAAAATTAGAATATTCTTATTACGTCGGTTACAAAAAGTTTATTCAAGGAACACAAAAATAGCTAGGCGTTGAACAAACCCCGAATGTGAGCTTGTAGAGAAAACCTACTTAACATGCAAATACTTCTAAGAAAATGTTATTAAAATAAGCGAACAGGATCGCAAGACTTCCATGAAATGACTGTTTGTTTAATTGAACGAGTTACCGCACAAGATATTATTTTGAATTGAATATTTCAAAGTGACGGAGCTTTTCTGTATGCATACAAACTTTGCCACGGAAATCCTCTTTGAACAAGAGTTTTCTTGAAATATTTTGTCTTGATTTGTTAAACTATAAGAACAAAACAGTAGCAAACAAAATGACTATTAGAGTAGGCAGTGATAATTTATTTGCAGTTTTTTTTTTAAGAACAACGGGGAATCGCTTTGCCTTCGTCATACCTGATGTTAAGTATTGATAAGGCTGAAGATGGAAGCGCGCCTATCTCCCGGAAACCTCAACTGAGAAACTGGCTATCATCGTCGTCGTCGTCTCAGCCATATAACACCTACTGCTGGGTATAAGCCTCCCCAAAAGGGGGGGTTTGCCATAACCGCCACGCTTAGCAGGAGGGTTGGCGATCGCAGTATGGCCAAGTATGTAGGAGACGCTGCTGCCCATGCTATTCTAAGCCGACACTACACAGCTGGCTATCATAATTATCTGGAACTGCCGGAACACAACAATGCTAAAAACATTGTTGTAATGGCGTCAGACTTAGATAAGATGGTGGTAGTTAGCCAGGCGGACTTACAACAAGTCCTAACACCAACCCAGTTACTACAATCCTAAGGCCGGTATTACAGAACGTGACTCAAGCAGTGATTTGTACTTGAACACAGTTAGAAAGTGACGTCGCTATATGCGGTGAATAAGCACGTCCCTTTCTAAATGTTCTCAAGTATAGATCACTACTTCCTGTAATCCTGTAATTTCCTGTTCCCTTTATTTGACCTTTCGTTTCCCCTCTAACATTCAATGCAGCAAAACGGTTCTCCGTGAACCATAGTCCACTCTTGCAAGGACAGTCATACTAGTGAATATCATCGCATTCCTTTATAATAAATAATTGGTAACGATATAATACTAAAAATAAAACTATAAAAATACACAGATTACGAGTATGTAAATAATGTTTATTCATTATTTTTTCTTAGTTTACAGTTGAATACCAAAAACGTAGATTTTATACAATTATGAAATAATCTATAAAGGTTTTCAAACTCAAACTCAATATTATTTATTTAGTTTAGACTATTACATGAACTTATGATATCATAATTAGATGCCGTCCTCCTTAGAGTTCTTATAATACCTTAAATTAAATACGAATTTGTTATCGTCTCATAAGAAAGCCCACGCTAAAAATGATTTAGTTACTTCTAAAATTCTTGTTAAAAATATCTTCAGCACATAAAGAAAAGCGCTCGATAAAGGTAGCTCGTTTTGGAATAACCCCCGAGACTTGCTTGACGTAACTGGATTTAATTTTATATCAAATATTTATACAAGGTCGGCGTAATCAGTATCGGGATTTCATAAAAGTCAACCTGACGACTTAAGCTCGCATTTTGTATACTAATTATTCTTGCTTATTCACCTTTGATGACGTTATCTGCTTCGTGTTTTACTCTTGCGCTTGGTAAGGGATTTTTGTATAAAAGTATTTTGTTTTTATTTTTTTTTATTTTCTTACCATAAAACTTTATTAGATTTTGTCACTAATATTTGTCAATAATTTATACTGTAAATAATAAATGATTTGCTTCCACGCCACCTCTTCGTGATGTCTTTCAGATGACTAGAAGATAAGAGTGCGAAGTTTATAATGGAACCATCCACTTTTATAAAATTCCGGGTTTAATAATTGTCTCATTTTCGAGATTGGCCAAAACTGCTTTTAGCTAAGTATCTGTCTGTTCTCAGGCACAAGCCGTATTTTTCAACCGATTTTGATGAAATTTGGTACGCATGTTTCTTGATTTAATAAAAAAAAATCTAATGCGATTCTTGATTGGGGGTAAAACCGGGGTAGTTTGCTGTAGCGTTATTTATCGACGGAGTTCAATCAAATTTTAGAGGCACACTAAAGACGTTATTCTACACAAGATGATGTAAAAGGGGGGGGGGGGGGGTATTTGAGGGGGAAATGAGGGGAAAGTTTGCTGTAGTGTTATATTATTATATATGACCGTATTTCCATCTTTTGACCTTTTCGCCTTCGCGAGACGAACCCTTCGAGACCAGACTCGACTCCTAGGACTAGGACCAAGGGGACAAAAGTAAGCACTAAAACTTTTAACCCTCTTTTGCTCAAAAGTCTATATTGGAAATCTTTTGAACAATTTAAGCACGTGAAATTCGATTTAAAATTGGAATTTCTTCGTTACTTCTATTGCGCAAGTTACTTTATGTAGGTATTAAAATATAACATATCCGCCCTAACTTCCCAAGCAAGGTCTACTGTTCTCACAGAACCACTAGTTATAATAAGGTTCCCATGGTCGAGTAATTCAAAATAAAAACCAAGCTTTTCATGTTAGTGAGGGGTTAAAACAAATCTTTTACTGAGCAACGAACGAGTAGAACATAGCAAACATGTAAAATATTTTCCCTGGTTCAGTTCAGTTTAGTTAAGAGTGGGCTTTCAATACATAGTACATGATCCCTATGAAAGGCTTACAAAAATAATTCTTTTATACTTCTTTTAGTTCTGCTCATAAGAACAAAAGCAGAGCCTTTTTGATTCTCTACGAGATACAAAATGGGCTCCCTTTGATTTGACTGGCTGTCGGTAGATAAATTAAATTTTTGTTTCTATTGAAAGTTCACATGAAAAAAAGGCAAGTTGGATTGAACTGATTTCCTGTTTGGGTTTTTTGTTCTAGTAATAGAATTATAAACACCTACTAATGTATATAGGTAATTTTAGGTCCTAGTCGGTACCTATTAATTCAGTTGGTCCCATTAGTAGCATTCTGCTTTGACGTGAGTTTGAGACGTTGAATTCAGAAAGCTACATATAAAAGTTTTTTTTTCTATTTATTGCAGGGGTTTGTTCGACTCCGAACACGTCACCCTTATAACGAATCATACCATAAGAGTTATTGTTGTTGAGGTAGTTGCCTAGGATATGTTTTATTAATATGACCAAAATAACGACGGTTGCTATACAAAGAACCCAGTAACCTAGGCAACGATCTCAGATAGCCCAATCTATATCTACAGATAGGTTACTAATTTCCGACGTTAATCTGTTCTCAAAAATTCTACAGGTCATTTTAAAGATATTAAAACATGCGAAGTAACGATGATATTAAAAAGTAATTTCATAAGATTTAGATAGAAAAAACGTAAAAACGTAATTAAAATAATGGTTGTCTGGATCATCATGGCCACTAGTGGTATAATACTATTAGCAGTTAAAGACAGATTTGAAATGTCCGTGCCGTCAGGGGTTGCATAAGATCTGCCCTGAGGGCTCACTTTCAAATCCCCCTTATCATGAAGGCTTTATTTAAAGTAGTAAAGCACATTAAGGGAATACAGATAACCGCTCAAGGGGTATTTACCCTGTTTTAACTATTGCTTTAGCAACGATAAGCCTATAATTATGTAACTGATAAATTTAATAGCTGCAAATATCAGAATCAGATTCAGAATAATATTTATTTTAAATATCAAGTTATGAACAAAAAAAAAAACATACAAAAAATGCATGAAACTAACGATCTTAATGATTTCAAAAACACTTGTCGCGTAATTGAGTTAAAATAACTAAACGTTTCTATAATTATGGTCAGTTTCTGAATTGAAAACTTCTACTTGAGAACGACTCAAACCACATTAAAAATAATATAAAAATATTGGAAAAAATCTTAAAAAGGCTCGGTAGCTCAGTGGTTAGAGCAGTGGGCCGGATACCCAAAGGTCGCAGGTTCGAGTCCTGTCTGAGAATAACTTGTGGCCGAGGCGATTTTTCCATATATTTTTTACCAGCTTCCGCTCGCGACTTCACCCGCGTGGTGTCCGTTCCCGCGGGAATATCGGGATGAAAGTATCCTATACTTTACGTACTTTCAACTTTGTACCAAAAATGTAGGATTATAAATTTATCATGAGTATAAAAATAGCATTGAAAATGCAAGAACTTAAAAATAAACATGAAACTCTCTAACTTCATTCATGCAGGATATTGTATGAACATTTTGCTTTAATATGAGTTTCATACGTTTTCAACTTGAAGTTAACTAATTATCAAAGTCAAAGTTAAATATTTTTATTAAAATAGACATAGAGACTTATAGATCGAAATAATTGCTTTCGAATCGAAAGAGTTACAGTTTGAGCAACTGAGCTAAGTATGAAATAAAGATAATCTAAGAATAATAATCAATAAACCTTATCAAAGTTATTTTTTACGTCCAACCAACCCTACAACTCCATATTATTATCATAAACTTCCTAAGTACCAACGGAACATTTTCATACCACATTGACCAGACTAACATTTCCGATTATTCCTTAACCCGTTGCAATAAGGTGGAAATTATATAAAGTAGTTATTTTAATGCGTAACTTGAAAGGGGAATTTCTTTGAAACGGTTATCGCTTCAGTTAAAGAAGTTGTGGCTAAAGAATTACCTCAATGGCTAGTTGCTAAGTTCAGTTTGTTTTCTTTGAAGTTTCCGCTTATGCCTTCAGCGCAATTTACCACGAACGATGGTAATTTTCATAACCTCAAACCGTTTCATATCTGGGTAATGTCTGAGAAAACTTATTTTCAACTTAACTAGCTTAGTTAAAATAAGTGGCTTTTGTATAAAGACTGAGGAACTATGAAATTTTATTTTAGAAGAATATTCCTACTTGTATTACATAACAGTTTCATAAAGAAATATAACTCCCAAAGTAAAAGATAAGAAGTTTGAAGGTTTTAAATAAAGTTGTAGAAAATTTTTCTTTATTTTTCAATGATGAGGAATTTTCACGACCGTAAATGGTAATGGGACTACGAGAAACAGTTTTGCCTTGTGGTCACATTAATATGACAAATAGTTGATTCACGAGAAAGCAGCATAAAAACAAAGCAGATCAATGTGTGGTTCTTTGCACTTAAAAATGACTACCTAAACCAATAGTTAAGTTGATTACCGATTTTACTTTGTATCTACACCTACAGCAAATTGCAATGACTAAGTCCATCCATCATTTTTCGTCAACAAACAAATTCAATGCCCCTTCAATGTAGTACCTACTCAATATTCAAATATACTCACGTCTTTACTTACACGAGCACAACAAGTGTCTTGGAGATCGGGTTTCCATTTCCAACATTAGACGCATTCAGCGATGCTATTTCGAAAGCTCATCTAGTAAATGCAGCGATCGTCGCAGAAGGGCCGCACGTTCGCTTAAGTATTGTTGATATTCTAAACCACCCCCGTAGAACGGCTGGGCAGCGCTGTGTCGCAACCACACACCATTGCGTGGCCTCGCCTGATTGCAACCATGGGTAAGGTGCCGGCTACATACGTCGCATCTGTGGTAATAATTCTGTCTTATTTTTCTCACAATAATGGTAGTTAAGTCAAGTCAAGTCAAGTCAATATCATTTATTCAGTCTAGGCTGTTACAAGCACTTATGAACGTCAAAGAAGCTACGCCATCGGTTCACAAACCCTACGGCAGGAGACCTTGTAACGAGAAGAACCGGCAAGAAACTCGTCAAGGGCTGTTTTTTTCTCCCTGTTTTATTTCATACAGAGTCGTTAAATTGAAAAGTGACCTTAACATATCAGTCAGGTCAATTTCCATCACAAAAGGAAAATACTAATTAAAATATTACATTTTATGGTTATTGTAAACGTAAACAATTTTTAACTGGCAAAGAAAGACTTGTCTATCATACATTACAACATTTCCCGCACCACAAGACTACTACACTGCAAGTTGTGAGGTACATACAGGTCAGTATCAATTTATTTTAGATAAAAATATTTAGGCTTTAAGCACAGCATTAAGATAAGCATACTGAGGTAGACCCATTTCCGCTGGCGGCACCCGTTCACGGGCATGACGCATGAATCAGCCATCGCTTCGCTCAACCATATTTTAGGGAACGTAACGACCCGCCTCACACGACACCGCCGAAGAAACGTTTGAGTGAGCATGACGTAGAAATAAAACAACTTTTACGGATATCAAACGCGCTATATTTCCACGAACTAAGTTGTAATTGTCCGTATTTTTAGGTTTTTTAGGGGTTTTTTGATTTTCCCGACGTTTCGGCACCTTTACAGCTGCCGTGGTCACGGGATGACTGGCTACTTATAAGTCTACCCTCGAAAAGTTAATTTATTTTCGTTCGGATACGGTTAGACATTTACTATTGCACAAATTATTTTTGATTTGATATTTTGATTTAATTGTTATTTTAATTCTTTATTATTAAGAAAAGAGAAAACTAAAGACTCTACTGGCAGTTCACAAATTGGGAGGACCCTCGAAGAAAGAAACTGCCAAGAAAACTTCGAAAGCGGGCCGACCTCCATCTTTATAAAAAAAATTTTTAAAAAATTAGGATATGTTGTCTCCACCTTTACTTTTTTATATTTATTTATCTACAAAAAGAGCTAAAAGTTGTTTTATTTCAATGAACAGTGCGCGCCAAAACATAAGATGTACGTATGAGCATGACGTACTTCAGGTACTTATGTTAGGTCTAGTTATTGGTAAGTTTCGTTACTAAATTGTGTTGTACATGGATTCCAGATATCGCTTAAGTACTTTTGATATTCTAAGCCACCCCAGTAGAATGGCTGGGCAGCGCTGTGTCTCAACCACACACAATTGCGTGGCCTCACCTGATTTCAAGCACAGGTAAGATGAAGGCTACATACGTCGAATCTGTGGTAATACTTCTGACTTATTTTTCTTACAATAACACTAGTTAAGTCGAGTTCATGGTAGCAGTCGTTATCAAATTGTGTTATAGATGGATAACGGATATCGCTTAAGAACTTTTGATATTCTAATCTACCCTAGTAGAACGGCTGGGCAGCGCTGTGTCGCAACCACACACCATTGCGTGGTCTCGCCTGATTGCAAGAATGGGTAAGGTGTGGGCTATAAGTATACGTCGATCTATTGCTATAATTCTGTTCTATTCAAAATTTTCTTTCTTTCTTTCTTTCTTTCTTTTTTCTAAGTTTTATAAAAAAAATGTGTTATGGCAACTATATAACGGATAATAAACTGTAGTTGATTCCACGATTAAATAAAAAATAAACAACATTTTTGTAGTACAAGTAGATCAATATATTTCTTTATTAAATTTCCACGCCTTACATCTATATTTTGATTACAAATGTTATGTACTTATCCCCTTACCTGATACGGCACTTGACTGGTAACTTGATACGGCACTTGAGCCGTTGTCAAGTGGTTTTGTCAAGTGGTTCCACTTTATTTGGTTTTATGGCCTTTCTGTTTATATTATACATATTGTACATAATTCACCCCCTCTACGAGTACATAAGTAAAGTGATTCTATAAAACCTAAAATACATAGAAGCGGTTTCGATCGAATAGACTATGAACAATTGTAAATTTATTTGCCTAGATATTTTAATTTCCTAAAAAAAAGAGTACTAAGTTACCTGTAAAACATTTCCACATTCATTTTCATAACGTAAACATTCGGCGTAGCAAGACCGCACCCCTATGAAAGTCGTCCGCAGTTGGCGAAGCGTTAAATGCTACATTTTCCGTGGCCATTTGCAATTCGATATCCAGCTAAGCTTCGCGGGATTGAACTCTGCGGATTGCATGTCTACTCCTATTTGATATTGTAATAATATTCATCCCTTTTAAATAAAGACTGGATTAGGAGTCAGTGTTAGTGGTTAGCGAGAAAATGTGATGATTGTTTGAAAATCTGTAGAATGGTACAGATGTCTTATGTCATGACGTCATGAGCGTGTTAATATATTAAATAATTTGTCAAAATATTTTGATATTTTTTTAGAAATTAATTATATTTTGAAAGAATTGGCAATATCGAATAATATTTATATAAAAAAAAATTGCGTCTGTTACGCTTCTTCACGCGCATTTAGTTTAATAAATGTCTACGATATATTCGACTCTAACGTTTTTACACGCGGATAGTGTGTTTATTTTTATTTTAACAAATATTTCTTTTGTTTGAGATATATTTACATATAAAATATTTTTGATAAATAGTTTCTTATTATTTCAAATCTATATTGTTTTCTTGTTGTTCTAGATGTATTTTAATTATTGATTGTGTTATTGCTAGGAGACATCACCTAGGTATGTTAATTTGTTAAATTCTAACTGATTATTATCCCTTTAGTTTATTCTTTTGTGTTGAATATCAGATTAAAGTTTAATTTCATTTAAAAGCCTTGAAACAATATATAGTATTGAATTTGTAGACAATAATGTTGTGTTATTTGTAAATGTTCCTTTACACTTTTATATTATAAAATGATTGTTGCAAAAGCATGAAGTAAATTTACGTACATCTTATGTTTTGGCGCGCACTGTTCATTGAAATAAAACAACTTTTACGGATATCAAACGCGCTATATTTCACGAACTAAGTTGTAATTGTCAGTCATCCCGTGTGTGCGTTGCGATCCAGCCAAGTTTCTCGGCCAATACGGAGCGCTCCTGGAGGCCTACTCTCTAAGCCCGTCAACTAAAATACGGGCGTCAGTCCGTAAGTTTCCCAAAACTACGAATGGAGCCTACTGTCTATTGATTTCGGATGTACTAGTTTTGAACAAACGGCACAAACACATTGGGAGTAGGGACAATGTCAAAACGTATTCTCATTCATTCTTAGTTCGGGTCTCCGAACTAATAAGCTGTCCGTAGGTGATACGGAGTAGGAAACGTCCGTAACTTAGGCCGAAACTACGGGTTTCGTGCTTAGGGAGTAGACCTCTTGAGCCCGCAATGACAATATGCATGTATTATTTATACACAAAAGTATGGCTTACCCGCGCTCGTGAGTTTTCTCACCTTACTCACTTACGAAGAAGTTTGCGAATAGAGTTTAATTTTCAACCTTAATCTCATTGTATTAAGGCTATCTGTCAATATTTAACTTTTAGGCGATGGAAACATTTGGATATTTTTAAACTCACACATGCCCTCTGTATACCATTTTCGAAGAATTTATTAAATGGATGGAAAACAGGGGTTTGTTACATAACTATACGTCTATCACGATCGCTTTCAATATGAAAATCTGTGTAAATCTATCGCAGGCTTATGCAGACAACCCTCACGGGATTTGCATTGCCCACAGCAAGGATTTTAGTTTACAATATAGGTCAAAGAGAAAGTGATTGCGTTTAATATTATTACACAACTAATGAACAGCTCAAACATTTATGAAATCTTTTTATTCTTAAGAGCGACGGGGAAACTTAGCCTTCATCATATCTGCTGTTAAATATTAATAAGGCTGAAGATGGAAGCGAGCCTCTCCCGGAATCCTCTATCACTGAGGAACTGGCTATCTTATCTTTAACTTCCGGAACACAACAATGCTGAAAACATTGTTGTTATGGCGTCAGACTAAGATAAGATAGATAAGTAAGTAAGACTTAGATAAGTAGCTAGCCAGGCGGTCTTACAACAAGTTCTACAACCAACGAAACCGAATACAATGTGTACCCCCGCTGAGAATCGAACCCGGGAACCCTGGGTCTGATACCGGTGGTTGTACCACTAGACCACAAAGACGGTTAAAATAATGGTTACTAGTACCGCCCGAGGATTCACCCGCGTGATACCCGTCCCGTGGAAATATCGAAAGAATCTTTATGCTTTATGTTAGTGATACATACTGTTCTTTTGATTAGTTTTTTTCAAGGCGCTCTGTTTTTCTTTGGAATAGCTGTTCTTCACCACATTATCACAATCTAAACTCTCACAGTCTAGACTATCGCTACAAGGCCGACCCCTCGATCTCACTGGTTTTCACTGGTAAAACAGTAGCGAGCGCGCGTGTATCGGTGTGTATCTGTGTGAATGCGTCATTTCAGCCGTTTGTAGGCAGTGCAAAGTCTGGTTAGACTGTGACATTATGGTCACAAGCCTCGCAGGCGAAGTCGCAGGCGGAAACTAGTACTTGTCACTTTATGTCACCTACCGCTTTTAAGCCATTTCGATGCATAAACTTTTAAACACAAAATCTCCACAAAGGTATGAATATTAAAACGTGTGTGTTCCATAAATCGTGTCACTCTTGCACTGGCTTACAAATTTACAAGAGCGTGGGTTCCGTATTGTGCCCTGCGACTTATTACTACCGAAGCTCGCGCACCTACCGAGTAAGTATTAATAAAATCTGCTTACAATAAAATCTTCATCATTCTGTGTCCAAGACGTTGGAACAAATTGGCCGTGCTTCATTGTACGCCCACTGTGTTACGATAGTGGTGTGCGACGAATGTGGATTATATGATATTTTTTAATTGTTTATTTATTTATCAATTTACATGCAGGCTTACAGAGCTAAAGCTTCCAAAACACCAGCAAGTTATACAATAAAAAAAAATACAAAAAAGTCAAATCAAACAGAATCACAATAATTGTATTGTATACGCGTAATAAGAAATCGAATATTTTTTGCACAAGGTATTTAGCTTTCAGCAAATATTCTGTCAAAGAAAATAATATTTAAAAACCGAGAGTCAAAGTCTGATCAAAGTTCCACCGAGGTTGAAAGAGACCACATAAATGTAAATATATGATCGGATCACATAATCAACGAAAAAAATCACACAAGAATAAAAAAAAACAAGCCAAGTGCGAGTCGGACTCGCGCACGAAGGGTTCCGGACCATTATCTATAAAAACGGCAATAAATCATGTCTCTTGGATGGGCGCCCCCTTGAATAATTATTTTATTCTGTTTTTTAGTATTTGTTGTTATAGCGGCAACGGAAATACATTATCTGTGAAAATTTGAACTGTATAGCTATCACGATTCATGAGATACAGCCTGGTGACAGACGGACAGACAGACGGACGGACGGACCGACATCGGAGTCTTAGTAAGCGGAGTCTTAGTAATAGGGTCCCGTTTTACCTTTTGGGGACGGAACCCTAAAAAGAACTCGTGTTTCTCGTAGTATGAAAACATTGACAATAGAAATTGCATGTAAAAACTTTCAAGTCAATGAAACTATTTGTATTTTCCAAGGTGTAGGGTTTTCAATATTTCCTTTTGTTTTGAATAAAATATTCGATTACCAATCTTTTAACTCTTATACAACAAACCATCGACAAAAGACAAGTTTTACAACATCACTGATTAAAATATAGTACGGCCTGCATCTAGATGTTCTAATGGTCCCAGTAACACTGTATGCACAGGATTACGTCTGAATGCAGCCAGACATTTCTAGGCAAGATAAACAGTGGAGGCGTTTAGTAAGATTAGTGCTAAGAGAGGTTGTGCATCTTGAATAGTTGAGATTTCCTTTTGTGAACGGCCCAAATATTTATGTAAGACGCCTCGGTTAAGGAGCGGGTAATGCCGTGTATCCAATATGCGAGCATGCCTCGCGAACCAAATTCAAAATTGCCGCTCGCGAGCATAGCCTCAGCTCGCTGTTGGGTGGCGGTGCTGAAAGGGAGCTCAGGGATCGCATGTGTATTGCCTCACGCACTCACGACATGGAAGACATAGCAGAACTTGGAGTTTCAAACGTGTACTGACTCGACTCGCAAGCTGCCTCGCGATGTGGATACACGCCATAACAACAGTTGCTCACATAAGCTTGCTTCGTTATTACATGTGGGCTTAAACCACGACCGGGAAATGATTAGGTACCCTTTATATCTAGAGCGAAAATAGAATTATTCTTATTAGGCTTTATTAATATTGTGTCCAACTACAGATTATAGCTGAACTGTATTTGCAGACTGATTTAAGTTCAGGTACCGATAATAATCCCAACCACTGTCACAAACTCCAAGGGTTTGAAACACGTTTGGGACATTAATTTCAGGTAGTTCATAGACATTTGTCATTTTTATTGTTGTAATGTGATCAATATTATGTTTATATTGTTCTATGATTAAAATGGTGCGACTTTTGCGGATTGGCTTTAGACTTTATGTTGCTGATATACTATTAGAAATTTTATGAACTTAATTCCGTGACAAATTTTATATTTATAGAAAAATATTAAAAAAAAATTAACTCGGCCGCAAGTGAATTCTCACGTGGGTCTTGAACCCACGACCTTTGGAAATCCGGTCCAATGCTCTTTCAAATGGATTTCCAAAGGTAGTGGTCGTGGGTTTGAGTCCCATCTCAGAATTCACTTATGGCCACGTTGTTTTTTTTTAAATATTATTCTATTTAAAATTTATCATAAGTGTAAAAATAGCATTGAAAATCCAAAAATTCATAAATCATTAATTCCATGAATTATATCAAATAATATACATGATGAACTTAGTAAGTAATCATAATTTGGAACATTAATGTTCATTAATAATTATTCATCTTTTAAGTTTAATTAGAGGTAATTAATATTCATCACAGTCATAGCACTTCAGTAACTAGAAATCTCCAAAGTCATTAAATCTGTTTACAGACGCACCCGTGGAAATCCCTTGACGACGTATCTCGCGAACCAATCCCAACTTCGAGCCAGCTGCAATACTCATAGTTTCTTTTGGCTCCATTATGCAAAAGTTAATTATCCAAACCCAGTGGTGCAATTCCACGGAATCCACGAATCCAGCTACATTTTAATTTCCAGAGCCAACAAAGAGAAGAGGTCACACTGTAGTCATTGTAGTGGAGCTGAGAAGAGCGCGAGTCTTAATCTTCCCCGCGAGTACTGCGACTGCCCTAATGATATCTCGAGACGGTCTTAAGAGCCCATACATAACACTCTATGAGACGTTTTTAAAATTTAAGCCAACGTTAATGCATTCTACGCTGTTTACTTTAAATGCTTATTTAAATTTGTAGGCGACTCCACAACGCGGACTCTCTTGGCTTTGTGATACGAGAATTAGCATAACACGAGGTGTATTCAATGGACAAAGTAACCGGTTTTAAAATAAAATTTTACGGTATACCCTTATATTGAAAAAGGGTCGCGTTAAGGCATAATAAAATGACTACGTGTTTCGCGGCCGCGTTATGGGAACCGAATATTTTATTACGGATTGAACTAGCCACTACTATTATTTTTTTTAGCATTTGTTTTGATGATTGTGATATTGTTTGCCCTAGATTTTGTTCGATAGAAAGTATCTGGTTTTTTAAGCAAAAATTATGAATGATAAGAAAAAGAATCCTGCATAAACCTGAAAAGCTATCCTTAGCTGAACGTTACTGTACTATACTCAAAGGTATTTTGCCCACTTATTTTTTTATGCACGCCGTCAAATGCACTCAAGCGGAAATTAATAAATCGATTCTCAAAGTTTGAGTAGGTACCTAACGATAAATTTCATAATAAACTGTGCTCCGGACTCTAAATACTTTATTTTGTTCATCGCCGCCCGCGGGCGTTCTCCATTATTGAAACGAATTGTTTTCTGAACTTTTAATATTAAAAAGCTCTGCTGTGGACTTTGCTTCAGCTTATTTTTATCGGTCGTAAAAATAAAGATTAATTTAATCTTATTAAAACCATTGACTTTGCAAAGTTCCTTTCGTAAGGAATGTTAATTTAGGAAGAAATATATTCATGAATACCGCTTTAAGGTTTTCGGCAAGTCATAATTAAAGGGACGCAGTTGTAAGTTCTGCTGCATTTGCATGAGAAGATTGGCTCATAAGCCTACGGAAATGCTTTCTGTGGTGCACTGAATGTGAATTGTATAGAATTGGTAGCTTTAGTTTGCAGAATTTAATGTTTGTGCTCTGTAGTTTTTACTCTGTTGTCGGTTCTCGTTTAATTGGCTGAAAACTTTGAGAATCAATTCAAATTGTTGTTAATAACTTTCAATACAATGTCGATCAAATTAATGACAGCAGCAAAGGCTGTTGCACTTAAATTTTATTAATATGGAAACGATTATAGAATAGCCCACTACGCAAAATTACAATTTGGCTAACAAAGCAAAATCTTAACGTTTTTTTCTTACAACACTCATCTCTTATAGCAACTTAAATCATGTTTTTTACTAACAAAGGGGAGATTCTTAGCCTTCATTATACCTGATGTTAAGTATTGATTGATGGAACCGAGCCTCTCCCGGAATCCTCCACCATTAAGGAACTGGCTCTCTTATCTCTAAACGCTGGATACAACAATACTGAAAACATTGGTATTATGTCATCAGACTTAGATTAGGTGGTGATAGCTAGCCAGGCGGATTCCTACCACCAACCAAAAGATAAACAAAATCTTTTCTTACTTTTGATTCAGGATACTTGAGGCTAACTTTAGATACTGACTCTGCATACTTTACGATCTACGATACGTTACACGAGGAACTAATCCAATATTGTCAGTTGAATGAGGACCAAACTTGGCGTTCAATCGGCGCCATCTTTTGTTTTCCTTTTTAAAAGCAGCAAATCTCCCGCGTTCCTAATTTCGAACCAAGTTCCACAGTCTAACTTCTCAAAGAAAACGGATACACAACCATTCGTAGAGTGCTTCATTTCAGATTTTCACATAATTACATCGGAATTTGTATTCAGTCCATTCATCGTTAGCATTCAGAGCGGCAATGAAAAGGGCCCGACTGGAAACTTCGATCGGAAAAACATTTTATCCTTCTTAAGAAACTTTCCAAATACTTTCCGTGTTGTTTTAATTGAGGAAAATTGGCTGTACTCGTTTTAAATTTTCATTGCAGTTATATTGTGCTTTCGTTCTGTTCGTGTTTATTGCAAAAGTTTTGATAGTATTGAATATAAAGATTTCAACGCTGAAAACAGTTGAGTTTCAATAAAGATATTTGATTCAAACAAGAATACTTATTGCATTTAGTTGTAGCAAAAGTTTGAGAAGTCAAATATTTTATATGTATTCCTTTTTTGTATTATCAGGTATTTTTGTAGGTTCTGAGGAGACTAGGCGGCAGTCACCTTCTGCGAGGATGTTATTCTCTAGAAGGAGACAGCGGAAAGGGCTAGCGAGTAGGATGCTCATGTGGCCCGTATCCGCCGCAGGTGGTTAAAGCGAAGGAGGCTACGTTATGATCACCTCATGCCCCTCTAGTGAAACCACGCTGGCGTTGGTGGGTGTGCCACCGTCGGCATTGCACGGTTTCCACCGTCTGGGAAGATGGCCAAATTTGCTCGGCCATCTTCCAGCCAAGAGGGGGCCCGGGTAACCGGGCCACGGCCGCCTGGTCTTAAGGGTAATTGCAAACCCTACCCCCCGTGACCAATGGCGGCTAGGAGGGCTAGTACTAGGAGTTTTAGTTGGTAGTACCCAAGAGTCCAACATACGAATCGCCCCTGCACCTAGGGGCGAAGGATGCGTAAAAGCATTTCTCATAGTGTAAAAAAAATAAAAAGTTCAGAGGAGACTGATGGTGCACGGTTACTTAGTCGGACGACAATTTGGGGCCAAATCTGGATGTAATTGCTATTTATTTTTTATTTAGGTACGTTTTCAAATGCTAGTGGTTAAAAAAGCACTGAACATTTGAGGCAAGTAAAATGTATGAAAAATGTGCCTACCTTTTACATTATCCGATCCGATATCGGATATGTCGGCGGTGAAATCGGGGTATCGGACGATAATGTTTGCCGTAATATTTGTTATCCTATTTTAACACTATAAGTGAAAGGATGAGTTATCATCCTGGATTCCACTTGTTTCCACCACCACGTAGAACACATTATATGCACCATTAATATTGATAGCAAAACGCTATTAAAAAAACACGTACAAAATCGCGAATCGATGACACTGAGATACTTAACAGATTTTATGGGCTGATAACATCGGCAATGTGAAGACACAGATTAGATGTAGGCTGTCGGCGAGCGATTCCGATACCGATATCGGATCGGATAAAAGAGAAAACGTTCTAGGCTGTCATCGTAATATTGTTGTAATGTTAAAGAAGGGGTTAGATAGTGTGTCCTTCCACATGCGGTATAAGTGACCTGATGGAGGTAGCACTGCAGAGAATACCCTTCCAGTTGCTGCCTACTGGGGCCAACAAGACAGTGTGAAGCATAAGAAAAAGAAGAGGACGAACGGACATCACATATATTGCGTCATCTCGTATACAATATTTATTTTATGTTGTCCAACAGAGACTTTATAAGACCCCAGTTCTTATAAAGCCAGCGTAGCATTGCCCTTACACAGCAATGTGTAACTTCCCCTAAAGAAAAAAAAACTATAAAAGTCTAAACAGTCGCATTTGTGTGAAAGTGCAGGTTTTGTTTCAGTTTGCACTAAAATTAAACGTCAATCGCGGTGTCAGCCTCAGCACTGCGCAGATTGTTATTTTAATTATCGACAAAATGTTAGAACTTTTCCGAAGCACTAGTTTTATCGTTAACTTTTTAAAATTTTCTTCCCATAAATATTATTTTTGGATTATAATTTTGTTATCTGCATTTTAAATTTTTAGTCGAAAGCTAGTCATAACGTTGTAGGGCATTTTCCTTGGGGTGCTGAGGTAAATTGGTGCCACAGATAGTTACTACGATGGTGGTAAAGAGATGTTAGTTTACCTCACACAAACCCTGAAGGGGTACACGGCTAGCTAATAGAATTGAGACTCTTCAGGATGTGATTCTTCCGCACCTGGAGTATAGTGTGCTAGAATTTAGAAAAGAGGGCGCCTCGCACACTACAGCAAACGATTTCAGAGAGAAATAAGTATACTAGGATTCAATTTGGACAATACATTTATTTATAAATTTATAATCCATGCAACAACGAGATTAGTTGATGAAGACATTCAGTACATTTTTAAATGCTTAAGATTTAAGACTTATATGATAATAATACCTATGCATAACATTAAGTTAAATCCTAGTTTCTTAAAATAAAAAGTATCAAGAGTTACCGTACAATAGGTAGTCACCGCCGATCCTCAATCATGCTTATAAGTTTCAAAGTGGAGGTTTGCTTCCCTCATTGGTAGTAAGGCACGATGAACAATCCATTGCAGACATCTTTCTTGATAAAATCCAAAGGTAATCACATGGTCATCATGGACTGGAAGTCCACTTGCCGGTTAAGTTTATGTAGAAAGAACCACTGCTACGCCGAGCATGGTTATACAGGAGGAATACTCCTTATAGCTTTAATAGAAAGCTAAAAACTGAAGTTGAAAGTTAAAAACTGAAAGTGACAATAAAAACCCTGGAACAAACACATGGGGAGGTTAGCCACATGATCGAATACCAGTCAAAATTACAGATTTATGGAAATAAACACTTACCATGGTTTTATGCCATGGGCCGTATGATTTTAAATCACAAATATGGGCCGAAGCCCTTAGTCAGACGAAACCTGGAGGATTTACGATGCTCCTCACATGATCGCCAAAGCAAAAGAGAAAATGGTCGTCAAACGCCATAGAGAAGTACCAATTTTTAATTAGAGATGTTTTATATGAAATTACTATCAGAAGTGAATAATCGATTGAATCGATGATGAAAATCAATAAATCAAAAGGATGCTGAATCAAGACAAACAACCCTCAGAATGTTAGGCAAGAATGCAATAAACACCCTAACATTACTTCAAAAAGAATTATCCTCCAATTAAGAATTAGAAACAATATTTACCTTTTAAAACTTAGTAATCGATTGGTTCGATTGACTGACTTGAATAGTCAAGCGAATGAATCGATACTATGAAAATGTAAACATACTGTTTTTGACTAAACAAATGTTATTAATTAGAATTATATAAAAAGAAGCTTGTATTATTTATTTAAATTAACCTTCTTTAGTTTTTAAATTAAAGAGAAATAATAATTTAGTTTCTCATATTTTATTTTTTTAAAGATGCGTTTTGTTTAACATAAAGCAAAGCGCAGGAGCAACGAAACGCACTACAAGGACGTCAAAGAGAAACGTCAAGCTGACATTAAAGTGTCAGTGACCTAATCCTTGTAAACAAACAAAGTATTTTTATGAAAATTATGAATTTTAGCTTAATTATTGTTAGAAAGTGCAAGTGCTAAAAAAACGTGTTACAACGTGTCAGCTAAATAAAAAGATTTTCATGATATTCTCCAATATTACCACAAATATTCAAAGATTCAGCTTCTTTATCTTCTTTATTTGCTTTGAATGTAAGCAAAAAAATATTTTATTAAATATAAAATAATACTAAAGTGCTAATCATATCCGAACGAAATATAATTGCTGAGAACTTTACATTTAGTCATACCGTGACCGTAACCAATGGAAAGGTTACGGTCACGGGTTTCCATAGGTTACAGTCACCAAGCGTCGTGATGCAACCAGTGTAGACACCTTAGGTCCTTCCCATATACGTGGTACATCCTCAAGAGCTGGAGCCGCTGCGGAGCAACCACAGTTCCTCAAGAGCAGCAAATATTCGTCGCTCTCAGTAAGACACGAATTTGCGGCGCTTGCCGTAGAGACAATGGGCCCTTGGTCGTCTGACACCAAAAAGTTTACTAAAGATCTTTCAGCCAGTCCACGCCTCAGGAGGCCTGAGAGCTGGCGCCTATCTTGCCCAGCGGCTGAGTCTTTGCATTCAGCGGGGCAACAGCGCCAGTGTTCTCGGTACGCGGCTGTGAGTTGGACGGCGTATTTTTGTTATAGTATAAGATTTTACATTTAACGGTTTCTTGTTTTTCTACTAATTTGTAAATATTTAAATACAAAGAACTATAATGTGTTATAAGTACATTTCCTTCATATTTTTCTTGTATCAAATATTTTCTATTTCCGATTCGATTATGATTCAAGCAAGCCCATTATTTGCGACTAACGCTCTTTGAGTCTTATCCTGGCGTCGATAGAAAGATTTATTGTTAACACATAATTGTTGTATTTAACCGACTTCCGAAAAGGAGACGGTATTTATGTATGTTCACCGATCACGCCGAGATTTCGGGACCGATTTACGTGATTCTTTTTTTGTTCGATGCGTAATAGTTCCCATACGGTGGTCCCATAAACATTAATTCAGTTTGGTCCCTTACAAATTGATTCAGTAGTTTTTATTTATGTATCATAATCAGATATGAGCATATTTGTTTACCTGGACGATGTAATTTTCACGATACTTTTTTTTTTTTTTTTTTTTTTAATACATCACACCAATTATCTAGCCCACGTTAAGTATCATGAAGAACTTGTGTTATGGATACTAGATAACGGATAAACATTCTTATATACTTTTTTTTGTAAATACATACATAATATACATAAAACATCCAGACCAAGACAAATAGACATATGGTAAATTTTAAATAGAAAAATATTGGAAAAAATTAACTCGGCCGCAAGTGAATTCTCAGGCTGGAATCGAACCAGCGACCTTTGGAAATCCGGTCCAATGCTCTAACCGCTGAGCTACCGAGACTTACCGAGACTAAGTCTCGGTAGCTCAGCGGTTAGAGCATTGGACCGGATTTCCAAAGGTCGCTGGTTCGATTCCAGCCTGAGAATTCACTTGTGGCCGAGTTAATTTTTTCCAATATTTTTCTATTTAAAATTTACCATAAGTATAAAAATAGCATTGAAAAATGCAAAAATTACAAAATCATAAAAAAAAAAAATAGACATGTTCATGCACACAAATATTTGTCTTGTCCGGGGATCGAACCCGGGACCTCTGGCGCAGAAGGTGGGGTTAGTACCCCTGCGCCAAACAGGTCGTCAAACTTTGTTTATAATGCACATTAAACCTAATCTTGATAAATCCTACTGTAGTTTACAAAACAATATAATTACAGACACAAAAAAGTAAAAAATTGCGTTAAAAAGCAAGGAAAAAAATTGCGTTAAAAAACTGCACTAAAAAACTAAGAAGTCGGCTTTCATTTCTGAAAAATCTCCATATACAATCGATATAAAGTCCATGTATAAAATAGTGTGTAGTAACAGCAAATGACACTACTAAAAAAAAAAAATTTCATTCATTTTGTAACTAAGTTCTAGACAAGCTACAAGCTTTGTTATAAGCAATTTCTTAAGGACATCTTCTTAATATATCTGATAACTATTAAATGTAAGAACTTTTAAATATTTTTTGGAATATCTAATATTTTCACATTATTGAATATCTGTTAACGGACTTCATATCTCTAACGTTACACCAACAAATCAAATTAGTATGTTCCCACTTTCTACCGGTTCGGCCATAAAGCATTTCATTTAAATCGCTTCAAATGCAGTTCACCGGTAGTGAGCTACAATCGTACTTTTTCAGAATTCAAAGCAGGTATGCAAAATAGTGGAATGAGTAAAGTTGGCGTCGCACTCAGCTAGCTAGGGGCAGGCCAGGCTCATTCCGAACTCCCGATACGGTTTGACAATGCACATGCAAATTCATCCGACTGCAAAGAGCATTCTGGAAAGTTTTAACAGCGACCAATAAGTTCCGCGACCTATGCAACTATTATTTCGGACCTATTTGCTAGTTTGGAGTTTGCGTTAATGGGCAGCAATTGGGTCGCAAGCATTGGAAATGTTTTGAACCATTATCCGATTTATTCTGAACACACTTTATACATTTTTAATTTTGCATTTTCCAGCTTCCGCTTTTTTCTATTATATTTTCTTGGTTAATATTTATGAACACACTTTTTTCAATAAATGATCTGTGCCTGAGCTTCCAAAACATAAAAGTTGGGGGTTTTTTAAAGTTGAGTGAATAGGTATCTCCTATACTAGACAAGTGCGTCTCATCCTAGATTTATTATTTTAAAAAAGTTAAGGTGGGGTTAGGTTGAATTCAATTTAATAATTAATATTTAAATATCTTACTAATTGAGTTTAATAACAAATAAGTATGTTAGGAGTTTTCTTTCTTAGGATTAGAAAATTATTTTAATCAACTATAGAAACCGTTAAACATGAAAACGTATCTGGTAAGTTTTTCAGATTTCATACCCATTTTCAACCCCTTTAAAACAATAGATAGCCCATTTCCTTAATTCTACAGTTCAAATGTGAAGAGTCCTACTTTTCATAAAACCGTTACATTTGTGTAACAATATCTAAATACGTAAAATAAATCAGGTTCATTCCGTCTCAATCACTAAAGTCTATACAAACTTCAAAAAGCTCACCAAAATTGTTTCATAAAATTAAATTATCTCATGTCCTTGCTAATGAAAATTCATAAAAGAAACTGGCCAGTATAAGAACGTATAAAAATTCCAATATTTCAAAATTAAGTTTTTAATTAACTTTCTTTCCATACCAACTGCTAAGTTACCCAAAGAGGAACAATATTGAGAATCGAGATACTTGTCTTCATAGGTCGAATATTGATTTGCCATCGGTGATACAAAAGATGTTCGGAGACCGTGTTATTATTGCTTTTGTTTCGGAAAATTGTTTTCCGTTTTCGAGACGGTGGAACATGTCTTAATGATATATTTTATTACGTCTTTGTGTAACGAGAACGTAATATCAGTAACATTCTTGTATTGCTCGAGAACTAATTTACTGAAAATTTTTCTCTCGTTAAATTCGTGAAACTATCTGAGGAGTACATCTGCTGTTTTTCCTGATGTGTTATTATTTCATTTTACCATTGGGTCGTGGTTGTATAACATAACTATTATAATAAAACATAACTATTATAAATTTGATAAATGGAAAATATTCTAATAATTGAATATGGGAAAATTTTCCTCTTATATTAAATATATTTCAAAATTGTATATTTGTGTTTGGCAACAACATGTTCCATTGTAAATGTTGTTGTTTCTGTTAAAGCTGATAAGTTTCTTGCGGCCGTTCTTCTTATCAGTTAAAAGATGTCTTGAATGGCTGGTAGGGAAAAAAAATTTTTGACTATTCGAAAGTACTTATCTATAAGTCTATTTGAATAAAAATCTTTGACTTTGAAACAATGAGCTTTTTTACTATTTCCGGGTTTGCTCTTGATCCCAATCAAGCCCAGGGCTAAGACAGGATCCACAATCGAACTAACCCAGAAGGTGCCTTTTCACCCTTGCTTTGAAACTTTGAAGATGAACGGGTTATAAGTAATCGGAAATACAGTCTCAGGGAGGGAGTTCCACTCCCTTGCTGTGAGCGCTTTGTTGAACATTTAGGAATATCAACCAAGAAATAGTGGTAGCCCGCAGTGTGTCTGGATGTCCGATGGAAGACTGGGGATGGCGGTATGAGTTCATGCAGGTCCTGAGCGAACTCTCCGAAGTACAGTCTGTAAAAGACCAACAGACATGCCACTTTGCGGCGGTGAGCTAGGGTGTGAAACTTGCTCTTAACCAGCGACCCGACCGCCTGTATTTATAGCTTGTATTTTTTTTCTTTCTATTGGATTCACTATAGCATTTTTAGTATGAAAGTGATAGCGTCGGCGAGAGCCCTTGTAGGGGGTTTTAAAAATCGATAGCTATAGCGATAGCACAAGCTATACCGGGGTCGGGGTGCAGTTCTTTGTCGCCAATTAGCCTTTCAACTTGGCGTTGAATCCTGTGAAGCTAGTTGGTATTTTGCTGATCCGCCTCATAGATGACTGCAATATTCCATCCAAGATCGGACTTGAGCTTTAAAGAGAATTGAAAGCTGTCCCGGCGTGAAATATTGCATGCTAATTTATAAAAAAAATTAACAATGGTCATGACTGGGTCGGTCATTGATATTTTTTAGTCGTGGTTTATTTTGTATTTCACATTATTTCTTTCACTTTCTTGTCTATAAATGAAAATGTAAAAATAATCTATTGACCATGTCTGAGGAATGGCTTCTTTTTGCTTTGCTCATTATTGTTACTGAATTGAATTTATTTTTAATTTTATTATTTCAACTTTTACTGTTATGAGAAAAGTGAGCCTGACATTTCATTTATTTGCTTTGTTATCCCAATTTTAACGAATGTGTTTGTCAAAGGTGTGTTATATCATTCGCCCACTTGTGAACCTATTAATACCTGTCCCCTACCATTTGGACTCACGGGTATGTGCTAAATTACATATTGTTCCGTAATGTATTATAATGAAATGCGTCGGTGATAAGTGAAGCGTGAAATTGCTTAATCATTCGTCTGTGTAACGATGATTAGCCTGATAGGATATGAAATCAACGGGAAAAATTTTGCGGAACCACACGCTATTATTCGAGTGAATAGATTGATGACGTAAAATGGGTGCATCACATTGTTTTTTTTTAATGGGAAAACGATGAAATTGATATTTTTGAGGTAATGTAATTTGTGTTATACACCTTGTTATTTCGCTGAATAAATTGTTGTTTAACGCAAAAAGGGTGCATCGCGCAAATCGGTTTCATTGCACCACAACAGTTTAAATACTTAACGATAATACAAGTCCCCAAAATTAACAAGTTAATTTTAGTATATACTTACCATATTTTTTTTTATAAACAACGCTTAAGATGCTCGCTCAACAATTTTCTCTTACCTGAAAAATAATAGTTATTAGTTACGCAAGGCTGGAAAGTTATTTAACGGCGAGTTACCTCTGTTGAAAGCTGAGCAAGCGAAGGATACTAGGATTTAATCCTGAGCGAAGCGAGGATTTCAAAGGTACAAGACGCTAAAAACTTTTCTGCCGAGCGCAACACACAATTTTTCACCTCACAACAGCGAGGAACATTTTATCGTTGTTTCCGCGGTCAACTTCCGGTAAAAAAATCTTTAAACATAAAGTTTAATCTAAATATACCTTATTCTCGTTGTTTTAACAATATAAAAAACTAAAATAATAAAAAAGGGAGTATTATAGTTAATTCAAAGTTATTTAAAGTAGGAATATATTGTTACTTTTAGATAACAATAAAACGATTCCGTAAATGTTGACACTGACATAAGGAATAAGACAAAGACGATTTAAAAATAATGATTTATGTCACGTTCCGAAATCCAATCATAGGTTGTAAAATCTCACCCAGCCTAATATAAATTCTTATAACAAATAGTTTAATCTTATTGTTATTGTTTTTATGACTCAATGAACTAAAATAATATAATAAAACCAAAACGGAGTATTATAATTAATTCAAAACTATTTAAAGTAATAATAAAATGTAACAAAAAGTCAAAAGTGCGATTCGGAACGCATATATTATGACATATTTTTAGGTATTAAATTAAAAAAGTACTTTACCGCGCTAGGCCGCAAAATGCGATTTTCTACGACGAAACTGAATGACAAAACCTCCTCTTCCGAGCGTGTGAGGTGAAAAAGAATGTACCTAATGTAACAACTAAATGCAGGAAAAAGATCCCAACAAATACCTTTATTATTGTCTCTGTAAAAACAAAATGGCTTCACCATCGCTTACAAATCATTGTCACAGCATGTCCGATAAATATATGTGCACGTAGCTACGTGTTAAATATTCCATACATTCAACCCTTCACACGTGCCACATGAGCCGTAAATTTGGTACCAAATGACCCCTAACGGATACCACTGAGTCAGTGAAATGAAGGAAAACAGTCTCCAGCATGGACCACCCCTGACATGAAAGATGTATGGACCCTGTCTATGGACTGGCTTCGTGTCGCTACGTCATGGTGATAACAAATGCCCTTGTTAGTTTCCAACCCTTTTTACGAAATGTCAAATAGAGATATCGAAATATCAATGATTTGTCAATATGACAAACGATGCGAATGGTCTACTCTATATCAATTATTTGATTCTCCGTGAGTTTCCGTTTGAGTGAACACTATTTTGTAATTACGACATGGTTTAATGTGTATTGTCAAAATGACAGTTTAATAGTTTTGTTGTCGTGTAAACGCTTAATGGTTTTGGCGTTTGAATTGTTCGATTCAATTTGATATTGTCAGATTAGAATTTTTATATATCAAACGATGACTTTTAAGAGTGTCATCACAGTTCTCATCTAACTTAGTTATAATATTTTGGTCATACCAGTAAATGCATTTCAATCGCCAGAAATAACTTGGCCAGACATAATTGGATATGCGATGCGAGTAAAAACAATACAATGAAAATAATCAGGCCACTTTTTTAAGCCTAGATTTCTAACATTTCATAACAGCAAATTCTTAGATTTAGTAAGCGGTTCGTTGATATTGTCACAAACCACTAAACATAAGTACTACCTTCTTTTTAACCTTTACCTTTATCCAAAAAAAAATATATATTAACAAATAACTGGGCAGGCATTTCACCGTCATCGTGATTAACAAAGTTTAACAATAATAAAGATCGCAAGCCAAATAATAGGTTTATATTATTAGTTACTGCTATGCCTAAGTAAATAAGAAGCAAACTGGAGCAGTAACATAAAGACAATATGACGTCATCGGTAATGCATACAAATCCGTCGGTTGCAACGGACAGATAGTGGAACGAGGCCAGCTGCACTGAGGATATCTCCTCTATCTTTGTTGTCCTATGAAATAACTAGTGTTTTGTAATGCCCCTGACTCATTTAATAAAGTTTTGATATTTAAAGGGGGGAAAACCGACTTTTCTGTAACTGTAGACGGATTTATCCTCAATATTTAGATGTTTGGAGTACCTATCTAAGTATTCCAGGTAAAGTATCTTGGAAGCTTTAGTTAGAGTCCCATCTGAGCAAGACGAACTTGAGTTGTTTTTATTTTTCAAATGTAAAAGCTGAGAAAAATGAGAAATAACTTACAAATAAATTAGATTTTATTTACGATTATTAAATTGCAAAACAGCTGTCCAAGTTATTTAGAGTATTTTTTACTTACTGTTAATATGAGTTACGGTATAGACACGTTTTTAAGAAAAATTTTGACCCCTTTTAATGTTTTAGGGGACTAAACTGAAACCTTGATAAGCATGGTTTAATCTTATTGAAATATAAATGAATTTAAAATTATTCAAAACAACAGGAATCCCCTCTAAACTTAATTAAATAATACTCGCCGCAATCATACCAAAAAACCCATTAAAGTTGTAAGATTGCCATGAACATCATTATTTCTATGGGCTTTGATCAATCAGACAGCTGACGAGTAACCCAATTATCGAGATATTGAATAAGGCAAAACAAATTACCTACCCGTCTTTGATACAATAATTATTAAATATAATTATTGTTTCGACACGGAAGGAACGGAACCCTTTGTGAACGGCGACGGGACGGTTTGATACGTCGTTGTTGGGATTAGATTTCGTTTTGAAACAAGCAGTATTTTATCTAATTTGGTTATACTTACCTAGTTACTGTTAGTGATAGTTCAGTGAAATAATTACATTTAATCTTAATATTTCACTGAAATCGCATAAAATATTATGTTACCGATTTTTTTACTTTATTTAACATCTTATCAAGAAATAAAGGAAAACATGCACTTTTACATTATACGTTGTAAAACGTAGATAGAAAAGTGAATGTTGATTTTGCAAATAAGTTTTTGCTTCCTACTAATATTATCAATGCATAGTGTGCAAAGTATGTCAGTTTGTTTGTTCCTCTTTAACGCAAAAATTACTGAACGGATTTGGATGAAATTTGGTTCTAAGGGACTTAAGGTAGTGTACTAACACATAGGCTTCTTTTTATCCCGATATACCCACGGGAACGGGAAACCGCGGTTGGCAAAGTAAAAAAACGGCGGCGGTGCCATATAAAGCATTATCGATAAAATGTTTCCGAGCATCCGTCGTTATATTTTAAAATGTAAAAAAACTGTTAGGGTAACAGAATTAAATGGGTTATAACTTTTTAATTTTGCATTTTACAATGCTATTTTTATGTGATAAATATATACCAGAAAAAAGCAACTAGTCTCATGTCGCCCTGATGGGATGCGACATGAGACTAGTTGCTTTTTTCTGGTATATTTTCTTGTTTAATATTTATCAGAATTAAATGGGGTTCAGATACAAGTCTACAAGAGGAATTAAACTAATAATAACCCCGAAAAGGGAACAAAGTCGCAGAAAGTAAGTAGGTACATCACAGGCATCAATTCTGACGTTAATTGGCGACAAACAAGAAATTAAATGCGACAAAAATGTTTTGGAAACAAAAGAAATTCTCTGCGACACTTCTATGTCGTAATTATACCAAATGACATTATACAGACACATCTTCGGGAGTATTCGCCAAATTTTATATCGAGTTAAGAGAATTTATTACGCGTACTTGTTTTGTCTCAGGAATTCTTTTGTACTTCCAAATTGGAACTGAAACCATCTGAATATAATTAGGCAACGTCGTCAAATATTGTATGGTTTATGAGCGAATGTTCTAGCAATTTGGTTGTGGTAATTAAACGATGTGGAGTTTCATAATAATCTGTATTTTATACGTTTTAATAGGCGGCTTGTTACAAACTCAAATTATGTTAGAAAATATAGCTTTTCGAATATACACTTTTTTGGTCTGCTGAAGGCTTCTGATTCTAGCAAACGGGTTGTTTGATTAAGTAATATTTGAGGAGGAAGAGAAAATGAATCCAACATTATTATTATTCTCATGTCTTTATAGACATGAGAAAAAATCTTAACAGCGGTGTAAATACGAGCCATCGCGCCGTAGTGTTAATATAAACCGCTTTACTTTTTGTCGAAACAATAAACCATTTAAATAGGATTACTTCCATCTTATGAATAAGAACACAGAATAAGTTAAACATAATTCGATATTCGTGAACAATCTCCCTTTTACCAGTCCAAGGGTAAGTATGAAAACTGAAATGTTTGCTGTAGCTTACGAAAATAATTATACATTATTCAAATAACGCTCTAATTAGGTGGTACGACAAATAAAAGAAGATTGAATTAAACATAATTATTAAGTAATAAGTAAACTTGAAAAGATTTTATGTTTACTTTGAAAAGATATAACAAAGAAATGTTATACCAGTTTTATTCTTTCCTTCAAGGTGGCATGCACTAGTGGCCGTATGCGGTTTGACCGTTCGCGTGGTTCCCGTTCCCGTGGGAATGTCAGGATCAAATTATGTATAAATCTAGACCTTATGCTATCTGTGTACCCAATTTCGTTCGAATCTGTTAATCCGTTATCGCGTGATTGAGTAACATCCAAACTTTCAGATTTATCACAGAGTTTTATTGTTGACATTGAAATATCTATTGACATATTCCATGTGTAAAGACTAACTTTAATTGATTTATTATAAATTTTTTTATTTTTATTTTAATGAAATTTAAATTTGAAATTTAATCAACTTTTCTATTTTTATATTTTGAAAGGAGATCAATCAGGCTCCATACATTTTTGGGACCTTTTCAAAAAGTGCCGGCCAACAAAAAAAATTGGTACTTATGATAAGAACTGGTTGTTTGGAGCAATAGTTGATATTATGGCAAGTTAGTTGTAGGATTACTCTAAATCACGGTCGATTCCCGTCTGAGAATTTACTTATGGCCGAGTTAATTTTTTCCAATATTTTTCTATTTAAAATTTACCATAACTATAAAAATAGCATTGAAAAATGCAAAAATTACAAAATCATAAATTATTGGCAGTTGCATCTTAATCGATCGTTAAACACCTGAAAAGATGTTTCTTTCGAATGCAAGGATATTCCTAGCATTGATGTGACAACGCTGGCCTACAGCGTATTAAAAATATAAAAGTATTGGAGAATTTCGACGGTGGTTCGCAAATCTCGGTAGCTCAGCGGTTATAGCATTGGACCGGATTTCCAAAGGTCGCGGGTTCGATTCCCGTCTGAGAATTCACTTGTGGCCGAGTTAATTTTTTCCAATATTTTTCTATTTAAAATTTATCATACGGTATACAAGTTCAGAGATTCGTTAATTTTCATACATTTATGGTTTTATGAAAGTGTAAAGAAACGTGATCTGAAGCATTTCTTTGATGCAGTAAGGTAATTATTTATTTGAATAACACATCTAACAATAACTTTGCACGAAACATAATAATCAAGTACGTAAACAAGAATATTTTTATTCGCTAACCTCTGTAGGTATTTCTTTGTAGGTATAAAAATCATAGGCTACTAAATAGTTTTGTCTCCCAATGACTTCGGATCATTAGTTTTACCAATATCTATACTAATATTATAAAGCTGAAGAGTTTGTTTGTTTGAACGCGCTAATCTCAGGAACTACTGGACCGATTTAGAAAATTCTTAGACCATTAGAAAGTTACATTTCTCCCAAATGACATAGGCTATATTTTATCCCGATATTCCCACGGGAACGGGCACCACGCGGGTAAAACCGCGAGGATCCGCTAGTGTATAAATATTTGCATTTTTAGCATTTTTAGAAATAAAGGAATATATGAAAATGACTAATCTTTGAACTTGTATACCGTGACTTAGAGTCCTAAAACTATCCTACATTTTTCGTGCCATATCAACTATTGCTCCAAACGACCAGTTCTTACCATAAGTAATTTTTTTGTGGGCTAGCACTTTTGGAAAAGGGCCCAAAAAGAATGATCTTTTGTTTGCCAAATTCTGGTAAAACATGTTGTTCTACACCACTTTAAACTTTCACCTGTAATATCTATGTTTTATAAAAATTATTTATTATTTTTTTATTTATTTGTTATAGGTACACTTACAGATTAAAGTCATTACAAAACTTATAATCTATGCTAAATATATGAGCCAAGACTTTAATCCAATAATAGCGTACACAGCATGCACAATTATTTGAAACTTATGCGAACCAAAACAATAATAATTGGATTACAAAACTAACTTTTTCTTTTTTTTTTACTTTCAATCTATACAATTTTAATCTATGATGTTTCTGCTTCAAGAAGCTCGGACACAGTTTTCTTATAAAGAGAGAATTTGTTATTAAAGACATCAAGATGTCTATTACCACGGCTTATTTCATTATATGTACGACACATTCTAACGACAGGGTTGTAATAAGATGTATTATTTTTGTACACCTGAATCGAAAAAGAATTCGGGCAACGTGACCGGTGCCTGGTGTTAAGCTCAACCGAAGACAGCAAATCTACTGAATCGATAGTCGAGTGTAAAATTTTATGTAAGCATAGTAGATCATATCTTTTCCGGCGAGTATGTAACGGGATCATGCCAAACTTAGACAATCTGTCACTGTAACTACGTAATGACCTCTTTACATTGTACCTCCGAGACAAGTGTTTTACACAGCATCTTTGGACCCTTTCTATATTATCTACATGAGCTTTATAATAGGGGGACCAAATCGGACAGCAATATTCCAAACCACTTCTTATTAAGCTACCGAAAAGGAACAACAAGCTGCTAGGCTTCTTGAAACCTTTTGTTGATCTAACAATAAATCCTAAGAGTCTATTGGCCCTCTTCGTGATATGCGAATAATGAGGACGAATTTATTCTTATTCTTTATAAAGATAAAACTATACACATCAAAGGTGTCTAGGGATCAAGTACGTTTTAGAGTATCGCCGCTTTAGAGGATTACTTTCTTTTTTTTTTGGATCGTTAGTGATTCTTTATGTAAACATCCCTGTAGAAGGAATGAAAGTAAAAAGCAAGTCTAAAAGACTACATTTGGTAATATTAATAGGTCTTTACCTATGAAATTGCCGATTTGTATGAAGAATTTCAAAGAACGTTCGTTTTCCATGCTTGCAATTTTTGTTATAGTTACTATCGCAAATGCTAATGCCACATTTTTGAAGTGAAAACTTTTTTATCGGCGTTGTGCACATCAGAGTTTTAAATTTTTGGGATGGGTAAAAAATGTTAAGGTCGCGTCAGAACACGTGACCCTGATCGAAAAATCGTAAGACCAAGATCAAAATCAAAAGATTTTCATAAGTTAACCTAGTTTAAAAATACTATCATGTTGTTTTTTCAGTAAGACAATTTATTACCACGGTCGATTTTACAATTACCTAAAATGTACACACACATCAGCAACAATGGCCAACCTAAATAACAATAAATTGTAAATCGTTACTTTGCTATGACTAATTTTCTTTCTAGATAGTAGTTGTTTAAATTAAATTTGTTAATTTATTCCTCTAGAATCAATAGTTCTTTAATTGCGTTAAAAGCGTAATGCCCGCCCTATATTATATATCAATGCAAAGCATGGCATAATAAAGTAAAAAATTAACTAAAAATTACTAAATATAATTAAGTATAATCGAACTTAAAATATCCTTTTGTTCCTTTAAACTTCAGACAAACATCTAAAAATCAATGTAATTTTAATCATACTGAGCATTGATCGTGATTAGTGACAGTTAGTTAAATTAGCTCTGAGACACTTTGACAAACAGGCTGGGATGCAATTCCCAGCTTGTTTGTTAAAGCTAAAATTTCAAAGAATTTGATGTCTGACTTCTTATATAATGTAAAACCGTTTGTTCCCAACGATCACACCAAATCCTGTCACACTGTTACTCGTTAGGAAAAAAATCCCATTGAGTCACAGTGTTACTTGTTGAAAAAAAAACCGGCCAAGTGCGAATCGGACTAGCGCACCGAGGGTTCCGTAAAATATTTTTTATTATGTGATGTTACTAAAAGTTTATGGTTTTCGCGATTTTTCCTTTATATGTACTATAAGACGTTACTTCGTAAGAAATATCAAGATTCTAAGTTCACGGGAAGTACCCTGTAGGGTTTGATTCCCGTGCGAGTTTCGAAAATTTGCGGAAATTTGCGGCATAAACGGCTGTATCTTTTGCTTGCTTTGGCTTAGAAGTTTGAATTTTTCACAGCTCCAAGGGACAGTAGACCTGAGTATTAGGTAACTAATTAAGCATAGCATAATTGGTTAGTGCATTGGGCCGGACTCCCAAGGATGCGGGTTCGAATCCCGTCAGGGCGACATGAGACTAGTTGCTTTTTTCTAGTATATTTTCTTGTTTAATATTTATCACATAAATAAAAATAATTTCCAACGAGTCACAACCGATGGTAGGACATAGGCGTTAGGGAAAAAATATTCTGAAGCTGTTAAATCTAAACAAGGTCTTGGAAATCATGCTCCATTGCTAATATGTAACAGGTTGAGAAGTTTATTCTCTTTTTTTTATTGATGACGGGGAGACTCTTAGCTTTCATCATACCTGATGTTAAGTATTGATAAGGCTGAAGATGGAAGTGAGCCTCTCCCGGAATCCTCAGCCACTAAGGAACTGGCTATCTAATCTCGAACTGCCGGAACACAACAATGCTGAAACATTGTTGTTATAGTGGTAGCTAGCCAGGCGGGCTTACAACAAGTCCTACCACCAACCAAACCGAATACAATATGTACCCCCGCTGGGAATCGAGCCCGGGCCCCGTGGTTGTACCACTAGACCACAGAGGCGGTCTCTCGACTCATTATGGTTTAGACTCGTTGAGAATTATTTTTATAAATTATTCTCTTTTTTTTTCAGTGTTTGATTCAGGATTTTGTGTGACTCGTCGGGAACAAAAGTGTAAAACATTAGGCGAGAGGTGGTGCTTATAAAAGCTTTAATACTGCAAACTTCAACATAACGCAAAAGCCAATTATATCTATTATCAGTGTAAATATCTTAATATACCGCTTGATCTCAATTGTACCTGTTTCTAAATGAGTTCGCCTAATTTGGCTTACACCGAAGTGTTACTGCATTCCGTAAACTCAAATGCATACGGGTCATTAGAAGCGTAGTGAACGTTCGAATGTCAGTAGGTAACTTAATGATAAGAAGTGTAACATACACTCTTCTTATATTAACCGAAAATTTATTGAGAGAGTCGTCGTCAGCCATTTTTAATGTTGATAAGGAGAATGGGCCATGGCCCATGCGCTTTGGTGGGTGTTTTTCGACTACATATGCAGCCAAGACCATCGGCTAAACGTAGTACCTTCCAAAGCACGGAGGAGCTCGAGATAGTAAATTTTTACTTAAAAAAGTTAAACTGTAGTCATTTTACTTAAATTTTTTATTTCATCCTTTTTAAATTACACACAAAATTAAAAAAAAACCGCATTGCAATCGCTTAATTCGTTTAGGCACTACGAATATTTATATACAGAAAGAAAAAAAAGGTTTGCCGCCATTTTGTTTTTTTTTTGCTGTACCTAAATTTGCCCAGGGTGTACATTATTTTAGTCAAAGCGTCACCTTTGTATCTTTTACCGTTTCGGCAGGCAGTTGACCATCTCCATAAATGGCCGGATGGATTTTCATCAAACGTGGCTAAGAACCATCTCCATTAATTTAGCTTTCAATAAAAAAAACCGCATTGAAATGGCGTGATTCGTTTAGGCTCTACGAATATACGTACAGACAGACAGACAGACAGACATAGGCTTCAAACTTATAACAACCCTCTTTGCGCTGCGTCGGGGGTTAAAAACTAGTTACATGTCTTAACGATTTGCCAAATTATAGGGCAATCGTTTTTTAAGGCTCTTACACCCAGGATAGTGTTGGCACTGCTCCTCGTTCTCGCCAGCAGTGCAGCCTTTTTACGCATTATCGTTATAAATTATTAATTAATATACCTTTGAAAAATATAACTCTTTGGCAAACTCCGATAGAGTTTACTTGTCAAGGGTGATAGCATACAAATTCTCTTACATTTTTTTATTGAAACAGAAGTTAATACCTCATGACCCCGAAGCCGGACCATACCACAGAATACTTAATAGACCATACTAACGTCATGCCAATAAAACCATCCCCCTAAAATTCCGTCTTTCAAAATTTGATAAGACCTTTCATACCATATTTTTTTAAATTTGTAAACTGTATTTGAGACACTTTAACAAACAGGCTGGGAATTGCATACGCCAAAATTTGTAACCTGTATTTGATTTATATTTAACAATTTTCAGATACTAAAATCAAAAAACTGTAACATCAACAGTATATTAGTTTTATGTAATTAAAAATGACTAAAAAACACAAATAAAAATAAACAACCCCAAAAAATCACGATTTTCGAAAGTGTCAAATGCCACTGCAAACCAAAGAGCAGATATAAAAATTTATCACAGTCTGGAGTATACTTATCAGGCTCCGTTCTGAAATCAAGAATGAACAAGACTAAACTCTAACTATTACAAAATGATGGTTTTCGGCCGACGTTCGGAGAGGACACCGGTGTCCGGTCGGGGTTAGAGTGATCGTGCACTACCTGCAGAAGTAGCAGTACCTGCTTGACGGTTACAAAAAGATATTCTTATACTTACTTTTATAAAGTTATCATACTGACCTTAATTCAAACCAGGTAGAGGTGTCAACCAAATTCACGGAATTACTGTCTTAATGACACCAACGTCTATGAATAGTTCGGCCAGTGTTATGTAAACAACGGTTTTATTAGAACATTAGCGTGAGAACATGGATGCGCTAAGAATGCTTAGCACAGATTCCACTGTTGCGATCCAGATAATTAAAGTGATCGTTTTGGAGCTACGAGAAAATTATTGGAGTTCCTTATTAAAATAGGTTATATTTGAAAACTGCCGGTATGAAAACTTCTTGTTAATGGTAATAGTGTTTTGTTTTTAACCGACTTCAAAAAAAGGATATTTTATTTTAGCAATTAAAATTTGTTATTATAGTAAATAGATCGTTAAATTGCGTATAATCTGCACTGTTTGAACGGAAGGTTAGCAGTGCTGCCAGCTTTAAAAAAATGTGTGTTC
This sequence comes from Chrysoteuchia culmella, assembly GCA_910589605.1. Lineage (NCBI taxonomy): Eukaryota > Metazoa > Arthropoda > Insecta > Lepidoptera > Crambidae > Chrysoteuchia > Chrysoteuchia culmella. Next base: position 14,798,511 of record OU342653.1, read on the forward strand.
CCTTTCGACAAATAAATAATTATAAGTAAGACCAATAAATAAAAAAGTTATTCAAAATACAAGTCAATTATTGTATGTCATCATTAATTTAAAATAGCACGTACGATTACGTTTAGGAAAAACTTGAGTTACAGCAAAGAATACTAACTATTACCAATGTTTCACCCTTTAAGGCCTAGCCATGGAATTATTAAGTACTACGTTGTACGGAGTACCTGTTAATTCCATGGGCCTAGCAAGCTAGCAATATCAGAGCCAAACAGCTTTATTTTACTAACATTATTAAGTTAAGCTTATTAATGTTAATCATTACTTTTTTGTACATTATAATATAAAACTAAAGCTAATAACACAAAAATATATCTAAAAACCTTTGCGAGGCGATAAACTTTAATAAGTTTGGAATAAATATAATCGTAGTGCAATTCGGAATCACGTTGAAGAATGTAATTATTAAGTACGTAATGGTAGTACCCATTAATTCCATGCGTTCTTCTTCTTCTTCTTCTTCTTTATGAATGGCTTGCTCTATGCTCTAAACATAATTCCGCCAATGTCACGTGTAGAATTCCATGCGTTGAAGTTGGCGCGCAGATCTGCCAATCAGAGGTGCGAGACAGCTGATGTTCACGACGCGCATGCGCGCAGCACGCAATATGGCGGGTAATTTATTTACTAATTTCAAACTTTATTTGTTATTTAGTGGTGACTTTATGTGGATAATTGTTTTTAAAAACGAGTGTTTAACATAATTCGTATTATTTATGTGTTGTGGAATACAGTGCAAAAGTTAACATTTAAGCGTATTGTAAAAAAAAAGCGGGCCGGTCAGGAAAGGTAAGTTCCTAGAACATTACAAGAAGTACTAATAAATATAATGATTCATTGAAACCTACTTCAAACTTTTATAATCCGAATTGTAGAATTAAATTGGTTTCGGTATGGACTTCTTTGAGTTATTATTTTGGTTTTTAAAATTCTGTTATATTGTATTTGGTGTACTTTAGTGGATGCATTTGTATATAAATTATATAATAATATAAATATCTTGTCGTTATAACAATATGGTAATAAACATACATTAGGATTTTAAATACACAAACCTATATCGAGATAGACGGTAAAACTGTACCTACTTTGCGTGTAAAAAGTTTGATCCACGGTCAACGTTTTTCGACCTAAGTCAGTCCGCTTGAGACCATTGCCATGAAAACACGCGTCATTCAGAAACGAAAATGGATTATTGTACAGTGCTTGCTTGCAAAAGCTTGTCAATAACATTTTCACATCACTTAATCTCGCTCTTGACATCATGGTACGTACGAAAAATTCGACACGCTAGGTTTTCATACAGTTTGAAGCGCTTTTTTCGTCTATCTGGATATAGGTCTGTGGTTAAACATCTGAAAATCTTCTTAGCTCTTGATGATTCGCAAAACACCACATTGAATATTTTTAAAAAGATTACCATACTTTAAAAATATTTCGAATAATGAAATCACAAATTTCAAACTTGCCCTCAAAGAATTACTTTACTAAAACTAACTTATAACTTATCCATTGAGTATTTTTAATTTGAAATACAAATACACTTCCTATATATATCATACACATTTCACACAATTAGTGTGGAACATTAAAAAATATCAAATTAACTTATTATAATATGGTAATTTTAAATAGAAAAATATTGGAAAAAATTAACTCGGCCACAAGTGAATTCCCAGACGGGAATCGAACCCGCGACCTTTGCAAATCCGGTCCAATGCTCTAACCGCTGAGCTACCAAGACTTGCGAACCACCGTCGAAATTCTTTAATACTTTTATATTTTTAATACGCTGTAGGCCAGCGTTGTTACATCAATGCTAGGAATATCCATAAATTTACCATAAGTATAAAAATAGCATTGAAAAATGCAAAAATTACAAAATCATAAATTATTTGGGTTGTGGCCGAGTTAATTTTTTCCAATATTTTTATATTTAAAATTTACCATAAGTATAAAAATAGCATTGAAAAATGCAAAAATCATAAAATATCAAATTAAGTATAATTAAAAATAGCTCTTTGAAGAATCTTATAATGAAACCTCAAATTAAACTAGTTTTCATCACTTCTTAACGACACTCAATTTAAAACAACGACAGTCGTTGTTTTTCATCGAAATAACGCTTTTGTTTGTGTTCGTCCTTTATTTTTATATCTTTATAATCACGTTGAAAACTAAACATCTTAATTAAGTTGCCTTTAAAATATATTTTCTGAAACAACCTAATTTCTACAAAGAAACATAATAAAATAGCTTCCGGGAATAATCTAGTTAGTGAATAAGATGTTCAGTTCTGTGTGGAATGTTAACGTTGCTTTTCTCTCTTCAAAAACCTTTCTTTTTATTTACATCAAAGTTTCTTTGATAATAAGATCGAGTCAATGATTATTTTTAATGAAAAAACAGATTTAAAATATACCAACAAGTTTCTTTGTGCAATGTTAATTGAAATAAAACAACTTTTACAGATTTAAGTGCACTTTAAATTTTTTTCAATGCTTATGATAAATTTTAAATAGAAAATTTAGTAGATTTATTTCACCGTTACTACATTGCTTTTGGTTTGGATTTTAGGGTTTTATGGGCTTCCCGACGTTTCGATCCCTTTCGAATTGTTTTCGCCGGTTACAAAAAAAAAATTTTCTTACACTCACTATAATTAAACTAGCCTCAAAGTAAGCACTGTAAGGCTTGTGTTATGGGACTAGGGTAACGGATATAAATACAAATTATACAAGTATTTATGTGAAGAAATGTATATAATTTAATGTCCATGATTAATGATGACCGGGATTCGAACCGAAGCTCACAGTAGGCGACACCTTAAAACCGATGCATACCACTCAACCGTGAGGTTATGAATATATTAAGAAATACGAGATCAGGGACCTACCACCATCTCTTAGTGCAGTATTGTTTTAAGCTTACGGTATACGGATATCTTAAGTTTTGGCGCGCACTGTTCATTGAAATTAAACAACTTTTCCGGATATTTAGCGCACTATATTTCACGAGTTTTGGCACCTTTTCAGCTGCCGTGGTCACGGGATGACTGGCTACTTATAATTGTACCTTCGAAAAGTTAATTTATTATTTCGTTCGAATACGGTTACATATTGTGTAATTAAAAGTTAATAAATTTAATTTGGAAACAATTATTGATTTGTTTATTATTTAAGTATTTATGATTAACAAATAGAAAACTAATGACTACTGGCCGTTTACAAATTAGGAGGACTTTCGAAGAAAGAAACTGCCAAGAAAACTTCGAAAGCAGGCCGACCTCCATGGTGCAATCCATCCTTAGGCTGAGTTGCACCAGTTAACTCTAACCGACTTTTAGTTGTCAAAGTTGTGAAATCCTATACATTTTTTCACCGTTAAAGTTATAGTTATCGTTAAAGTTATATGGTGTAATCCACCTTTAGTATTCTTTGGTTAAAGTAAACTTGTTTTTTGACGGAAGTTTTGTGATGTCATCGCTCAATCATCCCCTCCAAAGTGTGAAGTGTGTCAAAACGTGACAACTTCAATAAAAACAAGACGCAAACAAAACGTTCTTATAATGGTTTCTAATAGATGATGGTAGGCTCGCTGACTATGATTCTGTTCTCTTAAACTGTCGCAACAACTGATTAACCGACCGACTAAACCTAAATGTTATATAAATGCAATTACATTTCTTTCGTTAAATTGAAGTTTAAAGGTACAGGTAACGGAACGATGTTTTAAGTGAAATAGGTTATATCATAACATAAGCTCTTCAAGAAACTTAATTGAGAGGCAAAATAATTGTTGTGATTGTATGAAATTATTTATTTATTTAGCAAAGTCATAGTACTACCTTAACTCAAACATAATGTTACATTCTAAGATCAGTCTTTGTTTTTCTAAGAGAGCGAATAAAGTACTAATTTTGGAAGGTTAGTTGGGTACTCTATAGAATAGAAAACTGTGCACAGGTCTTACTGTAGGATATGTATAAAAAAGTAATATTTTTTCAATATACCTTTAATAGACAGTATTATGAAATTGACGCTTGCAATAAACTTATTCAATTAGAAATTCTTATGTATTCTTTTCAATAAACGAAACTTGTTTTTAAAATCTTTGGTGTTTACTCGATTTGTTATCGAAAAGATGTTTATTAAAAGAAGTGAAAGTTTATGGTGGTAGGACTTCTTGTAAGACTGCATGGCTAACTACCACCATATTATCTAAGTCTGACGCTATAACAACAATGTTTTCAGCATTGTTGTGTTCCGGCAGTTAGAGATAAGATAGCCAGTTCCTCAGTGATTGAGGATTCCAGGAGAGGCTTGCTTCCATCTACAGCCTTATCAATACTTAACACCAGGTACGATGAAGGCTAAGAGTCTCACCATTGTTCATAGAAAAAGCTTAAAAAACTATCATCCATCCATGCCATACACAGCAAGCGAAGCCCAAAATAATGATTACATCGGTAGAAGATTCGGCAGTAAATAAGGAGATTACTAAGCTTTATCTAGCTTACTAAATCTACTTATATCTAAACAAAAGTGGACTTAGTTCAATACTGTCGTACGGTCCTTATTTCGGTAATGCTCAATTATTTATTTCGAAACGATGTGAAACCGTTATCCGTTTCCGAAAACTGCCCCTTAGAAGTAATCTTTTGTCTATACTTTTGTTAGGTTTCTTATGTTTGAGTACATTTAATTATCAATAGATTCTATCTAAGAAAATTCTGAGAGTGGAATTTGGATATCTTGATTATAATGATTCTATTAAACAAAGATGTATTGAAATCACCACAAGATCGCGACATGAGACAAGTTTGCTTTTTTCTAGTATATTTTCTTGTTTAATATTTATCACATAAAAATAGCATTGTAAAATGCAATATTAAAAAGTTATAAATAGATGGCTGTTTCATCTTAATCGATAGTCAAACATTTATAAAAATGTTTCTATCGAATGAGAGGATATTTCTCTCATAGATGAAACGACGGTGGCCAACACCGTAGAAAGGCGAATATACTAGAAAAATTTGACGTGTCCTCATAGGTCTCTGTAGCATAATTGGCTAGTGCATTGGGTCGGATTCCCAAGGATGCGGCTTCGAATCCCGTCAGAGCGACATGAGACAAGTTGCTTTTTTCTAGTATATTTTCTTGTTTAATATTTATCACATAAAAATAGCATTGTAAAATGCAAAATTAAAAAGTTATAATTATATGATTCTACTATTTTGTAACTCAAGCTATGCTGATTAGTACCAATGTAAAATAAAGGTGCTGCCCCCCTGTTGTGCGTGCACACTGTGCGTCCAACTTAGCTATAGTCACACCACAACACCAACACACCCGCAATACCCGTCATCACTAAAATACATTAAATTACTATAGGCCAGTGGGCTCCTTCAGTGGCGAAGGGTCAATATATACCGATTCCCATTTAGAAATCCTATCCAACCGATAAACCATAGAGTTAAGATAAATTTTGGATAAATTTTTGGTCCGGCTTACTTCCCCATATTTTGACCAACCACCACTGGCTCCTAGACAATAGTAATTTAATTGCGAATAGTCTAGGGTCCTTACTCTTTTGACGTTGTTTTGAATTCAATCGCAACTTATACCATACCTTCTAGTTTCTGGAATATAATTTGATCGTCTTTTGTTTTTAATTTTTGTATCCAAGGGGTGTGTTAACCATTGATAAATAAAGTTAGCGATAATCACTCTGGACACTGTTTTTCACGCTACGTACATAGCAAGCCTAACGTTAGCATTTTGCAAATAAGGGAAAACCTAAAAATATCCCTTCAATAATCAGTACTTTGACTTTAAATATGACATTGCTGATTTTTTCTATCACTTCTAGAAAACTTAGATTAAAAGATACAAAGATTGCTAGATTAAAAAAAAAAAGATCATAACGTTCAAGAGTCAGTAAAAATAAGATTATTAGTTATATTCGTTTCATAAACGATAAAAGTGCTTGGAAAGATTTATTTTTTTAGCAAAATAACCACTTTATTTAGTCTAATGTATAAGATACCCATAATTTTCAAAATAAAAATAAAGCATTGGACTGCTTAGTCTTCATACAATGTTTGTACATAAAAAAAATCTGGCATACTAATTTGCGATAGTAACTACAGCATAAATTGTGAGTATGGAAAACGAACTTTCTTTGAAATTCTTCAGACAAATCGGCAATTTCAAAGGTAAAGACCTAATATTATGGCCTGATGAGTAAAATATACGTGCAGATGGCGTACTGGCAACCCTTATGAATTAGTTGGACTACCTCTTTTGCTTTATTTGTTTAGGCTGAGGTCATTTTGTTTACATTGAAAGTGCATACAAGGGTTAGATGGATGCGATGGGCGTTCCTCAAGGGGAATCATGGATTTATAGGCTTTGTTTTATTCTTGCCTATAGTGACTTTAATGGAGTAATTGTCAAATAGACTCCATTGATTTAGTACTGTGTTTGTTCTTACAAAGGGGACTCCACCTGCACCCTTGTTAGTCAGCGGACTTGGAAGTATTTATTTTCGTTTTCTTTGTTTAAAATTAATGATTAAACCATTTCTGATGAAACATAAAAATAAATAGAATGCCCTGTATTCGAACACAGTTGTAACAGTAGAAGAAAATAACACGGAATAACAATATGCAATTTTAGACCTTACGGGGTGCAAGGTCTAAAGTTGCATAGATAAAATATGCGATTCCAAAGTAGAAATACTACTTTGCTGAAATATTTTATGAGTGTGCCAAATAATGGATGGCGAAGTTACCTCCGATATAAATAGTCAAAGGTGTTTCATAACTAAATTTGAAACATGTTAAAACGATCAAACACAGCTGTTTATAATTACCATCCCACCTATTTCGGTGACTTAAACTTGGTGTTTAAATAAATCATAACATTAAATATTCAGTCACCGTTTACGGAGACAAAGTTCCCCATGAATTCTGAGACGAAGCTAAATAAAGAGGCAGTGGTTTGTAAACACTTTGTCATAATGACAGCCTGTCGGTAGATATCTTCAAAAGAAGTGCCCGGCGCCAAAGTATTAAGTTACAATCCTGTTAAAGGTACAAATCGTGGGATAGCGAAGTGAGGCTCAGAACGTTATGTTTGTAAAATGGTGATTATTATAATAATTTAGACGACCTGTTTTCGTTGAAATTATGTTTGGGGAAATTGATGACAAATTGTTTTCAAACCTAAAAACGAACAAGTTTTTGAGCCGTATCCAAGAGATATCATTTACCTCATCTTTAGCGCCATCATCACAGAATATAAAATAATAATTACTCTTGCATTATTTCATTACTGGTCTCTTTAGATAAATAGATAAAATAAAAATATATATAAGAATTGAAAATTCTTCAACAATATTTTTTTTATACTTTCCTAATTTTAAGCACGCTCTGCAGCTGTTACAAAAGTTTACGATCTCTTTTATTCAAATAGCTAACTTTTCTTGTCATCTTCAGGGTTTTTTTATGAACGACGGTGATACTCTTAGCCTTCATCATACCTGCTGTGAGGTATTGCTAAGGCTGAAGATGGAAGCGAGCTTCTCCCGGAATCCTCAATAATTGAGGAACTGGCTATCTTCTCTTTTACTGCCGTAACACAACAATGCTAAAAACATTGTTGTTATGGCGTCAGACTTAGATAAGATGGTGGTAGCTAGCCAGGCGGACTTACAACAAGTCCTATCACCAACCAAACCGAATACAATATGTACCCTCGTTGGGAATCGAACCCGGGACCCCTGGGTCTCATACCGGTGGTTGTACCATTAGACCACAGAGGCGGTTAAAGGCTGTTTGTAGCTACTAAGACATTGAATCATTGATTGTTTCCAATGTATTGAAATTTGTATTTATTTAATTAAACAGTTTCTTCATTACATTTATTATACTGTGCCAATTCGGTATAATCTCGTTCGAAGAGCGAAAGATTATTTTATTCACTGATTCAATGTTTTCAAACAGCGTTATCGCGAATGACAAATTGCTTTATTAGGCCGATTTGGATCCTCGCAATTATTGAGACTTCTGTCCATGATTTATGCGAACTTTTGAATGAGAAATGAAAAGAGATTAGTTATGTCTTTTACCAAGGTTTTTTCGGTACTTACATATAAGTTAAGTGGATAAAAATAAAACTAAAGTATTTATATAAGACTAGATAAGATAAATGTTTATTTCCATCTTAATAAAATACAATATTAAGAACAAATATAGTTATAAGCACATCTTAAGTTTCTTCGCGCACTCATAATTGAAATAAAACAACTTTTGCGGAAATTTAGTGCGATTTATTTACCCGAAATATATATTTGTACTATAATTTTTCGGTTTATTTGAGGTTTTTTGGTTTCCCGACGTTTCGGCACCTTTTCAGTTCGCGTGGTCACGGGTTGACTAGCTACTTATTATAAGTCTACCTGATTTATTATTGCGTTCGGAAACGGTTAGATAATTTAACTAATTAAAAGTTAATAATTTTTACTATGGCAACAAATATTGAGTTTAATGTTTTGATTTGTTTATTATTTAAATTATTTATTATTAACAAAGGAAAAAACCATATTTCTATTCATCTATTGATCTACTGTTGCATTTTTACGAGTAGTATGAAAGTGATAGCGTCCGCGGAGCCCTTGTAGGGAGTTTGAAAAATCGAAAGCTATAGCGATAGCAAACGCTATACCGTTAGGCGGTCGGGGTGCTGAACAAGTTGAACATCAACACGGCAAGGTGTAAGTGCCTCCGGGATTCCATATTCAGCATTGATGCATTATTAATTAAGGGTGACACATGGGTACGTGGCGGAATGTTGAAAAAAAACCGACAGCACGCGTTCTGAATCCGTTGTATAAGTCTCTTAGTTTTGCTCAATAGGCGAAGCCCTTAGACACGATCGCCATAGTTCAGCCTTGACAATATCAACGACTCGCAAAGAGTGATTTGAGCGCGTTCGGATCGGATAGTTGCGAATTCTGTAAAAAAACTTTTAGTCGATAAAAGCAGCTCTTGACAAGACCCAATACATGTGTCTCGATTCGCAAATGACTGTCAAAGACTAAACCCAGATTCCTAGCCTCACTGACCCGTTCCAAACCATCGCCACACATACTAATACGTACATCACTGTCAGCCAGTTTTGAAACATCTTTCAACGCAGGACCGATCGTTGTGGTGTTCCCCAGAAGTTACCCAGCAGGCACAGGGCGCCGTGCGGCTGATGTGATGATAATAACAAAAAATAAAGATCCTACACCTGATGTGGAATCCAAGCAGCCCTTCTAAGGTATAAGAGATACGAGTATAGACAACATTCAATAATTCTGAGGAGGTACGAAGTTCGCCGGGTACACTAGTCATTTATTTTTATATCTAAAAACTTTTTACAAAAAATAAAAAACCGACTTCAAAATACAAAAAGTAATAAATAATGCCACCGAAGGCAAAGATAGTGTATTCTTTAAATTCTACATTTGACTCGAACTCGACTCAATTTGACTTGATTCAAACTAGTAGTGTGGGCAACTACTAGTTTGAGTCAAACGGTTTATGTCAAGCCGCTAGACCGAAACAACGTCAGTTTTTTTGAAAACTATTGGACCGATTTCATAAATGGAATCAACTTGCGAAAAAACCCGATGAAACGTTTGAATCATTTCGATCGGTTTAGGCAATTTCGAGTTTCGGTAATAAATAAATAAAAAATATATATGCGACGAATTGATTACTTTCCTGTTTTTTTAAAATCGGTTAAAAATAGCTCTAATTCCGTTTTTAGAACAAATATCGAGAACTAAAGTTTTCCGATCGAGTTCAACTACGCTTTCTGTGGAGTTTGGATTTCCTGGATGCTTTATATCCAGGAAATCCGAACTCCACAGAAAGCGTGTTTCTAATCCAGAGCGAATTCTAGAGAAAACAAGTGACAAACAACGTATTTCGTACCAGCCAGTACCTCTAATTTACACACGTCCGTTTAATCGTGCAAATCGTACGATACTCACGACAAATTTTTCGTGCAGTGGAACATTTTCATCTCATTGCACGTACACAATGCACGGCAAGCGGGCAAAATTGTTTATCAGGTGTCATTCTAAATATAAGGATGCATTCGATGACGACATAGCTAGTTGACAGCCCTTTGCTTACAACTAAAAATACATTTCTATCGTATGAAAGTTAGAGTCCTAGTTTCATTGTAGAGAAATGAAAAAAAATATAGTTAAGTCTTTTAATATCTTTTTCAGTAAGTACTTAGCTATTAATTATTGATCTACAAAAAACTTTAGTATTTTTAGACCGATTTCAAGTTCTAAAATAGGTCTAATTCCGTTTGTAACAAAATAATACCGAGACCTAAAAATTTTCCAATAGAGCTCTATTTATTAAGCATCCAGGAAATCCGAACTACTCAGAAAGCGTATTTCCAATGCAGGGCTAATTCTAGCGAAAACAATTGACTAACATTGTTCGTACCAGTACATCTAATTTACACACGCCCGTTTAATCGTACGAAGCGTACGATAGCCACGACAAATTTTCCGTGCAGTGGAACATTTTCATCTCATTGCACGTACATAATGCACGGCAAGCAGGCAAAATTGTTTGATATTGGGTGACATTCTAAATATAGGAATGCATTCGATGACGTTATGAAAGCTAGTTGACAGCCCTTCGGTTAGGCAGCCGTTCACCGAGTAAAGATTTACAGCTGGGCAAGTAAACCGCGTTGCCGTAAAGGCAAACGCGGGCAGAAGCTAAATCACTGAGCGAGATTTATCTTTGACTAGCTTCTGCCTGCGGTTTCACCCGCGTAGTTTCCATTCTCGAAAGAATATCGGGATAAAAACTAGCCTATGATAGTTTATATCCGATAGATTTTGTCTCCGTCCTTTCAACTAACTCTATGCAAAAAATCAAGTCGATAGTTAAATAGTTATATAGTTAATAGTTAGAATAGCTCTTGTCGTTAAGCTACAAACTAGTGGAGCGAGTACTCGCCGGTGGCGGTGTGAACAGTCAGTGATCCACTAATAATATATGCATCTCTTTTGTTTACACGGAATGTTTTACCTACTGTAAGTTTCTTGAGCGCGAAAATAGCCGATAGTTACTCGCTTACTCGCCGGCAGTGAGACAGCTGCCTTGTCGGCCTCCAAAGACAAGCTTGGCTATTGAAAAAACATTTCTATCTTAATAAATGAAGAGCCTCATTTCCTTTGGAGTTGTGTAAAAGAAGTAATTTTCTGACGTTAAGGTCCGAAGACAACTGATGAAGTGTAACTGTTACACATCTGCTCCTCAACGATTGATTCGTAATGATGATTGCTACGTGCGGTCACGAGAGTTGCTGCGGAAAGCCGCACCGTGTTATATCAACGTTTTGACGTTAATAATATAGTAGCCGTATCGGTAAAGATAACTTATTACAGATGGTATAATGGGAGTGGTTAATTTCGTGCGGAGAAAATAAACTGCGATGAAATTGTTTCGTAACCATCGTTTACGGAGAAGCACTTGATTTTACCGTTTGTATGGCTGATTGTTGAGTTGCATCCTGACTTCCCTTTTTTATGTCAACAATGCATACTATATTAAAAATGCAATAATAGCTCTGTTTGTCGGTTCTTCTGACTGTCTGAATCACATAATGCCATAACCATAAAACTAATTTTGCTTTATTCTGATATAGAAATAGATTATGTATGAAGTAAAAGCATCCTTAAAGAACGATGTACGAGTACTTATTCGTAGTCGAGATTATCTGCCAGCCTACCATTATCTATTAGAAACCATCATGTCAGAAGAACGTTTTGTTTGCGTTTTGTTCTTATTGAGTTGTCATATTTAGACACACTTCACTTCACACTTTGGAGGCGATGATTGAGCGAAGACGTCGCAACACTTCCATCAAAAACAAACTTACTTTTAGAGATTCGTCGAGATAGCATTGTTAAAATTGAAACAATACTGCGCTAAGAGATATCGGAAGGCCCCCTAAACGAAAAAAAAAAGTTTAACACAACTATAGAAGTGCGCGTAGACTCCATATACATAAGAAACTCATAATAATAACCATCCCGACCAGACAAATCTGCGAAAGAATTATGTTGTAACAAAACACATTATAGCATCGCGTTCTTAAAAGCTTAGGAAAATAAACCTCCAACCCTTTCCCGAAAAGAATCTAGAGAAAACTGAATTTACTTTCGCTAATGGCATGGAAGTGTGGGCGACACTGCGTGCAAACAATGAATATCTTCCATTTAGACGTGGAAATTTGGGAAAATAAAATTTTTGGTAAGCTTCTTAATGGTTACGTTAAGATCGAAAAAATATAATAAAGAGTATGGTTTCCATATTTTTGTCTTATCTCTTATCCTAAAGTTTATAATGACATAATTTATGAGTACAATGCAAAACTTCAAATTAGAATCACACTATTAACACTCTTTCTCTAACAAAATAATGTTATAAAACTTTTTTTACTGTTACGTAGGTGCGAGTTTAACTGGCCCTAGCTGGAAGCTATAGGGGCCTTCAAAGTGCATCAAAACTTTTTTGAAAGCTTTAAGAATGGTGTACCATTGTCTTGATTTAAATTTTTACTTTGTTTCGTCTATGGCAGCGACTGCTATAGCAGTGCGCATAGTGATGAGCTAGGTTTTGTTTGTCGTGGAGCCATTCTTACGACATGTTGTACAGAATTTCATGCTATCTTTTTATTATTGCTTATAAATAAATAAATATCTGATAATTATGATAATGAATGAATGAATATGAGAGTAGATGATGTACTTAGTGTATGAAACAGTACATAACTAGGTATTATAATACCCTTGTGTAATTCCCTTCAGTATGCAACATTTTCAAAACTACTATTACATTTCAATTATTTAACTCCTTTTATAGCACTAAACTTATCACATATACAAATCTAACTATTTCATCCTAATCCTAACTAATATTTTAAATGCGAAAGTGTGTTTGTTTGTTCTTTTTTCGCGCCCTAACTAAACCACCAATCGACTTGATTTTTGGCATAGAGTTAGTTGAAAAGACGGAGAGAACTTAAACTACTTTTTATCTCGATATTCCCATGGGAACAGAAACTACGGAGGTGAAACCTCCGGCAAAAGCAATGTTATAAGAACTTTTTTAATATTACGATATACTATAGGTGCGAGTTTTCCTAGCACTAGAGGTATTATAACATTCGTGTTTTTGAAAATGTTGCATAATGAGGGGTATCACACCCCTCATTATGCAACATTTTCAAAACTACAAATTATTGCGGATTTAAACGCCTTTCAATTGTTTAACTCCTTTAATACAGCGCTAAACTTAGTAGTCTTATGACGGATACAAATCTAACCATTTTATTTGGTTAAAAGAAAGACGAAAGTCTACTCCGAGCTTATGAATCGTACATGTGTTATCAATCAGCGTATAACGCCGGCGTTTTTGAACGGGATGCTTTATTACTAGAACAGACAGTCGTAAAGCTCCGATGAGAGTTTATTGAAAACACGTTTGGTTCGTCGAGCGTGGTAGCGGTCGGGTTTAATTAGAGTACGTTAGGAGAAAGGATGTAGTGGCAGGAAGACGTGAATTTATAGAATTTTAGTTTTTGACGCCATTTTTACCGCCGAAAATGTGATAGCGTGATTTCATGACTTCAAAATCGGTATTATTCATGCAGGTTGTTATTGTTAGAGACTATTATGACGGACTAATGTTAAGTATTAGAAATTATTGAAGCCACGTTTGGTGCGTCCGTGGTAATGGACGTTTTTAATAAGAGTACGGTAGGAGAAAGTATGTAACTTTTTTAGACCCCATTTTAGCTGAATAAAAAAATATATAACTTTATTGAGTGAAAAAACTTTGCCATTAATTAAATGGTGATTGGAGCCTCCGTTTAAGCGAATATAGCCTGTGTTTGGGGGCTCCGATCATTATAACTTTTTTATTTTGCATTTTACAATGCTATTTTTATGTGATAAATATTAAACAAGAAAATATACTAGAAAAAAAAAACAACTAGTCTCATGTCGCCCTGACGGGATTCGAACCCGCATCCTTGGTTCCGCTCCTTCTTAACTAATTATTTTAGATTAACAAAGAGGCGTTATGGTTCCATCTTATACAAGTTTATAACACCAACATTACCAGTTCATCCAGCCCTGTGATAATGAACTTTCTAGCAAATCTTGGTATCAGAATATAATTATAATATAAAAGTCATATAATAGTCTCCTGGGTGAACATAACATGACAGAAAACATTATTAATGTTTATTATTAATGAATGTAGTTTATAGTTTTACAATTAGAGTCACTTATCAACAATTAGGTTAGAAATAAATAAAGAAGAAGAAAAGTTATGCAACGTGTATTTCCTTGAGTGCATGTGTGTGTGTGTTTGTGAACCGAATGACAGAATTTTAGCGTTAGATATATTCATACAACATAGATCGTTGATGTATATGAGAAATAAGGTAGGTCCTAAAACGCTAAGAATACCGCGGTGTTGCAGATCTCATTAATTGCTTTAAAATCACACAATTTACAGTCATACTTATGTGTATGTCTTCTTCGTTGCCCTCTACATAAAGCCTAAATATATAGCTCAAAATATACTCACAGAAATAATATAAACACAAATTGTTTCAAACGCAAACAAAACCCAACTTGTAACAGTAGAAAAGAGCAAACCGTCAGGCAGGTGAGCGACTGGGCCTTCGGAAAGCTTACCAAATATTTACAAGTTCCTCAAGTGGCTTAAAACAAATTCTCCAATAATCTTGGCGCGACTTGTGCCAGTGTTTGCACGAATTTCGCTACCAGAATACTCCCCTTCTGTATTTTTGTGGGCCTCCACTCAATTCGTGTTTGATTTCGCTAAACATAAAGCGTTTGTAAACATTCAGTAAAGCAGTATCGGGTTACGCGAATCTTGTTACGCCCTCCGCTTTTATGGTATTTCGATAATATTGTTCGTTGTTTCAATACATTTTCACTTGATTCTTTAGTTTATATTTTGAAGTCAGGACATCGATAGAGTTTGTAATTTTTTTTAATTGCTCTTGTATAATTGGAGAACTTCAGGTTGACCAGTAGAGGTTTTGTATGAAACTTTTTCTCTGAAAGTATCAAGATTGAAGAAATAAGTTAGTATACACATGAAATACCTATTAATGTTCTACTAGTTGTGATATAAACGTTTGGTATGTAGCTATTACTTTAAAAAAAAAGCTACCTAAGATAACTCTACTGTTCAATCTTTATCAATCCGTAATTTTATTAATATTTTAATTCAATGTTATTACAGTTCATATTTATACTAATAGCTTGTATTGTAAGCGTTCGTTGTTATATTTATAGACTGTTGTTGTAAATAACGTGTTTTTCAATATTTTTTGTCAAGGAAAGCCCCTTGATGATTTTGACAGCTACTGCCGACGAATGTTTACATCGTCACCGCAGTATCATTAGTCGTCGATCTGTTACTCCTGCGCATCTGTTCAACGAATACAAATATCCACAAAGATGTTATTTTCAACTTGAAATTCTGTGAACCTTATGTATTCACACGTAGAAAGAATATTGCTTGAAGCTAAAAAGTTCTTCCATTTAATAATTGAAATTTATGATTCACCAAGAATTTTGGTAATTACTTATTAAAAGCATAACCAACTGTCCTATCACTTACACGCATGTCAGTCGTTAAAAAGTATATAGTCGCATAATTCAAAAAAGTAATTAAATTACTTTTAGACTTTTATGGCTCGAAGGGAGACGGTACGAATACATGCAAAGTAAAATTAACAAGACTGAAAGGTTAGTTGTAAGTATGTATGAAGCCCGGAGGAGCCCATAGCGTAGTGGTTTGCGCGCTCGGCCTACGATTGTTGAGGTTAAGCAACTTTCACAATGCTCGGGCACGGGATGGGTGATCAGAAATTTACTATATCGAGCTCCTCCGAGCTTCGGAAGGCACGTTAAGCCGTTGGTCCCGTCTGCATTTGCAGTCGTTAAAACACACCAATTCGCATTGGGCCCGCGTGGTGGTTCATGACCCATTCCCTTAACAACCCATAAGGAAGGCTAGTGCTAGTGCTAGGCAGTAGGGACATTAAAAATGGCTGGTGACGATGAATGAAGCAGTTGTTCATACAAAAAAAAAGACGGGTTGCACTCCGGGAGTGCCGGCAGAAGTGAAAACTTGATTATTAACGTTGAGCATGTTTGATATTTTGGAATGGTTAGGGAATAATTTTGCACCAATTGCTTTATCAGTATAAAAGTACTATCATTTATGTGGTAGAATACAATATTCATTTATTGCGCTATCGTACACAAACATGACAAACCATATTAAAGTGAACGTTAAGTTAGGTAATAAGATATAAGAAAACATTAGTTATTATAGAGAATCGAAAAATATATATTGACAATAAAACAAGAGACAAGTAAAAGACATTATCAACAGTCTGTCGCTAAGCAACCGAGACCATAGTCAACCTGTCACCTCAACATTCTCCATCCGTCCTACGCTTTTTCGATCAGGTCACGTGTCCTGACGCGAGTTTAAGATTTTATACCCATTACAGAAAAAGTGCTCAACGCCGCTAAAGAAGTTTTCACTTCAAAAAGAAGAAATGTCGTCTTAGGTCTCTACTAGGGCGGTTACAACCCGATACTCGGGTTAGTCAATCGACGAAAAATTCTAAATTATGCGAAAATAATGACACTTTTTAATTGCAGTTTGTGATCATCACGTTTAACATTTTGTATATTTTATAGTTTTCGGAACAAATAGACTCGAGTACCGTTAATTTGATACCTTACTCGGCCGCGTACTACGCGCCAAAGCCCACATGTCGAGTCGTCACAAATTTTGCGAACCTGAATTAAGTATATAGATAGATAGATAGATATTGAAATTGAAACAATAAATCCTCTTTGGAAGACAATATTAAAATCACAACGTTACAGAGACAAAAGAAGTGCGACGCCAACGCGAGAAGTATCAAACGCAATAAATAATTCCCTCAGCTCGACAAATGAGGTCATGTGTTTCTCTTTTACGTTTTTTTATGGCTTCCCGCGGGATCATGTGTCTTCTATTTCCGTTTCAAAGTATCGGCCGAACGATTTGCTCTCTCAAATTTGGAACATGTTCGCTGTTTAGTATATTGCGCCTCTGGGATCATTAAATTTTAAGGCAGATGTCAACTTCGCCACATCTGGTTGCCTTTAGTGGCTGTTTGGCTGTAATCATTTTAACATGTCAATGTTACCAATATCGCGACGTGTGTAAAGTTTTCAATTAGTGCAACTGTGAAAGTGGGGCAGGATACGTACATAAACGTGTGTATAAATTGGTTCTAATTCAATTAGCACTTGCTGAAAACACATTTTTCTTTACTGTAGATATTTTGCTAAAGGTTAGTCACCGTGTAAACTGTGTCAAGCAAACCTAGAAAAGTTTCCGCTGGTTTTGAAATGAGTGCAAAAGGCGGTGGCCCTATTGCCACAGTTTTGACAGAGTACTTCGAACTCAAAGCCACATTAGAGCATAGACGAGAAACAATCAAAGCCAACCTTGGGAGTTTTACGACTGCAGTCGCTTTGTGTGCAATAAACAGTTCGGCAACAAGTGTTGCTTTTGAAGGATTGTGGTTAACGCACGTGCCATTCAAATAGTCGCTTTATAGTTTACGAACGTGCTTTATGCCTATTTTATTATCATTGAGGACTGTAACTTTTGATTAATGAACGCTTAAAAAACTATAAAGCAAATAAAGGATTGTTGAATAACGTTTATTCTTCTTAATATTTAGATACCGCATTAAAATGAATGTGCCGCAATTCAATTTTATGTAATTTGTTGCTCATAAAGAGCGAACGTCTTCCTAGAGTTATTCCGGTCTATGCGACTCTACTTTCAATATAAAATTAAGTTCTGACATTAAAAACTTTATCTGCATTATTCTTGTACGAAGTGTGTTTAGTTTATCTTCCCTGGTCTTATGGGTCTTCCTCTAGTTTATCTTCCCTGGTATTTTTGGTGTGCCTTATTGGTGTACCTTTAGACCTGCAATAAAAGTACTAAGTGAAGGTAGTTTGGATAACGTGATAGAAAAAACGTCCTATGTCAAGCATTGGACGTCTGAGGGCTGATGATGATAAGTTTGGATTTTATTCAGCGGAAGAGAAGCTATGCAGGCCTTGATGCTTGTAGATCACGGCCCAGCAAACCAATATCATAAGTTATTAAAATGTAATTACAGTAGATGTGTACAGTACATTTAGGGGAACCATCCCGGTAGGCCAGTAGAGTATTTTTCAGAAATGTTTTTTTCTCCAAAAACATTAAGGTTAAAACAATAGTTTGATAATTAAATGAAATACTTGCCTAAAATTCTTATATATATTTTTATTATATATTAATTACTTTTTAAAATAACGCTCCCTAAAAAAGCTCTACTGGCCTACCGGGAAGTTTCCCAAGACTGTATAAGTCTGCGAGGTCTAAGCTGAGCTTTGCATTTGTGCGAGTGTACAAAGATAGTTTGTAGGTATCGTGTAAAAAACAAACAAGCAACAGGTGTTGCATCTATTGTACATCTATGTGCACTTACACAAATGCAAAGCTCAGCTTAGACCTCGCGGACATCAGGCATAAGCATTTTATAGGAATCGTGTTTTTTTTTTCAAGCGGATTTCTGTTATCGACAAGATTGCACTGCTGTCTTCATGGAGTCGACTCTTCGAAGTCCCTGGTCGAATTCACAGGTCAGTTTTTTTATTATTATTTTTTATACTTTATTAATGCGGCTACAAGAACTACTCGTAATTTTTCATGCATACTTTTTACATTGTAGCATTAAAAATCTTCTCGAGAATGTTGCGATACAATTTCATTTCACTGTTATATGTATTTTGGTTTTACAACTCTGGAACACATCCCTCACTCATAAAAGTGCCAGAGGGCTAACAACCGTCAAGTTTAAAATAAGTAGGCAGTGTATCATTTAAGAACGCATAAAATATGTACTTGCGATGTGAATATATTGGAAGCTACATCAGCCGTCAGGAACATGAAGAGTCATAAAATTTGCCAACTTCACACAAAGAGCTATAAATCCGTTTACGAACAAATAAAGTCAATGGTCCGTCAATGGGATATGAGTCATAACCTAATATATTGTTGCTATGAATAGAGAAAATTTCAAGTTATTTCGGCTTTTCAAGATATATAAAGGAAATAGCGTGGTCATTGTTTTAAGATAAAAAAAAACTGTGAATAACAGTTTTGGTGCAATTAAAAAAAATAAAGTGTTAGTGTATGCTATATTGTGGATTATTAAAATACTTACTCCGTAGATGCAATGATGTTACTTTTTTCATGTGCTTACTTTCCTTTAATTTCACTTCGTATCGAGCACGAATCTGTTGCCGTCACTAGATATTGCAAGAAGAACATGATGATGATAGTAAATGGAAGATTTTTTTGTAAATTCAAAAGATAATTATACAATATATGATTTTGTAATTTTTGCAGTTTTCAATGCTATTTTTATACTTATGGTAAATTTCTCAAGTCTCGGTAGCTCAGCGGTTAGAGCATTGGACCGGATTTCCAAAGGTCGCGGGTTCGATTCCCGTCTGAAAATTCACTTGTGGCCGAGTTAATTTTTCCAATATTTTTCTATTTAAAATTTACCATAAGTAAAATTATACAAATAAATAAACGTTAAATAAAATTACGTTCAAAGATTCAAAAATCTTTCATTAAAAAATATTGTTTTTGTCAAATAGGTATCTATTATGCTTCTGTGTTTCGTTTTCAAGTTTGATCTAGATGAAATCTCATTAGAGATTTTAGGGGCCGATCCTTCTAAAGCTATTACTTATGGAAAGGATATTCAAAAGGATTTAGCAGTCCGTTTTGAATTCATAGCCACTTCAGGCTTATCAAAAGAAAGCCGCAAGGAGATTGGAATCTCACTTTCTCCGGGGTACTGTCAAATGATAGACGCTCCCACTCCGAATCCTGAATAAAAGCCGCTGTCAATGACAATATGGTGAAGCGATATAAAGCTATGCTTGCAAAGCAAAACAGATTGGCAGTGCTATTGCATGCCTCGCAGAACCTATCTCTGGTGCCGAATGCACGAGAGTCCATCCTGATGTTGAATGGGAATTATCCCATTTAGCATTCCAGAAAATTATTCAGTCATTTGACATTCCAAATATTGACTTGTTTGGGGGTCGAATAAATAATAAATGTCCTATGTACATCTCCTGGTACCAAAATCCTGACGAATTCACTATCAATGCTTTTCAGTTATGAAATGCTAAGTATTTCTTCATCATCAGTTCCACTTCACCAAATGGCGCTTTCCGGAAGCATATGCATAAGTTACGATAGAAAACACCGAAATCGCTATAGGAGTGCCTATAACATTTGAAGAGTTCCCTGGATTTCTCCAGGATCCCATCATCAGATCCTGGCATGATGACAATGGGACCACATGGGAAGTATACCCTTTGAAACAAAAAAGAATTACTCAAATAGGTCCAACCGTCTTCGAGTAATCGAGTAACATACATAAAAAAAAAACTCCTAAGCGTTAAGGAGCTACCTACCTACCTACCTTTCATCATCAGCTCAACTAAATAACCTGAAGATTAAACTATATTTTTTTACGTATCAACGATATGTAAAGAATTATCCTCCAACTCCTAACCATTGAGGAGTTGTACCTTCCATCACCAGCTAATCATCATGAGATGATAACTTCCAGATGCAAATACTTGAAAAACTTTAGGAAATAGATAAAACACGAAAATACCTATAAAATTTAAGGGTTTTCCTCGATTTCCCCTGGATTCCACCATCAGATCCTGACTTGGCAACAATGAGATCACCTCAGGAGTATACTCTTTTAAATAAAAAAAGAATCATTAAAATTGGTCAATTGTTCGCGAAGATATTAACCCGTAAAGTACGAACTACCTGTCGACAACAATGTGTTTTTTCAGGATTCTGAAAAAACTACTGGCCAAATCTCTATAAAAATTATATGGGACCACACATAAACCATTTTCTTTCAGATAAAAAAAGAATTATAAAAATCTGTTAACAACTGGCGAAGTTATGGTAAAACATACAAAAAAAATATATATACCGTCGTCTTGAAAACCTCCTCCTTTTTTTGAAGTCGGTTAAAAAAGGTAAAAAGTAGTATAATTGTTGTCACGTGTTGCCACCGTTTCCGCGAATAGAAGCACACCATACATAACTCTCTTTGTACGATTTTGTTTTTTTTCACGTTGTCGTGAAATCTTACTTGTTTCCGAGGTAACACTTCTTTGTATTCTATACTAGCGATCGCTCGCGGTTTGACCCGAGAATATTGAAGTAAAAAGTATCCTATGTTCATAACCAGGCTATCTACTATCTGTATACTAAATTCCATCCAAATCCGTTCAGCACTTTTTGAGTTTATTCGTTGCAAACAAACAAACAATCAAATCTTTTCTCTTTAAAATATTATGAGTATGGATATAGACAACCTAAAATACCTTTTGTACCACTTACAAAAGAACTCTAAAATAGAACTACGAGTATTTTGACGTCAATGTCAGTGTAAGGCAATGTAATTCGGCACAATTAGATTTCCTTGAAAATATTTGTTCTAACAATCCAAAGCCATGCTTTTATATCAATTATCGTTTGGTTAACGTTACGACCTACTGAAACGTTTCGTTTCATAACAAGCCACCTATAACATAAAGTGGTGTTCATGACAGAATTATGAATCCTGCTGGGATGATGTTTCTTTCTGTGAACCACTCCCTTAGGTGTGATCTTTTATTGCTGCTTGACCGAAAATAATAGAAAAAACACTATTAAATAACTGTTATCTTAATAAACATCAAACGTCGTTCATTGACCACATAAGAAACACGTAAATATACTTTTTTCAGTAAGTAGAACTTGTTTTACCTACGTGGATCATAATACTACAGTAAGGCGTAAAAAAAAAAAATGTCGGTGAAAATACGTATGAAAATATTAAATAGAAAAATATTGGAAATCCGGTCCAATGCTCTTCAATGATTGCCAAAGGTCATGGTTTCGAGTCCCATCTGAGAATTCATATGTGATCGAGTTAATTTTTTTCCGATATTTTTATATTTAAAATTTATCAAATAGCATTGAAAAATGCAAATTTCCAAAAAAAAACATAAAAAATACGTATGAAAACTGAAAATTAAGTTCATGGTTTAAATTGCAATAAACTTTTTAATTCTCACAACCGACATTAGTTTCAGTTTCCGAACGCAAAAAGCTTAAATATTCAATTCAATTTGTACATTGTTTACAAGCCAAAAGAGAGTTGTCACTAAAACAACGTAAACTCAAAAGTCCAACTATTTATTCAACGAAACTACTGAAACCTCGCTGGAATTGTAGGCAGCAATTCGCATTCTTGATTTTAGCTTGGTTTCAACTTTATATCTTTTTTATAGCGCTGAGTGCTCCAAGTGTCTTACATAAAGAAGTGAAGCTACATGAAGGATAAGATGAGAAGGTCGCATACAACGCCAATCAAAACAACATCTACAAATGAAATATTTTGAAAGTGCATTTCTTAATAAAAAAAGATCATAGGTACAATAGAACAAATAAAATTATTTCAAAAAGATGATATTATAATCTTATGATCAGAAATGAATATGAAAACTCAAATTGAAGGACATAGCTTACCTGAGTGGACATCGGACATGGGAACAATCATTATGTAGGTGAAAACGGTAAATCCTATACAATATGTGTTCATTTTGTGCCGTACTTAGGTAAGTATTGGAAAGCCAAGATAATAACGGCAAATGTTTGTAAGTGCCTAGTTTGAATTATTATAATAAACCAATAGAAAGATACACTATCCTACTTATACTATAAATGCGGTAGTATGTCAATTTGTTCCCCTTTCACGCAAAAACTACTACACGGTTTTGGATGAAATTTAGTATGCGACGGGGATACTCTTAGCCTTCATCATACCTGCTGTTAAGTATTGATAAGGCTGAATATGGAAGCGAGACTCTCATTGAGGAACTGGCTATCTTATCTTTAACTGCCGAAACACAACAATGCTGAAAACATTGTTGTTATGGCGTCAGACTTAGATAAGATGGTGGTAGCTAGCCAGGCGGACTTACAACAAGTCCTACAACCAACATATGTAACAATATGTACCCCCGCTGGGAATCGAACCAGGGACCCCAGGGTCTGATACCGGTGGTTGTACCACTAGACCACAGAGGCGGTTACAATTATTTTATCCCGATATTCCCACGGGAATGGAAACCACGAGGGTGAAACCGTGGGCTGCCGCTAGTATAAAGAGTAAAGTACATAAACTAAAGATTTCAAACTTTATTAATTCGATGTATGGTCCTAACCATCAAAGTACATTAAATTCAAAACCATTTCTCTACATTTTTATTAGATTTTGAAGTTGAAATCACACTTTGCGCCAATCTGTTCCAGTTATTCCAATATTTCTTACCCTGGAGACAGCAAAGTGGTATTCTTGCATACACTGAATAGCGTATTCCCTAAGCTAGTTGCAGCATAAAAGAGTTTGTAACACAACGAGTATAGTTTTAGTTTTACGAACGCTGGCAACAAATGGAAGAAGAATAAAAAAATGGATATGCTCCGTTTAAGGTTACTGAGGCTAGAGATGATGAATATTGCAAATAGCTTGTTCTTCGCCAAGTAAGACCTGTTTGGTGGAAAATAAAACTATGTAGAGGATTTGGCTAGCATTGTAAATGGATGTGATTCGTTTTGTTCTTGTGTAAACCAACGAAGAGTTGGTTCTGTTTTTAAACAAGTAATTTTAATTACTTTGTGTAAATTTTAATGTAATAAATATTTACTACTAACTAGCTGGCCAGTACCCACTTCAATGGTTCCCAAAATTATTATATTGTAATGAATTATCTCAATATAAAATAATAATAGCCTATGTTTCTTATGAATAATACAACTTTCTACAGATTAAATATTTTTTTTTTTTGTTATTTATTAGCACATACAACAGATTACAGTAGAAAAAACAAACGATATTACATTTAAATTAGGTATAGAACTAGATCATAATCTGAGTTTATGCATGCCTAGCAGCTTAAAAAAAAAGAAATGCTACATAAAATAATAAATAAAATAAAATATTATAAAAAATAGCGTAGAATTAAATTAAACCAAACAGTAAACAGTTCAATTAAATTCAATTAACAATTAAATTTAACCGGGTTAGAAATTAGAAAATAGAAATAAAATTAAACAGAATTGCAACTAAAATATAAAGATAGATAAAAAAAATATTTGATATACCAATGAAATTCATACATAAATAAACGATTAGATCTGTCTTTACAATCTTAGTCCTTTGCATGACTATACCTAATTACAGGTACACTCAGCATTCAATTCTTATAAAAGTGCAGCACTTAAAATAGTTCGGTATTATATTGATAGATAAATAGGTAGATAGATAGATAAAAAAAAATACATCTTAAAAAAATAATAATAACATAAAAAATCCTAAAAGGTTCGGTACATAGTTCTAGAGCTTACCTACTTCCTACAAACTTACAAACATTAACTTTACTCTTTATACTTAGAGTATACAATGTATACTCATCACATTATTATTATTAATTAGTGTTTAAAAGATGATAACAATAAAGTGGTATAAATATTTGATAACGTTCTTAAAATGATCTTAAAGTAACGTTAATATAAATAAGTTATAATTTAGTTTGTTTAAACTTGTTATGTTCTCGTTATAGTTTTATAACGAGAACATAACAAGTTTTTCTTGCGAACGGCCAACTGACAGACAGTGTGTGTTTACTAACCGTTTCGTAATAATTAATGGCTCGTTTTGTCAAATGTAGTGCTGCGTTGATATTATATACTTTTGTCGCAGTAAAATGTAGGGCAGTAACTCAAATTCGTAACGAGTAACTGAATATAATTAATTGTTGCGACCTGTATATTGTGAAGAACAATGTTAAACAGTACCTTGTGGGTGTACTTGAGGTTAAAATAAAATAATATTGAAAATATGGGGGAGAAATTTACGTTTGAATAAGTAAAAGCTGTCAAAAAGTTTTTATCCATCCTCGTGTCATTTAAAAGCAAATAGGGAATAGTGTCTGGACCTGTACTTCAAATGCTACAGTCTTGCACTGCTCACCTGAAGCGGATTCCTGTATCCTTCAGTAGATGTCGAGGCACCTTGTGGGAGTTATGGGTGGACTAACTATTATCTAACAAGCGTAATAATTCAACATGTTACTTTTTAATTATGATCTTTACTTTTAAATATGAAACGAGATACCTTTAGCAGGTATCAGAACAAATAAAAAAGTAAAAAAGCAATGAAAGCATTTGAAGTAAGTTGTCCTACTGGAAACCGCTTCTATGTACTGTGTCTAGTTTCTTATGAATCACACCAATGAATCAACCTATCCAAGATTACGTGATAAATCGGTTCGCAGCTCATATAAACGGTTTACTCTCGCGGATTAGCCGTGAGACATGAATAAGTAGTCGGTGTCGTTTTGTCCGAGCCGATGTCGTTAAAATGTGTGTCGTCAAATGATTAAACGTAATGTCTTTCTAACGCAATGGATGGCATCGCTAACATAATATTTTAATTCGCGTGGTTGGGTTGCGTTTATAAATGTGTTAAGTTGAAATAAAAATAATATTGATTGTGTTTTCTTTAGTGAGTATTCTTTAATGTCAGTTTGAATACTGAATTATTGATACGGATAATCTTATTTTTTTCTCATACCAGTGTATCAAAAGTATTACACGGAAAAAAAACACCATATATTTAAGTAAGGTAGTTTTTTGTTTCGAGACGAAGCTATATATAGGAAAAATGGGAAAAAACGTTTAATGGCTTTAAATTTAACTGTCCAAATTTTGTGAAAAACCGAAGAATTAAGAGTGGGCATAAATTCAACATTAATTACGAGTGGGATTACATAAACCAAAACATCGAAGCTGAAATCTGGCGATACCGAACATACCTTAACTGCCGAAATGCCCATAAAACCGACAAATTTGTGTGCGAGACACAATAAATTAAATTCATTAAAACTAAGCGACACAAGCAGTTATGTCAATCGAAAATAGACTTTAAGCTCTCAGTCAGAATGATTACGTGCGTTCTCTTTTTCTGATGTCATTTCAGGCGGGATTTCTTTTATGCTAGCCAGTTATTTTCAACTTTAGTGGAGTATTAATGAAAGTAAACTTTTTGTTCCTGAGAATCGTCGAGTAGCGATCGTGTTTTATTTTCTTCTTCGTATCGCATTCACGGAGACTCGGTCGATTTATTACGATACGCCGACACTTGTCGATGTCGGCGAAAAGCTTAATTTGCGTCATTAACTTGTCACTTCTGTAAGTGTCTGCGGAGTTGGTTGGCAGAAATTGTTTTGCGGTGAACTTTAATTATACATTACATGAGTAGGTACTGTTATTTTATTATGTATGAAACAAGATGATCGTAACTTTTATAGCTACACAAAAAGTTCCTCACTGAATTCATAAATATAGTATTCAACTTTCGTCACGCTTATTACGCCGCCTGTTTTTTTTTTCTCTTCGACTCTACAGAATGCTGTTCTTGTATCTAAAACTAGATGTAGAGACCTGGTTTTGTTATATTTACGCAAGTGGGCAGGCGACGACTTTTTGTCAGCTGTTAATAAAGATTTGTAACTGTCCGCTGGCTTTAGTGTGGTCCTCGACAGATCACTAAACACATTCCCATCTTCACATCGAACTTAAAAAGAGCACGATACCCATATAATTTATACTTCGCTTTGAACCGGAGTTCAAACTATTTTCGTTTTATAAACACGTGTTTGCAATGGTGTTCCTCTATAAAGAGATTTAATTTTATAAAGACGTACGCAACAACATTCATCAAGTCGAGACAGGCGGGCGTCAAGGCGAACGAATTAATATAAGGTTCGCCCCTTAGCATTAAAGTTTAATGGGAAACTAACAAGCGTAAACAAAAACAAACAAAACAATGCAGGAGCGCCCCGGGCCGCCGCGAACTCCACTCGATAGTGCACCTGCGATAACAGATCTCCGCTTAATTTAATATTAAAAGCGAAAAACTTTTCAATTTCCCTCCTTATTACCTTCCGCTCGCTAAACTTCGAAACTTCCATTTTGTTCTGGAAACTTGGGCCTGTATGCGCGTGACACGGCTTGTGTCACGGTTTTTGGGGAGGAAAAAATTAGTCGGCCATCAGTGCGTAATTGAAGTGTCAAAAGTTGTCTGATTTTACTTGCAAAACGCGTGGCGATATGAAATTTTTCGCGCACCGCGATCGTTGGAAAAGAGAATACGATATGAGGAGTGTGCAATCAGCACCGACCTACATTCCTGTGGCGTTATTCCTGTGATCTGATCCGACGTCGCTCCGGAGGTATTTTGATTCCACACTGCTGATTGGAGTAATTAAGGTTTAATTAGGAACTCCTATTCGAATAACGATTTAGTTTCCAATGAAAATAGCTGGTAAGTATGCTGCTATAACGTATTCAGCTTAATCAGGAGGGCATTGGAGCGGACATCCAAAAGTTGTGGGTTCGGGTCTGGTCAGAGCAACTGGTGGGACGAGTCGATTTTTTTTATTTTTCTAGGAATTACTTTAACATTGTAAATTGAAAAAAAAAGAAATCGTTAAATAAATCATACTACAATACAAAACGTAGTGGTTCCTTCTTAGCACATGTCGTTTCTAGATAAAATATGTATCTAACCAATCTAAATATAAAATGGAAGAAAGAAGTCAAATATAAATAAACAGTTTAAGATAGTTTAATCAATTTAAGGGTTTTCATTCTTCACCATATTTTTGTATGTATGTACCTATCAAGAACCAACATGGAGACATACGAAACAAGGAGTGTTCATTGAGAAGGGATCTTTATTTGCCAATACGTCCTCAACGCGCCACACCCGAAATAGATAATCTCACTTCCTCGTCTCAAAACAATGTTAAGTACACAGAATCACAGTATAAAGATAAGTAAGTACATACAGTAAGTGGTCTAGTATTTTTCTTGATAAAGTTAATTATAATTATTGCAGCCAAACGCAAAATGGCTAATCTATGTTGGCGGGCAGCCGCCAACATAGATTAGCCATTAACACGCTTTCTGTGTACAAAACTTTTGTGCGTAACCGCGGCGCATTCGGGACTAAGGCTCTTGCCGAGCTCTTTGCCGAACCGAACGCGTCGGTTATTACTCGCCAACGAATCTTTAGTAGGAAGACAAAATACTGTGTATATCTTTGTACTATGACAGAACCGTGCACCAAACCTCAGTGTGACTAATAAAAGTTCATTCACACGAGTCCATCGTGGCCAATTATAGGAAAAAATCGGCAAGTGCTAAAGAAGTATGGACGTAACGATGTCATTACCGATACCCTAACAAGGTAAAGTTGGTTGAGCTCATACACCATAATTGCCAAACAAACACTTGGTAATGAACGCTTTGTGGTTGCCGTGTGAACATTATTGAAATAACCAACATTAACACGGAAACTGAAACAATGGCGTTAGACGGTTATTAAAGTTTGTTTTAATAATTTGCTTATCAATTCGTCGATAAAATAATTGGTACAGTCAACAACACGTCATAGTTTACTTGACAGCGCCCTTATGTCACTTGTAATACCAGCAGTTTTCGTAGTGCAAATGTGAAAGTTGACGAACTGTTGACTTTACTTTGACGCGTGTAGAAAAATAATCTCAAAATTTCAATCTATGGGAATACCTATTGCTGTTGCAAGATCGAAAAATGATTTTTTTTTGTATGTGTTAAATTATTACTTCTGTGTAAGATGATAGAGGCTCCTGATTTCAATATTTACGTAAATTGTTGATAAGTATTTCCAGCCAATTAAATGGTTTAGTCTCAAACCAAGCAGAATTTTGACCAAGAAACTAATATGTACATAACAGCCGAAATTAATACATAAATACATGGTCATCAGTTCACATAAAGAATCAGAAAATTTTCAAAAGTATTTAATATTTTTTTCAAATATGAAAATATTGATAATTGAAAAACAACTTAAATTAAATAAAATATCTTGAAACGAAGCGTTACGATTAATCAAATACAAACCCAAACAAACAAAAAAATGCAAAGATTACTCCAACCCCACAAATTCGTACTGAAACAGCACAAAACCATGTACTAGCATGTAGGCCTTATAAACAGTTTGCTCGGAAAAAAAAGCAGCTCATCAAGAATGCATGTGCCCCCACATTCAGTTACGAGACGTCTGTTGACTCAGCTTGCTGGAACGAGTAACCATGAATATGCTTCGGAGATTCTTAGCATTCATTCACGAAAATTATTATGAGAAAATATTTACGTATTTTTCTCCTACCTTTAGTGGGGGCTTCTTAATTTAGCATGATATGTTTACCCTAAAGCTTATACCATATAATGTTATCACGTTGGAACTTAGAAACTGAGCTGTCTCGAAAATTCAGTATGGAATTATTATTGAACTGTCATACTGAATTTCGAAGTTCATGTTTGCTATAATAATATAACTTTTGTATGAAAAGCTTTCAGAGCTTCGAGCATTACAATACATAAACGTTAGTACATAAATAATTAATAACAGCGTACTTTATATAAAGTTGTTTCTATTTTGCTTAAGTAGGTAAGTACTATTAAGTTATCGCGCGTAACGTTTATTGAATAAACCAAGAAGTTTTTTTTTATAAAAATTTATATTTTGATCTACAAAATACGGTATAACTGAATTTTTTGATCAATGAGACTTAATTATACGTTACATTTTAATATTGGCAATTTATCAATAAATCTCATTGATACTTTGGACGGTTTCAAATGCTTTTGGGATAAACAGGAATAGTACATCTCATCAACAATAAATTATATTAAACCCTAAACCTATGCAATTACCAATCTGACAAACATCAAGTCACGATCCCAAGCGGCATACCTTATTGGACACTTGACACATTCATACTGTATCGTAAACGTGCAATTAGGCCGTAATATTCCCATGTCTACTCGCATAATCACTCGCCCGGAACACAAGGCTAAACAGGGGGCTTTCCGGCATCTCTTAGTGCAGTATTGTTTCAATAATACCAATACCACGACCCTCTTAATATATGTAAGCTTATTATCCGACAGAAGTTGTGTGCCTTTAAAGTGTGAAGTGTGTCAAAATTTGACAAATTAAATTTTTTCATTGGTATGAAAAATAAATAAAATTAAACTAATATTTTAATATATCATAAATATTTCGATATCGATATTTTTCTTTGGACAGCTCAGAATCTGCATAGTTAAAGTTCGCCACTACAAAATATCATCATGTGTAAATAAGCACGTTTTATGTAGGTGTTTCATATCCATTGATATATTATTTCAATGGACAGGAATAAGAATATTTTACATTCTGGAGGGTCATAGTATAAAAAGAAGAGGCTATGTGTTTAATGTAAATATCTAGGGACAACTATCTCAAATCCACGTACTTCTATATTCACTGTTCCTGCCAACGAACAAATTGAAGATGTCAAATTTTGACACATATCACACTTTGAAGGCACAAAACTTCTGTCAGAAAATAAACTTACTTTAAGAGGGTCGTAATACGAAATAGCATTAATATGATTGAAACAATACTGCGCTAAGAGATGGCGGCAAGGCGGCAGGTCTACTCGCACAGTCACTCGCCCGGAACACAAGGCTAAACAGAGCACCAAAGGTAATTCCCGCTCCATTGTGCAAAGCCAGTAATAATGCGCAGTGGCAAATATTAGCACAAACCCAGACAGGTCGTAATAGCAAGAACGAAAAAAACCGTAGACACGGTTTTTACTTTTCTTTTTTGTTGATTCAGTCTGAAAGGGTTTAATTTTGCTGCTGATGGATGAAATTGGGGTAATCAAAGTTTAAGAAAGTTAATATTTGTTCGTAAAAGTTATATTGCTTAAAACGAGCTATGTATAAACTACTATACAAACATACTAATCGTTGTGAGGTAGTGAGAAGTAGCAATCTATCCAAAAACTTCCTATGGTGTTGAATTAATAAATTAACTTAATTTACTATTACTTATTAAAATTATATTGGATAAAAAAATTACTGTACTTAGCTATTTTTCTTAAGCATGACGAAAGCGGAACAAAAGTCTAGCATTACTAATAATATTCTATTTTATAATTATTAACAGACTAATCGAAAGTACCTAAGTACTTACGATTAGTCTGTTAATTATAACTAAGGAACAAAAGTGTTATCTGAAAAATAAATATATAGAAAATTAACAGCAATTAAAATCTAATGGACCTATTAAAAAAACCTAAAATTCTCTAGAAAATTTGTCTATTCCGGATGTCATCAAGAAATAAATAGTATTCAAAGTGTCATAGTAAATTTAATTGGTGTTAATTTATACGAGTGTCCAAAATGTACGTTCTCATGCTTTACATTCAAATCCACCATAATAACGTATTAACATAAAACGAAGTAGACAAATTTGTATGGATTAAGAGATTCAGAGATACTATCAATAATATTGATGTTGAAGTCAATGGAGGAAGTTCTGTATACAGTAACTGGCAGCGATAACAGTGACGGTTTTAATAAATTGGTCAAAACGAGCTCGATTTTAATCTATGATCAGTCTCCATGAATCAAAAGGATGTAGGTATTCTTTCTCTTTATATAACTTTGCATCTTTCGAAAGATAAGTTCAGGATCTTGAGTCAAAGGAGTAAGTAAGTATTTTAAGCGCTTTTCAAGTTAATTCAATAACAGAGTTTGTTTGTTTGATGGCCCCAATCTGAATAAAACTGAAACATAATCTAAAGGAGTCGTGAATGGGGATCTGAATAATTGGTATATTTGTAGATTAACGGTAGATTAAATAGTCACAAGGAAATGCTATTTGTAAATATTATGTACTTTACTGAAAAGTAGTGTTCTGGTTTCTCGTTACTGACAATGTGTAGTTATTTAATAATGAGACATTTTACAATGAGTCGCTGTCTTCAAAGTTAGCTTACCTAATAAGCCTTGTTTTTACAAGCTATTATTTAGCTTGCAACATCGGTACATTTGTGTTTTGTTTGTACTAAACACAAATGTACCGACCGATGATATCCGTACCTTTGTTTGTGCGGGACAAATCTTGCAAACGGAATTAGAACATTTTTTTTTTTTTTACATAAACATTTTGCTCTGGTTTGAATACTTATTATTGCAATAATTTCAAAATTGCAATAGCAGGCGAAGCGTTTTAGTAGTGGGTATCGAATGAAAAGGCTTATATATTAAGAAGAAAAATAACACTAAGTTGACTCCGCTTAGGCATATTTTTAATAATCTCCAAAAAAGCCCTGCATCTTTTGTGAATCGTAAAGCAACCATCTTTACAATATCTCTGAAATATGACTAAGTACACTAGTCTGTGAAAAATTCTCATTAAGCGTAAAGTAAAAACGCTCTTGTTTGATCTGATGTCATCGCGGATGCTGCAATCCCGGCTCATTGTTTAGACAGCGCACTCATCAGATAACGCTGGGAAACGAAGACAGAGTAGCGCTTGTTGGTAAATGTCAAATAATGGGTGCAATTATACAATAGGGTTAGTGAGATTGTTGAGACATCGAAATGGTTTAATTACCCTGATTTATTATT
Source organism: Chrysoteuchia culmella (assembly GCA_910589605.1). Lineage (NCBI taxonomy): Eukaryota > Metazoa > Arthropoda > Insecta > Lepidoptera > Crambidae > Chrysoteuchia > Chrysoteuchia culmella. Next base: position 14,831,443 of record OU342653.1, read on the forward strand.
TTTATGATGGGTCTTTGATGCTCTAGTGCAACTGTGACCTAAAACATCCATTGTCAATCAAGGTATAGCGTTACAGATAGAGTATATTTTTTAGCCTGAAGAAGTTTAGACGGGCGCACTCATCAGATAACGGACGCTGGGAAATGAAGACAGAGAAGCGTTTGTTGATAAATGTAAAATAATGGGTGAAATTATACAATAGGGTTAGTGTGATTCTTGAGACATCAAAATGTTAGTTAATTATCCTCTACTTATTTTTATGATGGGTCTTTGATGCTCTAGTGCAACTGTGACCTAAAACATCCATTGTCAATCAAGGCCTTACAGATAGAGTATATTTTTTAGCCTGAAGAAGTTTAGACGGCGCACTCATCAGATAACGGACGCTGGGAAATGAAGACAGAGAAGCGTTTGTTGATAAATGTAAAATAATGGGTGCAATTATACAATAGGGTTAGTGTGATTGTTGAGACATCAAAATGTTAGTTAATTATCCTCTACTTATTTTTATGATGGGTCTTTGATGCTCTTGTGCAACTGCGACCTAAAACATCTATTGTCAGCCACGGTATTACCTTAAAGGTAGAGTATATCTTTTATCCTGGAGAAGTTTAGACAGCGCACTCATCAGATAACTGACGCTAGGAAATGAAGACAGTTTGTTGGTAAATGTCTAATAATGGGTGCAATTATACAATAGGGTTAGTGTGATTCTTGAGACATCAAAATGTTAGTTAATTATCCTCTACTTATTTTTATGATGGGTCTTTGATACTCCAGTGCGACTTGCGACCTAAAACATCTATTGTCAAACAAAGTATTACCTTAAAGGTAGAGTATATCTTTTATCCTGAAGAAGTTTAGACAGCGCACTCATCAGATAACTGACGCTAGGAAATGAAGACTGAGTTTGTTGGTAAATGTCTAATAATGGGTGCAATTATACAATAGGGTTAGTGTGATTGTTGAGACACCGAAATGTTAGTTAAATATCCTTTATTATTATTTGAAGAGCACTAGAGGCACTGTGGCTGAGGCGTCCTGAAAGAGGGATATATTGTAAATTAGCTTAATGTTCCAGTATCTCTATTAGCACTAAGAAGTTAAAAACCTTCCCAACTCCCCAAATATGTTTTTATGGATTAATTTGTTTATGAGTTTATCAAATTCTATTTAAATTAATCTCAGGTTCTTGTGTAAACCCGCCAAGAGTTTTTTTTTACTTTCTCGTTTCTCGTTCTCGTTTCTCGCTCGTGATTCTCGTTCCCGTGGGATTATTCTATGTTCATAACCAGGCTATCAACTATCAAATTTAACTTTACCAAATTTAGTTCGGTAGTTTTTGTTTAGTCGTTCGGTAAACAAACAAACAATCAAATATTTCCTCTTTATAATATTATTTTAGATAACGCAATCTATTTTATAAGTTTGTTTTATGAAGTTTTATAAAGTCGAATTTTATTTTCTACATTATGCCAACTTGATCTAGAAAACAAAAATTGCCGAATTAAAAATGAACAACCTTCTCAAAAACAGTAAAACAAGTGCTTCAACAATCATCCATAGACAAACAGCTTCTAATGAAAGCGCCCATTCAAACAGCGCTCATGTAAACAGGTGCCAATAAAGTTACTACCTAATTAGGGTGTCCTAATAAAACTGAGGATGTTACAACAAGAAGTTGGGACATAAAACCCCCTGTTCATGTTATCTCGCTTCCGTAGATGGGAAAAATGTGTTCTGATAATGCGTCTTGGAATTTTCTAGAATACTTATAGGTAGGTACTTTTTTCTGAGAGTGCTCCGAGAAAAGAGGCCGGAAATGTTTAGCATATTACATGTTACCCGTGCTTTTCTTAGGATTCGGTACTTACAATGAGTGTAATAAAGTTGTAAACAATATGGAATTATGCAGGAATGAATTTTTTGTGTTTCAAAATAATGTACGGCGTCTGTACTGTAATTATAGGTATGGCAATAGTTATTTGTTATGCAAGGCTGGAAAGTTGATTAATAACGGCGAGTTGAAATCTGAAATCTCTATTGAATCCTGAGCGAAGCGAGGATTTTAAAGGTACAAGAAGCTAAAAACTTTTCTACCGAGCGCAACACACAATTTTTCACCTCACAACAGCGAGGAACATTTTATGGTTGTTTCTGCGATCAACTTATGGTAAAAAATTCTTTAAACATTAAGTTTAATCTAAATATACATCATTCTTGTTGTTTTAAAGAATTAAAAAACTAAAATAATAAAAAAGGGAGTATTATACATAGTTAATTCCAAGTTATTTGAAGTAGGAATATATTGTTACTTATAAATAACAATAAAACGATTCGGCAAACATTTACATTGATATGAGGTACAAGACAAAGACAATTTAAAAATATAGGTTTAAGCCACTTCCGAAATCCAATCATAGGTTGTAAAATCTCACCCAGCCTAATGTAAAACTCTTATAACAAATAGTTTAATCATAATGCTATTGTTTTTATGATTCAATGAACTAAAATAATATAATCAAACCAAAACGGAGTATTATAATTAATTCAAAGCTATTTAAAATTAAATGTAATTAAAATAAAATGTAACAAAAAAGTCAATAGTGCGATTCGGAACGCATTATGACATATTTTTAGTTATTAAATTAAAAAAAATACTTTACCGCGCTAGGCCGCAAAATTCGATTTTCTACGCGGAAACTGAATGACAAATCCTCATTTTCCGAGCGTGTGAGGTGAAAAAAGAATTTTATCACGTCATACATATCTACCAAATAAGTTTATACTCGTAAAATGCCCACGAAGTTGCAACAAAATAGCAAGTAAGTTTTTGTTTTTGTGTAGGTTTACCATACATTCATTTCTAACAAATGAACTTAATTAGTAATTCTTACACGGTAAAAAAGGATTTCTTTAAGTAAGAATGACCAATTTCTTGAAATATTTGTTTATTCTAAAAATATATTTACTTAGGCCAATGTAATATTTTTAAAACAAAAATACTGCTCATCTTTTACTCAGACAATTTTTTTCTTATTTATTAAGATAAATATTTTTATTTCAAGACTTATTTAAATTTATATCAATCAAATTGACTTATTTTAAATCAAGAAATATCAATCTTCTTGCATCAAATTAAAATTATCTTAAATCAATGACAAGTTACTTTGATTGAGATTTATCTTTTTTTAAATTTTTTTTTTTTATTTTATTCTAAGTTAGTTTAGTCTATAAGACATAAAGAAGATTATTCGTATGAAGAATACCACTTACTTGACTGTACAAATAGCGGTGTCTTGAATGAAACAACATGTCTTGGATTAAATTTATTATTCTTGTAACAACTAAATATTATTAAGAATATTTTTTACTATCACGAAGAAATTTTTGTCTAGCGTCTATAGGGAGAGGATCGTTTTCTTGTATTTAATGAATATGTCTTAATCCAAAGCAATTTGTCTTTTTATAAGAAATCTGTTTTTACCGTGTAGGTTTTCGGTTCGTACTATTCATTCGTTAAATATTTGCTTTACGAATACTACCTGTTACGAAATATGACACGTTTCCTTGTCTACGTTATATTGTTTAGTTACTTAGTTTCACGGCATTTCAGTTGTGATCGCTAAAAAAGGGGTTCTACTAATTAGTACATAATTATGTACAAAATTACCGATCTGAAAGTACACAATTAAAATCTCTAGGCACTCGCATCGTTACTAGCGCATTCGTCTGATCACATTTAACATCTCAGAGGTGTGCATCTTTTGATATGCCTGATCTTAGATCTTTATTATTATTATTGTGGTATCTATTATACTTAATTCAGGTTCGCAAAATTTGTGACGACTCGATAGGGACTTTGGCGCGTAGTACGCGGCCGAGTAAGGTATCAAATTAAAGGTACTCGAGTCTATTTGTTCCGAAAACTATAAAATATATAAAATGTTAAACGTGATGATCACAAACAGCAATTAAAGATTTTCGCATAATTTGGAATTTTTCGTCGATCGACGAACCCGAGTATCGGGTTGTAACCGCCCTAGTTAATTAATAATTATGGTGCTAATTGGACGATGTATTTGTTTGAATTTTTTGAGAAAGTGATAATACAAAAGTGTCAATGTGACACAATCTTTTCTTTGCCGCCATCACCCGTAGCGTACCTGTCTGTAGCTACCTTGTAGATCACGTTAATCTTCCCTACGCCTGTTGCAGACTCGAACTTTTTAACGTGTGTGTTATCTTTTCGGAATTTTAGTTGTAATCGCTGAATAATGAGGTTTCACTAATTCCTTCTTAAAATTAACGACCTCGACTACAAAACTGAACTGTCTAGCACGAATAAATTTCGAGTAAGTATCGAGGAAGTAAAGTAAAAAAAAATATGAGATATTGAGCAGCGTTCCTACCGGACGTAAACGCAACAACATTTTCCATACATTTTTTGACATTAAGTGCTCGATACTTACTCGATACTATTTCGATAGTTGTTCGTGATAACCCTACAGATTATCACTCGCATCGTGACTAGAACTTTCGTCTGAGCGCAATATTTTACTCATTATTTAACATATCATGTTGTCATGCCTGAACTCAAAGGTGACACCATGTAACATTTCCCTTTTTTAATTTATTGATTAACCTGATGTTCATAAATAATAGCCATGGTGCTAATTCGACGATGTATTTGTTTGTACTATAAGAAAAAGTGATAAAACAAACGTGACAATGTGACATAATCTTTCTATAACACGATTCTCCTCCCTACGCTGTAGCAGACTTGAATTCTTCTAACTGCGCGTTCACACGTAGATATGTCGGATCCGATTTTGCATGATCTGATTTAAGTTTAAATAAATTGTCGGATCTTAAAATCGGATGCACATGTTAACGCATTCATATAAATTATACCTATTGTGACTAAAACCGGATCCGGCAAAATTGGATCCGACATGTCTCCTTGTGAACCGGGTGACGTGTGTGTTATCTGCACGGAATATTATTTGCGATCGCTGAATAATGAGTACTAAGTACTAATTGCGTCTCAAAACCGATCTCGAGTACAAAATTAAAGTCTCCAGGTTAATCACTCGCGTCGTGACTAGCGCTTTCGTCTGAGTGCACTATTTTACTCGTAAAACCACTTAATAGCCCGTCGTAGTTATTTAACGAGACCATCTTTATTACAATTTTGGCTTGGGTCCAGAGAGATAACGAAGCACTTCCCATTCGTTTAGATGATTGATAGTGCTAGCTTAACACCTCGTTGGGTTCGTCTTGATTGAGTGTAGGCTTTTTGTTATATTTGATCAGCTAACCGATGTCTACTTGATTGGATGACTTCAAAGCTAATTCTTAAACAAGATGCTATTGTGATGGGAGTGTTGGACACACGGTCTTTCAAAATGACGAGTAAAAATTTTGCTTAAATTTATTAACCGACTTCCAAAAAGGAGGAGGTTCTCAATTCCGCCGGTATATTTTTTTATGTATGTAGACCGATTACGTCGAGATATATGGTACGATATAAGTGATTCTTTTTTGTTCAATGCGGTATAGTATATGCATATGTATATGCATTGCATGCATTTCTGATCCGATTTGCCTGATTTTTTTTTTGTTCGATGGGATATACTTGATTTATTCCCCATTCGCCCCAAAGGTTCGCCCCACATTCCGAAGTTCCACAGCCACCAACTCCAAGAGGCTTTTTTTTCGCTTTTTAGTTTTTGCAGTCAGTTTTTTTAACGCAGTTTTTTAAAAGAGTGCGCGTCTGTGTTGCGATTTGTATTTTACATACCTAAATCGCATCATAAGTCTGGAAAATATACGGGGTTTAGATTTTAATACTAATAATAATCTTAATAGAATAAGATAATGATTAATGAAAATTTTAACAGATTTTCATTAATCATAATCTGCTTTATTTATTTTTAAGTGAAAAAATCTGGTATTGAAGCATTTTACTATTCCAATAGTTATTTTTTTGCTCTGATATTTAAGGTACTTTTATGTAAACTACTTACTTGATAACCAGGCGTATAATATTTTAGATTTCATCAATAAACCTTTAATGAGCTTTGATTTCATATAATAGTGAATTAAATTATTAACTATTTCAAACAAAGTTTTCCCATAAGTCTGTCTCTGTGTCACGCATACGCACCAGTAATAAGCTCATCAATAAATCAAAACTTTTTTTACATGACAAGCGTAAAAGTATCGATTGCAAATATTGTTATTTTGTCAAATTGGTACAGTTCCTAGAAATTACAGTCCGCGGCAGCTATAGTTTACAATATCTCAAAGTACTTGAGATTATGTAATAAATATTAAACAAGAAAATATACTAGAAAAAAGCAACTAGTCTCATGTCGCCCTGACGGGATGCGATGGATGCGACATGAGACTAGTTGCTTTTTTCTAGTATATTTTCTTGTTTAATATTTATTACATAAAAATAGCATTGTAAAATGCAAAATTAAAAAGTTGTAATTACTTGAGATTATTCCGAACTCAAAATTAGAGAAATTTCACAGTTTTGTAAGGCCTCTCCTGTTGTTGACCTATCAATCTGAAGCATCTATTTAATATGTACTTTCTTACAAAAGACTTTCTATGTTCTGTGCTTTGTTATCTGTATATGGAGAACTTCATCATTATACACATTAAACTTTTATTTTTGACATATTAAGAGCTTTTGTTTTTGAAGATCTTCATTTATCATTTAACTTCTTTACCAGTTATATTCGAGTCACCATATTTGAGGCCTCGAGCAGCGCTGAGTTCTGTTCCCAATCGGATCAACGTAAAAAACCGGTATTTTTTAAACGACTGCCCATAAAAAGGAGTGTGTTATGTCTTTGGGTTTAATGTATATATGTGAGTTTTTTAAATCTTGTTGCGGTGTCTTGTTCCAACTCTACTTTGTATAAGCGCCTAGAAATTTTCATCAAATCTTTTGTTTTTTGTTGATAAAATCTCATCATTACACCACGTACATATAACTCTTCCGTGAATACCATGAATCAAATATGAGCAAAACCTTCCCAGACTGCAGAATTTATGAACAAATCTGATAACATTCAGTCCTTTTATGGAATTATACTGAGTCCATAAATCTCGTTTAGTCCACCAACGTTTGCTTAGAACTGGTGATCGTTAGATCAAATCTCTATAAACTTGTCTGTGCTCAATCATTTCACAGTCTCTTACAGTTTACTACGGCTAATACACTACTAGCTTCCGCCCGCGGTTTTACCCGCGTGGTTCCCGTTCCTGTGGGAATATCGGGATAAAAAGTAGCTTAAGTTACTCTCCGTCCTTCAGGTCTATTGGTTGCTTAGTTAGGGCGTGAAGGAAGGATAAGTTAGGATAATTTCGTCAGACAATTCCCAACTCAATGGCTTACGTCTTAAAGATCAATGAAATTAGCTAGTTTTGTAAAGCCTGACTTAGTATTGACAGTACAACAGCACTACAAACCTTTGACGGACCTTATGCCCTTATAGCGTACGTACTGGGACCTTTTCCAGCTTTTGATAAATTTTAAATAAAAAAATATTGGAAAAAATTAACTCGGCCACAAGTGAATTCTCAGATGGGACTCGAACCCGCGACCTTTGGAAATTCGGTTGTGGTCACTTGTGGCCGAGTTATTTTTTTCCAATATTTTTCTATTTAAAATTTGTCAACGGTATAGAAATAGCACTGAAAAATGCCAAATTAAAAAATCATATACTTTTCCAACTTTTTCTCCTTTAATGTAATAAAACTTTGGTTATAATAAATTATTTATTAAGTAAAGGTTAAACTAACATCTGCTAGATTCAGATCCTTAAAATTAATAAATAAACTATCATAATTGAAATAAAACAACTTTTGCGGAATATTTAGTGAGATTTATTTACCCGAAATATATATTTGGTACTATAATTTTTCGGTTTATTTGAGGTTTTTTGGTTTCCAGACGTTTCGGCACCTTTTCAGTTGCCGTGGTCACGGGTTGACTAGCTACTTCTAATATCTGTGTGTCAAGGCTACTTTTCTAAGAAACGTGATAAGGTAAGTATCTCGTTAAACTTACTAATAACGCCTGAAATCTACCAATATTGTAAGTAGTGTACCTCACAACTTGCAGTATAGTAATCTTATAATGCGAGAAATGTTGTAATGTATGATAGACAAGTCTTTCTTTGCCAGTTAAAAATTGTTTACGGTTACAATAACCATAAAATGTGATATTTTAATAAGTATTTTCCTTTTGTGATGGAAATTGACCTTACTGATATGTTAAGGTCACTTTTCAATTTGACGACTCTGTATGAAATAAAACAGGGAGAAAAAAACAGCCTTTGACGAGTTTCTTGCCGGTTCTTCTCGTTACAAGGTCTCCCGCCGTAGGGTTTGTGAACCGATGGCGTAGCTTCTTTGACGTTTATAAGTGCTTGTAACAGCCTAGACTGAATAAATGATATTGGCTTTGACTTTTAAATGTTTATGAAAGAATAGCGGCTGCCCGCGGTTTTATCCGCGTGGTTTCCGTACCGGTGGAAATATCGGGATAAAAAGCAGCCTATGTGTTAGTCCACTACTTGAAATCCATACATACCAAATTTCATCCAAATCCGTTCAGTAGGTTTAGCCTGAAAGTAACAAACAAGTGTTAGTAAGATTTTTATATAAGATTTCTCGGTTTATGGCGGACATTTTGACTTAGAATAAATCAAAACTTATGTTGACCTTGAATAATGAGGCTTATACCCAGCAGTGGATGTCATGTGGCTGAGATGACGAAACTACTAACTTGGTGGAAATATAGTCATACAGCAGCAGCATAGTAAAGAGTATATTATAGTAGTACACCATGACAAAGCCATTTAAAATAAAACGGAAGTAGTAAGTAACCCTAAGGGCCTGTTTCACAATCTAAAAGTAAGTTCCGAGTCGCTTAGTTAGCGGATGATTTGACATATTTTTCATATCATATCTGCCAAAAAATCTGGCAAATAAGCTACTCAGAACTTACTTTCGATTGTGAAACAGGCCCTCCTTAGTTGCCAGTCTTAAAAATCACGCATTTCAAACAATTTTGAAAAACTGCCGCTCTTACTCTGACATAACTGTTTTTCTACTTTCGCCACTTGTACTGAAAACTAACGTTTCATTTAAAGTTCCATTAAACCTAAAAATAGAACTTTTTGTTTTGAATGAAAAACCAATCAGTCGGAATAATACTTTTACTGTCGCAAATCTCTATAAACACTGTCGGTTCGGAATAAAAATAGATGTCAAAAAATTCCAAAATCAATACTAAATAATAGCATGCCGTTTCGAAAAGTTAGCATTGGAAACTGCGAGCTGAAGCGGGCTTTGTTTGATTGATTGCAGTACAAACATTCGGAGATTTTTTTGTTGACTCTGTTTGCCATCCGCCGGAGCCTAGCTTTTGTTACGTAACTTCCTGGAGTGCTATATTAATTTCATCGGAAAGTTTTGCCTAAATCGATTTCAACAATAAGACTTTCGAATTTGAATCGCGAATTGTTTCGAACTTTTCTGAAAACCATTGACGATGACGACTCGCGCAGCCATAGTTGAAGTTTTACTGGCCTTTCATGGCGACATGACAATATGACAGAAAAGCTCTCCACTAAAACATATTCATACTATAATTCTACGAATCATTTGTTCAACAAATATTAAAGATTATAACTATATTAAGTAAAATATACTACTCATTGAAGTGGCTTACCTGCACACGTAACATATTTTTTTTAACAAGTAGGTACTTACATGATACACAAACATAACTATATACCATCAAAACAGTCCCAATATCATCTCGTCTTATACGACAGTGTTTACATAAACATCTAATGGAAATCTCTTACCGTAGATCAAAGTGATCATAATGAATACATGTTGACATTCTCTTAAAGCAGTGAGATCACTTTTGCATCATCGACCAGGAATCTCAGCGATCCAGCTTCAGAGAGGGCAATTAAGAAATTTATTGTAATAGCTCTATCTAGGGCGCCTATTACACTAACGACCGCTAATTCGGGTGTTCAGCATCGGAAATGTTAGAAAATGTGTGATGGTCATAATGTTTAAAGCATTGTTTTGAGAAATTTCGACACTTTCTACTTTCTCAGTGTTAAGTTTGTTGTCGTACGCGAACAAGTCTTTTTGGTCTTGAAGCTTGTTAGCGTGTTTACGTGTCTACTTTTACTATCGTTATATGGACGTGTAAAAACTTTTGAACAAAAAATGAGAAACTAGGTAATAATTAAACGCATTAACCGCCTCTGTGGTCTAGTGGTAACAACCACCGGTATCAGACCTAGAGGTCTCAGGTTCAATTATTCCCAGTGGCGGTTTGGTAGGACTATTTGTTAGTCTACCTGGCTAGCTATTTTTGTAATATTTTTTATAATTTTAGATTTTTTGCATTTTTCGATGTTATTTTTATACTTTGATATATTATAAATACAAAAATATTGGAAAAATTCAACTCGGCCACAAGTGAATTCTCAGATGGACTCGAGCAACAACCTTAGGAAATCCGGTCCAATGCTTTAACCACTGACCTACAGATCATTGCTTGAGTCACGTTCTGTAATACGGGCCTAAGTCTGACGCCATAACAACAACTTTTTCAGCATTGTTGTGTTTCGTCAGTTAGAAGTAAAGATAGCCAGTTCCTCATTGATTGAGGATTCCCACAGGCACGCTTCCATATTTAGCCTTCTCAATACCTACTTAACATAAGGATTACGAACAACGGGGAGACGTTGTTTATAAAAAAAAACTAAAGCATCGTACAACAACATTACTTCCACAAACTTTTATCCCACTAACATCATTCCATTTCAATGCATTTCATTATTATGTGAACATATCTCAAGAAAAAACATGTTCATATTTGCATCAGAAAATGTTCATAATAAAATAAGCTTTTATTCCTTTTTCATAAATGTTTCAGTAGGTACGTTGTATTTAAATGTTATGCGAATACCGAGCAGTCATAGCGCATACAAAAAATACAACAAAATGAATAAGAGAACAGTATTACTAAATTGATACTTGGGTCCCTTTCGTGCACTAGTGATGAAACTGAATTGATATCGATAAAATAGTTGAAAAATGTAAGTATTTGGCTGATTCAATATTTTTTCACAATTTTATTAGACTTAAGTACCTATTAGTTTTTTTCCTACAGGCATGGAGGATAATTGACTTAGAGGTCTCCCTTATCTATACTAATATGTATCTGTAACTTGTAATTAGCCTTACTATAGATCTAAGAACTATTAAGTTCATATATTATTATAACGCTGTTGGTTTTCTTAATAAATAAAAAAAAAACGTTATAAAGAGGACAGATTTGATTGTTTGTTTGTTTCCATTGAATAGGCTTCGAAATTACTTAACGGATTTGGATGAAATTTGGTACACAGATAATAGATAGCCTGGTTATGAATATAGGATACTTGTTATCCCTATATTCCCACGGGAACGGCAACCACGCGGGTGAAACCGCGAGCGGCTGCTAGTCGCTTATATACTTAAAACAGATTGATTTTGCAACTGAGAATCATGATGAGCTATCGACAGCACCTAGATTTTTTAATTATAGAAAGTAAAGTTTTATTAGGTAACTACCACCGTGGTAGAGTGGTACGTACACCGGTTTCAAGGTGTCGCCTACCTTGAGGTCCTGGCTTCGTATTTATATTTATATCCGTTACCCTAGTTTTTAATATTTTATTTTGATCTCATTGATTTAATTGATTTTGATTGAATTATTTTTAAAATATGATGTTATTATTATGTTCTTTGATTTTACTTTTAATATTGATGGTGCCTCTTTGTAATTGAATATAATTTAATTTGTTTTCCTTTTTGATAGATTCATTACTTTGGATGTTGTGCATACCTGTTATTTAAATGCGTATAGATATTGTAATTTTTTGTCGTTCTTTAATTTTTGATTAGCTGGTAAGCCTTATTTAAATATAAAAAAAGCCCACAACACAAGCCAATGCTTACTTTGGGGCTAGGTTCATTAGTATGAGTGTAAGAAATATTTATTTTTATTCTACTTAAATAAAATAAACAGTCCTGTCAGTTTCTAAAAGAAAAAAAATATCGAGTGTAAAGTGAGGAAAAGATATATACGAAAAATTCGGACGAAACCAGATCTTCTCCCACAGTCCACGTACATCACTAATACCTCGTCATCCAAGTTTTAAAGATGATTTGTTTAAAATACTACAAGTACGGGCTGCGTGATGAATATCGCAGTCGTATATTGGAATAATGATCCTGCCTTGCACTGCATTCAATGGCATTTTGCATACAATATGGTAGATGGATTTATATTAAAATATGGCAAACGTCAGTGCCGGTTGCTCACAATAAATTATTCATTGCACACAGTCAATTTTCGTTCAAGATAAACAGTCGTATGTATATATCAAATTCACTGCTGTTTGTGTTCATAAATATTCAGATTACACATTATTGTTCGGTCTTGTCGGTAATTAGATCGCCCACGAAAGGAAGCTGGTACTAAGTAGCGACAAAGCGACGCAGCGACAAAGTTCTTAATAAATTACCTATGCACTACGTGATGCACCGTTCCCGGTTTAATGGAAGTCATTAGACTGCACTGTATTATGTTAATGCGAAAGTATTCATCGATTGCAATAGCGATAATAGTAAAGTAGTATTACTATTATCGCTATTGGCGACCTGTTTGGCGCAGGGATACTAACCCCACCTTCTGCGCCAGAGGTCCCGGGTTCGATCCCCGGACAAGACAAATATTTGTGTGCATGAACATGTCTATTTGTCTTGGTCTGGATGTTTAATATGTATATTATGTATGTATTTACAAAAAAAAGTATATAAGTATGTTTATCCGTTATCTAGTATCCATACCACAAGTTCTTCATGATACTTAACGTGGGCTAGACAATTGGTGTGATTGTATGCAAATATTTATTTATTTATTATTTATTTATTTGATTCGTGATCATTTGCATACATTGCGGAGAGTTTCCTTTTTTTATTTAAAACTAATAGCAACATTTTAAAGCTGTTTTTAGTTTTTCGAGTTATTAAGCTATCGTTAACCCTGCACAAACGATTACTGATTTTTCGGTGTAATGGTCAGACAGCAAAAAACTCTTCAGAAATCCTCGCTATCAATAAGTACCCATATTTAAAGGAAATACTGTCGAGCTGCTGCTTACTTACGAAACGTAAAAATATATTTTTAAACAGGGGTTATTTTTATGACTTTAGTATGTCTAAAAAAGAACTTATTAGTACATAGAATCTAATAACATTTTCAAGAACTCAACCAATATCAATATATCAATCATAACATCACTAGATAATAACGCAACGAAATATTTGTAGAAAGCACTCGATAATAAATTAAAAACGTAATACAAAAATAATGCGCAGACGCCTGTGTTTATTAAATGATTGTGCTGTTGATAGCATAGCGAATGACGAATAGCAATTTTTACAAGCTGTCTATAAGACGAATGCCGTGCATGACCTCACAATTTATATCGGCTGCCCATAAATCAAGACGATCAAAACTGACATGGATCTCATACCATAACCTCCCGAGACGTAACGAATACATTTTTTTTCTTGGTAAGTGTTTGCTGGATGAATAGCAATAAAAACTTTATGATTATAGCCTTCATGGAAACAAAATTGTGCTCAGTTGGTAGGCTCCAAGTGGGACTGTATTATATGATGAGATCGTGAGAAATACGAGATTTGGGTGAATTTCTATAAAAGCACATTTGCTACGAAAGCTTTTCACGTTTTATTGCTTTTATAGGTCAATTTGGTTCAAATATCATATTCCGTTACCTATAAAATCCACATCTTGCTTTACTAATAAAGACTTATATGATTACTAACTTCCGCCCGCAGTTTCATTCGCGTGGCTCCCGTTCCTGTGAGAATATCGGGATTAAAAGTATGTTACTCTCCGTCCTTTTAACTAACTCTGTGCCAAAAATCAAGTCGATTGGATGCTTAGTAAGGGCGTGAAAAATGGTCAAACAAACACACTTTCGCATTCATAATATTAGTTAGGGTATAGTTAGGATAACAAACGATTAACTTGCACTTATTTATAAATTTACATAAAGATACAAAAAAAATAAAAAGGTATGTGTATACTCATATGAATGTAAATAAACATAACGCGTCACTAAAGAATCCAAATGACGTTGAAGTGAAGCTTGCAACGGTACAAGAAAAAAACAAAAAAGCAAACACTAGTAATGACTGGCAAGTATTTGCAGCAGAAACACAATATAATGTGAACAAACAAATTGGCAAGCAGCGCGGAGCATTGATAGATGAGCCCGGTACGTGCGTGCGAAACAAAGGCCAAAGTGTTGGTTGCAATCACACAGCCTACTCTGCATTACATTGAGCTACTAAATTTGGAATACTTGCACAACTGGTTAATGAAAATTATAATTATAGGACGGGTTTAACAAGTTTCAAAGTCGGTATTACTTTATCAAATATAATAAAACATTAAACAGTAAGAGTGAAATAAAAAACTCAGGATAAAGAATTTAAAAAATTCTTTAGTGAAAGTATACTATAATATCTTACTAATACTAACTCAAAGAAATTTGAAATTGTTGAAATTTGGATAGGTATTAGCTAATCACAAAATGATAATTTTACCACTAGCCCCGGATGGAGTTATACTTATTACTGTGCGTTTGTCAGCGTAGTATAGTAGTAACGTCTGAATACCTAAATCCACGTCGTTACTCACAAATGAGGAGCCCGTGGCGAAGTGGTTCGCGTGCTCGGCCTGCGGTTGTTTAGGTTAAGCAACTTTCGCAATGGCTGGTCTTGGGATGGGTAACCAAAAATTATCTCTCCTCCATGCTTCGGAAGGCACGTTAAACCGTTGCTGCGTTTGCAGTCGTTAAAACCCACCAATCCGCATTGGGCCTTGTGAGATGGGTCATGGCCTCATTCTCCTTATCCATCAATAAAGAAGGAATAAGGAAGGCCAGTGCCCCAGCAGTGGGGACATTAAAAATGGTTGATGACGACGACTCATAAATAAAAAGTCATTCAATTCAAGTGTCAACAAATCTTAGAATGCCTTGTTTAACTAAAATCACAAACAAGAGGGCGCATCCGCATCCAAAGCGTATCATAATTTCTCGTAAACCACACTGGCACGAGGGCAAAACTCATTCAGCCAATTAGGCATAGGCAGTGTTGCAACCAATCATCGTTTGACACAAGTCAAATTGGAGTTTGAGCGATTCGGTTGGATTGATACAAATCGAGGTCATCGACTGATTTATCAGTGCTCTATTCGACGATGGTAATTATCCCAATTATGCAACCATTCAGCGGGAGCTTCTCGTTTATGAGTCGAGATTGTTTGAAGACGGCATCGTCTAAAGTTCTGATTTGGTTGTTGATCAGTTGCGAGAAGAAGAAAAACCTGTAACGTTAGCTTTTTACTTTATGATTTTTTCCACAATTTGATTTCTAGAAATGTGGATTACTTTTTCATTGCATAGTGAATGACATACTTTTCAAAATGGTACGCATTTGAAAAACTATTTCCGCTTATATTACCTTATATAATGTGTATACTACAGAGACGGTGCCTGAAATAGGTACGATCAATTTCGAGAATGACAATCAATGTGTTAAAGCTAATGGCACTAATTAAATGCTTTATTTTAGGAAACAGCAGCTGTTTTGGATCTGGCAATTAATTGTGACTCAGTTTGAGAGTAAACATATAAGTTCACTGACACAATTTCAAATTATGCCGTCACCGTTGCAAGTTACGCATTGTTTAATCGAGTTAGGAGATGAAATCTTAACATGCCCAAGTTCCACAACTGGCCAAATTCCCGTCCAGCACAAATAGTTTCCCGTTTCTTCGCGAACTTTGCACTTAGTACGTCTAAAGTTCAAACCGCCAATCCGGGGTTCAATACGTTAATATTCCAAGAAGACTTACAACCACCAACTAACACAAAGCCTTTAGCTATTGTAGGAAAAACGGCCGTGAAAATATAATAATCCATCAAAATGCCAGGTTTCATTGTAGTCAAGGATGCCTGGAGATTATTTACATGATATTGATGGCCCTGCCATAGGCTAACATCTTTTGACCTCGCCCCCGATGCTTCGAGAAAGTAATTCCGCCTGTGTAGCTAATAAGCGAAAAATTTCTTATCGTCAATCGTGAATGGATATCTGTCTGGGATGCACATCCATTAGAGTGAGGTAAATAAATCAAGTTACCTGCAGTAATTTGCTATGAGTGTTCCGAAGAGTTCAGTTATTTGAATATCTGCGTTTGAGATGTGAAAGCTAAATACCTTTGCTGTCAATAAAATTAACTATTTTCTCATTTACCTTATTCTTCGTTCACCTTCACGTTTTGTGACTATAAAAATTATTCATCAGACATTATTATCATAAGCCATTTTAATGTGTCCACTGCTGGTGCCCTGGCTTTCCTTATAGACGGATAAGAAGAATGGGCAACGACCCACCACCCGGGTCCAAACGTGAAAACATATTAATTCGTCACTTGCTGGCAGGACACCGGTGTCCAAAAAACAATGGATTATCTAAGTGAAATAATACTGCAAAACTGAACTAGGTGCACTGGATACGATTCAACGCAGAGCTGAGAGGCTGATTGGCGACAAAGAACTGGTGAAGAGCAAGTTTCACACTCTAGCTCACCGCCGCATAGTTTCCTGTCTGTCGGTATTTTACTGACTATACTTCGCAGAGCATGAGCATATACCGCCATTCCCCTTCTTCTTCGGACATCTAGACGCACTGCGGGCTACCACCCTTTCTTGGTTGATATTCCTAAATGTCGCACAAAGCGCTACTCAACATCCTTTATATTGCGCACAGCAAAGGAGTGGATCTTCCTCTCCTCGTCTGTATTTCCGAGTACTTATAACCCGTCCATATTCAAAGCAAGGGTGAATAGGCAGCTTCTGGGTTAGTTCGCTCCATCGTGGATCCTGTCTTACCCCCATATTCTAAGTCGTTCCTCCAAAACTTTTTACACTCTACTCAACCTCGTCGTGGGTAAAAATGGTAGTGTGCGCTAGGCCTAACACGGAGTGGCTACGTACTCTTTGGCTCCTCCAGGTTCTTACGGAGTTATGACTTAGAATACCGATTTCGAGGAGTATTTCGAAGAGGTTTTCAGTGAGGTTTCGTTAAGTCGAGGACAAGTAAGCTTTGGAGGAACGACTTGGAATATGGGTGTTACCCCCTGGGCTTGTTCGGGATCAAGAGCAAACCCATTCCAAGTAAAAAAAAATCTATTGTGTCTCTTATCACGGGGCCTGAAAGTTTAAGTAAGTAATTAAGTATACTTTGCATCACTTATCTCTGTCCTCAATTACACCTTATCAACATCATCATTAAGTTCATTTACTTTACAATTTCTATCAGAAACAGCAAAATAATGATGTTTTCAAGTCTTCAATGCTCATCTGTTATACAACTCGTAAATCAAAGAAGCAAGACATTCAAGATTAAACCCTTGGTCAATATCATTACTGGTAATGAACCCTAGATAAAGTATTTGCGTCGGGTCACATTAATGAATGACGCGACAAGTCGTAATCAATTTATATCAATATCGCCAATGCTCGCTCTGTACTTGTTAGCAAGCATTAATATGAATTTTAACGTTAGGGCTGTCCACTAACCAATAGAAAATAAACATTATTTGAATATACTCTTGAATTAATTATTGGTAGATATTTATAGTAAATAGGTACAGTCGGGTATCTTCTCGGCTGAACTGTAGAGTTTTTTTTTTGGAGCTTAATTTAAAAAGTAATAGATATATAGAAAACGTTTATATCACAAATAATAGCACTTTGACAGTTATTTCATTAGAATAATACATTATTTCTTTAACCTTTTTGCTTTCCGAGAAAAAGTTTCCCATAAAACTCTAGTGGTCAACGGGAAGTTCCCCGATTGTACAACATAGTAGATAAAAAACAACGTACTGGCATCCATAACATTCTTATAGCCAAATAATAGTTATTTGTTATGCAAGGCTGTAAAGTTGGTTATTAGCGGCGAGTTACCACTATTGAAAGCTGAGCAAGCGAAGGATACTAGGATTGAACCACGACCGTAGCAAGTGGTTCAAAAATTTAATCCTGGGCGAAGCGAGGATTTCAAAGGTACAAGACGCTAAAACTTTTCTGCCGAGCGCAACACACAATTTTTCACCTCACAACAGCGAGGAACATTTTATGTTTGTTTCCGCAGTCAACTTCCTGTAAAAAATCTTTAAACAAAACTTTTAATCTAAGTATACCTTATTCTCGTTGTTTTAATGATAGAAAAAACTAAAATAATAAAAAGGGAGCATTAAAGTTAATTCAAAGTTATTTAAAGTAGGAATACATTGTTACTTATAAATAACAATAAAAACGATTCGGTAAATGTTGACATTGACATGAGGTACAAAACAGAGACAAATTAGAAATAAAGGTTTATGTCACGTTCCGAAATCCATTCATAGGTTGTGAAATGTCAAATAATATAAAATTCTTATAACAAGAAGTTTAAATTTATTGTTTTTGTTTTTATGATTCAATAAACTATAGTAATATATTAAACCAAAACGGAGTATTATAATTAATTAAAAGTTATTTAAAATAAGAATAAAATGTAATAATAAAGTCAATAGTGCGATTCGGAACGCATTATGACATATTTTTAGGTATTAAATTAAAAAAGTACTTTACCGCGCTAGGCCGCAAAAAACTATTTATCACGCAGAAACTGAATGTCAAAACCTCCTTTTCCGAGCGTGTGAGGTGAAAAATAACTTTTTATATTTAATCGAGTCTCTGTATGTATCAAAACATGACTGTAATAGCAAAAAAAAAAAATATGTTCTAAAAGTCTGTCTTAAACTTGTCCTAATAATAATCTAAGATCACAGAACTATTAATGAACATGATAACAAAACCAAGGTAGGAATTTGCCCATGTCATAAGCAATTTAAAAACTAATAAGTATTTATAGGCCATGTCACAGGTTGTCATTGTTTCAACTTTAATTTATATCTTTTCATCTTAAAAGCAGCTCCAATCGAAAGTCAATGTCGTTATGCCGCAAGGTTATGATTATCTTGTCAATTGATTTGATAATATTCGTAACGAATGACCTTAATTTTTCTTTCAAAACTGGTCCTCAATACGTTTATTGTGATAACTTGATTATAAGGTACACGTAATAAATATATTTGTATTTCTTTGAAATAATTATACGGCTAATACAAATGTGATACAAGTGATAAGTTTATACCCTATATAAACGTTCAGAATAACAAATGTTTTTAACATAGTAAACTAAGTTTGTATTTATTGCTAAAAGAGGTCCTTAAGATATAATATTCATATATATATTTAGCTGTGTAGTGTCGGCATAGAATAGCACTACCCCCTCTCATCCCGTGGGTGTCGTAAAAGGCGACTAAGGGTCTCAGCCTTCAGGAGACGGGCAGCAGCGTCTCTTACAAACTTGGCCATACTGCGATCGCCAACCCACCTGCCAAGCGTGGCGATTATTTCATACCCTTTACCCAGCAGTGGGTGTTTTGTGGCTGAGACGACGACGAAGATATTAATATTGCCAAAAATGATCATCAACCAAAGACTGGTCTCGGTTGGGTATCAAACCCACGACCCCTAACACCGAAGGCTTATTCAGTATCTAATCTGCACCATTGGGGCCGTTAAAAATCATCAAATCCCACTGCCTGCCAGTACGGGACACCAATTTCCATAGCTTAATTAGCAAACACGTATTTCCAATACACCAACTCATTCATTGAAATTGGTAGCCCTAAGCATCATCTATTCGAATTAGGGGAGAACATGTGTGGCATCTGCCTATATGCTACGCTATATGAGCGCTCGTAAATACTCATATCTGCTTCAACAGACCATGTGACTATATAGTATACTAGACATGTGATATAGCCGCTGGTACAGGACATGTCGCTTTGTCGTGTAATTGGAGATGTATTTTAAGGTTTATTGATACAGCCAATATGTTTTGTGATATGACTGAAGTTGCCGATAATATTGAATTTAGCAGCTGATATCAATTTTAATATTCTACTTATCGTCTTCTCTCATATTTTGATGATTAATTTATTTGTCACATTATCCCCAGATAGAATACTTTGCTTGCGCACGCGTTCCCTTCTTCTTACAACCCGGATTTCTTGAAAACAGATGTGAAGAATGGAAGACGCATTTTGCGGGCCGACAAGATGAGGAGCGCTGATGTGGTAGTCAAAACTTCCGCACCAGCTAACACCACCGTTGCGTCTAGACTCTACCACCAATCAACATCAGGTGGAGTTGGATCCTTTGAGCAACCTATAAAAATAACGGATTTATCAAAAAACGCATATAGCTTTATTGTATTATCAATATTGAATTAAACCATCTTAACTGTACCTCAAAACCTTCAAAACATTTCCTTCCTATTCTCTTCTCGTTATATAAATAATACCATTGTTGTCATGTACCGTACTACTGTCAATGGCTACGTAATCAAAGCTAGGAACAATTAAGGTCAGTAGACAAATCAGTTATAATGGCCTCCAGCCATTACGACGAATAAAATTGCAAATGGCATCCGTTGGGAAGACTCTTTCGCTACGTGCAGTATAGTCTTGATTTAAAACTTCATGGTTTACGTGAATCGACCGCCATCCAATAAATTGAAATGGAGGACGTATACTTGCATTGATCGATGTAAGTCGATAAAAAATATTATCTGTTTCCTTTTTGTCACGTTTCTTAAAGTTAGGCTATTCAGATTTAGGACGGTTGAAATAACGGGTGTTTATCGATTGTAGATTCATATTTACTGTTTTTATTATGTATTTTTTTTTCCCATTAACGACAAACCGACTTTCTTTCTAATGCTTAGAATAATATTGAACTGTACGGGACAGTTTATTTTGATCAATCACTATTTTTAAGGTAGTCTGTTATTCGTAGCAATAGTTTCATAATATCTTTATAAGAAATCCTGTATTTTACGTTTATTAATAGTGCATTACTGCAACGACCAGCAAAAGAAACACTGACGGACGAACGTGTAAATGTGGGCCGAGTTCA
The DNA here is from genome assembly GCA_910589605.1 of Chrysoteuchia culmella. Classification (NCBI taxonomy): domain Eukaryota; kingdom Metazoa; phylum Arthropoda; class Insecta; order Lepidoptera; family Crambidae; genus Chrysoteuchia; species Chrysoteuchia culmella. The sequence continues at coordinate 14,852,685 of OU342653.1, forward strand.
CCTCGGCACACATACGTAAGTCCATCAATGCCTAGTTGTGGCCAAGGCTTGTATAGTACTTTTTCAAATAATGCCCAGAAATTAAAACTAAATAGTACCTAGACAGAACTTTAAAAATACAGTTGTTAAATAAAATATAATTACTTTTCAAAATCAATGACGAACCAACAACGAACAACAATATTTTTTCACGCCTTAAAGTGTTTTTTTTTACAATAAACAGCTTTCTTTTTGCATGCTTTTGGTAAGATACCTACCGTCTTGATTGCCATATTTCGGAGTAAAAAGATCGTTTCATTTTGAAATTACACGACATATATGAGTTTACTATGTAATTAATTTGGCCGCTAAACCACGACAGATAGGTTTAGAAATTTTATTTCTCTAAAAGAATACAATGATTCACTTACTAGAAAAACACAGAATAATCGTACAAAATAAACCTTAAAATTAGCAAATGCACTTATAACAAAATTTTAACACTAAAAGCACAATATTTCTAATATTAAACATTATTTTAACATAAAAAGTATTCATAAAATTAGATATGGATTTTCATACAATTTTTGTCGGCCGCTGCTCGCATGTATTTGGCCACAACAATATCGATTTATCTCGAAGAAGGTAGTCAAAATAATGCTCATATTTCCAAGCATGTTTGAGAAAAATGATTTAATCACAGTTTTGTTTTCTATTTAAGATCTAGCAAAACATATGAGTTAATTCGTATCATGTTGTTTAAAATGTCGCGTTCATATAATATCTTTGCAACCTTCTAAAGGAACGATTAGGTAATGTGACAAAATCATTTAGTTTTCAGCTAAGTCGCAGTCTTAAAATGATAATACTTTAAGCCATCCTGTAAAATCTAAGCCCGTTTCATTCTCTATCGACTCATGGGTATAACTCTTGATCAAGTTAAGTAACCACATTGGATTAATAGCCCAGTGACCAGATACATTATCTACAGTTTCGACCTAGCTATCGACTGTCATTAATCTATTGATGCCTACGTTTAAGTTGCGGGTGCTTCCATCAATTACAATGGGCCAATGAACATTAATTTGTTACACCAAGACAGTAGCAAAAGTGACGAATACTGATGGCATTTGTAAATGGATTAGTGTGTAGCGGGATATTGAAATTAACATGACCTGAATGGGTTCGGAAGAGACAGTATCTATACTTATGATATAAATGGGAAAGAATATCAGTCTGTCTGTTACCTTCTCACGTGTAAAGCGTAAACTTGAACCCTGTGAATGGACATAGCGATACCTTGCGGCTCAAAGGGCGTAACCACCAAAACACGACTTTTCAGGAGAGCCAAAAAACTAAAATTTAAATTTTGTATTTATCACAACTTTGTTGTTATTGATCCTATAAATATGATTCTTACACCAAAAGTCGTTAATTTTTGAGGTGCATAATGTTAAAACATAACATTTTAAGAAATATTTGTAACTAAAAAGTAAGCTGGTGAATACGCCCCACAAAATCAAACATGTATGTCTTTTGTGCCCCGTAAAATGACTGATGCGTTAGTAACGCTGTCTTTATGCCCCATAAAATGAGTGCTGCGTTAGTAACGCAGAGTGTAACACCAACTTTTAAAATTAAAAATGGAGTTTTTATCGTTCTGTTATTAGATATTCAAGTTTTTGGGTTTATATTACAATACATAAAACTGTTTTTAGTAGAATAGGTCAATTTGGCAACCCTTAGTCCATCAGAGGCTTGTATTCTATTCTGATATTTATAACTAGGGAAGTTTTTTATTTACTTTTGTAATGACAAAATAAATTTAGTATTTTATAGTTAGTTACTAGACAGAAGATAAGAGTAAAAGGCTACTAAACCTTTTCATATTGCAAAACAATCTTGATTGTTGGCTAGTCCTGAAGAAGGTATTAAATAATAAGACAAATTAATTTGAACTACAAATTATTTAAAATTATTATTTTTAAGAATTTGCTACACAGGTTTAACTAACCTTAAGCTACAAAATCTGCAAAGCTTCACAACTTTGTCAAATGTTAGGCACATTACAGCAATGTTTGTGGCTTTACAATTAAACCTAGTTTTGGAGGGCCTTAACATGGGTTATAACTAAACTTTTTAAGAGGAATGTGCAGAAACGGTCTCGATACAAACGGCGATAACGTATTCCACCCTCTAAACCTTAACATACTAGAATGAACTATGATGAAATATATTCTTTATGGCTTTAAGTCATACGGATATACGCCCTACAATTTCATTTGAGATTGTCGTTTACGTCCAGTACTTTGATGATGCCTAATAATTATTGCTTTTACGTCCAAAAATACAAAAAAAAACCGCATTACCAGCCTTGAAATTTGGGGTCGTATTCACCATTGTTTTCAGAATTTGAGAACTTTAAAAATACAGTTCGATAGCGCAGAAAAAACTAATAAAGATGGCATTTAGAACTCATTTTGGCCAAATGGTGGTTACGCCCTTTGAGCCCCAAGGTATCGATAGGATACTTTTTATTCCGATAGACTGCGCCACGCAGACGAAGTCGCGGACGAATGGCTAGTCTGAAATAAAAGAGATTGGGCAGATCTGACCCGGTCATGATCTAGTGGCGACCAATAATGAAAAACTAGAAACATACTTAAACTTATTTATACATAGATTACGAATGTATAAAAAATCATATCATAACCCATGTTACTTTTGGGTAAAACACTTAATTATTGTTGGACCTGCATAGATGGATGTTGAACACTTGCGAATTGCGCGCACGTAATAAACATTTTATGTTTTATGTGAGACACAAAAATATTAATTAATCTCATTCCCCGGCGGCTATTTTAACCGACTTCAAAAAAAGCAGGTGGTTCTCATGTCGACTGTATTTTTTTATGTGTTTTAGTATAACGTCGTCAGTTGTCAACCGATTTTAATAATTCTTTTGAACAAAGTTCAAGTGTGGTCTCATATAATTTTCACGAAGATCTGGCTAGTATTTTATTCATAATCCTGAAAAATATGATATACGTTTTGGCAAGTAGTCGTTTACCTATATGTCATTGTTGTGTATGGGCTGATTTTTAGAGTAAGTGACGTCACATGATGTAAATAAAAGTTGTGAAATAAAAACTTATTATCATCATCAGCCTGTGGACGTTCACTGCTGGACATAAGCCTCTCCTAGCTCACGCATATTGTGGCGTTCATAGGAGGCTATTAGCCTACTGCTACCACGCTGGCCAGACGGGTTGGTGAGGGTTTGTTTCAAGTTTTCCTTCTCTCGCAAAAGTTTTCAATGCGCCGAACCTCTCAGTCGACATCTCAGGCATGTAAGGGAGTGGTGACACTTGTATTCTTAGGCCGTCACCACACGGCATGTGTTTTAATTTATTTTATAGAAAACTTTTATAAAATAAATTAAAACCGACTTTATATCTAATCTATCTAGTATTAATTATTTATTTCCCCAGCGTTTGACAGAGATAAAATTTAATACAATGTTTATAGCAATCAACTTAACTAGAGTTTCATCAGTGGCACTAGGTTATGCCGCTATAAATTTGCTAAATGTTGTTTGCATTTTTTTTTAAATAGGGAAATGAATTCTTTAAAAGTCAATTATAACAATAGCGAAAGGGATTCAATGGCAAAATAAATAAAAGACAGATCTTGTAGAAAATAATTCTGGTTACATTTACTAATGGATTGTGTATATATTTTTTCAATCTTGTGAACGAAACAGATTTCAAAAGCAATAAAAACAGATTTAATAGTATAATCTTCGCAAATACTGATGAAAAATTAAAGTGAACTAGAGAAATATCAATTAAGACGGGCAATCAAAGAAACAATTTATTTGAACTCGAAATGGAAAGCTTTGTAAATCGATTTGTTACGCACGTGAGGTTCATAAGAAAACGAGTCACATGCAATAAACACTAAGCAACCTTGTCACATAACAATATTGAATGACATTTGTGGACAGAGCGAGCTTGTTTCCGCGTGTGTCAATGCGATAAGGTTGTAAAGTGTATACATATCATTGCACGTGACTGTACATCTATACACTTTCACGGCTAGTGGAACCTATATTTTATAAGATTTCAATCTAAACTTTTTATCAAGTACTGAAAAGCTTCTTTATAATACGTACATCTTAGGTTTTGGTGCGCACTGTTCATTGAAATAACACAACTTTTACGGATATCAAACGCGCTATATTTCACGAACCAAGTTGGTCACGGGTTGGTTTTTCATGACCGCGGCAGCTGAAAAGGTGCCGAACCGTCGGGAAAATAAAAAAAACCCCTAAAAACCTAAAAATACGGACAATTACAACTTGGTTCGTGAAATATAGCGCGTTTGATATCCATAAAAGCTTCTTTATAATTTTTCTAATCTACGGTTGAAGTCGCTGACATATCATTGCTCGTGACCATACTTAGAATTATTAGACTTTCAGGAGTCCCTTTTGTATATAAAAATAAAATGAAAAAGTACGAAGAACCAAAAAGAACTGACCAATGTAGAAGAAGGTTGTTATTTGAGTTTCATTCATCGGTTCTCGGAAGGTTCACACAATATGCGAAAAGATAGTAGCTAATTAAGAAAAAAATAGAATGGTTTTGTAAGTAGCTAAAATCCTCCAGTGACCAAATTAATAAGACGCCCAAAAAAAATAATTAGGGCCGATTTTACCACCTACTAATAAGTTCTGAATAGCTTAATTGGCACATCGTTTGACAGTTGCAATATGAAAAATAAGCTATCTAGAACTTATCAATAGGTGGTGAACCCAGCCCTTATACTAATAATCCTATGTTACTTATAGTAAATTTTGATTAAGCAGTATCAAACAAATGTATGATCTCGTTACTGCATCAATAAGTTATCTATTAAATTTATAATCTTAACAGAATCTATTAATAGACTCACTTGCGTAAGGTTTATTATTGTGCATCATCTTAAAAGTCAACGATCATAGTCAGTAACTCACAGCTAACTTTTAAACTTGAACTTGATATTGGATTAACATTCTTATTCCAACTCTATAAAGAACAAAACCGGTTTACCTTGCGATGCGTCTTATAGAGTTCAACGTAGATTTTGATTGATCGTAGAAGATATCTGCTTAAATATGTTGAATATTAAACAACAATGACTAAACATAAATAAATGAGGTACGGTGTAAAAAAAATGGGCGCTGTAAGCTTCTTTATTAGCATAATGCCCTCTGGAACTCAGTTATTTGTCTTACTATTAATTCTTCGCTTGTCATCATTTGATAGGTCGATGTTAGTGCTATTAACGTCACGCCCCTTCGTGGTACAATTATTTGTTTTGACTAAAGTTTGAAGCTGAGGAGCCCGTGGCGCAGTGGTTTGCGCGCTCGGCCAGTGATTGTTGAGTTTAAGCAACTTTCGCAATGGTCGGTCATGGGATGGGTGACCAAAAATTTAGTATCTCGAGCTCCTCCGTGCTTCGGAAGGCACGTTAAGCCGTTGATCCCGGCTGCATTTGCAGTCGTTAAAACCCACCAATCCGCATTGGGCCCGCGTGTTAGGTCATGGCCCATTCTCCTTATCCACCCCATCCATAACGAAGGCCAGTGCCCCTGCAGTGGGGACATTAAAAATGGCTGATGACGGACGAACGAACGAAAGTTTAAAATATTATCAATATTCGGGGGGGCCGTTGTAAGAGGGAAAACAGCCTAATTTTAAACAATAAAAAAAAAGTTTATGAATGTATCGTTGAAGTTCTTAATATTGACAACATTGACTTACATTACTAATCATTGATTGACAACGACATCTGATGCCTTCTGTGGAGGCTCCATTGGGACCAAAGTCCTTGTGTGACGTTATGGTCAATTAAGATGCTATTTGGAGTTAATACTTACTGTAACAAAACAATACATTCTAGGGAAAAGTGGCATACGACCACGACAATTTCAGATGAGAACTTATTTTTTATTTCTCTAGATATGGATCACATTATCAAGAATAGTGGGGACTTAGGTTCACTAGCATATGAATCTTCGTATAACTTAACAGTGTTTTGCATTTTTAATGATAAATCTATGCTATAAAACAGACCAGATTAACAGCTTTTGACAGTTTCTACTCACCAACTGTTAATTTGTTGACCAAAAAATAAAGTAGTTCGACTGTGTAATTTGTTTTGGATAGGGTTTCTATGTGTTCAAAAATTAAACGGAATGATTTTTCAGACAACTATTTTATATAGATTTATTATACAAACCTTAGTTTTGCCTTAATTAGAAGTGGAATCTTCTATTTGTTTAAGCCAAATGACGATGTATTTCAACATTTTCATTTTCGGAAAATTAGAAGCCTTGATTAATCCAAAGCATTATTCTAACCACTTACACAAAAAAATATCCAAACCATTTCTGTCCACAACCAGAAAGCTTCACTTTACCCTAAGTGGGGAGCAAGTTAGTCTAACTCCAGTAATATTATTACAAAGACCGACCCAGTAAAAGCAGTGTAATGAGATCATCCTTTCCCGAATACTCGATACCTTCTTAACCAAATTTGTTTTCCTATTTAGGCAGGTACGGTGGCGAATACACGGAAATCTCGTCTTATCCATTTGCTAATTGACAGTAGGAATGTTTATTTTTTTCCGTAAATACTTAACATGAAAAAATATTATTAAATTATTTACGAATTTCGGTCATTCCTACCTAAATGTACCTAATTATTGAATATTTACCCTATTATTAGCTGCTAGGTTATATAGGCTATCACCAAAAGGTCGTCGTCATCAGCCATTTTTAATGTCCCCACTGCTGGGCACTGGCCTTTTTTTATTATGAACGACGGTGAGACTCTTAGCCTTCATCATACCTGATGTTAAGTATTGATAAGGCTGAAGATGGAAGCTAGCCTCTCCCGGAATCCTCAGTCGCTGAGGAACTGGCTATCTTATCTCAAACTGCCGGAACACAATAATGCTGAAAACATTGTTGTTATGGCGTCAGGCTTAGATAAGATGGTGGTAGCTAGACAGGCTACCACCATCTTACAACAAGTCCTACCACCAACCAAACCGAATACAATATGTATCCCCGCTGGGAATCGAACCCGGGACCCCTGGGTCTGATAACGGTGGTTGTACCACTAGACCACAGAGGCGGTTAAAGGCCTTCGTTATGGATGGATAAGGAGAACGGGCCATGACCCACCACGCGGGCCCAATGCGGATTGGCGGGTTAACCAAATCACCAAAAGTTACTAAAATCAAAAGATAAGCGGGTCACCAAAAGGTATCTATAATTTAATAATACTGTTAGATGGTAGGTAGATGAGGTGAAGCTCACTCGCAATCGCCGATATTTCAAAAGAGGCTATTAAGCTGCCTTCTCTTCTTATGACTTTGTATTCTTAATTCTGCTATAATTATGACTATATTATTGCAAAGATCGCACCTGGGACCTATATTGTTTAACATATTTGTAGATGATATCCACACCTGCTTTCACCACTTCAAGATTTATTAGTTTGTTGATGATTTGAAGATACTGAAATCAATTGAATCTGTTGACGACAGTCGTTTGTTGTCATCAAATTGTGAATGTGTGTAGGCTTGACTCTTACACCCATATTCTAAGTCGTTCCTCCAAAACTTACTCGTCCTCGACTTAACGAAACCTCATTGAAAACCTCTTCGAAATACTCCTCGAAATCGGTATTCTAAGTCATAACTCCGTAAGGACCTGAAGGAGCCAAAGAGTACGTAGCCACTCCGTGTTAGGCCTAGCGTACACTACCATTTTTAGCCACGACGAGGTTGAGTGAAGTGTAAAAAGTTTTGGAGGAACGACTTAGAATATGGGGGTTAGTCTCAGATATAATGAAAATTATCATTGCATTGCCTAGGGAATTAAATATCTAATGAAAAATCGGTGATTTTCGATCATTTCGATATTTTTTTCCGCGAATTTTTAAATTGTTTTAATACTCAACGGGAAGTAGGGTGCACAACCATTGTAAAAAAAAATAAGAACATAGGGAATAAATGATTAATTGTAATTAAATAAAATATACTATTAGGAACATAAATACATATACAATACTTTACTTAAATAAATACTATATATAAATATATAATATTAAAATAAATTAATACAACAATCAACAATAATACATATTCAATACATAATTTCTTTTTTAGTTAACGTCACAGTAGGCACAGTAGGTAGATAAAAGTGTCTTAGCCTTGGGCAGACTTGAATCCTTCGCTTCATTCAAGGCTATTACCATAATTCCCTCGTTTCGCTCGGGAGTTAACATCTTAACTCCCTCACTACGTTCGGGAATTAACTACAGGATCCTTCATTTCGCTCAGAATTCAATATGCTGCCCGAGACATAAGACACTGCTCACCCTCTCGGTCGTATTGTGGGGGTATTACCGATCTCGTATTTGTCTACAATTCATTTCTTCATACGTTTCTAAGTTCTAGCGTAAAATAACGTCATGGTCCGCAGTCATATACGATGATTCAAGTCGTCGCCGTCGTCATCGTCTCAGCCATATGCCACCCACTGCTGGTTATAGGCCTCTCCCAAGAATTTATTGATTTATTTATTCACATCACCAAACACACATGATAAAAATGTACTTTCACAAATGACAGAAATAAGTAAAATACTCTTGCAAACATGTGTGCCGCAGCGATGTAAAAGGGCAAATGCTCAGTGATATCTTTGCTCAAACAAGCAAAGCACTGATTTTCAGCGTTTGCCCAGAGGCCTCGGTCGCGATAAACGACAGAGACTACTACTGCTAATATTAAATGACCGTGAATTAATAAATTGAGTGAAAATTAATTGATTTATAATAATAGTATGTAAATTAAATAAGTATAAAATTTGAATAAAAATTATTTAAAAAATATATGTATAACGCAAATATCTACACTATAATCAATTTCCACGACGATCGGTCCTGCGTTGCCCGCATCCAGCAGCTTCCTGTGATCTTCACCAGATCGATCCAACTTTGTCGGGGTCTACCCACGGCATACAAGTACGACATTTAAAACCAAGAGAACTTCATCGTCCTTATTTTCAGGAGCACCCTGTCTCATCCATTTGGCCGCATTGTGCCGCGGTATCACCGATCTCATGTTTGCCTACAATTTACTTATTCTTGTGTTTCTAAGTTCTTACGTGGAACAACTTCGTGGTCTCACACATACGAGAATGACATTTAAAACAAAAATACTATCATCGTCGTTATTTTCAAGAGCACCCGTCTCACCCACTCGTCCGCATTCATTGTTGCATCAAGGATCTAGTGTTTATCTACAATTGGCTTATTCGTGCGTTTCTATGTTCTTACGTAAAAGAACTTCGTGGTCTCACACATACGAGAATGACATTTAAAAAAAAACTATTATATTATCGTCCTTATATTCAAGAGCACCCTGTCTCACCCACTCAGCCGCATTGTGGCGGTATCACCGATCTCGTGTTTGTCTAACAAGCGACGAGTACGATTATTATTACTGTTTTATCTTGAGACTGGTGTAACGTAAGTGTTGTGTGGATATTACCTATTTGAAAATAGGAAACGAATTTATAATGTTATTTTAAAAGATAACCAACTTTATACTAGAAAAAGAAAACTCAAATTTTTATTGCAATTTTTGACATTAGTAGTAGTAGTTATTTTAAAATTAAATTTTAATGAGTGTTATTTTAAAGTTTTAGGCGAAAACAATCATAAAAAAAAATTTGTTAAAACTACTGCAATTTTGTTTACTGAAATCATGTTATAAGCTAAGACAATTGATTTTGTTTAATTTGTTATTATAGTGTTCGAAACTTATTATACTTATTTGGAAGTTCAAACAAGAAATGATAATTATCATTTGATGTATGTAATGTTTAATGACAATTTATAAAAAAATTTAAAACCCACGACGGTTATAACGTAATTGAAAAAGAATAAAATAATTTAAAACCCCCCGACTTAATTATCCGTCGGGGGCTGCCATTAAATGAACTATAGTTTTGCAGTTTTATAGTCACGTGAAAAATTTAATTTATCTATATTCATGTATGAAATGAAATTTATAATAGTTATGGCAGCCCCCGATGGATTATTAAGTCGGGGGTTTATAAATTATTTTATTCCTTTTCAATTACGTTTTAACCGTCGTGGGTTTTTATAGTCACGTGAATAATTGAATTTATCTATATTCATGCTGAAATTTATTATAGTGATGGCAGCCCCCGACGGATAATTAAGTCGGGGATTTTTAAATTATTTAATTCTTTTTCAGTTACGTTTTAACTATTGTGGAATTCTTTCAAAATGTTTAATTTTGCTTATATTAAAAACTAGTACAATGTACATTGTTGTAAAACTATAATGTTTGCTGCAGCGCCCACTGGTGAGTTGTCACCGTAATACTTATCTAAGAACGTCCATCAATCAAACTCAAACCCATTCCTGAAAACCGCATCAAAATCGGCCTAGTAGTTTATTTTTTCTCAAACAAATATTTACTGCAGCGCCCCCTGGTAAGTTGTCACAGTAACACTTATTTAGGAACATTCACCAATAAAACCTAATCTCATTACTGAAAACCCCATCAATATCGGACTAGTAGTTTTGGAGATAAATGGTAACATTGGTTTGCAAAACAAATGTTTACTGCAGCGCCCCCTGGTGAGTTGTCACCGTAACGCCTATCTAAGAACATGCACCAATTAAACCTGGGGGCTAATTGTCTAATTTTAAAATCTGTCACAATCCCTTTCAGTTTGTCATTTGAAAGATATTCACATACTTGACAGGGATTGTGATCGGGACGTGTTTTGAAAGGTATTGAATGAACGAAATTGAATAGTCTAAGCAAAGTGACAGACGAAAATATATTTCAAATGTATGGAGAAATGTCAAATGTATTGTCATTTAAAATATCATTTGTTCTGAAAGGGATTGGGATTATAAGTTACACAATTCCATAAATCACTATCACTATCACAAAACTTTGAAAGGGATTGTGATAGATTTTGAAATTAGACAATTAAGGGGCTGAACTCATCACTATAAACCGCATCAAAATCGGACTAGTAGTTTTGGAGATAAATGGTAACATTGGTTTGCACAAACAAACAAACAACATCAAACGCCTATAACGTCTCCGTACCGTCATTGGTAATTAAAATGGCCGTAATTAAGCCTTTAAGTTACGTCTTAGTACCCAGTACCCACCTCCTTCATTTTACATTATTATGTTCCAATAATGATAAACAATGGAGAATGTTACTGGGTATGCGAAATCGCTTGTAACTTTGTCACAGTAAAGCCTATGTGAATATAAACACACTATTTTTTGTTTCATGGCAAAATATCAAATAGTTTAGATTTTATAGACATTTAAAAATCCGTTAATTTGCAATCGCCGCGCGTTGGCGCTGCGATGGTGTGACGTCACAGGTCATACACTCCTTCCGCCCGCGCGCGCGCGCAGTACACGGCCCGGAGACATAAGTGATAACGTACTTAACCAAACTTAACGCTTGTCAGTAAATTGTTGTTTCATTTCGTTTTTGATATAAGTATATTAGGTACTGTTATCTTCATAGTGAAATTCACAACATGGATGAAGGATATGAAAAAGGGCAATTGGATAATTTACCCAAAATAGATGGACTAATGGTTGCCCACTATTTGGCAAAAAATAGTGATTTTGTTGCTGCTGAAATGCGAGGAGTAAAAATGAAAAAGTAAAAAGAAATATCTAAATATTTTATTAAGACGTTTTTTTTTCAGGTTTATCACTGTTTTCTTGTTGACATTTTGTGAGGTACTATGTCTTTTTTTAAGTTGCAGTTTGCCCCCAACCAGTTTATAATTTAATGTAGTTCTCCATATCATTCTCAATCTGAAACAAGAATAAATGCTTTAGGTTATGATTTGAAGCGTTTGGAGCAAAAGGTTTTGGCTCCTATTGATACACTAATACTTGTAGGTTCTTATCCTAACTAATATTATAAATGCGAAAGTGAGTTTGTTCGTTTATTTGTTTGTTTATTACGTTTTCACGCAAAAAATATTGAACTGATCTTCATGAAATTTAGCATTGGTATTGTCAAGAACACGGAGAAGGATATAGGCTAGCTTTTATCCCGGAAATAATACAGTTCACGAGGGATCGACAGTAACGCTGGCGGAACCGCGGGCGATAGCTAGTAGATTAAATAAACAAGGTATGACGTAAAATTTGTTGTTTTTTTATTTAAATTTTAGGTAGATACGTTTAAACTGATACCAAAGGTTTTGCACCTCTGGTCTGATTTTACATATAAGTGCCTACATATTTAGGTAGGTACTCTTGCTGGCAGCGGCCGCTCCTTGACTGTACTCGTGCACGCACTGAACGACTACATCTTTAAGTTTTACAACTTTATCCATTTTTGTTTAGCTCAAATTTGCGGAGTGCTTTTAAAGTACGTCTCTCCATACAAACTATTGTTAGAAGATAGAAATTTTCTCGAGCGTGAAACGGAAGATGTTCTGTAGGTACTAAATGAATGGGAAATAAATAGGAGCGGCGCACGGAAGGCCTATGTTTCCGACTCCGAGTGACGTTCGGTGCGCCTGGGCAGGCCCTGCGTGCGTTTATTGTTTCGCACCTGTGATGCGATCTCTTGGACGACTATAGTTTATTCGTTTGTTTGTGCTACGTAACTAAACCATCATTTCTTGGAATCGGCTCGTGATTCCAAGAAATGATGGTTCAGTTACCACTTATACCTAATTGTACAAACCAAATACAAACTAGATCCTACTAACCTACTGCAAACTATAAAAATACAATAACAAACTACCTATAATACAAATAACATAATAGATTGTCAATGTACTTACGTCAAAATGATCTTCACAACAATATACTTTGCTTTTATCTCCAAATGGATCCAACCTCTTCATAGCTTTTAGCCATTTCTTACGTATTTTAATATCCATTGGAACCAAAAAAAAATAACTTTTCGGGTGCATTGGTGGTAGTACTTTTACATTTTGGCACAACACATGATTTTCTTGTATTTGAATTCGACATTTCGAACAATATTTGCGTTATTTCGTAGTGAACCGTACCAGAGCGCGCAACGTACTGCGTGAGTGTATGACCTGTGACGTCACCGCAATGAGCGCCGGCCGGCCGACACTCGCGATGTTTAAAATTCAATATCTCGGGAACTAAGTGACATATCGAAATAATTTTTACACACACTTTTTTTATTTCATATGGACTATAAGAAAAGTTAAAAATCGAAACTAGTGAACATTCTTCATTATTGATGTAAAATTAGCTAGTTAATAAGAGTTAATTAACTCGTGTTAGTTAACTAACAAAAAGCATGACTTTATTTAGAAAATAGTTTATACTTTATGAAATCCCACATACCGAAAACAACATTTATAAAAACCTATAAAGAAATAGTTCAAAGGAACATCCTCCCTAGGCCTAACCGCCGTAAAACATGATTTTAATAAGATTAGAATAATTGTACGCGTCCTGGGAGATTGACTAGACAGGTCAGGTGGTTGAAAAAACTGAGGCCCACGCTTATACAGTCTGTTATCTAAACGTGAGTTACGTGATATCAAGCTTTTAGCCGTTATAAAAAGTTTATGTGTGCTTTTCGTGAGTAGCAATTGTTTTTGCTAGTGTTTGTTTAAATGTTAATGCCTAACGAAAACTTTTTAAAGGTCCTAGCTGACGACTGAATCGTGTTTTCTAAAATTCTAACACAAATGTAAGGTTTATTATAACTAGTACTTTTGTTTTAATTTCTCATTTTAAAAGAAGAAATCCATCACGGCTTTGTTTGTTTAAGAACTTAGTTATTAAATAGCGCAAAAAATATAGTATGAATAACATTGTATACGTCAATCACTTAGCAATCATTGTAGATATAAATATAAGATATTGTTTTTGTATGTAATAGCAGACATAAGTTTTGTACTTTTGGTTTATGAGCTTTTTTTATTAACATGTTCTTATAACAGGATATAATTTAAAGGAACTGAGCACTATCACATTAAAAATATCATACAAAAAAATTATAAGGGTTCCGTTTTTTGCCATTAGGCTACGGAACCCTAAAAACACAATAATAAGACATTCAAACGTTATGTGTGTAATCTGTTTGTAAGCTTTTGACATTTGAACTTTTAAAATTTGTTTTCTTTGCGGGCTTGAGGCCCACATTTTTCCATGAGAATTTAAAAATAAAGAAATTAATACTATGATAGCAAACATAGATTCAGTGATGGCATTCGTAAAAGTATGTATTGTCAAATGAGGTTGTTTTTTTTATTGAATTATTTATATTTTTGTTTGTCTTTTTTTATTGAATTATTTCCAATTTTAGTATCTGTATAACTATAAATCGATTTGCTATTATAATGCCAATACTATTTTGGTCTTAAAGTAATTATGATTTTTTTAGCTAATGACTTTAATGTATTGATGACCTTTCGATTTTTTTTTACCTTTAGTACTATCTAATTACATTTGTTACGATTTAATACAACAGGACTCAATCAAGATTTGATTATACCACGTGCTAATATGCCAATACTGAGGGAAATTATATTAATGTATATTGAGCAGCGCCAAACTATAACTAATCAGGTAATTACGTTGTTTGGGACTAATTTAGCTTGCTTACGTTTAATGTTAATTAAATAAACCATAGAAACTTATGCTATACTCGTAGCATCGCTTGTTCACTACTAGAAAGAAAGAAATAAAATTCTTTAAACATAAAGTTTAATCTAAATATATCTTATTCTCGTTGTTTTAATGATATAAAAAACTAAAATAATAAAAAGGAGAGTATTATAGTTAATTCAAAGTTATTTAAAGTAGGAATATATTGTTACTAATTAATAAGAATAAAAACGATTCCGTAAATGTTGACACTGACATGAGGTACAAGTCAAAAACAATTTAAAAATAAAGATTTATGTCACAGTCCGAAATCCAATTATAGGTTGTGAAATCTCACCCAGCCTAATATAAAATTCTTATAACAAATAGTTTAATCTTATTGTTATTGTTTTTATAATTCAATGAACTAAAATAATATAATTAAACCAAAACGGAGTATTATAATTAATTTAAAGCTATTTAAAATGAGAATCAAATATAACAAAAAATAAAACTTTTGGAGTCAGTGCCAGCCAAGGCATTCTACATTGCACTTCTATTTTTTAGTTACATCATGTGCCGTTACTTACACTAAAAATCAGCCCATACACAACAATAATGTCATCTAGGTAAACGACGAATTGATATTTTTCAGGATTATGAAAAAACTACTAGCCAGATCTTCGTAAAAATTATATGGGACCACACATAAACCATTTTCTTTCAGATAAAAAAAGAATTATAAAAATCTGTTAACAACTGGCAAAGTTATGGTAAAACGTACATTAAAAAAAACGACTTGTGAACCTCCTCCTTTTTTTGAAGTCGGTTAAAAATAGAATATATTACCTGACAGTGAGAGAATCCGCCCGTGTGTACCGACTTGTATTCCATAATATTTGTAATCGAGCCAATACGAGAGGTAGTAGAATAAAAAAAGTATTTAATAAATGTAATAATAATTCACAATTTGTTACATGTTAATAAGATTAAACAAGTTTATAGTTTTTTTTAATATTTCGAGCTAACATGGATGGATGGTGCTTGGTAAAACTTAAAAAGGTTTATATAGTACTGTAGAGATGTAAAAAAACCATTGTCTTAATTTAAGTGTTTGTAATAAATAATAAATAGTAGGAAGAAACATGTTTTCTAATTTTGAGTAAGATTAGACAGTTTGATGCACCTATGTGTTGTATCTGTTTCTTTTTTATGGGTACTATCAGAATCTAATATAGTTGTTTTTTTTGTTTGAACTAATGCCTGGAATTAGTTATAACCTATACAGCCTGTTCAGCATCACGCTAGGCTGGCCGTTTGTTTGTAAAATGCATCTATGCCTTACTTATTATCATAAACGATGAATATGTATAATATTTGTTATTGCTATTATCAAAATATCTCGTAAACATTGTTCTGTATCGGTTTATGCCTCCAGTGATCTACAATTTATTGGAACTAACATCAACATTAGCAATGTTTCTTGATCAAAACTAATGATAACTTGCAATAATCCTATCCCCATTAATTAATTAAGGTTGACACAGCGGAATCCAGTAATTACAAATTTAAGTCACCTAATCGTGTGTAATTATGTAAATGTTTGCAATAGGGGCACCATCGATAACAGACTAGAATCAGTGTCATGCATAATTGAGATTACTAATGTGGCTGTTAATTACATGGCCTTAGGTTCATTATTGAATGTTCCGGTCGATTTAAATTTTACAGTGACTCGATTAAGGTTGGGTAATGACTTCAAATTGCTGTTAAAATTGTTTGTTTTCAAGCCTTTAATGCGATGGCGCTTTAGAACGTCATAATCTACTCTTTGCATGCTTTATAATAACCTTCTCGTATTATAGGGATATTTTAACACCACTTTGAAATGTGATAAGAACCTGTGATTAAATTTTGCTCATAAGTATAGCTCTCATTACAAACTTAAGCTTGATATTACACTAATATACTTACCTGAAAACAGAATTAATTTTTACCCGACCGCAAAGGAAGGGTATAAATATAATTTATCGCGCGAAAAACATTTTTTTCGCGCGGATCTTCTATGTATGTATGTTTGTTTGTTTGTCTAAATGTTATAATTTTTATTACCTCCACAGGCTGATGATGGATGCCTCCGACTGCATGTTTATTATGTACTATTTTTTATTCTGTGGTTGAACTAAATATTTTTATATTTGATCTTGTTTCCATCTTTTCAGTTGATTGGTCTTTAAAAAAATTTAGCATTTGAAAAAATTCAATAATTTCTCAGAATACAGTTAACTAATTAATCGCCATCTATTGTCTATTAATATCTTAAATTTTAAAAAAATAGACTAGTTAAAGTTACTCCTAGTATTACCTGAGTACTTTCTTCTTTATTTATTCCATAGCCCAATTCCATACTAATTAATCGTCTACCTAATTATTAAGTAGCAATTTGATAAGTATACTTTCAAACAAATAAAAACTAAAACAATTGACGTCAAAGTGACATTAGTGAACACCGTTATGAACTGCCGATGGGTTTGGTAGAGCGTATTTTAAAATGATACCTGCACTTAGTAAATGTAAAACGACTGAAAGAAGGCTGGGGCTGAGGCTGGACGGTTTCCCGATATAAATTCTGAATTAAATATATTTCTACTAATATTATAAAGAGAAAACATTAGATTTTTTTATTTTTATTGAATAGGCTCCGAAACTACTGGACCGATTTAAAAAATAATTTCACCCTTGGGAAGCTACACTATCCCCGAGTAACATAGTGTACATTTTATCCCGATATTCCAACGGGAACGGGAACCACACGGGTGAAACTGCGCGCGGCCGCTAGTGGATAATATACAAATTCCACACAATTAATAGGGTGGCTACTAATTCATTGTCTACCAAACTATGTTGCCTTAACAGTAGCAATGAAATTTTTATACTTTCAAACATATACAAACTAAAACAATTGACGTCCAAGCGACATCAGTGCACACCATTATGAAGTACCGATTGGTGCAGCGCATTCTAAAATTAAACCTGCACCCAGTAAATGTAAAACGACTAAAAGAGGTGAGACTGAACATTTTCCCGAGACACATTTTGTGTAAGCGCCGGATAACGTTTTTATTGTTAACAAGCCGTAGCCAGCCACGACGAGCGACGATGATATCTCTTCGTATGAATGATGACTTCGTGCTGGGCCTCTGGAAGCAGCCAGAGATAGACATGAAGCTCAAAGACATGGCACGAATATGGAAATCCAATGTAACTATAAACACGAAGCACTTAGCGAAATAACTATTTAGTATTTAGTTAAAATCTCCTATGGATTTATAAAATCGATTTAATTTAGTCAGCTCTGCTTGATATCCTGTTGCGTTACCACCCATCCATTGCAAAACAATTTAAAAAAATCCCCTCTAAAAAAAAGTGAAAACCTTATTTGAAATGAACGAGTAATATCAAATTCATCTTCATTTGAATTAATGATTTACATACCGTTCCAACATTTGGGACAGTTCACTGTCAATAATGATATCTTTTTGTGTCTATGGACCGACCCATCTAAGGAAGATAAGGGGTCGACGTTTTAGCACAAAGCGCTTTCTGTTTCGGACCCTTTCTCGCAGGTTATTTGACTCGAAACGTGCCTTGGGTGTACCTGTTTGCTAAGGCCACTTTTATCGAGGCGCTGGCAATATTTTGTACAGATTATCTCTTAGAACGCCTTTATTCGTTCAACATTCAACTCTGTAACAGATGCAACGTCTTACTTTACAAATCACAATCACGCTTTTAAGACATTATGGACAAACATGGCTTTTGAAGATAACACCGGTGGAAACGATCAGTATAAATCAGATTACTTCACACGTTTACAAATGGCCATTTGCTGCGGGAATTTGTATTATTAGTCTGTTGTTTTGTGTCACTTACTTTATATACAGCCCAGCCAATTTTAGTTTATGTTTTTAACGTTAAGTTAAAATATGCGGTCATAACTTTATAAGTAGTTTAAAAGTAACCATAAACAAGACAAGACTCATTTCCACAAATATTTCAGACAATAAATATACATTTAGTTGCGGTGTTGACAACCTTGAAGACACCACATTTTTAGCAAAACTATTGTTTCTCGGAATATTTATTGAGGCAATAAAGTAATTGCGGTAGACTTCTTTTGTCTAAAAGCGGCAGGCCCGAATACTGGTTTTATTGTGCTCCATAACTTTCAAAAGCTTTTTTCTGCGAGTTCGAGGTCCTAACCGTACATTGTTAATTTCTCTCCACGGTCGGGGCCTTTGTTTTTCTCTAGCCCTTTTATAAGATTCTACACCAATTTCGCTTAAAATTTTTGCTTTAAAAGATTTCTTTCAAACAATACTTCACATTGAATCGCGCGGGAGTCAGTTTTGGTTACTATTTGGTTGCATTCATCTTTTGTAATTTTTCTGTATCACGCTGTGTTGTTTCAATTATTTTAACGCTTCCGTTTTCAATAATACGTTTGTTACCTTTTTGGAAAGCTTCATCAACAATTTCATAAAAACAAAAGCCGTATGCAAAAAGTAAGTACCGCATTAAAAGCGTTTTGCAAGTGACATGTCTTCATTGTGTCTAGAAATAAAGTTAGATATTGATTGAAAATACGAGGTCAGTGTCTCCATTGTCTATAGTAGACTTGAATAACATTTCCTTTTATAAAACATTCTTCTTTGCGAAGCGTTAATGTCGCTATAATGTTCAAAACTTTAATCTTTATTTCCTCATTTAGTGTCAATAAATTTATTATTCAAACATCTCTCTTATAAAAACTCCCATACTCAATTTGAAGTGCCCATTTAAAGTCAATCTGTAATAGATTGAAAAAGCCATAAATTTGGTGAGATAAAGGGAGCCATTCTTTCACATAAAAGTTATATTGGACATAGTTCACCGATATCGGCTAATGTCAACACATGCTAGTTATGTAACCTTAAAGGGAAGGAACCTTTTCGGAGTCAGTTGTTACGAGATAAGTGGTAATATTGTGTTTGATGTCGCCTGGTAAATATTGGACGTGACGTGAGATATTTACACTCAATATTGACAGAGAATATCAATAGTTTGAACCAAGATAACTATCGCGTGGCCTTGGCTCTAGAGACCTCCTTTCTGACTATGTTTGTGAATCACCTATTCAAACTAGTTTTCATGTAGTAATTCAACTTCATGATATTATATTTTATTATTATACCAATGAATGATGATTTAGTTCACAAATAGTCTCAATTTTAGCTTTTGTATAAAACATATTTTGTATAAACAAAATACTTGTTCAATGAAAAAAAAAGTTTAATTACAAATAAGTGAAAAACTGTATATTTGAAGTATTCCGAAACAGCGTAAGGACAATCCAAGTCAAACAATTGAAAGCTTAAAAATTTCTCTCACTTTGTTGACAAACTAAATAATTACTTCGATTACTGCCTTCTGATAAAATTGCTATAAAGTACAAAGTTCCTGAGTACCTATCTGAGAATAAAACTGTCACTGATAAAGTTAGTACCAGTTACCAAAATACCGTGGACAAAACCGATGGCCCAGACGTCTCCCACGGTACAAGTGATTTGATACGCACGTGTTTTGGCATCCGATGCTCCACGATTAAACCTTTCGGTGATGCACGAAGCACTGCGGCTCTCAATGAACGTGTTTTTGTCACTAACTAACTAACGAACGATCGTTAGTCTTGTCTTGGAGAATGCGAGTACGTGTTTGGGCGCTGTGAATTTTTTTAATGGAGTCTTGGGATGGAATTGTGATAAGTCATTCAGTATCACACGATGCAAACGTTGATATGAATGAATTCAGTGATACTTATAGGTCAAATCGTTAAAAAATATACCTCTACTTCAAACTACTTTACTATTAATAATAATACTAATAATTTAATAATTTGTTTTATTGGCACATTTTTCTTAAATATATATATATATATATATATATATATATATATATATATATATATATATATATATATATATATATATATATATAGTTATCTCTGCTAAGAGTTGTTTGATCCAGCGGTACATATGATCAGTTTTTTGTTGATCCGCCAAAATTTGTTGATCCGTACTCGATTTGTTGATCCAATACCATCAGTATGTGAGTTATTGGCACCGTTTCGGATCAACAATTGATCGTCAACAACTATCTGAAAGTAGCTAAAATTTATACAAATCCACCCCGTACTTATTTGATCCAATTTAAACGGACCAATCACAGATCGCAGATGCGTTCATTGGTTAAGATCATCAATTTCAATCGGTATAGTCCGCGAGGTCTAAGCTGAGCTTTGCATCTGTATGAGTGCACATGGATAGTTTGTAGGTATCGTGTAAAAAACAAATAACAAAAAAGCAACAGGTGTTGCTATTAGTACATACAAGTAAGAGGTAAATTTCTATTGCAAACAAATATTTTCTATAGTACTGAGATGACTAGAATAGTTTTAGACTAGTATTAGACTATATTAGCCGATTCTTTGTGGAGTTGCAAAGTTGGCCCTATAGTAAAAGTCGTTCATACTCATGAGCAGAATCAGCAGAACCTTTTAGGTGGCTAAAACGTTTTGCGCTTATCCATAACACGTTGTAAGTATAGCATGGGTATCTGCGTCCCAAAAAGAAACAACCCCCGTTCCCGTGGGAAATTATAAGTAGCTAAAGTACTGGCTGATAAAATTAGCTATTGATGGGAGTCCCAGTAGAATTCGAGAATGGTTTAGATTTACAATTGGATCTGGTTGATAGGTGATGTCGATAAGGTGGTACGAAGTTCGCCGGATCAGCTACTTATCAGCATCAGCCATTTTAATGTTACCACTGCTGGGGCACTGGCCTTCCTCATGGATGGATAAGGAGGACGGGCCATAACCCACCATGCGGGCCCAATTGGGAATTGGTGGGTTTTAACGTTGCAAATGCAGCCGGGACCAACGACTTTACGCGCCTTCCGAAGCACGGAGGAGCTCAAGATAGTAAATTCCTGGTCACCCAACCTGTGACCGACCATTGCTAAAGTGGCTTAACTTCAACAATCGCAGGCTGAGAGCGCGAACCACTGCGCCACGGGCTCCTCAAACCAGATAGTTATAATATAAGTTAAATGGTAGGTACAGGCTCGTAGTACCCGAAGCCTTTGTTGATAAATGGGCTATCCATTTTTTTTTTTTATTAATACTCCTGTTGTTCTGGAGATTACCGCGTTCAAACAAACAAACTCTTTAGCATTGTGTATAACTAGCGGCCGCCCGCGGTTTTTCCCACGTCGTTCCCGTTCCCGTGGAAATATCGGGATAAAAAATAGCCTATGTGTAAATCCACTATTGACGTAACAACTACATACCAAATTACATTCAAATCCGTTCAGTAGTTTTTGCGTGAAAGAGGAACAAACAAACAAATACCTAAAAAAACAAACTGTCACACTTTTGCTGTAAATATTAGTAGGACAGGATACTAGCAACGACCCGCGGTTTCACCCACGTGGTTCCCGTTCCCGTGGGATTATCGGGATAAAAACCTTTCATCTAAATTCAGCAATCATCTCATTTTAGCCGCCTCTGTTGTTTAGTGGGACAACCACCGGTATTAGACCCAGGGGTCCCGGATTTGATTCTCAGCGGGGGTACATATTGTATTCGGTTTGGTTGGTGGTAGGACTTGTTGTAAGTCCGCCTGGCTAGCTACCACCATCTTATCTAAGTCTGACGCCATAACAACAATGTTTTTTGCATTGTTGTATTCCGGCAGTTAAAGATAAGATAGCCAGTTCCTCAGTGATTGGGGATTCCGGGAGAGGCTCGCTTCCATCTTCAGCCTTATTATTACTCAACATCAGGTATGATGAAGGCTAAGAGTCTCTCCGTATTTCATAAAAAACAAGTCCGTTCAGTAGTTTTTGCGTGAAAGAAGAACAAACAAATAAAGAAACAAACTGACATACTTTTGCATTTATAATATTAGTAGGAAGGATGTATCAAGTACCTACTAGCCGACCACCACAAAATTAGGCACATGACAGGAATGCGGTTACCTATTAAATATTAAAAACATAACTCTGACACCCGCACCCGCGAAGAAAGAAACTAAGAACACTTGTTACTTATATAGATGCAGCTTAGATGTCGTTTAAAGTTCAATTAGATTTAAAAAACATCTAAATATCGGTTAAACTATCAGAAGCATACATTGAAGTCGCACAACGACGTTGAAGTCAATGATGAAAAATACATTCATAATTATCACAAACTTACCTTTCGCTCAATCTTTCCAACACTGATAAATCTGACATTGCCTGTTTGCTAATTGCACTTTTTTGCACTTGAAATGGATAATTTCTTAGATCTTGCCACTACACTGTAGTATTCGATAATGAGCCGGCCGAGTGTGGTGTGGTGTGATTTAACCGTTAAAGTAAACAGAAAAAATATTGTCATCCCTATCTTTTTAAAGTAATATTTGAATAACGCTTTCTCTCTCTCATGGTGGTGTGATGCCTAAAATTACGACCGTTGTTGATCCACTTGCAATTGCAACCGATAACTAGAGACACGGTATAATAATATAAGTATCGATCGGAAACTTTTTCTCGAAAAGTACTGGGGTTAAGGAAATAATTTAGTATTCAAATGAAATACCTATTAATAGTCTATTAGTTGTGATAGAAACGTTTTCTATACATCTATTACTTTTTTTACCTACATAGGAATCCGTGGGCCATTATCAAAATACCTACTTACCTATTAATCATAATACCTATTAATCTAATAATCATAGATAATCACTGTATGTTAATTAATTTTTACCGTAATTCTATAATCTTATGTTATTTGATTAATGTAAATTCTATTGCATTTATAGGAATACTTTTCTTGTATAATTTTCTTGTTTAATATTTATCATTTAAAGGAAATTTATTGTCAATGTTTATTGTAGTTATGTTTTTTTTTTATTTTTTTTCTTCTTATGTTTTCGCATCGCATGATTTTCTGTGTGTACACGTATTTGGATGTCAGTCTTGTTCGAAACTTGCATTGCTCTCATTTCATGTTGTTATTGACTGTTATCTGTTGTGTATACCATAAATAAATAAATTAAACTATTACTAGGTAGGTACATATTTTGATAATGATTCACGGATCCCAATGTAGTGATCAGGGGGCTTGGACGAATTAGGTTAATTCGTCCAAGTCAGGGGGCTAATCTATGGCTATCGCTTTCAACTCGTCATTTGAATGATATTAACTAGGTACTTCACGCCATAACTTATTATGAAAGAGATTGTGATCGGGACGCGTTTTGAAAGATAAATTGAATGAACTAAATAAGTAGTTAATTTGATGTTTATTTGGATTTGTTTAAGCAAAGTAACAAATACCTTTCAAATGTATGGAGAAGTGTCAGTGAAGTGTCATATTAAAATTATTCTTTATTCAAGAAAAAGGGATTGCGTGTGCAACTTTAATTCACACAATTCCATAAATCGCCATCACAATAGCGTATGACTATCACCAGTTTTAGGTATTTAATTGGTTTAACTTAACAAGCAAAAGGTAATGTACAAGAGAATTTAGCTTTTCTGTATTAACTCTTATTGGAAATGCTCATCTACTTCGTACAGGCACTAGTATTCATATTATTATTATAAACACTGGCTCGTCGCGCTGAGTATGCACGCTCTCAAGGATCAAGAAATGTGTAATGAGCGCCTGAGAAAAAACCGTTACGCGGAGCCACAAATATCTTACAAAAATGTAAAGCAATGGTTAGAACATATGGCTGAATTCTGAAATATATGTAAGCGACATAATACGCTGTTCAAATATATGCCGCCCTGCTTTCAAAATTGAGCTTAGGAGCCAGTAAATTTCGACAGAAAGGTGGATCAACAAAGTACTCTTTTAATTTCGCTGGATCAAACAAGTGTTGGAAAAGGACTATATATATATATATATATATATATATATTCTTATCTTAAGTACACATCTTAGATCTAGAAATTGACATCTGCACCTGAACTAGTTTACACTGTTTATAACTTTTTAATTTTGCATTTTACAATGCTATTTTTATGTGATAAATATTAAGTATGATTATTTAGTTTACACTATATCTCAGGTGCAGCGCTCATTGATTGATTGATTGATTGATTTCAACCCTTAAAAATTAAAAAGTAGAATAATAATATGTTTAAATCTGCCAAAAAAGATTTTAAATAACTAGCCTTCCGCCCGCGACTTCGTTCGCGAAGACTTAGAATGTCGCGTGATTGGGTTGATTCATGTCCACCTTGTCGGACTTAAAATTGATGCCATTTTTGCTATCAACGTCCAATAAAACCCCAATAACGACATCCATATCGATTTTAACTTTATTTTACCCTTACGGTTGATTTCGGTAAAATTACAAAATATAGGCTTGTTTATTTGTGTCATAAAAAATATATAAGCCTCTTAAAACATAACAACCTAACTTTAAAACTGACGGTCTCTCATACAAACCCTGAATCGCCTATTTATAGGGTATAATTAAGGGTATAATTTCGAAAAATCCTTTCTTGGTAGATTCCTACACTGTCTCATGTACTGTAACGCGTGTACTCTACTTTAAAAATAAAAACGATCTTTATCTTGATATTGTTCTTATATATTTCATTTTAACTAATTATTTCAGATTTTATAAATATTTTATCTGACAAGGCGACCGTCCATATCTACGCACGACAGGCCTCTCTTTTTTATTTTATATCATAAACATAACCAGCCAGCAACGGCAGTGTACCAGCCTGCTTGGAGTGCGGAAACATACGATCTCTACATTCTCCTCCTGGGGTAATAAAATTAAATCATATTTTTTCTTGCATACAATAGTCATGGCCACTTTACCTCAGGTTGGGCAATTCATATACAATCACGAATGGCTCAAGTTGTTACCCAGCTAGGGTATAGCTTTTCGCAGCATGAAATAACATTTAAAATTGTAAAAAATCACAAAATCATAAACTATCTAAAGATTTTTTCGATCCGATCCTCCGTGCATTTGTATCGATCCGCCAACAGATCGAATGCTAATGTATCGATATAAAAATCTAGTGGATTGTATAAATCAATCTGAGTACCGGATCGGATCGAATTATTACCATCAAAATATGTCACATTAATATTGAAATAAAATTTGTGCAAGTAAGTCTTTCATATTATTAATTTTAATTGGCAGCGACGCTCTAATAATAGAACTGATTTGGTTTTATAGTGAAAACCTACACATTTACTTTCCGAATAGTTAATTTAATATCAATCAATTTTTCATATCATTACAATTTTTAACTGAACGTCGATTAAACAAACGATTATTTCGTCACGTCACTATTTTCGCTTTGTCAGAAAGTGTGCACACTGAAGCAGCATTTTACTCCTTCTAATTACAGGTCCGAGTATAGTTTGTCTAACTCGTACTAAGGGTACTAATCAAAAATAAGTATTTAGTTCGTTAGCATTTTGTGAAGCAGATCTACGATTTTATAAAACTGTTGTAATGAAAACGTTTAATATTTTTTTAGGAGATCAAACATGAAAAAAAAACGAAAGCTGTTTTGAATGCTCAAAAAAATCAAATTCGAGTTCTTTAATAATTTAATACTATCGGCCGCTCACGGTTTTACACGCGTAGTTCACGTTCCCGTGGCAATATAAAAAAAACTTTCTTAGTGCTGGCCTACATCGTTAAAAGGTCTTGTATGCAAAATTTCGGTTTAATCTTTTCAGCCATTTGGGTTGTGCGTTGTCTGTCAGTTAATGTATTGTTTTATTCGAATTTCATTCAAAAACATTAAATCTTGGATAAGATTTTTAATGTGCCTTCAATATGGTCTCCTGTCTATGACATTCATAAAGATAGGCTGGAGGCAATACAACGTAAATTTGCAAGATGCACGAAATAACAGATTATGAGCATCGATTAAAGTACTTAAATATGATTTCACTTGAACGGCGTTGGTGGATAAACGATATCTGCACACTTCATCAGACTGCCAGTGGTTTGACTGGTAGTAGTTTATCGGAATTATTAAAATTTAAGGTGCCTACTCGTTCTGTGCGGGCTATTCTCTATACAACCGTATAAAAACAATGTGTCTAAAAATAATCCTGTTCACCGAATGTGTTTTTACTATAATGATATTTGCGGCTGTCTACTGTTTACTGTCATGTTAATTCTTTTAAAAGATCTCTCATCTGCTCAATCTAATATTATAATTAATACAAATATATAAATTAGATATTCATAAGTATTTAATTTTTTATTGTTATTTTAATCAATTTATTAAACTTGCTTTGAAATTTGAGATTAAATTTACTAACTGTTATAATATTGTTTTGGGCATAGACTTACGCTTTATAAATTTAAAATATTTACTGTATTTATTGTTCCTCCGTCTAATGTCTGTTGTTGTGTCTTAAATAAATAAATAGAAGATTGGTTACTTATTGAATGATAAAAGTTATCGTTATTTCTATAAACTTGAATCAAATACAACGCGATAATAATTATTAACTTGTTTTCTTTTTTAAATATTAATAATAGGTCTTTCTTTACCTATGAAATTGCCAATTTTTTTCTTGCACTTCTAGAGAACCTCACTACTTCTATATTAAAAAATAACACCAATTTCTTATTTCTATATTAAATTAAAATCGAAAGTTTATTATTTTTGTTTCATATACGATTAAAAATACCTTAAAGTACTCACTATTTTATAAGAAAATTGAGCATTTATGATGTTTTAATTTTTGCATTTTCTCAATATTTTTATACTTATGATAAATTTTAAACAGAAAAATATTGGAAAAAGTCAACTCGGCCACAAGTGAATTCTCAGATGGAACTCGAACCCACGAACTTTGGGAATCCGACCCACTGCTCTAACCACTGAGCCTCGATAGCTCAGAAATATTTTTTAATTTATAAATAGTAATCTATTTAAATTTTATCAAAGGCAAAAATTACAACTTTATTAAGTATGATTTCTAAGATACTCATTATTTTTTAAATAAAATATAGCTCAGTCTTCATACAATGCCAGTTCATAAAAAAATTTAGGCAATAGCGTTTGCGGTAGTAACTACAGCAAAAATGTTTAGTATGGAATGAAAATCTTCATACAAATCGGCAATTCCATAAGTAAAGACCTAATAATAATTATATGAAACCGTTTCTTTCATATAGTCCGATGTCTTTTATTGCAAATGTGCATCTGTACTCAAATAATATAACAATACAAAAGTTATTGAAACTGTAAATTATAAGGATTCAGTTCATGTTCCTTTTGTTCACATCAATCACAAATCTGTGCGTTCAAAATGTCCGCCCCCTTTGTCAGATTTGCAGACATGAGAACAAAAATTACTATATCTTTTCCTTTAAAATAGATTTAATACTACAAAGTTCCTCTATATAATAAATATGGATATTTAATCCTTCAATGACAAAGGCAATTTAGAAATAATGCCTTTATTATTAAGTAGTTTGAATATCAAAAATCGTGTCATTGGTCTAACATAGACAAGACACGATTTTTTATATTCAAGCTACAACATTCGAGCTACAACTTAAAAAAATACTTGTCTATCTTTTCTTTAGCAACAAAGTATGCTTCTGTTTTGGATACGACCTCCTTGGAGATGAAACTTGAGTAAGTGCAACCAAACCATCACGAAGGCCTAAGACTTCTACGCGCCATAACCAATATTTTTGAATATTAAAAAAACACGCGTGCCATCTGTTGTGAGCGATGCAGCGGGGACCCACCCGTCATTGTGACCCTCCTCGCCCCGCGCTCGCTCCCCACCCCACACCCATGCGGCTTTCGTTCGTTCAAACTTACGTAGGTCAGTTACCGCCCGACCGCAGGGGAGCATGGCTGCGTCAAAAGTTTTACCGCGATCCCGCACTTCATGTTTACATTCGTTATAGACGGCGTGTACACAACAGCATATACTTTGTTTCATAGACTGTTTAGTGACTTAAAAGTTTTTCCAATAACATTTAGTGATATATCAGTGACAAATGAACTAATTTTGTGACAAAATGACCATAAACTTATATGGAATGGTTTCGTTAAAAGTTTGGATGTGCTTACTTGTGGTGGTTGGTGCGCGCGCACGTTCCGCGCCGCCCGCCCCCGCCGGCTGTCAGTGGGACTATTCGGACGCAAAGTTGAGTGAATCTAACTTTCTCACGTGTAACATCAAAACCATCGGCTCTGCAGACTTCTTGTTTAAAAACATTACCACCGCGCAGGCGTACAACATCAACAAGTTGAAGCTCACTTGCACCGACTTGTTATTCTTTGAGAGCTCTCTGCATATGAATACCGGCAGTTTCTTAGGGCAGCTACGGAAACTTGAAGACTTAAGTATCGAATACTGTAAGATTCGATATGTCCCGGCAACAGTTTTATCTCCTTTGCGGGATTTGACCAGTTTGGCGCTACGTTCATACAACACCGACTGGCCTGCTATGACAATGGAGTTTCATGCTGAGAGTTTTCGTGGATTAATGGAACTTCGATCTTTAGATTTAGGAGATAACAACATTTACACACTTCCCTCCGAAGTATTCTGCCCTCTTTTTAGTTTGGAATCATTAAATCTTACCAACAACAGGATTCAAGACATATCAGAGATTGGATTTTCTGATTGGGGCAAAGGACCGATTGCTCCAGGTAAATCCTGTAATACTGGACTTAAGATGCTTGATTTATCCCACAACAATATTTTACGTTTACCAGATAACGGACTTTCTAGTCTCAGATCTTTAGAAGTTTTGAACATTCAGAACAACTTAATTAATGAAATTGGCGACCGGGCCTTTGTCGGCTTAAATTCATTAAAAATCTTGAACCTGTCTGGAAATAAGTTAGTCGCTGTCCCACCAGAACTATTCCAGTCGTCTAGAGTTATAAAGGAAATCTCATTAGCAAACAATTCTTTGTCTGTGTTAGCTCCTGGATTATTAGAGGGGCTTGATCAGCTTGAAAAATTGGATTTATCGAGAAACAGCCTCACTAACGACTGGGTGAACCGAGATACTTTTGCCGGACTTATCAGATTAGTCATTCTCAATTTATCTTACAATGCTTTGGCTCGTCTCGATCCCAAGTCATTTCAAGATTTGTATGCTCTGCAAGTTTTGAACTTAGATAATAATGCTATTGAAACAGTGAGCAATGGAGCTTTTGCAGAGTTGAAAAACCTTCATCAGCTTTCTATGTCTGACAACAAGATTAAAACATTGAATGAACACATTTTTTCCAATTTGTTCGTACTGAGCCAACTTTATTTAGACAACAATCAGATATCGACAATACATGAAAGGTGTTTTGAGAATATTACGTATTTACAAGATTTAGGATTGAATGGAAATAGCTTGAATATGGTTCCTGAAAGCATTAAGAAGCTTCGCTTTCTAAAGTCGCTTGATATTGGCAAAAATAACATCGCTAAAGTTAGTAACACATCATTCGAGGGCTTAGAAGAGCTTTATGGACTACGTCTTGTTGACAATCATATCACAAGCATACCAAAAGATACTTTTAGTACTTTGCCTTCTCTACAAGTACTAAATCTAGCTTCTAATAGAATAGAAACAATAGAACAAGATGCGTTTGTCTCAAATCCTACACTAAAAGCTATACGATTAGATGGCAATAAGTTGACTGACATTCGAGGAGTTTTTGACAAATTGAATACCCTCGGTTGGTTAAATGTATCTGATAACAAACTCATCTACTTTGATTATAGCTATATGCCAGAAAGTCTGGAATGGTTGGATATTCATAACAATAACATCACAAAATTGGAAAATGAACATAATACGCAACAAAATATTCGAATGCTTGACGTTAGCTACAATGCTTTAGAAAACGTCGATGAACGGTCGATACCTGACTCAATAGAGATCCTTTTCTTAAATAACAACAAGATTCACACGATTCATCCAGGTACCTTCATACAAAAAAGAAACTTAGAAAAGGTTGTCATGTCGGATAATAAATTGAGAACCATCGAACTCTCGGCGTTTACTTTGCCCCACATACCGAAACACAGATTGTTGCCAAAGTTCTTTATTGGAAATAATCCATTTGTCTGCAACTGCCATATGATTTGGTTGCAAAAAATTAATCTTTGGAATCACATGAGGCAATATCCACGTTTTGTAGATTTAGATTCAGTAACGTGCGAAGTCGTAAACAATAAATATGGAGGAAAAGCAAACCTAATGGATGTCCCTGAAAGTCAATTTTTATGTTCGTATGAAACGCACTGCTCTTCAAGTTGCTTTTGTTGTGATTTTGAAGCATGTGACTGCAAAATGACATGCCCCGAGGGTTGTTCCTGTTTCCACGATAGTAACTGGAATTCAAATGTGATTGATTGCTCCAGGGTTGGCTACACAGATATACCAGAGAAGATCCCGATGGATGCAACTGAACTTTATCTCGATGGGAATGACTTTGGTGCACTAAGTAGCCATTTGTTTATCGGAAAAAAGAAATTGCATAAGCTTTACTTAAACAACAGTAACATTGCTACTATTGACAACGACACTTTAAACGGTCTCCATTCTTTGACTGTCCTTCACCTCGAAAACAATCATCTGACTGAGTTGTGTGGAGGCGAATTCTCGCAGTTGAAGCATTTGAGAGAGTTATATTTAAATGATAACCTCTTAACAAGTGTCTCAAACAAGACTTTCGAGAACCTGTCATCTTTAAGAGTTGCACACTTACAAGGCAATAAAATCCTCGACGTTGACAAAAAGTTAACGCACATGATCCACTTAGAAAATATCAATGTGCGAGGCAACATCTTCACCTGCAACTGTGATAACGTATTACTCTTGCAAAACTGGTTCAAGAAAAATTATGAAGATCCCGCGGACATGTTTTGTGCCGATGAAAATGGACTTGTATCAAATGTGACTGTGTTTGATGTGATTGACAAGTGTCGTGATTCAAGTGTTACGGACAATACTATCCCTACTGAAAATCAACCATACCAATATGATGAAGTGAGCACGATTAAACTGAACTTTGTACCTCTGTTAGCCGTAGTGTTGATAAGTGTAATACTGATACTATTGTTTGGTGCCTTAGCTTTTTCATTTAGGCAAAATGTCCGCCTTTGGGCTCATTCTAAATATGGTGTACGATTGTTCAAAAGTGCATCGATTCAGGAAAGTGAGCTTGATAGAGATAGGTTGTATGATGGATATGCTGTGTATAGTTTATTAGATGACGATTTTGTTACAAAAGTCGTGGCCCCTGAAATGGAGCAATCTGGTTATACAATGTGCTTCCATTACAGGGACTTGCAACATGTCCATGATAATTATTTAGCAGAACAAATAACAAATGCTGCCGAGTCATCTAAGAGAATATTAATGTTTGTATCTTTTAATTTCTTACAAAACGAATGGTCCAAAATTTCATTTAAGACAGCTATCAAACATGTAATTACTTCGATCCATCCCTCAATTAGACGCCATAGGGTTGTTTTTATATTGACCACAGACGTTAGTGCTCTTAATTTAGATGTGGACTTCCAAAATTATCTAAAAACTTGCAATGTACTTATATGGAACGAGAAAAAGTTTTGGGAAAAAATTAGATTTGTGATGCCTGATATTTCTAATTTACAATGGAATAAGGATACAATTAATTATAATCACGCAGTTTGTCCAAACGCGCGTAGACACCCTTCGAGGTACACAGCCTCGCCCACTGCGCCTGAGCACTGGTATAAATACGATGCGATTCCTCCGCAAACACCACCCGCGAATACTGTAATAAATATAGAGGATGATACGTCAATGCTCACAAATACGACATTGACGAGTCAAATTCCCGATGGGGAGAATTTACATCATAGTTACATATCTATAGACACTCAAAATTACGAACAGCCGTACGGCGGTCGGCCTAGACCACCTAATACGCTGCGCAAACACACCGGGCACCACTCCCCTTCTATGTTAGATGAACAAGGTTACTTACAACCCCGTTCATCAGTCCATGAATGCTTACCACAAACCCATTCAGGCATCCATAGATGATAAGGCAACACAAATCTATTTTTATCTCCAAAAGATATATTTAATGGATCGTCACATTCCAAGCACATGTGTAAGATACTTTTTATGTTGCCCTGCCTTATTAAAAAGTGATAATTTTACAAAAATATCGGTTAACGTTTTGGCCAAATGTAATGACTTGTTCCTTTGTAGATAACAAATTGTCATGCATGTTACTATGAGACTGTATCTATTGTTATAAATATATTGTAAATTTATCGATATAGGATGCCTTATAGATCATTAATGTAAAGCGCGTAGATAATTTATAATGAAAGCAGCCAAGAATTACGATTTATTGCTGTCCATTAAGACTGACATAATATTATGTACTAAAATGTTTAAGAGTTTTGCCAGTATCATTGATGAATATAAACTTAAACATAAGTATTTTCGTATAGTATATTATCTCACTGTTACCAAATATATTGTAGATACTATGTGGCTAATCAATGTTTATAATTATTATTTCTGTACAGTTTTACTAGTCATTAGTTAGGGATTGAATAGTGTTGAAATTATGTAGATATGTAGATAACTTGGTTACATAGTTTTATGATGTACTTACCTAAATAACTATCGTTAACTATGTAACTAATTGTACCTATGTGAATGTATTATAATTGTATAAACAGTCGACTGTTAAACAAACTAAATTAAAATAAAAAATATTATGAAAATATTATATCGTTCATATTTATCCCGACCTAAATTATCTAATAGGTTTAAAAAGTAATTTGGCCAACAAACAAGAAAGGGCCAGGCCATCATTATTATTTTCAGTATCCTATAAACCACATAATTAGTTTGTTTTAAGAGCAGAGATGTTTCACAAAACCTTTTTGTTTACCGCCAAAGATAACAAAAACTGTGGGCCATTGTGTATACGCCAAATGTCGGTCCGTAACAGTTAGCTTCGTTGTTTCGAGATCACCGTTTATTGAGAAATGAGAAACGTCGTATCCTTCACAAAAAAGTCCAGAAATAATTTCGGCTTGCCGACAATCATCGCGGGCCATAATGATGGTCCTTTCCCAGGTAGAAAATGCTCCTAAGTCATATTTCAACCGTCAGGACGGCTATGGTAGCTATAAAAGAGATTTACAATACGTTCTGTATTCAAGGCTAGTTAGATGGGTATTATTGTGACCTTCTGTCGGACACGGTCCGAGGAGTTTTTATTGATTTTTTTTTAATGTGTGTAAAGTGCGAGGTTCGGCACCCACGACATATGGTGTGACTTATTCCAAAGAGCCGGTGACCGACTGGCTTAATTTTTTCTTGATGAAGTCCACTCCAGAGGTGCATTCTTCCAACTGTCACTGTTTACTTTATGGCTTTAAATTAAATTTAATAGCTTTTTGTATTTGAATATTGACATAATAACTTTTTAGGTATTAAATAGAAAAGCTGTTCTTCAGTTTAATTTTTTTATGGATTGTCGAAATAAAGACATTTGTTTTTTTTTTTTGGAAGATTCTGAAATTCGTTAAAATACTATAAACATTTATTTTTATCTGCATATTTACGCTAAACTTCTTACAGGAAAGAAGAATAAAGTACCGTGACTCAATTTGGGCCGTAATAATTTACTTAAATAGTATTTAACGAGCATCAGATCATCCATGTAAAACAAATGCGGTATATATTACTACATTTCCTTCACATACAATTTTCTAGGGAATCTTCAGGTTCAACTGACACTTCATTAAATATTCGCAGTTATTTAATTACTTTAAAGGAAAATAGTAAGTAACAGTTATTCTATTCAATATCAAAACAAGTAGTAAATCACATTGCTTTTCATAGATGATCATTAGGTAAAGCAACTATGATCATCATAATATATCATAGGGAGATATAAGTTTGCATCAAAATCATTATTAAATGAGTGAGTATGCAGATCTTTTGTGATGCTAATGCAATGTGGTTATAGCGTCACTAGAGAATGTAGGACAAGTACATAGGCGAATGACTACAATACACAAGGTTTTAGGAATGAAAACATTTTATCCAACTATTCAACAGTCACAACAATAATACAATGGCTCTTGTTTAGTCGATACACTATTGTTAATACAGATCAAAATATTATTCTACAATTATTATTTAAAGTAAGTATAGTACAATCAACGGCAACTAACTAATGCTTATGCAAAAGACGATTCCGAAGTTCAAAGATAATTAGAGAAATTGTACAGTTTTGTATCTAACCTGCCGTTGACTGTATATTGAACAGCATATTAAACTTCAGTAAGTAATAAGAGTCATAATTAATAGAGTTATATAGACTGTGACATGTATTGTAGTACAGTGGACAGTTCATTAAACTTATCAGTGCCACATAAATTACTTTCAACAACCAAATATCGGTAATCAATACACATTCTATAGAAATAAGCATCATTCAATTCATGTAGGTATTCTACTCTACTTTGCATTAATAGTATGTTATTTCTTGCTGTTATTATTTTAGTACCAATTGTACAGTGGATAGTTCATTAAGCTTATCAGTTGCATTGCAAAAAAAGCTCTTATTACCTTCATGCGTTTTGGGAAAAAGTTTTTAGTATGTCCCAAACCTCAATCATACATGACTTTGTATGAACAGTTTGCTTTGAATTGAATTTGATACGTTCTCAACTTGAAATAGTTAATTCAGAAACTGACCATTAAAATGAAGGTAATAAGAGCTATTTTTGCAGTGCAACTGATAAGCTTAATGAACTGTCCACTGTACGATAGGTATTAAAATAATAACACCAAAAAATAACATACTATTAATGCAAAGTAGAATAGAATACCTACATAAATTTAATGATGCTTATTTCTATAGAATGTGATATTGATTACCGATCTTTAGTTGTTAAACGTGAATATGGGTGACCTTAGACAACTTTTTCATTAGAAATTATAGTAATAAGTAAATAATAAAACGAACAAAGGCAACATTTAACTAAATGTATAAAATACTTATGGTCTCATTGACCAATTTGGCATTGGTCATCTTCTTTCTTGTAGAGGTACACTTTGACTTTGTACATAACTCTATTATTAGTTAATACAGTTTACAAAAGTCCAAGGAGGACCCCGTGGTGCAGTGGTTCACGCGCTGGGCCTGCGATTGTTGAGGTTAAGCAACTTTCGCAATGGTCGGTCACGGGATTGGTGACCAAAAATTTACTATCTCGAGCTCCTCCGTGCTTCGGAAGGCCGTTGTTCCCGGCTGCATTTACAGTCGTTAAAACCCACCAATCCGCATTGGGCCCGCGTGTTGGGTCATGGCCCATTCTCCTTATCCATCCGTAAGGAAGGCCAGTGCCCCAGCAGTGGGGACATAAAAAATGCCTGATGACGATACGATGACGATGACGACAAAAGTCAAACAGTATGTATTTTATTAGAAGGATAATAGTAATTCTATGTAAAAGGCCTAAAATTAAGCTATTAGGAAAACATGAAAGTGTTCTCAGATCAGACTAGTTTTACTATTTTGTTGTACTCGTAGGTAATCGTAAGTATTTAATACCTCTAACGTCACGTCAAACAAAAATCAAATTCAAATATTTTAATTAATCATTTGGTAGCAGGACATTGGTGTCCAGAGAACAATGAAATATCTATTGTTTCTCATAACACGGATTCCGAGAGGTTAGGTTAACCTCTCAGGAGTCCCAGGCACAATTAATATTCTATTGACACCGGTGGCAAAATGACACATTAAAAATATTCTCATAACAATTTAAAACTTTCTTGGTAGCATCAATATTAAATTACTATCCTATTACAAAACGTTACATACGAGTTATGTAGCTAAAATAAAAGGTAATAAATTACACTGTCTGGTCTAACTAATAAAATTCAGTCTGACAATTACCAAGTTGAATTTTGTTTTTAACATCGTCCGCCTAATAGGAGCTTTCACTTCATTAATCTCTCAGTTGACTTGTGCCTCATCCAATATGTCTACATCGACTTATTCAATGAGGTTTTGTTGTTTATTTTATTTATTAACAAGCTCTATTCAAATTCTCAAGCTGCAATGAGTAGCTAACGAAAGCAGGCAGCGATTGGTAAGAACAATCGTTGTTAATAATCTACAGACATAAAATAGGAAGTGGTTAATTTTCGTTGAGACTTGCCTAACTTATCATTTAAGTTTTAAATACATATTTCAACATTTTCCTTTATTATGTAGAAATAATATAATATCAAGAAAGTATTACTTGTGTGTTGTTATATCTGGGGACACGGTAGTGTCCCCGCCAAGACGGAGCCAAGCGAAGTGCAAGTTTACAACCAACATTTTCTCGAAGAGCTTTGTCGTTTTTTATGAAGCTTCACTACTTCGGTCTGATTTATACTAGATCAACCAAATTCGCGGAATATAACATCAATATTGGTCTTAAAATCCTGTTTTCACCACTCACTCACGACGATCATCAAAATTCTTAGGCTACTTCCTGATATCCTAGAAAGTTGAAATTTGGTACGTAGGCTAGTATTAGTACACAAACAACAAAAAAAATCTAAACCTTCGAAATTTTACCACTCAACCTTAAAACGAGGGGATGGAAGTTTATGACACCTTCGCCAATTATAATGCTAGAGGTCTGAAAATTGATATAGAGACTCTTTGGTATGAAAAATAAATTACGTATTTCAGAATTTTAAGTAAATCATACAAAAAGAAGTGAAATCCCACCAAAACATATTCTTGTAAATGTTAAATGCCAAGACGTCACCAAATCATCATATAGCTCACACTGTCAAAAAGTTATTAGATCTCAAGTAGAGCCGAGCTTCTAACTCTACACGCCCTAACTCTATTAGCTCTAACTTCACTCTACACCTAAGTCAAAATATATGGCTTGGCCGTTTCGCTGCCTTGACATGCCTGAATGAATTATAAGTGTTCATTACTTTTTTGCTACATAATAGTTCTCGTAGTAACGAAACGGCAAAGCCATATACATTGGTGGTCAGATAATTAGAAACACTAGTCGATTCTCATACAAACGAGGTAACTTTGGAGCCTTGGCTGAGATCAGATTAATCGGGTGTGTATAGCAATCTAGATCTCCTCCATTCACTCCCTGGATGACCATTGTCAGATCACAGTTCGGTCAATCCTTGGCAGAGAACCAAGGCTCCAAAGTTACCTCGTTTGTATGAAAATCGACTAGTGTTTCTAATTATCTGACCACAACTGTATATTGACTAAGGTGTAGATTTATAAAGTTAGAGCGTGTAGAGTTAGAAGCTTGGCTCTACTTGATTTCTGATGACTTTTTGACAGTGCGAGCTATATGATGACGTCGTGGCAGAACATTTTGACATGAAAATGTTTTTGGTTGGATTATTTTTTATCACTCAACTATATCCAATTACAAGGCTCAGACCTGTAAAGAACAACATTAATCTTATGTACGAGAAAATCTTCTCAAAAATATCAGAATGCGATATGTTATATTTTGCTTGTTTAGTTATTATCGAAGACTTTATGATTCAAAATCAAAAAGGAAAATTCCAACATAAAAATATGATAGTTGTTCACGTTGATACTTGATATAGCCTTTTCAGTGAAACTTGAATCAGACTCACATACTTATCTAAACCATCAATAAGTCATACCCAGGTAACGTATCTACCCCAGTTTTATCTCGAAATGGATTCGAAACATTTCTTGTCCAGAAATACCTGCTATCAATATCAGAGGATATCGTTCTGCGGGGATATCTCTGGATTTCACGGTTACACGCACCATTGAGTCCCCGGTCATACCGATGTGTCCTGGCTAAGATAAGAAATTGACCGGATATCCAATCGTGAGCCCTTTACGTAATTCGTATTTGGAAGCAGCAGTTATTTTGTTATTTGAGGGTAGTTATTTATTGATATAAGTATGAGTATATTTTTTGGCTCCCTTCCATTTGTTTTGTGAGTAGTGAAGCTGACATTTGGAGTTGATAGCAGTTTTATGATCTTTATATACTAGCGGTCGTTTTAGTCCAAGTAGGCAGGGGTTATAATATAAATATACCTATAACGTTAGATAGCCTGCAAACTACGTTAAGATTAGCGGATACATAAATGAATTCATTAAAAACAAACAAAATCTTATTAAAGTAATAATATGACCGATTGAAATAGGTGTCAAAAGATGAATTAACATTAGAAAAACTATAAAAAGGCAGATTGTAATAAATTTTCGATAAAAACACCAACAAACAAAATTAACTGATAAATATTTATGAAAGTAATTCTCAATTAATTCAATATTAATGCATTACTTATAGTATAATATTTTTTAATACCACTTAACCTTTTACTTACAACACCTTGTTTAAGCAAAAACTATTTTCAATACTTAACCACTATAGGAGCCAACGAGAATGCGGCCCATCCGATAAAAAGTGGCTAACGTAACTACTTTAGAGTCTTGCAACTTTGTACAGGACTACATACTTTTAAAACGGGAACGGAGTCGTAAATCTAAGACACTGCCTATGCTTACAAAAACACATTCAAGGCACTGTAATAAGTAAGTAGGTATTCAAAGGAATTTAAGGTTACCTTATGTTTTAAAATATTAATTCTGACACATCGATTTTGACCGAAATATTTTCATTTGAGCAATCAATCAAATCTGACATGTTCGAATAGTTCGTCGGAACAATAATCGGCAAAGAAATTTTTTTGAAGCCACAAACATCACACAACAAAGGCAGTGACTAATCCGAGTTCTCAGGGTCAAATCAAATCAGATAAATTTGTATGTCCACGATGGCGTTTGATCGACGTCTGCTATCCGACGGCAAGCACACTCTTCTGTTTTGAACATTGAGTAAATTTGTACGGCACTGGTTCAGCCAGCCACCCGCTGGTCCGACACAGCGTTTCACACTTTTAGTCGGTATACTTGGGCCAAAGGTCACGTCCTCTCACTCAAAGTTCCACCAGGAGCGTTCCGTTCGGAATTGGATCGTGACAGAGAGATTCTTATCGTGATTTTCTGGCCAATTCACTGTTGTTAGGATGGGTAATCGGAGCATGGGAACACAGAAATCGGAACTAACCAAATTATTGTAAGTCAAATAAGGAGATGTTTGAAGCGAGATTGGGGTTACGCCCGACCAAGTATTTGCACGTGTAGTTTCTAAGATTGCTATTTGATTTGAGCATAATTTTATGTACATATTGGTAGTGTTAATTGAAGTAATAGATGTGTAGGATAATTGAGTTCGGCAAACAAAATGTACTTTTGACTGAAACTGATAAAAATAAAGAAACAGTAAATTTACTCACGTTATTATCGGTAAACTTTTCCGTTTAATTTTGCACAATGATTCGTGTGTCACGTAAATATTTTTTAAAAAAGCAGTACAAGAACAGTTCTTTGTATAAGTAATTAAACAACATTTCCTCTGATTAATTTAAATATAAACTTGAGATAAAATATCGTAATACTTGGAACTGATAAGTTGAAGCGGAAAGTATGTATTTTGAGATAATGATTAGCTCGAACTTGTTTCAAAATTTTTATTGTATAACGTTGTTAGGAAAGATATTCCAATGAGTAAATTCGATGAAACCCAAAACCGTATAAACAAATGCAATTGTAGCAGTAGGGTTCGCACAAAAAACTATTGAAATAGTATCGAGCATATAATGTCAAAATATGAATGGGAAAAGGTAGTTTCGTTTACGTCCGGTAGGAACGATGCTCAATATCCCATTCTCATACATCTTTTTACTTTACTTCCTCGATACTCGAAAGTTATTCGTGCTAGGCCATAAGATGTTTAAATCAATGACTACGTATTCAACTATTTGTTTTTTTTTGTGAAAGTTAGCGTCTGTCACCAGCGCTGTAAATAAAAAGTAATGCCGCTCCTTTTTTCCCGTGAAATACTTCAATAAGAGAAAGTAAATTGGGTTATGGGAATCTGATCCCGGGTCATTCAGACAGAAAATACTGTCACGATCTAACAAAAAATGAGTGGGAAACTACGATTTTGTCGAAGATCTCAAGTCTCAATTGTCAAAGATATAACGTCTTGTAGTTTACTTGACTGAACATTATGTATATCTCTGGTAATCTGGAAATATCGAACTGATTTTTTTATACTTTACATTACATTTTCGGCCAAAATGTTGCTCATAGTAAAAATCATGGCACCCTTATGGCAAATTATTATCTTTAAAATTGATTAGAGTTAAATCCCAATTGAAAAAGAGAATAAAAAAAAAACAAGTGTTTAGTTAAGTGCTATTACTTAAAAGTACCTAGTTAAGTAATTGAATTAAAGTTAAGTACTGACACCAGTAGCATTTAGTTAAATGGGTAACAAATATAAACAAATATAATAAATATAAATATAACAGAAATAATCTATTCATAAAATAAAAATAAAATTGAATGAAATAAAATAAAGTAAAATTAAATAAAAATTAAATACAATACTAAAACACCACATAACCACACACATCCCTAATAAAAAATAGAGGAGAATAATAAACATTAAATTAGAACTAAATTAGGATTAGAATTATTAAAATTAGAACACGTTATTTAGACAACCAACAAGATAAGCCACTATGTCTTTAATTTCATTGATTATTGTTTTGTAATCGTTCCAAAAAAGGTTATTAAATTCAAAATAAATATATTAATTAGTCCCTTAATATTTTTCAAGCTT
Source organism: Chrysoteuchia culmella (assembly GCA_910589605.1). Classification (NCBI taxonomy): domain Eukaryota; kingdom Metazoa; phylum Arthropoda; class Insecta; order Lepidoptera; family Crambidae; genus Chrysoteuchia; species Chrysoteuchia culmella. The sequence continues at coordinate 14,894,272 of OU342653.1, forward strand.
AAGTGTACTGATTGTAACTCGTTGACTAATTGACCAAGACTGCCCGATTCTTGCTTGAAAGGTTCCAAGTTGTCATAAAACTGTTTACACATTCTAGAGCTAGCCTGTTTGTACGAACACACACAAAACCTTCCTGGATAAAGAGAAACATATTTTTTTTAATGTGTACTTCGTCCTATCCTATCCTATCCCACTAATATTATAAATGCGAAAGTTTGTGAGAATGTTTGGGTGTTTAGATTTTTGAATGTTTGTTACTCTTTCACGCAAAAACTACTAAACTGATTTGGATGAAATTTGGCGCACATATAGAAGATAGCTTGGCTTAAACTTTTTATCCCGATATTCCCACGGGAATGGGAACCATGCAGGCTAAACCGCAGGCGGCCGGTAGTCGTGGCTATTTTTGGGGCCTATACCTAGTAGTAAAATACTTTATGCGCGTGCGCGTGCAATACGATGATAATGACGACTTGAAATTGTTGACACGATTGATAAAATTGGTCGAATAGGTTTTGTAGCTCTTCATAAACGTGGATATAGTGCATCTTGTTGCATATTACGATGCGTTGAATGCAACGGACAAATTTTTAACGAGTTCAAAAGTTTGACTTCGTTCCATTGTGAAGTATGTGTCAGAAGGCATAACGGGCTTATCTGATGTTAGATGCCACTTATAACTTCCAATTGTACCTGTGTTCATTAATTCGATAATACTGTATTATAAAGTGAACAAAAGCGTTTTATTTTTTTCTAAATTAAAACGAAGGACAAATGTTACCCTGTCAAAAATCTAAGTATGTTCGAGAACGATAAAATCGCATGTTTGTTTTTTTATTATGAAATCGCATTATGAATGTAATTAACGTGTTTATAGTACTCTAAGGATGAAGTTTTATAAGGATCTAAGAGCTCTTCTCTCTCACTTTGTTAATATTTCATAAGCGTCTATTTTCATGACCCCAATTCATAATAATTGCAAACGGATTACTTTCAAACTCATAAAATCATTATAAATTGTTACATGTTCATGTTCCTATAACAAATACCAATCTGTAAATCACAGATAAGAATAGTAAATTACAATTTTGATTCGACGATTAGCATGTATATTATATATTTTATGTAGCACCTATTTAGTCAATTTACATTATTTCTTCATATTTATTACACTATTCACCGTACATAAAACAACACATCAGTTATAAATTTCGCTCAAATTATTACGTCCGCAAGCATCATCAATCCGACACCGACCACCAAGTATCTCTATAAAAACATGGTCAAGCTAGTATTGACTTGGAACAACCGGTCCTAAGTGGAACACACCAATAGACAGTTAAGTTCCTAACACACGTGCCATGTTAACAGTTTGACTATTGTAAGTGTATTGACGTACGTTTCAATACAAGGAAGTATTGACGGCCGAATTCCTAGTGCACTGTAATAAGAGCTATGTTGCCCTGATTGTCGCCGTCTTACACTCTGTTTGAGAACTATTGTACTCGTCAGTTTCAGTGAAGGTTAATAGAAGAAGAATAACGAAAACAAGTCTGCAGTGTGTGAACATGCTTTTGAGGGACCCGCCCACTATATCAGGTTTGATAAGCCACAGTTCCTCACCAGGGAACAAAAATTCGCCCCCGAATGCTACATGAGGCTATTGAAGTCACCAAATATCCAAATTTCAATAAAGATGATGGGTGGAAGATACCACCAGCTTGGGACCCTATTATCCACAAATTAAAGTCTCAACCCAAATCACGCACTGCAAGACCCAAAAATACGGTTAGCTCTTTTTGTAGATAAATATCAAAATGTATAGGTGGAGATAACCATATCTTAAGGGGCCATACAAAGCTAGAAGAAATAAGGATTTCCCCCGCGCGTCCCGCACCCTACGCCGCTGTCGACTAGCTCCGCGCGTGTCGTTATCGCAGGCCGAGAACAAAGTTCGCTTGAGTTTACGTGCACAGTGTAATGAAGAAAACAGAGACAAGTGTCGCATGTATATACACATACTTAAGGGCCCATACAAAGCTAGAAGAAATAAGGATTTCCCCCGCGCGTCCCGCACCCAATGCCGCTGTCAACTAGCTCCGCGCGTGTCGTTATCGCAGGCCGAGAACAAAGTTCGCTTGAGTTTACGTGCACAGTGTAATGAAGAAAACAGAGACAAGTGTCGCATGTATATACACATACTTAATGCATTCAAATAGATATTCCTGGTGAGTACTGTTTATTATTTATTTTATAAATTACGTGTTTTAATAATATTTATAATGTTTTTTCTGTTTCAGATTGGCAACAGTGTAGCGCGAATAAAAACAGGAGATGAGTACTTTTTATTATGGTAATCCTTAGGTAACCTGAGGATTAATAATAAACATACAAGTAATAAATATATAAAAAATGTGCGACATTACATTTTGTATTGTAATGTGGTTTGGTGAACCTCCCGCATTATTATTCGTTTTACTTATGTTAATAACCATCTTGGGATCCATTGGTCTGTATGCCTAGTGTGAGTTTTGTTTGCTTACGTGAAATTTATATGAAAAAAACACAATTTACACGTTCTGACAGGGGTTCAGTACGTCTCTCAATAATAATTAATTACTATACTAATTAATACGCTCAACATAAAGATCATAAACTATTTGTACCTTTTCTTATTAATTCGTGATTTTAATATTGAAATGCAAAAAATATTATAATATACCCAAAACCCATGTAAGAAGGAAGCGTGAAAAATAATAAACTATTCAACAAGCAACTTTATTTACATTTTCTTACGTTTAGCTTCAATACTCATTGATATTGCTCCTTTTCGTTTATTTTTGCTTACATTTACTAGCGGACTGCTTAAGGTAGTACGACTTCCATACTAACAAACATTGCACATTCATTGGTTCATCATACATTAATAATTCATAAAAGCATGTGCAACTAACTCGTTTTAGTTATTTGTTAGCGAGAAATTATTAAATAAATGTACTTTCATACATGAGGTATATAAATGCGATGAGTCACACACACATACATAGAATTATTTAAATTATAAGATGTTATCTATTCGTGATTTATGTATGAACGTAATTTTTTTTTTGTTATTTCGCGCTAACAAATAACTGAAACGAGTTAGTTGCGCATGTATTTATGAATTATTAAGGTATGATGAACCAATAAATGTGCAATGTGCGTTGTATGGAAGTCGTACCACCTTAAGGGCATATTTCGAGTCTGACGAGGATCCACTAATTCTGGCAAAACATGTTGCATATAAAAGTCTTTCAGTTTCGGTAGCATAAAGGTCTCCCAAAGTTAGCCGTCTCTTTAAATTTTTTCAATTTGCATACTCACACAGTACACAACTATAAGGGTATTTTTAAAAACCTTTTGGGACGACAACATTCGCCATCCGTATTTTTTTCTTGCAACGTCAGATCAAAATTGGACAATGAACTACTTCAAATAAAATCAAATCATCTTTATTCACATAAAACAGAGTAAGTTACAGATGGTCGTTTACAATGTTGATCTTCCGTTTTGCCAAACAAAGGGCATGTGAAATGTCACTATAAAATAAAAGGAAATGATTATTACGGTAAATAATTGCAAATAAAATAAAATTGTATAGCATTAATGTCATTAATAATAATAATAATTCATTTTATGTCATTTTTTTAATTAAAATACTCCTCAATTGAATAAAAACATTTCCTTGTTAACCATATTTGCAGTTTTTTCCTAAATATAGGTAAACTAAGCTCCGTTATTGATTTTGGTAATTTATTAAAAAAAATATGCAATTAGGATAACAATTCCTTTTATAATACCTTGTATGCATTTTAGGTAACATCAACTTACCATAGTTTCTCGCTAATCTACAGGTATCTATATTTTTAAAATTAAAAATATGGGAATGTTTCTTAACAAAAATGCAACACTCCAATATGTACTCAGAGGGGAGGGTAAGCAAATTTAGTTGTGGAAATAATTGTCTACAGGACGTCATTGGAGGAACGTCACATATAGCCCGGATACATTGGTTTCTGCGATATGAATGTGTAATATTAGGTAGATCGTAGTATCGTGCCTTGAGGGACACCTACATTATTTACCGCATGTGTCAAGCAAAAAGATACTTCTTCATTATTTTTATTTATATTTTTTATTTCTACATATTGACGCCGATTATTCAGATACGATTTTAACCAGTCTAATGCTACCCCTCTCAAACTATATCTTTCGCATTTGTACAGGAGAATGTCATGCGAGACAAAGTCGAATGCTTTGCTCATATCAAAGAAAAACGCTATTGTGTCTATGTTCTGGTCTATATTCTCTGTTACAGTTTTTACTAAGTTAAATGCTGCAAGTGTAGTGGATTTTCCTTTGCGTAAGCCATTTTGTTCGTGGTTGAGAATGTTGTGTTTCTCTAGGAACTCGAAAATTCTTCCGTGCATTGCTTTTTCATACACTTTAGCAAGTACCGGAGTCAGTGCTATTGGTCTATAATTATCCAGTGCCTCTGAGTCATCTTTGTTATGACAGAAACCTTCAATGTTTCTGGAAATTTGCCTTTAGTGAATGAAAGGTTGATAAGATAAGACAAGCCATCGGAGAGAATTAATGCACAATATTTTAACACTTTTGTAGGCAATTCATCGAAACCAGTTGATGTTGTGTTGTTTAGGGATTTTATAATTTTGAATATTTCTTCTTGCGTAGTCGGTTATAAGAATATAGTTTTATCTACAGATTTAATGTTATGATTAGATGTCTCATTAGATTGATTACTATTATTAAATGTCAAATTTTGATCAGATGTCAGGTTATTATTACATGTTAAATTACTATTCGTTTGTTTATTTATTATGTCAATATAATAATAACAAATAGATTACAAATGTCAGGTGGATTTTTAATTAAATTGCCATCATTATTTTTCATTTTGTTTCTTCTATGCTCAGATCTGAAAAAGAGACAATAACATGTATTTGTGTCTAACAATAAAAACATGTAGGGTTGTATAATGTCTTCGACAATATAAGTATTATTAATTTTACAAGCTTATCTTCTTTTAAATTTCCCTGGTTATTGAAGTTACTAGAATAAATTAGGACTGGATTTACACCATGTACCTGTTTATATTTGAGACTCCCGATATTTCGGCGCAGTTGCATGCGCCATGGTCACGGAAGAACTGTTGATTGTTGCGGGTTGATGTTATTAGCACACGAATAGATCTACCTTCTGTCTAAGTCTAAGTCTTTTATTTCGCTCGATACTGGTACCACTGTCTGCAAACTTACTTGCATTTTAGCCCTCACATTGTCATTATCTAAATGTTGTTGCTGCTCATCATTAATTAAAGTAGAAGTAACATCAGGAATTATGTTTGTAAGATCTGCCAATACGATTCTAAAAAACAGAAAAATAATACATTTTATAACTGTTTTGTTTTGTCATGCACCAAAGCACTTTTAAGGTATTGAGTATTTTAAAATACCTTTTGGGACTAATACATTCGCCATTCGTAGCTTCCTGCACCGACATATCAGAATTGAACATTGAGCTACCTGTTACAATGCTGTTACTACTAGACTCGGCTCTGAAATAAAAACCGGAAACAGGTTCAGCCCGAGGAAATAAAGAAAATAAATTCTGATCATTCAGGTGGTCATCAGTCATATGGTTCAGGGAGGAGGCAATCTTAGCTTATTTCATAATTGCAAACATTTTGCACGTAAAACTGTGTGCCGGGGGGGGAGGGGGTCAATGGCAATTGTCCCCCCCCCCCCCTTTTGTTTGTGCCTGAAACTAAAAAAAGTATACTATGTATTTACTTATAATAAATTACTACTTTTACCTAAAAAGTACAGTCAAATAATATCTTTAATCAATTTCAAACATTAAAACTGGCACTGAATTCTGACAGATATTTGACATAATTTTTAATCAAGTAAATATACTAGAAAAAAGCAACTTGTCTCATGTCGCCCTGACGGGACATGAGACAAGTTGCTTTTTTCTAGTATATTTACTTGATTAAAAATTATCACATAAAAATAGCATTGTAAAATGCAAAATTAAAAAGTTATAAGATATTTGACAGTTTTGTATCTTAATATGCTGCTCGTCGAATACTTGTCTACTTTCTACAAAAGCTTTTTTTTTATCTCTGTTTGCTACAATTACCTATACCTAGGTTATGATTAATTAAATATTAACATTATTATTAATAAAATTATACATACCTTCGAGCAAACTCCATAATCGGCGCAAGTAATTTTCTCTGAATGCATTTTTTTCTTTTAATATTACTTTTATTTCCCATATTTACACAAATAGATTTTTTAAATAATCTACGTGCGAAATCGTCGCGGAGCGTAAGGCAAGCGCAGTCCACACGTCTCAATGGAGCACTCACGACTGAAGAGCGAGGAGCGAATCAGACAGAAATACGGTGAAATAACGCATGCGAAAGAGATGCAAACACCGGTGTCTGTTTTAAAAACATCGACGTAAGCGACATTATGGTTTTTAATTTATTATTAATGAACTACTTAAAATTTTAAAAATCCGTCAATCACAAAACTAGACAACTAGCTAAGGTATTTTTTAATAATAGTTTTAAGACTAAAGAATTAATAGCGGTTGACACAGCATTGAAAAACTACAAAATTGGAAGTAACTTTACGATTTTTTTCTATCGAGAAAAGTTTTAGCAATCGTGTTTCTGTCAATCACATAACTGAGTACTATAGTCTACTTTCTACAGTATTTTTTTGGGGCCGATAAATCCAGTAATACTATGTGAAATCCTTGATCAAAAATGTGTATTTGGCTTTGTATGGCCCCTTAAGTAATTTTCTTTATAAAGGTGGAGGTCGGCCCGCTTTCGAAGTTTTCTGGGCAGTTTCTTTTTTCGAAGGTCGTCCCAATTTGTGAACTGCCAGTAGAGACATTAGTTTTCTCTTTTGTCAATAATAAATATTTAAAATAATAATTTAATCAAAATATCAAATCAATAATAATTATTGCCATAGTAAATGTCTAACCGTATCCGAACGAAAAAAAATATTAACTATTCGAGGGTAGACTTATAAGTAGCCAGTCATCCCGTAACCACAGCAGCTGAAAAGGTGCCGAAACGTCTGGAAAAGCAAAAAAACCCTAAAAGACCTAAAAATACGGACAATTACAACTTAGTTCGTGAAATATATCGCGTTTGGTGTCCGTAAAAGTTGTTTTATTTCAATAAGTACCTAAGTTGTAATTTTTATATTAAACACTAGATAATTGTATTTATGTTTGTTTTAAATAATACTTGTTCGGGCTATAAATACTTTTCTGTTATTTAAAGAAACACATTATATAGGATGTCACAAAATTAACGCAAGATTTTAATATGAAAGAGTTTTTATTATTTTCATGAAGTACATAGCATAGGGTTATTTATAGAATAGTACATGAGGCAAATGGTCTCCACGGTTTGCCAGCACACATGATGTGATGATACTTTTGTCGAAATTTCCATGACCACTACGATTAAAAGTAGCTGAATTTCGTTGATGTGGCGTTGTATTACCTCCTTTAATTCACCAGTGGTTATGGGCTTATCGATTTAGACCTAGACTTTGAATTACCCCATAAAAAAAATGCTCATGATGTTAAATAGTCATGATGGAGAGCGCCAATTCGAATCATGGAAACAAGAGTTTGCTCGACCTGAAAAGGTCTTATTCAGCAATTGAATTATTTCATTGCATTTCTTCACATCCGTGGTTGAGGGCTTGTTGATATAGACATTCGACTCTGAAAATCCCGAAAAAAAATCTTATGGTGCTAAATAACACAATCTAGAGGGCCAATTCGACTTGTGGAAACGAGAAAATACTCGACCTGAAAATGTCTCATTCAGTAATTGAATTATTTCATTGGCTGTATGACATGTGGGACCGTCTTGTGGAAACTGTCTGTTTTTAATAACCCTAAACTACCAGCAATCGAATTGAATGTTTTTGGAGGTTGCCAACACCTTGCGATATAATGGCAAGCAAATTCCAATCTTGTGTTAAATTAGGGACATATATATTAATATCAAATCTTGTTCATTTTTCTTAAGTAATCTTTAATAAGTACAACAGTGTAGTTATTACGAAGAACATCATAAATTTAAGAAAAGATAAATTATAATGCATCTTAATTTCTAGAAATTTAGACAAGCATTCTCGTCACAAAGCTTCATAGACATTATATTCCCATTACAATTTAAATTTCCTTGTATTCAAAACAATATACCAAATGACATGTAAATTTCACAGAGTATCGATACTAAAAATCAATCACACAAGCTTCAAAATTAAAGCAAAAAAAGAACAAAAGAGGCCGCATCACTGAGGCTATTTTCCTCAAAATTTATTCAGCGGTCGTCATCATCCCAAACAAAACAAGGAACCATTAGCAAGTTGCTTTGAATTAATGGTACTTAAAAAAAAGCAACAGCATAATTTTGCTGAGTCACACCTACCCTCGGATTGTTCATCGCAACCGTTGGATGCTCAGGCCACATCTTATCCTATGTAGAGTTTCTGAATGGTTTTGATATTTGATGCCCTTGGATAATAGATTTACAATCCTAAAACGGTTGAATCATAACCATGTTAGGTTAGGTTAGTTTAATTGAGAACAGAAAAAATGTGATACGAGTTGTTGACTGCATAACTAACCAATAAATTTTAAATAGAAAAATATTGGAAAATATTAACTCGGCCACATGTGAATTCTCAGACGGGAATCGAACCCGCGACCTTTGGAAATCCGGTCCGAGACTTAGTCTCGGTAGCTCAGCGGTTTTTTAAAAAAAATTCCAATATTTTTCTATTTAAAATTTACCATAAGTATAAAAATAGCATTGAAAAATGCAAAAATTACAAAATCATAAAATTATATTTTTTTCTTTATACTCGTATCATGAAATAAACACAAATTTTGCTTGTTATCCTCTTATGTGTGTCTGACAGACTCGAAATAGCCGTCAAGTGTGTAGTATCGCATTGCGAAGGAAACGGACACATTGAAAATTTTATTTATACACCTATTTACATGACCATATAATATTTATACATAAAACCGACTGGTTGATATGATAAATTTTATATACACGATCGAGCAAAAACTACTAGGAATAAGTGTTTTATTTTATTCACCGAAACATTTCGAAATTATTTTCTAAATGGGTACTTATTTTTTTAATGATTTTTGAAATTTTGCATTTTTCAATGCTATTTTTATACTTATGATAAATTTTAAATAGAATAATAAAGAAAAGTCAACTCAGCCACAAGTGAATTCTCAGGTGGGATTTATTTCTTGTTTAAAATTTTTAGGCTGGAAAATTATAAAAAAGCTTGTGTTTTTGTAAGTGTAACGTAATTGACTAATTATTTTTCTCTGAAGTATATTTAAAAAATGATGAATAAGTCAAACGCCGCTAAAGTAGCGTTATTTATATTAAGATTGCTGAGCAACATTAATAAAAATCAGAAATAAGTCTTACTTACCTAAGTATCAAAATACTTTTTCCTGCCGTCAGCTTATGAAGACTGACTGAGATGAATGGCGAAGATAATTGAAGTATACATTTAGAAATTAAAAAAAAGTTGAGGAAGTTTATAAAAGTGTTAAACAAACGATTATAATTATATATTGATAGGTATTTTATTTGTGGTTTCAGTGTAATTAAATTGTTGTAGGTAATCGAAAATCCTAACAAGTCAACTATTCATGTAGAGAAACCCTTTCGAAATGAAGAATATAATTTTGGGAGTGTAATATTACTCGTTCGTTACAATTGTTCCAATACTTTAAAAAAATGACTCTACTGCCAGTTCACAAACTGGGAGGACTTTCGAAGAAATACTGGCAAGAAAACTCCGAAAGCTGAGCCGACTAGATTTTTATATCGATATTTATCTACAAAAATCTACCAATTTATCCCTATTTTAGGCTTTGCAGTCTGTGATTCGACCTTTTGCCCTACTTTATATTCTTATTTTCCATAAAACTGTAATTAAACGCAGCGCCATCTAACAAAACTCTAATGAACTAGTTCGTTTACTGCTTCCTATTCCTACAAGGAATAGAAGCAGACAAAATTAAATAGGAAAGTCACATCTGTTTTTTTTGTTGATATTTCAATGTGATTTTGGAAGGAAGATTAAACTACGTTCTAAAATAGTTTGTGATTACACCTACTTTTAAGTTTTAAGGGATAACATTTGTAAAGAGCTAAGCAGTAAATGCATTGTTTTATTGCGTCAGCGTATTCATGTTATTGTCATCTTGGAAATATATTGTAATTATATCAGTTTTATTGTAAAATAATGTGTCTTATGTTTAAATAATCAAGTTCTAATAAGCAGAAGACCCCTAATATCAAATCCAAAATTGTTAGTTTTATTATATTTGATTCCAAAGAAGATATTTCATCTTCGACAATTTTGGCTTAAAATAAGTCAGAATATAAGTAACAATGGCTTTTACTTATTGACTCTACTAAATTGGGACGGCGGCAGTTCTAGGGGAGTCGACATTTTCAGCACTCTTAGTGTTAAAATACAGCTTTATGTGATAAGCTATCGAGTAGAATACTTCGTTTAAAATATTAGTAGAGGTTTACTGTGAAAGTCGTAAACACCGGTTAAACAACAAAGGAACCGATAGTCCGGTAGTATGTAATATTAACCTGCTAATAAAACCCAGGTGTGCTTTGTGTTTACCGATAACTCGAATGCGGTACTTAAACGTTAAATTAATTACGTGCTGAAAAGGGAGCCTAATAGTCTAATGCATTAGAAGTGCATGCACTTTTTGCAACGTTTTTAATACAGTTTGAATCTTTATAAAGTGCACAAATAAAAATGAGTGAAACAATGTTTGATTTTATCGACGGGAAAATATTTCAAAAAAAACAAAAAAATCCCCATTTTATGATTTTTTTTAAATTCTTGTTTGTCAACAAAACGTTGTAACTTTTGAAATGAACGATCTATCACTAGGAAACAAACTATATAATGATTGGAAATAATAGGGGTTTTAATAAAAAATACATTTCAAAAACGGCAAATTTTATGACAAAACCTACACTATAATGCAATTTAAAAATGAATAAATCGACTATTACAAAAAAAAAAAACACAATGTAATAAGATTTTTTTAACTATGATAAATTATAACTTATGATAAATTTTAAATAGAAAATATTGGAATAAGTCAACTCGATCACAAGTGAATATAACTTTTTTAATTTTGCATTTTACAATGTTATTTTTATGTGATGCATATTAAACAAGCAAATATACTAGAAAAAAGTAATCCTGTCACCCTGACGGGCTTCGAACCCGCATCCTTGGGAAACCGGTCCTATGCACTAACCAAATTATGCTACAGAGATCTAAAAATATTTTTTTAATATTCTTTTATCATATATACCTTTTTTTTTTTTTTTTTTTTTTTTTTTTTTCTCGAGGGGGAAATGCACCTTATACATACCCTATCGCTGGTAGGCCATAGGGTTATGTGGGGCTCTCCTTTGGTAGGCATACCCACTAAAACCCCCCCGGTTTCCGGCTGCATATCGCCAGGATTATATAAATGTGGGGCCGTTGTTGCAGTCTCCACCATTTATCATATATACCTAATTTTTTATATTTTTCTCGTCAATAAAATTAATCTTAACCGCCTCTGGGGTCTAGTGGTACAACCACCGGGTTTGATTCCCAGCGGGGGTACATATTGTATTCGGTTTGGTTGGTGGTAGGACTTGTTGTAAGCCCGCCTGGCTAGCTACCACCATCTTATATAAACCTGACGCCATAACAACAATGTTTTCAGCGTTGTTGTGTTCTGGCAGTTCGAGATAAGATAGCCAGTTTCTCAGTGGTTGAAGATTCCGGGAGAGGCTCGCTTCCATCTTCAGCCTTATCAATACTTAACATCATGTATGATGCAGGCTAAGAGTCTCCACGTCATTCATAAAAAAAAGCATAGTGTCACTCATTTTTATTTGTACACTTTATGAAGATTCACACTTGTATAGCTTGAAGTCCGACCGCTCTACATGTTGGTTCTATGTACATACGTTGGATCCAATTATTTAATTCTCTGCTTATATTTATATGACAAAGTATCGAACCATCTTCAAGGACTAATCAATATCTTAACAAAATCATTAACGTCTTTAGGAAAATGAAGCTTTCTCTATAGACGAGCCTATATGACGACGGAAAGATGAACAGACCAACCACTTGTAGCGTTAGTGTCAGATTATGGTATTTTTACAAACTGATTACGTCCATAAGAGCTAGCGCAGACGACGGATAACGGAGGACTTTTTGTCCGCGACACGTCTTTATTATTAACCAAATAAGATTCAACTTAGACCGCGTATATCCGCGAAAAGTACGCAATAGTCCTCGGTATTTATTCAACTTTATGTTCTAAGTAATAAGGTCGTGTCGCGGACAAAAAAGTCATAAGGCCATAAGTTGCCTCAACGAACGAATGGCGGCAGCGGCGTTAGTAGCGAAGTGGTGTTTATAAGATGGTAACATTATAAATACATACAAAAAAACAAGATAATTTTCCGTAAGCGGTATTATGATAATAATAATAATAATAATATTATTATTAAACAATTATTTTTCATACAGACATATTAATTATTTCAATATTCCTAAATTTTATGACTACTAACCCGGCAACGAAGCCCTCTTTAAATAGATATCAATTTCTAATCATATCAGATGTAAGTAAATTATTTTAAACAAATCATTCTACCCTAATATATTTAAATCCAACGAGGTCATTACATAGAGAATCACCTTAAACGATGCAACAAAATCTACACCATAAAATATGCTTTTAATGGACATCGGACGATAAATTGTCCTTAATAACAGAAATATTTTATTAGCCGCCAACAAAAAGCGTTCGCTATTCAATTTTACGGCATAAAAATTCCTTTAAAAAAAGATCCTTTGCCTCGATCCGATCTTAAGTTTGTGTCAGAAAAGGGATAAAGCTGGTATCATCCTAGCGGGTGCTCGAGTCTTTTTTTTTCAATGGAATAAGCGACCAACGTCTTTTATTTTTTAATAATTCCTACATGACAGATGAAGACGACCGCTCCGGTCAAAGATGCGTCGTATTCCTTAAGATTTTGATCTGAGTTTCAAGTTAGACTTGGACTAATTTTATGGATACGGGCATTTGTCAAAATCAAATTTGTTTCAAGTGACAAATCTGTTATTTGGTTTCCTGCGGTGTGTGCTTCTTTTTAACCACTACTGTCATTGTACTTTCGTTCTGTTAATCTTTTTTTCATTATTTCTAATGGCTTTGCTCTTGATACTAATCAAACTCAGAGGCTTAGACGGAATCCACGGTGGAGCGAGCTAGCCCAGAAGGTGTCTATATATTCACCCTTGCTTTGAAGATGGACAGGCTAATAAGTACTCGGAAATACAGATGCAGTGAGGGAGTTCCAGTCCTTTGCTGTGCGCAATATAAAAGATGATTAGCTCTTTGTGCAACATTTAGGAATATCAATTCAGAAAGGGTGGTAGCCGGCAGTGCGTCTGGATGTCCGATGGAAGTAGGGGATGGCGGTATGAGCTCCTGAGCACACTCTCCTCTCTATAGTCTGTAAAAGATCCTCAGACAAGCAACTTTGCGGCGGTGAGCAAGAGACCTTTATAGAGAGTTGCAAGCTATCCCAGAGTAAAATATCATTTGACCTTATTTAGGACGCCCAGCTTTTTGGCTGCAGTTAGAGCCTTGGACTCGATAGTAGTGCCAAAGTTAAGGTCAGAAGACAACTCCATGCCAAGAAGTTCGAGAATGTCGGTAAAAGGTACAGATGCACCCCGGAAAGTAGGAGTCAGGTTGAAGAGACTCCTTTTGGCTGTGAACAGACATGCATGCGTTTTGGTGGAGTTAAAATTGACGAGATTACTACCACCCCACTGGGAAACGTGATTTAACGTCAGGTTCTTTGGTTCCACCATGGCCTCGGTGCAAAATCATCAATACCACGTCAACTGAGACTGTCATCTCCATAACCAACAATTCCTGGTATCAACAGGTCATTGCAGCAGGAAAAACTTCGCAGAGAGAACAGACCTCCGTAGAACTTCGGCATCGATAGCCACTGAGTCAGAGGAGCAGTCATCGATGACTACTCTGATCGACCGTTCAGTCAAGAAAACCAACTATCCAACTACAAAAGTCAGCGGGGATACCATACGCAGGAAGCTTGCGCAGCAGACTAGCGTGCCAGACTCTGACAAAAGCCTTCGATGTCAAGAGACACGGCAAGTGCTTCGCCGTGCATCTCGATGGCCTCGCCCTAGAGTGCTTCACATAAACTAGAAGAATCAAATATTTTGTTTAGATACAAAGAACCTTAGCATACGTTTATATTGCCATCCACTAAAATTTAGGCATTGTGGGACTACTGCTTTAGATGTGTGTTTTCAAAATTCTAAATCCATTGTCTGACAAGAAGTAGGAAAATGTATTAATAAATTATAAAATGTAATGGTACTTATTCAGGGTGATACCATAAATGTGAAAACAGGACATCAAATTTTGATGATTTTTGTAATATAAATTACAGGGTAAAACTATTCTATATGGAAAACCGGAAAAGGTGTACGCTTAAAAATCACTGCCAGTAACTAGTTATTATATAAATTCAACGTACATCAAACAATGGTTTAAAGCAATTACCATTATATTTTCCACACACGATTCACAGTAAAGTTTTATTTGAAATACCCTTAATTCTTATTTCATGACTGCACGTGACCTTTGTTTTGTTCTGCGAGGTCGAAAGACGATTTGATAAAGATCAGTCATGTTCATTCAAGTTGCCAATGGAATACAAAAACTTAGTAGGTATTCTATAAAGATATTTTACTCTTTTAATATTTGTTATATTTTAAGTTGTCGCTTCTTACCCATACCTTGTTAGAGCTATGTTATTATTAAGTGCACCTGGTTTTCCAAGTTTCATCCTTTTAATAAGTTTTTACACTTACTAATTATTATATGTAAGTATTTACACAGTGTCAATTACATATTTATTACCTCACTTCATTGGGTTCAAGTCAACAAGAAGGGAGGGATTTTATAAGATCTTAAGAAAGCATTTTTTATTAACATGTTACCCAGTTTAAATAACTAATAAAATAAAGTCAATATCTTTTGTAGTCATGTGGGAGTAGAGTTAAACTTATAATTTTAAGCAACTTTATTATGTGTTCATAATAAGTCCAATGAAAGGTTATAGATAACTTAATTAAGCCTAACTTCAAAAAGAATTCGTACTCCTTAGATTTATTCATAATTATCTGTTCAAAGACAGCCGCACTACACGAAGAAGCAGCTGAGAAGATGTCGATTAATAATTAATGTTAGTTTGTTTGTGAACTGTTCCAGCCAAATGTTCCCAAAACTATCATTAATAATTTCCATAACACATTAATCACTTCGACTATTGAGATCAATATTCGTGCAGATGCTGAGTCTATCAAAAAGATTTTAATGGATAAAGAATCTCAAGTTATAAATAAACAAGGTGTTAATACAAACGATAAGGATCGGGAATAAACTCCCCTTCTTATAAAATATTGATATTTAATAGTCACATCGCTGAGGGTAACGCAGGCAGCCCGGTATACCAACGGCATACCAGATTACTGCATCAAGTATTCTCTTTGACACTATCACTGCAAACCAATTTGAGCTCTACCGCATCATCTCTAAGTTCCAAAACAGCGTGTAGATTCCATAGATCATAATGAGTGCAGGTGCTATAGCTTGGCGTCACTGGCTTTATCTTTACTATCGCATCTCCAAATATTTAACTTTTACTTTTATAGAGCCTTAAAATGCAAGTCATGTCAGCTAACGGTCGTCTAATAAACGTCAAAGATTTGTGTTTAGTTGTCTCCAATGAACACGTTTTTATTTCCGTCTTTTTTGTTTGGCTTTTAAGGAAAACATTTCAAACGCCACGTTTGAAAAATCCTCATGTTGTCAAACATTTTTTAATGACATGATCTTTTTTAAGGGATTGTTTAAAAATACTGTTTGTCTGCATGCTGAAGACATGCCTTCTCCGGAACGAACGCGATAGGAGCTTATATACAACACAATCAAAATCAACATATTTTATCCGACGAACTATGTTTCATATTTTGATTTTTCGATATTGGTATATTTACATAAGTGCTGATTTAGAGGTCCTCATTAGATTATCACCTTTAGTATATGAAATACCACACCAACTTAATCATGTTATTCCAGAATTATCATTTCGCAATAATATCAAGACTAATTAATACAATAACAACATTTATATCGAAGGCCATTGTTATCATAATTAGAAACTGCAAATGCATTCGTAATTATATCGCCACTAAAATCAACATGGACATTCCAATTGGGTTTGTAACAACAAACTGTGGCGAATGCTTTTAAAATTACCAGTTCATCAGTTAACGTTGAACGAAAGCCGCCGGCAAAACATGGCCGGCTGTAATGAACTTATTGCATGGTTGGCTTCAACATCAAACAGCGGTATAAGGTTCACATTGTTTAACACAGCCGTGAAATTATGTTCGAATGAAACCCAATGAAGTTAGCTTTTGTAGCGGTGATCTAGACTGTTAGACTGTGGTTGTGATGGAGTTCGTGGTGGTAAAATGTCCTGTGGCGACAATGGACGTCAATACTAAGATCCGTGAAATTATCGAAGATATTCTTATAACTTTTTAATTTTGCATTTTACAATGCTATTTTTATGTGATAATTTTTAATCAAGTAAATATACTAGAAAAAAGCAACTTGTCTCATGTCGCCCTGACGGGACTCGAACCCGCATCCTTGGGAATCCGGCCCAATGCACTGACCAATATATGCTACAGAGACCTACGAGAACACGTTGAAATTCTCTAGTATATTCACCTTTTTCTACGGTGTTGGCCACCGTCGTTTCATCAATGAGAGAAAGATATTCTTTCTATATTTTTGGAATGTAAGCGAAGTGAGAGGAAACGAGATCTTTTCAAACTTCTGTTAATAGCCCGCATCCTTGGGAATCCGGCCCAATGCACTAACCAATTATGCTACAGAGACCAATGAGGACACGTCGAATTTTTCCAGTATATTCACCTTTCTAAGGTCAGAATCAGAATCATTTATTCCTTAGAAAATGGTATTATATAAGATGGTACAATTAATAAAGTGCAATCATTTTCTGCCTTTAAGAAAACGTAAGAATTAGTGCATACATTTAAAAAATACGATTGATTATTAGGTATTAAAGAAATTACAAAATTGTTTAAATGTCAAATGTCATCATTACAAAAATGTCAAAATTAAAAATCAAAATTTACATGTCAGAAAAAGTACATGTCATAAAAAACTAAATAATACATAAATACAATTTGTAGACTGGTACATAATTATTATCAATAATGTATATTAAGTCAGTTTATTTTATAATATAATACGGCAATATTTCCTTTCTAAATATTCATTTATTGTATAGAAATAAACTCCAGCAACCAGTTATGTTTTTATAAAACAACCGGAATGGCAAATTCTTTATTTCGTTAGGTAATATATTGAAAATAATAATTATTGTTTGAACGTAAACATTTTTCTTGAAAATTTCTAGCTTTGCGGTGTTGGCCACCGTCGTTTCGTCAGTGAGATAAATATCCTCGAAATCGAAAAAAAAAAATTTACAAATGTTTTACTATCGATTAAGATGAAACAGCAATCTAATTTTAGCTTTTTAATTTTGCATTTTACAAGACTATTTTTATGTGATAAATATTAAACAAGAAAATATACTAGAAATAAAAACCGACTTCAAAAAGAAAAATGTAAAAATGAAAACCAAAAAAATACCAAATAATGAAACCCCATAATTACAACAGAAACCGTCTTCAAAATACTTTTTGGAGTCGGTGTCAGCTAGAACGAAAAAAACTTAACGTAGGCACTTACCTACATATAAGTATAAGTGCAGTGTAGAATGCACCATTGATGCCCTGGCTGGCACCGACTCCAAAAAGTATATTTTGAGGATGGTTTCTGTTGTAATTATGTGGTTTTATTATTTGGTATTTTTTTATTTTCATTTTTACATTTTCCTTTTTGAAGTCGGTTTAAAATATTTAATTTCCTTATTTTTATTTCTTTTGTGTTAGATAAGCACAGTACTCTTTTACCATGTCCATAGTGAGGAGCATAATTGCTTAGGAATCGTATCGCACCCGTGATATAATTAGTATTTAATAGTTCCGATGAACATTTGTGGTCTTCGTCATCCGTTCCACACCACCAAATGGTGCTTTATGGGAGCAACTGCACGATTTACTTAAGAAAACACCAAAATCGATGTAGGTGTGACTATAACATTTTAAGAGTACCCTTGATTTCTCCAAGATCCCAACATCAGATCCTGTCTTGATGACAATGGGACTAACTTTAAAAGTACACCCTTTCAAACAAAAAAAGAATTATTCAAATCGTTTCATAAATGACTGAGTATTGAGATAATTACTATTTAATAGTTCCAATGACCACGTGTGGTCTTCATCATCCGTTCCACACCACCAAATGGTACTTTATGGAAGCAAATGCACGAGTTACTTAAGAAAACACCGAAATCGATGTAGGTGTGTCTTTAACATTTGAAGAGTTCCCTGGATTTCTCCAGAATATCATTAACAGATCCTGTCTTGACGACAATGGGACCAACTTGAAAACAAAAAATAATGATTGAAATCGGTTCATAAATTACCGAGTACTGAGGTAACAAACATAAAAATAACTACACACGAATTGATAACCTCCTCCTTTTTTTTAAGTCGGTCAAAACGTCGTCATTCTAATAGGACGACATGAGACATGTTGCTTTTATCTAATATATTTTCTTGTTTAATATTTATTACATAAAAATATAAAAATAGCATTCTAAAATACAAAATTAAAAAGTTATAATTATGTTAAGAGTTCGCGTTTCCGTAGGAATATCGGGATTAAAAGATAAAATGTTTTAATCCACGCTATCTACTAATTCCCGCAGTCCACCCTCAGCCTTTACCCCAGAGGTTGTCCCCTACTCATGGACACTGAGAAACAATTCTGAAATAATTCTTTACAGAATATTTTTTTACTACCACCACCAGCCACCACACTAGCCAGTATAGTCAAAATGAAAGATATTTTAATTTATTTTAATTCACGTTTAATAATAAAGTTTCTGAACTCCACCAGTAAATGGACAACGGTACTTTTTCTTAAAAATTGTGCCACTGTCCACCCCTGGGGGAGCAGTAGTAAACTTGGCAGAAGTAAACTCAAACTCAAATACTTTATTCAGTTTAGGTTGTTACAAGCACTTAAGAACGTCTGAAAGCTACGCCATTGGTTTACAAACCCTACGGCAGGAGACCTTGTAACTCGTCAAGGGCTGTTTTTTCACCCTGTTTCATTTCACACAACATACAGAATTGTAGTGTAGCAAACTGGGGATCTACCGCACTTCTTTTCGAAGATGAGGTGATAATTGGTGGATCACACACAATCAACTTCACCTCCTCTGCACTAGCCAACTTTGTAAAAAAGATGAAAAGCCATCGAATATGTGGAAACATTTTCAGTGCCGTGTCCTGAGTACGAGTTTGTCAAATCATATTTGTTCGAAAACTATCTCCAAAAGGGCCAGGAAGATGGAAAAGTGTCTGTCGGCTATAATACGCCTCAATGGCAAGAGCAAGATATCCCCCCACCAAGAAACGGGTATATTGGTGGAATGAGGAGGTGGCCACTTCGCGAATATCCTGTGTAAGAGCCAAAATATCCTATATGCGTCACCGCTATAGTAGAAGAAGAAGGGATCTTGACATAGAGGAAGAGCTGTATCAGGTTCATAACACAACCAAAAACGGGACGGCCCTACAGAATTGGAACAAAGCAAATCACGCCAATCAGCATCACCGACCGACAATTTCAATCCCGAACTACTGGAGGAGATAAGTTCTACCG
This sequence comes from Chrysoteuchia culmella, assembly GCA_910589605.1. Lineage (NCBI taxonomy): Eukaryota > Metazoa > Arthropoda > Insecta > Lepidoptera > Crambidae > Chrysoteuchia > Chrysoteuchia culmella. The sequence goes on from OU342653.1 coordinate 14,914,411, forward strand.
TTTCCATCAGAGCTGCCAAAAGTTCCTCTCCTCACTGCCGCCGCAGCGATGAATGATGTATAAATTGGAGGAATACTCGCAAGATACCCTCGAGGAATTAAAGCTGGCCATGCACCGACTAAGGGGGAAAAGAAGGACCCGGGGTCCTAACGGCGTGCCAGAACGTATTCTCTCCATAGCATTTAATCACCTCGGTTATTATGTTGAGCTCCTGAACACGTTCCTGGAAGCCGGCCTATTTTCGCGGGTGTGGAAACAGGGTAAATTTCGTCTTTTGACAAAAGATAGTCGATGGCCGGACGATCCCTCGGCCTACCACCCTATAGGCCCCTTAATGAGCTGGTTAAATGGTTTTAATCAAGATTAAATTAGACAGGTTAATACAGCATCTAGAGACTAATGGGTCAAACCTTTCCAATAACCAATACGGATTCAAGAGAGGAGCGTTATTGATAGGTTTCGTCTTATTGGGTTGGAAGTCATGGTCCACAAAAGCGAAGTCATTCTGTTTCATGGGCACATATCAGGGTAGTAGGTCTTAGGGTAAATATTAAATCCCATGTAAAATTTAGGGGCTATATAAGTTTATAGTAATTTAGAGAAAATTTACTCCCAATTCCCAAACAAAGTTGCTGATAGCTCACAATCTTGCTCAATAAAAGTAAGGCTAAATTACTGAAACGCCGATTCCCTCGATATAAATGATTTGTCATATCTTCTTAAAGCCTACAAAGTTCCTCAGTAGCAGTCAGAAAGTAGTAAATCAAAATTACTTAAACGCCATACCTTTCCCGAATGACGTAATCAAAATTACTTATCTTAGATTATCTCTAATCACAAGAAGAGCAAAAATACTAAGGCTGCATCGATAAAAAAAAAGCAGAAAGTCAATTTTACTTAGAAAGACAATTGTGAATTTATAGGAATTAAATATGACTTAAACGCCACTCGTTCAAAAAAGACCGAAAAATGTGTCGCTTCAGTAATAAGCAAACAAAGAAAAACGCCTTTTTATCGGTTACTGAAGCGCCACAAAAGTGCTCTGATTAGAATGATACCTAGATAGATCGACGCAGAAAAATTCGCTGATTCCGAATATATATATAACTCATTTTGGCCAAATTGGCGTTTAAGTAATTTTGCCTTTCCACTGATGACATGTATTTTAATAATTTTAATGCTCGTGAACGGGTGCTGCCAGTGGGATGGGTCTGCTCTTGTCTGATTGTGTTAAAATGTGTTGAGATATTTATATTTTTGTTTCAATTTTATAAATTCTATGTTATTTATGATGTTTTGAATTGAGAACGTGGCACTGCTTGATCAGAATAAATAAAAATAAGTAATTTTCTCCAATTATTGTAATTAAGTATATGAAAGCCATTATTATTATTATTTTTAATTTACTTTAAATACGCTTTATGATTATGACCCAGCTGATGCGTCTTCCAGTAACATTGTAAGTTGCGTCTTATATTAATGCACTTTTATCTTTCTTTTTTTTTGTTTTTGCCATTGTATTTTTTATATTTATAACTACTTTAACATAAGTACCTGAAGTACGTCATGCTCACTCAAACGTTTCTTCGGCGGTGTCGTGTGAGGCGGGTCGTTACGTTCCCTAAAATATGGTTGAGCGAAGCGATGGCTGGTTCATGCGTCATGCTCGTGAACGGGTGCCGCCAGTGGAAATGGGTCTACTTCAGTCTGCTTGTCTTAACGTTGTGCTTAGAGATTAAATATTTTCATCTAAAATAAATTACTATCACCTGTATGATGTACGTCACAACTTGCAGTACAGTAACCTTGTAATGCGAGAAATGTTAAATGTAAGTCCTTCCTTACGAGTTGAAAATTGTTTGCGGTTAGGATAACCATAAAATGTAATATTATAATTAGTATTTTCTTTTGTGATGGAAATTGACCTTACTGATATGTTAAGCTCACTTTTCAATTTGACGACTCTGTATGAAATAAAACAGGGAGAAAAAAATAGCCCTTGACGAGTTTCTTGCCGGTTCTTCTCGTTACAAGGTCTCCCGCCGTAGGGTTTGTGAACCGATGACGTAGCTTCTTTGACGTTCATAAGTGCTTGTAACAGCCTAGACTGAATAAATGATATTGAATTGAATTGAATTGAATTAATATCACAAAACTATTTTGTCATAATGAATACTAAAAACATCATTACACTTACATTCTTAAAAGCTGTGGAAATTACAAAGGCGCACTTAACTGCAGCATTGCTTAGTCTAATCGCTCGCAAGGTTGGTATTTAAAAAATAATTAACTCAAGAGAATAAAGCAATTAGTTTAGTTCTACTCGTCTCGCAAATGAAGGGCTGTAAATGTAGGATGGAGGTTATGAACAAAAAGGTGAAAAAGGAAAAAATAGGAAAAATGGTAAAAAACCACGTTTCGAACGAACGGCCACCGGGCTGGTGGGCCGGCCAACGCTTGTCAATCATTATACCCTCGCACTTTGCAATCTCCATAACAGTGGAGCTAGGTGTTTTTTAGTATTACTATGGAACTAGGGTTTTTTTTAGTTTTTGTAACGAAAACATATTTTCATCATTCATCTTCATCGTCCACCATGAAGCGTTGATTGTAGATAATTCTTTATAATTATAACGTATAGTTAAAGATTATTTGGACACGTCAAAGATTGTCTCAACATTAATTTTTCATGGCTAGATCGTTGTTTCTGTTTCAAAGATAAGTTAGGGAGCGAAGCGAAAAATGAAAACCGACTTCAAAACACTAACAAGCAAAAAGCGGTGCATCGGTGCCAGCCAAAGCATTCTACTTTGGGGTCCTACTATTTTATTTTTCTTGCCTTGGCTTGCACCGACTCCAAAAGGTTTATTTTTTGCTTTTTAGTGTTTTGAAGTCGGTTTTCATTTTTTTTATAAAAGTTTTTATTTTACTGTTTTTAAAGGTAGATAATATCATGTCATCCAAGTAACAAATATGAAATGGAAAATATAAAAATGCTTAAAACATAAAAAGTACTGGGTCAAACTAAACCAAATTTTTATGGGACCAATTGGCAACTATTCTGCATCGAACAAAAAAAGAATCACTGAAATTGGTTCAAAAAAATCTCGGCGTAATCTGTGTAAATACATAAAATAAAAAAAATAAAAAATATATGCCAACCGAATTGAGAACCTCCTCCTTTTTTGAAGTCGATTAATAAAAACATCTCAAGTGATACAAACAGATAAACGTGGTTGACATCAAAGTTTGAGAGTGTGTTAAAACAGACTTAACAAAGGAATTGGTATCCCAAATGTCCTCAAAATTGTCTTCCAATACAGTATTCCAAAATAATCTCAAGTAATTTTGTACTAGACAAGTAATAATGTGACCCAAAGCCCATAGATGAAGTTTTTTACGGCATTGACTGGGGTCGCGGCCCGATAGCTCTGTCTTGTCTATAGTTAAAAGATTGTAGAACAATCGAGTGGTTCGTGAGAATACCGGCCACTTCAGATCAACGCAGGGCTGAACTCAGGGCGATATTTAACTTTTTATGGGTTGGACGGCTTATGAACAATGTATATAAGATTGGACACGTATAAAAACAATGTATAAAAACTGGCCCTATCCGGGCGTGAACAGCAGCGTTTGGTTTGTTAATATAATAGTAAGAAAGTACGAAAACTGTAGTACTGTGTACTAAGTACTGTAGTGTCCGTGCAGTTAAGGACTTTTTTTTCTTAATGCCGTATTAGTAAATTAAACGGAATCTCTTCCGTGAGTGGTATGTAAAGTAAACATTGTCCGTCAAAGTTGTAATTTTTACCGACTTCAACAAAAAGGAGGGAGGTACTCAATTCAACGCTTTTTTTTTTGTCTGATGTATGTATACCGATTACTCCGGTGTTGGTGATCCGATTTTAATAATTGTTTTTTTGTTCGATCGGGTACACTATCAATTTGGTCCCATATAAGTTTCATTGAGATCCGATGATAATCTTCGGAGATATGGGGCCTAATGTCATGGAAGTCATGAAACAATTATATCATCCAGGTAATTGTTAGATTCTTGTTCGAGCTGAAGTTTTACGCAATAATTATAATTATTTTTGTATCTGAAAGAAAATGGTTTATGTGTGGTCGCATATAATTTTTACAAAGATCTGGCTAGTAGTTTTTTCATAATCTTGAAAAATATCAATCACCTTTTGGCAAGTAGTCGTTTACCTAGATGACATATTGTTGTGTATGGGCTGATTTTTAGTGTAAGTAACGGCACATGATGTAACTAAAAAAATCTGAAATAAAAACATTTTATAAAAAAAAAATCAAACCGACTTCAAAAAGTAAAAAATAAAACTTTTGGAGTCGGTGCTAGCTAGCTAAGGCCAAAAAAATATATAGTTAATAGAAATGCCCTGGCTGGCACCGACTCCAAAAGTTTAATTTTTTACTTTTTGATGTCGGTTTGATTTTTTTTATTAAATGTTTTTTTGTTAATGTTATCATAGCATTGTTTTATGAACACATCATATTGAACAGCTTTACATATTTAACTAGTAACAAATATAAAAAGTGAACAGTTTACCTTCTAAAATATTTAAAAAAAAATTGTTTAAACAATCTATGACACTGCGTTTTTTAAAGTTTAATCCCTCTTGTTCCCCTCAATCCAGCCCTGATTTAACTCAACATACAAGTAACTTGGGGATGCTTTCAACAAATACTGACCCGGCCCACCGGAGATGTCTCATCACGAACTTGACTAACTTATACTCGTACATACGGGTTACTTCTAATCTCTTATAATGCATCTCTGCTACTTTGGCCTGTGTGTTTATATCGATGCACTATCTGGATGCATTCAAAACGTAGATTGCTTGTTATGATTTAAACTCCTTTGTAGAACAATGCCGGTCAGGAAAACTGTTCCTGCTTATGTGAATATGTTTCTCTTTATCACAACGATATGGGTTATCTACTGTTAGTTAAAAGAACAAAGAGATCTTAATATGGGCATTAATTTTTTGTTCTAAGAAAACTCAATAGTATCAGAAACGTTAAATTTAATATCAGTATATTGCACTTGTTTTTGTGGCTTTCATTTATTTGACAAACGCAAGGCTCCAATAAACCCAAGGGTCAGATATACATCCGAGTAGAATTACAAACGATAATAAGCCTTTAGCTACTTGAAATAAGGATGAAATCTTATTAATAAATGTGTTTGTGGTAAAAGACGGTGACCCACGATATCATTTGAACTTGAACGTCAGCGCGATTTGATACAACACGTCACAAGTGACATGCCGCTTCCTTTGAATCAACTGTTATTAGACGTAATAATACTTATTACAATACAAAGGCTATACGAATGTCTCGAAAACAGCTGTCGACCTTGCCAACCTTGATAGCGGTAGGTCAAAAAGTTCGAATAATAGAAAAGCCGACTTTATATTAATACGATCAAACTTGTCATATTCGAAAAACTTTATGAAGCTAATGAAATTGAAGTATGCTTCACAATCCTGCTATTACGAAAGTCTCCAGACATATCAATGAACTATTTGATTGAGATGTCGAATAAATTCTATCGACAGGGCAGTGACACTGCATTAATAAAGAAATGTATGACTAATTATTATGGTCATAATGCACCGATCTGATTTAAGATAACCAAAGTACTGACCAATACAGCTGTTAAAAATACACATTCAACTGTCGGAATATTATTGATGGACGTCGCAAAAACCAAAGGAATTCATCTGTAAAGCACAATGCAATGAACCTGCAATAAAAATTATTAATACCCATTCAAACGAAATATCCAGCGCCGCTGGCTGCGAAAGCACTGATCAGAGCTAAACTGCGCTCAGGACGCTTGAAAATACAAGCTAAAATTGTTGGTTCCATTTTAAATGAAGACTTCGGACCGGTGGAATTTAATATTCGTATTGGGGCTTGCTTCTCGGGTCGAGTGGGAGTGGTTCGGTTGTTCGTACCTCACCGGAAAGATTTATATTACATGCATTTTCGTATGCAAGTGATCTGAAATTGTCGACCGGCGATCACGGCTTGAGCATCGGCGACGCCATTGTGAGCCCACGCCCAATGGTCTCATAACGACTATTCAATACACCCTTGAATGAACGATTGCTCTTTGATAAATAATTCGAGCGGCCACCGATAGCGGACGTTTAGCTTGCGAAAGAAAAAGTTTGTAAAGTGATATGTGGTCTCGTGTTCTTAAGAAATACGATTTGCTTAATAAGATAAGATTTTGATTTGCTAAGCAACTTCGCGGCCATGGGAATTACTGTTATGCGTATTGCCAAGATTTAAATGACAAATTTATTAATTAGCACCTAATTAATGTTTAACTTGTCACTTGGATTACTTTTTTTTTTAATCGGCTTACTTATTAATTTAGTTCAACACCGTTGAGGCGTATTCGTTTTACAAAAAGGTAGGAATATTTTTTCTGGTTAAATACAGCTCACAGATCCCGAATAGTAAATAGCGATGATAAGATAGTTTTCGTATACGAATGGCTCCAAAAAACCCGTCCAACCCTTTCCCTGTCGGACAGTTGAATCTAACACAGAGGACAAAAAGTTTAAGGATCTGACCTATTGTAATTTGAAGTAAAAAGAGATTTGGGGAGTTTCCGCTTGAACAATAACGCATTTTAATAAATTTCATTAAGATTGACATGTCTGATTAGGTGAACTCGTTCCTTTGCTATCGTGGATTATAAATGAAAAGAAATGAGTCAACCAAGCCTACATGATTATATCGTTACCAACTTCCTACAAAGGCTACCCAAACTTGTCGTGGTTTATAATTTAATACACGAAACCTCAGGATCTAATTAGATCGTCTTGTTCAAAGTTTTTTGAGCTCTATGATTTTAGTAGGTTGTTTTTTCCTAAAGACAAATATCCTCATCTATGATTATAAAATTGCATTGATTTACATTTTAATCTGAACCTTATTTATGCGTAGTTTCTACTCTTGCTTATTTTATTCTAATAATAAAATACAAGATTACCGTAATACTTAAGCATGCAGTAGGATCCTTCCGCACACTAATTGCTCAAGGATTACAAATAAACTCTTCCAATGACCGAACAACCACCAAAGAGGATTCAAATTACAAACAGGAGCCATTCTTTTGTTATTTCCAGCAAATTATGTCTTTAGCGAACGTACGGATAACCAAACAGATTTATTTGCGGCGATTGTTTAAAAATCTGGGTAGAGATTACATCGGCTCGGTGAATAACAAAAGAACGTTGCGGTGCCTCAAAAGAGGATTAGCAGGGGTAGCCGTATCAACGTCTAAGAGCTTCCTTAAGCCCATGGAAACTGTGTCTTAAGACGTTTAAACCATGACTGCCCTTAAAAGGGTTGCGCTTTTTGTTAAATCACCGTGAGCTCTCGATATGATACTAGACTAACATTTTTTCTCGCCGCTTTTATAGCCTTCGCTACGTGGGGGTTCTTAAGTGCTTTATGGTAGTCGGTATCTTTTGTTCTACGCTTTAATTAGTAACCTTCTGCTATATATTAGTTTGTATTGTTTCATGGCATTTCAACATTATAATTAAAACACTATTTCTCCAACTTGACCCATGGCGCAGTGGCCCTGCCTACAACGCCAGGGTAAGGGTTTGATCCTTAACTGGACGAAACATTTGTATTTGATCTGTTAGCTATTAAATTTGCGTATAATGTAATTATTTATTTATTGTTACTGAAACTTATCACAGAAGTGCCAAAGCTATATCGGAATTTTTCGTCATCTATATTTATTTATTTCAACATAGGTCCTCATCTAACAATGAATGATTTTTTTTATGATTTTTGAATTTTTGCATTTTTCAATGCTATTTTTATATTTAAGATAAATTTTAAATAGAAAAATATTGGAAAAAATTTACTCGGCCACAAGTGAATTCTCAGATGGGACTCGAACCCACGACCTTTGGAAATCCGGTCCTCTTGGTCAAGAGCATTGGAGAAATATAAAAATAGCATTGAATAATGCAAAAATAATTAAAGTATTTTCTTTCCAATATTTTTCTATTTAAAAATTATCATAACAATGCATGTGTTATAACAATCTACTCTTTCCATTGCTTCTCCAAGGTCAATAAAAAAGTAAACAATTTAAAAAATACCATCACTTAACTATCCTCCCCAAACAGACATTTATCATTTTTGCTATAAAGCGGAACAACAATACGTCGAGCCCCGAAGGAGCCGATAGGCCTATCACAAAAGCAAATGATACCTTGGGGCCCGGCTGAATGTCCCTTAATTAACTCCCAGATACTTTATATTAGAAGTAATGATGCGCGGAAATATTAATACTAGCGGTCCATCTTGACAGTTGTTTGTTTGTCAGTTTAAATATAACTTATTTCGTAGTTTATTGTTAGTTAGTTAGGCAGAATATTAATAGTTAATTTTAATGTAAGAATTAAGATTGGATGTTTATTATATTATTGGATCATTGATGATAACAAATGCAGGGTTCGTCTTTCTTTTGTTTAAGAACCGACAAGACAAAGAAAATGAAAACAAAAATGCAAGAAGCAACGAAAAGAGAAAAAGGGTAGTCTCTAGTTTTGAAACCTATTTATCTTGTTGAAGAGCCGAAGGGGTTTATTAACTCGCCGATCTACTTATTACGACAACCGTTTAACAAACAAGATATCTTACATATTTATGATGCAAAAAAACACTCTCATTGTTGACATTGGAATAGAAATAGGTTTAAAACCTTTTTTAACCATTTAATAGTCGGACAGGCAGGTGTCTGTAACAGGTGAAGAAGGTATTTTTTTTTACATATCAAAAATAGGGCGATCCATCATTAACTGGTACAGTTTGTTTTAAGTTGGTCACGGTGTTTTGGCCTCAGAGAGCTGATGTTGTTTGTTCGCAGTAATTTTTGCTGACGTCATTAACTTATGGATCGAAATTAGTTTTTTGTTTTCTAAAAAAGGATCGACGGGTTTCGTGAAATTCTTTTTTAATGCGTCTAAGGGATGCCGAAGGTTCGGCGAAGATAAAAGCGATAATTATTTTTATCGTGGGCTGTTCCTTGTTTGTTTCTCTAATAACTACTTTAATGGAAGCGGGTGAGCTCTGAACAACGCGGCGGTGAAATGAATAAATTAAGCTTCGTCTATCTGTTGAAGCATCGCGATTCTTTGAGAAATTAAAACATAAAAATCCATAAAACTAACTTAATTTACGTAATCTTGGGTATTCTTGAGTTATTAATAACTATTGTTTTATTTGCTGTAAATCGGGTGCACTTAACAATTGATTGTTTTATAGCAACTTTTTCAAGACAAGTTCTAATGCTTTAGCTAGATGATATTTTATATAGCGTCAATAAAACTGTAATGACTAATAATGAAGTTTGGATTTTTATCAATAGCATTTGGTCATCTGTTTAAAATTAAACCGTCTTTGCGAATTCACAGAGTTTTAAACCTCTAAGTTATGTACTTAAGTAATATTACCTTCATCTTGTGGGATTTCATTTAAATTTTGGTAAAATTAAAAAAATAAACCTAAATCATTAACCAAAAATAAGAAAGATAACTCAAATCATTCATACCAATAGTTATTGTAAAGATACTCGTACTAACTACGAGTAAGTAACTGCTGTATAAAGTTGGCTAGAGTACCTAAGCTTTGTATTAGGCACTTCCTATAAAGTTAAAATGCCATGACATGCAAAACTGTTTTGCATTTAAGTAGGTACATGTCAGTGTTATTGTCCAGCGCTGCACATGCGCCAACACATTTTCAGTCGTCCAACGTTGAATTTACACACCTTATTGTAATGTTGTAAGGTTGATAATCACTTGTATGGAAGTGGTGGGATTCTGTTTTAAGGTTGTCATAAGCCAGTATTCGCATTGTGTGGCATCGATATTTTGTATGCACATTTAAATGCGGTCATCTAGAGCCGTGTGGATCCCACACGTTAATACGCTGCCTTGATCTGCGAAATCGGAACACCATTCTCTATAGGTTTTGTAGTATTCAAAGTTATTTGCAACATGGTTGCATGTAATTTGCTTTAGACATTCAGTTGAGAGTTCATTTGCGTTTTTTATCGTGTTATAAAGTGCTCAACATACAAATGTTGTCCTTACAGAAAAGAGTTTGTTATGTAACAACACTTACATTAAGTTTATCATAAACAGCCAAAAATACGAGTATATTAGCTTTTAACCGCCTCTGTAGTTTAATGGTAACACCACCGGTATAAGATCCAGATGGGACATCTGGTTCTTATACCATTGGGTTCAATTTCCAGTATGGGGGTACATAATTATATTCGGTTTGGTTGGTGGTAGGACATGTTGTTAATCCCCCTGGCTATATACCACCATCTAATCTGTTTCTGACACCAACACAACAGTGTTTTCAGCACTCTTGTGTTCCGTTTCGGCATTTAGAGATTTTTCCCAAAGGTCGTGAGTCGTGGGTCGATTCCCATCTCTCAGAATTTACTTGTGCCGAGTTGATCTTTTCCAATAATATTCTATTTAAAATTTGTCATAAGTATAAAAATAGCATTGAAAAAATACAAACATTCAAATCCCATAAGTCCGAGTTAAGATAGTCAGTGCCTCGTGGTAGAGGATTCCGGGAGAAGCCTGCTTTCATCTTCAGTCGTTACATAACATCAGATGTAATTATGGATAAGCGTTTCTCCTTTATTCAAAGAGGGGGTAACCCTTTTAATCACTTGCAAAAAGTACTTTAGCAGAAAACTCTGAAGTGGTCCCTAAAAAATTCAAAGATTTCAGATTGATTTAAATCGGTTCATCAATGACCGAGTACTGAGGTAACAAACACAGAACAAATACAACCGAATTGATAACCTCCTCCGGCTAAAAAGTGTCAGTCCATTCAGACAAAGATAGAACGATAGTTAAAAAAATAAACACGCATGTTGATATCTTCATAGAAATGCGTGCTTCCTTTATTAGCTTAGTCGTATGCGGTTATTGCGATCAATAGATGAGGCGAAGGTAATTTGTTTTTATGGGTGGTGCAAAAACTAAGTGGATTGACCTGGTCGCTTCTGCATCGCGTGTGAAGTTAAGGGAGGTACTATAGTGTTGAGATGACGCGATTTATCAGGTTGCCTGTCCCCATTAAATTTTTCATTGCGTAATGTCCAGGACTTTTTTCTTCAATTTCGCTTCTGCTAGTTAGCTACATCCGAGATATTTTCTCGTAAAAAACTAAAAAAAGTCCAAAATAAATATTTTTTATTTTCTTTGTTATTCATAAATTTAATATTCAAGTTCATATTTGAGTCATGAACTTGCTTGTGTTGATACAGAAAGTGTCACCTGTATCATATGTGATTCATGGGACATGAAACCTGTTATGGGAGTGTAAGTTTGAGAGACTATTTTGTGAGATTGAATATCTGACTTTTACCTTGTCAAATGTAATTCTAAGTCGTTCAATCATTATTTACAATTGCCAAAAAAAAGAAAGATTATAGCTTCTTATTAAAAACTATGCTCAGGATGGTACTGCAAGTGTATTGCGAAATAAGGAGCTTTTTTATCTGATAAATATTAAACAAGAAAATATACTAGAAAAAAGCAACTAGACTCATGTTGCCCTGACGGGATTGTAAAATGCAACATTAAAAAGTTATAAACTTTTTTATCTTTATAAAACACCTAAAAACTATTGTCTGTATTCTGTATCTGTTTCATTATGTTTTGTTACGAATACATGGAAGCTTTTTTGAATATTTTAATTTAATTATGACATTATCACACAAATTAGTTATGGGTTGTCTAAGATATGTCTCTGCTAAGCGTAGTTATTGTAACATCTCTTTTAAGTTATTATACTTTTTTGTTCTGTGTTTGCAAATAAAGTGTCTTTATTAACCGACTTCATATTTATAAAAAATAGTCTTCATAAAATTAAATATTTTTATTAAAGTGATTTTGTATATATTGGACTACTCACTTGTTCTGTTATTTCCCCACCAATCATTAATATAAAACAGCACCCGCGATCACTCATTACCATGTTTATAGCATTACAGCTCAGTCATGTGAACTGACGCACGCAGTCAGATGGACAAGGGAAGATGTACCTTGATCGCAACCACTAGGGCTTGATAATTATTCAATTAAACACTTAACCTGCACTTGACCACCCAAACACAATGGTTGAAAACTAGTTACTGGTTCGATTAAGCGGTTAAGCAACTTTCACTGTGGTCGGCCATGAGATGGGTGACCAATATATTATGTCGAGTCCTTCCGTGCTTTGGAAGACATGGTAAGCAACGGCTTAACCAACGGCTTAGGCAGCCGGAACCAACGGTCGCCGGCTGCATTTGCAGTTGTTAAAACTCACCATCCCCTGTAGTGGGTCATTGTCAATTCTCCACATGCGCCTATTTTAACATGCATAATAAATTACTTATATTTAATGATTATATAACCCTAAGTAAATCCGATGCTTAATACCTGCTATGTATGATAATTACCTCTCCATCTCTACCAACCCGTCTGGCCAGCGTGGTAGCAGTAGGCTAATAGCCTCCTATGAACGCAACAATAGGCGTGAGCTAGGAGAGGCCTATGTCCAGCAGTGGCCGTCCACAGGCTGATAATGGATGGATGGATGATATCTACCTATTATCACGCGTAAATGAAGATTATTAGGTATTTCTTTTCATTTAGGTTCATCTGGGTCACTTTTCTTCTGAGATAACAGTAAATTGTTCACATACCATAGAATAGAATATCAACATTTTACGTGATTACTATTATTAATTACCTTATCAACATCTATTCTCTTTTTGTTTTTGAACTGAATGTTAATTACTGTTTTTGTTGTTTATACTGACAAATGATTGCTTTACTCCATTACATTACTTTATTTATATTCAGTTGGAAATGCATACATACGAATTGTGGATTTCATGAAATACCCATAAAACAGGAATCCTTTTCGGTACGTGACGACACATTTTAAAGGCAAAATTACGCGTGAGCATAAAATATACATTTAGAATTTAATTTAATACGGTGTATATGAACCATATTTAGATTCGTGCTTTTTGCTTTTATAAGTAAACCAATTAGTTGTCACCGAGATTCCTCTAGATGAAACGTCTTTGATCGTCCAGGAATCAAAGAGCTTCGCTAACAAGGAGTATGACAGATTTATTACCCCTCGTAAAGAATTCCTCGGCGCTAGAATAATTTTTGGGAATTTGATTAAAAATAATTTGCTGCTGAGGATGCTACGTCCAATACTTTTTTTTCATATGACGCTTTAAATGCTATTTATATTGATCTTGGAAATAGTTAAAAGTGATGTCACTTTGAGGGATACAGATATTTAAATTGGACACTTTGCGAGAGCTGATGGTTCACACCACATTAATTGTATTGCTCGCAGATATTTTACAAGAATAGATATGTACCGTGAACAAACACTGTGATTTCGCAAGTGATTATTCTTGTGTGGTAAGAAGTCGTCCACATTTTTATCATCGATTAAAACGAGATCACATTCTTTATACAAACCTGATAGAGATCGTTTTCGCGATACAATCACATAAACATTTTTAAACAACACTTTAGAAAAAAATTGTGGTCAAACTGGTAATTTAAACCCAAAACACAGAATGATATGTGTAGCATAACACCTGTTAATGTACTTTAATTTATTCTTTGAACGTAGATACCAATCAGGTAGGCATACGAATGGCGATCGTAGTAGTTCCCCATCATTTAGCAACGTGGGTCATCGTACTGAATGCTCATTGCCGTTCTTTAGAGACAATGCTTCTTCGACACGGTATTACAAATCATGATTCCATTTCTCCGGACTATCGACCATAACAAGAATGGCCGCACAAATTTCAACCATGAAAAGCTTCAGGCAATGATCATCAGTTCATTAACAAACCACCAATTGTTTTTCCGCTACTTAATCGTGACCGATGCAAAGAGTTGTTTTTTCTGTTTCTTCGTTTCGAACAACGGTATTTTAGGAAGGTTGAATGCGTCGTAAGGAAAAGCTGAGAACAGAATAGATTTCACGCAAATACCTATTTTAATAGACAAAACCATTACAGAAATAGTGATGCTCAGTGCAAATAATGTTTTATCATCCCTTAAAATAAATAACCAAATTCTCAAAAACTTTTGGAATATAAAAGTCCTTAAGAAGAACTATCTTGAAAGTATAAAATATAAAAAAATGGCTATGAACTCTCCATTAAAGACCCTATCAATCACTAAAAACCGAAACGAACCAATAATGAACCCAAAAATCACGCTCGATTTAAAAGTTGAATGCAAGAAAGATGACAAAATATCGAAGTGTCAAGATCCTTGCTATTCGCAACAAAAACACGGACATACAAAGATACCGCATGAATACTTTTTAATGTGCCAACGATACGACCAACGCGTTATTGTGTAGCACGTTGACAATGGCCGAGTATTTTTTTCGTGAGATTTAATTCTTGAGAGCCTTTGAGGAATTCACATAGACTGCATTTATATGAAGTCGTATCTGCAGAGGACAAAAGCTGCTGTCGCGGTCTAAGATATGGTTGACAGCTGCAGTTTCCAAGCCAACGGCCCAACATACCGTGAAGTTCGGCCCAACAAAGAGTCCGTTATAGATCGTAACAATTTGATTTTCATTATAACGTATGTAGCCACACCTACCGTTAAAATAGACGGCATTCAATTCGTTTGTCCTCAGTCAATCGATTGGTGTGGTCATGGCAAATCAATTACTATACAATGCCAATGTTTTTGCGACCTCAAGAGGCTTCTTGGTTTCCTTTCTTTATTGCGGCCACGCTTATCGATCGCACCCACCGTCCTAATTTCTACAATAATTATACTTCTTTTTATAACCATAGAGTATGGCCAGCCAATTTAAAGTATAGATTCGTATACGAAAATATTTTTGAAGAATATCTCCTATAAATTTATATTTTGTTTAACTATAGTCTATAGAATTGTCTGGTGGCAGAATTCTAATTTCCTTTGCTAATATTTTAAAAACTAAAACTTAAGGTCAGAATTTTGACGTTAGTTTGATTGGTCCTTTGTGCGAATTTATTTACGAAACGTCTCAGTGGGCGGGTGGGCAATGCGTTCGCAATCTAGGCGTATTTTAATAGGACATTATATATATATATAGCTTTCTATATGTAGGCGCTATATTATTGCTCTATCATAAAAATAATTCAACTAGAAATTTAAACGACATGAAACTGGATTATTTTTTTTTGGTCATCTCGTATCCTGACTGGCATTAAAAGTAGAAATATTTTCTTAGGATCGCCACATCTTATAATCACGCCACTATTGTGCAAGTTGCTCAATCCATCACTCACAGTCAAAGTTTGAGAATTTCGGATATGATGCATCACAAAATGTTGTTTTCTTTTCATTCAATTTTAAGTTTCGGTTTTAATCCCCATGAAAAGAATTCAATTCTTACCCTCAAACGCATCAATTTATTGACATAAAAATAATCGTCCTTTCCGTTAGTGACACGTGCACGTCACACATACATACAAAAAAAAATTACAGACAAAAATAGGAAGTCTTACATATACTAAAATTATTGAACCACAGGCATTTCTAGAATTGTGAGAGGAAAAAAAATACATCAAGAGCGGCTATTTCAAACTCGTTCTTCAAAAGGATAAAAAAAGATTTTGCTATAGTCATGATTATATATTAGTTTGCTGCTATTTAAAGACTATATATTTTCATATATCGTTTCATGTGGCATTTGTGCATTATTATTATTACAGTTTTGAACTTGTTGCGATTTGAATAAAATTAAACAAAAATATATACTAGTAGGTACGCAATAACGTAAGAAACTGTTGAAACTCTTTTATTAATCGGAGTATGGTGTCAAGTTATTCAAAATATTGTCTAGCCACTGATTATTTCCATATTCCAAGCTTAAACTCTGAAAGATAATGGAATAATTCATATTTGATTAATCGAGCAAGAGTACAAATTACCCATAATCGTATTTAACACAAAGCTTCCGCGTATTAGTGAGTATTGTGAAATAATTAGATCGTTCGATATTATCTGTTAGCATGCTAATCGAGGAGAAAATTATTAACCAGCTGCAACCAGTACTCTGACCGATCGGCTCGTTTGTGTCAGATAAGCCTGTTCAAATCCTGATAATGATCTGTATTCAAGTTACACGGCCAATTGTCCGGATAGTTTTTGTCAAACCGTCATTGTGTTAGAAAAATATTCGATTGCGTTTTAGACCCAATATTATAGTATTTTTGCTTTGACAGTAATAGATACAATCGCGTTTTCGGTTCCACAAAAGATAAATTGCGTATTGACACACGATATACCTGATGTCTCCTTGTATTGTTGCTTACTGAATTGTGAGTAGGACAAAACATTTAGATCTATGAGTAGCTGTCTCCTTTGAGAAAAATAGTAATTATATGCCTAGTACGCTTTAAGTACACCTAGGTAGGCATACCTGGCTAGTTCGAATTCAAGAGAAAGTTACAATTAAAATCACAAATATTTTACGATACACTTGTACTATTAAGTATTCTGTGACGATACTGATAACAATAAAAAACCGAAATAGACATAAAATTGGCGACGAAATAAATCACCTAACAAAAACAGTACGTAGCTATAATAGGTTCAAAATTAATTTTAAACAATCATAAGCACTTCTATGTTCATGTTTTAAATTACATCAATACATAGACACAGAGTGGTAACTTTAAAAATATATATTTTAATAATAAGACAGCACCAAGCCAACGAAAAACCAGACAAAGAAATTGAAACAAATCGCTCGGACTAAATGCCGTGTTCTAAGAAACTCGAATCTCAGTGGGCATCTACTCAAGAACCCCATGGGACAAGAAATAACAAAGCGTTGCTAGTAGTCCTTCCATTATATTATTCGACGGAAGCCGGACAGCAGGACCAAAATTTATTGTTCAGCTCATGTTTTTACTATTTCATTTGTTTTCTGTAGCGAAAACATAATAGGGTTACAAAACTTTTGTTCGCATCTGTTCCTTACCTTTAAATTAAAAGACAGTAGCTAAATATTGTTTATTTTACACTTGAAAGAGCTTTTACCAAGTGACATATGGTCTGTTTGCTTTTGTGTCGTTCTAATTTATGGAACCGTGACCACCGAAAGAATTGGGTTATTGTCCAAAATTAGAAAGCTGAATTTTAACAATCGTAATTCTAGTTTTGCGTATTCATGGCCACACGCCGTACCTAATTTCTTTAATTTGTTGACGCTACTGACTTTTAGCATTGAATTTTAAACAATGGCTGTAAATACTGAATGTTGAATAACATCAAGCAAATATTATAGTACAAAATTAGCTTCGGTTAGTCGAGGCATGAAACGAAATTCGTTATATTTTATATGAATGCCAAATTTATCGTTTACAATATAGCACCGATTATCTTTTTTATTTGTGTGTATCTCAAATAGATGTAGTTCAACTTTAAGAAAAAACAAAGATACATCTTAATATCGGAAAACCCTAACCCAAATCACACAAATTAACAACTATCCAACTTCCTGACCCAAAAAAAATTACTGACGTTAAAAAAGGCGGCTCGTTAAATAATTGTGAAGTGAAATTAGAAAGGTACGATACAACATATAATCTTTATTGGTCACATTAGAATCGACAGGGTTTCGACGTGAAAGTAGCTTCGAATGAAGCAATTATATAAATGGTCGCAATTAAATTCAATGAAGTACCACATGAAATGTGACCGAACAGCCGATAGAGTTTATTGCTGTGAGAAACAATAAGTGTTGTGATTATAAGCCGGCGATTAATAAAGGGAATGATAAGTTTAATGAAGTAATTGATAAACGAGCTTTTAATTAAGTAAATAGATGATTTTTAACGTTTGATGTCTATTTTGTGGCTATTTTAGTGATTTTTGATCATTAAAGTTGTATTGAGTGTAGTCTCTCTAGCCCGTGTAAAGAGGGCAGGGTCCTATTAGAATCGAGAAATATTATTAAATCGCCTAAATTAATTGCAATAGATTTAATATAGGTTTTTAATATTAACTATACATAAGAAAATATTACCGTGTGGTGACGGTCTAAGAATACAAGTGTCACCAGTCCCTTACATTTCTGGGATGTCGTAAGAGTCGAATAAGAGGCTCGACGCATTGAAAACCTGTGCGAGAGAAGGAAAACTTGAAACAAACCCCCGTCTGGCCAACGTGGTAGCAGAAGGCTAATAGCCTCCTATGAACGCCACAATAGGAGTGAGCTAGGAGAGCCTATGTCCAGCAGTGGACGTCCACAGGCTGATGATGATTAAGAAAAAAACTTCTGGACCCGTCGCCAACAATATCCTAATCGTAATATTATAAATGCGAAAGTGTGTTTGTTTGTCCTTTTTTGACGCCCTTAGTTAGCAACCAGTCGACGTAATTTTTGACATAGAGGAAAGGGCAGAGAGTAACATAGTCTAATTTTTATCCCGATATTCCCACGGGAGCGGGAACTTCGCGCGTGAATCCGCGGGCGGAAGCTAGTGGTTAATATTTCTATTATCAGGTATTGTCGAAAACTTTCCAGTATATAGTCCAATTCTTTAATCAAACACTCCATATTTACGAGATATCAATAAGTTAATAAGCTATAATCATACAAATACTTGAGTAACAATTTAATTCTCATTCGTATTGTAATCATCGCGTCAGTGTTTGTTTTTATTCGCCTAAATTATACGTTTGGACACCATTTAGCCAGTGACTAGCGATACCGAGAACAAATATTTATGACTCATAATGACCATAATTTTATCTTATAAAGATACCAATTATGGATCATTAGAGTCTATATACTAAAATAGAAAGCTCAAATTTGCACTGCCAGCACAATAAAATGCTTACAATAAATATTAGCAAATTTGTAAGCATATTTTCCGCTCAGGTGGTATTTTATAGGTCTATTCAGTAATGTAGTGCAAATTTTACAAAATTAAATAATGTTTACTAAATTGACATTGAAATTTTTTTTTGTTTCTGCTTGTGTTTTTAGGGAAATTAGCGTAAAATATTGTGATCGAATTTTGATCCCTTATTTTATATACAAAGAGATTATTTCACATTAGCCATCAAAAATGACGGACAGGAAATAACCTATTTCTTTTCTACATAAGCCCCGACAGCGATAATCGCCACGTTTGGCAGGCGGGTTGGCGATCGCAGTATGGCCAAGTTTGTAGGAGACGCTGCAGACCGTCTCTTGAAGGCTTCCTTAGTCGCCTTTTACGACACCCACGGGATGAGAGGGGGTAGTGCTATTCTAAGCCGACACTACACGGATAAATATGCATATACATAGTTTAATATTATCAAATGTGATAAAAACTTATTGTTATAATTATTAATAATATAATTATGTACCATGAAATTTCTCAAAGAAGAGCATCCACCAAATAATTATTAGTCATATCAAATTTAAAATCTATTAAAATTGGTCTTTCTTTACTCAACTTAAGTAACTCAATCAGACCACTTACTGTATTTAACCGCCTCTGTGGTCTAGTGGTACAACCACCGGTATCAGACCCAGGGGTCCCTGGTTCGATTCCCAGCGGGGGTACTTATTGTATCGGTTTGGTTGGTGGTAGGACTTGTTGTAAGTCCGCCTGGCTAACTACCACCATCTTATCTAAGTCTGACGCCATAACAACAATGTTTTCAGCATTGTTGTGTTCCGGCAGTTAAATGTAAGATAGCCAGTTCCTTAGTGATTGGGGATTCCGGAAGAGGCTCGCTTCCATTTTCAGCGTCATCAATATTGGTCTCATAATCAGGTATGATGAAGGCTAAGAGTCTCCCCGTACTTCATATAGAAAAAAAAATAAAAAAAAAACATCAGCCATTTTAATGTCCCCGTCTGCTGGAGGTGTCATGCCTCCATGGTGACCATACCACACGAGCCCAACCTATTCATACTTATTGAATTAATTAAATTAAACTTTAAATATACGACACTAAAATTATTCAAAAATAAAAAAGATTCAAGATTACTTTCATTTAGTTTTAATTCAATAGCTTTGTATTATTATATACCACTTCAATTTCCTGAAGAGCTCACAAAATGTTCACCCTATTGACTCAGCTTGAAGGGCCGTCACCCATTGATTTCTCAAGCCTCACATAGCTTAGGGGAAGGAAATCCTATAATGTACAGACCGTTTACCCTAAAATTTGGACAAATCGAATTCCAATTAACGTGATTTTGCCTGTTTCCACCCTGGAGCAAACTAAAGGGGTGCTGATGACTGTACAGAAATTTCTAAACGTATTTATGATTCTTAAATAACGCATTGAAGATAATAGGTACTGTAACGCTCTAATAGCACGTTGTTAAATTATAATCTAATTTCACGTTAAGAATCTCTTATACCTCACTCATGTATGATATTGTATGGAAATATTGCTATAAATTGAGTTAGAAACGCTCTCAATTTGACATTTTCATTTCAGAAATTAACCCTGAGTATTCCTCTGTCAGTTCTCTGAAGTAGACAGAAACAGATTGATATTTTTAATAATTTTGAACTTAAATTCAGATATGTATGTTGGTGCGATTGGTAGTTGGTTGCGTATAACATTGTTTTACCAAAAAGCTCATTATTTATACTATAATAACATATTCATGCCTACGTACATCTTATGTTTTGGCGCGCACTGTTCATTGGAATAAAACAACTATTACGGATATCAAACGCGCTATATTTCACGAACTAAGTTGTAATTGTCCGTATTTTTAGGTTTTCAGGGGTTTTTTATTTTCCCGACGTTTCGGCACCTTTTTAGCTGCCGTGGTCACGGGATGACTGTCATCCCGTGACCTTGGACAATTACAACTTAGTTCGTGAAATATAGCACGTTTGATATCCGTTTGGTAAAAGTTGTTTTATTTCAATAATCATGCCTTTCGCCTAAAGTACGTAGTAGGTTGAGATAATTTTATCCATTCGCTACGATTCTTATAATCTATGTTGCTTCCTCCACTTACATCACATACTAGTATTTCATATATGCCAGCAGATTTAAAATACTTTTGACCGCCTTTGGTTTTTGATTTGGTAGTTCTATGACGTTAATTTTACATCTTGACAATGACCCGTAAGTATTTTGCTCTTGACTATGATCAAGTAATGATGATGTCCATAAGAAAGGTAATTTGCTCGAGGCATTATACATTACCATATAGTTTGTACTCATTTTTAGGGTTCCGAACTTCTAAAGAAAAAAAAGGAACCCTTATAGGATCACTTTGTTGTCCGTCTGTCCGTTATCGAGTTGAAATTAAAACCATATATTCAGGTCAATAGTCTGTTGAAGGGGTAAGAAAATCAAACTTGTCAATTAACGTAAAAAAAGATAGGACCGTTTATGTCGAGAAAAACTTAGATTTCTACATTCTCAAAGTAATCAAAATTCATAGGGTACTTCCCGTTGACGTACATATCGTCATTTAGTACAAATACAGGATAAAATCTAAAAACTTTACATTTGTAATTAAATCATAAAAATATAATCTTTATACTTATGGTAAATTTTAAATAGAAAAATATTGGAAAAAATTAACTCGGCCACAAGTGAATTAGCTCAGCGGTTAGAGCATTGGACCGGATTTCCAAAGGTCGCGGTTCGATTCCCGTCTGAGAATTCACTTGTGGCCGAGTTAATTTATTTATTTTTTTTCCAATATTTTTCTATTTTAAATTTACCATAAGTATAAACATAGCATTGAAAAATGCAAAAATTACAAAATCATAAAATATAATCTTTAGTTTCGGAAACTGAATTTAGGGTACAACTCGGAAAAAACTGCGAGACTCAATTCCTGTAATATTTATAATATTATGTACCTACAAATTTGTGCGGAACCCTCGGGTGGGTGAATCCGACTCACACTTGTCCTGTTTTTAAACTATCTCGCACTATTCCAAATTTCTCTTTGTCTTATTTAGCGAAAATGTTTTGCAATCATGGTCAGATCTTTTACTTTCTAGTTTTCTAATGAATGATGAGATAAATTAATGAATTATGAGTTTGAGGATTAAGTGTCTAAATATAAGAAAACTATTAAAAAATCTATGATACAAGTATCACCTCATTTTTCAATAAATAATTATTGTTCATATGTACATCTTTAGTTTTGACGCGCACTGTTCATTGAAATAAAACTACTTTTACGGATAACTAGCGCACAGTTTATTTACACGAGTTTTATGGTTTTTCCAACGTGTCGGCATCTTTTCAGCTGTCGTGGTCACGGGATGACGACGAGGTTTTATTTTAATTATTATTCGTTTAACAATACCACCGAAACGGTGTTCTACAGATTGTACTTCGGAGAGTGTGCTATTGAGCTGCATTAGCTCCTTTTTACCACCGGGAATCCAGACGTACCGCATGCTATCATCCCTACCTGGTTGATATACCTCGTCTGCGTACAAAGCGCTTTTCCTCATCTTTTATTATGCGCACAGCCAGAGAGTGGAATTCCCTGCCTGCGTCTGTATTCCCGGGTGTCTACAACCCTGGTATATTTAAAGCTCGAGTGAATAGGCTTTTTCTAGGCAAGCTCGCTCCATCTTAGGCCTCTTCTTAATCTAACGATTCAGAATTAAGCCAAGAGTAAGCCGATTTAATGTAAAAAAAAAAACAATAAATACCTATTAAAAAAAATACATTAAACATGAATTACATGATAAAATCATAAAACAGTGTATTTCCCGTCATTTTTTAATAACCGTTATTTAAAAAAAAATCACAAACATGATTTCGATAGATCAAAGAAACATAACAGCAGATTAATAAAGATCATCAATAAAAAATCCGTTTAACCAAATATTTGTTTAACTACTTCTAACATATAATTATCGACTCGGGTGGTTTGGTCAGCAGATAATAATTAAAGATTCTAAATATTGTAACGGAAGTATTCGACGAGTTGTATCAGACAGGTGATTTGGACGTAGTAATTAAGGCTTTTGGCAATCACGAAGGAAACAGATAATTATTGGCCTTTTAGCCACAGTAACGAATGGAAAATAAGCTAGGAAGAAGTTTAGCTAATATAATTTTGACCACTGAACTGCTCCCTAATTGTCTAATTTAAAATCTATCACAATCCCTTTCAAAGGTATTGTGATAGTGATATATGGACTTGTGTAATTTATAGTCGCAATCCTCTTTCGGAACGAATGATGCTTTAAATGACACTTCATTTGACACTTCTCCATACATTTGAAAGATATTTTCGTTATCACTTTGCTTAGACAGTTCAATTTCGTTCATTCAGTACCTTTCTAAACGCGTCCCGATCTTCGATTGATCACAATCCCTATCAAACGCCAAATATTAACGGCCTGAAGTATGTGAATATCTTTCAAATTACGAATTGAAAGATTGCGATAGATTTTAAAATTAGACAATTAGCCCCCAGGTCACTTAGTACACCATGTCGTAGTCACAATATCTTTGAGGTAGCGTTTTAATTTATAAAATAAGCCTAAAGGTACTTGAGATTCTTTAAGTAAACTCTCTGTCAAGTCTGCCACCTAATTGTCTAATTTCAAAATCTATCACAATCCCTTTCAAAGGTATTGTGATTGTGATAGTGATTTATGGAATTGTGTAACTTGTAGTTGCAATCCCTTTCGGAACGAATGATGTTTTAAATGACACTTCATTTGTCACTTCTCCATACATTTGAAAGATACTTGCGTCTGTCACTTTGCTTAGTCAGTTCAATTTCGTTCATTCAATATCTTTCAAAACCCGTCCCTATCACAATCCCTATCAAATGTCAAATAGTGACGGTCTAAAGTATGTAAATATCTTTCAAATGCCGAACTGAAAGGGATTGCGATAGATTTTAAAATTAGACAATTAGCCCCCTGATTGGCCATACATAAGTAATATAAAAAAGTACACTTTGCTTATTCCTCTTCGAAGACACACTTGTTTGGCTCAGTAAGCAGCGCCTTTATGGCGTTGGCGTTGTCTGCTGCTACTATCAGGTCACTATTATTATTATTATCGTGTCGATCATATTTTGGCTTTAGATTTTGTGAGACCAGGACCTCTATTTTTGAATCACTCGTTGCGCGAGTGGCGAGGCGAACGAGGAGGCGATCAAGCGATTAGCGACCTTGCTAGCGTAGACATAGGACGCTTTTCGCTTTGCCCCTCGCGCGCTCGTGTTGGGAGGCGGTACTACAGGCGAAAAGCAAAGCTTTGTATATACGTGCAAGGTCGCTTTTACGAAATACGGAAACTTAAACGTCGCACGAAAATCAGTAGAATCCTCGAGACGAGTGAATCAAAAATAGAGCTCCAGTATTGCGCGACACTGACCGCTTCATCGGTAGCGCTATACAGGTCTTCGCGTGTGCAGGTTGATGGACGTGCAGGGCAAGAAAAAAGGTGTTCCATAGTCTGTGGGAAGGTCCCACACTCGCAGGTGTTGTCGGAGCCGTAACCCCATCGGCACATGTTTTCTTTGCTGCGGCCGACCTGGGTCCTGAGGTCACTCATTCTGCATGACACAGGGGCACTCTAGAAGGTGCGCGATTAGCGAAAATTCCGCAGGTAAAACTACTTACGACCACGGGTTAAGAAATAGTCACGTGACATTCTTCGTTTCGATCTTTATGATTTCTGACTGAAATAATTTCTAATGGATTATTTCAGTTTCAGATTATTTCAGATTGTTTCAGTCAGAGCTTGTTGCCCACTGCCAATAGTGGAATAATTTCAACCAGAAAAGGCTAATTACCATTGTTTTATCTTAAACAAATTTAAATCTTTCTAAAATATTACTAGGTCTCCCATTTTCCAGTTCCCATAATTTGCCTAGAACGTAGTGCGTCCCGTTGGATGCACGACATCCTATATTGTCTCCGGACATATTGTGTCGCATTAAGCTCGAGTGAAACTCATTTCGCCTCTCCTGTCTGTTTATTTTCCCAGCAATCTTACAACATATCCACATATCCACAGAAGAAATTCTTATTGAAAATTGAAACGGGTATTAAACGCGTAGAAACGTGATAGATATTTCACCTACCTAATTTTCCCGACGTTTCGGCTAAGTTACATCGGCCGTGGTCACGGGCTGACTGGAGATGCGATGCTACGTCTCGCCGTCGTCCGAGGCGGAGTCTTCATCCACCGTCCAGTTTTTTCTCCACGTACCGTCACACACAACACTAATAGTGTCCCTATTCTGTACCGCAGCCGTATTCTGATTCGTAGATAACCGCGTATCAAAAGCGTTTTTTATCACTGGATTCCAGGTTGTAGACAATTTAAAACCGTCCTCACGATTGAAATTGTTTGGATGTTTTTTAATTTCAATTGCTTCACGAACCACCCGTGAATAAAAATGACGATCCGTGGAAAGAACCTGAGTGCGGTGAAATTCTATCCAGTGATTTGTGCCACTCTCTAGCAAATGTTCTGCAATCGCTGATTTAGTTGTTTGGCGGTTTTTAACAGCTGTGATGTGTTCACGGACCCTCTCAGTGATAGCACGTTTAGTCTGACCTATATAACAGCTACCACAACTGCAGTCTATCTTGTACACACCAGGTGTTTGTAATGGTAAGACATCCTTCGGCGTGCCCACTATGCTATTGACCTTTAAGCCAGGAGAATATATCGTCGGTATAGAGTATTGACGTAATATATGTCCGATCTTGTCCGTTACTCCTTTAATATAAGGCATATAGGCAGGTTGTCTCTTCACTTCAGGATGCTTATGCTTCCTTTTTGGCTGTTTGTGTCGTCCGTGCACTTGATATCCGTTTCTCTTCAGTGCCTCCTGAACATGGGCCAACTCCTTTTCTACGTGTTCAGGGTCACAGAGTTCGTAGGCTCGGTTTTTTAAAGAAGTGATCACGGATTGCAAATGACGAGGATGGTGATGCGACGTTGCGTGTAGGTATCTATCTGTGTGCGTTGGTTTGCGGTAAACACAATGTGATACGGACCCATCAGACTTCACTCTGATCTCGACATCCAGAAATTGCAACATTTACCCGTTTCAATTTTCAATATTTATAATGCAACGCGAAAGTTTAAAAGTGTCTGAAGAAATTCTTGCCTACAACGAAAATAAGTTTCAGAGCGATTTAAACGCCAGTAAAGGTTGGATCACGTATTCGATTTCCTTCGTATGCCTTACTTTAGAATTGAATCTTATCATGCATAATATCGACGGCAGAAAACAGAAAGGTCGTATCTCGAAAAACACAACTTTACACCAGAGCCAAAAAACCGAAAAAAAAATGGGAATTCGGTGATATCTTTTTATCGGTACGTCGTATGAACGTAATTTTCTAACCATAACTATATAATTCTAACCTGAATAAAATTGTCTACAAACCAACAATTTCCTATTGCCGGAAGTCGGTTTTTATTTTAGTTACGACCTTCGTCAATAGAAATTTCATACCTCAAAAACGTCGTATTTGTATCATATTTGTACTAAACCAGTAAATTATAATAAATTCACTGACCTCAGAAAGGACGTAATTGCTTTTTGTTTTTAATGAGCTGTAAATGACGGGGTGTAAGTACGTAAAAATTACAGACAATGGCTAGAAAATAGGGCGTAATATAAACCCCTTTAAATTTAATGATCTTAATAAAAAGTCACAAGCTTTTTCAAACGTATTCGTCATCAGCCATTTTTAATGTCCCCACTGCTGGGGCACTGGGACTTCCTTATGGATGGATAAGGAGAACGGGCCATGACCCACCACGCGGGCCCAATGCGGATTGGTGGGTTTTAACGACTGCAAATGCATCCGAGACCAACGGCTTAACGTGCCTTCCGAAGCACGGAGGAGCTCGAGATAGTAAATTTTTGGTCGCCCATCCCGTGACTGACTATGCGAATGTTGCTTAACCTCAACAATCGCAGGCCAAGCGCGCGAACCACTGCGCCACGGGCTCCTCGAACCTTCAAACGTATATTTATTGGTAAAAAACACAAAAGATATTCTAAACACACAAAAACGAAAAGTCTTTTTTTTCTTTTTTGTACATTTAATTTGTACTATTATAATTATTGCACATAATCATTAAATTAAAAGTTATAAACAGATTAACTTTCGTATAATCACATTAAATTTCGTATTAAGGGTCAGATTCATACCCAATCATTGTACCAATTAAAATTAAGTGTTAAAATTATAAGAAGTATTAAAAATAAATGAGATCGGAAGTTTCAAAGAGATAAATATTTAAGAATACGTTCAAGTCGTAGACATCGGTTGTTCGCGCCTCCGCCGTGTCGTACGGTGGCGCGCGCGCATTCACCATTGTGTCGTATGCATGAAGCACTAAACACGCTCCTGGTAACTTTTCCAGAAATTGATATATTTTTTGATAATTCTAAAAGTATTAGTAATAGAATTTAGCTATCTTATTGTGTCTTTTTGGTTTTTGTAATGTAATGATGTACTTATTTTAGGATAATTATGTAATTGGGTTTATACCCGTTTAATTATGCTTAATAATAAATAAATAAATAAAGGGAGACATTTCAAAGAGAAAAAACATCAGAAAGGGACACATTCATACCCTAAAATGGTTGTACCAATTAAAATTTAGTGTTAAAATTATAATAAGTATTAAAATTAAATGAGATCAGAAATTTAATCAAAATTAAATGAATAGAAAATTAAGCACATCATCACACAACATCTTCTTCATCATTATCAGGGAGGTTATCGACAACCTTACTGTTAAATTTTAGATATTCAATAAATATTCATCGGCGTATGCTGCTGGTATGACAGATTTTGTAAGTTTTTTTAGATCGGTATATTTTTGAGCTGATATTTGCAATTTATTTGGGTACAGGTGATATTTTGGCGACATACATTTTTCCAGTGCAAGTAAAGTCACCTCTGTATATTTAGCCTTGGATGACTTAAAGCGTTTTATAAACATTTTGTTCAGTAATTTTTTTTTTAAAGTTGCCAATTTTATTGTCGAAATCATAAGTTTCTGTTTTTTTTTAATGTGCCATTTGTGATAGCCTCAAAACCCATAAAATGGTTTCCTTCCATGGTTTTCACTTTATAGGGAAACGGATTTTATTTTGCTGATGAAATTACTGTATTATGAAATAATGAGTTGATTATTAAAAATTTTCATACCTTAGTTTAGATTATTAGAATAAAACAGTAACGTTTTCAAAAGACGATTTTACTGGAACAACACAGACAACCTTTCACCACAGCGCCCGCGCAGCAACTAAGGTAGCTTATTGGGGCGTGACCGAGACAAATCGGAATATTCCCGAATTGACGTGCCCGACGATTCGTTGTAACTACCTAATTTACTTAATATTGATCCCAGTAATATTGTCATAACAGCGTTTGGATTGATATAAGCCACCCACGATTTTTGTAGTATCTTAGAGATTATTCGTTGTCCTTTGAAGAATACTAACTTTAAGAAGGTCGTATCTTATCGTAAATAGAAAAGTTTTAAAAACGCATACCGCAAAAAGGTCGTATCTGATATCGTGGATAGAAACAGTGACCGCGTAACTGTCTTTATTTTTTAGACACAAACTTATACTTTGCGTATCTCTAAAAAGTTCAAATTTGCTGTTTTATGGGCAGTTACGCCAAAAAAAATTGAAGACTTTTTAAAAACACTCCCCAATTTTCAGATTTTATGTCGTCCTAGAGCAATGAGACCCAGACCAATCGACGCAGAAAAAAAAGCTGATTATTACCTTATGCTTAGTTGAGTTACGACCTTTTTCGAGATACGACCTTTCTGTTTTCCACCGTCGATATATATGTAATAAATAACATATTATGTGGATTAATAGCGATATGCGTGATTATTGCATTATCTTTATGGTTTGACAAAAGTATCGTCATCAGCCATTTTTAATGTCCCCACTGCTGGGGCACTGGCCTTCCTTATGGATGGATAAGGAGAACGGGCTATGATCCACCACGCGGGCCCAATGCGGTATGGTGGGTTTTAACAACTGCAAATTCAAAGCACGGAGGAGCTCCAGATATTAAATTTTTGGTCACCCATTCCATGACCGACCATTGCGAAAGTTGCTTAACCTCAACAATCGCAGGCCAAGCGCGCGAACCACTGCGCCACGGGATACTTATTGTAAGGTTGGTTCAAATTCATCAAATATAACTACACATCCGGTAAAGCATCACCATTATACCCAAAAATACCTTAAGTATAGGTATTTAGACTATTTATATTATTACGCTTGATAGCTGTTTTATAACGATGAAATTGTTCATTTAAGCCCGACCGAGACGTCGACCCACCACATAGGTAAATAAATAGATGTTTTGCCCATTTTTTTTCTTATTTAACATTAGTAGCTAAATTCAATTTCTACGTGAATTTAATCAGAACATTTGTACCCTTCCAACAAGCCCCCTTATTTGTGAAATCCAAAGCTCTAACCAAGGAGGCTATTTGCTTGCTCTACACTAGTTTCTCCGTGAATACAACACTATATAATATTCAGTTCATGTTAAACGAGAATTTATAGACACTGAGTACAAAGCCAAGACCTATTTTTGAATCAATCGAAATTTGATAAAAACGTATTATTTTTTATTTATTAATTCGCCAAATTCATGTTCATTCAATTTTTTATTTAAACCAATTCGCATGTATATCTGCAAAAAGTGGTCCGAACCACTTTATTTTTCAGATTCGAGCGATAGAAAGTTTGACGTACTTAATGTAATTTTTATGACATTTTGTTTCTGAACTGTCTTTGAATCAGTCGTATTTTTTTTATCAATGGAGGTTTAGTTTCTATTTTTTAAATATTCTGCGTAAAATGAAGTTTGTCTAAAGAGTTCACGAGAACGGAAACACCGTATTCGAATAATTCAAAATGAGTCAAAATAGAACTCAATGAATTTTAAATCGCATGCGAATTGAGTTCGCATGAGAATTTCGAGTGATTCAAAAATACGCCTCCTGTGCTTGGTAAAAACGTTAAGGAGCTCACAGGATCTTCGAGCACGAATGGCATTGACTTGGAATGAGATTCCATTGTTCTCGTCACCGTATATGGGGTGAGACATGACTGCTTTGTTTTTGCTTCATTTCAGTCTTTTAAGTTTCTGCTTAAATATCTGTTTTAAAACGAAAGTGCAATAGGTGATCTCATTAGCTTTAAAATATTTTGTGGAATAAATCTGTTCCCAAAAGTGTTGTACGCAAAAAGTATTTTATTTTGTAAGTGATTTTCTCTTTCGGTTTTTTAGTATTTGGGAGTTTTAGTTTTTACAAAAACGTTATTTTTAAAGAAACTTTACCGAAGTGAAGTATTTTGGCAGATCTCAGTTTGGTGGTGCAATCACGTTCTTGATTCGAGGGTGCAACGGGATAGACGTATTATGTGTAAAAGTCCCTAAATTAAAAACAGGTATTAAAAAGACACTTTAAGGTTACGTAAATAATGACTTAATTAAGTAATCTTAAACCCAAAATAAAATTCATAATATTTCAACTCCTTGCGTATTTTCTACAATTCCCTATCGCATCGTAGTTTTAATGTCTTAATATCCCAGATTATCTCATGTGCCATACGCTTCATCATTGTTGGAGTTAATTAAGTAAATTGCTTTATCTGCCCCAGAAACAATGGTACCAATCATGGGGGAGAATTTTATTAACGCGATCTATGATACTGTTTCAAACTATACGGGCAAACGTTGGTTTACTTAACAAATAGAATTGATTTGTTTGATCTTAATCTTACCGTTGGCTATAGTGAGTTCCATTGGATTAGGTTTACGTTGTGGGCTCTAATTTGTTCTAATTGTTCGTGATTGTGGAAGTAGTATTTTCATTTGAGTGGTTGGTAAAGCAATTTTGAGCGAGAACTCAATATAAATTTTTTTTGAATAATAATATTTTCACTATGGCAAAATGATTTCTTAGTGAAGCATCATAACTTTTGTCAAGTTTTTGTTAATGCGTTATATTATGATGTGACATAACAGAGGTGAAAACTTGTAATTTTTTACAAGTTGAAGTTTTCTATAAAAAAAATAGAACAAAATAAAATATTACTGGATCATGTATCGTGCAATAGATTTATGCTGGTAGAGGCACTATACATATGTTTTATTAAATCACGTCTATAAGGGTAATAGAGTACAACACGTGTCTTTATTTACAGTCAGCATAGTTAAGCAAGCTAGCTCAGCATACTAATAACTCCCATAGTATAAGCCAGCCAACTCATAAATGCTTCAGTGTCATACAAAGGATAATTTATCATAATCACTCTTAACTTAGCCATGACATTTGCTTCGCGTAGGCAGTATATCACCGACCCAGTTCACACAATGGTAAATTAAACTAATCGGCTTCTGAAGATGTCGAACCTCTTTTGTTTGTATTTAGGAAGTTGATATTAAGGCCGACTATAACCAACTGTCACAAAACACATTTAGCGCTAAAATTATTTAAAACTTGCGGCCGCTCGCAGTTTTCACCCGTGTGTTTGCCCTTCCCGTAGGAATATCGGGATAAAAAGTATCGTATGTTCATAACCAGGCTATCTACTAGCTGTGTACCAAATTCTATTCAAATCCATTCAGTAGTTTCGGAGCCTATTCAAAGCAAACAGACAAACAACATTAGTATATATGACATTGCATTTCGGTTATTAGTTTGAAGTAAAAAGTGACAGAGCGATGATTTAACTTTGTTAATTGCTAAATAACTTTAATTTGTCTCGATATCTATTTGTCTCGATCAATTTGTAGTTTCATTTTAACTTAATTTTATTTTGTTTGTAAAGCTATTGATTTGCAATCATTAATGCACGCCGTTGTCATCTATAATACTTTGTTATGAATGTTACTATGTGTGTGTTTTCTTTTTATATTTGTTTAGTGTTTGTGTAGTGTTCTTTTTATTTTTATTTTTGTTTACTTTGATGGTGATCTTGATAATGAAATAAAATACATAATATATATAATTTAACACTCAAATTTTTCGTATAAGCAGCTGCTTGCGACATCGTCCGCGAGGACTTGGAAATATATTTAACCATTATTCCATATTGTTGTTAGTACAACCAAACTAAAATATCGGTAAAAATTACAAAGACAATTTGATGAGTGTGAGATATTTTTAAAGAAAACATTGCAATCGCAACTTGGTGATTGCAACTAAATAATTAACATTACCATAAGCGGCTATTGTATCTACTATATTAAATTAAATTACTTGAAGATTTCATTGAAACACTGTTATATCTTTTAAACCAGCAGTTAGCAACTGTGGACTACAGACACGAAGTCACGATTCCAGAATCCTGTATTTTTCTGGACTTTCGCCTTTTGATATAATAAACAACACAATTGTATCTTTAGTCAATATTTTGATACACTTGTACACTAATCTACTGTACATAACTATTGAGGCTAATTAAATCACAACATGAATCATAGTCGAATTCATCGTAATAACCGATTTGGCAATTTAAAACTTATTCCAAACATATTTGGTATTCAAAATCCATACTTTTCCTCACGATTAATGCATTTTAAATTAACATCTTTAACAAATACGGTGATAAATAACCGATATCTTATAAAGAATTAAGCGTTTTCGAAGCCGAATTGATGTATGAGCATCAATAAAATAAAGTTACTTAACTCAATAATTTTATCGCTCAACAAAAGATAGTAGGTATTCAATCTTGTCAGAGATCATGCTTTCCTTGCTGCGTTCATATTTATGTAGCTCCAAATTGCTATTCGGTGTAATGTAATAAAGTTAATTTACATAAATTTTCTATAACATTTACATTAAGAATAAATGAATTGAGCCTCAGCGGAGATATGGAGTAGTATGACTGCAGGTTGAAATAAATACTCCTCCATATTCCCTCATTTATGTTTAAATGTTCAATGAATTTGAATAGTAAAATAACTTATAGAATCACGAATACATTATTGTTGAATTTCTTGATTTGAATCAAATTTTAGAAGGTAGAATACAAATGGACATATTTATAGAGACTTCAAGTATTCAATTCCTTTCATCTTGATACGTTTTCTACATAAACGGCAACTTTAACTGTAAACCTCTATCTATGATAAGTACCATAAGCAAGTAGCTTTTTTTTAAGAAACTCTACTGAGAAGCCACTACGCGTCACGCGAGTGACTGGTTACGAATTAATATCAAGTTAGAAGATGATCAGATACGTTACACAATCGACTGCGGTATTGACATCTCCGATCGGACAAATCATATACGAGTACGATGAATGAAAGTTTGTAATTTTTTTAACAGAAACCACAGTTTTTACTGTGTGCTATATGATATACTTTAGCTACACTTCTGCAAGTAACATAAGTAACATAAGTGAATCAATTAGAATGTAGTAAACTTTACGAGTAAGCTATGTAATCGATACATCGGAAAGAACTTCAGCACCTTTTTATTTAGCATTCCCGCATACTAAATTAACAATTTATTTTTATTCTGTTTATCGCTACTATAAAATCTTTGAGACTTTTCGAACTTCATCTAACTGTACGGGCTATAAAAATGTTCGATTTCACATTAAAACTATCGATAGCTTAATCGTTAACTGGAATCTAATGTTTAACTGCAATTTAATGACAAAACATTGGTACAACCAGTGTTATGCAGATTGGCACCGTTTAAATGTCGAAACAGTAGGTTATGCATATTTTCTCTCATAAAATAATCATAAATAAAACAGATAATAAATACTTAACCAATAACTTTGGAGGCTAAATGATGTTGGCGAAATTCGTAATAATTTTTTCAAACAAAAAATAAGAAAAAATAATTAGGTTGAACTTTGTAGGGCTAGATTTTTCCAGCGATTCTTTGTTGGTCGAACTGATTAACTAAACTTTATTTTTAGGCATAATGCCATAGTATAAGAGACTAAATTTTCAAAGAAATCTTTTATTTTTCGAAGAGCAAATTGTTTTAAAATGTCGGAACCGATGTTAATTAATTAGTTCACAAAAGAAAAGTTTCGATGAATTAGTTACCCGATAAAAAGCTCACGAAAGTCTGACTAATAAATTTCTTATTTTAAAGGCTTGTCAGAATGAATTGACGATAAAATTACAGTAGATGATCCGTTGTTTTGGTCAGCGTCATAATTACTTAACAAACTGTTCCGGTTAGCCGTTGTGTAAGCGCTTATGAGACGCAAGTAGTTGCTGTTAACAGTAAGACAACTCTACTCTACTACCTTTGACGACCTGTTGGCCTTCTGAGTAGAGGTCCCGGGTTCGATTCCCGGTCAAGACAGATATTTGTGTGCATGAATATGTGTCTGTTTGACGTGAAGTGAATATTTTTATATGAAATTTACGTAGTGCCTAGCTTTATTTGTTGCGAGTGTATTTACGCGACAAAATCAATAAAATACAAAGATCAAAGTCAGAACTTTGTTGCTTCAAAATCTTGCTATAAAATTCTAATCATTCTCCGAATTACTAATTATTCTGTCATTTTCAGACCACAAGTAAAGAAACTCATTTGTTGCGGTTTGAATCCGAGGAAGACCAGCAAGATACTGAGTATGTTTTATGTGAAATAAAAAAACTTTTCCGGATATTACGCACAGTTTTTACACACGAGTTTTAAATTTAATATTCCGTGTATTTTAAGGTATTTTGGTTTTCCTGACTAGGCACCTTTTCAGATGCCGTGGTCACGGACTGTGCACGAAATACACGAAAAGTTATTTTATTTCAATTTCAAAAAGCGCTCTAAAATTTTTGTTGTATGTGTCAAACTAAGTACTATTTTTCAAATAACGCTATAGGTACTATAACGAGGCTCATTTATAATTAAAACGATGTTTAACTCGAATGTTTTCATAATGAATCAATTTAGTATTTATTTTCGGAAATGTTAAAATCTTTGTAATAATACATTTCATTACCAAAAAATATATGATCCATTAATCTACGTTATTTACCTTATATGACTTTAACTTATGATAGAGTTGTCGCTCACATAAAAATAAAGAGTAATCAACTTTTTTTTATATTTGCTGACGCCAATAAATACCTGTAAAGATATATTATTTTGACTTTGAACACTGATTACTAAAAAATAACCATACAAAGATACCTACTGGGTTAATTTGTACTGTGAAATCTGTCCAAAATGAGAGCACGGTTGATAGAGTGAAGCTGTCATTGACACAAATTATAACATTCTTCGACATGTTCAGATAACTTTCTTTGGACAAGATTAGGTACCTGTACCAAGTTTGGTTTAACTAAGAATTATGATGTAATTATCGTATGTTATAAGGGGTAATTTCCTAGCATTTTAAGGCTGTTTGAGGGTTTCTCGATCGATACAGTAGAAAATTTGTAAATAAATCTAAATGTAACTGTACTTGTTTGTCTGTTACTTTATCACGCCTTAAACAATTGATGAAACTTGGAATAGAGTTAGATTGAACCATGGATAAAAACAAAGGCTACTTTTGATATATTATTTCGGAATACTTGAAGTGATCGTGTGTATCGCTTACAGCTTATAATATTTTAAAAGTTCATTGGCTATATTCTACCATTATCTTAAATTAATAATATCATATAAAATTTAAAATATATATATATATATGTAAGTATTTATTTACTGTCATGGTCTATTCCCGTTGACACTTTCGTGATTGAGTCATAGACGACAAAAACCTTTGCCTCTATTATTCAACACTTTCGCTATACCTACTTAATACGTAATACCACACAAAGGAAATGTACAAAACCAGTACAACTCAACGACACCCATTAAACTTGCACCGATTAATTAAAACTTACTCAACTGCGACTGGATTAATTGCCAGTTTCTTATTACGATTATTGCACAACATTTTATAGGGGAAGTATATTTCCTAGAGAAAACAAACAAGAAAAACAGCCTTTAAGTTTTCGAGATATAAAGTTTTAAAGAGGTTTGAACTTTTTTGTGTGGAGCCTAACCTCGACCAAATCCGTAGTATGAGACACCATTTAATTTTTGAAGTGAAAACTTCTTTAGCGGCGTTGTGCACATCAGAGTTTTAAATTTTTGGGATGGGTAAAAAATGTTAAAGTCGCGTCAGGACACGTGACCCTGATCGAAAATTCGTAAGACCATTTTATGTAATTTGTAAGTAAGTAAGTCTCACACTTGGAAGATCTACGTATATTAGTTAATATCAACCATTATACAAAGATCTCTCATTACTACCAACTTTCATATTGATGCCAGGTCAGTTTTAATGGATTTTCCTGCTAAATCAAGTTGGTCTCCGTTTTCATCAACTTTTTATGAAGTTGTGGTCAAAATATAGTGGATTTTGAGCGTTATTTTCGTTTAAGCGATTTTCACTTCTGCTGGCATTCCCAGAGTGCAACCCGCTGTTTTTTTTTTCAAAATGACGTCGCACGATAATGCCTATATAATTGAGCAGGTGATACACAGAAGAACAAAAAATGTTTTATAATGCCCTAAAGTGTCACGTTAGCAAGATTATTAGAGTTAAAAATGAATAATGCCCACCCAAAGTATCACATTTGTATATTTATTCCAATCATCTCACTAAGCTAATACTTTAGGGCATTATGTTACATAATATTTTTTGGTTCATCTTTACGCTTCCTATCCAGTTATATAGGTATTATAGTGCGGCGCTATTTTGAAAATTTTTCAAAATGGCGGACTGGTGACAAGGCTTAAGTTCAAACCCCTTTCATGATACATAGATAGATACAAACATATTATATACCTACTCACGACATAACGCCTTTAACATTGGTTGAGTCTAATGACCGGATACACGCTCCGTCTTGCCTGAAGGCATGCCTGCACACATGCCTGCACAAACCGGTATGCGCAGGATGATGATGTTGTTCGTAAACAATAGTGACAGCAGTGACATACTCAGACTTTTACTTATCTGATAAAGTGGGCTTGAAGATGAACCTATCAAAAACAAAGATTATGACCAACATACCAGCGGCAAATGACCGTCAATTCCCCGTTGATGTGGTAACGGAGTACATACAGGATGGAAATTTAAGACGGAACAGTAAAGGCAGGTACCTTAACCGTTGTTGCTACATGAAAACGTTCTTAGTAAACCATTCTTAATTTTTTGAGAAAATTTTAACTGCATTCACTAATTTTGAAAAATAAAAATTTAAGTATCAGGCAGCAGGAAAATTAACAGTTTTCAAAAATATATTTTTTATGGCAATTGATCCGGTTTCTCATGAGAATCAAAACACTCTAAGACACCAACTGAGGTGTAAGTACTAGAAGTTTTAACAAATCGCGAAATAAGTAAAAACACACTCCCGCGCTCGCGCCATATGTCTCCGTAATTATCTTAGCGAATATGTGGAAATACTTTTTCGTGATTTCTGGCTTCTCTAGTACTCATACCTCAGTGAGTTGGTGTCTTAGAGTGTTTTGATTCTCATAAGGAACAAGATCGATCAGCATCAAAAAGTTTTTTTTCATATTTATTTATTTCTGTTCACTGTTTTTTTTTTTAATCCGTGAATGCAGTTCAATATTTCTCAAAAAATTTAGGATGGTTTCCTAAGAACGTTTTCATTTAGCAACAACGGTTAAGGTACAGGCCCTTTGTGCCCCGTTTTAAATTTCCACCCTGTATATCTCGGTCACAAAATTGCTTTGGGCAGCACTAACCAGACGGCAGAGGTAGAGAGGCGGATATCCCAGGCCTGGGCAGCCTTCGGCGCAAATATGAAGATACTGCGTAGTAAACTGCCGCTAAAAGTAAAGGCAAAAGTATTTGAGGAATACATCATGCCTTAACATGTCACATGTCTTCACATACGGCTCAGAAACCATGTCTGTCACTGAACGATCAGCTGAGAAGTTTAAAGTCGGGCACAGTGCAATGGAAAGAGGTATGTTTGGAATAACATTGCGCGACAGGAAAAGGAACGAATGGATCCGGCGAAAAACGTGGGTGAGAAATGTGGTGCAAGTAATTACGGAGCGTATGTGGAGTTGTGCAGGTCATTTAGCCCGCATGGATGGAGATGATAGAGTTGGGATGGAGATGGGCAAAAAGAATCCTCGAATGGAGACCATGGGCTGACAAAAGACCATGAGGCCGCCCTCCTAAACGATGGGTCGACGACATTAGACGACATGCGGGATATAACTGGATGACGACGGCACAGGACCGGCACAGGACCCAGTGGAAGAATTTGGGTTAGGCCTGTGTCCAGCAATGGACCAAAACAGGCTCCTGACGACGATGATGAGACTTTTACTATATTTTATGTTACTCCCAGTCCAGCATGGGAGAATTTCATGATTATACTTACTTTAATAATCACCATCAATAACTATAAAACCATCCCTTGATACTATAGTAATAAATTATAATTCAACGGAGATAAGAAAACTTTCTGTCGTTATCAACAGATGTGGTTGAAGGGTTCCAATGAACAGACATACAAAACCACTTCAGAGCTTTCATGTTACCGGCAAAGTAAACAGTTGTTTTTATATCGCACTATTTTCGAGAACACTTTGTGATATTCATAATAGTTTACTAACATTGGCTTCCTACTGACGTTAACATATTTCAGAGTACTTAATAATTTCTGGGTAAATTACCAATATTTATTTATAAATTTGTAATTATAGGGTTATAGATTTTTATCAGATGTACGCAAATGGTGCGATTTTGTTATTCGAAATTATTTTACGACGAAATAAACTTCATCAAGTAAAATTCATCAAGCATGCCAAAGCTATGAAAACAATATTAACCCAAATATTGTGACGCCAAACAAAACTGACCCAATTTTACGAATGTCCCATAGCTTTTATTACGGACGACTTTATTTCGCTCAGGTATAAGATATTTTAATAGACTAAATGTGACCATTAATGGCATTTGATACAATAATAGTTTCATTTTTTGCACCAATCCAAATGCCCACGCGAGTTTAAGCTCCCCTTTAATATTCCGGGGTACATTGTATCACGCTGGAGTGTATATTCAATTTTTTACATCGTACGCCAAACAAAGCTTATTTTCGAGCATCACAAGAAACTCTGGTTTATTTAGCCATTGTTGTAGCACCATTTATCTCTTTAATTTATGGGGTAGCGTCGCGAATGGTGGACATATTTGCGTCGAGCAGTCAACGGTTCCAGAGTGGCATTGTTGAAGACTTTTTATGTATGGTGTTTAGCTCACCTACCAACTACCGACCTCTTTGATTCGTCACGGAGTGTAATGCCTCCTATAAGCCATTGTTTGCAGGTTCGTTATGCACCGGGAGTAATTCTCTTTGGTTCCAATTGTCGCACTTGTGGTGAGTGCAATAAAAACATTTATCAGCTAGCTGTAGTAGGTGTTAACTATTGGAACAAAGGCCACCGCGATTGTAATTGTGAGCTACTGGTCAACAATTGGCCGGACGCTTGGGCCTTCATTAATAATGTCGTTTGGTGACGTTCTTGGTGTGGCTTCTTGGTATTAGAGAACTGTGACTCATGTTTTTCGAATGGGGTTTTAGTAAAGTTTACTTGCTAATTTTACCCTTCTGATTTTTTTAAACTACTTGTGTGGTACAACCATCTAACATGTGGAGGTTTAGAATAAGATTCGTCAATGTGAATATAGGAATTAGTTATACCATCAATCATATGGTTACAATATCTATACGGTTTTATTAAGGAAACTTTATATTCAGGATTCCGACTGTAGATCAGTTACTTAGATGCGACTTCCAAAATTTAGCAAGTAATTAATTTACACCCACTCTTCATGTACCTGCGAACCTTTCTAGAAACCAGAGCAAACTAACTTTGTTAGTATTCAGCCACGAAATAAATATTTTTAAGTAGAGAGCTATAATAATTAAAAGTCAGGCTCCCAATACTGTCACCTTTGAAGATGGATATCCCTGACCCTAGTCCAACAAATTACTTGAAGCAATTTAGCCGCAGTCTTACCGCTGATATTACTGCAATGGATTTCACCCGCCTTCTTTATAATCTTGACCATGAAGCTACAAATAATTTCAATGCGAAAGTAGCTCTCAGAAGGTTTCACGAATGCCAAAGAATTTTAATTTTTATTATAGAAATGGATCCAATACAAGAGAAGAGCAAACTATTATTATGTAAGAAGTGGTATTGTGAGTGATATATGTTTAAAAAAACATATCATTTTGCAAAATTAATAGTACCTATTTACCAATATATACTTAAAATAAATGAGAAAGTTTGTAAACTTGATTGTTAATTTTGTTAATAATAAAACAGCTGAACAGATTTAGATGAAATTTCGACTATCGACCAAGACCCGGCAAAGGACAAGGAGGTACATTAAATGCCGTTATTATTCCCCCAACAACGGCTAAGATATAAGTGGCAGAGTAAATAAAATATCACTTTATAAAACCAATTGACTTAAAATTTAAATTCAATTATTTATTCAACTAATAGTGGAGAGCTATTACGCTAAAACTTCTATTAAGGTTAATTATCTACGGAACGTTAAAATCTAAAGAAAAAGTCTAGTTAGTCTGTTTTTATAGAGTTTCTTTACAATTTTTTTATGCGCTAATATTTGGCAAGTCAATCAGCGACTTGTAGATTGCTTGCTATCGCGCGTCGTTTTAGGCTAAAAAACCTTTGAATTCTGAGGAATTATGTACCTTACAACATTTTTACCAAGGCTGCTATAATCATATACTTCTTTAAATGATGTTATTAAAATAACAACCTCGCATAAATATCCTAATGACAATATCTAGTACAGATCATTTAGTACGTTTTTTACGTAACTGCTTTGGAATAAACTTAAATATTTCAGACATAACACAAAGGAAAATATCAATGAAGATGTTATATTTATTTTGTGACTTTTACCATATTTTTTGCAGGTTCATCACCTTAAGAAATCTGTCTAATATTTTAATTTTATCTCACAGACTAACACGTTCAGTTTTGTATTACTTCGTGCAATAATCTTCTTACTTCCATGTTGCACCGATAAAAGAATTTGGTCCACGCATAGCTTCCTACCCTACGACGCATCCCCTTGAAATTTTCTAGGGGAATGCAATCATTCCCTTTGATTTCTCCTCCATCCTGTTCAATTAGGAAGCGCCTCTAACTGATTTTGTGCGCGAAATACTTTCAATAGCATGCGATTCAATACATCAACGATTTCCGTATTCGGAACTAATATTAAACTGAGGTTTTCACATTCCCTTTTGTATTTTTTATTATAATTTAAAACTTTGAAGCGCGGTACTTTTTAAACATTAAAAAACACCCAAAGCTTGGAAAGTCAACTTAAATATAAGTTTTAACTTTGATGTATCAATCTGCTGCTTTGCTTATTATTGCTATTCACTTTATTCTTAAAATAAATGATAATCAACAAAATTAACTTTCATAAGTCCTCTACTTCCTTTAATTCTAGAAAGTGATGTGAAAACCGAGATTCTGGAACAATTAATGCCTTTAGCTATCGAAGCTAACACAACCATAACGAAACAAATCAAAATAGTAAGTTTCGTTTATGTTCACCAAAAAATATCGTTATTATTATCCGGCTTGGGATAATAATAACGATATTTACGACACATGATTAAAGCAGTGCGCCAAACTAAAGAAAGTACTAAACCAAAAATTTTTTTTTTTCATGATTCATCAAAATTATTCGACGACCTACGTGGTAGAGTGGTACGTACACCGGTTTCAAGGTGTCGCCTACTCTGAAATCCCAGGTTCGAATCCCGGTAGGGGCAAATGTTTGTATGATGAATAAAAGCATTTGTACCTGAGTCATGGACGTAAATATTTATTTCTACACATAAATACTTGTATAAATATAATTATATATAATTATATCCTTTACCCTGTATCCCATAACACAAGCCGTACAGTGCTAACTTTGGGGCTAGGTTAATTGGTGTGAGTGTAAGAAATATTATTTATTATTATTAGTATGATTTATGAATTGTTGCATTTTTCAATGCTATTTTTATACTTATGATAAATTTATGTGAAAGGTTCTAGTCCCATCTGAGAATTCGCTTGTGGCCGAGTTGATTTTTTAAAATATTTTTCTATATAAAATTTATCACAGTTATTTGTCTTTCAAAGGCGCAACTCAGCCCCTTACTTAGATCAGTCACACATTTTATTTCGTCAACTCATTTCGTAAATTGCATCCAATCCATTCATAGCATAATAACTGCACATCTCCCCTTGCTCTTACAGTAATACGTACTCAATACAAATTGGCGAATGTACACGCGTAACGTTTCCTTCCTTTACATATAAGTGACATTTCATTGTACGAGAGTTTTTTAACAGTTTTTTTTTTCGAATTTTTACTGGTTAACGTCATGACATGAGCTGTGTGAGATAATATTTTTTATCTTAATGTTCCGAAATGGGTCGGAAGAGTGAACACGAAAGATGTAGACTTCAACGAAAACGTTTAAGCATGGTTAAAACTAGTGTTGTAAACTGGTTTTATTTATACGTGATTCCGATCTAAATATGTACCTACATTTATCAAAAACTTAATTTCATAAAAATGATAATAATATACATTAGTACACTAGCAAATTTTTACAAATATCTTTACAAATTCGTGAATTTCTGACTCATATTTTTTTTTGTTAGAATCCTTCATCATATTGATGTTAGGTAATAGGGCTAGCGTATATATACTACTTTTCCGGCGACTAAATTGTTTTGTCGAGTTGTGTACTTCTCTCGATTTCCACACAACTAAACAGTTTAGTCGATGGAAAAGTAAATTTCGATTTTGAAGTAAAACTTCTTTAGCGGCGTTGTGTTAAAGTCGCGTCGGGACACGTGACCTTGATCGAAAATTCGTACGACCATTTACCGTTGACCTATTTCAAATTACATAAAGTCACACACTTGAAAGATCTACGTATATTAGTTAATAACAACCGTTATATAAAGATCTCTCATTACTACCAACTCTTCATATTGATGCCAGGTCAGTTTTAATGGATTTACCTGCCAAATCAAGTTGTTCTCCGTTTTTTATGAAGTTCTGGTCAAGATATAGTGTATTTTATATATATAATATTTTATGATTATTTTCGTTTAAGCCGTTTTTACTTCTGCCGGCACTCCCAGAGCGCAACCCGTTTTTTTTTGTCGAACAACTATCGAGCTGATAGTATGCGCGCTTCAACATATTCCTATAAACATATGAATCACAACAAAATAGTTGTTGAACTAAAAGAAGTACTATATTTGCGCTAGCCCTATGGCAGAATTGTGGAATACAACAACGCTGAAGACATTGTTGCAAAGGCAACAGACATAGATAAGATGGCGTGGTCTCTATTGTCGTATTGATGACATGATAATTATATTTAAAATTAACCAAGTTCCCAGTATAGCTAGTCGGCCCACATAACTTTGTTCCGGCTAATGAGGCGCCCTTGCGCAAGCGCACCGAGCGATGACAGCGAGCGCGCACCGCATTCGCCACGCTCCGTGTCGAATCGCTCCCGAATACGGCCGCGTATGTGTGGGATTCTTTTGGTCCAAATACGATCGAGTAAATGAATAACCGGTTGATTTTTAAATACTTACTTATATGTGGTTTATGATGTTTCAAGAATTTCAGACGGGTGTATTTATTTCTGAGTTTACGCTGTTTTGGTTCAGTCAGCGGGACTATCCAACTTAGAGCGGAAAAATAGACACAAAAGAAATAACAATTATCTTCCAGACTAAATACCTAAGCATTCAAGACAAATGGAATACACAATGACTTCAAAATAGTGGTTTGGGCTTGCGAGCGAATTGACATAATGAAGTTTTTTATTGTCCGATTGATCCCGCTGATCAAGAAGTTAAGTTTTGGTTTAAAGTTCAAAATTTGAGTTGCAAAAAATAATTTCAATCTTCTGGTATTACTTTCCATAAATGGATAGAATGCATAGATTTGGGCTCATTTGCATAAAGCTTAAATAATATTAAAGATGTGACAAGCTTAGCATACATAGCACTCTTAAATTGCTAGACAACCTATTAAAGATCCAGTAGCCAAATAAACAACATTATCAGAATCTTAAGGCTTATCTTAAGCTGTCGTATTGTTTACTAATACCCATATTATTCAAATGAGACATGCGATTACTTCGTCACTTGCTTTTGAGCAATAAAACACCTAGTGCACAATCTCATAACAACTGAAACGACGGCAACCGATTTAAAATGCAAATACGTACAGCTGTTTATCGGTCATCCGATTGCAGTAATGGGTCGAGTAGACGAGCTACAATCTTGTAAATGCAACTATTGGTACCATTACACGACATTTTATTTCTAAAATTTTAGAATAGAATAGAAC
Source organism: Chrysoteuchia culmella (assembly GCA_910589605.1). Taxonomy (NCBI): domain Eukaryota; kingdom Metazoa; phylum Arthropoda; class Insecta; order Lepidoptera; family Crambidae; genus Chrysoteuchia; species Chrysoteuchia culmella. The sequence continues at coordinate 14,959,006 of OU342653.1, forward strand.
AGAAAGCGTTTATTTAGTACAGGTAACACATATACAAAACATTTTTTTTTTTAAAAAGAAAATTAACCTATGTACCAAATAGGACTCTGCTCAGTATAAGCCATGATAACGTTACCGTCACCACGGCACTGGTTTTCTGCAGATGCCTTTAGAGAGCAAAGAAACATGTAAGACACTTTAATTTACTAAATAATTACTTAGGTATGTGTTTTGATTATATCTTAAGTATACGCTAGGAATTGATAACGTCCCTGTTTTTTTATGAAGATGGAAATAATGGAGGTATAATAAAAATACAAAAAAATGGGATGTCTTCGCTTTAATCTGCTTTTGGTTTTAGTTCTAATTTGGTAACGTAAAATAATATCCTGAACGACAAAATACGTTTTTTTAACCACTAAAATTCTGGCACTGCTCATTAACCTTTAAACCAACTTTATATTCCTACCAGTGGGTTGATAAATATTTTATCAATTTCACGTCACGTAAATCGCAAAATCGTCTCGTCTACACCGCCCTAACTTCGTCGGCAGCTTAATTGCACTAGTGTGGGCGAGCTGCGATGCCTGGACGTACGCCAATCTACGCCCAGATGACAGAATTACGGTGTGTCTGAACAAAAACCGGTATTAATTAATTAGATCACATGATATCGGAAAAAAGGAACGGCTCTAATGAACTACGGACGGCGATACTGTCTAGAGTTAATTTTATTGAAGTTTGTCAGGACAGGTATGAATTAAAATGTAAGTTTATTGGTAGCAACGTGTCTGTTAATTATGATACGGTAAAGGAGATGGTAATTAGTGCAGGGGACACGTTAAGGATAAGTAAGTTTCCGTTTTTATAGATACCGTCTACTATGACTTGGGGCCGGTTTCACCACCGACAGAAAAGTTCTGGCTAACTTATATGCTATATAATTTGTAAAATTTTACATACCACAACTGTCAAATTTAATGATCTGTAGCATAAGCTTTATAGCAGGCTGATTATCTTATTAAAAAATCACCTAGCAACCAGTTTCTACGCTGTCTTGACGACCTGTGTGGTGCACGGGTACTAACCCCGCCTGCGCCAGAGGTCCCGGGTTCGATCCCCGGACAAGACAAACATTTGTGTGCATGAACATGTCTATTTGTCTTGGTCTAGGTGTTTAATATGTATATTATGTATGTACAAAAAAAGTATCAATCACTCATTTTACTAGAATCTTCCTAAGTGGCAAAACATCTGTGTCAAATAGTCAATTTCCTATATTAATTAACCTGATATCATACTCGAATAAATGTAAACAGAACATTGTTATTATATCATGGCAATGAATACACAGAATTTTGTAGCAGCAATATAAATATCTGGGTATTAATTTTCGCTGACGTAACAAATCATAGAGGAGACGTACTGGAGACATGTCACCTGCGCCAGTCAGTCGATAAGCGTGGGAAATTGCAATTATATTATTTTACATATATAATATAATTTAATAAATACAATGGAAACGTTTTTTGAATCCATAAAATTATTAGGTATTTATGTTATTTTACATAAGATGTGAGACATGACAATTACACTCGGCTGCAAAGAAATCGCAGAGTAGCGTTATTTTCATTCAATCATGCTCAATTCACGGCGTAATAAATAAAAAAGTATTAGTATTTCTGTGAAGATTTGTATGTCGATAGTGAGGTCAAATGTTCAAGAAAGCAATGAACATTTAAAACAAATGAAAAGATTTCTTGATTTCTCAAACTTTCAGTGAAACGAATATTTAATTTTGCTTTCATATAAAGTTGTATGAAAGCGGAGTTAGTGAATATGTTATTCTTATTTTGCACAATACTGTCCCATCTGAGAATTCACTTGTGGCCGAGTTGAGATTTTCCAATATTTTTCTATTTAAAATTTATCATAAGTATAAAAACAGCATTGAAAAATGCAAAAATAAAAAAAAAAAACTGAAGGGTTTTTTTCTTTTATTCGTAAGTCGAATTTTGCGACTGAAACATCGATATATAAATTTTTACACAACTGTTAATACTATTTGAATAATGAGACTGTAAAGTGAGCATCTTTGTATGTAAATAACGCACTGTGCGATTTCTTTGCACCCGAGTGTATTTGACTTTAACAACATGTCCTACCACACATGCACAAACGCAAAGTAAGTTATTCTAACGCTAAAGATCGGAACTCCTTATTAAGTCTGATTCCTGACACATATAATTTTTTTAAGACTTAAGTCACAACAAGTGAATATATCTTCTAAGCAAGCGCGTCTCATCCTAGATCGCATCTCAGGAGAGAAAGCGATCAAATGCTTACCTAGGTCGTCGTCTCAGCCATATAACAACCACTGCTGGGTATAGGCCTCTTTCAAAAGGGAGGCAACCGCAGGCGGGTTAGCGATCGCAGTATGGCCAAGTATGTGAGAGACGCTGCTGCTCATCTCCTAGGCTGAGTCCCTTAGTAGCCTTTTACGACACCCACGGGATGAGAGGGGGTAGTGCTATTCTAAGCCGACGCTACACAGTTCACCAGCTTACCTAGGTGTGTTTTATAAATCGAGTGAACTTGAAACAACACACCTATACTGAAAATTGTTTTTTCCTTAGCAACTTAGAACTGTCGAGTTTAATGTTCTTTCCCTTAACAAGTCATATCGGTGTTTTAAAAAGTACACAATAAAAAACGCCTTTAATTTAAATATATGGCAACATAACACGAACAAATTTTATGACATGAGGGTCCTATCGGTAGCAGGAACAACACAGTAACTTTGATAAGCGTAAAAAGTGTACATTTTTTATCAATAAAATGCAACGTCATTTCAATGGGCCCATGTACACTTAATAAATAACGATTTGTATTGATTCGATACGCACTTTACATCCATTATTCTCGATTACTATGATTTCAAATCTGGCTATAGATAATATTAAAAAGAAATGAAAGAAGGGGTTGAAATGTCACTGTTGTATTATTAATGAATCAAGTTTTTTTTATTTTACTGAAAGACAAATATTATTTTTGTAAAGCTGTACTTACATAAAAAGGGTAGGCTTACCGCCATCTCTTAGCGCAGTATTGTTTCAATCTTACCATGCTATTTCGTACTAAGAATCTTTGAAAGTAAGTTTGTTTTTTTTACGAAAGTTTTGTGACATCTTCGCTCAATCATCGCCTCCAAAGTGTGAAGTGTGCCAAAATATGACAATTTCAATAAAAACAAAACGTAAACAAAACGCTCTTATGACATGATGTTTATAATAGATGATGGTAGGCCCGTAGATAAGTTACATCATCGTATCAACTGCATGATCCTCACTGATGGGGTATATGGCAAATGCCTTCTTTAAGAATTAACACGCTATGATGTTGCTGATTTTTGTTAAACTGACTGACATAATTAAGTAAGTAGTTGTCTTTGAAATTATGATGATGAAATTATGATTTTTTATGACGAACGGCGGGGAGACTCTTAGCCTTCATCACACTTGATGTGAAGTATTGATAAAGCTGAAGATGGAAGCGAGCCTCTTCCGGAACCCTCAACCACTGAAGGACTAGCAATCTTATCGCTAACTGACGATTTTGAGAGATTTTGGAATCGTCTTTTGTTCGACCACCACCAACTCAAGACTTTTCTAATAGTCACAAGATAATTACTTGTATCATAATTTAATATTTTTTACCAGGAGTAATACCTTTTCGTATCCCTCACCGCTCACCCCCAGGAGTTGGGGTGATAAGAAACCTTAAACTGTCAGTATCATAGTAGTCTAAGATTGTGTAAGTTCTCGGCCTTTGACCTGTATACAAGTAAAACACTGATCTTTTTGACTTCATTCTTCCCCATTCGAAACAAAAGAGCATCGACTAATACCAATGCCCCTCAATTTCGAAGCACCCTTATAACCTTGCATTAGAACTCATTTTAGAAATTAAACATTTAGTCCAAGCTCGATATTTACTAAGTCCACGCCAACGTGCTAAAAGCTCGGTAAATAGTGCAGCTAAGTAACATGTCAACTGTAGACAAAGACTGTTACCCTCACGGTCGTTTGACTCACGCACACGTATCGATTCTATGAGGTACAGTGGTTATACTGGTTATGGGAAATGATGGTGTTGCGGTTGATATTTATCGTGGCGAAGGTACGTGGTATTTCGTTGACGTATAGCAAGCACAATTTACGGTCGAGAATTTCCTGGTCAAGCTATTTTAGGCGTTATTCGCGTGCGCTTGATTTGGACCGCCACGCCGTATACCGACGCCATACTACTGCACCCACTGAAATCTGTTCAAGAGATTTTGAGTGGTAAGTAGACTACCAGGGCCCTTCACCATGACCACTTAGCGATTGCTTGCTCAAACCACACGATTGTGACATTTTTAAAATTCGTATTCTCCATGACACTCAAAAATTATATAATTATTATACAAGTACATGCCACTCAAAAATTATGGGTTGCCAGAGAGAAACAAATTTCGATAATGTCGTAACCAAGTACGAGATTGGCGTGGTTTGAGCAAGGAATCACTAAGTGGTCATAGTGAATACGGGCCCAGGTATGGCCACTATTTCACGTAACGCGAGCGGCGAGAATCGCAGCAAAGACACCCCTCCGAAAGTCAGAACAAAACTTTAATTTTTTGCATCCGCATATTTACGTTACGTTTACAAGCATTCTCACACATTTTTAAGCAGAAATTCACTCGCATTTGTCAAAATTAATAAACGGTTTTATTTTTTATTTTTTATGAAGTACGGGAAGACTCTATCCTTCATCATACCTGATGTTAAGTATTGATGGAAGGCTGAAGATGGAAGCGAGCCTCCCCCGGAATCCCTAATCACTGAGGAACTGGCTATCTTATCTCGAACTGCCGGAACACAACAATGCTGAAAACATTGTTGTTATGGCGTCAGACTTAGATAAGATGGTGGTAGCTAGCCAGGCTAATCGATATTATGGTTGATGGATGGGTATAACATGTTAAGAACTAAACAACTTGCAAAGAGCTTCAACCAGTGCCAATAAAATTTCATAATGATCCCAATAAAACCTACAATACAGATTTAATATCTTAAGTTTATGTTTATCGAGGAGGGCTGGAGCGGTCTTTCTGATGACTTTTCTATTTTGTAGAATTTAATTTACTCATGAATGTCTTGGTCACAAAGCAACGGAACTTGTATGCGGAAACTCATGGGCAGTTTCCGTTGACATTGCATTGTACAGTCAATACCACATACAATTTTCCTAAACTTCCAAATTCTTCTAATTGACTTTAAGCCTTAATTTGTAAGTGGTTAGAATCGGAATAGAATGAGGATGTATTATTATGACATATTCTAAAAGTTCATGAGACGTGACTATTGACTGTATAAACGTGATCGAAATAATGTTCCTCTAATAAGCAGGATCATTGATTGGTAAGCAAAGACCGATTGTCGCTAAACATAACATAGGTACACTAATTGTACACTTATCTAACTCCCATAATCTAAGTCGTTCCTCCAAAACTTTTTACACTCCACTCAACCTCGTCGTGGGTAAAAATGGTAGTGTGCGCTAGGCCAAACACGGAGTGGCTACGTACTCTTTGGCTCCTCCAGGTCCTTACGGAGTTATGACTTAGAATACCGATTTCGAGGAGTATTTCGCAGAGGTTTTTAATGAGGTTTCGTTGAGTCGAGGACGAGCAAGTTTTGGAGGAACGACTTAGAATATGGGTGTAAGTCTGACGCCATAACAAAAATGTTTTTAGCATTGTTGTGTTCCAAATAAGATAGCCAGTTCCTCAATGATTAGAGATTCCAGGAGAAGCTCGCTTCCATCTTCAGCCTTATCAATACTTAACATCAGGTATGATGAAGGCTAAGAGTCTCCCTGTACTTCATAAAATAAAAATAAAATGTTTAAGAATATTATAAGCACCTTAGGAAATAAGATTTTAACAAATAATAAATTGTTATGAGAGTGTTTTTTTGGTAGTTTGCATGTTTCGTATCGCCTTTTATATACCTACCTATTTATCTTTAATTATTATAATATCGGTGACTTCAAATATAAAGTTTTATATTAGCACGACATATGAACAATAACTTTAACAAGCCGTCCTAAAACAAATTTGATATATTACGTAACGGTTTATTTGTAGACTTGTTTGGCGTCAGCTGTTCGAAAAGGGGAGGATTTGGGTGGAAATTTAAACAATAATAGCGAAAGGTTACTCTGTATATCGTAAAAAGCCGTCCAATTTTGGAGTGTATTAATACGCATCTATCATACTGGTAAGTACCCGTATCGCGTCTGATTCGCTTTTTCGTCACATGAATCGAGGAGAGGAGTAGCTATAAACATAAGATACCCAGCCATAAAATTAAGTATCAGGGTCTTAATTTTTCTAAAGGCGTATTTATTTTCTTAATTTATTACGTTTAAACACTTACAGATGGCTAAACTAATGGGTGATACATCCACACATATTATCTATCTACTAGATAGCCATTTTTGTGTCAATATCAGATAGTTAAAACAAATATCAAAAATGTAAGAAGAAAAATAATAACTAGTACAAGTGACCAAATCTTATCAAATTGAAAAGCTTTCCTAATAGCTACAAACATTCCCAAATATATTATATTTTCTATTCGATTTCGTTGCGCATCCCAATACAATAACATAAGAACAGCTAATACCATAATTCGGTATAATTCAAAGTGATCTCCGACAGAGATTCAGCTCGATGTCACTGATCGTATATTGTCGCCTGAGATGTTCCGATAGGTTTGGTGAATAAAACACGGTCATGAGCGGAGAGGGTAGCGTAGCGTGTTGTTTAAAAAAAATAAGAGCTGCATTTTTTTATTTAAGTTAATCTTTTGATCACTACCTAATTGCCCTTTTCGGTAGTTCGTTTTGTATTTACTCTCTGTTTTGTTACGTTTTGAATTTAAAAATACAAACTTTTATGTGTTAAAATAGGAGTGGCAATTATTTATGAATAATTTTACGAGTGTTTTAATCAGAAATTCGCTGTAACGTCATTGTCTTTTTTGTTAATGAATTCAATACTAAAATATTTTTTATAAAATATGTATATTAATAACAAACAAAACATATTTCGATCGTTATGACTTTAAAAAGTAATAATTAAATAGGATAATTTTATAAGCAGATCTTAATTATTAATATCAAAATATATATAATTTTATCCAAATATCCACACCAAACAGTGGATGAGTTCGCATAATTTAAAATCCATATTATCTCTGCTTATCTAAATGCATTCAACATCGTACTTAATTGGACAAACATGAATCGGTATCGGTAAATAAGTTGCTCAATAATAAAATTGTATGCAAACTGCGTTTCCAGTTTTAACATAGCCGATAAAATATTCGAAAGCAACATGGTCTCTATCTTATCTGATGTCATTTATAGGATTAGGGCCAGATGAGACAGATATCGTATAGATGGGTGGTTGGACACCAAAGAATGTTTAGAGAAATCGTTCAATGAGTTTCTTGCTTTGTTTTTATGATAATTAGTTGAAACCAGTCTGACGGGCCCAAGTCAAACTTCCGATGCAAGTGTTTGAGTATAAAATCACACAACGTGGGTTATTGTATGGAGTGTGAACTTTGGTACATCATTTATACAAACAAGCACGTGTGTAGACGTCTTTACTAACGTGGTTCCTTCATTACCTCTAGTGTGTACTTAAGAACATCAGTTACTCTAACGTATAAGGAAGTTGTTGATGCCTTGTCTAAGTAATACGTCGTCTATGTTATTGGTCCTAATCCAAAAATCATTTGCTGTAAGTATTATCTTTGTTAGAAAAAAGGGCATATTTGAAATTTACTTCTACGTCTTAAATGTTTCAGGTTCTCATTGGTTTTTTATGACAATAAAAAAAAATTTTGTTAAAATAGTAATACTCGTTGCTCATAGTAATGAGATATTGAAAATCTTTATTGCATAGTGTCCATAAGCGGTCTTACATAGTGGATTACTAGGGGATTCGCCATAAACCCATCGGGAACAACAGTACTGCACAGCATACGATAATGATGAATTGACTTAATTAACTATAAATATATTAAATATCTACATACTAATCCGTTCTTTCTCTTTATCCATACATAAGAAGGAACTGTGGCAGTAGTGACAAAAAAATGGCTATTTATAGAGACATTAAATGAAAACCTTTAATGAGTCCACGATCTTGTAACTACAGATTGCACAGCTTTATCGTGTCAAACATCAGCAAATAAACAGCTGTCAATAAAATAAAACAACTTTGGCGGAGTATTAAGTACGATTTATTTACCGGAAATATATATTTGGAACTATAATTTTTCGGTTTATTTTGATTTTTTGGTTTCCCGAAAAAGTTGTTTTATTTCAATAATGAGTGCGCGAAGAAACTTATTATGTCTTAACTGCTGTCTGCTCAGCTGTCAATTAAACCTAATATGAAATAATCTTATCATTTAATCAAATAAAAACAAATATATTATGTTGAAACTGAGATAACACATCAATCACTCATTTTTAACCCATTGGTTGCGTCGACAATTTGTAACGCTAACATTACAAGAGTGATTTAAGTATGGACTCTTACAACCGCAGTCATCCAAACCGCAAACCTGATACACTGGGTGACTTAACCGCTAACCCATCCCGTCACGTGCTAGAAAGCACTTCTTTTTGCCATCGTGACATAACGGTCTAAAACAAGGCATCAATGGACTGAATAGCTTGGGCCCTCCTTTTTCTACAAGTCTTAATTGTACGTACTACTTACTAAAGAAACTGACCTCTCTTCATCTAAGTACTTACTTTATTAGTTTCGTTGGACGTTTTTGGGTTAATTTGTCGTTTTTACTTCGAAGTTATTTTGTTGTTTCGTGTTTTAACTACTACACCTTTACCACCTTATTGATCAGTGATAATGTTAATTATGTATCAAGCATTAAAATAAAATTATTTTTTGGTTTTAGATACATCTTTAAATCGGATAACCGAATTGTTTATAAAAGAAAGATTCTGATGAGTCATCGACAGTAGGGTTTGCGATGCTTGTCAAAAATGTTAGAATAGCAAACGTTAAATAAGACATAATTATGAACTTATTTTTTACGTTACGTAACTACACAAACAAAGATATTAACATTTCAATTCAAAATTTTTGACAAGTAAGCTTATATCATTTTATAAAGTTGTCTTTATGATAAATTTCAAATAGAAAAATATTGGAAAAAAATAACTCGGCCACAAGTGACTTCTTAGATGGGAATCGAACCCACGACCTTTGGAAATCCGGTCCAATGCTCTTGACCGACGATGCTCTTCAAGCCGAGCTCACTTGTGGCCGAGTTAATTTTTTCCAATATTTTTCTATTTAAAATTTATCATAAGTATAAAAATAGCATTGATAAAATGCAAAAAATAAAAAATCATAAAAAAGTCGTCTTTGCCTGGCTTTAAATGTCCCAGTGAACAACCCTCAACAGGTTTCTTGACTTGCCATCGACATCCGACCACAAGCGCGTGTCAATGGACAGTGATTCCTTTTTTACCCAAGTGGTACTGCGGTTTGTATCAATATCCGCTTGTTATACTGTTAATCTGTTAGTGATCGTTCCAACCGAAGCTACAAGTCAATTTTGACTTCTCACTTTAAGCGAAATACCATTGTGAATGTTCAGACTCTTCTTCAAAAGACTGCTTTAACAATATTCGCTAAAACATCGTTAAATGATACGAAATATTCGGCAGTCACTGCTAATAGTAATGTTTCTCCAATTGAATTCCAATTTAGTGCCTAACGATACCTTTCCTTAAAAAAAGGGGAGAGGGAATTTCCCATGCAACATTGACAATCATTTATTTCGTAACAAGAATAAGATAATATGGTTACATCCGTTTCAATCGTCAAAATTTCTATCAGTTAGTGGGTGTGTCAGTCATCATTCGTTAGACGCCCATAGTACAAGTAGGAAACATCACGCTAACGCCCACATCAGCAGAGACACATAAACACGTTCTTTTATTTCACAATCAACTAAGAAAATCTCAAATTTTCCCTTTCTAATCAACCCATCTACTTAGTAACTCATGGTTGTTCTAGCGTAAATGACAACAAGAAACTGTTATTAGTCCTTCTCAAGTTTGCTTTTAATTAGAATGATTTGATATTTCCGCCTCGGAACACGTTTCGGAATCGCATAATAGAATACCGTTTTCATTAGGGACTTTATCTTCCCTATTTTTGAAAGCAATTTCAGTAATTACGTTGGCTTATTAGTTTTTATTGCGTTCATCTAATTATTAGGTATTGTCTGAGTTATTTCTGTCAGAAATATTTTAGAATTTGTGTCTCCTTTTAAAGTTGAAAACGTGGGAATTTCTGTGGGCATGCAATAACTGCGAGAGTATGATTTGTGTGACATCGCGGAGTAGAGTGAATTTAAACTGCGCTCTATTGTCGTAAAATGACATCGTGACGTCACTTTACGTGTGGCAAAATGAATGGATGGCGAAAGTTGGGCGCGACGATCACGATTCGTTTAAATTTGGTGTACGATGGAACGACTTCTACTAAAATTCTCGCATCGATTTCACTTTGATTTACCTATCAACTATATTTGATTCAGATGTGTAACAAACTGCCAATATAAGTACTCAGCCAATTTCGATCTCTAACACCTCCTAATTATATAAAATATTTTAAAAGTAGACAAAAATAATAAACATGTCTTCGCTTAATGGTTTAAAGTAATTGATAAGATCTGTGCACGTCACGATGTTTCATTCTCTTCCATGAAAAGGATTTATAAAAGTGGCCTCAGAAAATCAGGTAAAGTGAATCACTAGACATGAGTTGCAAATTTATTAGTATAAGCCTCTGAATACAAAGCAGGCTTAAAAGGTGTGTGGTACGGTGTGATTCAGAAAAAGTACGTGGTATGAAAACGGAAGTAATAAAGGGAGAGAATGAATTTTGTGAATTGATAACATCGTTAAAGATTATTTATGAACCGTAAGGTGAGCTATACGATATTTTACCGTAAAAGTGACCTTCGCGATAATTTTTAATATCTAGGCCTAATATTCACTGTCGACTCCAAAGCTTAAGCATATCAAGTAAGATTGTCTGAAAAGAAAATCCTCTTTGACCCGTGTTAAGAAACTTGGCACTCACTGAACTATCTTAAGATAATAAGGATCGAAACCCTTTGAAAGGGTGGGGACAAGAGTCAATATTTGCAAATATAAGACGTTATTTAGATGCAAGACACGGTCGTCTGGCCTCAAGGAGGCAGTTCGGCCTTCTTATGCAAATCTCGCCATATCTCCGACTATTCAGTAAGAGGTTTATTTGGCGACGTCCTTTGGAACACTTCAAAGTGGATGTATTAAATTTTTCATAACTGCCCACTTCGCATAAAGTGTACCGACCGTTTCCACTGCTCCGCTCTTATTCGTTCGAGGAGTTTCCGTATTTGTATTTGCTTAATACAATTTTGTATTAGCATTATATGAGAGAAAACGAGGCGCAAAGCGGGATACATACGAACGGATAAAAGAATACCTACATGGTTGGCTACCGTTTTCGAAATTGGTCGTATTAACAGAAAAACACGTTCGCTTTCGGTTACCTTGGTATCTAGTCAGCACCTTTCAATTAATGCATTCAAAGCTTTTTGAATCGAAAATGTGAAACTTTCTTGTTTTACGGCGAAGACATATTTTTATCTTTGTAAACCATTGTTTCGTGACTTTATTCTTGCGCTTTAACGGTTAGCCGTTCTTTATAATTTTAAATTAACCTAAATGCACATTAAGACTAAGACAATTTGTAATATAAATGAGTCATAAACTAAAAGTATTCGCTCACGTTCCATCAGTCAATTAAGATAAAATCCCAGTCACGTTTTATAGAAACCAAATAGTTTGTAACAAAATATTTCCTTTTTCGTTGAATTTGACCTTTCACCCACCTGTTGTTCTGAGGGAATTGAATTAAAGTGTTGCATGTCAAAAGGCAGTAACATTTGAGAGGTTAGAATAATGATATCAAATATTTCAACAGCCATTGTTGCTGTCAAGGGTGAGAAGATAAGTTAATAATATAATGACGTATTATTGCTCCCTCTGTGTCTATTCGGCTATTGCCACAGTTTTAAGTTACATAAATTACAATATCGTATGCCGTTTTTAACGCCCAAATACGAGGGTGATAGAGATCATAATTGCTTGACCCAACTTTGATGTAGATTGTTGATCAAAACAATCGTGTTATTATGTTTATGGTGTAATGTCAAAATAAAATGTTTGTGCTCTTGTAAGCGCGTCATTAATTCAGAATTTATTCATGTTATATGGCCTCGATTTTCTCTTTATTTTATAATGTGAACCAATACGATTAACTCGTTTATTTGAATAGATGATGGAGATAGGCTTTTTATTTATTTTTATCATTTTCAGTTACTTAAAAATAATTCAGATGTATTGTCATTTATTAGGTATATAATCTTTTATATAATGCCGTTTTGTATGAGATTGTTTCAACAACGTATCGAATGCGATTTTTATTGTGTAGGTCGAATACTTTTTCAGTAGGTATCTGAGTTATGATTGCCCATCTTAAGATAAATATCACAGCAATAATTAAATTTAAATATTTACACTCGCTCAAAATTTAAATATTTGTACTTACCGTGATTTATTGTTACAATGTTTGATTTTTCACATTACCTCCTTGTCACGTTAAAGGCGGTATAGCGATCAATCATACTTCTGTAATCCATTTTTCAGTTCTTATCACCCTAAACAGTAATGTATGCGGATGACCTCCCGTTTAGCAAACATAGTCCTAAGCCTATCCGGGGAAACCATAACTTATGCAGAAGCAAACACTGTTCGATTATAATGGCTTTACTTTTTCTTTACTACCTTGCTGATCTGAAGTGAGCAAAAATAGAAAGAGTAGAACCTTAGTAGCGGATAAGATACAATGACAGTTTCCCTTAAGAAAGTATCATAGTTATCTCTGTACGAGATGTTAAGTATTAAGACTATTAAGTTATTGACTATAAACCATCTCTTTTTCTCTCTCTTTCTCTATCTTTATTTGTCTTTTATACTATAAACTAATATTATAAAGAGGAAAGATTTGACTGTTTGTTTGTTTGCAACGAATAAACTCAAAAGCTACTGAACGGATTTTGATGAAACTTACACGGATAGTAGATAGCCTGGTTATGAACATAGGGTACTTTTTATCCTGATATTCCCACGGGAACGGGAACCGCGCGGGTGAATCCGCGAGCGGCCGCGAGAATATAATAAAGACTGTTACTATAGCACCCTTTTTGGTTGATATTCCTAAATGTCGCAGCAAACGCTACTCAACGTCTTTTATATTGCACACAGCATAGGAGTCAAAGTCAAAGTCAAAGTCAATATCATTTATTCAGTCTAGGCTGTTACAAGCACTTATGAACGTCAAAGTAGCTACGCCATCGGTTCACAAACCCTACGGCGGGAGACCTTGTAACGAGAAGAACCGGCAAGAAACTCGTCAAGGGCTGTTTTTTCTCCCTGTTTTATTTCATACAGAGTCGTCAAATTGAAAAGTGACCTTAACATATCAGTAAGGTCAATTTGGATATCATTAAGGTCAGAGTGGAACTCCCTCCCGGCGTCTGTATTTCCGAGTACTTATAGCCCGTCTATCTTTGAAGCAAGGGCAAATAGGCACCGTCTCCCCGTCACCCTGGGATTGGTTTCAATCAAGAGAAAACCCATTCATAGTAAAAAAACCGGTAACTATTTATTTACTTGGAGTTATTTATTCCATTTCTCTAGCTGGGTTATTCTCAAAAGGACGTCATGATTTTGCTTCATTCTTAAATTCAATAATTTTTTTTTTCTTGCTCATCAGTACAATAGACCTATAAACATTATTTTAAACATGAAAACCGGGCTTAAAATGATATGGGTACTGGAAACAATCAAAAATAAGAAAATATAAGCCTATGGAGTAGAGCTATGTCCACGGAGTAAATTTTTATCTGAAGGATTCAACGAATTAATTAAAAAGAAGCAATTATTTTAGACTCATTATCTTTAATATCATTAGCAATAACATAACATATTGAGATCAGTACCCCTATTACGAGTTTGCTTAACATGACATTTACAGGACTCGTGAGCGTAGACTATCGGAAATACTGCTCATGTCGGTAAAACAGTCGCTAAATATGAAAGAGACAGAGCTACATTTTACGTTAACGTTTACTGTAGCGTCACGTTTGCCAAACTCGTAATAAGCCTACTGGTTTCTTTTAAAATCACTGTAAATCTTAATATAACATCAACTTTGCTAAAACTCGTAATTAAATAATATTGTTTTACCAGAATCGTCATCAAAGTAGGTTATTTTTATGTTTTTTAATCATATTGTTTCCTTTAAGCACATCTCGAGGCATTGCGATACTTGGTGCTTCATTATTATCACGTGGCACATCATCGTTATCTCTATCATATCATCACTAATAAACTATATTTTGTCGTCGTCGTTATTTCAGCCACATGACACCCACTGACGGGTATAGGCCTCTCTCTTGGATCTCCACGACGATCTGTTTTGCGCTGCCAGATCGTCCAGGGTCTCAGCATAAGGACTATATCATACAAATACAAAACGAAGGTGTGTTGGATTCTGGTCATTAATGCTGATGCTGAGTCCTTTCCAGTCCAAGAGCTTAAAGATGTCCTCCAACGCAGTTATGAACAGCTTAGGAAATGTCGTTTCCCTGTTTCACACCTTGATGCAGTTGGATGGATTTTGTGCTTTGGTTCAGTGATCGGACCGACATGATGGCATGTTTGTATAAGTATCTCAGCACCTCGATATACCTATAGTCCACCTGGAATAGGCACCATAAAGTCTCCATTCCCATCTACGTTTTTTAATTAACTATATTTACATAGGTAACCTAAACTACGATATAATAATAATAATAATAATAGTTGCATACAATCACACCAATTATCTAGCCCACGTTAAGTTTCATGAAGAACTTGTGTTATGGATACTAGATAACGGATAAACATACTTAATTATATACTTTGTTTGTAACTACATACATAAACATATGTCTTGGTCAGGGTAACCAAGACAAATATACATGTTCATGCACACAAATATTTGTCTTGTCCGGGGATCGAACCCGGGACCTCTGGCGCAGAAGGCGGGTTTAGTACCCCTGCGCCAAACAGGTCGTCAAGATATGGTCACTTTTTGCTTATTTCTTTTTACACGCTACTTCACGTATAACTTAGCATTTTCCATTTCCTGAAATGCCTAATACCTAACCAAAAATTCTCAAATAAATATTGAAATCGTAATTTAACTCTTCAGTACTTTCAAATAATAAACTTTGTTCTTGTAAAATATTTCGGTTTTTAATTTTTACTAAAATCTCTGATTTTTATATCAGTTTGATAACTATACTTGAGCGGACTTGCTCCAACATTTCTCTTCACCCTTGTTTGAACAAACTTTTTTAATTTTATGAATTCATCCCCTTAAGAGTAATTTTCTGTTGACTTTAAATGAAGTTTCGTTAGTATAACGTCGAGATTAATTTTTACTTAAATACAACTGAGTTCTGAGATCTGATAGGTCTTCGAGATATTATGACACATTTCTAAATACTGGTATTGATTGTGAACCATGTACTAATATATTTGAACTAGCATTGATTGAACCGTTTGAGGTTCAATTAAAACTAATAGAGGATGCATCGGTTTTTTCCGCATAAATCAAAGTCAATTGAACTCGGGGTCAATTCTGCATTGCAATAGTCATAATTGTATCTCAGTCGTGTTTCAATAGAGTGTTATTTTACACTGTAATAACAAAAACTGTTTGGGCATTAAAATAAAAACAAGATTGACGTTAAGAATGCCATCGCCATGTTTTAGCGCAGTATTGTTTCAATCTTACCATGCTATTTCGTACTGCGCACCTCTAAAAGGAAGTATGTTTTTTGACGGAAGTTTTGTGAGGTCTTCACTTAATCGCCTCCAAAGTGTGGGGTGGCAAAATGTGACAAATTCAATAATAACAAAACGCAAACAAAACGTTCTTATGACATGATGGTTTCTAATCGATGATGGTAGGCCGGCTGGGGACTTACTGTCAACTCTTTGCGATTCTTTTTAGCCTATTTGTAGGGTCTGAGAGTGGGATGGTGTCATATGGCACGTATAGCGGCGTCTCACTCTTACAACCTAAAATGAATTGCTTCATGGTAGGCATACGTAATATAAGCAGTATGTATTAATATATAACGGCACGGTTTCAATTATTGTAAAATCGGTAAATACTTTTTTGGTTATTATGAGGTTGTACCTATAACATTTTTATTTAACCTTTCGGAATTAATCTAATATAATCTCTTAAAATAATAAATTGAATAAAAATAAATGAAATACCGTTGAATTTGTATTTACACATACAAACCATTGCTATTCAAATTGAGTAATTTCCTTAGAATCTATGTCAGTAAATTGGTATATCTTATACCTTAATCGTTCGAAAGGATATTTCCTAAACAATGTCACTGGAATGCATCTTCATTGGTATGTCATCATCGTCGGGCCATGCTCTGTAATATTCCAGGCGATATTAACACATAATGACTCGGGCGCAGTTCAGTTTGCGCACAGAATAGAAATGCGCAATGACACCTCTAGATCCGGATAATATGTCACATACTGTATTTAACAGCAGTACTTATTGGTAAATATCTTATCGGTGTGAAATCTGAAAGGTAGTGTTGTGATTTGACTAAGAAAGATACCTCTCACAGCTTAGTACTATTTCTTGTGCGTTTCAGACTGCTATCATAATTATGTAACTTTTATACCAACATCTTTATTATTATGAACTAGCAATAGATTGATAGAAAATTTCTATCGTTTGCCCGTACTATTAATTGAAACAGTACTCTTATCCCAACATACGGGCAAAAACATTGAGTAAACAAAACCAAACTAAAAGGAGATGGCTAAATTTTATATGGACGACTGCCTAGCAATGTATTTACACTGAACCTAGTAATATATAATGCTGGATAGTGGAATATTAGTATTTCGTATGAAACAACTTTCAGGAAATTAAATTTTATTTTAAAATCTTTAAAATAAAATCTTGTATATACTCCTCCGTCTGTCAGGTTGACGTTTTATATTTAGTTAATTTAGGCTACGTTCAAGGCAATATTTTTTCTGAAAGCAGCCAGGCTCGGCCTCTTAGGTGAAAAAATCGGAAGTTCACGTGAAAAATATTTCTTCAACACGATATTTTTTCACATGGAGAATATGTGGACAAGTATTTTCTACTGCCACTGCACTGTTTAATAAAAAAAAAACTAGTGTGTGGTTTGCGTGTAAAATAATGCCGTCTGAACGTAGCCGTATCATGGATGCTCATCACTTGTCAATTGTATTGGTCCACCAAACTTATTACTTATTTTGTGATTTCGGTGATCTGTTATGAACAAACAAAATGAAGAAAATCATATTTTTTAATAATTTATAAACATAAATTCTCTAATATTAGTTGTTTTAGTTTACACAAATATAAAATAAAAGAAGGTTTGTTGCCTACCGATTTCGTAATACGGACATTCTTCTTGTCAAACAAAAACATCAAAACCAACTTGAAATCTTTTAATAAATTGATTATTTCATGAAAGTGGTATATAAATATTGAACTCGAAATAATTAAAACATGAATATTTTAATGTTGCGCCCTAGTAAGACATTAATATACATGTTATGGGCAGTTGCTTAGCCATCTCCTTTACCTAACAAAAATTTCACGTCGGTAGGTATTTATGTAACTTGAAAGAAATATTACTTACAACGAATTACATCGTATTTCTTGAACATGTATGCCTATAACACTAAGTAACATTGGTGAAAGAAGTTAAACATACCTGGGCCCGTATTCACTATGACCACTTACCGATTCCTTGCTCAAACCACGCCAATGTCGTATTTGGTTTTGACATTTTCAAAATATTTTTTCTATGACAATTAAAATGTTTAAAGTTATTTTACTTGTTTATTAATTATACAACTTGTGACTTTCATGTACTTGTACAATAACTCTATAATTTTGAAGTATCATGGAGAAAACGACTTTTGAAAATGTCAAAACCAAGTACGACATTGGCGTGGTTTGAGCGAGGAATCGGTAAGTGGTCATAGTGAATAAGGGCCCTGTCCGATTGTGGTCATGTACAAAACTGGCTCGTCGGAAGTGGCTTGGCAGGCTTTTTCTGTGACCACTAAAATACTAAGAAAGAATCAGGCGATCGTTTTAAAGTTAAAAATAATGTTTCAAACGACAATTTTATTGTAAGTACAAGGAAATAAGAATCTTGTAAGTACTTAATTTTACGATATTAATTTAATTTCATGCAATCACACCAAATTGGTAATAGTTGCCCAAGGTAAGTTTCATAAGGATTTGTGTTATCTAGATGACGGATAAACATACAAATATACTTTTTTTGTAAATACATACAAAATATATATATTAAATACTCAGACCAAGACAAATAGACATGTTCATGCACATATGTATTGTCCGGGATCGAACCCGGAACTTTTGTTGCAACAGGCTTTAGTACCCCTGCGCCAAACAGGTCGTCGATGTGCACCATTATAAAAGACAAATGCCTAAAATTGCTTTTTTTCGCGCGGCTATCAACCAATCCTTGTTATTTCGGTTCAGAATAAAGTAGAATGTAAAATTTATTATAATAGGCATGTACGTAAATTATGATATTTTTTTTTTTTTTTTTGTGGTATTTAAACGTGCAATTTAGGTTCAGAAATGTATAATTTCATAAAATAAGGTTAGCTCGATCTGGACTGAGTTCAGACTTTAGACACTAACTTAACCTAATAAGATCTTCATTGGACATTATTCTGAATAAAATGAAACAAGGTTTGGTTGATGGCCACGCGAACAAAATGGCGCCATTTTTCCATACAAAATTAGGAATTTTCCTCTAGCGCGTACTGTCCATCCCGAGTTAGTCCTCGCTCTACAGCACCTCTAGCACGAACAACTTGCGTCTTCGTATAGAGCATGTATCGAGCACGTAATGTCAAAAAATGTGGTTAATGTAGTTCTGTTTAATCCGGTAGGAACAGTGTTGTCACTATCGCACTTAAACGATAGAGACAATCACATTTGTTTCCATTTGTCTAGTTAGCAATGTCAAGTTTCCCCGAGAACTTTCAATTGAACTCTAAAAAAATAAAGTTTAAAAAATCCATCCGAAATGTAACGCAAAAGTAACGTTTTGTGACGTGTAACGTAAATGTAACGTGTAGAGGTCAAACAGTAACGTAAAACGTTACAAAAGTAACGTTCTGGCAACGCTGGGTAGGAACGCTGCTCAATAACTAATACATTTTTTGACGATACATCGTCGATAGTGTTTCGCGCAGGTACTGCACTGTACCACGTTGAGATTGAAAACGCTGTAAGGAAGAATCACCAACTCTTACAGGATTCGTCTTATTACCTGAAGCTATATGTGATTTGATTATAATGAACTAGGCATAACAGTTTACTATATTACTAAAGCAATTTAAACTATGAATACTAATGCCAATTTAGCATGATTTAACAAAGGCCTGTACATTGGCAAATATTGTTTGTAAGCAGATTAGCAGCGGCTTAAACCAACATAAATACAGTTTGATGTTTTGGCCACATAGTATGTATAGATTTACATACTGTAAATGTGAATGTTCACTCCCTATAACACAATCCCCGGACTTTAGTGTTAAATGATATTTAGAGGGATTCTATGACCGTCAAAATGTTCTCTATTCATATCATCAACATACTCGTACGTTAAGTGAAATAAAATTAATAAGTAATGACTAATTTAAACTTAACAATCGTGTTGCGTTAATTGAAACACAAAGAAAGTATTTACATCCTAAGCTTTAGTAGTATGAATACTGTAATTCAAACTATGAAAACTTTTCGAATGTATTTGGCTGTAATATAAATCAATATTTTACATGTTTATACAACACCACTATTATTCTCCCAAATGGGTAGCAAGCTATAGGAAGAATTACACAATTTATTAGGTTTTTTTTGTAAAAACACGCGACATAGGTGCGCTGAAAGTTTACATGTTAACATGCTATTGATTATACCTGATACTGGAGTCTATTGAGAATTATTTTGCACGGGAAAGCTAATAGAATATAGATGAAAATATTTTTCAAAGTTTGATTACTTATGAAAGTTGACATGAAGTGAGAGGATGAATATGAAGAGCAGGGGTTAAATAAAGGTATATGGCTCTCCCTAGGAAATATATCGACTAATACAAAAAAACCTTCATTTTTTTATGAATGACTGGGAGACTCTTGGCCTTCATCATACCTGCTGTTAAGTATTGATAAGACTGAAGATGGAAGCGAGCCTCTCCCGGAATCTTCAATCACTGAGGAACTGGCTATCTTATCTTTAACTGCCGGAACACAACCATGCTGAAAACATTGTTGTTATGGCGTCAGATTTAGATAAGATGGTGGTAGCTAGCCAGGCCGACTTACAACAAGTCCTACCACCAACCAAACCTAATACAATATGTACCCCGCTGGGAATTGAACCCGGGACCCCTGGGTCTGATACCGATGGTTGTACCACTAGACCGCAGAGGCGGTTAACTTCATGTAAGGCGATGTCGAAATTAGGTCTGGTCACAAGTTAATTAAAAGATAAAAGAAAACAGTATTGAAGTAAAAAAAATCTAAGCTCAATAAAATTGGGGGTCAATTCTTCTAAATGTTTGTCAAAATCGCCTCTCAGTGATGTTTTAATAGTAGTGTTTATTTACACTTACACTGTTGTAACAAGAACTGTGTAAAACAGGACTACCATTGAAACACCATTGGATTACGATTGTGACTAAGCATTAGGAGAATTGGGCCCCTGGACTAGTTAGTCTCAACTTTTTTAATTTTAGTGTGATCTACAAAAATTACGATTTTTTATTTTCCTCTTTACATAAGCCGTAAGTGAGAGCCTTATTACTATTGGACATGATTTAGGTCCAGTTTCAAGTATCTATAAACTTTACAGCAATAGTAAAAGCGAAACTGCTTCGCAAATCTCATAAATTTAGCATACGTTAAAGCTCAATATCTAAAAGGGAATATGGAGAGTCATAAAAATCCTCAGAATATTCGCTGTATCGGCTCATCCTTCAATGTAGGTAATGAAATAGCCCTCGTAGTGTTATAATAAAAGATAGGGACACCTCAAGGGAACCATCGATTCTGGTTAGCCATTAATACTATATCACCCTTACCGATTTCCCACTGATTGTACCATGGTTTGTCGCAGTTTATGGTCGAGTCGTTAAATATTAATTGATGGGGCTGATATTTGTCCGGTGGTATTCTTAATCGAGTTTTAGCCACTGATATGTTTACATTGGCTTTAATAAAGTGCCGGTAAATTTTTATTGTTGTTAATATACGTAAATATACGTAATGTATTAGTGATAGAAGTCTTTTTTTTCATAATTTGGGTATTAAAATACATACCGAAACTCAGTAGTTGCAGTATAATAACAGTATTGTCAAGTTACGGAAAGAAAGTAAATGAAAGTCGAAGTTAACAGACAGAAATAAATACGAATGTTACTACAAGTCTTCTCACAAAGAAAAATACTGCAGTTGATTTCATTGGCATCTAAAAGGTGATACCAAAAAGAATGCTATTATAAAAATCCGCGACGGGAAAGCAAAAAAGGTTTACAACACCGAGGTGAAATTAACATCGCAAAGGACTCCTAAGCAGCATAAAAACAGGGGTTGCAAATTGCATCTTAAAAATACACAGGTTCTATGAGATTAACTGAAAGGTAGCCCTTGGGCCCGCTTTGATATCAGGAACATCGGAGATCAAACAGTTCTTGAATAAAAGACTGCCAGCCTCTTTAAAGGTACATCCTCTAAGTGCCATGATAATTAGCAGAAGTAGGATCACTTTTGGTTCGGAGTTAAGAGTGGCGTGTAATTTAAAAAAATGTTTTGAACTGACAGGTAAAAAGAACTAAGGTCTGAAACTGACAAGTTATATTGCTATTGACTTTTAGTAGATTCTGTATGATGACTAATTAAGGCAACAAAAAATAAAGGTAAATATAGGGTGTAGTTCAGAATGTTGTTTTACAAATTTTTGTTTTGATTATTTCTTTAGTTCCATAGTCAAAATCATAAGTGGCCTTAAACGTGAGAATGCAACCAAAATCATATAGATCAAAAGGGCAAAAGTTATTTGTCGATGTCATCCACTTTTTGATACAATTCAAACAAATTACTGACACAGTGGGCTGAGGCGAATCGATTGGAGAATGCCACGTCATCTTAGCTAAGGGTTTTGTTTAAATCACTGTGGCACGCCTACCACAATGACTTAATGGAAAGGGTTCTTAAACAATTTGTAATAAGTGCCGTCGATCAAGCAGGATCTTTTTATAGGAAAAAAATACTGTTTTCTTTTTAATTCTTTGCTGGCCCGAAATTTTTTCAACGTAGACATTTTTTGTACCAAATTCTATAGCTTAAACAAAAAAGAAAAAATACTGAAAAGTAAGAGAAATTATTGATATTATTGTTACATAATTTTGGCAGGATACAGACATTTAAGCAATAGTTGGTAGAAAAATACCTGTCTTTGCAATTATAACGTAAAAACTACTGACAAAAATTAACGAAACATCTTACGTTAATTTTTAAAGTCCTCAACAAATAAGAATCCTTATTAATAACGCAGGTAAAACAAATAAAACATGTTTTCTTATACCCAAACCGCAATATAAAACAAAGAAATAAACAAAAAAAGCAGGTGTGTTAACGAATGTGGAACATTTTTCTGATTTGTTAATAACTTTTTTGAGCTAGTGACCGTAAAATAGATGTGGATGATCATTAATTATTTAGGGGGAGGCAGTTTGTTTTAGTCCGGTCACGGCCTTCCAATTTATGCATGAGCCATACCATTAAGGGATTGTCGCTCCAGGTCATTTCAAGTTGAAAAATCTATCGAAATTTCGAAAAAAAAAAATCTTGAAAACAATGATTAGACGCCTACAGCAAATTATTTAAATAAAGGAACAAACAGATCGTGTATAACTAACAGATTCTTTAACTATCAAAGCTTAAGACTCCGTTGGTGCGGTATACAAAATATCGCAAAATACGATCCAAATGTGGGAAATTGTGTGATATAATTATTCTACATGGACCAATCTTTATATGTCTGTTTGTTTATTTGCTACCTACAATGTGCGTGTTTTTTTGAGTGTTCGCTTTATACTTTTTTCTCATCTGTTTCTGACTTTCTGTATAATCTTTGTGTGGTGTGTCAATAAAATGTGCTTCTTTCTTTCTTTCTTTAGTTAAGCTGCCAAACATGATAACCAACGAGAACTAAATTTTCTAGGGTTTCACCACACTACACCAGTCTCTCTGATGAATAGTCAATCATAATAAAGCATAATTAGTTCTTTAAAATAACTACTTTAAGCGTAAATTGTTATACTAACAACAACCTGCTAAAAAGTCTGTCATTGAACACATGTACGTACAGTATCAAATGTCGAATTTTTGTAACAGGTGTAAAGGTTTTTTGTCATCTATTTGCATATCATCTGGTTGGGAATAAAAATCCAAACATTGCCAGCTGCCGCCTTACGCTTTGTGCTCATATCATCACACCTGACGTGATAAAAATCATTCTTTAAATCCAAGGTGGGGTGATAAAAAGTTAATTTTAATCTAAACATGTTTCTTTAATTCAGTTTTAAATCAGATTTGTATTGGAAAGTATACACTTCAAACAAAAACTATTTTGCTTACTGGTTGATACCCAACGTATTTCAAAAGGTTTCTGTTTGTTTCTGCGATTTGCTGAATACTTTTTATGATGATTTCCCACGATATTGCTCATACTTGATTGACATGTGAAAGTCACCAAATTGCAAGTCTTATAATAGGTTACCACTTTCACCCATTCCCAACTTTTACCTGAAGTTTCCAAATCCTTACACGTGATATTCATAACAAAGTGACGCAATTCAGTGCATTGCGCTTTTGGGTCACTTTTTTTTAACATTCACACGCCTACACGTGTGCAAAATCTTTGCACAATTGCATTAAAAGTCATTCAGTTCATAGCGGTCTTAAATCTATTGTGGCGAATTCTGTTGACCTGATGACTCGATTCGCCCGTATCAGGTAACATGCGACAGATGCGACGAAGCCGGATAGTGGGAAAGTCTGAGATGCAAACTAAGGCAGACGTGACTTTGTTAGACTTTCTACAATAATAGGTGTACTTACCTTGTCATTCGTGGGAACATGAATTTTATTATACCTAGGTATGAGTCTAGTATCATCTTCGAAACAAATGGCGTATTCCTACACACGAACGAACAAGAATATGGCGAACACGAACATCGAACATTTTGTTCACATGTGCGTACCACTAACGGACATCAAATACTGTGATCGTCAAAAATGTTCTTGGTGTTCCAGTTTGGTTGTTTCGATCGAAATTTATCATATTTAATCATTACGAATACAAAAAGAACTGTGTTCGTAAGGCGTTCGTAATTGATCTTGTTCGCTTTGCTTGTAGGAACCAAAACTTCCTTGTTCAATGTTCGTGATCGCCATGTTTTTTTCGTTCGTGCGTACCCCGGATAAAAGCAAGGTTCATCTTTTGTTTCAAATTCTAGTAAATCGCTTTAGTATTAAGGATTAATTGGTAGCAATTGACGAGTAGTGTTCAAGAGGTGATTAGCGAACACTTCACTCCAAACTCTAATCTGCGTAGTTCCCTATTAATTTGGAATTGAACGTGCGCCGGACAATTGAAACTGTCCATATACGAAGTACGCTTTAACACGCTCCGAAGGCAATTATGGCTGCCCAATTCGATTGAACACACAGTGCTAATACGAAATATCTAGATTTATCTGAAATTTGGCAATAGTATTCAATTTTGTCGCAGGTGTTAAACTGAATTAAATTCACCGCTATTGTGTAGCTTTTGAAATGGTAGGTACATCATTTCCGAATGATTAATGGCATTACCAATGACTATAGGTATACAATACGTAAATTTTCTGTGTTTGCTGAATTAAGTGTATGTGTATTTGATATTATAGTAAATGATGTAACAGAATTCTACTTATCGCACCTAGAGTAGTGACTGTATGTCAAAAGCAATTTTAATAACCCAGCTGCAAGTGTAAAACCTATAAATATTGCTGTTTTCTTGTCCTACCCACATTTTATCTAAGAGCGTTTAATTAGAGCAATACTAAGTGCCTATTTCACCATCTATGATTACGCACTAACTTCTGGTTAAATTTAAAAATGGAACATAATTTGTATGAAATTAATTGTCAAGTAAGCTACTCAGAACTTACTTTTAGATTGTGAAACAGGTCCTAAATGCCATAAATTATTCTTCGAATTTAACGGAGGATTCGATAATATCACTCAATTCCTTATCAATTTCAATAACAATAAGAAATCTTTATTTGTTCAAAGGCGCATCCCCCTGTGCCATTATACCGTGCCTAATTTAAATGAACAAATTTAACTTCAATTATTTTCAAGTAGGGCGGTTCCATCCGTATCCTTTTCACGTTTACCCTTCCCTCATTACAATCCACAATCGTACAGTTCTACATCTAGATAAGAACCATCCAACTTTATTTTCCTGCTGTACCCTTCTATTTTGCTGTTAGGGGGCAGTACGATTCGATTCAATTCATAGACCGATTTCATTTTTTTCGCTTCTTCAACAGGAAACTACTGATGATTTCGCTGATAGTAGAGTTCATCTGTTATTTTGTGACTGTGGGATACCTTTTACTTGTTCTTTAGAATGGCAAATAATGGTATAAAAGATTTGAAAAAGTGATTATTCAAATCTTTTATTTGTATATTTGGTCGTGCCCTATTAAGAGGTGTTGAATTTGAGCAAATGTTAGCAAGAACATAGTGCTTGAGTTATTGCAGAATGAGATAAAATCTTGGTAACTTCGTTTACACGTGACAGTATTTGTGAAGATATTTCACACTATACTTACCTGTTTTTTGTAACTTCTAATAACATACAAATAAAAACACTTTTAAATATTATTTTGATATACTTAAATATTGCGAAAATTTTGTAATAATAAGTCAATTGACTTGTAATAATAATGAAATAATTTTTTTAGCGTTTCATGTTAAATATATTTTATTATTGTAACTGTAAAATACGAAGATAGCAGAGTGTTTACAGTGTTAAGTTCACGTTTAAAAGTGAGCTTAAGAGTATATTTACAAATGGATTGTATATCTTACTAATTTATATATTTATAATATTATGTCTTAAAAGTAAGCAAAAATTAATCAAATATTATTTTAACAAAATCTTGAAGGCTAGATTAAACATAACCAGGCATAATATAACAAATAGTAGTAAACAGTTACAAGTCTGAAAGTTCCTCAACAACTATGTCTCGATCGTGACGCCCGCGCAAGCAATCCGTACCGGCATCTCACGACATTTGAGTTGTCAAAATTTAGAGCAGAGAATGCAAACCGTACATACCAACTAATAACCCATGGAGCAGTAAAACCATGCCATAATTATGCAAAATCAGGTAATTTAGCTTACAAACTACAGCTTTGTCTCTTGAATATTGATCCAGTGACGTATTTGGTAATGATCTTGTCTACAACTACCTACTATTGTTTGTTCTGTCTGTCATTATAACTACCTAGATATGTGTAAGTTTCGCGCTACATTCTGTAACGCAAGTGGTTGGTTTAACAGCCACGAAAGATTAAAAAATCTGATTAAAGTTTGTGATGATGTCAGATGTTTATTTTTTACATTGTTTACTAAGACAACATATAAGGATTAATACAATTCAATTAAGTTTCGGTTCCTCGACCTCGTGGTTCATTAAAAAAAATAAGTCCCTACGGCAGCCATTACTGAATCCATGAATTTTTATTCCTTAGCATTTATTTAGTATAACCTTCATGTACTGTAAAATAAACAGTCTGTTAAAAAACCGACAGACAATTTCATACAACCCAAAGCAAATTTAAATCTTGTTGGAATAAAACCAATTTTTAACCAACCTTATTTGAAATAAGTATGACATTTTAGCTATCATAGATACTCCAATAATGACCACAATAGGAAATCTAATTAAAATAGCATCTCCCAATACAACGAAACATCTGGTTATAACATTAAACTACCTGACTTATACCATTACGTTATAACAAAGCTATATCATAATATGCCCCTAAAACGTCATAAATAGAAGTCACAATACCCCCTAATATGTAGCAATTTCATATTTGTGAAATGGCACACGCACCCACTGCAAAGGCACTCGTCACCGATCTATTCCGTGAGCGTTGTGTATGAAATGAAATGAACGTACCAACTTCAATATTCTACTGTTGAGTACAGCTGCTGGTAGATTATGAGCTTTGGGAACTTGTCTTAAGGGTTGTTTTGTTTAAAATGAGGGGGTTTTGATTGTAGTTACACTGTCAGCATTTTCCCTTGTGTTGCACCCTAATCGAATTGGCGTACGCGTGGTGCCCCATCTTATGGGTCCGACCCTTGGTAAGGACATCAGAGGTCGTGTTGCGAAAAATAAATACACTCCCAAATCTATCGGTGCTTTAATTGGAACCTTTTTCCGGTCATCTTTGTGGATTACTTAATTTATTATTAGACCTTTTTGGGTTCTCGTTTGTTTTAATGGGATGTGTTTTTAACTTTATATCAATTGGGTTGCGATTGGTTGCTGATTATGTTTTTGAGATTTCTGTTTGGAACAAATTAGAATAAATTTACTAATGGAGATATTTCAAAAGTGTGAGAAGTAAAAACCTTACGTATACTTTTGAGTTCATTTTGATGAAGTAGAATTTCATGAATGTTAAATTAAATAATACCGAGGAGAAGAACCTACTATTTCAATACTGCAACATCAAAAAGAATAATTAAATGCGAATAAACATTATTCTTATTAGAACAGTTGGGAGAAATAATCTTATAAGAGAAAGGACCTATAAGCTCCTTTAAATTATTCCTCAATAAATCCATGCACTATCTTTAACTAATTCAGGCAACACCAAGCACACTTTTCAGATTAGTATCTGATTGCATTTAAGCACAGAATAGTCTTATCATCATCGACGTAAGGTAGCAAATGGCAAATACTTTGACCATATTAAAATAGATAAGGCTGATAAATGATATCTTGAAGATACTTCGGCAAAGTTAGATTCTGCTTTGTATGTGGCTTTTATAGCTTTAAAAATAAGGTTATAATTGGGTAGTATTGTTGAATTTGGTGATGATTCAACGTTGGGCTTAGTCCACGCGTGGCCCGGACTTGACAACGTGCGTCACTTTCGTTATGCTCGGCTGGAACGAATTGTCTCACTCAGAGTTATGGGGGAACTAGAAATGTGTGCGTTAACATAGCAGTAAATTTATCTTAAGAAGAAGTTAGTTATGTTAAAAAATATTTTTCGTTGAATTGAAAACATTTTATAAACAAAACATTTTTGTTTAGGTCTACTTACACCAGCACTTTGACTAAAATTATTATTTATCTTCGCTTTTCTAATAAGACTACTCCTATTGATCCTTATTAAACTAATAAGGCATGGACTCGTATAAAAAAGGAAATGTTCCTGGAGTGCGCTATAATGAGTATTTGTAGAACTGTAATGCTGCAACTTTTATATTTAAATCTATTATACCTCCTAGATAAAAGATACCTACGTTCCCACCCAGACCCCCAGAGCTTACATAATTCAAACCATAAACAACTTGTTTAGTCAAAATAATTTCACTATTCTGCATTGTGTCCTGCCAGAGTAACGATCATTGCGCCCTAACTTAACATCATGACAAATGCAACATCCGGAAAAGAATATCAGACCCCTTTTGCGGACCCCAAATTTACGTCAATATACGACTCTTATTAAAAGAGCTTTGTCAAATGTCAAAAACAATAAAAGCATAGTATTTTCTAAACGTCCATTACACTGGCTTAATATTATTATCCACTTTAAGCACCACTTTTTCATCTTCATACTTCAAAATTATCAGGTATATATCATTCACAAAACGTAGAAATTTGGATTTGTATAATTGTGCTTTATTAGCTAACAGCAATAGCCCACTATTAGCAAATACAACATAACTAGCTAAACTTTGAATAATTCGTTAAACTATCATAAATTTAATCTACGTCAGAACAGAATTAAATATTGCCACACAATATATCAATAGCAGTCTAATTCACTTAGTGTCAATGTAACGCGTAGTCATAAAAATCATCTTATGTTCATTATAATTTAATATATTACTGTCTTTTTTCGAAAGCTCCGACGATCCGATTTCTGTTTTACCTTATTTCAACCAATGTGCCATAAATTCCGATCAGTGTCGCCTCTTGGTTGGAAAAACTTTTAAATTTTCATGGTAATTTCCAAACGGCACTTTGGATGTTTCGGTAGGCCTATTCTTTAAAAGCTATCACATTATCTGTAAGCGCTTCTGTGCATTATGCAATGTTACCGCGCCTAAGTTTGTCGTCATAAATATTTTTACGACTTTGGAATTAAATCTTTTAAGTTCTCTTTCACTTGAAATATGTTTAAAGGTTTTAGTTTATAATTAGGTACTTAGCTCTTATACTTAATATTAACTTAATGGAGTTATGAGTGACTAATACTAGACAATTCAGTGGCAATGTTTGTTACTGAATCACACATAAATGGTTTTACAGAGTTGGATAAAATTTTGTATACAATTAGACCATGACCCAAAATAGGACATACTTTACTCTTCTTCCCAATATATATATATATTCACTTTGTCATACCAGTTCTCGCTGTTGTTCTGCTCGTACGTTCATGCCGCATACTTTTTCGTTCTCTCATTCATCGCCTTTCATTCTTTATTCTGGGTGGGATTCCCATTACAAGCCTTCTTCCCAATATTTCCTTATAATAATATAGGAAAGGGAACCACCCGGATAAAATAAATGGACTGCCACCAATATATCGTTAACAAATTTACTTAAGTTGGGTTATGTAAACCAAAAGACAATCATCTTCAATACTTAAAACGCAACTATGATTTTGAATACAGTCATAGAATCGGTTAGCAGAATATTATTTTTCAAACATAAGCAGACCGTAGTTCGTATTTTTCCGCTTCGCTACTTCGCAAGGAGAAAAATGCTTCGTTTTTCTGACTGACGAGGGATCTATGCGGTGACTTTTTATGACGTCATTAACTCGAGGAAGCGGGGGCAAGCAACGCCTGCGGTCGTTTTTATTTTAAACTGTTGATTGCAAACGTAAAGTGCATACAGCTTTGTAGTTCACAAAAAGTTTTCAAATCCATTTTTATAAAGCAATAATCATATTGGTGTTTTCGAAATATAAGTTTTGAATTTTGCAATTTTTTTAATTTAGAAGTTAAATTTGGTGATTTTTAAGATCGTCGCACGTAACTATTGACTGAAAATGAGTTTCTTGCCAAGTTTAGCAATCAAATAAATTATTTTGAAAATATATATTTTTTACT
Organism: Chrysoteuchia culmella; assembly: GCA_910589605.1. NCBI lineage: Eukaryota > Metazoa > Arthropoda > Insecta > Lepidoptera > Crambidae > Chrysoteuchia > Chrysoteuchia culmella. The sequence continues at coordinate 14,989,802 of OU342653.1, forward strand.
CTTATTATTTTACTCTTTTGCAAAATATAAATTGTATAGTAGGTATTAAATATTAATACCGAACAAATTTTATCAAAAATGGTACATATAACTTTTTTTTAATTTAGATTTATTCTTTTAGAACTATATCACATCTCCTTGACAAATTCAATTGTTAAAAGCTCATTTTGATACGTAAAAGAACAAACTACTTTCGAGTATTTTATTCCAAAATAATACGTTGTTCATTCCTCGTTGATTTAAAGATTGTGTTTAACTTTTGGGAAATTGTACCTCATAATTGAGCGTGGAAGCCCAACTTTCCTTATTTGCTTTGTCAATAAGTAGTTTGGACTTGTGGGCGAATGTCAACATCAGATTTGTATAATCTTTGATTTATCATACTGTTCCAAGTCTACCACCCACTAATACTATGAATAATACACAATTTTGATAGAAGGTGGACTGTCGAATTTGCAAATTAAATATTTATTGTTCTTTATTTTGATTATGATGCAATAACATTTGTAAATTAATGTTATGAATTTTTTTTTATTCATCATTTTCACCTTTTCTTCCACTAATGTACACTTTCATCGTTCCACTAACTAAGATTTTTCATTTCTTATTATTTTCACAGTACTTTTACGTAATTTCTAGTGCAGTTTATCTGCCTGTTTTTTTTTATTCTGAGATCTGGTAAGGATATTAATGTTCGTCGAGGTTTTTCTCGTCATATCTACTAAATTTATATAAGAATATTGGGGTATAAAAACAGTTTCTTTTTAACATTTAAGCCTAAAAAAGTTCACAAAGAACTCCCAGAACCAAGCGTCAGGTTTCTCCACATATTTTTCACGTCAACATGCAAGTTCACGCAATATGTCAAAACAACGCCTCTCAAACACCAAACTTGACAAGATCTCTAGAAATTTGAATGTGTATATGTGTAAACGAGCTTCTGTCTCGCCAGGGGGCGCTACCGTCATTCGATCCTTGCTACTGTGCACCTATCAGATTTCATACGACAGTTTGAACATGACTGATGAACCAAATCGAGCATTAACGAAACGTTTTTGAAGACAGCGTTTTAAATTTATCACGTCACCGCTGTTTCGGTAACGCAGTAACAGTAACTTAATCTGTTTAATGTAAGTGTCTATTTTATTTATAGATAACGGAAGGATATTTAAAACGTGTGCTACGTTTTACTTTGCTTGAAATAACAAAGTATAAGTTCGGTTAAGGTAGGTACAGCAACATATTTTTTTTGATAGAAAAAGCTTTTGGTTTTTCTATTTCCAATCAGAAAACAAGTTGTTAATATAGAACTTAATTACTTAACTTCTGAACTCATCGAAAAAACACAACAAAAACTCTTTCTAAATTACAATAAGTACAATCTAATTAATATAATCACACGAGTAATAAGGTGTTTTTGTTTGCATATAATTACTTTGAATAATTATATTTTAATTAAAAAGAAATAGACCAATTCTATACAGATTGTGAATTTTCCATTGTCCAAAGTCCATTTAAAATTAAAATCAGTGTGGTTATTACTTCTTATAATAAAACAGGTACTTAAAATAGCAAAAAAAAAATACAATCAAAGAACAAATAACGTTGTAATAACTAACAAAACATCTAGTATTCATCCATCATTGTGTTGGCGGATCACCAAAAGGCAAATTTTTTTTGTGAGCATAAAACAAGGGGAATATTTGCAATTCTGATGGTGTGTTTCCATAAAAATATCAGAGGCATCCGTTAGTTGCAATTTGCGATAATCACTGTGTAAAGAAAGCTGAACCTCTCCGAGTTGATTCAGAAACTCATTTGCGGTCAGTGTTTTTGATCTGAGCAGTTTCTTGACGACTAATGTGCCCATGATGCTCAAATCGGTGTATAATGTAGAGGTAGCTTAAGGTATTGGTTGAGTAATTAAGTGTTAAACCTGCTTACTGAGACTAAGGTTATGGATTCGTTTCCTATCCATGACTTAAGTATTCTTTGTTAGACTACATTTATATTAAAATATTGTGGTGCATTTTATTCTTAATGAATCGGATCTTATTGGAATTTCAATGCCCTATTGAAGTCTTATCTAGTAATTACTAACTACACTGACCAAATACCAACACGAAATGTGCCATTGAAAAATCTTATAAGACTAATTGACTTACTCACCACACTAAGAAACTTCCTTATCAAAGAATAATATACCGTCAACCTACAGCTTATTACAACAAGGCGCTCGAGCGCATAATACTGTGGTTACCAGTACCAGCTATCGGAAGAAGGTCTCTAGACCACGCTACGGAGGGCCCGTGTCTTCACCACAAATCTAAAAAACAAAATGATACTACAAAATCCAAAAAAAGTCGAAAAGGAAATAGATTGTAAGGACACGTACCCAGCAATCGTTCAAATATACAACACAAAAAAGAAGAAATATTTAAAAGAAACATTCTTGAAGTTTGTGTTTAAATTTCTTATATATTTAAGCATCATTTTCTATGTTATTGCTAACGGTTATTGCAACGTTTTTTACCGTCATTATCGTTATCGTAAACATGAACTCGATACAAAAAGATACCGATCATAATACTAACACAGTTCAAAATATACAAGTAGTAAACATTTATAGCATTAATCTGACCGATTTTCCATGGTCCCGTCTTTCGGATCATGAGCTCAATTGTGACCGATTTAGGACTCATTGAGTCTAAAGCCGTGCGTGAGACAGCAGATTGAAATTTTATAGTTGGTTTTATTACTTATAAATGAGATTGTTAAATTTATTGTTCGTATGATTGAGTTTACGATTCGGATATACCGGTTCCGTGAACGCTATCTCGATTTCGCTTTATCTCACCGATAGTTAAAAGGGCTAAATCTTTATGTCCGTTAACATTAATTAGGTAATAAACACTAAACGTTGAGAAATAGAAACATATGATCTCAGTTTTATAACTTCCATTAAAATGATAAACGAAATCATTAGAGTAGAGACCAATTCGATACACCGGTAATACGAATGATAAATATTTAGAAGAAACTTATGATGAAACAGTATTATTAAAAGGACATGAGAACAATAGAATAAATATCACAAACACGAGCGGTAGGTATTTTAAACTGTGTCAAGGTGAATCGATGTATCGAGCAGTGATTGAATCGAATATGCTCGCTATGCCAGATTCCATTTCGAAAGTAAATGAACCATCAAAGAAATCGTGATACTTACCAAAAAGCATAACGAGCTTCATAGTAATCGATCCAAAATGTCGAGTGTTTGACTGTTTATATAACTTCATCGACGAATTCTAGTGTAAATAGATATAGTTGAGAAATCCGACATATAGTGTTATGATACCCGCTTTGGACCGGGCCAAGGCTGAACAACAATAGTAATTGTTAAGAAAACACTTGGCAGATGAAAAGAGGATCATGTGAGATGAAACATCTTTGGTAATAATATTTCTCATAGCGCCCTCTAAACTAAGCTTCTTGACATTAATAGTGTGGCATTGAAAATGCGTGTAAATCTTTCAAGAACATATGGAAGACTTCAACCGAACAATAACTTAAATAGATACTTTATGGATTTGCTAAACATTACGCAATAAATTCATATTTATTTACTGAATATTTAAAATTAGAAATGTCTAGCAGGTTTGAGAGTACTGTGTGCGATTTAAGGCGCTACTCGGAAAAAGTATGGACTTTTTGATATAAAACTATAGCACGGTTACAGTTGTTACAAATCTGGTAATAACATATATATTTCTTCATACCTTTATCTAGATTAGTTTAGTTCCAAAAACACGATTTTATGATTTTGCCTCGACACTTTTTCTTTTCGAAAAGACCTCTAAAAATACGAAAATTCAAGATTATTCTTAAATGGCGTTACTTACACTATTGGAAATTGGTTTAATAAGTGGACACCAATAATATTTAGGATCGTATAAAAGCATTCTTTTAAAATCGCTGTAGTTTTGTGTTTTTTTGCCTAATCTGCAAAATCGGTCTCACTCCCGTGCGCGACTTTTTCTCATTGCTATCTCGCTTCAGCATATTTTTTTCGAGTATCGCCTTAACACTTATGTTCAAATATAGTCTGAAATCAATCTCATCAAAAAAATATTAGTGTTTTCTACCAGAAAGTTCGTGCACAATGGCTTTGACCTCACGAATTTAATTACTTTTAGAACGACACAGAGTGATAACGATAGCGATAATAATATATTAATACACATCAAATTGTCTTATATTAGAGAAAATGGGTGTCACAGAATTACAATTCATATTGAATAGTTATAACAAAGCACAACCAAAGCAATCAATTATTTTAACACATGTTGAATTGAAATCGATGGAGCACACTGTAACTATTTAGACGAGAGTGAAAGAGTCAGATACATTGAAGTCAAATCGGTTAACCCTAAGATTCCTTGGCACAATCAGCGTGCGAAGTCAAGCCTTGTTGGTCCTGCCAGTCTTGTTAACGATGATATTTGAGACAGATTCAATTAGTGCTACCTACATCATCGCTTCGAATAGCGTGACTTGGCACTCTGGACAATGAATAAGTTAGTGTGTCGTAGACGCAACACAAATTGTCCAACTGGACTAGATTGTATTAAATCGTCAGATTGAAAAGGTTTCCCCCCTATATCAAAGTAAATTAAAGTACATTTTATAACGAAAAGTATAATTTCAAAAAAATTAACAGCTTCATCTTTACTTAGATTAGGATTTTTGTTAGATTAGGATTATGTCTATTGCAATTTCTTCGCGGTATCCAAAAATAAAATACCTACACTTATAGAAGTTATAAAAATCAATCAAGACGTTTTAAGAAGTATCTCATCACACTCACCCAAAACAGTATGTTGCTTATTTGCTATATTTGTAACTATAAACGTTAACATTGAATAATGTTCCATCTCCTAAATCGCTTAAAGGTTTGCCGATCCTTTTAAGTTAAAAAATGAGGATAGATAGATAAATTGCCTGTTAGTCACATAAAAATAACGCTGCGTAAGATTTGCTCCGAAAATAGCCGTTTGTCGCAGCGCAACACATTTTTAGTCGCTCGGTCAGATATGATTTAATGGAGTGGCGAGAGGTTCGTTAACATTAATAAATTCAGTACCCCTACCATTGGTTCTCATAATTAAGCCGAAAATTTTGAAGTAGGTACAGGAATAGGCTTTACAATACCAAATGCCAAATTCACAATAATTTGTTGTTGGGTCCAACCATTAAAATCCCGAAAGTATACCGCTGCCCTCTCTGAACCTCGTCGGCCGAAAATCTTCATTTTCTACAGTTAAAGTTTTTTTTTTTTTTTAATTTACTTTATTAACTTGATTTCAGAAGGAAACCTGATAAATATACTCCAATCTGTGATAAAAAATATATTTTACTCTTTGTCTTGAAGTGACATTTGACATTTTCGAAAATAGTTTTTTTTCTGGTAGTTTTTTCATATTTAATTGTTCATATTTAATTTAATTGTGTAAGCCAGTTTTAACCATATTAAACTATTATGCCGTTGGTTAATGTCATAGTTTTTTTTTTATTTTAGTGTCTGAACATGGTAAAAACAATCGAACATACAGTTCACAGATTAAAAAAATTCTAGTATATATACGAAGTTATCAAATATTAGTGAAAGACGGAATTTTAGGGGGAATGTTTTATTAGCATGACATTTGTATGGCCCGGGGTGAAATCAGATTTAGGATAACTAAACTTTTGTTGTAGATTGTGGATAAGTATTTATTGGAAATGAAAAAGTCTAAACAGTAGCAGTATTTTTATATTATAGTTATTTAGTTTAATATTACTTATCATAAAAAAACTATTAGAACTCAACCTTAAACGAGAACTTTGCTTTTTTACAAAATTAAACTAAAAAGTTTTGCTGTTACATCACGAGTTTAATTCGTTGGAACTTTGGTACTAGCAACGAATCAAAGTCGAAAGTATCTCACTAAAGTAAAACGTCAAATACTAGTAGTGGTAAACTCCTTACCCTACGGTTTTAACTTTCCTTCGGCACTTCGTTAGGCATGTTTGTATTTATTTAGAGCGTGATAAGTTATCCCGTCGACTGAAGGGGAAACAGGATATATTCACTACAAACTCTCGGAATTCATTTGCGATTTCCAAGCCCAAACGGTTGAGCACTAGCTCGTTTGTTTAATCTTGAGAAACAAATGAAGTGTGAGCGCATTCGCCTTCAAAGAATATACGTTCGTTACTGGTCACCTTAGTTCCGATTCTTGTAATGCCATCTGCCGACTTGTAGGGATTCAATATGTAAGTAACCTTCTGGTGATTGAATTGTATCTATAACAAAAGAAAATAAATTGCAACGTGTAAAGTGTGGAATAACGGGTAGCCCTGAATTTTGCCCTATTTGGAACATAGATTTAACCACAGACCTATATCGAGATAGACGAAAAGAGCGCTTCAAACTGTATGAGAACCTAGCGTGTCGAATTTTTGTACCTACGATGACGCCACCAGCGAGATTTAGTGATGTGTAAATGTTATTGACGAGCTCTTGATTAACCATTTTTGTTTCACAGTGACGCGATTTTTCATGGCAGTGCTCTCAAACGGACTGACTTAGGTCATATTGACCGTGGATCAAACTTTTGGCACGCAAGGTAGGTACACTTTTACCTTCTATCTCGATATAGGTCTGTGGATTAACCTGTTAGATCTCGCGCGACATCATGTGTCGTCACCATATTATTGAGTGTAATTGTTTTAAATATTTATCGTGTCTCATTTTTTTTGTACCTGATGGGTTAGTGGAAAATCAAATGGGCTAATTAATAATTCTCTTTAATCGATGAATGCCATTTTTTTTTTCTCTCTTTATTAGGATCGCCAACGGTTGATACAATGATACATCAGAAATAAATACTTAATCAAAGACTTAACTTAATGTACAACCACTTATAGGTGAACACAGCATGCTCGATAAATAAACTCTATTTTAATTACTTAAGGAACTAATAGAACTAAATTAAATTAAAGGGTATGTATGAGTATATGTATGTTGTGGGCGTGTGTGAAAAATTATGAAAAATGAATATGAATATGAACTCAAGCAGTTAATACATCGAGTATTTTATTCCGCATCGTGCTCACTGAATCATGATGGATGTCAACAGTGTCACTATACTGGTTTACAGTCCGACATATCCTTGCGACTGGGGAATTGGATCCAAGTAATGTTCTCCTTAGTGGGGGGCAGAGAGGTGTAATTGGTTTACGCGGGATTCTAGCTGGTGCTCGGAAGTTGAAAAGGGCTAGTAGCTGTGGGCAATCAGACATATTTCTTACTAATTTTGTGAAGAACATTATATCTAACAGGTCTCGTCTATTAAATTGAGATTTGTTGTTCGTAAAACTTTCTTTTTAGAATGTTCGTTTAAATGTGTCAGTTAATTGTGTAAAGTAATGCCAAATATCTACTATAGACACATTAATTTTAAATGTTGTCTTCCTAAATTATTAGATTTTCTCATAACAAAAGAAAATAATTGGCTTACAGAACAATGTATTGAGTACGATTTAATAAGCGCAACAAATATGTAACTCTCTCATCGAAATGATGATCTGTTGCGAAAGTGCAAGTTACACGTAACGACATACAGATAGATGTATGTCGTCATTCACATATTGCACGGAGGAACTAATCAAGAATTCGTTCTACGTTCTACGTTCACGGCAGCAGGGTTATCACTTTGGATGTCTGTTTAATGAGCTTAATTCTCAAGAACTAAAGGTTCAGATTGGATTGGAAATTTATGTAGATACCTATTGAAATAAGTGATTGATATTAATACTATAATAAATGCGTTAATAGTAAATTATAAAATTAATCTAGGAAAAGCTATCGTAGTCAATTTTTATTCTTACTAGCGGCCGCCCGCGGTTTCACCTGCGTAGTTCCCGTTCCCGTAGAAATATGAGGATAAAATGTAACTTATGTCGATTGGTTGCTTAGTTAGGGCATGAAGGAAGGACAAACAAACACACTTGCGCATTTATAATATTAGTTAGGATTAGGATTTTGGGCTTACTACAACAAAGTTAAATGGCGGTCACTGGCAACCGGAGGTAAGTCCTGGATGAATGAATGCATAGATATTCAAAATCATCCAGGAAATAAGCAAAATTTAATTTAAGAACTTATTCTCAAATATTTAAGAGGCAGTGAAGGAAGTGTTTGAAGATATAACGAAGTCTTTGAATATTTAACCATACAATGTCCGAAACACCTCAACATTTTCCTTAAAATTAATATAACAGAAACGAGACTTTCCACCCGCAAAAAAGCAGTTAGCACAACGTTTTACTTTAATTTCGTCGGAGACGTAATATAAACATAAAAGTTCACGGTTTATTTTAGAAATGTGCGTTAAGTATTAACCCCTCGAGACCGCGACGTTAACTGAAAGAAATTGAAATTGTAACCTGAGCTTTTGCTCGTAAAGACTTATTGTTAAAAGTCCTTTGTTCCTTATAATAATATGCGTCGTAAAGAAAATATTGTAGGCTCCACGATGCTTGTGAAATATAATAATCACAGATTGTACCACTTTATATGAGAGTACAAAAAAAAATTATAAAAAAAGAAATTAAACCGACTTCAAAAAGTAAAAAATTAAACTTTTGGAGTCGGTGCTAGCTAGCTAAGACCAAAAAAATAAAGTTAATAAAAGTGCAATGCTTTGCCAATTGCAATGCCTTTTTTATAAAATGTTTTTATTTTAGATGTTTTTTGTTACATCATGTGCCGTTACTTACACTTAAAATCAGCTCATACACAACAATGATGTCATCTAGGTAAACGACTACTTGCCAAAAGGTGATTGATATTTTTCAGGATTATGAAAAAACTACTAGCCATATCTTCGTAAAAATTATATGGGACCACACATAAACCATTTTCTTTCAGATACAAAAAGAATTATAAAAATCTGTTAACAACTGGCGAAGTTATGGTAAAACATAGATGAAAAAAATAATTAAAAAAAACACCGTCGACTTGAGAACCTCCTCCTTTTTTTGAAGTCGGTTAAAACTAATCTGTACTTTGAGTTTACTAGTAAATAAATTCCTGTATCTGTAATAAAAATAAGAATTTAGAGCACATGTAGTTTTAAAATATCTATAGATTTCTGGACTCTTAAATGTCAGCAACGAATACAGCTGTTAATGTTGCAAATATTACAAACGCAACTTATATGTTACAAATAATGCATACCGGGCGTGTTTCATTAGCGTGCACGTCTGTATACAATATTTGTAACATAAAAATACTGTTTATAAACAATAGCTATGGTATTTTCGGCAGTTGCTTTTTATTCTTTATCATTTATTTATTATAATTTTTGTCCATAAGACACCTTTTGTTGTTTTTGTGAATGTTCAATCGATTTTTGCTAACCCACGGTTCAAAAGGGGTTAGTGAACAGACATAACACAAAAAAGAAGTTAGGAAGAGCATGTCACGCATTTTTAATTAAATAACTGTGTTTAAAACAGGCACGTTGTCATGACAATGTGAAGAAATGTGTGACTGCTTCTGTGTATATGTGTGTATCGCAAAAGGGAAGCGACACGTGACAGCAAACTTAGTACTGAGTACCGATATTAACACAGTACGAAATAAATCCGATAGATCTGTCTACTCATAACAGTAATTAAGCTTTAATGGCGGTCTGTTTGTATGGCCAACAGCAGGTCAGCCTGTACAAATCTATCAAACTCCACTCTACTTTGAACTTTAAGACGTAAGCCGTTGCGTTCGGAATTGTATGAACAAATTTGACATAATATATAAGCAGCTTTTGCCGTTGTATGTACGTCCACCTGTTCACTGGATATTTGCTTTTGTAATTAAAAGTACACTGGGCAAATTAGAGGGAGTTCCTACTGAATAATGAATGAAGTAGTGATGCGTGTCTTCCAAATTAGTTGGTTTTGATGCGTTCGAAGCCAATGTTTGTAGTTAGATGCAGTACGGTAAAACAAAGTCAGTAGATTCAGTGTAAGTTAATATTTTGTGTGGAAAAGTATGGCTTTTAATATTTTGTTACTTTTTCACTCTGTTATGGCAATTTAACTTAAAAATAAAAAGGCAAAGAATATACTCTGTCAAACAAAACTACAAAGAAATCTAAGCCGACTTAATCAGACTTCAAGTCTGTGAATGTTCTAAAGGGGTAAAGTTTATAGGATGTAATTTCTGGAAAGACTGAACTGATTTATAAAAAAAGTTCACCAGTTAGTTAGTAAATTTTTCACAATTAAAAATGTTCGACGCCACGGATCAACTACAATAAATTAAAATAACATTAAAACACTTTTATAGAATTAAGATGACATTAAAAAAACTGTAAGTAAAACGGAAAACATGGCATCTGAAATCGATTCATCGTTAACATTTTAAAATTGAGATGAGCAAAATTTTAGCCCCACTGTCCAATAAACTATGTATGATAAAACGTCACACGTAGCATGTCGCTCAGCATTAATTAGAGCGATTAGCCGGTACGTGATTGAGGGTTAACGGACTCGGACCTTCGGTGACCTATCTGGGATTTGTGATTATTGCACAAAAAAGTGGCTTACGGTTATGTGGACAGTCTGTCTGGTTTGGTGGTCATCTTCCTTTGTTACAAGGTGTTGAAAGAAAAACTTGTAGATAAATTAGGTACCTATAGTTAGTTCATAAATTTATACAATATTTTAAATTAACAAGAAATATAACAATGTTGTTGGCATTAATTAGCGCGATTAGTCGGCACATTAATGGTTAACGGGCTCAGGTAAACTATCTGGGGTTTGTGATTATTGTACATTATAGTGGCTTAGCTATAGTCTACGGTTATGTGGACATTCTACCTTTGACGTTAGGTTTCTTTTTACAATGTGTTACAGCGAAAAATTTTGTATATGCAACAGGTATATGTAGTCGATCGATTAATTTATAAAAATACTAGGCGTTCTGCTTTTACCGTTGTCTCTACCGTCTAATCTAACGTTTGCTTAATTTCAGCCGTTGAAGTAGGCTAAATATAACTTTATTCGTGTGTTTGACATATAAAAATTTACGCGAATTATGACAAAGTGACAATCTGAGGGCTGATTATCTAACGAAAACAGTTTCAGTTTTCTTCGCTTTTGTGGCTGTCATACAGGATGAAAATGTGACAGTAATGACAGGCATTGCATTGGTCATGCATAGGCGTGACACTTGCTGGCCAGCACCAGTTCTTGCCAGCCAGGACTTTCACTCTCCAACAGAACTGAACCGAGTTTCCGTTACATAATCAGCCTGCGTCTCTCATTTACAACAACGAGAAAAGAGTTTTAGTAAAGTTATAATTTTTATATTGCTATTTTTTTTATGAACGACGGGGATACTCTTAGCCTTTATCATACCTGCTGTTAAGTATTGATAAGGCTGAAGATGGAAGCGAGCCTCTCCCGAAATCCTCAATCATTGAGGAACTGGCTATCTTATCTTTAACTGCCGAAACACAACAATGCTGAAAACATTGTTGTTATGGCGTCAGACTTAGATAAGATGGTGGTAGCTAGCCAGGCGGACTTACAACAAGTACTACCACCAACCAACCCGATTACAATATGTACCCCTAGACCACAAAGGCGGTTAAAATTGCTATTGCAATGTTGGTACATGTAGTGCACATTCATTTAACTTAGCTGCAAATTCCATGACCCAAACTATATATTCTCCGTACACTTCGGAAATGCTAGCCCTTTGAAATTAGACCCTGACGATTTTGAGAATGATCTAGTGGACACAGGGGACGGAGTGGACGGCGGATTAGCTAAATTAGAAGAGCGTCTTGTTACCTGAAAGGCTAAGGAAATACATGCGGGCTTTGATTTTGGAGCTAAGGGTACACCGTGTTATAATTTGGAATAAACAGGAAATAATGTAGGAAGTCTATACACAGGGTGGCCCAAAAGGTGACACTAAAAATTGTTTTTTTAATTCCTGACATCTAGGTGTATCCGGATATATCGTATCATAATCTTCTTTTTTCGATTTTTTTCTTTTGTTCTATAAACCTAATGATTCGTACTTTCACACATAAAATATATAGCATCCTGACATTAATGTAAGGTTACTTTAAATTTAAATTAAAAAAGTTCCATAACTTCTTAGTAATTTTAAAAACTTCGCAAGACTCTAAGCACTAAAATAATTTAAAAAAAGTGGTGTTCAGTAGGCCTTCTTAGTCGAAATCTGCCTTCAAATTTGCAGAGGTGAAATTTTCTTAGTTTTTTATTGGCTATTTTGTCATCCACAAAATTATTATTACCAAAATAAACATTACAAGAATTAAAAACAACCTTTACAAGTATGTTATTACAGAGCAGTAACATCGATATTATAAATTGTTAATTATTAGTTTGGTTATTTGAAGGACCAATTATAATAAATTAAACTATTACTATAAACTTAACAATTATTATAAACAATAACACGCTCCAATGCACAACCTACAACGCCTTAAAAAATTGTTTCAAATTTCGGAAAGCAACAGACTTTTTTTTTATTTCTGCTTGTCTTAGCTTTTACGCAGCTCTGCTTCAGTGTTCGTTTCATTTGCATAAACCATCTCTTTGTAATATCCCCGAAGTGGAAAATTCACAAAAGTACATGTAGTAGTAGTACATACATACATGGGGTATTTCCAGGTACACCAAGATGTCAAAAAAAAATACTGTCACTGTTTGAGCCATAGATTTAGAATTTTTTTCGCTATGGTTTGAGCCAACTGTATAGGTTATACAATAGAGCAACGCGGCTTCCTAGTCGGAAGAACCACAGAATACGAGTTAGAGGTAAACTTCTAAAAGTTTTCTTGTGTTCTGTAAGTTTGCTGTCACGCGTAGCGACTCTTTTGCGCGAAACACTGAAGTACTGCCTAAATTTCACTTTGTACAATTTCTAATTACTTATTTTACGTTGTCGTGACGACACATTTGTTTTCGAGGCGACACTTCTGCGTTACATACTCCTCTTAAGGGGCCATACAAAGCCAAATACACATTTTTGATCAAGGATTTCACATAGTATTACTAGATTTATCGGCCCCAAAAAAATACTGTAGAAAGTAGACTATAGTACTCAGTTATGTGATTGACAGAATCATTATTGCTAAAACTTTTCTCGATAGAAAAAAATCGTAAAGTTACTTCCAATTTTGTAGTTTTTCAATGCTGTGCCAACCGCTATTAAACCTTTAGTCTTGAAACTATTATTAAAAAATACCTTAGCTAGTTCTCTAGTTTTGTGATTGACAGTTTTTCAAAATTTTAAATAGTTTATTAATAATAAATAAAAAACGATAATGTCGCTTACGTTGATGTTTTTAAAACAGACACCAGTGTTTGCATCTCTATCGCATGCGTTATTTCACCGTATTTCTGTCTGATTCGCTCCTCGCTCTTCAGTCGTGAGTGCTCCATTGAGACGTGTGGACTGCGCTTGCCTTACGCTCCGCGACGATTTCGCACGTAGATTATTTAAAAAGTCTATTTGTTAATCATAACCTAGGTATAGGTTATTATAGCAAACAGAGATAAAAAATAAGCTTTTGTAGAAATTTGTAGAAAGTAGACAAGTATTCGACGAGCAGCATATTAAGATACAAAACTGTCAAATATCTGTCAGAAATCAGTGCCAATTTAAATGTTTGAAATTGATTAAAGATATTATTTGACTGTACTTTTTAGATAAAAGTAGTAATTTATTATAAGTAAATACATAGTATACTTTTTTAGTTTCAGGCACAAACAAAAGGGGGGGGGGGGGCAATAGCCATTGCCCTTGCATTATATTCTATGTAAGTTCCGAACAAGACCAATTTGGTACCTCATTGGTCACATCGAGGAACCAAAATATTGCTTGGCACTTACTTATAGTAATGCAAAGTTTAGATGACGGAATTATTAAGACGGAATGATCAGAATTTCTTTTCTTTATTTCCTCGGGCTGTACCTGTTTCCGGTTTTTATTTCACAGCCGAGTCTAGTAGTAACAGCATTGTAACAGGTAGCTCAATGTTCAATTCTGATATGACGGTGCAGGAAGCTACGAATGTCGAATGTATTAGTCCCAAAAGGTATCTTAAAATACCCAATACCTTAAAAGTGCTTTGGTGCATGACAAAACAAAACAGTTATAAAATGTATTATTTTTCGGTTTTTTAGAATCGTATTGGCAGATCTTACAAACATAATTCCTGATGTTACTTCTACTTTCATTAATGATGAGCAGCAACAACATTTAGATAATGACAATGTGAGGGCTAAAATGTAAGTAAGTTTGCAGACAGTGGTACCAGTATCGAGCGTAATAAAAGACTTAGACTTAGACGGAAGGTAGATCTATTCGTGTGCCAATAACATCAACCCGCAACAATCAACAGTTCTTTCGTGACCATGGCGCATGCAACTGCGCTGAAATATCGGAGTCTCAAATATAAACAGGTACATGGTGTAAATCCAGTCCTAGTTTATTCTAGTAACTTCAATAACCATGGAAATTTAAAAGAAGATAAGCTTGTAAAATTAATAATACTTATATTGTCGAAGACATTATACAACCCTACATGTTTTTATTGTTAGACACAAATACATGTTATTGTCTCTTTTTCAGATCTGAGCATAGAAGTAGTTCAATGTCCAATTTTGATCTGACGTTGCAAGAAAAAAATACGGATGGCGAATGTTGTCATTACAAAAGGTTTTTAAAAATACCCTTATTGTTTTGTACTGTGTGTGTATGAAAATTTAGAAAATTGAAAGAGACGACTAATTTTGAGAGACCTTTATGCTACCGAAACTAAAAGACTTTTTTAGGCAACATGTTTTGCCAGAATTAGTGAATTCTCGTCAGACTCGAAATATTAAGTTAAGGTGGTACGACTTCCATACAAACAAACATTGCACATTGATTAGTTCATCATACCTTAATAATTCATAAATACATGCGCAACTAACTAGTTTCAGTTATTTGTTTGCGTGAAATAATAAAAAAAATGTACTTTCATACATAAATCACGAAAAACCTAACATCTTATAATTTCAATAATTCTATGTATGTGTGTGTGACTCATCGCATTTATATACCTCATGTATGAAAGTACATTTTTTCAATAATTTCGCGCTAACAAATAACTAAAACGTGCTAGTTGCACATGTATTTATGAATTATTAATGTATGATGAACCAATTAATGTGCAATGTTTGTTAGTATGGAAGTCGTACCACCTTAAGCAGTCCGCTAGTAAATGTAAGCAAAAATAAACGAAAGGAGCAATATCAATGAGTATTGAAGCTAAACGTAAGAAAATATAAATAAAAAATTGGTTGCTTGTTGAATAGTTTATTATTTTTCACGCTTCCATCTTACATGGGTTTTGGGTATATTATAATATATTTTTTTGCATTTCTATACTAAAATCAAGAATTAATAAGAAAAGGATGTTTGTGTTGAGTGTATTAATTACTATAATTATAATTGAGAGACGTACTGAACCCCTGTCAGAACGTGTAAATTGCGTTTTTTTCATATAAATTTCACGTAAGCAAACAAAACTCACACTAGGCATACAGACCAATGGATCCCAAGATGGTTATTAACATATGTAAAACGAATAATAATGCGAGAGGTTCACCAAACCACATTATAATACAAAATGTAATGTCGCACATTTTTTATATATTTATTACTTGTATGTTAATTATTAATCCTCAGGTTACCTAAGGATTACCATAATAAAAAGTACTCGTCTCCTGTTTTTAATCGCGCTACACTGTTGCCAATCTGAAACAGAAAAAACATTATAAATATTATTAAAAAACGTAATTTATAAAATAAACAATAAACAGTACTCACCAGGAATATCTATTTGAATGCATTAAGTATGTGTATATACATGCGACACTTGTCTCTGTTTTCTTCATTACACTGTGCACGTAAACTCAAGCGAACTTTGTTCTCGGCCTGCGATAACGACACGCGTGGAGCTAGACTACAGCGGCATAGGGTGCGGGACGCGCGGGGGAAATCCTTATTTCTTCTAGCTTTGTATGGGCCCTTAATGCTTTTTTGTGTGCTCTAACCATAGGATCACTGTTTTGTCTTTAAAATAACATTTTTTCATCTTACTTTCGTTCCACATTAAATAAATTCGTTGGTTAATTTAGCCACGTGTTAGTTTATAATATGTTAATTATAAACGTGGTACCTACGTAAACTAAATAAATGGCACGAATTGAATCCTACATGACGAATTGATAAATGCAGCGGTCTCTCTTTAAGTTGTCGACATTTTATCAAGTTTTTTCTTCTACACCCACTTAATCAAAATCTATCATCTTGTTGTAGGTAGGATAGTCCTTTATATATACCTCCTCATCACTAAAATTAAGCCTTTTTTATAGATAAAACGGCTACATTTAACAACAACCCAAATTAAGAGGCATCTAATTATTTTCTATCTCACAAGATAACTTCATTGATTTATTACTAAGGCGCTTGTCTAAAAACGAGATAGCAAAACTAATTTATGTACAATGTTATGATAAAAGCATTTTAATTGTTTGTTTCGGCATTTATTTCATGTTCAAATCTGTTTTTTCTATGATTTATTATGGTTTGTAGAACTAGTTGAGATTTATATCTGCATTAAGTTTTAGCATTTACATTAAAATTTACAAATGGGCTTAATTTAGAAACGGCTGTAAATTATTTTGGTGTAATTCTTATTTCATGATGTTGTAATTATATGTTTACAATATTTTACGCAATTTATCAAATAAATAAGCAATCTGTGAATGTAAATCGTGAAAACAGTTAAAGATTTTCAAAAATAAGTTAGTGCAATATCTTTCTAATGAGAAAAACACAGTTATTACTATTAAATGTTTATTAAAGGATCCAAGCACATGTTACATTTTTCAATGCATAAAGAGAAGGGAGTTTGTCAATAGATCATGTGGTGTCTACATGATTTACTAATGGTCTACGGTAGACCAGTAAAACACATAATTAGACACACTTACTAAAAAGAAGGTAGCACACCTTTCTTGTATTTAATTCTCAAGTAAAACTTATTCGCTAAACAGCTTACTTATGACGTCTTAGACCCTTAGGGATACCAAAGTCCGGGGATAATGGCTTAATGGGATAAGTTTATCTCAAACTGCTATCAAGAGGGTGCTATTCCTCATTAACAGATGGAGCCTCCGTTGAATTATTCTTCAGGTCACTTCGGTACCGTTTAAGTCAATTTAAATTTCAGCCCAACTTATCAAGGAGGTGTTGGGACGTGTTTTGAATAATAATGTTTTATTACTAATTTATTTTGTGGAGACAGTTTCGTATCCTAAAAAGTAGTTTTTTTAAGTACCTAGCTTAACTTTTTATGTTTTTTAAAGTTTATGATAACTTTAAATAACTTCGAAGAAAATATAAGTTTTCACACCATTTTTGTTAGGTACTTACATCATCTTTTGTTTGAGACTCTTATTTTGTTAAAATGTGCCTCAAAGTTATGTTTTACAATAACATGTTAATCTCTGTTTTATTTTACGAATAGTATAAAATTGTTGTTATTCTCGAAACGTGTAGGCAAAACTATAATTAACATTTCATGCGAAAGCTAAGCATATAACTTTGATTAAAAAAAGAGTCGTATTAGTTTTATAAAATTTTCGAATATAATTTACAAATGGCCAGCCCATTTGTAAATTATACTACAAGTACTTATACCGACAGTGTATACACTTTTTTTTAACACGAAAGAAGATTTTCTGTAATTTCAATTCTACAAAGTGTGCAGACAAAGCAAGCTAGTAAGTTATAAAGTAATAAAAGCCATCAGTCAAACAACAAAACCGTGGTAACGTAAACCAGTCCAACAACTTTAATGCCTCTCTGTGCTTAGCTGCAGAAAGCAAAGAGCTTGCATAGCGACCTCATTATGTGTAAGTAATACGATTCATAATCCAGAGATGGCGCCAGTAGTCTCTAATCTTGGGCAACTATGTAATTAACATTTGAAGCCATATCTAAAATTACTTATTTGTTTCTTTCAGAAAACAAAGCGATTGTGAAAAAATTGTTTAATTAGAAACTGTCGTGTCTTTAACTCTATTTTAGTATGCTGTAAAATATAGTTTACGTGGCACAGACTTCATACATTTTTGGATATCACCTTTCAATTACGGTTGAAATATTGAGATTGTTTAGTTCAGAGTATATTGAAAATGCAAAGAGTATAGTGAAAATTATAATCATATTATTTTTTCCATTTGTAGGTAATCGATTGATTTCTTGAAATTTAAAATACTTTAGAATCGATAAGTACCTAATAAAATAATAAACTTTATCCAAAAAATAACATGAACAAAATCGATAATCTTTTTAGAAGTTACCACAGCTTAAAATATCTTTTTATTTAATATAAAAAATCCAAAATACGAAAATAATAAATAGAATTCACACAATTAAAACTGTTCCTATTTCATAATTATTAATTTTCATTGCCAATCTTTCTAAATGTGTCATCAAAGTTTCTTCTTCTTCATTATATGAAATTATAATCTTCCACAGTTTACTAACTAACCGGTCATAATCAAACACGATAAATCTACTCTGAAACCTTAATAACACGCCAAACAATTTCGTTAGTGTTTCGGTATAAATCATGGGTCGACGAAAGGTGCATTACTCAATTTAAATATTTGATACGATGTAATTTATTGATGGCCTCTGGTGAATCGCCGATTGAAGAGTATATGGAAATTAATTTATAGCTAAGGATTGTAGGCTTTTGCTTAAAAACAATAGTTGCATTTCAACCCCTTTAAGTATGTCTTGTTATTTGCTGAGATTTGTATGTCGTCAACATATATAACCTATAATTTATACAAAACTGAGTTGTCCGCGGTTTCACCCGTGTGGTTCTCTTCCCGTGGGAATATCGGGATAAAAAAGTAGCCTATGTGTTGGTCCACTACTTCAAGTCCCTACATACCAAATTTCATCCAAATCCGTTCAGTAGTTTTTGCGTGAAAGAGGAACAAACAAAGAAACTGACATACTTTTGCATTTTATTATTAGGATTACAAAATAAATTTTCATCCATTGAAAGTTTCGTGAAAATCAATAAAGCTATAGTAGGTATAGCTACCACCATCTTATCTAAGTCTGACGCCGTAACAACAATGTTCCAGCATTGTTGTGTTCCGGCAATTAAAGATAGATAGCCAGTCCCTCAGTGATTGGGAATTCCGGGTGAGGCTCGCTTCCATCATCAGCCTTATCAATACCTAACATGTATGATGAAGGCTAAGAGTGTACCCGTCTTCATAAAAAAAGGTGCTACCTACTCGTAGATTTTTTTGAGTGGAACCTTATTTTTATTTCTAAAGTAATAGAAGAAAAGAGACTATATTGAATAGGTGGATAATTTTTTTTAAATAGAGGGTAAACTATAGTTAGTTATATATGATAATAGTACCTACTTTTATGTGCTGTGTTTAGTAAAACATTAGTAAACATTTTGTTTTGATATTACAGACAAACTCTTTTTTTTTATAGATAGTCATAGGACTTTTTATAAATTATGAATAGTCAGTAATTAAATAAACAGAAATATACTAAATACAAATATTTCTGTTTATTCTCCTACTGAAAAAAACTATTATGGCCATAGTATTTTAATTTTTATTAAAGTTAACTCTTTTCTTTATTTTAGACCGCATGTTGGGAGGTCGTTATTTATTAACCAACCGTTAAGTATAGCTAATTTATTGTCTATTTTACAAAACCGCATGATAAATATCGTGTCGAAACAACCGTAACTCTTTGATTTGATAACAGAAGCATTAAGCGATATGTTTTGATATACCATTCAAGTCTATTCTGCGAAATTCGTTTTAGACCTATATAAATTAGCAACGCGTTACCGCAAAAAAGGCTTGAACAAACAGAAAGACCGACAAAGCGAAAACCGAATCAGTAGGGTAACCAAAGAGTCGTTTTAATTATTATTTTTTTTACAAAAAATCGATTAGACTGATTTTTATTTTGTGGTGTTCGTAACCATCAGGGAACAGTTTGAATGAAAGATTGTATAGAGGTATTCAAATCGTAGATAAAATCACGCCTTTCTACCATTACCTGTTTGGCGCAGGGGTATTAACCCCGCCTTCTGCGCCAGAGGTCCCGGGTTCGATCCCCGGACAAGACAAATATTTGTGTGCATGAACATGTCTATTTGTCTTGGTCTGGGTGTTTAATATGTATATTATGTATGTATTTACAAAAAAAAAAGTTTATAAGTATGTTTATCCGTTATCTAGTATCCATAACACAAGTTCTTCATGATACTTAACGTGGGCTAGAGAATTGGTGTGATTGTATGGAAATATTTATTTATTTATTTTATTAGAAATAGTTGTCTATCCCTAGTTTAAGCTTTCATTTTTCTTCTCTTTTTATGATCAGACGTCAATTTTAACTTATGTACCTAAGTAAAAACGTGACACATAAAATACGAGTAAAATACATAAAAACTCATGTAAATATACAAATAAACAATTAAAGTTACCCAAACAAACTATTTCAGGACCGTTGTTAACAGTTCAGGCGCTATCTCTTAGTGCAGTATTGTGTCAATCTTACTATGCTGTTTCGCACTATGAATCTCTTAAAGTAAGCTAGTTCTCGGTAGCTCAGTGGTTAGAGCATTGGACCGGATTTCCAAGGTCGTGGGTTCGAGTCCCATCTGAGAATTCACTTGTGGCCGAGTTAATTTTTTCCAATATTTTTCTATTTAAAATTTATCATAAGTAAGCTAGTTTTTTTGACAGAAGTTTTGTGACGTCTTCACTCAATCATCGCCTCCAAACTATGAAGTATGTCAAAATGTGACAACTTGAATAAAAACAAAACGCAAACATAACGTTCTTATAGCATGATGGTTTATAATAGATAATGGTAAGCCCGCAGTTCCTTAAAAACTTGATAACAAAAAATGGTCACCCTACCAGGGATCAAAAATATTGAATCAGTAAGGTCCATGACTAACGAGCCGTGATGTACACATTCTTGCGGTCGCCGGGCGGCGCGGGCGCACCGGATCGGTACAATAAAACCCGATTATGAATCGGCATCCGGATAGTTTGGGACATAGATTATTATTACTTATACAGAGGCGCCACTATCTGTTGATTTTAACAGCGTTAATTAATACAAAAATTTGTTTCCAATAGTATAGGTTTTATAATATTTGTTCTTAGCAGCTAAGATGCTGCAGCATCTTTCAGTAAGGTATAAGTTTACAGGTGAATGTTTTTTGGTATTAAAAATTACTCACTTATGCATTTTCCCTTACACACCTGACACAACTATAAATTTTAATCTTTAGGTACCTACTGCTAATTTTTTAAAACTAAGATGCTCCATGGCTAACTTTGAATGTAGATGATAATGAAGCTTATGCGTTATTTAAGAAGAAGTCAAATTTGTCGTAGGCCTGATGCCTATGATATTTCCCCTAAAAAAAACCTGGCTCCTTGACAAGTCCTTCTATACGTTGAACGAATTTCTCTTTAAATGGAGTGGTTTTTGGTCTTGACATTGTTTATGTAATGTATAATAATATAACTTTTATAATTTTATATCATCTTATCATACTATGTTTTCTGCAAATAAATAATCTACCAAGTTGTTCTAAATATTATTGTTTCCTTCTGAAGAACTTTAAATTACAATAATATAAGGCAAGCAAAAAATTTAACATTGTAAAACTCAAAACTCTTCCTAACCTAAATCGTTTCTGTAAATCTTACACATCTTTGAATCATTCGATATGACTCATAATAATTAGGTGCCTCTTAAACTACTATTGCGACAGAGAGTGTCAGATTTTACGATCCGGTGTGGTCACACTAACGTGTCAAAAATCACATACCTACACCCGTTAATGTGTATTTCACAGCATTCTTAGTGTTTCGACATACCAAGAAGCATTCGAACCCATATTTCTTGTTTTATTAAACGTTATCATAAGCGCCGCCTCTGTGGTCTAGCGGTAACAACCACCGGTATCAGACCTAGGGGTCCCGGGTTCGATTCCCAACGGGAGTACAAATTGTATTCGGTTCTGTTGGTGGTAGGACTTGTTGTGAGTCCGCCTGGCTAGCTACCACCATCTTATCTAAGTCTGACGCCATAACAACAATGTTTTCAGCATTGTTGTGTTCCGGCAGTTAGAAATAGGATAGCCAGTTCCTCAGTGGTTGAGGATTCCGGGATATCAATACTTAACATTCGGTATGATGAAGGCTAAGTGTCTCCCCGTCGTGAATAAAAAAAAAAAAGCGCATCATACTCATGAACATACTAGTGGCTGCCCGCAGTTTCAGCCGCGTGGTTTCAGGAACGGGACTTCCTGTGGGAATATCGGGAATATAAAATTCGTTCTGTAGTTTTTGAGTAAATGATTAAACAAACTGACATACTTTCGCATTTACAATAATATTATAGTAGGATTGAGATAATAAAATGATAACAGAGCTTTTGGGGCTTTTCCAAATAAACGAATTAGTCGGTACATAGTCACGAAACATTAAAAGGAGTTATTGTTGTGGTAATAGACATTTTAATATCCACCATAAGCTTGTAAGCTGTACTCTGCATCATTAAGATAGCGCTTATCATATAAATGTTGGTTTTGGGAAAATGTTTACCAAATGAAGTTTAACTAGAGAAAGGTATCTGGTAGATAAAACGTCAGATTAAAACCTAATTCTAACCATATTCGGTAGTGCGTTATGAATTTTAAGTGAAACGTTTAGCCATATCGGTTATCTTAATGAATGTGAATAATTTATTACCATTTCGGCTTCCTCGTACTATGTATTAAAGAGCCTACATTATTGATACATATTTAAGATGGGATCGTAATAAAAACTAAGATATTTCAAGAGTTGCATAATACCAACGATACCTACAAAATGATAAATAAAATAAATACCTAAAAATAATAAATAAAATAATTACCTTCCAGTATCAAAAATCACTATCACTAAAACTTAAATTTTTATATTTAGTGCCAACACACTGTATTATACATAACTAATCATACGTTGTTGGAATAAGTAAAATACCTTTATTAATATGGCATAATTGGAAAAAAATGAACTGAAACCAATCTTTATGTTTTTTTTTTAATTTCTGAATTTTTCAATGCTGTTTTTATTCTTATGCTAAATTTTTAAATAGAATAATATTGGAAAAATATCAACTCGGCCTCAAGTGTATTCACAGATGGGACTCGAACCCACGACCTTTGGAAATCCGGTCCAATGCTCTAACCACTGAGCTACCGAGACCAATCTTAATGTTTAAAATCACACGCGGCCTCGTGTGTCCTCACAACAATGAAATATTTATTGTTTCTCATCTTTCTGAACCTGACGCGTTTAAGGCGCCATACGACTGAAGCGAGATAGTAACGAGAAAAGGACGCGCGCAGGAGCGAGACCGATTTTGCAGATTAGGCGGAAAAAGCACGAAATCACTTCGTACTAAATAACTATAGTAATTAAAGAGAAATGAAACTAAACGATGCTAAATATTATTGGTGTCCACCAATGAACCAATTTCTAATTATAGTATATGTAACTCCATTTGAAAATAATCTTGAATTTTCGTATTTTTAGGGGGTCATTTCGAAAAGAAAAAGAGTCGAGGCAAAAACATAAAATCGTGTTTCTGGTACAGTACAAATCTAGATAAAGGTATGAAGAAATGCTTAACTTATAATCAGATTTGTAACATCTCTAAACATCCTATAATTTTATATAAAAACGTACATACATTTCTCATATAGCGTCTTAAAATAATTTTTAAATTTACTATATTACTTCTATTCCTCATAAGTCGTTCTCTTTTTAAGGTAACCTTTAGATAGAAAACAAAAATTAATCAAAGGAAATAGAAAATACATTTTCTTAATACCAAATGTCAGAAGGTAGCTAAAACAAACTGACATTCTCGCGTACTACCTTATTACGAACAAACAAATCGTAAGAACAGCGTTTACACTGTAATGTCAAGTTCAGATTTGAAGTGTAAGTCAAATATTTGCAAACGTTGTGACGTTAGTCCGACGCTTGATGAAGTATCATCTTATGACTGTGACAATAAAAGGTGTGATTTTATTGTTGGATACTAAAAACAAGACTTTGTAAGTGTCTTCATTCAGCAAAATTATCGTAAATCCCTTCTTTAATAATATAGAGATGACATAAGTTTACAGATACAGATACAGTTTACAGAAAAATTTCCATTTATTCTAATTTGGACCCACCTTTTCGACCGCATTCTCATTTGGACCTACATTTTGCTGGTTTCCAGTTTCACCCCACTTTATATAAACTTTTAAAAGTACAGTTAGTAGAAATATTAAGAGCTCGTATAAAAAACGTTAAAAGAGACTGATCAATTACACTATATTACTCGCTTTTACCGTATGAGCTAATTTGAAAGTTACCTATGTAAAAATAAAACTATAGTTAAATAAGACTGAAAATTTTAAACTATCACAATTACACTTAATACCCAATCTCTGGCGACTGACGACAAAATTAAATAAGTAATATAAAAAAACCCTTACTATTAAAAATACAGAATTACTCATCATTTTATGGATGAATAGCAAATCTACGATTTGCCCTTTTACAGGAGCCATGTTCACATAATTATGTGAAAAAGTCCTTGGAAAATAAAATAAATAAATGTATCAATTAAATTGTTGAAAAGGGTTTAATTTATTACAGGAAATTATCACTTGTGGATAAATATGTGTCGGTCTTTTACAGACTGTACTTCGGAGAGTTTGCTTAGGAGCTGCATGAGCTCATACAGCCATCCCACTTCTTTCATCGGACATTCACACGTACTGTGGGTTACCACCCTTTCTTGATGGATATTCCTTCCTAAATGTCGCTTAAAACGCTACTCAACATCTTTTATACTGCGCACAGCAAAGGAGTGGAACTTCCTCCCTGCGTCTGTGATTCCCAGTAATTATAACAAGTCCATCTTCAAAGTAAGAGTGAACATGCACCTTCTGGGTTAGCTCGCTCCATCGTGGATCCTGTCTTAGCCCCTGGGCTTGATTGGGATCAAGAGCAAACCCACAAATAGTAAAAAAAAAACAATGTGTTCTTAAAACTTATCTGCTAGTTAACCTATCTTAAAAAATTCACAACCTGAGGTTCTTAAAGTTATAAAATACGTAGATTGTTCCGAAAATTTATAGCAACAGAATAAATACAACTTCTTCTTTCATGAAACTAATTTGAATTGACAGCTAATTTCAACACAAACAAAGGAGTTGTGAAAAACACTGGCCAGTGTGTAGGTTTTTTTATTTATGTTTAAAGAAAGAGAAGATTATGAGAAAGAAGAGTGACAGATCACTCTTCTTTTGTTTGCAACAATGGACTTCTCGCGGGAAGCATTTCATGCTATGATTTTCTATGATTATAAACGAGGGTTAACCTTCAAGGAATCTCAAGAAAATTTACAAGGTGGTTTTGGGGAGTCTGCTCCTGCGTTAGCAAAAATTACTTATTGGTTTCGTGAATTTAAAAGTGGTCGAGAGAACTTAAACGATGACCCCAGACCCGGCCGACCACCAACTGCAGTAACTCATGAAAACGTCATCAGGGTAGAGTTTCTATTGTGAGAGAATAGATATATTACACATCGAGAGATACAGGCTGAACTAAACATTGGATCACAGGCAGTATCCACCATCCTTCATGAACACTTTAAAGTTAGAAAGCTACCTCATTCTCTCACCGATGAGCAAAAATGCCGTAGTGTTGATTGGTGCAAATTTATGTTAGAATAGTTCGAAGGAGGAACTTCCCAAAACGTATCCTACATTCTTACAACTGATAAATCATAGATATATAGCTACGATCCTCTCTGGGCGAAAACTTAGCAGTGCAGACGAGGCCGTCGAAGAATTTCGGCGGTTATGTTTCGACCTCCCGCAAGACACGTTTTTTGTATGTTTTGAATGCTGGTTCACCCGAATGCATAAGTGCATTGGGATTGAGGGGGATATTTTGAAAAGCTGTAAATAAACTTTTTTTTATATTCTAATTATTATCTCATTTTACTAACTATTTTTGGAATAGCCCACGTATTAATAGAACGCATACATCAAAACGCATAAACTTCATTAGGCATAGTTATCTAAAGGCATTATTTAAAAAAGTATAAATAGTGAAATCCCTTATTTCTGGCATTAATATCGGTATCCCTACAATTCTTTAGCATAACTATTGAAATCCATAATGATTTTTATCATGAAATTCTCTTTAATTTTGTACATAATTTACTGTGACGAAAACGAATTGCTGGCAAAACCGACACCACGTAGTCGTGTATGCATGCCCTACCCCTAGAGTGCAATTTAAAGCCGAAGCTGCGTTGGTGAGCCTTAAAATCATCTGCGAAAATAAGCAAGTAACTTACACATAAAATAAGTTTCTTTGCTTTTTAATTTTCATGAACTACTTCATGTATTGTTTCTTGCGAACCTAACTTGCCGTGGCAGTTTGTCATTAAGACCACACTACGTATCTTTTGTATCTGATCATGTGATTTATTTATTTATGTATAAGTGTGAGTCTTTTAAACTGACCTTAAATAAATAAAATAAAATAAATACTTCAGATTTTATTGCCGACTGTACCGTTTCCTACTTAAAAATAATTCAAGTGCCTATACAAACAATGTGGGTCGAAAGGAGAATTGAAAATGGGTCGAAATAAGAATATTTTATCTATATAAATTAAAGAATAACATGTGGGTAGAAATAGGCATAAAAAGTGACGTGAGTTGACTTTTTCCAATATTTTTCTATTTAAAATTTATCATAAGTGAAATAAGAATTTTAATAAGTGGGTCCAAACATGTGGGTCTAAAACGTTTAATTTCAATTATGAGTGCGCAAAGACACTTAAAATGTGTTTATGATATAATTGAGGAGGCTAGGATCAGAACCTAACTTATCCAGTTCAGATAATTTGTCAGAAAACAATAAAAATTAAACTATTCTTAAGACACAGCTTTTAGAGGTGACAGGCGTATGTCTTTCTAATGAGCTAATATTATGCTAGTAAAAACAGCTTTTTATAAATTTTTTACTGGTGTAATTTTTCCATACTTTAATATAAACTGAATGGATAAGTGTTGTTTTGTCAAAACATTTAGGGATAAGTGCTGTTTTGAACTGTTTCTTCGGATAAGTGTGGTTTTGTTCCTCTCTTTTCTTGTAATTAAATATTTCGGTTTCAACAACAGAAAAAAGAGCAAGCAATGGAACATAGGTACGTGAAACGTTCCTGTCATTAAAATTTGAAAGATTTTATTTTTTTAATCGTTGGAAAGGTTGGACACGCTAAGGTCAAAAACTATACTGCCTTATTCTTGGTAATAAAATATAATATCCTACGTCTATGTGAAATCCGGCAATTTAATAATGGATAAGTGCGACTTTGACCTTAACCTTCTTTGTCTTCACTGTAGAGATTAAAGGATAGGTGTGGTTTTGAATTTAACTATGATATTAATTATTTTTTAGGAGGATATGTTTGGTTTTGAACGTAACTTTTGATTTCATCTACATTTTACTGATAGTTAGGAGCTGTTTTGTTCCAAAATATGTTGACAGATGATGAATTTTATCCTATAGAGACGATAGAAAAAAAAAAGCCAACTTGTCAAAAGTGGATATGTGAGGTTTTGATCCTAGCCTCCTCAATTATTATGATCTGCGTGGTGGATCTCTGGGATGGAATTTCTAAAAGGGAAATACAATACATACATATGCATATACAATTAGCTTGTCGGATTTCATATGAGTTTACAATCTGCCTAGGCATTTTGTAAAACGGCTAATTCTACAATCTGACATATATACAAAGTTAGCAGTCATGGTTTACTCATTACTTACAATCATTCTAACGTGAAAATAAACAGTAAATACAGGAAAAATTAAGATATTTATAACTTTTTAATTCTGCATTTAAACAATGCTATTTTAATGTAATAAATATTTAACAAGAAAATATTTATTAAATTAAGATATACTGTAATATTTTTTTTGCAAAACCAGACCAAATCTGATAAAGATACGAAATGATAAGCCGTTATTTTGACGTCCTTTATACATCACAAAACGC
Source organism: Chrysoteuchia culmella (assembly GCA_910589605.1). NCBI lineage: Eukaryota > Metazoa > Arthropoda > Insecta > Lepidoptera > Crambidae > Chrysoteuchia > Chrysoteuchia culmella. The sequence goes on from OU342653.1 coordinate 15,018,152, forward strand.
TCCTTCACGTATCTAATATCCTCACAAATCGGTCATAAGCTTCCGAAAGAATAGTGATCCCAAGATAAGGTTCCATTCATAAAACACTATCAATCATAGTTTACCAGTTTTATATCAATATCGAGGAAACGCACACTCATTCGCTTTTCACACGATTTTTCCGGGAGCTACCGGTAGGAGGGATGTGTCAATCATTCCATTTGGAGCAACATCGATATTACTTTTATAACTATCACTTTCTTTAGAAAAGATGGGAAGATGAATCTATTCATTTTTGTTAAGCTTTGTGTATAAAAGTGTCTATTAAGACGTGAATTATTAGCACTATAGCCGAATCATTATGATATAACTTTAGCTGGCTAATACCGTGTGGGGCCTAGAACCGGGGAAAATATTGAAAATAGAGACTCTCTAGAGTATTAGTATTTATTCTGAAAAGATTCGAGGTTATCAAAACCCATGTATTACCCACAATAAGAATTTAAAGCTTTGATTCATAATCAGTGTATTATTACAAAACGTTATTATCGCCAACGTTGCGAACTTATCGTGGTACAGGGGACAATAAAAAAACTTACCGCAAAATATCATGATATCACTATCCATTAGAAAATTTACCTCTAACTCCTTGAATAGCAACAGCCCCAGCTACTTACCACAGCTTAAAATCTCTGTTTCAAATTATTAAAATCTGTAGTTTATTATTAAATATCGCAATGACAGTTATCTGTTTACTATTTTATCCATCATGCATGACATGTCATTTCAATCAATACCAAGTATACTCTTTGTACCAAGTAGATTCAGGCATGGAATTATTAAGTACTAGCACGTAGTACCTATTAATTCCGTGGATTCTAAGCTTTTTACATTATGATCTTTTTAAAAAGAAGATCATAGTATAAAAAGGGTGTAAAATTAGAAGAATATTTTGATTAGTAAAGTCAGAACAATGTCATAGGATATTCTTTGGTTTCAGTTAAATAATTTTAATTTATTTGAATTGGATTTATTTACACAATTGTAAATAAATGTGAAAATGGCTTCGAGTGCAAACAAACCACTCCAGTAAAAAACAATATCTACGTGGATTCATGTAGTGCGATAGTAAGACAGTATTATTTTTCTGTCTGCCGACACCTAAATTGTCAAAAAGATGTTTCGAGTCGTTCCGAAAGAGTTGAGCGGAACTGGTTGTTTGCATTACATTGAATTTACGATTAAGTTTGTTAGAAAAAATCAAAATGTAAAGATTTGATTTTAATTAGTTGGGACCATAATGATTCAATTACTAGTGACCCATAGAGCCTCCGTTTTTAATATTATCCCCGCTTCTAGGCCCCACATGGTATATTGTTATTATGTTCGGCGCAGACTTTTGAATTGTCAATGAAATTTGAGTTTCCAATAATTATAATAATAAGTCAATTTCCAATAATTAAAAAAGCCCTTCGTTTTTACCTCTAATTATTTTGAAAATCTTATCCTAATTTTTGAATGGCCATAAAAGATTTTATCAGAATCCCAAGCAGTTGTCAAGAGCATTCCCTACTGCGTCATCACAAGGCGAAGATTGTCTCGATCTCTCGATGAAATTGCACAGATCTAGTATAATGCTGTTTAATTAAGCTTTACAATCAGCAGCCGTTACCAAAGAAACGCCCCAAACGTGGAATAAATTCTTGAGGGGCTAGAATCAGAACCATAGAGTCTGTGGTGATATCTCCATCATTAGAAATGCAGTTGTTGCATCACAAATTCGGCTTTATACCGGTTAAGTTAGGGGTGGTATTCGGTGTTTTTCTGTTGGTTTTTAGTTTTGTTTCGTAGGGTTGACATCCCCGTTTAATTTTCTTTTAATCCCAAACGCGTCGATCGTAATCATTGGGGGTTGCTTCGTAACGAATTAAACGTATTGCATCGGTGTCGCAAATGAGGCTATTTCATTTCTCCTGAGATGTGCCCATTGCCCATGGGCAGAGGGTAAGTTAGATGTGCGATTGTTTTGGTTTACGCCTCACTAGTCCTTTATTGGCATCGAAAATTGCAATAAGAGGGATGATTTCTAATTCTATCACGATGGGGTAAATTTAACCTAATCAATTTTCTCTAATCTTTATTAGCTTTGACTAGAGGATGGGGATTTGCACTATTTATATCAAAATCTATTCTTACTTTTGCCACACAATCTTGAACGTAAGTATCTGAAGCAAGTTTTTTAATAAAATATTTATTGTGTCTCATTTTCCAGGACCTGTCCGATTAAGGGCCGATTTCACCACCGACATAAGCAAGAAGCAGAAAGATTATTGTAGTTACCACTTTCAACACCAAAAGATGTAGAAATGAGTTAGTAAATCTATGTATAAAGATTGTTTTCCAGACTTTTCAAGGTAAACAATACTTTGAGCAAGCTATTCTATCCTAACCTCTAACTCAAACATTCTATCTGATCTCTACAAAATCCTTAACAATTACAAAACTAGGCTTCAACGGCTAACCGAATGCAGACGTAACGTACTCAAGACTTCCCTGTGTGTTCACTTCAAAGAACTGCTAAGGCACTGTAGCTTTACGATTTGCGAACAAAAGCCAAACATCCATTGTCTATTGATTGTAGCCTGGAGTGCAGTTTGTTGTCAAAGACGTAAGTTGCTCTTCCCGGGGCTCCTATGAGTTACTATCGATTCTCACTTGGACGAATTCAAGCAAATCGCATCCAATTTTTCGACGCTCAGATTAAAATGATTCCTTGTTATCGTATTATACCGTCAAATTGAGATTGAAAAATAGTCATTCAAATATATTTTAGTTTATGTCATCATTATATTGTCATTATATTTTAGTTGGTTATGAATTAAACTAACGGATTTTATAAGAAATAATCCAGTTTATTTATTGTTTATAGCATACTAAGAACAGAAAACTAAGATATGGCTACAATGCAGCCGAAGATAACTACAAGAAAATAAAATACCAATAGTAAAAGCATGCAGTAAATACAAATAAATAATGAATCACACTAAGCGTTTTTATGACACAATACATTGAGTTGTGAAATGCAGAAGAAGAAGTAAAATGAAATCATCTAAAAAAAATTATACAAGAAAATATACTAGAAAAAAGCAACTAGTCTCATTTCGATCTGACGGGAAAAAAAAGTTATAATGAAATCATCTAAGTTTAAAGCAATTTTTAATTATTAAAAGTAAACTTCGTTAAAGAGAGGCTTAACAATAGTGCGATTAAACCATAAATAACCTTCGATTACCAAAAACAATTAACATTGTTACCAGCTTGCCTTGGCCTATTTTTGTTTTTATACTGACCCATTCTTCTCAACGAAAAAAGGTTTTAACCAAGAACACGTTTTCTCGTATGAGTTACTGGGGCCTACCATCATCTATTAGAAACCATCATGTCATAAGAACGTTATGTTTGCGTTTTGTTTTTATTGATGTTGTCACATTTTGACACACTTCGCACCTTGGTGATAATTGAGCGCAGACATCACAAAACTTCCGTCAAAAACATGCTTACTTTATGAGATTTGTAGTACAAAATAGCATGGTAAGATTGAAACAATACTGCGCTAAGAGATGGCGGTAGGTCCCCTGGTCATGAAGAATGCTTTATTTTAGAATCCACTTGTGAGGTCTCACCGGCGGCGCGTGCGCAAGCTACAAAAACGTTGAGAAAATAAACGGTTTGTGTTACAAGAAATATGACGAATGTATGAAGGTTTTAATACTACTATTACTTCTTGTTTTGATGTGTACAACTGTACCTACAGCATTGAATAACAAACTATAATTATAGTATTGGAACTAATCGCTTTTTTTCTGAAATTATACACTTACAATGGACATATTTTAAATATATTATTATTATTATTATTTATTTATTTAATAAAAAAACAAGGGGCTTACAATTTTCTTTTTACATTAGACTCGCAATGGCTTACAAATTTCTTTTTACATTTGACTGTGGGATCTTCAGTAATATTACATAAGATAAAAATCTTATGTAATATTACGTTATAATTAAAAAATAAAATGACTCTATACAGCTGCTGTAATGAAAGAAAAATGCAAGTATAATATACTGTATAATATGTATGCTGCATAGAATTCAGTTATATCATGCTCCTTTGAGAAAAGTAAAATTCGCTTAAATGTATGAAATAATAGATTTGCGCGATTTAAGGGGTGCTTCCGTACGAAATGTTGATGATTTTTATAAGGTCTACAAAGGTTTTGATGTTTTATTATAGTTAGAATAACGTTTTAACTACTATTTATTTGGAATTACGACATCTTCTTTTTCTTCTTATCGAGTGAGGATTAGTGGCCACCTCTGGTGTCAAAGTTTATAAGCCGCCTATAAGGCCTCTGACTTGGCTTGATTATAATCAAATGACAACAGCCGGGACCGAGTCACGGAAGCGCTCAGTTGTAATGCCACTTTACGGTCACCCATCCGACACCTGACCGGGCCGAACATTGCTTGACAAACGTGATCGAATACGATCAGTCTGTCAAGCGCGGCCATGAGCGCTTCATTTTGACATTATGTGAATTTAAACAAAACCAAATATTAAAAATGCGTATGTAGCATAGCTAATAGCAAAAATATCAAGCAGTGTAACGCAAGACAGCTTTATACGAGTATTAGATACCATTAATACACGCAGTGTTGCTAGAATCATTAAGACACATTAAAAACCAATCTCAAGTAACATACAAATATCTTGTCACTCGTAATAATGTTGATAAGAACTCAATAACGAGTGAAATATTATTTGATGAAATCCTAATGCGATATTAATAATGTATGACGCCATTTTATCGCACTAATGACGTGAATATTGATAGATTAAGAAGCATTGATATTTTGATAATGATGCAATATGATTACTGATGTATTGATTACGTACCTAATTACTAAGCTCCCTTATTATTTAAGTTTTCAACGAAGAAACCGCAATGATAGACTAAATATTTTATTTTCACGAAATATGTTGCTCCTATGCTAGACGGGGGCGAGAGAAAAACAAAGAATACGCCAGCTGTATTCTAGTGCTGATATTAAAGTCCATTAAAAGACAGGGCAATACCTATCCGAAAACTTCATGAAGGCGATATACGAGCAGCTTGTCACTACTGTTCCTGGACAACATATTAAGACCAACTTATGATATCATAAGTGTGTACTTGAAGCAGATATGACATACGAAGTTGCATTGTAAAACATTGGGAAGACCCTATGGCTGGCAATAGAGGTCTGATTAGCTTCCGATTGTCTGATCAGACTATCTGATCGGATTTGATACACATCCGATTTTCGCGTCAGACTTTTTCTAAACTCAGCCCAAAGAATAAAATAATATGGGCTAGAAACTGGCAAATCGGAAGGAGAATCGGTCGTCTATTTCGTCTCTTTACAGAAGTATGCATACAGCGCCTTCCTTCGATCCGTCAATAAAATCGTAAACGCGTAGCGTTGTTTCCGACTCGGACGTCCGATCCGACTATCGGATCGGATGTGTATTGAGTATTCAAACAAATGTATGGCACGAGCGGCTTCCGATTGTCTGATCAGACTATCAGAGAGAAAAATCTGACGTGTATACCTAGCCTATATGGGGTCCAATTTAATTTGTCATCTTTCATTTCAGTTCTTTTCCTACCATAAACGGTCAGCGTGCACGGAGAAGGAATAGGTAATCGGAAATTATATACCTTAAGAACAATTTTAATTATTTCTTACTACAAGTATCTAGTTGTATTCGTTTTTTTAATAAATTTTGCATCATTTTTACAACCTTAGTCCATCGAAACATTAAAAAAGTTGATTTAGTTCAATTTGCTTCGAGTTCTTACTCCCAAGAACCTCTGGTAAGGTTCTATATGTCTATTGAATGTGTCCCTTAAAGCTTATGATGTGTTTTAACTTCGTTTCAAGCCTTCGCCATTACCGTGAAACCTTTGTAACTGTTGTCTTGAATTCTAGTTTGCTTTGAAATCGTTGGTTTAGATCTTTCACAACGTTTCTAGTTGTACAAGTTGACGGCAAAGGAGTTTCAATTTCTTGATAGTAGTAGTAACGAACGAGCGTTTGAGAATATTTGTAGATGTGTTTTGTCTTTGCACTGGTTTACCGTTATATGATGCTATAAGCGTACCTACAAATTTCCCAAAACTCAAGTAAATATATTTTCAAATGCTAAAAAATACTTGGATAAAAACTATAATTGTACTTATATTCAGAAGTGTAGTACATTTGCAGCTTTTCATTAAACAAAAAGTTTTACTACTTATTGTATAGGTAGGTATGTAGGATAGGATACTTTGGTATTAATATAATTATAAACTATAATTGTACTTATATTCACAAGTATGACACGTGTGCAGCTTTTCATTAAACAAAAAGTTTTACTACTTATTGTATAGGTAGGTATGTAGGATAGGATAGTTTACAATTAATAGGACAAATATTTGCATCTTGTTTAACGTTAGTATAGCAAATAACCAACAATGAACTTAGCAACGACTGACCTGAAAAAACGGTTAAATTCAAACCTAAAACGGAAATCCTTACCCATTTACAAACAAGTACCGTTACAACCGATGCGAAAATTCTAAACGACTAATTACAATTCGAGATTCCACCTATCGATTTCGTTCCGGTGGGCTCCGCCGTATTTTGTATGCACATTTAATGCAATCATCTAAGCCAGTGATCCGGAACGGTAAATATTTATGCAAACCTCCACTGCTTCGGGACTGAGGGTTGGCTAACGGTCGGCTCGTAGTTATCAGTTACAAATCGACTTAGGTGACAGTGACATCATAATAATCGATCCGATATTCGGCACTGCCTTCGACTTAGCTCTCCTATCACCCGTATAAATAAAGCATCAATAGATACGATTTTGCATGTTTTTTTCTGTTATTTGCGGAGCTTTTTGAGTTTTGGCGGAAAGGCGACAAGTGTTATGGCGTGTGTCCACTAAAACGAACCTACCTCGCGAGCCAATTTTAAAACTGCCGCTGGCGAGCATCGCACGGCTCGCTGGTTGGCAGCAGTGCTGAAAGGGAGGGTAGGGGACGCATGTGTGTATTGCCTCACGCGTTTACGACAGATGACAAAGCAGAACTTGCGATTTTAAACGTGTACTGCCGCCGGATCGCGAGCAGCCTCGCGATGTGGATACACGTCATTTGGAATCGCCTAAATGCAATTATTACAAATGAACGCTTCAATTTCAGAATATGACATTACTTTGGCACAATCTGTTATTTGTTACTGCATTCCGATGTGGGGAGGTGCAAATAAAACCAAGTTTTTAGATATTGAACGAGCTCAAAGAGCACTTATAAAAGTTATGTATTCAAAACCCCGCAGATTTTCTACAGATGCGTTGTACACCATTAGCGGCCTTATGTCAGTAAGAAAGCTGTACATAGTAAATACAATTCCAAATTGTCACAAGGCACTAAAGTTTGATCCTTGTAAATTGAAAAAACATAGAAAGGATAGAGTTGCTAAACATATCGAGTTCGCACTGATTTTGCCAGACGGCAGTTTGACAATCAATGTTCTTTTATATATAACTAGCGGCCGTGCGCGTGGTTCCCGTTCCCGTGTGAATTTTGGGATCATTTATAGTCTATGTTACTACTTGGGGTCTAAGGATTCTCTATACCAAATTTCGTCAAAATCGGTCCAGTAGTTTTTGAGTTTATTCGTTACATACAAAAATACAAATCTTTCCTCTTTATAATATTAGTATAGATTATATAGTATAGATAAAATTAATCGCGAGCTAAATATTTACCCCATGCAATTGTACAAAATTAAACATTTAGTACCTAACTGGATTAAAGACCGTAGTTATGAGGACATTGAAAACATGCTTGAAAGAACTATATGATAGTTACATTATATTATATTATATTACTTGCTCATGCACAAACGCACACATAATCACACTCAGAGACAGACACACACATACTCATACACACACACACATACACTCACACACACGCAAACTCACGCTTACTAACCCATTTCTAGTTTTATTAGATTTATAAGTGTTTTTAGTTTTAGCTTTAAATCATTTGTATCCGAATGGGGAGTTGCGAGACGTCCCAATACAGGTTTCTATAAAACTTAAAGGGAAGTCTCGGCGTAATTATTGTAAGTAAGAATTCAGAAATAAGGTTTTTTTATTTTTTTTTATTACGCTACCATTGTCTTTTTATTTTTTTTGCCATAATGTGGGTATCGTCAATACTTACAATTACGATACCCATATCATGGCAAGAAAAAGAAGTACTACATAAATTCCAAATCGACAATCAGATGGCATCTCAATTTGTAACTAGTGAAATCATAAGAAGTCACTCTGGAGTACTAAAGCCATATATTTTGATGTTAGCCCCCGAGACGTTGAGTTGTTTTTTAAACCGACTTCAAAAAAAGGAGGAGGTTCTCAATTCGACCGAATCTTTTTTTTTATGTATGTCACTCAGTTACTCGTAAGACGGCTGGACCGATTTGAGTAATTCTTTTTTGTTCGAAAGGGCATACTTCCCATGTGGTCCCATTGTCATCATATCAGGATCTGATGATGTGATCCTGGAGAAGGACTTCTTTAAAAATTGTAAAATAAAAACATTTTATAAACAAACGACTTCAAAAACTAAAAAGCAAAAAATAAACCATTTGGAGTCGGTGCCAGCCAAGGCATTCTACTTTGCGGTCCTACTATTTTATTTCTTTTTTTTTATAAAGAGTTTTTGTGGTCTACAAGTCTACAATAAAAGCTCTGATAAATTATATCTTAATTAGTGTAATAAAGTTGTCTAGAATCTGAAATATACGCAAATAGTTGATATGTAATAAATAAGTAAAAGAAATACTTGTCCAATTGATTGTACTTGTATTTTCTACAGATCACAATAGTACTTACTTTGTCTAATGCATGATTAAAAGTAGGTCTTATTACAAATTTAACGTCTTATTTACGTGTGGTGCCCGTTCCCGTTGTAATATCGAGATAAAAAGTAGTCAATGTTTGAATCCAGGCTGTTTACTATCTGTGGGCCAAATTTCATCCAAATCCGTTCAGTAGTTATTACATGAAAGACTTACAAACAAACAAACTGACATACTTTCGCATTTATAATATTAGTAGTATTCATGCATCGATAACGGGTCAACCCTAATAGTTGGCGATGTGAAAATTTCACATGGAACCTTCCCTAGAATTTAATTTACAATTACTCACGCCGTAGGAGTCATTTTGTAGTCATCTGATATTAATTTGAGATGGAAATTCTGTGGTGTAAACTTGACTTTGAAAACAAAATTGCATACGATAGCGGTTGAGAAAGCGACAACTTTGAATGTTGGTTAGTGTGCTTACAGCAATAACATATGAATTTACTAGCGGCTGCGCTCGGTTTTCCCCGCGTGGTTCCCGTTCCCGTAGACAAATCGGAATAAAAAGTAGTATCTCTGTGCCAAATTTCATTCAAATCAGTTCAGAAGTTTTAGCGTGAAAGAGTAACAAAAATTGTCTTAGTCGGAGGCTTTAAGTTAGAATCTGGAAAATAAAATGTAGTCGAGTTATGAACATTCATACTTTAACCACAAACAAGACACAAATATTACCTACCTACTTGATATTTTACATCAACTAAGAACGCAGGCTCTGTTATGTCACTATTGTTGATGAAAACATAGCCCACACATAAATAAATTTTCGTTCACAAAAAACTCGTCTCAGCCACATAACACCCCCTGCTGGGTAAAGGCCTCCAATAAAAGGGGGGGGTTTGCCATAATCGCCACGCTTGGCAGGCGGGTTGGCGATCGCAGAATGGCCAAGTTCGTAGGAGACGCTGCTGCCCGTCTCCTGAAGGCTGAGTCCCTTAGTCGCCTTTTACGACACCCACGGGATGAGAGGGGGTAGTGCTATTCTCACCCCCATATTCTAAGTCGTTCCTTCAAAACTTTTTACACTCCACTCAACCTCGTCGTGGGTAAAAATGGTAGTGTGCGCTAGGCCTAACACCGAGTGGCTACGTACTCTTTGGCTCTTCCAGGTCCTTACGGAGTTATGACTTAGAATACCGATTTCGAGGAGTATTTCGAAGAGGTTTTTAATGAGGTGTAGTTAAGTCGAGGACGAGTAAGTTTTGGAGGAACGACTTAGAATATGGGTGTAAGCCAACACTACACAGCTACACAAAAAAACCCTAGACGTCTATTTTCCGTTGGGGTAGGTAGGGAACAGTCTTTTCACTCGCTATGATAATTTCTATAAAATAGATTGCTTCCACTGCTCATGAAGATGAAGAACGCAGATTTCGGGCAATCTTGAAATTGTTTCCATTCTTTGGGAATGTTAACGAGTGAAAAACAATTTGTCTCAAATCAATCAGAAAAGGGTGATCCACAAAATGGACAATTTGAAACATCGCCATCCAATTCCACACATCGAAATCATTCTTTAATAATATACCAGATGAATATAAATTGGGACGTCGATACGAAGCTTACAAAATGGTTATATTAACCGGAAAACACGCACTGAATATATTTTATCTTGTTTCCCAAATTGGGCCTTTCATGTTATTAAGGAGAACAGCACTGGCTTCAAATATATTTTGCGTTATGAGAGCGAAATAAAAGAAGTAGTCATAATATAATATGAATATCTTTGTTCATCGGTGCTCTTAACCGGTTTTATTGTTATTTTTCTCTTTTGCCTGAGTATCATAAGGATCAAAGGGTCGACCTATAAAATGTTTAATACTAGGGTATATTGAAGTTTCATTTCGCTATGTAATAAAGATGTACTTACTTGCTAAGTAAAGAAATAACATAGGTAACCCTTGACTAGGGTTACCATTGTCTCAGGATTTGTCCTGAGATCTCAGGATTTTTAGGCTTTTCTCAGGATTCCGGCCGGATTTTTGAAATCTCGGGAAATCTTAGGATTTTGAGAAGTTTCAATATAATAGAGTAACTACTTTTATATTTTTACAAAAACATTTTTTTTTTCACAGTAACAGACCCTAAGTATATTAACGTCATCTATACTATACCTATCACAGTTTTAAAATCCATAAAACTGCCTTTTCATGCGTAATCCGGTGAACCAATTTATTATTGGAATTTTGATTAATAATTTGAACCTTGGAGACAGGTAGCATGTTGCGCCTAGCGCTAAGTGACTTGGTGGCTGGGATACAAAGTGTTCGTTTACTTGGATACATCCTAGGCGCCTAGCTAGAGCTACTCGCTAGGTGAGTCACTAGGCCCTAGGCGCTAAGCAAGTCACCCTATGCGTTGGTGACCTAAATCCTAAATTATTTTAATTGCACAACGCGACATTAATTATAAGAAAATCAATAATATTATTATTGTTTTTTGTTTTTCAACATGTAAAAGAAAAAAAATTAAAACCGACTTCAAGAAGTAAAAAAATCTTTTTAAAGTCGGTGCGATGGTGCATTCTAAATTAGACTTCTATACCTTTTTTGCTTTGGCTGCCACCGATTCCAAAAGGCTTATTTTTTACATTTTTAAAGCCATTTTTTTTTATAAAAAAAATGTATTACACATTTCCTGAAAACTACAACAGCTATTTTGAAATTTAAAGAAATGGGACCAAATTGGACAAACCTGTTGTAATCATTCAATCGCAATAATCAAGCGATGAATTGATAACCGCCTTTTTTTAAGACGATTAAACTTTGGAAAATGCTAAATCTCAGGATTTTTTGTAAGAAATCAGGTCTTTTCTCAGGACTTTTAAAATTCCTGTCGGTAACCCTACCCTTGACTGTTAGTATTATTTTTATATCGTACTATCGGCCGCTCGCGGTTTTACCTGCGTGGTTCCTGTTCCCGTGAGAATATCGGGATAAAAGGATAAAAATTATATGTTCATAGCCAGGCTATCTACTATCCGTGTACCAAATTTCATCCAAATCTGTTTAGTAGTTTCGAAGCCTATTCAATGCAAACAAACTTATAAAATATTTCCTCTTCCTAATATTAGTATAGTTTTAACCTCTGCAACTACTTTTACATAAATTTAAACAAACAATGTTAAGTAGGTATACTTATTATATATACTTATATATATACTTTATATATATATACTTATACTTATATATACTTATTTTTTACTCACAATGCCAATTTTATGTACGTATATAATGAACGTTTTCCAGGTATAACGCCCATTATTTTTTACGTCGCATTTAAAACGGGTAGTAAAAAAAACAGAATTCGCCTTTGTATTTTCATTTACTTACAATGTCCAAAATAATTATCTTTGAGAATCTGCGGAATGAGGTTACACTTTATTAAACTTAGAAGGCTTCAATGTATTGCTTTTAGTGTTAAAATTTATTTTATTAATTGAATTTCAATTACTTGATAATGTAATGCTAATAAAGCTGTTGTAGCATGATTCTGATGATAATAATGACAAACTGATTCTGACTGATATGACAAATGTTTTGAGATGTCAATCAAACCTTAAACTATTTTAAAGTCAAGTTCTTGAGCAATTAAATTCCACATAGTATGCACTTGAACTGGCATATTGAACATACCAGAGACCTATATCGAGATAGACGGTAAAAGTTTACCTACATTGCGTATAAAAAGTTTGATCCACGGTCAAAGTTTTCCAATCTAAGTCTTCCGCTTGAGATCATATTGCCATGATAACACGCGTCACTCAGAAACGAAAATGGTTAATTGTGCAGTGCTTTCTAGCAAGAGCTCTTCAATAACATTTCCACATCACTAAATCTCGCTCGTTTCGTCATCGTAGGTACGAAAAATTCGACACGCTGGGTTTTCATACAGTTTGAAGCGCTCTTTTCGTCGATCTTGAAATAGGTCTGTGGAACATACCTATGCAAAACTCAAGATGAGCTAGGAAGGCATGCTTCCCAGAATGTTGATTGCGCGTCGGCTAACCGCGGTCCATTTGATTTATGACCATTTTGCATAACACACAACTTTATTATAATCTAGCAATTTCGTCTGGACTTGCAGCAACTTAAAACTTACCTACAGAAGGCTATGGTTCCGGCAGGCTGAATATTTAATAAAAAATACACCTAGCCACCAGTTTCGTCGCTGTCATTACTGTCACATTTTCATTCTATATGACAGCTACAACAGTGACGAAACTGGAAACTGAGCCGAGATTTTGTTAGATAATCAGCCCTCCGGATGGCATAACGAATCGAGAAGTAATAATTTTTTATTCAACGCCGTTAAAAAATGCTGTTCATAGTTTTCGTATGAAAGTGAGTCCTCCTCCTCAGTCGTTCACTCTTGGCAGAGTGGTCGTGGTTGATGACGTTGCTTCATTGGCCAAAGCAGCCCCCGCGATGCGTTTCCACTTGTTGCGGTTTTCAGCGTCTCGGGAACTCTGGACTAAGGAGGTTTGTGTCGCAGCTTTAATGAGGTCTGTCCAACGCGTAGGTGATCGACCGCGTGACCGCTTGCCCTCTACCTGCCCCTGGACAACGAGTCGTTCCATGGATTGTTCGTTTCGAACAACGTGTCCGAAATATTTGAGGTGATTATGAAAGTGAGTACATATACGAAAATTTCAAACTGTAGTGCAATGTGATAAATATTAAATAAGAAAATATACTACATAAATGCAACTTGTCTCATGTTGCTCTGACGGGATTCGAGCCCGCATCCTTGGGAATCCGGCCAAATACACTAACCAATTATGCTACAAAGACCTATGAGAACACCTCGAATTATTCTAGTACATTCACCTTTCTACGGTGTTGGCCACCGTCGTTTCATCTGTGAGAGAATAAATATCCTCGCATTCGAATGAAACATTTTTACAAATGTTTGACTATAAATAAAGATGAAACAGCCATCTAATTATAACTTTTTAATTTTGCATTATACAATGCTATTTTTATGTGATAAATATTAAACTAGAAAATATACTAGAAAAAAGCAACTTGTCTCATGTCGATCTAACGGGATTCGAACCCGCATCAAGAACTCGCAGACGTAAACTTCGTCCTGACTTGGCAACTATAGTCTAGTGGTAACACCCACCGGTACCAGATTCAGAGTTCTTGGGTTTGATACCCAGTACATTCTGTATGCCGTTTGGTTGGTAGTCCGCCTGGCCAGCTACTATCATCTTATCCAAATGTGTAGCCATAGCAACAATGTTTTTAGCGTTGTTGTGTTCCGGGAGTTGAGAGATAAAATAACCAATTCGTCAGTGGGTTGAGAATACCAGGAGTCTTAAAAATCTACCTTCAGCCTTATCGGGTATGATGAAGGCTAACCGTTTCTTTAAAAAAGTAAGCTCAATGCACAGAGTAATTCACAAAGCAAAAATTTTACTAACAAGAGTTGTTTAGAAAACGTCTTCTATTGAGTGAACACGTAGTCAGTTATTTTTGCTCGAATATTTAATAGACATGCGCTCTATAATTTCAAAGTTAACTCAGTTGTCGAGTTCTCGCATTAAATGGTTAACGGTAACACTAATTAAGAGATATTTCATTTTGCGACAGTGGCGCCGCCTGGGTAATGCTCCGTTGAAATTCCCTTTGAGCTATTTTGGTAGAGAGTTTTATAATAGTCTTGTTTTTACTGATTAACTGTCTGCACTTCTGTTGCTTTGGATGTGGATATTATAATCAGAGGTAATTAAATTGTGAATACTAATGCAGTTAGAAATGCTTTTGTTTTATTCCTGAGAACAGCTAGTTGATTATCTAACAGATTTTGATTGAAATTGATTGAGAGAGGAGTTACATTGCTGCTTTAGTTAGATAGTTGTCACATTGATATTTACTAAAGCAGCAATGTGACTGCACTTTCAATCTAACGTTGATAGAAACAAGTTACGTAATCGGGGGGCAGTTATTAGTATTTTCACAATAGAGACCTTAGTACTTACGAGTTGACATTTACTGTCAACGTTTTCGACAACTATCGAATGCTCTACTCATGTCGGTAAAACAGTCTATGGATATGAAAGAGACAAAGTGATAGTTTTCGAAAACGATTCTAGTTTGCGAAACTCGTACTAAAGGCACAATATGCTTTATGTTTGAGTCTATACATATTTTACCTATAGTAATTACACTCCTTTAACTTTAATTAACCTACAAGTGGTTGTTACTATAAAAAATCTATCTAATTATACTTAAAATCTTGATAATGTCTGAATCAGGTTTGATTTTACCAATTGTAGGAACCTACTCATCTTCAAATGGGATGGACTTATTATTTTGGATATTAGATAGAAATAAACAAAACACTACTAAAAACTAACTATGTAATCATTATAAGACGCTTTTTCAGTTTTCCACCAATGAGTTTCCGTCCAAAAATGGTTCGCTCCTGATCGTTTTACAAATAGGTCGCATCACACCTGTCAACGCAACTCTTCGTCAATAGTGACTGGCGTATAATGCGTCTATCGCAGCTCTAATACAGCTCGTTTATCACCCAGACGTCTAGTGGGAGCAACTATCACTCGAGAACTGCCACAGATAATGCTTTTTCAG
Organism: Chrysoteuchia culmella; assembly: GCA_910589605.1. Taxonomy (NCBI): domain Eukaryota; kingdom Metazoa; phylum Arthropoda; class Insecta; order Lepidoptera; family Crambidae; genus Chrysoteuchia; species Chrysoteuchia culmella. The sequence continues at coordinate 15,033,757 of OU342653.1, forward strand.
AATTGATAAAGTACCCCCATTGTGTAATTTGAAAGGGAACTGCAAATTTTAATAAAAAATAACGAAAATTACTGCTACCCTCATACATACAACTATTAGAGCCTAGGACAAGTAGATTAGGTCCTTGTGTGTTACAGTCCAGTGAAAGTACCCTGTAGAAGATAAAAACCTAATAAACTTGGGCCGTCTGCCGCGGCCCAATTTGTAATCATTACAATAGGTGGTGGGCAAATGGGCCGAACATGTAGCCGAAATGTATACATAAAAATATTACAAGGTAAACTCGCCCGTAAGCTATGTTTGTAGGTAGTGAGTGACTTTGTAAAATAGGTGACATTAATTTGTAATTAAACATATTACAATAAAATTATTATATGTATAGTATTGTAAGGTTTTTCCATAACGTTTGTTACCCTGCGTTCGCATTCCGTGAATAATTATCTAGAAAATTGCTTGTGCTATTTTCTCTTGGTTAACTAAAGTTTATTATACAAAGACACTATAGTTACACACATAAAATAAGAAAGTAGTTATAAGTAGTAAGGTGACTGCTACGCGTCACCACCCTTTTGCGCAAAACACGGAGGCAGTTCATACTTTCACTTTGTACGTTTTTTTCACGCTACTATGGCAACGTGAACCTGGAGACGTATTTTTTAATAATTTGAAATACTATTCGCATACCGAATCGCAAGATTCGCATGCTAAAAACCGTATTTTTTAAATTACAATTCGCATTCGAATCTGCAACGAGTCTAGTGGCCCCGACCACTCTTTTTTTTTTCGAACTATAGAAAGTTTGACGTTTCGCACTTAATATAATTTTCAAATTGACATTGACATGACGGATTATTTGACAGCTTAAAAACGTTTCGTTTCACGTGATTCAAGTCCGATTCAGTATTGGTTTTTAAAAATCTATGGAGTGTTAGTTTTCGGTTTTTAAATATTCTGCGTATAATGAGATAATGTAGGGATTTAAGAAAACGGCAACACCGTATTCGAGTGATAAAAAATGCGACAAAATGGAAGTCAGTGAAATTTCAATACGAATGCAAATTGAGTTCGCATGATAATTTCGAATGATTCAAAAATACTTCTAGTGGGGGTCAATTCTGCAAACGTTTAGTTGACAATACCTATTGCAACCGTAGGGTTTTTTTTTTCAATGTAGTAACAAGAATTGTAAAAACGAACACTAAACTGGAGCATAATTGAATAGGATTACAGAATAATTGGGTCCCTGTGTTCTAGGCTGTACGCATTTCAGTACTAAAAGCGCAACATGGCCCTTAACTATTTCTCGTGTTACATAATAAACTATCAAAGTCTAAGTCAACCGAAAGTTACTCAATGAAATTCACATAATCATTTTGTAAGCCTACCTAACTAGTTCTTAACTAGTTCATGACTAGCTTGCAATATCAAGTATCTGATATGGTAGGTCTAACAAACTCTGAGTCAGTCTGACTCATCAAAAGTTAATCAAATGCGTAAATCTTAGTCCTTTTACGGCTTGCACGAAGCGATCCTTCAATGCTGTGTATTTACTATTTCATATTAATGAATGAATAAAAATACATACTTGCTTATAGCTTTTAATAATTGGTATATTTTTACTAGCTGCGCTCGTGGTTTTACCTGCGTGGTTCCCGTTTACAGTGCCGTGTCAGTTTTTTTCATGATAAAAAGTACCATAATATATCGCGGTTCGTGGTCCGGGTTAAGTTCTATATTTGTATAGATTTTTTTATAAAAATTGACTCAGCTGTTTACGTGTAATTAAAGTATTAAACTAAGAAACTTTCTCATTGCATCAAAACGTAATAATATAGTAATAAAAAAATGTGTCATGATTCCTTTTCAATTATTTGTTATTATTAAACAAGTTGCACGAACAAAGTCAGTTTCTATAAGCGTTAGTAATTTATTGACTTGGACATATCTAAGACACATTTACTAATCCTAACTAATATTATAAATGCAAAAGTGTGTTTGTTTGTCATTTCTTCACGCCCTAACTAAGCAACCAATCAACTTGATTTTTGGCATAGAGCTAATTGAAAGAACGGAGAGTAACATAGACTTTTATCCCGATATTCCCACGGCGACCACGCGGGTGAAACCGAGGGCGGAAGCTAGTACACTATAAAAATTCAATATACTGCAGACGAAAAAGGAAACAAATGACACTTAATGTCTATCCATCTATATCCGTGTCAGAATTAAAAGCAAAGAAAAAACTGAAAAAATAAAACAAATCGGACAGCGCGAGCTTTCGTCGGCATGCCGTCAATGTGCGTCATTCACTCGTTAATCTAAATCGGTAAATTTTATTTATTTGTTGAAATGTTCCTGTTGAGAAGAATACTCAATACTCAATAGTTTATTGCAAAACCATAATGTACATGTAGATTTTATAAAATAATGTAAGACCAGTGGTTATGGACCCTGTTGGCCACGCAATCAGGGCTAGAAGAAAAAGGGGCCGTATTTCCGTATTTCAATTGGGAAATTACATGATGATAATTTAAATCATAATTATCATTTTGCTGAACTAAAATATGAATGATAAATAAAATATTCATTAATACTATAGTAACATTTACTAGATAATAGCTCTTTTAATTTTGTGTAAATATAGCATCACTGTTTTCATTGTTTTGTTTATCGGGTAATTTATTATATATTTTTATACAGGAACTGAAGGTACTTGAAGATGTTAATCGGGAATTTGGTAATAATAATTTATTCTTATGTCGTAACGTGTCCTGCAGGGTACATCTTCGCGTTTTGTATAAAATTGTTTATATTTTCTAACAAATTAGCATATCTAATAAACTTATATCTAATTGCCGGAACACAACAATGCTGAATACAATGTTGTTATGGCGTCAGGCTTAGATAAGAATTTTTGAATTTGTTATTTTTGTAGATGAAAAGAGATCGTGCATTTGTGCTGGTGCCCCATAGAATGATACCGTAGCTTAACCAAGCGTGCGCGTACGCATATTAAGTTGTTATTGCTGTTTCTAAGTTTGTAGTATTTTTAATTTCTCGCCGTGCGAGAAGCCCGACTGTATAGATATCACTCTATGAGAACTGAGGCATGAGAACTCACTAGGGACCTACTTATCAAGATTAATCAATTTGACTAAGAGGGTATCCCGGTAGTTATTCTACTACTCCGGGGGTCACTTTCGGGGAAAAACATGTGAAAAACTTTTGAGTTCGTTTCGTGTCTGGGTCTTATTTGCATACCTACGAAACTTTTTCGTTTTGGTAATTATTAAGTTGGTTTTGAATGTTGAAATATGTTAAAAAATTGTCATTCTACAGGCAAAATAGCATTTTTACCAATGGCACTTATTGTCCATGGTATCAGAATTGGAGCCCAAAAAAAACTCTAATATTAAATCTCTAATATAAAATATTAAACAAATCAACAAAGGGCGAGCTTTCGTCGGCACGTCTGGTCAATGTGCGTCATTTTCAACTTTGTTGAGATGTTCTTCTTGAGAAGAATAGCGAGTCTACCATCATCTATTAGAAACTATTATGTCATAAGAACATATTGTTGTCACATTTTGATACACTTCACACTTTGGAGGCGATGATTGAGTGAATACGTCACAAAATTTCCGTCAAAAAGCAAGCTTACTTACTTAAAAGATTCTTAGTACGAAATAACATAGTAACATAAAGACAATACTGCGCTAAGAGATGGCGGTTGGCCCCTTTAACTAACGACTTAACGAGATGTTAATCAATTTGACTGGCCTAAGTTATTAAACTGCGCTAGGAATCACTATCTAGACTAATAAAAAAGGTAAACAAAATAAAAAAAACTTTTGCATTTGTTTCATGTCTGGATGTTATTATATGTTGACTTAAGTGCTTATTTAATTTGGTGATAAGTAATTAAGTTGGTTCTGTATGTTCGGATATAACATACCGTAAGTGACTAACCAGTGAATATCTATTTCGTTACCAGATCAAGGTACCGATGTGATATTTGCTACAATAGAAATAACAGTTGCTGTCTTTTAATGAGGGGCCTGCTTTGTCTGTATGACAAGGTGTTATAAAATAATATTCATACATTTCCGCGAAAACTACAAAACATTCGGACTTTCGTCGACGCGCATTTCGATGCGCGTCATTCAATCATTCACACGTCTTGTTGCCGCAAACGCGTCGTGTCGCGTGCGGGCTAGATTTACAGCGGCAATTAGTTATATGCCCGACGCACGACAAACGATGTCGCCTGACAAATGGGCCAGGTAGCCCTGGGTGCCTCGACAGCTCACCGCAGACAATGAACGGCGAATACTTGGTCGTTCCATTAATGCATCTATGCGTTATTTGCTACATTTACCTATATTTAAATACATTTTTTTTTATGCGAATCCTGCTTTCTAACTGTACGACATGGTGCTATCTCTTCTCAAAATTTTTTATTTTGCTTTTTATTTCAAACTTTTTAGAGAGCATAGATATTATATACATTGTACTACAGAAAACCCATTACTAAAAACCGCATCAAAGTCAGACTAGTAGTTTTGGTTTTGCTTAAACAAATGTTTACTGCAGCGCCCCCTGGTGAGTTGTCACCGTAACACTTATCTAAGTACATTCACCAATTAAACACAAACCCATTACTGGAAACCGCATCAAAATCAGACTAGTCGTTTTGGAGATAAAGGTAACATTAGTTTGCAAAACAAATGCTTACTGCAGCGCCCCCTGGTGAGTTATCACCGTAACACTTATCTAAGTACATTCACCAATCAAACCTGAACCCATCACTGCAAACCGCATCAAAATCGGACTAGTAGTTTTGGAGATAAATGGTAACATTAGTTTGCACAAACAAACAAACAACCTCTCACCCCAAACGCATATACTTACCGTCTCCGTACCGTCTCGTTGGCAATAATAATAATAATAATAATAAATAAATATTTCCATACAATCACACCAATTATCTAGCCCACGTTAAGTATCATGAAGAACATGTGTTATGGATACTAGATAACGGATAAACATATTTATATATATATTTTTTAATACATACATAATATACATAATGTTCATATATTTTCGCGGCAATACAACTAACTTCTTAACACACTATAGCCACAAAAACTGCAAAACAAACCAACTTTCGTCGGCGCATTTCGATGCGCGTCATTCAGTCATTCACTCGTCTTGTTGCCGCGAACGCGTTGTGTCGCGTGCGGGCTAGATTTACAGCAACAATTAGTTATGTACCCGACGCACGACAAACGATGTCGGCTGACAAATGGGCCAGCTAGCCCTGGGTGCCTCGACAGCTCGCCGCAGACAATGAACGGCGAATACTTGGCCATTCCATCATTCGGTCACGAATTAGGGATTGTAATTTTTCAGTCTGATGTGTGGTTTGTAATGAAGCATTGTCCACTTCCTTGCGTGTTGAAACAATGTGCTGGCAGTGCAGGTCATTTGGAAGTTATTAAAGGCAAATGATTGTTAAAGCTGCAAGCAGTTTAATGTATTTTTTTTTAAGTTTTAGATCAAGTTATTTTGCATAAGCGCCTTTCTTTACCCTTGAAGACATGTCCAAGAAACACAACCATAATATTAATCTGTCGAGGATACCGTTTTTAGGTTTCTAGAAAATTAAACTGTACATAAACACGCTATTCCATAATAACCCCTTTTTCAATAATGACATTCCAAAGGCTTCTTCAGTTTGTGAACTTGCGTTGTAAATATAGATACAAAGGGGAATAAAATATATCTTACAAAGTTTAGCTTTTAAAGCAGTTGAACTGGAGATATGTCACGCCAAATATTGCGATATCGTGAACTTAGATAAAAGTATTCTATATATGTTATTTCGTTTAAGACGAGCTATCTGAATATGTAGGAATGCGTTGGTAAAACTGATACGAATAAGATCACCAGACCAACGTATACACGAAAATTAAACAAAAAGAGTGTTTTGACATAATATTCACTTTCATGAGCATTGAAAGAAAGAAAGAAAGAAAAATTTATTATGTGTCACAAGAAATCACATGTATACAATAATGACATAATTGACACATAAAATAATAGTGATACTTAAAAGATAGTCCACTCAGCATGAACTTGAATGAATTGAACAGCTAACGGCCGATATTTTGATGTTGCAAAAATTAACTTAATTTTTTTTTCTTTAAATAAGCTCTCAGTGTGATAAACTGTCCAGCGATTTTCAGATCGTCCATCCTAACTTCATTATTTTTTATTTCTTTCGATATTGTTATTCAATAACTAACACATGCTAACAATGTAATCCTAAGTTTTGTTCCATGTCCGAAACGTTGACACGAGTTACCCACTCCAATTAGTTACCGTGTAGTGGCTACATGACACGTCGGGCTAATCTGGGCTTACACGCGACTGGTGCTAAACAGTGGCGCCCTCTGCTCTGGATTCGTGCCTTTGAAGCCTACGCCGGGATCAAAAGGCATTGCCGGACAGGATTATGGGAATGCAATACGACCTCCTTAGTTGGTGGACTGAATGACTTTGTTGTCTACTTTGTGATTGGGATACTATTATTATCTGGGTAGGAATGGACTGACAACAAAATAGTACTTTTTTATTACCCGTTTTTTCGCACTTATGTCGTTGTTATATTAATACCTAGGTGAGTAATAAATTTTCCGATAACAGAAAAAAAATATTGTCATATGAATCTCTGCAATACTGGATCTGTATCTGCATCTGGATCTTAAAATCATCGATATAAAAAATAAAATAAAAACACTACACGGTAAAGGCTGTTTTCCTTATAATTATATAGATAGATGTTTTTATAGGCAAGTAACACATACAAAAGACAAATACTAAAGTAAAGAACAAAAATATTATGTTCAATGACCGTTAAAATAATATGACCCGTTAAGTCAAGGATCACGGATTAACCCCTTTTAGGGTAAACGGGGAGTTGGCCGATGTCAATATTTTATCGGTTAATCCTATTTTAATCGAGTGCAAGGTGCCCTCGGTAAAAAATATCGACTGTACAGTTATTTAGGCTTAGGATAAACTTGCGAAAACCACATCATAATACGAAAGTGTTTAAAACTAATATTAGAAAATAAAAAGTAACTATCTCCAGCGGTTTCTTTGTTTTTCCGTAGAGATAGATGAAGGTTTAAAAATAAAAACACGTGTTAATTTTTTCACCCTAATGAGGAGTACAAATGGTGAAAGTATAAATACTTTATCTTTATAAAATCGAATATTTCAACACGGAACATGTCTATTAGAACGTTGTCAGAAGTAGAGTTTAGGAACTTTGTTTTCGTTACGAAAAAAAATAGTGTTTTTGCGTTTTGCTGTGCATAAGTTTTTCTTATGCTAAATTGCAAGTTATCTTTGGATTTGCAAACAAACAATATAAGGTAAATGATATTATATGTGTACTTGAAACAGATTGATTATGTCATACGAGCTCGCATTGTGAAAATTGTGAAGACCCTATATGGAGTCCGATGTTGTTCTATGCACAAAGAAAATATTTGAAATTGGAATAATTTTTGGTCATAGATTTTAACGCAAATTAATATGAACGTAACATATATCTATATAAAATATCGTTGATAAAGTTATGGAACATTTAGAAGCTACCGAAACAAAAGTCAAGGACTAAGCTGTGACCAAATGTACTTTTATTTTAAACTGATAATACCAAAACAAGAGCGTGACAATGCGCATACATTTTTACCATCCAAAGCTATTCACCCATAAACGGAAACCTGATTGACAACGAAATACAACCTCACAGACAATTTAATAAAACTCCATTCATGAAACCGATACAAAATATTCATGTACTTGTCCAATAAAGTAATCAAGGATCAGGCGTTGACATCTTACGATATACATTCAGTTAAGTGCCACACAATTCGTGTTAGTCGGTTTTTAAGTAGTCATTATATGCAAATTACTGGGTCGTGATGATGTCTGGATAGATAGACGTAACGTGTTTGCTGCATCTGAGTTCAGTGGCGTGATGTTCGTGAAGTATTGTTGTATTATATCAGATCAGCTGCTTGAGTTGTTTTTAAGAGTAAAAATAAATTCTGATACCAGATCAAATGTGTAAGAGTTGATTGCAACTTTAACAATAACTTTAATTTTAACAGTGAAAAAATGTATAGGATCTGATAGCTTTGACAACCATCAATCGGTCAAGGTTAACTGGTGTAACTCAGCCTTAGTCTTAACAGCGTAGTCAAGACATTTAAATGTTTAAATGTATTTTAACGTGTAATCGTATGTGCTGCTTATATTAATTCTGTAATATTTTTTTATTATAAGATTTTCCAATTGTATGTTATGAAAACTTAATTTTAGTGTTGCAAATTAATAAATAAAAAAATAAATGACCTACAGAGTCAAAACGTGGAATATCAGGGTGAAACTGACCCACAGACTACACGTCGCTCAGCGAGCTATGGAAAGGTTCATTCTGGGGATCTCGTTAAAGAATAAAATTCGAAATTAAAAATTTCATCTGACAGAAGACCAAAGTTACTGATGTGGTTCATCAATGTAGCGAGCTGAAGTAGGTGAAGTGGGCTGGACACATCCAGTCGCAGAACCGAGGAGCATTAGAGCAGACGAGTTCTCGAATGGAGACCACATCTCGGCAAACGTAGTGTAGGACCCCGGCTAGATGAACTGTCTATCTATTCTTAAATAAGTGGCAGGTAGTGGCTGGACGGGTGGATCGTGTCTAGTGGCGCACCTTGAAGGGATGCTTATGTCCAGCAGTAGACTGCGATAGGCTGAATGATGATGATAAAAGCGCAGACTGATGCACCTGCAAATCATCCCGAGTTGCTTTTACAAAAATATTCACACAACGCTACCATAACCAGTGACCATAACACAAGTTCTTTTAAACCTTACCCAAATATAAGTTGTAAGGTAGATATGTAGTGGAAGTAAGAAAATACATATTTATTTACATTTATTTTGACTAAGAAATGTTCGTTATGCAATACGGCAGTATGTCAGTTTCCAAGGAGTGGAAGCGTAATTGTTTTGAAAGTAACTGTCAGTTAAGAGCCGTGTGGGAGTTTGTATGGCCCATCCAACTTGCACAATTCAGCGAATGTTTGCACGAAACTATAGCGCGAAATACTTTGGACATTCCTTTAATAACACCTATGGATATTTGGAATTGTTCCCTTTAAGTTTGTTAAAGTTGTGAGTTTCGGGTCAGTTCCAAGTCTTCCTTGAGTTCAGGTAAACTATTTTGTTATGTTGTTAAAGTTCTATCATTAAAAATCTTTAAACAGATTTTATTTATTATTTATGATTGTTGCCAATTAGAAAATTTAAAAAAATTACTTTAAATCGATTATGATTTATAATTTTTTGCATTTTACAATGCAATTTTTCTGTGAAAACTTTTGAAACAAGAAAATATTGTTTTTTATCTATTATATTTTCGTATACTTTTTTGCACTTTTTCGTTCTTTGTTTTTTAAGTTTAAATAACATACGGCCTGCAACTTCATCCATAAATAAATTCTGTACTACATTTTATCCTCTATTCCACCCCTAACAAAAGACAGTTCCTTAAGTCCTTTCCCTTGCTTGTAATCTTTCTCTTGGCGAGTTACAACTAATATATAGATAACATTTTTAATTTTTACTAGACAGCTTATGAAAATTAGCAATAATAATATTCATATGAAATTGCAAAATCTCTTAATATAATGCTTGCATGTATACTGTCAGACGACCTGTCTGGTGTAGGGGTACTAAGCCTGCCTTCTACGCAGAGGGTCCCGGGTTCGATCCCCGGACAAGACAAATATTTGAGTGCATGAACATGTCTATTTGTCTTGGTATGGGTGTTTAATATGTATATTAAGTATGTATTTACAAAAAAAAGGTATATCAGTATTTTTATCCGTTATGTAGTATCCATAACACAAGTTCTTATGAAACTTACCATGGGCTACATAATTGGTTTAAAATATATATATATATACCTCACTCTAAAGTACGGTTTAAATGGCTGATAAGTATAAACGCTTTATGTGAATTTATGCTAATGTTGTTTGCGTTTACGTAGGTGGTTACGACTTTAAATAATGCAATTCTCTGAATGCGGAATGATTTTCTTATAAGATCATGATGTTGCCATTCAGTTTTTATTTTCTACCTTACTCGTAAGTATTACATAGAAAAAATTTAACCTACTCAAATTTTGGTAACCATAATGATGATATGTCATTTTAGAGCAAGAAATATTTGAACCTGTCGTATACCTTCAAATGTCTGTTGCAATTAATTAATAAAAGTAGAGCAGTACTTAATCCCATTCAGTATGATTGAGTGATATAGTGTAACGATGCCATTTCGTTCTAGCCTTATGGATGGATAAAACCTCCATAATGGCTGGAAACTCCGTAGTTTCACTCTATCGAAATCAAATTATATTTTTTATCTGTTCTGTCTAAATTCAAATTCAACGATCCCTGTTCAGCTCATTTTGACGTTATCTTACAGAAACCAGCAAGCTGAACAGAGAATCGTGGAACGGAGAAAAATTGAATTTAGACAGAACAGATAAAAAATATAATTTGATTTCCATAGAGTGAAACTACGGAGTTTCCAGCCATTATTGAGGTTTTATCCATCCATAAGGCTAGAACGAAATGGCATCGTTACAATAGTAGCATAATATTAGGGGTCTCATAATTTTAATTTTCATGTATAACAACCGCATAGACAGCTATACTTACGACTATCATACGAAAGCAATTCTACATTTTACCCACTAAGTAGCGAAATTTTGAATTATTTATTTATAGTAGCTAATAGCTAGCCTAATTTTATTGTTTAAGCGTCATGTGTTCTTAAAGTTTGCTACAGAAATAGGTTCCGTCATTAATACTACTAGCCTGCTTAAGATTGACGAATAGCTTTGCAGATATAAATAGCGTACGGTTGATATAAATCGATCTGTGGTAGATTTAAATGTCGTCTTGCAATTACGGTGTAACCTTTTAATGGTTCATTATGTAGTATACTGTTAGCAAGGCTTGAGATAATTATGATTTCTTTTTTTTTAAGTTGAAAGAGATTCATCAATCGAAACAAGTAAACTTTCATGAATGTATAGCACAGTTTTCTTTTTTTATTTACGGAATATTAATTATTAGAGAAATATTTACAATTTGAAAATTATTTGACTGTCTAATACATATATAATCCATTGCACAGTTTTCTTTACGGTTTTTCCTGATTCAAAAACCATTACAAAGTAGGTAGATGTCAATTGTTTTTACAGTTGTTCATGCCACTCCCTGAACAAAAGAAACAAGACACATCATAATAAAAACAACCCCTTCAGTTATAAATTACTGCTCTCGATTAGTTTTCCCATGGGCTTTGATTGTTAGAGGTATTATTTGTATTGTTCTGTAGATGTTATCATTGTTTTCAATATTTCTGCGGGCGGGACACTTACTCCGATTGCCATCAGAGCTGGGGCCCAATTCTGCTGTTTAGTCACAATCGTATCTCAATCGTGTTTCAAATGTAGATCTCATTCAAGCTGGCCATGCCATTCAAGGTTATGCATGAGGATTTTGACTTTACAGGCATATATAACCATCATGTGTAACCGAGCGTATGTGCCAGGATAACAGTTTTATCGCACACACGCTAGATTATGCATGATGGTTATGCCTGTAAGGACAAAACCGTCATGCATAAATTAACGTCTATGGCCAGCTTAACGGTTCGTGATATTACAGTATAAAAACACTACGATTGAAACACGATTGAGATACGATTATGGCTAAAAATTATCGGAATTGTCCCCCTGGGGTCAAATATAAGTAAGGGTGCGTTTGATTTAAAACAGAAAGGGGGCCACCAGGATTGTCCCGGAAATATAAATTGAATTCTTATCTCGATTCCGATTACGAAATTTCATACTCAGTCCATTATATTCGGATATTGGTTTGTGGAATTATCAGAATTAATTTTCTTTTGCGCTTAGAAATTTTGGTAGGCCTCACAATTTTGGCTAAAAGTAAATTCTGAAGTAAGATTACTATATAACTTTCGTTAATATTATTTAACAGAACAAAGGTTGTAAAATGTACTGCACTTTAAAAGCTATGTCGTTTACCTAGATGTATTTACTATTAAAACATAGATAGAAGTAGAATCCTCCGTTTTGGAGATAGCCATAATAACGTAAGAAAATATACACAAAAGGATATGTTTGTGATTGAATGAATCAAATCACTATTTTATTTGCTCAAATAAAAAAACTGTATAATCTATATCAGTCTTACCACAAAAGTCTCACGCGTGTGCTAAGTAAGGCAGTGTTTAAATGTGAAGCTGTCACTTTTTTAACCGACTTAAAAAATGAGGAGGTAATCAATTAGGCTAGTTGATTATCTAACTCTGTTCTTACAGATTTACAGTTGCATTGCTGATTTAGTAAGATAGTTGTCACATTGCTTTTTACAAAAGCAGCAATGTGACAGAACTTTCAATGTAACGTTGATAGAAACAAGGTACATAATCAGGGGGCTGTTGTTTGTTTTAAAATTATAGAAAAAAGTTATTAAAAGTATTTAAAAAAAACTAAGATTTTACTACATACCTATTCCATGTTTATTTTTTATTACCTAGATAAACGTATGAAAGTTTAAGTACACCAAAGAATCTGCAACTAAAAATAGTTACAAAAAATAATGAAACAAAAATAATAATGGAAGTATCGCTGAAAGAAATCCACAACATAAGATTACTTATTGTATACCACCTTAGTCTCAGCGTTTCTAGTAGTAACAATGTCATATATCTTCTCTGAAAGCCAAAGAGTCAATATTAGCTTATATAAAAAGCAATTCACATGCCAGACGCGCCTGGAGGCTTTCAACCCTGCCATTCAAACTTCTTATGCAAATTACATAATGTTCTCTCGACATAAGATGGCGAACTTTACTTAAGAGTAAATATTTATATAAAAAATTACGTCCGCATACTTTTTGGGGGAATTCTTTTGAACCTAATGGGCCCTCCATTAAGAAAGTCACGTGCTTTTTTTACTTTGTGATCTGCATTTTTTTTCCTTTTATTTGGGCTAACTCTTTTGGATATCTTGATTCCAACCTTCACGTAAATTTTTATTTGACTCGTTAAGTATGTAAACAATTTTTTCGCTTGTTTCTGTCATACTTTTTAAATGTATAAGACTGATTATTATGTATTTCATAATTAACAGTTCATTGCTCTTTCAATTTAAGAATGGCTATAATTCGTTTAATATATCTTATTAAATTTATAAAAGAAGAAACTGACTGACTGACTTATCAACGCACAGGGCAAACCAAGATCTAGAGACTCCAAAATTGGCACCTAAGTATCTTAAAAGGTCTTGGGGTGCACTAAGGAAGGATTTTTGTAACTTAGTAAGGGGGTGAAATAGGGTCTGAAATTTTGTATGAAAGTCCGTCAGTTTGAAGTTATGTTCTTCAAATTTTGTATTTTTAGGCTGACGAATAAAAATAAACATGAACCTGTGTCGGTGATTTTGAATTTTTCACCCCCAAAAGTGTGAAAAGCGGGATGAAGTTGTGTAAGAGAAATCCTTTATTTTCAAAGTAAAAGTGTTAGGATGTTCAAATTGTGTACTTAGGTTGATGATTTTAATTGAATATTTTCCTGACTCGGTGTATTTGAAAATTCCAACCCCAAAAGAATGAGAAGGGGGATGAAGTTTAGTAAGAAAAATCCTTTATTTTCAAACTAAAAGTCACTTGTTTTTTATAAGGTTTATGGTTGGAAATGAAATACAAATAAACAAACCTAAATTTTATAATTTATGGAAATCAAACCAAAAGGGGTTAAAAAGTAGTAAATTATGTTAAAATGGGTGCCGATATTGAGGTTTTATGGGATGTTGATTATGAAAATAGTATCGATTTTGAATTTCCGAATGGTGGAAATTAATCATTACTAAAAGGTTTGAAAAAGGACTTTAAAGTATAGAAAAAATATGCAAAATAGACATAGCGACTTTAAACGCTTTGGAATATTTTTTACAATATTTCGTGAGATGAAATACTTCTCCATTCATACTAAATCATGCTTATATTGTAAATGGGAAAGTGACTGTTGTCTGTCTGGCTGTTCCTTTTATCGAGTAAACCGCTGAATAGATTTTAGTGAAATTTGTTATGAACATAACTTAATCCGTGGAGATGGACATAGAATACTTTTTATCCTGATAAATGGCACCACCACGCGACATCCTAAGTCCGCGCGGTAACCTAATTTCTCGCGGATGTAACAGCATTAAAAGCAATGGCGGCTTTTGCGCTTGAAATATAATGTTGCGTTTGTAAAAAAAAAAAAATCCTATCCTATCCTAATAATATTTTAAATGCGAAAGTTTGTGAGAATGTTTGGATGGATGGATGTTTGTTACTATTTCAAGCAAAAACTAGAAAACCGATTTCCATGAAATTTGGCTCAAAGATAGAAGATAGCCTGGATTAAAACATGGGCTACTTTTCATCCCGATAATCTCACGGGAACTGGAACCACATAGGTGAATGCTTGCATGTTTGTTACTTAATCTCGCAAAAATGGCTATACGGATTTTAATGAAATTCGGAACTCAGATACTTTATAGCTTGAACAGGAACATAAGTACTTTTTGTCGCGTTAAAATCTCTCATTTCTACGGGAAAATATATTAATCAAAGTGGGGTAAAATAGACGACGCCACATAATTTAAAAAATCCTGCTACATTACTTATATTGTAAATGTAAAAGTGTAGATGTATAGATGTTTTGGATGTTTGGTACTCAATATGGCTAAATGGGATTGGATGAAATTAGGGACACAGATACTTTGTAGCTTGCACATAGGATTCTTTTTGTCTCCTTAAAATCCTTCATTGTTACGGAAAAATACAAATATCGATGCGTGCTAAATAAGATGGCGCCACATATTTATATAATATAAATAAATATGAAAGTTTATATGTTGAGATGTACATAACTTAATCACGCAAAAACAGCTGAATGGATTTAGATGTTAATTGGGACACAGATACTTTATAGTCTTGAGAGGAACATAGCCTATTTTTAGTCGCGTAAAATCCCTATTTTCTACGGGAAAGTATACTACTTACAACGCAATATGTGTAGCGTATGTAGTAAGTATTTTTTAAAAGATGCAATATGGAATTAGGTTAGGAAAAAGATATTTCTTTCTTGCTTTTACTAAATCTCTCTGGACAAAGTTCTAAAGACCACGCGGACGAAGTCGCGGGCGAAAGCTAGTTACAAAATTTTCTTGATATTCTTTGAAGGATTTTCTATGATTATTAACCCTCGTTAATAATCATAGAAAATCATAGCACGAAAAGCTTCCCGCGAGACGTTGTTGCAAACAATAGAAGAGTGACAAATAATCTTTAAACATGTATAAAAAAAAAACTACATTTATATCACGTGGCCAGTGATTTTTACAACGGAGGTTTGTGTTGAAATTAGCCGTCAATTCAAAATAGTTTCATGAAAGAAGAGGTTGTATTTATTCTGTCGCTATCACTTTTTGGAACAACATAGGTATTTACAATTTTATAGAATACTAGCGGCTGCTCGAGGTTTCACCTGCGTGGTTCCCGTTCCCGTGGGAATATCGGGATAAAAGTATCGATATACAAATTCGTATGAAATGTGCGACCATCCTAACATGCTCAACAAATGGAACTTAAAAGTAGTTCATTCCAAAACAAAAGACATCCGTGAACATTATGAAGATTCATACTCTGATCCAGTACTGAATCACACGCCAAATATTTACTCGATGGTTGTCAGGTGCATCTGACAGCTGCTACATCAGACATCTTGCCAAATTGGACGTGGCTAAAGCCCACTTGGATTGGCTCCAACTTGGCACTATCTGGTGTAACTTGTAATAACAAGCTGTATGTATTTAGCCCCTTACGAGACCAGTTTAAATGTGTGTCTGGTTAAGCCTAACTTAATCAACTGTTCTTACAACGTATGCGCTTTTTGTATGAGAAGTGGTCTATGAAACTGCGGTGCTGGTGAAGTTTATCAGTAGGGGTAACTCATTTCACAGTAGAAATACTACATAAATATCAACAATAGACGTTTTCTCAGCCTACTATATGGTTCGCTAGATAAACCAACAACATTGTTAGTTACTTAATTATTTTCACAATTTATTACCTTATTCACAAAGTTTGTGACACAGTGTTTTATGTTGCATATTATCTAGACAATATAAATAAAAAAGAAAATTTCTTAGGTAACCAGAAAATTTGGTATAAAAGTTGATTTCTTGGTCATGTCTCCATAATGCACCCTCAGTCCCGGCAAATCAAAAAACAATTTGTATAGGGAACAAAAGTTTTCATAATTACCTTAGGGGAGAATAATTCTTATAATACCTTTCGCTTAGGGGTGGAAAATGTATAAATATTTATGTTTAACTTATTCGAACAGATAACTCAATCTTCAGTCAAATTATTACATATATTTCATGCAATTAACCGTCTTTTAGAAGTTTCAGAAGATCAGCTGATATCGATTGTCGTAAGGCTGTAATGTTTTTCCATAATGTGCACTGCAGTAGGCCTAGCACGGAAAACTTTCAACTAAGTCCTCCGTGTTAAGAAGCCAGGTTTAGTCGTTGATCCTCACTGTATTTGTTGTCGTTAACATCCATCAATCATAGTACGGTTATTTTCATTCTCCTTTTCCACCCATCTGTGCTCCAGCAGAAATGATAAATAAACAAAAGCCTATCTCGTCTTCTCTACACCAAAATTCTATAAAATCCGGCTAGTACTTCCAGACGTGAATGCGTTCACACAAACAAACCCTGCCACTTTACTACATTACTTACTTACTTAACTAAGCGGGTTAACACGCTATACAGAAAAATAACTTACTTTTAGGACTACTTTTAAAACTTCTACTTTAAAAGGAAGGATTGAGATGTTACAAATCTGGTAATAAGATATATATTTCTTCACACCTTTATCTAGATTTTTAAAGTTTCAGAAATACGTTATTATGATTTTGCCTCGAGAATTTATCTTTTCAAAATGACTCCGTAAAAATACGAATGGGGTTAATTACGTACTAAGTATTGGACATTGGTATAATTAGTGGACACCAATATTATTAGTTTCATTTCTCTTTAATAATAGTTAATAGTTATTAACTACGAAGTGATATCGTGGTTTTCTCACCTAATTTACAAAATCCGTATCGCTACCACGCTCGTCCTTATCTCATTAATATCACGCTTCAGTCGTATAACGCCTTAATGTCCAAGAGTGTTTTTCCTTACTACGATTCCGAGGTTGCTGCCAGATTACATAGTATACTTTTTGGTTGATGCCTCTAATTTACGAAAATGAATACTGAGCGAAGCGAGGATACAAAGTTACAAGACGCTAAAAACTTTTCTGCCGAGCGCAACACACAATTTTTCACCTCACAACAGCGAGGAACATTTTATGGTTGTTTCTGCGGTCAACTTACGGTAAAAAATTATTTAAACATTAAGTTTAATCTAAATATATCTTATTCTTGTTGTGTTAATTATATATAAAGTTAAAATAATAAAAAAGGGAGTATTATAATTAATTCAAAGTTATTTGATTGTATATTATTACTTATAAATAACATTATAAACGATTCGTTAAATGTTGACAATTTAAAAATATAGGTTTATGCCATGTTCCGAAATCCAATTATAGGTTGTGAAAATCTCACCCAGCCTAATATAAAATTCTTATAACAAATATTTTAATCTTATTGTTATTGTTTTTATGATTCAATGAACTAAAATAATATAATAAAACCAAAACTGACTATTATACCAAACTATTATAATTAATTCAAAGCTATTTAAAATAGGTATAAAATGTAATAAAAAAGTAAATACTGCGATTACGAACGCATTATTTAGGTATTAAATAAAAAAAAAGTACTTTAACCGCGCTAGGCCGCAAAAAGCGATTTTCATTCTACGCGGAAACTGAATGACAAATCCTCCTTTTCCGAGCGTGTGAGGTGAAAAATATAATAGTATTGGAGTCACGGTAGCTCAGTGGTTAGAGCAGTAGACCGGATTTCCAAAGGTCGTGGGTTCGAGTCCCATCTGAGAATTCACTTGGCCGAGTTGATTTTTCCAAATATTTTTCTATTTTAAATTTATCATAAATTATTTATGATAAATTTAAAATAGAATATCAGGTTCATTTTGTTGGTGTAACATAAAATATCACCTTGCAAGAGCTAAATTGAAAAGCAGCAAACTGATTATAATAGTTTTGTATAGCGAGTGGCATTAACAAGAAATTAATGTGACTTGAATGTCCATTTAAACGCAGGCAACTTAATAACAGCTTAAACGTTTGAACCATTTGTTAAGGTGATGTGCATCCTACTAATATTATTATTTTGTTTATTTCCTTTTAATTGAATATATGTAATTTTAGTAATGTTGAAAATATATAATACTCGTGTAAACGTATGCCATTTTTTTGAAACATAATAACATTGTTTCTTTGTGGATTTGATATTTCATTTTAATCGTAGGTATGTCTCATTTAAGTGTCTTACGGCCGAAACTAATAACCTACCTGTAGATATGGATCTTAGATAGTTGCCTAGGACACTGGTTTCGTTGCCTAGCAACCGTCGTTATATTGGTCATATTTAATAAATATCTTAGGCAACTTTCTCAGATAGCCCAATCCATATCTACAGATAGGTTATTAATTTCGGGCGTTAGTTGGTCATATACATAAAACACATACACACACACTAAAGTTTCTTAGTTTAACTTTGCATAGTAATATTAGGAAAGAGAGTTTATAAAGACTGTGGTTTAATTTAAAGCTTCATTCTGAAAAACTTCACTTCGGTTTCTTCCTCTTCTTGTGGCTACTACACTGGAGGTTCGCGTCAGCTCAGCGAATTTATCCCTGTCTTGCGCCAAGCGGAAAAGCTGTTCAACGCTGGCAATCTTCGTCCACTCCCGGATGTTCCGTAGCCAAGAATTCTTCCTTCTGCCAACGCGTCGCTTTCTCATTACTTTCTCCATCATTATGAGCTGGAATAACTGGTATCTCTCGTGTCCTAACACATGATGGAGGTACCCAACATTTCTGCGTTTTATGGTTCGTAACAGTTCGCGGGTCTTCCCGACGCGTTGTGTGTGTTAGAGGTTTACGTTTGTAAAAAGACTTTACTTTTCTTAAATAGTACGTACCCTTAATACTAGTAGTTTTTGCATTCAAAGGTACTGCATTTGCCAGTCTTTGATGCGCATGCGTGGGCATTATGAACCTATAAACTAGAATTGTGACTGTCCACCTCGACGTTATAAATCTGAAGTGGCTGCGGGCTTAACATTTATTCAGTGCTGTATGGAGCTGTATGAGAGCAAGATGTTAAAATGGGTTTTTGAATTTAGTTAATACTTTAAAATGGTATTTTATTGTAACAAGGAAATATACTAGAAAAAAACAACTTGTCTCAAGCCTTTGTCAGTTAAATGATTATTATTCAGAAACGCATCGTTGAATTCCTCCTTAAAGCATTATTCAATATTATTTACCATATATTTTTTGTCATTAACAAATACATCACAGTCACCCTATTCCGTCACGCTAAAATTGCTCATTAACTTAAGTTTTTTACTATTTTATTTTGCTGCAAAATACATAGTGAATGAATTTTCATCTCAAATTGCTGTACTGAATTCAAAATCCGGCATATGGATGTATTTCTTTCTTATTTCACTCAAGCAGTAGTTTTTTCTTTTGACCATTTACATCTGAAAAATTATTCAATGCTGATTATTTCTGCCTTATAAAAAAAAAATTAAAAAAAAGCAATTGTTTCATTCTCGCCACCGCCAATATAATTTTCGTCACGCGCAAAAAATTATCGCTTCATAAATCCAAAACTTAATGGATTTTTGAAGCGCCAAAAGTACACACTTATATAGTTTAATGTGTGTTTCAAGTTTTATCGTCGGTACAAAGAGTTTAATGAAAAATAAAAATCGTGACGGAAATTAATACTAAGAACTTCAATTTATTTTGAGTGCAATTGTGTAATAACACAAACAAACATACAGTCTGATGAGATGCTGTTTCGGTTTTCAACTCGTGATTCCACTAGTTGCTAACTGGACAGACGAATAGTCGATGAAACTATGTAATGTTAAAATTCGTTTCGTTATTTTGACCCTCAAGGTTTATAAAATACTTGAAGGAAGGAAGTTGGCGAAAAATGATGACCTACTTAAATACTCGTATTTCTACTTTAGTAAATATATTTTAGTAGCATTATCAAACATTTGCATAGAGAAATTCAATGAGTCTTCTTAGGTCTCAAATGAAAGAGCCACTCGCAGGCTAAACTTTACAGGTTTGTACCCTATTCATACGGTAAATGCCACTTTTTTATAGCATACAATTTATGACGTACCTAAACTTTTATGTCCAGTTCACGACTTTATAATGGCAACATAAAGTAAACATAGCAAAGTTGACTTCTGAACTTTCGTAATTAAAGCAACATTTATTGGTATTTTCAGAAGGGTTAAATTTTGTTGCTCAATGCTAGTTAACCCGTAAACCCTCGGCGTTCACCTCATCAAATTAATTGATGGCTGCCATAATTTTGTCATTGGAATAATAGTAGAAGTGGAGGTTTTCCGCCATTTCCCAACTGATGATTAGTAGTCGGAACGTTGAATCATAGTATGAAGATACACAGTATTTTGTGTTAATACTAAGTCCGTTCGCGATCAATATCCGACGACGCGCCTCGGTTCGACAAGACTCTCACACCCATTTGCATTAAACTTAAGAATTGCCTAAGTCTATTTAGGCGCCCGATATTGGGCCCGTATGTTAAGAATAACCTTAGTGGATATTATTCTTGGAGTGCAATGCAATTTTTCTTACGATTAAGATAGATAAGAAAAGTTTTAGGCGATTCGTAAAGTTTAGTGCAAGTAGATGTCAGTCTCGAATTCGCTGCGGTGACGAACACACGCTATGAAAGTTTTGTACGCAGTAAGCGTACTGTGGTAATGGTTAATCTATGTTGGCGGGCAGCCCTATCGCGTGTTGCGTACCGCGCGGCTGCATAAATAATAATAATTAACTTTTAGTAAGAAAGAGTGTAGTGTCGGCTTAGACTGCTGTGTAGTGTCGGCTTAGAATAGCACTACCCCCTCTCATCCCGTGGGTGTCGTAAAAGGCGACTAAGGGACTCAGCCTTCAGGAGACGGGCAGCAGCGTCTCCTACAATCTTGGCCATACTGCGATCGCCAACCCGCTTGCCAAGCGTGGCGATTATGGCAACCCCCCCCCCCCCCCCCCATTATGAAAGGACCCAATAAAAATCGGCCCCCAGTTCCCGGCAGCCCTGCTATTCCTGGCTATGACAGCGGCCATGGTAACGGCAGGGCAGGGGGTGCGAAGAATCCCCGGGCTACGTTAGGCTGTCACAAACAACGGATACTGCACCTGGCAACATACAACACGCGCACACTGCGAAATGACGCGAAGTTAACAGAGCTGGAAGAAAGCATTGGCAGGATACACTGGGACATCATAGGACTCGATAATTCTCAATTCCGGTAACCTGCTATACTACTGGGAGGGCGACCAACAGTCCGTAGGTGGTGTCGGTTTCATCGTCCACAGGTCCCTTGTCAACAACGTGATTTCCATCGGAAGTGTGTCGACCAGGGTAGCGTACCTGATACTCAGAATATCCGAACGGTATTCACTGAATGTTATACAGGTCTACGCTCCGACCTCGACACACCAAGATAACGAAGTGGAGGCTATGTACGAGGACGTTTGTAGAGCCATGCATAGTCACAAAACCCACTACACCATTGTGATGGGGGAATGTGCTAAGTTGCTTAGTCGGGGAAACGTTGCGGTGACGAGTTGAGAGTGGGGCAATTTGGAATTGGGCAACGGAATGACAGAGGCCAGATGCTCGCCGACTTTATGGAGAAGGAGAACCTCTTCATGATGAACTCCTTCTTCAAAAAGCCGGAAAGCCGAAAGTGGACCTGGATCAGTCCAGACGGTAAAGTCAAAAATGAGATAGATTTTATCATGTCGACGAAAAAGCAAATATTCAATGATGTCACTGAGATCAACACCGTCAAGGCGGGGAGCGATCACCGAATGGTACGTGGCACGTTGAATATCAACGTGAAGCTGGAAAGATCGCGGCTGATAAAGTCTACGCTCCGACCATTACCGGCCCATATCCAAAACCCCGAGAGCTTTCAACTCGAGCTCCAAAACCGCTTCGAAGCCCTTGAAAACAGCATAGATGTGGATGATCTACACAACACGGTGGTGGATACTGTCCGTACGGTAGGGTCCAAGTACTTTAAGACCCGCCGTCCCAAATTAAAGAAACTCTCCGACCACACACTCCTACTCATGGATCAGAGACGTGAAATGAGGCTTCAGAACTCAGCGGATGCTTATCGTTATCGGCAGCTAAATAGGCAGATCTCTAAGTCTTTGACAAGCGACCTTCGCCAATTTAATACGAACCGTATTTAAGAGGCTATCGAGCGGAATAAAGGCTCCAAAGTGTTCGCGAGAGATCTGTCTATTGGGCAAAGCCAGATGACGAAAGTGAAAACTGACGACGGTCGCATCATTTCTACGAAACCTGAAATCCTGAGGGAGATCGAGAGTTTCTATGGACAGTTATATTCCACGCAGACACCTGTTGAAAGCAAGGCTAAAGACCCCAGAGCCAAGCTTACCCGTCACTTCACCGAAGATATCCCGGACGTCAGCCTGTACGAGATTAGTATGGCTCTCAAACAACTCAAAAACAACAAGGCAGCGGGTGATGACGGAATCATTTCAGAACTTCTGAGAGCGGGCGGTAAGCCGATACTCAAAGTCCTCCAGAAGCTTTTCAATTCCGTCATCGTCGAGGGCAAAACGCCGAGGGCATGGAATATAAGTGAGGTTATTTTGTTCTTCAAAAAGGGAGATAACACCCGTTTGAAGAACTTCAGACCCATCTCACTTCTAAGCCATGTCTATAAGTTGTTTTCGAGAGTCATTACGAATCGTCTCGCTCGCAGGTTCGACGACTTCCAGCCTCCCGAACAAGCCGGGTTCCGCAAAGGCTTTAGCACTATAGACTACATCCATACGCTGCGGCAGGTTATACAGAAGACCGAGGAGTATAATTTGCCACTTTGTTTGGCGTTTGTGGACTATGAGAAAGCCTTCGATAGAGTCCTGGGCGGTGCTGCAGTCTCTCCAGAGGTGCCAAGTGGACTATAGGTATATCGAGGTGCTAAGGTACTTATACGAACATGCCACCATGTCGGTCCGATTACAGAACCAGAGCACAAGTCCCATCCAACTGCAGCGAGGTGTGAGACAGGGAGACGTCATTTTTCCGAAACTGTTTACAGCTGCGTTGGAGGACATCTTTAAGCTCTTGGACTGGAAAGGACTCGGCATCAACATTAATGGCCAGTATCTGACACACCTTCGTTATGCCGATGATATAGTCCTTATGGCTGAGACCTTGGAGGACCTGAACACAATGCTCGAAGATCTCCGTAGTGCTTCCCAAAGAGTGGGTCTTAGGATGAATATGGATAAGACGAAAATTGTATCAAATTCCCTTGTTGTACCCACTCCAGTTCACGTTGGGAACACTACACTCGACGTTGTTGACCACTACGTTTACCTTGGACAGACAATCCAGTTAGGTAAGTCCAACTTCGAGAAAGAGATCTCCCGTCGAATCCGACTCGGTTGGGCAGCATTCGGGAAGCTCCGTAAAATCTTCGCGTCCAATTTACCGCAGTGTCTCAAGACGAAAGTCTATGACCAGTGTGTGTTGCCAGTGATGACTTACGGTAGTGAAACGTGGTCGCTAACTATGGGTCTGATAAGAAAACTCAAGGTCACCCAGCGTGCAATGGAGAGGGCTATGCTCGGCGTTTCCCTACGTGACCGAATCAGAAATGAGGAGATCCGTAGGAGAACTAAAGTAACTGACATCGCTCGAAGGATTGTTCAGCTGAAGTGGCAGTGGGCGGGACACATAGCGAGAAGAACCGATGGCCGTTGGGGCGGAAAGGTTCTGGAATGGCGACCGCGCACAGGACGACGCTCCGTGGGTAGGCCCCCCACAAGGTGGACCGACGATCTGGTGAAGGTCGCGGGAAGCCGCTGGATGCGGACTGCGCAGGACCGATCGTTGTGGAGATCCTTGGGGGAGGCCTATACCCAGCAGTGGGTGTCATGTGGCTGAGACGACGACGACGAAGAAAGAGTGTAAGTGTACGGCGAGAGTGCCCGCTCTGGGCGAGCGTGGAGCGGTGCGGGGCAGGCAGTGTTCATGTTAAACAAATGCTTACGCGTAGTGGTGTCTTGAGTAGCGGCCGGAGCGTCGGCAACAGCAGGCTGGACGCTGCCCGCCCAGCCCCGCTCCACGCTTGACCAGAGCGAGCACTCTGGCCACACACTAAGGGTAGGTATATATAACATATCATAGAGCGGCTTGTTTTTGTGTATACTCACCTTAAGACAACTTACTTGATAATTCTATTACCATGGTTGAATGCTCTCTATTAATTTGTCGGTAGCAATTGTGACGCGTTTCGTGTCTCCCAATAATTGCTGGAGCGTTGTGGTTTACCGACTGCGATGCCTTATTGCGAAATTTCGTGCCGCCATTTTAGTGAAATTTATTTTTGAACCAATTGGTCGCGAACACTTTAAATTGTATGTGGTTTAATAAATTGATAATTCATATCTAGGGAATAAATAATTATGCATTATGCAATGCGTCTCCATAAATGCTATTGCAGGAGCAAGATGCTTATAACAGTATTATAAATCAAACCCGATCATCAATCCCCAATATAAATCCCGTCAGTTCGACATGAGACCAGCTGTTTTTTTTTTCTAGTATATTTTCTAGTTTGATATTTATCACAGTATTATAAATGTTTCTAAATACATTTAAGAGAATAGTTAAAATTATAAGCGTTCTTTAGTCCGTAATTGCTACTCTAAGACTAATCTAAGGGCGATGTCAATTTTCATTACGAGTATCCCTATAAGCCCATTGCTCTCTTATAGCGCCTATTCTGAGACTGTTTTTCTAGTTAGGAATATCATCACATAAGTAGGTGCCCAATTCCGAGATAAGTAGGTAATTAATTTAGTTTTTCTGTAATTAGGATTAGGAAAGATGTTAGAATAATAAATGGATTTTAACACTACGCAATGGCCTTACAAAGAATAATAGGTATGCATCACAAACGTTTGTCCTGGATATCTGTGTACAATATAGCGTTTTATATAACTTGTTTCTAGGCAACATACTTTGTTAATAGTATGTTCATTAATCTGTACTTTACGTTCTGTTTTAGCAATTTCGCTGAAATTTTATGACAATAAGTAAAACGCTTTGTTATTGCTAATTTGTTTCACGTCAGTTTATCTACATTATACTTAGTTGTCGAAGCTACTTCTTGGTAAGTAAATGGTGATAGTAATAATGATTTATGCACCATCAGGAGTGTTGCCGCTTGTTTACTACTTTACTGCGACCTACGACACTGTCGGGACCGCTTGTGCATTTCTTGTCGCATTATTTGACGACATCATCTTTATGAAGCAGTTAAGCTAGGAGAATGTACCTACCCATAGAATTACTTCGATACTAAGTATCGGTAAGCTAAAGTTTGTTTATAAAATATTAAGTTTATTTGTTGGTAGGAAAGCAGATAGATAGGTACTAGACGTAGGTACAATTTAAAGCGAACTTCAAATATTTAAGCCCGCTTTCTGTTCGCAACTTGGTTCGCGTGATTTTTTTTAAACTTTTTACAATAAATTAAAACTATAATTATTATTGTATTTATACTGATTAAATCATAGGTACTACTTACCTACAAAATCATAAGTACCTACACTAGTATTTCAAATTGTACCACATAAAATTTACTCTGTAAATTTTAACGTTTGAACCGTGGAAAACTAAGCTCATAAATATTAGCTTCAAACTCTGTTCAAACTCCAAAAACAATAGGCAACCTATCACATTCAGAAAAACAAAATCACAACGCCACCTTTTAAATAGGTATACTACTCAAAGCCAAAATAAGGGCCACTTTGTATTTTAAGGAACTTGGGCTAACTGAAGGGTCGCAGGATGATAAATTATAAAATCAGCATCTGAAAGTCGCTCACTTTCTTGTCTTTACATCCCAATGCGCTGATTAACACTGAAAATTTTGACTTTGCACTCGTATAAGGATGGTTTTGTCATTCAATAACACATGCCTCAATAGTGTTAATTGCGAATGTAAACCGGTTTGCACGATGAGCAGTTGTCAGCGAATGCCAGACCACGGGTCTTCTGGAGAATGGCTCTTCTTCTTCTTTTTGCAACCGATTCCGAACATGGCTTTCCGAAACATTATTCACTATGACTACTTAGATTCCACACTTAAATCTTACCACTAAACCATGTGGTTTAGGCTATCGTGTCTTGTCCATACCGTGTCACGGTAAGGAATCTGGTCAACTCTATTCTGTAATTCACAGCCTTCCTAAAGAAAAAATAAATGTCTGTGGTACGTTATGAAGACATGAATGCGTTCGAAAACTAAAATTAAACCAATTAAGATTTTAAATTTATTAAGTACTTGCAAAATTTTATTTTACTAACAATTAACCGTGATTTTATTATTTTAATTTTAATATATAATCATTTCATAAATAAATAAATATTATAACAATACAATTTTAGTAATAACAAAAAAAAATTACACAACTTTTTTAAACAAACACGCAGCAAAGGCAAAAAACGTTTGAACGTTCCTTTTTACTTTTTTATTTATTGTTATCGATTTTCACAATGAAAATTAATTGATTCAATTTTGTCTGTTTATTAAGTTTATTACAAGAATGAAATAAAAATATTTAGTATTTCGAAGGAAATATATATTTACACTTTAAAAAGATTAATATCTCGTATATTTTGTTTGAAGAATTTAGTTGTAGCGGTATTTTATTTGAAGCAATTTGTTATAGTAAGTAGGTACCTAATCGTTTATTACTACCAAAAATGTTACTAGTTACTTGTCTTATAATATGTCTTTTGTATTTGCTCCAGATTTAAAAGCGATGTAAAAGTAAAACATCTTACTTCATTGAAATCAATTTGTTTAAAAATGTGATTCACAAGTTCATTCATAAGTGTAGATCAAGAATGGTCTTCGGTGGCTGCGTACAAAATACTTACATGTATGTTCATAATAAAATAGTTTTATAGTTAAGTACATGTGGTTTAATTCGATACAATATTCAAACATCCTTAGTAATAGTAGTTTACTTAATATTTAAGATAGTTGACATAAAATTTTACAGAAATACCCAAAGAAAAACATGGTGTTTAGAAGGTAACACGAAATACAATTATTTCTTACGTTTTAGATTTATTAAAATCGTTTTTAGCATAAAAACAATCAATTTATTCACAGTTACAACGATTCCGTGCAGAGTCTACGTTGATTCCACGCGTTTCCCAAACGTGGAATTTTTGACAGTTTAAACCACGCGTAAGTCACGTTCATATCACACGGTTTCATTCAAGTGTCATTGAGAATACGCATTTTGAAAATGTCGTAACCATGTACTTTATTGGCGTGGCTTCTTCTGTATAACCTCCCATTCTTTTAAAACCAATTCCTAGCGTCCTGGATTGCTCGTCGTAAAAAAACAAGTTGTAGGTAGAGCTACAAAACTCTGCGAAAAGTCATCTTAGTATGATGTTATGGCCTTAGTTCAGTTTGAAAGTCCATACATCTTCTAAACCTCAGCATATCTTTTTGTAATGTTAATTAACACACTGTTTGACAGTAATTAACATGTTCACAACAAAATCCGTATTTAAAGCAAATGCAAATTCCACCTCTAAACTGGTAAGAATCAAGTGGTGACAAAAAAAAAACAATTCTAGGTTTGTTAATGATTGCAGGCATTGCCATACTCTTAAAAAAGTTTGTAAACACTTTAAAGCTAGTTAGCTAGTTTGATATGCTTTTAAATTTGAAAGATCGGCTCAGATATCAAAATACCCTGTGGCCCTTATTTTGTTTGAGCGGTATATTTTTGCACAAATTAAAACAAAAAATCGGAAAAACTTTCCTATATTTCAATACATTGTGAGCATTGCTCATTCCATTACTCGTTGCGCCATCTCTTGACGACACAAGAGGTTAATCTTACGTTCACTTACGGATAGATGGCGTTTGGTGCTACAAGTTAGAATAAAATTAGTTTGAGAGTTGCTTTGTAAGTACTAAAACTTTGATCGAGCCAACAAACTTTGACTTTTAAAGGTGTCTTTGTCTTAGCTGTTAGTTTTAAATTAATGCTGTGAATCTTTAAATACAATAGTACATTATTTAACTTGTACGGACTGCAAAAGCATACCTATATTTTTGGATTGTACATCGGTGTACACGATTTTTATTTTGTTAGGTATTTTAATTATTTTAAATGCTATTTATTAGTACAAAACGAATTAGGAATAGCGAAAATGAAATAAAAAAAAACTACTTACATTTACATTTTTAATTATGCCTAGTTACTGATTTAAATAAACTTAGACACTCCAATGATAAGTCAAACTATTGTTTTTCGAAATCGACTCCATGTCAAAATAATTAACTGGAGACACTCCAATATCATAAAAACGTCCGATTAATTGAACAATCACGAAATCAAAAATATAGTTTATACAAGTGAAACAAAACAAATATAGGTACTGCAGCTTTTTTTGTAAAAAATGTTATACTTAAGTACTTATTTAAATTAATGGAAAAATACCCTCACCAACGTAAATTATTTTCCATCTTATAAAGTCATTAGCAAATTGATTCCATATAACTTTATTACCTTTTTTCTCGAAAAGATCGACAGCAAACTACACGATCGATGTCATACATATTTATTGGATGATCATCATATTGAACCGGTGGAGGTTTTGCGATGGGAATCGAACACCATTCAGGAATGCACCAGTTAATTGCATCGATGCGATGGTAAAAAGTTGAGTTTAACGTAGGTACTACTTTGCTTGTTTCTTCTTTTAGATATTATTTAGGTACCTATTTTTTTGCCGTGACATCTTCGTCGATTCCCAATATAAGAAAGTAGGTAAGTATTATTAATACTATTTGACATTTTCAAAGCATGTTTTTTTTATTTAATTCTGCTATGTGATTTTGGTTTAGAATAGCACTACTCCCTCTCATACCGTGGGTGTCGTAAAAGGCGACTAAGGGAATCAGCCTTCAAGAGACGGGCAGTCTCTAACAATTTTGGCTAACTGTGATCGCCAACCCGTCTGTCAAGCGTGGAGATTATGACAAACCGTCAGTTTTCAGCTTCGTCATCTGGCTTTGCCCAATAGACAAATCTCTCGTGAAAACTTTGGAGCCTTTATTCCGCTCGATAGCCTCTGTAATGCTATTCGTATCAAATTTGCGAAAGGCGCTTGTCAAAGACCTAGAGCTCTGCCTATTTAGCTGCCGATAGCTATGAGTTCTGAAGCCTCATTTCACGTCTTTGGTCCATGAGTAGGAGTGTGTGGTCGGAGAGTTTCTATAATTTGTGACGGCTGGGTCTTAAAAGACTTTGGTATGTTTAGAAAAAAGTACGATTTTTATTATAGTCAGAATTATGGCTAAAGCAGGCCAAACACGCAAGGTTCTACTCAGTACCTTCCATATTAGTGGCAAAACTAATGAAGATTAAGGTAATTGTGTCGACGGCTTTAAAATAGTTGAGTAAAATGCTTTATTTACTGGGCTGGATACTTTGAGACTGCAAGTCCACGTTAAAAAAATTGTTTGTATTTTTTGTTAGAAATGGACAAGAATAATTTAGCCAAGTATATACTTAGTTAGATATTGTCAAAAAAAAAATATTGTACTTAGTAGACCTTTCCATTGAAAATAAGATTTCTGATCATAAACCAAGGAATCCTACAATGTGAATGTTTGGAAATGTTGATGTTTTGTTACTCAATCACGCGATAACCGCTCAACGGATTTAAATGAAATTTGGCACATTTATTATATAATACTCAGATCATCTCAAACAGAAATCGTAACGATGCCAACGGTTCGCCAGCACAAAGTTTACTGACAGTAGACCTAGAAACTATCGCGTAAGTGTCGAGAACGTATCGTCAAAAAATGTATGACATATTGAGCAGCGTTCCTACCGGACGTAAACGGAACTACATTTTCCTATACATTTATTAACGATACGTCTTCAATACTATCAAAGTTTTTTGTGCTAGCCCTACAGTTAGCAGCAAATCCGTAACAAATCCTGTCAAAATTCATCTTCTTACCGCTTTTGAACATTAATGACTGTTGAAATAAAATTGGACTCTAACTCTGAACGAATGGAATGAAAACTCAAACATATTTTGCATCCACATATCCTTTTAATCCCACGCTAGGGGAAAACCCGCCACAGGACCTACGGATGTTGTTAATTGGACAGTAGTAGACAAAGGCCAATAATAAGAACCCAGATTACAGATGAGCACAGCGAGCGAGAGATTTTCGTTAAGGGCATAGTCACACTGTGAGCTTCCAACCGTATTGTTCATATTATTGTTATACTAGCTTTCACGCGCGTGGTTCCCGTTCCCGTGAGAATAACGGGAAAAAAGTAGGCTATGTTACTCTTCGTCTATTTAACTATAACTGTATGCCAAAAATCATCTTGATTGGTTGCTTAATTAGGGCGTTTACAATGAAACGCTGCTGAAATCGTTTGTTTATGAACTGCCGCTGGACACAGATTATTTATAAATAAACGAAAAATTATCTGTTTAATTGCAAATCGGAAGATACTATAATTCGGCAGTTAATAAATACACTCGATTATTTACAAACAATCGGTTGTTTCTAAAAGACGGTGACAGATACAAAAATAGAGGTTTGTAAATACAAAGCTTCAATCATATGAATTTCATTCCAGAGCATTGGACCGGAATTTTAAAAGTTGTTGGTTCGAGTCCCGTTTGAGCAGTTTTGATCGACGCAAATCAAACCGTTTCTTTTAGTCGTTAGTACTATTTGACATTTATTTATGCAACAAATAAACAATAAAAAAATTATAACAGATGCAACAGTTTTTATCGAATTACTTGTCAAAGTAAGTCAACAAGACCTAGATACTAAACAAAGTGGTATGTACAAAGTTGTAATCATTTAAGTACCTAACTATGTATATTTTAAGTTCGGTTGGTGGTAGGACTTTTTGTTACCTACTCCGCCTGGCTAGCTACAACCATCTTATCCAAGTCTGACGTCATAACAACAATGTTTTCAGCATTGCTGTGTTCCGGCAGTTAGACCTAAGATAGCCAGTTCCACAGTGATTGAGGATTCCGGGGGTGGCTCGCTTTTTTCTTCAGCCTTATCAATACTTAACATAAGGTATGATGAATTTTTCACCATCTTTCATAAAAAAGTAAAAAAGTAATGATGCGTTTTCCTTTAGTACACAAAAGGAAGGCTCCACTGCAAAGCTAAGAGAGGCCAACTATAAAAATGTTTGGACCAACAATATATTTGTTAATCTTAGTTTAGTCTATGAAAATCAAGATTTAAATTATTTATTTGAAGCAATAAACTCGAAATAAGTAATTTATTCATATTTCGTTTAGCTAAATTTCCATTGTGACCTGCGCTTTATGCGCTCTTTGATTAACACTATGTTTGAAAGGATTGAATATGATACAGCGAATTTTTGTGAATGTGCTGGATATTATATGACCTTTTGGCTGAAAAGCTCAAAGAACTTAATATGGTTAAAATTAAAATTAAAGACATTTTTTACGCACTTTAGAGTTGAATTTTCAAAATCTTTATAAAGTACATAGGTTATTCGGAAAATTGATAGCAACTGAATAAATACAACCTCTTCTTTCATGAAACTATATTGAATTTAAAAAACGTAGTGATTACTTGCTCAGTGCCTTATTGGTTTCGTGAATTTAAACGTGGTCGAGAGAACTTAAACGATGACCCCAGACCTGGCCGACCACCAACTGCAGTAACTCATGAAAACGCCATCAGGGTAGAGTGGCTATTGCGAGAGAATAGACATATTGCACATCGAGAGATACAGGCTGAACTAAACATTGGATCACAGGCAGATTCCACCATCCTGCATGAACACCTCAAAGTTAGGAAGCTTGCTTGGCGAAGGATACCTCATTCTCTCACCGATGACCAAAAATGCCGTCGTATTGATTGGTGCAAATTTATTTTAGAAAAGTTCAAAGGAGGAACTTCGCAAAATGTATCCTACATTCGTACAACTGACGAATCATGGATATATAGCTACGATCCTCTCACAAAGCAGCAATCGACGAGATGGGTGTTTGAAGAGGACGATTTTGCCACAAAATGTAAAAAAAATGCTTCGTGGGCCGGCGAAGAATTTCGGCAGTTTTTCGACCTGCAAGACACCTTTTTTAAATATTTTGAAAACTGGTTCACCTGAATGCATAAGTGCATTGGGATTGGAGGGGGATATTTTGAAAAGCTGTAAATAAACTTTTTTTTTATATATTAACTATTTTTCATTTCACTAACTATTTTTGGAACAGCCCACGTAAAAAATATATTTAGTTTCAAACTGCGTCTTATTTTATGGTTTTCTAGACATCGACAGCGCCTTTCAACCTTAAAAATGATTATTATTACAACGAGTACGTGCGCAACGAAAAAAAACGTCGAAAGAAATGTGTTTGAACACAAATCCACGGTGATGTGCAGTGAACTAATCACTTACTCTACAACAATTACAATACAATTAATGGAGTATGACTTTAGTCAACCAAGTACATTATTCAATTATTTTATAAACCAAATAACAATTTCATCGTTTATACTTCATTCTCATTAATCGACTGCAGTCTAATAAGAGTAAGGTTCATAAAATTTTAAGTGTCTGTTGATATTTTGCTTGCGACCTACCGGTTCGTATTTCTTAATAAAGCATAAACCAAGTAGAAATTATTCACATGGTTATTAAAACGTCGTTAGCTACATAGTAAGAAAACGACGTGAGGACCTACTACGAAAAAGAATTATTGCGATAAACTCTAGTACGAAAATTCAATTTCTTTCAATTTGAACCTTATAATCAACCCGTTTGTACGGTGCAACCGTGCATTTCGCCAAATCATCAATTTATTTATTGTATTAAATAATTATAATTTACATCAGTTCACGTCACCACACACATCGCGGCGGACGCGAGCTCATATATCGTATATTTAGCATAGTAGTATCATTTTACGTTATCAATTGTTCGTGTAATAATAAACAAGTTTAAATCAATATCATCTTTTAGTTATTTATCACAGCATCTCTAGGTGTCTCGTACACCGTTAATATAATGAAGGGGAACGAATAACCTCTCAGTCATCGGAAAACGAGACTATAGATATTACATTGTTGTGCGACCGCAGGCGGTATTGCGCTGCTTTACAAAATATTCGATTATCGTTAAGGTTCGACTTACTTAATCAAAGTAGCCCCCCTAAATGCACCTTATCTCGTTAAAGTACAGAATAAATAGAATGTAACTAAGGCACTTAATGTAACGAAACCATAATCGAATTGAATATTAACATGCCTGCTAGTTTATATTATGCGAAAATGTAACTTATTTACTTGCATCTTGTGTATTGAATAAGTACCTCAGTTATTATCATAGTTAAAACAATAGTTCATGTATCAATAGTTTTGCAAGGAAATGCGTTTAAATAATACCACCTACGTAGTGACAAAATTTATTTTAGTTTGGAATAACTCTTCCAAAGTGTTTTTAGGGTTCCGTACCTCAAAAGGAAAAAAACGGTACCCTTATAAGATCACTTCGTTGTCCGTCCGTCCGTCCGTCCGTCTGTCAAGACCGTTTTTCTCAGGAACGCGTGGAGGTATCAAACTGAAATTTTTATATAATACTCAGGTCTACCTGTCCCTTGGAGCTGTAAAAAAATTAAAATTCTAAACCAAAGCAATCAAAAGATACAGCCGTTTATGCCGCAAATTTCCGCAAATTTTCGAAACTCGCACGGGAATCAAAACCTACAGGGTACTTCCCGTGAACATAGAATCTTTAAATTTGGTACGAAGTAACGTCTTATAATACATATAAAGGAAAAATTGCGAAAACTGTAAATGTTTAGTTACATCAATAAAAAATATTTTACGGAACCCTCGGTGCGCGAGTCCGACTCGCACTTGGCCGGTTTTTTAGTTTAGAGGATATTCAACCGCCAACAATCTGTACTACATTAAAACCTTACAATAGCACTATAAAAATCGCTTGTATTACATTAGGTATAAGGCTGAAGGTCAATTACGTAAAAACTGATGTGCCGTGGACTATAGGTACTTAATAAAAAAAAACTTACGATGAACGCAATTTTGAGCCATCGCCGTATTTACTTGTCGAACCAATATTTCCCACACGCCATTATTAAAACATTACCCCACGATTTCAGCCGGGCAATATCGGTACAATGAAATTACCCTCAATTCCCTTCAATGATGTAAAAAGTAAATACAACATAATCTTGCAGCGATACTCGACGATTATGAGTGCGCGAGTTGGCTTTTTACGCGGTAGACCACGTCAATGATTTCTTTACACTCATATTTATAAGTATGAAAAATTTTAATATAATTTTGTGAAAGTAAAGAATGTTTATCGTGACGACCTGTTTGATGTATATGTACCTACGGATGGCCGTCAAGAGGTTCGATTCCCGGACAAGACAAATATTTGTTTCCATGAATATGTCTTTTGACGGCCTCCGTGGTAGAGTGGTGCGAACACCGGTTTCATGGTGTCGCCTACTCTTGAAGTCCTGGGTTCGAATCCCAGTAAGGGCAAATGTTTGTATGATGAATACGAACATTTGTACCTCAGTCATGGACATTTTTATAGGTCACCGTCTTTTTGCAAGAACCGTTTGTTTGTAAATAAGCAAGGGTATTTATAAACTGCCGAATAATTGTTAACAGGCAGCATGATTTGTAAAATGCAGTATTTTCGTTTATTTATAAATAATCATTGTCAGTTTATAAACAAACGAGATCAGCAGCGTTTATATGTGAACGAGCCGGTATCAAATGCACATATCACGGCACGGCAATTACCCGTAGTTACTGTATACGTGGTACCCGGTCATCTGAATGGCCCATGGATTGGTAGCACGGGTGTTAAACAGTTGTTCATCAACACGTTTAGAGTTACGTACATTAATATGTTTTGGCGCGCACTGTTCATTGAAATAAAACAACTTTTACGGATATCACACGCGCTATATTTTCACGAACTAAGTTGTAATTATTGTCCTTATTTTTAGGTTTTTAGGGGTTTTTGATTTTGACGGGATGACATCCCGTGACCACGGCAGCTGTAAAGGTGCCAAAACGTCGGGTAAATCAAAAAACCCCTAAAAACCAAAAAATACGGACAATTACAACTTAGCTCGTGAAAATATAGCGCGTTTGATATCCGTAAAAGTTGTTTTATTTCAACGTTTAGAGTTATTAAGCACTGGATGGTCATTCTTCTATTTCTTCGGCCGCAGGCCCCGTTTCTTTAATTTTCAATGTGTTTTCACTTTGTATGTGAAACAAACCGATAAAAACTGTTATTTAGCACTAAAAACCGTCCAGCACACGTTGTTTACGTTGTTACGTATTTCAACCAATCGGCGAAAAGCATGCTTTTCGAAAAGCGTATTGTACGTATGCGTATGTCGATCGTCATACGCATACGTACAATATAACGGAGAGATTTATAATTCATCGAAAAATCGTACATTTTATTGCAAATCCAATTGTCCGTTTACTATAATATCGGCGGTTTATAAATACCCTCGATTATTTACAAACAATCGGTTCTTGCAAAAAGACGGTGACATATATATTTCTCATAACAAAAGCCTTACAGTGCTTACTTTGGGGCTAGATATAAATGGTGTGTGTGATTGTATGAATTTATTTATTCATTTAATGTTGATGCCAATATTTGATCTACGAGTATACTCATTACTCATACTCAAAAATTAAACCATATTCACCAGCCATTTTTTATGTCTCCACTAACTTTGCACATGCCTTCCCTAAGAAGGGTGTGGAGAATGGGCAGTTACGAACTACGCAATCGTTATATGGATCTGCAAGTGTTTAGGCGCTACTATACGACTGAAGCGAAATAGCACCGTTTACTGCCTCTATGGTCTAGTGGTACAACCACAAGTATCAGCCCCCAGGGGTCCCGGGTTCGATTCCCAGCGGGTTTACATATTTTATTCGGTTTAGTTGGTGATAAGACTTGTAGTAAGTCCGCCTAGCAGGCTACCACCATCTTATCTAAGTTTGACGCCATAACAACAACATTTTAAGCATTGCTGTGTTCCGGTAGTTACAGATAAGATAGCCAGTGCCTCAGTGATTGAGGATTCCGGGAGAGGCTCGCTTCCATCTTCAGCCTTATTAATACTTAACATCAGGTAAGATGAAGGCTAAAGAGTCTCCCCGCGGGTCATAAAAAAAAGTAATAACAAAATATACTGATACTTTTTCGGTGCCATATTGTAAATCCAATTACGGAAATAACCGGTATATCATAAGAGCTGTGAAAAATTATAACGTTAACTTTAGTCATATAGATATATTTAATACCAAATTTGTTACATTAAAAAAAGACGCTATTAAAAAAATTGCATGATTAAATTTAAAACCTAAATGTTTTGTTATAAACTTTGTTTTGTCAAAAAGAACTTTTCATTTTATAAAATTTTAATATAGGTATTTATTACCAAATTTTACATTCATACTAGAAGCAGTAAACTAAAACCTTAATGATTTGTTATAGAATTTGTTTTGTCATTAATATATACATTTTAATTCAAGTAAATTTTGTTTATATCTTGTAGATGTTAGAAGTTATTTTTTTTAGTGGTCTGATCAACATTACCAGTGTATTAGTTAGTGGTGGAAACTCTTTTGGCTACATATACTAAAATTATGTTTTATCTTTATTGTGCTATTTAATGCTGTATGTATCCCTTAAATAAATAAATAAATTAAAGCACGCGCGCGGGAGCGAGACCGATTTTGCATATTTGGCGAAAAAACCACGAAATCACTTCGTAATCAATCACTATAGCGATTAAATAGAAATAAAACTACACGATGCAAAATATTCTTTGTGTCCATTAATCAACCCAATTTTTTAGGTGGTCATTTCGAAAAGCAAAAGTGTCGGGGTAAAACTTCTCGTACGTTACAAATCTAAATAAAGGTATGAAGAAATGTATATCTTATTACCAGATTTTGAACATCTCTAACCATCTTATACTTTTATGTCAAAAAGTACATAATTTCCGAATAGCCTCTAGACGACTGAAAATTTAGCCGAGACCAACAGATTATCATGCCATCTGAAGGACCGAGTCTTTGGTCACCCACCCATTATATAGTTGACGTTATAGCAACTGTCTCATTTCAGTTGACGTTATAGCAACTGTCTCATTTCAGTTGACGTTATAGCAACTGTCTCATTTCAGAGACAGTTGCTATAACGTCGTAATCGCAGAGCGACGCGTTATCGCCATATCTTTTATTTTATTTTTTATTTATTTATTTATTTATTAGGACTGCTAGTGAAAATTACATTGAATCATACATAGGATTAACAACGACAATTGGTAAGTTCATGCAAAATGTAAAATTCTATTAAAGGCTGCCACATCATGCTCCTAAATACGGACGGTTTTTTTTTAGCAAAAAAAAAATATGTTAAGAAAATAAAAACAAGAAATTCTTATGAATACATAAACCTAGTAGTAAAGAAAGAAAGTAAATTACATGTAATAATTGATAAGAAACATCTGAAAAAGACTATGCATCACTCAACAACTCTGTCACCTTCTTTTATTGATAAACCTTCTCCTTTTTTGGTTCCGTTTCGACTAATTTCCTAACATTACATCGAGCCCACCCAGTCATTGACATTGCTTAGCGTTAAATGGGTAGCGGAAGTTCAGTGGGACACAGTAAACAGAGACAGCCATCAGACTGACCAAAACAGGAAGTGTGTTGGTACAACATATCAGTCAGAACTCTCGAGCAAATATGTTTAAACGATTTGTAGCTATTTTAGGAATTTCAATGGTCATTCCTTTTTCTTAAATTGACAATATTTTTTGTTGGACACTGGCCTTCCTTTATTTTAGCTTTAAACTATTTGCTATATTGATATTTTTATAATTGAAAAATATTTAGAAAAAATCGACTCAGCTCACAAGTTATTCTCCGACGGGACTCGAACCCGCGACCTGTAGGTCTATCAATACTACTAAAAGAATACCGTGACTGACTGACAGACAACGCACAGCCCAAACGGCTTAACCGATTAAGCTGAAATTTCGCATACAGTATCGAGGAAGTAAAAGTAGAAAAATGTTTGAGATATAGAACAGCATTCATACCGTACGTAAATGGAACGACGTTACGTGCTTGATACTTACTCGATAGTATTTCGATAGTTTTTCGTGTTAACCCTACAGGATGCTTTAACGATGTAGATGATCACTAAAAAAGTTATTTTTTGGTATTTCCACGGAATAGGGAATAAAAGAGGATTGTATTGTAACCTAATTCCTCGCGGACGAAGTGGAAGAGCAGTAGGCTAGTTTGGAACAGTCCGACTGGAACATTAAGTACCTATTTATCTGTATATCGGTAAATAAAGTGCAATCTGGGATAATTAGAAAGCGCTGCGGGCGAACATGAACTTCGTCCTCGTCATTCGTTGCTGACGAGAGTGTGAACGGTTATATTACTTCAAAAGCTCAATATACACGACTTAATCTGTAAAATGAAATCGCATAAACAGTATTTTGAACAAAATAACGCCCGCATTCTTTTATCCTCATTTAATAAATAATTCCGTCCCAAGCCCCCAATACTCGTAATACCTATGCTATCAAAATTCCTTTCCATAAAACATTTCATATTTGCATTCAAAACCGTTGTTTAAGCAAATGCATACCGCAACCGATGCTAATTGGCTGTAATAATGGGAGTTTATGTTACCAGAACGGAAGTCGACACCAAGACAATCGATCTCTACCTAGACTGCATTTTGCACTACTATTCTGTAAGAACATTTCATATTACGAGGGGTGTTCATTAAGTAATGAGAATGACATATACAGGGTGGTAATTTAAAACGGGGCACGAAGAGCCGATGTAGATGCATGAAAACGTTCTTAGGAAACCATCCTTAATTTTTTGCGAAATTTTGAACTGCATTTACCGATTTTGAAAAAAAATTACAGTCAGCTGAAAAATGATGAATTTTCAAAAAAAAAATTATGGCAATCGATTCTGTTCCTCATGAGAATCAAAACACTCTTATGACACCAACTGAGGTATGAGCACTAGGTAAGTCAGAAATCGCGTAAAACTATTAATTAGAAAACGCATAGTTATTCTGCTGACTGTACATGTTTTTCAATTGCAAAAATGCAGTTAAAATTTTCTCAAAAAATTAAAGATGGTTTCCTAAGAACGCTTTCATGTAGCTACATCGGTTAAGATACCTGCCCGTCGTGCCCTGTTTTATATTTCCACCCTGTATACTGTTTGGTAAGAAAAAAAAGTAACACTGGCAGGCATTGCTGGGCATAGCTCATTGTAATAATATTAAAAAAGAAAAGTTTTCGATACCCTTTTGTTTTTTTTTATGTAGTCATTCGTTTCCTTCGTTTCGGAACACGTTCTCGAAAATGGAGAACATTAAAAAAATTTATTGAAGAAAAATTTTTTCAAAAAGGAATTTTATTTAGAAAAAAGATAACTGCTAAGTCACTCCTAAAATGTGGCTATATAAAAAAAACATTTAATAGCAGATAACTGCGTCTTAGTCATTCTCACATCTCAATGAACACATCTCGTACACAGTACCTGTAAGTTGTAGCAGCAATAAAACATGAAAGTTCTGTGTTCGTTACGAGAATAATAACGTAATACTGTTTAGAGCAAGCGCAGACGACGGATAACGGAGGACTTTTTGTCCGCGACACGTCTTTATTGTTAACCAAATAAGATTCAACTTAGACCGCGTATGTCCGCGTATGTCCGCGTATGTCCGCGTATGTCCGCGAAAAGTACGCGATAGTCCTCGTTATTTATTCAACTTTATGTTCTTAGTAATAAGGTTGTGTCGCGGACAAAAAGTCCTTCAATGTCCGTCGTCTGCTCAGGCCATTAGAGCAAGCGCAGACGACGGATAACTGAGGACTTTTTGTCCGCGACACGTCTTTATTGTTAACCAAATAAGATTCAACTTAGACCGCGTATGTCCGCGTATGTCCGCGAAAAGTACGCGATAGTCCTCGTTATTTATTCAACTTTATGTTCTTAGTAATAAGGTTGTGTCGCGGACAAAAAGTCCTTCAATGTCCGTCGTCTGCGCAGGCCATTAGAGCAAGCGCAGACGACGGATAACTGAGGACTTTTTGTCCGCGACACGTCTTTATTGTTAACCAAATAAGATTCAACTTAAACCGCGTATATCCGCGAAAAGTACGCGATAGTCCTCGTTATTTATTCAACTTTATGTTCTTAGTAATAAGGTCGTGTCGCGGACAAAAAGTCCTTCAATGTCCGTCGTCTGCGCAGGCCATTATAATCATTGCGAGAGTCAAGATTCTGTCACGTTAGTTCGATTTCTTGTCCATTACATTAATCCAGTACTTATCCAATATCTTATAATATTTTGAGAGTGCGTTATTTGAAAGTCTCTAAATAGGAACAAAAGTAGGCGAGGGTAGTATTTATTTATATTTATTGAAGTTGTCAAACTCATCGGCATGCATCATTCGGTTTCGTGATCATTGTGTTCAATTTAATTAACAGCTATGTTGAGTTTGACTTTTGAAGCTATTGAAATAGTGTATATTAATTTGATAGGTGAATTAATAAAAAATAAACGAAATTCTGGTGCTATGTGAATGTGAGTCGAGTGATGGGTGGCGTCTAAGGATTGCGGGGTTTACTGGATCTTAGGTTTTTGATAGTTTTGATAAAACACAGTCACGTTTGAACTAAATATTTTGTAATTTGTTTTTCGTACAACCTCATTGAACTAACATACTTTGTTCGGATCCAATTCTGTAAGATACCTTTTTGAAATAAACGTAAATGTTACTTTCATTTATAACAAAATGAGGAATATAACTTTATCAAAATTAAACAACTCAAATAATAAAATAAAAAAAACCGGCCAAGTGCGAGTCTGACTCGCGCACCGAGGGTTCCGTAAAATATTTTTTATTCTATGATGTAACAAAAAATTTACGGTTTTCGCCATTTTTCCCTTATCTGTACTATAAGACATTCGTCATCAGCCATTTTTAATGTCCCCACTGCTGAGGCACTGGCCTTCCTTATGGATAGATAAGGAGATGTCTTTAAGACATTATCGTACCAAATTTCAAGATTCTAAATTCATGGGAAGTACCCTGTAGGTTTTGATTCCCGTGCGAGTTTCGAAAATTTGCGGCATAAACGGCTGTATCTTTTGATTGCTTTGGCTTAGAAGTTTGATTTTTTTCACAGCTCCAAGGGACAGTAGACCTGAGTATTAGATATAAATTTCAGTTTGATACCTCCACGCGTTCCTGAGAAAAACGGTCTTGACAGACGGACGGACGGACGGGCGGACAACGAAGTGATCCTAAAAGGGTTCCGTTTTTTCCTTTTGAGACACGGAACCCTAAAAATCAACAATATTCATAATTAAACACGTTCTCCTATTATATTGATGAGCGCTTAGTATAAGTTTGTAAATGTGCAGACGTTACTATTGCGTTTGAGTAAATTTTTGCCCCTTAGATCTAATAATAATAATTAGAGCGAGATTTAAAACTCTTAACGCAAACGGGATTTACACATTTACAAACTTACACTCGAGTTTTGATACCGAAATAAGTCACTTAAGCGCTT
The DNA here is from genome assembly GCA_910589605.1 of Chrysoteuchia culmella. NCBI lineage: Eukaryota > Metazoa > Arthropoda > Insecta > Lepidoptera > Crambidae > Chrysoteuchia > Chrysoteuchia culmella. The sequence goes on from OU342653.1 coordinate 15,076,031, forward strand.
GTGTTACATACCTATCTAGAATATGAATTATATTATTTTACTTAATAATATTTTATCATTAACGTACAATAATACAAGCCTACAAGTTCACTTCCTAAGTTAAGTTAGCGGATAAATTGTCAGAAGTAAATTTAAATTTTATTCTGACTATAATCTACCAGTTATAGTTACTAGCAACAATGGCATTTCCCGACCACAATGACAGGATAATCATACCATGTCGCAGCCTGACACAACCTCCGTACTGCAATTACACATCTTGATATGTACTACTTATACAGTAGTTTATTAAGTTAATTGTAAATTAAATTAGAAAACTGCGTTGCTTCCCATGATTCTTTCATAAGCAATTGTTCGTAAGCTTGTTAATGGACTGAATACTTAAAAAACAGGATTTTTACCATGTTTAGTATTTGAAATTGATATTTCGTTGCAGTTGCATGCACAATACTGCCGTCATAACAAGAAAAGACGTATCTAACATTTTAAATGGTTGAATTCATATTCACAATCAGTAAAAAAGGACGCATTTACTAGTATTTTCTTTTAATTTCATAACTGTGACCGCAACCCAAAAATATTTGCTTCAAAACACAATGTTTAGTAAGTAGAAAAGTCAGTACTGACGCACAATAGATAGAATAGACGCATCTGAGTAGATACATACATACGTCTTATTACTTTAAGAAATATTGGTCTAATCATAAAATGAAAATACGTAACTGCACTGGTCATAGAAAGAAAGGACGCTTCTGCGTAGAAGCGTCTTTATATTTTAGTATAACCATAAAATCAGTCAGATGCAAGTAGTCGAACCGTCTTTTCTATCTAGTATTTATAGGCATGTGGAGTGAAAATGGATTTTAGTTATAATTGTTGACATATTTTCATTATAATTTTGATAAATTTGATTTAAACAAGGCAAACTTGATTCGCTGTTAAGATTTTTCAGCTATTTTGTTTGCTATAAAGCACCTCCAACCGGTTTAGTCGACTAATGTCAGATTCTACAAATGCCAGACTCGTTTTTAACGCCAGATTCTACAAATGCCAAAAGAGTATCTAAGTTACGATAAAACGAAAATACTGATGAAGAAAGGCGTAGATACGTCTTTTCATCGTGGTATCATGAATTTCCTCTTTTTTTTTACTAAGAAGGAAAGGAAAATTACATTTATATAATATATCATATAAATATTAATATGCCAGAAAATATCTTAAACTATGACCTACAATTTTGCATACTAACATTTTTAACTTTTACCTTTATTTTTGCCGAATACGAATTTCTTTTTGCAAAAAGATTACAAATGTGTTTTTTTCTCGGTTGGAAGTTAAAGGTATATACGTCTTTTTCTTATGGCGGCAAAAGGCACAGCAAATACTTACAAACATGGAATCATGGCAAAACACCCGTTTTTCGTAATAATCATTGTTATAGTTACCGGTGGCGAATGGTCCATATATACCGGTTCCCATCAGCTTCCATGCAGATCATAATAATTATATCATTAATTAGTGCCCCCAAATAGTTAAATATACTATTTGGGATGCTAGGCAGCTGCAAAGTCAATCAAATATTTTGTTTGCTTTGTATTTTATTATGTAAATAATAGATCTTGATATACCATATTTATTATATATAGCATATTTCGACCCCGAGCCACTGATTGCTATATGTTTAAAGTGAAAATATAACCTATTATATTTTACTTAGATTTCGTCAATACAGTGCATTCGAAGTGTAATAAGTACAATCTTTTTGTGATTACTTTCAAGTTATAATTACTGTAATCAAATCTGAGATAAAATCAGACAACCAAGATATTGTTGAGAATAAAGACTAGATTTCAAAACACCAATTACTAACTAAGCAATTATTGAAGACTGATATTACCTAACGACAATTTTGTTGTAATTCAATCCACTGATAAGGTAGTTGCCTTCAATATACCTTTCTATGGCCCAGTTCTTCAAGTTAAGTGATATCTAGTTTGAAAGGGAACAAACATTATAGGGTTGAATAATAAGCTACAGTATTTATTTCGTAATGAACCTGACGCGACATAGAAAACAATCGGACCATAAGTATAATGTAATGGCAACATTATACAAGTACAAGTCTTGTAAAAATAAAGCTTGGTGACGTCAGAACCGTTGTACTATCTTTGACACTACAACTTTTGCTGTCTCTACCTCTCGTACCAACTGTTTTATCAAATTTGGCACGTTCGATGACATCATCAGCGGGCCTACCATAATCTATTAGAAACCATCATGTCATAAGTACGTTTTGTTTTTATTAAAGCTGCCACCTTATATGATACCATCTTATACACACCTCACACTTTAGAGCCGATGATTGAGCGAAGACTTCACAAAACTTCCGTCATAAAACAAACTTACTTTAACCCATTAACGCCTGCCGTACTATAGATAGTACAGTACTTTAAGTTAGGATAAAAGTTAACTAATGAGTTTTTTACTCTAGCAACTTTTTAACCAGTCGTCTAAAGTTAACACAATAATCGAATACATGAAACTAAATGCAATTATTAAAAAATATAAAGGTAGTCACAATTTTGTTCAAAGAGTTTTTTTTCATTTATGGGTGAGCACTTATTTCTTTTATTATTAAAAATGTAGCTTTACAATTCGTTAAATACCATTTTTGTTTATTCTATAACATACCTTTCTTTTATGAAATGCATAAAAGTATTATATTTGTATAAAATTTTACGAGCTATTTGACGAAATGTGCTGCTGTACTAACATTAGTAGAATAGGCGATTGGCTAGCAGGATAAAACAGCTAAGTGAAAAAACTTTTTATTGTGTTTAAAGCTGTTCAGACTAGTTTTTGGTTTTATTATTTGAATTTTTGTTTCACAAAATGACCCTTTGCTTGCAGTCTTTTCATACTAAATAAAAAACTACTTAAAACTTCAAAAATGGCTAACCGATGTAGTTTTACGCTACTGCTTTGGTTTAAGAAGCCCTACACGACATAATCAATCAAGAATATTTAGCTGATGCCATTTAGGGCTTCTGGTAATTTATGGCTTTTTCGTGCTGTTCTCTACTCCATCCAGACATTATCACTGATGAAGAGGAAGGTGGAGACGACGATTTCTACTGAAATGAATTTCCCCAAGATGATTCTAGTAATATAGCGGAGACATGCTACTGTCGTTGAAGATGAATAAAGCACTGAAAACCATACACCACCCACGACATCTGCACCATCTAGATACTTCACGGAATACTGCTACTTTTACTTCGTAAAACTGGATACGACTTGTGGAAGTAATTTTGAGCTGCCTACTTGGAAAAAATGGGTGCCTATTTACTCCGTTTCTACACCTTTCTTGTGCTTCTTCTGTTTGGAGACATCAGGAAGAGTCAAAGGATGGTGTGCTACGCGAAAACTGAAAGTGGATGTACTAATACCTCATATGTTCCAAAATTATAACAAAGGAACGGGAGGAGTAGACCAAAAGGTCCTGTCTATCAGACTATACCGAATTGGGGTGAAGGGAAAGAAATGGTTATGGGTTTTATTTACATATATCCTGACTATTTCGAATGCATGGAGATGAAATCGTTTTGCAAATCCTGATGGTCGCATAGAACAGCTCACGTTCTGCAGACACATAGCACGCATATATTTGAACCACTAAAAGAACACCAAAGCTACGTCCTCTATAATTGACGGAGGAAATAGTAAAAACATTGGTCAAAACTTTCAAAAAATACCAAACTAACTGAGATGTGTTGTGTGCTATCTAATCGACTCAAAATAGCATAATACTAAGTGCTTAAAAACGCCTGGATAAAGGACGCTTTGCTTTAAGTATCTCGTGAGCGCTCATTGTACTAAACTTAGTGTGTACTAAGTTTAGTACAATGGGCGCTCACGAGAGCAAATCCGTAAAGCACCAAACCCAGCAAGACCCTTGTTTAACCCTTGAAAAACATAACTTTCGAATATTTTATTGATATTTTTTATTTGCAATGTCCTAAAAAAGGTGGTTTTATAAAAAATATTAAAACTGGTTTAGTAAAATTTATGTTGGATTGTATTTGGGCGTTCGTAGTACGAAATAGCATGATAAGATGGAAACAATAAACTAGAAGAATTAACAATGTCTATGTGAAGGAAGATTTAAAAAAAGTTGGGAAATACAGTATAATTCTGTGTAAAAGAATGAGATAAACATTAGTGAAATATATTTATTTTCTATGACACTACACACAATTCTATAATGCAAATTCAAACTCCGAAGAAAATGATAAGAAACCAATTTACGATTGTTGCACAAACCGACATCTCAATATTTCCCGACTCTTGCGCACAATCACAACATCGTTCGACACGACTTACTGGTTACGTATTGAATAAACTGTTCACATGAGTGCTGTCACTAAATTATACTGTACTCTGTAATGTAAATGCCAATTATTGTATTTCAAATGTACCAAATTCAAATGTAAAAATGAAAACACTTCAAAAGCCAATAAGATATTATTTTTCTTTTTGGTTTTTGAAGTCTGTTTTCTTTTTCTATAAAATGTTTTTTATTTCACATTTTTTAAAGGTAGATATTTTGCTTTTTGTATTTTGAAGTCTCACGCTGACACTTGTCGAGCGTGTGAAACAATCTACCCAAAGTTTTGGGAAGGTACATGAACGCCCACAAGCATAAGACTAACACGGGCAGAAATATTTGCGATTAAAAAAGTGTTGCGGTTATGGGGACCGCTGGTAAGTGGTTAAGGGAAAAAGAATCTTCTTTTTTAAGTCGGTTAAAAATAACATTATAAACAAACATTTAAAAATCATAAATTAAATTGCTGTTTCATCTTAATCGATTAAATGTTTCTTTCGAATGCGAGGATATTTCTCTCATTGCAAAAAAAAGAATGCTATCCTACAGCGTGGAAAAGGAAAAAATATTGGAAAATTTCGACGGTTTCCCATATGGCTCGGTCCTCAATTAAAAGAGCATAGACCGCTTAGACCGGACATCGAATGGTTGTGGGTTCGAGTCCTGTCTGACAACAGCTTGTGAGATTTTGCTTGTATTTTTCAATTAGAATATAATATATCATAACTATATTATACTAATTTCAAAATATACAGTAAACTATAAAATTGAAAATTAATTTAATGCGTACATTTTTGTTGATGCGATACTAATATCTTTATAATTGTATAATGAGATAAGATAAGAAAAAATAAGATAAATGTTTATTTCTATCATATACAGCACACACATTCAATACACAAGAATAAAACACAAAAACTGAGGAACAAATAAATTTATATCATCTCAATCTGTGAATCTCTATAGTTACTGAACACCTATTTGTCCTTTTCCACAAAACAACACAGAATAAAAACGACGCTGTAGGTAGTGGTAGGTACGTTTATAAATTCGCTATCAAAATAAAAATGTAATAATAAAGTTTTCTCACTTTGCATTGTTTCGTTTTTTTATAATAAGTTTTAATACGTTTTAAAAGTTCATTGATAACTGCGGTGACCAAAATGATAAATCTTAAAGTCTACATTCACAGAGGAATGGTTGTCATACATTTCCACACAAACACCGTCGAGATAACTCCGTAGCTACTTCCTTGGCTGTCAAAATATAGATAAAAAGTTATTGTTTGGTCACCAGTCTATTTAGTACATAATCTTTTTTCGTGCCTCGTGTAAGATTAGCTCAATATTTCTTCAAAGAGTAAGATGCTAATTCCACCTCCAAACTTTTCGAATACAAATCCGCACTTTCACCAAGCGGACCCAAATCTCCCTTAGCGTATAATGGTGTCAAGATCACTCGACACGACCTGTGCATTAGGGTGGAGCGAATTTTTTTTTTTTACATTTTGGATACGGCGGAATGCGGAAACGGTGCCCTGTACTGATACATTCAGAATATATCAGGACAGCAAACATGAATTTTGACTAGAAGTACTGCCGCATGGCCATTGAAAATTTCAAAAATCCTGAAAATAAGGGATTTTGGTAAATGTAAAACAGGTACTAAAAATTGAGGAAATCGTATGTTTTATTAAATAATTTAACACTTTACATTATAGACAGTGAAAAAAAAACAAAAAATAATATACTTTTCATTAAATGTCCTCAAAAAAAAAACCTCTAAAATTATTATTTTTTCGCCGTTTGGTGAGCTACGACTGTGGCTACGTACTCTTTTTTTGTGTTGAAGACCGGCATAATATTGCACGATTTTAACTTGTTTCGAATCCATCCTTCACGTTTATCTGGCCCACACACAGCAACACATGACTCAGTGACCAGCTTAATGCATCTTTCAGTAGCTTGTGAGTGGCATGGCATTTTGCTAAATGTAGGCAGAATCTCCGTTTCGACTATTTTAATATTCCGAATAGCTCTATAAATGACGTCGGTTTGTATCTGTTTCATCAGGGGAGGCTCCGATACATAGCTCCAATCAATCAAATCTGTATATTCGATGGCAGAGAAGTTAAATGATGGTAATTTAAACACTCGTATCGGTGCCAAGCCCGAAGTCTGCTCTCGTATTTTAACAATGCGCCGGAGTGCTAATTCTTTGATATGGTTGCGATCGTCTGCAAGCATACTAAGCAAAATATTTTCGCTGTGGCCGAAGTACCCATTACGTTGAAGCACAGGGTCAACTATTTTCTTAAGGTTTGTAGGAAGGTATCTCGATAATGTAATCATTTTGTGCAGGTGTTTCGATCCGTACACGCAAAATGGTTTTGTTTTAATTTCAAACCACATTGGAGCATACACTCGGATGACAAAGTCTGCTAAGATACGCAAATTATGTGAAGGTTCGCTAGTGGAAACATAGTCGAAGTATCCTGTTAGCTGTTGTCAGCCACCGTGAATGAACAATCTTTCCGGGGTTTCGCTTGGCTAAACTTACGTCACATTGTCCTCTGCTAACTGCGTCACATATTTCATACAGGTAAAGCTGATCTGTACTGAGATCACTACGTTATTTTGAAATCTCTGGTAGTTCACATGCGATGGGTGTAAATTGAACCACTGGAAGATTCTCACAACCCTTCAACGCTTTACCAATGACGCCTGTGAAACTTCTTGGTCCTGTAGTTTTCCCATCAAGATGCTCAAACAGATGTCGTAATGGAAGTTCGTTGGCATGCAATAGACACACGAGCCATTGAAGAGGGCGATGAAGTTTCTTTTCTAGAAGACATATGATCCCAGCCTTGTTTCCAGTATTGACTGCCGTACCGTCGCACCCAATTGCTATTATTCGTTTCAAATCACACTTCAGCGCTAAATAAAGGTAAAGTCTCTTTGAAATAGTGAGTGCATCTGCTGTGGCTAATGTAATATGCCCGATATATTGCGAGTCCGGCTCTTTTACCAAGGTTATGTGCTCTTCAACAATGGTTTTTCTGCGATTATCTTCGTATAACATTGTTTTATCTTTGCGGCCATCAAATGATATACAAATCAATGAATCATCGCCATCTAGCACGTTAACTGCAGCCCCTGAACGTCTCGTTTGTGCGCGAGCGCGCCGAATCTTGCTACGATCGATAACACTTGACGTGTCACTCTCAGTAACCAGACCGATATCTTGCAACGTAGCCGACACGATGGCAGCACCAGCACGGTCTGAAATACCGTATCTATCTAATGTCATAGCTACCACTGGGAATTTACTAGGTCCGGGGACATTAATCGCGGGCACCATCGAGGTGACATTAATAACAGACGAAATAGATTTTGTTTTCTTACTTTTCTGCTCAGGTTCATCATTTTGTAATGTCATAGAGTTCTCTTCGAACTGTTTTCTTTTTAACTTCCGATCAGACAAAGCCATATTCTTAAGTGTAGCTTTTTTATCTAGAGATCCAATCATCATTCTTCTTTCGCCGCGTTGATCGAGCAAAAACTCGTGTTCTTGTTTAGGAATTTTGCGAGTTTTTTCACAAGAACATGTCGACAACGACTTGCACTTACAAGATGCAATATCAAACAAAACGTTACAGTCTTCTTTAAACTTCTGTAGTTTCTTTTTGTAATTTTCGTTGTCTTTGCTCTTTTGGTAGGATTTCAGAAGAGCGCGATGTTTGTCATGATAGGATCTTATTTTTGACACTATTGTTTTATGTTATACTATTGGCAAAGAGGCTCGTTTCCATATGTTTTCGATTTCGGTCGCAACAATATCACAAGTGGCCTGTACTAAATCTTGTCTTCCCTTTTCCGCACATCGTGCCACTGATACAAAGACATAATATTTCATCGCATCACTGTAGGTTGGCAGCACATTTTTTGGTAATTCACAACCAGCACTGAAGATAGGCGACGAATAATGACTCCTTAAACTCATTATACTACTTTTCACGTTGTCTCGTGTCAAATCTAGCTAAATGACTAATTGCGCGGACAACGATGCGACACAATCAACCCGCGTCCCGCCCCGCACTCTCGCCTCTGACCCCGCGGACTCCCGGCGAAACGTTCGGCCAATGAACTATATATGGTAAAATAATGCGCGATTGGTAAATCAAAAATATGACGCCACAGGCAACACCGTGTAACTTTTTTGCAATTTATATCATAGTGGCACTTGTTCATAAGTGAATAAAGGCATTTTTTATGAAAAACAGTTTATTTAAAACCATTTCGCATGTCAAGAAAGTATACCTTTTTTTCGCATATTTCGAAAACTTTGCGAGCTATGCGGCAGTACTTCCAATTACATTTTGTATAAATGATATTATACGAAAGGGTTATGTTAGTGTCAGAGCACCTTTTGCGACATCCGCTACTTCAATATTTCACCAAAAAAAATGTCCCATACAAGTGCGCTCCACCCTACTGTGCATGTGCTCATGGCTTTAGACAACCTGTGCAATGCGCTGCGTCATTTGTAGCAGATGAAATGTAAATGCGCACTCGTTACGTTGCGCCCCGTCCGCTTCGTATTCATGAGGTTGTGGTTTAATTTGTTAGCTGATGACCTAGCTGAAATACTGATTATTGAAACGTCATTGGAATAAACTCGAATCAACAGATTATTAAGATTATAATTACAAAAGATTTTGTGACATTATACTTTTATGTTGCACTAGCGGATCTTATTTTATGGTGCCCGTCCCCGTGGGAATATCGGGATAAAATATAGCCTATGTCACTCGGGAGAAATGTAGCTTTCTAATAGTCTAAGAATTTTCTAAATCGGTCCAGTAGTTCCTGAGATTAGCGCGTTCAAACAAACAAACTGTTCAGCCTCTTGAAACTTTTTAGCCTTGAAAAATAAGAGTATAGCTTGGTTTCACTAGACTCTTAGTTCTTTTTATAAGGTACAACTGGCCTGGCCATAGGGCGAATGCGGCCCTAACATCTTACCAAAATAGCACAACTCGCCTGCAGGCGAGATTTTAATAGGGCGAGATGTCTCCTAACCCTTCTGACCACAGATGAGCAAATGGTAAGAAACGAGAGGTACGTAGTTAGGACTTTGAACGTTCTTTTCACAAATTATAGTAAGTAACTAATATAAGTGGGTCATAAAAAAAGGTACTTAGTATAATGTAGGTGACAATTTATTTGTAACTTTGAAGTTTACTATAAGGTCGATTAACTAAAGCTGGCACATTCATAGTAGTTTGTTACACAAGGGACGTAAGGGAGCTATTACAGAACAAGATCCAATTTGGCGCCTGTGCGAGCGCAGCTCGCAAAGGGCGCTAAAGGATCGAGTGCACCCGAGATATTTAGACGCCCGAACGAGCGAAGCGAGCGTGGGCGAATATAGTTCGAGGTTGTAATAGCTACTTACAACCGAGGTAAGCATTCTACTTTACATCATTCATGCGAGGAAAATAAAACATTTGTACGATATCTTCGGCTTCAAGATGACAGAAACCAGGCGTCCCGACCAGTTCTTCATCGGATGAAGTACTTGACATGATGAACTAACACTTATAACTAGCAAAAACTTATAATTGGACGTAGTTACGCGAAAAGGATCCAATCCACACAGAGTCGATTCTGAGATAGAGGCCATTAAAGATTAGAAAGTGTTAAAAGTGTCTCTAGTCGAACATTATTACATTGAGAGTATTTCCTTTTGTGTTGACGATTAGTTATTTTTTTGCATTTCATAATGGGCGTAAGTTGTGTTAAACATACAGTACAATTTTATTATGAAAATGGCAAAAATGTGTGTCTGGATTCTTTTTAATAAAAGCTAAATATTATGGGATGCTGCTCAAAATGATTTAATCAATAACGATCCAGATACTATTTTACTAACTTATTTTAATAAAAACAAGAAAAACTTAAAATAAAACAATGTTATTAATCAAAAAAGTTAAGCTTAATGATACATTTTAACAAAAATTTTAGCACCCTTTCAAATTGTCTATACAAGATGTTGATGGATTTAACTTTTGACTTGACAGATAACTACCAAGAGATAAGTATATCAATCTTGGCAGTTATCTGTTTCAACTTCAAAATCAAGAGTTAATCTGTTAAATCCTTCAACATCTTCGACAATCCGAGCATTACCCAATGGCAAACGTCTCCCCGGGAATTCATGCAGTGAGTCAGTGTCACTGTCACATGTCAAGTTGTCTGATAGATCTAGTCACTTCTGTTCAGAAATAAATGAGTTCCCATTGTTAGGACGCTTGTGCATTACACGGAATTTTACCGTCCGGCAGTCCGATTTTTTACGGTCCGGTGTGGCATGAAAAAAAAACGGATGATTGGCTTGTGCACTTGTCCGTCTTTTTACTCCCAGGTGGAGCGCAGTTTAGGGTAGATCTCTTTGAAACTACATTCCACGCACGCGTAAACGAGAGGAATGATGAGTTTCTTGTAACGTCGGCAATTGTTTGCTTTATTACTTTCTCATTTAAGGATTCAGAAGTATAAATATTAGTTATTGTTTACAATAAAAAAATATGTCCATATGGGAAGTCAAAAAAAATCCCTCAAATGGGGTAAAAACTGGGTTTGGTCTGTTGGTGGTGGCTCCGATACAATAAACGTTTTTTTTCTGCCGTTTTTTGCTCGATATTAATAACGGCAACAGGTAGACATTTTATTCACAGAATATTTACAACTCGGTCAAGCTAAGATGATACCTGAAGCCCTACACTAATTCTTTCACTCTATTCTGTCATGCCCGGAGTGTGAGAGGGACGGGTATATCCTGCAGGTGTCATGTTAGCTCGACCGAGTAGTAGTTGTATATTTATTTTAAAATAATTAATTAAATTAAAATACAACAAACGTATATTTTTTATGGTACGGAACCCTTCTAGCGTGAGTCTGACTCGCACTTGGCCGTTTTAGTTGTGCACTATGTAAGTTACACCCTTACCCCTTCGCCCGCCCCGCCGCTCATGAATATCACGGACCGGAAAAAAACGGCCTGGAATCGGGAAAAGTAAAAAGTCGGACGGTAAAATTACGTATAGTGCACTAGCTAGCATATACATTTTATGGCCTGCCATATCGGACCGTAAAAAATCGGACTACCGGACGGTAAAATTCCGTGTAGTGTACAAGTGCCCTTAGGGTAGGGACGTATAAACTATTGTAAAACTGGCTAATTAGGGAAACTGACGAGTGATAGATAACCCGACCCAAATAATCAATTAAAATTTATGTACCTAATCCAAAAAGTCTATTAAAACAAAAGAAACGTTTTTTTGTACTTGCATTCCAAAACTTTGCAAAAAGTCTATTAAAAAGTGAAAAATAGCAACCAGGATCTTTTTTGCGGTTTCTTTTTATAGAAATTAATATTTATTCAGAAGGTGCCAATTCTTTTGGTATATCTTTGAAGTGGAAAAACTATTCGTACAAAAAGATTCAAGCATCTTGGATCGTTCTTGATATTTAAGTAGAAAAACATTCTAAAGAATTTATTTAGCATAAAGGTTCCAGACAGCCTGGATCCTTTCAAATATTTTATAAATGCTGTTACTTCAGTGGTCCAGGCAGTTTAGATCTTTTTTGTGATTTGTTTAAAGTACTTATTCCGTAGATTAATATTTTCGCAAAAACGATTCAGGTAATTTGGATCTGTTTTAATGATAAATATTTAGTGTCTCCCCTATAAGTGGCTTGGTATCTAGTCGTCGCAATTATGTCAAATATTGTGTTTTTCATCTGGATCTTTTTTGACATGAAAGATATCATCGCAAAGACCCCCCTGGTATATATAACTCAATTTCAGAAAAAATGTGGTTTGGATCCTTTTCGCGTAACTACGTCCAATTATATACTTATTTTAAATTTTAATACAGTCGCCGCAAGAGGACAAGCATTTAATTCAAATGAATTGCCGCCATTTTCATTGTTTGGTTACAGTAAAAAGTTTTCTTATCATTTTATAAAAAAAAAATTGACCTAAGAGTTTTGCATAGCTTGAACTGAAATGAAATTCCACCATTTTCATTGATTTTTTTTTCAGTAAAAAGTTTCGTCATTTTATAAGAAAAAAGATTGGTTCACCAAGGAGTTTTACATGCTTAAATGGTAAAGTGTACTTTACAATTCAAGCATTCACCCTATGCTTGATTTGTAAAGTGATTTGAAAATGGAACGTTCTATCTAAACAATGCACTGTGTTGCACATGCCAACTCACACAGCCTCTTACCGTACTAGTAAATCCTAGTTACCGAGCAGTATGATGTAAACACATTTACTCGTAGTGTTTGTGAATAAGTGCGCGGCGTGACGTTGCATTGCATAGTAGTCATCAAGAAAACTCTGTCTGTCTTTCTCGCGCGCGGTCAAACTTACGAGTATGAAGGAGACAGTTATTTATGGTAAATTTTAAATAGAAAAATATTGGAAAAAATTAACTCGGCCACAAGTAAATTCTCAGACGGGAATCGAACCTTTGGAAATCCGGTCCAATGCTCTTGGACCGGATTTCCAAAGGTTCCAAGAGCATTGGACCGGATTTCCAAAGGTCGCGGGAATTTGCTTGTGGCCGAGTTAATTTTTTCCAATATTTTTCTATTTAAAATTTACCATAAGTATAAAAATAGCATTGAAAAATGCAAAAATTACAAAATCATAAAAAAAAGAGACAGTTATTGTTTTGCTTATGTTACTGTAGAGGGAACTTTTTTGTATTTGTCTACTTTTTTTTTATTGCATTAGTGCGAGTACTGATAACGCGCCAGCATACGTTATCAGAGCTGTACTTCCTACGTATACGTCGAAAGCTCATAACTTGCGCATACCGAGACAGAAGGACATGCGCACATTATCTTCAAATGTGTCAACGGCTCGCTCTCTCACGTTTACTACTATCGGTCCATTGTTGGCTTTTTTATTTTCTATCCCATATTTATGAGGGCCTTTACCCACCAGACGTACGCCGACTACCACACAATTTCACGACTAATAATGTGGTTTTACATTGTTTACTGAGTTTTTTACCCTTTTGTCGTTTATTTGCAGAACAAGATGCCAGTGGTGAATACGCTTCGAACGATTGACGAATGATTAAGAAATGTTTTTGATCGATTAGGCCCTGTTTACACCATCCAACTTATTTAGGACCGTAACAAATCTATCGCCGATTTGCACAAAACTTAAGAATTGCCTAAAAGTATTCTTATCTATCTTAATATTAATGAAAAATTTCTTTGCACTATCTTTTTAAGACGTTCTTAAATCCACTATTGCTATTCTTAACTTACGGACCCAATATCGAGCGCCTAAAGCTTAAGTTATTCTTATTATGAATGTCTTAAGATAGATAATAAGAATAGCCCTAGATCATTCTTAAGTTTAATGCAAATGGGTGTTAGACACTTATTAATGCCAATTGATGTAACAAATACGAAATTTCAATGTACTCGTAAATAGGTAAGGTATATAACTGGAACAAACGTAATACATAATAGAATTATTGGCTGTTGCATCATAATCGATCGGAAAAGAAGTTTCTTTCAAATGCAAGGATATTCCTAGCATTGATGTGACAACGCTGGCCTACAGCGTATTAAAAATATAAAAGTATTGAAGAATTTCGACGGTGGTCCGCAAGTCTCGGTAGCTCAGTGGTTAGAGGATTGGACCGGATTTTCAAAGGTCGTGGGTTCGAGTCCCATCTGAGAATTCACTTGTGGTAGAGTTGTTTTTTTCCAATATTTTTCTATTTACAATTTATCATAAATTTAAATTATCATACTAGAAAAAAACAACAAGGCTTGTTTTTTTTTCTAGTATATTTTCTTGTTTAATATTTATCACACAAAAATAGCATTGTAAAATGCAAAAATTAATAATTATCATAAGCATTTTTAAGCATTAAGTTACGATAATCTTAGGTTGGTGATGCGGTAATTAAGTAACTTTGTATAGAGCGACAATAGTAAAGGGATTCAATCCACTTGAGAAAACAACAAATGTTGACTTAGTGATTAATTCATTAAGCTTTAGATTTAGAAACTGTCAAAGTCAAAGATTTTTATTCAAATAGACTTATAGATTAGTGCTTTCAAATAGTAAATTTTTTCCCCCTACCAGCCATTCAGTGCCGTTACAGCATACTACCTCTCTATCTAACCAATTAGTGGCATAAACTACTTTCACAGTACGTAATCTTTAAGCTATATCCCTTACATGCTCCAGTTTAAGATTATCTACTATATCACGTTCCAGGTTTTAATGCGAAGTATTCAAATTAGTACCATTTCAATTTAATGGAATACATAAATCAGAGTAAACTTACGATAAGTGATTCACGGATCGAATGTTCTCTAAGTTTCAATCAATGTTCTTGTGAGATAGTACAGTTAGAAGGAGTGGCGATTTCAATATATGGACAGATAAAGCTGTCGAACCAGCTGATACTGTATATTCTATAATAAAAACTTCTCTTGAGATATTGTTCTGCATACAATTTATTGTGGTAGAACTTGTACAACATATCTAACCTCACTCATCTACTTGACTTATTAATCTATTCTATGTATGTCACTTAGATGGGGCAGAGAGCGGATGACTATTGAAAAAAGTAGTGATGTTCATTTGTGTACCATTTTAAATTTGGCTCTTCACCTAATCCAAATCATTCTGATCTTACATATGTCATAAGGTCTTTTTTTTATGTTGTTTTATCAACAACGGGGAGACTCTTAGCCTTAATCATACCTGATGTTAAGTATTGATAAGGCTGAAGATGGAAGCGAGCCTCTCCCGGAATCCTCTATCACTGAGGTTTTCTCAGAGCGACTACATTTGGGCTTTCCTTGGGTCTTTTTAGGTAAAAGGAAAGTCTTGAGCCCAATCTCGACTCTGTTTGACGATCTATTCCATTCATCACTATCACATACCATTGGTATTTCCTTTACTAGCGGCCGCTCGCGGTTAGACCGTTCCCGTGGGAATATCGGGATACAAAGTATTATATGTTCTTAACCAGGCTTTCTACTAA
The DNA here is from genome assembly GCA_910589605.1 of Chrysoteuchia culmella. Classification (NCBI taxonomy): domain Eukaryota; kingdom Metazoa; phylum Arthropoda; class Insecta; order Lepidoptera; family Crambidae; genus Chrysoteuchia; species Chrysoteuchia culmella. Next base: position 15,091,513 of record OU342653.1, read on the forward strand.
CTGTGTCCCAAGTTTCATCCAAATCCGTTCAGCAGTTTTGGAGTTTATTCGTTACAAACAAACGATCAAATCTTTCCTCTTTATAATAATATTATATAATATTAAAGTATAGATTATAAATAAATTGCGTGTATTATTTAGATGTCATTAAGCTATGGAAGAGCGGGGCCTCCTGACACAAGTGTCTCTGGACACTTATATAATAGGTTGGTTCCAGCCACTTATGTAAGAGCAACGTACTTTGTTTATAAATAAAACATTTTTCATTTTTCATTTTCATTTCATTTCAGATAGATTCAAATAATGTGATGTTCGATTAAATTCTAGTGGTTTCAATTTCGTCATCTATCTATACTATTATTATAAAGATTGATTTTTTGTTTGAATTGAATAGGCTCCAAAACTACTGGACCGGTTTGAAAATTATTTCACCGTTGGGAAGCTGCACTATCCCCGAGTAACATATGCTACATTTGATCCCGATATTCCCACGGGAACAGAAAAACCGCGGGTGAAACCGCGAGCGGCCACTAGTCATTATAAAAGATGATATATTATAAAAGACAATTGTCTTATATTTCTTCTATTTCAAGCTATGGTCAATCTTCATGACCGCAGTTCCATCCATATTCTGTTGCGACAACAATTTCCACTTAAGACATAAATAAGGTCAAAACTTTGCACCTCGAAAAGCTTTCGAACTTTCCAAATAGAATTGATTGAGAGGACATACATTACCAATTTGGTATAAGTGCTATAATAATGAATCCTATTGTACAATGTTACAACTATTTCAATTCTGACCTGATTTTAAGATGTTATGAACCTCATTTCTAGAACATCTTTTTCACAATGATCAATACACCAATAGTACGAATACGAACTGAACTTCACTATACCGATCGTATATAGACTTGATGTTTATTTACTAGATACCTTTAACACCCACGATGCTCATTCAACAACTGAATAGGAATTCCAAATAATAACCCATTGTTAATGACACCATAAATCATAGAGGGCCTGACATTTGAACTGCTAAAACAAAAAGCGTCGAGTGCTATGAACAGAATTGCATAGTATGAAACAAAAGTGCCACAGGGGCCAATTCTTGCCTCAAATTTATGAGTTTCATACTGAGCAGCGATGCATCTCCTTCCCTGTGTCACCCAGCCGAGGTCCAATTAAGCTAGACTCACGACCTCACCATGGAGCCTCTAGAACAGCGGTTCTGTAACGGGTCTTCACACTTACACCATTTGCAATAAGACCAGGGGGCTAATTGTCTAATTTTAAAATCTATCGCAATCCCTTTCAATTTGTCATTTGAAAGGTATTTACGAGCTTCGCGCCACAATAATTTGACATGTGATAGGGATTGTGATCGAGAAACGACGACACGCGTGTAAGGTATTAAATGAACGAAATAAAACCTTTTAAGCAAAGTGACACAGGAAAATATCTTTCAAATATATGAAGGAGTGGCTTATGAAGTGTCATCTTAATAAGTATCATTCAAAACATCATTCGTTCCTAAAGCGATTGCGACTCCAAGTTACATAATGAACAACGCGGTGACTAGCCTTCATCATAGCTGATGTTAAGTATTGATAATGCCGAAGATGGAAGCGAGCCTCTTATGGCGTTAGGCTTAGATAAGATCTGCCGGGAGGAGCTGCCAAAATGCCACTGGTGCTACGCGGCGCTGGACACCGCGCAGCACACACTAGAGGTGTGTCCTGCGTGGTCGGTGCGGCGTCGGGATTCTCGTGGCCGTAGTGGGAGGGGATCTCTCCCTGCCCAGCATCGTCAGTAAGATGCTGGGTAGTGACAGATCATGGCAAGCGATAGTCTCCTTCTGCGAGGATGTTGTCCTCCAGAAGGAGACAGCGGCGAGAGCTCGAAAGCAGGACGCTCATGCGGACATTCTTCGCCGAAGGCGGCTGAGAGGAAGGAGGCGACGGTATGATCGCCTCTTTCTGTTGCTGATGGTAGGTGTGCTTAGGGAGAGGTGTCGCCAGGCGGAGGCGCAGTAGTTGTGGGGGTTGGGCGGCGGGACGGGTCGTACAGCTAGGACCCCTCGTGGTGGATGGGCGCGCGAGGTGTTCCCGCGCGCCCAACAGTAGTGGTAGTCTGGGTCACTCCACCGACCCAGAGAGAAAGGCCCAAGAGGGCAGACGCGGGGCGGAGACCCGGTAGACTGCTCAGGGTAGCACTCTACCGGTAGATCCTCGGTGGTCTCCGTCCATACGCGAGGAAGGAACACCCAGGGGGTTTTAGTGGGTTCGAGTCCCACATAACCTCTCTGTCTCCCCAGACGAAGGGGTATGCGCGGGCATTTCCCCCTGGGAAAAAAAGGCTTAGATAAGATGGTGGTAGCTAGCCAGACGGACTTACAACAAATCATACCACCAACCAAACCGAATACAATATGTACCCCCGCTGGGAATCGAACCCGGGACCCCTGGGTCTGATACCGGTGGTTGTTACCACTAAACCACAGTGGCGGTTAAACACAATTGTTTAAATCGCTATCTTAATCACTAAACCTTTTGGAAGGGAATGCGATAGATTTTAAAATTAGACAATTAGGGGCTGTTTGTATGAAAATGATATTTCAAAATGAATAAATTCAACATCTTTGACACATTCCATAATACATAGTCTAAAGGCTGTCTCCATTTTTCTGAATTGAAAGAAGTGTACCACGCGTGGTGTTACTTACCGGAGAGAGTCACAGATAATGGTTTCAAAACTCACATTTTAATGAGAGTTGAGTTGCAAAAGAGTCAGCGTTGATCCGGTGTTATATGCGAAGACCTTTAAGGCTACCCGTCTTTTTATTAAAGCCCGGAGTTGCAGAGAGGTAATGATTCTTCCGAACTAACTTCACTATGTTCATTGACATGGAGTCGGTGTAAAGCGGGGTTCACTCACTCAGGCCTAAGCGAGGAGTTAGTGCAGGAGAAAGCAGTAGCTATAGGTTGCGACATATTTCAATTCTTTGCTGCAAGTTCAGTTCGCATCGAGTCGGTTGTGCTGTGAGTCGGTGTAACATGCGAAGACCGTAATGCCCGCTCAACCCGCTCATTCTATGGCCTAACCGAGGAGTTCGTGCAAGAGAAAGCGGTAAGCGGGTCGCGACTAGATCACCGCTATTAGATTGTCATGCATGTTAGATGAGGTAATTAATTGTGACAGACAATTTTGTTCGAGTCAAAGCATACAGTGTAGGCAATACGTTACGTATTTACTGGTAAGGAAAGGTGAAAGGTTCTGTTTTATCATGATTCAATTTTGTATGGAAATTAATCAGTGAGAATTGCATTGGGCGATTAGAAAGAATTAGTTAAGCGTTTTGTAATTTGGCTGTGATCGTTGTAAGTTATTAATTGAAATAATAAATAAGTGGCATTAATATCTAAATAGTTAATCCACCAATCCGCATTGGGCATACGCGGTGGGTCATGGCCCATTCTCTTTTTCCATTTATAAGGAAGGCCAGTGCCCCAGCAGTGCGAAGACTTCAAATTAGCTGATGATGAACATCTGAAAAAAAAATCTTTAGTTCTATTCAATTAGATCTCATTTCATTCTTATGTCTTACTTCTTTGTCGAAATCCTCTGTAGGTACAGTATCACCAAAGAATGCAAACTAATACTAACGATGATATTTACAATTTCTGGAACACAGTTTCATACAAAAAATTACATTCACCACTTAAATGTCTTATCACCCAGTTTCCCAGGGCTATCCCAATCCGCTGGTTTTTCTTCGTATCCATAACTCTCAGTGTACCATTATACCATTTGCGTAATTGTACCTTTGTTTAAGGCGAAATACTGCAAGCAACTATTTAAGAAATCTTTTATTACCTGAAAATACTGACTAATAATAAAAAAATAAAGTAAAAAAGTAGTCTCAATTAAATAATATAACGCTTGATATACGCTATGATATATTTATGTGATACTTTTACTCTTATAATAATTAAGAAATTAAATGATAATTTTTTCATGAAAAAGGAAGAATTTTAAGAAAATTATTAAAAAACACACAAACAACATTTAGGTAGCTATTTTATCGAGTGCAAATTAATTCTTTTTCGGCGACTACCCTACTTAATTATTCGTCTACCTAGTTTCCGCTCTAGGTTCCGGTTATGACCATCTTTAATCCCCAATAGTGGCCACTTTCATATGTACTCCTTATTTTGTAAGCCTAAATAAAAAAGGTAAAGTGTACCTTATATAATTTACTAGCGGCCGCCCTCGGTTTCACCCGCGTGTTTCTTTATCATTCTTTATGGTGGGTATATCATATAAATCCTTTCTTTATGCTCGGCTTCATCGTTAAAGGCAATCGTTATATGCTAAATTTCAGCTTAATCGGTTAAGCCGTTTCGACTGTGCGTAGTCTGTCAGTCAGTCACGGAATTGATTTATTAGATTTTAAATAAGATTCTTACTGGTAGTACCTCTCCTTAAGAGGCGTACACGTTGAATGCAAATTTAAGAATAGGGTGAAACAAGCCATCACTACTGTAACATATGTTTTAACGGCTATGGCTGGGAGAGATAAAGGCTGTTTTGCATTTAATTGAGAGGTATATTAAACTCTTAATTTCTTTATCGTTAGAAAGCTTTAGATACTGCGAAAATGTTAATGGACTTTTATACTGACAAAGTATACCGAGACTTGTGACTCAGTGGTTCGAGCATTGGACCGGATTTCCAAAGATCGTGGGTTCGAGGCCCATCTGAGAATTCACTTGTGGCCGAGTTGACTTTTTCCAATGTTTTTCTATTTAAAATTTATCAGTATAAAAATAATAAAAAAAACCCTTTCATACCTAGAAAATCGAAGCACAGAATACTGAATATAGTAAAGAAGATCAGTTGCAGTTCCTTTTAAATCAACCTAACTTCTCTGAGCACACCTTAATCTCCGCGGTTTTCAATTCGTAATTTATAGAATTATCTTCCATGATTGCCATATTCCTACAAACATTGTTCTATTTTTTACATTTAATAGTAAAACTAAAGTCATCATTTACACATCACAGTTTCAAATACGATCATTGAAGATTCCGATACTGCAAACGGTAGGTATAAAAGAAGTGAAATGGACCAAAGGTTAAGGTTCAACATCTTTTGTGAGACCAGGAGCTGGTCTCCTTTGTAACGAACAATAGAATGTGAACAATATCCACTCGTCTATTGGTTGATTAATTAACTTCATTCCGCTTCGGGTGTGCAGAAATATTGGATGACGTCAGTACACAGTCTGTGAAGTTTCTTTTGATTTGGTTCGAGAATTTTAATTAAATCAAACATTGGTTATTATGGTTAGCATAGGAACTATAAATTGTACAGACATATTCTGCCTTCTTGAAGTAACATTCAAAATGTACCTAAGTATAAAATTAAATAAATATGACAGATGCAAATACAAAATAATATAAGAAACAGCAGCTTACGCAAAAAAGTTACGTACAGTCAGTTATAAAAAAAAAAAAGTATATATCACAAATAATAGACCATTAAAAGGTATTTCATTTGAATAGTAAATTAGTACTTTCCGTGAAAACGTTTTCCAAAGAAACTCTACTGGTCAACTGGGAAGTTCCCCGATTGTTCTTAATAAATCCTTTTTTATAATTAAAAATACTATCTTTAAGCTATCAGCTTTCTATTGGGAAGCTAACAACTCGATTCTTTGGCAGAGAACTAAAGTCGTTAACTAACTGAAACTATTAGTCCAAACGGAGGGAAACCCTCTGACTTTTTTGACAATGATACTAGCGCTCATGGCCTCGCTTGATAGACTGATCGTATTCGATCACGTTCGTTAAGCAACGTTTGGCCCGGTCAGGTGTCGGATGGGTGACCGTAAGTGGCATTATAACTGAGCGCTTCCGTGCTTCGGAGGGCACGTTAAACCGTCGGTCCCGGCTGTTGTCAGTTGTTAAGCCAAGTTAGAGGCCTTAAAGGCGGCCTGATAAACTCTGACACTAGAGGTGGCCACTAAGCCTCATACGACAAGAAAGAAGACAGTCTAAAAATATTAAACTGTGTCATAATCATTAGTATAGTTTCCTTCCGAACAAACTAAACATATTTGTTTGGTTAAAGAACACTTATTACTACATTATGCTACAATATTATTTATTACCGTTTTAATGTGTTCATCGGATGCTGCTATTAGTGACAGATTTATAAAAGACACATAACTATTCTTAGAAAACCAGAAACCATTAAACCTTATGATTTATTGATTTTAAGGTGTATTAATAGTAAAACAGTGGTGATTCAGACTGGTCGTTGAATGGGTTACCAAATCATGTGCTTGATGTATAGAAATTGGTCAATTATTTATTAAACAAATAAAAATAATTAAATTGCAAAGTCAAAAAACAACATACCATTGTCAAAAAAATACGGTCTGCTAATGATAAAACTTCTGGCCGATTTGATTTTTTCCAATATTTTTCTATTTAAAATTTACCATAAGTATAAAAATAGCATTGAAAAATGCAAAAATTCAAAATCATAAAATATACGCTATTCTAAATAAAATTTATTAAAGATTTCATATTTGTAGGTAATGTAACATATTAACTGATTATCCAATTGTATTCGATAGGTACCTAAGTAATGTATAGCCAAATTTTGTTTAAACATGCATGTCCCGTCTCTATTTCAAATAACTAATTTGCTATCTACTTGTCTCTTTTTATCACAGCTCATGATATAAATAAAGCTACGGACACACTGTCGTGCCGATTCTAAAGGCAATATTTCAAGAGCCAACGAACGCATCTCGCTCACTTTGATGATTCTGCTTATGAATATCATGCTTTCGCCTTTGTGACAGCAGCGTAGCGGGAATCGGGAGCCTAAAGCTCCCCGCACACTAGGCGCAAAAAATACATCATGCGTTATAACCACATTCTTAGTTATAAAGTTGGTTAAAAAGTTACCTGCTATACATTTACCAGAACTATCAGTGAATCGAATCAACCGCAGCGCAAATAATTTCGACCTACCTACTTCAATAGAGTTGCGATTCCTCTCATATGGACGCACATAAATAAATGAGATTCGATTCTGCTGTAGTAAACGCCAGGCCTAACGGGATGCCGGGAATATCTTCCGGAAAGTTCGATTTGTCAGATCGTCGCGGTGTCAGGATTATGAATAGGTGTTTTTAACGAGATCATTTGGTTTAATATAAAATGGTGTTTAAAGAAAGCTTTTGAGGAAATGGATATTTTGGTATTTTGGGATTGGATCTGTGATGTGTTGGGTGAAATATTGTCCACTTTCATATAAATCAACACTATAATGGAAGATAATAATAATGCTATATGTGCTATATGTGATTGATATACTTACTTACTAAAGCATGTATATGTAGATGTATTCTGTAAACCGCTTTACGGTTTTAACACTAAAATAAAAAAATATACATATATTAAGGGGGGGCTCCCCATACATGGAACTACAACTAAAAAAAGAAAAAATGTAATCAAATCTATACTTGTGGGGTATCTATATATAGGTCTTTAAAACATACATTGATGTTTCTAAAACATTTTTTTCTCAAAGTCAACCGTTTGAAAGATTGTCACTTCCAACCCCCCCCCCCTGTAACTTTTGGAATAAGAGAGTGAAAAATTTAAAAATCTTAATGATGTAGATGAATAGATAGAAAAGTAGATATGCTGTAGATTTTAATAAAAACTTCCAACGAAAATTGATTAAAATATAGTTAGCAGTTTGGGAAATATAGCACATATCCCAAAGAGAACTGAAAAAAAAAACAATTTCATCAAACCAAACCAATAATAATAGAACTTTATTGCACACAATCCAAAAACAAACATACAGAGAAAATGACAAACAGAGGAATACACAATAGGCGGCCTTACATAGCAATCTCTTCCAGGCAACCTTGGGCGAGAGACGGAACCCTTCATGTGCGAGTTCGACTCGCACTTGGCCGATTTTTTTTAAGGGACGAAGTTATTCCACCAGCTCTTTCCCCATAAATTGAGTGATTTTACAGAATACAACTGGTAAAAATTATCTTAATAACACGTAAAAATTTCATTAACACTATCACTAACATTAATAGGAAAAATAATGTTAGTGATTTTTACCATGTTTGTATTTGTTATCGAGTCCCCGATATTTCGGCACAGTTCCAAGTGCCATGATCACGGAGTAATCACGAAGTAATCATGGCGCATGCAACTGCGCCGAAACATCGCGAAATCACTCAATAATGATACCTAAAGATTATCTGATTTTGAACATACATGAAGCGCTCATGGCCGCACTTGACAGACCGATCGTATTCGATCACGTTTGTTAATCAACGTTCGGCCCGGTCAGGTGGCGGATGGGTGACCGTAACGTGGCATTATAGCTGAGCGCTTCCGTCCTTCGGAGGGCACGTTAAACCGTCGCCGGTCCCGGCTGTTGTCATCTGATAACAGCCGTTAAGTCAAGTCAGAGGCCTTATAGGCGGCCTGATAAACTCTGACACTAGAGGTGGCCACTAATCCTCATACACGCACAGATATAATAACACTCTTTCACACGCATGCACAGAGATGAATACACACATTCACACGTACACATACACGCACAAACATTCTCATTCAAACATACCTATGTAAAACCACACACACAATCGCACATCTGCACTATTGTTTATACATTTTTATGTATATGACATCCAGGTGTCAATAAACTAAAAGCGGTCTAGTTGAAAACCAGCGTCAGTGTAATACTGACACAATGCTGAACTAGGTCCCTTTTAGTGCAGCCGTGGGACAATTTATTCAATACTGTAACTTAAAATTAAGTATTTTTTTTTTGTTAAGTATCTTTTTTATTGTACTATGTTAATATCACTTGTATGTCCTTCGCCTGTACTAAATAAATGTTGTGATTATGATTATGATTATGATTATACGATAAGAAGAAGAAGAACATACCCAATACAACAAAAATCGTATCTGATACCGTATTTGTCCATGCAAAATCGAATGAAACCAACAAAAACGGCTGAATAAATATTTTTCCGTTGTAATCGTTCGAATTACAAATATAACATTGGACAGTGACAAACTGACCAGCATGTATAAATTATACTATTCATTTTGGGGTCAAAAAACTGTGCGCTTTGTTTTTCATCGTAATTTATGGTAAGCAAACTACTTTTTGTTAGGTTTGTATGCATTGAAGTGCATTAAATTTTTTTTGTTCCTACTAGGTACTGTTGGTTTTTTTCAGTAGGTAGTAAGGACTTTCACCAACTGTCACTGATCAGGATTAAAAAAAACAGATATTTTTCTGAAGTTTAAGATGACAGAACGATGTATATACTGATATTATAAAGAGGAAAGATTTGGTTGTTTGTTTTTTGCATTGAATAGGCCCCCGAAACTACTGAAGGGATTGGATGAAATCTACATAAATAGTGTATAGTCTGGTTATGAACAAATGACACTTTTTTATCCCGATATTCCTACGGGAACGGGAACCACGAGGGTAAAACCGCGAGCGGTAGTTACTTTTAAATATTATGATTTTATAGTTAATTTCTACTTTTCGTTGTATTAAAATAACATCATAATTTAGAACTCCAAAACGACCCAAATAATAAAACGGTAAGAGCTCACCTCAAGAATATTCCAATAAGCGCATTTCTAACAACTCTAACAAGATACCAAACTTTTTACTACCATCCACGCGCCTACAATTTGTACGAGTAAATTATACTTTCCCCATCACGGTGTTTACGTAATAACAGTAGCGTAGTACAAAAAAGTAAAAAGTCGAGTCGTAACCAACAAGAAGTAAATTGTCGCCAGTAACAAGAGTCCCAGCGGTCGAGATAATGCGCCGACCACAAAATGACAGAAACCACATAACTTTGATCGACGAACAAGCTGCGCGCTGTGACCTTGCCGCGTCTGACTTATGACGGTAATTTGTACGGAGCTTTTCTTAGTTCCCTTAATGCGTTAGGTTTTTTTTTGGATTTGATGTTGGTAGGTGCTTGAGAATTGAATTACTGAATGAATGACTTATTTTTAAAGTAAGTTGAAGCTTTTGAATACCTACCTAATTCAATTTTTTAACGACGGTGTATGTTTGTACAAAATCCATTAGGTAATTTTTCACAAATAATTTTAGAGCTGCTAATTTTGTTATCAGGATTTTTTTATTAAAACTTTTATATTTGAGATGACCATAGGTTATATTAGAGTACTCCTATAGCCTAATCCTACTAAATGCGAAAGTATGTCAGTTTATTTGTTTGTTTATTTGTTTTATTATTTGTTTGTTTATTTGTTTGTTACTATTTCACGCTAAAACTACTGAGCGGATATGGATGAAATTTGGCATAGAGATTGTAGATAGCCTGAATTAAACCATAGGATACTTTTTATCCCGATATTTCCACGAGAACAGGAACCATGTGGGTAAAACCGCGGATGGCTGCTAGTATATTATTAAGTTCTCTAGGAATCGAAACGAATAAGTAGGTATTAAAACTCTTTGTTGAACTTGTAAAATGACAAACTTATTCTACGCCGGATATCACATTTTTTTACCTTTAACTTTTATTACCTACCTATTTTCCCTCGCCCTTAAGTGACACGCTACTAAGAACATAAATAAACTTTGTGCATGAGGCATGAGGGTTTGCTTAATCAAATTTAGTTTTTGTTTTATGAAAAAAAAACCTTTTTTAGTATTAATTACACAGAGGTACACAGATTTATAAATAGCTATTCATAAGTATGGGTGATATGATTTTTTTGACAGTATTATTAGTTGGTTTAATAGGATAACTTTACTGATCTAGTCTGTATTTTATTATAGTCGTGAAATATCTCCTATCGATTCAGTAGGTGTAGTTAATGTTTAAAAATAAAATACGTTTAAGTTGTATTTTTTACGGAGAAGTAAACAATTATTGCAATATTGCTCTGTCAGTTCGTAACATTTTTCCGCTGGGAAATTGCCTAAGATATATAACAGAAAACCTATTAAACATCTAACCCTTTTTGTATGTAAAAGAAACAAAGTTCTTTAACTAAGTGATATTCGAAACAGCAATAGGAACAGTAATGAAAGAAAAATAAACTATTTATTTTTGTAATATTTTTTTTGGGTAAAAAATTTCATATTTAAATAATGTTTTAAAATTTTGTTACTTTACCAATAAAAAGTAAAGGTCGAATTTTATAGCGTAACAAACATTCAGCGGAGTTAAAACCGAAATGGCATAGATAAGCTCTTCGCGAGTTTCGAATAACTCTTCGCCATCTGCAGAACACTTGAGAAGACTATCTTTTTCTCTTTTTTTCTTAAGGCCAAGATATTTTAATAATCAAATAAAAAAATTGCTTTTACTAAGAATTTGTCGATAATGTTTTAGGATTTAGTTTTGTGTCGTTTATCAAATATAAATAAATTAGTTAAGAAACAAGTGTAATGTAAATAGAAATCAGAGTCATCGAATAACGAATAAGCAGTGACTAATTTTTTTCTCTATAACAATAATGTTTTTGTGTGTATTTCTGTGCATATTTATATTCATTAATAGGTCTTTCTAATAATTTGTAGAATCTTTATTTACAAACAATAAAGTTATTTAAACTGTTCACCACAGTCTGGTTTGATCAAATAAGGGAGTCATAAAAAGAAAGAAGGGGTGGTCTTGATGAGTTTTCAAAAAGTACATCCTTCGCCTTAAATGTAAATACCTGGCCAGTGCAGCCAGGTGCAATTGTGAACAATTTGCGTCAACGCAACCGTCCGTGCAATTATTATGTACGGACAAAGAAAAATAGTTTTTTTCAATGTTGGTTTTACTACTAACATGCAATTATTAAAGTCGTGTACGAAATTAACTTAAATCATCAATACGAGTTGATGACGGTAATGAAGGTTACTCTTGTCACTGACAAGTTTGGATGACATGTAGGAAAACTCCTTATTATTTGTTATATTTATTTATTGTAACCTGCCCCCAACAACTTTGCCGTAAATAGTACATTAGTGCAGCGGCCAGCAAAAGAGGCATTGATGGACGAACGCGTAAATGTGGACCAAGGCGAAGCCGAGGCACTAGCCCTGGCAAAACATATATTCAGTACAATTAAAATCAATGACGAACAACGAACAATTTTTCCCACGTTGTAGTACCACTACTGCAGCGGCCAGCAAAAGAGGCGTTGATGGACGAACGTGTAAATGTGGGCCGAGGTGTGGGATCCCTAGTTGTGCCAAGGCTTGTATAGTCATTCAAACATTTGATAAGTTACCTCCTTGGTTGCCATGTTTGGGAGTAAAAGATCGTTTCATTTGTAAATAACACGACAGATATGGATTTCCATACAACTTTTGCCGGCCGCTGCTCGCTTGAATTTGGCTAGTATTGGGCCAGTACAGCAATTTCGATTTATCTCGAAGGAGTTTGTCAAAATAATGCTCAAATTAAGAATGAAAAAAGAAATAATGAAACATTTATTGACCTGACAACTTACAACATCACATTAGACAAACATCAAAAGAGACAAACAGTACACAATTGTTACAAAAAGTATAACACAAATACTACTAGAATTGATTTGAGGCCAACGGTTAGCTGTCTTAGCCATGCTGTTGAGGCAATGTCCAAGACAATGTCTAAGCATGTTGGAGAAAAACTTATTATATCTTCACTTCCTAGATTTATTTATGCTTCGTCACATGAAGCATGTCATTTTAGGTAGGTATGTATGTGATACAAATATCAACAGCATTGGATCGTTAGTTCAGGGGTTAGGGGTATCGGGGGTCAGGGGTTAAAAGGATTCAGACATATTGATTTAACTTCTAAAAAAATTTAACTCTGATTAACAAAGAATATGGTTACATTCGTGTATCAAAAGAAAATACCATCTTCGCCCAACTTTTGATAAATACCTTTTTGAATTTCCAGATTTGTTTTTAAAAAAACTCTAGTTTTTCATTTGAAACTCTCATGTACATTTAAATAATTAATTCTCAAGATTTGTTATTTTGACTAGTCATTTCGGAAACTACTTATATTATATATACACTACAGTATCTATAGTAAAGCATTATATGTTCACTTACATGAAATAAAAAAGAAACTATGACAAAGGTCGTAAAAATGTTCCAATAAAAGATATGCATATTAAAACGTAGTTGAAAAAGGATAAAATAATTTAAAAACTCCCGACTTAATTATCCGTCGGGGGCTGCCATTCAATGAATTATAGCTTTACAGTTTTATAGTAACGTGAATAATTGGATTTATTTATATTCATGCTAAAATTTATAATAGTGATGGCAGCCCCCGACGGATAATTAAGTCGGGAGTTTTTAAATTATTTTATCACTCACTCACGAAATACTAAGTGCCTGATATAAATAAGGGTGGTTTCATGTAGGGAATTTATCAGGCTACTGAGCTATATTAAAGCTATTTTCTTCATTCTACCATAGAATTGTTCATGCAAAACGTCTAAATCATTCGCTCACCCGATCTCAATATCCTAGCCATATTAACGTTACAGACACCACAATACTATAAACAGAACGATACAATCTTAACCACTTAATCCCCTGTTCGCATATAGACATAACGTTTGCATAACTTGTAATTGGATAGGCTTTATCCAGACAGTTGGCATGTTTAAATTAAATTAACAAGGGTATATATGCCCTAAAGGCGGCAACCCAAATCACTTGAAGCTTGACCCCTTACGATTGAGATGTAGACACTTGGATGTCTTTGGAATTACAGTCTTGTAAGAGATGAGGATTTATTATTAAAACGCTACGAGGAAAATATTGTAATTTATTTCGGAATCAAATAAGAGATGAATCTCGGTGAATTGAGAGATAAATACGGTCTCATATTTTGATACAGCATCAAATGATTATAAGGTCTTTTTTGCAGCCAAATGAAGTCCGGGAATCTCACAGTTTGTCGCTTGTACATCAGCATCTGCGATTATGTTTAAATTGAAAAGTGTATGTTAAATAAATCAATAATAATCAATGAAAAATAAGCGGTAGGTACTAGGAATTTCATTTTTTTTATTAAGTACAAGATAATGAGATATTCAAGACCTTATTTGATGTTAGAAGTCGCCCGAGACTTCGCCTGCGCTGATAATCAATGGTCGGAGCATGATCACGATTGCATCTTCCCATAATACAAATAATAAATAAATTTTACTAAAATAAACAATATTATACATATAATAAAATAACTCATGTTTTTATGATCAGTGAGCTCAGTACGCATTTGGGTTGTTATATTGATGGAGTTTGCTTGAACAATATACGCTATGCAGACGATATGGCGCTGCTGAGCCTATGGATCGGTGATCTCAGAATATGTTGTAGATACTTAGTGTTGTATCTCCACATTTATCAAAATTAGTTTTTAGATAATATATCTTGCGACATCGCCTGCGTTTACTACATTTAAAAATATAGGTCAATACAAAATTTCCCTATTCTTTTACCCACTTGTGGTCTAGTATATCGATTGCAAAAACATTCACAGCCATGTTATCCAGAAATTGATGTTTTTGCCACTTAGTAATATAGTAAGTATATTAAGTCGAAGAAGGTTTTATTGGATTAGAGATTGCATGTTCTGCTGCAGTAATGGTGAAGTACAACAGTTAGCATGTAAGTGCACTATCGTTATTTATGGCTAGCAAGTAAAAAGATTAACCATGTTTATGCACTCTTTCAACATAGTTTTTGTTTTTAAAAGTATTTGGTTCAAATGTAGATTGGGTTTCTTTTTATTACTAGCGGCCGCCGAAGTTGTTGCTTTCGTGGACTAAGAAGATAAATTTTCCCTTGTGAATATGTAATTTTATACCAATAAAAATATTAATATGTTGAAGTCGGTATAGTTAGCTCCTAAACTAGCTTTGCTCGTATTTTTAATGCAAATATTTAGTTGTTATGTTTCATAAGTACAACAAAAATTATTATAAAGTATAAAATATTTAGTTCAACGTTTTAAAATGAAAATCGAACTGCCAAATAAGCACATACAAATATTTTTTGAAAATATGTATTTATAATAATAAATATAAAAAGATATTGAAAAAAATCAACTCTTGATTTTTATATTTAAAATTTATTATAAGTATACAAAAAAAACATTAAAAATGCAAAAAATAAAAAATCATAAAATATGTACTTATACTGCCCACAATTAAATATTAAATTTCTGCGACTTTCTTGGCGTTGGCTGTGTTAATTATAGTGTAAATGCTTTTTCATACCTGATGTAAGATTTAATATTAAATTCCTTAGGACTTAGATTTTATCATTTTAGTATTTGCTACATAGTATTGATGTTGTTCAAAATAACATGTGCTTTAAGTTATGGTCAGTGGATGAGATTCTCGGGAGAAGCGCCCACCCATAATGGAAACTGATTCATAGCTGGGTATTTTTTTTCGTTTAGCCCACCAAGTCAAAATCAGCATAGGTTTATTGCTTAGGTACTTACTGGAGGCCTACCGTCATCTCTGAACGCAGTATTGTTTCAATCTCACCATGCTATTTCGTACAACGAATCTCTTAAAGTAAGCTTGATTTTTGACGGAAGTTTTGTGACGTCTTCGCTCAATCATCGCCTCCAAAGTGTGAAGGTGTGTCAAAATGTGACAACTTCAATAAAAACAAAACGTTCATAAACAATATGATGGTTTTTAATAGATGGTAGGCCTGCTGGTAACGTCCTATTAGACTTTATTATATTTTTGGGGGAAATCAAAACAATCAAACAGTTAACCCTCAATATCACAGACAAAACAGACAGGTAGAGGCATAAAAAGTAAAAAAAAAAACTATTAACATCGACAGTGATCGTGAATTATCAGGGCTATCGCGTCAGCCATCCGCCGCCGATTTATTTGCCGCCCTCATTTGCACGATGCGCCAGTAAATCCTCGTTTGCGGCAGCCCTGTGACACTTTTATGATGGCCGATATGAGACGGATAAAGTTCTATTTATAGTGCAGCAGTGCGAAGGTAATCGCTGTTTAGTTTCTGTTTATCTACTGCAAAATAAATGCCTATTTGATACATTTTCCTACACTAATTAACCAATGTTGCTCTGAATCTCGGCATTAAGAAAGATTGGGCCACATTGAATGGCAATAACAGGCAAATTTTTGTGGCATAAATCATGAAATAAGTGAAGCCTAAACTGTGTGCTTAGTACGGCTTTTGTATGGCGGTGTTTGTATGGCGTCGGTGTAGTCTGTGGCCCCGTGGCGTAATCCACTAGATCGCGGGCCGCTAATTTCATACAAAAATCGACGCGTTCACGATCGGCCGTGAGTAGAAAAGTCGCACTAAGCACTCTGACTAAAAGTTAGCAGAATTGACCCCTAGGACAAAAAAACAGACACAACAAACAAATGTTTTCTGCAGCGCCCCCTGGTGAGTTGTCACCGTAACACCTACCTAAGAACATGCACCAACTAAACCCGAACCCATCAATGAATTCCGCATGAAATGGGACCAATACTTTTGGAGATAAATGGCAACATTGGTTTGCACAAACAAATGTTTTCTGCAGCGCCCCTGATGAGTTGTCACCGTAACACCTATCTAAGAACATGCACCAATCAAACTCGAACCCATCACTGAAAACCGCATCAATATCGGACCAGTAGTTATTGAGATAAATGGCAAGATTGGTTTGCACAAACAAACAAACATCCTCTCATCCCAAACGCATAAACGCATAAACCGCCACAATTTTACCTATTTAATAAGTTGAAATATTTCTCTAACATCGTTAATGTTATTCACCTGAAGCGCAACAGACACTTAGTATATTTAAAACCTTAAGTACCCTTAGTATATTTAAAATCTTAAAAATTTTACAGCAATCTTTGTTGTCTTTGTAAATTATATTTGATAACCATAAAGTTTCGATAACAAATAAAGAAACCACACAATTTGTCTATATTTCAAAAACCACTGTTTGATTTCCAACAAGAGTTTACGCTTGAGATCTTACCTACTTTTACCAATAAGACTTTTTGTGTTGGCTCGTCTTAGAAAATACTTGAAAGTTCAAGACCTCAATTTTATCTAATCACAAATGCACACAATCCATTAATACCTGTCAATGATGTCAATATCGGAAGCCATCGGTTGCCCGCTATTTGTCTGAAGAAAAAAAAGTTGTACGCATAACAAAAAGATAATTGACTTAAGCGGCAATTTCGCTAGTAGCGGCTGGCATAGTGAACTTAGGGAACACAAATACTCATTTGAACATTTTAAAGTTTCTAGTACACGTTGGGTGACCCCAAAGTATTATATTATGTGCCCAAAGGCTGAACACGACTAACAAAGAATGACGGTATTCACACATTGGCGTGTTTCTAATAGCATTGCGATAAGAAGGAAGATAGATGATTTCGGCCCCGACCAACGTACACTTAAAACCGTCAAATTCGTGAACCTAAAACTAACTTTCAACGTCGACGAGTTGTTATCGAAAAAAACATACCTATGTTAAACAAAGTCAGGGAAGCCGAAGATGTAGAATAAAACCACGTAGTACTTCACTTTTGCACTTTAATTATCTCTCTTTGGTCTTTTACAAATTTAAACTTATCAACGTAGGCACAAGTTAACAGCTCGAGTGTTCACAACTGAATGTCAGCGCCGGACTCAACTGCTCGCTCGTAGGGCCGGTTGCCCCCTCCAAACCAAATCGAATATGGCGCCAAACGGAAACAGTTGATCTGTTTCCGTTTGTCAAAGCAAACGGAAACAGATCAACTCGCTACTCGTTGTACACAATAATCAAAATATATCATCCAATATTGTTTGGGATTCAGTATAAGTTTTAAAATGTTCATCGATTTGAATTATCAACTAGCAGGTATCTCATTAGTAAAATTGAATACACTTCAATATACTATTTAAACAATTAAACTTAAAATAAACGCTTACACCTAATTCACGTAATAAGTATGGCGTGTAGTATCTAGAAAGGTCACCAACCTGACTGTCAGGTGCACCCGTCATAGAAAAGCTCATAATTGAGGACGCCGGCATACACTGCTTTTCAAGCCTCGCTGAGAATTATTTTAGCGATGCGTAAGTTCACGCTGTTTAAAGTTTGTATGTAGTTATGATACTGGCTTACATTTTACTTGCACTGTGCATCCAGTATCTATGGCTTGCCTGTCAATCACTTCTGATGAATGGGCACTTAACGAATTTGTTATAACAATTGACCATCTTGTTAGTGATTTATTTGTAAGCGAACATAAAAAGATGCAATATCGTAACCCTAAAGAAAGAAAATTGCTTACCGTTGCAATAAGTAGCACAATTAAGTGTGATATTGAGTAGTTGCGGTAATATATATACATTTTGTGAAACACATTTTATTAGGGGCAGATTCGATCAACAACAGTCTTATGTCCAATTATTAAACTACTAGCGGTCGCTCGCGGTTTCACCCGCGTGTTTCACGTTTCCGTGGGAATATCGGGATAAAAAGTATCCTATGTCCATAACCAGGCTATCTACTATCTGTGTACCAAATTTCATCCAAATTCGTTCAGTAGTTTTTGAGTTTATTCGTTGCAAACAAACAAACAACAATCAAATCTGTGCACTTTCTATTATAAGTATAGTAAAATAACTAAGTATGTTTTTAATTTATGGCAGTTTTCGCAGTACAAATCTTAACGTGCTGTTTTCTGTACCTAATGACTAAAGCCATAACATTTACAATTTGATGACCCATTGTGTCCTAATGTCAATTTAAACAGTTTTTAAAGTAAATACGATCAACCCAATTGTATTATTCAGAATAACAATTACTTTAGTCGTAAAAGCAGCTACACTAGCATTATAAAAGTTGTAGTGAAAATTATTGCTCTTATAATAGTGAGAGAGCAGACTTTTTGCTTATTACGGGTATTGAAACTTGCGTGAGATATTGCTCACGATGTTAATCACCATATATCATTTGGTTATGCTATAGGCATTATATGTAAGTATTTGTAATAAAAGTTATGAAATTAAACTCCAATTGCTAAGATGCAATTTATACTTATGCGAAGAGTACAGTTTTGCGCTGATAATAAAATTGTGGAAGATACGATTTCCATTAGCTGTTTCTACATAATTTAGGAATTAATAGTTCATAATAGCACAGAATACCAAATAGTACAAGTTGTAATAGTTAAACAAACACTTGTGTAAAACTTTCTGAACTGGGCGGGATTATTGCAGATAAGTTCTTTATTATGGTAATAAAATCTATCTTGGAAAACAGTATTGAGAATACAAAATTCTCATTTATAGCATTAATATTGTAACTTGCACCCAAAAACATACAATAGAATTATTTTTTAACAAAAAGTTCATGGTCCGAACTGTCTTGTTTCGTGTTGTAATGTTTGACTTGAATTTTCTTTTTATTTGAATTTTTAAATGTGTTCCACTTCTATAATATTTAATCTTTCTCTGTTCCAACCTATTTTTTCAATAGTTGTATGTACCTATAATTATGAATTAATTATATAATTAAATGTGCACTGTTGGTATGTCTAAATAAATAAATATTCAATTTAATTTGAGTCAACCACGGCAAACAATCAAACCATAAACCCCAAGTTGTATAGCAAAACAAAAGGAAAACTTACAACATGGTAACTTTAGCCTGCTGTGTTTACAGCATAAAAAAAGCATTTTCAAAGCACAATTTGATCATAAAACTTTACCGTACTAGTAAAACCTTGGAAGATTTTAATTAATAATTAAGAACTACCTACGTTCTTTTGTTAACAGTGACTTTTGTACCATAAGGGTAAATTCAGAGTATACGAAAAATGCTTACAAATCTATTAATCAGGCGAGATAGCGGTCAAGCGCTGACCTATCATATAGTAAAAAAAACGAAACGTGAGACCAAGCATCAGATTAATCAGCTTCGATGTGGTCTTCTGTGCATTGTATAGAATCGTCGTCGTCGTCTCAGCCACATGACATCCACTGCTGGGTATACGCCTCCCCCAAGGATCTTCACGACGATCGGTCCCTTCCCGCGACCTTCACCAGATCGTCGTTCCACCTCGTCGGGGGCCTACCCACGGATCGTCGTCCGGTGCACGATCGCCATTCCAGAACCATTCCGCCCCAACGTCCATCGGTCTTCTCGCTATGTGTCCCGTCCAGTGCCACTTCAGCTAAGCCATCCTTCGATGTCGGTTACTTTAGTTGTCGTCTTTGTATAGAATAGAACAACAGAAATCACTATTGTACTTTGTACCATTTTGTAATTTTTAGGTTATACTTTTTCCAAATCTTAAACCTATCTTAATTATGTACACTATTATAAATTTATCACAAATGCACTCCTGACTGACATTATTCAGTCCCAATTTTGGCCGTTATGACGTATCCAATGAATAACGATTTTTACCGAGAACACGTGCTGTAACTAAGTGTGTTCGTATAGAGCAGTTTGCTATCCATCTGAATGAGCCCTAATGTTATTGGCATGGTGCCGCTAAATTGCAATTCTAGTATTTTACAATATAACAATTTACAATTGCAAAGGTAGGTAGGTAGAGGTATTCAGCTAAAATTCGCAAGCTCCTGTAAGGTTGTTAAATGAAATAATTGTGTTCATTCTATTCTATTAATTTTAATTGGTGGGTTTTTTTTGATTATTTTCAACTATAACTTTTTTTAAATTATTGTTATTTATTGGTTATTAGTTGTGCATAAACGGTGCCGAAAAGTTGTTTTGTTCAATAAACAGTAGTTCGGCAAAAATTTGAGGTGTGATTCCTTTATCATCAGTCATTTTTAATTTATTCAGTGAAATTTGAGGCACAGGCTTTTCTTGGAGATAAGAATAATGTTCCATGACTCACCACATGGACCAATGTGGATTGGTAGGTGCTGACAACTGCAAAAATACCCTGCAAATAAATACTCTTAAAAAAAATAGGTAGTAGCTGCTTTAAAGACATTAGTCATCATAAAACTGATGATCATGAACTTCGACAATTATTACTACTGAATCACTATCAAATCCTTTAAACCATACTCATAAACATTGAAACCAATGAAAGGACAAAACGCTTTACATCAAAATACTTGTACAGATTACTGGTTTCCTCCACCATTATTATGAAAGAATACTATAAATCTGCGATGTTGTCAGCAATTAAACATTTTGTCTACGCACTAAATCGCAGCTTCCCTTAGGCGGAAACCCACCGTGGTGCCCGGAGAGGCTACGCACGTGGGTCAAGATTCGCTTTAGCAGAATATGTATGTAATTGTGTCCATTGCAACCCACGTACACGCTACGTTTGACTTGACATCATGGCACTCACGTAGCTCAACGCTATCAACGCCATGCACGCTGTGCACTCGGGACACAGATGCATGTTGCTGCTCTACAGTTGTACATAATCGTAAGTAAATATTTATGTATGCAGTTTCTCAACATTCAGCTCTGGGATACCATTGACAAACATCTTGATCATACTTTGGGCCGAAGTCTTTATGCACTCAGAGTCCGCTGCCTTGCATTTTGTTATGTCTGGATGGCAATAGAATAAAGGGTCAAATGATAGACAATGTCATATAGATCTTTGTTGTTATTTTAGGCAAGTAATTATGCAGTAAAGCGTGTCCTGCAGTAGAAACCCACGTTTTCAAACACCTGAACCCACGCAGCCAAAATGCGCCGCGTGCCCGTGCACAGCATGCACAGCGGTGGGTTTCAGCCTGTAGTGTAGACCCACGTTTTCAAATACATGAACCCACGCAGCTAAAATGCGCCACGTGCTGGTGCACAGCATGCGCAGCAGTGGGTTTCAGCCTGTAGACCCACGTTGTCAAACACAAGAACCAACGCATATTAAATGCGCATCGTGCCCGTGCACATCATGCGCAGGAGTGGGTTTCAGTCTGTAGACCCACTTTGTCAAACACATGAACCCACTCAGGTAACTTGCGCCGTGTGCCCGTGCAAAGCATGCGCAGTGGTGGGTTTCAGCCTGTAGACCCACGTTGTTAAACACATGAACCCACGCAGCTAAAATGCGCCGCGTGCCCGTGCACAGCATGCACAGCGTTGGGTTTCAGCCTTAAATCGCGGCTTCCCTTTATTGGTACGACTAACGTCGGTTAGATTTAATTGAAACCGAGCTAAATCCACATTTGACTTGCGGCGAATGGTTTATTGCTAATTGATCGAGAATACTGCGGTGCGGGCTTTAGAAATTAGGGAAAGATCGGAATCAAATGAACTTGGAAAATAAATTATTATAAGAGTTATTAAAGGTGTAGTTATAAGTTATAAAATAGATGTTACTGAACAAACAGATATGTAAGTAAATTTTAACCATAGTAGGTAGATAATACTATTTCACCCTGCACTACTGCTGCCCCTAGCATTGCGCCACCGACCGATAAGATACAATATAAAATGTTAAAATTAAAAAAAAACTATGCATTTTGCTGAATCAGTATCAATAAATCACTGTATCGAAATAATTTGCGATGGCCCTACGAAGCAGGATCAGTATCACTAAATTACTCTATGGTCTTTTTACCCGACTGCAAAGGAAGGTTTTTCGCGCGTATCTTGTATGTTTGTATGTTTATATGTAATGTTCTTTATTACCTATTACGAGTATCTTTCAAACGGCTGAACGGATTCCTATTATTAAGATATTGTTAGATTAGTCTTGACAGCCCAAGTGTTCTTAGGTAAGTAACATTTAAATAAAATCAACATAGCGGCTGTGAGGTGCTATTATTTGAAGTGAATAATATAATTAATTTTTAGAATATTTCAATATCGAATTAAAGGGCTGAACTTTAGGATTTAAAAAACGGTATATCAAAACCAATAAGTAAATAAAAAAAATATAAATTGAAAAACTAAAAATTCCGCCTGCTGTTATCAACAAGCCAACTGAAAAGATGGAAACAAGATCCAATATAAAAGGCAAATATAAAAACATTTTATTCAACATAATAACATGCGGTCGGAGGCATAGAATTTAATTATGTAGTCGAATCATTAATAATTATTATAATGTCCACCACAAGGCTACTTACTCCAACTGCACGCCTTAATATATGCTCATCAAGTACCTATAATATTTATGGTAAATTTTAAATAGAAAAATATTGGAAAAAATTAACTCTGCCACAAGTGAATTCTCAGACGGGAGCATTAGACCGGATTTCCAAAGGTCGCGGGTTCGATTCCCGTCTGAGAATTCACTTGTGGCCGAGTTAATTTTTTCCAATATTTTTCTATTTAAAATTTACCATAAGTATAAAAAATAGCATTGAAAAATGCAAAAAATTACAAAATCATAAAATACCTATAATATGTCCGTCAAAATTTACAACAAACTTCCAGAGAACTTAAGAAATGAAAATAATGTTTTTTTTTTTAAATAAGTTAAAACAATTATTAGTTAAAAAAAATTACTATAATATTCAAGAATACTTTTCCGATAAAATTTAAGAAAATGAAATTAAATAAGTAGTATCAACTTTTGTAAATGGCCTAAAATCTATTTATGATTGGAAAAGCCCTCCTCTCTTCTTTTTCAAATTGCGATACCCGACAGGGTCCATAATTTGTACTTTTTTTAACCGACTTCAAAAAAGGAGGAGGTTCTCAATTCGGTTGGTATAATTATTTTGTTTTTTTATTTTTTTTTAATGTATGTACACCGATTACGCCGAGATTTTTGAACCGATTTCCGTGATTCTTTTTTTGTTCGATGCAGAATAGTTTCCAATTGGTCTCATAACAATTTGGTTTAGTTTGACCCAGTACTTTTATGTTTTGAGCATTTTTAGATATTTCATTTCATATTTGTTACTTAGATTACATATTATCTTCCTTTAAAAACTGTGAAATAAAAACCTTTTATAAAAAAAATTAAAACCGACTTCAAAACACTAAAAAGCAAAAAATAAAAAGTTTTTATTATGTAACATCTTTATAACATTATGGATGCAATAAATGTATTGAGTATAGAGTATTGAGTATTATAAAGACAATACACTCCCTTTCTAGACATTCGTGTTATAAAAATAAGACAAACTCTGTTCTTTGGAATCGTAATTATGAACAAACGACGTTTTGCCTTTAATGATTGTACCAGACTATATCGCATTACAATTACGAATCATAATACTAGAAGTTCTTTTCAATGAACAAGCTTTTATCCATTTACACTCTTTAAAACATTATAATTACGAAACGTAATACCAAGTTTTTATCAATAGACTCAAAATGTTTATCCATCGGTATACTCTTTTAAAGCTATCACAGAAATCGCAAAAGAAGCGACTTAATAGCACTATGATAGTATCCCATAGAAATAACATAAATCTAGTGGTCGATGATTAATACTATCGAGCGATGAGACTGACTCCGGTACGTTGTCGTTATAACGGTCAAATGTAATTAAATTGAGCTTCCGTGTAATGAACCACAGACTAACGAACACAGAAAGTCAATCAACGATAAAACGTTTCGTTTATGATTAGCCTCTATTACGAATTTTGAAAACTTGACGCTTTCTAACAAATCTGACGTAAACCAACACTCTTCTCTTTCATATCCATCGACTATTTTCCAGCATGAAATACATGTAAAATTATGAAATACATGCAACGTAAAATTATCGGATGCCCTATCCCATAATTTTACGTTGACGTTGTTAGTAAATGTCAAGTTTACTAAAACTCGTAAAAGAAAAACCGAACGGTCGAACCCACGACCTTTGGAAATCCGAGCGCATTGGACCGGATTTCCAAACGTCGTGGGTTCGATTCCCATCTGAGAATTCACTTGTGGCCGAGTTAATTGTTTCCAATATTTTTCTATTTAAAATTTATCATAAGTATAAAAATAGCATTGAAAAATACAAAAAATTAAAAAACTCGTAAAAGTGGTCTAAAAGAAAACTCACTTTTCTCTCTTTTTTTATAAACAACGGGGAGACTGTTAGCCTTCATCATACCTGATCTTAAGTATTGATCTCCCGGAATCCTCAATCACTGAGGAACTGGCTGTCTCTTTCTCTCTATCTGTCGGACGTTACCTCAACGCTGAGTATCGTGACTCGACCAAGTGACGGCACTTGGTCGAGTCTGAGATCGCAAATTGCCAGGATTGACGGTCTGGAGCTAGAACATCCGCTTCGGATTCCGCAAGATAAGTAGCCAGAGTGAGGGATTTTGGGGGTATTCGGCTAGATGGGGGATCAGAAAACGGTCCAAGAGGGATGGGAACAGAACAATCGTGTGTGTATGGTGTATTGGTAAGCCATTTATACATTGCTCTGTAATCATCTGGAGGGTTACTCTTGACGGAGTCGATTTAAAAACGGATCGGAATAACGTCAAAACGGTACAATGAAAACCATAGCTACCGTTTTCAAAGTACCAAAATAACAGATTTTTGACGTTGTTTCAAACCTAATGTGAACTCGATTCCGTCGAGAGTTGGGGGGCTTAAAAGTCTTTGGTAAGCCAACTTCGTCTAGCCTGTGGCGAAGGCGTTGCACAGTTGACTGGTCCAGTAATATAAGGTTGCGCTTAGCCGCAAACTGCTCACCGTTCGGTATCAATGTATATTTGGACTTACAGCTTGCTCAACACTATGGTTTTTATTTTACATTGAACTGTGAATAAGGAATCAGAGTAATCCTTTTGAAGTCGGTGCCAGCATCTTTTTTCCGGGGGCAAATGTGCCAGGCAAAAATAACCTTTAAATATGGCACTGACTCTAAAATAATTATTTTAGTTTGTTCACGGAAGATTTTGTTCTAAAAAAATAAAAGCTCGTAGTTAAATTTTACTTTGATAAAATTTAAACAAGAAAGAAACAATTTGACACTGCTAAGACACAGGTATTTCATTCTAACGTAAGAATTATCTTAGGAAAAAATGGCGGCGTCCGAATAATTAAACGAAAGCCTGAGTGAAGATAGTAGGTTTTAACCTACAAAAGTTCTACATAATTATTATTGCGCCCCTTCATGTAGGTAGGTGCTTATAACATATTTGTCTACACTAAAAGTCAAATAACTATTCCCTTAAACAAAAATATTAATGTCACACGTTATAAAATATGCATTCGTATTACCATAGTTTGAACGTTCCATTGAAATATATGATGTTATTGTGAGTTGAATTTCACAATAACTCTTAGGAGCACTAAAATTCGTGCTCAATTTATTGCGTGCCTTGCTGGATATTAACATTTTGAACGTAGAAAAGATGTTATCGAGTCTTGCTGCGTTTTTACTAAATGTACCCAGTGGTAACGCCGGTGACTTCGTGGAGCTGGCCGGCGTCGGGTATAATTTGGAGATCCAATTTTCAAGTGACCAGCGCTAAATGTACCACCACCATTTTATAATAAAGCACTACTAAATTAAGTAAATTTGCTTATGCTCTCAACCAAGTAAAGAAGGTTACAAACAAAAACACAGCTGTTGTCTTATCAGGCATACTTTAAATCAGTTTTACAGATTGGAAAGGAGCGTTTATAGCTAAAAAAATGCATTAGAGCAGTCGGGGGCATTCCGCCAGATGAATCGTGTATACCATTGTTTGATAATCTTGGTTTGCTCCCACTTCCCTCTCTATATATTTTGGAGATCTGTAACTTTGTGCTGATTAAAAGACATCTTTTTAAAAAAGCTAGCGACTGCTCAAATTCTAGACAACTCATAAATTAATTCTGAAAGAGAATCCTAAATCTGCTTGTTATGTAAACAGTTGTTTAGTAATGTGTGTCAGAATTTTCAATAAAATACCTGTGTGTAAAAAACCTACGACCTGCATTATTTAAAAAGGAATTATTAAAGTGGCTTGCTAAAAAGAATTTCTTTAGCCTTAAAGAGTTTTTTGACCAGCGAAATTTCTGACTTTAAATATGAATAAGTAACAATAATTATTATCTAGTATATTCACCTTTCTACGGTGTTGGCCACCGTCGTTTCATCAATGAGAGAATATACTCGCATTCGAAAGAAACATCTTTAACAATGTTTGACTATCGATTAAGATGAAACAGCCATTTAATTATAAATTTTTAATTTTGCATTTATAATGCTATTTTTGTGTGATAAATATTAAACAAGAAAATATACTAGAAAAAAGCAACTAGTCTCATGTCGCCCTGGCCGGATTCGAACCCGCATCCTTGGGAGTCGGGCCCAATGCACTAACCAATTATGCTACAGAGACCTATGAGGACACGTCGAATTTCACTAGTATATTCACCTTTCTACGGTGTTGGCCACCGTCGTTTCATCAATGAGACAAATATCCTCGCATTCGAAAGAAACATCTTTACAGATGTTTCTGTATCTCTGTAGCATAATTGGTTAGTGCATTGGATGCGGGTTCGAATCCCGTCAGATCGTCATGAGACTAGTTTCTTTTTTCTAGTATATTTTCTTGTTCAATATTTATCATTATTGATTTTTTGCATTTTTCAATCTATTTTTATACTTATGATAAATTTTAAATAAAAAAATATTGGAAAAAATTTACTCGCTCACAAGGAAATCCGGTCCAATGCTCTTGACTCAAGCATTGGACCAGATTTCCAAAGGTCGTGGGTTCGATTCCCATCTGAGAATTCACTTGTGGCCGAGTTAATTTTTCCAATATTTTTCTATTTAAAATTTATCATAATATTTATCACACAAAAATAGCATTGTAAAATGCAAAACTAAAAATTTATAATTAAATGGCTGTTTCATCTTAATCGATAGTCAAACATCTGTAAAGATGTTTCTTTCGAATGTGAGGATATTTCTCTCGTTGATGAAACGACGGTGGCCAACACCGTAGAAAGGTGAATATACTAGAGAAATTCGACGTGTCCTCATAGGTCTCTTGTTTAATACAACAAGGACAAGTCGCTTGTTTAATATTTATAACATAAAAATAGCATTGTTAAATGCAAAATTAAAAATTTATAATAATTATTATATTTATTAATAATCCAAATTTAAATAAAAAATTTGTTTATAATTATATAAATTTTCTTAGATTGTTCATTATGATATTGACATTCACATTTCACATGCCTTATGTTAGGTAAAATAGTAGAGCATTGTGTTTATACCACCACCCTATTTACGCTGTTTTATGTGAATAAATGATTTCTTTCTTTCTTTCTAAATATACCCGATTTCGACACAATAACTTGCTTGGCCGAAACCACATTTAGTTGAGTTGAGTTTTAGTACCTTCCTTTTAATATGAAGGCAATACAAAGATTCAGTCGATGCTCTGTCCAGATATATTTAGTAAAAGTAAAAACAAAACTTTAGCTCCTAAATTACTAAATAACGACATCCAAAATCGAGTATGTTTAGTAGTAAGTTTTATTTTAAGCCTACTCCTAACTATATCCGATCATAACCCTATGGGGAGTCTACACGAGGTACATTTAGTAAAGTCGCAGTTTTGCTTTAGCAAACCGAATGACAAAGGCAGCTTTTAATGATATTGTTGTCTGCTAAAACAACTTTATGGGTATCGTATTTAAAAAACGAACACTTTCAAGCACCTCAATGAAATTTTGAAATAAGTATTTCTTGGAGGACGCTTTGTCTTTTATTTATTCTTTTGTTTTAAAATATCGAAGAGATTAAATAAATAGTTTTAATTATAGGTTGGTTTGGATAAATGTGGAGTCCTTAACAATCTATCCGAACGTCGCTGAACTCCTTGAACTATGGTTTTTTTCTTCATAATTTTTGTTAATGATAATAAATAGTGAAATGTTGGACCATAATATTGCCAACCCAAAATAGAGAAGCTAATGCACTTGTACTACGATAAAAAAGATGATATGATACCACACATCCAGATTCGCAAAAAGACAAACTGAAATGCCACTATGAAAACAGTAATAGTTAGTTACCAACTTGACAATGTTATAGTACAGCTTTGCATTGCGCTACATTGCGCAAATTGTGTTTTTTTACAAAGTTATTACTGTCAGAAACTAAGTCCGTACACTCAATCTCTTCGACTCAACCTTTTTGCTTCTAAAATACCATATTGTAGCAATTCTAAAATAATCCCTAGCAATCTGCACAATAAACAACCGGGAATGCAACACACGTCAATATCGACTGCGGTGGTCCGAGTGGGAATCACGTTTATTGCATTTCACGAGGTTAATTTTAAAATTAGTGAGGGATCGGAGTCCTGAGTATTGTGCCCTTGCATGTTTAGTGTATGAAGAGATTGTATTAAGAACAGGCCACAATGAGAGTAAAGCATAACGAAACGAGGTGCATTTCGCTTCATGTATACCACGAATTTTAGCTCCTGTTCCCTTTTTTAACGAGAATTTTTCATCATCATCAAATTCAATAAATTTGATAGTAGTTCTATGGATGTATTGATAAATTGTTAAAATAATTGACATGTGATATAGCAGCTATTCGTCGGATCGTTTTGAGACATCGGAAGTTGAAGATTGTAGTGCCTAATGTTCTGGAATCTATCGTTATTATTTCAAGATTTTATCATGATCAGGGTCAGATACCTTACGAAAACTAGTGTAATAATATGCTTTACTTAAGAGTGTTTACATTACAATTCCATTTGCAGAAAACAGTCGAGACCGTTTTAGCATTATTTACGAAAAAGTATTCATGAGAGAGCATATTTACGTGTCATTGTCACATGAGACGTTTACGCAAAGTTTGCTGAGGTCAAAAAACTATTAATGTCATATGTTTTCATTGAACTATATTATATTTACAACTATACAGTGTTCCTACCGCCATCTATTAGAAGCCATCATGTACGTTAAGAACGAAAAACGAAAAAGATAAGAACGTTTTGTTTGAGTTTTGTTTTTATTGAAATTGTCACATTTTGACACACTTCACACTTTGGAGGTGATGATTGAGCAAAGACGTTACAAAACGTCAAAAAACAAGCTTACTTTAAGAGATTCGTAGTACGAAATAGCATGGTAAGATTGAAACAATACTGCACTGAGAGATGGCGGTAGGCCCCCTGGTGTTTTTATTTTAAAAAGTCACGTAAGTTTACATTACGTAAGTTTAAATTTTAGTTTAGTATGATTTATATGTACCTAGGTATACTTGACGACTTCCGTGGTAGAGTGGTACGTATACAGGTTTCAAGTTGTCGCCTACTCTGAGGTCCGAGGGTTCGAATCCCGGTAGGGGCAAAAGTTTGTACGATTTGTACCTGAGTCATGGACGTTTATATATATTTCTACACATAAATACTTATATATATGTATAACAATATGTATTCATATCCGTTACCCTAGTATCCCATAACACAAGCCTTACAGTGCTTACTTTGGGGATAGGTTAATAGGTGTGAGTGTAAGAAATATTGAATATTGAAATATTGCATTGAATACTTCAGTCATTGACATGTCTTAGGCAGATCTCGGTAGACCACGCATGCCAGGGTCTGGAAACCAGCGTTTTTGTGGGAATCTCGCGTAATGTACAGTCAAGAGCAGCCTCGGCTTCACACTTTGACCTTGAGAGGTATTACGTCACTCATAATAGCGGCGGTTTCATTAGGTTGCCTAAGCCAGGACAGTTCTCACTTGGACTTATTTCTACTTATTTAATATTACTAATTTCTGCTGTTTCAGTATGCAATATACAAAGTTACTTAATACTTCCTCAAAACCATTTGTAGAACATCATTACGAACAACTTTTTGTCTGAAAACAACTCAAAATCGCGAAAATATTAAACAACTTTTCTCTATATTTCAGCAGCGTGGAAATAAAATGTTGTACCAGACAGCTTAAAACAAACAAATTTAAAATCAAGACATCATGCATTGTCTTCAATTTCTTTCATTCTTTCAATCGTATAATGATTAAAAACCTCACTGGTTTCACCAAATGACTTTAAGTTCATCTCAAAGTTACCTATAACTTATCATTCATTAGGATAATAAAGTCGTTACACATGTCTATGACATGAATCACATACAAGACGTCCCTATTCCAAGTCGATTTGTAATTTCTTGTAAAGCTCAATTTATTCAATGTATGGAAACATTTGTTTCGCGGACCACACAGCGTTTAACTTGGTAGCCCAGCAA
This sequence comes from Chrysoteuchia culmella, assembly GCA_910589605.1. Taxonomy (NCBI): domain Eukaryota; kingdom Metazoa; phylum Arthropoda; class Insecta; order Lepidoptera; family Crambidae; genus Chrysoteuchia; species Chrysoteuchia culmella. The sequence goes on from OU342653.1 coordinate 15,122,773, forward strand.
CTTGTTTTGCATATTCTCTGCATTACTGAACAAAGTCCTTTGTCAATATTGTTTCTCTGGGAAAATGATTGGCCAACGACCATCTAGTACTTAAAGTAAAAATGCAAATGAACTTTAGTGGTTTTTTGTTGCTTTTCCTTTTTTGTTTGTTATCGCCATTCCCTGTTATGAGACAGGAGCGCTAAGCTTCTAATGAGGGACTTCTTATTGTCATTAATGGAAAGAATATTAAAAAGATTTTTAAGAGTTCTTAAGAAAAATGTTGTAATGTTTGCATCTTGTGACTCGTTGATTTTATTACTATGTTGTCTGTAACATTATTAAATATTAAAATTAAACAAAAAAGGGTGGACAATTATAATTTGATTCAGTTATTCAGTAAACTAGATCTAATACTGCAGAAGAATCACTCTTATTATATTTTCAGTAAGAACTAGTCAACATTTTAAGTCTGCTATAAAAATCTTATTGTAAAGCATAATCTTTTTGCTTCAAATTGTGACATGGATCGATGAACGAGAGGAAACTTTTAATATTTCTTGCTTAATATCCGTCCAGGTCTTCATCAGTATCAACCAGGCATACTCTTCTAAAGTTCTTAAACAATAAGTTCGTGCCTAATAACGAACCCTCCGACTTCCGCAGGTTTTCAACGATTTGCATAGACTACGCCGTCTTAATCAAGCCCTGACAAAGGATCATGCATTTCATACAAAGTCTGGAATGTCCGAGGCATCACGACGCAACAAAGCTTTTTTTTTAATATCAACACATAGCCCGCGGCAGGAAGGGGCTATTTACATAAAAGCCACGTACTTATTTAAGAACAATCACTGTACAGGGTGGCAGAAGAATTGAGGTACCTAGTTCAATTTCACATAAAGAAAATCTTTTACTAGAAATAGAGTATGTTAAAAATGCATTTTTCCAAAAAATCTGTTTTAATTATTGCATTATACTTCTCTGGCTATCACTGACTTAGCTTTGATCCTTTAAAAAAATACTTACATAAAATGTTTTCGTGTAAGTATTTTTATAAATATTTTCGGCACGGCGCGATATTAACTTTTTTTAATTTTTATTTTTACCTAATTTTCTTCTAAACACATAACACAACTTCCCCTAACTTAACTTTGGGTACATAGAAAATATAATATAGGTAAGCAACATATTGTGCATGTGTTAGTTCTTCAATACACAGTACAGTTCAGTAGTTTTGCCTGAAAGAGTAACAAACAAACAAAATTACATACTTTATGATTTTTGAAATTTTGGCATTTTTCAATGCTATTATTATTCTTATGATAAATTTTAAATAGAAAAATATTGGAAAAAAACAACTCGGTCACAGTGAGTCCCATCTGAGAATTCACTTGTGACCGAGTTGTTTTTTTTCGAATATTTTTCTATTTAAATTTATCATGAAAAATACATACTTTCGCATTTACTATTAGTAGGATAGGTATGCAACACACCGTTTGCGTTATTTGTTGAATACACCCTGTATGCAACAGCGCGGGCGGGACGAATATTGTTATGCTAACTGGCTTCGTTAGTTTGTTACCGGGAATTGTTTCGCATTGTTAAAAGAGTCCGTACGAGCACAGATTTGTTAAGAGTTCGTCAATGTTGAGGCTAATTTGTTCTGAAGAGCACGATCTGGCTTATCGGATTGCCATGAGTGTTTCGGAATAGGCTTTATGATGTTGGAGGTAGTTTATTCATCTATCCGAGTTTAATGGATTAGGGTGGCCATTACGGCGCTTAAGTTAATACTAACATTATATAAGATTTACTAGCGGCCGCCAGCGGTTTCACCCGTCCCCGTGGGAATATCGGAATAAAATGTAGCCTTTATTACTCTCCGTCTTTTCAACCGACTCTATGCAAAAAATCAAGTTGATTGGTTGCTTAGTTAAGGCGTGAAGGAAGGACAAACAAACATACTTTCGCAGTTATTAGTCCAAATAAAAAGTTCGTGCCAAAGATAGATTCCACGACCACTGGCGTCTAGTGAGTCGGATTAGTTCATCCCACGCAAAGTTGGTGAATACAGCACCGACCGGTGAAAATGCTGTATCCACTTGCCGGAATAGCACCCCCAGGATCCGTAGGGCCGTAGCTGGCTCATCCGAAAAAACAACCATAATGAGCGACACCCGACACCCACTCAACGATCACAATCCTGTGCTCCAACGGTGAGAGCCTGAAAAACTTTGCTCGTTGCGTAGCCCCTCTACTGGTCGAAGGAGAGATGCAGGCTGTGGCAGGAGAAGGCTGACCCACCCAAAACATTTCGTCCCACACCGTCTGAGAGTCCTGCGCCTGGACATGAGTTGCCATAGCCGACTTGGAAGTCATTAAGGCCGTACTCGGAAAAATTATGGACTTTTTGATATAAAACATGGTTACAGTTGTTACAAATCTGGTAATAACATATATATTTCTTCATACCTTTATCTAGATTCGTATGGTTTCAAAAACACGATTTTATGATTTTGCCTCGACCCTCTAAAAATACGAAAATTCAAGATTATTCTTAAATGGGGTTACTTACACTATTGGAAATTGTTTTAATAAGTGGACACCAATAATATTTAGGATTGTGTAGAAGCATTTTTTTTTAAATCGCTGTAGTTTTTTAATACGAAGTGATTTTGTGTTTTTTTTTGCCTAATCTGCAAAATCGGTTTCGCTCCCGTGCGCGTCGTTTTCTCATTGCTATCTCGCTTCAGTATATTTTTTTCGAGTATCGCCTTTTCGGACGATGGTCGGCCGAAGCAAAGACAACATGGTCAGGTGGGGATTTTTGAACGGCTCCAACTTGGGGTGCAGGTGCGGTGCTGTCCCCCGAACGATGGCGCACTTGATGTCGAGTCCTGTGTGTCCGTACAGCTGCACGCAGGAGGAGCTTATGGAGGCTACTGATGCTGCAGTCAGTAGCAGATTTTGGGCCGATACAGTTTAAGTTTGCTATCGACTCGAAAAGAAGAAGTAGGATTAGTATCACTGGGTCATCGGGCCCGTCATAATGACAATTTTCATCTTCTTAGAGTGGTTGTTGAATGTGTTTAGTCATCCTCAGTATCATTCTTTCGCAGTCGAGTCGAAGTCGACCGTCACCGCCAATAATTGCACGCTTGGTACCTAATAATAATGTTTCCGATGACATTTTGATGCATTCGAATGAAGACATTGCATTATTCATAGCGTAACCTTTAGATTTGGATGCAGAGAAATAACTAAGTAACTAAAGCACTTTGGTGCTATTTGAAATATTGCGCAAAAGGGTATTAAACCAAGCGTGGAAACGCTAAATTGTATGCTAAACAAGTCATAAAATATAGATCTGTAATAGATAAAAAAAAATCCTAGGTTAAAATTATATTTAAACTTTAATAAAATTAAGTTGAAAGAAATCATTAAGTTGTATAAGAAGAGACAAATAGAAAATATGTCATTTGATTGATTTGACCGGAGCGAAAAAAAACTAAATCTTTGGATTTGACACTGTTTGGACGTGCCAAATTAGAACAAACTTACATAAGTGTTTTTTATCAATCTTATTTAGGTATTCACTGAAACATTACTCGTCACGATTTATCTTTTTCGGTAATCTGGTAAACTTTAAGTAAGTGCTGAGAATGTAATTTTCCTTTAAAATTTTATAAAATATAATAAAAATCAAGGTTACTTAATAAATTGACCTATCAAAATTAATTGAAGCAAACCTCACTCCAGTTTCGAGAGTTCTTTATTACCCCCCGCTATCTCCCACTTATTTTTCTATCTCAAATCGTCTCTTGCTTTAATAAGCCTGATACAGTGCGTTAATTAGGTTTAATCTCTGACTTTATCTCGTCGGATGTCTTATGTGGTGCCAGTAATTTCGTATTTAGTAAATATTTTCGTTGATGAGCGGCCCCTTACAAAGATAACACAAGATTTACATTGTAGACTTGTGACTGGAATACCCCATTTTGAATTACCGCTGTCAAGAATAAAAGTATTAAGTTTATCAAACACATTACCAATGAACAAATCGTCAGGAATTTTAAATAGGTTTGAATGATGTTTGAATGGGCAACGCAATCGCACGGGGATTACTCGAATTTAAAAACAAACATTTCTATGTTTTTGTTAGTTCAGATTGTTATCTTAATTTATCGTTAGATTGTCGCTTCCGTTGTGAAGAATTTTAATTTTTAACTGCTTTTCAATGTACTTAATTTGACTCCATTAGAATCAAAATCCAGATGGTTAACAGTGATTTGAATAAATCAAGCATTTAGTGGGTGTTCGAAAATATCTATTACATCTCGGAAGCTGGTGATGAAACTCAAAGATCTTACATTTCAATAAAAATATACAGTGGTGGTCATATAATTAAGAACGATTTGAACTTCAAGAATATTGTTATCTAAATCATGTAATGTGCAGTCATGTATTTATTCTTAAATGTAACTAGTTATGTAATGATATAGCCACATGAATAAAGCAAACGGGAGTAGATATAAAAAATAAAATCTCGCACAGTTTTTTTATATTTTTTATTTATTTTTTATATTAAGAAGTTCAAGTAGTAATGAAGTTGGACACATAATTAAGAACGATTTATTAAACTGCTCGAGAGTTGTTGAATTGGAAACTGAGATGAAATAAATCACATAAATGTGAAGTGCGCAAGGAAAAAAGCAATTTTATGTATTTCATCTTTTTTCTTACTGTTTTACAGCGGCGAGGCATTGACTCTATCTTTTTTAAATTTTATAAGAAATAATTAGATTAGCTAAAAAAAGACGTACGATGGCTCTCTTAGATTGCCACACTGTCGATTTGAAACCTATTTCCTGACTACGCACTAAATATGATCTATTAGGTCTAAATCCGGGCTGCTGGCTGGCCAATCTAAGACAGAAATTGATTGAGAAAATTATTGCAATGTGAGAAATTTCTAAAGGGTGCGTGCAGTATGTTTTGGATCATCGTCATGCTGGAATGTCCAAACAATAAAATAACCGTAAGCACTTCTTCAGCTTATGGTAACATTGTTTCTTCCAGTATATATATATATATATATATATATATATATATATATATATATATGTGTTCTTTTTATCAGCTTAACATGTCCAAATCCATATCCAGAAAAGCACCCCCAATTTTCACATTATCCCGCCATGCTGTCAATATCATGTCATAATGTCACTTTTGTGTACTTGCTGTCGAATGCACTATACGGAGGGCGTTGAACATATATCTTTTCACCTCACACGCTCTGAAAAGAAGGTTTTGTCAATCACTTTAGGCGTAGAAAATCGATTTTTGCGGCCTAGCGCGGCAAAGTGCTTTTTTAAATTAATACCTAAAAATATGTCATAATGCGTTCCGAATAGCACTATTGACTTTTATGTTATATCTATTTGATTCTTAACTTAAACAGCTTTAAATTAATTATAGTACTGCGTTTTGGTTTTATTATATTATATTGAATCATAAAAACAATAACAATAAGATTAAACTATTTGTTATAAGAATTTTTATATTAGGCTGGGTGAGATTTCACAACCTATAATTGGATTTCGGACTATGACATAAATCTTTATTTTTAAATTGTCTTTGTCTTCTACCTCATGTAAGTGTCAACATTTACGGAATCGTTTTTATTAGTAACAATATATTTCTACTTTAAATAACTTTGAATTAACTATAATACTCCCTTTTTTATTATTTTAGTTTTTTATATCATAAAAACAACGAGAATAAGGTATATTTAGATTAAACTTTATGTTTAAAGTTTTTTTTTACCGGAAGTTGACTGCGGAAACAACCATAAAATGTTCCTCGCTGTTGTGAGGTGAAAAATTTTATGTTGCGCTCGGCAAAAAAAGCGTATTTTTTATTTACATTTGAATAAAAAATAAACCATTCGGCGTTCTTAATTATGTGACCAGCCAGAATGTAATAATTCTAGGTTCTAATCTAATGTATAATTAATCTACTATTTTTTTGTTTAACTATATTTTTTTTAGCCATATATAATAAAATATTTATCTTGTTCGGTAATTGAACCTGGGACCTCAACGCCAAACAGGTTGTCAAGATTTAAACTTCATTTCATCTCTATGGTAACGTTGACTTGCTTCTTCGCCTGCAAATTCAAAATACGTGTTTGCATGCATCTCCATGTTCCCACAAAGTGTCCATACATAAAAAAGTTTTACGCAACGTTGTCACGTGCACGCGACACGCGAACTCACTTTGCTGTCTCCAAATTTATGCAACTCTGTTTCCTTACTATATCCCCGTAGAGCTTTATCCGCCGTCATCGCGTTACTGACTTATAAAATGAATTTGTCATTTTTGGAACATTGTACTTTTCTTACGAGTAGGAAATTTTATGAAAAAGATAAGGTTCCAAAATGATTCGACTCTACATAATTTCCACGAGTCATGAATTAGGTGCGGGAATAGACTTGAATAGATTTTTGGCTCATATAATTATTTTAAAGTAGGTAAACATAGTTTTAATAATCATAAACACTACTAATACATTACAAAATCCAAGCTATCCAAGCCTCATTCAAATTTATGTAGGTAAATATAGTTGAAGAGTAATCAATGAAAACAGAACCGGCAACTCGTAATAAAAGCACGGAGGACTTTATTTAGTTTGCAAAATAGATGGCGCTTAACGCACGAACGAACTGAAAGAGAAGTGCGGTGGTCCACTATTGCATTACCTCATTCTCTTAGGCGCGGCGCAAACGCAGAAACTCGTGGTTGTCGTGGACATAAATCATCAACAACAACCGCCGATTCTGAGGGCTGATTATCTAACAAAAACTCACTTCAGTTTCAATTTCCTATTTTGGCTGTCATATAGTATGAAAATGTGACACTAATGACAGCGCGAAACTGGTTAATTTCACAAAGTGACTTGAGAATTGACAACCTGTCAAATCACTCTACTAAATAAAAAATCCGACTTTAGGCTATTTTTGTTAGATACTCTGGTAATGAAAACTGGACTGAGTTATTAGTTGCTTCGTCAGATAAGTAAGTGTAGGTACTATTCAAAAAATAAATAACGTTGCGTTGCTGGGTATTCAATAATTTTTAGATACTACTTGTTAACACCGGTGATTTTTACACTACTTAGCCATCTATTATTGTCATAAACTCTTATACTTAAGAGTCTATGTAGACATAATTAATAAAGGACTGTATTGTCATCATGATGCCTAAAATTATTTAAAAAAATATCTCTATTTGTCCGCAGACAGGATCGTTTGCTAGATAGCTTAGTGCTGTATGGAAATAAAGTATTCAGTGGTAGCTTGTATCCGACGCTAGTCACAAAAGTTGCTACGTTTGCGAACCTCCTTATCTACAAGGAAACCTCTTTGTGGACATTCGTTAACTCCGTCGGGAGGTTCTACCCGTATGTTTTTTCAATGACCCTTTTTACCAATGTTTGTTTTCCCGAGAGTTATTTGCTAATGCACATGCGTCCGTGACGTGATTTGTTTACGTATCGGCTCATTTTGTTTTCGTTCTGTTAATTGCTGGCGTCCACTGAAGATCGCATTCCAACAATATTGAACGTCAACTGACTTTAGTGTAGGTGGTTATTATACTTCCGTTGTTTTTGTTGCATTAGATTTCCTTTTAATTGGAAGAGTCCGAACTCTTTTGAAGTATACGAGAGATCAATTTCAAAACCAACATCTTCAGACAAAATCTTATTAATAACAGTATTGCATTTCATTGTACATTTGAACTTTACTGGTAGCAATTTTTTTTTTTTTTGTAATTTTCCAAATAATATTAAAAAACCAGCTTCCCACGTACCTTTTGCCATTTTCAGCTTTCAGTCTGTTGATGGTGTATTTTATGAATATACACATAAAACTTTCGGTGCGATAAATAAGCTCCAACAAATTCTACTAATGGTTATACTAGCTGTATTTTTTAAAATATACTGACACCAATTAATCTAGCCCAAAGTAACCACCAGTATATATACATATAATTATATATGATAATAGGTATATTTGTGTCGGAATAAATACGTGTACCACCATGACTCAGCTAAAAATGCTGGTATTCATCATACAAACATTTGCCCCTACCGGAATTCGAACCCAGGAACTCAGAGTAGGCGCCACCTTGAAACCGGTCTACGATCCACTCTTCCACGTAGGTCATCAAATTATCGTTTTGTTTTGCAGAATTATAAAAATTTCAAGCAAGGTTGTTTTTTTCTGATATTAAAAAGAAAAACAAATGTAGGTAACCCAGCTACAACACGAGTAAACAATGTCGACTCTCCGAAATTGTTACTCTAATCTTTGCTCACGTAATATCCCAGAGCGCTAGCTACGTGTAAATGTAGATTAAAACAATTTGCGTGTGATAGGCAATATCGGCGCTTACCTCCGCCATGCAGGTAAGATCCTCGTAGCCCTGGGTTAGAATCTCGACGTTATTGGATTATTCGGGTCAGGACCGTCACAGACTAGTTATGCTGTGTAGCTATTGGGAGGCTTGTAATTAGTATTTAGTGTTGTTTTGTGTTGATCACTTGGATGAGTAACAAAAAAAGGTTCAAACTTTCAATTGATTTTATTCAAATACACTATTTTATGATTTTGTAATTTTTGCATTTTTCAATGCTATTTTTACTTATGGTAAATTTTAAATAGAAAAATATTGGAAAAAATTAACTCGGCCACAAGTGAATTCTCAGGCTGGAATCGAAACAGCGACCTTTGGAAATCCGGTCCAATGCTCTAACCGCTGAGCTACCGAGACTTGCGAACCACCGTCGAAATTCTCCAATACTTTTATATTTTTAATACGCTGTAGGCCAGCGTTGTTACATCAATGCTAGGAAATATCCTTGCATTCGAAAGAAACATCTTTTCAGGTGTTTAACGATCGATTAAGATGCAACTGCCAATAATTTATGATTTTGTAATTTTTGCATTTTTCAATGCTATTTTTACTTATGGTAAATTTTAAATAGAAAAATATTGGAAAAAATTAACTCCGGATTTCCAAAGGTCGCTGGTTCGATTCCAGCCTGAGAATTCACTTGTAGCCGAGTTAATTTTTTCCAATATTTTTCTATTTAAAGTTTACCATAAATCAAATACACTATTTTATTATAACGTTATATCGTACTATTTCTTTTTTCATAGTGATCATTGTCGAAACGGAGAATCCGACAGATTCGACATTCGCAGATTTGCTACTCGACTGACAAGAAGCACGGTCATTTTTTCATGTCTTCGGTGCCTGTAGGGTTTAAACTTCGTATGTTTATTTTTGCGTAATATTTGTCAATTACATGTAATTTTTTATTATATATTTTTTTTAATAATTACTGACCAGGCATTTGATCATCGTTGTAATTTGGTCTAAGGTGTTGCATGCTTGCCCAGGAAATGCCTATTCACTTTCGCCTTGAAGAGGCCAAAGTTATAGGAATCGGGGAACATATTGAGCAGGCATCGCATTCCATTCTTGAGCGGTTCGCATAAGAAATGTATCAGCAAAGCGCTTGGTACGGACCGTTGGAATGGAACGACGTACGGGTGAAAAGCTAACATATATTATAATTTATGTTTTTTTTTAATTCTTGCATTTGATTTTTCCAATATTTTTCTATTTAAAATTTATCATAAGTATAAAAATAGCATTTAAAAATACGAAAATAAAAAAATATATAAATTATTGGCTGTTGCATTTTAATTGATCGTTAAACATCTGAAAAGTTTATTTCGAATGCAAGGATATTCCTATCCTAGCATTAATGTGATAACGCTGGCTGGCTATACAGCGCGACGTATTAAAAATATAAAAGTATTGCAGAATTTCGACGGTAGTGCGCAAGTCTCAGTAGCTCAGTGGTTAGAGCATTGGACCGGATTTCCAAAGATCGTGAGTTCGAGTCCCATCTGAGAATTTCCTTGTGGTCGAGTTGATTTTTTCCAATATTTTTCTATTTAAAATGTATCATAAGTATGAAATAGAAAAACAGAAATTCCAGAGAATAACATTACCTGCAGGTCTACCATCATCTACCACATAAGAAACCATCATGTCATAAGAACGTTTTGTTTGCTTTTTTTTTATTGAAGTTGTCAGATTTTGACACACTTCACACTTTGGACGCGATGATTAGAATAGAATAGAATGATTATTTATTACTGAAATGCAGGTGTTAGTATTACAATGATGCCAGTTGTCAATTTTGTTAGTGTATCACTACATTTTCACCTTAAGTGATAAGGTATACAAATAATTAGGACTTAACATCGCAATACAGTTAGGTATAACAATGTCAAACAATTACATTTTCATAAATAACTTAACCAACCAAAAATAATAAAAAGGTACTTATTGTCACATTAATTTAAAAAAAGATAAAAGAATAATGAAAATTCAAATAAAGTAAATGTCAAATGTTCAAATATATGAGTCAGAATAAAATATCACTAATGTCCTTATTACTAAACAACAAATATATGTGTATATATATACCTATATATATTAAAAAACGGAAAATTATTAAACATGTCAAATTATTTCAGGGATTTGTCATCTAGAAATTCCTTTACTGTGTAATAAGCTTTGTCCACAAGTAATGACACAAGACGGTTTTTATTGAGCGATGACGTTACAAAACTTCCGTCAAACAACAAGCTTACTTTATGAGATTCGTAGTACGAAATAGCATGGTACGATTGAAACAATACTGCGCTAAGAGATAACGGTAGGCCCCCTGAATTAAAGTATTCTCATTATCACACCACAAGCCATCACAAATAGTCTCAACTTTCGTCAGATTTCATTGTAATATACCTAATGAATAGACCAAGTCATTTAATATAACACACATTGCGTGTTTGTCCAATACTGGAAATGTATGCTTATTTTGTTGGAAAACAATGGGATTTATTATTATCTGAGGATTTAGGGGCTTTGCAACCCTGTTGAGGGCTGTAGTCACTGCGACCTATGAGATCTATTGTAACTCGCCACCTATTTATAGTACGTCTTTTAGCCCGGCTGCTACCAGAAAGTCAAGAATCTTCCTAGCTTTTAGAGATTTTAGTTCCCCCGGGTCGATGATGTGTCGACCCAGGTGAATACTGCGTTTGTGCATAAATGGCCCGCTGTCATACAGAAGGTGCTTTGGTGTCTCCCTCTCCTGTTTACAGTAGCGGCAAATATCAGTATCACTCAATTTCATGTGAAATTGGTGCCTGTTTAATTTGCAGTGTCCGGTTAAGGCTCTGACAATCGCACAGATGTTCGTCCTGCTGAGCTCTAAAAGTTCTGCAGTTCGTTTTAGCGAGTATCCTTCTATAAGGGACTTGGCGTGCAATAATCCCGGTTGGTTAAGCCAGTATTTTTTAGCTTCGTCAAGAAGGTTGTCCTTAAGAAGTTGCATGGCCTGGTTCTTTGAGATGCCACAGAAAGGTTCTGGACCCATCTGTAGTCCCTGAGCCCCCTTCCTTGCAAGTTCATCGGCTTTTTCATTGCCAACGACTCCCGAATGACCTGGTACCCATTTCAGAATAACTTAACAATGGGGTTACCGTTATAGGCAATTAAATTAAATTTGCATGGTATACACGAAATTCGCATACTTGTGCTAAAATAAACGTAACAGTTTGTTATTCAAACTTTTGTGGTCCAGATTAACGGGAATGAGATCATAAAATAAAATAAGTTCGGCATTCATTGTATTTGTTTTATTCTAGCACTATGTAAGTTTAAACAACGAGAGGTCTTTGCCATTTACGTGTTTACTTGTAATTAGGAGTTGGTATGTGAAATAGTTTGGTGTCGACAATGTTCTTTGACAGAATATCAATGAGAACAAATACGATCATTAAACATTTTCAAATATGCTTACTGTACACAATGTATAAGTGTGTGTATGCATAAGTTTAATTACTTATCTAGACACACTTATACAAACACTTACTAGTTCTAGATTCAAGATCGAGTACGAATTTGTCACGAATTAGACGAAATCAGCTGGGCGAATTATTCTTTTGCAAATTGATTCCGAGAATATTAATCAGCGCTTTCTTAAGTGCACTAACTCAATACGCAGATGGATAAAAGACGGGATATAAGAAACTGTCTTTGTAGAGAACGGCCACACAACACAAAGAAGTTATTCAGAAGAAGCGAGTAATATAGCGCGTCTAATACCTACCAAAAGAAGTAAAAATTTAACAAAAATATTTTTCCAAAACTCATGAGATCCTTTTCACATTCGATTATTCCTGCAATATCAGCATCAATTTATAAAGCAAACGACCTATTAACACACGTGCGCGTAATGCGCTGCAATTAGTCGAAACGGCAGCGATTTTTGTTATCGGCTATGTATCAACTGTTAAGTATATATGCAATTTCCGTGTGACGACTTTAAGTCAGAAGAAACTGCGAAGAAAGTTTCATGACTTAAAAACTAATGGACTAATTTCCTTCCGCGACTTAGTCCGTGGGACAGTCGAAAACTCCCTAGTGTTCATTCTCCATCTTATCTAAGTCTGACGCCATAACAACAATTTTTGCAGCATATTTCTGTTCCGGCAGCTAGAGATAAGATAGCCAGTTCCTCAGTGATTGAGGATTCTGGGAAAGGCTCAACCTTATCAATACTTAACATTAGGTATGAATGAAAAAAACATCTAATCCATTCGGCCTCTTTTGCATGTAACTAACTCCCATTAGATTTATAATTTTCAGGTTTAAACGTTCTTCCTTTGAACTGTCATTTATTTCTTAGGTATAAAGTATCTAATTCTACAATATTTTTAAGGCTTTGATATGAACTAAAATATGTATATCAAAAGTCTCAGCTCTAGCATTAAAACCGATAATTAATAATGATGAATTGAAAGATATATCGACTTATTTACAATATTTGTAAATAAGTACTTTTCTAAGGATGATAACTTTCTAAAAGAACTTCCGATAATTGAACGACTCTTCAGAAAACCTAAACAAATTATTCATTGCCCAATTGGCGTGCATTTGAGCAATATATGATGTCGATAATATAGTTTCGTTTAGACCCCTATTTAGAGGGCTGAAAGTTCTAACAGTCCCGTGTCTATACATCTACGAAATATGCATATTTGTAAAAACACATCCGGAAATATTTAATCGTACACTACCCGCGCATTTAGTTGTAGACGATCAAATAGATATTTATAACTAACTAGACAACATTCCTATGACATTTATTTACTATTACAATAAAATTACAATTTAAATTTGACTAAAAATTTAATTAAAAATAATATAATTAGACATAAATTTATATATTTTTGCATGTCCGTTGTCGGGATGAATGTGTGTTACTCAAACCTATTTATTACAGACCATGCCTGTATTGTACCACATTCTAGCAAAATAAATGATTCTTTATTCTTAAATCAAACTATTTTTAATAACTATATCGAAGATTTATTTATTTTTAATTCTAATAATAGCACCTCACAATAATTGCTTTGTTATTATTTTAACATCACATAGCTAAGAACACTTGGACTATCAAGATCAAGACGAATATAACGATATCTTTAGTATAAAAATCTGTTCAGCCGTTTGAAAGAAATGAGGTAATAAAGAATATTAAATATAAACATACAAGATACGCGCGAAAAACATAACCCTTTTCTTGCAGTCGGGTAAAAAACGGGCCACACTATTGTCAACGCTCACAATTCAACACTTGCATCGGAAGCCAGTCGCGTCGATTTATAACGACAATTAGTCAGTGGCGCGTGCGACGACGACACCCGACAAATCGCGGCGACTGCCGACTGTCGCGTGGGTGGCGAGCTATGAATAGCGCCAACGGTTTTTATACCTTGTGTAATCACTGCTTTATGATTAACCTGTAAGATATGAAGATAATTATTTTAGGATATTTTTAGTAGAATAAAAGTAGAAAAAATCAACTCGCCCCACAAGATGTTCTTGTTAGGTAAAATTGAATCCGCATTGCATCTACTTCGGTACATTCTCCATCGTCATCAGCCTTTTTTAATGTCCCCGCTGCTGGGGCACGGGCCATGACCCACCACGCGGGTCCAATGCGGATTGGTGGGATTTAACGACTGCAAATTCAGCCGGGACCAACGGCTTAACGTGCCTTCCGGAGCACAGAGGAGCTCAAGATAGTAAATTTTTGGTCACCCATTCCGTGACCGATCATTGCGAAAGTTGCTTAACCTCAACAATCGCAGGCCGAGCGCGCAATCCACTGCGTCACGGGCTCCTCACATTCTCCAAATGCATCTATTATTATAGAATTTTAAGCCAAACCTTTACTAAAACAAGATGCACCTTTTACGTTGGAAAACTTATCTACAGGCCTCTGTACGTTTAAGGAGTCCGTCACGACGCGAAGCGATTTGGATCAACCGTGTGGGCGCAATTTAAAATTTAATCATACTATGTACAGACAGCAGGTACAGATAGATCTTTCACAGGGCGGTTAGGGAAATTTTTATTACACTTTTTTACATATTTAAGTGCTGGAATGGTTGCAGGCACATCATAAGCGTTAAGGCACTCCCCTCACTCTAAACAAAAAAGAAAAGATCCGTGCTTGTTGATTTTATAGCTAGTACCTATCTTAAAAATGACAAATTTAATATTTGCATTAGGTATATCAAAGAATAGACTTTCTTTCTTAGCCACATGACAGCCACTGCTAGGCATAGGGCCTTGGGGGAGCCCAAGGATCTCCACGAAGACCGGTTCTGCGCTACCCGCATTTAGCCGAATAGATATTACCAAATCATTAATTTATAAAAGGACTCGTTGATTTCTTATGGACTATGGATTTATTCTATTCTTATTAACACTTTAACCAGCTTTTTTTTATTTATATGCTAACTATACAGGCTTTACTTACTCATTATACTCAAATAAACGCTAAGAACGAGTACATGAGTTAATTTGATCACAGCCAAGATTATAGCTGGGACCAGCGCAACTTAAATCTTATTTGTTAAATTACTTATTTACACAACGATTTACCATTTTCTGAATTGCAATCGCTGTGGACTCTCTTTGGCAAACACTTGTTGGAAATTCCTTGGAGAAAAAGAGCCGTGTGATTTTTGCTGGAATGTATCAGCACTGTTTAGGTGGCAGAAGTCTTTTTCGTAGTTTTTTCGTTCATTTATTTAAAAACACCTAAAACTGATTAAGCAACTTCGCTTCGCTTCGCATGTGATAAGTGACAAAAAGTGAAAAAGTGAGTATTATCTTGAACTCCTCCTATGGAAATAGAAAATTTTGCGTAAAATTATAAATCTCTATATATAAGGCCCGTGTTATCCATTCGAATGTTCCAGCGCTATGAGTATAACACCTACAGCCTTCACTAATAGCTTAAAAAATAACAAGAAAAAATGTAGACGGCCGGAAAAATATATTGTTTTTTTAATTGACCTTGTCAAGGTCAAATGTCAGAAAAACTTTTTTCTCAAATGACCCCAGTGAGTACACGTGCGTAGCATGCGCTTAAATCTAGATATATAATAATTATTCATGACCTTTAATTTAAATTTTGGATTTCATGAACCTAATTAATAATACACCCAAACAATACCTACCTACTTTAAAGCAGACTGAGTTCCTTAACCATCAAGATAAACAAACGGATTAACAAAATTAACTTAACTTAATCCTAATTAAATATTACAGGACAGGTTTATCAACATGAGTTATCAGCTTTGTTGATGTATGTTCAAATATTTTTAAGTACTTATGCTTCTTATAAATGACAACTATATGACATGACATTATTTTGATATTGCTATAAAACTAATGAAGTGAGCTAATAAACTAATAAAAATAGAAGTGTATTTTTGCCAATTAGCAAGATGACATCAATAACAAATTATAATTACAACATTTTTCGGAAAATCTTGTCTTGGGTTTTTATAACTTACTTTTAATTGTCCATGATCACACTAAAACAATATGATTCTTAGTAAGTACTTCAATAACTACATTTAACTAGTTTCCGCGATTAATATCTAAATTACTGTATTTAATAATATTATTTAAATCTTTTAGACAAGTTCATAATAATCTTCATCAAAAATTTATAATCCACATTTAAAGTAGGAAACATAACATTCTGTACTTCGGAAAAAAACCTATAATGGTCATCAGTTTCACCGAATAACCATTTGCAAAACGTTTGAATTTAAATATTTATTTGTTACCCGGATAAAGATAGATCTCCATGCCATTTCCTATACGCTCGATCGCCTTAAATAAGATGGATTGGAGCCGAACGATTTATATCAATTCCTGAAATCCGTACCCTTCCTTTGATAAAAAAACTATTAGTAGATCTGAGATTAATAAATGTTCTCTTATTCGACTCCTGGGGATAGTCGTGGCATGATGAAAAATCTTTATTGATAAAAAAAAAAGAGTTATGACCACCATTTTAAGTTTTTGTTAAAGTTTGTTTTTGTTTGCTTACTAAAACTCTTGCGAAGATGGAAAGGTGCAACTTGAGAATGAAATCTGTACATCAGCTGCACCTCAAAGGTACCTAAGGAGATCCGTAAGAGAACTAAAATAACTGACATCGCTCAAAGGATTGCTCAGCTGAAGTGGCAGTGGGTGGGATACATAGCGAGAAGAACCGATGGCCGTTGGGGCAAAAAGGTTCTGCCACAGACCGATATCGAGATAGACGGTAAAAGTACCTACCTTGCGTGCCAAAAGTTTGATCCACGGTCAAAGTTTTCCGACCTAAGTCAGTCCGCTTGAGACTATTGCCCTGAAAACACACGTTACTCAGAAACGAAAATGGTTAATTGTGCAGTGCTTTCTTGCAAATGCTCGTCAATAACATTTCCATATCACTAAATCTCGCTCGTGAAGTCATCGTAGGTACGAAAAGTTTAAAGAGTTCTTCGCGGTCGTGGGAAACCGCTGGATGCGGACAGCACAGGACCGATCGTTGTGGAGATCCTTGGGGGAGGCCTATACCCAGCAGTTGGTGTCATGTGACTGAGACGACGAGGTATATGAAGTTCTCCGGTAACAATACTGAGAATGGATGCCAGCCCATCGTCTACAAGTTTTCGAATATACGGAGTCTATTGATTATTTTATATTTTGGTTACTTTTTGTAACTGACAAGTTACCCTTTAAAAAACACTAGCAATCATCGACAATTCAGGATAATTTAACTTAATAAATATTTAGCTTTTATGCACCAGTAGGCCTTAGTTGGAGGCAGAAGTGCGAAATGCTGTTCCCAGACGAGCAAAATGGCACGACGCCACGGGAAGCCAGCTAGGAACTTGCAGCACTTTGGCAAATGCTCCAATCCGGATATTCCGGATTTGCTCAACCGAACCGGATAAAAATAAGCTTGATCACACAGTTGAGTAAAGTGCTCACGGATTGACACTGTCTCTGAGGTTTTAAGATGTTTTCCTTCCATAAAAACTTAAATTGAAATGTAAATGAAAGTTTTACATGCAAATATTTATTGAAGGTTTTTTTTATGAGGGATCAGATACACATACGACTGAAGCGAGTTAGTAATGAGAAAACGACGAAGCGTGACCGATTTTACAGATTAGGCGAAAATGCCACGAAATCACTACGTAGTAAATAACTATAGCGATTTTAAAAGAAATGAAACTATAGGGTGTTAAATATTATTGGTGACCAGTAATTAAACCAAATTCCAAGTTTATGTAACCGCATTTGAAGAAAAAGTGACGAGGCAAAATCATAAAATCATGTTTCTGAAACTTTGTATATCTAGATAAAGGTATGAAGAATTATATACCTTATTAAGTACCAGATTTGTAACATCTCTAACCATCCTATAATTCTGTAACAAAAATTACGAAATTTTACGTACATGACTTGAAAACATGCTCTTGATAATGACATATTTATTTAATTAGGATATATATAATAAAGGAATATTTTAATTTCCATTCATTAAGTGAGTAATATTATTTTCTAAAGATGTTATAGTGCGAGTACCTTTATAATTGAGCATAACGGTATATAAAGAAGAGCCACCGTGGGTGGATGATAAGAATAATACCAAAAGTCATCCCTATTATAAAAATTGCGCATAATCCGTAATGTTTCTCAATTAAAGAAAAATGTAAAGTAGGTACGTACGCCTGCGAAATTTTGAAATCTTAAGAGTTATGTTACAGTTAAATCAGTTAATGTAAATAAGTACTAAATAGTTAGTTAGATTACATATCCGTTAAATAATTTCAAAGAATTACACTTCGGTGTAAATGCGATCGGATAAGCTTGGACAGATTCGGGTCGCTGTAGACGACATTCAGCGTACTATGAGACGTACAAAAAAGCGCTTAAAGCGATTAATCAGATGAATTTACGATCACCGAGCTATAGGCACAAATTGAACCATGGTCGGTTAACAAAGCTGGACTTGGAAATCTTACATACGCATTTATTTCGTATTTTGGTAGGTGTTTATCTATTTTCGACGTACTTGTTTATCGGTATGGGAAGAAAAATCTAAACAAAGGTATCCTTAGTGTAATTTTAGTATGATAAGAAAATTTTAAAAATCAATATAAATTATAACTTGATCATTATAATAATGTACAGAAAATACATAAGTTGTGCATAGTGATTGTTCTTATTAGGACATTTTCCAAAAATAAGTTTATATTGAAAGTTTTTACGGAAACAGAGATAATTTGCCTCAATTTTAATGAGACAGTTGACATTATTAATTACTTTGATTTCGGCCTTAAAAATTCGCGGAATGAGCTTTTAAAGCATTAAATAGCTTGAGGAGAAATATTTGGCGGCGTCTGGAATTCCCGGGATAGCTGGACAAGGCACTCCTGCGCAGTAAGTGAAGTTACGTGTTCCGCTGTCGAATAGAGTTACTTTATTGTGGTTTTTGTGGCAACAAGAATTTAAAGCGTAAGTACTACCCATTCAAAAAGTTGCTATGCCACTATTCAATGACTTTTGTTTCTAACTTACCGTGTAAGTATTCGATTTGATAATTGATTTTGATAGTACATATTAAACACGCAAAAAGTTTCCACTTAATTTTCTATCTGATTCTAAAATTGATTGCATAGAATTTAGGATTTTTGAATTTTTGCATTTTTCAATGCTTTTTTTTATACTAATGATAAATTTTAAATAGAAAAATATTCGAAAAAGTCAACTCGGCCACAAGTAAATTCTCAGATTGGACTCGAACCCACGACCTTTTGAAATCCGGTCCAATGCTTTAACCACTGTGCTACCGAGACTTGCGGACCACCGTCGAAATTCTCCAATACTTTTATATTTTTATACGCTATGCCAGCGTTGTTACATCAATGCTAAGAATATCCTTGCATTCGAAAGAAACTTCTTTTCAAATTTATGATTTTGTAATTTTTGCATTTTGCAATGCTATTTTTATACTTATAGTAAATTTTAAATAGAAAAATATTGGAAAAAATTAACTCGGCCACAATTGAATTCTCAGACGGGAATCGAACCCGCGACCTTTGGAAATCCGGTCCAATGCTCTAACCGCTGAGCTACCGAGACTTGCGAACCACCGTCGAAATTCTCCAATACTTTTATATTTTTAATACGCTGTAGGCCAGCGTTGTTACATCAATGCTAGGAATATCCTTGCATTCGAAAGAAACATCTTTTCAGGTGTTTAACGATCGATTAAGATGCAACTGCCAATAATTTATGATTTTGTAATTTTTGCATTAAGCAATGCTATTTTTATACTTATGGTAAATTTTAAATAGAAAAATATTGGAAAAAATTAACTCGGCCACAAGTGAATTCTCAGACGGGAATCGAACCCGCGACCTTTGGAAAACCGGTCCAATGCTCTAACCGCTGAGCTACCGAGACTTGCGAACCACCGTCGAAATTCTCCAATACTTTTATATTGTTAAACTTGGTTCTTTTAGTAACCTTGGTACTGAAAACTTATTACGCAGGCTCGAATAAGCTGTAAAAAAGTTGTTTTCTGTATCATTGGTAGGTATTTTTGTAATCGTTTTTTTTACTCTTGTACTTTACGATTGCACAATCGTTTGGCTTAAAAAGTAGTTGCTTTTGCTTGTAATTTAGCTTTTAATGTTTTTTTATTATCTTTGCCATTTACATGTACCTTTGCTGACTCAGCTATGTTAAATGCTAACGCGTATATGCTGTAACGCTTAAGCTGACTTGCTTTCTATTGTAACTCTACGGACGGAGGGCTGACAACCTGAGACACAGGATTTTCCTACTTCACGTGTTAGCCCGCCGCCGTAACCCTATTTGATAAACTAATGTCATTTACTATCTTATATCCTATATTTTGACGACCTGCTTGGCGCAGGGGTACTAACCCCGCCTTCTGCGCCAGAGGTCCCGGGTTCGATCCTCGGACAAGACAAATATTTGTGTGCATGAACATGTCTATTTGTCTTGGTCTGGGTGTTTAATACCTATGTATATTAAGTATGTATTTACAAAAAAAAGTATATAAGAGTGTTTATCCGTTATCTATCCATAACACAAGTTCTTCATGAAACTTAACGTGGGACTAGATAATTGGTGTGATTGTATGCGAATATTTATTTATTTATTTAAGCTAAGCATACAGTACCTACCAATATACCTTCAAATGGGTAATGGTGAGAACAAATGAATTATGAATTATTCTACAACTTATTCCAAGATTGACACGATCTTTTTTCTTCTCCTTCGGAGGGAAAATTTCTAATTCTTAAAAAGAGTTTCGTAGTAGCGACCGCGGAGACCTATCATTAAATGGTTAAAAAGAAGAAATTAACAAAACACACTGTTTATCTTATACGGACACTTATTGTCTATCTCAAAGATAGGTATTGCAGTGATCACTGCAAATATTTAATGCCAATACAAATTCTTTACGTCACGTTAAAATTTCATTACGTATCCTTTGTTGGCACAACGGAATAGTTCATCTCATTATTAGCGATATTGCCTCGTGTGTACTACGCTGTTTATTGCATCGGCAGACGCGATCAAAGGCAAACTGTTATTAGATATTTTGAACGCCATACATATTGTTGAATGTGATAATACTGTGTTACTTTCATAAAGATTGTTGCTTTTTGAATATCACTCTAACTATGATTTTGTAATTTTTGCATTTTTCAATGTTTTGTCAATGTCAAATTATTTTTATACTTATGGTAAATTTTTTCTATTTAAAATTTACCATAAGTATAAAAATAGCATTGAAAAATGCAATAATTACAAAATCATAAATTATTGGCATTTGCATCTTAATCGATCGTTAAACACCTGAAAAGATGTTTCTTTCGAATGCAAGGATATTCCTAGCATTGATGTAACAACGCTGGCCTACAGCGTATTAAAAATATAAAAGTATTGGAGAATTTCGACGGTGGTTCGCAAGTCTCGGTAGCTCAGCGGTTAGAGCATTGGACCGGATTTCCAAAGGTCGCTGGTTCGATTCCAGTCTGAGAATTCACTTGTGGCCGAGTTAATTTTTTCCAATATTTTTCTATTTAAAATTTATAATAAATATCACTCTAACATTATTATAGTACAATATTATTCAGATTAGCCCATCCGTTTCTTTAACCAATTGTAGTGACATGGTCAGGTGGGGATTTTGGACGGCTCCAGCTTGGGGTATGGGTGCGGCGCTGTCCCCAAAGGATGGCGCACTTGATGTCGTGTCCTGCGTGTCCGTACAGCTGCACGCAGGAGGACCTTATGAAGGCTACTGATGCTTCAGTCTTATGAGATGATTTTTGGACCGATATGACTTAAGTTTGCTATCGACTCGAAAAGAAGAAGACGTGTCAGTCATCATCATTTTTATCACATCATCATATCAGCCGCACTACATTTCTGTTGGGTGTAGACCTCTCTTAAAGAACTTTACAACGATCGGGCCTGCGCTGCCCCCATCCAGCAGCCTGCCGCAACATTCAACAATTTAGTGACAGTACCTAAATGAAAATTTACTGCGGTCATAGGCAGATGTCATCGCAATTTTGGAATAATGATGATTAAAGTATAAAGCTAATATACACTGCGTATAGCGTCTTCTTTACAATTCAACATTACACATTGCTCAATATGTGTTGGTATGGTCCTAGACCACTAGCGCAGTAGGCAGGTTTGCTATATACGAACTACGCCATAGAGTTATACAAACTCAGTAGGGCCACAAAAACTTTCGCAAGTATCGACAAAGTAATCGAGTATAGGAGGATGTAGTTTTCGTTTACATCCGGTAGGAACGCTGCTCAATCGTCATAAATTGACGATATTTTTTCTAAACTTACTCGAAATTTTTCGTGCTAGACTACTGTAGTCAGTTGCAAAGTCGGCTTAGTTTGAACAATAACAACTGAACAACCCCTAAAACACTTCAATCTATTTTTAAATTCTGTTTCTATTCAGTGTTGTTTCAAATGAAAGTCACGTACGGGCCGGTCGACGTAACATCTGTCAGTGAGAGCTCTTTTAAAACTGATATGTCTGTGGCCACGAAATGTATAACTTTTTAAAGGTTTATTGTTCTTGACACCCGTTACGTGGTAAAGCGAGTGCGTTTAACAATATATTTTTGAACAAAACATCTCTAAACACGACCTAACGTGTTGATAGTGTTATTACTTGTTATCTGTTTGTTATTATTTATATTACGATGACATGTAATTTTATAAATTTTAGATTGAAGTTAAATATATTTACCCAACTGCAAAGGAAGGGTTAAGTTTTTCGCGCGTATCTTGTATGTTTGTATGTTTATATGGTAATATTCTTTCTCTCAAGCGGCTGTACGGATTTTTATAATAAGGATATCGTTAGATTTCTTGACAGTCCAAGTGTCCTTAGGTAAGTGATGTTAATAAAAACCAACATAGCGGCTGTGAGGTGCTATTATTTGAGGTGAAAAAAAAAACCATTTTTTAGAATATTTCAATATGGGTATCAAGTTATAGGGCTGATCTTGAGGATTTCAATAAGGTACATAATGGCCATAAATATCAACAAAATATAAATAAAAAATTAAAATATGTAATTTAAAAAAACCCGCCTGCATGAAAAGATAAGCCATCTGAAAAGATAGAAGCAAGATCGAATATAAGAGGCAAATATAAAAATATTATAAAATTTTGTTTGTCGAACATATTAACATGCAGTCAGCGGCATAGAATTTAATAATAAGTCGAATCATTCGTAATGTCATGCATGTTATTATGTTGAACAAAATATATCTTCGGTCTTTAATGATTTTGCTACACAGTTTTAGGCACTTCATAAATAACATGTTACTTTCAAAGTCTTTTCGCAAAGTAATATAAATAAATACAATATTTTAATAAGAACAAAGCTTTCAACATTAACTCCGTATCAAATAGAACCTTTCGCAATAAAATGTATTTTTATCAAACGATATAAACATCAGTATGCGTTCTTTTTGTAGAAGCAAGTCACGCAAACGCTTGATGCAACAGAAGCTGCAATACGAATAGAGTATTCAGAGAGATATGACAGAACAGAGGCTGAGTTTGACTATTGAACAAAATAATTGAATTATAAACGTTATTTACGTTAATAAAGATAGATAATTACATAATTTTCAGCCGAACGCAGTTTCAAATAATGAACAAAATAATAATTCAAACTACAAATACGAGTATATTAAATCTAAACTGCGTGCCCCATAGACGGAAAAAGGCAAAAAATTAGTAATCCCTTTGCTCTAACAGTTAAAGCAAAGTACTGATTTTCACTCACGCACTCATTTTTAGGGTTCCGTACCTCAAAAGGAAAAAACGGAACCCTTATAGGATCACTTCGTTGTCCGACCATCCGTCCGTCCGTCCGTCTGTCAAGACCGTTTTTCTCAGGAACGCATGGAGGTATTAAACTGAAATTTATATCTAATACTCAGGTCTACTGTCCCTTGGAGCTGTGAAAAAATTGAACTTCTAAGCCAAAGCAATCAAAAGATACAGCCGTTTATGCCGCAATTTTTCGAAACTCGCACGGGAATAAAAACCTACAGGGTACTTCACGTGAACTTAGAATCTTGAAATTTGGTACGAAGTAACGTCTTATAGTACAGATAAAGGAAAAATTGCCAAACCCGTAAATTTTTTGTTACATCATATAATAAAAAATATTTGACGGAACCCTCGGTGCGCGAGTCCGACTCGCACTTGGCCGGTTTTTTGCCCAGAGGAAACGCATGGTCGCCAGTTGACACAGACGTGAATGCAAATTAAAAAAAAAAAATAGTTACCTGTATAATTTCAGAAACAACGTGATATGTTATAACGTATTAAGAAAATGTCCTGTAATGAAAAGGTCAGAAGACTGATGGTATAGAGACGATTAACAAAATATATTGATAGAACACACGATTGCTTTGAAAATTAATGTTGCTTTAACTTGATGTTTAAACGACAAAAATATATGGTTTTTAAGAACAAAAGTTAAGTGAAAAGTTGACCTACAATCATTAAAAGCAAAACGAGGGCAACGGAAAGACGGTGTCTCAAATTGTTATAACTGAAATAAAAAAGATATGTAACTTATTTCAGTTCACTTCCTAACCACTTCCAAACTCTTATCCCACACACGATGAACATTGCATTATACAAAATATTTTACATGGGAATATAATATTTTATATATTAATGTTATATTATGTATTTTATACATATTATATTAACTTTTAGCCATATGCCTTATGGCTAAAGGTTAAAACATGCTGATTGACAATACAACATTCAACACATGCCACAATAGAATCTAACAGACTTTGTCTCTGTCCTAATTGTACCCACTATGACACTACAACGGACACCACGACACTGCCTGACACTTCAAGATGTGTACTCTACAGCTCTGAGACTTTGTCTTGTGTTTCTTACTCTAGGCTGAGTGGATAGCATGTATCAAATTCTGCTGTTTTATTGGTCTGTGGATTTTCAGCTGAAACAGCTTTCAAAGAAATTTGGTTACTTAGTTGTAACCGCATAGTAATATATTTGTAACCGTTACCGTTGCAAAATGTAAGCTCTTTTTTTTAATGAATCATTGAAATTTATTTATTTTTATTAGAAATATAACAGATTACATAATAGTCCTTTAACAAAATCGTTATATCTATAGATTTATTATTGGTCTGCTAGATAGGATAGAACCGGATAGTTCTATCCCTTTAAACTTCAAACAAACGACTGAAATTATGTGATATTTAAATGTCGATGAAATTTATTTTGGTAAACTCGGACCATATGCAACGAATTCGAACAAAATACGCAAATATGTAGTATAGGTACAAGAAATTTAATGTCTCTAATAATAATTACCTTTTTATCTTCGGTTAATTTATTCCATACCTATTTAATTAACAAGTTTTGTGGCTCCAAATTTATTGTTTAAACTTAAATTAGCGTGAAATCTTAATAAATTCTCTAAACTAGTTTCCACTATAAATCCATGACACCTCAGATCAAACGCTGGCCATCAGTCAGCATCACGTCTGCATAAGCAAACTTGTTTTGATATGTCAGGCATGTACAGTCAACGGCATTTATAATTCCCTCAAATAGTTACAGATATCAAAAATATTCAAAGTGATTTAAAATATTGGAACTGCCAAAGTCATTCAACAAATGACAATGAAAAATAACGCTCTTAAGAGGCTAACAAGAAACGTTTTCCTAGTAGCTTATCGGTGTTAGTGGACACCTTGTGGTGTACCCGCACCGGTTTTACAACTGTTTGCAAGAGTTTTAAAGATTTTGCAATATGTGTTATTAAGAGACTATAACGTTGCAATGTTATAAATAGTGTCACTGCTGCTGTGAAAGCACAATTGGATGTCTTCAAATATATTTGGTTGCCTCTAAGTATTGGGCGGTGACTGTACCTAATCCGTAAAGCATTTATCTCGGAGCAGCCGCTTGACTGGCAAACAAACAAAAGGCGATCTTCCTATTACGCGTATTTAAGAGTGATCATTAAATAGTAACAAAAAGCTAATGGTCATCAGAAAGCCCACCCAAGTAGTTCAGAACTCTCACATTGTAAACCGGGTAAACCAAAACGGTTCTAAGAAAAGCTATCCGCGTTTTCACCACAACGACATACCTTTCAAAGACATTCTTTGCGAAAACGAAACTTACGAAGTACAACTTTGACACAATGAATTTATTCCAAGAACGAAATGAATTTCGAATTCCACCGTCTTGCGATCGCGTGGGGTCTAATTATGAATACGGTACAATGGCATTAAAGTTTTTCCCCTGCTGTGGAAATTTTTACGTTTTCCTGTGTAAATGGAAAAGTGTAACGGATAAGGGAAACTTCTAGACATGTTAAGTGCCGATAGCCTAGTTGTTGGTGCCATAGCCATAGCATTTGCATTTTATGCAACACTGAAGAAAATCTGTTTGCTTAATGTTTTCATAAAGGGGAATCAACTAGGCTTAGCTTTGGCTTGTAATGTTTAGTAACGCAAATTTACTTGTAGACTATATTTTGCTAAAAAAAGTTTAAATAAAATCTTCGATCGATTAAAGTTTTACATTGTAGTCCCGCTCCTTGATTGAGAAAATTGAAGATCAAGGTATAAAGTACAATGCTTATAAAAACTGAAATGAATACAAAATATTGTCTAACTTTTGACATCAGTTTGTAAGACATTTAATTTGAAAGAAAATAATAATAATAAATTTACTAGTTCTTAATTTTTCATAGGCCTTTTGAATAAAAAATGCATAAACAACATAACGAGACTTTTCTACTAAGATTTAAACCTTTTGACTTCGTCTAACCAGAACCATATATCCTTCATTCGACACAATATAGTTTTAATTTCTTCATTTATTTGCTTTAATCTAAAATCTATTCTCAAATTGACATCTATATAATGAACGGACCCGATATCTTAACTCTAATGTATCATTTCTATGCTACCTTTAAAATAAAAACAAAATAATACGCAGACGAAAACTCGTTGTGACCAAAATTAAAAGTATTTTCTGATATTTACAAGATATATTCGTCAGATAAACTTCTAACTGGTCACATAACACCCAATTAGCGTTGAATTAGTAATTCAAATACAAAGTGAATGACTCGATAATATTAAAATGGCGGTATTAAATCATAGATTTATAAATATTTGTGATAGAAACTAATATTTCATTCGGTAGCTAATACCTTGTATTGCGTGATTCTCTATGCAGTAATTGCTATTTTATTCTAATTCGTATACTAAACGTAAAACGTATGATAAGATTATTAAAGCATTTAACACTAGGTGTGTATTAAAGAATTATTATTCTTTAATTAATGTCACGCCGCGTGCCGTGGAATCAAAATTTATTGCAATTTTTATACGTTTTTAAGTTATATTTGAACAACTTTTAGATAAAGGCTTTAACCCGTTAAAATATTCATAAAGGTTCATTACAAGTAAAAAAATATATGTGTTTGTGAAGTAACGCCACTTTAACACGATAACTTGTAATGAATGGATATCACATTTAAAATTTAATTTTTTACACAACTTGCTCTTTGACTTCGGAAAAAGTGGCAAAGATTTTATGTTTGCATGCACAAAGAATAAAATAACACATACTTCGTATAAAGTGTTATTAGCTACTGGAATCGAACTTAATAATCAATCAAGTATGAGTCCATGGCTGCGTGTTTGCGTCTTGCTCAGTCCTAGCAAAGCTCAACTTGAATTAACCTGTAATTCAAAACACAAGAAAAATGTTAGGAGCATGATACACATTTGATATTGAAAAAAATTTCGCTTCGAAACAAGCAATTTTCCACGATTACATGAAGAATTTCAAAACAGTACAAAAGGAAATCTATGGACTGCTTTTGCTTTTCGCGCAAAAGTGAGGCACGGATGGCCCTGCTAACTTAGTACTGAGTACTTTTTCATTTCTCAGTAAGTCAATACAGTCAGGACATTAACGTAAGGAGGGCCTTTCTCATTTGAAGTCTGGTTTCGTAGGCTTAAGGCAAAAAACTAAACCCTTATAGATTCGGCCAAACCGATGTATGACACACCCTTTTTATTCCAAAACTATGAGGATTACACAGTTGAAACTTGTTAGGTAGATGTATTCTGTAAACCGCTTTACGGTTTTTACACAATAATAAAAAAATATATGAATAATTTAGGGGGGGCTCCCCATACATGGAACTGACACAAAAAATTTTTTTCATCAAACCTATACGTGTGGGGTATCTATAGATAGGTCTTTAAAAATTGCATTGAGGTTTCTAAAACGATTTTTTCTCAAAGTCTACCGTTTGAAAGATGTACACTTCCAAAGTGGTAAAGAATCCCCCCCCGCCCCCTCTAACTTTTAAAAAAAGAAAGCGAAAAATCAAAAAAAATATATATGATGTAATCTTTATAAAAACTTTTAACTAAAATTGGTTTGAACGAAATTTATTTAGTAGTTTCAGAGCTATAGCACATTTTCCAAAACCGCAAATATAACTTTGTCATTTATACAAACACTATAAAAAACAAACTTATTTAAAAAAAAATACAATGGCATTTTGGCAATAATAATAATATAAACTTTATTGCACACGATACAAAAACAAACACATACAGAGAAAATGTCAATAAAGAGGAACACACAATATAGCTACGTAGCAGTCTCTTCCAGGCAACCTTGGGTGAAAGACGAAACCCTTCATGTGCGAGATCGATTCGCACTTGGCCGTTTTTTGTATACTAGTGTTACAGTCATATGGATGGCCTCAAGACAAGTAAATATGTCTGTATGCCTATTCATTAATAAATAACCGTACAAAAATATCTACCTACTTTAAAATGCCATTCCGTGGTCCCGTGTCATAAATCAAACACTTCAAAACCTTTTTTTAAATATTTATAAAGTTGACCTTTCATCTTGAATTTATCAAGCGTCTCGACGAAACAATTTAATGTAATACTAAGCACAATATGGTCTGGAACAATGAGCCATAAACATTGTTGGTATCAACGCATAATGCCGTCCCGATGAAATAAGGCTTTATTTATTTCAATTATGGGTATAATACTCGTATATTATTGCACTCGCTTGCTGAACACGACTTGATAAAAATGCTGATTTGAATGGAAGAAAGTTATGGTTACTTTTGTATGCACGCAGTTTTTCAATGTTATGAATGTTATGTTAAAAAGAGACGCATAAGAATGAGCAATTAGGTTAACAATGCGTATTAACACAAGGGAGGCTAATCTCTTATTCAAGTTAAATATTTACGGTTAAACAAGTAGATACTGTTATCTTTTGATGCGCGGAGAGAAATGCTGAGGTTGGGAAATGGTTTGGTTTGTCACTACCTTTTGTTTTTAAAGCTAGTTTCGTATTTTATGTTATGTTTGAACATCATAATTTAATAGTTTCCGTGAACTTTTCAACCTTTTTATATTTTATTTTTCAAATTAAAAACAATTTTATCACACTGTCATTTTTTGGTATTAGAATTTGCGTTTCGTATTATTGTGGTATCCATATTTCATGGACACCAAACTTTCAAAATTTACTTTTATAGTTTTGTAAATCATAATATGGAGATAGCATCTTTTGATGGGACTTTTTTTCTATTTTGCATCTTGTTTCCTGTGGTATTTTTATTTTTCCATTAAATTAAGCTACTATTTTTGTAGACTTTTGTTCATTGTATCTCTGTTTAATATTTAATATTATTCTTACCTGCATTTCGGTGGGAGCTCTGCCATTTTCGGGGGGTTGCAATTTATGACACCAAATATACATCCTGAATAATTCCTCAATGATAAATAGTCTCTCGATCCCCTTCTCAATTCCAACCTACAACCTTTACCTTGCCATACGTTTACGAAATTCTAGAGCAATAAACAAAACATTTTTGAATAATTCCTGTGCTTTGCCATCTCGTCGCCATGTCACGGAAATGTTCAATTATTAATATCAAGGAAGGTGCGCTAAAGCAGTTCTAACATGAATAATAGAATACTCCGTGAAACAGAAGAAACGACACAGTGAACGCAGTGTAGAATTGAAGTAAGTATTTCTAGTTTTATTTTTAGTTTATCTCCCGCTCCGGAAAGTAAACCAGACTGCAGAAAACCAGCTAGATATAGTTACGGAGTTGTTCTATAGTGTTGTACTTTTAGTGTTGGTTCAAAAACAAGCATTTGGGAGTAGTCAAAAACAAGTCACAAACTTATTGCTTACTAAACGAAAATTATTGACGAAAGTTTAAGGCGTGTAAACTTAATAAAATCTAAAGTTTAACCAGTTCCTCAGTGGTTGAGGATTCCGAGAGAAGCGTGGTTCCACTCATTAGGTATGATGTTTTTCTGATTAAATTAAGCTGATTCTATATTTGGAATTTAAAATATGATTATAGCTAAAACTTATTATCTTTCTTTTGGAGTGACAGAAAGGCGATGGAATTAGGACAAAACCCTTTATAATATTAAAAAAAGTTACACTCGATTTATACTACTCATTGTATGTGGACTACAGCAACTGCAACTGTGCTCGATGGCGATATGGCAACACTGTACCTGAATGCGCGTTGACAATGTGCATTGTGCTTCGTACCTTGCCAGTTTTAATGTTCCCTAGTATTACAGCCATATACTATTTGTAGAACTGGTTACTCTTTTACCAAAGTATATATGATAACTTGTCGTGGTTACTACGGTCTATATAACTGTGATGTTACTATGAGTTTGAATAATGTGTTTTCCATAGTTTTTGCTGATAGCAAAATAGGAAAGAAGGAAAACTAAGAACAAAAACCAATAGCTGAATTCTAACGGAATTCTTGAGATTTGATGGAAGTATTCTTCTTTTTATCATACACAAGTTTACAAGTGCACTAGGTATACAAAATATACGTAGTGCACTAGTAACTATCTTTTTATCCATCCATAAGGAAGGCCAGGTCCCAGCAGTGGGGTCATTGAAAATGGCTGATGAAAAACAGGTATACAAAATGGATCATTTAGATGAGTTCAGAGGTTTATAATACCTACGTACATCTTATGTTTTGGCACGCACTGTTCATTGAAATAAAACAACTTTTACGGATACCAAACGCGCTATATTTCCACGAACTAAGTTGTAATTGTCCGTATTTTTAGGTTTTTTAGGGGTTTTTTGTCATCCCGTGACCACGGCAGCTGTAAAGGTGACGAAACGTCGGGAATATCAAAAAACCTCTAAAAACCTAAAAATACGGACAATTTCAACTTAGTTCGTGGAAATATAGCGCGTTTGATATCCGTAAAAGTTGTTTTATTTTATAATACCTGTTTAGTTGATTTTTTATGGTAATGACATTTCCAACGATGGTAACTATCTAAGATTTACTAAACAATATACTCAAAATCTATCTTAAAAAAAACTGCAATAAATCGCCCAATCTTCCGCAATTACATTCCCTTATAAGCACCAACAAACTTCCGACTCAATTCGAAATTTACATATGAATGTGATTCTCCGTACACTGCTGGTTATATTATGTTAACGACTGCTTAACCATTTTGAACGTCACCAATGTTTATGATAAACACAACTGCGCTACAATAAACTGCATTGTAGGTGGAAAGGAACACACTATTCCATTTACTTCCTCGTCGTATTTACATAGTAATAAGGTCGTGAATTCAAAAAATTTCTTATCAATAGACACGAACCCTTTTATCGCATCTTCACAGTGAATCAGCCATTTCAAACTAATTAAAGATAAACAACGCTTGATGCACCCATCTTCTGAGCTAAGCTCGGTCCCCGCAACATCAGATATTATATTTAGAGTTCCGCATCATATTTGTTTTGGTAATCCGAATTTCTATATCAAAGCTTGAAGTGATATCATTTTTGATTAAGTATTCCCCTTTGTGTATCTATGAAACTGAATCAAAAGTGCGCTGATCATTTCGAGTTTTTTTTAGAAATTAAATAAAAAGTTTTTTTTTATGATTTTGTAATTTTTGCATTTTTCAATGCTATTTTTATACTTATGGTAAATTTTAAATAGAAAAATATTGGAAAAAATTAACTCGGCCACAAGTGACTTCTCAGACGGGAATCGAACCCGCGACCTTTGGAAATCCGGTCCAATGCTCTAACCGCTGAGCTACCGAGACTTTTCTCGAAAGTCGAAGTTTTACCGAGTTAATTTTTTCCAATATTTTTCTAATTAAAATTTACCATAAATAAAAAGTTTTTAAAATTTACTTTAGTGCCGCCCAGCAGGGCTGAGCCCATGAGCGCCGCGACTATTTGTCGAAATTTATCTCGCAATGTCTGGCGCGCTCATATTAGAACTGTGTGAGAGGGACAGACAGTGCACTCACGCGACATAAGCGTCGGGAAACTTTTGTCGCGGTGCTCATCTTAAGCCTACAGGATCTCCGTTTCACTCTTTCCGGGTAACTGGTAGAAAATGCCTAAGGACATTAAGTTTATTTACTGTTGTATACAACAAATCATTTAAAAATAAATATAAACATCAGTGTAAAAATATACTGAGATGGATTTCTTTTTTAAATGAGGTAGCTGTTAGAAACAAGTTTTCAGTTTTTTTATACATAAGATACCATACCAATGCCAGCCTGTAGCATGCTAATATGACACAGTAGTACCTAATGAAATTAAAAAGTCTATGAGTACAATAATTATTTTTCTTAAGTGATAAATATTTTCTTGTTTAATATTTATCACATAAATATAGCATTGTAAAATGCAAGATTAATTTTTTTTTCCATTGTCTTCTTCTGTGTCTTCTGTCTCCATTGTCATTCCATCACCAATAACACCAAAAGCGAAAAACGATAAGCATTAAATCTCATTAAAAAGGACGGAACCTCAAAACGTGCGTGCCCAATAATCACTCAGTGGGTTTTTTAATAAATTAAGTGCAGGGGAAATTAACTCTTCTTGAAGCGGTGACGTCCGACGACAGCCAAGTGACGTGGCGGCCATTACGGTTCGAAGGTCAACGACCCCACAGGTGGGGGATTGAGTGCGCTTTAATACATTTTAATTATGTTATTTACACGCAGTGATCGTGTTTTGTTTAGGAATTATGCGTTTATTGGTCTAGTTAGCTGTGATTAATATGCTCATGGGTATTAAATTTGATACATTAATTTTGCTATTTATGAAAATGTTACGTCATGTAAGTATGAAGTACTAAATGAAAAGGATACCTATTTGAATTCATTCCTTTTTTGTTTTTCTTTTATACCACATAATAGGTACCAAATATAACTTTAGTATGATGAAACTAAGCTGTGTAGTGTCGGTTTAAAATAGCACTACCACCTCTCATCCCGTGGGTGTCGTAAAAGGCGACTAAGGGACACAGCCTTCAGGAGACGAGCAGCAGCGTCTCCTACAAACTTGGCCATACTGTGATCGCCAACCCGCCTGCCAAGCGTGGCGATTATGGCAAACCCTCCCTCTGGGGGAGGCCTATACCCAGCAGTGGGTGTTATGTGGCTGAGACGACGATGATGAAACGCTTATTTTCAAGCAATATCAAAGTGTATCGTGCCGCGCCGATGACCCACAGGTTAAAGAGTCACCAAAGCTTCCTTCTAGAAGTTCCCCCTCTGGAAGGGGATGTTAAAGAAGCCAGCGTAAAGCTCTAGAAGGAGAAATGCGCAGGTGATGTTGCAGCTTGGAGAGCGCTTTTTTATGAAGTGCTAGCGGCCGCCCGCGGTCACCCGCGTGGTCCCCGTTCCTGTGGAAATATCGGAATCAAAAGTACCCTCTTCATCCGGGATATCTACCATCTATATGCCAAAATTCATTCAAATTAGTCCAGTAGTTTTAGCGTGTAAGAGTAACAAACAAACAAACTGACAAACTTTCGCATTTATAATATTAGTAGGTAATATTTCCTCCCAGGTGAAGATTAAATTTTGTGTTCTAGTAAAAAAAGAAACCTACATGAAATATGTTTTCATATACTTACTCAGTCACAATCTTATTAAAATCTCAATATTTCTAGTTCCTTTGGCATCATTAATATTAATACCGGTAACTAAAGTAAAGTTTTATCCTTTCACGGCTAAGCCAGTCATTCATTGCAGTTATCTCCTACTTTAGATATGATATGTCTCGTTAAAGATCAAACCAACGGCTGCAACAAAGTCACAAAGTTATCTAACCACGATATTGATGTAATTTTTTAAAGTATTTTTAACTTCATTCTTGTTCCATTTTCGTTTGACATGCCCCTAATGCTTAAAGAACATAGAAAGGTGTAGAGAAGTCGGATCAAAAAAGTTAAAATGTTGTTTGTTACCAGTTACAAATATTCAATTGTAATGTATGTCGTTTCTTTAGTAGAAAAAGAGTGAGAAAAAACTTTAATACTTCAGTGACTTATTAACAGTTAAGCACTTGTTTCTGCACTTAATTGACTTTCCACATGATAATACTTTTATTGTGAAATAAGTACTTAACTGTTACTAAGTTACTGAAGTATTTTTCTTTTCTCTCTTTTTCTGGTTAAGTGGGGGCGCTGGCTTCGTAATGGATAGATAAGAAAGTACCCCATGTACTTAACCACAAGCCCAACGTGAATTGTTGTATGGGTGCTCTAAACTTTTGATAATTCTGGTTTATTATGATCATTGAGTCTGAGCAGAATTCAAAGGAAGTCGTAACAAAAAGTTAAAATAAAATGATTGATAATTTTAAGTTAAGCAAAAAATCTCTAACCACTTTCAAACAATGAGTCACAATCACATTAAAGGACCTTTAGAACGGGATCAGTCAGACTATACATCGATACTTGTAGTTCAATAGTACAAATTTGTACTACAAGTATTTTTCTAGTAAATAGGTATCAAAATGATCTTAGAGTAAAGTGAAGAGAAAATTAAGAAATGCCATTGTCGACTTTAGGTAGTTTTAACGACGCGCCCGTATCGTACCATACCACAGAACACTTACCAGTAAACATAGCCACAGATAAAACCGTGCCATAAACAAAACATACCCTCTTCGGCTCAATTGGCTGATACCCTTTCATACTCAATTCCTTTTATTAAAAGCCCTTGAATGTAACCGAACAGAAACGTTACAATTTAATTGAATTTAAGTGTCATCCAATATAAGGGCACGGGAATTAATATTGAATGGTTGGTATGGTTAGCAAAGACAATTCTTAAGTTTTACATGTAAATAAGAATGTGTATGAAACAATGTTAGCACTTTCACAATTTAAGACCAAAGCTTAGAGATCTATATCGAAATCAAAACAATATTATCCAATAACTTCCCCATAGCTGGATACAGACGCAGTGGGTCATTAATATTAATATATAAAAGTAATAAGAAAAAGTTGAAAGCCAATCAAGCTGTAGAAACAAGCTTCAAAAGCTGCACCATCTAGCAAATTAGAATAATAAAAAATTATGTACAGTCGGGGGATTTCCCGGTTGACAAGTAGAGTTTTTTTAAGTCACAAATAATAGAACACTTCTTCTTCTTCTTATCGTATGAGGATAAGTGGCCACCTCTAGTGTCAGAGTTTATCAAGCCGCCTATAAGGCCTCTGACTTGGCTTAACGACTGTTCTCAGATGACAACAGCCGGGACCGACGGTTTAACGTGCCCTCCGAAGCACGGAAGCGCTCAGCTATAATGCCACTTTACGGTCACCCATCCGACACCTGACCGGGCCGAACGTTGCTTAACCAACGAGATCGAATACGATCGGTCTGCCAAGCGCGGCCATGAGCGCTTATAACGCAATAGAACACTAAAATATGATTTTAATTTAATTATTTCTTTAATCTTAGTACTTTCCGAGAAAACGTTTCCCGAAAAATTCTACTGGTCAACCGGGAAGTTCCCCGATTGTACGTAGTGATGCTATGTAGACAAAAATTTAAACCTAACGGCACATCCCAGTTGCTACATAAGATTACTTTGCATTCTGTACCCTGAGCCAGGTTTAAAGCCTTTCAAGGTCCTAATTACTGTCGAAAAAATAAATGACCCGTAATAACATAGCTCTACATATTCATTTACTTTTATTGAATATTAAGCCCCTTAATATAATAAAACGTTGAAACTTGAGCGTTAAGGATATTACTTATTTTTTTCATTACAGCTCCTTCATTATTGTAGATGGCTTCCGCTTTCGTCACAAGATATTTATTCTTTTCAGTGTAAAGCAAAATGGCTGTAATAACATTTACATAATTAAAAACACGGAATGATCGGGCTTTGAGAGCGAAAAAGAAATGAAAGTGCAAGCAATTATTAATATTCTCTGCTTATAGACCTCTCTGTGTACAAACATTTTTTTAGAGTGATAATACAAGTGTGCTACTGACAGTGGTTGAGTATTGGCTAATAAAAGGTTTTAAATAAATTATTATAATAAATTCTTAATAAAAAAAACCACAATCCAGGAGGCCAATTCTGCAAATTT
The DNA here is from genome assembly GCA_910589605.1 of Chrysoteuchia culmella. Classification (NCBI taxonomy): domain Eukaryota; kingdom Metazoa; phylum Arthropoda; class Insecta; order Lepidoptera; family Crambidae; genus Chrysoteuchia; species Chrysoteuchia culmella. The sequence goes on from OU342653.1 coordinate 15,159,364, forward strand.
TTTTTCAAAATCGTCTCTCAATGGTGTTTCAATAGTAGTGTTTATTTACACTATTGTAACAAGAACGTGTAAAACAAGACTACCATTGAAACACCATTGGAATACGATTGTGACTAAGCATTAGCAGAATTGGGCCCCTGTTATGTAAAAATTGAGAAAATCTAAATAGGAAAATTCTAAGATTGAAAGCTATTAAAAAAGATTATACAAGATAGGTACTAATTTCTTGGCAGTCTGCTACCAATAAGAAAAGAAGAACAAATGAGCCTTATTCAAACTTAACAAACCAACCAAAAACAAGTAGGCATCTACACAAGATTAAAATGGTAAATTTTAAATAGAAAAATATTGGAAAAAATTAACTCGGCCACAAGTGAATTCTCAGGCTGGAATCGAACCAGCGACCTTTGGAAATCCGGTCCAATGCTTATAGACCATTGGACCGGATTTCCAAAGGTCGCTGGTTCGATTCCAGCCTGAGAATTCACTTGTGGCCGAGTTAATTTTTTCCAATATTTTTCTATTTAAAATTTACCATAAGTATAAAAATAGCATTGAAAAATGCAAAAATTACAAAATCATAAAAAAGATTAAAATGATTAATAGAAATGTGTGGGATTTTCAAATTTTAACCACCACCTCGGAGATATTAGCGAGCAAACGATAGAACAACATTTAGAAACGTTATGCCTACATAAAGCAAGCATCTCACGATTTGTATCAGTGAAAAATAGTAATGGCCTTTTAGGAATAATTAGCATCTAATTTCGTGTTAGGCGAGGTTGTACTATCGTGTGGATGGAATCATTTATTAATATGGAGTCAGTTAGGAGCGTACTCCCCGCTGTGGTACAATCAATTTATTGCTTTCGAGGAGACAAATTGCATAGACCGCCTTATGTGTTGGTGTCCCAAGCTATATAGATTATGCTATCTCTTTATTAGTGTCTGGGATCATCTGTGTCGTTATAAATTACGCTGCGAGCGGTTATTGTTGATCAAATATTGACTGCAGTAAGAAGTGGACGCCAGTTGAAGTATTGTGTACTTAGAAGTTATGGATGCCAATAAACTTATACAGAGTGTATTCTCAAAAGTAAGTATTTTTTATTGGGCTTCACTGCACTGGGTACTAGGCCCTTTTGTGCACAAAAGTGTGTAATGTCTGACTGACAAATGCATCCCTTCTGTCAGAAACTAAATCCATACTTAACTAGCAAGAAGTAATCTTTTAGCAATCCCGACAAAAAATATTCCAACTATGTGGACACCCTTCATAAAAGCTCAAGGTGCTGTCAAACGTACAAACAATTTAAACAAAATGAAATAGCTTTACACTACCGCAAATAAGTAAAACAAAATCCGATCGTCGATCAGTCGAGTTTTCGTTAAGATGACGTCACAGGCGCGCCGGCCCTCAGCCGTGACAGCTGACAGACGCGACGCGAGCAGTCAGCCGTCGATTAAACGTCAATAACGTCAGACACGCGGGTCGGGACGTGTCACGCGAGGAATGCACGTCGTGTTTGACAGCGATGCTCAGCGTGTAATTTTTTAATTATCTTTTTTTTATTACAGCATCGTCGCCGCGTTTTGCGCTGCCAACATTTAATTAGCGTGCAATTTGTTTAGCTATAAATAATTACTTGACTTTTACTCGAAAATACTGAAGAGCTTTTTTTTACTTTGAAGTGAAAATTAATGGTACGACAGGTTAATTAGTAACTGTCATCTTTTTAAATGAGACTGCCTCAGGTTTATTTTGTACTGTAACGACTTGGATGATAGTTTCAATTTCGAAGCCATAAATGAATTTGATTTTGTTATATGAACTATAAAATTTTAAATAGGTATTATCTGTACCTAAATTTTTAATCCTGATGACATTTTACATTTCCATTATAAATTTATCTCTTTAGACAGTTCATTACGTATATATTGATGGTTAAAGCTTAGTACAAGTCGTATCACCTGCCTCCTCATTTTGAAATGTACCTTTGAGATGGCGGTATTGATGAGTACAAAGTTCAAATTATAAGCATGGCTTAAGCATAAAAGAATGGCTTTAGAGAGTGTGAGAGAGAGAGAGATAGAGAGAGAGAGTTAAATTTAATAATACGAATAATTACACCTCTCCAACATTTGCAGGCTGTCGCAAAAATAACTAACACCATATCAAAAAAAAAACTTACTACTTTCACTTGTAAACAAAACCGTTTCAATCCCAAACAGTGCGATGTGTTTATTTTGCGATATCCAATTTTGCGCTGACACTTCATCTGTCAAATGTTGCGTGGGGTGGCGCAGTATTGTCCAGCACCGGGAAGTGAGAATGACATTTAATCTTAAGGATAATTGAATGGATCGAGTCACTGATATTGAAGAGAAATGATTTGGAAACGTGTAGTTATGGCAGTCTCAAGAATAGGTAGATGGATCAAGAATACGAATATCTGCTTTAGTTGAGAAAATAAGTGCAACTGCAGTAGAATTCCATTTCCATCTGAAATAAGTTTGCTAATGCGATACTTTTTAAAACTTATCAATATATAGTCATGTTTATAATACACTCCGTCTATTAGCTTTTAACAGCCTTAAGAATCCTTTATAATTCAACCCTATAGGCAAGGTAAACAGACACTTCTGATGCCAATTACTATATGCAAACAAGAAATTAAATACGGTCATCATGATTTAATCGCAGAAGATTCAATGAAGAAGCTACAAAAAACTAGTACAAGAAAGATAAAAATGACGTATCGAACGTACAAATACCTTAATGCTTTTTTATTTTGCCCATTACATTCACCAATAAGCATAAAATGTCATCATCAAGACATACCTGCCTGTTCCAACCGACAATACAATACATCCATTAAGATTCTTAATCAGATTGAACCAGTTTATAATCAATTCCAATTGGTAAACGCTGTCGTATTCACGGGCTATGTTTATTCATGGACCTGTAAAAAGAGCGGGTGTTTCAACTACATGGGTGCAATCTAAGCGAGAAAATTACTTCAGTAAACATTTAAATCGAGTAGACCCCCAAATGCAGCGGGTTCCGGCACATAAACTGGGCGAAGGAGCCGCATACCAACGAAAATACCCTCGTACGAAACTTAAGCGGGCAATTACGGTGCTTAACCAATTTGGCGGTGAAAAACTCGACCCCCCCTTGAACAGGAAATTTGTTTTAAATTTCGACAACAATGGGGAGATCGCAGCCAGGATAATTGCAAGACGGTACCGTGACGGCGACGGAATAAATCCACCAATGAGCGGTTAATGATAGTTTGCGCGGTTAACAGCGCACTCAGTGGGACTCGTTGGAATCGGCGATCTGCAATTCGGAATCGCATGACTCGCACCACTTACGGAGTAAGCAAATAAAGATATGTTTCCGAGTGCCAGGGTTAGCATTCTCTCGAGTCGGGTATTTTCTTAAAAAAAGAATCGATCAATATTGTGTCAAACTTAATGGACCCATATTCAATTCAATTCATTTATTGCATATCACATTACTTAATAAAGATGACAAAGAAAATTCGGTTTATATGTGACGCCCTGCAAGGGCATAGCAATAGGTAAATGACTTGTGGCTATTTTTTTAATAAATTACAAAATGTTAAACTTCATTACACACAAAATTAACATTAAATTATTATAATCACTGGACAAAAATGTAAAAATACAATAGTTCACGCTTATTACATATTATTTCCAAGTTACATAATAAAATCTATTTTATTGATTTACTTAATTGAAGTTAAATTTTCATTTAAAGTATTCTTAATTTTTACATTGTTAACAACACATTATTTTAGTTTATTAGTAAATTACACTTACAATTACAATACAATTATTTCTCATAACATTATTTTGACATACCTAACTTTTATATGTAATGTATTATTTGAATTTGATATAAAATAATTTTCTTAAATTCTCCAATATACAATACCTACATCATTAGATTAAGCATACATTGTATGTCGTTTTCCACCCAATACGATATAAGTCTGTATTGGGTCACTTATTTTAATTGTAATGTTATAGGCAATGTCAAAAAGTACAGATGATATTAGTTCGCCGTGATCTACGAGTTTAAATAATATTTTTAGAATTTTGTCTATGAATTTTAACAAAAATGTTATGTATGTTACGATATTTATTATTTTGAAACTCAACAATGCTATTAGTTGACTTGACACCCGTAAATTAAATACGGTCTTACCACAAAACGGTGTTTATCGAGTGTCTGAATTAAGCAGTGCTTAAATGTGATTTTGTCATTCTTACATTATTATTATAGCTCTTTACATAGCCAGCAGGCCTACCGCCATCTTTTAGAAACTGTCATGTCGTAAGAACGTTTTGTTTTCCTTTGTTTCAATACTGTTTAAATTACTTTATTTGACACAAGACGTCGTAGTAGGTTTGATTGATAAAAATCTTGTTTGAGTGAATGATTGAGCGATGACGCCACAAAACTTCCGTCAAAAGACAAGCTGTTTTAAGAAATTCGCGGTACGATATGACATATAACAACATTGCGCCGATACAAACTGACATTAAACAATATTGCGTTAAGAGATGGGGGTAGGCCCCCAGGTCTCGCAAAAAAATATTTTGACAATATTGTTTGAAAACGACAGCATCACATTCAAACACTGTCTAAATTAAACAGTGTTTTAGAATCTTTTGTGGTAGCCGTTAAAGTTTAAACAAGTGTCCTTGATATCTAACCTAATCTTTCAAAAGCTGATTGTATTTTTAATTAATAATTCATATATTTATTTGCATATTATGGTACACATCACTAAGGTTCTCCATAATATTCTGTCAAATACTTCGGCGTGCAAATATAATATTTTGTCAAACGTTACTCATTACATTACTTAGGTTTTAAGCAATATGCAAAATGTCAAATAAATAAATAAAGATCAAAAATCGACCAACTGGGTAACCCTAATTATGCAAAGCGGTTAGCTCACAACACGAGGCATCTTAGCAGTTGACGTCAAAATTAGACTGTCGTATCGTGATCGGGCTGAGTGAAGACAAAACAATTTGTTTTAACAAAAAGAAAGTATCATACACTTACTTAGGTACTCATTTCATGTATAATTCTCACTACTGTTATTTAGAATAGAACGGAATTGCTATAAAATTATCTGTCAGATAAGTTACCTAGACTTAGCCAAAATTTAGGAAAAAGACAAAGTTATCCTTTTGTCTAGGAACAATGTTTGATTGCAGCAATGCTTTATTTAGATGTAGATCTAAATAAAGCATTGCTGCAATCAAACAGTTTAAAGTACAAGTATAATTACATTGTGAAGGAAATTTAAGTTGTTTTATGGAATAAATGACTTATGACTTATGACAAGGGTAGTATTTAACCGATCGACTAAAAAAAATTTTTGAGCGACAAAAATACAAGGTGACTTAGTCGCTAATCTAGCCTAACCTTAACCATTTTTTTCCGCAACTCAACCTAGATTACTTTAGTCATTCAATTTACTACATTTTGTCGGTCGGTTTATTGTATTCCTTAATTCAATACGCAATTTCCAGCCATTTTTAAACATTCAAAATACAAATACAAATACAAATATTTTTATTTGCTCTAAACAGGGTACAGTAATGTTGTTAAGTACATTTGTGCAAACAAAATGAACCTATTTAGCCATTTTACATAGCATGCAAATATACAAACAATGATCATAAAATAAAATCGAGAAAGTCAACAATAAATTAATAAAAAAAAATGTATAATAATAAATGTCAAGTATTCCACTGATAAAAGATGATTTTACTATTTTATCTAACTCTAATTGATAAAATTTGATTCCTGATCAAAATGTAACAAATCCAAACAAGTATAAAATCCATAATATGCCTACTAGCATCACTTACGCAAAATGTGAAATCTGTGTGCGTACATAATTCCGCCCTTTATCATAAGGCACGGCAAATATGGAATATCTACATTTAATCGTGTATTAAGGATTTACTTTATAGCATCGAGAAAATTCTAACCTCAATATAATATTTTCACCTCACACGCTCTGAAAAGGAGGTTTTGTCAATCAGTTTAGGCGTAGAAAATCGCTTTTTGCGGCCTTGCGCGGCAAAGTACTTTTTTAATTTAATACCTAAAAATATGTCATAATGCGTTCCGAATCGCACTATTGACTTTTTTGTTACATTTTATTCTTATTTAAATTAATTATAATACTCCGTTTTGGTTTTATTATATTATTTTAGTTAATTGAATCATAAAAAGAATAACAATAAGATTTAACCATTGGTTATAAAAAAATATATATTAGGCTGGGTGAGATTTCACAACCTATGATTGGATTCCGGAACGTGACAGAAATCTTTATTTTTAAATTGTCTTTGTCTTGTACGTCATGACGTAAAAACGATTCCGTAAACAACATTTACGGAATCGTTTTTAATGTTATTTATAAGTAACAATATATTCCTACTTTAAATAACTTTGAATTAACTATAATACTCCCTTTGTTATTATATTAGTTTTTTATATCATTAAAACAACGAGACTAAAGTTTAAATTAGATTAAACTTTTATGTTTAAAGATTTTTTTACCGGAAGTTGACCGCGGAAACAGCCATAAAATGTTCCTCGCTGTGTGAGGTGAAAAATTGTGTGTTGCGTTCGGCAGAAAAGTTTTTAGCGTCTTGTACCTTTGAAATCCTGGCTTCGCTCAGGATTCAATCTTTGAACCACTCGCTACGATCGTGGTTCAATCCTAAAATCCTTCACTTGCTCGGCTTTCAATAGAGGTAACTCGCCGCTAAATAACCAACTTTCCAGCCTTGCATAACAAATAACTTTTTTTGCTGAAACGCCTTAAACTAATGTTTTGCCCTATGAAGCATGATTAACCCCAACCCGGAACAAGTCGCGAGATAAACGCCAGTACACAACAGATGAGGTTTTACACAAAAAGATACGTAAAGTCCCCAAAAACGGTATGTATTTGTTAGTTTTTAAAACACTCCCCTACGTTTTCAGGAAAAACATTAATCTATAGTCAATTTAATAGCCACATCACTTTATCGATGTAAAAACTTTACCGTGTCAATAAATCACAAAGATTGTAAATCGGTTTTACAACCAATAGGTGATCTCGGAAACTGTCATAAATCATCTATGAAATGGGGGATGTTCACGTCCCTGGTGCGCCATTAAGACGTTTCCAGTAAACAGTATCGAAGGTACTTGGAAATTAGAAATCGCGGCGAAAATATAATGGCGTAGTTCTGAATAGCGAATCTATAATAACCACTTCTTAGATTTCAGCGTTAACAGAGCTAATCACTGAAGTTAAACAGAGTGGTTACAAATATTTTATCAAATCAGGGGGACACATATTGTGCTACAACATCTCATCTTCGACATTTTCTAGAGTAAGGAATCTGTATGAGAATTAACTGAATTCCCCGACAAATTATTTATTTGTTTATTTCGTATGGAATTTGCTTTTAGTAAGTTTTCTTAGCTGTGTAGTGTCGGCTTAGAATAGCACTACCCCCTCTCATCCCGTGAGTGTCGTAAAAGGCGACTAAGGGACTCAGCCTTCAGGAGACGGGCAGCAGCGTCTCCTACAAACTTGGCCATACTGCGATCGCCAACCCGCCTGCCAAGCGTGGCGATTATGGCAAACCCCCTTTTGGGGGAGGCCTATACCCAGCAGTAGGTGTTATATGGCTGAGACGACGACGACGAAGTTTTCTTACCTTCAAAAAATCAAATGCTAGTTCTGCTAAACTGAGAAGTTCTAAACTCCATAGAAAATAATCAATTCAATTAATTGTTAGGAAATTCACTTAGTAATATTGTTTAGTCGTCTTTTTAGACCCCCTGAACACGAAATTAAAATAGAAAGGCAGAGCTAATTTTGTTTATCGCTGAAACTCACTTGTTTTCAGTTAACTTTAAAAAAAAACTTCGCGGTGTGGAAATAAATTCGTCTTCATAGATTCGCATATACGTAAATTTTATTGAAACAGTTTAATTTTTCAATAAATTTTACGTATATGTATGTATGTATACGTATATTATAAATTTATTCATAACGAATATAGAAATCAGCGTCTCGAAGAAAAAATAAATGAGATCAATCCATTTTTTGCATACTTATATGTCTATCTCTTTTATAGTGAACATAAACTATATCTCAATATGAATACGCTTTTAATTCATACCATAGTAATTAGTAATCAAGATGAGAAATTACAGTATGTAATAAAGCTAAATATTGGCAATAAAAAATATCAACAGTTATAATTATACATATATTAGTGGTACCATCGCCTCTGCAAATTAAGAGTATAATATAAATAATCAAGCATTGGGTTATCGATAATAATTATTGACCATTCGATTGGACACAGTATAGTTGTGAAATGTATCCATGTAAGTTACTTTATTCTAATAGCAAGCTCAAAGCAAATTAAAATGTATTCATTATTTTATTTTATTTTAATTTAACGTGAATAAAAATAAATGAGAGAATCGCCTATCGAACAACTGGATATAATAAAAAGAAAGTTTAAGAAAGAAAAAATTAATGCAGCTTTTTATACAAAATAAATATTAAGTATTATTGTTTTAAGTGAATAAACTTCTTTGGTTTTAGCTATTCTTAATTTTTAGTAACTTGTTTAATGAACATGTTGACATTTGTATTTTTTTGTCCCAAAACAATTGTTTTACTTATGAAATAATTCTGTTTATGGAGAACCCATTCATTCTCAAAACCGCAACCGCTACCTAATTTAAAAAGTAATGAATGATGTGATGATACAGAAAACCAGAATATTACTCATAAACATTAAAAAACACTACTAAAAGATAAAGACCACTTATGTGCATCGACCGTTTCAATCGCTTGAATGCAAATGAGTTACTGTTTTGAATAATAAATCTACTGTGGCAACACCAAATCATATCTGACATCGATAAATTGACGAATTATTTAAATCAGGTGTGGTCCGCTCTGACAAACAAATATAGCTGTTTGACAAACAGTAACTTTGTTATTTGCCTCCATGTTTACAGTTATGAGTTAATTTAGGCTTTAATATAAAAAAAATCGTTAAATTTTATTATAAAATTTATGAATATAATATCACTAAATTTTTATTATGAAATAGGCTGTAGACAATAGGTTGTTAATACATACTCATAATGCATAACAAATACACATGATCACATATACGTGTACACGCCATAAATCCCGTACGGGGCTTTGAGAATGAAATGAACACACAAAGATCACTTTCTTACCCACATCTGAACGACCGACGACCACATTTGGCAATGGTTTGGGCTAAGATATTATTATCCGGACACAATAGTAACAGGTTGCCAGCCCATGTCTACACACACACCCTACAAAATACCACAATATAAATATACCCCTACCCATTGACAGGCTTTTACCATGCACTGGAATGCAAGCAACTGGTATGGTCTATGTTTTTCTTTCACTCCCAGTACAACATGGTAGAGGACCCAGACCAACACAAATATTATTTAGGTTCATCATATAAAAGTAAAAAATGTTTATTTGCTCTTACAATTTGAGGCCTTTTATGCTAGACCAGCCTGTGTTAGGAGATACTGCTCTTACTTACAGTAGAAATGTTAAAACAAAAAAAAAAAAAGTGGGTATAAAATATTGGTCACGGGATGGGTGACCCATAATTTACTACCTCGAGCTCCTCCGTGCTTCCGAAGGCACATTAAGCCGTTGGTCACGGCTGCATTTGCAATCCTTAAAACTTACTAATCTACATTGGGCCCGCGTGGTGGATCATGGCTCTCCTTACCCATGCATAAGGAAGGCCAGTTCCCCAGCAGTGGGGTCATAAAAATGCCTGATGACGGTTAAAATGTCTGTTTTTTCTAATATTTACAATTTGGGGGCCTTAAAGTCGCGTGTGAATAGATATCTTCTAGGCAAGCTTCGCATCGCTTACCATCAGGCGAGATGGTGGTCAATATAACCTATACATCATTAAAAAAAATGTGTAGGTAGGTTCTGTGGGAATCGAACCCACGAAACCAAAGTCGTCAATACAGCCTCTACTTCATGTAATTTTTATTTCCATTACTTTTATAGTCAATCATAAAATTAATTGCTCTAACAATTTGTATTTTAATATTTAATCAAACGGGTTTCGGAACCGAACATTTATTATGTTTGTTTAAAATATAGATTGTGTACCGATTTCGTTCACAAGGAAATAATTTTCATCGTTATATTCCCTTTGATACAAGACAAACAAAAATTGTCGAAAATAATAAGTAACTAAACTTTTCTCTTTGATTATTTCGTCGAATTGGTAAGTATTAAAATGTAAAAAGGTTTTCATATTCTGATTTCTGAGTTCTGCTTTATTTTATAAGTACCAAACATTTTAACAAATTCCAGTAGTCTTGTGTCCATTTATAGGAGATCATTCAGGCTCCAGTACTAACTAGTCATTTGGAGCGATAGTTGATATTGCACAAAAGTTGTAGGGTTAATCAAAGTCAAGGTTAAGAGATTCGTCATTTTCATACATTTATGGATTTTCGAAAGTGTAATGAAATTAATGGTCTTTTTAATTTTTGATTTTTTTCAATACTATTTTTATACTTATGATAAATTTTAATTAAAAAACAACTCAGCCACAAGTGAATTCTCAGATGAGACTCGAACCCATGACCTTTAGAATTCCAGTCCAATGCTCTAACCACTGAGCTATAGAGACTTGCGAACCACCGTCGGAATTCTCCAATACTTTTATATTTTTAATACGTTAAAGGCCAGCGTTGTCACATCAATGCTAGGAATATCCTTGCATTCGAAAGAAACATCTTTTTAGATGTTTAACGATATACAGATATTCAGATTTTTTCCAATATTTTTCTATTCAAAATTTATCATAAGTGTAAATAAACTTAATCTAAAGGATTTTTATTATGCAATGGGCTAATTATATGTTCTAATAACATGTCTAATAATACCCCCTGCAACAAATATAAAATATTATGTACATATGTCTAAAAAATATTTTTTGTGATAAATATTAAACAAGACATTCACATAAAAATAGCATTGTAAAATGCAAAATTCATAAGTTATAAATGTATTTTTCTAATCAGTATCACTGTAGGTATAAAAATGAGCGGCTACTAAATCTGGGGACACGGTAGTGTCCCCGCCAATGCGAGCAAGGCGAAGCGCAATGGCACTACCTGCCTAAATTCTCTGGATTTAATATCAATAGTTTTTTTTTTTAATTATTGCATAAAACACACCAATTATCTAGCCCACGTTAAGTTTCGTGTGGTTTCGTGTAGAACTTGTGTTATGGATACTAGATAATGGATAAACATACTTATATACTTTTTTTTGTAAATACATACATAATATACATATTAAAAACCCAGCCCAAGACAAATGTTCAAGCACACAAATATTTGTCTTGTCCGGGGATCGAACCCGGGACCTCTAGCGCAGAAGGCGGGTTTCGTACCCCTGCGCCAAACAGCTCGTCCTAGTGTAATAGTGGTTTTATTAAACATATAAGATTTCAATTGCATAGCTCTTATACTTCAGATTTTATTAATATCTAGAAAACTCCATTCATGTCACGTTCAGGCCACGGATGAAGCGAATCAGCGGGTTAGACCTTTAGTTAGCTTATGCACTAACAGTGCAGATTATTTAGCGCTTTTGGATACTGGTGCCACAGTTTCCTGCGTCAGCCAGCAACGGCGGTGTACCGGCCTGCTTGCAGTGCGGAAACATATACGATCTCCACAGTGCACTGTCAAGACTATTTCCCGGCCCGGCTAAGGAACGGGGAACAGAGTGAGCAGGTTACAAATGAAGATAAAATAAAACTAATAAAGTAAGAAAAAAAAAAGATAAAATAAAATAAGAACAAGCGTATAATAAAAAAATAGAAAAACATTTACAGGAAGATGTATGTAATTAAATATAAACCTAAAATTTGTTAAAAAAAAGACGGGTTGCACTCCGGGAGTGCCGGCAGAAGTGAAAACTTGATTATTAACGTTGAGCATGTTTGATATTTTGGAATGGTTAGGGAATAATTTTGCACCAATTGCTTTATCAGTATAAAAGTACTATCATTTATGTGGTAGAATACAATATTCATTTATTGCGCTATCGTACACAAACATGACAAACCATATTAAAGTGAACGTTAAGTTAGGTAATAAGATATAAGAAAACATTAGTTATTATAGAGAATCGAAAAATATATATTGACAATAAAACAAGAGACAAGTAAAAGACATTATCAACAGTCTGTCGCTAAGCAACCGAGACCATAGTCAACCTGTCACCTCAACATTCTCCATCCGTCCTACGCTTTTTCGATCAGGTCACGTGTCCTGACGCGAGTTTAAGATTTTATACCCATTACAGAAAAAGTGCTCAACGCCGCTAAAGAAGTTTTCACTTCAAAAAACAATTATATACGTGGGGGTGGTTACCTTAATCTTTTGCTCTCTTAAAATGAAAATTTCTTATAGATTATTACTTCAAATCGTTAAAAACTATTTATACTAAATCGTAGTTTATGGAAATACAATGATCGCTGCCCGAAGTCGCGTCGGTCGTAGGGAACGGTGGAAAATAGAGATAGCCGCCCGAAGTCGCGTCTCCTCGCTACATAAGGTATAAAACAGGAACGCCCTTACTTGTTTAAAGTCAGGTCCTAAGGATCACAACTTCGCAGACTGTTTTCAGACTCAGCTTAGGAAATGAGGCAACTTGTTTTATAGATATCGATCTATTATAAATGAAAATATGGATCTCGATAAACGAGTTTGTGGGTTGGTTGGTTGGTTGGTTGGTCGGTTGGTTGGTTGGTTGGTTGGTTGGTTGGTTGGTTGGTTGGTTGGTTGGTTGGTTGGTTGGTTGGTTGGTTGGTTGGTTGGTTGGTTGGTTGGTTGGTTGGTTGGTTGGTTGGTTGGTTGGTCCCTCCTCTTCCCTCCTGAAAAGTACGGGAAAAAAGAAGGCGTTAGATAAAGTAACTACTTAAGTAAAAAAAATCTTGATTATACATAGGTAACTACCTAAGAGATTAAATCAAAGAAAGAAAATAATACATACCCTTTTATTTATCAATATTCTTTTAATTAAAATGAAAGTTCCTCCAAGAAATCTCCAAGTCCAAGTAACGTAACGTGTATGAAGATGAAGCTAAAAGATATCAAACCTATGTAAATTTTGTGAAAACCTCAATAAAAATTGTATTTATACTTTTCAAATACTTACCAATAAAATGTTTAAGATATTGAAAAATGATAGACAAAATTTTCAATTCTAAATTGCAAAGCAAAATCTGGCTTCGTCCCGTGAAAAAGTGAAAAATCTTTTCCAAGCGCGGCACGAAAACGCGGGAAAACGACGAAAAAAAACCCCATCGTCAGAAAAAAGAAATGAGTAAAAAGGATGAATGATAATAAGAGTGTGTGTGAAAAGGATAGGTAGAATACTTGAATATTTTTAAATGAGGTCGAACATGATTTAAAACTTATTTCAAATATTACATAGATACCAAGGAGTTTTATACAATGAGGTTGATAGTTTGAATAAAGAGTATGGATGAAATGAGGTGGCATGTACGAAATAAATATAAATTAAGGAAAATTATTGAAATATAATAATAAATGATTGTGATTAAATAAATAAGATGCAATATAAATAAATATTAAAATTAAACGTTGTTTTGAAAAAACACAACGTTACAGCACAAAGAACAAAAAAAAACTTGGAACTTTTACCTTCCAAACTTTGTTCGTAGTAAATAGAGGATGGTACTTTGTATAATGCTTCAACCAATTTTGATGCTAGAGGTCTGAAAATTGCTATAGGATTTTCTTGTAATAAATAATTAAATACGTATTTTGGGATTTCTTGTAAATCCTTACAAAAAGAAGTGAAATCCAACCAAAAATATGTTTATGTAAGGTATTGCCAATACAAGACCAATATGCCAATATGCATATGCCAATATGGTTCTCACTGTCAAAAAGTTATCAGATCTCATTTCGAGCCAAGCTTCTATCTCTACATGCCCTTACTCTACAAGTCCTTACTTCATTAACTTTATCTTAGTGAAAGTATGTGGATTGGCCGTTTCGTAACTACAAGAACTAATATACATCAGAAAAGTAATGAACAGTGAAGAACCTTACGGCTATGGCCCACGTGACAATAGCGAATCGCCGGGATCGTTTTGTCTCGGAATGACTTCGGATCATTAGTTTTAGCAAATAAATATTAAATTATAAATTTTTTTTTTATTTTTAGTTTTTGATCTTTGAACTAGTATACCTTGCTTAAAGTAATCCTACAACTTTTGTGCCATATCGACTAGTGCTCCAAATGAGCAGTTCTAACCATACGTACCATTTTTTTTGTTGGCTGGCAGTTTTAGAAAAAGGCCTAAAATTCATGATCTCTTTTATTGATACATCTGTCTTAAAATAAACTATATAAACTCAAAAGGTATTACAATGATGTACAGTCGGGGACATTCCCGGTTGATCAGTAGAGTTTTTTTAAAAGTACTTAGGTTAAAGAAATAATTTATTATTCAAATGAAATACTTCTTTATTGTCTATTATTTGTGATATAAACGTTTTCTATACATCTTTTACTTTTTTAAATAAAGCTCCTTGAAAAAACTCTACTGATCAACCGGGAATGTCCCCGACTGTACAAAGCATCTCTATATAATATTAGATATTTTATAAAATTCAAGTTATAACTATTTGCACATATTTAAAGTGAAGTAAAGTACGATTTATAAGTTATTCCCTTTGGCATGTTACGGAAATGTGAACTAGCTATCCGCCCGCGACTTCGTCTGCTTAGAACTTTTTATAAACTTAATTCGTTTTTTTTTTCTTTTTATACACACCTTTTCCTGGCAATAAAGAACACACCAAAATGTGGAAGTTCAGTAAAGTTGTTCTGAATCCGGTCGCATATTAATTTTTATTTAAATATAGATTTAGGTAGATTATGCCACGCACGCAAAAGTACTAGTAGGTTAAGTACCAACAGTTTTTTTCGCAGTAAATAGAAATTTAAACTCTGTTTTTATTATCATACATGTAACATAGAGTTACTTCTAATGTACACTTTTGTACGTGACAAAACTTTCAATGCACATCATTACTTACCTCGACATCTTGTAACTACTCCAAGAAAGCCTCTAATTAATGTTTAAACTTCAGTCCTAATCGTGAACTAGGGACTACTATTCTTCATTATACTTACCTCATACATTATCTGCAAATATCTCTCAAGGGAATTAAATGCGAAATATATTATGTTTTAACTACTTAATCTTTTTAGTTTCAAGAAAGCTGTATGTTATTTACTAAAATAATGTAAGAGAATATTATTAAAATTAATAGGTAAGTTATGCCGTAGACCTCAAAAGCACAAAAAGCACTCTGTTAAGAACTTTATAATCAAAACTAAATTGTTCAAGTTTTGTAATTACTTACATCTATACCTACTAATATTATAAAGACGAAAGATTTTATTGTTTCGTTTGTTTACATTGAATAGGCTCCGAAACTACTGAACGAATTTGAATGAATTCCCAGTTGATCAGTAGAGTTTTTTGAGAAAGATATTTCGGAAAGTATTAAGCTTAAAGAAATGATGTATTTATAAAATGAAATACCTATTAAAGCTCTATTATTTGTGATATAAACGTTTTCTATAAGTATATTCCTTTTTGAGATAAATTTCTTCAAAAAAACTGCACTGATCAACGGGGAAGTTCCTTGATTGTACACACATAGTAGATAGCCTGGTTATGAACATAGGATACTTTTTATCCCGATATTCCCACGGGAACGGGAACCACGAGAGTGAAACCGCGAGCGGCTGCTAGTTACATAATATAATTCTATTTTGAAGTTTGTAGAATAGGATGTTGTTGCTTAGAAGATTTTTCTCTACTCTTTTCTATGAAGTGATTTTTTTATATATGTTATCTTTCTGTTTGGGTTTTTTAACTTAACCGTCATTATCATTGACATGAACTAAATATATATAAATACAACTTAAATGACAACTATAACTTTTTAATTTTGCATTTTCTATGCTTATTACCGACTTCAACAAAAAAGGAGGGAGGTACTCAATTCAACCCGTAATTTTTTTTGTCCGATGTATGTATACCGATTACTCCGGTGTTGGTGATCCGATTTTAATAGTTGTTTTTTTGTTCGATCGGGTACACTGTCAATTTGGTCCCATATAAGTCTCATTGAGATCCGATGATAATCTTCGGAAATATGGGGCCTAATGTCATGGAAGTCATGAAACAATTATATCATCCAGGTAATTGTTAGATTCTTGTTCGAGCTAAAGTTTCACGCAATAACTACTGAGCGGATTTTGATGAAACTTTTTTGTTAAATAGCTATTGGTCCTCGCCAACATACCTATAGGCTATAAACCCTCAATAAGTAACGTCCCTGCACCGGGAAAAGCAGCTTTGTATAAGGTAATGAGGAGTTGACATAAGGTTATTAGTGTAGGTACGAGACCTGTTCTACCTTTAAAAATTGTGAAATAAAAAACTTTTTATAAAAAAATTAAAACCGACTTCAAAAAACTAAAAAGCAAAAAATAAACCTTTTGGAGTCGGTGCCAGCCAAGGCAAGAAAAATAAAATAGTTGGACCGCAAAGTAGAATGCCTTGGCTGGCACCGACTCCAAAAGGTTTATTTTTTGCTTTTTAGTTTTTGAAGTCGGTTTTAATTTTTATATAAAAAGTTTTTTATCTATGTGATAAATATAAAAACAAGAAAGTATTCTAGATTAAATCAACTCGCCTCATATCAGTCAGGGTGACTTGAGACATGTTGCCTTTTTTTTGTATATTTTCTTGTTTAATATTTATCTAAATGACAACGGTTCTTTGCTAGTTTAGCATAGGAATCAGCGCGTCAGGGCCCCAGATTTGTTCTAATCAAAATCAAAGGCTTACAGTAGAAAGTTTAGTAATGAAGGCAATCATTCATTCTTCATTATCCGTACCATATAAACAAATTATCCGTAACGCCCCTTCTGAGACGCTAATATCAGCTCGTACAATACATATTACAATGACAATCGAGACAGGAAGCCTGTAAACCGATTATGTTGATCGCTCGTCAGTCAAAATGACATGTGTACAATCGATTGCAACCGATTTATGAATAAGATATCGCTCCGATTTTTATCTAACGGGACACAAGCAGTGTCATGTGAATAGAATCGATTTATTCGGCGACTTAAAATAATTAAAGAGACCGACTTCCTGGGAGCGACTGAGCAACTTAACGAACTTCTCGGTAGCTTAATGAAGTAGCTAATAAGGATATTATTTATTGTAAGCCAATCGGAGTCAGCTGATTTTAAGTTTACTTTACGGCCAACGGCAATAGTAACTACAAGATGTTTAAAAGTTAATAAACGATAATGAAACAAGTTTCAAACAATTTTATAATTACTTAACTACCAGAGGATACATACTGATTGCTGCCTCGAAACCTGTTTTCTTCGAGAGAATCTCTTTGCAGGAGACGTGGCATCTAACACTAATCGCTTACGACTTTAATGGGAAATAATCACGAACAGTATTATTGAAGTGACAATCCACTTTTGATATAACAACTTAAACATAAGACGTTCAAGGGCGTTTAATATTGATTCAGTCATGATTGACGTCTACTTTAATTTCCTTAGCACCTGCTGCTCAAGACCACCAACGCTGTGTGTACCTATACAGGAACTTCGTAATTATTACTAGCTTCGAAACCGATAGTTTCCCATCCAATAATGAATTGCGCTACGTTTGATTATACGCCGCTGACGTTTCAATTTGATAGTTTCTCATTGGTTTCCCTTATCACTTTCTACGATTATTGATCGGTTAGTGAGTCGTATCGTTGCGATCTTGGGGCGGTGTATAAATTACGGGTCGGTTCCTCGGTTGGGTTGTTCCTGTTGACTTCTTTCACCTTTAAGACCTTAAAAGATATAGGTCAGTAATATAATTATTATTTGCTTATTTTAGAATTTGCATTAAATTGTCTGAAATACAATAAGTAATTGCAATTGTAATTATAAAATACATAGATTGAAGTATCCGCTGGCGGCGTGACTAGCCTATTTTTAGCCAATATTTATTACATTTCGATATCGAAAAAATCACATTCTAATCCTCAATCCTCAGCTCGTCAAACAATAATCTTATATCAAAAAATTTGCCATATTTTATCTATACTAATAATAAATGGATACGATACTAACATAACAGCTACATAAAACTGGAACATCATCTACTTACATATATGTATATTCATAATTTCATACCAGAAAACTTAATTTGTGTGCAATTTTTTAAAGAACGCCATACGAAATATGGAGTATTTTGTTTGGGCCATGGGGGACACGCTGTGGTATTATGTTCCATTTAGGCCATGGGGGATACCAGTAACCGCGAACATACCTGAAACTAGTTCTACTTAAAACTGATTTTTCAGGCTGTTGTTTTAAGTTTTGTATTTTAAACAATGTACAAGGCCCTATAGAATATTAAGATTTAATAACACTTATAACATTCAAAACAAAGAAATGGTTTATCTGGATATTCTTCGCAGTAAATGACAACTTTTTTGCTAACATTTTTACTTTGTTTCTACTCATTTCTATTACGTTAGCTTTGTAACAGCTATGGCAAGTTACGCCTGTTTGCCCTGACTGGACCAGATTTTCTTCCCAGTTTGTGTTTTGTTCGCCTTCGTCTTATATCAGGTAGTGCACACTCTTCGTCTTTTAGACATAGTCGCATCAGCACAGTTTTTCGGAACTCGGGGATTTGAATATCTTTAGCCACATTTTGGTACAAAATTAAAGCATTGACCATGGCTGAATTCAGCAACAAATTAATTGCCTATTTTTTGTACAATCGGGGGTCTTCCCTTGACCAGTAGAGTTTTTTTGGGAAACGTTTTCTCGGAAAGTACTAAAGTTAAAGAAAGAAATAATTTATTATTCAAATGGAATACCTCATAATGGTCTATTATTTGTGATATAAACGTTTTCTGTATATCTTTTAGTTTTTAATAAAAGCTCCTTGAAAAAACTCTACTGGTCACACGGGAAGTTCCCCGACTGTACCATTTTATCGATTTTCTCATCGGAGATGAGTAAGCCGCCATTTGTTCTGACAAATCCACTGCGCCTTTAGCTTTATTGTTATCTATTACAACTTTTGGTTTTGACGTGACTTTTCCTCTCTTTGCGACATTGATGAACTTGATGAATTGTGCACAATTCGAATTCCTTAATCCCCTGGCGTTTTTGTTTATTGTACTGCCTTAATTTTATACGACAACGAAAAGGTACAACACTCTTATCTATGCAGATAACTTCACCAGGCGTGTAGATTGCTTGAAATTGATTGTTCATTACATCGAGCAACTTCGGTATTCTGTGCAGTTGGTTTGCTGTGTTATTTTCATCTTGTTGAGAGAAATGTATCATTTGTAACAGCAGTTCAAATTGATTCTGGCTTATTAAACCTCTAGAAAAAGTAAGGGACTATGTCATTTATTGACTAATAATCAGCAATTTTTGCAGTTTTACCAAACCCATGAAAATGAGTAATCCAAAAAACATCTCTATTTCGGAAGCCGTTGTAGGTGACCATTTTCTAATGCGAGCACTAAGTGATGCTTCTTCTTCAGTAGTAATTTTTTGATAGCATATATATTTGTGTCTTCTGCTATCATTTCAAATACATGATCTTGTACTATGAGACTATAAAAATCTTTTGGATACTTGTCGGTCATTAATAAAAGTCAAAGACGAAAATTTATACTATTTACTATTTTTGGGATATTACACTGACGCCAACTTGGGGTCTCCCATGGCGTTCAACGTGTTAAAATAATTAGTTTACACCGATCACTTGTTTTTGAAATGCACAGAACTACCTGTTCTTTAAACTAGCTGGCAGTTAAAAGCAATACAATAGAATACGCTATCAGACCAATGTGACGTGGCAAACGGTAACGTCCGACCGGCCGTTTCGCGACCATTGTCAGAGGAAGTGCATCGGTTATTGTTCCAGTCGGTTTGCCTTTATCAGCTCGGCCCATCGGCCGTCCAGGACTGCAATTTATCCCGTCTTTATTTGATCGCCATGTTTTAGAATTGGAAATTGTCTCGCGGAAATGACGCGCTCGCTGACCTCTGGGTCGCGACAAATTGCGTTCGGGTTGGAAGCCTTTTAGGTTGATGGAGAAAATCGTTTCGATATTGTTTATGTACGATTCGTTCTCAATTTAATGTTAATGAAGATGCAGTGTACCTTAAAGGACATACCTGTTTCAACATTTGCTGTATTGACACAGTCTAGTATTCAACTGCTCTTTGGTTTTGTTATCGTAATTCATTACTAGTTAAAACATTTATACATGCACTCATTTGCAGAAATGTAAGCTTGATAAATAGATTTGTGTACTTCAAACTTTTATTACCTGCTCATTTAACTTGTTGTCATACTACGAATAGAATCTTATAATGACTGGCTACAATAATATTACCTATTTAAATTATTGTCTGAAACGGCGAAACCATTTTTAAATTTATAAGGGCGTTCGAGTGCGAACGTTAAATTAAACCGACCTCAAACGGCCAAAGTAAATAGCAATTCGTAGCTGTATGATATTCAAATAGTTTGATATCCATAACATGCCACCATAGAAGAACTATAACGTGCCAGTTTAGGTAACGTTGTTAGCGCCGTGACTGGCGTTTCAGCATCGATTCTCGAGTGAGCTAAGACAACTCGTGGCACGCACAGTTTGTCTTCGGTGACAAACACAAATATTAGGTTCGAACAAGCGAGCATCGGAATAGCAAACCGAATGTATTTGTAAAGGCGTATTTCGAAGCTTGTTCGTGTTTGTAAATAGAAATATTCAATACAGTTAGCTCTATAGCTATGTCAACGCCTCACACAAAGTTTTGGAAATTTGAAGTTTAATTAAGCATTCTTTGTATGCTCAATCAGATTTCTACTCATCAGTAAAATTTTAAAAAGCACGTTTTCATATTTTCCTTTGAGCTAAATACCGTACTCATGAAAAATATTATGAGAGAGAGAGATAAACAATTAAATTATATATAAGAGTTATAATATAGGAGACAGACAAAATTATAAAGATACTTAATATAATTATAAAGTGGTCGTCCATTATATTAATAACCCTCTTTCTGTGTTACTTTTCTTATTACTTCTATAATCTTTATAGTTTCATTTATCTTTGATACATAAGATTAATAATAAATAACTTATCTTCTAAGTGCCATTGTTAATTTTACTAATGAAAATTTATATTCAAAGAATTTATTATTCCATATAATTTACAACGCAATACATATATTTATTATATTAGCCAAATAATAAATACTTTAGGGCAATAAAAAAAAGACACGTTTATCCAAGCATTTGTTGAATTGATGATTGACTGCTTTTTAATATTCATGACTGACACCATATTTGTGACATTTAAGAATATGCTAATTTACACTTAATGTTAGCGTATTGTCAAAACTCTCAAACTTTATTTCGCGTTGCCTGTTTGATCTTTGATGCTTTAATGCTATATGATAAACTATGATGTTTGGTTAGAGCATTTGCCGAAGGACATGAGTTCCATTCCCGTTTGAGTTATAGAGATGAATCAGTTTTTTTTTTTCGAGGCTTATTACAAAGAGGTATCATCATCATCATCATCAGCCTGTGGACGTCCACTGCTGGACATAGGCCTCTCCTAGCTCACGCCTATTGTGGCGTTCATAGGAGGCTATTAGGTACTGCTACCTAGCTGGCCAGACGGGTAAGTAGAGGGTTTCTTTCAAGTTTTCCTTCTCTCACACAAGTTTTCAATGCGTCGAGCCTCTTAGTCGACTCTTACGCCATCCCAGGCATGTAAGGGAGTAGTGAAACTTGTATTCTTAGGCCATCACCACACGACACAAAGAGGTATATATATATATATATGTTACAGTCAAAACTCATAACCGGTCAAAACCACTTTAGACTGCAAAAATCAGCCAAAAGTAGTTTTGACTGATGCCCTGAGTTAAAAAAAAATTTGACTATTTTTCGCAATCAATAGTGGTTTTAGCTAAGGACGTTGATCAAAACCACTTTTAACTGCAAAATCACATATTTCTCCTTATTTGCAGTTCCCGGGTCTCGTATGAATTGACTTTTGTAATCACATCGATTGAATTTTGTATGCGCACAGCATATAAAACGTTACACCTTAAAATTGTTTTATAACACTTTATTGATATTTTTTTTTAAAAATGTTCACTAACCACCTTAACTTTTTATGAATTTTGACCGACAGTCTGAATTTTAAATCAGGCAAAACCGCTTATGACAAAATTTTGCAGACAAAACTGTTTTTGACTACGGGCAACGATCAAAATTACTTTTGACCGCAAAAATCTTCAAAACCGTTTTTGACTAAGGGCACGATCAAAACCACTTTTGCTTGATTTTTCATAATACGTATGTTTATTTATAACTTTTTAATTTTGCATTTTACAATGCTATTTTTATGTGATAATATTAAACAAGAAAATATAGTAACTAGTTGCTTTTTTCTGGTATATTTTCTTGTTTAATATTTATCACGTATGTTTATATTAAATATTCCCAGTCAAAGTAGTTTTGACTAACATTTTTAGTCGAAACCACTGTTATCCGGTACAATATGGTCACATTGGTTTTTTGAAATAGAATAGGACTTTCTAAGAGTTTTATAGTTTAGGTCATCAATAGATTTTTCCATTTCACATTTAAAATTCGCGTCTCGTTACAAAAATAGTGTGACCACAGACTCCAAACGGTTCACATTTATCTCCAAAAAAGGCTACAAAATCTTCAACTCAATTGTTTTTGCCATTTACCAAAGTAAATACAGTATTATGCGTCGGTTTTTATCATTTCAAGTTCCCCAATCATCGCGGGGTGCATGAATTCAGTGGCCAAAACAAAAAGCGGTTTGATCAAACTTCAGCGAGTGACTTGGACTAAAAACTGTATTTTATTCATGGAAGAAACGTTAACATCGAGTTTATGTTAAAATTCGTAGTGTAATGGAAACGATGCATTATGCATTCGACGGAGTTGACACAATGACATATGGAGTTTGCTTTTGTTTGACGTTAGGTTAAGGGCGTGAACGTCGGAGTTGCAACGAGCATTGTAATGTGGATTTCCGTGCATTTAACAATAGTTAAGTATTTTTTCTTGAAAACTTTCACGATATCGAATAAAAAAAACACTGAATAAGATTACTTTTGAATTTGTCCCATCATTGGGCCCATTATCCAAGTCCCTGAAAAGGTAACTTAGGTTACTTATTGAAGAAACTAAAATGTACAAGAGAAAAAAACCGTCCATGAAAGCAATTTGATCTAGATTCAAAAGTTTTCTGTTTACTGTCATCAACTCATCAATAGACGTAGCCATGAAAAAGCTTATAAAATTTTAGGCAATATGACGTAGAACTTAAAAGCGTAAAACAATTAACATTTCACTGTATTTGGGAATTTTTATTACGGTAATAAATTTATTTTCTCGCTACCAAAACCGCGACTAATTAGAACCACATCCACTTTTCCTATTATAATGCTCGCGTGACAAGTTGCAATACACATACGTTTTCGCATAGTTATCGAGAAAAAAAAACCGGTTGTCTTGTTAAACCTACTAGGTTAGACATTTTTGCCTAATTGCCCATTATTAGTTACACCGTCTGAATAATAATCGTCCGATTTTTATTCGATTTATATCGATGAATTCGATGCCAACGTACGTTTTAAGTGGAGTCTGGACTTACGCATAATTGGGACTCCTTTTTGCACACGACTCGAATACGAAATGATCAACATAATAATTCATTTTTTTATAGACGAACAGAGAACTTCTTATCATTCTGGTTTCGATATAGTGTTATAAAAGTTTTGTTTTGTAAGCTGTTTCTTCACAACACTGTGAAAACTGAATCTTGTTACTTGAATGGAATCTTTAATGAAAACACAGTTGGTATCCACCAAATACTGACGGAATCAATTCAGAATAATGATAAGATAACCTTTTTAAGTTGAATACATGATGACTTCAAGACGGTTGAATTTATGATTGAAAATAATACACAAGAAGAAGAAAAACGATTCTGCCTAATCATCCATATAGACACATAAAAACAAAAACCGTCGAGATTCGTCAAACATATGACACACAACATTCCCGAATCGATATATCGCATCAACATCGTTAGATTATCGACAACATCGATAGAAACAATATGTGGGACCTTAGGGGGCGTGGCCTGTGCGTGGGCATTGCGTCGGTGGACAATGTTCGCCCGATCACTCGATACGGGCCAAATATTGAACCGAGATGTTATCGTAATTATTATGTTCTTTTATTGGTATTTACATGAGCAGCGTGATAGTATCAGGAATGCGGTCTTGGTATGGTGATGGCCCTAGAGAGTTAACCGTTTATAAATTGCTTTTAATAATATCGAAATTAGTATGTAAATAAAGAAAATTAAGCTTTGAAATACAATGGTTTTTCAGACAATTTTGGAACTACACAAGACTAAATTAATTTTGTCTTAAGAATCTGATTACCTTTGCAATTATATATCTATTACTACCCGTCCAACACAATTAAAATTGAAAACATCAAATAACTTGCTGAAAACCAAACAAGAATCAAAAGCTAATTTCTATCAGTTAATCACTGTGATTCTAATCAATCAGTTAATATGGTAATGGTACAGTAAAATAGGCGGGGTGCGGACTTTGAAAATACGAAACCGCATTCCTGTGATGCGCCTAATTGTGTTGAATGTGTCGTACCATGCGCTTTCTGTATCTGAATGAAAATTTGTACAGTGTCTCTATTGTGCAGTAGGAGACAAACAAACTAGAATAAATAACTCATGGTAGATCGGCAGATTTACAGCAACAACACTCCAAAATGACTAGAAATTGTTTACAGTTTCACAATAAAAAATAGTACACCACTAACCACTGAGATTCACAAACTCCCACATGTGGCTAATTAAGGCGAACACGACGCGAGCACCGTGTCACGAGAGCACACAAGATCATGACATCATGGCTGCGGGGAAGCAAATGAGACCCATTAGTACACGCCACGGGAATCCACATACTCCTTGTGGTTTGTAAGCTCGAGACAAGAAAACAAAAGACGAAGCAATTGTTAAATCTGGACGAATATCACAATTTTAAGGGGCTACCCAAACTTTTGTGTCGGCGTGGGGTATTTTTTATTTTTACTTAAACTTATCTGTTTCTCTGTTTTATTTGTTTCAGGTAGGAAGGCCATTTAATACCTTAAAAACTTACCGCCTTGTGGAAATCCCACAAGGCGGTAAGTTTTTAAGACCTGAAATAAAGTTGCATAAGACGAGATACTGTAATAAAATCGGAAAAGTGAATTAATTAAAAATTTACTAATACGTAATAATTTCGATCTCTCTTTTAAAACTTTTACAAACTTTACATCCACTATAAAAGAACAATTTTAATTTGATCATGTCAATGCAATCTTTCATCGACAGTAATTTTACAACAGTCGTTATCTTACTGACCGTCATCAAACTTTAAATCATGTCTGAGGATAATAGTTTCGTTATGTTTATGATTTATGGCAATAAGTCCGCATTGATGTGCGTAATTTTACGACCCATTTAGTTTATATTCAATCGTGGTATTGCTCAGTTAAATGAATAGCCATATGCCTTAACTATATAAGGATTTTATTGATGGTTTAAAATGATGTCAACATGGTGGAGTTTGATAAACAAGAAATTGTCAATCGAATGGCAGCTATCAATCTGTTAGTTGGTGGTATTGGTCCGCGAGAGCACCCTAATTTAAGTATTCTAACCTAGCTAGTCATGTAGCTGTGTAGTGTCGGCAGCTGTGTAGTGTCGGCAGCTGTGTAGTGTCGGCTTAGAATAGCACAACCCCCTCTCATCCCGTGGGTGTCGTAAAAGGCGACTAAGGGACTCAGCCTTTTGGAGACGGGCAGCAGCGTCTCCTACAAACTTGGCCATACTGCGATCGCCAACTCGCCTGCCAAGCGTGGCGATTATGGCAAACCCCCCCTTTTGGGGGAGGCCTATACCCAACAGTGGGTGTTATATGGCTGAGACGACAACGACGACGATTCATGCATTGTAAACCAACACAGCCCTTATAAAATTGCTGAAAACAAAACTATTTAGAAGAAACCAATCAAAATTAAGTTAATGATAGTAAAGAAACGCTATTTATCAGTAAAACTTAGCACCTATTGCTAAGTTTAATTGTCACACTTTACTATGAAGTTATGAATGAAGCTTCTTACTACTCACGGTTACGGATTAAATACGTTTTGGGTTTCATACAATTTTAAGTAAAATCTTTGTAAAGGATACAAAATCTTAGAAACATTAAACAGGGTAAACCTTAATTCCTATTACTTAACCCATTATTTAATAATTGATGTCCACTCACGCCTTACCGCACTCCACTTATTAAAATAATCCCTATGTAACATACGCAAAACTGAGATGGTATAATCAACAACATATATATTATGATAAACAATGGCCGATTTCACCACAGCATAAGTGCCGGATAGCTGGTTTGGCAGTTAATTTACCAGCACTATCAAATTATTTGTCGGTGGTCAACCGAAACCATGGCCCTTAGACTACAAAAATCGTACTTATAATTTACGTGATAAGGACGTTCTTAAGGTTTACATGTAAGAGTATATTATAGTTATGTTGTAGCACCAGGGAAACTAACAATAACCTAACAACTCTTCTAACCCAAATCGATAACAATACAGTTATTTTGTATTCTTATTTTTATGAACAACAGAAAGTCATGCTTTATACTTGCACTACAAAACCGCAACTATTGCAAGCAACATAAGTGCGCTATAAAGATCAAAATGTAAACCGTAAAGTGCTGTTAACTGTCCATTAATCCTTCCGTTTGATCTGTTTAATAAAATATTAAAGGAGCCCTCGACCAAATTCTAGTAGCTATTAAATCGTTTCAGTCGGCTCATAACGGATTCAGTAATTTGCCCATACGTCTTGTTATGGTCGTTTCACCGGATTAAAACCTTTACCCACCCTTCATAAATCGCTGTAGCCTCGCCTTATATTATTCATGAATACTGAAATACGGAAATACAGCTTCAAATGCTACAGAACTGTCAATGCCATAGCATAAAACTCCCAGGTAAGTTGGCTTCACAACTTCTTTAAGGCAGGGTCACAACAACAAGAACTTCGAATAGTTTTGACAAAAGTTTCTCGCGCGATATTTTCAGCATTGCAATAAGAGATAACAATATGAAATAATAGGGCATTGATTTTTCTTTAACAATTACCTACATTAAGTTATGATATGTATTCATTGATAGGCTTGGTAGGTGAGTGCGTATAATCTGACAAGGAGTTTCACCCGAGTTCTTTTCGTAATAACACGTGTTGTGAGGCTCCATTTTTAACTCAATCTACCGTTCAATTTCTTTATATACTATAAAATATATTTACTTGACATTGGCAAAATTTGCGAATTTTATCGCGAGCAAGCCATTAAAGAAAGAAAAAGAATTGTGTCAAGGCCAAAAATTTTAATTGTTTATTTAAGCGCACTTACATCCTAAACTTTGAATATTATGTAACAACTACCTACAATTGGGTTTATTTTCTTCTACATTTTTTCACGAAAATATACATATCTTTAAAAAGATTATTATTTAAAGAGAGGTAAATTTTTAAAATATGGAAAAACGGTTTCTCGACCTCTTGATATTGATTAAGAAATATTAAAGAATAATACAAAAATATAATACATTTATCATCAAGATGTGATCGATGTATAATAGCTTACAATTTTTAACCGACTTCAAATAAAGGAGGAGGTTCTCAAGTCGTCGGTATTCTTCTTTTTTTTGTATGTTTAACCATAACTTCGCCAGTTGTTAACAGATTTTTATAATTCTATTTTTATCTGACAGAAATGGTTTATGTCCCCTTATAATTTTTACGGAGATTTGGCCAGTAGTTTTTTCAGAATCCTGAAAAATATCAATCACGTTTTGGCAAGTAGTCGTTTACCTAGATGACATCATTGGTGTGTATGGGCTGATTTTTAGTGTAAGTAACGGCACATGATGTAACTAAAAAATCTGAAATAAAAACATTTTATAAAAAAAAATCTAACCGACTTCAAAAAGTAAAAATTATAACTTTTGGAGCTAGCTAAGGCAAAAAAAAATACAGTTAATAGACTTTGCAATATAGAATTCCTTGGCTGGCACCGACTCCAAAAGTTTTATTTTTTACTTTTTGAAGTCGGTTTGAATTTTTTTTTTAGATAAGTATTTCAGACTATCAGGGAATATTTTTCTAAAACATAGGACTGTATATTAATGTTGATCTTTAAATAAATACCGTGACTAAGCCCTAATTCAACTGTAAAACCCAGGGGGTCTGCCGACGAATTTTACGGTTAGCCTCAAATAAAAATGGGTCCTATGCATATTAAAGTGCCATCAATGGGAGGGGATGGTGGTTTATCTGACACTTGGGTCGTGTTTACACCTCTTTTATTGGACAAATGTCAATAGTAAAGAGCCCATGTGGTCATACCCTTTTTGTAATGCCACAAATATTTTAGAGCCACATAAATAAGTTGGACAACCTCTGTTGGCTTTCAACGTATTTGGTTTAGGTTGACTGTTCCGATGGCGCAGTGTGTTATGATCTACTTACTGGAATACTCGTGTATTCGATTCCCACCCGAAAAAAATGTGTAACTATGTATGTGTATATTGTGTTTGTTCTTTGTCTGGATGTCGTAAGCCTATAGGTACATTCACAATTTCTTAATTGTTTAAAAACTATGTGACACAAGTGTCTCTGTTACAAATCTTGATTTATTATATATTTTTTTAAGATTTAGGCCGATTTTAAGTTATGAAAAAGTATTGTTTTGAGAGCCTTAACGGGAAAAAAACCATAAACACTACTGAAAGATTCGAAACCAACTCCGTTCACAAGAAGCAATCCAATCCAAAGAATGTATAACTTTCTTTGTAATAAACCTTTTTAATTCCTTAGCTCTGTAACAACTGATTCCTAGCACACGCACGCTCAATAAAAATATTAATATCCATAATTTTAACGGCGTACATAAAATACTCATATCAAAATAACACGAGTGAGTTTTGAGCTCACTTTAAAATTCAATCGCGGTACGATTCTGTCCTTTATAATGTTTTATGGTGACGTTGATCCCACGCAGTAAGAAAGATGTGGTCCGAGATGTATGGCGCGCCGATGAAATATATGATCCGCTTACTTGAACCGTATGTGACAATGTTCGATATAGATTGCTATTGTGCTAAAACACCTTAAGGTTTTGCACGTTTACAGCTTTTTTTTATTTAGTGTTCCTGTGTAATGGAAAATCTTATAAACAACTATTAGATTAATTTAAGAATCCGATTGCAAATGATATTAACCTAGAAGAAATTAAATTTTAACAAATTCAAACCAAAAAAGCAATAAACTAATATTTAATGGATCAAGAGATCCATCGAGATCTCCCTCGCACTAACGCTTGTATTGAAAGATACACATTTCGGGATTCAAAACGATTCGTTATCAATTAACCAATTTAAAAAAAAAACTAGTCGTGGACATATTCACGATCCGTTTTCGACTCCCTGATTATTGAGAGAATTGCATTTTTTTGAGTGGTAAAACCCAGTGGGCTTAGCTATCGTTAATTGTTATGTAGGGCTGGAAAGTTGGATTTTGTGGCGAGTAAACTCTATTGAACACTTACCTTACAACAGCGATGAACATTTTAAGGTTGTTTCCGCGGTCAACATCCGGTAAAAAAATCTTTAAAAAAAAAGTGTAATCGAAATATACCTTATTAATGATATACTGTTTTAATGATATAATAAACTAAAATAATAAAAAGGGAGTATAATAGTTAACCCAAAGTAATTTAAAATAGGAATAAATTGTTACTTGTAATAACAATAAAACGATTCGGTAAATGTAATACAATATACGGTACGGTAATACAACAATTAAAAAAAAAAGGTTTATGTCACGTTCCGAAATCCAATAATAGTTTATCTCACCCAGCCAAAATATTAAATTCTATTACTAAATAGTTCAATCTTATAATTTGTGTTTTTATGATTCAAGGAACTAAAATAGAATAATAAAACCAAAACGGAGTATTATAATTAATTAAAAGTTATTTAAAATAAGAATATAATGTAACATAAAAAGTCAATAGTGCGATTCGGAACGCTAAGACATATTTTTATCCACACAAAAATTTAATGACAAAACCTCCTTTTTACGAGCGTGTGAGTTGAAAATGAAGTTTTTATCTAAAAAGCTTCTCTCTTTGAGTTAAAAATATGTTTATCGAAATATCTAAATCGTTTCTGATCAAGACCATTAAATCGCTCTACGAATACCTCGAACGCACACAAAAGACAGTAGCTAGGCAAACTTGCTGTACCAAGATAAACGCGGGTCAAATGGCACAGCGCTGCCCCGAGATATTATAGAGGAGTGCAACTTAGGAAACAGACTATAATCCGCTGATTTAATTACCATAGTGGGCAGATTACTGATTTAATATGCTTCACAAATGAGGTTATAAAATTCAGTGTCTTTTTAGAAGGTTTTATGCAATATGCGAGCCATTATAATAACTTCGCGTATCAGTGATGGCGCCTTCTAAATTAAATAAGATATTGGAAACTAGCATTCGGCTCGCGACTTCGTCTTCTTGGAATCTGTTTATACCCCACTTCTTAGGGATTAATAAAATTTGCGAAAAAGGAAGCATAATATGTCATTTCTATGTTCCAATTTCGAATTTTTGCAGAAACTAATAAAAATGGTTCAGTGAAGAAAAAGTTTTTACTCGTGAAAATGCAACAGACAGACAGAGTTACTTAGGTATGTACATTAGAAATAGCCCTCCGCCCGCGGCTTCCTCTGCGAGTAATTTGTTACCTACAATATAATTCCGTTTTATTCCCTTAATCGTGGGAATACCAAAAAATCCTTCCTTAGTGCTTGCCTACATCGTTAAAGGATCCTGTATGCAGTTTAATCGATTCAGCCGTTTGGGCTGTGCGTTGTCTGTCAGACAGTCACGGTAATGATTTATTAGTACTGTTATAGTATTGTTTTATATACAGGGTGGAAATAATCTGCGGGCCCTGGAGGGGAACTACCTTAAATCCTTTAGTTAGCTCATTTTACTAAAAGAAAATATACCTTTATTTTGTAAAAGAAACAAAACTGCTTTGAAACATTTTTAAAAATACGCTTCCCACACCAAGGAATCGAACCAGCTAAATTAAAAAAAAAACATTTTGTACCATCAAAAAAACATTCTGTACCATCAAAAGGATCAACTCTCTCTCTCTAACAAACATAGTAAATTAAATTAAGGGAAACAAATGAAAACTCAACTTATAAACTCAATACGACGGAAAAAGCACTTTTATCCAAGACTCTTTTGAAAAATTTACAAAAATCTATGAATGCAGTTTTGT
The DNA here is from genome assembly GCA_910589605.1 of Chrysoteuchia culmella. NCBI lineage: Eukaryota > Metazoa > Arthropoda > Insecta > Lepidoptera > Crambidae > Chrysoteuchia > Chrysoteuchia culmella. Next base: position 15,191,185 of record OU342653.1, read on the forward strand.
TTATTTTAAAAAATAAAGGAATTTTTCCTTTCGGTAAAATGGGCTAACTAAAGGTTTTAAGGTAGTTCCATCCAGGGCCTTGTATTTTTTCCACCCTGTATATGATAGATAAAGTTTAACTTACTTTCCAAAGTTTTAGAAACTTCTAATAAATAAATTTAGTTAACAAAAGATGAACAATACTCTGATAAAATTTACTTTTTTTAATATTTTTTTTTATCGTAATATAAAAAGCTTTACAATATTATCTATTGGTGAAGACCTGTAATTGGCTCTCAATTTTTATGTTAAAATCTAATGTAATATTTTAAGCTGTTGGTCTTCCGAAATAAAATAAATAAAAATAAATAAAAATAAAATAATTTGATCTATTCGTAGCATGCAAAAAACCACTGAGGTTTATACCATAATCTACCATATAACTTAAAATAGCACCACATCTTTAATTAGAATCTGATTAAGTAATAACTCATTGTTTAGAAAAATATTATGTTTCATATTCTATAATCACGAAAGTTTTTATTCCATTTCAAGTACCCAAGGATTACTTAATATATTAAAATTACACGCTCTAAATGTACGTTTAATTACGTTATCCGCACGACCCAGTAGATTAATGACAAACTCTTGACATGAATCAAACAGATGCGATTTACACCTGTGCCGATGGGAATATACCATTGTGGAGTCAAGCCATCATTTGTTTGATGGCTCTATAGTACTAAATTATTGTTAACTTTATATGATACGAATCTCACAGAAAGGGTATAATGTGAAGGTTGGGTGGGTAAAGTCGGGTTAGGCGTTGATCACACATATTAACTTGTATATGATAATTTATACTTTAAATTCTTGTTATTAAAAACATAACATGCGTAAGTAACTATTGTATTTATAACTTTACTCTTGCATTTTACAATGCTATTTTTATATGATAAATATTAAACAAGGAAATATAGCAAAAAGCAACTTTTCTCATGTCCCGTCTAGTATATTTTCTTATTTAATATTTACCTATTGTATGTTGATTATTTTTGAAAGCCTATTACAAAATATCAAGTAAGTACATAATTTTAGTCTGCGCTGCGAGTCAATTGAATCCCAATAAACTGTCTACTAATACCTACTTTTTTATATTAGTATTTATTTAAAGAGTAATATTTTTGTCTAGGGGATGTAATATATGATATAATGACAGATCGTATAATACTTACAAAATATAACAACATATTACATAAAATCATTTCATATAACGTTCATTTCGTATAATCAACGAAAAATATTAATTCAAAATATAATTTAGAAACGTGTAATAAACATTTGTTAAAAATCGTTTCACATCATAAACATTTACTATAAAACTTAAAAAGTTTAATATTTAAAACACGTAATAATTATGCCTACCTGCTGCTTTGTCCACCCTATAAATATAGTTGACTAATAATTTCGTTTAGTCATTTTTAGTACTTAGCAAAATTGTCCCAGTTTCAAGTAATCTATATTTGAACCCGGTGTTGCGACTCTAATGCTGAGCCAGTTAGTTAATAAATAAGATGAAAATTATATCAATTAAGTGTTCATTATGTAATATGAATGTTATTAACATGAAATTATACCATATGAAATTATATCATCCAATACGCACCCTTTTGTCTACCAACTGTCGGGCGGTCCCCCTTTTGTATATTTGTAATTACCTATAGACTTTGATAGGCAAAGCTTGATAATAAATGAATGTGAATTAGATGTCTTTTACTAGAATTTGTACATGCAAAAATAAAAATCCTAATGCGAATATGGTTAATTAAAATACCTTTAAGTTAAGATTTATTCGGAGTTATTATTACTTCTCAGACCATAACTCGACACCTCCCACAAACTAGTACGTAAAAAAATTATAAACAAAAACTGTTAAACCAAAAAACAAACAAAGATTAAGATAATATATCTACCTCCAATGAAAAATATAAGGCCGGTCACAGATTCGACGGGCATGTAAATGCGCCTTAACTTTTTAATCGCATACATCAATCAAACGATCGCCTTAATGAATTGTTATACGTAAGGGTGCGCTTCGATAGGCTCGGCCAAGATACGGTTACACAAAAGGATTAACCTTTGGACTATTTAGGGTACCGCATGTAAAGGAAACAGAATCCTAGTAGGCAGTGGTTGTAGTGTAGAATAGGACCGCTTAAAAAGTAACCGTCTAAAAGCGCATTAGATAATTTGAGTTTGACTCATTTTGTCGTCCATCTTATCATGAGTCGGACAATCAGTATTTTTCCTTATCAGGAACACCGATGACGTATCAACTTTAAAACATATACTTTCGTGATTCGTCCATGGTTGCTGAAAACTGAAAAATAAATATCACCAAGCTATGAAAGTCAACTCAATTAGAATGTAATGTTAATGGTTAAATGAAGAATACCAAGCAGAGTGTCGACCTGCGAAAGATGGCAGGCAGGAATTGGATACAAAGAGTTGAGGACCGGGCTCAACGGAAGCTAGGAGAGGCCTGCCTATGACCAGCAGTGGACGTCAACAGGCTGATGATAATGATGATAATTAAAGAATATGTAAATAAAAGCCATAACCTAGTATAATTTTGCTGACCTACCATTTATAATTTGATAAAATAATACTTTACAGTACTTCAATCTGATTTAATAAAAAAAGTACAGAACCTTCTGCACAAAACCTCATTCACACTATTGTATTGTTTTTCTTTTGTTTTATTAGTAAAGCGGAAACCGGCCAGCAAAGGGTTGAAGTATATTTTTTTGCTACTAAAACTCTATCACAGGCCAGGTTGTTTGTCAATTCGTTTGTTAAAACCTCATTAGTATGTCTTCTTAATTACTTTTTTATCGGCTTCTCTCGTTTATTTGTTTGTAATAAAATGTAACGATATATAAAATACGAGTATTATTATCTTCATATTATTTAGCCATAAGGTACCTTCTCGTAGTGTGGTCAACACTATTTAATTTCAAAATTGTAAAATTCATAGTGAATGAATCATAATAAACCTTAGTGGTTTTAAAATGAGGTTAAATAATGAACATGGTTATAACCTGCTTCCTATAAGATAATTGTTTTTATTTTATTTATACAAAAACATACTTTCATCAGATTAAAACCTATTTCAATAAACCTAAAGTAAGTACAACGACCTTTAAAATAAAAATAAACTGGTAAGTGTTAACGTGAGCTGATACGATCGTCAAGAAGTTTGTTTATTCAAAAGCATAATTTACTCCCACCAAAGTACAAGTCGGAACAAGGTTACCTTCAAAATGATGAATGAACAAACCGATCGTTATCGAATACCGTGACCGTTACCATAGCATCTACATCATTGTTAATACGCCATTGTCATATCATATTTTTAATAAAACTGCTCCTGACCGTGATTCCGTACAGTTGAATGAACTATTGAAATGTAACTGTCATACTTCTGATCAAACGATCGATCCCCTAAACTTCAAAAGCATTAAGTGGCACTAGTTAAAGCTTCCTATTTTTTCTTCTTTGTTATATAAAAAACAAAGATATAATAATATTTACCAAAATCTTTGTATATTAGTCATTACTTATAGTAATAAACATTTAATCGCCATAACATTGCAAACAAACTTTACAATTTGGGATAATGAACAATACAAGTTGTAATTTCGTAAAAAAAGTTTTGTTGTAATTTAATTAGTTTAATTTTACGCACGTCAGTTCACGTACCTCTATCATCAAATTAAATAAATCACACCAATTATCAAGCTAAGTAAGGTAAGTTTCATCAAGAACTTGTGTTATCGATAATATACTAATTACTTGATAATTGTTTAAGATACCATTTTACGATGCGAATCCTTTAATTATATTTTTCCTTACACGATCATTAGAAAATAAATTTCAATAAAAATATCTTACACGAAAATAGTAGGCATACAAAGTACATAGGCCATACCGAAACCAAAACCGTTTAATTCCGCTCAATAACATTAGCCAACAGAGTCGTTTCGCATTAACCCGCTGCTTTCTAATAATATTAATATAATATTGCTGGTTATAATATCAATTTGCCGGACAAGATGAGTAATTACCTCGGCCTAGTGTTCTTGACAAATTCGTTGTGAAATATGTACCGTAGAATTTGATTGGTCCCGGTGTGTCAGAAATTCGTGTGTGAGCGCTGAAGTTTTAATTTGAAATGGATGTGGTAAACCACCAGGAGAAACATATTTCCTTGCAAAATAATATTTTGTCGTTGTCGAGATTTTTTTGGGATTTGAGAACTTTTTCGAACTCAAGGAAATTGACAGTAAAATCGGTAAAGACATAGTTTTCTTTTCGAGATTGAATAGAATATTGTCTAAAATATATTATGGCTGTGCCCCGTAGTTATACGCGTGTGGTTCCTGTTCCCTTCAGAGTAATTATGTAAAAAAGCAAAGTATGCTTTGTCCTATTATGGAACATAGCCTGTAGTTTTCACTCAATCCGTTAAATCGTTTACGCGTGACGGAGAAATAATCAAAAAGACAATAGGCATTTAGGATACTAACACTACACATTTAAAATACACCCAAACAGTTGATTAACAAAAAATATGTTAATACGACAACCAGGTAAATCATAATTTATCCCAATAAAAACTAAAAGGATAAAAAAATAAGATAGTATCTATTGCTTTTTTATTATTCCTAACGAATAAACAAGAAAAGTGACGTCATATCTGCAGATTAGTCCCTTATTGCAATGCCACCTCCAATATTACCACATCAACGTCGCATATAGCATTCCTTGAGCGGATGTGGGGCGTCCAAATCTATGATCACGAGCTCAGCATGGACACAATTGTGTCTCACAATACATACGTTGTGATTATGCGCCCGCGCTGGCTAGTCAGGCTTATTTAGAACGGTAAAGCGTGTTTGATGCTTGTCGCATGCATGCTTATTTTGATGCTTGTACCATGCATGCTTACGCGACTAGCGACAACTGAAAAATGGTATAAAATTTTCACGCGCTCTGTTCCTTGAAATGAAATAATTTGTTACGGATAACTTTATTATCGACATATTTACTCTTTTATTTTCTCATAAAAATTACTGTATTGTATCCTTAAATAAAATAACAAATTAATAACTATTATGAATATGTGAAAATCGTTTTTATTTAATTTAACATAAATCGGAAAGTAGTTCGCTAATATTAGGTATTCAAAAGTTACCATTTATCTTTTTTTTTCTGGTAATTTACCACAAATACTATTGTACCATTTATTATTCCAATAACTTACATTATTACCATGAAAGTAGTGTTATTTCCAATAACTTATTAAAATGTTTATTTTGCTACTCAACCTAGCCTATTAAATTTCGTGAACAACAAAGAAGAAGAAAGTACTGTTGCACTGTTATTTCCGCCATGCCAAAAAGTACTTTAAAATTTAATGAAGCTCAATAATCCAAGCTAATACATAATCACATCGGCTGAACAAAAAATAAAGTAACTCATTTCCTGTTGTTTTGTACGAAACTAAAATACTTTCATTCTAATAAAGATTCAATATACATTCCGTACCTATGTTTAACTAAATTTAATTTTAGACTTCACTTAGAAAACTAAACGTACCTACTTAAAGAAATATATAAGTAGGTACTAGATTTTTTCAAAATCTGAAATAAACGGAATAAACATTATTTTCTGAAAGGGATCACAATTGCAAATAGCTCCATCTGCAGCACCTGCTTCTTTTTTGCAATAAAAATGCAAAGGTATCAGATGGCATACTGCCCACGTTAGCCTATTTTCCAATGAAACAACATTGCTTAATACTCGTAGATTCGCACACAAATCCTCAGGTTCCCCGCGATGATATATTAGAAAAATTATATATTTGAAATAATTGAACAAAAATTAGATTTTTCTTTGTATGTGAAGTTCGTAACTTTTCAATTTGGATGAATTATCTCAAATTACGATAGCTCATAGGTCTTAGTAAAAACGCAAAACGACATTTTTAGGGCATACAACAACATGTGGGAGGTATCTGTAGGCAAAAAGGTAAAAACTTTCGAGTAGGTACCTAAGAATCGTTAACAAATGTATGACATATTAAGCAGCGTTCCTACCGGACGTAAATGGAACTACATTTTCCTATACATTTTTTGACGTGACGATTCGAATACTTTCTCGATACTCGTTAAACACCTGAAAAGATGTTTCTTTCGAATGCAAGGATATTCCTAGCATTGATGTAACAACGCTGGCCTACAGCGTATTAAAAATATAAAAGTATTGGAGAATTTCGACAGTGGTTCGCAAGTCTCGGTAGCTCAGCGGTTAGAGCATTGGACCGGATTTCCAAAGGTCGCGGGTTCAATTCCCGTCTGAGAATTCACTTGTGGCCGAGTTAATTTCTTCGTTCTTCTTTAATTTATTAAAAAGTCAACTTTAAGTAACTTTAATAATACCCACCTACCTCAAATTCTGCAATGTAACTATTAATACACCCCGTGCCAGATTCGGGGCCAAATACTTCACATCAATTTACGGCAATTGTTTTAAATTGCTTCTATCAGCGAGTTCCTCTAATAGCCGTTATTGTTTCATAAGTAGTTCGTACTCCAACACTCTATAATCAAAGAAAAATAATGCACCTTAAGTGCCACACTGACACTAAATGGTTTCATAAGTAATTTAGATTCGGACAACAAGAAAGATAAAGGAATTGTTAGTATTATAACTTTTCAATTTTGTATTTTACAATGCTATTTTTATGTGATACTAGCTGTGCCCCGGGGCTTCGCTCTCGTGGAATTTCGGGATAAAAAATAGATAGTAGCAGATTCTCAGACCTACTCAATACGCTCACAAAATTTCATGAGAATCGGTCAAGCCGTTTCGGAGGAGTATGGGAACGAAAACTGTGACACGAGAATTTTATATATAAGAAGATTAAACAAGAAAATATACTAGAAAAAATCAACTTTTCGATTTTTGTACTATTTTTTCTTGTTTAATATCTATCACAAAAAAATTGTCAGCATTTCCTATGGTCAACGGTATAATGAGTTATTGAGTTATGTTTTCTACTTTATAAAGTGGATTATCCTAACCCCATTTCTAACTAATAATAAAAATATTAAAGTGTGTTTATTTATCCTTCCTTAGACTTCATTTTTGGCATAGATTTAGTTGAAGGGACGGAGAGTTATTATAAACAACTTTTATCTCAATATTCCCACGGTAACCACGCGGAAGAAACCGCGAGTGGAAGCTGGTTATAAAGTAGAAACAAAGTATTATCTGCACATGTACACGCACAGATATAATAACACTCTTTCACACGCACGCACAGAGATGAATACACACATTCACACGTACACATACACGCACAAACATTCTCATTCAAACATACCTATGTAAAACCACACACACAATCGCACATCTGCACTATTGTTTATACATTTTTATGTATATGACATCCAGGTGTCAATAAACTAAAAGCGGTCTAGTTGAAAACCAGCGTCAGTGTAATACTGACACAATGCTGAACTAGGTCCCTTTTAGTGCAGCCGTGGGACAATTTATTCAATACTGTAACTTAAAATTAAGTATTTTTTGTTAAGTATCTTTTTTATTGTACTATGTTAATATCACTTGTATGTCCTTCGCCTGTACTAAATAAATGTTGTGATTATGATTATGATTATGATTATGTTTTTTTTTCTGTATTTAGTACAGTACGAAATTGTAAGCAGAATATAGACGCCGAAGTAGTAATTGAAAACGGTCATCAATCCTCTGCCAAATGTATTCCCGAAAGTCCCCAAAATTCTATCTTTTTTCAGATAATTATTATCAATCCCATGTTCAGAGTAAAACAGTACAAGTCTCAAATCATCAGAATAATGTAATGAATAACTTAATTGAAACTTCCACTATCGTTTATACTAGTACTTAACTAGTAAGTAGTAGTAGTTATTTATTTATATTTATTTAATAATAACACAAGGAGCTTAGAATAGGATACACCATGATATCCCAAGCTTTACATCATCAACGATACAAAAGTGCAATCCAGTTAGATTTATTAATCGTATCAGACTCAACCTTCAACGTACGGTACAATATGTCCCAGTTAAGCAATTTTTACGTTAACGGTTTTCCAGCGACGACGACACTTCTCACGGGTTTTTCTCCATCTCAAGTGAAGCAGGAAGCTATAGGCTAGTTTGTGTGGAAATCAGCTGAGAAGCTCTAGGCAGGAACGTAACTTATCGTAATCACTGTTTCAATCCGATCCCTGAAAAAGTAGCTGATGCTTTATGATTGATCTTAGTTTGCTAATTGTTAATGCAGTCGATAGATGGCAGTAGTAAAAGTAAAGCAGAGTAAAAAATAAAGTGGAAAACTGTTCTATATGGAACATGAGAATAACAGCAACCGTATGACGAACTCGATCAACTGCGAATTCTTTAAATTCAGCTTGGTTTCCTAAATGACAACACCAATAAAATTAAGATTTCAAAAAATACAAATGAAGTTGAATAGATGCTTGTTTCTTTGATAAAATATTGGTCTTCTATTCGACGTCATGTTCCCTGTAAAGAATACAGCAGCTATCACAAAACGAAAATATAACTAAAGCAATTTAAAGGCTCATAATGACGACCGCAAATCAAAATCCGCAAAAAATCGCCAACAAGTAAAATACCAACAGAGTCATTGTACCGTCGCGGTATTTATAAATTATCAGGAACTAAATCATAAGAGCCCGTCAAATATCATTATCATTAAATGATGGATAGCTAATTCTCAAACTCGATCTGATATTAACCCGTATAAAGATGCGTGGGACACCACAATGCATCATTTGAACCGATCGAGAGTATCGTACTTGGGAAACGGACCTTTTAAAGGTCATAGAAAAGCCATTTATTAAAATAAACGGATTGTAATAATATCAAGCACAAATGTGATGGTTGAAGCGAGATTTCGGGGATTGCTCTGGGAAATAATAATCATTAGGAAAACCATTTTTGATGTCGTATGTTGACTACCTACATACTGAAGTGGTTTATGCTTATTCATCTTCTATACTAATGATATATCTAAAGGCAGTAGCCGCTTACTACATTTGCTTTTTCTTATGTTTTTTTATTTTTTATTAAGTTTCTATAAAAAAATCGAAATCAACAAAATTCGATGGATTGTAAGGGAACAAAGAAAGTGACAAGAATTTCTCATAGACAGACAAACAGCCGTCAAAACTGGAAAATCATTTGGAAAATCTGTATTTTTCCACTTGTCCCCCTAAATAAACCGTCCAAATTATTGCAAAACAATCACAATCATTATTGTTCAACATCGCATACATAACCGACTGACGCTAATGCTCAAACAAAACCTGGAACAAGCAAACAAATTTACCGAAATTGTTCAACGGCCGGAGAATAAAAATTACGACCGGTTTCTGCGCCCGCGGCCTTAACCCTACCACAGTTAACGATCGAATTATCGAACGACAGAGAGAATTGAAAGAACTCGAATCAACTACGGTGATCATACGGTGGTATGATCGTACGGATAGGTGAATAAAGTGAATCAATATAAAAAATAAATATTATAAATAATGTATTTTTGTATTCTGGTGTTGTTATATTTTGTTAAATCTTTTAAAATACCTTTATTATTTTTATGCACAAAATGGCGCAACTTCACAACTAAATAAGCAAATCAATTATATCCCAGAATTCTCAAATTGTTTAAACCATAAAAATATTTCTCAATTCATTTATGGTAAGTTGTTATAACATAATACCGTAAAATGATTAGAAGAAAATGCCTAAAAACCGTAAAACAATGATAAGTTTTGGCTAAATTTTATTGGGTAAGTTTTTGTCAATGCAATGTCATCGTACTATGTATCTTGCAAAGGCGACAAAACATCGAGAATGTATTATACCACGATAAATATTTTAAAAAATACAACACATGGGAAAACAACATTGAGTCCTCTTAGTAATACTTCAAAGCTTTTATTTAAAAAAGTAAAGTAAAAGTATGAGGATTCCATTTATTAGTTAAATTAACAAGACAACACCTAACTACTTCAGACAATATATATTTCTTCAAAGATAATCAACGCTGATCACTTTCTTAAAAACTAATGGTAGGGGAAGACGAGCCAGGATATTTATGCCCCTATAAAATCCGAACACGCCACGAACGGTCGCGAACGGACAAGCGTTTGTATTCTTGGATCAAAACCGATCTTAACTTATAAATAAAATTAAACCATTTATTTAGGACAGCCCTTGTTTAACACGACTCGATTTGGTATATTGATTTAAAGTATTGATTGAATTATGACGTCATTTTATAAGTTGATTGACTTATATAAAGAAACTAGATTTGACGAGGTCTTTAGACTTGTTGCAGTTTTATTATTTTATAATACCATATATATAGTAAAATGCAGATAAAATTTATAATCTCCCATAAATATAACTAAAAGGAAAATATTAACTTAATTATAAACATCATAATTTATATACCGGTTTCTCGTGAGAAACTGTATAATGAAAAGTAATGAGAACTTGAAATATTAGAGTAGGTAACTTATTGAAGTTCTTATTGCATTTGACCTTTGCGTGTAAGTATAAAATTTAATATAATGGTCCATATTGAAAGTATTCTCCTTATTTAACGTTTTTATGATAATATTAAGTACAAACTCAATTAATTAAACAACTTTTCGTTTTATAAACACATTTAGTTATAAAATTACGTATTACTAATTTTAAGATTTTCACAAGCAGCTAGAGAACCCGTGACTTCAGTCTCTGGAAAGGTGTTCAAACGTCGGGAAATCAAAATAAAAAATAAAAAATTACACGGAATTTAAAACTAAATTATGAATGGATGTTCGCACGAGAGCTTAAGATTTGCTGACATACCTATTTCATTTTGAGACAATAAAATAATATTTGCATAAAAAGTATTAAAGGTCCTTGTAACAATTTTTGTATCTAACCTCCTTGTAACAGACTGTAAAAAATAATTTTATTAATACAATAATACTACAGCCTTACAAAACTACAACAATCCACCTTTCTAATCGATTACGCAACGCTATTCAATAAAATCGGGTACTTGATATCGATATCCGTAACCTCATTAATCGGTCAAGATTACCGCAGATCCTACGAGTCGGCGACCGGCTGTCAGACCCCGAGCACAGTATAAATATAAGTACATAGAGTAAGTGGTCTTGGCCTTTTTATTGATATAAGTTAATAACTATTTTTGCAGCCGCGCGGTACGCAATACGCGATAGAACTGCCCGCCAACAAAAATTAGCAATTACCACACGCTTACTGCGTACAAAACTTACACCGCGTGCGTTCGACACCGCCGCGGCGCATTCTAGACTGACACCCATTTGCACTAAACTTAAAAATCGCCTAAGATTATTTCTTAACTATGCTTAAGCTATTCTTAATATGAATGTCATAAGATAGATAAGAATAGCCTTAGGCGATTCTTAAGTTTAGTGAAAATGGGTGTGAGGCTCTCGCCGAGCTCTAACCGAACCGGGGCGCGAAAAGCCGACTCGAGAACGGCCTATTAGTAGGAAGACAAAATACTGTGTATCAATATACTGTGATGTCGGCGACCGGCTGTCAGAGCCCGCGTAAAATGAAATCGAACGACAGATTACTCGGTCACTTGCTACCGATGTCGTACCGAGATAACGTCCCACCAACATGAAGAGTTAATTCGATAGGCACTGCGCTTTATATCATCTCGAATATAAATACGGTTTGACATGTAAGACATGCCGATCGTGTGACAGCAGATATGTTGTTTTAATAGACGTCGATTAGGGTACTAAGTTTTTCGGTTGTCCAAATTTGAATAGGATTCTTTATGACTATTTTTAAATGATATCTTTGACACGTAATTACTTGGAATTCAAATTGATTTGTATATTATTTTAGTCAACCAAACGGTTGCTATATATTTCAGTATCATATTTATCAACTTTAGTCGTAGGTACTTCAATATATATAAGTACATGAATAACAAAAGGACCATGAGCAAAAATGCATGGAGCCTGGTCCAATACACCAACAGTGTTACAACCTATGCCAAATGAAAGCATTTCAAGTGTTTGATATTTCATACTATAAGCAACTAAATCGAGCGCGAACATGGAGTTTAAACACACTTTATTACTTTTATTTTGATAGAAATGGTCCCCTTGTTCGGTACTGGTCAAGTAATTTTGATCACAGTTTCACCTAGTGGTAAGTGACGATGTTTTCGAGATACATTCTCGTACATTATTTTTAGGGTTCCGTGTTCCCAGTTAAGCGAATGGATGTATCTATTTATTAAAGAAAAGTATCAAAAAATATTATTTTTCATTCATTATTTATGAACAGTTTTGTATATCAGTGTCATCGGTGATCGGGTAGACGGGTGACGTGGAAATTTGTACCTATACAGCGGCGCGGCGACAATGGCGGCGCGTATGCGCAGTACACAAGAAATAGTAAAAAAAACATTTGTTTACGGTTTTTCATGCTAAGAATTTATGTTTTCTTAGGTTTGAAATGTATCAAAACACCATGACCGCGCTATATATTGAATTAACCGTCAAAATATTAAATAAAGTGTATCTCATAACCGTTCATTTGGTACCACTTACCACGTTGTTGAGGAATTGGACCAAAACGCCCATGATCCATGTTGGTTTTAAACTAGTTCAAAAAAGGCTTTGTAAAATACGGCGACAAGTTAAAAGACTTTATTGTTACTTGAAGGAGTTATTCAATTTGCTACTACTTTCGTTCTTCGCTAGTGCTTTTTGCGTCTGCATCAGTAACAATTGGAGATATTGTAAATATAGTAGTAAATTCTACGTCCGAATAGCTTGTAACAGAATATTAAACATTAAACGTATAATAAATTGCGTATAATAAGTTATTGATAACCAATAATAATAATATATTTGATTCTTCAACTTCTAAACAATAAACGTCCCAACTATTAATAAATACGTCTGTAACTCTGAGTGTTAGTTCTATAAAAGGCCACACAATAAAATATCTAGCTGAAATTTATTGCTGGTTGCGTGCACGCATCCTTTATGTGTTATTATTGATTGTAAACGGTATGAGAATCGACATTAAATCGACTCAAGACAAATATCGTGTCGGTTTTAAAAGCCAATTGCCGGTAGGGGGTTCAAAAAATAATTGCGTCTTCCATCTCCATCCGTATTTTATACAGAAATTGCTTCTTATCATACGGAATTTATTGGGCATTTCATCATTTTGACTCGCATTATTTCGCTCACGAATTTACTTTGCAGCGACTCATATAAGTATTATGAATGAGTATCTTTAATTAGATTCTCACGAATTATTTGAGGTGTGCCTTATTCAACCTTTTTATTGCTCTAATAAATCTTATTGCATACCGTAGATTTGAAGTGAGGACAAATTCAAATTGCGTTTTAATGATTTGTATTAGTTAATTACTTTCAGATGGCCGTTACAAGGTGAAGAAACTTATTTATTATCCAACCTTCAATGATGATGATTGAATTACGAATTTTATTGAACGTTATTTAGACGTTGTCTATAATAGTATGATATAAGGTTACGAGAAAGTCCATGCATTACAATAAATGCTTATGTTAGCAACAGGTAAATAAACCTGACAAAACCTTTAGTTTGCAATCAACGTAAGTAATAACAAAAAATTGGAAGTAAAATCAAGAAGGAAAAAAAAAATGACAAAAGTAAAACTAAAACTACCTTTACTACCTAAGATAAGCTGTTTTTAGATCGTTTCTCTTTGATTGATTGCGGTTGCTATTTCACACACACACAGTTTGTTCAATTGAATTCCATCATTAGAATCATATACGGACCATTCACTAATAGATACTCTTAACGCCTCTTAAAATTCCATTATGAAACAAAGACGAGTCACTACCGCGATCCATAACTCAGCTTTAATAACCATCATCTAAAATACTTGAGCGAATCTCGCTAAAGAAGATTATGATTAATACCACTATTTAGTTAACGGTAAAGCACGTAGTAACTTAAAACTTTAATACCCGGTTACTGTACGGAATACGGAAATTTCAAAATATGAAGCAGTTTAAACGGAATGAAGGTAGGGAATACAGTAAAGGTACCGTAGCTATACCGTGTTGAAGTTGAAAATAAAGAAGTTTTTATTGCGGAATTGCCAAAAATCTAATATTCCAGTTGAATTAATAGTAAAATGAAAATAAATGAAGTTATAACAGATGAAGGTATTGATACCAATGACGCTATGAATGTGGCGTCCCCAAAAACACTTGCAAAAAACATCGCAAAAACCATGAACAAATTGGTCGTTCTGGTGTTGAACAAGTACGTGTCTATTAAGAGTGACAAAGGAATAAAAGCCAGAGGCTGGGTTAATTGAAAACAAACTCTTTGCTGATTTTTCCGAAACAAACGTAGCCGCAAGGAATTGATTAGAATTCCACGAATATTATGACTGGCAACAATCGATTAGAGACGGGACAGGTGTGACAAATAAAAGCGAGATTAGTAACAATACTTCGAACCCTGTCTCTTTTTATTTTTCAATCTTCAAAAACTATTTTTTGATTTGATTTACCTTCATACAATAAAGCTTTTTGACTAACCAGTTCAATAGTGCTTCATCCACAAAATCAAAGGAGGCTTATGAGCTATGACAATAAAAAATAGGTCTTCAGAAGAAGTGTCTTATAGCTTTCTTTTAAATGTCATACTCTTTTAATCGTTGGATTTATGATAACTTTATCGTTTAAATACAACAAAATCATTTGTTCATATCACAAATCGGAGAAAGGGTGGAATTGTGAATATTGACAATCAATATTGGGTTTGTAATGACGTGAAGTGTAGGTAATACATAAGGAAGGGATTTAGTAATTAATTAAAAGAAAACATTTGATAATAGGTTGTATCATCGCACATTAATAATTCCATGTAATCAGAGGAACCTACAGACTGCGGTAAGATCCGTTATTAAGATAGAATACTGCGGCAATCTATTTGCTCAACCACAGCCTTGTTAGATACTGGCGAGACCGTTCAGGATGAGGTTTTACTTGTTTGCATGAGCAATCCCGTGTAATTTCTAGAAAACGCAGTTAATTTAACGTAATCATGCACTTTACTGATGCGGTGAAAATGTTCGCTTGCTAACTATGAAAACAATTGACGTTTTAATTCTCTACCTTCGGTAGAGCACTGGCCTTCCTAATGGATATATAAGAAAGATAGGTGAAAATCCGCCACGTGAATCCAAAGCGAATTGCACGATGTTAACGATGTTGATGCAATATTCTGGAACCGGGCTTCTGACGACGCTCTATGGGTCTGATCTGGTGAAGGTCGCAGGAAGCCGCTGGATGCAGCCAGTTCATCGTGCAGATCCTTAGAAGAGGGTCTTTTCCCATCAGTTGGGTCTCATGTGGCTGAAATAATGATGATAAATGATGAACGACAGCAAGTGTAAAAGCTAACAGTCTAACGGCAAAACGTATCTCACGAAACACACAGGACTTCGACATAACAAATCTTTGCTATATAGCAAAGATTTGTTATGTCGAAATAATTTTTTATATAAATATATCCCTTGTGTAACCGACCTTGCCTAAAAGTTACTTAACCGTCACAAACGCAGGCCGGACGAACTATACATGTGCCATTGAGGTTCTTATTATAAATCAACATAATTTCTTCAAACAAACCTCACAGAGGAAAATCAATTACTAGACTATGTCATTAGATGTCTACGAGTATAGCAAACTTCAAAGAGCTATAAATTGCAATCAGA
Source organism: Chrysoteuchia culmella (assembly GCA_910589605.1). Taxonomy (NCBI): domain Eukaryota; kingdom Metazoa; phylum Arthropoda; class Insecta; order Lepidoptera; family Crambidae; genus Chrysoteuchia; species Chrysoteuchia culmella. Next base: position 15,207,100 of record OU342653.1, read on the forward strand.
TTTTAGATAGAAAAAAAAACAATAATATTTTATTGTAACTTTCATACTTTACCATTGTACAAGTTATATAATAGACATAAAAACTAACCAACCATTCTGCTTTTGAAAGACCATTTTAAATCTCTCCATTATTATTGAGATAATAGTTATAAAGAACGTGACTCTGAAAATACTTAAAATATTAAAAATTGTAGAGTAGTGATAGAATAAAACCATTTATTTTCGTAGCTTCTGAATTTTGTAGTATTAGTTCCCAGGTTTCAGTTATTCAACATCACATACACAGATAAATTGTACAATAGACAGAATGCTTTTTATATTTGACGAGGCAATCAAACAAATTCCTTAATTTACCCAATTAGCATTCCAAATTATTTTATATTCAGACAAATAGGATTATATGAACAAGAAAATTGATAACAAAACCATTACCGTTATCTATAAGAAACCATCATGTCAAAAGAACGTTTTGTTAGAGTTTTGTATTTGTTGAAGTTGTCACATTTTGACACACTTCACATTTAAGAGACGATGATTGAGCGAAGACGTCACAAATCTTCCGTCAAAAAACAAGCTAACTTTAAGACATTCGTAGTACAAAATAGCATGGTAAGACTGAAACAATACTGCGCTAAGAGATGGCGGTAGACCCCAGGATAGCAGGCGATCTATTCTCAAGTTGACAGATCTTAAGAGGATGATAAATAAACCTAACAAGTTTTATTTACTCTAGCGCCCATCAGCTTAACGGTAGTTGTAATTAATTCGCAACTCGAGTGCGGTGGTTGTCTGGAACTACTGACGGCTTCAACGACGATAATAAGTGCTGATAGTATTGCAGATCAGTGCACATTTATCATAGCGTGGCATTAGAACGAGTCAGGTAGTATTTTCAGTGTGGATTCACTGACCTTAGTCGTATTGCCGGGTGTGATTATTCTTACTAAATTATTTCTCATCACAAGTGTTAAAAGAATCTGGCTATCAGTCTGTTAAATTTCGACCAATTTGGAGATAAAGATTTATTTAACCAACATTTTTCGTAGCACAAAAGAAACATACTTTGGTTTCTTTTGTGCTACGAAAAATGGTTGGTGGTAGGACATGTTGTAAGTCCGCCTGGCAGGCTACCAACACCTAAGTCTGACGGCAGAACAACAATGTTTTCAGCATTGTTGTGTTCCGGCAGATACGAAATAAGATAACCAGTTGCTCAGTGATTGAGATTCCGGGATAGGCTCGATTCTATTTTCAAGTTTATCAATACTATGGAGAAGGCTAAGGGATTCCCCGTTGTTCGTGAAAAAAACTTATTTTGGGTATAATAGACGATCTCTCTGCATACGCGAGGAATTTGAAATACGGGCAAAGTCGCGTTGGTAGCTAGTAATCTAGAATCTGAATCACTATAAAGAAAACAAATTGATTATATTATTACTTTTTCTAATCATTAAACTGTCAACTGCTACGCAGAGACTGACACAGACTGGAATCAGTATTAATATGGTAATAAATACGCCTCAGGCAAATAACTCAATATAAATGTATTATTTCAATTAGGAAGAGACGAGTAACGTAGCCTGTACACTTTTAATATTTTCTTCACTGTTTGTTGAGCTCAAGAATTTATTGCCTGGAGCATATTTTTATGAATATTGATATTATAATTAGTTATGACGGACAATGACATTTAAATCATGCGAGCTTCATTGGTGTAAGAGATGATACTTGAAGTTTTTTTTTTGGGACCTCGTTTCACTAAGCTCAAGTCAACCGATTTACCGGTCACCTCAGCTAATCCTTAAAAAAAAATGTGAGATATCGTGTGAACTGAGCGTAAAAACTCTTTTCTCGTTTTTTTAAGAGGCGTAACCCAGTGGACGTTGCACGCTCACTTCCCTCAGGATTCCATCTCGTATAGCTCGCTCGACCGTACCCAACTTTTAATTGATCTCAATGCTCGGCACTAATCGAATCGCCACGGAAATGACTTTTTACTTCAGTTGAGTCACAACTAGTCAATGAACGAGTTCACGAACTTTTTCTATTTTTAAAAGTCGAATCTTAACGATTTTAAGCATTCGAGGTGGGATTCGATTCTTTATTAAAATAGTTTTTTTTTAGGATAGAGTTTATAAATGTACACTAATGAGGTTGTAGTTTGAAACTGGTCTATTTGTATTTGCCCCCCGTATCCGAGATACAAGGACCGAGAATCCTTTTATATGAAATTTTAAGTACGGCATATTTTGTCACTATTTACCTACTTATACTTTGAATAATGATCTTTCTTAACCAACATAGTTGTTGAATTCATGAATCACAATACTTAAAGTGAATAAGTAAATATTAAATCAGTGACGAAATATATATTTCTCTATTCAGATTTGTATCTGTAAAGTCATTTGAATACACAAACTTCAGAACACGATCGAAACCTACGACCAGTAGCTATTATGCATAAACTATTGCAAGAATGTCTATTTCAACGGCCAATTCAACAAAATGATTGTAAATTGAGTTTGAATTAAAATAATGATCATTACACGTAACTTTATTGAGACATTTACGCGATAAATTGAATGTAGGCCCGTAACTTGTGAGCCGAAGGATTCATCGAATAATTGTACTGCCAATAGCGAAGGTATTTTATTTTTTCTTTAGCTGTGTGAAGTAGCCGTTGGTATTTTAATGTGACAACTGAACACATAAGCGCACTCAATTTTGTCCTAATGCGCGGGCCTTAAGAATCCCGGCCTTTACTCTGCTCCGTTTTTCACTTCGTATATCTCCGGAGAATCGCCGATCAGGCCAGATAAGGCGAGTTTCTTTAAATATGCAAAGCGCAAACTTTGTACAACCTTCAGACAGGATGCTGAATAATTTTACACGCTCTTAATGGTTTGCGTGTCGTTTAAATTTAAGCGTGGTGCACTTTCGCTGGCACTTCGCTTGTTAAATTTAAGATGCATTGAGAACAAAGGGTTAATTTAAAGGATGACAATAATTAAGGATTGATTGGCAAAAATAAAGGACGATAGGAACGATACGCTTTTTAAATTGCTGTGACAGTGACGGCTTGTTTAGTTCGCTGCCTCTTTATCTCTGACTTTAAAATGTCGCAGCAGCTTAATTAAAACCAACTTAAGTTCTTCTCACATCAATAATGTTCATTCAAAAGTGTGTCCCATGGGAAAAATCTGAAACTCCGGAATGTTCAGGCAGTCATAGTTTTAAAGTTACTGTTCATGATTGCGGTTGCTGTTACTCAATTAAGCAGAAATGCTTAGAGATGTTCGAGCTGATTGGGTAAACATATAAGTAGAATTATACATTCATCATAATCTCGAAGTTATCAGGTTTTAACGCGATTTTAATTATTACTTGAATTTGTTGTGTAGTATTTTGTTCTTTTTTATTTAAGAAACCAGTATTATAGCATACACTTATTATCCTGGTGTGGAAACAATTGAAAGACATTTAACGTCTACGCTATTTAATTGTGTTGATGAGAACTACCAAAATATGTAAGTATTTATGCTACAGTCAAGAACGTCCTCTGTTCTTCCTTCTTCTCATTTTCATAAATTGAATCCGTTGTCGCTGACACTGTACAAATTTAGTTTTGCTAAACAAAAGGTTTCAGTCGTAAATTCATTACAGTAAATTAGCTAATTCCGTATTTCTGCGAAGATAGGGAATCCGTTAAATGGTAAGGTAATGAACATAGTTACTTATAAGCCCTTACTACGGAGAATACTTCATACATTAATTAAGTAAAAATTAAGAAAGGCGTAACAACTTACGCCCGAAATTAATATCCTATCTCTGGATATGTATAGGGCTTTCTGAGATAGTTGCCTAGGACATTTTATGTTACTATAATAAAATGTCCTAGGCAACTATCTCATAAAAAATAGGTAATGAAACCAGTATCCTTGGCAACTATCTCAGATAGGCCTATCTTTATCTAGCCATAGGTTATTAAGAAGCCGTTAAGAGGCCTGCGACACCTCAGTCTCTCATACAAACGTATACCAAAATAATTTAAAATTTGAGCATGATTGACCGTACCTAATTGTGATGTTATTCGGATTAAGACAGTATTTCTCTAGGTCGCTATTCAAAAAATATTTCAATATATCCTAGGTACCTAATAAAAAATAATGCCAATTACATTTTTTCATACAAAACTGCAATTAGCATTTATTTTTAATTGGGTAAGTATTTCGTCGCCTCAGCCACATGACACCCACTGCTGGGTATAGGCCTCCCCCAAGGATCTCCACGACGATCGGTCCTGCGCTGCCCTCATCCAGCGGCTTCCCGCGACCTTCACCAGATCGTCGGTAAGTATTTAGGAATGTTTTTTTAATGGCGACTTGGATAAATTCTTACGTAATCCGAAGAACATCACAAGTACAGCAATTTTTATTTTATTTTTACAAGTAACTGGGCAGGCATTTAACCACCATCATGCTTAGTAAACAGGATATGATCTAAGGTGTAACATGCTTGCCCAGGAAATGCCTATTCACTCTCGCCTTAAAGAGACCAAGGTTGTAGGAATCGGGGAACACATGAGCAGGCAGCGCATTCCATTCTTTAGCGGTTCGCATTAGAAATGTGTCAGTAAAGCGCTTGGTACGGATCGCTGGAATGTCAACGACGTACGGGTGATAAGCTAACCTGCGTCTGGTACCCCGATGGTGGAAAGGGGCTGGAGGAACAAGATCGTGGAAAAATAATGCTCTAATTGCAAATCATTTTGGAATTACGTCAGTTTGGGGAGCTGACCGGTCGCCGGCCTCTTAATTGATGGTTTTCCAGATTGAGAACTCAAAACAAATGCATGATTGAGGTTTGATAAGCTTTCAACATGATATTCTCAGAAACCGATCATCTGTCATAGAAATAAGAAGATGAAAATCATCAACCGCCTGCATAAATGAGGATACGTGGAGAACCTACAGTGCGAATGCGGAGAGACCTCGCAAATAATGTCGCACCTTCTGAAGCGCATCTCTCCCCCTTTCTCCCTCCATCTGCAGCGTAAGTGACCTAACGAAGGCAACCGATACTGCAATTTAAGTTGCCACATACTGGGCCAATAAAAATTTAAAGGATCATCGACACGAAGAATGAAAAACAGAACAGGTCAAATCTTTAGCGAAGTCGGTAAGTCCAGTGAGTATAAGTACAGTGGTGTAAACAATCGGACAGTGCGAGTCAACTTGGCTTGCAAGCACCCTTGTCAGTGGATCCATATAAAATCTTTTGTTTCGCTGTCCAGGCGCTCGTCACTCGCCAACGTACTTGATTCGTCTAAATCTGGTATTATAGATCACAGTTTAATTAAAGTATCTTACTGTACGATAAAACGACACCAAACAAACGCATTTCAAACGCCACGCAGCACTTCAAAATAAACCAAACTTTTTGGTGACAAGAAAATATACTAGAGAAAAGCAACTCTAACGGGATGAGACATCAGACAAGTTCCTTTTTTTTGTTTAATGTTTATCACATAAAAATACCATTGTAAAATGCAAAATTAAAAAGTTATAAAACTTTTTGGTATTTAAACTTATTATGAGACTAGGCCGAATATACAATTTATAAATAGCTATAATAACCTCTTTACTAAAAATAACATTCTATTTCCATCGGAGTAACAGTAGACTTCAATTTCTGACGCGGTTACTCCGAAAACCAGCGGGAGCCACTCCCCGGGGTAACATAAACCGAGTAGGTAAGGCATTACTTTTTTACATATTTAGAACATAAAGGAGGTTCATTATAAAGCCGCAATCATTTTTTGTCGACACAATTTGTACAGCTACGAAGCTAATCGCGAAGATTATTGTTGTGGTCGAAAACGAAATCAATTTGTAGCAATATTAGATACGGATAAAATTTTTGTTAATTCTGTTGCTTATTGTGTCAGTGATCTGTTAAGAAATAATTATACTTATAATTAAAGTACATATTTGAATTTGGTCCTAAAGAATAAATGTCCTTACTTGTCTAACAGGTCAAGTAAATTATCATTTAGGTTACAGCGCCCATGATAGCTCGTCCAGACTTTCGTAAATATGTAATATTTTCTATCATCGTAAACGATAATGATAGTTGATTGACCGGTTTGCCAATTTTTATGATGGCAGATATATTTTTTTGCAGTGAATAAAGTATATATATTATGTATATTTCACAAATAGCAAATCTCCTCACTCACTAATTGACTAGGTGCTCTTATCACCCAGGGTTCATTCTCCGCCTTATATGGAGGCGAAAAGAACTCGAACAGAGTCCATTAGTAGCGGGCGTCAGGTCGGGGTGTTGCAAACATCGAGCCGACATAATTTAGCACCATCGCCAACGACTAAGGCATTTTTCCAAAGACAATACAACCCTCTCAGCCATCGGAATATTCAGAGTGCCTAAAGAATTCTCATTCTCGCACCCGCTAATGAATAGCTATTCTTCGAGCATTTTAACTATGGCCCAAGGAATGGAATCCAAGTGTACAGGTTTCTTAAAAGGTCTCGATACGCGTCGGATCTTTCCGTTTCACTTAATTTATGGGCGTTCATACTTTTTTACTTTATTTGTTTTAATTACGGCCAGCGTTATTTCGCGTGTTGTCCACAGAGGTTTGTATCGTTGATATATTTTATCTCTGTTACATGTCATGTTAGAATTTTAAATCACGTCTTTCAAAATTGGGCTTTATTGTTCATCAATAAAAGCTTTAATAGTATTATTCAAATTATTAGCTACGGTTGTCATTTCTATTTGGGTCGAGGAAATATATTATATATATGCTTTTCTATGTCTTATTAATATTCACATAAAGTAGCTGCACTATAATGGGAGCAGTTTTAGATTTGTTTCTCGTTTTAATGTTTTAGACATTCCAAGCTGTGGAGTGTCACCTCGTGCCCAGAATATATTAATGCTAATTATCCTTTTTCCTGTTTGAAATTATTGGACTTCAACCAGTACATGTTTTGTAGTAAGTATGAAAGACCCTTAACCTAGTTTTCTCTGTTGGGTTACATGTAGAACTTCCTGTCGCTATTGTTTTTGTAGACAATAAGAAGTTGAGTTAATATTGTCCATAATTTAAAATATTTTGTGATTCTTTAAAGAAATATCAGAAGATATCTATATCAAATGGACTAAACTTAATTTTAATGGATACCTATGAAATAACAAAGAAATAATTTCGACATTTACGATTTTAGAGTAAATTTGATTCACCAAAAACAAACTACGAATTTTCATTATCGCACAAATATTAGCTAATCCAAACTCAGCCAAAATCTTGTTCGAAAGGCACATTTCATTATTTTATTACTTAATTTTAAATGGCTCGAAGATTTTGAAAGAAGCATTAAGATTAAAATTATTGAGAGCGGCGGATATTTTCGGTTAACAAAAAAACTTAAAGCCTCAATCCTATCGCATTGCAGAATTCACGAATTTTAAACATAACCTAAGATTGTCCAAACCGATTATGAACTTCGCCTCTTGCGTAATGAGGATTTTGAACGAAAATTTCTTCAATAAATCATGTTCCCTTTATTCCGGGAAAAGATTACATTGTGTTTGCGTTGTCCGTTGCTTTTACGGCTTATTGTTGAATACGATCAATTCAACATTACGTATAATTGGTCTTTTGAAGTCTTCCCAAGAATACTTTTATCAGAATTTGTAAAATAAATGAATAACGCTCTTTAAATACAACTTTGTAGCTGACACAATTACATTGTAATAACGTTGATAAGGTTAATTACATTCCAAGTAGTACCGAAAGGCGGATAAAAAATGTGTTTCGAAAACAAAAATAGACTCACAGTTATAAAGTAAGACGATTGAATATGAACCTACGTTTAGTGGGACAATGGACAAAACTTAAAAGTTTTAACAGAATTTTGTATAATATTATCGCTGTATGAACAAATTATTATTTGTTCTGTTATTTGCACCCTCGCAAAAGAGTAAGTGGCTTTATGATTTTGTAATTTTTGCATTTTTCAATGCTATTTTTATACTTATGGTAAATTTTAAATAGAAAAATATTGGAAAAAATCAACTCGGCCACAAGTGAATTCTCAGACGGGAATCGAACCCGCGACCTTTGGAAATCCGGTCCAATGCTCTAACCGCTGAGCTACCGAGACTTGCGAATCACCGTCGAAATTCTCCAATACTTTTATATTTTAAATACGCTGTAGGCCAGCGTTGTTACATCAATGCTAGGAATATCCTTGCATTCGAAAGAAACATATTTTCAAGTGTTTAACGATCGATTAAGATGCAACTGCCAATAATTTATGATTTTGTAATTTTTGCATTTTTCAATGCTATTTTTGTACTTATGGTAAATTTTAAATAGAAAAATATTGGAAAAAATCAACTCGGCCACAAGTGAATTCTCAGACGGGAATCGAATTCACTTGTGGCCGAGAGTTGATTTTTTCAATATTTTTCTATTTAAAATTTACCATAAGAGTAAGTGGCGTTTGGGCCGAAAAAGTTTCATCCGATTCGGACGAACTATTTTTTTCTTGTGACGTTTATTACATCTTATCAAAACATTCAAAATATCTCTTGGCTAGCTATGCGACCCTGGTATTTTCAACTAAAAATGTTTATATTCGAAACGAAAGATATCGCTTTAAACTACACGGTGTAGAAACAAGCAGTGGGTTTTTCTATGCTAAATTGCTTCAACTTTAAAATCGGACCAAACGTCACAAAAAAAATTAGAAGTGTCAGTACGTCCGAATCGACGAAACTTTTTCGTCCTAATCGTCACTACCCCGTTTTCAAAGACAACCTCTATATAAAATTAATAGATAACTAAAGATTCGTAAAAGAGAAATGATTTAATTATTTACAATAATTGTCACGGTATCATATATTTTTTTCTAATGAATTTACATTTTCAACTTTAACATTATTAAAATGTTGTTTGTCTTTTGTTTCATGATTATTGTTATTTAATTCACTGTCAGTTTCTTTGTTTTCGTCAGTAATAGGCTATGCATAAAAGTCCTATAAAGAATATCAATTTGGTTATCCTGTATTTCAAGCAGCTGTGTTGAAACGACCACGTAGCTTTAACACGTCATATTCTATCAATAACCGGATGCACAACTATTTAGAAACACTGTTATGGCGCCTAAAAGCCATAATATACCATCAAGAATACGCCTTTTGTTAACGTCGTTTATAAACAAGAAGTGTCACTTCAACTTCATTATGATAATGGTTATAAAATGATAATACATTCTTGGATTCAAATATTTACGCTTTCTGCTAATATTAATGGTAACCTTTAAAAGTTGTTAATAAACTGTTTAACTTATGAAACAAACGTTTGAAGTCTTATTAGAAATTATAACCTTTAAGTTTTCACATAACTTCCGGTTTTAGAGTACGGGATAGCCTGGATAAGTAAATTTATGAATTCGACTATGAATAGATCTCAAGTTAGGAATAACCCACCGTTTCTCCATAATATTTTTAAGCGTTTGAGGATCTCCATATTACTGGAAATACTACGATAGATTTCATATTGGATATTTATTCACGTTACATACAAGTAAATCAACCTTCAAGGTGTGGATTGCTTTACAGGGATACCCCATGTTTATTAGCTGTGGTTATGCAACTGTTATCTGTTTCACTTTTTTCTTACTGTAGCTATTCCATACATTTACTAGCAATTGGTTCATCATCAATCATCACCACCACCAATCAACAAATAGTTTAAGCTTCTGACTCTTTTCTTTATCTGATTTATTTCTTCATTCAGTCTTATCGGTAGTTTCGACACTCGGCAATATAAGGCGATGCCGGCTGTTCCTCGTATATTAATGTTCCTCGTAATTTTAATCATTGAATTGTAACGTCCAACCTATACTTCCATTACTATTAACAACGTACTCTTCACAATAATCACCCCACGAAAAAATAAATTTCAGAGTTTATTTTTCTCCCTCATACAATAATTACATGCATCCAATTCATTCGCAAGTCATTCATTTAAATGTCGCATACTTGTGTCGTACTAATTCATCGTGGGTATACCTTAACATGGACGTACAATGGGTTAAAAATATACAAAGGTAACCGCCTTGCGCCGGTAGTCTTGCAGGGGTGCCACGCGGTGATTCATGCCTAGCAGTTTTGACTTTGTTTACGATCCAGCCTGTTTGTTTTATTGGTGTATGAGGTCGGAATATTAGTATGTGTGGTTGGTGCTTGGTTTGTCAAAAAATCGTTTGAGGTGATACACTTTATTCGCTCTAGGATTTACTTAGGGATTGAAACATGATCATAATATGCTGATTCTACATTATACCATTATTCAAACGTTTTCTATAGATTTATAGAAAACGTTTGTATAATAAATTATTTCCTTAACCTTAATACTTTACGAAAAATCGATTTCTAATAAAACTCTACTATATAAGTAGAATCGATTCTACCTACCTAACCAATTCAATGTTATAAATCATACGGACAATATTTTGAAATGATAAATGTACAAGGCAATGTATCAACTGGGATCAACCACAGAGCACACTCATTGCCAACAAGTCATCCCAATATCTACACTTACAGTATAATAAATTTCAACTTACATTACTTTACATTAATTTATTAATAAGAAATAAAATGTCAAACTTCACTGTCAACAGTTTTTACAAACTTCAAGTCAGAACCTTGGATTGACTCCTCAAGCGGGCTACCCTACTCGCACGTTGTCGAGTGAGTTATTCAAATGAAGTTCTACCCGCGTTATGTATTCGTGCGTTGACATATTCGATAATTTATTCGAGTAATGGCCCAGCGTTTAGTATGACGGCACCAGCCGACGTCGCTTAATTTCTCCTTATTGGTCCTCATATTTCAATACTTCGTCGCTAATTGAATATCAAAGCTTGTTCAGTGAGAAAGATGGCCGAGTAAAAGAGGGTGTTATGTTGCTCTTTGAAAAAATTTACGATTTATTCTAGTGCTTATTGATGGGAGGCACATCTATAACAGCATTTTTTTATAATTTCCTGAAGTAGTATTTATATTGTAGGCTTTTTTATAATAAATGGGCAAATTGGGCAAGCATTTGGTCATCAACTGGCTTGATAAAAAGCAAGCTGTAACTGAAGGCGCTACTTGGAAAAAGTATGGACTTTTTTATATAAAACTATAGCATGATTACAGTTGTTACAAATCTGGTAATAACATATATATTTCTTCATACCTTTATCTAGATTCGTATAGTTTCAAAAACACGATTTTATGATTTTGCACGACACTTTTTCTTTTCGAAAAGACCTTTAAAAAATACGAAAATTCAAGATTATTCTTAAATACTTACACTATTGGAAATAGGTTTAATAAGTGGACACCAATAATATTTAGGATCGTGTAGAAACATTTTTTTTAAATCGCTGTAGTTTTTTTTTATACGAAGTGAGTTTGTGTTTTTTTTGCCTACTCTGCAAAATCTCATTCTCTCTTATCTCTTTCTCATTGCTATATCGCTTCAGCATATTTTTTTTCGAGTATTTCCTTAAGATGTCCTGCTTGTCCAAAAAGTGCTTATTCACTATAGTTTTGAAAAGGTCGAAAACGAGTATCTTACAATACGGCGTAAAATAAACAGGTTCTGGGATGTGAGGCACAATAACAAACGATCATGAAGATAAGGAGAAATTAAACTATAGAATCCCGAAATTGCACCCCCAGCTTTTCAAGAGCAGCTTTCAAAACATGGCATTTGTTTTAACGGATACTGTTTTTATTATTGCTTAATATTTTATTTCGTCTATTATTCTTAAAGCTGTTTTTACTTTTAATTTGTAACTAAAAGTTACAAATTACTTTTACTAGGTATTTACAGTGTTGAAATTTTCTTTCTCGCTACAATTCCGGTGTCGGGTATAATGTCACTACATGTACAAGTATCAGGGAGGCAAATCCCGCGTTAACGAAGCTACAGACGTAATCCCTGGGGACTCACAATTAACAAGCTCACTGTCCCCTGTGTTACGTAGTTACTGCGTACATTACTGAAAGAATAATACGTTATTAAAAGCTTAATTAAACAATGGCGCTTTAGTTTGTATTTTTAGGATGTGTGTTTTCCGTTGCAAGTATTTTTTTGTAAATCTATATTGATAAATTTGGACTAATCATTGACTCACAAATTAACAAGCTCACTGTCTGCCATATGTAATTTGTTACTGCGTACATTATTGAAAGAATAATACGTTTTTAAAAGCTTAACTAAACAATGGCGGAGTACTACAAGGGGGGAAACTTCCCGGTTGACCAGTAGAGTTTTTTTGGGAAACATTTTCTCTGAAAGTACTAAGGTTAAAGAAAGAATGTATTATTCAAATGAAATACCTCTTAAGGGCCTGCGCAGACGACGGACGTTGGAGGACTTTTTGTCCGCCACACGACCTTTGAAAGTTGAAATATAACGAGGACTATCGCGTACTTTTCATGGATATACGCGATCTAAATTCAATCTTATTTGATTAACAATAAAGACGTGTTGCGGACAAAAAGTCCTTCGTGATCCGTCGTCTGCGCTAGCCATAATGGTCTAATATTAGAAAATTTTTAATGTTTTTTATATAACTTTTACTTTTTTAAATAAAGCTTCCTGAAAAAACTCTACTGGTCAACCGGGGAGTTAACCGACTGTACTGCGCTTTAGTTTTGTATTTTTAGAATGTGTGTGGTTTCCGCTAGAAGCATTTTTGTAAAACAATTTCGTTATCCTTAAGAAGATAATTTGAACTGTACGAAATGTATTTATAATTATTAGTCAATAGTTCAATAAACAACATTGTAGATAATAAACGTGTTAACAACGCATGACAAGCTTTGTGTAAATTTTGTAGAGTTTTTGTCTTTAGCCATATTATTATCGTTGATTTTCGTTACGTCTAATGATAACGTCAATAGTAATTAGACGATAACAAATTACGAGTGCACATCTATACTTATGTTAAGAATCTAAGTTCAGCGTGTCTGCTTGGATTTGCAAAAAAAAATCATAGGGGAAATCAGAATAAGCAGCAGAACAAATTTCTATAATTTTTAGAATTAATGTCTGTCCGTCTGTCTGTATCTCTGTGTGTTTGAATGAGCATCACACCAAAACCACTGATCTAAGTCCATAGAATTGTTTAAGTATATGTTTAAAGTCCGTATCTCAACCTACCGTATGGGTATTATTTCATCAAAATCGGTCATCTCTATCAAAAGTAATTACATTTTAAAGAGAGGACGGACGGAGAAATTTATATTGTGACGCGCGTATGCAGAAGGCAGAGTTGTAGTTTACGCGTCGTTCAGGTTTTGGTTGCTTAGCAACAGTTGTTGATTTTAATACTTGAAAAATATATTTAGACGTAACTAACTACATCCTTTTTGCTGCTTTTTATTACTTTAGCTATATGGCATGCATGAAAGATGGCGTTGTATATTTTGTCGTTATTTCTAAAAGTTTTAGTTGATAATGTTTATCAGTGTGTCGCGAATACAAGTGGTATTTTTATGTAGTCAACAGCAGGTCAGGCTTTATACTTTGTGCTTCAGATTGCCCTTAACCATGTCGTTCAATTTAGATGCGGTTTTCGGAATACAATTTCTAACGTTATTACACAAGTTTGTCCCATTTTTGTATGTTTCAGTACCTATGAACAGATTGAACAGTCCTAATTAACATTTTTTTATGACACCACTGCCGGGGCACTGGCCTACCTTATGGAAGGATAAGTCATAAGATAAGGAGAATGGGCCATGATCCGCCACGCAGGCCCAATGTAGATTGGTGGGTTTTCATGACCGCAAATACAGCCGAGACCAACGGTTAAACGTGCCTTCCGAGGCACGGAAGAGATAGTTAATTATTGGTCACCTATCCCGTGACCGACCTTTGCGAAACTAAATCGTAGGCCGAGCGCGCGAACCACTGCGCCTCCTGATACCGAACCTACAGTAGTTTTCAGAAAATCTTGAAAAAATTATATGAATATTATATATTACTTAGATATAGTCGGGGAACTTCCGAGTCGAATAGTAGACTTTCTTAAGGAGTGTTACCTATTTCTCTATACGTGTATTCTAGTTTACCAGCTGTATACAACCTACGTAAGGGAAACTATGCAGATTATAGTGGTTAAATAACTTCGTCGTGGGGATGGGTGACCAAAAATAACAATTTTTAGCTGCTTTGTTAATTTCGAAAAAAATTTACAAAGCCACATATATGATTATATGAGTGATAAAACTAAATCACAGGCACCGGCTATCTAATTATTATCATTACAACAAAAAAACGACCCCAAAAAGATGCTACTTTGCATTTTAATAGGTACTTTTAGTTCTAAGTACGTACCTACGTACTTACCGGTACTGACGAATTTATAAGCTTCTCTACTAAAGGCGATAAGATGATAAGAATATAATCAAATGGTATCATGTATTAAGTATTATCTTCAAAAAGTAAAGAACATAGGCGACTCAATAGCCTCTTCCTTTTTTAAGTTGGTTAAAAAGATAACCTTAACAAAACTTTAGTCGGGAAGGATTGCAAACGATGTTGTTCCGGTTCTCACGCGAACGAAGTTGCGAGCACAGCTAGTTTATCATAAAGTAATAATGATGTAAAGTGCCCTAGCAATGTATTTACACTGAACCTAGTAATATAATGCTAAATAGCGGAATATCAGTATTTCGTATGAAACAAGTTTCAGGAACTTTAGAGACAGTTAAAATATTGAAAATAAAATCCCTAAAAAACCTCCTCCATCTGTCAAATTAACGTTTTATTTTTAGTTCACTTTAGCGATGTTCAAGGCAATACATTTTTCGAACGCAGCCAGACGCGGCCTCTTCGGTGACAAATTCGGAAGTTCACCTGAAAAAATTTCTTAAACACGATATTTTCTCACACGGAGACTATGTGAACAAGTATTTTCTACTAACACTGCTCTTTAAGATAAAAAATCTCGTGTGCGGTTTGAGGGAAAAATAATGCCGTCTGAACGAAGCCGTATTATATACGGATGCTCATCACTTGTCAATTGTATAGGTCAACCAAATTAACTACTTATTATGTGTTTTCGGTGATCTGTTATGAACAAACAAAATGAAGAATATCATAGTTTTTTAATAATGTGAAAACATAAATTCTCTAATATTATTTGTTTCAGTTTACACAATAATATACTATAAAAGAAGGTTTGTTGCCCACTGATTTCGTAATACGGAAATTATTCTTGTTAAACAAAAACATCAAAACCAACGTGAAATCTTTTAATTAATTGATTATTTCATGAAAGTTATTGACTATTTATTTAACTCATAATAATTTAAATATGAATATTTTAATGTTACGCCCTAGTAAGACATTAATATACATGTTACAAACGAGTATCTTTATAAACACTAATATCACGATATTTAAAAAAAAATATATATATGTACGTCAACAGCACGTTAGGATTAACAGATTGATTATGAGAGCCACGCTATTTTCCTTGTATAAATGTATTGCCTGACGTGCTTTTGATTATACATACTTGGACTATAATAACAACTAGATACATAGAAGATGCGCTCTTAACCACCGTATCGGTAGTCCTTTATTCCATCATTAGCTGGAATTCTGTATGAATCATTACGGCAAATCCCGTTAACGAAGGACGGTTGTAATCCCAAAATCCCGGGTCGGACTTACAATTAGCAAACTGACATGTCTGACATGGATCTGATCTTAACGTAAAAGAAAAACAACGCATTTTCTTTTCTTAAGTTGGTAGTAATTTATAATAGTACCTACCTACATAGCACAAAGATTTCTATGAAAATATCTTAGCATTGTTTTTTTTATTATGATAGAGGTATGAATTAATTGTAAAAAAATATGTTGTTCTCTATATACAATAATTGATTGTTAATAATAATAATAAAGGTGATGCTGGTTTACTCATTACAACTAATTGCACGTGGTCTTATTATAAGAAATATAAATAGAAAAGTAATTTGAGTACTTTTGTTTATGAACGACGGTGAGACTCTTAGCCTTCATCATACCTGATGTTAAGTATTTATAAGGCTGAAGATGGAAGCGATCCCTTTCCGGAATCCTTTGCCACTGAGGAACTGGCTATCTTAACTCAAACTGCCGGAAAACAACAATGCTGAAAAAAATGTTGTTATGACGTCAGGCGTAGATAAGATGGTGGTAGCTAGCCAGACTTACAACAGTCCTACCACCAACCAAAGCGAATACAATATGTACCCCGCTGGGAATCGAACCCGGGACCCCTGGGTCTGATACCGGTGGTACTACATCCATAATATATACACAATTAGTAGAAAACCACTTCTCATCTTTATCATCAATAATATTAATACCGTCTTAATCAGCACAATTATTCTACCAATAGAAATATTATCGAACGAGCTAAGTTAGATAATACACATTGCCAAACATTTTTAACATTCTACCACATACTTAAAATCCAATTTAGATTTAGTTTTCCATTGACATACCTACACGATACTTATAAATACTTAAAAACTATAAACGTCATATCAAAACTTCAGCATTAGCCGAGCGACCAATAATCTGACACCAAAATTAAATTAGGTAAGTATCCGAAACGTCATAGATATCGTTTCCAAATTAACCTGACGTCTTAGTTAAAAGTCTTAAGCGATCATTGGGGGTGATTAAGGTTTTTTAAACGTTCACGAATCGTCGGGTTTAGTGTGCGTCTGTCATAGTCCCATCACGAACTCTCTGTGACATCTAATTACCCGCCAAATTAAGTCGGAGATATGAAACTTTCTTTCCCTTGGTACTTTATACATGAACTGAGTGAGAGAGTTAAGTCGTGTACGACATCTTTTTTTTACTAAATTTTTTTTATTTTACTACTCGTAGGTAAATGTAACGAACCATTAAACTGCATAAGAAATGCGGTTCTAAATTACTGATCAGTTTATCATTTTATTCATTTATAATCTTAGCACCTTGTCACGTCACATTTAAGTATTGCAACTCATATTATCAATCAAAATATAAATACTGCTATTCAACGTTTCAGGGTCAAAGCTTAGATAATTATTTCGCTTTTAAGGCCCACTTGCGCCAAGCTAGGTTAACATTTAACTATCAGTTAGATTTATGCAAAAGTAGTAGTATCTCTGAATTAAATGCGGTTACCTAATACGGCGCAAGTGGGCTTAAGAAGACTATTAAATGAAGAAGGTAACCAATAAGTACGTAAATATGACTTCTATCATCTCCAGAATACAATCGCAGTACGAGCACGTGTTGTCCGACTTCCAACCATCCAAATATGGAGGGCAAACTAAACGTTTCCATTCTACAATCTGACATTTATCTAATTGCACGATCTTTCGAGAATTCCGGAATTAAGCTCTCACTCGCCTTTCGATTACAAAATGGACGTCGGTGTCAGAATTAAAATAAACAAATGACTGTCGCGACCCCGACCGCCGAGAAAAATTACCACATTGAGCATTTCCAAGTCCGCCTGGAGACGATTAATGTTTAATCCGAGGAGGAATAAAGGGAATATCAGGAGGTGCTACCACGAAAACGTCTTATCTGAGCCGGCTGGCGTTGTTTGCGCTCTCTAATTGGTTAATTGGCATACAGAGATAGATCAGCAGACGCGATCTCTTCCTTGCGCTGATACAATCGTGCCCACCGCTCCGTCGACCTGATGAAATGCCTGATCAATATCAGAACGCCCATTCAAATACGCCTCTTAGAGCGTAATTGTAATATATTACAGAGGTAATTTAAGATTTGTGTAAACCCGCTAGATCATTACAAAGCGCCATTAGAAATGGCAAGCTCGATATATCGCCGCGTGTGGTCGTTTTTAGGTTGAATCTGATAAGAATCTCATTGGATGATGAAAGGTATAATGAATTATAGCAGGATTTTGTTTTGCTCGTAGCTTAGTGAACGATTATATTTTTGCCATTTCATATGGCGAGACTACTTTTTATTAATTTATGATATGCTCATTTGTAATTTAGTTAAAAAGGGATATTAATCTCTGACATCAATTTTGTGTGACGTCAAAATTTATGATAACGATAAAGTAAACAAATTCGTTAACTTTATTATGAGGCTATTAATATGAAATTGACAAATTTCTTTATTTATATACGGTAGGTATATCTTGTGAAATGTTGGTTTTACTTTTTGATAATGGCGCGAATATCAATGGTAATTCTTGAGCAAACTTTTTTGTTGCTTTGAATTATTCTTTAACGTGCATTCGTACCGAAGACCCCTAACTGCGAATACATTTTTAAAGCCGAAACACATAAAAGGGAATACAGGAGTGCTATTCGAAAGTGAGGAAATGCGTCCCATACATCAAGCGAAAATAGAAAAACAGGGTTCCGGTAAAATGTGACTACATCGCCGTGAAATGTTACTGCGATTTGGAACAAGATCGATCGCCTTTTGACAGTGGTACTGTTATTTGATGCCTCGATGTGTCACTAATATAATGATGTCTGCAAGGGGAGGTCAATGACCGCCACTTTTTCAGGCATACACCACTGTCGACTTTGACATAAATATAGATAAGATCTTGGATTTATAAGGACATACCTTAGCCCGCCGATTTTTGACGCCAAATTTTGTGTGATCCACGCAGACGAAGTCACGGGCAGGGTCTCTAGTCGTTTTGATGTCTTTTTTCACGCTTAATGTATTATAGACTAGTCACATTGAAGGAAACAATTTTGACTAACTCACGAAATCACGCAACACGACATCCATTTCCCCAAAAGCTTAAGTATAAAGAGCTTAAAAGTTTTTCAACAAGTATAAGATGTCGTTCCCCACATGTGAAGCCATTATGACATGTCAAATAGACACAAAGAAGTAGCACTTAAGGTGACGTAGCCAGATCCAGTTAAAAATAAAAATGCTGCCAGCCATAGTATGTTTGCTTCCCTAAAACGCAATTCCGGCTTTAAGCGTAACCCACACTGCGAGCGAAGCGCCACGACATGACATGAAGTTTATTTCGCCCCTTACTAAACTTTCCTTCTTTTTAAAAGATAATTAACATATATACTATTCCTGTCACCTATTTAAGACTAGGCGAATAGGCGCTATAAACTAGTAAGATTTTTCTCTGAAGTACAACAACACTTAAAAATATACTACGGAGCTATGCAATTAACAATGTGAAGCTAAGTACGAAAAGATGTAGTACCTAGCTATATCAATGATCAAATCTATTTTCGCTTACTTTTTTTTCCAATGTAGCCCGCAAATCAAGGCGAATCTTTGCTAAGGCGTTCAGTATGAATTCAAGTATGAAAAAATCGGCCAGAGTCGAACTCGTACATGAAGGGTTCCGTCTCTCACCCAAGGTTGCCTGGAAGAGATTGCTATGTAGCAATAAGGCCGCCTATTGTGTGTTCCTCTTTTTGTCATTTTCTCTGTATGTGTTTGTTTTTGTATCGTTAAATACTCCTACCCAAAATGCTGCTTTAGCTCTGAAACTGCTAAATATATTTCGTTCAAACCAATTTTCGTTGTAATTTTTTATTAAGAGCTACAGCAATTTTTTATTTTATTTTTCACTCCCTTATTTCAATACATCGGACAGATAGACATGACGAATCTATAAGGATTCCGTTTTTTGCCATTAGGCTATAAGAAATTTTTAACGTTCGTAATCTTACTAAGAATACGAATCAGGAGAAAATTACCCTTACATAGCGAAGTACTTCGCTCCCAATGTGACTTGTTCTTAAAAAAACACGGCATCTTCGCTTTGTTTCGCTTCGAGTTCGGTACACCCTGTGCTTTATACGTTTCGTGAGCCAAATTGCTAAGGACAGACCGCTCGGGCGAATGCGTTCTCACTGCCAACTCACTTTGAAGTCACTTAATTACCGAATCGAACGCAATTCGACGCCACCTGTGTCAACTTTTTAAAGGGATATTTAGGTACTTACTTACAAGTGTTTTAATAAGTTGTTCTGAAATGGAGTTCAACTTTTTTTAAGTGACAATTAATGTTTTCAAAACGCGTTTATTTAATTGTGAAGGAGAGGAAAAGTGGTTTAACATAAAAGAAAATACTCCAAAAGCAACACAGCAGAAAAATATAAGTAATGTAATGGGAGATGTGGTGCAGTGCAAGTAATTGCTGAGCGTAAGTGGAGTCGGGCGGGTCTAGTAGCCCGCGTGTATAGACGGCGATGGGCGAGAAGAATTCTCGAATGGAGACCATGGGCTGACAAAAAGACCACGAGCTCGCTCTCCCAAACGATGGATCGATGACATTAGACGACATGCGGGATGTAACTGGATGACGAAGGCACAGGACTCAGTGAAAGAATTTGGGAGAGACCTATGTCCAGCATTGGACCCAAAGAGGCTCGTGATGATAATGATGATGATGATTGATTTCTTCTTTCTTTTATAGAGCCTTGGATATAGTTCTTCCATTTAAAGTCAGTATCTCTTTCATAAAAGTTTATGGCAAAACTGAACCAGAAAAATAATAATAATAATAAATACTTTATTGCACACTTAAAGAACAAGTAACACAGGACAATTTACAAAAAGAGAACAAAAAACTTTTGGCCTTATTGCTACATAGCAATATCTTAAAGGCAACCTTGGGTGAAAGAAAAAATAAGAGGAACAATAGGGAAATGAGTGCAGAAAAAGGAAATAACGAGTATATATTAACAGATAAATATCGAAAGAGAAATAAAAGATAATATTTATAAATATATAAGGAGAAAGGGAAAGGAAGTGACTTCTAACATGATGATGTTAGAAGCTATCGCTGCATTCAAATGTTAAGGTAAGAAGTCTAGCTTTTATACCACTATGCTTACTGACCTAATCCAAGCCAATGCAAAAACGACACCAAAACAGAATCGCAAGAGAAACATTAATGACTTTTAATAACACTATATCACTGGGATCATTTCTGCTAAGGTTTGGTCGTAGTCGTATTTCAGTTGTAGTTTTTACACTGTGCAACTGAATCTAACGAATTTAAAACATCTATTATCATCATGAAAAGGAGGAGGACACTGTGCAAAAAAGATAATGATATTAATATATATGTGTGTACTTGAAACAGATATGTCATCATACGAGCTAGCGTTGTGAAAATTGGCAAGACCCTATATGGGGTCCGATTCAATTTGCTATCACTTTCATTTCCGTGCTTTTTCGTTCTTTTGTCCTACTTGTCAACTGTCAATATGTGCAGTCATCGTCACAGATTTCAACGCAAATTACTATGAAGGTAACACATCCGTACTTCTATACCAATATTTTATAGAGGAAAATTTTTATTGTTTGTTTGCATTGAATAGGCTCCGAAACTACTGAACGGATTTGGATGAAATTTGGTACACTGATAGAAGATAGCCTGGATTAAAACATAGCCTGGTTATAAAAATAGGATAGTTTTTATCCCAATATTCTCACGGGAACTGTAACCACGCGGGTGTAACCGCGAGCGGCCACTAGTCTATAATAAAACACCGTTGGTGCAAAAACAAAAAACTGTGCTATAGAGTACTAAAATTGAAACACGATGGAAATACGATTATGATTAAGCATTAGCAGAATTTAGCCTCTGTTCATACAAATTACAAATTCATTCACAATCGCAATAACATCGGTTGCGAGATCCCGTATCGAATCCACCCACACGTGCAAGGTACGGTTAACAAATACGAGTATAATTACCGCGGGCATTAATCGCTATAGATCGCCTCGGAACAGAATCGCCCCCTTTATGGGTATTAAACAATCAAAGTTTCTTAAATATTATGATGGCCCCTGGCATTCGTAGGCTGCCATCCACTAAGATTGGCCGTCGTCTTTTATTAGTTACGTCACAGATTAATAAATAGTTTATAAACTACGCTTGTGTGCGCAGTATAAGCTGTTAGTAACATTTTATTATGAAATGTAAATAAAACTAATAGAAGTACTGTTAAAATAATATATTCTAAAAATCAATTTAAATCTAAAATGGTAAATTAAGAGCAGTAAATATAACGGCTGGGTATTAATACTATAAAAGTGTACTTTTGATTTACCTACAAATAAAACACGATTTTGAATGACAAAAAAACAATGAAATTGATTGTGAATCTTTCAATTTCATTGTCTCATTAATGTGAGATATGCATGCATGCTCTCCCTAGCATGAACACCGCTATATCACGCAATATTATATGGATGGCGCATGATGCTGTCTTGCTTACCCCGCTAAGATGTGTGTCGATAAAATCCGGTCATGTTTAGGCTACGTGCCACTATTTCGTCTCAATGGATGGGCTACTCGATCGGGCAGCTAATAAATTGCGCAAGCTCATTTGATTGTTCGTAGCCGATGGGATTACACAATGTACAATTAGATATACAGCCTCACAGTACTCACTACCCAAGGACGGCGAACGTGGTCTGCTGGTTTCACTGTCTGTCGCTTTGAATTAATGTTTTTTTTCAACAGCTTATCAATTTAGTTTTGAAACAAAGGCGTAACCATTGCAATTTATGTATATTGTCCTACCTACTTATAAATTAAAGATTGGTCTCCACTTTCGCTACGATTAGATAACACCGGATATGCCGAAATTGGCATACTCGAGCAACCCCGAGAAGCTCCGAGCCACCCCTAGTCAATTTGCTGCAAGAAATGTGCTGACAAAACTTCTCACAACAATATTGAGTTACCTACCTACGTTTTTAGAGTAGTTGTTTTCAGGAAGCGCGGTTTAGTCGTAGCGTAGCGAACGCAGGATCAATAATTAATATATCCATGCGATCTATATTTTTTTTATGAACTACGGGGAGACTTTTAGCCTTCCCCATACCTGATGTTAAGTATTGATAAGGCTGAACATGGAAGCGAGCCTCTCCTGGAATCCTCAACCACTGAGGAACGGACTATTTTATCTTATACTGCCGGAACACAACAAAGCTGAAAACATTGTTGTGGTGGTAGCTAGCCAGGCAGACTTACAGCAAGTCCTCAATATGTACCCCCGCTGGAAATCGAACCCGGGACCCCTGGTCTGATACCAGTGGTTCTATCACTAGACCACAGAGGCGGTTAAAATGGTTTTACTGGACTTCTATGGTCTTACTGAGTTACTTTGATGTGCTAGTAATATTATAAAATCTAAACAAACTGTACTTACTTTATCCTCAGAAAGATAGGTATTTAGTATTTTGGCCATAATAAGGCATTTTTAAGATAAGAAATACTGGAGTACAGACTTTTTTATCAATAAATAAGGAGATTATGCCATGACCACTACGTGTAGCCATTGTGAAAGACACCAACGGCTTCCGAAGATATCCATCGCATAAACAATGCCATCTTTTTTTAAACAACTTTGTTCACCAACTGTACAGCTTCCTCGGAAACAGCCACAAGTTTTGTTAACAAACACGGTGGCAACCAACTACCGCAAGCATAAATCTGGTACAAACAGGGCGTTGATGAAAACATCACCAAACCAAACGGGTCGTTAAAAGCTACCGTTGCGTAATCCCACGTTAACAGTGACAATACGTCGGTTTCCTCTTCCGTCGGAGCTGACCGCAAGCATCCTTCCTCTGGTACAGTCACGAGCATTGAAATGTATACACCATGCACCCTTATCACATTGACTCACACGGAAACAAAGCTCTGTGTCCACAAATGTCATTCAATATTGTAATGTGACAAGGTTGCTTAGTGTTTCTATATTACTGCACGTGACTGTACAACCACCCGGTATGCGGAACAAAATATACCTATATACAGGGTTGAAAAAAAAGCCGGTCATTAGAAGGAAAGTACCCTAAATATTGATGTGAGCAAATTTTACTCAAAGGAAACATTCCTTCATTTTCAAAATAAATTAAACTGCATTCAAAGGTTTTTGAAAAATAATTTACCTGCACCGGGAATCGAACCAGCGGAATCAGAAAAATAACATCCTGTACTTTTATGGTACCAATCGATAGTGTTAATCATAAGGATCAATTAAGTGTGAGTAGAACAGTATTTAAATTAAAAACACTCTTAAAAAACTTATTCATCGGTTGAACTCGCCGCGTCTTGTCGTCGTTAGTATGGAATTATGGTGAATATAAGCAAAAAAGTCAATACCTTAATAATTAAAATCAGTGTATTGCTGCATATGGTGCATATTTTAAGCTATTAAGTAAGTTAAAGTGAACTACATTTTTATTTTAGTTAGTATGAGTAAGAGGTAGGTAGAATAATGGATTGAACTATGTAATCTTTTATCTTTCCTGGCTTTGTCTTTAATTTAAGACGTTAAGTTACTTAAGCTATATTGATCTTTATACTTAACACTATCGAATATTACAATTAAAGTTTTCTTAAACAAGCCGGTTCGATTCCCGGTGCAAGTATGTATTTTTTTTTTAAATCTTTAAGTTGAAGTTTAACTTAGTTTTGAAATTGAGGGATTGTTTCCTTTGTGCAAAATTTGCTTATATCAATATTTAGGGTTCTTTCCCTCCAGTGACCGTCTTTCTTTTCACCCTGTCTTTCCACACAGAGTTAGGTTACTTAACAAAGTAGACTAAAATAAAACAAAGGCACATTAAAAAATACATATTGAAAATGGAATGCGTTTTCTTTTTTAAAGCTTTTACAGGCCATACCTATTAAAATAAAATTAGAGCTACCTTCATGGCACTGGCATAACAATATTAAATAGACTTAGACCTTTTTTCGGTCAAGGAAGGTTTCATCTAAAATGTAGAGTATAAAATGGAGAAACAAGGTTTTTAATTTATAACTATTCTTTTATTTTGGAAAAGCAACGAAACATATTTCTAATATTATAAATGCGAAAGTATCTCAATTTGTTTGTTTGTTCTTCTTTTCGGAAAAACTACTGAACGTATTTGGATGAAATTTGGTATGTAGGAACTTTAAGTTCAAACGTTTCTTCGGCGGTGTCATGTGAGGCGGGTCGTTACGTTCCCTAAAATATGGTTGAGCGAAGCGATGGCTGGTTCATGCGTCATGCTCGTGAACGGGTGCCGCCAGCGGAAATGGGTCTACTTCAGTCTGCTTATCTTAATGTTGTGCTTAAAGGTTAAATATTTTTTTTCTAAAATAAATTGATACTGACCTGTATGTTCCTCACAACTTGCAGTACAGTAATCTTGAAATGCGAGAAATGTTGTAATGTATGATAGATAAGTCTTTCTTTGCCAGTTGAAAATTATTGTTTACGGTTACAATAACCATTTTATGGTTATTGTAACCGTAATATTAAAAATAGTTTTTTTTTGTGATGCAATTTGACCTTACTGATATGTTAAGGTCACTTTTCAATTTGACGACTCTGTATGAAATAAAACAGGGAGAAAAAAACAGCCCTTGACGAGTTTCTTGCCGGTTCTTCTCGTTACAAGGTCTCCCGCCGTAGGGTTTGTGAACAGATGGTATAGCTTCTTTGACGTTCATAAGTGCTTGTAACAGCCTAGACTGAATAAATGATATTGACTTTGACTTTGACTAAGTAGTGGACTAACACATAAGCTACTTTTATCTCAAAATTTCCACGGGAACGGGAATCACGCGGGTGAAACCGCGGGCGGCCGCTAGTAATACATAAATAAGACCCGTATAAATCCAATGCTAAATGTTAAACTTTTAAGTAATAATATACCTATGTAAAATATATATGGAGTCCAAAATTAATTACAAATAAATAGATCCCAAGAAAGCACGAAACTTCATTAATATTTAAATAAATCGACGATTAAACGGAGTTCGGATGCTTTGGGGATCCGACAATTTCGTCTTTAGTAAACAAAATTTTAATTGAAATTTGTATGTAAGTTACTCCGACGGGACCTCCTTTAATGAAAGACACATAAAAACTTCGAGATATTTGTATCTTTGACGACTTCGCCCAGCTCAAAGATATCCCACTGAGAGCCAAATCTCTTGCAATTAATATGTCAGTAATATAAGCGCTTTTTAAAAAACATAAGCTATAATCTTTAGCAAAAAGTTTTTATACCAAGCGCCGTGGTCCCATTTGAATATCGAACGTTGTCTTTTAAATGTTTCATTTTAAACAAGGGTCGAAATGTATGTGTGATACATTTATTGGCCTCTCTCAGCCAGTACGCGTCAAATAAATCAAAGCCTTTAATAATGATAAAAATAAAATACACTGCTAACGAATTTTGAAATGATTAACCGCGGTCGCAACGCTTACAAACACTGGCCATGTTAGTATTTTTATATGGCAACATCTTTTTCTTTTTCCTTTGATTTATTCCCCTCGTTGTTATCGACTCAATTATAGCATATAAAAGCATTGATAACGAGCAACCGAGCGTGTTGTAACTTAAATACCCCCTGTTACTACGTAGTCACAAAACATATACATAAATTATTTTGTACCAGATAACATACTACTTATACCTTTTCTGATTCATGATATTGAAATGTTGTACTGTTAGATATATTTATAAGGAATTTGTGGAACAGTTTTTTAGCAAAATGAACACTAACGAAAGTTGAAAAACACAATAAGTAAGAGTTAGCATAATCATGTATTATTATATAAATAAATTTTCTTACATGAAAATAAAACACTGTATTAATAAGTTGTTTAAACGTATATTTTGGAATCGAAACGTAGTATTTTGAAGGGGATGTGGGCGATATACACAGTTTTCGTTTTAAAGCCATTCCAAATAATGCATCTGTCCAGTTTTATTGGACTACCTCATATTTTACTTCACTTAGCAAGCCAGTTCTAAATACTGATTCTTTTCCTTTTTTTAAAAAAGATGGTCTTCAAAAGAAGGTTTCAAGACATCCGTTGTAGTTATTACATCTATATCTACGTCCTTCATAATAATAAAATAGCAACAATACCAAATCTGTACATAAAATATTTTGACAAAAAAACAATAGTTTAATTAGTTTTGTTCATTTTTAGGGTTCCGAACCTCTACAGAAAAAAAGGATTCCTAATAGAATCACTTAGTTGTCCGTCCTCGTTTATCTCAAGAACGCGTGGAGGTATCGAGTCGAAATTAAAACCGTATAATATTCAGGTTAACAATCTCTTGAAGCTGTGAAAAGTTCAAACTTCAAAATTATCGTTAAAAAAGTAAAACCATTTCTCAAAACGTGTACTTTGACAATCTCGAGGGAATCATGATTCATAGGGTACTTTCCGTCGACCTAGAACTATGAAATATGGCAAGTAATATCGTCCTTTACTACAAATACAGAAAAAAACAGTAACATTTGTAACAGTAGACATTTGTAATTAAATCATGAAATTTAAGGGATATGTTTCGGAAACCGAATTTCGGGAAAACTTGGCAAAACACGCGAGATTCAATTCCTGAGCTATTTATAATATTATGTACCTAGGTACCTCGGTACCTTCAAATTTGTGCGGAACCCTTGGTTGGCGAGTCCGACTCACACTTGTACGATTTTTATCATTTAATTTAGTTTCAACTGTTTATTTATAATACCTACATTTCGTTTTGATTTTTGATATAAGAACTTTAGGTATTCTAATTGAAAAATGCAAAATATCCTCAGTGATAAATTTTAAATTTTGCATTACAATGCTATTTTTGTGTGATAAATATTGATATATTGACTTGTGCGTACACTTACGATATTTTGCATTTTTCAATCACAATAGTGATAATAAAATATTTATGAAAGTTTAAATAGGTACCTTTAGGGCTTATCCAAATACCGAATGTTAAATCGGATGAAGGTCGTTCCGCTTTATGATTTTTTATCACCTGTTTCTCATTAATTAAAAATAAGGTCCAATATCAATTAAGTCAAACTTCGAACATCGTCCAATTATCGAGGATTTTTAGTAGACCCTTTGAGTTTTTGCGAAAGTACAAATTAAATATTGCCTTTTTTAACTCATACCAGTTGTTTTACATTATTTCCAATCGTTTATGTTCAATATTCATTGATTTACGTGAAACAAATTATCCGTTTTATAAAAAC
The DNA here is from genome assembly GCA_910589605.1 of Chrysoteuchia culmella. Lineage (NCBI taxonomy): Eukaryota > Metazoa > Arthropoda > Insecta > Lepidoptera > Crambidae > Chrysoteuchia > Chrysoteuchia culmella. The sequence continues at coordinate 15,235,242 of OU342653.1, forward strand.
TTGAGTTTGTATAATCACACGCACAGTTGGGAGTCGGGCATTCAAAAATGCAACGCTTTTCATTGTATGTGACAGTCAAATATTATGCAAAATTCGGACCACACCTCGAGGCTTACGGTATAAGCTCCGAATTCGATATTTGTCGGAAGCTTATTAGCATTTTTATATCGAAAAAGATGATCCGCAAATAAAAGATTTAAGTTAATATACCCCATAAGCCGATCGATTTAGATACGAATACGACAGAGAATGCAATAAGATCTCAACAGCTTTTATTTTAAGGTTTAGACTGTTAAGGCAAAAGATAAAATTAAATATTGACAAAGTTTGTTCAATCTTCAATAAGCGATACATTTTATTGATTACGTTATCATAATATTTTCAAAAACATTCAGGTACATCACTTAAATACGTTCAAAATTTCGAATCCCATACGTTTACGTAACAATATAAGATTACGTACATTTTAACAAAAGAGCTTAGCGAAATTGAAAGTTTTGGAACTGTCTCGTACAGATAAAGACGTAACCTTAAGAACAATTAACAACAAAGTGCCACACAGTTCCTGACATATCAAAGACACAGTTTTACAGGATTAACGTATCAACAAGAAGAGAAAGAAGGATTAGGGGCCTTCTCGTAACTCAATTCTACAATTGTTTGATAAAAATTGAAAGTGTCACTCAAATTCGTAACAAGGTAACCTACCTGGCGATGCGAAGGATTTGCAAAGCCCTCACGCCTGGCCAGTATGAAGATTGAAGTCTTTGAATAAATAACTTTTTGCAAAAAGGTATCAGATCTCCATAGTGGACAAAAATTAAATCTTTTGTGAGTGTTATGTCGCACTTTAAATTAACTTTTCGTCAATCTTCAAGAGCCATCTTTGTGTTGCGATACTACACCTTATTTTGCAAAGGTAGAAGTTTGTTTTCGTGTGACTAGTGTTAATACAAAGTGAATGCGACACATATTTATTTTACGAAATCCAATTTTCTGCTGACATCTCATCTGTCGACTTTAAACGACCGGACCTATAGGGATGTCTACTTGGTTTCACGCTTATTCTTCACGTTATATTCCTGATCGTCACTTTTTTACAAGCTCCGTCTTGGTAGCTATCAAGAATCGTATAAGCTTACAGTTTTAATGGATCAGGTTTAATGTTTCATTTTGTTTTGAGCAGGATTTCATTGTCTACTTATAAGTACAAAAAATTATAGGAGATCCTATAAAACATCATTTTTGTATTTTATATGGAAAATCGTTTTAATAGGTGAGAACGAGAGCTTGTAGCTCTTAAGGGTAGCAATTAATGATTGATAAGTGCATTGATTGATTTGTTGAATAAAGATGGTCACAAAATAGATATAATACCAAAAAATCATACTTACACATTTTTTAGATAGTTTCGCACGTACCAACCTAGTTAAAGAGAAAATAATAAGATTTACGCAATCTTACAGTTCCAGTTCCAGCAATTCTCGACTAGTCTGTCTGAGCTTAAGATTTTGTTTCCCATTTGCCCTCAGGCAGCTTAATTCAATTCACTCGCTTTGTTTACCCGGAAACATTAAAAGCCGCAGTCACGGCGAATCCATTACAAAGTAGCCACTGATGACATATTTGGGTGTCGCAACGGTATTTTTATTTATTGCGCCATAAGCCACATAAAACTCTAAGCTCCCGATACCATCATGGATTCCTACCGGTCTCCACCAAGCCAAGGTATATAGAATCTTAAAGTAAGTTGTCTTAGGGTGAGTACCACAAACTGTCAGTAACACGACATTTAGCGCCATTTCAGTCATTCGTTTGAGATAAAAAGTGACAGAGCGAAGTTTTAAATATATTTAGCACTAAACGCATTGCATTTCAGTTGGTGAAAGTCCGCCTTAGAATCTCTCGTGATAAAAGTTTACTAGAATTATTGCACCGCGTGGTACTGCCTGCTAACATACTTCAAGATTAGCCAATGCGTGTTTTCGTCTCGTCACCGCGCGCGGCGCATTCGAGATAGAGGTTATGCCGAACCGAGGCGTGTCGGGTATAACTGAAAATCCGATATTTAGTAGTAAGACAGAATACTGTGTATTTTTATACTGTGACCGAACTTTAAGCATTTTTTGGAATGCCACAAAGCGGCTTAGGCTGAGGTTAACGAGAATGTTTTGATAGCTAACATATTTAGAATTAATATTCGCTTTTGTGGATGAAATTATTTTCGTTTTATTGATATGCTGTTTCCGCCGTGTGCTATTTGGGTATAATTTTGACTATTATTAAAATGTGTCAATATTTTATCATTAGTATTTCCTTTATTAGTATTAATTATGTCTAGTCAATCCTTTTTATTTCATGATTATACGCCAAGAGTTAGTTGCTAATGTATTTTCTTATAAGTCTCTTATTGGAACTATGCTTCTATCTGTAATTTACTGCTTCATATTGTTAGTACATGCTTTATTGACTGCCTAATCCTAACTTAAATTATAAATGTGGATGTGTGTTTGTTTGTCCTTCCTTCACGTACTAAATAAGCAATCATTCGTCTTGATTTTTGGCATAGAGTTAGTTGAAATGACGAAGAGTAACGTAGGCCTATACTTTTTATGCCGATTTTCCCACGGGAACGGAAACCACGCGGGCGAAACCGCGGACGCAAGGTAGTAAATAAATAAATAAACTATTCAGATTAATAAAGCTTCTTTTTTTACTATCTTTCTAGGGGCAATCCAGATTTATTAACTTTTTTAAGTCTAAATATTATTTTGCACTTCGTTGAGTACGTCCAATAGTTGCGACAAATTATCAAACAATTACTGAAGTTGGACAAGATACTCGCTATGATTATACTCCTAATCCTCAGTACTCTTCAATCATCAACGGAATCGTGTTAACCGTGTCTACATAACAGCCTTTTAGCTTAATCCGATGTACAGGGAGTTTGTTATAAGCAGATTGTAATTGAACAGCAAAGGCACCGACCAGGATTAGGGGGCCAACCAGATTATGAACGACACGATCGGCCGACGGGTCGGTATCGGTCGTTTGATTGACATCGGTCTTTTAATCTGTTCGTATTGGTTCACATATCGGCATGGAGGCGATTATTGGGCTTGCTCAAATTTCAGTGGCAGTGATTGGTTTTTGTTTTAAGCAGTGCATAATTGGATTAGGCGTGGTCTTTAATTGCGAAGGTGCTTAAGTTATACTACAGTTTAAATTAGACATTGACAAATTTAAAACGTATTATGAATATACTTTTAAACCACCATGTTTGCAATTCAAATAATATAGTAGATTGTTTACCTAGGGCTGTATGACACCCATAACAGTCGAGTGTTTTGGGTTACTTTCAGAATATGAGACATGAAAAAATAAATACTGAGTAGTGAGTATGTGCAATGACGTGGCCTAGTATTATTTTAAAACAACAAAAGTACGGTTCATAAAAAAAAAAACCGAACTTTTTCAACTCCAGCATAAATTTAATTTTAAATATTCTACATCCTTTTTAGTGTCGGACGTGCTCGGTCTGCAAGAACCATAAAAAACATATCTAAGAAACTCACCCCTAGATTCCCGCAAATTCGAACTAACGACACATTCGAACTCCCCACAATTTAAAAGTTCGGAAGCAGATGACACCGGCGCATACACTGCATACAAATTCGACACAAAAACACCACGGTGCATGTGTATACGCGTAAATATGGTTAGGCTCGAAATCCTTGTATCGTCGGTAATATATCCCAAAGGAAGCGTGTGACGGGAATCTTAAGATGCAGACGCAGAAATGGCGGTTGGATGTGTCGCGCATAACACCCTTCGTTCGTTCGTTCATATAACTTCGTTTTGCTATCGATGCCTAAAAATTCCGAGAAGGCGTCGTTCCTTGAATCCGCCAAAAGTATGCCCGAATAGTTTCTCACGAGCTCCGCGTTAAATATTCTTAGATAACAATCTGAAGCTAAGAAAGAATGAGTAATAGATTATTATTCAAATTAATCTTATTCTACTCTACCCAAATGTGAAATTAAATGAGAATAAGTTACTGAATGTTTAAATTTTTAGACAGTTATATACAGCTGCTATAAAACTCTATTGAACGTGCGCCATAAAAATACACTCAAAAACCCATTGGCAAACAGTTTGATTAAGACAAGTTTATTTTTCACTTTACCGACCAGCAATCTTAAGACTAAATTATAAATAACACCAATTACAGCTGCCAATTAACGAGCGATTATCGTTTTAGTAGTCCAACCACCATAAATAAGGTATACGTTGGGAGCATAATTACGGCGGTAATACAAATGAAAAGTGCAACTGAGCGCACGTAGAATCGATGCCGATGTCTTCAGAATTATTTATTGCTGTTTTATCTTGCAACAACCGTCCACGATAAAAGAAAAGAAATGTCGGGCCCCGATCGCGATTATCAAGGAGCGATCGCTGAATCGCCTCTCGATAACCACTTGTGTCCTTGCGAGCCGTATTTTATTAACGCGTTTCAATCCATTGTCCCTTTTCTTCGCAAGGCCACTAGAGTTTCCTTTACAGTAACAGTAAGGTATTCTGTTGGTAGTGTCTTGATTGTTACAGGAGCTTTTGTAGTGGAGGCAGCGGTTAAACAAATATAGCATTCAAAAGAGTCGAAAGCGTAGTTGTGCGGTGATAGTCAGTCATTGAAGAGTATCATGCTGGTGCGACAGCCGTGGTCATTGTGTAGGCTTTTAATTAGCACATGTTGTCCAGATTATCAGCCCCCGTCACTATGAGACGACTGAATAATGACGTCCGCTTGTCCCTCACTAATCATTTTGTTTCTTTTGTAAAGATAATTGTCTTACAATGTTTGGATAATTTAATTTAGTTCTATTTGTATAATTAAAGCGCCATCAATAAAACACATAAGTTGCATGAATGAGATTTAGTCCAAGCGAACCATTGTTGAAACTTTGGACAGTGGATCAAAACTGCCGGATATTATTTATGCGAAGCACCGGAAATTAACAATTAATTATTCAAAAATATTTTTTGGGTTTAAAAACAAAATCATTGTTGGGTCTTAAATGGATACAATATTGCTTATTCTTACCACACAAACACACATTACTTTATGAGATGCCATTTTCCAAGCCAAAATTTAATACATTAAAATAAGATCGTACTAGAAAATTGTTTTGCGTGATAACAGCCCCGTATCACAACTTAGTACCATTTACGATTAACCTAGATGATCTGTAATCATGAGCCTCATTTGGCACCAAGTTCCTTACATCAGATGCAGCAATGGCAGATTTGTTCGGAGACGAAACAGCCAAATAGCTCGGTGCCATTGCCAACACCTGCAATCCAAACGAAGGAGGTTCAGTGAGTGAGCCAAATACAAAGCCTTAAATTTTATACTGGTAGCAAATCTATGAAGAATTTTGATTCTGATTTTTTTCTGAAATGCTTTAAAATCAGATGCGATTCGTGCGATCGGAGCTATTTACAGTCACACGCAGCTTTGTTTTTACAAAGTTCTCTGTTTCCACAAATGTCATTCAATATTGTAATATGACAAGGTTGCTTCGTATTTCTGTACGTGACTGTACGTGATAATTTTTATTACAAAATGTAATTTAACTACATAAAGTGTCATTATTACTGTATGCTGGTTTTTAATCAATTCTAAACCGTAATTTATAGAAAATAACAACTTTAATACTAGGTAATTCAAAAAGCTCAAATTCCAAAAACTTAAATTGTTTGGAACTAGCTCCCAAAAATTGTCTTATATTATTTCAACTCAATACTAGCAATTTTCATAAAACAATAAATATAGCGACCAAGATAAACTATAATTCTAAGTACAGAATTAATACTTCCATACCGTTTTTGACAATAAAACGAGATGTCATTTAGAGATTTTGGCTAAACTGCCACAAAGTTAAGTAGGAATTCATGGGAGCGTGCCTTTTAAAGATCACGTTTATGAAATATGAAATCTGCTTGTATCTCATTCGGGGATCAGAGGGCCTTGCCGAGAAAGAGGCAGCAAGCAGCGTGGCAGGTGTGCACGCGACTGTATTCGTCGCCCACTCACTGAGTGCACTTTGTGGTCATACAAATTAACCTTTTAAAATGTATGTAATGAATTTTTTAGGTAATAGAACTACTATTACAGATGTCAAACTTAATTGCGGTAGGGACTAATTCTGAGTTAATTTATGGTTTTGAATGAATATTTCAAAGTTTAAAAGATAAGGGATTATGATATTTTTGCATTAATAATGCTATTTAAGGTATGTGATAAGTAACTAAAAAATATACTAGACTTATAGACTATACCTATCGCCCCATTTGATCGATATCGAGAATAGTTGAAATTTTCTAGTATATTTTCTACTATAAAATTTAACAGATAAAGGATTATTTATTTATTTTTCGAAGAGCATATCTGAAGCTGATACCTTTCATTACCATAATTGGAGACGCATGGGTTAGGCAAGTATGTTTCTTCAATTGATACCTTTACTAGCTCCCGCCCGCGATGTCATCCACGTGGTTCCCATTTCCGTGGGAATCTCGGGATACATAGTAGCCTATATTACTTTCTATCCTTTCAACTAACTATGTGCCAGAAATCAAGTCGATTGGTTGCTTAGTAACGGTGTGAAGGAAGGACAAACCAACACACTTTCGCATTTTTAATATTATTAGTTAGCATAAGAATTAGGATAAAACTTGTTGACAAAATGTTCCTCAGATGTAAATACCAGTATTCCTTTAAAAAAAAAGACTGTGCCTTACAATATTAATACACGCTACTGCATATTTCCAACAAACGAGTTTTATTACATTCTATGATTCGTTGCGAAACATGCTTCGTCACTATCTGTCGACGCATCATCACGACTCAGATTTACATATAATGAGTGCCCAACAATAAACAACTGAGCAAGACGCCCAGCTTTACTTACGACATCATTTCTTGTGTTAACTATCAGAAACTTCATTGTAGAGAAGCTGCGATATAAAGGGATGTAGAAAAGAAGGAAAGAGGTATATTGTTGGATAGAATACATCGACAGTGACACGTTTATTGATACTTAACAGATGAGTATGTTATGCCAAATTCTTCACGGGAACTGACATTTGAAACTTAAAGTACAATACCGTGGTAAAAAAGATTTTAACTAATATTATTAATGTGAAAGTCTGTTTGTCTTTTCTTCAGGCCGTAACTTAGCAACCAATCAACTTGATTTTTGCCATAGACTTAGTTGAAAGAAGGTAGAGTAACATAGGCCACCTACTTTTTATCCCGATATTCCCACGGGAACGCGAACGACGCGGGTGAAACAGCGAGGGGCGTTATTTTCCCAGTCAAAGAACATTAGTTAGAGCGCTTCATTTGTTTTATACTATTTAATTTCATTCAGCACAAGTAATGTTACTATGCCTGACATCTCACGTACATGTAAGTTCGTTACTTAAAATATCTTCCTATCTAAACATACATCTACTTTTAGCGAAATGGTTCGTTTTGACATGTTGGACCATTAGCGATGTTTTTTGCAATCATATTTTTATACGTTTTCTTTTTCTCTGCTTATCCAATTATAGTAAAAATGTTCATGTCTTTTGGCTTTTACTGCACCCACGTAGCTTTTTATATCACTGTATTTTCCTGAATATAAAAGCAGGTACGTTTATTTTTGTAGAAACAAATCAGAGAATATTGTAACTTACGTAAAATAAAATAAATTTAGAATTAAAACGTATCTAATCTATATAATTATGTTTCCATGGTGGTCTGTATGTTTTAATATCTGTGATTTTGCCGGAATTTAGTACAACACAATAAGAAGACAGTTAACCATCATGGTGTTACTTTATTTCAGTTCATCAAAATATATTAGAGCGAAATACCTGTGAAAACACATCATACTTCGTCGTCATCAGCCATTTTTAAAGTCCCCACTGCTGGGGCACTGGCCTTCTTTATGGATGGATAAGGAGATCGGGCCATGACCCACCACGCGGGCCCAATGCGGGTTGGTGGGTTTTAACGACTGCAAACGCAGCTGGGACCAACGGATTAACGTGCCTTCCGAAGCAAGGAGGAGCTCGAGATGGTAAACTTTTGCTCACCCATCCCGTGACCGACCATTGCGAAAGTTGCTTAACCTCAACAATCGCAGGCCAAGCGCGCGAACCACTGCGCCACGGGCTCCTCATACTCAATTAATAATATATTATTAGAGACTAACAATAAATCTATGACTAGTAAATTTTAATAAGATACTAACCAACAACGGTACTAAAATTAAATGAGGCAATTACTCACAAAATCATAACGAGACAAGCTAATTATGAAGATTTGCGTGTCCCACGTTAATGTGACAGTCAACTTCGGTTTACGTTTGCACAGAATAAGTAATAGTATTGAAGGTTAACTCCGCGGTTTAGGCATAGAGTAACTGTTTACTAAGGCTGGTTTTAGTGTTGTTGCGCTGACAGCACGCTGACCGTCTGCGCCAAAAATGTATGAAATCCTAGGGCTCGTCTTAGAATAACGCGTAGCTAATGATGTTTTATAATAGATATAGTACTTTCATAGTCATTTGCTTTGAAATCAGTGACGCATAACTGATATAGACAATTGACAAGTAGGACATAAGTTACGAAAAAGCACGGAAATGAAAGATATATAATGTTTCAATGCGAGCTCGTATGACATATCTTCTTCAAGTATATATTTATCATATCATTGCGCGTAGCTATCAGCGCAGATGGGCGGTCAGCGGCTTTATATATTTCGGCTGTCAGCGCCAACAGTCAGCGTGCATCAGCGTGACTCTTAATCCAGCCTAATAATTAATCAATATGGCTGTCTCGTCTACCTAAAAAGAGTATTTGTAACTGCCTCTGTGGTTCAGTGATAGCACCACCGATATCAGATCCAGAGGTCCCGTGATCGATTCCCAGTAGAGACATCATTGTATTCGGTTTGGATGAGGTGCCCCCACCATGCTTATCTAAATTTGTTGCCATATCAAAAATGTTTTCAGCATTGTTGTGTTACGGCAGTTAGAGATAAAATAGCCGGTTCCTCAGTAATTGAGATTTCCGGGGAAATTAATAAATGAAAAATTAAATTCTTTGATCACAAAACCCAAAACGGTTTATGTTTATTTTTTATTGTATTTTATTTCGGAAGGCGAACAGCTAAATATATTATTGTAGGTATTAACATAACAATTGAGAGCCAATTATATAATTAATGGATTGTGTTGTGACTTTCCAATAAGTACGAGATCTTTAACAGAAAATTCATTGGTACTAAGTTTTACAAGTTGTCAATATTTGTTTGTGCCATGGTGGGTGGTACAAGAAACTCAAATGCACATTCTGAGGGCGAACCCTGACGACCAACAAATTAGGTTCTTTATATGTTGCCCAGCGGATTCCGTCGTAGCCAGTGACAATATGGCAGAACAAAGCTAGCAGAAAATGTTGATAATAAACAACCCAGTCGTCTTGGTAAAGGAACAAATTAACTTTGACCTGGACAATAGCCTTTAAACATGGAGTTTAACGTTTGACAACAAGATAAATTTATGTTTGCGTTTGTGACAACTTTTAATGTACCTACTCTTCACTTGAGTAGCCAAGGTTTTCAACTTTCATAAAATTCATTAAAACTATGTCTTTGAAGTAAAGGACGCAGCAATACACTGCGTGTAGGTCAATCTTACTTAGATATTGCTCTAACACCTATTTACACCCGTACACAATATTACAAAAAAAAATGTGTGAGTCACAGACCTATATCGAGATAGACGTTAAAAGTACCTACCTGACGTGTAAAAAGTCTGATGCACGGTCAAAGTTTTCCGACCTAAGTAAGTCCGCTTGAGACCATTTGCCATGAAAACACACGTTACTCAGAAACGAAAATTGTTAATTGTGCAGTGCTTTCTTGCAAGTGCTCGTCAATAACATTTTCACATCACTAAATCGCGCTTGTGACGTCATGGTACATATGAAAAGGTCGACACGCTAGGTTCTCATACAGTTTGTAGCGCTCTTTTCGTCTATCTCGATATGGGTCTGTGGTGTGAGTTGATTAAAAATAAGTCCAAAACATAATGAGATACACAGACGACTTTAATTAATAGAGTCCATCATTATTCAGAAAAGATAAATGGCTGCCTACAACAAACCAGATCAAAATGTCGTAGCATAAATAACCATTAAACAACTCGATCTTTCCCAGGCCAGTAATTATCATCTTAATTCCTAATAATGAAGCCGCTTGGCTACCGTTTTGGCAGGAATGTGGCTTATTCAAAACGGGCCAGCCACAGAAACCGACACACAATGCGAACATCACATAAATATCCAACATGACCAATATAAAGTCTGGACTAAATTCACTCTATACCCAGTAGTCGTCAATAAATTAGATACCAGTAATAGAAATCAGTATTCACATAACCCTTGCAACAAAGGAGGGTACATCAATTTTAAATTTTATACGAACCCCGTCTATTAACCAAATATTTTATTATATCTTAAGTCAATTCCTATTCGGAATCGATTAACTCGTATCGATTATTAATGCCCGGTGTAATAACGCCGATGGTTGATATTAGAATCGAACTATTAAAGAATGTTATCGCTTGAATATAAATTAAATTTAAGCAAATATGAAATTACAAATAGTTTCAAATCATGTGAACTGTAGAGATTTGGTAGATAAAATTACCTTAAGCTGTTTTCTTGTGTAAACAAGGTATTTATGAAATAGAATAATTAATGCAACATTTTTGTTGGGAAAAGAATCATAGAAAAATAAACTTCAAGTCAAACAAGTTGTAAAGTTAGGACTTTATAAGCAACCTTATTGCGTATATAATATACATTTTCAACATTATTAATTATTATTTTAAATTGTTGCTACATAATATCATTGTGATTTTATTATGTCTATGAGTATTGCATAACTTAAATACTTACACTGCCTACATAATAAAAAAATATAAATAACAATAGGTACATATATTTCGGTAAGGAGTCATTAAAAAATCTTTATCTTTATCCAACTCCTTGCAAGGAAAGTTTTTTTGACTTGAGGGTTAAAAAAGGATAATTCTAACCATTTTTTACATCCCTACGAATTGCCTAGTTCATTAAGTAGCTCACCAAAACACGAAGCGACTCGTTTCTAATACTCGTTAACTTTTTTTTTCCACTAAAAAAAATACGGTTACCGGTTAATAACGGCTTGAGGGAAAATTACTCTTAAACACACGAACCTTTCGTCATAACATGATACAAATTACGTCAAATCATGTGGATATTATTTTTTATGGTGTTCCTCGACAACATGTGGTAAATTAAAGTCCCTATCATCAAAAAGAAAATAAACAAAGTAACTATGCCACACAGTCGCTTGAGTGGGACAAAAAAATAATAACTGTCTGAAGTTGTTGTCGCGTTTTGTAAATTATCGAGTTTACAAGTTTGACGACTTGCATGGTGCAGCGGTACGAATACCTGGGCGGTACGAATCGTGGGTTCGATTTCCGCACAAGACATATTTAACGGGTTCCCTACTTGTCTGCGAAATTTGATGATTCGATTTTCATTATATCGAACACGATGTGTCGATAAATCAGTAGTGCGATGTTTCATTGTATCGATGGCCTAGTGCGATGAACGCTAGTGCGAAAAACTCTGTTGCGAAAAACCCTACAGCGATTGCTCATTAGTTTGATAGTATGTTGATTCGAAAAATGTTCATGTCTTTTGGCTTTTACTGCACCCACGTAGCTTTTTATATCACTGTATTTTCCTGAATATAAAAGCAGGTACGTTTATTTTTGTAGAAACAAATCAGAGAATATTGTAACTTACGTAAAATAAAATAAATTTAGAATTAAAACGTATCTAATCTATATAATTATGTTTCCATGGTGGTCTGTATGTTTTAATATCTGTGATTTTGCCGGAATTTAGTACAACACAATAAGAAGACAGTTAACCATCATGGTGTTACTTTATTTCAGTTCATCAAAATATATTAGAGCGAAATACCTGTGAAAACACATCATACTTCGTCGTCATCAGCCATTTTTAAAGTCCCCACTGCTGGGGCACTGGCCTTCTTTATGGATGGATAAGGAGATCGGGCCATGACCCACCACGCGGGCCCAATGCGGGTTGGTGGGTTTTAACGACTGCAAACGCAGCTGGGACCAACGGATTAACGTGCCTTCCGAAGCAAGGAGGAGCTCGAGATGGTAAACTTTTGCTCACCCATCCCGTGACCGACCATTGCGAAAGTTGCTTAACCTCAACAATCGCAGGCCAAGCGCGCGAACCACTGCGCCACGGGCTCCTCATACTCAATTAATAATATATTATTAGAGACTAACAATAAATCTATGACTAGTAAATTTTAATAAGATACTAACCAACAACGGTACTAAAATTAAATGAGGCAATTACTCACAAAATCATAACGAGACAAGCTAATTATGAAGATTTGCGTGTCCCACGTTAATGTGACAGTCAACTTCGGTTTACGTTTGCACAGAATAAGTAATAGTATTGAAGGTTAACTCCGCGGTTTAGGCATAGAGTAACTGTTTACTAAGGCTGGTTTTAGTGTTGTTGCGCTGACAGCACGCTGACCGTCTGCGCCAAAAATGTATGAAATCCTAGGGCTCGTCTTAGAATAACGCGTAGCTAATGATGTTTTATAATAGATATAGTACTTTCATAGTCATTTGCTTTGAAATCAGTGACGCATAACTGATATAGACAATTGACAAGTAGGACATAAGTTACGAAAAAGCACGGAAATGAAAGATATATAATGTTTCAATGCGAGCTCGTATGACATATCTTCTTCAAGTATATATTTATCATATCATTGCGCGTAGCTATCAGCGCAGATGGGCGGTCAGCGGCTTTATATATTTCGGCTGTCAGCGCCAACAGTCAGCGTGCATCAGCGTGACTCTTAATCCAGCCTAATAATTAATCAATATGGCTGTCTCGTCTACCTAAAAAGAGTATTTGTAACTGCCTCTGTGGTTCAGTGATAGCACCACCGATATCAGATCCAGAGGTCCCGTGATCGATTCCCAGTAGAGACATCATTGTATTCGGTTTGGATGAGGTGCCCCCACCATGCTTATCTAAATTTGTTGCCATATCAAAAATGTTTTCAGCATTGTTGTGTTACGGCAGTTAGAGATAAAATAGCCGGTTCCTCAGTAATTGAGATTTCCGGGGAAATTAATAAATGAAAAATTAAATTCTTTGATCACAAAACCCAAAACGGTTTATGTTTATTTTTTATTGTATTTTATTTCGGAAGGCGAACAGCTAAATATATTATTGTAGGTATTAACATAACAATTGAGAGCCAATTATATAATTAATGGATTGTGTTGTGACTTTCCAATAAGTACGAGATCTTTAACAGAAAATTCATTGGTACTAAGTTTTACAAGTTGTCAATATTTGTTTGTGCCATGGTGGGTGGTACAAGAAACTCAAATGCACATTCTGAGGGCGAACCCTGACGACCAACAAATTAGGTTCTTTATATGTTGCCCAGCGGATTCCGTCGTAGCCAGTGACAATATGGCAGAACAAAGCTAGCAGAAAATGTTGATAATAAACAACCCAGTCGTCTTGGTAAAGGAACAAATTAACTTTGACCTGGACAATAGCCTTTAAACATGGAGTTTAACGTTTGACAACAAGATAAATTTATGTTTGCGTTTGTGACAACTTTTAATGTACCTACTCTTCACTTGAGTAGCCAAGGTTTTCAACTTTCATAAAATTCATTAAAACTATGTCTTTGAAGTAAAGGACGCAGCAATACACTGCGTGTAGGTCAATCTTACTTAGATATTGCTCTAACACCTATTTACACCCGTACACAATATTACAAAAAAAAATGTGTGAGTCACAGACCTATATCGAGATAGACGTTAAAAGTACCTACCTGACGTGTAAAAAGTCTGATGCACGGTCAAAGTTTTCCGACCTAAGTAAGTCCGCTTGAGACCATTTGCCATGAAAACACACGTTACTCAGAAACGAAAATTGTTAATTGTGCAGTGCTTTCTTGCAAGTGCTCGTCAATAACATTTTCACATCACTAAATCGCGCTTGTGACGTCATGGTACATATGAAAAGGTCGACACGCTAGGTTCTCATACAGTTTGTAGCGCTCTTTTCGTCTATCTCGATATGGGTCTGTGGTGTGAGTTGATTAAAAATAAGTCCAAAACATAATGAGATACACAGACGACTTTAATTAATAGAGTCCATCATTATTCAGAAAAGATAAATGGCTGCCTACAACAAACCAGATCAAAATGTCGTAGCATAAATAACCATTAAACAACTCGATCTTTCCCAGGCCAGTAATTATCATCTTAATTCCTAATAATGAAGCCGCTTGGCTACCGTTTTGGCAGGAATGTGGCTTATTCAAAACGGGCCAGCCACAGAAACCGACACACAATGCGAACATCACATAAATATCCAACATGACCAATATAAAGTCTGGACTAAATTCACTCTATACCCAGTAGTCGTCAATAAATTAGATACCAGTAATAGAAATCAGTATTCACATAACCCTTGCAACAAAGGAGGGTACATCAATTTTAAATTTTATACGAACCCCGTCTATTAACCAAATATTTTATTATATCTTAAGTCAATTCCTATTCGGAATCGATTAACTCGTATCGATTATTAATGCCCGGTGTAATAACGCCGATGGTTGATATTAGAATCGAACTATTAAAGAATGTTATCGCTTGAATATAAATTAAATTTAAGCAAATATGAAATTACAAATAGTTTCAAATCATGTGAACTGTAGAGATTTGGTAGATAAAATTACCTTAAGCTGTTTTCTTGTGTAAACAAGGTATTTATGAAATAGAATAATTAATGCAACATTTTTGTTGGGAAAAGAATCATAGAAAAATAAACTTCAAGTCAAACAAGTTGTAAAGTTAGGACTTTATAAGCAACCTTATTGCGTATATAATATACATTTTCAACATTATTAATTATTATTTTAAATTGTTGCTACATAATATCATTGTGATTTTATTATGTCTATGAGTATTGCATAACTTAAATACTTACACTGCCTACATAATAAAAAAATATAAATAACAATAGGTACATATATTTCGGTAAGGAGTCATTAAAAAATCTTTATCTTTATCCAACTCCTTGCAAGGAAAGTTTTTTTGACTTGAGGGTTAAAAAAGGATAATTCTAACCATTTTTTACATCCCTACGAATTGCCTAGTTCATTAAGTAGCTCACCAAAACACGAAGCGACTCGTTTCTAATACTCGTTAACTTTTTTTTTCCACTAAAAAAAATACGGTTACCGGTTAATAACGGCTTGAGGGAAAATTACTCTTAAACACACGAACCTTTCGTCATAACATGATACAAATTACGTCAAATCATGTGGATATTATTTTTTATGGTGTTCCTCGACAACATGTGGTAAATTAAAGTCCCTATCATCAAAAAGAAAATAAACAAAGTAACTATGCCACACAGTCGCTTGAGTGGGACAAAAAAATAATAACTGTCTGAAGTTGTTGTCGCGTTTTGTAAATTATCGAGTTTACAAGTTTGACGACTTGCATGGTGCAGCGGTACGAATACCTGGGCGGTACGAATCGTGGGTTCGATTTCCGCACAAGACATATTTAACGGGTTCCCTACTTGTCTGCGAAATTTGATGATTCGATTTTCATTATATCGAACACGATGTGTCGATAAATCAGTAGTGCGATGTTTCATTGTATCGATGGCCTAGTGCGATGAACGCTAGTGCGAAAAACTCTGTTGCGAAAAACCCTACAGCGATTGCTCATTAGTTTGATAGTATGTTGATTCGAAACGCCTACTCAGGATCTATAATGAAATTCGGATCATCAAATTTCGCAAACAAGTAGGGAACCCTATTTAGGGTTCTAAACCTGCTATAAAATTTATCCGATAATTATAATAGCACAAAGAAAAGTTTTAAGTACGTTCTTATATGACTGAAAAACTAACTTTAAACTTTAAACTAACTCTAAAAACTATTTCAGGCTAACAATAAGCAGAATAATATAAGTATAAAAAATGTATGCCATGTCATAAATAAGGTACAAACAAGTATTTTTCTTGAGAAACAACTCGTAGGTTCCATTGTAAAAACCCCTACCGTGATTTGAACCCAGGACTTAAGAGTAGGCTTCACCCTGAAAACCTGTGATACCACACACAGATCGTAAACTATAACTTTATACCTATCAACCAAATAGTAATTTAAGCTACAAGGTTCTTTAATTTATAAAAAATACATACTATAAAGAATAAAGTCAAATAATTGTAACTTTTTTTTTTGCCTTTTACAATGCTATTTTTATGTGATAAATATTAAACAAGAAAATATACTAGAAAAAAGCAACCAGTCTCATGTCATGTTTTTCTAGTATATTTTCTTGTTTAATATTTAACAAAGTCAAATAAATTCAAATATAGGTAGAGTCGGGGAACTTCCCGAGCGTCCAGGGTTTCTTTGGGAAACGTTTATACGAAAAGTAATATGGTTAAAGAATTAAATATTGTGATATAGATATAAAAGTTTTCTATAAATTTGTAACTTTTTGAAATATCGCTCCCTAAATAAACGCTACTGGTCAACCGGGAAGTTACCCGATTGTACGTAGTAATAACGTACCTCAACTCAACGCCAACTCAGACTTGGATTGGCAGCCGTCAGATTCGATTGGGTAATAAAAGCGACAATGGTGCGTAGTCGGGAACGCATCGACAAGGATTATGCAAGTGCGTTGGCTTAGCACGGCAAATAATGCGAAATAACTTGCAGCTAAAGCTTACCAGGACGATCGCGAATACTGGATAGGGCAGATATTTATCTACTTTTTCTCTTTATCACAATTTGAAAAACGATGAAGATGCTGAAAGTCATTTTTATTTATAACTTTTTAATTTTGCATTTTACAATGCTATTTTTATGTGATAATTTTTAATCAAGTAAATATACTAGAAAAAAGCAACTTGTCTCATGTCGCCCTGACGGGACTCGAACCCGCATCCTTGGGAATCCGGCCCAATGCACTGATCAATTATGCTACAGAGACCTACGAGAACACGTTGAAATTCTCTAGTATATTCACCTTTTTCTACGGTGTTGGCCACCGTCGTTTCATCAATGAGAGAAATATCCTCGCATTCGAAAGAAACATCTTTACAGATGTTTGACTATCGATTAAGATGAAACTGCCATCTACTTATAACTTTTTAATTTTGCATTTTACAATGCTATTTTTATGTGATAATTTTTAATCAAGTAAATATACTAGAAAAAAGCAACTTGTCTCATGTCGCCCTGTATTTCTCTCATTGATGAAACGACGGTGGCCAACACCGTAGAAAAAGGTGAATATACTAGAGAATTTCAACGTGTTCTCGTAGGTCTCTGTAGCATAATTGGTCAGTGCATTGGGCCAGATTGCCAAGGATGCGGGTTCGAGTCCCGTCAGGGCGACATGAGACAAGTTGCTTTTTTCTAGTATATTTACTTGATTAAAAATTATCCCAGTCATTTTACACAAAAAAAACAATATTTTCACAATTTGCAGCCCAGTCCCAGGATGTCTGAAATATTAGATAGATTTAATTCAGCTGATTCTTATCACCTGATTTAAAAAAAAACCTCAGCAAACAGTTGGCTTCTAAGCTATGAATCCCAAATATTATAATCTAAATATATTGGATTTATTACCCATTGATCCGCAAAATGTATTGACGCGCTGCCCGCAAATTAATGCAAATGCAGAAACAGTGAACACCTCGTACCTAAAGACGCTATATGGAAAAAGCTTGTACTTTTCGATATAAAAACTATAGGATGGTTAAAGATGTTACAAATCTGGTAATAATATAAATTTCTACATAGGTACCTTTATCTAAATTTGTAATGTACCAGAAACACGGTTTTATGAGATAAATATTAAACAAGAAAATATACTAGAAAAAAGGCAACTAGTCCCATGTCATCCCGCCAGGGCGACTAGTTGCTTTTTTCTAGTATATTTTCTTGTTTAATATTTATCACATAAAAATAGCACTGTAAAATGCAAAATTAAAAAGTTATAACGGTTTTATGACTTTACCTCAACACTTTTTCTTGTCCGAGCGTGGTCCGATTACAGACGGCGTGTTATCTCGTTGTTGCAGCTATAAAAAAATCGAGAAAAATACATCAACCAACTTCATTTAACCGAACTGTGTCACTATGGTTGCAAATAAGTTTTCTTATAAAAACCCAGCATGGCTGTATCTCATCCAGTAGAAATACATCAATGTACCAGTAGATTTACAGAGCTTGGTCGTCCCTCGGATTAGCGACGGCGTGTTATCACGTCGTTGCAGTTATTCGAAACTTCGACTACCGACGGGGGAGAAACTCCATCACCTTTATTTAACTGGACGGTGTCAATATGGGTGTAAATAACTAGTCTTCTTATTTTTTTATAGATATTCGCTACGTAAGTCTTGCTTATAATGATAGTCTATTTATTAACTCTGTATTTGTAGCCTTTGTAATGTTAACAAGTTCTGTTTCGTTAAAATAACTAGTTGGCAATGTGTAAACGTTTTGGTTGGTGGTAAGATTGTTGTAAGGCCGCCTGGCTAGCTACCACCACATACGGGCTGGTTGCGCCGGTATGCAATTCAAATGTGCCGCGTCAATAATTTGTTAGTTGGCTGCATCGATTCCAATTTCGATTATTTAATTTGGTCGACACTCCCCATCCTCACTTCCCTATATTCTATTTCCCTTTCGCACATACCTTGTCTTGCAAAAGAGAGAGCGAGACATTGCTGCGCTCACTAACGCTGGTGGCTCTCATCGCAACACTGTTGGCAACACTGCCGGCATAAGAAGACAGGGGGCTTTGTTTTTCTAATGGCCGCTTGCGCGTGTGCACCGATTTATCAAGATTTAGTGGCCTAATCACGAAGAACCTTTTTTATAGCTGGATGTGAATTATGATTCCGCCGAATGTCTCAAGAAACTGCAACAGCCATCTCCAGTAACGCCCCAGCACCTAAGCAGCATCACGAGGCGGTCAAGGTATCGTGCCCTTTCTTGTATGTTGTTGACCTGGCGTTCTTTAACCATAATTTGTTCGTTCGCAATTCAGTCCACAAATTTTGAATAGCCATGAACCATTTGCTGCCCTTTACAGTCAACCAGCAGTTAAGATAAGATAGCCAGTTCCTCAGTGGTAGATGATTCCACGAGAGGCATGCTTCTATCTTCAGCCTCATCAATACAGGTAGGAATGATGAAGGCTAAGCGTCTCCCCGTTGTTCATAAAAACAAAAAAATGTTTACAACAAACAATTTACAAAAACTAATCACAATCTACATCGAGTTTTTTTGCTACTTACATAAAACCCATTACTGAAAACCGCATCAAAATTTGACTAGTACTTTTGGTTTTGCACAAACAAACGTTTACTGCAGCGCCCCCTAGTGAGTTGTCACCGTAATACCTATCTAAGAACGTGCACAAATCAAACCCAATCAATGAAAACTGCATCAAAATCAGACTAGTAGTTTTTGATATAAATGCCAACATTGGTTTGCACAAACAAACAAACAAACAACATCCTCTCACCCCAAACGTATGTACCGTCTCCGTACTGTCGTGGGTAAAAATTAACAGAATATATAAGAACATTAGAATAGTCAGGCGTGTGTTTTATCGTAAAAGCTCAGAGTTCTATGATCTGAGATTGAAACTGATATAAAATTTTTACTCAGACGCGGAAGCCATAGCTAAAATTATAGATGTGACATAACCTCACTTCTGTCTGTCTTGGAGAATCGAACTGCACCACAAATTTTGCACCCTAGAGACCAGCTTCGACTCGGCCAGCCATAAACTAGCGATCATATCACCAATTCCATGCCCCAGAGGTTTGATTACTGTTTGATTAGAGCACTGAGGAGGATGAGGATTTCCACCTCCCCATTGTGTCATAATAGCATACCTATTCTTTTGACAATAGGTTGAACACCCTTACAGATCCGACTGAAGGCAGCTCAATATTGCTCATAAAAATTATAAAAGTACTTCAAGGAGATCATTCTTAATGGGCCGTCTTCTAAAAGTGCCAACCAACAAAAAAAATGGTACATATGATAAAATCTGGTCGTTTGGAGCAATAGTTGATATGGCCTTAAAATTTTAGAATTTCTCTAAGTCAACGTTTCCAAGTTTAAAGATTAGCCATTATCATACATTCCTTAATATCTAAAAATGCTAAAAATTAAAAATTCATTCATATATATGTATCCGAAATTCCGAAGTCATTGCGAAACAAAATGATTTAGTAGCCCATCATTTTTATAGTTACAGTGGTACTGATTAGATTTTTTTCACGTACGTAATCTTTATATTTGTTGCAGGGACATTATTAGATGTGTTATTAGATGTGAACATATAATTACCAATAGTTTTTTTTACAAATAGTTTAGAGCAACGGGTCTCAAACGCGACATTTATTATGAGCTTGACGTTTCGGCTGTGTGGCTACAGCCGTGGTTATAAGCATACTGATGGTGCGCGGCGTCGTCTGTTCGGACGGGCTTGAAGATCTTTGACCACCCTCAAATTGACACTTTTTTCATTTTTATTATTGTTAGTTATGTCATTGCGGTACACAACGTTTGTTTTGAACGGTAAAACTCGCGGCTTGCACTTGTTAATCACTGAATTCCACGCTGATGACAATTTAAACCCCTCCTCCCGATTGAAATTTTTATACTTCTTGATTTCAATTGCTTTTCATACCATCATAGTATGACAATGACAATCGGTGAAGAGGATTTTAGGATCATGTAACTCCAGCCAATGATTAACTCCAGCTTCATGAAGATGTTCAGCTACCGCGGATTTACTCATCTGTCTATTTTAAACATCTGCGATATGTTATTTGACCCGTTCTGCGATTGTCTGCTTCGTTTGTCCAATGTACGAACTACCACAGCTACCATCGATTTTATAGACACCCGGAGTCTGAAAAGGTATTACGTCCTTTGGCGATCGTAGTTGCTTGTAAGTACTTCATAATAAATGTCGCGTTTGAGTCCCGTTGCTCTAAACTATTAGTATAATGGAACGCGAAAGTTTAAAATCTTATAAGGTTTTTTTACAGTTTCAAAAATCCATAAATGTATGAAAATAATCAGAACATGTAATCAGACAGATAATCTTTAAACATAAATAAAAAAAACTTCACTTATGTGGCCAGTGATTTTGACAAAGGAGGTTTGTGTTGAAATTAGCCGTTAATTCAAAACAATTTCATGAAAGAAGATGTCGTATTTATTATGTAACTATAAATTTTCGGAACAACCTAGGTATTTGTTATATAGGTGTAAATAAATGTATACAATTACATAGGCATACATTTCGATGATGGTTTTATGAGAAACGGCGTCTATTGTGTAGTTTTCTGTAAAACTGTTTCTTCAGAAAAATCTAGACGGTATTTCTACATTTCCCACTTAACTTTTACCAAAGAAAAGCGGACATACTTTAATAGTTTTATTTAAAACTAAAAAATTAACTCGCCGCAGTACCTGATTACTCCCATCTCGTCCAAACTGTACTACTTTTTAAAACAACCGACAGTAGGACCATTAATGTGACGTCAACGAGCCTACAACAATTTGTCATAAAGTTAACCGAGGGGCCTACTGCCATCTCTTAGCGCAGTATTGTTTCAATCTTACCATGCTATTAAGTGCTACGACCTTCAAAGTCAAAGTCAAAGTCAATATCATTTATTCAGTCTAGGCTGTTACAAGCACTTATGAACGTCAAAGAACGTACGCCATCGGTTCACAAACCCTACGGCGGGAGACCTTGTAACGAGAAGACAGGCAAGAAACTCGTCAAGGGCTGTTTTTTCTCCCTGTTTTATTTCATACAGCAGGGAGAAAAAAACAGCCCTTGACGAGTTTCTTGCCGGTTCTTCATAAAGTCAACTTGTTTTTTGACGTAAGTTTTGTAAAGTCTTCGCTTACTAAAGCGCGATGTGTGTCAAAATGTGACAACTTCAATGCAAACAAAAAGTTCTTATGACATGATTGTTTCTAAAATATGATGGTAGGCCCCAGAGTCGCTCGCCCGTTATGCCTCGTCCAGACTAATTTCTCGAGCCATTGTTCATTCATTAGAATTCGTGTGTCTTCGAGTGGGTACGCAGCTTTATCAGTCGAAATTGATCGGAAACTTGAAAGTGTTAGTTATTTAAATGCTGATTACTTTGATGTTAGTAATTGGAATGGCCGAAAATAATTGTCTGAAAAATTAGATATCAATGATTTGAGCGTATAAGCACTTAATCAGCAGATCGTATAGTCGTTTTGTTAAGAACGAATATAAACCTAACCTATCTGTGTATAATTAATACATTAATAACATGTTAAAAATTGTATACAAAATGAGTCAAGCCAAGTTTGTTTTAAGTTTGTAACAAAAAAAGTTCGTTTCTAATATATTGACAGTTTTACAAATGACAAAATTCTTTATGCATTTTTCTTTCGATGACAAAATCCTGATCAAGATAATTATAAGTAAGTATATCGTGGGTTGTAGGGACACAAATCCTACAAACCACACGTTTTTATTTATAAACTATTTCAAAACCTACACAATTGTTAAATAACAAGTGTGTAAGTGATATTCATAATTGGCATTGAACACTTATGCAACCAATAAACGTTACAAATCGGCATTGTTCTAACACCAACTGCTTTCATACAGTCAGCTAAACATCAAATCTAACACGTCGTCTTAGACCACGCTCTAATCGCCTACGTAAAAGGAGTCACTTTCTTATGGCAACTGCTAAGGTTGCCCTTGATTGTACTGTCAACAGCAACGACAGTTTATACAAAATGACAAATTTCTACAGACAAATCTGAACTCAACGTCATATGTCTTAAAGTCCAAAGTCAGTTGAAGAAAATTGACAGATATGTGCTATTGGTTGTACTTATAAAAACTCGGCGCTCTAGATTTCAAACAAAATTACTGACAACAAACCAACAGCGTCAATCACTTTGGCTAATGGTTCTGATGATCTTATCTTGAGAGCCATAAGTTGTCAGCGAGAGCTACACAAACAAGGCTCATTTGGAAATTGAGAGCAGTAGCCTTTTTAAATAAGCTTAAGCTGTCATAAAAATGCCTGAAACGGCCATTTGCGTAGTAAATTAGGTCTGTTATTGAAATTTTCTTTGTAGACATCTGCACGCACGTATTATTTGAATTACACGTTAATTCATTTGCTTTATTACATACACATTCAAACCCTACTTATTTGATGGTATAGATAGTAATTATATAAAATTATTCTGCTTATTTGGTGTAGACGGTAATCTTCATGAAATAAAACTAATTATGTAGGGATTGCCTACAATATTCGCCGGAACAAAACAATATAGAACACAAAGCCAAGCCATCTGACCATCCAATGTGACCTATCAAATGGACAGCTACGTTCAGTTCACAATGGCTACCACGGCCCCTCAAAATATCGCCTTATATCAACAAATACTCGAATCCTACTTTAACCAAAGAAGCCCGACGTAAGCCCAAATTTATCTAATCTGACCTATCAAATAGACAGCTACCAGTTCAGTTCAGCGGCTACAAACAGTTCGCGATGGCTGTTACAGCCCCTAACAACATTGACTACCACTATTATAATATGGTAACAGATTTACTCAGAAACCTCAGAACAAGTAACAAATACTCTTATCCTTTAACAATAATATTCTCCACCAAACAAGCCCGACGTAAACCCAAAGTTATCTAATCTGACCTATCAAATGGACAGCTACCAGTTCAGTTCAGCGGTTACAAACAGTTCGCGATGGCTGACACGGCCCCAAACAACATCGCATCGCCCAAACTGGCTGACCGTTAACTGGCTAGATATTAATCATAATTTTCTCTGACGCGACTCGCTCAAGTGTTTTAGATGGCCAACATTATCCGAGAGGTTAGCAAGACGAGGGATACCAAATAGATGTTTCCAAAACCCGGATACAGTGTAATATTTGTCTTACATAAATACTGTTTACACGTTTCAACTTTGGCGTTGCATTATAAATATATCTACGTATGTGTATTTCACCCACCTAAAATTCCCGATGTTACGGCCAAATTACACGTGGTCACAGGCTGACTCAAGGCGTTTAATACAAACGGGTATTAAACGCCTTATAAGACAACGAAATAACACTGCAGATATTTGTAGAAATCTATGCATAAGTGTAAACGAATCAAACGAAATGGCAAGTAGTTTTATCTGTCAGTTCAACGTTTGAACGTTTTAGCCACTGATCCAATTTTGATAAATTTCGGTTAACACATGATTGGACTTTTGGAAAGGTTGCACTCATTGTTGCTATAGTTAATTTTCCACAAAAGGAAAGTCACGGTTAAAAAGAAATCAGCATTTTTTAATAATAACTTAAGTCTGGAGCTCAAAAGTGTGGATTCAAGAACAAAAGTCCAGATATATTCGGACGGATGGTAATCCTAAGTAGTACTGTATTCGATATTGTTCGTGTTGTGCCGGAATGCGCAAGAGTCGATGCCGGCTACTGTTGTTAATACTTGTAATTAATAACGATCGCGCTTGGCTATTGTTTGTGTTCTTACCATCTATTTCGGTAGTTAAATGGGAGCTTTTTTGGCGACAAAAAAAATTGTGATGTAATGTTTTTGGTTGGTTGACTGAAGTTAGACACTAAACTTATTCTAGTTCAATTATTAAAAAAAAATACTTTTGTTTTTTGTATTTTAAATCAACCTGACATTATTAAATTAGTAATAGTTATTACAGCTTTTATTATATTTACTTTAGTGATAAATTTGAAAGCCTGCAGCTGAGCCTGCCTGACAGTCGCTATAGCCAAAGTCGGCTGAAAGATTATTAATATTATAAAGTTGAAAAATCTTTTGTTTGTAATGATTTGATTAAGTATAGCACTGAGGACCGAATTTGAACAAAAGTGATTAAAATGGTTGCTCCACTCTTGGAAAAAGCATCATATTTAACAGCACACTTCGGATTTAGTCCACGTGAACAGAATCGCGGACAGCCGTAAGTCCGATATGAGAAGTAACTTCATTCTTTTTTGCATAATAGTGCAAATCGCAAATACTAGGTTACAGTTACGTGAAACAAGCTAGTAAATACAGTGATCAGTGAAGCAAGAACTTGCGTAAGAAACTGAACAGACCATCACCCTAACATCACTAGACCTCAGAGCCAAGTATTGACCAACCAATGATGGATGGTGCAACATGAAAATTGCAGGCAAAATAGCCAATATGTTTGCAAAACTACGAACAATATACCTGTCGAAAGATTCTGATCAAACAAGGTATTGATGGAAATTGGACGGATAATAGTTTCATGTTCCCACGATGCGCCATAGCAATTACGTGATGCGTTGATTGTATTGTTTACAAATTATTAATATAGTAAACACGGTACGGCGAATACATCGATATTGATCAGGCGTGTCAATTTAATTAAATTTTTCGACATAAAGCGGTATTTCATAAAATGTCAAGGTTTAAAATGTATGAAAGCTATTCTCGTGGTACGAACATTATGTTTGGTAATTATATGTAATGATCAATCTTGGGATACCGTTAGCAACATGTCTTAACAACACATTGTACAAATACCCCTTGTGTTTGGATTAAGATAGTAATTGACCTAGAGAGGTAATCTTTCATCCAATAATGCAGATATTTTTATACACTCGGACTCTCGCATCCTACGCAGGTTCTTCTGTTCTATTATTACTGTATTATTAATAGGTGTTCTATTATTACTTTATTAAATAATTTCTAATTTTTTTTAGAATCGCAGCCCAAGGAGAAAAAGAAACGTTTTCGTGAGTTACTGCAGTTGGTGGTCGGCCGGGTCTGGGGGTCATCGTTTAAGTCTCTCGTCCACGTTTAAATTCACGAAACCAATAAGTAATTGTTGCAAACGCAGGAGCAGACTCCCCAAAAGCAGCTTGTATATTTTCTTGAGATTCCTTGAAGGGCAACCCTCGTTTATAATCATAGAAAATCATATAATCATAGCACGAAAAGATTCCCGCGAGCCGTCCATTGTTGCAAACAAGAAAAGAGTGACAGATAATCTTTAAACATAAATATATAAAAAAAACTACATATAGGTGGCCAGTGATTTTCAAAAAGGAGGTTTGTGTTGAAATTAGCCTTCAATTCAAAATAGTTTCATGAACGAAAAGGTTGTATTTATTCTGTGGCAATAAATTTTCGGAACAACTCTTGATGGAAAAACAGTATTTTTCTCTTGCATATTTCCCGTTCATACTCATTTCAGTAAGGAAGATAGGCATAACATAAATAACATCTGCACATCTATCAATCTTAATTTAATATAAATACAATTTACTACAACATAAGCCCAATTCCTGCAACAATGCGATCTAAAGATGCGAACAATAAATTTATCAAATGATATTTTATTTACACATGTCAGTTAAAAAATACTCTAGTACTAGGAAGTCATTAGTAACCATTGTGAATTGACGTGATTGACAGCTAGTTTGAGTTCATCATCCCAATTTGTAAATGTTTAGTGACTTCAATATTATTAAGAAGAATCGTTAACAGTTATTCTTTTTTTCGTTCCAAAATATTTGGTAACGAAGTCTCGTCATAGTCGTAGTCATATGTTTAGATTCCCTATAAACTGATCGACTAAAAATTACTAAATTGTGCGACTGAAAGTATAGGTGTGTTTGCAGAAAAAATTGTTTAGGTTAGGTTAGATTTTTGTCGTTAAAACATTTTTTTAATCGATCGGTTAATTACTACCCTAAGAAATACATGAAAGTTTTGATATTGTTTTTAGAAATTTTTACTCCTACATATATTTTAATTTGTGAAATTCAAGTTAAATCATGTGAAATTTATGTACGAGTATCTACATTCAAACAATATTACGAAC
This sequence comes from Chrysoteuchia culmella, assembly GCA_910589605.1. Classification (NCBI taxonomy): domain Eukaryota; kingdom Metazoa; phylum Arthropoda; class Insecta; order Lepidoptera; family Crambidae; genus Chrysoteuchia; species Chrysoteuchia culmella. The sequence goes on from OU342653.1 coordinate 15,262,422, forward strand.
GAAGCTCGTTTTCGTGTAAAATAAAGATACAAGAAATCTTTATATTGCGATTCTGTGAGAGATACTCCTATTATACGGTATTTTGAATCTTTGTCCCTTGGGTTCGATATTCCCTTTGGTAATTGGGGTCTGGTATTTAACAATAATAATAATCTCGATATTCTCTATATGTAATAGAATCTATCTGATTGGCAAAGTAGTATCTTAATTATAAATTTTTAATTTTACAATGCTATTTTTATGTGACAAATATTAAACAAGAAAATATACTAGAAAAAATATCCTTGGGAGTCCGGCCCAGTGCATTGGGCCGGACTCCCAAGGATGCGTGTTCGAATCCCGTCAGGGCGACATGAGACTAGTTGCTTTTTTCTAGTATATTTTCTTAGTATCTTAATGATTTGGAGAAGGATAAAATGATCAATGTACTTGCAAAAATATTGCGTCATCTTTAGCCTTACGTTTTAAAAGAAATATAGATTTTGTCAACAAATTCACAGACAAAGCTATAGTTAGCCAATAATTGTGGCAAAATAATCAGAAACTTATCCAAAAGCTATAGATATTGTAATTTAAAGCCCTTTATTAGTAAACACGTGTTTAATTAACTTGTCAATTATTTGTATTGCGATATCCAAAATTGTATTGGGGATTATTGCACCCCGCGGAGAATGTACTGTAATTGCATATTATTTGATGTTGAAAATTATTTTCAGATAATATAATAACGCAAACATAAATCACTTCTACATGTTTGCCACCTAATTAAAATTAATTGTAAGTTAATGAAGCATATGATTTTTCTATCGATACAATTTTGATTTTCCTTCAAACTTTCCTTTGGGCTAGATCGGGATAAAAAGAAAACCGATTTGAGATAAAAAAAAAATTTGCTCCTCCACGCAGTCCTAATCTTTACTAAAAAACAAACTAAGTTTTTATTTGTGTAATTTTTGAATCATCTTTTTATTTTGAAAGCTCAATACTTGAAGAAGATTATAGGTTATCTAAACCACGTTGTTTCTTAGGAGTAAAGTAAAATAGTAAACATGTGAATAGCACCTCTTATTTCTGAAAATATTTTTTCTTTTATGTTTTTGCTAATAAATAAACTACTAAATTATTATCATGTTACCACAGAAACAAAGTCGCAGCAGAAACAAGTAAATTAAAACAAAGGATTTACTTGTGGTTCTTACTAGATAATAGGACTCGGGAAGATTAGGATTTTGGGAAGGCAGGATTCTTAGACCCTACCCTCATATATAATTCAGTGGATCGAAAAGTGTGTCGCTAAGTTGAACAACCTCTAAGCCTTATTTAGGCAATGCTGTTAATGAGTCATTAGCTAATCTGACAACAAAGGGTCGAGAGGATGCGATAAGATTCGATGTGCCAAACCCGATGTCGAATTTTTCATTACTTGGCTTATCTTAAGGCTTATCTTGCCCTAGTTGTGTGAAATGTGGGTAGTGGTTATCGGGAAACATATTGTTTGGAACTCTTGGAAAAGGAAAAATGGGCCGTTGTTGTATTTAGGTATGTCTTTAATTAGGTAAATGTAACGCACCCAGGAAAGGAATGAACAGCCATAAAGATGATTTTAAATTATCAGAGCGATCTATTAGTAAACGAAAGGAAAGATTCGTTTCTCATCAAAAGGGCGACCTCAGGTTGAAATGATTGGTTGATTGATGAAACCTACCTTTGTAAGTTCGTATGTATGTATAAAATAGATAGATATTTTTTCACAACATCACGCACACTTATAGCCAGTTTCAATAATCTATCTTTAACCAAAGATAGACCTATCTTGGTTACGTTACTTATCAGACGCTGTTACTTTGGACTGATTAACAAGATTATAGGATAGGTTATTTGAAACCGACTGTTAGGGATAAAAGTGCAGGGCACATAGCGCTATCAGACCACGCAGACAGATGACAGAGGCAGATTGTTGACAAATAAAAAACACATACCTACCAATTTGTTTCTAACTTAACCTTGAGCCATACTAATGTGTTTATGACCGAAATAAAATGTTATATCTAATGGTGCAAATTGCTTAACCGATAGCTACAGAGGTTGCTAAAAGTGCTAAGTGGTTTCTTAACACTATCGATAGCTTATCACCATAGATGATGCTTTATTGTATTTTTTTATCTGTCTTGTGTTAATTGCCTTTACGAATTTCCGAAACGATTATCTTAGACTAAGTTTTCGAACATTTTGTGTGATGATATCACCAATTATTTAAATAAATAAATAAAAAAAAATCTACTTAGAAAAAGTTTTACAAAAAAGTTTGTAACATTTTATTATGAACACTGCGGGCCTACTATTACCATCTACTATTAGAAACCAGCATGTCTGAATGTTTTGTTTTTATTGAAGTTGTCACAATTTGATACACTTTATGACATCACAAAACTTCCGACAGAAAACAAGCTTACTTTGAGAGATTCGCAGTACGAAATAGCATGGTAAGATTGAAACAATATTACGCTAAGAGATGGTAGTAGGCCCCTTGGTGTTGTGAGATGAGCGGAGTCTTAGCGTAGTTCTCTCCGCTCTCAATGGAACGTAATTCTGGCTTTTTAAATCACATAACTTTTATATCTGTGAAAGCTTTAATCGCCTCTGCGGTCTAGTGGTAGCACCACCGGTATCAGACAGAGATGTCCCGGTCGATTCCCAGTGGGAGTACATATTGTATTCGGTGTGATTGATGGTAGGACTTGTTGTTAGTCCACCTGGCTAGCTACCACCATCTTATCTAAGCCTGACGCCATAACTACAATGTTTTTAAATGCCATACAGATATAAGCCAGGGAATCCTAGCTTATATCAAAACCACATACCACATCAAAACCGGCATGAAAACCATCGTGTACTTGAATAAGTATAGGATGGTTTTCATGCCGGTTTTGACGTAAAATATCCACGAGGACAAGAAAGCTATTATTGTATGAATAAGTAGCTTTCGCGACTACAGTTAATAGAACTAATACAAGTTAATAGTATTTCCGTTTTGTTCCTAGTATGTTGCTCCCGTCATAATGAGAAACTTTAGAAGGAATACATATAATAAGAAGCCACTTAATTTGAAAGTTGTAACTTAATTTACAAGTAGGCGAAGAAATTAACTCAGTTTCAGCTTGTGAAGCGAACGCATGCGTCATTTCTTTTTTGTATTTTATTTTAAGACTTACATATAAAAGCTTCTTGATTCATTAACACTTTGAGTTTATATGTGTAAAGAATCAAATCCTCATGACTTTTCACTTCTTACGACATTTTTAGGGTTTCGTAGGCTAAAGGCAAAAAATGAAACCCTCATAGATTCGGCCAATCCGATGTTTGTCACAGCAACTTTATTCCAAAACTATGAGGATTACACAGTTGAAACTTGGTAGGTAGATGTATTCTGTTTTTACACAAAAATATAAAAATATATGAATTAAGGGGGGGCTTACATGGAACTGACACAGATTTTTTTTTCATCAAAGCTATACGTGTGGGGTATCTATAGATAGGTCTTTAAAAATTGCATGGAGGTTTCTAAAACGATTTTTTCTCAAAGTTAACCGTTTGAAAGATGTACACTTCCAAAGTGGTAAAATGTCACAGCCACTTTATTCCAAACTATGAGGATTACACAGTTGAAACTTGGTCGGTAGATGAATTCTGTAAAACGCTTTACGGTTTTTTCACAAAAATATGAAAAATTATGAATTAAGGGGGAGGGGGGGGGGCTCCTCATACATGGCACTGTTATTGAAATATTTTTTTTTCATCAAACCTATACGTTTGGGATATCATTAGATAGATCTTTAAAAATTACATTGAGGCTTCTAAAACAGTTTGTTCTTTATAAAAACTTTCAACAAAAATTGGTTTGAACGAAATATATTTAGTAGTTATAGCACATTTTCCAAAACCGCAAATATAACTTTTTCATTCATACAAACACTATGAAAAATAAAGTTATTTTGCAGACGAAAAATTATAGTGGCATTTTGGCAATAATAATAATAGAAACTTTATTGCACAGGATACAAAAACAAGCGCATACAGAGAAAATGACAGAAAAGAGGAACACACAATAGGCGACCTTATTTCTACGTAAAAAATCTCTTCCAGGCAACCTTGGGTGAGAGACGAAACCCTTTATGTGCGAGTTCGACTTGCACTTGGCCGATTTTGTTTACTATGTAAGTATTAAGTCAAAATAACCTTCTTATGCGACAATTGGCTGTGTCTATTTAGATACGGCGTTGTTTGTACAACCTACACATATCCAGAAGACTTTAAACACACTAGGAAAAGCCTTCAGGATCCAAGGACCAAGTCTAAGATACACAAAGCCTTAGGTAGATTGGTTGCTTTACAGGAGCGTCGCTTGAAAAGTCACCAGGACTAGTCTGTGAATATTTGATGACGTCATTAACTAGGAGGTACCCTCCTGGAGGCTCCTTTGTCTTGTGACACTGTGCAATAGAAATAGACACATCTACAGGTCAAGTATGGGAACCGATGTGTTTGTTAGAGTTTTATGCACAGACCTATATCGAGATAGACGAAAAGAGAGCATCAAACTGTCTGAAAACCTAGCGTGTCGAATTTTTCGTACCCACGATGACTTGGTGATGTGGAAGAGCTTTTCAAAGAAAGCACTGCACAATTAACCATTTTCGTTTCTTAGTGACGCGAGTTTTCATGGCAATGGTCTTAAGCGGACTGACTTAGATCGGAAAACTTTTAACGTCTATCTCGATATAGTGTGGCTTTATGGTGTTTCTTTAAAATATGGGGTTAAAAACTGAAACTGTATTTGTTTTTCTATTAGCTAATGAAAGGAAAAGCTTCAGCGTTATACGTTTTGTTAATAAATATTAAACAAGAAAATATACTAGAAGAAAGCAACTAGTCTCATGTCGCCCTGACGGGATTCGAACCCGCATCCTTGGGAGTCCGGCCCAATGCACTAACCAATTATGCTACAGAGACCTATGAGGACACGTCGAATTTTTCTAGTATATTCACCGTTCTAGTATATTCTGCCACCGTCGCTTCATCAATGAGAGTATATCCTAGCATTCGAAAGAAACATCTTTACAGATGTTTGACTATCGAGATGTTAGTGCATTGGGCCGGACTCCCAAGGATGCGGGTTCGAATCCCGTCAGGGCGACATGAGACTAGTTCTTATATTCTAGTATATTTTCTTGTTTAATATTTATTACATAAAAATAGCATTGTAAAATGCAAAATTAAAAAGTTATAACGTTTTGTTAACTTTCGTAAAAGCTTCAATGTTGTCATTGTAAAAACTTATAAATGAAATATAATGTGCTTAAATAGTTTATTTCATAAACGTTTTTAATAAACCGCTTCAGGACATTTTTGTGCAATTATAGGGTTTGTGTTTACATTTAAATTGACTGTAGATGATAATGATTTTTTGCTAATTAATTCTTATGTTTACAGAGTCGAGTCGACGTAAATTATTATATTTAATTTAAATATGTGTTTTAAGTGATTCATTTAATATTGACTAATGTTATACGTACCTTTGTTTAAATAAAATTATCATTGTATCTCCATATTTGATAATATCACCCATCAAGATTACAAACTACCTATCATATCAAATTTAACAGTCAACACCAAAACCAACGACTATGATAATCGTTATTGATGCTTTTGTTTATAATTCTGATTATGTAAGCGTATTCTCACCAAGTTCCAATTGACTGATTCACCGATCGCCTTAAGTTGAACAAGCTTGCCATAATAATGTGCTAATTTAGTTCCGTGGGCGCTAAGCCGAAGGCTCCAATTGTTCCGAACAATAGGCCGACGCAAATACTGATAAAACACCATTCAAGATAACTCTAAATCCTTAACCCACATTATTACGTAACAAGCCATAAAGTGCATTCCATGGTTATCGCTTCTTTTGTATTCAATTAGCCTTGCATTTAGATTACTGATGCCTTTCACGACGACAGTGGTAACGAGTGTGGTCAGCTGTCAAAATGTCCAAACAATCAAGCACCGGCCGCCATTCAATCACAATGTAAAATAAAACCTTGATATGTCACTATTACATTACACCATAAGTTGAGCGCAACAAACGAACTAACAATGCGACGCGTCGATGGATGCTAACAAAAAGTTTCGAATTTAGCTTTGAGCAGTGATAGTGATAATATCGTTGTACAAGTCAAGATTCGATTCGGGTTACATTGTTCAGTCTAAAAGTCTTTCAGAGGTGGGTCAATTTGGACAACGCGTGATCGGATTGCGCAATGGCGTTGTGTATCCACACATAGCGTACGTGACCACGGGGAATTTAACAGCTGCTCTTTAATGCGTCGATGCTCACATTGTAATGAGGTTAGTGTTGTATTATACACTTCTAAGTTAACACCTTTCATATCAACCAGCTTAAAAATCGTGAAAATATGTACCCGAATTATATACAAATAATTTGACAATAACACCTCTGTACTTGTATTGTAACGAAGTGTTTCCCAGTTGAATAAACTAAACTTACACAAAAAATCATCTTTTCCATAGAGCTTTCTTTATATCATTAAAATAAAGAGAAAGCTTGTTAATTAAAAAAAATATAGAAAATTTTATTCGCGTATCGTAAAAAACCTAATAAAAAAATATAAAATTGAATGAAACAACCCTTAACATGTACGTAACTTACATCTACGTAAGGCGGCGAAAGAACATAGAGTATATTGTATGAAAATATATCCCATATCCTATCTCATCACCATCGATAAGTCCTCACATTTTATCTAAGCCCATAAATTCCTTAAGAGATAATATTAAATATAATTTTATCACCATCGCGGACGTACAATATCTGATAGACACAGGTCATAAGTTAACCAGTTAAGAGACCACAAATAGTTTTATGGGGCCTGTCCCGTAAATATTGAAGCTCGCTGATTTGTTAAGATCCTATAAATCGGTTGGCGTCATGCGTAGTAGACCCACGGCGTTTGCGCCGGTAAATATGCAACAGAAGTTAATAGCTCGAGCATATTAAAAGCCAAGCTTTATTGGGTGTATTTAGGTGCCATGCCTTCGATTAGTTGCCTTGAGTGACCTTCTAAAGTATCACATCTTAAATATTTAAGATTTTGTAACTTTAGGATAAGCAAACTTTTTTGTAATTGAATGAAATAAACAGTTTTTGAAATAAAACAACTTTTACGGATATCAATCGCGCTAATTTCACGAACTAAGTTTCTCTTTTCTTATTATTAAAGATTTAAAATAACAAGTAAATCAAAAAATCAAATCAATAATAATTGTTGCCATAGCAAATGTCTAACCGTAACCGAACGAAAAAATAAATTTACTTTTCGAGGGTAGACTTATAAGTAGCCAGACATCCCGTGACCACGGCAGCTGAAAAGCTGCCGAAACGTCGGAAAAATCAAAAATACAAACATGGTAAAAATCCCGTTTTTCCTGTTAATGATAGTGTTAAAGTTTAAAGTGTAACAATTATTAATTTAATTTTTAGGGGACAAACAACATCTAACCATTTTCACGTCGCCAGGAAATTCCTGGTTTTTTAGGGGTTTTTTAGGAGTTTATTTAAAAAAGTAGTAGATATATATAACAAATGTTTTTAACACAAATAATAGAACATTAACAGGTACTTCATTCGAATACTAAATTACTTACGGAGAAAACGTTTTTCAAAAAACTCTACTGGTCGACCGGGAAGTTCCCCGATTGAACAAACGCATATTCAAGTTCAAAATGTGTTGTGTTCAATGAAATTATGTTTATCGACATTACGCTACGGCAGATGAGCGACGTAAAATCGGTAAGATGTGGCTTGACCGTTACCCATAAATTCGTTTTGCCTCTCATACTTGGAATATACGTGCGTAGTTGGCCATAAATGCAGTCTTTTTAGCTTAACATTTTTTTTATTAATGACGGGGAGACTCTTAGCCTTCATCATACATGATGTTAAGTATTGATAAGGCTGAAGATGGAAGCGAGCCTCTCCCGGAATCCTCAACCACTGAACTGGCTATCTTATCTCGAACTGCCGGAACACAACAATGCTGAAAACATTGTTGTGTTGGCGTCAGGCTTAGATAAGATGGTGGTAGCTAGCCAGGCGGGCTTACAACAAGTCCTACCACCAACCAAACCGAATACAATATGTACCCCCGCTGGAAATCGAACCCGGGACCCCTGGATCTGATACCGGTGGTTGTACCACTAGACCACAGAGGCGGTTACTTACTTACTCTCAGCGGGGCCGCATAATAAGCCAGGTTATTACAAAGTATTTAATGTCAGATTTTATGTACTACCTATAAGAAGTTAATTTTCATAGTAACATAAATTAGTATGATTAATTATAATGAGATAGACATTCCTAAAATAGTTGTACAGCTACCTAGTAGACACCTTTTATTAGTAAAACAATCTATTCTTTTACTACAACGAAAGCGTAGTCAATTTATATATATCAATACTTCGCTGTTTCTTGATAAATACCTGTACCTTTATCAGAGCATCGAATTAAGTACAAGACAAAGTCGACACACCAAGAAAAAGAAGACAGACTTTAATTGAAACAAGGAAAGTATGTTTTTTTTCCAAAACCAATAATCAATATTGTAGGTACCAACATCAACAATAGCCTTCTTATGATAATGTTTTACAATATAAAAATATTGAAAAATATCAACTCGGCCACAAGTGAATTCTCAGGTGGGACTCGAACTCACGACCTTTGGAAATCCGGTATAATGCTCTAACCACTGAGCTACGGAGATTTAAGTCTCGGTAGCTCAGTGGTTAGAGATTGGATACCAATATCTATAACCCATCTGAGAATTCACTTGTGGCCGAGTTGAAATTTACCAATATTTTTATATTTTAAAAAATTATCATAAGTATAGAAATAGCATTAAAAAATTCAAAAATCATTAAAAATTGCCATCTTGTAATCGCACATTGAACAAGTTATATCAAGCCCAACATGAATACGCAATGCGTTTTAGTCCAATAATATCTGTGATTTGACAGGTCAGCCAGGGAGCTTCGAAGATAATAAGCAGGACTAGCGGATGTTAATTATAAGAAAAGTTATTTTTTTTCCAAAATAAAATCAAAATTATACAAAATCAATAGACACCATGTAATCGCACATTGAACAAGTTATATCAATTGCCCAACATGAACGCAATGCGTTTCAGACCAGTGATCGTCTGATTCGACAGGCCAGCCGCCAAAGATCGGTATCGTACATTACCGCAATCCACAACACGCTCAGCGGCATCCGAGAGACCTTAGGGCCCAGTCACACTGTAACGATGCCATTTCGTTCTAGCCATATGGATGGATGAAACCTCTATAATGGCTAGAAACTCCGTAGTCTCACTTTATGGTAATCAAATTATATTTTTATCTGTTCTGTCTAAATTCAAATTTTCTCCGTTCCACGTTTCCTGTTCGGCGCATTTTGACGTAATCTTCCAGAAACCAGCTACCTAAACGGTACTATTTTAAAGTTGTTGTAAATAATTTATTTTTCTAAATACATCAGGAACCCGATACACGGGGTAAGCATAATTAGCTACTTTTTTTACTCATTATTTAGATTCAGTATTTATAACTAGGACTTTTCTATATCTTTGTATTTTTATATTGTTTCAGTTCCTTATTTCCATTAATTCAAAATTAAAGTCAAGTCTCCTGTGAACCATTCTTTTATTTATTAAACGAGTGCGGCGGTTCCGACGTTCCGGCGACTCTAGTGCTGCCGGACTAGGAGCCCCGTCACAACACTATGCCGATGCTTTCGATCCTAAAATCATGATAGCGAAGGTTGCGAGACCTCGACCATCGATGATGTCTCGGAACCTTCGATTTTTGCATACAGAATCTTTTAACTATGTAGGCGAGCACTAAGAAAGGATTTTTTGATATTCCCACGGGAACGGGAACCACGCAGGCGAAACTGCGGGAGGCCGCTAGTGATGAATATTGAGGAACTTGTACACGAATCATTAGCCTTAAAATACGCCTAGATTGTTGCTCCCGTCTAAAATTTTAAGTTTTGTACTTTTAAAAATATTAGCAAAGGAAGTTCGAAATCTGCCACCGGACATCCTATATATTGTGGCCAGGCCCTTACACAAGATATTGAATCGAGTAATCAAAGCGCCATGTCTATATCGCTTCAACAACGCAGCTATGGCTATCTCCTCAACGATCGATATTTGTTACATTCGAAATTAACAACTCTTTTTACCGCCCAAAAATGCAACATTACATCCTTACCACGCGATTTTCAGCTTTACTTTCATAACATTAAGGCATTGTCACCAACTTGTTATTAAAAAGCAGCTGTAAAATCAATATGGTTCGTCTCCGCATCACAAATTGATTCACTGTCAAAATCGACACAATCCATTGAATGTCGAATGTTTGCGATAGCATTCGTATCTTTTATTGAATTGACCTTTAACCGACTTCGACTAAGTTAACGACAATGCGTTAACGCATATGGTAAACTCGACGACTATAAACAACCTATAAATCATTATGGTAGTAATAAGAAATATTGTGCGCACATTCGTGTGCTAATAATCATCATTCTAACAAATCCAGATGTTTGCAATCAGATAAATGAGTAAGTCACATTCAGAACAATGGAAAAATTAGATGATCTATAATTTTTTTCTAGTATTTTATATTTAAAAATGGCATTGTTAATGCAAAAATATTAAATCATTAATTGATGTAAATTTCTACAAATGCGACTGCATTTAATTGGTTTACGAAAGGGAAATTGGAAAAGGAGAAAGGAAGCTTAAAAATATGTAAATAAATATCTATTTAAATAACATTCAGTTCTCTAATAATGAGCACAGGACAGGGTGGATGCTCTATAAAAGAACTATACACTATACACCCCTTTAATCGATAATAAAATATATACTTAGAACTCTCAAATTGTTTTAGAAACTTCACTGAAAATACAACCTTTGTTGACTGCTTTGTTACGTTTAAGGTGGCTTCAATAAATAAATTAGTAAATATTTCTTATACTCACACCAATTAACCTAGCCCCAAAGTAAGGACCTCATAGCAGGTGACACCTTGAAACCGGTGTACGTACCGCTCCACCACGGAGGTCGTCATTCAATAAAACAGCATCTCCAATATATTTATTAAACAATCTCAAGCAGGCAACAATCATGACTGAGTTTACTTAATGAGTTAATAAAGAAAGGCAATTATCTCTTCATACAACTGACAGGTGCGAGCACAAAACTTTCTACTTGAACTTCGTGCACCTACAGCAAAGCGTCGCGCAGTATTCTTAATATGTTTTGATGTTGTTACAAAATTGTATGAGAGTAACATATAGCTAGTTATTGTGTCATTAATTTTACGCCATTACGGAGCGCGAAATAAGTAAATCGAGCGCGAAATAAGTAAATCCCACGCGAACAAATTCGCGGGCAGAACACTAGTCTTATATAGGTAAATAATATAATAGGTTACCTATGAAATTGTCGATTTTTTTTCTGACTACTATGATTAAAAGTACATCAATTGCTTGATTTTATATTAAATTAAGATCATAACGGTCGAGAATCGGTAATTATAAAATTATTATTTTCGTTTCTTAGACGATAAATAGTACCTCGAAAGGTACTAATTTTTGTTAGCAAAAATGGCCACTTTATTGAATATAATTTATTAGATACTCATAATTTTTAGCATTAGATTTCTTAGTCTTCAGTACATAAAAAAATTGTGGCATTAAAATTTGCGGTAGTAACTATTACAAAAATTGTTAGTATGGAAAACGAACTTTCTTTGAAATTCTTCATACAAATCGGCAATTTCATAGGTAAAGACCTAATACGTAGGATGTTCCAAAATTGTTAGTGAAATGAAATTTTTTTATAATATAAAAAAGTTTATTTACAGCTTTTACCCCCTCCAATTCCAATGCACTATTGCATTCGGGTGAACCAGCTTTCAAAACATTTAAAAAACGTGTCTTGCCGAAATTCTTCGACGGCCTCGCCTACAGTGCAAAATCATTTCCAAAGGTAGAAACATCGCCTACATTTCCAAAGGTAGAAAAAAATGCATTTTTTTTAATGCAAATTAATAACAACGCATGGAGCTATATCTGGGCTATACGGAGGATGAGGTAACATTTGTACCCCCGAAGTTTTCAAATAGTCCATGGTTCTAGCAGCTGTGTGATCGGGCGCGTTATCTTGGTGAAAAAGAATGCCACGGTCGCCGCTCCTTGGGCGCTCGCTATCCAACTCCCCGAAAGCTTGAGGCAGACAAACTTCGCTATACTATTCACTAGTAACTGTTCTACGGTCTTCTAGCGGAATTACTGCTACTGGTCCACTGCGTAGAAAAAAAACCGCTATCATTTTTTTATTAACGCTCCGACCGCGAACAACGTTTGAGGGCAAATCTTCCTCTTCAAACACCCGTTGCGTGGATTGCTGCTTCGTGAAAGGATCTTAGCTATATATCCATGATTCGTCAGTTGTAAGAATGTAGGATACGTTCTGGGAAGTTCCTCCTTCGAACTTTTCTAACAGAAACTTGCACCAATAAATTTTGCTCATCGGTGAGAGGAGGAGGTATTCATCGCGAAGCAAGCTTCGTAACTTTAAGGTGTTCATGCAGGATGGTGGAAACTGTCATTGATCCAATGTTTAGTTCAGGCGGTAACTCTCGATGTATATATAATAATAATAATAATAATAAATCATTTAATCCTCACCATAATCATAACAATTAACAATTAACAAAATACCTTTAGTTAACAGATTATGGTGGACTGATACCTGAACTAGGTAATACCTGTGTCTCAGGCTATGGATATATAATATGTATATTTTCTCGCAAAAGCCACTCTACCCTGATAACGTTTTCATGAGTTACTGCAGTTGGTGCTCGGCCGAGTCAGGGGTTATCGTATAAGTTCTCTCGACCACGTTTAAATTCACGAAGCCAATAAGTACTTGTTGCTAACGCAGGAGCAGACTTCCCAAAAGCAGCTACTAAATTTTCTTGAGATTCCTTGAAGGTTAACCCTCGTTTATAATCATACCACGAAAAGCTTCCCGCGAGCCGTCCATTGTTGCAAACAAAAACAATAATCTATCAAAAGTAACAGATAATCTTTCAACAAAAATAATAAAAAAAACTACATATAGGTGGCCAGTGATTTTCAAAAAGGAGATTTTATTGAAATTGGCCATCAATGCAAAATAGTTTCATGAAAGAAGAGGTTGTATTTATTCGCTATCAATTTTCGAAACAGCCTAGGTATATATAAACTTCACAAATTGCAGGCTTTTTCTTACAGAAAACATAAAAAAACTGTAATTCATAATTATAGACAGAAATTAGAGCCAATTCAATAATTCATTCTTTCTTTTTATGTTACTTGATTACAAAGGTGATGAGCAGCTGACATATGTTTTTTAGCGTAGGCACGGGACCTCTTCTACCTTTAGAAATTGTGATTTTTTTTTTTATAAAAAATTATAACTGTTTTTTTTTTTTTTATAAAAATTTAAAAAAAAAATTGAAAAACTAAAAATAAAAGAGTAGGACCGCAAAGTAGAATGCCTAGGCTGGCACCGAATCCAAAAGGCTTATTTTTTGCTTTTTAGTTTTTTAAAGTCGTAGTTTCATTTTTTTTATAATCTCTGTCATATTTCGTGCAGTAGTCTAATGAAAAAAATTACCTTAACTTTGTATAATAGGGGTCACTACCCATCACAAATACACAAATGTATATACCCTCATACAAAATGTGAAAAGTAATATTATACGAAATTTTTAAGTATGATAGGCAATTTTTCGACCGGGTCCAGTCAACAAATAACACAAAATACTCTCACTTACTGCTCGTTCTGACACGCACGAAAGCACGCAAAAGCGTCGTTCTCCGCCGTATCTACGATTTCGATACGGCTGTTGTGTAAATATTTCAATTTCAAATAACTTTCTTTGCCATAGCAATATTAAAAAAGTATTGGCATCATAGGCTGTCTTTGAAGTCTTTTTTATACGTTTTTAAAGAATTCGTCGTAGGGCGCTATAGAAATCAAATATAAATATTATTAAATACGTTACGTACGAGTGCGTAGAAGTAATAATTTCTATCTGGTTCTTGTTGTTATCATAGCACAACATTGAAGTTGTTAAGCAAATAAGTATAATATAAAATTGGGTAGAGAAAATAACTAGGCAGTAAAGTTATTTTTCTCTATAAAAAAATAAGAAATTAAAATAAAGCACTAGATTGCACATAATCCAAAATATTTGTGAACAGATAATAAAATTGATATTTTAGCTTTGTTTATCAAATCGAACTATCAAATTCTGTTGTAAAACATGTTTCATTGTAAATTGTTTTACATGGAGAACAATAATTATAGTCGTTTAAATTTTATGTATTTGGGCTAAGCTGAAATTATTTCGAAGCATAAACTATGTTTCTTTGCCAAAAAGCTTGTCTGAAGTGGAGAAAAATACAAGCAACCACAAAACTTATTTCGGACCATTATCCTGTGTTCCTTTGCCGAAAGCTTGTCTTAAGAGAGGAATCCGAGAGGCTAGTAAAATTGTAAATAGGCTCACGCGCTAAGAACATGTAAATCTACTTACATTCGTGTCATGACTACCAACTATGTAGAGCTGCGTAAACTGGAAGTGGTATTTTATTAGCTTGATGGCGCAGTGGTGCTTCATGCCTATGCTTTTGGTTGGTGGTAGGACTTGTTGTAAGGCCGCCTGACTAGCTACTACCAACTTATCTAAGTCTGACGCCATAACAACATTGTTTTCAGCATTGTTGTGTTCCGGCAGTTAGAGATAAGATAGCCAGTTGTTTAGTATTCCGGGAAAGGCTTACTTCCATCTTCAGCCTTATCAATAATTTACACCAGGAAATTCCATAAGGAGAAAAAAGGAATTATGATGACGGCTAATAGTCTTCCCCTTGTTCATAAAAAAAATGTGGTGATGGTGAACATTTATGTTAGTTCTATCTCTGGTCTTGTCTCTATCAATTCTTAACATTAAGCCATAGTAGCTCAATTATTGGAAGAGCATTGGACCGAACAGCTAAAGGTTGCGGGTTAGAATCCCGTCTGGGAAACTTGTGCGACGCTTTTTTTCTAGTATTTTTCAAGTAAAAAAACTACGATAAATTTTTAAATACAAAAATATTGAAAAATATCAACTCGGCCACAAGTGAATTCTCAGATGGGACTCGAACCCACGACCTATGGAAATCCGGTCCAATGCTCTCAAAAATCATAAAAAGACTATATCTATAAACTTTCATATTATGAAGAGGAAAGATAGTGGTGATGGTAGTTTTGTACGTTGGTAACGAAAAAATTGAAAAGCTACCTACTGAACTGATTTTAATGAAATTTGGAACACATATAGCATATTGCCTGGATTAGAACATAGAATTCTTTTTATCCCGATATTCACACGGAAACGGGAATCACGCGGCTGGAATCGCGAGCAGTCGCTACTATCATATAATGTAGCATTAGGATTTTACAATGGTATTTTTAATGCTATTTTGTGATACATTTTAAACAAGAGAATATCGTCATCAGCCATTTTAACGTGCCGACCACTGGGGCTAGTTGTTAATAATGTAATTAAACGAGCATTGTAAGTGAAAAATAAACAAATATGTATTCGTCATAAACGCCAGCTCCACAAATAACATCAAAACACGATCACGCTCCAAGTTGATTGTTTCTAAATTTGCATCGGGAGCTTTCATCGCGTATTGTTTGTTTTTCCCGTTTTATTAATATGCACCACAAATGAAACTATCACTGGCGGCTGAGCTGGCATCGCATCCACTCGCACTAGAAAAATATAGTGGTGATGTTTGACTTAACATGGTTTAGCAGTTTATGCCAAAAGATTTTAAAGCTTTAAAGTTTTCCGCTTTGCTTTATTTTTGTCTTAGAATTAATTAAAATTAATTGTCGCATAGGTTTTCACAAATAATCGTGACAACGGAAAGTTCTCAGTAGTAGGATTGCATTAAATTGTATATTTGTTTTTCTTTTTTTATGATTTTCGATTTTTTGCATTTTTCAATGCTATTTTTATACGCTGTAACCACTGCTCAGTGGTTAGAGCATTGGACCGGATTTCTAAAGGTCGTGGGTTCGAGTCCCATCTGAGAATTCACTTGTGGCCGAGTTGTTTTTTTCCCAATATTTTTCCATTTGAAAATTGTATATTTGTATAAATAAACATTCAATAAAAAAAAACCCCCCCATTCCATTACCTTTAAGTAGGTACTAAAATTGCATCCATACGAAGATCTTATTTTTATAAAACAAAAATGTTAATTCATTATTATTGAAGTGTTGTATTTTATTGAACTATAGTTATAGTCATTTAATAAATAAAAAGCGTATTTAATATTGAAGAGCTCCACATAACTAGTTTTCCAATCAGTTTATTACTTACAAAAAGTTAATTTATTTTGAGAAAGAACGAGCAAAGTCGGAAGTGTTCATACCAGTGTAAGAGAGTATATATCATAGTTTATTAATATTCATAGCGAGCCATTTGTTAATATACACACAAACTGACAGCTCAATTTCACCTACAATATAACAACATCGGGACTTATATGCTGCTCATATTCTGTTCATTTAGATTCTTATCATATGGACATTATATAGTTAAGACCAGAACTGTTAAATGGTAACTTTAACCTAGATACCTACTTACTTATGTCAGATGTACGACTGATCGTGCAGATTTAACTATTTTGTGTGTTGAACTGTATCGTAGGTAGTACGTTATGTCCCTTAAGTCGTGTTAGGCATCAATATTTTGACGACCTGTTTGGCGCAGGGGTACTAGACCCGCCTTCTACGCCAGAGGTCCCGGGTTCAATCCCCGGACAAGACAAATATTTGTGTGCATGAACATGTCTATTTGCCTTGGTCTGGGTGTTTAATATGTATCATCATCAGCCTGTGGACGTCCACTGCTGGACATAAGCCTCTCCTAGCTCACGGCTATTGTGGCGTTCATAGGAGGCTCTTAGCCTACTGCTACCACGCTGTCCAGACGGGTTGGTAGAGGGTTTGTTTCAAGTTTTCCTTCTCAAGCACAGGTGTGAATGCGTCGAGCCTCTTAGTCGACTCTTACGACATCCAAGGCATGTAAGGGAATGGGACACTTGTATTCTTAGGCCGTCACCACACGGCACTGTGTATAATATGTATATTATGTATGCATTTACAAAAAAAGTATATAAGTATGTTTATCCGTTATCTAGAATCCATAACACAAGTTCTTCATCAACACAATGAAACTTAACGTCGGCTAGATAATTGGTGTGATTGTATGAAATTTATTTATTTATTATAACAATAGGTGAACTACTTATAATTATATCTCTAAAAATCTTTGCAATCAGTTGCACATTTTACATCACCACTGTAAGTATTACAATCAAACAGTAACTTGTGAATTCTGTACTAATCCAAATAAATTCTTACTCAGAAAACCATCTCAAAAATTGACTGTATAAGATTACGGGGCGGAGAGACCAAAAAACGAATTAAAAATTACAACGTCAGAGGTTCAGCCATAGAGATTGGATAATCCAAACGTCTCGGCCCGATAACTTTAAAGAGATTTTTTGCGATCCGAATCGAAATACGATTTCAATTTCTCAGTACATTTGCTTACCGCGAGTGTCAATTGTTAGATCAAAAAACCGAAGTCATAGCGAGATACTAATGCGACTATTTTATCTGTTCCCTTTACAGCGGCGCTAGTAGACTTTATACCTCCAATTTTCTGGCATATGGACCATTTGTATTGGCATTGGGACACTGGCTAAGTCATGTGGCTAAAACACTCCCAAAACTTAACGAAATTTCAAGAAAATTTTAGTGTAAATCATCAAGGAATGGTAACATTTATGATTAGTTCCGAATTCTGCCGCCTCTCCAAATAAGTTGGTGACGATCTATAAAGCCGCTGAGGTGTTTGGTGTTTCTTCACAGGCCGAAGCAATTTCTTACTGGTCGGTTTTTAATTGCTTTTGGGCATAACAATTGAGCAAGTCGCGGCGGCAGCGGGTGGTCAGGCGGACTCCTTTGCCACATATAATTATAATTATTCCATTAACTTGTACCACCGCAATTATATACTGAATTCCAGCGAGTGGAGACCCCGAGAGGTGCATTCATTTGTTTTTACATATGCGGTAAAAACGCTTTTTAAGGAAACGGTCAATTTTTTTTTTTTTGTATAAATTGCACCACTTGTTTGGAAGGCTTTCGGCAGGTTCGTTTTGCTGATGATTTAAATGCTGTATGCAAATAAGCGGTTTTGTAGGTAGGTAATGATTTTTTTAGTTATCATGTTCGAAATCATAAATGTACCTAATACTCAAATCGCCTCGAATCTCTGTCATAAATATCATTACATCATCCATTTGAAATTTCGGCACTAAATAAAATTTAACGTAATTGGAATACCTGTCCGTCCCATAAATAACAGAATAAAATGGCAAATAATAAATCAAAGACGATTGTCGGTTTCGTATCAATCTGGAATATAAATCGGTCCTTTTTAAAGGCAAACAAATTTAAAGTGCAAAAAATAGTTTATAACAAGCACAAAAACAAAGAGAAATTCGTAACACTCGGCAGACGCCATATGACGTCCTGCGCTCCTCCGCCCACCCTTAACAAGATTTATAGTCCATGTTTAACTCCACGTCTTAAAACGAACGAAATACACCACCTCCTCATGCCTTGTAAGTAAAAATCCTCTGTCAAAAAAAACAGCAATGGACGTCGTTTGAAAAAAATATGATTGTTATTGCCCACAGCATACAAAGCAAATCTGCGATACTAAATTTTGATTTTTTTTTCTCCCCTCCTGCTGTTTAAGATGGAGTTCAAAACCTTTTCATAAAAGTTAGTAGAACCTTTTGTTCAAGATTTAATATAGTTGCAGAGGTGCTTATTGCTTATTATTAAATTGTTATTTTAATATATATCTAGTTATTTGATTGGCAAAACAGTACCAATTAAAAAAAAAAAAAATTGTAATAAAGCAGTAAAATAATGTTATATGTTTCTCTTTCTAAAGAAATTCGTTAAGCGTACTGAGAAAATCCAACAAAATAAAAAGTTCGTTACAAATTATATGCTAAACCTTATTTGGAAAAATTGAATTAATCTATAAAACAATTGTAATGTGTAGTACCCCTGCCCACAGTTGTTCGAAATCACAAAAAACAATGTTTGCGGTGAGCAGAAATGTTTTTTTCCAAATAACGAAATCCCGAAATCCGCACTCGAAGGCAGGTAGCGATCGAAACATAAAAACTGTTTGTATTTCCGAAGAAAAACACAATAGACAATATGTTACATGTTTACCTGACGCTGATTATTATAATAATTTTCGAGAAATGTGGAGGCACGTCATGTTACTTGTTTAATTTTCAAGAAATTGGTAAAAAGTATGCACCAAAACTTTCGAATGCTTAGCACAATTTTCTCTGTTTGAATTTTTGACGCATCACAAAAAAAATTTTTGACGAATCACAAAAAAACCTACCTACAAATTAAGTATCTATGATTAAGATAATTATTTACCTTATTCCAATTTTCGAAAACATAAAAATGTCATACACCTATCTCATTACTATATTCCTCACAATCATTTACCAAAAATTCTAATAAATGACAATGGTTTTCTAGTAAGTTCTAGGATTCGATTGTCATTTATTTAAAATTTCTAAAAGACTTACTTTTACACTTTTCTCCTCGTAATGTTGTACTTAATGCCTTACGTAATTAATAAAAAATACCTACTATTATCAAGCAAAGTCCAATCAAAACTCATAATGTTGGCAAATCCTAGTCAACAAAAAAACTTGTTTGTACTATCCCAATTAAAAATTACGGCGTTTCTGTCATGCCGACGGTACCCTAAAGCGCGGTCTTTGTAGCAAAGTTCGTTGAGTGAATTATTTGTTATTAGTTGTTTAGTGGGATCTTCAGAAATACGATTACATTTTGTGGATGAGGCGTTTTTTCCTTGTTTATCGGTCTGGAAGAGTGGCTTCTGCGTCGGTTAGCAGTTTCAATGGGATTTGGTGAAATTAGACACATTAAGGAGCTACACGTTGCTTTACGCAACTGGCATTTGTTAATGTTTAGGGTGTTTTTTTTTCAACATCTGGTTTTTGAGGAAACGCTAAGTTGTACTTCTTAGGTACTTGTGGACAGATAAGAGGAAGGAAGAAATATTTACACAAAATATCAACCTTGCAAATAAATGTGTAGGCACATACATACCTACAGCGAATTTTTAACCAACCAATTTTCTGTCAAAACCGATCAGACTGTAAAAAGAAGAAATAAGATTATAATTTGTCGTAAAAAATATTTCAGGGAATTAAAGCTTGTTTACGAAATTGAGACATATTTGACGCGAACAAAGGCTCGTCCAGCAACTAGCTGAGCTTAGTTCTACGACCTGGCCTTATCCACACTATTCTAAAGGTACGCGCTCATTAGCTGCTCCCGGTCGAGCGGGGTCCACTAGTGAATGATAATAATGAGCTGTTATTATTCCTCTTACTGCAGTGTAATTATTACTTTTTCTAGCGTTTCCGTCCAAATTAAACGCACGCTGCGTGTCGCTTCTAATGCCGTTTGTCCACCGCCGCAGTCATCGGGACGTCAACAAGACGATATGACGGCCGAGGTAGCACAGATGATTTGTCCACCGGGCGACGAGATTGCGGTGGGCAGGCGGCTATAGGCTGTTTGTCTACCATTGCCGTCACCGGGACGAGATGACGTCGCCGAGGTAGTACAGATCATTTGTCCACCGGGCGACGAGATTGCGGTGGGCAGGCGGCTATAGTAAGGCTGTCTGTCCACTACCGCCGTCACCGGGACGAGTAAATGTATGTGTCGCAAAATGGGCGCCGTCATCTCGTCTCGGTGACGTCCCAGTGATGACGATGATGGACAAGCGGCGTTAATGTTTGTGTCGCTATTTTTGTGCCGTCATATCGTTGACGTAACGTCCCAGTGACGTCGGCGGTGGTTAAACGGCCTGAGCCCCCATACCTTCGCATTTCGGGATGGTAACGGAACGGACTGTTTGCAACCTCCTTCCTCAAACGATTACGTTAATTTTGATTGTCTATGGTTTGTCATAACTATTGCTGCTTCGAGCCTTATCTAATTTGCTTAATGATCGCTGAAGCTGTGGCAATCAACCTAGATAATTAAATGCTAGAAAACTTAGATTTGCTGTCAACATATTAAATCACAACAGATTCCTTCTATATTTTTGTTATATGCATATTTTGTTTAATTGTACTTAAATATAAGTCCTAATCATCTAGGTCCGTCCGTTACTTTCTTCTCATGTCTTTTTTTATTAATTGGACACCAAAAACATAAAACTTCATATTTTTCATATTTGAACAGATATCATTCAAATTAGGTATGTCAGGAACACGATTTCAAAGTAACAAATCATGTGGCTTTTTAACCGACTTCAAAAAAGGAGGAGGTTCTCAATTCGGTTGGTATATATTTTTTTTTTATGTATTTACACCGATTACGCCGAGATTTCTGAACCGATTTCCGTGATTCTTTTTTTGTTCGATGCAGAATAGTTGCCAATTGGTCCAATAAAAATTTGGTTTCGTTTGACCCAGTTCTTTTTATGTTATGAGCATTTTCGTATATTTCATTTCATTGTTGACTTGGACGATGTAGTATTTACGATAATTTTGTTTATAATGTACATGAAACCTTATCTAATCTAGTAAAACCCTGCTGTAGTTTACAAAACAGCCTATTACAGACACTAAAAAGTAAAAAAAAAACTGCGTTAAAAAAACCGACTTCAAAAACTAAAAAGCAAAAAAAAAGCCTTTTGGAGTCGGTGCCAGCCAAGGCAAGAAAAATAAAGGAATAGGAGCTTAAAGTATAATGTCTTGGCTGCCACCGACTCCAAAAGGCTTATTTTTTGCTTTTTAGTTTCTGAAGTCGGTTTTTTTAACGCAGTTTTTTAATTCTGCTTTTTACTTTAAAAAGTTATAAGCAAATGTAATTAGGTAATTATATTTGTTTATAGCTTTTAAAGTTACAAATTTTATTGTATGGTGAAGGGTCACCGTACAATAAAATTTGTAATTCACATTACATAAATTAATGGAGGCAGCAACGTAAATTACAATATTTGCCCAGACCTCAATATTCCCCCATAATAATTAAATTATATTATAGCACGGACATTATTTCCGTGATGTTTAAAAACTGTTATTATCTTGTTTCTTCGTTTCCGTTTTGAAGGGACTAACTACGTTCATTTTGCAATCAAAGTATTAAAGTTCGTTTTTATTATTGAGGTACCTATTAAAATTGGCAGTCTCATAAAAATATAATGAGACTTTATGCCCAATTGAACATTTTAAACAATTTGCCTGAGCAATCGTTTAAATAATCAGTATTGTAAAATCTCAAGATACAGTAGAGAACGCGTGGAGCTCGTGAGGTAAACAATCATGACCTTATTTTGTACGCTATAAGACCGGTTTTCGTACTACAATTTTGAAGTTTGATCTTATGAAGACTGTGCACGCCCAATCATTTTTAATTAATTTTTATTCACCGAACTATACAAGCAAACGGTAAACCGGTATAAGAACTCGAATAATATTTTGCAAATTGATCCTTAATCTTGTCGTTTTATTGAAACTTCATTAAGCATAACCACAGAGTACAATAATAAGGTTAGGAGTATTGAAAAGGCTTTCACGCTTCGTCATTCTTTTGCGCGAAGCACAGAAGCAGTTCATACATTTCCTTTTTTTTAACGATGGAGAGTATAGTCGGGGAACTTCCCGGTCGACCAGTAGTTTTTTACGACATTTTTTATGATTTTTGAATTTTCGCATTTTTTTATGCTATTTTTATACTAATGATAAATTTCAAATAGAAAAATATTGGAAAAGTGAATTCTCAGATGGGCTCGAACCCCACGACCGTTGGAAATCTGATCCAATGCTCTAACCACTGAGCTACCGAGACTTTTTTCTACTTAAAATTTATCATAAATAAATTATTGCTTCGACCTTGTTAGTTTTCAAATAAACGTTTCCCAAAAACTCAGCTGATCGACCGGGAAGTTCCCCGATTGCACGATTATGAATTTGACGACACTTCTTTTAGTAGAAATCGCTTAACATGCACTTCCAAATCTAATTTCTCTTTTATTTCTTCTAATGATAACGTACATACACAATATCCCTTGCGATCATAGCCACACTTTAACGACGACGCTATATTTGGCATTAGTTGGGTCTAAGATTTTGTCCGGAAACATTAATAACAACACATCCCATCACTTACATAGTTTTTGACAAAGCCCTACCCATTGATAGACTTTCCTCATTCTCATAACCACATCTGGGTAACGCCAAATTTGGCATTAGTCGGCTCTTTGACGACCTCCGTGGTAGAGTACGTACACCGGTTTAAAGGTGTCGCCTACTCTGAGGTCCTGTTTTCGAATCCCGAAGGGCAAATGTTTGTATGATGAGTACGAGCATTTGTATCTAAAGCCAAAGAGGTTTACACAAGCCTTACAATGATTACTTTGGGGCTAGGTTAGTTGGTGTGAGTGTAAAAAAAAACTACACTGATAGCAAGAGAAAGATATCAGTTGGCGTATTCTAATGCTAACATAAAGATGAAAACCTAAATTATTTGACGACCTGTTTCTCGATCGATCCCCGGATCGATCGAGAGATCCCCGGGTTCGATCCCCGGACAAGACAAATATTTGTATGCATGAACATGTCTATTTGTCTTTGTCTGGGTGATTAATATGTATATTATGTATGTATTTACAAAACAAAAGTATTTAAGTATGTTTATCCGTTATCTAGTATCCACACAAGTTCTTCATGAAACTTAACGCGGGCTAGATAATTGTGGTTTGATGGTATGCAGTTATTTATTTATTTAAAACAGCTAAGTGTTTAGTGCTCTAAGATGGCAGTTATAACATGATAATTAAACACAGGTTGTTATAGTCTAATGAAGGGTTTCCCAAACTATGGGTACCCACTAATGGGTCGCGAGCGAATATTGAGTGGGCCCTGTAGAACGACACACCAACCGACAGAGCGAGAGAAATTTCCATTTGTTTTACATTTTAGTAATAAACAAGACTGAAGTACTTTCGGGACTCGTCACTAAGCACTAGTGACGAGCCCTAATCTAGAGTTTTTATTTTAATGATCAACGGGGAGACTCTTAGCCTTCATCATACCTGATGTTAAGTATTGATAAGGCTGAAGATGGAAGCGAGCCTCTCCCGGAATCCTCAACCACTGAGGGACTGGCTATCTTATCTCCAACTGCTGGAACACAACAATGCTGAAAACATTGTTGTTATGGCGTCAGACTTAGAAAGTCAAAGTCAAAGTCAAAGATTTTTATTCAAATAGACTTATAGATAAGTACTTTCGAATAGTCCAAATTTTTTTTTCCTACCAGCCATTCAGGACATCTTTTAACTGATAAGAAGAACGGCCGCAAGAAACTTATCAGCTTTAACAGAAACAACAACATTTACAATGGAACATGTTGTTGCCATGCACAAATTTACAATTTTGAAATATATTTAATATAAGAGGAAAATTTTCCCATATTCAAATTATTATTATTAGAATATTTTCCTTTTATCCAATTTATAATAGTTATGTTTTATGTTAGTATCACTTCCATGCATTTTGGTCTTTTAAGTAATCATCTACCTTGTAATAACCTTTGCTTAAGAGTGACTTTTTAACATATATTTTAAATTTATGCAAAGGTAGCTCTATCAATTGTTGTGGAACTTTATTAAAAAAAGCTATACCTTTCCCCAAAAACGAGCGTCTACATTTTTCAAGTCGAAATTTTGGAACGGCAAGCTTATTCTTATTTCTAGTATTAAAATTATGGACATCGCTATGCTTAATAAATAAATCAAGATGTTTCCTTACATATATTAAGATAAGATAAGATAAGATGGTGTAGCTAGCCAGGCGGACGTACAACAAGTCCTACCACCAACCAAACTGAACACAATATGTACCCCGGCTGGGAATCGAACCCTGGGTCTGATACAGGTAGTTTTTACCACTAGACCACAGTGGCGGTTATATAGAGTTTCTGAGAATTGCCAATTTTATGCCACCTTTTTCCTAAGAAAGCCTTGAGATGGGTCCCGAGTTTGGAAACTTGTATTAGAAGTGTCGTAAACCAGGCAACTTTGGGAACCACTGACTAATGTAATAACTCAATCAAGACATGACGATGTTATAATAAAGATGAGACAAGTCCAGCGGAAGGTATGGGCGGGGTAATGACTCGTAATTGACCTTTTTATGGAGACTAAAATTTAATTAGAAGAGATAGAAATTATGCTAAAGATTGTAGTAATCTCAGGATTAAATGAGATCGTAATAGTTAGAGGCTAATGCAGGCATCGATTACTGGACTGGATAGTAATAAAATTGTAACTACATGTATAAAATATTGAAACTTTAAAATGATGTTGTTGAATTAATAGATCGATCAAAATAACAAAGCGACGCACGAGATTGTTAATTAGTCCTCTTTGTTACTTTTTCTAAAACTGTACCTCTACCATTTTCCGTAAGTTGCGTGTTGCATAGTGAGGACATAATTATTTTATCTGAAGCTTTTTCATAGATAGCGACGTCGTCGTCTCAGCCATATGACACCTAAGTACTGCTAGGTATAGGCCTCCCCCAAGGATCTTCACGACGATCGGTCCTGCGCTGCCCGCACCCAGCGGCTTCCCGCGACCTTCATCAGATCATCGGTCCACCTTGTGGGGGGCTTACCCACGGAGCGTCATCCGGTAGATATCGACGTAACTACTAACAACTAATAATTACGTAATATTTTACAACAAGCCACTAGACCGTTTTTTTGTAAAGTTATAGGTACCTGCTATCTGTAAACTACTATGGCTTAAATATGGAATTTTTACAGACAAAGGCTTCCTAAAACTTTAAGTTACATTTTTAACGTGTTAAGTATACGATTTTGCTAGGTTTGTTTGGAAATATTGTGTTTACTTAAACAGCTGACATTATTATCTGCAAACACATCATCTTATTCACATTGGTTCGTTATCGTTACCAATGATGGCAAAACATTTTTTTATTACAACCAGAAATTCGACTAAAGGATATACGCTCGAACAAACTCACTGAAATTCACCGGTGAAGCGTGATCCCTAGCAGCGAGCGAGCTATTCATCACTTCATTCACTCTCTAAGAATAATTCACGAGCATTGTCCGCTTGTCTTTATAAAGACGCATTGTCAGCGCGGAACGTTTCTCTGACAACCGAAGATTTTGAGAAATCCACCCGGTCAAAAGTTAATAAATACTGTCTTTAACCGAACAAGTTTATTAACGATACGCTCACACGGCGCTCTCGTAATTTATTATATTTAGCGCAACATCCTCACAATGGTCAGCGCATAAAGCTTTTTCAGATAATCAAATTTGATTCGGCGTGCATTAATCACATCAACACGTTTGCACTGGCTCTCGCGATTACACGCGACATGCAACCGGTCGATGCGAAATCAAATGATTAATTGCCCCAAGAAACGCACCAATCAAAATAATTACCGGCCAATTCCGAACCTTATTCAGGAGTATTGTTTAAAGTTGTGTCAGAACACCATTATGATTTATTCTTACGTTATCTTTTGACAATGATGCGGGATTATGAAAGGTTATATTGGGCGATTGCGCAGCTTTCACTGTTCGTAATTCGTGGCGTGAATTTTGTTTATTGTGTAATGGCTGAATCTAATGCGAGGAGACCTTTGCCCTGATAAATGGACGGCTGCGGTTGCGCTAACCGATGTCAGAAATCAGAAAATCTATATTTAGAAAGGTTACCAATAGTTCACAATCACACATGTGCCTGCACCTTTCCTTTTACATTATATGAAGTGACTGCGTTGGAAAAAAAATGTACACGACAAAACAAACGACTCAACTTCTTGATTCACTTAGTTTTCAACTTATCTAAGTCCCCGAATTAAGCCATTAATTCACCCCAACATACAGCTGGGCGGTAACTTAATATAAAGTGCGAGAAACAAATGGCTGAGTGGATCGCATGTAATATGTTAGTCGGTGACTTCATTCCGGAAGGTGACGGTCACGATCACGACTGTTGGCTACTGTCTTCGAATCGATATTAAAAACTCGCTCCTCCTGTTCGTCATTAGAAGACGAATAGAATCTGAATGGCTGCAAAGCATTTCCGCCGATTTTGTAGCAATCGATTCCAGAAAACTGAACAGCTAGATTGAAGATCATTTGTTTTAATATTAAGCCATAAGAGATATCTCTTGTAGTGTTCTTAAGCTTCATAGTTGAAAAGTTCATATCATTGTTGTTCTCTTTGCTGTTATTAATGATATTTGCTGTCTTGACTTTCTACCATCATAGAACTTACAACTTATTACGAAATACATCCATTACCGACTTGCTAGTTTATTTTTTTGGATTAATTTGAATTGTCAAAGCAATAAATATGTGGTGTATGGCAAATGAAAGCGATAGCGATAGGTGCCGGCAACGTAATTAAAAGTCAGGTCAAACACGTACCCCTAAAATTAAGTTTTTTTTAATGACTGACACCCAAGAGTGCATTGATGACTTAGAGGCCATAGCCAAAGCTAAAGGAGCATTTTCGGTTATCGTAACCGATTGGCCCCCTGGTGTCGAGGCAGTCAATAGAGACCGCTCACCAAGAGGCGTCCATACAATTGGTTTCTTAACTTTTTTATTATGTAATAAAAAGTTGTATGCCAAACATTTTCCCTAAAGCTCGTTATAAACATTTGGCTAAACTTTTGGACTAATATTTCTGATTCCTACACTTCACTTCACCAAGTATGTGTATCTTTAAGTAAGCTCAGATGTTGACCCCAAAGCTACAGAACGTTTAAGATTTGTTGCTAAAAATATACGGACTGCTTTTAATTAAAGTGATTGATGACATTTACTACTAATTAAAAGAGCTAAACGGTTTGAACAAGACCGCCAATTAGAAAATTTACAGCGTCATTAAGTTTGTCAACAATGTCACCATCCTGCTCCAAAACCCAGTATCCGTAAGGTCTAGTGATGTACCAAGATCAGTACTACGTTACTGCGTTACTATTGTTTTATCTTATAATATTCCAGAGTACGAATACTAATCAAAATTTTTGAGACATATAAAAAAATATTTCGTTGTGTGAAGAAGTGAAGAACAACTAAACCTGTTTCTTGATATGAGATAGCATTATAGATAGCCAGTGTTAAAGGAAATAATCAATACTCCTTTCAATCACAAACACACAGTTCCGTAAAACGAATCACGAACAGCCAATTATTGAACAGGAAAAAAAAACAAAAGCTAATATTTAAAATTCCATTTCCGTAAACGAAAAAACAACACTAGGTAATCTATGCAGCCACCAGTACTGCCAACAAAAACATCATAGTGTGCAAATGTTGGCGGTCTTCATTTGCATACAGGGAACATAAATTCTCGTTTGTAAGACACTGGCACTTTTATTGTGCAACTCTTTGCGGATCGGAAAAAAAGAATTTGTTTTTTTTTAACGAGCCAGACCATAACCTTTGATCGTCTCTATACAAATATTAATTCGCTTCGAGTGAGCTAATCGTTTTTTATTGAACTTCTCGTTGTGGGATCGCGGGCGACTAGTTCGTTGCTATTCATACTTTTTGCACACTACAAGCTTCGTTCTTTTCAAATTGACGGATTCCATTGATTCTTTCTTCTTGTCCGCTTTTATTGGCTGTCTGACTTGATTGGCATGTTCATTTGTATCAATTAAGACTATGATACTGTGCGTTTATAGGTTTTCAATTATGTTGTTAAAATATTAAGTATGCTAAATGCATATAAATATTCCATTTAGGTGCCTTACTGACTTTAAGGTTTTTTTTATTACCTACGTACATTCATCTAAGAACTATAGCATGAATCTTGGGAACTTGGAACTTTGGAAGGTATAAGTTCAATCTATGGGTATATAATACAACTATATGTACTCATGTAAAGAACTTCAAAACTTGAAACCCAAAAATGAAACAAAATAGATCAAATTCATTGTAGGTAGATCGAAATATCTTAATTTACTATGAAAATTTACCAAAATCCAAAATTTGTCTGTGACAAAAATTTATATAAAAGTTCTAAAACCTACAATTCCAGACGGCAATAATTCTATTAAGAACTTACAACCACAAATGATGTGCCTACAAGAAGCGGAAACGTTGAAACCGCGACATAAGGCACTAGTAAAACATGAACTTTTGCAATACTTTGCTTTTTTAACAAAACATTATAAATTTGACACACTGAACTGACCAACCACAAGTTCTTCAAAAGATATGTCATGCGATTTTCTGCTTAGTACTAGTCGCAAGTCAAAGTCAAAGTCAAAGACTTTTAATTCAAAAAGACTTAAAGATAAGTGCTTTCGAATCATCCAATTTTTTTCCTACCAGCCATTCAGGACATCTTTTAACTGATAAGAAGAACGGCCGCAAGAAACTTATCAGCTTTAACAGAAGCAACAACATTTACAAAGGAACATGTCGTTGCAAACACAAATCTACAATCTTGAAACATGTACAAGAAACGAAGGTCCATAGAAAATAGTTCTGGTATATTGAAAAACATTTCAAGGATGTAGAAAATAATGTTAATAATATACAATAAAAGAAATTTCGAAATCTACTCTATAAATCTTTAAAAAATAGTAATTTCGCAATGTCGTAGATACTTCGTTTAAGTTTCAACTCATTGCTTGATTAATTATATTTATAATTCACAAGTTCTTTAACGAAATATAGCAAACACTCCGTGGAAACATTTAATAATTAAATAACCTGCAAACCATGCGTCTGAACCAAAGTCAAACTCACAAAATTCACATTCGGTGCATCTCACAATACACATTTTACGATTGATCATTAAAACGGTGTTAAAATTGATTTAAAGCTCACCGAAAGTGATTGCTGCCTCAAAATTTGTATCCACAGGCTAAAATTGTAGTCCACCATCTCAATGAATAGCCATTCATTTGTAAATTTTGTTCACCGCCACAATATTTATTGCTGCTGTAAATAAAACGATCATAAAACGTTCAAAATATACTCTTTATATTTTGCTGTTGAGTCACATTGAAGATAGCCGGTGTACTGTATTAGGTACGTGGAAACAATGCAAGATTGCAATTCTTCTTCATTCATTCTTCTTCGTCATGTCGTAAACTGTCTCTGTGGTCTAGCGATAACACCACCGGTATCAGACCTAGAGGTGGTTCGATTCCCAGTGGGGGACTCATATTGTATACGATTTGGTTGGTGGTAGGACTTGTTGTTAGTCCGCCTGGTTAGCTACATGGCATAATAACGATATTTCCAGCATTGTTGTGTTCCGGAAGTAAGATATAAAACAGACAGCACCTTAGCGATTCAGAACTCCGGGAGAGGCGCGCTTTCAACTTCAGCCTTATCATAAGATTTAGTTAAGGTATGATGAAGGTTCAGCGTCATCCCCGTTGTTCATTAAAAAAACATGTCAAGCAAGCTTCATAGCGGTTTGTGAAGAAGTAAGTAAAACTTTCGCTATTTTAAATGATGAGATGATAGTAAAGGTCGTAAACATCATTCAAGATGTTAATGAAGAACGAGATACAAAGCTGTCGGCATAATTTACAGATCTTGCAATTCAAAACAAGCCATCGGCGTCGATAATTTAGGATAGGCTAGGAAACGTAGACTTGGTTATATCAGACAAGAGCGAGGGAGATGGCAGATAGTGTCGTTGTCAGGGAAACTGGGGGTCAATTCTAATCTAGCTTCTAGTCATAATAGTATCCCAATCGTGCTGCAATTGTAAGACTTTTTTAACACTGTAGTAACAAGAAGTGTGTAAGCCCCTTCGTACACAAGGAAACTCAGGTCTCCGATTCCCGGCGATTTTGGTATCCAAGCGACTACCGCAATACTAATCCATAGAGGTGCGTACAAAGGCACGCGTCGTCGTTGGATACCAAAATCACCCGGCATCGAAGCCTTGAGTATCCTTGTGTACAAAGGGCTATAATAAGAGGACACGCAATTGACAAGACAATTGAAATACGATTGTGACGAAATGTTAGCACAATTGGGCCCCAGGGCCGTCTGACTGCGTGATTGTTCGCATCGCGCGCTGCTTTATGACCGCATAAATACTAGACAATCTGTCGTGCCCTGTTCACACCAACCGTGCGAAAGTTTTACTTTTGACATTTCTAAGGATCTGAAGGAGACACTTCCTAAAATAGGTCCGTTTATATCCTTAGCTATTGTTTATAGAATATTTTTTTATATAGGACTTGACACTATAGGACCGAATCATATACTCGTAGTTCCGATAACACTTTTTTGCGTATATCTTGTTGACTTTTCGAACTAAAGGTGCAGATTGAGTATAAAGATTTAAATAAGTATTAATAATTATGAATGTTTTTTTTCCTTAAATAGAATACGAGGAATCTTTTGATGATGAAAAACCCTGTACAATGCATTATCATAGGAAACAGAGCTATTAAGACTTATGATAGCTGCTTCGTGAATCGTGTACGGAACCTTAGACGTGGCGATAATAATTTAGCGAAAACGCGAACCCTCCTGGCGTTTTATGGAACAATAAAATTCAAATCGACGTTTCATTTTGCACTGTTTAAGATTACCCCTTTAATTTTATACGCCGTTAGACAATTATTTATCAATATAGACGAATTTATTGAATGGCTCACCAATTCTGGTTTCAAATTGAAAAAACTGACTTTAGAAGAGTTGTATTCTCATTATATGAATAATAACAGAAACCCGTAGAAGCTTTCTAAAAAACTGTAATGTTCTACCATTGTTGTTGGCTTCCTTCATACATAAATCTGCAATTCAACTGACTGTTGTGTATTCTTAAATCAGACGCTATGTAAGCAAATAAATTACTTAATAGAGCTTAGGCGGTACTAAAGTTGCACTGAGATCATTATACGCCACAAAAATGTTATAGGCGTAGGCGAGACGTCAAACAGAAAAAATCCGGTTTGTAGTATAATAGCCAATAAATAAAATCAACGTGCATACATGGAAACCGCTAAAAGACTCAGTTTACATAAGAAGGTCATCACTCATGCGGTAATAGCGTATTAATGTAAATTAAACTCATTAGCTACTTGATTCTGTTTTGGTTCTGTAAACGTCCGGCAGAGGGCGTTTAACAATATGTCATGGCGTAAATGAATTACAACTTTATTCCTTTCGGTTAGTATTGCCAGTTATTGCAATTTGCTAGAAACAAGTTTTTGCAGGATGTGTTGTAATTATTTCTCTATTAATTTATGTTTTGGATTTTCCATATCCGTTCATAATTTATGTCATATTGTTTGAATATGTTGTAGTGTTAAATCTTTATTATTATTTTTTTTACTGGGAATTATTCTCATTTAATAACTTATCGTAAAGTACCATCTTAAGTTTATTTTACGTTATAAAAACAATAATTAGTACTAATGTCAAGGGTAAAATGAATCTAGATAATATTGAAATTGATATCAAAGACTAGATTAATGATGGGCCACCAGCGATGATACTAAAACATTTATCCAGACACGACTATGAAATAAAACGTAAACCTTTTAAAATAAGGATTGAATTAAACCTATTCTATTCTACTAATATTATAAATGCGACAGTGTGTCATTTTGTTACTCTTTCACGCAAAAAATACTGAACTAATTTAGATTAAATTTAGCACACAGATTGAAGATAGTCTAGATTAAAACATAGGCTACTTTTTATCCCGATATTCCCATGGGAAAGTAAACCTTGAAGAATTTCAAATTCAGTTCTTTTAACCGCCTTTGTGGTCTAGTGGTAACAACCATCGGTATCAGACCTAGGGGTCCCGGGTTCGATTCCCAGCGGGGGTACATATTGTATTCGGTTTGGTTGGTGGTAGGACTTGTTGTAAGTCCGACTGGCTAGCTACCACCATCTTATCTAAGCCTGACTTAATAACAACATTGTATTCAGCATTGTTGTGTTCCGGCAGTTAGAGATAAGATAGACAGTTCCTCAGTGATGAGGATTCCGGGAGAGGCTTGCTTCCAATTTCGGCCTTATCAATACTTAACATCAGGTATGATGAAGGCTAAGAGTGTCCCCGTTGTTCATAAAAAAAAACAAAAAAATTAAGCTTGTAAGTAAAGCCATCTATAATAAAAGCTCTTATAGCCATTTAGAGCAAAGTTCACGTACCTGACGTCGCGGGGGGCACTAGTATTTTCATAAAATAAAACAACACGGTAACTGATACATCTGTATTATTAACTTCAAGTGTATATTATGTTCCTACTATATGTATTTATAATGTTTACTATTGACATCTTTATTAATATGTTTTTTATTATGTTTTAATTAATTTTGTTACTTTTAAACTGTACTTATTAATTTGTCTTTACAACTTCTTTACAATAATTATAACATACTGGCGTTTTGGGATTGCTGTAATTCAGCATGTTCACAATTTAATTGATAAATAAATGAAATAAATAAATAAACAATATTATAAATATGAAAATATGTCAGTTTGTTTGTTATACTGTCACGCTAAAACTACTGCACGGATTTGGTTTGAAATTAGGCACAGAGATAGAAGATTTTTGTATCCCGATATTCCCACAGGAACGGGAACCGCGCAGGTGAAACCGCGGGCTGCCGCTAGTGTTTAATAACATATTTTGTATTCTATTAGTTAGAAAGTCGCATTGACATTCATGAAATATGTGAACAGCGGTTGTTTAAACTCACAACTCCACGGTTGTTGTGAGGCAAGATAAAAGCAACGCAGTCATTAGTGTAAAAATCTCTTGTTTGTAATAACATCATTATATCATTAGTTTTATAGCAGTTGTATTCATAAAAGTTATACGTTCTACCTTTAAGGCCGTCGTTATAGATGTAAGTCATGTTACTGATAAGATAAATTGTGGATTTATAAGTTTCGCCGTCCTTAGAAAAGCTTTCTCTTTAATTGACTGTGGTGCTTAAAAACTATTTAGAGGTTTCGTTATCCTGATCGTAAACTAAATGGACTCTTTGGTCGAAGTGAGAGATACTTAAAATGTACTGTTTTCGTTAATGTATTGGGTTATATGAACATTAGTTGTCTATAGACAATTCACGTTATGAACCTACTGAACTTAAAACTTTTGATAGCTCAAATAGTGTTTAGAAATTGATTGAACTAAAGTTAACTGTTATCATTAGATAGATCTTTAAAAATTACATTAAGGCTTCTAAAACAGTTTTTTCTCAAAGTCAACCGTTCGAAAGTTATACACTTCCAAAGTGGAAAAATGTGTCCCCCCCTTCTCTAACTTTTAAAATAAGAAAGTGTAAAATCAAAAAAATATATATGATTTAGATCTTTATAAAAACTTTTAACGAAATTTGGTTTGAACGAAATTTATTTAGTAGTTTCAGAGCTATAGCACATTTTTCAAAACCGCAATATAACACAATATAACTTTGTCATTCATACAAACACTATGAAAAACAAACTTATTTTCGCAGACAAAAAATTATAATGGCATTTTGGCAATAATAATAATAGAAACTTTATTGCACACGATACAAAAACAAACACATACAGAGAAAATGTCAAAAAAGAGGAACACACAATAGGCGGCCTTATAGCTACGTAGCAATCTCTTCCAGGCAACCTTGAGTGAGAGGCGAAACCCTTCATGTGCGAGTTCGACTCGCACTTGGCCGATTTTATTCTAGCAATCCTTTAATAAATTACTTCGCTTGAATATTAGTTCTCAAATAAAAGTATAAGCAGTGTATTTTTAAGAAAAATGGATAAAGCTGTTATTTTCAATATGTTTTTCTTAAAATCTTGATTATTCATTTCGAGTATTCGTATTTGTATTGAATATGTAAGGTAAGTACATTATTTCATAAATGTCTCAAGTAGCTTTGTCATACGAATGAGATAAATTTTTCAACATTGAACTAGGAATCAGATAGATACATAAGATTTTTTTATGTTTGTAAATTAAATCTCATCAGTTGAAATTCCTATTATATTTAAAAGGCGAGTCGGTAAAGTATTTATACAACACACAGTCATAACTCATAACTCATAACTTCGTGTAGATAAACTTTTTGACAAAGAACCTTTTTGTTCACAATCAAACATTGCGCACGAGTCTTTCACATGTATGACAACGCACAAAAGCGATTCACCTTTGCCTTTAATAAATAAAAAAAGGAATAAAACGACACGTGTCGTTCATACATCACTACTTGGACAATAACACGGTCCTTCGAAATTGCACGCGAGTTAATATTCGAAGTCGCAAATAAATATCTTTCGCCGACCGACATTTGGTCCGATTTTTTTGTCGTTTTGTAACTAAAAACAAAGACTATATCCGCCCACAAAGTCGGACTCGGTTTGAAGGGCACCGAAAATT
Organism: Chrysoteuchia culmella; assembly: GCA_910589605.1. Taxonomy (NCBI): domain Eukaryota; kingdom Metazoa; phylum Arthropoda; class Insecta; order Lepidoptera; family Crambidae; genus Chrysoteuchia; species Chrysoteuchia culmella. The sequence continues at coordinate 15,298,207 of OU342653.1, forward strand.
ATGGAGCGTTCTTTCCGAAGCATTCCAGTACTAATGATTTGGAAAGATACCCTCCCCTTGAATGTAAAACGACCCCGCCCCCCGAATGAATTGAAACACTGGCTCAGTTTTTTTTTTGTTATTTATTTTTTAATTGTCCTTTTTTTACGGTTGGTGGCCAGCTACGGGCCAAATTTTGTTTCGTTTTATAGACCTGCGTTAGATGAGAAAATATAAATGATTGCGGTATTGAAAAAAACTTTGAAGTTTCTGAGAATTTATTGTAAAAGTTAAATTGCATGTGTATAAATTATGGCGTTTTCTAAATTAGGTTCGTAAACCTTCTGTAAGTGATAATTAATTAAATGTTACGTTATTTTAAAACAAAAATTGTCTCTTATAACTACCTATAAATGTTTATAACAGAGGTAAATATGTGAGTAAGTAAGTTATGTCGAAATAATAACTAGGCATACAAAATACACCAAATAGTGATTTTTTTCAAATAACATATTTTACACTTACTACAAAGTCAAAGTCAAAGATTTTTATTCAAATAGACTTGTATATAAGTGCTTTCGAATCGTCCAATATTTTTTTCCTACCAGCCATTCAGGACATCTTTTAACTGATAAGAAGAACGGCCGCAAGAAACATATCAGCTTTAACAGAAGCAACAACATTTACAAAGGAACATGTCGTTGCCAAACACAAATCTACAATCTTGAAATATATTTAATATAAGAGGAAAGGATAATTAATACTCGGTACCTATAAATTCATTATATGTCGTACTGATTCACATATAAGATCTTGTTTTTATGCTTTCGACCCACTATGGCCTATTAATACCCTTTTAAACTACAAAACCCAACCTAAATCTTAGTACCTAAATAGGTATAACGAGACTGATGATGACAACTGCCATAGCTTAAGAGGTGTGGGAATTAAAGTAGAGGCAAACTTTGAAGTGGTTTGTTAAGCAACCTACCCGAAATGAGCACAATTGTAGTAGGTTTATCAGCATTAACTGAAATATAACAAACTTTGTGAATGTAAAAAAAAACAAAAGAAAATTATTAACAATTTATCTATTATTTAATTTTTTTTTTTTATTGTTTGAATTTAATTTTTATAACTCATCTGTACTTTTCTATTATTATATTATTTTATGTTAATTTATAAAAATACCTACTATTAATGTTGATAGCCTATTTTATAAATGCATGCGGTGGCAACCTGTAATTAAAATAGCACTTAAGTTTTTTTTTGTGAATGTATTAGAATATTGTATGGGTGTATATTTTGTTGGTTATCCTTAAATATAAATAAATAAATAATCATCCCCACAAATTAACAAAAGTAACAAACGTCCGTAACAAAAAATAAGAGAACAGAATAATCATTTTAAAATCTTGAACGAGTTGCTGTTTAATTAAGTATTATGATATTATTATGATATTTCATATAACATAACAATATTAAACTCAACGTGCGAAAGCTTTGAAAAAGCTACACTAGAAACCTTGCACTTAGAACCTTTTTATCATAACAAATGACAATGTTTTAATTAAATATCTTTCTCTAACTAAGGTCACTGTGAGAGATTGTTTAAACATTTAATTTAAAGCGAACATGTTATGTTTTGAGTTAAGGGCAAGCCACGTATGTAAGTATGTTTCTGCTTAAGGCACAGCCCTAAACGAAGTGAGGTACGTTAATAGTTTCCTTTAATGGCTCAGATATGCAAACACCGACACTGTATGGTAGGCGTTGTAAATGCCACTTACCTCTGTTTGTTCTAATAAACTTTAAGCAGAAAGCGTCTAAGTTAGTCCATTGATTGTCCTTTGTTTTAGTTTGACTAGTGTAGGGACAGTAGACCGTAGCAACTGTTGTTGGTAGTGTCCTACTGAGATACGGGTCGTGGGTTCGATCCCCAACCGGCATAGACATTTATGTGATGAGCATTTGTACGAGAACAAGTGTCAGCATATAATTTTGAAATCATTTTAATTTTGTACCTTAAAATATACCGACTTGAAGCACCCACTAACATCTAATAACCAAACTTACGTCTTCGATCTTCCGTTACGCAAAAAATCTAGACTCTTTCTCTACTCGACGTCCGAATTCATCTTCAAATGTAGCTCGGTCCAAAAAATTTTTTTTGTAATCCTTAGTTTGGTCGTCACTAGAACATATTTATGGTCGCTATCATCCAGGGTCAGTCAAACCTTTCGATTAGCATCTATTGTGCAGCACCTAGTTCGTAAACAACAATTCCAAGTCCACATACAAACTTATTTGTTTACCGCCCGCATGCAGTCCGGTGGACGCCAAACTTCAACACATCACGTATGTACTACGATCAACAACACCTTTTGGGGGCCTTCAAGTCGCGTGTGAATAGGTATCTTCTAGACAAGCACGTTTCATCCTAGATCGCATCATCGGTTACCATCAGGCGAGATAGCGGTCAAGCGCTAACCTATACATAAAAAAATAAGTAAAAATAATAAAAAACATGGTTTTGCAACAACTGTGCTCTAGCCACCCTTCTTACTTCGGAAAAGTCTTTTGAGAATCAATATCAATAATCATTTATTTCCCAGAATATGGTATACATTGAGATGACTTACAAAATTATATCCTGCATATTCTGCCGTCATTGGCGTGGAATGTATTAAAAAGACAACAAAATTTTAATTATCAACATACAATTCCAAGAAACTTAATTAACTTAAGCTAGAGTGATACAGTTAAGCGAGCCTAAAATTCTTAATTCTAAATATTAATATAGGTATTATATAAATTTATTCTGTGTTGTCTGCTATAAAATAGTTAATTACATTTTTATTCTCAGATAATCATTAAATGTCACAATATGTAGATAATTTAAATATTCATAGGATATCCCTTGAAATACAAAAATAATGGAATAAAGTAGGAATGGGTGGGTCATGTGGCACGCAAGACCGACTCGTGGCCCAAACGGCTGCTCAAATGGCGAGCGTGGGGTCAAAAGCGTCCTACGGGAAGACCTCATTATGGGATTATCAAAGATAATTGAAACTAAAGGATTTTGATAGTAGTAGAGATTAATCTTACATTTTTACTAAAGAAATTAAGGATATAAATATGTCGCATTCGACATATTTCAGCGCGAGAATTGCCCCCCAGATGCGTTGTGACGACGACGTCAAAAGAACAGCTGGGAAGAAGTGGCTCCAGGTTGCACAATACCGTGACAAGCAGCGTAGATTGAAGGAGGTCGAGACATGCTGAAGAGAGAGATAAAGAGATATAGAGAGGATGTCTCTTGAAATACAAAAATAATAATAATATAATGTCAAATGTTATTGAAGAAAATATGATTAAGAATACGAACTACTTACATTCTAAATAATAATTTATTGAATAATAACATTTATTTAATAATAAGTCGATTAATTTATGTTTGAACTTGTTAAGTGGCAGTTCTTTTAGTTCAACAGGCAACTTATTATAAATGTTAATAGCAAGACAGAAAGCATTGTTACTTTAAATATTTAAGTAATTTCTGTGTGGGAAAGTGAGAAATGTATTTCACACTTCTTGTTCGCAAATATTTTTGTAATAGAAGATTTTTGTGGAAAAAATGGGTAAAAAATCAATGTTTTCGAATCGCTGCAATGTGTTGCTATTTTTTTTTATCATACCAGTATTCACTCCAAGTCTAATGAAATGTAGAAAAATCAAAATGACATGTAATCAGCGCTGTTGAAATCGTAGATTATTAAATTAGAAACGAAAAAAATTATTCATGCTTACTTTACAAATATTCACTACATTTTTACAAAAGAAGCGCTTATCTTCTTCTATCTTTTATCGCAAGAAATCATATTATTGTAGTAAGTTTGAAGAAAATTTTACAAGTCTGGGAAAAGTTAGTAGCGCAAACACTAAAATTAGTCGAAAGTGTTTGTTTTTTTTTTAATTGACTTAATGCTAACAAGAACTAAAATACTTTCTGCTTTCGATCATCGAACCGTAAAACTTTAAGGAACGATACACTATATTTATTTAATTTTCGAGAAAAAAAACTTCTCCCTCGCAATTTAACGCTGGCAAATTGGATAGGCGCAATTCAAAAATGCATCGTTGGTATGCCTTCTTTGTAGTTGTAGTACAATCACTAAAAGAGGCTGGTTAATGGATTTCTACCATTACCGAGCAAATAATCGTACTGGACTTGTTAGGCTGTGAGCTTGGTAGTAAAGAGAGGCGGATGTGTCAAAGTTCATGTTATAAAACAAAGGCTTTACTACCTAGTAAAAGCTTTGGAGTTAGACACAAGAGGATTGTGAACATTAAGGAAGATGAGTATTGTGAAAGGAAGGACAAAACGGGTCATGTTTGCCCCTCGATTAGACAAGTCACAAAAAACTATTTCAAACACTTATTTTCATATAACGTGCCTTGAGTTGAAACAATTTAATTGAGGTTGTTTTTTTTTAAACCTGTAACCATATGAGATATGGCGCCAGATGAAAATAAATCGTCAATTTCCAGCGATTTACCTAGACTGTGTAAACAAATTAAAAAACTTATTCACTTCATATTTTACTGTGACGACATTAAATTCTCAACTTTGAAACTAAAAATAACGAACCTTTAACAACCAACTTTCAATCTACCAATTATCCCTTTTGTTTTACAGGTAATGTCGCTCAGCTCATCGCTCCGCTCGCTCAGAGCGCTCGCGAGCGGCGGCCCGCGGCGCGCCCGCGCAGTCACGACGTGCCCGTCTCGCTGAACCGCCAATTTGTGGCCGCCCCGTGTTGGTTTTGTTGAAGCCAGCGTCTTCATACCTACATGCTCACTTTTTACACTTTTTAATACGACTATAGCCACCCGTTCTGAAGATACCTACGTGCAAAAATGCCGCTCGGTATGATCTCAAATACATTCGGTTTTAACATTTTAACACGAATTATTAATCAAGCGCCGCTGTCTTTGGAACTTTAAATAGTACCTACCAAAATGTCTCGAATCCCGTTGTGAACAAAAAAACTGAAGATGAGATACTTCAATTTATTAAAAGGCTTTTTATGAGACGTGGCTCATGCGTGAGACTCGATTTGCATATTGACGAGCTTTAATTTATAAATGACAAAAAAGAATCCAAACCTCCGACGATGAGACTATCGTTTGAAATTACCATAACATGGGACAATAATTAATAATTAGGTAATAAACATTTACGGCATGTTTCGTCAACTACAGAATTTTGAAAACACACAACGTCACCAGGCAGGGTTGACCTTTGGCGGTCGGTTCGAATAGCCCGCGGTCGTAATTTTGTCGACAGGGTTTAAGTTGTGCAGGGGTCAGGATAAATTGGTCACCTTTTATAATAACTGGCCCGTCAGTCGGCCGTCAGTCAACGAGCCCAAAGAATGAGTTCATTTCCTTAGAACACGAGATACGATTTTTAATTAAGTTTTTGTTAAAAATTCATTAAAGAGCAACGACGACGGCGCAAGTTCACTCTACATGCATAAATGACTATGTAATTAATGAACATAGAACGTGGCCGCGTTACTCTTAATAATGTCGAATTTTTCATGTTGCGCAACCATTATTTTGGACGTTGGGTTTAAAAGTGAGGTACGTGGGATACCCGGCTAACGATAATGATGTTCTTGACGTGACTTACTCAGACGGACCGAAATGATGTCACTATATTATACTCTTGTCTTTGTTATTATCGGTTTTGACAAATAAAAGCACTCAAAAACATATCGAATGCAATAATGGACTGATTGGAATAATAAATGTTTTTGTGTGAACCATTTACATATACTTTTTACGGGACTGCAAAGGAAAGGTTATGTATTCATATTTTTTTTAGATTTATACACTCACCGACACATTTATTGGTCCACCCCTTTATTTTCATACAAAAATGCTCAGTTTGCGACTCTATACGTAAAAATGTGAACATATTTTTGCAAAGATCTGTATGCTAATGCTTAGGTTAAGCATTCGAAGGTCCAGTGAGCACTTAAAAGAGTTTGAAAAATCTCGTCCCGTTACCAAACCTTCGTTTAAGAAAAACATTATTTTATGGCAATATCACATTGTATGGAATCTGATGAAGCATTCATTGAAATAAAAAACTTTTTCGTATTTAGGTGAACTATACAGTGCATTATATAGTGCACTAAAATCCGTAAAACCTTTTTATTTCAATGATGAGTGCGCAAAGAAGCTGAAAATGTGATTATGAAGCAATCATTGTTCTGCATCAATGGGCAAATGCAGTGGTTTTGGTACTCATTAAAATTGCTAATTTCACAGTCGAACGCTTAACCTAAACATTAGCGTACAGATCTTTGCAGAAGTATGATCTCAATTTTATGTATTGAGTCGCAAAGTGAGCATGTTTGTATGAAAATAAGGGGGTGGGTCAATAAATGTGCCAGTGAGTGTATTTATCTTCAGTTTACTAAAAGTCTGTATTTGAAAATGAATAAAAATAATATTGTTCATCAAGAAGCCGGAAAAGTTCCTTACTGCTTTATCGTACTTGTTTTTGATTTGGCATCATTTACTTTAAGAAAAAAAATGGAATACTACTCTATGACATTTATCTATGTGCAAATTCACCCTTCTTAACCTGCATCGGACACAGTTTTCCATCAACGTCAGTAAGTTTGTCATCTTCATGAAGCAAGTAAAAATAATAAAAACAACAGAATTGATGAATTTTTATCGATATAAATATTTCATGGTCATACCCATTCGTGACTAGTTCATGTCACGAGGATCGCATTAATGTGAAATTTACTTATACATTCTCTTTTTGCAAAAGTACATAAAAGAACACGTCAAACTTTTCAGTTGCAACTTAAAAGCGTCCTTATATTGCTCGTCATAGGGGTGATTTTCGCACTGAAAGTGTAAAGACTGACGTGCTCTTGACTGTAAAAGTTGCAGGAGACGTATGCTGCGCGACATTATAATATCTACGCAGGTTTGCGAAATGAAAATTGTGTACATAAAGTACATCATACATTATTACCCTATTTATGTAAACTAGCTGGTTGAACATGAACAAAGAGTAGTGGCTATACATAAAGATGGATACCAAAAGTACAGACAGCTTAGTGTAATAAATTTTAAATAGAAATATATTGGAAAAAATCAACTCGGCCACAAGTGAATTCTCAGATGGGACTCGAACCCACGACCTTTGGATTCCGGTCCAATGCTCTAACCACTGAGCTACCGAGATTTGCTCAGACTTGAAATTCTCCAATAAGTACTTTTATATTTTTAATTCGCTGTAGGCCAGCGTTGTTATATCAATGCTAGGAATATGCTAGTTTAACGATCGATTAAGAAGCAATAGCCAATAATTAATATTTTTTATATTTTTCAATGCTATTTTTATACGTACTTATGTACTTACGTACTATTTTTCTATTTAAAATTTATCATAAGTACAGTACGTATAATAATAAAAAAGGCTTAGTGTGAGTTTGCAAATGTAAAAACCTTACCATCACGTGAGAATAAAATTTTGACAGATAGTCAATGCCACGGGACTAAGGTTAAGAATTAAAATCAATTCGCAAACCGTGGCGTAAGCAAGTAAGGTGATAAAACTCAGACTAAGCGCTCAGAATTTTCTTATTATTCCCTATATGAATTTGGTTAGTATTATTTTTAAGTATTTTAAATAATGTTTTATGATTATTTTTTTATTGTATTCGGTTTAATTCATAAACTTAGTTAAACTTCTAACATAGCTCACCACTATTTGATTTATTACAAGAATTTTTATTTGATTGTCGATATAATTAATGTTTGTGTCTCTTAATTTTTTTGTAAAATTTAAACTCAGAGTATAAAAACAAGTTACAACACAAACAATATCACAACATCTAAATTGAAACCCAGTCCTTGAACAAAATAACAACCCTTTTAAAGTACCAATGTCACAATATTTTAAGTTCATTATGTGCACGTACTTCGTACTGCATTATGCGAAGTACGGAGTGCGCTAGGGTGAGACGTATCTCGTTTAAAAAAGTGGTCCGAACCAGCTGCGGATATTGTGAGTCCTCGACATTCGCCGAGGGAATGAAAATTAGGTACCAAGCCCTCTTTGTAAAGTGCTGGTAAGCACACGTGCTTTGGTCTCTTGAATCGCAACTTTTGAACTTCAAAATTAAATAATAAATAAATAAATATTCTTACAAACCCACCAATTATCTAGCCCACGTTAAGTTTCATGAAGAACTTGTGTTAGGGATACTAGATAACGCCTAAACATACTTATTACTTTTTTCTAATACATACATGACATACATAACACTCAGTCCAAGACAAATAGACATGTTAATGCACACAAATATTTGTCTTATCCGGGGATCGAACCCGGGACCTCTGCGCAGAAGGCGGGCTTAGTACCCCTGCGCCAAGCAGGTCGTCATTAATATAAGTAGTAATTAGTAGGTTAAACAGCTTGTTATTTGTTAGCTCTATTTTTCTAGAAATACGAGAAATAACGATTTCTTGTAGAAATGAAGGGATCTTGCTCACGCTGTCCAAATCTAAGATCACTTGCGAAATAAAATACTCTTGAACTCATTTCAGTCACAAGAGGTTAAATTATGACGAATTTAGAAACAAACGTAACCTCTCATTTATTTATTTTAGAAGCTCTGATCAACATAATGATATATTCTGAAATAAAGAAACTCGTAAAACAGTGGTTCCCAAAGTTGCCCTGGTTAAGACCCTTCTAATTCAAGTTTCCTAACTCGGGACCCACCTCTAGGCTGTCTTAGGGAAAAGGTGGCTTTAAATTGGTAATTCTCGGATAGCCTAGTCTATGGCCTAGTGACGAGTTCCGAGACTACATAATAAAGTTTTGTTTGTTATTGGAATTTAATAGAAACGGAACATTACGAGTAGTTGCAATCCGTCCGACTGTCAGTCGTTCTCGCCCGCCGTTGCGGCGTTGGCTAGGTCAGTTGGTGTGTCGTTTAAAGGACCTACTCAATATTCGCTCACAACCCACCAGTGGGCAGCGACCCATAGTTTTGTAACCCCTGTCGTAGACAGAGTTTACAAAACAATGGGTTGACCTGTTGAGAACAGTGATACCACTCCATACAGCCGACAAATATCAAACTTCTCATAATTTTCCTACATTCAAATAACTGTAACGCATTAATATTCAATCACATTACTTAATAGAGTGTGCTCAATCTCGGACGGCCGTTTATCTCCTGTCTGTCAAATCCGATGAAGGGCAAAATTTGTCGAAACCAAAAATGGTAGGCAGATGTCGAAACCAATTGAACGGCCGATCACAGTTTTCAATTAGCCGTATTAAGTCTAAGCTTCACTTTTAACTGCGATTTTAATTATAATTACTTACTGACATTGTTTATAATTACTGATTAGGAGGTGCCCAGCATCCTAATTTATTCACCATAATTATATCTTATGTATTTAACTCATGAGCATAAAAGAATATTTCTCTATAAGAGTACAAGCTATAGTGATACTTTATTTGAATAAGTTTAGCACGCTACAAGGGTCGTTTATAACAACTTCACCTACTTATATAAAGTCAGTACTTAATTCTTTTAATTATGTTTCAAGATATACACTATGTATATTACCATCACATATACCATCGGACATTCTAAAATATCACTCCTATATTCAGAAACTTTACTTTCTTTCAAAACAAATTTTCTGAAGCAATCGCTTATTCTCGTACAACATTCAGCAGGCACTCCTTTGATATACAAACTATGTGTCCTTACATCAGACTAAAGCACAGATCTTATTAATTACTACATGCAAAGCGCATGGCTAACATAGCCTGACCAATCCTGGAGCCCTATCCTGGTAATGTTTGGTCATAATTGTATCTCAATCGTGTTTCAAAAGTAGTGCTGTTTTTCATAGTTCTTGTTATTAAAGTGAATAAAGTTCTACTATTGAAACACGATTTAGATACGATTATGATTAGTTTAGACGTTAGCATAATAGACCCCCAAGCAGCCAACCGCCATCTATTAGCGCAGTATTGTTTCAATCTTACCATGCTCTTTCGTACTACGAATCTCTTAAAGTAAGCTTACGTCTTCGCTCAATCATCGCATCCAAAGTATGAAGCGTGCCAAATGTGACAACTTCAATAAATCAAAACGCAAACACATGAGACGCAGACATGATGGTTTCTAACAAATGATGGCTGTTGATTGTTACTACAATGTAAAAAATATTACATTTGAAACACGATTGAGGTACGATTGTGACTAACCAGAATTGACCCCCTGAGCAGTTACGAAATCAATATCGATGTGTTCGCTCGTAAAACCCGCAGCTGTGACAATACGTCTCGGCGTCGTTTCACGTCACACGGCGGCGCCCGCGCCGTTTATAAATGTATCTTCAAAGTGAGGCCCTAACGTACGGCTGGACTGATTCGCTCCACTTTTAATAGTTTATTTCCTTCTATACTGAAATTAGAATGGTTTAATAGAATACTTAAGCGAATGAGGCTGGAATTGGAACTGATACAAACGTGGTTTCTCTCCTTTGGTTCTAATATAATTATACGGTATTAATACCGTAATAATAATAATAATCATGATATTGTGCGAAATAAAACTATTTAATTTATAACTTTTAAAATTTTCATTTTACAATTTAATTAATTTATAATTTAATTTTAGTCTTGTATTTTATTTTCTAACATTGTGTTATATCTTTGACACAATTTATCATTGCAAAGTAAGTAATTAAGTAAGTGTTATACTGTAACCGTACTTACTTCATGCAATTTGTTTTGTATTTTACTAAGTTTTGCAAAGCTTTTAAATAATTGTAGTCACAAACTAGTTCGGCTAAAGTTTTGTTTGGCTTTGGAAAACCGAAAAGTTTTCCCTCAGCCATTTTGTTTTTTTTTTTTTTTTTTTTTCAATAGCTTACCCCGGCTCTGGCCTCTAGCACACACATTATGGTGCTTTCACACAGTCTTTGTCGTTTTGGTATTTTTGTTGTTTTCTTTCTCATTTTTTTATTATTTTTTATTTTTTTACATATAATCTTTGTTTTTAATTGTTGTTTTTTTGTGTTACTTTGTTTGTTTATCTGTGTGCGGAGTCAACAAACCGGTTCCGGCGGAAGATCAGCGCTGGTCATAGACTATGCATTATGCTGAGCCGGGACCGTTTTGAGACAATGTTTTCTGTGTTTACTGTATAAAATGTTTAATTGTTCGTGTGCATATTTGTTGTCTCAATAAAATTAATTTTCTTTCTTTTCTTTCTTTCTTTCAATGCTATTTTTATTTAATAATGTTAAACAAGAAAATATACTAGAAAAAAGCAACTTCTCTCATGTCGCCCTGGCGGGATTCGAACCCTCATTATTGGGACGTGAGACAAGTTGCTTTTTTCTAGTTTATTTTCTTGTTAAACATTTATCAAATAAAAATAGCTTTGTAAAATGCAAATTAAAAAGTTATAATTAAATGGCTGTTTCATCTTAATCGATAGAGTCAAACATTTGTAAAAATGTATCTTTCGAATGCGAGGATATTTCTCTCATTGATGAAACGACGGTGACCAACACCGTAGAAAGGTGAATATACAAAAAAAACTATTTATGCTGCAGTATAAAAAAAATGATAGCGCTCGAAGCGCTCGTCCTAAGAAAAGACTTCAACGTGATATCAAAACTGCTTATCCCCATCTGGTTTTCATCAGCAATGTTTTTATTTAATTCGTTTTTTCAACTGTAAAATAAATTAACTACCAATTTTATTACCCTAGGGCCAATAATATTTGCCACCAGAACCGTTTTAAGTTTCAGCTCATTGTTTATTCTTAAATATCATTAACGACTCAGAGAGAAACGAAATCGACATTTACGCTAAAGAAAATTTATGTTTTATAGGGAAAAGGTGAATTTACAACTTCATTCAAAACATTTAATGAGGTGTTATTTTTTAATTCGTTGCGTGGCTTTTGAAATTTTATTACACTTATCAATTTCATGATCGGAAAAGAGGTATATGAATCGACTTAAAGGTATGTTAAAAAAGTTCCTATGCAAATGTCCAATAACTTGTCTTATTTTATTTATCGCGTTATATATAGAATGAGCCTTTAACACCTTAAGAAATATGATAGTGGTCTGGGAATGTTGCATTAATGCTATCAAATTTCAATATATTTGTGATACTAATGGCTTTATAGAACAAGAGTGAGTAAGCGTTAACCATAAATGGTTCCTTATAATATAAACCACTCAACATAAAGTCGCCAATGAATCTTAAATGTTCGATAATCTTAAATGTTTTTTGGATTAATTTAGAAATAAGAAAAACTCCGTTGAAAATCCCGGTAGCTCAATGGTTATAGCATGCAGCCGACAAACAAAGGTCTCTCGTTCCATACTTGCTTTGGTGCAAACGAGTTATTTTTCAGATATCCTACTAACACTATAAATGCGAAAGGTAGTGAGGATAATTCGATGGATGTGTGTTAGTCTTTCACGCAAAAAGTAATGAACGGATTTGGATGAAATTTGGCACACACGTAGAAGACAGTATTATATTAAAACAGGCTAGTTTTTATCCCGATATTCGCACGAGAAAGAGAACCCCGCGGGCGGCTGGTAATTTATATTATGTATTATAAGATATTTATTTAACAAATATAAAAAAGTTCAAATTTTCATATTTCTTTATTTTGAAACCAACCCATCCTTTGTAATTTAGCATTACATTAATAAAACTAAGCAACGAAGCATTAAATTAACATTTTAGAGATTCCTTTCGCCCGATGTTTTGAAACCAAGGATCTCTAAAAAGCCATTTAATGTAGATTTAGTAGGCTATCTGAGAAAATTAATTGTCTCGTGGTTTTCACAAATGAATGTTATGTACCGCAAAGAACATAAACTTAAATAACTTTAAACGTAAACAACTAATTTAATCTCATTTTAACGATTCTTAAAGCTTATTTGCATTTAAATCACGTCATTATAATATGTGCTGAACACTTGATCCTGTTAAAAAGATATATTACGTGAATTTTAAAAAACTTATTGTAGGTGTTAAATTAATTTTTATGTCAGAAATCTAAGATCAGCACCCCGACCGCCTAACGGTACAGCTTGTGGTATCGCTATAGCTATCGATTTTTCAAACCCCCTACAAGGGCTCTCGCTGACGCTATCACTTTCCTACTTAAAATGTAATAGTGAATCCAATACATGTATAGGAATATGTAGGAATTAGACAAAAACCCTATCATTGAAGAGTTTTATGAGAGTTTGAACTTTGAGAGCTATAGCGATAGCACAAGCTATACCGTTAGGCGGTCGGGGTGCAGTAATATCGTTTCGACAAAACATTCCTTTAAAACTGTCTTCGATTTGCAATTATATTAGAGTAACCACATAAAAAATCATGTTTTGCCAATTTTTTTATAATATGCTAGCAAAGGCCCGTGACTTCGTTTCGTTAATAGACTAAGTATCGTTGCGTTGCCAGTTTGCGTTTTGTTGGGTCAGTCCGATAATTTTACATTTTCAACTAGTTAAATGAAGGACATTATTATTATTACAAACAGTCATTTTATCATTTCTGACATCACTATCTTCATCATAATACACTGATAACGCTTCTGATGGCGTGTCAACAGTACCGTTAATTTTACAATGGCTTTATGGAATAATAATCGGAATTTATAATGGAAACATATTTTAGAGCTGCAGTGTGAATGGGGGCTTACTTTATATCCCCACGTTGAGGTGACCATCTTTATGACTCTTTTATTATCAGGTCCCACTCTTGTAGGTTCACCAAGCTTTGCTTAAAAACGCGCTCATATTTTTCTTTTTTCATTTCTACAAACAATTTTTTATTTTTTATTTACAATGACCTAGTTACAGACAACATATTCAAACATACATAATAAAAACTTAGAACATAGGACTACACCAACCTGTAGCCGTACCTCGCAAGTGGCGTCGGTATCGAAATCGGCTTCATTTGACAGATGGATGTGACACATTGCTGCTTCTTTTTGACACAAATGAAAACTTACCAAAGACTAAGAGCAATATGTCACATCCATCCGTCAAATGAATTCGATGTCGATGTCGATGACACTAGCGCGTTCAATGTTCAACTTTTTATATAGATAAATTATTAATTATAATTATAAGATTTTATAAACTACACACAACATTAGCAAAAGGTAAACTAATTCACAACAAAAGATAAGTAAGTATTAAAGTGATAATGTGCCATTTATGCGTATCTTTTCCGTACCTTTTTTATCTTTTGTATAAATTTTACTCTGATAAATGCGAAACAACAAAAAAGAATCAATATTAAACAATACATCTTACACTTATTTCAACATAAAAAAATATTATTAAGAAAATTTCCGTATGAGCAAATGTCGTTTTGATGTATTGTATTAATATTTTAGCACTAAGAGGGATATAACAAAAAATAGGTTAATCTATTAAAAATCATTGAGCGTGTATAATTAAATTTTACATGGTAAGAATATAACTGCAAATTACATTATATTTCCAAATAATTTTGCGAAATCGTGGTCACTGTACCGTCGGAAACAATTCCACCATTTAGCATGTTTGTGCAAGATATGCGTAAGCGCAGTGCTGGGGAGGTATTAACTACGGAGGCCACCTCTGCACATACGTACACAGTGAAAATACCACTTTTTAAAAACCAAAGTTAATACTACGCTATTAATATAAAATATATGGATTCTTATTTAATTAAGTATTTTTGTCGATTAATAATAACACTGAGAAGTTAAAGTTACTTAATTTTTGTCACCCATCCCATATCCGACATATTTGTTAAGCGACATTGCCATCGGACGCCTAAATTAATGGTTAAATCAGATTTTCCTTTTAGTGGTTAACTAAAAGGAAAATAATCTCTGGCTTTAGCTTCATCGCTCGATTAGTTTCCATGTCGTAAAAAAGATGCTTTTTTAATGAAATTTCCCTTTAGGGCACCTAAGCACTTATCCGATCGGCTCCGCTTTTTGCAGACAAATTAGGAAGCTTTTACGCCGGCATTTAAAAAGTGGTAAACGTTCTCTCCATTAACACCAAATACCTAAACTGTACAGCCTCCGCTACCGTTCGCCAAACAAGAACTTTATTGCCCTGTTAATTAATTCCAAATCAATTTTATCGTCGGTCCGACTTCTGTCGGCGGCCCTGAAAGCTGACCAAATTTAAACAACACATTATATAGAGTGAGCCCACAAAAGCGGCCCGCATTGTACTCTTGCCCCAATCTAAATACCAATAACTATAACAGCACACATCGGCACCAAAACGCATTTTTCTTCGAAGCAAAGGGATAATATTTACCCTTTCCATAAGCACAAAGCCTAATGTTTGCTCCGACGTTGCACTTCGGATCCTGTGTAAACTTACCCTAACAAATTGGAGGTAGTTTTTGAAACATAAGTTGAGTTATTCTTTACCTTAAAGTTTGATCTTTAAAGTTTATTATCCATTGTTGGTAGTTGGAGTAACATATTGTAGTAAGACACAAAAAGCATTATGTTGATGTCTAAAGTAGCGTTTAGTAGCTCGAGGCGAAGTTGCGGTAACATTGTTAAAGGACTTTATAAAAATTTTAGTTGTGTGCGTCAAATGCGGTTAACATCAGACATTGGTAGTCGTCATGTTAAATGAACTTCATTTTATTTTACGAGTTGATTTTTAATTAACTTTAGTTCATTTAACAGAATATTTAAAGTTATATTAATTAATTTCTTATTTTGCTATAAAACTCTTTTACGTTACATTTAAAGAAATAACTAACGGAAAACTTTTAAAAGAAGGTAAATTATTTGACGACCTGTTTGGCGCAGAGGTACTAACCCCGCCTTCTGCGCCAGAGGTCCCGGGTTCGATCCCCGGACAAGACAAATATTTGTGTGCATGAACATATCTATTTGTCTGTCTGGGTGTTTAATATGTATATTAAGTATGTATTTACAAAAAAAAAGTATCTAAGTATGTTTATCCGTTATCTAGTATCCATAACACAAGTTCTTCATGAAACTTAACGTGGTCTAGATAATTGGTGTGATTGTATGCAAATATTTATTATTTATTATTAAATTGAACTCCTCGTTTGTCCTTTGCTCCAGGTACGTTTATAAATAATCATTTTAGAGTGTTTATTTATTTAACTAGTTTAATCGAAAGAAATAGTTCCAAAAAGTTTGATAGCGATCTCAAACCTACATATTTTGTATTAGCTTTTAGAAAGAGTATCGTCGAAACAATAGGATGTAATGTATTCCACTGACAAATATCAACACTTGTCTCGTCTCGACGACAAGACTTGTGCATTAGTTAGCTAGTCAATAAATGTTTATTCAGCCGACAAAAAACTTGATAAATAGGGTTACACACTTTTCGAACATTTTAAGAATGCTCGAAGTAATAAAAAAATAGATTGAAACTTTTAACATTCCTTCTTTAATTGCGCTAGTTCACTTAATTTCTATGAACTATTCAACTCTTCAATTTTCGCTAGTTCCTTTTTATAGCTTTTTTTATATAATTTATTGCCGACGGTTTCTAATAAACATAAGACGGTATTGTAATTAAATCTTTTTTTTATTACAAAGGGCAAAAAAATCTCGACTGACGTCTGCAATTCCCGAAACTATTTGGCTATAAAACTTAAAAAGTATGGAAATTTTAAACACAAAGTTATTTTATCTTTGTAAACTGGATACCGCTCCTAAATTATTCTTAAACTGTCATCAATTATGTCATCAAAGTATATGCGCGGTCGTAAACCCTGACTATAAATCAAACAATAAAACAAGTGTTTTTCACAACAACTCTTTTACAAGCGGCACTATGTTTGAGCACTTATTTGCAACATCTTGACGTATTCGCCAAAACAAAACAATGTTAAAACAACATTGTTCGGCACTGCGGAACAAAGGGTTGTCGTGCTAGCTGTAAATTTTAAGATAGGTGCCAATCTTAAAAGCAGTAGAACGGAACTCTTTTGTCATATCATAACCCTTATACTATTTAATAGCTTGTTTTCCTTTTTACAAAAATGTTTCTAATAACTTCGTTTTCTTTTTACAAGACCTTTTGTTCGGAATGCTGCCATAAAAAGATTCACAAAGAAGTCCGACTCATTATTGCCATAGTATTTAATTAAATCGTCATTTGCTAGCTGGACACCGGTGTCCAGAGAATATTTATTGTATCTCATAGGTCGGGACCTGAGAGGCTTACTCAAATTACACTTCAGTGTGCTATTATTAAGTTCTATCACCCCAATTGTAAAACATTTCCCGATAACTATCAATTTAACAAACGTCGAATTTAATTTATTGTCCTAGAGCGCACAGTTAATTAAATATATGTTCGAAGATCTGCTAGAAAGCTATGCTGTTGATTATAAAATATTTTGCATTTTAAAAGTAATGAGCGGATTTCTTATAACCACTATCGGAGTTTTTATTGTGATACAAAATGAAAGGCGAGCGGTTTTATAATGAGCATCCTCAATATCTACTACTGACCGACCAATGCCTTTGTGAACTACGAATCCTTTGACACTTCGGATGAAGAGTGACTCGGACAATTATCTCATGTTAAATTTCTTTATTTATTTTATTTAAACTCGACTCTCAAAGAAAATTCTATGGGTACCATGTATGACGTACTATTTATGTTACGTTTTCGTGCTGCTATGGTATTCTGTATTCTGTTAAAGTAGTAGTTTTGTAAAATCACTTTCGAAGATTTTGTAATATGACATATATTATATAGGCTATATAGGCCTAGCATGACCGGCTTTTATCGACTCGATAACTCGATAACCTGTCACTGTCCCGCTCACATTGTAGCGGAGTAAGCAAGACAGCACGATGCGCTATATCATATCGCATGATATAGCAGTGTTCATGCTAGGGGGGCTGGCCTCACTCACATGATATTATGATCATGAGAGATTATGATCATAATAATTCTTAAAAAGATTGAAATCTATCTTGTGAAGAACACATTCGTGTTTGTTTCCGTTGAAAGTACTAATATTACATCCAATGGTCAATTTACATACATTTATGTAATGTTGTCAGATATTTAGTAATCCTACTATAATATTACGAATGCGAAAGTATCAGTTTGTTTCTTTATTGTTTGTTTTTTCTTTCACGCATAAACTACTAAACGGATTTGGATGAAATTTGGTATCTAGAGACTTCAAGTAGTGAACTAACACAAAGATTTATTTTTATCCCGATATTCCCACGGGAACGGGAACCGCGCCTGTGAAACCGCGGGCAGCCGCTAGTATTAAAATATTTCATGAGTAGGTATCGTTTCGATGAACAGTTAATAAACCCGATTAACCAAAAAAGCAGTCGTATTTAAAACGTGGAAACGTTACAAAATTTATTTTGTTTTCAAACAGACGATGGAACAATTCGAAAATTGCCTACAAACGATCTAATCTCGCATTTCTGCCTCCCAATTTACGATTGTATTCAGCTTTAAAAATTTCTCGAGCGAATAGCATTCTTTTCGACCAACTACCTATGGAGTTTCCAAACTTGGACATTCTTTACCAAGCTTTACATTAAATATAGATATACTTATACTAATGATGCAATTCTTAATAAGTATCGTTAATAAGAAAGTGATTTCAAGATTTATAGAGAAAATAAAATGTTGTAATATTAATCTTTACTAACATAAATCTAAATAAATCCAGTGATTCTGTCTGTTTTCTTTGTTTCAATTGACTGATTTCCATAAATTTCGATATAGGGACAAGAAAAACCATTTAACCAAAACGATATCACCGAAAAACAATGTTGATTGAATTTACGTCTTTACGTTTATTAATTACTAGCTTCCGACCGCGGTTTCACCCGCGTGGTTCCCGGTCCCGTGGGAAAATCGGAATAAATGTAGCCTATGCCAAAAATCAAGTCAATTGGTTGCTTAGTTAGATCGTGAAGGAAGGACAAACAAACACACTTTCGCATTTATAATATTTTATTTTTTATTTTTTTATGAACAACGGGGAGACTCTTAGCCTTCATCATACCTGATGTTAAGTATTGATAAGGCTGAAGATGGAAGCGAGCCTCTCCCGGAATCCTTATCACTGAGAAACTGGCTAGTTTATCTCTAACTGCCGGAACACAACAATGCTGAAAACATTGTTATTAAGGCGTCAGGCTTAGATAAGATGGTGGTAGCTACCCAGGCGGACTTACAACAAGTCCTACCAGCAACCGAACCGAATACAATATGTACCTCAGTTGGGAATCGAACTCTGGACCCCTGGGTCTGATACCGGTGGTTGTTACCACTAGACCACAGAGGCGGTTAGGATTAGGATGAGGAACTAGAATATCTGTACATACAAATTCGCGAGCGGAAGCAGTGTTTTTTAATAGTCCCAAACCATGCTATGTCTTAGTCACGGCTATAATAACAAATGTTAATACTTTGTACATTTTCGTTCTAGTATATTTTTTTTCATAAGACATAGTCAATTTGTCAGTTGTCCATTTGTTTTATTAATTTAGACGATCCGTCAATCCGTGCCGCCGCCAGAGCAACAAATGACTCATACATATTCAACACGTTTTGTTTCTGTCTGTTATTGATTCGAGAGTTGAATAATAAGACTAGATATCTTCATCATATTGACACAGGCCGAAAAAGCGCGGTCAGTGGAGCGCGATCAGAAGATTGAAGGTTTTTGTTGCCAATATTCTATGGTTAATCAAGTAAGTCAAGACTTAGTATGCTTTGACTGGATACGACGACGACTTACAGCGCACCCTAAGACTTTCAGCCCTTCAGCAAGCCATTTCAACATGAATTATAACATAACATTTCGAGAATTTGAGTATTCAGTTTTCCCTAATATAATTAAGTAGTTTCTTGCGTAAAATTGCGTAGTATTAAAGGTGCATAGAGATAGACGTAAATAACAAACATTCGTTTTTGGCAGCTATATCTTGCCCACAATAGGTATGTAGCAACTATGATTTGAAAACATATTTATCTAACGAAAAGACTTGCCTTCCTTACTTTTTTATTTTGGGCAGTAAACTTATTAACCTATCCTACAAAAATACTTTGGTATATGTTGGCATAAAAATGCCTAAAATGCACATACAACACAATAAATTAGTGAGCACTTTTGTCTTCGGTGCCGTCTTAGTATTTTTGGTTGGTCCATAAGATATTCTTTTTATTTCATGTAAAAACGACAGCACACCAAACTTTACACGTTGACCCCTATTTCGTTCTCAGTAAGGCCTTTCTTCGGAGAGCAGCTGTTGTACTTGCGCGCGGTAGACTGTACTATAGATGTCCGAGACTTTCGTTTTAATCCGAGACTGTCGCCCTAATGGAGGCACAAACGAACCGCCTATAAACGCATTACCCGACTGTCGGATCACGCCTATCCGCACAATACCGCGATGCATCTAAATCCCGCGAGCCCGCGATGTGTCTCCATCCCTCAGCCGACACATAATATGTATTATAAGGTCCGCCATTTTGCAACAAATATGGAATGTGAAACAATGTTTGTATCGATAAGAATTGTGTTAGGGCTGTGCCGTATTCAAATACTTGGATAGGAATAAAATGTGTGTTTTAGATTTTTTTATTTTAGTTAGAGAGTCAAAATATAGAATTGCAATGGGTAGTATTTTGGTTTGTCCGTCAATGATACGTACATATTTTGTTAAATAGTTCTGGTTACGTGTCTCATTCTCGGATTATTTTTTAAAGTCCCGTATTAAAAGTTTTGTACTGATATTTTGTGGAAAGTATCATACCTCAGTTATATAATACTAACGAGTATCTACCATCATATAAATAAGGTATTTAGGGTAGTTAACAAATTACACTCTTTTGAATGTCGAAGTGATAATTTAAAGTATCAGTTACTAAATACTAAAAGCAGACTTAAAATACTGAGGTATGTCATCCATCCCAGAGCCTCTGTGAAGGATCTCCAGATCTTGATCCCGAGATTAGCGATTATGATCTTCCATTGTGAGGGCCTACATTCTATGTGGTTTATACCGGTAGCAATGAAGATACCACTGCATTTTAACAAATAGTTGTCATATTATTATGATCCACATTAAACTCGTAATTATGAAAAAAAAACAAACAAGCGCCTTAAAATGTGTATAATGTGATTCTCTTTTGAATCAAAATTATGCCTTTGTTCACATTCCAGAATGAAAATGCTTCAATCCTCTTTCGTAAATATAATAATAAATAAATAAATATAATATGGAAGTAGATAACATGAATCTTCGATATTTAGGGCGGGTTTCACCACCTACTGATACCGAAGTTAGGGATAGCATAATGGCAGATAATTTGGCGTATTTTTCATATAACAACTGTCAAAAGATCTGTCAATTAAGCTATCGAGAACTTATTAGTATGTGGTGAACCCGGCCCTTAAAATTACATGATTCTCGATTGTTTTTGTACGAAGTCTTTTTCAACGTAAAAAGTCCGATACGAGACGGTTGAGTTGGTTCCCACCTTTTGTGATCGACCGATTGTTCATTCAGTTCCTTGCCGTTAACGGTATGAACCATGAAATTGTCGTGGAAGAGATCTATTACATCGTTTGACATCGCATCGTTCGGTTTTTTGTGCTTACTGTATAGGCATATTTACGATAAAACATTTATTGTAACGTTTCTGTCGTCCCTACCAAGAACCTTATAAATTTTTTGTTACTTCCATCTACTATAATTCGGTAGCAATCATTATCAAACTTTCCTAACGAAAACGTATCCGAACATAAACATGCCCGTAGAAAGCCACGCGACATTACGTTTTATTTTATTTTCAATAATCCAGTCCCCGTTTAAATAACATTATCGAGAGGTCGTAAATATGGGCCATTATCGAGGGCCCTTAGAATTCCACGCGGTGTTTTTGAGGACGGTAGAGTGACGCGTCTACTCCAGCGGACAAGAAAAATATTGAGACAACAGCCCGTGACCGCGTGTAGTGCTCTCGAGCTCTCAACGGACATAATAGCTTTTCATTGAATTCTTGCTTTCTTTTGTTTTGTCATAATGTTTCGATTGGGGCGCGTAAAGGGCGCCGTGATTACTTTAACAATAAGTATGTCGCGGGGACAAAGGGCCAAGTGGAATTATGCAGGGTTTCTCATGCCCCTCACGTAGGACGCACGTTGGTGACGTTACCTGACGTCAAACACGAAAATAATGAGCTCCTAGACCATTATGTTTATGGACTGATTTTGGAGATTAACCTCCTTGGAATTATGACGATTATGAAACATGAAATACCTGTCATCCAACCCTTTTTATTTTTTGTACAAAAAGGACTCGTCTTCAACTGTTATTTCAAAGTAAAACAATCTGTGTTATTTACTTATTTCATATAATAGCTTTCTCTAACTAATGATGACTAAGCTTATAACAACTTACGACCGCGAACCTTGTTAGTTAAGTTTTAGTATAGTATTATGTTATCTGCGGTTCTGATATTGTCGAGTCAGAAACTTAATGCAAACTAAAGTTTCTAAATTAATCAGAATTTCAACTAATTTGATATCCATAAACTATGTACTTCAATCTAGATACGAAATTTTAAAAGAAAAATACTCTCAGGCGGGAGTTATTCCTTCTAGGTTTTTTTCTATTCAAGTTTTTTTTGTCATAAAAGAAAGTATTGAAAATGCAAACATTAAAAATCTAAACCAAAACAATAGTCGGATTTTCATTGAATATTTTATTATTATTCATAGTCTTCTTATTTAAATACTCAAAGGTTCACAAATACAATTTATACAAGAAACACTGATTAAAGAACCTATTTCGCGTCTTTTGTGCCTTCAGCTATTCACGTCCCTGCATTAGGTATGGAAGTCCCGCCTCGGCGGAAACAAAACGCATTTCTTTATTTTAATATACAGTGACGATGTCCCGGCAGAGGGTACGAGGCGATATGTATGCAGCACAGCAAAGGGATACGCTGTTTGATATGGTTATTACGTCCTTTGTGGCGGGATAAAGGAGCCGGTGAGAGCCGCTACGACACCAGATTTGTCTTCGTGATACGCTAAAATTTACTAAAAAAGTAGACACAGAATGACACAGAAAGACGGTGTCGTTGGAAATGGAAATTTCTTTAGAAAACCCAAAACCTGTTCTATTCTACACTTTAAAAAAAATCGAATTTGGTGTGACAAAACTGGATGCTGTAAATTATAAAAAGCGATCCATCTCGACGTTCGGTAGCTGACAATGAAATGGTTCATGCATTTCACATTAAAGTATGCTACGTGAGCTATAGAAATAGAACAGTATTTCAATTCAGAGCCGATTCACCTCGTGGAACATCCTATAAATCTGGGCGACGCGCTCGTTGTCTACTCTTTTATAGATCTTGTCTACACGATGACTTGATTTATCTAAAGTTTCAGACGAATATTCGCGTACTTTGAAAATGTATTGATTCAACGTTGCATTTTCAGAGACAAAAGGTATAAAAACAAAACATATATTATTTTCAATTCCTTTCGTTTTACGTAGATGCAGACGTTTTTGGTCTTTTTTGACGTTGAGACGTTTATATTAAAAAACAATATTTTTGGTTTTCCAATCTTAACATAAAAGCAAATTTACATACAACTTATCCTCCATCCGTTGTCACAATGGACAAGGAAATCACTCCATAAAGTGGTTAACAAATTAAGATACATTAAAATGAAAAACAACAGTCATTTTCCGTGAACATTGCTATCATCAACTTACAACTTAACTCATAGGTCCCGTATCAAATTGAAAACATTATTTCATCGCGTCTGTTCGACGATGTATCTGTTTATAAAGACGTTGCAATTGAGGATATACCTTGTACCACAGAATAAAGATACATACAGTATTTTATCTTCCCACAAAAGGTCTGTCCGCGAGTAATACCTGACGCGCCTCGTGTCGTCGAGAGCTTGGCAAGCGTCTCGAATGCGCCGCGTTGACGAGCGTACGCTGTGCAAGTTTTGTACGTAGTAAGCTTGTGGTAATGGCTTATCCATGGTGTCGGGCAACACTATCGTGCAAAGCGTACCCCGCGAGCAATAATAATAATAAACTTTTATCAATAAAAAGGCTAAGATAACGTACTGTATGTGCTTGTATTAAGCTGTGCTTGCATGTACTCTGGGATGCAGTAAACAGGAGGCCGTCAGTATCCAGCTGACACCGTACCATTACATCGTTTCTGTAATTGCAGTCCTCGAACCCGGGGCCCTGCGATTCAAATGTATGCGAAGAACACTCGGAAATTAGTCATTGTGCTGTAAGAATCGGACACCAAAAGGATTTAACGACTGCCTTCGCGCTGTTTTGCATAAAAATTAATAGGACTGCAGACTAATGTCGGCGGCCTTTACTTTGTTTAAGACAGGACTAATCCCTATATATTGTCGAGGGTAATTATGACTACATTTAGAGGATTTACCGTGAGACCTCTAAGTCTAAGTATGTATTAAACGGATACAAGAAGTTTATAAAGCTTTGAGCTTTTATATTTGTAAAGGCAATTGAAGAAATCTTGAATCACAGAAAGTGTTTTGATTAATCGAAAAGCCTAACAAAACACTTCTATTTTCTATTCAAACACAAATTCCAGCGCCATTAAAGGGTCCTGAGAAAATGAGGAAAATCGGTACAAAAATTATAGTCCACAGAAATATCAAAATCCGACTGCCTTAACCACTTAAAAGTTTAGCAAACACAAAACTAATAATCGTACATGCTTCTACCAAGCTCGAATGGAATACCTAGAACAACAATAAACAATATCTTGGTATAAATTTAATGAAGCGTCCAAAGTCAACAAGTAATGTAAACACCGCCCAAAAAGCATTTGAATAACAGTTCTAAGATAATGCCGGCGGAATCCCCATTCAGCCTAACTTATGGGCCATGATGTTAAGCATTAGGAATAAAATACATATGAAATGACGAGAAAGAATGCGAGTGATAGAACAAACATGTTTTGAGTACTTTAGTAATTGAACTATGGTGAATATTTGAAACTACACTGGCCTTCAATATTTTGTACCAAGCGTTAAAAAAAAGAAATATTTTCGAAAAAAAAAAATGATGATTAGAAAGACTAATGCTTAAAAAAAGTTGCTACAAACTCATTTTATTACCAAACCCTAACTTCTATACTTTCTATACTAAAGTTAGGAGAAATAGTAGCGAAATATTAGGCAGAACCTACTCGGGTCACAAGTTATATTAGGGTCGCAAATAAAAAAAAAGAAATTTCAATTTAAAAACTGAAGTTGCTGCTGAGTTTTGACGGCCAGTCAGTGTAGTTAAGTGTACCTTCGATGTCGCCTTCACATACAGACATGCGACTGGAAAGCAATGCATTTTGATCAGAAATACATCATTGGAAACCTCTCATATTCGCAAGGAATACGTGATTGCGGATACTTCAAGCAAGTATGGTTTCGCAAGGGTAACATTTTATATTCGATTAAAATATGTTTTGAAATACACTTCTTCCCCATGTACACGGCAACCTTATAAGTTCATTTAAAGTGAGCGCGTAGAATAGCAAACATACCCCGCGAGTAACGGGTTGAACAGTATTAACAAAATATTTGAATTTTGGGTCCCACTTTTCTTCTGTTGTAGGGCAAAGCAGTGGAAATTAAACTTGATATTTATTAAATATTTATTTATCATTATGTCTACTGTCCAACAAAAATAAACAAAATGTGGTAATATCGATCGTTCCGTGACTCTTTGACTAAAACCGAGTCTAAAAATCACCGAAATCACGAGACATTCCAAAGACACCAAATCCAATACAAAATATATGAACTCAACCCTCAGCCGAGCCTTGGATAATAAGCTAATATTAAACCTCCTCGGCCACCAAAGAGGTCTGCTAAAAATCCCTTGTCAGCCCTTATGCGTTACGTGTTCTTCGACAAGAGGTATCTTCTTTGATCTAATCTGTGGATCTGCGCTTGTTGCGGCGGCGCAAAGGGCGAGGTGCGACTAGACACCTCTCTGGGACATTGTCAATTCGCCATGAATCTCCACAAAGCCAGGAGGAGGCCTTATCGAGGATCTGAGATGCCGCGCTCCCTGCGAGGAATGCAGGATAGAAACGCTGCTGGAACGTACGTCCTGAATTTCAACAAATGCATATAATAGTCTTAAGTGTCGTGCTAATTTTAATAGCGAGAATTTTCATGTTGAAATATATTCTTCGTATAACTCACTACACCTGTAGAAACTTATACCTAAGGACAGAAATAGTTTAAAAAGTTGAAATTTAATAATTCCTTCCATAAATATACAAGCTTAAAAATATGTCTTTGCAACACATTTAACTTGAGAAAATGTTAATTTTGAAATGTTTTATCATACCACTCACTACATGCAATAAAAACTTATACATAAAGTTAGAATATCAAAAGATTGAATTTCTATTATATAAAAATACAACACATTTTAAAGCCAACAACACATTTTAATGTGACAAATGTACTTAACCAAATGTCGTGAAAACTAATTTCAAAGACAGGACATTTGGCAAACCATATTTATGCGGGTTTTGCCATAAACAAATACAACTAACAAACTTTCTACCGACAAAAGAACTTTCTTTGGTCAAAAAAGCCGATTTTATTACAGGCCGTTATTCGCAAAACTTTAAAACTATTTACGAGATTTTAGGGTTTGCTAAAGAGTTGCAGATATTACCGTAAAAATACTAAACAAAGCCAGCATACCGTTATTTACCCGTTACCGTTAATTTTATTGCTCCCTTATAAACTTGCAAAGTTTTCTGTTAACAATTAGGTAACTTAACCCTTCGCTCATTGTGTAAAAATAGCAGAAAATAAACAATAGAGGCATAAAGTACCCTCACGATTCTTTAAAGAGTTTGTTTGCAAATATGATAAGATTCAGAAGCTGTTCGATTCATAAATCAGAGAAAAACGAGTTTTGCTTTTGTAGCGTAAAATAGGTTTATGTTACAATAAATCAAGTGAGGTGACTTGCAACTGCAATTTTATGACATAAATGGAAAATAAGAATAATGTGTTTAGGACGCTAAAATGTGTTCACAAGCCAGGTAAGAATGTTTGATGTTATATACAAAATTGTACATTATTTAGACACGGGCGGAAGGTAACGGATCACCGCGTTATTTTTATAAAAATATTCTCACTATATACAAATAAATATAAAATACTGCAGCTATTTAATTAAACCTTCATATTTAGAATTTTGTGCAAGGAGCGTTTCAAAAACCATAAAATATTTTAATTCCCCTTGAAGGTAAGTACCTACAATAAAACAATGTAATGTTGTATTGACAATAGTTTTATATCCATTTTAGAATGTGCTATATAAAACGTGAAGAGGTTTAGATTTTCTCAGAATTTTATTCTAATTCGAAACATAAACAAATAACATAACAACATGCGATCAATAGTAACTATACATATTAAAAAATATGACTTTATTTCTAACATGAAATACGAATAGTCGTAACTGAATCTTTGTTTTTTATTTATTTAATTACACAATTCTTGAAGAGGGTTCTAGGCTATTACATACTGCGCGACTTCGCGTAATATTTGGTGATCCCGGTTTAATTGTGTTTCTAAGGGCTTAAAACAAAATAAAACACAATTAACAAAATTAATATATGACTTCCTACAAGGTCTAGTCTAATATTTCTGTCAAATTTCCTCAAAATCGTTTCAGTGGCTTATGAGTAATAGATAACAGACATACAGGGATACCTCGTTCTACATTTATACGATTAGTTAGATTGAAGAAATTAATTCACATTGTATTGGGGCCCTTACATAAATTTAATTTTACGTGTTTTAATGTTTTACGTTTTTATTTTTATTTTTATTCTTATTTTATTTGTTCGCTCTGTTCCTTTCCGATGTCACTTCTGTGCTCAGCAGAATACCAGTGCAGCAAGCTATCTGATGCTTGCTGCTAATACTAAGCTGAGCACAGTTTTGTCATCACACGACTGTACGCGTTTCTCTTTTATTGTTATTTTGTTTGTTTTCTTTCTTTTTTGTTTAATTTGTACTTTTTTTCATACTTCTATGTAATATGTTTGTGTTAATGTGTACCTTTGTGTGATGTCAAAATAAATACTTTTCTATTTTCTATTTTTCTACATTAACAGATGAAACTATTATGAAACATACATTTTGAAAGAAACAATCAATATAGCCTGAGAAATAATTATACTCTACCTTTAAATACATAAATGTTGAAAGAACTAATTTAGCTTATTTATTGCGAACATAAATCGTTAAAATAATGTCCTTCGTACAAAGCGGAGTGATTCAGTTTTATTTAAAAGTACGCCTCAAAGCAATGTCGCATACTTTTCTCATCGTAAACATTATTGCACGTAATATAATACCAAATAAGTTAATTAAATAAAATCAGTTTTTAGTCTGATATATCACCTAATTAGTATATTCACACCGATGTGTACTTTTTAATGACATACATTAAACACAGTACTTAAACTTTGATTGTTTTTCCTTATTGAGCCAAAATTGAGATTAAAAAACCGATTTCAAAAAACTAAAAAGCAAAAAATAAGCCTTTTGGAGTCGGTGCAAGCCAAGGCAAGAAAAATAAAAAAATGGGACCGCAATGTAGAAAGTTTTTTTTTTATAAAAAGTTTTTATTTTACAATTTTTAAAGCTAGAAGTCCCGAACCTATCTGATAACCTTACTTATGTCAACTGCTCATCACCTTTTACAAAATGCTGCTTTTCCCGGTTAAATACGTTAATTATTGAAAAGTTCTCCTGGTACTCAACATCAGCTCCATTTCATCACATGCATTGAGTCGAGCATAAACTGCTCATAAACCACATTAAAGTAATCTTATCGCTTCCATGAAATGCAAAATATTTAATAGTTCCGATGACCATTTATAGTCTTCATCATCAGTTCCACTCCACCAAATGGTGCTTAACGGAAGCAAATGCACGAGTTACTAATGAAAACACCGAAATCGATATAGGTGTGCCTATGATATTTGAAGAGTTCCCCAAATTTCACTAAGATTCCATCATCAGATCCTGTCTTGACGTTAATGAGACCAACTTGAAAGTACACCCTTTCATACAAAAAAATATTATACAAATCGTTTCATAAATGGCCGAGTACTGAGGTAACAAACGTAAAAAAAAATCATACGCACGAATTGATAACCTCCTCCTTGTTTTAAGTCGGTTAAAAATAAAAGAATTTGACTTGCAGTGCTACATGCTACAAAACTTATGCAATTCATAATAGTTATAGAAATGAAAAAAAAAACACCTCACATGCTCGGAAAAGGAGGTTTTTTCATTCTATTTCTGCGCCGAAAATACCATTTTACCGGCCTAGCGTGATAAACATTTTTTTATTTAGAAAGAAAACGTCATAATGCTTTCAAATCGCATTGTTGACTTTTATGTTACATTTTATTCTTATTTTAAATAACTTTGAAGTAAATAAAATACTCCATTTTCGTTTTATTATATTATTTTAGTTAATTGAATCATAAAAACAATAACAATAAGATTAAACTATTTGTTATAAGAATTTAATATTAGGCTGGGTGAGATTTCACAACCTATGACTTGGATTTCGGCACGTGGCATAAACCTTTATTTTTAAATTGGCTTTGTCTTGTACCTCATGTCAATGTCAACAGCTACCGAATCGTTTTTGTTGTTATTATAGTTAACAATTTATTCCTATTTTAAATAACTTTGAATCAACTATAATACTCCCTTTTTATTATTTTAGTTTTTTATATCATAATAAACCAGGAATAAGGTATGTTTATATTAAACTTTTTGTTAAAAGAAAACACTTAATCCAACTTTCCAGCCTTGCATAACAACTGATATTTGAAGTTGGATTTAGCGGCGAGTAACCTCTATTGAAACTTGAGCAAGCGAAGGTTTCAAAGGTACGAGCGAGACGCTAAAAACTTTTCTGCCGAGCGCAACACACAATTTTCACCTAACAACAGCGAGGATTTTTTTAAGATTGTTTCTGCGATCAACTTCCGGTAAAAAATCTTTTAACAAAAATATTAATCTAAATATACATTATTCTTGCTGTTTTAATGATATAAAAAACTAAAATAATAAAAAGGGATTATTATAGTTAATTCAAAGTTAACTGAAATAGGAATAAATTATTACATAAAATAACGGAGTATTAAAAAGAATGCAAAGTTATTTAAAATAAGAATAAAATGTAACATAAAAAGTCAATAGTGCGATTCGGAACGCATTATTACGTATTTTTCTTTATTAATTAAAAAATGTTTACCACGCTAGGCCGGCAATATGTGATTTTAAAACCTCTTTTTCTGAGCGTGTGAGGTGAAAATAACTATTTATGAACTATAGGAAGACTCTTAGCCATCATCATACCGGTAGAAACGCGCCTCTCCCGGAATCCTCAACCCTGAGGAATATAATTACATAAGCACAGCTTAAATCTTAGTCCTGGAAAAGGGTTGAATGGTCGGCAAGCCCTGAAAACTCTAAAATAAAACAAAATCCACAATTCAGTAATGCATTAACAGTAAAATATTTAGTGCACTCGATTCGCAAATTCGTAAAACTTTAATTATTTTAATATAGTTACTTCTATGGTAACAATAAAAATTAATACCCATCATTGCGCATTGTTGTAAAATTAGCTTTGACACAAAGCGTAAAACCTCCCATATAAACACACAACTTTATGCATGACATCGAAATTTCCAGAGGTCGCAAACGCTTCAAAAGAGTAACGTCTCTGAATGGATTGAGTGACGTTCAAATAAAAGTAGACAAAAGAACATCGCGAGGCGAGTCCGGCAGAGCACGGAGTATTCTCACACTTTCTCAACACAAACATTGGTCATCCGAGCCGTTGCGACGTCACGACATCGGAATCGTAAGTAACTTAATTGCTTGCACGCGGGATACGCGAGAACGAGCTTTATCTGCTATCGTCACGGAAGTACCTACAATATAATTACACTATCCCTCCATCTTTTACGTTATCATAATGCGAAAAAGATCTTTGATCAAAATGCAAAGTTTTATAAGGTTATAAACAAATCGAGAGGCAGTTTATTACTAATGCAAACTTTTATATGCACAAAAAGCACTTTTAAAACCCTATAAAAATCTGTAGAGCAGCACAAATGTCTCAATCGCAGTCATATCTATGCAAAATATTGTAAATTCCCATGTCTAACAAAGGCCCATTTTTACTTTAACAATCTTACTTAACAAACACTAGGCTATCTTGTTTCACAGCAAACGGCAAATGCCGTATTATCATTGATTTATAGATGCTTACGTCAGAAAAAAGGTATAAAAATGGTCAATAAAGTTGTTCAATAATTTTTCTAGTCGAAAGTTAATACTAGCGCTATCCTTCACTAAGTGTCCGTCCGTGAGATCCCAGGTGTAGAGGTAAAGGGGGAGGGGAGGGGGGAGCCGGACCACCAGCGCTGCGCCCGCGCGCTCGCCGGCCGCATAATTACTATGTACAGACACACACACTGGCGCGCCCATCGATAAAACATTATTAAATTTTATCTGCCTTGTAAACTTTAAGGTAACTATTGGAGTTCTTCCTGCAGTACAGTAGCTAATTCGAAATTTAAAACGCTCTCTTAACTTAAAATTTATTTCTTAAGATAACACTATACTACAAATAGATTCAAAGAAATGGAAAAACAATGGAAAGGTCATTTACATTACTTATAACATATTCGCTGGTGAAATTACTCTGCAATGTTATGTTAAACTCTGGACAGGGAGATTGACATAAAAATCAAATAAAGTCTCATAACAAACGAACGTTACAAATACCCAACAAAAGCCACAACCGCAGAAAAAAATATTCAAATTGACCACAAATCGAAGACAACAAAGTCATACAAAATTTAAAAGCTTGTCAAAAGCTCCAGCGCGATACATTCGCATTCCTCGCGTGTCTCGCGTTCAGATCAAAAATGGCTTCTATATTTGCTCAGTGAAATGTCAAAATGTGTCGTGAGAACGTCAGAGGAGTGTCGACGTCTGATCGCAGTCGTGTCGGACCGGTCACGCCGGCCGCTACACTTGTACCTATGTACTAAGTACTTTTACAACCTGGATGGTTGTGCTAACAATTTTTGCCGCGGGCTTTTGCGGTAATGCCGCTTCCCTCTTTGTGTGGTTTCGAGAATTTGAATTGAATAGTTAAGAATTTGTTTTGGTACGCCGCATTGTTACGATTAATGTAGAAACAATACATCACTTAATGGATTTAGCATGATTATTTTAAGGCAAAATACCGATAAATTAAATCAAAATACCGACAACGGATATGCTTTACCACACACGTGAGTTAACCAAACTATACTTTATCAATAGATAGGTAGGTACGTCATGGGAGATAGAAAGTGACCTACAGATCCCTTTAATGATGTATTGATAATGGTGAATTTCTGAAAGAACATCCAAGTCTTTCTCAATCTGGCATGGCCAAGCAAAGATGTCAGAGTTGAACGAACTGCTGGCAAGGAAAACGTTGATGATAGGGAAGCGTCTCACATAACTCTCTCGATATGGACGATAATCGATGATTCATAATTGAGACTTCGAAGAGTTCTAAATCAATAGATAACTATGAAACATGATCTCATAATTACTGGCAGGCTAACAGCGGTACAAAACCAACAAAGCAAACGGGAAGATTGTAATACAACGACGACCCATCTGTGGAGGCGACCCAGTAATGGCCGTCTAAATCACTGGATATAATCGCAACAGTGATTTTAAACAGAGGTCACGAAGCACTCCCATTGGGCTATATTTATGGAGACAAAAAAGGAACCGAGCGACTGAGCACCATTAATTTTACAAGACGGCGACTTTTTTACTATCATATTGACGCGTCGCTCGCTAAATTTTTGAGCGTCGATTGTTTTTGTTCCAATTGATCATCAACGGCTTATCGAAACACGGTCTCGTCTCGAATCGTACAAATAAACAAAAAAGATGTCCTTTTTGGACTTCAACGGGTCTATCTGTACAACGTGTCTTAAAAACCATTAAGTAGATAAAAGTGACAGTATTTTACACGTGAATTGTGTGGAGTGGGCTGTGGGGTCACGAAGCTACTACAAACGACTGCGTATCCTTATCAGGTAGCGCCGATGCCCGCAGTGAGATATTTTTATGGGATTTCGAGGCGGCTTCCGCGTCTTTCATATTGCTTATAGTATCCGGTTACATTTTACCATTAGGTGCTGTAATATATGACCAAATACGGTAATATAAAAGTTTCACGTCAACATTTCCCAACAATCTGAATAAACGTTGGCGCGTGCACGTAAATCGATAAATATTGGTTTTAAATCGCACGACGTTGAACACAAATTCCGTTACGGTTTTTATTTTTAATTGGGCCGAAGTGGAACAAACCGCGGCTTTTACGTACTACGTGACTTGTTTCAGTAAAATTGATTGTAATCGGACTAGTGTGTTTTGTCTATAAAGTACAT
Source organism: Chrysoteuchia culmella (assembly GCA_910589605.1). Lineage (NCBI taxonomy): Eukaryota > Metazoa > Arthropoda > Insecta > Lepidoptera > Crambidae > Chrysoteuchia > Chrysoteuchia culmella. The sequence continues at coordinate 15,331,930 of OU342653.1, forward strand.
TTTTGGAACAACATTCCGAGGCCACTATAAATCGATGTTCATTACAGAAATCGCCGTAAAATACCTGAGCGATTCGACATCGAGGTGCGGGCCGGGGTGCGTGCGTGTGAGTCTGTGAGCACACCTCCGCGTCGTGAACAGGTAGTGTTGTGTATAAACAAATAACAAAATCAACTTGTCTTACGAAGCGTCCCAAGGTCGGCCCGCTCGGGCCTGCGCCCGCTCCGCCGCCGCCGTACCACCATCCCGCCTTTTATACTTTTTTCTTCTTCAAAAGCTCTTATTTATTGTGATGGCTGAGTATTTGGGCGCACAGTTTGTATAAGCAATCAATTTTATTCATTTAGACGGAACGAGTTCTCTTGTACAAATAAATGAGTGGATATAAAATGTAGTGGCCCGGAGAGGTTCGATTGTGGGGCGTGTTATGATAGATAATATTTTGCTTCTCTATCAGGCGACAGAATTCCCGTGAAAGTTGACGTCTATATTCAGTGTTCCGCCGCCGATGCGTTTACTGTGTGTACGCAACGTGCTGATTGAATTAACGGTCACGCTCGGCTCTGTGTTCGAGTTTGTAATCGATACCGCAAACGTTTTGATTTTCAATCGATGTCGTGATGAATGGGGGTGTTATACGACACCGATCGATTTGTGAATGGAGACCGGAAGACCCATAGACGCATCGGGAATCCACGAATGCCTTCCACGACCCACGCCTGTGACAAATCGGTGCGTGCCGGCACTCGTTCTGCTCTCATCCCCGATAATTCTGATTTAATTTAATTAACGCTCGAATGCGCTTCAAGCGCTATAAACAAAATTAAGCAAAAAAAATCCTTAATGGTTTTTGCTTCCCAGTCCTTTAAGAGCGCAGGAGCTTGTAATTTTCCGTTGATGAAAGATGCGCGTGAGTTAATATATTGCTACCGATCCCATGCAAAATTGTTTTTGTAAAGTCCAGGAAAATACCTACAATTTGTACAAATAAACCTATAACAAAATTTTAAAGAAAATATTAATAAACGAAAAATAAACCAAAGTTATAGTTTTACAATAGATCCGATCAATTATACCGATTGTGTCAAGTTACGATACAAGACTTTGTTTCTGTTACAATTTGATTGTATCATAACAACCTCTCTAATTACATAATAGCCGATAATGTTGCTACTAATCACTTTGCCATTACGCAAGTGGAGCAAATAACAGAAAGTATAGAATTACTGCATAAAAACTGTTTGCGACTAATGAAACTAGTGTGAATTTTCCCACAAGCTCTAACGTTCTAAGAAACGATAAGCACTGTTAAAGTATCAGTAGGGTTAACACGAAAAACATTCGATAAAGTTTCGAAATCGTTACGTCAATAAATGTATGAGGTATTGTACTCGTATTGGGAAAAGTTCCGACCAAACTGTACTTGAACCCTAGGGCCGATTATCTTAAGAAAACTCGGTTCAGTTTCAGTTTCGTCGCTGTTGTGGCTGTCATATAGTATGAAATTTGACACTAATGACAACACTAAACTGGAGGTCTACTCTCTAAGCACGAAACCCGTAGTTTCGGCCTAAGTTACGGACGATTCCTACTCCGATTCCTACTCCGATTCCTATTCCTACACTAAGAATGAATGAGAATAATACATTTGGATATTCTCCCTACTCCCAATGTGTTTGTGCCGTTTGTCCAAAACTAGTACATCCGAAATCAATAGAGAGTAAGCTCCATCCATAGCTTCGGGAAACTTACAGAGGGGGGCCCGTATCTTAGTTGTCGGGCTTAGAGAGTAGGCCTCCATAATAAGCCTACCTATTCAGTTTTTGACGTGACGATTCGAAACTGACCCCACAGAAGTATCGAGTTTTTTCGAAAACAAAATAACAACAAATAGTGTTGCGTACCAAAAGTTAGCATGTCATCACTTCCTCCGTAATTGTATAATGCTTTGGAACATGCGTTGTCTATTAAGAACGGGTATCAACGAATAACAAGACGGTAGCAGCTGATTATTAGAGCTTCGAAAAAACATGTAAATCGAGACGAGACACGCAACACTCGTAACTGAGTGTGACGTGTTCTTGTCTACTCCGTCGGAAATAGAGGGCTGTTTTGTATCGAAAAAAGTTTTACAAAAATCTTTGTTACCAACCGAAGAAGTCGTCTGATTGTTTAAGCGTTTTATAATATCAATATTTTGTGCCTTTTTAAACTTTCATGGTGATTATCGCTAGTATTATTAGGAAAAAAAAAATATGTTTTTATTTGCTTGCGAGTCCCCGAGATTTTGGCGCAGTTGCATGCGGCGTGGTCACGGATCATAGCGCATGGAACGCGCCGAAATTTCGTTTTTCCTAATAATTATAGTAATAATATTTTATTCACATGTTTCCTGGAAAATTAAACACTTGCCGGTATGCCTCTTCACTCGGTTAGCGACATATGAATAATTTCACTAGTGCAAACTCATCTCCAACTGCACAAGCCACTGTATTTTTCTGGAAAATTCCGAAATTAGCCTCTGGGACGTGATTCCTGGTGAAAGTCTGGGAATCCGTGCTTTCATTCTCAGATACCAGGTCGCCCAGTAATTTCATATTCATTGTTAGTGCATAACTGCACTGTTCCAAGTCGTCGAGCAATTTCACGCAAATGGACAAACTCAGTATTCCACGTCGCTCTGCAAACCATATAAGGTTATTGAGTTGGACTTTCTAAAGTAATTTCAATTAACACCTCTTTGTACTTTGTGTAATGTATAAATTCTATATGCCGAGTTATAAAGTAGTGCTTAGCTGAGAAAATGTTACCTTCAGTGTATAATCTAGTCTATATATCTACGAGTTTATTCCAAAAGTATGTAGATATTAATCTATCTTTAAGATTTTGCTTCATTACTATTTACTTGTAAAAAAAATAACTCTACCCAGCAATATGGGAATCTTTACAACTACTATGATTTCTGATAATTTACTTCGTTGTAAGCTTAAATACAAAACAGTATTCGAATTGTATGTTCTTTTAAATACAAGAATAACGTATTTCATGCTTTATAAACAGTACCAAAGGTGTTTATTTATGTGTTTGAGTATTCTACCGCCACACCTTAAGGGGTAACTTAACTTCAGTTGTATTTATGTATTATTTAAATTATTGATGATTTAGAAGATACTTAAAATATATACTGCGTTGTTAACAAAACCCTGATACTAAGTACTACCTACATTAGAGTAATCATAATAAAACAAAAACAAGATACGAAAAAAAATGTCATACAAGAGGACTCCATATAAAACGAGTCATTAAGTGCAAAAGGCATGTTTTCCAGTCAATTTCTTAATCAATTAAAGTCAACAAAAACAATAGAGAAACAGAACTACCTGGACAATATCCAAGGCAAAAACACACGTCAATTACTTGGGTATCGCTGTCTCAATCGGCGACTTGGTCCAACATGAGCATGCGCTTATGAGAAGACAATTACAATACATTATATTCCTCGGACCTTTTAGGGAGTGAGCTGACTGAGCAAGTGATGCTTCAAGACCTAGAGCTAGGGTACAGAAGTTGAGAATTTCATCAGCATTTACAACCATAGCACCCGATGGGCATAAAGCATTGAAACTCTTGCCAAAATTCTAAATTAGATACTACACTACACCATCTCCATATCAGGGGTCGACCGGAAGAGACCGGAAGTTAAGGTTGAGGGCACAATATTATCAAACATGACATCCTTTTATCAACACTTTTATAATATATTATGCCTTATTTATATGTACCAAAAGTTCTTCTTTGCCAACTTTGCAAATAACAATTTATCAGATTCATGGTCGCTCCACACAATATCGAGTTTCCTATCCTTAGCGATCCCTCGCCGGTCCACCATGTCCACAGTACAAGAAGCCAGGGGCCCGCCCGCATCAGTAGCTTGTGTTAAACCGATATCGAGAGCTCAACACTACCAAATATATCTTTTTTCCATATCAATCACACTTTTCTTATTATGCGTATTTGTACAAACGCTTCTTTATTAACTTCCCAAGTGGCAATCAATTAGTTTCACAAGTCCCTACCGACTATATCAAGTCCCCTATCGCCTAGCTATACCTCGTCCATCATGTTCGCAGTACAAGAAACCAGGGGCGCGAAACAGAAGAGGCCGTGTTAGGCCGATCTCGAGGATACAACACTAGAAAATCAGCCTTTTTATCCGATCATTCAGAGTTTCCTTATTATGCGTATTTGCACCGAAGGATCTTTGTTAACTTTGCACAAGGCAACTTATTAGTTTCATAGATCCCTCCGGATAATATCAAGTTCCCTATCCCCTGGCCATCCCTTGTCCACCTTGTCCGCAGTACAAGAAGCCCGGGGCCCGCAACAGAAGAGGCCGTGTTAAGCCGATGTCGAGGGCACAACATTATGTCAGCGCACCACCATTGTTTGTCACTCACGCGCATTTCAAAGCGACAAATGGCGAAGATCCAGGATAAAATCCACTACAATGAGACTCGAATAAAATTAAAACGTTGGTTTTTGTGGTTGTTGGAAAACGGGCCTAATTAATGCCCTTATTCGTGGAAACTTATTTTAATAACGGAAAGGCATCATGCCTTTGTTTTGTATTTGAAAACTACTCTGATTATGCTTCTATAATTAGTTACTGAGTGGCGATAACTCAAAGTAATATTAACATCATCATTAACATTTTTTCAGATTAATTATACGTTGCATATTAAAGTGATAATTTTTTTTATACTAGTACCTACAATTTTGTAAAAAAAAATATAACAGTAACTAGAGCTTGAAGTAACTTTGGTAAAATCTGGAACCTCATCGTGATAAGATCATTAAAAAAGCAAATTAAAAAGTTTTAAACCCATGACGACGGTTAGAACGTAATTAAAAAAGGATAAAATAGGTAATTTAAAAACCCCCGACTTAATTTTGCTTTTTATTTCAAACTTTTTAGAGAGCATAAGTATTATGTATGTACATTGTACTACATAAAACCCATTATGGAAAACAGCATCAAAATCGGCCTAGTAGTTGTCGTTTCACACAAACAAATGTTTATTGCAGCGTCCTCTGGTGAGTTATCCCCGTAACACCTATCTAAGAACATGCACTAATCAAACCCAACTCCATCACTGAAAACCGTATCAAATCGGACTAGTTGTTTCGGAGATAAATTGCAACATTGGTTTGCACAAGTAAATGTTTACTGATATGCCCCCTGCTGAGTTGCCACCGTAACCTATCTAAGAACATGCCCATCACTGAAAACCGCATCAAAATTAGATTTGTATTTTCGGAGATAAATGGCAACATTGGTTTGCACAAACATACAACCTCACCCCAAACGCATATACCGTCTCCGTACCGTCGTTGGTGAAACGGAAGACGGAAAGATCTAGGAACCTACTGTAATATTTATACAAAGACCATTTCATTCTTATTGTCTTAATGAAACATATGAACACATCGCGATTTCAAGATTTTCAAGAAACCAAGATCAACATTTATAAAGTTAATCAGTCACTGCTTCAATTTCAAATATGAGTAACTTATAAACGGCATTTACAATCAACGTAAACTACTTTCGATCTCACAAACCAATCAATTTTCTGCCACGTTAGAAATTACTTCCACTTTTTTGCCGGAACTAAAAAATCCCATTCCTTGACAATCGGTCGTTGTAAAAGTGTGGCAAATCAGACACATCGCACTGACCTCATACACGTCACTCAATACTGACCTGAATATAGCTATCACAATATTGTACTAATGATAATAAAAAGAAATAAAATATTGTACTTCACTTCTATCGAATAAAAAAAGTACTTAACGTTAATAGTGCCAGACTCCGAAACAAAAGCTTATTTGGAGAGTCAGATAGATAAAACTTTTTTAGTATTAATAATCAGTAATTAGTATTCAGAAAGTATAAACAATAAATTTCTCGTTCATTTTTCATATTTCCTTGTGCCAACTTTGACACTGAACTAATACCTAAATACCTACAGTCCGTTCACCCTAAGATGTCCCTTGCCTTGGGAATTGGCAGCATTGCCTACGGTGCTGGCCGACAATATATGTACCTTTTAACCCCCATTATCTAAACATGTATGGTACTTTGTTGTTATTTAAAAAAAAAAAAATAAAAAAAAATTAAAAGAATGCAAGTAAAACATATTAATCTGTGGTGGGTTGTTTTTTTCCAATATTTTATTATATTCGAGTTGTTTTTTCCAATATTTTTCTATTTAAAAATTTATCATAAGTTTATAAATAGCATTAATCATAAATTTAAATAATAACATCAAGGCAGGGGACATCTCACGGTGATCGGACAGACCGCCTAATAGGCAATATTTTGGACTCCTCGGATATAAACGCGATCACAATTTTTTTAACTTTTAGAATTATATTTGAACTTACGGTCTGATTTACTATAGATTATATTAAAACTTAGTTCCTTTTGAAAGTTTTACCCCTAAAGAAATACAAGAGGAAAAGTTTTCGAATGAAAATCAAAACTTATAGACCGGAGTGCTGATTATCTAACGGCAACTCGGTTCAGTGTCAGTTTCGTCGCTGTTGTGGCTGTCATACAGTATGAAAATGTGACAGTAATGACAGTGACGAAACTGAAACTGAACCGTGTTTCCGTTATGGTGGCTCCACACATAGCTTTTTGTATTTGCGTATTTGTTGTAAGTACTTGACAAATAACTTCCATGTGTGGAGAGTATCTTTGCCAAATTTATTGAAGTTTTTGCCTATGTGGCAAATACAGCCAATAACAATACGGCTAACCGAACGTCTGTCGGCACATCAAAGGAGACAAATTGGCAAACACGCAAATATACTGGCCAGACATGGTCGGCCACACAAGCGCGCGAACTGTCAAGTGTCAACAATGGAGAAGATAACCATTTTTGTTTTATGTGCCAAAAAATTCTACAAAAAATTACAAGAATAACTGTGTTTTTATTGTTTTTCTATCTTTAAAACTGACCGAGATATAATAGTGCAAAGTTAACATTTTCGGTCTAAGCCGCGGACCGAGCGCGATATCGTTCATGACGTCACGTCGTCCATCTCCGCGCGAGCAACTCGGGTGAATCGCAGCATTTATCCGAATGTGCCCGCGGCGCGCGGAACTACTTTGTTTATTTTGATTAAGAAACAATAAAAACAACATGAGTCCATCTATTAAATATTGTAGTGTGCCTCAGTGTAAAAATACGGCCACAAAAACACCCGAAAAGTTGTTTTTTCACGTTCTTAGGGATCCCAAAATCAGAAAATAATGGACAAATGCGATGAGAAGAGCGTATCCATTAGGACCAAACACGACATCTTGTTGTGAGGATCATTTCGATGTAAGTATTTAAATACTATTTATACATATACCTCGTCATGTGAAATACTAAAGTAAGTAGGTACTTGGTTATTGCTAGTAACTAGGTACATGCTTTTTAGTAGGTATGTAGGCACTCGATCGCAGTGTATTGAAACTAACGATGTATTGAACCTTTCGTTTCCAAGGTTAACGATCATTATTATTTCATGAAGAAACATTGATTATAAGTTTAAAACTACAGTATTCAATGTAATAAATTCAAATAAACACCCAAACTTGGGTTACACAAGTAGATAGGTCAATTACCTAAGTCGTTCTTCAAGATTGACGTAGAGTTCGAAAGTTTGCGCATGTTTTGCAGTTAAATGTTTATAAATATGATCTTTGCTGACGTTGATGTTTGATTATTTGTAAAGGAATGTGTAAATATATTTTATGTTTTTACGATATTTCGAGCAAAAACAAAATCTACAAATCTTTATTTTTTATAAAATATTCTGCTACCATCATATCGTGGACTATGGGAAGGTTGTCGGATTGGCCTTTTTCAAATCCTTCTTCCATTTTAGTTCTAAAACAATAATTTAGACAATACACTTAATCAATCAGCATTATTTAAAATCAATAAATAACACCAGAGCGCACGAGAGCAGACAACTTACCCACGAAATGTACTACGGACGTATGAGGCGGGGTCGCCTGCCGTGCCGTATGGACGAGATGACGTCACACGGTACTCGCGAACAGACGAGATTTACAAAACCTAAGTAAACTTCCCACGCTTATAACTTTGGTAATACTGCACCGATCGATGTGAAATAAAAACTAGAATAGTTTTATACGGTCTAGACTTTTATTTTACGCATTTAAAAGTGTAATATATCCATAATATATCCACAAATAAGATAGGAAAAATATAATAACCTTCGAACTTGGACGAATTTGAAAAGTGCAACGTCCATTTGGTACACCAAATTTACTTACTGGTCGCAAATGAATATGTTTAATTTTTTGGTATTTGGCTTCATGTTTGAACGGTTGCATCGCCTATTTGTCCGTACGTCGAACATTTTGGCAAATACGCAAACATGCAATCACAAATACAAATAGCCATGTGTGGAGCCACCATTAGTTAATCAGCCTACGGAAAAAGTCTACGCGAAAGAAAAAAGTTTCTATCGTTCTGTAAAATTGAAAACAAAAGAGTTTTAAATAAAACATATTTTGTTTTCGATGCTGTCCGTCCCCGCTTTCACTTTCGAAAGATATATGGCCGAATATTGGTCACACCGAAACGATCCTGCATTTGTAAAACATCAAAATAAAAATTGTAATGAACATTCGACATTCTTCACACTTTCTGTCTCAAGACTAATAGACGTAGTATAAGAACAAGCCCATAGCATTCGCTATGATACACACCGACGTAAAAGTGTATCGAATCGTAAAACACTCATCATTATACAACCAGTCGTCGTAAGTAAGTCTTTTTAATAGTATTGGAAAATAAATCTTATTGCCAATGCATAAAGTGTCTAAAACAAAGTTTATCTTGCTAACATATGGAGAGCTTTCAAATGCATTTTCAAACGAAATAGCTCATTGTAATTTAAAAAGAACTGTTATGACTAAAATTGTTTTATTGGCACAAATTTTGGGTCTGATATTAACACTTTCAATCAAATTTCATGGTGTACTCAATGTTTTCGGTAAGAAAACGAACTAAGTCGGCAGTTTTAACACTCGAAATCAAAGTAGTTTGTTCGAAATCATAATCGATTTTTGTCTCATATGTAATATCATCATTGTCGTATACGATATTAAGTTGGATGTGTTAGATTACTCGAATCTGCTCCAATTCGGTGAAATGCTTGAACATTGTTAATTAGATCCAGAATTGCTCGTTCAATGTATGCAGCTGCGGACGTAATCACGCGTTATTTATTCAAAATAGCCGTTGCAATGTCACCACGTCCTCATTACGAAATAAACTATGACGATTTGCAGCCCAAAGGGAGAGCAGTGTATGGGGAACAGTGCACAATTTTCCTCTCACACAATCGTAGGATTAGAGTGAAATTTATACGTCTGGCTTTTTCGCATTAGGCGGCTTCGGTCGGCTTAATTCCGAGGGCAAGCCTTACATTTGTCAGACAAATCAAGGACGGAGTTATGTCCAAAAATAATGTGGCTGCAACTCCGATTCCCTTTTTGTGACATTCTTCCCTCTTTTAACGGAATCCATATGTTACGCTTCCATTTCGGGCTTCGTGATTTATAAACAAAAACATGATTCCTATAAAGGTTTGTAGGAAATAACTTTGGACTTTGGCTCTGAATTATATCTTAAGAAATAAGAGTTTCAATTCAGTATTAAAATTCTATACAGTTATCTACTTGATTTCTGATTGTCCTACTCGTATGTGTTTCCAACTACTTCGCCAATTACTTTGCTTTACATTTTGTATCCTCCGTATTTCTTACAAGTACCTGCTTAAAGACAACGATATTAAAAAGTTTGCTTTTGTTGTTCTCAAAAAAGAGGCTCACGAATTGCAAATATCTATAAAACTAGTGCAGATCTACTCCGGATAAAAAAGGTATATAATGGCATTAAAAGGCTGATAACCTCCATCCTGAACCATATAATTATTGGAGATACCATTTGCAAGACGACCAATATTTAACTATACAAGAACAGTACTAAGGAATATGTACTCTAGCCTCTGGTGTTATGAGTCAATTTGGATGGAAAACGTGTAGTCTCCTCTCTGGCACGAAGCCTGCGTCTCCACCACGAATTGGTCTATAATTAAGAAATAAGTTAAGATACGGTTTTTTAGCTGACTTTTTACAAAGCATGTTGCGGGCCAACGCAATTAACCTGCCTTGTAAATTGAATGTTTGCTTTATAGTGATTAGTAATTAAGTTGATTTTTTTATAAGAACCTGCACGACGCCATTGATCTCGCTGATGCTTATTTGTTTGTTGGCACAACTTAAGTCAATTTTGTACGGTAAATATTAATTAAAAGTTTATATCGGAGTTTTTGTTCAATAACAAGGAAGCAGCTATATCTTTATATCCAAGAAAGGAAACGACTATTTCACATGTACGTCCTTTCTTAGTTAACTTTGCTGCATCTGGCTCCGTCATTACATGGAGTAAATAATAATAAGATGTAAGTCGACTGCCTAGTCTTGGAACAATAAGTTGACCCTAAAAAATCACTCCTTGACGACTTTTGAACTTTCAAACAGCATTAAAAAGAAAATTATTCAGTCCATATAGGTAATTATAAATAATTTCTAGTTATTAGATAAATTTGCAACCCATTAAACTGCCAGCACATCCAAGGACCAATATCAAAACTCATTAATTCTGAATCAATTGAAACTGTAACCGATACAGCAAGACCAGTAAATCAATACTATCAAGTAGCTTATCTCATTGGAAAGAGTCTCAGAAATCGTTCAAGATCGAATAAACAGTTATGTAATCGGTTCTATTCGAGTTGTATCGATACTCGATCAATTAGCGACAAAGCGTTTGGTCGCGGCAATCCTGCATAAATTCAATTAGGGCACGCCGACTGTTCCGGAGAACATAACTCTATGGAATAATTGATAGGACGGAACCCTTTGAGAATGCTTATTTGCGGATGTGACAAAGGCTTAACCGCACGTCGTATGGGATAGTGATGAGTATGGGAGTATCGACGCGTGGGGTGACGCCATTGCTGACTCAGCTGTTTTAGTACACAATATAAATATACGAGATAATCCAAGACTCTTGTCGATATGTAGTAAATCTGCATCCTATGTAGATCAATGATTTCCAATAGCTTAGGTATGTGCTTCCTGAAACATTGTCCTCGCTTTCATAGTTTGTGATAGTTTTCAAGGTTTCATTCAAAGCAAGTAAACAAAATGATATCCTTCACCAATGGTAGTGAAACAATTGTTCATAAACATAGCTACCGACAGGAGAAGTCTACATCACAATCTATTACTACAAGTCGCTAGGAAGAGAGCGTCTAACACAACATAATCTCGCCGCCTCTCCTCCGCTCCATTTATTTATTTATGGAGATTATTATCGTGCGTAATAATTCACTAAGTTTCAATTGCATAATGACGGCGGACAGGGCTACCAGCTCGCTCTAGGCGGACCTACAGATAATCTTCCAGCCAGGACTATTATTAAATGGAGGGCTGTCAGGGGCCCACCGCCTCCTAGCGAGTCGTGTTCGAAGATGCACTGTCGAACGCAAACTTGTAAATGTTCTCCGGCCGATGTTAATTCGTGTTTATTTTTAATGGCATGATAAACGCTCCACTTTAACTCGCCTTTTACATCCGAGGAATCTAAGTGTATCTACCGAGAATTGTTTATACACGCGCTCATTCATTTTTATCGCGGTTGTACAACCGTAGTACAGTGTAGAAGATGGATGCGATCTGTGATAACATCATAAACTTTCTTTTTATGAGAAAACGATACGCGCATAAATGATGATAAACGTAGAGAAATGAAGGGTTTGGATAACATCCGTTGCGTGCAGGTGATAAAATATTTAGAACCGGTGATTTCAGACGATTTGCTTTTAAGACTTCAGATCTGCCAGTGTTTATTCAATAAAACGTTGATAAATAAATCTAGGCTTATAGCCTGGAGAAAATTGATATCTGTGTAGTATAATAAAGCGATAGCTTAAAGCTTGAAGACAAGATTATCGCAAATTTTATGCCGACGAGATCAGTGCTATCTTCTTCCATTATCTATGGATTTAGGTCAACGTTACAATTACCTGGCCGCGTCTAAGCACGATCGCAACTACGGTTCTTCTTTAAGAGTATATTTTAACATCTAATAGTTATGTTTGATTATCTGTTTGTACACAATATTAGTTTATACTCGTATATAAATAAAAATCCCATTAGGAACTACGAGGAAATGCTTAGCCTTCATCATACCTAATGTTATGTAATGATAAGGCTGAAAATGGAAGCGCGCTTCTGCCTTAATCCTTAACCACTGAGGAACTGGCTATCTGATCTCTTACTGCCAAAACACAACAATGCTGAAAACATAAATTGTCGTTGACTGATAAGATGTTGGTAACTCAGCTGGCCAGGTGGACAGGCCTAACATTAATCAATCTTGGAGTCATCTTTTTCTAAGTAGAGACAAAGGGCGTATCGCGCAAAACCAAACATTCGACGAAATCTTTCATCAAATGTTTGTTTTGCGTCAAGAAAAGAAAGTAGAAACTGCTAACATTAAAATAGCCACTCATCAACACATCACAAAAGTTACTTTTACCGATATAGATCAGCTAATTGATGCCCTTTAAACATTTCAATAGATATGCGCAGACAATGCTTGAGCGTGCGAGATTCATAACGAGCGAATCCGATTCACATCTCCTACCTCAAAAAGCACCGTTACCCAAACAGATATTAATCATAATTTTCACTGACGCGACCTCCAGTACACCAGATAATAGTTATCAAATCTTTTTAGATGTTAAACATGACTGTGGGTGGGCGAATAAGGAGTCAGCTACTAGAAAATTGCTGTGTGACATCTAAAGGTAATGGATTTAAAACAGCTAGAGACACTACGAAATAGTAAAATAATCGCTTCCTGCGCAATTACCCACGGAAACATTAGGGTGCTAGTATCTTGAGATTCACTAGGGAACATTGAAACGCACTTATGGTGACGGGTGAAGGTTCAAAATTGAAAGGAACCGTAGCGAGACATCTATCATTGCTTCCGTGTTATTCATCATAGTTACTCTGGGAAGTGTCGTGCAACTGAAAAGTATGTGAAGGCGATAATTTTGCATTTATGACACAACAACCAGATAGCTAGGTATACATTTGAAGATGATTGAGATGTTTCTTTTACATGGAAGCTTTTAAATTTTTTCTTTACGTTGTTCTAAGTTATACAAGCCTTTATTGAAACAGTGTAACTCATTTCCTGAAATAAACTTTATTTTTTTATTTTATTGTAAAGGAGGAAGAGTTATTTCATTACATTGTAGAGCAGCTCTTGACATTGAGAAGAAAAAATTATACATTCGTTTGAGTTTAGTATAAACCAATTTGTTTTAATACTTGTTTTGTAATAGGTATCTTATCGGTCTGAAATTATATCAAGCTGCCTTTTTTTTTATTTTTCTGGATTTTTAAGATTATCTTATTTACGATAATTGTCTCCTTGTTTTGTGATTGAATTGAAAAAAGAAAGAAAATTTATTGCCTACAATGTTTATCAATGTCCGAATGCCCGGAGTTTAAAGTATTACTGCATGTCTGAATTAATAAGTTTGCAAGAAATAACTTTATTTATTGACACTTAAAAATTTCCTTCGATCCTAATACATTGTAAAAGTAGCTGTATAGTCGGCCCATGAAAATGTTGAGCATACTCTTGTCATATTCAAAATTCTGTTGTAGGTACATGACACAAATTATTCATGCAGGCTTTTTTTTTTGTTATTTAATTTGACACAGTACGAAAGTCCTCAAACATTTTTATTTTCCAACTGTACCCAATAATAAACAATATTTAAAACAAGACCTAATCGATTATAATCAACTCAAAATCGTTCCGTACGATTGGTTCAATTGACTAAAGTCGAGTCTGAGATATATTCGGGATCAATTATGGGAGCAAGGAGGTTGTCATCCTTTAAACAATTTCGATCGGGGCCAGAATGGACTGACATGACCACTTGATTTAATTGAGACAATCAAGAAGTCGTGATTTCTCGATTGAGATTCTCGAATCTTTAATGATATATCGCTCTGGTTCGTTTTGTAGTACGACAGTTATAGAGATGTATTGTTATGTTATTGGCGAACTAAGTTTTCCTTCTTCTCATACATATCCAAGCTGAAAATATGATTGCGAAAGTAACTGTCCTTATGGTCTGAAACACTAAACTAAACGTTTTTTTTTCTGTTAAAGTATCTCCAATGGGGCATCAAGGCTTAGGTATATAGGGATTCAGTTCAAGGTCAAGATCAAGAGCGACCTTATCGTACACATAACATAACTTGTTGCACGCACATCCCTACAATGCCCCTACTGCCGAAACAATTGGACATTCAGAGTTATCGACAAAGAAATTTGATTTAAAAAAATGTTTGTACAGCCAACAGCATGTCAGGTTTTACTCATTCACTGCGAAAACCACCACTATTAAATTTAAAAATTCAGAATTCAATATCGTTTATTCAGTATAGGCACTTATGAACGTCACTGAAGCTACGCCCTCGGTTCACAAATCGTACGGCGGGAGACCTTGTAACGAGAAAAACCGGCAAAGAAACTCGTCAAGGGCTACTTTTTCTCCATGTTTTATTTCATACAGAGTCGTCAACTTGAAAAATGACCTTAAACACATGGGATGAAAATTGATCTTCAATTTTCATCACAAAAAAATACTAAAATAACACTACATTTTATGGTTATCCTTACCGTAAACAATTTTCAACTCGCACTAAGAGCGTCATAAGACTGCTCTCAGTGTGATACTGTAAAGTGTGTGTGTAATAACCTTTTGAAATTGAAATCAGAACTACGAACTAAAATTATATATACTGAATTCTAATCCTTAATTCTAAACTTGAAATGAAAATAGTAGTCATAGTATTCACATTAGTTTGTACTTAACGGATTAATTGTAAATTATTATAAGTAAAAACTTTTTTGCCAAATGTGTCACCCTAATTTAAGTTAAAAATTATGTAATATATAAGGTTGTATGTTTCCTAATAGAAAATTAATAAATAAATAAATGACGTGCCGTTGACTGTACCTACCTAATAGTACACAGCAGCAAATACGAAAAAACACGAATATTGTGCAACGTTTATTGTATCTATTTTAAATGTCCAATTTATTGTCGCGCTTACTAACACACATCTCACTAGTGCCAAGAAAACATGACGACATTTGCCAAAATAACAATTACGCCATTCACAAGCATTTTAATCACTTCACGAAAAATGTCAACTCATATGTTTATTTTAGTGTACCTAAATGAATATTAAATTTTGTTCTGTCACAAGTTTTTATTGTTACTGCCATCCTTTTAAAGTACAAAAGAAGATTCATTTTGTCTTTAAATTGATACTATTTGTACTCAGAGGATGTAAAAAAATCAAGTGGCTCTTAATCGATTTAAGCCCAAATACTTATATATTTTTTTAAGTAAAATTAAGTATACCGCCACTATTTTTTTACAACCCAAAATGAATATTAAAATGGGGATCATTACCAAACAGGCGATTCCTACTTTCTTCGAATTTTCTTCACATGAAAATCAAAGAAATACCGTATTCGCAGAAACGTCCGCATCACAGACCTATTAGACCGATCGCGCTGAGTTATTTTGTAGGCAAAACCTTCAAAAATTCTAAAGTTTATAAAAACTTGCCTGTGGATGTATTTGCATATAAAAAGCTTATTTTTGCGTTTTGTGTCATTTCTTGCCTATGCATCTATAGAAATTCGAATATTTGTGGTGGATATGAATAATTCAAAATAAAACTTACAAAATTGATTTCAAGATAAAAAACGCAATGGTATTGAATTTAAGATAGCCTGTGTAGTGTACAAACCTAGTTTGTGTCACATTCGTCCAGGGGAAAGTGACTTAAAGTCAGTACATTAATAACTAAGGCAAAAAAAAATTAGAGTTTAAATAACTAGTACCATAATCTGCAGATTACTTAAATAAACCCATGAAATAAATTTGTGCCAGATTCAGGCATGGGATTTTGGTATTTTAAATTTTTTTGTTTGTCCGAGCTATAAGTGCTTTAAAAAAATATTACAATTATTAGAATTTACTTATTTGATATTAAAAATGCATGATTGATGGACAGTGTGAATTTGTGTCATATTAATGCACGGCATTATTCATTAAGAAAAAAATACAAAAAAGCGCACGAAGTTAGTAGGTACATAGCGCGCGATGCGAACGAGGCGGCAAGCCCGGCGCGGTCGACCTACCTATACGCGTGGACCGTGTGACATCGCGGCGTCCGTCTCAGTCGGGTTATATTCGGTACCTACTATAATAGGTAATTAGATTATCCCGTGATTAGATCAGATTAGGTAAGGATTGAACTGATGAACGAAAGAACACACGCCGTCGTTCGGTTATGTAGAGATTATCATCACAGTCTATATTAAGCGTTAATCTACTATGCAGCCGCAGGTCATCACATCTAATTTTCAATACTGTTACTTTTATGCAAGTGAAATAATGACAGGGTGTCCCTGTCCGGGTCGTCGGTCGCATAGCAGAGCAGATATTATACCTATATGAGTTATTTAGTAGATTCACTTTTACTTACAGGTACCTATCGCTTTTCGGTAGTTTTTATTTTTTTATATATCATATAAAAAAAGTATTCTGCTTTAAGTAGAGTCCGCAAAACAAAATGTATAGCTTATACTTACGAAATACGGCATAGTCGTAGATTTACAGGAACCGGGTCCGATACTCCGTTAAGAGAACCGGGAATATCGCTACTCCCGGTACTGAGAAACCCCTAAAGATTTTTTGTATTATTGAGCTGTTTAAAATGTGTGCATAAATGAAAATGTTAGACGCAAGATGAAATAACCATAGAAAGTGCTGCTGCTGTGAAACTATTTTTTGGTAGTTCCTCGCGTAACACACACAACATTCAGCTTTTATACTATAACGTACTATTGAAATACGCTCATATTACCGGTCATATTACTGTCTGGCTATTGCTGTCTCACTCTGATAAATAGGTCACTGCCCTGTTATACCGCCTAATGATAAGCTAGGAGTATCATACAATCAACGATGAGCCTAGAAGGTATTCATTAGGGATTTAGAATACCCGGGTTTGTAAGTATTCGGTAACACAAGAACAGCTAAGAAGTTACACTCTAGCGCGGTACATAAGATAAAATAATCAAAACGCTTAGCCGATTTCGACGCATTGAACGCCAGTCTTTGGAATATATTGTGAAGTACATATTCGTATTTATGCTTGTCTAATGGCAGGGGAAGAGTATAGCTGTCCATTTCAGACCGAAATATATCAGATAATAAAGCGTTAAGCTCGCAACAACGCTACTTTCTGTCTCTGCTCAAGGGGTTTGCGTTCAACCTTATAACAAAAATATATTTTGTGCGGCGTTGGTACCGCCACAAAAATAGATAGATACCGACGCCGCACTGTAACCGCACCGCGCGCTTTGTATGGAAACAAACGACCGTCCGTGCGCAAAACGACAAATGCACCGCTTCGGCACCGCAGCGATCCGACAAGAAACGTCTAAACTGAAAGCGCCCTGAAAGATGTTTGGATCTAAACTTCGATCATCAAGTCGTAGTCATCGTTTAAGCCACATGACACCCACTGCTAGGTATAAGACTCCCCCAAGGATCTCCACAACGATCGGTCCTGCGCTGCCCGCATCCAGCGGCTTCCCTTGACCTTCACCAGACCGTCGGTCCACCTTGTCGGAGGCCTACCCACGTAGCGTCGTCCCGTGCGCGGTCGCCATTCCAGAACCTTTCCGCCCCAGCGGCCATCGGTTCTTCTCTATGTGCCCCGCCCACAGCCATATCAGCCGAGTAATCCTTCGAGCGATGTCAGTTGCTTTGATCAGTTTAGTTCTCCTACGGATCTCCTCATATCAGATTCGATCACGTAGGGAAACGCCGAGCATACTCATAGTTAGCGACCACGATTCACTACCGTAAGTCATTACTGACAATACACACTGGTCACAGACTTTCGTCTTGAGACACTCCGGTAAGTTGGACGCGATGATTTTACGGAGCTTCCTGAATGCTGCCCATCCGAGTTGGATTCGACGGGAGATCTCTTTCTCGAAGTTGGACTTACCTAACTGGATTGTCTGTCCAAGGTAAACGTAGTGGTCAACATTTCGAGTGTAGGGTTCCCAACGTGAACTGAAGTGGGTATAACATGGGAATTTGACATGATTTTCGCCTTTTCCATGTTCATCTTAAGACCCAATGTTTGGGAAGCACTACGGAGATCTTCGAGCATTGTGTTCAGATCTTCCAAGGTCTCAGCCGCAAGGACTATATCATTGGCTAAACGAAGATGTGTCAGATACTGGCCATTAATGTTGATGCCGAGTCCTTTCGAGTCCAAGAGCTTAAAGATATCCTTCGACGCAGCTGTGAACAGTTTCCGAGAAATGCCGTCTCCCTGTCTCACACCTCGCTGAAGTTGGATGGGATTTGTGTTCTGGTTCTGTAATCGGTCCGACATGGTGGCATGTTCGTATAAGTTCCTCAACACCTCGAAATACCTATAGTCCACTTGGCACCTCTGGAGAGAATGCAGCACCGCCCAGGTCTCTATCGTATCGAAGGCTTTCTTATAGTTCGCAAACGCCAAGCAAAGTAGCAAATTATACTCCTCGGTCTTCTGTATAACCTGCCGAAGCGTATGGATGTGGTCTTTGGTGCTAAAGCCTTTCAGAACCCGGCTTGTTCGTGAGTCGTCGAACCTGCGAGCTAGACGACTCGTTATGACTCTCGAAAACAACTGAGTTTGCGTTTGGTATAGTTGGAGGAACCATTTCAGCGTAAACAACCTTTGCTAGTAAAGCAAAGCTTTTTTCATGCTAATTAAAATTTTAATGAAATATTAAACGTTGAAACTTAATGAAAATGACACGCATGATCAGCAAGCATATCCCTCAAAGTAGGATTCAGGTTGAGAGGACCGACCTGTTTCTTATCCTGTTAATCTTACAGCCTCAGTGGACAACCGAATTAGGGAATTAGGGACAAGATGTAAGTTAGCATTGGCTTGGCTATTTCACTAAAGGCCAGGGCGAAAAATATTTAACGATTCTATAAAAGCTATAGACTTGCTCGGTCGTCAACTGAAGCTTTTTGGGTTATATGACAAGGGGGCAGAGTTGTATTGCGCTATTAAGAGTTGCCTGCGGATACAGGTTCATGAACCAGTTCAGTAGGGGCTCGTGCATCAAATTTAAATTCAAATTCAATATCATTTATTCAGTCTATGCTGTTACAAGCACTTATGAACGTCAAAGAAGCTACGCCATCGGCTCACAAACCCTACGGCTGGATACTGGATTTTCTTTGCTAGGAAGGCATTGAATGATGACCCGATATTCAATTTTCTCCATACTTGTGAACAACGATAAGATGCTTAATTAGTAGCTACCTGGGCTAATGAACCTTTCTCCACAATCCCCCCAAAACCGGAAAGTTTCCGATCTCAGGAGATTGCAATTCAAAAATGGCTAGCCAAAGGAAAGGTCAGAAGTCGGATAATGTTTATATAACATCGATAAATAATGCTAGGGCATAGTCCCAGGTACTCCTGGTTACGAATTTTCCCGAGATTCCCGATACGGTACTTACTGGGGCACATTAACTGGCATCGGTTTTAACATGGTATCGCATAACCGGTTCTCATTAATAGTAAACTTCATTATAAATATATTCAAATGAATGAATTCGAGATAGGGAAAAGTACCGGGAATTCAAAGTTCAATTTTTTTCACCGGGACTCCCAGACTGACGCAAATTAACTGACACCGGTACCATCGTATAGAAGAACCAGTATTCTTGGTTCTCATTAATAATTAATGAATGGGTTAGAAATGCAAAACTTAACAAAATGTATTAAACGAGTGATTAACAGTGGGTGCATGATTTCTAATTTCAATTTTAACAATCAGAAAGGCTGTCATTTAGAATAGTGGCACTTGAGGTGGTATAAAGTAAAAACAAATTATACTTACTTACTTGCCTAGATCAGATATATATCCTGTTTTCTTTTTTGCTTTTTATTTAATGTTTACCTACTTCTAAAAAACATAGTCTGGTCATCAACTTACTTAAAAATAATTAAGTAGTTACCTTCTTGACTAGCAATGTAGGTACCGTCAACAGCACGTACGGCTTTACATTTGCACTACGAAAACCACCGACGAGCGAACGTAAGGGCGCTCTCAAGGTTACACACACGCGTGTCGCGTGTCGCGTCGCGTCCCATGCGCTTGCTTTTAGCGGCAAATTTCAAAATGTTCCGGATTTAAACTGAATCTAATAATATAAGGTTCCATGGATAAAAACGACACAAATTTTGAATAGTGTTTCGTTATATCATAAAGATAATAAAAACATAAACTCTAATAACTTGAATTTTCCTTTGTGACTTTTACAGCGTTTTGAACAAAAAAAGGAAATTTTCTGAAAATGCCATGGAGGAATCTGACACAAAACATTATAAACAAAAGATACCATTGATCTAAAACTTATAACACTTATTTCACCAACTCTAATATTCTTTTGAGCTACTGAGGCGACATCTTAGGTAATGGTTAAATAACAGTATTCCCGTGGAGAGAGATGACACAAAAACCTCTTGTACATCGTTTACGACTATCTAATCCCCATGAAAGTAAAATTATCGTCTCTAATTTTCTTTTCGGCCGATAATGTCAGAAAAGACAAAAACGTCAATATATACTTATCCCTGCACCTAAGATGACACAAAATCATATATTAGGTTAAGTAAATGGTCCTGGAACTGTATACCAAAAATCAGGAACTTTAATATTTTTGAAACCTCAAAACTTATCCCTATCGGTCTATATATTGAGTTAGACTAAAAGAGCGCTTCAAACTGTATGAGAACCTTGCGTATCAAATTTTTCGTACCTACGATGACGTGACGAGCGAAATTTAGTGATGTGTAAATGTGTACTGACGAGCTCTTGCAAGGAAGCACTGCACAATTAACCATTTTAGTTTCTGAGTGACGCCTGTTTTCATAGCAAGCGGACTGAGGTCAGAAAACTTTGACCGTGGATCAAACTTTTGGCACGCAAGGTAGGGACACTTTTACCTCGGTATAGGTCTGTGATCAGCATTGTTATCTTATCTGCAGAATCTTAGTTTGAATATTTCATTGTCTCAGTGCGTCACAAAACAATCATTCCAAACGACAGAGTAACAACTCTTTATGAGTCAGGACTCGTTGTAACCCTTAAGGGTCAAGACACATTCACCGACGGAGATCGACGACAAAAAAGTGCTATAGATGATGGATTTTATACGCATACTTTTTAGCTTCAGTAGCCTACGAGCGACGAAATATTTTGGTACAAATAAATCGTCCGTCGGAGATCGGCGAAATTATCTGAAATGCGAATATAAAAGAACTACGTAGTCGATCGGTATCGTAACGTAACGTAAGTTTGAATGTTTCCTCAATCCCGCATACTGCTTAACGAATTTAAAAATTTGGCACGGTAGGGGTAAACCGCGGTCGATCACTATTATTATAATTGAAAAACAACTGCCGGTTTGTTTAACGATTGCTTGTAACTCAACCAAGTTTTTCATATAAATAGTCAAAGACCCGGAATAGGTCACAGGATATTTTTTATCCCAACATACCCACGAGAAAGAGAACCACGCAGCAAACCCGCGAGTGGCAACTAGTTAGTAATTATAATCAGGATTGTACGCAAGGCCGTCGACCAATGTGCCTCGAACCTTATACCCCCGAGGCAGTAATAACAGAACCTTCGTTAAGTCCACAGCGCAGCTGTTCCACCTCATAATTGCTCACATTTCAATCTTATAAGTGCCAACTAGCATCCGTTCCAAATAAAACAAACACTAAATAAAACAACCCCCAGGTCCAGGACGACAGTAAATACTTTAAAATTCACGATCCCTCCTTTTACAATGGCTAGTGAGCAAATTATTACTTCGTTAAAACCGTTTATAGGCGAATAAAATAGTAAAAATACTGAATTGTAAAAACGTCACTCGAATCGTGTGATAACTATACAGTTATACAACTAAGAGGATATATAGGCTGATAAATCGTATCACATGACCGGTGGAGAGACCACGTTAGCTAGGAATACAAGCAAAACCGATAAAAACATTACCCGACGCTCTCAATAAATACACATTAATGTCCTGGAGCATTCTGGTTTACATTCCGTGCGGTTACCGACGAGTTTTATAAAAGCTCCGTTTGGCCGCTCACGCAATTACAAGCGCCTCTTTGCGGCGCAGTCAATATTTATCTGGCGGCGAGACAATGCAAAACTTTATAATACATTTCTACTTCGACACCACATAACGATAATCCGTCCAGTACCTGCGAGCGTTCTATGCAAAAATTCGTAAGTAGTCAGCAGGAAAACACAGCGAATTCCATAAAGGGGATCTCACACCGGCCCGCTGCTGTGCCTGTGCATAAATAAACAACCATACAATCTTTGAGCTTAATGAAATTGCAATGTATTATTATTTCAGTCATTCATAACTATATTACATTACATTTAAACAACAACTATCGTCGCCCGCGAGGCCGTCTATATACCAACATTACATTTTCAATTAGTTTCCCAATTTTATTAAGATCGTATAAATAAAATTGGATACGAGTTAATTATTGACATTACACCCTTTCAATTTGAAATCTAAAAACAAAACACGACGAAAAGGTGCACAGACAAGATTGAAATAAAAGCAATCATAAAATAACTGAGGGCAAATTTTATAGCGCGGACAACAATGCACTCGATTCGAACAATCGAAACGATGCAATGCGAAGGGATGTCGGAGTGAAAGCGCATGGGCTGAAACAAGAAAAAGGCTGGCGAGCCAACCAGTTATTACACTAATCGCTGCGATATAATTCCACAGTCAACTTAAACACAGGTTCCTTGCGGATCGAAATGCAAACATGGCGGGCGCTTTGAGTCCGATAGCGCGGGAACTGAAAAGTACGGTTCGATCAATACGAACGCCATCGTTATTGGTAGCAGATGATGAAAGTTACGGACATCCCTACCATGTAGTTTTTTGTACCCGTTTTTGCTTGTCAGCTAAAAGAGTCTGATACGGGAGGTAGGGAAAAACTGAGAATTCAAAAATGCATGAAATATGCTCAATTGAATAAAAAATATTTTCATTTTTTATTTTCATTCATGGAATACGCCTAATTCGGTGAAAACTTAAAATGTTTACATCAACTTTCTAAGACAAATCTTAAAACTTTCATATAGTCGCAAATCTTAAAGCTAAACCCAAAGACGTTACATAAAGGATGCAAATTTGTATGAAAAATGGGAAGGAAATTCTATAGGTAGAGGTCATCGGAAAATCGGGAAAAAAGAAATTGACGAACTAAATGAAACGGTGCCCGCGTTTTTTATTTATTTTCTTGCACAATTTTTTTTATGTGCCAGATTTAAATAAAATACCTAAGCATTTGTAACCTGAAAATTAAATCAAAGGTATGAGAATTATTGTCATGTGTCAAGTAATACCTATACCTTCGTCCATGAACTCTTTAAGATATTGTGCCATATTCGGAACAGTTATGAAATTCTCCCATAATTCATTTATTACAAAATATTATCACCTAAATTGCTATAATTTCTATAAAACAAGGTTATATCTATATTTTAAGAATGCACATGAGTTATTTGCGCAACTCACTCCTATCGTATTGCCGGTACAACAGTATTATGAACTCAATAGATTTTTATAATTTAACACTGAATTTCAGTAGCTCTTCGTACAGATAAAAATAATTTAAGTGTTTGGTCCAGCAGAAATATGGTTTACTAACATTTAGTAGCATAAAACGCTAGTAAAAATAAATACGTAGTATTGATTTTGTAAATTAAACTTTGTTCTGAATTTAGAACACTATGCAGTAATGCAAATAGGTGATGGCCAAATTTGGAACATTATGCAGTATGGTTATTTAACTGAACTGATCATATTTAGAACACCATGCAGTAGTTACATAATTTCACTTTTATATTTGTAAGTACATATAAAACATGGCTTAAATATCATATTATTATTACGATACCTACTTATAAAACTCACGTTCACTAAAAATCATGTTTTTCTGAGCGAACATGAAAGCCACTTAAGTGGAGATAGTTCTGATAATGAATACAGTCCCAAAGACCAAACCCGTTTTAAGATAAAGAATGTTTTATCATTTGATTTTTTAATTCAATGAATTTAATTAATGTATGGATAAATACAAAAAGTAATATACTGATTGTATAATATATTTTTTTTCAATATTGTTACTTTTTTTTATAATTTAGATAGTTCTAGTATGGAACTTTTTTGTTCTCACTACATAATGTTCCATAAATGGAGAATGTGTTCAAATTTGTTTTTTTCATATTTTTTCCTGTGACAATTAGTGCATGAACGTCGTGTATTTTTTTTCACGCGGTTTAAAAATTCCATGCGGGATTAAAGGAGATCCTGCACTAAAGATGAGTCATTTGGCTTAAAATGTTTACCTTATTTATAATATTATTATTGTTATATTTAATTCGTTTAAGTATAACAATCTACAAAAATAAAACCTAATAAAACAAAGTCTTTGCATTACACGTAATATTTTTTCCTAGAACTTTCAAAAGCCGTAACAAGTCGGCACCTCGCGCCCGTTCCGATTCGGTCCATCAAGCCGCACCGCGAACGTCCGTCCGCTCGCTTTATCGCGTTCGCGCGTTCCTATTGTGACCGCGCGTGCAGACATGCCAAAACGGACACAAACCGATTGTCAAGAATACAACTCAACGTCATTGCGAAACCAAAAGAATAACAAAGACGATACAATATATATCTTCCAGTTTGTAACTGGAAATCGTGTAAAGGTTCTAGCTATTGAAAAGTTGTTTGAATAATCCATTGATTACTTACGCATGCACAAGCTTCCACAATGCTACTTTCGTAACGTAAAAGCGGACGTTTCTTGACAGAAATTGCTTATGAAATTATGAGACTTCTCTCAACAATTTATGATGATGTACTTAACGATTAAGACGATTTACAAAGGAGCAGATGAAGGAAACAAAAGTCAAGTTTTAATGACATATCACGATCTTGTATTATTTTCCGTTGTTTAATTTGAGTAGGTAAAAGTCTAACATGCCTACTCTTATCCAATAATAGCAACACTAAATATAACTCTACCCACCATAGAGATTCAAAAACTCTATAAAATTGTATTTCAGAACAGCAGCCGTGCAATCCAAAAAGGTCCGATTGTTTTTTTATGGAAAATCATATTTGGAACTTTTTACAAAATGTGAACAAGTTAAAAACAAAATCGTGTTGTTCTATTATCTGCTTAATTATTGGTACAAAGAATATATTAGTACGTATATTTTTACCGTTTTTCAACTTTACATTTTTACCTATAACCCTTTATTATGCACTAATAAATAACTAGTGGACATTTTTCATTGCAAATTCAATTGCTTCTTATCTATACAATCTTCCTTAGAGACCAGCTCTAGCCACCGTACGTAGTAGCGAGTAAGTGTAGGGAGGGCCTTAACCATTTATCTCGGTACCTACCTACTGCAAAATCACAATCCTCAGTCTATGATTGTAACATCAATATAAAAGCCGAGCTAATCCACCGACTCGCCACTAAGGGGAAGCGATACTATCACTCATCTCCCCACTTCCTTATTATCTACAGTTGATCTGATCATCTTATAAAATGATTGGAGTATTTTATCAAAATCGAATCCTATTATTTTAATATCTAATTTCCTTTCAACTGGTAACCATTTTTTGAACACAAAAACTAAAACGTTGTTACTTCTGTGTTTTTAAAAGTGCTTGAATATTTTCAATAAAATTTTGGGGGTTGTGTATTTTGTCATGGGTTAACCAATTTCCTAAGAGTTTTTCCTAAAGAAATGAATCGTTATTGATTTGCTTTGGTTGAATGGTTCAAAATTTGCGCTATTCTGTAACCAAGATCCAGGAAAAAGCTTATCTTCATTAGAAATGAATCATATCCTTTCACTTATCTTTCTTAAAAATGGTGCGTAACCCAAATGACGCCTTTGTTGCCACACATGTTGAATAATCCATAGATAAAATGGTGAGAAATCAGCCAAGATAGTTAAAAAGTTTAATCTTACAAAGAAAATAGCAGGGCATTTATTTTGTGACAAAATATAATGAAATAATCTCCTTTAACGCATGTCCAAATTATTATTTATGTTCAACCCAATAAATTGAAATGCTAATACTGCTGACACTCGCAGTGAAGATGACTTTTATGGCCACTGTGATATCCAAATATTTATTACTTTAGAACAAATTAAAAGTATAAATTTAAATATTAAGGAACTTTAAACCATTATCGTTTTGACACTTGACATACGAATCCTGTTTAGGCCTAAATTTAAAAGTCACCCGTAGTGAATCTTAATGAATTTCTCCTATAAAAATCATATGATTCCTTTAAGCTCTATTCATAACAGTTTATTATCTCGAGCATGGTAGTCTCATTTTATTTAACGATTGAATTTATGAATTTTATGACGCTTGCTGTTTTACGGACTATTGGGACAGAGGTAATATTATAATTATAATATTCCTTGACAAAAATTAAATTAACTTCTTAATTTGCATTACACCAACACTAAAATTATATTGAATGGTTATATAGGATAAGAGATAAGATGTCATAATCTGGAATGTTCCCACGGGAAACGGAATTCCACGGGGATGAAATCGAGTAGTGAGCGTTCATAGATTTATTTAAAACCTATCTCAGAATAGCCAAAATGTGCTTTTTGTTAGATAGATTTTAAATAATGACAATAGAACTGCAAAGTCCAAACTCTTGCTATTTTATTAGTTATACAGCTGTGATATGAAATAAAGGATGACGACAAGAAGCCGATTATGTTCCTGATATCAATTTGTGGAATGAACAGCACTATTTATTAGGAGTTACAATAAATTTGATTGCCATTAAGCCGGGTACACACGATGTATTATCTCCGGACCTCCTATCGTCCGATTAAAGGTTAGGTAATTAAAAGTAAGTTCTTTTAAGGGTAGCTATTAAACTGTAATATATGGTCCCGGCGCACGCGGTACAATTCGCTTAACCCCCCACAACGAGCCTCGCCGCTGCTGTGCCCGCGCACCTCTATATTTAAAATTTATCACCTGGATATTAAATGTCATTCTGAATATAAATTACTAGCAATCGTATTGGCACTATTAAACCCGCGTTGATAGCAACCATGATTTTAATTGAAATTATCAATTTGCAATTCCCTTTTACGGCGCCGATGAGAATGTTGAAGTTTTATAGGTTTTTGTTGGTCACGAATAATTATATAGTCCGTACAACATTCCCGTTTGATTGACAACAATCGCAACAAAAATGGTAATGTGAATTAATTATTTAAAAAACCACGATGGCCGTTGTCTCTTGGAAAGGTGAATTTCCGTATGCGGTAAAGTAAATATTAAAACTTGAATTACTAAGCGTACACTTAAATTGTCATTGCTAAGTTTTTACTGGAGATTTATAAATGATTAGTTTTTCACTTATATAGGTGCATCATTTTAAAGGAATGTAAGAAAACGTCAGGTTCTTTACAAACTTTATTTTTCCTTTATTTTCTCCTTTTCCAAATACATACTTAATTATGTATATAGACTCAACTTTAGAACCAAGCGACCTATTCAAACGAAAATATTATCTTCTCCTTTTGAAATTCACTCGAAAGACATGTTTTAACAGATTCGTTATTTAAGTCCGCCGTATAAAATTTTCGAAATAAGTAAGTAGACAGGTGACACGATTTTGATTTTTTTTATTGGCTCCACAAAAGTGGTCGGTTAGGTGATGCGAAGTGAATAAAAAGGCCTCGGTTAATAATAACCGTCTCGTCTCTGGTCTGTCCTCAACTTTGTCTTTTTTGAGAAATAATTGCTTTATTACTTAGACCTTGCCGCGTAAAATTAAGCCCATGCGCGGACAAAATTATATCTTAATCGTTTGAATAAATTTATTTTACTTTAATTGCAGAATAAAATTTATGCCACTTCTGCAGATGGTGGAACGTTTTATTTAGGACCGAGAGTTTAACTACATATTTATTCAACTTTATTAAGTTTACTTATTTTAGTATTAGATAAGTTAAGCACAGTGTTTCTCTTGTTCAAAATGAAAAAGCATTATAATGTATTGTATTTTTTTCGCTTTAACTGATAATAAAAGGAAATATAATTAAAGTATCATGACGAAAACTTTTTCCCATATATTGTATGTTTTGTCTCCTAGAGACTCTAGCTAGTCGCTTACATACATACCTAGTTAATTTAATTTCACCTTGTAGTACCTACCTATATAGGTACTATACCTCTGCGTTTCGTTTTATGTATGTATTTAAAAAAAAAAGAAGTATATAAGTATGTTTATCCGTTATCTAGTAACCATAACACAAGTTCTTAATGAAACTTAACGTGGGCTAGATAATTGGTGTTTTTGTATGCAATTATTTATTTGTTTCTCTCTCTAAGAGAACAATATTTTGTATTTGTAATTATTATTGTTTTTTATATTACGTATGAATATAATAATTATTGTGTGTCCCAGATGTTTCTGAACGTTCCCGTAACGCCCTCTGACGTCAGACGGCGGCACAAAATCGTCGGCTGAAAGCTGAAAGGTTCTCTCAGGGACCGTTCTACAGCAGCCTTCATTTGTCTCCACAGCAGCCTTCATTTATAATGCTGTTTTCAAAATAAGCAACTTCAATTGTTTCAGTGTGCTATTGTTCTCGGTTCTGTAGGCTAATAGAGTTACAGTTTTTAAAGTGTCTACATGCATTGCACAATGTTTCATGGATTGAAATGTAGTTTTATATACATGTTATATAAAACTACTATTAACTGGTTAATGTGATTTATTTATTTACTAGTACACTAATACCGACAATAATTAATACCGACAATAAATTATAATAATAAAACAAGATACATGTTTAAGTGTCTTATCAATGATAGGCAGTCACAACATGCATTTGAACTATCGTATTTAATAATATTATTTAAGATTTTTGTAATTTGAAAAGTTTTGTTGTTTATTAGTTTTACGAATGTTTTTATAGTGTAATATGCAAAGCATAAACAATGTGGATTGAATTCAAGTTTTTTATTAGACGTTATCATAACTAGTACAAAATTTTAGTTAGTTGTAGTTCTATTAAATTGTGTAATTTAAATAAAAATGGCTGTTTGTAAAATAAAGATTTTTGTAGATCTTTTATTTTCCGAGTAAAAGAGATAGAGAGAGAAAGAGAGCGAATTTGTAATTTAAGAACAATCATGAAATATATTTATAACAAAAACAAAGAATGTTACTTTCTGCTCAAAAAAGTTATAGCAATTCTATTCCCTCGCGCACCTGTTCATATTTATGATGCGTGAGTATTCTCGGCTCAGTCGATCGAATGTTTTTGGTACAAATTTTAACTTCAACAAACTACTCGATTAAATATTAAAGTATAAAAAGCTCGGAATATCGATCGGGTGGCTAAAATTAGTCTTTAAGAGCAGCAGCTGTTGACGACTTATTCATAACAAAACAAGACCACTTAGTCTGTAAATAAATTTTCTTATTCAGGATTCCTCATATTTAACTTTGGTATTTTCTATATACACTAAAAAATACTTGTATGGGAACTACATCTCAACTTTTTCAGACATTTGTTAATTTTTTGTCACCTGAGGCAATATTTTTAGGGTAGGTAATGTTTGTTCTTGTTATTTTTTTACATTCATAAAAGTTCTATTGAGATTCCCCATGCCTTTTATTTCGCTACAATTATACTCAAGATATTCATGAAAAGACATTCAATGCTCAATTGTAAATGTACGGTAGATGAGTCTTTACAACCGTAAAATGTGCAATCATTGCAGAACCCTCAATTTCGCTTTCAACGCGATCGTTCGCGGTTTCCACAGGTGGGTCTTTTGCTATCAAATTACCTCAATTGTGCATCGAGATCAAACCTTTCCGGTCGGAACTGAGTTTACGCCCATTACATTGTGCCGTTCAACATTAATTGGCCTCAGCCACAGATATTTAATATCCTCCCTAAATCACCCTAAGCTTGAGCATCCGCATATGAAAGAAATGTAACCCGATATTTTTGTATTAAGTTTTGTCAGCAATCACAGATGGGCGAAACAGGAAGCAACATCAACTTGTTGCTACAAATCCCTTGTTTTCTTTAAAAGAAACCTCCTGGGGGCCTACCATTTCTTAGTGCAGTATTGTTTCAATCTTACCATGCTATTTCGTACTACGAATGTCTTAAAGTAAGCTTGTTTTTTGATGGAAGTTTTGTGACGTCATCGCTTAATTATCCCCTCCAAAGTGTGTTGACAAAACGCAAACAAAACGTTCTTATGACATGATGGTTTCAATAGATGATGGTAGTCCCGCTGTCTGTTTCAGTTCACAGCGTAATCTGAGAATAACGATAAAGGTATATCATTTGCTTAAACAGAATATGTATAAAGTTACGTCATATGAGAAAGATTCAATTCCAACTCGAAGTTAAGACATCCAAAATAACGATAAGTATTCGTTTAGTCATCTTCATTTGACGTCGAGAGAACGGTCCGACTTTAAGTTAATCCCCAAAAAACAATTTGTTATTCAAACTATTCCCGTATTTATTTAACGGGAGCGATCTATCCTCAGGTAAGGCGTGTTTTTTCGAGAGCTCCGAATCCGTGATCCGACCGCCGTTTCGAGGATTATTATTTTCGTAACATCTGTACATGTAACTCTAACTAGATACTAATAGATAACCGCGGATGTTTTTTATGCCGCTCGCTTTTTTAATCTTTTGTGTCGACTGCCACACCAAATGCGCATTTTATTTATTAGGGTCCGTTTACACAATACGTTTGGAGGGAAACGCGGGACAGTTGGAATACAATAATAGTATGAATGATGGCCCGCACTTGTGACCGCTTGTTAATTGATTTTTTTATTAATGTAGCAAGTAGCAACAAGTGTATGAAATTGCGTTTTGTATGCCAGTTTTTTTTATTGGGAAATTGGTAGGTGTTGTTTTATTTGGTAGTTAAAGTTTTTAAAGTCCCTATCAGCTACCGCTAATTAGGTAATCCAAGGACCGTGACTGAAATAAATAAAAAACTAGAATCAGTCGGGATGGCGGCCGGCGGCGATAGCAAAGGGCGACTCTGGAATGTGGAAACCGTGGAGTAGTTACGCACCACACCTCACCGTTTTTACAATAATAATTTAAAAAAAAACATTTTAAATACTAAAGATTATCCGCTATAATTAAAACTTTTGTATTTTATTCACACGACAGCGCAGGCTTTACAGCTAAAAAGACGGCTATCTGAGATAGTTGCCTAGGATAATGGTTTCGTTACCTAGCAACCGTTATTTTAGTCATATTAACAAAAATATCCTAGGCAACTATCTCAGATAGTCCCTAGGATACCATACCTATCTCTAGAGATAGGTTATTCATTTCATATATATATTTATATAATACTCGGCAGTTCAAATGGAAAGCCTGACTTCCTGTTGATTGTACTTTCTAGGTTTTAATGACTTCGTCTTCATTAGCCATTGCAAGGAAAAATTGACGAACTGTTTGGCGCAAGGGTATTATACCCGCCTTGTGCGCAATAGGTGTCGGGTTCGATATCCGGACAAGACAAATATTAGGTGTTTACCTATGAAATAGCCGAATTGTATGAAGAATTTCGAAGAAGTTTCAAATTAAAGAAAAACATTGTATGAAGTCTAAGCAATATAATGCTATGTTTTTATTTAAAAAATAATGAGTATCTTATAAATTACATTACACACAGTGGTAATTTTTGCAAACTAAAAGATCAGCACGTTTCGAGGATTTTTTTATCGTATTAGGAACGAAAAAATCTTATGATTACTGATCTTGACCGTTATAATCTTAATTTAACATAATAACGCAATTGACGTACACCATTTAATTATAGAAGTAGTGAGGATCTCTAGAAGTGTAAGAAAAAAACAAAACAATTTTATAGGTAAAGACCTATTATTTGTGTTTAATATGTATGTATTTACAAAAAAAAAGCATATATATATATATATATATATATATATATATGTATGTTTATCCGTTATCTAGTATCCATAACACAAGTTCTTCAAGAAACTTAACGTGGGATAGATGATTAGTGTGTAAAAAAATGCAAGAAAAATTTAATACGAGAATCTAGAGACTTAGGTATGTAGTAGTATTCTACCAAAGTTACCCTACGTTTCAATAACGAAGTGCTGAAACTTATTGTGCTACTTACTGTACTTTATTCGTTATAAAACCAATCGTAAGACATAGGAGATAAGAATTTATTAAATTGAAAACTTCTTTAGCGGCGTTGTGCACATCAGAGTTTTAAATTTTTTGGATGGGTAAAAAAGGTTAAAGTCGCATCAGAACACGTGACCCCGATCGAAAATTCGTAAGACGGATGGAGAGTAGACTCTCTTTCTCCCGCGCGGCGAAAATGTATGCCTGCTCCTGCTATTTCGTTTAAACGGTTTTCATTTTTGCCGGCACTCCCGGAGTGCAACCCGTTGTTATTTGTAATTTGATTTCATTTGATTCCTATATGAAAATAAGCATTTTAAACTAACGCTATTTGTACGAAAACACAAATATGCGAGATCGTCAATAAAATATAGTAAACTGACCTAGAGTGACAATCAGGAACTCAGCAAATCGTGAACAGATCAACTTACGCTTGGGCTAACTATAAAATAATTATATCACGAACTTGTGTTTATTTGTCACGAATTCGTAATCATCATATAATTATAAAATTGAGTCTACAGTTGGTAGTACCTTATTCGAATTTACAATATTTTTCTGTTAGGAAAAATGTCACTAAGCGGAATCACAGAACACAAAAAATAGGTTATAAGCACCTAAGTAGTAATTATGTTGACTGTCACGCGTCGTTGATCTTTTGCGCAAAACACATAAGCAGTCCGTACATTTTCCTTTGCACGATATCGAATTTCTTCACATTGTACTGGAAAAGTGCCTGTTTTCGAGGCGACACTTCTATCAGTAACATGTTTCTTCTAACCTCTTTTTAACCCCCGACGCAAAAAGAAAGTTTGATATGTGTGTTCTGTCTGTGTGGGGGCAACGTAGCTCCTAAACGACTAGACCGATATTGATAAGAATTTTTTACCCGACTCCCGATAACTTACATCATACGTATCGTGTTTAAGCTCGTTGAAACGGACTTGGTGAGGGGATAGCCATACAAAAGCCATACTTTGACCTGAGTTCATCGGAAAGTCTAAAAAAATAATTAAAAACCCCCAACACAAAAAACTACTCTTGAAAAGTTAAAAATAATATTTATTAACCCTTATTACTTATTTATTACGTTTCTTAATTTTCACAGACGCCGGGGACCGATATGTACTTTTCAGCTCATAAGCGGTCCCTCGACGTGAAAATTAATAAACGTAATAAATAACTAATTAGGGTAAATAAATATTATGTTTAACTTTTCAAGAGTATTTTTTTATATTGGCGTTTTTTAAATATTTAATTTAATTTAATAATAATTGCACACAAACACACCAATTATTTATACCACGCTAAGTTTCAAAATGATTTGTGTTATAGTTACTAGATAACGGATAAACATACATACATACTTATGGTAAATTTTAAATAGAAATATATTGGAAA
Source organism: Chrysoteuchia culmella (assembly GCA_910589605.1). Taxonomy (NCBI): domain Eukaryota; kingdom Metazoa; phylum Arthropoda; class Insecta; order Lepidoptera; family Crambidae; genus Chrysoteuchia; species Chrysoteuchia culmella. The sequence goes on from OU342653.1 coordinate 15,365,976, forward strand.
AAATTGATTGCCACAAGTGAATTCTCAGACGGGAATCGAACCCGCGACCTTTGGAAATCCGGTCCAATGCTCTAACCGCTGAGCTACCGAGAATGAATAGCATTGAAAAATGCAAAAATTACAAAATCATAAAAAATACATACATACTTTTTTTTGGATACATTAAACACCAAGACCAAGACAAATAGACATGTTCATGCACACAAATATTTGTTTTATCCGGGGATCGAACCCGGGACCTCTGGCGTAGAAGGCAGACTTAGTACCCCTGCGCCAAACAGGTCGTCTAATTTATTGTGTTGCCATTATGGGAAATGTATGGACTTCTTATATGTGACAGTCAACTTACTCCTAGTTCTTATCTTTCTTGCGTTCGACTAGTCGTATTATACAAATAATCTTTGGTTCAGGGGCCTGATTCTCATGCAATCGAAAAGATTTTTTTCGAAGGAAAATTCATATTTATTAGGTAGTTACTTTTTACGAATGTGAACTTGTTTCGTTTGCACGCTACACCATGCCGGGCTTGAGTCGAGCCCGCGCCGAGGTTTCGCTGTTGCTCTTTGCTCGGCCACTCGGTTGCAACATGGTGCAACCGGTGAGTAGTAGCCGAGTTGTCCATACAAAATAAGTTGCCCGTGCTACGGCCGAGACTTGGCTCGGGCCCGGCACTGTGTAGTGTGAGTCATCCTTTAACCACGTCTGCCTGGGTAAATCTACGGGCGGTTTGAACGCCGTCATTGTCCTCAACATATTTTCATATTTTGAGAGTAATAAAATTCTATCCTCATGTCCAGTTACGAATATAGGTCCCAGACGAGTAGCGTTTAGCAGCATAACCTTTATTATTTTCACACTTAGGCATGACACTTTATATGTCGAGGACAATGACGGCGCTCCAACCGCCCGTAGATTTACCCGCCTATCAGTTATTTACCTTTTCTGTATTTAAAATCTTTATGCCAAGTTCCTAATGTAAACGTACCTAATGTAATCCTTATGCCAAGTACCTTTGTGTTAGTTAAAATCGGTGTAATTGTAAAAAAAAGTATTTATTTAATTGAAGCCACTTCGCCCCCAGCCAACCCTTATCCCCTCGTCGGGGTCGAATTTAACGAACTAACTATTGTATACCGCACTAATCAGCATATTCAATATCTCCCGCATTTTTTGACAAGTGCAACCCCAAACTTGCATATGTCGACTTTTGGACAGACACAACCTATAACCATGTTTTCATTGCCACTTAAAAGTTTTGAGAGCCAGATGGCCTTTATTCCCATAACTTATACTTGTAACTATTTTTTGATAAAACTTCTGGTTACGTAACATTAGAAGGAGTTATAAAGTTATTTGGTATTATTCTCTTTTAAATAAGTTTGTATTTTTTGCAGAATATAATTGAATTTAATTAAATTTTATAATAATACGGATAAGTAATTACAATATATTTTTCGTGTCCTTAGCAAAACCTAACTGTGTGTCAAATGGCAAGAACTGTTTTATAAAAATCGACATCAAAAATCAAAACGTAAAAAATAAGCCTTTTGGAGTCGGTGCCGGCCAAGTTAAGAAAAATAAAAGTAATAGAAGTGCAATGTAGAATTCCTTGACTGGCACCGACTCCAAAAGGCAAATTTTTTACTATTTTTATTTTGATGTCGGTTTTTTTTTTATAAAAAGATTTTATGTCACAATTTTTAAAGTTGTCTCGGACTAATAAGTCCCGCACTTCGGTTTGACTCAAACTAGTAGTATAGGCCACTACTAGTTTGAGTCAAACCTTTTGACCGAAAAAACGACAGTTTTTTCATGTTTTCCTCAAAACTACTGAACCGATTATAAAATTAATGGGACCAACTTAGATAAGCATTCTCGAGAAATCGGTGAACATTCATAAATAATAATAAATAATAAATTTCATACAACCACACCAATTATCTAGCCCAAGGTAAGTTTCATAAGAACTTGTGTTATGGATACTAGATTACGGATAAACATACTTACATACTTTTTTTTGTAAATACTATTATTTTTATACATATTAAACACCTACTTTATGTATTAAAATATATATTTATGTATAGGTATACGCGACGAATTGATAAGCTCCTTCTTTTGTTGAAGTCGGTTAATAAAAATAGTGCATAATGAACAAATGTTTCTATAAAATTAATTGGAATTAAAATGACCTCTACATTTAGACAAAAGGTTAATTTTTTAATTAATTTCAATTCAATAACTTTGGGGTCCAAATATAGGTCTGTGGTCCAATCGCATTCATTTCAATCGCCAGCTGGATGCGCGCACGCCGGTATAATGACGTCGCCGTCTGACATAGCTTGATATAATTTAGCGTGGCATATTTTTTTTAATAAATACAAAGTTTAAAATAAACAGTTTTCAGTTTTCACGAAGAGTATTACTTAATATGTATAAAGATTTAAGAAATGTCGGGTTAAAAAATATGGTTGTTCTAGGAATAAATATTTTAGAATTTAGATCTTCTTACCTATTTCTACCTGTATTAATTTATTTCATAATCTGTCTTACTTGTTTAACCTTTATATATATTAAATTAAATGCAAAAAATTGCATGCGCAAGCGTAGATACTAAATGTTTAGCACAGTTCTTATAGTCAGAATACAAATATTACCTACTCAACAATGTGACATAGATAATAAAGTGATATATTTATGCTAGGGTGTACGATATACCTATCAAACTCGCAACTGCTCAATAAAAATGTCATAAGTATCACATAATATTTGAAACTAGCTTTAAAAGGCACTCTTTCTTCAACATTCTCCAAGCATGAGTCATTTATTACCAAAATGTTTGTTTACTTTAGCTCCTTTCTTTATCTTGGAAGCACCAGACTTAGCACGTTTTCACAATTATCAGCGCAAATCTCGAACCACCCTAAACTGAACATTCTTTACAACCCCACTTTAAAACATGGAGATAATCCTCTGACTCCAAGGATTTGTATGACTAATTGCCCACAGATGTGCCATACATTTCCTAAAGAGTATACATCAAAAATAGAAATTAGGGGTTACATGATCATCTTTTGATCAATGGTAATAATTAAAAATAAAACGCTTATCAGACCCATCTAAGCCACCCAGGTAACGTTATGGTGATTGTAAATAATAACTCAGTTTAAAATAGTAATTTATAGACCACACACTATTGTTGTGTTTTAAGAATTTACAGTTTTATACCCATTATTGCATCCGCGTCCGTATTGAAGACAAACTTCTATGGTATTATTAATTTACTAGCAGATCCTCGCGGGTTTACCCGCGTGGTGCCCGTTCCCGTGGGAATATCGGAATAAAATATAGCCTCTGTCACTCGGGAGAAATGTAGCTTTGTAATGGTCTAAGAATTTTCTAAATCGGTCCAGTGCTCCCTGAGATTAGCGCGTTCGAACAAACAAACTCTTCAGCTTTATAATATTTATATAGTATAGATTATAGTATAGATTCTTAAAATTGTAACAAAAGTATAACACAGCGGACATATGAACAAAAGCTCCATATTGAAATTTACGACATTAAAAATAAATCAAAATAAATCCTACCATAAACTCTACGTAATCATGACTAGATAACTTTACACGGCTACGATCATATCATAGGAACGAAACACGATTCCGTAGTAGAAAAACACCTTTAGAATTCATAAGACCGCCAACGAATTTACAGTTCAAAATATAATAAAACTGTTTGTTTATTTAGAGAGGCGGCATTCCGAGCGGTTTCCTCTAAACATTGTACGATAAAAAACAACCTAACGACCTCATTACTATAAGGAACATATGCGATACATTCCTCGCCCTCAACACGGTGTATTCCCCTGGCGAATTTAAATTTGTAATTCTTGATGTGTTCCCTTCCTTAGCCAATAACGGTGGAACATTTATTAAAAAAACACAGCCCCGCCCACGACGGAAGCAGCTGCATTCTACAATAATTACAAACAGACGAGCATTGGGTAGACCTAAACAACTAGTTTGGGCTTATCTTATAGCGTCAGGCCTTCCCCAAATGAAAGATACCGTTCCTGAACATCGATAAAAAATTGATTACTAATTACTTTAAGACAAAATAATACCGACTCATACTGTAATACTGATTAACATAGCATAAAAGTATATTAAATTGTTACTAACACTATGGAACCTAGTTCTGAAATAAATTATTTGAATTGAATTGAAAACAAAAGAACAACTCCTTTTGTAATATTAGAATTCCATCGGGTGGGTGTTATCGAGAATATGTTCTAAAAAGGTTTAAATAAAATCTTTAATTATAAATTTTCAATTTTGCACTTTACAATGCTATTTTTATGTAATAAATATTAAACAAGAAAATATACTAGAAAAAGCAACGACATGAGACAAGTAGCTTTCTTCTAGTAAATTTTCTTGTATTAATATTTATTAAAATCGTTAAATCTTACTAATTCACAAGTATTCCGATTTTAAATTCCATGTAATAAGCACCACCTGTTTTTAATAGAAAAAACTATTACCAACATGACTGTGACTTATTATTTACAGCACACTTTAATTATCGAACATAACCATTAATCTATATCCCTCCGTATTACAGAATGTACAACCAAATAATTAGAAACTCAGACTGATAATCAAATACATAATAACACAGTAAAATCCACAACGCTAAATTTAAGGTATCTTTATAATTCATTTAAGGTTGGGCAACTGCTAGAAACTACCCAATAATATCATAAAAGTTCAATCATTAAATACAACTACCGGTAAAGTAACATTCAAAATTCTAGGCTATTTCTGTGAAATTCTGTTACTAAAATAATATCGGAAATAACTTGGTTACGGAATCCATGAGAAAGTCTGTATAGTTGGAAATAGTTCCACTACGAAACGAAGCAATCATTATAATACAAAAATATAAATATTTGTTTATACAAATAGAGCCATAACGGTATATTCTTATTATGACATCCGACATCCTACGCAAAACGATCAGAGTTTCGTTAAACATTTCATTAACGGGATGTTTTACCAACTTTTACGACTTCGTATAGCTAGAGGCAATCACGACTACGGTACTACGAGCATCATTAATGAGTTACTGATGACAATGCACGAATCTGCTTTCTCTTTAAAAACTATCATTCATAAAACAATCGATTAAAAGTAAACTTCTGTGATTGAATGAATAAACGTGTCCCCGAATCGATAAGATCACAAAATCTGCTGTATCTAAAGCTAAAAGACCGTTTATAGCGACATAAACGTTTATGAAATCATAAACCAGAACCAATCTATTGTCTAAAGACGGCCTACGCGTCGCGACGACGTAACTAATAGACCGATTCCGCTTTTTGTCTCCGCGTGCCGTATAATCAATTGTCACCTCGCCTGGACATTTCTCTAAGTTCAATTCTCAAATAAGTCGGAACGGGTTTCGAATAGTCGAAGGCAATAAACGAGGTATCGTATTGCACGAAAAAAGGTGATGAGTGTTCTTGTTGGTGCGAATGGATGGTCCGGTGCGTCTCCGACATGGACCTCGATCGCCACGATTTAGATCCTGCCCGAAGGACCATTACCTTCGACGTATAATGTTACTAAACTTGGGCTATTTGATTGAGATGTCTGTAAACGATTGTATCGATTATATTTTATCATAAATTGATATTGATGTGCTTAAGATAAGATCGAACGTTTATGCTCACATTAGTAGCCTGATTTCGGATCATATACATAATTTTACAATTAATATTTTATTAATAACAAGATTTGTGGGTCATCTTAAATCAGTTTAACTAAAATTAAGAATACATTTATACAAGATTTCATTTCGGTAAATATTCGTTTAGAAACAGTTAAAATATAAATGTGATACAATTTCCTAGGGATAGATTTTACCAAGTTTATTATTTTAATTTGTGGGAGATTTTAGTTGAATAGTTTTTGAATAATTTATAAAGACAATATTAGAGTAGGTATTTATTTAAATGAAACATAACAGTGGAGTCAAAATACTATACCTACCTAAGCAGCTCAAAACAAAATAATGTTATGTTTCAATTTGCGAACTCATTGATAAAATTTTGTGCGACACGAAAGTTAAAATGTAAACATCTGTATTATTTTAGCTTATCTCAGAGGCTGACAAGATATCTTGTAAAACATATCTCGATTTGACAAAGGTGCTGACCGTCCGTGATCGTCATGAATAACTGTTTACCCAGATAATCGATTGCTCCAGTTACGTGATGCTACTTAACAATGGAAATACGTACATTGCTATCAAAAGTCAATTAAACCAGCGTATATCCCATGGTCTGAATGACGATGACTATGATTTATAGTTTCGCAGCGGGCAACCAGGCACTGTCGCGGCCGCTTTTTAAATTAAAACCGTACGAAGCCCGCACGTGATCTTATCCGACTCGATCAATTTAGATAAAATAAATATTTATACATTCGACTATGGATGAGCGAACAAAGCGATTCAGTAAATTGATTATGCCAATGAAAAACTTTCTGACACACGCCCCCATTCAATCACCTGTTCTGATAATAGATATCGTTTTTGATCACGTCTTTCGAAAGTTGTGAACTTTAAGATTATGATTTATATTTAGAATACTACCACTCGACAAGATGATGAAAGAAATTATAATGCTCTCTAGTCATTATTACCGAATGCTATTCAGGTCGCTGTGCCAATAAAAAACAATATAGTAGACAAAATAATTAATTTATTCATACTCTCTGATTGGAAGCGTAATAAATACGTTTTTTATGTTTCTAACTAAAAATTACATCACAAAATTATGTTTTTAATGACATACTTAGTAACTAAATATTTACAATTGACTAGGGTACATTTCAGTTCTTCGACATATTACATTATGTACATTGTTTATCATACAAATATTCACATACAACTATTATTACACCTCTCAGGTTACAGTGTGGTTTGACACAAGTATAAGTACCTAATTTTATCACATAGTAGTCAAGTCATTATGCCACCTGTATATTTATTAATAAGGAATTCATCAGGCTACATTCAATCAGAATTGTTTGTTTATGTACAGAATAAAAGTATAAAAACAGAAAAATATGGGGAATGTAAAGAATAAATTAGGTATTATTACTATTATGTAAAGATATCTAAATATAAGCACTGTTCAATGACCAGGATACAACATTATTATTAAAAGTGATGTCTTTTCAAACAAAAAGGTCCTTAAAATTACTGTTTTTTCTTACTTGACCTATTTTCTAAACAATAATAGCCTAACTCTGAATCAAGCACAGATTTTCAGCTAACTTAACGTATGAAGTGATCTCATTATATAATATTTTGTTTTACAATTATTTTAGTTAATCGAATTTGTTTATCAAATAGGTCAAGTTAGAAAAGGATAGGACAATGCATATTTTAAGATCAAAACTTTTACAATTGTTTGTAACAAGCTCTTTGTAAACTTCCAATAATAATTATGAGCACCAACTAATGAAGAGCCCCTATAATCAAAATACATTCAAAAGTTGTTTACACAAGGTATAATTACATTTTTACAAATTATATAAAAAAGCACATCACAAATAAATTGATATAATAATATTTATACAAAGTAAGTCTTTCGCATATTATTAGGCCTAGTGTTCGACATGGGAATTTGTTGGGGAGGCCTTAGAGGCCTCTCTTCGCACTGGTGATTGTCTATGGATACGTAACTATGGTGATGCGGGAGCCGGTCGTCAGGCCGGCCCTCGCTACTGGCCACGGAGCACGTCTCGTCCTCCGTACTGCGCGCGGACACCTCCGCGCTGGCGCTCGTCGAGTGCATAGGACTCGACATCATCAGCATCGGAGGAGCCATGCCGTACTTATACCAAGGGTCATGCGACGTAGGAGGAGCCGTATACCTCAAGTTCCCGTGCCTACCGAAACCTTCCCTGTTACCACTTTTCACACTACTCGCATTATGAAGCGTTCGATTCGTCAACGTGACGTCCACATCCGGTAACCGAAAATTTAGCTTCTCCCAACAGTTCTTTTCACCCCACACGATCACTGTACACGTTTTGAGTAAAACTTTCAAATCGGGATCGATTATTATGGCACTCAAGTCCGTCGTTACGAGGAATATTATCTTCTGTCGTCTATGTCTAACGTTCACGGAGTTTATAGCACTTTGTACCGCGGCTTTCGACTCGGCCGAATACCACTCTTGTTGTAAAAAGTATATTGATAACACTATCACTAGTCTTTTGGAACTCTCTGACGCACTCACTAAACTGTCACTGGATCGCCGTTCGATCAATTGTAAGTCTCTGTGTTGTAAACATAAAGAATGTCCCGAATTCTCTAACCCCGAACTAACAGCGCGCGTCACGAAATCCTCGTCCCGAGGATTGTACACAAAAAATGCATCGAACCTTTTATTTTTATTGTCATTCATATCCTTGGGCGTGGAAGTGAAGATTCTAATTCCATATTTTGAATGCATCCACAATTTCAAATCTTCTCTGAACATGAAGAGCAGTGCGCACATTAACAAAAATATAATTACTATTATCAGAAGCGCTGCGATATATGGAATATAATTTTCGACTCCGTCATTCGATTCGATGAATAATCGCTTTTGGGTCTCCGTACCAGTTTCTTCGGTAGTGATTTCTGTTTTACATTCCTTTGCTACAGTCGCAATAGTTTTATTCATCGGTTGGCCGTGAGCAAAGTAGCACATCATGGTCTCGGTATCTTTTGATTTTTTTATTAGCCATTGATTCAGCTGAGCTACGTCTTTACAATCACATATCCAGTTGTTCCCATCTACAGACACACGCGTGCGAGGATTGTTGTCGGTAATGACTCTCCATGGCATGTAATCAACATAACCGTTGTTGTCAAGGTCCAGGTACTCCAGTGAGGGCAGGTAATTAAATGTATCATTCTCTATAACTTTTATTTTGTTATTGCTCAGATATAGCTCGTTTAGATTTTGTAATCTTGTAAACTGAGTGTTTCTTAATACTTCCAAGTTATTGTTCTCCAAATGCAGTACTCGCAACGAGTCGATCCCATTAAATGTTCTATTTTGTATTGTATTGACGTTGCTGTTATTGAGATACAAAACTTGTAATCTTTTTTTGCCGATGAAGACGTGATTTCCTAATTCTTTGAGATCGTTTCCATCCAAATATATTTCGGTCGCGTCCATCGGTATTCGGTCCGGTACGTGATCGTAACCAGCGCTCGAACAATCGACCACGTTGGAGTTCCAGGTGAGATCATGATAGCACGAACATTTATCTGGACAAGTCATCTTACAATCACAAGCTTCAAAGTCACAACAATGGCAAAGGGTGAAACAATGTGAATCGTACTCGCACAAAAATTCTGAAGATTTGACTTCGAGCAAAAGCACATCTGATTTGCTTCGAGAATGGGTTAAAGAGCATCTTACACTTTCTAAATCCATTATTCTCGGTCGCTGCCGGGGATCACTTAATTGGTTAATTCTCTGCAGCCATTCCATTGTACAATCGCACGCAAAGGGATTTTCGCTAATATAGAACTCAGGTAAATCTTTCTCCTCAGGAACAGCTGATATAGTAAATGCGGCCGATTCTAATGTTTTTATCTTGTTGGAATACAGCATCACTTTATTCAGGTTGTATTTTTGTAAGAACGTTCCAGGACTGATTTTTTCTATGTAGTTATTATTCAAAACAACAGTCTCTATACTACTTGGAAAGGAAAATTCGTCAATACTTCTTAATTTATTGTAACTAACATCAAGCATTTTTATATTACAAGATTCTTTTACACCATACGTGTCCTCCAGCTTTTCGATTTTGTTTTCATGCATATCTAGCCATTCCAAATTTGTAGGTATGTGACTGTAATCAAACCAAAGTAGCTCATTATTTGACACATTTAGCCAAACTAGAGGCTGCGTGTTAGTGAATATTCCTTTCAAATCGACTAGCTTATTTCCATCGAGACCAATTGCTTTCAGTTGCAGATTTGCTGCAAAAGCGCCATCATCTATTTGATCAATGTTATTAGAAGCTAAATTTAATATTTGCAGAGATGGCAATGCTGCAAAAGTATCTTTCGAAATCTTCTCGATTTTGTTGCCCACCAAACGTAGTCCATACAAATCGTCTAAGCCCTCAAAATGCGAGATAGTAACTTTGGTTATTCGGTTCATGCCTAAATCTAGAGATGTTAAGAATCTTAACGTCTTTATGGCTTCCGGTACTTCAGATAACTGGTTTCCACTTAGACCCAGATCGTGAAGTTTGGTAATGTTTTCAAAAGAGCGCAAGTCAACTTTCGTTATTCTATTTCCATCTAAGAACAATTGATTTAGTACATACAAGTTGGAGAAATGGCTAGTGTCTACTTCTATAATGTTATTATGAGCCAATGAAAGCGAATGTAAGTTTTTCAAGTTAGAAAATGCGCCATCTGCTATTCGTGCAATGTTATTATACTCCAAACTTAAAAATTGCAAACTGTTTAGGTCTTGGAAAAGTAATGCATCAATTTTTGTTATCCTGTTATGTGATAAATTCAAAACGATTAGTCTCACTAATCCAGAAAATGTATCTCTATTAATCCATTCACTAGTCAATTCATTCACAGATAAGTCCAATATTTGCAACTGATCTAATCCTTCGAGAAGTCCCGGAGCAAGAACACTTAGAGAATTATTGTTCAAATAGATTTGTTTTATATCTCGCGAAGATTGAAACATTTCAGGTGGTAGTGCTGTTAATGCATTCGTAGACAAATTCAACATCTGCAAGTCATTCAATCCGACAAAAGCACGATCGGCCACCGTCGATATTCTATTGTTTTGGAGGAACAGTTTTTGAAGTGCGCGTAAACTTGATAAGCCGTTGTCTGGCAGAGCGCTTATTTCATTGTGAGACATGTCTAGCGTTTCCAATACAGTATTGCACGATTTTCCGGGCGCAGTCGGACCATTACCCCAGTCGGAGAATCCCAAATTGGAGATATCTTGCAATCTGTTTTGAGTCACGTTCAATTCTTTCAAGTTATACAATGGGCAGAATATTTCTGACGGAAGAATCCAAATGTTGTTATCTCCCAAATCTAAGTTTCTTAAATCGGTAAGTCCTCTAAAAGTATCCCTGTGGAACTCCATGGACATCGCAGACCAATCGGTGTTGTGAGTCCTGATGCTCAAACTACGTAGACCACTTAGCGGTGATAGCACAGCGGAGGGCACATATCGTATTTTGCACGACTCTATCCGTAATTCCTTCAAGTTGTGGAAGCGTGATAAGAGTTCAGTTCCTTCCTCTTTCCTTCGGCCGACATCGAGCGAACTTTCGAAGAATAGCACGTCGGTACAGTGTAGGTCTAGCGCGGTGATGCGCTGGGCCTGAGAGTTACTGAGGCCGGCCAGCAGCTCGGTGGCGCCGGCGGCGGTCCGCAGCGAGCACGCGAGCTGCACGCGTGTGGGCTCCCCGGCGGCGCCAGACACGCGCTGCCACTCGCACTCCTGCGGAGCCTCCGCCACCCGACTCGTCAGCGACGCCCCGACGGCGCCCGACCACATCCAACACCATGCCGCGTACCACACGACCAATAATCCCATCGATAACATCTCGAAGATTACACTTAACTTAAACTGTCACTTAATTTAAATTGTCACTATTTGTTTCGCTATTGTCGCGCTCATCGCTACTCTAGTCCGGTCGCGTTCGGAAAACTTCACGAATTTCCCGTCAAACTTGTTTCGAAGTACGACACATAACGGCGAGTGCACGGAGAGTTGCGACAAACATAACCGCTCTCCGGAAAGCTTGAGAAACGACTGACGAACGGCAAAACGAGTTGAGCGACCGGCCGGCACGCTCCCCGCGCACGGATGCTCCTCCCACGAGCGAGAAGTCCGACGCTCCCTCTCGGTCGCTCGTCACAAAAGTTCACATCGGCAACAAGTTGCTCGCCGCAAGATTGGCATGAACAGGAGCGCGCTTTGCGAGCTTTTATAAACATAGTGGTGCTCATTTTGTTTGTTTTGCCTTAATCATAAAATTTCAATAGCTTCTTTAGTGAAAAGCGCAAAAATAATAATTCCACCACCTTTGTGTATCAAAGGAATTTCATTCAATCATTTTTTAACTTATGAAATGGAAAACGTAAATCTAATGTTATGTAAGAAAATATTTATTAAGACGCGTATTTTTAATACAAATCTATTTTTAAGTTTGTTTACTTTTTCTTTTGATTGCAATCGATTGCCTAATTTCCCACAATACTTACTAAGACAAGGAACTAAATCATTTTATCATAAATAATATGAAGTTGCATATTTATCAATAGATTGCTGAAACTGGCAACAATAAACGATAACAATATGCATTAATAATCTTTTTTTATCTATAGGGTTATTTCCCACAAAATTCTTTTGTTCATAGTGTTTCGCTTACTTGTAGCAACATGTTATTCCTGTGATATGATAACGTTTATCTTCGTACTTGTAACATTACTCACCTAATGACGTCATTAGAAAGAAATACTGTAAATAGGTAAACCTTTCCAAAACACGATAATGACATGCTCGGGGAACCATTAGGAAATCTTAATGGTTGTGAGGGAAATTCTAAAAGGATGTCTGGTGATAATGAGTGTGTAATGAAAAACATTTGAATGTAACACAAATACAATAATATTATACATCAGATCAATTATATCATTTTAATTACCCATAATATTTACAAGTTGTTTATTTGAGTACTTGGTGAATTTAAGGCGTTATACGACTGAAAGACAGCGAAAAACCCACGAAATCGCTTCGTAATAAATATTTACGACTAACGACTACTACTAACGATTACGAGAAATGAAACTACACAATGCTAAATATTATTATTAGGTATATACCTAGATCAGGCATCAGTCTCACACAAAATGTTATTTTAACATGTTCATGTTCCTATATAATTAGATTTTGTAAATACTTATGTTTTGGCGCGCACTGTTCATTGAAATAAAACAACTTTTACGGATATCAAACGCGCTATATTTCCACGAACTATGTTGTAATTGTCCGTATTTTTAGGTTTAGGTTTTAGGTTTTTTTGATTTTCCCGACGTTTCGGCACCTTTACAGCTGCCGTGGTCAAGGGATGAACGTCGGGAAAATCAAAAAACCCCTAAAAAACCTAAAAATGCGGACAATTACAACTTAGTTCGTGGAAATATAGCGCGTTTGATGTCCGTAAAAGTTGATTTATTTAGATTTTGTAACTTTGTGATGAGTAAATAAATGTATTATTGGTGTCTACTAATTAAAACAATTTCCATTAGTAATATGTAACCCCATTTAGGAATAATCTAGAATTTTCTTATTTTTTAGGGGTCTTCTCGAAAAGAAAAAGTGTCGAGGGAAAACCATAAAATCGTGTTTCTGAAACTAAAAGATAAAGATACCTATGAAAAAATATATATCATAATACCAAATTTGTAACATGTCTAACCGATTTTATAACGAAAAGTACGCACTTTTTTCGTGACTTACAACTATTCCAAATTGACAAGAGATTAAATATTTTTGGAAAGGTTATCTATGTTAACGAAATTTGCAACATTTTTTTAAATTTCAATGGTTTTACTGTAAACAAAGGTTCGTCTCGGTAGCGGATTATGACTTTTTGCAATTCGTCTAGACGTAGTGCGACGAACATTGGGTCATAAAAGTAAATTGGTAATTTACGATGTAACGGGCCGCACTATTGCTGGCTAAAGAAGAAACAAGAATTTTTGAACGCTTTTTGGGTTATGTCCTTTTATAGCTGCTTTGACTACTTTGACATTTTGGTATTAATGGTAGGATGGTATTAATTTTATATGGAAAACTAGGCATTTCTGGCTAATGATGTTACTCTGTTATTTAATTACTTCTAACTTGGGATATAATTGCCGGAAATAGTGATGGGAAAATTCTTTGAAAAATAACAAAACTTTAACGTGATTGAATGACAATATAAGTCATATTAAAATTTCTCAAATTTTCATGAAAATTAAACATAATAATCAAATACTTTTAATGGCAACAAAACATTTACTATTTGGCACATTACTTTTAGTAATTGAATTTTCAGTTTATTTGTCGCATTTCCGGTGCTTTTGAGCAACTTTTTTCGGTTTTGTAGTTCTATTATTCTTTATTTTTCTATTCAACGATTAAATGAGATGAAGTTATAAATTTTTTTCGAATGCATTACATTTTATTTTAGTTTTGTCAAATCGTGCGGCATTATAGATAATTTTTTTGGTTGTATTGCTTACAAAAATATCGAAATGTTCGAATATATAACTTTAGTATAATATACTTTAGTTTTATCGAAGTTTATCGGCGTTATAGAGCAACTATTTTCGGTTTTGTTTTTCTATTTTCCATTCAACTGCTAAGTATTGCATAGCTAAGAATACAAAAATATCAAAATTTTTGAATATATTTTAGTTATGTCGAAGTTTACCGGCGTTATAGAGCAATTTTTTTCGGTTTTGTTTTACTATTTTCCATTATTTTCCATTCAACATCTAAGTATTAAATAGATACAAAAATATCTAAATTTTCGAATATGGCAAGTATAGCTTTTTCGAAATTTCCGACGTCCGCGGAGCAACTATTTTCCATTCAACTACTGAATATTTTTTTTGAGTTTTGAATACTTACAAAAATATAGCAAAAAGATTATTTTTTTTTAGTTTTGTCGTAGTCTGCCGGCGTTACCGAGCAACTTTTTTGTTTTTTTTCTGTTTTCCATAATTTCCCATTAAATAAGTATTATATAGTTATGAAGGCAAAAATATCAAAATCTACGAATCTATTTTAGTTTTGTCGAAGTTTTTCATGGAAACTCGATCTTACATCATCAGATTATAATTTGTGTAATTATTTCATTTCTGAGTCTAACTCGGCTGGGACACCAGTCGTTTTTCTGTTACAACGAGAAAGAGAGAGTTTGATATGCACGAATTTTAATTAAAAATAAATGAAATATTTCTTAACCTATGAATGCACATTCCACAGTACGAGATCCGGCGGGTAACATGAAAAGAGCCTTATTGGCACTTGTCGGCGAAACACAAAAATGTTCGCAACGTTAACTGATCTAAACGAGTGCACTCGACAATCGGCGGCTTCCGTCGTATGCGGCGGCGTAGGGTTAAGAATTAGTTTCTTTTTTATTGTTTCTCGATAAACTGTTTGATTCGCCGATTATCAATTGTTTTCCTGGTGACGCGATTTCTTTTTATCATAAGTTCTTTTACACCTTTTTGTTATTATTCGACGAAGTGTTGATGTTCATTTGTCTTCTTTATGATAACTATTCTTGATTCTATTTAGTTTTGTTGTATTCTGGGAAATAATCTTCACATTTATGTTCAGTGTTTTTCCTTATTAGTATGCACAGTTAGATTTCATTAGACCAATAGAGTTTTCTTTCGGGAAACGTTTTTTCTAAAAGTAATAAGGTAGAAGAAGTTATTCATTTACATAGTAAATTAATAATCTATGTTCTACTATTTGTGATAGAAACTTATTATCTTTAATCTATTACTTTATGAAATAACTCTCCCTAAAAAAACTCTACTGTTCTACAGGGAAGTTGCTCGATTGTTCCTAATAAACAACAAACTATCATTAACATCAAAAACAATTGGACTCTGATAAGAGTAAAGTCATCGGTGAATAAATTTGCGGGCAAGTCATCTATAGTTTTCAATTTAAAAATCATCGTTCTACTGTAGAGAGGTAGCGTCGGGGAGCTTCCCTTTTGACCAGTAGAATTTAACCTTAGTAGATTCCGAGAAAACATATTTTTTTTATGAACGACGGGGAGACTCTTAGCCTTCATACCTGATGTTAAGTATTGATAAGGCTGAAGATGGAAGCGAACCTCTCCTGGAATCCTCAATCACTGAGGAACTGGCTATCTTATCTCGAACTGCCAGAACACAACAATGCTGAAAACATTATTGTTATGGCGTCAGACTTAGATAAGATAGTGGTATCTAGCCAGACGGACTTAGAACAAGTCCTACTACCAATTCCCAAAAAAGTTCTACTGATCAACTGGTTCCCTGATTGTACCTGTATTTCTACCATCCCATCGCAAGGCATAAGTTGCATCACCTGAATGACATTCTCCTTATTTTATGTACTGTCAAATTAAAGATATCATTGTCTGTCTGTGTCTGTCGACATATTTAGCAGAGTTACCGCCAATCTCGATTAAACTTTCACGACCTGACAGAAATTAAATATCAATTTATTTAATTTACGACTTTTTAGGTAGGTACTTTTGTACATATAGGGAAATGTCGCAAATTTTGTTACGACTGCGGAAAGAATTTTAAGACCTATTGTATTCGTAAATATAAGAATCGAACTTTTCTGAATGTGTAATTCTAAAATATAGTTAGGTATACGTTACCTTCCTGACAAAATAAAGACAAATTACTATTTTTTCTGAAGTGAAACTTCTTTAGCGGCGTTGTGCACATCAGAGTTTTAATTTATTGGAAGGGTAAAAATGTTAAAGTCGCGTCTGTACTCGTGACCTGATCGAAAATTCGTAAGACGTAGGGAGAGTAAAGCGCCGGCGCGGCGTAGTAGAGGAAGTAATATCCCCCTCTCTTTCTAACGCGCGGCGAAAATGTATGCCTACTCCTGCTGTTTCGTTTAAGCGGTTTTCACTTCTGCCGGCACTCCCGGAGTGTATGTAACGCGTTGTTATTTTTTTAAACAAAGCTTTTCTAATTAAAGATGTAAAGCTTTTTTTACTTTTACGTACCGTATTGATGAATTTTAATTATGTTTTATACGACAAGAAATAGAGCGTATTTCTTTTATTATTTTTGAATTTTTCTATTTTATACTTATTATAAATTTTAAATAGAAAAATATTGGAAAATATCAACGCGGCCACAAGTGAATTCTCAGATGGGACTCAAACCCACGACCTTTGGAATCCGGCACACTGCTCTTACCATTGAGCTGCCGAGAATTTATCTTATATTATATCTGCTGTATATTTAGGGTTCCGAACCTCTAAAGAAAAAAAGGAACCCTTATAGGATCACTGCGTTGTCCGTCTGTCCGTCCGTCCGTCTGTCGTCATTTAGCTCAAGAACGCGTCGAGGTATCGAGTTGAAATTCAAACCATATATTCAGGTGAACAGTCTGTTGAAGGGGTAAAGTATGAAACTTGTAAATTAACGTAAAAAAAACCGTTTATGTCGCAAAAAACGTAGATTTCGACACCCTCAAGGGAATCAAAATGCACAGGGTACTTCCCGTTGACCTACAACCATGATATTTGGCAAGTAATATCGTCTTTTACTGCAAATACAGGAAAAAATCTAAAATTATACGTTTGTAATCAAATCATAAAATATAATCATTAGTTTCTGAAACTGAATTTCGGGAGAAACTTGGGAACGCGTTTAGGTATCGAGTTGAAATTAAAACCTTATTCACGTTAACAATCTCTTCAAGCTGTGAAAAAATCCGACTTTAAAATTAACGTTTAAAAAGGTAAGGCCATTTATGCCGCAAAAACGTATACTTCGACACTCTCAAGGGAATCAAAATTCATAGGATACTATTCGTTGGCCTAGAACTATGAAATTTGACAAGTAGCGACGTCTTTTACAACAAGTACTGGAAAAAATCTGAAAACTAGACATTTGTAATTAAAACATGAAAAATTCAGTCTTAAGTTTTGGAAACTAAATTTCGGGAAACTTTGGAAAAAACTGCGAGACTCAATTCCTGGACTATTTATAATATTATGTAGGTACCTAGGTAGCAGTGGTGGGGGGTCAAAATATGGCGAAGGTAAGCCGGACCCAAAATTTCTAAAAGGGAAGCCGATGGGAATCGGTTTGTATACACCCTTCGCCACTGCTAGGTACCTACAAATTTGTGCGGAACCCTCGGTGGGCGAGTCCGACTCGCACTTGTCCGGTTTTATAAAATTTATCATAAAAAATAGTGAAGAATAATTATATAAATGTATTTGCAGGTATTTTCAGGCCGTCAAAAAATCATTAAAAAATGCACGAATAGACTTCAGATACAGACCATTAATATATATAATATACCAAAAGGCCAAAATGAAAGTGTCCCTTCCACAACGCACAAACTTTATCGATATAAAAAGAGGAGTAAGGCAGGGAGATACTCTATCGCCTAAACTTTTTACAATGGTTTTGGAGGATATGTTTAAGGAACTAGAGTGTCAGAAAAGAGGGATTTTGATTTCAGTGGTATATTTGTCAAACCAGATGACCAGAGATACGCAGATGACAAGTTCTGTTTTCACACACCCCGACAGAACTACAGGTGATGATCGAAGAACTGGAAGCATCATCCCTAAAAGTAGGACTCGAGATGAACCTGGACAAAACAAAGATTATGTCCACTGACACTGACAACACAACACCTATCGAGGTACGGGGACTGGAAATAGAGCGGGTTCAAAAATATGTGTATCTGTAATAGGCCAGGAGGTGAAATTGGGGAAAGCAAAGCAGTGTAACGAAATCGAAAGAAGAATACGACTTGGTTGGGCAGCATTCTCAAAATTGTACTTTGTCTTCCAAATGAAACAACAGCACACCAGAAAGTTTAGATATTCGATCAATGCGTCCTCCCCGTTCTTTCATACGGACTATATATAAATTGAGGCTGGCGCAAAAGGCAATGGAGAGAAAGTTGGTTGGTGTACTCTGAGGGACCGAAAAACAAAGCAGTGGCTAGAAAGCAGAATAAAGTCACTGACATAGGCCTTATAGGGAGACTAATGTCAGATTGCCCGAAAACAAGAATCCTGGTGCAAACGACTCCTAGAATGGGGGCCGTGGGACCAAAATCGACCACGAGGGAGGTCACAAATGCGATGGAAGGATGACATCAAAAAGGTGGCGGGCAGCAACTGGACTCTAACTGCCCAAAACAGGGAAAGATGGAAGTATTTGAAGGAGGCCTACACCAAATCATTGGTTGACGACGGCTAAAGAAGAATAAGAAAAATTATTTTCATGTCACCAACAGCCGTATTGTTGTTTTTATTTAGTAACGATAAAGACGTTATTGAAATTATGAATATGCCAACACTTAATTTTTATAGCTATCCTAAGTAACATTTTCAATAAATAATGTCTATAAATACACAGCTGAACACATAGTATCTTAATGCTACGAAGTGCTCTCAGGAAACTATAAATCACTTTGCTATAGTCGTCATTCGATTCTCACTGCATCACCAGTATAGCTAGACCTTCCATCCCTGTGTCCCAAGAACTTAAGACTAGACATTGATAGATAAAGAGTTCAAGATATTCTGGTCATTAGTTACTGAAAATCTAAAAAACTCTTTTAACTGCGTGCTTCCTGCCTTACGTTTGACGAAATGTGGACATGAAGTTTCCTGAGTAAAAGTTTGATAATGACTCATCTCTGAGTACACTGATGACAAGACATTATTCCACACCTATTTATATTAATATAAAAGTAATGGAGCAAAGTTTGTAATAAGAAAAAAAAATGCAATGTATTGTGGACAGGATACAAGACACCAAAACAATGTTTGGTAAATATAAAGATAAGATAAAGAGATAAAGATATATTTATTTGCAAAAAACATGAGTAACAAAGTGATGACGAATACAATGTAAAGAATTAGATCTATCATGTTTTGCCGGTCAGCATGCAAAAAAAGAAATTCATTAGGGAAAGCAATTATTACATTAAAATTATGATTCATTTGATCAAAGAACAAATATTAAATAAAATTTCATTGAGGATCTATAATTGAAAAAAATATTTAAATTATAGATCCTCAATGAAATTTTGGTAAATATTTTGTTTATATTCCTGTTCGCATTTCACGCAAAAGCGACTCAACTTTTTTTAATGAAATAGATATTTTATATTATTTTATCCCGCTCAACATTTGGGGCATTATGTTGCTGTTAAAAATATCTCCTTTTTATGAGAGAATACAAAAATTAAGTCGACTTCGCGGGCGTTGTTAACAAATCCTTTTTCGATACAATTGTTCGTTTTAAACCTTTCTTGTGAAGTGACACAGTAAAGTAATGACGCGTGCATTTAATTAATCTCTCTTACGGATTTGAGTCTTGATCGAATTGGGCACAGGCTTATGGGGGTCTCCCATCAATCTTTGTCAATATCATTACTTTCGCTTTGAATCAGTTTAATGTTACATTTTATATGGTTAAAGCGCCCACGCTCGTTAGTGCATGTAAAGTATGGTCAGGCGCTAAACTAAACAATCCAGAAATAATCTGTTTGTTTCTTCAATATACTTAAAAGTATTGAAATCAATAAAGTTTTTGATAGAATCAAGCGTTACTAGGGGGAAATCGATCGAAAATACGAAAAACACACGGAGCATCCTCAGGAGTTGTTAGACCGTGCAATACCAGCATCGATGAGCACTGAACGAAACATGTTACCAAGAGTAGTCGATGAAGGTGCAAGGTGTGTCACCGCCCGCAAATAAAGGCGGGTGGTGTATATTGCATGTGTGTTTTTTGCGGAATTAGATAGAAGCTAGATATTTTTGGTTTTCTACCAAGTTTGAAGTAGATAGTTTATATGACATGCAAGTATAGTTCTAAATTAATTCGATTTCGATAATTCAATATTGAGAATGCAGCAAAATTATGAAAATCATTGAAGAAAAATTATTTAGAGTTATTTCAAAATGTTTTCTGGACATTTTTTCATTTATAGAAACACAATCACTTAAAATTATATTGAAATCTTAGCCCGTTTAATAAAATAATGCTACATTTTAGGTCAAATAAAATACCTAATGATTCTAAGATAATCTTAGGTACTAATACTATAAATGCGAAAGTTTTGTAAGGATGTTCGGATGGATAGATGAATGTTTGTAACTATTGAACTACTTACCAAAACTACTGAACTACTTTTAGATAGTAAATAGCCTGGATTAAAACATAGAATACTTTTATCCCGATATTCCCACGGGAACGGTAACCACGCGGGTGGATGGAACCGCGGGCGGCCGCTATAGTAAATCTCTATTTTCCTGATATCTTATTAGCTCTACATTTAGAATAAAAGTAATACTAAACTAATAAGATAATAAAAATCGTGAACTATACACAAACTTACTATAAAACCGGATGCTTTTTTATTATACTTAATTAATTAAATGTTATACCTACCTACAATACAAAATAATTAATCGAAAAACCAAGACCCCGTCAAATCCAAACTAAAATCCCGTCAGGGCGACATGAGACTAGTTGCTTTTTTCTAGTATATTTTCTTGTTAAATATTTATCACATAAAAATAGCATTGTAAAATGCAAAATTAAAAAGTTATAACGAAAAAACCAAGTCAAAATTATTTAATTCACTTGTCTACGCTTTCGTAAAGTTTAATCAGAACCCCTATTTATAGATTATTTATATGGCAACTTAATGACACCCGATGAAATCAACATGTGATTTTGATCACCATAACTAACGACATTACACCGATCGCAGCCAACTGTTCGTCTGCCGCAGATCTATTATCTGTCAATAAATACCCCCTATTCTGTTCACAAAAAACGCATAAATCGAATCGATCTTCGTTCCCGTCTCGCATTCACTTTGTTGCATAGCTTTAATGGTGTGGGTCTCTACAGAACCATATTTGGTGACAAACGTCAAAATATTTTGTATCGGTTGTGCTAATGGCAATGGTTTGTAAAGTCACCATTAAAGTCATATTGTTGCTTTATCCTGGGGGATTTGTGGCCAAATGTGCGATCGCAATTTGACTTTATTGGCAAAAAAGGTTACGTTTTGGGTTTTGTTTTGATTCTATGTAGAAAATGTATGTATTCAATTTATACAAAATCCCTTTCTTTTTATATTATGGCAGTTTGGTAGAATAAAAAAATACGGTAACCACCTCCAAATATAATGGTGGGTATCGTAAAACCCTTCAGTGCTGATACACTTATTTATGCTTCGTAATGTCGACCGCTTTAATGAATTCTTCAATAAGCTTTTATAAAATTAACGTCAATACATTCCCAGAAGTAATTTATTAACTTTTTGATTTGAAAAGAATCTTATCAAGAAAAGTGAATGAGGAAATTTAATAATCACCTCGAAATGATTTGCAAAAAGTGGCTCTACCGTGATTTGTTAATGTCATTTGCAAAATTAGATAATCACATTTAAATTAGCAAACAAAATGGCCGCTAGGTTTGTGTTCGGTAACGAGAAAATCATCGAACAAAAAATGATGAGAGTCCCGAATGGCGGGATACTTGACGAAATCTGCCGAATGAATGTAATGCCATTATGATTAGCATTATTCGACCGAAGGGGCCACGGATTCCGGTTTACGGGATAAAACGAATTTTGCGAACACAAAGAGGACTTTTTTTCGTTTGGCGCTTTTTATTTTTAATTCGGTCCAAACATCTGTGCGTGCTCGTCTATGGAGGTTTTAATCGCATTTGATACGCTGCACGTTATTGATAGTTGGATGGTTTGTTTAAAGTTTTGGTGATAGGAACGCAGAAAGCTCTGGGGATTAGTGATGTGTTTGTGTGGTTCCATATATCCTGAGGGATATGAAATATACGACCTTATACGACTATACGGAATTTAAGTTAGAATCGGGTTTTAGTAACAAATACTAGCATATACTTTATTGAATTAATTTCTTATATAGGTATTTAAATCCATTATGCTTAATTTTGTAATCGAAAATTAATTATTATTTACATCTTGGGAAGGCGTGTAGCCTTCCCAAGATTGTAGACATGCTATAATTATATTTGTCCTACATTGTGAGCTCATAAAATTTTTACCGCATAACTCATATTCATACAAGAAAATTAATATCTATTAACAAAACAACACACACGAAACCCTAAAATATTCTTTAGCAGTCGGATGAATCATAATTTATGTGAGGATTTTAATAAATAATTAGATGCATTCAGTAAACAGTAAGCTGAAAGTTTTATTTTGTGACGTGTTTTATAGTTCTGGTTAATCCGGTCCGTTTTGTCACGGGCATTTATGCGGCTGCACTAAATATGAACCTCTAGCTTTTAACGTTGACTTTAATAACAAAAACTATTATGATTTATACCAGCAACAAAGATCGACGTGGAGACCATGTTTCGTAGCGTGCTTGCATCACATCATGTGAGAACAATAACCTCACTATTCCTTTTATGAGTCCCCAAATGGGCCCTCACCACGTGCCTTCAAGTAGGTTAAGTAACTTAGGTATTACTTTACGTGGAAACAAAGACTCTTTTTCTGTATCCCTCCTTTGTTACAAAGAGTTGCGTAAAATGAATTACGTCTGCATTCCTAATAAAATATTTAACGTCGATATGTGGTTCAGACGATGATTCGACCCATCTTATAATTAAAACCGAAATATCAGGGCGCGGAACGCCGTGTCACTGACCGGCTCTGAATGGGACCTAATTTTTTCAGGGCTTCGATTTGTGGGTTCTGGCTTTGTGATACAAAATTAATGATTTTTGGTCAGCGCATCGCAGCGTCAGCCGCACAAAGAAACAGTGACAATAGTGTCCCGCTGTCTGCCATATTGACGGAAGGCCGCGCTACCTACGCTCCTGGCTCGCTCTCTTTGTCCACGGGAATTTTAGACGCGTCATGTACCAAATGGAAGCCCGTGAGAATAACCCAATGTACCTACAGTATGTATCATAAACCTTTATCTAATTACAATAACTTCCTCATAATTCTGTCTGGTTTTATAAGGTAGTGGATGTATTTTATCTATTACCAGCAACCTGCCCAGACTTTACATGGGAGCAATTTGCTACTCAATACATAGCCTATCTTTGAAATTTTCGTTCTAATATACTAACTAAAACCTTTAAAATAATTTTATGCCAACGGACCAAAGTTTATCAAGAATAACAAAATAATTGAAGAGTCATTATCATCAGCAGTTATAACAAAACATTATTCAAAACAATATCACATGAACACACCATAATGTCTACTGTATAAAATTTGCAAACGGTTAGCATTTGTTCAGAGAGTCTTTAGGAAAAATAACAATAATAAAAAATACTATACCAGTGGCATAGAATACTAAATAGTACAAGTCCAGTGGCTCAAAAGGGCAACCCCCCAAAGAGTATACCAAATCAAACGTTCAAAACGTGTCGTGTGGTCTCAATGTTTACGCAAACAACGCATTACGTCCATTGCCCTAATAAATTACATTCGTTTCTTACACCTTGCCTTTACAAAAGCTCAAAAGCTCAACATTAGGGTGGTCGTGTTGTGATGGTCAGAATCGGTAACCCATTGTGGATACATTCACTGCGATTCAATTTCATCAGCTAATAACTTATAAATCAGTATACCACGATGACAGTGAAGTTATAGCCAATAAATTAAGGGATTATCTTGTCGGACACCCTAATTAGACACCATCAACGCGAAAGGAGGGTAAGTCTCAAATTACCAATATAAGCCCGGGTAATGGCGGACGCGATCAAATGATTCAAAAGCTTTATTACGGTCGCATTCTCGTAAGTCAATGGTCATATCAATGTTTAAAATTTTGTTTCTATTGTGTGGATGACAGGTTTATTAAATTATTTGAAATATTATGTTGCTTTATTTTACAGTTAATTTCACAGTTTGACAAATGTTTGATGCTTGCACTAAATGTTTGATTTAATTGTATTGTATGTAACTGGCTTTTTAAGTCTGTCAACTGTTTCCTTCGATCATGATGATCGAAGTTCGTTTGCTTCAAATTTATAAAAATTCTGTTCCATAAAGCGGTAGGTACCTACTGTATTGATTTTTTAAATGTGAGCTATGTTATCTAATACATTTAAAGTAAACATATCAGTTCTACAGTTTGATAAGCAGTCGCCTGGGACTATGCGCAATTAAATCGATTGGACTAGATTTTAAGACTAAGTATAAATAACAATAGTTCATTTATTATGTACATCATACCTTTGGGAAATTCAATTTTAGATTATGGTTTGATTCTATTTAATAAAATTTTACGAATGTTTTAAATTAAGATCAAAATCCAAGAGCTAAGATAAAAAATGTCGTTTAGCCCTGTAAATAAACTAATCAAGATAAAATTACTTTATCGAAGAAACGTTGAACAAAAGACAACAATTATCACAAAAATGCATATAAACACGAGAAGGAACAAAGGCCGAAATGTGGATTTTGCTATTCCGTCGACGACAATGGTATCTTCGATTCCTGCGTTTTTATCTGGAAACCGAACAAAATCGCTGAGTATCGAGTTATAAACAATTCCCGTAATTCATTCTGGATTCGCGCGGCGTCTAACAGAGATATACTGAAATGACCAATCACAGACGCGGGCCGAATACCAAATCATACATTTACCTCAGCTTGCTCGAAATCGTCACACCGAATCGTGTTCAAAACGTTCCTTTTTTATTTTATTTTTTTCATGACTTCTACGACAGTAAAATATCTCCTCTGCGGAATGAACAAACAAAACACGTGAAAAAATCTAGATATCCAAGATAATAGTGTGATCTCAATTATCAAGATCAGAGGCGAAAAAATGTTTTTTGTCACCGTTTTTTTTGTAAGAACCGATTGTTTGTAAATAATCGAGAGTATAAACAGCCGAATTAATGTGAACAGGACATACAATTTGCAGTATGACAGATCATTTTTCATTTATTTATAAATAATAATTGTCCAGCGGTTAGTTTATAAACAAACAATTTCAGTGACGTTTAATTGTGAACGAACCCGCATCAAATGCACCAATCGCGGCTCGGTGTAGGTTATTACGCTATACATGTTATGGTACGCAGCCATCTTATTAGCCCATGCATTCGTTAGTAGTACGTGTGTTAAACTCTGGTTCATCAACAAATTCAGAGTTATCACTGTTTGGTCATTTATTTCTTCGCCCGCAGGCTCCGTTTCACAAATTTTCAATAATTTTCACTTTGGGTGTTGAACAAACCGATGAAAACTGGTATTTAGCACTAAACACTCCCGAGCACACTTTGTTTACGTTGTTACGTATTTCAACCAATCAGCGCGAAGCATGCTTTTCGTCACACGCATACGTACAATATAACGAAGAGATACTGATTATCTAAAAAACCGCTCAAGTGCGAGTCGGACTCGCGCACCGAGGGTTCCGTTTAAAATTTTCAAAATTATTTTTTATTAAGATGTAACAAAAACATTTCGGTTTTCGCAAATTTTCCTTTATCTGTACTATAAGACGTTACTTCGTACCAAGTTTCAAGATTCTAAGTTCACGGGAAGGTGTAGCCTTTAGGTTTTGATTCCCGTGCGAGTTTCGAAAGATGTAAAAAATACAAATTATGAATCCTGTCGAATATTGCAAAAAGTGGAAAACCTAATTCATAAAATTGGTTTTGATATCGTTACTAAATCAATAAGCTAAGTTATATATGCCTTATGTGATGAATAATTATCTTAAAAGTTATAGACAGTTTTAATTTTATGATATAGCTGTATTTTATCATATGAGTTATATACCTACTCGTAACAAGTACATTATTTTAAAGGCTTAGGTCATATTTCATGCCATCCTTCGGCGAAGTCCATAAAATATAAGGATTAACTGTCACATAGTTTTTGAAAACAGTTTTCCGTTACCGAGCTTACGAGAAAATTATATCTGTAACTTTATGTGCATAATAAATCAGAGGCTGAAATACCTAGGTTTTGAGCATAGAACATAAGAAAGAGGTTAGCTATTTTTAACCGACTTCAAAAAAATGAGGAGGTTCTCAATTCATCGTAATCTTTTTTAATGTATGTTACTCGATTACTCGAAGACCGCTGGACAGATGTGATTATTTTTTTGTTGGAAAGGTGTGCATGTCAGGATTTGATGATGGGATCCTGGAGAAACCCAGGGAGCTCTTCAAATATTATTGTCACTCCTATAGCGATTTCGGTGTTTTCTTTAGTGACTGATGCATATGCTTTCGGTAAGCATTATTTGGTGAAGTAGAACTGATGATGAAGACCACAAAATGGTCATCGGAAGTATTAAATACTTAGCATTTCACGGAAGCAATACAATAACTTTATCATGGCTCATAAGTAATATATGCTCGTCTCAATGCATGTGATGAAGTGAAGTGAGTGATTATGAATTACCAGGAGAACTTCTCGATAATTAACGTCCCTGCACCAGAAAAAGCAGCATTTTGTAAAAGGTGATGAGCAGTCGACATAAGGTTATTAGTGTTGGCACGGGACTTATTCTACCTTTAAAATTATGAAATAAGAAACAAAAAAAACTAAAAAGCAAAAAATTATCCTTTTGGAGTCGGAGCCCGTCACGTCAAGGCAAGAAAAATAAAAGTAGGCTATGCAACGTAGATTGCACCAACGAAGCTTTGGCTGGCACTGACTCCAAAAGGCTTAACTAATAGTTTAACTTTTTGAAATGGTTTTTTAAAAAAGAATAAAAAAAAATACAAATTCCCTATCTCTTTAATAGCGTAGAAAGGTGGAAAGGAAGTTGCATAGAGCAAAAGACGTTTTTCTTTTTTTTCACATCGCGTTCGCAAAAGAACAAAACGGTGTAAAAAGTCCGTGAGTTCGAAGGTTCCACTCGATAGTTACATTTGCTCCGAAATCGGCTATTTCTATGTCCATTAGTTTAATGTGATTCCTTTTAGATGTTGGAGAGTAGCGCGGTACTTACGGCCTCCTAATGCTTTTAGTTTTTACCCTTTGCCTACCTTTATGGGTAACAACATTTTTTATGCAAACAAATTTGGTGTATCTACATGAATATATTCGTTTTGATTTAAAAATAAGCACTTAAGTGCGACCATGTAGAGACTCCTCATATTAATTATTATTCGTTTCAAAACGGGTAAAAAATAAAGAAAAGAAACATAGTTTTATACTATCTTTTCAAAGTTGTCTCTTTTAAAAATTACGAAAATAAATCGACTGATTCTCAATTTTATTGAGATCCGTAAATCATAGTTCTAACATTTCAAAACATTAGGTACTAATGTAGGTACCGTTCATGAAAATATGAAGGTATATGCTCAAAACAGGGATTGTAAATTAGGTACTTGTGTAATAAATACATCTTGACAGCTATGGTAATTGGGTAATGAATGCAAACGCACGTTATTTATAGTCGGGGTACATCAGCTAACCATTTAAAAACAAAGGCGATCATACATTCATAGTCAGGTCGCGTTGGAAATCTCGGAATATACGAGGTACCTACACAAATCTCATTAAATCTAATGAGGAGTGCAGGTTAATTACTAACACCCTACATTATGAGGACTATTTTAATGTGTCGTTAAATTTAACAACATCTGCCTTTTACTAAGGAAAGAAAGTCGATGTGTAAGTTTTTAAGCCATTAAGATTGGGTCGGTTAGGCCCAACAATGCGTAAGCGCATGGTGCTCGTTGGAACAGGGTGTTTTTTTTTTCCGGAAGTTCCGCGGAAACAACCTAAAAAATTTCCTCGCTGTTGTGAGGTGAAAAATTAAGTGTTGCGCTCGGCAGAAAAGTGTTTAGAGTCTCGTAAGTAAAAGATCTCGAGAACAGAAGCTCTCTCTCAGGGTTCAATCTTTAAACCGCTCGTGGTTCAATCCTAGCTTCCTTCGCTTGCTCAGGTTTCAAAAAGGTAACTCGCCGCGAAATCCAGCTTTTCAGCCTTGCAAAACAAATAACTGTTCTTTAATTTTTAAGATTTGGAAAGTTTCAGAAATACGATTTTATGATTTTGCCTCGACACTTTTCTTTTCGAAAAGACCCTAAAAAAATACGAACATTCAAGATTATTATCAAATAGGGTTACCAATAATATTTATCGTCATGTAGATTCTTTTTTTTGAATCGCTGTATTTATTTACTACGAAGTGATTTCGTGTTTTTTTCGCCTAATCTGCAAAATCTATTGGTATCTCGCTTCAGTCGTATAGCACCTTAAAAAGAAGAATTACTTTGGATACTTTGATGATGATCTCCGACCGATTTAGGCCATGGCGACTGCTTTTAACTCCTTATCAGGTTTTGCATTGATGCGCCGTAATGGCTGATGTAGCCAATTTTAAAGTGATCAGTCGTGGGCATTGAGGACATGTTAGCGCACCGTTCACATAATGAAATTTGGTTGAGGTAGGTGGTAGTGTCTTCAACCTATCTCTTCTAGAGTCCAGTTCAGACATTCGTTGCTCCTCAAAATCCTGTATGTGCTCTTTCACATGGCGTCTCCATTCTGGGCGATATGCTGCCAAATCTTCCCATTGCGAAGGCTCAATATTGCATTTTTCATATGTCGCTTTTGGACATCTTTATACCGAAGCATTTAGCCGCAGTGTTTTCGCTTGCCCTTCGCTCCTTCGCTAGTCGCTCCTCCGCCATACGCGATAGATGCCCACACCACCGAATAGTGGAACTTTTCAACTTGATTCAGCACATCTTCACTAAGCTTAATTGTCAGAGTCTCGAGACATTAACATCCAAAGACATCACCTCCGTTTTTTTGTCTTCACGTGGCACGCTGTCAAAGGCCTTCTCTAGATCGACAAAATACATGTACAGTTAACGATCCTGTTCACGGCTTTTCTCCTGTAGTTGATGTACAGAACAGAAGAGCGCCTCGCAGGTACCAAGATCAGCCACACTGGGTTTCCGGCAGTATCTGTTCAGATAAGGTTTACAGGCGATTTAAGACGATTCTGGCAAAATACATTTCCAGGGACCGATAAAAGCGAAATACCACGGTAGGAATTACAATCCGAACCCCACCCTTGTTGTTGTCACCCTTGTTCTTATTAGTAGAGAGCATTTATGCGAGACAATTTTAACAATTTTTGACAATTCTGACGGGACTCGCTTCTTCTCCTACATAAGAACAAACACTTGCCACATAGCTGGAAGCAACTCCTCGCCGCCGTTTTTAATAAGTTCACCCGGTACAAGGTCAACACCAGCCGCCCGTTTGTTTTATTGCTGTCTGATGGCTGTGACAACCTCGTAACGTAGCAAAGGTTTATCCAGCTCGATGGCTGATGGGAGTTGAGGCACCGGATTTGGATTTGGAGGTTTGGATACTTTACTTTACCTACAACAATATAAACTTCTTTATTATAGTATAGACCAATCCAGTTCAAACTTTCATACGCCTGTTCATATATTTTCATTCGCCTTTTATTTATTTTTTTCATGATGATAGACAGTATTTGATATTTTTCCCTGTGCACCATGGACCAAAGTTTTCCCTCTATAGGTATCAAAATTCATCGTAATCTGACTGGTATTTCCAGAAAGTAGCAAGTTAAAACAACTACCAAACCAAACTATGCAGATTTTACTGGCTGTAACGTTGTCATCATCGATCGTATTTCAAATTGTACTTAGTTCTCTACGGGAAAAGTATGTACTTTTTGACATAAAACTATAGAATGGTTAGAGATGTTACAAATCTAGCAATAAGATATTCATTTCTTCATACCTATATCTAGGTTTGTAATGTATCAGAAGCAGGATTTTATGATTTTGCCTCGACACTTTTTCTTTTTGAAGTGACCCCCTAAAAAGGATAAAATGATTTAAAAACCTCCGACTTAATGATCCGTCGGAGGCTGCCATTAAATGAACTATAGTTTTGCAGTTTTATAGTAGATAACATGAAAAATCCCCGTCAGGTCGACATGAGACTTGTTGCTTTTTTTCTGGTATTTTTCTTGTTTAATATTTATCACATAAAAAATTAAAAATTAAAATTTTTGTTAAATGCAAAATTAAAAAGTTCTAAGTGAAAAATTGGATATAGAATCCTAAATAAAGCGAGGTATTCAAGTCTGCTCAAGACTAAGGCCCTTTTATCCCCGAGGAGCATACACTATTTTATACACCTACTGTACCTACTATGACGTTAAAAAAAAAAGATATTATAAAACTAATAAAGCACAAAAATTTAACAATTCGCCGAAAAAAATATCGAAAGGATTGAAAATCACCAATTTTTTCTTTAGATTTTTAATCCCCATTGCATTGATAATTTTTATTTTTTATTTTATCCAATACTTTTCTATTTAAAATCTATCATAAGTATTAAAATAGCATTGAAAAATGCAAAAATTAAAAAATCATATACTACTAAGTAATTGTGTGGTTTTTTCGCCTAATCTGCAAAATCGGTCTCGCTCCCGCGCGAGTCCTTTTCTCATTACTATCTCGCCTCAGCTCCTATAGCGTATTAACACAGTCCTTCTAACTACAATGTAATTTACACAAAATTATGACTACGTTTTAGCTGAAAAGAT
Source organism: Chrysoteuchia culmella (assembly GCA_910589605.1). NCBI lineage: Eukaryota > Metazoa > Arthropoda > Insecta > Lepidoptera > Crambidae > Chrysoteuchia > Chrysoteuchia culmella. The sequence continues at coordinate 15,397,433 of OU342653.1, forward strand.
GATCGTCGACGTCAGGGGGTTAACCCTGACGTCAACGATCATCTTGTTTTGTTTGATAGCTGGGACAAATGCTACTTATTAAAGTTATGTATAAATAAAGAGCTAAGTATATAACCTAATATGCTTTTAGAAAAACGACTTGTTTATTAACATTTAGGTCAATAACTTTAGGGTAAACTTTCATTTCTTAATACCGCCAGGTGTGTTTATACTATTTTTGACTTTTGCAAAATCTCACAAAGCGGACCACACAATACTGTCGTTTGCCGCCCCAGTCAATGCCATTGTGATTGTCAAAACAAGATCAGTTACAATAAATCTTATTAAAAGACCGCCACACACCGCCATTCACAAGCTTCAATATTACAAAACCTCAAAGGAAACCCTGTTTACAGTAAGAACATTGAACTTTTTTTATGATAACCATCTGCTCTACCTGAGTTTCGTTCATCTCCGCACTTTCAAACTAAACAGTAATCAAAGAATAGTGATTTATTGCTTACGTGAATTAGTAGGTCAACGAAATATTTTAAACATAAGTATATAAAAGATCCGTGTTAAAAGAATATTTAAGTAAAAGAAACTTCGTAATAATATTCTGGCTTTCGTTTTCTTTTCGCCCTTATAGTTACTGGATGGATGGATGTAAGTATGTTTGTTACTCTTTCACGTAAAAACTACGGAACGGATTTGGAAGAAATTTGGCACGGAAATATTAGATAGCCTGGATTAAGTGCAGGCATTAATAAAAGTAGGGTCTATGTAATAAAAAATATTATTTTCATTCATACGTAGCTTGTGGGTCTAATTTTCTCATATATTATTTTTGTTCATATTTGCCAGTTTCTGTCAAAGCGGAAACACGATTAAATAGAATTTCCGTGTCCTTTTTGACTGCTCGGCCAGTGTCCCAGGAAAAAACGACTACGTCAACATTACGGAATAGGAATTTATAGAAAACTAATATAGAAAACCGCTGTAGAACTGATATTCAGAAAGTTGTAAGGGCTTAACCGTGGCCGCGCAGTCGAAACGTGGAGTACCGCTCGGCCACGCCGATCTCAGAATCGGAGCTGCGTAAAGTTCTCATTCTTTTTGTAAATCACATCATTATCATTTCATAAAATTTAAGAAAGTCTTAATAGAGCCTTAAAATTTGTATTTTACGACCTATAGTTCTTTAAAGTCATGGCAGTGCAGTTGAAACGGTGACAACCGCGCGAACACGGGAATCTCAGAAACGGAGCTTCTCAGAGGTCCCATTCTTTTTGCTAATGATTGATAGGATTTCGAAGAATTTATAGAAAGTTAGAGTAAAGCCCTAAAGTTTGTAGTTCACGACCTGCAGATTTAAAAGCCATGGCCGCGCAGTTGAAACGGTTAGAATCGCGCGCCGCAGACCTCAGAAATGGAGCGTCGTAAACAGTAGGTGGCCAAATTATTAGGGACAGTGCTCATATTTATCTAATTTATAGTTTCTACTATAAGTTTCTATAAATTATATTGTTTTTTAAAGTTTATTTTGTTTGATATTGTTAATGGTATCATTTTTTGTTTTGTGAAATGGCAACACAGGATATGTGCTTCATCTGTCAATAATGTGACATTTCTTCTCTTATTATTATTATTATTTTCATTTTTTTTTTGTGTGTTAAATTTATTCTAGAGTTTCATTACTTTTTACTGAATTTTGTGTCTGAAATAATCATAAGGTAAGTAATGGTTCATTAATAAAGATTTTTGCTGTTTTGTCTACGAATTCACATTTTATTAATATCTCGAAGCGATAAATTTGATTTTCTACTTTTTTTAGAATGGGTAAAGCTTCAGACACTTCTCCAAGAATATGTAGAGAGATACAGACGTTGTTACGGCATTCTACACATTCCCAAAAAGTCAGCAGCTATTGCTGGGGTTTCAAAGTCTGTTGTTAGAATTAAAATTAAAATTGACAACAAAAAACCTCTCGTGGCAAATCGTGTTTGCAAATGTGGCAGGAAAAGGATCACCACTCTTCGTACCGATATATAGAAAAATCAGGGGCATCTGTCTCAAAAATCGTAAAAAGAGCGTTGCTCATTTGACTACGATAATGAACAACGATGGTATTCATATTTCGGAAAGGACAATGCGGAGGCGGTTGGTCAAACAGAATTTGATAGGTCAATGGGCTAGACAACATCAACACATGACTGTTGCAGATTGGAGTCGTTTATGTAAAACTTTTTTGAGTCGTGTAGGTATTGGTCTTTAACGATTTTCTACTATAAATTCTATTCTTTTTCAGGTGTGCTTTTCCGATGAGTCAACATTTCAAGTTTTGGTTGACAAAAGTTCTTTCGTGAGACGACGCCCTGGGAAAAATTCAACACAGATTACCTTGTGGAGAGGGTTAAACACCCGGTTAGTGTCATGGTGTAGTCTGTCATCTCAGACAAAGGCATGGGGCGCCTATACATTGTTGAAGGGATCATGAACAAAGACCAGTACAAGCAAATCATAGAAACTCACCTACTGCCGCAATTCTTTGAATGGTTCCCTGAAGATAACTACATCTTTATGCATGACTCTGCACCGTGCCACAAAGCCAGAACTGTGACTGCATTCTTGGATCATAGAAATGTCTTTGTTTTGCCTTAGCCTGGGAATTCGCCAGATATGAACCCCATTGAGAAGATGTGGGAACTCACCAAACGGATGGTGGCGAAAGAACAAATTTTCACCAAGCTTCAGTTAATAGAAACTCTCATCCAAGAATGGAACAACAACCCCACGCTGCTGCAGGAAAATGCAAAAACGTGCATTGAGAGCATGCCTCGGCGCATAAAAGCACTTATTTCAGCAAAAGGTGGCATTACAAAATATTAAAACTTACTTTATTATTTATATCGATATAATATTATACTCATACGAAAATACTAAAACTATTTGTATATTATTTTTTAGTTAATATGATCCCAATAGAATACAAAAACAATTAAAAAATACATAAGAGACCTTCAAACAATCATTTCTTACAGAAATTCAATTAAACTAGCAATATTAAAAATCTTACTACTGTCCCTAATAATTTGGCCACCTATGGCAGTTTCCATTCTTTTTGCTAATCACTGATACGAAAGTAGATAGTATATAAATGGCTGGCATAAGGACCTGCATGATATTTAAATAAACCCCTGCGTGTTTCATGAAAACGCCTATAATTTTAGAATAGTTATTTCATGATTCAGAGATTGCTAAGGCACTGAGTTTACTTACTTTTACAAATACTATCGGTAAATACCTAAATAAATAAAAATAAATAAATAAATAATAAAGACGAAACGTCGAAACGTATTGTGAGGGAAATTACCTGTAAATCTAGAAGTAGGGTGACCATGATTTGTATTGCGTCAAACAAACATTTCCAAAGGCTTCGCCATTTTAATCACGTCAGGGATCCGTGCTCAGCCCACTTCTTTTCAACCTGGTTATGAACCACCTCACCAGGAATATTCCATCCCCGCTGCTCTGGACCATGCTGTACGCCGACGATATAGTTCTGGCTGCTGATACTGAGAGTAAACTGCAGGAAATTCTGAATAAGTGGGTACACTCCACAGAACAGAAAAAACAGTAGAAGTAGCATGAGACGCACATGAGACGGGTCTCTCATAGAAAACCTGCGTACCCTGGGCGTAGCCAACTCACACAAGTGTAAAATAGCATCTTCGTCGTGATTGGTTAAAAAAACGCATTCCGAGTTGAACTCTTATGCTATACAATTATAGTTCATAATTAAATAACAACGTGACAAAAGTAGACATCTATTCTGCGCAAGGTAGCGCTACAGACATGCTGCTAATAGCTTTGCTTTTGCCATGTTAATTACGCTATTCCACACTAGATGACGCTTTAAAGAAACAAGCTTACTGATTGATTAGGGTTGGACACAATTAAGTATATCGATGCGTCGATCAAAACCTAAGCACGAGTGTCGGAAAATAAAGTTGCACTAACGTGGCCAGCGAGGCATTAGATTCGCTGTAACTACAAAAACTAGTGATTGCTCATCTTCTATCTTTCCGCACGTGGATCAAAATAATTGCCGGTATCGTTATTAAGATTTGAAAACAAGAAATTAAAAGGATTTTTGTAACGTTATATTTTACTAACAGGCTGATATACCTAAACTCAATACACCGTTACACGTTACACACACAAATCATGCATAACGCTGTAACGCAAGATTACAGTATAAAATAAATATAGCAGCTACATTTTGTAATCTTGATTTATGTGTAATAATAATATAATATAATAATATATATTTCCATACAATCACACTGATTATCTAACGTTAAGTTTCATGAAGAACTTGTGTTTTGGATACTAGATAACGGATAAACATACTTAAAATACATATTAAACAATAATACAATTTAAGTAGTTATTTATTTTATATTTTTATCATCAAAGCATATTTAGGAAAATGAAACGTGGAAAACGTTTTACAAATATTATAATGTTTGATATTATATTAGTACAAATAAACATCAAATTATATTAATCATTGGTAAAACAAAAAAATATCGGTAATGTACCCGATAACGTTACGAGATCACCTGTAATTCTGGTACCTTAGCGGACGGACAGCCGAGTTTGGTACAAGATATTAAAGTAAAACCAAATGTCGCTATGCTTTTTAAAAAGCAACAAATGCAATTTTACCATAAGGTGGAGGTGTCGAGTTACAGAATAAGGGTACTGGTTATGGTTAACCGACTAAGTCTCTTATCACTACCGACATTCAATCAATATCTACTTATCTTTATAACTCAGAACCACCAATCAGAAACACCGATAGAAACATTTTTTTGATGGAACTACGAGCTCTCTGTGCTTTGCTATTAGCATTAATCTGAACGCCGGCCGCCGTACTGAAATCGCTTTGGGGACTATACTCCCCATGGGCATTTCAAGATTTTAACAGTTCGAGGACTGTAGTCGCCATGGACGTAATAGTAGATAAAAGTTAGAAGATACACTTGGTAAACATTCAAAAACTCTTTCATAAATCAAAGAATTTGAAATCCATGTCTATATTAAAATTTAACGTTGTTTTTGTATTATTTGTATCAATGTTAATTCACAATTTGCAAAATGGAAATGTTAGGTTAGGTATTAGAAATCGGTCGCAAATTATCTGCATCTATACTTATCGATATCTGTAGTCTATACGATAATAAGGCGCATCACTAATTGAATAGCAAATCGCCAATCAATTTAATGATGCACCTGAGCATACAACGAGAATCCCCGGGAATTAACTGGTATCATCGTATCGGAGAATTGGTATAAACTCTCGGTTCTCAATAATAGTAAAAAAAACAATCAAATTAATGTGTTAAATTTATGATTTTTGAATTGATGCTATTTTTATACTTTTGATAAATTTCATATAGAAAAATATTGGAAAAAAACAACTCGGCCACAAGTGAATTCGCAGATGGGACTCTACCCACGACCTTTGGAAATCCGGTCCAATGCTCTAACCATTGAGCTACCGAGACTTGCGAATCACCATCGAAATTCTCCAATACTTAAAAATAGCAGTGGTGGCGACCCTGTCAATTTACAGTCACGCCCATTATTTGTAAGATAATGGATAATTTTTACATGTTTTGAAATTAACGCCTTATTGGCAAACTTTCATCATATCAACTTCCCGACTGGTGTGTGTTTAGATATCGAACTTTTTGAGGTTAGTCAATTTGAGTACTCATTGCTATTCAGGTTCAGTACTCGTTGTTGACTATTTCTGCTACATACTCAAATTAACGATCTGCTAATTCATGTTAGTTTCTTCTAATACAGACATTTAGCTTGTAAGACTAAAAAGCTTTGCATTACTGGCAAAGGTGAGAAAGTACTTCACGCTTGAACAGTTTGCTCAAACACAAGCTCGATTACATGCTTAATCGAGCTTGTGTTTATTAAGCATGGAGTCTCACTTTTGAGGTGGTTTCCCAATACAACCTTTACACGCTTCAGATCAAGAGGACGGTTCACATTTCGGTCAGTGTGCAGCTGAAATGGTTAATCTCATCCCCATCACCTACTCTCAAAAAGTTATGGATATCTCAAAGACACGCGCTCAGCATTTATTAGCTTGAGTGAAACTTATTTATCGAAGTCTGTGTTTTGGTATATCCAGGCTAGTGCGATCATCGTAGATCGCATCACCGCTTACCTACATGGTATCAGTGCAGTAACCGCTGTTTGCGTCATATTATACTGAACTGAGATCAGTAATGGAATCACATAGCATGTGTTGCTAATAACAAAATTAAATATGATTCTATTATAATCTTACCATCAGGCGAGGTAAAGGTCAAACACTGACCTATCTATTACAAAATGATGCGATTTTGAACTTTGTAACATGTAAAATCTAACTTTGTGATTCCTACTTATTTCTTGATAATACTTGTTTTCCTAAAGTTTTCATATAACCACTCATTCTAAATAGCTCAACATAACAAAAATAGATTATTTTGCAATAGAGGTTTCTCAGTACCGAGTACCGGTTTTCCCGGGTCCATCACCCTTCAGTACCGGTACCGAAAAAAAACTTGGAACCGACCGACCCCGGTTATGTATCAGCGATAAGGCGCATCACTAATTGAGTGGCGACCAAGTACGACGAAAAGCATGCTTTCAGTACTTCGGATTATGCTTTCAGTACTTCGGATTATGCTTTCAGTACTTCGGATTATGCTTTCAGTACTTCGGATTATATTATTCCGCGTGGAGGTTACGATCACGACTGAGTAAGCAAAACGACGATGTACTTGAACATAGGCAAACCTTGCTAATGTGGGGCTACGCGGGTACCGCCCACTTGCGACTTCTACTGTTTTTTCTGTTCTGTGGTACACTCCCTAGAAAAGTACGGCCTGAGAGTAGGGTAGACTGGGGGCAGTAGTAACAGTGGACAATTGTAACCACTGACATAGATTTAGATCTATGTCTGTGATTGTAATATTTGCGATATTTCTACTACAAAGCCACTTGTGTGCATCAGCTAGAATACGCGCAGAACGAGTCCCGACCTACTCACCAGTCGCGGCGCGCGAGCTACGAAACGGTTGTGTTCACGATGGATTTTCCTCTTCTGCAGAACCTAAGTAAGTTATTCGTTCTTATTATCGGTCTGATATTCGCTTTGAATCACTTTATTTATTCTCTCTAGGTTTTTTATTAGTCAATTATAGAATTATCACACTTGGTATAGCCTAGTTTTTGTCCATTAATGTACAGTACATTATTAGATATTTACATTATTCCATAGATTGTGTGTAAAGGACAGTTGTCCCACCGCCAATGGGGACAATTGAAACGTTACAATCGTCCCGCAATAAATATAAAATTGTTGTATAAATTTTATGATGGTCAATCAGATGACGCCTGCTTAAGTAGGTAGGTATTTTAAGTTCTATACTGCATGTATTTGATTACAATTTGTGAAGTGTTAATCTCCGGCGTCGGTTGCAAGTTTTACTAAACAAATAAAACTTTGTTAGTATTGATATATTTTCTTTCAGATGCCACGGAACAGAGTAAGAAAGACGAAACGGGGAACCAAAGATGTATTTTAACCCCCGACGCAGCGCAAAGAGGGGTGTAATAAGTTTGAAGCCTATGTCTGTCTGTCTGTACGTATATTCGTAGAGCCTAAACGGATCAAGCGATTTCAATGCGGTTTTTTTTTTTAATTAAAAAGATCAAAAATACTTGCCGCACAACGTATGGAACGGCCAGCTTTAATTACGCGGATATGCCAAATAATATAAATCACGTGGCTGGAGATATTTGTAATGGTGGAAAATTGTAACACCATACAAAAAAAAATTTTTGAATATTTCGAATTCTAGAAGAGCTATAACGGTAATAACAAGCTAAATTTTAAAGTAAGATATAAAATTATCACTTGTCAAACAAAGAAGTCATTTTCGTTAGTTTTGTGAAGCTAGAGTAGCTATGTTATTTTTTATAAATACTAATGTTTAGTTTTAATATTTTAGGAAGTATCTTGTTAATTTGATTTAAGACTGATTGTTTCCTTACCTATGAGATTGCAAGTAAATAACAGTTCAAGTATTTCTAATCAAGGTACGTGTGTTTTATTTAATATAAAACTTTTGTTACAATTGACCACACAATGTGTACAATTGTAACAGTCGTCTTCGTTCGGATTAAATTAAATTGTGACGTTTCTCTTATGTATGCGATTTATAGAGGTTTTTTTGCTCTTTATAAGTACCTAAGCACAACGGGACAACGCGAGCGCGTGAGTGGCAAAGCGAAAAGCGACCTTCGTCACGTAGACATAAGCTTTCTACTTGCCTGAAATACCGCTCTCCAAACGCGATCGCGCGAGTGGTAAATCGACTAGCGAGCTTATGTCTATATACGGAAGGTCGCTATTAGCCTGATCGCCCCGCCAGTAGTAGGTCAATTTCGCAGAGTTTGGTTTGAACCGGTTTATTTAGGTTTTGGAAGCGCTCTCATTCCGAATAGGTACCGCAATTAACCGCTCTTTTTCAAACCGGTTACAAGCCCTGTATTCAAATTATAACATATATATATATATATATATATATATATATATATATATATATATATATATATATATATTGATGGCTCCAAAACTGATACAATCGTTACTTCTGCTTTAAATGATTCTCAAGCAAAATTTACCAGAAGCCCTACCATGAGTTTTCCTTTCTGTTTACTGTACGGGAGACATTATGTATGCGAATCTTTACAGTGCCTCTAGTAGGCAGTAGTAGCAGAGCTTCAGAATCTCATACAAAATGTCTCGCGTCCTGTTTACTGTACATTAGTAAATTAGCTAATAGCTGCAGTTAATAAATAAATAAATAAATAAGAAATTTATTCACTTCTCACAAGGTTTTTAAACATAATAGTTACAAATAATTTAATAAGTTTTATCAGGTCCTTGTGAGAGTCTGGAGTCTGAAATAGGTCGAAACCTGTGCTACAGATCTCCAGGCTCTCCTGGATACAGATTACATTGCAACAGTATAGTTCTAATAATGCGTTATGTGTGAAGTGATTGAAACATATGTAATGTATGTATTTATTTATTATGCATCTATAAGCAGTCTAGTGTGTGTATGTGTGTGAGTTGTGTGTGTGTGTGTGTGTGTGTGTGTGTGTGTTTGTATGTATGTGTGTTTGAGTGTGAACGTGTTTACGTGTGTGAGTGGATATTTATTGTTATTTACTTTAAAACATTTAATAGACATTCTGTGTCATCATATGACAAGGTGAGTAGCCACATTATAAGCTTCCTTTTGCATTGAAATTTAGTGTTAGGGTATATGGATAATTGTTTGTTTGCTTTGTTGTACAAGTATGGACCTAAAAAACCATAGAACCATAGTTACTTCACTGCAGAATGTTACGCAATTTGCAACACTCTCTTGTATATGGATAATAGTGTAAATAGTAGACAATTTGTCAATTGCAAAAAGTGTCTTAGCTAATTTAGAAAGTAAAACTCTAAAACTTAATATGAATTACCTAATTTTGTTTAAAAGAAAACAACTTTATAAACTTCGACAAGTGTTCCGTTTTTGTGGGTGCCGTCACATCGCAACATAACTGGAAATGAAGTCGCAGACATTGCTGCCAGAAATGAGCCTGATGAGGATCATACTGAGATAAGTAAAGTACCGTACATCGACTTTTACAGACACCTAAAGGAATCCCACTAATCACTGTGATCTGATTACTGGAACCTGGTAACATTAGTTAGAAAACGGGAAATGGTACCACGATATACAGAAGACATTGCCCGCCCAACCGTGGTACCATCATAACAAGCAACTTAGCAATTTCTCACCGATTGATTACTAAATTACTAAATGAAATTAAAATTGAAGTGAAGATAATAATTTGAAGTTTGTAAAGATATTAAGTTTGGCACTAAAGGGTCTAGTACCCAGTGCCGTGAAGCCCAATAATTAAAAAAAGAGATACTCTGTGCTGTCTATTGTCTCTTTATACAATCTGTGATGGTTTTAAAAAGAAACAAGTCAAGTCTGTCGCCATTGTTGATTTCTTGATTGGTTTGGGCCAATCACAACAGGTTAAGAAACTGTTTTGACCAATGATGTAGTCCAAATCCTATTTTGACAACTAAGCGTCAATAAAAAAAAAGAAATGCATTTTTTGTGCATTTGTGAATTGTGAAGTGATTGTGAAGCGGTGTGAAGTGAGTGAACAGTGAACGCAATGCACTATTGCACTTTGTTTGCTTTGTTATTTTGAGGTTGATGCATGTTTTTGTGTTTCTATACTCCTAGTGAATTACAGTTTAGTAAAATTTAAGGTTTTTTTTTAAGCTCAGCAAACAATGACTGCTGCTTGAGACATTAGGGGTATGTACATGTATTAAAATTAATTTTGTTGACGGTTATTACCAGAATGCACATACAAAGCTTGTTTCAGAAAGCTTTTTATAAATGAATTGCGCATTATTTTAAACTTGTAATATTTGATAAGTTCTCTCGATATACTCATATTAATATTTGACGAGGGCAAATCTTTCTCAATAAAGTCTTTCTATGTCTATTTCTGCACATCTGAGTCATGGTCGATGCTCATACGGTACAACTCTACCAAATATTGATATCAATTGGTTATCTCTTGGAAATAAACATGTTGATTTTCTGATTTTAATTGTCAAGGAATGAAATTAAGGTACCCAGCGTAAGATAAATAATTCACTGTTTACAAAAAGTATATACTTTGAAATATGGCAGAGATTTTTTATCTTTTGTCTTATTACTAATTATTGTAGTTCCTAAATTTTTTACCACCAGGATAATCTTGATATTTGTAGTTTGACCTTCTAAACAGTTTCACTGGCACATGTACATTGGGTTTTTCTGTTATTATTTATACTAGATTTCTTAAACAACTTAATTGTTTTAATCAATGATAAATTTTAAATAGAAAAATATTGCAAAATCAACTCGGCTACAAGTGAATTCTCAGATGGGAATTCACGTCCAATATTTTTCTATTTAAGAATCCTAAAATGTTTTAATCAAGTTCGTTTATTTCATCTTGCTGCTACAGTTGTTACTGTGCTTGTTTTGTAACAGCATTGGCTAAAATGAAGAGCCAGAAAGATACTGTTTCACCTTTTATTTTTTTAATAAAACCATAAAGTGTTCATAGGTACAGTCGGGGAACTTCCCGGTTGGTGAGTAGAGTTTTTTTAGGGAGCTTTTATTTAAAAAAGTAATAGATGTATAGAAAAACGTTTACATCACAAATAATAGAACATTAACAGGTATTTCATTTGAATAACAATATATTTCTTTAATCTTAGTACTTTCCTACAGGGTTGATTGATTTAAATCATCAATAAAATTTTATTTTTTTGTTACTTATTGATAAAATAATGCCATAAAAACTGACTGAAAATTACTTAAAATGGTCTTTTAATCGCTGTGGTATTCCCTGCAACGGGGCATACGGGGTCCTTCCTTCTTTCGTCCAGTCATTCTAGTGACACAAAAACAACACAAATCCCACTTTCCGAATGAACACAATGCAACGAATGACGAAAACAATACAAGAAAACAGCGACTGATTTAATTTGAAGGATGCAAGGATAATTGACACGCGATGACAGTTTGTGAGCATGAGACCATTTTGGGGAAATTCCCGTGCTTCGTTGTCTCGCGTAAGAGGTTTCCCATAAAAATGGTAGTTAGTAAGTCAATCCTGTCAGCTATGGTAAAATATACAACAAAAACGCAATACATCAAAAAATCATGTTTTTTATCAACCCTGCTTTCCTAGAAAACGTTTCCCAAAAAAACTACTGATCAACTGGGAAGTTCCCTGATTATACCTTTTATATTATAAAATGTTAAAAGCTTATCTTTAATTAGGTATAAGAATTACTCATCCTTTCTATGGAATTTACTTTTATGACCTAATTTTACTTTATGCTGCTTACTTAGCTAAAACAGATTACAATAAAAAAAAATATTTAACAAAAATGTCTAGTCTGCGTCTTTTGTAACAATAAATAGGTCAAACCTTTTCATGTCGTTACAAGTTTAATCTTGTTTAAAAGAAATGTGAATTATCTCTTGCATTTATTTTATTTGCTCATTGCAGTTTAGGTTTTCTTCCAATCAACAAGTAGGTAGTAGGTGGGTATTAGATTTTAATCTCTTTTATTTGGAATTTTTTATAACTAAACAAATTATTTGTATCATGTTGTTATTATTTATGATAAATAGATTGTTTGGGATCGTAAAGTCTAACTAATCAATTAACTATGTATCGATGCTGTAATTATAATTTATAAATATTATCTTTTTAATATTGTAGTTGATAAACTGTAGCCTGATTGTGTATGTAATTTAGTGTACTGGAATTATAGATTACCTAATTAATAACTAAAACTTAATAATTGATGATCTTAAGAGTTGTATAAGTTGAAAGTAATGATGATAAATTTTGAGTTATTTTTTTAGATTAATTAAAATACCTAAATAGATACAAAGGGAGTTATTTTTCATTGTTATGAGATAGTGTTTAACCACAGGGTTTTTCCCCATTTGACTAGTCGTACTTTGTTTGTTTCCATATCGGATGAGACTATAATATAGTGATGAACCGATTCCTGTTTTGGGGATTTCGATTACGATTAGGATTATCGCATCTGATAATCCCCGATTAGGATTATTACGATTAGTAAGGAAAGGAAATGATGACTAACTTAAACTAACTCTATATATATATATTTATGTATATATTTTATATATTTTGGGTATAATTATTAATATTCAAAATTAATAATAGATAAGTTTTTTTTCCAAAATACCAGTATTCATAAACTGTTAGGGTTCAGCCTACTTCTTTTGTGAGTTTTAGGCCCATATTCTAGAACGACACTCAAGTGGAGATCTCTTCTCAAGTATAGTTAGCAAGGGATGAATGTATTCGTTGCATGTATTTGCATCCCTAACTGTACTTGAGAAACGATCTGCACTTGAGTGTCGTTCTAGAATACGGGCCTGAATGAATTCTGCATGCTGTAGTAGAAAACAAGCGTTCAGACGAAACTGTAGCTACCTACTTTTAAAGACAAAAATTTGCATGCTAGAAGTTTCAGATGCGGAAAGATAGTGTAAAGTAGGTTCAGAAACTATAAATAATAACATAAAAATCATCGGGGATTCTTACGCAATAATCGCCGATTAAGGATTAATCGTAAAATGCTGAAAGGCTATTAGGATTCTTCCGAATCCTAGTCGTTGCATCACTAGATGAGACTTATTTAGACATTGCAACTAAGGACCGACGCTCACTGACCCCTGGGCATGCCACGACCGACACGCGGCGCGGCGCCGCTCCTTCTCCGCTCCGACCAACTCAACCTTATTTTCTTTCTTCTTTTAGCGAAGAACCTTATTTTAATTAGGTACTTGGAATTGGAACTCCCATTCCTTAAGCAACATGAAGTAACCAATGCGTCTCATTGTCTCATTATAATGCAGTATGTATCTCAATCACCTGATGCAATGGCGTGATGTCGCAGCAGCTCTTCGCCGCATCATAAGATTCCCAAGATAACTTTCGTTCGACCTATTCTTTAAACAAAAAAAAGGGAATTTAAGTCATGGAATGAAATAATGTTGAATATATAATTTGTCCACGAAATCATTTGCCACGCCGCCGCCCGCCGCTGTCGTGCCGTGCCATGCCGTCAGTCCATATATGCTAAAAAAGACGCAATGTAATAGCACCTTATGTCCAATCAACATCGCATCGGATTGCACAGTCGACGGCAGCTACGTTTGACGGTTTTGTAAAGCCAGTATCTGCTGTTGGCGGTACAAAACTAACGTTTCCATTTCATTATTTTCATTAAACTTCTCAACTTTAGACAATGTACGTCTACGTCAACGCATTCGGTGTGGTTCGGTCTTTAACTAAACCCGCAAACTATTCCCCAATTATTATTTTAAACTTCTTCAAAACTTATTTTATCAACTTTTCTGATGTAAGCAGACCACAGATTAATAAATAGTTACTACGTCCAGACGTGAATATAGTTTTGAATCTTGGTTGCGGGATTTCCGATAAATGTTATAATTGAAATTGGAAAAAAGACTTAATCAAGAATTAGTCATCGTCGTATGATAAGGTGAATGGCCATTGGCCATATATGGTAACAAGCAAGCTATTGTCTCATGCAACATTAGTACCTAATTCAGAACAGCATATATTATTATTTAGATCTTGAAAATGTCCCACAATTTCATATTATTGCATTCCGCTTTAATTTAACCTTATAACAAATATTTCACAACCACTGCAGAGCAGCGAGTATAAGCTCTCCCTCATCGATTTGTTTAATGATATCAAACATTATTAACAGTTTGTCAACAAAATAACAACAAACCGTAATGAGTAATTTACCCTATTTATTGAATGATTCTGATAATACCTATGACAGGTAAAATATGTTATCAATAACTTGCAACCACATCCTGCGAAACAATTATATTTTTATTTGTAACGAAAAGATAAGGCGGCCTTGGCATAGTTAATAAACCTTGTTAATTATTAGGCTACTTAATAGTTTGAATGTAACGATCTTCATTACGTGATCAATACAATTGTATGTATAAAATTAGCGTTAGTTTAACTGCGGTGGTAAAACACAAATTCCATTTCAAAATGGGGAAAACGATTTTATTAAAACATCAAAAAGTAAAAAATAAACCTTTTGGAGTCGGTGCCAGCCAAGGTAATAAAAATAATACAAGTGCAATGTAGTATTCCTTGGCCGCACCAACTCCAAAAAGTTATTTTTTTATTTTTGAAGTCTTGTTTTTATTTTTTTATAAAAAGTTTTTTATTTCACAATTTTTAAGTTAGAATAAGTTCCACACTTCGGTTTGAAATCGGTTCATAGTTTTGAGGAACTCTTGAAAAAATCTGACGTATTGTCGGTCAAGCGGTTTGACTCAAACTAATAGTTGCCAACACTACAAGTTTGAGTCCAACCGCTTGAACGTCAAAAAGTCAGATTTTTTTCAAGAGTTACTCAAAACTATGAACCGATTTCAAAAATGGGACTAACTTGGAAACAAACCAGATGTTATAACGTTTGAATATTTCGCAATTTACTAACATTAACAATTTCCCCAAATAAGCATGATTTTAAACGGCGATTTTAAAATTAGGTACATTATATTATATGTAACAATAATAATTATAACAAAATGTTAAGTACAATAATTAGTATACTGATTTTCCTGTTCAATGAATTACAGTGACTAGTATTGGTTTTATGAATTTAACGTTTTGAGAGACGCCAGTTAGCAACATCGCTTATAAGGTTCTACTTTGCATAGATTTCCACATAAATAAGTTTGCTATCAGTAATGGCCTTGGCAATCATAGTACGGTCAGTGGCATATTATTCTCAGATTTCGGATGTGTTTAAGTATTTTATTACGTAGGCGGCACTCGGGCGCAAGGTCGCACAGTCGTCAGTATAGCAGTTTGAATCTCAATTCCCCGTGATCAGCACTACTCTAGTATCTTATTGTAACTCTCCAGTGTCAGTGCAAATAAATTTGCAAGTCAATTGTTTTTACTTGCACTCTCAAACGCATAGAATAGTCGAACATCTAATTCCAAAGGTAATCAAACGTGTTTTATGTAAGTAGTTATGCGATAACATGACACCAAAATAACCCAAATCGAAAGTAATGCTACTATATTATCTTCTTCCAATTCTAACTTTGTATTTTTTACTAAAGAGGAAAATTAGCTTAGACTATTCCTTTAGACAGGTATAAATGTTTGAACTCCTTTGCATAATGTGGCTGAATTGATAATATTTTATTCTCATTGTTGATCGCGATAGAAATTTAAGATAGAGATTTATTAAAATGTAATGGAAAAGCAATGCCATCACTTAGGTACTCATGAGGTCTTAATAGGAAATAAGTATTTCCATGATAAACACAAAATTGCTGAGTTGACTCGTTTTACTTTTAGAATCTTGTAGTTGTTTATAGTGTGAAAATTTGTTTCTTACAGATGAGCTATAAGCTAACAAAATGGACAACAAAAAGAGGCTGCTCTTGCAGCATTACCAACGTGAAATCATCCAGGATCTAGACGTCGAGTACATCATCGACGAGCTTTTTACAAAGCACGTTGTGACAGCTGATGAGTTTGAGGAATTATTCAAAAAGGTAAGCTCGTGCAAGCTTAAGCTTTTAGATAAATTTTGATGGTATAAAAAAAAACACATTATATATATCTCTTAACTGCTCTCATATGGGACTAGAAACCAAAGCCTTTGGCTATCCTTGCCACTGCGATTCTAATTCATAGACCGAGACGTTAGAACACGCATAAAATCATATTACAAATTCATTACTTGTTGTTATAGTTAATGAAAATGGTCACAAGTAAACTCCCTTTATGAACCACGTATTCGTTTTACCGTTTGTACCGATTTTTAGAAACCTGAAATAGTGGTCTTTGAATGCTCTTATCCATAAAATATTGTTAAAATCAATGAGGATAACTAATCTTTGCCTAATATGTTTACCTATTGAAGTGAGGCCTATTATTTGGATTTGAGTCACTTCCTCATATAATGCGTCAGTCGTTTAGCTCTCATTACTTGTGTAACTGAAACTACTTAAAGGTATCAAACTCAAGAACAAAGCCTCAATACGAGTATTATCGTACAGCCATAATGTTGCATCAGAAATATCTAGGTACCTACTTCTAGACTAGTTTTATGATATGATATTGGCAATTGGTGTGTATGTTGTCAATTATATTATCATTTCTTTATTTAGTTTTCTTCGAAATTGTATCATATTGTGCCAGATAAGTCAGATAACATTTTGATTGATTTTTTGCTTTTATCTTCCTATTTGTGTTTTTGTTTGAATGTCATTTTGTTAATGACTAGCAACTCGTGCGGGAATCTTACCAATTTAAGTCCGGAAACGTAAACTGTACCTTAACTAACTGATGCGAACTAGCAATATAATAAAAAAAATACCTTCACGACAAATTTAGGTATAAGATGTGCTTAATT
This sequence comes from Chrysoteuchia culmella, assembly GCA_910589605.1. Taxonomy (NCBI): domain Eukaryota; kingdom Metazoa; phylum Arthropoda; class Insecta; order Lepidoptera; family Crambidae; genus Chrysoteuchia; species Chrysoteuchia culmella. Next base: position 15,414,612 of record OU342653.1, read on the forward strand.
GCCTTGTATTCCTACTCTATATGGAATAACCTTAGAATAATTTACAACTATTTCCCTTTAGACCCGAGTAGATCGCGCTCGGTACCTCATCGAGATACTTCTGCAGAATGGCACCAATGCATCCTTCGAAGCTTTCGTCGACAGTTTAGCCAAGAACTACAACTGGCTGTGGAGAAAGCTGTCCGAGGATACTAACGAGCCAGTTATGAACGAGAGCTTTGAAGACAGCCTTAGTAGAGGCAACGTGCCTCGGTTGCCGGAGCATTATGTGAAGAGGGGACCTTTGGTGAGTGTTTGGGTTTATGCACAGAACACAAACGACGTCGCTCGATGGGTAAGCTCCCGACAAGGTGGACTGACAATATATGGTCGTGAAGGTCGCAGGAAGCCACTGGATCGATCGTCGCGGGGATCCTTGGGAGAGGCCTATACTCAGCAGTGACTGTCATGTGGCTGAGATGATGCTGATGTCAGGATACAAAAATGAGTTTAGAAGAAGCATGTAACGCATTTGGTACTGGAGGAAGTATCGTATCGAAATCAGGCAATAAGGAATTGTGTTAATGAAGAAATTCAAAATCTTACAATGCTAAATGGACTGCTTCTGTGTTTCGCGTTAACTGGTGGCGATGCGTGACATCCACAGATCTATATCGAGATAGACGGTAAAAGTGTACTTACCTTGCGTGTCAAAAGTTTGATCATCGATCAAAGTTTTTCGACCTAAGTCAGTCCGCTTGAGAGCATTGCCATGAAAATACGCGTCACTCAGAAACGAAAATGGTTAATTGTGCATTGCTTTCTTGCAAGAGTTCGTCAATAACATTTCCACATCACTAAATCTCACTCGTAACGTCATCGTAGGTACGAAAAACTAGGTTCTCATACAGTTTGATGCGCTTTTTCGTCTATCTCGATATAGGTCTGTGGTGACAGCCAACTTGCTTCTTTTAACCTCTTTCCTATTTTCTGTGGTGAGACCTCATCTGTCACTATTGTTTGCGGTCAAAATCTTGGACCCAACCAAATGCCAAATGTGGCTTAATTGAGGTGGGGGCTGTGAGAGTAATTTTAACATTTCACTCTCAAGCTTTGATGCTCTCAACCCTGCAAGGGAGTTATTGCGTGAGATGTATAATAATAAATACAGTGGTGGTCACATAATTAACTACACTAGTCGATTTTCATACAAACGAGGTAACTAATGGTGCCTTGGTTCTCTGTCAAGGATTGACCGAGCTGTGATCTGATAATGGCCATCCAGGGAGTGAATGGAGGAGACCCAGATTGCTTTACATACCCAACTGATCTGATCATACCCAACTTTGGTACAAATGCTCATATTCATCATACAACCATTTGCCCCTACCGGGATTCGAACCCAGGACCTCAGAGTAGGCGACACCTTGAAACCGGTGTACGTACACTCTACCACGGAGGTCGTCAAATGTATTGGTCGTCAGATGTATTAATCTCACGTTTATAACTTGTATTAAACTTGTCAGTTGTTTACTTGTAGGAAGCTCAAGTGACCCAAAAATTGAACCAACTTGCTCGCCACAAGATACTCGCTTTACACGGTATGTCTGGTTCCGGCAAGACTAGTATGTTGATAAACGTTCTTCGCGACAACTCTGAACTCATCAATACCAACTTCAACGGTTCCGTCTTCTGGTACAATTTGAGCAATTGCAAAACTGATGATGATATTGTGGCACAGCAAAATCTGTAAGTACATTACCTTATTATTTTTAAGAACTTGTTGTCCAGAAAAAAAATTACATTCTTCCACGTTTAATTCTTCTTTGTTAATAGCCAGATTTACATTATTATTTCATTCAGTATAAATCTTCATAATGGATAAATCTCCAGTTTTTATAGTATATAATACAACACAATCCAGTCCTAGATTTCAACTCGAATAGTCAAAACCGCAAGTCATATTTTGCCAAAAATTAATTTAACTTTCGTCAATGGGCATAAATAAGCTGATGTTGATAATTTCACAGAGAATTTAGATAATTTAGATTATTCATTGAATCGCTGGACTGAAATGCCACACGAATGTCACATTACCATTTGTCAGTTTACAGTAATATGGCGCGGATTTTCATTGGCTTAATTTCATATGAATTTAGCCATATACTCTTACATACCTACCTATTTATCAAAAAGTTCAAAGACAAGTAATTTTATTCAAATAAACTAAAAAGTCCAATTTTTTCCCTACCACTTTAAGACATCTTTTAGCTGACAAGAAGAACGGGCGCAATAAACTTGTAACCGAATATAATTTTAAGTTCTGACTATTCTTTCCACAGCTTATACAGAAAAGCCTCGTCAATATACGCGCGTAACTCCCACATGAACTCCACTATGTCGATGTCGAGCTTCGGTTCTAATCTCGATACTCACTCGCTGTCCAGTTACGAGTGGACATGGCAGGATTTAAGGGATCGATTGAAGGCTCAGTTCGCTGAACCGGTGCTAAAAGACGCGTTACTGGTCCTGGACGAGGTCAACGAGAAACTGTGCGTTGAGGCGTTTGACATAGGGTGCAAAATCGTGGTAACTACGAGAGATTCGGAAGTAGTTGCGAATTTTCAACCACAGATAATAAAAGTAAGTTGTTAATTTGATTTTAAACATACATTCTATTTCGTTGCTTTTGTGTTGGATCTTCGTAGTTAGAAATGCTGCTAGCAACTTTTTTTTTACTTGTCATAATTATTTTTAGTTGGAGTAACACTGCCGTTTTGTCACTTCACCCCATAACATAAAAGTATGTGTTTGAAGCTTCTCCCATATCTGCGTCTATCGCCACAAGGCTTCGTCTATGATCGCGCTAAACGCACGCAGCAGGTGTGGGAAGTTATATACGATACAAACTATCTGGCTGCGCAACCGCAGACGCAACACGCCAACTGGCGATTGTTAGCGCGCTTATTGTGGATGAAGCTTAAATCTCATCATAAAATAATATAAATTCAATTAAAATTTCCAAAAGGCGTCTTTGCTTGATGTTACCACTTCTTTATCACAGCGATAGTCAACTAATTAACTCACAAATCGATACTACAGTTACATTAACTTTATTTAACTCGTCTCATTTCTGTTTAGGTAGAAAATAGCTTGAATGAGGAAGAGGCTCTTAAGTTAATAGCATCATATCTTGACGTAGAGGTGTCACAATTGCCCAGACAAGCTAAGAAATTCCACGAAGCTTGCAAAGGCAGTCCGTTCAACTTAGCTTTAATTGGTGCTCAACTAGCTGAGAATAAGGAGAAACTATTGCATGATAATAAGCACTGGAATTACTTTTTGAACAAATTGGAGAGGAAGGACTTTATATAGTAAGTCTATTTAATTTTATTTTGTTTTCGAGTTCTTTGTCAATAATAATGTGGTCCAACACAATTAGGCGCATGACAGCTTTGAAAAATTTATAATAACTTACTGAAAACCAAAACCTCAAGAAGTGTTTATCAATCGGTTAATCACTGTAGTGCTAATCAATCAGTTAGTAGGGTAAATGCAGGGAAAGAGGCGGGGTGCAGACTTTGAAAATACGAATCAGCATTCCTATCCTTCGCCTAATTGTTCTGGTCCCGTACAACTTATTTCTTGTAATACATTGTTGTTATTTAAAAGCACTGGCAAGCACTATATAATTTTTGTTTGGGTAGTATTTAACCGAACGACTAAAAAACTTTTTGAGCGACAAAAATACTAGATGATCGACTTAATCGCCAATATATTTTAAACCTATTTTTTCCGCAAACCAACCTAGATTTTAGTCGCTCAATTTAGTTTTTTTTTAGTCGACCGGTTTATTATATTACTTTTTATATTCACTCAGTTTTTAATTTCACTAAATTAATTGTACATATATAAACTTAGTGGCCATATTTCCATCATGTAGACTCACGCTTCTTAACTTATTTGCACACATTCATGTAACTATAACATTTCACAGCTACTGGAAATCCCATAACAACCCAATGAAAACTATAGAGGTTTGTATTAATTCTCTAACCCCGGACATCTTACCACTTTTCAAGATGCTCGCAATATTACCAGATAGCGTGAAAGTGTCAGCACAAGTGCTAAGCAAATTATGGAACAAAGAACTATCAGACGTCGAAAGTATCATGAAGAAACTGCGCAGTAAATCTTTGATTATTGAGACTTATGATCACGAACAGAGGAATTACATGTATGAAGTCCACGATCTCATTATGAATTACTTAAGATCTTGTCTCCTTGACGAGGATCGTAAGAAGCTACATAGTGATTTTCTGAGAAATTACCATTATGATAATACCAGTCAACCACCCCTCGATATTGTTGATGATGGCTACATAGCTTTCTACATCGGCTACCACATTCTGAACACAAAGAACTTGAATGATATGTGGAGGTTGTTTAGCAAATTGTACTTGGATCTCAAGTTCTTAGGTAACAAAGTGAGACTCACTGGCCCGGCCGATGTTATATTGGACCTGAAAAAATACGAAACACACATTGTAAATGATGTAAGTAGTAGCCAAGACATACATATTTTATTTGCATGTTTGTTTGCATGAACTTGTTGAAACGGGCCCCTCTGAATAATCCATTTGTTGTTCTAAATGCCTCTTTTGTCAACCAACGACCAGAAACTCTGATCATGTAATAATAAGTCAAATTCATGTATTGTTTGAATGGTTTTCGACGCCGATGTTGATTGGCCAATTACTTTTAAAAATTACAAGTATAACTAGTTTGACTTGATTTAAATAACTTATTTTAGCACCAGCAGCGATAGCCTTAGAATCCGCCCTTAGAATTTCACTGTGTCTCTCCATTATGTTTTTTTAGTTGGCAACTAAAACAGCAAATCTCCTTACTGTATTTTTTAACGATATTAATTCAATTTAATAAAAGGATGGTTTTTGCCGATTAAGAACTTCATATGTGTTATGTTGTTTTTTCTTATGTTAGGAACTGGACCTAGATCTGATCAGCCGCATAAAAGCTTACCTCAGCACTCACGGCACAGACTTGTACCGGTATCCGTGTACGGATATTGTTCAAAGTATACTTCAGCATGAGTCTAAAGGCATACTATATACGAAAGCCTCGGACATCGCTCAAAAGAATTGCTCAAACAAAGAACTTTATTTCGAATTTACGTGAGTACATGTTTATTTTATTTATATCCTTTATTGAGAGTTGTACATAATTAGTTTTAATTAAATCTAAGTATTTTGTCTGTGAGCCCCTGTGTGTAAAGACCTCCTCCAAACTCTTCCACTTCTCCCTCTCTCCGGCTGTTCTCGTCTAGTTTCTCCCTGCCAACTTTACTAGATTATCCTCCCATCTTCAGTTTGGTTTTTCTTTCCTTATTTTCCCATCTCTGGAGCACCAATCGGTTATGACTTCGTTGTCTTTTATCACCTCGCTTTGTGTGTGTACGAGAGTATATGTTTCTCTATTTTCATTATAGTTACACACGCATTTGAAGGATTGTATTAACATGATCACAAAACTAACTTGGCATCTAAAAATATTGAAATACAAACAATATTTTATTTGAAGTGCCTTATTATTTTAGTTGGTATATTAGTATTTTCGTCTTTCCATTTATTATATTCCATAGTAATAAAATAAACAATACCATTTTTGTTGCAGACATGAACAAGACGTAGAAGAAATAAGACATTCCACAATTGACGTAAAGGAAGTAATCACATGTGTTTGCTTTCTTGGCGATTATGTACTAGCGGGAACGATATCTGGATTGATAAAGGTATATTTCTTTACAAAGGGCTTGTTCTTATAGCTAAACTGCTGGAGTATACTGCGGAAGGCCGGTGATTTTTTTAGCTTCTATCTAATTTAGATGTTAACACAATTGACATAAAACTTATTATAGTATGTACAGTCTACAGCAGCTACGGCTTTACATATCTGTAAAATTTATTTAAACGACTTTGAACTTTAAGACCTAAGCTTTGAGTCGAAATTGTCTGTAGAAATGAGAAATTTTGCATAAACCGTCGTTGCCGTTGACCGTACAATTACGCAACATAAGATCGGGGACTTGACCCTAATATTTCCCTATTTGTCGTACTTTTTTGGCAGTTCTACCACATCCCTACAAACAAGCTGAAGAAGGAATTAACCGGGACAGGAACCTCCATAAAGTGGGTGGGGGCTTGTCCCACCAACCCCCCACAAATAGCAGCCCTTACTAACGACGGATTTATAAAGTTGTGGTACATTGACGGGTTCGAACAGGACGAAGAGAATGTCATTGAAGAAGGTGTGTTCTTTTATTTATCAACCACGTAAAGACGTTTTGCTTTCATTTAGATGTAAAGTAATGATAAGGCTAAGGTGAATGCGGGTCTCTCCTGGAACGCTCAACCATTGAGGAACCGGCTATCCATCTCTAAGGTTATCTAGAAGATATGTTTTCAACACAAAGAGGTTTAAAAGTATTATGCTGTCATTTCTCATCACAGAAAGAACCTCGGAACAAATTGCCATTGCTTTTATTCCCTAAAAATTGCTGGTTTTTCTATTTTGATTGTCCACCAACGACAGATTCATCAAGTTGTGGTAGTATGGTATTTTTTTACCACAAAGAGTAAAAAATAGTTTTTTTTTTATTGTTATAACGTCTATAGCCATTTACTGACAGTGAACGCGTTAAAGATTTTGTTTTTCTTACTTTTATTGCTAATAATAAATCTTTTACCTAATTTAGTAAGCTTCGATATTGAAAATGAGACACTTTTCAGAAGCGGAAGAGCAATACAACGCCAACTATTCAACGAACTGCACCATTTCACCGAAAGTGGGTGCGTTTATCAACTGTCGATGGTCAAACAGCACTGAAACATTAATAACGCATACATCTAAGATGATAATCTTGTATGGTTACGACGGGAAGGTCCTCAAAGTGTTTGACAACTTCGACAAAGAACAAGATATCCTACTATGTATCCCGTGCAATAATGATAAGTATTTAATCGCGGCGGTGGTTAGCAATGGTAATAATACCCTGATGGTCATAGATCAGACGAATAAAGAGAAAGTTATGTGCATCGATGAGACTGATACGCTGCTAGATATAGTAACTGTTCCTGGTAAGGATGAACACGTACTACTGCAATTACGGCTTTTACAATTTGTCGAATTTATTTATGCAATTCCGAGCTCAATGGCTTACGACTTAAACTTCAAAGTCGACTAGAGAAGTTTGACAGTTTTGTAAAGCCTAAGCTGTTGTTGACAGTACATGTTATTAAATATTGGTTTCTCGTTACCCGAATCCTATCGTTGACCGAAAAGATTTTCGATTTGCATGTGCTGGATAGCTTAAAGGAAAGCAATGGAAATATTTAAAAAAAATAGAAAGTAATCCTTTTTATTTTATAAGCAACTTATACTATACTAACGGCTAAATCTTTTCGCAGGAAGCAACAGAATCATAACGCTAAAATCCACAGAGATTACTGTGCATCAGTACCGAATAAATTATCAAAACAACTGCCACACTTGTAGATGCAACAATCTACTCTCTGCCCAGGAAATAAAGGACAATTTGCTTTTCTTCGCGGTAGCTGTGAACAACACAGGAACACTGTTATTTGTCTCGACGAATGATAGCAGAATAATTTGCGTTGATCTCAAGACTAATTCGCGTGCGTTCGACCTTGAAAATCGACGTGGGTGAGTTACTATAAGCTATAAATAACAAAATATTTAGGCACTCCATTAAACTTACGGAAAGATGTTTTGTAAACAATTTTTTCTGCATATTTCGTAATTGTTCCACAAATAGGTTAAGTTTCAGTCAATTAATCCCATAATATATCAAACTTGGACAACATAATTGTAATAAAAACGTATTATTAAGATAAAGTATATAGCTGTCTAATATTTAATAATTTTTTCCCTAAGATGGCTGAAGTTAATGTTAAAATGTTGACTATAGAAATAAAATCTAAGTATTCGGACAAGTTTAATACTTGGACGAATTAACCACTGGACATGAAACCCGAGAAGAATGTATGAAATCACGATCAACCAATTCTTGCGGGGGTGAGGGGCGATTACTAATGTAAAATAATGACAGTAGTGCTTGAAGTAATCGATTATTTTTTTATCGATAAGTAAGGAGTGAATGAATGAACCTATTGAGTTTAATAAATGATGTGTGTTTTTAAGAAATTAGTAAGTTAATTGTTTATTTCGTGGAAAAATAAAAAGCACAATAAGTAAGGAGTGAATGAATGAACCTATTGAGTTAAATAAATCATGTGTGTTTTAAAGAAATTAGTAAGTTAATTGTTAATTTCGTGGAAAAATAAAAAAAAATACGCCACCGTACATAATTAGCACAACCTAAACTCAAATTAGAATTAGTAGACTAGCGTTTGGATAGAGTACGGTCCAGCATACGCTATGACAGTTTTAAACAACAAACTCCCAGAAGTTATCAACAAAACATCGCATATAAATAACCTATATTTAAGAAAAGGCCAAGGCAGTATCTTTCTAGCAACTACTAGCTTAAATACTAATTGCAAGAATATTTCAACCAATAGTTTATTGTAGTTGTAAGATTGTTTTACTTGAATATAATAAAACGATCTTAAAATTAAAATAATTAAAGATAAAAAAATTGTATAATATAGCTTACGTACATACATAAATATAATTATTTTTTTATGATTTTGTAATTTTTGCATTTTTCAAGGAACCCGCGACCTTTGGAAATCCGGTCCAATGCTCTCCGGTCCAATCCGGTCAAGGTCGCGGGTTCGATTCCCGTCTGAGAATTCACTTGTGGCCGAGTTAATTTTTTCCAATATTTTTCTATTTAAAATTTACCATAAGTATAATTAATTTTATTCTTGCTGTGACCTAACAAGGTCTATGTTAGAAAAAAATAATAAATGTAACCACCATTTATGATAAATCTTAACAAGAAAAATATTGGAACAAATGAACTCGGCCACAAGTGAATTTTGATATGGGACTTGAACCCACGACCTTTGGGAATCCGGCCCACTGCTCTAACCAATGAGTTACCGAGACTTGCGGACCACTGTCGAAATTCTCCGATACTTTTATATTTTTAATACGCTGTAAGAATATCCTTCCCTGCATTCGAAAGAAAAAAAAAACAAATGTTTAACGATCAATTATGATGCAACAGGTAATAATTTGAGATTTTATAATTTTTGCGTTGTCAATGCTATTTTTATACTTATGATAAATTTAAATGTTAATGTACAACATAAGGCTAACTGTCGAAATTCTCCGATACTTTTATATTTTTAATACGCTGTAAGAATATCCTTCCTTGCATTCGAAAGAGAAAAAAAAACAAATGTTTAACGATCAATTATGATGCAACAGGTAATAATTTGTGATTTTTTAATTTTTGCGTTGTCAATGCTATTTTTATACTTATGATAAATTTAAATGTTAATGTACAACACACCATGATAATGTACAACATAAGTCTAATACTAAAAAACAATACCGTGACTGACTGACAGGCAACGCACAGCCCAAACGGCTAACCCAATTAAACTGAAATGTTGCATACAGGTTCTTTTAACGATGTTGGCGAGCACTAAGAAAGGATTTTTGATATTACCACGGAAACAGGAACCATGCGGGTGAAATAAGCAAAATAAGTTTGAAGCTATGTTTCAAATATAACGAGCTCAAAGTTCGTAGGGTTGCGTCGTTTAATTACAGAGTTCCTATAGCCATCTTCTGGCTCAATCATCAGACCTTAGATGTTATCTAAGACCTGAGTACTCGTCCATGTTATCTCCCTGCGTACCGCTTCCACCCAATTTCTTCTTGTTATGGGTTCAACTGTAAATCTGAAATTAATTTGAATAGTTCCTACATTAAAATTGGATTCGTTCGTTCATTTACATACATCGATATGTTTATCGATATGTTCAAGCCCTAAACGACATAAAAATGACAATTGATTGAATGAGTGATACATATAATCCAACCAAACTACTTATGCAATATCTTTGAAGAATTTACATGTACAATGATTACTTTTTGAAATGACGTATTACATTTTGTTTACATACCAAATTTTTTTTATTTTACGAAAAATTGCTACTCTAATAGATTGAAATTGTACTTACGCCTGAAAAGAAATATTTTTTGATTGTCCGGTATGATTTTTATAAATTAACACAGCGCATTTATTTACCCATTTTTTGAGATAATGTTCCACTTCGAGATCTCGCGTCATACTGACAACGCCATATTGCTTACTGTGTCTAAAAGGCTCAGTAAGTGGCTAGAGGGGTAAAGGCGAACGCGGTCCTCGTTACGCGTCCAGTGGTTAATTCGTCTAAGGTTTAATATGATCTAATTTTCATAACAATCGTATTCGATCTGAAAGGAAACATCATAGATTTATGATTATAATCCGATTGATAAGAGTCATAGTCTATGGCTCTTATCAATCGGATATACAGGATGGAAAAAATCTATGGGCCCTGGAGAGGCCTGGCCTGGGCCCTTAAATCCTTTAGTTAGCTCATTTTACTGAAAGGAAACATTCCTGTATTTTTTAAAAGAAAAACAACTGCATTGTAACATTTAAGAAATATGCTTCCCAACCCAGGAATCGAACCAGCTAAAATCTGTAAAAAATATTCTGTACTTTTATACCATCAATCGATAGAGTCAATCAAAAGGGTCAAGTCTCTCTCTAACAAACATAGTAAATTAAATTAAAGGAAACACATGAAAACTAAACTTATGAACTCAAAGGAACAGATAAAGTACTTTTATTCAAAGCTCTTTTGAAAAATTTACAAAAATCTTTGAATACAGTTTTGTTTATTTAAAAAAATAAAGGAATGTTTCCTTTCAATAAAATGGGCTAACTAAAGGATTGTAATCAACTAAAGGATTGTAATCAACTGTAAATTCCAATAATCAATAATTTCAGTTTCAGAAAAGATTTTGTACATATGTTTTAAAAAATGTTTCAGCAACGTGATATCAATGGACGTAAGTGAATCTGTGTGGAACGACTTCGAACCTGGCTCCGACTTGCTGTTGACCGGCTCTGGCACCGTCGAAAACTGCGCTAAAGTGTGGAACTTGGAAGCTTCTTACGTACTACACACCACACAAAAGAACGGGTAAGTTTGCTGCCATTGTCATCCAATCACATCTCAGTTTTATGTTTTACAATCAATTGTAACTCGTCAGTCTTTACACCTGCATTACAAAAACTGCCGCTATTACAAGCGATATAATCGTACTCTCAAGGTGAAACTGTAAAGACTTGTCATTTACATTTTGGGGGTATTTAAGTCATAGTGAATAGGTATCTTTTAGGTAAGCTCGATTCATTCTAAATCGCATTATCGCTTACCATCAGGCGAGATAGAAAAGAAGAAAGAAAATACATTTATCAACCGCTTACCTATCAATTATAAGAAAAGCCTGAATTGCTGTTGGCTGTACAAAGTCGTAGCAAAATGTCTTCAAAACTTTCAAGGACACTTTATAATCTTAGATACCTACATACTGTGTATTTTATGATTTTGTAATTTTTGCATTTTTCAATGCTATTTTTATACTTATGGTAAATTTTAAATAGAAAAATATTGGAAAAAATTAACTCGGCCACAAGTGAATTCTCAGGCTGGAATCGAACCAGCGACCTTTGGAAATCCGGTCCAATCGCTGGTTCGATTCCAGCCTGAGAATTCACTTCTGGCCGAGTTAATTTTTTTCCAATATTTTTCTATTTAAAATTTACCATAAGTATACTGTGTATTGTGTTAAATACATAATATTGGATATACCTATAGGATCATCAAAGATCTGTTTCTGATTTCAGCAAGATTCGTTTAACCAAGAAATTTGACGTCAGCTTCTTATGCAACCAATCGCCGCAAACGCCAAACACCCCTGCTTCAGTCAGCACCATACAGAGCGTCAAGAATACCCCTCGGCGCCACCAATCTTTCATGAACCACACAGAAACGCCTAAAAGACCGATTGTATCCAGTCTAAGTCTAGACAGGCATTCATTGAAACCATTGAATTTGAAAGGCATTTGCAATAATAACGATGGCACACAACAGCCTTTGCTAGCTGTTGTGGATGACAAAAATAATATACAGGTTAGTATTGTACCAAAAACTTTATTGCCTTAGTTTAAAGTTTATAGTCAACCAGAGTTTATAGTTATGATCTCTTATAAATAAATAATAAATTTGACCTAACTATTAGAGACCTAAGAGCCTCCAAATACTTACAGGTAATGCGAGGCAGAAAAGTGCTCACAGAAATAACGACACAACCGGATGAAGAAATAACCACAGTAAGAATAACTCCTTGCAACCATTATGTCATATACGGGTTGTACTCTGGCATAGTTAAAAGATACGAGCTGCGATCCAAAGAGACTCGAGTCATTTTAGACATGAATGATCCTGTACAATATTTGGACTTCGTTAATTCTCATTTGATGATAGCTGGCAGCAAGAATTCTTGCCTCATGGCATATAGGTTTACAAGCGATGGCACTTGGAAGACTGATATGATGCAACGAGGAAGGACAAACCTGGGATCTACGGAACTTCTCAACGACTTGCAAGGTAAGTTTTTAGGTTAATTTCGAATATAGTAACAAATCTATTAGATTCATCAGTTGATTTTAGACTCAAATACTGGCTGTAGATTGACATCTAATGAGTTTGATGTACACTACACATATATTACGGCTTCGGTATGGGTCTTTTAACACTTTGTATTTTTGCCAACTGATAAACCGATCGATTAACGCTCAATATCATTTCGCATTTCAGTTGTTAGTTGAAAAATTTTAGTGACTCAACAATGTTTTGAATCACTTATCTTATCTTACTTATCTTATTATTATCTAATAAACTGTTGGTTAACTCGGCTCTTAAACAGCGATATAAATTGCTACATCTATTTGGACTTAATATTATAAAAGTAACATTTGACAATACACAAATAAAATATTGGGAAAAATCAACTGGGCCACAAGTGAATTCTCAGATGGGACTCGAAACGCTCTGGACCGGACCTAGAGCATTGGACCGAATTTCCAAAGGTTGTGGGTCGAGTCCCATCTGAAAATTCACTTGTGGCGAAGATGATTTTTTCCAATATTTTTCTATTTAAAATTTATCACAAGTATAAAAATAGCATTGAATAAATGCAAAAATTCTAAAATCATAAAATACACATTCTTTTAGGTATAAAAAAGAAGAGTCCATCTATCCCCACAGAAAGGCTTTCCAGTTCAGATAGTGAATGCAGTTTAAATTCCAAAATGAGAGTGTTCTCAAACGGGGACAGTATGGAGAAATCGCGGAGATGTAGTGGCTTAGTAGAATGCTTCTGGATAAAAACTATTGGTTTGATCACTGTGGAGAGCAATGCGGTAGTGAAATTATGGGATTCTGAAGTGAAGCTTGTGAGCGTGTTGAATGCGAGGCAAGCAGATGTGTTCGTTACGTGTGCGGCCTTTCAGAAGAATATTCTGGTTATATGCGATGGACACAGGACTGCGTTTCAGGTATTTTATTCTTTTACAAAACTATTTAGAGTTTTTTTTTTACATGAGAATAATTTATGTTCATAGAATCGATCGTGGAAATGACAGAGTAATGTGGATTTGTCTTGTTGTTTATATTGTAAGACAATTGGTCTACAAGTAAGATTCATATTGATCTATCAATATTTTTACACAAAATGTTAAACTATCAAAAAAATGTGATAAAATCTATCTACTTGTCTTTCTCTTTCTCACCTTAGTGATACAAAAAAACTTAAATTACTGTTCTAAATGGTTTATCACTCCACAGACGTTCGAATTGACACAGGAAGAGACAATTGAGCTGAAGTTAATACTGGACTACAGATTGAGTAACAAAATCGTATCGTGCGACCTGACGGCTGACGGATTGATTCTAGCCATGGGGCTTGATTCAGGCGAAGTTGTGGTATGTATATGTATAAATCGTGATACTAGTATTAACTTCTACTAATAAAAAATAAATAATGTAAATGTAGTGAGCATTAAGCAGACTATTAGAGCATTTTATTGACTATTAGAGCGCTTACGCACTACGTCCGTTCCGAATCCGATCCGAGTCCATAAAAATACGGTCCATCATAGCCGTAAAACTATTTGTATCTACTATACACTTACGCACTACATCGGTTTTTCGTCATCCGTGAATTTCCATGCCGGAAAAGATTATTGAATGAACAAACGTTTCCCTATTTAGACACTGCGTGAAAGGATGAGTTAGCATCCTGGATTCCACTTACTGCATTCGTGGTGGTCACCACGGAGAACATATTTATGCTTCATTTTTATTGATTGCACAACACATTTTTTAAACAGAATCAAAATCGCGAGTAAACTTGGCGGATATAAACTCAGTGTCTAGACTCGCAATTTTGTTAGTATTTTTAAGAAATTTAAACATTTCATTCACATTGTTATGAAATCAATCAATATCGTGAATAAAGGACAATGGGCATTTTTATATGATTTGCGTCCCAACCCTTGTAACAAGTTGCGACTAGTATCAACATATTTAGTTAGGCTTTTTTATGACTAATAATCCAATTTGCTATTACAATTGCGTGCAGGTCAATAGTTATAGGGCTTAAATTGAAAAAAAAGGTTTTTGTTTTAAATAATGTTTTAATCATACTTTTTATACATTACCTTATAATTTAATCATCTCGGCCACATGGCACCCGCTGCTGTTGGGTATAGGCCCTAAGGATCGCCACGACGATCGGTCCTGCGCTGCCCGCATCCAGCGGTTTCCCGCGACCGCTCACCAGATTGTCGGTCCACCTTGTGGGGGGCTGCCCACGGAGCGCGGTCGCCATTCCAGAACCGCCCCGCCCCATTGCTATGTCCCGCCCAGTGCCACTTCAGCTGAGCAATCTCTCCTTTGCACGCTGGGTGACCTTGAGCCTTCTTATCAGACCCATAGTTATCGACCACGTTTCACTGCCGTAAGTTATCACTGGCAATACACACTGATCTTAGACTTTCATCTTGAGACACTGAGGTAAGTTGGACGTGAAGATTTTACGGACCTTCCCGAATGCTGCCCATACAAGTTGTATTCGACGAGAGATCTCTTTCTCGAAGTTAGACTTACCTAACTGGACTGCCTGTACAAGGTTAATGTAGTGGTCAACAACTTCGAGTGTAGTGTTCTCAACGTGAACTAAAGTGGGTACAACATGGGAATTTGACATGATTTTCGTCTTATCCATGTTCATCCTAAGACCACTCTTTGAGAAGCACTACGGAGATCTTTGAGCATTTTGTTCAGGTCCTCCAAGGTCTCCGCCTTAAGGACTTCGTCATCGGCAAAACGAAGGTGTGTTAGGTAATGCCCATTAATGTTGATGCCGAGTCCTTCCAGTCCGAGAGTTTAAAGATGTCCTCCAACGCAGCTGTGAATAGTTTCGGAGAAATGACGTCTCCCTGTCTCACACCTTGCTGCTGTTGGATGGGATTTGTGCACTGGTTCTGTAATCGGCCGAAATGGTGCCATGTTCATAAAAGTACCTCAAAACCTCGATATACATATAGTCCACTGGGCACCTCTGGAGAGACTGCAGCACCCCCTAAGTCTCTATCGAATCAAAGGCTTTCTCGTAGTATACAAACGCCAATCAACGTGGCAGATTATACTCCTCGGTCTTCTGTATAACCTGCCGCAGAAACCACTATAACTCTTTCCCTGCACGAGATACATAATTATGCCCATACAAAAAAAAACTACACTCATTATGAGATCTTTCGCACGATATTGGTAGAAAAGTGTTACAACACGGGACGAAACCGCCAATTATCCTTTGTTTACGTGGTGGTGGAGGTAAGTGGAGGCGACGATCCTAAGTCTTATCCTTTCACTGATGGTCTTATAATAGGAAGTTATGTATCGGATTCGGATACGTCATTTCCTATTCGAGTCTTTAGGATCTGTTTTTTCACGGATTCAGCTCGGACGTAGTGCGTAAGCGCTCTTACTTCATAACTAATTTTGACAGATTAGAATAACCTATAGGTACCTAAAGTCGTGTCGTGTTTTGTTTTATAGATATGGAATGTGCCAGGAAAGCGAAAACTAAAGATGCTGAATCATCACAAAAACGCAGTCCAATGGGTTGCTTTCTCGCCAGTGCCCGAGAAACTATTCCGATCGTCTTCCGTCAATACCCCTTCTCCTTCCCCCTTCGGACACCCTCCTACTTTAGAAAGTGGGGATGATGAAAATCCCCCCTTAGTCCTCGTCACGATGGCTTCAGAAATAGTATGGTGGAACATCACTTATATACTGAAGATGCGCGCGATTAGAAGTAACTGGAGGTTAGTAATCTAATATGATACACGTCTAAGGTGTATTTGATGAATTTGTAGTTGTGATAAATATTAAACAAGAAAATATACTAGAAAAAAGCAACTAGTCTCATGTCGCCCTGACGGGGTATTTGTAGTTGTTTCACTAGTTTTTCAACCCAATCCCATTAGTGATTAGCGATTAGATTAATAGCTAAAATGTTTATATTCATTCGATTCACACTTTCGCAAACAGTGAATGTGACATTATAGAATTTTTATTGTTATATCCCTTGTAGTCGTTTACTGTGTACCACGAAAGTGTTAATATAACATAATAATATACATTATGTTTTAATATAAAAACATATATAGACACGACATCCCATTTGGTCCTTCGGGCCTGGTGAGTACAAGGAAATATTATTTTATTTATTATTTTTTATTTTTTCAGGACGGGTCGTAACGCAGTGACGCCAGTCGCCAGTCCAATCGAAAACAAAATAGAACTCACGGAATCAATGGACGGCTTGCGATTGGGCACATCAGGCGATCATTTCTTCTTCGGGAATGGCCAATCCTTCTCACAAGAATGCTGGAAAGCCATTTGGAAAAATAAAAAGTAAGCTGTGGTTATAAAACAATAAGGGTGCGTTTCCACTGAGGTTTGTGTGTTTTTATACACTTCACATAATTGACGGAGAAATATTCCATAGACTCATTTAATGAGCAGGCTGAGCTACTCCCCCCCCCTGGGCATGATTTACCATGGGCAACTTGGAAGTCCTTAAATAGGTTGCAGACCCAAGTTGGCCGAAGTAGGGAAAATATGCGCAGATGGGGTTACAGCTCGGACAGCGCTCGTCTGTGTGGTATTTCTCCCCAGACCATGGCACATCTTCTGTCCTGCCTGCACTGACAGTGTCGTTTCGGTGGCTAATTTTCCTCACAAGTATAGCCAGAGTCAACGCGCTAAAAAGAAGACTAACGGAGTCAGTGCTATTCTGATTGTATCGCCATATATTAAAACACTTCTCCGCTTCAGTGGAAACAACCTAATTTTAGTTCAAGTTTCTACTAATCACTGACAATATTTTATTTTATTTGATGATATAACTCTACTATTTAAATTCCGTAGGTATAAAGAAGGCTCAAAGAAGAAAGAGATCTTGGCTTGCATCAAACTCTCAGGTATGAATGCAAAGAAGTTCTTGCACGACGACAAATTCGAATGTTTCGTTACCGTCGACAACTCCGGCCATGTTCACATCATGAACGTCATGAGATCTTAGCGCTGCCATAGAATCGTTACACTGCCATATGTATTTACTTGTATACGTAGCTTTATACTGTTGTAATAAGAACAACTTTTCATTGATCTATAAGAGTATTCGACACTTTAAAATAATACCTTTCTTAGCTCTCTGTATGAATCTGATTTTTGTCAATTCGAATGTATATGCTAAAGGCACTTTTTTATGGTTTTACTGCATAGAACTCTAATAATTATTTATATTTTAATACCTATAATAATAGAGTAAACCTCACTTCGTCAATCACTATATTATAATGGAAATATGTTTTTTTATGATGTAGGTGTTTTTATAGCATAATTATCAATACATCAAGATTTTAACGTATATTGCTTGATAGTATTGCCACAGAATATATGATAGTAACAGAAGTTGCACTCCTTAGATCTCGAAGAAAGCCGACATTTTAATAGCCTACAAAATTTCCAACTCGTCTGGTCCACTCGAAATTGTACCTTAATAAAACGCTCACAAAAGCGCAATTTCTTTGGGTTCAGAATTTACCTACGCCACAGCTCAAGCGTTAGGGTTCTATAAGCGAAATAAATTATATAACCTTATAATTTTATTAAGCTAATTTTAGTAAAATTTCACGAACAAATATTATAATTTGAGATTTTTTTTGCATTTCTGTTTTATGAATACTGCCAATAATATATTTTTAATAAGTATTTTAGATGTGTATCCTGCCTTGAGATTTGAACTAAACTAAAATATACAGAAGAGTTTATACTCTTTTGATTCTTATATAATCTTATCAATTTATTACGTAATAGAATGTAAGATGAAGGGGAAAGTACCTATTATTAAAAATCAATTAAGTTTTCTAACATAATAATTAATAATACATATTTACCTGTGAAATTTCCGATTGAATTTCTAAGAAATTGCTTTTTTCATACTAATATTTCCATATTTATTATAATCGCAAATTCATCATATTATGTTACATTTTTACAGCTGCAGGTTGTAAGGTCGATTTCATAGGTAAACTCCTAATAAATAAATGTTATCAATTTTGACCCAGCGCGGAAAGTGTATCCAAAAAGGTTGTACATAAAAGTATTAGATAGTAACATCTTTCTCTTGTACTTTTTAACGAGCAATAATTTATATTTAGGGCGACTTTATATAACTTTTTGTGAATAATATTGTTACATTTGAAAACGTTGGCATACTTAATGATAACGCACAATATAATATTATAAAATATTATGACTATTTAATTAATTGTAGATGAAAATCCTTACTTATATATTTTTAATTTCTATAATTGATTCTGATATCCCACCAAACCTTTAGAACAACGAACAAATAGGTCGCAAACTTATTTTATTATTTTCTTTGTTATTTTAATTTTTGGGTATTGGTGACTAATGATAATTTTATTTTCTATTTTATTAGGTAATTTTAAAACGTGCCATTTCCATTGGTTACGTAATAGCTGATAATGTGATTTTAGTCTATGAGAGATCTCTTATTGTGTAAATAGTAATTTTATTGTCATAATTAATATTAATAAGTGATGGTGCTATGTAAAGAGGAAAACTTCTGGTCGAAACAGTAACAAAGTGATGCTTTCTCTTACTAGTTAGATATTACATACATACTAAATTTTTCCTAGAATATGATTGGTTACTAAATACTAATGATAATAATTGGACACATACATAACAAAGGATTTTTTATTAAGTAAGTACAATCAACGCAACGGCAACTATGGTTTTACGCAATGTGACAAAGCCTTTCAGACAATTCTTAACTCCTAGGCTTACATTCTAAAGGTCAAAGTCGATTGGAGAAACTTGTTGTTCGTTGACCGTGCATGATGAAAGTGAAAATTTCACTTTGACCTGTTGCTGACCTGAAGGTATTTTTCATGATTTTGTGATGGAACTGTCATCTTAATAAGGAACTGAAGTAAATATTTCCAAACATTGTCAATATTTTAAACTACTACTTAGTTCCAGTATGTTTCTTAATAAAAACCAGTAAGTTGTATATTAAATAATACATATGCTCAATTCAGCATTTCTATTCTGTTCCTAAATATACATAAATATAGATGTGTCTTATTTATTTCTATACAGTGTACTATGCGACTAAATAAAAATGGGACTGACTGTTAGTTTACTAAACTGGAGTTTTGATATACAAACAAAAAAAATACAACTTTATTCATCTAATTCTTGAAGAAAAATGATTATTTTAATACAAAGTATAATACAAAATTTACAACCAATTATTTTAAAGAAGTTGAATTCATAATGACGTCACAAAATGGAGCTGGCAGTCCTGTTTTTATACTAATCACTGTACTTAAAACTATGAAATGATATCTAAAATATTTTTTCGGAGATGTTTTCATCACTCAACGAAAATCGATCAATTGTGTCAGTGTCTAAGAAATGTAAATTAATGCATTAGGTCACAAATTAATGCTCTGATAATTTAATTATATATTTTTAGATTGTTCAAATAATATTATTTTATAAACAATCCTTCGAATATACAGTTTTTTTGTAATGTCTTTTTGTTTATTGTGTAATCCTTTTCGATTATCCATGAGAGAGCTCTGTAGTCGCCTTCAACATTCGAAAATGAATTCTATTACTTGTACTATTAAGTATTCTGTGATTCTATTGAAATGTCAGAGAGACGGAGTACAGACTCTACAGTCTACAGGGGGCCTACCATCAACTGTAGTATTGCGATTCATTTTAGGTAGTAAGTGTGAGACGCCCGCCGCTATACGCGCCGTATGACAGCATCCCGCGCTCTGAAACTAAAATGAACCGCATTACAGTTGATGGTAAGGCCCCAGGTTGCTCGACGCTTGGCGCCGCGTGCGTGGTCATCATTGCCGCAGGGTTGTCAAATTTACTTCTCGCCCCCACGAACCCTGCAACACCCTCCCCCCTACCCCCGCACGATTCCGTAGAGAAGAGAAGTTAGTAATGCGTACGGTGGAGATTATTTTGTGCCTTGTGGTCGCAGTTTCATACTGATTTAAAATAAACAAAAATCATATTCGAATCCATTTGATCAAATGAACAGCTAGTTCTCAGTAAGTACAAGCTGAGGAATCGCAAGATTTGCATGCGATTGTTCTATAAGTACAGTGGGGGAATGAAAAGCTTAAACAGTTCTCAAATAAATTCATTTACGCGTTGCAAGCACATGTTACCTTTTTAAGCTGTGTAACGAACGAGAGTGCTGTATATGTATTACACGAATTATGTTTGACAATAAAGTTCAAATTTTGTTCCTTCACTATAAATTGTTGAACTAAAACTTTTGGTTCTTTTTTCCATTATTTGAGTCTGAATTTAGGGGGATGAGTGTGAGAGGAAGGGAGGAGGGTGTCCCCCATCCAGTACTTCCAAAAAAATTGTTTCTGGCGTTTTTCGGTCGCAGTTCAAACCTAAAAATGTATGAAAAAAAAAATTTGTTTCCGCGTGAAATGCTTTGGTAGGAGGGATGGGGGGGCAACCTTATATAGGTATAGAAAACGTTTATATCACAAATAATAGAACATTAACAGGTCATTCATTTGAATAATAAATTATTTCTTTAACCTTAGTACTTTCCGAGAAAACGTTTCCCAAAAAAACTCTACTGGTCAACCGGGAAGTTCCCCGATTGTACGACTATGTACTGTATACGCTTGGAATTCGTCCAAGACTATACGTCAAAATTTGGAGCAGTATGCGTAGGCTCCAAGATTATCAAATCTTTAGCTCGGATAGTGTTTAAGCTACGAACCGATAAGTATGTGTTAGCTGGTTGACACGTAACACGTGGTGAATTACTGTAACTGTATAAGTTAGAGTTTCGTTTAAAAAATCAAATAATAGGAGGAGTCAAATTAATTTGCGCTTTCGATCGTTTTAATTTCTGTTTTGAGAATTTTAGACTAGAAGCCGTCTGACCGTTCAGTTAA
This sequence comes from Chrysoteuchia culmella, assembly GCA_910589605.1. NCBI lineage: Eukaryota > Metazoa > Arthropoda > Insecta > Lepidoptera > Crambidae > Chrysoteuchia > Chrysoteuchia culmella. Next base: position 15,436,282 of record OU342653.1, read on the forward strand.
GTTTACTTAACTGATTAATTTATAAGAAAAGCAAAGGACTATTTATTTCGCATCGTAGTCAAGTTATAACTTTCGTTGCGATGGGAGACCCAGTATATGATCCCAGTCTCCTAGAGTATATTGTTCTTTGGTCACAGTTATTTAGTTAAAAAACCGAACCCAGAGCCGTGAACAAAAGACAAGAAAAAAAATCTGTATCTAAAGTTACCAGCCTCAAATATTTACCCTCGTGCTTGGAGAAACGGCTATGTAGTTTTGGTAGCTAATTTTATTATCTGATGTTATGTGACTTTTGACGTAATATAATTTTATGCTAAAACTGTGATTGCTTACTGATTGTGATTTCACATGAACAATTTTTTTGTAACTAACTTCAAAATGTGGATAAAATGAACAAAATATTTTAGTGAATTAAAATCATATAATTATCAAACTTGAATATCAATAGTAAACTTTTAAAAGTGCACACGTTTCTAACACATTTAATACAAAAAAGTGCTTTTGAAGTCATTTAGAGATGGTTTGCTTACAAAACATCTTTTCCGTAAAAAGGTTAAGAATTTTTATGTAAGGAACAGCGAACACCACAATAGTTTAGTAAACTCATAGTTTCTACTATAGTCGTTTATTTTAATTGTCTTCCGTTTTTCACAGAAATTCCGCCAACGTCCCGTACTGACAGAAACATGGTTTTAGAGAAAAAAATCCCGGAGTAAGCACGTTTACATATTTCCACCTTGATTTTCTTTGTGGTACATAAGGACAAACACAAGACAACACTAATATCACACAATATTTACATAGAATAATACGTACAATATTATCACGAAGTGGATTACGCAAATATTTGCATTATATTTGAATACATCATTTATTTTTATAGTATAATATGGTTCTGGGTGGGGGTCCATGTAGCGTTACCATTCAGCAAAGTTTTCCTATTCAGTCTTCGGGTTTTCAGAATAATGCCACAGTTATCGGGTAATTTTTAACGAAATTAATAAATTCATCAAGGGATCAGTTCACCGGGACGTTCCTAACAATCCCCATGCGAGTGCAGTTATATGTGGGAATCACAGACATAGATCGGTGGTGGGAATGGTGGTTTTATACTGATTTTTGACGTTGATTCGATTTTGGTTAGCGCTACAATCGGTTTTTAGAATACAAAATTACGTTATTTCCTAATTCCAGGCATTAATTTCTTGTTTAATTACTTATTATAAGTCATAAGTCATAACTTTTGACGGTAATTCAATCTCGATCTCAATGCGATCACGTCAAGAGTAAGGGGATATCTTGTTTATTTATTTTTTTGTGAGAAAAAAAAAAGCATTGTATCAGAAAGGCTCAGACTCTTTAATCCTTTAGCGATCAAGTTAGATGCCATTTGCTTTAATTTTTTTCGTAATTGATTAATGTTATATTTTTTTCTGTATTAGCATTTGTTAGTGTACATACTTATAATACCTCTTTTATGCACTGATTCTCCTTTTATCCCATTTATTTGTCTTACTTTCACTCAAGGTTGCATGGAAGAGATTGCTATGTAGCAATAAGGTCGCCTTTGGTTTGTTGTCTCTACTTGTGAGTTGCCTTGTTCCTTATGGAGTGCGCAATAAAGCTTTTTATTAATATTATTATCATTGTCAGCATTTATAATGGCTGATTATGATTAATGCTCTGTACTCACATACGGTTTTACTCGATAATTTTTCTCTAAAACAAGAGAAACTCATCGTGTGGACAGCAAAACTTAGAACGAAATGCGCGCCCGTATCTTGATTTTGGCTTGACGTGTTAGCTCGATCGAGTAAAACCGTTTGCTCAATTGAGTAAAAGTGTATGAGTAAGTGTATAAATAAATTATAATACTTGATACTTCAAGTGACCCCCCTAAATCGGCCCTGTTGCAAAATCCGTTCTTAGCTGACGTCTACACACAGGTACTTAGTCTTTTTCATCATATTCAGTCTAGATGTTTCTGTGAGTTCGTGTTTAATTAGTGAGCGAGTTGATTTCACTTTTTATATAGTTATGTGTTATTGCTTTGTTAAATTAATATAATCTATTTTGTTTATGTTATGTTTTATTTTTACCTATCCTTTTGAAGAACTGTCAAACTTCAAACTGTTTATATGCAAAACTAAGTGTAACATTATTAGATGTTACATAATATATGTGCTTATAAATGAATAACATTTAAAAGGTATCTATAACTTGAAAAGTGGTTCCTAATAATATTTCTTTTACAAGAAATAAAATAAAATATTATTGTCCTATCAAGCTCGAATTTAAGCTCATAAAATTACCATATATGGTCATTTAACTGTCAAATGAAGCCCATGTCCATATCCATATTTTTTACGCGATAGCCCCCCAGGCTAATATTAAAAAAAAAAACAATTATGAATATATTACTTATAAATTTTCTAACTTCTATTAATAAGCAATAATTGATATATTGCTTGATCATTGTTGCATAGTTCATCAAAGCTCTTTGTTCTGAGGAAAGTGTTGTCATGGTCATGGGATATTTTAGCTTCGAGCATGGCAACTCTGAATTCAAAAATTTATAAACCAACGGTTTTCTATCAACCTATTGTCAAATCGCAGCTGCTGAATTTTATTATTATTTCATTATTTTGCAAGTGATTCATGATTGAATTATATTATTCGTGCTGTGTGCCAATATCAGTGGTTTATGCAAGCGTAGTGCCATAATTTTAAGACTAGAGAATACAACCACTTCAGTGACGATGGCTCAGTTCAATTATTTGAATGATTTGAAGAGTTTAGCCACTTTGGATGGACCTATAACACGGGGCCCGCTTCAGCGATGGGTAAAGAAAACAAACAATGAAAACCACAATCCCTCGATGAGTACCTCTTTCAAAAACATATCAAATGTGAATTTGAGTTCATGCAACCAATCTATGCAAAAGTTATCAATATCAGCTAATCAAAGTTGTAACAATAGTGTTTTATCTAGCAACAAAACTCCTACAAGAAATGAAAATAAGAAAGGAAAGAAAACTCCCTCTAAAAATAGGACTCCAGGTAAATAATCTGTTTGTGATTGTCCTAAATGTTTTATTTTACCATGTGCAATTATTATGTATATCAAGCAGAAAAGTGAGAAAAGCCTAGCGACTGTCCGAATGGCTAATTAATCCTGAGACAACTAAAAGTAATTTTATTTTTCATAGGTCGTTCTACAACACCTACCCCAAACAAAGCCTCGAAGACTCCAAATAAAGCAGACAGATTTATACCATCGAGAAGTAATTCTAATTATGACTTGTGCCATTATATGGTAAGATAATTCATAATCAATATTAGATCATACTGACTATAAATTAGACTAGAAGTTGGAATGTTAGATAGCACTAGCCAAGAGCCCTTACAATATAATTCCCTTTGCTACTCTTATCACTCCCTACCCTTATGAAAAATTTAATCTATAGGTCAACAATAATATTAGTTTTTTGTAACTACTAACTTTTATTCAAATTGACTAAAGGCCTATCCGCACACAACAGTTTCGACAGAGTGCCGGCACGTCTCGATCAGTAACATATTCATCAGTGTCAGTGAAAAATGATATAGTTGCAAAAATTTTTACGACCTTAAAATACCTTAAATATGCCTTGGCTGTTGTTTAACAGTTTATTTACTGGGTTATGAAACTTTGCTTTAAAAACTACATTGAATCTTTGTTTTATTTTACTTTTTAAACTCTGACTTCCCTTTTAAAATTATTCAACGTTCACCTGAATGAATGATTAAAAATATTATGATCTCCTAGATGAGCCGTGACGAAGACAAATGTGAAGAGGTAGTGACACAAACAGCAGCTGGTGAAGCAATTGGCCGAGCCCTCACAGACACCGAACCCGGTAGACTACTGCAGTACACGTGCAAAGCTCCAGCTGCACCTGAAGGCTACCAGAACAGACTTAGGGTTGTGTATTCACAGGTATTCAGGCTATAAGCTTTGCTTTTACTTATAAATTTCATTATTAATCACATATCTCACTACACCATAGTCTATTTTTTGTGTAATTCTTTCTCATTGTAAATTCCAAATTAGTTCAGTTGTAGAATGTAGACATTCTTCTTACAAAATGACAAGTATGTTTTGAATTGAACTATTGGTAGTAACAATAGCATCAAAGTCAGACATTCTACATCTGAAGAACATGGGTTGGTATTTAATTCAAGTAGTCTCAAAATAAACTTTTTATTGGTTAATCCTATAACCCAGTTGAAATAGCAATTTTCATAATACATCCCACTACTAACACATGTTTTCTGTAAATAATTTTGTTTGCATTCTTTAGAAAAAGCAGCTTGGATTGTCCTTATATATAATATTTAGTACATAACAATATTGATGTATTTTCTTTTCTTTTATCTTATACTTACCTAAATAAATATTTAATCCATTAGGCTAAGGTACCATCTTCAGTGAAAAACACGACCCGGTACATACCTCAAGCACCAGACAGGATTTTAGATGCACCAGACATTCTAGATGACTACTGTAAGTTTCCTGTAGTTATTATAATGAGAGCTAGCGCAGACGACGGATAACGGAATACTTTTTGTCCGCGACACGTCTTTATTGTTAACCAAATAAGATTCAACTTAGACCGCATATATCCGCGAAAAGTACGCAGTAGTCCTCGTTATTTATTCAACTTTATGTTCTTAGTAATAAGGTCGTGTCGCGGACAAAAAGTCCTTCAATGTCCGTCGTCTGCACAGGCCATCATTCTTTGCCCTAATCATAAGCCATTACTAACGCATTCCTTCATTTTGCATCATCTGCTATTTTTTATGTCTCAAAGTCTAAGCCCCCACTGGGGCCAAAGTCTTCTTAAGATAAGGACTATGGAATATTTACGCTCCACACATTTGCTATGCGGATTGGAGGGTATTAACTGTGAATTCAGATGGAAGAAAGATTTAATATGTCTTACAAAGCACAGAGGAGCTTGAGATAATAAGATATTGGTTGTCCCATTACGGAACTTTTTATTTTTTGAACCACTGCAATAGCATGCCAAATCCACTAAACAACTTAACATTGATTTCCAATATTTAAATTTTTTTATAATGTGCAAATGCCATAATTTTGTCAACAGATCTCAACTTAGTGGACTGGAGTGCTTCCAACATCTTGGCTGTAGCTCTAGGAAACTCAGTCTACCTATGGAACGCGGGAACTGGTCAAATTGAACAACTTCTCACTTTAGAAGGTTCAGAGACAGTGTGTTCGGTCCAATGGGTGCAAGGGGGTGGTTCACATTTGGCTGTGGGAACATCAGCTGCTACTGTGGAACTTTGGGACTGTGAGAAGATTAAAAGACTGAGGGTAAGAACTTCCTACAAACCCTACCAGAAGGGCTAAACTGACTATTCAGAAATGTGTGTAATATCCTTTCAATTAAGCACATACATACATTTTAACTTTGACTATTTCTAAAATTAATGCAGTTCTCAATTTATCATATCACTACACACATTACTAGATATTGTAACCTTATATTGCCCCTGTACTGGCAAGGCAGATAGATAAGTTATATCAATAAAAATTCTATTGTGTCTCGTTCATTGCCAGCGAAAGGTATATCTGAGGACGCGGTTTATTTATATGATCCGCCCGTACTCAAACTGAACACTGCACGGCGGTCGCAATAAAGTTTTCGCTCCGTCTAAACGCGCCCTGATAATTCCTGATCGGATGTCGCACAAAAATGTCGCCAAACATGTGCTCATCTTCAAGCCTGTTTCTAGGGCTATTTTGGAAATCCCGCCTCGCCACTAGGACACCGCAAAGTTAATAATATTGGTGTAGGAAACCTTAATATTTTTTTTAAAGTAAAACTTATCAAGCAAAACTTTGCACTTATAAACATGTATTTCTCATCAGGTGATGGATGGCCACACGGGCCGTGTGGGTTCGCTAGCGTGGAATATGTACATAGTATCGAGCGGCGCTCGTGATGGCAATATTGTTCACCACGACGTGCGACAGCGCAACCATGTTGTTGCCACCGTCACCGCGCACACACAGGAGGTAAACATAGTGGCGATGGGTACATACATACCGATTCCCATCGGCTTCCGTTGTAGAAATCCTACCCCTGCCATCCACTATGCAGATCATAATAATTATGTCATTTATTATTGTCGCCAATTATTTGAATACATCATCACCTGCCAGGCAGTTGCAAAGTAACAATGATTTACTTTTCAAGTATAATTTTGTCTGATTTGTGGATTTGTCTTCGTCCGGCTTACCTTTGTCACGGCCCCTCGCCACTGAAACATAACATACACACACATACTATAACATAGGACGATTTAGAATCTAATTCTTAGATGTATAGTTCGTGCCAAATACTTTAGTAAGTTGTGACGTCAGCGTGGCGACAATGGCTGACCGCTCTGCTGACATCACCATATATTGACTTGCATATGAAGCACGATAGCTAAGTTTTGAGAATTCTTGAAAGAGGAGAGATGAATTACACTTTATGCACATCTAGTTGTTGGCACAGACTATAGTGTTTCAATGGTTCAATTTCCAAAAAAATAATGAGTAATTTGTTATCCATTTTGCACAAAATTTTATATAAAAGTTGCATCATTTGGTTGAAATTCAGACCTGTAAAAAAGTAAATCGAAGATAACAGTCGATCATTCTTTCAACGCAGTTTCCATTGCATATTAAATAAGAATTTATGTAATGATATGTTCTGATATTTGCAGATCTGTGGACTGAAATGGTCGCCCGACGGTAGGCATTTGGCTTCGGGCGGAAACGACAATCTCCTCAACATCTGGCCGATCGCACAGGGGCAGCACTATTCCCAGCCGCAGTACTTGTATTCCTTCAAGTAAGTCCTAAATTAAACTTAATTATAGCTTAACCGCCGTAAAGTAGAATATAATATAGCAGTTCCCTGCAAGCGAATTTTAATTCGCGCGGTCGTAGCTTGTTTTACCTATAGAAGACCTAGCGGCCACCTACGGTTTCACACGCGTGGTTACCGTATATCGGGTTAAAAAGTAGCCTATGTGTTGTGTGTCCACTACTTGAAATCCCTACATACCAAATATTATCCAAATCCGTTCAGTAGCTTTTACGTGATAGAGTAACAAACAGACAAACTGATTTACTTACATATTCATATTATTATTATTATTCAGGAAATTTTAGACGAAAAATTTTTTTTTTTGTGAAGTTGCCAGTAGTGGGGAAAACACGGTATTATCATTCTGAAAAATTAATATTGGACATAGTACGAGTATGTATTACTCGGTATCCCAGAACCCATTTACCATATTTTTTTGTATTTGGAATGTAAAAATCTAACAAATTATTACGTAGCACTTGCATTTGTCATTTCATTATTTGAGATATGTTGCGCGATGGTAATGTATGTGCGTTACATTTATTTATTTTATTTATTTATTTATTTTGTACACACAACATTACAGAAAAAACAATTATAAAGAATTATTGTACAGGGGCACGATTATCGACGACGATTAATAATATTGATTGATTTATCGTTGATTATACAGCCAGCACTTAGCAGCAGTGAAAGGTCTAGCGTGGTGCCCTTGGAGTGCGGGCATTCTAGCATCAGGCGGGGGCACTGCCGATCGCACCATCCGCATATGGAATGTCAGCACCGGCGCCAACCTCAACACCGTCGACACCAAGTCACAGGTACACCATAACAATCGCAAATCCTCATATGGAACGTCAACACCGCCGACACTAAGTCACAGGCACACCATAACAATCGCACATCCTCATATGGAACGTCCACACCACCGTCGACACCCAAGTCACAGGTTCCAACATAATGTCTTTTATACAACCAGTGTGTTTTGCTCCTGCTTTATACAGATTTTCATCATCAGCCTGTGGACGTCCACTGCTGGACATAAGCCTCTCCTAGCTCACGCCTATTGAGGCGTTCACAGGAGTCTATTAGCCTACTGCTACCACGCTGGCCAGACGGGTTGGTAGAGAGTTTGTTTCAAGTTTTCCTTCTCGCACAGTTGTTCAATGCGCCGAGCCTCTTAGTCGACTCTTACGACATCCCAGACATGTAAGTGAGTGGTGACACGTGTATTCTTAGCCCGTCACCACACGGCAAGCAGATATTGCCAGTGATGATTTACTGCAGTGAATGTTGTGGCTTTAAGAGTCTCTAAAAAGGTAAAGATCACCTGGCGTGCAATGAAGAGTATGCTCGGCGTTTCCCTGCGTGATAGAATCAGAATCGAGATCCGTAGAAGAACTATAGTAACCGACATAGCTCGAAGGATTGCTCAGGTGAAGTGGCAGTAGGCAGGACTCGGAGAGAAGTTATATATCCTTAATTTCTTTAGTAAAAATGTTAGTAAAATCTACTACTGTCAAAATCCTTTAGTTTCAATTATCTTTGATAATCGTATAGTGTCGAAGATTGCTTTCAGTGAGCTTTTAATACAGATTTTTGACTCCAAAAAATGTTGGATTCGAGATGTCGAAGGCGCGAGAATCGGGCGTGAGAATATTGGGCTATAAAGTATTCTGTATAAATGTCTACAAATAATCACGGCGCTTATCTTAGCCCTGCTAAACAGACTATAGGACTATTTGTAACTTTTTAATTTTACATTTTACAATGCTATTTTTATGTGATAAATATTATACAAGAAAATATACTATAAAAATTGGCCAAGTGCGAGTCGAACTCTCACATGAAGGGTTTCTTCTCACACCCAAGGTTGCCTGGAAGAGATTGCTACGTAGCTATAAGGCCGCCTATGGTGTGTTCCTCTTTTTTGACATTTTCTCTGTATGTGTTTGTTTTTGTATCGTGTGCAATAAAGTTTCTATTATTATTGCCAAAATGCCATTATAAGTTTACGTCTGCAAAAATAAGTTTGTTTTTCATAGTGTTTGTATGAATGACAAAGTTATATTTGCGGTTTTGGAAAATGTGCTGTAGCTCTGAAACTACTCAATAAATTTCGTTCAAACCGTTTCTTTAAAAGTTTTTATAAAGATCTACATCATATTTTTTTTTTTTCATTTTTATGTGTCAGTTCCATGAATGTTGAGCCCCCTTCATATTTTTTTTTTGTGTAAAAACCGTAAAGCGGTTTACAGAATACATCTACCTACCAAGTTTCAACTGTGTAATCCCCATAGTTTTGGAATAAAAAGGGTGTGACATACATCGGTTTCTTTTTTTGCCTTTAGGCTACGAAACCCTAAAAAGCAACTTGTCTCATGTCGCTTTGACGGAACATGTTGCACAAGTTGCTTTTTTCTAGTATATTTTATAGGACTATTATTTCATGTTGATGAAATTCCTAAGACATAAACAGAATTGAAATAATATACTCTTCCCCCAGGTGTGCTCAATCCTATGGAGTACGCACTACAAGGAATTGATCTCCGGCCACGGCTACGCTAACAACCAGCTGGTGATATGGAAGTACCCGCTGATGTCGCGAGTGGCCGAACTAACGGGACATATGGCCAGAGTGCTCCATCTGGCGCTGTCACCAGATGGGACCACTGTACTGTCTGCGGGCGCCGATGAGACACTACGGTAAGTCGAGACATAATTTACAGGGCGGGAATATAAACAACCAAAAGTTGTGATCAATATTTAGGCAATCAGCTAAATTAGTGATATGGAAGTACCCGCTGATTCGCGAATAGCAGAACTAACCGGATATATGGCGCTGTCACCAGATGGCACCACTGTACTGTCTGCGGGTGCCAATGAGACGCTACGGTAAGAGTTATTACGTCTTATTGTAGTAAACTTCACAGGGCGATCAACAAAATAAACAGCAAAAATTTGGGACAAATATTAGACGAATCAGCTGGTGATATTGAAGGGCATCACTGTACTGTCTGTGTCGCAGGTGAAACGTATCCACCGCGGATCGCGAAAGTGTAAACGATGGATACGTCATGAAGGGAAATCCGTATAATAAGCTAAACTTACCATACGTTGTCTTGTACCTACAATTATCAGCGAATGCCTGTCCAAACCTCTCACCACCACTCCTAGTCCATTTGTAAGGTTTAATAATCTTATGACACCACTGCGTGGTGCCACTGAGCCCTAGGTTCATGCCATCACAACGTCTTAATTTTAAAAAACAGTATTTTTTATAATGTTATTTGGCAGCACAGCGACGCTCTAATAATAGAACTGATTTATAGATTTCATTTAATTTATAGTGAAAACCTACACATTTACTTTCCGAATAGTTAACTGAATGTCGATTGAACTAATGATTATTTTGTCACATCACTATTTTCACTGTGTCAGAAAGTGTGCACACAGAAGCTGTCATTATACTGAGAGTATAGTACTAAGATAAATTGCATTTGCTTCACTGCTTAGTTTTTTACAACATTTTTAATGCTAAATATGTTTTTTTTTTTCAGTCTTTGGAAATGCTTTATGCTGGACCCAGCCAAGAAGAAGGAACCCACCGACACAAAAGCAGCGAAATCACTGCTAAATCTCAATTCTTTAATCAGATAATTTTAAAATATAATAATTATGCGTGTTTTATTGCAATCATGTGTTAGACTGCTAGACAAGATGACTGATGTGATGTGTAGAATTAGAGAACTAGATTTTATTGAACCATTATGGTTTATCAACAAGTTAGATAGATATTCTTATCTAGTCTCAACTTTTGTTGTATTTTATTCAATCTCGGGGACTTTTTCTTTTACCTTATATTAACTATCTAAGGCCCACTTGCGACAAGCTTGGCTATCTATTTAACTCAGAGTTAAATGCATGCGAAACTAAAAATTAACTCGAGTTAAATGTCTTAGCCTAACTTGGCGCAAGTGGGCCTAATCAAATTAACTTATTTTTCTACGTCCACACAACTTGTTTTGACTCGTTTTTTTAAATCTAGTTTTATGACATGCGGGGTTTATATTCGGTTTTGAACATCCTTACGATTTTCGACAAGCAGAGAAGTTGAGGTCGTAAAATGTGCTGCCGCATTTTTCATATCTGTTCTTGATCTAATTGTAAACTTATTTTTTAATATATTTGACTCTTATCATTAGTATTTTCCTGTAAAGACATTTCATTGCCTCGGCTTCCTTGTTTTAGCTCTTTATAAGAATTATTTTATTCGCCTCTTACCTCATTTTATTGTGAACACATTCTACACTTTAAGTATGAAATGAATTTCGATTATGTGTATGTCATTGAGTTAAATAAATTGACATTCTCTTACTCTTTTCTCTTATTTTTTACTTTAAGCTTACATAGGCTAGTTAAACATATTTTTACAATAAACATATTTTTACAATGAAAATACTCAACTTGATGTAAAACTGTTTTTATTCCTCACAGACGATGTATTGCAACAATGTGGAATGTAATTAGAACAAGCAAACATAAAGATAAAATAGACGTGTGATAAAAAGTGTATACTAATTATATTTCATAAATAATTTTGTGATGTTTCGACGTAGATTATCCAAAAAGTGGAAGCACGTAGTGTGACTAGAAATAATATAATGATTTCGCAAGAACACAATTTCCAAGGTTTGTAAATGCACGTAAGGAACTAAGAAAGCCGACATTAAAATAACTTAAAAACTATTAAACAACCATTTTTAACTTTACTATTCCAATTGTACTTCACTTTGAATTATCAATACGTAATTAAGTTAAACACAATCAACCGTGAATGTAATTAATACTGTCAGTTATAGCACAACATGAAATGATCACAACCATTTCAATAAATCATTCGTTGTCCTCGAAAAAAGCTGCACATAACATAATTTTTCAACCAAACATTTGGGGAAAATGGTTGTCTGACTCTTGAAACTATACAAAAAAAAATATCTTCAATTTTATATCTCAGTGTCACACACGATTAATCTAAAATATTACTTATAAACAACCATGGCTACATACCACGCAATCCACTGAAGTGCTGGCGACAGAAGAAATAATTTTGGCTGATAAGTTTTATAACTTTTAGCATTTGTCGATATCTGTGGCGCTGTGATTTTATATCTTAATGTTTTAGACAGGTTTCTCTATTTACAGTGGTACTTTTATTAACAGAAATAAGCGTAACCAGCAATCGACAGTCAATGGTTGGAAGTTACAAAACCATGCATCTACTAATTGGTAAAATTGGCATATCATTGAGTTTGACCGATTTCCTTCATCTAAGTAAATGCAAACATTGTCAATTATTTATCCAGCCATCAACCACAAATATACACAAATTATATAGTCATAATGACCGATTTCATCATAATATTACTATACCATAATTTTGTATCGACAGTAACATAGTCGCACAACAATTATTAGTTATTTAAGACACACGGACATGTAAACATTTCATTCAGTCATAGCTACAGAGTCATACTCGTTTACTCGATCTGAGAATAACCTTTCATTCAACTTAATTAACCTAATGGGAACACATTTCTAGTCTGATTCAATACTTGTAACAATGGCTTTACAACTTTATAATAATTAAAAATCTTAAACACATCTTCTAAGCTCCTCAAGTTATTATCATTTTTCGTTAAGTATACATTTTATATTTAATTCTAAAACTAATTTAAGTATATTCCATTTCATTATGTATATGGCTCCTAATACTATTCTTAATGGCTCACGATTGTGCTTACAAAAAATAATTCGAAGTTAGTTAAATACATAAAAAAATAGTGAAGTTATCGAGATTCATGTACCTATACGACTATTGTCTTTCAATTATTAAGTACTTAACAATAATGTGATTTTAAAAGGTCTTTAAAACAAGTGCAAAATCAGAGTCGTGGCGTTAGAATATCAAAATGGGTTGACTATACACAACTTATTGTTAAAATGTAACTAACCTAATAAAATGTAAAAAAATATGTGTGATGCCTCACAGGCGGATTGATTCATATCACAGAGGCGAGGCTGCGAGCGTGGCGCGAGTCCTCCGTGTCGATCATATCGGACATAGCAACTGTATTGGACATGGGTTCAGCTTCGCGCACCAACTGCTCGTGGCTGGTGGTAATACCGGCGCCATATTTGAAACTCCTACGTAAGCTAGAGCGTATACTTTTCGCGGAATCGCTTTTCCTTACGAAAGAACGGCGGAGGTAGTCGCGGGTTAGAGATAAGGAGGTCCTCGAGGTCGATGACCTTGGGCGGGTAGTTCTAGAATCTGTTTCGTCGGTGATTGTGATGGAGGGCGTGGCGAATACTCCGCTGTATTCGGGCGGTTGAGATTCTAAGGAGATGTGTCTGTCAACGGTCTCACTTAGTGTGATGGGTATTTGTGATGTATCTTCTAATTGTGATGTACGGGCTGTGGAGGTGATTCTGAAATAAAAAAAAATACCAAAACCATTAATTACCGATTTCGAAATGATGACTAATAATTAGGGGCACACCTAATAATTACGTATACACATGTAAGACTCATCGTGCACTAGTTAGCCAGGCTGCAGCAGCCAAAATATCTGAGCAGCCAGCTATAGCAACTAATCTATATTTCCCGAATAAATTTCTCTGTTTCAATAGTTATTATGTGAAAAAGATACGTCTGGCCGCTACAACAAGTGCACGGAGACCGACAGCAGCCATACATACATTCGCCTACACTTGCTCTGGCTGCGTGCCACAGACACGATTTTGTGGCTGCCTAGTGCGCGGGCTCCCATACACCGTCATATCGATACCTCTGGGATCAAATGTCGTAAAGGACATTAGGGCGTAAAGGCATTTTTGACAGTCTTATTCAGTTTTTAATTCTCTATCGATCTGTATATTTAGTTTGGCGATATTCGCCAAAAAATTTCCTTTACTACCCACAACTTTTGGACCGCTAAGCCAATTTTTCAGAAAAATAGTGACGTAAATAACAATACGCCACAAAAATATAACCACCATGGTAGTAAAGCAAACTATCAGTGATAAGCTGTGGCTGTGGCTGTAATATATTTTTGTTTTGCAGTTGCCCTAACGTACGTACGACCTAACTATACGATCGAAATAATACTATGATTGTCCTTTACTACCTACATGTAATAGTGGCTGGAAAGTTGGGATTTAGCGGCGAGTTACCTCTATTGAAACCTGAGCATGCGAAGGATTTTAGGATTGAACCACAAGCGTAGCGAGTGATTCAAAGATTGAATCCTGAGCGTAGCGATGGTTTCAGAGCTATATGAGACGCTAATATGAGACCCAAATGCTTTTCCAGACGATTCTTTGCTGTTGTTAATTTTATAGTTTTTGTTAGGCACCTGAGCTTTAGTCCTCTAAGTTTTGTTTATTTAAAGTAATTAAATTCTTTGTGTTTTAACACCTCTTCTGGTTTATGAAATGTACTTTAATATTATGTTCAACTTAATAACTTTAAATATTATGTTCAACTTATTCCCCCTTCAGGGGGGAGAGTACTGGTGTACTGAGATACAGGCTTAACGCTTAGTTCAGGCACCAGTCTCTCACAATCTTTGTTAATGATTTATATTTTTATGTTAAGAAACCACCATTATAATGTATAAAGATTGTGGAAGAGTAAATAAAGAATTTATTATTATTATTTATTATTAATAACTTATCTGCCGAGCGCAACATACAATTTCTCACCTCTCAACTGTGAGCGAGGAATATTTTTAGGTTATTCCGCGGTCAACTTCCAGTAAAAAATCTTTTAACAAAAAGTTTAATCTAAATATACCTTATTCTTGTTGTTTTAATGATATTAAAACTAAAATAATAAAAAAGGGAATATTATAGAATCAAAGTTATTTAAAATAGGATTGAATTGTTACTTTTAATAACAATAAAAACGACTCGGTAAATGTTGACTGACATGAGGTACAAGACACAGACGCAATTTAGAAATAAAGGTATAGTTCGTTAACAATAATTCAACGGTTTATAAATACCCTCGATTATTTACAAACAATCGGTTCTTTCAAAAAGACGGTGACATATACATACCTGCGCAGCGTCCGGAAGCTCCGTCGTATGGTGTTAAGCAGACGGGCCCCCGTGGCGGTGGAGTACGACGGCGGGGGGGTGTACTTGGGCGGGGGATCGGGGGGCGCGCGGGCAGTAGCTGAGGGGGGCGCGGGGGGAAGTGCCTCGCTCTCTAACCCCATTCGAGGGCGGTAAAGGTTTTGGACGCGCTGAAAGAGAGAGAAATCTTAAGGAAGTCATAGTGATCGGGTAATGGTTCTCCTAAAATGGCCGTATTTTTAGTCAAAAGTGTGGTCGGCAACTATATGAATCTTGCTCTGGCTTATAAAGTCAGGGTAATGCTCTGTACTCACACACGGTTGTACAAAAGCGAGCGAACAGTTTAACTGTATCGAGCCAACACATCAAGCCAAATTCAAGGCACGGGCGCGCATCGAGTTGAGTATTGCTATCCACACGTGTATGTTATGTATACAGCGTGGGGATAAAATATTGAAAATAGAGACTCTTTAGAGTACTAGTATTTATTCCGAAAACATTCCAGTTAATCAAAACCTTACTTACAATAAGAATTTAAAGTAACGATTTATAATCAGTGTATAACTGCAAAACGATATTATTGCTAACGCTACAATAAAAAACTTACCGCAAAACATCATGATATCACTATCCATAAGACAATTTACCTTTAACTCCTTTAAACAGCCCCCGCTACTTCCCACAGCATAAAATGTCAGTTTCAAATTCATTAAAACTAGCAGTTTATTATTAAATATCGCAATGACAGTTATCTGTTTACAATTTTATCCATCATGCATGACATGTCATGACAATCAATACCAAGTATACTCTTTGAACCAAGTAGATTCCATGGAATTATTAAGTACTAGAACGTAGTACCTATTAATTCCATGGATTCAACCCTTTTTCCATCATCATCTTTTTAAAAAGAAGATCAAAGTGTAATAGAAGCGATAGTAAGACAGTATTATTTTTCTATCAGCCGAATTTAAATTGTCAAAAAGACGTTCCGAGTAGCTCCGAAAAAGTTAACCGGTACTGTTGTTTGCATTACATTGAATTTACGATTAAGTTTGTTAGAAAAACTCAAAATGTAAAAATTTGGTTTAAATTAGTAGGGACCATAATTATTCAATTACTAGTGACCTCTATAGAGCCTCCGTTTTTAATATTATCCCCGATTCTAGGCCCCACACTGTATAACTGAGTAATGTATTTTTGTAAAGCGATATCCCGAACTTTTTGTCACTCATTATAAAAGAAATGCAAATGCACGAAAATGTAGACAAAACAAGTTATGTATACCGAAATGTAATTAAACAATTAAAAAAAAAATACTGCATGGCTTTAAAAATGTATAATAAGTTACCACAGAACTAAAAAAAAAATCTTGTTGCTAATATTAATTTCTTTTTGACCGTATGAACATATTTTTTTTCTTTTAACTACTTACATGACATTTTTGAGAAATATTTTATGACATATAATGTCATAAAATATTTCTGTAAAACAATAATACTGTAAAACAGTATATTTCACAACAATAATTATTTTATAAGCTTTGATATTTACGCATCCAATAGGATGCGTTTAATTAATATAATAACATAATTATTGACATTTTAATGTAACATCTCGTTAATCAAAGCAATGCGTCTGTTTTTTAAATAACCCACAATCATCAATTCTTCTTTGTTTTGTTTTAAATATTTGCATGCCTACATAATAAAGGATACTCATAAAGATATCTGGCACATGTCAAGTCGAGTTTTATGCAATGTTAAAGTAATTAATATACAAGCGAGAATTCCTCCTCCTTACATTCCTTAACACTAGAGTACACGCGCCCCTTTTTTTACATGATTGCTTGCGCGCTCTACTATAGTAGACCAGTATATTAGTTATAAAATATTTTAACATGGACATCTATTGAAATTAATGGTATTACTCGTAGCTTAATTTTATTGTTTTAGTATTTTCAATAGAATATCTCATTAATAAGTGAACAATCTTGAAATAAGACTTATTTACCTTTTAATTGGCAAAAAATGTGATTACGACAATTGATTCATTAAAGTATATTTGTTTAGATGTTTAATATTGGGGCTATTAAGCAGCTTAATAATGAAGTATAGGCTAGATATTGCCAAATTTAATTTACTTCATACATTCCTTCATACAATATTTACACCTTTTTTGTGTGACATCAGTGGTCACGCATGCTACTATAGTAGAACCAGAGTTTTAGTGTTATATTGCAGCGACGACAGTTACAATCTTAAGAGGATATGTTGATACTTATTTGTCACACTATTTCATAGAATAAGCTTACCTGGCCACACATCTTGATTGCGTGATAATCTATAAAGTTACGAATAATTTTATGACCGCGCTCTACTATAGTAGAACGCGCGTGCACTCTAGTGTTAAATATTGTCGTAACACTTATTTTGCTTTGGTATAGTAAGAGGGTTCTGCTAATTTAAAAAAATATCGTTATTGACATCAAGTCAATGTATTGCTCATTCCAGAATCCAGTACATATTTTATTGTATAGTCTACAAATAAACTTACCAACTCTTCTGTACAATTATTCGTGCCATAATCCTAGCAGCGACAAATAAGTTACAAAAGTCATTATAAATACAACAAGTATAATAAATACGTCACAAAATGTTGTAGTTTTTTGCAATTTCAAATAAATTGCTATAGGTATTATGAATACATTATTGGTCCTTCAAACCGGATAATATATATTTACTTACCTCCAAGATGTCCGTAGGTCCCTTATTCATATACCGCCACGTCTGTATGAAGGCCACAACTGGCATAAGCAGCAAAGCGCCTTGTTGCATAAAAACTGCCACTTGGCGCGCCCAAACCGGCCAATACCTGTATATTATCAAATATTATTATAAATATACAAAACTAGCGGATCCCCGCGGTTTTACCCGCGTGATACCCGTTCCCGTGGGAATATCATGATAAAATATAGCCTATGTCACTCGGGAGATGTAGCTTTGTAATGGTCTAAGAATTTTTTTAAATCGGTCTAGTAGTTCCTGAGATTAGCGCGTTCAAACAAACTTTTCAGCTTTATAATATAAGTATAGAAAACCAAACAACAGAAACAACATATTAATCTTATTTCGAGATAAGTATTTTCCGTTTTAGGAACTGCTACAATCAAAATCAACACAGGATTAGTCACGTAAGTCTAGGCTGGTAACTGAAGTAAGGCGAGGAAACGATAACTGAGGGCCGGTTTCACCACCGCTAATAAGTTCTGGATAGCTTAACTAGGAGATAATTTGACATATTTTTCAAATCACAACTGTCAAATTATCTGCCAGATAAGCTATCTAGAACTTATCAGTAGATGGCAGTGGCAAAGGGTTCATACATGCCGGTTCCCATCGGTTTCCCTTTTAGAAATCTCACCCCATACAGATAGGCTGATCCACCATACAGAGATATTTTGACGCCTCGCCACTGCTAGGTGGTGAAACCGGTCCTTAATCTGATACCGAAATAAGTATCTAAAGCAGTTGTGTTACGGATAGATATTAGAACTAATGTTGGTATTACAAAACATATTGACATATTTAGATAACACAGGATAAATATTAAATTTGTCGGTGGGGATCTAATTGAATCGAATAGAACCACTTCTACCAGTGCGCCATTAGGCCTCGTTTCACCCCCATATTGATTTATAAAGTAGCATAACACTAAAGGGAACGCAAAATTAACTTATCAAAGTGTTAAAATAATACAGATAAATACTAGATTATCATAAAAATCTATGTAGAGCACTATTATAGATTTTAAATGGTTCAAGGTGCCAATGATTCATTTCTAATAAAAAAAAAATACCCAATGTGTTTCCGCCAGCTGTAAAGTTGCCGCTGTTGTCCAACACGAAAGTCGATCACACAGATAGACTGCAACAAACAATAATACTTATTAAATTCGCACAAACGCGTTCATAGCACAAGGTCCATAACGAAATAGAACATTACATAATTCGCAATAATTAGCAGCTAATGTATAAAAATGACACCTCACTCGAGATGTCACAAACACCGTTCGAATGACATATAGCTCATTGAAACGGTATGAACATGATGATTTGCGTATTTTACAATCTTCTTATATTGTACATCTCGTCTGTCGCTGCTGAGACGGGAGTCCCCTTCGCTACTCAAATAGAAAATTAAAAACATGTATCGGACACAACAAAGGTAAAAATTACATCATATTTAATGCTTCCGACACTTCGATCGTAGTATAACAATCAAGATGGCAAAAGCATTTAATCGTTTTTGCTAGCAGGACAACCCGGTGTCCAGAAAACAATGGAATATCAATTATGTCTCATACATAACCCAGGGACTGAGAGGTTAAAAATTACATACTTAATTTACGTCACGATCATTCAAAAAGTCAGCACTATTCTAAAGTAATACCAAAAAGTTATACTAGTAATACCGAATGTATGAACTTACGATAAAGTTAAGGAAATCAAGATTTAGCGCTAATATTTTTAAAATGACATTACATTTTATTCATCCGGTTGAAGCAAAAAGTGACAGAGCGATGTTTTAAATAATTTACCGCTAAACGTATTTAATTTCAGTTGGTGAAAGTCCGACTAAGAGCGATCTGTCGCCTCACTGGAAGTTTCTTCAGTACGTACTATGCTTGAAAGTGTTTACTTACACAGAGCAGCACCGTCCAGGTGTAGCTGAGCAGCGACAACAACCGCGTCGGTGGGAAACAACGGGTGAACAACCGCGTCGGGCGAGTATGGCCGCCCTCGTACTACGAATGCTGTCGCCTGACTGGAAATGCATTTCATACATACTATGTCTGAAAGTGGCGACTCACAAAGAGCAGCAATGGCAGTATCAAAGTCCAGGTGTAGCTGAGCAGCGCAGAAGCGGCGCCGATGGGAATCAACAGGCCAACAACCGCGTCGTGCGAGTATGGCCGCACGCAAGGGCGATCTGTCGCCTCACTGGAAGTTTCTTCAGTACGTACTATGGCTGAAAGTATTTACTCACACAGAGCAGCACCGGAAGGATCACGGTCCAGGTGTAGCTGAGCAGCGCAGCAGCGGCGCCGGTCGGAAACAACGCGCCGACAACCGCGTCGGGCGAGTATGGCCGCCCTCGTACTACGAATACGCCGCATGCGAGGGCGATCTGCACCACGCATTGCCACCACGACCCCACCCACACGTAGTCTATGAAGTGGACTATTCTAATGCCACCCTGTTTATAGACAAAGAAAAATTTTGAGTTCACTAGTAAATATGATACATTGCTTCAGCTGCGCCTGAAATTAATAGCCTATCCTCAGTTAAGGATAGGGCTAATTGTGATTGGTTGTCTAGATATTTTTGTTAATATGATAAAAATAATTATTTGATAGAATCAGGCGTTACTTGGCGGAAATACATATCTTAGTAGAAAACGAGAAATATGTAGCATTATTCCGCAAGAAAAACTTACATACAAGATGCACCGCCCACCCAGCCGCAAATAAATGCAGATGCAACACAGTGACACACGTGTTTCGCCCTCACACGGAGAATCCTCAGGAGATGTTAGACCGTGCAAAACCAGCACCGAGCTGGTATTGCACGGATGGTATTGCAGAGTAGTCGGTGAAGGTGCAAGGTGTGTCACTGTGTTGCATCTGTATTTATTTGCGGGCGGTGCATCTTGCATGTAAGTTTTTCTTGCTGTATTATACAACATATTTTTCGTTTTCTACTAAGACCTAAATAATGAAAGGTTGCTAGGTAACAAAACCAAGATAGCCTATCTCTAGATATAGGTTATTAATTTTGGCAGCGGTCATCCGACCGTCCCTGCTACACCCGTCCCGGCTACACATGTTTTCGAGTAAGACGTTGCGTGTAGCCGGGCGGGACACTAAGGTGATCGACCGGGAACTTTGGCACTGTAATTATTTAGATAGATATTCAGAATTCAATAATGAAACACCAAATCAGAGCTACGACAAGTAGATCATGCGTGAGCTACCTAAAATCAGTAGTTCTGTGTCGTAAAAAGGAAATTAATAAACACAAAAATAATTAATGATACACAGCAACCTGACGTAAATAAATCAGCAACGACTTTATTTCCAAAATTACTACACTTAATAATATAATGAAAGAAAAATATTGAATAATTAATATACAAAAACAATCACCATTACAAGCACTCACATTTACATCAGAGTGCTTAGTGTAAAATTTCTCACTTAAACTTGCTTACGCCGAAGTTTGCGAATAGTTTAATGCTCAACTTAACTCAATTCCCATTGTGTTGAGTTCGATCTTTTACTCTTACGCGATGATAACGTCTGGACATTTGCAAACTTACACTAGGTCCTCAGTACTCAACACGAGTCCAAACGCCAGTCCCACGACGCAGCTGAAGAACGTAATAGTCCCGCGTATCCGGAGCGCCTCGGGGTTGATCGCCATCACTCCCGTGATTTTGCAGTGTCACGAACATTATCAGGATAAAGTAGAAGATACAACCACTCACATCAATATTCAACACGAGCCCAATCGCCAGACCCAAAACGCAGCTGAAGATCGTGATAGTAGTTTCCCAGACCCAGAGTTTCGGCGTTGATCGCAATCACTCCCGGATCCCGCAGTGCCACACGGCCGAACATTATCAGGATGAAGTCTCTACTTCATCCTATTTTATTTATCCTCTGATACAAGCATTTACATCAGTACCTAACACGAGCCCAAACGCCTCCCAAAACGCAGCTGAAGAACGTGATAGGACTCTCCCACACCCGGTGCGCTTCGGCGATAGTCGCCATCACGCCTGAAAATTATCAGGATGAAATAGAAGATACAAGCACTCACATCAACGCTCAACACAAGCCCAAACGCCAGTCCCAAAACGCAGCTGAAGAACGTAATAATAGACTCCCACATCCGTAGCGCTTCGACGTTGATCGCTATCACGCCCTTGTTCACGCAGTGCCACACGGCCGAACCTTATCAGGATGAATTAGAAGATACAAGCACTTACATCAGTACTCAACACCAATATAAATGCCGGTCTCACGACGCAGCTGAAGAACCTGATAGTGGTTTCCCACACCCGGAGAGCTTCGATGTTGATCGCAATTACTCCCGTGATCACGCAGTGCCACACGGCCGAACATTATCAGGATGAAGTAGAGGATAAAAGCACTTAGATCAGTACTCAACACGAGCCCAAACGCAGCCGAAGAATGTGATAGGAGTCTGCCACACCCGGTGAGCTTCGACCTTGATCGCCATCACGCTTGTGATTACGCAGTGCCAGAAACATTATCAGGATGAAGTAGAAGATACAAGCACTCACATCAGTACTCAACACCAATCCAAACGCAAGTCCCACGACGCAGCTGAAAAACGTGATAGTAGTCTCCCACACTCTGAGTGCTTCGGCATTGATCGCCATCACTCCTGTGATCACGCAGTGCCACACGGCCAGCTGCTGCGCCAGCCCGAACATTATCAGGATGAAGTAGAAGATCACCGCCCAAGCGGGAGACAGCTGGAACAGAACAATGCCTTTTAAAGCCCTTGCACAGAATAATAGTAGTACTATTATAACGTACAGATGTTGTGTGGCGGCACCTACCTGACGCCGCACGTACTACTACACACGGAACTTACCTACCGTGTCAGCAGATGGCGCTGACAGCAAGTCAGTATGGGATGGAACAACATGTATGGAAACCTACATCGCGCTTACAGAGATTCACCAGCCGCTTCACATATATACCAAGTCCGAAGCACATCAGTCGGACCGCGGTCCTCGGACTACCAACACCCAGTCCGGAGGAAGAGCTCAACATTTGAACTTCCTACTAGTGGCTTACCATCTACCTTTCTCACTAGTGGCTCACCCTTTTCCATACTTCCACTATCATCTCTACAGTTGCACTCCGCAGATTCGTTCAAGTAAATAGCGACTCTTGCTTCCATATGCGTGAGTACGTGCGTATGTGTGTCTCCCATAATATTTATCCACAAATGACAGAGCCCAATAGACATCGCATCAATGAACCTCAATTCAATACACAGACACATTTGCTAAAATTTCGGCTTGTTTTGATTGCCTCGTTTGTATGTATGTGAAAATAAGCCAATCAAATGATGCGTCAAATTTTACAATAATATTAACCAATGGGATGAGGGCATATGAACTACCAGCAATTATTCTTGGCGATCGGATGCGGAATGGCCCTGCCACCACACCACATGGTGTCTATTGGGCTTTGTTGTTATGAATATATTTATGATATGAAGATAATAATTCTAATAGTAATTCTATGTTCAACCGAATAAATGATTTGTTTTATCTAATTATTTTATAATTTATTTAATAATTACAAAAATAAAAAACCTCGGTGTCCGACAAATTATAATTAAATTCATTACAAATTATTAAGAATTATTTCCATAATTCTTAATCATTTATTCATCAACATACAATGAGAAAAAAATGTGCTTTTATTTATGTCTCAACAACTATTTTATTATCCTGACATGTATTAATACCTGCAGCAATGTTTATTTACACATGGAATTCTTTCAACTAACCTTGATAACGTACTTCAGCGATTATCTGTTCATACTGTACTTAGTGCTAGTTGAATACAAACAAGTGCCTATTGTCATAGCGAGCGATTAAGGTTGATGCTTTATTACTACTTCACCTTTTACGATCTAATGGGTTTAATTTTCGTTCTTGTATGCATATCTATAGTAATAAAATAAAGTTAGTTTGTTTTTGTGGTAATCTGTAATGGGCGATATTAATAAACTATAATAGTTAACTAAGTTAAGCTTATAAAAATCGGTTATTAGTTGCCTAGATCGTTAATGCAACGAATGCTATGCGACGAAACCAATAAAGCCTATCTTTTACTAGGACCTTGTAAATAATTACTTGCTTTTTTGAAAAAGAAAAAACCATTTGCACAATATCTTTCTATAGAAAAAAACTCACCACATTCGCTGGCAGCACCGCCAGTGTTGCCGGCACGAGCTGGGTTGCCAGCTGCAAGGGCTGCCAGCCACTGACTGACTTCACTGTGTTCCCATTTTTCCACACTGTGACGCCGACCAAACTGCTATAATGGGTCATGTATCGCACTGGAGTCGATACTAAGTTGCCAGGCATTGGTTCTGTTGTTGGCCATAAAAATTGTGATGATTTCATTGATTCTGTAAATTAATTTGGTAGAAAAGAAGGTATCATAAAGGCCGATATGTACTACTAAAAAACAAGTTTTTATTTATATTTAAGGAAACCAACATTTATAATGGGTATTATTGAAACAGAGAAAATATTATTATCATTTGCTACATAAAATCTAATATTATTTTTATTAGCATAAACAATCTCTGGCACATGGAAGCTATTATTTACAAATCCATGTTGATTTCCACTGGAATGCCAGTACAGCATTTATTATTCAAACAATTATCTCACCATAACTTCCCGGTACATAAACATAGCCGTAGTTCTTCAATATTTGAACACATGTGTTTGCTAGAAACGCTCCGAGGAGTAACACTGCAAATGTGAATGCTATTATGCAAGCACTTTCTTTCTGAAGTGTTGCACTAGTTTTATTTTTGGTATTTTTGTGTGATGTTAGTTGCATAATACATGCCCCTAAAACCCCCCACGTTAAAAATATCTCTTGACCAGCTGCTGCCCAACTCTGTAACATAAGTAAAATGGGTAACATATTTATTTTTTTAATAATACAGCCCAGAAATCATAAATAAGGCAGAGGACATACATTACTGTTGATGAAAAACTCGCTCCACTCTGTTTCAGAAAATATATTAGTGACCGAATCAGATGGTATCAGAGTGAGTAGCTTGGTGCACAAAACGAGAGTGCCACAAATAGGCAGAAATATCAGCATGTAGATAGCCTGAAATAATAAAAGGAATTTCAACGAAATAACAATTCTACATCGTCCTTTAATTATTCAAGTAGGTATAGATAAAATATTTATTTCATGAGTACATCAATAAAGAATAATAGTCAGGATTGGACAATATCCTGTCGGCACGCTATCGCCTTTTTCCGCCGCCTTATCCTTTTTGGCGCTCAGGAGGCGTATTTTTTAAACATGCGAATGCTTAAAACCGTATTTTTAGGGTTCAGTACTTCAAAAGAAAAAAACGGTCCCCTAATAGAATCACTTTGTTGTCCGTCTTTCCGTCCATCCGTCCGTCTGTCTTCGTTTATCTCGAGAACGTATCGAGTTGAAATTGAAAGTCGACGGTCTGATGATGGTGTAAAAAAATCAAACTTGTAAATTAACGTAAACAAAAGATAGGACACTTTATGTTGTAAGAAACGTATTTTTCGACACTCTTAAGGGAATCAAAATTCCTAGGGTACTTCCCGTTGACCTAGAACTATGAAATTTTGCAAGTGATATCGACTTTAACTACAAATACAGGAAAAAATATAAAAAGTATATTTTGTAATTAAATCATAAAAATATAGTCTTTTATAAGACTTTAAACTTTCTCGTTCCATTATAATTATATATTAAAACAACGGGACTAAAACGCGACATTTATTACAGCCGCGAGTTTTACCGTTTCAAACAAACCCCGATACTGTAAGTGTTGTGTGCCGTCCATCTCTAAAGACAATAAAAATAAAAATAGTGACAATATTATGAGGGTGGCCGAAGATCTCTAAGCCCGCCCGAACAGACGACGCCGCGCACCGCCAGTCTGCTTGTGACCACGGCTATGGCAACATAGCCGAAACGTCAAGCTATAAGTACATAGTTGTACTACATAATAAATGTTTGTAGTACATAATAAATGTCGCGTTTTAGTCCCGTTGTTTTAATATATAAATATAGTCTTTTGTTTTGAAAACTGATTTTTAGAAAAATTGCGCATTCGCGAATTTTTTTGAGGTATCGTGTTGAAATTAATACCATATATTCAGGTTAACAATGTCTTGAAACTGCAGTTACAGTAACAATGTGGATGGATAACAGTAAGAAACAGAATGAAGAATAAAAGTACGAGAGGCATGCAAGCGAGAACTGGAACGTATGAGATAATTAGCTATAAAAGGACCTGGCGAACTATGGCCGAGAGCAGCAAAAAAAAAATCATAAAAAATTTGTCTCTAGTTTTGGAAACCAAATTTTGGGAAAAATAAAAAAAAAATGCGAGACTCGATTCCTGAATTTATAATATTATGTAGGTAGATACCTAAAAATATGTGCGGAACACATGGTGGGCGAATCCGACTCGCACTTGTCCGATTTTTTAAAATCCCAATTCGCATTCTAATCTGCAACGAAACGAGTGATCCCGATCACTCTTTTTTATTCGAGCGATAGAAAGTTTGACGTTTAGCACTCAACGTCATTTTCAAATTGAAAGTCCGATTCAGTATCGGTTCTTGAAAATCTATGGAGAGTTAGATTCCGGTTTTTAAATATTCTGCGTAGAATGAAATAATGTCAAGGGAATTAAGAAAACGGCAACACTGTATTCGAGTGATTTAAAAAATGCGACAAAAAGGAAGCCTGTGAATTTCTATTCGAATGCCAATTGAATTCGAATGAGAAATTCGAATGATACAAAAATACGTCTCCTGAACCGTCACTTGCCAGAGCGAGAAAGACTGACGAAATGCTATCGCACCGCTGATGCTGCAGCATGCTATAGCGTTCCATCAGTCTTTCTCGCTATAGCAAATGGCGGTTCTGAGCAACAGAAAAGGACAGGGCGACGAAAAAAGGCGATAGCGTGCTGACACATGTGGTCCAACCCTTAATTGTCTATGTATTCTGTTTAATATTGCTTTCCAAACCCATTGTAAAAGCAATAATCCATTAATTCAAGAAAGTAACGGTACTGCAGACATTTGTCTAATAAAAATTATATTTATTGAAGTGCAGCTGAGAGAATGCTTTTTCGACAGGTCGAGTCAGTTATATAAAGCTCACTTTTCCATTTAAATGAAAAGAATTTTGTTGGACGCAGTGACAGGAACATATCAGCATTCTCTCAGCGGCCGCTTTTTAGTTCTGTGTACTAATAGTACCTTGCCGTAGGACCGCAAGCCTTTGCTGAGCGAAACAAACACAATCATCCACACAACGGCCAAGTTAAATGCCACTTGGAATTTAATAGATCCAAAAGATGACTTATTGGACCCAGAACTAATTTGCAGTACTTCATTCTGAAAATACTGAGGTAGCGACTCCTGTATTTTGTATGTCACATTCTTCATACTAGCATCTGAAAAATAAAATTTTAAATACACCTACCAATAACCAATCAAGGCACTTTGTCTCCTAGCTAGTTAAAGTAACAAAAAGTAATTGTTTAAATTGACGATAGCGTTCAGTGACGACCTTCAATAGTATTTCCGGTGATTACGCTCTTGATATTGAAACATTTCAATAGAAAGCATTTGGTCTATTTTCTATACTGAACTTTTCGATTTCACCACATTATATGGATATTATTATGGTATATGGGTATACCATATATCACATATATGGGTGTCAAAAAAGGTAATCTGATCTGGAGCAATTCTATACTATAACAAAAAAAAAAACGCCAAACAACTCATAGCCGCGTGGCATAGTACCGAGAACACTGGCGCTGTTGCCCCGCTGAATACAAAAACTCAGCCGCTGGGTAAGATATGCACCAGCTCTCAGGTCTTCTGAGGCGTGGACCAGTCTTGTGAAAAGATCTTTAATAAACTTTTTGGTGTTTAATAGACGACCAAGGGCCCATTGTCTCTACGGCAAGCGCCGCAAATTCGTGGCTTACTAAGAGCGACGAATATTTGCGGCGCTTGAGGAACTGAGCTTGTTCCGCTGCGGCTCCAGCTCTTGAGGATGTACCACGTATATGGGAAGGGACTAAGGTGTCTATGCAGGTTGCTTTCCATATAAGGGTACGCCCCAATCACCAGGGCACTAAGGTTGCACCATCAGGCATGATGATAAAAGATTATTTCACCATCATCCCTGAATAATTACCACAAGGTTCCAGGGATGATGGGTTCGAAGCAGTGCCGAGAGTACGCTTGAATAAATCATTAATCAGTGCAGTGTGTGGCCCGCTCGGAAACGGACGCGCTCATTGCACTAAGTGCGAATTCTTATTCATGTTTCGCGCGGCATTAGCCGCTGCGCGTTATCACTATGGGTTCCCAGCAACTTATAGTGAACGAAGTCCTGGCTTTCATCCAGAACGTCATCGATACAATGGACGAGGTCAGCATTGTCCAGATCTGCAAGTCCAACTTCAAAGAAGATGAGATTTGCAGTGGAAAGGCGCTGCTGTTTCGGAGCATCGGGAAAGCCGATGAGATGCCATCTCGACGAAGAGATGGAGGTGCGAAGAGTCTCCAGAATATCATCACCTGTTTGAAGGAGACCGACCCAGACGACGTGCCGACTTTCGTGGCTAAGGAGCTGCACAAGCTGCCCCCCGTCACTTTCGACCACGACGACGTCACCAGGCTGTTGAAGGACATCACCTCCCTAAAAACAAGCCTGGCTGAAGTGCAGTGCAAATTAGAGGCTTCAGATAACACCATCTGTGAGTTGCGAGCCCAAGTCATGTTGTTAAGCAATTCGACGGCGGCAAGGTCACCCGAGGCCTTTAAGGTGAACACTCGACGAGGGGCGCAAAATGCATCCATCGGCAGTTTCGAGTCGACGCATATGGATGCGTCACCGGTCGCCGCAACTAGCGATGCGCCGCGCCCCGCTGCCCGTCCCTCCGCCCCGGCGGAGACGTCACGCGTAAGCACGTCGACCCCTCAACGTGCGTACGCAGCAGTCACCGCTGCTAACCGACCCGCCAAACAACAACTCAAGCGGGTTACGAATGAGGGGTATGATCAACAACGACCGGTCTCCAAAGGTGTTCTGCAGAGACAAGATGACGGCTGTGATGACGACGGCTTCAAAAAGGTGGAGAAGAGGAAGAAGCCTACTCGTCGCAACCTTTGTGGCACCGCCCCGACCTAATGCAACCAGCTGCTGCGGCCGGCAGTCCCGACGACACTTTTGTACGTGTCCCGCCTGCATTATTCCACAAAATGTGAAGGGCTTATGGAGTACATCAGAAGGAAGACCAATTTCATCCTGAGGGTCGAGCGGTTGGAGTCCCGCCACAGTGTGAACTTTAACTCATTTGTGGTGAGGGTACCGACTGAACATCTGTCGACCTTCATTAAGGAAGATTTTTGGCCGAAGGGTGTCCTGTTCCGGCGGTTTCGGGGTCGGCTATCGGTCACCGCAATGCGCAACACGTCGCCGCCGTCTTTACGTGTAAAATAATTAAGTTACATAATGTTGTTATTTTATATATTATGTATGTCTAGTTTTAAGGTATATATCTATGGGCCATGGTAGCCTGATGACAAATAAATAAATAAAATAAAATAAATTAATCGCACCATGCCGATATGCGCGACCGGCGCTCTTGACGCAAGAGAGCCCATGGCGTCTGAACTAGTCCACATCTTTGCCACACAGACAGTGATGAGGTTTGCACAACTTAGCACCCAAGCGTAAACAAATCAAAATGCGAAGGGTAGTGGGATCAAAGATGGTATAATCATTATTCAATTGTGGTTCCCTAAATATAGTTCTAAAGTATAAAATAAACACTGCAAATTAAACATCATTCTTTAGATATATTATTATTACTAAATTATGTTAGCAGAATGGACCACCTCTCATCATACTAATGAGATGAACTTATTGGTAACCGTGCATATTATCATTTAAATTCGTCACTTGCTAGCATGACACCTGTGTCCAGA
Organism: Chrysoteuchia culmella; assembly: GCA_910589605.1. Taxonomy (NCBI): domain Eukaryota; kingdom Metazoa; phylum Arthropoda; class Insecta; order Lepidoptera; family Crambidae; genus Chrysoteuchia; species Chrysoteuchia culmella. The sequence goes on from OU342653.1 coordinate 15,466,223, forward strand.
GAATATCTAATGTGTCTCATAACTCGAGGCCTGAGAGGTTAAATAAATGAAAAATTCTCACCATCAGTGTTGAATTCAGGAAGCAAAGACCATTTGTACTTATCATCGGAGGTAATAAAGGAGTCTCTGAAGTATACAAATATCCATGATAAACCTAATATACTGTATACACCAATGACAGCTTGAGTAACAAGCAATGAGACTCCTACACCTTGAAATATTGGCGATATCCTCCACATGTCCACAGGACCAGCTTCCAGCACTTGACCCAAGCATAAGTACAGAGTGAATAATGGTATGCCAATGAAAAATGACAATATGAAAAACTGAATAATAAAACTTGCTGAAAAAAGACAAATTAATTATATCAAACTGAAACAAAAGTTATATAATAAAATAAGAATTGTAAATATAATGATTATGTACCTCCAAAATGTACACTAAGAATAGCAAATCTTGATATATTAAATATTCCTACAGTGCAGCTAAGACACGCCAACATAGCGCTCATACCGTGTGGCCATACTCCAAAAGGAGGTTCTTCAGTCTCATCATTTCTACAAACAATACACATTGAGTTAATTTTGCTTCCCTTAAATAAAAATTAAGTATTTTATACATTTATAGTTAATTACCTCTCATCAGTGACACCCGAATTGACATGATTACTAGATGGAATGGCTGCTATTGAATCCATAGATGAACTAGATGTACTTGTACTCCTGGCAGTATTTCTACCAGTCCAATCTCCTGTTGTGACGTCACTTTCACCTGGAGAGGGTAGCGATAACGTCCTGTTCATAAGTAGAGCATGCCGACCCACAATCAAAGGACCGGAACTTCCAGCTGTGCTCAAATTTGCAGCTGTAACTTGTAGTTGAATGGGTGCACTTGTTGGTCGCATATGTACATGATGTTCCAAAAACAAAATAACTGGCAGTGTTAAAGGCTCACATGATTCTTGTGTAGATATTGCTGGCAGAACTATTGGATCCAACCTGCGCATTGAATTACGTATGTTATCATTGGTTGTATTTGCTCTTTCTAAAGATGTCACTAGAGCTTGCCTGTTACTTTCAGATAATTCCGTAAAACTTTTTGAGCGACGTAGAGTTGAGACATTTGGTCTTTCATAAAAGCTTTGATGAAATTCTATATCCTCTAATAATGGAGCTGATGGAGTTTGAGCATTGCGAGCTATTACAACTTCAGTATTGTCATCTAAAGAGCTCTGAGGTTCAAAGTTATAAGACCTCTCTGCATTGCTACTAATACATTCTTTGATTTTACAAATAAGATCATCTTCATCACTATCAAATGCTTTTGTACCATCATCAAGACAAGCCAATAAAGACTTATCCAAAACCTCATCTAAATCATTTAATATATCCATGAATTGACAAAGAGCTGTTGCTTGGAACTCTTCATCAATTATATCACTGGCGGTTTGTGATGAAAAGTTAGAATCCGACCTGTAGCATTCCGGTATTGTCTTTTGTAGATCTTCTTTGAGACCTTCATTATCTGATGTTTTATCTATGTCCTCACTGCTGTCATTGCTTTCGAAAATACTACTAGATCCATCACTGTCAATACTACTGCCAGGTATGTTTTCTTGTGGCTCATATTCATACTGGTCTTTATCAAGAGCCTCCATACTTATAGCATATCCCAAGTCATAGCCTGCTCTTCTCGGTGCAAACCCTGAAACAAATAACATGTTTAAACTATGTACTTAATAAAACCTAACTTATACAAAGAATACATACAATACTTTGAATTAAAAATCTTCCAGAAGTTATACATGATAAGCAGACAACAAGCAACATGAGAATTATGCTAACTACAAAACCTGTGAATTGTGTTGCGATATTAACACAGTATTGTGAACACTTTATGCAAATGAGTTATTCTCCTACTGATTGATACTAATACTTATTATTATAACTTGGTTATTTTTAACTCAAACGGCTATTTGCATTTTAAGCAGTTAGAACAAAAATAATGCTTTCACTTTGTGATGTTACAACACCAAATATTCAATTAATCACCAATTATATTGAGATGTATAGTAACATATCACAACGAAATAATTGAAAATTAAATATAAAATGTTCACTTATTATCACGAAAATAATACCAGTGGATATACCCTTTCAATGAACAAATTGATACTAATTCTACAAAAATGAACAAGTTACATACATATTTGCAATAATTAAGTAACTTATTATCAAAGCATTGATTCAACATCCAAGATAAAGCACTTGACGATATTTCATCATTTGGCCTCACCACTGGCAACAAAAAATAAGCAACTAGGCAACCATCCAGTTATTGATAACAGAGAGTGATTAGGCCACAAAAAACTAAATTGAGCAATTTGATTATGCTGAGTAAATTAGCAGTTTAACCCATAACCTATCAGGCCCCGGATTATGAGACACAATAGATATTCCATTGTTCTCTGGACACCAGAGTATGGTACGGGTTTGATGAATTATAACAAATCAGAGATCACTTTAAATAATTTTATCCTATTATACTTTATGATATTATCTGGATTAACAAAGGATACTTTTTATTCCAGTATTATTATACAGTAAGGTAAAAACACAAGTGCTTTTAAGCTACTTGTCTCAGAATCAGGGCAATGATTGGAATGCTGTTGCAATTTCAATGTTGTTAACAATAATATTTTAACCAATTATGTTTTAATAAACAAGTCCATCAAGATCAACACAGTTATTCCTATATTTTTTAGTTGATCCTCTGACAAACAACTGTTTTAAATTTTGTTGTACAAAATAATTTTAAGCCTTCAAGATGTGGTGTTGGGGAAGAATGGAAGGAATTTGCTGGGCTGAAAAAAATACCAATGAGGATGTACTAATAATCGTTGGGGAGGGATGAAAATATTTACTTAGGGAGATTGGGAATAGAAGGGGGGAAAATGTTGGGCTACCTGTGTTGGAGGGAAGGCGGGAGGGAGAGGTAGACCTAGACTGAGCTATATTTCACAGCTAAAGGAGAAAGTTAATGTTGTGTCATACCAGGAAGTGAAGTCATTGGCAGAGAAAAGAGAGGAAGTATTGAAAGACTAGGAGTGCTCTGGAAAACTAGAGAGGAGGAGAACTCACAAAAATAATACTATCAACAGTCATATATAATACTTTCAACAGAATGGAAAAAAATCCACCGACAAGAGCGCAGCTCTTAAATTTAAGAAGAAATAAGAAGAAAATGATTTCTATTTCTAGCCTGCACACAACCAAGTGTCTCCGTTTCTGATTAATTTCATTGATTCAGCAGTTGAATGTTCACAAATAATGAAGTAAAAAACATTGAAACTAACCTGATTTCTCAATTTTTTCTATTGATGCACAAATGAAAGACTAACTTGAAGGCTCAAAAGTCCCGTCCACCAAACCAAGTCAGTGACAGACAAGTTACCTACATTTTGTTGAGCGGTATTGGATGGATAGTCGTACAACTATCTCATTTTGGTTAGATTATTTTCACACTTTATCGCTGCATAAAATATTTAGTGCTTTTAAATGCTTAGAAATTAGAAACAAAGTAAGTACTATGAAAAAAAAAGAAACGCTGCCACTGCCATCCCCAGTGTTGCCAACACATAAATTTAAAAGGGCCGAAAATGTTATTGAAAAGAACCGATTTTTAGCAAAAAAAATTAAAAAAAAACTTTATTATCCCGACTTAAAAATGGAGATGGTTCATAAGTTAAATATCGTTTTTTTGATGTATGTTTTACCATAGCTTCGTCAGTTGACAACGGATTTCAATAATTCTTTATTTATCTGAAGGAACATAATTATTTCATGTGTGGTTCCATATTTTTATTACAAAGATCTGACAAGAAGTTTTTCATAATCCTGAAAAATATCAATTATAAGTATTGAAAAATAAATAGGTATTACTTAAATGACATATCGTTGCGTATGGACTGATTTTAGGTGTAAGTAAGTTAGTTAGTACAGGACAATGACCAATGACAACTGACCAATGACAAATGACCTTGTTCTTCCCACACCAAACCTTACCACACCAAACCTTACCCTATTTAAAAGCGGTGGCCATTAAAATATATGATCGTCTACCTAACTCCTTGAAAACCCTTCAGGGTAAAAGTTTGAGAATTCACTGAGAAAATTTCTGTCAGATAAACCATTTTATAACTTAAATGAATATTTTAATGATTTTTTTTATTATATGTAATTTTATTGCAATCGTTAATCCAATTTTGTAATGCCAATTTTTATTTTATTTATATAAGTATGTTTAGTTTAATTTACTACTCAATAATTCACGAGTGCCTCGGAAGAGGTCATGTTTATTATGCAAGAAAAATAAAAATATAGGTAATCGAAATGCAATGTAGAATGCCTTGGCTGGTGGCACCGACTCCAAAACATTCACATTAATACAAGTGTCGTGGTCGTGTCTGTATTAATACAAGTGCACCTGCCTGTTTTTATTGTCTAAGTTTACTAAAAACTCGATCTGCTCGAGTTTGAAATAGAGAGTACCAGCAGTAATAAGAAGACAAGCACTTTCTCTTTATGCAAATTATGATATTTGAAATGAGACTTCTTGTTCAATAAGATTTTGTAACGATGTTATTTTATTTTAATTTTCCCCAAATTTATAGAAATGGCTGCGAAAGGCTGAAAATAGGCCGATGGCTGACAAAGGCCGACATAGGTTCTGAAAGGCCGATAATCGGCCCCTCAGGGGCCAATCTGGCAACACTAGCCATCCAAATATAATCAGTGTTGCCATGGTCACGCAGGTGACAGGTACATCTTTTTTAAAATCAGAGGATGCGACTTGAAAAAATCAGAAGATTTAAGGGGAAAATTGTTTGAGTGATTATAATGCTCAAGTGCTCAACATTTAACAAAATGGCATCTTCTGATTTTCCCAATTTTCCTAGTACATGAGACTTAAAGCGCAACTGGGAATTAAATCGAAAAAAGGTGACATGGGTGTTTTCGATATTTTATGATAAACGATACACCGATATGGTGTTTTAATATCGAATATGATAAACGATATTACATATCGATTACCTAGTTGTATGGTTTGCTAACTAGAACGGTTATACGGTTTATTCAGTTACGGCTCTGATATCAATATTGCCTAGTTGTACGGTTTGTTAACTAAGAACGGATACCTACACGGTTATTCAGTTACGGCAATGAGGGTTTTAATGTGAGAATTTGCGATGACTTAGTCGTTATTATGGTTATTTTCCTTCTTGCTTTGCTAGGCTTATGACTATCAGAAAAGCTTTTTATAACCATATCGTTATCAGTCATTTTATTTAATGTCCCCACTAGGGATGTATCGGATGATGGAACTGAATTCGGAATCGGAGTTTTTAGATTTGCTTTATCGCAATCGGAATCGGAATCAGAACCGAAATTGGAGGCGTAGGCAGAAGAGAGAAGTGTTTCGGGCAGGTCTAAGAACACTATAAGGAACGGGTTTGTTATATACAGGATGAAAAGTTAAGTTACGTACTTTAAACGTTGTAACTACATGAAAACGTTTGAGAATTTTTGAGAAATTTTAAACTGACAATGACAACTACAAATGGTCAGTTTCCAAAAATATTTTTTATGCATAATGATCCTGTTTCGCAAGTAGATCAAAACACTCTAACTTAGACACCAACTGAGGTTCGAGTACTAGAAACGTCAGAAATCGCGAAAAACGTGAAATACCTTTGTTGAATGAACTTATTTCTTAGCGAATAAGGTTTAAGACGGATAGAAAACTAACCGTTTTCCTGCTGACTGCAATTTGTAAATATAGTAGTAATTTTTGCAATAAAGTAAATACACTAGAAAATGTCGAAGTGTACTCATAAGTCTCGGTAGGTAGCTCAATGATTAGAGCATTGGGTCGGACGCTCAAACGTTGCAGTATCGAGTCCTATCGAGCGACATTTTCTAGTTTTATAAAAAAAATGCATTTTTAATGCATAGGTTAAACTTCCAAAAATAGAAAGTAGTAAAAATCAAATTAAGTGACTCCAAAAGAAGCAAATTATACCAAACAAAAGCTACGCAGTTTTAACTCCGTCCAATCTATTTCTCAACCGGTCAACATTAGGCATAGGAACCAGACGAAGGGTCAATACATCTCGATTCCCATCAGCTTCTCTTTAAGAAATACCACCCCACCGAGCCACCATCACCATACAGTCAAGAGCATTTTTGGAGAAATTTTTGGTCCGGCTGCCATATTTCGATCCCTCGACACACATAGTCACCACTTCATGGTGGAGATGACAAAATATTGGAGGACGATTTTTTGGTAATATTAATTTGTCATTTCCATTGATTCAATTTTTCTTTTCACCAAATATAAACTCCGATAAAACTTCCGATTGAATTTATCGAAACCGAATGTGCAAAATCAACCGGCGGAAGTTCCAACCTTTCGGAATCGGAACCGAACCTTCCCCTACCATCCCTAGTCTCCACTGCTGGCTGGAGCACTGCCCACTGGCCTTTCTTATGGATACCTAAATAAGGAAAATGGGCTATGACCCACCACGCGGGCCCCATGCGGATTGGTGGGTTTTGATGACTGCGAATGCGGCCGGGACCAACGGCTTAACGTGCTTTCCAAAACACGGAGGAAATCGTGTTGAGATTGAAAATTTCTGGTCACCCATCCCATAATCGACCATTACGAAATTGATTAACCTCAACAATCGCAGGACGAGCGCGCGAACTGATATTGTTTAACACATACGTGTAAGCAGAGAGTCAGTGGTGTCCGCCTTAGGACACAGTCTTGGAGAATAATATCACTTTACGAGAAAGATAATAAAAATATAGCACATATAAACGTTGTTTTATTTTCACAATCGAGACATGACAATACTAGACAAATGACATATTATTCTCTTTTTCAAGATTCAAATCACTCGTAGTTAAATAGTTTGAATATCCAGTAACAGTATAAAAACTCCTTTAACACTTTCCCTTATTCAATACTATTCCAAGGGCATGGCAAAGGAAAGAGAATCTTGGCCGCGGTAGTCCTTTGGTTAAAATATCAGCTAGCTGATCTTCAGTGCCAATTCTCTGGACTTCCATTGCACCTTCAGCAACTTGCTCTCGAACGTAGAAATGTCGAATACGAATGTGCTTCGTTCGCTTATGAAACTCTGGGTTATGTGCCAAGCGAACTGCTGCTTCGTTGTCAACATATAGTGTAGGAATATGCTTAAATTCAGTTAACTCCTGCATTACTCTGGTTAGCCAAACCAACTCTCTGGCTGCTTCACTGGCTGCTACTAGCTCGGCTTCGGTAGTAGAGATAGCAACGGACGCTTGCCGTTGACTAAGCCAAGATATCACACCTCCTGCATAGCGACAGGCTACACCTGTGGTAGATCGGCTGGTTTCTCGATCGCCACCATGGTCAGCATCGCTGAATGCTTCGAGTATTCCTGGTTTGTGCTGTCCATACCTAATTCCATAGGCAGACGTTCCTTTGATGTAACGCAAAATCCGTTTTACACCAAGCCAGTCTTCCTTGGAGGGGGTTTCCAATTTTCGGGAGGCAACACCCACTGCAAATGCAATGTCTGGACGTGTTCCGACCATTAAATATGCTAAAGCACCGACTGCTTCTCTATACGGATACTTCACGGTTTCGTCTTTCCCTGATAGAATAGTGGTAGCTTCCTTCTCGGTGGGTGTTGTGACAGGATTGCATTCTGTCATCCCAAAGCGCTCCAATATTTTCTTTGCAAAGGCTTCTTGATTAATAAAGACAGAACCATCCTTCTCTCTTTCGATTTGTAGCCCTAGGTAATATGACGCGGGCTTCGACGTTATCTTAAAACGTTTCCGTAAATCATTAAGAAATGATTGCGCTAAGCATTCATTACTTGCGGCTACTAATCCGTCATCTACGTACAACGTGATCAATAGTTTCTTGCCATCTTTTCCTTTACTGTATAGACAACAGTCAGCCTCGCATGGCTTAAAGCCCATATCAAGTAAAATGCTTTCAAAACACGAGTTCCAACACCTTGGAGCTTGTTTTAAGCCGTATAAGCTTCGGTTAAGTTTCCAGACCTTAGTCGTTCCGTCGCTAAAGCCTTCGGGTTGTTGCACGTATATTTCCTCTTCAAGCTTTCCGTTGAGGAACGCAGTAGCAACATCAAATTGTACTAAATGCATGTTCTCTTGAGCGCTGACACTCAACAATGCTCTGACAGTCGCAAGGCGTGCGACAGGACTGAAAGTCTGATCGTAGTCGATTCCTTTTCTTTGTTTGAATCCCTTCACAACGAGTCGTGCCTTGTATTTGTCAATGGAGCCGTCTGGGTTTCTTTTTGTTCGTAGGACCCATTTGCAAGGAAGCGCTTTTCTCCCTTTCGGTAGACCACATGCCGTCCACACATTGAGGTCCTTCAGTGACTGCATTTCACTGTGCATCGCTTTTCTCCATTCTACACTGTCGTCACGATCCATTGCATCAGCGAAATTCGACGGGTACGTCTCTGTAATACATACGTAGTCATTATATCTTTCAGGTCGTCGTATTTCGTTGCGATTGCGCAAAATGTAACGCGGCGGTTCGGCGTCATAGTCGATTGCTTCAGGATCATCGTGATGCGGTTCGAGTTCGGGTTCGTATACATGGTCTTCTTGGACCAGTTCGGGTTCATGTACTTGGTTTTCTTGGACTGGTCCGGGTTCCAAATTTTCTCCCTCAAGGCCAAGTTCATGATCGCTAGAGACATTATCTTCAGCATCTTCGAAGTCTTCCTCGGGTTCATCTGATAATGGATCATGATGTACTTCAGTAAGTGGAGCCGGTTCCTCGTTACTGTTGGAGTTACCCATGGGCAGTTGTATTATGTACTCCCTCGTATTTGCGTCGTCGTTGTGACTTACACAAGCTGCGTGAACATCTTCGTTAGGAAGCGGTCTTTCATCGAAAGTGACATCACGTGAACGGACGAGCTTGTTACTTTTTCCGCTAGTAATCCAAACCCGGTAGCCATCTTCATCGTAACCGACAAGTCGTCCTTTTATGGCTTTTTTGTTCATTTTTTTCCGTTTTTGCTTTGGAACGTGGACGTAAGCATTGCATCCTATAATACGCAGATGTTTGACGGTCGGTTTTTTTCCAGTCCAAAGTTCATACGGTGACTTATCTTTGTTGTTTGTCGGACCTGTTCTGTTGAGAATGTACGCGGCGGTATTTATCAGTTCTGCCCAAAGTTCTTGTGGCATAGGTTCGTGCGCGTACATCATGGATCTCGCAGTTTCAACCAAGGTGCGATTTTCACGTTCGCTTACACCGTTCTGCTCTGGTGTGTAAGGCATTACCAGTCTTTGTCGAATTCCATGGGAGTCTAGTATATCTCTAATGGACTTGTTGTCAAACTCGCCACCGTTGTCGCTTAACAGGCATTTCACGGTATATCCTAGATTCTTCGTCTGAGCTAGCATTAACGCGAGCTTGTTCTTAACCTCTGACTTGTATCTCAGGAAGTATACCATACGATAGCCTGTATAGTCGTCTTTGAACAACACGTAGTACTGGAATTTTGAAAAACTTGGTTGAAATGGTCCACAAACGTCGGTGTGCACGAGTTCTCCTGGCGCGGTAGCTCGGGTCCTCGTACCGAATTTAAGTCTATGAGCTTTTCCAAATATGCAGCCTTCGCACAGCTCCTTATCAAGAGGAAGATCTAAATCCAGTTCGCGTTTAACTGTAGCTTTCACGTGCCTCTTGTTCTGGTGTGCGAACCGCTCGTGGTATAGTTGCATAGTATTGAACGTTGCAAAGACTTCAGCGGGGTTCTCAGGGTGTACAACTTTTAAGTCTAGTTTGTACAATCCACCTTCTTTCTTACGTCTTCCTATTAAGCACGCTTCGTCGTTGACATAGACGTTGCATTCTTTTGTCGTCGATACGAATTTGCTGTTCGGAATCCTGTCGTGAAGTGCTAGTACTGAGAATAAATTCTTTGAAATGGCTGGAACGTACCAAACATCTTGAAGGGTCGCTCGTTGTAGTTTCCCTCTTACATTTGCTTCGATGATTACTGAACCTTTTCCCTTTGCATAAATCGATTTGCCATCAGCAGTTGTTACAGTATGGATATCGTCAAAGCATTTGAAGGTTTGGAATAAATCAGCCCGGTTTGTCACGTGGCTCGTGGCGCCGTTATCCACGTACCAGTTTTCGATGTCGGGAACGATTGAAAATACTTCTGTGCTATCGATAGACATCAGGATGATGTTAGCGGATTTAGAGGTAGAAGGTGTTGCTTGCGGATTACTGCTTTTCGGAGGCTTGCCGTCTCTGATCCACTTCTGACAGTTTTTCACTCGATGGCCGATTGCTTGACAGTAGTTGCATTTTAACATTCTATCCTTCTTCTCTGCAGTAGACATAGTGCCGGAATTTGAAACGAGAGCTTCCTGTTGAAGTACGTTATTACTCTGCAAAGCTCGTTCAAATGCACATAAATGGCTTGTAAGGCTTTCGATGGTTCGATCAGATTTAGGTAATAATAGCCAGCTGCTTCTGAAAGAAAAGTAGGTTTCGTCAAGCGTATCGAGAATCTTGCAAAGGAGTAGCAGTTCTGGTAGCTCCCCGGTTTTGTCCTTACTTAACTCCTGATTTAGCTGCGTCCAAATATTTTTCAATTTCGACATGTGAGTGGCTATGTCATCTGCCGGATCTTTTCTAAAGCCAAAGAAGCTCATACATAGATTGTAGGACTTGTCTTCATCCGTGCCGTCGAATAGTCTATGTAGCTCAAGCCATACGTCTCTTGCATTCGTGTATCTCATGACCTTTCGAAGTGTCTCTTCTTTCATATTGGTGGTAATGATAAGCAGAGCAGTTGCGTCAGCTTTTACAAAACGGTTTAGTTCTGTTTTGTACGTGGTCACTGCATCTGTATCTGTTGGACGAATAGGTTCTGTGGGTTTCTTGAACGAGCCCTCCACTACCTCCAGCGCGTCCGGGACGGTGCGTAGCAGACTGGTGGCTTTATATTTCCAAGTATCCCAATTTGATTTCCCTTCCAACAACCCAATTTGTAATTTAGCGAAATTCTCCATATTTGTAGGTGGGACCGATAACCTGATATTGTTTAACACATACGTGTAAGCAGAGAGTCAGTGGTGTCCGCCTTAGGACACAGTCTTGGAGAATAATATCACTTTACGAGAAAGATAATAAAAATATAGCACATATAAACGTTGTTTTATTTTCACAATCGAGACATGACAATACTAGACAAATGACATATTATTCTCTTTTTCAAGATTCAAATCACTCGTAGTTAAATAGTTTGAATATCCAGTAACAGTATAAAAACTCCTTTAACACGAACCACCGTGCTACCGATCAAACCATATATTTATATTAATTAGAGGTGGCACGTATCGTCAAGGTGAAGTGCGCATCAAAACTGTTCTTAAAAATAAACAACAACAACAAACAAACATTCGACACTCACCAATACAGGTACCCTTAAAATTGACTCCAAATTAATCCTTATTGCGCTCGGGCTTAGTTCCATTTTGCTTCAAATAGCTAAAACGCTGCGAAATATCTTCAAAACATAATCGATACAAGATAAATTGAATCTTATTGCTAGCAAATTATAGCGGAAATCGCCTACTCTCTCTTTTACTCTAATATAATGTAAGTATACCGACTTAGAAAGAGAAAAAGCTAATATCAACTGAACAAAGATATCGTATCGTACGTTAAGTTATGAAATAGTTGCGTCGATTCGAGTTTTGTTGATTCGTTGCAGTTTTTCGATATACAGAGGTGTTATGTTTTGGTCTTGATATTATAGTTTTTGAAATAACGGTTACGTAAAATCTTATATCGATACGATATGATATCTAACTGATAGCCGATATAAGATACGTTTTGATATATCGGTCCCTTGTCTAGTCACAGGAATCATCCTAATTGAAAAAGACTTTATTATAAACTACCTATATTGAAAGAAAAAAATGGTTGGTTTGGTGGATATTATTAGTGTATTGTTGGTAACACTGTGGAGGGTCAAAGTTTGTTTCAACAAACAAGTTTTCTATATTTCAATACCATTTGATTTTGACCTTTATTTCACTGCACATAAGCTCTTTTTGCTTTGAAATTTGTGATATCTATCAAAAAGATAAATATAATGTAAATTAAATACACAATACTTTTTACATAATTACGATAACTATCGCAAAGCTACTGTTAAAATCTTTTTAGTTTCGCTACCATTATTTGTGAGTGTTTGTATTGAAAATAAATAAATCATGATTTTACTCAGAGGAAACAGTCTCATTAGCATCAAAATGTACCCAGTGAGTAAGGTATATATCTAGCAGTTTTCCTTTTCGTTTTTCGTCATTCATTCTCATAACGTCTCTATGTGTAGATAGCGGAACTTGTGACGTTAAGTTTCGAAAAATATTTTTGAATTAAATTTCGCTCGGTTGATTTCTATTTTCTTTGATTGATTGACCGGCAGTTCTGTAAAACCATGGCGAAGGCATATTCCACGAGAGTGTCTCTCAACGAAGTAGTCATCGCATCAGCAGTAAGAACACCTATTGGATCCTTCAGGGGCAGCCTGGCTAGCATGTCAGCTACTCAGCTTGGAGCAGTAGCTGTGAAAGGAGCCATTGACAGGGCAGGCATTCCTTTGGAAGAAGTTAAAGAGGTTAATTATATTGATTGTCCACTTTCACTTTAAATATTCCATTTACAGTTAAGCTATTTGGTACAGTTATACTTACTGAACTAAATAACTGGGAAATTAAAGCCCTATCTATTTTTTTCTTTCTTAATATAAGTACAATATTATCTCAGTGATTATAACTCAAGTGATAAATGAGACACATGTTGATAGTAAATTGTTTTTGTTAAATATTATATTTAACTCATAAACTGACAAGAGATTTTGATTAGCAGGATTATTAGATTTGATAGTATTACATTTGTTACAAATATTGATTTTTATTGATAGTGTTTGTTTACTTCAAAAACTAATTATTTTTATTTTTTTAGGTATATATGGGAAACGTATGTTCTGCAAATTTGGGCCAAGCTCCAGCTAGACAGGCAGTTTTATTTGCAGGTCTTCCAAAGAGCACAATTTGCACAACTATTAACAAAGTTTGTTCTTCAGGAATGAAATCCATAATGCTTGCCACACAAGGTCTTCAAACTGGTGACCAAGAAGTCATATTGGCTGGTGGCATGGAATCTATGTCAAATGTGCCTTTTTACCTGAAAAGAGGTGAAACTACTTATGGAGGCATGCAACTAGTTGATGGTATTGTGTTTGATGGCCTCACAGATGTGTATAATAAATTCCACATGGGCAATTGTGCTGAAAATACTGCCAAAAAATTAGATATTTCAAGGCAACTGCAGGATGAGTATGCCATAAATAGTTATAAAAGGAGTGCTGCGGCTTATGAAGCTAAAGCATTCGCTGATGAGTTAGTTCCAGTGTCAGTTCCACAGAGAAAAGGTGCACCACTAATATTTACTGAAGATGAAGAATACAAAAAGGTTAATTTCGAAAAATTCAACAAATTAACAACAGTATTCCAAAAGGAAAATGGCACTGTTACCGCTGGTAATGCTTCCACCTTAAATGATGGTGCTGCTGCTCTGGTATTGATGACCGCTGATGCAGCTCAAAGGTTAAATGTCAAGCCAATTGCTAGAGTTGTAGGTTTTGCTGATGGAGAATGTGATCCTATTGATTTTCCTATTGCACCTGCAGTGGCAATACCTAAATTATTACAAAAGACTGGTGTCAAGAAAGACGATGTTGCTTTGTGGGAAATCAATGAAGCTTTTAGTGTAGTTGCAGTAGCTAATCAAAAGATCTTAGAGTTAGACCCATCAAAACTAAATGTTCACGGGGGAGCTGTAAGCCTTGGTCATCCCATTGGTATGTCTGGAGCAAGAATAGTTGTGCACTTATGCCATGCCCTTAAAAAGGGAGAAAAAGGTGTAGCATCTATTTGTAATGGTGGTGGGGGAGCATCATCAATAATGATTGAGAAATTGTAAGTCAATCCATAAACCCCATTGCCAATTTAACAAGTACTTGTTATTTTCTGTGCCTTTCTAAAATGATTTGCTATAAGAAAATCAATTATCAATAAGCATACAGTTGTATAGTTATACCAATAAGAATTTAATATTGTTAAATATTTTAGTATTATACACATGTGTTGTTTGTAAATATGAATAAAATATTTATATATGAAATGTGGCCTAAATAAAATTTTATTATCATTGTTTGAGAGACCTTTTTATTTCTTTACAGAGCACAAGGAATAGATGGACCTCCTGTCCTGACCTTCTATACAAGGAATCCATGTCAGTTATGTGATATTGTTATGGAAGAATTAGAACCATATAAAGATCGAATTATTATTGAAAAAGTTGATATCACAGAGAAAGAAAATCTGAGGTGGCTTAGACTTTATAGGCACGACATACCAGTAATGTTTCTTAATGGAAGGTTTTTATGCATGCATAAATTGGATAAGCAGCTGCTTAATAAGAGATTGCAATCTATTGAAAACGAAAATTTAACTTCCAATTCATAAATGATTCTAATACTAATAAAACTATAGTGTTATTTGGATTTGTTTGATGTCGAAATTATTTTTTGTAATATTTTATTTCGTTAGCCGGCTCTGTGGTCTAGTGGGGAGGTCCCGGGGTCGATTCCCAGTGGTGCGTACATATTCGTCGCTAAGCGGCCCGCGACACTTCTCCGCTCACTTCGCGTCTTTTAAACTTAAGACGGTTCAATCCGGAGTGTAGCGGAACGTAGTACGGTTGTAGCAAAGAATAGGTAGGTACTAACGATTACTAAAGGTTGCAGGATGCAGCCCATTTACGGATTATTTTCAGCAGTAGGAAAGGAAATACACTCGAACACGAAAAAAGGAGCGTGTCAATAGTGAAATAAGTTGTAGAATTATTGTAAGCAGCATGCGTAGCGTGAGCACCTCGACAAAGCTCTCTCGACACTTTTCTCGCGCGAGCGTATTGTCTGTCCCGTTCACACCGTACTGATATGAGCGGGACAGACATCGCGAGATAAGCATCGACAGCGAGTCGCGGTGCGCATGCTACGCTGGCAGGTATAGGTTATTCTACAATTTATTTAATGATTCATAAGCTACCTATTTAGAAATAGCGTGTATCAATCCAGCAACCTCCGCCTGCACCGTGCGCCGTCACCAGCTGCCAGCCGGCGCGGCGGCTTCATTCAAGAGTGGTCACATCACAGCCGGGAATCTACGCTCCACTATATGCTACTTGTACAATAACTGCGCAGTATGAATGGAGGAAAAAAAGGCAGTTTGGAGGGGAAAGTACCCTAAAAATATTGATAACAAATAAAACAAAATTGTAAACAAATATTCAAGTTAAAGAAACTTGGTGCAACCCACAGTAAGCTAAATTATCTTAAACGTACGGATGTAATTTTTCCCGATCATTCGATTCCCGGGGAGGTAGTGATTTATCAAAAGTCTTTAAATGCAGTTTTGAAAATGAAGGAATGTTTCCTATAGTGTACCTATGTAAAATATGCCTAAATCAATATATTTAGGGTTACACACATCATTTAATTTAAAGTAAGTAGTATTTTCCCCCCAACTACCGCCTTTTTTATGTGCCTATTTGCTTTTCAATGATAGGGGCCTAGGGGCTGGACTTTTATCTATTCAAATTCTGTCCTTAAGTGTCTCAAAATGGTATTTCTGTTACTTTCTCTTCTTTTCTCTTCCAAAACGTGTAAGAGTTCGTTTGAAATACTGTAACGCAGCGCAGCATTCGCAGAGCGGTACGGTAGGCGCCCGCCACGCCGGGCAGGCGGAACTGCTCTCGCTCTAACTTTAGCTTTTAGTGAGAGAGAGCAGTTCCGCCTTCCGCTGCGATATCACATAAAAGGGCACTTTTCTGTTCTGTGGAAAAGAGCGTTAATGAAATAAATTACTTTTTATTACCTAATTAACTTTTTGTTCCTTTTTTCTTCTTCTTTTACAGTATACCACCCACAGTACCTATACGTTTTTTCTTACAATGTACAGTTTAACAGTAGTAGCAGAGCTGTGACCACAGAACAATATACTCTACGAGGCTGTGACTTTACACGTTGATCTGAGAGTGCCCTAATGCTCTTACTACTTGTACATTACTATATAATTTGTGGCTCTTCCTTCATATAATTTGTGCTTACTTCGCTCGTAATAGCGATGGCGGTGGGTGGCTTTCGTAGTGCAAATGTAAAACCATAGCCTACCGCTATTGTGTAAAACTGTTGTTGACTGTACGACTACGTTAGTACACACACCTTTTACTTTCTTTCTTTAAACACTTTACAACTCTAAAATCTATCCTGTGGTATAAATATTAAACAAGAAAATATACTAGAAAAAAGCTAGTTGCTTTTTTCTAGTATATTTTCTTGTTTAATATTTATCACATAAAAATAGCATTGTAAAATGCAAAATTAAAAAGTTATAACTATCCTGTGGTATTTTGTCAAATCAAATGTCACTGGATTGTGTGAATGAATCGCCAATCTAATCTGTGTGTTGAATGGTGTGTTGAAAAAATATTGTAAAATCTGTAATTGTATCGTAGTTTTTTATAGTTAAATGTAATCCGTGGCTTTATTCCAAATTCTGCTGCAGATGTAGTGAGTGAAATTATTTTCATTCATCTTGAAGTAGTAATTGTGCTTAGTTAACACAAAATAAGTAAAAAGGTATGGACAACCCCGCTATACAAACATTGGAGGCTGCTGCTCAAATGTTGATGGTAAGTAAGCTGTTCCAATGCCGAGCACTGAAAACAGTAATCTTAAAATAAAATAAATTATAAATCTTATATGTCATACTATTATCATCTACTTAAAACTGGTATTTGTGACCGTAATTTTAAACGAGGACGTTTCTGCAGGCACCACCTAATTTGGTGTCATCAGAGCAGCGGCATCAGGCAGAGAGTGTGTTTCTTGAGTTTCGAAGTACTAAGAATCCTTACCAGCTATGTAGAGAGCTGTTAGAAAAATCCACATCAGACTATGTGCTATTCGAAGCGGCTGGCTTACTAAAGTCTGCACTCATAAGGGAGTGGGTTCTCTTGTCAGAAAATGATATTTCTTCCTTGAGAGAATACTTATTAAACTTCCTTCTAAGTAGAGAAGTACCAGCTTTCCTCAGGGAGAAACTTTTACAAGTGAGTGTCTTGCCTTGAAATATAATTTTATGTTTCATACATTTATGTTGTTATGTTGTATTTAAAACTTTTTATTTCAGACTATTGCAATTATAATCAAAAGAGGAAGTATTGATGATGGGGGCAGAGAAAGGAAAGCCTTGCTGGGGGAATTAGAAAAGATGATTTTAAGTTCGCCTATTAATCATCAAAAGTTGGCTTGTTCTCTCATTTTAGCAATCATGCAGGAATATGCCATTACTGTGAAATCAGCTGATGTGGGATTGATGTGGGAAGTTCATTTTCGTCTGAAAAAGTCTTTTGAAGGACTAGATTTGAAAAGAATCTTTAGATTTACTGTTAGTGTTCTGGAGCAAATAGTTAGGTCTGGTCATCGGCCTGAAGGGGATCAAGCTTTATTGACTAAGCAGCTACTGACTATTGTGGAAACTGTTCTTTGTTGGAGTCATGTTTCACCATTTCTATCAAAACGGTTGATTGGAGCATTTGAGGCAATCCGTGAGAGTGAAACTGCACCAGCGTTAAGATTAAGTTTGAGTTGGAGAGATACTATAATGCAACCTGAACTAATAGCACTGTTCTTTGAGATCCACATGTATGTGAGATCAAATCCTGAATTGGCCAATCCTTCTCTAACATGTTTGGTTCAATTGGCTAGCTTAAGAGGACTAGTAGTGGGTAACTCAAAGCAGCAGTACCTAGAGAATTATGTGAATAGCTTTTTGAATATGATGGCACACATTCAACCAGTGGTGGGAGAAATGCTGGGTATATCTGATATATATAGAAGATTGATACAGATATTCTCAGCTCAGATGATAGCATCCACACCTCCTGCATTTCTACAGAACTTAACTACCCTTACCTGTCAATGTATTAGAGGTGCAGTTGCAGAAGAAGCAGTAAGTTATGCTTACATACTTACTTATGTACAGTCACCTGCAATAATATAGAAACACTAAGCAACCTTGTTTACATTACAACATTACAATATTGAATGACATTAGTTGACATAGGGAGCTTTGCTTCCATGTGTTTCAATGTGATGAGGTTGTCTAGTGTATACATATCATTGCTGATGACTACATAACATAGTCACATTACATCTATTCAGAACAGCTTGATACTAAAACAAATTGTATTCTTTTCAACCTTTTTACTTTGTTATTATGATAAATTTTAAATAGAAAAATATTGGAAAAAATCAACTCAGTCACAAGTGAATTCTCAGATGGGATTCTCTTTACTTTGTTATTAATTCCATAGCATGTTGATATTTTTTCCTTTACTATTTTAGCAAAGTGATGAAACAGTATGGACAGAATCACTAAATAAATTCCTTCACTCTTGGAGTTCCATTGTTCATGATGCAGATGGGTATTCTTCTGGTTATTCAAATGAAACCCTCATGAATCCTTGTATAGAGGTATTTAACACTTATGTCCAATGCAGGCTAGCACCTCCTGATGGAACAAGGTAATCATAAAGAAAACCTTTTGTTGTTTCATAATCATATTTTGCTTTTAATGTAAAGCATTTGTAAGAAATTTGTATTTATGTTACAATTTTGTGACAAAAGCTAATACACTTCACTAATAATGAACACTTTTTAGAGGTACTTGGGGAATTGAAGAAGACATTAAAGACGACATTGAGGAGGATGAACGCAAGCAGCATAGTAGTGTCCTTTTGACAATAGGTGCAATCGCGAGAAAGGCTCCTGCACATTGTTGCCATGTCTTATTTTCTCTCTTACAAGATAGAAGCAAAAAGTATGTATAATTTTAAATTCTCTTCAGTGTGACTAAATTTATACAAGTAAAACTCCTTTTTAGTGTGGAATGTGGACTTGAAATTTTATTGTCTATATTTGATGTGCAATTTTGCTTTTCAACAGAAATCTTGATGAAAAAAATTTCCGTAGTTTGTAGAGCCAAGAGCCAAAGTAAAGGGATATTAAAAATCATAATTTACTGCTTACAGGCTGATGGCATGTCGATTAGAGCAGTATATAATGACAGTCGGCAGTGGAGATGAACTAGTTAGTTTATTTGAAGACTTGCATTGGATCTTGATGATCACTGGTCATTTCTTAGCAGTGGACTGTACAGAAGGTGAAACTGTCATGATACCACCAGAGATTATAAGTTATAGTATTCAAGAAAATGCCAATGTTGATGCTTCACTAAGATATTTGGTAGGTGAAAACTTAAATACGGAAAATGTGGATCCTATCCTTAAGTAAGTATTGACAACTTATTTAAATCTGCACCCTGTGATATACAAATTGTAGTTAAAGCAAGGCAAACTTAAATAAGATGTATTATACTAGAGCCATTACAAACATGCGAACTAAGTCATAAATCATTTTTATCAGACCTCTTGCTCACACTTATAGGCATATCGGAACTCTCGCTCGCACTCCTAGTGTTGTGTGTAACAATAAAAAGGGATTTGTCGATAGTCAATACCAGGTAATGAGAGCAAGGTCAAGGAAATAATGCAAAATATTTTTTAACATGAATTTTTTATTTCATAATTCATTTACAGATTCACAGATAATAGATACCAATTATCTGCTTCTAAAACATACAATATATTAAATGTTATAAATCTTAAATTAATATAGATATACAATACAAAGCAAAATTACTTACAGATTATAATATAATAAATTGTAAACAATGATCACCTTAGAATATTAATCTATGTCTGTGTCATCTTCTGAGCAGTCACTGTCATCTTCGTGTAAATTTATTATCAGAGGCTGTATTCTCTGATCTCTTAAAATTGCCTAGGCTAAATCCCGATCCTGTAATTCCTCTGCATGCCTCACACATTTGATCCAGTCATCTTTAGATACATTCCCTATAGCTTCGTGTAGAAGGACCGCGACGTCTGCTATTTTGAAAGTATTGTTTTTTGCTACCACTTCGCCCTTTACTTGTGCCCATATCAATTCAATGGGATTATATTGGCAGTGATACGGTGTTTTCTAATGACAACTAACTTTCTAATTGCATTAGTCATCAACGACCTTGGCGTCCTAGCTACCTGCGTCCGACCGAGCGGCATCCCTTTATCGATAACGATTGACGCGGCATTGTCACATTCCTATGACGTAATGATTTATGACTCAGTTCGCACGTTTGTAATGGCTCTAGTATAGTGCCGGTATTATGAAATAGCCTAAATAGCCATATTCCCACGGGAATATGAACCACCACTATTAAAAATATATTTAGGTCAGTATCTGAGTTCATAGACACCAACTGGTTACAATGAATTTAATTTGAATCCCTACATGTTGTATTTTTTATTTTATAAAGGCTTATTGGAGATATACTACGTATAAGTGCGTGGGAGTGTGCTGCTTTAGAAGCAGGGCTTGCATCAGTGTTCAGTCCAGAATTATCGGCCACTACATCCTGGCTGTTGAAGATATGGGCCAACTCCTATTTGATGTTGCAGGCTTCTGACTATTCTGAAGTAAGTTCGCAGGTGTATATTAACATTTTAGCTGTATACAATCAACATTTTCATGATATTTTGAGCTATAAACAAACAAGATTTTGATTGTTAATGAGGTATGCAGGTTATTAATTAAGTTTTGTCAAAATGAAATTCATCAAATACTTGATGAACAACAAGATTCCATCAATATTCTTTTTTTCCTCCGGTCGTAGCGCGTGTGTATATCCTGCGCAATAACTATAGACAGAGGCGTCACAGCAATATAGACCGTGCAGAGGTAGTGATTAGAGCGATGGTGGTTTGGCCAGATGTCGGGTATACTGGAGTGCGCGTTCGGGCGGTCGTTGCGCGGCGTGTCGTGGGTGGTGGGGGCGTGATCCTGCGCAATAACCATAGACAGAGGCGTCACAGCAATATAGTCCGTGCGGTGGTAGTGATTAGAGCGATGATGGTTTGGCCAGATGTCGGGTATACTGGAGTGCGCGTTCGGGCGGTCGTCGCGCGGCGTGTCGTGGGTGGTGGCGCGGCTGGTGGGCCGCGTGGGGGTCATCCTGAGACACATGTCATCGCAGCCCACTGCTGCTACTAACGCACTGCAACTTCTCACCACACTGGCTCACACGAGACACAAGTAAGTTGCTCTTTGGCTTGACCATCATAACATGTCATGCCATAGCGGTTTTTCAAAATTTCATGGCCAAAGGTTTTGTTTTGACAGTCAATTATGGATAAATTGCTGTGTCATAGCATTTTGCGGTGCTCATGTAAAAAAGTCTGAATGGCTGTCTGACTGATTTTTGCGTGCTTTTGGGTACGTGACCATGAGTAAGCATGGGTCAATCAATAACCAATTTTCGACATCTACTGGAAAAAAAATGAGTTTGTGAATTTGTCAAGTTTGTGTGGCTCGAGTGTTAATATTTTGTTGTGCACCAATTTTACCGATGCCAGCTTACTATAGCCGACCTATGGCCAAGCAATACCGTAGAGAAAGCCTTCTGTTCGTTAAAAATGCTAGTGTAAAAACATGACATCAATAGGGTCTCTGCCACCAGTATTGTCCAAGCTTTCTTTAAACATAAAACGTTGTCATCATTTCACTAATTTCGTATTTTCAGACAAAACCCATTAGCTAATTGTGAAGAGTTCCTAAGCCTTCTTGCTTGGGAAGCGTCAGGCAGCAATTTACCTGGAGCGTATAGAAAAGAGCTCCACAGAGCATTTGCCATCACGGCCACATATGCAGAAGGTATGTTTTATCTAGGTAATAGAGCTAGCTACGAATACTATCTTCTGCCCGCGGCGTCTACGCACTATGGGAATCTTTCGTAAAAACTTGCGCAAAAATATTTTAGTTCATAATCAAGTCCAAAAAGTAGTATTGTTAACGAAAATATGTTTTATATTGAGGAATTTATTGTAAACTAGCTGTGCCCGCAACTTCGTTCGCGTGAAAACCAGAACATTGCGTTTGCAATCCTTCCCGACAACATTTTTGGTAAAACGGTCTTTATAACCAACTTCAAAAAAGGAAGGCTATTGAGTCGCCTATATTCTTTACTTTTTGAAGAGAATACTTAACACATGATACCATTTCATTACATTCTTATCATCTTATCGCCTTCAATAGCGAAGTTTATCAATTCGCCAGTACCTCCGTACTTACCTAGATTTTATAATGGAACTAAAAGTAAAAGTATCTATTAAAATGCAAAGTCTTTTAAAGTCGTTTTTTTTGTTGTGATGATAATTAGAAAGCCGATGCCTGTGATTTAGTTTCATCAGTCATGTTTCAATGTGGCTTTGTAACACGCCTTCGAAATTAACAGAGTTGTATTGTAAATATTTCTTATTTACCATAAATTCCTCATTTATAATGAAAAAAAAAACTAGTAATAATATTTTTGAATTCACATCTCTGGATTATGTTTTTTTGTATTTATTCATTGTATCTAAAAACAAAATAATGTTTTTTTTATTGTAAGTAATTGAAAAAGATTTTTATGCGTTTCCCATGAAACAAAATAAAAACATTACATACTTCCGGGGCAACCTGGGACAACTTTTATTTGCATATTCTGATTAACAAAGAATATGGCTACATTGATTATCAAAAGATAAGACCAACTTTGCACAACTTTTGATATAACCTTTTTGAATTTCCTAAATATTTTTTAAAAACATTTTTATTTTTTACTTTTGTTTTTAATTTAAAATGCTGAAGATTGTTTTCTGTGAGTTTTAAATATAGATTTATGGCTCCAAAAATGTCGAATTCGAGATGTCGAAGGCGCGAGAATTGCCCCCCAGCGCTGACATATTTCTTATGCGAACCGCTAAAGAATGGAATGAACCTTGGCCTTTCAAGGCGAGAATGAATAGGCATTTCCTAGGCAAGCATGCAACACCCTAGACCGCATCCTGTTTGTTAAGCATGATGGTGATGGTGGTCAAATGCCTGCCCAGTTATTACTAAAAAAAAAACAAAAATTTAAATGGCTGATGATGACGACAGCAACTTTGTGGAAAATTTTAACGCATATTATATTTTAGGCGACGTTAGGAATCGACTACTCGCAAGCACAGTAGCGCTACAAGAGAAATTGATGAATCTCATAAACATGGAATCCGATACTGAGCCGGTGCGCAATATGATTGCCGATACTTTGGACTGTTTCATAGGTGTCACTGAAGGTGTGCTCGAGGTTTGTTGAAATATAGTATTTTTTTTCATTTTACGGCAATGATATTATATGTGTGTATTGAAGCAGATATGTTATACGATCTCGCATTGTCATAATTGGGACCCTATATAACGTCCGAATCAAATTACTATCTCTTTCATTTCCGTCCTTTTTCTGTCTAGTGGTCACAGATTTCAACGCAAATCACTATGATGGTTATGTAACCATCATAGTTATCTAGCATAAAATATCATTGTTTTAGCAGTTGCATCCCGAATTGCTTGAATTTGACATATTGTCTAAGCCGCACGTCAGTAGTCCACTTGCGGCGCAAAATTCCTTGAACAGCTATCATTGAGTGACGTTGTTGTTATGATTTTGACCGAATCGAGCGCACTCGACTTGAATATCTTTGCTATCAAAAATAACACCTGTTTTTTAAAAACCCGTTTCCCAGCTATTATTTTTTATTGATGATGGAAATCATCACTTGTTAACGACGGCAGGTATGTCGTCAAAACAACATTCATTAATCAAACCCGTACCGGACACCGGGGGCCAGAGAACAATGAAATATCTATTGTGTCTCATGATCTGGGGCGTGAGAGGTACCGTGATGCACGAAATATTAAAAAATATACTAACCGAATTGAGAACCTCCTCCTTTTTGGAAGTCGGTTAAAAACTGACATTAGTTGACCCATTCGACATTACATGAAGTACAAAGGTATTACACAAAAGCATAATACAAAAGCATGAGAACCAACTACTATTGTCATTCAAATATGTCGTACCTACATCACACTTTGTAATACACCTACAGACTATTTTAAAACTGTGAAAATGAATAAATACAACCAAAATACATATGAATATATATGAATAGCCTCTAAGCTCCCTGAATCACACTTATAGATGCTGTTGAGATGTATCTTGGTCACGATATTATTTATTCTCTTTTTAATCGAACGTCCAATTTATTAGCAAAATTTATAAAATAGAAATAGAACTCAATACCGTTCAGTGCGACCAATCCTTCGAAAGCGAGGTTATTCATTTCATTGATGAATAGTCTTGACAGGCTGATGATGATGATGATGATGAATAGTCTTTATTCAAGCGCAAACGCAACAACGGAGGGAGAACTCCCATCACTATTTCCGCACTTCGCAATCGTCCAGTCACCCATACATACGCGTTATAGTCCCTTGTTTGCCAATTGGCAGTTAGAGATAAGATAACCAGTTCCTCAGTAATTGAGGATTTCGGGAGAGGCTCGCTTCCATCTTCAGCCTTTTCAATACTTAACATCAGTAATGATGAAAGCTAAGATTCTCCCCGTTTTGTTCAAAAAAAGAAAAGAATTATTTTGTAAACCTTTTAAAGTATTCCATCCATCATTGTATAATAATATAGTTCCTTCGAGCCGGATCAATGGCTATGCAAGTAATTAAGAAACTGTGGCACCTATGTATGAGTGCCGGACCAAAACAGTCTCGGAAGCAGGGCCTGATTTAGAGTTCTGACCGCCCTAGGCTAGCTAGGAATATGCGCCCACTAGCTAGCCTCATTTAGGTACGCGCGGTTATTGAGAGCGCAGCGCAGTGCTCTCATATGGCGCACGCAGGAATTTTAATTAAATGCACCTTTTCTCCCAATGATCAAATATAATGTAAGTAAGTCTCCAAAACACAAGCCCCGGCGATGGCCGTGTCTTGCTGATCGCCATTTTACTGGAGATAAGCCTGGACGAGATCGAGATTTAAGACTGAACTGGAGGGAAAAAGAATGGAAAGAGATGGGCATAAATATCACCGGCGAGTAAGTACGTCTCACAACTACGATTTGCTGACAATATAGTCCGACTCTGACCGTATAGAATAGACAGAGAACCAAGGTGACCAACATAGCTCATCGGATAAGCAGGCTAAAGTGGCAATGGATTGGTCACATCGCACGAAGAAGCGACATCCGTTGGGGCAAACGAGTTTGGTGTGGAGACCGCGTTTAGGCAAGCGCAGCGTAGGGCGCCCTGCAACCAGGTGGAGTGACGACCTGCGAAAGGTGGCAGGCAGGAACTGGATGCAAAGAGTTGAGGACTAGGCTCAATGGCGTGAGCTAGGAGAGACCTATGTCCAGCAGTGGACGTCTACGGGATGAAGTAAGTCTCAGCTCAGCGCCGCGCCCGCCGCTCCCTTGGTTCTTGCGCCCTAGGCTCTAGCCTTATTAGCCTAAGTTATTTTTTTTTTGGCCTTAGTATGAACTATCTATTGAAAATAATCTTTGGTCAGGCCGCTCACTTTTTTGTGCAGATTTTTTTTACTTGAAATAGCTACTCAGTTAATGCGGTGACAGGGTTAAGTCCGTATACTTTTTTTCAGGCCTCAGTATGAACTACCTATTGGAAATAATCTTGGGTCTGGCCGCTCACTTCTTTTGTGCAGATTTTTTTTACTTGAAATAGCTACTCAGTTCATGCGGTGACATGAATAAGTCTATATATATATTTTTTAGGTCTTTCTATGAACTACCTATTGAAAATAATCTTTGGTCTGGCCGCTCACTTTTTTTATCCCGATTTTTTTGACTCGCAATAGCTACTCAGTTCTACTAAGTTCTACTAAGTAAAAAAAATCTGGACAAAAAAAGTGAGCGGCCAGACCCGGGATTCTTTTCAATAGGTAGTTCCTATATAGACCTAAAAAAATATATGGACTTAACCCTATCGCGGTGATAGGGTTAAGTCCATATAATTTTTTATATGAACCACCTATTGGGTCTGGCTGCAATTTTTTTATATGGACCTACTTTGTATAGAGATTGCCTGATGTCCCTTGTTTTTTTCAGGTGGGGACAATGGATGAGCAGTTCATGATGTTAATTGGTGCCTTAGATAAGATACCTGGTATTATATTTAGATATCACAATTACCCCGCGGTCGTCCTTCCGTCATTGAATTTGCTCGCGAAGAGTGCCAAGAGAATGTTGCACTCTGTACAACCACAAAATGTTAATAAGTACGTATTTTCTTGTCATTATTCATTAATACATAACATAATAAAATGTTTCTCTCATATATGTTATTGTTCTAATTTTTCATTTTAGATTTTTAGAGGTGTGTAACACCACTTTCGAAGTTTATTTGAAATGGAATTCTGGGAAGATATCGAGTATTCCACAAGATGCCGAAGAAGAAGCTTATGAGGTAAAAACTAAATTTATTCGAACACAACTTTCTTCTTAATAGATAGATGGATCTTATGGGAAAAATATGAGCTACCTTTTTCTTGTTATAAGATACATTTTATACTAGAAACAAAAAATACTTTTGAAAAAAGTCAATATTA
Organism: Chrysoteuchia culmella; assembly: GCA_910589605.1. Taxonomy (NCBI): domain Eukaryota; kingdom Metazoa; phylum Arthropoda; class Insecta; order Lepidoptera; family Crambidae; genus Chrysoteuchia; species Chrysoteuchia culmella. Next base: position 15,493,044 of record OU342653.1, read on the forward strand.
GAACATCTTAGGGAAATATATCTTTGAAAACTAGCATTGTAAGTGCAAATATTTTAAAGTCATTTCAAAGGCTTATTTAAAGAAAGAGCACTACCTCACCATTTAGATATGTTGCTGATCTAAGCTGTGAGTTATATCCTATCCATATTTTAGCTTAAGTATATATTTATATTAAATATTATGTAAGTTTATTGTTAGGTATATAGTATTTATGCTTTTAAATGTATTTGTTTATGTATTTGGATTTAGTATATTGGTTTTCATTACGCCCTGTACACCTGTAGCTACCCTCATCATACTCTATTCTCTTATCCTGTCCATCCTAAGGTTGTTTTAGTGATAAGGCCGCCAATTGTATGTTTCTCTTTGTTTGTTTTTATGTTTTGAGTGTACAATAAATATTAAATAAATAAAGAATGTTACATACTGCTGACAGCATAATAATTATCTCCAGGACATCTGCGCACTAATGGAAGTGATATGCTGCATAGCGAGGAGCGGCGCGGAGCGAGGAGTGGGCGATACTTGCGCGAGGGGACTACGATTATTACTGCCACTGATCACTCCACCATTGTTAGCGCTACCAACTCTCGCGCATCAAGCATATAGAATGCTGCGGGATTTAGATGCGGCTGATCAGGTACGATTTTTATTCAGTCGTTAGTTTGTGTTGATTTGGACCGAAAACCGAAAATGATTTCAAGTAGGTCTATTACCATGATGTGAGTTAACCATAACATAATATTTGTTATTCATGTTTGTTTCAGCTTACGAATCTTCCAATAGACGACTTTAACATGGTAGTGACTGCGTTACGAATCGGTCTCACTGCCGTCTCCTACGACGTATCGACTTTGTGCTGCGACACGATAGTAGGGCTTTCGAATAAGGCACGCACGTTAGGCGAAGACAATCCATATGCGATGTCACTGTTAACTCTTGCAGAGTTATTATTGATGCTTATAATTAAAATGGAGATACCGCCTGACTCTATCCCGGCTGCCGGTGCCGCCATCTATGCGTTGACATGTGTCAAACCAGCTTTGTTAGAAGGGTTAGCGAGGCAGCTGATCGAAGCCTTCGCGATCAATGACCCCGCGAACGTACCCAGACTAGAAGAAGCGTTCAGAGTCCTAACAAACGGTGTGTTGTTCGACGGTATGAGACCACACAAATTCCGCTTCCAAGACAACTTCGATAAGTTCCTTGCCAATGTCCATGGCTTCCTAATTGTAAAATAAATATTAGTTAGAACTGACTGAGATAAACGTTTCGTAAGTTGCGAATGCAATTTGGAGTTTTATGAATCTGACATAAGATGCGGTTTCAGTGGGCTAAACGCGAGAACGCTGAAGTTAGCTAGATATTTTATGAAATTTTGCGATGGAATCTGTCGTTGCTATGAATTTTAGTATAAATTCATACGCTGGCTAAGCAATGTGGCTGTTGTAGTGTAAACTATTATGTAATTTTTGCGATTTCTATCGAATATATTGTAAAATGATCTTTTTAAATTACTTAAGCTTAAAAATGATGACATGAAAACAATGACGTGAACCAAATGTTCTAAGAATATTTTTTCGTAATTAGTAAGACGAACAACATTCGAAGTGGATAACTGAGTATCATAAATTATGGTCCATTTGAAACCTACTTATTTAAGTGCCATGATCGAGCAAAGTTTGGTGATTGGTTAAAATGTGAAGTCGTGGTCAAGGTATAGGTATACCAACCTAGAGTGATGTCATTTCGAATTAAAATACAACAAATGTTATCTTTTATTTTTAAATACCACAAAACGGGTTAGATTATAAGTAACCCAATTATTTTCTAATATTCAAAGTTTTTTTTTATTAAATAAAGAAGCATTTAGTGCTTTATTGCTATCAGTATGTTTAATCAATTAATTTGAAACTTGTAAGAATTGCTAGACCGCGACTATGTATCGTTAAATATTTTATGGCCTAAATAACAGGGTGCTTCTCGACTCCAATATATATGTTAAAAATATAATTTATTGCAGTTGCCGTTATTTAGGGAGTCTATTATTAGTTTTGTTTCGTATTATATATTGCCACAACACAATATTTTGTTATCAATTAACACAAGTATCTTATTTCACAACGAAAACATAGGTAAAGTTTTATGAAACTGGTTGTGAATGCGTAAAATGCAGAGATAAAGATATACACACTGTGGTATTACATTATTATTATTATTAGAAGTTAGATCGGATAAGTACACATAGTACTTACGGCTAGTTAGAGGAATTGTGATTCTACTATGCTAAGTATTCGTAAACTTATTGAGTTTACATAATATTTTAAGAGAAGTGTTAAGCACTTTTAATATTTATTGCAGGTTTTTACTCCGTCTTTATTGAACTAGAGATAAAGTCGATTTTAAAGTACCTACTATTTAAATATTTCCTTTTAGCATATCATTTCAATTTATAAGTCTACGCTTAGAAATCTTATTTTTGTACAAAATTAAAACTTCTTCGAACTCAATGCACTTAAAGAACTTATAGAATGTAATGTACAGTCAACAGCACGTCAGGCTTTATATTTGCTTAACAAAAACGCTATTTCGAGTGGCATAAGTTCGCTTTGCGCTCTCAAAGTAAAACCGTAAAGCCTCACCTGCTGCCGTGTGTACAGCGATCAATTTTACAGTTACTACGAGACCAAGACAATTAGGCGCATGACAGGTTTTGCAGTTTTGCCATCTAAGGCCCACTTCTATCACCGCAATTTTCGTATTATCTTAACTATTAGCGCTACAGTCATAAACTGATTGATTACCGTTTCTTGAAATTTTGGTTTTAGTTAGTTTTTATAAGTTTTCTCAGCTGTCATGCGCCTAATTGTTTTGGTCATGTAGTACTTAAATTATTGTATATACCTAAGTAGATATTTTTAATAGCTTGCTCCCCCTTTCTCTCTTTCGCTCTCACACAATCCTAAATGCAGATATAAATGAATAGAATCATCAAATTAAACGTCTTAAAGTTTAACTAAAATTATGGACTGATAAATAACGAAATAAAGATAAAAAATCGAAGCATACAGAATGTCTATTTTATTGATGAATCTCTATAATCTTCATGCGGAAGCTGCTGTGATTAGCTATAAGTATCTCTTTCCAATACTGAATTGAAATGAGTATAGATAGAATTAACTAATAAATGTATTCATTACTAGTCATGGTTTCTATTAATTTGATAAGGAACTTAGAAGATTGTTGAAATTCATTAATAAAATAAATGCTTTTATCTGTAAATCATTTTAATACTACCCTTTTTATCGACAAGAAAACTTCTTGCCTCGATAAAAAATATTAAGTTGTTCCATTTTTGTGAGATTGAAATTTTGAATGCAATAAAATTAGACTTTTATTAGACACAAACACCTTAAAGGTCAAAACGCACTACAACGTCGCGGCACCGTTATAGTGCGTTTTGACCTTTAAATGTATTAACTATTAATGAAACCGGTATGCTCATTCTGCATTCAATGCCTTCGCAGTATTGAATAATATTTGAAAAAAAAACCAGTAAAAATATATATTGTCTGTGTGTTATTGTAGATGATCTACATAAATTATATTTTAATACTGACAGTAAATTGAAAATATTCTAATTACTTATAGACTTGTGGCCAAGCTTATGGAGCAAGAATGAGAGTTGAGAATACTTTATATATCATTATTAATGGTTTGCAATAAAATAAGCCTTATTCATAGCTTGTTCAAATACAGATCGAAATCAGTACGGAATAAGCGGTGATTATGCAAATTGCTTAGAATAATGATATACTTGTACAGATCCTATAAAACTTTCATAAATTATAATATAACACAACACTCAAAGCTTCACGTGTTGTCGACTGTTCTTGACAAGAAACTTTAAAGTGAGGAAGGGCTGAACCACATTTAATCGAATTTACGTCTCTGATTTTCCGTTGCGCTAATACAATTAACTCCAAATAAAAATCTCACGCTCCTCTGCGGTTAAATGTGTGTATAATCATAGCACACATTTAACCGCAGAGGCGCTTATACGTCCTTGGCCCTTATTTATTTTTTATAATTTATAAAGTGCCACTTCCGCTCTGCTCTGATATAAAATCATCACAAGTAATAAGTCGTATATTGAATGCATATTCTCCCGCGCACCACATATGAATTACTTTTTATAATACTCTGTGGAATAGGAAATAAATATAGGAAATATATTTTTGTTAATTAAGTAAATGGCATGTTAAGTTAATTACTGCCCCGTTTAAGTAAACCCGTATCCGCGATTCTCCAATGAGGCTTTATTATCATAAAGAATGTTAATTATTACTTTAACTAGCTAGGTATCCATTAGCTCAGAGACCTAGTTGTGTAACTCAATATCACAGTCGCAGTCATTTTGTGCACAGTCAACTTCGGTTTTATAAATAATTATGTTGAATAATCTGTATTTGTTTTTGAACCTTGACTTGATAGAAATTAAGCTCGGGTGGGGCTGTTACCTATCGACGCGACAGCAATAAGTCACGTATCACCTAGCAACCGCACTGCTATTACAGTGCGTCTTCTGCCGAACAATCGATGAACTACAGTGTGCATTCATTTAGTTCCTGTTACTGCTACCAAATTGCTTTTGGCGCCAGCGCCGCGTGGCAGCGCGGCGTCTCACTCTCGCACTCTTGGTAGGAGCGCGAGAGAGTGAGACGCCGCTATACGAACCGAGTGATTAGCCAGCTATCACATACGTAATACCATTTTTATTTTGACGTTCCGCGTCGATCGCGCCATATCTGCGTGATTATTGCAAATTTTTAAGTAATAGTCCCGCCGAATCGTTCTAGAAAGACGTATTATATAAGTTTTCTTGGCCGTAAACGTACTGACTGAGTAATTAATTCCTTTGTAACATCCGTATTGAGCTTTTTTTATTAGTTATTTGTATTTCTAGAGTCCTATATATATATAAATAAAAAAACTCTTGAGAGAAGCTGTCTCCTCTCTCCTTCCAACATTCGAAAATGAGCTCTATTGCTATGGGAATAAGCGAACCACATTTTAGTTCCAGTAATATTCCACGGGACTTTTTGGATTAAATGGTCTCTTTCAGCTATGGCTCTCACATGTATGTCAAACTGGTAGCGATTGTAATAAAGTAGTTACACAAGCACGGGTCAATACTACGCTCATACGCTGAAGTTATTTCGTATTCGAATGTTCTGTCTGTACCTACCCTATGTTAAATAAATTGTACAAATCTAACTTCAAGTTTATTCTTTTAACATCCCAATAGAGCATGCAACATGTTGGTATACGTCCCGGCAAACACCTTGACCCTCTCGCGGCGAGAACAAAGATATATAAATAAATTTCATACAAACGCTCCTATTATCTAGCCCACGTTAAGTTTCATGAAGAACTTGTATTATTGATACTAGATAACGGATAAACATACTTATATACTTTTTTGTAAATACATACATAATATAGATAATAAACGCCCAGACCAAAACAAATAGACATGTTCACGCACACAAATATTTGTTTTGTCCGGGGATCGAACCCGGGACTACTGGCGTAGGAGGCGGGTTTAGTACCCCTGCGCCAAACAGGGGCCGTACCGCGCAAGTGGCGTCGGCATCGAAATCGGCTTCATTTGACAGATGGATGTGACACATTGCTGCTTCTTTTTGACAAATGAAAACTTTTTTTTTTATCCAAGGACTAAGAGCTATATGACACATTGATCTGTCAAATGAAGTCGATGTCAATGCCGACGACACTTGCGCGGTAGGGGCACAGGGGGGCTATCGCGTAAAAAATATGGACATGGGCTTCATTTGACAGTTAAATGACCATATATGGTAATTTTATGAGCTTCAACTGTCAAATGAAGCCCATATCGATACTCAGATTTTTTACGCGATAGCCCTGCAGGAGCTCTATTTTTGATTCACTCGTCTCCAGGATTCTACTGATTTTCGTGCGACGTTTGAGTTTCCGTATTCCGTAAAAGCAACCTTGCCCGTATATACATAGCTTCGCTTTTCGCCTGTAGTACCGCCTCCCAACACGAGCGCGCGAGGGGCAAAGCGAAAAGCGTGCTATGTCTACTCATGCAAGGTTGCTTATCGCCTGATCGCCTCGCCACTCGCGCGACGAGTGATTCAAAAATAGAGGTCCAAGTCGTCGAAAGAAGCGCAGTAACTACATTTGTCAGCAAATAAATCGAGCCACTGCGTTCGGCGTTATCTTCATACAAACATTCTCACTTTACAGTCTCATTATTCTAAACGTATAAACAGTTGCGTAAACATTTGTACGTCGTTGTATGAGTCAAATACTCGACTTGCAAATAAACGTCCTAAAAATTTATGGTAATTTTATGAGCTTCAACTGTCAAATGAAGCCCATATCCATATTTTTTACGCGATAGGGCTGCTGCCCCCCTATCGCGTAAAAAATATGAAAAAATTACCTTATATGGTCATTTAACTGTCAAATGAAGCCCATGTACATATCCATAATATGGATATGTATAATATATATAATAATATTATTATTTACGTGATAATATGTTTTGTGCAGTTCATAAAGTTCAATGCCGTTAGCCAAGATAAAAAAAAAATGGTTGACGTTAACATCATAGAGATACAACATGGATAACATTGAAAGAAAGACATGACATTGACATTATTCATTATTGACAAACAGCTGTTTATGTTGTGATCTCTGTGCTGTGATGCATCTGATTTTTTCAATAAAAATCAACCAGTACCTAATTATTTTGTAATTTTATTTATTTTTTATTCCGTCATGAGTATTGAACTACAAGATCCTTCGTTCAATTCATCTGGAGTCTCATCGCACTTTGATAGCAGTGATGATGTCGAAACGACAAAAGTGAAAAACTTCGCTCGAGATACGCTCAAGGCACGGATTTTCTTGGGTCGTTATGTAGAACGCCGCTTGATTGACCAGCGTATTGGTTATCGAGACGTCGTATTACTGAGTCCAGCAGAAGTTGAGCTAAGAAAAGACCTAATAGACGTTCGACACAAATTCAGAGTTGCATCTCCACCGAGCCACAAACCCATCATTGGTATTATTGACGCTGAATTACTTGACTTAAATTCTACTGGTCTTTGTATTTGTACTGAAATAGAAAACCAACCATTTGGACCCTTCTGGTTCCAAATCAAAAGTATAAAGTACAGGCCAGGAGAAGTTATGGTATCTGTGAAATGTTTGAGGTATATATCAGAAGCCTATCTGGAAATTGAACCAATACTTACTGGAGCAGCAGCACCAACAAAGAGCATAGAATCTAGAGTTAGTAAGTCTGATAACTCTGTGGAGACATTAAGTGATTCTTACAAAGATATTGTTGCAGTTTTAAAGGATGCTTTATCAATACGAAATGTGAAAGAGTTTGTAAAATTTCTTTTTGCATTAGTCATAGCAATTTTCACAGGAAGTACTGCATTTGTAAACTTCTTAGGCAATTTTGTTTTGGCTTTACTAAGAGAAATGTCAATACTCATTAAAAACTCCACCCCAATGTTTTTGGGTTTATTAGATTTTTTTAGTAAGATTGTAGGTGGTTTTTACATACTTTTGGCTATGTTTTTTAAGCAAAACAATCCACCTCCTCCACATCACAGAAATGTTCCATATTACCAACAACGGTATCCACCAGTGGAACATTATGATGATAAACATTTTGATTAGGAAGCAGTAAGATTTGATGAGTTATAAAAGTGAGACCGTTTTGGACTTCTTATATTAATTTTGATTGACTATTTGTAGAAATGCCAACTTTGTGGACGTTTTCTTTTGGTGCATTTGTAAAGAAGTTTCAAACTGTAGTCTTAATCTTATTCTGGGCCTGTATTTTAATATTGGACATTATTAGGTATTCTTTTGGATGTTTATTATTCTAGATCTCATGGTGGAGCATATATAAAATTATTAGCAATTCACACCAAAGTTACATATTATGTATCTATTTAAGCTAGATGCTAGATAATATATACTTTTTTTTACTTTCGTAGAGTAATAAGTACTTCTAAATCACATTTCAGAAATGTTTGAGTAAGTAATTCCACAAGATGCATTTATGTTTATAAGTATTGTACTTACTCTAATTTCTGGAATAAATGGGATTTACATGTATGATGTTACAGTTATTTTGGGTTCAATAATTACAAAGGGGTAATTTTATAACTATTTTGTATTATAATAAATATATTGTTTACACATACATTTTTATATCTGTATTTATTATTTATTTGTAAGGTGAATAAATTATAAGCTTTTAACTTAATTTCTTTCTTTTTGAATTGGAACAATAATGACTGAACTTCTATATTTGCCTGAAAAAAAACAACAACTACAGTAAAGTCTAGAGTTAAATGATACACATGCTATACTACAAATTTGTGGAATCAAATTTGCCTCAGTTGATACACTCTATATTTCCTCCCCTAGAAGGTCAGGGAAATGCTCTCATTAGTTCGCAAAGTTTCAGAATATATATACAGGATCTAAAAAATCTATGGGCCCTGGAGGCGATCTACCTTAAATCCTTTAGTTCGCTAATTTTTCTGAAATGAAACATTCCTTTATTTTCTTAAAGAAACAAAACTGCATTCAAAGATTTTTGTAAAATTTTCAAAATAAAATTGCTTTAATCCGTATCATTGAGTTTATAAGTCTAGTTTTCATGTGTTTCCTTTAATGTAATTTACTATGTTTGTTAGAGAGAGTTGATCCTTTTGATTGACCCTATCGATTGGTGGCATAAAAGTACAGAATGTTATTTCTTTACAGCTTTTAGCTGGATCGATTCCTGGGTGTGGGAATCGTATTTACAAAAATGTTTGAATGCAGTTTTGCTCGTATTGAAAAATAAAGGAATGTTCCCTTTTAGTAAAATGAGGAGATTAAAGGCAGGTTTAGACGGAGACTATTTTCAGCCGCCTAAATTGCGGCGCCTAGAAAAGGCACCGTATAAACACTTTCGGCGCCATTTTTTCGCGGCATGCCAGCTCTGGCACGGAATAGAACGCGCGCCTATTTTTTGGCGCCAGTGATCTCCGCCCGCGTCCCTCGCTGCCCTATTTTTCGGACTCGTGTAAACACGTCGCTGCCAGTGCGTGCCAGTCGCTAGCACGCCTCCGTGCCGTAGTAAACTAGGGTGTACCTTCTTCGAGTAAAATGGCGCCGAAACTCAGTGAAAACGAAGTATTAAAGCTTGTTCAACTATATAGAGAACAAGAATGTCTTTGGGACAATAGAAGCGAAGACTATCGAAACAAGGAAAAGCGCCTAACAGCGCTGCAAACAGGTTAGGAATGTCTATAGAAGGATTAGACATCAATAAAATAAAGGCGAAAATTTTAACTCTCTGGAGTGCGTACTATTATTTAGCACTAAATTGTCCTGAATTCATTTAAATGATGGACATATAGCGTAGAAAGACTGGCGCAAAAACTAGCACCGTCGGCTGTGGCGGTGTGCTACCACAGAATACTTAATAGTACAAGGCTACTGAAAAGGCACCGTGTAAACGACTAGTGTCGCTTTGCTGGTCACTGGCGGCGAGATTTAGGCGGCTGAAAATAGTCAATCACTGTCTAAACGGTCTGAAGATGTGCTGTACGGTACACACTGGCGCCGTAATTTAGGTGCCTCAAAATAGTCTCCGTCTAAATCAAAAGGTATTTAAGGTAGATCCCCTCCAGGGCCCATAGATTTTTTGTGTCCGTTTCGACTGCTCGGCCACAGTGTCCCAGAAATAAAACGACTACGTCAACATTACGAAGTAATTTGTAGAAAACTAATAAAGAAAACCGCAAATTTGCAGAACCGATATTCAGAAAGTTATAAGGGCTTAACCATGGCCGCGCAGTCGAAACGTGGAGAACTGCGCGGCCACGGAGATCTCAGATACGGGAGCTACATAGACATCTCATTCTTTTTGCTAATCACTGATATGATTTCGCAGAAATTGTAGAAAGTCCTAATAAAGCCTTGAAGTATGTACTTTACGAGCTATAGTTCTTTAAAGTCGTGGCCGCGCAGTTGAAACGGTGACAGCCGAGCGAAAATAGGGATCTCAGAAACGGAGCTTCTCAGAGGTCCCATTCTTTTTGCTAATCAGAGATACGATTTCGCAGAATTTATAAAAAGTTAGAGTAAAGCCCTAAAGTTTGTAGTTCACGACCTGTAGATCTTAAAAGCCATGGCCGCGCAGTCGAAACGGTTAGAACCGCGCGCCCACTCAGATCTTAGAAACGGAGCGTCGTAGAGGTTCTATTCTTTTTGCTAATCACTGATACGAATGTTGATAGTATATAAATGGCTGGCATAAGGACCTGCATGATATTTAAATAAACCCCTGCGTGTTTCATGAAAACGCCTATAATTTTTGAATAGTTATTTCATGATTCAGAGATTGCTAAGGTACTGAGTACTTACTTTTGCAACTACTATAGGTACGTGCCTCGTACCTAAGATCTTTAAATCTCAATTAAATTAGATATTGCGTCATGTAATTTGATTAAATATTCCGACGAAGGCGTCGAAACGTTTTGTGAGAAAAATTACCTGTAAAGCTAGAAGTAGGGTGACCATGATTTGTATTGCCTCAAACAGACATTTCCAAAGAATTAAGTATGCAACGTCATAAGTTTGTATACTTTGTTTCTTTTTAGCATTGGTATCAGAGATGAAGTGAAAGGTGAATTTCAATAGCATAAATAAGTGCTTAGCCAGACTGAACACGCGGGCGCGGCGCGATGTACTCCTATATGAAACCTTATTCGAGTGTCCACAGTGGGCACGCGGATGGGCGCGGCTAGTAAAATTTCATACGTTTGAGACATCGCGCCGCGCCCGCGTGTTCAGTCTGGCCAAGCACTTAATCTGATTTCAGAATGCGTTCGCATCGATACTTTTTGTGGTTGCGGTGCTGTGTAGTGTAGGTAAGTACTATATCCTCATTTCTCACGTCAGCTCTGGTAAAAATACGTATACGTCCCTACTTAATACTTAGACTAAAAAAATTATAACCTATTATTATTATTTTTTTTTCAAAATCGCGGCCATCAATAATAAAAATAAAAAATATAACAACTTGTAGATAATTATTTGTTAGTTTATAAGTGTTAGTCAAATTATGAAAACGAACTGTGATTGTTAATAATTATGTGATTTAAAGTCTACTTTAATACAACTGCCTATTGTTATATTTTATATTAAGATATTAAGCATCATTTATCATTTATTTATTTTTATTTAAACTGTGATTTCTTGCGTACTTAAGTATTTCTGTGTCTTGGTAGTAGTATCGTAAAACTTTCAATGTTCATTATGGGACTGTTTTATTTCTAGCAGCCATTTTTAGTCTAAGTCCGTATTGGTGCCAGAGCTGATGGGAGAGATAAGATTATAGTATCTAAACACAGTACCGCAACTGCAACATGTAGGCATCGATACGAACGCATTCTGAAATCAGCCTTATTTACTCTATTGAAATTCACCTTTCAATTCAACTCTGATACCGACACAAAAATAGAAAAGTATTTTGTCAGATGGAAATACAAAAACAGTTACGATATCGTTATGATCAAGAACGTAAATAAAACAATGGTACTTGTACAAATCATAATACGTTGCATACCTATTTCAAGGAAATATAAATGAGTGTCCGATTATATAAGTGTTTTCTTTGTCAATATGTTATTGTTAGTATGTATACGAAAACGGTATAAATATTTTCGTATCTGTACCTATACTTTCCTTATCCAACTAACCATACGTAAACCTCATTATGATAAGTAATACCTACGTGATTAAAATGGCGACGCCTTTGGAAATGTCTGTTTGACGCAATACAAATCATGGTCACCCTACTTCTAGCTTTACAGGTAATTTTTCTCACAAGACGTTTCGACGCTTCGTCGGAATATTTAATCAATTACACGCAATATCTAATTTAATTGAGATTTAAAGATCTTAGGTACGAGGCACGTACCTATAGTAGTTGCATAAGTAAGTACTCAGTACCTTAGCAATCTCTGAATCATGAAATAACTATTCAAAAATTATAGGCGTTTTCATGAAACACGCAGGGGTTTATTTAAATATCATGCAGGTCCTTATGCCAGCCATTTATATACTATCAACATTCGTATCAGTGATTAGCAAAAAGAATGGAACCTCTACGACGCTCCGTTTCTAAGATCTGAGTGGGCGCGCGGTTCTAACCGTTTCGACTGCGCGGCCATGGCTTTTAAGATCTACAGGTCGTGAACTACAAACTTTAGGGCTTTACTCTAACTTTCTATAAATTCTGCGAAATCGTATTTCTGATTAGCAAAATGAATGGGACCTCTGAGAAGCTCCGTTTCTGAGATCCCTATGTTCGCTCGGCTGTCACCGTTTCAACTGCGCGGCCACGACTTTAAAGAACTATAGCTCGTAAAGTACATACTTCAAGGCTCTATCAAGACTTTCTACAATTTCTGCGAAATCATATCAGTGATTAGCAAAAAGAATGAGATGTCTATGTAGCTCCCGTATCTGAGATCTCCGTGGCCGCGCAGTTCTCCACGTTTCGACTGCGCGGCCATGGTTAAGCCCTTATAACTTTCTGAATATCGGTTCTGCAAATTTGCGGTTTTCTTTATTAGTTTTCTACAAATTACTTCGTAATGTTGACGTAGTCGTTTTTTTTCTGGGACACTGTGGCCGAGCAGTCGAAACGGACACAGATTTTTTCCATACTGTATATATTTCTTGCGCAGGTCAAGGCCGTAAGAAGCAATAATCTGATGCTCAATAAATATCTCATTAATTAATGAAAGTATTCCGAAACAATTCCAAAGTATTACGAAACTTCGCCAGCGGACAAAAAGAGTATCTCGGCGGCCTATGCCTAACTTTTTTTTGACCAATTCTAATAACCGCAGCCCGGCACTAGCTACGATAAGGAATCAAAAAACCTCATTCATGCATGCTACCGTCTCATATTTCGACCAATCAATCTTCAAGCTGTACTTATAGTTTTTGTGCATTTCACACCAGGCAGGAAATGGAGAGAGACGACCAAGCTAGATAATAATTAACTATAAAGATTTATTTGTACCGCTATTAAACTTTCTTGATCTATTCAGCAGACCCGAATGGTCCATTCGTGAAGTTCCGGTTACGTGACGATCTGTAACATGCGAGATAAAATATCAAGTACTCTTGTGAAAAAACCCCCGCTGAGGCAGGTAATCGTACACTTACATTGCAGGCGCTTAAAATGCGCGCTTTGTTTATAATATAAAAATAAAGCGCGTATATTTTACTTTCCTACTTTGTATTAGTTTGTATACCTTTTTGTTTTGTTGGATTATTAGTACGAAACTTGGTAGGAGCTACCCCTAAGCCCATCTTGGATTTATTAAGTTTACGTGCATTTGTTTTTCTCGGTGGATATTGGACTATTTCATTTTTCATATGTATTGGCTGTAAAGTTTCATAAGTTTTAATATAATTTACTTCAAAATATCAAACAACCAATAAAATTTTGTGTTTGGTCAATACCTCTGTTTCTATTTCTGCTATGACTAGCGCTTTGGATGCTTCTGTTTCTTCATTTTCTTTAGCAATGTTCATCGTCACTATATTGCTAAGTATTTTTGTTAAAACTATATTCATTTCACTGCTATCATATTCGACGAGTAGTCTTTTGAATAGTGTTAGTAAAAGTGGTAAGTTTGATGTTAATTCGACTTTGCCAGTTTCTCGGCTAGTCAGGTCATATAACAATTCCAAATGTGAAAAGAGTTCAGTTAATGTCATATATTGCCTATAATCAATGAGGGCAAATAAAGTCTTCTTTCCCACTCCTAAAAGAAAGTCGTATATTTTATGTAACAATACACATTCATATTATATTATTCATATTATATACTCTGATTGATTCAATTTACGTGCACCTACCTACTAATTCTAATTCAACTCGCTAATAACACTGAATAGCTTAGTGTAACTTTAATCTGTATACATAGGTTTTATTTTTTCTCGTCTACTAGGTCGAATCATAATATCAGTGTTAACACTTTCGGTTATTCGACTCGTCGAGTTGTTTTGGTGATATCTCATTGATTTTGGACTTGGGATCCTGTTTAAGAACTTCGGTTTACCTTCATCAACTGGTTTGTAGTAGTATGTTATATTCATATTCTGCGTCAAAGGGGGGTTCATTAAATTCAATGTGGCGTTCAATGCTTCCAAAGTTTCGAACTCTAAAACATTTGATTTCTTTCTTATGACTTTTTTCAGATCGTTTGTGATTTTGGAACTGAAATTTAAATATCGTCGTCCTTCTTCCAGCTGCGCTAGTTTGTAAAGAAAACTAGATGTCAGGGCCTAGAAGACGGTTTCATAATAGATTATTGGTTTTTAATGTGCAAAAAGTGAAATAAAATCATGAATACCTAGGTGTTTTATTTATAATTTCAAAGACAGGAACGGAATGATTGCTAACCTGCGTAACGGTGTCTCCATAATGCTCGTATTTAAATGGCCATGAAATGTACATAACCACTATACAGTGATCATCGAAAATATTGCAGATGTCTGCGTGTGCGCAGCCTTGAATTATTTCTACTTTTTCTGTGTGAGTACCTTCTGCTAATCCCTGCAATGAGGAACATATATAAAAATATTCAGTATGGTACCTACCCTAGGAATAATTTAAAGATATGGTAGGTTTTTTATTTTATTTGGCGACCTGTTTCGCGCAGAGGGTACTAAGCCCGCCTTCTGTGCCAGAGGTCCCGGGTTCGATCCTCGGACAAAACAAATATTTGTGTGCATGGTCTGGGTGTTTAATATGTATATTATGTATGTACCTATTTGTAAAAGTATTTAAGTAGTTTATCCGTTATCTAGTATCCCTAACGCAAGTTCTTCATGAAACTTTACGTGGGCTAGATAATTGGTGTGAAGGTTACCTTGGGGGAGGCGTAGCGGTAAGTCCTGTAGTGGACTGCGATAAGCTGAATGATGATGATGTACAATGATGTACAAATGTACAATCGGGGAACTTCCCGGTTGATCAGTAGAGTTTTTTGAAGAAAGTTATCTCAAAAAGTGGTATACTTATAGAAAACGTTTATATCACCAATATAAGAGCTTTAATAGGTAGTTCATTGTCTAAATAAATTATTTCTATAAACTTAAAACTTTCCGAAATATCGAAAAACTACTGGTCAACCGGGAAGTTTCCCGACTGTACGTTTATAGCAAAAAAAAGAGCTACAAAGGAGAAGCGCTTAGCCATCATCATAACTGACGTTAAGTAGTGAAAGACTGAAGGTGGAAACGCACTACTCCGCAAGAATGCTCAAGTACTGAGGAACTGACTATCCTATCTCTTCTGCTGGAACACAACAACGCTGAAAACATTGTTGCTATGGCGACAGACTTTGATATTATAAGATGATGATAGCTAGCTACTACCACCAACCAAACCGAATACAATATGTATACTGGCAATTGAACCCGGGACCTCTGGGTCTGTAACAGTCGTTGTGACTAAATAAGCGGTTAACTTAAGCACATTAAGTTAACGCATTTGGATTAAGATAAAGTTCAACCGCACCGCAACATGGTTAAAAAATAAGTATTTACTTCGTTTAGAAACAAGAGAGCCTTCTTAGTGTAATCCCCATTCATGTACAGGAACTTCTTGAGTATACGCATGTTTTTAATAACTTCGCCGGCGACACTAGTCCGGTATTTAGTGTCTTCATTGAAATGTATTACAAAGTCGTTGTATTTATGATCGTTCAAACAATAACATTTTCTGGTCAGCCGCTTGTACACCGAACAGTCATCATCGTCATCCTAAAACAATTTTAATTTTCATGAAGAGATATAAGTACCTACCCACTGTTTTTTTAACCTAAACATTAAGGAACTGACTGAGTTCTGTAGATACCTATCTCTAATAATTTCATAATTTAAATTAGGAAAGTATTAGAGATAGGACTAAGGAATAGAAAAACGGAATCGGACATGGCTTGGGTGATCAAACAACCTTACGGGGGGTAGTTGCCAAGTTATATAAAACTAGGTAATCAAAAACATAAATAATACCGTAATCAATCTACTTAGTTATTCACTTAAATTTAATTAATGATAATAATAGTAACTATGCAGGTACCTGAATATAAATTGAGTCTAAAACTTTCGCTTGATGTTCCAATTTCTTTAACGCGTTTGCGTTTAAAATGTCTGTTGCAGAGGCAGGCTGAAATATTGAAGTGTTAACCAAAAAAAGAGAAATAAATGTGTACTTTTTTGCTTTTGATTATGTAAAAAGTTACGATTAAATAAATTAATAATAATACTTACCTACATTCGTAAACTTAATTACCTAACAAAAAAATGATAAAATCGTAAATTAAAAAACGAGAAGCCGTACCTACATTTTTTGCTAGAGGGTTGGTTTTCAGCAGTTTATTGAATTCAGCATCGTCTAATTTAATATTTTTCCCATGAGTTTTTGACTGGATTTCTTCCAATACACTGAGTAACTTCTTAGTACTTTCTTTCAATTTTGTTATAGAATTCTGAAATACAAACAAGTGTTGTTCGTTTGTGGAAGAAATCTTTGTTTACAACAGTACCTCAGTTTATAGGTAGTAACTTAATTAATCGAGAATAGTTAAATGGTTGATTACCAAATTTACATGACAGTATGGCTCAGTCGATTCTCTACATTGATAGCACTCTTCCTCACTGTCATTTCTTTCTTTTCCTGTTTTTCTTGATGTGGCAGGGCGTGATGGTATAGTTGGCTGTTCTACTTTTTTGTGAGTTTGGCACGCTAAACTTAGATTTGGATCTACAAAGTCACCTAAGTCGCCGTATTTTACCCTGCCTTGTTCTCCAGCGGTATTTCTTAGTTCACTGTTGGCGGAAGAATAATTTGACTCGTCCGATTCATAGGCTTCTTCATACATTATCATTTTGACTAAATCTTTACTCCAACATATTCATTTTTTATAAACTTTTTTCAAAATAATAAGTAAGACGGTTTTGGACGAGAGAGTTATTAACAGAGTTAAATTTTTATTATGAATCCTTTTTGTAAAAAGTTAGGTAATCGTAACTTAGCCATTTTTAAATTTTGTGCCAAAAGTCCAAGATCTGAAATTATATTTTTTTGCTTATTTTTTTACTGGCCCTGGCTGCACGGACTGCTTTCAGTCGAAAAATACTTGAAAATACTGTATTTTTCGACTGAAGGCAAAGTTACGATTGCCTTCAGTCGAAAAATACTTTTCTACGAAAAATCTTTCTACGGGTAGCTCATACCCGTAGAAAGAAACATACATTATGTATTCTAGTGATCAAAATCTGTCTGTGCTTTCAACAAGCAGAGCGAGTACTTTTATTTTTATTATTCCTTTACTAAAAATTGAAGCATTCCGCCCGCAACTTCGTCAGCGCGCTATTATAATAAAAAACAAACATTAAAGCGCGGGATACACATGCTACTAGCACTAGTAGCACTTAAGTATGCTAGTTTCGATTCGAGCACGTGCCACTTAGTAGCAATCAACAAGCACGTGTATAAGAAAAGTGTACATATATGAAATTAGGTAGCATGACCTAATCGCAAGCCGGTCTATTTTTTCGTGCTTATTACACGCGGTGTGGGCGCGGGTCAGAGAGGTTAGGGTAGGGTAATAAGCAAGTGCAAGTCTGAACGCGCTCTATGCAAGCATTCTACTTGGACTTGTTAATTTGTTTGTGTTCTTTTTCTTTAAGAGTTGTTTTTACTAATTCTATTGAAAGTGATAAAATACTGAATTTAATTAATTCCGCAAAGTAATGTCCATTTAGACGGTTCAGTTCGAAGGTTTATGCGACAAAAGGTACGTCTAACTTATCCATAGAAGTCGTAGTACTTATAACTTCCATGGACTTATCAGACAGAAAGAGTTACTTTCACAGTTATTTATGTATAGATTAAAAAGAAAATAATTGCTTCTTTGTCATTATATTGAGCCAGGGCCGCTAAAACATTTTACAAAAAACAGCGTTTTTCGCGCGGGAACCTTCGAACTAGAAAGGCGCTTTTGCTTGAATTTTTTTCTGAAAAATCCAAAAAAATAGATATTTTTCTGTATTAAAGTGTAATTTGTATATATTTTGGAGTGCTTTCTAATAATTCATGTAAATAATGGGGCGAGTGAAGAAAAGAAAAAAGGCTCCTCCTGACGATCGAGTGGCGGGAAACTCCACGGACTCTTCCTCTGAATCTTCGGATTCAGAGGACGCCAGCAGGAAGTACCAAATCTTTAAAGTCCCTGGGTACTCTAGGAAGTACCCAGAAAACTGCAAAAAAAATGATTACGTAGTATTTCTCTCACATTCTGATGAAAAGAAATCATTCACTGACAAAGACAGGCTAGCCATTTCAAATGCCATCAGAAAACACTGTGTCACTGGTGTTTTACACCTGCGGCCGGTTAATAAATTCAGAGTTGCCATCACTTTTGATGTACCGAACAACGCTAATGTATTTCTGAATAACGTAAAACTTTTAGACGAATTGTCTTTAAAGGCCACCATTCCTGCAGCTGATACAGAGGTGACTGGAGTTGTAACTTCAGTTCCAATAGGTCTTTCAAATCAACGAATATTTTCCTTAATTGGTAGTTCACGCAATATCATACAAGTCCGGCGCTTCATGCGACGAGTGCGAAACGACAGTGGTACTATTTCGTTCCAGCCGATGCAGACTGTTACAGTCACTTTCGCTTCCACAGAATTACCTCAATTTGTGTACTTAGACAACTGGAGGCATGAAGTAAATGTCTATATTCCCCCCGTAAAGCAATGTCTACACTGCCTACGCTTTGGTCATATCGCTAAATATTGCAGAAATGCTGAGGTTTGCTCTATCTGTACTGAGAGTCATAATTATAAAAATTGTAAAGAAGATCATAAAAATGCCAAATGTGCGAATTGTGGTGGCAATCACATTGCCATTTCAAACACTTGCCCTAAAAAAAAAGAAAAAATTGAAGAAAGCAAAATAAAATCAAAAGCTACAACTTATTCAGCATTATTTAATGAATCGTCCTTTCCACATTTACAT
This sequence comes from Chrysoteuchia culmella, assembly GCA_910589605.1. NCBI lineage: Eukaryota > Metazoa > Arthropoda > Insecta > Lepidoptera > Crambidae > Chrysoteuchia > Chrysoteuchia culmella. The sequence goes on from OU342653.1 coordinate 15,512,236, forward strand.
GCAAAAACAATAGAAACCCAAATTCAAAATCTTACAAAATCTGACGCATTTATGAATATAATTACAAATGCTATAACAAAAATTATTTTAAACCAAAAAGATAACCCTATTAATCATACATCAATTAAAGAAACCCTGCTAAATTCATTCAGAAACAATAATAGTACTGTTAAATAATGGATTATCTCAATATAATGCAATGAAATGCTCAAAGCATTATCTATACTAATATTATAAAGAGGTAAAATTTGTAAGTTTGTAAATTTGTATGTAGGGGGTAATCTCTGGAACTCATAATCCAATTCAAAAATTTTTTTAACTGGCAGAAAGCTACATTATTCCTGAGTGCTATAGGCTATAAATTGTTTTTATAAGATGTATATTAACCGAGCTATCACAACTTTTGTCTCGCAAGTCGGAAAAAAATACCTCATAAAACAGAATTATTTGCGAGCGCTGCCTAAACAGTTGCTTAAAATTAAAAACAATGTATGGCTACCTGGTTCATCTTAATTATTTCTACAAAAAAGTCCGCGATACCATATCTCTATCTTTTATATTTTATCTTTTATACTTATTTTATTGCATTAAAAAATTTTTTTTTCGGCATACTTACGTTTGGTATGATTATTTGAGCAACAAAATATTAATTCTTATGACAATAAATTATTTCAGTATCACAAGAACATCATATAGATAAGATTTGCAATTTACAGTATATCAATTGGTCATACAGTTTCGGAGATAATATAAAATTACTAAAACGCAAAATGCCCCTAGCATAACTTTCATTGTGCAGACGTTTTACCTATTTGCCCATAGATGGCGTTCTGCAATTACGTCATTTTTCTGAATCGCGGTGTTAAGACTTTCCGTGGATTGATGACCCTCTCGAATTATTAAGCCCACCCACGTCGTCGTTAGTTGGAGTTCTAAATATTACATGTCAGTTGCTTATTGGTTTCGGTTGTTACGTTCGTATGGTTGTTGTTGTTGATAGATACCTCATAATCGAAAATATCGTAATTTCGTTGTACGTTTGTTTTGTATGTTCGTAGTTTCGTACTTCGTTCTATCGTAATAATCGATACGAGTTATTCGATATTCGATATAATTGTTTTCAAGTCTGTGCGTAGTTTGTTGAGAGCATGCCTAAAAGGAAATCTCAACTGTTCCGGCAGACATCACAGACAAGAGCCGCTCGAGTACGCCGTACGGAAGAATCTGCCCCTGAAAATGAGCAACGCCTCTCGAGAAATAGAGAATATATTTCGCAAGCACGCGCTAGAGAATCTAGCTCCAAGCGCTCACAGCGCCTCGCTAGCTAAAATGTGAGGACGTCGCGGGCCCGTGCTCGAGAAACTAGCGCTGAACGTGCGCAGCGTCTATCTGATTTAAGGCAGCATGTCTCTGAAACAAGGTTTAAAAGACAACCTAATTGTGGCGACCATTCTCATTGGCCCAGGAGCTGGCCAGTTGGCGTACATCCCAAGAATTCCAATGATTCCGACAGACCTACCCATACCGTTTAAACGACTCCAGTTTCCAATAAAAACATCATTTGCCCTGACTATTAACAAGTCCCAGGGACAAACATTCTCTTTGGTTGGCATTGACCTACGAAAATAATGTTTTTCCCATGGGCAATTATGTGTTGGTCTATCAAGAGTGGGATCATCCGAAAAGCAGATTATTCTGTTACCGAAAAATAAAACAACCTCAAACATTGTATATAGAGAAGCTTTAAATTAAATAGATACCTAACTTAAATAAATAAAATAAGTAAAAGGCGACTAAGGGTTAAGTTACCTTGAGCAGAAAAGAGAACTTCGGTAATCTTTGAAGTTACTGATCTGATTCCAAAAAATTTTTTACTAATAAAATTAAATACAGTAATATCAATCGAGTGTAATCTTATGTTAAAACAAGAAATTTTCCGCGGACGAAGTCGCGTCGCGGGCCGAAGCTATTTTCTATAAATTCAATAGGAGCGAAGCGTCAGTGAGAAATTATTCACATTTGAGGATTTCTGTAACAAACCGAAAACCACGCGGGCGAAGCCGCGGGCGGTCGCTAGTTAGTAATAAATTTTTACTTACTCAATTTCTTTATGACAATAACATTCACATAGCAATTTTATCTGAAACTTGGTTACAACCAAATAAAGTATTTAACATTAAAGGTTACAAAATAGAACAAAACGATATAGGAAATAAACATAATGGCGTTGCTATTTTAATTCATAACAGTATAAATTATCAAAAGATTGATATATCTTTTGACAGTTGTCTACAAAACATATGTGTAAAAATAATTGTAAATAGCAAAGAAATATCTATTGTAAGTTTTTATTGTCCCACAAATTGTACACCTTCGTTTGACAAGCATAAACTTGATGCTTTAGTAAAATCAGTACCAAAGCCAATGATCTTCGCTGGTGATTTTAACGCCCATCATACATCTTGGGGATGTAACTCTACTAATTCTAGAGGTAGAGATATCTTGGAAATTGCAGATGATAATGACTTGGTCCTTTTGAACAATGGCGAGGCGACTACAGTTGGTTCTTTGTCGTGGCGTCCTAACGCCTTAGATTTAACTTTTGTTTCTCCATCACTTTCTCTTTGTTGCGATTGGTCTGTGCATAATGATCCACTTGGCAGCTATCACCTTCCTGTAATTATTAAGGTGCTTATTTGTAACAATGTAAATAATAATGTTCAAGCTTGTAGTATCGATAGTAAACACTTGCCCATCTACTCTAACTTCAAATCAGTAGATTGGAAAATGTATACTAAAATTGCAGACTCTTTATTATCAAACTTTCCGGTACAAAACTATACACCTTTGGAATCATACGAAGAGCTTTGCAAAAGATTGCATTCAGCCGTTGAAAGGTCTCTTCCCTCAAAAACTTCATCTCCTTCTTCCAATAGTTCCAATAGTAAGAGAAAACCATTAAAAAAAATATCTTTGCCATGGTGGAATAAAAAATGTTCAGAAGTAGTTTTAAATTCCAAATTAGCATATATTCACTTTAAAAATAATCCTTCAACTGAATCTTACATTGAATTTAAAAGACTACAAGCTCTTAAAAAACTTACTTTAAAAACTGAGAGGTCTAATAGCTGGGTTGAATTATGTAGTTCCTTCCATCGTTGCACTCCTCTGTCTAGTATCTGGAAATTTATGCGCAAGTTTAATAAAACATATTCATACAGTAATAAGGATGATAGTTGGATTCCTCAATTTTTGCAGAAATATACTCCGGACTATGTAAATAATAAATTAGAGTTTTCGACATCAAATACAACAAACTCTTCAGATAGCTTCATGGTTAAGCCTTTCTCATTTCAAGAGTTAGAGTCTGCAGTTTTCTCTAGAAAGGATAGTGCTTTTGGCTTAGATGGTATTCCCTATATTATGCTTAAAAAACTTAGTATAAATAGCTTTCAAATTCTCTTAGATCTCTTCAATTATTTATGGTTGAATAATGAAATACCACATACATGGAAGTCTGATTGTTTGGTACCTATTTTAAAACCAGAAAAAATCAGTTCAAACCCCGATTCCTATCGTCCTATTGCACTTACTTCTTGTGTTGGAAAAATTTTTGAACAACTTTTAAAGCAAAGACTAGAATTCTATATAGAGCAAAATAATATCTTACCTGCTAATCAGTATGGATTTAGAAGGGGTACATCTGCTCGTGAAAGTATTTGTCAACTTCATCTTGATATTGTAAATAGTTTAAATAATGGGAAGTCTTTGTTGTCTGTATTTTTTGATGTTGCTGGTGCTTTTAATAGTGTAAATATTGATATTCTTTGTTCTGAATTATTGTCAATTACTATTCCAGCCAAATTGGTTCACTGGATACATAAATTCTTAACTGAAAGAGAAGTTTTTGTGAAATTTAATTCTAAATTATATGGTCCAAGGAATGCCTCTGTTGGGGTCTGTCAGGGAGGTATACTTTCTCCATTGATATTCATTTTGTATATTCGTCGGTTAAATTTAATTCTTGGTCCTGATGTCAAAAATCTCCAATTCGCAGATGATCTGGTTGTTTACTCTTCTGGAAAAAATGAATCAGAAATAAGTGGTCGCATAAATAAGTCTCTCGAAGGGCTGTATAAATACTTTTCATACTTAAACCTAGATATTAATGCAACAAAATCAAAAGTGGTTGTTTTCGGAAAAAATAACTCCTCTCCTGATGTATATTATAACAAAACTCATATTCCTACTTCAAATGAGGCTAAATTCTTAGGTGTCATATTTTGTCAAAACTTAAAATGGACTAAATATGTTGATTTGTTAAGTACAAGAGCTAACAAAGCTTTCAATATTTTAAAAACATTATGTAGAACATCTTGGGGCGCTGATCCTAAGATATTACTTCTATTATATAAATCACTTATCCGTAGCCACTTTGAGTATGGGTTTCTCTGTTTTGCAGGTGATAGTAAGCTAGTGGATGTTTTAAATAAAATTCAGAATAAGTGCATGAGACTTGTTACGGGAGCATTTAAAAGTACTCCAATTAATGCATAACAAGTTGAATGTAGACTACCTCCCATGAGTATAAGGTTTACTTATCTAAAAGAAAGGTTTGTTTTAAAATTATATTGTAAAAGTAAGAATCACCTGTTTTCAAACTTAAAAAGCTTCCCTCCTGTATCTTGTCACAAATCTCCATATATTCTTCAGGGTTTTACCCTGTTCAATGATTGTCTTAAAGATTTGCAAATATATCAATCAGAGTTGTTGCCATGTTACCAAGGTGAATTTCAAAGCAAATTTCCAGCTATTAAATTAATTATTGATCATAGTTTGACCTGTAAGGAAGATGTTTATAATAGACTCTCCGAATTGATTGGTTTTAATTGCATTTATACTGATGGCTCGAAAAATGATTCTGCAGTATCTTTTGCCTTTTTTGATGAGAATTTAAAGTCAGGCGTCGGTTTTAAAATTAATACAAATACAAGTATATTCACAGCTGAGGCTGCGGCTATCCTTGCAACTTTAAAACATATTAAATACAAAAATGATGGTTGTCTTAAATGGGTGATAGTTAGTGATAGCATGAGTGTACTTGAAAATCTTAAAAATAACAAATTACATGCTAACACTAACTACTTAATTTTGTCAATAAAACAGATTTGGCTAGATTTGTTCACAGATGGTTTTGAAGTCTTGTTTATGTGGGTTCCATCACACTCTGGCATACTAGGAAATGAAAGGGCCGACTTTTTAGCAAGAACAATTACTAACTCTTCAGTCTCTATTCCAGATTCAACTACCCATCTTAATCTCTCCGTTCCACCGTCAGATATTATTTCTCTTTTAAAGACAAGATCAATAGGTGTATGGTCAAGACACTGGAATCACAAAGTTCAAGTAGAAAACAATGGGTTATGGTATGCTACATTCAATGTCCCCATAGGTTCTACACCTTGGTTCTGTCAGGGCAATAATTACCTTTCTCGAAAGTTTTATACAACCATCCTGAGACTGCGTTTTGGTCATTGTCGTTTGAATTATCATCTACATCGTTTAAGAATGGTACAGAGTCCCTTTTGCGATCATTGTAACACCCAAACAGAGCAATCCTTGGATCACATTTTCTTTAATTGCCCATCCTTTGGCATTCAGCGCCTTGTGCTGATGGATGAGCTGATCGAAATATATGGTAGTCCAGATTCGGTACCGCGCTCCATCCAGGCTATTCTTGTAAATAATAAAACTTTTTTGCCACTGTATAGATATGTAACTAGTACTGTAGGGCAAATTTAAATGCTTTCTATTTATATTGTAGTTTTAGCATTGTTTTGTTTTGATTTGGTTTGACGTTGACGTCTTCATACGTTTCGTATAATTTGAATTTGTTTGACACGTTTGAGGTGGTTTGTCTTTTACGACTTCTTGGATTGACTTTGAAAAACTTGATTGACCTTTAAATATGGACATTACTAAACTAATGGATTAAATATTTTAAATCGTTACCTATGACAAAAAAGACTGAAATATGACTTTTTGGATTGACCAATAATTTCTTGGATTTTCTAATAAAAACTAATGAATTTATATTTATAAAACTTCACTCAAGAAAAGATACCTACTAATGACGAGGCAGTATGGTCTATGACCCTAGCCTGTTCTTAGAAACGAAAAAAAAAAAAAAAATTACAAAAAACTGCATTGTGTGTATGTCAAATTGTCAATGTCATTGAAAAAAAAAAGTTCACTGAACTCTTCAAACTTTCAAAGGTAAAAATGGTAAAAATAAACACAGAATTGATTCAGAGATTTTACCGTACAATTTAAACTACTATTTATACTACAATATATTTGACATTGGCAAAATTCGCAAATTTTATCGCGAGCAGGCCATTAATTAAGAAATAATAAGAACTCTTCAAAAAACTCTTTATTTGTTTGTGTACATAGTTTAAAATGTTGTTCACTTAGCGCTTCGTGACGTTTTAGAAGTACACCACAGGCATTATGAATAACTTTAAAAGTAACATAAATTATGATAGTCCTTGCGATTCTGATCACGATTGGACTGACTCTTCAGACGATGACTCCAAATATTCTGATTCTGAAAGGTAAGTAATTCTATAAAGAACTTGTATCTGTATTTTTAATACCAAAGCTTAATGTTGAAAGCTCTTTTGTAGTTTCCAAATACAGTTTTGTGCTATGCAACCAAGACAATTAGGTGCATGACAGGAATGCGGTTTTTCACTTTTGGCAGCTTCTATCACCACACTTCTCCTATTATCTGATTAAGTAGCGCTACCACAGTGTAACTAAAGAGCTACAGTGGGCCAACGCCCTTGAAACTTCATGGCCATGTCGCTTTTGACAAGACTTTTATGATATTTGACAGGACATATGTTATTGTACTGAGTGAGCGTACAAGCGTTTGTATGGCAGCTAGGTCCCGCTAGCACTCCCACCGCCCCGCGAACGCCGTACTATTGCTCTGGCAAAATGTGTCCACCGGACGACTGTATGCATAGATAGACTGTGGCGCTACAGTGGTTAATTAACTCTTCTTCAAATTTTGGTTTTCGATTTATTTCGTTTAAGATTTTCCCAGCTGTCATGTGCCTAATTGTGTTGGTCTAGTAGTACTGTGTACTTATTTCTTTCATGATTTTGTAATTTTTGCATTTTTCAATGCTATTTTTATACTTTTAATTTTTTCCAATTATTTAATTAATTTTTTCCAATATTTTTCTATTTAAAATTTACCATAATTATTTCTTTCAGTTCTGTACCAGAATGGGATTCAGATGTGGGAGAAGATGGGGAGCTTGTCTATATTAAAACAAAATTAAATGAATTGAACAATGCAAACAAGTCACCATTACTTGAGAATTGTGAAACATTTAAACTCAGGAATAATTTTAAAAGATCCTCAGCACGTCATTCTACCAAAGGTAATATGCATTATACATACAAATGGTTGCTGTCTGTGCATTGGTTATTACACTTTTGTATGTGCAATTGTAATATTTCAGGACGCATATTTCGTGCATTGAAAGTTCGGAAAAATAGGAATGTGGATAATAATGTAGGAAAGAAAAAGAATAGTGAATGTTGGACCAATCACCCTGGAGAAGATAACAACATGTTCATTGTTGTACAGGTAGAGTTTTATTAAATTAAATTATGGTATACTTCATTATTTTATTGTGTGTGTATAAAAGTTACTTACCTAATTTCAATTGCATATGGTTTAATTTTTAAATATAATTTCGTTTTCACTTATTTTTCAGGTCAGCAAAAATATGATATTTTCCAGTGAAAAAAACTGCCAAATAGAAAAGCTTTTTGGACTAAGTTTGGAAACACATACGGATGAAAAAACATTAGTGGTCTCAGATTTCTTAGTTGAATCAAGAGCTATTTATAGTCCTAAAGTTAAAAAGGGGTACTATTTGATTAAAATAAATGGTATTGAAGTTTATTCTTTCAATATAAATACAATATTAGAAAGAGTGATAGAAGACCATTGTAATCCTAAATTAACTTTTAAAGTACCTACAGAAGAATTCCGTTTTAATAAAGAAAAGTTATTGACTTCTAAGACTGCACCTGGAAATTCATTGACACAATTTTTGAGGGATTCCATGTGTTCTGTTCTGTACATTTGCTGTAATGATATAGAATACCACAGCAATGATGACAAAGGTGTGCTGTATTGCTATCCTCGGCCATTCAATCAGAATTTCTTGTATAATACAAGAGGTGCTTATGTCACTCTCAATCATTTAGCGCCTAAAACATTAGGAACTAGTGAGCCAGTCACTTCAACTGTTCTGCATAATGGTTCTCTGATAAATGTGTCCTACACATCATACTACAGTGATTTATTGTTAGTTGCTTTCCCAAATAAACAAGTAGATTTGTTTGCCACTAACAAAGTATGTAATAACATTGTTAGAATATTGGAATTATTGTACGGTTCACTCAAATATTGTTTTACAAAGCCTAATAATGTGGATAAGTTGGACAACCTATTTTCTCTTATTTTTCTGACTACACTTGTAAAAGGTAGTGAGAGCAGTCAAAAATGTGAAAGTCCTATAAGCGTTTGTTATTTTGAAGACTTAATGGCTGCTCACACAGTGACTTTACCCCTTGAAGCCAAGGTACAAATTGATGATGCCATCACTGAGTTGGAGGCAGCTGATTATCGAGAATGGGTCGGTTGGTTTTATAATTTTATTGCCTACATTGCTAAAACACTGGTTTATTTTGTGTATGATTTGCATAGTTTATTAACAGCGAAACAGCATAATGGTTAAGAATTATTACACTTAGCATGAAATAATTAATTAACTATTAAAAAATAATACTAATGGGCTAAAATATTTAATTCGCAATTATTTATATGTTTATACTGTAATATCTACATCACTTGAAGAATCAAAGCATGAACAGTACCTAAGTCCAGCACATTTTTTGCATTAAGTTAGGTTTTATTTATCTAAGATCAACCAAAAATATTTTTTAATGTATAATAACAGTAACCATTGTATGAGAGACAAAAAAAATATTTTTTATTTTTATTTATTTAAGTATGTTGTTTTAAATTTAAAATGTTCCTGTTTCAGACTGATGATGTGGAAAACTTCCAAAGGCTGTACACTGTTATTGGCTCTTGTCTTTATTATTCGGGACATTTATTAAGTTCGCATTTACAAAATGAAGATTTGAAGGAGATACATGCTTATTTAAGATTGACAGGTATTATTGAGCTCAGTGTTGAAAAAGATCTAGAAAAGTTAGTTGTTTGGAAAGAGGTTTTCATCAATGAGCACAGAAAACAGAACAAAAATGATGGAAACGAATATAGGTATCCCATTGTTATTATCCTTTTTTCTCTAATAATTAAACAGATATATTTTTCGAAACAATGAAAGTGTTTGAATAAAAATATTATGATTTGATTCAGAATCCCGGATGGTAGATGGTTTCTACTAATTGTTGGCAAAGGACATTTTTTACTAGCCACATTGATGGAAGCAGGTGGATGTACTGAAGATGTATGTATATTTAAAAGCATGCCATAAAATTACAATCAACCTATTATTATATATTAGTACTTATTTGAAAAAAAGTATGTTTACACATTATCTACCTAGAATTAATCACTCAACAAAAGTTAGTTCTGGCTAGATAATTGGTGTGATTATACGAAATACAGATTTAAAATACAGATTTCTTTTCAGATGTTCTACTTAAGTATAAGTATATAACGATTTTATATTTCAGTAGGTCGTTTTACATTTATACAGAAATCTGCCTTAATTTAATATATATATATATATATATATATATATATATATATATACATCCCGTTACTTATTGTACGTCCACTATGGCCATTTTTGCATATAATGTGGCGTCCACCTGCTTTCGACGTCCAATATACGGACGTTAAATAGGAGACTGAGCGCAACGTTCGTAAATTGTCATGCTGATCATAGAAATGTCAAAATATGAAAAAAAAATTGGACGCCATTTTTGTTCCAATCTTGCTGTACTGAATATTTTCATAGTTCCGCTAATTTTCGTCGCAAAACTTATAGCGCTGCTGTCAATTTGTGAATACTTTCATTCATGGCCGTATTTGACTTCAGCACAAAATTTGGAGATGCGATGTTGCCGTTCCGCGCAAATACGTTGTAAAAACTAGGTTGTGCTTTAAATTGATTTCGTTACTGGACTGGCATGCCATTGCTACCGTTGTAACTCTACTTTATCGGGTACCACCGCTAGACTGTCAAGGCGCAACCTGGCCGGTTTTGAACAGTCATGAAAAAAATGGGGCTATTACCCATAGGTTTATTTATACTTGCTCATTGCACCAAGTACATATAATTTAGATAAAATATAAAATAAAAGGGCATATCAAGAAATCAGCATTTATTATTTATGATAGGAATTGTAGGTATGATTAGTAGTCATTTAGGATTGTTACATTTATCATTAACCAAATTACCATGCTATAATATTATGATTTTTTTAAATAAATAAATACTAGCACAAATCTTGGGACGTAGGACTAGAACTTTGAAATCCGGTCCACTGCTCACCCAATTGAGCTACCGACCGAACTTTACCGGATTTCCAAAGCGATGTCAAGTCCCGCCTGAGATCAACTTTTTTGTAGAGTCGATTTTTTCTAAAAGGTTAGTTAATTTTCCACTATTGAAAGCTTTGTCTGTGTAAATCTTTATTAAACGCATAATTGTCAAATTTTCGGATTGTCACCTATCACCTAGTACCATTTCAAGCCCCGGATTAAGATACACGATTTTCCATTGTTCTTTAGATACCGATGTCCGGTTCGGATTTGATGAATTTACCTCTGTGGATCCAGATCATCATCTAATTACATCGTTATTTGGGTACACACTTGACGGTATTCGACCTCGGCAGCTTAAGCTGCCCGTGGATTCGCAAAGGGATTTACTTTCGTACTTCACAATTTTTAAATTCAGTGCCTCTCCATTACTGGAGGTTCGCCGTCAGCTCCACAAATCTCTCTCTGTTTTTAGCAAAGTGAAATAGTTCTTCCGCTTTTGATTACTGTCCAGCCCCCTATGTTTCTCAGCCATGACTATTTACGTCTACCAGCACGTCTTCTGCCGTCTAAAAAACCCAACTTAATAAGTTGAAGCATCTGATATCGGTCGTGTCGCAAAACATTCCCGCGACATTGCGACACGATGGAGTACTTTATGTTGTTGACTTTTTGAGTCTAATTTATACGCATCATGCGACGGTAATAACATCTCGAAAGCTTCGAGAAGTCTTCTAACATCCTCCTTAATCGTCCATGCTTCGCAACCGAATAGAACCATTGCTGGCCAGACATAGCACTGGAGGATTCGTACTCTGAGCTGGATGTTGATGTGTCGGCAGCATATTACTTTTTTCACGTTGATGAAGGCAGCTCAAGCTCAATTTCGACCCGGGACATAATTTCATGATCTGAGTCCCAGTCGAATTAAAATTATTAGGTATTATTTATTTTAAAAAAGGATGCTGTATTACTAAAAATATACTTCATGCGTTATTTGGCGTCCGTATTGCGACCTACGCAGATTAAGAACTTTCACGCTTATGTTTGATTGTACCTTACTTTTATTCTTGAAAGTAGTAACTCAGGTAAAAAAACTTGCTAAAGTTGGTTAATGTGTACATGGCATCTTCATGACATGGACAAGGAACTGAGTATTTACCCTTATACGGACGTAAAAATACCATAAATATTCACACCAAGTTTTATTTGACGTCCATTAATTCCATTAGTATTTGACGTACACTGTTGTTTTCGATTAATTTATGTTGATTATTTATTTAGGGCTCAGGGCATATTTTGATGATTTTTTCTCAGTTTATACAGAACTCAGTGTTATTAGTTAATTTTAAACTTGTTTTCGTGTCCTTACGTTTAAATACACATAATTATATGGAAGTCCGAATATTCTAAAACTTTCATACTGAATGATATTTGACGTCCATTTTTTAAATATATTTTTATACTTAAAGATGTGGACGTCAGATTATCGGTAAAATTTCATAACCTACGATATTTGACGTCCATATAACATATACACTGTGATATGACCATGAGCATTTTTATTTTTATTTCCTTGTGCAAGACACACTACTTTAAAGGCATTTTTCGTTATAAATTTTTTGTGAGAAACTCATAATAAGTAAATTATTCAAATATGAATAAACTTATAAACATGTGATTCAAACCAATTTCTTATATTTAAACAAAACGCCATCACAGCTGCGTAGCATAGTACCAAAGAATACTAACTATTACTCTGAGAAAACTGGCGCCGTTGCCCCGCTGAATACAAAGATTCAGCCGCTGGGCAAGATTTTTGGGCACGAATTTGAGTGCCGCAAATTCGTGGCTTACTGAGAGTGACGAATATTTGTGGCGCTTGAAGAATTGAGCTTGCTCAGCCGCGGCTCCATATCTTGAGGACTACCACGCATATAGGAAGGATCAAAGGTGCCTACACAGGTTGCATCCCAGTTTGAGGTACGCTCTAAGCACCAGCCTACACAGGTTGCATCCCCGTTTGAGGTACGCTCCAAGCACCAGCCTACACAGGTTGCTTCCCAGTTTAAAATACGCCCTAAGCACCAGGGCATTAAGGTCGCACCATCGGGTCTTGTACCATCATCCCTGAATAAACCACAAGATTCCAGAGGTAATGGGATCGAAGCAGTGCCGAGGGCACGCTTAATTATATCATTGATCACACCATGCTGATAGGTACGACCTGCGCTCTTGTCGCAAGAGAGCCCATGGCGTCCGAACCGGTGAAATCCACGTCCGGATTCTTTTTCGGAGACTGCTAGCAGTAGGGCTCGGCCAGTGACATCCGGACATGCGGCCAGAAGCTCTGCGTGAGCTGAAATGAGAGCTGGTGACTCCAAAGCGCTCTGATGCCCCAGTTCCAAGGGACACTCCTCTTCCGAGAATGAGACACTCCAGGGAGATTTGGCCTCCGACAAGCATGACACCTCTCTGTCAACGAGTGTAGAGCAGTTTAATAACTCGCTGACGAGTGAGAAGGTGCTATAGGCGGAAGACAGGAAGGCAGGGAGTGTGACACTAGAGGTTGTGCGTACGCCCAGCCCACCAAATCTAAATGGAAGAGTGGCTTGTTGCCATTGGCGACCTTCAAGTTGTAAATTAAGGAATTATGTTGTTTTTATTAGTATATTAGTATACGGATGCCATATTGTTATACAATTTTCGCATCGCATGATATTTGACGTCCGTTCAAAACCGAAAGTGATTATTGGGGCATTGTGTGCGACTAAAGTTTAGATCTTAATTACTACCTATGTCATTTCAAGTACAAATTGTGCTCCTTAAAATGTTTATTATATGTATACATATCTACCTCATTGAATGAATGATTGAAAGAAGATTGCTGTTTAATAAACGTACACGTTTATTAATCAGGAATATTTTAATTTAAATTAGTTTTACTATTATTATAATATTGCTCATTTTAATCAGTTTATAGTGTACCACAGCTGTAACGGAACTGTAAGCGTGGATGCGGGGTAATAAGGCGGAGCCAGTGGTTGAATCGCTTATAAACAAATTATTACCTTTAAATAAAATTCTACAAAGCGGAATAGGTAATAAGAGTGGCAACGTCGCACTTTACAACGGAATTGCGTTAAGCAGGAGAATGAATTAAAAATGATGTATATCACGGGGGTTATGATAGCTGGTAATATGGATAGGAGTCCTTATTGGTTTCCGTCCGTCTGGCAATATACGTATATTTGTATATTAACATCTGGTAAATATTCAAAAAACTAAGTTGAACACTATTTTTGAAATTGTTAAATGCACCAATATTCGCAGTCATAGTTTAAAATAACTAACTAGAAGTAGTGGACGTTACAATAATGCGAAATGAAAGGACGTAGGATCAGTATTGTGATGTAAATATATATATATATATATATATTTGTATATAAGTAATTTTTTTAATCCGAAAACACCAACTGCCCATTTCTTAATAATATATATTTTTTCATTCTTATAAACACATGGTTGCCTAGAAGAAATTGCTCTTTAGCGATAAGGCCGCCATTTGTAGCACTCTTGTGCTGTCCATTTAAATTAATGTATGTTTAATGTATTTTTGGGTGTACAAGAAAGGATATTTCATTCATTCATTCATTCATACATTTTTTGTAGGCTGTTGGTGTTACTCCTCCATCTCCATTTTATGTTGAAGAGTGTGAAAGCTGCCTAGATCTCCTTTATGACGTTGGTCTAAACAAATATTTAGCATCGTGGTTTTCATCAAACACTATGCCTCAAGTGGAAACATCACCAGAATACTTAACTAAAGTTGGCAGAAAATTAAAAGATCTTAACAGTAAGTTTCTCATTTTAAGTTCGGTGAACGCCCACGAATTCGTCTGCTTGTCTTGTGGTTGGTAGCATGGTTTCGTTTTTATCAGCAGGAGTAGCGTGCGCACCTCGACAAACTACTCTTTACACTTTTCGCGTAAGCGTAGTGTCTTTTACTTATTTACTTAATTCAGAAAACCAACAGCTACATTAATGTCGCCCTAAATAATCACATAAAAATAATTTTATTTGATTTGCATTGCAAAATGCAAAATTAAAAAAGTTATAATTAGATAGCTGTTTCATCTTAACATCTGCAAATATGTTTCTTTGGAATGCGAGGATATTTCTCTCATTGGTGAAACACCAGTGGCCAACACCGTAGAAAAGGTGAATATACTAGAGAATTTCATAGGTCTCTGTAGCATAATTGGTCAATGCATTGGGCCAGATTCTTAAGGATGCGGGTTCGAGTCCTGTCAGGGGGACATGAGACACGTTGCTTTTTGTAGTATATTATTTGTTTAAAAATTATCACATAAAAATAGCATTGTAAAATGCAAAATTTAAAAGTTATAATGAAACGTTATTTTTGACAGTTGTGTAGCGCCTCGGCCCGCGTTATTTAAATGCCTTGTTGCACTGCGATACCTAAGGTTTTTTTTAAATAATTGGGCAGACATTTGACCACCATCGTGCTTAATAAACAGGATGTGGTTTAAGGTGTTGCATGCTAGCTTAGGAAATGCCTATTCACTCGCGCCTTGAAGAAGCCAAGGTTGTAGGAATCGGGGAACACATGAGCAGGTAGGGCATTCCATTCTTTAACGCTTTGCATAATCAATGTGTCAACAAAGCGCTTGGTACGGACCGTTGAAATGACAACGACGTACGGGTGGTAAGCTAATCTGCGTTTGGTACCCCGATGGTGGAAAGGGGCTATAGGAACCAGGTCGTGCAGTTCTCTCTCACACTCCAAATCTATAAGACCGATAAACATGCAACTTTGCGGCGGAGATTGAGGTTCTGAAGTTCCGCCGTGGCCAATGCTGAGTTTCCAATGAGTTTCCTGGCACGGTATCAATCGATTCCAGAAGCTCTAGCTGATACTTAGTAGAACTATTCCACAGGTGACAGCAGTACAGTACTCCATAGACGGCCGAATCCGCGCTTTGTCTAAAAGGAGCAGCTGATTCGAAGAGAACTTGACAAAAACGTGGCAAAAAAAGGAACTAACACCGCCATCTTGTGTGTACGTCAATTTTGACAGTAACAGCGCCCCCGTTCACATCTATACTAATATTATAAAGAGGAAAGATTTGATTGTTTGTATTAAATAGGCTCCGAAACACAGATAATAGATAGCCTGGTTATGAACATGGGTACTTTTAATCCCGATATTCCCACGGGAACGGCCGCTATTTCATTATAATCCTGCTAGTTCATTTAAACCGTCTCTGTGGTCTAGTGGTACAACCACCGGTATCGACATAGGGTCCCGGGTTCGATTCCCAGCAGGAGTACATATTGTATTCGGTTTGGATCGTGGTAGGACTTGTTCTAAGTTCGTCTGGCTAGCTACCACCATCTTATATAGATCTGACGCCATATAACAATGTTTTCAGCATTGTTGTGTTCCGGCAGTTAAAGATAAGATAGCCAGTTCCTCAGTGATTGAGGATTCCGGGAAAGGCTCGCTTCCATCTTCAGCCTCATCAATACTTAACATCAAGTATAATGAAGACTAAGCGTCACCCCGTCGTTCATTAAAAAAAATCCTTGTCGCATTATAAGCAAGACAGCGTGTCTGCATCATAGCATATCGCGTGATATGTTCATTTTAGGGCCTTATTTGGCTTTGTAACTATTTTATGATGAAATAAAACAACTTTTGCGGAATATTTAGTGCGATTTATTTACCCGAAATATATATTTGTACTATAATTTTTCGGTTTATTTGAGGTTTTTTGGATTCCCGACGTTTCGGCACCTTTCCAGTTGCCGTGGTCACGGGGAAACTTAAGATGTGCTTATTTTATGAAGTTTGATATTTTGTATTTCTTTAAATAATAAATTGTTTCACAGATTTGAAAGCAGATGCTACTTTAAGAAGTTCAACACTGAAACTTCCCAAGTTTCAATCTGATCTTAAAAAGCGTCACAGTTCTTCAGAACATTTGAACGTTGGCTCAAGTACTAGCGAGAGCAACATCTTTGGCAACAGCTTTGGAAGCCATCATACTTTGTACAATCAGTGGTACAGTGGACCGCAGAAACAGTACCGACACTCAAGTTTGGATGTCAGTTATTCAGAAGACTCTAACAGTCTGAAGAGTAATAGGTAAGAAGTATTTTATGATTTTTTATTTTTTGCATTTTTTGATGCTATTTTTATACTTATGATAAATTTTAAACGCTCTCAGCGTTTCCTTATAGCCAGTAAAATAGACTAATCTCTTTTTTATTTTGTAGTGAAATAAGTGATGATCGTGTGCAAGGGCGAAGAGCTGATAGGGAGCAGAGATCTCGAAGAGACTCGTCTGGATCCGATTCCGATTGGGATAAGCAGGTATACACAACCTATGCCCATAGAATAAAAATAAAGAGGATAAGTATTATAATGAAAAAAATTTATTTGTATTTTTATAACGCAGGACGGCAGCAGAGCAAGCAGCAGTATTGATGTGTCTGATATTAGAAAATCGTTGTTGAATGAAATAGATCAGGTCACAACACATAGGTGAGTTACACTACAATTTGTACTTTTAATTTTATTACAGTCAAATTAATTCATCTCTTCAAAAACAATCTAAATAAACACAAAAGAAAAACGACTGAAACTTAAGAAATCTTTTGGTATCCAGTTAACAAGGGATACTATAGTTAGTTTCAAAGCTGTCAGAATTATAAATTGTTGAGTACTTTATATGTTTTAATATTTCAGGATAACTGCCGGGGACGATAATGTTTTATTCCATTTTATGCAATTGGAGTCGGCAACAGGAGTACTCATAGCGCCAGTAAAAAGCATAGAAGCACAAGCTAACAATGCCTTGTATTCGTACATACTTAAAACTTTTAGGTCCGCTTGTCAAAGAATTCACGAGTTGTTGCAGCATAACATAAGGTTTGTTATACGGAAAAAGTACGTAGGTACTTCTGTAATAATAAAGAGAAAAGATTTGATTGTTTGTTTGCCACGAATAAACTCAAAAACTACTGAACGGATTTGGATGAAATTTGGTACACAGATAGTATAGCCTGGGAATGAACATAGGATAGGACTTTTTATCCCTATATTCCCACGGGAACCACGCGGGTGAAACCGCGAGTGGCCGCTAGTTTTGTTATAAAACTATAGGACGGTTAGAGATGTTACAAATCTGGTAAAAAGATATATAATTTCTTCATACCTTTATCTAGATTTGTAAATGTTCAGAAACACGATTTTATGATTTTGCCTCGACACTCTTTCTTTTCGAATAGACCCATTAAAAATACGAAAATTCAGGATTATTCCCAAATGGGGTTTCCTAATACTATCAGAAATTGGTTGATTTAGTGGACACCAATAATTTATGGTTTTATAATATTTGCATTTTTCAATGCTATTTTCATACTTATGGTAAATTTTAAATAGAAAAATATTGGAAAAAAAATTACTCGACCACAAGTGAATTCTCAGACGGGAATCGAACCCGCGACCTTTGGAAATCCATTGGACCGGATTTCCAGGCAAAACTTTACTCAATTACTCAATTACTCAATTATTTATTGCATTCCATAATGTACACGAAAGATGGTGAACATAAATAAAAGATCATCATGGACCCTGACGGGCACGCAATAGGGTTTAGAAGAGAGGAGGCGCTAATTAACATTAGATAGCAAAGTTTAACGTCCAAAAAAAAAAAAAAAAATAGAAAAAAAACAATTATGACACAAAGTAATTTTAGATGACAGATTTTTAAATACCTTTTTTTATTTAATAGTGTCGTTGAAGTATTCATGTAAACTGTAATAGCATTTATTTATAAGATTTTTTTTAATTGGTTTATAAACAAAGAATGTTTACTTTCATTAATTATTAAAGATGGTAATTGATTATATATTTTAATGGACGCATGCAATGTACTATTAGATGTTAATTTTAGTCTGGAACCGGGTAACATTAATTTATTTTTGTTTCGCGACGGATATTTAGACGGATTATCTTGTCGTTTTTTATAAAATTCGCTATGCTTACGTACAAATTTGCAAACCTCTAAGATATATAGACAAGGTAGAGGCAGTATTGAATATTTTTTAAAGTATGGTTTGCAGCTCTCCGTTTGTTCTATGTTGGCTATGATGCGGATTAATTTCTTTTGCATGGTGAGTAGCACAGCCGCGTCCGTGCTGTTGCCCCACAGCACCACTCCGTAACTTAGCCAAGCATGCGCGTAGGCGTAATAAGTAACTATTGCCGTTTCTATATCGGTAGTCTTTTTTACTTCGCGCAGTGCATAGGAAAAGCTTGATAGTTTAGATTTATTTTTTTGTACGTGGGCTTTCCAGTTAATGTGCCTATCTATAATTATGCCTAATAATGAGAACTCTTCTACACATTCTAGTTTTGTACCTTTATAATTATAATGTATATTTAATGCTGCTTTTTGAGGGGGATGGAATGTCATGATTTTAGTTTTAGAAAAATTAAGTTTCAAGTTGTGGTCATTTAACCAGTCTGATGTTTTAGCGACTAAGCAATCTAAGTTTTCGTTTATATTATTGTTTTTATTACATGATGTGAGTAGGGAGATGTCATCAGCAAACAAAAAGCAGGTCTCTTCTATGGTTTTTGGGAGGTCATTAATATATATTAGAAATAAGAGACATCCGACTACGCAGCCCTGCGGGATCGAAGCGTTTACAATTTTACAATCGGAGCGTACGTGTGTGATGTTCCCTGTATCATTATCAAAATATTCGATTTCCACGAACTGACGCCTGTCCTTCAGATATGATGCAAACCATTTGTGAGCGGATCCGCGAATCCCTATACTGTACAGTTTATTAAGCAAGATATTGTGCTGGACCCTGTCATATGCTTTAGTCATATCTAACAGCAGTCCTACACCGTATTGTCTATTGTTTAATAATGTAATTATTTCCTGAATGTATCTGTATACGGCTAGAATTGTAGAGCGATTTTTCCGGAAACCATTTTGTGAATCATAGAAAATTTTGTATTTTTCACAAAATTTTATGTCTCGATCATACATTGCCTTTTCAAAAATTTTAGATGCTGTTGGTTAAATAGCGATAGGTCTGTAATTATTGGGATCAGTTTTGTAATTTTTCTTGTGTATTGGTTTAATCAATGAATTTTTTAATAAATCGGGAAAAACGCCTTCAGTAAATGACTGATTTATCAACAAACTATACGGTAAAGTTAAATCATCGGCGCACTCTCTTATTAATCTAGGCGGCACCTCGTCGACACCACAGCTTTTTTTATTCTTTAAGTTTTTAATTATTCTGTGGACCTCACTGAAGTCGACCGGGCTCAGCGAAGTACATCGAATTTTCGATAGGGTTCTGCACGGGGCGGCCGCGGGCGCAGCCAGCTGTTGGGGCGCCGGCACTGTTGCTGTTCGTAATTTCCTGCAAAATGACGCTGCAATTTATTTATTTATGGAAATGTAGTAGCTTGAGTTTTTCTTCGGTTAACCATGTCTCAGATAAACACAAAGCATTGTAGGCAGGATTTTTTTCTAAGAAGGCTTCTAATGTATTTTGTTTCTTAAATATACTTTGCATATTTTGGTATAGTATTTTAATTAAATCTTTATTTTCGAAAGGAGTGAGTATTAACGAAGCTTTCACGGTGAGCCTGGTTAAGGTTAATGACACTCAATCTTGATTGTTTTTCATTAGTTGATGAGGGGGTGATGGCGGTCTGTGTGTAATGGGTTTTGTTATAGTTGGTAAGTTGACCATCAACGTATAGTTGATTGTTGCGTATTACCGCATGTCGCCCTTCTTGGCGAGCCAAAAACATCTCTTCACGCATTGTTTTTCTTCTTACTAAGGACTTTCTATCTAAAAATTCCGACACCGACAGTCCACTTTGTTTAAAAAGATAACTATTTTCCATAATATGCTTTACCATTCTTTTGCTTATGAACTCTATGACTAGCGGCCGCGGCCGGTTACCATTCTTATTGTAGCGACTTAATCTGTATAACTCTTCTATATATCCCGTCAAATCAACTCCCATTAAGTCCCAAAATAAACGATGTAGACTGTCTAGCAAATAGCTTTCAGGTTCCTTATAATATTCTTCTAATCCATAGAGTACGATTTTTTTGCGAGCTGTTTCAGGGAAATCGGCATTCGTTTCTGTGGGATGGTTAATTTTTTTTTCTATATCTTCCATTTGCTTTTTCATCGATGTGTTCTCTTTTTGTAATGTATCTATTATTATATTAAGTTCTTCTATTTCTGTCGTTCTCTTTCTATTTTGTTCACTTAGATGGTTTATTTCTCTTTATGAATTCCTCAGTGTCTTAAAATCAATTTTCACACGGATTTTAAAAACTATGCGTTTGAAAATTACAAATGGAAGGTTTTGAATGCGATTCGGAAGTAAATTGTATAGTTTAATGCACATGCTGTAACTATTCCTCGTAAAACAAGTTGTAGCCGATGGTGGTATAGAGCTCCTGGACCTCTATTTTTAAATCACTCGTCGCGCGATTGGCGAGGCGAACGAGGAGGCGATCAGGCGATTAGCTACCTTGCATGCGTGGACATAGCACGCTTTTCGCTTTGCCCTTCGCGCGCGGTACTACAGGCGAAAAGCGAAGTCAAACGTCGCACGAAAATCAGTAGAATCCTCAAGTCGAGTGAATCAAAAATAGAGCCCCTGGTCCTTTTGTCGTTGCTATATCGCTTCTGTCGTATACCGCCCTATGTTAATGATCATGAATAGAATACAGAAAGTGTTCATTAAATGATTGAAGTTTGTCTCCAGCGGGCTGATTCACAAACCATTGGACACTGAATCTAATTCGAATTCTATGCTTTGTCTTTCTCTATTTTGAAGTGAGTGACAGTGACATATGCATACATTCCGCTCTCGGGAACTTTTCCGAAGTTTTGTGAATAAGGTGGCTGGAAAGCACATACAGATTTGGACATTTTCTAAAGCCACAAATGTTGCTTTGAAGATTCACAACAAACAATCGACTTGATTTTTGGCATAGAGTTACTTGAAAGGACGGAGAGTAACATAGGCTATTTGACGACCTGTTTGGCGCAGAGGTACTAACGCCGCCTTCTGCGCCAGGGGTCCCGGGTTCGATCCCCGGACTAGACAAATATTTGTGTGCATGAACATGTCTATTTGTCTTGGTCTGGGTGTTTAATATGTATATTATGTATGTATTTACAAAAAAAAAGTATACAAGTATGTTTTCCGTTATCTAGTATCCATAACACAAGTTCTTCACGATACTTAATGTGGGCTAGATAATTGGTGTGATTGTATGGAAATATTTATTTATTTTTATCCCAATACTCCTACGGGTACGGGAACCATGCGGGTGAAACCGTTGACAGAAGCTAGTGTATTATAAATACATAAAAACAATTGATGTTCATCAAATAAATATTTTTGCGGTTTATCGTGAAAAAAGCTTCATTTCAGATTTAAGACAAACCACGCGCCATTCAACCCTCTCAACAAAATACTCATAGCAGTCAAAGAATATGGTATGCTGTTTCAAGCTCCTCCAAGTATTATGAGCCAGTGTGGTATTAATAAGAAAAATATGGATCCTTTCCAGTTTTGGGCAGTCGGGTAATGAATATTCTTTTTTTATAACTTTTCAATTCTGCACTTCACAATGCCATTTCTATGAGACAAACATAGACAAACACCCTGACGGGATGACATGACATGAGACTAGTTGCTTTTTTCTGGTATATTTTCTTGTTTAATGTTATTATTGTTTTATTATTAACTTACGAAATAATAACTACACATGCTTAAAATCAATTTTAAAACTTTGTTAATCAACACAAATTATCCATACTGTTAAAATAACATGTTATTTTGCTTCTTTACTCTTTTAAAGTATCGCATCAAAACAGGTTGCGGTGACAACGCGCAACGTAAAGAAATTAGAAATCTTACAAAGGCGAATGTACAGTCACCAGCATCTACGGCTATACACTTTGACCTTGAGTTGTGAGCGCCCTTACGGTCGTCGCTCGAAATAGCGGCGGTTTTCGTAGTGCAAATGTAAATCCGTACGTGCTGTTGACCGTACATAGACTGTTTTTGTATTTTGCGCAAAAAGGTGGCGATCCGTACAACCAGCACCAACTTACTCCTTCGAACATCTTTCTTGTGTTCTGTGGGAAAGAGTAGGTATAGTTTGCGATCACTGTCCCTCCAAGTAGCTTGGTAGAATCTTATCTGTGAAAGTGAGGGGCCCTACCGCGCAAGTGGCATCGGCTTCATTTCGTCGCCAACGCCGCAAAGGGGCGAACCTCATTTCTTAAAACTGTACAGGAGAGCCAAAAAACCGTTTTTTTTTCCGAATGGCGCTTTTATTTTAACCGTATATCAAAGAAAAACTATTATAATGATAAACATTACATATAAGGGTACACTATGGAAACATGGGTACTAAGTTAATATAGTTATAACATTTTACAGTGCTGTGTTTGCCAAGGAAAATCCGGGAAAAAATATACGCCTTTTTGTGACGCCTCTTTTCTGTTAAGACGATCTGTTTCTGTACCGCTTATATGAGAGTTACGCCTCATGCATATCGATATGAAAAGTTTGTTGTAAAGAAACAAACTACTAAATGTAAATGAGTATTTATTAAAAAACCTAATTAAATGAGATCACTTAACTCGGGCTCGCACTTTGCAAAAAACATCTATAATTACTTGAAAAATCACAACATTACTTTTAATAAGGTTGAGCGTGGCTATACAGACGAAAAAAGTCTTTACGTTGAATCGTAACAGCGTCGTTCCGGAAAACAATTCTAACAAATTTATTAATTACATTTAAGAAAGCATTGAATTTAAGAATTCTATTCATATGTGTCTGATATAAATAACTGACAATAAGAGTATTAAAAAAGCGATTTCATTCGAGAATCTGATAAACGGCGGTTTAAATGCCCCGCCACGGGGCAATTACGACTTTTATTAATATCTTCTTTATTGAAAAAGATACAAACATGAAACTCAGTGCAAGATACAGTTTGAAACAGTGTGTATTCTGTTTTAAACTTTACTTTTGCTAATAACAATATGTTTTGGGTAAAAACTCGGGTTTTTACCCAAACCTATTGTGGGTTTAGTGTGGGTTATTGTGGGCTTAGTGTGGGTTATTTTTATCAATTCCACCGAGCTCCCGTACATTCTAGTCTTCTTCTTAGTGTGTCGATGGCAGACACTTAAGTATTAAGACCCAGAATTCAGCCACTTGGGACAGCCTTGTCGGATGCTGTCATGAGATCCTCCTGCATGCAGGACACGCAGGGCACGATGTTAGATGGACCATCTTTTGGACTACACTGCAATGGCATTCCGCGAAACCAACCGAAAAGCCCCACCTGATCATGCTTTCTTTGCTCCGGCCGGTCTGAGTTCGAAGCCTATAATGAAGACCTCCAGATCGGCCATGGTGGATCATGGCCAGGGGGACAGCTTTCAGTAATTAGGACGTAAGTAGTAGGTAGGGTCACTTTTTCACGGCATAGGTCGCATTTTTGGGTTCGATGGTCAACGGTTCGACGCACCTTACGCAGCTGACGCAGCTTCGTAAGGTGCGTCGAACCGTTAAGTGGCTTTTCAGCCTCGGGCGCGCCGCAATGTGACGTACAAAGGGTGTCGTGAATCGCTGTCCATCTTAGCTCTTTCAGAGGAGCTAGCTACAGCCCTGCGGACATCTGAAGGCGCCAAACCAGCTAGTGGGTACAGCAAACTTACTGGGGCCGGCTTAAGGCAGCCCTTAATGATTCGGCAGGTCTCATTTAGCGTTGTATCCACCTGCCTAGCATGGGCAGAGCGAATCCACACGGGACACGCTTATTCGCCTGCCGAAAAGGAAAGCGCCAATCCAGATGTTAGCAGAACATTCGGTGAGGCTCCCCAACTTGTTGTAGTGAGACGCTGCAGAAGGTTGTTGCGAGTGTGCACCTTCTTTTTAATTATTTGGCAGTTTTATGTGAGTGACCTGTCTGAAATTACGCCACGCTCGGTGAGCTGACTGCGCTACAGCCACACCCTGCCACTCAATATTCAGCTTGCGAGTCGCTTGGCTATTGCGCAGGTGGAAAGCGCAAGCTTCTGTTTTAGAAGGGTTGAGGTTAAGCTAATTTTCCTCATAGTAGGCACTCAGGTTATTTAGTGCCTCTGATAAAATCGCCTCAATCTTTTCAAAACTAGTCACCTGAGTGGACAGCGCAAGATCATCTGCATATAGAAAGCGGCTAGTGTTTGGGCTGGGTGGTTGGTCGTTGATGTAGATATTAAAAAGCAGCGGAGCTAGGACGCTGCCCTGTTTATTTGTGACCTCCAACGTCTTTTGTCTTGAGGAAGATGAACCTGAAAGCGACGGTGGTGGAGAAGTTTCCGGAGAATTGTGACAAATTTGTAGTCACCACTTTCAGCAACATTCGCCTGAGGTTCACTGTATCGTGGGCTGCGGACAGATCCACGAATACAACGCCAGTTATTTTCTTCAGCTCAAAACCACTCTCTATGTGTTGTTCAGTTTCAGTATCTAGTGTAGCAAACTTTTTCAAATTAGGTATACATATATTACACACATTATCTTCACCTTCCGACTCTAGCATTCCAAAACAAAATAACTTTAGTATTTAGTCTCGATTCTGGTACTTATATAAACCATTTATTTTATCAATAAATAACTGAATACAAAGTTTTAAAATTGTCTAACTTAAAAATGTTCGGATTAGTTAAGCAAGTTGAGATTTCTGTTGTTTTTTATGATTCTTTGTTAAAAGACTACACATTATACTTACATGGCATTGTCATAAATGTCATAAGCGGGCCGGCATGAAAGGGCGAAAATTGACTTACGGCTTCTGCACTACTCGCGAGAAGTCGCCGCTAAAAGGCGAACTTCGAGTTTCGTCTTTTCGTGAAACTTTGCCAGAAGTGGTTTTGAGATACGCCATGAATTTATTTTCTCTTTTATTAGTGTTAAAGCTGTGTCCTTTTGTGACAACTTAGTGCGTGAAGAGTGGAGCATTTTTGTATACTTAACTCATTTTTGACCATTTGTATGAGGTTCGCCTCTTTGCGGCGTTGGCGACGATTTGACAGATGGATGTGACACATTGCTGCTTCTTTTTGACAAAAATGAAAACTTACTTATGACTAAGAGCAATATGTCACATCCATCTGTCAAATGATGCCGATTGCGATACCGATGCCACTTGCACGGTAGGACCCCAGATAGTCTTCAAATGAGTAGGTACTATAGAGATGCCTTATTAATTATATATTTTTTTAATTTCAGTCGCGTCTTCAGCGAACCAGAACCAAGGGAATTGTACATTTGCTACCATGAATCCGTCCCTCAAGATCTCAGCGAAGTTGCTTTTTTACTTTCTTATTTGGAATAATTCTTAACTCAATATTCATGTAACGCACAGTATTATTTACTAATTTTAAGGTTTACTTCAATAATTACGTTAAAATGTTTCCGACCTACTACTTATGCCGTCCAATAAATATAATTATATAAAAAATATTTTTAATACATTTGTATAATAAAAATCTATTGCTCAAAATGTTTATTTTTCGTAAATACCTAATAAAACTAATTAAA
Source organism: Chrysoteuchia culmella (assembly GCA_910589605.1). NCBI lineage: Eukaryota > Metazoa > Arthropoda > Insecta > Lepidoptera > Crambidae > Chrysoteuchia > Chrysoteuchia culmella. The sequence continues at coordinate 15,538,551 of OU342653.1, forward strand.
TGTAGGCACAATGATTCTGCGTAGTGCAACTTTTGTACTTATTTTATCTGTGATTTTATGTAAGAACTTAACAACATGGAATTAATAGGTACTACGTAAGAGATAGAAACTTTATAGATTAGATACTTTAAGCCTATAAAAGTGATGTCCAATGAGAATGCAATAACTTGAAAAAAATCTAAAGTATTGTGTAACTTGCATGTATATACTTAATTCAGGTTCGCAAAATTTGTGACGACTCGATAGGGACTTTGGCGCGTAGTACGCTACCGATTAAGGTATCAAATTAAAGGTACTCGAGTCTATTTGTTCCGAAAACTATAAAATATACAAAATGTTAAACGTGATGATCACAAACTGCAATTAAAGATTTTCGCATAATTTGGAATTTTTCGTCGATCGACGAACCCGAGTATCGGGTTGTAACCGCCCTAGTAATGTAATAAAGACTGCACCCCGACCGCCTAACGGTATAGCTTCTGCTATTGCTATGGCTATCAAACTTCAAACTCTCATAAAACTCTTCAACGATGGGGTTTTTGTCTAATTCCTACATATTTCTATTCATATACTGGATACACAATTGCATTTTTAGTATGAAAGTGATAGTGTCAGCGAGAGCCCTTGTAGGGGGTTTGAAAAATCGATAGCTATAGCGATAGTACAAGCTATACCGTTAGGCGGTCGGGGTGCTGGTACTACAAACAGTATAAAAATGTTGACATAGTGCCTGAAGGCTGAAATTGAAATTCCCGCCCAAACCCTAACAAGAGATTCTTGCTGTTTGTCAATCATAGTATCAAGAAATGAACGCAGTAGTCGTAGTAAGTCGGCGCTACGAAAGAAGAAGAAAGGAATATTATGGAATTAAAATTACATCCATAGTAATAATAGAGCTTATTTTCGAATGTCGAACGGGCCAGGCCGTTGACTGTACTGTAGCGCCGCGCCGCCGCCCCGCTCTGACTCTAGGGACTTCTTTCGTGGCGCAAACCAAACGCAAACTCTACTGATGGAATGGAAGGTTCTGATTGATTGAAGGCATTTGGCAAAAATCATTCAATGGGTTCGCATAGACAACAAAAGAATGCAAAGAACGTTGTTTCCGTTTCGTTATCCGTCGCGTCATCGTGTGTAGTGTCGTTCATTCATTCAAATGATGGCCTTTCTTCATTCATTCATTCATTTCATTTCATGACACGATCTCAAGAAAGATAGCTTTGCTTGCTTGGTTTTTCACTAAAATTGACATTATTTCAGTTGAAAATCGTGGTGATGGAAAATAATAATTGGTTACTGTGCGGCTGTAATGTGAAATAAAAAGTGTTACTGTTTTATAGGACTCTTGTTTACTGTTTGAACTATGATAACGAAAATGCAACCTCAAGCAAATGTTGCCGTGCCACAATCTGTCACAACGCAACCTCAACAAATTGTTGGAGTTCCAGCGAATGCTGTGATCTTGAAAATGTCCGATATCCAACAGATATCAACAGTGGGTGGGTAAAGTTTTCGTATAATACGCCTTTAGTTGTAAGATCTATGATCTTTAATATATTTCCGGTGTGCGGTGTCGTGTAAATTTTCCATGGAATCCTTTGAGTCATATTACGAGATTTGTGCTGCAGTCCGTGTAAGTGTATTATTTCTGTCGCGTATTTCATTATCCTTTTTTGTTCAGGGCTCTTGGAGCTGGCTCATCGGGAGTACCAGGCTGGAGACTACGAAAGTGCCGAGCTGCATTGTATGCAACTGTGGCGTCAGGATGGCACCAACACTGGGGTCCTTCTTTTACTGTCTTCCATTCACTTCCAATGTCGGCGATTGGATAAATCTGCACACTTCTCAACATTGGCAATAAAACAGAATCCTTTGTTGGCAGAAGCCTACAGGTATAACATTTGAATTAATTTGTAAGCAATATTGTAGTATCAGACAAATATAGACTTGTGATACATATAATACATAATAATATTTCTATTTTATTCATATTATTGATTATTGATTGAGTATGGTAGCTACTCTTGATATCAAGAAAGCAATTCAAATGGCATTGAATCTTGTCTTTTGGCACTGACAAACTATTAAGAATTAGGCCGTTTCGTATTTGTGATCAACACATTAATCTGTGAGCAGAAACTATTTTTAAATCTAAACCAACTCTGTACACATCTTAAAAATATTTTGTTTTGGACATTGATGAGAATCTGATAGTCATAATATTTTTTATAAAATGTGTTTTTCGTCCTCTAGTAACCTTGGCAATGTGTACAAGGAGCGTGGACAGTTGCAAGAGGCTCTTGAAAACTACAGACATGCGGTGAGACTAAAGCCTGACTTTATCGATGGCTATATCAACCTGGCTGCTGCACTTGTGGCCGCTGGTGATATGGAACAAGCAGTGCAAGCATATGTCACTGCCTTACAATATAATCCTGTGAGTGTACATACATACAAGTTAATACGAACAATATTACATTTATCCTGTAGGGGTAGGAAAAGTTAACAGACCTGACAATTTTTTCTTGCTTCCTTTCCATTCCATTGTTCTCTGAACACCGGTGTCCATTTCGCGTTTGATGAATTAATTACATTCATCACATCACTCTTTCCATATAAAAAATCAGGGGTGCAAATGCATAAGGTAATCATATTCATTTGACAGTTCATATCATATTTAATCAACTGCAATTTGTATAGAATGACATATAAAATGTTACAATGTGAACTCTCAAATGAATACAATTAGCTTTATGCAATCACCTAGCTGTGCTATTGTAAGTAGTAGTTCATTTAATCAGCACATTTACACTATAAAAGGTATTCTGAATAAAGTAATCATTTTACAGTAGAGATCACATAAGTAATTGTTTATGTCAAGTCTCTAGCTATGAACCAAGAACTTGATTTTGAGGTGCTTCAGCGATCTATACTTGATGCTAAGGGCGATGGATTGAACACCTGATGACTCCTGACGTGCTGTCAATGCGCACCTTCCTAAGGGCAAAACACATAGGCAGGCGTCTAGTTTCTTGGTTGCTAGGATACACGGTATTATACACGCTAGGCGCCTAGCGTAGTGCGCAGTGCGACTGATCGCATAAATATAAGAACATTCGTTTTACCTAGCTTTAGGCAAAAGCTTTTACTGGCCACATTAGGCCGCATGATCGTCTTAAACGACGGAATGTAAGCCAGTGGCCGTAACCGAAATCGCCTAGGAACTAAACCAAAAAGCTACTACTACAGAAACTACAGTTTGCATCAGAGTTATAGTCAGTTTTTTTTTTTTTTTTTTTTTTTTTATACAATACTGAAGAAACTTTCCATGGAAGTTTTACTAAGTGATATAAGTACTTCTTGTCATGATTTTATGAACAATATTTTCATTATTACCATTATTGCAATCTGTCATTCCTACACTGCTGATGGTTCTTATCATGGTACTAAAGATGGATAATCCTTGTTTTCTTATCTTTCCAAAGTTATTTACAATCATAATTTTGTATGAGTTTATGTTTGGTTTTATAAATAGTAATAATAAAATGAAAGATTTTCAAGAAGGGCATAAAAACATAAAGAAACAGGTTATAAAAAATATGATGATGACAACTAAGTTTTTAAGATACATAGATATTTTTAAATAAAGTGATGATGATGCTTTTGTAAATAAAACAAACTTATTACAAATAGGAAATTCCAGTATTGTTTTATCCCCGGCCTTTTTTTAATTGTAGGGTAAGAGTGTCTGTATTTAAATTTTCGTATAATGTTTTATAAAAAAAAAGAGAGTAAAATTTCTTCAATATTGAACTCGAAAAAATCATGTCACTAAAAACTATCTATTCACTTTCTAAGCTGAAAAGTATCTTTTAGCTGTGCAATTGATAAACATCTGCTGCTCAATTTAAATTGTTTCACTACAATCGCAGTTTCGTAAGCACTTCACATTCTATCTCCTTAAAACAAAAATAATATAATAACGCAAATCCTTAAGTCTATAATTATTATAACGATCACGAATTCACTCGCATCAGCAACCTATTAATTACGAATGAGGATATGCACCAATGAATTCACCAAGTACAGAACGAGTGCATTGTGATGTGATTGGTCATAATATATTATTAGCTGGATGACATAACGCGAAGTTATTTTTGTTTTTTTTTTTGTTGTCATTAAAACAATCTTTTGTTACAGGACTTATACTGCGTCAGAAGCGACTTGGGCAATTTGCTCAAGGCTTTAGGGCGTCTGGACGAGGCGAAGGTAAATACAATTCCGTGCCCCATTGTCTGGTTTGTTCGAAGTTAACAGGATTCGCCGACTCTTCCTTTTGTGTTACATTGAATTAGTGAACTCTCTGTTTCGCCAGCAGCGTACTTTGCGATTGCGTAAATCCACCTTCGAGAAAAAGCATTAAGCGTTCAATTCCTCGTTATGGTCTCAACAACTTTGACGCTCTTGAAAATATGTACTTGTTGTTTAGATCATTACTTTCGGTGTGAAAACAAGATAGAAGTCGGTTACACATAGTTTGATTTACATAGATTTCTGTCTTGTCTTTCATTCATTTTATTTTATTCGCAAAATATTGACACTTATGTTTTAATATTGTGCGAAAGCTATTGCGTAATAGTTATCAACTTTCTACACTGCGATAGATAATCTTCCTTGGCGTTTGCCGGAAAAAATAATGCGCGTTGTTGCCAGAGGGACGTACAATTAATGGAAAATACCGCGACTTGATGCTCGGCTCTGATGTTTATTTATTAGTAACCTTGCAGAGTACATTGAAAATGGTACTGTTTTATTGCGTGTTAATAGGATGAGCATAGATTGTAGTAAAGTTTTATCGTATAGATAACTTACCTGGTAGTTAAACCAAATTTTATTAAGAAAACATTTTTGCTAGAAAAGGTTTTTTATATCTTTTCATTTGTAACTTCTAAGAACTGTCTTTTTAAGAATTTGTCTTTCCTTTAATTTGGTTGGAACAGAACAATCTATTTCCGTAACATCAGCCTAGAACATTGAACTCGATGCTACTTAGCATTCATTTCTAGAATCTTAAGTTATTTATTATCATAAAACGCAATGTGTAGAAAGTTGTTTAAATAGAGAGTACACTAATGTTTATATTCACATTTGTATTTAACACAATGCAATCATAATAACAACATATCCTGTTTCCTTCTACATTTTTCCTTATGCTTGTAGTGATTTACTATACATTCAATATGAGGATCAAAGGAGTCATGAGTAGTGTTAATATCATTTAGAGGTATGACGTAGTTTGTTAATTCGTAACATAAATTTCGCCATTCACACATGCCTGTCGATATCATATCAGCTCGATGACGGCGTGAGTGACAGAGATCCTCTCAGATAACATTTTATTTGCAATACGAATTATGTTGATCGGGAACTAGTCTGACTCAAAATCAACTAATTCTGTTATATTTTCACAAGGTGTTGTCTGGTAAGACAGTAGGTGTGACCGGTGCGGTTTGTAGCTGGGTTACGGTTGGTACCACACTCGCTAGCCCGCCGCGATGACAACATGTCTGCTGCAGGTAAAGTGGAAAAGGTTTGAAGAAATAAACTTTTGAACAGGTCATTGGATATAACTCGTACTCTTTGACTATCATTCTCGTGTCCATCTTCTCATCGGATAGGAAGTGGAAGCGTGTCGTCTTTCACCCCTTTTATTTTGGCTGTGATATTTGCACTGGTACTTACGAGGCTTTTTTTTTGAGTGAAATGAGTCGTTTGCATTTCCTACTGATGTGTGTGGCTCTCGGCGTAGTCTCGTATCGTTAGGGTGCACTTGGCGTAATTAGTTATAAGACCCTGATTGGCATTCGGTTATTACTCATTAGCTTTTGCGAACACATGACCCAGTGCTATTCAGAGCTCTGGTGTAATTTATTTCTAGTGGCGTAATGAACATTTCAGACTGTCATCATTGTTTCATAGAGTATAGTCCAAACGATAACATATGCCCTTTTTCGTGTGTTTAGGCTTGTTACTTGAAGGCCATCGAAACTAGGCCAGATTTTGCCGTGGCATGGAGTAACTTGGGATGCGTGTTCAACGCACAGAGTGAGATCTGGCTGGCCATACATCATTTCGAAAAGGCTGTGGCCTTGGATCCTAATTTCTTGGACGCTTACATAAATTTGGGCAATGTTCTTAAAGAGGCTAGAATATTTGACAGGTAATGAAGTAATTTTTAACATATTATGATTCTTAAGAATCGTTCGTTTGTTGACATCAGAATCTGATAAAATCTTTATTTTTTATTAGGGCTGTGGCAGCATATCTTCGTGCACTTAATTTGTCCCCAAACAACGCGGTCGTGCACGGTAATTTGGCGTGCGTTTATTACGAACAAGGACTTATTGACTTGGCTATCGATACTTATAGAAGGGCCATAGAATTACAACCCAATTTCCCTGATGCCTATTGTAATTTGGCTAATGCTCTGAAAGAAAAGGGTCAGGTAGCTGACGCTGAAGAGTGCTACAACACAGCTTTACGTCTGTGTCCATCACATGCTGACTCATTAAATAATTTAGCTAATATTAAACGAGAGCAAGGGTACATCGAAGAAGCGACGAGATTGTATCTTAAAGCGTTGGAAGTGTTCCCTGAATTCGCAGCTGCTCATAGCAATTTAGCGTCCGTACTGCAACAACAAGGAAAACTCAATGAAGCACTTATGCATTATAAAGAAGCCATTCGCATTCAGCCCACTTTTGCTGATGCATACAGTAATATGGGCAATACGCTTAAAGAAATGCAAGACGTCGCCGGTGCATTGCAATGCTACACGAGGGCTATTCAAATCAACCCGGCGTTTGCCGACGCCCACAGCAACCTCGCCAGTATCCACAAAGATTCGGGAAATATTCCAGAGGCGATACAATCTTACAGAACAGCGCTGAAACTGAAACCAGACTTCCCAGACGCGTATTGCAATTTGGCGCATTGTTTGCAAATCGTCTGTGACTGGACAGACTATGAAGCTCGTATGAAGAAGCTAGTGAGCATCGTTGCAGAACAACTAGAGAAGAATAGGTTACCCTCGGTGCACCCTCATCATTCAATGCTCTATCCTTTAACACATGATTTTAGAAAGGCGATCGCCGCCCGCCACGCTAATTTATGCTTAGAAAAAGTCCAAGTTCTTCACAAACCGGCATACAAATTCCCTCGTGACCTGCAAGGCCGTCTGCGCATCGGCTACGTTAGTAGTGATTTTGGTAATCACCCGACTTCCCACTTGATGCAGTCTGTACCAGGGCTCCATGACCGTGCTAAGGTCGAAATCTTTTGTTACGCTTTGAGCCCGGACGACGGCACGACATTCCGTTCCAAGATCGCCAGAGAAGCGGAGAACTTTATTGATCTGTCTCAGATGCCTTGCAACGGCAAAGCTGCTGACAAGATATATGCTGACGGTATTCATATTCTTGTTAATATGAATGGATACACTAAAGGTGCTAGGAATGAGATCTTCGCGTTGCGGCCCGCCCCTATACAGGTGATGTGGCTGGGTTACCCAGGAACCAGTGGAGCAAGTTATATGGACTATTTGGTGACAGATGCAGTGACGTCTCCACTGGAGCTGGCTAGCCAGTATAGCGAGAAGCTGGCCTATATGCCCGACACTTACTTTGTTGGTGACCACAAACAAATGTTCCCGCACTTGCAAGAGCGCCTAATACTCAGCGACAAAATCAAGGGCCACAACTTAGGCGGCGTCGCCGATACCGTGGCAGTTATTAACGCCACTGATCTTTCGCCGTTGGTAGAAAATACAGATGTCAAAGAAATCAAGGAGATCGTAAGAGCAGCAAGACCAGTTGAGATTTCGTTGAAAGTGGCAGAGTTGCCTACCACCACACAAATCGAAACTATGATCGCTTCAGGACAAATTCAGGTAAATATCTATTTTATTTTCCTAGAAATCTTTTAGCTCTAATGGTAATCTGACAACGAAGATATTTTTTAGGCCTTGATTCCTACAAATGAAAGATACTACATCTAAAAATCTGTTTTGTTTTCGCATGACACATGTATTGTTGCAGCTTTATAGCCCGTATTATCCGATAACCGATTGCGTCACCTAACCTTCATACAACGGCCAACTTTTATGTGTAATCACTTAATTTAATGCTGACCAAATTTTTCAGACATCGGTTAATGGCGTGATCCTTCAAAACGGCTTGGCTACAACTCAGACGAACAACAAAGCAGCGACAGGCGAAGAAGTGCCCCAATCTATAGTGATAACCACTCGGCAGCAGTACGGATTGCCAGATGATGCTGTAGTATACTGTAATTTTAACCAACTGTACAAGATTGACCCGTTGACCCTACATATGTGGGTGTACATACTGAAACATGTGCCGAACAGTGTGTTGTGGTTACTGAGGTTCCCTGCTGTCGGAGAACCTAATCTTCAAGCTACTGCACAGCAACTTGGTAAGAAATGCATTTGACTACTAGTGGTATGTTTTCCAATCTCTTGTAGAAGCTTTCAACCTCTCTTTAAATACCTTTCAAGATATTTTTCTTTGCAAAACTAAGTATTATTTTTGTAATTTGTTAACAGTACATACATAGACGACATAGTAATTGCGCTAAACAGCATACACCTTGTTACATAGATATCAATCCTATTGATATCAATACCTGTGATTATTCAATTACTATCATATCAAATATAACGTACTTCATGACGAAGTTACTTACGAAGTAGCCAATAAAGTTACATCTCAATTTAGCGTATATCGCCAATTGTTTTTTTTAATCTACGTGGAGGGTTAGGGGTGTTTGTGTTGATAGACACACGCCCTCTTCATTACCTTATATTAGCGGATTCCGACCGATGAAAGGCATTACATCAAAAGTGACTTAACAATTTTTTACGATAAAATGCTTTGAACTCGTCAGGTATATGAATATGAGACACAATAAATATTATCATTGTTCTGAGACCGCTGCCGTCGCCCGTGGGCTCGTGATAGACAAGACATTAACAAGACCAATGTCTAGTCTAGAGCAGTGATTCCCAAAGTTGTCAGGGCTACAACCCATCTAATTCAAGTTTCCAAACTCGGTACCCACCTCTAGGCTGTCTTAGGGAAAAGGTGGCATAAAATTGGTAATTCTCACATACTCCACTATTACGAGACTATTTAATGCGGTCTTGTTTGTTATTGGACCGTAAAAGAAACGGATATTCGTCAAAAGTCGTTCCACAGTGCCGACTCAATATTCGCTCATAGTTTGGGAAACCCTGGTCTAGATTATTTTATTATAGTTATATTGTTTTTTATTCCATTGTTATTTGGGGACAAAATAAGGTATTTGAATACTAATATTTCTCAATACTTACAGGTCTCCCTCCGGGTCGTATCATATTCTCAAACGTGGCTGCTAAAGAAGAGCACGTGCGCCGCGGCCAACTCGCAGACGTTTGTTTGGACACTCCCCTCTGTAACGGACACACAACAAGCATGGACATCTTATGGACTGGGACACCTGTCGTTACCTTACCTGGGGAGACTTTGGCTTCCAGGTCAGTACTTACTGTTATAGTAACAATTAACTGTTATAGTTACTCCAGTCAAATAATGTTTATGAATCAGCAATTTAATTGGTTTAAAATATATATTGTAATTTTTATGTATAGAGTTGCAAAGAGAGCATGTTTGTATGAAACTAAAAGTTTGGGCATCAATCGGGCATTTTAAACTTGTCTGACATTTCTAGAACATTTGTTGACTAAACCTTATAACAACTTGACAATGTTTTTAACTGCGTCTGTGGTCTAGTGGTAACAACTACCGGTATCAGACCCTGAGGTCACGGGTTCGATGCCCAACGGGGTACATATTGTATTCGGTTTGGTTGGTGGTAGGACTTGTTCTAAGTCTGTCTGGCTGGCTACCACCATCTTATCTAAGTTCGGGGAGTTACGGATAAGATGGCCAGTTCCTCAGTGATTGGAGGATTCCGGGAGAGGCTCGCTTCCATCTTCAGCTTTATCAATACTTAACATAAGGCATGATGAATGATGAGTGCTAGGAGGAAAAAATAGTTGTAGACATCTTTATCATCTTTTTGACTACTCAACTATGTTTGTACTTTTTTAGAGTTGCTGCATCACAACTAAACACTCTTGGATGTCCCGATCTAATTGCGCGAACGCGACAAGAATACCAAGACATAGCTGTAAGATTAGGAACAGATAGAGAGTAGTAAGTATCCATCATACAACACAAAAATAGACTTTTGGACTATTAGGTATAATATATACAGAGTGTTAAAAGACCCATACTGTACATCAATTTATAGATAAGAATATGTAAAAAATAATTGCTGGGGAACAACAAAATTGGTACACGCAATGAAATGCGTGCAACAACGTGTGCGTGTGTCTAGAGGGTACGAGTACGCGGCCGGGACCCAGTTTCATTGATTGGTTTTGATATTTATTGCGGTTTTGTAACTTTAAACGTTTATCTTCAAAAATAAATGTTGACTTTGATACTCAATAACTCCTTAACAATCAGGTTCCTATATTTAGCCTCATACAAGAAAATGATAGTAACGATGGGGAGAATACGTGGTGTCGTTGTGTCTTTTAACACCCTGTATATAATAAATACTATTTAAAAAAAAATTATATAGTAAGTATTTATCTATATACTTAATTCAGGTTCGCAAAATTTGTGACGACTCGATAGGGACTTTGGCGCGTAGTACGCGGCCGAGTAAGGTATCAAATTAAAGGTACTCGAGTCTATTTGTTCCGAAAACTATAAAATATACAAAATGTTAAACGTGATGATCACAAACTGCAATTAAAGATTTTCGCATAATTTGGAATTTTTCGTCGATCGACGAACCCGAGTATCGGGTTGTAACCGCCCTTGTGTAATATTAAGTGTGTTATCTCTCATTTTCAGTTTGAAAGCAATACGTGCCAAAGTATGGACAGCGCGTACCGACAGTCCGCTGTTCGACTGCAAGGCGTACGCCACCGGGTTAGAGATGCTTTACAACAAAATGTGGCAGAGGCACGCCCGCGGCGAGCGCCCCGACCACGTCCAAGCCATTGACAAGTAGACTTCGCAGCACTCTGATCACAAGGAATGGACTAAGAAACGCCGATGGTGCTAAAGTGAGGGAAAAAGTGATTCGAACAATTACCGTTTCTCAACTCGATCAACCTTGAAATTAGAGGTAGTGTTAGAGTGATTAATTGTCATGTTTTACTATTCCATAAGAAATAGAACTCGTTGGCGCCAATATACATTAATGTATAAATCATGAGAGTAGAGAAACGGTACGGAACTCATTAGTGTGTGCCAGTGAATAAGTTAATGATTCTCTTTGAATGTGTGAATAGTGCGGTTAAGCGAAATGGTGACGCGAAGTGGGATACTAATTAAAATAAGTAATATTTAAACACTATGTATCACAGTTCATTCATTTGCTAACAAACGTCATAAGACAGTTTCTAGTCAAGAACAAGATTTTAACACTAGATTTTATGGACTTCCATTTTAACATAGGGCACCTCAAAAGTTCTTTTAATGGATTGCAAAATTATTATTAGAAGAGATTACATATATTTTTGAAGCAATAAAATGTTATACAATTGTTATTAGAATTGTGGCCTTGCTAGTATTTACAGATATCTGCAATAATTCAGCTTACATGATGTCGTTTAATGAATATTCAACTGTGTCGTCGGTATGTAATAGATAATAATAATAATTGGGTAGTTTATGTCATAAAAGAACTCCTCTTTCTCAAGTGATCATAAATATGTATAACATTCATTTTCATGTGTGTATTCGGATTGTTAGTGTAGCTTAACCTTAATATTGGCATGTTAATTGAATTGTTAGATTTGCAAAAAAATCAAATGCAATAAAACGCCAATCATTATAGAAAAGCAAACCTACAAATTCGTCATGACTAATCTGTCTATAAAAGCATTAGAGTTTAAGCAATGTCTCACCGTTATTTAACCTGAATGTTATGAAAACAAATATATGTTATTTAAACTGTGTGAATGTTTTGTGTTACGATTACGATTTTAAGTGGGAACCCATGTAACACCAACTAAACACGAGAAGACCGGAGCCTAAATAAGACTGAATAAAAAACACATGAACTGTAATGGCGATTTTTTGCATAGTTCAATTTAGTTGGTTATTAACATGACGTTTAGGAGCTAAGACATGTACTTTAAGTAATTATTTGTGATAGTATGATACAAACGGCTATGTTATACATAAGGCGTGTAACTTTTTCTCATAGAAATATTTAATTTGATTTTACCAGTGATTCTCAATAGCAATTTCAAAGTAAATTGAGATATGTAGTGTAGTGTTCGAAGCATCGAATTATACGTTAATTATTTGTAAATAATTGTATCAACTTTGAAAATTGTATATTTTTTTGACTAAATGTAATGAAAGCTTTTTTTTCTTTTTATCTTACTGTTTCGACATTTAAATAAACATTCATATTAATGCATTGAATTTGGAAGAAAACATTACAACAACTAAACAATGTTATAGTTATTTGTTCATAAACCCATGAAATAAGAAAACTTTTTTTTAAAAGTAAAATGAATGAAATAATGTTTTCTTCTAAAATAGTACAGTATCATCATTCAGTCTGTTACACGTAGATGATATATTTTTCTCTGTATACGGTTTAGTTGATTGTTGTAAATAAGAAGCTAAGTATTTAAGCTTTAACGTAATAAAAACTAAAATTATGCATAATGCTGTTTTATTTCCTGAAACATTGTTAATGTTGACAATTATTGCCATTTTGCACAGGTGTTCGGAGTGTTCTGTGGGATTTGCCATAAAAATATTACAAATATTACAATAACAAAAAAGATTCCCTCAAATTGAGAACCTCCTTTTTTTTAAGTCGGTTTAAAAGACAATTTATGTCACTATCGTAATATGTCCCCACTGCTGGGGCATTGGCCATTCTTATGGGTGGATAAGGAGAACGGGCCATGACCCACCACGCGGGCCCAATGCGGATTGGTGGGTTTTTGACGACTGCAAATTAATGCAGCCCGGAACAACGGCTTAACGTGACTACCGCAAATGGTAATGCCATATTTTTTTCACCTCACCCGCTCTGAAAAGGAGGTTTTGTCAATCAGTTTAGGCGTAGAAAATCGCTTTTTGCGTCCTAGCGCGGCAAAGTACTTTTTTTACCTAAAGATATGTCATAATGCGTTCCGAATCGGACTATTGACTTTTTTGTTATATTTGATTTAGCTTTAAATTTATTATAATACTACGTTTTGGTTTCATTATATTATTTTAGTTCATTGAATCATAAAAACAATAAGATTAAACTAATTTTATATTAGGCTGGGTGAGATTTCACAACCTATAATTGGATATCGGACCGTGACATAAATCTTTATTTTTAAATTGTCTTTGTCTTGTACCTCATGTCAGTGTCAACATTTACGGAATCGTTTTTATTCTTATTTATAAATAACAATATATTCCTACTTTAAATAACTTTGAATTAACTATAATACTCTCTTTTTTATTATTTTAGTTTTTTATATCATTAAAACAACAAGAATAAGGTATATTTAGATTAAACTTTATGTTTAAAGATTTTTTTACGACCGCGGAAACAACCTTAAAATGTTCCTCGCTGTTGTGAGGTGAAAAATTGAGTGTTGCGCTCGGCAGAAAAGTTTTTAGCGTTTTGTACCTTTGAAATCCTCGCTTCACTCAGGATTCAATCTTTGAACCAATCGCTACGCTCATGGTTCAATCCTAGAATCCTTCACTTGCTCAGATTTCAATATAAAGGTAACTCGCCGCTAAATAACCAACTTTCCAGCCTTGCATAACAAATAACTATTTACGTACGGTCAACAGCACGTACGGCTTTATATTTGCACTACGAAAACGCCGCTATTACGAACAACCGAACGTAAGGGCGCTCTCAAGGTCAAAGTGTAAAGCCGTAGCGGCTGTTGACAGTACATGCATTGTATGAGGATTAAGCAATTTAGTGCCATATTTTAGTTTAAAAACTAAGAGTATCTTATAATATAGTGGTAATTTTTGCTTTTTTTAAAATGTTTAAACAAACTAATGTCGAGTCATAAACTACGGAAAAAACAAGATAGAATGTGAGGGCAGGTGGGAATAACTTGTCAATAAGTTGCATTTTAGTCAAAACGTAGTGAATACTTGCTCAGTGTTAGTCACAAGAATTGTCAAAAACCGCAGCAAAAGCGGTTATCGCTCTCATTAATTATTGTTATTCATTTGTACTTTCGTTTTATTTAAGTAGGTATTTATAATTATTTCTTCCAACAAAATTTTAAAGATTTTATCATAACAAAACCACAAGCCGAAACATGAAAAAGTGATCAAACGCGAAGATAGGTAGTTAGGTAGGTACATTCCAGTAGCTAGCGAGGCGAGGGGTGAAAATATGGCAAAGGTAAGCCGGACCAGGAACTCCACAAATTAGACAATACCTAATAAACATGGAAAATAAAACATTTTGTTCACTTTGCAACTTACGAAACTTACGAAACAACAACTTACGAAAGGAACACGGGTGAAACTCCAGTATAGGTATTCTAATTTGTATTTAAGTACTTTCAAAGTCAAAATCAATATCCTTTATTCAGTCTAGGCTGTTACAAGCACTTATGAACGTCGAAGTAGCTACGCCATCGGTTCACAAACCCTACGGCGGCGGGAGACCTTGTAACGAGAAGAACCGGACGACTAAGAGTTGACATAGACTAAGAGTCCTTTCTCCGCTGACTATCGCAGAAGGCGCATAATATGGATTTGTTACCGCAGTCTCTTACATAGAAGATCTACATGTTGTTTAAAATGAGAGCTTCTCATCAATTACTATTGCAAACAAATGTATCTTAACAAGCGTGAATCTTTATCTCTGTGAAATTCATAGGCTGCGAGGTGCTGGTTTTGTGGAAACATAAATACTTGGCTTTGTCATAGTTCAGGGTAAGAATATTGCGGTCCATCCATGTCTTTATTTCAGACATGCCCTTTTCAGTATTTTGAAAAGCCTCTTGCCATGTACTATACGGAATTAATATTCAGTACTATCAAAATAAATATTAGATTAATTATTTATTTCATCTTAAGGAAGACCAAATAGCTTAAGCAGAAATAGCTACACATAAAAATGTTAATTATATTCCTGTCGTCAAAATAAAAAAAGAAAACAGAGGCTTAACCACTTTTAGTCAACCATTTTGCATGTAACGTTTGCTAGTTTAGTCTGGATCCATGAGATGTCCATGTCGTAAGCTAAATCCGGTATAACAAATAATTATCAAAGAAACTAGGTAAATATTATCCTTAGGTAGGTCAGTCGGGGAACGTCCCACTTGACCAGGGGCCCAATTCTGCTAATGCTTAGTCACAATGGTATTCCAGTGGTGTTTCAATGGTAGTGCTGTTTTACACAGTTCTTGTTACAACAGTGTAAATAAACACTACTATTGAAACACCACTGAAGAGACGATAATGACAAAAAATTAGCAGAATTGACCCCCAGTAGAGTTCTTTTAGGGAGCAATATTTTAAAAAGTAATAGATTAACAGGTATTTCATTTAAAAATAAATGATTTCTTTAATCTTAGTACTTTCCGAGAAAACGTTTCTCAAAAAACTCAACTGATCAACCGGGAAGTTCCCCTATTGTACAGTAAAAACTTGAATAGAGTCACGTTTTTGCTTATTAAACTTCAGAAAGCAATAAGTAGAGAGATATTCTGAACTACGTAAGTAAGTGTTTTTTCTACCTCTGGTAAGTATTTCAAAATCAGATACTTACGGAACTTTTCGAAGGAGGACCCGTAGGCCGTAGCCTTTGATATTATTTAAACTTTCATTAAAACACTTTAGTAACTACTAAAATTGCTTCGTTAACCCGAAATTTGCTCCAAATAGAGCTAATAAACCAAAATGTTATGTTACCGGCTACAGCGATTTTTTTGGTCTACTAGACTTATTTTCAAAAAGGTTACTACAGGCACAGAACCTACCTACTTACTTTCTTTAAAAAGTAAACTAAACACACCTAGGTAGGTATACGCCTTAACATTAAATTAAATTGTCTTGACTTTTCCTTTTGTTATAATTTGATCTATGGATAGAGTTGTGAATTTTGGATTTGATTTTATTATTGTTTGACCGCAGAAATAATTTAATAACAGTAATGACTACAGAGTCACGTAACGGTTTCCGGTTTGTACAAAAGTCGAAAACTACGGGGTTACATTAATATGCGGCAATAGAAATGGTGCGATTGTGCGGTCCGTCCGTTCCCTTGGCTGGCCGAAACCGGCGGCGGGCGGCGCGCATTCATGGCATTTCATTGTACGCGGCAGTCGCGGCTCTGCCACCGCGGGGGGATCGCGCGCCTTCGCCCGCACCATGCCGCGCCGCACGCACACCGCTCTATTTACAACCCCGCTCACAATCATTGTTATCGAAACGTTTTCCCATGGTGCTCCTTACGTGATCAGCTGAACATGACAGTGCAACGTACACGAACTAAACTCGCGCACCGCGATATATGACAAGTGATGAAAATGATATGGACACAGTGCGGTTTAAAATGATAATTACCGCGATATTCTTTTGTTTAGTGATGGGCGCGGTGCTTACGGAAGCGCCCTACGATGCCGATGCCTGTTTCCGTGTGTCCGGTGAGAGTGGTGCGGTGGAGTGCAATGTACGGACGCTGTCGTCGGATAGGGATGTCGGTTCGATGCACTCGGACGGCGCGCTGCGGGCCGCGATCCGGTGCAGCCCGCTGCTCCTCGAGAGCACGCTGCGCGACCACCACTTCGGGAGAATGCAAGGTTTGGCGGAGATCTCGATTAATAACTGTAAGATCCTCCGGCTTCCTGGTAATGTTTTCGAAGGATTGCGAGGACTGAAGACTTTGAAGATACGCTCCATGAATAACGAATGGGGCAATAATAAAGAGCTGGAGCTCTCGCTTGGCGCTTTTAACGGCTTAAGGGAATTGCACACTCTGGATTTAGCTTACAACAACATCCGGAAGATCCCGTCGGACTTGTTTTGTGCACTGGAAAACATTATTTCACTCAATCTGACGCAAAACAAGATCAAGTTCGTCGACGAACTGGGCTTCGGTCATAAATGTGGCTCCACGCTACAGACGATAGATTTGAGCCATAACGACATTATGTCCCTTCCAGCTGACTCCGAAATTTTGCATTTACGAAGACTGACTCAACTATTTTTACAAAACAATAAAATAAGCGAACTGCCAGGAGACGTCTTTAGTGATTTGCTATCATTGAAAGTTGTAAATCTGTCTGATAACGCAATAAATTATTTACCAGAAGGGTTGTTTTATAACACGAGAGAAATTCGTGAAATTTATATGCAAAATAACGAGCTGGAAGCTTTACCCAAGAGAATATTTAATCGGTTGGAACAATTGCTCGTTTTAGATCTTTCGGCGAATAAATTGAGGAGCGACCACATAGAAGATGAAACGTTCGGTGGTCTAATAAGATTAGTCGTGCTCGACCTGTCGCATAACGCGCTCTCCCGGGTCACACGCAGCATGTTCAAAGACTTATTCTTTTTACAAATACTCAATTTGAACAATAACACCATTGGCTCCATAGAGGACAACGCGTTTTCGCCATTGTTCAATTTACACACCTTAAATTTAGGCCAAAACAAATTACTTGTAATAGAAGACCACGTATTTAATGGACTGTTCATATTGAATAAGCTTAATTTAAATAATAATTTACTATCATATATTAGTGAGAATGCTTTTAAAAATTGTTCAGACCTGAAAGAGCTAGACTTAAGTTCCAATAAGCTGACTAAAATTCCTGAAGCAATTTTGCAATTACCGTTCTTGAAATCGTTAGACTTGGGTGAGAATTTGCTAACAGAAATAATGAACAATTCATTTCAGAATTTATCGCAGTTGACCGGGTTGCGTTTAATCGACAATCAAATTGGAAACCTTACAGCGGGAATGTTCTCGGGACTGCCTAGCCTGCAAGTGCTCAATTTAGCGAAAAATAAAATACAGTCCATAGAGACCGAAACCTTTCAAAGAAACACGCAATTGGAAGCCGTTCGGTTGGACGGTAACTTCATTTCTGACATAAATGGAGTGTTTGTGGCCTTAACGAAATTGTTATGGCTGAATTTGTCAGAAAATCATTTGGTGTGGTTCGATTACGCCTTTATACCGGGCAGTTTGAAATGGTTGGATATCCACGCCAACTATATTGAGATATTAGCGAACTATTACAAAATTCAAAGCGAGCTTCACGTTAAAACTTTAGATGCGAGCCATAATCGTTTAGTTACACTATCTCCGATGTCTATACCGAACAGCGTCGAGCTTCTGTTTATAAATAACAATTTGATATCAAGTATAGAGACCGACACGTTTTTAGAGAAGAGAAATTTAACTCGAGTCGATATGTATGCCAATGAGATTGAAAGTTTAGACATAAATAGTTTGCGTGTTTCGAGAGTGCCCGATGATAGAGCGTTGCCAGAGTTCTATATTAGTGCCAATCCCTTTCGATGTGATTGCACAATGAAATGGCTGCTGTTGATAAACTCCATTACATCCAGACAGTATCCACGTGTAATGGATTTAGAAAACGTGATATGCAAGGAATCCTACGTGCGCGGCGTTAAATATCTCCCGGTCAGTTCACTGCTTCTCAAAGATTTTCTGTGTAAATACGATTATCATTGCCCAGATGACTGCAGCTGCTGCGACTTCAATAATTGTAATTGTAAAATTGTCTGTCCAAATAATTGTTCCTGTTATCACGATTCTACTAAATCCACCAGCGTTGTTGATTGTTCTGTTAAACAATTGAAATTTGTACCTATTGACTTTCCTACCGACTCGACACATATTTATTTGGATGGAAATGTTTACACGGAACTAAACGAAACTGTTTTCAATTCTATGCGCGGAGCACTCGTCATATATCTAAATTCCAGTAATGTCATTCATATTCATAACAACACATTCAGTTGGCTCGCTAGCTTGAAAATATTGCATTTAGATAACAACAAAATAAAACAGTTAAGAGGCCTGGAGTTTTCAAAGCTGAGTAATTTGAAAGAATTATATCTTCAGAGCAATGTGATCGAGTATATATCTAATGATACATTTAGTTCCCTCGGTGCTCTAGAAGTTCTACGCTTGGATGGAAACAGGCTCGTAAATTACGGCTTGTGGCATTTGGATAATAACAAGAAATTGCAGACGTTATTCATTGGTAGTAATCATTGGTCGTGTGATTGTAAATACTTACAAGGCTTCCTTACCTATGTGTCACAGAATGTCGAGAAAGTTATCGATGTAAATAGTTTGTGGTGTTTCAACGAGAAAATGACTCCAGTGAGAAAACAGTTGAACTTTAATGTGACAGTTTGCAGTGAAATAAGTGATAGCTCAGTGATAAGTGCTTTTTTTGTATCCCAGAACTTGCCATTACTAGCGTCGGCGCTCACTGGGTTTATGCTCATTTTGTTAATATTAGCGTTAGTGTTCACGTTTAGATACGCTTGCAGAATGTGGTTATATTCAAACTGCGGCATTAAGCTTTCTCCCCTCGCGGGTGCATTTAAGGATGCTGATAAGCTTTACGACGCTTATATTTGTTATAGTCCCAAAGACGAGGAGTTTGTCGTGGAATCATTAGCTCGAGAGTTAGAGAACGGTTATCCGTCTTATCATCTATGTTTACATTATAGAGACGTGCCTCAGTTCGAGGCGACGTACGCCCAATTTCCTGACTTGGTGGTCGAGGCCACCGAGGCCTCGAGGCGTATTATAGTAGTCTTAACAAAGAATTTTATCTTGACGGAATGGTCACAGATAGAATTTCGACAGGCCCTCCAGAAGGCGCTTCGAAAGAACCCGCATAAATTAATAATAGTCGCCGTAGGGCTCGTTCCGCGCGATCCGGAACTGAAATCATTCTTCAAAACTGGTTTGGAGATAACGTGGAAAGAGAAACGTTTTTGGGAGAGATTACGTTACGCGATGCCGATGTCGAAGCGCCAAGGTCAGAAGTTAAAAAGACTTAATTATGGAAGGAATTCTAATACTTATACCATGGATGCTTCCGTTTTGAATAGCACTTGCCAGACCCTGTGTGGCAAGTCGGCCAACTCGGCGGAGCGCTCGCCCTGCGACCGGCCTCTGTCCGAACATATCTACTCGACGATAGATTCGGATTATTCGTCCACTGATTTCCAAGGGAGACACAATCAGCCGCAGTCTGTGGTCCTGCAGCACACTGTTCAAACATACCTGGTATAGGATACCTCAGTAAACTTGAATCCACACGATCTCGTTATAAATGATCTGTACGCCCGATGTAGGTAGCCCTAGGCGACCGCTCCAAACCTCCTTTTGTTATAGACGATAATCGTCAATATGTAAATAATAGAATTTTATGATCTATGTATTTCTAATAGTTCGTAACTTTTGTACAATGATACCAAATTTTCGCATTTCTAACGATTTGCTTCTTCGTATTTATTACTTTTTTAATAAAAAAAAACTTTTGAAGTATTAAATTGGAAAGACTGTAAATTATTGTGTACCTAGTAGTAATTATTCGGCTGATGTTTGTATAGGATTGTAATTAAAGAAGTTAATGAAAGCTTGTAGTGTTTTTTTGAAAGAGTCCTTTTTGTTTTCATGTATATTGATATTATTGTCATAGGAGCTATAAAATGTTGCGAGAGTAGAGACATTAAAACCCCATGTTTTATTCCGTTTTCAATTTGGTTTTTACGAGCCGGTCTAGATGGAGCAGCTGTTCGTGTAAACAGAATAAAAATGAGTGGAAACGCGGCCCATATAATGCAGCAATCCATATGCGGTACTATACGTTTCATTACCGGAATTCACACAATTTGGTGCGCCCACAAAATGAGGTTAGAAAACTTTAGCTAACGAACTAGGGGTTGCTTTTGGGATTTTTTTATTTATTATTCAGTTTTATATATATATTTTTTATACCGACGGCGAGACTCTTAGCCTTCATCATACCTGATGTTAAGTATTGATAAGGCTGAATGGAGGCGAGCCTCTCCCGGAATCCTCAATCACTGAGGAACTGACTATCTTATCTCTAACTGCCGGAACACAACAATGCTGAAAACATTGTTGATAAAGCGTTAGACTTAGATAACATGGTGGTATCTAGCCAGAAGGACTTACAACAAGTTATACCACCAACCAAACCGAATACAATACATACCCCCGCTGGAAATCGAACCCGGGACCCCGGGTCTGATACCGGTGGATGTACCACTAGACAACAGAGGTGGTTTATTTGTGTTGTTGTAAATACTCGTAACTAAAACTAAGCTATGTTTTCTTACTACGTGTGGGTACCCATATGATGTATGAGCGCAGTGCTACCAACTACTGACTTCTTTTTTGCAGATAACTGTATATAATTTCGCAAGTGTCTGGAAATATACCTTAGTAGCGAAGTAAAAGAAGACCTTAGTAGGAAGTTTTGGACACTAATGGGATAATACAATATCATATCATACGATAGCATTAAGTTTAATGTTTCACAAGGTCAGGAAATGTGTGGGATATTATGTAGACCACGCTTACTTTTATAATACCTAGTTATGAAAACCAAAGTTCATGGGTAATTTAGTAATGAATGGTATTCTTGAGGATTGGCGAGCATTATACTTAATTACGTGTTACTCACCTAAAAGACATTGCTATCCATCTAAGACTCATCCTTAGATGCTCCAGCCCAAAGTCTATAAGTTCAAATCAAAACTACATTGCAACAACTATTACAAAAGCAAGTAGGTTAAGTACCGATTTGAAAGAAGTCATTCTATTGCCTCGAGTCCGTTTGAGCTATGCCGTCTAACAACATAATGCTGGTATGAGTAGGAAGGTAATTTGTATCTACTCTATGTAGGTGTCAAAAGTAGGGCTTAAGCTGATCCCATTTGAACGAAATCCATTATTATTTAATTGTCTGGGAACGAAAGAGTCGGGTTATAAATTAAACATTCATTTCAATGGTGCCTTTGGCGTGGGACGGGGAAAAGTTATGGCGCTGTCATTTTATAAATCACGTGAGCTATTGACAACTTTGTACGTGTATTTTTATGGAAAGTAAATTTTTTTATTGGATTTTTCAGGCAGCAAATACGTTTGTTGCAAATTCGGTCATAATTAATTACCGATACACATCTAGGTAACAAACTTTTTTAACTTATGATAAATTTTAAATAGAAAAATATTGGAAAAAATTCACTCGGCCACAAGTGAATTTTCAGATGGGAATCGAACCCACGACCTTTGGAATTCCGGTCCAATGCTCTAACCGCTGAGCTACCGAGATTAGCGAACTACCATAGAATAATTCTCCAATACTTTTATATTTTTAATACGCTGTAGGCCAGCGTTTTCACATCAATGCTAGGAATATCCTTGCATTCGAAAGAAACATCTTTTCAGGTGTTTAACGATCGATTAAGATGCAACAGCCAATAATTGATGATTTTTTGCATTTTTCAATGTTATTTTTATACTTATGATAAATTTTAAATAGAAAAATATTGGAAAAAATTAACTCGTGGGGGTTGTGGGTTCGATTCCCATCTGAGAATTCACTTGTGGCCGAATTAAATTCTTCCAATATTTTGTATTAAAAATTTATCATCATAAGTATAAAAATAGCATTGAAAAGTGCAAAAATTCAAAAATCATAAACTTTTTAAAGTTTAAAAAAACTTCACGCTTCTGATTAAGATAAGTTAGCACTTACTTAAGTACCAACTTAATAATTCACAGATAAAACATTTCAATAATACAGCAGTAAATGTAACACTAGGATATATTATTGTGAAGATTAAAACAATTGAAAGCAAATAATTACTTACCCATAGCTGGGAAACTATGAGTATTCGTGGTAAAATTACACCGAAACTTTGTTAAAATATGAAATAGATAACATCAGTATAATGGCTAGTTGATTACACCTGGGTATGTAATCCATCAACTTAAGAGCTCTTATTTAATCATCACCAAACATACAGTAAATATTTTTTCACAGTTTGATTACTTGAGAAATTCGTTTAACAGGCGATGACTGTTATGTCCACACCTTATTTCAAAGCATTAAAGACGTGCCAAGACTTTATAATAAGGCTCAGTAAATACTTCCTCTAATTAAATCGCTTCTAAGATAAGTAACCAAGTTTTTTTCCCCAGGAACGACAATGACAAGCAAGTTCTTCGTAATGTAGATGTAATTTGGGGAAGCAACGGCATCCGCTCGTTTAATTCAATATAACTACGCACTATGTAAATAAAAGAATTTAAGGTAAATGGACTATAATGGATATTCAACAAAGCGTGAATGGATAATAGTATGGTGTACGTCTACTATATAGAGTTTCGGATACAATTTTGACCTATTTTCTGGGGGCAAATTCTGCTAACGTTCAATCATAATCGTATCTGAATAGTTTCTCAATAGCAGTGTTATTAAACAAAAAATATACGATTTTTAGCAAAATTGGGATCCGGTAAATTTGTTAAAAAAAAAAAGAATTACCGACGTTACAGTCTTTAACACATTTAGATAACTTGTAACATTATGTGACTGCAAATTTTTACATGAATATACACTCTTACAAAAAAAACGTTCCTACAATATTCACTTCACAAAATTCACAAAGTTAAATTCTTTGTATTTATTATTCAGTTTTATTACGTTACTTACACAAACAAAACCGTTCTATCAAATGGTATGAAGGGTCAATAAAGAGACTAGTTGCTAATTGCTATTTCCTACAACTTTTTTAATAAGAAGTATTTTAAATGAAAAAAACATAACTTTATTTAATAAAATAAAACAAATTATACTTTATAACTAAAACTCAAAAACTTTAATAATTTAACTTTGACATGACTACTGGACGGGATCAGAAAAAAAGTAGTTTTTGATGGTGGTAATAATTTTCTTTTGTGTTAGTCACGCCGCGTCCGCGACCACGGCCCTTGCAGATAGCAATGGTGCTATAATGTTCGGGAAAACAAAATACTTACTAAAAACCAAAATACTAAGTGTGTTAGTGAACAGTGCGAGTTTTAATCCGTAAAAGTTTATTACATTCAATGAATAGTACCACTGAAACTTTGACATTGTGCTTGAATGAAGGACTTGTACTATTAAGTATTCTGTGATGAAGGTCCTAGGATCGAGATGGATTTCTGTGTTCTAAGGTAGATATCCACAAAGTATATACCGTATATAAAGTATCCATAAAGTATATATATGTGAACCTCTTGGACGAATCCAAGGTGTACCTTCAACAAAAAACTATAATTTTAGAAATAAAAATTAAGATTGATCGAACTAAGTACCAAGAAGTTCGAATTAATTTCATACAAACTCGTTTTCAAAAGAATGAAGACGAAGTTTTAGTATAGGCATTGAAGGTTTAAGTCAGTACAATCTCAATGACTATAGATTCGTAAAAAAACTTTTTTTAGAAGGAAAAATCTATTTTATTACTCTTTTTACGAATGTGAACTTTGGACTTAAGTGTATAAAATTTATACAAAATGTCTGATTCTTATCTGATTCTGATATTTCTCCAATTATATTTGAGCATTTAGTACGTTTTATCAGTGAAAGTTTACGGTATTGTTATAACAAGTTACTTATGTGTTATGTTTTGTACAAAAATAGGAGAAAAATATTTTATTTATTTATATTCCACACTTATATCTATCTATCTTTACAGGGTAAACCCAATACAATAAAATTAGTTCTCTAATTTGTGAAAAACTGAAATGAAATCGTAAATTGTTATCATTTTAATATAAATTAAACGATTGTGGTTAACACCGAAGTCCAGAAGATTTCGTATTCCTATAGTTTTTTCTTAATTGACGAATGATAGCGTAATCAACTGTTTTTCTTGTCGATTTCCTTTGAATATAAAACTTGGTACAATTTTCTTTGAGAGTTTACATAATTTATTGCACAGTGCTAAATAATCTATATGAACTAGTATTCTCCGTCTGGGTTTTTTTCAGGGGCCTGATTCTCATGCAATCGCAAAAAGTTCATATTCTAATGAAGTTCTAATCACCATCCATTTGAATTTTCCTTTGAAATTAAGTTTCAAATTAGAAAGTTTCTTAGAAGCAAATTTTTAGCTTTTTTTTTACGAAATTGAGGCCCTTTACTTATACAGAAATATTCATTATTTCAGGCAACGTTCTTACATCACAAAGAGGTAATAAGTCTATAATAAAACTGTAGTAAAATCTGTTTAAAACTATTCATTCACAACTTAAAGCGAAAAAGCGAATGCACTGCACAAACTGGGTATAAAGCAAGATTTTTTCCTACCGTCGTGGTATAATTTGGTACGCCGTGATAACTCGTGACTAAAGCACAAATTAAAAGAAACCTTTCCAGTATAATACGGGAAAAAAGTTGTTTTAACTAACCAAGTTTGTTCAAGCTTGTCTCCATTTTGAAGCGGAACTTCGTTTAACTTCTTTTACTTTTATTCTTTGCATACTATTCTGTTATTCTACTTGATATTTCAATACTAAAGTGGTGTCCGCGTTAAATAATTGTTTCAGAAATTTGCATACATTTTTCACAAAAGAAGTTATATAGACTGCACGGGATCCACTTAGTCGACCACGGACCCCGTGCAGGAAGATGTTGATAGTTGTAGTTAAAGGTTTGTAGTAATAACTTTTTAATTTTGCATTCATGTCGCTCTGACGGGATGAGACTAGTTGCTTTTTTCTAGCATATTTTCTTGTTTAATATTTATCACATAAAAATAGCATTGTAAAATGCAAAAGTAAAAAGTTATAATTAGATGGCTGTTTCATCTTAATCGATAGTCAAACATCCGTAAAGATGTTTCTTTCGAATGCGAGGATATTTCTCTCATTGATGAAACGACGGTGGCCAACACCCTAGAACGGTGAATATACTAGAAAAATTCGACGTGTCCTCATAGGTCTCTGTAGCATAATTGGTTTGTAGTTAGTTGCTGGCTTGAAGTTAAGTTGTTTCCCTATTTACTTTTATTTACGTAGA
Organism: Chrysoteuchia culmella; assembly: GCA_910589605.1. NCBI lineage: Eukaryota > Metazoa > Arthropoda > Insecta > Lepidoptera > Crambidae > Chrysoteuchia > Chrysoteuchia culmella. The sequence goes on from OU342653.1 coordinate 15,564,796, forward strand.
AGTTAGTTAAATATAAGTTTAGTTTTAGTTTAAAATAAATGGGTCAAAGTCAGATAATAATCTCCGAAGATACGAGTATATTACAATTAAAAGCTAAATTAAAGTTGCTGACGCGCGACCTAAATAAGGCGTTAACGTTGTAAACATGTGCGGTTTAAGACCGTACATAGACTGTGCATTTTCAAAGTATTTTTGATCGAAATAATCTCTACAGAGTCAAGAAAGTTTACGCAATAGCAATATTTTCCATACTAACATGGCTTTTTTCGGGAGAAAAGTAGATTGTAAAAGTATTAAATGTTTTAACAATACAAGCGTTTGAAGCGCTAATTTGGAATTGGCTTATTGAATACATGATTGGTTTATCCCCTTGACAACCGAGTGCGTGTTACCTTGGGGGCTAATTCTAAGTCGATGACAGAAAACTTCATTACGCAACTTGATTCCGTCGCGAGCCCTCCAAACAAACTTGGCCATTGCAAATTTTCTATGGAATTGTGAGCTTTATTTCAAAAGCTTTAAGAATATAGGTGATAACTTTATGCGTTGATTCGAGTAAGTAACCGAATTGTCGCAGAGTCAAAATTTAAAGCATGACTTAACCCCCTCGTGGGGTCCTATTAAATTTATTGCTTGTAAAACGACGAGCTAATTTGGAGTTACATTTTATTGTGTTAGCTTAACTACTTTACTGGCGCGAGTCGCTCTGCGGGTGTTCGGAAAAACGCGCAACGTGGCGAATTGCCGGAATAACCATCACACGATTTTCTACCATATTCTAACACGTTAGAGTGCATCAAAAGCTAACTATGAAATTATCGATAGCAGAATTGACTACCAAGTTACAATTAATGCGTTTTATGAGTCTTACCTACAGTTTCGCTGTAATAAAGAATTAGTACGTTTTGTTTGTATTTTAGTAGGCTGTAACTTTAGCTTTTACTGCAGTCCATTAATTTTCTGTTATGATCGAGTTTTCTATAAATACCTACATACTCGTACAAGCTTCAGACGAAATTTGATATTAAAAATAATAGGAGACGATTTCGCTGATATTTGAATATAAAAGTTAACGTATTTTTAATACATTTTCAATTGGATATGGTTAAACAAGAAATATTTAAGTACTTATACTTTTTTCCAGCGTATCATTTTATCTCATTTCCAGTGTATAAATTTCGCGATCGAAACACACAAATAAAAAGATTATTGTTAAATCAAAATTTTATCAGAATCAGATATTTTGTATACCAAAGCCTTTTCGATAAACAAGGACGTGTATTTATATCAATAAATTGGTTAAATGTCACAATATCCCGTTTCGGCGTCGGCGATGCATTACCAACGGTTACGAGGCCCGATTTTGGGGGTCCACCACGATATCTTTTAGTCAAAGTTTCGATATGAAGCAAATAAAACAATTATGTTTTAAGTTAAGCATTTCTGAGAATGAGAAAGTTTGAGAGTTCTTGTTCTTTTCTATCATGACATTTATATAACTAAAACAATTAAGTAGGTAACTTACTTAATAAAAAACAGACTTTAATATAGTCAATAAATATTAAGTAATAATAAAAAAATATTGATGAAGAGCAAGCTTCATACCTAAGCTCACCGCCGCAAAGTTGCCTGGCTCTCGGTCTTTTACAGACTATACTTTGGTGAGTGTGCTCATGAGCTGCATGAGCTCATACCGCCATCTCCCTTCTACCATCGAACAACCAGACGCACTGCAGACTACTACCCTTTCTTGGTTGATATTCCTAAATAATGGGGAAAACTTAGATTGCAGTTTGTCAGGGAAATAATTCTTGGTGGTGTTGAAATAATGAAATAAAAGGTAAGTATAAGAGGAAATGAAAATAATCACGTTGTCATAAAAACAAAAACTAGTTAAGTTGCCAGCATTGTTTAGTCGCTACTAATCAAAACCAGCACGACACGAGCCGAGATGATGATATTGTTTTCAGCAAAAGCTTTATAATTTGTATGTGTTTAGGTGAATAAAATAAACTTTTTTTTATATTTATAGTATTTCTATTCATTATGCTTTTGATTGAAGTGAGAAGTACTTAGACGAAACTTCGAACGAAAGTACGGATTTCAATCAGCGTAGACCCCCGTAGTGTCGTTGACTCACAGCTTTCGGCATCGCCGCGTGTTCCGACAACGCTATCGTTCGTTATTTTCGGCAAGTTTTTATACTCCATAATATTATACTTGGCGTTACAATTTTTATTGACGTACAAATAAATAAATGTTTCTTATACTCACACAAATCAGCTAGCTCCAAAGTATGCAAACGGCGAAAGTAAAAAAAGCTGTACGGCAAACCGGCACACATACGCCATACTGTACTTGTACTACTGTGCTGTTCATAAATTAAATGCAGTCAAAATGTAATTTCAATTGTTACATATTCTTTCAGTTGCAGTAGTTTGTAACCCAAATTAGTTTAAAAATATTGCTTGGACACTGACCACCAAGTACAAGTTGGGTGGTCAGATGTTCTTTGTAATGGTTTGTACAGATCCAGTTCAAGTTTAGTAGGTAATTATTGATTCTATTCACGTTCAAATTCAATATCAAGATTATAGCTACAAAATGAAATTGGCACCTGTCAAAAATCTGTAAATGTTTTATACACGTTTTATGACGTCACACCGATAGATTAGGCGGTATAACTATAGAGCGCGTGTGTGCCACGCGCCGACGATCATATTATTCTCACTGTTATCGCATAAGAATGCGCTACCTAACGTTGTTCTTGGAACAAGCGATGCGTTGTTCATATGAAATGAGGACTAATCCGATACTCGTAATGAAAGAAAACCTGTTAGTAGAGGATACGAACTACGATCGACCTTCACCCATCTGTTAAATGGATGAAAAGTACTTTCTATGAATATATTAGAAATTATATCTCGAGTGTCTAAAAAAATCGTGGCCAGACTATGATTAATAAAAAAAACGCTAAATGTTCTTTTTATTAAATATTAAAAAAGTGCACTAATATGTTTAACGAATAAATAATATGTATAATCTATTTATGTTCGAAATAACTGGATTAATGCGAGTTGGACTCGCCCACTGAGGGTTCCGCACAAATTTGTAGGTACCTAGGTAGCCACGTAATATAAATAGTTAGTAAAAGTAAAAAAAAAGATATTTTGTGACGTCTAAAATAAATCCTGGCCCGACTAATTTTATTAATCATAAAAAGAAACGCAAATTTTTTTTTATTATTAAATATTGCACTAATGTGTTAAACGAATAAATAATACTTATGTTTAATCTATTTATGTTCGTAAAAACTGGACTAATGCGAGTTGGACTCGCCCAACGAGGGTTCGCACAAATTTGTAGGTAGGTACCTAGGTAGCCACATTATATAAACAGTTAGTAAAAGTAAAAAATATTTTTCTATTTAAAATTTACCATAAGTAAAAAAAAAGATATTTTGTGACATCTTAACTATCTATCTTTTTTTGTAGCACAAGTACACACGTTCAAGTTACACCTTGAACAGACTGTTGACCTGAATTTCTTCATTAGATTCACACATCTTGACAGTAAGAAAAACAAATGAAAATCAAACATTTTCCTAATTTGAATTTGGAATTATGTTCTTTAAAATTTAAACTTTTAATGATACCAAAACCAGCCAGATACAAATAGTATCGCCAAAGAGATTTTATTAAAAGTTCATACATAACTATATACGAAAAGACATTTTCCCTAACCTAATATTAATATATACCTACTAAAATATATAAATTCGACGTAGCATAACTGGTTAGTGCATTGGGCCGGATTCCCAAGGATGAGGGTTCGAATCCCGTCAGAGCGACATGAGACAAGTTGCTTTTTTCTAGTATATTTTCTTGTTTAATATTCTCATAGGCCAACTTAGCCACTGTCAACTATCGAAAACTCTGTTATAACTTTCTTAAGTTGGCATGGTTAATTATCAATTAAGTCTTAAGGTAAGTTTGACCTACGTAAATTAACTAAAAATATCAAAGAAAAAGTGCCGTGTGGTGACGGCCTAAGAATACAAGTGTCACCACTCCCTTACATGCCTGGGATGTCGTAAGAGTCGACTGCGAGGCTCGATGCATTGAAAACCTGTGCGAGAGAAGGAAAATTTGAAACTAAACCCTCTACCAACCCGTCTGGCCAGCGTGGTAGCAGTAGGCTAGTAGCCTCCTATGCACGCCACAATAGGCGTGAGCTAGAAGAGGCTTATGTCCAGCAGTAGACGTCCACAGGCTGATGATGATGATGATGATCAAAGAAAACGCCTTTTGTTAATTGATCTCATATTTATTTCGTAAACGCAACTTACTTAACTTTTAAGTAATTTTAAGGCACTAGATGAGGAAATTCGGATAATATAAAAACGTAAAAAAAAGGTTTTTTTTGTTTATATGTTACTTTGCTAATGCTAATGATAAAAGCTCAAAGAAGCAATTCACATACCTGAAACAAACTTCAAGAGCTAACGTTGGGTTTCCATTTTCTGATTGCTATATCGCCATTCAATAGTTGATTTGGGTCAGTTTGTACAGTTGCGGACTGAAATGGGATATATAGACCTAACAATGGCACCGCTAACGTTCGTATCGAAGATGAAACATTGTTCCATCGGCTGAAACATGAAATTTACTGAATCGTTGTTTCATGAAAAGTTGTCTATAGAAATTCGAAACACTATTTGAATTACTCGGCTTTCTGATCTACATCGACTGTTTAAAATGCTCAAACTAAAAAAGATCTATTTCAAAATGTCAAGAATCTCTATGAATATAAGTTGCGCGAATTTGAGTTACGAAAGGCATAGTTTCTTCCTATTTTCACTTTTCATTCTCTTGATAATTTTCTATCATAATTCTATCTAAAGTTTTCTTAGTAGGAATACAATATTTCTAGAAAAAGTTGATTAAAAGTAATTAATTGATCAGATATTTTTTACTAACATCAATTAGTGTCACAATTTGGTTACTTTGACCATATTTATGTGTCACCAATCCGCTGTGTTTATTAAACGGTTAAAAGCAATGATATTATAGTTTAAAAAGAATTCCGTTTTACTGTCGGGTAATTTTTTCTGTCGGAAAATAGTCACGTACCTCCTAATGGGAGAAACGGTTTGTATCTGATGGTGCGTGCTGTATTTTACAATATGGCAAAAAGTTAGGTTCTTATAGCGCTTTAAAGCTATTCATTGGATTTTTTTTACAGTTAGAGGTAAATAGCGATCGGCTGTAACATTCTACTAATTTATTTATTTATTTGCATAAAATATGGTAATACAAAATTGTTATATTTAGGTTTCCAACATATTCTGTCGAGTGGTTCGTCGTGCAAATATTTTGTTATAATGTTACAAGTTATTACAAATGCTAATAATCCAGATACAATTATTATTATAAATACAGTTATCATTATGTCCAAAATTAAATTGTGCATGCCAATGTGATTAAAGTAAAAATGTCAGAAATTATATTACAATTGTCAATCATAACTACAAATAGATATTAAAGTTCTTTCTAAATTTTGAAATGTCATTGGTTGTATCATTTAAATAGTAATTTATACAATAATGTTGTAGATGCGAAAGGTTTTATTAGTTTAAACTAATTCATGCGTAAACGGCTTATGCGATTTGAATGCAATTGGTATACTTACCGATATACAAAACCTGGAATGAGATAGATACTAAAAAATTGAGGGGTAAAGCTAAAATACAATACAGTAACCCTACTGTATAGTTTTTCGTGATAAGATAACCCTATCACGAAAAACTCGATAGTTTTATAATTTTTTAATTTTGCATTTTACAATGATATTTTTCTGTGATAAATATTAAACAAGCGACCTTTGTCTCATGTCATCCTGACAGGATTCGAACCCGCATCCTTGGGAATCCGGCCCAATGCACTTATGCTACAGAGACCTATGAGGACACGTCGATTCTTTCTAGTATATTCACCTTACTACGGTGTTGGCCACCGTCGTTTCATCAATGAGAGAAACTTCGTCGCATTCGAAAGAACCATTTTTACAAATGTTTGCCTAACGATTAAGATGAAACACCCATCCAATTATATTTTTTTAAATTTTGCATTTTACTATGCTATTTTTATGTGATAAATATTAAACAAGTAATTATACTAGAAAAAAGCAACTTGTCTAATGTCGCCCTGACGGGATTCGAACCAGCATCCTTGGGAATCCGGCCCAATGCACTAACCAATTATGCTACAGAGACCTATGGGGACACGTCGATAGTTTTAGTAAATAGTATCGAGCACTTAATATGAAAAAATGTATAGGAAAATGTAGGTGAATCAAAAAGGTCTTAGAAATGGATACACTAATATTTATTTGTGAAAGTTTTTAATTTTTATTTTCAAGTTTTATCATTATTAATTAGTGTTTATGCCAAGTATCAATTGATACCGTCTTGTCCTTTTTATTTTATTAATTATTTTGTAAAACAAATTGATAAAGTCTACCAAACAAGGATAAAAACAAGATACGCGCGGTGATAAAGTACCAGTGCCTGAAAAAATTGTGAACTTTGGATATTTATTTGGATATTCAGCAATCGTAAAAGACTGATGCTGTACCCTATTCCATGGTCGCTTACTGGATAGTCGAGTTTAAAAGTGGCAAATCCAGCTATGAAGATGATTCTCGTTCTCGTCGAACGTCCACCGCTTTAAATGAAGAAAATGGCAAAAAAATTGAAAGACTGGTACTTGATGACTCTCCAAAATAACCTGCAGACCCTAAAGATTTTATTTGGTAGTTTCCAATAAGTTTCCAATCGATTTTCATAAAAACTTTTGGGTCTTGTTTCACCATGGTAACGCTTCAGCTCATCGCTCCGACGTTGCACTCACGGCAATCCGTCAGTATTGCTTTGAAATTTAAAATAACCCGTCATATTCACCGGACTTAACCCCTTGTGATTTTCACTCATTGAAAGACTATGTTCATGGAACAAGATTTCAAGACAATGACGCCGTAATGGCCGCGGTAGAGGAATTTTCGAGAGTCAAGGAATTTGTTATTTATTCAGAGAAAATAAAAAAGTTGGAGAAGCATTCTAACAAATGTTTAGAGCTAGAAGAAGATAACTTAGTCAAATAAATTATTATTTTGACATTTAACTGATGCTTTATTGGCAATTCTAAGAACTTTTTGATTCACCCTCGTAGTTCCATTTAAGTTCGGTTGGAGCGCTGCTTAATTTCTCATATATATTATGTTTTACTATACCTCTACGATAATTATTTGTGCTAGGCGTACTGGTATGAAAAAGTGGCAGGTGTTTACTGTTTTCTGTTAAATTGTCTTTCACAAACTGGCAGAAACTAATATTTAAGGTCTAGAAGTTTGTGTGTTAATTCAATAAACATTACGAAGACATAGCTCGCATTGCCAAATTGACTGACAGTTTTATACGAGTTTTCATTTAGTTTAGCTACATCACTTCGAATAAGCAATAATAAAATAATACTGATACTCCAATTTCATAACGTTTGTGTTGTTTTATTTATTTCGTAACGCAATGAAATTTGATCTTATTTTTGTGTCACAGGATTATGAAAGAAAACGAGAATTTGAAAAATACATACAATTTCAATATTGATATTACCTAGGTACCACTTACCTACGTGTATTTATAGTACACATAATCACCTTTTAACATCTCAGGCCACGAGTTATGATACAATTGATATTATATTGATTGTTCTCTGAGTGCTTAGTGTGAGATTTCTCACCTTACTCGCTTACGCCGCAGTTTGCAATTAGAGTTTAATTCTCAACCTTATATCCCATGGCATTAGGGCTATCTGTCAAAATTTTACTCTCACGCGATCGTAACGTTTGGACATTTGCAACTCACACTAGGCCACCTGGACACCGGTTTCCTGTTAGCAAATGACTGGAAAATTCAATTACATTTTTAGATTTGTAGCATAGAATACATAGGCCTACAATGGATCACAATTTGAAACTTCGAAAGTTGAAAAATGATAGAAAAAAATACGTGTGGCACTCGGGGACTGCCGCGGTAAAGCTATGGCATCTCGTCCAAGTATGGCATAGCATTTTTTATCATAGATTTAGGTTGCTTAGTTGCGATTGTGAATAACAAAATTGTCAATGATGAAACAAAACTGTATGAAAATTTGTGTGAAAATATAATTTCTTTTTAAAACCTGGTACCGCATTTTTTCCGCGACAACTGGAAAAAATGCGGTACCAGATTTTAAAATCGGCCAAGTGCAAGACGAACCGCACATGAAGGGTTTCGTCTCTCACCCAAGGTTGCCTGGAAGAGATTGCTACGTAGCAATAAGGCCGCTTATTGTGTGTTTCTCTTTTTTGTCATTTTCTCTGTATGCGTTTGTTTTTGTATCGTGTGCAATAAAGTTTCTATTATTATTATTTCCAAAATGCCATTATAATTTTTCGACTTCAAAAATAACTTTGTTTTTCATAGTGTTTGTATGAATGACAAAGTTATATTTGCGGAAAGCTCTGAAACTACTAAATATATTTCGTTTAAAACAATTTTCGTTGAAAGTTTTTATTAAGATCTACAGCATATATATTTTTTTAATCTTTCGCTCTCTTATTTCAAAAGTTAGAGGGGGGTAACACACTTTACCACTTTGGAAGTGTACATCTTTCAAACGGTTGACTTTGAGAAAAAATCGTTTTAGAAACCTCTATGCAATTTTTAAAGACCTATCTATAGATACCCCACACGTATAGGTTTAATAAAAAAAAAACAGTATCATTTCCATGTATGGGGAGACCCCCTTAATACATTTTTTTTTTTGTAAAAACCGTAAAGCGGTTTACAGAATACATCTACCTACCAAGTTTCAACTGTGTAATCCTCACAGTTTTGGAATAAAGTGGTTGTGACATACATCGGATTGGCCGAATCTATAAGGGTTTCGTTTTTTGCCTTTTGGCTACGAAACCCTAAAAAGGAACACGGAGTGGGGGGTGTTAGGTTTTATTTTGGTTACGGAATTTCTTGATTCGTTCGCCGAGCTCAAAGCCCGCGTTAAAAGCTATGCAATAGCTTAATATTACAAAGAAGGAGTCTGGTAAAAAAAAATCTTTGCCGGTAAAAACTGTTAGGCATAGGCATTCTCAACAATTACTGTGCAATCATTTTTTGCAGACAATTGCTTAGCTTTGCGGCGCATGCCGGCGGAACATTATTTCCGTCAAGAATCGCTATGCAAGTGCATTCAACTGACATTAAGACGAGAAAGCGAAGTGTTAAGTTTACGAAGTCAAGTGGGAAATATATTTTCCGTGGTAATTGTTTCAATTCTATGGGTAATAAACTAAGTATTGACCTACAGAATGTTAGACTGATTGAAAGTACATATTAATAATATCTCATAAGCTTGTTAAAAAAAAACTTCTACTTTCTTATTTTTGGGACGAAATGGTCCGAAAGGAAAACTTGCTACAAAATTATTTTTCAGAAACAAACTTTATTTCTTTAGGCTTTAGAAAAATATTATGTAGGTAGAAAATTAATGTGAACAATTTTTAATAATTTCTTTAATATTTATTGATTTTCTTAAAGAATAATAACCAAGTATTAGAGAGGCAGGATGGTTCAGTCGCTGCGTGAGTTTATTTTCATAAATCTTATTATCTTAACTCTATTTTATATCAAAGAGTCGACCACAAAGTGTATATTTCGACCTTGTGGTCGAGTCTCTTATTATATTTAATTTGAATAATTGTATACACATAATTTAATAACTCTTTACCTTATCCAACCTACCTGCTGTTTTTTACTGTTGACATATTATTTCTTTAATTGCCTCAAATTGAAATCACCTTAAGGTACTTAATATGTAGTTACGTTACCTATTCATCTCGCGGTCACGGCCTTTGGAAAGTTGTCGAAACGACACCGGGAAATCTAAAAACCATAACGTAACCACGCAATATACATTTTATGGTTTCTGAATTTTTGCATTTTACAATTCTATTTTTATACTTATAATAAACTTTAAATTGAAAAATATAAAAAATACTCGCTCACAACTGGTGGCCCCATCTGAGATTCACCTGTGGCCGCGTTGATATTTTCCTAAATATTTTTCTATTTAAAATGTATCATATACAATTAAACGTGTTAATAAAAAGTGCGTTTTAATACGTTAAAGTTATTTCATTCAATGAATAGTACGCGGAAAAATTCAAGATGTTTTATGACTTTTGAATTTTGCATTTTTAAATAAATATACTATTTTTATACTTATGATAAATTTTAAATAGAAAAATATTGGGAAATATCAACTCGGCCCCAAGTGAATTCTCAGATGGGACTCGAACCCACGACCACTGAGTTACCGAGACTTCCGAACTAAGCTAATATTCTTCTATTTAAAATTTATCATAAGTTCAAGAATTTTGTTAAAATCACTACATCGACAAGTTTCAAATGAATGCTCAATTACTAGCACATTGCGTTACTGATTTGAAAACAAAAAAAAACAATCGATAATTTGGACGACAATGTATTACATAAAACAATGATTGCTATTCTAGTGTCGGTAAGTATTACGTTGGTGGGCTGACAAAAAGGCATTATGCGATCATTCGCTTTGGCTGTGCGTGCGCACGTGCCGTACAAGTAGGGCTGTCACTACCTCAATTTTCAAAAACATTAAAACCTCTTACTTTTCGATGAAATTGACATTTTCTGTCAGACGCCCTAGAAATATGATACAAAGAAATAAAACATAGTTTTTTATTCGCGAGGCAGAGTAGAAGAGGAGGGGAGGTGCTGTATACGCACATGGAGTCGCTGGCGTTGTATGACAATTCAATTTCTTTTAGGGTTCCGTACCTCAAAAGGAAAAAACGGAACCCTTATAGGATCACTTCGTTGTCCGTCCGTCCGTCTGTCAAGACCGTTTTTCTCAGGAACGCGTGGAGGTATCAAGCTGCAATTTATATCTAATACTCAGGTCTACTGTCCCTTGGAGCTGTGAAAAAAAATCAAACTTCTAAGCCAAAGCAATTAAAAGATACAGCCGTTTATGCCGCAAATTTTCGAAACTCGCACGGGAATCAAAACCTACAGGGTACTTCCCGTGAACATAGAATCTTGAAATTTAGTACGAAGTAACGTCTTATAGTACAGATAAAGGAAACATTGCGAAAACCGTAAATTTTTAGTTACATCATCTAACAAAAAATATTTTTGAAAATTTTAAACGGAACCCTCGGTGCGCAAGTCCGGCTCGCATTTAGCCGGTTTTTTTAAAAATTAAACATGTAAGACTAAAAGTTTAGAAATATTTTTTATCTAACAAAAGTATTAACCGAGTATCACCGAGTATCCGGACGCTCCCGGAAGACGAATACTTCGGGGATAGCCGCAGCCCTACTCAGAGGTAACTGCTATTATTTATTCTGTGCCACAGACAGACTGCCGAAGTATACAGGTGTCAGCTACCCAAAAGAATGTGATGTTAATGTCAAAATAGTTTGAATTATTATGGTTTGTAACTTTTTAATTTTGCATTTTACAGTGCTATTTTTATGTGATAAATATTAAACAAGAAAATATACCAGAAAAAAGCAACTAGGGAGTCCGGCCCAATGCACTGGGCCGGACTCCCAAGGATGCGGGTTCGAATCCCGTCAGGGCGACATGACTCTAGTTGCTTTTTTCTGGTATATTTTCTTGTTTAATATTTATTATGGTTTGTTCATGTCTAGGTTTGTATTAGTTACGGTAGTTAGTGTTTAGATTTCATGATTTCAGGTTTCGTAGAAATGATGCGACCGTCGTTAGTTTCAGCTTTGTCATTTGGCTTTGCCCAATAGACAGATCTCTTGCGACTACTTTGAAGCCTTTATTCGGCTCGATAGCTTCTTTAATGCGGTTCATATTAAATTGGCGAAGGTCGCTTGTCAAAGACTTAGATCTGTCTATTTAACTGCCGATAACGGTGAGCATCTGAGAGGTATTCCTCGAAGCGCACCTATTATCAAATTTTGAATAGTGATGTGGATACGTTTCATACTACGATAGAGTATTATTAATAAAGTATTAAAACGATAAAAATGGATTCTTAAAATGAATTAAGCTACAATTTGAGCCATCTTATGAGGCGGGCGGGCAAAAACTGTAGGCGGTCCCTTTACGCGCGAGGTCAATCTGCGCTCTTAATCGCAACTTTATCGTCAGTACGATACAGAATGAATTCCTATTAACAAATTCCTATTAACTATGTATGGAGCCTATCATTGAGAGAGAGAGAGAGAGAGAGAGAGAGAGATTTATTGACACAAAAGCCCATAATACAATGTACACACACAAAAAGATGAAAACGATACAGAATTATATAAGGGAACACAAAAACACATTACAAATAACACAATGACAAAGTATGGCCTTAAGGGCAATAGGGTCCCTGCCTCAGCATGTGTTGCCATGACACTAGATGTGTCAACGGCAACGCTGGTATTCTGGCAAGGCCCGTTTGGTGCGCAGTACGAAAACAAAATACTAAGTTTAACATAAAATTAAATTACATCTATAAAAGGTTAAGACAAGCACAATAATATATATTTAAAAATAATACAAAGAAAAAGAAAAAATTACAACACTAAACCACAGATTAATAAATAGTTACTTGGTAAACCGTTAACATTGATAACAGTCAAGTGCCATCAATATAATTCCGCCACCACAAATTTGTCTATAGTGTGCTTTATTTCTAAATTACATTTTCAATGCCTTTGATAGTTGCGCGTAGTGTAAGATCAGTAGTTTTTTTTATGTGCAAATTTTTGATATCTTTCAAATTAATTTCTTGACTAGATTGCGTAGCATAGGCCCAAGATCTCTATTCCATCCAAAATACTCACCAGACCGACCGTTCAAAAGTAAAAAAAACCGGCTAAGTGCTAGTCGGACTCGCGCACCGAGGGTTCCGTAAAATATTTTTTATTATATGATGTAACAAAAAATTTACGGTTTTCGCAATTTTTCCTTTATCTGTACTATAAGACGTTACTTCGTACCAAATTTCAAGATTCTAAGTTCAAGGGAAGTACCCTGTAGGTTTTGATTCCGTGCGAGTTTCGAAAAGTTGCGGCATAAACGGCTGTATCTTTTGATTGCTTTGGCTTAGAAGTTTGATTTTTCACAGCTCCAAGGGACAGTAGACCTGAGTATTAGATATAAATTCAGTTTGTTACCTCCACGCGTTCCCGAGAAAAACGGTCTTGACAGACGGACGGACCTATAAGGGTTCCGTTTTTTCCTTTTGAGGTACGGAACCCTAAAAAGGGATAAGAGTGTTCAAATCTTTGTTAATACTAAGGGTCCCAATGTTTGTTAATAGCAAGTGCTAATATTGTGCTATATAGACCGTTAAATATGACCGTTCTCATGGGAAAATTCTTGTACAGTCGGGGAACTTTTCAGTTGACCGGTAGAGTTTTTAGGGAAATTTATTTAAAAAAAGTAATAGATATATAGATCATATTTATATCACAAATAATAGAACATTAACATGTCTTTTATTTGAATTTAAAAACATTGTTTAACCATAGTAGGTTAAAGAATATTTTTATATTCAAATAGAAAGAAAAAGTTAGTACTTTCCGAGAAAAGGTTACCAAAAAAAACTACTGGATAACCGGGAAGTTCCCCGATTGTACATCTGTATTTAATATTATAAAGAGGAAAGATTTTATTCTTTGTTTGTTTGCATTGAATAGGCTCCGAAACTACTGAACGGATTTGGATGAAATTTGGTACACAGATAGAAGATTGCCTGGTTATGAACATAGGATACATATATACATACTTTTTATCCCGATATACCCACGGGAACGGGAACCACGCGGGAGAAACCGCGAGCGGCCGCTAGTAAGTAATAAATGAGGAATAAGATTTTATCTGGTAAGCACTTGGAAGTCGATCTCTGTCTTTTTCAGATCAGAAATGATTAGGCGCACATAAATGCAAAATGATTTTCTCAGTAATAACACATTATAGCCGATACGATTCTTTGATCTTGAACATAAATTCTTAAATAAGTTAATTGGTTTCCGTGGCAATTGATACTCCGATGGATGTAACTTGTAGCTGCAAATTCTAGCTGATAATAATAATGTGTTAACTGAAATCAAGCAATGGAATGCCAGATATCTTATTACCAAGGTAGGTACAGTAAGTGCCTACAGACAGAGTGATTAGGGGCATGCATGACGATTATTGGAAATAGGCAGATTCGTCACTGCGTTCTATTTAAATTATGATAATCGTAAAGTTTTATAATACTATTATTGTTTACATAAATTGGTGGATTTAAAAAGGACTTGTATTGACTTCATGTACTTGCAAATTTGTACGTAATTTCCCATCCTTTAATTATGTCTCTTTCCTTGATATCCACACTAAATATCCCCCTCGCACCCAGGCGAGAGAGTGAGTTAAAATTCGTCCAAAGAATGTACACTCGGGGACTTTCCCGGTTGATCAGTAGAGTTTTTTTATGGAGCTTTATTAAAAAAAGTAATAGATATATAAAAAACGTTGATATCACAACTAATAACACATTAATAGGTATTTCATATAAATACTGAATTATTTCTTTAACCTTAATACTTTCTGAGAAAATGTTTCCCAAAAAAAACTCTACTGATCAACCGGGAAAGTACTGGACGACATATTGTTCCCCTTCGAATCTCTCCGCGACACGATCCACACGCGCTAATCAATAAAATTGATAATAATCGTATCTGCATTGCTAATTAACTTTAAAATTACGTGGTAGTATGTTAAATAACTAATTGTGTATCTACAAGTGAAAATCTAGGTGTTTTTCTCCAAATAAACTTTCTCCAGCATTGTGCTAACCGCCCCGACGCCGGCCGCCAAAGACCGTCAAGCTGAGCTGACCCAGAGATCTCTGAGACTTCACAATCATCAGCAAATCAAGTAAGTGTGCCTGTCTTTTCCATCTAAACGAGCTGTGATTGTGTCCTTTGTCTCTCATCCTCTTGCAGCTCAGTATTCCCACTCTATGTTATTTCTACGTGTTTACAAGTACATGCAAATATTCTTTGTTTAACAATAGAAACCGCCCCATACAGTCCACTCGAAATTTAGAAAATAACCAACTATATCTATTTGGAGTCTCATTGTAACATGAGTCAGAAGCTATGACTCTCGAAAGTTTGTAAGAATATTTTTTTTTTCCATTTTATAAGTAAACAACATACTTTTTAATATAACGATGTCTGTCTTGCTATTTACATTTGATACTTTTTATAATATACGTACTTCTACAATCAACAGCCATTTTTCATGTCCCCCTTCTGAGGCTCTGGCCTTCCTTACGGATGGATAAAGAAAATGGACCACGATATAATTACGATATAATTCTGATATAATTTTCGGTATTGCGTAGATTCGTTGTTTCATGATTCGTAATCACAAACTTTTACTATATAGGAAGTCGTTTTAGGATATTCGCTGCTGTAAAATTTCGGCAACGTTCGAATAGGTACTAAGTATTCATATTTTGACTTTTAGAACCAAGTACAGGACTCATAGTTCAATACAGTTCTTTTTGAATTGACTAATTCTTTGCCTTAATCAGTGATAAAATTATATAGGTACCCAATGGAATTGCTAGAAATATAAATACAAAAACATGTTTATAAGTAATGATTTTTTTTGTAAGAAATATAAATACAAAAACATGTTTATAAGTAATGATTTTTTTGTAAATTCTCATGCAACCATTCATAACCTCTCAATTTGGAATGATACCCTACTAGGAATATGTACATTAGAATATTTCTTGAATATCAAGAGATTACTCTTTTATCAAGTCTGATTCGCTGTACATTTGTTGAGGAGACTTACATGTCAATCTTTTTTCATTTCTTTCAGTTGAGATTCAGCTTTATTAGATAAGCAGATAAAATATTTATTCAGAGTACGGATTACATTTGCTGACAATTCGATACATTGATAAATACAAGTTTTTCTTCGATACACATAATGAAATCTGGGGCCTTACCATCAACTGTAATGCGATTCATTTTAGGGTTTTTTTAGGTTAAGAGCGCGGGATGCTGTCATACGGCGCGTATAGCGGCGTTACACTCTTACTACCTAAAATGAATCGCAATACAGTTGATGGTAGGCTCCCTGTATTCAAATTGATATTGTGGACATTCGTATTGTATCTCATTCGGCCATGTATTGTTGTAGTATTCAATAGGCCGACGTTATTAGCTATGGTTAAATTAACTTTCGAGGTGAAGGGTACTGGTTGGAGGTCAAAACTAATGGGCTGACCGTAACGGTGGTCATTGGTAATATAACTTTTTTTTATCTTTATACTTGTCCTACTTATATCATATATCGAAGAACAATTGAAGCAAATAGTTGGTAGATTTACTATTCGGTACTGATTAATGGAAATAAGATATTTTTACGAATTACAATGCGTTTATCTATCATTTATCGATCTGAAGATTTCTGGACATCACGCTTTATTTTCTCATTAGACACACCATCTCATCTAAGCCTGACGCCATAACAACATTGTGTTCAGCATTGTTGTGTTCCGGCAGTTAGAGATAAGATAGCCAGTTCCTCACTGATGAGGATTCCGGGAGAGGCTCGCTTCCATCTTCGGCCTTATCAATACTTAACATCAGGTATGATGAAGGTTAAGAGTGTCCCCGTTATACATTAAAAAAAAACATACATTTATCAGGATTTAAATGTCAGAATTAATTGGATTTATTTCAATAAAGTATTCTTTAAACTAATGAGATATTGCTGAAAAGTTTGTTGTCTTTGGAACAAGAAAGAAATCAAGTAGTACCTAAATTTTCTGTCACGTTGCAGGAAACACAGACACAGTCCATTACATTTCCCTTCGTACGATTTAGATTTTTTTTACATTGTCATAATAATACGTAATAATTATTTATTTATTTGAAAGAACGTGTGGTCCCATAAAACAAATTTGGCTAGTAGTTTTTTCATAATCATGAAAAAAAAATCCTATTGGCAAGTAGTGGTTATACTTATAGATGACATTATTGTGGACGGACCGACTTTTGGTGTTGGTAAGTACAGGACATAATGTAACATAAAAATTGTGAAATATAACTACGAGAAAAATAAAAGTTTCGACGTGTAATGTAGATTGCCTTGGCTGGCACCGACTTCAAAAATTTTTATTTGATAAGTATTAAACAAGAAAATATACTAGAAAAAAAAGGAAATTGTCAAGTACCTTTTTTCTAGTATATTTTCTTTTTTAATATATAATAAAAATAGCATTAAAATTCAAAATAAAAAAAAAAGTTATAACGGTTTATATTTTTTCACATTTTTTTTTTGTAAAATGTGTGTAAAGTCTGCTTTTTCTTACTCGTCTTAAAATGTAAACAATCTTTACATGTCAAGATCTTGTCAAGATTGTTTACATTTTAAGACGAGTAAGAAAAAACCGACTTTAGGTAAGTATTGCGGATTCGCGGGTGGCTTCTAGTTCCAGTAATAGTTTCTTTACAGCTTCATAGCTCGAAATAGCATTTAACCGCACCGTAACAGCCCTCTACTTTGTAATAGTACTATGAGACCATAATATTATGAGCATCGCTGTTTGTACTAGGAAAGTTTACGAGAATTGTCGAACCTATATTCTGCAAAACTTTTAGACTCGGACGCATATTTTGTTAACAGTTTGATAATTGTCATAGTTGTTTAGTAAGACATGCTTTGGTTATATCATTGACTAGCGGCCGCTCCCGGTTTCAGCCGCGTGTTTCCCGTTCCCGTGGGAGTATCGGGATAAAAAGTATCTATCTATCTATCTAGTAAGTATAGCAATTCACTATCTGTGCACCAAATATCAACCAAATCCGTTCAGTAGTTTTTGAGTTTATTCGTTGCAAACAAACAAACAATCAAATCTTTCCTCTTTATAATATTATTATAGTATAGAAACATAACAAATGAAGCTAAACGAAAAAAGTTTTATTGCATGGGTTTTCTACTTGGAGTCACATCACGATAATAAAGTTCCGTAGTTATAAAGTAAGTATTTTTTGAACGAGACATCCTTCTATCTCTTTGTGTATCGATAATATATTTGCGTCATTTACCATCCTTCATTTTTCGGTTTCGGGCCATTACCGAACCTACAAGCTTACATATGTATGGAAATATGTACCTTCAAGTTTGTTTCCGAATGAAATATGCAGTAGATATGAGTAATATTATGAGACATTTCTCTATGGGACAGGTGTGTCTTTGAACTTTATTTATGGAGGACCTTCAATACTGCCCGAATCCAAGAGGAAGACATTTCTGTTTTATTTTTATAGGACCTTACGTTTACGTACACAAAACTGAAAGTCTATTTTATTAAAGCTTT
The DNA here is from genome assembly GCA_910589605.1 of Chrysoteuchia culmella. Lineage (NCBI taxonomy): Eukaryota > Metazoa > Arthropoda > Insecta > Lepidoptera > Crambidae > Chrysoteuchia > Chrysoteuchia culmella. The sequence continues at coordinate 15,583,293 of OU342653.1, forward strand.
TATGCACAGACCTACGAAAAGAGCGCTTCAAAATGTATGAGAACCTAGCGTTTCGAATTTTTCGTACCTACGATGACGTCACAAGCGAGATTTAGTGATGTGGATATGTTGTTGACGAGCTCTTGCAAGAAAGCACTGCACAATTAACCATTTTCGTTTCTGAGGACGCGTGTTTTCATGGCAATGATCTCAAGCGGACTGACTTAAGTCGGAAATCTTTGACCGTGGATCAAACTTTTGGCACGCAAGGTAGGTACACTTTTACCGTTTATCTCGATATAGGTTTGTGCTTTTATGTGTTGTTATTACAGACATACTTACCGAAGTTTAATCAACAGCACGTACGGCTTCACATTTGCACTAAAATACCGCCGCTATTGTTGACTGTACAAATATTTTATTTAACATCAGAAAAATATTTACAGTATTTAAAAAATGATGTGCAGTCCAGGAAACCATTATTTTCTCTACAGAATCATTGTGAAACCAGAAAAGGCGATTCCCAGCAGCTTTAAAAATCATAATTGATTGTGTATAACCTATGCCTAAGTGCCTACTATGAAAAAATATACTTACTAAATACATATAAAAGTACAAAAACAGTACAAGACAATATAAATAAAATAATTATCATTATTACATTTTATTGCTTGTCTGTCTGCCTGTTTGTGAGGGCTTATCTCCGCAAAGGCTGAATCGATTTTGACAGGTGTTATAGGGAATAATTTAGGCTACTTTTATTTTATAACAAAAACACAAGCGGTATTTAAAGTTAATTGTAGTAGAGTAAACGCGAACGAAGCCGTGGACGGCAGCTAGTTAAATAATAAAGGGTACTAGCCAATTTGCAGCGACGCTCCCGGTAGCCGAGTGCCATCGCGTCGAGTGCAATTTGACTGCAGTTCACTACGAACAAACCTGAAGAGTGCACCAATTAGACGAGACAAATTCCAATTTTCTACCCGGCTTCACTATTCGATTGGTTAATAAATAGCCGCAGTCTAACCGACAGTTACACATGCTTAAATAAATAACCGTTGGAACTCAGATGGATGGAAGCCATCCCGGTTCACGTATTGTTCCAATGAATCCTTATAAAGATTACGTTAATGTAAATAGAGGGTCTACTACCACAAGGCGAAGGCGATAGTGGGACAATTTTACCCAACGTTTTACTGGATATTGAACCTGCCGAACCACTGGCGACTATTACTCCCTCCAATTATATCGAAGATGTGCTGACCTGCAGTGAATGTGATCGTACATTCTCTGCTAATATAGGATTTGTCAGTCTTATGAGGGCACATGAACGACGCTGTGACCGCAAACGGTCAGGAAGAGAGATTATTATTGAAGCTAATAATGCCTCAAAACTAAACGAATGTTCGTCCTACTATCGTGTTTGGTTTTCCGAGTAGACCCCTAAATTCTCAAAGTGGTTCCTAGAATATCCGTTAGTAGTTACCGTGGAAACGACTGCGACACTATTTCAGCAGAGCCACAATTATCTGTCTGCCTTTTTAAAGAGTCATTAATCCCATTCGACGATTATAAGAGCGGCAGTATTTATTGGCGTATCTATTTCGAGGGTAAGTGCGAATCGAGTAATCGTCAGCATTATCTACAGTTACGTTCAATAAATAACTTCTAGGATAATTTGTTAATTGATAGCCACAATCTTCGGCGGTGTCAGTGCGCCCGCAGTCCAGTCATAAACTGTCTCGACGTCGGTTAAGATTCATTCATACGATACTTTTTTAATGATGTGAATGATAGCGTTCATAATGCCTTTCTTTTTTTTCGCTGGACGAATAAGCTCTGTCATTTGAGAGTTTTTATAGTTTAACATTTTTAGTTGTGAAAGAATCTGTATTTTTTTACTGTTTCTTATACAAATAGTTACCTAATTATTATTTAACACTTCGAACAAAGTAACATTCTTACTCTAATTATGAGACATTTAATTAGTGCTGTATTAACGTCATCAAAACATTCTGATTGAATAAGATTATTATCTTACCAACTGGCTAACATTATAGTTGTCTGCTACTGACAAGCGATGAGATCCCATGACAAGCGTATCACCGAAACTTTCACCATTCACAACACTGGAAGGTGTTATGACAAATGGAGATCAAGACGTTGATACGATCTAGAAGCAAGGCGCAATTAGATCAGCTGACGGGGCAGAATCTATGGGAGCTTTCTGACCCTCACCGTATTTAAAGCTCATTGTGGAGACTTCTTTATAGCCCGCCGCGATTTAAAGTAATGGCCGGTATTCGTTTCGGAGTTATCGAAACTCGCTCTCGAAGTCTCGACTCGATAACTCGGCGAATTTATCAGTCAGAAAATTGAATGTCAAACCGTTCGACAGTAAATTATCTCAATGCCTGCGAGTGCTAATTTAGTTAGTAAAATGTATTGCCTTATAGGACGTTGAGGAATGGCGCTTTCGAGCCTCTCATTGTGTTCGGTGTTAACAGTACTTTTTGTCGATTCCATCACGCTTGCCTTTACCGATTAGTTATCTCGGATGTTATATCAAATTACGAGTCCCGCGAGGTCGCTGGTCCCGTTGCAGCGCCTAAGGAGGTTAATAAAACTATCCATGGTACTAATAATATATAAATTCCAAAGTCTCTGTTATCTTTACATGTCTAAATCCTTTGTCGCGAGAACTTTGGTAACGGTGAAAATTGGGTATGGCATTTTCCAATTTTCCAACTTTTCTTTTTATTGCTGTTTACATTCAATTAGAACGTTTGGTTAAAATTAAACACACAAAACAGTTTGCGAGATAAAATCCAACTCAAAATGTTTATAGATTGCAATCCTCACAAACATAATGATGATATTAAGAAGTTTGGCGATTACGAAACGACTTTCAAATATCAATTATCATTTTAAACTAAACAAAAAATTGTTATTAAATTTTTAACTACAGCCCGTGAGAAGATGCAGGGAGCTGTTTCTAGGAAACCCGAGATAATGTCGTGTGGATAAACTATGAAACAGTTTTCTCAGTAAGTACGTGGACATTCACAGAGTTAATTGTCACTTTAACAGTTTAACTGAGGTTCCTTAAGTGTACTTAAGTAGTACCTGTTCGGCAAGTACTTAGGTACACTTAAAGCATAACGAGACGTTATTAATAAATACGAACCAGTTTATTTTATAGTCTAGTAACTCTCTTATTGACTTTCTAGATTGTTATGCGCACTATTTATTGAAATTTGTAGGTATACTTTAAATAATTTATTAGAAAGGTTTTTTTTTCTAATAAAAAAAAAAATTAAGTACAATAATTTGTAAAACGTGTATCTATAATTATTAAAAATTATATTCTGATATCGTGTTATTTAGTTCAGCTATTTCTTAAAACCTACAAGCTTTTTTTAGGCTGAGTTACATCAGCTAACTTTAAAAGTTTTATGGTTGTCAAAGCTGTCAAATCCTATATATTCTTCCACCGTTAAAGTTATAGTTATCGTTAAAGTTAGATGGTGAAATCCACTATTAAACGTATAGAGGAGTAACCGATCACAGTGTTTTAACTCCGTCAATGTAACTTTTGAGATACAAAAGATATATAACATAACGAAATGGATTTAATATTTAAAACGATGTCTACGTTTGTTCTTTTTTAAGTAATACAGTTTGATGCGTCATAATTTGACATGCGTTACAAAGTTTTAAATAGATAAAAATCCGTTCTGTACAAGTTCTGATTTTATTTCAGTGAGTAGAGTTAATACAATTTGACCTCTTACTCCTCTAAGTAATGTGTAAATGTGTGATGATTTACGTACATTTTGTAGAAATTAGTTTATATAAATGCCAGATCTACTCATCAGACGATACTCGAAAAAAAATATGCTGAAGCGAGATAGCAATGAGAAAACGACGCGCACAGGAGCGAGACCAATTTTGCAGATTAGGCAAAAAAAATACATAAAATCACTTCGTATTAAAAACCTACAGCAGTTTAAAAAAAAAATGCTTCTTTATGATCCTAAATATTATTGGTGTCCACTTATTAAACCAATTTCCTATAGTATAAGTAACCCCATTTAAGAATAATCTTGAATTTTCGTATTTTTTAGAGGTCTTTTCGAAAAGAAAAAGTGTCGAGGCAAAATCATAAAATCGTGTTTTTGAAACTATACGAATCTAGATAAAGGTATGAAGAAATACATATGTTATTACTAGATTTGTAACAACTGTAACGTGGTATAGTTTTATATCAAAAAGTCCATATACTTTTTCCGGGAAGCGCCTTAAATGTCTAATACTTAGTAGATATCTCAGTATTCTCATGAAGATCCGAAGAAAATGATGCCCAACGAAATTAATAAATTCTTAAATGGAAATATTTATTAATTATCTCACTTACTGAAGCGCGAAAATATTCATTGAAGTAATTCGGTTATTTGGGTGTTTGTAAAGTTCAGTAACAGGAATTATCGTTTGTGTTAATTACGTATTAAATAGCCATAAACCACGCATTTAATTTTAGTTTTTTACTTTTTTAAACATTCCTGCACCACAAACTTGCACATTCTCAAACATTTTTCTTTTTTTAGGCAGCACGGTTTTTGAATTTGATGAAAATTGAAAAATAATTTTTCTATCTCCCTGCTTATCTTCGAAGTTTATATAGAGATAAATCTGAAATTATTCTATGTGACAGAAGTTTATGTTAAAATTACAGTCAAAGTTAAGAATTACAGGAAAAGTTAGAGACATTTATTTTTCCTGTAATTCATAACTTTGACTTAAAAAAACGACACTTTAGAATCGATTTTTAAAAAGTATTTTATGTCAATGGATAGGGAATTTAATAAACTTATAAAAAGATGTAATCGCATTCTGCAAAAAGCTTGTAAAACTTACTATTATTTGCAAGTTACGAAAACTTGTAAAAAAAACCGCTTTGCCCGAGTAAGCGCCTAAAGCGGCCATAGGGGTAAGGGCAAAGTGGTCTTGTCAAAATATATCAAGAAATGCAATTTTAAATAACAAAAACACTGTTCAATATACATAGTTTCAAATTAAACAATACCTTCAGTTTTCAAATTGGTCATACGTCATTACTTAAATCTAAGTCCCAAAAAGTCTTCTGCATAAAGTATCATAACCGACAGCTATACTCGGTATTTTAGCATTAGATTCTAATGTAATAAGAACAGATTTCTTCACTAATGTGAATACGGCGGCATAGCGCGGTCACTTGGCCACTTTGCTCGGACCGCTATGCCTTTTTACACAATTTTGTTTTAAAATTCAATACAGCTCACATTATTTATCCCATGTCGGAACAAATAATAAACAAACAAAGCCAAATAGATGAGTAAACTTGCAATAAAAACATTGAATTCTAAAGAGGTTTGAATAAAACAGGTTGAACTTACATTTTTTTTTACCAAAAGCTCAGAAACCTTGCACAAGTCGCCGCGGCCACGGGTTTGCTACTATCACCACCGAATGACTGCTCGTTGCAGGGCGGGAGGTTGGTTATAGGGCAGAATGGCAAACGTAGCGCTATCGTTTTTAGTTACCATAAAAATATGGTGTGGCCACTTTGCCTCCTATGGCCGCTTTGAGCGGACTTCCCCTATACTTTTCAGAAATCTTAAAAAAAGTGATTTTATACTTATTTGCTTTTGGTAAACTGACCTCGACCTATGTCGATGTATGGGGACAATATAAGTATGATGGTCCGGAAACCTCGGTGCGCGAGCCCGACTCGCTCTTGACCGGTTTTTTATGTTAGTTATTGCTGCTTTCATTTAATTTTAGTTATTGCTCAAAGATTTTACAGAGATACGTGCAATTCGATCAAGATCGAAGATCCTGCTAACCAAGTTTTCGAAGTAAAAGTGTAAAACATGACGTGCTGGTGACTGTACAATTAACATCCGAGGCATGGCCACAAACAGCCGCCCGAGGACGACTTAATGACATACAATTATATTGCCGGGATGTGTAACTGCACGAATTTTAATGGATGCCTCCAAATTATAGATTTTTGTATCCACCCAACACTTCGTCCGACCAAAATATCCGTCCAGTAGCCAAATTATAATTTTAAAAATTTCATTGTATTTTTAAATAGAGATTTAAAGTAAATGCTTTGTTATTTGAGGATGTAATATATAATAATTTAAATTTCTCCTTTACGAGTTTGAATAACGAGAAAAGAAACAAAACATATTTTTTACATCTTAATAATTATGAATGATGAACTATCAGGGTTTGCAATCTGATTGTATTTTTAAACAGCATCTGCTGGCTTGTCCATTTAATTTAGTAATCTATTTTTATTTAATTTTAATGTATGTTGTGATTATGATTGAAGTTAATATTTTATGTTATTGTAAGTAAACGCTGTGTACATCCATGTCTGCTGTGGTTATAATTTAACCTTTGTAAATTGTATTATGAAATTTACGAATGGTCAAAGTTGCACAACCAATGTTAAAAGTACTACAAAGAACATAATTTACCTATAATTATATCATAATCATAAAAAGATAATATTATAGTCCTAGTTGATTGAATAATGTTTTTTTTTCTTTTTTTATGAACGACGGGGATACTTAGCCTGCATCACACCTGATGTTAAGTATTGATAAGGCTGAAGATGGAAGCGAGGCTCTCCCGGAATCCTCAATCGCTGAGGAACTGGCTATCTTATCTCTATGCCGGAACACAACAATGCTGAATACATTGTTGTTATGGCGTCAGACTTAGATAAGATGGTGGTAGCTAGCCAGGTGGACTTACAACGAGTCCTACCACCAACCAAATACAAATGATAACATATATACTAAAGTAATAAATATATATTAAATAAATACATATGAAATATAAACTTAAAAGGAGGAATGGTTGATATCAGAGTGATGAGAAGGACAAATAAGTCGACGGTTATAAGAGGAACGAAGATTTTTATCGTGAGAAGTACACAAGTATTGGAAACGCGTAGTGTGATACGGGGGAGCATTAGGGGAACTTAGTAGCGAAAATAGGGTGGTCAAGGCCCGCATACTTCTGCGCTGCCTAATAGGCAACTTGTTCTATACTAGGTTAAGGAAGCCAGTGAAACAACCGATAGCTATTGACACACTGACTGTATTGCAATAATAAGGGAAGTGGTGGACGCAGCCACACACACACACACACACACAAACACATGTGTTACGCCCACATGCTTACATACATAACAACTCCTACCCCCTATTTTCCAAATAGTATTAAAAATATTGTTTATAATTTACATGGGGACGGAATCGACGACCGATACCTCTAGGGTTCACCACTGGCTCGCTATTTCCTTCCGCTTAGCATTTAAGCATCGATCGCTGATATACCTTTTTCAATAAATAAATTGTTTTAAAATTAAATTGAAACTAAGTAATTGAACAGTCAAAAAAACGTTTTCGATTCAGAGTTCGTGCTAAAGTTTATCCAAAAAACAATATTGGATTGACTCGACTAATTAATATTTCTGCCATATTAAAATACAATACATAGCTTTGCCTGTTTACTAAAGCCCACATAAACCCATCTGGGAATCAAAATACTTATTCGTTTTAATATTCCCTTTCTGAAGGAACACAAGTTTTAATTGAACGCACACCAAAATAAACATCAGAAAGCTCCAGATATATCGTCTCGTTTCTGTGAATCCCTATACTAGTTAATTAAACTCTGAAAACATTTTAACTGGTGCTCACCACACAAAATACTAGCAGTTATGATAAAAACGACAATTTTTTCAACCTAATTTCGTCTTCTTCTTCTTATCGTATGAGGATGAGTGGCCACCTCTAGTGTCAGAGTTCATCAGGCTGCCTTTACGGCCTCTGGCTTGGCTTAGCGACAGACAACAGCCGGGACCTACGACGGTTCAACATGATCTCCGATGCACGTAGGCGCTCAGTTATAATGCCACTTTACGGTCACCCATCCGACACCTGACCGAGCCTAACGTTGCTTAACGAACGTGATCGAATACGATCAGTGTATCAAGCGAGGCCATGGGCGCTACACTAATTCCGTGTATCCATGTTGTTTTATTCCTACTTCCTTACTCTTGATTTTCCTCTTTCAGTCAGTGCTATATCTTCCTTTTCCTTCATTAAGCATGCTGTCAAACCTTCGATGTATCACATTTTAAGACTCCATACAGAAAAAGTATTTACATTTTTATATGAATCTATAGGGTGGTAAGATTGGGATAGAGATGTTACAACTCTGGTAATAAGATAAATACATTTCTTCATAGCTCTAACTAGGTTTGTAATGTACAATAGAGACTCTTCCCGATAGACCAGTTGAGTATTTTTAGGAAGCGTTGTTTCAAAAAGTTTTAGATACGAGAAAAGGTTTAAACAAACACATAATAGAACCACAGACTGTGATAGAACATAAATAGATATTTTATTTGAATATCCAATTATTGCTTTAATCTTATTACATTTCCAAAAAACGTTTCCCGTACCAAACTCTACTGGTCGACCGAGAAGTTGCTAGATTGTTTCAGAAACACGATTTTATGATTTTGCCTCGACACTTTGTCTTTTTAAGGGAAGTCCTAAAAATACGAAAATTCAAGATTATTCTCAAACGGGGTTACCTACATATACTATTAGAAATTGGGTTAATTAGCGGACACCAATAATATTCAGCATCGTGTAGATTAATTTCTCTTTAATCGACGTAGTTATTTACTATGAAGTGATTTCGTGTTTTTTACGCCTAATCTGCAAAATCGGTTTCGCGGTCCTTTTCTAATTACTATCTAGCTTTAGTCGTATAATGCCTTAAGTAACTAAGTATCCAATCAACATTCTGCTAGCGATAGACATCTACCATCTCGTCGAGATGATCTCGAGCTCCTAGTGCTTCGGAAGACACCGTTGGTCCCGGCTGCATTATTAAAACCCGCGATTCCGCATTGGGCCTGTATGAGGAGTCATGGCCGTCTAACCCATCCACAAGGAAGGTCTGTGGCCCAGAAGTGAGAATATTAAATAGCTGACGATGAATCAATATCTGTTTAACATTTTTGCCTGTTGCCGATCGTGACTCCGAATAAAACTCATAAATGCAGTAAGTGCATCTGTGGGTTAAATTGTGGTCATACTCTGTGGCTATAATGGTCGGAACAAAACTAGTATACCAGTATTACGAGCCGTATGACACAATTAGTTTAGCGTGGTTCGCCGTACTCAATATGACTTTCATGTAATTCCTTATTTTGAGTCGACTTAAATCTGTTTGATATCTATTCTACTCTCGCTACATCTTTCAACATTGATTTATTAAGGACCAATTACGCTAAATCCTTTGTCTCTGTGTTTTTTACATGTATAGAGTAATGAAAATAACCTCATTTTTGCACTTTTTATGTTTTTAGGGTTCTGTACCTCAAAAGGAAAAAACGGAATCCTTATAGGATCACTTCGTTGTCCGTCCGTCCGTCTGTCAAGACCGTTTTTCTCAGGAACGCGTTTAGGTATCGAACTGAAATTTATATCTAATACTCAGGTTTACTGTCCCTTGGAGATGTGAAAAAATCAAACTCCTAAGTCAAAGCAATCAAAAGATACAGCTGTTTATGCCGCAATTTTCCGCAAATTTTCGAAACTCGCACGGGAATCAAAACCTACAGGGTACTTCCCGTGAACTTAGGATCTTGAAACTTGGTACGAAGTAACGTCTTATAGTACAGATAAAGGAAAAATTGCGAAAACCGTAAATTTTTAGTTACATCATATAATAAAAAATATTTTTGAAAATTTTAAACGGTACCCTCGGTGCGCGAGTCCGACTCGCAGCCGGTTTTTTTTCGTTGTTATTTTCATTATTAGATTTCATGTGTTTTTTTGTGGCTACAACAATACGTTTTCTAGATAAAAAGATCTACCTTCCATCCACACCATGTTTTCACACTACTTATCCTAACATGATCTATGTTTGACATTATTCGCTTTAATATTTTACATTATTTTAATTCTCGACTGTATGAATCATAATCGAATGTAACTATTAGGGAAAAACAGTTAACTACTAAGATCTATTTAATTACCTACCCAACGAGAGTTAAATGCCAGTAGCCTTAATTCTAATACAAAAAGAAAATAAGAATATGAAATGTGTTAATTGAAAGAAAGTGTATATATTATACTAGTAAGTTACCTATATGCCAAAATCTAAAGCCTGCCAGACATTCCGAATGAAGCGACTTACAAGAAAAATGGAAAACATTTAGAATATTAAGATACTGCGTGATTTTCGTACCATTTTAACATCTATACTAATACTATAAAGTTGAAGAGTTTGTTTGTTTGAACGCGCTAATGTCAGGAACTACTGGACCGATTTTTAAAATTCTTAGACCATTAGAAAGCTACATTTCTCCTGAGTGACATAGGCTATATTTTATCCCGATATTCCCACGGGAACGGGCACCACGCGGGTAAAACCGCGAGGATCCGCTAGTGCAAATAAAATTACTTAAATTTTTCACATTGTTTTAGGATTTGCTTAAAGGTTAGACAAGTTACTACGCCTACGACTCGAAATTAATTAATTTTTTACTTATTGTGTGTCAGTGGATCATATATATTTTCCAAAATGAAGGCGCGACTTTAATAACAAAAATGCGATATGCTTTTAAATGAGTGTTTTCTGTCGTTTTTCATGGAGTCGTACCAAAAATCGGATTTTCTTTTATTTCTTTCGAACGCACATTTAGTTAATTAACTGATAAAGGAAACCTCGCGTAGGTTTCTTCCGTAGGTTAGCCTGAAATTTGCTGTTTACGCCGTAAAAGATAAATTTTTCTAAGTTCATTGTAGTAAATGATATTGCGCAAAATAATATCTATTTATCGCACTATCTTACGTAAAAATTAGTAGGTATTGTATATTTTAAATTTTTTGTTAATTTCTTATCAAAATGTTAAGAGCAACATAAAAAGTGGTCGCCAAAGTTGACAATGAAAAAATATGGTTCTAATAAATTCATTCGTGTAAATGTGTTCATTGTAGCGCTCATGGCCGCGCTTGATAGACTGATCCTATTCGATCACGATCGTTAAGCAACTTTCGGCCCGGTCAGGTGTCGGATGGGTGACCGCAAAGTGGCATTATTACTGTGCGCTTCCGTGTTTCGGAGGGCACGTTAAACCGTCGGTTCCGGCTGTTGCTAGTCGTTTAGTCAATTCAGAGGCCTTAAAGGTGGCCTGATAAACTCTGACACTAGTGGTCGTAATCCTCATACGATAAAAAGAAAGAAGATTCGTGTAAAAAAATAATGACTAACCCAAAATTTTACCCTCTCATGCGCATCTGCTTTGAGTGTCAACTTGATACGAGAACAGAGGGCATTATTACTCATGGACAAATTAACGGAAGATGAGAATTTACTTCATAAGGTTTACGACCGTCCACTAATGGATGTCGTTTCAAATCACAATTGTCTGTGTACTAAATTAAACGGAACACAGTGATAAAAAGTACATTAATTAACGAGTTGCTATGGCCTTATAGTTATTTAGGTTTCTTTATGTTTTTTTTTACAGACAGACAGTTTTAGAAAGAAATCGTTATTTTATTAGTTAACTCTTTATTTTTTTGAAATATGATGATGTCATTGTCATCCATCATCAGCCTGTGGACGTCCACTGCTGGACATAAGCCTCTCCAAGCTCACGCCTGTTGTGGCGTTCATAGGAGGCTATTAGCCTACTGCAACCAACCTGGCCAGACGGGTTGGTAGAGGTTTTGTTTCAAGTTTTCCTTCTCTCGCACAGGTGTTCAATGCGTGTGATGTACCCATTATAATTCAAGTAACGAGTTTTAATTATTATCATGAAACTAAACTTGTTTTATTGTATGAGACCCCTTGTTACACGAGAACTGTTGCATTGCATCGGTGGAAAGTTCTTGTCTCATCAGAAGAAGTGATTTTTTAATAGTCAGTTAGTTAATTGAATACATATTCATGTTGTATAGTCGTCAAAATACAAAGCCCTTGACGAGCTTCTTGCCGGTTCTTCTCGCTACAAGGTCTCCCGCCGTAGGGTTTGTGAACCGATGGCGTAGCTTCTTCGACGTTCATAAGTGCTTGTCACAGCCTAGACTGAATAAATGATATTGACTTTGACTTTAAAAGTAAATACAAATTAGAATACCTATACTGGAGTTTCACCGGAGTTCCTTTCGTAATACCACGTGTTGTGAGACTCCATTTTAACTCAATCTACCGTACAATTTCTATAATTATTATTTAATAAAAAACTGGATACTGGCGAAATCCAAAAGGAAACCGCCATTAAATTTAAGAAGAAGAAGAATACCTATACTAACTGCGCTGCTATGACCTTCAATACGAAAACAAAACCGCTTAGAGTTTGTATAGCTCCAGATAGATTTGATTGATGTAAGATATTTTTAGCAACATTGTTTAACGTCATTTTCACAAGTAAGCAGCACCACTATCCACTGAGGTATCGTGCCAGTCAAAAACTGCAGCACGGTTAGCACGAACAAATATCGAAATACTATCGAGTAAGTATCGAGCACGCAATGTCAAAAAATGTATACATAAATGTAGTTCCGTTTACGTCCGGTAGGAACGCTGCACAATATCTCATACATTTTTATACTTTACTTCCTCGATACTTACTCGAAAGTTAGGGATAGTTGGGACTGTATGAAGTTATACTTTTCAATATCATACCAAGCACATAGTCATAGTCTGATATGGATTTCCTCTCTCTCTATTACCTACGCCATAATCCTTCGGACAGTTATTTAAGCGAGCGATATATTATACCTAATATTATACCCAATACCAGATTCTCATACGCAGAGCTTACATACAAGGTATTGTTAATTGAAGAGCTCCGGTTCTCGTTTTTGTTAGTTACTCATATCGCCGGGCGCTTGCCACCGGAATAACGACCACCAACGTTGTGCGGGTGTTTAAATAATTTTGCGTAATATTGATTATATAATTAAAACCCTGAATTAAGGGATTTGAATTTTTTGTATGGAACCCCCATCTCAGTCCACAGTAAGAGACGCCATTATTTTTTTCAAAATGGCGTCGCGTTATAATACCTATATAAATAATCAGGGGGACACGCAGAGGAACAAAACATGTTATGATATATATATATATATATATATATATATATATATATAAGAGTTACGTTAGCCAGATAATTAGAGTAAAAAATTAATAATGCCGACCCAAAGTATCTTTAACTCCGATTATCTCACTAACTTTAGTTAGGGCATTATGTTGCGTAATAAAAAACCGGACAAGTGCGAGTCGGATTCGCCCACCGAGGTTCCGCACAAATTTGTAGAGTACCTACCAAGCAATGGCGAAGGGTCCATAGAGACAGATTCCCATACAGTTAAGAAAATTTTTGGGTCCGGCTTACCTTCGCCTTATTTTGACCGCTCGCCACTGCTACCTAGGAATATAATATTATAAATAGTTCAGGAGTTGAGTCTCGCAATTTTTTCGGAAGTTTCCCGAAATACAGTTACCAAAACGTAAGACAAAATTTTTCATGATTTAATTACAAATGTCCAGATTTCAGATTTTTTCTTGTACTTGTAGTAAAAGACGACACTACTTGCCAAATTTCATAGTTCTAGGTCAACGAAAAGTATCCTATAAATTTTGATTCCCTTGAGAGTGTCAAAGTATACGTTTTTTCACGTTAATTTTGAAGTTTGATTTTTTCAGAGCTTATAGAGATTGTTAACGTGAATATTATATTTGGTTTTAATTTCGACTCGATTCCGGAGTTTTTCCCGAAATTCAGTTTCCAAAACTAATGACTATATTTTTATGATTAAATTACAAATGTATAGTTTTTAGATTTTTTCCTGTATTCGTAGTATAAGACGATATTACTTGCCAAATTTCATAGTTATAGGGTAACGGGAAGTACCCTATGAATTTTGATTCCCTTGAGAGTGTTGAAGTATGCTTTTTTGCATAAATTGCCTTACCTTTTTTGACGTTATTTTTGAAGTTTGATTTTTTTACTGATTGAAAAGTAAACTCGATACCTAAGCGCGTTCCCGAGTTTTTCCCGAAATTCACTTTCCGAAACTAACGACTATATTTTTATGATTTAATTACAAATGTAAAGATTTTAGATTTTTTCGTAGTAAAGGACGATAATACTTTATTTATTTATTCGAAAACCAACAGCGTTACAAATTGTTTAATTGAATAGGTCTATATCGTAATCTAGTAAAGCCAATTACTTGCCACATTTCATAGTTTTAGGTCAACGGGAAGTACCCTATGAATTTTGAGGGTGTCGAAATGTACGGTTTTTGCGACATAAACGGTCCTATCTTTTTTTTACGTTAATTTACAAGTTTTATTTTTTTACCCCTTCAACGGACTGTTGACCTGAATATATGGTTTTAATTTCAACTCGATACAGAGGTACCGAGTCGAAATTAAAACCATATATTGCGATGAGATAAACGAAGACAGACGGACGGACGGACAGACGGACAGACAAAGTGATCCTATGAGGGTTCCTTTTTTTGGCTTTAGAGGTTCGGAACCCTAAAAGGGATGTTCACAAATGTCTTCATGTGGTAAATATAATATTTATGCCTACTTCTTTGTGGTTCATAAATATACTGATTGTGTGCGTAAGTTAGGAAAAAAATAGGAGATCGCGCTGCCGATACTGTCGCAGGCAACTATAAATCGCATCGACACACTATCTCGCTGCTTTTTTACTTTCATACTTTTTTAATACAAAAAGTCATAGTCTTAATACATAATTATGAGCAAAATTTTACATGATAGAAAAAAGCAATAGAATGGAACGCACCCTAATTCGTTTTACAAAAATGAAGTTGAGATGTTGCGAATTTTTTTTTTATCAAATCCATTATGAATATTATTGCCACTCATAAAATTTGAATGTTTTTACCGTTTTCAGGTTCAGTCTCACCTCTACCCACTGCTTGTTTTCGCAGGTTAAATTAAATGGCCTATTTTAGCCCCGGGGCCGTGAGCTAAATTAAAAAAAACACAGATCACAAACTAAGTTAATTAGAAAAATACATATGAGGTTATCGCGGAATCAGCTTACTTACATGTTAGAGATGTTATTTTTAATATTCGGAATCAGCAAAAATTATGCGATGCTTACTGTCATTTCTCTAACTTCGCATAACATCATGCCCACAACATCAACCAACATCCACGTATAACATCAACTTCCAATAACAGGAGTGCACCAATAAAGTAAGAGAATTATATTTTATACTAGATATGTTATTATAATAGTAATTTGCGTTGAAATCTGTGACCAAGCTTACTGTCAAGTTTTACTGACAAGTAGGACAAAAGACATTATAAAGCACGGCAATGAAAGAGATAGCAATTTGATTTGGACCCATATAGAGTCTTCCCAATTTTCACAATGCGAGCTCGTACGACATACGTATATCTGCATCAAGTACCTACACACTTATAATTCATTGTCATCATCATCAGCAAGCATGTGGACGTCCAGTGCTGGATATAGGCCCCTCCTAGCTCACGCCTATTGTGGCGTTCATAGGAGGATATTAGCCTACTGCTACCACGCTGGCCTGGTTGGTAGAGGGTTTGTTTCAAGTTTTCCTTCTCTTGCACAGGTGTTCAATGCTTCGAGCCTCTTAGTCGACTCTTACGACATCCCAGGCATGTAAGAGAGTGTTGACATTTAGTATTCTTAGACCGTCACCACACCGCACTGTAATAGACCAATTTTTTTTATCTTCTGACACCTTTACTAGTAAAGTTTTTTTATGTTTGGCAAACCATATTCCTTATAGAAAACTATCGCTTTGTCTCCTTTGAGCAATGCATCCGAGAGTTTTGGAAAACGGTGATATCTTTATATATTTATGTGATATTCTCTGATATATTTTCTCTAACTTTGCATGCCCACAACTTCCAATAATAGAAGTGCACCAACAAAGTAATAGACCAATTTTTCCGCATGTTTAGCGGCGCTTGGCCTCTTGCCAGGCCCGCGGGCCATTTATTCCTCCTAATGGCCCGGGCCACTGAATTATGACACATCGCTTGTTGCGATAACAACCGCGTTGATAACTGAAAAAGATATTAATTGGGTGTTTCTATTACATTATGGGTGCAAGCTTGAATAATAGGGCAAGCAACTTTGATTAGTAGGGCTTGGTTGGAATGGAAATCTTTATTCAATTGAGCTTGCTACAAGCATTTTTAAATTGTCAGTTTTATCCTACCGCCCATTCAAGACTCATTTAGCTGAAAAGAAAAAATTGACCCAAAAAGCTTATCTGGATTATTATAAACTGAAGCATTCCTAGGGTTCGTTGATTTGGACTAATGCACTGAAACACCGTTTCACTGATAATTATTATATTTAATTTAAAGAGCACATAAGTACACAACACGCAGTTTTGATCGCAGCAAAAAGGAAGACTTAGTGTTACCACTACACAAATTAAAAATGCAATATTGGTCGGTGTTGCCGACAATAAACTAGCTTTCGCTCGCGGTTTCACCCGCGTGGTTCCTGTTCCCGTGGGAATATCTGGACAAAAAGTAGCCTATGTTACTCTTCGTCCTTTCAACTAACTCTTTGCCATAAGTGTCAGCTTTTCAAGTATTTTTTTAAAATGCCATGAACTTAAGGTTGATAAAATACTCCATTTTCTAAATGAATAATAAATACAAACATTAGTTGGATGTAATAAATTATATTTTTTTAATAAGTTATTAGAAAATAATATAAAATTAAGTTAATATAAAAGGGAATGTCGACAGCTCTATAAAGCACAGTTGAAGTCTCTGATCCCGCTGATTTCGTATTGAAAGCAAGTCATAACGTATAAGTATAATTGCTAAGAAATATTTAAAATTTCACCCTCTCAAGGAGAAAAATAAAATATATGAATAACACATAATTTGAGATTGAAACTTGGAACAAATACAAACGAAGTCGCGTGTGACCACTAGTTATACAATAAAAGAGAAAACGACTAACCCATTAACAAACGAAAAATTTTTATAGTTCCGGAGATTCCGTGATGAGTGACTTCTCAGACATTCCCTTTTATATATTTAGACACGTTATGCTAATAAATATAATCGTTTTTTTATCATAAGTTCGTTTTGGCCCAAAAAAGAAAGTTAGGGAACATGGTTTTACACTACGGTTTGGCTCCTGCTAAACATTATTAATGTTCCCAACTTTTGCTCTTTTAATAGAGAGATGATTCGTTTAAACATCTTATTTACGGCTACAGCTCGCGTGGGTCGCAGTTAATAAATCAAAACAGCCTCTAACGGTAAAAACCGTGACAGTAACCGAAAGCTTTCGAAAGATTGTGTCAGTATTATGTTACACTCGAATAAATAAAATGTGTGCAAACACATCGTTGTTTTGTTTACCAAACTTTCCCCTAAGTTTGCACCATCGAAAGTATTCATATAACCTACGTATAAATCAATGAAACAACCACATATTAACTCAGGGTTATATATCTGTCTTTTTCTTACTGTACCCAACGGAACAGGGATAGAAATAAATTGCAGTAGCAATAGTCATTTGTTTGTCGTTAGGGACAGGTAGCCTCGCCAGGGCTCGCGTGACGTCAAACATGGGACACTGGGACATATATCCCCTGTTCTTGTAGCAATTATTAGCATACAAAAACAGTCTTATCGTGAAGGGGTAGAGTTTAAAATTGTTGTCAAATAGCGTATTGCTATTAATTGAAGTAATCATTATCAAATTGCTGAGTCATCGCTTAAAGTGGATTTATATTATGAGTCACGGAGTAGGTTTGTAGAGAGAGTTGATAGAAACAATGAGTTCTGTGCATAATGACTTGAATCCACATCTGTTAATGTGCGTAGGCGACTGTGCAGTTGAATGACCCCGGAAGGAACATTATCTTTTAGTGGGCAGTTTTTTAAGCTATGTTAGGTCAAAGCTAGTTTGAGTCCAAATGCTTACAAGAAAGCTTAATCTATCGTTGTTAAAATAGGACACGTGATATAAAAAAAAACCGCAGTAATCAACGGATTTTGAAGTAATTTTGTGTAAGGAACTTTAATTAACAAAATTAAGATTTTATCTTGTGTGACAAGCCTACGTAAAACCCAATAACTGATTAATTTGTTATGAACATAAGGTGTGCAGTAAGTGTAATAAACCAGATGAAAATAAATATCTATCCACATCTACAGTCAAAAAGGTTTACTAATAGGGGCTGACACTGGATGAACACCTATCCTTTGAGAACCATGTTGCCAAGTGCTCGCGCATTTGTTTTTATAAACTTAAATTACCATATAAAATCAGACCGTTTTTAAGCGAAAACCTGAGGATCACACTGTGTGAAGCATTGATTCTATCTAGATTAAATTATTGTGACACTGTCTATGGGCCCTGTCTCATGGTTAAGACAAGCAGGCTTATTCAGCGTGTACAGAACGCCTGTGCACGTTTCTGTTTTCATATACCACCACGTTCACATGTTACACCTTTTTTGAATGCTGCAAACATGATGAAAATGGAAGCTCGCAGGAGGCTGCATCTGGCCACTCTTCTATTTAAAATTTAAAAAAATTAAAAAAATATTTATTCAGTAATATCAAATTTTTACAAAACAATTACACTGAGATCTCCTTTTAAGTATTAATATATTTGTGCCAAGAGACCTCGCTCTTCCACATCGTACATTACAAAAGAATAAACACTTTTGGAGTTGCATTTTTAGAGGTACTACAAGAATATTTTAAGACTATTAACTAACGCTATAAGTGTGTGCGCGTGTGTGTGCGAGCATGCGTGCGCGTGTGTGTGTGTGTGTGTGTGTGTGTGTGTGTGTGTGTGTGTGTGTGTGTGTGTGTGTCTGTGTGTGTGTGTATGTGTGTGAGAGAGAGAGAGAGACAAAGTATAAGTTATTATTTTATAAGTTTTTAATTTTCGTTGTAATCTTTATCTTTTAGCCAATTGGTAATGAGTATTTTACATTCTTTGATAGTTTTAGGATAAATATTTAACTGGTTATTCAAGTGGTTATATACATAGCAAGATTGATTTGACTGTTGCCGCCTGGCAAAAGCAGTTTTAACGCCTACACTTTTAACGACATTTCTATTTCTTCTACTGTTATCACAATTAGGGTTATATACAAGGGACTTATGTAATTTAAGAGTCAAATTCAATACATACAACTTGCGGACAAAGAGAAGCTGACATAGTAAATACAGATCTTGTGTTGGAAATCTGTAAGGTCTATTTGGCATTATAAATACAGGCAAGCCGTATTATCTGTTTAATAAATTAGTATGGGCCCGTCACTGCAGTAGGTTTCCAAAGAGAAACATTTCCAACATCTTTGTACGAATAACTACTAAGCATCGGACTGTAGCGATTCGTGGTTCCTTTAGGTTCGCCGCTTCCAGGTGCTGGAACGATCTTCCACCGCCTATACGTGACCTGCAAACACTTTTAAGCGCCATCTTAGGTGCATCTTATCAACTTAAAGATGTCTTAAAACTCACCTCTAGGTGTTTCATATTATGCAAAAATAAGCATCACCATTCGGAAAGAGCGTTCCGGCACCCTCGAAGCGAACAACGCTCTAGCCACGAATATAAAACTAACCATTGTCTGTTTGTGTTAAATCTTCCCCCATTTAATACATGTTTATTCCGAACTTTTCTGACGAATAGAGACAAACCTTGATCACTTTTTATGTTTTTTGATCTCATATGTACCTAATTAATTGTTTATTTTTTTCCCCCCCAAAATTGTTATTTTATGTTTCCAAATAGTACAATTTCCAAAGATATCACAACTTTCACAATTTTTCCCCATTGTTTTTTTTTCTATGTTTGTAGTTCAGATTTGTTGTTTTTTTTTCGCTTTCCTATTGGCAAATGTTTCTTTAGCCTACCAGCCTTACTTCTTTTTGTTTTATTTTCATCTAGTTTTATAATATGTTACTTTGTATGTATGTTTTTTTTTGTTTAACTTGTTACGTCCGTTCGATGTCCTCAATTAAGGTCCCTCCAGAATACCAGTGTTGCAGTGGCAGTCTCCTGGCGATGTAACATTATGCTGAGGCAGGGACCTAGTTGGCGGCATACTTTTTACATGGTTTTGTTTGTTACCTACCTAGTTTAATGTTTATTTGTATGCGTCAATAAATATTTTTCTTTCTTTCTTTCTTAATAGGGTTTAAAGTATTAAATTGCCGATTTTTTTCTTACACTTCTAGAGAACGTCACTACTTCTGTGATTAAAAGGTACATGTATTGCTTGATTTTATATTAAATTAAGATCATAATGATCAAGAATAATTATTAATCTCATAGTTATTATTTTCGTTTCTTATACGATAAAAAATACTTCGAAATGTTCTCCTTTTTTTGTTAGCAAAATTTACTACTTTATATAATATAATTTATAAATTATTCAGGTTTTTTAAAATAAAAATATAGCATTAGATTGCTTAGACTTCAAACAATGGTTGTACATAAAAAAATTGTAGCATTAGCACTTGCGATATAACAAAAATTTTTAGTATGGAAAACAAACTTTCTTTGAAAATCTTCATACAAATCGGCAATTTCATAGTTAAAGACCTAATATATCTCAATATTTTGTTTGTATAAAGATTCTCCTATCTAAACAAGATATCCTAAAGTTTAAAGTTGATAAAAATTCTCATACAAACAACAATATCAAGATTAAGGGTTAATATATTCGATGATCTTTCTCCAAATGGGTTACTAAAGAAGAGAGATGTCTTCAAATGGGAACAATGCATCTTTTCACTGAATAAGTTAACAATGAGAGAGAATTAAATGTGCTCTTTGCGCTTTTCATAAGATTTGTGAGCTAGTAACTTTCCAAAGTACTTATATTCTATCAAAAAATTCGGCATGAAGATCTGTATAAAATGAATCCAAAAGGATTTTTTAATTGTTTAATCTATACTATATAATATTATAAAGCTGAAGAGTTTGTTTGTTTGAACGCGCTAATCTCAGGAACTACTGGACCTATTTAGAAAATTCTTAGACCATTAGAAAGCTATATTTCTCCCGAGTGACATAGGCTATATTTTATCCCGATATTCCGACGGGAACGGGCACCACGCGGGTAAAACGGCGAAGATTCGCTACTACTAAAATAATCATGTAGGGAAATCAATTAACAATAGGAAAAGAAGCACGCAAATTGTTCCCGTTACTGCTAATGGTGTCTGCTAAGTCGTGTATTCTCTGTTCAAGGTGTTATAAAAAATGCTTAAAAAAGGCGATAGGTGGCTCATAACCCATAGACGAAGTCGCGAGCAGCTGTTAGTTTTGCATGCCTGAAAACGTTATAAGGGAGACCTTCGTGATGATTTAAGTAGGAGACGAAAAACAAACCAATAAGCGTTCCTTTTTTCTTTCTATATTTCTTTTTATTGTAAAACTGAAACAAAACGGGCCCGTTTTAAATTAGATTCCGCCATTAAATCCGCTAACAAACAGTTATTCATAGTTTCTGTTTGCTGAATAGAACCAGCTAAACACGCGCGTACCTGCAGCTGCGCTCAACACACGGTGTCGCAATATCCGTTTCCCATTCGCATAGCTCAGTGTTTGTTTAATATATTATTATGAAACACACACAAGCCCACTTGTGGAGCGTTTACTTTAAATTTGCAATTACTTATCCTGATTTTAGTTGTGCTTGTAGGTTTAATGTTAATTAAATTAACGTTGTAGTTGCGATAGCTTAAAGTTGACTTTAAGTCTTAAATTTTCCTGCATAGGTACGAATAGGTATTAAAGTTGTTAAAGGAAATCATAATTAACCTGTTTTGTTTTTGTTTTAATTATTATGCAATTTTATATTTTAAGTAAAGTAACTGCGATTGATTTCTTTGCTAATATACTATGTTATATACTATAATATTATATATTATATTATTATATACATATTGTAAGAGTTTAAAATATTTAGCTTTTTGTTACAATCATTTAAGTATTTGAAAAAGAAATGATTGTAACAAAAAGCTATGTATTTTTGGAAAAAAAATCTCATCAAGTCTCGTTAAAGTAAAAAATGTACAAAAATAATTCTCTAAGATTCGGTGTTTTACGTCGCCGGATAACTTTCTTGTCTGCGATTCAGAATTTTTATGCAATTTTAGGCGATAGGGAAAAAATATTGAAAAGCTGTCAAACTCTGAATAAGAATAAAACCAAACTCACAAACTCTGAAAAAGATTCCACCAGCTTGGGACCCTATTATCCATAAATTAAAGTCCCAAAGATACGGTTAGCTCTTTTTGTATAAAAATAAATATAAAAAAGTAAAGGTGGAGACAACATATCTTAATTTCTTTATAAAGGTGGAGGTCGGCCCGCTTTCGAAGTTTTCTTGGCAGCTTCTTTCTTCGAAGGTCCTCCCAATTTGTGAACTGCCAGTAGAGTCTTTAGTTTTCTCTTTTCTTAATAATAAATAATTAAAATAACAATTAAATCAATAATAATGTATGCCATAGTAAATGTCTAACCGTATCCGAACGAAAATAAATTAACTTTTCGAGGGTAGACTTATAAGTAGCCAGTCATCCCGTGACCACGGCAGCTGTAAAGGTGCCGAAACGTCGGGAAAATCAAAAAACCACTAAAAACCCTAAAAAATACGGACAATTACAACTTAGTTCGTGGAAATATAGCGCGTTGGATATCCGTAAAAGTTGTTTTATTTCAATGAACAGTGCGCGCCAAAACATAAGATGTACGTATCTGAATAAGAACTTTAAACGCTTGCCATTGTAACACTGGCTTCACTGCCGACAATACCAAAACTTCTGACGCAGAAGCGTGTTCAATGGAAGTATTTGTGTGATCCACGCCCTTGTGTGGGCAAACACGGGGCACTTGTAGTCGTAACGCATTCAGCCACGCCTCTGGTTGCTCTGTGGCAGGCCAATGTACCGCTTCTGTGTGAATTTAATTGTATATTGACATTAATTTATTTTATTTCTTATTTGACATTTATTATCATACATTTTTTTTTATTAATTTATTGTTGACTTTCTCGATTTTATTTTATGATCATTGTTTGTATATTTGCATGCTATGTAAAATGGCTAAATAGGTTAAGCTCCATTTTGTTTGCACAATTGCACTTAACATCATTACTGTACCCTATTTAGAGCAAATAAAAATATTTGTATTTGTATTTGTAATATGGATTTGTTAATTTTATTAGTCAACTAGCGGCCGCTCGTGGTCTCACCCGCGTTGTTCCCGTTCCCGTGGGAATATCGAGATAAAAAGTATTATATGGTCATGACCAGGCTATCTACTATGTGTGTACTAAATTTCATTCAAATCCGTTCAGTAGTTTTTGAGTTTATTCGTTGCAAACAAACAAACAAACTATCAAATCTTTCCTATTTGTAGTATATAGAAGACATCAATGAAGTTGTAGCAAATAATATAGAAAATATGCACAGCTCATGACGTTTCTTTAACATTTACTTGGCGACCTCATCTGCGAAGGGCCTAGCCGCTTCCAAATGGTACTGGATGTGATGGGTGCTGAGGCCATAGTGGCATGATGTGACTACTTTCTTTGTTACTGCTGTCACCAATGATATTATTTGTGTGTACTTGAAGCAGATATGTCATACGAGCTAGCATTGTGAAAATAGGGAAGACTCTATGTGTATAAAAATAGCATTGAAAACGGCAAACATTAAAAATTCATAGAGTCTAGTGATGTTTTGTTTAGTCAGAAAATAAAACGAGAAAAGAGAGATGTAAAACAATTTATAAAGGCCGATAAAGCACTGTGAATGAAAAAAATTCGTAACTCAAGGCTAACATACCTTTTTTCAATCTCAATACAATGGTGTTTCTATTTAAAATTTGCCATATTTTATGAGATTTTGAGCACACAATTTACATTTTTAACTACGGTTTGAGAGCGTAGATAGCATAAACTAATATTTACCGTTGGTTCATACTGCCGTGTGCGTGATTGCATCTCGTTCTGCCCACGCATAGCATTTGGTCCGTAGAATAAGGCCTAATGGAGCTAAACGTACTATATTTACAGATGCTTGTCTCTGGGTATGTGCTATGACTATGAATAGCGTTATAATTAGCACGCGATTATTACCTGCTGTTGTTAAAACAAGAAATAGTACTTAATACCTTCTTCAAACTTCAGTTTCAACGCACGGAAAGAACGTTTGTAAACAAACCTAAAGTAATCTCCAAAATTGAGAGAAACGATAAATAAAATAAAATAAAATATTAAAAAAACTTTATTTTTCTTTTTAGTTAAAATATGTTAAAAGATGAAAACAATAGAGTTTATTTGACTTTGTTGCCCAACTTTGATAATACTTTTACTTTGATAAATTGTCGGAACAATAACGAAAAACTTTTTATAAAAAAATAAAACTTCCTTCGGCTTTCATACTCATTTTTCTACTTCTGTATTCGTTTTCTACGTGTTTTATGTGTATCAAATAAACTGTACTTATTACGTGAAGTAGTGGATTTTATTGAACATTTTTATCTTCGCACCAGCTACAACAACTTCAAAAATCAAAAAGTAAAATAAAACCTTTTGTTGGAGTCGGTGTCAGCCAAGGAATTCTACATTGAATTTCTATTATTTTTCGTTCATTTTTTACTTTTTGATTTTTGAAGTTAGTTTTTATTTTTTTTATAAAAAGTTTTTAATTTCACTAGGTATTTTTAAAGATAATACGATAATGTCCCGTACCTCGGTTTGACTCAAACTAGTAGTGTAGGTAACTACTAGTTTGAGTCAAACCGTTTGGGTCAAACTGCTTGACCAAAAAAACGACAGTTTTTTCAACAATGTTTGCGAGGCCAAAATTTTAAATAAGTTTTTTTATTGGACTCATCTAAAGTTGCACTTAATCTTCAAATACTCGTACCTGTGATGGCGTTTACAAGATTTAGTCTACTTTTCTACATACATGTTTTGAAAAAACAAATTTTACTAAATGCCTAATAATAAGAAAGTAATCTACAAGTTTTGCGTCTTACATTTTATATAAATTGTCTAAAAGATTTTATATTATACAGATGGTATTATTATATATGGAAAAAATCTATGGGCCCTAGAGGGTAACTACCTTAAATCCTTTAGTTAGCTAATTTTACTGAAAGGATTTACGGAAAGCATTGAAACATTTTTAAAAATACGCTGAAATCTGTAAAAAACAACATTTTGTACTTTTATAATAATAATAATAAATAATAAATCATTTTTATTTCGGAAATAGATCCATATCACAGCAATATTAAAAAACAATTGTAATCTTAACCTAGTAAAATAATTAACATAAAATGAAATACAACTACATCACAATTAATTAATTAAAATTCAAATCTCCTATATAATAAAAATAATAAACAAATCATTGAAAATATTTAAATTATAATAATAAAATTTCAGATAAACATTCATGCATACTTTTATATAACTTTATAAAATATTTGTTACTTATTGACTAAAATACTCATTAACCGTTATAATTGCAAAGCGAGGGAGCACAATTCAATTAAGAAACTTGAATGTCCCACCCATATGTAGTAGAGTCCAATGCCTCTGAATGGGACAGTCAGGCCTGTCTTGGACTACCCTCAGGACACTATTTGAACTCTGCCTTAGTCTGCATAACATTGACGCCGTTCGCTTCATTATGATGCTGTAAAAATCATCAACACCTGCTTCAGCGAACATGCTTGAACCACTACAATATCTGGGAAGGCCCATTAGCATCCTGAAGGCATTATTGTATTGAAGTGAATTATAAGTCTTTTGCGTATAGCTACACCACAGGCTGCAGGTATAAAAACTTTAACAGTACGCCTTGAACAGGGTTATTTTGACGTCATTTGTACACCTAGCAAACCTGCGTGCAAGCATATTGCATCGGACTGCCAATGCCCTTCGTTCCCTCTCTATATCATTATTGTCTGACAGATCTTCATTAACAATCTGTCCTAAATATTTAAATTGCGACACTCTATTTAATGGCACACCAAGGAGTTTCACAGGCGGCACAACCAAGGGTTTTTTACCATTTACACGAAACACCATAAACTCACTCTTTTTAGTGTTATAGCGAAGCCCATGCTCAACTGCGTATGATTCACATACAGCTTATACCATCAATCGATAGGGTCAATCAAAAGGATCAACTCTCTCTAACAAACAAAGTAAATTAAATAAAAGGAAACACATGAAAACTCATCTTATAAGCTCAATGGGACGGATAAAGCACTTTTATTCAAGGCTCTTTTGAAAATTATACAAAAATCTTTGAATGCAGTTTTGTTTCTTTTTAAAAATAAAGGAATGTTTCCTTTCAGTAAAATGGGCTAATTAAAGGATAAGGTAGCCCATCCAGGGCCCATTGACTTTTTCCACCCTGTATATAGTGAAGAGTTTTGAGCGCATTTTCAACCGACTTCAAAAAAAGATGGAGGTTATCTATTCGTCACGTATATATATTTTTTTATGTATGTACATCGATATACTCGAAGACGGCTGGACCGATTGTATTGATTCAAACGTTATTAGATCAGGTGTGTTCCCAAATTGGTCCCATTTTCTAAATTTTTTAAATCAGTTAAGTATTTTTCAGGAAATCTCAAAAATACTGTTGTAAAAACCGCAAGATGGCAATAAACTTCTCTAGAAGGCTGCTTATGCCTTTGTCTTTTAAAATTGTGAAATAAAAATCATTTTATCCAAAAACTAAAAGCCACGAGTTTATTTTGACAGAAGTTCACTAAATTATAGCTTTTGCTTTTGACTTAAAAAAAAGTGAAATAAAAAACCGACTTTAAAATCAAAAAGTACAAAATAAACCTTTATAACATCGCGTTTGTTCACAAGTTGGTCCCATTTTTATAAATTTTTAAATCGGTTCAGTAGTTTGAAGAAATGTTTAAACCTATCGTTTTTTCGGTCAAGCGGTTTGACTCAAACTAGTCGTTGGCTACACTACTAGTTTGAGTCAAGCCGAAGTGCGGGACTTATACTAATTTAAAAAATTGTGAAATAAAAGACTTTTATAATTTAATGTAGAATTCCTTGGCTGGCACCGACTCCAACAAAAGGTTTATTTTTTACTTTTTGATTTTTAGACGGTTTTTATTTTTTTTATTAAATTAATAATAAAATGCGCTCAAAATTCTCCACTAAATACGCGATGTGTCGTATTTCACATGTGAAACGTTTTGACGTTGTCATCTCATACTAGGGTCGGTGCATTCTTTTATGAATATGTAACTTGTAAATTATTTTCTCAGTATTTTCAAGGATGCTGAAACACTAAGAAACAATTTCCTTCATTTTTGGCGCTGATTTTTTGCACTGCCCGATGTCCTAACGATGTATAATCTGTTATTACTTTTTTATATCGAGGCTTATTTCTTATTATGTTAGTGTTTATCAATGAACAAGAATACTTAAAAGTTCAAATAAACTTAAATAAGAAAGGACAAGTAAGAAAAAAGTTTCTAACAGCTTTATAATTTTGTCTATCTTGACACTTCATTACCTAAAAAAAACTCATCGTTCTATGGCTATATTAACTATACAGTGTCGTTTTAACACCATTCATTTACTAAGTTTTGAAGCATTCGCTATGACCCATTTCTCTGGATCGCCGGAAGATACGGTCCGGGAACTCATTTAGGCAGCAAAGCAAGTTTTAACAATTTATGTGCTGAATCTCTGTGCGATTGTACAATTTATCCTCAGAACTTGTATTATAATTTAGGTTGGTTCTCAGTTTTCGTCAAAGACTAGTAACCGCCCGAGGGTTTTGCCACGTGGTATCAGCGTGGGAATATTGGGATGAAATTAATCCTATTTTTCCTGTGTGAATGTATCATTTTGTTTACAAAAAATTACGGTTGAAAGTCAATGGTTGTGAACACGCCTTTTGTTTTGTTGTTGATTTTTTTGAAAAAGCAAAAACATAAATAGAAAAGTTTATGATAGATAAAGAGTTAGGTTTGTACAGGGATTTAGCATTTTTTTTCATTATAGGTAGCTACTTATATACTTACCTATGTGCATCATTACTTACAGATTGTTTTTAAGACTGAAATCGAATTTGAAATCAGTTGATTTTAATACCTAACATAAATTCAAAGTTTTTCTTACGCTAAACAGCAAGTATAATAGAATGTAATAAGAATACCTAAGTACCGTGCATATACGAGTTTATTGTGAGATTAGTGAGAGAGTTAACTAACAATAGTATTGTAAAATGCGAAATTTTAAATTTATAATTAAATGGCTGTTTCATCTTAATCGATAGTCAAACATCTGTAAAGATGTTTCTTTCGAATGCGAGAGTATTTCTCTCATTGATGAAACGACGGTGGCCAACACCGTAGAAAGGTGAATATACTGGAAAAATTCGACCTGTCTTCATGGGTCTCTGTAGCATAATTGGTTAGTGCATTGGGCCGGATTCCCAAGGATGCGGGTTCGAATCCCGTCAGGGCGACATGAGACTAGTTGCTTTTTTCTAGTATATTTTCTTGTATCACACAAAAACAGCATTGTAAAATGCAAAGTTTTAAATTTATAACTATAGTTAATTAATAAACTATTTCACCAGAAACCTTACTACATGTAATAAAGTTAACATTGTTGCGCCGTTTTGCTAAATCTTACTTTAATGTTAAAATAATGTAGTGTATTTTTAATTCGATATAAACCAGAGAGCGAGCCGCAAGAGTAAATTGCAATAATGTCATTGAAGAAGTCCCTTATTAGTTAAAGAAACTACATACTTAATTTGCCCATTTCGAGCGCGGAAACCGTAAAATCGGACCATAAAGTCCGCAAAGAAACGTGGGAACTGAAATTTAAACTGGGCGAAAATGTTTACTCCTGCAGTTTTAGACAAACCTGGGGGCCTACTGCCATTTCTTAGTGCAGTATTGTTTTAATATTACCATGGTATTTTGTGACTTAAGTAGGTACGAGTTTGGCAAACGAAAATCGTTTTCGAAACTATTGCTATGTCTCTTTCATATTCATAGACTGGTTTACCGACATGAGTACAGCATTCGATAGGTGTCGAAAACGTTGACAGTAAATGTTAACTCGTATTATGGGCTCAGAGTGTGAAGTTTGTCAAAATTTGACGACTTCAATTTATTCCTTGGCAGGAATACCCAAATTTTACTCAGTGAAGATCATGGCACGAATTTGAACAGTATTGAAAACATAACGTTTTTATATGATGGTTTCCTAAAAGATGATGGTAGACCCCCTGCGTTTAAAATCGAATGCACATATACGAAATACTGCATGAAGCAAAATTTTGCTCTGTACGTACGTTTATATTAATCAGGTTAATGGGTTCGAAATTTGAATGTATGGCGCGAAAATACAGTCGTTTGCATTCTTAATTTGAAAGTATCTTTATGGTTTTTTATTGCAGTGCCACTTGGCTGCGTGGCTCATATTTGTCTGGCACAAATAGTGAGACCGAGTATCACAAAGTATTACATTGATTTAATATAGAACTCATAGATATAGTTTTGATATTAATGGACTAATGATATTAAAATGAATGTAAATTTATTCTGACTAGCTTCCTATAATTCGTCCAGGCGGAAATCCTCTAGGCATTTTGGTACCTAATAAATGATACAGTTATATAGCAAAATTATATAACACATGCGGCCGCTCGCGGTTTCACCCGAGTGGTTCCCCTGGGAATATCAGGAAAAAAGTATCATATGTTCATAACCAGGCTATCTACTTAATAACAAACAAACAATCAAATCTTTCTTCTTTATAATATTAGTACAGATATAGAAGTATGTCACTCAGGGCACCTCAGGGGCAGAACTCCAGCTGTCTGTAGGTAAATAGATCTTTGAAATGGGTTTACTAATTTCAGAAAATTTTAGAAGCTTAGAGTTTAGAGACTTTGAGATGGTTAGGTTTATATAAAGTAACGTCATTTGATTTCTTTCATAAACAATTTACTCGGCAACTTCATTAACATGGTTATGTTGAAACACAATTAAGTCAATATAGGTGATGTAAAAAAAACATATTGCTTAGTATAGTGTAAAGAATGCGAGTTTTCGCCATATTTAAAACACCTTTTAAACTACCCGAGCTAACGTTTTCCTAACACGCAAATGAGTATCTACTAAACCAACGTTATACGATAAACTGGAGTTTACAACCAAGGAAGTTATTTGTAATCAGAGCAAGATCAAGCTCGTAAGAAACAAGAACATTGTAACTCGAAAACACACTTACGTTCGAAAATGAGTAACAACGTCGACCAAATGAGGGGGTGCCGTAAAATTTAACGGTGCCTCCAGATAGTGCTGATGGCGGCGAAGCGGCGATAAAGACGAATGATGGCCCCATCTCCAAGTAATGTCGCACTGATGTCGATTTGTCTGCACCCGGCCTTATATCGGAGATGACGTCATCAATGCTCGTCAATGCCGTTTCTCACGAGTGCGGTTATTAGCCGAGATTGTGCTGTGTGACAGTATTGAGCGATTTAGAGGTGCTGGGTGGAAACGATTTGTTACTGGGTTCGGATACTTCGGATTTTCGTTGGGAGAGGAAGGTGAAGAGGTTTCTTGTTTGGAGTCTTTCTAATATTAACAATGAAGGTAATCCATCTGTACTGACTTCTATCTGCCGTTTGGCCTTATATCGGAGATGACGTCATTTTTTTAGCCGAGATTGTGCTGATGTGTGTCAGTATTGAGTGGTTTATTGCAGGTGCTAGGTGGAAACGATTTGTTACTGGGTTCGGATTTTTTGTTGGGTGAAGAAGAGTAGGAGGTTCTGTGGTTAGATAACGTGTTTACTCTAACAGTATTTCTAGTGGGCCCAATAAAGTCCTCGTCTGCAGTTAATGCTATCACTTGTTATTGTTACTAACATCTATTATCAACCTTTGTGTTGTGAGAAACGTCCTGATTTTTACTTACTTTTTCTACATCCTCATTCTCTAAACATATTTATATTTGCCTGTTAATTTTCAGGCCTCTAACAATTTTAATTTACTTGGCATAAAATGTCTAATGAATAATGTCTTCTCCGAGAAAATGTTCTCGGTGGGTTTTGTCTTAACAATAAATGCTGAAAGGGATGGAAAATAAAATGGGTAAAAGAAACGCGCTTTTTTACAAATAGTTTTAAATTGCGTGTTTCATAATGTTTTTTGATTTTGCCGACGTTTTGGAAACTTTTCAGGGGCCGTGGTCACGGTATAACTAACTAGTTTTTGGCATTTTAGCAAAATCAATCAGCATTTGATAGCCTAGAGCGAGCTTCTAGACTCCACCCAATAGCCTAACGAACGAAGTCACGGAAGCTGCTAGTATACAAATAAACAGAAAACATGTATACGTCCATACTCAAGTATCGGTTATTACAACGCTCCGGGGTCTATACTGCAGTAGCGTGTATTCTTCGACACGTACGCTCGCAAATCCTCAAGTTATAGACTCAGCTCCTCTCGGGCCTTTGGGACTTACATGTAACCTAACTGTTCTGCAATTACTTCCTGATATATTATATGCTCAAGTATTTATCACGTAGTAATTGCTTTTTTGTACTAACGTTCCGCCCACTACATCGTCCATGTGGAATTCGGTTAAATCGAGGCAATATCATAAAATCGTGTTTCTGAAACTTTACAAATCTAGAAAAATGTATATATCATATTACCAGATTTGTAACATCTCTAACAGTCCTGTAGTTGTATAACAAAAAGTACGTACTAGTTTATCCGTATACCGCCTTAAGGATTAGTTAAAAAGTAGCCTATGGCCTTCAAAGTCTCTCTTCTCTTTGCAAAAATTAAAAATTCTTTGCTGGTTTATGCGTGAAAAGTTTAACTTTCGTATTAGTAGGAGTAAAGAATATTATGTACATACTTATTTCGAAAGAATTTATATTTTTAACCTCTCAGGCCCCGGATTATGAGACAGTAGACATTCAATTGTTCTCTGGACACCGGTGTCCGGTTTGGGTTTAAGGAATTAAGAAGATAAGTACGTTTGATTTGAGTGCTTAGTGGTTTAACAAAATTGACCACTCAGTATTAGTTTCAAGTTATTATAGTGTGGGAATTTCGTTAACGGTTCGGATTTTTCACGCGTCATTCTATAGCAGGTGTGGTTTCGGAGTTTACCTCCTACGTCCTTTTTGGCATATTGGTGTAAATTCTTTTTTTTTATTAACAACGGAGAATCGCTTAACCTTCATCAATACCTAATGAAGTTACTCATCATACTCTTAAGATTATAGGATATTACAAAGCCGCTCGAAGAAAGATCGAAATGCTCAATATTAACAGCAATTGGTTTCAAATATCTAGCCCAGACATTGTATCGGAAACTACACAGTCGAGCGGTTCCAAGTTTCCAGAACACGCCCAAAGCAAATACCACTAACCTATGTACGTCGTAAGTTGCTTTCTAATCAATGCCCAAAACCATACAGCTTCGCCTGTGGCCGTAACGAACGCCGTCCGTGGCATTTGCATAGAAATTAACCGGCTGCCCGGCTAACCGACATTTCACACAGAATAAATAACTTGGCTGTAGGGTTGCATGCCAAAGATTAGCAAAAGTCGTTTTTTTCGAGGTGACGTTTTTCTTTTTTTGATTTTGCACTTTTGATAGCGGGACTTTTTGGATGCTGATAGTAGCGTTATTCTTTTTTCGATTTAGCAGTTTTGATAGCGGGACTCTTCGGAGGTTGATGGTGGAAATAAATTTTAGTTTGGGCTCAATGATGTTTACGCCTTTGTCTCTTTTATCCTACTCTCTGAAAAAAAAACAGCTTTGTCAATTGTTATTTTTTTTTATTTTGAAGTTTAACTGGAACTATTGGATGTGATTCTGAAATAGTTTTAGTTGTGGAATGATGTCTACGCCTTAGTTTCTTTTAACCTACGCTCTCAAAAAAATTAAAGGTTCAATTTATTTTATATTTATTAATGTAAAGAGTAATCTAGTTAAATATTTGTTATTAATTTCGGTTGATTGCATTTGATAAGTCTGTCCATATACGGTGTGGACTAAATTATTGTATAGTTCAATAAATGATTAAAGATTCCATTCCGACCTTTATCATTAATCAACATTTTGACAATCAATGAGAGAATTCGAATCTCCGTATCCAAATACCTATGCTCAAATAAAAACCAGAATTTTAACTATTTGCGATTAAAAACATTCTAAATGGTTATAGGAATTTAATAACAGTCTAGAAAATAAAAAGGAATGCATAAAACATAAGAAACAAAAGCAATAAGTTATTTCTTTAACAAATGATACAAACGCATGCATATAACAGGAACAAAGAAGTTTAAAGTAATGGAAGTAGTTCATAGTACATATTAAGTATATATATATCGTGCTTTCAGCATTAATTAGTTTAATATTATCATCGTTGCGATTTTAGAAGACCTTTACATTATCTGCCTTTACCATCAGCCAAATTAAAATTGGACGATAACTTTTGTTTAGGTACCACAGTAATGAAACGACAGAAATAACTTTTTTTTCTATTCGTTCACATAAGTTGTAACAATAGATAACTTTATATAGCGTCGATAATTTTAAATTTAGGGGTTGCGTAGATTATCCGGTCGTTCTTGCCAAATGTAATAAGTTTGAAAGTAACTTTAACAATAATTTAATTTTAAATATTACATTGGAACTTTACGTTATGAGAATATACTTTTAAGTAAAGTACCTATGTACTATGGATTCAACAACGTCGCTTGTCTCTATGAAAGATGCAATTTATACAAATAATGGAATTAGGTATTTCTTTTAAAGTTAAAGTTGCCAAAATAAAGCTCCTTGCACGATTGATTTAGTTTTTTTTACTTATTGATAACTAATTTTTTACTGTAGGTAATAATTAAGAACATTTGGTAAATATTAAACAAGAAAATATACTAGAAAAAATCAACTTGTTTCATGACGTCACAGAACAAGAAAAAGAGGTGTCGCCCTGATGGGATGAGACAATGAGACAAGTTGCTTATTTCTAGTACATTTTCTTGTTTAATATTTATCACATAAAAATTGCATTGTAAAAAGGAAAATTAAAAATTTATAATAAGAATATCTGGACGAATGAATCTGGGATGTTAGAAGTTTTATCATGAAACGGTTTAATTTAATAGTTAATAATAAAATATTATATTATACGAACACCGAAAAATATAACAACTATCAGTGCTTGTGGATCATAAAATAAACATGTTTTAGTTAGATTTTTTTCTTAATTTTCTTTACGTAAGTAGTATTATGCGAAATAATCTGTTACATCCTTGATATTCATCATAAAGGGCCATTAAAACTGTGACCTTGTCAAAGTTTTGCGAGTGATATTTTGTTGGTAAATACTAACTCATGAACATTGATCTCAAGTTTAACCTTCTGCTTGACTGACAATAACAAGATTTTTTTAAATACAAAAATATTTTATATTAGTACCAGACAACATTACATACCTACATTGTTCTGGTTCCAAATTGAGACTCAACCAACAGTTCGATTGGGAGAGCCGAATCGTTTTTTTCTAGTATGTTTTTATTAAAATTTATCACAACATCTACTTAGTTTTTAGTAAGCGGATTATCCACTGTGCGATCAGGCTAGACGAAAAATCTAAAAAACAAACTTAATTTTTGGTAATTCGATTTGAATACATTGGACTCGTATTCTAAATAACATTTCGCCATGTAACAGTTTAGCAATGTTTTGAAAATTAACCCTACGTAATGGGCGCTTAAATACAGTCCTACACAATACAGTGTTTCTAACCCTAGTTCTGCCGAGATAGCGGCATGTGTTGCGGCCCTGCGGACAATATAATCTGTTCCCAGCGGTAATTTAGTGCGGGAGTCCGGACTGGGT
The DNA here is from genome assembly GCA_910589605.1 of Chrysoteuchia culmella. Lineage (NCBI taxonomy): Eukaryota > Metazoa > Arthropoda > Insecta > Lepidoptera > Crambidae > Chrysoteuchia > Chrysoteuchia culmella. The sequence continues at coordinate 15,618,366 of OU342653.1, forward strand.
CACTTTTAGCCGGCTCACAGAACAATCAGTTATAGTTGAACGGGCCGCTGAGTAATGGGCGATTATCTAAGTTTGATATTCAAATCATACTTAATAATTGAAAAAAATACCGTTTATATTAATTTTCATTTGCCTATAATTATGTTTAAATGTTACAAGGTAAACGTAGCATACATTTACATACAGCAGCATGTTGAAACGAATAGATAAAATATTTTTTTTAGCACGAACATGATAAATTATTTATAGCATGATAAGGGTACGTTCCTACATACTCGTACATTCAACGACTGAATGAACTACAAGATTAATTATTATTTAGATGGATTAGATTCGCTCGCACTGAGCTTATTTATTTATTTGGTTCTCCAATAGTCTCCAACCTACAACTACACAACAACAGTAAAATATGAATTTTGTAACAATTGCCTCACTAAATGTTTGTAGGAAATCACAACATGCACAAAAATACAAGTAAGTAAATTAGATTAAATATTAAGCTTAGATTATTTGTATATCTATACTTAATATTATCAAACTGAAGAATTTAATTGTAAAAAATTATGTTGTTATTTCTACAATAACATTAAAAACAATCTCTTTCATTTTTTGAGGAAAGTCACTGCTGTGGACTGTGTCTGTGTGGAATTAGCACACTTATAATAATGTAAGCCAACAACTGACCCGTTATTTTCCTACATTTGCGATACCTCAATAGGGTTTAAGTGTCCGACACATACACTGGTCCATGTCGCGCGGCTCGCAAATGGGTTAATGAGTGCGAATCTACATTGCAGAGAATGGTTATGCAATTCGTATGTAGGCAGTGTAATTGTTGTGAACTGTTGTCGCAACTGGTAGACAAAGGGACTGCCTTGGTGGCATCCGGGGGGTTAGGTGTTGTATTCATTATTTATGGTGTTGTATTGTATAATCTGAACAAGTGTTTTACTGTGTTGCTTTAATGCGATTTTAATTAACTTTATTCTCTCTGTAAAAACTTAAAAAAATATTCAAGAAAGTGCTTCCAAATGTTTTAATATTACAAAAACAAATTGTGATGATTATTTCAGTCGTTTACTTAAATGTTTCCCAGAACAAAAATAGTGGTTATTATTTCCCTTATAGATACGATCTATTTCTAGAAATAGGAATACTAATGAGGTACATAATCTACACACCTCCAACTCCAAAGGACAGGAAGAAATACATGTACAACGCTAAATAAATGAACTCGTTTGAACTACATTGTAAAAATGTATATTTTTACCGTTTTTTGACTAAAGGTATCTATAGGCTGTGTTATAAATATAAACTAAAATCTAGGTATAAAGATACATTAATTTATTACCATAAAAAAAACAAATTTAAAAAGGGGTCAAATGTTCTACAGCAGTGGTGTTGAGGTGAAAACACCTCGTTACGAAACCAGAGTTTCTATCCGATTACCGGTACGGGTTCGAGCCAGAGCTCATTTCCCGGGCAGCTTCTCATGGGGTATGTAAGTACCCCAAGGCAATAATAGCCAAGTCTACAACATGTGCCTAACCTCACAGGAGCCTTGACCTAACAATCGCAGCAGCATTGTGTCCCCCAACCTAAAGACATAGCGCGCAACTGAAAAGGAGTTAGAATAGCCCCGTTTCAAACTACTTTACTGCGTAGAAACGGACCCCGACAATGACTTATGTCGTGTTTCTTATATAGCGACGCCTTTAAAAAACTTCGTTAGCGTGATGCAGGTAAAATATAAAAAAACCGCACTAATAAGTAAACAAATTAAAAAGGTTGGTTATAATTGCATCATGTATGGACTAGTAATGTAAGATAAAGCGATTTTACTATAATACAAACATACGATTAAATATTACGATACGAAGTAAGACAAAGGATAAAATGGACCAAGAGATTTAGGACATCAGCGCCATCTAGTGTATCCATGTGAACAACACGAAAAACCAACCAATGCGATCGATTTTTTTATTTAAAGTTTCTTGCAAAAAAGGTGCTGCAATTTTTTTTGCAACGAAAATATTTTTTAATCATTTATATTTTCAAGCAACAAGGGCAACAGAATTTTACCTGATTATAATATGTAAGTAGTCGTAGTTCGAAAGATAATATCATCATCATCAGCGAAGTCCAATGAGTATGAATGTTTATTTTAGTGAGCATGGTGAAGTAGTGTAATAAAAAACAGTTTTTTTTCTGTTTGAAAAATATATTTTACTAGCTTCCGCTCTTTCTCCCGCGTGGTTACCGTTCCCGTGGGAATATCGGTATAAAAAAGGAGCCTATGTTACTCTCCGTCCTTTTAACTAACTACTTCTAACAAACAAACACTTTCGCATTTATAATATTAGTTAAGATTACAAAAGTTATGAGCCTCGATACGTGAAGACAGCGCATGAGGTATGGCGTCCCGCGACACTATGGAGAAGATAAGTTATTTTAACAGCCTCTGTAGTGTAGTGGTAGGTAACAACTAGACATGCCCCCTAATTGTCTCATTTAAAAATCTATCACAATCCCTTTCAAAGGTATTGTGATTGTGATAGTGATATAGGGAATTGTGTAACTTATAGTCGCAATCCCTTTCGGAACGAATGATATTTTCATGACATTTTCATCAATGACACTTCATTTGACAATTCTCCATACATTTGAAAGATATTTTAGAGTGTCACTTTGCTTTTAGAACGCGTCCCTACCACAATCCCTATCAAATGTCAAATAGTGACAGTTTGAAGTATGTAAATATATTTAATTTTTAAATTAGACAATTAGCCCCCTGGTTCCGGCCCAGATGTTCCGAGTTCGATTTCCAGTGGCAGTTTAAATTATATTCGGATTGGTTGGTATACACCTTGTTGTAAGTACGCGGCTAGCTACCAATATTTTATCTAAGTCTGACGCCATAACAACAATATTTTCAACATTGTTGTCTTCCGGCAGTTAGAGATAAGATAGCCCGCTTCTCAGTGGTTGAGGATTCCGGGAGAGGCGCGCTTCCATCTTCAGCTTTATCAATACGTAACATCAGGGCCTGTATTCACTATGACCACTTACCGATTCCTTGCTCAAACCACGCTAAAGTAGTATTTGGTTTCGACATTTTCAAAATCAGCTTTTTCTACGACACTTACAAATTTTAAAGTTACTTTACTTATATAAACACTATACAATTTGTGACTGCCATATACTTATACGATAACTCTATAATTTGCGAGTATTATCACAGAATACTTAATAGTACTGGTATTATGAAGAAAACTAATTTTGATAATGTCAAAACCAAATACGACATTGGCGTGGTTTGAGCAAGGAATCGCTAAGTGGTCGTAGTCATAGGGGCAATTCTGCAAAATTTTTGTCATAATCGTCTCTCAATCGTGTTTCAATAGTCATGTTTGTTACACACTGTTGTAACAAGAAATGTGTAAAACAGCACTACCATTGAAACACGACTGGAATACGATTTATTTTTATTTATTTATTATTAAAATTTTAACAATATTAATACATTATAACATTACATGAAAACAGTGTCACAAAAACCTGTTTAGGTTTAACCTTACACTGTTTGGTTTCGTCATCTTGTACAATCATACATTATTATAATTAATTAAAATAACTATCAATATTTTTTTTTGTAGGGTATATATTATTACTTGGACGAATTAACCACTTATAATTTTCCTTATTACAATACAACGTAAATATTTCTACCTGCCTAGTCCAACCATCGCACGAGCGGTGCAGCGGCGCGTACTCACGGGTGGAATTCTAAGCATTCATGCATTATTGATTAAATTCAATACTTTTTTTTTAGTAATTAACATTATTGTATATCATTCATTCAAAGTATATAAATCAATTTCTAATTACATTAATTTTATTTTTATATTATTTTTCTAATTACATTAATTGAGTACTTATTAATATTTTATAATATTTAATGTTTTATTATTTAGATTTATTAATTTATTAAACATTTGAGAAATTTACTTTAAGGTATAATATTACGCATTCAAATTATATAATTATATCAATTGATGTTAATAATTAAACTAATTAGGTACCTACTTAGGTTTTTATTTATCATATTTGATTAGGTATTTATTTTTTAGATTTATTATTTTCAATTTTGCAGTAGTACACCACACATAAGTCAATCACTATTTATTTTGCAGTAATGTAGATAAGAAATATTTTTTAAGTTTAACTTTATTTTCGCTTTCATTTAGTTCTTGTTTTAGTGTTATGGGTAGTTCATTTATTAATTTAGGTACTTGATATTTTCCGTAAAGATTAAACCTGGAAGAGTAAACCTGGGAACCATTAATGTGATTTTAGCAGCATTGCGTGTCTGTTTGTTACGGTAGATAACCTTACATAGATCCATGTTGAAAAAATGGTCTGTTATCAACATATATATATTTAACTTCGCAACTTGTCACATACATAGCTAACATGTTCCAACCACTTAAATCGGTCATCGATTACTAAGCCAAGATATTTTTGCTTATTAACTAAGTCAATCGCACTACAAGAGCAGTTATGTTGGTCCGTGTGTAGGCATTGATGATCATGTGCGATAAGCTTAATGTGACTTTTTAGTCTATTTTGACTCGAGCATATGTACATACATTTTGTTTTTTCGGTATTGATCACAAGACCCGTATCATGAGACCATTTGGATAGCAGAGTAAAATCACTCTGTAGATGAGAAAGGGCAGTGCCTAGGTTCTTATTAGCTGCTACGAGGCAAGTATCATCAGCGAATTGAAATATTTCGCAGTTCTTGACTACATTAACTGCATCGTTAACATAAGTAATGTAGTGCAATGGGCCAAGCACCGAACCCTGCGCCGTACCATCGGTCACAGTAACTCTTCTACTAACATTGTTTGTAGAAGATAAATATAAGATTGTGACTAAGCATTAGCAGAATTGGGCCCCTGAGGGCCTACCGCCATCTTTTAACGCAATATTGTTTAATGTCAGTTTGTATTCGGCGCAATGTTGTTATATGTCATATCATACCGCGAACCTCTTAAAACAAGCTTGTCTTTTGACGGAAGTTTTGTGGCGTCATCGCTCAATCATTCACTCAAACAAGATCTTTATAAATCAAACCTACTACGACTTCTTGTGTCAAATAAAGGAATTCAAACAGTATTGAAACAAATGGAAAACAAAACGTTCTTACGACATGACGGTTTCTAAAAGATGGCGGTAGGCCTGCTGGTATGATGAAGGCTAAGAGTCTCCCCGTTGTTCATAAAAAAGTTATGTAGACTGCACTATAACAAAGTTCAGTTAGAGAATTAACTGTGACGAAGTATGTCGATGTTTGGGCAAATATTTATTAGTTACATCGATTAATTAACACTTTTTTGCGAACGGTACTTTCGCGTCTGAAGTTAGCTAACGGCCTGTCCTATTTTTATTTGAACGGCATAGTATTGAAGTCATTGTAATGGAACTATTTAAGCTGAATAGCGCCATCTGAAATACAGAATGACACTGACATTGCTCAAACATCTCGTTAAGGCCCACTTGCGCCAAGCTACATTAACATTTAACGCAGAGTTAGTGCATACAAAAGAAGCGTTAACTCTGGATTAGATGTGTTAAAACTATGATTGCTAACAAAAGAAGGGACTTATGCTTTTTTGTGACGTCTTTGTCTTAACCAACTTCACTACAACTCGTGTCCAAAAAAACAACTTTTCTCTCGGAAAGCAACTACATACATTAAATAAAAACTAGGTAATTACACATAATATGATTTAAAAGAGTCTGCATACGAGTTTCTAAAACTTCTTTGTAAATTCAAATTCAATATCATTTATTCAGTCTAGGCTGTTACAAGCACTTATGAACGTCAAACAAGCTACGCCATCGGTTCACAAACCCTACTTCGGGAGACCTTGTAACGAGAAGAACCGGCAAGAAACTCTTCAAGGGTTGTTTTTTCTTCCTGTTTTATTTCATACAGAGTCGTCAAATTGAAAAGACTTTAACATATCAGTAAGGTCAATTTCCATCACAAAAAGAAAATACTAATTAAAATATTACATTTTATGGTTATTGTAACCGTAAACAATTTTCAACTGGCAAAGAAAGACTTGTCTATCATACCTACATTACAAGATTTCTCGAATTACAAGATTACTGTACTGCAAGTTGTGAGGTACAACCAGGTCAGTATTAATATATTTAAGATAAAAATATTTAGGCTTTAAGCACAACATTTAGATAAGAAGACTGATGTAGACCCATTTCCGCTGGCGGCACCCGTTCACGAGTAAACATTAAATTTCAATGTGAAATTGAAATTCTTAATTTTTCATGTGAACGTGGTTTTATTATAATGTGTTTTATTATAAGCAATCGAGAAAGTTACCGATCAACTAGTAGAGTTTTGAAAAGGGGAAACATCTTTTTCGAAAAAATTATAACGATCGACGAATTATAGCAATAATAATTTATTATTTAAATTATTTGTGATATAAACATTTTCAATAAATCTATATTTTTTTGAAACAACGCTACCTAAAATATGAAGACAATAAGGTGCCAATTGAATTGATGCATATTTCAACGAATGTTTGACGAAAGTAGGTTTCATAAATACACAAAAGAGACATACGTTGTTTTGTAACTTGTTTTAAAAAATAAAACTTTTATTTAAAACTTCGGCTAGTAGAGTTTTTTTGGGAAACGTTTTCTCGGACAGTACTAAGGTCAAATAAATAATTTATTATACAAATGAAAAACCTGTTAATGTTCTATTATTTGTGATATAAACGTTTTCTATATATCTTTTCAACCGGGAGTTCCCCGAGAAAACCACCCACAAAGTAGGTATAATTTCTATGTTAAATTACCTCAAAACTAGTTTAATCTACATGAAACATCTAGTGATTCTAGTGCGACCCCGTTTGTTAAATATTAAGATAATTGGTAAAGATTTCACGTAAGTGACAATTTACAGTGAAGATGCGTATAATTTTTTTTTGTTTATGTAGAAATAAGACACAGTATTTTATGTACAAATAGTTAGGTTAACAAAAATAAAACATCATAGTTATTTTTGACACTCCTGAAAAGTTACGTTTTTGCACTTACGAGATGTCACATTTAGAGCGACGATATAGAGAAAGAGTATTTTGTTTTATTTTTAATTATTAAAATTTTATAGAGTCAACGTCAAATCGAAACTCTACAATAACTTATCAGACATCAGTGCCATCTTGTAGAATTTAAGACGAATTAAATACGCATTTGAAACAGCTACCTTGTCTGCCTTTTGTCAGTAAAGGGATGCCGGGACAATAAGATAAAATAGATTGACGTCATAATACCTCAATGTGCCTTAATGATAAAATCCGACTTATATTATAAATATGAAAGCATCGATCCCCGGACAAGACAAATATTTGTGTGCATGAACATGTCTATTTGTCTTGGTCTGGGTGTTTAATATGTATATTATGTATGTATTTACAAAAAAAAAGTATAAAAGTATGTTTATCCGTTATCTAGTATCCATAACACAAGTTCTTCATGATACTTAACGTGGGCTAGATAATTGGTGTGATTGTATGGAAATATTTATTTATTATTATTATTATTATTATTTGTTTATTACAGTTTGTTCTTGTTTCACGCAAAAACTACTCAACGGATTTGGATTAAATTTGATATGTAGGGACTTCAAGTAGTGGACTACACATAGGCGAACGGAATTACGTGGGTGAAACCGCGGGTTGCCGCTAGTACAATATAAAAAATAAGCTTTACAAACCACCTTATAACCCACAGAACACTTTTCCTTGTTCTGTGTTATAACCATTAGCATCATCTTGTCTCTGTTCGATTTTTAATATTACTTTAGTAGAAACAATACTAGATTTAAAAAGATGTTTCAATTATGAATATAAATAAATAATTATGCATAAAAACAATAAAAAACAAAACGAGACAAAAGACAGACAAGGTATATACCTTATCTGCCTACTACCTGTTTCGAATATAGCTCCACAAGATGGCGCTGACATCTTAAAATCCATTATAGAGTTTCGATTACATATGAATTTTTTAAATCTGTCAGTTATTTCAAGTCTTAGTTAAAAAGTTTTAAATTTTCCTTTTGTGTTACTACTATAGGGAGTCCGTGTCTACGCAGAGGAGTAGTTTGAGATTGAGCTACGCTAATTCCGTTTCATGAGGAATGTTTGGGAGAGGCATTCGCAAAGTCAACTCGCGGCCGTCCTGGCCGCACTCACTCATGATTCGGTCCACCCCTCAGTGGTCATGTGACGGAAACTTCTGGTATCAATGTATCGAGGTTCAACAACACTGACGTAGATAATTCGACTCCTTTTTTTATTAGACATAGATAGAAAATTATGAATAGAATAGAAAAAAATTCTAAGGCGGGAATAACTTGTGAGCCGAGTTGATCTTTTCTAGTATTTTTTTCTACTAAACTAATCTTAAAAATCATATAAGATAGCATGGAAAATGTATTTTTAAATTTTAATGGAGCACGTTAGTGACAGAGATGTGCAAAATAGTTTTGAAAATGTATTTGAATAGGAAATGCAAATACTTTTTGATTTTTCTATTTCAAATACAAAATAGTTTTTCATTTTGTATTTGAAATACTAAATGCAAAATACAAATTTTCAAAATACTTTTTTAAAATAAATTACTTTTATTAACTCTCATTCTCATATAGTAAATTTATAATTATTTAAACTAGTTTCTATGCTATAAGAACTAGTAATTTGCCATTTTAATGTCCCCACTGCTGGGGCACTGGCATTCCTTATAGATGGATAAGGATGACTAATAAAAGATGACTCACCACGCGGGCCTAATGCGGATTGGTGGATTTTTAACGACTGAAAATTCAGCCGGGACCAACGGCTTAACGTGCCTTCCGAAGCACGGAGGAGAGCTGCGAAATTGTGAATTTCTGGTCGCCCATCCCGTGACCGACCATTGCAAAAGTTGCTTAACATCATCAATCGCAGGCCGAGCGCGCAAACCACTGCACCACGGGCTCCTTATCAACTCAATAGCGAAATTTTGAAATAGATACCGAGTTTTTTAACCGCCTCTCATCTCTGGTTAGTGAACAGTAACAATATGATGCTCAAATTATTATAGGGTGTTTTGTAAAGCTTCTTTTTTAAATTGTACTTATTTATCATTCCGGTACATTGAGGTATGAAGTAATGACGTCAATCCAATTTAACGCATTGGTCTGGCATCCCTTGATTGACAAAAGGCAGACAAGGTACCTGTTTCAGATGTATATTTAAGTCGACTTAAAATGCTACAAGATGGCTCTAATGTCTGAAAATATATTGTTGAGTTTCGATTTAACATTGACTCCACTTAACTTAATAATTAGAAATTGCAGTATTAAAATTTGCTATTTTCCTTAGATATTTTTTTTATGATTGTTATATGCCGCAATGTTTTGTTTAGTCAATGAATGATGTTTAGCATGGTTTTGTTGTGCATTTCCTGAATCGCGCGTACGAAGTTTTTTAGACTGTTCGGTATATATACATTGGTTTGTGAAGTAATGGCAGGGAGTCCGTCTCTACGCAGTGGAGTAGTTTGAGATGGAGCTACACTAATTCCGTTTCACTCGCAATGCTTTGGGAGGCGCATTCGCAAAGTCAACCCGCGGCCGTCCTGGCTGCACTCACCCATGATTCGGTCCACTCTTCAGTGGTCATATGACGGAAACTTCTGGTTTCAATGTATCGAGGCTCGCCTCAACAACACTGACGTAGATAATTCGACTCCTTTTTATATTTGATATAGATAAAAAAATATGAATAAAAAATAACAAATAAAATATTATAATTCTCAGGCGAAAATAACTTGCGAACCCAGTTGATCCAGTTTAGTATTTTTTTCTACTAAAGTTATCTTAAAAATCATATAAGATAGCATGGAAAATGCGAATGTAAAAAATTATAAATAGTAAAAATTTTATTGAGCACATTAGTGAACAGAGACACTGTGATGCTAATAGTCATCATTTTATCGCAAATTTTATTAGACACACCGAAACTCTACAATAAATTTTCAGACATCAGCGCCATCTAATAAAATTTGCGTCGACTTAAATATGCATTTGAAACAGGTACTTTGTCTGCCTTTTGTCAATAAAGGGATGCCGGACCAATGCGTTAAAATGGGTTGACGTCATTACTTAATACCTTAATATAACGGAATGATAAATAAAGACAATAAAGAAAAGAAGCTATTTAAAACACCAGATGACTATTAGCATCACCGTGTCTCTGTTCACTAATGTGCTCAATAAATTTTTTACTATTTATAATTTTTTACATTCGCATTTTCCATGCTATCTTATATGATTTTTAAGATAACTTTAGTAGAAAAAAATACTAGACTGGATCAACTGGGTTCGCAAGTTATTTCCGCCTGAGAATTATAATATTTTATTTGTTATTTTTTATTCATATTTTTTTTTATCTATATCAAATAAAAAAAGGGAGTCGAATTATCTACGTCAGTGTTGTTGAGGCGAGCCTCGATACATTGAAACCAGAAGTTTCCGTCATATGACCACTGAAGAGTGGACCGAATCATGAGTGAGTGCAGCCAGGACGGCCGCGGGTTGACTCTGCGAATGCCCCTCCCAAAGCATTGCGAGTGAAACGGAATTAGTGTAGCTCCATCTCAAACTACTCCACTGCGTAGAGACGGACTCCCTGCCTTTACTTCACAAACTAATGTATATATACCGAACAGTCTAAAAAACTTTGTACCCGCGATTCAGGGAATGCACAATAAAACCATGCTAAACATCATTCATTGACTAAACAAAACATTGCGGCATATAACAATCATAAAAAAACTAAGGAAAATAGTAAATTTTAATACTGCAATTTCTAATTATTAAGTTATATGGAGTCAATGTTAAATCGAATCTCAACAATATATTTTCAGACATTAGAGCCATCTTGTACCTACTATTTTAAGTCGACTTAAATATGCATTTGAAACAGGTACCTTGTCAGCCTTTTGTCAATAAAGGGATGCCGGAACAATGCGTTAAAATGGATTGACGTCATTACTTAATACCTCAATATACCGGAATGATAAATAAGGACATTATAAAAAAGAAGCTTTATAAAACACCACATGACTATTAGCATCACCTTGCCTCTGTTCACTAATGTGCTCAATAAAAATTTTGCTATTTATTACTTTTTACATTCGCATTTTCCATGCTATCTTATATGATTTTTAAGATAACTTTTGTAGAAGAAAATACTACACAGGATCAACTGGGTTCGCAAGTTATTCCCGCCTGAGAAATATAATATTTTCTTTTTTCTTTTCTATTCATAATTTTCTATCTATATCAAATAAAAAAGGAGTCGAATTATCTACGTCAGTGTTGTTGAGGCAAGCCTCGATACATTGAAACCAGAAGTTTCCGTCACATGACCACTGAAGAGTGGACCGAATCATGAGTGAGTGCAGCCAGGACGGCCGCGGGTTGACTCTGCGAATGTGCCTCCCAAAGCATTGCGAGTGAAACGGAATTAGTGTAGCTCCATCTCAAACTACTCCACTGCGTAGAGACGGACTCCCTGCCTAGACTTCACAAACTAATGTATGTATACCGAACAGTCTAAAAAACTTCGTACGCGCGATTCAGGAAATGCAAAACAACACCATGCTAAACATCATTCATTGACTAAACAAAACATTGCGGCATATAGGTAACAATCATAAAAAAAAATCTAAGGAAAATATTAAATTTTAATACTGCAATTTCTAATTATTAAGTTATATGGAGTCAATGTTAAATCGAAACTCAACAATATATTTTCAGACATTAGAGCCATCTTGTAGCATTTGAAGTCGACTTAAATATACATCTGAAACAGGTACCTTGTCTGCCTTTTATCAATCAAGGGATGCCGGATCAATGCGTTAAATTGGATTGACGTCATTACTTCATACCTCAATGTACCGGATTGATAAATAAGTACAATTTAAAAAATAAGCTTTACAAAACACCCTATAATAATTTTAGCATCATATTGTTACTGTTCACTAACCAGAGATGAGAGGCGGTTAAAAATCTCGGAATCTATTTAAAAATTTCGCTATTGAGTTGATAAGGAGCCCGTGGCGCAGTGGTTTGCGTGCTCGGCCTGCGATTGATGATGTTAAGCAACTTTCGAAATGGTCGGTCACGGGATGGGTGACCAGAAATTCACTATCTCGCAGCTCTCCTCCGTGCTTCGGAAGGCACGTTAAGCCGTTGGTCCCGGTTGAATTTGCAGTCGTTAAAAATCCACCTATCCGCATTAGGCCCGCGTGGTGAGTCATCTTATATTAGTCATCCTTATCCATCTATAAGGAATGCCAGTGCCCCAGCAGTGGGGACATTAAAATGGCAAATTACTAGTTCATAAAGCATGGAAATTAGTATAAATAATTACAAATTTACTATATGAGAATGAGAGTTGATAAAAGTAATTTATTTTAAAAACGTATTTTGCATTTAGTATTTCAAATACAAAATGAAAAACTATTTTGTATTTGAAATAGAAAAATCAAAAAGTATTTGCATTTCCTATTCAAATACATTTTCAAAACTATTTTGCACATCTCTGTCACTAACGTGCTCTATTAAAATTTAAAAATGCATTTTCCATGCTGTCTTATATGATTTTTAAGATTAGTTTAGTAGAAAAAAATACTAGAAAAGATCAACTCGGCTCACAAGTTATTCCCGCCTTAGAATTATTTTCTATTCTTTTTTCTATTCTATTCATAATTTTATATCTATGTCTAATAAAAAAAGGTGTCGAATTATCTACGTCAGTGTTGTTGAGGCGAACCTCGATACATTGATACCAGAAGTTTTCGTCACATGACCACTGAGGGGTGGACCGAATCATGAGTGAATTCGACATTTTTCAAATCAAAATCATCATCAATGAAAATGTAGGTAAAATCTCGACCACTGTCAAAATCCTTTAATTTTAATGATCTATGACAATCCTATAATGTCGAAGATTGTTTTCAGTTAGTTTATAATACAGATTTTTGGGTCCAAAAAATTTCGAATTCGATATGTCGAAGGCGCGAGAATAGCCCCCCAGGACGGCCGCGAGTTGACTTTGCGAATGCCTCTCCCAAACATTCCTAATGAAACGGAATTAGCATAGCTCCATCTCAAACTACTCCACTGCGTAGACACGGACTCCCTATACTAGTGGCACAAAAGGAAAATTTAAAACTTTTAAACTGAGACTTGAAATAACTGACAGATTTAAAAAAATCATATGTAATCGAAACTCTACAACGGATTTTAAGATGTCAGCGCCATCTTGTGGAGCTATATTCGAAACAGGTAGTAGGTACCTGTCTGCCTATTGTCAAAAAGGGATGTCGGAACAATGAGGTAAATGTAATGCCGTCATTACTTAATACTTCAATGCGCCGGAATCGGGCCGGAATGATATATTATAACAATATAAAAAGAAGCTCTACAAAACACCTTACAGCCATTAGCATTAATATTTTTCTCAATTATATGACAATCGATATACTAGTATGAAGGTTTGCAAAAAAGGGTTAATCATTGTTCTCTCCGTGTTCTCTCCGTTATGTGCAGCATAAACGCTTGGAGTTTGATAAAAATGCATTTGAAATTAAAATAGGGGAGCCGGAACAATGAGGTATAATGTCTGATGGAAAGCGAGCTGTGGCCTAAGATGGAGCATGTTTGCCCAAAGAATGAGTTTATCAATAAAATAAAACACTAAGTACAAAGAAGCGTTACAAAACACTGAGCAGCATAATCTTGTCCCTATAATTTTTTTCACAAATACGTAAATATAACAATTGATAGTCTAGGTCATGCCTTACTGTTCCAAAGACAAAAACTTAAAAAAAAAAAACCGACTTCAAAATGTAATAAAAAAAGCCCTTCGGAGTCGGTACCAGCCAAAGCATCGATGATGCATTCTTCAAAATCAAATTCTACATTGCACTTCTATAATTTTTTTTTTGTGGCGTTGGCTGGCACCGACTGCAAAAGGCTTATTATTTACTTTTTGAAGTCGTTTATTACAAAATAAACACAATTTTTTAAGTAAGAATTACTTACGTCCCGTACTACATTAAAACAGGGCTGTAAGTATTAAGTCATCTAGGTAACAAGCTACGAAAACGATAGTTCTATCTAGATTTCCTAAAAACTACTGAACTGATTATATTATATATAATCGTATTTTGAATTTGTATTTTGAATCATTTTAATCGGTTCAGCCCTCTTTGAATATTATAAAGCTGAAGAGTTTGTTTGTTTGAACGCGCTAATCTCAAGAACTGCTGGACCGATTTAGAAAATTCTTAGACCATTAGAAAGCTACATTTCTCCGGAGTGATATATATAATCCCGATATTCCCACGGGAACGGGCACCACGCGGGTAAAACCGTGAGGATCCGCTATTAAAAAATATTATGATAAATGAGACGCATTGATAACCTCCTTCTTTTTTTGAAGTCGGTTAAAAGGGTTAATAATTTTTCTATCCGTAGTGTGCAGTACATAAACGCTTAGAGCTTGCTAAAAATGCATTTGAAATTATACAAGGGAACCAAAAAGGAAGTCAAATCTTCTACAACAGTGGTGCTGAGGCTCGCTTCGAGCCTCAATACATTGAAACTGTAAGTTTCGGGACAGACCACTGAAGAGTGGACCGAATCGTAGCGGGTGCGAGCCAAGGGTGGCTGCGGAATTGACTCTGCGAATGCCCCTCCCATAGCATTGCGAGTGAAACGGAATTAGTGTAGCTCCCTCTCAAACTACTCCACTGTGTAGAAACGGACTCCCTGTTATGCTGACTCAAACGATTCTATTTATGTCAAACGGACCAAAAAATTTCGTAAGCGCGATTCAGGTATTGCGCTACTAAACCGTGATAAAAAACGCTGAATTTAATTCTTTTCCTAAAAAAAAAATGGCCTCTACCAAATATAAGAAATGTAAAAAATATTCATGACAATAATTTCAACTGATAGATAGAATTTATAAAGAATTGGAACTGTACTAATTCTCATGGCCTAATGACCGTCAGCGCCATCTTTTAGAGTCCAAGTTGACTAAAATATGCAAAATTGATAAAGGTTTGTTACCTGTTTAACCTGTTGTATGGCTAGAAGCCGTGCCAGGCCGGCCCAGTGCCACAAAAAGAGATGCTATGCTATTGTAATTTCCGTAAATTGTATTGTTGGACGCATAGAGTTACACTTTCATTTTACTTACAGATAGGAAATCAAAATAAAAAATTTGGAGATGGAATCATTACCTTCAGAGATACTATCCAGAGATTTTGAAAATTAAACTAGGAATTCTTGATAGCAAATACAAACAAAAAAGTTGCTTCAAAACTTGTAAAGCAAGAAACAGTATAGTGCTTTTATTTGTAGAGACTTAATAAAAAATTATGCATAATTTTCCAATAAGAAAAATGCAAATAAACAATTTGTGGCAAAATAACTGTTTCTGACTATGTTTATGTAGTGCCAGACGACAATCAAAGATTTAAATCGTAATTCAAAGATAAATATATTTCTTAGGTTTGAACTTTTAATTCAAAATCTGAAGGAGAATACAAACTTGTTATACATAGGTACCAACAGTTGGTATTTATACAATACCGCTTAGCGTAATATCGAACTTGTACAAAAGAAACATATTAATCCAGATTGTTTTGATGTTATGATTATAATGATTTTGTATCTGGTTTCTTAAATCTTGTATTTATTATCATATCTATTTTTTTTTGCAATGGCAACGCTATGATATTTTTTACTAGAATGGTAGGTCGTACTCGTCTCTTAAAATCCCGTCATGTCCCGTCTGAAAAATGTGTGAGACGAGGTGAATTTTTCTAATACACTTTTTTCTGGTAACTAATATATTTTAAAACGCTGTAACTTATTTTTTAATACAGCGATATTAATCGAGTCTTCTTGCATCGTTAAAATGCATAATGGTTGCAATAAGTGCACTAAATAACTTGTAATAGCCGGGAATCAACAATGCAGTGCTTAAAACCGGTACCATAGCTAATGCCCTGGTAATAGTTTCATACCACAATGTTTTATTATGTTTATCCTTTTAAGTAGGTAGAAGATGATGCACCGTTATTATGTTTAAAATTTTTACAGTGACAAAGAAAATGTTGCTTGATCTTGACTCAACCTATTTTTGTCTCTACATTAGACCCGTTTGAAAGGACATTAATAGTTTTTTTTTGTATCCTCGAAGCATGGAACAAAGGTTGTAGCCTTCTCGATTGTTTATTGACCTTAAACTTGAGCCTCTGTCCTTAACAAATAAATCACTAAGACGCTCAGATTGTAATAATCCGTCTTAATTTTCATTGTTTTTGCGTTTACAATGTAATGTATTAATACTTATGAAAAGACAATTTGAATAAAAGAATTCTGGAAAATGTCAACGTAGCGTCTCGGTATACGAGGGTGAATTAAAAAGTTCTTAGAAATGGATACACTAATATTTTTTGTGAAAGTTTTTTATTTTTATTTTCAAGTGTCATTATCATTTAGTATTTACGCCAAATATCAATTGATTCCGTCTTGTCCTTTTTATTTTATTAATTATTTTGTAAAACAAATTGATAAAGTCTATCAAACAAGGATAAAAATGAGATACGCGTAGTGATAATGCCAGTGCCGGCAAAAAATTTACAACTACGGAAATTTATTTGGATATTCAGCAGTCGTAAGGGACTGATGTTGTACTTTATTCCATGGTCGCTTAATGTGTAGTCGAGTTTAAAAGAGGCTAATCGAGCTATGAAGATGATTCTCGTTCTGGTCGAACCTCTTTAAACAAAGAAAATGACAAAAATGGAAAGACTGGTACTCGATAACTCTCTTAAATAACCTACAGAGACACTAAAGAATGTATTTGGTGATTTCAAATAAGTTTCCAATCTATTTTCATAAAAACTTTTGGGTCTTGTTTCACCATGGTAACGCTTCAGCTCATCGCTCCGACGTTGAACTCACGGAAATACGTCAATATTGTTTTGAAATTTAAGATAACCCGTCATATTCACCGGACTTAACCCCTAGTGATTTTCACTTTTTGAAAGAGCTTGTTCATGGAACAAGATTTCACGACAATGACGCCATAATGGCCGCGGTGGAGGAATTTTCGAGAGTCAAGGAAATTCTTTTTATTCGGAGGGATTTAAAAAGTTTTAGAAATATTACACCAAATGTATAGAGTTAGAAGAAGATAACGTAGACAAATGAATTATTTTGTTGACATTTAACTGATGCTTTATTGGCAATTCTAAGAACTTTTTGATTCACCCTCGTATACCAATATACCCCCTGCCCCTGATACACTTAATGACATAACAACGCCGGTTTCATTTTCATGTTCTGATTAGTGGTTAAAATCAATTAGGTTTTTAGGTTATCTGAGTAGGTTTCTCAAAGTCACTGCCACTAAATTAAAATTTATTGTTTTCATCATTGGTATCATCATCGGATTTAATAAATCACCACATGGCAATTTGAGGTAGTGCTTATTAAATTAACTATTACGATGGGAAAAGAAGATTTTTTATCTAAAGCTCGCTTTTATGTCAAAGTAGTTTTATATTCTAAGCAAGTTATATTTCAACCAATCGATGAATATTCTTTCATTAAATTAATGACTGTATCAAACGTTAATTGCTTAGCGACGTTATTTTTTAATTAAGTATCTGCTATATAAGTTCCAATGCTTACAACTATGTCTGGACTATCAGTGAAGTCCTTAAGTCCCCAGTGGAGGCGAAACTGGTGGTGGCAACTGGGAATGACCGTGTTAAAAGGGTAAAATAGTTTTTAATTTTATCTTTTAAATAAAAGGCATTCATTATTAGCCCGCTATTTGTTATAGATACTTAATTATTTGTTAGAAATATTCTGGATCACTCGTTGCACCTACTTTCTATATAGATAAAGCTGTCGTTGCGAATAATGGGGAGTCCGTTTCTACACAGCAAGAATACAGTGTTATACGTGGAGCTGTAAAATTACACCTACATTGCAATAAGCAATATGCTTTGATGCGGCGACAAAGTACTATTGCTCATGAATATTCGTGAAACGAAAGAATTTTTCGGGTCTACTCGGCCACAGGCAAGCTCGAAAACATGGCGGCTAGTAAAACTGAGGTTTAGAAGATGTAACAGTAGCGAGGTAATGACTTCGACCCCACTGTTGTAGAAGAATTGACTCCCTTTTTTGCGTTTTTAGATCTATAGAAATAAAAACCGGTGAAGAACGAGTCGGGTTTGCGCACCGAGGGTTCCGTACCCTCATATATTGTCCCCATACATCGACATTCCAAACCAAAAGCAAATAAGTATAAAATCACTTTTTTAAGGATAAGGAACGGTTTTTTTTTAATTTCATCAAAAGTAGAAAACTGTGCGGCCTAAAAAATATTTGAGAATGTGCAAGCAGCGCTCTTTCATATGATACCGTACCATTTTGGTACGGAACCTTAAAAATGAATCACCGAAATGTATGTAAGCGCATAACCTCCGATCGACTGCACCAAATTGTATAACTCTTTTTTGTGTCTGTTATTGTCAGGACAAGGTTTGTATCGAAGAAAATAGTGGAAAAGTATGGAAAAGCTTTTTGAATTTTCTCGGGGACGCAGTCGCGGGCGGAAAGCTTGTTTCTAATATATTCAAAGGAACTTAGAAAATATATCAGACGAGAATAATGTTTGTTGTCAATTTTTCGTGAAACGAAATTTCGGCTTTACTCGGCTATAATAATTAAGCTCGAGTTACCTGCCATGTGTTTTGGTTGGTGGTAGGACTGTTGTTAGTCCGACTGGCTAGCTAACTTCTTATCTAGTATTATCTAATATCTTATATCTTATCTTATTATCTAATATCTACCATCTTATCTAATCCTGACGCCATAACAATAATGTTTTCAACATTTTTGTATTCCGGAAGTTAGAGATAAGATTCCTCAGTGATGAGGATTGCGGGAGAAGCTCGCTTCCGTTTTATCTTAAGCCTTATCAATACTTAACATCAGGTGTGATGAAGGCTAAGAGTTTCCCCCCGTTGTTGTTCATAAAAAAAGGTGTTGTGACCATGGCGGCATGAACTGTCAAGATGAAACGAGGAATAACCTCATTATTACAAACAATTTTTGATTAAGGAAAGTATTTTTTAATCTACATTGAAGAAATAGGAATTACTTATGATCAATTTTAAATAGAAAAATATTGGAAAAAATCAACTCAGCCACAAGTGAATTCTCAGATGGGACTCGAACCCACGATCTTTGGAAATCCGGTCCAATGCTCTAACCACTGCGCTACCGAGACTTGCGGACCACCGTCGAAATTTTCCAATACTTTTAAATTTTAAATACGCTCTAGGCCAGCGTTGTCAGATCAATGTCACTTGCATTCAAAAGAAACTTCTTTTCAGATGTTTAACGATCGATTAAGATGCAACAGCCAATAATTAAACTTTAAACTGTTCCGTAATGATTTGCGCAGGATCCAGTCCCAGTTCAGTAAGTATTGATTCCATTCAGACACACAAATATAGCTACATTTTAATTCAGCATTATTTTTACAAAGTGACATTGACATCTTGTCAAATCATCATATAGCGAAATGGTTATTTTTCAAATGCTGTGTGTGCTTATCAACTCTTGTTATTACTTACTTGGGATAAGTAATATGTATATGTTATTTTCAATCTTTCCTCTGAATTGTTTCATTCAGAATCAATCACATATGTAATCCGAGCCCAACACTTTTGAAACAGTGGGAATATTCACTACCACACCAATTCAAACAATGAATGGAAAAGGAAAGCTATTTGGAGCGTACGTTAAACAAAAAGCCGACATTAAATCCCTACGCCATGGCCTCCTTAATGAGACAGTTTAAACAATTACTCGAATAGTGTTGCTTAATCTTCGACATTTCGACTATCGATAAACCAACCAACTTAAAAAAGCTACAATATATGTAGCACGTATTGCTGACAGACAGATCTAAAACGTTGTACATTTAATCTAATACGATTTTTTTCTTCTTCTTTTGGAATCAACACAATATCATGAAGACATCTACATTATCCTACTGTACATTATAAATGTGGAAGATTCAATGTTTTAGATGTTTATTACTCCATCATGCAAAAACGTAGGATGTATGTGTATAGGCGTTTTTTAATCCGGTCCAATGTTACCTCGAATTTCCCGAATCTTCATGTGAACGAAGTCCCGGGCGCAAGCTAGTCTTTTTTATTCCGGTCCAATGTTACCTCGAATATCCCAAATCTCCACGTGAATGTCGCAGGCGCAAGATAGTCATCGAAACACTAAACTTTAACACACAACACTGTTCAAAGCAACGAAGGGCCGACAATGAGCCATTGTGTTCCGTACGCCAGTCACCTGCCCCTAGTAAACACAATTAATACTGATTACTGTAATTATACATTTACTTTTTGCTGTCACTGACAAAATCATATATGGCCAAACAATTGTTTGAAATTGGCAATACGTGAGTAGAAAACGGAACAGTACCTCCTTTAATTTGTTGCATGATTCGAATTTGATATGGCTCATTTTCGTTATTAGGCACAACTTTTATCCTTATTTTTAAAGTCCTGACTAAGTTCAACTTAACGCTCTTTGTAATAAAGGTTAAGTTATTTGACTCGAAAAAAAAATATGATGTTGAAGGAAAAGCAATTAATAAATCATTAAATAAATTTGTACGCGTTGCATTGCAATGTTGCGTCTCTGTATTTATAAATATCTATAGAAGTGAAAATTTTTGGGAATTGAAGAACAGAAGAAGCAATCAATATTGTAAAAATATGTCAATCAATATTCTATTGTAAAAGTATGTATTTGATCAGTGGTCGGAGTTTCACCCGAGTTCTTTTCGTAATAACACGTGTTGTGAGGCTCCATTTTTAACTCAATCTACCGTACAATTTCTATATTTACAAAATATATTTACTTGACATTGGCAAAATTCGCGTATTTAACGTAACCACGCCATTAATTAAGAAAGAAGAAGAAGAAGATCAGTGGTCGAAGTGTAAAAAAAGACTAGTTAATTTTGCATTTATTTATTTATTTACTTATAGGCACAACTACAGAATACAATTTTATAAATTTTTGGAGACATTGCGAGTATAAACAATTTCAAATTGCAGTCCGGTGAATGTTGTACACAACGTTGACATAAAAACGGCAATTCAAAAAGAAAGAATTATAATAATAGCATAGATTATATCGTACTCAATGATACAAGTAGACCAATAAGAAAATTGATTAGCAATCGTGAAGTAATACATTTGTTTTAATTGAATTCATACTTGCCGGTACACTAACCACATTTCGTAACTTGACAGATAACACAAGTCCCAAACTTAAGTCAATACATGACGAATATCACTTCCTCACGCGACGGTAAAACGCTATCTTTGTAAAATCAGTTTAACTCCTGTTAATAAAATATAGCTTAAATAAATCAGGCCTGTATCAAATCATAAGATCTTTTGATTGACGATTTTCCAATTACATTGGTGCATAAATATTCCATTTGTTTTGCATACAAGGGAATCAAAAAATGTATTGTGTACTTTTCAAGTCTCGATCATATTATACATATATGTATCTTTATAAAATACGATATCACAAACCATTGTGGTCTATAGAAGAAGCATTAAATGTTCACCCAGTCTGTAGAATTCTTTGCAGGTGACTAGTTAGGATGTGTCAGTTTATTGTGCGTTGTTTGACCAATGTAATATGTAAAATCATCAAAAACCTCAATAATTTTTTAAATAAAGCTTCTTAAAAAAAACTCTAACTCTACTGGTAAACCGGGAAGTATCCCGAATGTACCTACGTTGAAAACTGTCGCAATAATTTACCATTCGAGGATCATAAATCGTTTCAAATTCGCAAAACAAAAGAGTTTAATGTTAAATCGGCACCGAACAAAATGGCACATTAAAATGTCAAAACATACCATCAAAAACCTTGTCGACTTTTTGGCGAAGCGTAAAATACCGTCTGGATGATAGGAGCAATCAACAAATTTCAACTTTATGCTTTCGTGTTACGCAGATTTTGCATTTAATGGATAGATTTTTGAAAATAATGATTAACATTATAGTTAGATAAGTTACCTACTTAAAAAGTTTTAGAATAGAAACGAAGAGATAAACACAGGTATTTTAATAAAGTAAGTTGTATTTACAAACAATATAATTATTACCTAATAAAGAACCAGAAAGTATAATTGACTTTAGAAACCACCAAAATCAATAAAACCGATTGTTTTATTACAGAATTCCGAAAATAGCAAATTAAAGTTAGGAACACTTTCGTTCCGGAGACGTGCCGGCACCTGCAACTTCTCAAACTAGAGCTGATCAAAGAACAAAGTTCACATAAAATTCGAGGGCTTTGTTTCAAGCTACCAGTTCTAATTTATGTGACACGTCCGGTGATTCACACTTTTAGGGAATTATGTAACGGATAATATTTCTTGGCGCCAACTTTTTTAATTTGGCCAAAGAATTCCACAGGTTCTTTAAACGTAATGAAAAGTTTTTAATACGAAGTGCGAGTCTCTTTTGTTTTCAATTTGAATGAAGAATCGATTGTTGCTGGCATAATGGGGTAGAGCCAATTGAACTTGGTTATATAATTCTATTTTTCTGAATCCTCCTTTTGAATCCCAATTACGTATTTCTACGTTACAACATCCCTCAAATTATTTATCTATTTTTGTACAAGAGGATTCAGAATATTTATCTTGCGATCCCTAAAACTATTTGACACCATTAAGTCATGTTGATGATAACATTGAAACTAAATAGCACAGTGAGAATAGTTTGAAAGCCTCCAATGTGGTTAAACCTAATTGTATTAGCTTCTAGGGAATATTACTTGGCCTCCGCTGTTGGACGTCAGAACGAACATACCTACATTAGTTAATTATACTCTTGGGTATTAGTACTGACGTACAAATAGCTTACTAATGCTTAAATATAATGAACCGGTTTGTTAATTACAACTTTAATGCGAAACGGACGGAAAATAGGGCTGTGGCTTTTTTTATTCTTGCTTTAAAATTTCTGATAGCAATGAACGTAAAGAAAAAAAAACCTAATTTGTGAAATTAGATAAAGCAATGTACAAAACGGAAAATATCTAGGAATTAAAACACTCGTGTGATACTAATCAAAACATCGCCTACGACTCTGTTTTAAAAACACACTCGTCCACTCAGTTTCGGCCTGACAGTTTCATAAACTATTAGGTGCTATAGGCTTGTATTTTTATAAAACATACCTAATCAAAAAATTACAACTATTTATTTGGGGCAAAACAAAATACATACAGGCTCTAATTATTATCATCGACCTATTTTTGTAATAAACCTTCGTTCGAACTTGATCTTTTGCTATATAACCTATTTTCATATTTGACCTTCTTTACATATTGTCATTAGCACCATCTTATGTTTTTTATTTCACGGAAAAAGGTTGACCAATCAATAACCTACTATATAACACTATTAGAACTGGCAAGAAATAGGCGGCAATCGAAATTCCTTGTTTGACCTTCTTTTATTATTGTGATTGGCAACATCTTTTGTTTTATAGAAAAATATAATTATATTGTTTATAATTATATTGTTTTTTAATATAATTATATAATTATTTTGTTTTATAGAAAAATATAAATTTTTATAGTAATTTGATAGAAAAAGTTAGGCAATCATGGCAATCGAAATTCAATTTTTTGCCAAAATCCCTCGCCTGTTTTGTAAGTAACCATCCTTCTCTTTGTTAATCTCTTATTTGCTTTCGGGTGGGCCCATAAAATCCGCGATGTATGCAAAGCCGGGTACCACCGTGCCAATTCTATAAAAGTAAGCCAACACCTGTGCAGAACGGATTAAACCTTATTTGGAGATGTGTAACAGTGTAATCTGCTTGCGCAACAATTAAACAAAATAAAATACAGTGTCCGTACCCGTTTTGCATATTGCGTAGGTTGTAAGTTTGTGGTTCGATTGGTAACGATGAGCGTATACTAACTTCATGAATAAATAATAACAACTAACAACTGAATATTGCTAAGGTTTTTAGTTCTTAGGCTATAGACAGACAGGCTGCAATCCAACTGCCAAATTGCAGTTCCGATGCAATGAAAATGCAGTCCAACTGCCCGTCAACGTACAGGAGACGTATTTTTGAATCATTTTAATTACTACCCATATTTCTTAAATTACAATTCGCAATTGAATCTGCAACGAGTGGTCCCGAACACTCTTTTTAGATTCGAGCGATAAAAACGACGTTTAGCACTCAATGTCATTTTCAAATTGACATTGACATGACGGATAGTTTGACAACTTAAAAACGCTTCGTTTCACGAGATTCAAAATAATAATATTGATAATAATGGCACGATAATATAAAAATAATAATAAAATAAATTTTATAGAAAAAGCACAAAACACGTACAAAATGAATTGTAAGAAGTTTGATAAATATTAAACAAGAAAATATACTAGAAAAAAAAATTTGACGTGTCCTCATAGGTCTCTGTAGCATAATTGGTTAGTGCATTGGGCCGGATTCCCAAGGATGCAGGTTCGAATCCCGTCAGGGCGACATCAGACTAGTTGCTTTTTTCTAGTATATTTTCTTGTTTAATATTTATCACACATAAATAGCATTGAAAAATGCAAAATGAAAAATTTATATTATTGTAAGAAGTTGATGGAATGGCTATCAATTCACCACGTTGCGTTGACGATACGTGGACATCATGAGTGTCGTTTTGCACCTATTGCGAATGTCATTTCTGTTCGGAGGAGCTATTCTGTAATCGGATTGTGCTATTCTGTTTAATTTTGATCGTTGTATTTTTTTTTTGTGTAAGACCGCTTTGTATCGGTAGGACACACGACGGCAGGTTAGAATTTACATATTGATTCTGAGAGCGCCCTTTTATTGCTGAGAGCAACGATTTTTGTATTGGAAGTGTAAAGCTTGACGTGCCGTTGACTGCACCTATTAATAAGGAGCAGCACTAGATGATCTAGTTTGTGAAATAAATGCAGAAATTGGTCTCAATCTCTAAATTCTAAAAGATAAAACCTTATCAAAATACGGTAAATCGGTGCTTTTGTGTATGTTAAAATAAAAAAGAACGTGCTCTATAAAATACCATCGAAGCTTGATTGGCATCTAAAACTCTTTAGATCTAGGATTATATCTAGATTAGTTTTTAAACCGCATCATACAGAAGTAAAGATATTGAAGTAAATGAAAGAATTTGTTAAAATAAAACCCAGAACAATTTTCATCCAGGCAGGCCGGGAAGTAATTCTTATAAATATGTAGGTACATCTATTGATATTTTAGCTAAATAAGTAGCAAAATAGTTAAGATTGTAGAGAAGCAAGTTGCATACGTGTTCTTAGGAAACATTCCAAACATTGGTGTTTATTTATAGAAAAGCATAGCTTTGCAATCGCAGGTGCCGGCCTGGATGCATCATGCATCATGCTTCAGTCAAAACATACAAACTTGATGGTATGCGCTTCTTAGTAATATCTTGAATTGAAATCCTAAGAATGTAATGAACGGAAAATATTGTGTTGGATGTTTGTTAGGTAAAAAATAAAACTGTTTTCTGGATTTTTATGATTCTTTAAAGTGATATAGGTAAGTAAGTAGGTTAGACATCAGAATAGCACACATGCTTATCAAATAAGAATTAGTTTTTCCACTCGCATCTAAAGAGCGCAATTCGAAAGCAATCGAAAAATATTATTTAGACTTTTGTTATGAAAAAAATATTAATTTGGATTTTTTACGAATTTGAATGAGGCATTTTTCGATTGCATTCAATGATTTTTTATACAAGAAGTTACTAGATAATGTTATGTTCATAGTAATTTGCGTTGAAATCTATGGCCAAAATACTGTTTTATGACAAAATACACTAAAAAGCACGGAAGTAAAAGAGATAGCAATTTGGTTCGAACCACATATAGGGTCTTCCCAATTTTCACAATGCGAGCTCGTATGACATAACAAGTAGACACATAGGTATAATATCATTGATTGCATTCATCAAATCAATAGCTTCATGTTGCAAATGCTTACACGACGAACAAAACACGATCACTTTTCACGATTTTCTTCTGTTAACATTCAGAGAAATATATCTTGCGTACACAACAGAATACTGAGAAAAACTCTGGCCGCCAGCAATAAGTCCACATTACCACCGCTCCGACGGACCTTATCATCCATTACATGGAGCCATACATTTCTTACATGCGAACCGCGAGCGGCGAATGCGGCGATATAAATTAGGCAAATTAATGCACGCATGCCTTTGTTTCGAAGCGATCGGTTTTTTTGTTATGTTTAAAAAATACATACAAATAAATACAATACAAACAAAACTAAAATTTAAAAAATTTAGTCTACTTATTCTTTATGGAACGAGTTCCGTTACATTTACTTTTTAGGGTTCCGTAGCCTAATGGCAAAAAAACGGAACGCTTATAGATTCGTCATGTCTGTCTGTCCGATGTGTGTCACAGCCACTTTATTTCAAACTATGAGGATTACACAGTTAAAACTTGGTAGGTGTATGTATTCTGTAAATCGCTTTACGGTTATTACATAAAAATAAAAAAAATATACATTACTCTCCATACATGGAAATGAAACTGAAAAAAATTTTTTTCATGATACCTGTACGTGTGGGTATCTAAAGATAGGTCTTTAAAAATTACGTTGAGGTTCCTAAAATAGTTTTTTCTCAAAGTCAACCGTTTCAATGATATTATACACTTTCAAAGTGGTAAAATGTGTGTGCCCCCCCCCTAACTTTTAAAATAAGAAAGTGAAAAATCTAAAAAAAAATTATGCTGTAGATCTTTATTAAAACTTTCAACGAAAATTAGTTCGAACGAAATATATTTAGCAGTTTCATTTTCATTCATACAAACACTATGAAAAACAAAGTTATTTTTGCAGACGATTATTTTAGGTGTATTAAATATTAAATAATAATAATAATAATAATAGACACTTTATTGCACACGATACCAAAACAAACACATACAGAGAAAATAACAATAAAGAGGAACACACGATAGGCGGCCTTATGCTACATAGCAATCTCTTCCAGGCAACCTTGGGTGAGACACGGAACCCTTCATGTGCGAGTTCGACTCGCACTTGGCCGATTTTTTGTTTTACCGACGACGAAGCTGCTGGAGTCAAGTCAGCGTTGTTGACTGTTCACAAATTTAGTTTTACGTATTTGTGTTTTAGGTACCTATCATGCAGAATTAGAAATTAAAATAGAAATAATAAATGCCAGATTTAAATCTGGAAATAAAACACGATCTCAACGCCCAAATGGTATAATAATGCTTTTAGTAAAAAAATACTCGTTTTTCACGAACAAGTATTTATTTCCTATCTCATCTCTTAATAAACAATTATTATCTATACTATAGTTTAAAGAGGAAAAATTTGATTGTTTGTTTGCTTCGAAACTACTGAACAGATTTGGATTAAATTTGGTACACATGTAGTAAATAGACTGGTTATGAACATAGAATTCTTTTATCCCGATATTCCCACGGGAACGGGAACCACGCGGGTGAAACCGCTAGCGGCCGCTAGTTTGATAGTAAAGTAGTGTTGCATGACAGAAGATATAGATATAGAATAGATATATAGGTAGGTAGTTAAAATACGCCTTAGTATAAGGTTTGCGACACAGTGGGATAAGGTGGCAGCAGTTTCCTGACTTGGCCAGTTTAAAGATTACTTCGTGAAAAGATATGATTCAAGTGATTATTTGAATGTTGACAGAGTAATTTTCATATTCATAGGTGATTTTAGTTGTCGGTTTGTTGAATTAAGATTTTGTTTAAAAAATAAGTTTTCCGTCTAAGTATAATTGAATGCCACCCATTTTGTGCTTGACGTGGGTTCGATCTTTACCAGGGCTCCATACATCTTACGGGTCAAATCTTTGCTTCTTTTATCAAATATTTATTTATAAATTAGTAAATCGTTCCGATCAACGAATTCTATGTTGTCGGATAGGTACTTTTAATGACTTACGTTTTTCTATTATAACACAGAAACTTTTAATATTTTTCATACAGGTAGGTAGTGAGATAGCCCTTCACATGCCTTAGCTTAGGTATAGGTAAGTAGACAAATTTCTGCATGTATAATCTCGGAATATCCCTTTAGTTTTCGCAAAATCACTTGTACGGCAATCAGTGGGTGTCGTTGTAAGCCTATAGGTACGACTGTCCAAACCGAGCGCACGCGAATATCGCCTAAAGTTACACCGGTGCTATACCGGGGGGGCTATTAACTAAAGACAAGCAATTATAACGCAGTTATGGCGCGTTAGCTGCGGAATGTCAAAATAAAAATGGTAATACGTATGTGATTGCTGGCTAATCGCTCGCTGATGGCTCTTATAGCAGCGTCGCACTCTCTCGCGCTCCTACATAGTTGCGAGAGTGAGACGCCGCGAGTTGCTGTGACGCTAGCGCCAAAAACAATTTGATAGCAAAAACAGGAACTAAATGAATGCACATTGTAGTTCATCGTTTGTTCTGTAGATGTCGCACTGTTGATACGTGACGTAAAACAATTATCGCGCAATTGCTGCTGTCGCGTTGCTGTTGCAAAAATAGGTAATAGCCTCTCAAGGGGACTTCCGCAACTGTACCTATACTACAGGAAAGGAAAAGAAATCGTGCGAGTAAATACTAGGCCGTTTGTCTTTGACCATATTAGAGTTGCACCATTTGTTTTACTACCGGAAAAATTCAATGAACCCGATTAATGGTTATTTGGAACACGAAATATGTTTGTTTGTTCATAGAAATTGCCGTGAAATCTATTAAAGATTGGTGTTTCAAACAATAAGAGCCTTTTTAATTAACCGTCGCGCTACGATTTTGGTTAATTTAGAAAGTTATTGCTACTTTTGTACAGTTTTATTTGTACAGTCAACAGCACGTCAGGCTTTATACGTGCACTATAAAAACAGTCGCTATTACTAGTGACATAAGTGCGCTCTCAAAATCGTATTGCAAAGCCGACGTTACGTTGACTGTACATATGTAGTTGTTTTTTAAGCCATGTGTGTACCTCATTTTTCAATGGCGTTTAAGTTTTTCCGAGTACTTACCTATAGATAGTACCTAATATTATTCATTCAATTGTTAAAAGAAGGTTGTGAAAAGAAAAAATAAATAAAATCACTGTACTCGTAGTCATATATTGCATGAAGAAAAACAAGAGACGTAAGAAATCACGATCGAAAAATGCGTTAAGAAAATCGTACACGTAAAAAGCTTATCAAATTCTAGCTCATTATGGATTAAGCTAGGTAGTGGCACTAAATATAGGCGGTTTCTCATTATGATTGATAGTTGCCCGGTTGTTCCCCAAATTGGAATGATGTGTCCCGAACACTAAGTGGGTCACTCGTTTGGGGGTCAATTCTGATAACTTAAGTAGTCATAATCGTAATCTCAATCGTATTTCAATTGCAGTGCTTGTAACAAGAACCGTATTATCATTCTTACTGGTAGGAAGTGGAACTCTACCTGAGTCTGTGTTCCCGAATACTAATAACAATATCAGTTTCTCTAACAGGCTTTTTAGGGGTAACAGTTCTAAAAAGGTTAGGAACCACTAGTTTACCGTCAGGCGAGATAGCGGTCAAGCGCTGACATATACATTGTAAAAAAAAGACCAGCGTAAAAGAGCTTTACTATGGAAACACGATTGAAATACGATTACTTATCTGTAAACGTTAGTCGAATAAGGCCTCTAGTTGTGTGTGTTGTGAGTGTTCAGTTAATGGGCTAAATACTTAGAGGAATCACGGACTGGGATTTATGGATTACTTGTATTGCTACTGGGAGCAGTTAAGGAGACGTATGTTTAGATTCAATTTGAACAACTGACATAGTGAAACAACTTGAATATCATCTTAAAGTAATCAAAGGCTTTTGATAAATATGACATAACAAGCTTCTGTCCGCGACGTCGTCCTCGTGGACATTAGGCAATTACCTATGGTACATTTGAAGGGGATAAAACTATCCTGTTTTTTATGAACAATGTGAAGATGCTTAGCCTTCATCATATGTAAGTATTGACAAGGCTGTAGATGGAAGCGCGTCTCTCTCGGAATCCTCAACCACTGAGGAACTGGATATCTATTCTCTAACTGCCAAAACACAATAATGCTAAAAAGAACTGTTGTTTTGACGTCAGACTTTGATAAGATGTTGGTAGCTAGCCACGCGGACAACAAACAAGTCCTACCACCAACTAAATTAGCAATAAAGATACTCAATGATTCTATCAAGTGGCAAGAAAAGGCTTACCTTTTACGAGCGGGAGAGAGGAACTGTTGAATGTATGCAGGTACAAAAAATTTAGAAAAATGTGTTATCAAAAACTGCATCACGGAAACCGCTCTGATTACGTAACTATCCTTGGAATGTGCCCTCAAATGTACTGTAATTTCCTTGAAAATACTCACAATAAGTCGTATTTATCTTCACTTTGCCAATACCGTTATTTCCTAATAAGTAATAACTATAACTAAGGACCATACAGTTTGTCTCACATAATATCTCCAAAGATGTCGTCAAATGAATCATGCGCAGTCCCATTTCGCGTAATTTAAGGGACAATATTTAACTTAACGACTATTCCTAGAGTTAGTCTGAGCCTTTTATTACCACTATAAACTTGCGATGAAAACATATTAGTCAGTTACGGCTTTACGCGATACCCGTAAATACCTATAGCTCATACTTAACTTCGGGTGAGAGTAAAAAAGAAAAAATGTAACAGATAATTTTATTTTTGGTAGGGTCGCTGTCATTTCGTTTGCATTTGGGACAAAATCTTTTTCACCTCACAATCACTCTTTTTAATTTAATACCTAAAAATATGTCATAATGCGTTCCGAATCGCACTATTGACTTCATTGTTACATTTTATTCTTATTTTAAATATCTTT
This sequence comes from Chrysoteuchia culmella, assembly GCA_910589605.1. Lineage (NCBI taxonomy): Eukaryota > Metazoa > Arthropoda > Insecta > Lepidoptera > Crambidae > Chrysoteuchia > Chrysoteuchia culmella. The sequence goes on from OU342653.1 coordinate 15,649,627, forward strand.
AAATTAATTATAATACTCCGTTTTGGTTTTATTATATTATTTTAGTTCATTGAATCATAAAAACAATAAAAATAAGATTAAACTATATGTTATAAAAAAAAATATTAGGCTGGGCACAATCTGTGATTGGATTTCGGAACGTGACTTAAATCTTTATTTATGTTTTGTACCTCATGTCAGTGTCAACATTTACGGAATCGTTTTTATTGTTATTTTTATGTTACAATATATTCCTACTTTAAATAACTTTGAATTAGATATAATACTCCCTTTTTATTATTTTAGTTTTTATATCATTTAAACAACGAGAATAAGGTATATTTAGATTAAACTTTATGTTTAAAGATTTTTTTGTTGTTAGGTGAAAAATTGTGTGTTGCGCTCGGCAGAAAAGTTTTTAGCGTCTTGTACCTTTGAAATCCTCGCTTCACTCAGGATTCAATCTTTGAACCACTCGCTACTCGTGGTTCAATCCTAGAATCCTTCACTTGCTCAGCTTTCAATAGAAGTAACTCGCCGTTAAATAACCAACTTTCCAGCCTTGCATAACAAATAACTATTACAGCAATTTATAAAGAATATTGTGAGAAATATTACAAGAAGACAGTACTTAAGTATTTTCTTTTTACAATTGATTGAATTGTAAAGATATTTAAAACTTAGTTACGTTTTAATTTGGTTTTTAAGTGTAGTGGCACTGGTGGACACTAATTCAATTACAAGCTAAATAAAATTAAAAGCTAGAATATAATTTATCGTTAATTCTTAATTAGAATGATAACCTAATTAATATATCAAGATGAAAAGTTTTTTTCTAAAAATTTCCTCTTGATTCTATTATTTTGTTGCAATTAAGCAAAATAGTTTACTAATTTGAAATGAATTGGTCACTACAGTGTGGAAGTACTAAATTATGACAGGGCTGTTTGTATAAGGATCATTATAGCGGCGTCTCTGTTTTGTTTTCAGATGATTTACACCCAGCGGCATTTACGAGCGAAGTTCGTTTTGTTTCACACACGGAATTAGAGCGTGGTGACATTAAAGAACTGAACGCAACCTCGGTACGGTAGAACGGTCGAGTGCGAGGGAGGAATTGGTTCCCTGTAAGAACATTGTAACCTAAGACTGCAGAGTACTAAATTTTTTTCTTAATACATCTTACATCTGTCGGTTACTCCGTAGGAAAACTGAAGTAACTGACATCGCTTGTAGGATTCCTCAGTTGAAGTGGCAGTGGGCGGGACACATAGCGAGAGGAATCGATGGCCGTTGGGGCGTAAAGGTTTTGGAATGGCGACCGCGCACCGAAGGGCGCTTCGCTCAGTGGACCGAGACGATCTGGTGAAAATCGCGGGAAGCCGCTGAATGCGGGCAGCCGGGACTGATCGTCGTGGAGATCCTTGGGGCAGGCCTATACCCAGCAGTGGGTCTCATGTGGCTGAGACGACATCTGTCGATTGGCGGTAGGACTTGTTGTAAGTTTGACGCCATAATAACAATGTGTTCAGCATTGTTGTGTTCCGATAGTTAGAGGTAAGATAGCCAGTTCTTCAGTGGTGGAAGATTCTGAGAGCAACGCACTTCCATCTTCAGTCCTATCAATACTCATACGATGACGGCTAAGCATTTTCCCGTTGTTCTTAAAAAATAAATGTCGTCTTTTAAGAGCTTAGAGTAGAAACATGCCGATGATAGACATCTGCGATACCTTGAAGTTAGTTTAGATTCTCCGTCTCACCCCGATGTAAAATCCTTTGTTTTACGCCAATTCAAAATAAAAAAAACGGTAAAGGACACCATACATTACTTACAGCTGCAAGGGAAATAGCTCATATCTTACAAAACACCACAATATCGCAATAAAATCATACGTATCGTAATTAAACGTCGCGTACACATCGCAAGCACGCTCTTTGAAGCTAACGATATAAATTCTCAGACAGCAATAACAATTAATTAGAGAACTTATTACCTACTGAGATCCAGATCATTTGTTATGCTGTGATGGACGAGCCTTGTTCCGGATAGCGAGTGAGGACCGGCCTTAATGTACGACTTGTATGTACGGCTCGGTTACGTGTTGCGGCTTATTACAATATCGTAAGGATTATTAAAGACAGGTTTGTGCTTACCATTTTGGTTGTTTATGGTTGCAATTTAACATAAACGATCGATAGCATTTGTTAAAACAAACGAATGCAATTCATTACAGGTTGTTTTCTGTAGTTCGGACAGTTGTTATGAACCATTCAGCATTTGTTAAACAAAACAAAAGAAAGTGTAAGTATTATCAAAAAGTGTTGAACGTAATTTTAGGTTTTAAGCGAGTTTGATATACGTAAAAGATGTTTTGTTTCAATGAACAGTGCGCGCCAAAACTTAAGATGTACAAAAAGTGTTGAAATTGTGCTCAGCTTTGCTATTCTGAAAATTACTTCGCTTAACATCTTACCTATCATTATTTTGGTGTAAAAAGGATGAACGATAATATGGAATAAGTGAGAAAAGAAAAGAAGAAAGAATACTTAAATATTTTTAAATTTTTTAAGTTATGTTCGGCCTCATTTGAAAATATTAAAGTATTATATATATATATCCTTTTCTCGCTCATTCCATGTTATCCTCCATCCTCTTTATACCAAAACAATGACAGGTGAGATGATTTTCGAATTGTATTAACACTTTCAGAATAGCAAAGCAGTATCTAAGCAAATTATATTTTCAAAATTTTAGAATGAAAATAAAAAATATCTTCTTGAAAATGTATCTTTTCCGATCCAAGTTAAAACACTAATCTTCCAGACTAGAGCTACTTACAAACATTTTTGGATTCATGCCGAATTTCTCGATGCAATGTTATTTAAAGTTTTAAAACTTTCTTTAGCGGCGAAATACACGAGTGGCATCCGTTCTAGAACTAAAAGTGATTTCCGTTAAGCGATACCTTCTAAAAATACAAGACAATGGGCTCTAAAAATTCCACGTTTAGTTTTATCAAAATTGTGAATTAGAATTACGATATTAAATAAAATTCAACGCGGCGCCACTTTCGGTGGGGGTACCGCCTTAAAGTAGGTAACTACAAAAAAAAGTTCTGGTGACTGTTCGCAATTCTGGTCGCGTGGAATACCTATGGTTGTTGGATTGCCTATTACTTTCGTCAAGAACTGGCTATAAAAAGCAAACCTAATTGTACCAATCAACTGGAAATCCAGATATTCACACAACCAAACAAATTATAAAATTAAGTTAATAAAACATGATTTGTTGCATTCATATAAATTTAAAAAAACAGGAATATATATATCTGGTTCAGATCTAGTCTATTATTGTACTAAGGGCTTCAGGTTCAAATTCTGAAGGATGGGAAGTTTGTGTAATTTTATTTTGTCAAGTTACGTATGTTTGCATTTTTATTTTATGTTTCGTTATCTACTTACTGCACTTCAAGTAGCTTGTAATGTATCATTAACCAAATAGGTGATTAGCAAAAGAATAGTAAGAATTGGTGACAAAATCTTACTTGTAAATAATACATTATTAGTAGAAAACGAAAAATATGTAGCAAAATTCCGCAAGAAAAACTTACATGCAAGATGCACCGCCCGCCCGCCTGCAAATAAATGCAGATGCAACACAGTGACACACCTTACGCCTTCACCGTTTACTCTACACGTGTTTCGCCCACACACGGAGCATCCTCAGGAGTTGTTAGACCGTGCAATACCAGCACCGAGACAAGTGCTGGTATTGCACGGTCTTACAACTCCTTTAGTTTTCTACTAAGATATGGATTTCCGCCAAGTAACGCCTGATTCTATCAAATAATACATTATTACTTAGCTTTTGTAACAATAAATATTCGCAAACATTGCTAAGCCAAGTATTGTTATTTTAGGACCCATTAATATGAAGATAAATATCTCTACCGATAACAAAGTTGAATAGAGATTTTCGAAACATAGGCTATTAAGTCTTTTACTAAACAATCAGATCTAAATCGAAGCGGTATTACGTTCACGAACCAATCAGAAAGTTTTTGGGTATCTTCAAATTGTTCGGTACTGAATTCACCATACAAATTAACCTTTGTTCCCCGGGAAGGTTTAGTTATTAATGCTTTCTTTTCACCCAAGAAGGTTGTTGCTTTGATTCCATCTTTTTATAGTACTGGCCATGCTGAACGACTTGGTGATAGATAATAGAAAAAAGTTTTCATTTCTAATTTTAACTCGCGGAAACTTTGGGTTCAGTAGGTTATTGTTTTAATATTTAAATGTTATGGTATTCTTATCCTTATCTACAAATGTAGATAAGGATAAGAATACCATAATACAAGAATTTGTTTACTGATTTAAGTATGTTTGTGTGTAGTTTGTATAAACGATTTTTGTTATCTTTAAAGACATTTTCACAAATATGTACTGTGTTTGAACATCACTCTTTGTCTGTGTCGGGGCATGTTTAATATTATGTATGTTTTTATAAAACGTACTCGTACGTATATTTATTCGTCTCCTTACCTTCAATACGAGTATTTGGTAACAGAAAGGAATTCCTTTGCTCTTCTCTTTAATTACCGTCGTTTTTATCTTCCAATCCTCTTTTAACCGTTTGGAAGGTTAATTTTACTCGTCATACACCTATAAAGAAGCCTGGAGCCTCACTTTTATAAACGTGTGATGCTGCTGAAACAAAAACTTTAGAAAATTTCATACAAAATCCATAAACGGAACCCTAAAAGCAGCGCATCGAGATATAATCGTTGATGCGATCTCCACTGGATGATTGCATTGTTTGCAAATGAGAGCTCCGCAAATAAAGCAGCACACTCGATAGTGCCTCTCGATTGTGTCGGCCTGAATAGCCGCCTGTTCTTAAATAAATAACTTCTGTAGCAGCCAACCGGCCAGATTTACTGACTGAATGTCTGCGTATTCCATTGCGTTAATTACTTACTATTTTAATGTTTGAATTTGAAACTTTCGTTTCATGTGAATGTTGATTTATTGAATTTGAATTTAATATTTGAATTTGGCTAAATTGAAACAGCATACTCGATAGTGCTTCTCGATTGTGTCGGCCTGGATAGCCTGTTTTAAAATAAATAACTTCTGTTCGCCCGCGTCATAAGTGTATATATTCTTTGCCCGCGTCCTCTACCACTACAAACAGCCAACCGGCCCGATTTACTGGCTGAATGTCTTTGAATTCCGTTGTGTGTTACTATTTTAATGTTTAAATTTTGAACTCATTGTGTTGTGTGATTGCTGGTTTTATTAAATTAGAAATTCTTATTTTGAATTTAGGAAAATTCGTTCACAGAACAAAGAAAAAGGTTTGGATACCCAGACGTTCGTTCATAAACTCGTCATTATTTTCTAGCCTTCTTTATTTAAAGTTGCTGTCTCTGTGCGTTATTTGTTAATGTGAGGAAAGCCCACTAAAATAGCCTTTTAAATTTTTACACACTACAGTACAAATTAGAAAACATTGAAAGCCAAATGGCCAGTTAACAAATTTATATTCTCGTTATAAATTCTCCTGTGTCTACTATTTTAACGCACAATGTGCACTTAAATTTTGAATTTAGAACACATCGGCCACGTCACACAGTTGTAAATTAACACAGATTGATTCGATGTCGAACAGTATGTTATTGTAAAAAGGTCGAGAGCCAACCAGCCAGCTAATTTGCTTGCTGTGTATTTAGATTTATAATAATTGTACCGTATACTTTATTTGAATAAGTACTTTATGTTTAAATTCGGAATGCGTCGCCTTTGTGTCCAATGTAACAAATAAAATTTGAAGGTGTAAATAGGTCTTTTTGGTTGTTTCTGTACTTATTTATTTACTTTAAACTTTATTGTACAAAATTCAACAACAAAATTCTGACAGTCAACCTTCAGGCAAATAAGCGACTACAGCACTGCGGTACCAATTTCGATTTAAAAGGATCTAAACATTCAAAGATAAATAAACTTATTACCCTTTAAAGTTGCACATAGTTCGTTTGTTCCAACATTCTAAATCCTAATCAAGCATTATTTTTCTCAATAATAGGAAAAAGTTTAAAAGGCGAAAGAAAAGACACGCCTTAAATGAAAACGAAAAAAACATCCAAATACGACCTCTACACATTTCCTCTTTTCTGTCTAACAAAGTTACTAAAATAACTTCCTTCCAAATTCGTTACAGCAGATACAAACTACATTGGTAGCTGAGTAAGTACCCGTGTAATGATCCCAATCCATTAGTCGTAAGTGATGTAAGTGATATAAGCGACGTAAGCGGCCTGTAACAATCTCCGAACATTCAAGTGCGTCAATGGTCCGTGACGGGATATAATTTCATCAATTATTCTACAGATATGGAATGTTTTGATACGATTGTGTTGTTTGGTGGTCGATTCTTTGTGGTTGTTAAGATGTGTCTTAATATAGTTTATTATAAAGAATTTACATTTCAGTTAAATTTCGATATACTGTTAGTAGAAAAGCTAAAATCTCTACAGGCTAAAATCCTGACCGACTACGTAGGATTTTGATTTTTGACATAAACCTTGTTATTGATGCCTAATAAAACCGACAAAAAAAAACTAAAAAGCAAAAATAAGCCTTTTGGAGTCGGTGGCAGCCAAGGCATTCTATTCTTTTTTGCGGTCCCACTCTTTTATTTTTCTTGCCTTCGCTGGCACCGACTCCAAAAGGCTTATTTTTTGTTTTTCGTTTTTCATTTGTTTATAAAAAGCTTTTTATTTAAATTTTTTTAAAGAAGTAGAAATCCCGACCCTACACTAATAACTTTATGTCAACTGCTCATCAACTTTTACAAAATGCTGCTTTTCCCGGGTACGTTAATTATTGAGGAGTTCTCCTGGTACTACATCATCAGCTCCACTTCATCACATGCATTGAGACGAGCATATGAACCTTATGCTTCATATGCTTATGAACCACATTAAAGTCATCGTACCGCTTCCGTGAAATGCTAAATATTGAATAGTTCCGATGACCATTTGTGGCCTTCATCATCAGTTCCACTCCACAAAATGCTCAACGGAAGCAAATGCACGAGTTACTTAAGAAAACATCGAAATCGATATAGGTGTGGTTATAATATTTGAAGAGTTCCCTCGATTATCAGATCCTGTCTTGACTTTAATAGGAGCAACTTGAAAGTACACCGTTTCAAACAATTTTTTTTTTATTAAATTCGGTTCATAAATGACCGACTACTGAGGTAACAAACATGAAAAAAAAACATACGCACGAATTAATAACCTTCTCCTTTTCGGAAGTCGTTTAAGAATAAAATAAATTTGGATTGGTGCCATACCTAGATTTTTTTAAAATAAAGTAAACGCTATAGTTGACTCTATGACAAAGTTGTCTGTGAGACTTTTGAAACACATTAATTACCTGAATTTTTCCGAACACATTTTGTATAGGTATCTTAGGCCCACTTGCACCAAGCTAGGTTAACATTTAAAACACAGTAAGACGTATGCAAAAGAAGCACTAACTCTGAGTTAAATGTGAATTTATTTGAATAAAACGAGATTTCCACTTCTATTTCATTTTAACTAGGTTCTTTTGTGTGAAAAGTTTACGTCCTACTGAAAATCGCACAAAAGCCTGCTTTCACTTTTTTTAACACCCCAAGGAGTCAGAGTGTTGTAAAAAGGTAATTTATTTAAAGTCATTTTTATGTAATTTTTAAGCCGTGTCGACGTTATCCTGTTTAATGTCCGAGAGAAAAGGCTAAACGATCGAACAGAGAAAAATCTTGTTATACAATTTTATCCGGGTTGAAAAATGTATGGAGATTCATGATTTGTCTATTTGCATTGCTATGTTGATATTTGGAGGTTAAATGAAAGGCTTTTGAATTTGAATTTGGAATAACAAATGGGGTATGCCAGAGGATAGATGAAACGAGGAATGAGCCGTAGGATAGGAAGCAAAAGGTATATCTAGAATCCTAACAAGAGATTTGAGATCCGCATGAGGATAAGTATGCACTTTTAGTAGAAAAAAATTCAACGCAAGTTTGCACGCTGGCTCTATAAACAACATTATAGTTATTACCCTTATCTGTATCCATCAATGTTTGTTTCGGGTATGGTGGATTTAGAGACTCTAACATTTAGAAGACTAATGCTGTTGTTAAAACATTATCTGTCTATCATACACCACAAAATAGATAATCCGGTAATATTGGAACAAATACGGCTGATGGTTCCCAGAAATATTCCTCGGGATGCGGATGGTCTATTTGCGCCGCGCCGCAGGCCGCGACTGCTGGCCCGGCCGATGACGCGCACGAAGCGCGCCGAGTATGCACCTACCACCCGCGCACTGAGCTGTAGAGATTTGCTCGCCCAGCACAATGATAATATTGACATTTTCTTTGACCTTTTCCATTTATATCTGAATGACGTCCATATTGACTGACATATAATAAAATTATAAGACTGACGTAACATTTTTCATTGACATAACTCTAAATATTGTAACGTTGACATTTATCTAAATTTTGTGATTAATATCAATTTATTATGTACTTAATTTTAGTTGTTGACATTATAAATTCTAGTTCGACTGAGTATTATACTCTTAGTTACATAGTTTATTTTTAATTTGACATTATTGCTTCTAATTTTTATTATATATTCATTGGACATTATTTTAAATTTTATTTTGCATTGCATGATTATTATTTGACATTTGTTTTTTTTATATATTGTATTGAATTTGTTATTAAGGTTTAATTCTAATGTATCCATCTATATTATTGTTAGATTAAGCTTACTGGCGTTTTGGAGTATTCTGTCAGCCTGTAAGTTATCGAATTGAATAAATAAAATAAATAAATAAATAAAATAAAATAGAGAAAATAAGCGACTTTTGTCTAACTAACTGGAAAAAGGAGCGATTCTAGATCAAAATGTAATAAAAACACTTTCTAGGTGAATTGTAGAGAAACAGCAAAGAAATGAGAGCATGTCGAAATGCAAAATTCAATTAGAAGATCACCAATCGCTATTCATTATTAGCTTTTTCAAGCAACCATGCTCATTTGGAGCCAGCAAAAATTACACGATTTGTGTCCCGTGGGGCGGGCATTGTACATATGATCAGCAGCAGTCAAATCCAACATTTGAACTGTTTAATCATACATCGTAATAACTCTAGGAGCATTTGTCTCTGTTCTAACACAACTCCTGTGCAAGGCCTTACGCCGCCGTCTTACATTACGGTGAACCCTCATCATTTCGCTAGCTGACACCTGCTCGTCACGGATCAGTGTAAAATTAATCTCACAATTATTTCACGGCCCTTATCCTAGCTATTTGAGACTGTTCTTCTAGGGATAGACAAGTTATTTATTGATAGAAGTATACAGCTTTAAGTTGTTAACTGGACCCTTGATAAGGATTTGGCGTTTATATTTCGTTTTCTTTATAACCTTCTAATGGGGTTGAGATAGGAATACAAGGCCTTCTGCTCTGAGGTCGGTGGTTGGATACGCCCACAAAACAAAAATTCTGTCTCAAATTGTTTCAAGAACATTTTAAATTTGAAAAACCTAAGCCATCGGCTCAGAAAGTTATGGTTCTTGCGTAAAGAATTAGTTACAGCTTCCTCATCCGATTGTGAGTAATTTTAAAGTAATATTGTAAGCCATTCTTATAATAATATTAAAACATAATTTTAATATTGCGATGTAAGCCAAAAGAAGGGTATTGTTTATATATCAATCTGACTCTCATATAAAAAGTAAACTTTATCGCTTTAAATTTTTCACCACTTGATGACGAAGCTAATTAAATTTTTCCGACGTTCCTCCTGGCGGCCCGCGGAGGATTGAGTGCCTTCTCTCGTTACAACCCTCGTCATATTACCTCGGCACCTGTTTGTCACGATAATGCCAAATTAATTTCATTATTATGTCACTGTCCATTACAGGAGATATTTGAGACGACTCGATGATAGGACTGGGACTTTATATATTAGTGGTTGTTGTGTTTGATAGGTAAAATTTTGGAACTTAGAAATCCGAATTACGTTGTTATTTGATTTTTGTAAACTTTAATGAAAATACGTTAATAGTTAAATTTTTAGTAACTTTGATAGAAAATATCTTATTGATCTCGAACCTGTAGGCCTTGGAGGTCCGACGAATTCAGAGCTGACGAGGTGCTAAGTAGCATTGTAAATGCAAGAATAAAAAAAAAAACTATTTATTCTATACATCTCGTTTATAAGTTGGATAATCACATCGGAAAAATATTTTTAACCAAATATAATTTGCACAAAGGATGTCCAGCTTCACAAATTAACGTTAAGGACGCCCTGTGTCAGAGTTTTTCCGCGCAAATGCCGTCGCCTCTACATAAAATATAATTTGTTTATTAAACAAAATTCTAATCGTTTTTTTTGTTAATACTCTACCTTTAACCCCAAAAAGCCGATACAATAACTCTTAGTAACTGCAAATTGGTACAATCAATAATGAATTATAATGCTTTGATGTTGTAAGGATAAAACCATTTAACTGGCACCATAAAGCGTTTCAAACCTTACGTTTTCTAAGAACGGTTCACGTGGCTGCTAACCATGAAATATTCACAGACTAGTTGCAGCAAAATCGATGTTGTAGTCTAAATAAACTTTAAGCCGATTCCTTTAACAAATAAATGAAGAAATTTCACAAAAGTAATGTTTCAGAAGAGTTTTAAAATTATTTTTTTCATTTACGTAATGAAACACGAAAGTGCATTGTTTTGTTTTTTCGGCTTAATTATTGAAAGAAGCCATTTTTTAATAATAAATGATTCCATACAAACACACCAATTATCTAGCCCACGTTAAGTTTCATGAAGAACTTGTGTTATGGCCACTAGATAACGGATAAACATACTTATATATTTTTTTGTAAATACATACATAATATACATATTAAACACCCAGACCAAGACAAATAGAAATGTTCATGCACACAAATATTTGTCTTGTCCGGGGATCGAACCCGGGACCTCTGGCGCAGAAGGCGGGCTTAGTACCCCTGCGCCAAACTGGTCTTCAAAACCACTAGGGCGGTTACAACCCGATACTCGGGTTTTCGATCGACGAAAAATTCCAAATTATGCGAAAATAATGACACTTTTTAATTGCAGTTTGTGATCATCACGTTTAACATTTTGTATATTTTATAGTTTTCGGAACAAATAGACTCGAATACCTTTAATTAGATACCTTACTCGGCCGCGTACTACGCGCCAAAGTCCCTATCGAGTCGTCACAAATTTTGCGAACCTGAATTAAGTATATAGATTACGTTGTTACAGTAGTTCGTACTTTACAGTAGTTCTATTTTACAGATAAAAAGTTTTGATGCGTAAAATAGAACTCTTTGTAAACAGTAGACATACATTTTGTTAAAATTAATCTTTCTTCACTTCCTTGATCCTTTTCTAGTTAACAAAATATCGTTGTTTATGCGATTAACTAACGGCCTCCCGCGGTTACAGCCGCGTGGTTCTCTTTCCCGTGGGATTATCGGATTAAAAATTAAAAAAAGCCTATGTTTTAATCCAGGTTATCTTCTATTTGTGTGCCAATTTTCATCTAAATTGGTTCAGTCGTTTTTGCGTGAAAGAGTAACGAACATCCCAACATCCTCACATCCTTTCGCATTTATAATATGAAAAGGATTTCAAATTTTAAAGTTTCGCATTCCACTATAATTATAGAGTCCTGTTACTTTTGATTTATAATAATTAATAGGATTATTTTAATTTTCATGTCCGCATTGCAACCAATAATTAAAATTTGCAGGTGCGTTATACATGTATACTTACACCGCATAATGGCAATTACACGTAGTTGTTTGTAATGCGATAATTGTATGGTCGTTCATATTCATATATCGGGAGTGCCCGGTACACTTATGTCCGTATATTACCGTTGTTTACTGTTGATGATTGTCAAAGCTAGCTATCGAATAGTTTGCATGTCTAGCTACCAGTAGCATTAGCACGAACAACTATCGAAATAGTATCGAGTAAGTATCGAGCACGTAATGTCAAAAAATGTATACATAAATGTAGTTCCGTTTACGTCCGGTAGGAACGCCGCTCGATGTCTCATATATTTATTTACTGTACTTTCTCGATACTTACTCGAAAGTTATTCGTGCTAGGCATACAGTGCTACAAAGGTAGGTATCGTTAGGTAGTTTTGGGTACATTTGAGTATGATGATTTAGTACTTGATAAGTAATGCAAGGGTGGATTTACATTAAGGTGGTACGACTTCTATACAAACAAACATTACACAATTATTGGCTCATCATATCTTAATAATTCATAAATACATGTGCAACTAACTCGTTGCAGTTATTTGTATTCGCGAAATTATTAAAAAAATGTATTTTCATACATGAGCTATATAAATGCGATGGGTCACACACCGTAGAATTATTGAAATTATAAGATATTAGTATATTCGTGTTTTATATATGAATGTACAATTTTTTTATTATTTCGCGCAAACATAACTGAAACGAGTTAGTTGCGCATGTATTTATGAATTATTAAGATATGATGAACCAATAATTGTGTAATGTTTGTTTGTATAGAAGTCGTACCACCTTAAGTATTATGTAGGTATTGCTATGGATAACGACTAAATAAAAGCCTAATAATTTCCTGATATTCCATTGATTTTTGATGAAATTGTATTTGTGATTAGTCATTCCTACTAATATTATAAAAGCAAAAGTATGTCAGTTTGTTTGTTCATTTGTTTTTGTTACTCTTTAACGCAAAAACGACTGAACGGATTTGGATGAAATTTGCCACACAGATAGTAGATAGCCTGGATTAAAACGTAGGATACTTCTTATCCCCATATTCCCACGATCTTTTTGTCGTAGCAAAGGGGTCTGACGGAAAGAAAATACATCGTTCTTAATTGATTTGAAACTATATATGTTTCGAAAAATAAGTGCTTTAACACTTAGCTTTTAAATTAATCCTTATATAAACACTATTGATTCTAATGAAAAAGTGTCTCTACCAGGCGTGACAACTAAATCTGATTTGCGTTAGTCAAAACAAGAAAACAGTATCAATAATAAAACTACAAACGTGAGAAAACGTGACACATCTCAAAGTTGTCTCGCCTTTCTCGAGATATCGTAAGGAGATTTTGTAAACAGTCACGTACACCATCCGTCGTATAGCCGGTGGATTTTTGATTTGTTATCCCCCTGTCAGTGTTATTGATGTGTAGCAAAATTGGAAAGTTCAGGCGCACTTATCTCCCAGATTTAGATAGCGAGGCAATTTATAAAGCGGGGTTTCTTCCCCTAAGAGTACTCTCGGTAGCACGCAAGAGGCCTTGGGCTCTGTCGTTTACAGCCAAGAGAGGGTGCTATTGAGGAATCGCTCGATATGAGACTTGAGAGGGAGAAAGAAGGTCGAACAAAAACGATTGATAGGTCTGATGGCGCAGGGCTGCTTAATTTGCTATCCCAAACTGGAATTATTACTGATATGGTGAACGATTGTATTTGTGTCATTTTATATTTTAATGTTTTTCATGTTCTACCTATTTTTAATAGATAGCTGCTGTCTATAAGTGTGCAGTATGATTAATAAATTTATTTATTGTTATTCAAATAGAAATAATTGTGACAAAAAAAATACATAAGATGTAGCAATGTAAATGTTTTAAATAACCATAACCATAGTTAGATTTTGCTTATTATACAGGCAACGTTAAGTGTTTGCCAGTAATTAAAGTAGGTAAGCATCAAGAAATAATACTTATCTTTACAATTTGATAAAATTATTCCAACTTTGGCGTTTGGGGCAGGAATGAAAATTGCATGAATTCCAGGCGAAACTTTTGAGCGGTTTCGAAATAGAAGCCTTAAACGCGTGTCGCCCTATCATGTCTTGAATGACGAATCGATACTTGAGTTTTTACTAGTAGAAAACGTTACCATCTCTGTCGAGACACAAATTACTCTTCTTTACAAAAGCGAATTTTTAACAGAGAAAAATATGCCTATAGCCTGTAGTAGACATATTAAAAGCAATGTAAGTAACGAAGTTTTTTAGGGACTCACTGAAAGTCGAATTTAAAATTAACTAGGTATTATACGGGAAAAGTATTTTATATTAGTTGAAATAGTTAAATAACACACATTTTCGTAGAATGTAAATCTAAATACCTATGATATAAAAAAAAACTATTATTCTCACAGTTTGATATCTTCAGAACCGTCTACCTACGTCGCGTCGCGTCGTTTCGCTACCAGAATTTTAAAATTTTAGGTCGTTAACATTATAGTCTTGATTGCTTTCTTACTTCTTTAAGGGAAGTAATATACTCCTTAGTAGTCTTTATTCAAATATATTGTAAGGAGATGTTGTTGAATGTTCCCCAAAAGATTCTTTTGACACATTGGATAAAAGCGACATCGTAGAACTTGGTAAACACAATAGGGAAAAGTATTCCCCTCAAACGCAAAACCAGAGGTACCAGAAATATAAGTTTGCAAACCGCATTTGGACACAATATTTATATATCTATTCTTCTCACACTTACAAGCGACAGCTGAACGAGGACAGGGACAAAGATATCGAATCGTCCAACTCAATTCGGAGTCGATCAATCGGAATGTCGTGAATTTCGAGTAGACGGTGACATACGACTTTGGTCTCTAATAAGTTGAAGATAAAGTTTTCGTGGGGAAGAACGGTTTCTCTGGTTGAATGCCATCATTCGCAGTGTTCAGATGAATATTTATGTGCCAAGTCTGTCTGTGCTGTCTGTTTCACTCAGTATTTGCTGGTAGCTCACCTACACCCTTAGCTGTTGAGATAACAATATTATTATAATGTTACACCGCTCAATTGAATTTCACCTGGGCAAAATTAACCTTGTTTTCCGATGGGTTTAGCGTGTCTATCTTAAATATTAATGAAGGTTTGAGTAATGCTTTTATAAATAATTCAGTAGAATTATGAACTAACAAACTTTGAAGTTATGATAACGAAGCATTCAATTTTTGTATTGAAAGAATAACTAGAATAATGATGTGCCTAATATTTTAGTAGGTTTATTGGTGTCGCAAGTGAATAAATAAAAAATAACGATAGGACTGACGTTTTTTTAGTAGGACTACAAATTTAATAAATTTGAAAGTTTGGAAGTTTTGTTCTGACTCAATCACTCACACAGATAGTAATAGTCTTAATTAAAATACAGGATGTTTTTTATTAAATAATTTAATTTAACCGCCTCTGTGGTCTAGTGGTACAACCACAGGTATCAGAGCCAGGGGTCCCGGGTTCGACTCCCAGCGGGGGGTATATATTGTAATCGGTTTGGTTGGTGGTAGGACTTATTGTAAGTCCGCCTGGTTAGCTACCACTATCTTATCTAAGTCTGACGCCATAACAACAATGTTTTCAGCATTGTTGTGTTCCGGCAGTTCGAGATAAGATAGCCAGTTCCTCAGTGGTTGAGGATTCCGGGAGAACCTCGCTTCCATCTTTAGCCTTATCAATACTTAACATAAGGTATGATAAAGGCTTAGAGTCTCCCCGTCGTTCATAAAAAAAACCCCGTCAAAGGTTCCTTTTGGATTTTTGTCTCTACGGATGACGTCGCGGGCGGAAGCTAGTGAAACATAAATTCATAAACATCTTACATCAAAACCAACTGGTTTAAAATTTTCAGTCGCAGCACACGAGATACAAAACGATTCGCTGTACAATATTTTTTACAAGTGAAAGTCATAAAATATTTTATATCTCCAAGTGGCCGGGAGTTCGCGCGTTGATGGGTCGCCCTCTGGGGGCCACTTTTCCCGGGGCAAAAAGTGGCCAATACCATCAAGCTATCGAACATTGACATACGTATCAAATGCTTCGAAGGTAATAACGACATCGCATAACAGTTCACAGTTAGAGTTCGAAAATGGCTCTAATTATCTACACGGTAAGAGCGTGTTAAGGATAACATATTTTAGTCAGTACTTTGGAGAAATTCGCTGATGTAAGAAGTGATTTAAGGGAATGGCTATGATCTTTATACTTCTGCTATTAGTCATGGGGCTCTTTTAGAAAGAATACTTATTTCATTGCTTTGGGCCATACTCGGCTGTGACATTGTTCAACTTTGCATCGGTAGTTTTAATTTTCTATCGTAAAAGAAAATTATTCTTCTGCCAGTAATCAGAAAGTCATATCTTAGTTTCCTTATTTTAAGTTTGATGACCGTAGAAAAGATGAGCCATTTGCAATAAAATTAAGAAGGAACAGATATATTTATTTCCTGGGCAAGGTAAGGAATAATGTTACAATTACTTACAAAATAATAGTTACAGTTTGGTACAGTCGACAGTATCTTGATGTTCCAACAGTTGTACTACAAAATCGCTCTTATTTCGTACGCAAAAAGCGTGCTCAAGTTGAACCCTTGATGTTATTTCAACTGTACAACATAATAAATATTTTGCTATTTCACATTTTAATGGACATTTTTCACGACAAATTGCAATAACGGTTGCGCCGGTATACAATTTCAAATGTGTCGTGTTAATTATTTGTTAGTTGGCTGCATCGACTCCAAATTCGATTAGGTATTTAATTTGGTCGTCACTGCCCATCCTCACTTCCCTAGATTTCATTTCCCTTTCGCACATACCTTGTCTTGCATAAGAGAGAGCGAGACATTGCAGCGATGGTAGCTGTCAACGCAACACTGTTGGCAACGCTGCCGTTAGAAGAGGTCTTTGTGTTTTCTAATGGCCGCTCGTGCGTATGCACGGATTTATCAAGATTTAGTAGCCTAATCGCTCAAAACCCTTTATAGACAATTATATTGGTGATGTGAAGTGTCATCCGAACTCCTCAAGAAACTGCAACAGACAACTCCAGGGACGTCCCAGGCTACTTCCAGCTCAGCTCTAAGCAGCATCGGCATCAGTATCGTGCCCTTCCTTGTTTATTTGTTGACCTCGCGTTCTTTACCAACTGAACCACAATTTGTTTGTCAGTCCACAAAATTTTAATAGCACAACCATTTTTTGCCCTTTAGAGTCTAGATAATTTGTATTCTTTAACAACTTACTACTTATTACACTTGTAATTTCGATTTTATAAAAGTATCTATAACATGTAATCGCTACTACACTTAACGGCAATAGAACCGACTCACCACAATAAATTCTCATAGAAGGATTATAATTTTTCTGTCTCACTAAAAATATAGAATTTAACTTTATTTTTACACCGCGTGGGGCCTACAACCGGGGATAATATTAAAAACGGTGGCTCTATAGGTCACTAGTAATTGAATCATTATGGTTCCAACTAATTAAAACCAAATCTTTACTTTTTTATTTTTTCTAACAAACTTAATCCTAAATTCAATGTAATGCAAACAACTCGGAACGTCTTTTTGACAATTTATGTGTCGGCTGATAGAAAAATATGTCGCACTTCATGAATCCACGTAGGTATTGTTTTTTTCTGGAGTTTTTTGTTTGCACTCAAAGCCATTTTCACATTTAATTACAAATTGTGTAAATAAATCTAATTCAATTAATTTAAACTGAAACCAAAGAAATTTGCATGACAATATTCTGACTTTACTGATCAAAATTATTCTTTTAAATTTATATTCTTTTTACACTATGATCTTCTTTTTAAAAAGATCATAATGTAAAAAGCGTTGAATCCATGGAATTAATAGGAACTAAGTATGTACTAGAACTTAATAATTCCATGGCTGAATCTACTTGGTACAAAGAGTATACTTGGTATTTATTGAACAATGCGATTTTTAATAATAAACTACAGATTACTAATTAATTTAATTTGAAACAGAGCTGTGGGAAGTAGCGGGGGCTGTTACTATTCAAGGAGTTAAAGGTAAATTTTCTAATGAATAGGGATACCATGATGTTTTGCGGTAAGTTTTTTATTGTCATCTGTACCACGATAAGTTCTCAACGTTAGCGATTATATCGTTTTGCAATTATACACGGATTATGTATCGTAACTTTAAATTCTTATTGTAAGTAATGCATGGGTTTTGATTAACTCGAATCTTTTCAGAATAAATACTATTACTCTAGAAAGTCTCTATTTTCAATACTTTCTCCGGTATTCATATAAGTGACTTGTATCTTTTTAATAGTAAAAACTTTGAAAATCATTGTAAGGAAAATTGTCAAAAACCGAATAACAAAAAAAAACTTTTTATGCTTTTTTGCATTTTGATAAAATTTTATTAGAAAAATAAATGTTTAAAGAGTAGTGTATTTTGTTAAAATACCAAAATTGTAAGCCTGTTTAACATTATTAGGAAAACTGGTTTACCATGTTTGTATTTGTTAATATCGGGGACTCGGAAGCAAATACAAACATGGTAAAAATCCCGTTTTCCTAATAATGTTAGTGATAGTGACTATGCAAGTTTAGTGTTATAAGTCAGTTTTTGGTTTCATTTGGCGCGGTATGAAAAAGTGACACAATTTAAGAGCTGCAATTTTAACATTAATAAAATTGTGTACACAACATTTATATTGACACTGTAAAATTAAAATATATACGAAAGTAGTGATAGATGAGTTGAATTGTTTGGTAGTGGTTATAGTTTTAGTGCACTGAGCTGTAAGTAGCGTTAATTACAAGTTCTAATTTTATGTTGATTGCTTCGTAAATACCTTTGATTGCGCCTCTTGCGTGCATGTGTACATTTGGTTGGAATTGTTATAATGTATGATTCTGAATCGACTTGGTCTTCTCAAGATATCGTTTTTGTTTATGAGATTTATTTGATGTTTTATCGCCACTTCTGTGCATTGCAGCAATTATTATTTTATGACGACCGAAGCTGTATAGAGTTGTTAAGACAGTAATTATAATAGCCAGTGAAATTACAATTGTAAAACTTATCTTTAGGATAACCTAATTGCATCGAATTTAAAATCAGAGATAATTCGATGGAGCGAGAAACATAATACTTTTGTGCCAATTAAATATGGATTGTAATGCCGGCAAGTCATATAGCTATTAGTCAAATTGTCCAGTAGTCAGAAACATGACCATTGATTAATTATGGCACGATTAAGGGTCAATTCCTACTAGCGCAGAGTCAAAGAATCGTCAATCTGACCAATGCACCTTTATTTATCTCAACAACGTAATGCACATATTACTTCTGAGGTAAGATAAAGACAAAATAAATATGTGCATTACAATGTGGAGATGAGGGTGAATTTGCTATGTTATGTTTTAGATTGACGCCTCGATGCGCTTCGACTCTGCGCTAGTGTGAATTGACCCTATGAATGCAATACGAGGCAATTTGTTCTTACGTCTGTGCATAATGGATCGACGCAACCTGCCATTACCTTCTGCGATGGCATTTATGGGATTGTTAAAGATATAATATGTGATCAATCCGGAGTATTATATAAAGTAATTAGTGGTGGTATTTCGTCCTGGATTTCTAACTGCTATTGCATTCTGGAGTCAGTAGATTAGAAAATTCCTGTCGAGCGTTAGTGTGGGCAATGACTAACATGGTTCAGTTCAGTCCAGTGACAGTGAATGAGAATGTTCAGTTTTGGTTTGTAGTTGGTTGGTTTATGGTTTTATAGGAAATGCTGATTCATCTCTTATGAGCATTGGATTAGTTTCTTTTTAACTATTTGTTTAATTAGCAGCACTGTGTCTGTAAATATCAATCTCTAACATTCACTGTTTCTTTTCTTTGATCACTCTTTCTTTTATTAATCACTTGCTAATTTATCAGATTTTGATGGTTAAAATATCCTCCTACCTGACGATTCTCAATAAGTTTGAACATTATTATCTTAATAATTAAAACCATTATTTTAAACACCTGCACCTAAAATCCTCCTAATCTATTACCACCAAAACATTTCAAACTTTGACTAAGAAATAACTTCCCCAATCCGTCATAGCTAGTCTACGTATATATATTTATTCCCACTTGGCTCAATCACCGGCTAACTCCGGAGTTGGGAATAAAAAGGAACTTTCGCAAGTGCAAACTGCATTCTACTATAAGGGAAAAGTGCTTTGTCTCACTGGTTGGCGAGACTCCACTGTCAACCACGTCAAACTTTTCACTTAGCCGGAGCCCGGTGAAATTCCTCTAGGGCTTTAATACCGGAGTTTTACGAACTGTATGTTAAAATGGCATGTGGTTTTTGCTCTTTGCAAGGAAATGTATTGGAGTTTGATACGCATCGTTCGTTTTATAAATTGTGAAAAGGAAATGAATGACAGATCGTCGAAGAAAGTATAAGAAGAATTTATTCACATATTTTTTGGCGTCTATGTAATGAACAATAAGGTCATAAAATAACAACAAATTCGACTTCCTACTTATTCAAAAATCAAAAATTTTGTTTGATCTTTGATATAGATCAAAGTTTTATTTCTTCGACAACCCAAAAGTATTAGCTTCATTTAGTTTGCAGAAAACGGAATTCATTTTAACATCGGCGGACTTGAGTAGACATCTCAAATACTGTTCATCAACTATTCGAACATAGTAATTTTGTTTCTAAATAGTTCAGTCAGTTAATCAGAGTTTAACAATCTGACTCTGACGGGTTCAGAATGATTTCAATACTCATACTTTACTATCTGACCTAGAACAGAGGTGTATCGAGTTATGATGGATAAACCAATGACGAAACGAACATACATGACCCAATCTCATTAGGACACAATGACACAACCACACCAAATATTTCTGATTCACTACTTATGTTTTTATATAATTTGATTATAATATTTGATTAGTTTTGTATAATATTTACATGAACATTTTCATTGTTTCTGAAGTTCTGAGTTCTCTGCATCAAAACGATTAACATTTTTAATTTGCAAACATATTAAATTTGTTATTTTTAGGGAGACAAAATGGTATCGGAGCTTTATTTGGAATCTTGAATGGGCTCAAGTTTTTGGAAACGTCACAATCGTATTAGTTTCGTCTCAATCTTGACATTCTATTTGGGAATAATTGAAATTATAAAGTACCTACACGACTGAAGATTATTGCGTAGTTATAAATAACGTATGTTAACCAGGTAAAGCGTTTACAAATAACGCTTATATCCGAACATAGCAGCACACAGCTCCCACCATAGCTGGAAGTGCGCACGTAGCGGCTGTCACCGGCGCTCCATTAGTCGGCCGTCATTTGTCTGGCTGCCCACCGCTGCCACTGCCATGCTAATTACAATGCTGGATGCTTATTTAAGTTAGGAAGTTGCAGCCGTCACTTGTTTCATATAGGATGTCAAAGTAAACTCTGGGGTCTTAGGAAACTTAAGGTAGTTTTGAGGAAACGTCTTAGAATATGGGTGTTTCGACAGAATCGAGTTGCAATTGAAATAGAATTTAACACTGAAGTCTTATGGTGGTTCTTATCGGACCATATTTTTCTGCAATTTCTGGCCGGCAACTATTGCTGTCTCACACTGACTTTAAAGGCTAGTGCAAGATGCATATAGTTGCCGGCCACACATTTTTGCAAAAATATGACCCGTTCAGGAGCACCATTACAATTAACAAGGCGAGTTACAATCGAAGTTGAATCAAGTAACGTCAAGATCATATTAACTGCCAAAATAATCTGAGGGTTGGTTCAACTTACTGATATGCTTGTAGAAGACGTTAGCCAGTAGACGTTACGACAGTAGCTTTGATTGTTAAAACATTGTTTAACAATTATACCTGGGTCATAAGTTCTGTCACACCTATCGATTTTTTAGGATTCAAGAAGCGGAGAGGGAGAAAAAAATGGTCATCCTCGTACGGTTCTGTACGGTAGTAATTGTGCGTATTAAAAAAAACCGGCATAAAAATTAAATATGTTGGCATGTGACTTAACACACAAAGTGCCGTGTGGTGACGGCCTAAGAA
Source organism: Chrysoteuchia culmella (assembly GCA_910589605.1). Taxonomy (NCBI): domain Eukaryota; kingdom Metazoa; phylum Arthropoda; class Insecta; order Lepidoptera; family Crambidae; genus Chrysoteuchia; species Chrysoteuchia culmella. The sequence goes on from OU342653.1 coordinate 15,671,633, forward strand.
TACAAGTGTCACCACTCCCCTACATGCCTGGGATGTCGTAAGAGTCGACTAAGAGGCTCGTTGTGAGACGTATTGAACACCTGTGCGAGAGAAGGAAAACTTGAAACAAACCCTCTACCAACTCGTCTGGCCAGCGTGGGAGCAGTAGGCTAATAAACTTCTATGAACGCCACAATATAGGCGTGAGCTAGGAGAGGCCAATGTCCAGCAGTGGACGTCCACATGCTGATGATGTGACTTAACAGAACGAGCGGAGAAAGAGTGTTGAACGAAGACTAGAGATTATAAGCCCGTGGTAAGAAAAAAATAATTCCTTGTGAAAAAATTATATTGGGCCGATCTCGTATTTTGTTAGAACGATATGCAGGAAATAAGTTAGGTCGGATTCTGTCTTCCGATGTTTGTGAATGTGTTTCTCGAGTCCAGCCAATCACCCATGGCAAATGATAGCTTGGCTTGGAGTGTCGTATTTTAGCCTAAAAGTGGTGTTTTTCTCAGAAAAAGGTATGTAAAACAAGAGCAATGTACCCCAGAATCCAGTCCTGACAGACATCGTATACCACTTTATCGAACCACGTTAAAAAATAAGCAATGAATCTTCATCAGGCTTCAGGGTCTGGTCACATAGCCAAGAGGGCTCAAAATAATCAGGCCGCCCACGAAAATCGACTACATCCATCCTCTAGCCCATATTTCAATCCGCTTGATAATGAAGTTAGGCCCTATTTAGAGGAGAGGACCTGCGCTAAACCACACTCAAAATTGAAGCCTCTCAATGCATCCGTCATTACAGCAGCAGCTAAAATCGTCATGGACGTGGCGCGTATTTCTATAAATGCGTGGCCGCGAAGGCCGCAAGGGCTTGCATCGAAAATTGTGCTAGCCATTTCGAATTATTTTCATCAATTAGTAATAACTATAGTGAAAGCTTTCTTTTCATGTACAATAAAATAAATATTTATTTGAAAATCGGTTTTTACTTCACTAAGAACTCGTGACAGAACTTATGACCCGACTAAGTATAATATTTCTTTTATGCTTTTTCTTGTTAAATATTTATTTTTGTTAAAGCATCTAGCATGAAAACTCCTAATAAATTGCAAAGAAAAGGAATGGCTTGTTTTCGCTGTAAGAGAAAGTTTATACACCGTACCATAAATCAATCTGTCATTTAGTCCGGTGACCGTCCCACTATTGGCACTTTCAGTCTAATTAGAGTGAACGTGAATCGGAAAACGATTGAGAAGATTTGGAAATAGATTTTGATTGTAAATCGATTTTAATATAGTGCTTTCATAACATAGTACATCTCCAAAAATGGTTCTACTTCGTGTTTTTCCTTCTTGTTAAGTACTGATAATGTATCTTGTGAAGTAGTAAAGCATGTAGCTTAAAAACTTCAGATTCTTATAAATTACCAAAGAAAAGGGTAAACCCTTTTTTTCTCTGTAAGAGAAAGCTCATACGTCAACGTTCCATAAATCAATTTGTCATTTACTCCAGTGACCGTCCCACTATTAGCACTTCCATCCTTATTAGAGTAAACGCGAATCGGAACTTGATTGCGACGACTCAGAAATTGATTTTGATTATAAATTGATTTGAAGATTATACAGCTTTCATCTTGAGAACGTACGTCTTTACAAAATAGTTCCACTTTGTGTTAAATTTCCTTCTTGTGATACATTCATATTTTAATTAATCCAGCATAAAACTCCATATTCTTATAAATTACCAAGAAAAGGGTAAGCCCTCGTTTTCGCTGTAAGAGAAAGCTCATACGTCAACGTTCCATAAATCAATCTGTCATTTAGTCCGGTGACCGTCCCACTATTGGCACTTCCAGCCTAATTAGAGCGAACGTGAATCGGAACACGATTGAGACGACTCGGAAATAGATTTTGGTTTCGATTAGTATTATTTGTGTGTCAATGTTCTAACACCAGTATAAATGGTCTGGGGGAATTTAATTGGCTGGGATCGTTTCTGTTGCTGGCTTGTTTGATATTTGTGAACTGAACACGTTGGACGTTACAATGTTTTTATTCTCTTTGGGCAAGTTTCACTGGGGTTCTTCATTTTATTATTTTAACCTATTTTAGTCAAATAGTCTAAAGTGTTAGTACAATAATCACAAAAATAACTATGTTCTTTACAGAAAAGTGTTTTCCATACAAGTGGATGGACCTATGATATAGCTCCGATAGTCGCAAATGAAAACTTTTAGAATCAGCGTATACTTACGATAATTCTAAGAGTATTAGTTTTTGCTGAGTGTATAGATTATGTGCATGAAAAAGTTTTATGACGGTACCTTAGGTATACTTTCGGTTATCATAATATTTCGTGTAACGTAAGGTATATGTATAGTATCTTCTTTTTTCATGTTGTAATTTTTTTAGAAATTATTCATGTGAAACTCCGAACAAGACAAATCATCACCAACATTTTTTTTATTATTAAGAACGGGCAGACGTGTATCCTTCATCACACAGGGCCCGTATTCATTCACTATGACCACTTAACGATTCCTGGATCAAACCACGCCAATGTCGTATTTGATTTCGAGATATTTAAAATTCGTTTTCTCTTTGACACTTTACAAATTTTAAAGTTATTTTACATGTTTAATAATTATACAATTTGTGACTTTTTTGTACTTGTACAATAACTCTATAATTTGTGAGTATCATGGAAAAACATGAATTTTGAAAATGTCAAAACCACGTACGTCATTGGCGTGGTTTGAGCAGATGACAAGCCTGAAAGTGAAGGTGTGGAGGCGCGCCTCCCCCGGAAGACTCAACCACTGAGGAACAGACTATCTTATCTCAACTGCCGGAAAACAACAAAACAAGATACATTTGCAGTCTCTAACACCTTCCAATAGGCATTTGCATGCGTGGAGGGCTACCGGCCGTTCTCCTTGTCTATTTATAAAGAAGGCCTGTACCCGTAGACAAAGTAACATCGTTAACTAGTGAAACGATAATTCGATTCGTTAGTGTCTATTTCCGCCAATTAACTTGTGGTAAGACCACGTGATTTAGCCCGGTTTATGCCAATCCCCCAATCCCATAAATCTAATTATTTTCGAATTTCGTTATCGTTTTTGAATTGTTACTTTGGCTTATTTCTTTATTTATTCTTTATTGCAATATATAAAAAAACAGCAAATGGTGGACTTAATGCCATGAGGCATTCTCTACCAGTCAACCGGTAAAAGTGTTAGACCTACTGTATAGGCAATAAAGTAGCACAATAAAACATAATTCAAAATATTGAAACAAAAGTGGGAATTGCTAATTACGGGTATTTAATTAACAAAAAAAATACATAATCTTCTGTTGGAGGCTGGATCACAGGGGAGACAGGGGATATAAAAAATTACAGTTGATGTAAATGATGATAAATGTCATTCTTAGTTCTCTATACCGCTGTTGCAATATAAAATCATAACCTACCCAAGGTTCCTCCTTCTTGTAGTAAGTACAGATAGTACCAATTTTATTTTTTATTTTTTATAAGATCTTTGTAAGATTGTTTGTAAGATTGTTACCTTTGTCCATTGTTCAAACTTTGCTGATTTAAGATATATTTAGTTATTATTTTACTTATAAGACAAATTGTATTGGTTGTTTCCCAAATAAAATAAATTTTGTAAACAAAACAGTCTTCACAAAAAATCTTAACCGTTCATTTTGGTATCGGCTAATGACTGCATATTTTGAAGGATTGTTTAAAAATAAATCTAATAGAATATGGGTACGATCGGAAGCACATCAGAGTTATTGCTGCACAACGATAACAGCTCTTAATACGTTCGCGATAAGGGTCAACATGTAACTGTACCTATATCTGGAATGGTAATTAATACAATTATATATCATGGGTAACCACGACACGTGAAATAATTAAAACAACTTTATAAGATGGTAATAAATGTATGTCTGCTACTGCTCAGTTCTCGGTAGGTGGCACTCAATTCCTTATTTCAGGTATCGTAAACATTTTAAAATTATTTAATTGAGTAATAAAATGAACTACATAATTAAAAACCGCAGCTTCATCGCTCCTGTAGCGGTTGCAACGGGTAAACCTTTAAAATGAAATTGCTTTGTAAATACTACCTCGGTTAGTTCATAAACATTTTTATTGAACTGTTACATAAACATGAATGGTAATTACAACATAATGGTCCGAATATAATGGAAGAATTGTAACGAGTTTATTATGCCGATTATAAAATTAACCAAATGTTTGTAATTCAATATTATTTTAAAATAATATTTCAGTTTATTAGATAATTAAATTATGTACTAACGTTATTTTAAAAGTTAAAAGTGGATTGAAGGTTTTAAATACATACAGAGTGTTGATTTATTTAAAGTTTCTCTGGTACAAATATAAATGACTGTTAATCACAATGGTCTTATTAATCTCTTGACTGCTTGCCATTTACTTCGTCACTAAATAAATAACTTATGATTTTGTAATTTTTGCATTTTTCAATGCTATTTTTATACTTATGGTAAATTTTAAATAGAAAAATATTGGAAAAAATTAACTGAATTCCCGTCTGAGAATTCACTTGTGGCAGAGTTAATTTTTTCCAATATTTTTCTATTTAAAATTTACCATAAATAAATAACTGCTTGCATTTTATTTATTGTTTGGCGCAGGGGTATTAACCCCGCCTTCTGCGCCAGAGGTCCCGGGTTCGATCCCCGGACAAGACAAATATTTGTGTGCATGAACATGTCTATTTGTCTTGGTCTGGGTGTTTATGTATGTATTTACAAAAAAAAAAAAATATAAGTATGTTTATCCGTTATCTAGTATCTATAACACAAGTTCTTCATGAAACTTAACGTGGGACTAGATAATTGGTGTGATTGTATGCGAATATTTATTATTAATATTTTATTTTTGAACCAGAATAAACATGCCGACAGAATCACATATAGTTTTACAGTAGTTAAAAATCACTTGGAGTTAAATCAACTTTAGGTCATATCAGAGCGAAACTCGAACAATTCATCACGGAAATGCAAAAAAAAAACCCGTCGGGAAACTGCGCCGTAAATCAACACCGGAAACCGGCGGCGGGCGATCGGAAAAACTGGAACCGAACGGGAAATAATCTTAGCGGAGATTCGGAGCGTTCTGAATATGCCCCACTGATTGATCGCGGAAAATCGCCAATACGGTGATTTGTCAATCAACAGTTGACTGTTGGTTAACAAATGTACAGTTGCATTGATGCACCATTATTAACATTATAGACACATTAATTTAACTACCTGTTTGGCGCAGGGGTACTAAAACCGCCTTCTGCGCCAGGGGTCCCGGGTTCGATCCCCGGACAAGACAAATATTTGTGTGCATGAACATGTCTATATGTCTTGGTCTGGGTGTTTAATATGTATATTAAGTATGTATTTACAAAAAAAGTATATAAGTATGTTTATCCATTATGTAGTATCCATAACACAAGTTCTTCATGAAACTTAACGTGGGCTAGATAATTGGTGTGATTGTGTGCAATTATTTATTTTATTTATTTATTTTATTAACGATTTCGCTGGAGCCACACTTGACCACTGTTATTGCAGAGACACCACATCTCGTTTTTCTTTCTCCTTTGTGACTATTTCGAACCATATTTCTTTATTAGAAATGTAAGTAAAATCTATACTACTGTCAAAACCCTATAATAACAATCCTATAATGTTGAAGATTTATTTTAGTGAATTATTTATAATTATTACAGATATGGTTCCAGAAAATGTCGCAGCATGAGAATAGCCATGTAAAAACGATAACCATTTTTAAAAGTGAAATCCGCCACCTATTTTTCTATTTTCAGCAAAATCTGTGGTTGACAGTGCGCGGTTTAACAAATCCTAATAATTTTACGTGTGGAGGTCGAAACACGTGTAGAGTAGTGCCCTTTGTACAGTCGGGGAAATTCCCGGATGACCAGTAGAGTTTTTTCAAGGAGCTTTATTAAAAAAATTTAAAGACATATAGATAATGTTTACGTCGCACGTAATTGACCAATAACACTTTCGCGGACAGCGACTGAGACACAATAGAATTTTTATTGTTATGACTGCTATAGCCTTGAGTGTCCCCGAAAGGGTTAAGAGGTATTGGAACAATAGATTATTTCCTTAACTTTCCGAGAAAACGTTTCCTAAAAATACTCTACTGGTCAATCGGGAAGTTCCCCGATTCTACATGTGCCTTATATGCGGGTGGTCTTTTTGCATATCCATGCTGAAGAAAGAAATTGCTAGATATACGAGTACGAATAGATTCCTCAGTCTGAGTGACGACTATCAGTAAGAAAGGACAAAAACGAAAAAGTTTAACCGCCTCCGTGGTCTAGTGGTAACTACTTCCGGTATCAGACCCAGGGGTCCCGGGTTTGATTCCCAGCGGGGGTACATATTGTATTCGTTTTGGTTGGTAGTAGGACTTGTTGTAAGTCTGCCTAGCTAACTACCACCACCTTATCTAAGTCTGACGCCATAACAATAATGTTTTCAGAATTGTTGTGTTCCGGCAGTTAGAGATTAGATAGCCAGTTCCTCAATGATTGAGGATTCCGGGAGAGGCTCGCTTCCATCTTCAGTCTTATTAATACTCAACATCAGGTATGATGAAGGCTAAGAGTTTTTCACCCAACCGATGCCAGAGATGCCGTCGTTGATGTATGGCTGTAAGAGTGATGTGATTTGCTTCTAAATACTCTTTTGCTAAAACAATTTCTACTTAACTAACTGAAGGAAAAACCACCGCAAACTATCGCAGTTCCTTCAAACTAAATCTCGGGCGAGATTCAAAGAATATCTGGAGTGGGGCTCGATCGCCGATAGCCGCGATAGATAAGTCGGCGGTAGATTGATGGCCGCGCGGACGTCGATGTTCGGGCGCGAAGATATATGCTATATGGTATGCTTGCCGTATGCTGTGTATGCTGTTTACGCTTCGAAACTTTTTTGTTAACACAAGTGGACTAATTGAACCATTCTCACCAACTAAAAATCATATAATGTCATTGCATTTTAGTATTTTCTTTGAAGTTTATGTCTTAAATCACAATTTTCTAATCGATGGTTCTGAAATTAACTCTTACAAATATGTATCGCTAACTAGATCATCCAGTTTCAGAAATCCTTATGTGTATAGGTGTTTCAATGATATGTACTATTCGGATGAATGATAGTAATAAAATGACTTTTATAACTTAAAATGGGCTTTTTATCTATATACCTACATATTAATTTGGTTTTACATTGCGAGTTATTTTATGTATTTCTCGACATTTTCCAATACGCCGTGGTCACGGTATCACTTGAAAGTTGTCGGAACGTCGGGAAAACCAAAAATGCGCGTTTCGTTAAAGTATATTTATTTCAGTAGGTACTCGCTAATATATTTAAAAGTACAGTTGAATTTAAAACATTACTTAACACATAAGCGGATTCTCACGTTCTGCTGAAAGGTCTAAGCACCCATAAAGAGCCTCACTTCATGGACGCACTGTCGTGATTAAAAACATTGAAAAAATGCAAAAAATCTAAAATCATAAAATAAAAAAAGATTTATATTTAAATTAATATATATTATTATGTATATTATATATATAGTTTTTATGTTATATTTTTTAAGGTTTTAGTTTTAGGGTCATTGTTCTAGGATATTTTTTTTTTATTATTATAGAATAGTTTTTAATAAATAAGACAATTAATAGTAAAAAAAATTTTTACCAAGTATAAGTTTTATATAGCTTGAACTGAAATTAAATGCCGCCATTTTTTATATTTTTTTTTTAGTAAAAAGTTTCGTCAATTTAATATTAAAGAGATTGGTTCACCAAGGAGTTTACATAGCTTGAATGATAAAGTGTACTTTACAATTAAAGCATTGACCCTATGCTTGAATTATAAAGTGATTTGAAAATGGAACGTTCTATCTAAACAAAGCACTGTGTTGCACATGCCAACTTACACAGCCTCTTATGATGTAAAAGTGTATGACATATTGAGCAACGTTCCTACCGGACGTAAACGGAACTACATTTTCCTATACATTTCTTGACATTACGTGCTCGATACTTACTCGATACTATTTTGATAGCTTTTCATGCTTGCCTAAAATTACTAGCTGTGCGGGGCTTCGCTCCCGTGGAATTTCGGGATAAAAAATAGATGTTGGCCGATTCTCAGACCTACTCAATACGCTCACAAAATTTCATGAGAATCGGTCAAGCCGTTTCGGAGGAGTATGGGAACGAAAACTGTGACACGAGAATTTTATATATTAGATAAAATTGGTCTTACATGTAGAAGGCTACAGGTTTTTAATGTGCAATATTAAATTTACATTTATATTTTTTTATAAATATTTTTGTTCATTAGCGGATAAGAAATTCTATGACAACGATAGGTGTGAAATTAAATTATTATCTTTCAGAACTATCATAATTTTTTTGACAAATAAGCCACAAAGGAGGTTATACGATAAACAGCATTAAATTATAGAGTAGTGTGCAACGGCAACGTTACAATACTCATGAATTAAACTTCTTCCAAGTTAGAAGGCATTCTATTAGCTGCAATGATATTTTATACTAGATATGTTACCTTCATAATAATTTGCGTTGAAATCTGTGATTAAGACAACTGTCATGCTTTGATGACAAGAAGGACAAAAGACACGAAAAAGCACGGAAATGAAAGAGATGGCAATTTGATTCGGACCCCATATAGAGACTTCCCAATTTTTACAATGCGAGCTTGTTAGAAATTATAGAAGTAGAAGTAAACGGAAACCTGACCATTTGTTAATCGTCTAGCCAAAACATCTTTTTAGTATTTTACTGTTATTAACTATCGATTTTAATATTTTGATAAACCAATATCGATAAGCTTCAATAATATAATGAATTTTATGTTAAATTTACATAATAATTATTAATTTATTATTTACTAAACAGGAAATAACTAACTTAAGAATAGTCGTGTTTGTCAGATAATCAAATCACATTTTTTTTACAGAATTTAATTTAATGACTTTATAAGCAGTAATTGACATATGAATTTAAATTAAAAATTGAATATTCTAACAAGCTCGTGTGACATACCTGCTTCAAGTATACACATATAGGTAACTAGCGGTAACATATAGGTAACCAAATTTCATCCAAATCAGTTCAGTAGTTTCGGAGCCTATTTTCAATGCAAAAAAACATACAATCAAATCTTTCCTCATTATAATATTAGTATAATATCATTGGTTAGGTGTTATACAGTGATAAATTAGAACAACAGGACTAAAACGCGACATTTCTTATGTAGGCTTGTACTTACATAGTAATACGTTGTTAATTTCATAATTATATAGGAACGCGAAAGTTTAAAATCTTATGTTACATAGTGGTTCATGAAAAGTCGTTACATTAATTAGTTGTTTTATTTATTAATCATTGAACAAAAAATTTTTTACCAATTTGACAAACTATTATCTACGTAAAAGTCCAACTAATTAATCGGCCGATTAACGATAAACGTCATTTAAATGTCAGTGTGTTTATAATGTTTGACAAACATATGACAGTTAGTAAATTCAGTATAACAATTTTACTAGCAGGTAATTTTTAATTCACGTATCTTCTCCGTAGTCAGAAAGCAGAAGATCAATAAATAAAACTAAATAAGTATATTAAGCAATTACCTACCCTATTAAAATACACTGGAAATTTAACAGCACAAGGGCTATCTCATAAAAGAAAGTACCACTAACAGCATGCTCTAACTTGAAAGCTTCCAAGATTCTTAATGCGGTTGTAAAACGTACTCATATGCAGTTCAGCTATTACAATATGTTTTTCTTGAAGCTGAGGCAAATGGGCCGGTTACAACAAAGTAGGATCATAACAGCACACACAGTTTATAGATAAACAGTATTTTATCTTCCTAGAAAAGGTCCGTTCGCGAGTAATACCCGACGCTCCTCGTCTCAGTGAGAGCTCGGCAAGCGTCTCAGGGCCCGTATTCACTATGACCACAGAGTGTATAGAGTATATATTAGTACCTTACCGTACAGAAATTTCACTCCCGAGTTTAGGTCTGATAAACGCAAGCGTCCGTTCACCGGACTAGTCTCAATAGGCTGGCACTCGCTCGACTAGTCGCACGGCAGACAGTTATTGTACTATGAACGCTATACGCAATGCAAAAGGTGGAAATTAGGTTGTTTTCCAGAATAGTAGGTAAATATCTCGGGGATTTTGCGCCGCTTGTATGGAAGTGAGACAGGCCTGCTATGACCACTTACCGATTCCTTGCTCAAACCACGCCACGTTTTGGTTCTCAGATTTTCAAAATTCGTTTTCTCTATGACACTTTACAAATTATATATGCTAATCTGTGTTGGCGGGCAGCCCTATCGCGTATTGCGTACCGTGCGGCTGCAAAAATAATAATCAACTTTTATAAAGAAAAAAATATATACCAACCGAATTGAGAACCTCCTCCATTTTTGAAGTCGGTTAAAAAGGCTGATAACTAAAAAAAAAATAACTTACTCTATGTACTTATATTTATACTGTGATAACAGTAAAGATAGAAGCCACAAGACAGCCGTCGGGAGCCGCGATAAAACGTAATTATTGTTGATGGAGTAATCAGCCCTGAAGATAACCGTTAGAGAGTATTGGCTTAAGCTATGTTCTTAAATGGATTCTCAAAGGAGTTTGCTCGTGATAAATGGATTTCCTGAGTTTTAATAAAACTTTTGTATTTGAGATGGTGTTGTTTAAACAGGGAGCTAAATTTTTGTCTTAATCATCTCTCAATGGTGTTTCAATAGTCATGTTTATTTACACTGTTGTAACAAGAACTGTGTAAAACAGCACAATCATTGAAACACCACTGGAATACGATTGTGACTTAGCATTAGCAGAATTGGGCCCCAGGGGTAATAAGCATACTATGGTCAGATGATCTTGCTGAACCATAGAATATTTTATAATTATTCAGAAAGCATTTTTATAATAGTAATTTTATTATATATTATGTTGTCTTATTATACTCGTATGACCGAAAGGAATGAAATATTCGCAAGTATTAAAAACAATAAATAGTACTTTCAATCATTTCAAAAGTACCAAAGTACTCAAAATGAATCTAGAAACGTTTTTTTCTGAAACGTGTCTCTCTTTACGCATATCGTCAAATATAAGCAATGTGTTAATAGCAGAAATACAAGAAAGTATGCGAATATAAAAAAAAAAATAATACAATATTTCCTTTCTGCACTCTAAAATAAAATTTCACCGTCGACATTATTAGTAAACATTATTTCTTGTAACAGCTTAACCATCACAAACTGAATCAAGATAAATTTTTATACTTCATTTCTAGAGAGAGAACAAGCATCTTTAAATAAAACGTGCATTTCGCCAGCAGATATCATTGATAAACGGTATAAATGTTTACAAACATTCACTGAAGATACTGTTTACGTTGCAGTCAAATACTCATTGACTACTTCTGTAGGGTTAGCACGAAAAACTATTGAGTTAGTATCGAGCACGTAATGTCAAAAAATGTATAGGAAAATGTGGTTCCGTTTACGTCCGGTATGAACGCTGCTCAATACTTTACTTCTTTTACTTTACTTCCTGGATACTTACTCGAAAGTTATTCGTACTAGGCCTACTGGTCAGAAGTATTTTTGACTAATCGTGGCGGTAAAAAAAGGCAAAATGCTAAACAAAGGGTATTGAAAATTGCTCCTCACTCGGCTCGCGCTTTGTTTTGGTTACATGTTTCTATTTTATATATTGGTTACATATATTTGGTTATATATATACTTAAGCTAAGTGAACAATAATGTTATTAATTAGGAAAAACGGGATTTTTATCATGTTTGTATTTGTTTCTGAGCCCCCAATTTTCTAATACCTAATGTTAGTGATAGTGGCACAGAATAGTACAATTATAGTGGTCATGAAAGTTTAAAGTGTTATTGAACAATAATGATCTTTAAAATCTTTGATTTTCAAATTAACCTGTCAAAAACTACTTTGACTCTTTATTTAATAAGGGTTTTGATCGATACCACCAGTTAAAAGTTTCTTTGACCGGAATTGAGTTTTCACAAGTTGTGTAAGGGGAAAGAAATTCTCATAAGGAACGGTAAACATCCGCGCACACGATTTCCCGACGAGTGTCGGTATTGACGCGATGTGCATTTGTTTGTTGTCGTACTCCGTGCATCTGTTTGTCATATGATGAACGATTGTATGCGTTCACTGTTTGTGTATTACTTCGAATTTTGATGCGAGACGTGTTCTACTTTGTTTTTGCTGGGTTAACGCCTGAAATTTTTGAGTTGTTTACTCAGAAACACCATCACCAATGACAAACAAAGACAACGTGGTGAGACTGTGTAAGAAATATTTAGCCAAAGACAAAACATGCATTTATTTATGTTCATTGCATTAATGTTCGTTGGTAGCAATCGAATCCACATGACCTCAGAAAGCAAGATCAACGCCTGCGATATAGGAAACGATCTCTAAGGGCCGGTTTCACCAACGGCTGTATGTTTTGGATAATTTATCTGGCAGATAATTTGACATAATTTATCTGGCAGATAAGCTATCCAGTGGTGCCATTGCGTAAGTTATTCGTATATATTTGACAGCTCATATCGTGTTCAATCGCCTACAACATGTATGGAATGACATTAAATAAATATATATTTAAATACAATATAAACTGAAAATGAATACGATTAACTTAGGGCAAGTTATACCTACATATATGTAACTAGACTTAAGCGTGTACTCACTGGGGTCACTTGAGAAAAAAGTTTTTCTGACCATTGACTTTGATAAGGTCAATTTAAAAAAATAATTATATTTTTCCGGCCGTCTACATTTTTTTTGTGATTTTTGAAGCTATTAGTGGAGGCTGTAGGTGTTATACTCATGGCGCTGGAGGGAACATTAGAATAGATAACAGGGGCCTTATATATAGAGATGTCGGTAGTGAAATGGGCCCTAAAAACTCCGTTCTATCCTTCACATAATGACATAACATTAAGCAAAATTTTCTTAGTTAGGTAAGGGCCGACTTGCCGTAAAGTTTTATTGTTATCTATTTTATCCCATTTCACTTAGTGGCCATTAAGTTGAAATGTCTAAACCATTCTGAGTCCTTCCAAATCGCATTGTAATAACAGTTTGTTTCTCTAGAATGTACAACCTACCTATATCTTCAAAAATAGTAGAGTTATGAATTTGTAAAATACTAGTGCCTGCCTGCGAGCTTGTCTATGGTTACTTTATATTAAAATATACAACACAGTTAAAATTAATAGCGGAGTGTAATTAAAGCAAAATTTACGTATTTCATTTATAAAATCTCAACCGGGCTACGGTGTCCGGACAACAGTGAAATATCTATTGTGTCTCATTTTCCAGGACCTAATGGGAAATACCTACTTAACATTACTTACATAGTCAAAATGTACGTGTACCTAGTTATTCTATAGGAAAATGTAAACATTCATACATATTTCATTATTATTTTTACCGCCTCTGTGGTCTAGTGGTAACAACCAGTTTTTTGCCAGCGGGGAGTACATATTGTATTATTCGGTTTGGCTGGTGGTAGGACTTGTTGTAAGTCCGCCTGGCTAGCTACCACCATCTTATATAAATCTGACGCCATAACAACAACGTTTTCAGCATTGTTGTGTTCCGACATTTGGAGATAAGACAGCCAGTTCCTCAGTGGTTGAGGATTCCGGGAGAGGCTCGTTTCCATCTTCAGTACATATCATTACACATCATCAATACTTAACATCAGGTATGATGAAGGCTACGAGTCACCCCGTCGTGAATAAAAAAAAGGTATAAATGGTAATCGTAAAAAGGCCCGGTGCTTGATTGGCGACTCAAAATTGCTGTTTATAGCTATCGAATATGAATTATTTCATAATAATATACAGGTGGAAAATAAAATATGGGCCCTGGAGGAGAACTACCTAAACTCCTTTAGTTAGCTCATTTTACTGAAGGGAAACATTACTTTATTTTTTAAAAAGAACAAAACTGCATTCAAAGATTTTGTATTTTTTTTAAAACAGCCTTGAATAAAAATGCTTTATCCGTCCCATTGAGTTCATAAGTTGAGTTTTCATGTGTTTCCTTTAATTTAATTTACTATGTTTGATAGAAAGTTGATCCTTTTGATTGACCTTATGGATTGATGGCATAAAAGTACAGGATGTTTTTTTACACATTTTAGCTGGGGCCCAACTCTGCTAATGCTTAGTCACAATGATATTCCAATGGTGTTTCAATGGTAGTGCTGTTTTACACAGTTCTTGTTACAACAGTGTAAATAAATACTACTATTGAAATACCACTGAGAGACGATTATGACAAAAAATTAGCAGAATTGACCCACTGGTTCGATGACTGGGTGTGAGAAGCGTATTTTTTTATACGTTTTTATGCAGTTTTGTTTCTTTGAAAAAATAAAGGAATGAGTCCTTTCAGTAAAATGAGCTAACTAAAGTATTTAAGGTCCTACCTACTACCTACCAAGGGCCCATAGATTTTTTCCATCCTGTACATAAGTAAAACTTCCAACATTTTTGTTTAATTTTTAATTTGTATTTAACATTTGATCCTAACCGGACGTAGTGAGGCAGGCATTTATTATGCCACCGTGCAAAGCGAATGCGTGCAATGCACATTTGTATGTAAATTCAGAGCTACTGATCAAACACGTCATAACAACTCTGCCCAAGCGAAAATAGAACCAAACATCTGATTTTTAAAGTCGAAAGTTGTTTTACGAAAAATTTCATGAGTTTGTTTATTATAAAACCTGTACGTGTCTAAGAAGAAAGTGCCGCCGATACTTTATTGAATCGCTTTGGAAGTCATGAAAACGTGAATGAAACGTAAAGTGTTATATATAGAACATACTATCAACTTCTTAAGTGACTAACAAACATTACTTGTGTAATAGTGAGGATACCAACTAGGATCGACCTTCACTCATCTGTTAAATGGATAAAAGTACTTTATATATATTTTTTGAAATTTTTGAGAATTTTTTGAGGCTCACTTGACATATATTTTCTAATATATTAAATTTGATATAAAGTACTTTTCATCCATTTAACAGATGGGTGAAGGTCGATAGTTTGGAACTTAGACTATATTAATATTATTTAACGACTTGTAAGTGGCAACTTTCTGATTGAAGCGAGCTAGTAATTTCTAAAATGCTTCCAAAAATATATTCTGCTGCCTTCATGAAATTTATATTAGTGTAAAAAAATTTAAGTATCACATTGCTACCGTTTTTTGTCACCCATCCATACCCATACCCATAGAATATACATATATATGCCGTGACGTGACCTGTCATTGCAAAAGTTGCTTAACTGCTCGGATGTCGGGATTCTAGACACAATAGAAAACCAATTCTGTCTCGCTTGGATCTACATTGCGACATTGAAAGGGTTAATCTCAACAATAGCAGACTGAGCGCGTAAACCATTGCGCTATGAAGTTCCTTCCTTTTCTAATTTACTTAAGTTACTAATTTGTAACAATTTATAATAATAAATAAGTAAGAAAATATACTAGAAAAAAGCATCTAGTCTCATGTCGCCCTGACGGGACATAAGATTAGTTGCTTTTATCTAGTATATTTTCTTGTTTAATATTTCTCACATAAAGATAGCATTGTAAAATGCAAAATTAAAAAGTTATAAAACAATCAGTTTTAACCATTTTCTCACATGCGATTATGTTCCTAGTGAATACACAAATGTCATAGGACATTATAAAAGCCTTTCACAAAATATCATAGTTTCCTTTCAATACTGTCTATGTAAGCATTTCAGTATCGAAAAGCGCTTCAGCTCGGTCCCAGCTGGTGTATTCTGAGTAACATACTCTAAGTTACTAGAAAACAAGCTATATGTTAGCTATAAATTTTCATGTTTAATCTAGAATCGCGCTATCTCCATTCGTGTAAGTGTTTCGTTGCCTATGTTTATGCAAACTCATTTGTTAGCTAGTAATGGATGGCTCTTGAAATTCAACTGATTTGATGGTTTCACATTTACTAATTTAGTTATGGAATACAATTTTGAAAGTGGCTGTTAACCAATTTGTGTAATAATGAAAAATTACTAAAAAGTTGGTGTGAAGGTAATTATTTAGGACACTCCATATACTTTTCTTTGTCTTTTCGGAGCAACAAAAACTTGTCACGCCTTTTTAATGAAAATCAGCAATCCCCATACATACTGCTAGTAGGAATAAATTATTTTTGGCAACGTACTTACTTAATTCGTTTTCGATGGTTCCCTATTAATTACAATAAACAAATGTTAGTAACGTTTCAATTTATCTATGACAAATGATGTCGTTATCAGTTCAACTATACCATGAGCTACGGAGACTTGACTAAACTTTTAGATAACTTCGTTAAAAATAATTTTATATTTAAAAATAACTTGTCTCCGAATCGCTCAGTAGAGACCATTAACGGGAATTTGGAGAGTACCTAATTGTTGTAAAAATTTAATAACATAGCATTGTGAATGCAGAAATTCAAATTATAATATTTACGTAAGACACTCCAATATTATCGACTTCTTCTTATCGTGTGAGGATTAGTGGCCACCTCTGGTGTAAGAGTTTATCAAGCCTCTGACTTGGCTTAACTACTGTAATCAAATGACAGCAGCCGGGACCGACGGTTTAACGTTTTCTCCGAAGCACGGAAGCGCTCAGTTATAATGCCACTTTACGGTCACCCATCCGACACCTGACCGGGCCGATCTTTGCTTAACAAACGTGATCGAATACGATCAGTCTGTCTAGCGCGGCCATGAGCGCTTCGACTGTTCTCTTAAATTTCTACGCGCACTCATAATTGAAATAAAACAACTATTCTATAATTTTTCGGTTTAGTTGCGTTTTTTGGTTTCCCGACGTTTCGGCACCTTTTCATTTGCCGTGGTCACTGGTTGACTAGCTACTTATAAGTCTACCTTCACAAAGTTGATTTATTATTGCGTTAAGAAAACCCCTAAAGCGCGCCGACCTCCATCTTTATGTTTGTTATTTAACTACAAAAAATTTTATAAAAAAAAACCGACTTCAAAAATCTAAACGTAAAAATTAACGTTTTGTTGGATTAGGTGCCAGCCAAGGAATTCTACATTGAAATTCTACTATTACTTTTAATTTATATAATAGATTTTTGAAGTCGGTTTTTATTTCAAAAAAAAAATTTTTTTTTCACAATTTTCATTGTTCCGGTTAGTCCTGTACTTCGGCTTGAGTCAAACTAGTATTGTAGGCAACTAAGTTTAAGTCAAACCGTTTGGGTCAAACCGCTTGACCGATAAGCAGCGCCATCTAGTGAACTTTATTGCCATCTTGCGGTTTTTAAACAGTATTTTGTGAGATTTCCTGAAAAATACTAAACTGATTTCGAAATTTTAGAAAATGGGACCCACTTGGGGAACACTCCTGATCTATTAACATTTGAATCATTACAATCGATCCAGCCGTCTTCGAGTAATCGATATAAGTACCTACATACATAAAAAAATATGTATATAACTCCTTCTTTTTTTTAGTTGGTTAAAAAGAGCTAACCGTATCTTTAGGTCTCATAGTGTGTGATTTGGGTTGAGACTTTAATTTATGAATAATTGGGTCCCAAGCGGTATATTCCAAAAATCATCTCTATTGAAATTTAGATATTTGGTTATTTCAATAGCAAGCATAGGGACCCGCGTTATATAACATGTAGCTGACGTGAAAAATAGGAGCGAAAATAAGTCTGCAGTATGTGAACATGCTTTTGAAGGACCCAACCACTACTTATGGTTTGATAAGCCACAGAATTCGTACCCAGAATGCTACGCGAAGCTATTGAAATCACCAAATATCCAAATTTCAATAGAGATGATTAAAAGATCCATAAATTAAAGTCTCAACCCAAATCACACACTGTAAGACATAGAGACATACGGCTAGCTCTTTTTGTAGATAAATAACAAACATAAAGATGGGAGGTCGGCCCGCTTTCGGAGTTTTCTTGGCAGTATCGTTCTTCGAAAGTCTTCCCAATTTGTGAACTGCCAGTAGAATCATTAGTTTTTCTTTCTTTTGTTAACAATAAATAATGAAAATAGTAAACGAATTGCAATAGTAGTAAACAACTGAAAAGGTGCCGAAACGTCGGGAAACCAAAAAACCGCAAATAAACCGAAAAATAATAGTACTAAATATATACGAGTATTTCGGGTAAATACATTGCATTAAAAACTCTGCAAAAGTTGTTTTATTTCAATTATCGACTGAGTTTATTGAAGCATCTCCAAAGGAAGTTTCCATAGTAAATAATTCCTAATTTGTAGTCTCGGAGGTCTGGGAACTTTTGCTGAACCGATGCTCAGGTATAACCGAAACCTTTGAGCAAGCTGATGAATTTTGGATGAAACTTGCAGTCTACGGTTCGAGATAGATGATATTACCGGGTTGCAACAGTGCATCTTAGATTTATCTACCGTGTTTCGGAACGAGATGCTTTGGACTTTTCGGTAAGTATTATTTCAATTGAAACGGCATTTCGGTAAGGAATATTACAGTCGCATTTTGATTTTCAAAAATGAAAACTTTAATGAAAATTTTATTTGGCCCTGACTGTTCATGAATAATTATTTCATTCTGACGTAGCATCAAGATTCAAGAAAAGCCGATAAATTAAAGGATGAATGCATAAATCGATAATAAACTACACTTAAACCGGGGAAGTACCTTTATTCCATAATTTAGTTAATAAGTATTATACCCATCAAGTAGTTTAAACATTAGAGTGACTTATTTTTTATGGAAGATTTTGTGTTAAGTTGGCTTCTCATTTACTGTACACCAATTCTCACTACTGGTACCGGGTTCACTTTTAGTGAACAACGTCACAATTCATTACGATTTGGCATTGTTAACAACCTCTCTTTACTTGACAAATAGTGGAAGTTAAGCTGACGGTGACTACTATTGTCACAGACATTCACCATACTGCTACTCTTACCAATCACTACTGACATCAACTCAGAGACATCCAAATCACTTTTTATCAAAGATTGTGAAGCCAATTTATCAGCAAATATATAAATATATAATCAATTACTTAAATCTAATGAAATTAGGGCTAATGAATATTGAATATTCTATTTTACTTCAACTTTTTCAAGTTATACTTATGATTCTTTTTAATTGTTATAGCTCATATTGATAAAGGTTTATATAAGTAAATTACAGAGTAATTAATTGCTTAAAGGCTTAACCTCTCTTCACTTTATTAAAAGTTAATTTGACGGTGACACCTGTATGCCACTTATATAAAGATTTACCATATTAACTTTAAGTTTGTTACATTAAGCAGATAAGCAGTAACTCAACAACATACTTACACTACCATAGTTGGAGTTACCTCGCTTCTCTTTACACAAAGTAAAGTTGATGGTGATACTTGTTGATTTATTAAACGCTACATAATTTACATACCATCACCTGACATTTTTGACTATTTTTTTTTTTCTCTCTATTGTTATAAATAATATATTTCAGTTCATAAAAATAAAACCTGTAGTAGGTACTTATTTGATTAATTATTATATAGTAATCACTTTTTTATATTTTAGTGATAGCTGCATTGAACGTCACATCCACCCTTCATTCGCAATTATGATGACCCGAAGGATATCGGCAAAGGATATGGAGCTTAAGCTCAAGAACGCTCTGGAGGACCTCAAGGCAGCAAAAGAACTGAATGATACATTACTACAGGAAAGAGAGGACAGCGAGCATGAGATTCTCAAGACCATTACTCGTAACTCTGAACTTAAGAATGAACTTGCTGAGTTTCATGTTAAATATGCGGAAGTGGTGGACAAGTGTAACCAAATGGAAGACTTTATTCTGTCATTTAGGGCTTGTTCTGACACTCATGAACAGGCATTGAGTCGCATAACGGAACTAGAAATAAGTTTGTCTATTTCTCAAAAGAGAGTTCTAAACTTAGAAAATAAAATTAAATGTATAACAGAAGAAAAGCATTCTCAGAGCCTTTTTAATGAGTTAATGCAATGTTCTGCAACACATGACAATTCAACTTTGGAATGTGTTAACTATGGTAGTAAACCATCTCAAAACAATAATAGTATTTTTCAGTTTAGTAGCGGTAAGAAATTAAAAAAATATATTAAAATTAATAGATACATAAGGAAAACACAGAAATTAATCAAAAGACAAAATTATTATAAAAAATATGGTAACTTAAAGAAAGAACGTACACTATTGTTAGAACAATTAAAAGTAATTACCAAAGAAACATGTAATAAGAATAAAGATAGTAAAATTGTAGGTATTGAATTAAGTGACAAAATTGATAATTTGGAACTTTCACTTCGGGAAATGAACACTAACTTTAGTGAATTCTCCCGCAAGCAGCTAAATTATCAAAAATTGGCTGCAAATGACATGATCGACCTTTGTAATTTTAATACCGACCGATTTGAGTCCCTAGGTAAGAAATGCAGATGTAGTTGTATGATTGACAGCAATCATTTAAGCCATAATCAGTCACTAAGCCAGGCTGCTCCGGAGGTTTGTTTGCCTGCCAGCCCTTCAGGGCTGGTAGGTAAACAGGCCTCCTTGACCTTGAGTGGTGCGCGGTCGGAGATGTTGGAGACTTCAGTCTCTAATATTTCTGATTGTGTATTACTCAATAATTTAAATGAATCCCCTTTTAAAAATAGTGTGACTAAAACAATTATTTTCTGTGATGAGATTGGAAAAAACTTAGGCCAATTGTTCCAGAAACAATGTAAGGAAAATGTTATTAACTATTGTATGCCTGGATGTACTATAAATAGTATAATGAAATCAATAGTTAAGAAGTCTTATGATGACAATACAAATTTGGTAATTTTGATTGGGGACAGGGGTGATATTAATAAAAACCAATTAATATCATACTATAACTCAATATGCTCCTTAAATGTTAGGAAAGTAGTTATGTTTACATTTCCCTATAGTCAAGGTTTCTCTCAATTGGAAAATAAAGTAAGATACAATTTAAATTTAACGTTAAGTACAATAGCTTATCATAATAGTAAACAAATACATTTGATTGACATAAATACATTGTTTAAGGATTTAAACTTGACCAAGGATAAATATTATCTGCCTATTTATTTTATGAGACAAATAGCGCTTTCGCTATCTTTTTATTTTAAACAATTAGCCAATAATATGGCTAGTAGAACCTCTGCTTTTATTGAGCAGTTAAATTCAGACTTTTCTAATACAACCTTGGAATCTTTTCCAAGTAATTTGATTCTATTGAATCCCAATACTGACTTGGTTAATTTAAATTACCATTAGAGACAACAGAGGCGCCCTCTAGCCCAGTGTTGACAACAGGAAAGCCTAATTGTTTAAGAGTTGTACACCAAAATATACAAGGCTTTTCTGATAAAGATCTAGAAGTTAGTTTATTTATAAACTGTGAAAATGTTGATGTGTTGTGTATCACTGAGCATTGGTTAAAATGTCACGAATTAATTTTAAATATCGATAATTATAGTATTGTAAGTTCATTTAGTAGGCAATCTGTTATTAGAGGAGGGTCTCTTATAATTTTACATAATAATTTTCAATACAAAGAGCGCAAAGATATAATATCCCTCTCAATTGAACGAATAATTGAATTGTCTTGTGTGGAACTAGACCAAATAATTGTAATATGTGTTTATAGACCCCCTCAGAGTAATTACCTAGAGTTTGAGTCCACTATGGAGGAAGTTTTAAGAATAACTAGTAAAAGTAATAAAAAGGTTGTCATATGTGGGGATTTTAATGTTGACATTTTAGACCCAAAGTTGTCAAAGCTCTCAAGCAGATTTTTAAATTTATTTAAATCGTATAATTTATCACATACCTTTAATGAGCCTACACGAATAACACCCACATCTGCCACCTGCTTAGACAACATTTTTTCAAACTGTGTAGTCACTGACAAATCTATAATAAATGTTATTAAATCTGACCATAGTGGACAACTAGCCTCTATAGAGCACCATCATGTCTGTCATAAGCGGAAAATTGTATGTAGGCCAATAACTAAAAAGGGCATAGATGTATTTAGAAACAATGTGATTAATAAAATTGAGTCTTTACCAGTTCCCATTATGGAATCTAATTACCTTTATAATGATTTATTTCATGTGGTTGAAGGCGAATTTAGTAAAACGTTTAAGAAAAAAGTGATCAATGGTAATTCGGATAAAGTAAAGTTTAGTGATTGGGCCACACCGGGAATTTATACAAGTAGAAGGAAACTATATGACCTTTATGCGTCAAAGCATACTTCCTGTGACCCAAATTTTATTGAATATGTCAGGAAGTATTCTCAAATGTTTAGAAATGTATGTGTAGCTGCTAAGGCGATGTTCTTTTCAAATAAAATAAAATTAGCGGATAATAAAATAAAGGCTACTTGGAATATTATTAACCAAACAACTGGGAAAACTAAACATAATGTAAACTCCTTCTCCCTTAAAGTAGATAATAAATTAATTGAATCTGACGTTGAGGTTGCCCGTGTTTTTGAAGATTTCTTCTCTCGGGTACCCTTAGAAACTACCAGTAATTTAAATTCCTGTTCAAACGTTGCTGCTGCCCTCTTAGAGTCATGTGTTGAGAAGTGTTATAAAGTTTTCAATTTTAAGCATATTAATAGTGAAGACATTTTAAAAGCTTTCAAGTCTATAAATATTAAAAAGACTGAAGATTTATGGGGCATATCAACCAGCGTTATTAAATCTATAATTGAAATAATAGCTCCATATTTAGCTTTCATTTTTAATCAATGCATAGATGAAGGTACTTTTCCCGATTTAATGAAATATAGTAAGCTTATTCCTCTTTTTAAATCAGGTGACAAAAGTGACCCCACAAATTTTAGGCCGATATCAGTCTTACCGGCACTTAGTAAAATTTTTGAAAAAATTATATACTCTCAATTATTAGACTATTTAACAGTAAATCAAATCCTTCATAATAATCAGTTCGGCTTTTCTAAAGGTAAAAATACTACAGATGCTGGAATAGCACTCCTCAAACATATTTTTGAGGCTTGGGAGGGCAAGCAAGACGTAATTGGTATATTTTGTGACCTGTCTAAAGCTTTCGATTGCGTTGATCACGTTACACTTTTAAAGAAGCTAGAACATTATGGTGTCTCTAAAAAATCAGTTAGCCTTTTGCAGTCATACTTGCACAATAGACATCAAAAAGTAATTGTAAATAATACTGCTTCTACTGGAGCCCCCATTATTATGGGCGTGCCCCAAGGTTCAATATTGGGCCCTCTGCTGTTCTTAATATATATTAACGATCTCCCTAACTACGCGAGTAATTTATGTGAGACAGTACTATTTGCAGATGATACATCTTTAATTTTTAAAATTGATAGAGGAAACAACTGTTCTGACGAAGTAAATAGTGCTCTCTCTCAAGTCGCACACTGGTTCAACAGTAATAATTTGTCTCTTAACCCTACCAAAACGAAATTTGTTAAATTCACATTACCTAATGTAGGGCAGGTCGACATGCACATCAATTTGAATGGGGATGTAGTAGAGTTAGTTGAGAGTACTAAATTTCTTGGTATTACATTAGATTCAAAACTACAATGGTATCCACATATTGAAACCTTGTCGAGTAGACTTAGTTCTGCGGCTTTCGCAATAAGGAAAATAAGGCTCCTAACTGATATTGAAACGGCAAGACTAGTTTACTTTAGTTATTTTCATAGTGTAATGTCCTATGGCCTGTTGTTGTGGGGCTCAGCAGCCAATATAGAAAATGTTTTTATACTTCAAAAAAGAGCTGTGCGCGCCATTTACAACCTTCGACAGAGAGATTCTCTTAGAGAATTGTTTAAAGAGATTAATATACTAACTTTGGCGGGACAATACATTTATGATAATATAGTATATGTAAGGAAACATCACGATTTATTTTTTAAGCATAGCGATGTTCATAATTTTAATACTAGAAACAAGAATAAGCTTGCCGTTCCAAGATTTCGACTTGAAAAATGCAGTCGCTCGTTTTTGGGGAAAGGCATAGCCTTTTTTAATAAAGTTCCACAACAAGTGATTGAGCTGCCTTTGCATAAATTTAAAATACATGTTAAAAAAACGCTCTTAAGCAAAGGTTATTACAAGGTAGAAGATTATTTGAAAGACCAAAATGCATGGAAGTGATACTAACATAAAACATGACTATTGTAATTGTATAAAAGGAAAATATTCTAATAACTGAGTATAAGAAAATTTTCCTCTTATATTAAATATGTTTCAAGATTGTAGATTTGTGTTTGGCAACGACATGTTCCTTTGTAAATGTTGTTGCTTCTGTTAAAGCTGATAAGTTTCTTGCGGCCGTTCTTCTTATCAGTTAAAAGATGTCCTGAATGGCTGGTAGGAAAAAAAAAATTGGACGATTCGAAAGCACTTATCTATAAGTCTATTTGAATAAAAATCTTTGACTTTGACTTTGACTTTAATATTTAATAACATTTTAAAGAATGTTTCTTCTGACTAACATAGTATGTAAGTTGTAACTAACACTATATGGCCTCTCCAAATGTGACAATTATTGCTGAACTAGTGGCCGCCCGCGGTTTCACCGGTGTTCCCGTGGGTGTATCGAGATAAAATGTACCTATCCTATGTTTTAATCAAAGCCCTAGCAAACTATCTGTCCAAATTCGTTTCACCGTATTTGCGTGATTGAGTAACAACATCCAAACTTTCTGATTTTATATGTAGGATTTGTTTGTTATGTCATTTAAAACTCGACTAGTCTCACAAGATATTTTTAGGGGGAATAAGTTATGAGTCGAGACGATTTTTCTAGAATTTTAATATTAAATCAAATGGGTACAAGATAACATTGAAAATACGTAAACTGTATTATCCGAGTAGTATAAAAAAAGTGAGAGTCGGACTCGCGCACCGAGGGTTCCGTTTAAAATTTTCAAAAATATTTTTTATTATTATGATATTGTAACAAAAAAATTTACGGTTTTCCCAATTTTTCCTTATCTGTACTATAAGACGTTACTTCGTACCAAAGATTCTAAGTTCACGGGAAGTACCCTGTAGGTTTTGATTCCAGTGCGAGTTTCGAAAATTTGCGGCATAAACGGCTGTATCTTTTGATTGCTTTGGCTTAGAAGTTTATTTTTTTCACAGCTCCAAGGGACAGTAGACCTGAGTATTAGATATAAATTTCAGTTTGATATCCTGAGAAAAACGGTCTTGACAGACGGACGGACGGACAACGAAGTGATCCTATAAGGGTTCCGTTTTTCCCTTTTGAGGTACGGAACCCTAAAAAAACAACAGGTAGAACTCTGGGAGTGACGGCAGAAGTGAAAACCGCTTAAACGAAAATAACGATCAAAATCGATCAACGATCTTCGATCGATAAACGATTTTGACCACAACTTCATAAAAAGTTGATGAAAACGGAGACCAACTTGATTTGGCAGGTAAATCCATTAAAACTGACCTGGCATCAATATGAAAGTTGGTTGTAATGAGAGATCTTTATGTAATGGTTGTTATTAACTAATAAACTTCAAGTGTGAACTTTATGTAATTTGAAATAGGTCAACGGTAAATGGCCATTCGAATTTTCGATCAGGGTCACGTGTCCTGACGCGACTTTAACATTTTTTACCCATCCCAAAAATTTAAAACCCTGATGTGCACAACGCCGCTAAAGAAGTTTTCACTTCAATAAGAAAACTCGTTCCCAATCAATCCAATACTTCAAATGCGAATTCGTTAGAATCGCAATAATTATTCAAACATTTCTTTCCCCGTTCAATACGTGATTAGAGTGATTAAAGAGAGAGCTCTTTTTAACCCCGTTCGCTTCATTTCCATTCATTAAGTCCGTTTTGAGTGGTTTTTATTCCTTCTGTATTCGAGCTTCGCCTTAATGATATCCGCTGATTCGCTTAGATTTGCCTGTTATGAAAGTGGTTTAAAAATATATTTTAGACGAGTAAGAGATGAAACGAAATCAAATTAGTAGTAGCAAGCCGTGACTTAGTTTGCATGGAGTTTTTCATTTCTTATTTACCTCTTCAAGTAAGTATTTGATCCTCAAGACTAGTTCGTTTAAATAGTTTAGTGGTGCAGTCTTGGTTAGATTTGCTTGCAATCGTTATTAACACCTCATAATCTGCATTCTTACCGTAACTTTGATGACTCCGTAAACACGGCACTAGCAAAGGTGCTAAATCATCGAAAAATAAGATAGCAGCTCGCCAATTTTTTCAAATTAGTTTTTTTTTATTATCCAAAAACGATGAATGAAACGCATTTACCAATGACGGCTTGGTTTAGGCACATTCCTTCATCCACTCAGCATAAGTGGTATTGATTTCGCAAGTTCCACGGGGTCCGAAGGCATGTGTTGGTTTCACATCCCCTTCTGTTCTCGTATGCCGATCACGATGTCTCAATGAGATTTACGTGTACAATGATAAATAATATTAAGACTCGAAGCATGTACTAGGAAATAATAATGAATTTGTAAGTTTGTTTAGCACAAAAATAAAATTATTATTGATTACTTTAACCTTATTTTAACAAGAACATAAAAAAAAATTCGTTACATAAAATAAATTTAATTCTAACAATGTAGGAAACATAGGGGTTAACTTGGTAACAATATTTTATTTTTAAGAAAATAGTTTATTATTCCCTGTACATTTTATCAGATCAGTTACGTACGTAATTTGATAGTACTATAATTATAAATATAATTATAATTATAACTTTTTAATTTTGCATTTAACAATGCTATTTTTATGTGATAAATATTAAACAAGAAAATACTAGAATAAAAGCAAATCCCGTCAGGGGCGACATGAGACAAGTTGCTTTTTTTATAGTATATTTTCATGTTTGATAGCTAGTTTGATATTTAAAAGAATTTAGCTTCCACATTATTTTATTACCTAGAACCAATGATATTACTGTTTAAAATAGAATCTATAAAACAATAGTTGCCATGTGATGCGTCACTAATGCGAAACACGCGCATGTCGGTCGCCATTCAACAACATGTTAATGGTGCCCTTTGGATTGGAAAATTCACTATAGACCGTACATGGCTAAAGGTAGCCTTTTAATACAATATATGTTATTTTGATCATCCTCGTATCAGCCGTAGGACACTCACTACTGGGTATAGGCCTCCCCCAAGGATCTCCATGACGATCGGTTCTGCGCTGCCTGCATCCAGCGGCGTTCCGTGATCTTTACCAGATCCTCGGTCCACCTTGTCGACCCTTGTCCGCCGTTTCTTGGCACCCCCGAAATCCCCGAATGAGACGTCGAGTCGAGTTCTATATTTCATCCCAATCTTTTATAAATATTTTACAACCTTCTCAAAAGACGATCGGCTGTGCTAATAGCTTTCATAAAAGCTCCATCTTTACGTAGATTAGTACTACGTCTTTCGGAATAGGCTCCCCGGTCACAATCCCCGAATGAGCCATGGAGTAGAGTTCTATATTTCATCCAAATTCTTTTACAAATACTTAGTTTACAACTTTCTTAAAAGACGATACGCTGTCGCTAGCGCTAATCGCTTTCACAAAAGCTCCATCCTTACGTGGATTAGTAGTACGTCTGTTGGAACCCTTCCTTGGCACCCCGGTCACGATCCCCGAATGAGACGTACGTGCGAGACGTGGCGGTGTCGATAAATTGTATTAAGACGGGGATGTACCGGTAATGATCGTTTTGGGTGATCGGATTTCATCACACTGTACTACGAAAACCCCTGTAAGAAATAGATCTAGAAAGTTACGGCTAGTTTCAATTATCAATCTTCGATATGTTACTAAAGAACTACTTATTGTTAATTTTTACTCTGGTATGAAAACAATCGTTCTCAATTTAAGGTTGTTTTCATTCTTATATTATTATGTTGTCATACCAATGACCTATCTCTGCCTAAATTGGAAACAAAATACAAAAACGTATAAACCTCATTTAAACCTACGGTTAAAGGTTCAATGATTTAAGGGAATCGTTTGACTTGATTTAACTAACTGAATACAGGAGGCGTAGCACAAATAACTTTCGAGTGAGTATCGATGAAGTAAAGTAAAAAAATGTATGACATATTGAGCAGCGTTGCTACCGGACGTAAACGGAACTACATTTTCCTATACATTTTTTGACATTACGTGCTCGATACTTACTCGATATTATTTCGATAGTTGTTCGCTTGCCCTACAGATATCTAAGGCTGAGATCTATAGAGCGTACTTATACTTTACTCAGACTTATCTAGCGAGCTAAGACAAAATTGGAATTTATAATCAATGCTTCGACGCTGTCTCAGCACAGACTTAGCACGGGTTAAGTTAAGCTTCTTGTTGTGTTGTCTATGTTTTCCATGTTTCTTTCTCTGTATGATAATTATTAAATATGTAATTGTAATTTACACCGACCGAACGAAATGCAATGCAAGGAGAGGGAAAGCAGCGTAGGTAGGTTAGAATTTATTTGACAGGCTACAGTTGTCATGTCATGTCATTGTCAGTTGGGCCAGTGCGTTCGGTTTCAATCAATATGTTATCCAACAGCGACAAAGAGTTTTGGGCTTATTTTAATAAATTTTATGAAAATATTGTAATTTATAACTGTTAATGATTTAAATAAATGATAAAATATTGTAAATAACACTTGGAAGTACTTTCTAAACATTTTATTTTCGTTTAAGTTTAAAGAACAATTATGAACGTGGAACACTAAGCTCAGCCCAGTCTCTACTTTTGTATGACTATCAATTCGAAATCAAAGCTCGTACTTAGGATGCACTGAGCCAAGTTCGACTTAAGTAAAGTCAAAGTTACTCGTAAGTACTCTCTATAAATCTCACCCTTAGTGAATAAAGAATATGGTCTTAGTTAGTAATAAAGTATCAATAAAATGAAATCAGTAAATATATTTTAGACCCAGACAGCTACCACAAGGCTAGTGTCTAAGAGCAATTGCCTTAACTCGTTAGCAACGACTCTAAGGGACAGGACACAACAAAAAATGCACGGCGCCGTGACCGTGAAACGTCATTCTACCGTGGGAAATCACTGCACTATGCCGCGTCGTGCTTCGGCTTCCACCGTATGCAAAGTTTCGTGCGATCTTCCGCTAAAACATGGACTGCCATCTTTTTACTCGCAATAAAGCTTTAAGTTGATCGTATCCTGCATTTGCACGGCAAAGTCCAACGTGTGACGGCGATGATGCAGCGGCGACAGTGACGTGAAGTATCACAAGATCCGTTCCCTCACTTCATTACCATCATATACCGGACGTAACTATAACATTTCCTAAAGGTACGTTAAGGGAGCCGTAGAACGATGCCTCATTGTGCATTTTGCATGTCGTGGTGACGCTGCCGGCGTCGTCTCACGGCAAAGTTGCTACGCGTCTTTCATGTGGCTGGACCCTAAACAGTCACAAGACCCGTTCCCCCACTTTAATACTACCAGATACCCGTAGGGACACTGCGTGATGATAATACGATAGTTAATATCGACTAACGCGATCGAAACCCCCACCTGCTCTTTGTTTATTGGCCTACGCCAACGTTATTCTCAAACCCGATATTATTATTAATTTATTGACTTTACACTTCTAACTTAGATTATTGGGCGCAACATCTGGAACGATTAAAGTTAGTGAGCTTATTAAGAATGGGCTTTGTTTGGCTAGTTTCTACGTAAATAGTTTTCGTGTAGCAAATCAGGGGTTAAAGGCAATAAACGTGTCTCAATAATTTTTCGATGTTCTAGCTTTAAACAGAGGTTTTGAGATTAAAAACAAAATAACAAGTGAATTGACGTGAAACAAAAAGGTTATTTATATTTGTTATATATTATATAGGTATATAAAAAAACAAAACATTTGACGCATTTAAGCAGAAATGACGAGCCAATAGGAATATAGATATTGAAGATTGACCTATTCAATAGGAATATAGACATTGAAGATTGTAGACCAACCATTGAAAAGAAGACCAAAAAAAGTAGACAGAACAAAATTTTGTAGAAAATTAAATCAAAGAAGTTAATCATTTCTAAAGTCTGATTAAAATTCTCAAATAACATTAAACCACGAAGTTAGCTTGTA
This sequence comes from Chrysoteuchia culmella, assembly GCA_910589605.1. Classification (NCBI taxonomy): domain Eukaryota; kingdom Metazoa; phylum Arthropoda; class Insecta; order Lepidoptera; family Crambidae; genus Chrysoteuchia; species Chrysoteuchia culmella. The sequence goes on from OU342653.1 coordinate 15,702,005, forward strand.
ATAAAGTTTCAGTAAATATTTTCTTTAAAATTCTTAACTCAATTTTATAAACAGGCCACAAAAATGTTGTAAGTATAAATTGCCTTAGGCTATCTGCGGCTGAATTTAATATTGCCTTTGCTGCTAGGCTTTGATGTGTCAAATAAGAAGTCTAGTCCTATCAAAACTTTCTAGACTTCTTCGTAAATTTTCATTGGCTTACCACAAGTTTAGATTTTGATAAATCACTGTTATTTTAAGTTTACACAGAAGCTACATCTTTCTGGCCTGACCACGACTAGTGAAAAGCGATAGTGGTGCCACATCTTCCGTCAGAAGCACTAAGTTCTATGCATAGAATTATTAATTGTTCTAGTTGTACGTAGTACTTAATAATTCCATAGTCCTCTAAAGAGGTTATAAGTACCTAATAAGTCGTCTGTCAAGCGTCGTCAAACTTTTGCGCGAAACACAGAAGCAGACCATACATATCACTTTGTACGATTTTGAATTTATTCACCTTCCCATGGTAACGTGTCTGTTTTCGAGACGATGCTTCTTTCAGTACTTAAGGTCTCTTTTTTTGTGTTGTGTGGTTAAAAATCTTTTATCAGGCGAATATTTTTTAGAGCTTAGATTGTTAATAATTAATTTAGTTTTTCACTTAAAAAACAGTTTTAGTTCGAATTCGGGACGAAAACTCCTCAGGCTAATTATCCAAAAAATTAATGACAGATCGCGGTTCCCGAAATATTTCGATATCGTCACATTGATTTGGTATTATGTAATGCGATCGCTAAATAATTTAGTCTCTCGTTGCTTTGGAAACATTTCATGGTGATTAAATAGTTTTTGAATATTTCTCTCTCTTGTTTTGAGTAACTAGAGTTTAGTCATCTTTTGGTCAGAGTATTTTTTTAATAACATAAAAAAATAAAAATGTATTCTGTGGCCAGAACATTTTAGTTCCTTAGTTGTTCGTTAGAGGCAGTACTATCATATTTGACAGAAGTCGTTTTTGATAGCGAACTTTTTCGTAAGCGTGACTGGTCGCGAGTAAGACATCCTGCGGGGATGTAAATCAGGAAATTGGAAAACAATAATATATATATTTATATATATATATATATATATATATATATATATATATACATATATATATATATATATCAATATAATAATCTTTTCCCATTTCCATTAAAAGTCAAATTGCAAATGATTATTGACATAAAAGAAACAAAATTGATGCCTCATATTGAATTCCGCGATGCTTCATATTGAATTCCTTACAAATTCTTTAAGTTTACGTGATGATTAAACTATTAAGTAAGGCATTTTTTCAATCCTAATCCTAACTATTATCCTTGTTATAAATGCGAAAGTGTGTTTGTTTATCCTTCTTTCATTCCCTAACTAAGCAACCAATCGAATTGTTTTTGCCATAGAGTTAGTTGAAAGGTCGGAGTAACATATACCTAGGCTTCTTTTTATTCCAATGTTCTTCGGGAACGGGAACCACCCGAGTGAAACTGCTGGTGGAAGCTAGGAACATATTTTTTAAATAACTTCTTTTCTTACACTGATGTAAGTTTCTCTTCTTTGTTACAATATTTTTAACCGACTTCAAAAAAAGGAGGAGGTTCTCAAGTCGACTGTTTTTTTTTTTTTAGGTATGTTCTACCATAACTTCGCCAGTTGTTAACAGATTTTTATAATTCTTTTTTTATCTGAAAGAAAATGGTTTATGTGTGGTCCCATATAATTTTTACGAAGATCTGGCTAGTAGTTTTTTCATAATCCTGAAAAATATCAATCACCTTTTGGTAAGTAGTCGTATACCTAGATGACATCATTGTTGTGTATGGGCTGATTTTTAGTGTAAGTAACAAAAAAATCTGAAATAAAAACATTTTCTAAAAAAAATCAAACCGACTTCAAAAAGTAAAAAATAAAACTTTTGGAGTCGGTGCTAGTTAGCTAAGGCCAAAAAAAAAAATTTTATAGGAATATAGAATGCTTTGGCTGGCACCGACTCCAAAAGTTTAATTTTTTACTTTTTGAAGTCGGTTTGATTTTTTTTATAAAATGTTTTTTGATATTTTTGTAGTAAGTATTCATTTTTTCAAGATAGATACTTGACATGTCGCTCTTATCAACAAACATCGATTACAATTTTAACAGTTGGTGTTCTCCGTACATCAAAACACCAATATCCGGTAGTAGTTTACTATAAACTTTACTGCATTATAACAAAGTCTTTTTTGCAACAATCACCTCTGTTCCACCGTCCCTCACGTCATTACTGTTGAGTGCACTTGTTCCCTGCTGCAGTGCATTATAATTATTCGGAAAGATTCTCTAATGTTTAACTTAGCACCAGAAAGGAGGGGGCCGTCAAAGAGATCGCACGTGTACTGAAATGTGGGGACTTGATGGGTTTCTTGATGAAGAAGAGATTATTTTTATATTTAATTGACGATCTGGTAAAACAAGGCCTGGCGATTTCCTATTCCTTGACATTACCAAAGTTTGTTACGGTGTAATGTATGTTTAGGAGCAGTTTGATGTTTCTGTTCTAACTGACTACATATTTTATGCCACAAGATCGTAATTTATAAAGTATTGGCCGCCCGGGGTTTGTTTTACCCAAATTGTTTCCGTTCCTGTGGGAATACAACTATCGCGTGATCAAGTAAGAAACATCCAACCATCCAAATTGTCACATTTAAAAAAAAAATACTTATGATAAATATCAGCCCAAAATAAGTATTGTAGTCTTTGATGACATTGTGCCGAAGCAAGTCAGATGCAATTGGCTACCAGTACCAGTATTATGTCACCAAGTTGAACATAACATTGCAATATGCATACTAGTACGTCTTAATTATTTGAAGGCGACTTCCAGAGGAGTAGACTCGACTCTAGAGTCCCGACACGACACCGATACTAGTTCAAAGTTGCATACACGCTCCGAATGGAATATTCATGGTGTCATCCGACTTTGAGGAGCTTCCAGCCTTATAATTACAACTGAATAGGGTTGCCAGTGACGTCGTCGATTTTTTTTAACAACGAGATAATTTCGATGTTTTATAAACAACGGACTGGGTGTAGTGGTTCAACCGTTCAGTGCTTGGACTGCCGATCACGTAGTCTAAGAAATCATTTTGATAAACACAACATTTAATATAAAATAACTGTCGATCTTTTTTGTTTGATATTATTTTGGACGGACAATGGACGGATTGAAACTGAACAATGGACGGTAACAGGATGGGTGAGCAAAAATTTATTATCTCGAGCTCCTTCGTGCACTGCCTCGGTCATGGCTCGATCTCCTTCGTCGTCTCAGCCACATAACACCCACTGCTGGGTATAGCCTTCCCCATGGGGGGGGGGGGGAGGAGGGTTGCCATAATGGCAGGCGGGTTGGCGATCGCAGTATGGCCAAGTTTGTAGGACACGCTGCTCTCGACACCCAAGCGATGAGAGGAGGTAGTGCTATTCTAAGCCGACACTACACAGCTATTTCCGTTCTCCTTATTCATCCGTAAAGAAGGCCAGCAGTGCCCCAACGTTGAAATGGCTGATGATGATGATGATGAAGTTACAACAAAAAATAAAAAAAATATACTACTTTGTGCCGACCCTGAACACTGCCTTCGGTTTACCGAGCGAAAGTTCTACTCAATTCGCCACCTGCTGAATTAAAGTTTAATTGTAGTCTCTTGTATGACTGAATCATGAATTAAAGGGACGTCAGAGATCTAATAAGGCACCTGCATTGTGCTAATTTATTCCATCAAGTAGTTTCTTGTTCACTTTCCACTTTTCATGTATGAGGCAGTATGCAAACTTTGAGAATACTTAAATAGTAATTGAGAACTAATATGATGCACTGATGAGGTGCCGTGTCGTGACGGCCTAAGAATACAAGTGTCACCACTCCCTTACATGCCTAGCATGTCGTAAGAGTTGACTAAGAGGCTCGACGCATTGAACACCTGTGCGAGAGAAGTAAAACTTGAAATAAACCCTCTGCCAACCCGTCTGGCCAGCGTGGTAGCAGTAGGCTAATAACCTCCTATGAACGCCACAATAGGCGTGAGCTAGGAGAGGCCTATGTCCAGCCGTGGACGTCCACAGGCTGATGATGTGATGATGTTTCTCTTATTTTTGTTAATGATATAACTAAATAATTGTTTTTTCATCTTACTTTTCTCTATGACAGACAGAATATAAAAAGGTGTTCTTTCGTGCGTAGTAGGGTTTTAAGTTAACTTCAAATTTAGATGAATTCTTAAATGAAAAATTAAAAAATCTGGCGAAGTAAAAGACGGCCCTACTAACCAACGAGACTTGAAAAAACTGAGCAAGAGCAAGTTGAAATCGCGTGCCGAGGGTTCTGTTTTAACTAGCTGGCTCACGAAATAACTGAAGAACTCGGTAGTACCTACATTAGTTTTATAGGGATGTAGCTAGATTTATATTTCTTTGTTAAAAATTAGTTAATAATTAGAGTAGTATCACAGCTCTGTAACTAAGTAGTGTTGATTGCCACATCTGTCCGAGGCGGTGGGAGCCTGGTGACCTGTACTTACAGGTATTAATTTACCTATTTCGGCATCAGTCTCACACAAACTGAGCTTTGAACAGATTAAAACACTAACCAAGTTCTTTGTTTGTGACGCGAAATGAAGATTTTGTTTATTAACAAAATATTTGGTTGGCCTGAGATTGTAGCTGTTAAGCTTACAATGGCAGTTAGGGGATGACCAAAAACGAAAGACACGTTTAGACGTTGGTTCCGACAAATGTAAACAATAACCAAGATGGGGATTTTTAGTCAAGGTTCTTCTTTAAAACATCCTATTTTTCGATAAAGTTAATTAAGTCGACTGAGGGACCTATAGATCCCAGTATCTGATAACAATTTCAACTGATACTTCCGCGAGTCCCTGAGAAAATGGGTCTTGACTCTTGACATACAACAGCCCGACAGATAGATAGATAGACGGTCTGATAAACGGAACCGATCTTTTGAGGAACCCTAAAAGTTGTAGATGGTTCTCTCAACTATCGAGGCCAAGTCGGGGCCAGAAATGGAAAAGGAAAAGACACAAATGACAGTTGAAAGATAAAATAATACGTTTTGCTTTTACTGAGGTTTGTCATGGAGCGTCCCCGTTTGCTGAAGATGAAATTAATTTTGTGAGTTAATTTTTTATTAGGGTTTCGAATTTCAAAGTTATCGATGTATTTCGATATATAAATGGTGTTTGACTTATTATATTTTATTACGAATCACTTTTGGGCGCTACTTTCCGCTAATATTAGCTAGTGGCACGCGAATTCACCCGCTTGTTTTTAGGGTTCCATAATGGATTTTTTGATACGTAATTTTTTGCTCGATTTTATAGACAACAGTACGGTACCCTTCGAGCGTGAGTCCGACTCGCACTTGGCCGGGTTTTTTTAAGTTTCCGATACAAACTTTCGCAACAAACGGTATACGTCTTTGTGGTTTTAACTAGTTGAATTCTTCCTTAAGCAAAATTCATATCCCAGTTCAGTTAGACTGGAGAAACAAACGATTGACGATTTTGTAAACGTTGGGTAAATAACTAACTCTAACCGCCTCTGTGGTCTAGTGGTAACAACTGGTTTTAGGTCCCGGGTTCGAATCCCAGAGGGGGTACATATTGTATTCGGTTTGGTTGGTGGTAGGGCTTGTTGTAAAACCGCCTGGCTAGCCACTATCTTATCAGCTAAGTCTGACGCTATAACAATAATGTTTTCAGCATTTTTGTGTTCCGGCAGTTAGAGATAAGATAGCCAGTTCCTCAATGTTTGAAGATACCGGAAGAGGCTCACTTCCACCTTCTGCCTTATCAATACTTAACATTAGGTATGATGGAGGTTAAGAGTGTCCCCGTTGTTCATATAAAAAAAACTTCAGTTAGGTTGGAGAAACACGATTTTTTGTAAACGTTAAGTGAATTAACAATACAAGCGACTGACATAAAAAATAAACTACAGTACAGATAAATTCATTAAATAATAAACAGCATAAATACAACTAAGTTAAGTGTTGAGTGTTTTAAAGTTTATTTAATCTTAGACATGGCACAGATCGAAAGATTTAAAAGCTTAACATTAACACGGAACTAAAATTTAAATTCCTAAAGGAGCTACGTTCGCCCGCTAGTATACTAAGGAGAAAATCTTTGTGTTGGAATTTGTACACTTTTAAAAGGAAAATTCTAACGTGAAACGTCCATTATGAAGATTGGCTGCGAGAGGTTCTACAGCTAGCGGTCTGTTTGGTACGTACCACTTGTCACTTTGTTCATATTTATTTATTGTGAGTTGTCACTTCAGTTGTGAATAATGAGTAATAATTTGTTAAATAGCATGTGGAGCGATTACTATCACAAAGTAAATAACCAGCTTAAAGAAAGCACGAAAGTAAATCAAGGAAGGGATTTTTAAAGGTGACCAGACACTATCAGTAATAACGTCATTAAACCGTAATGATTACTTAAAGTGTCTGTTCCGCTAGTGTGACAAATTTGTCATAACTAAATAAAGCTTGAATTTTTTCAAAGTTATATGGTTATGTATCAGTGCGGAAACCCACCGCTGCGCTGCGCATGCTGTGCACGGGCACGCAGCGCATTTTATCTGCGTGGGTTCATTACTGTATTTGACAACGTGAGTCTACGTTTCCACTGGCATTACACGCTATACACGAATATTAACTTTCGACTGTGTCAACTGTACCGCAGCACCATGCAACCGTGTGCCGCATGCATGATGTTGACAGCGTGCGCCATATTCATGTGTAGCGTGTCTGTTTCAGTGGACACAATAAGGTACATTATATTTTCTGGTAAAGCGAAGCTTGACGCACGTGCGTAGCGTAACCCCGCGGTGCGCCGTGGTGGGTTTCGGCCTTTCCATTCGCTGCCAACAATGGGAGGCGTGGTTAATTGAAAATTTGTTTCATCAAAAGCATAATAATTAACATTTAATTGAATTAAATTGACCGTAAAATACGAGTATATGCATATTCAAAGAAAGCAAATTAGTCCGCGTAGACGAAATACGGAAAAACTTTAAGGAACGTTTGACCGAAATAAAAACTAATCTGTTCTGATTCAGGCTATAAACTATCTGCGTGACAAATTTCACCTATATCTGTTCAGCCGTTTTTGAGTGATTGAGTACCTAGGTAAATCTTTTAATATTAAGTTTTTGCTTAGGATGCCTGAGAAATACCGTCTTACATTAAAATTTCCTTCAGCTTAATATTTTAACATCAATACCTCTTATTAGATTTCTAGCGGCTCTACCAATTTTCGTCCAAGACATTGCAGTGCGGTATTAGTTCGTTCACGGAATCTAGTCACTTCATTCCCTAGGATAGGAATGTTATGCAGTGGACAACACGAATGTACCAAGAGGGGTTACTCCGATAACCGAACTACGATGATGTAACGAAGTTTTTACCATTTCGTTTCGTTACATTATTGGCTTAACATTAGGTAACTACCGTAGGGTAGTCGAGGGACGTCAATCAACTTTTGATGTGAATTAATTATTTTTTGTCTCTTTCTTATGTTTAAAGCATTTGTTTTGCTTTAAACCACCATAGGATTAGATCTTAATTTACAACACAAATTTTAAACACAAGAGGATACCTTGGGAAATCTGAAGAGCTGAACCATTAATTATTTAATTCAAAAGTATTATGTAAAAAAAAAAGTAAAAAAAATATGTAACTACGAATGTATACGTATTAAGATGAATCAGTTAATGATGTGCCTGAGTACGCCTAGTGATACGAGAAATGAACATCGTCCGATTGTCGTAGTTCACCTATTGTATTAGACCCCTGGCATTCCCAGGATGCTCTCAGTTCGGGTTTTAATCGCCACCGCAGCGCTCCGACTCAAATTGTTTTATTCTGTGGTCGTTTTGTCCACTTGTGTTCTACTTTTGTTTTTAGCTCTTTTTATGTCTGTTTTCCAGTGCGGTTGTGAAGTCTATGTTAAGAATCTCTGATCAAGATTCCTTTGTTTAGTAAGGGCCACTATCACCAATTGTCAACAAACACATTTAACGCTAAACATAAAATGACATTCCTTTTCAGTCGTTCGTTTGAAGACAAAAGTGACAGAGCGATGTTTTAAATATGTTTAGCGCTAAACGTATTTAAAATCAGTTAGCGAAAGTCCGCCAAGTGTTAAACCTAAATGCTACAGATAGACAAGTCTGTTTCCCTGTAAAATACATTATAACCTTTTGGTAAAGCAAAAACATATATTCAATTATAAAATTCACAATATATCTTCAACAAAACTTCACGGCTGGCTGAAAGTAACATTAAGAGTCATGTGCCATTGTGGTAATAAAATAAAAAATAAATAGCAGGTAAAGATTAGACGTAATTAATAAATAAACCTATAAATTAATATTTGTACGGTACAATAATAACATAATTTGTAACTTTAAATCCCGCTGTACAAAACAATACCTACATGATTACATAAAGCACGGCCTAGCTTTTGAAATCTTCATGCCTACGCATGTTTACAGACGCCATATAATTTAATTATTATCTTTCTCCCCGTGATTACGACTTTTAATAAGACACCACCCTTAAGGTAATAGAAGACATTTTCACGGGGAATTTCAGGAGGCTTCAGGTTCTAAGAATTATTTCAATAATAAGGCCTCTTTGGCGAAGGTACATGCTGAAAGCTAATTATGTAACTGCCAGCCTTGACTAAAAAATTGTGGGCATTCATTTGAGTATATAAGCAACGATATGGTTCAATTATAATAGTTTATTTTCAACGTACGCTTTTCAGCTTTGAAAGTTGTACTTTGAAATTTAATAGTATGTGAATAAAGATTAAATGAAAGTGACCACTTGAGGATGAGGAAATCGTGTCTTGTGGCGCACCTTGGTCACCAGCGCCAGCTTACGTCTAGCAGTAGTCTGCAATAGGCTAAATGATTATGATGATGATGATGACCACTTGAGGAGCGATGGCGCAGTGGTTCGGGCTGTGACTTGACCTGCGATTGTAGGTTAAGCAACTTTCGCAATGATCGACAGGATGGGTCACCAAAATTTTATTGTGTCGAGCTCCTTCTTGCTTCGGACGGGATGACTGCAGTCGCTAAAACCCACCAATCCGCAATGGCCCGTCTGGTGGTTCATGGTCCATTGTCCTTATCCATCTGTAAAGAAGGCCAGTGCCCCAGCAGTGGGGACTGAATGACTGACGGTGATGATGTAAGTGGCCAAAACCGGACCGTCTTCTCTAACCACTATAAAACTCAATCAGTGCAGTACCTAACTACCTATCTAATTGAAAAATAAAAACTGATATGATATGCATTGCTATTCTTTAACACGTTTAAATTACAAAATCACTTTCTATTAGAAGCAAAACAATAAGCCACAGCAAACCGGCTTATTATTTCAACAAATAAATCAATGTTCAACAGACCGCAAATCCCCAGCTTGCAAGCTTTGAACGTCAACTTAATTTAAGCTTTCGGTGAGTCTCATATATGAAGTAATTTGCATATTATAAAGGGCATTTTAACTTATCAAACAAGATTTTCTCGTTATTTCATAGCCCGGTCGTAACAAGCTTGAGAAAGCGTGTTTTCAGAGTTCTTAAGTTCTGCACGTAGCTCGGTGGGATCAAATTGTGCAGGAAAATTTAATGGACGCGTGGAAGCTTCCGAGGAATGTTTAAACTTTGATGTACGTTAGCGTTATCTTTCATTTTTTTGCATTCATAATGATGTTTTTTTTTAATAGGTTTTCCATTATTTTGTATTCTCGGGGCTATTTAAGATAAGGTTTATTTAAACATATTTCTAACTGGGTCAGACGAGATTCGACGCCACCTGCCACTTTCGGGCAAGTAACCTGCTTAATTGGAATACTGAAACGTGAAAGACTCATCGAAATTGATGTAAATCAGCGTTACTTGAAATCGGAAGATATATTGTTACTAACATTTATTTCATAATAAAAACCGGTGAGCATTTGAGGAAAGAAAGAAGAGTCGATGAAACTAAAGACTCTCTACATTGGAAGACAAACAAACTGATCTTTGCTTACCCCCAGCGTGATTTGGTATTCATCCAATTACTAAAATTTTATTCCATCATTCACAGACCTAAAATTCAGAAAAAAGAATTAATTAATGAGTATTTCTTAAACTCACATTAATTAGCTTACGTAAATATTTCACGATACAAAATATATTCTGTGGAATACGCGAGGGAATTATTAGGAAAAACTACGCAAACTGGAAACGTTTCGCGTGAATCGTTTACCAAAATATAGTTCGCCGGTAGACCGGAACAAAATATGGTTTTAAATTAGACAGTTTAATAATAGGGGAGGTAGCTATTACACCAAAAACGTATGAACCGAGGCGTGGTCGACTGGTGCTTAGATAATAAATAATAATAAAATAAATTTATTCACTTCTCACAAGGTTTTCAAATATTATATTACAAACAATTCAATAAGTTATTTTGAAGTCCTTGTCAGAGTCTGGAGTCTGAAATAGGTAGTAACCTGTGCTAGAACTCTCGACTCTCCTGGATACAGATTACATCATACATTGCAATAATATATTTTTAGTGAAGTTGATGCGTTATGTATGAAGTGATTAAAACATATGTGATATAATGTGTTTATTATGTATATATAATAATCTAATCTAGTGAGTGTAAACGCGCGCGCGCACGTGTGTGTGTGTGTGTGTGGGAATATTTTATTTATTACTATTTTTTCTTAAAAATATTTAATAGATATTCTGTGTCATCATTTATGACAAGGTTAGTAGCCACATTTTAAGATTCTTTTTGTATTGAAATTTTGTGTTAGAGTAGGTATATGGATAATAGGCTATTTGACAATGCGAGAAATAAAATGTCAATAACTGTTATCAGTATAAATTATGAGTTTAAAAATAGTTTTTTATTAACGTAAGTTGAAAATAATTATACATTTATTTAAAAATCACCTGCTTGTAAACCTCGTTTGCCTACGTATGTGGATGATATGCAGAATACAGGCAAGTGACGTCACCGAACCCATTGCAGTGCCATATTGTCAAAGTAGCGTTTTGGCGCGCTATTTAAATATTGAATTTTTTATTTGATATTCTTCAGCAAATATGTACCAGAATTAAAAAAAAACAACTTTATCTGGGTTCCTTAAACTCCACTACATAATATAAAATGGATTTTCAAAACCTGTCAAATAGCCTATTGTTTGTATGCTTTGTTGAACAAATGTGGACCTAAGAAGCTATAGAACCTCTGAACGAAAGTTGTACGATATTGAATTTTTTGGTTTAGATATAATATTACAGTTCCGTTTATGCAGTATATCGGGGTCAAATATGGTTTCCCTGTGTTGTTTCAAGATAGCAAGCATAAGCGAGAGAATACGTCAGCTTTATGTTTCAAATTATTGTGGACCGCGCGCGACTTCGCCCGCCTGGATTATTTTGTTATAATGATAAGACGATAAGGCTTCTCTATCCACTGCCATTTCCCTGACAAGTCTGGCCAAGCAATAGTCACCTTTCTAACCGTGTTCTGAAGTGTGACCCTTGCTTGGCCAGACTTGTCACGAAATTGGCAAATGTTTGCAATCGCACGATAGTGTGGCGCAAACCTTAGAGATCACTTGAAATGGCGAACAACGGTAGCCTACACTCTTTTACATGGTAAAAATCATTGAGGATTATTTACTAAACATAATACTTGACTCCATAAAATAAAAAATCGAAAATAGTTAAAACTGTTATTAATCCGTCAAAAGTGTGAAAAGTACTGTAATTACAGACATGAGGTACAAAGCTGCTAGTGATTTAGATACCTATCTTCAGTTTTTCATGACGGTAAATATACAGGGAAACAAAAACTCTACTGACAAAGCAATATTATAGTTTGGTAAAGGCCATTGTTAGAACACACTTTATGCCTACTAGGTATATTACCTACCTATTGTATCTAAAACGGAAAATAGCTAAAATATACAACTGAAAGACAGCTCGTGCGGTGACAACAGAATATATATTTATTGTTTTTAAAAGAGAGTAAACAAATCAAAACTTACCATAGTTATTAACATTATTGTGCGAATCCTCCTTTGTCGGTAACACAGCGCCCCCCGTGTGGCAACACCGTAATCAGTACCGACAAAAGAGAAAAGCGCAAATGAAATGAATTTATTTACAAACAGACAAAAATAACAAAAACAGACAAAAATGTACAATGGGATGGAAACTACCTATGAATGAGTGGCGACGGGTAACTGGACCACTTTTCTAGTAGGTCTTTTAAAGATTCCAGCCTTCGTCCTCACTTCAACTACCCGCACCGCCCCGTCCTTGCCGGGATGAACAGCCGTCACTCGCCCAATGGGCCACAGGCCACGTGGCAAATTTTCGTCCACTATTAGGACTACGTCGTCTATCTGCAGTTGCTGATTGCCGAGTGCCGTGCCTTTCTGACGTCTGGGTACCAGAGTGGGCAGGTATTCTTTTACCCAACGGGCCCAGAAATGGTCGGCAAGCCGAATTGCCCTTTTCCAATGTGCTCTCCCATGAAGGTCTGTGTCAGACAAGCTCAAAGCTGACGGCAATTGTTGAGCGGACGGGGTGCCAAGCAGGAAGTGAAAAGGTGTGAGAGCAATGGGGTCTTCCGGATCGACGGGTACATGTACGAGAGGGCGACAGTTTACCAATGCCTCCGCTTCTGCGAATACCGTCTGCAGGGTTTCTTCTGATGGGGCTCTCTGCTTAAGGGTAACTTTTAGTGCCGTTTTTACGCTTCGCACCAAACGTTCCCAACAGCCTCCCATGAACGGAGATGCGGGCGGAATGAAGTCCCAGTTGATCTTGTTGTTCGCCGCATATTGCTCCATTTCTTCACCAAAAAAGATCTTAAGTGTCCTATTGGCGCCAACGAAGCAGGTCCCATTGTCGCTGATAATTTTGGTGGGACAACCACGTCGAGCAATAAATCGCCTGAGTGAAAGAATCGCGGAATCCGTAGATAGTGACGCTACAATTTCAATATGTATCGCCCGCGTTGTCAAACAGGTATAAAGGGCTCCATACCTTTTCTCACGGCGTCGTCCGATCGCGACTTCCAATGGGCCGAAATAATCTAGGCCGACACATGCGAAAGGACGGCTGTGATGTGCCAATCGAACCGACGGGAGGTCACCCAATCTTGGTGTTTCAATCTTCGCTCTCCGATTTTTACAATATTGGCAGTTCCTGGAGATTTCACGAACAACACCTCGACAGCTTAAAATCCAGAACTGCTCTCTTAGTTGGTTGACTACAGTTTCGTTATTAGCATGTGCCGCCTTAACATGAAAATTATAGATAAGAAGACGGGTGATGTAATTTCTACCATCAAGAACAATAGGATGATTGCTGACATGATCTGCATTCTGCACTTCCTCTATTCTTCCGTCTAACTTCAAAAGACCGTCATGGTAAATTACGGTGAGACGGAACAGCTTACTGTGCTTTGCAAATAGTTTGGATGATAAAAGGAGAGCGATTTCTTCTTCGAATGATTCTACTTGCGAACGTTGCAGAAGCATTTTTTCCGCTTTAATGAGGTGAGGTGCTGACAATGAAATAGGATGATGAACGGGGGCAGATCGAGAAGCGCGAGGTAATTTGGAATTTGGATTGGAATTACTTTCCAACAAGGATCGACTTTTCACACGCGAGTAATACAATAGCGGTTGAACGAACTAACCGCAACCAGGTGCTGTGACTCGTTGGAACCGCGGTGATTGGAGAGTGAAAAGTAGCGCCTACAAATTTAGAACTAACTCTTACTTCTTCAAAACATTTTAAAGCAGTTTGCGGGGGCTCCGACGGCCATTTGCCCGAGTCAAGCAAAAGAAAAGGTGGCCCGGATAGCCACTGCTCGAGACTATTACCGGGGCGAGGGCAGCATCCGCAGGGTTAAGATTACCTGGCACGTACCTCCAGCAAGACACTTCTGTTGACTCAGTAATTTCAGCCACCCTGTGCATTACAAAGGGTTTAAAAAGACGGCTGTCATTTCTGAGCCAACTCAAAACAGTGGTAGAGTCAGACCAAAAAATTAAACGCGTGGGGCTATTTCGATGGGCTTCGCAAAGAGTTTTAGCGAATCGAGAAGCAATCAAAGCTCCCTGTAGTTCCAGACGTGGTATGGTGATAGGTTTGACCGGAGCAACTCGAGCCTTGCCGCCAACTAGTGAAAGCTTAACGTGACCATCTGCATAAACGTAACGCCAATAAACTACGCACGCGTAAGCTAATTCACTAGCATCGCAGAAAACATGTAACTCGCGTTCCACCGGTGTGGCGGACCTATCACCGTACCAACGTTGAATTTTTGTATTGCTAATTTCAGCCAACTTGGAGATCCAAAGTACCCAGTCAGTAGCCATGGCTGCAGGAAGTTCAGCATCCCATTCTAAACCTGATTTCCAAGTTGACTGAAATAAAATCCTTCCCTCAACTGTATAGGGAAGCAAGAAACCAAGAGGATCATATACTTGCATTAAATAAGACAGAACCTTTCTTTTTGTGAGTGGGGGTTCTATTTTTAAAGTAGCCAGTCTAAATCCGAAAACGTCTCTTTGTGGATGCCAGGTCACACCCAGGGTCCGTATAAAAGGTTCAGGCCCTAGCCTGACATCTGTCAACTCTGGAGCGCCAAGTAAGTCTTCACTAATGGATGACAATACAGAAGGACGATTAGACACCCAGCCTCTCATTTCAAAACCGGCAGCTTGGTGAACAGCTACTATATCAACAGCAAGCTTAGACGCCTCCTCCTCAGAATCTACACTCCCAATATAGTCATCCATATAATGATCCTTAATTATCTTTTCGACAGCTAATGGAAACTTGTTTTCAAATTCAAGAGCGTTTTTATTTTTAATATAGAGAGCCGTACAGGGACTGCATGCGGCTCCAAAGATGACAGAAGTCATTCTCAGCTCTTTGATAGGAGAATCAGTATCATCCCGCCACAAAAAGCGTAAGGCATCACGATCTTGATCCCTGAGTCTGATCTGCGGGAACATTTCCTTGATATCTGCATTTAGTGCGACGCAACCCTCCCTGAATCTGAACAAAACACCTAACAAAGGCTGCAGCAGATCAGGACCAGGGAGCAGCAACGAGTTTAAACTAACACCAAGAGTCTTGGCAGCAGCATCATGTACAACACGTAGTTTATTTTTTTGTGGGTGTACCACACCAAAGTGAGGCAAGTACCAAAATAATTTATCGTTCTGAGTAGGTGGACACTGTTTTCTCAGATGGTATGAATCGGTGCACTCTTCAGCATAGCCCTTGTCGAGCATTCCCTGAATAAATGCTTTGTAACCAGTTGCGAATTGATCATCCTTTTGCATGCGTCTCTCCAAAGAAAGAAAACGCGACAGAGCTTGGTGGTAGCTGTCTGGTACACTAATAATATTATCACGCCACAGCAATCCTACCTCAAAGCGGCCTGAAGGCAAACGCTTTGAGGTAAGATCTAAAATTTCTAAGGCGCGTTTATCTTTTGTGTTAACTTTAGTTTCGTATTTGGCGACTCCTAAGCTTTCAAGTTTGAAATAATCATTAATAATAATATCTAAAGAGGTTTGCGCGTTGTCAAAATTGTCGTCTTCGCGCGCGTGGTTGACAAATTCCAGTGGCCGCGTCCAACTATTTGACAGTCCGTGCAGGGTCCAACCCAAAAGGCAGCGGGTAGCGACGGGTTGAGATTTCGAACCCGCACGAACTTCTCTGGGAATAGTCAAATGCCAATGCTCCGCACCTAAAAGAATCTTTGGTGTGACACATTCACAACATAAAAATTCTGATAAATTTGTCAAATGTGAGAATTTCTCTAGTTCATGATAACCAATTGTTTGAGACAGAAGTGACAAGTTATTAACAGCTTTGGCATTTTGGATCTGGTAACTAAGATTTTCAAACCGACCTTTTATGGTGAAACTCACGAGCCGAACCTCAGCACTAGCCGTCATCCCACCAACACCGTCAAGGCGCAACGAACGTGAAGGGCCCACTGCTCCAATAGACGCCGCAAGCTCGGAATCGATTAGGGTAGCAGTGGAGCCTTCATCCAGTAACGCATACGTTGAAACACTTGCGGTGGGACCACAAACAGTCACAGGGATAACCCTTAATAAAACTTTTTGCGTATGATCATTAGTAATTAAATCGGTAGTATTCGAAACTGTCGCCTTAGCGACGTGCAAAGTTTCTGTAGCTGGTTGGTTAGCAGGGATCACGAAACTTTTCGATGGTGAAGGTTGATAGCCGTGCAGCAACGGGTGGTGAAAGCGTAGGCAGCCATCGATACCGCAACGTTTAGCCTTACACGTCTTCCACCTGTGTGAACCGCCCTTAATACATCGATAGCAAAATTTATTTTCGTACAGCCATGACCACCTCTGTTCAGCAGACAGTTTTATAAAATCAATGCAATCTTTCAGATTATGGGTTTGACTGCAATACACACAAACTTCTTTAGCAGTTGATATATTGACAGTTTGTTTTGTTGACACTGTATTGACATTGTCACGACGTGAACCAGAATTTTGTGCAAAAGATTGATCAGAAATACCAAATTTATTGTATTTGTCCGTTTCTAAACTTATAAACTCGGACAGCAACATTAACTTTGGCGTTTCTGTAGAATAATTAGTGTATGCAAAGTCGAGCCACTTACTACGCAAAAGAGGGGTTAACTTATTTAAGATATTGAGTAATAACTCGGGAGAGTAAAGATATTCACGCTGATTTAGTAATTTGACTACAGAAACACAGTTTTTTATTTTACAGCTAAAATTATTAATGTCTTTTAAATCCAGTGACAATCTAGGTAACATACGCACCGCTCCCACGGCTTGCATCACGATTGCCTCTGGGCGCGCAAATGTCTGCTCCAATATTTCTATGACTTCATTTGGGTCATCGGCAGTCAGGAGCAATATACCAACGCTCTCCCGCGCTCGGCCTTGGAGAGCGTGGCGCAAACGATTCAAATTTTCTAAGTTAGAAAATAAATGTTTTGTCGAATTATAGTTCTTTTTAAAAATAAGCCATTCTACGGGTTGGCCGCTAAAAGTAGTCAAGGTTGTTGCTAATTTTGAGATACTACACTGATTAGCACAATGTTGAGGGCGAGGTGCGACAGGTGCACACCGATTATCACAAAGCTGTGCGCGAGGCGTGTCAGGTACACGCTTATTATCAGAAACTTGTGCGCGAGACGGGTCAGGTACTAACTTATGATCTTTAATTGAAAAAATGGATTGTACCTGTTCAGCGACCCAAGCCTTTGTACGTGACGCAGACGTCACGGAACTACCGTTACGACCTGCTTCCAAACTGGCCAGCTCAGCCGCAAGTTCCAGCTCCTCAATTCGGCGACGCTCGTTTTCCAACTGCTGCTCGCGCTCGCGTCTTTCCTTTTCTAGTTGAAACTTGCGCTCGAGCTGCTGACGCGCAAGCTTGGCTTCGGCAGTCGCTCGAAGGGCACGTACTGTAGCCGACGACTGCGAAGATCTGGAAGCCAAAGAAGTTCTTGAAAACGTGGACTGTATTATAGGTTCCTGAAAATTTTGGAGATTGGAATTGTCAGCAGGATTGGGTGCAGCGGATGTCTCGAGAGAATCGGGGATCGGAGCCCCGTCGAGAACACCTGCATAGGGCACACCTGCATCTCCAGAATTTCCAGGGGCCTCCGCACGAACTGATTTCGATCTGGTTAGCATTTTAGGCGATAAGGACCAACAATAAAACGGAAAATAGCTAAAATATACAACTGAAAGACAGCTCGTGCGGTGACAACAGAATATATATTTATTGTTTTTAAAAGAGAGTAAACAAATCAAAACTTACCATAGTTATTAACATTATTGTGCGAATCCTCCTTTGTCGGTAACAGTATCTACTCGTACCTTATACATACCCATTCGTAAATAGTATCTCAACTACACAAGTCTGACATCATTGTGGTTGTTTTGTTAACAGTATGAACATGAAATTGATGATTTTTTTTTTATAAAAACGACTTTAAAAAGCAAAAAGTAAAAATAAACCTTTTGGAGTAGGTGCCAGCCAAGGTATGAAAAATAAAAGTAATAGAAGTGCAATGTAGAATTCCTTATTTTTTACTTTTTGATTTTTGAAGTCGGTTTTTTTTTGTAAAAAGTTTTTATTTCACAATTTTTAAAGCTAGAATAAGTCCCGAAGTTAGGTTTGACTCAAACTAGTAGTGTAGGCAACTACTACTACGTTTGGGTCAAAAAACGACAGTTTTTCTTTATTTATTTTTTTGTTTGATTCATTTCGATCGGTTCAGGCGTTCTCGTGTAATCGGTGAACATACATAAAATATATATATATATATACCGAATTGATAACCTCCTTCTTTTTTTGAATTCTTTGAAGTAATTTAATTAACTCATCGGTGGTATGACAAAATTTTAAATAGAAAAATATTGGATAAAATCACCTCGGGCACAAGTAAATTTTTAGATGGGACACGATGTGTAATTTACTGTAATGTAATTGTAATTTAATGTATAATTTACTTGTGGCTGAGTTAATGTTTTCCAATATTTTTCTATTGAAAATTTATCATAAATATAAAATAGCATTGAAAAATGCAAAAATTAAAAAATCATAAATTATTGGTGGTATTTTATGATTTTGTAATTTTTGCATTTTACATACTTATGGTAAATTTTAAATAAAAAAAAATTTTGAAAAAATTAACTCGGCCACAAGTATTAGGTATTGGTGGTAGTTAAAACTTCCCATTCCATGGGACTTATTAAAGTTAAATAAAATTCTAAAAATTTAAGACTCTTCTCAGGTGAAAGCGTATGTATGGCATCGTGTTCATTAATTTACCATGTGCTACCAATTCTATGAACTGATTAAAATAATTTAGCAACTTTTAACGTAACTAATGTGAAAGTTGTTTTAATGTTATATGAACTAGATATATTCATAGGTAACTTCCACGAAAAGGTCCGACTTGTTTACCCAACTCTCAACTCTCACATTAAGCAGAAAGCATTTCAAAATTCGCCGACAAACGGTTATAAAGCCATCAATTGGCAGTATGAAATCTAAAGGAATTCAGCCGTACGCCGAATGCAAATACGTCAAAGAAAACTTTATTCGCTCGCTGCACGAAAGACGTAACGAGCCAACAAAGCTGTTAGGAGTAAAGTGTTGCTGACTGGCGTGTGGTACAAGTCATAGAAGATGTGCGGCTATCATATGGTAATGTTAGCTGCTAACGATATCCTAAGCTTTCGAATTTGACAGCACGTCAGATCAAATTTTACATTTGCAATTAAAAAAGTAAAATCTTCGCGTCCAACTTACCGCAGTGTCTCAAGACGAAAGTCTATGACCAGTGTGTGTTGCCAGTGATGACTTACGGTAGTGAAACGTGGTCGCTAACTATGGGTCTGATAAGAAAGCTCAAGGTCACCCAGCGCGCAATGGAGAGGGCTATGCTCGGCGTTTCCCTACGAGATCGAATCATAAAGGAGGACATCCGTAGGAGAACTAAAGTAACTGACATCGCTCGAAGGATTGCTCAGCTGAAGTGGCAGTGGGCGGGACACATAGCGAGAAGAACCGATGGCCGTTGGGGCGGAAAGGTTCTGGAATGGCGACCGCGCACAGGACGTCGCTCCGTGGGTAGGCCCCCGACAAGGTGGACCGACGATCTGGTGAAGGTCGCGGGAAGCCGCTGGATGCGGACTGCGCAGGACCGATCGTTGTGGAGATCCTTGGGGGAGGCCTATACCCAGCAGTGGGTGTCATGTGGCTGAGACGACGACGACGACGACGAATTAAAAAAGCGGCCGCTATTACGAGCGAAATAAAGGCACTCTCAGGGTCAAACTGTATACATGCTATTTATTAAAATTGCCTCAATTACTTGCGTTTAGTTTCCGTTACGCCGCATCTAAGATGTGGAACACCATTCCTCCTCCCTTCAAGAATATCAGTACTATTGGCACCTTCAAGCTACATTTGCGTAGATATCTCTTGAATGCACAGCGGGAGGTAGGAAACATAAATTTGGACAAATCTCACATTTTATAGTGGGTCTGGGGTATGCCAGTCTATTGCTGAGTACTGTTCAGTTGTATATGTAGTTTATTTATCCGTTATTTTATTTTATATTCTTTTTTAATTTATTAGTTAACTCATTTTTTTAACTACCTATTTATTGATTATCTTTGCCGTAGTATATATTTATGTATGTTTTATTATTATCGCATTGACGTCCACGTATCAATAAAACATTTTTTAAGGGATTCAGTTGAAAATCAGCGTCAGCCTTATCGCTGACTCAATGCTGAACTGGACACCCATTTGGTACTGACGTGGGACACAAAATTTCTTGTATTTTTATATCTTTAGATGTTTCTTGTTCTTGTATCGCATGTCTTTGTTATACCTAGGAGTAAAATATAATGTTAATTTGTAAATGTCCTGTGTTTGGTACCAAATAAAAAAGTTTGTATTTGTATTGTCACTCCAACTCCTGTGACCTAAAACCACATCGAGTGGTTGTAGAAGCAATACTCCCGCAAACTCGAAGTTCTCCCGACGAACCAGCCCGACTAAGCGTTTTATCGTACAGTCACAGAGCTGAGCTTGCCTAAGAATTTCATTACCACTCAACACCATTACTTCTATAAGCTATCAATAGATGGATTCTCATTTTTTTTTATGCAAATTGCTTGACATTTCTACTCATGTGATTTAGACCACACACAGTATTGGGTTGTAGACTGATTCTCACCCGCAAACTAGCAGTTCTCCCGGCAAACCACAGCAGTCCCGACTAAGCGTTTTATCGCCCAGTCCTGTGACTGGGCGATAAAACGCTTAGTCGGGAAAATTCTTAGGAAAGCATAGCCCTGTAGCTATGCTTTCCTAAGAATTTCCTTACCACCGAACACCATTACCTCTATAAATACTTAAGCCATTAAAAGGTGGATTCTCAGTTTTTTTTTATGCAAATTGTCTCGATTATTTTCACTTTCACTCCTGTGACCTAACCACACAGTATTGGGTTGTAGAGCGATTCTCACCCGCAAAGTTCTCCCGACGATCCGCAGCTGCAATCCCGACTAAGCGTTTTATCGCCCAGTCACAGTGCAATGCTTTCCTAAGAATTTCATTACTATCGAACACCATTAACTATATAAATAAGACATTAAAAGATGGATGATGATGATGATCAATTATTTTCACTTTTACTACGGCGAACCGTACCAGTCCCGACTAAGAGTTTTATCGCCCAGTAACAGAGCTGAGCTTTCGAACACCATTACCCCTTTCAGCCATTAAAAAATAGCATCCCAGTATTTATTTTGATATAAACTGTATCAATTACTTTCAGTTTAACATCTGTGACTTAGACCACACATAGTATTGGGTTGTACAGCGATTCTCACCCGCAAACTCGAACTTCTCCCGACGAACCGCAGCAGTCCCGACTAAGCGTTTTATCGCCCAGTCACAGAGCTGAGCTTTCCTGAGGATTCCCGGCTCTAAGACTAGGATACAGACTATAAATAATATACATAAACAATAATGTAGACGCGATCCATACTGTGAAATGCTTTGTTTGAGAATGAAGTTTTGTTTTTGTTACAAAGAAAACGTATAAACAATTGGACTGCAGACATAAATTTTAAAATTGTAAATTCTAAAATGTATGTCTCCGTTCGAGTAATATTTCTAAACAAAAGGAGTGAATGTTTTCATGTTTTCATGGAGTGGAACTCCTCCTGCGTCTGTATTTCCGAGTACTTCTTCATCACCCGTCCACCTTCAAAGCAAGGGTGAATAGGCACCTTCTGGGTTAGCTCGCTCCATCGTGGATCCTGTCTTAGTCTCTGGGCTTGATTGGGATCAAGAGCAAACCCATTATTAGTTAAAAAAAAAAATTGTCCCTGTCTGTGTGTATGCAAATAAAGTGTTACTTATCTCATCCAAATAAAATGTAAGTTGCTAGATGGGATTACTAAAAAAAACGATTTTTCTCTAATAGCATAAATTAATGAGTAAATCTTACTCATTAATTACCTTATCGTAATTTTTGTATACACGTCATTTTCCACGCGTCAAATCCGTACACGAAATATAAAAAGAAAAAAATGAATCCTATGTTTTATGGACAGGAAATAAAGTACCTCTAAATCTACATCAGCTTCTCTCTTCGTTTTCTCGCTTACTTATTAGATTTTAAGGACCCTGCAAACTATACTACATCCCTATATGAAAATCTAAAAATGTCCTAGCTGAAGCAAAAATACGAAAACTCTCTACAACTCGAAAGTTTAAAACGCTTACAACATGCCCGACGAATTTTTCTTGAATCTAGCCCCAAAGTAAGCACTGTAGGGCTTGTGTTATGGGATACTAGGGTAACGAATATAATTTATACATAATTATATAAGTATTTATGTGTAGAAATTTACATAAACGTCCATGACTCGTGTACAGATACTTGTATTTATCATAGAAACATTTGCCCCTGCCGGGATTCGAACCCAGGCCTTAGAGTAGGCGAACCTTGAAACCGGTGTACGTACCGCTCTACCACGGAAGTCGTCAAATGTGTATACATCCGCCGTACCGCGTCTGAGCTGCCCCTTACGTGTCAAATTTCAAAATCTATCACAATCCCTTTCAAAGGTTTTGTGGTTGTGATAGTGATTTATGGAATTGTGGAACTTATAGTCGCAATCCTTTTCGGAACGAATGATGTTTAAAATGACACTTCATTTGATACGTCTCTATACATTTGAAAGATATTTTCGTGTGTCACTTTGCTTAGAGATTTCAATTTCGTTCATTCAATACTTTTTAAAACGAGTCCCGATTACCCTGTCAAATGTCAAATAGTGACGGCCTGAAGTATGTAAATATCTTTCAAATGACGAATTGAAAGGGTGTTTCACGTAGAGGAAGTACCTCTGTGACCGCTTGTCCATGCTAAAGCGCTTTTCAGACTACGCTATAATATAATAGCAAATAGCTTATAGCTCATAGCACAACGATATCGCCCACCATACATTTACTTAGATAGCGTATAGTAAGCCAATAATATATATTATAGCTAAGTTTGAACGTGTTCTAATCTAAGTAAATGTATGGTGGGCGATATCGTTGTGCTATGAGCTATAAGGGTTCGATTCCCAGCTGGGGGTACATATTCTATTCGGTTTGGTTGGTGGTAGGACTTGTTGTGAGTCCGCCTGGCTAGCTACCACCATATTATCTACTGACGCCATAACAACAATGTTTTGTTGTGTTCCGGCAGTTAGAGATAAGATAGCCAGTTCCTCAGTGGTTGAGGATTCCGGGTGAGATTTCCTTATCGATACTTAACATCAGGTATGACGAAGGCTAAGAGTCTTCCCGTCGCGAACTTTCTTTGAAAATCTTCATACAAATCGGAAATTTCATAGGTAAAGACTAATCTATTAGGTCACCAATTCTTTTTGGCTGACCTAGTACTTGCGGACCAAATAGGTTTTGTGGCTGATCAATTAATTATTGGTTGTGATACGTAAAAGATAGTTTTTCTGCTGATAGATGATAGAAATAATAGCCTAAAACATTTTTTTTTATGAAATTGTGAAGAATTGGCAAGGCGAGGCTAGATGTTTTTTTTTTAAACTTATACGAGTTCTATATTTTACATTCATTCGATTTTTATTTACTTTGTACCAGCTGCATTCATTGCTTGGTATTTTTTTTCAGATTACTCAAAGTTTATAAGGCTTTATTCTGTAGTCCCTGCTTTTAGAAAATAATGTTTTTTTTATTAATTGTCAAACATCCTTTAATGAACGTTCGCATGTTTAGTAACTGGACTAAGATTAATAGTAGACCAGGAAATCTTGATCATTATTCAATTTGACTAATTATTTTCTTAGCCCGGTCGCTGTTGCTTTTAAAAGGTAAAAACTGAAAGTATTTATATTAATTTTAATTTTCGTACCTTTTAAATTCTCTTTAGATATTTTAGATCGGTTTTGTTTTTACAAGCATAACATTATTAATCGGCCTAATAACCTAGAATTGGCTTATTGGATTTTGATGGAACAGAATATTTTTTAACCAGTTCTAAGGTTGGCTAAGATTTTTTTCGTATATCCACGCAGATAATTACGCGGGCGGAACCTAGTACAAAATCATACTTATATTGAACAGCTTTGTAAAAAATAATAAAGAGTTTGTTTGCTCGAGCTTAGGTACTTGTATAACTGTCAGTTTGCGATGAATTTTGATACAGAATAAGGTATGAAAATTTGAAGTCGCCAGATAAATATGCGCACAATTTCGATACGGCACAATTTCTCAAAGGTTTTATTTAAAACTTCCTATCATTCACCGCAAACTTATTGGGGGCCAGGTGGATGTCACTAAAACGTACGGGGGGCTATCGCCGTCTCTTAGCGCAGTATTGTTTCAATCTTACCATGCTGTTTCGGACCACGAATCTCTTACAGTAAGCTTGTTTTTTCACGGAAGTTTTGTGACCTATTAGCTCAATCATCGCCTCCAAAGTGTGAAGTGTGCCAAAATGTGATAACTTCAATAAAAACAAAACGGAAACAAAACGTCCTTTAGACATGATAGTTTCTATTAGATGATAGTAGGCTCGCAGTTCTGGGTTTGGGAAACACATCACGTCCTTTTCAGGCCGCCATTTCAATATTATACCAACATTCGTACCGGATCGTAAGGAAAACAAGGCGAAATTGATCGAGTTACATTATTCAACGTAATGTTGGTTACTTGCCTAAAAAACATGTTATATCTTTGTACATACAACAGCACTTCAAGTTTAGTAGTTGAAATAGTATCATGATCATCATCTGACATTTTGATGTCTCCATTGCTGGGGCACTGGTCTTTCTTATGGATGGATCAGGGAATGGGCTGTTATCAACAACGCGGGACAGTGTGGATTGGTGGATTCACAACTGCAAATATAGCCGGGACAACCGCTTAGCAGTACAGTAACCTTGTATTGCGAGAAATGTTAAATGTAAGTCCTTCCTTGCGAGTTGAAAATTGTTTACGGTTAGGATAACCATAAAATGTAATATTATAATTAGTATTTTCTTTTGTGATGGAAATTGACCTTACTGATATGTTAAGCTCACTTTTCAATTTGACGAGTCTGTATGAAATAAAACAGGGAGAAAAAAATTGCCCTTGACGAGTTTCTTGCCGGTTCTTCTCGTTACAAGGTCTGCCGCCGTAGGGTTTGTGAACCGATGGCGTAGCTTCTTTGACGTTCATAAGTGCTTGTAACAGCCTAGACTGAATAAATGATATTGATTTGATTTAATTTGATTTAGCGTGACTTCCGGAAGCACGGAGGAGTTCGAGCTGACAATATTTTGGTCACCTACATAACTGCCCAGTCGGGCTAGCGAAATAGTATCGAGGACCTATTGTCAAAAAATGTATAGGAAAATGTAGTTCCGTTTACGTCCGGTAGGAACGTTGCTCAATATGTAATACATTCTATTACTTTACTTCCTTAATACTTCATCGAAAGTTTTCGTGCTAGGCCTACTGATTATGTATGTTGTGGCCATGTCGTAGAATTGACCACATCATGAAATGCTCGAGAATTTCATGGAGCGGTCGCATTTCATGAAATTATTCATTGTCCATTTTCCACATCATGATGTAGGTACCTTGGCCAGATCAAGAAATCGTTTATGGTTATGATCAACTAAACGCTCGGCTACTTCATGAAATGATCAAGATTATTTGATGATATCGTAAAATGGTTACACTAATTACCGATGGAGGCGCTGGAAGCGCTTCGTTTATCTGTCAATTTGGCTGCTGACAACAATGTTGTTTCTCGGAGTAAAAAAGTAAATTATTCGTTAATAAATGATGATAAAGATGATAATATTAAAAGAGTTTACGATGAAACGGTATTCGAGTACTAATCAAGTCACACAAATGCCGAACACGATGCAATAGACAGGTATTTCACAGAACACCCTATTTTCAGGATATGGCCAATATTGGATGACAAAAGCGTGAAACGTTCATGATTTAATGATCTGCTAAAATTAAGTTGCTTACATCATGAAATGCGTACACTTCCTGAAATTCTCGCGCATTTCATGATGTGGGTAATTTTATGATATGACCATGACACGGCAAGGTTGCGTAAGGTCAACATAATAAACTTCATAATACCGAGTCGAGTCCTCTTAGGTATTATTTTTAATTATGAATTAATTTATACAAAACACATCACTAAAAAAACTGACTTATCTTTAAAAGTGAAATCACGCTACAACCCTATACAGAGTGGAAATTTAAAATTGGGCACGAAGGGCAGGTTCTTTAACTGTTGTAGCTACATGAAAACGCTCTTAGGAAACCATTCTTAATTTTTTGAGAAATATTGAACTGCATTAACGGATTTTAAAAAAAAAGTACAGTCAGCAGATAACGTTTAAATGTTTTTAAAAACTTTTTGATGCTAATCGATTCTGTTCCTTATGAGGAACAAAATTGTCTAAGACACTAACTGAGGTATGAGTACAAGAAAAGTCAGAAATCGCCAGAAAGTATTTCCACAGATTCGCTAAGAAAATAAATAAACAAAGGTACTCGTCGGTGAAGCGGATACGGCGGCGTACGGCGTACGGCGCGAGCGCGGGAAGAGTGTTTTTTTTGATCGTTTGGCATAAAAAAAACAAAATTAAAACTGACCATTTTCCTGCTGGCTGTACATTTCTATCAAAATCCGTGAATGCAGTTCAATATTTCTCAAAAAATTAAGGATGATTTACTAAGAACGATTTCATGTAGCAGAAACGGTTAAGGTTACGGTAAATTTCCACCCTGTATAGTCCTCACAGACGAATAGGTAAATACTTTTATGTCAACACTAAATGCCTTTAAAACTGCTCACATAAAGCATTGCGGTCCAAAAACAAATCATAATAAATCTTATACACATTAAAAAAAAACACCAGCGGCCAGTTATTGTGTGGTCAAAACGCGGACAGAGTAAAGCGTCTAAAAATGAAAATTCCCTTTTACCTAACTTGTTGTGATTCATTTTATGAACGCTTACCGCAGCCGGCGAGCCTGAACATTTTGTACACACGGAAGCACGTCAGAATAAACACTTGCACATGATACATTTTAACTCTTTCGCGGACACTGAGTCACTGACCCCGACAAAGCTTTTTCGACACTTTTCTCGCGCAAGCGCATAGTCTGTCCCACTCACACCGTGCTGATATGAACGGGACAGACATCGCGAGATAAAGGTCGACAGCTAGTCGCGGTGCGTATGCTACGCTTGTTGTTGGACACTCATTTTTTGTATAGAAATGTCTGCGTTGACACAAATCATTCTTCTATCTACATTCTAATCCTAATAATATTATAAATGCGAAAGTGTCTTTGTTTGTTCTTCCTTCACGCCTCATTAAGCAACCAATCGACAAATTTTTTGGCATAGAGTTAGTTGAAAGGATGGAGAGTGACATATTCCCACGGAAAGGGGGAGCTAGTTTCCTATAAACGGGACAGCTGCTTATACAATACGTGTCAAATATCATCGCCGAAAGTTCGACTGCTCCAGCAGCCACGTCACTGGGAATGGTGCAAAATCGCAAACATATAGCACGTGTCCGCGAACGTGTTAATAGAAAAATACTCAACAAAATTGACTCGGCTCACAAGCCAGGCCCAGGCGGGTTTTTAACCTGCAGCCTTTGGATATCCAGCCCACTGCTCTACCAATTGTGCTACCGAGCCTTGTGAGCAACTACCGTCGAAACTTTCTAGTACTACTACCAGCCGAGTCAATTTAAGTATTTTTCTATTAATAATCATAATTAGATAGCATTGAAAATGCAAACTAAAATCATTTACACGTACACTACGAAAACCATCGCTATTACGAGCGACATATGGGCGCTCTCAAGGTCAAACTGTAAAACCTAACGTGACGTTGACTGTACATTATATAGCAGCAATATCTACGAAAATTTCTGTTATTAGCTACACAACCAATCAGGGCGTGCTCGATGGCAAACTGTATTTATGTTGATGTGATGTTGAATGTACATTGGACCGAACTGTGCGGTCACTGGATCTGCTTGAACAAAGTGTAGCTTAGATATCTGTGGTCAAACTGTAATATATGGCGGTGAAGTATTTTAACTAACTAATAAAATTCAGAAACACGTAGGTATATTCAATACAAAACTGGGAGAACAAAGCGGGATTCCAAACAAAGCTTGATTCGTGGAAACATTCTCTCAACATTTTTTTTTTTTTTACTAGTAATAGTTTTTATTAGGCAAGGCTGGAAAGTTGGATTTAGCAACCTCTATTGAAATCTGAGCAAGCGAAGGATTTTAAAGGTACAAGACGCTAAAAACTTTTCTGCCGAGCGCAACACACAATTTTTCACCTCACTACAGCAAGGAAAATTTTTAGAAGATTTCCGCGGTCAACTTCCGTTAAAAAAAACTTTTAACAAATAGTTTAATCTAAATATACCTTATGTTTAATTAATTGCAGGATATATGCAGCTCCAGTTGAAACTATAGTCACTGCGACCTATAAGATCTATTGTAACTCGCCACCTTGTTATAGTATCTCTTTTAGCCTGGCGGAGATTTTAGTTCCTCTGGCCGAATTATATGCCGGCCCAGGTGGATACTGCGTTTGTGAATTAGGGGTCCGCAGTCACATAGGAGATGTTTGGGTGTTTCTCTCTCTAATCCGCAGTAACCTTATGTTTGTTGTTTTATTGATATAAAAAACTAAAATAATAAAAAATGAGTAATTAAGTTAATTCAAAGTTATTAAAAATAATAATAAATTGTAACATTAAATAACAATAAAAAAGCTTTAGGTATGAGGTACATGAAAAAGACAATTTAAAAATAAAGGTTTATGTCACGTTCCGAAATCCAATCATAGGTTGTGAAATATCACCCAGCCTAATATAAAATTCTTATAACAAATAGTTTAATCTTATTTTTATTGCTTTTATGACTCAAGGAACTAAAATAATATAATAAAAACAAACGGAGTATTATACTTATGGTAAATTTTAAATAGAAAAATATTGGAAAAAATTATAGTATTATAATTCATTCAATGGTATTTAAAATAAGAATAAAATGTACTTAACATAAAAAGTCAATATTGCGATTCCGAACGCACTATGACATATTTTCAGATATTAAATTAAAAACATTTTATTCTTATTTAAAATAGCTTTGAATATTTTTTTAATTATATTATTTTAGTTCATTAAATCATAAAAACAATAACAATGAGATTAACTCTATTTGTTATAAAAAAAAATATATTACGCTGGGTGAGATTTCACAACCTATGATTGGATTTCGGAACGTGACATAAATCTTTATTTTTAAATTGTCTTTGTCTTGTACCTCATTTTATTCTTATTAATAAGTAACAATATATTCCTTCTTTAGATAACTTTGAATTTACTTAACTATAATACTCCCCTTAACTTAACTATAACCCCTTAACTATAATTAACTATAGTACTCCCTTTTTTATTATTTTAGTTTTTTATATCATTAAAATAACGAGAATAAGGTATATTTAGATTAAACTTTATGTTTAAAGAAGTTTAACCGGAAGTTGACCGCGGAAACAACCATAAAATGTTCCTCACTGTTGTGAGGTGAAAAATTGTGTGTTGCGCTCGGCAGAAAAGTTTTTAGCGTCTTGTACCTTTGAAATCCTCGCTTCGCTCAGGATTCAATCTTTTGAATCCTAGAATCCTTCGCTAACTCGACGAAACTGAATGATAAAACCTCCTCTTCCGAGCGTGTGAGGTGAAAAATATATTAGACAATATCAACTTGTCTCATATCGCTGAGACGAAACTCGAAACCGCAACTTTTGGGAGTCCGGCCAAATTAATGCTCTAACTCTTGAGCTACCGTGACTTACGAGACCACGTCCTTTCAACAAAGCCCAAAATCAAGTTGATTGGTTGCTTAGTTAAGGCGTGAAGGAAGGACGAACAAACACACTTTCGCATTTTATTATATGTTAGGATTTTCTACGCTGTTGGTTTAGTTATTTGCGGGTTCGTGTCCCGTCAAGACAAGTAGATTTCCAGAATAGTTCTTGTTTAAATGGTGTTTGGGTACTTTGTATGGACTAGTGGCGTCTTTTGTTTCTATTTTGTTTTTATTACTGTTATAAATCATCACAATCAAGAAATATATCCGACGATTAACTTTGTTTTAAGTAATATCGGAACTGAGATATGTTATTTTTAACCGACTTCAAAAAAGGAAGAGGTCTTCAAATCGTGTGTATGTTTTTTTATGTTTGTTACTTCAGTTCTCGGTCATTTATGATCCGATTTGAATAATTCTTTTTTTGTTATAGGGTTCTTTCAAGTTGTTCGTCAAGACAGGATTTGATGATGGGATCCTGGAGAAATCAAAAACGCTCTTACGTCAAACAAGTTTCCACTTTTGTCATACGGCACGTAAACATGTTCTTTGCAAATTATATTGACGAATTAATTCGGTGAAAATTCATAGCTCGTAAAAGCAGCAGTACAAATATCGCGTGGAAGCAAGAAATAGCTTGAATAATGGAATATTGCACAATGGCTGTTGTTTTGCAATCAAAAGTAAATAACGCAAACGTGGAAACGTTTCCTGCTATTTCGTTTTAACACGCTTGCATGCTGCTGTAAAGTTGTTAACATAAAATATTCGCTAAACGATTGTATGTATAGCCCTTAGGATTATGCTTTTTAGCTAGCGTTGGTATCTACGACTTATCACGTTGTAATACTATTTCTTTTAACTTTTGCATTTTACAATATAATAATGGTTAAACAAAAAAATATACTAGATAAGCAACTTATCTCATGTCGCTCTGACGGGACAACCTGCATCCTTGGGGATCCGACCCAATCCACTGACCAAATATGCTACAAAGTTTTGAGGACGTGTCGAAATTTGCTAGTAAATTCGCCTTTCTACGGTGTTGGCGACCGTCATTTCGTCAATGAGAGAAATTTCCTCGCATTAGAAAGATTTTTTTTTACAAATGACATGAGACAAGTTGCTTTTTTCTATTATAATTTCTTGTTTAACAATTACTACTGTTTCTTTAAGGAAACTTACAATATTAATGATATACCTAAGAGTAACTCTATATTTGTCAATTTTGTTTTAGAAACATGTTTGTCAAATAAATTTCCGGAAGCAGTAAAGGGTTTTACCGGCCCTGACTTATCTTTGATCTTCAGCTGAGGTTCTGGAAGCAAATCGCATCAAACGTAGCCACAGCTGGTCAATT
This sequence comes from Chrysoteuchia culmella, assembly GCA_910589605.1. Taxonomy (NCBI): domain Eukaryota; kingdom Metazoa; phylum Arthropoda; class Insecta; order Lepidoptera; family Crambidae; genus Chrysoteuchia; species Chrysoteuchia culmella. The sequence continues at coordinate 15,733,510 of OU342653.1, forward strand.
TGACAAACACGAAAATCTGACAGAAATTTTTATCGTTTACCTTACAAAACGGGAAAATATAACGAGACGACTGATAAAATGAAAATTAAAACAAGTTACATTTAATTAAAAAAGCCGTAAATTTTTTCTGCGAATGGGGCTGCTAGTCCGTAAAGATTCCTTTGATTAAAAAGATTTATCGTAACATAACGGAATCCTAAATCTAAATTGCGTTTAAGGCAATTAGGAAATAAAAGCTAATCAGTATTAACAAGCTAAACTGCCAATTACATACAAATATTTTCCAGAAACAGCATGACTACGAAAAATACCAAATCCACTTTTTTGCAGATAATGAATGTAATTATGAGATGCTATTTTACCGCATTATCAAATGCCCGAGGCTTTGAAGCCTTAATGAAGATTGAGCTTAAGTATTGTAGATGTGAGTCATTTCGGCTTTGTATCAAAATCTATTATTAGATGAATAAGATCTTTGCTTAATCTATTTATGCGGGATTTGACATCACAAAAATGTCAAACAGAATGAAAAATGCGTAGGTTAATTACAAGAAAATTATGTGTTTGACATAATTATTTTCGCGTTATAAATACTTATTTGGGTTAAAGTCATAAGGATATTTATTTACATACCGACACTATTGTATCCATTACAAATTCCATTACACATTTATAGGTTTAGTGACTTTATTAAAAACAGGAGCGTCACATGTAATTTTATTCACATTACTCGTATTTATATTAGCACATCTTATATTTGTTACCAAGGTTAATGTACCAGTACCAGTACTAAATCAGAACAGTCAATTCTCATCGAGTTTAAAAATAAATCTTTATTTATTTTTCACTCATAGACAAATTGCATAGAGTAGGAATAAAAACAAGTCTCTCTATTTTCACCTATTTGTTCGAACATGAAGAACTTTTCTTGAAAGAAAAATAGAGTGTCGCAATCCATTGCAACTTTTTGTTCCAAATTCCATATGACTCTAGTCCCACAGGTCAAAGCTAGTTATAAATCTTCCTGTGCATCTGAAGATTTTCATTACGTTTCCGCTCCTTGACCGAGTTTCCACACAAAGGAGAATGGTTTTTATCTTCTTGAGAGCGACGTTTGTTATTGTAAAAGGAGGCAAGATTAAAGAAAGTTACGAGGAATTAGTTGGACAATTGTGTTGCACAAACTAGCTGTTGCCGACAATCTATTGTGGAGTTTGTAATATTTTTATTGGTTAAGATATAGAAATGCTTGAAGCATTTCAGCAATGATAAAATCCCCATTCCTCCTATCCTTCTTATTAATGATTTGGTTGGTGGTAGGATTTGTTGTAAGTCCGTCTGCTACCACCATCTTATCTAAGCCTGACGCCATAACAATATTGTATTCAGCATTGTTGTGTTCCGGCAGTTAGAGATAAGATAGCCAGTTCCTCAGTGATAAGGATTCCGGGAGAGACTCGCTTCCATCTTCGGCCTTATCAATACTTAACATCAGGTTTGATGAAGGCTAAGAGTGAATTATGGAGGTGACAGTCGGAGGATCCAAAAAAAAACAAAATGATTTAATAAATTTACTTACTATTGAAATTACAAAGTAAAACTTATGTCTAAGCCTGATCGATGCTAGATTCAGAATGGAAAATTACAATTATAATATTTATTCTAATTGCGTAAACGACTCTGCAGCCTCGACGTCGTGGATGCGAACTCGGCGCTTTCGATCACGTAGGCACTGCCTGGATCACGTTGTTATGGTGTGACGACTGCAATGCGGGGTCATTGCATAGTTGCTTTCTGCATGTTACTGCATATTATAACAAGTATCCCCGTTGTTCATAAAATAATAATAATATAATAAATGCGAAAGTTTGTGTGGATGTTTGGATGTTTGTTACTCTTTCACGTAAAAACGACTACTACTACCACAGTATTACTAAATTTGGCACACAGCTAGAAGATAGCCTGGATTAAATCATTTAATTTTTTTTTTATTTTTTTTTTTATTTATTTAATTTTTCTTATTATTTTTATTTTTCTTTATATTTTTTTTTAATGTTTAGCCATTAATCTTCTCATGTTCTCTCAGCGACATCTATTAGATAACGTTTTTATCAGTGATAATGTGGTTCGAGGTGGTGGGAGCCTGGTGACCTGTAACACAGGTATTTTGTACCTAGCTCAGGCATCAGCCTCTCACAAACTTAGATTCCTTATTCCTGTTTTGTAAATAACTTTATTTCAATGAGAAAATTAAATTATTTTTTTTATTTTTATTATTATTTTATTATTATTTACAGCAACTTTTATTCTAATATTCCCAAGGGAACGGCAACCACGCGGGTAAAACCGCGGACGCCGCTAGTATTGTAATAATTTAAGATAAAAACATTTGGCGTTACTCTGGACGGTTTCGCGTCGAGATCGAGATTGAATGTAAATAATTATTACTGGTTTTCGACGTTGATTCGATTTCGATTGGCTCTACAATTGATTTTTAGAGTATAAAATTATTTTATTTAATAATTTCAAGTATTATTTATTATTTTAATTACTTATTCTAATGAAATATATTTTTTTTTGGATATTAAACGCGCTATATTTCACGAACTAAGATCTAGTTGTTGTAATTGCAAGACCCAAAGATACAGTTAGCTCTTTTTGTAGATAAATATAAAATTTTAAGGTTATCTTTATTTTCCTTATAAAGTAGAGTCATTAGTTTTCGTTAGATAATTGTCATTAGTTTATTAATTTAAATATTTATAATTAACAAAAGAGATACAGATACGGTTACACATTTACTATGGCAACAATTATTTGTTGCCATATGCCAATGTCTAACCGTATCCGAACGAAAAAATAAATTAACTTTTCGAGGGTAGACTTATAAGTAGCCATTCAACCCGTGACCACGGCAGCTAAAAAGGTGCTGAAATGTCGGGAAGATAAAAAAAAACTAAAAAAAACAAAAAATACGGACAATTAGATCTTAGTTCGTGAAATATAGCGCGTTTAATATCCTGAAAAGTTGTTTTATTTCAATGAACAGTGAGCGCCAAAACTTGAGATGTACGTATTCTAAGTCATTATAGAAGTTAGTTCAACCTCGATCTGAATGCGTTCGCGTCAAGAGTACGTAAGGGGGCTGTTCATTAACACTTGGGTATTTTGAGTTACTTAATTTGGTGTTATGTTTTCTAATTGGGTTTGACACCATTTAAATTTTATTCACTTTATGACCACTTTAGTTTTTTATACAAAACTTTACTAAATATAATTTCTTGCCGTTAATATTTCATATAAAGACAGAAATATTTACACGTTTCATATAATTATAATAAATATTTCTTACACTCACATCAATTAACCTAGCCCCAAAGTAAGCACTGTAAGGCTGGTGTTATGGGATACTAGGGTAACGGATATACATACAAATATACATTATTCAAGTATTTATGTGTAGAAATATATGGAAAAACAAACATTTACCCCTACCGGGATTCGGACACCTTGAAACCACTCTACCACGGAGGTCGTCATGGATAGGTATTTTTCGATATATAGTATATATTTACTTACGCGTACATCCTAAAGGCTAAAAAATATTGTGACTATACCGCGACAGTAGGCAAAATATTGTGGTTCAATTTACTGAATAAACCTTCTGTTTGTTGATCCTCTTAATCCTATTAGGTTTAGCAGTAATCTTTTACACCTGTTGGTAATTAATAATTCATGAGGAAACCCTCGTTGAAAACCAGTGTTAGTCATACATTTTTTAATAGAAATAAGTAGTCACGATTATAAAAGAAGCTAACATTAGATAGTCACAAAAAATAAAAATGGTAGAGGTTAATAAAAACAACCGGTGTGTTCTAAACCTTTCGTGATTTTTTATGGACGTATGTCTCACGATATTGGCCATTTTTAAAATTCCTTTCATTAATACATATATACACGAAAATCGATGCTATTACGAGCGATGCGACGTAAGGGCGCTCTCAACAGTAAATGACTGACTGACTTTTTTCAGTAGATGAATGACTGTATTTAAGTGTTTTGTTGTTAGTGGTCGAGGTTACATGTTTCGTCGAATCTTATTAACCTTACAAATTAGTAAATCTGATTTTGGCCATCTTATACATTACTGCTGTAAACTGGTCAAAATCGGAGCACTGTAAGGTTAATAAGATTCTAAGGCTTCCGAAACATGTAACTTCGACCTTACCCGTGGCGCAGTGGTTCGCGCGCTCGGCCTGTATCCATCTGAATCTGAATCTACTCAACAATCTGAGGTTATACAATTTTCGCAATGGTCGGTCACGGGATGGGTGACCAAAAATTTACTATCTCGATGCCCTCCGTTCTTCGTACGGCACGTTAAGCCGTTGGTCCCGGCTGCATTTGCAGTCGTTAAAACCCGCCAATTCGCATTGGGCCCGCGTGGTGGGTTATGGCCCGTTCTCCTTGTCCATCCATAAGGAAGGCCATGGCCCCAGCAGTGGGGACATTAAAAATGGTTGATGACGACACCAGTAATATTTATCTACTTACACTGATTTATGTTGTAAATTCCTTGCAAAGGAACGCACCGGCTGGGGTGATAGAATAAAAAACACAATGACTGAAACTGTGTGTGTATATAGGTAGCAGAATTATATTTATACAGTTTTGGGTATATTTATAAGTATGTTAGTCGTCGTCGTCGTCTCAGCCAAATAACACCCACTGCTGGGTATAGGCCTCCCCCAAGGATTCCGCAACGATCGGTCTTGCGCTGTCCGCATCGGGCTCTCCGCGACCTTCATCAGATCATCGGTCCATCTTGTCAGGGGCCTACCCACGGAGCGTCGTCCTGTGCGCGGTCGCCATTCCAGAACCTTTCCGCCCCAACGGCCATCGGTACTTCTCGCAATGTGTCCCACCCACTGCCACTTCAGCTGAGCAATCCTTCGAGCGATGTCAGTTACTTTAGTTCTCCTAGGAATCTTCTCATTTCTGATTCGATCACGTAGAGAAACACCGAGCATAAACCTCTCCATTACACGCTGGGTGACCTTGAGCTTTCTTATCAGACCCATAGTTAGCGACCATGTTTCACTACCGTCAGTCTACTACATCACTGGCAACACACACTGGTCATAGACCTTCGTCTTTAGACACTGCGGTAAGTTGGACGCGAAGATTTTACGGAGCTTCCCGAATGCTGCCCATCCGAGTTGGATGCGACGGGAGATGTCTTTCTCGAAGTTGGACTTACCTAACTGGATTGTCTGTCCAAGGTAAACGTAGTGGTCAACAACTTCGAGTGTAGTGTTCCCAACGTGAACTGAAGTGGGTACAACATGGGAATTTGACATGATTTTCGTCTTATCCATGTTTATCCTATGACCCAATCTTTGGGAAGCATTACGGAGATCTTCGAGCATTGTGTTCAGGTCCTCCAAGGTCTCAGCCATAAGGACTATATCATCAGCAAAACAAAGGTGTGTCAGATACTGGCCATTAATGTTGATGCCGAGTCCTTTCCAGATAGCTTAGAGATGTCCTCCAACGCAGCTGTGAACAGTTTCGGAGAAATGACGTCTCCCAGTCCTCACACTTCGCTGCAGTTGGATGGGATTTGTGCTCTGGTTCTGTAATCGGACTGACATGGTGGCCGAGATTATGTTATTAATCTTACAGATTTGTTTGATAACCATACTCCCCTCGTAGTAGTAGTTATGCACAATTTGTTCCTTTTTATGTTACAATATACAATATAAGCACCTACCTATTTAACTAAATAAGCATTCTGTATTGCGATCAAATGTTTCCCATTTTAATTTTAAACAAGTATCTAAATCAATGTAAAACAATATTGCGTAGAAAGCTGTGACAGCCGAACCGCTTCCAACTTCTATTGGATCGAAGATGGTCGACTTAGATATATTTCACCCGTCGCTTTGTTCTTCACGGACGACCGGACATAATTGCGGTGCTATTTTGATTATGATGTATCAAGATGAGATTTTAATAAGCTGATAAATGATGCGGTTTGGATGCTATTGTCTGGAAAGAATAAGAAATCTGTGGTTGATAGCGTTTGTGTTGTGATTGATCAACGAGGTGGCTATTGTGGCAAGTTTACTGTTTTCAATCAGCCTCTTTAAGAAGTGTTGAAAGTTCTGTTTGTGTTTTGTTTTTTAAACAGTAGTTGATCTTGTTAAGAGGTCAATATTTTAGCCTTGAAAAACATAAGTAAATATATTTTTCAGAGAGTTCAATAGTTTTGAACGCTTTATATAATGATCGAGAGTATTTTGTGATTTTCACCGGGTAAATAATTTCCCAAACAAAGACTTAAGCTCGAATACTCAGACATATCTTAAATTTAAGGGGCTCTTAAACATATTATGGCGTCTTTTTCATACCTTTGAAAAGCGACAAGTTATTTTTAACTAACTTCTAAAAAAAGGGGTGCTAATAAATTCGGTTCTATGTTTTTTATTAAGTTAAAAAACGTTTAATAATTCGGAAGTTATTGACTCGACAAGTGTAAAAGTTGATAAACGCACTTGCTTTAGTTTTCAGCGTAACATATGTCTACACTTTTCTGTAATCTAAAGTGGAGACAACACAATTTCACCCTTCGACAAAGCGACAGTAATAAAATTTTGCTCCAACGAGTCACATAATCGCCTTCTACGCTGCAGTTATTAAAGTGTCATTCGTCCTTGCAGTCCCATTTGTCATTCTTTTCAAATCACCCCTCTTCTAACACCATTTCACACTGCAAACGAACAAATGGGAGTGGAATCGTACACTATCTATCGAGTCATCTTGGCATTGTGCTAACTGTAATCCTTTTAATACAGGAGAATAACCAGTAGACACTGCGTACAATGTAGCATCTACTGTCATAGATTTAAAGTCTATTTTCTTTCTTTCTCCTTTATTTAAGTTAATAGTCGAGTCGCAGATGTGCAACGGAGTGTCTTCGTTGATTACGCGTTCGGAATACGAATTTAATTTGTGTGCAAGTATTAGGGTTTTGGCTTGTCACTGATAATGGATTTAAGGACGCCCGCAAAATATTAAGCGGCTGTGCTGGTAGGAAGCGAACTTTACTAATTTATCCTTATCTGTAATGGACCTTCTTTGTTTGTGGAACTTTTTAAATATTCATTTGTTTTTCTTTTAAATAATGCTTAAGGCTCAAATGGATAATTGTATAATATTAAATGGTTATTTATTTTGTTTCTATGTTTTTTATTTTATAGGAACATATTCTTATAGCGTTCCTAAGTACTTAAAAATGAACTGTATATCTAATCAAACAGTCATCCAAAGAATTCAGCAATGTCAGGTTAATATCTGTCTAGGGCGATGTCATTATTTTTAGTTTAGTAATTATTTTGACACTTGATATAAATTATTTATATAATAAAAAAAATATAAATATAAAATTTATTATTGTCAACAAAAATAAAAAATAAGTGTAATAAAACAAATTGAATATTTTTGAATAACTAAAAAGGAAATTATATTCACATATTATTATTAGGCAAGCTTAAATTACAAAAACTACGTCAGTTAAGATAAAACTGGATAAAACTAATTTCATTCAATCTTAAGTTAACATACATAAAGAAACTACTTTCTTATCTCAATCATCTCAATATCTACGTAACAATAACAGGCAAGTATCAACAAAAGGCCCGTCCATCTTAACTGCATACAATTAAACTGAAAATAAAGTCGTCAAATTATCTGCTAGCCTTGTAATTATACTTGGGAATTTATGCAAAACATCTCAGAGTGATTCAATCTTTTGCTGGCTTGAAATAATTAAGGCTATTCAAATTTATGCGCGCAATAAATTCATGGAGGCTGTGTTGCCCGTTTGTAATCGTTTGCATTAACTGTGTTACGGTTTATATGAAGAGTAATGGCTGCAAGTCAAGGTTGCTCTTATTGAGAGGTACAACCAGCAGAAAAAAAGAAGAAAGAAAAAATAATAGAAGTCAAAACTATCTCTATAGAAACCTTCGTAGAGTCGCTAATGCATAGAATTTCTTAAGGATTCATTTCTAAATTCATGGAGGCTGTGTTGCCCGTTTGTAGTCGTTTGCATTAACTGTATTACAGTTTATATGAAATGGCTGCAAGCCTCAAGGTTATTCTAATTGAGAGGTACAATTAGCAGAAAAATATAAAAGTCAAATTCAAAACTATCTTTATTGAAACCTCCGTAGAGTCGCTAAAACATAGAATTTCTTATGGATTAATTTCAAAATGTATAAGGGTTTTGTTGCCCGCTTGTAATCGTTTGCATTTACTGTGTTACGGTTAATATGAAGAATAATGGATGCATACCTCAAGGTTGTTCTTGTTGAGAGGTACAGGCAGCAGAAGAAGGTAAATGTCAAAGAAAAATTTTCTTTATAAAAACCTTCGTATAGTTTCAAAACATAGTATTTCAAAAGGAATATTTTTTTATGACCGTCGGTGAAACTCTTAGCCTTCATCATACCTGATGTTAAGTACTTATTGATAAGGCTGAAGATGGAAGCGAGCCTTCCGGAATCCTCAGCCACTGAAGAACTGGCTATCTTATCTCAAACTGCCGGAACACAACAATGCTGAACACATTGTTGTTATGGCGTCAGGCTTAGATAAGATAGTGGTAGCTAGCCAGGCGGACTTACAACAAGTCCTACCACCAACCTAACCGAATACAATATGTAGCACCATATGTAGCAATAGGTACCACCGCTGGGAATCGAACCCGGGACCCCTGGGGCCGATACCGGTGGTTGTACCACTAGACCACAGAGGCGGTTAAAATTCTATTTTAAATTCATGGCTGCAAACTTCAAGGTTGTTCATATTGAGAAGTACAGGCAGTAAAAGAATCTATTGTGACACTAAAGTCCACTAATGTTTGATAATAGTTATTTGTTATGCAAAGCTGGAAAGTTGGTTATTTAACGGCGAGTTACTCTATTGAAAGCTGAGCAAGTGAAGGATCCACGAGCGTAGCGAGTGGTTCAAAGATTGAATCCTGAGCGAAGCGAGGATTTCAAAGGTACATGACGCTAAAAACTTTTCTGCCGAGCGCAACACACAATTTTTCACCTCACAACAGCGAGGAACATTTTATGATTGTTTCCGCGGTCAACTTCCGGTAAAAACTTCTTTAAACATAAAGTTTAATCTAAATATACCTTATTCTTGTTGTTTTAATGATATAAAAAACTAAAATAAAAAGAGAGTATTATAGTTAATTCAAAGTTATTTAAAGTAGGAATATATTGTAACTTATAAATAACAATAAAAACTATTCCGTAAATGTTGACACTGACATGAGACACAAGATAAAGACAATTTAAAAATAAAGATCTATGTCACGTTCCGAAATCCAATCACAGGTTGTGAAATCTTACCCAGCCTAATATATATTTTTTATAACAAATATAATATTATTAATATTATATATTTAATCTTATTGTTATTGTTTTTATGATTCAATGAACTAAAATAGTATAATATAATAGTATAGTATAATTGAAATTTAGTGAATGTCTGTCTGTTTATTGTAGTTACCTGTTACTGTTTTGTTTTGTTTACCATTTGACATCTTTACATTTTCTTTTGACTACCTACTTGTACTTATTTAGTGACATCGTAATATTATTGACATTTGCAGTTTTAGTATTATGTATGTTTAGTTTACTATTGACATCTTAATTAATATGTTTTTTATTATTATGATCTATTTAATTTTGTTACTTTTAAACTGACCATAATTAATTTGTCTTTATAATAATTATAACATACTGGCGTTTTGGGATTACTGTAAGTCAGCATGTTCACAATTTAATTGATAAATAAATAAATAAATAAATTAATAAATAAATAAATAAATAAATAAATAAATAAATAAATAAATAAATAAATAAATAAATAAATAAATAAATAAATAAATAAATAAATAAATAAATAAATAAATAAATAAATAAATAAATAAATAAATAAATAAATAAATAAATAAATAAATAAATAAATAAATAAATAAATAAATAAATAAATAAATAAATAAATAAATAAATAAATAAATAAATAAATAAATAAATAAAATCAAAACGGAGTATTATTATTAATTTAAAGCTATATAAAATAAGAATAAAATGTAACAATAAAGTCAATAGTGCGATTCGGAGCGCATTATGACATATTTTTAGGTATTCAATTAAAAAAGTACTTTGCCGCGCTAGGCCGCAAAAAGCGCATTTTCTACGCCTAAACTGATTGACAAAACCTCCTTTTCAGAGCGTGTGAGGTGAAAAAGTTGTTAATTCGAAAATTTACACCTTTATAGAATGTGTAGTTTGAAAATGGGTAGGAATTCGACAAAAGTGTAGGTATTTTTATTTTATTTTATTTATTTTCCACCTTTTTTAAAACTTACAGCATAATAATATTGGAGTAATAAACAATTATAACAAAGTACAGCCATTTACAAGTTTTCACATTTAGATAAATAAAATAATACTTAAAGCCATTTTTAATCTAAAAAAATAACAAAATTAACAATTACTGCTAAGTTATATCTGACTTTTTTTTATTGAATACATCGAGATCTATGGTTTTTAATATGGAATTAAGTAATAAATATTAAACAATAAAATATACTAGAAAAAAGCAACTTCTAGTTGTTTTTTTCTAGTATATTTTCTTGTTTAATATTTATCACATAAAAATAGCATTGTAAAATTCAAAATTAAAAAAAGTTGGAATTAAGTAGTTTGGGTGCTCTGTTAATAAATGAATGAGACCGTTTTAGCGGAGGGAACATGCAATTGGTTCGTATGGCGCGTGGTCTTAATCGGTGTATTGATGTAAAATTTTCTTAGCAATTCAGGAGAGTCAATACTACCTTGAAATATTTTTAAGAGGAATGCATAAAATAAAAGTTGTAGAAAATTTTATGAGCTTTCATTATATGAAAGATGATTTTGCTCTACGAGGCACCGTTTTAAATATATTAGCGAATGTGCTAACTGAAAAGTGGGACCTCCCCCAACTCTGGCGTACCTTCTAGAGGCGGAGACTTTTAGTTGTATATTAGTATGTTTATGTATGTTTATATTAGTATGTTTACTCCCTAAGCACCCTAACAATTTTCTGAAAAAGTCGCTTAGGCTCCAGCTCACGCAATCTACAACTACCTAATGTTTGTTTGTTCCTCTTTCACGCAGAAACTACCGAAAGAATTTGTATAAAATTTGTTATGTAAGGACGTTTACTAGTAGACTAACACATAGGCTACTTTTTATTCCGATATTCTCACGGGAACTGAAACCACGGCGGATGAAACCGCGGGCAGCGGCTAGTAAATAACATGTACTCACAATCACATCAATTCTAGTTCAGGCTAATTATAGTATTTGTAAACGAATTTTCTAGGCTATAAGTTTTTAACACTGTATTGTTTTGGTTATTGAGTAAATTATTTATTATTATTATTATTATAATTATCTATCTAGAAGCTAATAATGAACAATATTATTAACTTCGTATTTTCTGAATTTTACTACAACAACACAATTAGCTTTTATATTTGCTTTTAGTTTAAGTTTTGCTGAAACAAATGTTTACTGCAGCACCCCCTGGTGAATTGTCACCGTTACACTTATAAAAGTACATTTACCAATCAAACTCAAACCCATTATTGTAAACTGCATCAAAATAGGACTATTAATTTGGGTTTTAATTAAACAAATGTTTATTGCAGCGTTAATACCAGCTTGTTGCAGTAAATTTCTGACTTGTTCATTGTCAAACTCGCCACCGTTGTCGCTAAGTACTTCTTTAATGCAATGACCAGCTCTTTTACATTTTTGAAGAACTTGCTTAAGCTTTTCACAAACTTCATTCTTATGTTTAAGAAAGTATACAAAGCGGTATTTGCTAAAATCATCTTTGAAAAGAACAAAGTATTTGTACTTGCTGAAGGAGCATGAAAACGGACCACATACATCTGTATGAAGTATTTCACCAGGCACTTCAGTTTTCGCTCTTGTCCCGAATTGTTTTCTATGTGTTTTTCCATAGATGCACCCAGTGCACAACTCTGAATCGAGAGGGAACTTTGATACCGAGTTCATTTTCGATAATCTTTTTGACATGTCGTTTGTTCTGGTGAGCAAACCTTTCGTGATAAAGCTGAAGATTAAACAAAGCGTTTATTTCAGAACTAGTAGGACTTTTGTCAGCTAATATAGTTCTGGCATTGATCTTGTAAAGTCCTCCATTCTTAGAACGTTTACCCATTAGAAGTATTTGTCCATTAGCTTTAAGGAAGCAAGTTTCTCTTTCAGAAGTGAAGACACTGTTTAATAATTTATCTTGTGCGGCCAGAACTGAGAACAGATTCTTTTTAATTGTGGGTACATACCAAACATCGTTAAGAATAATGTCTTGCTTTCTATTTTGTAAGTTAGCAACTAAGTGAATATTTCCTTTTCCAAGAGCATTGATTGTTGCACCGTTCGCAGTTGTCAGAGTGTTATTGCTAGTAAAAGATTCAAAACTGGAGAAAAAATCTCTGCGGTTTGTCACATGGTTTGTTGCACCATTGTCTACATACCAACATTCAGTATCCGACTCAATCACAGCATGGGCTGCTTGGTTACTCTCAATCTCCATGAGGACAGCATTCACTTTTGGATTTGCCTGGCTTGTAGAAGGCTTGGGTGGTTTACCATCCGATATCCACTTTTGACATGTCTTAATTTTATGGCCTAGTATGCCACAATAGCTGCACTTTTTCTTGATAAACTTATTATTACTATTCTGTGTAGCAAAAGCAGTTTCAGTACACCCGGTATTATTACGTGTAAATAGGGACTTCTCAAAATTGCACAGCTGTGTAGTTAGATTTTCAATATTGCGATCTTCTTTTGACAGGAGTAGCCAACTTGACTTAAAGGGAAAAAAGTTATCAGGTAAGGTATCCAGAATTTTACATATTAGAAGAACTTCTGGTAGATTACACTTGCATTCTTTTATCAATTCAATTTTTAAGTTGTACCACAAATTCTTTATCTTAGAAATGTGAGTGCCCATGTCGTGAAGAGGATCTTTGCAGTAATGGAAGAAATCTAGCGAGTAGGTGTACGTTTTGTCATCTGAAGAGCGATCAAATAGGCGATGCAGCTCATCCCAAACTTCTTTGGAAGTCTCTAGTCGCATAACTTTCTGTAGTGTATGATCTGACATATTTGCAGTTAATAATAGTAAAGCATTGCTGTCTATTTCATTGTATTTCTGAAGCTCTTCCCTGTATTTCAACAATTGCTCGGATGTGGCATGCTCACCTGGATGGACGGGCTTTTTGAGTTTGCCCTCAACTGCATCCAATCCTCCAGCGCTGCCACGCAACAGATGAGTTACTTTATATCGCCAAGTAGTCCAATTTTCTTGACCTTCTAATCTTCCGATGTCAATTTTTTCAAATTAGCAGTTTGCATTTTGACTTTGCAAATCGAGAAAATTGGCACTGGCTCGGGAATAAAAACCTCAATAAAATAATTCCGCTTAAAAAATTAATCCGAAGGCTCTGCTACCATGTTGAGGTCGTGATAATAATTAAAAGAACAGTAGGATTAAAATAAAGCAGAAATATAATAAATAACTTTTGACAAGACAATAAACAAGACCTTAGCAACAGTGACAAAAGAATAGAAACATCATAAAAAAAAAGGAAGCATACTAAAAAATATAAAAGGATATTCAAACTCTTTTACAGCCCCCTGGTGAGTTGTCACCGTAACTTTTATCTAAGAACATCCACTAATCAAACCCAAACCCATCTCTGTAAACCGCATCAAAATAAGACTAGTAGTTTTGGAGATAAATTGTAACATTGGTTTGCAAAACAAATGTTTACTGCAGCGCCCCCTGGTGAGTTGTCACCGTAACACTTATCTAAGTACGTTCACCAATCAAACCCAAACCCATTACTGAAAACCGCATCAAAATCGGACTATTAATTTGGGTTTTGCTCAAACAAATATTTACTGCAGCGCCCCCTGGTGAGTTGCCACCAAAACACTTATATAAGAACATTCACCAATTAAACCCAAACCCTATACTGAAAACCGCATCAAAATCGGACTTGTAGTTTTGGAGATAAATGGTAATTTGCAAAACAAATGTTTATTGCAGCGCCTTCTGGTGAGTTGTCACCGTCACACCTATCCCAGAATATGTACCAATCAAACTCGAACCGATCTCTGCAAACCGCATCAAAATCGAACTAGTAGTTTTGGAGATAAATGGTAACATTGGTTAGCACAAACAAACAAACAAACAATCTCTCGCCCCAAACGCATATACCGTCTCCGTACCGTCGTTAGTAAAAAGTAAAAAAGTACCAACGAACTTATTAAAGTCATACTAGTCAAGAATCAATTACTATAATGTCCCAAAGTTTTCGTGTTCGACAAAGTTCCTCTAATAAACCAGCCCGGACACATTGTGGAGGTTATTAAAAGTAATGGATTGTGTCCATATTCGGCCCGACACGCTCAATAGCTTATTTATAACAACTGTTAACTTTAATTTCTATAAATTTTCACTTTCTAAGTCCTTCGTGAAGCTTGTTTAAGGGTGACCACATACGTGATGGTTACAGTAAAAAAATAGTTCGACAACTTTCTGTGAGATTTAATTTTATTCATACGCATTATAACTATTACGAAAAACGGGATTTCTACCATGTTTGTATTTCAAATAAAACGACTTTTACGGATCACTAGTGCACAGTTTGTTTACACGAGTTTAGATCTAATATTTTGTGTGTTTTTAAGGTAGACTTATAAGTATCCAATCAACCCGTGACCACGGCAGCTGAAAACGTGCAAAAACGTCGGGAAAACCAAAAAGACATAAAAACCAAAAAGATATTTCGGCGCAGTTAACTGAAATATCGGGGTACCGTTTTTCGTAATAGTTATAGTGATTATGATCATGAAAGTTTAAAATATTAATTTATGAGAAATGTGTTAGGAGTTCGTATTTAATGTTTTCTAAATCGTTTGGATTTTAATTATATTATAAAACTGTAAAAAAATACACTTTTTTGCTATTCGGTATTCCAAAAATCAAATAAAACCTAAAAATAAGACCTAAAATTGCGAGGGAAACTATTTTATAAGTATTTTACCACACTGGGTGACCTCTTAATTGTTCCTACTTATAGTTTTTTTAAACATCAACAAACTCAAACTGATGGCTGTTATTGTCTTGCTATAAATACGCGACTGAAAAGTGATAAACAAATCTGTTAAATTTTATTCCGTGTTGTGATTTGATTTATTCAATGCTTAACATTCTAATCGCGTTCGCGGTGCGCGTGCGGCCGACCTAATCCCAGTTAAACTCACTCGGGGTCTATTAAATTTATCGGCTGTGAAACGAGATGTCTAATTCGGACTGGAGTGCATTTTGTTTGCTATTAACGGATAACGGCAGTCACATGTGAAAGAACAGAGACTAAGTTTCCTATTGGTATAAGAAAATAGTGTGTATGAAAAAAAAAACAACAGGTTGCACTCTGGAAGTGCCGGCAGAAGTGAAAACCGCTTTAACGAAACAGCAGGAGCAGACATATATTTTCGCCGCGCGGTAGAAAGAGAGGGGGATATTACTACCTCTCCTACGCCCGCGCTGGCGATCTACTCTTCCTCCGTCTTACGAATTTTCGATCAAGGTCACGTGTCCTAACGCGACTTTAACATTTTTTACCCATCCCAAAAAAATTACATTCTGATGTGCACAACGCCGCACGTCTTAGTCCCACTTGCGTACAGCTAGGATAACGCATTTAACTCAGAGTTAATACTGCTTTTGCATATATCTAACTCTGAGTTAAATGTTAACCTAGTTTGGCGCAAATGGGCCTTAGTATGATAAGACAATGATTGCTCAAGCAGTTTTAGTTTTTCCTCTGTTCTCCGACTTTAGTCTGTGTTAGGGTGAGATTTAGCGGCGCATCGTGGGTGGCCTACTAACGCCCGCGATAAAATATGGAATTGTTTGTTTTATAATTAAGTTTGTTTAAGTTTTATAGCACGCGTCTAAATTTATTAAAATTTAGTGAGTCAGATGTGAAACTGTCGTAAAGTATTAGAATTTCAAATAAAATAAAGTATATGAACAGTTAGAGATAAGGTAGTCAGGGGGCTAATGGTCTAATTTTAAAACCTATTGCAATCCCTTTCAGTTCGTAATTTGAAAGAATTAACATACTTCAGGCCGTCACTATTTGACATTTGAAAGGGATTGTGATCTGGCCGCTATTTGAAAGGTATTGAATAAACGAAATTGAATGCAAAGTGACAGACGAAAATATCTTTAAAATGTATGGAGAAGTGTCATTAAAAACATTAAAGAGACTAGAGGTTACACAATTCCATAAATCACTATC
The DNA here is from genome assembly GCA_910589605.1 of Chrysoteuchia culmella. NCBI lineage: Eukaryota > Metazoa > Arthropoda > Insecta > Lepidoptera > Crambidae > Chrysoteuchia > Chrysoteuchia culmella. The sequence goes on from OU342653.1 coordinate 15,749,987, forward strand.
ACAATAACAATACCTTTGAAAGGGATTGTGATAGATTTTGAAATTAGACAATTAGGGGGCAGTTCCTCAGTGTTTGGGGATTCGGGGAGAGGCTCGCTTCCATCTTCAGCCTTATCGATACTTAACAACAGGTATGACGAAAGCTGAGTCTCCCCGTTGTTCATAAAAAAAAAAAACCTACATAGAATCCATAATATCCAAACTCAAAAGAAGGTTCGCTCAATATTTTTCAAGTACCTAAAAAGAAATACGGTTTTAGAATTACCAATTTGGAATCATATTTTATTAAAATAAGGTCTAAGTGTTATTTGATATTTAAATAGACATTGCTTTTAGTTTTATCAAAGAACTTGATATTGGCCTTTGAAAGTCCCTTAGAGGCCCGGGTCGACTTTGAATAAATAGCATATTCTGTTGTAAGATGTATTTATCAAAGATTTTGTTTGATGTTACTTAGGCCGACTCATTTTAGTAGATTGGAATTAAAAGCGCTCTATTGTGACGTAAACGTGCATAAACGCACATTGATTTTAAACAAAGTAAAATGAAATGGAATGTTTTATTTGAAATGTTGCGAAAAGAAATTCATAATTTTCGGTATTACTTTAGGTTCAAAAGTCTTTTAGGCTCAAATGGCAATTTTTATTATTGTAGAAAATACATATCGAGACATCTCTACCAATAGTATTGATGAGAAAGTGTGAGTCTGTTACTTTTTTGAACGTAAACGAAAAACCAATTTTGATTAATTTTGCCATAGATGTAGATCAAACCTGGATAAGGAGAACCTTATTTGAGTTTGAAACTTGTCGCAATAAAAAGTTAACCATTGGAAGCTCAGTCTTATACCTAAGAAGAAGCTTATTAATAGACCTTCAGTATTTTATTAACAAAGCTGGGTAAATCTACGGGCGGTTTGTACGCCGTCATTGTAGTCGACATATAAAGTGTCATGGCATAATTGTGCGAAAATAATAAAGGTTATGCTGCTAAACGCTACTCGTCTGGGACCAATATTCGTAACTGGACACGAGGACAGAATTTTATTACTCTAATAATATAAAAATATGTTGAGGACAATGACCGCATTCAAACCGACCGTAGATTTACCCATCTACTCTTACCTTACCTATCTGTTAGAGATTAAGAAAAAAAAACAAAATTGACGAATTACGTAAGTACTTGAATTGATATAGGTACGTGTATAAGTACTGTACTAATTCATTATGTGACAAAACGCGATCGTTGTTCGCTATCGAAAAACCAAATTGCCGCTTACGTCAGTGTGTGTAAATTTTTTATTATAGGTACCTATGAATGTTTTATGGAACAGGGTTCTATTGTTTCCAATTTCGTTAGCTTTTTTTTGACATGGCTTCACCGACGTGTGGCAAGTAAAAACATTGAATAAAACATGATCCGAACAGACCGTATGAAAGTCAATTGTACATTTGGATGCATATCAACGTCGACGGTTGCACAAAAATCGTTCTTCTTATGTACGAGATAAGAACGTCAAAATGTTAGACTTAGGTGGTGTTGACTGTACATTTTCTTCTTTTTAATTCGTCCAAATAGGGAACAGTGTTCATTTTTCTTGGCGCTTACTTTGTAATGAAGTCTCTTCTGTGTTGTATGTATTGCGTATTCTCGTTAACTGTGCTGCATAGAAGTAGGAAAAAGAGTATTTATACTGGTGTAGTGAACTAAATAAATAAACAAGTAAATATACGCAGCCAAGAGAGGTAATACGTTGAATTGGAACTCGTACTTAGAATTCTTAGAAACACGTATCTAATTCACTTTCCAAAATTTTTGTAGCCACTGATACGTCACTAAACGTCAATAAATTTTAAATTATTATTCCGTAGTATTTATTCTATTTATTGCCATCAAAATAGATAGTAAGCCATGAAATTGTAAATGAGATCGAATATTTCATACTTTATGCCGAATAAAGTATGGCATATCATCCATAATTCTGTGACACCCTTTTCCCTTACGTACCTATATCGGAGAACGGTCCCATCTTTCCTAGCAATGAATACATACATAGTGATATGAAAATTGCTTAAGTTTATTTTAGATATTGGATCTACTTTTATGGAATGGCTTTCGGTTTCTATAAGCTACGACTTCATACACCAAAAGTATTTTTTGTAGACATAACACATTACCAGTGTCGTAGCTTAATAACTTACTTTTAATGACGGTAAAATACATTAATATTAAATATTTGGGACATAAATTATCACAATTCACAAAGCGGAGCTTGCACTATCCAAATTATGACTTATATACCTCATTGAGAAACTTATGAGGAAGCGTACTAAATGTAGCTTGTGAAGACTCTTCATAGGGTTTTGATTGGGTATAGTTAAGAGTAATCTTAACATAAAACTGACTATTAAACCTACCCGATTTGAGGTGTCGTAATCGGGTATATTTAGGAACTAACGATTTGTTATTACTTACTACTAAAGATATCTGGACAGAGCATCGACTGACTGATTCATCATAGAGACTAAACTACTATACTTAGCTGAAAAAGTTAACAGTAGTTTTATTTATTATTATTTTTATTGATAGTACTTGGAATTTATTAATTAAAATTCAAATTTAAATTCAATATCATTTATTTAGTCTAGGCTGTGTTACAAGCACTTATGAACGTCAAAGAAGCTACGCCATCGGTTCACAAAACCTACCTATCAGTAAGGTTAATTTCCATCACAAAAAGGAACAAGAATATTACATTTTATGGTTATTGTAACCGTAAACAATTTTCAACTGGCAAAGAAAGACTTATCTATCATACATTACAACATTTCACGCATTACAATATTACTGTACTGCAATTGTGAGGAACATACAGGTCAGTATAATTTATTTTAGAAAAAATATTTAATCTTTAAGCACATCATTAAGATAAGCAAACTGAAGTAGACCCATTTCCGCTGGCGGCACCCGTTCACGAGCATGACGCATGAACCAGCCATCGCTTCGCTCAACCATATTTTAGGGAACGTAACGACCCGCCTCACACGACACCGCCGAAGAAACGTTTGAGTGAGCATGACGTACTTCTAGTACTTATTTTAAGCTTTAAATATTAAAAAAAAAAATATCTTGGTTTTTTTGCTGTTGCTATTATAACAGCAAAAAACAAAGATATAAAGTGCATTAACGTAAGACACAACTTACAATGTTACTAGAATCAATGCTAGAAAATAATAATAAAAAGCAGTAAATATAATAATTTATTTCTTGAGATCATTTAAATAAAATAGAAATTTTTTTATTAGGCATTTGGCTTATATTATCATTAAGACAATGTTGCCTTTTCCATATTTTTTTTTAATTTAAAGAGATTGGATTCTATTTTTAGTTTTCACCAGACCTCTCGACGGCGACCTTAACGACGCCTTTTTTGCAAACGCTTTTTAAACTTTATGTTTTGAAAAAATAAACTGTTTCGCTTCGGATATTGTTTTTATATTTTTTATGCTGGATATTGTTTTTATATTTTGTATGTAAATTTTTGTTTTGCCTTCATATTAAAAAGGGAAGTTACTAAAACTCAACTCAACTATCTATACCCGGTTTCGGCCAAGCAAGTTATTGTGTCGAAATCGGGTATATTTAGTAGCGCTTTATTATAAAATGGTGCTCCTAAATATACCCGAGCTGCGTTGTTTTGAGTGGTCTTGGTGAGGTACATTTAGCGGGGTCACTTGACAAATTGGATCTTCAAACTATACCCGACCCGGCCCAGCTCCATGATGTCACCGGCGTCCCCACAAGGTACATTTAGTAAACACGTTGTGAGGAAACCTGACGTTATCTTGTTTTGAAATGTAAAATGTCCTGACTGACGCACAAACTCATACTCATTTTCGAGCGGCCACTATTTCTTTTAAAACTGCGGTAGATAAGTAAAATAAAGCAAGAAATATCCCTAATACCAGCTTCTCTTTAACCAAATGAAAACAGATCCATAAAGAAACTTGCGAATAACTCGCTCGCCAACTTAAAATTCTTTGTTCAACAAAAGTAAAATTAGCTTAACTCGCTTAAATATAACTTTATCCTCTCACTTTAAATAAGCAAAGTCATTCTACAAGCGTACCACATACAAATTTAATTCTCTATTAACAAACATTTAAATGCAAGGCTCGGAGAAGAAGGTAATTAAGTTGAAAAAATGCACTGAAAACATTCTTAATGAAGGAAACGTTACTTACTTTAACTTTTAGACAAACACGGCAGTAATATTTAAAGGCTTATTTATGAATCATCTAACGTTGATACTAATAATTAATGTTATTCTCACAAGACGATCATTGTTATTTAATTAAATCGACATAATTATATTATTATTAACCTAAGATAGCGTGTTTTATTTCCCATTTCTTCAATATAGATGAAGGTTGTTTCAGATTTATGTTTTTTACCAAAAGCTGGTAAAAATTCATTAAAACCGATACAGTGGTTCAGGAAACTCTGTCTGTTTATGATGTTTTTACGCCTGGTAAAAGTCCATGAAAACCGGTACAGTGGTTCAGGTAACTCAATAACTCTGTCTGTTTATGATGTTTTTACGCTTAGTGTGAGTTTTTTTCACCTTACTCGCTTACGCCGATGTGTGCGAATTGAATTAAGGCGATCTGACAACATTTTACTCTTACGCGATGGTAACGTTTGGACATATGCAAGCTCACACTGGCCCACAGGCGTAAAATACCGCCGCCATGATCAACGATTGTGATTCCAATACTTTTTTCACCCCATATACATACAGTATTCAGTTATGTTGCTGGCAGGACGTCTTTTGAACTTAGTCTGTATGGATTTCCGTCAGGTGACGCCTGATTCTATTAAATAATTGCGCAAACCTATCCTCTCGTACCTACCTATAGTCCCTCATTATGAACGAACCTACGTGAAAACTGTTTTGTTCCGGTTTCTTACTTAGGTTGCCTACATTGCCGGTAATTGAGGAAAATAGGTGCAAAGTAGCACTGGACCGGATTTCCAAAGGTCGCGGGTTCGATTCCTGTCTGAGAATTCACTTTTGGCCGAGTCAATTTTTTCCAATATTTTTCTATTTAAAAAATGTACCATAAAGTAGCATGAGTTTTTAGCTTTTGGTCCGCTTTCAACGGGGCCTGAGCTTTTGATATTACCCTAATGAATTTCACGCAAAGCATACTCGTCTGTAGGGTTTCTAAGTATGCGCATGAGGTTCGGAAGCCACTGAAAGTTGGCCTGAAAGCTTATTACCTCTTGTTAGTTTAGGCTAGACGGACCTTTGTGCAAAGAGCCAGTACTTTACAGCTTGTGTTATGGAAACTGTATAGCATCTCGATTCTGCTAATGGTGTGGAATATAATATCCAATATTAATACTCATGTCATCACCGACTGATAAGTTGTATGACAGATCTTTTAAACAGATTTTTTTTTTGAAAATATGACGTCGGCCACAATTGAATTCTCAGATAGAACTCGAACTCACTACCTTTGGAAATCCGGTCCACTGAGCTACCGAGACTTGCGGACTACCGTCGAAATTCTCCAATACTTTTACATTTTTTAATACGCTGTAGGCCAGCTTTCCTAGTATTGATGTGACAACGTCATAAAAATAACATGGAAAAATGCAAAAGTTCAAAAATCATAAAAAGATCATTTGTCAGTTGTAATATGAAAAAAATGCCAAATTATATTCCAAGTAAGCTATCCAGAACTTACCAGTCTGTGGAGAGACCGGTCCTTAGACTATGCTTCAATGAACTTCAATACGAAACCAGAAAAAAATATAAGTACCTACCCGCTACATGTGACAAAATATCAAAAATGTATTTGAAAGTCTGACCAAATAAAATAAATACCCTCGCCATTTTGTGGAAAAGTTATGAACAAATTTCTGCCAATAATTTTTAATATTAACTGTCTGATTATTATGTAACAATGGAAATGTGGGAGGCCAGGCCTAGTTTTTTTTATATTCCTAGTCAGATTTTAAACCGATTGAATGAAGATCTCTAAATTTAATCATCATGACATGTGATATTGCATAACATTCATTTTATAGGTAGGTACTTGTAATTTTAACAATACTTATTTTCATATTCCTCCATCGATAATACTTATTGCATGTAAAAAAAATTACAATCGCGTTGCGCAATAATTTTTATTGCATTCGTTTTTGTAGTAACGAGATATCGCCGACATGTAATCGAATATGTGTCCGATCCACCAGACCGTTTATCAACGCACAACGGATATGTTTTTTCATATACGTTGTTATAGTTATAGTTATAGTTGTTTTATTTCAATGTTTTTTCATGTCCAATATACATGTACAGTTCACAACACATCATGTGTTACGCAACTGTTATATTTGTCGAAATGATTTTTGACTTTATGATATTAGACGTTGGGTTCGGAATCGATTGCGCGACATATGATATTAGATTAGCATTTTAAGTTGTCGAACAATTTAGTGCTTTGTCATTGTATCTATTATATTTATTTATTAAGAAGATGTATTGCAAAGCTTTTTGTGCAAATATATTTCAGATAATTGTATTCCATATTTTTTAACATTACGACGATGTTCTCAATACACCAACTGAGATAATTATTGGTGAAGTAAGCATATACAGACTACTATGAAATTGAAGTAAACATCGCTGCTTTTGTGGCAGATTAACATCATAGTACTTTAAAAAATCTCCTAGCAAAGCGTCAAAACTTGATCCCAACAAAATGAATGGAATCCCGAATTCCATTAAGCTAATCAAATAAAGGGCCAACTTTTTATGGCGCCAACAATCGATATACTTTACAATGCAGCAAATAAGAACATGGTACAAAATTAGGTTGGGCCTCGAGATTTGAATAAGTAATTCGGAGGAGATATAAGGTAAACATCAGTTGGGAGCTCGATGGGATCGGCGCGGATTTCAGCGGGTCGCTCAATAGCAATATTGGCAATGGATGGGGTGGCCACGAGGACGGATACTGTGACGGACATATATTTTTCTCTACTACTTCTCCTTCTTTCGTGTGGACAGCAAACTTAAATTGTATTGGCCAAAAAATTAGCTACTTGGACTGCAGCATCAGTAGCCTTCATCAGGTCTACCCGTGTGCAGCTGTACATACACGCAGGGTACGAAATCAAATGCCTCATAGTTTGGGGAACAGCATGAACCTGCACTCCAAGTTGTTATTATAATTAAGGTAAGTGGGGTTACCCGAACAAGTTTTATTGTTACTTTTGCCGACCATCATCCTCAGTCTAGTTCGGTCATTCTCACGACAAGGCGTTCTTCGTATAAATTCCGTCACGATTTTAATTTTTCATTATATTCTTACGATAAAACTTGAAAAAACACGTCAAACTATGGCATTTCAAAAAACTATTAAGTTTTGAATTTATGAAGTGATAAATTTTTGGCGTGACAAAAATTAATTCGCGATGGCGAGAATTAAAGAATTGCTCAATAAGTTATGAATTTATTTTTTAATAAGTCATACACATAATTAATCAGCATAAAAGTATTTTTTCAGATGTGAATGGCCAAAAGAAAACTACGGATAAATTCAACGATGCATTTCTGCCTAATAATCATTTAACTTATAAAAAATTCTGGTATAAGAGAATAAAATTAAATACGCAAACGGAAATTAGTGAAATCGAAAACCATGCGAACGGAAATAGGTACTTACGTTATTTACTGTGACAGTGTAACACATAGGTACGTGACATCGACGGCTTCGGTTGACTGCCGCAGCACTACTGACTAACGTATTCCGAAGATTGTTATAATTTACTCAGCTAGTGAGGTATTCGCAATTCCTTAACCACGTGACAAAAATTAGGTACAATGAACGGATAAAGATATTTTTCTTTCTATCTTAATAAATACCTTAATAAATAACAAAATGTATTAATTTACTTATACTTTTGATACATTTTAAATACAAAAATATTGGAAAAAATCAACTCGTCAAAATCAAATCAACATCTGAGAATTCACTTGTGGCCGAGTTGATTTTTGGTAAACGCTAACGCTGATAAAAGTTGAAGGTGGAATCACGCTTCTCCCGAAATCCTCAAACATTTTAAATCAGAATACTCTGCAGGGTTCAGAATAATTCAAATCAAAATGCATGGTAACTACCTCTATATAGTCAAGCGTTTGGTACTTTTGGTTGGTATTTTATTAATCGGTCAGTGCGTGGGATGTTTTAGTACTTTGAAATTAGACAGGGTTATTTCCGAACCAAATTCTAGAATACATTAAAACTGTTGTCATCTTAAAAAATGTGGATTTACGGTTTTTTTGCTAAAGTCCCAGTAAACTTTCAAGCGTGGTGTCCCCAGCATTAGGCCCCAGAGGCGACTTTATAAAAGACGGACGCTCGCAGCCTTCCGAGTCCCGATCCTTCCGTTTCGTTCACAATAAAACACCTCCCCCTTTGCTTACTCTCTTCACCATTCACGCTTATTGAAAATCTGTTAATATCTCTTCAAAATTTGTATTACCGTTTTGTTATCGGTGATTTTCGTTTAGCTTCGTCAGGGGAGTTGTAATGTTCTTTTAGCTGGAGATTTGAATTGTTAATATAAGCTAAATACTTAGAACTTATTAAATTAATTTATGATTAATGAAACGTTTTAAGATAAGCTGTTCAATTTTTGTTGTTTGTGATTTTTCATTCCTCCCACAACCTTTGACATGAGTAACGAAAACTGAAATGCTCTGTTATTTTGCGCACATTTTGTGCTAATTTTGTATTTTTTCTTGTGCCACCGACGTTTTTGCACTGACCAGCGTGGCGTTTAATGGCCTATACTCCTTACCCATTCATAAGAAAGGCCAGTGGAGACGTTAAATAGCTGATGTGATGATGGAGACACGGCACAATTGAACAGATATTTAGGTTAACACTACAAAAAACCTGATTAAACATTTAATCATTTTATTTAATTAATTCATCAAACCCGAACCGGACACCGGTGTCCAGAGAACAATGGAAAAAATATTATTTCTCATAATCCGGGGGCCGAAAGGTAGAAACATTTAACGATTAGTAGTATGTACCAGTTACAAAGACACTTCTCAGTGTATGCTCTTGCGTAAATAACTTTATAATATAAATAAATAACTTTGAATTAACTATAATACTCCCTTTTTTTATTATTTTAGTTTTTTATATCATTAACACAACGAGAATAAGGTATATTTAGATTAAACTTTATGTTTAAAGAATTTTTTACCGGAAGTTGACCGCGAAACCAACCATAAAATGTTCCTTGCTGTTGTGAGGTGAAAAAAGGTTCAAGACGCTAAAAACTTTTCTGCCGAGCGCACTCGGCAGAAAAGTTTTCATTTGATAATTTTTGTTTCAATCATTCTTGTTTCAATCAATCCTAGAATCCTTTACTTGCTCAGCTTTCAATAGAGGTAACTCGCCGCTAAATAACCAACTTTCCAGCCTTGCATAACAAATAACTATTCCCGCGTTAAAGTGTTCATTTGTTGTTTTTTTTTTAAACAGCTATGTATTTGCAAGCCAGTTCGAAATTTAAATAAAACATTTGATAAGTACCTCCTTGGTTGCCATATTTTGGGGTAAAAGATCGTTCCATTTATAAATTACACGACAGATAGGTATGAGTTTAGTATGTAATTTATTTGACCGCGGAACACGACAGATATGGATTTTCATACAGCTTTTGCCGGCCGCTGCTCGCATGTACTTATGTGGCCAGTACAGCTATATCAATTTATCTCGAAGAAGGTTGTCAAAATAATGCTCATATTTCCAAGCATGTTTGAGAAAAACATTTTTCCTTCTCTGTTATGTTGTATTTAAAAGAGAATAACACGAGACGTATTATTCTTTAACATTAAATGACGTCTCTGAGTATGGCAGTAAGAAATAAACACAACTAAACGAAACGGAAAGTAGCTACATACCTATCGACCAAAACATTCAAAGGCAGCCGTTTTATTACTTAAAACAAAGATGTCAATTTGTACAGAAAAATGGTTTGTTTGCGGTTTTCTAATTAGACAAGGAGAGTAATGGCGGTGTATTACGATGGTACGGAGGGAATATTAATTAGGAGAGACCTTTTCAAATTAAAGATGGCTGGATGTATACGAACAGTTTATTATTTATTTTAGCTTTTTGGAACGACTAGCGGCAGCCTGCGGTTTCACACGCGTGGTCCCGTTCCCGTGGGACTATTGGGATATCTACTAGCTGTGTGCCAAATTTCATCCAAATCCGTTCAGTAGTTTTAGCGTGAAAGTGTGAAGGGCCCGGTAAATGATTAAAATATGAGAAACACGTTTGTTAAATGAATTTACGGGAGTAAAATGCATCAAACTTAGCCGCAGACGGTCGAATAAATTTGACAAACATGAAATCATGACATCTGACAGAAAGACAAATAATTTTATCGTTTACGGGGCGCTTAACAAACTAAGTGACATGTTTTTACATTAATAATAAATAAATATTTGCATACAATCACACCAATTATCTAGCCCACGTTAAGTTTCATTAAGAACTTGTGTTATGGATACTAGATAACGGATAAACATACTTATATACTTTTTTTCTGTAAATACATACTTAATATACATATTAAACACACAGACCAAGACAAATAGACATGTTCATGCACACAAATATTTATCTTGTCCGGGGATCGAACCCGGGACCTCCGACGCAGAAGGTGGGGTTAGTACCCCTGCGCCAAACAGGTCGTCAAAATATTGGTAGGATAGGACTATTAGGATAGTATTTTATATTTTCAATCTCAATCAGCGCCTTTAATGTTCTGCCAAGCCCCCTAGGGATATAAAGCGTGTGTGTAATATGTGTGTATTATTGTAAGTAATTTTTTTAAACTAATATTATAAAGAGGAAAGTTTTGATTGTTTGTTTGCTAGTTTGCAACGAATAAACTCAAAAACTACTAAACTTATTTGGATTAAATTTGGTACACAGATAGATAACCTGGTTATGAACGTAGGATCCCAATATTCCCACGGGAACAGGCACCACGCGTGTGAAACCGCGAGCGGCCGCTAATCTTTCATAACACGATATTATGAGGTAATACTGTTGATGTTTCTTAATCTAATTTACGTTAAATGTTTTGTATTTGTATTTTTGTAATGGAATGGCCATATAAAACTGTAGCTAGGTCACTATATCATGGTATAACAAAAACAAGGGCTCGGAACTTGGTGTGACACAATTATAACAAACTTTACCCATTAATAATTCGTTTTTGCTTGAGCAGTATTCACTCATTATTTATTTACTTATAATTATTAAAGACACATCTCATTGTAGGCTACATTTTTGTTTGTCCACTCAACAACAGATGGCGTTAGTAGTTACGATTCACAAGATCTATTAGGTGAATCGTTCAGGTTTTTAACATTATTTATTTATTTGTTTATATAAATGAATCTGGAACAGATCTGTTTCATGTGAACACCTTTAAGGATCCATGGGATGATACAGGCATACCAAGGATGAGTTCTGTATCGATCAACAAAAAAAAAATGCTTTACTTGTCTCTCTAAACATTTTCTCGCCTAAGAAATGGTGTTACTTATTCGTTATTTAGCAAAGGTTTTCTATATCATTGAAGAATTATATGTGGTATACAACTTATAATGAGACTAACTTTTCCTGACAGCTTTCAGAATTGTATATCTGTAAAAAAAAAGGTTGTTATTTCTTAATTTGTTTTGAAACCGTGATTAACAGTATTGGTTTCGAAATTATTATAAGAATATTAAGTTAAATAAGTATAATTGTCAATTTTAAAGTGTTTGTTGATCCCTATGAATGAAAAAAAAACTTGTGTCAAAAAGGTAAAACATATTGTTTTTTATTATATATTGTTGTTAAATGGATGTACTTATCCATTGTTGTTGTACTTACCTAATTAATTTCATTTTTTTATGAATAACGGGGGCACGCTTAGCCTTCATTATGCCACTGATGTTATGTATTGATAACGGTGAAGATGAAAGCGCGCCTTTCCCGGAATTCTCAAGCACTGAGGAACTGGCTATCTTAGCTCTAACTGCCGGAACACAACAATGCTGAAAACATTAATATTATTATGGCGTCAAACTTAGATAAGATGGTAAGTACTGCCACGAATCAAAATATATTTAAAGTCAAGCTAAGTATTAGCTGAACTTGTGTAATATACTATCAGAATGTACCTACCCCAAAACAGTGTTTTTATTTTAGTAGACTAATCAACAATAAGTACCTTCACCACGATCACTAATAATTAAGTACCTAAGTACACAAATTGTGCGAACAACCTCTCCACACACCGCAAAAAAAACATTATCCGAAAAACCAACTTTCGAAATTAATATTTCAACGACCAGATTTTATCGTTCCTATATCATATTTATTACTTCATAGCTACCTGATCATGGGACAGTCAAACAGATCAGTATTCGATTACGAAAACAGTCACGCGTTGCGACACAAAAAGTGCCGACAAAAGGTGATCGGCGACGAGCGGCGGCGCGGTGGCGACCGCGACCGTTTTTTCCGGTGTTACTTAAGTTACACACTGTTGCTAAGTTTGCCAAAAAAATCTGCAATTGTGAAAAATCAAAAGTTTGCGCATTTGTATTGCTATCATTTCGTACATTCCAAGTCTATTTTAAATAATTTTTAGAATCATAATATTTGGTAGCGATGTCAACCTTATATTCTACTCTGATTAAATCTAGGTATTCGTCGTTTCCGGTATTTTTTGAGAAGTCAATGTTCAAGTGCCTTCCTATGAGTTTGTTAATGCAATATAAAATGTATGTTGTAAGTATGAGATATTGTGCTATATTGTGTAGTCCAGTATTTTAATCACCATTATTTCAATATTGAGATAGCAGCTGATTGTACACTGGAGGAAGCCCGTATTTGGGGCACAAAGTTCATTAACACAGCCACATTGTACACTGGGTACCTATAAGTGGGTGAGACCTACCCCCTAAAACCCCGCCGATCCTATTAGGATAGCCGGGGAAACGGGGGTGGCGAGAGATAGGGTGCCTGTTCAGGTATCCTAGGTGACCCCAGCATAACCGAATGGTATCTGTAAATAATGGATTCCACTCACTTAAAAAAAAAAGGTAGGCCTACCTCAAAGATCAGTCCTGCCTGCGGCATCTAGTTAACCCCTGTAATATGAGAAATAAATTAATTTAGCTTTATCCTATGTTATGAATAAATATTATAAAAAACTATAAATGATTATTGAATAAGTAATAAAGAATTACTTATGTCATTCTTCTGAACTGTATGTCACAGTCTTAAGGGCGTCTCTTGTCTTAAAATACACCTGCTTAGAATTTTGATATTGAATTCCCGCACTCAAAAACCAGAAAAGAAGACCTCCTTTCTTTTACTACCATTGAGTTTTGTAAAGAAAAAAGGAAAAAAATAAAAGAGCTTAAGGTTCAAAATATTCTGGTGCAGACTGGTGTCAAAAGTTCACGGTAACTGAATAATACATGCTTTTTACATAAAACTTCTGATTTCGTAGAAGAAAAAAATTACCTTCTATAATTTTAAGAATTAATTATTGTCCTATGAATCATGGTACCTACTAGTTTCGTTAAGACAAGACAAGTAAAGTTTCCAAAAGTCATATCAGAAAATTAATGTAGGTACTAAAGTATGTATTAAATTTAGCCCTAATATTCAGAAAGCTTTTTAAGAAAGCTCCTCTCTATCTTCTCTCATAAAAATCCTCTTTTACTTTAAAAATAGTATTACTTTAAAACTAACCACAGGACACACACACTACACATGGTTGTGATTTATTACTATCATTGTCACAAGCAAACTTTAAATACACATTTAGTAGTTTCCAACCGATTTTGGTTCAAATCGAAATTAAATACACTAATTAGAGTATCAGTGTGACACCGTAGGATTAATGGCCAAATATTTATAAATTAAAGGACACCGCCCAAGAGAACGGTCTGTTTCTTTGTCCAAACCAAGGAGGCGTAAATAAAAAATACTCTTGTCAAAATCGTCTTTTGTTATGCATTGACGCGTAACGCCCTCTGTCGAATGTATCAGCCGACACATTAATTCTGAAACAAAGGAATAAGGTGTGTCAATATGAACAGCAGGGTTGGCACAACTATGTATCCAACTTTTTTTGTAGGCTCTTTTGATTTTTCAGTACAATATTGCGCAGATTAAAAGGAATAATAAATTATTATTCTCATAAACACTCTAAGTAGTTTCAGAGAATGGCTAGTCAACATTTTATAAAAGAACAATAAAATAAAATCAGTTTAAATAAAGGCAAAACATCTTGAATATTTTGGTCCTCATCTGTAACTAAAAAATGTACTAAAAGCTATTTTACTTAGGTAATCCTTTTTTAATGTAAACTCAATCTATCATTCTAAGTCTCAAAATAATCTTAGTTGTATTAAAATGTCTTTTTTGACAACCCTAATGTAACAAACAAAAAGCCGTAATGAAGATAAAACGGTCACGGAGCAAAATCTCAGAGGCAGGTGGTATCGATGTCACCGCACCACTGTTCACAGGCCTCTGCAGATTTACCAAAGAGTATGTAGCTTTATAGCTACAAGGAGGTTTTAAGATGAAGCAAGAATAATATTATTATTTACTTTGTAAGGATATCTTGTACTTTTCTCTTGTCCTTTTAATAATTGTTGGTCTCAAATCTGTAGTATCGATGTCACCGCACCACTGTTCACAGGCATCTGCAGACTTGCCAAAGAGTATAATACAAGTTATAATACAACTACAAGTTGGTTTTAAGAAGAAGCAATCTTGCTTCATGATTTTGTAAATTTTGCATTTTTCAATGCTCTTTTTATACTTATGGTAAATTTTAAATAGAAAAATATTGGAAAAAATTAACTCGGCCACAAGTGAGAATCCCGTCTGAGAATTCACTTGTGGCCGAGTTAATTTTTTCCAATATTTTTTTAATTTAAAATTTACCATAAGTACAATCTTGCTTCTTTGGCATAATTTAGTTACATTGTAGGTGGACTGTAAAGGGCAAAAAATTGTTGTGCAGGCTATTCAAAATTGTATGGACTGTGTTGCGGACAAATATATTATGGTTAAAGAACGCGAGGTCTACAAATATATAAAGAAGGGCACGATACCTTGACCACCTCGTGATGCTGCTTAGAGCTGGACGTAGAGGAGGAGACTTGGCTGTTGCAGTTTCTTGAAAAGTTCGGCGGGATCACAATTCACATCACTTATAATTTGTCTATAAAGGGTTCTGAGCGATTAGGACACTAATACTTGATAAATCAGTGCACACGCGCGAGCGGCCATTAGAAATCACACAACCCTTCTCCTCTTCTCCTTCTCTTTAAACAATACTTATTTTCATATTCCTCCATCGATAATACTTATTGCATGTAAAAAAAATTACAATCTCGTTGCGCAATAATTTTTATTGCATTCGTTTTTGTAGTAACGAGATATCGCCGACATGTAATCGAATATGTGTTTCCAACCGATTAGGACACTAATACTTGATAAATCAGTGCACACGCGCGAGCGGCCATTAGAAATCACACAACCCTTCTCCTCTTCTGCCGGCAGTGTTGCCAACAGTGTTGCGTTGACAGCTACCACCGCTAGTGGGTGCAGCAATGTCTCGCTCACTCTTATGGTCTCAGTCTATGGCCCATGTTTGCTGGCTAGGACCAAGCGACTCATCCAGCGTGTCCAAAATTCTTGTACCAGATTTTGCTTTCACATATCACCTCATTCTCATGTTACCCCCTTCCTTAACACAGCTAATCTGCTAAAGATGAAGGCTCGCAGAAAGCTTCATCTTGCTGGTCTTATGTTCGATATAATCATTTCAAAGAAGCCGATGACACCTGTGATACCTGTATGACAAACTTGTCTGGGCGGCTCAGCGTAAAATTTACCAAAAAGAGCCTGTACTTTCACCTTCTTGACCCTCAAACATCGCTCCATGGCCGTTCGAGGGTCATTTAGATACGCTGCTTCACGGTCTTGGAATGATCTCCTGCCACCGATGCGTGAACTAAAATCGAAAGAAACACTGAAAAAGCACTTAAAAAGCATCTATCATTGCAAAATACAGAATCGTCATAGGTGTTATCACTTCGCACTTGGCGTTACGGAGATCGCAGGTCGCACCCGATGAGGCCGCAGTACTTTTCCTAAGCATGGGGCATAAGCATCTTTACGAACTGGATGAACATTTGGTCAGAACAAATAAGTCGCTTTACATGAACGCTTTGTTTCAGGGTTGAAATTTTTT
This sequence comes from Chrysoteuchia culmella, assembly GCA_910589605.1. Lineage (NCBI taxonomy): Eukaryota > Metazoa > Arthropoda > Insecta > Lepidoptera > Crambidae > Chrysoteuchia > Chrysoteuchia culmella. The sequence continues at coordinate 15,766,373 of OU342653.1, forward strand.
GCGGCATAACACATTTAATTATAAAGTTAGCTATCCATATCTAAACATGATACACCATCTTATCTAAGTCTGACGCCATAATAACAATGTTTTCAGCATTGTCGTGTTCCGGCAGTTAGAGATAAGATAGCCAGTTCCTTAGTGGTTGAGGATTCCGGGAGAGGCTCGCTTCAATCTTCAGCCTTATCAATACTTAACATCAGGTATGATGAAGGCTAAGAGTCTCACCAACGTTCATTAAAAAAAAAAGTAATTTAAGTAACCTCAGTTTTTGTTTTTCCACAACCATATGGCATTATTTCATTTTATTTGCAAACGTGGCGCATTTGACTTCGAAGTGAGGTGGAGGCGAGGATGACATTGACATTTGATAAGTCTATCAATCAGCCCCGTCCGCCAATCACCGACTGTCGTTTCTCCAAGCCATCGGCAAACAACAGTAAACATAATGTCACAACATTACATTTTATTTATTTCTCGTATGACATTTTAAATTTGTACTTTTTTATATTATTATTATACTCTACTACTACTATACTAGATGCTAAACGCCCCGCACACATTAATTTGTTTTTGTGTAAGTAATGTTATTGTAACTTCTAAATTCTAAATTGTAGCTTCTTGTATAATTGTTTGTGTGTATCTTATCTCCTGAGTGTATGTCACTAACAAATGGTTTTTCTTTCTTTCTTCTTTATGCAAGACAAGACTTCCATGTCTTGCATAAAGAAGAAAGGATGGGGAGTGTCGACAAAATTAAACAATCACACACATTTGAATTGTATACAGGCGCAACCAGTAGGTAAGGATAGCTTTTACTCTTCTGTTGACTCTTTAGTAGTTGTTGGCTTCTGAGTGATAAGCTATAACGAACGGTATTGCACTGTCTACCAACTGCTGAGGATGCTACGTGTGGGGGCGACACACGTGAAAGTAGATTAGTCGGTGAAGGCAGGTGTCAACGTTTGCATTTGCACTTATTGGCAGGCGGGTGGGCGGTGCACCTAGCACGTTTTGTCTTACGGAATAAAGCTAGATATTTTTGGTTCCATGTTTAGATATGTTTTTCCGCCAAATAACGACTGGGAATTCATTCTGTTTCAATCTTACCATGCTATTTCATTGTTGACAGTAATCTCTCATTTTTTTGCAACATTATAATTTATAAAAACCTAATCGTCATTTTATATTTTTTAATTTCATAAAAAAAAAACTTATTAATTGGAAATAATAAAAATGGTTAAATTTTAATGCAGTGTGGCATAACACATTTTTTTTCTCTCTCTCTTTTGTCCGCCATGAACCAGGCCTGTCTCACTTCCATACAAGCGGCGCAAAATCCCCGAGATATTTACCGACTTTCTAGAAAACAACCTAATTTCAACCTTTTGCATTGCGTATAGCGTTCATAGTACAATAACTGTCCGACGTCTCGCTTCAATCTGCTAGGGCAGCCTATTGAGACTAGTCCGGTGTAAATTTCTGTACCGTAAGGTACTAATATATATTTTGTGCATGAACCCAGGAATATACGATTTTGTTGTAAGTCCTCTTTTTATTTAATTCTTCGCCCATCTCGAACACCAGCCCTATAAAAAGTCTAGCACCAGAATTACAGCGCTACATTACTTTACTACGAATCTTATAAAGTAAGCTTGTTTTTTGACGTAAGTTTTGTGACGTCTTGTCACAATCATCGCCTCCAAATTTTGAAGACTGTCAAAATGTGACAACTTCGATAAAAACAACAACTAATAGATGATGGTCTGTCAATTACATCATTGTAAGTTTATGTCAAGTTTAAATGCCTATGTAACTGCTCAGTTAAGTTTCCATAATCTATGATGATTCCAATTCAAAGATCCTGCTTCACAGTAAGACGACAAAATACTTCGGTGCTTGTGAAGGCTTTTATCGGATGGCGATTGCGAGAGTGAAACAAAACAAATCTTATCGTTGTAGGTAGATAACAAAAGGGACTGCCGGCCTTCTGTTAATTGGGTCCTAATATTTGTTACTCTTTTACCTTTTTCAAAGATACCGCTGATAAAGTAATCGAACCATTTCATTTGGATAAAACATTTCGAACGTTTTCGAACATGTTGGACCTCTCAATTAGTGGGTAATTTTAAGTGGAACGGATCATTTGATTGGTTTAAAAAAATACAGATTACTTTTAAGAGTTTGGCGTTAATAATGACGGAAGATAACTTTGTAAAGTAAAACAATTTTCATGAATTACAACTTCTTTTTTAAGTACTACTCATAACACATTTAAACATTTTTTTACTATATGTGTTATTAGTATCTAGTCATCCGTAGTTATGACAGCGGTCTCTACAGGTCAGGAAAACAAAAGCTTAAAAATAAAATGAAAATAGTTAACTATCAGAAGTAATTCGACGACCTGTTTGGCGCTGGGGTACTAAACCCACCTTCTGCGCCAGAGGTCCCGGGTTCGATCCCCGGACAAGACAAATATTTCTGTGCAACAAATATTTGTCTTGATCTGGGTGTTAAATATCTATATTATGTATGTATTTACAAAAAAATGTATATAAGTATGTTTATCCTTTATCTAGTATCCATAACACAAATTCTTCATGAAACTTTACGTGGGCTCGATAATTGGTGTGATTGTATGAAATTTATTTATTTATATTTAATTATTCCTCTGTACAGTCAAATTTCATCTAAAGTTAGCTGTTTTTTTATTGTTTCAGATTCACAAGAAAGCTAGAGTTAATTGTGATTTTGTTTTTAAGTATATGTAAATATTATATGATGGTGCATTGATACAAAAGGATATATGATAAATTTAAATAGAAAAATATTGGAAAAAATTAACTTCGCCCCAAGTGAATTCTCGGATGGGACACGACCCAGGACCTTTGGAAATCCCGTCTAATGCTCTTGTCTTGTCAATTCACTTGTGGCGGAGTTAATTTTTTTTTAAATATTTTTCTATTTAAAATGTATCATAATAAAGGATAGGTGTTTTTTTAAAGGATATGCTATTCAACATGACAAGAAACAGGCGCCTCTTTTCCTGTGTCATAAATTATGACCATTGTTTAAATAATTCAGGTATTCCATCCGGACGGTTCATTATAATTTCATTTCATAGGTAGGTAAACGTATCTTTAAATCATTTAAGACAGTATTATCTACGTGATATTTTGACTAAAATACGACATTAAAGGTGGAACCGTAAAGATAACATCTAGATGAGGTGAAGCGGTGTGGTGTAGTAAAAGTATACGCAGTACCCCATATCCAATATTATTATGCCAATCCATTGTCTAATATGTCTGGTTGGTGGCTCAATAAATTAGTATAAAAATATATATCCTTTTGAACGATTGGTTCGAACCTGCGATATTTATATAACATATAAATACGTTTGGGTTAAAGACTCGTGTATACTAATAAGAAAATCAGATGACGATAGAAAAATCTATCTGATAAGATCGGAGAATGATATTGAACGACTTCTGCAAGCGACTAAAAAAAAATAGAAGCCCCTTAGGCTATGTACACATCATTATGAGTTATTTTTACATTAAAATTCACTAACTTTAATACTGAAACAGAGATATACTTTGAAAGAATCAATACAATAACAGAACTGGATACATATATGCAGTGCTCAAAAGGTAAATTGAATATCATGCATTACAATATTAGATCATTACGGAAGCATTTTAATAAATTTCAAGTAACTATAGAAAATTGCATAAATGAAATACACATAATAATATTGAGTGAAATAAATATTAAGGAAGAAGAAGTACCATTATACACTATGAAAGGTTATAATACATTTGCCAACACGAGACAGAATAAAAGAGGTGGTGGATTAATAATATATGTCAAGGAAAATTTAAATTTTGAAGCTGAATCTCATAACACGCTGAGCCTGGAAAATTTACATGGCAAATTGAAAATTGAAAACAACTACATAAATATTGTAGCCATATACAGACCACCACGCACAAATAGATTAAATTTTTTAGAAGAATTAAATATGTTAATAAAGAAAATAAGTTCAAAAGAAGATCTTATACTCATAGGAGATACGAATATTGATGTGTATGTAGAAAATGATTGCTCAAATAATTCAACCTCAGAACGTTACAAAAGCATGCTGTGTGAACTCGGCCTACAGAGCGGAATCCCCAACACAGAAGTGACCCGCACGGCGATAGTTAACGGGCGGGTAGAATCGTCGAACATCGATCATGTGTGGCTGCGAGTGCCCCAGCAATACGAACCGTGCGCCTACCTGTTCACAAGTACGAACTCAGATCATTATGTAATTGGGACGAGTGTCCCTTATTTTTGTGATCAGGCGAGTGCAAGTGACGGACCGGAATCGCGTGTTTTATTAGATAATAGACTTGTTAAGCAACAACTTGAGTTAATTAGTTGGTCAGATTTGTTGAAGATTAACTGTCCGGTAAAACTGTATTCAGAAATATATCATATTTTTAATGGTATTTACGATAAATGTAAAGTGTGTAAAAAATATTCTGGTGGCAGAGTTAGCCAGCCATGGATAACGAAAGAATTAAGTAATAAGTTAAATCGTAAAGATGAGTTGTTTCGGGAGTGGAAAGCATGTCCGAAAAGTATGAACAAAAGGCTTGCTTATACACGATATAGGAACTTTGTGAATAAATTAATAAATAGTGCCAAAAATCGCCATAGGCAAAATGAAATTTTAAAATGTGAAGGTGATTATCGTAAAATATGGTCATTAATTAATAAGTGGATGGGAAAAACAAAAAGCAATGTGGATGATGTAATAATGAAGCACTTAGGTAAGACTGATTCGGTTATTAATATATGTACAAAATTTGCGCAAACATTTACTCAAGAAATTGAAAATATTAAGCATAAATGTAATGTTAGTTTTTTAAATAGGGAAAAATATGTGCGAGAGGCCAAAGTTTCATTAAGGTTTAGAAAAATTAACGCAGACGATGTTAAAAAAATTATTAACTCATTATCTTGCGAAAAATCTCCTGGAAGCGACAACATTAGAGTAACCGATTTAAAACATATAAGAAATCAAATAAGCCCCGTTATAGCATATTTTATAAATATGTGTATTGAGCAAGGTATTTATCCTAGTCAGTTAAAAAAAGCCATTATTAGGCCGATTTATAAAAATGGTAGTCACTATGAATACACTAACTATAGGCCTATTGCTATTTTATCAGTAATCAATAAAATAATGGAGAAAGCTGTGATAGGTCAGATAAGTTCGTTTCTGGAAAGCAATAACATAATATCAGTATCGCAACACGGTTTCCGAAGAGGGCGTGGTACGGCAACGGCTTTGCAGCAATTCACAGAGTTTGTAAACAATAGTTTAGGGAAAGGTAATCAGGTGTTAGCATTGTTTATAGACTTTAAGAAGGCCTTCGACACGTTGGACAATGAAGTGCTATTACAGGCTATGGACGAATGTGGCATTAGGGGTCCTGTAAAAGAGTGGCTTCGCCAGTACCTACGGCACCGCCAGATACAAGCGCGAGTTGCTGGAGAGGAGGGTAAAGCCGCCAACGTAACTCTAGGTGTTCCGACTGGATCCGTGTTTGGCCCAGTAGGGTACATAATGCACGTCAACAGCGTTGCTAACGTGCTCGAACACAGTCAATTGGTTATGTATGCCGACGACATGTGCCTGCTATGCTCGTCACATGACATAAAAAATATCCATGATCAAATACAGTCGGATTTTGATAATGTGACTAAGTGGGCGCATGATAATGGTATTTTACTAAACATAGACAAGACCAAGTGTCTGCATATATTTTCGCCATACAATAAAGTAGCAAAAAATGTTAAAATGGCATCTTTTGGCATAATAGGTCACTCATATTCATGTTTACATCAAAGTAAGACAAATTGCTCTTGTCCTAAAATTGAATACGTGCAGGATTTTAAGTACTTAGGGATTTATATTGATCAGTATATGAACTGGAAAAAACAAATAGAAATTGTGTGTTCTCGATTAAGGCCTGTACTAGGCAAATTCTATCATCTTAAACGCTCGCTAAACAAAAAGACATTATATGTAATTTATTACGCACTTGTCGATTCTATAGTAAACTACGGACTCGCATCCTATGGACTTACATTTAAGACTTACTTAGAGAAAATTAAAAACATACAATTCAGATTCTTAAAACATTTTGTTAATAGAAAAAAGAGAAAAAAACTTAACAACCAGTATGATCTATTTAAAGTTTGTAAAATAATGCCTATTGATGTAAAAGTAAATTATATGATAGCTTTAGAACAATTTGAGTCGGACATTAATAAAGAGATAAGATTATATACATATAATACTAGACAATCAACAAAATGTAAGTACAAAGAGCCAAAGACCGGTAATTACTATAAGCAGCGGACAAGATCTTATATCACACCTAGGATTTTTAATAAACTTGGTACAACTAGCAATAATTTAAAGTCCAAGTATTCCATTAAAAAATATTTAAAGAAAGCTTTTTTAGACTTATTTTAGTTTAGTTTAATTGTATAATGTAACTACAACACCTAATTTCTGATGTATTGTTATTAATTAAGTAATAGAGCATAACTATTTATATTTCGCCGACAAACTGTTACGCAGTTTGGTGAAAATTAAGTTTTTGTATTTTTTGTATATTTTTGATTATGAAATAAAAAAAAAAAAAATAAAAAAAATTTAGGGTTTCCGGCCCACTGCTCTAAAACCACACAGCTACCTAGCCTGAATGATGTTAATACAATTGAAAATTATTGTCAATTGTATTCATATCATAAATAAATTTTAAATTGACAGATAAAACAATCTAAAATTAACAAACATTATGTTATGGGTGTAACAGACTAAAAAAATATCAAAAACTCGTTTTGATACATATGTTAATGAAATTTAGATATGTGGGATAAAATTAACTTCTCGCTAAAACTACGGCTACTTCTGACGGCTAGAAGTGTTATTTTCTTGCTAATAGAAAATTAGACGAAAAGGACTTTTAATCGTTTAAAACTAATTTTACCACTAAGCCAACCGTTCAAAAGGATATATATTTTAATACTAATTTATTGAGCCACCAACCAGACATGTTTGACATTGGATTCGCATATTGGATCTACCGAGACTTCGGCCCGTATTCCAGAACGTGGTTCAAGCAGTTGAGTACAGTTAGAAAGAGACGTCGTCATATACGATGAATAAGCGCGTCCGTTTCTAACTGTTCTTAAGTATGGGCTTAGTCTAGGTAGCTCAGTGGTTACAGCATTATTATGATTATTGTGCAATTATTATGATTCGGCGTAATTATGTTTCTATAAAGTTTGAATTTTCCATGTAAAGTTTGATGACTTTAAAAAATAAATGTTTAAGGACATAAGCTATGAGGTACTGCATTTACCAATATACTGTGTATTAGTGAAGAACCTCTGTGATTTACCGCAGCGGGCGCCTTCCTTGGCGACCATAAAGATTATCGCCTAATGGATCTGCTAATTAATTATTAAGAACTAGGTTGCTAGTGTTTTAGCACTAAAATTAGTACCTAAACACCAAGTTACCGAGATAGTGGCGAGTTTGCTCTGGATCGATTTCTTGTTTAATTAATCTTGGAAGGGATGGAGATGATATGATAGTCTTTTGGTTTCATACAGGGGTAGGAATGAATTAAACCTATGATGTTTAAGTTTTTGCATTTTTATTATATATTACATATATTTTATACTTATGATAAATTTTTAATAGAAAAATTTTGGAACAAATCATCTCGACCATAAGTTATGTATTTAGTTTCTTATTAAAAATTTATCACGAATCAAATAATGAATTAAAACCAATAGTCTCAACTTCGTGAGTTTATTTATAAGTTAACTATTTACTAGCACTACTATATTTTTAATAGTGTGACAAAAACAAAGCAATTATCATTATGGACTTTTTAAGAGAGACTGATGTAGAAATAAACTGCTTTAGTATAGAAATCTCATTCAATGAATACCACGCTTATAGAATCATTAAATTAATTAAGTACTTAATATAAAAGGCAACATATTCATATCCACATCATTCTTCATCCACTTAACGAACCGTTTACCGTCCAATGAGATTTTTGTTCAACATTGAATTTATAAATGTTAAATGATGTAATAAACTTCACCTATAAACGTTTCAAAAATCTCATAAAAACTTTTTAACGACAGTTTCTGAGCGTGCGTTACTTAGCTGACGTTCGTTTTAACGTTTGAATTAAAGATGCTTTACAGTTAAATTAATTTAAGGTTAATGGACTTAGCCGCATCCCATAAGTGACTACGAATGCATAGCCGTATACTCTCAGATATTCAATTAACACTTAAATGTCTCTATAGAATACTTTTAAATATAAACTACAAATGGAGATATAATTTGATGAAATTAGATTTGTTTCTTAAGTGAAAAAATACACATTTACATATTTAAGCAGAACTATTTCGGAATATAAAAAACCGAATGTCTAATCATTTGAGTGGAGAGCTAGTAACAATGTGGCTGCTTTGTAATAAAATTTAAGGAGTAGCAGTTTACAAACGCAGATTTTTTTAATCAACAACGGGGAGATTCTTAACCTTCATCATACCTGGGCCCTTATTCACTATGACCACTTAGATTCCACACTTAAATCTTACCACGCCTAGACCTCGTCAATATCGTGTCTTGTCCATACCGTGTCACGGTAAGGAATCTGGTCAACTCTATTCTGTAAGTCCCACAGCGCTCCAAGACAAATTGTCTTTGGTAGTACGTTATGAAGACACGAGTGCGTTCGAAAACTAAACTTAAATTTATTACTTGCAAAAATTTATTTATAATTAACCGTGATTTTATTATTTTTATATTAATATTTTATCTTTTAGGTAAGTATATGATAATAATACAATTTTAGCAATAACAAAAAAATATTACACAATAATTTAAACAGACACGCAGCATAGCCAAAACGTTTGAACGTTTTTGAATGTTCCTTTTTACTTTTTTATTTCTTGTTATCGATTTTTACAATGAAAATTAATTGATTCAATGTTGTCTGTTTATTATAAGTTTATTACAAGAAATAAATAAAAATACTTGGTATTTCGATGGAAATATATGCATACACTGTAAAAAACTTTAATATCGTACCTACGAGAATATTTTGTTTGAAGAATTTTGTTGTAGAAGTATTTTATTTGAAGCGATTTGTTATCGTAAGTACCTAATCGCTTGTTACTACCAACAATTTTACTAGTTACTTGTCTTATAATATCGAATTTACTTACATCACCCCTAATATTTGTCTTTTGCATTTGTTCCAGATTTAAAAGCTATGTAAAACTAAAACATCTTACTTCATTCAAATCAATTTGTTTAAAAATGTGATTCACAAGTTCATTCCTAAGTGTAGATAAAAAATGGTCTTCGGTGGTTGCGTGCAAAATAATTACATAAAAGTTCATAATAAAATAGTTTTATAGTTATATGTAGTTTAATTCGATACAAAATTTACTAATTCTTAGTAATAGTAGATTATAACATAATTGATAATTGACACTAAATTTCACTAAAGAAAGAGATGGTGTTTAGAACGTTACCGACCTAACGTTATAGATTTATTTAAATAGTTTTTAGCACAAAAACAATCAATTTCTTCACAGTCACAACGATTCTACGTTGATTCCACGCGTTTCTCAAACGTGGAATTTTTGACAGTTCAAACCACGCGCAAGTCACGTTCATATCGCACGGTTTCATTCAAGTGTAATAGAGAATACGAATTTTGAAAATGTCGTAACCATGTACGATATTGGCGTGGTTTTAAAGCAAGGAATCGCAAAGTGGTCATAGAGAATAAGGGCCCTGATGTTAAGTATTTTAACGACGTAGGCGAGCACTAAGAAAGGATTTTTTGATATTCCCACGGGATAGGGAATAAAACGGAATTGTATTTAACCGAATTCCTCGCACGCTACTCGAAGGCTAATTTTATATAAAATTAAACTCTCGCGTGCCGCACTCTTTTTTGCAAATGGCTACATCTTGAAAAGCGGTGCAGATACGGAGGTTGTCCAAAATCAATCATTTTAGGGGAAATGCCTTTTTGAACCACCTCTGTGGTCTAGTGGTAACAACCACCGGCATCAGACCCAGGGGTCCCGGGTTCGGTTCTCAGCGGGGGTACATATTGTATTCAGTTTGGTTGTGGTAGGACTTGTTGTAAGTCCGCCTGGCTAGCTACCACCATCTAAGTCTGACGCCATAACAACAATGTTCCGGCTGTTAGAGTTAAGATAGCCAGTGCCTCAGTCGTTAGGGGTTCCGGGAGAGGCTTGCTTCCATCTTCAGCCTTATCAATACTTAACATCAGGTATGATGAAGGCTAAGATTCTCCCCGTGACCATAAAAAAACCGCTTTTCCCCTATCATATTTCCCCTCCCGAAATCTTCAACCACTGAGAAACTGGCTATCTTGTCTCTAACTTCCGGAACACAACAACGCTGAAAACATTTGGTGTTATGGTGTTACATCAGACTGTTGTGACTTTTGTGATAACCGCTAGTGAGTGAAGCATTTTTTCAAACATAGCAAGTGCATATAAAAAACAAGACAAACAAGACTGCCGCAATCATAAGACCATGTCTAAATTGCAATTAAAAAAGTCGTTACCCACCCAGTGGAAACACGAGCAATGCCTAAAATGTTGTAAAAATTATGTGCATTTTTCTCATGGAGTTTGCAAGTTCTGGGGCATTGCAAATATGAGGCCAGTAAGTTAAATTCACAGGTTTATCGATTTGTTTCTTTAATTAAATTTTGATTCACTTTATCGTATTGTATTTAAAATTAGCTTCTCTATATTTAAGGCCCGTGTTATCCATTCTAATGTTCCCTCCAGCGCCATGAGTATAACACCTACAGCCTTCACTAATAGCTTCAAAAATCACAAAAAAATGTAGACTGCCGGAAAAATTATATATTTTTTTAAATTGACCTTATCAAGGTCAGAAAAACTTTTTTGTCAAGTGACCCCAGTGAGTGCGTAGCACGCGCTTAAGTCTAGTATACTATAAAAGCGCAAACGCGATGCCTTCGGAACCGCTGATCTCAATCTCTTCGGCGTTTAGCTTAATAATAACCATACGATAAAACGACAGGAAATCATAGTTTTACTTCTTGATTAAATAAACTATCAACATCAGTGATTTCAATGTCCCCTGTTGCCCCTTTCAATTGCTGGGGTACCTGCCTAATGGATAAGGATAACAGGCCATCATTCACTACACTGAACCAAAGCTGTATGGTAAGGAGCCAAAGCTGTTCAAAGGGATTAAACGATTGCAGGTGCAGCAGACTATCGGCTGAACAAACCTCCGCGGAGAAGCTCCAGAGAAAAAAAATTTGATCACCCATCCTGTGACTGACCATTGAGAATTCTGCTTAACTGCCACTATCGAAGGCCGAAAAAGCTAACCTGTGCGCCATCGAGCTCCACAAATTTTAATTTTTTCGTCTTCAAATTACCTTCTGCTTATCCCAATAGTTTGCAGATGACATTCTGCTTCTTCTCTAAGGTATGGTAGGTCTTCATAAAGAGCTCGGTTTAAGTAATGTTGGTTGAGCAAATACCTCTCCCACACTCGCTGCCTAGGAATCTCTTTAATTGCAAGGCAGCCAAGAGTAATTACTGCTTGTTCAAGTGTCAAGTGAAATGGTACGTTTTGGTATTTTCTTAAACTAGAGCAGATTTAGGTACTCGTTTCTAAAATTGTTAAGTTATTAGATAAAAGACCTGATGAACTGACAATTAAGAAACTGAACCCATTGCGTACGTATTATGTATTAAAAAGAGCTGAATCGAAGAAAGACTGTAAATAATGTACGAAAATCTTAGAAGTGATTGAATGATAAATCAGTTTAGTAATCAGTAACATTTATCAGTTTTACGATAGGTTCTTTGAGGTGATATAACAAAGCTGTAGCAGCTTTGTTGTTGACCGTCCGAGCAAAAAACTTAATTTTCATAATGCCAAGGGCGGAAGTTATAAAACGGTATTGTTTTGTCTTTTTCCGTCGCGTCGACGTCGTGTTTTGTTTTTTTTCTATTTTGAACTCCGCACGTAAATATATTTGGAATCCGGAATGTTTACGTTGTAAGAAATAATGATTTCCGTCGTTCTGGTGCGTCAAATTAATTTACGAGATTGGGATGTCACATGTTTTTTTTATAAGTTTGTAAAAAATAGCATTGGATTAATTGTTTTCTATAACAATATAATATGAATAGGCTGGTCACATCACATCGCATCGAAGGATCAATATGCCGTATGGGCAAACAAGTTCTAGTGTAGGCTGCTTTTAAGAAAACATAGTGGGGCGCTCTGCAACTAGGTAGAGTGACGACCAGCGAAAGGTGGCGAGTGGAGGCTGGATGCAAAGAGCTGAGGAACGGAGCTAGGAGTGGCTGACTACAGGGGGCCTCATCTTTGAGAATCCATTATGTCAATTTCATAAGAACGTTTTGTTTGCGTGTTCTCAATACTCTTCAAATTCGCACCATGACCCTCCACAAGCTAGAATTTTGTTATTCCTGTCCATTGAGATATATCTATGGACATGAAATACCTACAAAAACGTGCTTATCTACACTCGATGACACTTTGTAATGGCGGACTTAACTAGGCAGCAACTGAACATTCGCAAGAAAAATAGCGATATCGAAATACTTATTTATGATTATTGTGAATATAATGTAAGTTTCTAAAGACATTATCTCAGCTCCATATACTTCTATAATCATTGTTCCTGTAAACGAACAAATTGAAGACACATTTCATACTTTGAAGGCACAAAACTTCTGTCAGAAAATAAGCTTATTTTAAGAGGGCCGTGGTACGAAATAGCATTGGTATGATTTAACAATATTGCGCTAAGAGATGGCGGTAAGCCACCAGGTTGATGATGGAACACAGTGCATTCTACACACAACTTGTGATTGTCAGTTGTTCGTGCAGCAATATGCGGCTCTTCGTAGTATCCAAGGGTGGGTCCTAGTTTGATTTTAAAAGTGAACACTACTAGCACCTACAAAAACACCTCAAATACGTTTCACTGCGTTGTGGCAAATTTGCTGCATTCACCGGGCTGGTCCATATTTCGCCGGATGACTATGAAACATTATTAGGTTTTATCCTACATACAAGTTTTGATCTTCATTTGTTCGTGCGCAAATATGGACATAATCGCTTCAGAAAGTGTTCACTTTGAGCCGTGTTCACGATCATCACTTGTCCGTACCTACATCACTTCATAGAGAAGGTCCATTTTTTGGGCTAACCATGCCAACGATCGTCTTATTTTGTTCGTGCACCAATAAACGTCGCTTCGTATACTACCTTACTACCTTTGAGCTCAAAAAAACACCTCAAATACAAGTACGCTTCGCTAGCTGTGGCGAATTTGCTGCCTTAGTTCACCGGGCCGGCCCATATTTCGCCCGGGTTTAATTCCGGTGTCAGCGTCCCGCCCACCTGGGCGCTATATTGGACGAGTAAATCATCCAGAACCTGACCTCTGTGAAAAAATGCGCCCCATACTTCTGCAACTTTCGCTGAAGACCCTCTTCGAAGTTGCTAAGTATAGGCTTTTGTATGATGAAAGTTATAGTTTTGAAAGTTGAAAATGCGTTCATATGAAGAGTTAATGTAAGTTGAGTTTGTTATTTTGTTGCACTAATTTCTATAATTATAGTTAATTATAGTAGTTATTGTAACTATGACTTAAAGTTATGGGCTATAATGTAAATTTGAGCTTTTTTACATAGTGTTTACAAAAAAATTTAAATTATTTATTTCAATTTACTTAAACCAATGGGGAATTGATTTTTAACATTTTAAGATTTTGTAACTTTACTATTTTAGTTTTACGTACTTTTTAGTAGAAAAGTCTTGCACTTCTTTAGATGCTGATAGCATCTTGTAGTTTATTTATTTATTTGTTATAGGTACACTTACAGATTAAAGTCATTACAAAACTTATAATCTATGCTAAATATATGAGCCAAGACTTTAATCCAATAATAGCGTACACAGCATGCACAATTATTTGAAACTTATGCGAACCAAAACAATAATAATTGGATTACAAAACTAACTTTTTCTTTTTTTTTTTACTTTCAATCTATACAATTTCAATTTAAGATGTTTCTGCTTCAAGAAGCTCGGACACAGTTTTCTTATAAAGCGAGAATTTGTTATTAAAGACATCAAGATGTCTATTACCACGGCTTATTTCATTATATGTACGACACATTCTAACGACAGGGTTGTAATAAGATGTATTATTTTTGTACACCTGAATCGAAAAAGAATTCGGGCAACGTGACCGGTGCCTGGTGTTAAGCTCAACCGAAGACAGCAAATCTACTGAATCGATAGTCGAGTATGTAACGGGATCATGCCAAACTTAGACAATCTGTCACTGTAACTACGTAATGACCTCTTTACATTGTACCTCCGAGACAAGTGTTTTATAGAACCACGACTACGTCATAGTCAAAATATTAACTACATAAATTAAATTGTTATAATAATGACCATGATGGTTGTTACGAGTGCAATTTCACGTTTTTCTAATAAGTTGGTACTGCAATACCCAACTCATGAAAATGTCATAAAGGTGTCAGATAACTAGAGTTCCGCAAATCCTTGCCTTATCTACCCTCCAGTCATTTATATTCGAGTATCAAGGAATGACGTTTAAGGGTTCCGTACGCCTTAATCTGAGGGTTATTCTGGATCTACAAGGGAACTGGGACACAAATAGATAGGCGCGGACAAAGCTGGAAGTCAGCATTAATTTAAAGAGTAGTACATGTAGGTATACCTACTTTGAATTTTATGTTTGCATTTACAATGCTATATTGATCCTCAAACAAGAAGATATAGATACTTACTGTAGAAATAACTGGTCCCATTTCGCTCAGACCGGACTCGAACCCACTATCTTTGTGAGTCCGACGCAATGGTCGATTTCAGAGCAATTTAAAATGAGACAAGTTGTTTTTTTTTCTACTATAATTTTATGATTTAAAATGTATACCTTGAGCTATTTTTGTGAATGAGTGCCTTTACGCATACGAGAAGCTGAGCTCACCCGACGACTCTCGGACCTGCCTTCCTCGGTACTACCAGCTAAAAATCCACTTGATAATGAAATTAGGCCCTATTTATAGGAGACAAACTGCGCTAAACTACACCCAAAATTGAAGCCTCTCAATGTATCCTTCATTACAGCAGCCGTTAAAATTTTCATGGACGCGGCGAGTATTTCTATAGATGTGTGGGCGCGAAGGTCAAGGGCTTGCATCAAAAATTGTGAGAACATTTTGTATTATTTTCATCAATTAGTATTAACTATAGTGTAAGATTTCTCTTCATGTACGATAAAATAAATATTTATTTGAAATTTCGGTTTTTACTTCACTAAGAACTCGTGACAGAATTTATGACCCGATGTATTAAATTTCCCGTTTATAGCTGTAATTCATTTTAAAACCACATATTATTAGCATAGTTTTCAGTGGAATCATTTCTTATTTAGGAGAGATTAGCTGTATTAACGAAGTGCATCTCGTCATTCTCCCTATGACAATAAAAGATTAGGGTAAAGTGTGCTTAGAATGACATAGCATCGTTCGACTGTTTTAATTATATTCGACAATGTTTTCTGTAGGTACTTCTGATTCCTCATATTATGGGATTCTGAAGAATTTGTGGAATGTAGGTAAGTACATAATATAATTTACGCTTTCATATATTGACATTTTAAACATAAGTAGGTACTAATATAGACCTCCTCATTCATCATAGAATGACCTTGACGATTTCCTTGAAAAAATATATAAAATGACTCTGCTTCTTCTTCGGCTCTTACAACATTCACTGTACATACTTACATACCATACATACTTACTTTATTTTTTATTTTATTATTAGTGTCTCTAGAAAAATCCTGTTCAAGACCAACAAGTTCATTTGATTTATTTTTCTTGTTTAAAGCACAAAGTTGTGATAACAACAGCATTGTAAAATGCAAAAAATAAAAAATATAGAGACGCTTAATTAAAATGATAAATCCTTTTCATTAATCTCATTGACATAGTAAAATAAGACACCTGAAAGTTATTCTCATTTAAATAAGGTCTATATTCCCATGAAATTCCAAAAGATTCCCAATAAGTACAGCTATATTCAGCTGTTAACTGGAACATAAGTAATTAATTCAATTTATTACCGTGTCAAGTTTTAATTGAATTCCGTACGGTCGGTACCTAAAAGTGTATCAGACATATCCTTTCCGAGAATGCCCTGAGTATGAATTATGTGTCAGGCAAATATTTTAATGCGCACCGACGCATGATGCATGATGCATGGAACAAATAAATAAAACCAGTCAATGGTAAAATGAGGACCGGCGGAATAGATATCGAACAGTTCTTAATTTATTTATTTATTTCAAAATCCAAATTAAAACTTAACAAAACTTAAATACTACACATACAGCAAATAACGGATTTTACATTTGTTAATATGACAGCTATTTTCAATTATTAAAATATTTCAACGCTGGCCTACAGCGTATTAAAAATATAAAAGTATTGGAGAATTTCGACGGTGGTCCGCAAGTCGTAGCTCAGTGGTTAGAGCATTGGACCGGATTTCCAAAGGTCGTGGATTCGTGTCCCAACTGAGAATTCATTTTTGGCCAAGTTGATTTTTTTCCAATATTTTCTATGTAAAATTTATCATGAGTAGGTATTAAAATAAATTCAATTTTACGGTTTATCATTCTGGTTTTATTTTATGTTTTTTTTATTATTTCCCGACGTCTTGACTACTGAACGACGACCGTGGTCATAGAAGGACTTGACATGTTCGAAAATGTAATGCGAAAAGTAGGTCAGGCTCTCGTTTTTCTGGATAGCTTCCAATGTTGATATAGGTACTTATAGATACAATAAATATCGACTAATTTGTATTATAATGATATATATCGAAGTGTAAGCGTAAGTGTATATATTCGTTGGCGCAAGTGACATGATCAATGTAGTCTTATACATCTTAGAAGTATTTTTTCATTTAATTTATAACTAAATTAATGACACATATGTACAGAAACTTGACATGATAGTACAGAAAATATATACAAAGTAGAGAACACCCGCCATACTGCAATGTTTGATGGCGAGATGCGCTCATTAACCGACTTCAAAAAAAGGAGGAGGTTGTCAAGTCGACTGTTTTTTTTTTTTTTTATGTATGTTCTACCATAACTTCGCCAGTTGTTAACAGATTTTTATAATTCTTTTTTTATCTGAAACAAAATGGCTTATGTGTGGTCCCATATAATTTTTACGAAGATCTGGCTAGTAGTTTTTTCATAATCCTGAAAAATATCAATCACCTTTTGGCAAGTAGTCGTATACCTAGATGACATCATTGTTGTGTATGGGCTGATTTTTAGTGTAAGTAACGGCACATGATGTAACTAAAAAATCTGAAATAAAAACATTTTATAAAAAAAATTCAAACCGACTTCAAAAAGTAAAAAATAAAACTTTTGGAGTCGGTGCTAGCTAGCTAAGGCAAAAATATATATAGTTAATAGAAGTGCAATGTAGAATGCCCTGGCTGGCACCGACCCCAAAAGTTTTATTTTTTACTTTTTGAAGTCGGTTTGAATTTATTTTATAAAATGTTTTTTTTTTATCCTACCGTCCCCCAAAAACTAACTTAATAATAGTTGTAACAGTCTTTGAAAATGTGATCATTTTTTGGCAAGAATTCCTATGTCAAGAAATATTGTCAACTCCACCATAGAAGAATAAGAGTTAATCAACTCCAATACATATTCTTAGTACTAATTTATAATGTCCGTTGTTCAATTACAATACTGCAAGAAACATGTATGTTTTATTTTGGCTCGTTACGATGTTGAATGGAAGAGCCCGTGGCGCAGTGGTTTTCGCGCGCTCGGCCTGAGATTGTTGAGGTTAAGCAGCTTTCGCAATGGCCGGTCACGGGATGGGTGACCAAAAATATACTATCTCGAGCTCCTCCGTGCTTCGGAAGGCACGTTTAGTCGTTGGTCTCGGCTGCATTTGCAGTCGTTGAAACCTATCAATCCGCATTGGGCCCGCGTAGGTCATGGCCCAGTCTCCTTATCCACCCAAAAGGAAGGCCAGTGCCCCAGAAGTAGGGACATTAAAAATGGCTGATGACGACGATGATGATTAAGTAAGTACCACATAAATAACATTCTATGGCCATAAAAAATATGTTTTAACACCATTATAGTTCGTAAATTCTCACGGCACCTAGACGACAGGAACCCTTATCTTTTATGAAGTATATCATACTTAATGTCGTAATAATAACGTTTATTGAAAACGGAACTCTAAAATTGCTATTTTAAAACCATTCGCTCGAGATCTTGATTTGTTTTAATATACTTGTCTGTAATTCAAATAGATTTAATGCTTCTTTTAAATTGTATAATCTGTTTTTTAACAACTGGCAAAATAATTCATTAAATTAAATTCATTTATAAAATAAATTCATTAAAATAATTCAAACCAGAAAACAAATTTAGGCAGGGTGAGATTTCGCCACCTATGATTGGATTTCGGAACGTGACTCATACCATTATTTTTAAATTGTTCTTATTCTTTCTTAATTAATGGCGTGCTCGTGTTAGATACGCGAATTTTGCCAATGTCAAGTAAATATATTTTGTATTATATAGAATTTGTACGGTAGATTGAGTTAAAAATGGAGCCTCACAACACGTGTTATTACGAAAAGAATTCGGGTAAAACTCCATTTTTAAATTGTCGTTGTCTTGTACCTTATGTCAATGTCAACATTTAACTAATCGTTTTTATTGTTAATATAAGTAACAATTTATTCCTTTTTTGAATTAACTATAATACTTTATTTTTTATTATTTTAGTTTTTTACATCATTAACGGTCGATTTTAATAACCTATCCACAGTAAGAGATAGGCTTACTAGAGCTTTGTTGCCTAGTTAGCGTCTCGTGCCTTTGAAACTCTCGCTACGCTCAGGATGCAACAATCCTTGAACCTACAGGCTTGCTCAGGTTTCAATATAGGTAACTCGCCGCGAAACCCAACTTACTAGCCTTGCATAACAAATAACTATTCCTACTTCTTATTTTTTATAAATGTACTTTTAAGTAATTTTGTTTTGTTTTGGAAAAAAACAATGTCAGAAAATAACTCAATTTAGTTCTAGCGCGATCGTGCTCCGACTAGAAAAAGTATTCAACTTATCAGCTAGCGAGCGCTACGGTACCTAGGTAGTTGAATGTTGCCAGCGATAAATAACGCAGCGTGAGTGATTGCACAGCCCAGCAGCTGCATCGCTAATAGTCTGCATTTGTTGTTTGGTGCATATTCAAAACGGGTCTGTGTTCGGGCCTCGATGTTGCCACTGTAAAATGTAGATAGACGACGGTTAAAAATCTGGATTTACAACCTTCGTTTGTTTTGGAGAGTATGGAACCTTTGTGATATTTGGAATCCAGCAATTAAAACCCATCAAAACTGTCTGGATCTGATAGCTCATGTATTTACAGTATCGAAATACGCTCAAGTGTTAGCAGTATTGATATAAGCTTTTAAAAATGCTAATTTGCAAGAAGCATTTTATTTACAAATATTCGTACATACAAACTTTTGCATTGATCTGCAATTAAAAAAGAAAATAAGTAAATGCTTAACCATGTGGACCTACAACAACGGATTACCTACATAAGGGATTGATAAACATAAGAATGCTGACGCATTAGATTGATTCATCAAATATGTGATATTACCGTTACTAGATGTTCAAATTGCAACGCGTATTTTCATTTTTAATGTTCCGAATGAACATTTCGTTCGAATCGAACGTCTACCAAATCGAATTGAACTCCTCTAGTCCATTAGACATGTCGGTAAAAATATATAACAAACTTTAAAAAAAAATAGCTACGGAAAATAGTTACAATATGTATATAAAAAAGGTAAAAACACTGCTCTTAGAAAAGTGCTATTATAGTGTTTCAGAATATTTAAATGATAAGGATTTAAAATTTTTAAGAAATATATTACTTAATTGTAAAAAAAATAAGTCGTCCTCTATAAAAAAAAAAACCTATTTGCTGCGCCCTATCAGGGTTCACAATGTACCTCTTTATGTTACCATCTTGTTACCATTTGTGGATTGAAATAAAATTGAATTGAATTGAATTAAACTTAGAATGCTCGTCCAAGCCAAGCCAAATCATTCTTTTGGTTAATGGTAGGACTTGTCGTGCGTCCGCCTGGCTAGCTACCACCATCTTATCAAAGTCTGACGCCATAACAACAATGTTCAAGCAGTAAGAGATAAGATAGCCAGTTCCTCAATGGTTGAGGATTCCGGGAGAGGCTCGCTTCCATCTTTATTTATTTATTTATTTATTTGATTCGCCAACGTCTGTACACACCAATACACTTTTCATATTACTAGCTTACAATACTATCTAGGTGAAACAAACACTTAAAGGCAAATACCGCATGCTCAAGTACTTCTAATTAATTAAAATTAAATTAGTACCTACATAACCCATAACTTAAATGGATCAAGGGGTCCTTAACAGTTTATTAGTGTGGTAAGCTAAACTTACCAAAAACAAATTATAATATATATAACATACAACAGAATCTTCAGCCTTATCAAAACTTAACATCAGGTACGATAAAGGCTAAGAGACTCTCCGTCTTGAATTAAAAAAAAAGTTGGACAACATCTTTCGTTTGGCGAACAAAATTAATCGGAACTAAAATAATAATGCGGTTTAATAGCAAAAGTCAAGAGGCCTTTTTTCTTAACAGACGTAATAGGCTTTTACCTAACTCTGCACTGGCCATTAAAAAAGGAGTCGAAGTTCATGATCTTGTAACAAAGTTCGCTTTACGACTGCGATTTTATGATGGCCACTGGGATCAAGGGATAATATCTTCGAAGATTGAAGGTCACCTTCAGTAAAGAACTGATTTTTATGACGTCAGACAAATTCATCTAATAGCTTTAATGTTTCCGCATTGTAGAAATATTTTTTGAGAAAATTATTGCCATCCATCTCTATCTTTATGAAATAGTAACACAGAACACAAAAAACAGGTTAAAAGTAGTAGTACCTCCTATTGGCTGTCGTTATTCTTTTGCTCGACACACAGAAGCACACATTTGGCTTTGTACGATTGATAATTTCTTCACTTTGTCGGCCATAATGGGCCATAACTGTTCAAAACCACGTCAAAAATCAGGCAAAAGTAATTTTGATTTTGGAGGGCACGTTAAACCGTCGGTCCCGGCTGTTGTTATCTGATAACAGTCGTTAAGCCAAGTCAGATAACTTATAGGCGACTTGATAAAGTCTGACACCAGAAGTGGCCACTAATCATACGATAAGAGGAAGAAGGGAGGTATTACTTGTTTACACAGCTTTAACTGTTATGACACTTGGAATTGCACAACAAACTTTTTTTCTTGCACGTTTTCACCTTAACTTACGAGTCTGAACTTAAAATCAGGCATAACCACTTTTCACTGATTTTACAATGAAAACTGATATTGACTACGGGCATCAGTCAAAACCACTTTTGACTGGATTTGTGTTTTGACTGTAACATATATATGTATATAAATCTATCTGACGGTAAGAGAAGTTTCAAATATGGTAATTATATTATAATTATATAAAATTACATTAGATAAACATTTCTTTATACCTTTATGGCTGGCAAGAACTGGTGCTGGCCAGCAAGTGTCATGCCTATGCAAGACAAATGTAATCTATGGCTAGATTATTTTTTTGTATTGTTTGTTTATACTTCACTCGAACAAGTAGAATATAAGTGTCTGAACGGAAAACTGTGTTAACGTTAATAATTTAATAGTAAATCAGGTCCACTGCGTGCTAACAACAGCCAAATTTCCAATATACTCAAATACTAGCGGCCGCTCGCGGTTTCACTCGCTTGGTTCCGTTCCCGTGGGAATATCGGTATAAAAAGTATCCTATGTTCATAACCAGGCTATCTTCTATCTGTGTACCAAACTTAATCCAAATCCTTTCAGTAGTTTCGGAGCCTATTCAATGCAAACAAAAAACAAACAATCAAATCTTTCGTCTTTATAATATTAGTATAGATATTGGAAATTAGTTTTCACCTCACACGCTCTGAAAAGGAGGTTTTGTCAATCAGTTTAGGCGTAGAAAATCGCTTTTTGCGGCCTAGCGCGGCAAAGTACTTTTTTAATTTAATGCCTAAAAATATGTCATAGTGCGTTCCGAATCGAACTAATGACTTTTTTGTTATATTTGATTCTTATTTTAAATAGCTTTAAGTTATTTATAATACTCCGTTTTGGTTTTATTATATTATTTTAGTTCATTGAATCTTAAAAACAATTACAATAAGATTAAACTATTTGTTATAAGAATTTTATATTAGGCTGGGTGTGATTTCACAACCTGTAATTGGATTTCGGACTGTGACATAAATCTTTATTTTTAAATTGTTTTCGTCTTGTACCTCATGTCAGTGTCAACATTTACGGAATCGTTTTTATTCTTATTAATATGTAACAATATATTCCTACTTTAAATAACTTTGAATTAACTTTAGTACCCTTTTTTATATATTTTTTTTCTATCTTTAAAACAACGAGAATAAGGTATATTTAGATTAAACTTTATTTTAAAGAATGTTTTACCGGAAGTTGACCTCGGAAACAACCATAAAATGTTCCTCGCTGTTGTGAGGTGAAAAATTGTGTGTTGCGCTCGGCAGAAAAGGTTTTAGCGTCTTGTACCATTGAAATCCTCACTTCGCTCAGGATTCAATCTTTGAACCACTCGCTACGCTCGTGGTTCAACCCTAGAATCCATCACTTGCTCAGATTTCAATAGAGGTAACTCGCCGCTAAATAACCAACTTTCCAGCCTTGCATAAAAAATAACTATTAATTATTGCACACCATTTTCATTGCTACCTCGCTTCACTCATATAGCGCTTTAACTTACCGCGTGTTAACTAGCTCAGAGATATCATAACAAAGTTTTGGTATAATAGTTTCTAAAAATTCTTAGGGAGCATTTGGCCGTGATAAAAAACCGTTTCTGCGTGATTGAGCAACAAATACATGATATAAACTTTCACATAATATAATATTAGTGAGAAATAGGTGACAGGATGAAAGACCGGCCATTTTACACGTGCTATTTTTCAAGTGCAATAATCACGGGTCATAATAGCACGAACTTTGTCGGTTTGTGAATGCTAATGACAATGATCATTCGATTCAATCGATTCTAAAGTACCGCTAAGTGAGCTACGATTTTTTGCTAACGATTCGTGATTGTTGGCATTTGTATTCATCGAGAGTTTATTTAGGGAAAATTCGATGATTGGCATCGATTTACTCTCTAAAGATTCTACAGAAAAGAACTGTTTTTTGGTTACTTCTTCTGTATTTAATAATAACAAATAATAATCTAATAATAATAATACAATAATAATTAAAAAAAAATCTAACACACACCAATTAACGTAGTCCTTTGGGATTAAGTAAGCACTGAAAGGCTTGTGTTATGGGATACTAGGGTAACGGATATAAATACATATAATTATACATAAATAAATATTTATGTGTAGAAATATATATAAACGTCCATGACTCAGGTACAAATGCTCGTATTCATCATACAAACATTTGCCCCTACCGGGATTCGAACCCGGGACCTCAGAGTAGGCGACACCTTGAAACTGGTGTACGTACCACTCTACCACGGAGGTCCTGAAAGGTTAAAATTATCAATGGAATATTGATAACTTTAAAAAGGAGAATACCAAAAAAGAACCCAGCGTCATTTAAAATACTTAATGTAAGTGTAGTGTTTTAGACCAAAAATAGAAGGTCCTCTATGAAATAAAACAACTTTTACGGATATCTAAACGCGCTATATTTCCACGAACTAAGTTGTAATTGTCATCCCGTGACCACGGCAGCTGTAAAGGTGCCGAAACGTCGGGAAAATCAAAAAACCCCTAAAAAACCTAAAAATACGGACAATCACAACTTAGTTCGTGGAAATATAGCGCGTTTGATATCCGTAAAAGTTGTTTTATTTCAATGAACAGTGCGCGCCAAAACATAAGATGTACGTACGCAATTTGTTTTTTCGAAAACCGTCATCAAGAGCCCACATTGGACCAATAGCAAAAAGCGTTTCATAATTGGTTTATCAAACCAATATACAACAAAAGCTGCCTTTTACGACAGATTAATAAAATAACATCATCATACAATAGTAATATCATCTCTATCATTCTTAACGGATGAGGATTATGTATTTTCCACTTCTGGTGTTAGAGTTTATCAAGCCGCCTATAAGACCTCTAACTTACAAATCTAACTTACCTCTAACTCTCATTCACAAAACTACCGTCGCTGTTAATCATCCGTTACGCATCTGTGAGATTCCAATTATTGGTAAATAAGTGTTTTTGTGCCGCGAAGACTATAGCAATAGTAACCTTAATAATTTATCTTCATTTTGTGCTAAAAATATTTTTACTTCATAACTGATTAATAGTGAAATTACTTAAAAACATTTTTGTGCTGACGAATAACAGTGACTGCTCGGTGTTCTTTGTTAAAACGCGTAAGTAACGCTCATCGCACGGCGTTTAAGCTCTTTTGGACGGTAACTTTTATTTACTAAGTGAAGAGGACTTGTGTGTGATTGTGTTTAATACACTCCATACCCACCGTTCATTTTTTGTTTAATATTAATTTAACTACAAAAAGAAGGCTTATTTCGTGTCATTATGGATTGCAAGAAATGTTTTGAATCTATAAAATCAGAGGACGTGATAAAATGTACTGCGTGTCAGGGCCATTTCCATTTCTTATGTGTTGGATGGAACGAAATGGAATTTAAGAAAATATTACCCATGAACAAGCTTAAGTGGAAGTGTCCGTCGTGCAAAACAGGAAAGAAACATAATAATAGCCCAATAACTCAGCGTTCGGAGTGCAGCTCGCATTCATTGATTAACATCGACGCGAATGCTATTATGGAGCACTTGGATGGCCGGTTTAGTGCTTTGCAATCATCAATTGACAGCCTAAGAAGTGATGTAAATGAGCAATTAATTAAACTCTCCGCCAAGGTAAGCTCATGGGAGACTAAAATTAATAGTTTGGAATCTACGATTGCATCAGTTAACTCACAAATTTTTGATCTTAAAGATGAAAATGAGAAATTGAAAGGAGAGCTTGATTGTCTCCGTTCAAGTCTGAAGAATATTTCTGATGACAATGATCGCAATGAACAATGGGTTCGCCGTTCCAACATACAAATTAACGGGGTCCCTGAAACAAAAGGCGAGAATCTTCTGATCTTGGTGAAGTCTCTGGCACAAAAATGTAACTTCGTGATAAATGTGGATAGTGACATTGACTTTGTAACTCGGGTTGCGGTAAAAAATGATTCGGATAACAAGACTCCAAAACCGATAATTCTAAAGATGCATTCTAGATACAAAAAAGACGATTTTCTTTCATCACTACGTAAACTGAAGAACTTCACAGCTAACGACGTTGGTATTTCGGGAGCTCAGAGTGGCACCAAAATATTTTTCAATGACCATCTATCTGCAAAAAACAAGTACCTCCTCAGACAAGCTAAACGGCTGGTGAAGGAGAAAGGCTACTCGCATTGCTGGGTTCGGAATTGTACTATTATGGTTCGCCGCACTGACCTATCAAAAATCATATACGTTTCGTCGGAACAATCCTTAAACAAGATTGTATAAGTGTGATTTTTATTGTTTATTCTTTTTGCCCGTGTTGTTTATGTTTAAGGCGGTTCTTCTTATTACAGCCAATTATAGAATTAGAACCAGAATTGTATTTATTTGCTTATCAATATCAATATACTTACAACATTTGCTGTTTAGTGTTGCAAGCTCAAAAAGCAAGTGCTTTTTGTAAATATAAACTATTTAAAAAAACTATATATAACTATACCAGTTTGATTTTTGTTAATGGCTTTCTTTTGTTTGTGTTTTTACGGCGAATTTTATTACAATCAATTATCAAAGAATTAAAACTAGACTTTCATGTATTTATTTATTGGTATATTGAAAATAAAAACATCAATGTTCAATTTATATTGCAGACTCGACAAATTTGTTTTCATATTTCTGCACTTGCATTGGAGCTGACAATAATAAGCCATAATAATATTTTGGAACTATTGATTCTTTTCCATAATTTCTTTTTTATAATTTCCCTATATCACAAAAGTTTTTATAAAGCATATATCAGTAATCCATTCAATTTAAAGTGACGCTCAATGTTTTCTATCAGAATGTTAGGGGTCTTAGGACAAAGTGTAAATTATTTTACAGAAATGTCCTCAACTGTAATTACGATGTTATCTGTGTTAGTGAGACTTGGTTGTTGCCTGGAATCTGTGACGCAGAGTTATTTGATGCCAATTATACAGTCTATCGCACTGACCGGAATTATGATGGTTTGGGTGTTAAAATGGGTGGCGGAACAATGATAGCGGTTCGTCGGGGAATCAGTGTAAGTATGCAGGGACAACGCAACTTGCCGTTTCTACATGATGCCGATGTAACTTGCATTAACATAGCATTGAATCAGGGTCCGACTGCAAGGATGTTGCGACTATTTTGTTGTTATTTCCCACAAAGTGACTTTCAATCAACTGCTGAATTATCTTTTTATGAATATATTTCCGATCTTAAAATAGATTATCCGAATGACAATTTTTTACTAGTGGGTGACTTTAACATAAGAATTGCTAGATGGTCGTACAACCCTGATTCTGCTGATAATAAATTGTTTCTCGAAAACCCAAATGATAGTATTTTAACGTCTCAGCTATTTGCCTTTTTATGTTTCAACGATTGGTCTCAGTATAATCACGTTGACAATAGTAATAATAGAAAGTTGGATCTAGTTATCTCTGATTTACAATGTACAGTACAAAGAGTTGCGCCGCTATCTCTGCCTGAGGACGGTCACCATCCATCTCTCTGTATCGACATAAATATTGATTACACATCAAATCTCTGTCCAGCCACACGGCTCTTACGCCGTTTTCATGCAGCTGACTATGATGTTATCAATAAGGAATTGTCAAAGATTAATTGGGAGCAGCAACTAGACCTAGATAATATAGAACTAGCTGTAAAAGAAGTCTATTTGGTTTTGAATGACTTAATTGATAGGTTCGTCCCCCAAAAGGCTGTAAATAACAATAACAGATATCCAATATGGTTTAATAAGCGCCTAATCAAACTATTTAGAAGAAAATTAACACTTCATAGAAAATGGAAAATCTACGGTAGGCGGAGTGATTATGAGAATTTTTCTTGGGTGCGTCGTGAGTTCAAGGAATATGAGATTTTGTGTTACAATCGATTTATTGCCAATGTCGAGAGAAATATCAGGTTCAATCCCAAGTTTTTCTGGACATTCATTAAATCCAAACGGAATAACAGTGATATTCCTGATACTCTATTCCTTAATGACACTCATGTCTCTGAAGGTCAAAAGATTGCCGATTCATTTAACTCATTTTTTCAATCTGTGTTTGATCCACCTTCACATAGTACTCAAGCCAGCAACATAATGCACTCATTATCGAAGTTTAATTAATACAGTTTCTATCGACAAAAACACAGTTGAGAAATATCTGAAGAATCTTGATGTCAGTAAGGGAACTGGTCCTGACGGTATTCACCCAGTTTTTCTCAGGCGTTGCAGTGAACAGCTGGCGGTTCCACTTTCTTTGGTTTTTAATGCCTCTCTTAGAAGAGGTCATATGCCCTCTATTTGGAAGCAATCAATAATTGTTCCCATTTTCAAAAATGGGGACAAACACAACATTGCGAATTATCGTGGTATCTCTAAATTGTCCGTTATACCCAAAGTTTTTGAGAAAATCATCTATGATTCTTTATTCCCAGTTATCAGACCGCTATTAATATCGAGTCAGCATGGCTTTATTTGTGGTCGATCTACAGAAACCAATCTGTCGGAGTTTTTGGACTTAACATTGGAAGCAATGGAAATGGGATATCAAGTTGACGCTGTGTATACCGATTTTTCGAAAGCTTTCGATAAAATTTCGCACAATTTGTTAATTACTAAACTTGAAAATATTGGTATACACGGCGATCTTCTGAGGTGGTTAACATCGTATTTGCGTGACAGATCCCAGGCAGTAGCAGTAAAAGGGTATACATCGAGCTTTGTTCCAATAACTTCCGGTGTCCCACAGGGATCCCATCTCGGTCCTCTTCTTTTTAACATTTTCATCAATAATATAATGAGTTGTTTTTGTCATTCTAAAGCTTTATTATACGCTGATGATACCAAAATGTTCGCCTTTGTTAAATCCGTTGAACATTGTAAATTATTCCAAAATGACTTAAATAATTTTTTCGAATATTGCTCTGCAAATAATTTAAAATTGAATATTGACAAATGTCACACAATAACTTTTTCTCGGAAGAAAAATCTCATTAATTATAACTACACATTTAATAATAACATTATCAAAAGAGTGACCGGGGTGAGGGACCTGGGTGTGCACCTTGATAGTGGACTTGATTTTTCGTGTCATATAGATAAAGTTACAGCTAAAGCTTACAAAATGTTGGGGTTTGTCTTTCGACAATGTCAAGACTTTAAAGACGTGCATACCTACATACTATTATATAACTCTTTAGTCAGAAGCCACTTAGAATATTCCTCCGTTATTTGGAATCCTTTCTACGCTACTTATATAGATCAGCTGGAGAGAATTCAGAATAAATTCTTAAAAAGGCTGGGTTACAGATTTGGAGATACCCCAGTGCTACTTCAGTCTTTAGAGTTACGACGTGAACATAGAGATCAGTTGTTCTTATATAAAGTCCTAAATAATGTTATTGATTCACCCTTCCTTCTGAGCCGTATCTCATTTAGGTGCCCAAGGTTGAGTGCCCGCTCCAATGCTGTGTTCTCAGTTCCCTTATGCAAAACTAATTATTCTAAAAATCGATTTTTGATCCGAGCTTGCAATATACATAATAAAAGATACTGTCATATTGATTTATTTAACTGCAAACTAAGTGCTTATATATCAGCCGTGAAAAAAGTTAATAGTGTGTAATAAACAATACAGTGTTATCTGCTTCAGCCAAATTCTGTATACTATTATACCGCCTTGCTTACATATTTCCTTAACTTTGGTTGTTGGAATGGCATCCATGGTTTAGGTTTTCTTTTTACTTTTATTTTATTGTTATCTTTTAAATTTTTATTCATTATAGTCTTCGCTATACAATTGTCATCGTTGGAAACTGTTTTGGCTAATGAATAACTTATAGTTATAATAACTCTAAATGTATTATAAGAGCTGTATGTTTCTTTTAATTCAATAAATAAAAAAAAAAAAAAAAAACTTGGCTTATCGACTGTTACCAGACAACAGCCGGGACCGACGGTTTACCGTGTCCTCCGCAGCACGGAGGTGCTCAGTTGTAATTCCACTACGATTACCCATCCAACACCTGACCGGACCGAGCGTTGCTTAACTAATGTGATCGGATACGATCAGTCTGTCAATCTCCGCAATAAGCACTTTTATATAATTTTTGCACGAACGGTAAATAACATTATTTCGAAGAGGAAAATACCCACTAATGTTTCCAAGTGCCGTATGGTGACGGCCTAAGAATACAAGCGTCACCACTCCCTTACATGCCCGGGATGTCGTAAGAATCGACTAAGAGGCTCGACGCATTGAACACCTGTGCGAGAGAAGGAAAACTTGAAACAAACGCTCTACCAACCCGTCTGGCCAACGTAGTAGCAGTAGGTGAGTAGGCTAATAGCCTCCTATGAACGCCACAATAGGCGTGAGCTAGGAGAGGCTTATGTCCAGCAGTGGACGTCCACAGGCTGACGATGGAATGTTTCCAAAACCCTATCTTTTTTGTTGCATTTTTTGTAATTGGGGATGGTTTTAGTGAAATCGAATATTATATTTGTAACATACTACCTTTGACCTATCTCCCCATACATGAATTATTTCAACCGACTCTGGTTTTTGGTCCATACTTTTTTGTCATTTTCCTTTGTTCAATATTGTAAACTCGAAAGTGGTCAATATTTTATAGCAAGAAAAGCGATTATTTTCAATAAAAAAAGTAATTTTTAATTATTCTATTCATATTGAAATGAAATAAAATAATTTTCATTATATCTGTCTGTATATAAAACAAATCTTTGCCAGTTTAGTTTTCTTTTTATATTGAAATTAAATTAGGTATCGTTATTCAAAGAACTGGATAGGGACAAGTATTTTCAACGGTATATTTTAACTTTATACAAAAGTTTATTTACAAAAAGTTTTTCGCCGGACCAGACAAAAGCAGAATATGATGACATTTCTCAGCTTCCTCCTAAAACTCAGATCTTTATAATCTGCTATAATTATGTTGACTATCTTTTACATAACAATCCTAAAGTAACATGGCGCACTAACAGTTATGTTGGTCCAACCATCTCAACTAATCTCGTCCATAGTTTTTTCAGTCGATTCATTTATCGAGCCCACGGACCTATATCGAGATAGTCGAAAAGAGCGCTTCAAACCGTATGAGAACCTAGCGTGTCGAACTTTTCGTACCTACGATGACGTAGTGACGATAATTTAGTGATGTGAAAATGTCATTGACAAGCTCTTGCAAGAAAGCAATGTACAATTAACCATTTTCGTTTCTGAGTGATGTGTGTTTTCATGGCAATAGTCTCAAGCGGACTGACTTAGGTCGGAAATCTTTGACCGTGGATCAAACTTTTGACACGCAAGGTAGGTACACTTTTATCTCGATATAGGTCTGTGATGGAGGCATTAAAAGGTGTTGATGAGTCGACGAACAATACAGATAGATCATTCTTACCACAATGTCAATAGAAATATTTAACTTCAGTCCTAAGACAGTAACGTTAAAGTTTAAATTTGCTTGCACTGATGGCAGTATTGTTGAACCGCACGAATCGGTCTGAACAATTAATGTTGATTTCGTTGCCGTTATTTGATTTGTATCAGTATAACCGTTCGCTGCTGGATCTATGGGAAATGCGCCAATTAAATTGCTATAGATATTAGCCATCGGATCGAGGATATGATTGGAAACAATAAAAGATAAATTAGTTTGTGTGTGGGCAGTGTGAAGATGATTGTTTGCAATGTAGGTGTAAGTAGGTTATTTTTTCTATTTAAAATTTATCATAGGTTATTAATCTAACTTCAAACTAGGACAACATAAACTATATGAGCGTATAATATTATTAAAAATAATAAAATGACCAGTATTCAGCAGATCGAAAGCTATGGATAAAAAAATACCACGAGGAAGAAAATTTTATCAAGTTCTACAATATTCGAGTGTATCTTAGCATAAAATATAGTTACATGTGAAAAGGCGTTCTGAAAAAAAAAACAAATTAGAAATATACTTTAAACACCACATCGCATGGTATCATAATTAAATTTTGAAATATATACTCATGAAGAGCTCTTATGAACAAGAACAATAACCTTTAAACATATACAAGAAATATGTTTTCATGAACCTATTCCTTCAACCTTATACCAAGCTACAAATTATAAGATTAAACCCTGTTTTAATAAGTATTAGCCTATTTTAACTACATTTGCTTCGTGCATTCGACTGCTTATACACTTTTATCCTGTTATTTCGACGTTTGACGTTATTACGCTATTTTCGTTATGACGGTTGGAAAATATCCTAATATTCAACAGGGAAAAATATTGTTATATGAGGTTAGCAAATGTTCTGTTAACGATAGTTGCAACTAGTTAACGGCGCTAATGACTACTGTCAAAACATATATTTCATATTCTGGGTAGAGCAAGTCATAAGAGCTAGCGGTAGCGTTTCAACTGTGATATCATCATTTATTATAAATTTTTAAATAAATCAATATTTATCTATTTAAAATTTATAATAAAATAAAAAAATATCAACTCGGCCACAAGTTAAGGCGCTACTCGGAAAAAGTATGGACTTTTTGATATAAAACTATAGCCCGGTTACAGTTGTTACAAATCTGGTAATAACATATATATTTCTTCATACCTTTATCTAGATTCGTATAGTTTCAAAAACACGATTTTATGTTTTTGCCTCGACACCTTTTCGTTTCGAAAAGACCTCTAAAAATACGAAAATTCAAGATTATTCTTAAATGGGGTTACTTACACTATTGGAAATTGGTTTAATAAGTGGACACCAATAATATTTAGGATCGTATAGAAGCATTTTTTAAAAATCGCAGTAGTTTTTTAATACGAACTGATTTTGTGTTTTTTTTGCCTAATCTGCAAAATCGGTCTCGCTCCCGTGCGCGTCGTTTTCGTAAAAAAATCAAACTTGTAAATCAACGTAAAAAAAGATAGGGCCGTAAAATATAGTCTTTAGTTTCGGAAACTGAATTTGGAGAAAAACCCGGGAACGTGTTATCGAGTTGAAATTAAAATCATATATTCACGTTAACAATCTCTTAAAGCTGTGAAAAAATCAAACTTCAAAGTCAACGTTAAAAAAGGTAAGGCCATTTATGCCGCAAAACTTCGACACTCTCATGGCAATCAAAATTCATAGGGTAATTTCCGTTGACCTAGATCTATGGAATTAGGCAAGAAATATCGTCTTTTACTACAAGTACTGGAATAAAATAAAAATAAACTGAACATTTATAATTAATTCTTGAAAAATGTTGTCTTAAGTTTTGAAAACTGAATTTCGGGAAAACTTCGGAAAAAACTGCGATACTCATTTCCTGAACTATTTATAATATTATGTACTAATATACTGCGGAGATCGTTTATGTCACCGCACAACAAGAAGGCTGGTTATTAAACCAGCCAGCAAGCGCGGTATAGCAATTATATACAATTAATTATAATTGCAAAAATTGAGAAAATACTAATATAATAACTGAATATAAAAATAGTATCGAGTTAAACATCTCTTTTATTATAAAAGAGCACGCCCCCGTTATAGTACCTACAAATTTGTGCGGAACTCTCGGTAGGGCAACTGGCACTCGCACTCGTTCAAAAATCTTAGATCCTTAAAAGTTTATCGCTCTCGCTAAAGCTTCTGTCTTATTAATTTCTAAGACGATCAATGGGTGTAGGTAATGATTTCGCCTCCCGTGTGTACCGGCCGATAAGAATGTTAATAGGGTCTGTGTTTGTCTGTCCTCGTTATTAACTGTTAGCAGTTACATGTTATTACTATGAGTAGGTGACCGCAGGCTATGATATTAAGGCATAATTATCTAATGAGATCTTCGGAAACAGTATGGTATTATTGAAAATTTTTAACTATTTTAACGATATGGATGCATACCTGTTTGGTGCAGGGGTACTAAACCCGCCAGAAGTCCCAGGTTCGAACCCCGGACAAGACAAATATTTGTGTGCATGAACATGTCTATTTGTCTTGGTCTGTTTAATATGTATATTATGTATGTATTTACAACAAAAAAAGTATATAAGTATGTTTATCCGTTATCTAGTATCCATAACACAAGTTCTTCATGAAACTAAACGTGGGCTAGATAATTGGTGTGATTGTATGCATTTACTATAATTATTATATTATACCAGAGGCGTGTTCGTCGTGTAGTGTCGAATAGCACTACCTCCTCTCATCCCGTGGGTGTCGTAAAAGGCGACTAAGGGACTCAGCTTTCAGGAGACGGGCAGCAGCGTCTCCTACAAACTTGGCTATACTGAGATCGCCAACCCGCCTGCCAAGCGTGGCGATTAAAGCTCCCCTTTCGTCTCCCCTTTCTCTCTCTCGTTAAATATGCGTGGATGCCAGGCAGTTGCAATGTGAACAAAATTTGTAATTTTTTATGTTAATTATTTTCTGATTTTGTGGATTTTTCTTGGTCCGGCTTACCTCGCTATATTTTGACCACCCGCCACTGAAGCATACCTATAGTTATCTGTTAATACTAACTTGCTTTTTCTTTATTTTGCTCTATTTGTTATATCGTTATATTATATCGTTTTTTATGTCATAAGAATATAGGTATTAAACGAGTAAAAAGTATTTCGAGATTAGTAGAGATTTAGATAGCTGTGTAGTGTCGGCTTAGGGATGAGAGGGGGAATAGCACTACCCCCTCTCATCCCGTGGGTGTCGTAAAAGGCGACTAAGGGACTCAGCCTTCAGGAGACGGGCATCTTGTCATCAAGGCCTCTGAAGATTTTAGTTCTTATGGAGTGTGACCTTAATGTTGTAGTGTGTGTACCTGCTAATACCTATTTACTTACACACACTCATTTCTCCCTAGTATATAAGCGGCGCAAGCCATTATAAAATGTCTTAATAATCGCAGTCAGATCTTTTATTCAACACACCCGAACCGCCAACATTGCAATGTTTTCAAAATCGCGGCACACAATGAAAGTTATACTCGTATAGTTCGATTTAAGCAATTAGTATTTACTGCCAAAATCTTGCCCTAGTATGATGGTAAGTGCATAACCTATACTATACAACCTTAAGATGCAGGTCATTTCAACGAAATAGGCACAATACTTTACGAGTAAAAGTCAGTAAATCAAGCGCTTAATTTAGTTTCGAGATTGGGTGTTTACCAATAATAGGTGCGATATGGACAGGAGAAAGCATCATTTATAACTTGGTTCGTTGATCCCGCGTCACTGGAGAATGTTCGGTGATCTATGACCGGCGCGGCGGCGCGGCGAACGGGGGCAGGCAGCGCCTGCGCAAGGTCAAGTTCACATTGTAAGGCTGCGTCTGGACTGGGTGCCAATATAGGGATCAGAAAAAAGTTTAGGTAGGGATTAAAAAGAAATATATATTAAAAACCATTGTCGGCGAGCGATCAGCTGGCAACCTTTCATATTTTTGTTTCCGACTAATGTCTTAGACCCAAACAATACCAAACGTGGCGTCTTGTTGGTGTGGTTATGAGAGTGATGTTAATAACATTTTTACTCTACTGCTGCACTTTTGAAGATCTGCAAACGCCGCAAAGGATATACTATGATGGGCGTATTTTATTAAATTTCAAATATTTAATTATTTAGAAAATAACGATTCAAATCGCATTTTTGGTAATTCCTAAAGAACCAGAGTTACTGTATTTTCGAAAATACCCTGTAATGTACATAATTTTTTCTTAATAATAAGAACAACACACCAAAAAACTATAGTCTTTTGTTTTTCGACCAATAGATGTGAAAATATTAAAAGCAGAAGGGAACTAAAAGAGCCCTTAAAAGCATTTACATTCTAGGGATCAACAAACTAAGGGCAATTCACACGTCGTAAAATTGCGTGATACCGTTTTCAACATTTAAAGTTGTACTTCCGTTGCGTGTCCACAGTGGGTGGGGTAAGTCAATGCGCTAAATCACAATGAATAGTATTACTTACTCATTAAAGCATATCTTTTAGTGGATCAAAAGGCACGCGACATGTCCCAACTTATCAGTAAAACCACGGTAAATTCGAAGGGGAAGATAAACTGTTTACATTTTGATGAAAATTTTATTCAATTACAATTTCATTTCGAAGTACAATGGGGTTGGTGGCGAGGATTATTGTCAAACCCATGTTTTCAATTTACTGTAAATTGGCATGACATTATATAGATTTATGTTGAATTCTCGTTGAGTCATTCTAGAAAATAAGTTTAAGATCTTGATCAAGCATAAGACACAGTAAACAAGCCCCGCCAGCTCACTATAAAAAATGATTAAGCGCTTATTTCAACCACTGTGAGACTTACTTTCGCTACAAATCCCTATTATCCATGTTATTTTCTGTACGACAATTAGTTAGAACTAGGTATATAGGTTACAACTATTACCAAAACAAACACAAACCTGAGGATATCCTTTATTTAAGGATAATTAAAATATATATATATATATATTTAAGGTATTTTTTTTAAGGTTTAGTTGCACCAATAAACCTTAACCGATTTATGGTTGTCAAAACTGTCAAATCCTATACGTTTTTCCTACGTTAAAGTTAAAGGTATGGTTTAAGTTAGATGGTGCAATTCAACCTTAATGATATAAATAAATTTGTATTACTCTGTATATAAAAAGTAATTGATGAATTTAATGATAGTTTAAAAATTAATCGTCTTTATTTACTTACACTCTCACAGAGTGGTATTTTTTATTTATTTAAAAGTAATCTGAGTACAAAGACCATTAGGTTTTTTCGATGTTTAAAATCAAAGTTAAAACAATGTCAATATTGAAAAGGCTTTTATTTAACGTTTCTTTGTTTGGATAAAATAATTGAATTTAGACATCAAGGTAAATAAACGATTTTTATTTCTTATTTTTTCATGTTCTTGTTACGATTTAAAGAATACAAATCTTGTGTGTAGAAATTGTCAAGTACTGTCTGCTGTTACTACTGAATCGATTTTGATGAAGTTTGCCATGGAGCTAAATTAGAGCTTGGCAAAGGCCACTTATTAAAAAAAAAATGCTTGGGCGGAAAGTTAGTCTGTAACGTTCTGATTTCGATTACATTATTCGATTCAAAGATTTTGTGTGTTGGGATTTTTTTGTTTTATCAACTACAAACAACAGATCTACCCCAAATTTTTCAGGTCTAGTTGGAATAATACAAAGAATTAAGCAAAATTTAAATTATTTTTAAATTATACCTATAGTATGTACTATCTTTTAAAATATAAATAATAAAATAAATAACTTTTTGATTTTCATGAACTGCTTTTTGTAACTTTGCCGTGGCAGTTTGTAACTAAGGTCACACTTCGTGTCTTTTGTACTCGATCATGTTTTTCACTTATGTACCTATAAGTGTGACTCTTGTAAACTGTCCTTTTCTTAAAAAATAAAATAAAAAATAAATCTTTTTAACTTACTTACCTATGTCTTTTATTCAAAGGACAACAGTTTTAATATGTAAAAGAAACCGGTTTCCGCTCCATTGTGATCGATCCCTTACCTGATGTGTTCAATCAATGCCAACTGTTTGATAGTGATTGTAAACTGACGAACTGTGTATATTATTCAATCGCACCTCGTTATTAGTTCCCATATGATAGATGGACGGTGATTTCGAATTTAATGTACTGTAAAAAGGCTCATTCAAAAATGATCTTTGTCTAGTCTAGAAACGCGAGGCGTGACGCGTGAAAAGGTGCGATGCAATTCTAAAATGTGTTTTAGAAATTGAAATTAATATGAGATATTTTTCAAATTTATAAAAAACAAAAAATTCAATTCTGCAAATGTTCGAGTTCTACAAATGATTTTGAGGTTTATATTGTAGTAAACAAAAAATAACGTTGTACAATCAATTATCTAAGTAAGGCTTTGCAACAGAGTGTTTAGTGCGAGTTTTCTCACTTTATTCGCTTTTGTGAATAGTTTAATTCTCAACTTTATTCCCATTGTACCTATTACGGCTATCTGTCAAACTTTTACTCTCACGCGATTTGCAAATTCACAACAGGCCCTCTGATACCTATTCGCTTTCAGTAACCCCCTAAAGTAAGATCTCTTTGATACGCAGTAAAAAGTTATGTGAAATTGCATACAGTAATAAATTATTGAGACATTTTTTTAACACCATCTAGTCTAAAACTACGCAGAACTTAATACTAATATTATAAATATTATAAATGTGAATGTTTGGATGTTTACATGTTGTCAATCACGCGAAAACAGCTGAACGCATTTGGATAAAAATTGGCACGCAGACGCATATGTGCGACGGGGAAAGTCTTTTGAAAACCTCTTCGAAATACTCCTCGAAATCGGTATTCTAAGTCATAACTCCGTAAGGACCTGGAGGAGTGTGTGCTAGAGTAGTGTGCGCTAGGCCTAACACTCCGTGTTAGGCCTAGCGCACACCATTTTTACCCACGACGAGGTTGAGTGGAGTGGAGTGTAAAAAGTTTTGGAGGAACGACTTAGAATATGGGGGTTAGTCTTCATCATACCTGATGTTAAGTATTGATAAGGTTGAAGATGGAAACGAGCCTCTTCCGTAATCCTCAATCACTGAGGCACTGGCTATCTTAACTTATCTATCTTAGTTTGGATTAAAACGTACTTTTCAACATACTAGCAGCTGCCCGCGGTTTCGCCCGCATGGTTCCCGTTCCCGCGGGAGTATGAGGATAAAACGTAGCCTATGTCTGAAGTCCCTACTTAGGTACCTAATTTCATCCAAACCCGATCAGTAGCTTTTGCGTGAAAGTAACAAACAAACTGATATTTATATTGTAGTAGGATTTTTATCTCGATATTCCCACGGGAACGGGAACCTGCTAGCTACCACCATCTTGTCTATGTCTGACGCCATAATAACAATGTTTTCAGCATTGTTGTGTGTTGTGTCAACAGCGAGACTGTTTTTGCAGATTAGGCGAAAAACCCACGAACTCACTTCGTAGTAAAACCTATAGCGATAAAAAAATTAACTATACGTTTTTAAATATTATAGGTGTCAACTAATTAAACTAATTCCTAATAGTATACGTAACCCCATTTAAGAATAAACTTGAATTTTCTTATTTTTAGGGGGTAATTTCAAACAGAACAAGTGTCGAGGCAAAATCATAAAATCGTATTTCTGAAACTTAATAAATCTAGACAAACGATTGAAGAAATATATATCTTATTACCAGATTTATAACATCTCTAACCGCCCTATAGTTTATAACAAAAAGTAAGTACTTTTTCCGTATACTGTCTTATACGTGTGTCGGTACGAAAACTTTTCGCAAGTTTTTCGTGCTAGCACAGAATAAATGAGTACCTAAGTGCCAGCCCCCCTGATATTCGCCTAGGGTGTCGATGAATACCATCGCG
This sequence comes from Chrysoteuchia culmella, assembly GCA_910589605.1. NCBI lineage: Eukaryota > Metazoa > Arthropoda > Insecta > Lepidoptera > Crambidae > Chrysoteuchia > Chrysoteuchia culmella. The sequence continues at coordinate 15,805,507 of OU342653.1, forward strand.
AACACCTAATTGTTCGCTTCCGTTCGCGCGAACAAAGGACCAAAGGCAGATATGTTTTTCATGCATTCCTATTGTAATATGGTCCAAGTTATAAGCTGAATGTTAAATAGTTTTTATTTCTTTTCGCCTTGATATCTTTTTTTTTTATTCTGATAAACCTATAAATAAGTATGTACTTTCGAATAGTCAAATATTTCTCCTACCACCGACTTATTTTTTAACTGACAAGAAACTTATGAATCAAGGAAGTAAGAACTAATGAAAGAAGAACGGGCGCAAGAAACTAACGGCAAACTTAAATATAAACTTTCAAAGTGACGCATCTTGTTCGCTATCGGAGACTTTTCTTCATTTCATATTATATTGTAATAATATGAAGTGAAGAAAAAGTCAAGAATACAATATTTGATGTACGGTCAACAGCACGTACGGCTTTACATTTGACGACGTAAGAGCGCTCTCAAGGTCAAAGTGTAATGCCGTAGCTCTTATGCGTGACTGTACTAACTTCGTATTTTATGTTTAGATGACAATCGATGATTATTTTTGTAGAAAAAAATAAATTACACATGCCTTTTTAGTTTTTTAAATCAAGATAAAGCCCCACAGCCGGCCGAGGCCGCTTTAATAAGCAGGAATTGCAAAAAGTGTTTGAGTTTTGAAATATTGTGTACTAACTAATGATTAAAGAATGACTTAAGGATTGATACGGTTTCTACGTCCTTTTTTCATACACGATTCGAACATTTCTGTTTTCCACCGATTTCATTAATCTCGATCTTAGTCGATCTCGAATCGTCTTTTGTAATGACAAAAGAGCATAGTAGATCGTGTCTTTTCCCTTGGACCATACATTCATTCACATTCAAATACTATTGTTATGCCCGTAGTTGTTTGCAAAAGTTTTTTCCTACCGACGGACGCGTTGTTTAATTAATATAATGGTTCTCATTTCTTTTCTTTTTCAATTTCCTTCTTTTTAATTGAAAAAATTACCTCATCACATATCTTTTTAAATATTTACCAATGTTTTATTTCATTGTATATGTAGGTATTAATTAAAGCTTCTTTTAACATTCTATCCTAAATGAACAAATAGGTAAGTATTGTGAAGGAGAATCATTGCTTAATATTACCGTTTTTCTCTTTTGTTTAATATGATTTATTTCTGTAACAGCATTTCCTGCTCGCTACTTTGTTCATTATTACGAACAAGATTCTTTTACTAACTTTTTTATGTTAAAGCGGTGCCGTCCAGTTTTTTATTGATTTGTTTCTACAGAATTTGCTTTTTCAAGTTTAAAAAATTAATTTAATTATGGCTATAGTAGTAGCTATTAGACTAGCTTTGCATTAATCTCTCACACCCCGAGTTTCGAGACTCTGTCACATTGATACACATTGATAATACATTGTTCTCTGGGACACCAGTGTCCTGCTAGCAAATGACGAATTAAAGCAAATATTATTAATGAAATTGCAACAATTTAGTTGGTTTCATATTTGAAAAGAGATTAGGGCCCCTACCGCGCATGTGTCGTCGGCATCGACATCGACTTCCTTTGACAGATGGGTGTGACACATTGCTCTTAGTCTTTGGTAAGTTTTCATTCGTGTCAAAAAGAAGCAGCAATGTGTCACATTCTTTTTTTCACATTATTACGTTGACCATGACACTTGCGCGGCCTTCCGCGCAAGTGTCATGGTCAAGTGTCAGGAGCTCAGAGGGGCTATTCTCGCGCCTTCGACATATCGAATTCGAAATTTTTTGGACCCAAAAATTTGTATTATAAACCAACTGAAAACAATCTTCGACATTAAAGGATTGTCATAGATCATTAAATCTAAAGGATTCTGACAGTGGTCGAGATTTTACTTACATTTTCATCATAGAAATTATGGTTTGAAAAATGTCGAATTCGACATATCTCAGCGTGAGAATTGCCCCCCAGGGGTGCGATTGCGTAAGGTCAATCGTAATCATTTGGCAGTTAATATCGTATTCGATCGGCTGCAATTTGTATGGAATTTGACACTAATGACATACAATATGAACTGTCCAATGAATACGATTAGCTTAAGCAATCGCCTAGCTGATCTCTATTTATATAAATTTAACCACAAGTCCTTAATGAACGAAGGGTATTTTGGCAAAAACTGAAGGCACGCGGAGGTATCCCATTGACGGAGAAAAGGCACTCAGGTTTTTACTGTCCCCATTTAAGCTCAATTAACTTTATCGTCCAACGGAGTAACTATTCAGGCACTGGTCCCTAAATTACATCAGCTAATGATCCAGCAAAAACAAGTGCGAGTTACTCGACCCGAGAGTTTCCTACAAGGAGGGTTCCGTAAATGGTATTGTCGGGAACTTCTTCCCGGTACATCCATATATATATATATATATATATATATATATACATATATACATACATATATATATATATATATATATATATATATATATATATATATATATATGTATGTATATATGTATATATATATATATATATATATATGGATGTACCGGGAAGAAGTTCCCGACAATACCATTTACGGAACCCTCCTTGTAGGAAACTCTCGGGTCGAGTAACTCGCACTTGTTTTTGCTGGATCATTAGCTGATGTAATTTAGGGACCAGTGCCTGAATAGTTACTCCGTTGGACGATAAAGTTAATTGAGCTTAAATGGGGACAGTAAAAACCTGAGTGCCTTTTCTCCGTCAATGGGATACCTCCGCGTGCCTTCAGTTTTTGCCAAAATACCCTTCGTTCATTAAGGACTTGTGGTTAAATTTATATAAATAGAGATCAGCTAGGCGATTGCTTAAGCTAATCGTATTCATTGGACAGTTCATATTGTATGTCATTAGTGTCAAATTCCATACAAATTGCAGCCGATCGAATACGATATTAACTGCCAAATGATTACGATTGACCTTACGCAATCGCACCCCTGGGGGGCAATTCTCACGCTGAGATATGTCGAATTCGACATTTTTCAAACCATAATTTCTATGATGAAAATGTAAGTAAAATCTCGACCACTGTCAGAATCCTTTAGATTTAATGATCTATGACAATCCTTTAATGTCGAAGATTGTTTTCAGTTGGTTTATAATACAAATTTTTGGGTCCAAAAAATTTCGAATTCGATATGTCGAAGGCGCGAGAATAGCCCCTCTGAGCTCCTGACACTTGACCATGACACTTGCGCGGAAGGCCGCGCAAGTGTCATGGTCAACGTAATAATGTGAAAAAAAGAATGTGACACATTGCTGCTTCTTTTTGACACGAATGAAAACTTACCAAAGACTAAGAGCAATGTGTCACACCCATCTGTCAAAGGAAGTCGATGTCGATGCCGACGACACATGCGCGGTAGGGGCCCTAATCTCTTTTCAAATATGAAACCAACTAAATTGTTGCAATTTCATTAATAATATTTGCTTTAATTCGTCATTTGCTAGCAGGACACTGGTGTCCCAGAGAACAATGGATTATCAATGTGTATCAATGTGACAGAGTCTCGAAACTCGGGGTGTGAGAGATTAATGCAAAGCTAGTCTAATAGCTACTACTATAGCCATAATTAAATTAATTTTTTAAACTTGAAAAAGCAAATTCTGTAGAAACAAATCAATAAAAAACTGGACGGCACCGCTTTAACATAAAAAAGTTAGTAAAAGAATCTTGTTCGTAATAATGAACAAAGTAGCGAGCAGGAAATGCTGTTACAGAAATAAATCATATTAAACAAAAGAGAAAAACGGTAATATTAAGCAATGATTCTCCTTCACAATACTTACCTATTTGTTCATTTAGGATAGAATGTTAAAAGAAGCTTTAATTAATACCTACATATACAATGAAATAAAACATTGGTAAATATTTAAAAAGATATGTGATGAGGTAATTTTTTCAATTAAAAAGAAGGAAATTGAAAAAGAAAAGAAATGAGAACCATTATATTAATTAAACAACGCGTCCGTCGGTAGGAAAAAACTTTTGCAAACAACTACGGGCATAACAATAGTATTTGAATGTGAATGAATGTATGGTCCAAGGGAAAAGACACGATCTACTATGCTCTTTTGTCATTACAAAAGACGATTCGAGATCGACTAAGATCGAGATTAATGAAATCGGTGGAAAACAGAAATGTTCGAATCGTGTATGAAAAAAGGACGTAGAAACCGTATCAATCCTTAAGTCATTCTTTAATCATTAGTTAGTACACAATATTTCAAAACTCAAACACTTTTTGCAATTCCTGCTTATTAAAGCGGCCTCGGCCGGCTGTGGGGCTTTATCTTGATTTAAAAAACTAAAAAGGCATGTGTAATTTATTTTTTTCTACAAAAATAATCATCGATTGTCATCTAAACATAAAATACGAAGTTAGTACAGTCACGCATAAGAGCTACGGCATTACACTTTGACCTTGAGAGCGCTCTTACGTCGTCAAATGTAAAGCCGTACGTGCTGTTGACCGTACATCAAATATTGTATTCTTGACTTTTTCTTCACTTCATATTATTACAATATAATATGAAATGAAGAAAAGTCTCCGATAGCGAACAAGATGCGTCACTTTGAAAGTTTATATTTAAGTTTGCCGTTAGTTTCTTGCGCCCGTTCTTCTTTCATTAGTTCTTACTTCCTTGATTCATAAGTTTCTTGTCAGTTAAAAAATAAGTCGGTGGTAGGAGAAATATTTGACTATTCGAAAGTACATACTTATTTATAGGTTTATCAGAATAAAAAAAAAAGATATCAAGGCGAAAAGAAATAAAAACTATTTAACATTCAGCTTATAACTTGGACCATATTACAATAGGAATGCATGAAAAACATATCTGCCTTTGGTCCTTTGTTCGCGCGAACGGAAGCGAACAATTAGGTGTTCGCGATGGTATTCATCGACACCCTAGGCGAATATCAGGGGGGCTGGCACTTAGGTACTCATTTATTCTGTGCTAGCACGAAAAACTTGCGAAAAGTTTTCGTACCGACACACGTATAAGACAGTATACGGAAAAAGTACTTACTTTTTGTTATAAACTATAGGGCGGTTAGAGATGTTATAAATCTGGTAATAAGATATATATTTCTTCAATCGTTTGTCTAGATTTATTAAGTTTCAGAAATACGATTTTATGATTTTGCCTCGACACTTGTTCTGTTTGAAATTACCCCCTAAAAATAAGAAAATTCAAGTTTATTCTTAAATGGGGTTACGTATACTATTAGGAATTAGTTTAATTAGTTGACACCTATAATATTTAAAAACGTATAGTTAATTTTTTTATCGCTATAGGTTTTACTACGAAGTGAGTTCGTGGGTTTTTCGCCTAATCTGCAAAAACAGTCTCGCTGTTGACACAACACACAACAATGCTGAAAACATTGTTATTATGGCGTCAGACATAGACAAGATGGTGGTAGCTAGCAGGTTCCCGTTCCCGTGGGAATATCGAGATAAAAATCCTACTACAATATAAATATCAGTTTGTTTGTTACTTTCACGCAAAAGCTACTGATCGGGTTTGGATGAAATTAGGTACCTAAGTAGGGACTTCAGACATAGGCTACGTTTTATCCTCATACTCCCGCGGGAACGGGAACCATGCGGGCGAAACCGCGGGCAGCTGCTAGTATGTTGAAAAGTACGTTTTAATCCAAACTAAGATAGATAAGTTAAGATAGCCAGTGCCTCAGTGATTGAGGATTACGGAAGAGGCTCGTTTCCATCTTCAACCTTATCAATACTTAAAAAAAAAATATTTCTTACACACACACATATATATATTCTTACATATATATATATATATATATATATATATATATATATGTGTAAGAATATATATATGTGTGTGTGTAAGAAATATTTTTTTTTTTTTATTGTTTATATATATATATATATATATATATATATATATATATATATATATATATATATATATATATATATAAACAATAAAAAAAAAAAAAATATTTCTTACACACCTACACCAATTAGCCTAGCCCCAAAGCACAGATTATTTAATACTATAGGTACAGTAAGCACTTTAGAAGGCTTGTATTATGGGATACTCAATGGCCTTTGCCTTTGGATACTAGGATAACGGATACAAATACATATAAATAATTAATATATATAAACATTTTTAAAAGAAATATATATAAACAGCCATGACTCAGGTACAAATGCATGTATTCATCATATAAACATTTGCCCCTACCGGAATTCGAATCCGGGACCTCACAGTGGGCGTCTCCTTGAAAACCGGTGTACGTACCACTCTACCACGGAGGTCGACAATATATATTTTAGTTTCTAATATTGACACTTTTATGGCAACACAGGCATTTCTTTAGAAAAATCTTATCCACTCCTAAGGTTTAACAATTAAGATAGGGATTAATATACCACCGAAACTTCATAATGGTGTGATAGTATTTATTTACAATTTCTGGATTACATACATAAATGTACAAGTTTATTTTTGTGACAAATATAAATATATATATATATATATATATATATATATATATATATATATATATATATATATATATATATATAAATAAACATGTGCGATGTGAAAAATTAACGCAAACCTCTTAATATTTGATAGAATAAGGCGTTACCTGGCGGAAATCATTATAGGTACAACCGGGGAAACTTCCCGGTTCATCAGTAGAGCTTTTTGAAGAAAGTTATCTCAAAAAGGAATAGACTTATAGATAATGTTGATATCACAAATAATAGAGCTTCGATAGGAATTTCATTTTATAAATAAATTATTTCTTCAACCTTAATACTTTCCGAAATATCGATTCTCAAAAAAACTCTACTGATCAACCGGGAAGTTCATCGACTGTACCAACATATCACTTAACTTATTTCTTTAATAAGTAGAAAATTAGAAATCAATGCTTAGTCAAGAGTGGGGTCTTCAGCAGGCTCGGTGGAAGAAAAACAGCGTTCACTTCTTCAGTGGTGATAGTTTTAAATATCCTGCGCCACGCCCCTCGAGAAGCGTGGTCGCCTTAGATAGAGCTGAATTACTTTCCGAGTAACAGCGATATTCAAGTGGTGTTAAATCAATATGAGTCTAACATAACTCAACGATAGCTATTATAGCATCTACGATAGGGAAACTTAACAAAACTCTCCTCATTAAGTTTTAATCCACTTCTCAAGTTCTCTTTAGTCAAGAACAAGGTCTTCAACAGGTACCAAGTGGAAGAATTCATTGACAGTATTGACCACTTCAGTGGTCATGGCTTTGATAATGCTATGATGCTGTTATTTATCTTCAACCCTCAGCTTTATATAATAAACATCTACGATAAGAAAACTTTGCACAACTCTCTTGTAAAAAAAACATTAATTTTCAAGCTCTCTTTAGTCAAGAGCAAGGTTTTCAACAGGCACCAAGTGGAAGAACTCATTGACAGTGTTCACCACTTCAGAAGTGATGGCTTTGATGATGGGTGGGCCTAGCTCCGTCACTATTTCGTTGGCACTTGCCCCGAACAGGTCTCGGATAGCTTGGGCTGCGAACAAATTGTCGGTGATGAGATACTTGTGACGTCATGGAAGGCTGAATCGCGCGAGTAAAGTTAGAATGTCGCTAAAGCTGGTTCGTGGGGAATTAAGGTTTTAAAGGAACAATCTAAATTGTAAATTCTGGTTTCTTGATTGATTTGATTTGGGTTTCTAATAAAACATTGGAGTTTGCATTGGAACTGGCATTCACAAACAGTTGGCTATCAGTGATGTGGTTATGCTGAGGCAAAAATATGTACAAACAAAAATTTACTAAACATTATTTCTCTTAGTAAAGCGGCAAAATTATTGTCATATTGTCATTGATTAAGTTTTGACAAAACTTTTTTTCTTTATTAGGTAGGTTAGGTACTTATCTATTAAATAAAACAATGTATATTTGTATAGTTATGTATACATTTGTTATGTATATAGTTATGTATATTTGTATAGTTATGTGTACATTATTTGTACAGTTACGGATACATATTATATATACTAGCTAAGTATTACTTTTCTATGTCCTTACGGGACGTCACATGTATACTTTAGCGCATTTGCCACCTTTGTACTATTCTTGATTGTTTTCTCACTGTGACATTCAATAAAGAAATTTAAATAATTTAAAAAATGGACAATACTCACTAAGTTCTTCGCTTCCGTTAAAGAGGTTGGTAAGTTCAATGTTGGTTTTCTCTTTTATTATGTAAGTAAAGTCCCAGTGCTTTATGTTCCAGTGTTTCTTTCCAGAGTTTTCAACTTCATCCAAATCAACATCAACGCTGATAAGAACTTTAGCTAAAATAAATACATTTAAATGTTAGATCTATAGCTAAGGAATAGAGTCCTATTTCATAATTACTTGCTCGTGATAATTACGCATTGAGCCAATGTCAAGTAAGAATGTATTTGTAATAATATTAGATAGAATTGTACGATAGAGTTAAAATTGGAGTCTCACAACACGGTAAACTCGGGTGAAACTCCGTCTTATTCTAGTATATTTAGCTGTCTTAAAAAATTACAGATCCCGTTTTCCTGACTTTTGTTGCATTGACGTAACGAACACGTCGCACACCGGCGCGAGCTGTTAGTACCTATAAGTTGGTAACAGGTATTTTTCGACACAGTTGTAACCTAATGTAACCTAACTGAACATGTAAAGATTTTTTCTCAAACATGCATGGAAATATTGTCATTATTTTCGAAAAAGGACACGCGAAGTAACGAATTAACGGACAAAGAAAATCAAATCCATTGAGCGTTTTTTTTAATTTGGAACATCACAAACATTATTAAAGAGAGTTTAATAACCCCAACACGCCGTTTAATACAACATTGCTGCAGCGTTGTAATGTTTGAAATTCAAATAAACGCTTCTGCAATGGATTTGATTTTCAGCCATCTACCACTACATCCAATGCCCACCTGCAAACCTCATCAGAAGTTCAACAAACGAACATAAATGTAACGGGGAAATCAATAACATTTTCTTTTAGTACTTGCCCCGATATGACTAATGTAACTTTTAATATTAATGAAATGAAATGTATAATTAAAAAAAGTATGTTTTATTTCCCTGCAATCTTTTGAGAAAAGCACTATATATGCCTCGGCGGAAATGGCAATTGCCTGTCTCGTATTAGTGAAGTCCTCGCCCACGGCTCGGCCTTCAAACTCATACTCGACCTGCAATTGCATATTTCACGGCCTTTGCAATAATGTACTATTGTCTGAGTAGGTGTTAAAACTTGCTATAATATAAAATGGCAAAGAAAAAATTTACTTACTGAGTGAAACAACCAAATGTCCCTTTCCATCCAGTTTTAATACTAGAATTTTCCCTTTAATTTCGTATTCTCCTTCTACCAAAACCGTGCATAATACATTAACGTTCATTTTAGATTTTGCTGCATCTCGTCTTTAAAGAAAAAAGGAAAACAGTCAAATAAATAATATATAAATATTTCTTACACTCACACCAATTAACCTAGCCCCAAATTAAGCACTGTAAGGCTTTTATGATTTTTAACTCGTTTTTTTTGAAAATTTAACTCGGCCATAAGTGAATTCTCAGATGGGAATCGAACCCACGACCTTTGGAAATCCGGTCCAATGCTCTGGTTCAATGATTTCCAAAGGTCGTGGGTTCGATTCCCATCTGAGAATTCACTTGTAGCCGAGTTAATTTTTTCCAATATTTTTCTATTTAAATTTATTATAGGTATAAAAATAGCATTGAAAAATGCAAAAATTCAAAAATTATAAATTATTGGCTGTTGCATCTTAATCGATCGTTAAACACCTGAAAAGATGTTTCTTTCGAATGCAAGGATATTCCTAGCATTGATGTGACAACGCTGGCCTACAGCGTATTAAAATTATAAAAGTATTGGAGAATTTGTGGCCAAGTAAATTTTTTCCAATATTTTTCTATTTAAAATTTATTATAAGTACTGTAATGCTTATTGTGTGATGGGATACTAGGGTAACGGATATAAATACATAAAAATTATGACTCAGCGGTTGTACCTCAGTCTATGACTCAGGTACAATACAAGCATCATACAAACATTTGCCCCTACCGGGATTCGAACCAGGGACCTCAGAGTAGGTGACACCTTGAAACCGGTGTACGTAGCACTCTACCACAGAGGTTGTCAAAATAAATATATTCAATAAATAACACTTTAACTTAACACTTATATTCCATAAATATAAGTGTTAAGTAATTCAAAGTGGTCTTAATCAGTTGTTCCTGGGAACAGCCTAGGCTCTAATTACACGTACGAGCAAAGAAATTGACCCATCACTTTATTAATTTAATAGAAACGTAGTTACTCAATTTACAGTCTTATAAATAAATAAGTGAATTACTGCAATTATTCCGATATCCAAACAATTAACTATCTAGAAAACATGTAATATTGATTTCTCGAACATGCAACTCGTTTCTCGTACAATCATAATTTTTATTTCTTTACAAGGTTGTATGAAACCAGTAAATGGTTTTTACTACCTTTTTTTATCTGTTTTTAGTACTTATTATTTTTTTTATTCCGCTTTGAATGAAAACTCAAATTTAACTAAGCTTATCATTCCTACGTCTCGACTTAAACTACACTCTGCAAGCACACTAGCTATGGCTATAAAAATATATAATAAAATACCGGAACATATAAAAGACATAGATAAAGATAAAGAATTCAATGATAAACTTAAACAATTACTTATTACCAAAACTTATTATACAGTTAGCGAGTATTTGACCGATACGTCTTTAAAATAATATTTGAAATTAGCAACATACACTCTAGCAATATTATGTTATGTTTTTTATAATAAATAATTTTATTTTGTAACAAAAATGAGTATAGTGCCCTCTACTTATACTTATATTTGTCATGTCCAATCCGGACCCATAATGTTCTCATCTATTTTAAGACCTTGAATACTTATGGAGTGCAATAAACTGATTGAATTGAATTGAATTAATTGCTTAGCTATATCAACACATAAATCGATACTTTCCATACTAGAAATTATACAATGGAAATGGTACTAACTTTTTTTGTAAAGAGAGCTTCGAGCCGCTATTTTTGTTTCTTCTAAATGGAATTTTTTGCAAAAATGGTAAGTCGATTTCTTAGCTCGTATTATACTTTATAAGTATCTGCCTTATTTACATACATATGATTTTCTGTCAACAATTCCCTCAAAATAAAGACTAGTTACTTACGAAATGCTATCAATAGTGCACTCCTTAAGTCCCTTCACAGTTATGCCACTAGCAATCAAATGCAGATTTGGTTGGGTGGCATCTATCTTGTCTATGGCCAGAGGGTCCAGGGTCTTTAGCTGTGGGAACAACTTCCCTTCAGCCATCAGGGGAAGCAGTGCTTGTGCAGAATGCTTGATGCACGCTGAATCGCTGACCTGGCATTTTGTGATGGATGGTGCTACGAAACAATGTGATAGAAGTCTTTAATTAGGATTTACTATCTTGTCTGGTGCAAGATGCTCAAAGGTGTTCAGCTGTGGGAACAACTTCCCTTCAGACATCAGAGGGAGCAGTAGTAGTTTATCATAAGTATAAATATAGCATTGAAAAACGCAATTAATGATTGGCTGTTGCATCCTAATCGATCGTTAAATATCTAAAAATATATTTCTTCCGAGTGCAAGGATATTCCTAGCATTTATGTGACAATTCTGGCCTACAGCGTATTAAAAATATAAAAGTATTGGAAAATTTCGACAGCGGTCCGCAGTTCTCGGTAGCTCAGTGGTTAGAGCAGTGGACCGGATTTTCAAAGGTCGTGGGTTCGAGTCCCATCTGAAAATTCGCTTGTGGCTGAGTTGATTTATTTCTATATTTTTCTATTTAATATTTATCATAATAAGTGTTTGAGCAGATTGCCTGCTGCATGCTGAATCGCTGGCCTGGCGTTTTGTAATGGACGGTGCTACAAAACAATGTACGTTAACACTCTCTCATGTTTGACTAAGAGAGGAAGAAAAATAAAGAATGTACCAGCTGCTAGTTTTTCAATGCCGATAGTAAAAGATCCGAACAACATCTTATTTATTTTTATTATTTACATCTAAGACCCAACCAATGCCAAATCTGGTTAATTTATCAAGTACTTCTTCGAAGACCAAAACATATCTTCATAATATGAAAATTTATACGATTTCATGCAGTAATTCAAGTATTTCGATATATTATTGAAGTAGTTAAGATTTGATTAAAGGTTACACTGAGTATTGCGCATTCTCGATTATAAAATTACTTAAAACAAATTATGTTAAGCCCCTGGACTAAAACCACTATTGCATATTTGACGTAAGGTTTGTTAAAAAAAGTTACTGACACATGTTTTTCAAAATAGCAACAAGTGATTTTCCGAGTACAATCAAATAATAATATAGCCCTACTTTGTATTCATACAGACACGGAGGAAGCAGCGTATGTAGAAAGAAACAAACAACTGAGCTAAAACTTGATATTTGAAAAAACTTGAAATCCAAAAGGCCACCGCTATTACATAAAATAGAAGAAGAAGAATAATAATATCATTTTTATTCTACATTACAAAAATCTTACAAATAGAGGGCAACAGTACAATAAAATATATTAATAAAATAACTAAAAAAACGTAATTCATGTAAATCATTAAACCACTGGAAATATAAGACTCTTATGCTCAACACTGATAAGTTTCAATTAATATTTCACTATCTTTCCTATAGTCCTACCTAACCTACTTATCTCAATAAACTATACATTAAGACCGCCCTTATAACGCTTCAATTCATTAAGAACTTTATTGTAAATGTTATATGTACATGGTGTTATAATAAAGACTTATTTGATTTTATTGCCTAAAAATAAATAAATAAATTTAAAATAATTTCAAATATTAGGTCTGTAACCATGAAATTGCCGATTTGTATGAAGATTTTCAAAGAAAGTTCGTTTTCCATACTATAAATTTTTGTTATGGTTACTACCGCAAGTGCTAATGCCACATTTTTTTAATGTACAACCATTGTTTGAAGACTAAGCAATCTCATGCTATATTTTTATTTTAAAAATCATGAATTATTTATAAATTATATTAAATAAAGTAGTCAAATTTGCTACCAAAAAGGAGGACCTGTCGAGATATTTTTTATCGTATAAGAAACGAAAATAATAACCATGTGATTAATTATTCTTGATCATTATGATCTTAATTTAATTTAAAATCAAGCAATAGATGTTTTTTTTTACCCACCTAAGTAGTGAGGTTCTCCAGAAGTGTAAGAAAAAATCGGCAATTCCATACTTTAACCCCTATTATTAATGCACGCGTAGATATTTGCCATGGTATAAGGGCGATATATCAAAAAGTTATAATTTAATAGTAATAATAATGCTAAAGATTGCTCACCCGAAGCTGCATTGGTAGATAAAATAAATCCTAATACACTCAACGGAATCGCGAATATCAATAACATATCGAATAATAATTCGATCTCAGTTGTTATTGTAACAAAAAGAAGTCGCAACTAACTCCAACTATTAGATAAATGTTAGTGTTATGGAGTTGCTTTAGGAAACTTTATATAAGCTACCAGAAATTGTTATCGTTTTATTAGTACTTTAGGGATGTGGTTCTATTGACAGCGATATGCTTATGTATTTGATTAAACTGATTTATAATTATAATGTAAATTAATATTATACCTAATAGTTTAATTATAATATATTTATAATAGTTTATAAATATATTATAATTAACTACTACTTTTTTATCTTAGTACTTTTTTATACCCTTTGCGGTAGAGACCTCTGGCGTGTGGGGCTCAGAGGCGATAGCTTTTATTCGAGAACTAGGAAATAGGTTAGTTCAACGTGGACACGATCGCCGCAGTGGGTCATACCTGGTTCAAAAGCTTTCCCTGGCAATACAGCGCGGCAACGCAGCCGGTATTATGTCTAGGTATCCTTTGAGTCGGAGATGACGCGCGGCGGCCTTTTAGACTAAGTTTTTATTTTATTTTTATTTTCATACTTTTTATTTTATTTAATAAACTTACTTATATTACCTAAAAATAATAGATATAGTTTATATTTTTAATTAGTTTCATTGTTACGATGGACATTTTTGCACTAAAAATAATTATTATAAGTATTGGAATAATACCACCTTTTTCCAAATTGCTCAGATCATGTTGAAATAACAATAAGTCAGTTAACGCCTTTAGAGTATTCTCCAATGAATTTTTTAGGCGGTCACCTGTTTTAAAACAATTTTCCTTATGCAAATTTGACTCCAAAACTCACCTGGGTATGCAACTTTGAAAATACTGAACGTTGCTTTTTATGGACATAATCGTTATGTGTAATTAGTGTAATTAACAACAACTTTAAAATATGATGCTCTTCAGAAATATAAACTATATTAATCAGTCCACCGTTAAAATCACTAAGAAAATTATTAGTAATACCAAGACTTTCTGTGTTCTGTGGTAATTACCTATACCTAAAATCATAAATTAATGACCATAAAAAGATAGATCTCATAAATGTTAAATGTATTTATTCGATTCTTGTTACAATGTACGTGGACATAAAAAAAATTATGACTGCAGAAATAGTAAATAACAATTTACGCTTAATAAAATGCACATAAAAAAACAACTACATTAAGAAAACAAGAAACCATCACAACATCAAAGAAAATGATACAAATGGCCTTAATGCTAGCAGAAATCTCTCCCAGGTTTGTCAGTTTGCCTGTAGTAAGTTAAATCATCGACGCTGTATCAATAACCGTAGCTCAAAATTAGTTGATTCAGAATTCAAGGAACATGTTGAGTTAAGGTTGCGCGCGCACCCATGCGTGGCTGTAAACAATACTTTATTATAATGATTAGATGAGGAATATAGAATTACAATATTGATTGCGGATTGATCCACGTGGTCCCCATTCCCATAGAAATATCGAGATATATGATCTACACTATAACAATAAACCAAACAGTCAGTTATTAATCAACAAACAAACAAATATGTTGTTACCAAAAAAAAATCTAACCCATAATTAGTAAATTGAATTTTATCTGTTCATAGGTGCTGCTACATCTATTTATAACTCAAGGTAGAATTTTGGATAGATTATATATATTTTTTTATTATATTTACACCAATTATCAAGCCCACGTTAAGTATCATGAAGAACTTGTGTTATGGATACTAGATAACGGATAAACATACTTATATACTTTTTTTTTGTAAATACATACATAATATACATATTAAACATCCAGACCAAGACAAATAGACATGTTCATGCACACAAATATTTGTCTTGTCCGGGGATCGAACCCGGGACCTCTGGCGCAGAAAGTGGGGTTAGTACCCCTGCGCCAAACAGGTCGTCATAACAAAATAAAAAATAACAATGCTATTTCAAAATAGGGAAGCGCAGTCAAAAAAAATTATATTAAAATAAACTTATAGCAACGTTACTACTACGACTAAAAAGTTTTAGCTGGTTTTCAGTAATGTTAACTCGACTGTTTAAAAAGTAAGGTAAACTTTTGAATCATGTTTTTATTATTTTTTTAAATCATGTTGCAAAACAAGTCTGCAAATAAACCATATTATACTCGTATTTTGGTTTCGTAGTCCTAACTAATATTATAAATGCGAAAGTGTGTTTGTTTGTCCTTGTCTCTGTCATGACCTAACTAAGCAACCGATTGACGACATGATTTTCAGCACAGAGTTAGTTGGAAGAAAGGAGAGTAACATAGGCTACTTTTTATTCAAGCGGGTGAAGCCGCCGGCGGAAGCTAGCTGAATAATATTTTCCTGCCAATATACCATTATATTTACACGGTTCACGGGGCCATTCGATTTGTCCCCCATCCCTATCCTCAAGTCATTCGTTACTCTTTGTACACTCAACAGCAGACCAGGTTTTACAGTTTGACCTTGAGAGCGGCCTTATGTCGCTCCTAATAGAGACTGTTCTGGTTATGTCGTTATGCTAGCGTAACTTTGAGTCATTCGATACTCGTTGTATAGTCAAGAGCACATTACACTTACACCCATATTCTAAGTCGTTCCTCCAAAACTTACTCGTCCTCGACTTAACGAAACCTATTGAAAACCTCTTCAAAATACTCCTCGATATCGGTATCCGCCACTCCGTGTTAGGCCTAGCGCACACTACCATTTTTACACACGACGAGGTTGAGTGGAGTGTAAAAAGTTTTGGAGGAACGACTTAGAATATAGGGGTTACATTACGAGAACCACCCCACACGAGCGAAATAAGGGTGTTAACAAGGTCAAAGTATAAAGCCAGACTTGCTGTTGACTGTACAAGGAACCACATTGGGAGACGTCACGCAAATGAGAATGCCACGTGTCGCGTGGAACCCGCCACGATAGTTGCGAAACGATTGCTATTTACAAAATTGTGAACATGATTGAGATTGTGGACATAGTGACAGATTATGCGATTTTAGATTCTTCTTCCAAGCTTGTTTATAGCAGCGCTATATTTGTTTGTATTCTTTGCAAAAATATTGTGTCAGAAGTTGCGACAAATAGACAGACAGAAAAAGGAAGTATAGTTTCTTGAAACGAAAAACTCAAATTATAAATTATTGAGTAAATATTTTGAATTTACACGGAAGTTTCAAGCAAAATTTTATTTTATACGGTTTATGTTGATTCCATGCCTCATATTCTTAATTTACGAACATACAATACGCTTTTTTGAAATTATTACTTTAGTAATATTTTTTTTCCTAACGTAATTAAAGTATTTATTAAGAAACCAGTTTCAATAACAATAGTAATATTTATAATGAGCTCATAAGGGCTAATATAAAGTTCAACGAAGTGTACTTATTGTTGATAGCCTATAAATTTTTTTCAACAAATTTTTCAATCATTATTGTACAATAAACAACCAGTCAACCTTTAGGGAAACAGATTTACTTCCTAATTCATCTGCTGGTCTTCCGCTACTCGCTCAGCTTGTCGCTCCGCTCGTGAACTTGCGACAGCGCTAGTTGTTTGCTTGATAACATCAGCCCGTGGGAATAAATCAGTTTGTTATTGATTGGTAGTTAGTTACGCCCCGGATAATTCATTTTCTCGGTTGTTCGTGTGTGATACGAGGGGCAATGTAAATATGTATCAACATAAGGAATGGTAATAGCCGTGTTAGATTGATTTTAAGTGAATTATCAAGGCTTTAACTAAAAAATTGCACTTTTTGGATTTCGTCGTTTTTGATGGGAATTTCGTCTCTCTTGATATTCTTGAATCAAATAGAGTAACTAGGTATACTAATCAAGATATGATAGGTATAAAAATCAAGAATCTTCCGTGAAAGTTAAAATAAAATTCTCAGAACCGCACACCGACCGGTGCGGATTCTACTGACGTGTGATATCCGCCTTAGTTCAAGGAAATAGACCACTCCTGTCCTGACTCGATCCGCTCCCGCTTTCGCTGTGAAGTTAGCTACGCTATAAGTGTAGTTTTTTTGAGGAGCACAGTGGTTTGCGCGTTCGGCCTGCGATTGTTGAGGTTAAGCAACTTTCGTAACAGCCAGTCACGGGATGGTGACCAAAAATTTACTATCTAGAGCTCCGCCGTGCTTTGGACGGCATGTTAAGCCGTTGGTCCCAGCTGCATTTGCAGTCGTTAAAACCCACCAATCCGCATTGGGCCCGTGTGGTGGGTCATGGCCCATTATCCTTTTCCATCCATAAGGAAGGCCCGTGCCCCAGCAGTAGGGACATTAAAAATGGCTGATGACGAAGTGTAGTTTTGGTAGTATAGTGTAATTATTGAGACTGATATTCTGTCGTCTGTACTAAAAGATGGTCAATAAAAAAGTGGCTATGAAATACATCGGACAGACAGACATGACGAATCTATAAAGCCAGTGTACTTTATTTATTTTATGTAATGATAGGTACCTGTATTATTAAAAAATCTGAGAAAAGTACCTTCATGCGAATGCAAATAACTACAACAAAGACACAAAGACCCAAATATCGCTAGTAAACAAAAACTTGCTGACACGCTTAACATACACTAAAAAAAAAACAAAAAAAAAACAAAATCCAATGTTCAAGTTAATAAAAACTCTTTAGAAAATACTAATAACACAAAATGGTCGAGGAATTCTGTTGCGTCAGCATGGCTCATTATAGACCGTCCCGATGTTTACAAATACCAACTTATCTGTTCACCTTAAAGTGGCGCTAGTGTGCTAGTACGTCAAATAATATAACTTAAAAGAATACATTGAACTGTGAAATGAAAACAATAAAAGACTGCAAAAACATTACTTACAATTTAAGACAAATTCTTTAAAAGTATAAAAAGCTAAAAACCGTTTAGGAAAATTCGAGAGCCTCTTTATAAAAAACCAAATTAAACAATTGTTTAGCCTAAAATTTGTTTAGTCTTTTTAATTCAAACTGAATTCGTAATTCGAAAATAAAGTGTTAGAGCAAACTTAATTAAGTAGGTACTATTTAAAAATCGTTACTTACCTACTTTTATTAATAAGGTAATTACATAGTTCCAATGTTGACCGCTTGAATAGCAAAGTTTGTATAGTAAATTGTGGTTGAGAGCAATCATCTGTTTGTCAAAATAACAATTGACAGGTATTTACGATAAGGCTTCGGCCCGTTTTTGCCGATGGGAGATCAATTAACTAATATCTTCTAAATTGATGGTAATTCCAGGGCGGTTGTTATTAACCATTTGAAATTGAAACTGCTTAGTAAAGGCAATTTG
This sequence comes from Chrysoteuchia culmella, assembly GCA_910589605.1. Classification (NCBI taxonomy): domain Eukaryota; kingdom Metazoa; phylum Arthropoda; class Insecta; order Lepidoptera; family Crambidae; genus Chrysoteuchia; species Chrysoteuchia culmella. The sequence continues at coordinate 15,824,394 of OU342653.1, forward strand.
AATTTTAGGAGGCATTAGCAACATTAAAGTTTATCAAATATTTTCGGCAGCATTTTAAAGTTAGCTTTTATTCAGTGTGACATTTTTATACTTAGTTAAGAATTCGAAAATATTAAAAACAAAAACATAATTCTGTGTTGTTTCCATAAATATATACGTCGTTCACAATTTCATCATCAGCATCTTTTTTTGATGTCACCACTGCTGGGGCACAACGCTTGCTTATTGATTAACAGGTAGGCAAACGCTGCTGTCGCCTTTCTATTAGAAGTCTTATATCCCTTGATTATATGTCCTTCTCTCAAACTTAAACCCAGCCCTCTGCACTGATTCTTATGACAGCACCCCTCAAATCTCTAAATTTACCCACCATGTGTTTCAAATGCAAGCGAGTAGTGCTGACGTTTTTATATGTCTCGTCTCGTGTGAAGAGTCAAAATAATCGGTTTTTTATTGTTTATTGTGATACCAACGCGGTGGTGAGTCACCGATGACAGTTTCATGAAGAGTTAATAAAATTTATTGTCGCATTCTCAGATGTTTAAATCATTAGGGTGTTTCTTAATTATTGCTCTCGTTGTTTAAGTGAAGCTACTTGAATTATGAGAGTGAAGGAACAGCTCATGTGTCGCACTTATAGATGCAAACAGTATTTTAAACGTTTTTTTGGTGTAAAATGTTTTAAACCAATTTTTGAGATATAATATAGGTTTAAATCGATTTTCTATTAGAATTTACTAACTTTTCATAAAAAAACAATTCAGAATAAACTTATTGCATTGTTTATAATATAACTGGGTTATTGAAATGAAAAATAAAATAAAAGCTTTTTTATAATCAACATTTATTTACCATTTATGAAACATTGTGAACAATTATTAATTAAAAACTATACTTATCTTACTTATTTTAATATATGATCAAAATCAAACTATACCATGGAAAATTATTGTTTAAGGTGATCCTCCAATCCTATCGAACGTGACGCGACTCGGCGCGAGTAATGTGTAAAAATAAGAAAGGAAATATTCGAAGCGACGTTGCCACTCCGTAACGTATTATATTGTACAACTAAAATACACTATGAAATAAGAAAAAGCATAGGTACCTACTTACAGCTTAGGAAAAAGAAAGAAATAAATACGCATATTAAGTTTTTTAATATTTCTAAATATCATGTTGTAAAACGTCATTTAAACTAACAATAATAAAAATAAAAAATTAATATCTTTTATTATTACTTTCAAAATAATAATTTGTTAATAAACAAGGCAACAGGCTGAATAGAATTGAAACTAATAATCACGTGGTCACGGTTTTAAACCGTTTTAAATTTATTAAAAAGGCGTTTAAAACCACTGATTTTAGTTTAAAACGGTTTATTTGCAATCGCAGTAAACGAATTTACTTATTAATATGTAATAATTTAAACTTTCATGCTCATTATCAATATTACTATTAGTACGATAAACGGGATTTTTATTTTACCATGTTTGTATTTCTTATCGAGTCCCCGATATTTCGGCACAGTTGCATGCACCATGATCACGGCGTAACTTTTTATGATGACTTCTGTGGGGTTACCACGAATGACTTTCGAGTAAGGGTTCTTACAGACGAACTGCAAGTTGTGAACGGCAGAGGCTACTTCAGCCGTCGCCACTAGTCGACGGCAGCCGTCAACGCGTCGGCGGCAGCAGTCAAAACATCGACGGCTGCCGTCGACAAGTGGCGGAGGCTGCCGTTGACAGGCGACAACGCTTGCAGTTGGAGTGGCCGGCTTGTACAAGAGCCAGTTGCAAAATGGCGTCCGATGAAGAAACACTGTTATTGCTTTTACTCCGCCGTCGCCGACAACAACGAAAAAGAAAGATACGTTCAGTTTTTTATTGTCTTGTTACTGTAGTCTTGTAGCTTATAATTCCAAAGACAAATCCTTGTTTTCACTGCCATAATTAACAATTCGACATCAATTTCGTCTCCGGAGCTCATTTTGTAGACACGCGACGCTTGCGCACTCTTGGTCTATTTGCCGTCGACTGACAAAATGGCGGACGAAACAGTCGACCGTCGCCGTATTGACTGCTGCCGCCGACGCGTTGACGGCTGCCGTCGACAGGTAGCGACGGCTGAAATAGCCTCTGCCGTTAACAACATGCAGTTCGTCTGAATGAGCCCTAAGTATTGAGGAAGTAATAGTAGATTGTTTACCAAGGGCTGTATGACATCCATAACAGTCGAGTGTTTTGGCGCCCGAACGAAGTGAGGGCGCGGATATTTCGAGACTGTTATGGGTCCATACACCCGAAGTAAACACTCTACTTTTCATTTTGAATATGAGGAAAGTAAAACCAAAAAGAATATTCTAAAAAAAAAATTTGTAAGTTTTCTACGATTTTAATTATTTTATAATGTAGCAAAATAAGCTGTATAGGCTTCTGTGCCTTTGCCTACATACCTTTGGTAAATAAAAGTCCAAAGAGATTACAGATATCGATATGACATGACACCCCCTATTCTTTTTTCAAATTTATTACAGCCCTAGGGCCGCCACATATCACTTTCAACCCGCATTTTAAGCAAGTTATGAGTTACTTTCAGAATATGAGACATGATAAGTAAAAAATGTATGACATATTGAGCAGCGTTCCTACCGGACGTAAACGGAACTACATTTTCCTATACATTTTTTGATATTACGTGCTCGATACTATTTCGATAGTTATTCATGCTTGCCCTTCTGATCAGTTACTCCGTGATCATGGCGCATGCAACTGTGCCGACATATCGGGGAATCGACAACAAATACAAATGGTAAATAAAATGAAAAACCTGTTTATCATACTAATAGTTATAATGATAATGAGCATGAAAGTTTAAAATATTACATATTCATAAGTAAAATCGTTTTCACCACACACGCTCGGAAGAGGAGGTTTTGTCATTTAGTTTCTCTTTTTGTGGCATCGTAAAAAATCTCTTTTTGCGGCCTAGCGCGGTAAAGTACTTTTTTTAATTAAATACCTAAAAATATGTCATAATGCGTTCCGAATCGCACTATTGACTTTTTTGTTACATTTTATTCTTATTTTAAATATCATCACATCACATCATCAGCCTGTGGACGTCCAATGCTGGACATAGGCCTCTCCTAGCTCACGCCTATTGTGGAGTTCATAGGAGTTTATTAGCCCAGAACAGAAAAAAACTTCTGTTCTGTGGTTATTAGCCTACTGCTACCACGCTGGCCAGACGGGTTGGTAGAGGGTTTGTTTCAAGTTTTCCTTCTCCCGCACAGGTGTTCAATGCGTCGAGCCTCTTAGTCGACTCTTACGACATCCCATGCATGAAAGGGAGTGGTATTTTAAATAGCTTTGAATTAATTATAATACTCCGTTTTGGTTTTACTATATTATTTTAGTTCATTGAATCATAAAAACAATAACAATAAAATTAAACTATTTGCTATAAGAATTTTATATCAGGCTGGGTGAGATTACACATAAATCTTCACTTTTAAATTGTTTTTGTCAAGACAAGACAAAAACAGACTTTGTCTCATGTCAGTGTCGTCATTTACGAAATCGTTTTTATTGTTATTTATAAGTAACAATATATTCCTACTTTAAATAACTTTGTATAAACTATAATACTCCCTTTTTTATTATTTTAGTTTTTATATCATTAGAATAACGAGAATAAGGTATATTTAGATTAAACTTTATGTTTTAAGATTTTTTTATCGGATATTGACCGCGGAAACAACCATAAAATGTTCCTCGCTGTTGTGAGGTGAAAAATTGTGTGTTGCGCTCGGCAGAAAAGATTTTAGCGTCTTGTACCTTTGAAATCCTCGCTTCGCTCAGGATTCAATCTTTGAACCACTCGCTACGCTCGTGCTTAAATCCTAGAATCCTTGTCTTGCTCAGCTTTTAATAGAGGTAACTCGCCGCTAATGACCAACTTTCCAGCCTTGCATTACAAATAACTATTATGCGACATATGAGCTGTTCCTTCACTCTCATAATTCAAGTAGCTTCATTTATACAACGAGGACAAAACATTTAACATTATAATTTAAATATCGGAGAATGCGAAGACAACAAATACAAACGTGGTAAAATTCTGTTTATCGTACTAATAGTTATAATTAACTGTAGCTAAGCAGAACAAAGATTTGTTTGTTATCACACCTACGAAGAGAAGATTTTCAGTTAGGGAATGTCCGAAGAAACCCTACAAAGTATTATTTAATAGTTTAAAACTAAGTAGTCTGTAGTTTATGCACTTGCAGTTGCCAATTAAAATATGTTGTAATTATGTAGGTAGTCCATAACACGAGACTCAGAGCAAATACCTATACAAATGTTGGTACCTATATCAATTCTTACCTCAGATGGGGAACCAACCACAGACTCCTAGCGCTATAAGCAGGAAGTGATTATTACTATGAAATCATCATTGCGCTCATCCACCATCATCACCACCATCTTGGTAGGAACCAAATTTATGCTTTAGCTTGAGGCTTACATCTCAATATACAACATGTTTTTACTCAATATAAACAAACTTACTTTTACATGGAGTCAACAATGAATCGCGAAAAAAATTAATAAGTGGAAAGTTGCCTCCGAAAAGTTGTTTCTATAAAATTTTGTCTGTTAATTATAATATCACGATGTAAAGTATGGAATACTTAAAACTAATGTTTATATAACTTTTTGTTTTCATGAACTGTTTCATATACTGCTTTTTGTGAACCTAACATGCCGTGGCAGTTTGTAACTAAGGCCACACTACGTGTCTTTTGTACTTGATCGTGTTTTTCACTTATGTATAAGTGTGAATCTTGTAAACTGTCCTTTTCTTAAAAAAATATAAAAATAAAAAAACTACTGTCAGTAATTAAAATTTCATATCTGAAACGTACCTAAATAAAAAACCAATGTTGTACCAAACTCGTCTCATGATCATGGCTCACATTTAATAAAAAAACCGGCCAAGTGCGAGTCGGACTCTCGCACGAAGGGTTCCGTACCATTATCTATAAAAACGACAAAAAAAATACGTTTGTTGTATGGGAGCCTTCTTAAATATTTATTTTATTTTGTTTTGTTTCAAGAATGGCTGAACAGATTTGGACAAAATTTCAACTGTCTATCACTGTTCATGAGATACAGTTTGGTGGCAGACGGACAGACAGACGGACGGACACCCTTTTACCCTTTGGATACGGAACTCTACAAACATATTGATTCTAGTTACACCCTGGTACTACAACTTTTTTGGATTCGGATTGCATGCAGTATCTTACTGTAGTTACTTATTATTTTTATAGGCTTAAAAATAATCAAATCAAATCTTTGACCTCCCAAGTGCTTTTTTAGGTTAGGGATCAGAAAAAAGTCTGATGGTGCCAGATCAGGTGAATAAGGCGGATGCGGTAACAGTTCAAAGCCACAGTTGCGGAGTTCAGCTGACGACGACGAACACGAGCGTAATCTTGATGAAACAGTACTCTTCCTCTCGTAAACGACGTAGTAAGGTGCAGTAGTAATCAGAGTTTATGGTGTTACCCCTTTCAAGATAATCAACCATAATCACACCCTTCGAGTCCCAGAATACTGAAGCCTTCACCTTATTTGCCGACAAAATCGCCTTAGCCTTTTTACGGGTGGTGAACCAGGTCTTCTCCACTGTTTTGATTGTTGTTTTGTTTCTGGTGTACAGTAATGAACCCATGTTTCGTCCATAGTAACAAAACGATTCAAAAAATCATCTTCATCGGCTTCAAATAACTCCAAACAGTCGCGTGCAATAGTCAATCGCATATTTTTTTGTTCAACTGAAAGCAGTCGCGGAATCCACCTCGCAGACACCTTGTGGAAACCCAACACGTTGACTATGTTGTTTTGAGTTCGTTCATAAAAGTTGCCTATAGTCTCGGCTATCTCTCTAATTTTTAATCTGCTGTCTCCCATAATTAAATCAAGTATTTTTTAATATTTTCGTCAGTAGTGGACGTCGAAGGCTTCCCAGAGCGGGGTTCGCCTTTCACACTCTCTCTACCATGCTTGTATTCTGCTATCCATTTTTTGACGGATGTATATGACAGAACGGAATCCCCTAATGTACTGACCATATCATCATGGATGGCTTTTGATGACAGCCTCTTCTTATGGAGGTACTTAATGACGGCACGCTGCTCGATTTGCTCCATTTGCTGAGATTATGTCCGATTGCTTTGTAAATAAATTTATAAAATCACAACTAAGTATAGCACACCTTTCAAACTTCACACAATTTACTGTACACCAGAAACAAAACAACAATCAAAACAGTGGAGAAGACCTGGTTCACCACCCGTAAAAAGGCTAAGGCGATTTTGTCGGCAAATAAGGTGAAGGCTTCAGTATTCTGGGACTCGAAGGGTGTGATTATGGTTGATTATCTTGAAAGGGGTAACACCATAAACTCTGATTACTACTGCACCTTACTACGTCGTTTACGAGAGGAAGAGTACTGTTTCATCAAGATTACGCTCGTGTTCGTCGTCGTCAGCTGAACTCCGCAACTGTGGCTTTGAACTGTTACCGCATCCGCCTTATTCACCTGATCTGGCACCATCAGACTTTTTTCTGATCCCTAACCTAAAAAAGCACTTGGGAGGTCAAAGATTTTCGACAAACGACGAGGTCAAAGCAGCAGTAGACGCATATTTTGACTCTAAGTAAGAATCATTTTTTTTCAACGGTCTAAATGCTTTGAAGGTGAGGTGGCAAAAGTGCATTGAACTTGATGGTGATTATGTAGAAAAATAAAAATATATTTGATTTAGTATGTGTTTATTTTCTTGGTTAGACCGACTACTTTTCAATCCACCCTCGTACATTATTTTTTATTCATGCATCTCTTTTCACTCTTGCATCTACCTTTGTTAATTTGTCTTATAATTTTATTTCTTTATATTTTTAATGTTACGCCATTAATAGTCTCATGTTCTCTCAGCGACATCTAATTATATAAAGTATTTATCAGTGATAATGTGGTTCGGGGTGGTGGGAGCCTGGTGACCTGTAACACAGGTATTTTGTCCCTAGCTCAGGCATCAGCCTCTCACAAACTTAGATTCCTTATTCCTGTTTTGTAAATGTGTTTAGTTCAATGCTAAGTTTGTGTTGAGAGAATAAAAATCCTTTTTTTATTTTTTTTATTATTTATTTTTTATTTATATCTTTTTAGTTATTTATAGGTCATGATATACCTTTTTGAAATCCTTCAGGGGTGTCAATCAATTTAATTTGATACCCATATTATATCTTAATTTTTTTTTGTTTTTCATTTCAAATATTACCACCTCACAGCCGCTATGATGTTTTTTTAACATACTTACCTAAGAACACGTGGGCTGTCAAGACAAAACAAAAAATATCTTAATTATAAAAGTCCGTTTAGCCGTTTGAGAACTATAATAAAGAACAAATAATAAAGAACTAATAAAGAACATTACACAAAAAAAAAAAAAAAAAAAAACAAACATACAAGATACGCACGAAAAACATAACCCTCTCTTTGCAGTCGGGTAAAAAGACAAACAAAATCGCGAGTAGACAGTATAAATAAATACAAATATAAATATGTTTATTCGTCATCACAGGTACACATTAAGTTGACAGGATATTTATAGTAAGTATCACCATGATGTACCAATTTAGGCATACGAAATTATGGTAAGCATTTATATTTATATTAACAGAGCTTTAAAATTTAAAATATTATTACAAAAACGTCAAATAAATCATAAGAATACAATTTCATATATCGATAAATTAGATTGCGTCTCATTATCATTACATAATTAGGTAAAATTAAATTATACAAAGTGATAAAAGTTAAATTGAAAACATTAAACAATTATTATAATAAACATACATAAATTAAAAAAAAAAAAAACACTAACATAACTTGACTACATTAGAATACACACATTATCTTTTAGAATGCATGTCAGTGAAAAATTCATTTATATTGTAGTATTTTTTTCTATTAGCAATTTTTTTAAGGTATACTTGAAATGATTAATGTTTAGTTGTTAACAGTGTCCGCCTTGTTTACTCTACTTACGATTTGTTTGTGTTTTTAAGGGGTTGTGAAATCAAAAATATGGAGACTAACACCCATATTCTAAGTCGTTCCTCCAAAACTTACTCGTCCTCGACTTAACGAAACCTCATTGAAAACCTCTTCGAAATACTCCTCGAAATCAGTATTCTAAGTCATAACTCCGTAAGGACCTGGAGGAGGCAAAGAGTACGTAGCCACTCCGTGTTAGGCCTAGCGCACACTACCATTTTTACCAACGACGAGGTTGAGTGGAGTGTAAAAAGTTTTGGAGGAACGACTTAGAATATAAGGGTAAGATGCTAACATATACTTTCATTAATTTGAATATTTAATTAAACCCAAATGCACAGATACGGCATTTACTATAGATGTATACAAATATATAACAAATTACCCGTAAACATAAAACTTGAACAAAACTACAATAAACTTAAACACAAACTTAAACAGTTCCTTATAAAGAATTCAGTGCAGGAATACATGTGACCAATTCAGATAATAATAAATAAAAATTAATTATATTATACCTACATGAATCCTCGGAATGGTTCTTCGCCATTATAACTAGCATAAAATTTATAAGTTGTACAATTTTCGAATATTATGATGCATATTATACTCTGTAAGTGTAAACGAGCAACCCCTACCTACATCTTTGTAACTTACATCTGTTTTATGTGAAAGTGAAACTGTATTACGATGAGAGACATGTCCTCGCATTCGAAAGGAACATTTTTACAAATGTTTGACTATCGATTAACATGAAACAGCCATCTTTATTTTGCATTTTACAATGCTATTTTTATGTGTTGAGTATTAAATAAGAAAATATACTAGAAAACAAGCAACCTTTTTCATGTCACCCTGACGGGATTCGAACATCCTTGGGAATCCGGCCCAATGCACTAACCAATTATGCTACAGAGACTATGAGGTCACGTCGTTTTTTTCCAGTATATTCACCTTTCTACGGTTTTGGCCACCGTCGTTTCATCAATGAGAGAAACATCCTCGCAATCGAAAGAAACATTTTTACAAATGTTTGACTATCGATTAAGATGAAACAGCCTATCGTTCTAACTCCACAGCAAATATCATCAAAATTGGTTCACTGGCTTTTACTTCCGCGCTTATAATATTGAGTACAGTAGGTATTGACAGAACAAAAACAGTTGAAAAGAGCTTTAAGTGTGTTCAATGTTTTCACTTTGAAGTCGAACCCTAAAAATAAATACGAAGGTTTTCCTTATTTTGTGAGAAATTTTTTGACTATTGGTTTGTCTTGATAATTCTGTTGTCCATTTCAATAAAATGGAAGGAAATTAGGAATTAAATTTTTCAATGTGTCGAGCCTCTTAGTTAACTCACGACATCCCAGGCATGTAAGGGAGTGGTAACACTTGTATTCTTAGACCGTCACCACACGGCACGGTTTAATATAAAAGCATGCAATTGATGTACCTTTTTATCATAGAAGAAGTGAGGATCTGTACAAGTGTAAGAAAAAAATCGGCAATTTATTTATTTATTTATTTATTTGTTATAGGTACACTTACAGATTAAAGTCATTACAAAACTTATAATCTATGCTAAATATATGAGCCAAGACTTTAATCCAATAATAGCGTACACAGCATGCACAATTATTTCAAACTTATGCGAACCAAAACAATAATAATTGGATTACAAAACTAACTTTTCCTTTTTTTTTTTTACTTTCAATCTATACAAATTCAATCTATGATGTTTCTGCTTCAAGAAGCTCGGACACAGTTTTCTTATAAAGAGAGAATTTGTTATTAAAGACATCAAGATGTCTATTACCACGGCTTATTTCATTATATGTACGACACATTCTAACGATAGGGTTGTAATAAGATGTATTATTTTTGTACACCTGAATCGAAAAAGAATTCGGGCAACGTGACCGGTGCCTGGTGTTAAGCTCAACCGAAGACAGCAAATCTACTGAATCGATAGTCGAGTGTAAAATTTTATGTAAGCATAGTAGATCATATCTTTTCCGGCGAGTATGTAACGGGATCATGCCAAACTTAGACAATCTGTCACTGTAACTACGTAATGACCTCTTTACATTGTACCTCCTATAGTAATTTCATAGGTAAACCAATTCTTAGTAGGATAGTATGTAATTCGGCTAAATCCTCAGGTCCTATCTAAATAACTACTTTTAGTTATTTAGGTAGGATTCACATACTGTTTATATAATAAATAAAACAGCAGGAGAACATTAGGAATCGTGTCAAGTTGTTTTTAGTGGCTTCCTTATTGATAGTCAGTGCGTCCTTGGTATCGACGACGCGACCATAAACCCGCATAAAAAGTCGATTATCTAAAAATGCCAGTCTCTCTAGTACGGGTTGACAATAAGGTCATAGTTATCGAATGGACATGAAACAGACAAAGCGATAAAAAACGAAATAAAGTCAGTTTGCCAAACTATTATGAGTACATGTCAACGAAGAGAGGTGAACGCAAACGTAAGATGCCGACGTGACGTTACACCTATGTAGAGATAGTATCTTTTAATGGTATGAAACTTGTATTTCTACGTCCTTTGAGAATATGAAATTACGAGTTCAAACGTTGAAATAATTAGCGCTGCCTAAGCTAGTATCAATTTGTTGGTAGAAATATCACTGACCAAAAACAATTGGAAACCGGCTACGACTAATTAAAGCAGTAATCTGCACATTCAGCTTTAAATAATTATTAATGATGAATACGAACATTTGTTCAATATACGTCCAACACAATCAGGCGCATGACAGATATGAAAAAAGAAGACATAGGCTTCAAACTTATAACACCTCTCTTTGCGCTGCGTCGGGGGTTAAAAATAACTTACTGAAAACCAATACTTCAAGATCGCGCTAAGTAATCAGTTTATTTATTTATTTGCACCTAATCATGCGCCTAATTCTTTTGGTCAAGTAGTACAAATAGATAGATATGTAGATAGTTATTAGATGCATAGATATTATAAGCCATAACATAAATATGGTAATACGGGTACATAAAATAACACCAAATAAAAAAGCCCATCTTCTCTAATAATAGTTTATTTATTAATTAAAACAACACCTAAATTTAGTCTATAGCAAGGTCTTCTGGGGGCACGTTGTTGAAGAATTTCTTGATGTTCTCCACCACCTTGGTGATGAGAGCCTTGATCACTGGTGGGCCGATTTCGGTGACGATCTCGTTGCTGCTAGATTCAATAACCTGGTTGGCGGCACGTCCTGGGAAAAAAACAAAGAATCATTATAAAACGAAAGTTCATTTTAATATATACATTATATAAAAAACTGTGTTAAAAAACCGACTTCAAAAACTAAAAAACAAAAAATAAGCCTTTTGGAGTCGGTGCCAGCCGAGGTAGAATAGTGCAAACTACTGTCTTGGCTTGTGCCGTGTGGTGACGGCCTAAGAATACAAGTGTCACCACTCCCTTACATGCCTGGGATGTCGTAAGAGTCGACTAAGAGGCTCGGCGCATTGAACACCTGTGCGAGAGAAGGAAAACTTGAAACAAACCCTCTACCAACCCGTCTGGCCAGCGTGGTAGCGGTAGGCTAATAACCTCCTATGAACGCCATAATACCAGGCGTGAGGTAGGAGAGGCCTATGTCCAGCAGTGGACATCCACAGGCTGATGAGGATGATGATGAATGTCTTGGCTGGCACCGACTCTAAAGGCTTATTTTTTGTTTTTCACTTTTTGAAGTCTGTTTTTAAAGCTTATTAGTGTCTGTAATTTGTTGTTTTGTAAACTACAGTAGGATTTATCTAGATAAGAATTGGTTTAAAGTACATTATAAACAAAGTAACGAGATATTACATCCTCCAGGTCAACAAATATGCTCACATCTGATTCTGATTATAATTAATAAAATAAAAACTACTGCACCAAACTAAATCAAATTTTTATGGGACCAAATGGCTACTATTCCGCATCGAACAAAATAGCGTAAAATCAAAATCAAAAAAGGCAAAGAATAACGTGAATCGGTCCCGAATTCTCGGCGTAGTCGGTGTACATACATAAAAAAATCATGCTTTTTTTCCGAAATCCGAAACATGATTTTTTTTATGTTTTACTTCAATGTTGTAAATTAACGGCTTGGGTACGTACTGCACTACTGCATTTTTTTTTCCATTTCTTAAATGTTTAATTTGTATATTTTATTATTTAAGCTCGGTAAAGACAACTATACCGTGTTAATAAAGGGCTAAAATATTTATAATGAACCATCGATTCTGTAGATTATCATTAAGTGAAGAGGGTGCCAGGAATCCCTGGATGACGCTCCGTGGGTAGGTCCCCGCCAAGGTGGACCGACGATCTGATGAAGGTCGTAGTAAGCCTTTGGATGCGGGCGGCGCACGACTGCTCGACTCGTGGAGATCCTTGGGGGAGGCCTATACCCAGCAGTGGCTGGGATAAGATGCTACACTTACCGAGAACATCGCTGCCAGTGAAGAGGTTCTCAAATTCAAGTTCAGATTTGCCAATAAGCTCGAACGTGTGCGTGAATCGCTTGATATCCCAGTATATCTTTCCGTCTTTGCCCTTCTTCTCCCCCATGTCGCAATCAACGGTTATCAAATGCTGGTCTGTAAAGAGAATTACATAATTAAAAATATGTTTATAACTTTGTGATAAATTTTAATACAAAAATATTGGAAAAAATTAACTCGGCCACAAGACAATTCTCAGATGGAACCCATTCCCATGGGGTCCCATCTGAGAGTATAGAGATATAAAAATAGCATTGACAAATGCAAAAAAAAAAAACATGTAATTATAAGTTGTACCTATTATTATTATTATCGTGTCGATTTCGGCGTTTTTATTAGACCAAGAGTCGTATATTTGAATCACCCGAATTACATTCGCATTCGGAATCGCTAGATTCGCATGCGGTTTTCTTTGTTTCACACCGCATTTGCATGCGAATCTTGCAAGATATGGACTCCAGTAGTGCGCGACATGGACCCATTTTCGGTGGCGTTATAAAAGTCTTCTCATGTGCAGGTTCATGTGCGCACAGGGCAAGACAATATGTGTGCCATTATTTGTGGAGAGGTACCACATTCGCAGTGTTTTTTTTTTCTGAACGACGCGGAGACTCTTAGCCTTCATCATACCTGATGTTAAGTATTGATAAGGCTGAAGATGTAAGCGAGCCTCTCCCGGTATCCTCAGCCACTGAGGAACTGGCTATCTTATTTTGAACTGCCAGAACACAACAATGCTGAAAACATTGTTGTTATGGCGTCAGGCTTAGAAAAGATGGTGGTAGCTAGCCAGGCGGACTAACAAAAATTCCTACCACCAACCAAACCGAATACAATATGTACCCCCGCTCTGGGTCTGATACCGGTGATTGTACCACTAGACCACAGAGGCGGTATGAAATTTCGGTTGTCGGAATTCCTTCACTCAAATAAAAAACCTCCCTTGGCTGACTTTAAGGCCAATAAAATGACTCCGAATCCAGGTCAGCCGCTGCATGGAAAATCTGTGCTGATGGGGTCTACAAGCCGGCCAAGGGAGGTTATGGAATACTGGTCAGCTCTCTGTGAGTTTGCGGAAAGTTGACAAGCTTACTCAAGTTAAGAGGCCCGGCCGGCGACCGGTCAACTCATACTAACGTAATTCCAAAATGATTTGAAATAAGAGCATGTTTTTCTGTACTTGTGATGTTCTCATTAAAAAAATGTTTTTATTAAAAAAAATATCATAAATATGTATATTTTGTAAAAAAATATTAAATTGGTATTTTTTTTTGGGTAGATATTTTGGATTAATTTTTAATAGAAACTTAGATAAATACTATCTTAATCCAAATAACATCACAAGTTCCTAATTTTTTTAAATTATTTTTGTATTAAGTTTGTTGGGAGACTGACGTGTCGCGGGCCTCTTAACACCCAGCCACCAAAATGTACACATAGCTGCCTATATTTTTTTGAACAAATATATGTTTGTACTTTATTAACATCAACAGTAAAATCGAATATTATATTTATCGTTAACTTTCGTATTGTAACTACCACCGTAGACTAAACAAGGCTCTTAGCCAAGAGCAAAATGTAATTTTTATAATCTATTCTTTTTATTAACTGTGGGAATTAAAGAAAGCATTAGTTTTAAAGCAATTCGAGCCTCACGGAAAAATTGAATCCTTACTTTTCAGTAATGCCCATTATTCATAATGAAACAAAGTAGTACAGTCTATTTTATATGATTTTTATATTATCAGATAAACAACGATCGAGATTGAGTATTTGTAAACTTAAATAAAAATTATCTAATTATGAAGAGCATCATTAAAAAATTATACAAAAAATGTCTTTCCGCGTTAAAAAAATTTACAATCTAGATAAATTGCATCATTTGTTTTTTTTTACCAGAAGCAAACCCAAAAAGTTGTCTAATTAATTGCATCTGTACTGCAAACGTAAATTAATTCTGAAGTCGACCTTGGACTTGGCTCTAACCGTTTACGTCACAAGCGTCAATAACAAATGTTAACGTTGTTTTTTATTTATGTCTTCAATTCAGGTATTACTCACTTATTATTAACATAATAGCCTTCACCCGCAGTCACACCCGCGTGGTTCCCGTTCCCGTGGGAATATCGGGATAAAAAGTAGCCTATGTCACTCTCTGACTTTTTAACTATCTCTATGCCAAAAATCAAGTCGATTGGTTGCCTAATTAGGGCGTCAAAGAAGGACAAACAAACACTGTAACTTTATAATGTTAAATAATAAAAAATAATAGTAATAATAAAAAATTGTTAGGATTACGAAAGCAACTTTGTCTATAAATATTAAACAAGAAAATATACCAGAAATAAGCAACTAGTCTCATGTCGCCCTGAGACTAGTTGCTTTTTTATGGTATATTTCCTTGTTTAATATTTATCACAAAAAAATAGCATTGTAAAATGCAAAATTAAAAAGTTATAATGCAACTTTGTCTGTTTGTTTATTTGCTTGAACCGTAGAGAAGCATAAAGGGCTAACACTATATCGCGGCAATAATAATATTATTACTCGTACAGCTTCAATTCAAAGAAGGGTCTTTTAATTTCACAGGTGTCGCGGAGTCCAGCCTCCTTGGACTGACTGACTAGCTGACGGATGACAGACAGACACACGATAGATGACAGGAAAGACAGATGAATATCACAACACGGAACAATGGTGATTACGAAGAACTTGACTTGGACCTGATCCGACGAATCCAACGACCAGACAAAGACGACCTGAAAACAGTGGAATCGCTCTTCTGCAATCCTGAACAACTGAGGATGGCTATCTTATCTTTGCCTGTCGGAACACAACAACGCTAAAAAAATTGTTGCTGTCGCCACCCACTTAGATAAGACTAGCGGCCGCCCGCAGAGCTACCCGCGTGGTTTTCGTTCCCGTGGGAATATCGGGATAAAAAGTATACCCCAGAATCGGGCCATTTGTTCCGTAGGTATTATTGATCACCGATTGAAAATAATAATGTTTAAGTATACTTACTAAGAACAGTCTTGATTTTTCCTTTGCCGGAAACGTTAATGATGAGCAGTTTGCCGTCCATCTCGTATTGGCCGTCGGTTTGGACACGGTCGCACAAGATCTTAGCTCCCATCTTAGACTTTTCCGTGTCACGGCTGTAAAGGGGAAAAAAAATATTAATAATAAAATAACATAAAAAAATATTAACCTTTTATGCTAGTTGTTTACGTTTTCCGTGCTTGTTATGATTCCAATCTTAGGGTAATTTAAACTTTTTTCCTCTTGCAGAAACTTTGTACAAAGGTTTTTAAGTGGCATGAGCTTATCAGATTAGTTAACTTTTAAGATTTTATTTTTACTCATAATAAAGATATTGTTTATTTAATAATCTGATTTAGGCGTACCACCCTGGCAGTAATTTTTAAGATGTGAAGAAAAGAGAAAAAATATAAATGGTACCAACTTTCAGCTATAACTTTTACGCGTCTGAGTTATCCACATAAGGGATAATCGCAGGGGTGAACCCCGCCGCAGTGCAATGGAGGAGCCTCGCTCTGGGGTCTTTGGATTTTTCTATTCATTCTATACTAATTTATCCATTGTTCTCTCTCATTGTATTTGATTTAATCTATAAATATTCGACACTGCTTATATGGTACCATGGTTAGTTTTTTGCATTTGCTATCAATTCCTAGTTGATTCGTTGTTATAGACGATACTTACGTCCGTTGTTTGTAAAAGCTCACATAAATAATATAATTTATTTTTCGGACAACATAGATCAATTAACTGAGTTATTAACATTAAACATCCTATGTTAGTACTTAATAATAACTTGCAGTACAGTAATCATGTAATGCGAGAAATGTTGTAATGTATGATAGATAAGTCTTTCTTTGCCAGTTGAAAATTGTTTACGGTTACAATAACCATAAAATGTAATATTACAATTAGTATTTTCTTTTTGTGATGGAAATTGACCTTACTGATATGTTAAGGTCACTGTTCAATTTGACTACTGTATGAAATAAAACAGGGAGAAAAAAACAGCCCTTGACGAGTTTCTTGCCGGTTCTTCTCGTTACAAGGTCTCGCGCCGTAGGGTTTGTGAACTGATGGCGTAGCTTCTTTGACGTTCATAAGTGCTTGTAACAGCCTAGACTGAATAAATGATATTGAATTCGAATAATAACTTAACACGAGTTGGTAATAAGACACATCTGTGCCAACCGACGACAGTCCCCACTGTCTGTCCAGAATACTGTTACGGCAATGCTAATATAATGCTTTGTAACATTGGTGTTTGCAGTTGTCACATAAATTAGGGATATATTAGTGAGTTTTTACCTAAAAAAAGAAATTAAATAGAGTTTTTTTTCATAATTATGGAAATACATAGAGCAAACGAAATCGCGGGCATTTGTTACACTACCCTAACATAAAACTTTGATACCGGTTCGGAACTTGTTTAGAATACAAGTTGGAATCACAGGTCAAGGTAGCGGAGATAAGGCCATGAAACGACGAAAAATGCTAATAACTTATGAATTATGACTTAATTTGCTTAAATGTAAGACGTTGGGAAGCGGTGTTTCTATTAAATCTGCGAATTTTGTAGGCTTTTTCTTCTATGTAATTCAAAATTTATGTTAGTTAGTTTTGATTTGTTTGAAATTTACATATCTAGTTTAAAGGAGGTGCGATCAATGATAAGTTTCCTTTAACATACAACCTCTGAATCTCATTATAAAAAATATTTATTGTCTATCAACGAATTCTATTTTCTCACACAATACATAGTCGTTTGTCAAAATCATTAAATAAATATTCTTCCAATATTTAACACAATACCAAATAGCCCCAAACCAAACCTACAGACCTGTATCAAGGCTTAGTATTAATTATAAAGCTAAACACGCTGGCCTATAAAAATCTTACTATTAATTAATGACATGTTTTTATCCTGTGACACGACATAAGTAGATGACATTTTAAGCAGGCAATAACAACTTTTCTGTATCTTTGGCACATAATCAAAGCTAGGCTAGTCTAACTCTTAGTACTTACTATATGCTTTGGATAACGCAGGTATCCAATCCAGTAATGACCAAATCAGTCAGCTTCATGTTGAGACCTGGTGTGCTAGCATCCACTGGCTTTTTCAAGGATACTGGGTCCAGTTTCTCAACGCCCAGCTCTGGAATTCCGTTGACGAACATCTTGATCATACTTTGGGCTGAAGTCTTTATGCACTCGGAGTCTGATGCCTTGCATTTTGTTAGGGAGGGCACTGGAATAAAATGGTCAAATGTTAGACAGTGTCATGTAGATCTTGTATATTGTTATTCTTTGGCAAGTAATTATGAATAACTAACTTCCACCCGCGGTTTCTACCGCGTGGTTCCCGTTCCCGTGGGAATATCGAGATAAAACTAGCATAGGTATGTCACCCTCCGCCTTTTCAACTAACTCTTTGCCAAAAATCAAGTCGATTGGTTGCTTAGTTCGAGCGTCAAGAAAGGACAAACAAACACACTTTCGTATTTTTAATATTAGTTAGGATGTCATAATGACATCATTGATGTTGGTGGTATACTTTTTAAATTCATTTAACATTTTACAATAATTATTAAAATGAACACAGAAATTACAAAGGTTTCTAAGCTTTATTTAGTTATATTTGTAATTCTATTTTATTCACAAAGACATAAAAATTAAGATTTAAATATATTAAGAAATTATTGGTGACACTTAGAGATAGGAGACACGAGCTTTTGGTTTAAAGCTCTGAGAAAAAGACGATGAGATGTATGCAGAAACATTATACTTCTACATTCAAATACTATATATTCATATATTTAAATACTATATTTTTAAAACTGTTGGAGAATTATATTCTTTTATTGATTACATGAAGAATTCATAGTAATTGTGGATGCCAATCATAAACTATATATTTTTTTTAAATATGAAAACTGTGATTTAGTCTTGTCTCTTAAGAAAAAAAACACTATACTTAAAGAAAATGTATGTAAATGTTATTTTAAATATAAATTTTATAATAATAAATATTACATTTGTAATACAAATTGTCGTTAAATGAGAATTGTGAATTCCATATAATATATATTTTACCATTAAAAATAGGATAATGTTAAATAAAAACTGTATTATAATAATGATTCAAATAAAAAATACTTACAGACACTACTGCTTCCTAAATAAATAGAATTTAATAAACAAAAAATAAATAGTTTTTGCAACATTTTGCTGCTTTTGAAACGTCTACTTGGCTCTATAGACGCGTGCCTTGTAGTTCCTTACACGATCTGTTTACTTTTATAAGGTCACTAACTTTAATATATGTTAAATCATAGTTTTGAGTGTGTGTATGAATAAACATTATAGAACTCGTTTTGCCAACATTGAAAAAAGAGGAAAAATATTGGCAAAGCTTAAGACGGATTTGAGTTGAAGGTATTTTTAGATATTTCTTATTTAACGACAATCATGTTTATAGCTAGTGATTTAGGGTCACCTTAGGGACTTGTCTTATCCTTCTTCGTAATTTGGGTTACCAAGTGCTAAACGAATTATTGAAATCCGACTAATAGTCCTACATAGTAGAGAAGTTTAGTGACAAAAATCTGTTATACTTTTTTATTCACACCAATTATCTAGCCCACGTTAAATTTCATGAAGAACTTGTGTTATGTATGGATACTAGATAATACATACATAATATTAAACACCCTGACCAAGACAAATAGACATGTTCATGCACACAAATATTTGTCTTGACCGGGGATCGAACTCGGGAGCTCTGGCGCAGGCGGGTTTTGTACTCCTGCGCCAAACAGGTCGTCAATCGAGCGAACCATACGGTTTCGAACAAATTGGCATGTTAAAACAAACACTACTACAAAATACAAATACATTTTAATAAATGGGTAAGTACCGAAATAAGAATACAAAAAGGCACCCTATTGTTAAGTAGAATCACTATTAGATCTCCGTATCTCAACCCTGAGAAACTCTACATAAATAATTTTAAAGTTTTTGTGAAAAACGTAAGTTACTACTTTCGTTGCATATGCCTTACTTATTTATTTATAATTAGATTTACTAAAAATGCAACTAATAAAGAGTGAAGGCGTCAAGAAGCACTATTTTACAGCAAAATTGTACAGATTTTTAAAGAGTCATGTGCTGAGCTTAGCGGTGAGTAAAATTTTTTTTTGACAAGCAACTTATATTATAGTTTCAGAATAAAAAAAACAAGTATATATTAGGCCTATCTATTACAGATAAACTTAAGACAAAACAAACAATCATTTTCATATCAACTTCAGATCTAGTAATCATTTTTCACTACACAACTTCTCATAGTAACAATGTTACACTGTTTATATATAAATAGACTGGTTTATGCCCGCGGTTTCAAAAGTATACCAAAAGTAGCCAAGGTATGGTACTCTTCGTCCTTTCATCTAACTCTATGCCAAAAATCAAATCCATTGGTTCCTTCTAACTAAGCAAAAGCAAAAAAGGCGTCAAGGAAAGACAAACAAACACACTTTCGGATTCATAATATTAGTTAGGATTAGAATTTACGGTTATGGTTTACACGATATCAAAAACAGAGAATTTCACCTTTATGCTCTAAGTAATAACAATTATGTTCTTGAAGACTGTCCAGGGGCAAATATATATTACTAATATTATAAATGCGAGAGTTTAACATTTTGTTTGTTTGTTAGTCTTTCACGCATAAACTACAGAACGGATAGTAGATAGTCTGGTTCAAAACATAGAATATTTTTATCCAGATATTTCCACGGGAACGTGAACCACGCGGGTGAAACCGCGCGCGGCCCCTAGTGTGACTACAAGGTTTTCCTATTTTAATATTTATCTCTATAAATATATCTACTTATCTGTTTGTTGGTACAACGGTGAAATAATTATGCACGGCAAATAAATGAGCTGATTTTAGAATACCTCGTTGAACGGTCGTTATTGATGTTAGACTAGTTTTTTAGTACTTTTAAAGCTATTTTGTTTTGAGATACTATTGTTTTTGTTAGGACTTATATTCAAAATTCCTGTATTTTAGTATATAGTGTGTAAGTAGATGAATAATCATATCAGCCACATGAAACCCTCTGCTGGGATCTGAACCATCCCCCAAACATCTCCACGGTGGGGAAGAAGATGAAAAAATTAAGCTTTTGCAGACTCTTATTGCTTCATAAGCAGATCTTCTTAACACTGTTTACGAAAATACAGTACCTAAGTTATTAGGTTTTAATATTAGTTCAGATAAACATACCTACATTAAATACATAAAAACAATAATACTATTGGTACTATACAAAAAACGAGATGACAGTGCTAATGAAAAATAAGGACATAATATTTGCTATATAACAACAAATAACAGATCCCAACTTCACTTGTCAGAATGTTTTTTTCAAGTAATCTAATGACTCACAATAACAAATGCGCTAAATTGCATCGGGAAATAAATTCTAGAAACTTTTAGAATTGTCATTCAAAAAGGCGGTTTTAATTTTTTTAGGGTTCCGAATCTCTAAAGCATAAAAGGAACCCTTCTAGGATCACTTTGTTGTCCGTCTGTCCGTCTGCCCTCGTTTATCTCGACAACGCGTGGAGGTATCGTGTTGAAATTAATACCATATATTCAGGTCAAAAGAATGTTGAAAGGATAAAAAATTAAAACTTGTATATTACTTAAAAAAAAGATAGGAACGTTTATGTCGCAAAAACGTAAATTTCGACACCCTCAAGAGAATCCAAATTCATGGGGTACTTCCCGTTACCCTGTAACTATGAAATTTGGCAAGTAATATCGTCTTTTACTACGAATACAGGAAAAAATCTAAAATTATATATTCGTAATTAAATCAATAAAAATTACGTGGTTAGTTTCGGAAACTGAATTTCGAGAAAAACTCGGAAACGCGTTTAGGTATCGAGTTAAAATTAAACCATATATTCACGTCAACAATCTCGTCAAGCTGTGAAAAAATCAAAATTCAAAATTAACGTTAAAAAAGGTAAGACCCAAGGGAACCAAAATTCATAGGATACTTTTCGTTGTCCTAGAACAATGAAATTTGGCAAGTAGTGTCGTCTTTTACTACAAGTATTTTGTCTTAAGTTTTGGAAACTGAGTTTCGGTAAACTTTGGAAAAAAACTGCGAGACTCAATTCCTGAACAATTTATAATATTATGTACCTGTAGCAGTGGCGGGGGGTCAAATTATGGCTAAGGTAAGCCGGACTCAAAACTTTTCCAAAAAATCTCTTAACTGTATGGCGGATCAGTATTAGGATAGGATCAGGTATCAGGTAGTATCAGGTATAGGATTTCTAACCTCTAAAAGGGAAGCAGATGGGATTGGGTATGTATGGATCCTTCGCCACTGCTAGGTAGGTACTTACAAATTTGTGCGGAACCCTCGGTGGGCGAGTATGACTCGCACTTGTCCGTTTTTTTTATAGACACCTTATCTAACTTATTTAAAACTAAAATTAGTTAAAAATAAGAAATATATGTAATAAAAAATACTTAATTATAGAATGCGATTGAATATTTCGTATACGAAGATTGTACTTTAAATATTTTTTTTGTGCTTAATAATGTGCTATTTAAATCCAAAAGGCTTATTTTTTCCTTTTTGATTTTTTAAGTCAGTTTTTATTTTTTTATATAAAGTTTTTTATTTCACACTAGCCTTCCGCTCGCTAGTCCGCGAGGAATTAGGTTATCTAGTGGATTTAGGATGTCGCGTGCTGGTGCCATTTCTTCGTCTCAGCCGCATAACACCCACTGCTGGGTAAAGGCCTCCTCCAAGGATCTCCTCTACGATTGTTCCTACGCTGCCCGTATCCTGCGGCTTTCCGCGACCTTCACCTTTTCAGGGGCCTACTCACGGAGCTTCGTCCGGTGCACGGTCGCCATTCCAGAACCTTTCCGCCTCAACGGCCATCGATTCTTCTCGCTATGAGTCCCGCCCACTGCCACTTCAGCTGAGCAATCCTTGGTGCTATGTCGCTTACTTTAGTTATCCTACGGATCTCGTCACTTCCCTTTCTTTAGCATTTATAATATAATTGCATGGATAAGTGTGAATGGAAAAGTTGTAGAAAATGCTCCAAAGCTATTGCGATCAAAGTCGCTATGTCTATTTTACATTCTATACTAAATTTGAACCCCTTTCTTAAATTATTAAGGTTTGATTCACGTCCACCGCATGGGATTTCAAAATCGATGAAATTTTGGCAATCGACATCCCATAAAACATCAATAGCGACACCCATATCCATTTTAATATTATTTACTCCGATTTACCCCCTTAGGGGTTAATTTATAAAGATCATTTGTATTTAAGTTCCAACCATAAGCATAATAAAAAAAATTTTGACTTTTACTTTGAAAATATAGGACTTTTCTTACTAAACTTCATCCCCCTTTCCACCCTTTTGGGGGTTGAATTTTCAAAAACGCTGATATATATAAAAGTTTATTTTTAATCGTCAATCTAAATACAAAATTTGAAGTCCCGAACACTTTTCTTTGAAAATATAGGATTTTCTTACACAATTCCATCCCCCCTTTTTACCTCTTTGGGGGAAGAATTTTCAAAAACGTCGAGATAGGTCAATGTTTATTTTTAATCGACAACCTAAATACAAAATTTGAAGATAGGATCTTCAAATTTTGTATTTAGGTTGTACTTCAAAACTGACGGACTTTCATACAAACATTCATCCCCTATTTTACCCCTTTAGGGATGGAATTTCCAAAAATCCTTTCTTAGTGTGGATGCCTACACTGTATAAGGTATCTATATGCAAAATTTCAAGTCTCTAGGTTGCGGTTTGGGCTGTGCGTTGATATCTCAGTCAGTCAGTCAGGACTTTGAATTTTATATATATTATATATTTTTAAAGTTAGAATAACTCCCGCACTTCGTTTTGACTCAAACTAGTATTGTAGGCAACCACTAGTTTGAGTCAAACCGTTTGACTAAAAAAAACTACAGTTTTTTCAAGATTTCCTCACAATTTAAAAAAACTGGAAACAATACCAATATTATAACGTTTGAATAAAATCGGTTTAGGCGTTCCCGAGTAATCGGTGAACATACATAAAAAAATAAATATATCTATACGCGACGAATTGATAACCTCCTTCTTTTTTGAAGTCGTTTAAAAATACTTAATAACACATTGCATAGGGTAGGTAAGGTAGGTAATAAAGCTTTAGGGAAATAAAATTAAAATTACTTGCGGCAATTATTGGTTTGACAAAAATATTTTGTTTTTCTGACGTCATCTGATCTTGACGTCACAATGTTTTTTTTCAAGCAAGTCAAGCAATTTTAGCTTACTATTTCTGCGAATCAGTAATTGCATGATTAATCATAATCAAACTCAGAAACAAGTTTGAAAATCTTCTCATAAACTCGTCCTTTTTAACGTTTTATTTACTTGTTCAACCTCAAAATAAATTAAACATAGAAGTCAAACTTTGTACTGCACGCTCGAGCGACGCACAGATGCACACCGACAGCTCTTATGGACACGGAATTGCAAAACATCTCAAAATACATAGATTTATCATTGGTCTCTGCGTTAGATTTATCATTGGTCTTCGCGTTGCTACAACTAGATACGGCGCTTCATACAAACAACGGATCAAAAAATGTGACCACAAATTTTTGCGTTTTTCTTCAACCAACAGACTCGGTTGCTGCTAGGGATGATTGTTGATGCCGTATGCCGTTGTCACAGTAGACTATGTCGTTTGTGGCAGAGTAAAACGGTCAAGAGCTTAAAGTATGAGGGTGATATCTAGTTGTAGTGTAGCAACGTATAATAAATCCAATAATAAATCAATAAACCAATAATAAATCTATGTCAAAATAGTTCAACGGCGAGTGTCAAGCTTTTTTTTCGCATAGAATAAGAGTCGACTAGCCGCTTAGGAATTTTTTGTAGAGTAAACATTATTCGGTATATTATTTTTTTATTAATTATTAAATTTTAAGTACCTATCTACTTACTTACTACCAATTTACGATATTAAATGCAACAGAGAGAGAGAGAGATTTTTGCCATGTTTTTAAGAAAGATAACATGTACAACTACAAAATTTTCATTGGCTTCTCTAATTTCTATCTTCTGTACGTTTTTATTCTTTGTCGTTATTACTTTAGAACGCTTATCATTGTCGACTGTTCTCAATTATGACGAATTAAGAAAAAATATTCCAGCATAATAAAAAATGGTTTTCGGATTATTAAAAAAAATGTCGGCTAGTATTCCTAGTTTAACGTCGTGTGTCTTCAATCCAAGTTCAGCCGCCAGAGAAGTTAGAGGCTTTTGCTGCCTGCTTTAGTGATGTCTTTTTAATTTATATAACATAAAATAAAAGTCATTACATTCCTCCCAAAGTATATTAAACGTATTCTCTCAGTATGTGAAGAAAATCGCTAGAGAGATACATACAAAAATTTAAGATTTAGTTTATTTGTCCATGAGTAGCCTATTCTGTCCGCAGTACCGGAATAGAATAAATAATAGAAACGCCAATTAACAATGCATACGGATTTAAATTCTATTAATAGAACTATTATAGTTATACGCTTATAAATGTTAAAACGACTGCTTAACCTATTTTGGTTTTAAGTGGTTTGACTTCTTTCAAAGTTGATACAGAAATTGACACCCAACCTAAATAAAAAATACTACAGGACTTTGAGACTTTTATGTATAAAAGATTATCCAAAAAATTTGTACTGTAAACAGTTTTAATTCGCGTGAACCTACGCAAGACTAAATCATCTCAAATGTGTCATACATTAAAACTAGTTTTATGATTCTTACTCTAATTAATAAAATTGACGGTTCTCTCGTTATCATCTCAATCTTATAATAATATACGATACACTGGCTTTGCTGCAAAAAAATTGTTTTAAGCGTATTCAGAATAACCAGTTTTTACGATGTTGCTAAGTTATACTCTTTTAATATTATTACATGGAAGATTTTGATACAGATTAATTGCTTTATTAATTTAAGTAGTAAGTATTTAGTTCTGTACCCGAATTTATTGATATAGGATAAAATTATTCCATTATTAGTTTATTCATTTCCGTTGCTTGTGAGATTAGTCTCTGCGTCTCATCTGGTTATAATCTGTTTTTTTTTATATTTTTAATTACTGCTGATTTTCAGAACAAAATAAATGCGTTGGATATTTCTTTCGGAATATTCTGAAAAAAAAAACACTTATATCATTTTAATACATCTTTATTCCTCATATTTTTA
Source organism: Chrysoteuchia culmella (assembly GCA_910589605.1). Lineage (NCBI taxonomy): Eukaryota > Metazoa > Arthropoda > Insecta > Lepidoptera > Crambidae > Chrysoteuchia > Chrysoteuchia culmella. The sequence goes on from OU342653.1 coordinate 15,850,425, forward strand.
TTTATTAGATGGAGGACCGTTGTGATAGCTGTTTAACCGCCACGTTCGCAGACCCAATGGGACGACTACTGCACCATCAAGCTCTTCTTGAAATGAAAGTATGACAGCATTTTGACCTGCGTAGGCATTTTTAGGGCTTCGAACCTCTAAAAAAAAGGATCCCTTATAGGATCACTTTGTTGTCCGTTTCTCCTCCATTGTCTCGAGAACGCGTGGAGGTATCGAGTTGACATTAAGACCTTATAAGGTCAACAGTCTGTTGAAGCTGTAAAAAAATCAAACTTGTAAATTAACGTCAAAAAAAGATATGTTTATGCCGTATATTTCGCCCGTTAACCTAGAACTATGAAAATTGGCAAGAAATATCGTCTTTTACTACGAATACAGGAAAAAATCTAAAACTATACATTTGTAATTAAACCATAATAATATAGTCTTTAGTTTCGGAAACTGATTTTCGGGAAAAACTCGGGAACGCGTGGAGGTATCGAGTTGAAATTAAAACCAAATATTCACGTTACAATCTCTTGAAGCTGTGAAACAATCATACTTCAATATTAACGTTAGTAAAGGTAAGTTTATTTCGACACTCTCATGGGTATCAAAATAACTTAACAATACTTAACATCAGGGGGTCAATTCTGCTAAATTTTTGTCATAATCGTCTCTCAGTGGTGTTTCAATAGTAGTGTTTATTTACACTGTTGTAACAAGAACTGTGTAAAACAGCACTACCATTGAAACACCACTGGAATACGATTGTGACTAAGCATTAGCAGAATTGGGCCCCTGATATGATGAAACGCCCCTCGACTTTTTTAAGATTTTACTATCATTTCGTATTTCACCCTCCTTGTTTTTTTCTCGGTTTGTTATGAATACCAAAATTCACCACAAACTGAGTGCTTTAGCGCTCAAAAAACGGGAAAATAAAATCTAAAAAATAATCTTCGGATATTTTATTACTATAATCTCCATAACTTATGGAACCGATGTGGCTAATTGCAACTATCTAGAATTAACGAAACTCAAGAAACTGAATGACGTTGACATATTTATACGCCGAACACATATGTACTTATATGAAGGTCATAGCATCGAGAAAGGTCATGAATTTAAACCAGTTAGAGTTTTTACGATGTTTTATTTCTTTGACATCTACGTTTTGGTTTTATTTTCAAACCTTTCTGTCAAGTGTAGTGGGTACAATAAATAATACCTGTTAGTGGCGCTTAGATGATTGAAATTTTAGTTAGCACAATTTATAGACTACCAAATCGAACGATAGGTAGGTATTTGGTGATATCAAAAAATGCATGTGTGATCTGTTTTCACGTGCAAACCACTAGACTGAAAAATAGTCTAATCAGAACTGAAACGATATCAAAACTACATTGTTTAAATATTTTGTGTGATAAATATTAAACAAGAAAATATACTAGAAAAAAGCATCTAGTCTATGTCGCCCTGACGGGATGACGACATGAGACTAGTTGCTTTTTTCTAGTATATTTTCTTGTTTAATATTTATCACACAAAAATAGCATAGTAAAATGCAAAATTCAAAATATATAAATAAATATTTTGTCTTCGTGTCTGTTTGCTTTTTACTTACGTTACAGATCAGGGTTTTACCATGAGGTGTTAGAGCAATGTCAAAGTAATGTCATAAGCACGATGGCCCTTTACGTCCTGTATGGCTATCAATAATACTTTTATATTGGGTTAGCGCTGATGGTAGAGCCTCTGACCTTTACGAAATTTTGTGAAAAGATAACGTATTACCTGTGTCAACATTTGAAATACTTTTTAGTGCGATATTAAAATATGTCAACCTCATGGGAAAAAAACAAATTCACGCTTCTACCCTTAATTTACGCATAGTCTTGGGTGGCTTAGTTAAAATTATAAATAATATAATATTGAAAACCACAATGTTATATAACAGTACCTACGAATAAAGCTTGTTCATATTAACGCACATGCATTATTGTGCATTAATGACTCGCATCAGTTTATTTCACCTGAGTTATTCGTCCTCGTGATAACGTTTAATTACTCGATTAAAATTGTATAATACTCGTCAAACGTCATAATTATGTAAATTGTAGGAAATTTACCTCAGTATAGATTGCCGGTACGTTTCCTATATCATACTTAGACCCACTTGTGCGGAGCTGGAATAAAATTTAACACAGAGTTAGCGCATACAAAAGTAGCACTAACTATGGGTTAAATGTAAAAATTCCCCCAATTTATCTGGAATCGTCTCCTACTCTTTTTCCCTTACTGCAATTCGACTATGGAATGCCTTACCCTTACATTCGGAAAGCCCCAGCAAGTTTGCGTTTAAAAGACTAGTTTGTGAACACTATCTTTAACCTCTACGCTAGATCCCTTCATTTCTGACATTTAAGTAGTAATTTATCATATGAAATATAGGGGAATATTTCATATGTAGTATATGTGTATATGAATATGTATATATATATATTAGTATGTATGTGTACTATAATGATATGTATTGCATGTTTTAGTTTTTACTATTATAATAGCTTTATTGCCGACACAGGAACACTCACTTCTTTACTGGTTGACTGTTAGAGAATGCCTCATGGCATTAAGTCCGCCAGTTGCTATATTTTGTTGTATTGCAATAAAGATTTAAAAAATAAATAAATGTGTTATATAAATAAATATCCAGCTTGGCGCAATTGTGACCTCACTGAGACATTTTTACTTGTCAAACTAAGGTTTAACTTTTAACCGCCTCTGTGGTCTAGTGGTACAACCACCGGTATATCAGACCCAGGGGTCCTGGGTTCGATTCCCAGTAGGGATACATATTGTATTCAGTTTGGTTGGTGGTAGAACTTGTTGCAAATCCGCCTGGCTAGATTCCACCATCTTATCTAAGTCTGACGTCATAACAACAATGTTTGCATCATTGTTGTGTTCCGGCAGTTAGAGATAAGATAGCCAGTTCGTTAGTGATTGCTGATTCCGGGAGAAGCTGGCTTCCAACTTCAGCCATATCAATACTTAACATCAGGTATGATGAAGGCTGAGAGTCTCGCCGTGGTTCATAAAAAAAATATGTCCAAATAGATTGACTTCTCTTAAGATACTAAAGATCAGAATATAAAATTTGAACGATATTAAGATAATAAAATAAGATTGACTCATTCTTCTTATCCTGCTTGAGTTCATACCGCCACCACCTTCATCCTTCGGACATCCAGATGTACAGCAGCCTACCACCGCTTCTTGTTTGAAATTACAAAATGTAGCACCAAGCGCTACTCAACATCTTTTATATTGCGCACAGCAAAGGAGTGGAACTCCGTGCCTGCGTCTCTATTTCCGAGTACTTATTACCAGACCACCTTTAAAGCAAGGGTGAATAGGCACCATCTGGATCCTGTCTTAGCTTGGCTTGATTGTGATCAAGAGCAAACCCATTCAAAGTAAAAAACCCCGGAGCAACTCCTCTCCGTGACTATGCGCGCACCACTACCTAGCCTACCCTTCGTGCTACCGAGGCTGAACATCTTGCTCCCTAGGCGACCGTAGTCCGTGACGCCGGACTTTCGCTTCTGCCTCTTCTAGGCAGTTCTTAAGCTAAGTCCCCTTCTTACTCTCGCGAGAGCCACCAATCGGAGTTCCCATTGAACCCATACCCTGTTAATATCTCGTAAACTTTAATTTTACTTGTTAACCACATTATTGTGTTTCTTTTCATCTTTTTTGCACACCGGTCGGTGCTTAACACGGCCGGAGCGTGTCATAATTATTTAATTAGATGCAATCTAAAACCTCTTTTTGATTAACAGTGATTTATCAAAATGTTACCCTTTGAATTTATTATCATGTACTTAGGTGAACTTGGGTATCATTGATTTTCAGACGTGACGCGTCGAGATTTTATAACATTCTCGATGAAATATCTCAGCAATTACAAAAGATCATAAAATGTACCCTCTTGTAATTTATCAAGCTTCGTCATAATGGCTTAGTTGAATACGCCCATAAAAAGATAATTTGTGTAATGCGAAGCCTAATTCAAACCTGAAAGAAGTCCTTATCATTCGTGCACAGTGACTGAAAGATTGAATATAAATGGGACTTCTCAAAGTTTCTTCACGATAAATGTATACAAATTTGGGCGTTTCGACCGCCTCCAAGCATCCGAGATAAAATGAAAGTTCCAAAGGAATCGAGTTTTATCAGATTTTGGCCGGAATTTGTTCGGGAGAACGCACTTAGGTGCTATATTTTTATGCCAGCTTCCCTCTTTTATGTGAGAGCCAGTTTTTAATTAAATTAAACTGGGTTACTCGCCTGTCGAAGTTCTAGACTGCTAATGAGTTTTAAATGATGGCGTAGTTTCAGTGTGATGGAGATATTAGATTGAGTTAAAAAGTTGGAGTGAAAAATCATTGATTTCTTCCACCTTTTCACAGATCGGTTTTCTAGAGCTATTCACCTCCACGAATCCAACCTTGATTCAATGAATACGAATTTATTTATTGCAATCCATAATTATCAGAAATTTGAATGTCCTGCACGAGCCTATAATAAGCACAGATAAGGATAACGAACCAACCATGCGATCCTATTTTATCAAAATAATATTAGCAATCCTATACCACTTAACATTTTTTTTGTAAAGTGGTACGAAAATGGACAGTCGTTTTTGTATCACTGTGCTAAAGCTACTTCTCCAAAGTTTCTGGGTTCGAAATCCAGTAATAGTTATACTATACACAATGTTAATTCGTTATTCAGTAGCCGCAAATCCGCAATACAAGCTTTTCTTCGTTTTAGATTTGAATCATTAGGTGTAAAAAAGTAAGTAACACCGAAAGCAGTTATATAATACCGCAATAGTGAAATAACTTAAGCTTAGTTCTGCGGTGGGCTAAGATGTTATATGCCGTGCAGGACTGGACATTGGTGGTATGCAGTGGAGGCTTAATCCTTTGGCTTTATTCGAACGTTCCGTTGGTGTCGAATTAACTGTGTTTACACTGACAGAACAAAAAATCTACGGAGTCACTCCGTTGGAGTGTGCGTACTTTTAAAGGAAGTGCGACATGCGCGTATTAGATAAGTTCTTCTATGGATTAACACTTTTGCAGATTGTGAACGAGAGACAATAGAATTTTTATTGTTTTGACTGCTAAAAGCAGTCGAGTGTCCGCCAAAGTGTTAAATTATTACTGGTACTAATAGATTTTAAATCTGCATGTGATTAAGTAAAATGTAATTATATTTTAGTCTTGATGAACCATTTATTATTGCCAACTAGTTTTTCTAGAATAAATTATATTCTTACAAAGCACGAAGTGTGTGTACTCTAAGCTTACATCTTGCAATTGAAAAAAATATAAAAAAACAATGGTATTCATTGATTTGCCGTCAGCCTTAAAAGGAAGCTTATCTATATACATATTTTATTTATTACAACCACGAGCAGATAGATAGACCGTGTTACAACTATCAAATTATCTGCCAGATAAGCTTATGTGATGGTGGTGAAACCGGCCCCTAATATAATTAATTTAACTACCTGGCCAGAACGCCTTATCCATACTCAACTGTCCTCATTCCTTCGTATGAACCAACTCTTGAACCCTTACCGATCCGGGTTTCGTATAGGGCACAGTACCACCACAGCAATGGTGAACGTCTCAGATGTCATCAGGAGCTCAATTTTTATTCACTCGTCGCGAGGTTACTACTGATTTTCTTTCGACATACGAGTTTGCGTAATTTCCGTACTTCAGTAATAGCGACCTTGCAGCTATATACATAGCTTCTTTTTTTGTCTGTTATACCGACTCCCAACGCGAGATTGAAAAATAGAGGTCCAGATCGGGGATGGATAGTGGCAAGGTCACAGTCCTTGCGTTACTTGACTTTAGCAACGCCTTTAACTCTGTTGACTTCGACATCCTTCTTGGCATACTCTGCTCTTTCAACATATCTCCAATCGTGATTGACTGTCACTGACATCATAAAGCTTCAATAAAGTATTGTCGGTTCGTTATATAGTATTATATGTGTATCTATTTTATGGTATTTATTATTTAAGTATATTTATATATACTATATTTATTATGTTGTATGTTTATGTATTGTATTAATAGAGCATATACATACCTAAGCGTAAATATTCTGAATATAACCTTAAACTACCAATTTCTACTCAGTTTCTAAATCCAGCTCAACTTTATGGTTTCCTGGAAGAAATTGCTTTTTAGCGATAAGGTCACCGACTGTTTCATGAAAAATATTTTTTTGTATATTATCATGGTGTACAATAAAAAATATTTTATTTTTTATCTTTAATTTTTAATTAACCGGCCCATGAGTACCTACAAATTTTATTTACAATTATTATACACACATACACAATAACAGCAGTTATTAATTTATTAAATTAATTCTTATGAGTAAACACATATAAAAATATCCCTTTACTAGGAAATCCTATGTGAATCACAGTATTACGAGGTACGAGATTTTTTAGCGATAATAAAATGAATGACGTGGTGGAAGTGTATAAAACTTTTAATTAGTTCTTAGTTTGAAGGCGTCTCCAAGCATTCCCTGTTCGTGTTAAATACGCCCGTTTACTTAGTGAGCTTTATGATTATCCTCTACGAACAATTTAATGCCTTAATGGCGATCGAACACTCTTTTAAAAAAACAAAAATAAAATGTTTAAAACCTTAGATTTTTTAAATTCACAGTGCTATTTTTAATATGATACAGTCAAAAGATTTGTGAGAACTCATCCTGATATTTGTATAACCATTTTCAAATATTTCAATTTTTGTATTACTTATAACTTGAAAGCAACTTTCTTTCGTTCGATTTGTTATAATATGATTTGTTAAATAAATACTCTCTTATGCACATATGTATGATGATTAAAATGTTAAACGCTTTTATGTGCGTGTTTTGTTTTGAAATAAAATTGTGTACAAGGGTAAGTTAATACACAGTTAATAGTTTATTAATTTATTGTAATTGTCTTAAGCAGTTTATCTCAAACAAAATTCTCATGAAAATCATGATTGGAATGGAACCACAAATATAACGCCATCTATCCAAAATCGGGTGAACTACGCACGGCAGCCTACTTTGTGCCAAATTGTTGTTGAACATAGCCTACATAGGGGGAGGAAATCAATACGGTTTCGCACGTAAAGTTTCACAAGTATCAGAGAACAAAACACACAACTTCTATGTCGATTGTAATAAAGCTCATTTTTCAGTAACATAAAAGAAATCAGCGCCATATCTCGAGGACTTGTTTCTTGGCGCCAACTCGAAGCTCACTGTCAAAATCGAGTTACGTTTCGTTTTACGAGTTTGACAGTTCCCGAAGTGTTTTACGTCCCGTATGAAACAGATTAGAACGACTGATGCGCCAGCATTTTGACGGTGTTTTGTTTTAGCTGGCATTCTGAAATGAATTCTCGACAGCTTGTTGAAGTCCTTTGTTAAGAGTTTAAAGTACGGACGAGTTTTGTCGGTACTGTAAAATAAGCTTGCACGATTGATAAATTATTTAGTATTTTAATACTGTTGACTTTGTAAAAGTGTAGTATAATGATTTTTACAAAAGTTTGTTTCTAATAAAACTTTTTTTATTTATGTTTCTGGGCTGAGATGGCTTTCATAGACTTTTCGTTGATTAACGTTTCAGATTAATCTTCTTAAATTGAGCTGACTTGAGGTGCTTAATAAAAATTTAAGAATTATAACTGAATTAACGTTGTCTTCCTTATTTACATATTATTATTATAGACCGATCGCGCCGAGTTATTTTGTAGGCAAAACCTTCAAAAATTCTAAAGTTTATAAAAACTTGCCTGTGGATGTATTTGCATATAAAAAGCTTATTTTTGCGTTTTGTGTCATTTCTTGCCTATGCATCTATAGAAATTCGAATATTTGTGGTGGATATAAATAATTCAAAATAAAACTTACAAAATTGATTTCAAGTTAAAAAACGCAACGGTATTGAATTTAAGATAGCCTGCGTAGTGTACAAACCTAGTTTGTGTCACATTCGTCCAGGGGAAAGTGACTTAAAGTCAGTACATTAATAACTAAGGCAAAAAAAAATTAGAGTTTAAATAACTAGTACCATAATCTGCAGATTACTTAAATAAACCCATGAAATAAATTTGTGCCAGATTTAGGCATGGGATTTTAGTATTTTCAATTTTTTTTGTTTGTCCGAGCTATAAGTGCTTTAAAAAAATATTACAATTATTAGAATTTACTTATTTGATATTAAAAATGCATGATTGATGGACAGTGTGAATTTGTGTCATATTAATGCACGGCATTATTAATTAAGAAAAAATACAAAAAAGCGCACTAAGTTAGTAGGTACATAGCGCGCGATGCGAACGAAGCGCAGGCGGCAAGCCCGGCGCGGTCGACCTACCTATACGCGTGGACCGTGTGACATCGCGGGCGGCGTCCGTCTCAGTCGGGTTATATTCGGTACCTACTATAATAGGTAATTAGATTATCCCGTGATTAGATCAGATTAGGTAAGGATTGAATTGATGAACGAAAGAACACACGCCGTCGTTCGGTTATGTAGAGATTATCATCACAGTCTATATTAAGCGTTAATCTACTATGCAGCCGCAGGTCACATCTACTTTTCAATACTGTTACTTTTATGCAAGTGAAAGAATGACAGGGTGTCCCTGTCCGGGTCGTCGGTCGCATAGCAGAGCAGATATTATACCTATATGAGTTATTTAGTAGATTTTCACTTTTACTTACAGGTACCTATCGCTTTTCGGTAGTTTTGATTTTTTTTATAAATCATATAAAAAAAGTATTCTGCTTTAAGTAGAGTCAGCAAAACAAAATTTATAGCTTATACTTACTAAATACGGCATACTCGTAGATTTACAGGAACCGGGTCCGATACTCCGTTAAGAGAACCGGGAATATCGCTACTCCCGGTACTGAGAAACCCCTAAAGCTTTTTTGTATTATTGAGCTGTTTAAAATGTGTGCATAAATGAAAATGTTAGACGCAAGATGAAAGAACCATAGAAAGTGCTGCTGCTATGAAACTATTTTTTGGTAGTTCCCCGCGTAACACACACAAAATTCAGCTTTTATACTATAACGTACTATTGAAATATGCTCATATTACCGGTCATATTACTGTCTGGCTATTGCTGTCTCACTCTGATAAATAGGTCACTGCCCTGTTATACCGCCTAATGATAAGCTAGGAGTATCATACAATCAACGATGAGCCTAGAAGGTATTCATTAGGGATTTAGAATCCCCGGGTTTGTAAGTATTCGGAAACACAAGAACAGGTAAGAAGTTACACTCTAGCGCGGTACAGAAGATATAAGAATCAAAACGCTTAGCCGATTTCGACGCATTGAACGCCAGTCTTTGGAATATATTGCGAAGTACATATTCGTATTTATGCTTGTCTAATGGCAGGGGAAGAGTATAGCTGTCCATTTCAGACCGAAATATATCAGATAATAAAGCGTTAAGCTCGCAACAACGCTACTTTCTGTCTCTGCTCAAGGGGTTCGCGTTCAAGCTTATAACAAAAATATCTGTTGTGCGGCGTCGGTACCGCCACAAAAATAGATAGATACCGACGCCGCACTGTAACCGCACAGCACTCTGTATGGAAACAAACGACCGTCCGTGCGCAAAACGACAAATGCACCGCTTCGGCACCGCAGCGATCCGACAAGAAACGTCTAAACTGAAAGCGCTCTTAAAGATGTTTAGATCTAAACTTCGATCATCAAGTCGCAGTCATCGTTAAAGCCACATGACACCCACTGCTAGGTATAAGACTCCCCCAAGGATCTCCACAATGATCGGTCCTGCGCTGCCTGCATCCAGCGGCTTCCCTTGACCTTCACCAGACCGTCAGTCCACCTTGTCGGAGGCCTACCCACGTAGCGTCGTCCCGTGCGCGGTCGCCATTCCAGAACCTTTCCGCCCCAGCGGCCATCGGTTCTTCTCTATGTGCCCCGCCCACAGCCATATCAGCCGAGTAATCCTTCGAGAGATGTCACTTGCTTTGATCAGTTTAGTTCTCCTACGGATCTCCTCATATCAGATTCGATCACGTAGGGAAACGCCGAGCATACTCATAGTTAGCGACCACGATTCACTACGTCATTACTGACAACACACACTGGTCATAGACTTTCGTCTTGAGACACTCCGGTAAGTTGGACGCGATGATCTTACGGAGCTTCCTGAATGCTGCCCATCCGAGTTGGATTCGACGGGAAGATCTCTTTCCCGAAGTTGGACTTACCTAACTGGATTGTCTGTCCAAGGTAAACGTAGTGGTAAACATTTCGAGTGTAGGGTTCCCAACGTGAACTGAAGTGGGTATAACATGGAAATTTGACATGATTTTCGCCTTTTCCATGTTCATCTTAAGACCCAATGTTTGGGAAGCACTACGGAGATCTAAGAGCATTGTGTTCAGATCTTCTAAGGTCTCAGCCGCAAGGCTAAACGAAGATGTGTCAGATACTGGCCATTAATGTTGATGCCGAGTCGTTTCGAGTCCAAGAGCTTAAAGATATCCTTCGACGCAGCTGTGAACAGTTTCCGAGAAATGACGTCTCCCTGTCTCACACCTCGCTGAAGTTAGATGGGATTTGTGTTCTGGTTCTGTAATCGGTCCGACATGGTGGCATGTTCGTATAAGTACCTCAACACCTCGAAATACCTATAGTCCACTTGGCACCTCTGGAGAGAATGCAGCACCGCCCAGGTCTCTATCGTATCGAAGGCTTTCTTATAGTTCGCAAACGCCAAGCAAAGTAGCAAATTATACTTCTCGGTCTTCTGTATAACCTGCCGAAGCGTATGGATGTGGTCTTTGGTGCTAAAGCCTTTTCAGAACCCGGCTTGTTCGTGAGGAAGTCGTCGAACCTGCGAGCTAGACGACTCGTTATGACTCTCGAAAACAACTGAGTTTGCGATTGGTATAGTTGGAGGAACCATTTCAGCGTAAAAAACCTTTGCCAGTAAAGCAAAGCTTTTTTCATGCTAATTAAAATATTAATGAAATATTAAAAGTTGAAACTCAATGAAAATGACACGCATGATCAGCAAGCATATCCCTCAAAGTAGGACTGACCTGTTTTCTTATCCTGTTAATCTTAAAAAAAAGAGAACAGGTCTTATCCTGTTAATCTTACAGCCTCAGTGGACAACCGAATTAGGGACAAGATGTAAGTTAGCATTGGCTTGGCTATTTCACTAAAGGTCAGGGCAAAAAAAAAATAACGATTCTACATCTATATCAATAAAAGCTATAGACTTGCTCGGTCGTCAACTGAAGCTTTTTGGGTTACATGACAAGGGGGCAGAGTTGTTTTGCGCTATTAAGAGTCCGCCTGCGGAGACAGGTTCATGAACCAGTTCAGTAGGGGCTCGTGCATCAAATTTAAATTCAAATTCAATATCATTTATTCAGTCTATGCTGTTACAAGCACTTATGAACGTCAAAGAAGCTACGCCATCGGCTCACAAACCCTACGGCTGGATACTGGATTTTCTTAACTAGGAAGGCATTGAATGATGACCCGATATTCAATTTTCTCCATACTTGTGAACAACGATAAGATGCTTAATTAGTAGCTACCTGGGCAAATGAACCTGTCTCCACAATCCCCCCAAAACCGGAAAGTTTCCGATCTCAGGAGATTGCAATGCAAATATGGCTAGCCAAAGAAATGATCCATTGAATTTATTCCTGCCCAAAACATAACAGAGCCCCCACCATAAGGTGTGATTTCTTCGAAACATGCCTCTGCAAAGCGTTCTCCTTGTCTTCTTAGCACTCGCCGACGTCGACCTTCACCGAACAGAGATATCCTGGCTTCATCAGAGAACAAAACCCTATTCCAATCTTCTTGAGTCCATGATTCACAATTTCTAGCGAACCGAAGCCTGTGAACTCTGTGCTCACGGAGTAATTTGGGGCCGCGGGCCGGGCGGTGACTGCGTATATTGGCAGCGAGAAGCCTCCTCATGACCGTCCATAGACTAATATGGACGTATCTTACTTTTTGGAGGTTGTTCTTAAGATCCAAATACGAAGATTTGCGATTTCTCAATGCGCGACTCACAAGAAAACGATCATCCCGTGGTTGGGTACATGGTTTTCTTCCAGAACCAGGCCTTCTCTCGACGGAACCAGTCTCCTGATATCGCTGCCAGGTCCTTTGGACTGTCGAGCGACTAACATTTAGCCTCCTAGCCACAAAACATTGGCTGCAACCCTCTTCAAGCAGCGCGATAATTTTGGTAGCTTTTACCACTTTATCTACCATTTTTGATACAGCCAAACAGCAATAAATAAAACAGCAGCTTTGACAGTCAAGGATATGAAATTAATCGATAAAAATTGAATAAAAGTTATGAAAGTCGATGTTAACTTCTGGAACTTCGCGCCAAAAATGTAGGATAAAAAGGGGTTTTCTGTAAAAATGAGCATCAAATGAAAATTTGAATTTAGAACGTACTTTTTTAAATACCACAGCATTTTAAAAACCGGCCAGTAACGTGTACAAACGAATGAAACCTTTTTGGTATTGTATCTTTTTAAACATCAAAACCGCCCGTTTTTTTTGCAAATGAGTGTATAACATCGATAAATAATGCTAGGGCATAGTCCCAGGAACTCCTGGTTACGAATTTTCCCGAGATTCCTGATACGGTACTTACTGGGGCACATTAACTGGCATCGGTTTTAACATGGTATCGCAGAACCGGTTCTCATTAATAGTAAACTTCAATATAAATATATTCAAATGAATGAGTTCGAGATAGGGAAAAGTACCGGGAATTCAAAGTTTTTTTCCCGGGACTCCCAGTACTGACGCAAATTAACTGACACCGGTACCATCGTATAGAAGAACCAGTATTCTTGGTTCTCATTAATAATAATGAATGGGTTAGAAATGCAAAACTATAAAACAAAATGTATTAAACGAGTGATTGACAGTGGGTGCATGATTTCTAATTTCAATTTTAACAATCAGAAAGGCTGTCACTTAGAATAGTGGCACTTGAGGTGGTATAAAGTAAAAACAAATTATACTTACTTACTTGCCTAGATCAGATATATATACTGTTTTCTTTTTTTGCTTTTTATTTAATGTTTACCTACTTCTAAAAAACATCTTAGTCTGGTCATCAACTTACTTAAAAATAATTAAGTAGGTACCTTCTTGACTAGCAATGTAGGTACCGTCAACAGCACGTACGGCTTTACATTTGCACTACGAAAACCACCGACGAGCGACGTAAGGGCGCTCTCAAGGTTACACACACCGCTCGCGTGTCGCGTCGCGTCCCATGCGCTTGCTCTTAGCGGCAAATTTCAAAATGTTCCGTATTTAAACTGAATCTAATAATATAAGATTCCATGGATAAAAACGACACAAATTTTGAATAGTGTTTCGTTATAGCATAAAGATAATAAAAACATAAACTCTAATAACTTGAATTTTCTTTTGTGACTTTTACAGCGTTTTGAACAAAAAAAGGAAATTTTCTGAAAATGCCATGGAGGAATCTGACACAAAACATTATAAACAAAAGATACCATTGATCTAAAACTTATAACACTTATTTCACCAACTCTAATATTCTTTTGAGCTACTGAGGCGACATCTTATGTAATGGTTAAATAACAGTATTCCCGTGGAGAGAGATGACACAAAAACCTCGTGTACATCGTTTACGACTTTCTAATCCCCATGAAAGTAAAATTATCGTCTCTAATTTTCTTTTCGGCCGATAATGTCAGAAAAGACAAAAACGTCAATATATACTTATCCCTGCACCTAAGATGACACAAAATCATATATTAGGTTAAGTAAATGGTCCTGGAACTGTATACCAAAAATCAAGAACTTTAATATTTTTGAAACCTCAAAACTTATCCCTATCGGTCTATTATGACTAAATTTATACGTGAGTGATTATAATATTTTTAATAATTGCAATACCACAAACTTTTCAAAAATTCTATATTATTTCAAATAAACTTACTCTAAGTATCATTGCAAATTATTGTATCATTATTGTAATTATAATTTTAATATTTATTTTATCTTACTACTTATATACCAAGTAGCCTTAAATTTAAATTAAAAAGTTTCCAGTTCATAACTACACTTTTACTTTAATCGGATTGTTTTAATATTTTAGTTTTAGGTTTTTTTTATGGCAATATAGATTTTTCTATAAAAAATAAACATAGCCGAGAATATCATCACAATTACATAACCTTATTTTGTAGCAAATAATACTCAACTCTTAAAAATTCCACACGCGTCCCTGACCTTCAGCCATTTCATATATCCACACGTTAGAATTTAAAATCGTAGTCGTTCATAAAAGCTTTTTACAATAAATTGTGGAATCCCATTAAGTACATCGCAAAAACTCATTTCTAGTTACGAGATGATGTGTGGCCTGCGTTTACGCATTGTTGTGAGATCCCCACGGGTTGCGCTGGCAAAAAATGTGGGAATAAAAACGTTGCATTTAAGTGTTGTATAGGCATGTACATGAGGTATTTTTATCGATATTGTAATATTGTGGACATAAAAGTATAAGTGGGTAACAACACTTAGTCGTAAATTTTTTCTGGGTGTAGCACTGAGGTATAATAGGTATAGGTGTGTGGTGTGTAGTTTATATCGCTCCAATTAGTATCCAACATCTTTGTGATCCTGCGTTCTAAAAATATCAAGTTTGTTTGAAATATCTATTTGTATGAGAACTTAAACTTAAACTATCTTTATCAGGGAAATCTCTTCAGTAGAGTACTATGACTTTCACAGATTTCCAGATATCAAAACTGGAAATCTCGAGGTTTAATTCTTGAATGTTCTATTAAATTGGTGTTTGAAACATTGATTTATGATCCGTCTCCGCATTTGGTACTCTTCGCAACCCTGTGAAAGGAAATTCAAAAATGTTTTATAGATACAACAATCACAATTTCGCCGAATTTTCAGAGCAGTCGTTTTTTCAGGAAGCCCGGTATGTGGTACAACGTACGCGGAGACCAATCCTAAATCTATGGCTCCAAAATTATTAACTGCTATTTTTTCAATTAGGTAGTTTGCTAATAACGTTACAAGGGTTTAACGATAATCTTGCTGGTTCTTTTTGTTATAAGATCTTTGCTGCAGGCAACTGCTTCTTTGACATTCCAAAGACATGTAACAGCCTAAATAAACGACATTGAGTTCGACAACACAAATCATCGACAATCTAACAACACTAAATCGTCCCCGAATCCGAGTCACATCAATTCACCGGCGGAATAATGACGTGCCCACCTCCGTCCGCAATTCAGGCCCACATTGACAATGCCACGGCAAATATCCATTATTAACGACGACAGAGCTTGCTCTATTAACACGATAGACCCTAAGGAGGCGTTTATTGATGTACGTGCGGTGGAAGATGCACTTTATGCTGTAGGAATAGGAGGTATATTATAGTGAAGCTCGTGGTAATAATCACTGTCGATAACAATATTTTGTGTTTGGTCAAAACCCTCTTATTATTTTGTGGAGTTTATGATTCGCTTTTGTTATTTTTATTCTGCAATTTGCTCACACACTTTTCTTGAGTTCCAAGATACTTTGGGAAAGTGCATTTTAACACGATCACTGTCCAAATACTGATAAGGAAGGTGTTGGTTCATAGGTTCATGATTCTAGAGGAGTCATCACTTTCTGCAGAGATTTATACGGTGGACGTACGACTTACAGTCATGTTTTGGTTGCACTTTTACGATTACTTTTACGACACCAAAAAATTAAGGTGATTTTATAAAAAAAGCTCAATGGATAATATGCAAGTTTTTGGATTATGCTCCTTAATATTATAAATGCGAGTTTGTGGGGATGTTTGGATGTTTGTTACTCTTTCACGCAAAAACTACCAAACTGATTTGGATGAAATTTAGCATATAGATAGAAGATAGCCTGGATTAAAACATGAGCTACGTTTTATGCCGATATTTCCACGGGAACGGGAACCACGAGGGTGAAACCGCGGGCGGCTGCTAGTTTGTAATAAAAAAACAAACAAGATGTTATGGTGCTAGGATTATAAATAGGTATTTAATCTTTGAATTTGACCTAAACTTCAGTTATGAAGAAGCGGGGGCCTACTGCCATGTCTTAGCGCAGTATTGTTTCAATCTTACCGTGCTATTTCGTACTACGAACCTCTTAAAGTAAGCTTGTTTTTTGCCGGAAGTTTTGCGTTGTCTTTGCTCAATCATAGCACCCAAAGTGTGAAGTGTGTCAAAATGTGACAACTTCAATAAAAACAAAACATTCTTATGACATGATGGTTTCTAACAGATGGTGGTAGGTCAGCTGGAAGTTTGTCCGTCATCTTTGGCCGAAGAGATGAAAAACAGTTTTACTTGTCGTTTTGGGCTTTCTTCTACCTTATTTTAATGAAGAAATACTTACTAACTACTAAAAGTAATTAATAATAAAATTATATTGTATTATTTTTATTTCACTTTTGAACGCTTACGCGCTAACAATATAAGTATTTTTTTTCATTAACTGCAGTCAAAAATAAAACTGCCTGTTTTAGAATGTGAATGGGATCCTTTTCAATAACATGGGATAAACTTTACCATCCAACAATCCGTCACAAATCGCACAAAGCCCGTTTTTTCACAACAATTGTTGTATGATCACAACAGAATATAAATAAAACACGCCTACTTTTGCACAAAGTTGTTGTTACTAGCTAGGGCTGATAACGTGTTCAGTAAAAGTATTATTAATTGTGTTTAAAAATAGAGTATGCTATAAATATTTTTGCCTTCAGGCTTGTAAAAATTAATGATTAATAATTTAATGATTTCTGGTTTAATAAGAAACGAGCAACCCGTGTGCGCATAATGCGCAAAAAACACATAATAACATTCAAAAAAGTTTTTTTTTGGTTTTTTTTTTTATTTGAGTTTTTCCTAAATTTCTCGACTTATCCGACCACTTCAGACAAATACCTTTCTAACGGTGTATAATATTTCTAACGCA
The DNA here is from genome assembly GCA_910589605.1 of Chrysoteuchia culmella. Taxonomy (NCBI): domain Eukaryota; kingdom Metazoa; phylum Arthropoda; class Insecta; order Lepidoptera; family Crambidae; genus Chrysoteuchia; species Chrysoteuchia culmella. The sequence goes on from OU342653.1 coordinate 15,867,572, forward strand.
CTTGATTGTGCGACTTTTAGTTTAGGAGGAGAAGCGGCTTCACTGCCGTATTATATATATAGATAATGATTTCTCTAATTCTAACTGGGAGAAAAAAAAAGTCAGTCGATTTAGTTAGTGTAGCTCTAACGAAAAGCTTTCTTTTAATATGTTTGAAAACAAAAAGTAAATAAACACAGCAATAAAAGTTTTATTAGCATTTATACATTAAAAACTCCTAAGTTAATTTTAATTTTTCGTTTTGACGTTATGATTGTTAATATTCGTGTTGTTTTTTTATGTAAAATAAAATGGCGTAAAATTAAGGCGATACTCGAAAAAAATATGCTGAAGCGAGATAGCAATGAGAAAACGACGCGCACGGGAGCGAGACCGATTTTGCAGATTAGACAAAAAAAAACACAAAATCACTTCGTATTAAAAAATTACAGTGATTTTAAAAGAATGCTTCTATACGATCCTAAATATTATTGGTGTCCACTTATTAAACCAATTTCCAAAAGTGGAAGTAACCCCATTTAAGAATAATCTTTAATTTTCGTATATTTTAGAGGTCTTTTCGAAAAGAAAAAGTGTCGAGGCAAAATCATAAAATCGTATTTTTTAAACTATAGGAATCTAGATAATGGTATGAAGAAATATATATGTTATTACCAGATTTGTAACAACTGTAACCGTGCTATAGTTTTATATCAAAAAGTCCATACTTTTTCCGAGTAGCGCCTTAAACAATTATTTCAACATTTTGTAACTGCTTAAGTGTTTCTTCTTTATTATTACAGCTCTGAATCTGTTTAAAATAAAATTTGTTAAAAGAGAAGGAACAAAATACTTAGTTTACTTTGATCGAATATATACGATTTTAGAAAAAAACTTACTTAATATATTTTTATGATAATAATATGGGCTTAGATAATAAAATTAGCTTAGTTTGTTTTCATTTCTGGTAATAAATAAATACTTACCCTGCATCACATCACATTAATAATTGCAAACAAATATTTGTCTGCAATTATTAATGTTACAAACAAATAAAAATAAATACAAATAAAACAAATATTTGTTTGCAATTATTAATGTTACAATATGCCATATTTTAATAATGAGGTATAATTTAATTGATCACAAACATATACTTCTATAATTAAAATGAGCAATTCCTATTCCTATTGATTTTTACATGTCGTCGTCTCAGCCACATAACACCCACTGCTGGATATAGGCCTCCCCCAAAAGGGGGGGTTTGCCGTAATCGCCACGCTTGGCAGGCGGGTTGGCGATCGCAGTATGGCCAAGTTTGTAGGAGACGCTGCTGCCCGTCTCCTGAAGGCTGAGGCCCTTATTCGCCTTTTACGACACCCACGGGATAAGAGGCGGTGTGCTATTCTAAGCCGACACTACACAGCACTTTTTACATGTACAAAGTTATTATTATATCATAGTGTCTGACGTCACCTACCAACTACCACTACTACTACCACATACCCAACTACTTATTAAACCAAGATATCTAGCTTTTCGTTTTTTTTTAAGAAACATAATTGCTTTATAAATTCATGCTATTTTTACCCATCTCAATATGATTACAATCATGTAACAATGTCTACCTGAGTTCTATAGGTACAGTCACGATTCCTCAATACTCTTCGATATTAAAATAAACAAAGTCATGACATATGCACAAAGAGTTGATGATTTGCAAGAATCTGCCATCATTTCACTTCGCCAAACATGTCAAGCCAAGGTAGTTTGCTTAGGCCCTTAAAAAAATTGCGGTTGGACCCAAGGCTTTCGATTAATCCGGATGATAAAAATAACAAAGACTTATATTTGCCGAACAGATTCCCGATTAAAAGCCGATAAACGTAGTTTTGTAAGAGACGTTTTTTTTGCAGCTATCGCCATCTTGTGGCTTTCTTTGGGAGCACGTGGTCTGATTGTTGGTGTGATTTGCAGCTGCAATTCTGTGTTCGTCGTATCTTTGGAGACTCACCTCATGAGATTGCTTAAGATCTTATAGATACATAGGTTCCAGTGGCGAGGGATGGAATCATGGCTAAGGTCAGTCAGGCACAAATCAGACAATAATAAACATTGAAAATTAAACATGTCGTTCACTTTGCAATTGCCTCGCATCCACGTTTATTTAATTAGTTGGTGACAATGACAATAATAATTAATGACATAATTATTACGATGTGCTTGGTGGATCGCTGGGGAAGGATTTCTAAAGGGGAAATCAATGGGAATCGGTATGTACGAGTATAGACCCTTCGCTACTGATAGGTACTCTACTTTTATCATACCGATTCCAACTAGCATTAGCAGCAGTTGACTGCAGCAATATAGAAAATATAATATTATGGTGTTAAAATATAATTAAGTACTTGTTCTTATTTTCACCAGTTTTTTTAAATGCCTAATTGTTTTAATAAAACACCTGATGCCAACGATAATAATGTGAGCCTACGAGTATAATAAAGTTCTTTTACAGTAAAAGTACTAGAAGCCGAAAACATAAAAAAGAAACATTAAACTTACCCAATAAAGAGTTTACGATGAGAAGATCCTCACTACTAACGTGTTTTTCGAGCAAGAACATAGATATTTGGGCAGTTTAATTGCCGCAAGGACATTACCTTCGTGTGTGGCTCTGATGCGTCGTTGATAATCAAGATAATGCTCAGAATGCGTTATAAAATTCTTCGACCGACGTCACGATGTCACTTCGTGTCTTTGTCAGCGAAGCTTGATAATCTTAATGCTTGAGTATGAATTAGAGGACCAACGGCCTTAATTGTGACTGCCGGGCTTAAACGATCTAAACTCATCCATCCTTCTGAGAACATGGCCTATTTTTAGAAAAGTCGTGAACCGAGTCCTTAAGACGGTTAAGATTTTAATTGTCCATGGTTTTCTTTTGGTATGTTGACAGGTTACTTTGTTTGATGCCTGGGCACAAACAATCCGGGAATAGAGTCCCCCAAAACAAACATGAACGGCAAATCCAGTGACAATGGGTAACAATATCCCTGCAAATATAGAACGATTGTGACGTGTTCATTCGAATGTTCATTCCGTGTGTTGTCTCTGGTATTGTGTAGGAAAATACCATTTTTGGTTAAATGGAGTCTTAGGATCTCATTGTGCGGATGGCAGAATATTTATATAAACAGAGCTGCTTTGAGATCTTTTGTGGCGGGCATTACGAGAGTCCTTTAATCCCGTGAAGACAATCTTCTCTATACGAAGTTATTGTATTCGTTTCACTTCATCGGCGGTGAGATCCTCCAGTGGATTAATGGTTTTGACTGAGACGGTTCGAGATGTATATAATGTTGGAGTTTCTAGTAAATTTTTAAGTTAAAGCATTTTGATTAAGGAAACTTTCGCAGTTCCATACCATTACGGTCTTGGGTTTCTAAATCAAATACCTACGTGCTTTATATTAGTTCTGACTCAAAAATAAGGTAATTTTATATTATAATTCGTAAATAAATTGGTTTGCCAATAAAAGTTGCACGAACTCGGTTATACCGGTAGTTCATTCAAACGGAAGAGGTTGTAAAATGGCTACTGAACAATTTGCTGTATAATTTTACCATAAATGCTGTTTCTAATTTATGAACAAGTTGGTGTAAACTATAAAACATAATTTATAGTTGAAAGTGCGACAAATGGTTTGCAAACAGGTCATACATTAGTCTTTATTCACTAAACTAATTAAGCCCCGCGTTTTAACCTATAGGTCATATTTATGATAAATTTTAAATAGGAAAATATTGGAAAAAAACAACTCGGCCGCAAGTGAATTCTCAGATGGGACTCGAACCCACGACCTTTGGAAATCCGGTCCAATGCTCTCCATCTGAGAATTCACTTGTGGCCGAGTTGTTTTTTCTAATATTTTTCTATTTATTTATCATAAGTATAAAAATAGCATTGAAAAATGCAAAAAATAAAAAATCATAAAGGTCATATGTTCAAAACTCTTGAAGGCATTTGCGACCTAATTTTACTAGTATCTTATTCACCTTAGTAGGTACAGTCTGGGAACTTCCCAGTTTACCAGTAGAATTCTTTTTTAGGAAGCTTTATTTCAAAAAGTAAAAGATATGTATAAAACGTTTATATCACAAATAATAGAACATTAACAGTACCATGAGTTTTTCTTTCCGTTTACTGTACAGTAAACGGGAGACATTTGGTATGAGAATGTTTAGTTCTGCTTCTGCCCACTAGAGGCGCTGTACAGATTCGCATAATCATAATCATTTATTTGCACTTGTTTGAGGTACACTGAAGTTGACATTATAATAAAGATCCAATCAGCCATTTACAATAGCATGCAAATCATATAGGTACATAATAAAATTAGATTTATACAATACTGATTCATTAGTTTTTATTATATTTGTTGTTTTTTTATTTGCATGTTATTGTTTTTATTGTTGTTTAATTTATGTATCGTTTAGTGTTTTATTTTTGTGCTTTTGTTGTGTTGTGTCCACTCACTCATTTGGCCCTGTCAGAATATCAGTGCTTCTGGGTTATTCTGACCATCAATGAATGACCAGAAGTTAATTTTGCTGAGACAGGGCCTATTAGCAGCACACTTATTGTTCTTTTTCGTCATTTTGTTTTTGTGTCTAGTTACAATTCTTCTTTTTGTCTTAATTAAGTACCTACTTGTCTCATTGTATAACTGTTTTTTGTGTGTGTTGTTAATAAATGGTTTTCTTCTTCTTCTTCTTCTTCTTCATTCATACATAATGTGCAAAATGACAATTATTGCACATGAAGTAAAGTCATGGTTTATTATTTATATATTTTTGCCTCGCCCTTCTGAGTCTTGCCACTTCTACCAAATACTATAGACACTCTAGTGCTTCTACTACTACAATCATCTGTCATTAGAAAGAGCCATCCCCTATAGCTTCTGTTGTGGGTTATGTGGTTTTTGCTACTTTTTACTGCAAGATATCTTAAGATAAATACTGTTATAAGCAACACTGACCCAGTTTTAAATGTAGGTGGGAAAAGCTAGAAGTTCCTACGTGACTTGGAAACGGTCGCAGCGGATTATTCACATCAGCATATGGGTTAAAGTATTTTTATTTTGTTTGTTGAACAACTTCATTATTTTATGAAAATTTTTATAAGAATAAAATAGTTCAAAATAAATGAAACACGAATACGGCTGAGGTAATTTAATTTACGTAAAATACCTAAGTATTAATCTTACACTTATATATTTATTAAAGACTGTTTTTCATCAATTCAAAAACAATAAAAATACTGGGATTCTTGGTTTCATTTCAAATAAGTCATTAAATAACCTAACGAAGTTAATTTTCCAAGAAAACAACCGTTTTTTTTTTTTTAAATCTGCGTGAAAAACTCGTGCGACAAGCATAACGACGAAAATATTAAAAAAAAAAAAACACTAACACAGACCGACATCAAAGCATTGTGCCACTGCACAATATGAAATGTGTCAACCTTAAACTCGACAACCGTAGGCCAAAGCACATTGCAATTATACGTTAAGGATATGAAACAACAATGTTTTTAGCATTCTTGTGTTGTTAGATATAAGATAGCCAGTTCAACCTCTTTAACATCTAAGCTGCGTAGTGTCGGCTTAGAATAGCACTACTCCATCTCATCCTGTGGGGGTCGTAAAAGGCGAAACAGCCTTCAGGAGACGGGCAGCAGCGTCTCCCACAAACTTGACCATACTGCGATCGCCAACCCACCTGCCAAGCGTTTATGGCAAACCCCCCATTCACCCACCCCCTCTGAGGGAGGCCTATACCCAGCAGTGGGTGTTATGTGGCTGAGACGACGACGAATGCAGTATCAAATCGCAGCCAATCACAAAACCGTGGAAAATTAAGAATAAAGGCTAAGATGATATATAAAATACCAAGAGAATAAAATAATATTAATTAAAAAAAAACATTTAGGTATGATAAAGGCCAAACGTTTCCCCGTTGTTCATATAATAATTACCATAGCTTGGCTTGTAAGCCAAGCCAACAAAACGTTATTTCCAAATCTGTTGAAAAGCTTGGCTTGCCCAAATAAAAACATGGATAAAAAATATACTATTTTGTATTATCGATCGACACATACTCACATAATGGTTTATAACTATGTTTTTGAGAAAATAATGAGCTTACGACCGGAGTAAAATATCGAATAAAATGTAGACGAAAGCTCGGGCCGTGTTCTAGTTAAACTTTATTACAAAGTTGAAATATGTTCGACATTTAATATTAAAATATGTAATACAAGCTTCATTCAAATTCAAAATACACAATAACTTTATTCAAGAAGACAAAAGGGCCTAGTATTTATTTCGTACAAAGTTTAGTAGATAAAGCAGAAAGTTTGTTCGTACCACTTCGGCGTTGTTATTGCTAAAGTTATGATTGGCCGATGTAATCAGGGCAAACTGGAAAAATGTATTGTTACCAATTTCCTAGAACGGAACTATCGTCAAATTATTTTCCAGTGAAACTTTTTTCTATTACTTACTTATAATAATTTTGCTTGGTTGGTATTGATAGTTGAGATTGATATTTCAAAATGTCCCTAATAAAGCTTGAAGCGCTCGTGGCCATGCTTGACTGACTGATCGCAATCGATCGCGTTTGTTCAGCAACGTTCGGTCCGGTCAGGTGTCGGATGGGTGACATGAGCGGCAGCTGAGCGCTTCCGTGCTTTGGAGGGCACATTAAACCGTCGGTCCTCGCTGTTGTGATCTGATAACAGTCGTTTAGCCAAGTCAGAGACTGACATCGGAGGTGGCCACTAATCCTCATACGATAAGAAAAGATAAAGCTTATATAACAGAATATTAAATATGGAATCGAATAAGAGGAGCTCGGTGGCGCAGCAGTTAGCGTTTTTAGCGTGCGATTTTGATAGTTATCAACTTTCACAATGGTCAGTTACGGTATGGGTGATCAAAGTATATTCGAGCTAGTCCGTGCTTTATTCGAAGGGTGTTGATTTATTTATTGATTTAGTCACTAGCTGTTTCACCCTCGTGGTTCCCGTTCCCGTGGGAATATTGGGATAATAAGTAACCTATGTTTTTATCCAGGCTTTCGTCTATCTGTGTGCCAAATTTCATCCAAATCGGTTAAGTAGTTTTTCCGTGAAAGAGAAACAAACAATTAAAAGTAAAAAACAATGAAACTGACAAACCTTAGCATGTATATTATAAGTAGGATTTACTCATGAAATCCGCATTCTCCTAATCCATCCAAGGAAGTCTATACCTCAGCCAAAGAATACTAACTATTAATTGTCAGCCGTGGGGATATCAATATGGCTGATGATGACGATGATGAATCGGAATGTTATAATATCAGAATTCCAAGACTAGCTTCAGTACTATGGTACCAGATATAAGTACCATCGAGTGGACCAACATTTTATGAACATAGTTACAACGTTCGTCACATCCACATACATACTTACATTTGTCAAAGTAATTCGTAATGCTGCAGGAATTAGAGATGCAACGATTATAGATTACTAGCAGCCACCAGCGGCTTCACCCACATTTCCGTGGAAATATCTCGATAAATAAGTAGTAGTCTATATTACTATCCGTCTTTTCAACTAACTCTATATAAAATAGTAAGTAGATTAGTTGCTTAGTTAAGAAAAGGACTTAGATAGCTCTTGTTAATATTAAATGCTTATGTTTTTATGTTTTAGATTTGTTAAGCTTATATTAACTATGCTATACCTACAGGTACATATATAACCCGTTTCTCCAAAGAACTATAATGTACAAACTTAATAATAACCGAATCCATTCAATTGAAGAAACATTTTGATATGAAAAAGGACATCAACCCACAGGCATTCAGAATTATAATCCATATTTGTACACGTGATCTTCAGAAAGTATTTGACCGAGAAATAATTCCCGAATCAAAGTTCAGAGTAATCCTATTAAGGTTTACCTGCAACCTTTCCCAGCGGATGATCCGTCTATGTTCCTCTATTGTGGGCATTTGAAAGGCGACCCAAATATTGTTACAATGGCTTGAGACGCTATGGGACAAAGAGCTGCGTATAATTAATGATGGAGACTACGAAATGTCTTGCGCTGGCGATGAAATGACACTAGCTTAGGGGATGCGTGGAGTCGCTAAAAAACCCTAAATGCAATAGTGCGTTGGATAAAAGTTCTCCTAAAGAATAAGAACAGAAACTTTTCGAACGTGTCATCAGGTATAATGCGTAGAGTCGCAAAAATGCATTTATGCAGAAGTGCGTTAAATAAACGTCTTAAAGAACAAGTGAATATTATTTTTAATTTGAATGTTACTTAAATAAGTGTGTCAATACATTGCATAGAGTCGGTAAAAATATTGTATGCAATGCAATAGTGCGTCAGAAAAAAAATCTTAAAGAACTGGATAAGTATTTTTTCACACTCACGGCCTCAGAAGTAGTTGATTTGTTTACTTAGTACTTTTATAACACGCTAAGAAGTACTTTTATGACCATTGAAATCCAAATTTTGTGGAGATTTAAAACAGTTTTAGAAAATAGCCACAAGCCATCATTATACATTACCACAAATTGATATGAAACTAATAGTTTCCCAATCGGTTCAAACTTTCAATTATTTTTACATGAAAGAATTTTGTCCCCTCAACAGATCCCCTGTGCTGCACCATCCCGCGTCGACGTCGCTTATATCATCAGATTAGGATAAAACTAAAACAATAATCCTCTTCATTCCGTCTACGGCCCTTTATTTTAAGGCACGCTGAATGGGATAGACAATGTCTTCATATCTGGGGATGATGAAAAAATCAGTGTGGGACGTTTTACAACCGCTTAATGTCTTTTGTTGCGATGTATCGCTATTAAGGAGGGGAAGAAAACCCAGTGTGAGATACAACTTAGTCGTTTGCCCTCATTATCTTTAACGTAAGTCTAGCCTTACCTCGGTTTATAGGCCATTATAAACAAAGCGGACTTTACGATAATCTTTCGCTGTTTCGACGTAATTAAAATGTACGGCCCTTCATAAAAAATATTGGATAAGCACCGCAGTTGTAAAATGTTATTGCTGAACACAATAATAAGGAGATGTTTTATGGCAGGAGTATTTCTGAGTTAGCAACACGAATTAATGATGTTATTTTAAATTATCAATCTATATAGATAAAAATGAATCTCCAAACTCCATGTACGAGTATTTACAAATCGACTGCACCAAATTCGATAATTCTTTTTTTGTTGTGTTGATTATAGTCAGGGCAAGGTTTGTTCAGAAGATTAAAAGAAACCACACGAAAAAGTTATGAAACGGAGTCAGCTAGTATAACCGAGAAATACCCAAAAGCGAAAATATAAATGTTGACATCAGAGTATTTAGAAAGATGTTGGCTTTCTGATTGTAGATAATGATCTTATTAGACACTATTTTCAATCGATAAGGTTGCTTGTCTACAGAATTATAAACTTACCGATTTAGAATGGTCTTAAAAAGATACTATTGTCTTTACTATAATTCTTCAAGGGCAAAAATTAAAGATGGAGAATAGGGATGAAAGTTTATTAAGCCGCGGCATTAGGGAAAATATCCCCATTTTCCACAACTGTAAAATAAATTATCAAGACAATAGATAGACAATCATTATTTTCTTCTACAAGTCATGTTACCTTCACACAAATGTCACACAAATGTCAACTTAATATTTTCTCCAATAAATTACACTTTATTCCACTTCATCTGCGAGAGTTCCAAACGACTTCCTTCCTCAATCAAGTTTGTATTCAGGACACCTCAGAAAACACGAAGCATTCTACTGAAGACCTTAGATCTATTTGTGGAGTTCTGCGGCTTCTTAATAAAGCAAAGGTGTTTAATTGGCTGACAAACTGGCGAAGTAATTACGACGTGGCTGGCAACCGCTCAAACAACGCGTCAATCTGGCTGTAGGGGTGGGAATGAAATAAAATGCTTTTAAACTAATTTTGCTATTTGAAGTGTATGCTAGAAGCTTACGAACCAAAAAAATCTGCGTGTTTGAGCGTCAGCTACACAGTGCTATTAAAAGTGCGTGTAAAATTGCTTTATTTGTTGATACGACCCGAAAAGAGGTCTCTTATATTATATGAAAGAAGTGTGCTTCTAATGGGGATAAGAATTGCACGTCATTCGTTATAGTTTCGATATCTAGTTACTCTTGATTCAATGTTAAATCGCTTCAGTATTTGACAACTTTTTAATTTAGGTATCTGCTTTTATTGCTTACGTGATGGGATAGCTTTTTAAGTATTCTTAAACTAAAGATCATAACATACGCGGACAAGAAAGTTGTCGCTTTTCTGCTCTACTGCAAGCTATAGGTATTAGCAAAACGTGAGAAACGCTTGACAGCACTGGCTGATTCGAAAACTCATGTCAAAGACGAATATACGAGAACTGCAAAGTAAAACGCGTGAACACTAGAGGTGTCAAACAGCTTCATAGACTCGTGCGGTCTTTCGCAAATATGTGCGCCTGAGTAAGCAATTGCTTTCACTGAATACAAGTTATGACCAATAGTGTTTTGTTTTGGTATATTCCTTTATCGATAAAAGTATCGATACATTATTTTTCTAAATTCCATGATTAGAGTAACAGCGTGAACACTAGAGGTGTGAAACAGCTTCATAGACTCGTGCGGTATTTCGCTAGTACGTACGCTGGAGTATACAATTGATTTCGTTGCAGACTTGCCATGACAAAATAATGATATGAAATACTCTTATGTCCACAAAATCGATACACTTCTGCTATAGCAAGTAAAACGCACGAACAATAGAGGTGTCGAACCTGTGTCGAACAACTTCATAGACTCGTGCGGTCTTTTGCTATTTCATCAAAGTCATGTCATGATGAGACATTGTTTCGAAATATAATTTTTCCCATAAAATAATCATTACTTTTCTGCTTTATGTTCCATGCTAAAGTAAAACGCGCGAACACTATAGGTGTCAAAGAGCTTCATAGACACATGCGGTCTTTTGCTATCATTAGCGCAGCTGTAAGCAATCGCTGTCATTGAAGTCATGTTATGGCGAGGTAGTGGTTTTGAAATATTCTTATCTCGATAAAGAGTATCGATAAATGTCAGCTTTATATTCCGTGTTTAAGTAAAACGCGCGAACACTAGAGGTGTCAAACAGCTCCATAGACTCTTGCGGTCTTTTGCCATTACGTGCGCTGAAGCAATTGCTTTCGTTGTTGACGCGGTGCGATGAACCAGCGTTCTACTTTGATTAGTTTTTGATCCTCAATAGAACTTGCGCTTGGAGCTAAAGTGAACGGCTTAATTTTTCTGTTTGATAGGGTTTATGCTGAAGTTAAAAGATTGGTTTTAGTATAGGCATTGGGCTTGTTTGTATTAAATGGTATTATTTAAAGGTAGCTCATCCCTTATTTTATATTTAAGCAATAAATTACACTTTTAAAATTAAAGGTAAGTAAAATTTTTATTCTCGCGTCCTTTGGCCTTTTTTCTTGCATTTCTTTTAAGTCTTTCTTACTCAAATACTCAATCATCATCGTCAATATCACTTTTCTTATGTAATTTCATTCAATCAACATTATTATGTTATACTAGCTTCAAACTTCCAAATCCCTTCGGCCGTTTGTGCATGATTGATTAATAAGCCTCCTAAACTATATGTTTATAGTATGTATTAGTAAGATTGTACATGAACATCTAATTTAACTTTGCTTGTATTATTCAACTACGTTAAACTGACATGATTTCTAAGAAGAATATTGTTTAATGCATATTAAGCGTTTGATTGCAGAATTAACATTGAGTTATTAGAAATAGAATGTGCAAAGCTATTTATTAACAGACATTGTTGTATTATAATTAAATGAACACTTTTTGTTGTCTGCGGTTTGCAAAACAAACGAACATACATCAAAATAATATTAAATGTACTCTTATTCTTTTCCAACGAAGCTTTTACAAAAACAATCTTCGTAATTGTATTTTCGTACATGTTGTTAGGTAGGTATACTATTTTGTCTGTAGTAGAATAAACCTCATTCGAAAGCGCTAAGTCAATGACGTCTCCAAAAATTCAATTAAGTAGATCCCCTCCTCGTATCTCATTGTTTACCAACAGTAGCTTATTTGTCACAGGTCTATTGTTTATTAATATATACTGAAGAGGGAGGGGTTATTAGTTTACAAGTGTATCAAACGCCCCTTTGTTTATTGACTGTATTCTCGTGGGAGCGCGATATTACTTTCCAACTCTTTCGGAAGTTAGCTTTCTTTGTTGACATCTGCCTCTCGATTATTGGAAACTGAATCGATGTTTCGACCTCCGGCTGTTATTAATTCGTATGAGTCGGATTTCTTGTTTGGTTTTGGCAACTTTATTGGTGGGAACGGGTGAGATTAATTGTTGGGATTAATATAAATATTGATGAACAGCAGGATGTTTGTTTTAAGGATTTCATATTATTCTATAAACAAACAAGCAATTACTTTAGATGCTTAAAATACGTTATTAATTCCATGTCATTGGTCACAAAAATTTGTCCGCAAACCGTCAACTTGTATTTCAGAGTGAGAGAAAAATAAAGGTTCCTGAATTGTCACCTAAATATTTTTGTGCCATGAAGATATTTTTTTAAAAATACAATTAAAATTAAGAAAAAACAAAAAAAACGTTAAAAGAAAAATATAAAGTGTCGGATTACATGTTAGATTTTGATAATGAGTTCCTGTGAGCCTAACACGGATAACTTTCGAGTAAGTATCGAGAAAGTAAAGTAAAAAAATGTATGACATATTGAACAGCGTTCCTACCGGACGTAAATGGAACTAAATTTTTCTATACATTTTTGTCATTACGTGCTCGATACTATTGCGATAGTTATTTAAGCTAGCTCTTCTGAATAATGTCTGAACCAAGGGCTGGTGTGGCTACAAGAGCGATGGTTATATATTTGTTACTCTCAAACAGCACCTTTGATACACTGTCAACCTTGCAAGTGCAACAAAAAAAAAATTAACAGAGGAACTTTGCACTTACCTTATTGCAGTTTCCTAACACACCTAGAAACAACACAAACGAAATCGAATAAACTTCTCCACAAGCAATTACGGGAACAAAATTGACAAGGCGCTCGTTATCCTTCAGAAAAATATCACATATACCAAATGCCTCATAGAAAATGGATAAGTAAAAGGGTCCAGCTAACAAGCCAATACTGTGGAGATTAGTGGTCAGAACCGTAAACCCAAGGTGGCTGTCGCAGCCGTATATCACAACCGTGTGAATTACTGTTATGATCCCTCCGCAATAACGCGGTCGCATTTGTTTCTTTTCTAATCCCATATGTTTCAGAGCAAGGCCTCCTTTCTGACCGGTGACATTTTCTTGCGGCGTAAATATTGTTCGAGTTTCTCTTGTTTTTGCAATGTTTATGAGAATGAGGTAACAAAGCCGCTTGCTATGAGGATTTGCCAAGGAGGTAGCATTGGTTTTTACTTACCTACCTACTTTAATCCATTTAACGAAAAATACCTACCTGAAAATTTAGGTAAAAATAAATACCTAAGTATATATATTTTTTAAATTCAATTAACCTCGCCCCAAAGTAAGCACTGTAAGGCTTGTGTTATAAGATACTAGGGTAGCGGATATCGACATCAGCCATTTTTAATGTCCCCACTGCTTGGGCACTGGCTTTCTTATGGATGGATAAGGAGAACGGGCCACAACCTACTACGCGGGTCCCACTGGTGGGTCTTAACGACTACAAATGCAGCCCAGACCAACGGCTTAACATGCTTTCCGAAGCACGAAGGAGCTGGAGATAGTAAATTTTTGGTCACCCATCCCGTGATCGACCATTGCGAAAGTTGCTTAACCTCAACAATCGCAGGCCGAGCGCGTGGACCACTGCGTCACAGCGCTCCACGGCCACCTGCGCTCGTACATCAGTATCCGAGCGCAGGGGGCCGTGCAGCGCCGTTCGTATGATTACAAACATTTGCCCCTACCGGGATTCTAACCCAGGACCTCAGACTAGGCGACACTATAAAACCGGTGTACCTTCACTCTACCACGGAGGTCGTCGGTAGGTAATGAAAAGTATGTGTTAAAATATTCAAATTACAATTTGCTGCTTCTGTTAATACGGGTGTAGCAATTTCTAGCTAAGTGTAACAGTGAAACGTCATATCAGCACAAACTAAGAGATCACACGTCTCCACAAAATTAAGTTTACGAGAACAGTCTGTAGCTCCATCAACCGTAATTGTCAACCTTAGTCTTCTTAAACGCAATATCAAGTTTCTAAACTAATATGGGTACCGCTAAAAGGGCTGCCGCTGTTAAGTTATTGTGAATCAATGAAGCGACAAATAAGGGGCTCAAATATTACTAAACTTTGCGCATCATAAGCTTTAGCGGCGAATCTCCAATTAATGATGGACTTAGGAATTGGCAACTTCAACAGAACCAATAAATTGTCGTTAGCTTAAATTCCAAGTTTAAAGATTAACTTCGGGGTCTCGGGTCTAAACGTTCTGAGTTATTGGAAAACTCGGCAAAGATTTACAAAAGGTTAGGACGTACGAACAATCAATGTAATAGCTGTAATCAATCAACGCAATGGAACCCTATTATTAAAACAAATGACGATACTTTTTACTTCAACTTTCGAGTAAGCTTCGACACCTCGGTGAAGGAAGACGTTATTTTTTTTCTTCATAAAAGTTGTTGCGTAAACAAACAATGGCTTTAGACTCCCGGCGGGCGCGGCTGAATGAGCTAATTATTTACAATCCGACACGCAACCAGAATTTTGTTCCAAAAAACTGTGACGTGAAATCTCATTTCCTAAGTTTGCTTTTGTCCCCGCCGCGTAGCAAACAGAAGGGTTCCTCGTGTGTTTTGGACCTGCAATTGATAAATGTTCATCCAATCGGAACCGTCTTGAACTATCGTCAATCAATTTGTAGTCGCCTATAGATTAAAGCTCCATTCAAATCTTATAAATTACATTTAACAGGAAATTGGCACGTCTTCTTTAACAATCAAATCAACAACAGTACGTAATCACTAAAGAAGGGTTAGAAAAAAAGGTTTCATATTACCTGTATACAGACAGCCAATATGCTTTCGTTTGAAAACAATTTCCAAAGGGCCTTTGCGTCGGCCAGTGGCATGTCCAGATAATGATATTAAAAAGAATAAACATTTTAATTTTCGAAATGAGAACGTGGGCATTGTTCTCTTTGGTCGATGGGTCGTCGCGTGATACGTTCGCGTGTCTGGCTGGCTCAAATTAAAACGCGGCCGATAAGACACCATGCACCTCACGACTGTCGGTCGACGCGTCTCATTTAATTACGCACCCTACGCCATATTTATCTACCCCTTTTAAAAATTTCTAACCATTTTCTGGTACGAATTATTTAATGAAGTATTTTATCGTGATTTTATGTATATTTAGTGCTACGGATATGGTTAGGATGCCAGCTATTTATTAAATTAAAGTTGTCCAACCGAAAAGCACTGTCGACCCGAAAGTCTTATTACAACAATTACGAAAATAATAAAAAAATTGCAGTTTAATGATAATTTTGTTCTATAATGATAACTCGACTTAAAGTTTATAAAAATATATATTTTTTATTTTATGTCAGACCACTTGAGATTTTATTGTATCACATTCTTCGTAAACGCACCGCCATTGATTTTCTCTCATTAAAAAGTTAAGTATCAGTGTTGCTTAATAATCGGATTAAAAGGAGGTTTGACGCTTACCGCCACTTCATTAAAATGCCCGAGAATATTTTCTGAGCAAACATCTGACAGAATAAAATTAATGGTATCGATTAACAGGCGTTGAGAGATCGCGTGCGGCCGATGCTGGCGACACAACTGAGGCCTTACTACGGTACGGAACGGAAAACAAACTTTAAAAAAATATTTTTGAAAATGGAACAAAGAAATGTTTTAAAGACGTGGCTGTTGAACTATTTATGCCATTTGACTCAAAAAAGTTTTCTTGAAAATGGAACAGTGGTAATGTTCAATTGTTTTTAAATATAAAAACTCGTGCTACAGAACCAATTAAGCTTTTGCTGTTTGTGCAATAAAGTGTTAATAAATATATAAAACTGTGCTACCACAGTGATAACTTAGTTTGAGAAGACGGGATTATAAGGTGCAATTATAAGTTAATCCATTACCTATTATTTTAATGTGCGTAATAATAATGGAGTTCTAATAAGTACCTATTTGATTATGTAAATTAGTAAAATTATTTTAATAATACGTGGAAGGTATTTAATGTAAGTAACATTTATTGTGTTTTAATGCAACTGTGGAAGTGAGACAGCGCCAAACGTACAGTATACTCTGTCTCACTTTCACTACTTAAATATCCCTTAGTAAGGACTGTAGGTGCTGTCTGTGTCAATTTTAATTGGACCTCTTTCTTTTGCTCTTCTTTCGATATGTTAGGTGATTGCCACACTTTATTTATGTGGGGGTCACGAATTTAGTTTTATCACTTTAACATAAGCTATTGGTTCGCGCAAAATTAAATCCCTTGACTTCCGTAACGATGGTTTGCTGATAAAATCTTAACTGTGGTAAAGGAAAGATTAAGTTCGAGCGGTTTTAAATCGGCAAAATATTTTAATGTAGGTGATAAGAAAAACATTTGCGGCCATTTTTGTGTGGGGGCAAGAACATTAAACAGAACGTCAAGAACAAGAGTGACCAAAAAGCCAAAATACTATGACAATACTATTTTTTTTTCTCTTATCGAATACGCAAATTAAATGCAACCTATTTTCAAAATTTTTTACCGACTTCAACAAAAAAGGAGGGAGGTACACAATTCAACGCGTATTTTTTTTTTTTTGTTTGATGTATGTATACCGATTACTCCGGTGTTGGTGATCCGATTTTAATAGTTGTTTTTTTTGTTCGATCGGGTACACTGTCAATTTGGTCCCATATAAGTCTCATTGAGATCCGATGATAATCTTCGGAGATATGGGGCCTAATGTCATGGAAGTCATGAAACAATTTATATCATCCAGGGACCTTACCATCAACTGTAATGCAATTCATTGTAGGTTGTGAGAGTGGGATGCTGCCATATGGCGCGTCTAGCGGCGTCCCGCACTTACTACCTGATAGTAACCTAAAATGAGTTGCATTACAGTTGATGGTAGGCCCCCAGGTAATTGTTAGATTCTTGTTCGAGCTGAAGTTTCACGCAATAACTACTGAGCGGATTTTGATGAAACTTTTTTAGTGTAAGTAACGGCACATGATGTAACTAAAAAAATCTGAAATAAAACATTTTATATAAAAAAATCAAACCGACTTCAAAAAGTAAAAATAAAACTTTTGGAGTCGGTGCTAGCTAGCTAAAACAAAAAAAAATATAGTTAATAGAAGTGCAATGTAGAATGCCTTGGCTGGCACCGACTCCAAAAGTTTTATTTTTACTTTTTGAAGTCGGTTTGATTTTTTTTTATAAAATGTTTTGTAATATAATGTTAAATTTTTTTTATTTTCCTAGGGAACTCAGGACCATAATAACAATTATCGAAATTAAGAATTAAAAAAAAATTAAATAGTTACACAATTTATGACAAAGTATTTCAATTTGTTATTTTATTCGAGAATAATCCTTGTTAATCCTGACTTATCACCTAGTACCGGATTCTTCTTATTGTTCAAGTGACATTTTCTCTTCTTCATCAGCCTGTGGATGTTCACTGCTGGGCATAGGCCTCTCCTAGCTCACGCCTATTGTGGCGTTCATAGGAGGCTATTAGCCTACTGCTACCACGCTGGCCAGACGGGTTGGTAGAGCGTTTATTTCAAGTTTCCTTCTCTCGCACAGGTGTTCAATGCGTCGAGCCTCTTAGTCGACTCTTACGACATCCCAGGCATGCAAGGCATTGGTGACACTTGTATTCTTAGGCCGTAACCACACGGCGGTGACACTTGTATTCTTAGGTCGTTACCACACATCGAATATTATATACATTTTTTCTCGGATATTTTCGGATATTTTCTCTTAACGGTGTTAAAATGATAAGTATTACCTTTCGAGTAATTATTACTAAATTAAAAAAAAAAACTTATTTGTTTTTCTTGAAAATATGATTGTATGGTTTTAGCGAAAACCAGGTTGACAAACATCATACCAAACAGTTATTCCTGTCTAGTTATGGAACACCGTTTTCATAAAAGTGTCCACAAAAACAAAAGCTATCAATTTAAAAAGTAAGCAGCATTCATAAATAGAACAATCCATTAACTGAAAAGGATTAGCTTATATGAGATAGGATCATCTCATTTCATGGCACACAGTCGTTTCAACGGTCGATTACATAAGAGCAAATTGAGTCATCCATTGCTCTCTATTGGGATCTTCCTATTGTCCAAACCGGCTGTTATCTTGGTGCCCCGAATAATCCGCTCAGTGGAACGAAAGCCAGCACATACTGCTATGGTAATGAACTTTATTGTTCATATGAATTTCTCAGTGGGCGTAGTGAAAGAACTGTTAATTGGCTATGAATCTAACAGGATAAGGCCTTTTGTATTAAGCTTGAAGATAAACTTAGTAACAGATTTGGAAGCTTTGATCTTGTGTACAATTTATAGCCATATGTAGTTTCAATAGACAAATGAGCTTGTTGAAGCGCTCGTGGCAGCGCGTTTCGTAAGCAACGCTCGGTCCGGCCAGGTGTCGGATGGGTGACCGTAAAGTGGCATTACAACTGAGCACTTTCGTGCTTCGGAGGGTATGCTAAACCGTTGGTCCCGGCTGCTATCATCTGTTAACAGTCGTTAAGCCACGTCAGGGGCTTTATAGGCGGCTTGATAAACTCTGACACCAGAGGTGGCCACTAATCCTCATACGATAAGAAAGAAGAAAACTTTTTTTCTTATTATATAAAATATTATATTTATGGTGCAATATTTTACGATCTCTATAATATAGTACTAACTATTTCTCCCCTAGATAGATAGGTGCATTTGTAAAATTACCTAAAAGGAGGTGTACCTAAGGCAATAAAATTTAGATTTACAGCTATGAAAGTCAATAAAGTGTTGCACGAATCCCGATGGAGTGCAGCACTTACTGAAATGAATGGTGCAGCGAGCTGCAGTTCGAATTAGGGCAGTCCCATAGAGAAAACGACAGTTTACATGCGTCTGGCACGCGCTAGTATAATCAAATGAATTTACATTTGAAATGAGAATTCGAATTTGAGTAACCACAGACGAAATACTGGCTAATTGCATTCTCAGCCAAAACACAGTTTACACAGCTTACAGTTTTAAGCTATTAAAACATAACAGGGTTACAATATTACATTTTTAGTACGTAGAATAAAAGTCTAGGCCGTACACATTATTCCAGTTTTTATTTCACATTCATCGGTGCAAAATTACTGAAGTTATAAGCGTGGGAAGTTTACGTAGGTTTTTTCAAATCTCGTCAGGCTCAGGGTTCGCGACTAGCGCGTGACGTCATCGCTTCCATACGAGCGGCGGCGCGGCGGGTCATACGTCCCGTAGTACATTTAACGAGAAAGTTTTATGCTCTTGCGTTCTGGTGTTTTTTCATTGATTTTAAATAATGCTGATTAAGAGTATTGTGTAAATTATAATATATATTATATCGCATTATAGATGTATGTGATGTGATGTAATGTGTATTCCATCAATGTATGGTACTTATATTGACCTTATTTTTACACTAAAGCACATTAAAATATTTAATAGATGGACTCACGTAGTTTTCATTGTTTCTTAGTAGTAGTAGTAGTAGTAGTTCCGTGCGCGACGGGCACATTCGGGTAAAATTGCTTCGAATCCCCGAGTCACTCGCGTGCAGATGGCACCCGTGACGTCGTCAACGATATCGCGCTCGGTCCGCGTCTTAGACCGAAAATGTTAACTTTGCACTATTATAAATCCGTCAGTTTTAAAGATAGAAATTTAATAAAAACACAGTTGTTCTCGTATTTTTTTATAGAATTTTTTGGCATATAAAACAAAAAATGGTTATCTTCTCCATTATGATTAAGGGCGGTCCATAAAGAAAACGACAGTTTACATACGTCTGACACGCGCTAGTATTATCAAATGAATTTACATTTTAAATGAGAATTTCGAGTTTGAATTTGAGAAACGATAGACAAAAACTGGCAGATCTTCTATAATAAGGCCCGTGTTATCTATTCTAATGTTCCCTCCAGCACCATGAGATAACAGCCTTCACTAATAGCTTCAAAAATCACAAAAAAAAATGTAAACGGCCGGAAAAATATTATTATTTTTTAAATTGACCTTATCAAGGTCAAAGGTCAGAAAAACTTTTTTGGTTAAACATAAGCACTTATCGACGGATTGCACACGTGCGTAGCACGCGCTTAAGTCTAGTACTAAATAATTTTTGTAAAATATTTTTCCGCATTTTCACTCCCCTCAAGATAAAATTTTATTGACTCTAATTTTAATTAATAATAAAACTATTTGAAATTAATCGTTTTCCAACGTTGCATCGCCTTGTTAACTTTGTAGTTCAACCAACCGTCAGTTTTTTTAAATAAAGTTGTTGTTCAGTATCTTTTATTATTATCACGATGAATAATAATTTTATGTATTTCTTTTATATTTTTAACACAACGCATCAATTGCAAACATTCAAACAAAATGTTCCAATAAATATGATAGCAAATGGAATGACCTTTATTTCCTTTCTATCGTATTCCAATAAATTTTGTTGCTGTTTTATTATCCAACCTGATATGTTTTAATTTATTTGAAAACGGGTTCCCCGCTCTGGTTATGATATTTTAATAGGCAATGTTGCTTCCGAAGTGTGCAGTTAAGCGAGCAATTACGTACAGCAGCAATAAACGTTAATAAACTTATATGGCAGTAAATAGAGAACCACTCTTTAGATCAAAGTTTTAATTAGAATTAGTACATACGAATTTAATGTGTTAATTTAGATGTTGTTATGTACTCTTTTTACTTGTGTTTTAACCTTTTTGAAGTAATTTACAGACGACTGAAAGTCAGGCAATTCAATTTGACCTTACGTTACGAATGCCATTAGGTTGCTTGTAATAGCAGCGGTTCGTAGTATGATTGTCGCACATACTGAGCTGGGCACAGTTCTGACACTAAAGTCGGATTTTTTATTCAGTAAAGTAATTTGACAGGTGCCAAATGTCATTTTGTAAAAATAATGCTGCCTTCTAATGTAGCTTTAATGTTAATATTGAATTTGTGTACTAAGGGGCGCTGCAGTAAACATTTGTTTGTGCAAACCAATGTTGCCATTTTTCTCCAAAACTACTAGTCCGATTTTGATGCGGTTTTCAGTGATGGGTTTGGGTTTGATTGGTGCATGTTCTTAGTTTTAATTGGTGTTACGGTGACACTCACCAGGGAGCGCTGCAGTAAACGTTTCTTTATACAAAACTAAAACTACTCCGATTTTGATGCGGATTTCAGTAATGATCTTTATGTAAGTAGTACAATGTACATACGCTGCGCTCTCTAAAAAGTTTGAAATAAAAAGCAAAAAAAAAAAAACCTACGACGGTTAAAACGTAATTGAAAAAGGATCAAATAATTTAGAATCGGGGGTTTCTAATTATCCCAATTAGTTTAAGCCCGTCGTGATTTTTTTTTTACAATGTGTTTATATACCTACCTTACATACAATATTTATCTTCTCTTATTGTTATAAATTTTGAGCAAAAAATATGCATGCATTTCAGGTATACAGTGTATGTTTTTTATGTTATTTTTACCATCAACCATATTGTTAATTTACTGTCTCTATCTTTTTTTTCTTCCTAGTGCAAGCATAAAGCCCGACTTGTGTGCTTTTTATTGTACCTATTTACTTTGTACCAGTTTGCCGTGTGGTGACGGCCTAAGAATACAAGTGTCACCACACCCTTACATGCCTGGGATGTCGTAAGAGTCGACTAAGAGGCTGGACGCATTGAACACCTGTGCGAGAGAAGGAAAACTTGTAACAAACCCTCTGCCAACCCGT
This sequence comes from Chrysoteuchia culmella, assembly GCA_910589605.1. Taxonomy (NCBI): domain Eukaryota; kingdom Metazoa; phylum Arthropoda; class Insecta; order Lepidoptera; family Crambidae; genus Chrysoteuchia; species Chrysoteuchia culmella. The sequence goes on from OU342653.1 coordinate 15,889,710, forward strand.
CTGGCCAGCGTGGTAGCAGTAGGCTAATTATCTCCTATGAACGCCACAATAGGCGTGAGCTAGGAGAGGCCTATGTCCAGCAATGGAAGTCCACAGGCTGATGATAATGATGACTTTGTACCAGTAACCTAATACCACTTATTTTGAATAAATGAAAATTTGATTATTTTTTGCTTAAAATTTATAAATTTTAAATAGAAAAATATTGAAAAAATAGCATTGAAAAATTCAAAAATTCAAAAATCATAAGGTATATTATATACCTATTTGCCTTAAAAATACCTTAAGAATTTGACGCACCATGAGAAGAATTCTAAAATTAGAAATTTCAGATGAAAATAATTCATATGAAATAGCAAATGACAGATAAAAAGATTAATTTAACCTTTTGTACCATTCAATTTTTATAGCTATTCAAGTTTATAACATTAAACTATAAAGCCGGGTAAACACACACCAAACGCATTGAAAAAATTGAATTGAAAACGGTCGTTTGAAACGTGTCAGCGCTGAAATTTATTTTTATTTTCTACGTGAGTAGCAAATGAAACGGCGGTAAACAAAAAGGATAGCGTCACGAATAAAACATTCGATTGTAAACAAACTCTCAAACTTTATTGGGATATATAAATCAAAAGTACCCTTTTGAAGCGATCGATGTTTATTTGTTTTTTAATCTTCGAGCGTTTTAGAAGATTTTTGTTTAGTGAGTGAGTGATTTTATATAGCGTAGGCGAATACTCACGGTTAAATATAAATTCTTAGGCCGCCATATCACCCCACCAGCGATAAAGTATGCATAAGGCGCATTTCCCCCTCGAAAAAAAAAAAAAAAAAAAAAATAGTCCGCCATATCACTATCATATCTAGGATCTTAGTCTTGTTTTTTCTCTTTCATACTTATGTCGGTAAGGTGTGAGAGAGAGATAACTAAGATCCTAAATCCTAACTAATATTATAAATGCGAAAGTGTGTATGTTTGTCCTTCCTTATCGCCCTAATTAAGCAACCAACCGACTTAATTTTTGGCATAGAGTCAGTTAAAAAGGATGGAGAATAACATAGGCTACTTTTTATGGACGGGAACCACGCGGTTGAAACCGCGAGCGGAAACTAGTATGATCAAGATCATGTTTCTATGTCTAGTCTAATAGCAGCCTTTTACGCATGAACTGTAACTCGAGTAAAGTACAGACACTATTTGGGAACTAAGCTGGAAAAAAAAGGTATGTTCCACTTTTTTTCTAAGATTTTGAAGGTGGAATCTCGCTTCTTTTGGTATCTTCAACCACAGAGAAATTGGCTATCTTATGTCTTAACCCAGTTAATGACTTAAAATATTGCATTTGAATTTAAGTAACGATTTTTGTATGCGGCTTAATAAATATGAAATCATGTTGGAAAAAATATGAAAAAAATTTTTTTTTTTGATTTTGTAATATTTGCATTTTTCAATGCTATTTTTATACTTATGGTAAATTTTAAATAGAAAAATATTGGAAAAAATTAACTCGGCCACAAGTGAATTCTCAGACGGGAATCGAACCCGCGACCTTTGGAAATCCGGTCCAATGCTCTAACCGCTGAGCTACCGAGGCTTGCGAACCACCGTCGAAATTCTCCAATACTTTTATATTTTTAATACGCTGTAGGCCAGCGTTGTTACATCAATGCTAGGAATATCCTTGCATTCGAAAGAAACATCTTTTCAGGTCATCTTAACGATCGATTAAGATGCAACTGCCAATAATTTATGATTTTGTAATATTTGCATTTTTCAATGCTATTTTTATACTTATGGTAATTTTTAAATATAAAAATATTGGAAAAAATTAACTCGGCCACAAGTTCGATTCCCGTCTGAGAATTCACTTGTGGCCGAGTTAATTTTTTCCAATATTTTTCAATTTCAAATTTACCATAAGTATAAATATTTTTATAACAAAAATTCGGTATATTCGTGTTGTTTATATGCAACGCTATTAAAATCTAAAATACCCACATTTTTTTTCTTTAATGACTTGTGTAGTGTTGTTCTAATGCGTTGTTTTAAAACAACGATGCAAAAAAATATTTTTGTTGTTCGCCTTAGATAAGACGGTGGTAGCGACCCAGACAAGTTCTACCACACCGTTCAAACCAAACACAGTATTGAAATAAAACAACTGTACGATATTTACCCGAAACATATATTTGGTACTATTATTTTTGGGTTTTTTGGTACCCCGACGTTTCGGCACTATTTCAGCTGCCGTGGTCACGAGCTGACTCAACATAAAATATGACAAACACAGTATGTACATCCAAGTCTCTGTTCTTTCGCTTAGCTAACAAGTGGGGCCAGCGTTCAATTCATACAAACTGCATAACTAAACTAATTGCTAACTTCAACTACGAGATATAGGAAGACAGTCTTTGAGAAGAAGACATTTGTAGTGAAAGCAAGTTTGGAACAGGGGATAAAAATCTGTAAGGAGATCTTTTTTCGAGTTTATTATGAATGTTTGTATTTATTTATGTTTTTGGTAAACTTTAGATAAATCAAGTGTCACTGGAAGTTTTTGTATAAAAATAACTTATATTTTGATTACTTGAGTTTACTTCCGGTTCTCGGCAGCCGGTTCTCGGCAGCTCAATTGATATTGCAGTGTTCACCGATAATAATATTATAGTCTGAATATTTTCACTAATACCTACATCGATGCTGATTAGATTTTTTGTAAGTATGTAAGTTCTTCTCCATTGGATACTCAAATCTTTCAGGAAGGTGTTATTGCTATTTGACACCGTTCTCCACCTTTTCCTAACTACTTCTCTACACTTAGACGTAGTGGACGGTGGCTAGTGCATGATAATGATGCATCGTCATCAGCCATTTTTAATGTCCCTACTGCTGGGGCACTGGCTTTCCTTATGGTTGGATAAGAAGAATGGGCCATCCATTGCACGGGTCCAATGCAGATTGGTGCGTTAAATAACAACAATGTTTTCAGCATTGTATGTGTTCTGTTCCGGCAGTTAGAGATGAGATAGCCAGTTCCTCAGTGATTGAGGATTCCGGGAGAGGCTCGCTTTCATCTTCAGCCTTATCAATACTTAACATTAGGTATGATGAAGGCTCAGAATCTCCCCGTAGTTCATAAAAAAATGCTTAAATATGCTTCCAAAGCACGGAGGAGCTCAAGAAAGTAAATTTTTGGTCACATATCTCGTGATCGACCATTGCCAAAGTTGCTTAACCTTAACAATCGCAGGCTGAGTACATTAACCACTGCGCCACGGGGTAATGATGCATAGTTATGACTAAATAGTACCGTATTTTAAAGATAATGTCATCAACATCGTGCATTGACTTTCGTCCAGACGTTCAAAGAGATTGGCGTTTAAAAAACACTAGTGAATTATGAGTGTTGAAATGAGAGCGGAAGGCATTAATCATACGACAGGAAACCTGGGGTGATGAGACTGACACCGCAACTCTATTCCAAAGTCTTAAGATTTAATATCGCACAAAAAGTTTGGATAAACTCTGTACGATCTGCATTAGTACGCACTTTTAGTATGAAGTCTTAATACGCTGTTGTAAGGTCGAAAGTCGAGTAATGATACGTAATTATGAGTTATGTTGCCAGTACCCCCGATGCGTCAGTTTGTCTATCTAGGAGTAGGGCTGTCTCGGGATTTGCAATGAAGACATTCTCACTATACAAAGACTGAAGAAAGTTGCAAATTTTGAGGTTTGCCAGTCCACGGCCAAGTTGTTTGGTAACTTTTTAGTAATCTATGGTTTGGCATTATCATTTCTATCGCTTTTTCAATTTTTAGATATATTGCCTGTGCTATCCACTTTAGTAAGTTTACAACAAAACAATAGTTAGTTGCTTACAAATAATTAGTTAGCTTACCAAAACTTTTATTCTGGTTTATTTATACGGATCTATTAGATATGCTGAAAGAAGTATTTTAATTGCCTACCGCTAAATAGCGAACGGGCTTAATGATAAAACCATAATACTTAATTTTTTTATGATTTTTCCCCTGTGCCAACCCTATTATGGCGGGTATTATGCCGGAATGCGTCATTAAGCCGCCCTTCACCTTACCTACAGCGACGTCCGTCACTCAGGGCTGTCAGTCGGCGGCCCTCCGAACGAAAATATAAAAGTTCATTAGTGCAACATCAACACTGTGCGATTCCTTTTTTATCTTTATTCTTAAAATGTACGCACCTATTTATTGCGCCATTAAAATTAAATAGGCAGTTTATGAGGGAACTTGGTTTTTGGTATGTTAACCTCTCACAGCCATATTCTAAGTCGTTCCTCCAAAACTTACTCGTCCTCGGCTTAACGAAACCTCATTGAAAACCTCTTCGAAATACTCCTCGAAATCGGTATTCTAAGTCATAACTCCCTAAGGACCTGGAGGAGCCAAAGAGTACGTAGCCACTCCGTGTTAGGCCTAGCGCACACTACCATTTTTACCCAAAAAGTTTTAAAAAGTTTTGGAGGAACGACTTAGAATATGGGTGTCAGGCCCCGGCTGATAATCCATTGTTCTCTGGACCGGTGTCCTGCTAGCTAATGATGAATTAAGTGGTTTTGCTAAGATTAACATATAATTAATAATGAAGTTCGTAAAGAAACATGATGTATAGTAGTTCAAGAGCTTAAGTGTAATTCGGTGATAAGGCTCTTGAACAGTTATTTTATGTTCATGTTATTTTAGCATACCCAATATCACAAAACAGTTTCCGCAACTATACCATCGTCGTCACGGCCACATATGACACTCATTGCTGGGATTCTCCCGAGGATCTCCACGACGATCGGTCTTGCAACAATACCTTGTATACCTTAATTTTTTTAACACCTATTACGACAAATATAATGTTATTGCGCTCAAAACATGGAACACAACTAATTCACTTTAGATTATTCAATAAATATTATAGTAATAAATCTAGGTCATCCCACCAAATCCTCGCATCCAGCTTACAAACTGCCTTACATACAAATTACACTACAACTACAATAAACTACATGCGCAAAGTCTCCTTTGACCTTTATCATTAAATTGCCCAATCTTTTTTCTCGAATAAAGAAAAGCAAAGATTACCTGCTCGTTAGAACAAAACGCGGAGCTATGTCGCTATGTCGAGTACGGTCAGCAAATGAAGGCAGTTAGCGTGATGTACCGTCACGCAGCGAGCACGTGCCGGGGACGTGATGCCGATGCCCGTGACAGGCACGCCCTGCGACCCGTCATCAGATATGCTAGACGAGCTACCTTTTTTGTTGTAGGCAATCTTAGTATTGCCTCTATTATAGTTGGTTACTCGGAATTCAGTCAACCTTTCTGATATTCTACCAGCAATACAAAGCTCCCAGTACAGAGGCTTAATCCGTAGACCTAGCACGAAAAACTATCGAAATAGTATCGAAAAAGCGTCTGTACTAAATGTACCTTATGCAGACTCCCCATAGGGTTTTGATCGAGTATAAGCCTACGCTTATACTCGATCAAAACCCTATGGGAAGTCTATTCTATAATAAAACTGACTACTAGACATACCTTCCCGATTTGAGGTGTTGTAATCGGGTTTATTTAATTTTTAACCCCCGACGCAAAAAGAGAGGGGGTGTTATAAGTTTAACGTGTCTGTTTGTGTATCTGTCTGTGGTATCGTAGCTCCCAAACGGATGAACCGATTTTCGTTTAGTTTTTTTTTTGTCATAGATAATTTGATTCCGAGTGTTCTCAGCCATGTTTGATGAAAATCTGTTTAGCCGTTTGAAGATCATCAGCTCTTTTCTAGTTGATGAGGGTATCTGACTAACTTCCTTATGTCCGATCGATTCGAAATTTGGTACCGTGTTACTTCAATGATATTGAAAGTATATGGTAAGGTAACCATGACCTGATCAGCTGTTTGAAGATCATCAGCTCTTTAATAGTTGTTGAGGGGATCTGACTACCTTCCAAATGTCCTATTAATTATCGGACAATTTGATCTTAATAATAAAAATTTAAAAAGCTTGAAATAAGCTTTAATTTTTTTTATTTTTAATATTAATTTATTATATTATTAGAAGTTCAATTATTTATTTACCCTATTACGTAATAAATAAGTAATTAGTAACTTTTTATGAGTATTATTTGTGTTAAGGGGTTTTTTTAAATTTTAAATTTAAGTTTTATATAATTCTTATTCGTATGTATCGTCTTTATAGCGATCTCGCGGAAAAACATAATTGGACGTAGTATTTTAAAACTGCTTTTCTAAACTATTTTATTAAAACTTTTAAAATGTAACCTATTTTAAACCTCATGCATTCTAACCCAAAACCGCACACACCTCAAATCGACTTCTTCTTCTTTCGTCTCAATGGAACTTATAATGAGTTAAATCCTTCGCGCCCAGTAAAGTTAGCACATAAAACTATCGAAACGGTATCGAGCACGTAATGTCAAAAATGTATAGGAAAATGTAGTTCCGTTTACCTACGTCCGGTACGACGCTGCTCAATATCTCATGCATTTTTTTACTTTACTTTCTGGATACTTACTCGAAAGTTATTCATGCTTGGCCTACAGTACTGAGGCATATAAAAAGATGTAAATTATGCAACGGAGCTGCTGGTCGCACGTGCGATCTATCGTGTATTTAAAGCTCAAGTGAATAGGCTTTTTTAGGCCAGCTCGCAGCATTTTAGGCCTCTTCAATCTCTCAAAAAGCACACAAGACGCGGCAAAGCTACTTCATGCAACAAATTAATAGCTTAACCCCCAAGACTTCGATAGGTTGATGTCCCCAAGTATGCAGACACATTAGTTACTTGTCCGCTTAGACCCTAAAGTGCCTTTATGTTCGAACGTGACTACCAAACGGTTAGACTTCAGCAATTCCCACAAAATACGACTACTTTGACCCCCCGAGATTTAATTCCACTGTCCCTAATTTGGCAAGTTAAGCTGAAGTAATGTCAAACGTAATTAGCAAGTTTAAACTGTAATTTACCTAACTTATGGACAGATTAAAATTGTCTTTGCCAAAATACGTTTGAAGTTTTGATGTCTCGATAACAATTAATTTAACTTTGGCAAACATAAACAGGAGTTAAAAAGATATTATGAAATGTTCGAATGCATTAACATTTAGTTACAGGTACTGCGGTATGTTACTTTTTTTTATTTTTTTATTTATGGTGACAACAACAGTCATACATTAAATAAAAAACCATACTTAGACTAAGACTATTACATTTTCGGCCAAAAAGTTGCCCACAGTGAAAATTAACAATACGCCCTTATGGCAAATTATTATCTTTAAAAGTGATTAGAGTTAAATCACCATAGAAATAGAAAAAAACAAAAGTCAAGTGTTTATACTAAAGTGCTATTACTCAAAAGTAGTTAAGTAATAGAATTAAAGAATTGATACCAGCAGCATTTAGATAATTAAGTAACAAATATAAATATAAACAAATGTACTGTATTCATTAAATTAAGATAACATAACAATAAAAAAAGTAAATAAAAATACTATACCACATATTATTTTGCATATATATGCATATATATATATATATATATATATATATATATATATATATATATATATATATATATATATATATACAAAATAGAAGAGAATAAGTGTATGTGAATAGTTACGATGGTAAATGTTCAGAAATATACAAAGAAAATTGTAAAAGCGTATTAGAAACATTTCGTAATCCGTAAAAAGGTATATGATTTCCGTCCATCTTAAAAATCTTGTAATTTTATGTCATTTGTTTTTTTTTTGTATCTTGGGTATAACATATTCAGCTACGTTTATGTCAATAAAAATAATTGTCAAAAATGTTAAAGAAACGGGAAAAAAGGCTTTCGGTTAAGCACGAAAGAGCGTAAGTATGATAATTACGACAAATTTTAAAACTTTATACTTTGAATTTGAATAAAGATATTGACTTTGACATTGCAATGCTTTTTTTATAACCTTACGGTAAAAAGGTTAAATGTCAAAATATTGCGTAATGGTACTTTGATGTACTCAGATATGGGTGGAAACGCGTGCTTGATATATAAAACGTGATGATCCTAGAGATATCTTAAACTTTATTTTTCTGCTCTACAAAACCAGATTGTTCACCTTAACCTTAGTCATTTGTTTTTGAATGAGTTGTAATTTTTTATTGAGGGACGGGTTATGCTATATCTAGGGCTATTATCGTAGTGAAACTGTGCTGAATTATCATCTAAATACAAGTGTGATGAGCTTTGAATAGTTTATCGAAATATCTACCCTTCACCGATAGAATGCTACGCCGAAATCACACTAACTATCAGTTGAGTTGTGGAAAAAGAAACTGTGATCTGAACTTAGCGCGATCCCAGGTTAATGATATTTCCATGAAAAAAATCATTTATTTTGTTTTAACGTAGAACATTAAACCCAACCTAGTCGAATGAGCTATAATGCTTTCAGTAAAACGTTCAACCGGCCCAGGCCGTTTCAAATTTTTGATAAACCATTCTGTGACAAAGTGATAACATAAACTAGTCTATAACTAACTGTCTAGTAATAAAAAAAAATTGAACTAGACAGTTAATATAGATCTTGGTAAGGAAATTTATATGCTTATTTTTTTCCAATATATTGCGTAATCTTGGTACCTTCAACAAAAAATAAATATATTGAAATATGTTTGCGCTATATTGTAGAGATGGCGTACAAATATACAAGATAAATCAAGTTGTCTCATGTCGCTCAGACGGGAAATTAGTATATTTTGTTGTTTAAAATTTGTCCCATAGAAATAGCATTGTAAAATCCAAAAATAGAAAATTCTAATTAAAGATTTATTTTTTTTACAATCTATCATTTGGAACAAACATATTTGTATTATCCCAAAAAAAAACTACAAATTGAAAATCCATTAAAAGTGTTTATAGTAGTATTATAATAGTATTTTTAAAAGCATTAACAAATTTTGAGAATATTTAAAATTCTACAAAATGTTTGGTGTTTATTAAAACCAAATTAAATTTACGCACTGTTTTAGACATTTGTGAACAATTTAAAATTTAAAGTGCTTTTGATTGTTCTCCATTCAGTTTATACGCTTTTGTGTAATTCATCTTATTTTCATAAATTAAAACGTGAACAGTTGCATTTAATTACAAATCAAATTAAGCAAATTCTATTCTCTCATAAAATTAAGTAGATCTTTTATGATAAATATTTATATTCATGTCAAATTAAATAATTTAGGAATTTGCTGAAAGTATGCTTCAGGAAAATGATAGTTTAAAAGGTTTATGACACTTTTTGACTTGTGGATTGTGTGATTGTATTGCTGTACGTATCGTTTTAGTATCACCAGCACCACTGGTGTAAGCTGTATGAGTTTGTCTGTTTGACAGTTTAAGCCGCTGGCTGGTACCGACTGCAATTGCATTCGATAACACTCACCAATACCACAGCCTAAGCAATCTTTGCACTGCATGCAACAACCGAAATGACGCTCTCTCACAGATAAGCACCGCTACACGTTCTCTCGCTACTGTTTTACCAGTGACATCCAGAGACAACCAGTGAGATCGAGGGGCCGGCAGTGTAACGATAGCGAGTGGCGTGTGTGTGACAGCGCGTGATATTGTCCGATTGCATTGACTGCTTAAATTTAGACTGTGCCAATACACATTGGGTTCATTCATTTTCCTTATCTATCCATAACGAACTGCCTCTGTGGTCTTGTGGTACAACCACCGGTATCAGACCCAGGGGTCCCAGGTTCGATTCCCAGCGGGGGTACATATTGTATACGGTTTGGTTGGTGGGAGGACTTGTTGTAACCGCCTGGCTAGCTACCACCATCTTATCTAAGTTTGACGCTTGTATTCCAGCAGTTAGAGATAAGATAGCCAGTTCCTCATCAGTGGCTGAGGATTCCGGGAGAGGTTCGCTTCCATCTTTAGCCTTATCAGTACTTAACATCAGGTATGATGAAGGCTAAGAGTCTCTCCGTCGTTCATAAAAAAGAAAAACCGGCCAAGTTCGAGTCGGACTCGCGCACCGAGGGTTCCGTTTAAAATTTTCAAAAATATTTTTATTATTTGATGTAACTAAAAGTTTACGGTTTTCGTAATTTTTCCTTTATCTGTACTATAAGACGTTACTTCGTACCAAATTTCAAGATTCTAAGTAAACGGGAAGTACCCTGTAGGTTTTGATTTCCGTGCTAGTTTCGAAAATTTGCGGAAATTTGCGGCATAAACGGCAGTATCTTCTGATTGTTTTGGCTTAGAAGTTTGAGTTTTTCACAGCTCCAAGGGACAGAAGATTTAAGTATTAAATATAAATTTCAGTTTGATACCTCCACGCGTTCCTGAGAAAAACGGTCTTGACAGACGCACGGACGGACGGACGGACAACGAAGTGATCCTATAATTTTTCCGTTTTTTTCTTTTGAGGTACGGAACCCTAAAAAACGAAGGTCTGGGTCCCATGCAGAGGGGACATCAAAATGGCTGCTGATGAATCTCTGCTAACGGTAAGATAATGAAAATTTCTCTTTGCATTGCCTAATTTTTCAAGATTTTTACTGGCTATAACGTCACACGTCACACTATGCCCAGTGCCCACGCGTACGTTGTCTTCTAACAATATTTTTCTGATACGTACATGACACGCAAATTACAACTCAGATGTGATAAATATTAAACAAGAAAATATACCAGAAAAAAGCAACTAGTCTCATGTCGCCCTGACGGGATCGTCAGGGCGACATGATACTAGTTGCTTTTTTTGCTCACATAAAAATAGCATTGTAAAATGCAAATTTAAAAAGTTATAACTCATATGTCTCTTAAACCTAACTGCACTTGAAGTAACCGTTTTAATTAACTAGCTTCTAAAACAAAATTATGCTCACAATGACTTCCGAATAGGACTTCTGACAACCACTTGGTACATCAAAAGGGTCCCAAAAAATATTCAATTAATCAACAGTCATGGCGTGACGCTCAAGATTGAGAAGAATAGACGACATTATTAGTCTTCCCTTGTAACCATTTATCGAAGGGTGTATTTCAATTTCATCTAATGCAAATTTAATACGTTCCCTGCGGATTCGAAGGCTACGAAATAGGGATTCTTTTGTTTCTTTTCCCAATCACCCTGGTAAAAAACTGCTTGCAATTTTCGGACTAATTTGCACTAGTGTTGAACTGTTAGATATAAATCATTATTAATTGTACTTTTTAAAGCCCTTTGGAATTGCAACGAAAGTTTAAACATTTGTACTTAACGTTCAGAATTTGTTTTGAACGTGCCTTAATTAAGTTAAAAGACTGTTTGACATAATTGAGTCTGTGTTTGTTGAACTGAAAAATTATTTCAGTAAATAAAATGTATATAGGTATACAGATAGATTTTGCTTTGTCTGCAATGTCAAAGTTTCAAAGGAGATTCTTTGCAAAATAGTCCTGTTGTTTTTTTTTTATTTCGGAGATCTAATTTGGCGCTTCACTTGGCGACTTTGACATTTCAATTTCAAAGTTAAGAGTTTTCTTTGTTTTGAGTTGTTTGCTTCTAAAACTATTTGCTGAAGTCTATTTAATTATTGAAAGTAATTAATGAAATGGCAAAACAACGTTGAAGTAGAAATTCTTAAATGTTTAAGTTACATAATAGAAAATATGATTAATACGATACGTTGTAATTGATCTAAGTGTCATAAAGGCAACACTTGGCATTTCAATATTAATAAATACCTAAGTAATAAGTAAGTACTTGAGACATCTAACAGCACCAGACAATAACAATAGGTCAAGCAAGATTATGGCTACATTATTTTATATCATTTATTTTATTTACATAGATATAATATTATTTGTATATGACAAACACTTTAAGCGTCACAAATATTCAATTTCATCATATGAATTGATGACGCTGTATGAAAAATAGTTTTATAACTTATTTAAGCTAAAATTTTGTGTTCCGTTTCATACCTACCTACACACATTGCATTACGGAATAAAACTTTTAAAGATGCATTAGTATAGAAAACAGACTGCAATTGGGAAATAAAAGGTACTTATAAATAACCTTACTTATACCTTATATTTAACAATAAGAAAAATATATTCCTTCGAGTATTAACTGATCGCATATCGCATTAGCTTTAAGTAGCGATCTCAAAGCATATAAATTGCGAAGAAATAAATTAATCTCAGAATCCACTCGTATTTTTATGGGGCATATGCGCTATAAACCTTTTCTCCAATTCCCATAACACTTTTGTATCATGACGATGCATTAAGGCCATTTTGGAATACATGTACACTCAAGAGGACAGGAGGAAAACCAAAACTTTCATTCTTTTAAATTCAAATTTGAGCTTTAATCTCTAGGTAATAAAGTCGAAATCTATTGATGAGAATTGTGATTCCTCTTAATCGGATCGTGCGGTTGTGTGTACGTTACTATAACATATCCGAGTTCCGTTTCCGGCCTACCATTGATATTAACGGGTAATGGAGATGAATAGTCTGATAGCATACGAGGTCGTTTTCAACGTCTTCTTTAGATTACGCCTAAAAGAGTAATATTATTATTCACTAGTTTCCTGCTGACTTCACCCGCATGGAAATTCTAAAAATCCCCAAGGAATATTTTGATTGGAATAAAAACTATCTTGTTTTGGGGGAAAGTGGAAAAGTGACGACAACACGCACAACGCGTCCGTTGTGCGCTTGACTCTTTTTGGTTTTACATTGTATTTCAGTAATAATATAAATCACTAGCTTTCGCCCACGAGTACGCCCGCCTGAGCGCGTGAGACATTCGAAAAAACAGGAAATTTGACAACTTTTATCTAACTAAACAAAAGTTCGTTCGATTATCGTGTTTGGTTTTCAGAGTAGACCTTGGGCTTTGTGTCGTGTTTCGTACTTTTCGCGGATGACCTGCATTTCTTGGATATTCGTCAATTTACAACTATAGGTAAGTACCTATGAAAAGTAATTATTTTTATTTTTGCATTTTGAATGCTAGGTATTGAGAAGTTGAAAACATTTGATTACAACTTGTGAGCTGAGTCGATTTTTTAACCGACCTAAAAATGGAGGTCGTCAATTCGGCATATTTTTAGGCATGCTTACCGATTATTCTAGTATTTTTTTTAATAAAAAAAATCTATAATATTTGGTTGAAGTGAGAGAATTTTCAAGATATTTACACTTGTTTACAATCTAAACAACAATGACATCTGATAATAAAACAATAGCCTTAAAAGTTATCAACGTTTTCCCATCGAGTTGCAAGTTTCATTTGTTCCCACTAATCCCTTGCCTATCTCGGGGTTGAATACAAATGGTTTTCAAACGAAACTGAGTTAAATAATCTGCCAATATTTTAGATACAATTTTAGTTCGAAAGCTTAAGTGTGCAAAATAGAGTTTTGAGTTTTAGTGTTCAATATTCTTTTACAATAGAGCAATTTTTTTATAATATAAAATTACGTTTTATTTTAAATAAAAAAAATCAACTCGGCCACAAGTAAATTCTCGGATGGGACACATACCCACGACCTTTGGAAATCCGGTCCATTGCTCTTTGGCCATTGGACCTCAAGAGCATTGGACCGGATTTCCAAAGGTCGTGGGTTTGAGTCCCATCTAAGAATTCACTTGTGGACGAGTTGATTTTTTTCCAATATTTTTTTAAGATTCACCCTAAGTATAAAGCATAAAAATAAAAAAAATATAAAATCATAAATTATTTTTATAGTTAAGTACTCATTTTATGCATAACTTTGGCTTTTAACATTTTATAGATAGGTAGATCGCCATCAACTCTATAGGTAAGACTTAACCCTCAACCACCTTATCCTCATTTTCATGCTGTTATTTCAGCCAAAAAATGTTGTCAACACATTATAGGCGTGTCGTGAGAGTGGGGGACAATAGACCCCTTATGCAATATTTAAATTATGATCCAGTTACCGTACATTTAAAACATTTAGAAAAGCTAAGAAAGCAATAAGATTTTGGTTTTGAGAACAGTGGTATCATTCTAATTAAATAACATTCTTGTAGCAAAATCTTTACGTTTTAAGAATATTTTCATTTTTTTATGCATTAGCAAGTTATTACATAGTTTTTTTTTTGAGCTACGATAACCATTAAGTAACATTATCTATGACATTCTGAACAACCGCAATATTTGAATTTGCTACTAAAGCGTTTCGCCTGTATGCACATAATTTAGTAATATTGTGTTTTTGATCTTTGATTGTGATCTCACGCTACTTAGGGATCACCATTTAAATTTTATGGTAAACTGTAATATTTTTGTAATTTTGGCGTACCAAACAGACAGATAGGCGTGCCAAATCAACACAGAGGTACATCAAAATCAGAGCTATGCATTTATTTTTATTTGTTAAGCTAAAATAACTAGAAAGCAGAGACGACACAGTATCGCAAGCTATTCAGTTATTGTACCTCACTCTATTATAAAGAGCTTTTCTACGCAAAGTGAGGATAATCCCTAAAAGTTTAGACGTAACACCTCTAAAACATAGATAAGGAGTAAGGAGTTAAAAATCTTCCCAGAGTCGTGAATGAATGAGTCATTATGACATTCGACCACAGGAAAGTTGTTGGCAGGAAAACAATTGAATTTCGGCGAAGTGCTAATACGGGGTCAGATAAGCCCCGGACTACCTGAAGGGTTTATTAGTGTAATACCGGATGCAACACTAATGGAGGGTTAAAATCTTTTACCTATCTAAATAAGGCAAACAAAGAGTCGCCAGTGTTATCGTTGTGTCTGGTGTTTTAAGGGTTAAAATGTGTTGCATATGACGGAAGAAGGTTATTTTTAGGATTAACCAGGTGAAAAGGATCATGATTATTAAATTGAATATTGTCAGTATTGAGTATTGTACTTAACAAAAAAATCTTTTATTTAAATAATAAAGCATGTTTGTCTATTTTCTAAATAGTTGTTTTCAGTCTGAAATGTAAGGTAAAATCTAAAAAGTGCTAAAAATTTCAGGGGCTTAGATTTTTTACTATCACTATAATACCCAAGTTACAGAAAATATATTTCACAAAAGCGTATTTTCCTTCGTAAAATGTGTCGTTTGTGCTTCAATAAACATAAGTTTACAAAATATAAGTAATTTAATTAAACTTTGTTTCATTCGCATCACTTCAAAACACCGTTTGTTAATTTTTAACTATCAGGGAATGTTACAATTTGCACAATAGAATTATTTGCGCAATCAAAATTATTATACTGAACCGAGTACACATTGATTGAATAGGCAGAATTGCGAGCGCCTACAGTCACATGGCAAATTGGCGATTTCAAAATATTAACAATAAATTACAAAGAGAAATCGTAATTAACTTTATGAAAAATATTAATTAAGTTTAAGTTGAGGTCTTCGAACAATACATTTTAGAAAACAAGGAAGTAGGAAATAAACAGTGTTTCGTGAAAATTACCCAAATATTTCTTGTCGAGATAGAACATCCTACTTATACTTGTAAAGAGGTTACAGGTTCAAGTCCCGTCCAAGCAAGAGAGTTGTTAGTTAATTCTAGAATTAAAAACTGTTAAGTAAAACACTGTTACTGAAAAAAAAACTCATAATTTAATTATGAATTTATAAAACATAATCTTTGTGCAGTCATTTAAAAATAAATGTTTTTTAACGTAACCCAGAAAAGCGTCCAGATTTGCTATAATTTCGCGAATACTTAATCAATTGAATTCATAGGTTCGAGTAAATGTTTGTCTAACTTTTCGCATGATCAATATTGCACGAATGATGTTTGTATTTCATCGGCCTGGCTGTATGGTGGAAACTGATAAAATACAATTCCTGAATTTAATTTTGAATTTATTTGAAGAGGTAAGTGGGTTAGTCGATCGCTTAGACATATGTTTTCGCTGTAATAGTCAGCCATGTGATGGGTTTTATTTTTGGCATAGAGTTAGTTGAAAAGACGGAGAGTAACATTTTATCCCGATATTCCCACGGGAACGAGAACCACGCGGGTGAAACCGCGAGCGGAAGCTAGTCATAAAAAAATATCGATATTGTGAATGCTTATTGCCTTTGGTGGCATTTTAATGTAATTTTTCACCAATCAACAATAAAATTATGCTGATGAAAAATCTGGGCTCCGCAGATTCGTATTCCGTTACGTTGCATAATTATTACTTTTATATACTTACAGTTCTAAATCTTTAGTTATATTTTTTCATCTAAAAGCACTTACAAGACTTTTCCATTTCCCTCCTGTGGAGCTGTGACTTTTCTTCAGACCTAAAGTAATTAAGGAATAATGTTAAAACATTCTATTAATTCTACTTTTTTGTTTAGTCCTAAGTAAACATAAAGAAAATATACTCAAAAGCGGAATTGGATACAATTATTCAAACAAAGAATTGTATTTTTTGTCCGTATCTTAATTATGCGCTATGTTTTTCCTATGCTGGTTGTGAAGTATAATTTGCCGCTGAAATAAATTTAATTCTGAATTTCGGTGAAAATGTGTGAAAAATTAATTAAAGATTACAAGTAACCATTTAAAAAGGCTTCGATTCAATAGAATCTAAAACATATTATGTTTCTTTTAAGATAACTTAGGTAAGTAGTCAAAAATTATTGAAGAGCTCAGTGTATATACAAAAAAAGCTTTGCTACATCTTCTATGAAATACACTTCACCCCAATATTATTGAGAACGTTTGGAAACTATTAAATTAAAAGCTTCAGCTACTAGACACTAGATGGCGCTACCCGTTTCAACCGAATAAAGCGAAAGCTCAGGGGGCGCGGGTCGCGGGGGTGACTCTCGCCTCCCTACCCTGCCACGGCCGCCTGCACGAGCCAAGCTCTACGCTTTGACAGTCGCAACGCAAACGCGCAGCGGAGAGGACGTGCCACTACGCGCGCCGATCTCCGCAACACGCACTTAATATTTATTATACAAAACTAATCCCGAAAACATTATAAGTCTAAATGACAGTTATCACACAAACATACAAGGACTGATTAACCAACGTTCAAAAAGGACTACAGTGAAGTGAAATGATATCAAGTTTTTCATCAGCGCGCGAGTGTTTCACGTACTTTGTTTCGGAAATGGTGATATCGACCCACGGAGAGTGCTTATGAGACGTTTTGTAGTGAAATGAAACATCTGTGATAATGTATGCTATAACATCAGTTTTTTGTGCACTGCTGCATATCGCCGTCGCGGTGCTTCCCTACGGCTCGGACAAGTGTGTTCGAGTTGCCGATAGGGACTTGGAAAGCAGTGTACTATGTAAGACAAGGACTCTTGACGCCGACGGTGACAGCATTGCACCTGTAACTGTGGACACAAATCGCCTTACTGTTGAGTGCAATCATTTACTACTCTTCGAAAGCACTCTCAGAGCGCGGTACTTTAGTCGTCTCTCGGGTCTTACGGACCTTACGATAACAAACTGCAAGCTCCTACAAGTGCCAGACAACACGTTTCAAGATTTAAACAAACTAAAAAGGCTGAAATTACGCTCAAAGAATTACGAGTGGATTCCAAACAAGAATTTAGAATTATCTTTGAACGCCTTCAATGGATTGTCGAAGTTAGTTTCATTAGATCTCGCCCAAAATAACATAAAATTTATTCCTTCCGGCGTGTTTTGTCCGCTGGGAAACTTGACTACATTAAACCTGACAAATAACAGAATAAAAACAGTTGGACAGCTCGGCTTCGGGCAAGGGTGTGGGATGAATGTTCACAGTTTAGATCTAAGTCACAATGAGATCAAAACTTTGTCTGATTCGTCGGAAATACTGAAGTTGGGCAGTTTACGATATCTTTACTTGCAACATAATAATATCACCGACATATCAAGTGATGTTTTTAATGGACTAATGATACGAGTACTGAACATATCACATAACAAGTTACAAATTCTCCCTCAAGGATTATTTGCTAATGCAAGAGAACTGAGAGAGCTGTACATAAATGATAATTCTTTATATGAACTTGGTCCAGGTGTATTCCACCGACTAGAAGAATTGATTGTTTTGGATCTATCAAGCAATCAACTTACAAGCAATCATATCGATGACAACACTTTTAAAGGTTTAATACGCTTAATTGTTTTGAATCTATCAAACAATGCTCTTACCAGGATTGGTGATAAGACATTTAAAGATTTATTCTTTCTACAAGTTCTTAACTTGAAAAATAATTCAATTGGATACATTGAAGAAAATGCCTTCCTGCCTCTTTACAATCTACATACACTCAATTTGGCTGAAAATCGACTTCACACAATTGACGAAAACCTATTCAACGGTCTGTTTGTTTTAAGCAAATTGACGCTGAACAATAATTTGTTAGTCAACATTGATAGACGAGCCTTCAAAAATTGCTCCGATTTGAAGGAATTAGATTTGAGTTCCAATCAACTAATTGATGTTCCTGAAGCTTTATGGGAATTATCTTTTCTCAAAACACTCGACTTGGGAGAAAATCAAATATCGAACTTTAGAAACGGTTCCTTTAAAAACCTAAACCAATTAACTGGTCTCAGATTGATTGACAATCAAATTGGGAATCTCAGCGTCGGAATGTTTTGGGACTTACCAAGCTTACAGGTCCTTAACATTGCTAAGAATAAAATCCAATCAATAGAACGAGGTACTTTCAGCCGGAATACACAGCTGGAGGCTATAAGACTTGACGGGAACTTCCTCTCGGATATCAACGGCGTCTTCTCTTCGCTCGCAAGTTTGTTGTGGTTGAATCTATCTGAAAATCATCTAGTGTGGTTCGACTACGCGTTTGTGCCTAGCAATTTAAAGTGGTTAGATATTCACGGAAACTTTATCGAACACTTAGGGAACTATTACAAGTTGCAAGAACAAATCCGTATAAAGACTCTAGATGTTAGTCATAATCGCATAGCGGAAATATCGCCTATGGCCATTCCTAATAGTGTAGAACTGTTGTTCATAAATAACAACTTTTTAAATAATATTCATGTGAATACGTTTTTCGAAAAGAAGAATTTAACGCGTGTGGACATGTACGCTAATGAAATTGTGCATTTAGAGTTGAATAGCCTACGTTTGGCGACAGTGCCCCAAAACAAAAGTTTGCCCGAGTTCTATATAGGAGGTAATCCGTTTCAGTGTGATTGTACAATGGAGTGGTTGCCGATTATTAATAACATGACTGCCATGAGGCAGTACCCGCGTGTGATGGACTTGGAGAATGTTTTGTGTAAAATGACAAACACTCGCAGTGGAACGCATGTGCCCTTAACTAATCTTAAAACTACAGACTTTCTTTGTAAGTATGAGACTCATTGTTTTGCTATCTGTCATTGTTGTGATTACGATGCGTGTGACTGTGAAATGACTTGCCCACAAAATTGTACTTGTTATCATGACCCTCTATGGAAAACTAATGTTGTTGATTGTTCCGGTCAATCGTCCATGGAGATTCCACATAAAATACCGATGGATGCCACAGAAGTATTTTTAGACGGCAATAACATTAAGGAATTACAAAACCATGTTTTTATCGGTAGACAGAAAATGCGGTCATTATATGTAAATAACAGTAATGTAGATAGTATTCAAAACAGAACTTTCGCTGGACTAAACTCTCTACAAATTCTTCATCTCGGCAGTAACAAATTAAAGGAATTAAAAGGTTATGAATTTCAACAATTGAGTAACTTAAAAGAACTATTTTTACAAAATAATCTCATTAGTCATATCGCCAACATGTCATTTGTAACTTTAAGATCTTTAGAAATGTTACGCTTAGACGGAAATAGATTAGTAGATTTCGGTGTATGGACGTTTAATAATAACCCCAGTTTAAAAGCTCTCTCACTCGGAAACAATTTATGGTCCTGCAAATGTCGCTACTTACAGGAATTA
The DNA here is from genome assembly GCA_910589605.1 of Chrysoteuchia culmella. Classification (NCBI taxonomy): domain Eukaryota; kingdom Metazoa; phylum Arthropoda; class Insecta; order Lepidoptera; family Crambidae; genus Chrysoteuchia; species Chrysoteuchia culmella. The sequence goes on from OU342653.1 coordinate 15,909,697, forward strand.
ACTGCATACTTGGCAGAAAATGCGCAAAAAATCGTCGATATAACTGATGTCTGGTGTTGGAACGGAGAAGCCAAACCGCCACAGAAAAAAGAGCTTAATTTGAACGGCACAGCCTGCAGCGATTATTACGCTGATAATGCAGTGATCGGAAATATGTTGGTATCGAACTATGTTCCCATGATGGTGTCGACTCTCACCGGCTTTATGTTAATTTTATTGGCGCTCGTCGTACTATTTCTTTTTAGAGATACGTTAAGAGTATGGCTTTATACGAACTGCGGTATAAGAGTATTTTCTTTCCCGGGTGCTTTTGAAGAAAGTGAGAAGTTATATGACGCTTACGTTTGTTATAGTCCGAAAGATGAAGAATTTGTAGTACAATCTTTAGCATCCAAATTAGAGGAAGGTAATCAATCATACCATCTCTGTCTCCATTATAGAGACATTCCCCACCACGGCGCGCAATATATGCAATGTGCGCCGCCTGTCGTCGAGGCCGCAGAGGCATCGAAGCGAATAATAATAGTATTGACAAGAAATTTCATGCAAACAGAATGGTCCCTTTACGAATTTCGTCAAGGATTACACGAAATTCTTAAAGGGTCTATTTATAAATTAATTATTATTGAAGACTGCACTGTGCCCGATGCCATGTGCGACCCCGATTTGCGACCTTACCTTAAAACCGGCTCTAGGTTGAGATGGAACCAGAAGAGATTTTGGGAGAATCTAAGGTATATGATGCCGGATTCCCGTTCGTCCCATAAAGGGCGAAGTCATAATTATAGGAAAAATATAAATACATATACTTTAGATTCGTCTGTGCCTAATGTGGATCCATATAACCGGACGTTGCCATATTATTATCCTAACAAATCGCCCGTAATAGGTGAGCAAGGAGCGAGCGCTCCTCCGGAGAGTAGTGAAGTGCGGCAGTCGCCTGCGGCTGTCCGGCAGACACAGGGGGTGGTGTATGGGCCAGACGGCAGGCCAATTTCCGATCATATTTATTCTTCTATAGACTCTGATTATTCATCTTTGGAGCATGGTATGGCTCCGGGCAGGCGGAGAGATATGCGCCAGTGGCCTCCGCCTCCCCCTTTGGTTGACACGGGCAACGCCGTGCAAGCTTACCTAGTCTAAAGGGCGACTCTGTACCACTAGTACCCGTTTTTTGAAACTGGTATGATCCTTAGATCCGTAAAGTAAAAAAAACGAGTAAAGGAGAAAGCAATAGCTCTCGAAAACAGTCTTCTGAATAAACTGGTACTTATGGTTCAGGTCCTACTTCCAGTCACACTGTAAATATGTAGTAAATAGACCGCTTGTAAATATTGTAATGTATTAGTTTTTAAGCGCCATACCAAATCAATGTAATTAAACTATTATTGCCTGTTCGTTATCCTGTGTATAGATTATTATGTAATAAAATTTTAAAGACTGCTGTAGTATATGAGTATTGTAAATAGCAAAAAACAAGTGATCATAGAATATTAATTATAGTAATATTACGTTATTTATACAAATAAAATAAAATGATGATGATTTATAAACCTGAATATTATTTCAAGTCCCTAAAAATATATAAATTTTCCAAAGGCAGGAGTTTAAAATAAACTTCTTCAAGAATTATATAACTTTTATTCGTTATAAATGTGATACACCAGTAATAAAAATATTAGATGAGGTTAAAAAGGAAATAAAAAATAGCATTTAGAAAGACATTTCAGTTAAACGATGATCCAGTTATACTTACTCAACTTCTTAATTATATTATTATCCTCCACATAATTCATTAAATACGATAATTTCAAACTGATCTACATTATTTATTTATCATATTGTTATTACAGTACATTTCACAGAATCAATATTATGATTGGCATTACGATAGTAAATTCTCTGTACAATTTTCGTTAAATTTTAAAACACTGATTGATTGACTGACTGAAGTACTAAAATCAGAGAGAAAGTACTAAGTCTTTAAATTAAATATTACAGTGTTAGAGCTTCTAAGTTATTTTTAGAACTGAACCCCCGTCTCAGGAGATTATGGTTGTGAATGAATTTAGTAAGTACAAGTATGTCTAATGTGTTTACACTTTTATTATCTTTTGCTAATAACGATTTAAAAAAATGGGAAACTATTATAATTTTTTTAACTTAATAAATTTGTAGAATAACAGCTGATAAATTGCAAAAAAAATCTTTTAAAATTGTTTAGCCTGCGAATTGCCAACAACACGCCAAAATAATGATTTAATTTCGTTTACCAACAAATGTTTGCCATGAATGCTGAGTAACAGGGTAGGTAGCAAATATACATTTCCTTAACAAATCCTTGAAAGATTTTTTGTAGCTGTCCCTTTGGAAAGCAATTAAAGTTAAAGCTAAAGTGAAGGTCCAAAATGTTTTTACCTGCACTAGAGGACATTTCACTATAAAAATCCTGTTATTTGTACTTTGCTATCATACAATCTGTTTTGCTTTTACTCTAGATCATGGTGCGAAACACAAAAACAGATTTTTAAAAGGTTCCGTTAGAAAGCTTGATGAACAAAGACCAATTTACAAAGAAAAAATAAAAATAGATTTTTCTTAATTTATAAATAAATAAATATTTGCATACAATCACACCAACTATCTAGTCTACATTAAGATTCAAGAAGAACTTGTGTTATGGATACTAGATAACGGATAAGAATACTTAATATACTTATTTTTTTTGTAAATACATACATAATTATACATATTAAACACCCAAACCAAGACAAATAGACACGTTCATGCACACAAATATTTGTATTGTCCGGGGATCGAACCCGGGACTTCTGGTGCAAGGCGGGCTTAGTATCCTTGCGCACAAACAGGTCTTCAAATTTATGGAGTGAAACAAATGTGTGAGTAAGTAATAAATACTTTATTTTATCAAATTACATTTACAATAGGTAAAATGTACCTACAGTGTTTATGTTTAAATAATACAAAATTATAATATTTCCCTTTGATTTTAAAGTAACTTATTCTTAAGTTTATTATTTAATTATCTTAGGTCGAAATAAATAAAAAAGGTCAAATTTTTTGTCATTTTTAAACAGGACATCGGTGTCCAGAGCACAGTGAAATATCTATAATTGTGCAAAACTGTTCTTGAAATACTTTTCAGTGAGATAACGCATTACATAATTATAATGTAATTAATATCCTATAACAATAAAAAATATAACAAATAACATTTGGATATTTCTCAGGGCTGTCACAACAAGTGCTTTCTAGTGCCATAATCGGAAGTTAGCGTTGGCTTTATGCCAGGGTTGGTCGACTTCCTATTCCTATGGAAAACAGTTGAACATCCTCCACAGTAACATAATATGAGTCACATTTACTTACCATAGACTAATGTTTTATTCAATGGACAAGGCATTACGACTTTTATTATTAGGTAATAATAGTAAAGTTTACACATTGCTAAGAGCAAATTGTCAAATAAACGCAATAGAATTTGAATTTATTAGCTGTTGTGTTTAGGTTTAAAATTAACTTGATAAACTGCTGATAGTTTTGTGAGGTGGAAAATGAAAACCTTTTTATAGGTATTATAAACTTTTCCATATATTATCTTTCTTATCTATTATCTTATTTAGTTTTATGAATATACCTACTTAATTAATAACACAAACTAAAAAAAAAAACATGTGATAATAAACGAAACGCTTTGGTATAGGTAAAAAAATGGCATCGTTAGTTTTATTCATGCTATTAATATCTTACTAATTACTTATCAGCTGTTTTTATACTTAGTTACGCAATTTCAAAGTTACATCTATAAAAAAAAGTTGGTCGGATAGGTATGTTTAGTTGATATCCGTAGTGTAGGTGTTGCGTTAGTTAAATTTTCGTAAAATAGTTTAATTTCTATCTACACAAAATTAGATTTGAAATGTAATAACATAAATTCTACAGAATTGTTGATATTCGATATATATCATGCATAAAAGATTCATTACTCTATTGTACTGTGTTGCCTATAATCATGTAGGCTTTGAATTTAATCGTTATTCTTAAAGTTATCAATGCAATACCAATTCGTGCGCTCTGCCTGCGATTGTTGAGGTTAAGCAACTTTCGCAGTGGTCGGTCACGAGATGGGTGACCAAAAATTTACTATCTCGAGCTCCTCCGTGCTACGGAGGGCACGTTAAGCCGTTGGACCCGGTTGCGTTTGCAGTTGTTAAAACCCGCCATTCCGGCCGCGTGGTGGGTCATGGCCCATTCTCCTTATTCATCCATAAGAAAGGTCCGTGCCCCAGCAGTGGGGACATAAAAAATGGTTGATGACCAACAATACCTCGTTTCACTGGGCGTGTCCCGGTATGGAGGTTACACGATCTTATATAATATCCACCAGTAGTACCACAGTACTACAATAAAATTGTAAGGGTTTACATAAGCACATCTTAAGTTTCTTCGCGCACTCAGATTGAAATAAGATTATAAGTAGCTAGTCAACCCGTGATCACGGCAACAGAACTGAAAAGGTACCGAAACGTTGGGAAACCAAAATACCTCAAATAAACCGAAAAATTATGGTACCAAATGTATATTTCGGGTAAATAAATCGCACTAAATATTCCGCAAAAGTTGTTTTATTATAATTGTAAGTATTAACCAAATCCTAAAAACACCTTTTTTAATTTGACAAATAATTGTACCTTTGGTTCAACCGGATACCACATCCGTCTGTGCACGTGATCTGGCTATACACCGAGGCTTACCAAACTCCAGGACCTGAATACTTAATACTGTATTAGTTCATACATTCTGTGTGCAGACTCACAATGGACTTATAATAAGGATTTATGCGAACTTAGCTTATATTTTCATTGAGCTTTAGAATGGTAGTGTATGTTGTCCCAATGATTTAGGATTCTGTGGAGGAAAATTTATGGGTAGGTTACAATACTTGTTTATCATTATTAGGCTGTTTTTTAGGTCTTGTCTACTGAGGGCTTTCTCTTGTTTCATGTTTGCGAAATTTCTGAATACTTTCAGAGTTCAACTAAGTAATTTAGATTTTTATTACGCTTCAGAAGCAATAACCTACACTGTTCCTGTCCTGTTATGCAATTTTTTTTTTAATATAGCTAAGTACTAGTATCTAGTCATATCTTGATTAGGATACGTAAGAAGTAAAATATCTGTTAAATAAAAGTCCTTTAAAAATTCAGTAAAAAAAATATTTGAGCTACAACCTTTTCTTGGATGAGAAACTACTCTCCGATACTATGAATACGTAAAATATTTCGGGAAATGACTAATAATATAATGTACTAAATAATAGGGGGACAAATACACAATAGATTCCTAAAATAACCAATACCTTAAACAAAGTTTTATATCTAACCGCGTGGTTCTCGTTACCGTGGGAATATCGGGATAAAACGAAGCCTATGTTACTCTCCGTGCTTTCAACTAACTCTATGCCAAGGCGATTAGTTAGAAGGACGGACAAAAAAACACAGTTTCGCATGTTTAATATTACTTAAGATTAGAATTTCAACCTCACAGACAGCGACGCGACGAAAGGTACCCTATTTATCTATGATTCTGTAGAAGTTCTTCTACAGAATCCTAGTTTTATTTTAACTAATTATTTACAAAAACGATTTAAATTTTTGGGCCAGATTTAAATGGACAGCCAGAGCAATTTTTTATTTTATTGCTTGGAAATCTTGGATTTAGCCAGTTTTTCACATGTAAGACTTTGTAATTAGCAAATCATTATATCGGATTCCTTTAACCTTCTTATAAATTAAAAGCATTCCATTATATCGCTGCGACTCGTCTTTAAATGTAGAAAAAGCTAAAAAATATACAAAAAATATAAGATCTTTAGAATAGAATGGGGCATCAATTAATGTTCAATACTTTTTTGTCACAAAAGATTCTGAAAACATACTCTCTTCAATTTATCTTCAAAGATTTTAGATCAATCTTGCTAAAAGACTTTCAAGCTGTTCTTTTACATTTTCTTCTAATAAATTTTTATTTTTATATTTTATTGGAGAAGAATCTTTTTTAACCTGCCTTTGTAAAGACTATTAAAATCTCAAAAGATTTAAAAAGGTATTATCCATAGTTGTAATTGTAAAGGCACCGTAGCACTGTTATCTACCAACTTAATTTTAAAAATGATATTCTCGCTTTTTTTTGTAATCAAACAGACGAGCATGTGTTTTTTTTTCAATAATTATTGTTCTTATAGCCGACCCTCTATAATTATATTGGTCTAACTGCTAAATAACCCAAATAAAAAAAAAGTTATTTGTTATGCAAGGCTGGAAAGTTGGTTATTTAGCGGCGAGTTACCTCTATTGAAATCTGAGCAAGTGAAGGATTCTAGGATTGAACCTTCGAGTATTTCAAAGGTACAAGACGCTAAAAACTTTTCTGCCGAGCGCAACACACAATTTTTAGCGCAAAACACACAAACAGCGAGGAACATTTTATGGTTGTTTCCGCGGTCAACTTCCGGTAAAAAAAATCTTTAAATATAAAGTTTAATTTAAATATACCTTATTCTCTTTATTTTAATGATATACAAATCTAAAATAATAAAAAGGGAGTATAATAGTTAATTCAAAGTTATTTAAAATAGGAATATATTGTTACTTATTAATAAGAATAAAAACGATTCCGTAAATGTTGACACTGACATGAGGTACAAGACAAAGACAATTTAAAAATAAAGATTTATGTCACAGTCCGAAGCCCAATTATAGGTAGTGAAATCTCACCCAGCCTTATATAAAATTCTTATAACTAATAGTTTAATCTTATTGTTATTGTTTTTATGCTTTCACTGAACTAAAATAATACAATTAAACCACAACGGAGTATTATAATTAATTAAAACCTATTAAAAATAAGAATCAAATATAACAAAAAGTCAATAGTGCGATTCGGAACGCATTAAGACATATTTTTAGGTATTAAATTTAAAAAAGTACTTTGCCGCGCTAGGCCGCAAAAAGCGATTTTCTACGCCTAAACTGATTGACAAATCCTCATTTTCAGAGCGTGTGAGGTGAAAAAGCTATTTTAACATGTTTGATACTCAAAGTAATTAAACCTGATACCTAACATTAAAAAATAACAGGCTTCCAAACACAAATGTCATAAAAATTACTCAGTAACATAAAATGCATGCACAAAATCGAAATCAACGCAAAACCAACAAAGTAACGCAATGGAAATTGTTATTAATCCGTACCGTAGGCAAATTTCCGCTACGTTACGTAAATGCAAGTGTATTTAGCAAGTGATTAATATTCGGAGTGACAGAACTATTTCAATGTTTACCGTGAATTACCAATGCTAATGTTTGGTCAGAGGTAGGCAAATAAAATTTGTTGCATTGCCTCGTGAGAATGTTTGCTTAGTACGAAATGACAATTCACGAAAGTCTTGGGACTGTTGGGAAAAACTGTTTGCTTTACTATTAAGTGGTAATTGGAGATAAAACTGTGTTAATAGGCGACTGCGGGTAAAAGGGTTCTTAGGGGAACAAATTTTGTAGAATGTACCAATATACAAGATTATTAAAATGTGTTTTTGTGTGATAAACGAAACAAAGTACCTACCGGTGCATGTTGCGAATAATAGAAAGTTTAAATAGTTAATATTTTATAATTACTTAACAGTTCATCTTATTTATAACTTTTTAATTTTGCATTTTACAATGTTATTTTTATGTGATAATTTTTAATTAAGTAAATATACTAGAAAAAAAAGCAACTTGTCTCATGTCGCCCTGACGGGACTCGAATCATAATTGGTCAGTGCATTGGGCCGGATTCCCAAGGATGCGGGTTCGAGTCCCGTCAGGGCGACATGAGACAAGTTGCTTTTTTCTAGTATATTTACTTAATTAAAAATTATCACATAAAAATAGCATTGTAAAATGCAAAATTAAAAAGTTATAAGTAGATGGCAGTTTCATCTTAATCGATAGTCAAACATCTGTAAAGATGTTTCTTTCGAATGCGGGGATATTACTCTCATTGATGAAACGACGGTGGCCAACACCGTAGAAAAAGGTGAATATACTAGAGAATTTCAACGTGTTCTCGTAGGTCTCTGTAGCATAATTGGTCAGTGCATTGGGCCGGATTCCCAAGGATGCGGGTTCGAGTCCCGTCAGGGCGACATGAGACAAGTTGCTTTTCTAGTATATTTACTTAATTAAAAATTATCAGTTCATCTTATTTTTATTTTAGCAATAAAAAATATTCATAATGCTACGTCATTTCCTAAAAATTACAAATTATTCTGCAATTTGGATCGCCCGGCGCCGCTGCGTTGTTTGTTAATATCAACAAGTCAATATTACTGTATGTCACAAATGACTTTAAGTAAGTATAGAAATTTAAATCCAAATCGAAAACTAAAACATTAATGTTATTATTAAAAATGTTATTTTGTATTGTTTCAGTACGTAAATCGGAATATATTAAGCTAATATTTATGATACCAGTGCAGGTAGTTAATAGTTCTCGTGACATGTCTGACGCCTTGGGTTAGCTTTCGCGTCGCTCTAATTATTTAATTTATTTCGGTTTATTTATTTTAGAGTATTAGGTATAGTTAGTATAGGTATTTTTGTTTTATGTGTTATAAGTGTGTGGACTATGTATGAGGAAGATTAGCATCAAGAGTTTCTGGCAGAGTTCCAGTCTACTATTTCCATAAACTATGTGGATTGCAGTTACACTCAGGTATTTATTAATCATCGTTAATTATGTATTTTTATCATTTTGAGTGTTTTTTACCCAGACGATAAACATTAGTTTCTTACGATAAATAAATATTTTGTGCTGCAAATAGGGTTACATTTTAAAAGTCTTATTACAAAGAAGACTTAAGTTTTGTATAATAGTGAAACAGGTACTATGCTTTCTTAGACTTAAAGCATCTTTTTGTAAACGAAGACTCGTTAAAATTTAAAAAAAATACCACACAACATAATTTAGTAACACATTACATAATTAAGTGTTCCGGAACTAGGTATATCGTAGTGGTAGGACGATATTTTTAGGTTCACGTTTAAAACCATTTCTTAACCTTAACACATCTGCTTATTTTATTACCTATTTGGATGTTTTGTTGTTTTGTATGTCACTACAGTGTCAATCAGAATATGAGTGCAGCAGGCCTAGCTTGCTGCTTTATACTGAGCTTGGTACACTTTTTTTCTTATTTTTATGCACAACGGGAAGGCTTCTTCTTATACTTCTGGGAACGGGGATCTTAGCCTTCATCATACCTGTGGCCCGACCGCCTAACGGTAAAGCTTGTGCTATCGCTATAGCTATTAAACTCTCATAAAACCCTTAAACGATAGGGTTTTTTGACTAATTCCTACATATTTCTATTAATGTATTGAACCACTATTGCATTTTTAGTATGAATGTGATAGTGTCAGCGAGAGCTCTTGTAGGGAGTTTGAAAAATCGATAGCTATAGCGATAGCACTAGCTATACCGTTAGGCGATCGAAGTGCGGATGTTAATTTTTGGCATTATGCGACGATGCGCAGCACAGTGTGCGTTTTTATACATAGTTTTTTTTATCCATTCTATAATGCAATCTGTGTATCGTTGTGTGGTCTCTAATAAATATATTTGTGTCTTTATTTTTTTACATCGAATCATATTGAAAATAGTTTTTTTAAACCAAGATTCTAAACGACCAAGACCTTATCACAAAATGCGAAGATACAAAATGCAAACCATCACCGAATTCTGGACACTCGCTTTGCTTTCACTTGTGGCTTCTGAAATTTAACACCACACATTATAAAGACGTTACTAATCTACCACGGTCTACTAGGGACATGCGATACTTTCACTTCGAATGGGACTATTTGGTACACTTTCCATAATTTTGGTTTTAAGTGAAAGAGCTGGCATGTGAATTAGTTGTAAGTACTATTGTTGATGTGACTTAATGGGTGATATTTAAATGAGATAGGGAACACGATATATGAAGGGAAAGTGTGACTATTAAATTAGAAGCGAATGAAGAAGACCACCGTCATCTAATATAATAGATCGTCATAGTTGACCGAGGGAGCGAAGCGTCTTCAGTCCGTTCTCGCCTTCAGGCCGCATTTTTCAACCGATTTTGATGAAATTTGGCACACATGTTCCTTGATCTATTGAAAATTTTTTATCGAACGCGATTTTTTGTTGCGGGTAAATTGGGCGGGAAAACGGGAGAAGTTTGCTGTATCGTTATTTATCGACGGATTTCAACCAAATTTTAGAGGCATACTAAGAACTTCATTCTACACAAGGTGCTGGGAAAAAAATATCCAAACGGGGGTGGGGTGTAATAGAGGGGGGAAATGAAGGCAACATTTCTGCGGTCATTTTGTTAAACCACCGGTTATTGATTAACTTACTTAAAACTACATATATGACTCGTATCCACTTTGCTGGGCGTCAATTATTTTGATAATTTTATGGAAATCAACTTACTATCAAATTATAGCCTAAGTCACAAAGAAATATTGTAGCTTTCTCGTGGTAGATAAGGTTCAATTTCAATAGATCCTGTGATTTCTTCCTACAAACATACTCACAAACTTTTATTAAGTTATAGTAAAGATAAGCTAAACAAGTTGAACCTAAAATACTTTCGCAATACAATGGAATTCACGGTATAACCACAGAATACTTAAATAACTAAAATAAAAGTTATATTGCTCTTCTCCAAGCAGCATGATTGAGACAAGAATGTGACGTCTACCCAAATAGTATCATCACAAAACGCGGCTAAAACGTGACAGATGCACCGATAAATAAAACGAATCATTGAACAGCTATGATGCAACTCAACAAAGGAGATCGTAAAACTTTAGTCGGCCACGATAAAAAAAAACACCAAGAAAAAGATAAACAAAACGGCCATTCACATTTTCTACTTCCGACTTTTTATTGTTGTTATGCTTATTCCGAGACGCGATTCGCGATTGTGCGTAAAACAAATGAACATCAGTAAATGTTACGTCACAGCCGGAGGTATTTCGCGTAATGATTATGAGAGCTTTCGCCATGAAATCTTAGAAGCCCAGAATGAATGCTGAGCTCGAAAAATAAATCTTAATGAAAATGCTTTTTTCTTGGCTGTAACAGCTTTTAGTCTGTTCTCCGTGGTTACTGTTTTGTTATTTTTTTAAGTAGGGTTGTGAATTATTTTTTTGTGGAACTTTTCTCGGTTATTTAGAGTAGCATACATCTATTTGATAAAATGTTCATAATGGCTCTATTTCATAAAAAAGTCCTAGCAAATTCACGCTGTCATTGTCTTTGCCTTAAATATTTATAATGAACTAAGACTTATAAATAAACAAATTATTTATTTAATAAATCATTAATTTTAATTCAACGAGTCAAACATCTTCTGTCATTCCATTTATGTCATTCAATGTACGAAACAGAAATCTAGCTAACAACAGCTGTTCACACTAATTATTTTTCAAATACCTATTTGAAAAAAAAAAAAAAAAAAATTACTCTAAAAACGCGTTCGCCACACGCTAATTATTACGAGTTATCACCAATTAAAAGTCTAGAATCATCATCATCATCGGAGGACTTTCATGAAATGTTAACAAGCGTCGAATCGAAATCACGTCAGACATCCATCTTTTTGCCACATCAACGTTAACTAAAAAAAACCGGCCACGTGCCAGTCGGACTCGCGTACGAAGGGTTCTGTACCATTTTATTAATATCGAGCAAAACACGGCAAAAAAATACACGTTTGCTGTATGGGAGCCCCACTTAAATATTTCTTTAATTCTGTTTATAATATTTATTGTTAAAGCGGTGACAGAAATACACCATCTGTGTCAAAAATTTAACTGCCTAAAGGCAGACAGCCGTTTTTACCCTTTGGGTCATCATCATCATCATCATCATCAGCCTGTGGACGTACACTGCTGGACATACGCCTCATAGGAGGTTATTAGCCTACTGCTACCACGCTGGCCAGACGGGTTGGTAGAGGGTTTGTTTCAAGTTTTCCTTCTCTCGCACAGGTCTTCAATGCGTCGAGCCTCTTAGTCGACTGTTACGACATCCCAGGCATGTAAGGGAGTGGTGACAAGTGTATTCTTAGGCCGTCACCACACGGCACCCTTTGGGTACGGAACCCTAAAAATTGGCCATCAAACAAACGTGTCCGAGAAGAGAAAGCTGCCTTTATTCTATCGTCCCATTTCTAAGAAAATTATGTCTTATTTAAGACATCACTAAAAAGGTTGGAACAAAAACAGCTGTCTTATTTGCCCATAAAGTGGACAAAAGTCTTAAGCTACTGACGTAAACAGTATTTGCGTTTGTAAAAGGCAGCCGGTTTATTACGATATTGTTACAGATATCTTTTTTGAGTTTGGACATCGAAACAATAGCGTTTTTCGGCTACCGTATCGTAATGAAGATGTCAACAATAGATCGCGCTGGGACTCGTAAAAACATTTGTAGAATTGCTTTTGACCGATTTTTAAGGTCTGTAATTGGACAGTCGGCTTTATTTGAAACGTTGTCTTTAAAGGAAACCGGCTATATTAACTACCTAAGACTCATTTTTATTATTGTATTCTTTTATTTAATTATATATTTTTTTGCTATTTCTCACATTGTGTTTCAAACATATTTTTTAAAAAAAGATTGCATTTTTACTATAAGATTCGAAATAAATAACACCGCTAAAATAAAAAAAACATATATAATAGTAGGAACCCTTAAAATTTCCCTGTAATAGTAGTAATAGATATTGATAAAATGTCAAGCACATAAGAAAACATTATCGTATATAAAATTAATATACTTAAGAAACCCGTAACAATTCAAACATAACACAGTATTTCGATCGTCTTATGTTTTATGTATTACAATCACACACGTTCTAGACTTGAAAGATGGCGCCGACAATTACGCGACAAAAAAACAAAAGAGGGTTACTTTTAATCGGCCTTTTTACTGCAAACGCATTACAGATGCATAACCAGTAGACCAGAACCCAATGCTCAGTGCAGCACGCTAACTTTTATTGCAGGCGTCCTGCATGCAGGAAATAAATAAAAAAGGAAGTATACGTACCAGCTTTGATATGAGACATCTGTGTGAGGTAGCTTTTAAGTGCACCAATCTCTTTTAAAGACTAAGCCGTCTAAATCTGAGTGCACACATTTTTAGCAATACCATTAAAAATTATGCAGTTGTGTATTTAATATCTTTAACCTAGCAAAATAATTTATCTACTTAGGAGCTTGTGACCGATTTGACTGGCTGGTGTAGTGGTTGTAATAAGCTTAAATAACCACAGTAAAATTAAGCTATGAAATCCTAAAATAATTTGAATAAGCGTTCAATCGTTTTATATATCTAAGTATTTTATTAGTACTGTATTGATACATCATGATGGTAATCATGACTGCTGCAGAGCTTCGTTACACCTATTTACTTAAATCTTATGAATTTACATTAATACTATATTATCTGTGACAATAATTTGAGAAGAAACTAGACACAGCGGTGCCTTTATAAGCTCAAGTTCTATAGGCACCAAAATTTTATTGCTTTTATTGGCTCTTCGTGAATATTGGCGGCCCCTAACCCACCGGTAGCTTCGTTCCGCAGCCAATAAAATTTAATTTGCCCATTGTCTGTTTTTTCCAGTACGGAACCCTTATTAAGTCGAAATTTCTAAACAATACGCAAAGCATGGACACATGTTTGTGTCTATTCACGGCTAGTTTATTCGAAACTTGCAAACGATTGTGTCGCACTTAAGCCGTAAATCATGGAAGCTCCTGTTGCTTGCTACCGAACTTGTCCCGTTCGTTTTATGATTCTTTTGTTTAAAACTTTTATTGGTTCGGCCGTTCCGAAAACTAATTTATTCAGGATCCGAAACGACTCTAGCCTTGAAAGTTGGCCACTTTGGAACACTCCGTACGCTTTTTGTTTTATGGTGTTTTTCGAGTTCGGATTGTAAGGATATTGTTGGAAGTTGTTCGCGTTAGTAGATGTTCAATTAATTAATTATTACGCGACTATGACCAGACTTTCATGGCTAGCGCTCTTATTTCTAACCACTTACCAAGTACAAATGTAAGGCAGCAGTAGTGAAATTATTAAAAACACTTGACTATGACGCAACTGAGGATTTCCTGATTCCCAGGGTCTAACTAGCCCTGTGAGCTTCCGTACTTAGCAGCGGCTTTGGAATAGTCTTGTCTTTGCACTTTTCGGATCCCTGTTTTTTTCCTCAACATCTCATCAGCCAAGGTTACTTGCCACCATAATCACCCACGCTCATACACCGACTCACGCACACAAAATCACTATTTAATACACAAACACACGCACATACACACACGCACATACACACACGCACTCACGCACGCCCACCTGTAATTCGCAAATAATCTTTATTTTATTTTAGTGTTTTTGTTTTCCTTTCTAGTAATAGGGGTCACAGAATGAAATTGCCGATATTTTTCTTTCACTTCTAGAGAACCACACTACTTCTGTGATTAAAAGGTACATCTATTGCTTCATTTTTTATTTAAGATCATAATGATCAAGAATAATTAATCTCATGGTAATTATTTTCGTTTCTTATACGATAAAAAATACCTCGAAAGGTTCGTCTTTTTTTGTTAGCAAAATTTACTACTTTATTTTATATAATTTATAAATTATTCATATTATTTAAAATACAAATATATCATTACATTGCTTAGTCTTCAAACAATGATTGTACATAAAAAAATTAGGTAGTTAATATAACAAAAATTGTTAGTATGGAAAACGAACTTTCTTTGAAAATCTTCATACAAATCGGCAATTTCATAGTTAAAGACCTAATATTAATAATTACCTTATCCTTAAAGCTACATCTGTATCTCTTTGTTAATAATTAGAGTAGTATCACAGCTTTGCAACTCGGTACAATTGATTGCCACATCTGTCCGAGGCGGTGGGAGCCTGGTGACCTGTACTTACAGGTATTAATTTACTTACTTCAGGCATCAGTCTCACACAAGCTAGGTTAAGATCGTCTTAAGGCACTACCAAGTTCATTGTTTGTGACGAGAAATAAATATTTTATTTATTATTATTATTACTTGAATGATAGGGGCACGCACAAGATTGACTATAAAAGCTAGACCCCTTATTAAGAAATTTGGTGTAAGCTTTAGTCCGTATTTCATCTTCCTTGATCAAGTTTTAAATGTCATTTGAATAGCAGAGACAAAACACGGAGTAACTCTTCTAAACTTACACCAAGTTAATTAAGTTATAGGAAGGAAAAAAATAAACACGTCGCATGAGTACTTACGATGTCTGAGTTCAAACTAACATCAAAGATTCCCACCAAAAAGCTTTTATATGTCATTGACAAGTACATTTTCCGTCACATTACATTACACCAATCTAATACAGTAACATTAAACAAATCTTGATCTACAACTCCTAATAAAATTTTATGACTCGAAGTCATACAAAAACTAAACAACTTCATGTAGCAAGCAACTAACGGAAATTACTTTTTTTAAGATACAGCAACTAACAGATTTTTTAAAATGCTCCTAATGAGTTTTTAAAGTTATTAAAGTAAATTACCGATGGGATGGTGTGAAGAGTGATCAATGTGGATTGTTATGCGCTGCCATAGAACAGAAAAATACAGTAACCCATCAAAGGCAATAGACAAAATATAAATATATTGATGATACTTAATAAAAAAAAAGGTGTAGGTAAAGAATCGTCATCTCTCTCATCTCCCAAGTAAATATGATAAGGGGCCGTACCGCGCAAGTGGCGTCGACATCGAAATCGGCTTCATTTGACAGATGGATGTGGTACATTGCCGTTTTTTTTTACACAAATGAAACTTACCAAAGACTAAGAGCAATATGTCACAATCATCTGTCAAATGAAGTCGATATCAATGCCGACGACACTTGCGCGGTAGGAACCCTGGTGATAACTACGATGCTTTTATTTTACAAGAAAAATATGTAATGATATCTACGCTGCTTATTTTACACTGACAATATGAGTACCTGTTCAATAATTAAGGTTTACACCGAAGACGAGTACAAGTACGAGTACAAAAAGCTTAAAAGCTTTTTAATATTTCGGGGCACTTATAAGTTCGGACACTTGTTACAAAATCAAATTATAAGAAAGCAATAAAAATTAATTCGACGTGGTCCTAGTCTTCAGCTAAAGCTAGGCTATTTTCCGTTGACGCTGTTGCCATGATAATTGTCAAAGCTGTCAAATATGTAGTTTTAAAAATGGCCGATGTTGCATCCGCCGCTACCAAGGATGTTGCTTAGAGAATCGAGCCTCAAGTTCTTCAATCTTCTGATTTCATTTACCTCTGCTGTGTCCGGTAGGCGTCGGCTCTGGCTACCAGGAATGTAAGCTTCTGTATTGCACTCGATTAGTTATGATTTATCGACTGCCTTTCGAATAACTGACTAGAAAAATTCATACTTTAATCGTTTTAACTTTCATCGACGATTTATCATATAAATCATTGATTCACAAACCGCTAATGAAGGTTTTAGGTCCATTAAATATATTATGGTAGTTATTGATGTCAATGTATTTTACTTCTTTCTTTGTGTTTAAGCTTTCGTGTATTCTATATAAGTAGTTAATTTGATTATAAGATGACTGTTTCCATAAACAAAATAAATAAATGAAAATAACAAACTTAATGATACAATTAATAAAATATAAAAATAAAGTGATACTGAGTAGTAGCGTGTCTAAAGACCATTTTTTTTTGTTTTATCGACTGATAATATAAAAAAAATATCACGGAAAAAATTATAAAAGCCTTTCACGATGAATACATTAAAATGATATTTTAATACGCATGTAATAAATACCAGATTTATCTAAAATCACAGATATGATTTCTGTAGTTAAGTAATATATATATCTATCTAGATAGAGCAATAACATTATTACTACAGGAACAATAAAATGGCTGCTTGCTACCTGTGGCTCATCCGTTACAAACTTTATATTGAGTAATCAAGCTACTAACAAGGTGGTTAGTACATGTTATTGAATAGCTATGAAGCCAAACCTGTAGACGTTTTTTTTTATTTCAACACAGCTCAAAACATTAGTACTGTTTTTTTTTTCTGTTAACTTTTTATGCAAACTCTTCCAACAAATGCATTAGTAGTTTCGGTGCGTAGTTGTCGTTAGAATCTCTTTGTTATAAGTAAAATAGCAGTACAATCTTTAAATAAAAAATAATAAAAAAAAAAAATAGTCTTAAATTTTAATGGAAACATATAATTCCCCCGCAGAAGAAATCGCGGACAACCGAAATCATAAAATAAATATTAAAATCACATACATATTTAATTACTTCCAATAACTTAACGAAATATATTGTAATGAGTTCCAAGTCATACAAGCAAACATGAAAGCGACAAGAACACATATCTTACCAATATTGCTACAAGCTTTTAATTCACCGATCATTTATAACGTACAGGAAACCACGTCAAAAAAACTTATCGAACTATCGTTTAGAGCAACGCTGGGTCCAAAATGGTTATTTAATGTGAAAAAATTATAGAACTCTTCTATTTGGAGGTTCTGGTTATGACTGACTTAATTACCGGTTTACTATGATTTATTATTTAATGCGGGAATAATTTTTGAGCTGCCCAATGACGTATGACTGCTCTCTCCCAAGAACAGGTTGGGTTGCCTCTGGCGTTACGAGCCGAGCTTAATTGATGGAGTAATGCATTTGAACGAGTTTTTTTGCCTACGAACGCGAGTACTTTTACCAGAAGTTTGAAGTTAAATAATACGTTTCTGTTCCGTTTTTCGAGGATAACTTAGAGAATACTTTAAAGAGAGAAAAGGAAAACAGATCTAAAAGTTCGTATTTTTTTAATAATTAATCTCAAAAACTCTATGATAACTTGAGGTAGAGCACAACATAATTTATACATATTAAAACAATATTATTCATTTCTAGTCAAAGTTGAATTAAGTAAACTATTTAGATTATTTTATATTAGGTACACTAATAAATAAGTCATACCAAGCAATTATAATTTCATTACGAAGCCTATAAATCTGAAAACACTGAAAGACTTCAGAATAACTTCTTTGATAAAGTATTCCGTTTTCTTGTTAGATTAAGTCCTTTTACACAGCACTTTGTATTAAAATCAATCTTCTTTGCTTTTCTGGTTGACTTTAGTCATAGTTTAATGCAAAATAAGCTCCATTTCATACCTTTTTGTATTATTCAAAGCTCAGTATTGATAAGTCTACAAAACAGATACCTGATTTATGTAGGTAAATAATATGATGGGTTGTTCGTCGAAGTCCTATGCAATGAATGATGCAGTCGCCGTGGCCGAAATCGGTCAACAGCATCATCATCACCATAACCACCACATTAAACGCTCGATAGGTAAATAAATGTAATGTAAAATCATACATATTTTATTTGTCAGTAAAATTAAAGAATCTCCATTTAATTTCCATTCAAAACTATAGGTAAATATTTGTATTGCGAAATTAAATACTCTTGCCTTAATCTAAAAATTCATATTAGGGCTTTATGTCTTAAAAACACTTTAAAATATATTAAGAATAATACCTAAGATCTCGTCTACACTGAATACTCTTTGCCCTGCATGTACCCGTACGTACAAGACGCGCGCGCGCACCTACCCTGGTTATAAATAATACCATAATGACAAGGAATTACCTCGCCGGCTGCCACTAGTAGATATTCCCGTTTCTCTACTGGTTCATTTTACCTGAACATAGTAACAGTTTTGTAATGTCAGGAATTATTTCAGATGTGCAGGTTGAAGGCGCTTGCAATTCTAGCTTCCTAGTTTGTTGTAGCGATACGTGAAGATATGAAAATAATTAAATATATTGTTGTTTGTTAAAGCAATGGGAGTTTTTGTTTTGCTACTGGCTTCTGGAAGACATTAAACATGAGGTAGGTATGTAGTGATAAAATTTTAGAGACGATTATGATGAACTCATAGATGAAATACTAGTAGCGTTGACGGGTTAAAGTGTAATGTTATTTGCTTTCATTTAGGAATATGTTTTACCACTTTAGGTAAGAGACAAACATTTCTGGAAATTCTGGAACAAAGGGCCATTTTTCTCTCTACGAACTAGACATTTGAAATCATTCCAAATTTTTTATCTCAAAGTTTGTCGCTCAAACCTCGCATAAAACGTTTAAACACAGCTCCGCGTCAGGAATGCGCATGTTCGAACTGCTAAACACAGGTACCGTTGACCAAATAAACGAAAGTCTTACTCCTGTCATTCTAAACCTTAAGGCTCTTACAATAAAGTCTACAGCATTGTTGCATTGTCTTTGCAGGAACAACAATCAACGATTGTCTGGAAACTATTCGGTTTAAGAAGCTGACGTCAAAGGATCGTATTACCACACAAGTGGAGATCATTTATCGACTCCTGCGCTTAAAACAATGCACATTTGTAACACGCGTCGTTAATTATAAACTTGAATGGGGTCTGTTCGTTATAGTCATGGATATTTTTTAAGATTTTGTTTTGTTAAAACTTGTCTTAGTAAATAAACCGGTAAAGAGCGAGTCGGGCTCGAGTTCCGAACTATCATATACTTATTGTCCCCATACATCGACATCATCAAAAGCAAATAAGTATAAAAATATTTTTTTTTAAGATTTCTGGAAAAGGAAAGCTGGTTAGAGACATCGTTTTATCTTTCCCGTTATCTTTACATTAACTTCTTTCACATAGAATAATTTCAGATTTTTCTCAGATAGTAGGTAGGATCCAGCTGTAACAGACAGACAGACTGAGTCGCACCATAAGGGTTCCTGTTTACCATTTTGTTGCGGAAACTTAAATTAGCAATACTTAAATTAGGTAAGAGTGACAAACCCAATAGCATGAGTGCGCAGATGTGCGAGTTAATAATAATAATCATAATCTTTATTTGCAATTAAACATGGTATATAACAGATGTCACAGATAATAATAAGTACAAAAACATGTTTAGCCAATATTAATTAGCATGCAAAATATACAATTTATTAAATAGTTCATTTAAAATATTTTAACCAAAATTAATATTAATAATTGAATTAGTTTAAATAGTATTAACTTAATAATTTAATGTTTAATGTCAAAAAATTCTTTTAGATTATAAAAAGTATGCAAGCCTAGCCATGTCCCCAATTGTCTTTTAAATTGAATAATATTTAAAGTCCTAAATTCCTTGGGTATTTTATTAAAGATTGATATACACATGACCATACAGCTTTTGTTTTACTGCATTGTTTTTGGCGTTATCTGAAGTACTAATCTATTCGGATGTCTAGTATTTCTTGGGTAGATATCAGTTAGATGTTCATTTCACAGAGACATTGGATAGGTGAACAAAATTTTATTATGTCGAGCTATTGGTGCTTTGGGAGTCACGTCATCTATAAGCCCCTCCACTAGAAAAAAGTTGCAACAGTTTCAAAAAATGACCTGTGTCAAGCTCGTGGCTACATTTAGGATGTCTGACAATTTTATTGACTACAAAGGTATATCTAAAACCTAACACATACTTATAATTCATAAATAGAATCCGAATTTCCCCATAACTATAACTTTTTAATTTAACATTTTACTATGCTAGTTTAAATATTAAACAAGAAAATATACTAGAAAAAAGCAACTTGTCTCATCCCGTCACGGCGATATGAGACATGTCGCTTTATTCTAGTACATTTTCGTTTTTAATATTTCTCCATAACTGTAAAATCAAGTACCCAACCCAGGAATTTTCCTTTAAAATTATGTTATTTCTTACTATACCTACACGATGTTTAATCCAATATGAATCCCGACACATAAAGTAGGCTATCAATAAAACCAGAAATGTTACAATCGTAATCCGACTTTTACACGCAGACACACAAAGATCACGATATAAAATCGGCCGACAAGCCTTCAAATGCAATTTTATAGCGCTCTTTAACTGCAGTTCAACCTTTTAGCCTTACTGATGCTTTGGTGGCACCAAACTAATCTCGATTCATGGGGTAATAGGCTATTTTACTGTCGGGAAACTGCAAATGGATTTACCCCTTCAGGTAACTTGACGTGCCTGAATGTCTACATGGGATGGAGACTTTCTTTTTGTAAACCATCATGGAATGATTGATATTGGACATTTTTTATGAACAACGGAGAGACTCTTAGACTTCATCAAGTTAAGTGTTGATAAGGCTGAAGATGGAGGCGAGCCTCTCCCGGAATCCTCAATCACTGAGGAACTGGCTATCTTATCTCTAACTGCCGTTTATTTATTTGTTTGCGTGGAGTTCGAATTCTTAAAATGTTATACCGCAATTATCAATAAGTATCATAAATGCTGGCTGGGGAAGTAAGTTAATACCACCATAACTCTTTAGTTTTTGCTAGTTGCAAACTGACGATAAAATAATAAGTAAGTTTTCTAACAATCACACCTCAGTGCTATGTTGCTATTTTAGTTTTATTTGCAATTTTTTTTTACCATTATCTATTCCATTACAAGTTTCATGAAAGTTGTCAAATGACTAAACTAAACAATTTACGAGTGTCTCCAAGCAATAACAATAAAGTTCGTAATAATGTGAAATTTGCCTATTCACTGACATTACCGGGCTTAAGTGCGTTATCAACGATGGCAACAATTTTCCTATGAGAAAAACTTAACGTTGTCGCGTTATGTCACAAACGATTGTGCATTATATCCGTTAGAGCGTTTCCACATTACCCGATCCGATATCGGTATCGGATCCGACACCGATATCGCGACAAATAAAAAGTTTGACGGTGTCCGCTCCGATCCATACCCCTAGCATGAAAAGCTACAGAGGAACAAGGACGTATCGTCAAAAAATGTGTAACATATTGAGCAGCGTTCCTACCGGACGTAAACTACATTTTTCTATACATTTTTAAAGTACGTGCTCGATACGAAGACGTAAATTGTTCGTGCTAGAGGTACCGATATCGGGTATGACAATGAGAAAAGCAGGTACCCATATATTTTATACATTTTACTTGCTCCCGATATCGGTGTCGGATCCGATATCGATATCGGATCGGGTAATGAAAAAACGCTCTTATGATGCGTGCGAAGTGGCATATTTTATAAATTATAACCACCTTTATACCTTTGAAATAGAGTTTAAAATATAAACTATGGATGCCCATTTGTGGTATACAATTTGCGCAAATGTTTTACGTTCTGGTCAGCATAACGGTTCGGTTATCCGCCTTGGGGTACCGTTTATAAGGGAAATGGAGATATAGTATGAATATATTGCTCTAGTAGCTTAAGTAATGATTCACATTTGAAATTGCGCGATTTAGAATAGATGTATGTCAAAGAAAACGGTGTGATAAAATCAAGGTTATGTTATGAACAAGCGTGAGGGTAAAATCATCGACTAAATTGCAAACTATGTTGAATCTAATAATAATAATTATAAGTAAAACATTTTAGATTTAAATGTAATAAAATAACACTGAGTGTAAAAGTATGAAATAAGAGCAAAAACATAGGAATAAGTATTTGGTCAGATAACAAAGAGCGCGCTGTTAGTTACCGCCTCAGTAATTAGATAATTTCAGTACTTATTAATTACTTTTGTAATTAATTTCGATGAGCCCTTAACGGAGAGCTATTAATCTGTCCTACTATGCCACGGGTCGTCGGTTCGATTCCCAGCCGGAAAAGATGAAAATTTGAGTCCTGTGCAGGATATGTCTTTATAATTATGCATAACTAGCTTTCGGCTGCGGTTTCACCCGCGTGGTTCCCGTTTCCGCGGGAATATTGGGATAAAAAAATATTAAAAAAAGATTCCGTCGAATTGAGAACCTCCTCTCTCCTTTCTCATACTCTCCGTCCTTTCAACTAACTCTATGCCAATAATCAAGTTGATTGGTTGCTTAGTTAGGGCGTCCAGAAAAGACAAACAAACACACTTTCGCATTTATAATATTAGTTAGGATTAGGGCCTCAATTTCTGTGATGTATTATTTTTAATTTTTTTTTTAGAATCTATTCATTTCCATATTTGACATTAATATTTGTACATCGTATAATTTTAACGGTAGACATGTTAGGGCACAAAATTAATGAAGACTACCCAATGTTATACCACATGTTGTAACAAATAAAGATTTCGATTGATTGATTGATTGATTGATGTTGCCTAAAAACTTTACAGTAAAAATTAGAGGAATATAATAAGCGAGCTAAATACATATATATATAAAGATACACGACAATATCTTGGGATCACAAACTGTCTGTGCGGTCTTATCGATCACCCGATTAAGTAGAAACAGAAAGCTGATACTAGCTTGCCAAATGTGATGGAATGCGTTGACACAACAACGTAGTATCATAGCGTATGTAAGGTCCAGTCGACAGAAAGAAATGTTTGACATGTTGTTATTGATATCGTTGTGAAACTGAAAAGTTTTAAACGGTTAAAAGGTCGTGGGTTCGAGTCCCATCTGAGATTTCACTTGTGGCCGAGTTGTTTTTTTTCCGATATTTTTCTATTTAAATTTATCATAAGTATAAAAATAACATTGAAAAATGCAAAAATTCAAAAATCATAAATATTGGCTGTTACGTCTTAACCGATCGTTAAACACCTGAAAAGATGTTTCTTTCGAATGCAAAGATATTCCTAGCATTGATGTGACAACGCTGGCCTAAAGCGTATTAATAGTATAAAAGTATTGGAGAAATTCGACGGTGGTTCGCAAGTCTCGGTAGCTCAGTTCCAAAGGTCGTGGGTTCGAGACCCATCTAAGAATTCACTTGTGGCCGAGTTGTTTTATTCCGATATTTTTCTATTTAAAATTTATCATAAGTATAAAAAGTTTCAATATTAATTGTAGGAAGCTCTGGAAGTACTTGCTGAATTACTTACTTACTCCTGTGGGGCATCAACCCAGGTGAGTCTTGGCATCTAACACATGAGAACAGTACAACTGAATTGATTTAAAAAATTATTTCATAATTTATTTGTTGGGAGATTTACAGGCAGATTTCAATAAAATTGCTTTATAATCAGTAGCTGAAAACAACGCTTCATACAAGCCTACACAAATACATAAGTACTAGATAACGGATAAGCATAAACACTTGTATTGTATTCTTTTTTTTTGTAAATACGTACATAAGTAAATACAAAGTAAACAGTTCTCTGGCCAAAAGGTCGTTGGAGGTTACAGTTATTGATATATTCTGGAAGACAGATTGATCTAAGTATGTTCGTTCCCGTTCTTGACATATTTGGGTTAACACGAAGTTCTATACAACATGCGAACAGCCTTTCTTCTCTCTTCTTTAAGCTCTTGGTGACTCAATGGTTAAAAAGGTAACGTTTTACTTAAGAGTCCCATAATCTATCAAGTCCAAGTTTACCGTTATCCTCAGAATTGGCTATTAGCAGCAAATTATTAACATTTATCTGAAGAAACGATCGCAGACTACTTACTAATCAATAACCCCGGGGCTGCTCAGCTGATGGCAAACACAGACTAGCTAGCTATTCCGCTAGATCATAATAGCCGATTCAGTTTAATGCCTTCATCGAGCACCTGGGACATAGTATATGAATAGGCAGAATGGAATTGTACTGGCAACAATCGACGATATTGAATTTTAGTGCAATCACATTCTATTACTTGTTGGTTTGAATTAGTGTAACGTTATAGTATGGATATCAAGTGGTTAGAGCATCGGACTGCATTTCCAAAGATCGGGGGTTCGAGTCCCATCTGAGAATAATTTTTCCAATATTTCTCTTCTTAAAATTTATCATAAGTATATGGATATCAATCAATGGATATCAAGCAAAGCAAAAAGCATATTAGGTAAATGGACGTTACATCATTGTCTGGATTTTTTCTAACACAGATTTTTATTTATTGCAATGATTAAACATTGTCTGAACTATTCTATACCTACTCATATGTTCGGTTTCTAGGGCTAGCACGAAAAACCTCGAAATAGTATCGGCAGGCTGATTATTTAACGAATAATCACTTAGCAACCAGCTTCGTGCTGTCATTAGTTTTCATACTGTATGACAGTCAAAATAGCGACGAAACTGAAACTGAACCTAGTTTTTGTCCTATCATCCATCATCAACCTGTAGGCGTGAGCTAGGACATAGGCATCTCCTAGCTCACGCCTATTGTTACTGCCTACTTCTACCACGCTGGCCAGACGGGTTGGTAGAAGGTTTGTTTCAAGTTTTCCTTCTCTCGCACAGGTGTTCAATGCGTCGAGCCTCTTAGTCGACTCTTACGACATCCCAGGCATGTAAGGGAGTGGTAACACTTGTATTCTTAGGCCGTCGCCACACGGAGTTTTTGGTACATAATCAGAACTCATTAAAGTATTCGAATCGTCACGTCAAAAAATGTCTTGTGTCTTCGTTCGCGTGGAAATTCGAGAAAATCCTTAAAAGTATGTTAACTACAAACTTCTTGTGGTAATTTTGGAAATGGAACTGACATTTATGAAAATATCTGTGAGTAAACGGAACTGGAGAAACCGTTTTTATTCGTTGTTTTATAGTTATGCTTCACTTTACATGCTTCACTACGTTATAATTAACTAGTTTCCGCCCGCGGTTTCGCCCGCGTGGATTCCGTTCCCGTTGGAATACAGGGATAAAAAGTAGCTATACCAAAAATCAAGTCGATTAGTTAGGGCGTGAAGGAAGGACGAACAAACACTTTTTCGCATCCTATCCTATTTCCTACTAATATTATAAATGCGAAAGTTCGCTGGGATGTTTGGATGTTTGTTACTCTTGCACGTAAAAAGTACTGAAGCGATTTAGATGAAATTTGGCACACAGATTGAAGATAGCCTGGATTAAAACATAGACTACTTTTTATCCCTATATTCTCACGGGACGAGAATAACTCGGGTTAATCCGCGGGCGGCCGCTCGTTTTAATATTAGTTAAAAAAAAAAAACAAAATCTTACACCCTAGCCCCAATATAAGCACTGTAAGGCTTGTGTTATGGGATACTAGGGTAACGGATATAAATACATATAATTATACATATATAAGTATTTATGTGTAGAAATACATATAAACGTCCATGACTCAGGTACAAAAGCTCGTATTCATCATACAAACATTTGCCCCTACCGGGATTCGAACCCGGAGCTCAGAGTAGGCGACACCTTGAAACCGGTGTACGTACCACTTTACCACGGAGGTCGTCGATTAAAACTAAAGTTATGATTAAGATTAAGCTACTGAGTATACTTTTAACTCATTGAACCTGTGTATAGGTGGTCTTAGGTAGGGCTACGAGGACCGTATCTGATGATTTGACGGAAGGCAAACTTGATGGAAACTGAAGCGAAATTTTATACTAAATTTAATTTATGTGTGCACCGCTGAATGCTATCTAAGGATAATGTAGTATGTATTTTCTTAGCCACTTCGCATTCTCAGTAAATTGTACGGAAAGTAATTAATTTTAACGGCATTTGTTTGTTTACGTGTAATCTTTGCGCAAAGGAAATAGTTGTTGAAACGGCTATATTTATCAAGATAAATATAGCCGTTTCAACAACAATTCAAAATGTGTTTGTGTTGATATTGAAATTGGAAATTTAAACCATAAAAACATTTATAATATACTTTGTGAAAAGCAATAAAGAAATATAAAAAAAAAACATTTCATTTAATTTTATTGTAGTTCATTAATCTACTTCCTTTATTATTATTATTATTATTTTGCGCACAAACTGCCCTTACCTCATCGACCATTCTCAACAAAATAGGGTTGTCTGGAAGAGTTTGCTGCTAAGCGATAAGGCCGCCCCTTTGTACAACTTATCGTATTATTGTTTCCATGTATGTTTCTGTTCTGCGTGTGCAAATAAAGTGTTATAAGTATATATAATTTCCTTGAATTAAAGTAGGTACTAGTATATGAGTAAGATACCTTAGCGATTGTTTAATGTTAATGTTTTTACTTCTATAAAAATCAAAATTTAAATAATCATTACAATTTTTAGGGAATATAATTGAACTAAAATAGTTATAAATAAAAGCCGCCACTTCCTTGTTATTGCTCATTTTTCCTCTTTGTTGTAACTGCAGTAAAAATAAGACATCACTGAAGGACCGACCACATGCCTAAGATCGAATTAAAATAATACTTTTTATCGCAACTCATTTTTCAATATAGGCACATGGCGATAAAAACTCTCCTACTACTAAAACAGGTCAAGTAATCCATAAATATAAAATTAGCCAACTGAAACCATTTTTTTGATACAGCAATTACAACAACGATATCTTTGTAAGCATCTGGCTTCCATCTGAAATACCATTATGAAATATTTAACGACTGCTTGCAAGATATGGGTTGCTTCTTTAATATCCAGCAATATTTATATTGATAACATAGATGTTTGATAATTTTAAACATTATACCTAATTAAATACTTAGTATAAATCGATAGATGTAGATTTCAAAAATAATTTTGGTAAAAAGTATTATTGTTATCTGAGGTTAAGTTTGTTTTACACAGAATTTAATTATAATTTTCATATACGGTGTTTTTGAGATGCAAATTCTGTACATTGTTGCAATTACTTTCTATGCACATTAAATTGTAAATGAATTATGTGCTGTGTTCATACAATAAGATACATTACCAATAAATATCAGAAGAAGCGAATAACATTTTAAAACAAACACACTTAATAATTTATTTATTTCCACACTTACATCTCTTATTTATAACATGATTAACCAAATATAACAGAGTAACTATTAATTTAATGAACTTAATATTAATGACATTGTTGTGTTTGTTATTATTATTATTATATAACGCCAACTAGATAATAGTAGATTATGCAATAAGGAGATAAAGTAGTGTCTTATGTCACGGGTAGCATATTGAATCCTGAGCGCAATGAAGGATTCTGTAGTTAATTCCCGAACGTAATGAGGGAATTAAAGAATCCTAATAAATAAATATAAATAAATATTTTCATACAATCACACCAATTATCTAGCCCACGTTAAGTTTCATGAAGAACTTGTGTTATGGATACTAGATAACGGATAAACATACTAATATACTTTTTTTTGTAAATACATACTTAATATACATATTAAACACCCAGACCAAGACAAATAGACATGTTCATGCACACAGATGTCTTGTCCGGGGATCGAACCCGGGACCTCTGGTACAGGAGGCGGGCTTAGTACCCCTCTGCGCCAAACAGGTCGTTAATGGAACGGAACAGGACCTCTATTTTTGAATCACTCGTTGCGCGAGTGGCGAGGCGAACGAGGAGGCGATCAGGCGATTAGCGACTTTGCCGGCGTGGACATAGCACGCTTTTCGCTTTACCCCTCGCGCGCTCGCGTTGGGAGGCGGTACTACAGGCGAAAAGCAAAGCTATGTATATAATGGCAAGGTCGCTTTTACGGATTACGGAATCTCAAACGTCGCACGAAAATCAGTAGAATCCTCGAGACGAGTGACTCAACAATAAAGCTCCAGGTCGTCCTAATGAAGCGAAGGATTCATGTCTGCCCAAGTCTAAGACACTTTTATCCCCGAGGAGCATACTCTACTTTATACACCTACTGTGCCTACTGTGACGTTAAATAAAACTAATAAATGACATCAATTTTATAATTCGCGGAAAAAAATATCGAAAGGATCGAAAATCACCACTTTTTCATTAGATATTTAGTTCCGTAGGCAATGCAATGATAATTTTCATTATATCTGTGACCTAGAGTCCAGACTACACACATTTACAATTTGATGTTTTGCCATGTTTTACTGATAAGTAGGACGATACAAAGATTCGAAAATGCAAGGAAATGAAAGAGATAGCTATAACATTATATTTGAATGAGTGCACAATATCACATAAGTCCAATTTTCAAATGATTTCTTGATGCTAGGGACTCCAATACATACACAAAGGTTATTTTTTTTCATAGGAGTAAATACTCTTTGAAATGTCAGTTTTATAGTTAAAGCCTCCTTAGACTATGAAGTTACCTCTAAGAACGTTGTTTTTTCCGAAATTAATTTTTATAGAAGTTTTTGTTGACATTTTGGCGTTCAAAATTTGAATACTTGATATTTATATATATTAATACGTGCTACAGATGCAGGTGGTGTATAATGCTAATTATTAACAGCTGCAACTAAAACTTAAACACATTTATTATGAGTACATCACGGTGATTTACCACTATAAAATCAGCAAATATTTTCTACTATATTAAATAGAGATGACGTCAAAGCGTCATGGCGCGACTCAGTAGCTTCACTTGGGTGGCGCGCGCGCAGACACGCGAGCGAAGAGCGCGAACTGTGCGTTGGGCACGCCTCCTGTCAAAGAGTAAGGTATGATTAGTAGGTAAATATGTTTTGTGGCATACTGAGAAATAACAGAGAGTAAAATATTATTTGGCCTAGAATAATTTACAAATAAGAACAGGTACTTTATGTAACAAATGTTAAATGTGTGATATATTGTTTGTTAGTAAAGGTTAAACAGTTCTTTAAATATGACAAATATTAATCTTCTATTTAAAAATACCTTAAGATAAATTATTGCAATATTCAATTTGTGTTTTGTTGCATGAATCACTCTTAAACAGTCCACATCACATCAATATTTTGACCTTGAGCGTATCAGTTCTACAGTGGTTTTAATATCTACAAACTGTAGACTACTCAGCAAGTGTCAACTAGTAGAATTTTATATTTCAATACCATTTACTATGCAAATGAGAGAGAAATAGTTAATTGACCACCCCCATTTTAACATAATTTACAAATAGAAACTGGATTTACGTACACGTTACGAATATGGCCGTCATTTAGTACCTTTATTACGGGTTTGGCAAAGTAGAATCGTTTTCGATAACAATCGCTTTTGTCTCTTTCATACCCACAGACTGCTTTACCGACTTTGACAGTACCTAAATGTCAACTGGTACTAAGGGTAATGGCCAAATGAGTTCGTATACCAATTTCACAGTCTGCAAGCATAACTTTTCTGTTAACTCAGGCTGCGCGGGCGCATAGGATCTCTCCCCACTCTACCGCACTGCTCATCTACATAATGACTCAAAGCTCATTGGTGACTATTAACCTCTTGATAATTCGTGTGCCGGTGCGTTTAATTAATACCATATCATGTGGGTTGTCAGATAAGACATAATGAAACTTGATGGGTTTTTGTTGCGTTGTGGTAATTGTCGGTGTTTGTAGCGTTTCTATTTGTAAGTTATAGTGGTAACTTTATTTGTGTTTATAAAAATTTTCGTATTTTACAATTAATTTATTTCTCGTTTCTTCAAACGTAAGGTGATGAGTACTTACCTAAGAAGGAGAATGATGTATAGATAAAACAATAAGCCTTTACATACCTTATAATTACCTATTTTTATAACTTTGGGCTTAAAATTGAGAAATCTTTGTAAAATATGGGAAGAAATCGCGAAATCGTGACACCACCCTTATAACTGCAAAAATAATAACAATTGCAGCAAAAAATAAAACATAACCAAAACATTGTAAGTACCTAAATCAAGATTATAAAGTCTATTGTGTGTTAATTAGTGAACCCAGTTTTTATTTTCAAAAGTTTTAAACTAAACAAAGAGAATCATAGACGTGATATAGAAATATCTATGTTACTTAGGTACTTAAAATCTACCTCAAAGTAATCCAAAAAATTAGATTTTCGTAGGATAGTTTAGCATTTGATTCAGAGGTTTCATTTATCACTATTTCAACACTAAGTGAGAGTTTTTATCAAGACAGCCTCAGATATAAATTAATGTACCGTGTAATGTATTCAGGTCACTATAATGCCAGATTACAATGGATGTGCAATGCTAATAATGCATCAAGAGTCGTCTGTTGAATTAATCTATGACATATTTAGATAGCTGTATATAATACGATAAAAACGTTTGTCCATGTTTATAATAACTATTTGTGTGATGAAATAGCGTGGATATAATACAATATATTATATATAGTAAAGTAGTGGTTAAGCCTAAGAATACAAGTGTCACCACTCCCTTACATGCCTGGGATGTCGTAAGAGTCGACTAAGAGGCTCGATGCATTGAACACCTGAGCGAGAGAAGGAAAACTTGAAACAAACCCTCTACCAACCCGTCTGGCCAGTGTGGTAGTTGTAGGCTAACAGCCTCCTACGAACGCCATAATACGCGTGAGCTAGCAGAGGCCTATGTCCAGCAGTGGGCGTCAACAGGCTGATGATGGAGTGGATATAATACAGTATATTGTTTAAAGAAAAGTAGTGAAGAGGAATGTTAACAGGAACCATTACTTTTCCATTACAAATGAAACTGAAACATTTTAGTTTAGCATTCTATAGCTAAAAACCACGAAAAACCAGAAAAAGGTTAGGCGGAGCATGATACGTAGGTTGTACTATTTACCTAGTAGCTATTGAATGATATGTATGAAACAGGTAGCTACGTGTGAAATTACAAAGTGAAGCGATTCAAAATCTTACAAATCATGTATGGCCGGAGTGCTTTTTAGCTCAAATAGTTTTTGTAGCTTTTTTACTTATAATGGGTTTGCTCCTGATCCCAATCAAGCCTAGGGGCTAAGACAGGATCCACGATGGGGCGAGCTAACCCAGAAGGTGCCCATTGACCCTAGCATTGAAGATGGACAGGTAAGTATTGGGAAATACAGACGCAGGGAGGGAGTTCCACTCCTTTGCTGTGCGCAATATAAAGGATGTTGAGTAGCGCTTTGCGCGACATTTAGGAATTTAGGAATATCCATCAAGAAAGGGTGGTAGCCCGCAGTCCGTCTGGATGTCCGATGGAAAAAGGGGGATGGCGGTATGAGCTCATGCAACTCATGAGCACACTCTCCGAAGTACAGTCGATAAAAGACTTACAGGCAACTTTGCGGCGGTGAGCTAGGGTGTGAAACTTGCTGTTCACCAGTTCTTTGTTGCCAATTAGCCTCTCAGGTCTGCGTTGAATCGTGTCCAGTGCAGTTAGTTGGTATTTCGCTAAACCGTCCCCAGCAATATTCCATGCAAGATCGGACTTGAGCTATTTAGAGAGTTGACAGCTGTTCCGGCGTGAAATTACTATTTCTAATCTCTTTCTTAAATTCCGTGCCTGGGATATTTTAATAATTTGGACAAGAAGGTAACTCCTTCATAATTATTTATTATCTGTGTATTCAGTTGTTAATCTTTAAACAAAACTAGTTATCTCTCTGTTTACATCCTATGAACCAACTAGCCGTTTTAATCTACTCATCTTCATATCCCGGAGTTAATTTTATTCAGAACATTCTTATCATACACTCGTGACGCGTGCTTCACCGTATGTTCCTAAAGTCATTTTCGAGTGTTTGCCGAGTAAACAGAATAATCCTACGCACACTTTGAAATTAATTCTTCACGGGAAGTAAAAGATGAAACTAAGTCAATATTAGCTACAAATGTTTGGAAAAGGGAGACAAGCTTTTTTGTACTCTATTCCTAGAAGATAAGGTCGGTTTTAGGATGTTTCTAAAAAGTACAGGTATAAGGAACTCTTGTAGGCGGTTTCTATTTTAATAAGGAATTTGGAGATTTCTCTAATAACCGTCTGGATTGGGTGTGAACATTTTTTATATTTGCTTATTAATAGCATCGGGTCTATTTGTATTAATTTTGTTATGGTCCTGTGATGTTATGGCAATTTAAAACTACTCGATGGGGCCAGACTGGCAAAAAATAACTTAAGTTAATTTTATTAAGGGACTATGACTCATATATAATGATGTTAAATTATGTTTTTTTTTGTGTTTTTGAGGAAAGAGGAAATAGTTTACAAATTTATTCAATACTAGCGGATCCTCGCGGTTTTACCCGCGTGGTGCCCGTTCCCGTGGGAATATCGGGATAAAATATATCTATGTCGCTCGGGAGAAATGTAGCTTTCTAATGATCTAAGAATTTTCTAAATCGGTCCAGTAGTTCCTGAGATTAGCGCGTTCAAACAAACAAACTCTTCAGCTTTATAATATTATATTATAGTATAGATGTCATTTGCATTTATTCCAATTTGGACCCACCTTTTCGACCCACATTCTCATTTGGACCTACATTTTGCTGGTTTTCAGTTTCACCCCACTTTATATAAACTTTTAAAAGTACAGTTAGTAGAAAAATTAAGAGCTCGTATAAGAAACGTTAAAGAGACTGATCAATTACATTATATTACTCGCTTTTACCGTATGAGCTAATTTGAAAGTTACCTATGTAAAAATAAAACTAAAAGTTTATTACAAATATATTAAGTAGATGAATCACGCTTAAAAAAAACGAGAAAGACTTAAAATTTTAAACTATCACAATTACATTCAATACCCAATCTCTGGCGACTGACGACAAAATTAAATAAGTAATATAAAAAATACCCTTACTATTAAAAATACAGAATTACTCATAATTTTATGGATGAATAGCAAATCTACGTTTTGCTCTTTTACAGGAGCCGTGTTCACATCATTAGGTGAAAAAGTCCTTGGAAAATAAAATAAATAAATGTATCAATTAAATTGTTGAAAAGGGTTTAATTTATTACAGTAAATGATCAATTGTGGATAAATATGTGACGGTCTTTTACAGACTGTACTTCGGAGAGTTTGCTCAGGAGCTGCATCGGACATTCAGACGTACTGCGGGTTACCACCCTTTCTTGGTGGATATTCATTCCTAAATGTCGCTTAAAACGCTCCTCAACATCTTTTATACTGCGCACAGCAAAGGAGTGGAACTCCCTCCCTGCGTCTGTGTTTCCGAGTACTTATAACAAGTTTATCTTCAAAGCAAGAGTGAACATGCACCTTCTGGGTTAGCTCGCTCCATCGTGGATCCTGTCTAAGTGAGCTGCCACACTGGCGGATTGCAAGCGTTTCCAAAGCGGAGCGGCCACGCAACGAACACGCCGCGCGCGCGCGGCGAACACGTTGCGGACGCGCAACGTATGCGTCGCGGATTCGCAACGTTTCCGCCTCGAGTGAGCGGCGTACGAATCGTACGATACACTCAGTAACAGAAGCCATGACGCTACGTCCGCTCACAGTCGTTACTTTGTAATTAGTCCCTGGGCTTGATTGAGATCAAGAGCAAACCCATTAATAGTAAAAAAAATCAATGTGTTATTAAAACTTATCTGCTAGTTAACCTATCTTAAAAAATTCAGACATGGTTTATTACATCTGAGGTTCTTAAAGTTATAAAATACCTAGATTGTTCCGAAAATTTATAGCCACAGAATAAATACAACTTCTTTCATGAAACTATTTTGAATTGACGGCTAATTTCAACACAAACAAAGGAGTTGTGAAAATAACTGGCCAGAGTGTAGTTCTTTTATTTATGTTTAAAGATTATCTGTCACTCTTCTTTTGTTTGCAACAATGGACGTCTTGCGGGAAGCTTTTCGTGCTACGATTTTCTATGATTATAAACGAGGGTTAACCTTCAAGGAATCTCAAGAAAATTTACAATGTGGTTTTGGGGAGTCTGCTACTGCGTTAGCAAAAATTACTTATTGGTTTCGTGAATTTAAAAGTGGTCGAGAGAACTTAAACGATGACCCCAGACCCGGCCGACCACCAACTGCAGTAACTCATGAAAACGTCATCAGGGTAGAGTGGCTATTGTGAGAGAATAGTCATATTACACATCGAGAGATACAGGCTGAACTAAACATTGGATCACAGGCAGTATCATCCTTCATGAACACCTTAAAGTTAGGAAGCTTGCTTCGCGATGGATACCTCATTCTGTCACCGATGAGCAAAAATGCCGTAGTGTTGATTGGTGCAAATTTATGTTAGAAGAGTTCGAAGGAGGAACTTCGCAAAACGTATCCTACATTCTTACAACTGATGAATCATAGATATATAGCTACGATCCTCTCTGGGCGCAAATTTAGCACTGCAGACGAGGCAGTCGAAGAATTTCGTCGGTTATTTTTCGACCTCCCGCAAGACACGTTTTTGGAATGTTTTGAAAGCTGGTTCACCCGAATGCATAAGTTCATTGGGATTGAGGGGGATATTTTGAAAAGCTGTAATTTTTTTTTTATATATTCTAACAATTTTTCATTTTACTAACTATTTTTGGAATAGCTCACGTATTGAATAAAACGCATACACCAACACGCATAAACTTCATTAGACATAGTTAACTAAAGGCATTATTTTAATAAGTATAAATAATGAAATCCCTAATTCTTTAGCATAAATATTGAAATTCAATAATGATATTTGTCATGAAATTAGTATTTTTAATCTTTAATTTTGTACATAATTTACTGTGACGAAAACGAATTGCTGGCAAAACCGACAGATTGCTAGACTAGAGTGCAATTTAAAGCCGAAGCTGCGTTGGTGAGCCTTAAAATCATCTGCGACAATAAGCAAGTAACTTACACATAAAATAAGTTTTTTTTATATAGCTTTTTAATTTTCATGAACTACTTTGTTTCTTGCGAACCTAACTTGCCGTGACAGTTTGTCATTAAGACTACACTACGTATCTTTTGTATCTGATCATGTGATTGTTTTTTTTATGTATAATGTGAGTGTGAGTCTTTTAAACTGACCTTAAATAAATAAAATACAATAAATACTTCAGATTTTATTGCCGACTGTACCGTTTCCTTCTTAAAAATAATTCAAGTGCCTATACAAACTATGAGGGGCGAAAGGAGAATTGAAAATGGGTCGAAATAAGAATATTTTATCTATAAAAATTAAACAATAACATGTGGGTCGAAATAGGCGTAAAAAGTGGGGGTGAAATAAGAATTTTAATAAGTGGGTCCAAACATGGGGGTCGAAATTGGAATAAATGGTCATTTGTTAGCAGAACACCGGTGTCTAGAGAACAATAGAATATCTATTATGTGGTCATAACTCGAGGCCTGAGAGGTAAAGTAAGTACCAGCCCAGGAAAATTTTGGAACGTTATTTTCAATTAATAAAAACACATTACTCATACATAGTTTGAACCATAAGACAAATCAGTTCACTTCAAAAACTTTATTCAGCGGTAACACTACTGTTTTTAGAAATAAGGTTTGGTTGGTGGTAGGACGTATTCTAAAAGCGAGAAATGTTATGATGTATGGTAAGTTCTTCCTTGCGAGTTGAAAACTTTAAAGGTTAGGATAACTATAAAATTTTATTTTATTTTGGTATTTTTTTGTGATTAAAATTGATCTTACCCATATGTTTAAGGTAATTTTTTTATTTGACGACTCTTTATAAAATAAAACAGGGAGAAAAAATAGCCCTTGACGAGTTCTCGTTACAAGGTCTCCCGCCGTAGGGTTTGTGAACCGGTGGCGTAGCTTCTTTGACGTTCATAAATGCTAGTACATACACAGCCTGAATAAAGGATATTGAATTTAGAATTGATTTTTTTATTTAAAAAATTGGACCTGTTTATCTACGGTGGAAGGTTATATCATCTAGGTCTGTAGCTGCAGCAACAACGTTTTATTTTGAAACTCTTGTAAGCGACGGGTTGGTAACCTGGCCACTATTGTTTTAAGACAACATCTTTCTTCGATCCAACCAATGTCAAAAGAGACGTTCGTTGAGGTTGACTATAGTGATGTTCACACATTGTTTACCCGCGAGGGAATTATTACGTTTCCTTAAAAGCCATATTTGCTGTCAATATCTTTGCAAATGAGCTGAAAGCTTCAAAACACAGGAACTCTCGATATTTACGTATATGGAGCCACGAGGATCGCGATGGCGACAAATTATCTTCGCTCGAAAGGTGGCCGGCCGTTCTATGTCGGCAACAAACGCACAGATTGTAATTGGACAAGGAGGGATGTAGGTGTGTATAACTATTCACCGAACTACATTTGAACATCAAGAACGTAAGACCAATTCAAAGCATTCTAGCAAATCCTAAATCGGATGAGACAAAGAAATTAAGTGATTTTAAAAAAAGGTGAATAGCGGTTCCTTTTCTAAACATAACTTGTATGTTGATAGTTCTTAATTATTAAATAACATACTAAATTACTTAATATGCTGCTATTGTAAGAAGATACAATAAGGTTAGCGTATCCATAAGGATAAAAGCCCCAGAATAAATACGAAGAAAAAAATATGTACTTAGCTTAGAAACATTGCCGTCAATGTCATTGCAAATAAGCTAAATCTGTGCTCAAAGCTTCAAAACACAGGAACTCTCAATATTTACGTACACAGAGCCACGAGGATCGCGATGGCGACAAATTATCCTCGCTCGAAAGGTGACCGGCCGTTCTTTGTCGGCAACAAACGCGCAGGTTGTAATTTGATAAAGTCGGCCCGCCTCGCCCGTGGACCTTTCTTTGAAGGCCCACGTAACCTTCAATCTAACCACGGATCTGTAAGAGGGGAGAAGGCATTTGTTAACATTATTGTTGGTAAGGGAAAAAATACAAACTCTTGAAAAAGCAAAAACATTTTTTAATGATAGTATGGAACTATGCGATGTAGGTACTATTATAATATCTAGCTAGTCTTAAAATATGAATATTCAGTATATAATGTTTTAACGGGATTTCTAACATGCTTACGCTAAATAAAAACTAAATTATAATATTTTTCATTTATTTATTGAACAATTACAGAGAAACTTTGTATGTAGAGTAGCATCTGTTATCACACCTATATTTTTGTCTTCCTTTTTAGGGCAAACAAACAGTTTTCAAATAAATTTAAATAATTCAGATAAACTTATAAAAATATAAAGATAAGACTGTAGGGGCTCTCAATCTTAAATGGTCTTAAAAATTTAAACCGGAATATTATTTCAAACAAATATTTGTTGGTTACTAGCAAAATACACGATATTATATTTATACACGCCACCTCCGTCTTATAAACATCCTTGTAACTATCCATGGTCTAACCTGGATCAAAATTATATAGGTTTAATTAAATCGGCATTAATCCAAGACTATTGGGGGTACAAGTCGCATTTTACGATCGCAGGGCTGTCATTATGTCGTTACATTTAGTTTTGGGAACTCTGCGGAATCCATTCGGAATTTGTGGGACATAATGTGCCTAAGGAATCTTCATCTATGTTTCTAGAAAAAAGTTTGAATGGAATTTGTGATTGACAGAGGTTTGTCCATGTTTTAGATTGTTGTAAACGTGAGTTAAAGAAAGAGATCTCGCTTTAGAATTAGGGTTGGGAAAAATAGCAAAACTTTATTGTTTTGATAGCGTGTAAGCAGCTAATTGAAGTCGAGAGTAATCGTATTTCTTTAACTAAAAACATCGTTTTATTTTAATGTTTTTTTTTAATTAATTATTATTAATTTACTGACGCAATGGTGAGTTTGTTAGTGATCCTTCTCTACCTAAGGTCGTGGGTTCGATTCCCACCTGGGACAAATTTTCGTTGAACAATTCATTAGATGGATTTGGATTTATACTTAAAAAAAATCAAATGTTCAACAAAAAACAACTCTGTGTGTTTTAAACATAATTTAGTCGGTCTTTATTTCTAGAATGAATAATGAGAAGCAATTTATATGAGTATTCTTTTTTATTAATATATAATTAAACTGGAATAACATAGTTAAACTGCGAAGTAGTAAAAAAATTAAAACTGCTCTACGTAGTTAATATTTACATAACTAGGTTAAGGCATCCAAAAATTTAATAAAGCAAGTGTTTTTATAAGATCCTAAAACAATAATGGTGATTATTCAAGCCTATTACTTTCGTAAAAAGACTGTAGAACGAGTTTCAGACTTTGATTCATTATTACAATAAATTTTAACAAAAACATAGTATCGTTCCTTCAGCTTGAATAACTTAAAATAATACCAATTTATTATCAAACAAAATAATCGTTTATATTTAATCCTCAATTTCTTTAAACATAATTACCATAATATTTTATGGTTCCCATGCAATATTTGCTTTTGGATTTAGCATGACAATAAAGTGAATTAATTCAGTCAGCCGTTCCAGTCGTTATCTTCACATTTCTAGCTGGTAAACTCTAAATGGCTTATACTGAAATAACAAAGCTGGTGAATTATGTAAACAAGTTTATGCCCACATGTTGCTAGAAAAAATAACGGCTTATCACCGCTTTCGCGCCTTTCGTTCGCGGAATATTGCATTAGAAATAGTTTGGACTGTTATTTCTGTTGAAACAAAGAAAATTAAATATAATATAGGTAGTAAATGTCAAACAAAAATACTCTACTTTTTGACGTTTGTGAGGAATCGATGGCGTACTGGTTAGCGCGCCCGGCCTGCGTTAAGCGGTTAAGCAACTTTAGCAGTGGTCAGCCATAGGATGGGTGACCAATTTTTTTTTTATTTCGATACAGAAATAGCAAAGATAGAAATAGAATGTCATTTACAAAATGTTGTCTATAACACCTAGTCATGGAACAAATGCAAGTTTTCATCACACAAAACGTTTAGGGAGGTTAGCTCAGCAGCGCGGCCACCTTAAGTTGGTCTCAAAAAAACTGACACTTTAGAATTGATTTTGAAAAAGTATTTTATAACAATGGATAAAGAATTTAATAATTTTTTATGTAATAATAGTCGCATTTCGCAAAAAAACTTGAAAAGTTAATAGTTTTTTGCAAATTACGAAAACAGCTTTGGCCGAATAAGCGTCTAAAGCGGCCATGGGGGTAAGGGGCAAAGTGGTCATGCCAAAAGATTACAAGAAATGCAATTTTAATTAAGAGAAATACCAAAAATAATTCAAATTTCTTTTTATTTACGATAAAAAAGGAATAGTTTCAAATAAAGTTTCAAATTAAACAATAACTTTAGTTTTTAAATTGGTCATACGTCATTACTTAAATCTAAGAACCAAAGCTGCTTCTACATAAAACATAATCAACAGCTATACTCGGTTTTTTAGCATTAGATCCTATTGTAATAAAAACAGATTTATTCACTAATGTGAAAACAGTATAGCGCAGTCACATGACCGCTTTGCCTTTTTACACAATTTTGTTTTAAAAATCAATTCAGCTCATATTACTTATCCCATATCGGAACAAATAATATACAAACAAAGCCAAATAGATGAGTAACAATAGACTTGCAATAAAACATTGAATTCTAAAGATGTTTGATCAAAATAGGTTGAACTTACAATGCAGTTTTTAACAAAAAGCTCAAAAACTTTGCACACGTCGCTGCGGCCACGGCTTGGTTCGATCACCGCCGAATGACTGCTCGGTGGAGGACGTGAGGTTGGTCATAGGGCAGAATAGCAAACGTGTATTTTTTAATCACAATAGATATTAATAACATGTCTATTTGTCTTGGTCTGGGTGTTTAATATGTATATTATGTATGTATTTACAAAAAAAAAGTATATAAGTATGTTTATCCGTTATCTAGTATCTATAGCATAAGTTCTTCATGATACTTAACGTGGGCTAGATAATTGGTGTGATTGTATGGAAATATTTTTTATTTATATTTAAATATAACTATAATAATTACGATCACAGCTAAATACCTATTTCCCAAAAATCAAGGGTCCAGTCCGTCAAAGACTAATCACACAAGCAGGTAGAAGGACGAATTTATTGGAACTGGCCGAAATCACGACCATTATTTTAATTATAGAGTAAACATGCTTCATAGCCAATTTACTAATCATTCCCTTTTTAATGCTTATAATTTTTGACCTTTTTACCTGCCTTTTTGCCTAACAAAAAAGCTATTTAAATTAAATTATATTATTAGGTAATTACGAGTATGTTTTCTATGAAAGTAAATTGGTTTTTTATTTAATACAAAATCTAGATATTATTTACTTTGATCTTTGTTCTGCTATTTTGTTTTTCATTTGTCTAGATAATTTCCTGACATTCCACGTGTAAAACTTGGTTTTTAATTTTGTTTATCGAATAATTATTAAGTTGACAAGGCCTGTTAACAGATATTTTTTGGCTAAAAACAGAATTTCCACGGATTAAAATGGGAACTATTTATTGTATTTATTTACACAGTTTTTAATTTGGCTCTATGTTTTTTTGACATAACTCGATCGAACTAATATTTTTTTTTTATCTGAGACAAGATAGTTCAAGTGTGGTCCCATAAATTTTTGACGAAGATCAGGCTAGTAGTTGTTTCATAATCCAGAAAAATTTCAATTACGTTTTGCTAAGTAGTCGTTACCTAGATGACATCATTGTTGTGTACGGCCTGATTTTAGTGTAAGTAACGAAAAACATTTGAAATAAAAAACTTTTTATAACATTGCACTTCTATTAACTTTATTTTTAATTTTCTTGTCTTGATTGGCACCGAC
Source organism: Chrysoteuchia culmella (assembly GCA_910589605.1). NCBI lineage: Eukaryota > Metazoa > Arthropoda > Insecta > Lepidoptera > Crambidae > Chrysoteuchia > Chrysoteuchia culmella. The sequence continues at coordinate 15,951,279 of OU342653.1, forward strand.
TCCAAAAAAAAAACAACAATCAAAAAATATTTCTTTTATTAACTTTGTCGTAAGTAATATCGGAACTAAGATATACTTATGGTAAATTTTAAATAGAAAAATATTGGAAAAAATTAACTCGGCCACAAGTGAATTCTTAGACGGGAATCGAACCCGCGACCTTTGGAAATCCGGTCCAATGCTCTAACCGCTGAGCTACCGAGACTTGCGAACCACCGTCGAAATTCTCCAATGCTTTTATATTTTTATCACGCTGTAGGCCAGCGAGATATACTTTTTATATTTTTTTAATTTTTTCCTCAATTATACTAAAGAATGTCGACAAAAGTCTAAAATCTCGGTTGCGATATAGTTTAGCTATATATGTTCCATAGTGAGATTTGTGTCTTTTAAAAGGTATTTAAAATTTACTTTTTCCGTAAGTGGCCGCCATGTTCCCCTTTTAGTAGAAATTTGTAAATGACGCCACAATGTTATGCAAAGTTATGATACGCCAAATCTGATAAAGTGTAGTGTAGTATCTGTGAGTAGGAAAGGGCAAGGAGTAAGGAACCACATCATGAAGCTCGCGAATTTAAAATAGGGAAGCCGGAAATGGCGTAAACACGAATTCATTTTATGACAATTAATACTAGACGTATTAAACGGCACCCAATAGCCATACTAGCTTTGGTTGCCATATTCATTTCACGCGTATGAACTGTATGAAAAACTTTGCAATACTGATGTGATAAATACCGAATACCTTTCTTGTTTACTCCGACATTGAAATTAAATTTATCAGTAAATATCATAATGATCGATCACATTATTTACTGAGCGTCCAAGGGGCGTTAACTACTGTAACTATTGAGACTAACTTGGAATAATTAATGCCATTGTAGCATACTGTCAAAGATAAAGTAGCAAAGGTTAACCTTCTGGAAACTTCTCTAATCCTTGTCAGGGTATGCTACCCGATTGATATGTAAGGTAAATCCGTACTTTCAGTTTGTAACTGTTGCATATGGGCTCCTATTGTGGTGAACCCTAATCTTCGAACTTAATGCTGTGGGTATACATTTCACGAACTACATTTATAGTAACAGGTAGATTAGGAAATTTAAGCTAAAGAAAATAACATGGTGCTTTATTGGACATGTATATGTTAATACCAAAATACTTACGGTGCTATAACCACTGTACCGTATTAATAAATCAGCTGATAACAACTCAGCAAAAAAAATTACTAGCTGAATGAAAATTTTATACCATTAACGGCTTGCCATAAAACGTAGGGTGCAAATATGAACACCTTATTTAGCCATGACGGAAACCGACTAGTTGCAGTAGCCTGAGAAACCTTGCAAGCCTCCAGGGAACTAAATCATAAAGATTCATTCTGAACATTGCTAGCTGACGTACGAGTGTGGCTGCAACTATGTGCAAGCGCAGATCTCGGTTGCAGATCTTTTATCTCTAAGGCCCGAGGTACACAAGACTACCCAAATCTCCCATACCCGACAATCTTTTGGTGTTTTGGCAAATTTTGGCTACTGCAATACAAATTCATAGAGATTTGAACACAGGCACGTGTCGCCGTCATTTTGTATATCGTCGCCGACCTAAGTCGCGTGCGACCTGCCGGCCTAAATTGTGTATGGACATGTCTATTTGTCCTGGGTGTTTACTGTGTGTATTATGTATGTATTACAAAAATAGTATATACGTATGTTTATCCGTTATTTAGTATCCATACCACAAGATTGTCATTAACTTAAAGTGGAGTTAGATAATTGGTGTTATTGTATGCAAATATATATTTAGTATCGGAGATTAGGGTAGTCTAATGTACGAAGGGCCTAAAGCGGCGTGTGCGAGCGAGACAGGTGCTGATTGGACCACTGATATTGCTACTGAGTTAGCGGCTTATAGTTTAAAAAAAACTGACGCTGTATTCGCTAAGATTGTAAATGTGAAACTTACACCGTCTGTCTATCTGTTAGTTCATTATTGAAGCAATTTGGTAAATTTCTAATAAGTCTTGTTAAAGATATAGTATACTGGCCTTGATCTAGACTGGCTTTGACCTGTAATTATTTTCATCATCATCATATCAGCCACATGACATCCTATATAGGTATTATATTTGGCTCGTCCAATGGCAATGAGGATCGTTTTATGCCTTCGAAGCCAATTTTAAAACGATCTCTACGAGTCACAAACATTCGTGTTTCAAATATCCATATCAAAAGTACTTACGCTAATAATTACGGCGGAATCAGATTCAAGTATGTGATTTTTCAAAATCAAAATCAAAATCAATATCATTTATTCAGTCTAGGCTGTTACAAGCACTTATGAACGTCAAAGAAGCTACGCCATCGGTTCACAAACCCTACGGCGGGAGACCTTGTAACGAGAAGAACCGGCAAGAAACTCGTCAAGGGCTGTTTTTTTCTCCCTGTTTTATTTCATACAGAGTCGTCAAATTGAAAAGTGACCTTAACATATCAGTAAGGTCAATTTCCATCACAAAAGGAAAATACTAATGAAAATATTACATTTTATGGTTATTGTAAACGTAAACAATTTTTAACTGGCAAAGAAAGACTTGTCTATCATACATTACAACATTTCCCGCACCACAAGACTACTACACTGCAAGTTGTGAGGTACAAACAGGTCAGTATCAATTTATTTTAGATAAAAATATTTAGGCTTTAAGCACAGCATCAAGATAAGCAGACTGAGGTAGACCCATTTCCGCTGGCGGCACCCGTTCACGAGCATGACGCATGAACCAGCCATCGCTTCGCTCAACCATATTTTAGGGAACGTAACGACCCGCCTCACACGACACCGCCGAAGAAACGTTTGAGTGAGCATGACGTACTTCAGGTACTTATGTTAAGCTGCATAAATATAAAAAAACACAATGGCAACAGCAAAAAAAAAAGAAAGATAAAAGTGCCTTAATGTAAGACACAACACAACCTACAATGTCACTAGAAGACGCATCAGCTGGGTCACAATCTCAATCGTAATTAAAGTTAAAAAAATAAATAAAAAAAGCTTTTATATATTTGGAATAATTGAAAACATTATTTACCTTTGTTTACTCTGATCAAGCAGTGCCACGCATCTCAACTCAAAAAAGTAAACGTAGACAGAGTCGCGGGCGGTCGCCAGTCTTCAAGATGTCCTTATACGCATTATACGCGATCCACATACACAAGGGACCTGGGATTAATGTCAGACAACCCGTTTCCTGTTACCTGCTCAGGAGCAAAAAGCAGACGCCTCTCAGTAATTTAGAATTTTAATTTCACATTTCAAAACAGTACACGTTAAGCTTGGATTAACTTGAAGATTTTCTAGCAGCTAACAATTTGGAAGTGCTACGCTTAGAGTCTCATTTGGATGAACAAAGATGCTTTATTACTTTGAGGTTACATAAATAATGAAGACGGAGCTGATTAGAATACTATATTTTTCTTTGCTGTTTTAGAACCCTAAGCAAACGCATAATTTATGAAACCTCATTATATGATCCAGAAATCCTGGAAATAATTTAAATATGTTTTTTTCATTTAGTTGTGTTTTTAGCCAAAGGTTAAAATGTTTCTACTTAAACAAAGCTGGGTTTTAAAGTCTTTCGTACTTTTTTATGTAACATTATCTGCTTTCGTCATCTATACAGGTTTATCTTTAAACAGTATTTAAAATTTTTAATTTAGCCTTAGAATCGGTAAGTAAACAACTTTCTCCTAGAAACTCGGCACGAAATATGAAAAAATTTTTTTGATTCTTCATACAAATCAGACTGATCACGCCATCGATTTAGTATGGAAAGTCGTATTTCGACCCATATTTCTAGGAGCCAGTTGTTCACTTACCGATTCTGAGGTGAACTTAAAAATTTTAGATACCTACTGTTTAAAAATAGACTTTCAAAAAACGACATGCAATTTTTCGTTTTCATACATAGCCGAGACACCAAGCCACATAAAACAAACAATACCAACAGTGATAATGACACCCAGATCGCAAACATGTAAAATTTACCTTACACTCAATTCTCGCCGTCAAGTCAACATTAATTATATTTTGATTGCAAGAATCACCGGACCGTTTTAACGTCTCTATTTCCTAACTAAAGCGTCTGTAACAAATCCGTCCGGCGGACGCAATCTACGGACCTAAAACAAACAATTACTTCGGTTTATTTGAAAAAGCGAGCAAAAAGGCGAGCAATCAAATCGGTGCAGCTACCGTACGGCAAAAAGCGGGATGCGGCCGATGTAACGGGCGACGTAATAAGGTAGCCGATCCGCAGATTGCTCCTGGCTTTCTTTTCTTCGCTTGGGTTTTGAAACAATTGAACTATGTACTGATTTTGTGTACAATTCTTTCCGACTAAACATCATATAGAGGTATATAAGTCATAATATACCTCTATATGATGTTTAGGCATAGAAGAATGGAACTCTCGATTTTTGCTTGGCCTCAAACAACGTCCAACAGTTGAAACAGTTGAGTTGAAAGACTTAAAAACTTCGTCAAACTACGTTGTTTACCATACTCTTTTGTTTACAGTGCTTTTCGACTCGGAACAGGAACACATTGAATCGTTTCCTATTTTTCTTGGGTTCTGAATCAATCTATCGACATAGATGACTCTCAAAGCAGTCCTGCCTATAAATTCAGTCTTTAAAATATGATCCATGTTTTAAAACAGATGCTATTCCAGCTAAGAACATGAATCAGCTGGGAGCGTAGCAAAACCCTCGCAAGGTGACACACTTTCTGCCGCACCGCAGCGAATCATCCCAGAGATTTTCATAAATAACGCGCAAGATTTTCGGACAATGAATAAAATGATTCGTTTCACTCCAACCAGCTGCAGTAAGGAGCTTGAATCGCGCGATTTGATACGCGCTTCCATCAACTTTCCTTTGTCAAAAGGCGAACTAATAAAGTTTAGCAGATGTGATTTTCTAAACAAGACACTAACAAATGGTAGCTGGAAGCAAGATAACATCGCAAGAAAATGAATGTTGATCTTGAAGGGTAATTTTCTCCTTGTGATATGATTAATGTAAGAAGCTCCTTCGTCAGATTAAGAATATTTTCTGAACTCATAATTTGTTTGATGTGAGCGAAAATTTAAGATTGTTTTAACAATGCACCTTTTTTATTGTAATTTATGTGAATCTAAATTTACTTAAACGACTAAATGTCATTTTTTGTCAATTTTTTAATTGCAATTAACGAAAACTATTGTTTATGATTTTGTAATTTCTGCATTTTTCAATGCTATTTTTATACTTATGGTAAATTTTAAATAGAAAAATATTGGAAAAAATTAACTCGGCCACAAGTGAATTCTCAGACGGGAATCGAATTCACTTGTGGCCGAGTTAATTTTTTCCAATATTTTTCTATTTAAAATTTACCATAAGTATAAAAATAGCATTGAAAAATGCAGAAATTACAGAATCATAAATTATTGGCAGTTGCATCTTAATCGATCGTTAAACACCTGAAAAGATGTTTCTTTCGAATGCAAGGATATTCCTAGCATTGATGTAACAACGCTGGCCTACAGCGTATTAAAAATATAAAAGTATTGGAGAATTTCGACGGTGGTTCGCAAGTCTCGGTAGCTCAGCGGTTAGAGCATTGGACCGGATTTCCAAAGGTCGCGGGTTCGATTCCCGTCTGAGAATTCACTTGTGGCCGAGTTAATTTTTTCCAATATTTTTCTATTTAAAATTTACCATAAGTATGAAAACTATTGTATTTTAATAATCGATTTATTGTAGCTTCCCAGATATTATTTTGGGTATCAAAATATTTTAGCTGTTAACGTAAAAATATAAAAAAACGTTAATACAGATTCAACAAGAAATCTTCATTAAATCCAGCCGAATAAATCAGTTAGCTCTAATTAAATACCGCCACACGTTCAATTTAGAATTAATCACATCCCATCGATTGTTCCAGAACACCGCCAGGAATTCCCGATACGCATCAGATAAAAACAACTGATCGTCATTCGATTTTATTTGTCCGGCGAGCACGCGGCTACTACTACATAAAAGCAAAAATGCCCCGTTAAAATCCCATATCGAGAATGTATCCTACTAAATTCTCATCCACACAATGAAGGGACCAGCATCATTATGCTCTATTGTGACGATTTAAAAATTTCAAATAGCGAATTCGTCAAACGTAAAACAATTCGATACGCGTTCGAATTTGTTGTTTGGGTTGACTTCAATTCAATTTCTTCGACGTCCAAACTGTTCGCGTGAATTGGGTCGCGTAAACGGGACCGCCCTTTTGGGACCAAAAACGTTATTTTTTTCACACAGATTGCGCGTTCTTTGATCTCCAGAATGTGTGCGTTAAGCGTTTCCTTCGCTTTGTGCGAGCGCTGTGTGTGTCTTGTACCTACACCGTCTCGCCAACGACACCCAGCGGGATGTAAAAATGAAGCAAGAGCAATTCCCAATTATTTTCTTGTTTTGCTCTTTTAAGTTGGAAGTGTTGAGTCAAGTGCTAAAACCACACATGTTTTTCGCACGAGTCTCGTTTTAGACCTAATACACTGAAATGTTGTAATTCCCATTGTTCGCTTTTATTTTGATTCCATTTTCTCGGTCTCTTAGTTCAGTCTGTTAAAATCTTGAACTTTACAGTTTTTGCTGACTTTAAGCTAAACATTTTAGGCGCGATACGTCCTTTGTATATGACAAAACAAGTAAATAAATCTTGAATACGACTCGTATAGACCTCGAAAAAAGCTTACACAAATTATGTCATAGAAGGCCACTGGTATTAAATAACATGATGCAAAAAATTACCATTAGTAGAATCCTAAAACTAAAACGGTAAGCTATAAACAAAAACATTAGAAAACGCTAAAAGTCGAATAATAAAGTTAATGATTTAGTGAGCAAACACTTTTTTTTCTCTCTTCTCCTCTTGTAACGTAAAACCCAGAAGTAATAAGTCACAAATCTACTTAATTTGATTCACACTAAAGTTCGTCGTCCTTTTTATTTCTCTTGCAGATTCCACATTAACATTATAAGTCCTTTACATCGCCTTAAGCAGTAGAATGCTTTTATTACAGAATCCTTAATTTAGCTATAACAATCTCCGTGGTCGTTACCCAGGCAACTAAACTCATATCCAGTTGCAAACATTCAGACTGTGTAACATGTGATTCGTTTGCGATGTTCGTGCAAAGAGCCCGTTTTGTCGCTGGATGATTACTCGAGCTGTCGGCTCTGCGCTGGGTTGCACCTCGTAAAATGAGCAACGTATAAAGTTACTACAGCAGAGGGTGCGCCAGCGTTGTTTTATCACATGTTTTCATTATATTTCTTGTAGCGACGTCAAAAACAAAAAGAGTTTATCTCTTTTCGTAGCTTTCATATTGTTTCTTTCATATTTGTGATTAAAATAGTGTATTTTTAGGGTTTAGTTGAAAATCTTTATCACTTCTGGCCTAGGCCGAGTATTTCGTAAAGTGAGTAACGTATAGAGTGCGCCAGTGTATTGTTTTATTACATGTTTTCATTATATTTATTTTAACTTGTATCTCTCTTTTGTTTTTGACGTCCCGTCACTTTCGTTTTGTTTCTTTCGTATTTGCAGTGATTGCATCTTTTAGATATTAGTTACAAATATTTTACACTCCCGGCAAAGTATTTCATAACGAGTTGTTTTACTAGCTTTAAAAATTATCTTTACGTTTGTATCTTAGTTACTAGCATCATTAACATGTGTAAACATGTTTAATAAATATGTGCTGTACTTTCCAGTTTATTGGCAAACCTATGTATATTAAGTACAATACCTAGTATAGAGGTACTTAAAAGACGTTTGGTGTCCCCATATGAGATCATCGTAAAGTGTTCTACGGTCAAAATTTACTAGCCACCAACAAAGTTTATATCATTTTAAGTGACATTAAAATTTAATTCGTGTGGTTAACAAGATAACGTTACACACGAACGTCAAACAGGGCTTTACATGCATCTATCCCGTAAATTATGTCCTCGATATATTAAGGTCGTAAATAATTATAAAAACATCGTATCTCACAATTATAAGGTGAAGCATGGACATAAAAACATTCTTCGGCGGGTCTCGCGTTCCCGTGGGGTCTGAACGAATAATATTTTTTAAGTGAACGTGAATAGTTTGGGGCCAAAATACGCATTATTGTTCCGTGTGCGGTCGCCTACAAAGGTGACATAGGCGTTACTAATTTGTATTCGAGAAAAAAAAACGCGTTCATAATCACATCGAAAGCGACAAGGTACAAACGAGAACCGTGCGGATTTCTTTGTAGTATCATTTACCGGCTTACATGCTGTGCGTCGAATTTTCGCTAGGCCGGGGTTAAGTTGTTCATTTAACACAAAAGATGTGCCGTTACAAATGTCAAAAGTGTCGAAATTAATGGCGACAGCCTTTTATTTCCTCCCATTGTCTCCGAATAAAGCTCGCTTTGTCTAGAATAGACGTAATAATGGTACTGTTTAGCGTCAAACCTTTTGTGTAGGTCCAAAAAATAAGTCCCGGACTGATGAATAGGTCGCGTGGCGAGCACGACGAGACGTCTTAGCGATTTTTCTCGCATATTAAACGAATAAAAGATAAAAGAGTTTGGAACACGAGCTGTGTTAGTTTCATGCCATTTTAAATGTAAAAACCTTCAAAAGACGCCTGCAGAGCGCTCACAAAATATGTAAGATAAAAGCAGGAATCTTTAATTAAAGTGAATAATGTAACAAAGCGGCACGCTTTATTCAAATCATTGATCTTATTTTCTTTGCCAACTTAGTATTAAATAATTATTTACTTTCTAATGCTTGTGAGAAGATGAAATCAGGACAGAAAGATCTGAATAGCAGCAAAACAAGTATGCTTGAGGAAATGCGTGCAGAAAATGATAAAGATTTACATTCTGACACGTTCCATAACACTATGATCTAGCTTATTTGGTCGTATGATTATAGTTAATTGTATTCCGGGTTCGCAGGAGATGTTTTCAAAAAGATAACATCTTTGGAATATCTATGAATTAGCCAATCAACAAATTCCTTATGGTTTAATATGTTTTCTTTATGGGCAGAATCTGAAATAATTCATAAAGAATTAGCGACTTATGCAGAAATAAAGATTCGAATTCAGATTTAAATTTACGACTTCTTTGCAAAATATCGGATTGCGATGGTTATAATTTATACGATGGAATGACATTTAACAATTTAAAGGCTTTTAAATGTATGCGTTTACAATGAAACACATTAATATAACTACTTTGTGATAAAAATTCTATTAAAACCCCAGCGATTCGTAAAGGAAATATTTTCAAGATGAGCGCGATCGATTTGAATAGTTAATAAGTTTAAATCATTTCAGTGAACGGGCATTCTTAGAATCCTTTCTTAAATATTAACAACGTCTCGATGCCGCAAACTAAATTATATTTTGACATGAGAACGCACAGCATTCGGCCGAAGTGGTGACACGATAAATTTTCTATGCAAATTGTAAGATTTGCGAGATAGGATTTCGGAGAAAAAATTCTATATAGAGAATCGCCAATCGACACGCCAAGAATTTTTTAGACTGGTCTTTTTAAATTTCTCAGGAAACAACAATAACATAATGCCTTTTGTTTGAAGAAATCAGGAGATCGCTACAAAACATTCGATGAATCCAAGTATTTTTTGTTGTTTTACAGACTTTTGTATTATAGCTTTGGAAAAGAGCATAAAAGTTACACAGATTTTTGAACTTTTTTATATCATCTTAAAATTTGCATTTAACAGAATTAGAATAATTTATCTGGAGAAATTTGATACCTACAACTAAGTATATGCTTGTCATAAACATATATGAAACAAAAAACTGACTCTCAGTAGATGGTCCCCTTCTGTTTTTTCTATTGTTGAGATAGTTATGGTCAACAGAATTATGACGTCATTACTCAGTGTAATTGGATCCTTGAGATTACATAATTTCTTACCATAATATTCTTGTGATTTGTGGAAATACCTTTAATTTACTCAACCTCACGTATAGTTTAAAAAGAATAAAAGAAGATTACGTTGTTGTCTCTAAGTTAATGAGGTACCTGTGTATACATATTATTGCACTTGTCTGTTTACCAAGTAATGTTCAAATAAGCTAGAACAATAAACCTAAAACTAAAAAACTTAAAAAAAATATATAATAACTAAAATATATTATTAATAGGAGTCCCTTTAGGCAAAGTTCCGAAGAACCAGCTCTTCGGTCTCCTGTGATGTCGACAAACCTTGCTATTTCCTTAAAATGCATTATAGCGCAGCGACCCCACGGACCAAGGGTCTCGACACCGAATGGGACAAAATCATATTCGGAGTCTAGACCCCTGTATTTGCATCCTTTAGATTTTTCAGCTGCTTCACAAGCCGCACCAGCTCTGTTGTTGGTTCCATGTAGATGGGAGCCATGGCCAGCGTATCTGAACAAAACATAACATTTTAGTTTAAAAATAAATTAACTAGCGAAAATTTCAATAAAACTAAATGGTTACATATAGTATAGGTTTGTAATGTATTAAGTTAGAGTACCTTTAATGTATCTATTTACATATATTATATCAATATTTGAAAAGTGTATTTCTTAATATGGATCTCGATGGCTTTCATTCATTAAATAACAGTTGATGTTGTGCCAATGTTTCTTCTAACGTTTTGACATCCCAAACAAGGTAAATGAAAATGTAGAATAGGAATTAAAAAAATCGAGTGTTCAAAGCTTAAAATTGTTATAATTTTTCTATGTGAAAAAAGTGTGAGAAAGCTTAAAATCTAATCGTAAAACCATCTCCAACCTTTTTTCGAATGAGTGGTCAGTTAAACGCAGATGTTAATGAATCAGACAAAGAAGACTTCCTCGTAAGATAAAATTTTAGCACGTTTTGTTAAACCATAGATTAGTGATGAGAGAATAGACAATAAGAATAGATTCTGCACCTGCCTTTGTTGCATGACGCAAGTTGCATTCCACAAAAGTTTTCCCAACCGTTTTTTCGTAACACATAACATTGTTTACATCGTACTCTGCATTTTTAAGTTTTGCTTTTCTAATTTATTGTCTAGAAAGATGCGCGATGTGCAGGGAACCTCTTTTTGCGCACCATAAAATTTGTATAATACTATCTTCAGCAGAAATCACGATTCTATTCAAATGTTGCTAATTTACGAAACAGAAGTGTTCTAAGATGCAAAAAGAAATCCGGACCGGGCATCGATCCCGAGCCTCCTGAGTGAGAGCCAGGCATCCTAGCCACTAGACCATACTGGATATGTCAGCTACATCTGAAAATAACAAATGCTATATAGACAGACTAGTTTGTATAAATATGATTGCTTTGTTTTAATTTTAACGGCAATTAACTTCTCATAATCAATTACTTTCGAAACCATTCTTCAGATTTGGAGTATTTGGTAATTCTATGTTAGTAGGTTACACATAATTGTGGAGTTTTTTTTACAATCACCTAGCCCACGTTAAGTTTCATGAAGAACTTTTGTTATGGATACTAGATAACGGATAAACATACTTATATACTTTTCTTTCTAATAAATTCATTAGACGCTTAAAGTATAGGTTTCCGAATTTTAACGCTGACAGTATCACACCCTTGAAGCTGCGAAGGGACCAACGTGACATTATTTTTCTATATAAATTAATCAATGGCATAGTGGAATCACCCTACCTGATTAGCAAAATTTTTTATAAATGTAAAAGGATGAGTCTTAGATCTACTCAAACTTTTGCACCTCCTCTTTGTCGCACCAATTATGCCTCTAACCGCTTCATTATTAGATCATGTAGTAATTATGATAAGTCCTACCAACATGTTGACATATTTGGCCTTAACTTTAGAAGATTTAAGAAAACAATTTATAAATAATTTATGAAATTTAGCCAAAATTATTGTTATTTTTTAACCCACCTCATTAGTACTTTATATGCCTTTGTTTCATAGTTAAACATAAGAAAAATCAAAGTTTATTATTAGTTTATTTTATGAATTTAAGTTTACTACATAAGAAACATAACTTTTTATTGTGTTCACTCAATTAAACTGTTTTTTTTTTTATCGTGGAAACTGTCCTTGGCTTTTGTATTACTCATTAAGTATAGCATTAAGGTAATATTGTATGCTGTTTGTTTCCCAAAAATAAATAAATAAATACATATCAAACACCCAGATTACTCACTTAATACACATAGAACACGAAAATCCTACGAAAATATATTTAAACTAGTGGCCGCCCGTGGTTTCACCTGCGTGGTTTTCGTTCCTGTAAGAATATCGGGATAAAAAGCCTATGTGTTAGTACACTGCTTGGAGTACCTGCATACCAAATTTCATCCCAATCCGTTCAGTAGTTTTTGCGTGAAAGAGGAACAAAGAAACAAACTTACATACTTTCGCATTTATAATATTAGTAGGAAGGGCGGCCTTATTGCTAAGCTGCATTTTTTTTCAGGCAACCTTGGAGGAAATAATAAATAAACATTGGGAAATACATGAGCTTGTGCGCTTCGAATAGTAGATTAGTAGCCAAGGGCTGTAAGGCATCAATAGCAGCCCGAGATATGTAGGCGTTCGAGGGTGCAATTGATGCTTACACCCGAGCTAACTATTCTGCTTTACATCTCGATTGTGAGGTAAGTGGAAAAAAACCGACATTACAAGAATAAAACATTTTATTTGTTGAAATTTATAGTGAAATGAGAACAATCCCAAAAACAAACAATATTTAAAGTAAAAGTTTTCTATTCCCGCCTTTTTTCATTAAAAAGAATCAATTAAAGAACTTTCTTTTTTTTTTTCAAGGGTCTTTGGTCATTGGACTAAATGCATGATGTCTATTGCCAGTATGATGGTTAGATGTACGCGACCTTTTTGAAAGAAACAATTTTTTTTTTTAATTACTTACCGCCCTAGGGCTTTTCTAGCTACATTATTACCCTAGAGCGCTAATTAGTCACCTACAAGCCCCATTTGGAGGTACTACTTACCGAACATAAGATATGTAAATGATTTTTACTAACTACTTTAAGACTTACGGAAAAAGTACGTGCCTTTTGTTATAAAACTATAGGATGGTAAGCAAGGGGCATTCCGCCATCTCTTAGCGCAGTTTTTTTTTTTATTTTTTTTATGAACGACGGTGAGACTCTTAGCCTTCATCATACCTGATGTAAAGTATTGATAAGGCTGAAGATGGAAGCCAGCCTCTCCCGGAATCCTCAGTCACTGAGGAACTGGCTATCTTATCTCAAACTGCCGGAACACAATAATGCTGAAAAAATTGTTGTTATGGCGTCAGGCTTAGATAAGATGGTGGTAGCTAGCCAGGCGGACTTACAACAAGTCCTATCACCAACGAAACCGAATACAATATGTACCCCCGCTGGTAATCAAACCCGGGACCTCTGGGTCTGATACCTTTGGTTGTACCACTAGACCACAGAGGCGGTTAAAACTTATCAGCGGCAAGTTGCGTGTTCGATCCGACGACCCATCTGCAGTGGGTGCAGCTATTATCATTTCTCGATATGGTATGTGCGGTGCATTGTGCAAGGTGGCCAGACCACCCACGGGACCTTGTACTTGTGTGCCTCATTGTACTGTCGTCATGCATAGTGTTGTTGCTGACAGTACACTTTTCTAATATCTGCTCTCACGGAATATGTAAGTTATTTTGTAAGGATTTATGAATTGTGCATTTTTCAATGCTATTTTTATATTTGATAAATTTTAAATAGAAAAATATTGGAAGAAGTCAACTCGGCCACAAGTGAATTCTCAGGTGGGATTTGAAGCTACCGAAGTCTCGGTAGCTCCGTGGTTAGAGAGCATTGGGCCGGATTTCCAAAGGTCGTGGGTTCGAGTCCCATCTGAGAATTCACTTGTGGCCGGGTTATCTTTTTCCAATATTTTTATATTTAAAATTTATCTTAAGTAAGTTATTGCTTAATAGGTATGCAAGTATCAGAAAGTCGGTAGGTAGAATCAGGCAATCTGGGGAGCAATCTGCGTTGCGACATCTCGAATTCAAATTTTTTTGGAGCCATAATCCTGTATACTTCTTCTTCTGTTTATGTAATGGCCGTGCCCAGGGTTTTTTCTTTTTGGCTTTTGAATCCCTCACTGAAAACCCTTAACATTCAGGATGGCGAATATCGTTGAAACAAACATTGTGATAATAGAAGGTAGATATTTCACTTACAGTTTTAATACAGAAATGATGTCGAAAAAGAAAATGACAATCCCGAACTTATTTCCCCTTAAAGCACAAATTGTACTATTACAAAGTATACATCATAATAATAAAGTTTCTACACCGCCTTTCCGTTGACTGCGTTCGTTGTGTAGGAAGGCTCGGAAGCCAAACGATTAGATTAGTGTGAATGAGTGATCTCCTTTGAAGCTCTGTTGAGATGAAAATTAAAAATGGGGCGTCCTAAGTGCGTGACTGTAATGGCATTTTGAGACCGATTGTGTGTGCCAATGGTTCGGAAATAAGCCTGTTTGCCTTTTACTGAAGAAACGTTTGGTTTTGGCATCGTTGAAACTTATCGAGATATTTTATGATTTTTAATTTTTTGCATTTTTCAATGCTATTTTTCTACTTATGATAAATTTTTAATTGAAAAATATTGGAAAAAGTCAACAGGCCACAAGTGAATTCTCAGATGGGACTGTTGGCTGTTGCATCTTAATCGATCGTTAAACACCTGAAAAGATGTTTCTCTCGAATGCAAGGATATTCCTAGCATTGATGTGACAACGCTGGCCTACAGCGTATTAAAAATATAAAGGTATTGGAGAATTTCGACGGTGGTTCGTAAGTCTCGGAAGCTCAGTGGTTAGAGCATTGGACCGGATTTCCAAAGGTCGTGGGTTCGAGTCCCATCTGAGAATTCACTTGTGGCCGAGTTGACTTTTTCCAATATTTTTCTATTTAAAATTTATTGTCGAGATATGTTTAATTTTTAAAAATAAAAATCCTAACTATATTCCTAAATAATATAAATTGTGCTTGTTTGTCATTCCTTGACGCTTTAACTAAGCAACCAGTCGACTTGATGTTTGGCAAAAAGTTAGTTAAGAGGACGGAGAGCAACATAGTCTAGGTACTTTTTATCCTGACATTTCCACGGGAACGGCAACCACGCGGGTGAAACCGCGGGCCGAAGTTAGTGTTAAATAATTTTAACTTTTGATGTTCACACCATGAAAATAAAATTGCCTATTCAATTTAGACTGTTACAAGCACAGAACGTCAAAAAATCTACGCCATCGGTTTGTAAAATCCTACGGCGGGAGACCTTGTAACGAGAAAAACTGGCAAGAAACTCATCAAAGGCTGGCATCATCAGTTCGAAAAGCCCGATCGAGTGAAACCTTGTGATGAGAAAATCTGTTAACAAAAATGGCTGAATCTTTCTCCTTATCCATCCATACGGAAGGACACTGCCCCAGCAGTGCGGTCATTAAAGAATTGCTGAAGACGACGAATCTTTCACTTTGCCCTTTTACAGAGGTATTCCTCGAAGCACACCTATTTTCAAGCGCCTAACCTAACCTAACAAAACGCACCTAAATTATTATATTTATTAATTATCTTAATACAATTATAATACTTTTAATAATTTGGGTGCGCTTGAAAATAGGTGCCCTTCGAGGAATACCACCTTATACAAGGTCTGCAATAGAATTTGCCAAACGATGGCGTAGCCTCTTTGAAGTTCATAAGTGCTTGTAATGTACCGGCCACACGCAACGTTCTACCTGAAAACATGCAACAAACCGGTTTGCGTAAGTAATACAGAGCGTGTGGCCGGGAAAACGGTATCCCGTGCAGTCCTGAAAGTGCGGCCTGAGTAATCATTGAAATGCTAAAGATTTGGACTGCGCAAACTTGACCTGCACGGTTTTGCCTGCACGTGTGGCCAGTTACTCGGTGTTTCGTCTTATGCTCCGTCCGGGACCGCAGTCAGGAGCGTGTGGCCGGTACATAACAGGCTTAATTGTATAAATCAAATTCATTGCCATTTTTAAACGACTTTAAAAAACAGTTTGAGTTTATCAATTCGTCGCGTAATTTTTTTATGTTTGTTCACCGATTATTCGAAGACGGTTAGACCGATTTGAGTGATTCAAACGCTATAACGTCAGGTTTGTTTCCAAGATGGTCTCATTTTGAAATCGGTTCAGTAGTTTTCAAGCAATCTTGAAAACAGTGTTGTTTCATTAACTATTTACAGTGCGACAGTAAAGAGAGGAAAAAAATCGAGGGCGCCACTAGTCTTGCACTAGACTACAACTAGCAACACTGATAATAACTACAACAAGTTTGATACGTGACATATTTTTATTAAATATTTGTTCTATTTTGTAAAACCACTATATCATTGGAACCTAGTTACCTACTCATTTACCTACCCATTAGTTACCACTAAATGTGTTACAGCGTTGCTGTGACACATTTAGTGTCATGGCAACACAAAGCTGAGGCAGGACCTAATTGATCATTTGTTTTTTTTTTTGTATTTTTGTTATGTTAATTGTGTTGTGTATGTGGTCAATAAAATGTCTCTCTCTCATTTCCCACTGAGCGGTAACCGGTACCGCGCTAGACCTTTAGCGCTAAACTCTATTTTATGCAGCTTAGCCTTAGTCGATTTATGTAAGCTAAGAAAAAGACACAGGAAGTATTTTATAGATGAATTAGAAGTAAATAGTAACCTCTGAAATGCTAGAAAATATTTTAACATAATAAATATTAAATAGAAATAATTATCTTTCTAACTGTCACAAATATATTAACTGGCACCGACACAAACATGTTTACTTTTTACTTTTTGAAGTCGGTTTTTTTTTATAATTTCTTGAAACATTACCTACTTTTAGCTAGTTAATGTTATTTAATAAACTGCCGAGTTTAATACATATATCACAATTTCTATTGGATAGTTCAACTGGATTACTTACAATTGATTCTAATTAGCAGACTAATCTGGTTTACATATCTAGGTATACATATATCATTAAAATGTTATCCAATTAATTATTGATGGTACCTACATAGCGACATGATTTAGTACAATACTACCAAGAAACCAGGCGTCATGTCAATCAAATGATTGAGCCCGGTCTAACATTAAACACGTGTTGGGCATCAATACACATATTGTATGTGTATGTGTAACCTCTATTATAGTTATGGTAGGTATTTTAATAAAGTTTTGAGACTTTTTTTTTAATATGTAGTTACTAGCGGCCGCCTTCTGTTTTACCCGCGTGGTTCCCGTTCCCGTGGGAATATCGGGATAAAACGTAGCCGGTCCTTTCAACTAACTCTATGCCAAATATCAAGTCGATTGGTTGCTTAGGGCGTCAAGAAAGGACAAACAAACACACTTTCGCATTTATAATATTAGTTATGATTAGAAAATTCAATGCAAATAACTTTAACATACTAAACAATTATTTATCTTTGAAGAAGGTTGCCTAAATGAGCTATGTTACTACTACCTCATCAGGGTTAAAAAAAAAAAGTTGCCCTACAATAATTAATATGTACCTATTGGGTTGTGTAAATATCATTTGAAAATTCCAAATAACATTTTGACAACTTGGATTCTTAGTAGTTCTCAGTAATAACTCAGCATTATCATCATTGTGTATTGAAGTCGATTTTAGTTTTTATTGTATATATTTATTTATAATGACAAATGCAATATACGAAAATTCCAATTCGTCCACTTGGACACCGTTAGGATCCACTGGTGGATCGATGTATATTTTTTTTTCCGTTTCAATCCACTAACGAGTGGATCCAAATATAATAAATTGGTCGAAGGAAGCTACTTAGCTTTTTATTTTAGCATTGCGGAATAGCTTAAAATTACCTTGGAGGTCCTTTTCGTCGTTGTAAAAAAGGCAGCTTTGAGCTAGAACAAAAAACATGTTATACAAAAGTTTAAGATAGGAGATTTTTGTTCTTTGGATAGGTCATATTGCAGAAATTTTGTGAGTCAGTTAGATAATTTCATTTGATCTTAAAACTTGCTTTCTTAATTCATTTGTTTTTAATAATAAGTTTTATACCTATGTTACCCAGAGACTATTGCCTAAAGTTCAAACCTTCTAGCCATATCACCTAGCTGTTATTTCTTAACCAATGTAATCAAAACTCGATTATACTAAACCCTTCATTCGAGTGAGAATCAAACCAGTGTTACTACCTTATTAAGTAACACGATGTGACCTATTTATCAAGCTAATTAATAGGTGACTGTGAGCCGTAAACCATATGGCGTAACATCGAAGTTGGTGTCAAAAGTGACGTATCATTAGGTACAAATTAGGTGTTGGTAATTACAGTGGGCGAGTGACACTCGGTTTTTATCTTTGAGTTCGAAGCAGCATATGGTGGTAATTTGAGTGATTTGATGTCACTTTACTTTGAAGAAGGAGATGCGTGAAATTGGTCGAAGGTAGCTACTAAGCTTTTTATTTTAGCATTGCGAAACAGCTTAAAATTACCGTGGAGATCCTTTTCGTCGTTATAAAAAAGGCAGCTCTGAGCTAAAACAAAAAACTGTTATTTCGAAAAAACCTCAAATATGTTATTTAAACCAATTTTCTGTTTTATTTTTATTTTATCATTGAATTTGCAGAAAAAAATCTTTACCATTTTATGTTTTTTAACATTTATGGTTTGAATGACATCGTATATGAACGTACGTCTTAAGTTTTGGCGTGCACTGTTCATAAAAAAATTTGTTTTCGTCCGTAGTTTTAAAAAACCAAAAAATACGGACAATTACAACTTAGTTCGTGAAATATAGCGCGTTTGATATCCCTAAAATTTGTATTATTTCAATCGTAGGTTTAAGAAGTTGCCACCTGAGAACAACTCGCGAGATAAGTTATTATTTTTAACTTTCTATTATTAATCACATTTTACTATTTCAAACTGTAGTTTTTTTACATTCTACAAAAATTAATTAAAGATAAAAAAGCAATAAAACTTTGTTCTGTCGCGGTCTTATAAGATTGTTACTGTGTATAATCTTGAATCTATATTTTTGTATCACTGACATAATATTTTCCCTAAAAGCGACGAGAGACCCTTGTTAAGGGTATCTTGACGTAACCTACATCTTTAATCTTGATCTTGGATGTTGGTAGAGATGTCAATATTATTGAAGAAACAAATGTGTTACAAAAGTTTAGATTTAGTTTGTCCAGCAGAATGGTGGTCAAATACCTGCCCAGTTATTACAAAAAAAATAAAAATAAGAAAGGATTTGTTATAAGGTTAGGTATAAATAAAATCTATACTATTAATATTAATATTATAAAGAGGAAAGATTTGATTGTTTGTTTGCATTGAATAGACTCCGAAACTACTGAACGGATTTGGATGAAATTCAGTACAGTCGGGGCACTTCCCGGTTGACCAGTAGAGTTTTTTTAGGAAGAGCTTTATTTAAAAAAGTTATAGATATATAGTAAAAGTCTATACCACAACTAATAGAATATTAAAAGGTATTTTATTTGAAAACTAAATGATTTCTTTAACTTTTGTACTTTCCGAGAAAACTACAGGTCAACAGGGAAGTTCCCCTATTAGTAGATAGCTTGGTTATGAACATGGGATACTTTTATCCCGATATAAAAAAAATACATTTCAAAAAAGTACGTCAATCGTACAAATTGTTGGGATACACTTAAAACAATCACATTCGCATATTATTGTCAATTAACCATTAAAATTAACTCAGTGTTGTAGCACATGATCATCATACCTTCCTATATGGAGGATAAGGAGTCATGCGATTTCCAAAGCAGGAGCTCGTCATCAGTCATTTTTTGAAATTATAAGGAAAATGGGCCGTGAGGCACCACGCAGACCCAATGTAGATAGATGGGTGTCAACGGCTGCAAATACAATCGGGATCAAAGGCTTACTTACTTTCTAAGGTACGGAGGAGCTTGAGATAACATTTTTAGTCACCCATCCCGCAACCGACCATTGCAATAGTAACTTATCCGTCTCAACTGCAGACCGAGCGCTCTCCTCTGAATTCCTCAAAATAATAAAGCATTATCAAAACATACAATTTCGATACGATAATTACGGCGAGCAAGTACAAAATTATTCAGCAATATATCTGCATACAACAGAATATATCAGTTTTGTTTGCACCCTATCTCATTCCGGAGAGCCCTAACTCTTTATTAAAAGTCCATTAGTCACCGATACTTCCACAATCCACGTTCCCGCAAATGATTTACTAAAAACGTAACAAAAAGGAATTTATGCCTCATCGGGGAGCGACCGCGGTGTCCGTTTCACGATATCCTTCTTGATTTATTAACGTTGGTATCTCGTAGGTATAAAGCAATACCAAGTCCATCTGTAATGACTATATTGAGGCAAAAAAAATATCGCTTTTATAGATGACACATTTTTATCTTTATGACACTGCGCGCACGAGCAATTTTTGTCTCCGCAACTATCGTCGTTTTCTTGCTAAGATTTCAAAGTTGTGCACACGAGAGCGACAACACAACTTTTTCTGTATCATTCAGCAACTTTTATGTCGTTCAGCAACTTTTTGTCGTCGCAACAGTTGTGCCGCGGTGTTGCCTCCAAACCCATGGACATAAAAGCCTGTCGGCTATCGCGTCGTTACATGCACGTACTCTCATACAACGGCCAGACTTGCGCGTTGTCGCGAACATTTGCTACTTACACGACAAGTGTCACCAAGCAATATCACCTTTCTGACCGTGTTCTGAAATGTGACTATGCTTGGCCAGACTTGTCGTTAAAACGGCAAAAGTTCGCGACAATGCGCAAGTCTGGGCGTAGCATCATACAGGCTCTGGGCTTGTTGCCGAAGACGTAATAGTTGCGGAGACAAAAGTTGCTCGTACGCGCTCTCTCTATTTGATAACTTCGTGTGTGGTCAGAACATTTATGATGCATTTAATTTGTTTAATTGATGTAGAATGGAATAATTACTTTTGTTGATGATATAGCGTGCCGTGTAAATTGCTGTCACGCTAACAACTAAATAAAGAGTAATTAAGTCACCTATTCTTTGACATAACAATTGACTTTGTTTTAATTTTTATTCACAGATTCAGAAAATACTGCTAAGATATTTTTGATTATGTTTTTGAGCTTATTTTTTGTTATTGGATATCATTGATAAAATTAATGAACACCGTTTAAGATTTATGAATACCTTATTCCTAGGTAAAATGTTATTAACGATATAATATTACGTGTTTATAAATTTATTATGTTGAATTTTCACTGCCAAACAATTTGAAACCTTATGATAACTCAAAATACTAAAAACAGAATAAAAGAAATATCACAAATACTTGTTTTTACGATTATTTGTATAAACTTCAAAAGTGTCAAAAAATTACACAGTACATTTTTTACTTTAAAAAATATCTAATGAATATTTACAAAATGTATAGTCTTTCAGACTGATTTCATACTTACTTTAACTCTTTCTTCATTTATTCAAATAGTATTTAAAAAAGAACAATAATTATCCAAAAATCCTGTATATCAGCGATAATCGTAGGTACTTGATCCCTTGACACATTTGATAAGTGTAGGTATAAAACTATTTGCTTCAAATGAAAAAAGTAATATAAATTTATCTCTAGACTTACTACATCTATTCATTTACTAAGAATATTATAGAATAAAGAGAAGAAGATCTTGTAAAGATTTAACTAATAAAACATCAGTGACTTTAAAATCGCACTCAAGTGGAAATTTAAAAAAAAGAAATTAGTCCAGTGCCCCAAATTCTTGATGAGCTAATCCAACTTATTCGTAAGTAAGATAATCCATAAAATTTTGAGTGAAGAGGCGCGTTGGCGACAGCTGAGAGGCGTTATGTACTTGACACGAGGCTGCTTTGATGCCTCACGAGGCCGTGTCACAACTGACCTTACCCGTGAACTGAAACAGGCACTCCAAACAAAAGCACTTTATAAATAGGCTGGAGAGCACTCCGCGCCGCTACCATTCATCATCCGTTTAGTGTCCGTTCACATAGATTGGGAAAGCTGAGCAAGATCCTACTAAAACTTTGGTATGATATAAGGTTCACTTTTGCATTTCACATCATTTTTGATGTTCAAATTGCCACTCAAGAACAGGCTCTGGCTCCTTCTCTCCGTTTGCACTTACTTTTTCGCGCGGCCTACCGTTTTATACTCTGCGTCTATCCAATAATAGTGTGAAAAAACTGAAAGACAAGCCGTTGCTCTTCGCGCCAGTCTATGAGAAAATGTTAGGAGACGAAGGCATTTCGACTTGCCGTTACTCTCAGTAACTAAGGGGATTATTGTCGAGAAACAAAACAGGTCACAGCTCAGTGACAGCGCACAGCGGCTTGCCAATTGCAAAGCTAACGTGTTAGCAGGCAAGCCATTGCCGGCCGATTCGTGCCATGAGAACCTCCTCGTTTAAAGACGCTACTCAACACATACTCTTTCAAGAGTGATGCCAAAGCGTTAAATGTGAAGTAATAAGAGCACCTGTCTAATTTCTCTCACCTGCCTATACTTTTGCACTCGCGTAGTCTTTTCCTATTATGTACTTCCTTTACGGAGACCAAGATCGGTGGTATTTGTGCAAATCGAGCCTTTGCTTACCGCTCCGGTCTATGTGAACAAGCTTTTAGAAGACGAGGGCATCTCGACTTGCCGATACTCTCAGTAACAAAGGGGATTATTGTCGAGAAACAAAACAGTTCGCGGCTCAGTGACAGCGCACAGCGGCTTGCCAATTACGAAGCTAACGTGGCTCGAGCATGCAAGCCCTCGCCGATTCGTGCCATGAGAACCTCCTTGTTTATAGACGCCAGTTTATCTATGCAACGTATTACTTCCTCTAGTGAACGTTTTGTTTGATCATATTTAAACGGGCTCGTCCTATTACTTAACCGAACTTTATGCGACTGGTGTCTCATTAGAGAACGAATGCAGAGCACTATATTCCTATTTATCTAATCGAGTCACCGTAACTCTCCGATAAGCTTAAGGGATATCCATTCGTTTGAAACAGATACGTATTATTAAGTTTATTCAATTTCTAAAGTACCTTTGCTCTTATTCCTTGTTTTGAGCTGATAACACTCTTTCTGTTGAAATGTCGTTATGGCTAAATTATTAAACGATAAGAGTTTCTGATAAGAAGCGATAAAATACACTACTTTATTCCCATAAGAATAATTTGATGATGCAGCAAAATTTTAACAGTCTGTCATTCATAATTACTTTTTCTGATCCACCGAACACGAAGACCACTATCAAAAAAAAAGGCGGCGAAATAAAATCGTCACTCTATATCTCCTATTGCCCACATTGTGTTTTAAGGGACCGAGATAAAAAGGACAACTTGTAGATACTAAATGCTATACGCTACTCGACGTCTACATGGATGTTTTAATGTCTTTATAAGTGCTGTCTGACACGAAGTTAATGAAACAGCCATTTTTATTGATCTACCTGCGGGTGACACGAATCCTGTGGCTCCTAACCCTACATTATGTTTTTCTTCAAATTATTCACCATCCCTGTCTTACACGTCTACAAAGTTGCGTAAAAACGAGACAGGATGCATTTCGAAAGAGCATTAGGACGAGACATTTTATTTGTAGATACGACCCCCGTCATTTGATAAGCCGATGAGGTATTTTAGCATTAATCCATTAGGATAGCAGGAAATATTTCAATTATTTTCAAATTATCTATTTCTTTCTCTAAAAAAATAATGTCTAATCCCAAACGACTCGTATTGAAACAAAATTAGCTTGTCAAGAAAGATGTATAGTGAAATGAAACACTTTAAGTTGTTGGGAAGCGTGATTATACTATCATATAAAATGGTGATAGATATTTCCATAATTTTATTACAATTTATGTTGAGATCAACAAGCTGTCGCCACCCGCATTCACACAATTGATGCAATCATCGGCAATGAGATTTTGGGGTGTGTAAAACGGAACTGTAATTGCATTGGCCACAACGAAATTATTGTTATAGTCACTATTCAATGATAATTCCATTTCGTGTCTGCGGGTATTGGGTCGTCAAAATAATTGCTTTTCTGACGATTGATAAAATTAATCTTAAAGCCAATAATGATTGATTGGTGGTTTGATCAATCATAATAACAGTTAGTGAAACACTTGATTCAAATATGCTGATGCAATCGCAAAAGGGTTATGTCATAATAACAATTTGGAAGTCAGAAACAAATGGCTAAATATCGATGTTATCGGATTTGTTAATTATAATATAAGCCAAAACAATAACTTTCCATTTTTTTTATGATCTATGGGGAGATTCTTGGCCTTCATCATACCTGATATTAAGTATTGATAAGGCTGAAGATGGTAGCGACCCTCTCCCGGAATCCTCAATCGCTGAGGAACTGGCTATCTTATCTCTCTGCCGGAACACAACAATGCTGAAAACATTATTGTTATGGCGTCAGACAGATAAGATGGTGGTAGCTAGCCAGGCGGACTTACAACAAGTCCTACCACCAACCAAAATTATTGCAGCATTGAAGTTTTAAAGGACATTCTACACCTCATCTTATCTATAATAATATCATTCTTATCCTTGTTTCAGTTATTCGTCTTAAAGACGCTTATTCATGTGTTTGTTGATAAGTTATCTTTATCGGACGAATAAAAAAAGAACACAAAAGTGGAAAGGTCATAACTATCGCTAACGTTAATGAGTGCAAGTGTGACTGTGATCTATGACAGCTATGTGAAATTGTTATAATTGTCAAGAAATATAATCTTAGTTGAGTAGAATAAATAAATAAATTTCATACAATTACACCTATTATCTAGCCCACGTTAAGTTTCATGAAGAACTTGTGTTATGGATACTAGATAACGGATAAACATACTTATATACTTTTTTTTTTGTAAATACATAAATAATACACATATTAAACACCCAGATCAAGACAAATAGACATGTTCATGCACACAAATATATGTCTTGTCCGGGGATCGAACCCGGGACCTATGGCGTAGAAGGCGTGCTTAGTACCCCTGCGCCAAACAGGTCGTCGAATCATAACAATCTGCAGGTGTTTTCCTTACTTGGTAGCAGTTTAAAAAGAATACCTATTCTCAAGAATTATGTCGACACATCTTCTTGCATTATGACTTCTGATCGTCGAAATTTCCCGAAATCAAGTTCACAGGCGTCTCAAATTAAAGCAAACGTAAACACGACCCACAAATTGTTTCGTGCAACGCGGAGACGCGGGGTATGGTCGCAGCCAGGCTGGGGGAGCCAAACAACGACATTTATTTGTAGCTAGCCACAAAATGTACTCAACTGTCCCGCAAGATTTATTCCCAAACATGCCGTAATCTTTCCTTTCGTGGGCGTAGACGCATTTGTTCAAACCGGAGCCGAGCGAGCGAGATATTCACCCTTGTTGTATATTTTCGGTTAAAACAACCTTGATAAGCTCGGGTCGGACCTCCATATTCGGCGATAAAGGAAAATATGTTAATTTCACTGGTAAGGGAGAACCGATATGACCTACTAAGTGATTGGGTTCCTGATGCGTTGGCGTGTTTTGAATTCAAACTGAACGGACCTATTTGAAATACCAACCAATGTTTACAAATTGCTAGGTGAGAGCAAACAGAATTTCACTTAAGTTTCCGATTGAGATGTTCGTTTTGAACGCCTTCAATTTAAGTAGCATCCCCTTTTTATATGGGTTACCGGGGAGAACGTTTTATTAATAAAGTACACCACCTAATAACGATAATGTTTAATAAAGGAATTTACGCGATATCTAAAATAGCAATAAGATTCAAGCGAAATTAAAAAAGGGCCTCGTAAAAACCATGAAAGTAGGTCAAATTATCCGTGAAATAAATCCACTTAGAGATGCAAAATATTGCCGAAACGGATGCCTTTTCTCACAATATGGCGCCACTAGAATTTCCATCTTTTATGAAATATTACAGATTACGTCGACGGCAGTTTCATAAAATCTAATTTTAATTAAAAAATAAGCAAACGGTAATTAATTTCGACAGCCTCTTCTCCCGGATACAATGGTACGAATTAATCGTCTAGCCAAATGCTCCGAGATAAATTGTATGAAAACTTCAGTGTTTTGATATATTTTTTTTAATAATCGAAATTTTATTATAATGGGAGAAATTAATTTGTTACCTACATTTGCTCGTAGATGTAATTTGGATTCTTTACGAGGATTGCTTCTTTGTTGGAATGGACGTCGAATAAATTATGTGAAATTAGAAATTTCTTTTAATGAAAGCTGTGGAAAGGTGTTAATTTGGGTGTTTGGTAGTGGTAAACTAAATTGGAGCTTAATAGAGTCGGAGTGAGTTAATTTTGGGAAGTCGCCGGCGGCGTTGCTTTATTTAGGCATATTGCCCCGAAATAATTAGGATTGGAATTTATAGATGTCATCGGCGGGACTTGATTTAAGGGCGGGAGTCGTATCTGCTTTGTTTAAATGGAACGGTTTGAATCCGGCCCGTTGCTTGTTATCAACTTAGCCGATATCTCTGTAGAGGAAATGCGAAAATTTCACATAAAACTTTGTCATTGATAAATTATAGCAAATACGAGTAGGTGTGGCCGCTGAATTATGGTTCAACTACGCTTTTTAGAATATTTTAAACATATATATTTTTATGAATACTACACAGCGTCTAAGATCGTTTCAAATAATCTCTGTCAAATGTAAAAACTCCAAATCTAACAACTTCAAAATTTTATACAAGTATAATGTAATACTAAACACTTGATATTCTTTGCTTTTTGTAATTTTTCGATGCCCATGCCTTTGCGAACTCTCAGTGAGCACATAAGCCGTGGTGGTTTTTATAATGAGTACTGTTTATCTACAAGTTGTTGTAAGCACCTACGTATATTGTTATCGAAACCTAAACAACAAATAAAGTACAATCAGAATCTTTACTCCTAGAAAAATATTAAGCAACAGTGATTTAAATGAATAGTTTTATCTGCATCTCAATTTATACGTGCGATCGACTCCGGAACTACTGAATCAGATCGCAATCTTTCAAAATGACAAATGTCGCGAGCACTCCCTTATTTATCGTACACGTTCTTGGTAAAATTAACTCGATTGGAATAACGAAAGACGTCGCATTAATCAGTGCCTTTTCTAACAAATTGTTAGTATGTGCCCGACAATTTTGGTAAACAAGAATGTAAGGCGGTTTTTCACGGGGGTTAGTTTGGGGGACAAAAAGACAAGATTACAAGATATTTATTTTGTGGGTCGAGTAGGTCTTAAGGCGACAATTCGATTTATTACGATATCCTTTTGGATAATAATTACTAGCTTTGTATTAGTTCTGAGTGTAATGTATGGGTACCTAATGCAACTTGATTTTATGCTGTATTAGTAAATAAATAATAACTTTGGAAGTCTCATATTAAATAACTTAAGATACACAGATATGTGATTAGCCTAACCTGCTTTTGAATTACACAGGAATTTTAATAAATCATAATGAAGCTCCATTACCAAACAAAATTTGAAAGCAATAATTTTTAACGCAAGTAGGAATAGAGTTTTTTTTTTACTTTATGCTATTAATAGTTCTACTTTGAGTATCTATCACATTAAAATATAACTTTTCCTTTGTAATTTAATTTTGCATGGACTGAAGTATATCCTTTGTCCAGAAGCACAAACTAGAGGCAAATAATATTAAATAAATATTAGTTAAAATCACAACACATTAATATGATTTCGAGATAAGTCGCTTTACAACTTCCGTTACGGATATCAGTAGGGCTCGCATGAAAAACTATCGAAGCACTAGTATCGAGCACGTAATGTAAAAAAAAATGATTATAGGAAAATGTAGTTCCGTTATATCCGTTAGGAACGCTGCTCAATATCTCATACATTGTTTACTTAAGTTCCTCGATACTTACTCAAAGTTATTCGTATTAAGCCTACTGAACCAACGGAATTATTACAAACAAGCGGCCGCCCGCGGTTTCCCCTGCGTGTTCCCGTGGGAATCTCAAGATAAAAGTATCCATTGTTTTAATCCAGGTTATCTACTATCTCTGTGCCAAATTTCATCCAAATCCGTACAGTAGTTTTAGCGCGAAAAAGTAATAAACATCCATCCAAACATTCGCACAAACTTTCGCATTCATAATATTAGTATGATATAAATATTACTATATTAACAACCAGGGATCAATTCTGCAAAAAAAAGACAAAATCGTCTCTCAATGGTGTTTCAATAGTAGTGTTTATTTACACTGTTGTAACAAGAAATGTGTAAAACAGGACTACCATTGAAACACCATTGGAATACGACTGTGACTAAGCATAAGCAGAATTGGGCCCCTGGAACATCTAAGGATACAAAATATTTAACACTTACTGTCGCCGTAGGTAAATTGATATCACTACAAGATTGTTATAAACTGACCAGAGAAATGCTGTAACTGAATCTGATAAGTAAATAACTTTTATTGGCACTAAAGGCCAGGCTTCCAGAAATCGCAAGCCTTTAAATATTGAGATTACTCGTTTAATCTGATAAAAAAGTGTATATCGCGTTTCGATCGCACGACTTTTATTGTTGGCAATTCGATCAGTGACTTTACTCGGACACCAGTTATCGGCTTTAAATATAAAAGTTATAACGCACTATAGTGCCTGCCTCCGACTTCGTCTGCTATAAGTATACGCTCTTAATTGAACGAGATGAACTAAAGCCAATTTTTTGGATCAAAACTAGTACTGGGGGCCTGCATCATCTATTAGAAACCACCATGTCATAAGAACGTTTTTTATTTTGCGTTTTGCTTTTATTGAAGTTGTCACATTTTGACACACTCCACACTTTGGAGACTATGATTGAGCTAAGACGTCACAAAACTATCGCCAAAAAATAAGCTTACTTTAAGAGATTCGTAATACGAAATAGCATGGTAAGATTAAAATAATACTGCTTAAGATATTGCGGTAGACCCTCTGTTTATTAACACGTTTAGATTCACATATTGATAGCTAACTTGGTTAATTTAACTCAAAGTCTAAATGTATACATATACGATGCAGGTATTGTGACGTGGAATATGAAAATTAAGATTTACTTGCGCCAAGCCGAGTTAGCACATTTAAACCAAAGTTCACGCTACTTTTGTATTTGTATGCACTTACTCAGAGTTGAGTTAAATGTTAACCTAGCTTGGCGCAACTGGACATATATTATTAGGAGTGAATCTGGTGACTTCATACCTAATAATAGGTCTTTACTTATAAAATTTGAAGTTTTTCTTGATTTTATATTAAATTAAGATCATACAGTCCAGAATCAGTAATTATAAGATATTTTTTTTCGTTTCTTGTACGATAAAAAATCTTCGAAAAGTACATTTTTTTTTGTAAGCAATAATGGCCACATTATTTAATTAATTTTTTAGGCACTAACATAATTTAAAAAAAAATATATAGCATTAGATTCAAATTAGCAATTAGTCTTCATGCAAAGCATAAAAAACATGTGGTATTAGCATTTACGGTAGTAACTATAACAATCATTATTAGTATGGAAAATGAACTTTCTGTGAAATTCTTCATACGAATCAGCTACTTCATTGGTAAATACCTAATATAATATTTTTTATATAAGGTATTTAGGGCGTATAATACCAATACCAAAGGTGCACGCACGCTTGGTGTTAACTATAAAATTTTAAATAAATAAATAAATTGTGCGTATCAGAAGCACTTTGATAGAAGTATTAAGGTTTTATTAGTGTTTCCCATATTTGAGAAAATACTTTTTTTTATCACTTCAAGGTTTTCATTCCATGATTCCGTTTATTTCTGAGGTCCATAGTCGTCATCAGCCATTTTTAAAGTCCCCACTGCTGGGGCACTGGCCTTCCTTATGACCCACCGCGCGGGCCTAATGCGGATTGGTGGGTTTTAACGACTGCAAACACAGCCGGGACCAACGGCTAAACGTGCCTTCCGAAGCATGGAGGAGCTCGACATAGTAAATTTTTGGTCACCCATCCCGTGACCGACCATTGCGAAAGTTGCTTAAACTCAACAATCGCAGGCCGAGCGCGCTAACCACTGCGCCACGGGCTCTTCGCAATCATGTGAGGTCCATCTGTACCAAAAATTACCGAATTTGAGCAGTGAAGGTCTAAAAACGTTACAAACAGACAGAATTATTACAATCGCATTTATAATATTAGTATGGAAGTATAAATATAAAAGGTAAGGTAAGGTTTCTACCTTAACCCTTTGCTTAAGGCTCACCACAAGCGGATTATAGTCATTAGTCATTCCTACCGTCGAGAGAGCCCCAGGGCTCGCATGGGAATGTAAAACATTTTTTAGAATATACTTGTCCTATAAAAATTTTACTTACACCTTACTACATACGAAATAGAGCCCATTTTTGCTAAGCAAAACGGAAGAGAATTTATACGAATAGTATCAAGATTTTACTTGGTATCAACTTTCAATTTCAAAAATGAGATTATTTTATATTGTTTTATTTGGAAAATTAAAAGGGTTGATTAAAATTTTATTGTTTATTAGTTTCGGATGACAACAGGTTAACTGATTCGTGATAAATTGTTAGAAAAATATTTATGTATTTTTGCCTGTAATAGAAAAAGAATAACGTTTTTTATTAAATGGAAGTTTGTCATTTCTAAAACCGTAGGTAGACATTAACACATTTGAGATGTTTTCTCTCGAAAATATTGGCATTTACCGTTTTATTCCTTACGAGTATATACTTATAACGGTCCAGTGGATTAGATCAAACGCGGTAATTCCTCAAAAACTTTCTGTCCACCATCCACCCACTTTTCAACAAATCAAACGTTTTATCGATCACATCGTCCACCATATTACTTCGCCCTAAAAGCGTATAAAACGTTATGTTCCCGTAAAGAGGTTTACCTACCCTTTGATTGTTTGTGATACGTTTCTCCGAAAGTTTTGCGAAGGAAAAAACTTGTGATTTCCTCTCTTACTATATGATTTATTTATTTCCATTGTACCCAAAGTAATCTTTTGGATAACACGAAACGATATTGGCGTTCGTTCGTATGAGTTTGTTTACATCCGGTATTTGTTAACTTTTATATCTTTTTTGGACAGAGAAATGTGTTATTTGCAGGTGCCCGTTTCGTTGCCAGTTTAATAAAAAAATCCCTATTTATATACATTTATGGATAAAAGTCTAAAGACACTGTTTTGATTTTATTTATTTCCAAGTACTAGGTTCCAAATTCATTCTTAAAGATTATAAAGAAGACGACAATTCTTAGTGCAAAACATTATCTGCATAGTCATTCAATAATCTACGCAAATTGTCATTATGTTGACATAAACAATTGCTATACTGCGTGTGGTAGAACTAGACAAAAGTCCATAGGACGAAAATTTATGATGTTTATCTTGTACAAAGAGCAATACAAAAGAATGTCATTTGCAGTCTATTCGAAAAAGAGCTGTAAACAATTGGCGACTTTGACAAGCTCACAAAGCGGCATAAAGGATTACGTACCACTCAACAAAAACCATAAATTTTTTGCCATTCCAAAAAATAAACTCTATCGTCTTTAACTTAAGGTCGTTGACCAGATTTGCCAAGCCTTATTTCCGTTTAAAGAAGGTTTTGTTTTTTTAGGTGCACCTCATTTCTGAATAAATACTAAGCTTTGTGTCATTTACTTCGGCTTAATCTGACGGAAGATTTGGCACGGACCTGTGTAAACAATCTGTATTGCGATTCTTTTCTATTATCACTTTCTCACAGCGATTTGTAAAATCGTCATCTGGTCCTATATAAGCAATATGCTTATTGATAATTTAAAGTGCAGATGCTTCAGCATGTGTAGTTATAAATTGGATACCATTTGTAAAACAAAACATTTTTAGGCACTCACTTACACCATCTCATAGGAACACATAACGTTACTCTTTAAATTCTAAGCGTCATACTCAAAAGTGTTCCTTAGATTAAAACCACGCTTCGTGTAACTAGCTGTTTACCATAAAAGTCTGTATTGTCCAAATGATAAAGAGCAAAGTCGTTTACCAAACATTTCCCCGTATGACAAAAGTGTTTGTTAGAAATAATAACCATGTTTTTCTTGTGTTTGTCTTTGAAGGAGATTTCAAACAACGTGCACATGGCAAGCTCTTCAATCGAAAGCCCTCTAGTGGTGACATGAAAACTATTTGTCTTGGAAATAACTTGGTGACTTTCAACATTGGTTCCTCCCGAGATGTGAGTTATTGCAGCTTCCCCCTGCACACCGGTCGCTGTCTGCTAGTCTTGACACTGTTAATACATCATGCAACGTAAAGATGATATTGAATCTTTATTTTCGCTTTGACATTTTTGAGTTTGCGTCAATGAACAACGAATGGGATGTAGTTTATTATTCTTCGCGTATTACTCTTGAGAATACTTGTCGTGTCGAGTTTCATTCTTCTTTTGTTTTAGGCAAGTCAGTAGGTACGATTACTGTAAAAATAAATGATACAATAATGACGCAAGAAATTCCGATTCAATAAATTCTTTGCAAGAAGGTAACAATTGAACATCTCATTTCACATCTCGAATAAAGACACGAAACCTGCCAGACACAATCAGAATATATAAGATTTATTCAATGCTACAGCGCTACTTTCCATCAACGTTCCCACTGTTTAGCACTCAATCTAAAACGACGTTTAAATAAAACGCATTCGAAATAAATCGTTGTAAAATTTGCGCCTAAGGCGTACGACAGCGGCCGACGAAGCTGGTTATTAAAACAGCTACACTATGTCATTATTCTCGAAACAAAAAAAGGAGTGAAACGTAACAGGCGCGCCACATATCATCGAGGAACTGGCACTTATGCGCGTAGTTTCTATCGTAAATCAAAGATATTAAACGGGATGGCGGAACCTCTTTCGAGTTCACAATATAAATCATGCAGGCGCAAGAAGACCTCTTCTACTCCTGATAGGGTCTTTGAATTCGCGCCGCGCGTAAATCATTTGCATCTTATGTGGGAAAAACAAAAAAGTTCGAATGACCTCGGTATTGTAT
This sequence comes from Chrysoteuchia culmella, assembly GCA_910589605.1. Taxonomy (NCBI): domain Eukaryota; kingdom Metazoa; phylum Arthropoda; class Insecta; order Lepidoptera; family Crambidae; genus Chrysoteuchia; species Chrysoteuchia culmella. The sequence continues at coordinate 15,984,571 of OU342653.1, forward strand.
CCGCGACATAAAGGTGAAGATCGGACCTTAAAATTTATCGCTGACATATAAATGATCTATGATTTTGGTTACAGCGTCTAAAGAGACTTTCGAATTCTTGTACTTTGGTCATTTATAAAAAAAATAGGTAAATGATTGCAAATGCAATCTGAAATAGATAAACGCTTTAAAAAAACTAATAAATCATTAAACTCTTTAGTAAATAAACAAGTTTAAACGTGTACATTCACACAATAGAAATGATAACTACAAAATTAATGCTTACAAAGGCCAAGGCAAAAATCAGGCAATATTAAATTACCAAACAGGAGTTGCATAATCTACCTAACTTATTATCATAATAATTACAAAAAAATATTCCATTGGTCGCTCTTAAAGTGTGAAAAATATATTTGAACCGTGAATTACCGGTGAGTAGAATTGTTTCGATTCGGACAACTCAAAATGATGGTCAGCAAGGTTAAAGCGCAATGACAGACAATTTCGTTTAGACTTATTTGGTCACATCATTATTTACGTCTGTTAATTTCATAGTTAATTTGATTCCAATTGGTCTTGCCGACAACACTGCGCACTGCATTGATTCCCGTCAATTTAGATTTTACCTGTTATTTCTCGAGGAAAACCAAATACGACTTAGCATCTTTTGTTACTAACATAATTCAATGTAATTCTTCGTTTTCATAACATTTTAACCGCCTCTGTGGTCTAGTGGTACAACCAGACCCAGGGGTCCCGGGCGCTATTCCCAGCGTGGGTACATATTGTATTCGGTTTGGGTGTAAGGACTCGTAGTAAGTCCGCCTGGCTAGCTACCACCATCTTATCTAATTCCGACGCCATAACAACAATGTTTATAGCATTTTGTTGTGTCCCGGCAGTTAGAGATAAGATAGCCAGTTCCTCAGTGATTGTGGATTCCGGGAGAGGCTCGCTTCCATCTTCAGCCTTATCAATACTTAATATCAGGTATGATGAAGGCTAAGAGTCTCCCAGTCGTTTAAAAAAAACATGTTTAAAAAAAAGAAATTCGAGGTGTAAATTGCATTGCAATGGACAGTCCAATTATCGAATTCCAATCGCTGTCCAAACATTTTTGGTTAGTATGATTAAACATCGATAACCAAACTTAACAAGCTTCACTTTCACTACGCACGACGTCGTGATCACAAACCACTAATAATTTTCGGTTTGTGTACCAATAATCCTGCGTACTTTCGTTTTTCCTAAACATCTGCTTGAAATTGGTTTCTTTATAGCATCTGATAAATTCATAATGGCTGCACTTTCTAGATCACGTTTTTCTAACAATAGGTAACACATCTGAGGTCAGATAATAAGGTGAAAACAGTTACGTAAACTTGATATCATAGCCAGAATCATTTGTCCAGTCACTGAGCCATTATAATACTTATTATTATGGCTCCGACAACAGTAAAATTTGATATTACACTTTAGGAATGTGAATGGCAATCCAATCTAATCATATCAATGATAAATTTTAAATAGAAAAATATATTGGAAAAAATCAACTCGGCCAGAAGTGAATTCTCAGATCGGACTCACTTGTGCAAAATGCAAGAATTCAAAAATCACTAATCATACCATTTGAGATAACTTATTAGCAACTTGGAACTGTGACCGTGACTCTTGCAAGTGTCCCCAAAACGAAACCCATTCCATAACGGTAGGTTATGGAATGGGTTTGTTCGTCCGTTGTCCGTCCGTCCGTCCGTCCGTATGTCAAGACCGTTTTTATCAGGAACGCGTGGATGTATCAAACTGAAATTTATATCTAATACTCAGGTCTACTGTCCCTTGGAGCTCTGAAAAAATCAAACTTCTAAGCCAAAGCAATCAAAAGATATAGCCGTTTACGCCGCAAATTGTCGAAACTCGCACGGGAATCAAAACCTACAGGGTACTTCCCGTGAACTTAGAATCTTGAAATTTGATACGAAGTAACGTCTTATAGTACAGATAAAGGAAAAATTGCGAAAACAGTAAATTTTTAGTTAAATCATAAATTAAAAAATATTTTTGAAAATTTAAAATTTCATTTTGCAATAAAAATACCATAACTATGACTCGATTGTCGTGATGGGTGAACTTTTACTACTTTCACAGGTTTGTACGGAACCGTCGGTGCGCGAGTCCGACTCGCACTTGGCCGGTTTTTATCGAGTTGATAAGTGTTAGAGGTATTAAATAAAACTTATCTCTTAATTTTATTATTTTTACGTAATAATATTAACCTATTAAAGAATTTTTATTTGATTATTTTTTCAATCATAATGCTTTGTACCATTAAAAATATATTAAGTTAGATAATACACGCAACTAAGAGCGAGTTTTTAGACTTATATTTTTCTTTTCGATTGCGTAATATCACTATTATTATAATACGGTTCAAATAGGATTGCATCTTTTATGGACAACTATGGTGGTGTCCTTCTATGCATTTAGATGGCCGGTGTAAGTAGATTTTTATGTTGTATGATAAGCTTCCCGATATTGGCTATGCTCTTCGGTATGCAATAATGTAAGTACTAGTTTACAGACCAGCCCCTAATTGTCTAATTTCAAAATCTGAAATGTGAATATGATAGTGATTTATGGAATTGTGTAACTTATAGTCGCAATCCCTTTCGGAACGAATGATGTTTTGAATGACACTTCATTTTGACATTTCTCCATACATTTGAGATATATTTTCATCTCTCACTTTGCTTAGACACTTCAATTTCGTTCATTCAATACCTTTCAAAACGCGTCCCGGTCAAAATTCCTTTCAAATGTCAAATAGTGCGGCCTGAAGTAAGTAAATATCTTTCAAATGATGAAATGAAAGGGATTGCGATGGATTTTTAAATTAGACAATTAGCCCTCGGTTCAAATAAAATTTATGAAGAATTACAACCTATCTCCTAATTCCCAAAGGATTTAAATGTTGAATGTTTCTTTTAGTTTTAGTTTGATTATACCTTGTATTCATTGGGAGTGTAGGAAATATTTTTTTAAAAGTAATAAAGGGTTATTACTTCAATATCAATTATAATCGTAAACAGTTTCATCAAGTAATATTCATGGCTTGTTGAACCAATTCTATCATTGAACATGTATAGTTGTCGAAGCTTACCGAAATAGACAACGATCGATTTAATTAAGTTATCTACCTTATCACCTTATATCTACAGCGCGACCTTGGCAAGGTCGCCAAGCTTAAAACATACATCACAAGAACATTAAACACATTCCTCTATTATTTACCTAATCAGATTATAAGGAATATTATGTAAAATGTCTCGTCACGAAAACATGAAGCTGTCATTTTTAACGCGCGATAGATGGCGTGCTAACGCAGATAAATCGGTCGGAAGGCTTCGCTACATTGGCTTCCTTAACGACCTGTGCCACAGATTCAGTTTAGGGTTAAAGGTGATTTTCCTCGCCCTACTGTGCGAGTTTTCAGGAGATAAGATTTTTAATATTAAAGTCGATATTCGCGTGTTTGAATATGATGTGCTACGCTTTTCGCATTTTGCTTTCGGTTATGAGATTTTCTGGAATGTTGTTGCGGTAATTTGTGATTTTGCGTTATGAGTATCATGATTTTTTAATCTCTGTTGTCTGTCTGTTGTGAAAGTTTTTACCGTTTCTTTACCTGATCCAATAGAGGGTAGGTTCTGACTTAATCAGCAATTCTCAAATTATGACGATATTAATTGTTATACAGTGACAGATTTTCAAGAAGGATTTTACGTGAAAATTCTGTAAATAAGCTTGAAAATGTAGGAGCAACAAAGAGTTATCTTCTAATACTATGTAAAATATATGTTTGATTCATTTTCACAACCGCAATGAGTATTATAATATTAAGGACATTCTTCATTAAATTCGAACTCGGGACCTCTGAGGCACCTGTGGTCAACCACTAGACTATAAGCCGCTTATCCTTTCGAGGATTGTTTGCGACTCATATCTGAAGCTTCGCCCCAATTTCCCGAATAGTATTTCGACTCCATGACGTCACAGATACTATTAATTGGAAAGTCTTAATAAGAATGTCAATTCTCATATATAACAAACAATTAACGAAAACAACTTTTCTTAAGATACGAAATACTTTAAATCCTAATTTTAGTTCCTTGTCTGCAAAGAGTTTTTTTTTTTTTTTTATAAACGACGGGTAGGCTCTTAGCCTTCATCATACCTGATGTTAAGTATTGATAAGGCTAAAGATGGAAGCGAGCCTCTCCCGGAATCCTCAATCACTGAGGAACTGGCTATCTTATCTCTAACTGCCGGAACACAACAATGCTGAAAACATTGTTATTATATATTAGTAGCTAGCCAGGCCGACTTACAACAAGTCCTACCACCAACCAAACCGAATACAATATGTACATATTACCCCCGCTGGGAATCGAACCCGGGACCCCTGGGTCTGATACCGGTGGTTGTACCACTAGACCAAAGAGGCGGTTAAAGAGTACCTATGGTAAGGTAAGGGTATTAAATAGGTACCTACGCTCTTCAGAAAATTCGAGCACGGGACCTCAGAGGCACCTAGATTATAAGCGGCTTATCCTTTCAGGGATTGATTACGTATCATATCTGGAGCTTCGCCTTATTTCCCGAATAGTATTTCGGCTCAGTGACGTCAGAGATACTATTAATTAGAAAGTCACGTAGAATGTCAATTCCCTTATGTGACGAACAATGGCGTCGATCGGCGTTTGTTCATGGTGTTATGCCGTTACTTAGATTAATGTGCGTGCCTTCGCATGTGGAGAAAGATCTTTGTGGGAACCGCTTTTGGATGTGGAGTGATGTTTGGGGTAAACTACGAATTGGTTCGGCCAACTTTGATGAGGGAATTATGGTGTGAAAAAAACATTTTGTCTAATTTTGTACATGTAATGTTAGAGGCAGTAGCGCTGATCCTTGTAAGCGTTATAGAGCAATACGTGCGTAGCAGTAATTAGTTCAGCTTGAATTTGTATTGCACTATTATACAATTTTAATGAAAATCGTTGTTTAAACTGATGCTGAATAATGATATAGAATTAAACTAGCAACCCGTGTGCGCATAATGCGCAAAAAACACATAATAACATTCAAAAATTTTTTTTTTTTTTTTTTTTTTTTAATTGAGTTTTTGCTAAATTTCTCGACTTATCCGACCACTTCAGACAAATACCTTTCTAACGGTGTATTGCACTTGATTGTGCGACTTTTAGTTTAGGAGGAGAAGCGGCTTCACTGCCGTATTATATATATAGATGTTAAAAAATTAAAATATTTTCACTGAAACATAGGTAGAGATAGAGATTTTTAAATCAATATAGGTTCTTTCTAGTCCTCTACCGAGTAAGCTGCCAAATAGTGTTGTTTTATTTTTCAACGTCGTCTTGACTTTGTCATCAATTTTTTTTTACTAATTACAAATTATCTTCCAATCGTTGCCCGCTAAAACTAAACTAATTAAACTTGATAGGTGTTATGAACAAAATCAATAGGAACCTCACCAAACTTGCCAGCAGTGTGTCTAAGCGCAAAGCCATGTTATCGTCCTTTTGTCTCTGACACTCCCTTACTATTTGATTTATAGATTTGTTCGCTGACTGCTTGTCTCTCGCCGTCTTATTAATGAATTTATTTAAACTCTAATGAACAAGTTACGTTCGGGACAAGTGAAAGCCATCTATCTGGATCCGAAATGAAATGTTATTTTGGGCTAATTAACTCTCTTTATGAGTTGTGTTGGTCTTAATTTTCGGTTTGAAGACTAATTTGATTTGCTTTAGTTTTAATACATTCAGTGAGCTTTTAGAGCTTTTAAAATTCTAATACTGTTGAAAACAGGCACTTCTAAGAATAAAATTAATTATGTACCTAATCATAATGTACACTATCACGATATAAACTGTGAGTTTTGCCTTAAATTAAAAGAATTAATATTTTTAATATGATAATCATTGATGAGTTAATAAACACCTCGCGGGTGAACCATATTTAATTATAATTAAGAAGCGTTGACTAATGCAGACTTTCACCAACTGAAATTAAATACGATTAATACGCAAAATATATTTGAAACATCGCTCTGTCACCTTTTACTTCAAAGGAATTATTGATTCATAAGAAAAGTTACCCTTAAAAAATCAATCGTTTGTACCTATTAAGTTTCAGGAAGAGCGGATACTCCTGACACAAGTGTTTTTAAAATAATTAAAAGGAGTGTTCCAATATCTTGTGTTCAATGTTGATAGAGGAACTGGAATAAATATATTATTATTATTATTTATTTTTATTGTAATTACGTCATTTACGTACTTTAAATCTAACAATTCATTTCATGCAGTTGTATATTGTACAAAATAGACGAGCAAAATGAAAAAGCTAAACTTTAAAGTGTCCATTCAATTCTCCGACGTAAACATTCTCTTTATGCGCGCTTCATCTACTTTTAACATACGAGTACTCATATTGCAGTTCATTCAAAGACAGCTTTTTACTAATCCTTTCAGAGACTTAATTAACATCGTCTCTTCTGAATAGGGTGGTTAGTATAGCTTTAATAGGGTGAATAGTCAACGGAGAGCTGTGATGTACTGTATTTATTGTATGCTTAGATTTATGTGACTGTGTTTTGTTTTATTGAAGATATGGATGAGTTTGGAGTTTTTGTTTTTATGAAAAACGGGGAGACTTAGCCTTCATCATACCTGATGTTAAGTATTGATAAGGCCGAAGTTGGAAGCGAGCCTCTCACGGAATCCTTATCACTGAGGAACTGTCTATCTTATTTCTAACTGCCGGAACACAACAATGCTAAAAACATTGCTGTTATGGCGTCAAGCTTAGATAAGATGGTGGTAGCTAGCCAGACGGACTTACATGAACTCCTTCCACCAACCAAATACAATATGTACCCACACTGGGTATCGAACACGGGACGGGATAGGGTGAATAGTCAAAGGAAAGCTGAGCTGTATTATTTCTATGCTTAGCTTTATGTGACCGTGTTTTGTGTTAAGGAACATATGAATGAGTTTGAATATAGCTGTAATAGGGCGAATAGTCAACGGAGAACTGGGCTGTATTTATTCTATGTTTACTTTTATCTGACTGTGTTTTTTTTAAGGAAGATATGGATAAGTTTGAGTCTTGAGTTTGAGTAGGTATAGCAGTACCTAATAGGGCGAATAATCAATGGAGAGCTGACCTATATTATTTGTATACTTAGCTTTTTGTGACTGTGTTTTGTTTGAACCTACTTGCTACTAGCGTTTGATATACACATCATCATAAACATATTGTTTTCAACAATGTACCTAGTTTATTATTACTATTCTTGTTAAACATTTGCTGAATCATCCCGTTGTCTGTCAAAAGTGTCGCGAGACCAAATATTTTTCCTGTTGCATAGATGCATTTATTATCCTTTTAAAAAAAAATACAGGAATTGTATGAAATAAGGAATATCAGTAACAACTGGCTTAAGGAAGATATAGATAAGTTGGAGTTTTGAATTTGAATATAGCTGCAATAGGGTGTAAAGTTGACGACATGTATTTTTTCAGTATAGGCAGGTCGATGTAATAGGGTGAATAGTCAACGTAGAGCTTGCAGTATTTATTGTATGTGTAGCTTTATGTTCTCGTTTCCCGTAGAAATATCGGGGTAAAAGTATCCTACTTATTGATCCAGACTTTTTGCTATCTATGTGCCAAATTTGATCCAAATCCATTTAGTAATTTTTGCGTGAATGACTAACAAACATCCGTCCATTCAACCATCCTCACATATTTTTGCATTTATAATGTTACTGGCGGCCTTACGCGGTTTCACCAGCGTGGTTCCCGTGTTAATATCGGGATAATTTGTAGCATATGTAAGTAGAAAACGAAAAATATGTAGCATAATTCCGCAAGAAAAACTTACATGCAAGATGCAACCCCCGCCCGCCCGCAAATAAATGCAGATGCAGCCCAGTGACACACCTTGCACCTTCACCGACTACTCTACACGTGTTTCGCCCACACACGGAGCATCCTCAGGAGTTGTTAGACCGTGCAATACCAGCACCGAGTCTCGGTGCTGGTATTGCACGGTCTAACAAGGTGTGTTACTAGATGTGTCACTGTGTTGCATCTGCATTTATTTGCTCGGTGCATCTTGCATGTAAGTTTGTCTTGCGGAATTATGCTACATATTTTTCGTTTTCTTCTAAGATATGGATTTCCGCCAAGTAACGCCTGATTCTATCAAATATGTAGCATTTGTTTTATACTATTATTGTAAAACTTTCATCCAAATCGCCGTGCAGTAGTTTTTGCGTGAAAGAGTTACCACATCCATCCATCCAAACATCTTCATCATCATATTATATTAGTAGGATAGGATCAGTAGGATAGTAGGATTAGGTTTAGTATGACTGTGTTTTGTATTAATGAAGATATGGAGAAGTGGCAGAGAGTTGTCTATCTATCACACTTGAACCGATCAATTCAACCAATTCGCTTTCAAGTACGCTCAGCTGGCAGACAGATAACCATACAACCTGTATGATTTACAGGAACATCAGTTGCTTCTTATTATATTCAATGGCTTTTATAACGGTCAACAAATAGCATTAACAAACAAGATTATTATTTACGTAAGCACATCTTAAGTTTATTCGCGTACCGAATTATAGTGCATTTCTAAATCCGTACAAGTCGTTTAATTTAATTATTGTTTAATGTTAGATAGCTTAAACTTTGTCCAAGAATTGAGCTGTCAAATCCACAAAGTTTTTTTAATCCGACTGATAAGTAACTCTCGCGTTAAAACAATCTTAAATACTCTTCCTTGTTTTCTCAATAATATCTATTTCTTGGAAAATACTGAAGTATATCTATTGTACTTACATCCCTATTACTCCCTTAAATCTATGAAGTTACTAGTTTGGCAGTAATAGGCCTTGTATTGGGGAAGGTTTAGACAGTTGAAATTATAGTTAAGTATGTTGTTTGTGGTTATAAACTTGGTAACGCGAGTTCCTTAATTACGTCTTAAAATGGCGTCCTTTCTTTTCGCTTATTATTGTATGTCATAAAAACTTTTGGCATAAACTCACTAGGCATAATCATCAAATATTACAATCATCAAACCGCATTATTTTCTTTTGACATAAACTTCATTAGGCATAGTTATTTAAAGACATTATTTTAATAAGCATAAATAATGAAATCCCTAGTTTCTTTTTGGCATAACTATCGGTGGCCCTGAAGTTCTTTAGCATAACTATTGAAACCCATATTGATATTTTGTCATGGAATTCTAGTATCTTCTATATTTACGAGTAATCTTGTACATAATTTCAGTGACGAAAACGAACACTTTAGTGCAATTTAGAGCCGCGAAGGCGCGGAGGGCGAGGTGGCGTGCCGAGGAACAGGTGGCTTAAAAGGTCGCCGCCGCGAATGCGAAAGCCGAAGCTGCGGTGGTCACCTTTAAAATCATCTGCGACGATAAGCAGGCGTGGGCCCACCGGAGCCCCGCAGCGCCGGAGCATGCTAGTAGCATGCCCGTAGCATGCAGTAACAACATTATTGATAACTAAACTAATAAATATATATATATAGTTACATAAATTGTACCAAAGCCAATTTATGGTTCGAAAAGCACCAACATATCAAAGTTTTGAACTAAATCTGCATTTGGTCGTGTTCTAAAACAGTCATACGCGGATTCTAGCTAACTTGCGCGTAAATTAATTACGTTGATATTCAACGTACCGCCAGTCTATTAAGTCTCAGAAGCTCATTGATATTATTTATTTGGTGAAGCTTTGAAGTTGCAGAGTTCACTCGTACTGTTTCACATGTGAGGGAATGCGGGGAAATCCAATTCTTGGCACGGGACAATTCAGTCGCGAAGATTTAGAGCTCATTCCAGCTGGCGTAAGTTATTCGCTCATGAACATCTGGAGAGACCAATTTTAGATTGAAATTGTTACCTCATGGCACGAAATTGAAAATTTAATTCTACCCAATATTGTCCCGATTCCGTCGTTTAAGAATTTAGTGGAAGTTCTTAATAATGGTTTAAATTAGTTTTTTTAAGTGGTAGAGATTATTGTGCAGATTAAACTGTGGTGGTGTAACTACAAAACAGGGTCTGAAGTTACACTTAGCCAGAACCGATGTCATTTCGGTATTGGTAAATGCGTCTTTGTTTTGTGCTATCACGACATTTTGAAGTGACACCATGGATGTCGAGGTGCAGGTTTTAAAGCGAATGCGTGATAGTTGACCAATAACAAAATAAGCATAGTACTAGTGATATTGTTGTTAGTTAGACTTTATATAGTAACTCTATAAAGTTCACCGGCGTGGTTCCCGTTCCCGTGGAAATATCGGGATAAAAAGTATCCTATGTTCATAACCAGGCTATTTACTATCTGTGTACTAAACTTCATCCAAATCCGTTCAGTAGTTTTTAAGTTTATTCGTTTCAAACAAACAATCAAATCTTTTCTCTTCATACTATAAATAACGGATCCTCGCGGTTTTACCCGCGTGGTGCCCGTTCCCGTGGGAATATCGGGATAAAATATAGCCTACATCACTCGGGAGAAATGTAGCTTTCTAATGGTCTATGAATTTTCTAAATCGGTCCAGTACTTCCTGAGTAGCGCGTTCAAACAAACAAACTCTTCAGCTTTATAATATTGTATAGAATAGATATACAAAGCCAATTTATGGTTCGAAAAGCATAGCATACCTATAGTATAGATAGAAGCTAGCTTGGTGTACCATTACGGCGCCGTTAAGCAACTTGCCTTAATCAGGTGCTCCCGGCTGAAATTGCAGTCCCTGTTAGCATTGGGATCACGTGGAGGGTTAAAGACCCTTATTCACTACACCTATCCTGATGATTTATCCGAAATTTCATTGTATTATGCTAATTATTTCCTTAATGCGATCGAGGCGAATGAGTATTTGTTTTAAATTCATTAGTATTCAAGGTTAAATCTGAGTGACATGAAGATAGGAGGAGTTTAAATTTAAAGAATTAGCCATTGGTAACGACGACTGTCTAAAATAGGCGATCGTATACACCCACTAACTCGTTTCGGACTAATGTCATGAATTAATTGTCTGACAATATTAAGAGATTAGAAAATACCTGTTTCTTTTGTTATGAATTATAGAGGCTGATAGAGTAGTTAATTTGGAGCTTATTTCTCTAGCGATCGTTAATATTTTTTACAACCATTTAAAATACTTAAATGACAAAGTTCCATATGAAACCTTCAGACATTCCAAAAGGGATTATAAATCAAGCAGACTTTAGTATGCAAAACTTTAAGTAAATCCATGATTTATAATTCTATTATGTTTCCCCTCATTATATGCAAAACGATTGGCCACACGGTTCTCCTTTGAAACACTGCTTTCTTTAGATAACTGGCCGTAGTTGCCACTTCTGTGTGTATAATTTATTTGAAAACGGGACTCAAACAGCCGCGATTCGAGCAATAAAATTGAAACATCAAAGAGCTAGTTCATGGAAAACGCAGATCGCAGTGGCACTGCGACAGTTTTTTTTTCTTCAGCAAATGAGGTTAGGTTTTTGACTACAGAGCTTATTATAAATTAATTATAAACATCGACTTCAATAAGTAAAAATAAAGGTTTTGGAGTCGGTGCCAGCCAAGGCGTACAAATTTGCACTTCTATTATTTATATTTTTATTTTTCTTGCCTTGGTTGGCACCGACTCCAAACGTTTTATATTTTAATTTTTGAAGTTTTATTTCATATTTTTTTATTACATTATTACTTACACTAAAAATCAATGATGTCATCCACGCAACAACTATTGCCAAAACGTAAATTATATTTTTCAGCATTACGAATAAACTGCTTGCTAGATCTTCGTACTCGTTTTATGGGATCACACTTGAAATATCTTCTTTCAGATAAAAAAAGAATTATCAAATTCAGTTGATAGCTGACGAAGTCATTATAAAACATACAGAAAAAAAATCTACTTGAGAACCTCGTCCTTTTTTTAAATCGGTTAAAATTGTTGGTTTGGTTGATTGTTTTTGGCTTTTATTTGTGTGAAATATCATGGTTTCAACAATGAACTCGATACAGGAAAATCGTCTGCTTTTTAAATATTTTCCGTGTTATATTATAATGATGCATTAATTAATAACTGATTCATTTTTACTAGATTTTTTTATCACAAGAAATGATTTTAAAGGAAACAATATTAGAAAAGTAATAATAATAATAACAGTTACCTACTTTATAATATTAGTATGTATATACATACATACTAATATTATTACCAACTGCCAATTAACACATTTAGCGCTAAAGAAACATTTTTAAATGACATTGCATTTCAGTAATTTAGTATTTTTTTTATAGTATTTCAGTAGTTTTGTATATTCATACATACTTATATAATAAAGTAGCGCTAATTCTTTAGGGCTGAATGTGTTTAAAACACCACTCCGTCACTTTTGACTTCAAACGAATTACTAAAATGCAATGCCATTTAAATGTTTCTTTAGCGCTAAATGTGTTTATTGGCAGTTGGTGATAGTCGGCCTTATTTTTAAATATTATGATAGTTACAGCTTTTAAAGAAAATGAGCCATATTATTATGATAAAGTAGGTAACTGTTATTATTAGTTTTCTAATATTGTTCCCTTTAAAATCATTTCTACCAACAATACGTTCATACCTAGTAAGGAAAACCTGTTATGGACCATACTTCTATTAACTTAATTTTGTTATATACATTTAGAATACGCTGTTGGTTTTCTAAGAAAATAAATAAATAAAGTAACTCTGTCTGTCATTCACGCTAGGTTGTTTGACGAGTATTAATATTCAAAAGGTACAGTCGGGGACCTTCCCGTTTAACCAGTAGAGTCTTTTTAGGAAGCGTTACCTATTTAAAAAGGTTATTGACTTACAGAAACCGTTTATATCATAAATAATAGAACATTAATAGGTATTTGATTTGAATCATACATTTATTCTTTAACCTTATTACTTTTCGAATAAACGTTTCTCAAAAAACTCTACTGGTAAACCGGGAAGTTCCGTGATTGTACCTATGGTAAAAAAATACTTAAATAATTCTTCTGATCATAGTTTTTTGTGTGCAGTGCGGACCTAAAAATGCAGTTCCAAAGCCACATTGTGTAAACGTGAATAGCTCTTAATGAAGTCCCATTCTGCAAAGTAGGTCGCGGTTAGGAAGGCGAGTATTTGGTGCAGACCGGGATCGGTGACCGCCTCTGTTTCAGGGGTATTACCTATGAAATGGTAGAGAAGCTTTTGTTATTAAAAAAGTATTGAGGTAAAAAGATAAAGTCGTTTCGATAGCAAATGTTTTTGGAAGTAGGGCGAATTTTTTCATTAAAGATACATTACTATTAAAATATTGTCAAATGCCAATATAACCTTATTCGATCCCCTTAGATATAAAATGAAACTTTTAGAAATAAAACAACTTTTGCGGAAATTTTGTGTGATTTATTTACCCGAAATAGGTATATATTTGGTACTATAATTTTTTGGTTTATTTGAGGTTTTTTAGGTTCCCGACGTTCCGGCACCTTTTCAATTGGTCACGGGTTGACAGTCAAATTATAGTAACAAATATATATTTTGGGTCATTAAATCGCATTAAATTTCCGCAAAAGTGGTTTTATTTCAATTATGAGTGCGCGAAGAACTTAAGATGTGCTTATGTGAAACTTTTAGAATTAAAAATTTTTCATCTTTGTTCAAACTTAGATTAAAAAATGTTACAAGAATTTTAAATATTTCTTTTTAAATTCAAGTCTTACGATATCAAAAAAAATATTAAACTGATTTCTATAGATTACTGCATCAGTCCCCCGTTTCAGCGCAATTTTAGATATATTGTTTCAATAATTGCTCCAGGGAAATCTGCGACGAATTTAACAAGTGAACCAGTAGAAAGTTTATTTTGGGATTAGCAAGCGGTTATATCAGGCTTCATTCAGGCTCTTCGCAAACTTTTAGTAGTGGTTAAAATAGTGGAAGAGTAATAAGTTTGCTGATTATTTGTGTACCCGCTGTTTACCCGCGTAGTTCCCGTTCCCGTGGGAATATAAAAAATCCTTTTTCTGTGCTAGGACCCTGTATGCAAAATTTCAGTTTAATCGGTTCAGTCGTTTGGGCTTTGCATTCTGTCAGTCACGGTGTTATTTTATTAGTTTTGTTGTTTATTGGACGACCTCCGTGGTAGAGTGGTACGTACACCGGTTTCTAGGTGTCGCCTACTTTGAGGTCCTGGGTTCGAATCCCGGTAGGGGCTAATGTTTGTATGACGAATACGAGCATTTGTACCTGAGTCATTAGAGTCCAGTAGATTTATGGAATTGTGTGAATTATAGTCGCAATCCCTTTCGGAACATCTTTTAAATGACACTTTATTTGACACTGTATGGAGAATACATTTGAAAGATATTTTCGTCTGTCACTTTGCTTAGACAGTTCAATTTCGTTCATTCAATACTTTTCAAAACGCGTCCCGATCCCAATCCCTATCAAATGTCAAATAGTGAAGGCCTGAAGTCCTTTAGTCTCAGAATGTCCAATTTGCAAAACGTCATGTGTTAGCAAAATGTCCAAGTCGCAGAATGTCCAAGTCGCAAAATGTCCAAGTCGCAAAATGTCCAAGTCGCAAAACGTCCAAGTCAAAAGTTCAAAGTTTCTTAAGCAATTATGAAATGCAATATCTTTCAAATGACGAATTAAAAGGGATTGCGATAGATTTTAAAATTCGACAATAGGCCCCCTGGTTATGAACATAGGATACTTTTTATCCCGATATTCCCACGGGAACGGGAACCACGCGAGTTAAAGCGCGAGCAGCCGCTAGTAATTGAAATAAAACAACTTCATTATATTGCACTTATAATCCGCAACAGTTGTTTTATTTTACTATAATGCCGGGTACAGATTGGTGAAATGTAACATGCAATGTAACATTTTCCTTACATTTTAAGGTGTTCGCGAGCGCACTACGCTCCCGCTGCGTGCAATACTCCATACTACTCGTGTTACATTGCATGTTACACTTCACCAATCTGTACCCGGCCTTAGGTTTTTTAATCTGATACTACTTTATTTAGTAGCCATGTATTATTAACATTATTAATTTGGACTCCGATGAAATATAAAAGTTATTTTATTTCTTCATCATAGTTAGTATAATACAGAACAACTGTTAGTTTAAGAAAGGTCTCTTTTTTTTCGAAAGTTTTCAATTCTTTTTTCTTTTTTTACTTTGATAGCTCAATCTTAAACAGTAGCTGCAGGAACAATTTAATATTAATATAACCATAAATATTTTGAACATTGTATATTATTAAGATAGACTTGCTATTATTAGTGATATTTTTTTTATATTTAAATGAAATAATTTATGGGCTTAGATATAAAAGAACAGTATGTTTCAATAAAAAATGGTAGGATTGTCTTGTTAGTTACATACGATGATATCTTTGAAACAAAACAGAATTTAGTAACAAAATACCAAATTGTTCGTATGTTGAAATAAAAGCTTATCTATTCGATTCGCGATTAATTCTCTAAAAGTTAGTCTGACTAATAGCTCCTGCCTATTTAAAAATAGTAGCCAAACATTCATCAAAGATTAAAGCTATTCTATTGAAAAAAAAAAATAGAAATAATACGAATTCTAACCTCCAACCTACAATAAATCCACATCGGAATAATATAAATTGCGCTTAATGTTTCTTGGTTAATCTGTTCCGTTGTCGCGAGTTGATTAATGATTAATGCTTTCATACGCTCATATGCCGATTACTGTTAGAACATTTAAAAAATGTTGCCGCGCTATCACTGTTTTATACATTAAGCTGTGATACAAGGGTGTGTTACCGTTGGACATGTTTTATTGGGATATACGGAAATAATCTGTTTTTACTGTGCTAAAATAACTTAATTGTTGCATCCTGCTGACTGTGGAATAATTGCGTAAAATTTTATCTTTGATGTTTAAAATTGCAACAAACTTTTTTACTACCTACGCTATAATGAAAGAGTTTTGTGATGTTTGGATTTATGGCAATCATCTTTAAATATGTATAATCATATAGTATTAGACAATTTTTTTTTTGTAAAGCTGTTGGTTTGTTGTCTTTAATGCATGCCGTTGTCACCAATAATTAAGGTTTCACTTTGTTCTGAATGTTATTATGGGTGAGTCTTCTTTTTCTTTTTGTTTGGTGTAATCTTGTTGGTGATCCAAATAAATAAATAAAATAAATAAATTGTTTCAAGTATTAGTTACTAATATTTAATCATGATTGAAATAATTACAACAATTTGACTCTTGTCTTATTTAGCCATGTCAAACCAAGCAACTACAGATACATTTATCAATAGGTATTTTTACTTTCTCCTGATAATAATTTGAAAGTCTAGTATTTTTTAAAGTATTTTTCTATTTATAACTTTTTAATTTTGCATTTTACAATGCTATTTTTAATGTGGTAAAGCAACGGGATCCCGTCAGGGCGACATGAGACAAGTAGCTTTTTTATAGTATATTTTCTTATTAGTATTTACCATATTTTTTCTATTATTATTATTTATCATAAAACTCTGTCTTAATAAAAACAGACAAGGAGCCAAAGCACAACGGTACCAACCCAAATAAAAGCTCATACGCTTAATACCTGCCCCTAATCATTTATTAATGAAACATCGCCTAATATATTTGGTTGATTTGACTTCGATGTAGATTTCTTTTCCACAGATTAGGGACACCCACGTGTTTTATCAATAATCCATTACTGTGTACCGCAAACAATAAGACGCGTTATCAGTGCTTTGCCTATCGCTCGATGATGAATGGATCCTGCGGTACATTAGAAAATGTCAATAAATAAAAAGTCAATATCTCTAAACTCATCTTGGAGACTTGGAGCTGAGATGAAAAGGTACAGTCCGTTAGAAGGATCTTGTAAGATTTCTCTTATATCTGGTTTCTAGGTGGCTAGTCTAATTTGAAAAAAGGTTTTAAGGCTTCTTGGATTAAAGAGTTCTTATTCAATTGTTGGGAAATTTATAGACAAATATAATTTTATTATTTTGTTACCAGTAGCTGGAATCAGTGCTATTTGCAAATTTCCACAAATAGGATTTAGGTTGGTGCAGTATATAGATAAACAAACGATTAACAATTTCGACACCTTGTATCATAGGCCTATATGAGCATATTTTAGTCTGCCCCTTTCAGATTTAAAACAGTCAGAAACAGTTTCAGTTCTCTTCTAAATTATTTAAAGAATTCGCTCCGAATAGTTTGGATCTATTTCAAACCATTTGGACGATTTGTCAGTCTTTTTAAACGGAATTGAACGAAAAGTATAAATCGAATACGCCACTTTATTCCGCATCGGAATATTGAATTATTGTTTCTTTGCGGTCGTCTTTTGTTATGAAAATTACAAGACCTAAATGCGCAGGCAGGGCGCATCTTGGGCATCAGAGGTTCGTTTCGTATCTTCTCATACTCAAGTAATCATACTGCGAGCGAACTTATTTCTACTCAGTTTAGTTTAAATACTATATAAACTAAATTAATACGCACAGCTTTTGACGTTTATCTTAAATTTAGCAACCATTTAAATAGCGCCACCTGTTAGCGGCCATAGCGGCAAGAGGTGACCGTTTTGTTTGTTAGTATAGCTTTCATAACAACAGCGAAATTCACCTCTTGCTGCTAGATTCGCTAGTGCCGCTAAGTAGGAATTCTTCCGAAGCTAAAACAAATCAAATGTCTTTATTGCATCATGAGTCATCGATGTGGTCATCGAGATATACAAATAGGGTAACCAGTAGCAAAAACATGAACCCTGGGTATCGAAAAACAGGAAAAAATAATTTTCCGAAAGAAAATATATAAAATTATATAAGACCTTATAACGCACACTAGGCAACCTAGCGGCAGCCAGTCGAATATATGACAGCCACGGAATCCTGGCTGCGGCAGCCAAATGTCTATTTGCTGCTAGAACTGGCTGCTCAATTATTTTGGCTGCCGCAGCTACGCTGCCTAGAGCGCGATGAGTCTGAGTTTCTTTAGTATTTGGTTTGTTTAACATTCGTAGTATCTTTAGTAGTGTCATCTTCACTTCTCCTACCTCATAAATGTAAGCGACGTTGACTGCCTAGCTCAAATAAAGAATTATGAAAATGCAAACAAAGATTATCTCTTTATTATACCGGATCTGGCGGCGACTGTACTGGAACCGGTAGCAGCCAGTGGCGAGATAACTGGAGTTATGCGTTTAAGTTCAACATACGCCTAAGTTGCCTACGCGCACAATTTGCTCCTATAAACTGGCTTGGTTCTTGTACCATTGTTAGATGGTATAATGACTTCAGATTGGTGATTAGCGAGTTGAAGTTATGATAGCAAGGTTGTTTCGGAAAATTCATTACTTAGGCTTAAAACTTAATTGTATAAAAAGAGTAAAAAAAGGTTTCACTTTCCCTTCTTTAAATTCTTTTGGCATCAAACAATATACCTTTTAAACCCCGTTGAAACAACTAAACAAGCAGTATTTTTTTCCAAAAAACTTTCTTTAATAACACTAATTACAAGGAAAAAAGTTTTAATGTCTTATCGAATACAGAGCAAATAATAAATTCAAAACAACTTTAATTTGATATCATTTATGAAACTTTTAACAAAGTTCTTTTATTTTTCTTCAAAACATTTTAATTAGAACATTTTTTTTCTTTCTGCGCACTGAACAAAAAAGTTTTGCTTGTTTTTTAAGAAAAGAATTCCTTTGAAGATGTTAGGAAATACGAATAGATTCATCATTAAAATATATTATGTGTTTTTTTATTTATTTAATGTAAATAACAATAATTTATTAACATAAAACGTTATGTAAAATGGTATAGTTTTAATAAATTAACTGTAATTCATATTATAATTATTACGAAAATACAATTTGAAAGAACAAAAAAATATATATAAAATATAAACATCACTCTCATAACCACACTGCAATATATATATTATGGGTCTAAAGGTGTTGTCTGTAGGCCTAGCACAAAAAACTTTCGAGTAAGTGTATAGTGATGGCAGCCTATCGCCTACATAATTAGTGTCGAATTGTCGATGGACTGCTCCCGTCCAGCATGTTACAATATTATGAAACTACAATTTAGTAGACTGCGTATTATAAAGTTAGTATAAGTGACTTGTAAGTCTTCTTAAGACATTTCCTCAAACTCCCTGACTAGTTCAAACTTCGACGAGTCACACTTTGTGAAGTGCCAAGTTGATTCTGATTACATTCGCCGTCTTTTGATCTGTTTCTGATGAAGTATACAGCAGTTTATGGTACAACGTAATTAAATAATCTTCGTGTAAAAAATATATACACTTCGTGTTACGTGAATGCAGTAAAATAAAGTGTTTCATTGCAGGCAAAAAATATAAAATATAATTATTGTAACATGGATTCATAATCGCTAATGTTTCATTTTTAACTTGATACCTGAACCCGTTGGTTAGAAAATAATATAAAGAGACAGACAGATATCACTTTTTCTGTCTTCTTCCTTTTCAAAATCTCGAGGAGTAAATAAAAAAAATAAAATATCTTTTTGCGTTGTTATAAAACAAAACAAGCCTTAAACACTCTACTGCCTGCACCATTTCACTTAATTACGGACAGTGTAAACGGATGTCTTGATTCACCATAAAATTTTCTTCTTTAACGCGTTTTTTCTAAATGTGTACTTTGAGCGTTACAGTTAATTAGACAGTCGTTGAAGAGTCGCCTTGTTTCCGTATCGCTGCGTACGGCTGATTGTCAATACGCATCCTGTTTTAATTGAATTGGACATCGAACTTGTAACACTAAGAGGTCAAAACACCTATAGATTGATGAGTTAGATAAGATAGTTGGAACTATTTGGACGAGAGAACTGTAACACCTCTTGTACAGTCAAGTTCTAAACTATCAACGGTGCCGGAGAATAACGTCATATCTGCGTTGCAGTTGTTTCTCAGAAAAGCTGTTTAAAGTTTTGAGGAAACATATTTCGGAAACCTGGCGTTTTGATATTTTGCCGACGAAACCTGTTATTAATTATTAATATCGTAATTATTTATTTTAAAAGATAGTGGGTTCGATGTTTATATATGATATTTTATGATGGACTTATTGTAGTCACATGCCTACATCTTTATTTAATGGAAACTCTTTAGAAAAGTGAGGGAGCTATATGAAAATACAATGTTTTTTTTATTGAACTGATATTTTGTCTTATATGAATTTAAGTTGACTGATATCTAACTGGTATCGAATGTGTAAGGGAATTAAGTTCGCGTTTTGCTGCTCTTTGTATACAGCAATAAAGTTTTAAGTAATTCTTACATTTTACACATTTTTTAAATAACATTTTAATATGAAATAATGTGAACCACAGTTTCCATCAAATAACGGTCATAATAACGCGAATCGGTGCGCACACGCTCGTTGTCCACTCAACAACGTAACGACGACTGTTAGGTCAGACAACGCTCATTGCCCCCGCCCCGCACGGGTAGTCACATATGCGGTTCGTTCGTTTTACCGCGCAATCATGACATTTAGAACGTTGTTAAAAAAACAGAAACTCACTCAAAAACTATAAGGGCATAAAAAATATAATATGTCAGCTGTACATTCCTATGAAAATAATAAAAGAAATCAATTTTCGTATTATAATCACATATGACGTTGTTCTTCGGGATCGTCGCTATAACGTTGAATTCGCCACAAAGTTTAATGATGTAAAGTGCCCCGTAAACGATCGAGATTTCTGTCAGATTTTCAATGTCAATTGATTTGTCCACTTGGGTTCGTTCGATGTGTTTTGCTACCGGAAATTTATTTGACAAACGTGTTTGTCAAACAAATTTTTCAAATAGATTCGATCGTTTAACGGGCTTTTATGCATCTAATTGTGTGTTTATAGTTAATTTGCAACGATATTTATGGAGTACACGGTAAGGACCGAACGTCTCGCGTCGTTGGATCCTTGGAAAAGGCCTATACCTATGTGACTGAGATGATCACGATGAGACGAATTGTTATTTTATTGTAAATATAAAGTTACGTTTTTCAAAGTATAATCATTTTTCAATGTAATAATTTAAAGATCCCTAATGGAATAAAGACCCGACTTACAACATATTACAAAAAGAAATATTCTTGAATTAAATTTGGTATCTCAAGTAGAAAAGATATTTCACTGAGGACATAGTTTCATTAAAAACCAGTCAACATAATCGAAAGAAAATGCATTTCGTCCCAATACCTACTAGAGATGTTCTTATCAAAAAATCTCTAAACCTCACTATGAAGGATGGCAGTACCTACTGTTGTGTCACATCGTTAAGATTTTATCCCTTTCTCAACGAGAACTAATCTCTCGTGATGCGACTTCACAATGGAAGGGTTGAATAATGGGACAAATTTTTTACTATTTTATTTTGTATGAAACCTCTAGGGACGCGTCTCGCATGACGGATCGATCTTATTGTCAGAAAAAATGTCCTACCAACGTATTTCTTGGATCTTGTTCAAATATATTTATGTTAAAATAAAAAAATGGTAATGAGATTTCCATACTTTTGAGAGCTTGTACTATACCCATAGCACATACAAAAAGAAACCTCCAGATAAACCCAACTATTTATATTCATCATAATAATAATATTTTTTGTGTGACAATGTGTATGAAACTTATCAATTAATTGTTTTATACGTAAAGAATAAAGTAAAACTTAAAAAAAATAAGTTCAAAGTATCTATGTACATAGGTAGATTGAGATAAATAACACGTTCAAAACCTACACATAAAATATCCAGTAACAATGGCCAATTTACACGAAGTTTTGACAAGTTAGTAATGCAAACATCTGTACTTAAATATTTTTATTCACATCAACTTATCTGTCTCATTATTAGGCAAGTTAATCAAATGACTATCAATCTAAGCTTTAGCGTCGTCATTATAAAGGTGGAAATCATGACACGAAATAGCTAAATGTATAAACAAATTGACAGCATGCCTTGTTTGTGGAGGCATGCCACACACGACCCGTATGGAGAGAGCGCCTCTTAACATCAGAACTGCTTATATGCCTCTAGCTAATTTAAGTAGCATTGTGAACATCACAAGAGGCGCGTTTGAATAAGATTATCATGAGCCTAGAACCCGTTGGGAGTCATTGGTCATAAATCATAACCCATAAAATGCGACTGACAATAACCTTTTTCTTCCACATCGCTTCCTAGACGAAATGTAACCAAATGAATTCGAACCTTATCACCCGGGAATTGAGACGCGAAATCATTTAGTTAGGGTCTAGTGACGAACGAGAAGTAAGTATCGTTAAAATGACAGGCGAACTTAATATTCCGTTTGATCGGACCAATTGTTGGTATTGTGTCTAGCGTCGGTTTTGTGTAAGCGAAAAAAGAACCAATGTAATAAGCGTGCAGTGTGTATAACAAGAATTCGGGGTTGGAGGACAAGCATCAATCAAATTAGACACTCAGTTTTTGGGTAATCTAGAGATTTTAAGAGCGTGAATGATCAATGGGTCTTCGTTTGTAATGAGGCTGTGTGCCTGTAACATGTCATTGCTTTCCGCGCAAACGTATTTGACTGACAGTATCTTGCCGTGAGAAGCGTTTTATCCACCGTTATTTTTAAAGGTTAATTTTATTGATCTCCAGTGAATAAAAAGCTGACATTGAATTCACATTAATTTTGAAAAGATTTTGTGGCGGAACATGTTGGCACTAAGAGGTTTATTATTCATATTTAAGTTTATGTTACGTTAAATTATGATGAATATAAAATTACACAAGTCATTGCGTATTTTAGAACTGTTTACAATGTAAACACAAGTCCGTTTAAATATTATTAACTGCAGCTAGTTTCTGTTTCAGTATTCTTATCTCAACATGACGATAGATGCAATCTAAATGACTATTCCAAGCACAATGCGTGCTATCGAAGCTATGCTCAATAACGGATCCTTCTTGATTCTTTTTATTTCGTATGTCCCGACTAAATTGGAATTCATGTAGGTTATTGTGGCCGGGGGAATTAGATCCTTCACATTCAAAACCGACTATCCTATTGAGACCTCTCGGAAGGGAACTGGATCTGATAAGGTAGATCGTCGATAGGGTCCCTTTTTCTTTGCGCGACACCTTTGTCATGACAAAGGGGGCTGTTTGGTCTCAACAGTGGCATCTGAATAGGCTTGCAATAACACGTCCTGGCCGAAAGCTCGCATCCCGCGAGATCAACCGCAGATATACTCCTCTTTCTAAAGATTTATTAATCTCTCTCTTTCGCTGGAACAATGAACGCTTTTGGTAGGCACCTGGTGTTTTTTTTTTCTCGGCTCAAGTATGCTCGAGACGTGTATTCAGTTTTTGCTTGACGCTCGAGTGAGGTAAGTGGAGCTAGAGAGTGATTGTGGCTACTTCAAGTATTTTCCCGGTCTCAACGAAACGATTGTATAATAATGGTTACCTACTTTGTCTTTTAATTTTACTTCGTCCTTGGCTTTGATAGAACAAATTAAATCAGTAAGGAAACTTTAAATTGTGGCAATTGATTGATTGTGTATCATGAATTTTGTATATTGAATCAATTCGAGGTAAATTCCGCTTTCACGTTTGAAAATTTAGAAGCTTCTTTTGTTGTTTTTTGTTGACTTAAATTAATGTTTAATTCACTTCTCGGAATATAATCCTGTACCCCAAAGCTAAAGCCCGATGCGTCAGATGATCAAGTTACGCGTTTAATTTGTCTTGATCGCGTGTTAGGGGACGGCCGCAATAAATAATGTTTTTTATCTTGACATCACGGCTCTAGGCAGAAATTCTTACACGTCCATTCGCTGAATCAACGCTCTTTACTCTTATCTCTGTATAAATATTTAGGGCTTTAAGTTTCTGAAAAGATGAAGTCCAACAAAAAAGTGAAAGCTCATTTATTAGAATTGAAATAGGTTATATTTTGTAATGTTCTTTTTTATAAATCTGTTTCATTTTTGGTTTGTGGGAGATAAAAGGATTGGTACTAATGCCGTTCAATGTAAAAACTTCATTACTTTAGAATCCAAGTTTGACCCTCTAAATAAAATTAAATCGTTATTTCGTAATGCTTAAAGGTCATAAAAATGATAAACTGTTTGTATTGTATAGTGTTTTATAAAAGTCCAAACATCCATAGAGGACAATGAAGACGCAATGTGCATTTTATGATCTAACAATGACATTGGGACATCAGCTGCATCGATTGTAGACGCCACATCTTGATAACGAACCCACATTTTGGCAAATATATCACAGCGGGATGCCGTCACAATATTTTAGTATCTACGACTGAATCTGTGTGGTGGGATTGTTTTTTTTTTATTTTAAACCAATGTGCAAGCCCCTGCTTCACTGACTAGCGTATCAACGAATTTGTAGGAATTTCATTACTCACATATAATTATTGAAATATTCATAATACAATCTGCTGTTTCCTAGAACTACGACGTCCAAAGTTATTTGTTATCATTCTTATTTTTAAAGATATTTAAAGATTTGACTTCTTTTTGAAGCGAAACTATCACTTTTATTATTGTATCTTCGTATCTACTACTTATTAGCTACAGATCTTATTTAGTACCTTAAAAAACCTTTAAGCAAACCAGAAATACTTCCTCTTGCATTCAAACAAATCTCAAATGAATTCTCACTGAACATTTCCGATTTGTTAACAGTGTTCGACATGGGAAACACTACACCACAACTTAATAAAAAATAAATAAATAACGAAACTTAAAACTTCTTTTAATGTTTTGATCACTCCTTATGTTCCCAGAAGGTTGCACAAAAGGTAGTGGGATCTCTCGAAAAACTATGGTTTCGTCCCAAACCTCGATTCCATTGTGTGATATATTAAACCGCCCGCCCTTTCTTAAAATTATTGTCAAGGAATGATATGATGTCTTTATGTCCATTGTGGGACACTTATCTGATTGTACACCCTACTATTCATAATGGTTTCGGAGATGCACTGCTATATTTAAATCTTTATTGTTGTTTGTGTTTTCGTGTTCTTTAATGTAGTCAGTCTCATTATTTTGATTGTTCTAGGTATGGAACTGACCTTTTATAAGTTCTGTAAAGCTCTACAATCCTTCGGCTCATGCAGTTGAGCTATGATCATATTTTTCTTTGATCATTATTTTTAAAGGGGGTTTTATCCTTTTTGGATATGCCAAGCCAACCCTGTCATACCTATACAATAATTACATCACATTAAAGTGCTCTATATATATACTTATTATAACTTAAATTAGTTATCCGCCTCTGTGGTTTAGTGGTCACAACCACCGGTATCAGACCCAGGTGTCCCGGGTTCGAGTCCCAGCGGGGGAAACATATGTATTCGGTTTAATTCGTGGTAGGACTTTTTGAAAGTCCGTCTGGCTAGCTACTACTATCTTATCTAAGCCTGATGCCATAACAACAATGTTTTCAGCATTATTGTATTACCAGCCAGTTCCTCAGTGATGAGGATTCCGGGAGAAGCTCGCTTCCGTCTTCGGCCTTATATAATACTTAACATCAGGTATGATGAAGGCTAAGAGTCTCCCCGTTTTTAATTTAAAGAAAACAAGCTACATAACCATTATGCAATTTTTGATTTAGGATCTGACAAAACACTTTGGATCATTCCTACATCAAGGCGGTTTATGTTGAAGGTTAAAAAATTCTTCTATCTTATTATTGTTCCTTACACAATCCACCAACAAATGTTGCACATTTTCGATTTTATTACAAGAAGTACATTTCACATGAGTCAGCCTTTTTCATTAAAAATGCAAACTAAGCCGAAGGATAGTGACCATAATATTATGAACAAATTTTTCCGTATCACTTCATTTGTAATTTTCTTTCCGTAGACATTTGTTGCATTAGTAAATATGTTTTACTTCATTTCATTTTAAGATAGTTTTTGTTTTACGGTTTTGTGACACAATTGGATGGGTGAGATGACTGCGTAATCTGTAAAAACTTCGGCAATTGAAGAAAGATTCTCATATTCACAGGTTGTATTTCCATTCTGTAAATCTATGTTTTTATACCCAAAAATCAAAGTACGGAGGTATTCAAATGAACTTGATGCAATCCATAACGGAAGAACAAGAGCTATGAAAGCAATGTCGGTTATTAGAATCTCGCGAACATTAAAACAATCATTTAGGATTAATTAAACTTGAGTACTTTGCAGTTTAAATCTTAACTTAATAGGAGTAAAGTTTAATTAATTCCAACTTATTAGAGGACTTTTTGATGTTAGCAAGTTCTTATAAACCTATAATTGTGTTTTGAAATCTGAAACCAATAATGTTTTATAGGTAATAGATATGTTACCTTTTGACGCAGACTGCTGACAATTTACAAATTGGACAAAAAACAAGCAAAAGCACGGAAATTAAAGAGATAGCAAATATAATTGGACCCATATAGGCTCTAAGCCGTGTGGTGACAGCCTAAGAATACAAGTGTCACCACTCCCTTACATGCCTAGGATGTCGTAAGAATCGACTAAGAGGCTCGACGCATTGAACACCTGTGCGAGAGAAGGAAAACTTGAAACAATCCCTCAACCAACCCGTCTGGCCAGCATGGTGGCAGTAGGCTAATAACCTCCTATGAACGCCACAATAGGCGTGAGCTAGGAGAGGCCTATGTCCAGAAGTGGACGTCCACAGGCTGATGAAGATAGGGTCTTCCCAATGTTTCACAATGCGAGCTCGTGTGGCATATCTGCATCAAGTACACATTTATAATATCATTGTCTGAAACTAATTCAAGAGTTCTTTCAATTTAAAATTTTATCGGTTCAGTCAACCAACGTACAATCGGGGAATTCCCGGTTAATCAGTAGAGTTTTTTTGGGAAACGTTTTCTCGGAAAGTACTAAGGTTAAAGAAATAATTTATTATTTATATGAAAAACCTATTAATATTCTAATATTTGTGCTATAAACGTGTTCTATATATCTGTAACTTTTTAAAATAAAGGTCCCTAAAAAATATCTACTGGTGAACCAAGAAGTTCCCCGACTGTACACTTGCTACATTCTTGAGTTATTAAATGAAGTCAAAAGGTTATGTTTATACTCAACACTTGTCTTTGACTCTGTCAAACAAGTTCCTATTTTCATAAAAAAGAAAGCTGAAATAAAACTACCTACCACAAACTATTGTTTGGATTTCATTAAAGACTTTAAAATTTACATTTATTCATTATGATAGGTAGGTACCTAATGTTAGAAAACAAACATTGGTCCCTTGCAATACCATGGGGCTTACCATAATCTGTTAGAGTAATATTACTGGTATCAAAGTAATATTGTAAGTGAGATGGCACTATAGTTTTATCCGTTTTTTACTCGTAAGACATTATACGGAAAAAGTACGTACTTTTTGTTATAAATCAATGAACGGTTAGATAATTATGTTACAAATCTGGTAGTAAGTATTACTACATTTCCTCATTACTTTATCTAGATTTGTAAAGATTCAGAAACACGATTTCGAAAAGAGAAAAAGCAAAATTTTGCAAAAAAAAAAACCCACGATGGTTTTAACCGTCGTCGTAGTTTAATTTTAATTAAATTTAATTTCAATTTTAATTTTGTTTTAAAAAAAAACATTTTGCTTTTTATTTTAAACTTTTAAGAGAGCATAGATTTTAGTCCATCATTATTTGCGTTTCTCTCTAAACGTAAATAATGATGGACTAAAATTTTACGAAAGTTAACTAATGGCAACATGTACTTATGTTGACACTAGTTACGATCATTTTGAACTTATTTTTGTAAACTACATGTTTATTTGCTTTCCGTTTCTGATAGTTTGACACAAGTTTGACAGTTTGACAGTTTGGTGGCAATAAATTGACTTAGGCGTTGTTAATAAAGTTCGCACTTATTTAGTCCGTATATAAATAAAATTTCTTCAGAAAATAGTGGAAAATGTTATCTTAAGGCTCTTATCATTCAAAAAAGAAAAAATAAGCATAGTAACTGAATCGATCTTTTCTAGTAATTGTCTATTAAAATTTACGATAGCATTGAAAATGCAAAAACTAAAAAATCATCATGATGCAGTTGTAAAAGTAACAGTGGCGGGAAAGCTCCCAATACCTACTTGAGGCCAAAATCTATCTATCTATCTCCTATATACTCTAACGTTGTTTTTTTATATAAACAACATAAAACTTACGTTTATACATATTTACTACGAAGTAATATCGTGTTTTTTTCGCCTAATCGCTCTCTCTTCAGTCGTATAGCGCCTTAATCAATATTACTTAAATATTGCAGTGACAGTTAATAATAGGGCCCTTAATTAAAATCATTATAATGCGCGTAGCACTTCTCTTTGATATTTAATTAACATGAAAGAAATGTAACTTCAACTTCACATTTTGACCATAAGAGCGCCCTTATGTCGCATGTAATAGAGGTGGTTTTCATAACACAAGTGAAAAGCCAGATGTATTGTTGACTGTACTCATAAACGTAACCAGAAAGATAACGCGAACCCGCTATCAATAAAAGCTATCAGTTGGTAAGCTTGTGGTTACTGGCAAATCTGTCGATTAGCATTTTGTGGTTAGCCGTAATGACAACGGCTTATATCTACAGCGCTTTTTTTGTTTGTAAAGTGTATCTGTAAACCGACAAATTTGTTAAGCTATTGATATCGAAATTTTATTTTAACTATTTTTGCTCATGTTTTTTTTGTATATTTATATTGATTATAGTTAACAAAAAATATTCAGAAAATTAAATTTGGTCATGAATGACTAACTATCCATGTAGGTAAATTTGTCATAGCAGTATTACTTTACCCGTCAATGGCTAAAGGCAATCCAACCGGCTAATAATTTTCTAGTTTATCTTATGAGAAACGGAATAAAATAATATTACTGACTATAATTTTTAACTGGTTTCAGAAGACTCAATTTTTTTTTCTATAATAGGTATTCTACTATTGAAATATTTATTAAATAATATAATATAATTGAAATATTGTTTTTTTAGGGATTTTTTGATTTTGATTTGGGGAAAATCAAAAAACCCCTAAAAACCTAAAAATACGGACAATTACAACTTAGTTCGTGGAAATATAGCGCGTTTGATATCCGTAAAAGTTGTTTTATTTTAATGAACAGTGCGCGCCAAAACATAAGATGTACGTAGGTATTCTACAAACTGTCGGTGTTACTGCCTCTGAACATGAAACGTTTCAGTTGTGTAATTAGTTGTACGCACAGGTGATCTGTGGTTGTACGTCTCATTATAACCTTAATGTCCGGAATACTTATACCTATCTACAATTATTGTTATATGGATAAAGAGTTTAATATATTTAAATAAAAAAAAGTGGGTACTTACTGAAAAAACTTTGTCACTGAATTTCTTGCGTTTGAAACATTGGTCTAGTTTTATTCTAACAGTCCGAATTGTGGTGTTAGATAGTGTAGGTGATAGGTAAGACATATTATGACTACTTATGTTTTCATACAAAATATAATATTGAAATATTAGCGGTCTCTAAATATCCAATAGATGGCGCTGATGTATTTAATCTCTTGAGCCCTTTTCTTCGGTCTTATTTTTTATGGTATATTTAATCGTATGTTTTTATATTAAAATTTAAACCATTTTTTCTTGAATAACTAGTTCTTATTTGCTTAAGTGAGCTTAAACGATTTTGATTTTTCCACTTATAAGTGCGAATTTTTATCTTAATACCTGCATCGCGCTTACGAAGTATTCTACCTGCCTCGCTATATAAGAGCCGCGCATGTTTGAATATCGGAGGTCCGTTTCTACGCAGTGAAGTAGTTTGAAACGGGGCTATTCTGATTCCGTTTCAGTCGCGCGCTATGTCTTTAGGGTGTGAGACACAATGCTGCTGCGATTCCAGGTCAAGGCTCCTGTGAAGGTGGGCACAAGTTGTAGACTTGACTGTTGCTGTTGCCTTGGGGTACTATATACCTCATGAGAAGCTGCCCGGGAAATGAGCTCTGGCTTCGGACCCGTACCGGTAATCGGATAGAAACTATGGTTTCGTAACGACGGTGGTAACACCTCATCACCACTGAAGTAGAAACATTTGACCTCCTTTTTGGTTAAAATTTTAACTTTTCAATCGTATTTAATCATATATATTTTTATACTTACTCGAGCCTTTAACTGCAATTTGGCATGTGATTTTATTATTTTAACATAGCCTTAGCTATTTTTCCACTGTTGTAGAACATATGACTTCCTTTTTGATAAAATATAAATAAAAAAGAAGGTCAACTTTTTTATCATAACAAATTAATTTACATCTCTCATGTTCGGTAAGTAGGTTCTAATTACCTCCAAATGGGGCTTGTAGGTGACTAATTAGCGCTCTAGGGTAATAATGTAGCTAGAAAAGCCCTAGGGCGGTAAGTAAATTAAAAAAAAACACTTCTTTCTTTCAAAAACTTCGCGTACATCTAACCATCATACTGGCAATAGACATAATGCATTCAGCCCAATGACCAAAGAGTTCGATTTGCTATCAGTCATCAATTTTAAATATCGACCGGCGAAGCTCAATTTCGATCTTGAAAAAAAAAAAAAAAGTTCTTTACTTTATTCTTTTTAATGAAAAAAGGCGGGAATAGAAAACTTTTACTTTAAATATTGTTTGTTTTTGGGATTTTTTATAATTACGTGCTAGTTAGGAAAAAACATTTTGCCCATGACCAACAAATATCACAATCTCAAACTATTAACATACCCAAAAAAACACCTGTCCATAAAATTTGAAAATTGTTCTCATTTCACTATAAATTTCAACAAATAAAATGTTTTATTCTTGTAATGCCGGTTTTTTTCTATATACCTCACAATCGAGATGTAAAGCAGAATAGTTAGCTCGGGTGTAAGCATCAATTGCACCTTTAAACTAAATATCTCGGGCTGCAATTGATGCCTTACAGCCCTTGGCTACAAATCTACTATTATTATTATACTTAAGAAGGTAATTGAGCCTTTAAATGCAATTAGGCATGTGATTTTAGTATTTTTACATAGCCTCTTTTAGTCATAAAACGAAAAATACATCACTGCTTACTCTTACAAGTTTAGGTGAATATTTCTATAGGAATTGATAGGACTCGTATCTCAAAGGGTAATAATAATCACCAGGTTGGTTTTAAATGTTTACAAAATTTTATCATCTTTGGTTCAGTATTTCGTGTTTTCGTGATTTCGTGTTGTATCAGTAACTGGCTTCCGCCGCCCCGTTCCCGTGGGAATATCGGGACAAAATAAGCCTATGTTACTTCCGTCTTTTTGTCTAAGTCAGGGGTGTCCAACATAATTTTGTGGAGGGCCAGGTTTAGTATTTTTGTAACCGTAGCGGGCCAAAAGAAAAGACAAATACCGAAGGATCAAGTAAGCATTCTTCTAGCTATTGATGTCTTCGCAGGCCGGATGAAGTACTTATGTGGGCCACATTATGGCCCGGGGGCCGTATGTTGGACGGGCCTGGTCTAAGTCATTGCCAAAAATCAAGTTGATTGGTTGCTTAGTTAGGGCGTCAAGGAAGGACAAACAATATTTCGCATTTATAATATTAGTTAGGATTAGGAGAGGATAGGACTGGATTTCGCTTCTATACTAGATAATTTTATTTCCCGTTTAACTATAGTACATTGCAAATGAACCATGCAGAATATACTTAGAAGTAGGTAATCGGATAATTTAATCCGAAGCTTTTAACCAGTTGATAGAAATTACGACAAACCAGTTAGCATTCAGTTATTTAACTATCTCGGATTGGAAAGGACTAATCTCCGCTACCTGTTCAGTTCAACAAGGGTTACCTACTTACTGACAATCCTGGCGAGTATTTTTTTAGACTAGGAAAAGAACTTGAAATCCCGGATTTTTCATGGTGAATGAAACTCGTCCCCTGATTAAGTAATTTGTTTCTATCAACGTTTGATTGAATGTGCAGTCACATTGCTGCTTAAGTAAAAATCAATATGAGAACTCTCTTACTAAATCAGCAATGTAACTGCATTTTCGATAAATTTCCATCAAAATCTGTTAGCAACAGAGTTAGATTATCAACTAGCCGGACATATTCTATCTTGCTAATACGACGACCTCCGTGCTAGAGTGGTACAAAGGTTTTCAAGGTGTTACCTATTCGGTGGTACTTTAGGTTTCGAAGACCAATATGTGTGTTGAATACGTGTATTTTTACCTGAGTCATGGACTGTTTATATCCTAAGTAATATTATAAATGTGAAATTGTGCGACTTTTGAAAGGACAGAGTAACATAGGCTAATTTTTATACCGATATTCCTACAGGAACGAGAAGCACGCGGGTGAAACGGTGGGCGGAAGCTAGCAAAATCAATTAATGTCCAATTTAATCAGAAGGGACTTAAACCGACAACCGTTGGCATTCCGGTCTATTGGTTTCCCATTCGATCTATTTAGAACTATTTGGGCACGTTAAAAATCTATTTTTACTTTTACCCTGTGTAAGACAGCGTTTGTTCATCAATGTGAATGCGAACATTCATACAAAGAAACATTGTTACGAATATTTTGACAATCGATTAAGGTGGAACGATTAAGTTACAAAAAGCTGAACGGTCGTTAGATGGCGCTACTTTCGCTATTTAGTAGTTTTTATTTTTTTGTTAATTTTTCTTTGTATCTTTTTAACTCAAAATACTTTTTGCGCATTCTATAAATAAATATTGAATTTTCGAAAGCAACATTTATCTTTTTAACCGACTTCAAAAAAGGAGGAGGTTCTCAATTCGGTTGGTATATTTTTATTTTTTATTTTTTTTATGTATGTACACCGATTACGCCGAGATTTCTCAACCGATTTCCATGATTCTTTTTTTGTTCGACGCAGAATAGTTGCCAATTGGTCCCATAAAAATTTGGTTTCGTTTGACCCAGTACTTTTTATGTTATGAGCATTTTTATATATTTCATTTCATTGTTGACTTGGACGATGTAGTATTTACGATAATTTTGTTCTATCTATATTTTTTTAAACTATTGCTGAACAGATTTTGATTAAAATTGCAGTGTTTCCTCAATAAAAAAAGTGGTGGTGGTTATTGGATCATCATGTTACCGTTTTCTATACTTCTATACTATATAATATTATAAAGAGGAAAGATTTGTATGTATGTAATTAATAAACTCAAAAACTACTGGACCGATCTCAAAAATTCTTTTAGAATGCTACACTATCCCTGATTAACATAAGCTATATTTTATCCCGGTATTCCCACGGGAACGGGAACCACGCGAGTGAAATCGCGAGCGGCCGCTAGTATTTTTAACCGACTTAAAAAAGGAGGAGGTTCTCAATTCGGTTGGTATATATATATATATATATATATATTATGTATGTACACCGATTACGCCGATATTTCTGAACCGATTTCCATGATTCTTCTTTTGTTCGATGCAGAATAGATGCCAATTGGTCCCATAAAAATTTGGTTTCGTTTGACCCAGTACTTTTTATGTTATGAGCATTTTTATATATTTCATTTCATTGTTGACTTGGACGATGTAGTAAGTATTTACGATAATTTTGTTTAATGAAACCTTATCTAATCTAGAAAAACCCTGCCTATTACCTAATAGCCTATTACAGATATTGTGTTTCGTTTTCCGATGCCTGAGAGGTTATAAAATAAAAAGTGCTAACCTCTTGTGTATCTTAAATATGTACTATGTAATGTTAAGTACAATCTCGATAAAAAGTGCTGAGATAGCGCTCACATTCATTCATGCGCTGTACGGTGAAAATGGTTTTTGAAGGCTAACTGACCAATAATTGAGGCAAATTTAATTACATTTGTTCATTCGAGCAAACGGCTTTTCGTGTAAGAGTCTTTCACGTTATTAGCTTTTCGCGCAAATGTCCTGATTCATAGTCGAAACATCAATAGTCAAGTGATATGTGACGTCAAATTTTTGCATTTGGTTTAGTCTATGTTTATCTCTATCCTATCATCATACTTATGATGTTTTGAAAAGCTAAGTAAAAACATCATAAGTTTTCTTAACTTTCTTAACGGTAAAATCAAAATTAAGTCTGTTATTATCATTTAATACGTTAAAATTATTAAAATATTAATAATAAAATAAATCATTAAGATCGTTAAATCATTAGGATGTACGTAAAATAAATCATTTCTAGTCAGAAAATAAATTTCACTCAAAACTGAAATATTTCAACCCGTTTTGAAAGATTTCATAAGTTTCGTTTATATTTCATTTTCATTTCATTGAAATTTTAGTCAGTAGTATTGACCATCCCTAGTCACAACAACACAACGAAAAAACACTATAAACAAATGACAAATACGGAACCGTCGGTGTTGTCAGTACGTAGATGTGATTCCGGACAATTTAATACCTATTTGAAAAAATAAAATATTTAAATATTAAGTACGTTACATAATACAAGTAAATTTTATTTGCACAAAGCAGATAAAATTTTCTTTTCTTTTTTTTGTTTATAAAATCTTATTTTCCATTTTTTACAGTGATGGGAGAAAAAAGGTTTTACGCATAAAAAACAAAATGTAAAGTCGTGTTTAGCATTTTTTCAAATCGGAGTCAGGATAAATCCTACAAATCACAACTTTATATCATAATCCCAAAGTAAATTATTACTGACGAAACTCATCTCTTTTGGGACGCAACGGCAACACAGCTGAAAAATCTAGTAAAGAGAAATTTAAACAATTATTAAATCGAGACAAACGTAAGAGCGGCAACATCGCGCGTTGCGCGTCTTAGCCGCATGGAATGGCAACGTCGCGATTTTTGTATACGTACACGACATTTGTCACATACACACACGTAATATTTGCAAAAATTTTGTATTCATTTATAGGTGTTTTCTGAATGAAACAATGTTTGTTTATTAATTTAGCGCAAATGAATACCCGAAAAGAAATAGTTGCACATATGCAATTATTTATTTATTTATTTATTTATTTATATATTTAAGTATTAATTCTGTTAATCTACCAAGATTATCTCGACTGTTTTTTGTATGAAAATCGTTCCACCTTAAGTTGAAACAGCCTATTTATTGTTGCCAATATTTTTTTTTGAAGTGAAAACTTCTTTAGCGGCTTTGTGCACATCAGAGTTTAAAATTTTTGGGATGGGTAAAAAATGTTTAAGTCGCGTCAGGACACGTGACCCTGATCGAAAATTCGTAAGACGGAGGGGGAGTACACCGCCGGCGCGGCGTAGGAGAGGAAGTAATATCCCTCTCTCTTTCTACAGCACGGCGAAAATGTATGCCTGCTCCTGTTGTTTCTTTTAAGCGGTTTT
Organism: Chrysoteuchia culmella; assembly: GCA_910589605.1. Classification (NCBI taxonomy): domain Eukaryota; kingdom Metazoa; phylum Arthropoda; class Insecta; order Lepidoptera; family Crambidae; genus Chrysoteuchia; species Chrysoteuchia culmella. The sequence goes on from OU342653.1 coordinate 16,020,151, forward strand.
CACTTCTGCTGGCACTCCTGGAGTGCAACCCGTTGATCTTTTTTTCAATCTGGACTATCCCCATCAGACGCCAGTGAAATCCGTAGACTGATTATCTAAAAAACAACACCTAAGAACCAGTTTCGTCGCTGTCATAATTGTCACATTTTCATACTGTATGTCAGTCATAATAGTGACGATACTGAAACTAAACCGATTTTACGTTATAAGCCCTCTGGATGGATGGCAACCCTGACTAACTGGTATTATCTGTACGTATAATAATCTTAGGATTAAGCATTTTAAAATCGCTTCCCATTTCATGTGGAATCTTATAAAGTTGTTTATGTTACTGTCCGACGTTTAATGTTTATTGACCTTTGAGGACTTTAAATTAAAATGCTTCATGAGATTTTACAGATCTTGTTATGACGTACATTTGAAAGATTCCATCTACGATTGCTGATAGATCTTTTGACATGATCCTCAGAGTCAATAGTCATTTGTCTCATAAAATTCACAGAATTTGGTATTTTCGTCACGCCATATAATTACGTTATCCTTCAAAAAGTTGCGCCATGAAGGCCGAATTTTGATTGTTTAGTAGTCAACGTTTTTGACAACTATCGGATGTCGAACACTCGTGTCGGTAAAGCAGTCTATGGATATGAAAAAGACAAAGCGATAGTTTTCGAAAATAGTGATTTAATCACTGAGAAGTTAGGTATGATAAATTTTGGTCGGGATGGGTGACCAAACCGAAAGTTGCTCCACCGGCGCTATCGCGAAGTAAAAACGCACATCATCAAACTAGTCAAGAACAAGGAACTTGACGGAGTCCTCGGGGAGGGCTAACGCCATTTCTTAGCGCAGTAAAGTTCCGATTTTACCATGCTATTTCTTAATACCCACAGGTAGGATTAATATTGGATCAAAACATCTTTGTATAATCTTGAGTACCTACTAGTTTACTGTCTCACTAATGCCTTGTATTTCATCGGTTCGTTTTGTTACAAATACAAGCAATGACTTCGCAACAACCATTATTAAACCACTATAAAAATGTTGTGTCACGCGAAATTGATCCTTAATCCTAAACAGATAAAGGGAAAAGCGATCCTGTATAAATCTTTTTGATGCGCCTGAGACGTATGTATTTGAATAATGTAAGACTTTCTTGACGGAGGCTTGAGAGATGACTTGACATAATATTGTATTGAGAGTAGTGAGCAGTACAATATGGTGATATCTTGTAAACTTATAGTGGAACTGACAATACATTTAAAATATAAGTAATATCACTGATACAAAAACTATATATGGTTGGTGTAACTTGTTGTAAGCCCGCCTGGCTAGCTACCACCATCTTATCTAAGCCTGACGCCATAACAACAATGTTTTCAGCATTGTTGTGTTCCGGCAGTTCGAGATAAGATAGCCAGTTCCTCAGTGGTTGAGAATTCCGGGAGAGGGCTCGCTTCCATCTGCAGCCTTATCAATACTTAACATCATGTATGATGAAGGCTAAGAGTCTCCCCGTCATTCATAAAAAAAAAAACTATAATTTTCGCGTTTACTGTTTATCGGATAAAAACTAGTAACAAAATAAAACTAACAGTTTCTAAAATGCGCTTTTTAAGAACTAGATAACCGCGGTAAATTCGTATATATATTATATATTTATTTTAGAAACTGTTAGTTTTATTTTGTTACTAGTTTTTATCCGATAAACAGTAAACGCGAAAATTAGGAATAATAAATATATATATTCGTATATTCTTATCAGCTTGACAACCATTATTATTCTTATGTCAATGCAGTGATACCACAGTCTATATATTTTGATACTATGTTTGACAGGTAAGTGGTAGGAACAGCCTAGGTTATATGGCATTATTTACTATGTTCCTCGCAATTTTTCCTTATCTTCTTACCTTTTAAACCTTTCCTGAACTACGACAAACATTTCAAAACCAAAGTCAGCTAAATCGTTCTAGCCGTTCTCGAGTTTTAGCGAGACCGAGTTATTTGTCAACTGGCGAGTGTAACTCGCGAGCTCGCGCCTTCCGATTTTATCGTTGTTTTGTCGTTAACTCGTTTATTTATGTACAGAGATCTACGATTTTATTTCACTGAACATTATATGAGTGCGCCAAAAAAGTAGTAAAAATCACAAGATGATAAATAAGATAAATTTCACACTCGCCAGTTGACGAATAAGTCGCGAGACTTACGCTCAGCAATGATTTTTACACAAACAGATTCATACTGTAGTATATCATTTGTTTTGTTTCTGTTTTTATTTTTCATTTACTTACCTATTTTAATCGATTTTTTTACACCTTTCCAGAAAATATAGGCTAGCTATGGGTACTACCTTTTAAAAGTGGTCTATGAGGTTATTAAAAGACACTATTCTTAGCTTAACAAAAGCATTAAGATATTATGAGACAACACATTCAGTAACTATAGTGATAGGGAATGTGTACCCTTACTTACCCTCAGAATGGATCTCACCAACTGTCAAACTGCTGAATTATTTAGGAAAGCCCCAGAATGTGAGCAAAGCCTAAAACTTCCAAGACACTAATAGTATTGGTAACTTTATTACTAGTTTAGTTTTATGTTAGTTTCTATGTATTGGGTCTGACTGAATTAAACTAAGAATTTGATCTCTGAATTCTGGAATACAATTTCATTCTGGACTAGCGACCGCCCGCGGTTTCACCCGCGTGGTTCCCGTTCTTGTGGCAATATCGAGATAAAAAGTAGCCTATGTGTTAGTCTACTACTTGAAGTCTCTACACACAAAATTTCATCCAAATTTGTTCAGTAGTTTTTGCGTGAAAGAGTTATAAACAAACAGCTGACATACTTTCACATTTATAATATTAGTAGGAAGTAGAATGTTAATATCTAACTATTGCAATTTTTTGATAGTGTTTTTGGATCTTTTTTATGAACGACAGGGAGATTCTTAGCCTACACCTATACACCTACACCAATACAAATGAGCTAAAACAAACACCTTAGACCACATCCTGTTTATTAAGCACGATGGTGATCAAATGCCTGTCCAGTTACTTATTATAAAAAATAAATAAAATGTAAGATCGTTGTATTGCTGAGTAGCCGTATTACATTGTATTGTAAGTAAAGTATCCAAATACCTAAAATCTCTCGACTACAACGCTACTGAAAACCTAATCAACCCTGTCAGCTGATCCCGCATACAACTTATCATTAAACATATCCTCACACACACGCACACACACACATACATTATATATACGTACAGCTTACATTATTTACATCACACACACACAACATATTTACTATCATTGGTGCCTCATTAGTTCTAAGCAAATTTTAGTTTGTAATTAAGGTTAATTTCTTCTTTTTATGTAGGTACTCTGGTTTTTACTTTTTTACCTAGTATGTCGCCTAACCTGCTACGTTAGGAGTACCTTATGTCTGTGGGTGGGTCTACCGACCTGTAGCTCAGGTATCTTTTGCAGATACCTATTTCAGGCACCAGTTCCTCACAAATATAGGAACAGTCCTTTACATCAAGCACTTGTATAAGTTATGTTATTTGTGATGGAAGTTTTTTTATTTTTTTTAATTTTTTAAAGTAGATCATTACATTATTTTTTGTCTAATTGATGACAATCTTGCACAGCGTTATGTTACGAGAGTAACATAATGCTGTTACCAGCCGCTTGTTCTTATTCTTAATTTTTAACCGACTTAAAAAAGGAGGAGGTTCTCAATTTGTCGGAATCTTTTCTACAATCTTAATTTTACTTATCGTCACAGTTATTTTATGACTTATCCAATACAAAAATCACTTGTCAACAAAAGACAACAATAAATCAATAACTGTGACCCAATCCATACTAACATCTACGGACCCTGATCCAGGAGCGCAGGTTACAAATTATTCCTCCCCCATACTCATGTAAGCACCTGAATCAATCAAAACACATTTTGGTTCCGCCTATCAATGCACTTACAATATTGAATCAGTACCGTATGACTAAATAAAGTAAGTCTAAATGCCGGTACTTATAAACTTCTAATGTTATTTAGAAGTAACTAATATATCTGCTAATTAACTCTAATTATAGTGATTAGGACATGAAGGTTTAAGATAATTCCACTGTTCTATTGAAAGCAACTTTGTAACTTTAAAAGCGTTTTAGTTCGTTGAAATAGCTAGAATTGGTAGCTAGATAATTATAGATATTTAAGGATATTAGAAACAGGCGATATCGGGTCAACTGGACTATTCTCAGGAGAGAGTGCCACGTCCACTCTCAAATATAAAGATCATGCTGTCAATAAATATAAAGTGACATATTATACCAATTATTATCTTCATATTGCTCAGACCTACCTAAAAAAACAAAAACGCTATTCCAAAATGTAACGCTATAATAAATAATTTTTCTCAAACATGCATGGAAATGTTGTCATTATTTTCGAAAAAAGAACACGCGAAGTATCGAATTTACGGACAAAGAAAATCAAATCCATTGCAGGAGCGTTTTTTTTAATTTGGAACATTACAAAGAGTATTTAACAACTCCAGCACGCCGTTTCATACAACATTGCTGGAGCGCTGTAATGTTCCAAATTCAAAAAGACGCTCCTGCAATGAATTTGATTTTCTTTGAGTAATTATTAAATGTATAATATAAAAAGTATGTTTTATTTCCCTGCATTATTTTGAGAAAAGCACTATATATGCCTCGGCGGAAATGGCAATTGCCTGTCTCGTATTAGTGAAGTCCTCGCCTATGGCTCGGCCTTCAAACTCATACTCGACCTGCAATTGCCTATTTCATGGGTTTTGATATCGAAATTATAGTACATTATTGACTATAATTTCGATATCAAAACCCATGCCCATGTTGTTTATATTAAAAGTTATTTCGGATAGTTTTTTATAACTTCGAATTTTTCACTTTATAACAAAAGCTTGTTCCCACTATAAAATACTTGAAGGCATAAAGTAATAATTATTATCATATCTTTTGTTACTATCTATTAAAGAACTGGAAATAGCGCTCAGTAAGGATCAGTTAAATTATTCAAGGCTTCAGTCGATTTCGTAGAGCATTCACAGTCGTTATACCTGATTGCCGATTGAGAAAATTACTTTCAATTGGTTGAACAGAATAAAGAACCAGTAAAGGCGATATTTACTAGTAGATATAAAAATAAAGAGATTTAAATCTAATATTATCAAAATACATGGAATTATTGAAAAAAGTTTGCTTTATGTCATCAAAAACTACAACTATATATATATGTATGTATGTATGTATAACTGTCGAGACGTCGACAGTTATACATCACTTCCTTAGTCCATGATCATCTACTACCCCTAAGGCCTAAGTATAACTAAAAACAATATTCGTCGTTAAAAGATTGTCGCAAATGGTTGAGACTAAAACATTTTGATAGTAGTAGTGATTTTACGTATATTACCCCATAAATGCCCCGTGAAAAATTTGCTAGCATTTTTCTAGGCTAGATAAATGTTTTTTTCTTTTTTTTTATGAATTACTGGGAGACTCTTAGCCTTCATCATACCTGATGTTAAGTATTGATAAGGCTGAAGATGGACGCGAGCCTCTCCCGGAATCCCCAATCACTGAGGATCATGATGATTTAGAGATGTCGCAGAGCGACAATAAACTTGTACAGTATTTTTCTAACCTCTTTCCAATCTTTAGTCATTCGCGTAAGTGTATATATTCTTTGCTAATAAAGTATATACTTACGTGATCTAGTTTCTGTAATGAGTCGGATGGCATGGCAACTGTTCTGACTATTCCCAGGCGGTGTAATTTAGCTGTTCTATTGTTTTTTTTTATAACTCAGTTCATTTAAAAAGTAAACAGGAGTAACAGAGCTCAAAGTAGTGGCTCAAAAGTTTGCGCGCTCTGTCTGCCATTGTAGCGGTTAATCAACTTTCACAATGGTTGGTCACGGGATGGGTGTCCCAAACAATTTATGTCTCGAGATCCTGCTTGTTTCGCAAGGCACGTTGAGCCTTTCGTCCCGACTCTATTTGCAGTCGTTTAAGCCCACCAATCCGCATTGGGCCCGCCGCGCGGTGGGTCAATAGGCACCCATTCTTTCACATTTATACTGATTCAACATTTTAGTAGAAAGTAGCTGGACTATAAAGGGCAAAAAACATTTTATAAAAAAATAACAAACGACTTCAAAAAGTAAAAAATAAAACTTTTGGAGTCGGTGCCAGCCAAGGCATTCTACATTGCACTTCTATTAACTATATATTTTTAATAGAATTTGGCCTTAGCTAGCTAGCACCGACTCCAAAAGTTTTATTATAAAATTTTAATTTTGCATTTTACAATGCTATTTTTGTGTGATAAATGTTAAACAAGAAAATATACTAGAAAAAAGCAACTAGTCTCATGTACCGTCAGGGCGACATGAGACTAGTTGCTTTTTTCTAGTATATTTTCTTGTTTAATATTTATCATCCAAAAGTTTTATTTTTTACTTTTTGAAGTCGGTTTGATTTTTTTTTATAAAATGTTTTTATTTCAGATTTTTTAGTTACATCATGTGCCGTTACTTACACTAAAAATCAGCCCATACACAACAATGATGTCATCTAGATAAACGACTTCTTGCCAAAAGGTGATTGATATTTTTTAGGATTATGAAAAAACTACTAGCCAGATCTTCGTAAAAATTATATGGGACCACCATTTTCTTTCAGATAAAAAAAGAATTATAAAAATCTGTTAACAACTGGCGAAGTTATGGTAAAACATACATAAAAACAAAAAAAAACAAAAAAAAAAATACCGTCGACTTGAGAACCTCCTCCTTTTTTTGAAGTCGGTTAAAAATGTGCGGGCAATTCCAAATTTGTGGACTGTATTGCGGACGAACAAATTTTGGTTAATGAACGCGAGGTCAACAAATATACAAGGAAGGGCACGATACCTTGACCGTATCGTGGTGCTGCTTAGAGCTGGAGGTAGCCTGGCACGTCCCTGGAGTTGGCTGTTGCAGTTTCTTGATGAATTCGGCGGGATTCGACGGGACACTTCACATCACCAATATAATTGTCTATATAGGGTTCTGAGCGATGAGGCCAGTTAATCTTGATAAATTGGTGCACACGCGCGAGCGGCCATTAGAAAAACTCCAAAGACCTTCTCATCTTCTGCCGACAGTGTTACGTTGACAGCTACCACCGCTAGGGAGCGTGGCAATGTTTCGCTCTCTCTTATGCAAGGCAAGGTATGTACGAAAGGGAAATGGAATATAAGGAAGTGAGGATGGGGAGTGTTGACCAAATTAAATAATCGACTTTTGATGCAGCCAACTAACAAATAATTTGAATTGTATTGTTGGTCTCTGGTCGAAATTTTGCCCAATCACCTTTGCCAAATAATATTGTCTTGAACTACGAATACAGGAAAATATATAAGAACTATACATTGGCAATTAATTTTAAATAGAAAAATATTGGAAAAAAACAACTCGACAACAAGTGAATTCTCAGATGGGAACTCGAACCCACGAAAGCCGGTCCAATGCTCTAACCACTGAGCTACCGAGACTTGAGAATTGATAATTCACTTGTGGCCGAGTTGATTTTTTCAATATTTTTCTATTTAATATTAATTACCAAGGTATAGTTTTTGGATTTTCCTGTATTCGTAGTTCAAGACAAATTACTTGGGAAATGTGATTAGGCAAAATTTTTACTAGAGACCAACAACAACGATTAGGTATATGATGGTATATGATGATTTTAATATGATTTACATTGTACGATTATTATTATTATTATATAACATGGGCTAGAAAATTGGTGTGATTGTATGAAATTCGATTTTATTAAATTTTTATTATTAGTTATATAAAGTTTGAACTATTTTTTTAATGTTTTTTTTTTTTTTTTAAATATTTTTATTATTGAATGTTAATATTATTGTACTGAATTATTGTATATTATTACTATTCTCCAGGACGTCTTGGGTAAAACTGTAAGTCCTGAGAATAAATAAATAAATAAATAAATAAATAAATAAATATAAATTAAAACGATAATTGTAAGCGACAAATTTCATAGTTCGTTTACATTCAATTATAACTGTAATTAAATATCTGTCGCCGACGTTTACTGCTTCGAATATTTCCCATGTGAATTATTCGAGAAAGTTCAAAAAAGATCAAAGTAATGGAGGGTGACATGACAGCCTTTAAAAATCGAGCGAAAGGTGAATTTCATCCAAATGTTATTTTAAGACTGAGTTTTGTCTACTAATTTTAGTTTTAAAGATACCCTGAATTGAGCGTAAGAACATATACTTTAGATGAGTCAAGAAAACTGTAGTTTTTTTATTTCTCTTTATTAAATTGTAGATATTAGAACGTTGACTCTTATTTTTCGATGACCTGTTTGGCGTAAGGGTTCTACGCCCTCCTTCTGCGCTAGAGATCCCGGGTTCGATCCTTGGACAAGATAAATATTTGTGTGCATGAACATGTCTGTTTTGTCTTGGTCTGGGTGTTTAATATGTATATTATGTATGTATTTACAAAAAAAGTATATATGTATGTTTATCCGTTATCTAGTATCCATAAAACAAGTTCTTCATAAAACTTAACGTAGTCTAGATAATTGGTGTGTTGGTGTGTTGGTATTGGTGTGTGCAATTATATATTTATTTATATTTATATTATTTATTTTAACTCAAACATTTTATGACGATGAGATTTAAATGTAAACCTCACTAAAATAATTTTAACTCTATATTTCACCAACAAAATAACTTTAAGTGTAACTAGCTACTTCACTATTCTTTCTTAAGTACATATGACATTTAATGTCTCGTGCAGCGTGTAGCACAAGCCCACCAGTGGTCTCACAACATCGAAATATTTATTGGGTCTCAATTCCTTATATCTGTAGAGTTTATTTATTTATTACAAGTAAGTCCAAGTTGTCTTTTTTATTTTTTTTCGAAATTTACTCAAGTGCTATGTTAAGATCGTACTTGACGTCTGTTTTACGTCCTTTTAGGGTTGTGCCACTATTATTATTCATAATACCTATGACTCATGTAAACGTGTCAAAGTGTTAAACTATTACAAAATAATTCAAAAAATGTTGAGTAAACAATGGAAATGCGTAAGTGACGTTGATTTTTGACGTTGAATATTAATGATTCCTCACGTTCAAGGATCAGTCCTTTCTTATTTTTAATTTTGTAATTTTTAACACAGGAGTTCATATTAAAACAGTTGAAATGCAAATTAGTACTCTATAGTTGTACTTTGTCATTAGTTTTATTCATATAGCATACTCTAACAAGTACAACTTCAGCATATTGTTTATGTTATTAATTGCGTTTGAATCAAAATTATAGCTGTTTAAAATTGTATTAGAAAACTTGTTTAGTAAAATTCATGTTATATTAATTCATTTTACGTTTATTATTTAAATAAGAATGGACACCTATTACTTCTGCTCTGTTTATAAGTCGAAATATGTCTCGTCTTTGTGAAAAGTAACAAAAATGTAAATAATGTTTGAAATTTTTAATTCGAATATCGATTATTTTTTCACGTATTGATTGACACTCTTCCATAACTATTTAGAAATGTCTTTAAGGCGAGATTACGTTACCACACTTAATATATTGGATATGTAATGTGGACATCTTATAGAAACCACGCAATGTATGTAGTGGATTGGATCGCATTGTCTCATCGATTGGCCCTATTTATAGGTGGACAACGTCATTCAGGTATTGACGTGTGGTACCAACAAAGAAGTTTGTTTATTCTAAAATGATGTTTGTGGGGCTGTGATAATAATTTCGTTCATTCATATTTCGTAAGTGGGTGAAGTATAAAAAAAACAGATTTAATAAAATATATGTTTCAAAAAAGGTATAAACAAACAAATAAAAACGCTCTCATTCTCTCACTTGGGCTCTACATCGAATGTGAGTATTTGCGAAGATTTTTTGAAAGAAGACAAGTGAATTGAATGTTTTGTTACAAATGAAAGTCATTTCGATTATTGTGTTCACGAATTTTAACAAATGAAAATCGCTTGGGCCATCCTTCGAATACTTGTCTATTATCGTATACTTTACGCGCGTAAAGCGCAACATTTGAATAATCGACACGTGGTTGACATGGTTCTGCAAGATTTGTTGGTGTCCAGTAAAGTGAACTGTTACCGATTGTGAGGAATTTCAATGTAAGTTCAGTCTCAATTGAATCGCTCTAATTACATTAAAAACTCAAACAATAGAAAAATCGCTTCCATTCCCTCACTTGGACTATCCATCGAAAGTATCTATTATCTTAAACTTGGCTGCGTAACATTTGAGTATTCAACACGTGGTAGACATGGGTGGATCTTCGAAGATTTGTAGGTGACAAGTGAACATTGACAATGATTGTGGTGAATTTTAATTAAAGTACAATTTCGAATCGAAACAAATGGAAGTCTCTCCATTTCCAAATCGCTTCCATTCTCTCACTTGGACCAGCCATCGAAAGTGTCTATTATCGTATACTTGGCTGCGTAACATGTGAGTATTCGACACGTGGTAGACATGGGTGGGTCCTGCAAGATTTGTGGGTGACAAGTGAAGTGAACGTTGTCACTCATTGCGAGGGGCGTGGTGGGTGTAAATTTTGAGGTGGCACTCGGAAAGTGGTTGTTAATTACATTCTTGCTTTTGTTCGGTTTAATTCATCGGTGGTGTGGAAATTTCACTTGCTTTTTATTTGACTTCGGTTAGCAGCACTGCTGTACTGTAACCACTGCGTAATTATAGCACAGTCTATATTTAACTCTCTTATGTCTTACGCTGTGCTTATAATCTTTGAATATCGATGATTTGTTAGAATCAATTTATTAAAAAATATGCAAAAGTAGACAACACAACTAGTCCTACCACGTGGTTTCAATGTAGATTGGCGAGTGTTAGTGATTTTAAATGCAACTTGAACCAAAATGGCCTATCATACATTGTAAGATATGATTCTACGTGTTTTGGAGACAAAACATTTGGTCACCTCGGTCCCATGTTCCGTTCATCGCGAAATTTGTCCCAATCACCATCACTACTTTCTAAATCAAAATATAGGGGAGCTAAAACTACCATAGTCCACTCGAATAGAACATACAAATTCAATAGACAGCTAAAGACAGCATTACTATCTCACGGTACAAAGGCTTAGAAGCTTACCGGCCCCTTTTAGAACGAGCAGTGGACGGCGAAATTGCCTCAAGTAACGTAAGCCGCTTTCTTTGATAGGTACGCGAGATTTCTTGTATTGACAGCACAGGGAGGGAGGTGCCGACGAATGTGATTTGGTACGTTCTTTGGGACAAACGGCTTGTATATTGAATACGACTTTAAAGGCAATATAACATGGGAGACTGAGATGGGAGTTACATAACTACTAAGATGTAAGCTGAAGCTGCCGAATTTTGTAGTTGTTTAATTATTGTTTTATATTCTGCTAGAAATTGGATCATTGTAGGTATTTTCTTAAAATGAAAATAAAAACTATCTTAAGAATTAAAACAAATTAAAAAACTTTGTAACTTCATCAACTACTCGTTGTTGGTTGCCTCAGTACTTCTGTTTGATACTTTATTAGTCACAATTTAATATTCGTCGTGGTCATCTGCCCACTGCTAGTACACTGGCCTTATGGACGGCTATGGAGAAAATTACAGCAATTCATTACTAAAATAGAACTTGAAGGTTCTATTTAACTTAAACTATAAGGTTATTGATATTTCTAACTTATTTACTGCCATCTGTTCTGTTATAATGTATACATTTAGTTGACATTTTCAAATACTTACAATTATAAATTTTCATAGAGCATTAAAATAAAACTGAAATTTGTACGCCTATCGATGGCGGAACATAGTGATACATGATTATCTATTTTCACACCAGTTGTATTTCTTATACCTATGTTTACAAATAAATGATTTGTATTTGTATACTTAAAACAAGCTCCTACTACTTATTAAAGTTCATAATAACGCAAACTCATGTCTCTCGGAATTTTAAAATAAATATTGAAAGAAAACGTAAAGAGGAAACGGTTTAAAGAGTCGTCAAATATTTTCGCAAATACGATTTAAATCACAAATGTAACTGCTCTGCTACTCCATAAGTGATGCAGATGTTCAGAATCTGGGATTCAAATCAAATGTTGATCTGTGAACGAGTGTTTTCCAAAGAAAATCATACTTTCGATGTTTCGAGCTTGTAGGTAGCACATATATTTGCATTTATTACAGGATACATCGCTTCTTAAAAAGAGTTATAGAAAATTAAACAGTAAAATTCTTAGATTGGGTTGCACAATCTAATTTTAACGGAAGGTAAGTGTAGGCCTAGCACGAAAAACTTTCGAGTTAGTATCGAGGACTTATCGTCAACAAATGTATGATATTAAATTGAGCAGCGTTTCTACCAGACGTAAACGGAACTATATTTTCGCTGTTGGTTAGTCAGTTATTCAGTTGGTGAACTCAGGCCTATAGGTGGGAAAATGTAGGTATACTATTATGATTTGAAAGCTTTGGCAACCATAAATTATCGAGTGTTTACCCGTGGTCCCACCGGTTTGTTCCCCTGGTGGGACCACGGGTACCTTTTCCCCCGTGGTCCCACTGCGCTACAGTTTTGACGTCCAGTGGGTCCACGGGTAATTCAACAGATATTTTTTTTCGCTGTAGACCCACTGGAAAAGAAATTACTGACTCAGCCATTGTAATACCAATTATTAGCTGAAAGTACCAGGAAGTGATTATGTATGTGTGTGTTGTTAGAAAATAAACTCTTTATCTATCTATCAAACCAGGAGTTATTTGTAGATGATTTTCGAGTTATTAGGAGTTATTATATAGATATAATAAATCCTAGTTGGTCCTTGGACTTTTCGTTTTTTTTTATTTTTTTTTGTATTATACCAAGCAGTAGTACAGTCAGCAACAAAAGTCCATGAACACATCCAAATTTTCAAAACCCCTGCACTCTATAAAGGTTCATATGTAACTGAACAGGCTGTTGTACAAATGTCCGTAGACATTTGGGAATACCAAAGGTCGATGTACATTATTTTTACAAAAGTAGCTGAACATGTTTAATTACATAATTAGCCTGATCTGTTAAATATCAAAATTTGCTGAACAAGTCTGACTACATAAATCCACTCTTATGTATAGTACTCAAAACTTGCTGAATATATTTTTTACAATAATCTCCTCTAAGTAGCGATTGCAGCCACTTATATAAACCACTTAAGTATATTGACAGAATTAAAAACAAAAGATAGAAAGAATGTTTGTGGAATATGCAATTCAAAAAGAAGAATAGCTACTTGTAAAAAAAAGTTTTAATAGAAAACAAACAATTCAACGGAAAAATCTCTTGTAATAAACTAAAGGGTAGGAAGATTAGAAATATGAAAATTATTAGAGAAAACTTTTTATAAAAAAAATGAAAACCTTTTGGAGTCGGTGCCAGCCAAAGCATTCTACTTTGCGGTCCTACTATTTTATTTTTCTTGCCTTGGCTTGCACCGACTCCAAAAGGTTTATTTTTCGCTTTTTAGTGTTTTGAAGTCGGTTTTCATTTTTTTTTATAAAAAGTTTTTATTTCACAATTTTTAAAGGAAGATAATATCATGTCATCCAAGTAACAAATATGAAATGAAATATATAAAAATGCTCAAAACATAAAAAGTACTGGGTCAAACTAAACCAAATTTTTATGGGACCAATTGGCAACTATTCTGCATCGAACAAAAAAAGAATCACGGAAATCGGTTCAAAAATATCGGCGTAATCGGTGTACATACATAAAAAATATTAAAAAAGTAAAAATTATACCAGCCGAATTGAGAACCTCCTCCTTTTTTGAAGTCGGTTAAAAATAGAAAGCGTAGGACTCGATTTTGATAAGCCTGACTGTCAACACACATGAGTAATTTTAACTAAGGCAATAAGGTAAATATCATGTTTGATACAGTCATCTTCAAAAGTCGCTGAACATTTTAGTACAATCAAGGTCATAAATATTTGTACAATCATCATAAATAGTCGATAGGTAGAACAATATTTTCGATCTTATTTCTGAGAACGTGATATCAAGGAAACAAAAAAACAAAAAAAAAATATGTTATAGACGTAAGTAGATATTAATAATTGAATTCAGTCATGTTATTATCAAATATTTCAGTGGGTATAAACTGGAGCTATAGGAACGATCTACAAGTAACACCGCGAAAAAACCTTGAACCGCGAAAAAGTCAAACTATTAAATTGAAAATTTATAAAACTTACTTCTACAATTCTGAATAAAGCCACCACCACCCCTTGCAGTGTAACTTTTATCCATTAAAGAAAATCATTTGTAAAATCTATTCATAAATGTCGTAAAACACAAAACCTCATCTTTTTGAAGTCGGTTAAAATCTAAAATAGTAAAAAAGTGTAAGAAGCAAGAGGCTGGCATAAACAAATGACATGTCAGTGATGTCACGACCAAAATTAAAGAGACAAATGTATTATATGACCGTGCTGTACTTTTTACGATGACTGTCATCAGTCTAAATTCGAAAATTGGTCCGGTTATGATCTAACAATTCACTTTTAGACGATACTACATCCAGCAACTTTTGGAAGTTTACTATACAGCCACTTCTGGAAATATACTGTCCAGCAACTTTTGGAAGTTTACTGTCCAGCCACTTTTGGAAGTCTACTGTCCAGCCACTTTTGAAAATATAATGTCCGGCCACTTTTGGAAATATACTGTATAGCTACTTTTGGAAGTTTAAAATGTAAATGGAATTTTGTTTGTAACTATGTTCAGTAACTTATGTACAATTCATGTGTCTAGTGTTTTTTGTAACGTTATTTTGTTCGGCAAGTTCTGTCATCAGTCTAAATTCGAAAATTGGTCCGGTTATGATCTAACAATTCACTTTTAGACGATACTACATCCAGCAACTTTTGGAAGTTTACTATACAGCCACTTCTGGAAATATACTGTCCAGCAACTTTTGGAAGTTTACTGTCCAGCCACTTTTGGAAGTCTACTGTCCAGCCACTTTTGAAAATATAATGTCCGGCCACTTTTGGAAATATACTGTATAGCTACTTTTGGAAGTTTAAAATGTAAATGGAATTTTGTTTGTAACTATGTTCAGTAACTTATGTACAATTCATGTGTCTAGTGTTTTTTGTAACGTTATTTTGTTCGGCAAGTTTCGTTGCTGACTGTACCACGGTTAAAAACGTATTTACTCGTGAATCCACCAGTGGGACAAAGCGGTGGCACCACATGTCATTTCATTTACCCGTAGACCAACCAGGAGGATCTAATGCAACACTATCTTACAAGGTAGACAGTCTGGTCTTACAAGTTTGTTGACACCGCTTTTAGTTACACTGCTTGTTAGAATTGGTGGTAGTACTGTCGAAGCTAATACATAGCGAATAATGAAACTAGTGCATATCGAGTTAAACAATAAAGAGCCTACTGTCATTATCCGTTTGCAAAGTTTTTAAATACTTGTGGATCCTTTTTAACAGTTTATTAAAATAAATTGTTCAGATTTTCATTTTAAATCAAAATCTATGTATGACGCTGCTTCTGATTGACAAAAAAAATCATGTAGATAATACGCCTAAACACGGAACTACCATAAATGTTCGTCCCATAAATGTATGTTCCGGGCGGGGACCAAATTCGCGACCTTGGTTCATGGCATTGTAAGATTGGTCAGTCAGTACCACTACGCCATCAGGCCCAAATTCAATCTAAAACCCTGTAACAAGACTTCATTTCAAATGTCACAATTGAAAACCAAATCCAAATGAGATACCGAAAGCCTCATTAAGGTCATCCACCTTCCGACCTCACAACAGATTTACGCTCTTTAATATCAAATTAGTGAACAGAAAATGAAACCAACAATGTTATTAAGGACGGCGGTTAGTAAAATTATACTTAATTTGACAAATTATGTGAAAGTTGAAGAGATGCGAATGACAGGTGGCGAAATGTGCCGCGGAACGAAACTATTATTATTGTGATTACTATGAAAACGGCGACGTTATAAAACTTCATATTTTTGTGAAATTTAGACATCGGGGGGTCTACCACCAACGCCACTAAGCGCGAAACAATACTGTTTCAATACCATGCTATTTCGTACTACGAACATCTTAAAGTAAGCATGTTTTTTTATGGAAGTTTTGTGACATCGTCGTTCCATCATAGCCTCCACAGTACGAAGTGCCAAAATGTGACAACTTTAAAAAAAACAAAACGCAAAGAAAACGTTCCTATGACATGATAGTTTGTAATAGATGATGGTAAGCCCGCAGGAATACTTTTGGGTGATTTCCAGTTTTTCTCGAATGTTAAGTTACTTTATGTTTTATTTTTAAAGTCTACCAGCTGTTTCTTATTTATTTTACATATAAGTAGAGATGCCATCTTTGCCATCATAATGTCCACAATACTGGGGTAAAGGCCTTTCTTATGGATGCATAAAGGCAAAGCTATTTATAATTATCCCGTTTCAATTATATCAGGTGTAATTCTAAACAATAATCTCACTGTCACTTCTTAGAATTTCACACGTTAAAATAAAATAATGTTTATGTTTAACAAATATAGCAAATCTACAAAAACTAAAATAATGTTTTTCTTTTAGATAGAATGATGTGAAGGTTTCCAATCAATTGATTCACTACCATTGATACACTTAAAATACATTAGAATTATTTACTCCTTATTAAAATGTAGTATCTAAATCACACAACTCGGAGGCTTGCAATAAATCAGACGAAGACAGTTCACACATGGCGACCACAGAACAAGAATCATCACACGATATTAACACCATACGATGAGCCACATATGAATTTAATTACATTTCTCCAGATAACAATCTCATACCAGGTGTTAGGGATGGTACAACAATACACGGTGACTTTCAGAACTGGCTCCATTAAAACAATTTAGTGGATTCTTTTGTTAAGTCTTAATAGACAAACCCGCGTTTGGTACCCCGTGGAGTTAAATAATGAGGAAAAAACTGCAATGAATACGCTTAAATGAAGTGGTTACTATGGTGGGTCGTGTCAATATATCCGTTTCAAGTTTTTGCTGGGTTAATTAAACATTTTGGCAATTATAATCTCTCTTCCTATTCAATGATTGTAATGGTTCTTTTACTGATTAGTCAAATCATGATGTTTTAAGCTCTGCCCTCCTAAAATGTTCTCCTAAGATAACTTGGTTGCATGTTTCTAGATGGTGTTGATTTAGAAAACCTTTTTTTCTGAGGAAAACGTAGTAAACTATCCTAAGTAATAAATTAATCACTAAATCTGAACATTTAACAAAGCATTTTTTAGGGTTCCGCAGCCTTATTGCAAAAAACGGAACCCTTATAGATTCGTCATGTCTATCTGTTTGTCCGTCCGTCCGTCACAGCCACTTTATTCGAAACTATTAAGATCACACAGTTGAAACTTGGTAGGTATATGTATTCTGTAAACCGCTTTACGATTTTCACACAAAAATAAATAAAATAAAAGACTAAGGGGGGGACTCCCCATACATGAAACTGAAACTGATTTTCTTTATCAAACCTGTACGTGTGGCTTTTCTTTAAATTGATCTTTAAAAATGGCAATAGCTCCTAAAACGATTTTGTCTCAAAGTCAACCGTTTGATAGATGTAGACTTCCAAAGTGGTAAAATGTGGCACACATTTTATCACTTTAGATGTAAAATGTATCCCCTCCTCTAACTTTTAAAATAAGAAAGTGAAAAACAAAAAAAAAATATATATATGCAGTAGATCTTAATAAATCTTCCAACGAAAATTGGTTTGAACGAAATATACTTAGCAGTTTTAGAGATATAGCACATTTTCCGTAACTGCTAATATAACTTTGTCATTATTCAAACACTATGAAAAACAAAGTTATTTTTGCAGACGAAAAATCTTAGTGGTATTTTGACTACGGAACCCTATACTGCGCGTGGCCTGACACGCATTTGTGTGACGTGTTTTTTTTTTACTATTTAAGCCTATATTTTTTTTGTAAGAAAAGTACAAATATTTTACCATGATCAAATCCTTCTTTTGTTTCAGACACAGCTAATTAATGTTTAACTTCATAAAATAAGGATGATGATAATTTATGATTATAATAAACTAGCGGACCCGGCGAACTTCGTATCGCCTCAGAATTATTAAATGCTGCTTTTTTCGAATCTCTTATACCTAAGAAGGGCTGCTAGGCCACATCAGGTGTGAGTACCAGATCTTAAATTTTTGTGATCATCATTATATCAGCCGCACGATTCCGCCCTAACTGCCATCGATTTTTATACATAAACAGAAAGTGCTCATTCGCTGATTAACCTTTCCCAAGGTGCTATATTCGTATCTCTTATACTTAAGCTGGGCTGCTGCGTTCTACATCAGGTGTGCCAGACCTTCGATTTTTATACGTCAATTTAAAATACTTATCACGCTAAACAACTATCCCTAGGTGCTATATTCGTATTTTATATAGTTATGCTTGGCTGCGAAGGTTTCACATCAGGTGTACCAGACCTTCGATTATTGTACGTCAATAAAATATGCTCATTACGCTCAACAGCTTTTCCTAAGTTGCTATTTTATCATATCCCTTATAGTTTGGCTGAACTGCTATGGTTCCACATCAGGGAATGACGATCTTCAATTTTTTCTTTTATAATGAACAAAACAAAGAAATAATTGTTCCAACCGTTCACGCGTGATGCGATGATCAAGGAAAATGAGGGTTAATTTTTAGATAAATCTAATATATAAAATTCTCGTGTCACAGTTTTCGTTCCCATACTCCTCCGAAACGGCTTGACCGATTCTCATGAAATTTTGTGAGCGTATTGAGTAGGTCTGAGAATCGGCTACTATCTATTTTTTATCCCGAAATTCCACGGGAGCGAAGCCCCGGGGCACAGCTAGTAATATATAAAATCTTTATATCCTTACTCAGCTGAAGATTTCACGGGTTTCTTTTGTTTCTTCAGTCTAATGCTTATTTTACAACAAAAATCAAAACTATCATAACTTGGCTGCATTTAGCAGAGATTGACCTACATTGTAAGGTACGACAGGCATATAGCATGTTAACCACCAACTAGGTTAGATGAGCCTAATTTGAATAACATACGAATATATCTACATGGAAATTCCAACGGGAGCTATTGTATTGAGACATTGAATTAAACTTACTATTCATGGGAAATAGGCGAAGTGGAAACATTTATCTATTAATATAGTATTTGATCTCTACCAACCCGTCTGGTCAAAGTGGTAGCAGTAGGCTAATAGCCACTTATGAACGCCACAATAGGCGTAAGCTAGGAGAGGCTTATGTCCAGCGGTGGACGTCCACAGGCTGATGATGATGATGATGATAGTATTTGATATAAATAAACAATGCGATTTACGCCTGAAATTGATCACCTATTTATAGATATCGATAGGGCTATGTGATATTGTTGCTTGGGATACTGTCGTCGGTGCCTAGCAACCGTCGTTATTTTGACCATATTAACAAAAATATCCTTGGCAACTATCTCAGATAGCCCTATCAATATCTAAAGACAGGATAATAATTTCGGGCTTTAGACGTATGTAGAGGCCGGTACTTTAGTTTAGATATTATCGTCATATTTTACTGTTTGATATCGATTATGTTTTAAAATAAATGTACATACTTACATCAGTCAAATTATTTGTCGAAAATTGCTTGAAATTTTAGCGCTACTAATTTGATTTATATTATTTAAACTTTAGCAGCTCGTGTAACTCTCTATACAAACCTAAATAAAACGAAATCAAATTAATGTAGCCAAGGAAACAATTACAAGAATTCCTTCCCAAAACAAAATGGTAATAAAAATATTAAAAGCTATATAAAACAATCGCAACCGTCCATGAGAAACATAGTTAAACAATGCAAGTCAAAGAGTAAACGTAAAGCCACAAGAATAAACATGTCTCGAGAAAACAATGGTCTCCCAAAACAAAATTCGTTTGAAAATAACCACAGCGTTTATGTCGATACTTCAAAATGTGACTGTTCACTGCGTGCGGTAGGCAATGTTGAAGGCATGTAAAATGAAAGTTTATTATGTTTTATCTCGCCCACACGCAAAGCTTGTGTGTTTTTTTTGTTAGAGCACCTAACAAAAAAAATATTAAAAATATTTTACTTATGTAAAAAGGTTACAACACCTCATTATATTCTCTATTTGTCCGAGATGTTTAAGACTTATTTACCAAAAAGGTCGTACACTCTGAGCAAAAAAAATCAATATTTTACTTACGCAAAAAGGTCGTTATAGTCACCTCATTTAAAAATCTCGAACAAATATTTACCAAAAAGATTTTACAGTCTGAGCACCAAAATCATCAGCCAATAGTAAAAATATTTTATCTGTGCAAAAAGGTTATGCTACGAAATCTCAAACAAAATACATATTTACCAAAAAGGTTTTACAATCTGAGCGAGAGTTTAATGATTTAGAAAAAAATAAAATCTCTCGCGGTTCAACTACTCCCCTTGAGGACATTTTGAAAAAGTAATCTATTCCGATAAGGCAACAAGGAGATTGTTCATTTTTATTTTCTCCATTCCCTGAGGCTTAGAGCATCTTAGTGGTCAGGGTTGAGTTACAAGAATGCAGCGGGCAGCGTTTTGTGACATATTGTTTTCCAAGAAGATGAAAAATGTTCCAACGTTTTTGAATTGATAATTTCAAATTTCACTCATTCGTATTATCATATTTGAATGGACTCAGACCCTTTCTCAGCTTAAATTCAGAAACCGATAATTAACTACTCTTGGAACGTTTTTCATCTTCTGTCAAAATCAGGTTTCATGTCGGATTTTATTTGATTTTGCTTTTTACGCCACAAACATAAACTTTTACGGATTAAAACGCACACTGTTTTGTTTGAATTAAAAGAATTTGCAATAAGAAAAAACATAACACAATTTGTAATATCTTTAAAAGCATTTCCAGTACTTTTCGTAACAACATTTACGGACGGAAAATGGGTTTATTAAAGATTAAGTTTTTTAAATTTCCCGAAGTTTCAACATCTTTCCACAAGGAGGAGGCCGGATCAGAATGGCTTTATCGTTTCAATCAATATTGAATGCGAAAAATTTTTTTATATACAATTTCTGGCATGACGATGCATTCGCCTCCCGCCAAAACCTTAATCTCTGTACGACGCGGCTACGTTAACGTTTATATGGAGACTCTGGACCACGCGACCAAAGGACAACTATCCTAGGCACTTTTGATTGGCTTAAAACATCCAACCTTAAAAAAACTCGTACAAATTTTACCAAAGAAAACTGTACTAATTAAACAAAGCCGGACTTAGTGCCTTAGGCGTTTTTACCAGTCAACCCAATGGTAGTGTGGAGTTTTGCAGTCTGAACATCAAAGTTAGGTACTTACTAATTTTGTATTATAGAAAATGCTTTATACGTGTTTCCTCTGACTTGCACCACACCAACGGAGGCATGACGATGCATTCGCCTCCTGCCACAGCCTTAATCTCCGTACGATGCGGCTGCGATAACGTTTATGTGGCGACTCTGGAGCACCCGACCAAAGAACAACTATCCTAGCCACGGATTGGTGGAATCTAATGGAATGGTATTTTGTTGAACTTGCTTGTGATTGAAATTTAAAGCAAAAAGCTAATATTTAATCAAAATCTCCTATCAAGAGTTTAGTTAAAAGTGTAATTTCACCTTTATCGATTCAGCTTATTCTTTGTCTTAAAAAAATATTAATAGTCCGACGTAGTGTTAATGGCGTTATATTAACATCGATTTATTAATCCTTATAGTAACAAATCTATAAGGATGAAGTACAGAGCGAGCACAGAGGCAGTAGTTAGAAAGTACAAATCTTCTATGTTCTGGGGGCCAATTCTGCATTTTTTTTGTCAAAATCATCTCTCAATGGTGTTTCAATAGTAGTTTTTATTTAAACTGTTGTAACAAGAAATGTGCAAAACAGGTCTGCCATTGAAACACCATTGGAATACGATTGTGACTGAGCATTAGCAGAATTGAGCCCCAGTTATGATGACAGAAATATATTCTATTTTACATTGGAACTCATTGAAACTTACAAACCAATTTTGGACAATTACAACAAAAATAGCTAAGGCTAAAATTTCAATGATTTGATTTGGTTGGACCTGTAAATCACAACTAACTACTTTCAAGACGACGCATTAATCTCCCAGACCATTTTCTTTGTTACTCCTGTACATTAAAAAAGTAAAAACATTATCTAAAAAGTATCTAAATAGCGGTGTACTTTTCCTGCCTTTCTGCCTACATTCGCATCTACGTACCAAGCTCGCGTGACTCGTTCGCAGTATCACGTATATTTTTACTAGGCTGTTATTGATAGTACTCATTTATAATGCCCTTGCTTGGAATACCGCTGTTATTCACTTACAAAACATACGCGTTCAGTTGACGTTTTTAATTTAAGTTATAACGTCGCAGCTATTTTATTTCTTGTTTGATAAAATGGTGTGGCGTTGCGAGGCGGTCTTTGTTAAAAAAATGGCCGTCCTATTTTTATAAAATTATCATTTTTTTATGTTATTTTTATTTGATATATGTCTAGAAAAACAAGTCTAACGAAATATATTTGCTGGGGGCTATGCAAGGTATAGAAAGATATTCGACTATTATATTAAATCTAAAATAACATAATTTTAATTTTGTACTTTAGATTATCTACAGTCAACAGTTAGTCTGGCTTTACATTTGCACTACGAAAATCGCCGCTGCTATTACGAGCGACAAAGGGCGCTCTCAAGGTCCAGATTTAAAGTCTGACGTGCGTAAAACGGCTTATATGACATATACGCCGTTTTCTTCGTTTATTTGGTAGGTACTTTGAGTATACGTTCATGTTGATAGACCGACTCATACAATCTTTACCAACATGTAACAAAGAATATCGTAAAATTTAAGATTTTTAATTTTGCATTTTTCAATGCTTGCAATTTATTATGAATATCATATAAGTTAAACTGTGATACTAAAATTACATTATACGTGACTATCTTGAGTGAGTAGGTATTACGCAATTTATTTTCGTTCTCAATATCAGTATGAACAGCAGGCTTACCATTATCTGTAACAAACCATCATACCATAGGAACGTTTTGTTTGCGTGTTGTTTTATTGAAGTTGTCATATTTTGACACGCTTCACACTTTGGAGTTTATGATTGAGGGAAGTCGTCACAAAAATTCCGTAAAAAAAACAAGCTTACGTAGTACGAAATAGCATAGTAAGATAAAACAATACTGCGCTAAGAGATGGCGGAAGGCCCCCTGTATACCGATAGCATGGCTGCCACCGTTATTTGTGTATATTTTTCGTTCGTTATTTTTGCGGCAAAAGATGGAGAAAGGTATCCTACTAATATTATAAATGTGAAAGTATGTCAGTTTGTTTGTTTGTTTGTTACTCTTTCACGCAAAAACTACTGAACAAATTTGGATGAAATTTGATAAGTAGGGACTTCAAGTAGTGGACTAACTCTTAGTCAACTTTTTATCCCAATATTCTCACGGGAACGGGAACCACGCGCGTGAAACCACAGGCGGCCGCTTGTAAGTAATGCGAATACGTAAACGAATCTCAACGTTATTATGTTCTATCTTTATTGATTTTAACAAACGAAAATTTGATGTCATACCAAAGCTATGTGATTTCGAGAACAGGGTGAAATTTTAAATCAATAGTCGCTTACTCGAGCATTCAAAAGTAAAATCCTTCAGATACGATAGGCTTAAATAATCTATAGTTAGCTCTCTAGCTGTAAATATATCGTCGACGAGTTATCAGCCGTTTCTAGTGTTGCCACTGCGACACTAGAATTGGCTAAAAATTATTGATGATTGATAAAACTGTACTTATGTCTGTCTTCATCCTTCCATCTGTTCTACCCCTTCCTTCTCCTGAGCGAAAGTAAATGAATAAAATACCGTACCCAGGAAATTGTAGATACCTAGATATATTTACTTATAGTTACTTAATTCAATATTCTCATTTAACATTAAATCTTTTTAACATACGTGGTAGAAATAAGCAGTTTAAAAAAATAACTCTCTACTTTAGGTAGCCGACTACTGCACTATTTTATCCAATAGTAGGTAGCTACACCGGAAACAAGCATGTAAAAATATTCCTCACGCAATAAACTGATCTTTTTATTAGTTTCCAAACCACCAAAAAACATAACGGTTTAGCAAAGGAAGCCTCACGACCCCATTTTAAATATGTAAATGTTTCCAATGACAAAAGTTTAAATTCATTGGATTCCAATGGCCACCCGCCACTGGGTCCCAAATAAGGGCATAAAGACCCATTTAATAACAAATTAGATCTCACTGCATTAATGAAATGGTTGAAAGGGGACCGAAAGGTTCTTTGAATTCGATCCTGCTTTTTCTACGGTCATCATTTACGTTTCACGTACGAAATTCAACCTGTATAGAAAACAATTGAAAAATGTAATAACCAGTAATAATGATAACGAAATGTATTGTGTTGATTTCGAAAGGCTTTGGATAATTTGCCTTAGTTGTTTCAGGGACTGCGTATTTGAATCAAATAAAGGTTCGACCACATTCAAGGTAGGTCTTTATAATTTGTAGCCTGTTTACTTAGTTTGAATATATTATGACATTTGTCGTATGTACATACGACCTTTATTTGACATTTGTAAATTTTAAAATGTTAAGTTTTCTTCGGGTAATCTTTAGCAAAAGTTTGTAGACCAATAAAGTTTTATAAATGTGAATAACTGGCGTCTGACAGTGTTTTTTGTACGTTCTTTAAAATTAGGGCTGTGAAATTCATTCGATCAAAAGAGAAAGAGAAAAAAAAAGTAAAAAAAAAATCTAGTTCGTAGTACAATTTCATCGCCTCTCATGGTATTACGTACAAATTGCAAGCAAGCGTAAAACACTCACTGCCGCTGCGATTTTTTTTGTGTAGTAAGCATTCAAAACAATTTAAATACAAAAATATTCGGTAATACAATTAAAGTAAAACAAATTCCTTAAATCACAACGGCTTTAACCACGTAATATCAGTAGGTACCAAATTAAACACGCTCTGTTAAAATTTACGCTAACATGGGTTCTGTTGGGCGCGGTGCTTTGTCAGAGCTTTTAATTATTGTGTTGGCTATCGACCGATCTACAGCCAAGCCGAGACGCCTACTTCCTCCAAAGTTTCTGCAATATTCCAAAGATTAGCTTAAAACAGATGGGTACGACGGTTGCAAAATTTAAATTTAACCGACTTCCAAAAAGGACGTGGATCTCAATTCGGTTGGTATGACTGTATTTTTTTTTATGTATGTACACCGATTACGCAGACATTTTTGATCCGATATACGTGATTCTTTGCCATTTGGAATGGTTGCCATTTGGTCCCATTAAAATATGATTCAGTTTTGTCCAGTAGTATTTATGATCATTTTTGTTAACTTGGACGATGTAATTTTAACTATACTTTTTTTTATAATGTATATGAAACCTAATTTATCTAGAAAAACCCCAATGCAGTTCACAAAACAACTTATTACTGACACTATCCCGGGTCCGGGGTTCGATTCCCAGCGGGGGTACATATTGTATTCGGTTTGGTTGGTGGACTTGTTCTAAGTCCGTCTGGCTAGCTACCACCATCTTATCTAAGTCTGACGCCATAACAACAATATTTTCAGCATTGCTGATAGCCAGTTCTTCAGTGATTGAGGATTCCGAGAAGCTTGCTTCCATCTTCAGCCTTATCAATACTTAACATCAGGTATAATGAAGGCTAAGAGTCTCTTAAGTCCGTAAGTCGTTCATAAAAAAAACTAATTTGAACACATAATTAGCTACTTGAATAATTTTATATAAGTCAAAGGCTAACGATAAAGTTTTCAAATCATTGCTCATAATTAACAAGAATAGGTAAGTTAGTGTCTGAAATGATAGTGAGTTTGATGCAAATTAATAATTAAATATTGAGCTTTAATGATAAAAAAAGTCTTTAATAATAAATTTCTGAAAGGATATCGTAAATTGAAATCTATTTAAATCCCCAACTAAGCGAATTTAGTTAGGGGTAAACACCGAAGTTTATATTTAGACCAAATTCAATATGTAATTCATATTAAGTCAATTGTTGAAATATCCCTATTTATCCAAATGATTTGACTTCGATAACTACATGTAACAATTGAAAGATTAGTTAAGGTGTTTAATTCTGGTTTTAGTTCATTTTAGCGTCTTTTCCAGCAAATAAATGTCCGCCAATGTACAAGAAGGGCTAGCACGATATACTATAGAAATAGTATCGAGATGGTATCGAGCATGAAATGTCAAATAAATGTGTAGGCAAATGTACTTCCGTTTGCGTCCGGTAAGAACGCTACTCAATATATTATAAATTTTATTACATAACTTCCTCGAGGCTTACTCGAAAGTCATTCGTGCTAGGCCTACGAAATTAAAGCAGTTGTGCACTTTCGGAATTGCTAAATACCAAAGTTCGCAGAAATGAAACACTGACTTTATAGTAATTAGCTTGTTTTACTGACACTTTATATCAGTACCATACTAACATAATAATTTAGGCCAATCTCGATCTTAATGCATGAAAAATACAATTATTGCGCCAAATTCAAATTTATGCAAATTAAAAGTGCCTACAAGTGTTACAATACCAGTAATGCCGACACTTTATTTTAGTATTTGTCAAGATTTTTCGATAAAAACCTTCATTGGTACAGAAATATCGTTATCGGTAGTTAGCGACCTTTCGAATTTGGAAATTGCAAGTTAGATGGAATCTGATTTAGTTTAACGTTAATTTCGTACGGGTCGAGTTGCACCTGCATTTTTACACGAAAACAAAGATATTCTCACGCCTCTGTTTATCTGTTTGTGTGGTAAAAAAACTGTGTTCACACTGGCAACATTCTAAAAAGGTTTTACTATTCAAAAATTAGTTTGCTGCGCGTAAGGTTCAGTAGGTAGAAATGATTAATCAAAGTTATGAAAATAAATAAATAAAAATAATAAAATAAAATACTTTCATTTCAGACCATGGTCCATGCTTTGCTTCAGTCATTTAAATTAATAAATCTTCAGAACTACTTAATGCGTGAAAAACTTCATGAAATATCATTTTACACAAATAGGTAAATAACATTTTATGATTTTGTAATTTTTGCATTTTTCAATGCTTTTTATACTTATGGTAAATTTTAAATAAAAAAATATTGGAAAAAATTAACTCGGCCACAAGTGAATTCTCAGACGGGAATCGAACGATTCCCGTATTCCCTCGGCCACAAGTGAATTCTCAGACGGGAATCGAACGAATCCCGTCTGAGAATTCACTTGTGGCCAAGTTAATTTTTTCCAATATTTTTCTATTTAAAATTTACCATAAATAACAATCAAACATAAGACGAAAAGAGATACATTGTCCGCATAGTTTTATCTATCAACTTGCAGTCGCCCGTGGTTTCACCCGCATGGTTAGCGTTCCCGTAGGAATATCGGGATAAAAAGTAGCCTATGTTTTAATCAATTTTTCCAATTCGGTCTAATACTTTTTGCGTAAAAGAGTAACAAACAAACTGACATACTTTCGCATTAATATTATTAGTAGGATATGATTCAATTAGGCTAGGATAATGGTGTTGGTTGGACAATAATTTGTTATTCATTAAAAAATATTAAAATAAAAAATTATAATATTTCTCACACTCACAATTAACCTAGCCCCAAAGTAAGCACTGTAAGGCTTGTGTTATGGGATACTAGGGTAACGGATATATATACATATAATTGTGTATATATAAGTATTTATGAGTAGAAATATATATTAACGTCCATGACTCAGGCACAAATGCTCGTATTCATCATACAAACATTTGCCCTTACCGGGTTTCGAACTCGGGACCTCAGAGTAAGCGACGCCTTGAAATCGGTGTACGAACCACTCTACCACGGAGGTCGTCAAAGTAATTAAAGTTAAATTCCATTTTTTTGTTCTGCTAAACTATTCTTGGAGTTGCCTTTGTCTGTACGATGATGAACTGATGATTATCGAGTCGTGGAATAACTATACGTATAAGTAAACTGTTCAAAAACAAAACCAACAGCTCAAAAAGCTTTCCCCAACAATAAAGGAACCCCAAAAGCAGAGGCTTATCACATTCCTCTATCTTGGCACATTAGTTTTTAAAGTTACACCGAGGCGGCTGGTTCCCAAATGAATTTTAATCTGTACGACAGATACTGCGAATGTATAAAACAACGGAATTGCATCGAGAAAAAGAAAAGAAAAAACTTCGTTGGCAGCAGACGGGAAGGTGAATTTCAAATTCTGTAAGAAAGAAGTTTTTATTGAGTGACAGGAAGGTTTTTATCAATACTTTTCGTAGGTGAGCTCTTATTGTTTTATTTAGGATGTACATAAACATTGTGTTTATAAATTATTTATTAAATATATATTTGTTCCTGGTACTTAGGTATACTTACTTGTACGGGTAAGTACAAGTAAGTATACCTAAGTGCTTATAAAATATGTTTTGAAAACTCATTTTGTACAATTTGAAGGTTATTTTAAGAGTTTACATTTTAATGCACCTATATACCTATCAATAAAAAAATACATAAATTAGTCAATATTTATTCTGAGAATTTTATGTTAATGCACTTTTACTTTTACTGAAATTTACATAAAATAATAAAGTCTCATTAACACTGGAATATCATAAGTTCTTTATTAGAGACCATTCATCTAGTCTAGACTTTTTCATTATACATAATTGAGAGTGTTATACAAAGTAATTTATTACCATATTTTTTTTCGAAATTCGCTCAAAAGATTACAGAATAGCGGATGCTATCAGACATCTTGTAAGATTGTTTGTTTTGCTGATGCTTTATGAGAGGAGTTGTGCCTTCATGAGTTGAATATGAATTTTGGGGATGATTTTATAGGCACAGATGGTAGATAAGAAATGGCCTTTAAGACACATCTTGGAATTCAAATTGTGAGAAGTTCTATGAAATAGTTGTTAAAATGGACGACCGGGTCGCCTGTAATTTAAATAGAAATAACAAATTAATTATCTTGTTATAATGCACGTATATCTGATCTCGGTCACAATATTTTTTATTAATAAGTTAATTATAATATATTTTTTTAAAGTTACGGTAGTAATATTTTTCGACACCATTTTTTCCTTGATTTTAGTGATTGAAGTTGCTGCTTAAGTGTTATTAAAGTTTGTCATAAATAAATATACATTATTACTAAGTATTGATACCTACAATGCATCACATCACAATAAAATAAAAAACGTATAAAAAAAAACAAAGCATGAAATACTAACACAACGCAATAAATTGTTTACCGCAAACTCAATATCATACAAAATTTCTGATCAAATCGTTAAGATATCATAAAATATGGCGTCGAAAATTGTGTGTGCTGACAGAATATTAATTTTAACGTATTGCGATATTCTCGTCCCCTGGTGAGAATGGTCCAAACAAAACAAATGTAAAACAAAAAAGCAGTGTTAGTACCATTTAGTACAACCTTTGTAAGGGTAATTAATCACTGTGGAGCTAAGCTTCGCTATGCTACAAATCCTCAACTTATTCGTTGGTTTACCTATAGTAAGGAAACAAAACTTGCTAAATTAGTGTAGTTGTCTATTATTAGAATATAGCAGTAACTAGATATGTGCTATTTAGCTTGTCGTCTCCGTATTCATTTCCTTTCTAACTCGCATTTGTTTTTTTCTAGAATTAGACAACATAGAATATTGTATTGTAGGGAAATAGTTTTAGAATTGTGTCTCTAACTGCAGACAACCAGATCATAACAATAATAGACCTGCTTTCAACCGCCACTGTGGTCTAGTGGTACAACCACCGGTATCAGACCCAGGGGTCCCGGGTTCGATTCCCAGCGGAGGTACATATTGTATTCGGTTTGGTTGGTGGTAGGACTTGTTGTAAGTCTGCCTGGCTAGCTACCACCATCTTATCTAAGCCTGACGCCATAACAACAATGTTTTTAGCATTATTGTGTTCCGGCAATTCGAGATAAGATAGCCAGTTCCTCAGTGGCTGAGGTATGATGAAGGCTAAGAGTTACTACGTCGTTCCTAAAAAAAACTGATTGATTCGTGAAACCTAGTTCTTGGTGAGAAACATCTATTTGAAAAATAAGCAAACCACTTGACTAGCACTTAGGTCCCTATCCGAGTACGAATAGCATAGCATAGCATAGCAAGACGTTACAACATGACTCTAAGATATCCGACCAACAGATACAAAACATTGGTGAACCATACAAAGCTATGTAATTGTAAATTTTTCAGTAATAAATCTTGGATTAAACGGTATGATCTTCATTAAGTTGGTTACGGTGTGCAAGTTTCGTTTTGGTATGTTCTCGCTAATTGTTTGATTCTTGAGACGCCATAATTGTTCGTTGTTTATGTGTCCGCCCCTTATTGTAATCAGATGGGTACAGTCTTTTGTTTTGGGAGTTAAATAGGTATATAATGTGTACTTATATCTGGCTACCTTAGCTTATGAGCAAACATTTTTTATTTCAAGTCGCTCATATCGGTCATATGAGCGCAAGAAGCATAAATTAGTTTTATTTTGTTTTCATGTAACATTTTTAATTAAGTGCAAACTAATTATGTATAATTAAATTTTAATTTCCCTAACAAATATAATGTATTCATCTACAAATACAAAATGACTAGATGTTCATTGTTTTGTAAAATTACACGAGACGACGTCGTGCTTTGTGCACAAAACGAACCTTTGTGTAATCAAAATCATAACAAAACCGCCACACTTTACTTCAGATTCTAATCCAACATTATAAGCCTCACTTTAGCTTACCACCCCAAATCCGCAACACTAATGAAGCTTAAAACGCGATCTTTCACACACACTACGACCAGTAAAACAATAATGCCACAAGAAAATTAATTACTATTAAAAAGCTGTACAAATTTCCCAAGTCCGTTACAGCATCATTCAATTTGGCGTTCTTTTATTTCCCCATTTCATTGTTTTCATTTCCGTCAGGCGGGCCGAGCGGCCGAAGAAAAACAGTGTCTACAAAAAGGTTCTATCTAAAGGGCTACTGGAGCGTAAATCTTCGAAAACAGTACAAGAACAACACAGCCTCGAAATATCCGGTGGACAGTTCGTCGCGAAACCTTCTTGGAATAATAGTAGAATATAACGCGATGTAGATGATCTTTTTTTTCTATTGCTGGGAAAATGTACTCTCACTCTGTATGCATCACTCGTATTCCGTCCTCTGGGTAACCAACATTAGTTTGTGGGACTCTTCCTCTTTCAATCCACTCCATTATCTGTAATTGCCCTGGTCATTCGGTCTGGGTAGACTCTACGCTCTAGAGTACTACTCTAGGGCAGAGGCAGCAAGGCCTTCTCACCATTATGTTTTA
Source organism: Chrysoteuchia culmella (assembly GCA_910589605.1). Lineage (NCBI taxonomy): Eukaryota > Metazoa > Arthropoda > Insecta > Lepidoptera > Crambidae > Chrysoteuchia > Chrysoteuchia culmella. The sequence continues at coordinate 16,051,857 of OU342653.1, forward strand.
CATGGACATGGTAGTTCAGGTTTCTGCATTATAGTCAGATGAAGTCCCTCGGGTTCTGCGCCCTCTACGCAGTATGCATATGCTTGTAAGTTGCGTTTAATCCTCTATTTGAGGCAACTAAATATTCCGATGGCGACCCAATCTCGAGCACTAACGAATAATGAATATGCTTCGTCTTTATATTATGACAGTTAATAGATAGAATAATAAAAAAACATGATTTAAATCATTGCCTTAAAAATTATTTTATAAATTAAATACTTACAAAAATCTTGTCTCAGCTCAGAGGAAACCGCAGAAATATAGCTGACAATTACAATTCTACGCATCTCGGCTAAATGTACAAATGTTGTTACTTTTTTCTAGTAAAAAAAAAACATAAATAGAAAGAAAGAACAATTTACAAAAATAATTAAATTAAATAGTTTTATCTATTTTACTTAAAGCTGCTCAAATACTGGTTTCAATTCAGTATTTGAGAAGCTTTAAACAGAACAGAAGTTTTTCTGTTCTGTCCCTTTTCCTAGGTACTCCATGCCGCGGAGCACTTACGCAAAAGCAAATATGCTCCAGTTTAGCTCGACATTTCTGGTCTGTCGTCATTTACGTGACTAGCGGTTTTCCTAGCTGCAGTTTTGCGCGACATTGTAGTTAGTATTAATATCTTATTTAACTATTTAGCTAGGTATACAGTGTGGGGCCTAGAACCGGGGATAATTTTAAAAACGGAGGCTCTCTAGATCACATGTAATTGAATCATTATAGTCCCAACCAGTCCCAACTTAAAATCAAAAACTTTTTGTTTTTTTTTCTAACAAACTTAATCGTAAATTCAATGTAATTCAAACTCGGAACGTATTTTTGGCAATTGGTTATGTGACACAACTTATGTCGGCTGATAGAAAATAATACATGTCTTACTAATACACTTCATGAGTCCATGTTTTTTTTTCTGAAGTGTTTATTTTGCATTTAAAGCCATTTATTAAAAAATGTGTAAATAAAGTTATTTCAAATATCTATATACTTAATTCAGGTTCGCAAAATTTGTGACGACTCGATAGGGACTTTGGCGCGTAGTACGCGGCCGAGTAAAGTATCAAATTAAAGGTACTCGAGTCTATTTGTTCCGAAAACTATAAAATATACAAAATGTTAAACGTGATGATCACAAACTGCAATTAAAAAGTGTCATTATTTTCGCATAATTTGGAATTTTTCGTCGATCGACGAACCCGAGTATCGGGTTGTAACCGCCCTAGTTACATTTATTTCAAGTGAAACCAAACATATTCCCGTGACAATCTTTTGACTTTACTAACTAAACTTATTCTTTTAAATTTACACTTTTTTCACACTCTTTTTTAGCGAAAGGACGCGATACAATGGACGATGCGCGAAGTATCACTTGCAGTTAACTTTCGAGCCGCCAAGTTATTTTGCGCATACTGTACTCGATATTGATTGATAAATGTCATGCGAGACGGATAAAATTGTAAACAGATAACTGTCATTGCGATATTTAATAATGTACTACTGATTTTAATGAAACAAAGATTTAATGCAGTGGGGGCCGGTTCTATTCAAGGAGGTAATGGTAAATTCTCTAATGGATAGTGGAATCATGATGTTTTGCGGTAAGCTTTTCACTTATATCATGATAAGTTCGCAACGTTAGCGATAATATTGATGTGAATATGTGTACACTGATTATGAATCGTAACTTTAAATTCTTATTGTGAGTAATGCATGAGTTTTAATTAACTGGAATCTTTACAGAATAAATAATAATAAGAATAATACTATTTCCCCGTTTCTAGGCCACTCTCCGTATTATTTCATGTCCTGATAATCCTAGTCCTAGATAGGTTTACATTGCTTGAAGAATGTGTTTATAAAAACAGACACTATAAATATATACTGCGTGCTATAAATGAATGTATAATACACACATTAACTTATTGCTATGCTTTCATAAAGCTTCCTAAATACTGAAACCTCAATTCTGTCCTATTTCCTAGTCACCCCATATTTTCGCTTGATGTTTGCGGTCTGGCGTCATTTACGTGACTAGCGGTTTTTCTATGTGTCTGTGGTTCTAATTCACGCCCAGTGGGAATCCTTACGGTTAAATTAACGGTTTTGGAACACTAATATTGTAAGGTTTTATAGTAAATTGCTCTTGTTACGTTGAAAAAGGGAATTAGTTCACCTGTAAAATGGGTGGTGAGATTTAAACTAGATACTTGTAACTTGTATTACTATTATGTTTGAACGCGCGAATCTTTGAAACTTTTGATCGTGTTTATGTAATAAAGTAATTATTAACCGCCTCTGTGGTCTAGTGGTACAACCACCGGTATCACATCCAGGGCTCCCAGGTTCGATTACCAACGGGGAGTACATATTGTATTCGGTTTGGTTGGTGGTAGGACTTGTTGTAACTCCGCCTGGCTAGCTACCCCACCATCTTATCTAATTCTGACGCCATAACAACAATGTTTTCAGCATTGGTGTGTTCCGGCATTAGATAGCTAGTTCCTCAGTGATTGAGGATTCCGGGAGAGGCTCGCTTCCATATTCAGCCTTATCAATACTTAACAGCAGGTATGATGAAGGCTAAGAGTTTCCCCGTCGCTCATAAAAAATAGTTGAAATTGACACACACCGTGCCTTGACCCTTTCTTGCTGCTGCACACACGTGCATTCTCACTTCCTGCCATCTCTTTTGTGACTGTTAACAGATCTCAATGTTAATATAGTGAGTTATTTTTTATGGTAAATTTTAAATAGAAAAATATTGGAAAAAATTAACTCGGCCACAAGTGAATTCTCAGACGGGAATCGAACCCGCGACCTTTGGAAATCCGGTCCAATGCTCTAACCGCTGAGCTACCGAGACTAAGTCTACTATTTTTCCAATATTTTTCTATTTAAAATTTACCATAAGTATAAAAATAGCATTGAAAAATGCAAAAATTACAAAATCATAAAAAGAGTTATTTTTTGCTTCATTTTAATGTAAGTTTATATGTATCAATGTGTGTGCTGTAGCAAATAAACTTATTCTCTATCTAAATTTTGTTTGTTTGTTCGAACCCGCTTATCGCAGAATCTACTACGTTGACTTTTGGATTAAAAATGCTCTTATTGCATTCGAGAGCATCACTCGAAGAAATTTCTATGCAAATATTCAGGTTCATCAATCATGCTATGTATACAGCATTTGAATACTCAGTTAAATATTTATCCTAAAACCATTAAAGAATGTAAAATACTCATAACAATTGTATAATAGATAAAGATTACAACGAAATTGAAAAACGTTTAAAATAATAACTTCTCCCTCTCTCTCACGCACACATACACACTTTTGTTAATAACTTTAATCTATAGTCTTAAATTAGTTATTGTAACTCTTAAACGTAAACAAGTATTTATTCTTTAAAATCAATTAAAATGTATAATGTGGAAGAGCGAGGTCTCTTGGCGCATGTTAATATGTGTTATATATCGTAATATATGTTTATATCATTAATTTATTTGATTTAGAATTTTTTCGTGTTTTGATTGATTTTTCATATTTTCCTCGCAGACGAAATAATGGGCAGCCGGCAGTATTAAATAAATTCAAAATAGTTTGAAGACATATTTGAAAATAGCCAAAAAACCAAAAAAAAGAAGAAGCAACAATCTTCAATCAACAGCAAGGCTTAGGAAGTAATAAACAGCAGTATATTAAGTACGAAGTTTTTTACAAGACTGAAATAGACAAGTTTCTATGAAAAATCACGTAGAAGAGACATCCTTTTACGAATGAGCGTCCTATAAATCCTTATGTAGGACAATAAAATCCCAAGAAAATAACTAGTATTGATAACAAACATTCCATTCAGTTGAACCGCAATCCTGGTATTAACCGAGTCGACTGGGAGTCCGGAATCAGGAAATAGGTGGCTGAAGAAAATATAGGGGAATGGTACTGTTTGCTTCAAAGATTAACGAATGTACAGAATCGAGAAAGAATTAAATTAACGTGAGTAAACTTTATTTCAGTAGAACATAATATAACAAATTTTAGAACATGATTTTTCTATTTGCCGTATTATTTTATGTCAAGTATTTAGTAATGTAGCCGAATGATTAATATAGTTTTGATATGTAATAGTACTAAGGTTTTTGTTTAGTTATTAATAACAAAATTAACATTTAACAACATTTTATACCGCCGCCCGAAAAATATTATCAAATAATAAACGTATTCGAAAAAAAATATATCGGAAAGATATTCTCAAACAATAATCATATTCAAACACTGTGATTTAAATCAATACTGTTCAGCAATTTTGAATAATAGAACCTCAGCTACTGCGATAGAATAGAACAAAAAAATCTATATTTTTTTGCATAACATCTCATGTACGCACTGTTCAGTTGATTCTCCCATTATTAAATTTCTCTAAAACGTCATTCAATGACGTGAACTTAAAAAACGCCTATTTCATTCGGTTGTTTTATTTTTAATTTTCTTTATAAGACTATTAAACTGCGAAAACATAATAAAATAAAATGAAAATGGCTATTTTCCAAATAGTTTGAATAGATTCTCCGAACTACACCATCCAGTCTAAAAATTTTCAAGCTCTGTTGTTTTATTTTTTAAATTACTCTATGGCCAGTTGTAAAGCGGCGCGTGCGAGCAATCGAGCGTCGTTGTAATGACGCTGCTGCACCATTGATAGTGCGCGTTCGACGCACGATTTACCCGTACGGGCTATTTGCCGCCCACCGGGACGATGGTGATGTATGTGCCGACTTTGTTCTAACACTGAGTGTTTTCTGTCGATATACGAGTAACCTTGTGGGGGCGGTGAGGCTAACCGTGAAAAATGGTGGACGCAATGATTTTTCTGCTTAAAAGATTTTGGTGATTTATTTATTGCACATATACAGCAAATGGCGGACTTAATGCCCTTAGGCATTCTCTACCAGTCAACCGGAAAGGATGTTAAGGGATCATCATTTATGATGTGACTTTGATGATGTTTTCCCGAAGTCATTCGCTATATAAGGGGTCGACACACATTTTTGTATCTCTAGTTCGAGAAATAAATTGGTATATATTAAACACGAAAATATACTAGAATATCATTAGAATAAGAAAATATACTTAGAATTAGAATTTTGCTTAATATTTATCACATAAAAATAACATTATAAAACGCAAAATTAAAAAGTTATAAATAAATTGGTGTTATTTACCTTTGTATTTCATCTGCATCAACTTTCATTTTCACGACGAAATGTTATATACCTAATAATTGTTTCTTTCTCCAAAGTCAGACAATAAACTTTGTAGAACAACATTCCAAAAGTTAGTAAAATTGAATCAGCGGGTTAGCGGTTTTGACTTTGGTTAAAACGTATCAAATAGAATGACATACCAACATACATACGATCATTCGTTGTACTCAAAAATAGCGTTAAAATAAATGTATTTTTAGTACAATAACAAATGAAACACTAATGGTCAAAGAAATTGAGTTTATTCAAACCATTTTATTTTATAAAACAACGATACCTTACCACAGACCGCAAAAAACGGCTCACTCCGCAATCATAATTGCTCACAAAAACTGGATATCAATAAAGAGTATTCAGTCTCTCAATAGCACATAACTAGACGTCACGTCCCGAATCGGTCAAATAACTTACAATTAGAGGTAAAAAAGTTCGACGCGGTAAGCTCTTTTTGATGCGATCGTCGAGCTGTTTGCCGGTCGAACACGATTTCATTAGTACGCCCCCTGGATGTAGGAAAGAAAATTGGCTTTATACTTGTCTTAGTTATTTTTTTTATGAATATCTACCAAAGTGCTTATCTCAAAACAGTGCAAAAGCAAGTAAAGCATTATTGTAATCTATTTGTTTTTGCTAATAAGAAGTTATCGATTTACGAGTCAATGTTTTATTTGAATTAAATCTGTGCTTTAGTAACGAAAACTTAAAAAAAAGTATCAATATAAAATTTTAATAAAAATTCTTTTTTGGCTATCCACCTCAAAACAAAAGAAAGGAAGTGATGGCACGAGACAAATACTCAAGTGCTTATTTCAGACGTCTGGAATACTTCCCGCCACTATTCACCGCTAATGTTCTACGGTGACCACGCCGGATTTTAGAGGCTAAGTGCCCTTTTTTACGTAATCGCACAGTCATCGGTTGCAAAATGCCGTATCCGAGCCGTCCACTTTTTCAACATTCCCACCGTACTCGCCCGTTTTTGTCGCGTCCGACGTTCGGCTCGCTGAGTTTTTGCTCGCTGCGACGACGGAGACAGATTTTTTGCGTCACTCCAACTCATCTCAGTATGTCAAGTGCCCATATTTTCCGACTGCCCCTCGGATGACCATCATAATTGACGGACTGGATCGTGAATGTGCCAGTTGAAGAATTAAAACAAGTCTTGATATAAAAAGTGCACCAATCGACTTAAGGCAATTATTCGAGAAATGCGATAGCAGTGTTCCATCGCCTCGCTATCAGCGGATAACGAAAGATGAATCGATAAGCGAAACCAATCATCGAATCGCTCGAGTGGGCGTCAGGGCCGAGAGTTATAGCGACGATAAATCGAAGAAAGTCAACATATTGAACATATCGCGGTTGCATTTATTCAGAACTGGGATCATTCAATTAAACGTTGCCCCAACAAACACCGATTGAGATCAATATCGCAGTTTTAATAAAACAGATGGAGAACAGCTCCCATATCCGGCGGTTCTTGCTTATTTTTTCGCTCCGTAAAAAAATTCCTATCCCTCGAAAAAGCAAGCAATGATAATAGAAACAACGGGAGCGCTGTTCAAAAGGGTTATCGTGTTTTTATTTGCGCCTATAGAGGCCTTTTAGAATGCGTTAAAAGGAAACGACTCGAAATGTCCCGAGTGCGTGGGTGAAAAAATAATACGGGAACGCTCTGTCGTTTCCTATGAGCCTTAAGGTACTGCCTGTGTCACATATCGACACTCTTAAATTCCTTTGTTTAAAAGAATAGAATTAGGCGTTACTGACGCTTCACCAACAAATCGGTTGGTGCATATTCGTAATAAAATATTTTCGTCTATTTGTTTAGTATCTTAGCTCTTATCGCTATTGCATAGTATTATTTTCATTAAAAGGGCTTTTCTTTCACAGCAAAAGCTGGAATACACAATAAGAAAAAAGTCTACGCGGATAACAAAATCGAAGTTTAATCCTAGCTAAGAATACTTCATTAAAGCAATGATAAAGTTTTAGAAAATAAATCATACTTTATTAAATATTATGACTTAATATTGATATGTAGTTAAAAAATGAAGTTTTTACCCTATTATTTATTAATTGACAAAGTTTTTCTACTAAACTATTGCCCAAGTCCTAAACAAACATTTACGATCGATATCTAAAACTTTAATTCGAAATTCGAAAACTTATAAGTTTGTTATACGAGTACAAGAAGTTTCGAAGGCACTTTAAAGGAATCCAATCCTATAAGAAATCCAAACTAATTGGAAAGTTATGAGCACGCTACCAAGCGTGACCTGTCGTAATGACATTTGGAGCCTTACTTCACTGAATTATTGTAATTTGTTGCACCCTTATGTAGATATTTTAATTCTAAGACACTTGAAGATCCTTATAGCGTATACATTTGCATGACCGCTTTGATCGTCCCATAAAGTTGGTAGGTACGAGAATAAAGGGTCTATAAAAATATGTCGAATTTGTAGTAAGATAGTAGTATATGTGTTGGAGGTTGCAACTTCTTTATACCGCCACGATTAAGAACTTTGAATTGTCCCTGAATTAGTTAACTGACGTCGTCGCTACTTCAACGAGGATTCATGAAGTCAACGCTAGTAATAAAAAATGGACTTACTGAAAAGCTGCTTGAAAATCATAACCCGATTCAGTGTTTATAATGCAGCCCATTAATAAGTTACATTCAATGTATACATACGAGTAGGTACTTTTGATATCCTAATCCTACCTAATATCCTATTATTAATTATTAATAATATAACCCTAACTATTATTATATTGACTCGAATTTCTTTGCCAGTTAAAAATTGTTTACGGTTACAATAACCATAAAATGTAATATTTTAATTAGTATTTTCCTTTTGTGATGGAAATTGACTTGATTTCACTTTTCAATTTGACGACTCTGTATGAAATAAAACCGGGAGAAAAAAACAGCCCTTGACGAGTTTCTTGCCGGTTCTTCTCGTTACAAGGTCTCCCGCCGTAGGGTTTGTGAACCGATGGCGTAGCTTCTTTGACGTTCATAAGTGCTTGTAACAGCCTAGACTGAATAAATGATATTGACTTTGAGTTTGACTTTAACTATAAAATCGTAAGTGTGTTTGTTTATCCCTCCTTCACGCCCTAATTAAACAACCAATTGACTTGATTTTTGGTATAGAGTTAGTTGAAAGTCTGGAGAGTAATATAGGCTACTTTTTATCCCGATCTTCCCACAGGAACCACGCGGGTGGAACCGTGGGCGGAAGCTAGTAGAAATATAAAAGTTTCACAGAGCGACAGCCAGTGCGTATGATTAAGGCGCATCAAAATATTTAAGTATGTCAAAATTTAATAATATTTATGTTAGCAATTGTTTTATGATTATGTAATTTTTGCATTTTTCAATGCTATTTTTATACTTTATAAAAATGAACTCGGCCACAAGTGCCGAGTACCATCAGTATAAAAATAGCATTCAAAAATGCAAAGAATATAAAATCATAAATTGTTGGCAGTTGCATCTTAATCGATCGTTAAACACCTGAAAAGATGTTTCTTTCGAATGCAAGGATATTCCTAGCATTGATGTGACAACGCTGGCCTACAGCGTATTAAAAATATAAAAGTATTGGAGAATTTCGACGGTGGTTCGCAAGTCTCGGTAGCTCAGCGGTTAGAGCATTGGACCGGATTTCCAAAGGTCGCGAGTTCGATTCCCGTCTGAGAATTCACTTGTGGCCGAGTTAATTATTTCCAATATTTTTCTATTTAAAATTTACCATTAGCAATTGTTTCTTGGAAGTGGTAAGTAAGTGGGGTAAAATTAAATTAGTCCAAATCCAGACCAAAAATCACAAATTATTGACATACGGCGGATTTTTTAAAGGCTTATTCATGTTTCCTTGTTTCTGCAATTAATAACTGAAGGTCCTTGCCCGGTAGCGTATTGCCAAACTGTGTACTATTTACAGATAAGATAATGCTCTTGTAGCTCGTGAGTGTACTGCATGTTACTACAGACAGATTCTGAAATGAATTATGCTTTGCTTTATTTGTAAGAGCAAACAAGCTACGAATACAGACAATTAGAGGCTGCTATGGTATGTAAAATGGCACGAGTATTATGTGCAAAATACATGTATTGTACATGTATTGTGTGCAGGCATTTTCTCTCACTTTTGAACTAGTATAACTTAATCACTCTTAATTTTTAGAGTTTAATATACTACACAGGGTCTTTATAGATTACTTTTGTGTGAATAAAGCATATTATTTTTTTATGAAATTATTGAAAAACCTAAACCTTAACTTAAAGTTTATAAAAAAATGGTAATATCATTATTGTTTTTTATACTTTTAGGCACTGGCGCTTCGCCGGCCGCTGCCTTGGCACTCTCGTTTCGCTTGCTCGGCTCGCGCGTTTTTGATCACAATTCTAATCTAGCCTAACCAATAGATACCTTTAATACTTTTTATACATTACAAAAAAATATTACCTCGCAACTCAGACTCAAGTAAGTAACCTTATGTGAGCCTTACATTATATTTCGTCAAACAAACGGAAAAGGAATTATACAAAGTGTACATTTGTTTGTAGTATACTCGTACATTTACCAAAAAAAGTTTACTTAATTTATCTAAAAACATTTAAAAATCAGCCAATTGCTTAAAACATTAAATTCATTTCATATAATTGCTTACATTTTTATGGGAAAAAAATGTGCGGATCTACTGACGAGAATAAGTAATTAATTATTTTAAAAAAATATTGTAACATATTTCATTACCTTCTTAATTTTCATAGTCGCATACATACTAACATATACAGGCTGGAAAATTAAGACGGTGCAGTAAGGGCAGATATTAAACCGCTGTAGCTACATGAAAATGTTGAAAAAATTTGAACTGTTTACACAAATTTAAAAAAAATTAACAGTCAGCAGGAAAATGGGCAAAAAACGTTTATGAAAAATTCGATCCTGTTTCTCGTGAGGATAAAAACACTCTAAGACACCAACGGAGGTTTGAGTACTAGAAACGTCAGAAATCGCGAAAAACACGAAAAAGATCTCACAAGATACAGCATCGATCGGCATCAAAATTTTTTTTTTAAAACTGTCAAATATTCTGCTTACTGTATTTTTTTTTCAAAAACGGTGAATGCAGTTCAACATTTATAAAAAAATGAAGGATGTTTTTTACGTTAATGTAGGCAACCTACCTAATGTGAAAATATCATTGCCATTACCGTAGTCATATTTTGCTATAGAAACATACGAGCAAACTGTACGCATACGTAATTTCCTTCAGCATATACGTTATTTTACTGAGCACAAAATGATCGAGTACAGACTATGGATGTCTGTATCAATCAGTATACACTATGGCAATACGCTGCCCGGTAGAAGAATAAACGAGTTTTACATACGACCCGTTGACAAATTGTGCGTAAAACACTACTACGGTGTCATAGAGTATTTTAGAGAAGGGTTAGTTGATGAAAGTATTAGAATACAAGAGTTTTAGGAATTTATATTCTACCTTTTGTTATAAAAATAGAGCGAGGAGCTGGATGGCCCAGTGGTTCGCGCGCTCGGCCGCGGTCATGTAATTTTCGCGATGGTCGGTCACGGGATGGTTCACCATAAAAGTTCATATCTCGAGCTTTTCCGTGCTTTAGAAGGCACGTTAAGCCGTTGGTCCCGGCTGTATTTGCAGTCCTTAAAGCCCCCCCCAATCCGCACTGGGTCCGTGTGGTGGGTCATGTCTCATTCTCTTTATCCATTTATAAGGATGGCTGATGAGTATGATAACTTTGTGACAGCTTAAACATTTTAAAGCGCCAATTAAATCCGTGATAACTTAAGCCTACTACAGAGTGTAAATACTTAATTCCAATTGCAACAGAATTGCAGAGAATCACGCTCAATTTTTCGCAATGCGGGGTTAGAAGTCTGTGCAATGTCTCCTACTTAATGCAACTGCGCCTCGTAATTATGAGTCACCCTATTGCTATGAAACTCAAACTTTTGTATCACGTACCCCTGTTGAAGTTCCCAGACAACGAAAAAAAATATTAAAATAATATCTATTTTAAGTCTATTCGAGGCAAATACAGTAAGTATCAAAAATAAATAAGTATTAATGAGGTTTTTTTCATGTTCTTGTCGCAAATTGAGTCGTAGAAGTATTTTTTTAATCAATTTCAACTTTAGCCGACATTATTCGTATTATTTCCGCGTACCCCCCTACCGTCTAATGGCGTACCCTTATGGGTACGCGTACCCTTATGGATACGCGTACCCTTAGGATACGCGTTACCCCACTTTGAGAAACCCTGCCCCATAGAACCGGCAGCCATTGTTAATCTTTGCCGGTAGGGCAGGGCGGAGTTGCGTGACAAAACATGGCGGCACGCACACTGTCAAATGATAACCGACCGTCTATCAATTTTCACAGGAATGGAACACAGCGGAGCGCTTAAAGTTTATTATGGCTAGATAAGCGAATAGTGACTTGAAGTAACTAATAGCTGCTTTGTTTATAGTGAGGAAATTGGGTCATGAGCACGGAATGTGAAGTTGACTTTGGTGGCTATCGATTGGAACCGGTCCGATTTTTATTGTTTAACTCTGGGTTTCTTTAACTTACTGAAGGGTTGTTTTGGCTTCAGACAATTATTTTGAGATATTTTCCATTGAAGAAATATCAAAATTCAATTGTTCGTGGCCAAAACAATCTGTTAGTAAACTTACTACAGGTTATAGGATAACCCTGGGTATCTATAACTATAGAAACCCGGGGTTAACCTATAGAGCAACGGGGCTTCCCAGTTCTTGTACCGGAAGCCGCGTTGCTGTATGTCCAGAAAGCCTATTCTCGCTGTGTTCTATCTCAAATTGTCATATTTCTAGCCAAATTTCTTTATTAGAAATGTTAGTGAAATCTCTATGTTAAAATAAAAAAAGCCAGGGCATTCTACATTGCACTTCTATTAACTATATATTTTTTTGGCCTTAGTTAGCTAGCACCGACTCCAAAAGTTAATTTTTTTACTTTTTGAAGTCGGTTTGATTTTTTTTATAAAATGTTTTTATTTCAGATTTTTTAGTTACATCATCATGTGCCGTACTTACACTAAAAATCAGCCCATACACAACAATGTCATCTAGGTAAACGACTACTTGCCAAAAGGTGATTGATATTTTTCAAGATTATGAAAAAAACTACTAGCCAGATCTTCGTAAAAATTATAATGGGACCACACATAAACCATTTTCTTTCAGATAAAAAAAGAATTACAATTATTGCGTGAAACTTCAGCTCGAACAAGAATCTAACAATTACCTGGATGATATAATTGTTTCATGACTTCCATGACATTAGGCCCCATATCTCCGAAGATTATCATCGGATCTCAATGAGACTTATATGGGACCAAATTGACAGTGTACCCGATCGAACAAAAAACAACTATTAAAATCGGATCACCAACACCGGAGTAATCGGTTTACATACATCAGACAAAAAAAAAAACGCGTTGAATTGAGTACCTCCCTCCTTTTTTGTTGAAGTCAGTAAAAAGACAAAATTCAAAAACATTTCAGTCTAGGCTGTGTTACAAGCTCTTATAAATGTCATAGAAGCTACGCCATCGGGTCACAAACCTCACTCGAGTTAGTCTCAAAGATCTTCCAAACATATTTGAGACAAAAGAAAATGTATATTTGTGATGTCGTAGCGCGAGAATACCTAGCCGCCCGGTAGCAGATCCAGATTTATTACATATCCAGATATACATTATTTCGATTCCATTTGGTTGGTGGTGTGATTTGTTCTATGTCAGCCTGGCTAACTCATACCTCGGCCCTCTGATAAATTTTTAATAAGCCAATAACGAAAGTGGAGTCTTATTGGATTCCTTGTCAAACCAAACACGCTCAACTAAAATGCAGTTTTCATATCCGGTGTAACAACACAAGGTACTCGTGCATACGCGTTTGTCTGGGTATTTATAAAACAATTGTTAGTAATCATCGCAGACTGTTGCTTACTAAATGTAATTGAATTAACTAGGAAATAGGTTAGTTCAACGTGGACACGATCGCCGCAGTGGGTCATACCTGGTTCAAAAGCTGTCCCTAGCAATACAGCCGGTATTATGGGAACCTTTGAACCGGAGATGACGCGGCCTTTTAGACTAAAAGTTTTTATTTTATTTTTATTTTTATACTTATTATTGTATTTAATACAATTAAAATATATTTATATTATTGATTGAAGTAAGTGAAATAGAAGTAAGTAAGAAGTGATTTAAGCTTGGCAGTAAAAAAATACCATAGAAAGAAAATTATAATGCGTAGCAGTGGCACGCATAAAAACATCTATGATACTCCTTAGATTTTCTTTAAGAACATAATATGTATTTTTAGTAATATGTAATTCTTTGTGAAAACATTAAAATATTATTTTAATGTTTTTACAAAGAAACATATGTGTACAACGTTTCTTTTAATACCATTAACCATTACAAAATCTTGTCCATTATGGCGCTTTTCATACAACTGAATTAAACACTGACCAGGATATATTTGTCTTACATCTGTGTATCTCGGAGTCCCGCAGAGGGTGAATATGTCCTCATCATTTTTATTAATGGGCTCAAATTTAACCTCGTTTGGATGAAGCACGACCAATTTTTCACCTTCGTCCGCAAATTAACTACAACGAACGTTACTTAGCTGAAGTCACTGAAGGTCTACATTCTTAATTAAATTTTTAATGATTTGACGATTTTTCTTTTGTGATATACATTGGTACGCAGTCGACGTTACATTTGTTGCTGAATATCAACATGGTTACAATCCTCAACATCAGGTATAATATTTTATTATGTATGTATGTTCACTGATTACTCGGGTACGCCTGCACCGATCCAAATGATTCAAACGTTCTAACATCGGGATTGTACCCAACTAATTCTTTTTTTTTAATTTTTGGAATCAGTTTTGTAGTTTTCAGGAAATCTTAAAATAACTAACCTTTTTCGGTCAAGCGGACACAAACACGTTCATTTACGTTCACGTTGAAACTAAAATGGTTTGACTCAACTAGTGTAATGTTACCTACACTACACTAGTTTGAGTCAAACCAGTACGGGACTTATTCTAACTTCTACAAATTTTGTTTTTTTTTTTTTTTTTTATAAAATTATTATAATAATATAGTTAATAATTGGTAGGCCGCCGATAAGGTAGACCGACTATCTGGCGCGCGGTTGCGGGAAGCCGCTGCATGCGGGCAGCGCAGGACAGATCGTCGTGGAGATCCTTGGGGGAGGCCTATACCCAGCAGTGGGTGTCATGTGGTAAAAACATTAATATGCTTATCAGGAATACTTGTCCCAGGAATTATAGAATTTGAAGCCATTGAGTAATCAGCCATTTACTTACTTTTTATGCAGTTTTTAGTTGGTTTTTTTTACTCATTTCTAGTCTAAGTCAATATGACTCACAACATTAGTGAAATGTAATTTAATGTTTCTAAATCACTTTTCATACATTACTCAGCATACAACGGATCATAAAAATAATGTCAACGAAGTAACATTAACGCGGTTTTATGTTTAATGTCCTCTTTCATTTGATGACCACTTTCAGAGATTTAAGGATATTGTCTAAAATACGATCGGAAGTAGGGGAACTAATGTAGATGACGATGTTTTCTAATCGAATTCGTTCTAGATACATTAATATTTTAGACATAGTTATGTTATGTTCATAGTATCTAATTCGCCTTGAAAATTGTGCACACATATCTACACAATTTGACAGGTAGAACAAAAGACACGAAAAAGCAATGAAGTGAATGTGAGCAAATTTGACCCCATTTATGGGCAATTATCAATTTTCACAATGCGAACTCTTATGACATAGAAATAGAAAAATACTTTATTTTGACATCAAACAAAGGCACACATTAACACAAACATATTACATCACAGTAGAAGTAGGAAAAAGTACAAATATAACAAAAAGAAAGAAAACAAACAAAATCACAATACACAACACAATACAGTCGTGTTATGACAAAACTGTGCTCAGCATACAGTAACATACGAGTATCAGCTTCAAGTACAGACATATTATTATAATATAATTGCATAGATACCTATTTATTACTATGAGCGTAAGGCGATGATATACTTTCGGATTAGTTCAATTTCTCCACAGTTTTGTAATTTTATCATCAATCTGTCTTAATTTCGAGCGCAGCAGTTTTTTAATTAAGAAAATGCTCTGAAAACAAACGACATTGTCTATTTACTGCCAACACTTTTCTTAATATCTCTTGACATTTTTAAACAACAGCTTTGGAGAAAAATGAAAATCCGAGGGTGGGAATAAACGAAGAAATATTATCGAAGACTTTCACAATATCTATGATAATTTGTTACTTACTAATAAACAAAAGACTGTCACCGCTTCACTCCCCCCTTGACAATGACAACTGGCAGTTCAACAGTTCCCCCGAGTTTGTAAAAAGGAGTTCGAAATTTAAATCGAGTCTGGCGACGTTTCCCGCCCGTTTTTGTTGCTGTTTCGTAATTACTCCGTCGACGCGTCGGTGTCGCGGGTGTATTTGACAGGTGGTGCAGGCGGTAATTGCAGCCTTGAGTCATCGCGGTTTGGGACTTTTAAAAAGTATTTTCGAACTTTTTAAAACACTGTCGCGGCAGGGAAATTTATCGACCTATTATTTTTCTTTTTATTAACTGAAACACTCCTTCATTCGATATTTATTGCAGAAATCTGTTAGGGTATTGTATTTTATAGTCTATGATAACTGTAATAATAGTTATGATGATATCCTAAACCAAACCATATAATTTTACGAGCTTTCCAAGTACTATAATAAAGCCTTATATCGAATATCGCTATTTCAACACTATTGTCACATTGTCAAGAACTTTCTACATTTTAATATATTTTGACGTGAAAATCACTCGTTCTGATTTTTTGATTCTATGTGTTGAAGTCGAATGGTGTTATTTTATATATATTTTTTTTCGCATCGATATTTCTTATTGAGTATCCACAAATATAAATTTTCCATCCTACTAATAATATTATCTACTTAATTGTATTTAGTTTAATATAAGTGATTTTCTTTTATTTCTTTTTCATCTACTTGGACGATGCTTCTTAACGAGACAGCAAACACGCAGGTGTACATAATCCTGCGGTCTACAGTACATTATTTCAGCGAAATCACAAAAAGTCAGCCCTCGGACTAACACCGGCGGATCTAAATTTTGACAAGCTGGATTAAGCAATTACTTCTGACTTAATCTCTAGATTCAATTTTATGTTACCCCCGGGGCGGTGTCAGGTCACTAATTCGTTTAGAGATTTAGATTTAAGCTGTCAAGTGTTAATGAAAAAATGCTTTGTGTTTAAATGGAATGACAACAAAACATTTGAGTTTCGGCCGACTGGGAACAGAAATAGAAGAAAAATTGAGGATTTTATTCATATTTATTAAAAACGAATTAAAGTTAAATGTCAGGGTTTAATTTAATTGACAGTTTTTTTTTATAGTCTGTTTTATATCTAAATTAAGTAAGAATATCCTACCTTTTTTATGAACAACGGGGATACTCTTAGCCTTCATCATACCTGATGTTAGGAATTGATAAGGCTGAAGATGGAAGCAAGCCTCTCCCGGAATCCTCAGCCACTGAGGAACGGGCTATCTTATCTCGAACTGCCGGAACACAACAATGCTGAAAACATTGTTGTTATGGCGTCAGGTTTAGATAAGATGTTGGTAGCTAGCCAGGCGGACTTACAACGAGTCTTACCACCAACCAAACCGAATACAATATGTACCCCCGCTGGGAATCGAACCCGGGACCCCTGGGTCTGATACCGGTGGTTGTACCACTAGACCACAGAGGCGGTTAACCTAATCATAATGTGTAAGACAAGTCCTTTATGTTTGAAGCAATTTTTCTTAAAATACCTAAGTATTTTGTATTTCCGGCCCACATCCTTAATAACATACTACCTAAAAAACCTTTTTCTCAAAACAGTTTCTGACACCTCAATGTTCCATAAAAGTTCACATTAAAAAAAGTTTAGTTTAAACGATTTTAATTCGGACCGCTACAGGGTTCAATTTGTGTAATAACCACTGTCAGTTGTTATGGGCGTCAATTTAAAATGAAGGTGACATTTAATTTCGTGCTAGAGACCGGTCTTGAAGACTTGCAGGTTGCAAGGTGGCTGCTTTTTTTTTCAAGTAATATTATGGTACTCCATATGCGTTGATACAATAACCTAGATTGTTATCTTACGGTGAAGCTACACGTTTCGTTAAGTTGCTGCGTAATTGTGACACATTTTGACTGTAGAACTAATAATCTAAACTGGCAGCGCTAGCAGACTGATTGTATTCGAACACGTTTTTTTAAGAAAAATTCGGCCCGGTCAGGTATCGGGTGGGTGACCGTAAAGTGACATTACAACTGAGGGCTTCCGTGCTTGTGGTGACGGCATAAGAATACAAGTGTCACCACTCCCTTACATGCCTGGGAAGTCGTGAGTCGACGAGGGTCGACTAAGAGGCTCGACGCATTGAACACCTCTGCAAGAGAAGGAAAACCCTCTACCAACCCGTCTGGCCAGCGTGGTGGCAGTCGGCTAATAACCTCCTATGAACGCCACAATAGGCGTGGACTAGGAGAGGCCTATGTCCAGTAGCGGACGTCCAGGGGCTGATGATGATGCTTCCGTGCTTCGGAGGGCACGTTAAACCGTCGGTCCCGGCTGTTGTCATCTGATTACAGGCGTTAAGCCAAGTCAGAGGCCTTATAGGTGGCTTGATAAACTCTGACACCAGAGGTGGCCACTAATCCTCGCTCGATAAGAAGAACTTTTTTTATGAACAACGGGACAGCCTTCATCATTTCTGATTTTAAGTATCCACTGAACAATGCTGAATACAATGTTGTTACGGCGTCAGGCTTAGATAAGATGGTGGTAGCTAGCCAGACGGACTTAGAACAAGTCCAAACCAACCAAACCGACTACAATAAACACCCGCTGGGAATCGAACCCGGGACCCCTGGGTCTGATACCGGTGGTTGTTACCACTAGACCACAAAGGCGGTAACTAAATGGGTAAAATACAAAAATAAAGTAAGTAACATGAAAAATATAATAGTTTCATATTACGCGTAATTTTTTTATTGCAATTATTCACTATAACCACTTAGCGATCCTTGCTCAAACCAAGCCAATCTCGTATTTGGTTACGTCATTTTCAAAATTCGTATTGGCGATTGGCTCGGCCTGCGATTGTAGCGGTTAAGCAAATTTGCAGTGGTCGGTCACGGGATGGGTGATCAATAATTTATTATCTAAGGCTCCTCTGAGCTTCGGAAACCTTGTCAAGTCGTTGGCCCCAGCCGTTTGAAGTCGTTAAAACCCACCAAACCGCATTGGTGGTTCGTGGCCAGTAAAAAGGCTTTTACCACCAAATAAAAAAATATAAAAAAGTCTCTTAGCGCAGTATTGTTTCAATCTTACCGTGCTATTTCGTACTACAAATCTCTTAAAGTAAGCTGTCTTTGAACGGTAGTTTTGTGACGTCGGTCGCCCCCAAAATGTTAAGTGTGGCAAAATGTGAAACTTCAATAAAAACAAAACGCAAACAAAACATTCTTATGACATGATGGTTTCTAATAGATGATGGTAGGCCCACAGCAGTGGGGACATTAAAATAGCTAACGATAAGAATGATTTACTGTCGGACAAATATTTCGTAACGTAATAACGTTACGTTACGACTTACGTCGAAATGTTACAAGTCAGTCACCACCTTTAGAATGAAAATGATAAACAAAACAACGGCGTAGCTAAACATCACATTATTTAATGATCGATGACAAAGGACACATTTTATCACTGACAAAGGTAAACACGGGACAATAATGGCTACGTAACAACTTAATTACCTACTATTTGGTACATAAGTACTCATATTATCTGGTTGGTTTATTTTATTTTTTATTTTATTTTACAGGCGAATCAACAGTTGACAAAATATATAACATTTAAACTAGCAACATTAAACCAATTACAGATTCACACAACTAAACACAGACAGTTAACAATTTTGAACATGCATATTGGATTTACATCTAGGGATGCAACAAAAAAAAAAAATTACTAAAAACAATTAACATCACGAGTCACCGTGGTGACTTAATAATAACAGAAAAAGTAATTAGTACTCGATGGCTAACAATTTTGTAAGGTTACGTCTAATACTGTTACAGCTAGAATTAAATGGATCTATATCAAGTTTTTCGCTCAACGCATTGAAACACTTGCTCGCACGTAGTATAAAAGAGTTTTGCCTATAGTTGGTATTGGAATGAGGGATGTAGAACGCATTAAAATGACGAAGACTTTTTTGGGAACATTAAAATTTAAAAGAGAGAGAAGCTCGGGACAATCAATAACACCTGATGTAATTTTGATTAGGTACGTTATATCCGCTATTAAGTCTACGATTTTCTAATGAAATGAGATGATGTTTTACACAAAGTTTATTGTACTCGCTGGAATCATAATGTATTTTAGTACGGTAACAAATATATCTTATAAACTTCTTCTGGATATTCTCAAGCCTATTAATGTATACAGCGTATCTGGGGTTCCAAATCTGTGAAGCATATTCCAAGTTACTGCGTACAAGTGAACAGTATAGTATCTTAAACGTTTTAACATCTGTGAAATCCTTGCAATTTCGTATTAAAAAAATATTACATAATGGACTGCTTTTGTTTAATAATTCCACACTATCAATTTTAACTTTAGTGGTTTAAGTGTTAGACTGCTTATCCTAGAGGCCTGGGATCGACTTTCACGTATCTTTTGGTCTTGTAATCTAGAAACTATTTCTATAAATCTTATACTATTTTAAACAATGCTTCCTATCGGAAAGTTCATCGATAGTACATAATTAAATATACTTACAATAAACGTTTTGCATACTTACTATGTAAAATATTGTAACCATAAGACTGACTTCATGTTTGTCATAATCAGCGTTCCTTGTATAGAAAAACCGGTGAAGAGCAAGTCGGGCTCGCACACCGAGGGTTCCGTACCATGTCCCCGTACATCGACATAGGTCGAGGTCAGTTTTCCAAAAGCAAATAAGTACAAAATATTTTTTTTTTAATAATTTCGACAAAAGTATGCTATTTAGAGACATCGCATTATTTTTACTGTAATCTTTGCATAAACTTCTATCACATAGAATATTATCAGTTTTTTTTCTATGTAAAACTTCAGTTATATAGGGGGAAACGGTATTTTTTCTTTTACTATTTTCATTAAAAGTTAAAAACTGCGGCCTAAAAAAAGAAAAAAAAATTAAGAGTGTGAAGAAACGATTTTTTTTATCTCTTATTTGCAAAATAGTTGGGCAAACGTCATCTAAAACTATTCCAAATTTCAAGTTAAAACATTAGTAGTTCTTAATCTATTCAGCTGTGACAGACTGAGTCGCACCATATAAGGGTTACTTTTTACCATTTGGTACGGAACCCTAAAAACCCAACTTTTGTCCTTCACAACATTGTTTATAAATAAGACAACCCTCAAGTGCCCATCCCTAAAATATTTCGCTTAGTTCACACATGTGACTTACCCAGCAGGTAGTACGCTTTTGCGATTTCGTTGCGTGCAGGAAACTTATGAATGAATCTGTTGAGCATGAGATGCCGTTTAAGGTGTCACCTTTTTGCATTCCCACGGAATTAAGATGCCATGGTAGGGTTAAAATTGATGTAAGAATGGATCACTGTCTTCATTCGGGGGTATCAAGTGTTAATGTTCTTTTAACTACATTCATTTGGCTGGAACGAGTTACTTTGGTGTTCAAGAAAAGAATTAAGTTAGAAAGATTTGTGTTTTCTGAACACATACCTAACTAGCGGTCACCCGCGGTTTCACCCGCGTGATTCCTGCACCGCTACCACCTAACGGTATTGCTATCGCTATCGCTATAGCTTTCGATTTTTCAAGTCCCCTACAAATTATCTCGCTAACGCTATCACTTTCGTACTTAAAATGCAATAATTAATCCAACAGATGAATAGAAATATGTAGGAATTGGACAAAAACCCTATCGTTGAAGGGTTTTACGAGACTTTTATGTTTTGTAGTTATAGCGATAGCGGTACCAATACCGTTAGGCGGTAGGGGTGCTGTTCCCGTGGGATTATAAAAAAAATCCTATCTTAATGCTCGCCTAGATAGTTAAAGGACCCTTTTTGCAAAATTTCAGCTTAATCGGTTCAGCTGTTTGGGCTGTGCCGTGCATTGTCGTCAGTCAGTCACGGTATTGTTTTATTAGTTTTATTATCACAGTATTATTTAACCGCCTCTGTGGTCTAGTGGTACAACCACCGGTATCAGACCTAGGGATCCCGGGTTCGATTCCCAGCGGGGGTACATATTTTATTCGGTTTGGTTGGTGGTAGGACTTGTTGTAAGTCCGCCTGGCTAGCTACCACCATCTTATCTAAGTCTGACGCCATAACAACAATGTTTTCAGCACTGTTGTGTTCCGGCAGTTAGAGATAAGATAGCCAGTTCCTCAGTGGTTGAGGATTCCGGGAGAAGCTCGCTTCCATCTTCAGCCTTATCAAAACTTAACATCGGGTATGATGAAGGCTAAGAGTTTCCCCGTCGTTCATAAAAAAGCATAGAAGATATGTCTCCTACTTTCGTCTAAATTTTGTTTGTTATATTTAATTATTAGGTCACTGCTTTATTTTTTTTTATGATTTTTGTCATTTTTCAATTTTTCAATGCTATTTTTATACTTATGGTAAATTTTAAATAGAAAAATATTGGAAAAAATTAACTCGGCCACAAGTGAATTCTCAGACGGGAATCGAACCCGCGATCTTTGGAAATCCGGTCCAATGCTCTAACCGCTGAGCTACCGAGACTTGCGAACCACCGTCGAAATTCTCCAATACTTTTATATTTTTAATACGCTGTAGGCCAGCGTTGCCGAGTTAATTTTTTCCAATGTAGTTGAAACGCTTAGCCTTCATCATATCTTAGTATGATAATAGTATCGATAACGCTGATAAAGGAATCCTCCCGGTCCTTCAACCACTAAGGCACCCTTAGCACCTATCAAACTGCTTAGGGCTCGCGTATTAGGTTTTCGGTCATTGTCTTTAACCCATTCATATCCTTCTCACATGCGATGGTGGGGACATTAAAATGACTGACAGTGCCAAGTCATTCATCAATGACTCATTTTCACACTAACCACCTGTCAAATTGCCGAAGGAAGCCATCTTCCCTTAAGTCTTGCAAAATATTTGCAATAAAAACGTGGTAATTAAATCAGAGGCTCAGTTAACAGATGGTGTAGCTACTTATTTTGATTTATAACAGGTGAATAATCTCGCTTCGCGTTACCTGAAATCCGGTCGTTTCTCAGGAGAAATGTGTTGCTTAATTTGTAAGCCGAGATGAGTTATGGCGATGTAGGGAAGTTTGAAAGTAGTGCGACATTGTGCTAAGGTTATTGTGTAATAAATATTCTAGGTATAATAAAGTTTATGATTTTGATATTGGTTATTAAAGTATTTAAAGTTATATCATAATATTTGATATGATGACGTAAAGGTTTTACAAATAATACAAATATCTAATATGGCTTAAAGTTCTAAGAAGGTTCTAAAAATAATACAGTTATAAAGGAAAGGATAGTATTTGACCGATCGACTATAATACTTTTTGAGCAACAAAAATACTTAGTTCGTGTATCGTCTTATCGTTTATGTTTATAGTGTACAATCGTTGTTAAACCTAGTATTTTAATCGGTCAATTTAGTAATTATTAGTCGATCGGTTTATTATACACTGAAAGAAAATAACACTCAGAAATAGAATAAATTTTAAAATTGATTACAGTGGTACTGGTTCCGGTGGTATTGGTCCCGGTGGTACTGGTTCCGGTGGTATTGGTCCCGGTGGTATTGGTCCCGGTGGTGATCTAATCCTCGTGACCACGTTCCTTGTATGTGAGCATTATCAATACCACTGTGCATCACTGAACATTAACTATGTGTCAACTATTTAAACTTACGCACTCTTTTCTTTTTTATTAACAACCTAAATTAGCTACTCAATATATTTTCAAAGTTTCATGATTCACAGAAAGCCATCGTTTTAGCGCACATACGTTACATAATCCGTTTGGAGAAATATTTCATACGTATTCGTTTTAAGAAAAACGAATAAACCAGCCAGCTTTATTACTAAGCTCGTACAACCACTGGGATGTGACAGAAAGGAAATTGTCTCTTTATCACAGTATTAAAATCGCAGGTACCGCGAAAACATTTATTGTCACGTATGCGGCAGTCCCTAATACTAAACTTTTTATGAATAATAATAAAAATGTGACGTATTAGCAAAATCGTCACGCGTCTGCAATAAAAACGAAACATAAACACCATTTTTATTGGCAAGCGGTAAAATACACAAATTGTCGGGGGTACAAATCTATGCATAGGAACCCATAAAATATAAAGGACAGTGGGCCAATAAAGAATACGGTACATTAGGTACCGGGAATAAGGGCTGCCACAAATGTAGTGCGTTCCGTTTGACTTTTATAGGTCATAAAATGGGATAATGCGCTGGTATAAGCTTATTTCGGAATGGTACAAATTTAGACTTAGGCGCCGCGGCCGCTACTCGATATGAGCCAATATGTAGCTATTCGGCGCGAGTGCTCTAGGGAGCTTTACACGATCCGATCTTTGTTTACTTTTCTTTTATTTTACGTAGGTATTCGATTAAAAAGCTTACTGCACCAGAGGTCGTGGTAATTTTAAAACAAGTAAATATATTAGAAAAAAAAACAAATTGTCTCATGTCGCCCTGAACCAGAGGTCGTGGGTTTAAATAACTATAGCGATTAAAGAGAAATGCTAATGCTACACGATGCTAAATATTGTTGGTATCCACTAATTAAACCAATTTTCAATAGTATATGAAACCATAATAGAGAATCATCTTGAATTTTCGTATTTTTAAGGAGAAAAATTGTCGAGGCAAAGTCATACAATCGTGTGTCTGGAAATTTACAAATCTAGATTTACCAGATTTGTAACATCGCTAACCTTCCTATTGTTTAATATCAAAAAGTATATACTTTTTCCGTATAGGCTAATGCTATAAGTCATGTACTTACATATTTTTGTACAGTTCCTGTGTATTAACACAACACATAGTCATAATTAGCAACAACCATTTTAATGCCCACACTGATGGAGCTAAAAGAGAACAATCGTTAAAATCTCAACACATATATAGGTAAGATCTAAGTAAGTAAGAAGTATGAGAGTCTTATAAATTAAATAAAGTAAGTTTTGAATAACCCTGATATGATATTTACAGCGCACACAAATACTAGAGTCATTATTGTGTAAAAAGTCAAAATAACTTTAAGGGTTGTTTTGTAGTACAAAAGGTTACGTTTACTGTCAACGTAATCGAAAACTATTGAATGCACTGCTCATCTCGGTAAAACGGTCAACGGATATGAAGAAAGCAAAACGAAAGTTAACGATAATTAATATAATATATAAATAAATAATATATAAATAGTTGCATACAAATACACCAATTATTGAGCCCACGTTAAGTTTCGCGAAGAAATTATGTTATGGATACTAGATAACGGATAAACATACATAAAAACTTTTTTGTAAATACATATATTACATAATATACATATTAAACACCCAGACCAAGATAATAGACATGTACACAAATATTTGTCTTGTCCGGGGATCGAACCCGGGACCTCTGGCGCAGAAGGCGGGCTTAGTACCCCTGCGCCAAACAGGGGGCTAATTGTCTAATTTAAAAATCTATCGCAACCCCTTTCAATTCGTCATTTGAAAGATATTTACATACTTCAGGCTGTCACTATTTGACATTTGATATTGATTGTGATCAGGACGCGTTTTGGAAGGTATTTAATGAACGAAATTGAACTGTCTAAGCAAAGTGACAGACGAAAATATCTTTCCAATGTATGGAGAAGTGTCAAATAAAGTGTTATTTAAAACATCATTCGTTCCGAAAGAGATTGCGACTATAAGTGAGACAATTCCATAAATCACTATCACAATCACAATACCTTTGAAAGGAATTGTGACAGATTTTGAAATTAGACAATTAGGGGGCTGGTCGTCAAAAATATAATTTACAAAACTCTTACTAGGGGTAAAGCGTTAAAAATTACCACAAGCTTTTATTGTCCACCAGTTTTGACATACGGCATAAAGAACACAACCCACTATAAACGATTTATATACACACACGTTTCGTTAAACACGAGGCAATTCACACTTCAATTGAAACTAAACAAATACACGCCCATTTGTAAAAGGTTTGACACTTACCACTGTTGACTGTATCGGCAGACAAATTTACGACGTCAAAGATCACACAAAAGTGTAGAAAATTGGTTGTTAACCAATATTGACGGAGCCGTGTCAATTGGTCGTTCGATCGTTTGTTCAGATGCGCTAAAAGAGATTGGGAGTAGCTTTTGAGTGATACCGTCTTTAATATTTGGAGAACCTTCTGATAAAGTAAATTAATCATTATTGGCTTTTCATGTTTCTTTAAATTAACTTATTTGGGATTGAGAGCCACTCGGTAATGGAGAACATTTTTATACAAAGCCAAAATTATATTCTCTATAGGATGACATAACCATCGATCATCCTATAGAAAATATACGGTATATCAAAACATTGATACACTCCTTTGTCCAATGACCATGGTACCTGGTTCGCAAATCTACCTACGCGATACCAATTATCAAAATTTAATTACCATGGTTTTAATTATTATCTTCTCAGATAAAATAATAAATGAAAATAAAACTTTTCTTCTCTTATTTCGGCTAATTGTTGTGTCTCAAAGTATATTAATATACTTTGAGGCCGATACGATACGACATATATTTCCAAAAGAAAACCTTGTCATTTATGGTAAATTTTAAATAGAAAAATATTGGAAAAAATTAACTCGGCCACAAGTCGAATGCAAGGACCGGAGTTCCAAAGGTCGCTGGTTCGATTCCAGCCTGAGAATTCACTTGTGGCCGAGTTAATTTTTTCCAATATTTTTCTATTTAAAATTTACCATAAGTATAAAAATAGCATTGAAAAATGCTAAAATTACAAAATCATAAATTATTGGCAGTTGCATCTTAATCGATCGTTAAACATCTGAAAAGATGTTTCTTTCGAATGCAAGGATATTTTCCTAGCATTGATGTAACAACGCTGGCCTACAGCGTATTAAAAAATATAAAAGTATTGGAGAATTTCGACGGTGGTTCGCAAGTCTCGGTAGCTCAGCGGTTAGAGCATTGGACCGGAGTTCCAAAGGTCGCTGGTTCGATTGCAGCCTGAGAATTCACTTGTGGCCGAGTTAATTTTTTCCAATATTTTTCTATTTAAAATTTACCATAAGTATAAAAATAGCATTGAAAAATCCAAAAATTACAAAATCATAAAAAAAAAAAAAAACCTTGTCATTTACTAAAATCGGAAGGTATAACTTAACCCATATGCTACTCAGAGCCGGCACTTAGGTAAACTCCACTGGGGAAATCGCGCTATTTGTCGGTTGTTGTTTATTGATATTTTTGGTAGCGCCCGGCTCAAGTCTGCCACGGGAACTTGCAATGCCTGTATTAAAGGTAAATTTGGGGACTAACGTGAGAAGTTATGATGACTATATTGCTAAAAATATATTATAAAAAACTGAGATCCGGGACCAACCGCTGGATGTGACTCTTCTGAATTGGCTTTGCAATGATCCCCACACTTGACATTTGGTAATAGTTGTCAAACTATCTGTCTTAATGGCTATGATCTCCAGGTGGACTCTTATAAAACCTATGTAATGTGAGGGATAGTGCCTCTCTAGGCCGTTACTGACATAAAAAAATCTACAGGACTCTATTATTATCCATTGAAGAAAACTTAACTACTTTTATTTTTGTTAACTTTACGCAATTTATACAAGTGGATTTGATTTTATTAGATATTCTTTTCATATCACAAAGCAATAAAAACATTTGCTTACAATTCGTCTTTGAAAAAATATTAAAAAGTAAATGACGCGTAAATAAAATCTTTATCAGTAACCATCCAAAAAATAGCCGCAATAAAATGTGACCTTTCAACGACTGAAACGATGCTATGAAAATAGTATTAAAATCCACATTTCATACGACAATAGATGGATAATAAAGCAATCATAAACCCTTTTTGGGTCAAAGAGCGATAGGACAGAAGATTTTAACAATAAACCGCAGATGAGTTGCCTGAAGCAACCACAAAATTGAGAAAACCTACGTCCATAAACATTGAAGCATTGAAATGCAATTTTGGTTCGTAACACAGCGTAATAAGGTGGTTCAATAAATTCTGTCAGCACGAAAGTATCAACCATACATCCAATAAAACTGAAGCATTAGGGAGCATTCCGGCCTATTTACGACCTAATTTTCCACTATATTTCGTGGACGTTAAACGAATTGATATAACTTTTAACGTTAAAAGTTACAAAATGGGCCACAAAATTGTTGCAGACGTTTCCATCTTTCTGTTGGAATGAGTGCTCTCTCATTCCAAAGATGGAAACGTCTTTAGAGTTTATAGTTCGTTGAAAATAACCTAAGTCTCCTGTGAATAGAACTAGTTGATACTGACGTACAGGAACGAAGAAAGCAATAAGTATGAAAAGTTGCGTTATATTATTATTTATTTCTAAAAGCAATCTATGCCAGCTTCCATCCACGGTCATAAATGTATGTGTCATTTAGATCGTTTGAGTACCCCACACCTGAAATTATAAAATTTAAGTTGATGTTTTCTGTCTCTCTTTGCCATTTTACACCTCAACTTTCGTCGAAGAACGACATAGAGCAGCCTTGAGTTTACAATTAAATTATAACTATTTAGCTGACTCGAGATAATGAGGTGTTCATGAGGTATATAATGAGGATAATGAGTATTCCTCGAAATTAAATTAAAAATATTGTAATTTTATTCCTCGAAGCGCATCTATATTCAAATTTTGAACATAGATGCGCTGGATTCAGGTGCGCTTCGAGGATTACCTCCAAATAATATTTTTTCGTTTTATATCGTAACCTCGTAACTCTTTATTAATACAAGACCAAAGAGCTATACCTAAGCATTTTGATCATGAATGATCCAATATGAACAATATGCTAAAAAATTTAGTCGCCAAAATAATTGTTTAGCATCTTTGACTACAGAGGACAAGTCCGATACATGGGTATTATCCGAAACAATGGCCGGCTGATTGGTTTAGTTATACAGAACAGACTTCCGATCCCTACGCTGCGGATCGGTACGTGATTCGCCTACGAGATCAATTCGACGCTTTTTTGCAACTTACCTAACACAAGGTTAAACATACAGCGACACTAACATACAACAGGCGAATACAACTCTTATTCCGTAAACTTAAAGACCAAAGACGAAAGTCCACAACAAAGTGAAGCTATAGACGAATTGGTAATGGGTGCTATGAATAAAAATGGAAAAGAGGAATTGCCTAGTGGACATTTATTTAAAGATTTCCTTCTCCCTTAACTAAATTACTCTTTTTTATTTAAAAGATCTGACTTCACAACTGAGTGAAAATTATTGAAACGAGTTCTATTTCTAGAACTATTCCTATTGTCTGTGTATTCTTGTCGTGCTGGTTTTGAAGCTTAAATATTTTGTTTACATAACACTGTCAGAGATTGCTCTTCATCAATCATCCTGGAACACCGAAATATGTTTACGCAATGGTTGATATCTTGCAAAGGATCTATAGTACAATTACATATGGCATTAAAAGCAATTATAAAACACACACTCGTAGTTCTTTCTATCGTAAAGATGGTATCTAGTGGTGAGGCGTGAGACTCTTTATAGAGAATAAATTTTAATTGGTGCACAAAGCTAAGTTTCACGAAACATGTTACGACTTAATCGTTCCGGGATTGGCGGTTAATGAGCGGAAAGATTGTAAACATATTAACAACGTGGGTAGTCTGAAACTCACATTGATCCGGACTATTTCCAAAAAACGAAGGAAACATTGGCTCAATTAAAAAATTAAGTCCACCTCTCCGTCATAGTTTTTTTTCGCTTGACCAAAACAATGCTCTAACTAGTTAAATTAAAACGGTTAGTCGGAAATTTTATTTTATTTTACATCCTAATGGAGCTTCAATCAAAGGAATTTCGAGGGCATGATGTTAAATAAACGTCTTATCTGTATCGTAATACAAACAAAACAAAAAACAAAATCGAAACAGCGATCCGACTCGGATCGTATACAGCTAATGAATGACGTTGGGTATTCGATAGGATCGATGCCGTCGTTTATATGAAACCTAATCGAATAATTGATTATAAGAGTGAAACAATCAAGTGATTAGTTCAACAAAAAGTAAGACAATGAGTTATTATTCAACGGATAGAATCCTATTGTTGGACATTAGACAGTGTATAATACCACTTATCTGCCTATACGGGTCGTTGCCCTTTCGGGCGGATCATTTGTTTATGTGATCATCGAACTCAGATATTAATCGTCTCGCGATGAACAGTCGGATTCTTCGAGATGATACTAAAAAGTTACATCCTAAATTATAAACATAATTCGTCATTTTGGCTTTGATAGATAACTAGCGTTAACTGATGATTATCGCCACGTCTTTTGTCATTCGGATTTCAATATGAATAGTGAAATTTATCTTTGAACAAATTTTATCAGTCTCAGATTGAGACGTTAAATAACGATCAGTGTTGTCTTAAGTTATAAATTCTACCCAATCAAGTAATTACGCCGATACTTTTAAAAGGCAATCAATTCAGTCATTCATTACAAAAACAAAGATGGCGAGTCATAAAGGTAAATGTAATCGTCTGCTCATTTCTTTTGTTTTATATCCCCAGGCTCTTGAGACTATGTTCTGTTGAACTAATGTTCTTGAGAGCTAAATGGCACTGCTATTTCAATGGTCTTCGTTAACGCCGCTTCTTCATTAGAACCTTTAAAATCAATAGGTGGAGTTGAAGCATATTAATATTCTGCGACGAGAACTGTGCCAGATAGACAATCAGTAGTGATTTTACATTCATGCTTTGTGGCTCTTTTATAACGTATTTTACGATCAAGTATATGGAAAACAGGTTAAAAAAGAGTTCTATTAATAACTAGCAGGCTACATTTTATTTCATTATATTTAAACATTTATTTTCACAGGAACTCACTTCAGCATTATCATTTTACTTATCATTAGGTTCGATGAAGTCTAAGGGATTCCCCATTGTTTCTAAAAACAATAAAATTATAGTACCTACTAAAAATTTGTTATAGTCTGACTTCTACTCTACTATATGGACATCATAATGAGCCCTAAAATCAACGAACTCTTTACAAATGAACGTTTAATACATTTTATTGTATTAAAACTATGAAGTAGCTCCCGTGCTTATTTTATGTGTTCTTTGTGTATATTGTAAAAAGGCGGGTCCTTGGTTTGAGACATACTTATACTTAAGCGGAAAAATATATCAGTCTTTGGCCCACACTTAATAAGACGTTCGACGTAAGCGGATTATCTTACGAACGCCCAGTTTAAGGCAATAAATTGTGGAATCTTTATAATTTTTAAGATTCCGACTTCTCAAAATCATAAATTGAATATTGTTAAGTATGCACCGTCTGCATGTCTGCCATCATTATTAAATGTAAGATAAAGTTGTAAACTAACTGGTAAGGATTTAAATAATGCGGATAGTTCAGTAAGAACCCGATACAAGAATATACGTAAGCCAGCCTATATTGTTTGACAAAATGGAACCGTCGAAAATTTTCTCTCTACAAAAGTTTTATTTAGAAAAGGAAATTGCTTTGTTAGACCGGTGTGTAGTAAAAGGATTTTTTTACTGTTATTACGTAAGCGAAGGTTGAACACTTCCGTTCCGTTTGGTTTGCGCAAATAGTCGAATATTTTGCTCGCCACACTCTGATAGTTTTTATGACATGAAGTGTTATTTATCGACTAATTTTAGTAGCTTTACGCGGTGGAAGAATATAATGAAGCCATTAATATCAGCTATTATAACCGTTTCAAGAGGATTAATTCGTACATTTTATTATAATGCATTTAAATAAGCGTCGCGGTGTTGATAAAATGGTTCTTGTGCTAATCCTTTTCTGTTTTGAGACTACTTAGCGTTTGGAACTTTATTCCTATTTTAAGGATTCTTGCATTTGAATACATAAAATTCTGTTGACGTTAATCATATAAAGCCGATGAGTTTGTTGTTCATTTATTTGAACGCGGTAATCTCTGGAAACTTGAAAAATTATTATGTTATTTGATTTCCAAATATTTCAAGACGATTTGTGCGACATGTTACACAAAAGCATTTTTTTCATAGTAGTGAATTTCCGCATCGCGTTCTTTCACCATCGCAAATTTAATTATTCGTCTTTTTTCTATGTAGCGATTTTTCTTATAGCGTTTTATAATTTTTGCGTCAAATTTTTTTGCTTATTTTACCAGAAGATTATTTTATCAATACACTACTTTACACGTTGATATTTTAATATTAGCGTATTATAATACCTTTATAAAACTACGATTAAAATAAAAATATTGCATCTGAAAGTCGGCGGACCATGGTACCTACTATAAAACGATTTATGAAAAATTGCTACATGAAAAAAGACTAATAATTGAATTTGCGATCATGATAGAACGCGATGTGAAAATTCGCTACTATGAAAAATTTTTTTCAAGACTTTATATAGAACATACGACTTATAATTTACATACGGGTTAAGTAGGGACCGGCCACTCGTGTAATAGGTACAAAAAAAGCATTCGTTAATTAAGTAGTCACTATTGATTTTTTATTGAGTATTCTTACAGAAAGTAAGTTAGAAGCATGATAACTTCATAACTTAGGTACAACCTATAGTAAAAAAATGATCCTAAAAGTTTATGTGTCTTAACAAAAATGTGTCAAAATGATAATTATGTGTGTACTTAAAGGTATATTACAAACAAAACTAGGTTTAACTTAAAGGTTTTTGTTCCACAATCTACGACACAACTCACACATATCCGTTAAGCCCACGTGGGGTTTAATAGATGTAAAATATATAAGTCTGACGGCATTGCTACCCGCGGCGCTCGGCTCCTACCACAACTTTATGACTTAATCTCTCGCACGTTATATCAATAAATAAACGCTTTGGAACAAAGTTTAAAAAAATAAAAAGAACGGAAAATAGGAAATTATTGAGCTACGCTGCTTTGTCACAGCGATCTACTTATAAGAAGCGTAGGCAGAAATGGATTCCTGGTTTGTTGTGGTTCGGTAATAGATTTATTTTTTAATAAAGTTGCAGCTACGTTTATGTAAATGGTTTGTTGAAATTTGATACCGATCTTGTAACCAACTCTTTTGAATCTTCGCTCATCTCCTCAAATGTTACCTATATAATGTGTGTACATACTAAGTGTCGTCTGCCATTATGTTGCCGTAAAGAATATACAAAGATTATCCTTGTTATTACTGAAGTTGATTGTAAATAAGATATTTTTAAATGCTAGATCTCGCCTTTTAAAATATCTTACTAGATTATGCTTTGTCATAATAACAATATCGACAAGGATTTAATATTAAAAATATTGAAAATTTAAACGGGTATTAAACGCGTACAACGTGATAGGTATTTCACCTACCTAATTTTCCCAAAGTTTCGGCCAAGTTACTCGTATATCGGCCGTGGCCAGTCAGCCAATAACCACGGTTTAAAAGTTTATATTTAATAATATATTTCTAAAATCTGCACTGTATACAGCTTCTATAAGTGAAACAAATGTTTGGTCAATGGAAAGACGCGTTGTAAGTCCGCCTGGTTAGCTACCACCATCTTATCTAAGTCTGACGCCATAACAACAATGTTTTCAGCATTGTTGTGTTCCGGCAGTCAGAGATAAGATAGCCAGTTCCTCAGTGATTGAGGATTCCGGGAGAGGCGCACTTCCATCTTCAGCCTTATCAATACTTAACATCAGGTGGTCAATTCTGCTAATTTTTTGTCAAAATCGTCTCTCAATGGTGTTTCAATAGTAGTGTTTATTTACACAGTTGTAACAAGAAATGTGTAAAACAGGACTACCATTGAAATACCATTGGAATACGATTGTGACTAAGCATTAGCAGAATTGGGCCCCAGGTATGATGAAGGCTAAGAGTCTCCCCATCGTTCATTAAAAAAAAATAACAAATCTAATTAACACTAACGGTAATTCAAACCTTCTGTTGTCAATATTAACTATCTAATTCTGAGTAAATGCCAACTCTCAAGATACAAAGCATTTCTATAAAGAGCTAAAATTAATCCAACACGTTTCTCAAAACGCATCAAATACGAGTGATGCACCAAAAAGTTCAATGTGACAGTGCAGTCGACAACTTAACATTAGCTGCCACTACTCTGCCTTCAACTTTACCAATCACAACCTTATTAAAAAGGGGTAAAGTTCAAAATAGTAAGAAAACAGATATTTGTATGGAAGAAAAATTGGTACTGCCCAAGATGTCACTCATTCAAAGTTTAACGATCGGCCTAATAGCCTTTTTAAAGCCGTTCCCGAAATCCTCGGGACGTGACTCAAGCGTCAACAAATTTAAAAATGAATCTGTCGGCTTATTTAAATAATACCCTTGATGTTCTTTGAAGTTCTCCATATGATATCTAGGAGCGTGCTCCCAATTTGTTTGTTTGTAATAACTTACCTCCATTAATTAAATGGCTTTGTTTCAAATTGAAATTTAAAAATAAGCTTGCAATGCTAATGAATTGCTAACACAGTTACAGAACTAAGTTATTCTTAGATAATTTAAATGGAACTAAAAAAATATGCTTAACAAATACCTATATAAGATTAGATTTTTCTTTTCAGATGTAAATTTATAAGATTTAAAAGATATCACATAAGATCTTTTAATTACAGCCTGTAATGTAAATAAGAAAAACGTATATTATGTCAGTATATTTTTTTTATTCTTGTACTAGGTAAAGGCAAAAAGGTGAAAAGTCACTGTTGATACAGGTAACATTACTTAAGTACTACTTCAAACTACAGGTAAAGGTTTTTTCATTAAAATATAAGTATTTCAAAGCACAGGTAAATACCGTAAAGGATACCTAAAACGCAAAAGTTTACAAAGTGTCGTAGTTACGGACTTAAAATGTGAACCTTTTTTTTAAAAGTCGCTTTGGAAAAATTAAATTATACCGGCCATCGTTCTTATGCTTCACTTGAGACTAGAAAAGTCCAAGTGAGTCCTTCTTTTAAAGGCAAGGTTCCTTTATTTCAAGGAAGTTCTTTGTAAGATAAAAAATTGAAACCGACTTCAAAAAGTAAGAAACTTATTTGAGTCGAATTCAAAAAAGAAGGAGGTTATCAATTCGTCGCATATAATATATTTTTTATGTATGTTCATCGATTATTCGAAGACGGCTGGACCGATTGGAATGATTCATGATCCTTCTTTTTTGAATTCGGTTAATGACAAGTGCATAGTTCCGATTTTTAGCCGTCTTCAAAAAGTACTGGCACCGACTCAAATAAGTTTCTTACTTTTTGAAGTCGGTTTTAATTTTTTATCTAATTGGAGCTGCTCCGAGGAAAACACCGCATTGGGCCCGCGTGGTGGGTCATGGCCCAACTTCCTTCATCCATCGAAAAGGATATTAGCCAATATCGCAGCTATCTGCCGTTGAATTAAAATGCAAGGCCTGTGAAGAACCCCAAAGTTTGAGGTATACCTCGAAGCGCATCTGAATTATTCCTCGAAGCGCACCTAAATTATTCCTCGAAGCGCACCCATAGCATGAATTAAACGTACTAAATTATGATATCGACAGAAGTTTTAATACTCATTTGTGCTAATTACTATATAAGGGTGTTACGAATACTTATTAAATAAGATATTTTTAGTTGGAAGTACCAGGGTCGCATAAGTACCAGGAGTTATTTTTAGATGTTTATGAAATTCTTCCCCACACTCACATTAACAAAAGAGCATGCGGTAAAAGCAGCAGGTGGTTACTTAAGAAAATTTAAGAACTTTATTTTCATAAAGAATAACTATAAATAATTCTAATAATATGCTTGCCTGAAAACCTTACGAAATCCACACAACTGACATAGTTTCATTGTACCTCGCTCTCAGTGCCACATATTAACACCATAATTTTCAGAAAGGACCCCTAAAAACCCAGCTCTTTCAAGGGAAACTTTTTAATAAGTGCAATATTTTTATCACTGTGTTTTATGCTGTTTCAAGTACGAAGTTTGCGCAGTGAACCATTTTAGCTGCCTCCATAACGTGAATAGTTTGGAAATGTTTTAATGTGGTTAGCGCAACTTTGAATAGTTACTTCTACCGGTTAGTTTTGGTTTACGTCCTTATAAACGCGGCATGAATATTTTATACTGTCTTCTTATCAATGTTAATTCAGTTTAGACTTGGAGTAATAATATTGATATTCGGATTGCTCAGTTCTTACTTTAGAAGAGGTGTCATAATATTTACATTGTTAATATATTAATTGATTGTGCTACTGTAGATATTAGGGATTCGGAAGTTTGATGCCGAGCTGGGATTAAGTATCATAATTATGAATATTTGTGTTTGCCCTGTGTTTGTGTCACGATTGCTTTTCTCGGCATCATATCAAAAGTCAACAAAAACGTTGATAGCTCATTTGATAAAAATATCTATTTTTATACCTAAACTTTTATTAATCTACGTACATCTTATGTTTTGGCGCGCACTGTTCATTGAAATAAAACAACTTTTACGGATATCAAACGCGAATGGGAACATCAAAAAACCCCTGAAAAACCTAAAAATACAGACAATTACAACTTAGTTCGTGGAAATATAGCGCGTTTGATATCTGTAAAAGTTGTTTTATTTTATTAATCTATTCATTATAGGAATTAATATTTTTGTCCAGTCTGAGAGTTGTGAGCCGAGTCGATATTTTCTAATATTTCTCTATTTAAAGAATATCGTGAGTATAAAAATAGTTTTGAAAATTAAAAAACGCAAAAATCATAAACTAATATTTTTTCCAAAGAAAATATTGATCAGATGTTCAACTTCATTAGTTATTTATCGAAAACCAATAACAAAACAAGGAAAAAAGAACTAACCTTGTCACTGATAGAGATCTGAAACTAGGCAAAAGTAAAACACGGAACTATTTCCTTTGGGAGCGATAAGTGGCGAGGCTTTCAATTCCAATAAAACTTTCGTATTCGCAAGACGGACTACTCACTTTCAATATCCGTAAATCAGTCTTTTATTTACATTTCATCTGTGAGGAGGTTACTCTTGACGGCATCGAGTTGCGATAGAATTCGAATCAACGTCAGCACGAAAAGCTTTCGAAAAAGTATCGAGAAAGTATTCGAATCATAACGTCAAAAAATGGAACAAGGGAAATTTAGTTCCGTTTGCGTTATACTATAGTATTTAGTGTAAACCCCATTTGGGGGTTACACTTGACTGTATCGAGTTGCGATACAGTCAACAGTAAAGTCAACGGGAGAAGTCAACATTATAACTGACTATCAGCCGTGGTTCTCATTCACGTGGAAATATCAGGATATAAAGTAGCCTCAGGAATCTGTAAAGACTGGATTCCCCTCACTCAAAACAAAAAAAAAAAAAAAAGGATATAAAGTCTATGTTTTGATCCAGACTATTTCCTATCGGTGTGCCAAATTTCATCCAAATGTGTACAGTAGTTTTTGCGTAAAAGAGGAGCAAACAAATAAACAAACTGACATTCGTTCGTTTTAATAATATTAGTAAGGTTATAAGTTTTTTTTGTCATAAGTGATAAATGTTGATTTTTGCTCGATCGCAAATTCGCAACTCGATTCGGTCCAGAGTAAGGCCGCTGAGCTTTAAAGCTACCTTTTGTATTTATTCAGGAAAACAGAAGTAAATGGGCTTTTCAAACTGTGGCTGTTGTATGCAATTCAATGATTTCAATAGAAATGAATCGAATGATGATTGCTATTGCATACGGCATAGGGCAATTAGCTTGAGTGCTTTAATGTGTAATTTTTGAGTTTTTAATGTGTAATGTGTAGAAAAATATTTTTTTTTAGGGGATAGGGGGTTTAGGGTATATTTAAAAATAGGAACGATTTTTAGTTTGCAAATCTCATCTTTAAATCTTCTTTCTTCAAATAAAGCCCAATTTGAATATGTAGTTCAAGCAAATAAATCTTATCTTATCCTATCCTATCCTATCCTATCCTATTAGGATAGGATAGGATAGCATAGGATAGGTCCTATGCTATCCTATCCTTTCCTCTTATATTAAATATGTTTCAAGATTGTAGATTTGTGTTTGGCAACGACATGTTCCTTTGTAAATGTTGCTTCTGTTAAAGCTGATAAGTTTCTTGCGGCCGTTCTTCTTATCAGTTAAAAGATGTCCTGAATGACTGGTAGGAAAAAAAAATTGGACGATTCGAAAGCACAGCAAAATCTTTGACTTTGACTATCCTATCCTTTTTTTTTTTTTTTTTTTATTCTAGGAGAAATGCTTTTACGCATCCCTCGCCCCCAGGTGCAAGGGCGATTCGAAATGTTGGACTCACCTGGAGTCGATGTTGGACTATCCTATCTTATCTTATCTTATCTTATCTTATCTTATCTTATCTTATCTTATCTTATCTTATCTTATCTTATCCTATCCTATCCTATCCTATCCTATCCTATCCTATCCTATCCTATCCTATCCTATCCTATCCTATCCTATCCTATCCTATCCTATCCTATCCTATCCTATCCTATCCTATCCTATCCTATCCTATCCTATCCTATCCTATCCTATCCTATCCTATCCTATCCTATCCTATCCTATCCTATCCTATCCTATCCTATCCTATCCTATCCTATCCTATCCTATCCTATCCTATCCTATCCTATCCTATCCTATCCTATCCTATCCTATCCTATCCTATCCTATCCTATCCTATCCTATCCTATCCTATCCTATCCTATCCTATCCTATCCTATCCTATCCTATCCTATCCTATCCTATCCTATCCTATCCTATCCTATCCTATCCTATCCTATCCTATCCTATCCTATCCTATCCTATCCTATCCTATCCTATCCTATCCTATCCTATCCTATCCTATCCTATCCTATCCTATCCTATCCTATCCTATCCTATCCTATCCTATCCTATCCTATCCTATCCTATCCTATCCTATCCTATCCTATCCTATCCTATCCTATCCTATCCTATCCTATCCTATCCTATCCTATCCTATCCTATCCTATCCTATCCTATCCTATCCTATCCTATCCTATCCTATCCTATCCTATCCTATCCTATCCTATCCTATCCTATCCTATCCTATCCTATCCTATCCTATCCTATCCTATCCTATCCTATCCTATCCTATCCTATCCTATCCTATCCTATCCTATCCTATCCTATCCTATCCTATCCTATCCTATCCTATCCTATCCTATCCTATCCTATCCTATCCTATCCTATCCTATCCTATCCTATCCTATCCTATCCTATCCTATCCTATCCTATCCTATCCTATCCTATCCTATCCTATCCTATCCTATCCTATCCTATCCTATCCTATCCTATCCTATCCTATCCTATCCTATCCTATCCTATCCTATCCTATCCTATCCTATCCTATCCTATCCTATCCTATCCTATCTTATCTTATCTTATCTTATCTTATCTTATCTTATCTTATCTTATCTCATCTTATCATCTCATCTCATCTCATCTCATCTCATCTCATCTCATCTCATCTCATCTCATCTCATCTCATCTCATCTCATCTCATCTCATCTCATCTCATCTCATCTCATCTCATCTCATCTCATCTCATCTCATCTCATCTCATCTCATCCTATCCTATCCTATCCTATCCTATCCTATCCTATCCTATCCTATCCTATCCTATCCTATCCTATCCTATCCTATCCTATCCTATCCTATCCTATCCTATCCTATCCTATCCTATCCTATCCTATCCTATCCTATCCTATCCTATCCTATCCTATCCTATCCTATCCTATCCTATCCTATCCTATCCTATCCTATCCTATCCTATCCTATCCTATCCTATCCTATCCTATCCTATCCTATCCTATCCTATCCTATCCTATCCTATCCTATCCTATCCTATCCTATCCTATCCTATCCTATCCTATCCTATCCTATCCTATCCTATCCTATCCTATCCTATCCTATCCTATCCTATCCTATCCTATCCTATCCTATCCTATCCTATCCTATCCTATCCTATCCTATCCTATCCTATCCTATCCTATCCTATCCTATCCTATCCTATCCTATCCTATCCTATCCTATCCTATCCTATCCTATCCTATCCTATCCTATCCTATCCTATCCTATCCTATCCTATCCTATCCTATCTTATCTTATCTTATCTTATCTTATCTTATCTTATCTTATCTTATCTTATCTTATCTTATCTTAGCCTATCTTATCTTATCTTATCTTATCCTATCTTATCTTATCTTATCTTATCTTATCTTATCCTAT
This sequence comes from Chrysoteuchia culmella, assembly GCA_910589605.1. Classification (NCBI taxonomy): domain Eukaryota; kingdom Metazoa; phylum Arthropoda; class Insecta; order Lepidoptera; family Crambidae; genus Chrysoteuchia; species Chrysoteuchia culmella. The sequence goes on from OU342653.1 coordinate 16,091,984, forward strand.
CTTATCTTATCTTATCTTATTCTATCTTATCTTATCTTATCTTATCCCTTCTTATCTTATCTTATCCTATCTTATCCTATCTTATCCTATCTTATCCTATCTTATCTTATCCTATCTTATCCTATTCTATCTTATCCTATCTTATCCTATCTTATCCTATCTTATCCTATCTTATCTTATCTTATCCTATCCTATCTTATCCTATCCTATCTTATCCTATCTTATCCTATCTTATCCTATCTTATCCTATCTTATCCTATCTTATCCTATCTTATCCTATCTTATCCTATCTTATCCTATCTTATCCTATCTTATCCTATCTTATCCTATCTTATCCTATCTTATCCTATCTTATCCTATCTTATCCTATCTTATCCTATCTTATCCTATCTTATCCTATCTTATCCTATCTTATCCTATCTTATCCTATCTTATCCTATCCTATCCTATCTTATCCTATCTTATCCTATCTTATCCTATCTTATCCTATCCTATCCTATCTTATCTTATCTTATCCTATCTTATCTTATCTTATCTTATTCTATCTTATCTTATCCTATCTTATCTTATCTTATCCTATCTTATCTTATCTTCACGCTTCTTGCACACCATGAATGGTTAGATATGGCGCTCCCATAGTTGTAAGACCCTTTTTTTGTACCCATATTTTGCAAATAAAGTCATTTGTATTTGTATTTGTATTTGTATCTTATCTTATTCTATCTTATCTTATCTTATCTTATCCTATCTTATCTTATCCTATCTTATCCTATTCTATCTTATCCTATCTTATCCTATCTTATCTTATCTTATCCTATCCTATCTTATCCTATCTTATCCTATCTTATCCTATCTTATCCTATCTTATCCTATCTTATTCTATCTTATCCTATCTTATCCTATCTTATCCTATCTTATCCTATCTTATCCTATCTTTACCTATCTTATCCTATCTTATCTTATCCTATCTTATCCTATCTTATCTTATCTTATCTCAAGATGGTCACCTGACCATCTTACACACGTGAACCTTCACGTCTGGCAACGTGTATATAGCTCCTATCTTTTCTTATCTTATCTCAAGGTTGTCAGGTTCACGTCTGGCATCGTGTATATAGCCAGAAGAGACGGGACAAGGAAACGATGCATGCATATAGCAGATAAGCGGGTCTTAATTTCAACTCGGACAGACTGGAAGCATTAGTGCGGTGTTCTGTCCACAAAACTCCTAACATTTTACGCCAACACCACATCTCAAACGCATCCATCTTTGCTGGGATGCGTGCCTTCAGCGTCCAGCCCCCTAATTGTCTAATTTAAAATCTATCACAATCCCTTTCAGAGGTATTGTGATTGTAATATTTTCGTCTGTTATATTACTTAGACAGTTCAATTTCGTTTATTTCATACCTTTTAAAACGCGTCCCGATCACAATTCCTTTCAAATATCAAATAGTGACGGCCTGAATATCTTTCAAATAACGAATTGAATTGCAAAGAGTTTGCGAAAAAATAAAGCAAATTAATAAAATAATAAAAACACAATAAACTCAACTAACTAATCATTTATTTCTTACAAAAGTTATAATAGACATATACATTGAAATTAGTACAGTTTTTTATACTAACTGGGGCAGTTTTAGGTTGCACATTTACTGTTTGAGACAAACTATTATTAATTTCGTATGATTGTTACTTCCGGAGAAGAAGGCCAACTCATTTAAATTAACATTTTCTATGATTTTTGAATTTTTGCATGATACATTTTAAATAGACAAATATTGGAAAAATTCAACTCGGCCACAAGTGAATTCTCAGATGGGACTCGAACCCACGCCCTTTGGAAATCCGGTCCAATGCTCTAACCACTAGGTACCGAGACTTCTCGGTCCCCCAAAGTGTTTCTATTTAAATGTATCATAAGTATAACATTTTCTTTTAGTAATTGCCCCAATATCACTAAAATGTAATTAGTATATTTATAAAATTAAATATTATATAAAAAGTATGTTTTATTTCCCTGCATTCTTCATAAAAAAAACCACTATACATATACCTATGCCTCGTCAGAAATGGCAATTGCCTGTCTCGTATTAGTGAAGTCCTCGCCCACGACTCGGCCTTCAAACTCATACTCGATCTGCAATTGCTTATTTCACGGCCTTTGCAATAATGTACTATTGTGTCGTTTATTTATGATCAAAAGACGACTACTATCGCCACCTTCCAAGATCTGGTGAGTTTTTTTGTGTGCAAGTAGACGTAAAATATAAAATGCTATTTACTACTTACCTGTACTGAGATTTCTATAACCATTTCATATGACTTTTGCGGCACTGTTATGCAGTGTTATGCAGTTAAATCATTAGCAGAAAACATAGAAAGATCATTTATCTACGATTAATCCTACTTAATAAAGTACATGTTCATTGTAAATTCCACTTTATTGGCCTACACGTAAAGTAAATATTGGCGTAGAACTATGCCCACGATTGCAGTGCTTAGGAATCGTCCCGGACGCATATGAGCAAACCTAACAACAGAGTTTCGATAGAGATCTCTGATTGGAAAATATACCGTAAAAAAACTTTGTAGTTAGATTTGTCGCAAAATCGGGACAATCGGATTTATCGGCTCGGTTTCTTACAATATAACAAGCGTTATTGTGACACAAGTGACGTTAAAATCAACGACGAAGGTTATTTTTGAAAACAAGTAGGTACTTCCTTCTGTTGTTTGAAAAAAAAAAATAACTACGACATTTTCTAATCTAATCACGTGACTTACAGGCATAAGGCTAGTAAGTACTAGGTTTTGCGGCAATATCTAACTACGGATATTTTTAACCAATCAGAGATCGGTATTATGACTCCGTAGTTAGGTTTTGCTTATATGCGTCCCGGACTACTATCTCCAACTCCAGTAGGTAATCCGGTCAATTCAATAGTTGGATGTGAACTTTACTGGCGAGCAAATGAAGTAAATTGGATTCGATTTCCGACTTCAACTCTCGTTTGTGACTTTGCAGTCACGAATCTTTCTATCAGCGTTCTAGCTCTCGATATATGAAAGTTCATGTGGATGGAAGGGCTGTTTCACTTGGGAAATTTATCCTACTTCTAATATGCTCGTAAATGGGAAAGTTTGTTATTAAATCACGCGCAAATGGATGGGTTTTGATGAAAATTTGTGTAAGTACAGATGAGCTAGAATAGGATTTTAAATACTTTTTATCCCTTAATAAATTCTCTCAGGAACGGGAACCAGTGATTTAAAAAAATTGTAGTAAGTAAGTAATAAGTAACCACTATCACTTAGTTACATATAAATCAGTAAAGTAAATCAGCATCAGCCTGTGGACATCCACTGCTGGACATAAGCCTCTCCTAGCTCACGCCTATTGTGGCGTTCATAGGAGGTTATTAGCCTACTGCTACTACGCTGACCAGCCGTTTGTTTCAAGTTTTCCTTCTCTCGCACAGGTGTTCAATGCGTCGAGCCTCTTAGTCGACTCTTACGACATCCCAGGCATGTAAGGGAGTGGTGACACTTGTATTCTTGGGCCGTCACCACACGGCAGTAAGCACGTAAGTAAGTAAATAAATATTGTTATAAAATTACGAAATAAAATATATGCTATGTTTTAATCCCGAATATCGGCTATATATGTGCTAAATTTCATACAGATCCGTTAAGATATTTTTGCGTGATTAAATAACTAACGTCAAAATTTTCTCACTTACATATTGGCAGAAGGGAAAATGAAAGCCTTTAAATACCTTCCTACGCTACTAAACCATCACTACGCCTAAAGTAAACCTTGTAATATATTATCGCGCAGAACTTTAGCTTAGAATCATCAAAATTTGCATTAAACTTAGTAAGTTATGCTTGTTTTTAAGACATTGTTGCAGTGAAATCCGACCTTTATTCGCTACTAACATATTAGCGGTATACCGTGTTGGGTTACCGGAACATTAAATACGGAATGAGTGCATTGATGCGTTTGAGGCGATAAAACGGATCGTGAATGTCGGATCAGTTGCCGCATCCGAGTAAATTAAGCACGAGAACAAGAAAATAAATATACGATTGGATTCCATTGCGTCTTAATTTAAGAACTTAATACTCTTAAACTTATTTATACAGCTATGGATGGTAAAAAAGTTTGATTGTCGTTGATGAATTTTGTTTTTAATGTCTGTCGTGCCAGCCAAATCAACGTTTAATTAAACAGGAATCTGAAATTTACATGTGGTTTAATCCAATCGATTTATTTGTGTTTATGTTCAATGCGTTTAAATATCCTGTTAGTTACTTAATGCTAATAAATATTATGTTGTAATTAAAAGTGTGAAAACCATTTAGTATATTATATTTTTAGTTTTGCTATTGCATATTTCCAAAACTTTAAGTATGTATGTATGGCCTATCACCATCCAAACCGAATACAATATATACGAGGGTACATAGAAGTCCCGGGTTCAATTCCTAGTGAGTCACTAGGAATCAAACCCGGGACTTCTTGATGTGATACCAGTAGTGTTACCACTAGACCACTAAGGCCTTTACACATTTTACCAACAAATCATTTTATTCAAAAGCCGTTTTTAATTATAGTTTGTTCAGCGGTCATTCGATACATGCATACATGCTGTGATAACTAGTATACATAAAGCTTGTTTTTCTAGGCTATAACTGAATAAAAGTCTTACTATTCCATTGATGCTTTATTGGTGAGATGTAACGCTAGTAATTTATTAATTCGACTGGCGTTCCGCCCGCGACTTCGTCCGCGAGAAATTAAGTTTTCAGGAATAAAAAAGAATAAGTCCACAATAACGGCACCCATATCGACTTTTTTTTGATCATTTACCCCTTTACCCCCGTAGGGGTTGATTACTACCGGAAAATCACAAAATATAATATGCTCGTTAATTTGTATTCAATTTCTAACAAACGACAAAATAAATATAAAATAAGGTACAGTTTTACTTTGATTGAAAGTAAAGGACTTTTCATACACAACGTTACCCCCCTTTTCACCCATTTGGGATAGAGTTATCAAAAACACTGAGACGCAAATGTTTATTTTAAATTTTCAACCTAAATACAAAATTTAGAAATCCTAACTTCGAATCTAACAGACTTTCATACAAACTTTCATCCCGTAGTGTACCCCCTTGGGAGAGGAATTTCAAAAACACTTTCTTGGTGGATGCCTACACTATATATGGTTTTGTTTCAAGTCTCTGCGTTCATTAGTTTTTGCTGTTGTATCAGTGCGTTGATATATACATACTATACTGATATTTAATATTAATCATATTTTGCAGTAAAGCCGTTTAGTACCCCAATAATAATATATTATAGACAACGTTCATATTTAAGGTTGTACATGACAAATCCCAGGTCCCAAGGGTAGAAAGCAGAAACACAATCAAGTACAATGTATTTTTGAATAAAATGAGGTTTCAGTGTGTGAGTACCGAACCTGACACAACCGGCATTAACGTTCATTAAGCTAATTTGAATACATCATCCAAAACTGCGATTCAGAAATGAACAACGCCATCTAGTAACAAAATATTGAACTATTTTACTTTGTGCGGTTATGTTTTTCACTTCTTTACATACAACGATCGAATTATCTTTATGTATAAATTAGTATTTTAAGTTATTATAATTTATGTTATATTGTGTTCTGTACTATTATTATATTGCCAGATGTAAACTTAAACAAAGGTAATTATGTTTATTTAATGGTCATACTTAAGTTACTTAGTCACCACGTACTTAATAGGTATGAAATTATAGTACAAACCAGTTGGACTAATATATTTATGTTAATAGACCAAATAAATTACAGTTTTTGCTAAAATTCGTTTATGTTTGAGACTATGATTAGGTATAGTAATCGTCAGTTATAGAAGTCATCAGTTGTTATAGAATTGGGTGATATAAAAAAAAAAACTGGTTGCACAGTTTGAGCAACATTGCAACTGCAAACCAGCTAAAGTTCCAAAGAAAAGATGATTTTGCCTTTGACGTGTGATGAAAAATAAAAAATAAAAATTTTGTTGTTAAACTAACAGTTAAATAGCGATTTCTACATATCATAAATAAGATTTTTTATTTATGACACTTATCCTATGAAGTTACACAATTTCTCTTCCCCTCTCATTTTTTGCAGAACACAAACAGCTGAGCTTTCCGTGGACAAGTCTCTTTTTTTTATTATTTGATGAAAACCTCAAGTATGACTACGAAAATTATTTCCCTAGTCATTCTTGAGGTTTTCATAAAATAATCAATAATGACCTCTATTACAATAACGACAAAGATCTTGTATGTTTTACCGTTATACGTAACGCACAGATAGTAAGCAGCTTAGTAATGTTACCATTTAAGCCCTGATTGATGTCTTAAATGAAACCAGTACATACGTCAACTTACTTAATCCGATTAAAGTGTAAATCGAGACATTTGTAACGGAATTTCTGATAATATTGCATCTGATCGGGCAAGGGTATTAAGATGCATAGGAAATGGTTTATTACCGTCTGCCGTTGGTGAAAGACTGATGAAATAGCGTGGCGCTGATAATAAATAAGACTAACATTAAGATTGTAGTTCTTTTAGTTCCTATTTATATTTTAAATAATATTATCTATACTAATTAAACAATACCGTGACTGGCTGACAGGCAACGCAAAGCCCAAACGGTTGAATCGCTTAGCAAAAATATTGCAAAGAGGATCATTAAACGATGTAGGCAAGCATTAAGAAAGGGTTTTTGAAATTCCCACGGCAAAGGGAGCCACCCGGGTAAAACTGCGGACGGCCGCTAGTGCAATATAAAAAAAACTTTCCTTATTTTGTTAAATCGCCTATCCAAATCACTATCTAAAAAAAGATTCCCGGCCTTTGAAATATACCCAGTTTGAGAAAGATTTTGTTAGCTCCATTCATATTGTATATATATAAAATTACCTTATTTTTTATGTTTAATGCAACTACGCGAATAACAATGTAAAAAAGTGTTATTTTAATCTAATAATAAAAACAAAATTAACCCAACTAAACCCATATGATTAACCAGCAAAAAACCAATAAGTATTCCAAAAAAAAGGCTGACTAAATAGATATTTTACTGATCAAAATATTATTCCGAATTTAATAGGAATATTAACTACAGTTTATAACTTTTTAATTATGCATTTTACAATGCTATTTTTATGTGATAAATATTAAACAAGAAAATATACCAGAAAAAAGCAACTAGTCTCATGTCGCCCTGACGGGATTCGAACCCGCATCCTTGGGAGTCCGTCCCACTGCACTAACTAATTGTGCTACAGAGACCCATGAGGACACGTCGAATTTTTCTAGTATATTCACCGTTCTACGGTGTTGGCCACCGTCGCTTCATCAATGAGAGAAATATCCTCTTTATATAATTGGTTAGTGCATTGGGCCGGACTCCCATGGATGCGGGTTCGAATCCCGTCAGGGCAACATGAGACTAGTTGCTTATTTCTGGTATATTTTCTTGTTTAATATTTACACATAAAAATAGCATTGTAAAATGCAAAATTAAAAAGTTATAATTAGATGGCTGTTTGATCTTAATCGATAGTCAAACATCTGTAAAGATGTTTCTTTCGATTGCGAGGATATTTCTCTCATTGATGAAGCGACGGTGGCCAACACCGTGGAACGGTGAATATACTAGAAAAATTCGACGTGTCCTCATAGGTCTCTGTAGCATTATTGGTTAGTGCATTGGGTCGGACTCCCAAGGATGCGGGTTCGAATCCCGTCAGGGCGACATGAGACTAGTTGCTTTCTTCTGGTATATTTTCTTGTTTAATATTTACTACAGTTTAGGTACAGAAATTCAAATAAATATAACAATAAAACTTTGTTCTTTGGGAAGAAACCAAAGAGTCGCTGTGTTTGATCTGTCACGATTTCCATAAGCCGGGGCAAATTTAAGAGATCCATTGAGTTGAACCAATTGTTACAGAAGGATGCTTGATATCGAAGAAATAAATGTATTAAAAAGTCACAACACATACGATCGATAATATTATATATAGTCTTTGCGTTTTATTTTTAACCGACTTCAAAAAAGGAGGAGGTTCTCAATTCGACTGTATTTTTTTTTTATGTATGTTCTACCATAACTTCGCCAGTTGTTAACAGATTTTTATAATGCTTTTTTATCTGAAAGAAAATGGTTTATGTGTGGTCCCATATAATTTTTACGAAGATCTGGCTAGTAGTTTTTTCATAATCTTGAAAAATATCAATCACCTTTTGGCAAGTTGTCGTTTACCTAGATGACATTGTTGTGTATCGGCTTATTTTTAGTGTTAGTAACGGCACACAAAAAAATCTGAAATAAAAACATTTATAAAAAAAATTCAATCCGACTTCAAAAAGTAAAAAATAAAACTTTTGGAGTCGGTGCTAGCTAGCTAAGGCCAAAACAATATATAGTTAATAGAAGTGCAATGTAGAATGCCCTGGCTGGCACCGACTCCAAAAGTTTTATTTTTTTACTTTTTGAAGTCGGTTTGAATTTTTTTTATAAAATGTTTTTATGTTTTATTTTGTTTCCTCTTTCCTTCCACTTACTAATATTTTACAAAAAACTGCTAAAAATACATAACAGAAAACGTTTTCGTTGATTGTAGCGGGAGTTTAGCCTGCTCAAACTGACGTAACTCTAGCTGACTTATTATAGACAGACATAACAGGGGACATTGCTGATAGGACAGACATATGACGATCGACCAGCTACACTAGACCAGAGGCGATGGTTTTCGACCTGCTCGCTGACCAAGGGGCCTACTGTCATATTTTAGAATCCATTATGTCAAGAACCTTTCGTTTAAGTTTTGTTTTCAACCTACTCTTCAAATTCGTAGGTACCATGGACCTCCACAAAGTAATTTTGTTAATCCTGCCCATTGAGATATATCTATAGATGTGAAATACCTACAAAAAACGTGCCTATCTACACTCAACGATACTTTGTAATGACGTACTTAACTAGGCAGCTACAGAACTTTCACAAGAAAAATATCGTTATAGAAATACTTATTATATATTTGTATAATGTAAGTTTCAAGAGACAACTATCTCAGATCCATTTACTTCTTTACTCATTGTTTCAAACAAAAGTGGCAGAGCGATGTTTAAAATATGTTTAGCACTAAACATATTTAATATCAGTTTGTGAAATTATCAAGTTGTTGCATCAACTAAGTCATATGTGAAGCATATAAATCGAAACTTGCATTTAAATAACTCCCTCTTGACAACTTTTGACAGGTGTCAAGTTACTCCCGGGTACTATTACTTTGGCCATTCGGAAAGGCGTTATTCCGTTCGGTATGTGACACTACGGTGTCGATGTCGCGGTCGGAATGGAATTGGCCACTTTAAAACGGTCAAGTGTGTTCTGGTATTTGGATGAAAGGTTTTTTAAAGGCCGAGGACGCAGTTCTATTACGCCTACTGAGCCGATGGTCGTGGGTTCGATCCCCATCTATGACAAATATTATTTTGGTTTGGTTCTGTATCTGGATTTTTATTATGTAATGCCCACGTTGGTTCTGATATCCGTAGCTCATGTGCTTCGGAAACAGATCAATGTAATGTGTATATTATTATGATGTAATCTGATATTTACCTATTTATTTATTTTTAAGAAGATATTTGCTATTACATAAGACACTCGAAATAACTTAACGAAAACCCTGTTACCTACCCAGCTTGCCGTGGCTGCCTAAATTTTAATGTTTTTGTAATAAAAAAAAATTAGTCGAAAATGTGTTACAGTCGATGGCATATTTTGATTAAGTTGGCTTGATATTGAAACAGTCTGGGAAACATGAATTATTGAATTTGTTAATATAAAGGAGATGGCTAAAATTTCATACTTTAAATACCCAGAGTCGCCAGCAATGTAATGTTTACCAATGGGTTAATCTTGATATACGGTTCAACATACCATAAGCACAACTTTGGAACCCACGAGGTATAGGAGCTGCATCTCATCAAAGAAAAATTAAGTAGATACTTTGGATATAAAGTTATAATTGTTTTAATTTAGTTTTATTATATTTTTCCGTTTTTCTGTCTGTTCTGTGTCATAATATTTATGTATAAAATAATAAGGTCAAGCGATATTTCACGCCGGAACAGCTTTCAACTCTATATAAAGCCCAAGTCCGTTCTTGCATGGAATATTGCAGTCACCTCTGGGACGCCTCATCGAAATACCAACTAGCTGCACTGGACGACGACCAACGCAGAGCTGAGAGGCTAATTGGTGACAAAGAATTGGTGAAGAGCCATTTTCACACCCTAGCTCACCGCCGCAAAGTTGCCTGTCTGTCGGTCTTTTACAGACTATACTTCGGAGAGTGTGGTCAGGAGCTGCATGATCTCATACCGCCATCCCCCGTCTTCCATCGGACATCCTCACGTCCTGCTGGACTGTGACGGAGTAGCCCCTTACCGGGCGAAGTACCTCGGCTCACCAGGCAGTCTCCGGGAAGTGACGTGAAGGCACTGGGAGCATTCCTGGTTGAGCTGGGATGGCTGGAGTGATCCGGCCCGACACCCTCCGGACGCAAAATAGGCGCAAAAAGTCGCCGAGTTGCGGAAACCGCCCGTATTGGATGAAGAAGAAGAAGAAGACCAAGTGCTACTCAACATGTTTTATATTGCGCACAGCAAAGGAGTGGAACTCCCTCCCTGCGTCTGTATTTCCGAGTACTAATAACCCGGCCACCTTCAAAGCAAGAGTGAATAGGCACCTTCTGGGTTAGCTCGCTCCATCGTGGATCCTGTGGGCTTGATTAGGATCAAGAGGAAACCCATTAAAAGTAAAAAAAAATACAATAAACATTTGATACATATTGCTTTTTTGCATTTATATTTAACAGCGTGAATCTAAATATTAAATGAATAAATAAAAAACCCCAGGTTGGATCAAGTCGAATTCATGTCTGGCCCATGCAAGATAAAAAGATCGAAATCGAAAGATTTTAATTGATTTATTATTATGATTTGTCATAATATATGTAGGGTTCCTTCTCTCGGGGTGCATTGCATATATCTTCCTAGCCTTAGGGTGTGTTGGGTTTGAAACAAGGGCAAACTTATAGCTGCAATTACCATATTTTGACTTAAATTTGATTTCGATTAAATAATCTAACATAGTCCAACGAGTATTTATAATTTTTTTTTATAAATACTTTCTACGAATCTTAGTAGTTTGGGAAAAACAGAAAAAAAACTGATGATTAGATAAGACAAAAAACTAAATCTATGCTTATTAGAGTAAATAAATATTTTATAACGTACACAACTAAGCGTAGCTTCTTTGACGTTCATAAAGTCTTGCAACAGCCTAGACTGAATAAATGAGATTGTTTATTTTTATTTTTTTTAAACCTTTAAACCGCATATGAGAAGTCTGGCGACTCTGGGTATTTTTTAGCCATCTCCTTTCAATATAAAAAAAATAATAATAAAATTAATTTTATCACTCTCGTTATAATTATGTCATTAATTCGAGATTATAATTAACTGAAACCAATTAGCTAAAACAATAACATGTGTTTCAAAAGCATGTTAATTAATTAATTATATAGGTATTAGTTGCGTGAAGATCTTTTTGATCCCTAAAAGGTCAATAGTATCGAAATGTTAAAGGCAAGGTGACATTCGTGGTCTGGCAACCGCAAAGAAACGAGTTTTTAATTGGATTCCAAAGCAATTGAAATGCTTATTAGAAAAAAAAAATTAAATGCACCAAGAGGCGACAAGTTTAAGAGTTGTTGAAATTAACATTTTTTTTTACTGCGTGTTATTTTATTTTTTTTCCCGACATTTCGACATTTTTCCACGTGGCATGGTTTTCTTTATGAACAACGGGATAGCCTTCATCGTAACTTTTTTTTTTGTTTTGAGTGAAGGGAATCCAGTCTTTACAGATTCCTGCCTTGAGGATATGCTGGGGTCACCTAGAATACCCGTCCTGGTAAAAACCTAGGAACAAGCACACTATCTCTCGCCACCCTTCATCGTACCTGATGTTGAGTATTGATAAGGCTGAAGAGACTCTCCCGGAATCCTCAATCACTTATGAACTGGCTATCTTATCTAAAACTGCCGGAACACAACAATGCTGAAAACATTGTTGTTATGGCGTCAAACTTAGATTATATGGTGGTAGCTAGCCAGGCAGACTTACAACACCTACCACCAACTAAATCGAATGCAATATGTAACCCCGCTGGGAATCATGCCCGAGACCTCTTGGTTTGATACCGGTGGTTGTTACCACTAAACCATAGAGGCATATCACGGGATGATTGTAAACTAAAAAGTCAATGTTTACGTAATAGGTAACTTTCTCTTTGTACAATCGCAAAACGTTCCTAACCAATCTGGAGTCATCATTTACCAGTATCTTCTCACCGACTGCAAAATAATGTAGAAATACAAACAGACCAAGAAACAACAATACCACTCAAACACAATCCTTTATGAAGCTGTATCAGAGAGATACGAGTGACATTATCTGTTCACATTTACGCAGAGTTATAAACGTAAAGTAGGCTGATCATAAACACTGAATCACCTTTAGTACATTTTTCCTTTAATAATATAAATTCTAGAAGGGACTTCAATTTTCAATATTGTGTCGTACAATTTTAAATCATTATATTTAATTAGTTGTTTATTAGTTAATTATTTTTGCATCTAATCACTTCTTCAGTGATTAACACGCAACATATTATCTTAGACAAGCTCACCAAGTAATATGTAAAATATTTATTTTTTGCAGCATTATACCCACTGTTGTTCTGAAACAAATTGTTCACTAGAAAATATAACGTGTCTTTAACTTCTGGTCTCGTCTTAACAATTGGAGCCAAATTGTGCAAAAGAATAGAAAGAATTTTGTCATCATCATCATCATTAGGTATTGTAATATCCCTACTGCTGGGGGACTGGTCTTCTTTATAGATGGATAAGGATAAAGAGTCATGACCCACCACACGAGTTCAATGCAGATTGGTGCGTTTTAACTACTGCAAATACAGCCAGAACCAAAGGGTCAAGGTGCCTTACTAAACACGAATGAGCTCGTGCTAGTATATTTTTGGTCACCCATCCCGTGGTCGACCGTTGCGAAAGTTGCTTAGCCGCTACAATCACAGTCTGAGCGCAAAAAGTTCGTCACTTTCGTCATATCCAGTGTTTTATATGTGCGTTATTCTTAAAGCACTCGACTTCGCGTTTTCTGTCACAGAAACGTAACGGCCAATAAGCGAACACCGCATTCGTAAAATATCTCACATGTAATAGCAGTAAGTAGGATATTTCTGACATTATGCGCGCTATGTCTTGTGCGCAAGCGCGGGCTTAGGTAGTCAGGGCAATAACAATTTGTAAATTTCTGTTTAATTAAAAATACAATTTACAAATTTACCACGTTAGAAAATCTACAACTGTAGCTATAATTCTACATATTTCTGTTTAATAGACGTTTTCTCTTTACAGGTGACAATTTACATATTTATATGGAAAACTGTTTTATTAAACGCAAAATTGTATTTACAAGTTTACATATTTGTAAAATATAGAAAAAAAACCGACAGATGGACTCACCCTGTGTGTGAATTTTAATATTTTTTTCCGTCCATTTTTTTTGTCACCAATCCCTCGACCATCTATTACGAAAGTTGCTTAATCAGCATTACATACCTAATCGTTGCTTTTCCCTCACACGCACAAATAAAGCAAAAAAAAATTATATCGAAAATATCTCCATTTCTTGCGCTAAACGGCCAATCAAAAGTATTTCGGCCAGTAGCTTTTAGCATGAACGCTAAATGCGCTCTCCATCAAAGTCAGCCGAGAAATCATTGAGACGTGCCCGCCGCTCCATTCACATAAAACTCACTGATTTAAAACCTCCAAAAGGTACGTATTAAAACTGAAAAACACCCAAGGTTCCCGTCGGTACGTCACTCAGGATCGCGCGATCGAGCGCGATCCATTCGCCGCTTTAAGGCTGCGGCTATGTAAATAAGCGGAGTGTTTATGTCTATACCTCATCATTACCATTTCCAGAAAGAATCGGAGAAAGGAGTAGTCTTTAATTATTTTAAAAATAGGTTCCTTTAATTTTGTTTTACGACCAATCTATACTAATACTATTTGATTCTATTTGATACTTGTTACCCCTTTCAATGTAGATCTATTACAGAATAATTAGCATAATATGCTAATGTTATTGTTTTCTGGCTTTGAAATAGGTTATTCTTTACAAGTTGTGTATGCCAATGTGGGAACTTAATTTGAGAAACTTTGTGAATAAAATGCCTTTTTGTAGACGGTTATTGATCAATTATTCTATTTGACATTACTAAAATTGATCTATGGTAGACTACAATTACAGAGTCTTGCAGTAGTGACAGCCGGTAGGATACTAACGGCCAGTATCAATAACCTATCCCTAGTAAAACATAAAGGCCTATCTTGGTTATAATAAGAATCCATTATATTTTGAACTTTTATAAAAATACAAAGGCAACTTAGCTCTATATATTTTAATAGATCTTTCGCTAGGTGATAGAAACCGTACTTAAATTAGCTAATTAACTCCGCTTTTTGCAAATCGCTATGTAAACAACCGCAGCCTTACGTATCGCTGAGTTAATTGGCTGCTACGGGTCACGTCACTCAAGATAATCCTTTAGTGCGAAGTTTCCAAACTGGGGACAGCGGGCCCCATGCGAGAACTGGTCATAATTATATTAATACTGATCAAATCTGAAAGTTAAATCAATATGACATGGTATGGCATTTTTTTATTTGTATGTGCGAAATGAAGATCTGCACTAATTCTTAAAGATGGGGATGTCAAATAGTTTAAGGCGAGAATGCTAAACTATTTCAGATTGACATAAGCAATATTTGACTATCAAAATTAGCATAAATAATAGGATTTCAAATATAAAAGCTCGTTAGTTGAAACTTTAAATACACACGTTTAAATACATCAACTAGCTTCTTAGTTATATGTTTTCTTGTATGTATTTCCAATGCAGAATACTTATACTTATGTAGAATATTTCATAAGAAAATATAGGTTCTTAATAATGAAAGAAAATAAAACTAGAATGCTGTATAATTAATGAAATAAAAATATAAATGAACATTCTGTGTATCTCGCTCTTTAATAATGCGTAAGGTAACTTAATAACTTATTAGTTAAGTTAATTACTTTATTAGTAACTTAACTTATAAGTATTTTAACTAACAGAGCGAGTTTATTTTTAACAAAACTTATTTTTCATTGTGAACGCAAATATTTAATTTAAGTCCTTCCATATAATAATAATATATTTAAATCCCTAAAAAGGTTTAGCACCGCTGGCCAGTATCGTGATCATGCGATCTGCATCTGATGCGATCAGCGCGCTAAAAATACCTTCATTCACAGCCATTAATTGACAGCGTTCCTGATTTATCCCAATTTCACACTAACGGTATCAGAATGCAAAACTTTTTAAATTGCCCAATAACTTTTATCTGACGCTGATTTGTGACGATAACGTGCTAAATGCTATAATAAATAAACTCACGCTTTTGTTGATAACTAGTATCTTTCCATGACTTCCTTTAGACGACTGTTGATTTTATTATAATATCGCATAATGGAGTTATGCGATATTCTATAAATCGCTAGTCTCTTATTGGATCACCATTAATTAATAACGAATTTTCGCGACAATAGGTAGATTTTTGAAATAATAGTGCACGTATATTTACTCTTTATCAACTTTTTGTATGAATGCAATCTTGAATACTGCTGTTTTATACATTTTAGTAGAGTTCAATTAAAAAATTGTATGAAACAGCTGTTTTCTTCAGTCGCGATTTTTGGGTTGTTAGTAATGTTGAGTTCTACGAGAGGTTCATCATCAGCCTGTGGACGTCCACTGCTGGACATAGACCTCTCCTAGCTCACGCCTATTGTGGCGTTCATAGGAGGATATTAGCTTACTGCTACCACGCTGGCCAGACGGGTTGGTAGAGGGTTTGTTTCAAGTTTTCCTTCTTTTGCACAGGTGTTCAATGCGCCGAGCCTCTTAGTCGACTCTAACGACATCCCAGGCATGTAAGGGAGTGGTGACACTTGTATTCTTAGGCCGTCACCACACGGCACACGAGCACTACGAGAGGTTAAGTAACCGTAAGAAGGTAATAGTCAAGTAAACATGTGTAACCTTCCAGTGGCGAAGGGTCCATGATACCGATTTCCATCGGCTTCCCTTTTAGAAATCCTATCCCACTAATCCAGCATACAGTTAAAATAATTTTTGGAGAAATTTTGGGTCTGGCTTTCCTTCGCTATATTTTAAACCCTCCCCACTGTAACTTTAACAATAATAGGTAATAGGTTTTCTGTCTCCATACCTTAATCCTACTTCCTACTAAACAAATAATATAAATATAAATAAATATTTCTTACACTCACACCAATTAACCTAGCCCCAAAGTCAGCACTGTAAGGCTTGTGTTATGGGATACTACGGATATAAATACATATAATTTATGTGCAAAAATATACATAAATGACTCAGGTACAAATGCTCGTATTCATCATATAAACATTTGCCCCCACCGGGATTCAAACCCGGGACCTCAGAGTAAGCGACACCTTGAAACCGGTACCGGTACCACTCTACCACGGAGGTCTTTTAAATATAATAATAAACTTACTTAATACATATAAATCCACAAGTATGTCTGTTATTTGTTTGTTTGTTACT
Organism: Chrysoteuchia culmella; assembly: GCA_910589605.1. NCBI lineage: Eukaryota > Metazoa > Arthropoda > Insecta > Lepidoptera > Crambidae > Chrysoteuchia > Chrysoteuchia culmella. Next base: position 16,108,858 of record OU342653.1, read on the forward strand.
CTTTTACGCAAAAACTATTTGGATGAAATTTGCACACAGATAGAAGAGAACCTGGATTAAGCCTGGATTACATCCCAATATTCCCACAGGAACGGGAACTACGCGAATGAAACCACGGGCGGCCGTTAGTGCTTTATAAATTAGCACAGTAATTCAGAAGTAGTCAGCTCGACTGAATAACTTTCACATTTTATAATGTTACTAGCGGATCCTCGCGGTTTTACCCGCGTGTTGCCCGTTCCCGTGGGAAAATATAGCCTATGTCACTAGGGAGAAATGTAGCTTTCTAATGGTCTAAGAATTTTCTAAATCGGTCCAGTAGTTCCTGAGATTAGCGCGTGCAAACAAACAAACTCTCCAGCTTCATAAAATTAGTATAGATAGTATATAGTATAGATATATATAAGTATAGATTAAGGAATGTGTGATAAGCCTATAAAATATAATTTATTATGCGGAGTTGAATCTTAGTTCTTATGTTTGTGAAAACACTTAAAGGCTTAGCAGAAAAGTTGGTGAAGGTGACATTTCGCCGACTTTTTTATGATTCTGCCGAAGTTTTCACTGATTTATGTTTAAAAGAAAAAGTATTTTTATGAGAGTTCTACTTTAGAATTTTTTTAAGTGAGGTTTCTTTAGGCTAAAAGCTATCAATTTTTTCTTAAAGTTATGATTTGGCTATTAATTTAAGATAAAACAAAAAAAAAAGTTTACTAAGTACAAATAGTAGTGTGAACACACTATGAAAGCAAAAGATACCCTAACTTTTTATAATAATTAGTACCTATTTCTTAAATATTTATTTATTACACTTAGACCAATTAACCTAGCCCCAAAGTAAGCACTGTGGCTTGTGTTATGGGATACTATATGGCTTGTGTAACGGATATAAATACATATAATTATACATATGGTAAGTAATTACATGTAGAAATATATATAAACGTCCATGACTCAGGTACAAATGCTCGTATCCATCATACATACATTTGCCCCTACCGGGATTCAAACCCGGCACCTCAGAGTAAGCGACACCTTGAAACCGGTGAACGTACCACGGAAGTCGTCAAACCTATACCTATCGTAAGTATATCATTTTTGTAGAAGTAGTTCTCTACTTAGTATGGCATTAAAATTACTAAAAAGACTTTATTACTACTAATCTAAGTTTTTCTCCAAATCATTACAAAAAATAGAAGATTGAGCCTGATTAACTAAACCACATCTTAAACTCGTTTACTTTCTTAACTTTTTCAGCAAAAACGGTCTGCGATATTCCAAAGAGTTTAAATTAAAAAGTGACATCAAACCTTTTTACACGAACTCCAACGATAAAAAACTACAAGCTAAAGATGACTGAAAAGAGTTTGAAACACTTTCGCTTTTTTTCAACATTAACCCTAAAATGACAGCGGACAAAATCTAGGACAGGAAAATGTTCGCATTTAGCACCTAGCTCTGTAATTACGAGCGGTTGAACTTCTTTTGCTGGCGCCTTATCTAGACAATTTATCTCGTATATCTGCTTCGGTAGTACTGTTTGTATGCTAATGGGTGTACCGTCAGCATTGCAAATAAACGCTGAATAAAATTAAAGATTTGCAACCTGACAATGATAAAGGGTGATTTGTAGATTATGAGTCATAGGGATAGGGTTAACTTTGTATTGCGTGTTTTTGCAGTGTATACTTTTTCATTGAATAAATGGATTCAAGTGTCAGATACTGTTGTGATTAATAGTCTAAAATTAGTAGTAACTATAAAGGTAGGTGTGTTATAAGTAAAAGGTAAAGTTGTGATAAATATTAAACAAGAAAATATACTAGAAAAAGCAACTAGTCATATGTCGCCCTGACGGGACATGAGACTAGTTGCTTTTTTCTAGTATATTTTCTTGTTTAATATTTATCACATAAAAATAGCATTGTAAAATGCAAAATTAAAAAGTTATAAAAAGGTAAAGTTTATGCAGATTATAGACAATGACGCATACATTGATCTGATTTCCAGATAAGTAGCTAAAGCATTTGTATTTAGACCAAAAAAGGTAGTACAAATATAGCACAGTTCTGTAACTAGTACAAACTTTAAATAAAATAAATTATCAATAATTTTAAATGACATATTACTCCTTATATTTTTTCGTAAAATCTCAATATTATTATATCTCAAATTATTTTCAAATCATTCTAGTAATCATTCAATTCATTCATTCAAATCATTCGCACTCTAGTAATTACTACTACTTCTCCAGTTATATATATATTTTTAAATAAATATTGAGGCAACTTGATCACATGACGTTTAAAAAATACTAACATTTCCCCCGTAATTTATTCTGTCTGTACGTAAAGTACTTTAGATCCTTCTAAGTCTACGCCTATTACGCCCCAGACAATAGGTCTTGATGTACTTTTACAGTAGAGTTATGATGCTGAATATAACAGCTAGTGAGCCTCTTTATAACCAAATGCTGAATAATGGTATCAGTCGATACTTCTGGCAACATAGTTCCATTTAATTATAACCTTCTTCGTTCTCTAAAGGTAAAATAAGGTTTTTTTTTAACGGGGTAATGCTTGTCTGACGTAATGTAAATGTTAAGATGATTAGGCTGAAGGTCACACAGAATAGGTACTTCAAATATGTGATGAAGTAGTTACTAACACCCAGACACATAAAAAACTTAAAGGATATCATTCAGGCTCCATAAATTTTTGTTACGTATGGTTAGAACTGGTCGTTTGAAACAACAGTTGATATGTCACAAAAGTTGGAGAATTACTCTAAATCAAGCTATATAAGTTCAAAGATTCATAATTTTTATACATTCTTTCATTTCTAAAAATGCTAAAAATGGAAAATATTTATATATATTGCTAAAACTAATGATCCGAAGTCATTGCGAGACAAAACGATTTAGAAGCCCATAAATTTTTTTCAGCTACTAATTAGCAAATATATATTTATTTTAGACTTATGTACGTTATTTTTATATTTGTTGCAGGGATATTGTTCGATGTGTTATGAGCACATAATATACTTATAATTACTTAATTGCATAATAAAAATGCTTCAGATCAAGTTTACACTTTAAAAAATCCATAAATGTATGAAAATTAGGATTCTTTAAACTTGTATATTTCAAAATCCCCCCGTCCATATCGGAAAACTTCTGAATAAAGACCCTGAATTTATTTTCTTAAAACTTTTTAAGTTCTAAAATCCCAATACATTAACAACATTTTCCTAGTGATGTTATTTCCCTTACGAAAACATGGCCACTTTTGTCTACAGCAGAGTTTTAGTAAATTATTAAAAGAACCATTAGAGTTGTTTGATGAAACATCAACGAATTAGTACGCGTAAAAATGTAAGACGTACTAATATATATTTTTTGTAATTGAAACATTTGAAACACTTTGTTACGTCACCAAAATATTCATAATCCACAATTCGCAGAGTCCACCTGGTAATGAGATACTGGAACTTCACCTTAATCCTGCAAATGTCATATGTCCGTCTGACTTTTCAAGAATTCTTCTGTTCAAGTTGTTTTATATCAACGAACATTAAGCACGAAAATTGAAAATATATCTAATAGAGCTAATAAATCTATGTAATTACATTGAAGCATCTGAAACACGTTTTTACGTCACAAAAACATTCATAATCTATAACAATTCGCAGTGTCCACCTGGTAATGAGATTACGTGCATCGCTGGGACTTTCACCTCAATTCCGCGAATGTCAGATGTCCGTTAACTAGTCAAAAGTGACGCACGACGGACTCTCACTGCGAAGCCGCTGCAAATATTGTACGCAGAATCTCAGGTTTGTTGGTAGCCAAGGGCTAAAGGTCTACTTTTAAAATCTATCGCAATCACTTTCAATTTCTCATTTGAATGGTATTTACGAGCTTAACGCCACCACTATTTGACATGTGATAGGCATTGTGATCGGGACACTTTTGAAACGTATTGAATGAGCTAAATAGAACTGTCTACGAAAAGTGACACACAAAAATATTTTTCAATCTTATGGAAAAGTGTCAAATGAAGTGTCATCGTAAAATCATTAATAACGTCATTTATTCCAAAAGCGAAATTGCAACTGCAAGTTACACAATTCCATGAATCACTATCACAATCACTAAACCTTTGTAAGGGATTTCGATAGATTTTCAAATTAGATAATTAGGGAGCTGTTCGAGATGGATAAAGACTCTGGAGAAGCGCGATCCTTAACATCAGATTTATATAGGGTTCTAGGAGAGATGGTCTTCCTTCAGGCTTATAATTTCGCCTTAATAAGGCTTAACATCTCATTGTTGTTAATAATAAAATAATTAAAACAAATTAGCCCACACTGTTGCGAATGTTTTATGAGTAAAAGTACTTACTTACATTCAAAAAGGTATCTTAAAAATAGTTTTATACAAGCCACAACTAATACAATTTTAGTACAGTCCAGCCCGCGTAGCATGCGCACCGCGACTCGCTGTCGACCTTTATCTCGCTATGTCTGTTCCGCTCGTATCAGTACGGTGTGAGCGGGACAGACAATGCCCTCGCGCGAAAAAAGTGTCGAGAAAGCTTTGTCGAGGTGCGCATGCTACGTATGCAGGTACTGAATGTTTTAACAATCCTAAGGTACTGTATGGACCATTTGCAATACTGTTATCTTATTCCGTGAGATTACTACCAGCCGAGCGGTCTGTAATTTGACAAATAGAGAATGGGATGCATTAGCCCGAGTTTCCTACGTAATGGGGTACTATGAGCCCACAGCGTATAATTTAACCGTACAGTCGCAAAGATGGCTGACGCCACGCTAATACCAAGTTCCAATGAAAAGTAACATGACTCTTTATTTGATTTCCATACGAAGATGCAGCAATTTGTTTACCAATTATACAGTAGATTCATTTTATAGTTGTTTTCTAATAACTGAGATGATTGGTTTTTTTTTCGGTCGTGGTACTACTAGTATTCGGCTTCGATCACGTACGAAGATTTGATTATTGACCCTCCATATTGACCTGAACAGGTTTTATGGTATATTTTGGTGCAGGCCTGTTATTTTGAATATACTTAAATATGTTTTGAAATGGATACTTCAAATACTTGGAAAAATTTAACGACAAAGCTTCTGCACAAGCATATTTTTTTTTTAAATAAAGCAATTTTTTGCACCAAGCAAATTAAAACTTTTTCATTATCTTTCAACACATCTGGCAAATCAATCTTTCGCTTATAGTTACAAGATAAGATGACTGAAAAAGGCGTAATTCACGTACATAATTGTAAGATACCAATCAAAGTAATGTTATTTAAAGTTTTATCATTCAAATACATACTTTTATATAAATACTCCAAACGTGAACTTGTAAAGAAAAAAACTTTGAAATATTACATTGAAAATGAAACATGTAATTCTAGAGAAACAGAAGATAGTCGCACCACTATAAACTCGTTGTTTGTTTTTGTACTTATTCACTCTTCATATCACCCGCTCGTAAAAACGTCATATCCTAATAAAACATAATTTGTGACGCGAGACGCTGAAGTAAAAGCAACAACATTGCTTTCACGATAAAATTGTATTCAGCGGAACTAGAAGTAACAGTTTATGATTTTGTAATTTTTGCATTTTTCAATGCTATTTTTATACTTATGGTAAATTTTAAATAGAAAAATATTGGAAAAAATTAACTCGGCCACAAGTGAATTCTGAGACTGGAATCGAACCAGCGACCTTTGGAAATCCGGTCCAATGCTCTAACCGCTGAGCTACCGAGACCTTGTCTCGTTAAGTCTCGGTAGCTCAGCGGTTAGAGCATTGGACCGGATTTCCAAAGGTCGCTGGTTCGATTCCAGTCTGAGAATTCACTTGTGGCCGAGTTAATTTTTTACTAGAAGTAACAGTATTTACTATTTATTTTATTTATTACGTTTCTAGTGGTTTAATTCTTGATAACCACTATCATGAAAAAAGAACTTAATAATATAATCAATTTGACGAATTTTATACTTGATTCATAAAGTTTTGTTTTAAAGTTTTTGTTTAACCGATGTTTGGAATCATTTGCAGGGGCAGTGTATATGACTGAGGCCAAAATTATTATAAAAAGAATTATAAAAAAGGCGAAAAGTATTATAAAATTATTTTATTTCAAATGAAGAACTTTCAATCTATTTTTTTTTCACATAAATGGTATCATTACAGCAAATTACCATGTCAACTTGTATTTTTTTGTCTTGAAAGCATTCACATTGACATAATACTGTAGCACTAACCTATAGATTTATAGATAGTAAACAAACATTTATTGATAGTACATCATAAGTTTTAAAGCACTTCCTATTTTATATCAACATTACTGACATTTATATGAAGTCATAAAATAAGTTTGTTGCAATATTTTCTAAACGACATTAATCGGCAATTAATACCAAGATTATTACCTCTTTTATTAAGCATAAATCATTAATCATCTTATAAAACACTGCTGTTAACGTGTTTAGTATATTTTTGTACAAGAAAAAGCAAAGTCTAGAGTTTAAAGAAAGCAAAGTTTAAAGAATGACTGCTGACCCATATTATATTGTGTAATAACTTATTATAGAGGCATTTCCGTAAAGGGGGGGGGGGGGGGGGTTGCCATAATCGCCACGCTTGGCAGGCGGGTAGGCGATCGCAGTATGGCCAAGTTTGTAGGAGACGCTGCTGCCCGTCTCTTGAAGGCTGAGTCTCTTAATCGCCTTTTACGCACCCATGGGATGAAAGGAGGTAGTGCTATTCAAAGCCGATACTACACAGCTAAATATTTCTATATATAAATTATATTAGAAAAGATAACGATAATAACAGTCAAAGCGAGTGCTTATTTACTCTAGCAGCCGCTCGTGGTTTCACCCACGTGGTTCCTGTTCCCGTGAGATCATCGGGATAAAAAGTATCCTTTGTTCATAATCAGGCTATCTACTATCTATGTACCAAATTTCATCCAAATCCGATTAGTAGTTTCGGAGCCTAATCAATGCAAACAAACAATCAATCTTTCCTCTTTATAATATTTGTTAAGATTGAGCTACGTCCCGCGACTCCCGCGTTACAGTACCTAATCGTATTTTTACTTTTTATATTGTTTTTTTTTTATGAAAATAATTAAACAAAGGGTTAAAAAAAAAGAACGAACAAACCGAATAGATTTGTCAAACCAAACAGCGCACCAAATGGTATTTACGCAAAAACTTAATTATATGTGAATTTTATTTTACTGATTTACGTACTTGAAAATATTTAAAGTATTTCGTTTTAGTAACTATCATTTTTCCTTCTAAAATGTTATCTTACCATTCAAAAATATCACAGGTGTGAAGCGGAACGGTAACCGTATAAAATACGCTGGTGTTACAATTTAAAACAATTACAGACGTCGTGTAAGCGGCAGATAACCGAAATATCGTGCAACTTGATACGGAAGGTGACATTCTGGGAGCGAGAAATCTCCGTCCACGATCTAAACGGAACAACTCGCAATGAAATTAATTAACGAAATCGGATTTAAGCTACTCATACACATAGCACGACAAAACTCAAATAATTTTTGGGACACTTTTCGCAACACCTTCTGATCTCAAATATTAGCGAAGCAATTTGAGGACAAGAAAGAAGAAAAAGAAGAATCGGAGCAATATGTTCAAGTTTAATCGCAGCACAGTCTACGGTCCCCAAACAAGCGTGGTGGACAAAAAGGGTCTCGTTATATCCACTGAACTAGATAGGTATCATGATTCGAGTAATATCATTTTTCAAATACCCCCATACTTTTAAAAATATATTTTCAAGTGCCGCAAGTTGGGTGAAAATGGTAAAATTAGTTTATTTCTCGCGTTCTATATGTCGACATTGTGTTTTAAAAGAAAGTAAATTTTTATGTTATGCATCGTAAAATAGTAGGTATGTAATTTTTTTTCATTTATTACGACTGTAAATATGTTTTGTTACTGAGGAATGTGCAGTTGATCCCGATGGATACTGTATTTTTCTACATGTTTCATGTTTGTAAGTCCTAAACCTATATGTCCTCTTGTATACCGGCTGTATTTTTTATATATGAAAGACACATTATCGTATTTAAAAAAAATAATAGGCACTGCACACTGGTGTGCATCACACTTTTATAAACATAATATTTTTATTCGGCCGCCCGCAGCAACACTAACGTGGTTCTCGTTCCCATGGGAATATCTGGATAAAAGTATCCTACATTTTAGTCAAGGCTATCTACTATATGTGTGGCAAATTTAATCGAAATTCGTTCAGTAGTTTTTGAGATTGACTCAACTTTTATAGTAAATATAGGAATAGAGAGTGCGAGTAATATTTTTAAAATTAACTTTCAAGACTAATATAATTTTGTCTACCAGGCTTTTAGGGAGACCATATACTGACCAACGATCGATATCGTCGGTCAGTGTACAATGTATATACACATAATACATTTGGAAATACATATTTGTAGGTTAGAATCATCTAGGCCAACAGAAACATTAATATTTTTTTTTTTTAAGTTTTTCATTAAATCTATTAATTATGTCTAATGAAGCTTTTAATAACTAATTTACTCATGACCATCTTGTATCGTCTTCAAGCTCCAGCTAATCTGCATAATTATATTTTATTCAGTACCGGCACAAGAAAGCTTTTTTCGTGAAACTATATTTAAAAAGTAACTGTAACAAAATATCTTACGATTTTCGACATTATACGACATTATATTTAATTTGTAATAGCTTACGCCCGCGGTTATACTCGCGTGGTTCCCGTTCCCGTGTGGATAAAAAGGATAAAAAAGGATAAAAAGTAGGGATAATAAGTATCTTATGTTAGTTTCCGTCCCTTAAACTAACTCTATGCCAAAAATGAAGTTGATCGCTTGCTTAGTGACCCCGGTCTATACTAATGACATGCCAAAAAAACCATTTCTCTAAAATTATGATTTTCTATAAAATTTTGTAAGTTACCGTACATACCATATTTTTTCAATCTGTAAACTGTATTAGATTTATGAATATTTTAACCATGTTCAGATACTAAACTGAAAAAACTGTAACATCAACAGTATATTAGTTTTATGTGGCTAGAAACACATAAATAAAAAAACAACCCCAAAAAAATCACGATTTTCAAAAATGTCAAATGTCACTTCAAACCAAAGAGTAGATTATTTTTTTTATCACAGATTGGAGTATATTTATCAGGTTCTTCGTTCTGAAATCAGGATGTTCATACAAGACTAAACTCTAACTATTAGAAAATGATGGTTTTCGGCCGACGTTCGGAGAGGACACCGGTGTCCGGTCGGGGTTTGAGTAATGGAAGGACAAACAAACACACTTTCCCATTTTAAATATTAGTTAGATTTCTCAAATCAACATGGATTAAATGAAATGAGTCGTACAGTCGCAATACTTTGTCGCGTTACATCTTCGAATCTCTTAACAAAGTCGTGTCGCTTTACGTTACAGAAGTTGATTTGATGTCCGAAGACTTTCGAACGTGATTACATGACAAATATGCGATAAGTATCGACTAAGTGAGTCTAACAGTTATTAAATACGTTCGTTTGTATGTTATTACTTAGAGCTCCGTAAGAAAACAATCATTATTTTTTTTAATTTGAAAAGTCAATTCCTGCTTTTTAAATGCAATTATAACTAATACCAAGGATTTATGGTACATTTTTGAATGATAAAAATTTTAAAATAAATTTTTTGAAACAGATAGATCTTAGTGTTTATCGGTCAGTAAATTCAAAAAACAAATAAATATCATAGAAGGAATTTCTGATAAAATACATCCAGTTACTATTTTATTAAAAAGTTACATCAGTAACTTTTTCCGTAATAAGTTGTGAAAAGACAGATGGTCGGTCCTTGAATTGAAAACGTCTCTGTTTCTAACTACATCCATGTGTCTTGTATACACATTTAGCTTTGATTTGAGTTTGAGACAAACTCAACTGGAAATTCTCAATTCAGAAACTGACCAAGGGGCCTACCACCATCTCTTAGCGCAGTATTATTTCAATCTTACCATGCTATTTTGTACAACGAATCTCCTAAAGTAAGCTTGTTTTTGACGGAAGTTCTGTGACGTCTTCGCTCAATCATCGCCTCCAAAGTGTGAAGTGTGTCAATCTGTGACAAAACGCAAACACAACGTTCATATGACATGATAGTTTCTAATAGATGATGGACTTAGAGTTTTATCTCTATCCCAATGTCCAAAATAATCTTTATTTTTAAGTAACGGCTGCTCGAGGTTATACCCACGTGGTTCCCGTTCCCGTGGGAATATAAAAAAAATCTTCCTTAGTGCTCTCTTGCAAAGGATCCTGTATGCAACCTTTCAGCTCGATCGGTTCAGTCGTTAAGGCTATGCGTTGTCTGTCAGTCACGGTATTGTTTTATTAGTATATAATCGGGGAACTTCCCGGTTGACCAGTAGAGATTTTTTCAGCTAGTTGATTATCTAACTCTGTTGCTAACAGATTTTGATTGAAATTGATTGAAAATACATTGCTGATTTAGTAAGATAGTTGTCACATTATGTTTTACTAAAGCAGCAATGTGGCTGCACTTTCAATCAAACGTTGATAGAAACAAGATACATAATCAGGGGGCATAAGCGTTTTCTCGGAAAGTACTAAGGTAAAATAAATAATTTATTATACAAATGTTAGTTTTCTATTATTTGTGATATAAACATTTACTTTATTATCTACTACTTTTTAAATAAAGCTGCCTAAAAAACGCTACTGATCAACCGGGAAGTTCCCGACTATTCCTTTATAGCTATAGTGAGAAATCTTGAATAACTACATCCACACCAGCTTAACTGATCAAATAAATAATCGGCCGTGATTCTTTGCACCTTTCACTGCCATAAACAAACATTATACTGCACCAATCAAAACAAAATAACTGATATTCATTTGAAGTGATAGTCACGGTGTGCTTCCGGTCGTTGTCGGCAGGTGGCGCCAAAGTGGACAAAAAATATATACCACATCAGCTTTTTATCAAGTTAACATTAAGTTCACCTTTATATTGTAGGTAGTAAGAGTGGTTTTCGAATAGCAGCTGTAAAACTTGATTTGTCGCTGAATGCTAGGCGATTGTACGGCAATATTGAGAAAAGGGTTCGATATAATATTTTTAATAGCGTATGCTAATGAAATACAGTGATAATAAAATTCTATTATAGTTGTTTAGAGCTGACAAATGATTTTTACGAAACGATTAAATATAGACGTTTATTCAACCACAGAAAAATTTTTGGTACTGTATAACACATTTGGAATTGAAATTAGAGAAGTCGATGATAATAAGTATTCTAATTTGAATCATAATAATATTAGAGCATAGATAATGTAATGTGTTCAAGATAGATGAAACAATATGATACTTCTAAATGATGAATTTCATGCAATCTTTCAGTACCGTACTTTTATTTTCGAAATTTATTTATTTTTATCAAATAGGTCGTATTCGTGCGATCATTATCAAGGTAAAGCAATTTTAATTGGATGAATCTGTACATCCAAAACAAATCTAAAAGGGTTAAACAAACACCAAACGGTACCCTAATAAAATGGTCACGGTCTCATCAAGGTGACAGGATGGCTCTGTTAGCACCTGCGGTGTTCGTGTCCAAATCTCTATCAAACGATACCACAATGTCAAATTCTCTATAACTTGTAATATTTGACTATCATGGCTATATCGTTTCAGAGAGAAGTCAGACCTCAGACAAAAAAGTTGGCTTATTATTTTGGTGTTTTTGTCCTGCACAATTGGACATACCTTATGAAGATATAGTTTTATTGAAATAAAACAACTTTTATGGATATCAAACGCGCTATATTTCAAGAACTAAGTTGTAATTGTCCGCATTGTTAGGTTTTTTACGTGTTTTTTTTTTGCTGACGTTTTGGCACCTTTTCAGCTGCCGTGGTCACGGGATGACGGTTTTATTTCAATGAACCGTGCGCGCCAATACATAGATGTACATATAATTTTATATTTATAAAATTTTTGATTTTTCTTCCTTAGTCACTTCCTTATTTTAATTTAGGGTTTTCTAATAAGGACGGGTCGATGTTGCAATAGAATAAAATAAGCTATGTGTGAGATATTAATGATTTTTTTTATTTATTTGAAGCTCATCTATAACCCGAGACTTGCTGACGCTGGCCTACAGCGTATTATTAAAATAAATATAAAAGTATTGGAGAATTTCGACGGTGGTTCGCAAGTCTCGGTAGCTCAGCGGTTAGAGCATAGGACCGGATTTCCAAAGGTCGCGGGTTAGATTCCCGTCTGAGAATTCACTTGTGGCCGAGTTAATTTTTTCCAATATTTTTCTATTTAAAATTTACCATAAGTATAAAAATAGCATAGAAAAATACAACAGTTACAAAATCATAAATTATTGGCATGTGCATCTTAATCGATCGTTAAACACCTGAAAAGATGTTTCTTTCAAATGCAAGGATATTCCTAGCATTGATGTGACAACGCTGGCCTACAGCGTATTAAAAATATAAAAGTATTGGAGAATTTCGACGGTGCGCAAGTCTCGGTAGCTCAGCGGTTAGAGCATTGGACCGGATTTCCAAAGGTCGCGGGTTCGATTCCCGTCTGAGAATTCACTTGTAGCCGAGTTAATTTTTTCCAATATTTTTCTATTTAAAATTTACCATAAGTATAAAAATAGCATAGAAAAATACAAAAATTACAAAATCATAAATTATTGGCATGTGCATCTTAATCGATCGTTAAACACCTGAAAAGATGTTTCTTTCGAATGCAAGGATATTCCTAGCATTGATGTGACAACGCTGGCCTACAGCGTATTAAAAATATAAAAGTATTGGAGAATTTCGACGGTGCGCAAGTCTCGGTAGCTCAGCGGTTAGAGCATTGGACCGGATTTCCAAAGGTCGCGGGTTCGATTCCCGTCTGAGAATTCACTTGTAGCCGAGTTAATTTTTTCCAATATTTTTCTATTTAAAATTTACCATAAGTATAAAAATAGCATTGAAAAATGCAAAAATTACAAAATCACCATTAGTATAAAAAAACGAGCATTTGTACCTGAGTCATGGATGTTGATTATATATTTCTACACATATATACTTATATCTGCATAATCATATGTATTTATATTCGTTACCCTAGTATCCCATAACACAAGCCTTAAAGTGCTTACTTTGGGGCTAGGTTAATTGGTGTAAGTGTAAAAAAAAAAGTTACATCGCTTAAATTTCCGCCGCGGCTCTCACGGTGGCATAGATCCAAAAGATCTAATTTTCGATGTCTTTGCCGCATAAGTCTGGCTGAATTTGAGCGAAGGCATGGGCTATGTTGACTTTGAGGGTAGGTATCAGTCAATTGAGGCTTATTGGTATAGACCTACGATTTCAGCAAACCCCACAAAAAAAGTCCGGCGGGGTCAAATCACGGTGGCAAAGTTCACAACACCTTTGAAAAAAATAACGTTCCCTCATATCGTTCATGCAGAATTCCATTGTGGAATATGTTGTGTGGCACAGGGCCGTCCTGATAGGATTACAGATCGTCTACGTTCATACTGTTAAGTGTGGGCCATAATCACCGGTCTGTAGCGATCACTATTGACAGTGACGGCCTCACCAACTTCATATTCGAAAAATAAGAACCAATTACTCCTCCGCCCCAAAGTCCACACTAAACAGTAACTTTTTTGGATACACTATCACCTGGTGATTGTTGTGTATTTGAATCGTACCACATACACCAATTAACACAGCCATTCATCAAAAATGCACCTAATCACTAAAGATGATTTTTTCCTGAAATCAGCGGCATTTTTTTGCCCAAGCATTAGGAGGCCCAGTTAGAGGAAGTGGCGGCGAATATTTTAACTTTATTACATACAATAGTAAATGCCATACGATTGCCTTTCGATTAAACAAAGATATTCGTTAATACCTCACACCTGGATTATTTTATTCCATTTCAAAATCCTTATTGGAAAACCCTACAGAATTACACCATGAAACAATCCTAATACGAGTATTATAAATGTGAAAGTGTCTTGTTTGTTCTTTCTTCACGCCCTAATTAGGCAACCAATCGACTTGATTTTTGGCATGGAGTTAGTTAAAAGGACGAAGAGTAACATAGGCTCGATATTCCCACAGGAACGAGAACCATGCGGGTGAAACAGCGGCGGAAGCCAATGATGTATAAAAAACAATCTCCTAATGCAATTTTGGGCAAGAGAGAAACTTACTCTTTTATCAATCTTCACAAACATTGTATTATAATAGTAATTAACGAATTCATTACGAGGTTATTTAAAAATATATTTAGTACAAACCTTTTTTAGGGTTCCAAACCTCTAAAGAAAAAAGGAACCTTTATAGGATCACTTTGTGGTCCGTCTGTTCGTCCGTCCGTCCGTCCGCCTTTCGTCATTTATCTCTAGATCGCGTGGAGGTATCGAGTTAAATCTGAAAACTAGACATTTGTAATTAAATCACGAAAAATGTGGTCTTAAGTTTTGGAAACTGAATTTCTGGAAAGTCCAAGAAAAACTGCGAGACTCAATTCCAGAACTATTTATAATATTATGTACCTAGGTAGCAGTGGCGGGAGGTCAAAATTTATTATGAAGTTGAGTTTACCCATAAAAAAACCAACTCCCGTTAAAATAAAAACCGTACAACACTGCAGCGGTCGTAAAAATCACAACTTACGTTTCCTACATTACCTCGGAATTGTTTCGAAATTGTTTAATCAACCAATAGGTGCAAGTTAATTATAGACTAGTGTCATAGTAACACTCATAACATTCAATCAGTTCTTCTCATTATAAGGAACGACACGTACAGTCAACAGCTCGTCAAGTTTTTACTTACTCGACGAAAATCGCATCTATTACGAGTGACTTAGGATCGCTCTTAAAGTCGCAAAAGCCTGACGCTCTTGGGTGTACAATCCACAGCTTGATTATACAAAACTAGAAATAAACGTCAAATATTTACGATCCCATTACCATATTTGATTTCATTTTCACTTACGATTCGTTGACCAAATATAAAATATTTTACTAAACTATTTTAATGGTATTGACGGCGTGAGTCCAATTACTGCATGGCAAAGTTGGTAGAAGACTGACTTGAAGAAATAAAATACACTCTAACACAAGTGACTAGGGTTTATTTTCATTAAGGTAAAAAATTATTTCGATAGAACTCGATAGGGCCTCAAAAATGAGGCTCTCTTTGTATAGTCTGCACTGCATGTCATAGAATAGACATGTTGTTCTTAATAAATACATAAAACACATTACATTTAGTCTCATCTGTAGTTGCAGTCGTTAACCAAACAATTCGCACTAGGACGTCGTAGGATATGATATGTCCCATCATCCTCCCTATTCTTATTATCAATCCTGAACAAGCAGAAGAAGAATGCCTAGGATCGAGTGAGACATAATATAATAGCCCATCCTCCTTACCCTTCATATGTATTCGTCAAGACACAGTTGTTCCATTAAAACCGGCGACTTCAAAATTGCTGTTAATGATAAACATTTACTTAGTATGTAAGTACGGTCAGCAGCACGTACGGCTTTACATTTGCACAACGAAAACCGCCGCTATTACGAGCGACGTAAGGGCGCTCTCAAGGTCAAAGTGTAAAGTCATAGCTGCTGTTCAGTATCTGTGGTATGTATTTATTTTTTCACTGGTTAATAATAATGGATGAAGTTATTTATGTAGTATGTATGTGTGTTTTGTGTCAGTCAATAAGTAATTTTAGTCATTTAACGTTAGTTTTTGAATAGTGTTCTCATCGTCGTTTTTCGTGCTTATTTTTTGTCAAAAATAAAAACAATAGTAACCATAACTCTCAAAAACTGATTCTCTTGTTAACGGCATTGACAGAACAAAATAACATATTTCCCAAATGACCAAAAATATCGTCAGGTCGTTATGGCCCCATGTGTTTGAAAAACATGTCTTATTGTATGAGACCAATTGCGCTGTTCACCCCATAATACGGTGTTAGCTCCCCTTTGACTTATACTATCGAAAATTATGACCATTCTTTAAGGTGTGTCGATGGAAACAGTTACAGCGATTTGCAAAAATGTGTGCCTAAAACATAAAAAGGAATAAATGTAGTCTTGAAATAAGTTAATAATGAGGTAGATAAGAAATTAAAATGTAAAAAAAAAAAAAAATTGCATACAACACACCAATTATCTAGCCCACGTTAAGTTTCATGAAGAACTTGTGTTATGGATACTAGATAACGAATAAACATAATTATATACTTTTTTTTGGTAATACATACCTATCATACATACTAAACACCCAGACCAAGACAAATAGACATGTTCATGCACACAAATATTTGTCTTGTCCGGAGATCGAACCCGGGACCTCTGGCACAGAAGGCGGGCTTAGTACCCCTGCGTCAAACAGGTCGACAATAATATTATATATATATATATATATATATATATATATATATATATATATATATATATATATATATATATATATATGTATATATAAAGGTAAATTATATATATAATATAATTTGGTGAATCATAATTTGCCTAGAAGGTTTGGTTTACTTACACATCTTTCACTACACGGTATACAAAGTATCAAAAATCCTTGAGTAGTCGGAAAAAGAAAATAAAAAAAGAACTGAATAAAAGAAAACTTTCAATTCGCAATGTATGTTAATAAACTAAATGCGTAACCAGTAATTGGTAAATTTCTGATCTAGATTGTTGTACCAGATGATATTTTTTCAATCGCTTAGCTCTAACAACTAACCCGCACCCTTAACGATTTACCTTACGCCTGCACTCCCGAGACCAACTGGAAAACGCTAACAAGCCATTCATACAGTTTTTTCCGTAAACGAGTTACGGCAAAGAAACAACCCTCTAATGACTCTCACAATTATTTATAATTGGATACTTAGACGATTTTATTTCGTGGAGCCCATTTGCAGTGCTAATGCGAACGAAAATTAGAAGCAACGTGTTTTTGTTTTGGAGGTTTAATTTTGAATTTTAGATAATTATTGCTGTGTAAGCACGTTTTTTTTTATTCAGCTTTATAAAAATATAATCTGATTACTGCCTTTATTCAAATTACACTTGTATTTTTGCATTATCTAAGTCAATATTTTTTCTTTCGAAACAATATAACGAGTGACCTATATTTTTATCTTCATAACGTTCATAAATTGCTCGCTGTTACCCATAACCATTTTTTAAAGAGTAAACTATTAGTTTAAGTATTTTGCTTTCGTCATTAGAGAATGACAAAAAACACTACGCATTTGGTACAAATGTCTCATTAGTAAAACAATTGAGAAAATTTATTGGTCTGGCGTATTTGTGGCAAAATTATCTCTCCTTGTTGATTTATTAATAATAATGATCCTGCGTTAACGTCTGGGCTTGGATCTAATGGTCCATATCTTGGGTACGACATTACGTATCCTCTTGAAGGTTAACATAACTATACAGGGTAGTTATTAAATTGTCATAACCAGATTCCCAAAAATATCCCATACCAGGAATTCGAATCATCTTGAAGAAAGTGATCTTTGAGTCAGGGAAACGAAGTTCCATGTGATGAACATCATTTTTCCATGTCAGGGTGTTCTTATCTTTACGTATGATTTGCAGTCAAACAAAACTCAACTTGTCAAAACGATTGGGCGATAAAATCACTCAAAGGTGCATCTGACTGATTTTCTTGTTTATGTTTTCATTAACAGTAAAGAGTCATTAAGATCTTTCTTCATCAGATTATACTCAGGTTAGAAATGTCACCAAAACAAGGTTGGCTGTGACATGAAGCTCTAAAAACGTCACTGATTTCTAATACCTCTCCTTCTTTATGGTTTTCCTTTTCTTTTTTTTTATTTAATTGACCGATACGACCAGTCAAAACTATTTTTGTCCGGTAGGTAATGCGTAAGTATTGACTGAACACAGTAATTCCATGTAATTTGAATACTATTCATGGTTCTGATGTACTTATCATGTGTTTATGTGACCCAATCCATGTCTGTTAAGTCACTTTTTTAGCCCCCACAATATTGTCTGGCGCTCGCACGTTTTCTAAAATGATTAGTAAAAATGCTAGCTAGTAAATAATTGCGTAGAATTTTTACTTTCTTCATACTGAACAATTCCCTGAACTATCGTACGCAATTAACACCCTGTATAACTAGTTACTCTGCTAATAGATACGAAACTGCACATATCGTTTCATTATGTACCGGCCCTTTGTAAGACAGCGATATCTTACTCTCTAATTAGTTTCGAGGACATGTGTACGGTTGTTCTATATCTATAGATAATGTTCTTTCAGTATTGTTTCTGGGTATTGTACTATGGATCATAAAGGTTAGCGTCATTTGGTTTAATTTCCTAGTTTATTAGAAATGCTGTTTCGTTGGTAGTTTATATTGAGAGTATAGTTTTCTGGTAATCTATATCTTTATCTATCTGATTTACTCATAATGAAATAGTTTTGAAATTATTTTGCGGGTGCTATTATGAATTCGAAAACCGAAGCTGTTGGAACTATGTTTTTTTCATCTGCTAAGTTTTAAGCAAAACCTATTGATTAGAATAAAAAAATGCGAAAAGATAACTTACAACTGTTACTCAACTAAGCATTTAGGATACTTTTTAGTAGCACATTTTTTTAATTTTTGGGCATCCTAACCTAAGTCCATACGAAGTCGGGGGCGACCGCTTTCCTATAAAAGAATTGCAAACCTGAAACGGAAATATCAACGAACAGTTTCTAAAGGGGACATTACGGAAATTGCAAAATCAAATGTACTTAAAACTTTTTTTTTTCACTGTAATACTGATTGATTGCTCACCCCCACTTAGGCTAACTTGAATTTCCCCAGAGCCTCAGGCAGTTTTATTTTATCTTCATATGCGAGAAATCTCCCCTTGCAAATTGACATTTTGACAAAGGTGTACCCCTCTTTATCGAACCTTATAGGTGTGACAAGGATAGGTGCCTTGCTAGGTGTTTAGTCTTTACCCATTCAGATGTCAGGGAGTTAGCCCGACATATCCCCATGTCCCCCTTGTAAGGTAAACTCGACCCCAAAGTTCTAGATTCCCCTAATAAGCCGCCGTTTCACCTTAGGGTGTTGTGTGTTATGGATGCCATAGATTAAATATGTAAGATAGGACATCGATTATGAGGTTAATTAATTTATTAACAATAGAGATAATATTATCTAATAAACCTTATTACTAATATTCAATATTGTCGCTAGTTTTTTGCCAAAAAACTGCGCTACAAGATGGCGAGATAAAAAAAATGTAAAACTATAGATCGACCACATAACTGGCAGAACGCACTCGCGGTAGGTGGGAACGGGTATTAACACGCACGCAGTTACAAGTTCCGAGATTAATCTCAATATAAGTTCGTCGAAAATGAGGGATGTAAATAAAAATACCGCAAACAATAAGGGGTGTGAAAAAATCGCACTTCTTACCCCGCATGCGTTCCGCGAATTATGTGGTCGATCTTATAAATTTGGTCCAGTTCGTCACGTTCCTGCAGTAAGTGATAAAATCACCAGATTCTCCACCAGAGAGAGAAAATTCTGGAAGAAGTGCGATCCAGCTTCAACCTAATGATTGTTTAACATAAGATTAAATAAAGACAATTCAAGCGTTTACCCATTATAAATTAAAAATAACTAGTTTCAAACTTGATTTAATCTATCGTTGACAATCACGATCTCCTCAAATTTCCATGGTCATGAAACAAGGTCAAATGTTAAAAAAAAACTTGTGAAAGATATAAAATTAATCTGCCAAAGTTATCAATAGTCGCAACACTGCAGTATCTGAAATTAAATCAGAAAGTACTCCAGTATTTATCGGAAACGACTGATCTTTTCATAATTACTTTTGCAGCGTTAATTAGAATTAAATCATGTAGATAACGCGTGATAAACAATCGAAATTGGTTTAAACGGTTGTTGATAAAACATGAGACAAAGTACTTCTTTCATATCCATGCCGTTATATTGTGAGCATTACGAAATATAATCAATTGTGATGAAAACGGTTTTAAATTTGCTATTACTTTTTACGTAATATACATCTCGAATTTCTCTATACAATTTCGAACTCAACGGCTTTTGTTAGTCAATTCGACAATTCGAAAATTTCTGAATTAGGTACTCATATACTTACATAATATATTTTGTACAAGTCCCAAAGCTAAATATGTTTCTCCAAATCCTTAAATATTTACGTTTGCGTGCGTGTGTTCTGGCGTTGTACCTCAAAAATATCCCATAAGAATGAAAATAGGTACAATTGAGGAACTTCCCTATAGTCCAGTAGAGTTATTTTAGGCAGCGTTATTTAAAAAAGGGGGTAATAATATAAAAAACCTTAACTTCAAAAATGATAATATATTAATAAATTAGTATTTAATTTGAATAATTTAATAAATAATTTCTCTAACCTTATTAATATTCCCAAATAAAAAACAACTGGTCAACCGACAAGTGCCTCGATTGCACACTCCTACCAAGTTTAGTCTCTACATTTTTATACTCTTTGGCCAAGTCCGAAGTAACATCACGTGATTAATGTGCGAGGGTAGCCGTGACGTGGACGATAAACGCACCGCCTCGATCATCAACAAGTTGCAAATTAATATTGCGCTTCCTATATTCTGTATACTTCCTTGACAGCTTTCTTGGGTTATTGAACTAAGAAATTTCGATATAAGTTCGATATACTTACTAAGAAATTATATTGTAGTACCTATTGCGTCTTTGGCTTAACACTAACCGCATTAGATAGGTATTATGTGTTTCAATGATTTCGGCGTCATTTGATTATTTCCTGCCATTCATTTAACATTAGAAGTGCCACCGTCCCATTTTTGTACCAACCGCATCTTTGATCGTCTCTAACTTTTTAATTTATTTAAGTAGGGCAGTGAAATTTCTTGTCAATTTATAATTTATTCTATTTTAAATTGTATTTGTCTAATAAAAACATAGTAATAACATTAAATAAATAAATAAATAATAAAATAAATTTTATTTTCTCTCCACAATAGGTACTTAAGTAGGTACTCTTAACTAGATGTTACAATATTATCAGACCTGCATAGTGAGAGACTGGTGCCTGATATAGGTATCAAAAAGAACCTGTGCCACAGGTCACCAGGGCCCTCTTGCTTAAAAAAAAATAGTTAAAAACCCGTTTGAGAGGTACCAAGAACGTGAAATAACAACATTAATACTATATAAAAAAAATATACTAGAGCGAATTGCTGTACTTATGTAAGTGTGTGTGTGTGTGTGTGTATGTGTTGTGTTTGTGTGCATGTGTGAGTGAGTGAGTGTGAGTGTGTCACTTGTTTATTTTATCAAACGGAAAAACACAGTTATCGGTGACAAGAAATCCTAGCGAAGAATATGAAGCAGATTCTCTGTAGACTGGTAAGTTAGACTTTTAATATATTTGGAAACTGTAGATTTGCAAGAAGACTTAGTTAGTAAATAAATGTAAATAAATATTTCCATACAATCACACCAATTATCTAGCCCACGTTAAGTATCATGAAGAACTTGTGTTATGGATACTAGATAACGGATAAACATACTTATATACTTTTTTTTTTTTGTAAACACATACATAATATACATACTAAACACCCAGACCAAGACAAATAGACATGTTCATGCACACAAATATTTGTCTTGTCCGGGGATCGAACCCGGGACCTCTGGCGCAGAAGGTGGGGTTAGTACCCCTGCGCCAAACAGTTAGTGGATAAATGATCAAAATTTTATTAAGTTTATTATAGAGATAAGGTCCCAGAAAACAAAAGAAATTATGAGAGGTGGCTGTTTTAAATTTGCGTGTCACACATATTTTGTGTTTCCTTCTTTTGTTTTTATGTAACTCAGGATCATAATACAAAAGTGACTGCTGCCTGAGAATCGTTTGAAGCACGAAAGTTTTCCTAATAGACAGAAGGTCCCAACTGTTGTATAGGTCATCAGTAGGGTGTCGGAAAGGGAGACCCGCTGCAACTTTTAATATAGCTCTTTGAGCCCTCTCTGCCTCAATAAGATGGGATTTGGCAGCGCCTCCCCATATAGTAACACAATACTCCACAAGAGACTGGCACAGAGCGTAGTAGACCATCTTAATGACTTGACGGTCTGCCACATGTCTAAAAGATCTAAAGACATATATTAGTTTTCGTAGTCTGGGTACTAACGCGTCAATGTGAGGCTTAAAGGAAAGCGTTTGATCAATGACGATACCGAGGTACTTGATCTTGTCAGTTCTTTGCACACTGAGACAGGAACACAAGGGCGCATCGTGCAAACATTCGTGGTCGGTTATGAGAAAGTCAGATGGGGGTAACTGGTTTTGTCTTAAGGCAAACGCTATATACTTTGTCTTACTGACATTTAAGGTTAGCGCGTTTCCTTTCAACCATTCACTCACTGCGGTAAACCCACTCTGAGCACTAGCAAAAACGTCAGCCCAGCTATCTCCACTGAAAAAAAGGGCAGTATCATCGGCATATGAGATGACTTTTCCGCCGCCAAGTTGGAGCCTACACAGGTCATTAATATAAATAAGGAATAATGTAGGCCCGAGTATGCTGCCCTGCGGAACACCGTATGTTACATTAGATTCATCGCTTGTCCAATGCTTGATCTTAACCCTTTGTTTCCTATTTTTTAGGTAGCTTTCAAATAATTTCAACGGTAAGCCTCTCACTCCTATTTTTTCTAGTTTCGTCAACAGCAGCGGAATCGAGACCGTGTCGAACGCCTTTGCAAGGTCTAGAAAAATCGTTATGCATTTCTTTCCCTCATCCAACTTTTCCACAATGGAGTCAACGAGCTTATGAACAGCTTCACTAGTTGACTTTCCTCGTCGGAAACCGTATTGGGTTGATGAGATCAACTTTTTTGACTCCAAGAATGCATTTAATTGCTGGTACATGACGCGTTCAAAAATTTTAGACAAGGTGGGCAGGATAGAGATAGGTCTGAAATTCTCGACACGATCTGTTTCACCTGATTTATGTATAGGTTTAATAAGCGCAACCTTGAGCGCAGAAGGGAAAACTCCAGTATCTATAGCGAGGTTGCAGATGTGCGTAATGATGGGGGTAAGTATGAGTGCGTAACGTTTAACAACCTTGGCTGATATTAAGTCGATTCCCACTGCACATTCGCTTTTTAGACCCGAAATAATACAGGAGACGTCATCCTTATTTACAGGAATCATTACAAAAGAGTCAAATGGTGAATTAGACGTGGTTAGATTAAAGTTAGGTGAGTTGCTACCGTTATTTCCAGATATTTTTCCAGCTAATCGTTCTCCAATATTAGCAAAATAGCTATTTATGTCGTTAACACTCTCCTGGGGGTTTCTATTACACAAAAGGGATGCAGAGTGATCAGCTACCTGCCGAGAGCCGCTTATGGTTCTAATTACCTTCCACAGCTTCTTGTTATTATTACGTGCAAGTTCAATCTGTTGCTTATCATACAATGTTTTTGCTTTTTTCAGAATAGTACCGCAGTAATTTCTATAACGTTTATATATTAATCTTACAGTTTCGTTGTTAGGGTCCTTCTTTAACTTTTTGTAAAGATTATCCCTATTTTTCATGCAGCGCAAAAGTCCAGCTGTCACCCATGGCTTTGCAATAGCCCTTCGCTTAGGTGTTTTATTCAAAATTGAATTTTGCTTTATTGCCGTTGACAAAGTAGATATTAGTATATCAGTAGCCCTATTGACATCCTGACAGTCGAGTATATGCGTGAAATTTTGGGATCCCATCCATGTATCAAGGCGTCCGAAGTCGATGCGATGACCCGCATGTTGAAAAGTTGTCTTCCGCGAACCTAGATCAAGACTAACTGCAGTCGAGTCATGATCAGTAACTGAGGCTTCAACTATGACACACGTAACTTCAGTCTTGGTTTTGATCATTAAATATTAAATATCGTTTACCTAGAACTACCGTTTGGTCATTTTTGTCCCGTCGGTTTGTGGTGGTATGCGTGTAGCTATGCAATTATGTATGCTTTGATCCATCAGTTGCACATTTGTTTAGCGTAAAACACTACCCAATCAGTTCATAAATTGGTATTTTATTTTAATAAGAACATTTCTCACGTAGTATAAATTACTTATATTGTATATAAATTTCTACCTCCCTAGAACAGCTGCCGTGCCAATTTTGTCCCATTATAATTATTCCAATTAACATTACTATAAATCATGAAATTATAATCAATACGCAATTTTTTACTTACATAAACGTATTTAAAGTAACTTACAAATTGTTTAAATAATAATTTTATGAATTTGGGACCGCGGCGGCAGTTCTAGGGGTCCTAATTTTCGTAATTTTTTATTATTTATAATTTACTTCCCCGTAAACCGAAACGACTCGACAGTTCGAATACTTATAAAATTAAAATATTATTAGCAGAAAGTACCAGGGTCGTATAGCTAACCAGGAGTTATTTTTAAATGTTCTGAGTTTTGTAGACAGCAGCTTTTTAATTAGTTACCATATAAAAAAACTCCTGTTTGGTTATGATGCCCTGGTACTTTCATCAAAAAATATTTTGCTAATATTTTCAGTCACACTGGTATTACTAGCGGGAATAAATGGGCTTTTTAATGGTACTCGCGAAGTAAAGATTTGTCAGTAGTGCCATCAATATCACTTCGCCGAGGCAAACACGGATGAAACATGTTGTATATATTAATGGTCCTACTGACATAAGTATTTGTCTGTAGTACCATCAATGTAACTGTTCGATGGTACTACTGACGTAAAGGGGTAATTTAAACGCTTTCTGTGGCACACCACCAGTATCAGATCCAGAGGTCTCGGGTTAGATTCCCAGTTCATAAATGTACCCCCACATTGTGGTAGGAGTTGTTCTAAATCTGTATACTTGGCAAGATGTATCCCATTTCATAAAAAAGACAGTAGAGTTGTTAATACAGTTTTAAAGATGATTTATTACAATAAAATGAAAAGCATCGAAAAGCCTTCGCAAAAATAAATACGCATCGCTCTTGATTTTATTTTAATTTGGTATAAACAGTTACCTACCATTCGTTAGCCCACCCATTCACCTGTGTACGCGATAAATCTGAATCCGATCTGAAGAAAATCTGTTTATTAAAATGCTATAATTATTTTTAAAAATATTCAAAGAACAAAATTTAATCATTCGCATCAGCCATTTTTAGCTTTGCCTATGGATGGTTATGGAGAAAGGCACATGACCCTACCACGATGGCCCACATTGGTAATGCGAATTGAAGGGTTTCAAAGACTGAAAATATAACTAGGCTCGAGATAGGTAGGTATCCAAAAAATTTAGTTACCTACCAATCTCGCGCCCAACCGTTACGAAAGTTGCTTAACAAGCCAGGCGGAGACCGCTGTGCTGCGCCAATGCACAATACAATACTATATTACAGTACACACATTGGATTCAAAACAGGTCATGTCAGGAAACGATAACCTCTGCCTCATAAAACTCAAAAAGTTACGAAAAACGTATCGTTAAGTTCCTCACATTACATTATTTTGATACGTCAGATGTCGCTGTGTGGAAATCTGTAAAAGTTTTGTATTTTATATTGTTTTGGCTCAACGTTGCTCACGGATAATAAAACATCGAAAACATTCCTAACGACTGTTTTGTAAAAGTTAGTGACGTTGATGCAGTAGTAGAAACGTAGTTATTGAGCCTTATCGTGAGATGTTGAGCAATGTTAAAGTAATATTTTAAGCGAGATGGTGATATACGCAGTGTATGTTTCCGTTATATATAAAGATTTCTTAAATATTACGGTGACAGTTGATCGTTGATGCCCTGTTTTGTACCGAAGTTTTCATATTGCCGTATTGATTAAAACTGAATCGAAAAGAAAGTATCTTGGTAGTCAAAGGAGTTTTTGAGTCGTAAATGGCAATAAAACAACTTTAACGGATATCAAACGCGCTATATTTCACGAACTAAGTTGTAATTGTCCGTATTTTTTTGGTTTTTTTGGGGTTTATTTTTTATTTTCCCGACGTTTCGGCACCTTTTCAGCTGCTACAACTTAGTTCGTGAAAAACAGCGCGTTTGTGAAAGTTGCTTTATTTCAATGAATAATTGGCGCCAAAACATAAGATGTACGTACGTAAATGGCAAGTTCATTATTTAGGCGCCTCCTAGACGCTCAGAAAATTGTGATAAATTTCATTTCATTATCGGAGTGAACAAGAAAGCCTACACATTCAGTAAATTTATCACGGCAGTATTGCAAAGTTTTTCATACAGCTCACACGCGTGAAATTAAATCAAATCAAATCAAATCAATATCATTTATTCAGTCTAGGCTGTTACAAGCACTTATGAACGTCAAAGAAGCTACGCCATCGGTTCACAAACCCTACGGCGGGAGACCTTGTAACGAGAAGAACCGGCAAGAAACTCGTCAAGGGCTATTTTTTTCTCCCTGTTTTATTTCATACAGAGTCGTCAAATTGAAAAGTGAGCTTAACATATCAGTAAGGTCAATTTCCATCACAAAAGAAAATACTAATTATAATATTACATTTTATGTTTATCCTAACCGTAAACAATTTTCAACTCGTAAGGAAGGACTTACATTTAACATTTCTCGCATTTCAAGGTTACTGTACTGCAAGTTGTGAAGTACATACAGGTCGATAGCAATTTATTTTAGATGAAAACATTTAATCTCTAAGCACAACGTTAAGACAAGCAGACTGAAGTAGACCCATTTCCGCTGGCGGCACCCGTTCACGAGCATGACGCATGAACCAGCCATCGATTCGCTCAACCATATTTTAGGGAACGTAACGACCCGCCTCACACGACACCGCCGAAGAAACGTTTGAGTGAGCATGACGTACTTCAGGTACTTATGTTAAAGTGTATAAATATAAAAAATACAATGGCAAAAACAAAAAAAAAGAAAGATAAAAGTGCATTAATATAAGACGCAACTTACAATGTTACTGGAAGACGCATCGGCTGGGTCATAATCATAAAGCGTATTTAAAGTAAATTAAAAATAATAATAATAATGGCTTTCATATACTTAATTACAATAATTGGAGAACATTACTTATTTTTATTTATTCTGATCAAGCAGTGCCACGTTCTCAATTCAAAACATCATAAGTAACATAGAATTTATAAAATTGAAACAAAAATATAAATATCTCAACACATTTTAACACAATCAGACAAGAGCAGACCCATCCCACTGGCAGCACCCGTTCACGAGCATGACGCATGAACCAGCCATCGCTTGAGCATCGCATGAACCAGCCATCGCATTAATTTGGCAACCAAAGCTAGTGTGGCTATTGGGTGCCCATTAATTCGTCTAACATTACTTAAATTGTCATAAAGAATGCGTATAACAGATTTGGTATAACATAACTGTGCATAACATTGAACATAATAATAATAAAATAACACTAATTGCGCATAATAATGAATTCATTTAAAGATGCGTGTAACATTAATAAACATATTATTTAAATGTCTAAAATTAAAACGCCTAGTTTGTCTTATTCCTGTAAGTCATGTAAGAAATTTTAGTGTTACTTAAATTTCGTTTTTTTTTTCAGACAACAGAAGTAGGTCCGGCAGTTAGAGATAAGATAGCCAGTTCCTCAGTCATTGAGGATTCCGGGAGAGGCTCGCTTCCATCTTCAGCCCTATCAAGTGTCCCCGTCGTTCATAAAAAAAAACCTCCCGCCAATGATTCGTTAGTAATACGTAACTAAGTCGTGCCTTCTGCAACTATTTATTTCTTATTGTTTTGGGGGTTTTACCAATGACAATGCGACCAGTCATGAGTACTTCTGACCGTAGATTAGTTTTGATTGCACCATAATATTAGCTTACAATACCTATTTTCACTGGGCCCGTATTCACTATGACCACTCACCGATTCCTTGCTCAAACCACGCGAATGTCGTATTTGGTTTTGACATTTTCAAAATTCGTTTTCTCTATGGCACTTACAATTTTAAAGTTTTTTACTTGTTTAATAATTATACAACTTGTGACTTTCATGTACTTTTACAATAACTCTATAATTTGGGAGTAACATGGAGAAAACGTATTTTGTAAGTGCCAAAACTAAGTACGACATTGGTGTGGTTTGAGTAAGGAATCGCTCAAACAAAATATTTACGTTCAAATATCATTTTACATAGCTAGTGGCCAGTCTCCTTTCAAGCATAAAAATACTTGTATCAGAAGGCTCTGTTCTTCATATAACATAACTGCGATATTTGAAAACAAACGCTGTGAATATTAACAAAAGTACTTCACAAGAATTACTTACAATTTCTAAATAAAGTAAATATACTTACTTCAGTGTGTATGTGTGTGGGTGTGAGTGTGTGAGAGTTGAGTGTGGGTGAGTTGACTGTAAATATTTCAAAAATAATTCAGTTTATACATAATTTTGAGTTTTGATCCATGTTTTTAATGAAGCTTTACAATAGTGATATGATTTTTAGTAAATATTGTTTTTTTATTTTATTATATAATCGAGCTGACTGTACTGTTTTAGTTTTTGGTATCTATAGGACAGTACCCTTTCTTCTTCTATTCTGTGGTCAGGTCATATGTAATGGTTTTTAACCGACTTCAAAAAAAGGAGGAGGTTCTCAAGTCGACTGTATTTTTTTTTATTTTATTTTTTATGTATGTTCCACCATAACTTCGCCAGTTGTTAACAGATTTTTATAATTCTTTTTTTATCTGAAAGAAAATGGTTTATGTGTGGTCCCATATAATTTTTACGAAGATCTGGCTAGTAGTTTTTTCATAATCCTAAAAATATCAATCACCTTTTGGCAAGTAGTCGTATACCTAGATGACATCATTGTTGTGTATGGGCTGATTTTTAGTGTAAGTAACGGCACATAATGTAACAAAAAAATCTGAAATAAAAACATTTTATGAAAAAAAAACAACTCCAAAAGTTTTATTTTTTACTTTTTGAAGTCGGTTTGTTTTTTTTTCATAAAATGTTTTTTGTGTTTCTTTGTTAGTGTAGAAACAACGTAAAGTTTACGAACAGAGAGCAAATAACTAAGTTCATAAAGGTCATCAGTGAGAAAACGATGCTTTTTAAAGTACATCACTTTTAATAAGTGGTCACAGTGAATAAGGGCCCAGATCAAGTAGACCACTAGTAAGACCATGACTTTACTATCTTATTATATAGTGTGTGTCACATTGGAAGATTTAAACAGCTAATTAACAAGGCTTCTACGCGACTTCACGTCATAGCATAACACGTCAAAACATCTTACCTTATCTCGTCACATCTTACGCTTTGGTTTTATTATTCCCAGACACAATGTGGCATGTTGAAACATGACCACAGATAACATCGACGCCGGTGCAAAAAACTGAATAAAACCATATAAAACCTCCATGGAAATTGTGATCTTTTTACGTCCGTGTGCTATGAAAAATGTTGGAGATTTTGAAGATCGCACTCTGATAAGATTGCGTGCGTTATATTTGCTTTGTTTCTGGCTCTTTTCTTTATCGATATTGGTAAATCTTGAATACTTTAACAATTTATTTTTACTATAAACTATCTATAGTAGTAATGTAGTAAAGATTGGTTGGTTTTTTTAATGGACGGAATGCAATGTAGGTAGATTCGTCGGGGGAAATGTCATGTAAACTTTTACAGATCCTATTCACACGTCCTATTTTGATCACTCTAAGGATAAGTTTCGTGACAGAAACTGGTCTTCTTCCGATCCGATGTTCTATCGTAAAATACATGGAATTTATTATGCTAGTAAGGATAGAGGTATTCATTGTTTAATCTGTAATTGCATTATTCAATCTGAATTCAACAATATCTTAAAATAGGAAAATAGTATAATAACTGATAAAATCACTCTTGATAAAGCCTAGATCGTTTATTAGAGTTCATAACAAGATTATATAAAACATGAAAACAGAGAAACACAGCTAAAGCCTTTTTTATTTTTTTATGAAAGAAGCACTTAAATCTTTTAAGTTTTGGAGAAGGAATCAGGGGACTACGAATCGGTGATTTTGTCTATATTTTCATAGGAATTTATCGATTCTCTCGCCCATGATGTTGCAAAGCCCAACACTTCTGCAATACATTTGACGTTAGAATGCGTATACGCAGACATGTCCGCACTCGCGTGAACTAACGAGCGTGGTCAGACAATTTCTCGGTAAAGTTAACTATCTCTTTGGATTAATACTTTGTTTCCATGAATAGCCGAGCCGAGGGTTTGATTACAATCTTAATAAACAGGTAAAATATAACACGTAAGTAAAGCCTTTGTTTACAAAATAAAGCGTGAAGTAATAAATTTTTCTCAAACATGGTTGGAAATATGAGCATTATTTTGACAACCTTCTTCGAGATAAATCGATATTGCTGTACTGGCCACATACATACGAGCAGCGGCCGAAAGTTGTATGAAAATCCATATCTGTCGTGTTTAGCAGCCTAATAAATAACATACTAAACTCATACATATCTGTAGTGTAATTAAAAATGGAACGATCTTTTACTCCGAAATATGGCAACCAAGGAGGTAACTTATCAAAGGTTTTATTTAAATTTCGAACTAGTTTGCAAATAGAAAGCTGTAAACAGCAAATGAACACTCTGACGCGGGAAAAAATATTGTTGTTCGTTGTTCGTCTGATTTCGAAAAGAGGTTTTAATTTTCGCGCATTATTTGAGAAAAGTTCTATACGAGCCTTGGCCACAACTAGCTAATTGATGGACTTACGTATGTGTGCACATTTACACGTTCGTCATCGAGGCCATCAATGCCTCTTTTGCTGGCCGCTGCAGTAATGTACTATTAACTTTTTAAATGTTTTGTTGAATGTGTTCTTAACTATAATTTGTTGAGTACCTTCCGGTCTGTTACAACAAATTATTATTGTACTGATGTCACAATGACGAATTCTCAAACACATCGTTTTCGCAAAATCAAAAAAATTTGTGAATACATTGTTTTCTGTATGTCGGAAATTAAACTGTCAAATTGGTTTAAGTACAGTCAAATATGCTTAACGTATTATTTGTAAAACTCATGATGTGTATTGAAAGTGTGTATTCAATATTGAAAGTGCGCAGTCAAGTAAGCTGAATGAAAAAGGAAATAAGGAACCCAATTCTTTTAAAACAAAAGAGAGCCAAAGCCACACAGTGGAAAACAAACTTGAAAAAATTTCACATTTTCAATTTCTTCGAATGCCTTCATTATTGTGTTGAGTTCTCAAGAAATACATTATCTTTTAAGTCCAGCATTTCCACTTCCATTTTAATTAGAATGAAACAGCAGCGTTCCCTTTTTCGTAATTACGGAAACCAGCTACACGGAAAATGGAACAAACTAAAATAACGTAGCCACATAAATTCCAAGACGTACATAAAATTTGGTGTATGGAATACGATATTTAAATTGCCACAAACACTCGCTGAACGCAAACGCAAATGCAAAGTAAAACAACCGTTAATAATGCAGGTTCATTACTAGAAAACGAGGTATTCGCGAGGTATAAAGCATTAGAGGAAACGTAAAAAAAATAACCTGGAGAGTTTAAAGAGTGTGCCTTCATCACGACATCCTGCCCATAAAACATTGCCTTACATAATGAATAGTAATTTATGCGGACGGAAAGGAATCTATCTTCAGCGTTAGGTTCTAGCCACATGGGGAATTTAGTTGCTATAGTTTACGTCCCTTAGTACGAAAGTAGTACACTACTTAATGTGCAGAATTAATTATCCTCTTACGATTCTTTTTTGTTTGATTTGATAACTTAAGTTTTTATTGAAATAAAACAACTTTTACGGATATTAAACGAGCTATATTTCATGAACTAAGTTGTAATTGTCCGTATTTTTAGGTTTTTAGGGGTTTTGTGATTTTCCCGACGCTTCGGTACCTTTTCAGCTGCAGTGGTCACGGGATGATACGAAATATAACGCGTTTGATATCCGTAAAAGTTGTTTTATTTCAATGAACAGTGCGCGCTGAAATATAATATGTTAATTTTTTATGTTTGACGACTCTGTGTGAAATAAAACAGGAAGAAAAAAAAGCCCTTCGCAATTTTCTTGCAGTTTCTTGCCGTTTTAACTTATTATAATTATAATTATAAGATGGCTGATTATTTTATGGAAAGTTCAGTTTCAGTTTTGTAGCTATTTTGGCTGTATACAGTGAAGCAGTCACACCAGCAGCAGCAGCGAAGCAGTAAGCGGGAACAGTGGAATTAAACGATGTTTCAACTTCACTTGGGTTTTATTTTCTTTAAATTAAATAAGTTTTATAATTTTACAATGTTGGTTTTAATAGCTATTACTAAAACTGACACACTTCTTGATAACTAGTGGACGGTACCGTAGTCAGCGATCGAATGACGCTCTGCCAACGCAGAGATCCAGCCCAACCACCGGTTGGGGTGGGGGTTTATGCGTCGTGTTGAAGTTAGCGCGAACGGTTTGGCGGGAATTGTAACCGGAAGTCTAAGTAGTAACTTTTAATCTTTAAATTAGATTGTATTAATAATACAAATATGACGTTAAAATAAAACAATGATTTATGTACTGCTACAGCTCGGCCATCCGATTGATATACACGTCCCCGTGTATAATTAGTTCTAGTTACAATGATATGCTAAAATAATACCTCGACAATCGCGGCCATGAGTAGAGAAACTTTCAGCCAACAAAAAAAAACCTAATAATAATAACAATGATGAATCTGTAATATATGGTATAAATATACATTCGACAACATTGTACCCCTAAAGGCAATACACTACCTACACCGTATACCGACAAGTAGTATTTAAAATAAACACTAGCCTAGACACATGACATAAGACTATTATGTTGTCATAATAGTTTATGATGCACTTTTCAGCAGCACGTTTTACATGTTACAATTACAAAATACACGAGATAATATTTAAACAAACAAGTCATTGTTTATTTAGTAAAAAGGAAACGTTTAGAATTCGTATTTACATTACATTATTTGAAGCAAATATCTTATTAACTATATTTACAATGACAGCTCTTTCTCTAGACAGCTTTAATATTACAATACATTATTAATGAATCGCTTCTATTCACAGCTTCAGTGGTCGTTCTACCTACTCCCACAACATCTTTTATCAGATCGCTACTATCTGTTAGAAAGACATATCGATAAACAAGCCAAGGGAGTGAATCGCTTCTATACACACCTTTCGTGGTCGTAGATCGCTTCTATCTACTTCCACAACATCCTTATAATAAAATCACTAGGTACTATTTATTAGGAATAATAATTAACAATCGCTTTAGCTACTATTTTCGCCATCAGACGTATGTGGTGGCGCAAAAACTAGCCAGGGCTTCATTTTATCAACTGATATTGTAGCATTGTACCTTCCTCGTAATAGGAGTATCCTCCACTACATACCGATTGTGATCTAAAACCTTAGATACTCTATAAGAGCCCTGAAATTTTGGAACCAATTTGCGACTTTGCCCAGTTGCATGAACGTCCGTTTCAAAGCTGACTAAATCGCCTACATCAAATTTCTTCGATGACTTAGCTTTGCTATCATAATATGATTTTTGTTGTTGTTGGTAGTTATCGATGTAAGAATCTACCTTGTCACGAATCTCTTTAATGTTATCATGTGTCACTGAATTAGGATCTAAGTATGCTTTTACTTTATTTTCGTTGACACCATTTAATTTAAGACCGAAAAGAGCTTCAGCAGGAGTACATCCTATGCCCCTGTTGTATGTGTTGTTAAGGCCCCATTGTATTTCGAATATATGAGTGTCCCATTTGCTTTCAGCCTCACCAACACATTTAGCAGTTAGCGCCTCCAAAAGGGTTCGATTATATCGTTCAACTTGGCCATTCGCCCTCGGAGTTGCCACTGCGTTTAGGACATGTTTTATACCTGCGTCTTCTACAAATTTCTTAAAACTGGTACTCGTGAAACTGATGATGATGATGAAACTGATATTAATCTTTTAGGTGCTCCAAATATACTAAAGTATTCTTTCAACTTATTAATTGAAACATTAGAGCTGGTGCTTGAAACGGGCTTCAAGGAAACAAATTTCGTGTACGCATCAATAATTACAAGAATATGCGAGTTACCTTTTGAGCTTTTAACAAATGATCCTACATGATCTATATGAATCGTTTCAAAGGGTATATTTGTTTTTGGTATAGGATGCAAGGGTGGCTTAGCGCTTGCTATGGCTTTAGAGTAACTGCATTCCATTCAAGAACGAACATATTTTTTTACAAAATTTCTCATACGCGGAAACCAATATGATGCTTAAATTTTTGCTAATATTTTATCTATACCAAAGTGACCGATATCGTCATGATTTTGTATCATTATTTGCCATCGGAACCCCATTGGAACGACCCACCTATCACCTAGGTCAGTCTTTTTATAAAGCTTACAGCCTTTTATAACGTAAATTCTCTTTTATGTCAGTTAGTTCTTTTAAGTTAGGACCATTTAAAATAGCAATAATTTGTTGAATATTTGGGTCAGCCTGTTGCGCCGTTGCAAGCCAATCAGCATCAACGCTCATTACGCTACAGGTTATGTCTTCTATATTACTTGTAATTGCATTGCGCAACGACATGATTCATTGCTACACCTGGCCTATATTCTACAGTGAAATTATATTCTTGAAGTGCGATCCACCATCTCGCAACCCGAGGCATCAAATCGCGCTTCAAGAACGTGGCCCGTAAGGAATTACAATCAGTGAAAAATTTAAATTCTTTGCCTATCAGATATACGCGAAACCGTTGCAATGACGCAACCAAAGCTAGAGTTTCTAGTTCATACGCTGTTAAATTTTGTTCATAAGGTGTCGTTTGACGACTAAAGTACGCTACGGGAAGCAATAAGTTACTATCTCGTTGCAATAAAATACCTGCTATTCCAAATTTACAAGCGTCCGTATGGACTTCAGTTTCAGCTTCGGGATTATAGAGAGCTAATACAGGCCTCTTCACGAGTGAGAATTTTAATAAGTTGAAAGCCATTTCTTGTTCATGTGCCCGTACCCGTTTTGAATCCTTCTTAAGCAAGGAGGTTAGCCTAGCAACATCTTTAGCAATTAAACTAGTATCAACGTCTATATCTCCTGTCCTTATGGGAGAATAATTATAATTGGATATGCTTCTAACTTCTAGTTTCGGTAAGTGCTCATAATCTATCCTAGCTGGCACACATCTAGCTACTACTGTTCCCTTTTTTAGTACAAACTCCTTAACAGAAGATCCTTTAATTAGTATTTCTCCAAAACCTACATTCAATAAAAAGATTCCCTGAACTAAGCAATGCTCGTTATTTACCATAAGCCTTAAGCTTTCATCTATATGTATAAACCGTACCTGTATAGACAGGACTTGACTTTACATTCACAGCGGTAAGCCCGTTCACCACCGTGTCATTACTGCACAACAAGTCAAATTTAGGCCGGTTGAGGATGATTTCGAGATTATCAGAATACTTTTTCAATGTTATATGAGGTTGTTCCGTGTAGGATTGTCCAACTAACAGTGGATAATTCATAACATCATCAGGAACTACGAAGATTTCAACTGTGGCTTCGACCCCGTCTATGACTATACTGACCATTGACTTCCACAAGGCTCTAACAGCACTCATACCAAACCCCCTAAGCGTTGGAAGATCACCTTCCATATTCCATTCGCAACCGAGATCTTTACTTTCAGACTATTTTACTAAAGTCGCGTGACTGCCAAAGTCTATAAAGCAATGTTTACTTGCACCATTAACATTAGCTATTTTAAAATATTTGCTATCAGAGGATGTGTTGGAAAGCACCGTCATAAAGGCTCGGTTCCTATCCTTTGATGTACGTTTACCGTCATTAGTGCACTTTTCAGCTGTATGACCAAATAGAAGACACTTGTCACATTTTGTTATAGGCTTAGGGCAGTCCGATTTGTAATGTCCTTCACTATTGCAATTATAACATTTTATTGGCGGTCGTTTAAAACTGCTGTTTCCTACAATAATTCTACCACCTACAATATCAATTTTCGCGAAATTTCTATTCTGTTTTCTATCGATAGCTTTTCTGTCTAGACTACTAGCTTATCCACCTTTAGAATTCCTAAGGTAACAAAGTAGTTTATCGTGCGTGTCGAATTGGCCTGCCTCAGCACCAAGCCTAACACCACGATCCTCAATGCCAAAAATTATGCAATCTATAGCCCTCTTACCAGTAATATCACACCTATTAAGTAAAACTACCTTGTCATGAAAATTATCCTCAAGATCATCCCCAAAGCGCGCACGTTTAGTCAACATTGAAGTTAGCAACTGGCCGTAATTCTCATGACTAGGAAAGGCAGCTTTTAGTTCTGTTGCCATTCGTTCCAAGAAAACAAAAGAGTACCTAAGCCCTCATACCACTTCCTGGCAGTACCACATAGTTAAGGCAAAGCAAAATGTATAGTTTGCCTGTCGCTTCAGCTATAAATTGTTGCACACTCATTCACTTTATGCAACCACATGTCAATTGTTTGTTCTTGGCGAGCGGGATCAAACTCGGGAATAACATTTTGAAAAGAAGTAAGCGGCAAGCTTTCATGAGTGGTGCCACCCTTTATAGCTTGAAGAGCTTCTATTAGTTGAGAAATAGTCACATTAGAAGGAAGTTGCTGGTCTCTATTCTGTGGTTCGCGGTCGCTACGGGTTTGTAATGGACTTCTGGAGCGGCAACCACCGTTACTACTGCGTCTACTTCTCAAAGCAACAGCTTGAACAATTTGTACATGCCTATTCTCCGCACATGGCGCGCGACTATGTCGTGTCGTGATTTACAAAAATGTCGTGGAGAGGGATCCCTGGACTTGCGGTAATCGCGAGAACTCACCCTGTCGGGCACGCTTCCGGAACGGCGGCGGCGTTGATATTGAGACGTACTTCCCCGGGAACGTGACCGTGACTGCTCCCGGCTTGTACTTTGCTGGTTACGCGATTCTGGTATCCGCCTCCTCACTGTAGCTGGTCGATAGCGTGGTCTGCGTCTTCTATAACCACCGTCTAGATTGCCGCCGCTTGTGGTGCTTCTCGACGTTTTGCGACTGCGGCTTCTGGAGCTTCTTGGAGGCTGGCCCCCGAATGGACCCGGTAGTATAGATGATTGATCGGCCATTGTCAGCTGTAAAACATAAACAACCAAGCAATTTTGTGTCGAAACTGGGTGATTTGTTTCATAACAAGAGTTTAGATAGCTGTCAGTAGTTAAATCGAGACTGCTTAGTAAAATAAAATTCACTTTTATATTTATACAATATCCTCCTTTAAAACTCATTTTTTATACACCTATCAATCAGCTTTAGACTAAGTCTAAATTTGTTTTATTCACCTAACGCTTAGATTTTTAATAATACAAAGAGAAAGAGTTTTTGCATCAACAAGTTATTTATTACAATTACAAATCAGCAATTTTGCAAAAATAAAAAATTATAAAAGTAGGTAACGTAAACAAAAAACGATATGACAGGTACTGAAAATCACATTAACAGGCAAGGCACTTCTAATTAATAGAATAAATTTATGTCTGTAACCTTTTAAAACTACACTACAAACACAGCGTAAGAGTAGTTATAAAGACTGTGCCATAAGTAATAAGAAAGGTGACGTGTTAGAAACTCATCAAGGCAATTTAATAACTTAAACGAATAAATCAAAACACGTCGTTAATACTGCTTAAAATAAAATTTTTGCATAATTATTGCTTACATGAAAAGGTAAAACACAAGGAATAGTCGTGACGTGACCAACAGTAAGTGCGTAATTTAAGTGTAACGGCGTTATCAAGGAGTAGCCCTGACCGAACGCCAAGTGCATGTATAAAATGTAATAGCGATATCAAGGAGTAGCCCTGACCAAACGCCAAGTGCATGTATGAAATGTAACGGCGATATCAAGGAGTAGCCCTGACCAAACGCCACGTGCGTGTTCGAAATGTAACGGCGATATCAAGGAGTAGCCCTGACCAAACGCCAAGTGCATGTATGAAATGTATCGGCGATATCAAGGAGTAGCCCTGACCAAACGCCACGTGCGTGTTCGAAATGTGTTATGAAGGAATGAAAAAAATCTAGGAAACAAAACGTAAGAAAGTAGAGAAAAAAAAAAAAAATTACAGTACCTTTTCGCAGGTAATCCCACTTCTGAACTGAAGCAGTCACACCAGCAGCAGCAGCGAAGCAGTAAGCGGGAACAGTGGAATTAAACGATGTTTCAACTTCACTTGGGTTTTATTTTCTTTAAATTAAATAAGTTTTATAATTTTACAATGTTGGTTTTAATAGCTATTACTAAAACTGACACACTTCTTGATAACTAGTGGACGGTACCGTAGTCAGCGATCGAATGACGCTCTGCCAACGCAGAGATCCAGCCCAACCACCGGTTGGGGTGGGGGTTTATGCGTCGTGTTGAAGTTAGCGCGAACGGTTTGGCGGGAATTGTAACCGGAAGTCTAAGTAGTAACTTTTAATCTTTAAATTAGATTGTATTAATAATACAAATATGACGTTAAAATAAAACAATGATTTATGTACTGCTACAACAGTATGAAGCGCTTTTCAGACTACGCTATTTTATAATAGCTTATTGCTCATAGCACAACGTTATCGCCCACCGTACATTTACTTAGATAGCGTATAGTAAGCCAATTATATATATTATAGCTAAGAGTGAACGTGTTCTAAGTAAATGTATGGTGAGCGATATCGTTGTGCTATGAGCTATAAGTTATATGCTATTATATTATAGCGTAGTCTGAAAAGCGCTTGAAAATGTGACAAAGTAAGCTATGTAAGGCTTGTGTTATGGGATACTAGGGTAACAGATATAAATACATATAATTACATAATTACATAAATTACATATATAAGTATTTATGCGTAGAAATATATATAAACGTCCATGACTCAGGTACAAATGCTCGTATTCATCATGCAAACATTTGCACCTACCGGGATTCGAACCCGGGATCTCAGAGTAAGCGACACCTTGAAACCGGTGTACGTATCAGTTTACCACGGAGGTCGTCATTCTTTTTTTTTTTTACCTAGAAGAATCGCATTAAAAAGTTCAAAATTTGTGTGTGAAACTTTAATGTATGAAACTTTAATTGCCAAAAGAAGCTTATGTATCGTTCCATCTGAATTATCAGAATTTGTATAGCTTTTACGTATTTAATGGAAACACTCATCAAGTTCCAGTACATTAATAAATTACTTCGATTCACCAGTTCCAATAACTTTATCCATTTGATATTACTTTCATTATATTAGCTTTGGTGTTTTATCCAGAAATATTAAATTATGTTTCCCATAACATTGCTACTCGATATTTTGAAACTGTGTAATAATAAGTATGCAACGTTTGGGCTATGAAACGTTTATTTCTGCATCGATATATTATCTGACGGTATATAGGTAGATACAGTCAGGGAACTTCTAGGTTGACCAGTAGAGTTTTTTGAGAAACGATATTTCGGAAAGTATTATTTCAATAATTAATGTATAAATTGAAATACCTATTAAAGCTTATGATAAATTTTAAATAGAAAATTTAAAAAAAAAATAACTCGGCCACAAGTGAATTCTCAGATGGGAATTGAACCCACGACCTTTGGAAATCCGGTCCAATGCTCTAACCGCTGAGCTATCGAGACTTAGACCTAT
Organism: Chrysoteuchia culmella; assembly: GCA_910589605.1. NCBI lineage: Eukaryota > Metazoa > Arthropoda > Insecta > Lepidoptera > Crambidae > Chrysoteuchia > Chrysoteuchia culmella. Next base: position 16,148,873 of record OU342653.1, read on the forward strand.
TAAAGCTCTATTATTTGTAATATAAACGTTTTCTATAAGTCTATTAATTTTTGAGATAACTTTCTTCAAATAAACTCTACTGATCAACCGGGAAATTCCCCGATTGTACACGAAAGTAGATACGATAATTTCATTCTCGTACTACCGAAGAAAAAAAATTTTTTTGGTCTAAGGCAGAGGGCAGAGGGATGGAACCTGGAGGCCTCTAAAAACGCTGAAATCGAGGACCTGTTTGGCGATCCTAATATTATAGGAGAAACTAAAGCCCACAGACCGGAGTCTGTGGGCTCAGCCAATTAGAAAGAATGAGTGAAGATCGAAGCGTCAAAAGGGCGCCTAAATGGGTAAACCATTAGGGCGAAGACCGGTAGGCCGTCCCCGATATCTTTTTTAATTTTTTTATTAACAATGGGGAGACTCTTAGCCTTCATCATACCTGATGTTAAGTATTGATAAGGCTGAAGATGGAAGCGAGCCTGTCCCGGAATCCTCAACCACTGAGGAACTGGCTATTTTATCTCTAACTGCCGGAACACAACAATGCTGAAAACATTGTTATTATGGCGTCAGACTTAGATAAGATGGTGGTAGCTAGCCAGGCGGACTCACAACAAGTCCTTCCACCAACCAAACCGAATACAAATTGTACCCCCGCTGGGAATCGAACCCGGGACCCCTGGGTCTGATACCGGTGGTTGTTACCACTAGACCACAAAGGCGGTTAAAATTCCCGATATCGATGGTGTGATGTGGTAGAGCGGAACTACGCGAGCTTTAAGCTGGCGACTGGCGAGAAACCAAGACCGGCGGAGCTATTACCTAAAAATTAGCAATGATGGCGCAGATATCGCGCAATCGCTGCGGAACGTCAAAATAAAAATGGTATTACCTAGGTGATTGCTGGCTAATCGCTCGCTGATGGTTCTTATAGTGGCGTCTCACTCTCTCGCGCTCTCTAGGTGCGAGAATGAGACGCCGCGTGTTGCTATGACGCTAGCGCCAAAACAATTTGGTAGCAATAACATGAACTAAATAAATGTACATTGTAGTTCATGTTTGTTCGGTAGAGGCCGCACTGTTGATACGTGACGTAAAGCAATTATCGCGCAATTTCTGCTGTCGCGTTGCTGTTGCAAAGAATAGGTAATAGCCCCGCGGGACAAGTGGCGTTCTCTCGTATCGAAGGCCAAGACACACTTTGGGTCGCTGAGCCAGCTAGTAAGTAAGAAAGTAAGTAGTAGTACCGAAGATTGCTTTTTGTGTACGCAAGTACATACTTACAGTCGTGGAATTTCCCAGCCGACCACTTTTAATGTATAAATTCGTGTACGCTCGATTTCGACAGTAGTTCCTATAGGATCACTACTTCTCCCATTGATTACCGTGCAAAAGAATTTGCGTAGCAAATAGTCTACTGATTGTACACATGATTACACTACCGAAGTTCTCTAACAGTGTGGTTAAGACCTTACTATCGCTAGTAGACCACACAAGGTATTTCGCAATGCCAAACTATTTCTCACATATGTCCTTAAGACATCCCGTTAAGGCCGAAAGTCGTTTAAAATAATACGCAGACTAATCTGAATCTATTTAGGAAGGCAACTGAAGCTGCTGAGAACTTTATTTAGAAATGTCTAGTAAATGATGTAATTAGAGAGATTTCTCGTTTTCTTTACAGTAATGTCATTATTAGCAACGGAATCCAAGGCTCATTACGGTGGAGTGCCCGGTAAATTTCTACCAGGTATCATTACTTTTTATTATTATATTTATAATGATAGCGTATTTATTTACTTTATAAATAGCGGCTGCCCACGGCTTCATTCGCGTGGACTTCTTACTGTTTTCTACACAAACTTCTAACCGTATTTTACCACTTTCGAAGTGAAAACTTCTATAGCGGCGTTGTGCACATCAGAGTTTAAAATTTTTGGGATGGGTAAAAAATGTTAAAGTCGCGTCAGGACACGTGACCTGATCCAAAATTCGTAAGACGGTGGGAGAGTAGACCACCGGCGCGGCGTAGGAGAGGAATTAATATCCCCCACTCTTTCTATCTTCATCTAAAATGTATGCCTGCTCCTGCTGTTTCGTTTAAGCGGTTTTCACTTCTGCCGGCACTCCCTGAGTGCAACCCGTTGTTTTTTTTATTAGAATAGATTTTTGGTTACCAATTAAGCAAATGTCCCCCAAGTTTAAATATGTACCTTTATACCAAATAAAAAAAAATGTCAAGGCTTTCATGAGAGAAAAACAAATTAATATTAAGATAAACTTTCCCGTATATAGCGTTAATACTTACACCGTGATAATATATCAAATTGATGTAGTTAATTTTCTATCTTTATTAAATTCATTTTAATATGAATAAACCTGTTCTGTTACCATTTTAACAAAATCGATTTAAAAAGTATAAATTTTTAAATGTAGGTACTGTTTGTATCATCTTTATTATTCTTTAATTATTATACAGTATTAGGTATACTTGTATGTTTGTGAGTAGCCCGTGGCGCAGTGATTCGCGCGCGCGGACTGCGATTGTTGATGTTAAGCAACTTTCGCAATGGTCGGTCACGGGATAGATGACCATAAATTTACTATCTCGAGCTCCTCCGTGTTTCGGAAGGCACGTTAAGCCGTTGGTTCCAGCTGTATTTGCATTCGTTAAAACCCACCAACCCGCATTGGGCCCGCGTGGTGGGAAGGAAGGCTAGTGTCCCAGCAGTGGGGACATTAAAAATGGCTGATGATGATGACGACGTATGTTTGTGTAACTAAGCTCCTAATAGTGTGTATAATTTATCGATTATATAGCAAAAATAATGCTAATGAAACTCTACGATAACCTAACTTGATAGATGCTGGTTTGTTATAAGTAAATTGTTATGTTGTGTTGTTATTAAACAATGTTATAAGTAAATTGATAAAACCCAATTGAAACTTAATTTAATATAAAGGGAGGTACAGAAACAGGGACAAAAGTTCAAGTAGTATTTAGTGACAGAACATCTCGACAGAAATAATCATACTCGTGAAAATTCTGTTGCGATTCACAAAGGAGATATTGGATTTAGATTCGACTTTATCAGACGCTTCCACAGTGTCAAAGCGCCCCTCAAGCGATATCAAAAAATTTTATCAGAACTCTATCGACAATGCAAAGCTTCGCGAGCGTTTCCAATATCATGATATCGACTGTTATTAATATCTAATGCGATGATTTTTTGTTTGCAATTTTTATTTTCAAAGTTTTATCCCTATAAGAATTGGGAGATGTTCAGTGCGATTGTTGATGTTACCCTTTGTTGAGCCGGCATGACGTCACAAACTGACTATGACAATGACGTCACAACCTAAGCGCTGGTAGGGGGCGCTGCGATGCTTTCGCGCCATTGCGTTGACAGCTCCGACACACGCACCACCGATTATTCAAATATTTTATTATTTACCAAAATTGTATCTTAACCTAAAGTAAATTCATTATTCAACATCAAGGAGTCTGAGTTTTTTATTTACTATCATCGGCGCAATCACCCTTCCAACTTGTTTCTTTAGTCTTAAATCACTGATCCAATTTTTATGAAATTCCGCTCATAAAACCTTGGAGAACGACATAGGACACTTTGATGTTGCAAAAATTTTAAGTAGGTAGGTAGTTCCTATGGAGATATAATCGAATTCCACGAGTTAATTCCACAAATTGCAAACGGAGCTTTAGTAAGTGATTTGACACGAAAGACAAACCAACAACAAGAAATACTGCGAACAAAATGTGTAGTACTCTTTTAAACAATGCATGTCAACTTCCGATATAACAAGAAGATCGTTACATATTCGTTTTGCGTCATCAATGTCATCATCAACATACACTCTCTTCACTCGCTTCATCTGTTAATATCATACTATGCAAAGCGAAAAAAAACCGCCTAAGTTCATTTCAGGCCACGCGCAGTGTAGGGTTCCCTAGTTACCATTTACAATAATTTAAAAATATTATACTTATATTAATAATTACTCCCGAAAAACAAATTTCAACTCCTTCAAAATTTAATTTAAAAAAAAACCTTTACTACAATTCTATCAAAATTAAAATAATCGCCCGATACGACAATGGAAACAAACTAGCACGTCATATCGTCAGAGGGTTGACATCATCGACATCCCGCATGCGTTGTTCACGCATCACGCATGCATATTTCATTGTAGTCGACAACGCGTGCCGTGGGAAATCAACCGTTCGATGATGAGGATGTTGTATAGGTGAGGCTGGTGTACCTAATTATACGTTATTTATTACCAGTGTTGAAGCTTGCTTGTTGTTAGAGGAGAAAGTTTATGGAGTGTTATTAAAATTTCAATTAAAATTTGCTGATAATTAGGTATATTAAAAAGCAACTAGTCTCATGTCGCCCTGACGGGATCCGAACCCACATCCTTGGGAATCCGACCCAATGCACTAACCAAATATGCTACAGAGACCTATGAGGACACGTCGAATCTCATCATTTACGTCTGACATCATGAGACTAGTTGCTTTTTTCTAGTATATTTTCTTGTTTAATATTGATCACACAAAAATAGCATTGTAAAATGCAACATTAAAAAGTTATAATATGTATATTATACATGTATTTACAAAAAAAGTATATAGGTAAGTATATTTTTCCGTTATCTAGTATCCATAACACAAGTTCTTAATGAAACATAACGTGAGCTAGATAATTGGTATGTTTGTTCCGTTTACGTCCGGTGGGAAAGCTGCTCAATACATGCTCAATACAATGTCGTAAATTTTTTGACGATACGTCCTCGACACTTGAAACTTTTCGTGCTAGGCTTACAGTCCGTCATCCTTTTGTACGATTTTGAAGTTTTTTTACGTTTTCGTTGCAATGCGCCTGTTCTCTAGTAAATTTTCTTTGAGTACCTAAGGTATTCTCCATTTTATCCATTTTCTTCACTTCTTACTTCCTGACTAGTTACCTCCAATTGATTATTAATTAAATCTTACGATATTACCGTAATCCTAAGCAGGTCCTGCGAACCCATTATTCAATAACCGAGCCAGGTTTAGCACATCAACGGACAAGAGATTAATAACCACCATTAATGGTACAGGGTACTTCTGAAGTGCCATTAATGCTACAGGGAACTACTAGATTGCGTTAGCTGACATGGAATGGGTTGTTACAATTTTATGTTTTTATTATTTTTTATTTTTTTTATTTAAAAGCTACACCAAAAGTATACATAACATTTTAGTTAAAGTTACTCGGGTATTGTTCTAGTATATAAGCCAATTATAGGTTATATTATAGGTATACACAGCATTGGCCGATTTTTTATGGAAAGAACTTCAAATATTATTTCTGTTGTAATAGTGTTTTATTATTTTAATTTTAAAAATAAATTTATTTATCTTGACAGACGGTTTTATCCTTGCAAGGGGACAAGTAGAATGCGAACATTACGTTGTTTACAAAAACTATTCGTTATAATTAATTTGGCCCCTAAATATTGAAATTGACATTCTGACGATTGTGACTTTTTTCCAATAAATTTATTAAGTTTTAAGAAATTGCATGATAACTAAAAAGAAAGTTCATGAAACAAATAATTGTCAATAAAGAGAAAGTCAGTCTAAAAATATTTTACCTTAGGTAAAATATTTTTAGACTGACTTTCTCTTCAAAGCCCGTTATTGTATTATCTATCCGTATTCAAATTTTATCGCTGTGCTACAATTTCCATACTTTACCGAACAAAATTCCAATCACCACCCCATTTTGCTGCCCTAACCGTATATTCCTTATGCATTCAATTTTTTTATTTATTGCACAATCCTCATTTGTGTTGCAAATTAATTCCCGAACGCACTTACAGTTTGTAAAATGGCTGAACGCATCGAACGAATCCAGCTGACGTTTCTCCCATATAGGAACACCATAAATTATGTTAATAATCGGACGAGCTGGTATAAGCTTATAGAAATTCCTTGGCGCTATAAAAAGCCTTTTATGAAAGTAAAAATCGGAATATGGCTTAGATATCGAATAGGTGTTCTTATTTCCTTATTGAAGTGTAATAGATCTTAACACATAATGTAATCATGTAAAAATCTTAAAATTTACTAGTAATAATTATAATTTCGAGTTTCCTGAAACTCAACAGTATAAATCTGAATAAAGAAAAATATGTGCGGCAAAATCAATTTACCAATAATCCCTTAAAATTTAAAAAAAATGTAACATTTTTATTGTTTGGAATTATAAATTTATAGGTACCATTACAATATTTAAACATAGAAAACACGGGTCAAGTTAGGTATTACCTTATTTATGTACCTAAATGTTAAAACTCAAAATAATGACATTTTCATAGCGCGAACCAAAAAGATTTTATTAAGAAAACTAAATCATATTTATATTTTATAACAACTCTAAACCATAATTAAACGACTTTATAACTTGATGAAATATAGCAGTTCTTTGTAGATGACAACATTAAGGTTTACTAGCGTACTGATATTTTGCTTTAATGACTTAGAGCAGCGCTTGGCGAATGAATGTATTTTGCAAAATGTAGGTAGTTAAACAGTAATTTAAGAAATTCATAATAGAACAAGCTTTTTTCAGTAGTAAAGGTACAACGAAGACCTTTTGAAATATTGTAAAAAATATTGCAATTCTATTTACTTCCCAAGTTTTTTCTAATCAAGATCAAAAAAAGATTCAATATTGTAGATTTTTATGTTAGATATCAGATTTACTTGACTGCTATTTTATGTATTTGTATTGTATTTAAAAAGTACTTCATCTTCAAAATACGCTGTATTTCCTGGAAATAACGCTATTACTATATTATTAAATTAAATATATATATTTAAGTGTGTTCGAAAAATCTTTTGTAGTATGCTTACCCTATTTATGTAGGATTTATGCATAATGTGACGGTTAACCAAATTCGCGTTGTTTTATTTATGCTAATGATTTAGTAAAATTCCTCTGAATCCGACGTAAGTTCCTGCAGCCAAAATTATATTTTTTCCATAATTTATCCTGCGGTAGGTATTTTTTCTAATATCAACTTAGATGTAATTTAGTAATACCACAGAATATCGAAGTATATAATAGTCCTAAGTTACGCGACCATTAAATAATAATTGTATAGTATTTGAATCCCTTTATTGAATGATCTTTTAGGTGTTGATTCATATAAAATATCAACAAATCAACACCAAAAAAACGTTCATGCATCACTTGTACCCACGTCAGTCACTTATGTACGAAGAAAAACTTGACAAGTAATTATGTGTCATCTAACATAAAGTAAATATTCAAAGATAGAAAGAAAATTCATTTAAGAAAAGTTGTTTTGGTCAGCTCTTAATGATTTGTTAGATCAATTTCACAAATTCCTTTTTTCGTTGCAGCAAAATTTTAATATCGTGAGTGTTCACACCGCATTATAACTATAAAAACTCACCAATCACAGTGGTACGATTTCTCCCAATAACCTACCCAAACACTCAACCGGTTAATTACGTGATTTACAGTACTTAACCGATCTACATTAATATTTTATGAAACAAAAGTCTGCTTACGTTTGGCTACTGTTTGCATAAAACATTTATTGGCCGATCATTCATTTCCTGCTTCAATTTGATACACAGATAATACGGGATATTTGCTGACCGATCACTGTTCATTGAACCATAATTCACATAATACTTATAGGATAGTGGCAATCTATCATTAATCTAGGACACGAATTCGGAATACTATAGATACTAGTACTGTCATTTATATAGAAGATCATTTTTTGACTGAATCTTTAAACATGCCGCCCCTATAGGTAGGGTGGTATTATTATTGAGGATCCCGTGGCGCAATTGTTCGCGCGCTCGGCCTGCGATTGTTGAGGATAAGCAACCTTCGCAATGGTCGGACACGGGATGGGTGACCGAAATAGTACATATTTCGAGCTTCTCCATGTTTCGGAAGGCACGTTAAGCTGTTGGTCTCGGCTGCATTTGCAGTCGTTAAAACCCACCAATCCGCATTGGGCCCGCATGGTGGGTCATGGCCCGTTCTCCTAATCCATCGATAAGAAAGGCCAGTGCCCCAGCAGTGGGGAAATTAAAAATGGCAGATGACGAATTAGTCTGTAGAGCTAGGAGTCATGTTGACTCCCAGCCAGACTTTCTATATTTTTAAGAACACCAAACACACACACACACACACAAACTCACACACACAGAGTGCATTCTGTTGCTGACAAAAATTTTAAGAGATTAATTTCTAAGTAATATAAGCTAAACATCTAAATAAGGATGTGAAAACATCGTTTATTCAGTTAATTAACACAGCCTAATTAATAACAGAGCCCTACACGCCAAATCAGCCGTGCTTGACCTTTGTCAGTCCTGATTTAGCCCACGGTTGGATGGCCTAATACTAATATCACGTGAGTAATAATCGTGCAGAGACTAACAGTCGCATACTCTGTGGTATATTATGGGATGGGGTGACGACCCCATTCTACATTCAACCTATATGGCGCTAAAGTCGCGGGTTTAATTCTCGCATAAAGCAAATATTTTGTGGTGTGTCTATTTTTGTCTTGTTCATGGTCAAAGTACCAATGTTTTTAACAAAATAAAAGTATATTAAGACGTATAAGTTTACCCGTGACACAAGTGTTTAATGACACTTACCTAGAATGTATAAAACACTTTAAACTACTTTTTCATTTTGTATTGTTCGTCTTTATGTCCCAAATTTTTTGTCACTAGCACACGTGTATGTTTAAAAAACAAATGACAAATTACAACTCAACCTTTTTGACTGTAGTGAGGGGAAGGGGTTTATGCACACCCCATCCATGCATGGTATGCGGACGGCACGCCATATATAAATGACCAATTGTAATTATGAATACTTAGCTACTATATTAAAAACTACGTTAAAAAAACCGACTTCAAAAACTAAAAAGCAAAATATAAGCCTTTTGGAGTCGGTGGCAGCCAAGACATTCTACTTTAAGCTCCTATTCTTTTATTTTTCTTGCATTGGCTGGCACCGACTCCAAAAGGCTTATATTTTGCTTTTTAGTTTTTGAAGTCGGTTTTTTTTAACGTACTTTTTTTTTACTTTTTAGTGTCTGTAATAAACTACAGCAGGGTTTTTCTAGATTAGATAAGGTTTCATGTACATTATAAACCAAATCATCGTAAATACTACATCGTCCAAGTCAACAATAAAATGAAATATATAAAAATGCTCATAACATAATAAGTACTGGGTCAACGAAACCAAATTTTTATGGGACCAATTGGCAACTATTCTGCATCGAACAAAAAAAGAATCATGGAAATCGGTTCAGAAATCTTGGCGTAATCGGTGTACATACATAAAAAAAAAACTAACTGAATTGAGAACCGCCTCCTTTTTTGAAGTCGGTTAAAAATGGATATGGCTCTCCAATATAGAGAGATTAAAATAAGGTGAGCTAGAATATTGGAGAAAAAGTTGATGTGGAATAAAGCCAGGATTTATGACTTTGAAATTAAATTCAACATACTATAAATTCTTTATGGCTACTCGATGCATTTTTAACCGACTTAAAAAAAGGATGTTTTTTTCATGAACGATGGGGAGACTTAATCTTACCATCATGATATTAAGAGAATATATGATATGTATTAATAAGGCTGAACATGGATGCGAGCCTCTCCCGGAATCCTCAGCCACTGAGGTACTGGCTATCTTAATTCAAACTGCCGGAACGCAACAATGCTGAAAACATTGTTGTTATGGCTTCAGGCTTAGATACGATGGTGGTAGCTAGCCAAGCGGACTTACAACAAGTCCTACCACCACCCAAACCGAAAACAATATATACCCCACTGGGAATCGAACCCGGGACCCCTGGGTCTGATACCGGTGGTTGTACCACTAGACCACAGAGGCGGTTATCAATTCGTCACGTATATGCATATAGGTATATTTTTTTTTTATGTATGTTCATCGATTGCTTGAGAACGCCTGGACCGATAGCAATTATTCAAACGTTATATAACATCGGGTTTGCTCCCAAGTTGGTACCATTTGTTTGAAATCGGTCTACTGAACCGATTTAAAAAAATGGGACTGAACCGATTTTGAAGAAATCTTGAAAAAAAACTGACGTTATTTCGGTCAAGCGGTTTGACCCAAACGGTTTGACTCAAACTAGTAGTTGCTTAAACTACTAGTTTGAGTCAAACCGATTTGCGGGACTAAATATTGTGAAATAAAAAACTTTGTATAAAAAAATAAAAGGCGGAGTCGGTACCAGCCAAGGAGTTCCAAATTGCACTTCTATTATTTTTATTTTTCTTATCTTGGCTGGAACCGAATCCAAAAGGTTTATTTTTTACTTTTATAGCTATCTATTCCAATTCTTGCAAGACCTATAATTATTAAGTTATTCTCTCTGTCCTACTATTAGCTAGCTCTCATACTAATACAGCCGTACGTAATGTCATAATGATATCTCCTATTGATTTTCCAATCAAACACACACAATCGGGCCTCCCCCGACAGTTGGCGCGTCAGTAATAATTCGGTAACAGTATATTGTTGAATAAAATGATTAACCTACCCGGTTGACCGGAGTTTTGTTACTAACCGATGTACAGGATGTGAAATAAAATTTAAATATTGTAAAAAGCTTTTGGAAGTAAAATATATTTTGTTTCAGTTACTGACGCAGTTTTATTTTATGAACGTGTTACCGGCAATAAAAAAAAATTATAAAAAGCATTTTTGTGTAGCTTGAACATAATGATTTTATCATATTTATGGAGATCGATTGACAATGATTAAAAGTAACGAAATATGTAAATTAAAAGAAAAACCTTACTAACAATGCCGTATTATAAAACCACAGTGGGCGAGGGGTTAATAGAACTTATTTATTTATTATTAAACAGGGTCATACTACTGTAGGATCAGCACCCCGACCGCCTAACGGTATAGATAGCTTGTGTTATCGCTATAGCTATCAAACTTCAAACTCTCATATAACCCTTCAACGATACGGTTTTTGTCTAATTCCTACATATTTCTTTTCATCTATTGGATTAAATATTGCATTTTTAGTATGAAAGTGATAGCGTCAGCGAGAACCCCTGTAGGGGGTTTGAAAAATCGATAGCTATAGCGATAACATAAGCTACACCATTAGGCGGTCTGGGTGCAGGAGTCTAGAATAGAATGTTTATTTATTAATTATTAAATACCTCCTATGCTACAATCAAGTGTTCAAAAACTGATGATATACAGAAATCTGTATTACTTATTGTTGTCATATAATAGACTACGAAATAGACTATAATCGACCTACTTACGTTAAAACTTTGCATTAACACGGAAATGACATTTTGATATTTTATCAATTACCTTGGCCATCAAAATAGGCTCAATAGATTGACTAATTAAGAAGAGAAAGTAAAAGCTACCATTTCTATGGCATCTTGACATTACAGAAAACAAAAAAAGGCCTCTTTGTTGACATTTCATCGGCATTTAATTAGTCGATTTCGAAACAAAGAACAGCCTGTATTGTTTACGAAATGTCAACATGGAGGTTGAAACGCGAATGTTACGTGGATATGACATAAATTTAATGCGCCCCTCGTACGAATGAATCGAATGAAATAAAGAGCATATGTATATCGGGTCGGATTACGAGAGCAGACAGTAGGTACTTATTCTAAAGTCTCAGTGTTGGTACAAGTTAGGAGAGATACGCGAACTCGTACATCGCAGTATTTGAACTTCAATTTAATTTTAATTCAACACCCAACACAATTGATCATCATGTGCTTAGATCCCCATTTTTTTTAAAACAACTAAATAACGGTCGCGATGCCTCTAATTTTGAGGGAGGCGTAATAGTATATGTTGTAATTTGAATAGCTATGTGTTCTATTTTTTGCGTGTAGCCAAATACACCACTCTCGGATGCCCATCCTCCCATACACTCGCCCCATACCTGTTACGCGTTTGGACACTGTATAAAAACTGAATTATAACTGAAAATATATAGAACTAAATACTACAAAAAAAACTGAATATAACTTGATTAGAGCAGAAACAGTATTCTTTACGTACTCGCACTCTACATTTGATCACACTTCTAGAACTAATCAACTAATCATGCACCTGCACTCGCAATAATCAAAGTGGAAATTAGCCTTTACGTTTAAAAATTCTGACTATGACTAATGTTTTTTTTTTTATTTACAGGTACCACCAAGGTTGAAAAACCAACAAGTAAGTATATTTTTTCCTATTATAAGTACTTGGACCACAACGCGACATTGTCAGATATTGGTAGTGTCTCACTGCAGATTGTCATAGCTCCAAAATCAGTATGACAGCTCATTGTGATATAATTACTGTGTATTGTTCGTTTATGTCGCTCCCATATTGTTCACTTAGGGTCGGTTTACAATAGGGAGTAATGAGAGCACTTGCATTCAACCTGCTTTTTATTTTCGAAAACTGAATTGATGTGCACAGGTTTTGTTTATATTTTTTTAATAATTGTTATTTATAACAACAATAATATTTAATAGCTTTGCAATAATAAATAATAAACAAAGTTTTAGATGAATATGTAAAACTGTAAAAACTATTCAAAGGTAAAATCTTACACTTTCTTTCTGTTTAACAAACAAAAATACATAAATTTTAAATGAAATATAATTTTATTTTTAGCGACAAAACTCTTTTAAGCTGCTTTAAAATCGATTTAAGTCTTTATCCAGTTTTAACGAAACCGTTAAAAAAAGCACACGCCTCTTTAGACTGAAATAAAAACATTGTGTGTCCTTACAATACTTAATTGAAGCACAAAAAGCAATAACATACCTCCGCCACTTTACGTGTTTCTTTAAGTGCTCTCGTATTCACAATGTTTTAATGTTGTTGAGAACGAAACGTTCGCAGTACGCTTACTCGATCGTGCTCTTTACACCGCATTGAGAACAAATTTGGTTACTTTATTCGGGATTCGGTTTTCGACGAATCCATGGTGACTTGTGGTAAAACATTAATGCTTAAAAGTGAAAATCGTACCACAATTGCTCGAAATTTAAAATAACATTTTCGGAGAGGGTTGGTTCCTTCAGAAAATCCTTTCCTTTCATTTTCAGCGATTCATTTAAAATACAGCGTAAAAACTTTTTCCAATTAAATTGTCCGATATAATCAAGAATATTCCTTAGATATATTCATAGTAATGCAAACGAAATCGAAACCAAACTCGCCTAAGGGCAAGCTCTAAGAATGACAGGGGAGATTCTGCGAACGATATAGATCTGCTCACAATCGATTCGCATCACAAATCAAAGTCAATTTCAAAGATTCAAGCCCGTTGCATAAAACACAATTTAATAACAATAGAAGATCGTAACACATTACAAGACCGGGATGTCTAGTGCGGCGTTAGAAAACAATCGTTTCCACTACTACTCTTAAATTGGGCTTTATGTAAGAACTCACAGCAAAGTAAATGAAATCTAAGGATAACAGCGGAGATTCCGCGAACGATATAACTGCTCACAATCGATTCGCATCACGGACTGAAATCGATTTTTAAAGGTTCAACCCCTTTTGGATAACAATGTGGGATAAAACACAATAAATAACAATAAAGGAACATAACAAATTACCAGACTGGGATATCTAGTACGGCGTTAGAATATAATTTTTTCCTACTACTCGTAAATTGGGTTTTATGAAAAAACTGCTTCAAAATATTCAGATTATTCATAGCTATATAAATTAAGTCGATACTTAAACTCGCCTAGAGACAAGGCCCATGGATTACAGGGGAGCTTCCGGAAACTATATTTCCGCTCACAATCGATTCGCATCACGGAACAAAATCAATTTCGAAATAAAAATCTGCTGGATAACAATAACAAATAGTAGATCGTACCAGACCGTGGACCTTAGGAAATAGTTGTTTCCTACTAATTTGTTTCAAAAACCTTTAGTATATTCACAGTAATGTTCCTAAACGAAATCGATACTTAAGCTCGCCTAAGGATAACAGGGGAGCTTCCGCGAACGATATCTCCGCTCACAATCGATTCGCATCACGGACCGAAATCAATTTCAAAGTTAGTACGCGCTGTTGATCGGGATCTCTCTCACCGTTCTTCATTAACTTGATTTTATCGAGAATGATTTTAATAATTATTGGAATGCTTTTGATGTCGCGGATAATAATTTCTGCATACTCTTTTTTAGGTTGATGAATTTTGGTCGCTTCATCGTAAATCGTGAGTGGTATGTGTTTTAAATACTAAACGTGTTTTTTGGGATTATCGTCCTATAAAATACACGTAAATTATTTAAACTTTAGAATGCTTGAACACGCAGAAAGAAATTCTGCTGCCAGTGAATTCTAGGCCGTTGTACCAAGAGCCTATGACGAACACAATCTCGAATCCAGCCATTAGGTGGTGTTTTAGTCAGTAAGAGTCTGACATAACTCTCACAGCCAGCTGTGGAGTATCCAATGAAGGATTCACCACCTATCCCCCGCCTCCGGAGGGTCGCTCAACTACTTCACGGGAAAGGCACAAAAAAAAGTTATACATTTAAAACTAATTTTACCCCCATATTCTAAGTCGTTCCTCCAAAACCTTTTACACTCCACTCAACCTAGTCGTGGGTAAAAATGGTACTGTGCGCTAGGCCTAACACGGAGTGGCTACGTACTCTTTGGCTCCTCCAGGTCCTTACGGAGTTATGACTTAGAATAGCGATTTCGAAGAGGTTTTCAATGAGGTTTCGTTAAGTCGAGGACGAGTAAGTTTTGGAGGAACGACTTAGAATATGGGTGTTAGTCTTTAAATCAATTTTTAAGAGAAGATGTTAATAAGATTGCCTTTTTATTAGGTTAATTCTCTACAACATCATAGCAAACATGCCTACAATTCGGTGTGAACAGCATATCAGGTTTTATACAGAAGTGAACACAGCTCGTTTTTCTAGGTCACTAGGTACTGAAAAATTAACTACCCATCTCATTTTTTTTAATGGGTTTTAAACTCGCTCAAATTGCGAGCTTTACCTCATCCAATTATTAGGATAGGTATATAAAAATTGGTCTATGTCTTGAAACTAAGACTCGGTAAGAGTATTAATTTTTATATAACCATTATCCGCATAATCATTGCGTGAACCTAAACAATAAGTCTTCTCATTCAACATCTGACCAACTTATCTGATTCACACTAACAGTCGCCATCTTTAAGCTAAGCAGTTTGTTGTTTCAAAGTCAGCTGGAGCCATTATACCGCGCTCAAAAGATTTTATCTCAAGCTAAATGTTTCGGGTATAAAATTGGTCGCGGTTGTTGGAATCGGATCTCGATCGGACACACGATGTATTGATTGGATCTCGAAAAATCTCGATACTGTTATTGATGCTATCTGCAGTTACGTAATAACAGAGTAGGTACTTTTGCAGTTAATTCGTACGCCCAACATCCAACATGCTTAATTCAGATTTTTAAAAGTCAATTTCGTGTTATTGTTTATGTCGTGATCGTTAAGAGTTACTTTGATGCAGATAAATGTCTTGGATAAAGTTTGACGTTAGAATGTTAACTAGAACCTTTGATTTGACTTACTGAATTTACAGCTTGGTTTATTAGAGTCAAATATCTTTTTTCTTGAGGAAGGACGATTGAAAATCCTTTCTTTTCTTTTTAACATTTCGGTTACGCATTGGTACTCGTTGCCAGTTTACAGATTCAAGGCCAGTTGGAAGTGGTCAAAGCTCAAGTAATTTTTTTATAGTATGAAAACTTATATGGGCTGAATCAAGCATAAACAATATTAAAGAGGTAATTAGGATTATCTGTTTAATATTGTTGTCCATTAGTTAACTGATATCAGTTATATAGGTACAGTATGCCTAGTGTAGGTACATTCAAACTCTCAACTCTTGATCGTAAAGTTTAAAATTGCAATGTTGTAAACCGAAGTGTTAGACGTAAACACACAAATAATTTAAATGCCCTTTAGATGTTTCGGAAGACTGGCGTATTCATGTATTAAATGTCAATCGAAATAAAAGCGGAACATCGCGATATTTTCACCAGTACGGCGATGGGGTCTGAACGAACCCACGTAGGCTACAATAGGGTTGTCAATCATCCTAACTAATACTATAAATTCCCGTCTGAGAATTCACTTGTGGCCGAGTTAATTTTTTCCAATATTTTTCTATTTAAAATTTACCATAATACTATAAATATAAAAATAAATGGATTAAACCTACACAGTTCATGTGGACGTTACCTGACATACATTTTAAAAGATAGCTCTAAAGAGTGAGTTTTACTACTTTTTAGCCAACTAAAAACACCATTAATTTCACCAGTGCGACGATTGGGACTTAACAAACCCACGTAGGCTACCAGGGTTGCCCACCGTACTTGCAAACTTAGTACTTTAGTACTGTTCATGAGAACATACATTTAATAATGCATATATGCATAGATATATACTTTATGTCTTTTAAAAAGTTGGCAACCCTAGCTCCGACACAAATACCGGTAATTAAAAAGACATCATTGAAGGGTTGTTGAACAAACACGACGGGAAAGAGCTTTTAAATGTCTATTAATTTACAGTTTTCGGCATTCGTCACATTATGCTGGCTGTTTTACGACACGCGTATGGTCGCACGGAGATTATGGACACACTGTCTTGGAGATTGGTTAACATTTGAAAATTTAGCGCAATCATCATCAGCCTATTTATCATTATATTTTAATGGCCTCCTCCGCTGAAGCAGAAGCTTTACTTGAAGGTGTATAAGGATAATGGGCCATGATTACCACGCGACAAAGGGGGCCTAACTGTTGGGTGATAACAACTGCATTGGTAATAACCCACCGTCTCGTTTAAGCCACATAAGACCCACTGCTGGGTATAGGCCTCACCCAAAAGGGGGGTTTGCCTTAATCGCCACGCTTTGCAGGCGGGTTGGCGATCGCAGTATGGCCAAGTTTGTAGGAGACGCTGCTGCCCGTCTCCTGAAGTCAGCCTTTACGATACCCAAGGGATGAGAGGGATATTTCTATTCTAAGCTACACAGCACAATAACCCACCACTCGGGACCAAATTCGGATTGCTGTCAACCACCGCAAACGGTTTAAAAGGTGCATTCCAAAATCAATTATTTAGGCGTCCTAAATCCTTATGATAATAAAAGATTGGTCACCCGTCGCAAAACTGTCCCTTGCGAAATTACGCTGTAATTCACATGAAAAATATGTAGGTACTACTAGAGCATCTTTTAAAATTTAACAACATAGTTTAGGTACGTAGGTTCTAGAATATTCTACTTTGAATATTTCTAAATCTCATTAATTAGTAGATGTTTCATTTTACCTGTTCATGTTTCACATCACAACATTGCCAAGTGCCTACGCCATAATAACTCACCTCTGTAATTACTTAATTTAGAATCCTTCATGCTCGTAGGGTGGGAGGCGTCTGGATTGTGGTAGACACAAAGAAACATTTTACTGGTAAGCATTAATTTGTTCAAACTAATTATTTGAAACGATTATGGTAGTGTGTGTTCATGATATCGAAATTATTTACAGATATTCTATGGTATGCGCATGAATGATATTTTAAAAAAAAATGTTACTCATTATTATACCTACTTCATGATATTACCTGAGTCAGCGAAGACACTTAAGATTTAGGCATGTTTAGAAGAGCACAATTTTGCAGTACTTATATTGTTTAAAGTAGAATCGTTTTATTTCGATATCAAAAGATTCGAAGTTCCATAACACACCTTCAAAGTCCCGTACATTCACGATGATCAACATTCGCATTTAGGTGATTCGTTATCACGTACTTTCACTGCTATTTCATCACCGAAATTCAGTATGATAGTCAATCTGTTCTGTTTTTCAGATGCTTTTTTTTCTAAATCATTGCTAGCACGAGTAGGCATAGCTATACAGCCTGCTTTGAAGTGCCACCGTAAGGGTTGAGACTCTATGGTTGAAAAAAAAACCGACGAATGAGGGATGACGTGCTCCGCATTCGAAAGGTTCCCATTAACTCGCATTGCTTTTGAGATGCAAATTACATTTTTTTTTCTTCATAAAATCTCTTCATTGAATATTTCAAGCCGCGTTTGTGGGTGAATTTATTTCCTTTCTCACTTTGAATGGGAAAATGATATTTTTTTGTAAATGCCTACCTAGTACTTTGTAATTGTGTTTATTTTTATTGATATTGATCATATTGAGTTTTGACAATATTTTAATGTTGTCAAAACTCAATAATTCTCTGATTGTGAAAAAATTTTAAGATTATTAAAGCTTTTAGAATATATTAATATTTGTGTGAAAATAAATAATAATAAATAAATATTTCTTACACTCACACCAATTAACCTAGCTCCAATGAAAGCACTGTAAGGCTTGTGTTATGGGATACTAGGGTAACGGATATAAATACATATAATTATACATATGTAAGTATTTATGTGTAGAAATACATATAAACGTCCATGACTCAGGTACAAATGCTTGTATTCATCATACAAACATTTGCCCCTACCGGGATTCGAACCCGGGACCTCAGAGTAAGTGACACCTTGAAACCGGTGTACGTATCACTTTACCATGGAGGTTGTCGAAATAATAAAACATAATTACATTAGAAACCAACATGTAAATCAAAAGGATACCTTCTACTGAAAAACTTATATGTATGGGAAGTAGGATCAGCCAATGAAAAAGAAAGGCAGGTTGGCGATAGTCCATTTTAGGAGATGTTGCTGCCTTTGTGTGACTAGAGAAGGCAGTAAATTTTTGGCAGCCTTGTAATGACACGGCACTAACAACAAAGCACATAAATAAAAACATTGATTACGTCCAACGACTAGGGAGCGGTTATAGAAAATTCGGCACTCCTTCAAATTATGCTAATTTAATTTTATCGTACCTCCCTCAATTGTAGCACATTTAAATTTATTGCCCACCTATTACGATTCGAACCAACTAGCTGTTCCAAATTCACAATTCAATTTCACCACTACTGTAAAAGTCTCTGCGGACATAGGGTAAAAGGACTAAAGGTACTAAAGGCCATTGATGGGTTATTGTGCGGCCCCCGGTCGTTGTCACATAATGTCAGTATCGGGGGCTCAAAGTGTCAGCCTGTCAGACGAGTGCACTTGCAACACGTTACCCAGATATGTTGTGAATTTGCCCCCAGTACTTTGAATGACGACTAATTCCTTTGTTAACGCTCCAGCATATGGCGACATGACAAGAGCGGTTTAGGCGGAATTGCCAATATTCGCCGCCCGTTTTGTAGTAAGCTTTAGTTATTTATCTTTGCTTTTGGGGGTGCATTGAGCGAAGCCATCAGGCGTTTTAGGAGCGATTTTCGATAGTTTGTTTCGGTAATTAAATTGAATTGCAGAAAGTACTGGATTCGATTTCATAAAACATTGTTAATAAATATTTTGTACCTATATTAAGTACTCGATTTTACGCTTGTTTTCTTGGCAATTTTCGTAACAATTTTAAATCATGTTTTTTTTATTCTAATAATTGTTTAAGTATGTTTAGGCTTATTTTATTTAATTATCTCATATGACACGCAAAACATTATTACCAACACTGGGATCAAAATGCAAATTTCTGAAGGTACAAAGTGTTTATTCATAGTAATAAATTGTGTTCCTTGGTAATCTAAAACTATGGTTCCAGGAATAGAGTCTAATTCTATTCATTCATTTAACTTATTTTTATTTTTTATGATAAACAATAACTTACGTTTATAAAATAACAATCTATAAGATATACAATCACATTAAAACTCATACTCCGAAATACATTTCAAGAAATGAAACAAATAAATACAATCCTAAAGCTTTGAATTTGGCTTCAGCAAACAATTAAGGGGCGAGTAATAATTTGCTGGACCCAAATTTACAGAATGGGCAAATCGCGAAAATATCGCTGCGACATTCGCCAGTAAAATAGCAAACAAAAACACAATTAGTACTGCCAGTACTGGTACAGGGGTGAGAGTATAAAGGCCAAGGCCCACGGTTTGGACACAGTAAATATTTAAGCTCAAGCAGTAGGTTAAGGCGCTACTCGGAAAAAGTATGGACTTTTTGATATAAAACTATAACACGGTTACAGTTGTTACAAATCTGATAATAACATATATATTTCTTCATACCGTTATTCATTAATAAATTCATTAAAAAATATAGTAACATCCAATGATTTCGAGAAACAACTAAGGCAATATCTCCTCGCCAAATGTTATTATAATATAAAAGAATTTTTTGAAGAAAAATTTGACATTTGAATGTAAAGTGGTTTGAAATTTAATTAATTTTTAATTGCTTTTTAATTTTATTATTTTGTAATTATTTATTTTTCATTTTAACATCAATAATTATTTTTGATGGAAAATGTGCGAAATAGTCTTTTTATAGTTTTATTATATATGAATTCAATATCATTTAAGTAAATAATTTTAATTTATTTAATCTAAGTATTCGTTTTTAGTAAGTACTTTAATTTAATGAGATGTAAAATAACTTTTGATTTATATTTTATTGAGACGTGATAATTTTGTAAATGTTATTATTAATCTATACTATGGAATGGTCTTAGACATGAATTAATTTTATATTTTTGTATTTTATTATGTTGATTACTTTTTTTTATTTTTTTTTATTTGAGTTTGATTATTGTTATCTTTTTCATTTCAAGTCAGATGGACTTGTTACAATGTTCGAAATAATAGATAAGCCCTCTCTATTGCGATTGCTACACCCTTACAGGGTGTCACATGAACTGTACTTACTTGTAACAACCTTGTAAACTTTGTGGCATGCAATAAATAAATAAATAAATAGATTGGTATAGTTTCAAAAACACGATTTTATGTTTTCTTTTCGAAAAGACCTCTAAAAATACGAAAATTCAATATTATTCTTAAGTCGGGTATTCAATTCAATATCATACTTACACTATTGGAAATTGGTTTAATTAGTGGACCCCAATAGTATTTAGGATTGTATAGAAGCATTTTTTTAAAATCGCTGTAGTTTTGTAATACGAAGTGATTTTGTGTTTTTTTTTGCCTAATCTGCAAAATCGGTCTCGCTCCCGTGACCGTCGTTTTCTCATTGCTATCTCGCTTCAGCATATTTTTTTCGAGTATCGCCTTAACTACACCTTTTCTGTGAGATACCATTATATTACAGTATGTCAAACTTGACTTCTTTTAAATTATAACATATTTGTACCTAGCATTAAAGTAGTCACTCTGTCGCAGTTTGTCACAAAAGTTTTTTTTTAATAATAACTGGGCAGGCATTTGACCCCCATCGTGCTTAATAAACAGGATGTGGTGTTGCATAATAAGTAAAGTAAAAGAAAGAAGAAAGTTAAAGTTTAAGTTTTGTAAAATTGCAAACCTTTTTTTATTAATTAATTAAACATTATGTACTCAGTTATATGCAACATGTAACCGACTGACAACAACCGGTTAAGGGCCCCATAGACGGAACGTTCCTTCGCGACAACCGACCGTACAGACCGATAGTTCACAGTTTGCCACCACACACAAACGATTGGTCGTTACGATCGGTTTGTACGATCAGTCGTTACGATCCATCATTGTGTGAATTTTGATATCTTCTCCGAACTAAATCGTTGACACACACACACATACACACTAACGATTGGTCTGTACGATCGGTCATTACGATGAACGGTCAAATATCAAATCGTCTGCGATCAAGTCAATCGTAACGACCGATCGTACCGTATATAGAGCCCTGAGAGTCTTGTTGCGGCGCGTGTCTATATAAGCTTGTTCATTTCGGACTTTTGTATTGAGTTACTGTACTGCTGTAGTATATTTATCCACTATGGTTCGGAGCAGTTACCCTAATTTGTTATTTCTGTCAGTCGCTCGGTGAACTTGCGGTTACCTTATGCTAATAAATGGGTCCCTTCCACCCAATTGACATGTATATGCCTATAACAATCATCGTATGTATTGTGGTACTCGATTCACAACGTTAAGGTCGTGGAATAATTTAAGAAAATATATAATAATTATTATTTATGAGATAACAAATATTAAAAAATATATTTACAGATAGACTTAATTATTTAATACTAGACCAGACTTGCTTGATAAAGCACTATTGAATCATCAATTTTGTTTAATGTTAAGAAGAATGGGCCCAAGAAAGTCAGCATTCTGTGAAATTGGAAAAAAAGGATAAAAAATTCTAAGGACCGTTACCCGTCATCGGTAGGTAATTGTAACAATAATTGCTTACAACAAAATAATCATAAGTATACATAATATACTTAAAATTTGTAAAACATAAACAATATTTATGATAAATTATAGCAAAATATTGGAAAAAATCATCTCGGCCACAAGTGAATTCTCAGATTCAAGTTCAAGTGATTCAAGTTTCTCTATTTAAAATTTATCATAAGTATAAAAACAGCGTTGAAAAATGCAAAAAATCATAAATCATAAAATAAACAATATCTTTCTGTGATGAATTACAGTCCAGTGATTCTTGATAAACATGATTAATTTTTATTCAGCTCCGAAAGCCATTTGCCAACAGAATATTACCTGATAAGTTCTTAACGTAACAATATTAATCTCGCAATGATTCATCTTTTATCGTTCAAGGTTGGATGTACCCATCAGCTGTGTTGCAATAAATCAACTTACAAGTTATCCTTGGGAGGAGGGTACGATAGCCTTTGTAAAGGCAAAATAAGTCATACGATGGCAAAGGGCGAGTATTGGGTGCTAAACCCAATAGATGAGCTTTACATGTAGGTAATCTAAGACGAGAGTATAAAAATGAATTCTTGAAAGATTTCGGAATTTCGTGAATTTTCCATATTCCAAAGTTGTTCTCTTTCTGCTTGTTAGCTTTTCATGGTAGGATCATTAACCGATTTTGATTCCAAATGTTGAAAACCTTTGAAGCAAAAAATAACCTAGCGAATTGCGGAGCTTATATCTTGAACATCAAGAAACTTATATGTTATACAAACAAACATTAATTCCTTTTCCTCTTGTCTTTTGGAAAACCAAACATCTTACTTATATTATAAATGTGAAAGTATGTTTGTTTGTTTGTTTAAATGTTTGTTTGTTTGTTACTCTTTCACGCAAAAACTACTGAACGGATTTCGATGAAATTTGATATATGGGGACTTCAAGTAATGGACTAACTCATAGGCTACTTTTTATCCCGATATTCCCACGGGAGCGGGAACCACGCGAGTAAAACGGCGGGCGACCGCTAGTAGTTTTCTAAATTAAAACGGATAACGCTAAAACCAATATAATAATTTAAATACAAACACAAACATAAATTCCTTTTCCTCTTGTCTCTTAGAAAACCAAACATTGTTTTCAAATTTTGAACTGATAACATCAAAACCATTACATTTTAAAGCTTATTCTCGAAACGGCCAGTATACACGCCCCTTAAGAATACTTAGTAACGCGATAAACGGAACCAATATTGCTCTCATACCGTGCCAAGGCGTAATAAACGTATGAAAAGTGTTGCCACCAGATCATTTGTCGTACAAAACTGTCTAGATTATGGTAGAGCACTACCTGTATTCCGATGAAATAAGGTTCATTTTACGACATCACCGAAATCAGGATAGGAACAATATCTAGGATGATATTAATGATGTCTTCGCTGGAAATCGTTTGTTTAGCTTAGGAAATGTATGGCGTAGAAAGTAGTTATACATCATACGTTAATGTCATTGACGTTTGTTATAATGATTTATTTCCTACCTTACTATTATTATTATTTGTGGGTTATAGGGGCTTTTCAGCTTCAGTCGGAACTGTAGTCACTGCTACCTGAAATATCTATTGTAACTCGCCACCTAGTTATAGTATCTTTTTCTGTCTAGGCCGCCAGGAAGTCTGAAATGTTCCTACGAGTAGCTCTGAGAGATTTTGGTTCCTCTGGTCGAATTATATGCCGGTTCAGGTGGATACTGCGTTTGTGAATTAGGGGTACGAAGTCACATACCTAGGGGATATTTGGGTGTTTTTTTTTCAATCCGCAGTGACGGCAAACGTCAGTGTCACTCAATTTCATGTGAAATTGATGCCTGTTTGAGTTTCACCCGAGTTCTTTTCGTAATAACACGTGTTGTGAGGCTCCATTTTTAACTCAATCTACCGTACAATTTCTCTAATAAAAAATATATTTACTTGACATTGGCAAAATTCGCAAATTTTATCGCGAGCACGCCATTAATTAAGAAAGAAGAAGCCTGTTTAGCTTAAGGCTCTGGCTATCGCACATACAACCTTGTGTTCTTATTTGTGTCTCTGTAGTCTGATTGAATTTTATTTCAGATGTTTGAAAAATATAGAAACAAAAGTGAGAACGAGTTTTTTTTCCTTACTTATAGGTATCCTAAAAGTAGACCTATCTACTTAGTATGCGATCGTAATTATCGATAATTACCTTATTAATGAACGAAGTTTATATTTAATTTTTTTTTTTACTTTACATATTTAGCGAAATTAATTTACAACCTCTGTCATTGATATTTTAAGGTGGACCTCTTTTTATCAATCACCTTTATTTACGTTTTCGCAAATAATTTATTTATTTATTTATTTATTTATTCAACATAATTAAACGGGATAGACCCAATTACATAATCATGTAAGACTATTGGAGATGGACTTCGCACTATCAGTGAATATGTCCAACTCCGGGTGCGTGAGCAGGAGCGCGTTCAGTGCCTCGCGCATGCGACACAGCGGCGACTGCGCTCGCGCCACCGTGCGGCACGGCGGGGGCGCGAACAGTCGATGTCTGCGACCGGAACGTATCCGCGAGTAGTTTTCAGGGACATAAAGTCTTGACAATTGATCTACACATTCAGGCGAATCCATGACACCCCGCAAAAGTGCTATAGCGGTAGTAACCTCCATACGAGCTCTTCTGAGTTCCAGAGAATTCATCCCTAACATACCGAGTAAGAATTTAGTTGGATACTTAAACGGATAATAACCAAAAATTCGTTTATAATAATAGCGAAGGAAAGCTTTTTGAACCTTTTCCAACATTAGTATGTATTTGGCTTCGTGAGGATTCCAAATACACGAGCTAGACTCCAATAAACTTCTAACAAGGCTAGTGAAAAGGAGCTTAATGACGTCAGGATTCTGGAAATCACTTAGATTGCGTAACACAAACCCCAAGCGACTGAAGCAGCTACGAGTGAGAGCGGAAATGTGCTCATTGAAAGTTAGGGAAGAATCGAAGGTCACACCCAGGTCTTTCATAGTGCTTTTGCAACTTATTCGGTTACTGCCTAACCTATAGTCGTATTGAGTAGGACTATGTTGGCGACTGAAGGTCATAACAGAGCACTTGCTGTCGTTAAACTCCAAGTCATTCTCCGTGCTCCACCTAAGTAGGGCATCGATGTCCTTTTGAACAAGGTCACAATCCGTTTCACTACTGACTTCTGCATACAATTTCAGGTCATCAGCATAAAGAAGACATCTTGTATGTTTAAAAACTTCAACCACGTCATTGACCATCAATATGAAGAGCAAGGGGCCGAGTATCGATCCTTGAGTTACACCAGACGGTGTTGGGTAGTGTCGTGACACATAACAACCATGTCGTACAAACTGTTGCCGACCCTTAAAGTAATCGGAGAGCAAATTCATGAGCTTTGAAGAAAAACCGAAAGAATCGAGCTTAGATAAAAGAATTTTGCAATTAACTCTATCGAAAGCCTTCTGATAGTCAAAGTATAATACATCAACTTGTTTACCCCTATCCATCGCTTTTGAAATATGTTCAACCAGAGTTAACAAATTTGAATTTACCGATCTACCTGGCCTAAATCCATGTTGCTCATTACAAATGTATGGTTGAACTTGTTTGAAAATAACATTGTAAATGAGAATTTCGAAGATTTTCGCAGGTGCTGAGAGAATGGCAATTGGCCGATGCTCTTCGACAAGCGACTTGTCACTGCTTTTTGGGATCGGCGTTACACGAGTAACTTTCCATTCGGCGGGATAGATACCATGACGCAAAATCAGATTGATCAAATGACAAAGAGGAGGGGCAATAGTTTTCTTACACATCTTCAAAAGATCTGCAGGTACGCCGTCAGGTCCCGCTGACCAACTAGACTTAAGCTTATCGATGGCACTCTCAACGTCCGAGACAGTTAAATCACCGACATCTATGTGCGCATACGTTGGAACGGAGACAGGTGTTGAGTCCAGAATCCGATCGTCCTGGGAATAAACACTTGAAAAATGACTTGCAAAAGCGTTCGCTGCATCTGCGCCAGAGCACTGAAGACCTTGGTAAACAACAGTTGGTTCAAAACCACCTACGGTCCTTACACTGTTAATGTGACGCCAAAAATTGCGCGGATTAGAGTGAAGATTATCTTCCAAGTTAATGATGTATTATGTTCCCGCAATTAATGTGTCCAATTTCATTTTTTAATACACCTATTAGCTTACAAAATATCATCCTGTCCTGTATGAACAAATATTGTAAGTACCTTCATACCTATACAATTTTGATACATTCTCAAAATATCAAATAAAAGAGAGTGTACCACAGATAAAGACTTTCTGTGTTCTGTGGAGTGTAGCATCTTCAAAAGTACGGTCACTAAAAAGTATCGAGTATTAAATCACTTTATCAAATCGGCGACCCAGAGTAACAATACGAGTGCTGTCACATTGATACCTAGACTCTGTCACGTATCCGAGGTGGCAGCGAACGTCTCTATTGTTCAAAGAATAAGGGTGAAAATCGTTAATTTTTGTGAAGTTTCCAATGTTTCACAATACAAGGTAAGTGACCACCGATTTGTCGTATTTGGGATAGGATATTAATCCTCTCATTGATGAAACGACCGTGGCCAACACCGTAGAAAGGTGAATATATTGGAAAAATTCGACGTGTCCTCATAGGTCTTTGTAGCATAATTGGTTAGTGCATTGGGCCGGATTCCCAAGGATGCGGGTTTGAATCCCGTCAGAGCGACATGAGACAAGTTGTTTTTTTCTAGTATATTTTTTGTTTCATATTTTTCGCATAAAAATAGCATTGTAAAATGCAAAATTAAAAGTTATAAAATGTATCGAGTATTTATCAAACGGCGACCCGGAGCAACAACACGAGTGCTGTCACATTGATACCTACACTCTTTTAAAACATCCAAGGGGCAGTAAACGTCTTTATTGTTCAAGGAATGAGGGTAAAATTCGTTTTGTTTTGTGAAGTTTAAATTCACTCATAGCTTTCAAAATAACATGTTTCCGGTAAGCACAAATGTTGTAAGAAGGCACCAATATAATTTTAAGAAATTCTTCATACCAAACCATCAAAAAGCAAATAAAAGAGAGTGCAGCAATCTTCAAAAGTACCCGGTCACCAAAAAATATCGAGTATTAAATCACTTTATCAAATCGGCGACCCAAAGTAACAATACGAGTGCTGTCACATTGATACCTACACTCTGTCGCGTATCCGAGGCGGCAGCAAACGTCTCTATTGTTCAAAGAATAAGGGTGAAATTCGTTTAATTTTGTAAAGTTACCAGTGTTGCACAATACAAGGCAAGTGACCGCCGATTTGTCGCTTGATATCAAGTGCCATAAATTCCTGTTCACGTTAAATATTGCTGGTACGCTCTTTTGATATCGAAACGAGTTACGACTTTTGATATAAATAATGTGGCGCAGTGTGAATGGGTATTTTTGGAGCTGTTCAATAACTGTTCCAGACGAAAAGTATAAAGTATAATGGTTAAAATTTATTATGTTTCATAGTCGTTCTTTTTGTCCCACCGATACATAAATAAGTACCTAGTATAATGTACCTATACGTATCAGGCAATATCACATAAATTGATTCAATCCTAAGTAGAAGCTTTAGCACTTGGGTTAAGGACATCAGCACCAATTACGTATAACTAAATAAATATACACGTAGGTACACAAAATTATCAGGATCACTGACCGGATATTAATCTGAAAAAAGCAATCTGTTGATTTTATTTTAATTTACAATAAATATATTTCGACTGAGGAGCTCGTGGCGCAGTAGCTCGGCCTGCGATTGTTAAGGTTAAGCAACTTTCACAATGGTCGGTCTCGGGGTAGGTGACCAAAAATTTACGTTAAGCCGTTGGTCCCGGCTGCATTTGCAGTCGTTAAAACCCATCAATCCGCATTGGGCCCGCGTGGTAGGTAATGGCCCGCTTCACCTTATCCATCCATAAGGAAGGCCCGTGCCCCAGCAGTGGGGACATTAAAAATGGCTGGTGACGATATTTCGAGTTTCTTAAGGAATAAGATTGGAAGAGTTTTTTTAAATTTCTATCCATAAAATTTTCACGCGATGTTGCAAAACATTCATGTTACTTCTTGCGGAACGTAAAAGCGAACCCAAATAGATCACACTTATCACCTCCGCATGCAGTTTTTAGCATTTTCGTGAATTCGTAATACGGACCCTAAATCAGGCAGCATTTGCATATGACTGGCGACAAAGAACAAAGGGATTCACTTTATCGTTTTTTGTTTTTTTTTCGCCAACGCTATCGGCAAAGGCATAATTCAGACTATCTGCACGCCGTGAATCATCCTTTTTGGTGGACAAAATAAAGATAATAGAATTATTAAAGTGGCGACTGAAAGAATCTGCATATGAATGTTGGAGAGGCTGAGTTGCGACAGATAGCGCCTGTGAGTTGTCGTATCATAAAGTAGAAATACTCGTACATTTTTCGCGCTCAGTATTTTAGATATGTAGGCGGTAGTCAGCCAAGTTCGGAAACGAGAAGGCTGTTGTTATCAGATATTTTAAATCTTATACGACCCGTTTTAACTACAAATTTGCATAAGCAAAATTTTTGTCTCTCTTTACCTTTAGTTATGAATGTTGGTATAAGATTATATAAACAAATTATTAAAATTAATAATGTTAAACCTTCTTTCCGCTACGCACCGATATCGTTTGCATAGATTAATGCATAGGTCATGACGTCATTCAAAATAACTCATTATGTCATTATATCAATTAAATGCCAAATGCATTTTAACCCAGCGAGGATGTGGTTAAAATAGTAACGTGGAGGTTGTGGAGGGTATATTTGACCATGTGATTCTATTGCATTGGAAATGATTATATTAGTTGGGTTATATTTTATGGATTTTAATAATAAAAAAAACAAAAGCATAAAAATAGTTAATTTTAAAAAGTCTCGAAGACAAGATGAAAACACCAAAAATAAATCGGACTTTTCATTGCAATTAGGATTATTTGATATACATTTACGGTCGGTTTCAATAAACTATCCACAGTAAGAGATAGGCTTACTAGAGCTTTGTTGCCTAGATATTTTTGTTATTCAGTCCAAAATAACCCAGAATAGCAGCGGTTGCTAAGTAACGTAACCAAGATAGTCTTATCTTTTGTTACGGATAGATTATTGAAACCGACCGTTAGAGATCAATCACTTTCATTTACAGTATAATCACCAGTTTCAAAAACTGACCAACTTAATCTTCTCTTAATGCAGCAAATTTTTTGCCTTTTTTTACTTAACGCACGTGTGATTCGCGTCGCAGGCGGCGGCTGCCTATTTCGCGGTGTTCAGCATGCTGGGGGGTCTCTTAGTTACAGCTACCGAGACATTCAAAATTATTCGGCGGCGGGATAAAAACTACACTCGATTAAAATTGATAGGGTCAAATTGACCCTTCCACATCCTCGCCGGGTTAAAACTAGCCTAAAGTTTATCTCGAACATAAAAACTCTAAACTACATTAATACGAGTACATAGATAGAGTCACAGAGTACTAAATAGTACTTACCTACAAATATTGAGTCTAGGTAGAGAAATGGTACCATATTATATTAAAAACATTAAAGTTGACAAAACACCATGCCAAGCCGTCCAAAAAATTTTTATCCGTCTAAACACACGTGACAATTTCACTTTCAGAATAAACAATGGCTCTTTTAGTTTTTACGACTCCCATGTTCGAGTTCAGTCACGCACAAAACGATTCTTTAATTGAATACTAAATCAAACTGTTGTAAGAAAAACAACATTTTTTTTGTATTTTATCATAAGGTTAACTTAAGGTAACATAAGGGGAGCGGTCGGCGATTTTCTTTAAAGACTAGGGTCCCGGGGAAGTCGCGCTCCTTTGGGATTACTTAAAATTTTCGCGAAAAAGTAGCAAAATATAGCCTTTCTAACGTCTTGTCTATCTGTATTCCAGAATTCATGAAAGATATACAGAAACCTGTCGCATTCCTATATAAGTATGGATTTTCATAAGAGAGATAGGATACCTATCTGTAGGTAGCGTTCGCGTTTTCCTAATGGGTTTTTTCGATGATTCTTAATTTAATTGAACTGTACATTCGTAGTTTGCTCTCCTCTACCGACTGGTCCGGTTTTGAACTGTTATAAATGGTTATACGTAAATTGTCAAGTTATGTGACAAATATTAAATAAGAAAATATACCAGAAAAAAAACAATCAGTCTCATGTCGCCCTGACGGTTGATATATAACAAAAAAAAAAGCAATAATATTTTCTTATTTAATATTTGTCACATAAAAATAGCATTGTAAAATGCAAAATTAAAATGTTATTTGTCAAGTTATGTTTCTCTTTAATTTATTCTAAATTCTATGATTTATTTTTAAAATTCACGCATTATTATTTGTTTTTGATTGGCCTATTTAAACCCTTGATTTTCCTTTAGGTTAGTTAACCGCCTCTGTGGTCTAGTGGTACAACCACTGGTATCAGACCCAGGTCCCGGGTTCGATTCCCAGCAGGGGTACATATTGCATTCGATCTGGTTGTTGGTAGGACTTGTTGTAGTACCGCCTGGCTAGCTACCACCACCTTATCCAAGTCTGACGCCATAAGTTAAAGTTATGAAAGCCCAGTGACTGAGGATTCCGGGAGAGGCTCGCTTATGGAAGAGATGGCTTCAGCCTTATCAATACATAACATCAGGTATGATAAAGGCTAAGAATCTCCCCGTCGCTTATAAATAAAAAGGAAATACGCTCGCTTATCGTCTAAGCTTCCTTCCGCGCTTGCGGTCAAAGCTTGGACACTAGACAAAGTAAGACCGGCGTGGCGTCAACGGTCCACGCCACGTATAGCATTAATAATTTTAATTGCACACAACTTCGACCAAAACACCTTATTACCAACCCCTAAAGTTCATTTTACACCAATATCAGAACTATGAAGTAGCAAAGATAGGAAGTGATCCGTCAACAAGCGACGTAATCAACGCGTGCTACATAATAATACACGCTTTTAAATCCTCTGTTTTTGTTATTTTTCGCCTTTCGCTGTATAGTAATAAAGGCTATAATTCTATGCAAGTAACTACCAATAATCATACGGCTCCTTTTTAACAACAATCCCTATATTTTTCCAATATCGCTCGCTTAGACGTAGAGTGTGAATTTTATATAAATTACTTAAGTAAACAAGATATTGCAATTAATTACTGAATACGAATTGTCAACAATGAGATTTTTATTCAAATTAAACCAATACATTTACATAACACGGCCGAGGCGAAACAAATTTCATAAAAAAAAACCTAAGTATTTAATTAAAACTCAAAGGATCGTTAAAAAAAATATCACGGAGCGTATCAAAAACATATTTAAGCAAATTGAATCCGATGCGATAAAGACATTAGCCGGTTTTAAGTCAACGCGATTTAATTATATGCTTAAAAATGTAGAATTGATTCGAATACTCTGGGCGTAGATAATTAAAATGGAAATTAGGACATTGTGAACGCTCGACGTTGGCAAATGTGAAAAAACCGGCTAAGTGCGAGTCGAACTCGCGCACGAAGGGTTCCGTACCATATTATTAATATCGAGCAAAAAACGGCAAAATATTACGTTTGTTGTGTGGGAGCCCCACTTCAATATTTATTTTATTCTGTCTATTTTTTGTTATACATCATCTGTGAAAATTTCAACTGTCTAGTTAGCACGGTTCATGAGATACAGCCTGGAAACAGACAGACAGTGGAGTCTAAGTAATAAGGTCCCGTTTTTACGCTTTGGGTACGGAACCCTAAAAAGGCGTCTCATTAGAATTGCTGTTCCAAATGTATTCATTTACATGCAATGGCTCGGGCCGCTATTAAAATACAATATCAAGTTTTATGCCGGCTTGATATTTTTTAATAGTATTTGGGGTTATTAGCTTATGACTTTGTTTTGCAATTATCGAATAAGCAAATAATATTAATAATCAATATCCGAAATTGATCTCGAGATGATAGCGATTTCAGAACCAATGAATAATATTAATTGTGATATGTATTACTATTAATATTCTGCAATAAATAATATAAAACTCGCATTCTACGGAAATAAAATAATAATAATTAATGAATATAATATTACATATTATGAGTCATAAAATATATCCCATTGTTCTCTGTACACCAGTGTCCTGCTAGCAAATGGCGCATTACTAAAATATGTACATGAACATCCATAGAAGACTCCAATTTTGGAACCCAAAACCGTTGATAGTTTTCTTAGAAAAAACTGTCATTAATCAACTTTACGTTTAATGTGTTTAAATGAGTCTTATACAATTTCTAATCACAAGTGAAATGGCCTACTATTTGAAGCTGACGCGTCTAAAAATGTAGTAGGAAGGTAGGTAGGTGCCAACTGAAGAACGTTTTACCCACATATATGATTAATGATGTCTTCGGAAGGTAAATAGGTCCATATAAGCTTATATAAGCACGAGCAACGTCCGGAATCAGTAATGAGCCAGTCCTATGCCTATAATTTCTTATCAGCTACACCCTTCCATTGAATTGGAACAATATGTCATAATTATTTAATTAATTCAGTTCAGCCCTGACTTATCTTTAGCCTTCATAATTCAACCCAACTACATGGGTAGAATTTCCGAACGAGACCCTTACAGGCTAGGATATTTGCGGCCAAATGTTGAAGGTACTGCTCTTTTTATCCAGAAAGGTAATGTGTTTGTGTAGTCTGTGCCACTACTACAGATTTCATTAGATCAAAATGTGTGTATGTCATCCCAAAATTTTTGGTATAGTTCAAGCGTCAATTTTAATTATGAGTTAAAATTATAAGTAACACTTTGTGGATTAACTTATATCGTATTTCTATTGAAAGGAGTAAATTTTTAGAGATGTTCCATTAATATCTTCTATTATTACAAACTGAAACAGTATGTATGCTCTCTATAATATTAGCAGCTATTTGTTATGTTATATAGAAACATAATTACTTCCCGAGACCTATGAGTGAAACCCGTGTACTCACCCCCTGAGATCTTTATAGTAAACTTGTTAAAACCACCTTTGTGTTTCTTTTATCAACTTTTCTGCACACCGGTCATGCTTAACACGACTGGAGCGTGTCAAAGGCCTACTCCGAGATTATAATCTTATCATAATTAAATAAATAAAGAATTAGAACTTTCCATTATCACTTTATGCAACGTTATACCAATCTTCTCCATAATTTAACGTTTTTTCCACTTCTTCTCAAAGTACTTTCATACCGTGTGAACCAAATATTACGGGCAGTCCTACGAAGAATTTCACAAGGTCAAAGATGCTCCGGCCATCAGCAATAACGACATCAATAGGACCCAAACATTCAAACTCGATCACGACCTCTTGAAACAATTCAAAACAAAATGTCAAGGTCAGAATGGAATTCTTCTATTCGGATCCAATATACTTTATATTCAGTTGGGACATCAGTCGTGACCGATTTGCTTAAACTGATTCATATGGAGCTTATCTTTGATCCTAGATGGTATATTACTTTCGTATGGAAATATCTTTTCTGTATTGCTTTGACAAAAGTTGAAATAAAAACAGCGCTCTAACTCAATAAAAACCTTTATTCAACGACAAACATACGTAGCAAAAATAGTATTGTCGTAAATTGATGTTTTCTCTGATTTGTGTGTTGTGTACCCGTTACATAGAGCAATGATAAATAAGAATTTTCTGAAAGACAAATTAAGAAATATGAAAAAATACTAAATCTATAGTCACTGAAGATGTTAAGAGATCTGTTTCGCTACGTAGATTGGTGGCAACTAAACAAAATGAATTTAAATTAAGTATTTGTTTTTTTTTTTTATCGGGGAGGCTCTTAGCCTTCATCATACCTGATGTTAAGTATAAATAAGGCTGAAGATGGAAGCGAGCCTCTCCCGGAATCCTCAACCACTGAGGAACTGGCTATCTTATCTCTATTGCCGGAAAACAACAATGCTGAAAACATTGTTGTTATGGCGTCAGGCTTAGATAAGATGGTGGTAGCAAACCAGGTGGACTCACAATAAGTCCTACCACCAACCAACTATTGACTAGGTATAGATTCAGAAAATCTTTAAAATCATTATTTGATTAAAAACGTGCCATAATCTGCAAAAGTGTGTTATTTCGACCGAAAATAATTTTTGCGGTTTTCGTAGCGGTGGCAAAGGAAATAACTATTCATCTTCTTGATATTATCGTTATGTCGCTGCGTTCGTCCGTATTGCTCCTTCTGAATGGATTCCAGTTAAAGGATGATTCTTATTTTTCATTTCTAAGCCCATATAAATCCAAAAAAAATCTGACATCTCTCTATGACCATTTGACCATGTATTTATCACCGAAAAGGTATTAAATTACCTATACTGTTTGTTGTAGTAAGAGTCTAGTAAAAATGTTGCATATTACAAGCTTTGAAAGCAACAAAGGCAAACAGAAGTGATGCCCTCCATTTCCGTAAACTTTATAAAAAAGTTTCAATTTAAATACGAATGCAATCCTTTTCCTAAGAAATTTGCATTTCTACCACAAAAATTGTGTATAATAACCGTTTCCTTTCACAATTTAGTTTGGAGGATAAAATAAAAATATAGCCGCGATTTCCTCTCGACCTGTAGCTTCCGTTCTCGCAGAATTTCGCGTAATATCGTCCTTGCATATTTCGCGATCTCCGAGTTCATTTTTACTCTGCCGATGCAGCACTTTGAGACTCGGTAATTGGTTGAACTTATCTTCATCATTACATCTCGGGACCGAGTTTTTTTCGCGCGCCTTATTCCTCTTTTTCGCGTCGACTTTCGTTTGTTTTTGATTCAATTACTTTTAATATGCGCAGATTATATCTTGGAAAACGCAAGCCCTGGAGTTATTTCTTTTTAAATTAGCTTAATATAAAACCTCATTTGACGGACTTGATGCAGAGTTCCTCTCATTATCTTTACCTAATCGAAATCATTTTTTTCTTACACTTCTTGATTGCGATTTTGTTTATTATTTACTTTTGCAATTGCTACAGTTATTACTAAAGCTGAGCGCGAACATTATTTTTTCAACATAACCATTTATGAAATAAATTGTATTTCATGAACCGCAATTTTGCACCTTAAGCGGTAAGCAACCTTCAAGCAATCTAGATAAGAGTCCATTTTTCTTCTCCTAACCTTGTTTATGCGACTTAAGACGATATTCTTAAGGACACGACATAATTCATACAGTATCGCTCGGATCGGTATTTCACTAAATGAACGCTTGGGCATATTTATAGCGACGTAGGACATAATTTAATAAACAAAACAGACTAACTTAATGCCACCCCGGGCATAGGATCTGATAATGGCCGGGAACTGGTTTCGAAGGTTCGATAGCATTGTAACAAGCAGTAGTTCGTTACGAGCTCCTGTTGCTGCCTACAGTCGTTAAGCCTATCTCTGTTGGCTATTAATAATAATACGCGGCAACATCTGATACGATGGATGCATAGAATTTTAAACATATACCTACGCTTATTTTCGGAAATGTAGGTCCTTCAATTTTGATGGGATGGCTTTAAGGTGAACTTTTCTTCCGTTAAGACTTTATTTCAGAGCATGCATTTAGCATGTCTGCCTGGATAAGTGACCAAAAATTTTGTAGATATCACTAGTTCATCCGGGAATTGGAAGGCTCGTTAAAGTTTTAAGTCCCAAGCCATGCTAGCCATCCTAAGCCTTGGCTTAGGCTGAGGATGCGACACAATAAATACTTATTGTGTCTCATTTTCCTCTACCTGACGAGTTAAGATCAATTCCGCGTGGTGGGTCCTGTACTTTTTGTCCAACCGAATACCGATGCCCTAGCAGTGGAGACCGAAACAATATACCAATTTGGCGTAGAATAAGTGCATTAGGAAGGAAAAAAGCCTTGGCTTAGGCTGAGGATGCGACACAATAAATACTTATTGTGTCTCATTTACCTCTACCTGACGAGTTAAGATCAATTCCGCGTGGTGGGTCCTGTACTTTTTGTCCAACTGAATACCGATGCCCTAGCAGTGGAGACCGAAACAATATACCAATTTGGCGTAGAATAAGTGCATTAGGAAGGAAAAATTAAAACAATTTGATTTTGAAGAAACAAAGTTTCATTGGTAATAATAGGACTTACAAAACAACCTGTATTTGTTATTAGAAAAGAGGTTGCCCTACATTCGCTTTCCTAAGTTGCTTATGAAACCTGTTCTCAAAACGTCATAACCACTCGGTGGACAGTACTGTGCCGCACCTAAATAACTTGTCACCGGAATTTCTTGACCAACTGTGTATGAAATAATTTATAAATGCTTAAAATGAGAAATAATTGAAAAAGACGACAAAATCCTACTAATATTATAAATGCCCAAGTATATCAGTTTGTTTGTTTGTTTGTTTGTTCCTCGGATGGATGAAATTTGGTAGGAACTAACACATAGGCTACTTTTTATCCCAATGTCCTCACGGGAACGGGTACTACGAGAGTCAAACCGCGGGCGGCCACTAGTGTTGGTTAAAATAAAAATGGCAAATGTATTTTAATAACAGCCTCTCTCTGTTTTGTTATAGTGATTCAACCAACAAAATCAGATTACTCTTATTATTAAAGATTGAGATCGATTGGTTGACTGGTAATTTTTAAAGTATATCATAATAAGGTGCCATGAAAGCAGTAGGAACGTAGATACTTAATGGGACCATGTAAGTTAAGTCTCGATAGCTCAGTGGTTAGAGCATTGGATCGGATTTCCAAAGCTCGTGGGTTCCAGTCACATCTTAGAATTCCGTGTGGCCGAGATTTTTTTCTAATATTTTTCTATTTAAAATTTACCATAATTAACTATACCTTTACCTACCTTAAGATGTCCACTGTTTGGTATAGGATTGCCCAAAAGAGAGAGCATTGCATGAGCGTTTCTAATTAGGTAGGATAGATTTGACGACCTGTTTGGCGCAGGTGCGCCAGAGGTCCCGGGTTTGATCCCCGGACAAGACAAACATTTT
This sequence comes from Chrysoteuchia culmella, assembly GCA_910589605.1. Classification (NCBI taxonomy): domain Eukaryota; kingdom Metazoa; phylum Arthropoda; class Insecta; order Lepidoptera; family Crambidae; genus Chrysoteuchia; species Chrysoteuchia culmella. The sequence continues at coordinate 16,186,439 of OU342653.1, forward strand.
GTGTGCATGAACATGTCTATTTGTCTTGGTCTGGATGTTTAATATGTATATTATGTATGTATTTACAAAAAAAAGTATATAAGTATGTTTATCCATTATCTAGTATCCATAACACAAGTTCTTCATGATACTTAACGTGGGCTAGTTAATTGGTGTGATTGTTGATTGAATAGATTATTTTGAAATCACTGACTTGAAATTTTAGATCACTGTAATAACATTAACCTATTGTACTCGTATTACTATTTTTATAATTCCAGCAACACGGAAAAGCGACAGGCAAAATAGGCATTCTAATGCTACATTAATAGCAGAACTAAAACTATTGTGTAAAATGAGTGACCATGAACAAGCAGGATTTGTACCAACTATTGTTGGAGTAGAAGACATTGTAATGTCAAGGCCCAATACTTAATGCCCCGTTGTTTAAAATCCAAATGAAATATTACATGGACTATTAAATTGGCTACTAGGTTTTACCTTTTCTGTTTCTAAAGTAATCTTACAAAACAATGAAGTTGTTTTGGCTAACAAAGCTGATCGTTAAAATGCATCTGAAAAGAAAACTAAAGACTTGAAACTGTCATTAGTAAAGATATTTTCAATTGTAAATTGCGGTGTTGAAGTAAATGATCAAACCAGGTCTATGAATAAAGTCCAAAGCATCCTATAAAAGCACTTTACTAGCGTGCTTACGAATAATCAAGAACAATAGGACATCTAGTGATATAAATCCCCGATATAAACTATACGACAAAAGCCATCAAAACTTATCTCATATTTACGATTTGTAAGCATTCTACATCGTTGCATAACGAAATACTTGTTCAGAGCAACGAATCGCGCCGGCGTTCGGCATTTGACAAATGACTGGCATCTCTAGATGGGAATCGGGATAGTACAAACGAGAAAGTATAAACATTTACATTCGTGGACAAAGTATCAAGAAGACCCAAACTTTATACCTTCACCTTATCACGTTTGGTTAAGGTTTAATTTCGTGTTGTACGTTCGATAGTAAGGTCCGATTCAACAAAAACTTCGTGCTTCAATTTTGGACTTATCTAGCGATCCCTTTGTTTTCTTGACAGGTGCATTAGCGAGTTATCATACAGCAATTAAATGCATCGACGCTGCCGCATCACCGTGAGTGGAAGAGTCGCTTGTGATATGGAATTTCTTTGCTATTGATATTCTTATAAGTCTTAGTGTGTGATAAGAGAATAAAGGATTATTTTAATTTGTTTTTTATCTCATTATAGTCATGTGGTATTAAGAGCTGAATCCTGTATGCTATCAACCTGGCCTCTAAGCTAATATCTCATATAGATCATAGGTTCCGTAGCTTTGATATAACTTTCGAGTAAGTATCGAGAAAGTAAAGTAAAAAAAATGTATGAGATATTGAGCTGCGTTCCTACCGGACACAACACTATTGGAATTTTCGTCTTTTTTACTCTGGTCTGATACCCGTAAGTTAAACCATAACAAAAACACTTGAGAAACCTCGTAATGTTATCGACTTCTAAATGCTTTTGATTGAATCCGGAACTGCCTTTTTTGTATAATTAAATCGTTAAAGAATAAAACTATATGCTGTATGCATTATGTTCGTACTAAGATAGATATATTTTTAGAATTAGATTCCTAATTAGATAAAAGTTGAGAATCAAAAATAATTTTAGCGCCATCATGTTCATGTCTCGTTTATATACCATAAAAAACCACTGATTATCAATCAAGCTGTGAAATTAGCCTCTTTACGTCTGGCTATTATGACGTTCTATTAGATTATCGTCGAAATCTCATCAAGATCTTGAAGCTTATAAGCTTGTTCGATCGCGTCGTAAGTGGACCGTTTTAGTCTAACATGCTAATCGATTATATTTATCGGGTTATGCGTAGTTTGTACTATTTGTACTAGAGAATGGTGAAGGTCACAATCTAGAACTAATTATTAATTGCTCTGTGTTTTGTTGGATCGATGGAGTAGTGGATATTTGCACTGTTTATTAGGTTATGGTTTTGCAGTTGTTTAATCTGTATATGAGATGTTGAGGAGCCCGTGGCGATTGGTTCGTTCGCGCGCTCGGCCTGCGATTGTTGAGGTTAAGCAACTTTCGCAATGGTCGGTCACGGGATGGGTGACCAAAAATCTAAATTTACTATTTCGAGCTCCTCCGTGCTCCGATAGGCACGTTAAGCCGTTGGTACCGGCTTCATTTCCAGTCGTTAAAACCCGCCGATCCGCATTGAGCCCGCTTGGTGGGTTATGGCCCGTTCTCCTTATCCATCCATAAGCAAGGCCAGTACCCCAGCAGTGGGGACATTAAAAAAAATGGCATGACGACGAATCTGTATATGTATGATCATATTTGTATACTTAACCTTAGTTAAATACTTTTCAGTTTATGGTAAGCTTGCGTGTCAATAATTTTGAAATACCTATAATAAGCAACATAAGAGACAAAAAAATAATAATTTTTAAATGGAATAGAAGGGGCGAGTTGAGTTCGTTGAGTTTCTACTGTGAAAGTTGACTATTGTATAATTATTTCAATTTAATTTATTAAATTCAATATAATAAGACATAAATTTATAATATTAGTACTTTTGGGTATCCGTTATTTGGATGAAAGTGTGTTGTTCAAACCTGCGTGTTTATTTGACAGTTCATATTGTATCATATTATTATCGTATGTCATTCCATACAAATTAAATACTATATGAACTGTCAGATGAATACGATTACCTTACGCAATCGCACCCCTGTTTATTGAAGAATTGTAGAAAATGGAGCTGGAACAGGATGAACGGTTTACCCCCCCCCTTTCATCAAATATTGCTCATGGAGGAAGATCAGTTGATTTAGCTATTTTAAGACCATGCCTATACCCACATTCTAGTAAAACAAATAATTCTATTCTATTCGTGTTGTGGTGAATTTTGTTTGGGATAAAATTTATCAAATGTTAGTACTTTTATCTCACGAAGCGGCTCGATCTTTATTTGTGGTGACCAGAGCCTCATAGTATGAAGACAGTCTAAACATAAAACAGTCTTTGCACTCGGCCCTGCAAGACTCGGCCGATATGACGAGCTCACACACACACGCGCGCCGCTCACTATCCCGGCCCCGCAATCTTACGGGTTTTCACTGGTAAAACAGTTGCGAACGTGCGGTGGCGCGCGAGCGGCGTAGCGGCAGTGCCATGACACTCCCCTATACGTGTGAGTTCGAACGCCACCAGCGCCAATGGCTTCAGTGGCGAGTAGTCAAAGCATGTAGACGCTGGGGTTGATACCGAAATCATATTTTTACTTGCGCCAAAGACATGTTGTAAGTTAGTTATTAACTATAGGTTTGTTTCCTTATATTCAATTATTATTATAATAAAAATATATTTATTCAAATATACTTAGTAATTATTAAGCTTTTGAATCGTCTAATTTTTCCTTACGCTCGTTAAAACTTTTTCAACTGACAAGAAGAGCGGGCCCAAGAAACTTGCCAGCTGCCGAAGTAACGACACTTACAATTTAATTATAACTAAGGGGTTATTTATAAGTGAAGACAAATGGGGTCGCGAAAATGATTGATTATTTTAATAGCTATGATGCAACAAGAAGCATTCAATCTTTGTTTACATATATAAAGAATAAAATAACAAAAACGCCTCATGGGCTTCTCGGTGTGGCTGATAATACCACCAAATAAACTTCGTGGAAGCACTTGAAAAAATACATAGTTAATAATAATTGCCTAATAAACTAACATATTATAATTCCTTGCTGCGTGTGGTGAGTTGTCACAGACACAGCCCTGTCAGATAAAGTAAGAAGATGTTGGCTCCACGCCCCGCCACCCGCGCTCGTCCCCGCACACGCACACATAGCTACTGGCGATTTTACGAGCACACATGCTCAAACTGTTTTCGCGTAAGTGTGTATATTCTTTAATAGCGGCGCTTATCTGTGTGAGTGCTTTCTTTCGACCGTTTGCAGTGCAAAGACTTTAGACTTATAATTACTTTACTCTTTGCTTTAGACTGTGGTATGAGCTGGCAAAGCGATATAAAAGTAATATTGCAAGTTAAACTCCGTCTTGTAATCTAGCGATGATATCTGATGGTAGCGCCTCAGTTTGCAAACACACGACCAAGTATTACATACGCCGGAAATTAAAAGCTACATCTTAAAAAAAACAACTAGTTATCCCGAATTTCAAATTTACATCAACGAATTAAAAGTTAAATTGCCCAAGTCCGATTTTTCTATCAATTAGTGTAGATCCTAGACCTTATTAATTATCGCATACGATAATGTTAATCAAATTCTACTAATGTATATAAATTATAATAATGTAATAATGATAATGATAATGTTATTATATTATAAATAACGATAATGTTAAAAATAAGTTATATAAATAAAATTAATAAATAAGTTATATAAATAAAGTTAGAATAAAATAAGTTATATAAATAACGATAATGTTAGTAATTAAAGTTTTCCAATTAAGCAATCTGTAAACGTAAATGAATCATGTTACATTGAGTTACAGTTGCTTTTGTTCCTACTGCTCACACTTTGATAAACAAAAACCAACTCAACTTATAAAGCAATTTGGATGAAATGTAAACGCCCGATTATAATATTAGTAGATGCCTGTAGGTCATTCAACGCATTACTCCCTACAGAGCTATTAAAAGAACATATTTTCACGCATCTAAAATTTCGTGGCCGAGTCTCTTAAAAAGTTTTTATTACTTTTAAATGGCAGGTAAAAGTACAGTCAATATTGTTGATTCAACAGCGGCCACGGGTTTACATTTGCACTATGAAAACCGTCGCTATTACGAGCGACGTAAGGGCGCTCTCAAGGTCAAGGTGTAAAGCCGTAGTTGTTGTTGACTGTACATTTTTGTATAGTCGTAAAACGTTACTTATCGAATCTTTCCACTTTCCGTGTTTTATGATTGCATGTAATAGAGTGCGTCGACGATTTTCTTTTGTTTTAGTTTTTTTTTTTATTTCATATTTGTTGAGTTTAGCAATCGATCTCTTTTTCGAAATACGATAACTGGTGTTATTGAAACTTTCTTTTACCAAACGATTGAATAATTAAAAACGCAGTTACGTGTTAATTTTTAAAGTAATTTGATTCAATTATCAAAACTCAGAGGCTTCAAAACATATGTTTAAAAAAGTCAATTAAGAACAATTAAGTTATTGAATATTCGGTAATTCACATTTCACAATATACAACAGCGGCCGCTCGCGGTTTCATTGGCGTAGTTCCCGTTCCCGTGATAATATCGAGATAAAAAGTATCATATGATCACAACCAATACCACCTGTGTACCAAATTTCATCCAAATTCATTCAGTACTTTTAGAGTTTATTCGTTACAAACAAACAAACAATCAAATCTTTCCTCTTCATAATATTAGTATAGAAAAGTACTTGTCATCTTGATTAAAAGTAATAAAACAGCAACTTTAAAAGACTTGGCCCACAAAGAGATGCGTGATTTTTTATTCTCCAATTATGTTAGTGCAGTGCAGCTCAAAACTGTAACGTTTGTTTACTTTCGAAGCATCACATTTAAGAAAAAAAATTCGGAATTCTTACAAATGAATTAAAACAAATGAAATTTTTAGTTTTGTATTAAAATGAACTTTTCTCTTTTCTCCAATAGCCACTGGCCTAGTATTTTTTTTTGGTATTGGTATTGGTTCGTTATGCGTGAACATAGCATCGGTATGGCTAGTCAAGCCATTCCAGCTCCTTCCAGAAGCGCAGAAGCCTGGGGCGTTCACAGGCTTCTAGGAGCGACCTCACGTCTTTGAGGATTTCTGCCCGTTTTGCGGCCAAACCCACGCACTCCAGGATTACGTGGGCGACTGTTTCCTCTGCGTCCAGGCATTCCCTAGATAAGTAAGCCACTGGCCTAGATTCCATACCGTTTTTCTATTTGTTACTTCAGTAGTTGATGTATACCACTAAATGAGTGTAATAAAAGTTTAATTGTCTTAAGTAGATCGTCGTCTCAGCCACATAACACCCACTGCTGGATATAGGCCTCCCCCAAAAGGGAGGGTTTACCATAATCGCCACGCTTGGCAGGCGGGTTGGCGAACGCAGTATGGCCAAGTTTGTAGAAGACGCTGCTGCCCGTCTCCTGAAGTCCCTGAGTCCCTTAGTCGCCTTTTACGACACCCACGGGATGATGATGATGAAGGGAGTAATGCTATTCTAAGCCGACACTACACAGCTCTTAAGCAGGTACCTACATTAAAACATGTAGTTACACGAATACCCAGATCGGTATATCTTAAATGCGGTACATTGTTCAGGGCATACCATTTAAAGAAACGAGGCGTGTACGCCCTTCAATCGAAAGCGTTCTAATAATGAACTCACGATATCAATTTATTTTCCAATTGTAAAAAAATATTTGATATTTACTACATTGAAAATCAACGCCATCATTTGTATTTTTTCCTTGGATTTTCGATGTTAGAAAAAAAAAGCTGAAAAAATCTAAAGATTCGGCAGCTCAATTGAAAGAGCAGTATTTGTGTACCCGGCTTGGATACACAAATATTGCGGGTTCGAGTCCCGCCTGAAAATAACTTGTGAGCAGGGTCAATTTTTTCTAGCTACCATTAATACTAAGTATTTTTTACTAAAAATGTACACTTTATTGCCCTGTAGGAAAATCTTGTTTCAAAGCGACGTTACAGAAGTGAAAACTAAAACCGAAAGAAAATATGCTGGAAATAGATTGCTATAACATTTCCCACGAATTTACTATTCCTTTTTTCCTTTTTTCCTTTCACCGTTCCTGTATTATAAAAAAAAAAAGATTTATATGTTACACCTTTCACATAGGTACTAACTCCTATAAAGGTCAGCGATAAGGCATTACTACGGTATTAAACCTACGCGTGTGGCCCGGCCTTAACTTGTAGGAGTGAGAAATCTACAAAATTAGATTTTTACAAAACCTATTTGCTTAACTATAGCTGGTGGTACGTAGAGTGGTACGTACACCGGTTTCAAGGTGTCGCTTACTCTGAGGTCCCGGGTTCGAATCCCGGTAGGGGCAAATGTTTGTATGATGAAGACGAGCATTTGTACCTGAGTCATGGACGTTTATATATATTTCTAAACATAAATACTTATATATGTATAATTATATGTAATTATAATATCCGTTACTCTAGTATCCCATAACACAAGCCTTACAGTGCTTACTTTGGGGCTAAGTTAATTGGTGTGAGTGTAAGAAATATTTATATTTATATTTATATACTAATGTGATAAGTCACTGTTTGGTTTCATTGATTATGCTATTTTTGATCAAGCATAATCGTGTTACACCTCAAATTATTAAGTTTTTAGACCAAATAGAAATTTTGTGAAAGTAATGGATTTCCAAAAATCTTTGTGTAGATTTACAATTAAAAGCCCGTTTTTCATTAACGGGGTTTTTTTATTTAATTTTGCCATTGATGTGATTTCCGTGTTTCCGTTCACATGAACTCACTTTATTTTTATTTTAACCTTTTTCAGACCAATTATTTAGGTAAACCCATATTTTATGCTACAGTGGCTTAGTCAGGCTGCGATTCAAGCAACTTACGCTACGTTCAATAACGCGATGGGTGTGCACACTTTGTTTGGCGCAGTGGGTTACAACATGAATGATTGTAATTACCTTCTAACTCTATCAGGTGGGTTTCACTAGGGAGTGATGATGATTTTAAAACAATATTTATTGGTATTTTTTCCATGATTCGTTTTGATTTACGACTCGACATTCCTCTTAAAAACATCTAAAAAAACTCGCTAGGTACTCAATATTGATGCAACAACATTTTAGCATAATGCAACAATGTCACGCTTTCGAGTTAATACTCTATTATTATTGTGTTTTGTTATGGCTAAATAAATCCGACTTAAAACTTAATACTCCTAAAAGTGAACTAGTTTTACGATTTTACTATCTTTGTTTTAGCGTCCGACGTCTATAAACCTCGATATTACCAAAGCAAATGGTTCCAGAGATATGGCTGCAAGTTTATCGTTTCTTAGTGGCATTTCTAGGGCCTTGCCCCCTTTAACTTATTTTATTGATATTTGTATTAATATTGTAAGGCTGAAGTTTGTTAGATTGTTGATTTGATCTAAACGGATGGCAAAAATGCGTTTGAGACGACTTAAACATGGAAAAGATTCACTTTGCCTATAAACCATAATACGAAATACTTAATAATGATTATTTTTTGAAAAAATATCTTATTGTGGTTTTCTGAGTTGAAGACGTCATTTGAGAACGTCGTAAAACTCACTCATGTGTGATATTGTATAAAAATTTTGCTTAAGATGTTCTCGACTTGAAATTTTCAATTCAACCATTAATCCTACTATAGCTGTCTGTTTGTTAGTTACTCTTTCACGTTAAAACTACTGAACAGATTTGGTTGAAACTTGGCACACATATAGTAGATAGCCTGGATTAAAACAAAGAATACTTTTTATCCCTATATTCCTACGAAAACGGGAACCACGCGGGTGAAACCATGGGCGGCCGCTAGTTTATTCTATTTTTTAAATAGAAATTGCAAATTCAAAAATCATAAACAGACCATTGATCTTTATAAAAACTTAAGTAAAACTAATTTAGAGTTATATGCTTAAAGTAAGAAAAAATGCCATTAGTTACATAACAGACTCCGTAACTTAGTTTTATTTCTAAAAAGCAATTTCCACTTTGCACACAAAAAAACTTTCGATAAACCTACCTGCCTACGTGAGCGAAATGGTGAGCACGGAACTTTATTAAGATCTCAAAACAAAGGCATATCTAAAGTAAGAAAAAAAAGACTACCGCCTACTGAACTTATAAATGGCAACTCGATAAAAATGTTGGGAGACGATAAACAAATGAAAATATGAACGAAGATTACGGTTAACTATAGGAATGCATATGCATATGTGCGCGTGGGCAGACATAAATGGTAGTAGAATGGACACCATACAAGACTTAGTGTATCATTTGCAATTACATGTTATTGTGGCTTTGTAGTATTTAGCCCGACCGAAGTTCAATGCCGCATTGTAAATGGATAGCTAAGCATTTATTTATGTCAATTTTATACTGATATTTATTGCGGCTTGGAATACATTAAAGAGTTCAGTTTTCTGTATCGTTTTAATTTTAGATTATGCAGATTTCATCTTGAAAGCATGGGATTAAAGCTTCAAATATGGAGGTATAAAGTTCACAAGTAAACTGAGTACGTAAGTAGGTACAAGATTCAAAATCTTTAGGTGTTTACTCTTCTATTTACTAGATGGCGCCCGTAACTTCGTCCGTGTACTTACTCTTTGTTACATGGAAGATTTAATACAATCTGTTTAGCCATTCTGGAGATTAGCCTGGGCAAAGGCTGAAAAATTGTTTGTTATGATTTAAACTTTAAAGCTCATTGAGTTTACTACAAACACGTGCTTTTACTATATATTTATTTGCATAGATAAACAATATGCTCGCTTAATTTTCGAACAATTTAATCTAATATTCTGTAAATATGATATTTGAACAGACTATTGGTATTTAAAACACTACATACTTTGCAACAGATACTCAAATCAAACCACAATTACGTCATTTCTAAAAGTAAAAGATAGGTACTTGACGACACGTCCATTCACCTGATATTTAGGGATCAGCCGCCTTATTCACAAACCTTCGGAAACTTTCCGAGAGCAGAATCTATGCATCTGTCATTGTCACTTCAAAATAGAGAAAGACAGTATAGATTTTGAGTCCGATTCCGTGTCCTATGGTTGTGAATCAGCCCGCTAGTCAATCCACCTGTCCATTATCAAATTCATTAATTATTTCCTAGCCTCGAATGACTTTTAACCCTACAAAAACAACGTCGGATAAAACTTGTAAGCTTCAAGCGCAAAGGCAAATATAGCCTTTCGCTAATCCTTTCCACAAGCAAACGCATAGCATTAAGGGAATCCTCCGCGTAATCCACTAGGAAAAGCCGACACGTCTCTGTCAACACTCAAGATCCCGATTGCGTTCAGTAGCGAAGTTCTCGGCATATTTACATTTTCACACATAAAGTAAATTCCTCGTATCCAGGAGTTGAACTGCGGGTAAACGAAAATAGCGATTCATCACAAGTTTTAATCTGTTCTAGAGTTTGGCCCACTTGCGGCTTAGGGTTGGCAGACGGGCGACTCAATTTGTGTCGACAAAGAAATAATTTACATGAGGTAAAAGTTTGAATCAAATGTTAGTCGTATTAAATGTAAGTTTTAATAATTTCAGCAAATTAACTTTTTGGACTGCAATTCTGTATTTTCGTTTTTGTGTAACTCAGGTACATACATACATAGGTACTGCACATTGTTTTCACGCCCAGTGTTGACTTTTCAGTTGTCTTTGCCATCACTGTCATTGCTACCAGCTGCAGGACACGAAGTATGTTTACAAGTATCGTTAAATTATTTTATTTATGTGATAAATAATAAACAAGAAATTATACTAGAAAAAGCAACTTGTCTCATGACGCCCTGACGGGATTTTCTAGTATATTTTCTTATTTTTTATGATTTTGTAATTTTTGCATTTTTCAATGCTATTTTTATACTTATGGTAAATTTTAAATAGAAAAATATTGGAAAAAATTAACTCGGCCACAAGTGAATTTTCAAACGGGAACCCGCGACCTTTGGAAATCCGGTCCAAAGCCCTAACCGCTGAGCTACCGAGACTTGCGATCCACCGTCGAAATTCTCCAATACTTTTATATTTTTAATACGCTGTAGGCCAGCGTTGTCACATCAATGCTAGGAATATCCTTGCATTCGAAAGAAACATCTTTTCAGGTGTTTAACGATCGATTAAGATGCAACTGCCAATAATTATTAATTATTGGCAGTTGCATCTTAATTATTATATTTTCTTGTTTTATATTTATTACATAAAAATAGCATTGTTAAATGCAATTTTTATAAAGTTATACTATGATGGCTGTTTCATTTTAATCGATAGTCAAACATTTGTAAAGATGTTTCTTTTGAATGCGAGAATATTTCTCTCATTGATGAAACGACGGTGTCCAACACGGTAGAAAGGTAAATATATACTAGAAAAATTAGTATCTCTGTAGAATAATTAGATTCCCACGGATGCGGGTTCGAATCCCGTCAGGGCGACATGAGACTAGTTGCTTTTTTCTAGTATATTATCTTGTTTAATATTTATCACTACAATAAGTACCTAGATTTAAAACAATAAAAATATTTTTATTACAATTTGCTCGTCTGCAAAGCCCCATTTGGCATGCAATATTTGGACTCTGCGGTAATTGCGGCCCACCTTTGCGACCGTAAGCACAACATATTTTACTTAGAATCGGCCGAAAAAGGTTTTATTTTCACTTTGGTCGCGTGACAACAAGCACGCAACTCACGATTTCTAATATTTTCGTCATTATGGTATTTTGTTTACGGTCCGCTAATTGGGATGTGAAAATTTTATTGTTTTAGTAATTGGATATTGTGTGTCTTAGAATGTACTGATTGGTTTTAGATATTTAAAGTAAAATTAAAGTAGTTATATGAAGTAGATGAAAACAATAATTTTCAAGTAAAAAAAATATGCGATAGGTTAGTAAAATGTCATAAGTTATAACTTGTGACCTTTTTTTATCTATGTCTAATATAATAATTTGGCCAATTTGTAGTTACAGACAGGTGGCTTGAATGAATTTTGATAGAAAGAGACATAACACTTAACCGCCATACAACCATATTAAGGTAACCATACAACTTCATACTAGTAGGCGTATCATAAAATGGTTAGGTATTTATGTCTGAGAGTGTATCATAAATTTTATTTATAATTTGTTTTTGGAAAGGTCAAAAACTGTGTGATCGTAGTGAAAACACAAAATAACCTAGATTCAAAATAAATTATGATTGATTACAGATTAATAGCTTAACGTAGGTTTTTGTTAAAAAAACATCAAGTTACCTAGGTTTATCGAGCATCTAAAAGCACGAGCCAGGTTTAAGTTTACGAAAGTTATATTTATAGAAGTACCATTAGTGTAATACCTTCAATTTCTTTTTTATATAAATAATGTAAGTCATCAAAACACAAAGCTGCAATTTGTTATTTTTCTTTCATAATACTCGTAGTTAATATTTTTTTTAAGTCCTGATAATTGCTTAGATTATGGTGAAATTAATTCCTATCTCTTTAGTTAGAGCCAGTATAAGGTCTAGAAAAAGGCTGCGCATCTCGTCATATATATGACCAAGACATTTTCCGAAATCACACCTGCCCAGAGAGAGATTACACCAACTAACAACCTACAAAAGTAAATTCTTGTTAACTTTTCACGCCTTAACCACGAAACCAAAATGGATCAATTTTTGCCGACATCAATAACAGACGGTGGTTATCAATTTGTCGCGTAAATATATATACCCGCATCCTTGGGAGTCCGGCCCAATGCACTAACCAACTTAGTTAGCATTGGGCCGGACTCCCAAGGTGCGGGTTCGAGTCCCGTCAGGGCGACATGAGACTAGTTGCTTTTTTCTAGTATATTTTCTTGTTTAATATTTATCACATAAAAATAGCATTGTAAAATACAAAATTTAAAAGTTATAATTATGATAAATTTTTAAATAGAAAAATATTGGAAACAACAACTCGGCCATAAGTGAATTCTCAGTAACATCTGAGAATTACTATACTACTCAAATAATACTATTCAAAGATTTATCATAAATATATGATATGGATTGATGGGCAAGGAGTACGTACTATATATACTTAATCATTTAGCTGAACATGACAATTAAAACACCCTTTTAATACGTAACATAGAATTTTTGGTTTGCGTCGCGGTGCATAATAATATTCTCCAATGGTATCTCGTGTTTATAAGCTTTATAGCAGTGTTAAGATGCAATGTATAATTATCAAGTCGATTAAGCCCTGTATTAATAAACAAACCCAAGCAACAATATTTCACAAGCATTGTTTACACTTTACACGTACATCATTGGAAAATAGACTTTATTACCGACGCATAACGACTATGGACCATTACCTCTTTAATGATGCTGTTTATGCGCAACATGGAAAATGGCCGATATTTCAAATGCTCTAAATGATCGTCGATGGATTGAAGTGTAATAAAGTTTGTTTGAAGTGGAACTATTAAGGAAAATGTATATTGTTGCTTAGGAGGTTAGCACACTACCAGGGTAAGGCATTCAGTCAGGCCCACAGACCACAAGATAAAGTTAAGTAACATTTTCTTAAGAAAAAGCATATTAACCCGGCGACATCCACGTTGGGTCATAATGACCCGAACGTTTTAAAATTGTGGGTTTTTAAATCTTGGTACGATAGTATCGTGAGATAGATGCGTTCAAACTTGAAAAAGGTAAACTTGACCCAACGTTGTATTCGGTGTAACAATTTCGTGCTATAGTAGTATGACGTATTTTTTAAATTGTTTGGTTGTTTTTGTTATGGCATAGCATAAAATATGATAATAATACACCGAGACAACCAAATAACATCGCACATACCTAAAAGAATTGGATTAGATTAGATTCAGAAGCGAGCATAATTGTATGTATATAAAATGTATGAATGTAAAATATTTTTGTTTAATGTACGACGGGGAGACTCTTTGCCTTCCTTCCATCTTGAGGCTTGCTTCCATCTTCAGCCTTACCAACACTTAACATATGTATATGTTAAGTGTTGGTAAGGCTGAAGATGGAAGCAAGCCTCTACCGGAATCCTCAGCTACTGAAGCTCTGGCTATCTTATCTCGAACTGCAGGAACACAACAATGCTGAGAACATTGTTTTTATAGCGTCAGGCTTAGATAAGATGGTGGTAGCTAGCCAGGCGGACTTACTACAAGTCCTTCCACCAACCAAACCCAGATTCCCAGCGGGGATACAATATGTATCCCCACTGGGAATCGAACCCGGGACCCCTGGGTCTGATACTGGTTGTTGTATCACTAGACCACAGAGGCAGTTGAAGTTTATCTGCCCTCAATACATCATTTCTTGTTGCACGAATTTTGCAAATTATATATCAAAAGATAGTTTTGCTGTCTATACCATACAATTTTAACAATTTAATGTCTATACCAATCTATACATACAATTTTAACACAAACATGACAAAATCAAAGCAAACATAAAACAAAAGACTTCTCGAATTCGACCCATTTCCAAAACTTTCCCCCGCCATTTTTAAACAAGCGCGCATCAACAGAATAAATTGCGTTAATTTTACGAAGCTTACGTCAAAAATGGCTCATTTAATATTAATAGTCCATTACTGGTAAGCTTCTACAGGCGATCGGCTCTTTGTAACGCAACACCGCCGTCAACTTTTAATTGAGCTTGTCAGTCAATATAAAACGATGTACAATACAGTATCCATTTGATAGTCCTATGGGAATCTCGCCGGTTATTCGATTAAGCTTTTGTTACTTAGATGTAGTACAGTCAACAGCAGGTAAGACTTTACAACTTTACGACTTGCTATACAAAAACCACCGCTATTACGAGCGCTGTAAAGGCTAGAAAGGTCAGAGTGTAAGACTATTTGAACTGCAGAGGTGTGTACAACTAGCAGGACGTTGGGAATGGCAGTACTTGGATGAATATCAACCTTGAGTCATGGGATGAGGGTGGAAAATTTTGGTCCATACATTAGTGTGCGATGACATGTAAACTATTTTATGTCATAATTAAGCTTGATGATGATCCTTTCAAAAACGAAGGAAGTCTAAAAAAAGAACTTAAATAACGTCAGAGACATAGTCATAGATGTTTATACAGTGGTGGTCAGATAAACGACACTAGAACCAAGGCTCTAAAGCCTTGGTTCTCTGCCAAGGATTGACCGAGCAGTGGTCTGATAATGGCTATCCAGGGAGTAAATAGAAGAGATCAAGATTGCTATACACGCCCAACTGATCTGATCTTCATTCAAAAAGATGTAGGGATCTATGTTTTCAGTTTCAGGAATTCCACACATTTTTTTTTTTTTTATGATTTTGTAATTTTTGCATTTTTCAATGCTATTTTTATACTTATGGTAAATTTTAAATAGAAAAATATTGGAAAAAATTAACTCGACCACAAGTGAATTCTCTCTCGGTAGCTCAGCGGTTAGAGCATTGGACCGGATTTCCAAAGGTCGCGGGTTCGATTCCCGTCTGAGAATTCACTTGTGGTCGAGTTAATTTTTTCCAATATTTTTCTATTTAAAATTTACCATAAATTCCATACATTTGTATGGTATTTTTTCTCTTTTTTTAAACATACATTTCTTAGAATGTAGATCAGCTAGTTGATTATCTAACTCTGTTGCCAACAGATTTTGATTGAAATTGATTGAAAGTGCAGTTACATTGCTGCTTTCGTGAGATAGTTGTCACATTGCTATTTACTAAAGCAGCAATGTGACAGCACTTTCAATCAAACGTTGATAAAAACAAGTTAGATAATCAGGGGGCTGATAAGTCGGGTATGTTAGCAATCTGGATCTCCTCTATTGGCCCTTATCTGATCACATCTCGGTCATTGGCATAGAGAACCAACGCTCCAAAGTTACCTCATTTGTATGAAAATCTACTAGTTTTGTTAATTATGTGACCACCACTGTATATATTTCAACACATAAATACTTATATATGTATAATTATATGTATTAATATCCGGTAATGTGACGTTATCCTAGTATCCCATAACACAAGCCTTACAGTGCTTACTTTGGGGCTGGGTAATTTGGTGTGAGTGTAAGAATTATTTATTTATAATTATTACATTTTGGCCCGTTTTACACGTTATAAAGTTAGAATTGCATAATATGTGTGTATGTTCCCCCGTCTTAGATAAAAAAGGTTCTCAAATGTACTGGTTACAAAGAAATTAATGTTCAATCATGTCTCAGTGAAAATTAAATGTGAATTCACTGACAAACTAGAAAGTCAGGGAATTAACCAAGAAAAGTAAAAACAAAGAAAGCCACTTGACTAAAAAAAGAAAATACCTATATCCAATAAAACAGATAATCAAAAACTCTAGTCTAAGGGCCCATAAAAGGAGATTACTGGACTAGTTTTATTAAGCCTTGCAGTATACGGCCGTCTTTCGATTTGTAATAAATCAAGAGTTTAATTGACCGAAAAATAAAGGGATTAATACTGATCCCTTTAACAGAAATAGTTTGGTACCCTGTAGACCTTATTTATGGTGATGGCCTTTTTAGTTCTATCTCTTTGGGATCTGTTTAGTTGCTGATTGTTAAATTTTTCTTTTTTATTTCAGTTAAGAGGCTGTAACTCAAATCTTGAGTTTTCTTGTTAGTAGCGGAAATAATAAATAATTGAGCTTATCATTCATTCTTTGGGCTTTTTAATTATTTATTTGATATTTACAAAAGTAAGGGCCAGTGCCATACATTTTTTTTATAATAACGAGCAGGTATTAAACCTTCATCCTACTTGGTAATCGGCAAACATGGTCGAATTGAAATAAATTTAATTGATAAATGGTCATAGAATAATAGGTGATCAATTTTTTAATAAAATCAGAAGTTGTTGATACTAAACCGACCTAATACAAGTTAGATAGGTAAATCAAACTTTTAGTTGGATGCATGGTTAAACGTTTACTATTTTAAAAAATGATAGAAAAAAACATTGAGAATAAGCTATGATATGAGGAGCAGATGTACAAACAGAATAAATGGCAGCCAGAACGCATATTAAAGCAAGTTTTAGGGCTAAAGTTTATTTATCATAATTCGGAGGTTATAAACCGATTCCTGTTTATACAATCTGAAGTTTAACTAATAAGGGCCATTAAAATTCGGGTGTAACAACACGCTATCCATACAAAAGATATATAACGACGTATGTTTTCAAACACCGGGGTCGTATAATTTTATAACTGCCTATCGACAAAGTTTTGTGTACCATCAAGAAATACGGTGCAAGTTATTTTGTCTGTTCGAGCATTAGCAATAAAGATGATTTTGAGTTAGCAGGAGTATTTAGGTTTCACATTATTTGTATAACTTTAGACAGTGGCTCAAACATCTTTGACAAAATCCAATCAACTAATCTTCGCTACAGACGATTCGGACACGCTTGCGTCATAAAAATGGTATACCGACTCTTTTGAAATCTAACGGATAATAAAATTTTATTGTGCATTTCAATTTAATATCGTAAACGGTATTAAAATAATGTACCGTATAGATTTGATTAGAACAATCTCGGCTCTAACTAAGGGTTATGTGTTTAATAATCCATAAATCATGGTTGGTATTACTATTATGTAACCTTCGTCGTCTCAGCCACTAGCACCAGCAGCTGCTGAGTATAGGCCTCCCCCAAAAGGGGGGATTTGCCATAATCGCTACGCTTGGCAAGCGGGTTGGCGATCGCAGTATGGTCAAATTTTGTAGGAGACGCTGCTGCCCGTCTCCTGAAGGCTGAGTCCCTTAGTCGCCTTTTACGACACCCACGGGATGAGAGGGGATAGTGCTATTCTAAGCCGACACTACACAGCTATGTAACCTTATACTAGATCAATACTTAACATCAGAAATGATTAAGGCTCGTTCATAAAAAAAAATTGCGTTGACCCAAAATTAAGATTCCAATTCCAAATATAAGAAGAATTGGGGGGTCAAGAAGAAGATGCCTAATTTGTATTAATGTTAATCATACTTATGCATTTCATTTTTGGGCACACTGGGCAAAGGCTTAAAATCTCAATATTAATTACCTGTTAAAATCTATTAAGCTTATAAACTGAAACTGCATATTCTTTAACATCCACCTGAAAAGAATCAACTACGATAGCAAAAAATATTGGATACAAAATGAAACCGCAGTCCAAGATTCTCCAAAAGCCTTGTCTATTAAAGTCGGTTTTTTCTTACTGGTCTTAAACTGAAACAATCTTGACGAGACTTATTATTGAAGTGTAACGAAAAAAAAATACATGTTAATGTGAATCTATACCTTTCAAGACAAAACAACTATTGAGTACAAAGATAATTTTGTAATATCTTTCTTTGTTTTATGTTCTAAGGAAACCTGTAAAAGACATGTAAAGATTGATAACATTCTAAGACAAGTAAGAAAAAACAGACTTTAGAATTACTTTTTCGCTGAAAGACTATTCATGTTATCTTATTATCTTCCAAACACACTATGCTAACACGCACCATCGCATACATATAGGAACACTAATACAAAAATACGCACATACACGCACACATACACGCACATACACACATATATACAAAATCTAGGATAATGTTTGTCTTTGTTAATAAAATAAATTGCTAAATATGTTAAGACTAGCACTAGTTAATCTTAACACCTACCTAGCTGTAGTCATATTATGTAAGATTTGCTCCACCTTAATGCTAGCTAATATGTAAAATGTGACCAGCACTGTTGGATTCATAATCATTGTATCTGAATACTTATACTTAGTTTTATAATTGAAATATTATGAATCTGTTTGTGGTCCTTTAAATAAAATAAAAAAATTTTTTTTGGATGAATTGAAAGCAAGGTCACTGAAAGGTTATCGATACTCATAAAAAAAAACACAGCTCACTGTTACTAATAAAAGCAGGTACAGTTTAATATATTTTTTCATCAAGCAGTTCATAAAGTCAAGTTAATTTCCTTAAAATTAACCGAGTAAAAATATAATTTTGCACCGGAAGATTCTTTTAATTAAGTCCAGAGTCAACATTAGTTAAAATTTCAACCAAACCGGCTTTTAAATTAAAAGCTTTTCTGACATATTTATTGAAGGTTTCGAGGGATTTTGTGCCATTAAGAATATACTTAGTTTTGAAGATAAAGGATTAACAAAAATATTAAAAAGAGATTATGGGTTGCAAATAAATAAATAACATTTTCCGGTTTCATTTGTTCTCATAATGAATAAAGTGAGTCACTGTTTTTATTTAGTCAAAGAAAATTAAATTAGTTTACCTAGACTTCCAAAATTAATGTTATCAATTCAAAAAGTATGTAGTTATAATAATGATTTTGAGTGGCATTTATAGCTCGTGTAAGTCTATTTTATCTTCTAATTAGGTTCAACGAATTGTTGGTTTTTGTGGATAAATAGGTTGGATGTAACAGGAATAATGCTACTTTGCTTTTAAATAAATGTGTTACTTACGTACATCTTATGTTTTGGCGCGCACTGTTCATTGAAATAAAACAACTTTTACGGATATCAAACGCGCTATATTTCCACGAACTACGTTGTAATTGTCCGTATTTTTAGGTTTTTTAGGGGTTTTTTGATTTTCCGACGTTTCGGCACCTTTACAGCTGCCGTGGTCACGGGATGATAGTTCGTGGAAATATAGCGCGTTTGATATCCGTAAAAGTTGTTTTATTTCAAATGTGTTACTTTTAAATATTTGCGAAGAATTACTTACCTTTTCACCCATAACATTTATATTTTTTATTACTCTTTTCATGTCTTGCTTAAATAAAAAATCGCAAGTGCAAAAATAAAACTTTAAGTATTTGGTCCTTGCACCAAATTATTGAACATTTTGTGGAGCAGCCATAAACGTATTAAGTACTTCCCAAAAATATAATTCCTCCATAAAACTTCAAAAAAGAGATTAAAAATATAACCATTACAAAAGGAGCTTACACACAGTCGTAAAAATCGCATTTGAATACACATGGCTTCAGCCTTACTAATTGAGATGTTTGTCGACTAAACGTGCGATTAGTCGCTTATAAATTCCTTAGTTAATGCGGAGTCCGGGCTCAGAGCGGAGTCGCGGCGATTATGAATTTGTGATGCAGCGCCACGCTGCGTTTTACGGGTTAATGTGGTTGGACCCTTATTAGAAAACAAGCATTTTTTTTAAGATAGTTATTATAATGTTTTATATCAGAACTGTAATTACGATTGGAGAAAAGTTTGAAAATGATAAGTGTAAAAATTTAATATTTTTGTTATGACGAAATACTTAGATGAGATGGCGGTAGCTACCGCCGCCGCCTGGTTAGCTAACCAGGCGGTCTTTGAACAAGCCCTGGCACTACCTGATATGAGTATAATATGAACCCCACAAGGAATCGATCTTGGGACCTCTGGACCTAATACCAGTGGTGTTACCATCTGATCCACGGATCTGGCTAAAACACTACTCCATTCTGCTATTAACCCATTTCCGCTCATAAAGTTTTCACCGTAAAATTATAAAGTAAGTAAGTTAAAACGTGAATACATTATTTTCGTTTTTTTATTATATAACTCGTCTCGAGTTCGTCGCCTGTAAAAGATGCTTTTAATGTTTGTTACTTACACCGGTATAGGCACGCATTGTAAAATAAAAAGCATTACTGTGTTCAGATTAAACGTATTTGATATATCAATTTGTACTCTGGCAACTTAAATGGATTTATTTCGTTCCGAGACTGTGTTAAACGGGCAATATTATACGGAATGTAAAGATGAAAATTTCTCTTTGTTCTTTGTTTTGTTACTTTGATTTTATAGTCGTGTGGAGGTAAGAATAAGATGTGAAATTGATTTTTAAAATGAACGGTTTGAGATAAATTGTAAAAAGTACCTGTTTTAACTTTTTGGCAAGTGGATAAGAGATTACTTTGTATTCTGTAATAACAGGTGTCAGAAAGTAATAAAGAAAATAATACACTTGACGAATGAATTTTTAAAGGCTTGGTTTTAATGTACTTTGTTACGGGCTTATAATTAAATATCGATAAACTATGTTCCGCGAACAATTCGAAGTTACCATGCAACCAACTACAAAAAGTTAAAAAATAACTTTTTGGAGTCGGTGCCAACTTAGGCAGCGATGGTGCATATAATACATTGTACTTCTATTCTTTTATTTTTCTTGCCTTGGCTAGCAACAACTTTTTCCTTTTTGTGTCGTTTTTTTATTTTTGTATTAATTGTTTTTTATTTAATAGTGTTTAAAGTAAGAATAAGCCTCGTACTTTCTTACATAAAAAATTGGTCCATAAACGATGAAGTCATGCGATGTTTTTGCAAATAAAGCAAGCAAGTATTTTCAATATTTCCTGAAAACTACTTAACCATATAAAAAAAAAATTACACCAATTTGGGAACAAACCTGAAGTAATAACGTTTGTACTATTTCAATTACCCAGTAATTGGTGAACATATAAAAATAAAACAAATATACAGAGGAACATAGAAACTCCTTCTTTCTTTTAAATCGGTTAAAAATTACACGTTTTTTTTTCTTCTTTTATTTGAACCTACCTAATTGTAAAATAAATAACAGCTTTAAAAAAAAAACTGACGAGTTTTTTTCCGAATTACAAAGGTATCCATGACATAATACTATCAAGAACGTACATGATTACGTCTATTGATACAGTGTAATTTCGCACAAACATTTACTAATTCACAAATATTAAAGTGGTGCAAAAAATTGACACGCTCTATCAATGTAATAGGCTGTATGTTATAAACTGTTTTGCCTATTCCATCACATTATATGAATCTTTAAAAAGTCAGTTAAGAAGAGGTTAACGAACGCAGCAAAACACTTGCATGACTTAGCGTTAAGTTATAGGCTGTAACGATTTTGGTTCTACAGCTGTACTAGGGGTGTACCTAGGGGTACTAGGGGTACTATACTAGGTGTACCTAGGGTTTTCTAAGGGGCCGCTATAATAATAAAAACATCATTGGCATTCTATCCAAAAAGTAATGTTAAAAAGATAGCTAGATTTAGCCGGTTTCTGTATTG
Source organism: Chrysoteuchia culmella (assembly GCA_910589605.1). Lineage (NCBI taxonomy): Eukaryota > Metazoa > Arthropoda > Insecta > Lepidoptera > Crambidae > Chrysoteuchia > Chrysoteuchia culmella. Next base: position 16,208,346 of record OU342653.1, read on the forward strand.
AATAACGTTGAGAACGTCTCAAACTGAACTCAAACTAATATCTTCATATACCTAATACATTTTTTTTATATAAAAACAATAATCCAGCCAGCCAAAGAATTCTACATTGCACTTCTATTACTTTTATTTTTTTACCGTGACTGGCACCGACTCCAAACGATTTATATTTTTATTTTTAAAGTCGGTTTTTTTATAAATAGTTTTTTATTTCAAAATTTCTAAAGTCAAAAACAGTACCATATATATATATAGTTTACTGCAAATCAAAATGAACTCGTCATCGCAGTTTAGTATTTCTAGCAGAGAACTATTACGTACGCAATTACAGCCGTGTTTCAAGATTTCCAGAAAACCACTGAACCGATTTCAAAAAAGAGATCAATTCGAGGACAAACCTGATGTTTATGGTAAATTTTAAATAGAAAAAAAGACCGTAAGAGCATTGGACCGGATTTCCAAAGGTCGCGGGTTCGATTCCCGTCTGAGATTTCACTTGTGGCCGAGTTAATTTTTTCCAATATTTTTCTATTTAAAATTTACCATAAACATCAGGTTTGTTCGCATTGATCGCATTGAAAAATGCAAAAATGACAAAATCATAAACCTGATGTTATATAGCGTTTGAATCATTGGAATCGGTTAGGCCGTCTTCCAGTAATCGGCAAAATCATGCACGAGTACCTTTGTCACACCCAAGTATAGTATTGGGTTTGGTTGGTGGTAGAACTTCTCCTTTGTCCATCTGGCCAACTACCACAGTCTTCTACAAGTCTTCGGCATAACATTTGTGTTCCAGCAGTGAGATAACATAGGCAGTTCAGTTCTTAAGTCAGTGATGAGGATTTCGAGAGAAGCGCTATTCCACCTATTTTTTGGAATTGGCCTTTTCTATTTTTCACAGAAATTCCGCCAAGTTCCTGTAAAGAAAGATACTTTAGCCTTATCTGGATATACTGGATGTAAGGCTTATGTCAGGTATAATGAAAGTTGTAAGCGTTGATGAAGGCTCCCCGTTAAAGAATTTGTAGATTTAAAAAATGCAATCTCTCATCACTTGTACGCCGTGTAAAAGAGAAGCAGTGATACGACTCTCGCATCATCGGTCAATTACAAAAAGCTAATCCTGTGGAGGCACTTAATGAATCATTATGGCTGTGCGGACCGCGCGACGGGTGATACGGTCTTATTCATAGTGCTGGTGCTTTTTGAACTTTACGACACAGACGATTTGGTAACCTAACAAGACAATTCGAGTTTAAGCTAAATTTAGTTTCTATTATCGTGAATAATATTTGAGAGGTAAGTTTCAAATCCCTTAGGCGTCAAGTGTATAACGTCGCATTGCGACAGAAACACGCGTAAGCAAAAAAAAACCTCTAGCTAAACTACTATGTTTACATCGTTTTAACTTCACTGTGTAATAGAACAAACAAGATGAAACACCCAAACATTAGAAACGTTATTAAAACACCTTTCATAATATAAATGTATGAAAAAGAAACCTATTTTGCTGCTACACACATTTTTCTCAACCATAATTGCGATAAAAAGCAGCCTACACTATGAATAGCGCCAAACGTAAGGCGGTTCGGACACTTGAGCGAGTCGGAGTCAAAGGCGAGGCACGTCAACATCACTCATGCACCATCGCTGACCTTGTACTGTGATGTGCCGAGATAGTTCACCGATATGGAATTTTTGAAGAATTTGATTGGAGTAAACAAAATACGTCTTCATGTTACGTTTAAAAAAGCTCGTTCCGCATCTTCATAAAAATAACTTCACAGTGCCAACTTGGGTAGATCATAAAATGTGAAAGATTTGATGTTTGTTGCTCAATAACTCAAAAACGACTGAACAGATTTGGATGAAAGTTGACACACTGATAGTAATTATCCTGGTTTAAAACTAAGGATACAATTGATCCCGATATTGTTAAGGGAATGGCAACCACGCAGGTGTAACTGCAAGCGGCCTCTAGTTATTAAAAATGTAAAACGACGCTTACCTTTACTTCTTCTTTTATAAAAAAAATATTACTACAAAAAAACGTCTTTAAAATTGAGAAATAGTTATTAAAAATCATTTTTAGACATGAAAAAGCACTTAATATTGTGCTTTGAATATTTATTTGCGAGATTCCAAGAGTCGTCTTAATGCCCGCTTTTTGAGAGGCAAGCAGTTCAGAAAATCGGGTTTCTAATTAATTATTTATCAGGCTTTTAAAGAAGCAAGAGGCAGCCGTAATGAGTCTACTTAAAAATATCAGGGCAGAGACCACTGTACATGTAGAATAAAGAGCTCTTGTAATTCGGAGTAATCATTCTGAGAACGGCATTTTGTAAAAATATTAACTACCGTTACTAAGGTAATGTTTGCATGCGAAACCACCCTTGCTGGGGAATCTTGAGCCTTACTACCTTCGTGTTAAATGTGAGGGTTGCTGAGTTGCAATTGTTGAGGTGGAGACTTACTTTGAGCACGCGCTGCCTACGGGCGTAAGCAAAACAGACCAACGTCGAACGACGTTGTTATAAAACGATTAACTGAGCATCGCGTATTATGTGCGTAAGCGTTCTCAAGGAATAACGTTATGAAAATTAGTTACACTCTCATCTTTTTACTTCAGGTGCAACGATAGGCTTATAATATTTTCTCAAGCATGCTGTTTTGCAATTCCGTGTAATGTGGCTTTCGTTAAACCTAAATTGAACCTTGCTCCCTTATACGCAAGAACTATTTCAGTCTCCTTCTTTATAATCTGTAGTGATACCTAATTTTTATTGCTATACATTAGGATAAGTGTCAAATTTGCAGTACGTTACAGATAATGTGTCGTTGATTGTAGTCCTTAAACGAATTTTCTGCAAATGCTTTTTCTATTTTATGTTAAAGTAAGGTGTAGACTTGAAATATGATGATATTAATCTACTTTTTAAATGAAATATAGTTATACTTATGATGATGATGATAGTTATACTTATTCTAGGCATAATTTGAGGGCCTCATCTAATTTCTATTATTTTATTTATTAATAATTAATAATTATTAATCCTACTTATATTATATAAATGTGAAAGTTTGGATGTTTGTTACTTAATCACGTAAAAACACACATATAGTTTATAGCCTGTTTTAAAACGTAGGGTACGTTTCCGATCCTGAAACTCCCACTAGAACAGGAACCGTGCAGGTGAAACCGCGGGCTGCCACTATTTAAAATATATGCAAAATATTTATTTAGTTAATCATATTCATTAATAAGAATATGATTCGGTGTGAACTTCGTCTTTTGTGTAAATGGTGATTCGCAAAAAACGTGCTTATTTATTTAGAAAAAGTAATGAGTCATTTATAAAGCTTCGTTTAAAACAAAGGGTCTATTATATAGACTTTTATTTGTCCATTAAAACTTGTTTTCATGTCACGTAATGACCTATTTATTAAACTTACAAGGTCAACAAAAAATTCAAAAGGGCGTTTTCGTAAACAAGTGAGTCATATTAGGTACCAACCTATTGTATTTTTTTCACCAACAATTCTTTCACAATCCAAATAATATAACAAAAAGAAAAGAATCACGTAAATCAGTTCAGAAACCTCGGCGTAATAAGGTGTACTTCACAGGTACATAAAAAAATATACCAACTGAATTGAGAACCTCCTCCTTTTTGGAAGTCGGTTAAAATTCGGAATTACCGAGATTCTAGACGTGTGTGCAGTGTTAACTTTTAACCCGCCGTCGCTCGCTCTTATTTATGACGTCATCAGTCGCGTGGGGTTATATAGATATATAGATATATATAGGGTTATATAGAGATATAACTTCAATTATATCTCACTTGACAGGGTTGATATATCAGAGGAAAATGCTCAAACAAATTTATTGTGTTCTATCAGTATTATAAATCAAATACAGACTGAAATATATTGCTAGGCAAATATATACTTTAACATCGCCAATATCGAACATTGTTGATAAAATATGTACCTTTATAGTAAACGAAATCATATTACTTAATAAATAAATGTTTATACAAAAACAAGCGCCTGCTCCCAGTTTGTCCGTACGAATGTCGAAGTACTTAAGTATACAGCAAAAAATATTCTAGTAGTGAACTATGGACCTCGTTCATATAATTGAATAATAAAAAATAAAACTTTCTACTGTATTCTAAATTTCAAACAAATGTCTGACCCAACTTTTTTTATTTCATCCCCTCAAGGGTAGAATTTTTAATATCCCTTCTTAAAGGATCGAACGTCGAAATAAATATTTAAATTCACCCAGAATAATCCAGTGGTTTGCTGGGCGTTGATAATTAAGTCAGACTTTTAAATACCTAAGTTTAATTCAAGAATAGCGACAGACACGGGTCTTTATTACCCCCTACAAGATTTGTTTTTGCAGTTTAACCTAGTTCTTAGTAAGCACTTATGTCTGCTGATGATAAATTCGATAAGAGTATGTCCAATCAAATTCATCATCAGATAAGTATTCTAATATTCCCACTGGTAGGGACCAGGAACCATATTATAAGAATTGGCGTTTAGGGTACAGGCTTTCTTTAGGGATTGATGAGGTTTATGTGTCATGACCCACCACGCGGGCTCATTACGGATTGGTCACTTGTGGTCACCCCTCCCGTGACCTACCATTGCAAGATTTGCTTTAGTTCCAAATTGGTATGCCGAATGTGCTAACAACTGCGCCACCAGCGTCTTTACTAAATGTACCTTGAGTAGACTCCCCCATAGGGTTTTGATCGGGTATAGTTAGGAGTAAGCTTAAAATAAAACTGACTTCTAAACATACCCGATTTGAGGTGTCGTAATCGGGTATAATTAGAAGCTAACGATTTGTTATCACTTACTACTAAATATATCTGGACAGAGCATTGACTGACTGATTCATCATCTTAGAGTCTAAGCTACCTATAGCTGGAAAATAATAATTTTAACAGTACTTTTTTATAATGCTTAAAGATAATAATAAAAACAGTGTAGGTATATAATACTATATTTATTGAGATAATAAATCAAATAAAAATAGTTATTTAGAATTTCAATTTATTTACATTTTGTATGTAGCCTGTAACTATACCCGGTTTCGGTCAAGTAAGTTATAATGTCGAAATCGAGTATATTTAGTTGCGCTTTATTTTAAAATAGTGCTCCTAAATATATCCGAGCTGGGTGTTTTGGGTGGTCTTGGTGAGGTACATTTAGCGGAGTCACTTTACAAACAACATCTCCAAACTATACCCGACGCCGGTCAGCTTCATGACGTCACCGGCGTTCCCACAAGGTACATTTAGAAAAGACGCGCGCCACCAAGCTCCTCTGCAAATAAATTTTAAAACAAACAGCCAAAACAACTTTCGCAGTTATAATATCAGTTTCAATCATTGAGAATACCTATCATTTTACTAGTAAACGAAATAACATAATAATTGTTCTCGATACTAATGTTTATATAACTATATTTATTGTATTTTTCTTTCATAAGGTCTACAATCATGAGATTTCGCCTAAAGCTATGATTGTATTATCCAGTTTATGTAGACATTTGCTTTAAGTTTTGATTCTACAATGTCGTGGGTCTATTTTGGCTAGTCGCCGTTTATTTCACATTAAAATATTGCGTTACAAACAAAAATTAGGAGTTATTGCGTCTATAAATTGATGTGATTACTTTCTATAACATTTGGCTTGCGTAGGAAATTAGGGACAGACAACAGCTTATTGTTTCCGGTCTATAGGTATACCTTTTAGACCCCGAAATCTGAGACACAATAGATAAATCTATTGTTCTTTGGACACCGGTGTCCTTTTCATGATCATGATCCCCACTTTAACCAAAAATTTTACTTACTTTTTTAAATTAGAACCGAAAAGTCGTTGCATTCTTCAAGTTTGACTCAATTTGACAATTTAATATTAATAACTCTTTTCTAAAAAAACTCATTCGAATTATGTTTCGATAAATACTTATTTTCTTTGTAAACTCCTTGGCGACAAAACTCTTTTCTCATCACCATTCGAAAAGCGTTCGAAATTTAAACTTGCAAGGGTAGGGACCTGCAAACTGACCTCGTCCGTACCCCATTTGTAGTAGTGCGATTCCCTTCGGTCTTTGGTTACTGGCATGCGTTCTAAAAATAAAACGACCAACTACGAAACACATGTCATTTGTCAGCGTTTCGCTTACATGACGTCGAGTAATTTACGATGTTCCTCGATGATGCTTTCAAGTGGCTCGCTTTAAAATTTTTGGCAGATTTTAGTACAAGAAACGGTGCTTTTTCTTGCTGAAGATGGCAGTGAGGACAGTAAAATGACTGAAGGTGATGAAAATAGTGCAAGCATAATATTTTTTTGAATATATTACTTAATTATTTTTGTTTTAGTATGATGTTACTTGTAAATAAAAGACAGCAACTAATTAATCAAATGTAGACATATAATCGTAAGAAACTCTTGACTTAAGGGCTCCGTATATGGTACGATCGGTCGTTGCGATCCGTCCTAACGACCGATCGTAACGACTAATCGTTAGTGTAAGTATGTGAAAATCGTCAATGATTTACTTCGCAGAAGATATGAAATTCATACAATGATGAATCATAACTACTGATCATAACGACCAATCGTTTTTGTGACCGGCAAACTGTGAACAATCGGTCGTTACCATTGGTCGTCACGATCGGTCATCACGAACGGATCGTTCTGTATATGGAGCATTTTAAACTCTATCTCAGAACTCGTTTAAAAAATATATATTTTGCAACATTGCTTATTGCTTTATACACAAAAAAATAAAATTATTCATAACAGGCGACGGTCACAATTTTTAAATTCACATGAGAGGACTTTCAAAATATATTGTAGGCAGTATGCAGTCGTTATTCACATGATGTATAGCGTTCAAAATTAGGTCGGATTAGTGATTTCACGGCCCTTTTAGTCCTTTTAAAACATATTCGGTTTCAAGCCACCGCGGAGAGGAAATGAAAAAATTCTCTCGTCGTGCTTTGTTTGTTTATCTGAATGAAGCTGAAGTCATCCAACCAAAAGAAGACTGAACAGACGTTTTTATCCCTTTTTTTATGCATTAATTTACTCAGAAATTTTATGGTTTTGGAATTGATATCGCGTAATAAAGAATTTCATATTTTTCTCAGTCTATCATCGATTATTAGTTACATTAAGAAACGGTTATAGACCATTTATCTTAGGGAAACCGTGATACTACTTAAAAAAATAAACAAAAAAAACCAAAACGGCGCTCGACTTTATTCAATCAAAAATCCACTTGTATAGGTCTTGATGAAAGTAACTCTCCTTTGCATATTTTCAATCCACGTTACTAAATAAAAAATAAAACTATAACAAAGAAACGGAAAAGGCGCGCAATTTCAAAAATCGAACTCTATTAAAACTGGTTATGTAACTGGCCAGTATCGTGCACCCATAACGCCGATAACTTATAATCTGTGGCCCATAGTTAACAATCACATCAGTCGAGCGACCGTGTAAATTGTCCCCTCGAGCTGTACAGGCACGCACTTAGAAAAATCTCTCGTACCCGAGGCCGTTGGCAGAATGTGGTGTTCACATTCGACTACTTTGTGTTTTAAAGGTTTTATTTATAATTTATTGTCAGTGCACCCGAAGTAGAAACTACGTAACCGAAGTCAGCAAGAAAGCATGAGGAATGCAATGAGGTAGACCGAAGAGCAAACAGAAATATAGGCAGCAAGTGGAAAGAAACAAAAAAAAATACAATAAGATTGCCAGCTGCATGTACGAGCTGTCCGCCATTTTTGTTTTGGGGTCTACTAGCGCAGCGGTGGGAAAAAAACAACTAAATTTAAATCACCTCTGGGATTTAACTTGATTTTCGCCAACTAATTTAACTTTGAGTGATGCTAGTTCAGTCAACAATTAGTCTAGTTAGACATTCAACTGAATGCTGGCGTTTAATTCACGGGCTTGGGTCTGTGTAATGAATCGTGTCACTCATTATTTTTTTAAGTTTATGTATGGCAACAATTTCATATATAAAAAATCACGAGGTGACAGCGGCTTTTTTACTTGTATTTTTAGTGCCATAATTAGTTTATTTTTAATTTTCCTCCTTTTGTTATTGCTGCCTTTCATTAGACAGACTCTACCCTTCTAATAAATCAGGACAACAATAAGGTAACTTCTTTTTCTAGATGTCTTTCCTTGATTTTATAAATCTAATATATGATTGAAATATTGAGTCGGATATAAAAAAGAATATTAATGTATACTAACTTATTATTATCTTTTTTCAATACAGTATTCTAATACGAACAACCGCTCACCCGTTTATTATAACGATCTCTCACAATCACTAAGTTCACTGTTCTCTCGGCATTTCATTGTGATAATTCCATAATTTTATGGAAATTGACTTATAATATTACTGATTATGATAACTTATGTAATTAACAAACTTGTGTTTGTAGCTAAAAAGGTCAAGTTTCAACAATAAACAAGTTAATTCCATGGTTGTGATATTTTCTTTTTTATAGAAAACTATTAGAAAAATCGATTCGACCACAATTTATTCTCAGACAGGACTCGAACCTGCGAACTTAGAGCTACCAACCTTGAACCACCGAAATTTTCAAAACTTTTTACATTTCTTTATACACTGTAGGCCAGCGTTTACATCAATGCGAGGAAAAACCTTGCATTCGAAAGAAACATTTTAACAAAATTTATGATTTTTAAGATTTTTGCATTTTCAATGCTACTTTTATACTTCAGATATTTTTTTTATAGATTCCCATACTATCTATGGTATCTAGTGCCCGTCTGTATGTAGTCTAGTGTATTTCAGTCTCTTGGACTTCATTTCACATGGTACCTCCTTTTTTTTGGAACTTTTTTATGACCACAGGGTCCTAAAGATTTAAGCACATTTTTGTAACACCTTATTTATTTATGCTTCCATGCTGAACTGGGAGTGAAAAAGAAAGTGCCAGCTGATAGTTCTCCAGTGAAGCTCATCATCAGCCTGTGGACGTCCACTGCTGGACATAGGCCTCTCATAGCTCACGCCTATTGTGGCGTTCATAGGAGACTATTAGCCTACAGCTACCACGCTGGCCAGCCGGGTTGGTAAAGGGTTTGTTTCAAGTTTTTGTTCCAGTACAGATAGTAAAAGCCAATCAATGAACAGGGTTTAAAAACGAATAAAGGCGATACGCTCGCAACCTAGGCCTTTATTCACTATGGCATTTAGCGATTGCTTTCTCGTCATTAGCCATTTTTAATGTCCCCATTGCTGGGGCACTGGCCTTCCTTATGGATGGATAAGGAGAACGGGCCATGACCCACCACGCGGGCCCAATGCGGATTGGTGGGTTTTAACGACTGCAAATGCAGCCGGGACCAAAAGGCTTAACGTGCCTTTCGAAGCACGGAGGAGCTCTCGATTGTAAATTTTTGGTTACCCCATCCCGTGACCGACCATTGCAAAAGTTGCTTAACCTCAACATCATCATTATCATGGAGAAGACACACTTTGAAAATGTCAAAACCAAGTACGACATCGGCGTGGTTTCAGCTTGGAATCGTTAAGTGGTCATAGTAAAAAAGGGCCCTTTCACTATTGTTTCAGAACATCATCAGATCCAAACAATGCAAAATATGGGTGTCCTTGAAGTGTGGCCAATGAGAGTAAAGCTTTGCTTTGCCAACTCCGCAAGGGATTGATGGCATGAATCTATGTAGGTATGTACCTATATGTATGTGTTCTTTATTTATGGAAAGCAATAAAAAAAATATTGAATCGAAGTCGGTTATAAAAGAAAGCGAGGAGCCCTTGGCGCAGTGGTTCGCGCCTCGGCGTGCGATTGTTGAGGTTAAGCAACTTTCGCAATGGTCGGTCACAGGATGGGTGACCAAAAATTTACTATGTCGAGCTTCTCCATGCTTTGGAAGGCACGTTAAGCCGTTAGCTCGGCTGTATTTGCATTCGTTAATTCCACCAAGGCGCATTGGGCCCGCGTGGTGGGTCATGGCGCATTCTCTTTATTAATCCATAAGGAAGGCCAGTGCCCCAGCACAGGACATTAAAAGTGGCAGTAGAATCTATACTAATCTATACTAATATTATAAAGCTGAAGAGTTTGTTTGTTTGAACGCGCTAATCTCAGGAACTACTTCACCGATTTAGAAAATTCTTAGACCATAGGAAAGCTACATTTCTCCCGAGTGACATAGGCTATATTTTATCCCGATATTCCCACGGGAACGGGCACCACGCGGGTAAAACCGCGAGGATCCGCTAGTATTAAATAAAGTAGGTCTTTAACCATCAAGACCACTTACTAGTATGAGACAAGTCCCTAATGTGTTAATTACTATCCCAGTAAAATTGTTCTATATACGATGTAATCTAAGCCGTAAGTTAAAATAAATTAACGATAACATTTAACAGCTAATTATAGAAAATTCAACAGAGATAGCACACAGAGTTATTAGCTACTAGCTTCTGACCGCGGTTTAACCCGCGTTGTTCCCGTTCCCGTGGGAATATTGGAACAAAAATCTGCCTATGTTACTTTCCGTCTTTTTAACTAACTGTATGCCAATAATCAAGTTTATTTTTTGCATAATTAAGGCGTGAATAAAGGATACACAAACACACTTACGCATTTATAATATTAGTAAGTTAGTATAGTATTAGGGTAACATAATATGTTACCCTAATAATAAAGCAGTCATATAATATTATTACAAGACTGCTTTATTATTTCTGCAGTAAGAAAACATCGGGTTATGGAATGCGAATCATATAATTGTACTAAGAATACCAGTAAAGCTGTTATTACATTACCGTAGGAAAACTGTTTTTACCTAATAATAAAAAATAAAACCATACAATCACACCAATTATCTAGCCCACGTTAAGTATCATGAAGAACTTGTGTTATGGATACTAGATAACTGAAAAACATATTTATATTCTTTTTTATATTCTAAATACATACATAATATACATATTAAACACCCAGACCAAAACAAATAGCATGTTCATGCACACAAATATTTGTCTTGTCCGGGGATCGAACCCGGGACCTCTGGCGCAGAAGGTGGGGCTAGTACCCCTGCGCCAAAAAGGTCATCATGAAGCTTTATTCGATGTTTTAGTCCACAATACTTCCAATAATGTGAGTTAGCCACATAATATGTGGAAAGTTCATATAACAAAGATTCAGCATATTTAATTCAATATGTCATGCTCTCCATGTTGTTTTAACTTCTCCATGTTGTCATGGTTTTACAAGTTTTCTCTTCTTCCATTACTCAATGCGTAGCATGCTCCTATTTATCATGATTTTTTGTCCTTAGTAAGAACAGTTATAGATTTTTTTAAATATTAACACACTAGCTTCCGACCGGGGTTCACCCGCGTGGATCCCGTTCCCGCGGGAATATCGGGATAAAAAAAACATTTTATAAAAAAATTCAAACCGACTTCAAAAAGTAAAAAATAAAACTTTTGGAGTCGGTGCCAGCCAGGGCATTCTACATTGCACTTCTATATATGTAACTATATATGTTTTTGGCCTTAGCTAGCTAGCACCGACTCCAAAAGTTTTATTTTTTACTTTTTGAAGTCGGTTTGAATTTTTTTATAAAATGTTTTTATTTCAGATTTTTTAGTTACATCATGTGCCGTTACTTACACTAAAAATCAGCCCATACACAACAATGTCAACTAGGTAAACGACAACTTGCCAAAAGGTGATTGATATTTTTCAAGATTATGAAAAAACTACTAGCCAGATCTTCGTAAAAAAATATATGGGAACGAACATAAACCATTTTCTTTCAGATAAAAAAAGAATTATAAAAATCTGTTAACAACTGGCGAAGTTATGGTAGAACAAACATAAAAAAAAAAATACAGTCGAATTGAGAACCTCCTCCTTTTTTGAAGTCGGTTAAAAAAAAAAATACAGTCGAATTGAGAACCTCCTCCTTTTTTGAATTCGGTTAAAAATTGCCTATATTACTCTCCGTCTTGACAACTAACTCTATGCCAGATATCAAGCCGATTGGTTGCTTAAGGCGTGAGGGAAGGACAAACAAACACACCTTTGCATTTATAAAATTAGTTAGGATAAGGATTTATAAAGTACTACGATGTGAGACACATTTAAATTAAGTTATTGGCAAAACAAACAAAGTGTGGACTAAAACATCGAATAAAGCTTCATGATGACCTTTTTGGCGCAGGGGTACTAGCCCCACCTTCTGCGCCAGAGGTCCCGGGTTCGATCCCCGGACAAGACAAATATTTGTGTGCATGAACATGCTATTTGTTTTGGTCTGGGTGTTTAATATGTATATTATGTATGTATTTAGAATATAAAAAAGAATATAAATATGTTTATCAGTTATCTAGTATCCATAACACAAGTTCTTCATGATACTTAACGTGGGCTAGATAATTGGTGTGATTGTATGGTTTTATTTTTTATTATTAGGTAAAAACAGTTTTCCTACGGTAATGTAATAACAGCTTTACTGGTATTCTTAGTACAATTATATGATTCGCATTCCATAACCCGATGTTTTCTTACTGCAGAAATAATAAAGCAGTCTTATAATAATATTATAAGACTGCTTTATTATTAGGGTAACATAATATGTTACCCTAATAATAAATATCTGGCATATAGAGTTAGTTGTCAAGACGGAGAGTAATATAGGCTATTTTTAACCGAATTCAAAAAAGGAGGAGGTTCTCAATTCAATCACCTTTTGGCAAGTAGTCGTTTACCTAGATGACATTGTTGTGTATGGGCTGATTTTTAGTGTAAGTAACGGCACATGATGTAACTAAATAATCTGAAGTAAAAACATTTTATAAAAAAATTCAAACCGACTTCAAAAAGTAAAAAATAAAACTTTTGGAGTCCGTGCTAGCTAGCTAAGGCCAAAAACATATATAGTTACATATATAGAAGTGCAATGTAGAATGCCCTGGCTGGCACCGACTCCAAAAGTTTTATTTTTTACTTTTTGAAGTCGGTTTGAATTTTTTTATAAAATGTTTTTTTTATCCCGATATTCCCGCGGGAACGGGATCCACGCGGGTGAACCCCGGTCGGAAGCTAGTGTGTTAATATTTAAAAAAATCTATAACTGTTCTTACTAAGGACAAAAAATCATGATAAATAGGAGCATGCTACGCATTGAGTAATGGAAGAAGAGAAAACTTGTAAAACCATGACAACATGGAGAAGTTAAAACAACATGGAGAGCATGACATATTGAATTAAATATGCTGAATCTTTGAACTTTCCACATATTATGTGGCTAACTCACATTATTGGAAGTATTGCTTTTATGTAGTTCATATAATGTATGATTTTTGAATTTTTGCATTTATCAATTCTATTTTTATACTTATAATACATTTTAAATAGAAAAATATTGGAAAAAAAACGATTCCCATCTGAGAATTCACTTGTGGGCGAGTTAATTTTTTCCAACGTTTTTCTATTTAATATTTATCATAAGTTCATATAATATGTAATATAAAATCTCAAGAAAATCTTTACATATGATCCATACTAAGGATTACCTCACTTTGTTACATACTCGTAAGCCTCGAGGAAAAAAACTTTTTTAATTTCTACACCGTTTCATTTGAAAATTCTGTAAAGCAGTTTTGTTTGTAAAGAGATCCCATTGAAAAAGTAACGTCGCCCCTGATATTTGAGACAATCCACTTGTTTTCAGACAATTTATACGCTTTCTGCCTAAACAAGACTTAATCTGGGCGAGTGTCAGAGATTACAAAACGAAAGATGTTGAGGTGAAATGCTTATTTATTTTCAAATACTAGCGGCAGTCCGTGGTTTCACCCGCGTGGTTTCCGTTCCCGTGGGAATATCAAAATAAACAGTATTATTTGTTTATATCCAAGCTATCTACTATCTCTGTGCCAAATTTCATCCAAATTCATTAAGTAGTTTTAGCGTGAACTATGAAAGCGTAACAAACAAATAAACAAACATAAAAAACTGTCATACTTTCACATTTATAGGATTTCAGTTAAACTAACTGAAATCCTATAAACGTTTGAAAGTTCTATAACATGAAAAATTACTGATTAGAATCTGAAAAAAGTATTCTTAATAACCTAACTTCAAATGCTGTTCACATTGTGTGTGATTTTTTTTTGCTTTTCAATGATATTAAAAAACCGTGACTTATTCATTCAAATAAATTGAATATTTTTTGTTTTTTTTTTTAATGTTTAAGGTATGTGTTAACTTACCTTTATATTCTTAATTTATTTTACTTTATTTTACTACAGACATTGGTGGGATAGAAATTATAACCTAGTATTTATATACTAGGTTATAATATTATCCCCTATTTATATAGGAGATCGTTATTCGGGAGATTTTCATCTGAAAATTACTATGGCTTATTGTTTTTTGTTACTATTAATTATAGCGTCACTTATTTTTTTAATAGTAGGTAGCCACTTTTACCCTACTTTATCACCTCTGCATTTCCTGATCTTTGATGTACTAACTTTGTTAAACTCCTCCCGGAGGTCTCATAGAGGTTATCTGTCTAATCTACTCTCACGAAATATCGCACATCATGTTTATTAATGTGGTGTTCTTTTATTGCTTTCTATGCGAGCAATTTATTCATTGCAATAACAATAAAATACATTTTCAAGGGATTCTTAGCTTTACATATTTTAGGCAAGTTTGTTAAAGTCCTGAGGGTTGATTTTCTAACGGAAACTCGGTTTAGTTAGATTCCGTCGCTTTTGTGGCTGTCATAAACTATGAAAATGTGGCAGTAATGACAGGATGACACTGAAGCTGAACCGAGTTTACGTTAAATAATCAGCCTGCCTGAAATGCCTGCCTCAAATGAAATACCTGTTAATCTATACTTAATATTATAAAGCTGAAGAGTTTAACGCGCTAATCTCAGGAACTACTGGACCGATTTAGAAAATTCTTAGACCATTAGAAAGCTACATTTCTCCCGAGTGACATAGGCTATATTTTATCCCGATATTCCTACGGGAACGGGCACTGCGGGTAAAACCGCGAGGCTCCGCTAGTGTTCTATTATTTGTGATATAAACGTTTTCTATATAATATCTTAAACTTTATCAAATAAAGCCTCCTATAAAAACTCTACCGGTCAACCGGGAAGTTCCCCTGCTGTACGTGGTAATGGTGATAATAATAGCTCTGGATATTTTTTGCAATCTAATCTTAATTGAATATATTTATAGACAGGCGTACTATAATTATCCTACTAATATTATGAATGAAAGTATGTCAATTTGTTTGTTTGTTGCTCTTTCACGCAAGAACTGCTAAACGGATTTTGATGAAATCTGGTATGTAGAGACTTCAAGTAGTGGACTTACACAGAGGTTACTTTTTATCCGGATATTCCCACGGGAATGGGAAACATGCGGGTGAAACCGCGGTCGGCCGCTAATAATAATATAATTGTTAGAGGTGAATTTTTATATTACTTCCATTTTAGAAGTGCAAGTATGATTTTTTGAATTTTTCATTTATACTATTTTTATACTAAATCAACTCGGCCACAAGTGAATTCTCAGATGGTGCAATCTGAGAATTCCCATAAGGTCGAGTTGATATTTATAATTGCAAGTAATTTGCAAAGAGCAAAATTTTGACGTATACGCACTCTATTATTAAGATAAAACGAATTCTCAAGAAGGTATTATTACAAATTGTAATTATTAGGAAAGAGGATGATTCATAAATAAACGGTCTAACATTCTATAAATAACCTAAAACCCACAGACTTAAATAACAATGTCCAATAACAACCAAGTTTGTATTCTTTGAATATTTTATTGTATTCTAAGTAATTGTAACGATACTTTCAAGTCCTTGACACACTTTGTGTTAGTATTATCATTGGATCGGTCACCACACCACGACCTTTTGGTTCAATCGTTATTCAAAGCGTACCATAAAATGACAACAAGCGATAGACAAAAATAAATGACAGTTGCTAAAGGACAATCCTATGAATATTAAAGTTATGGGAAAATGTATTCTATTGTATGAAGTTTAAGGGTGTAAAGAGTTCGACAATTTACGATTTCAACAATTTGATTATTTTCAGATACTTAGAATTATGTTCCGTTTGGTATGATTCGGTTTGGTTGGTGGTAGGACTTGTTGTGAGTCCGCCTGACTAGCCACCACCATCTTATCTAAGTCTGACGCCATATCAGCAATGTTTTTAGCATTATTGTTTTCCGGCAGTTAGAGATAAGATAGCCAGTTCCTTAGTGATTTAGGATTCCAGGAGAGGCTCGCTTCCATCTTCAGCCTTATCAATACTTACCATGATGTTTTTTTTTTATTAATTCGGTGTTATAGGTCGAGAAAAAACTATGGATACCATAATTACACTGACCTAAATTCGTCTTAAAACAAAAGCAAATACAATAAAAAATAATAAAAATATCATCTTCAATGACAGGAAACAGAATTATGACCGGCATCAGAACCGCGATCGATCAAAAATGACCTTTAGCGGTATGAAGACAAGATCGATAGTGGAGCGAGGTCTTCCCGGCTAACCACGCCACTTCATCTTGCCTTCAGCCTTTGTTCACCTGCCAAGGCTTGCGATAATATTGAAATACCCCACGTGAATATAGAGTCTATTCATCTGTCTTTATATCACTCGTAAGTTTTGTGACACACGCGTCGAGCGGTTGGAAAACCAGTGAAACCCACTTTTTCTAAAAGAACGAAAGTTTTTTACGTCTCCCTTTTATTACAGCCGAATTTGCCAACTTTCGATTAAAATTATTGTGCTTTTAAACAAATGTTCTGTCATATGGAACTTTAAACTAACGACTGAAATGCAATAGCATTGCAATTAATATTTTTGTGAACTCGGCTCTTTGACAAATATTATTTTTGAATTTAATGTTAATAGCATTCCCCTATTAAGTTGAAGATTGGAAGATTTAGAGACAAATGACATCTAGGTAATGTCATTTGTCTGTAAATTTTCAAAGTAATAACTGAAAATGGGGAATATTGATTTATTTAGGCAGAAAGCAAGCTAAGTGTATCAAACTCTTCCCAATTTTTGCTATTGTTTTGCTATTTATTGAGAAATATTTTGTAGTATAAAATGTGCTGGTACTATGAACTAAAATATTGATAGGATCTCTAAATTCGTAAAGTTAAGTTTAGTTTCTCTAAGTTAGTAATCGATGATCGAAAAACTTGAGCCCCGCTCAAAACTTTTATTAGATGTACTCAATTATTACTCAATTGGGACACCCGTATGTTTCTTAATATTTATAAGCAGTACCGTATGATTAGCTTATTGTATGAGCTACCGTTTTGTACTGCGAAGGTTATTACAATAAATGCCATAGACATAATTACAAGAGGATTTCATCTGTCCATTTTGTAACTCTATGGTGTTACATAACGGTGTGATTGGCAGCCATTGTCGTAAATAGCTACATTATGAGACATAAAATATCTATCTAATTTCAAAATAGGCAATCATTGATTTGCTATTGAGGATTATCTACGTGTTGTATTGAAAAGGTAGGGATTTATGGTTATGTCATTTCGTGACGTTTTTGGAGAATGGAATATTTTAGTTTCTATAGCAGCTTATCCTATTATCTACTGAACGGATTTGGTTGAAATTTGGCAAACAGTTAGTAGATAGCCTGAATTAAAACAAAGGATACTTTTATCCCGATACTCTCACGGGAACTGGAACAACGCGAGTAAAACCGCAGGCGACCGCTAGTAAGCTCAAAACTATTTTTGCATTATTGAGGTGATAAAATGTAACGAAGGAGACGAAAACATTTTTCTCTTTTTTATTTTATCGTAAGACAAATAAAGAGACGATGTTCTCATTCAAATTAAGCATTAAGAGCGCGCAATCCCTTGTTTTCTGAAATCGACCATTTAGTGATTTTTCGGAGGAGGTGATTGTTTTGTGTATGAAAGTTACTGATTTAGAAGCACAGTATCCTAATGAAGTGCATGTAGGACGTAGAATTTCAATTTTTTATTATATATTTTTAAATATATGTAAAACTTTACATGTCATTTTTCAAAAATGCGCGTCAGAGTAACCTTTCAAGTAAGCCAAAGCAGATATTTTGCTCCAGAGTTATATAAAAAAGCTTGTTTTGTGATTGATCATATAGTGAATTAGTGGATGTAGGACGTTGAAAATCATTTTATTTCATACGAAAAAACGCTTACGAAAATTTCTCTTATTTGACTACTACAGGGTGGGCCAGGGTGGGGCCTTAAATCCTATAGTTATATCATTTTACTGATAGTAAACATTCCTTTATTATCAAAAAATAAGTGACTCTGCATTCAAAGATTTTTGATAAATCACTTGCTTGCCCCGGGATTCGAATCGGCTTAAATTAGAAAAAATAACACCATGTACTTTTATGGTACCAATCGTTTGTCTTATTCATAAAGATCAATTTAGTTTTTTTTTGTGCCTTTCCCGAGTTAAAGGCCACCCTCCGGACGCGGGGGAGGGAGGTGGTGAATCCTGCATTGGATACCCCACAGCCGTATGTCGAAGGTTATGTCAGACTCTTACTGACTAAACACCACCTTATGGCTGGATTCCCCGGAAAAGGACGGCAGCCCACGTCTGAAGCGACCGTAACCCTGGGGAAGGATACGGCGCGAGCGTCACTCACCTAAGTGAAGTGCGCTATGGAGAAGTATAAATACGTCCGACACCCAGACGGGTACATAGTGTCTTAAATCAAAGACAAAGTCTAGAAAGATAAAAGATCACTAATACCTTGCCCACCCTTTAGTGTGGTACTTAAGTAGCCACTTACTATTTACACCCACTAAATAAAATAAAGAAACAACTTTTAAGTGACTCGAAATGAGAACCATTTGCAGCAATAAACAGATTTAAATGTTTTAAGCTTATTACATTTGCCTCCTCATAATCAGCATTAACTCGATACTTCTTCGGAGTTCTCGTAGTTGGGTACAATACTAAAGTGTAGGCAAGATATCTAGAACTATTAGTGATATTTTATCTTTCTATTTTATTTTTTGATTTAAAATACTAAGTTACTGAAACTAAATGGATCTGTTTGAATAAGACTATCGTTTGGTACCATAAAAGTACATAGTGTTATTTTTTCTAATTTAAGTCGGTTCGATTCCTGGGACTGGCAAGTGATTTATCAAAATTCTTTGAATGCAGGATTACTTATTTTTGAAAATAAAGGAATGTTTCTTTCCAGTAAAATGAGCTAACTTAAGCATTTAAGGTAGTTATCCTCCATTGCCCATAGATTTTTTCCAACCTGTATATTTCTCGATAAATAGATGAGATCTTCCGTTTTAATATTAAATTACTAAATAAACAAGTCTTGTTTATTATTTTAAGTTAAGTTTCATAAATAATTATTATCAGAGTAACTAATGATTTTTTTTCAGAATCAGCAAAAACAAAAATATAAACGGTTTAAGAATTCATTCAAATCAGTGCGTGAGGCGCTTTTCGAGAGTACGAAGACGTGTCACTTGCTCCTAGCCCAGTGTCGCCATATTGCTATGATTTGTCCCGACGTCAGAATTTGGCCGCATTTGGTAATTGTGAGTTTTTTCGGATTTCCGATAAAACAAATCGTAAAAATTTAGTTTAAATTATTCTTTTCCCTTCTTCGCTCATTTCACGAGCATGGCGCTCCCACGTAAAGCGAGAGTTAGAAAATTCGGTATTTTTCAAGGGAACTCTTCAAATGTTATATAGGCACACCATTATAGATATAGGTGTTTTCTTTAGTAACTCTTGCATTTAATTCCGAAAATCACAAATGGTCATCGAAACTACTAAAATATTACGTATTGACCGGGTGAGGCGATACGATTCGTCTAATGTCTCCACTGTTGAGGTACTGGCCTTCCTTATGGATAAGGAGAATGGGCCATAAACCACCAAGCGGGCCCAATGCGGATTGTGGGTTTAACGACTGCAAATGCAGCCGGTTCCAACACCTTAACGTGCTTTCGGAAGCACGGAAGAGCTCAAGATGGTAAATATTTGGTCACCCATCCCGTAACCGACCATTTTGAAAGTTGCTTATCCTCAACAATTGCAGGCCAATTGAGCCACCGAGTTCCTCCATACGATTACTTCAAATAATATGCCCTAAGCAATTTATGTTCATCACATATAACACAAAAAAATTACTTAAAAATACAAAGGGGTTTGACTCTTTGTGGCATGGTCCCGTTCATCCATTTTGAATCCATCAATTTTCAAAATCTTAACTTATTCTCGCAGAACCACTAGTTAATATTATGTGCTGCTCCAAAACAGCTAGGCAACATTGAGTTTTATTAAATCTTAGGACAACCTTTTCAATATCTTTATTATTAACATTTTTACCAGCAGTTTTAAAATGGTGTTTGTAGTTTGTCTTATAAGTTTCCCCGTCTAGGAACCGAGTTTTCTAGTATTTTTCTAGGAGTTCTTGTTTTTTTATATAATATCATAATTATAAAAAAAAACAAAATGATAAATAGATCATCCTTCTATATCCTATCACTAAACTGCTTCTTACAACAAATGTTTCGAAAAGTTATAGAAGATATTGGAAAGTATAAAGTAACCTCACAATTATTTTCACTATCAAGAAATACACCTTATTATAGAGAGATTTTAGCATAATAACGTCGAACGTACTGAGTGGAATAAATAATTGCTGTTATCAACAAACATATGACGATCTACTGACCGCCATACCGGAATAAGCAAATTACATACATACGTACGTCTGTTCCCTCGTAATTAGCCGAGTTTTCGATCCATACAAACGATATACAGGATGGAAATGTTTAATGACACCTGGAGGGAAAATCTAAGCAATGTATGTAGATAACAAATTTCACTGAAAGGAAATTATTTTTAGGCTTCCGTACCTCAAAATGAAAAAAAGGAACCCTTATAGGATCACTTCGTTGTCCGTCCGTCCGTCCGTCAGTCTGTCAAGACCGTTTTTCTCAGGAACGTGTGGAGGTATCAAACTGAAATTTATATCTAATACTCAGGTCTACTGTCCCTTGGAGCTGTGAAAAAATCAAACTTCTAAGCCAAAGCAATAAAAAAAAAACAGCCGTTTATGCCGCAAATTTTCGAAACTCGCACGGGAATCAAAACCTACAGAATCTTGAAATTTGGTACGAAGTAACGTCTTATAGTACAGATAAAGGAAAAATCGCGTAAATTTTTAGTTACATCCTATAATAAAAAAATATTTTCGAAAATTTTAAATTTTATTTTGCAATAAAAATACCATAACTATGATTCGATTATCGTGAAGGGTGAACTTTTACTTATATACCTACAGGTTTGTACGGAACCCTCGGTGCGCGAGTCCGAATCGCACTTGGCCGGTTTTTTTAAAAACAAACCAAATTACGTTCAATTATTTTCAAAATTACGCTTACCACACCTAGAAGCTAGCCGGATAAAATTCTTAAAACCTGTACTTTTATGAAATCATTCGATAGGGTTAAATCTCTCTGACAAACATGGTAAATTGAATTAAACCAAAAACCTCCAGATGAAATTAAAAATTTTCCACCCTGTATAAAATGTTGTCGATAAAACATGTTAAAATAAACAAAATGGCCACGATTGCGGTGACCACCATCTGGTTGGTGGTCTGTGGTGAAATAATTCTATGGTCAATACTTTTTCAGATTTATTGTGTACGGTCAATATGACTGACGGTGGTAACAAACAGCTGTTTTTGATCGTTGAAAAACCGCAAAAAAAGGTTTTTGTGTTGCACATTTTTAGATTTAAAAATAAAATGTTGCTCTATTTTAGTTATGAAATGGATTCAAAACACTTTATAAATAAAAGATAAATAAATACACTTGAGGACATCGTAATTACCGCACACAAAAAGCTCTTATTTAATTTAAATGAGAAATATAATATTGTTTAAAATATTGAAATACGATTTTTCATTAAGAAGACTAAACACTTATGGCAAAGGCTCTTAAGAGAAGATGGTTAGGTTATCTTTTTAATATTATATACAACTAAGTATCAACGCTTAAATATGTTTATTAAGTGTTTAAGTCTTTTTTAAGTACCTAACTATATTATATTATGGTCTCTTTACAATGTCCTCACTGCTTGCAAATAAGTACACAATTTCAGATATTTAGTGTAGTCGATAATTTACTGGTCCAATTATGCCTTTCCTTCCTGTTCATTACAAACAATGATACATTATAATTAATGCGGTTTTGCTGAAGTGAAGTCATGAATTAACGTCTAATTTGTCATGCATGTGTGTTTTTGAAACCACGCACTGCAAACTTGGTGAATGGAGTTATTTTGCTTGCAGCAATAATTTGTGTGTCATTTTAATGATAAAATTAGGTTAAGTTTGTAATTTTAAGTTAAATGTTTATTTCATGATGATAACTCAAAAGATTAAAAATTACTGACAGCTTTTTTACACCTGTCTTCAAAAGTGATTTCGAGACGTAAAAGATATGAAGGTATTGCTCCGTGTTTTGCTAAATAGGTTAATTACAGGTTTAACCCCCATATTCTAAGTCGTTCCTCCAAAACTTTTTACACTTCACTCAACCTCGTCGTGGGTAAAAATGCTAGTGTGCGCTAGGCCTAACACGGAGTGGCTACGTACTCTTTGGCTCCTCCAGGTCCTTACGGAGTTATGACTTAGAATACCGATTTCGAGGAGTATTTCGAAGAGGTTTTCAATGAGGTTTCATTAAGTCGAGGACGAGTAAGTTTTGGAGGAACGACTTAGAATATGGGTGTAAGTCTTTTTACCCGACTGCAAAAGGAAGGGTTATGTTTTTATAAATACATACAGACATTAAAACTGACGGTATGTTAAATTAATGAGCGAACTCGACAAACAATAAATGAGCTCGGAGGCGTGCTGGTCTCTCTTAACCTGCCATTTTGGAATAAGTAGTTGTCACGGGTCCCAATCACGGGCTGGGTGTCCAAAAATGTTTAATCTCGAGCTATTCCGTGTCTGAGAGAGAGCATTAGAACACCGGTCTGTGCTGTATTCGCAATTCTTAAAACCCACCAATCCGCATTGGGGCCATGTGGCCCATCCACCCATTTTCCATATCCATCCTAAAGAGAGGCTAGTGCCAGAGCAATGAAGACATTTAAATGGCTAAAAAGTTGCCTTATTTCTTTTTTTGATTGCCGTGGTAATTTCAATCAATCGTTTTTTTGCCTAAACCAGGTAATAAGTAAGTCCCTAAAGTTCGCAGGTTGATTCTGGCTTAAGGTATTAGTAGGTGATTATTGGGCATTCTGGAACAGTTTTTTCACTCCATTGATCTCACGTCCGTTCGATCAATTTCGTAAAACTGTTCCAGAATGCCCAATAATCAATATGAAAATATTTGAACGATCTTACTGCTGTTCGATTACTTTCGTAAAACTGTTCTAGAAATCGTAGTAGTAAATAAATTGGGCATTCTGGCTCACAACAATTGAGTCCTGAACGCTCGCCCAGGCTCGCTACGTCGCTGCTCCGCGCGACGACGGACTCAATTGTTGCGAGCCAAAATGCCCAATTCATTTAATGTCGTGAAAATATGCTTTTACGCTTTTGACTGTATTTAAATATCAGTTTGATTGATAAGACTTAATTCAGTGAACCGATTTATCAGACATGAGATTATTTATATATAAAGACTATGTCATATTAGGCTCATTTTCATATAACACATGAAACATTACGGTTAGATTTAACGTTAACATGAAATTCATAAAACAAAAAGAATCAATAAAATTAGAATGTATATGTCCCCCACCTTCAAACGGGTCTAAGCGACATGGTAACTTATTGCCGAACACTATACGGTGTATTGTCTGTGGCCCATCAAACTGTGGAAAGACAAATTTAGTAATCAGTTTATTGTTACATAAAGATGGCCCGCGTTTTAGGAATCTGTATGTTTATTCAAAATCTTTATACCAAGCTAAATATTTATATTTGGAGAAAGTTTTAGATATGGTTCCTGGTACATCGTTGCATAAATACAATCACAACAGGGAAATTTTGAGTCCACATGAAGCTTTGCCAGATTCTATTATAGTTTTTGATGATGTTGCTTGTGAAAATCAAAACAACATAAGAGATTATTTTGCAATGGGACGTCATAAGAACATTGATTGTTTTTATATTAATCAGACTTATACCAAAATCCCCAAACAATTAGTAAGGGACAATTCAAATCTAATAATATTATTTAAACAGGATGACATCAATTTGAAACACGTTTATGATGAGCATGTTGGATCTGATATGTCATGGTCTAAGTTTCGTGAACTATGCTCCGCTGTTTGGAAGAAACCATTCAGCTACCTAGTGATTAATAAGGATTGTGAGAGAAACAATGGATGCTACAGGTCAACATTTGACACGTTTGTTGTGGTGGACTAACATACAAAATGAGATGTTTAATGATATATTAATCATTGTTACTTGAGACTTGAAAGCGAACGTATCCTTTATAATGGAAAAAAAGCTTAAAGAACAAATTGTTAAGTCCGCAGCAGCTGTTAAAAGAAAAGTTGAAATAATAAAAGATGTAAAGCATGCAAATAACACAGTGTTGGAAAAAATATTTAAACCCATCGTAGATCCTCTTACCTTATTAGCAAACAATAATGTAAATAAACATCTCAAGGAAGAGGCTCATGAACCGTTGATGAAAAAAAATAAAAATGATGATCATCTTACGTCTTGTACTTCCGAAGAAGATTACAGCGAATTTATGAGTGAAGACGAAGGTGGTTCTGAAAGTGAACGCGAGAAAGTTAAAGGTTATAATAAAACTCTTGTCGTATCACCTTCTGACAAATTCAACGTGAGCGACGGATCCTTCAAATCTTTGCAGTCATCACCAAGTGTTAAGAATCAATCATCATGGTCTACATCATCTGAAGCAATGGATGACATACCGTTTGGTGTAAGAAATGAACGTGGAAAATTAATGCTTGGCAAAACCCGTGTTTTTGACGACGGCAAATACTTAAAAATCGGAACACTAACTTTTGATAAAACAGTAGGGTTAAAAGAACTACTGTTTAAAAAGAAACCCAATTTAGAGGTGGTCACTGACAACGATTTACTAAATTATAAAACCATTTTAATAGAAACGAATGCACATCGACGTAACTTCGAGTCATCAAAACCAATAAACAGCAACAAAGGGTTTAAATATAATAATGTTATTAAGCCTTTGTTCAAGTTCTCTCGAAATGTCTCCTCAAGCCTGGAAAGTATTCCAACAGGAAAAGGTATTCCACTATTGAAAAAAGTAAAAGAAAATACAGATTATGTTTACTGGGATGACCCAAACGAGTTAATAGAACGATTAAAATTACTATTAGCATCGTGGGCAGCAGGGAACAATGGAGTAGGTAATGAAATCATTGCTATTGTAGAAGAATTATATGAAGCTGGTATTATAAATGTAGAACTTAAAGAGCTTCCATCAGGACGACTGCGCAGTATGATTTCAGTCGTTGACTCATCTAGACTGCAATGAATATAGATAAATTTGGTCATCACGTTCATAAACGTTTACGGTTATTAGAATTTGTGGATACTTTAAACGATACGTTAGTGAAATCGGACGCTGGACACTACGATTTGAAATTGTCTAAATTAAAAGGTCTTTCACCACCAAACGAAGACGATGAAGCAGTGAACAAAGCTTATGTGGATAAAATTGAACAAGACTTAAGGAATGAATTTAAAAAAATTCAGAGTGATGTAAAACTGTACCTACAGAATTTGGAAAAACTAACATCAGACCGCTTATTAAAGAACATTTATTCAAAAGCTGAAATAGATACTTTGATTAAGCTTAAATTAAATAAAAAATGAGTAAAAGAGACATAGTTAATGAAATTCATAAAGCAGCAAGAAGGAATTTTCCTCGGCGAATGACTATCATAAAAGGATTAGATGACTTATGGCAAGCTGATCTTATGGATTTTCAAAAATATTCACATTTCAACAAGGGGTACAAATATGTTTTGGTTGTTATCGATACATTATCAAAATACGTATGGGTAAATCCCGTAAAATCAAAAGACAAAAATAGCGTGACTAAAGCAATGCATATGATATTATCTTGTTCATCAAGAAAACCCAATAATTTACAAACTGATCTTGGCAAAGAATTTTATAATGACGTTTTTCAAAAGTTGATGAGAACGTATGATATAAATCATTATTCCACTCACTCTGTTAAAAAAGCTGCTATTGTAGAACGAGTAATTCGTACAATAAAAGGTCACCTTTACAAACTCTTTAGTTTATATGGCTCTTACCAATGGCTAGGACCTAACTTAAACTCAGTAGTAGAAAAATACAATAACTCTACTCACCGTATTACTAAATACAAACCTATTGATGTGAATAAAGCAAACCAGGTGGAAGTTAGATCTAACATTATGCAAACACGAATATCTAGTACTAGCAGATATCCCAAGTTTCGCATTAATGATAGTGTTCGTATTAGCAAATTTAAGGGGGATTTTTACAAAGGCTATACACCTAATTGGTCGACAGAAATTTTTAATATAGTCAAGGTTAACGATACAAACCCACCTACATATATTTTAGAAGATAAACATAAACAGTTAATTTTAGGCTCGTTCTACGAACACGAACTGCAAAGAACAAAATTTCCTGACCTTTATCTCATAGAGAAAGTTATTAAAAGAAAAGGTAACAAAGTTTTTGTTAAGTGGTTAGGTCTCAGTAAGGAAGAAAACAGTTGGGTTGATAAGAGTGCATTACTTTTGTAATATAAATTGTGTGTCTGATGAAAATTATTCATTTAAGAAAGATCGATGAAGCAGGGTAGAGGTTTTTTAAATAACCTTATTAATAGTTTACCAATCGAGCTACATATTCCTGGTTATCAATTTTGTGGTCCGGGAACTAAACTTCAGAAGCGTTTACTAAAAGGTGATCGTGGTATAAATCAATTGGATGAAGCTTGTATGTATCACGACATTGCTTATAACAACAAAGACTTAAACATTCGACATAAAGCGGATTTAGAGCTTTTGAATATGGCCAAGAGAAGACTACAGTCGAGCGATGCTGGGAAAGGTGAAAAAATTGCATCTTGGATAGTAAAAAATGCAATGAAAGCAAAAATCAAAGCTGGTGCTGGGATACGTCCATTTATGTCAATTGTGAAAAAATTACAATCTCAATTGAAGAAGTTAAAATCTAAAGATAATCGCACAGCTATAAATTTTGCGTATGCTTCTGCAAAAAAATTATTTAAAAACAAAAAAGGAATACGTTTACCACGATGTATTCCTATTCCAAAAACTGGGGGATTTTTACCTCTCATTCCAATTTTTGCCGGTTTGTCAGCCCTTGGTTCTCTCGCTGGCGGTGCGGCAGGTATAGCAAAAGCTGTTAATGATTCCAAGGTTGCTCAGAAAAACCTACAAGAATCTGTACGACATAACAAGGCAATGGAAGCAGTCGCTCTGGGAAAAGGGATGTATATTAAGCCTCATAAAAGAGGATCTGGACTATACTTGAATTCTTCAAAAAACTAAACAAAGGGCTACCCAAACGCCCCCTTACAAATCTAGACATTTTAAAGCACGCAACTACAATTCCATATTTTCGAGGAGTATTTATGAGAGATTCACTTCCCTCAAAACCAAGAAAAATTGAGTGTGCTATATTGAACCTAGATAGTTCTGAAAATCCTGGAACACATTGGGTAGCCTATGTAAAACAGAATGATTACTGTGAATATTTTGATAGTTTTGGTGACTTAAAACCTCCATTAGAATTGATAAAATATTTAAGGAACATGTCAATAACTTACAATTATGTACGGTATCAAAAGTTTGGTACTATAAATTGCGGTCATCTGTGTTTAAATTTTTTAAAGAAGTATTGGAAACAACATTTATATTAAGAGTTAAGTAATAAAATTTATCAGTATAAACATGTCTTTCACTGTGTCGATAACCGGCAGCGGAGCCTCTTTGATAACAAATTACTCTCCTACAATACAATTAGACGGAGAGTATGAGTGCGGTTTATTATATTTTTCAACATTCAATTCCATCCCTAATATAGATGGAAGAAACAATAAATTTTATTATGGTAAAGATGGCGTGATAAAAATACCAGAAGGGTCCTATGAACTTCAAGATATTTGTGACTATCTTAAGAGCAATATCAAAAATGTTGTGCTGAGATTGACCGCAAATAACAACACATTGAAAACAAATATTTTTTGTTCAGAAGAAGTTCACTTCAATAAAAATGAGTCGTTGGGTAAAATTTTGGGTTTTGGAATGGAGACAATAAAAGCTAATATAAATACAGAGTCTAGATATCCTGTCAGCATTTTATCGACAACTATCGTGCGCATCGAATGTGATGTAATCAGTGGATCATTTGTGAATGGAAAAGCTAGCCACATAATTTACGAATTCGCACCTAACGTACCACCCGGTTATAGAATAATTGAAATACCTAAGAATTTAATTTATTTTCCCGTCAATCAAAGTTCAATAAGTGCTATTAATATAAGACTATTAGACGCTGATAATAATCAAATTAACTTACGCGGTGAGGAAGTGCAGCTATATTTACACTTTAAAAAGACATGCTGACTTTCAATAAA
Organism: Chrysoteuchia culmella; assembly: GCA_910589605.1. Lineage (NCBI taxonomy): Eukaryota > Metazoa > Arthropoda > Insecta > Lepidoptera > Crambidae > Chrysoteuchia > Chrysoteuchia culmella. The sequence goes on from OU342653.1 coordinate 16,237,178, forward strand.
AACCAAAATATTCCACGAACTCAAGTCAGTTCTAAGAGATCATCTCATAAGGGAGCACCAGTTCGATCAACAAAGAAATTAACAAAAAGCAATAAAGACTTTTTGTAATCACTGGGATTGATAAAATGAATTTTTTAAACATAACTCAACCTGCCTCGTGCGATAACAGTATCGAAAGTTTTGAATATCATTCGTATAAACCATACGTGACAAGTTTCAACAAGAATGATGAAATACGGATACCGATAAATCAGCAAGATCTCTACGTATTGCCTTCACTAAGCAGTTTGTATATTGAAGGAAGAGTGAATGTGTATAAGAACGCAAAAGAAAAAGAACGAGTAACGAGTGTGCATTTTGTTAATAACCCTGCACTATTTTTATTTCAAGATATTCGATACGAAATAAACGGAGTAGAAATAGATAGAATAAAAAATGCAGGCGTTACAACCACAATGAAATCGTATTTATCGTTGAACGATAACGAATCTAAATGCGCACGAGTTTGGGGTTGGTCTCCAACAGGCACTACAACTGACAGCAGTGGAGTATTCTCCGCTTGTATACCACTAAATAAAGTGATGGGTTTTGCTGAAGATTATAATAAAATTATAATGAACTGTAAACATGAATTAGTTCTTTTGAGAAGTAATACTAATCTCAATACCTTAAAATTAAATGCAGGTGAAGTTGTGGATGATATCACAATAAATAAAATTACTTGGCGAGTGCCTCATGTTAAAGTTTCAGATCGAGAAAGAATAAGTTTGCTTAAGCATTTAGAAAAAGATCGCCCAATAACAGTCGCATTTCGTAATTGGGACTTATATGAGTATCCATTACTTCCCAAAACACGTAAACATACCTGGTCTATTAAAACATCCTCACAGATAGAGAAACCACGGTTCGTCGTAATTGCTTTTCAAACGAACCGTAAACATAATGCAACATTATCAATGGCAGAGTTTGACCATTGCCATATACGTGATGTTAAAGTTTTTCTAAATTCTTCATATTACCCTTATGAAAGTCTGAACATTAGTTTCGCTGACAACAAATATACTTTAATATACGAACAGTACGTTAGGTTCCAGCAGTCTTATCACGGACGTCGAGCTGAACCGTTGTTGAGTATAAAAGAATTTAAAGAAACTGCTCCAATGTTCGTGATTGACTGTTCTCGCCAACACGAAGCTTTAAAGGGATCCATTGACGTGCGAGTCGAAATCGAAGCTGATCAAGAAATACCTGATCAGACCGCTGCTTACTGTTTGATTCTGAACGATTGTATTTTTGAATATAAGCCTTTGAGCAATATCGTAAAGAAACTATCATGAATAGCAATACAATAGTCGTGGATGTACAAGGGTTCAAAGATTTAAAAAATAAATTTATTTTGAAAGAATTAGTCATAGGCACATCAGAACACACTCAAATTTTTTTGATAAAACCTCCTTACCCATTCTCTACCCTGACACTTGAAGAAAGAAAACATGTATGGTGGATAGAAAGAAATCGAGGATATCGATGGAGCGAGGGATATATTGACTACAGGGAATTCAGAAGACTTATTAAACCTTACTTGAATAAACACAAGATAATAGTGAAAGGAGAAGAAAAAGTTCAATGGGTGCGAGAATTATGTGGTCATGAAAATGTTTTAGATATAAGTAACAAAGGTATACCTAATCTAGAAACTCTAAGTAATCTTTACTGTAAAGATATGTTTGCATACAATTGTTTTAACCATATGAAATACTGTGCTTTGAAAAATGTCATTTGTATAAGGAAATGGTTATTAGAGAATAAAATATCAATGTATGATTATTTTAAAAAATAAATAAGTGTACATTTAAAACTTTTTTCATTTACCTACCTGAATACCTTTAATAGAGAAATAAAACGACATGATTAATTCCCTTAAAATTTAATTATAAAAAAAAAAATTGTGACATTCTTATTTAATAAACCCTTAATTAATATAGTAAAAACGTTATTACATTTATGATAATACTAAAGATTATAATTATGTTTGTAGGTATTTTTTTTAAATGTATCTCTTTATAGGTTTATAAGTAACTTGAGATGTTACGCATAAAACCTACATGAGAACTTTGATTTACAAAAATAAGTTGATTCATAGCCTTAAAAACTATAGCTATAACCACATATTTTTTTTGATATATTGTTTATGAGGTTTTCCGCCTGGTCCATAATCTGGTCCATGTCTTCCGACACCACATATTGCGCAGATAGTAGGGCATCCTCTGGCGAGTCACCTTCACCCAGCATTTCATGCTCGAAGTCTATTATCTCAATCTTGATGAGACGTCGTCCTTTCTTCGGCGGACTTTTTATCACGAACGACTGCTGGGTGTTGTGTAAGTGCTTGAGGAAGGACGATCTCTTCTTTCGTTTCCTCTTCTGCTTGTTTTCCATCGCCTTTCGGATTTTGAGCTCCAACGGCGTTTCTTCGTGTTGTGGCTCTACAACCCAAGGAGGGAACATCTGTGTCCATCCTTCGAGCGGGTCCTGCGCGTCTTGTAAGACCGGAGATGGTGAGCGTAAGTCTTCGACGAGATTCTCGGTGTTCACTGACATATCCTGAAATGAATAATATGAGACATATATTTAAAAGCGAACAGTTTCCTATATTTAGTTGGTAAATACATTCAACTTATATTTTAAAAGCAACTTACCATATTTGATGTTCTTATGAAAATAAATTAAGATTTGCAGTTAACACGAATATTTATACCTTTGCTTTGTGATCGTGTGAGTATGTAACCTACAGCTGACACAGCTCCTAAAATTAGACGAGTTAGAACTTGCTCCTGATGTCGATACCTTATGTTATGGTGTGAGTTTTATGTAAGTGGAAACGTATTGCTGACAAAGCGGCAAACGCGTGCCGCGATGCATTCAGAATCAGAAAAGTTAGGACTTGTTTCTTGTCATTTATATTTTATAAATTCTCAGTGATCGGTGGCTATGAAGTAAAATGGTGAGAGGAAACTAGATTCAGAATAAAACAACAACTTTCATACATACAATTTATTTTAAGTAGGTATTTTTTACCTATACGTACTAGGTACAATTATATTATGAAAAAACTTTTTTTTTTTTGTCATAATTGTAGGGTCCAAAATTTTTATTTCTTTATTTATTTAATAATTACAAGGATACTCCCATTTACCATCTATATAAACATTACAAAATAAACTACATTTATTAAACTAATCATACATATTGATAATTATACCTACCACTTAATTAACATAATAATAGTATTAAAAAACTAACTTTAAAACATTTAACAAACTCTATTATTTTTTCAACCAGTCCAACCAAACAGAAAAACTCAGAATAAGCTTGATTTATGTCCCCAGGACAAAGTAGATATTTTATCTTTAAGTATAATGCGTTTATCATCATGTGAAGATAGAGCAACTTTACTAACGGCTTGCGTAAAAATCTCATGTTTCAAAGACTTAAATAATACATTTGTCTTCCTAAGTGCCTTATTAAGCAGTAGTACCTTATTATAATCTTTAAAATCGATTTTTTTAACTACAGATTTTTTAATCCCTTTTGCCTTTTTTATCTCTTGGTCTTGAGTTTTTACACAATATAACTTAGATCTCAAACCCACAAATTCAACGATAAGTTGCCCTCCCATCTCATCTTTAAATAATCCAGGGACCTTTTTGTTTCTCGGAACTATATTAAACTGATTATTTTCCGTGTAATTGCTCGTGTCAAAGTACTGTTGAAAATTGGATCTTATGTCTTCGTAAATGTCCGTTGCCTCGATAGAGTACAACAAACTATCAGTATCGGTGTAGCATAATTTTAAATTGGAACCATAAAACGGTTTTGTAATAGAGTAGTGAAAATCATACATGTGATTTTTTGATATTTCTAGAACAGTGAATCCTATGTAAATAGGTTTATCTAAAATAACTGACTCTGGTTTCATTTGCACAGCTACAAAGTTTTCTGTGAAAACCGTACAGCTATGAAAATTCGGCCTTGAAATTAATTGCTCGGCAGTATAACATTTTTTTGTTTTATTTCTGATGTCATTCCACTGATTGACTAAATGAACGCTCAATCTTTTTTCGGTATCCTCTAAAGTTTTCCCAAAAATGCTGTTATTTAATAATTTGAAAAAGTCCTGTTCAAATGTTGATTTAGCCTTTTGACGCAATTCAGTATTCAAATCTATATATTGCTTAAGAAATGGGCTTTGTTTGAATTTAATTACTCTATGAATTTTTTTCAACAATAAACCATGTTTTAAGCACGTTTTTAAGTGCACGTAGTGAATTACGTAATAAAATTTATCGTACAAATTTGGAATCAATTTAGAGTTTTTAGAATTGGGTGGTGTAAATTTCTGGGCACAAAAAGGTAAGTCATTGTGCAAGTCGTGTAGATTCTCTGGGTACTCTAAATCTACTTCTAAGATATAACCAAACTCTGAATCATTAGGTATATGAAGAACATTAAGTTCACTAATTTCCGTTTGGCTAATGAGCTCGAAATTTGAATAAGGCAAATAAGAACACATTGCATAACCATATAAGTTATTACAATCAATGTACAGTAAATAGTTATCAGGCATATACGGATCGTAATTCGATATGTACTTGTTATTCGCCTTAGCGTATCTCGTAGAGCACAAACACACACCACCACGGATTCCTTTTTGAATCATACGTAAAATTTCTAGATTTTCAATAAGTTCCAATTTAACTTTAGTTTTAAGTAACATTGCGTCAAAACTTAGGCCAGGTGCCGTCATATAAAATGCAGGATCTAATTTGTAATTAATTTTACAAGTTCTACGAAAGTTTTCAAAAACATCTGCAAGTAAAATGACATCAGTTTTAAGATATAAATCAGTATATTCGCCTAGATTTTTTAAATTGAACGTTTTCCAAACACATTGAGCGTGACAATAATCTGACTCTGAAACAATTTCATCGGTTAAACTACTATAAAAACATTTTCGTGGTGGTAACCTGTCTTCTTCAAAGCATTTCCAATTTGTCATGTACTCATAAGGATACACACCTTTACGTCTTAGTAAATCAAAATGTTCCGTTTTATGGAAAAAGTGAGGTAAGTGAAAAAAATCATTTTTATTCAAATTTCCTGCAAGCTTTTCTAAGCTAGTACCTAAAAATTTGAATGAATCTACAAATCTAACTGGCATGTATTCCTCACGTCCTACACTAAAAAACTTTGTAAAGGATATGTAGTTTTCCTTATTTTTTGCTATAACTTTAATGTTACCCGGTGTCGCTCCTAACTGTCGAATAAATAAATGGCTATCATACCCGGATAAATTATGAAAAAATACCGGAATGAATTTTGGTACACAATATTGTAAGTTGCAATAAGAATGTGCTGCACCACGATATTTTCCTGTCAAATGACAATGATCTCTAACTTTATCGTCGAACAATAACTGATCACAAAGGAAACAATATTTTGAATCATCAAAGCTCTTTTGCTCATAGGATGTAAGTGACGTCATTGGAATCGGTTCTTTTAAAATCTTGTGTATATTAGTTATATCTTCGCCAAGATATTCAAGAAACTTTTCTACACAATCCTGACCACGATATGACACGTATTTATTTTGAGAGCTATCATATGAACAAACAACGTAGTATGCAAATGCGGCGGGTAAATGTTTTTGTAAAACGCATGTATTATTCGAGACCAATCCATCACTACTTGATTGAGGCACTAATAAGGATTCGAAATCCGCATATATAACAAATGGCATATCTTGCATTCTTTCGAAATGTTTAAATTGAATAACAGTGCCTGGATCAGGCAACACTGTCCGGACACCGCTACAAATATGAGTATTCAAATTTTGTTCGCTATTAAAAAATATCATACAATCGTCACAAAAGTATATTTTTCCGTGATGTTTTGTTAACTGAGGTCTAAGTAATCTGCTTAAATTTTTTATCAAACAATAATGTTTAAATTCACCTTTTTCTAATAGTAATAAGTTAACATGATGTTTCCTTTTGCTCTGCGTTTTATAGAGGGGCCCAACAATTTTAGACTTGTTTGCAAGACCGTACACATTAACGCTGATTTGGTGGTTATTTTTCTCGAAAATCCTAATATCTGAAAATCCAACTGGATGCATCATATTTTGAATATTCAGAACATTCTCAAAGTGAGGATATGAAGATGTTCGGTGTGCATTGTTCTTAGCTGGAAACAATGCGGCTACTATACACCATAAAAAGCAGAAGGAGTCATTATTTTGTATGTTAATGCATGCATGCTTTAGTTTTAAATTTCGCGGCAAATCAATGAACCGGGCGGCTCTCAATGGATTATATTTGTTAACATTAACCTCTAAGTATAAATTTCTTACAAAATACCAACCGCTATCTTTTTCCTCAAATTCGTCAATGCTTGTTACAATAGAGCTGACAATTTTTGAAAACAGATCATTAAAATCGTAATTATGGTGTAACACCACATTTTGACCAAAAGCAAATGATTTTATTTCACTAGTGCTAGTTTTCGGTAACTTAAACTCGGCGAAAAATTCAAAATTAACCTTAATAGAACTATAGGTTGCCTGTCTTGCAGCTAATAAGTTATGCACGCGAGAGCGAACCTGAGATAGGAACTCAGCCGGCGGACACAAGCTGACGTCATTCGTGTCGTCACCGCTATCAGCCGTCGCCGGCGCCCGAACCCTGTACGATGCGATCCGACTTCGGAATGCACTGCTTATTTTTTCAATTCCGTCACTTATTTCGATGGAACTGTTATTTTTATGGATATTACTCCGCAAATGGGCTGAGAATGCTTTACTTTTAACGGATATGTCACAAACTGTGCAATACACTGTTTTGCTTGCCATAATAAAAGCGAACTATTATCCTAAGCTGCTAAAGTTTTTAAATCGGTGATATTTTATTGAATGGACTGGTTGGATAGGTATAATAATTCCTACACAAATTTGTAAGTACTAAAAATGTACAAAATGTATTAATAATTATTTAAATATTTTATAGGAATAGAGTTTAACTTATAATAAGTAAAATTGTTTGTTATTTATTCATCTTTTTATTTTATTTTATTTATTTAGTAAAATACCTATAACGAAATGACTATACTAACATTAAAGATATCTTAAAAATATAATCATTATCATACAAAACACATAAAATATAAAAGTAAATAAAAAATCCTATTACTAAGTATTACTTTTTCTTAATGGTAAAAAATTTACCCTCCTCCGTAAATTTTTTTTTGCAGAGCTTGAGCGCCTCCTTTAGTGGAATCAGCTCTGGAGCATCGGAATCTGCTTGGTATTTCAATGATATTACCGCCTGTTCCCAACGATCTTTCGGCTCCACCTTCAATATCTCCTTGGTGTTGTATACCTTTATTTCTATGTAAACGTCACCGTCTCTCTGGGTGGTGCGACGCAGGACCCCGTCGGCGACACGCCGCGACAAAGACGACTGCAAGGGCTGGGTCTCACTGCCTCGTCGTCGAACCACCGCCTCTTCCTCACTATCTGAGTCAATTTGCCACCCAGTTGACTTTGTAACAGCCGATTTTTTTGACGTTGGCGCCTTCCTTTTTACCGCTTTGGCAGGTTTCGGCTCTTTCTTGGAACTGCAGAAAAATAAAAGAAAACTATGTATTGAACGATCAATGATATTACACATAATATCCTATAATAAAAAAAAAAGTGTAAGCACCTACATCAAGATTACATGTTGAATAAACTAGTCATAAAAGAGTAAAGGAAAAAAAAATAAGTATCTAAGTAATTGATTATAAGATTAAGATAATCTTTTTAAAGTTGAAACTCTAGCGTTATTATTATCATTACCTAACAATCTAAGACTTAAGTTTTAAAGAGAAAATATGTTTTTTTTTATATATAATAACTGGGCAGACATTTGTTTAATTAATACTTACGTTACTTTGGAAGTCGTTTCCTCATCGCCGCCGTCCGAATCGACGAAATCTTCTACGACCAGTTTTCTAGCGCCTTTGCTGCGCTTATTGTTGTAGTATTCTGAGTCCGACCTGGAAGTTATTATTACACACATTAGATAAAGCTAAAAATAATTTACAAGAATTTAAGATACAATTTACTCTCAAAGTATTTTAGATTCGGTAAAAAATTATTCCCGTTTTACGTTTGAAACTTAAATTGGACAGAAGTTTGTAAATATTATGCAAACGTTACCAACGCGTTTGAGTTAGAAAAGTCTTGACAGATATATCATAAAGCTCTTAACGCAAACACGATAGTAATTTTAGCACATTTACAAACTTACCTTTATCGGATTAGTTAGTATTCACCACTAAGAAGATCATTTAGTAAAATAACAACTTACGAACATTATTGTAACAGCACGGATCTTCGTTTTGCTGGTGTGAGTTGTACGGTGAGCTTGCGGTGATGGCAGAGCTGGCTGATGGACAGTTAAGTGTCTGGGCGAGCAGGGCGCTGGGCGTGGGCCGGCAGAGTGCTTTCGCAGAGAGAGGATGAAGCAGTTGGCTGACTGGCGAACCGCTGGCTGGTGACGGAGAGGCAGAGTGTCTTCGCTAATAGTGACGGAGCAGCACTACAATTTGTGACACTTATTGATCGGAAATCGTTTTAAATAGGTTGTTTTTGCTGAATCTTCAATAATTTCTTAACCAGGGGTGAAAAACATTTTATTACATTCGTGTGTTTATTATTTGAAAAATCCTTAGTTTAATAGTAAATGATATTGTAGGTAAAAATTTAAAGAACTTTTTGTTTTTATTTTTATAATAAATATTTAATTTGATGAAGCACTACAACAAATAAATAAAGAACTGAACCTGGAAACAATTTACGTACCTACAGGGGCTTTTAAGTTGAACTTCAAACTAATTTTGTTCCGGATAACCTAATTCCAAATTGCTTTTAAAATATAATTGTTTAAATATAAACCTGTAATAGTTTACAACCACTGATTACCAAAGTTAATTGTAATTATCATTTGAAAAACAAAAGTATCGCATTGCGGAAATCGCTTCACTTTAAAGCGGTAAAATTGACACTCAAATGTACCGAAAAATGTAGGGGAGACCGGGCAAAAAGGAAACTCACTCGCGTTTCTTGTAAATAATCAAGTTTTGTGATTATAAATTATGAGTTGATAACAAGTTAAAACAGTATTTTCAACTATGAAATTTAAATACTGTGGGCAATCCTCCGTCGATCCTGTTTTAGATAAAAATTAAATTTTATTAATGGCAAACCGATCCCGACATAATAAGACTACTAAACAGAATATACTTCGAAAAATATGGAGGATATTATTTATTATTCCTAATTACCAAATATCTTAGTATCCATAACACAAGTTCTTCATGAAACTTAACGTGGGCTAGATAATTGGTGTGATTGTATGCAATTAATTATTTATTTTATTATTTATTATTTATAGCATATATTTTTATTACAGATGTAGTTTACTGATTTTAATAACGGTTTGAATTTCTTTATATGATTTTGCCTTAATCTACCCAGCCTACAATAAAAGTTGAAGTAATGTAGAGGTGAACGCAAGGTAGACTTTGCTGTTTGACCTTGAGTGCGCTCTTGTGTCAATCGTTATAACAATGAGTTACATATTGCAAGTACCTATCTTATTTCAACAATCACTGTCGTCTGGTGATAATGACCATCTAATCGAGTGGTAATAATTCACTGACAAATAGGTTTACTTATCTATAACGTAGAACTAATAATTTAAGAATGGTAATCATTACTTCGTCGTCTCAGCCACATGACATGGGACAGCCTTCTGGGTGGGTATAGGCTTAATCATTTCTCACTTACCTATTATTTAAATGAAATATTTTACCTACACATAGAACTTGCATATGCAAAGTAATTAAGCTTAAGTTATATTCAACGATAAGATAGCCAGTTCCTCTGTGGTTAAGGGAGAAACGCGATTCCACCTTCTGTCTTATCGTAACTTAAAAACAGTAAAACCTGACATGCAGTTGACTGTATATTACATTGTTTATAAGACGCATTCGTAATTTTCGCTGATCCTGAATTTCTTCGTTACTTGACGACGATTACGTAGCGATGTTATTGTGTCGCTACAACTAATATAAAGAACACATCTCACTACATTTGTATGTTTGTTTATTTGTAACAGTGCAATAACAATAATAAATAATTTGATGAAATTACCAGGGTAAAAATCTTTATTTGATTAAAATACTTAAATAAAGTTACTTAAAGATAACACTGGACTTACTAGATCCTTAGTTAAAAATGCGTTGTGTTTTTGTATGTGTAATGCTTGAAAAGTTAATTGTATATTTTATATGGTAACTACGTAAAAAAGAAAAAATCCTAAAATAGCGTCAAACAATTAAATTATTTGGGTGTAAGTAAACGTTTTATGATAATATATTTATTTTAAGGACATCATTAATTTACGATGTCAGCAAAATCATCGTTTGCATGACTTTATTTTATCCGAAAAGCCAAACAAAAATTGTTTGTCATTTGACTTTTCAAAATATTTTATTTTACGAGGAAATCGTATTTAACACTATAACATTTATATTTCGTAAAACTTGAACGAAACCGTGTGATCTAACTAGTACTTGTTATAAATTCATTCTCACGATACGACTGTCGGGACCTATTTGTTTATTTGACAAAATATAACACTACATGTAAAAGCTTAATGTAATAAGCGGATTATATACTCAACACAAACCATTCCTTAATGTCTTAGTCAAAAGATACTATTTGCAATTGAACCTATACTTAACTTAAACCTTCCAGTGTGTCACGCAGTTTCCTTCTGACCAAAGTCAATCATAGTCACACCGTCCATCCTACTGAGCAGATCTGTGCGAGTTTATTGATCATACCGGAAATTTGGACAGATGGACTCACAACGGCCATCTCTTAACGGTTTCGCGATGGGGCTTTCGTTTTTGGGTGTCACCAATCAAATTTGGTCACCGGCACGATCATCATCCATCAGACGATTTTAATGCCTCTGCCATAGAATTACCAACCATTTCTGGATGTCACCAGCCAGTGCGCGAAAGACATGAGCAACCGGCCCAGATAACGGTGGTTTTCTAGCTTTGACATTGAATATTATCTGAAATTTTTTATCAATGCGCGATGGAAATTCGTTTCTTAGGTGTCACCAGCCAACAGGCGAAAGACACGAGCAAACGGCCTAGAACGATACTTTCCTTAGCGTTGCGATAGTAATTCGATCATAGGTGCCACCAGCCAAGTTTGGTCACTGACACGAACAACCAGTCCAAAACAATACGATAAGCTCTATTACGTCCGCTGTTGAGTGTTATCCAAATTAAGGTTTCAGTAATCTCGAAGTTAGCCTTGAAAGTGAGTGTGAGAGTTAAAGTGAGTGAAAAACGTGAAATAATTAATTTCACATGTGAACTGAGCAACGTTATTACGCAGGTAAGTCTTACACAAAGTTTTAAAATAATTATGGAAATAGGTACTATAGAACAGGCCCACACTGATTTCTAGAACAGTTTTACGAAAGTAATCGAACAGCAGTAAGATCGTTCACATATTTTCATATTGATTATTGGGCATTCTGGAACAGTTTTACGAAATTGATCGAACGGACGTGAGATCAATGGAGTGAAAAAACTGTTCCAGAATGCCCAATAATCACCTACTGGTATTCTATAAAAATCAGGCATGCATTGAGGGAATGTGGCCACTGTGGTGGTTTGTTTAGCGACCACAATGCACTACGCTAACGAGCCGCGGGTCTGAATAAAACATTGTTGGTTAGTAGGTGCGATGTATAAGAGGCAGCGATTTAGTAATTTTTGGTGATTTTTGCCAATTTTTGTGTGGAGTGCCCAGAATCAACCCGCGAACTACTATTCGCTCTACTCTACTCTACTCTCTACTGTTCTGAATAAAACATTGTTGGCTTGACCGTCCTCGCGAGTCGGGAGCGGTAGCGATTTAGTAAATTAAGGGTGATAAATTGATTTAATTTACGTACATCTTATGTCTTACCTTTACAGCTGCCGTGGTCACGGGATGACCACGGCAGCTGTAAAGGTGCCGTAACGTCGGGAAAATAAAAAAAACCCCTAAAAAACCTAAAAATACGGACAATTACAACTTAGTTCGTGGAAATATAGCGCGTTTGATATCCGTAAAAGTTGTTTTATTGATTTAATTTGTTTAGGTTTTGTGAAACTTTTGGTGTATTTAGCGCAAATATGTATAATTTTACATCATACCATAATTTTTCACTAATGTAGGTAACGTTAATAAATGAATAATAATATTTTGTTTATTTTATCTCTTTTCAAATAAGGTACTTGATATTTAATACTTCTGAAAACGAAAATTTTTTTACATTTAGGAATAGTAAGTATCGTACTTTTCTTTTGATTGATTTCGTATTGATGGACACCACCCCTTAAACTTTCTCTGGTCATTAAAAAACCACTGTGTACAAACGATCATCATCTATGAATGACTTTCAAGTTCTTTGATAATTTTTAGACCACAGGCGTAACTTATAAAATTATATGATAACGAAAGCATGTAAAGGTTACAGGCTCCCTATTGTATTGTATCATGATTTAGAATCTATGTTACATTGTATTTTAGCACTCACCTATTATTATTTTATAACCATCACTTTCTTCGTCAGAGACATTATGTGCTAAAAAAATCATAAGTTCGAAACTTGCGCCACACGCCAAACAGGAACGTTTCACTTTGCACAATAGACACGGTTTGGCTGTAACCTAAATATCGGATTGTTGTTCCAGAAGCGGTCTACGGAAATGCTGTTTATTCTATTGAATAAAATATAATTTGGTCGCGTGCACTTAGTAGTTTTAGACAGCGTAGTTATGTCTGAATTTAGTGGTGTTTTGTTACTGGTATGCAAGTAGTATCGGTTTACAGAACGGAGAGTTTAACAGCTTCCTTACTTGCTATTATAAGCATTTGTGGTAAAAGCAGACGAGGTAAAAATGTTAAACTTGATCTGCTATAATATGTTAAAAGCATGATTTAGTTTACTTTTTTAAGACAACATTTTTATGGTGTTAAACTTAACAACTTGAATCCGCTTGTGACCATGGTATAGCAACCAAGCCAAAACGTGAAGCTGTACTCGTACTTATGTACTACATTATGTGTTATTTATTTAATATAATCACAATTCAATAACGACGACAGCCGCTGTTAGGGACTCAGACCTCTTTAATATTAATCTATAATTATTTATTTCTAAACTAGCTTCCGCCCGCGGTTTTACCGACGTGTTTGCGGGAACGAGTTTCCGTAGAAATATCGGGATAAAAAGTACTTAGCCTATGTTACTCGCCATTTTTTCAACTGACTCTATGCAAAAAATCAAATCAATTGGTTGCTAAGTTAGGGCGTCAAGAAAGGACAAACAAACATACTTTCGTATTTCAAATATTAGTTAATATTAGTTTGGATCTCTCTTGCTTTCGCTCTGTTTATACATCAACTCAATAAAACTTTCAACGATCAAGTCTATAAACTTCTAGACGTGGTTATAACGAACCAACTACTACTGGTTTTGCAATAACTACACACGACAACCTGTCGGTTAATTTGCCCAAAGGAAATTAAAGCTCGCCCTCAGTTACAATTACGATCTATATTTATAATCTATTTTCGAACCTGCAGCTGTGGTTGTGATAACTTGTTTACAGGCATCTAGTCATCAGGGTAGAATGACTAGATGCTGGTCGGATGAGGACTCGACGTGACGAGGACGATACGATTTTTTATATGTGGGGGTCACGATCGTCATAACTTTTGAGTTACTTTTGCAGGCGATACCTGGAATAAAAAAATCTATTGTGTAGTCGAAGTAATTGCATAATCTCATTACACTCATCCTGATGTTTGATTACCTAATATTATGAAAATTCAGTAGCTTTAAAATAATGTTTTTTAATTCTTCATTTGAAGCAGGACACCGGTATCCAGAGAACAGTGGAATATCTATTGTGTCTCATGACTCGGGACCTGAGAGGTAAACTGCACTTTCTACTTTATGGTAACTTTAGAATGAAGGTGGCAGTAACTTCACAAACTTGGGCTTTCTGAGATGGGAAAACAAATACAATTTGCATAATATACAATAAAGTACTGGTCTGATGGTACTGGTGGTCCGTGCCGTGTGGTGACGGCCTAAGAATACAAGTGTCACCACTCCCTTACATACCTGGGATGTTGTAAGATTCGATAATGAGGGTCGACGCTTGAACACCTGTGCGAGAGAGGGAAAACTTGAAACAAACCCTCTACCAACCCGTCTGGCCAGCATGGTACCAGTAGGCTAGTAACCTCCTATGAACGCCACAATAGGCGTGAGCTAGGAGAGGCCATGTGCAGTAGTGGACGTCCACAGGCTGATGATGATTGGTCTCTAAATTGTTTAGAAAATAAAAATTAAATTAAAATAGGAACGCTAAAGAATAATGACTTACCTGTTAAATACAAAAAAATATGTTGATTATTAGCGCGAGAGGCTAGTGGTGAATAACGGCTATAATTTGAAGTACAGACAAAAAAAAATAGAAATGGAGTTCACGATTTCTATCGTATAGTTTAAAAGAAGCTTCATTAACCTGGCACGTTCAGCAAAAAACCACGTATGTCACAATTTCACAAAATAATAAGCAACTGTGTTATGTCGCCTGCCCTTATAAAAATGGCAGGTGGTGAATGAAGCAGATTTCCGACTAATTAGTTGTGTGGTTTATCAAGTACCACTAGCTTCTAAAAAAAAAAACTAGTATGATGAGTAAAGGCACGTGTAGGTACTTACTGTTGATGAATTGTTAGATCACAACATTATACGAGTACCTATATACTTAAATTTTTACCTCTAAACGTTTTAAATGTAACTTCAATGTGTGAAGTACTTTATGTAGACTCATAACTTGAAGTTTCACACATTATAAAAAAAATACGGTAAATACAACGTTATTTTATGTTTACCCAAAACGTCAAACCATTAATACAAACAACTTTTTGTATGGAAGCAACACTGAAATCTCGAAAAAAATCAGCTGTTTCATAAAAAAAAGGTTGAACTCAGCTTAAATATAAACAGATGAGTTTTTTCGCGATTTTAGCGTTGCTTCCATACAAAAAGTTGTTGGTATTGATGATTCTACAGATACTTTTAAGGTTTTGTGTAAATATATAATAACGTTGTATAATATGTACCATGATAACTTTGACAACAAATGCCTTTATTTTGCTCACTTCGGCAAAAACATATGGAAGATAACCGCGCCCAGCGCAAAAACAAAACATTGGCACACCTAGCATCTTTCACCGAATTTCTAATGTCTTAATGTTTCCTCTTGACATGGAAATAACTAAAATAACATAGGTGGAAAAATCTAAAACTCGTAATACCAATAACTATTCGTTTCCCGAACTTCATACCGCGAACCTCATAAAACAAAATAATTTTTTGACGGAGGTTTTGTGTGAAAATATGACAACTTCAATTCATTCGTTGGCAGGAACAATGAATAAAAATCTGAGATAGTTGTTTATAAAAACTTACATTATTCAGGATGTCGATATTTTTCTTGCAAATGAGCTGGAGCAGGAGTCCAGTCCATCATTACAAAGAACCATCAAGTGCAGGTAGGCACGTTTTGAGATATTTCATCTCCATAGATATATCTCAATGGTTGTGTCATTGGGCAGGAATGAAAAAAAAACTTTATGAAGATCGCGGTTCGAATTTAAACACTATTAAAACAAAAGGAAAACAAAACGTTCTTACGACATGGTGGTCTCTAAAATATGGCGGTAGGCCCCCTTTTTTATATTAGTAGAAATGCTGATACATATTAAACAAGAAAATATACTAGAAAAAAGCAACTAGTCTCATGTCGCCCTGACATGATCCGAACCCGCAACCTTGGGAATCCGGCCCAATTCACTAACCAATTATGCTACAGAGACCTATGAGGACACGTCGATTTTTTCTAGTATATTCACCGTTCTACGGTGTTGGCCACCGCCGTTTCATCAATGAGAGAAATATCCTCGCATTCGAAAGAAACATCTTTACAGATGTTTGATTGTCGATTAAGATGAAACGGCCACCTAATTATAACTTTTTAATTTTGCATTTTACAATGCTATTTTTATGTGTATCAGTATACATGCGGCGCACCCCATCCCACTCTCTCCCGTGCCTCCACCCAACGTATAAGCTCAGTGGAGGTTCGAGAAGGGTATCTATCCCCTTGTGTCCTCCTCGCGAGCCCTTTCCGCTGACTCCTTCTGGAGGATCACCTCCTCGCAAAAGGAAACTGTCGCTTCCCATGATCTGTCACTACCCAGCATCTTACTGACGATACTAGGTAGGGAGAGATCCCCTCTTATCACTGCCACGAGATCCCGACGCTGCGCCGACCACGCAGGACACACTTCCAGTGTGTGGTGCGCAGTGTCCAGCGCCGCGTTGCACTCCTGGCATTTTGGCAGCTCCTCCCGGCGGATACGGTGCAGGAACTTACCGAGGCATCTATGTTCGGTAAGTACCTGCACTAGACGGAAGGTAAGTACCCCGTGCTTCCTATACCGCCATTCGTGAAGCAGCGGGCGTATAGCCTCCACTGTCCTGGCCCCCGCAACAGGAGTCTGCAGCTGATCTTTCCAGACAGCCATACTGTCCTCCTCCGCCCTCCTTCTCACGTCAGCAAGCTCCTCAGGGGCCAACCGGTCTCCCGTTTGCCTGGCAATGTACACCCTCCTGAGAACCTGAGCCTCAAGCTCCTAAGAGGGTGTACCCGCCAACACTTCTGCCGCTGTCTATGACACGGTCTTGTACCCACGGATCATGCGCGTCGCAATCACGCGCTGTGGCCTCCTGAGTAGGCGGCAATTCTCCCCGTTAAGAGAGGCCGCCCAGACCAGAGCCCCATAGAGGGCCATACTCCGTATGACCCCCCCGAACAGCCGTCGACAGTTGGAGTCGGGGCTGGCGGTAGACCCCCTGAGTGTGTACATTATTTAAACATATTTAAATTTTTATTTGAAAACTTACAATATAAAACGAGGCTTATTTCTTTATAAAAATCATTTGCAACACTAAAGTTGCAGCAATAAATTGAAAACAAAACATCATTCACTCATAGATTGCCATAATGCATAGCGTGCACTGCCATCTATTGATCAATAGCGTGAAACATTAAAGTTACGTTAACTATTTATTAATCTCTGGTTACGTGTTGTAAAAAGCTTTCATAATTAACTGTTAGGCAATAATGGGCGTAATTTTATACGGACTTTAACGGACTAAGGTTAAATCATAAATGTAGGTAACAAGAAAATTTTAAAATTACATTAATTATTATTGTGATTTTCTTTCTAATAGGCTATTTGACAATGCGAAAAATAAAGTGTCAATTACTGTAAATAAAGAGTTTTAAAATGGTTTTTTATTAACGTAAGTTGAAAATAATAATAAATTTAATTGAAAATCCGTAAATAAAATGCATTTTTTAAACGTTTGTCACGTGACACAAAACGCTCCTGATTCGTCGAGTTTATGATGACGTCACCTGCTTGTAAACCTCGTTTGCCTACGTATGTGGATGATATGCAGAATACAGGCAAGTGACGTCACCGACCCCATTGCAGCGCCATATTGTCAAAGTAGCGTTTTGACACGCTATTTAAATATTGAATTTGATATTTTACAGCAAATATGTACCAGAATAAAAAATAAAAAAAATCAACTTTTACTGGGTTCCTTAAACTCTACTACATAATATAAAATTGATTTTCAAAACCTGTCAAATAGCCTATTATGACACACTAGCAGAAGCCCTCGGTTTCACCCGCGTGGTTCTAGTTACCATGAAAATATCAGGATAAAAAGTATCCTCTTTTCTAATCTTGGCTATCTACTATCTATTTGCAAAATTTCATCCAAATCCGTTCAGTATTTTTAGCATGAAAGAGTAACAAACAAACAAATTAAAAGGTAAACAAGCTGAAATACTTTCGTATTTATATATTTAGTAGTAATACTTGCGTCACCATTGGTAATATTCACACGCCAAGTTATTTTAATGCCTGAATTTGCCCGTATCCGTATGGTTTTTCTTTTAGATCTACGCAGACAAGTTACTTACCATTATGACTT
The DNA here is from genome assembly GCA_910589605.1 of Chrysoteuchia culmella. Lineage (NCBI taxonomy): Eukaryota > Metazoa > Arthropoda > Insecta > Lepidoptera > Crambidae > Chrysoteuchia > Chrysoteuchia culmella. Next base: position 16,255,447 of record OU342653.1, read on the forward strand.
TGTCTTCACTATTTACTTGCGCGACAAAAAGGCTATGTAACGATAAGGCCAAGTTTTCATTTTTATCATAATAATATGAGTATTTCTAGCACATTGTCATATTAGCAAGTTCTCTGCTTAAGTTTACACTTCGTTTCTACTAGTACCAACTATTTATAAAAGCGCTCATAAACTTAATGTCTAAATACTTCAAGGAACAAAGATAAAGACAATGCTAAAATTCTTATAAACATTTCATCATCATCATCATCGTCATCATCATCAGCCTGTGGACGTCCACTGCTGGACATAGGCCTCTCCTAGCTCACGCCTATTGTAGCGTTCATAGGAGGCTTTTAGCCTTCTGCTACCACGCTGGCCAGACGGGTTGGTAGAGGGTTTGTTTCAAGTTTTCCATCTCTCGCACAGGTGTTCAATGCGTCGAGCCTCTTAGTCGACTCTTACGACATCCCAGGCAAGTAAGGGAGTGGTGACACTTGTATTCTTAGGCCGTCACCACACGGCACATTAACTAACCAGTTTTATGAAGAGCTTAGGGGACATATAACATCAAGTTAGTCGTCAACCTTACTGAGTAATAATACAAAATGGGCCAAGTTTAGTAATTGTTCATACTTTGTCCAGACATTTTACTCTTAAGACAGGTGACCGAGAATCGCTACGGGCGTCGCAACATTGCAAAGATCAGATAAATTGTACAGAACAACAATGTAACGTGGTATTTGATGAGGAATGCTATAAACTTTAACGAGACGAAATAGCGCGCTTTTAAAAATTAACGCTAAAATTGTGCTTGCGTTTAAGATAACAGCTTTTATAGTAATTTAAAATATCGTAGTAGTAGTAACTATAATGGTTTAAAATGTAGTAAGTAGAGAAGGGATGACCGACCATAAATACTTCTCAAAGCTAATCTTCTTCTGCATAGCTTCCATACTTTCACTTTCAATTATGACATGAATATGACTACTTACTTAATTATATAATTCTCATTTAAGTGTTTAAGGTTTATTTTCATTGTCGTGGTTATTCTGTAATTGTAGGTACCAGAATAGGTACATTCTGCTACCTCTGCCATTTATTGTTCTTACAATCAACAAGTTTATATCGAGGCGGGCGCAGACTTTTTACGTTTTTTGCGTCTTATGTCGCGCGCCCTACCGAGTAATTATTGCGAAACTAGTATTTTTAAAGTTGTCCGTAATTAACAGGTTGTCTGCAGCATCTGCTCGACGCATTCAAGCTCATTCAACTAGTCCAAACTGGAAAATCACCATTCCTGTCATAAATTTAAAGTTCGAATTTTTATGTACGATGGTCATTTTAAAAGTGAATGCTACCACAGTATAAATATAAGCACATATGAATTAAGTAAGTAGTTTTAGGATTTCTGAAATTTTTGCATTTTTTTTATTTTTATATTTATTATTGTCATACAGCTGCGTAGCACGCAATAGGTATGCGATAAGGCAGCCCGCCCACATAAATTATCCATTATTACCACGCGTTTACTGCGTGCAAAACTTACACAATGTGCGTTCGTCACCGCGGCGCATTCGGAGACTCGCCGATCTCTCGCCGAACCGAGGCGTCTCGGGTATTACTCGCGAACGGACTTTCAGTTGGTTTTAGTAGGAAGACAAATCAATACTGTGTATCTTTATACTGTGGCGCTACTTACTTTTTCTGTTTTTGGTGATTAACAACTGTCTTCCATCATTTTAGGCTTTTAACGGACACTGCCGCGGGCTTCAATGGCTTGTAAGTACCATATTTCATTTTGCGGCGTAAGAAATATTAAACGGAGATATGTATTTAAAACCGAGTTTAATTATCTGGGTAATGATAAAGAGCTTCGACTTTAATAAAGATAGGCTGGAAAGATGAAGGTTAAATAAACAGCTTAATAAACAGGAGACCTAGAATTTTATGAACTCACTTTATTAAAGATACTAATGAAAGCCTTATTAAGATTCGCTTTATATAAGAATCTTATAAAATAGACGCATGTAAGAAAACCGAAAAAGATTCAATTGAAAGTAAGGGCATAATATTCGCAATGGTTGGTTACGGGATGGATGACCGAAAATGTATTATCTCCAGCTACTCTGTGCTGCAGGCACCTTAACCCGGTTGATCGCCGCTTCATTTGCAGTCGCCAGCATGCACCAATCCACATTTGGCCCGCGTAGTTGGTTATGGCTTATACTGACTCCTTATTCGCCTATAAGAAAACCATGTGCCCTAGCAGTGGGGGACGTTAAAATAGCTAAAGATCATGAATGGAGGTAATTTGTTTTCATCCTCAATCAACCTAATTTTTAATCCTGGCTATCTACTATATGTGTGCAAAATTTAATCCAAATCCATTTAGTATTTTTAGCATGAAAGAGTAACAAACAAACAAATTAACAGGGAAATAAACTGACATACTTTCGCATTTATATTATTGGTAGTAGGAATACTTGCGTGACCATTGCATTGGTAATATTCACACGCCAACTTATTTTAATGCTCGACTTTGCCCGTATCCGTATGGTTTTTCTTTTAGAACTTCCCAGACAAGTTAGACCTATGCCGCAGACAAGTATAACCATGTGCCCTAGCAGTGGGGGACGTTAAAATAGCTAAAGATCATGAATGGAGGTAATTTGTTTTCATCCTCAAACAACCTAAAGGTAAGTTTTAAATAACAGTATGTGAAACAGCAACTAAAAATCGATAAAAAAGGTTTCATACTAAAAACTATCAGCAACAGTAACAGCCCCGAATAGCGCCATAACGCAAATTTATAACGCACCAAAACAACAAATCAGCCAAAAACTGCCGTCGACACCTCTGAATCTCCAAAAAACGTATCCAAACCTCCATTAGCCCAGCAAAGTGCCGTGGACGTCATAAAATATATTTTCCGATAGTCAAATTGCAGCATCGGCGTCGCACACAAATCTTTTGTTTGGTACCATCGTAAACTCACAACTTACTTGCACCATAAAGTTTAATCTGTGTGGAAAATGGCTGATGACTATGATGATGAACAAAATAAATTTCGTTCCATCTTCCATCCAGTTGAAGCGGAGGATAATGCCTAACCACAGTCTGTGAAACAGTCACTACACCTCACCATCAGTAACACTAACATCCACAAATGGCGCCATAATGTAAATTTTTAGCGCAGCAAAGCAACAAATCAGCTGGTACTGCCGTCGATACATGTGAATCTCTCAAAATCGTATCCGAACCCCCCATTAAGCCAAGTGCTGTGGAGTCATAAAATATATTTTCCGATAGTCAAAATTGCAGCATCGGCGCAGCACACAAATCTTTTCCGATAAATTTTGTTTGGTACCCATCGTAAGCTCACAGCTTTTTTGCAACATAAAGTTTAACCTATAAGGAAACCTGTACCGAACCCATGAGAGACGTTAAAACGGCTGATGATGAACAAAAGGAAATCCTTAACAGGAGGTTAATGTCTAACAACAGTCTGTGAAACAGCAATCTAAAATCTTTAAAAAAAGTTTTAAACTAAAAACTATCAGCAACACTAACAGCCACGAATGGCGCCATAACGCAAATTCATAACGCAGCAAAGCAACAAATCAGCCAGTACTGCCGTCGACACATCTGAATCTCCCAAAAAAACGTACCCAAACCCTCCATTAAGCCCAGCAAAGTGCCGTGGACGTCATAAAATATATTTTCCGATAGTCAAATTGCAGCATCGGCGTCGCACACAAATCTTTTCCGATAAATTTTGTTTGGTACCATTTTCGCAAACTCACAGCTTACGCGCACCATAAAGTTCAGAGACGATTTATTCCTCATCGAAATCAATTTATGACAACCAACTTAAGTCATTACGTTGCATTTTCTTTTTTTAATATTGAGGCGAACTTTTCACCTAAATTAACATACGAGTGGATAAAAACAAAAAGTGATATCGAATGCCTATTTGAAAATTACTCATATCAAGTATCGATTGTTACTTAAAAACTCATCTAAATAAATTTTGCTTTACGTTGTTTAATCCGAATGCCCTGCGAGAGGTTTGGGCTTCTTAATATGGAATTAATGACCTCTATAATTTATTGATATGATTCTCAATAATTTTAATTTAGTATTAAGTAGGTTTTACGTACAGTCAACAACACGTTCGACTTGCTTGTTTTCAGAAGTTTTTCATTCAGTAAAATCTGCACCAGCTTCCACACATTACCTGTGTATGTCATTGATAACAAAGCTCAATGCTATTTTCAATAATCCAAGGACTCAATAGTTTCATAACCCACCAAAACAGAATTTCAGTTTGCCACTTCGCTTTTTTCATCCACTAAAATCTGCAGTTTGCAGCGAGCAGTAATCACGGTCGGTGGGCGGGCGGCGCGAGTAAATGCATTTTGTGAATTATGCCCGCCGAATGTGGTCACTGACCAAATTGATGCCGCAACCGCCGCGCCGCACGGATTCGTTACACCTGTGGCTTGAGATTTTTCAATAGTTAAGGTTAGAATGGCGTAATAAATTTAATAAAAATAAAAAACAATAATTATGAAAGTTGAGTTTCTTTGTCATTTTGTTTTTGTTTCTATCCTTTAGTTATATATAAAGAATACTTTTTTGTGAGCGACAGTAAATTCTGATTATCTGTTGACTGAAAAAATGTAGATAAATTGGAGCAGTTTCCTTTTTGTAATCATTTGGTGGGCGGTTGACTGACCAAATTGTATTCGTTGCACCTATGACTTGAGATTTTCTAATATTACTGGTGAACCAGGTACGGTAATGGTGTAATATTCTATGAATTTTCCTATTCTTCAATAATTTTTTACCATGTTTTTTTAACTTCGCCGTTTTTTTTAAACATCCGCATGTTTTTTTTAAACATTATTTTATAGCTGCTTTGGAAGTATCTTTGTTAAAGTACCTGACTTCTTATTCATTTGCTAGGGTGTGTATCTTTTTGATTGCAAGTCAATTAACTAGATCACGCAACAAAACAATTATTAGAATAATAATGAAAAAAAAATGAAATGAAAAAATAATATATTTCCACCAAAGTTACATGCAATTATCTAAGTATACAAATCAAACATTCTAGGTAACAGTAAAACAATTGATGGACTGGAGCCCAAACTAGGACAATCCTGTATTTCGGGACTCCAGGCCTCTCACCCGTGGTGAAAAACGGCGTTTGGATGTGGTACTATACGGTACGGTAAGTGTGCGTGAGGGAATGTGTGCTATGGAAATAGCTGAATTTGGGGAAAGATAAAAAGTAAAAAAAAAACATAATAAAGAAATTAGAGTGTGTTTTGAGTGTGTGTGTGTGTGTGTTGGTGTGTGAGTTGTGTGTATGTGTTTGTGTGGGTGTATGTGTGTATGTGTATGTGTTTGAGCGAGCGAAGTGTGTTATAATAATTCTTCAAACTCCCCTGATCGCCTGCAAGGTAAGCAAAACAGTGGTGGTGTAGCTTATAATGACGCTCTGAGTAAAAAATGCCGGATTTCCGGCTAGACTACTTCAGACAGCTGAGCTTATTAGAGAGAGATATTTCAATATTGTATGTATTTTTATATAAGTATCTCCTAAACATGTTCCAAAACCATTAAAAAAAATCATACGCAATGCACGGACTTTTGTAAAAAAATATGTTGCCTATATACAGGGTGGAAATAATCTATGGGGCCAGGAGGGGAACTAACTTAAATCCTTTAGTTAGCACAATTTACGATGTTGAACTCATTAACTTTCTTTATAAAAATATCGTAATTACATGTCTTTTCATTACTTTGAAATTCAGTATGACTACTGTACAATGCCTATTTTTCAAAATATTACTGTGTAAAATAAATCTTACAATAGCAACAATAACGTAGGTATCGCTTCTGAAAATGATAAAAATTAAAACTGAATTCAAAAAGTAAAAAAAAACTTTTGGAGTTGGTGCCAGCCAAGGCATTCTACATTGCACGTCTATTAACTCTATTTTTATATTTTTTTGCATGACTCCAAAACATTGATTTTTTACTTTTTAAAGTCGGTCTTATTTTTTTGTATATTTTCTTTATTTCTCAAGTTTTTAGTTACCTACATCATGTCCCGTTACTTACACAAAAATTAGCCCATACACAACAATGATGCAATCTAGGTAACGACTACTTGGCAAAATGAAATTGATAGTTTTCAGGATTATGAAAAAACTACATGCGAGATCTTCATAAAAATGTTATGGTAACACACTTGAACTATGTTCTTTCCGATAAAAAAGAATTATTAATATCGGTTGACAACTGACGACGTTATATTAAAACATAGGGGAAAGTAGGGTATATTGGACCGGCAACTTAATTGGACCACCCTCATATTTCGTAAAATATTTATTAAATTTCTGTAATGACAACACTCACCGATACGCAACTAACTTCATTGGATTCTTATCAGCCATATTGTTTTTGCCGTGACATTAAACTTTTGTGTTTTGTTTTGAAAATTATTTTTTTCGTTAGTGTTTTTTATGTTACTTTTGATAAGTGTATAGTTTTATTTAAGGTAAGCATATGATGTTTCTAATTTATTTTTAAGAAGCGTAAATAAGTGTACCTTATAATTACTTGAAACGTTTTCCGATATTTAGAGGACATAATTTTAACGATTTTTAAAAGAACATTTGTCGTGTTGGTTGTATTGGACCATACTAATTTGGGTAAAATGGACTGGTCCAATTTACCGCACCCGTTTTTAATGCTTATATATTATTGATTTTATAAAACATATTAGGTTTATATGGACACTAGAAATATTAAGGTATTAGTCATAGATTTATCATTAGTCTGCGCGTTGCTACAACTAGATACCGCGATTCATACAAACAACGGATCAAAAAATGTGACCACAATTTTTGACGTTTTTCTTCAACCAACCGACTCGGTTGCTATGGAGACCCACAGTAGACTGTGCCCTTTTTGGCAGAGCAAATCGATCACGAGCAAAATGTATGAAGGAGGTATCTAGTTGTAGCAACGGAGACCAATGATAAATCTATGGCATTGGTCTTAAAACTGCAAAACTACATAATAATAAAAGCAACTTTGATGAGGCATTTAGATAAAGGCGATTCTAGTAGTTCCATAGATATTAAAAAGGGTATATCGACAACGTTTAGTATCGATTTTGAAGATATTTTGTACCTTAATAAAAATTCGAAGTTAAAAAGGCATATGTATGATATTTTAACAATACTGTATTTGTATTGCCCCAAAGTAGTTGCCATTATTGGCATCATGAAACTGAGAAATCCTGACATATGTTATCGATTGTCTTATGCGTTGGGCGTGTTATTAAAAACTAAAGTTTTCATAATATTTTCCAGGTTACAAATTATAATACTTGTTGGCTAAATTGGAACAAATCTCTGATCTCATAATTTGTTATATAAGAATCATGTTGATTAATACCTAATAAATGCTTACTTAAATACGTTTTTTCTTTTACTAAATACCATGAACAATCGGAAAAACCAAAAAAATACAATATGTAAAACGAGACTGAAAAAAATCGAACAAAATAACCAGACTTTCTTTTCCCCTACATCAAAAAATTAAAAATAATACAGTTGACATGAGAACCTCCTCCTTTTTTGAAGTCGGTTAAAAATATCAACAAGACCAAATCGATAGCATTGAAACGTATCTATTACAATATAAATTATGTATCGAATAAAATCTAACCTACATCATTTAGCCTCCAATTATTGGAGTAGTTGCCGAGATCGATATTCGAACAAACTTGATAAATCAAAACTGTCCAGAAAGTCGATTAAGTTGTAAGGTTAGGTTTAAGTTTTGATCAGTGTTACAGAAATTACGTGGTAGTGTTGCGACACAGCTGTTTGTTGGTGCCGAAGCAATTGGTATTAAGGGTAAACGTACACTGAGCTAACTTCAAGAATAGTCGTTAAGTACCTGTAAGTACTTCAGCCATTTTACGGAAAGAATGTTTGTACTCGTAAACAGACCGCTCATACTTAACCTCAATAGCGCTTTTTAGGGTTCCGTACCGAAAGGGTAAAACGGGAACCCTATAACTGAAACTCCGCTGCCCATCCGTCTGTCTGACTGTTTGTCTGTCTGTTCGTCTGTCACCTGTATCTCATGACCCGTGATTGTTAGACAGTTGAAATTTTCACAGATGATGTATTTCTGTTGCCGCAACAACAAATACAAAAAAACAGAATAAAATAAATATTTAAAGGGGGCTCCCATACAACAACCGTGAAATTTTTTGCTGTTTTTATATATAATTGTATGGAACCCTTCGTGCGCGAGTCCAACTAGCTCTTAGCCGGTTTTTTATTATACGTTTAAAAATATCTGCACTCTGCATGCAGCCTGCATGTTTTCCATATTAACTGAAATATATCGTATGTATGAAATAATTCTAAAAAATATTTCCTCAAATGTTTTTTACAAACATTATTTTCGGAAGATGGCTGGAGTATACAATATAACTTTATTTTTCATGTTAAGAATATACAAATTTTTCACATAAAGGTTACTTATGAGTAGTAGGTATAATATTTAGATTAAGGGGTATGTCTAAAAATGGGTAAGTTACAGTTTTGGTGAACAAGGGTCATTTTTAGATTGTTCGAAGCTATACATTACATACTATATATATATATTATAAGCTGCGCCCCCTCCTAGTCAAGCCTATTTTTATTAGTTTTCTATAAAACCGAGCGCGCGCCGCTACAAGGGACATTTGCTTCTCAGCGCGCGTACGGTGCAGACGTCTCGGCGATCAGCGACTCAGGTCATGCGAACCATTTTTATCTATTAGTTTTCTATGATTGTTTTACGTGAAATTGATAGCAAGTGTGCAATTTGAAAGAGTTGTGTTGAAATATTTGTTAATTTGCCAATCAAGAAGTGTTCACTTTGTTTTTAAGTAAAAATTTATTAAAACTGTTATTAAAGCTGAAATCTTAGAAAGTTGTTTTTTTTTAAGTCAAATCACATTTACCTACTCTCACTCTCACGCTCAGACTCATCCACACACCGATTTAATCTTAAATACACAACCCCTCTCACAGCCCTTTGGACGCGTGCAGCTCACACATTGTTTATTTAGATGTTTAGTCATGTTTATTTTATTGTTTTACTTTTTTGTTATTGTTTTAATTGATTGAAATCATAAAGTTAATAATCTAACTAAAACAAAATAAACGAAAACCAAAATCTAAATGTTCACTAATTAATCTTTGCTGAGATGTTAAAACACAAATAACTAACAAAATCTATTTTAGAATGACAGTCCAAAAACTGAAAACGATTGATGACCAAAAAAAATCTCTAAAAGAAAACCACACACTTTAACATATTTTCTAAAAACTAATATGAAATTCGTTACAGTGTTTCAAACTTTTTTCATTTGAGTTACAAGAAAAGTGCTTAGTTGAAGTAGAAAAAGTTTTACTCGTTCAATTACGTGATTTTTAACTTGTAGTATTGATAGACAATTTATGTTAAGTAGCTTTAGAAATATGATAAATTTCAAGGACTTTTAAGTAACATAACGAGATACCATAGATGTTTTATTGTTATAAACATCTATAGGCGTTTACAGTCAGTGAACGTGTTAAAGAAAGAAGTTGAACCAACTTTTGTTTTTCGTATTCAACAAATAAAGTTTCTTAAAAGGCACATAAACGGACACATTTTACTTTTTATGACATATGTTGCCAAGTACATGTAAGAGAAACGTCACTCACAGTTGTGCATACGGTACTATTTAATTTGTACATTATTTCACTATACGCCGTTCTTTAAGTCAAAAGTGAGAGGCATTCTACCTACCTATACCCAGTGCAGCGGTGGCATTTTATTTGTCATGTCTTGTGTCAGTCCTGCATCCGCAGCGTCCATTCAGCTCCGTATAGGAAGATCGGAAAGACCAGGCATCTTATTATGCGAATCTTTGTGTTTTTTGGTTATTATGTGGTCCTTCCAAATCTTCGTGAGTTTTTCAAGTGCGGATGTAGTCACCGCGCAACATCTTCGTATTTCATCTTCGCATCCTCCAGCGTTGGTAATAGTGGAGCCTGGGTTAATGTAGCTCTTAACAGTTATATTTTGGCCGTCCGGTTGGTTGTTTTCGGGACGATCTACAATCATCATTTTCGTTTTGTCGCGATTGATTGCAAGGCCAAATTCCAACGCTGTAGCCTCGAGCCGTCGAAAAAGCACTTCGATTTCGTTCCTGGTTGACACTAGGAGAGTGGTATCATCGGCGTATCTCAGATTCGATATTTCCTGACCTGATACCAATCTTCGTAAGTTGGATAGATGAGAGCTTTTATAACTTTATATAAGGTAAAACCACCAATCGTAGACCTACTCTTATCCAAATATGAGATAACTCATAATACCTCCAGGTGTAAGAATATTCCTCAAAAACTAAAAGACTCTTCATGACCTAATCGTGGACCGGTGAGATCCAGTCATGAACAATAGTACTCAAAAAATGTATCGTTTAACTCTTAATGATTCACGACATTATATTAAGATATTTGTACCTACTAATATTCCGATATTCTTAGCACAAGAGCTTAAGTTATACATTGCGTAATTGGATTGACTTTGCTATGTTCATATTTATTTATTTCAATAAAAAAGAAATTTACTCTGCTTCAAAAACAAAAAGAAATTATCATTATTAATCGGATAACATTATGCAGTCCAAATTGATAAAAGCATGAAATGTCTCACATTTACCAATTGCCATAGTACATTAAAATAAAATAATAATTTTGCATCATCACTATTCATGATAAAATGTTCACGATTGGGTTAGTTAGCGCACACTGAACCAATCGTGAACATCGTCTGTGTCAGCTAACGTTACAACATTAGAAGAAAAGTAAAGGTATAATTAGCATCCTTATATTGTATAAAAATATACAATAAGTTTAAAAACATTAAATTAATTCAATTAAAATTATGGAAAAATATTATTTTTACGACTACGCATCCGATTCTAATAAGAAAATACTATTATTTAATTGAACTCGCCGGAAAATTTTAAAATGTTTAATTTTATTAACACAACATGGAAAACTTGAACAGGTGTGGCTTGTTCCATTATGTGTCACCAGTTGCATTAAATCACTCAAGTTTGGTTATTATTAAATGGAATTTGTTTAAAATATACAGTTTTGGATCGTGGTCCACGATTCTACCTTACCTACGTTTTGATGGCTTTGTAGTTTATGATTTTTGCATTTTTTCAATTCTATTTTTAGCTTACGATATTTTTTTTACATGCTGGGTTAGGAGGCTGAGTTGATTTTGTCCAATACTGAAAAGTATTGGACAAAATCAACTGAGCCACAAGTGAAAACCTGTCTAGGCAAATATTGGAAGTAAATTCTTTTAAACCAATCGTAGAAAACAGGTTGTTGTGTTATGATTGCAAAATATTATCAATTTAATTTCGTCTTGAGTTTTTACACCGCTGAAATGTTTTGATTGATTTTTGTTACTATTAAAACATTAATAAAATGAACGTTATTTAGGAATTACCTATGAAATAATCTAAATCAAAATGTGTAACAACAAACGAAACTCATACGTAGGTAGTCAATAAATACTCGTCTTTTTAAATTTCTTAAAAGTTTTAAAATACGCTTCACTTTCAAAGGTCTTTAACTCATATGCTCTTCTATTCCATATTGTCCCGTGTTCCCCAACTTAAAATACAAATGGTAGTAAATTGTCGGTACTGAACGGCATGACCGCAAGTGTAGACAATATATGATCCAATATTTCATAAGTTTTAAAGTAATATTCAGCTACTCTTCCCTACGGAACCGCAAGTTTGCCAAATGGATACATTATGTGCACTATCATGTATTGTTATTTGTAATATGGACGAAAATTTTGTCGTATTGAAACTATTTGTTGGTGGTATAAGTAGTACTGTATTAATACTTGTTTATGTTGGAAAACAGTCAAGTTACAGTTGTTCTGAATTTTTACTACTGTTGAATGTTGCTTGTTATAATATTTTTGTGCGGTTCTCAACCTTTTGATTATTATTTTGAAACCTACACTAAAGGGCCTGTTTCATAATCCAAAAATAAGTTTTGTTTCGCTTACTTGGTAGATGATTTGACAGTTGTAATTGAAAAATATGTCGAATCCTACTCAGAACTTACTCTTAGATTGTGAAACAGACCTTTAATAAAAATTGTTGCTAGAAGTGTAGGGGTTGTTAAAAATTCCTAAAGTCTTCCACAATTAGTATTACTAAAAGTGAATTTTCAAAGGGAACGCCCTAGGTTAATTAGGAAAGATAAGTTGTGTGTGAAGTACTTCTTTATTGAATTTTGTGCTGTAAAAAACAGCCATTTTATTATTGCCACAGCTGGAGCACTGGTCTATTGGGCCATGAACCACCACGCTGGCCCCATGCGTATTAATGGGTTTTATTGGCTTAACGTGCCTTCTGAAGCACCCATCCTGTGACCAACCATTGCAAAACTTGCTTAACGCTAGAATCGCAGGACGAGTTCGCGAATCACTGCCCCACCGAGCTCCTCACTATCCCGTCTGAATAGTTGGAGCCAAAATATTATATATTTTAGATTACTTGTTGCTTTATAATTATTAAGCCGGCTCAACACGTATGACACGACTTTCACGTAAAGTTTCAACAATATTGAGGAACTAGAGCCAACTTTAAGCGTCATTGTGATGAACGCCAGCAAACTTGCCAAAGCCCAGTGCATGTTCGTAAATACCCGCCGCGTTAGATCCAGGTCTATTATAAAATTTGGTAAGTAAATAAAAAAATACTACGTATAGATCACCTCCCTTTTTTATTATCATTTGATTCAGGACACTCTCAGGAGCAATGCAATTGACATTTTTGTCACTATTTTGATTTACAATTATCTAATTAAATACATACTTATGTTTTGCAATTATCTAATTAAATTGTACTTTACGAAAAAAGGAAAAAGGGCTTAAATTGCTCCTTTAGATGACCTCATAGAGCCTAATAGTACCTTTAGGTGACCTCTCGGTTATCCCTAGGTGACCTATAGGTCACCTCATCGAGTAAGATCAAGAAAGTGGGGGTAATCAGTAGTCGATTCCTAACGCTGCGGGTATTTACAACCATGCAGCCCGGCCAACTCCACAAATTTCGGACGAAAGGTGCTCTCATAAACAAACTGATGAAAGTTTTAATTGCACAAGATTGCAGCTAACGTTTGAACCAATGAACGCTTAGGTAACCATAAGTTTTAAAGTTAGAGCTCGCTCGCTATTTCGCTCCACATGTTTGGATATTATTTGTTGATCTTCACGGGATAACTTTGTATATTCTCGATCGATTTGCAGCTGCATATTGTGTTAATATTAAACGTTTCTCTAGCTTAACTTTCTAATATAAACTATTTAACTTAAAATAGTAGCATATAGTTGAAACTGGGCCCTTACCGCGCAAGTGTCGTCCGCATCGAAATCGACTTCATTTGACAGATGGCTGTGATACAATGCTGCTTCTTTTTGACACAAATGAAAACTTACCAAACACTAAGAGCAATATGTCACATCCATCTGTCAAATGAAGTCGATTTCGATGCCGAAGCCATATACGACGACGTAAAGCCCCAGGTTGGCACGTGACTCATGTTCTGCAAGCGTCACTGTCCTTAGAATCTTTGTTTAAAACAACTTCAGTCAAAGGGGTTTGAACCTATTGGGCTCAATCCCGGTGGGTCAATTGAAAAAAAAATCAAATTGTCGTCGCACGGTAAGAAATGGAGAGGAACGTAAAGATGAATAACTAATGTAATACAACATTATTCCGTAAAGTATTGGAGTTAAAGATACAAATATGATATGTAGGGTCAGCATTATTAATTTTTAACTCTAATTGTCTGCCTTATCTGAAACTTTAGTGCATTATGTTGTAAGATATATTTTTCCATACATGTTTATGTTGTATGATAGTTCAAACCCCATTTTCTATAATCACCTGATCGAGTCGTTCTGCCATCGTTTCCGCAATATTTGAATAATTATTGATTCTCATTCAAATGATTCGATTAATCTAAACGAAGCTGTTTCAATTCAACTTTGTCACAATAAAATTATAACGACAGCGTGTCATCGCATAATTGAATTATCGAAAATATTCTATTTAAATGCGCACGCTTCATTACTATTCCCATCGTGCGAAGTTCGCATAAATTCGACCGCAAATTCCAATATTCGTACTATGGTAGATTCATAATTTATTGCAAAGATGGCCACCTATGAAGTTATTGGTTTGTTTGAGCTGAATACAGAAGATGCAGCACTTGTAGTAAAACTTCTCCTGTCATTTATGAAGATACTAGTATATTTTTTATTACACCTCATTAGGTATTTACCATTTTAAAAAAATGCGCAGTTTAATTTCAAATTTGCTTTCACTGTGTATTTTTTCTAATAACATAATTATTTCCTAAAATTTTCGTACGTAAAGCAATGGAGCCTAGGCTAAACATTTGTAAGTATTTTATTAACCGACTTCAAAAAAAGGAGGAGGTTCGCAAGTCGACTGTATTTTTTTTTAATTTTTTTTATGTATGTTTTACCATAACTTCGCCAGTTGTTAACAGATTTTTATAATTCTTTTTTTATCTGAAAGAAAATGGTTTATGTGTGGTCCCGTATAATTTTTACGAAGATCTGGCTAGTAGTTTTTTCATAATCCTGAAAAATATCAATCACCTTTTGGCAAGTAGTCGTATACCTAGATGACATCATTGTTGTGTATGGTCTGATTTTTAGTGTAAGTAACGGCACATAATGTAACAAAAAAATCTGAAATAAAAACATTTTATAAAAAAAATCAAACCGACTTCAAAAAGTTTTATTTTTCACTTTTTGAAGTCAGTTTGATTTTTTTTATAAAATGTTTTTATTTAATTAAAGAAATAAGCCAATTTTATTAAACTTCTGGATCTTATTACTTTAATTATATAAAATACTGTGCCTTCTGCGCAATGGATTCATTTCGAAACGCATTGGACGCTATTTAAATTTCAAATATAATGATGATTGCATATTACCTTGATTCCAGTAAATTTTAAGTTGAATACCATTAAATTTATGAGAATGTATGTTATATAATTATTGATTTAGATGTGCAAGTTTGTTTTGTTTGTTTGTCAATTCAATCACGCGAAAACGACTGAATAAATGTAGATGTAATTTAGATGTACAGATGTATCATGACCCAGAATAGGACATAGGAAATGAATAATTTTAAAGTTTTAAACTTTTTCTCCAAATATAGTAACATAAAACGGGTATTAAACGCATAAACTGTGATAGGTATTTCACCTACCTTAAATTCCCGACTGACGTTTCGGGCAAGTTGCATTGAATTAATGAATACAAACATTAGATTCCCAATATTCTCACGGTCATAGGTTTTTATTTATATTGTTTAATTGAATACTATCTTGAAAGGTAAAACTGCTATGATTATTTATTAATAAACCCGAAATCTTTTCAAAGTATTTCAAAAGGCCAATAAAATTACTTTGACGTCATTAAAATGATTTAGTGCCACTATTACTAAACAAATGTTCCCATTGAAGTTTCAATTTACATCGACAGGCATAATTTAGTAGCAGTATCGCGTGCTAGTGCATAATAATTCTCACCAAAAGTGCACGCGTATTACATTTTAGGTCAATTAATAACCATAGATAAGAACCAGTTTCCTCAGTAGTGCTTAATATCACAGCATAAAGAACAATACTAATATATCGTCTTAGACTCTTTCTTGATGAAAGTTCATGATTATTATTATTGTAGTCGTACGGTACGCAATACGCAATAGGGCTGCCCGCCAATATAGAATAGCCAAAATTTTACAGTGCGCATTCGAGACTGAGATGAGACGCTTGCCTAGCGCTTGCTGAGACGAAGCGCGTCGGGTATTACTCGCGAACGGACCTTTTATAGGAAAATAAAATACTGTATGTATCTTTATACTGTTGTAATATCGAAGCAATCTAATTGACACTGTTTGAAACTACGGAGGCAGGTAATCTGTTTGAGCAATATTAAACAGCCACTGTATTGCATAATTTCCTACTTTTGGTGTAGTTACACCTACAGGCAGAAATAACTGTAGCAACAACAGATAAGCGCGAGATACACTGAGACCAAAGCGAAGTGAAACGAAGTTTGTTTGACGACAACAGTGTAGTGGATGTGTAAGGTTTCCGATAATATCGTTGTGGGTTCTATTCCCATAGCCCACAATCTTATATAATGAATAATGAAGTGGATGATAGGAGATTGACTGTACATATATAAAAGAATGAATGTGAGTGGAAGGATTGGGGACAATCAAGGCGAACATATCAATATCAGAACGAGGATGTTTAGAAAAAAGACCAGGTGAGAAATACCAAGGATAGCAAGCTTATTTGAAAAGACTTGAATGTTAATGAAACTAGAGAATTAGGTCAGGAACACGGCACGTTGAGGTCTGTAATCTCTATCTACCACTCCTGGTATAATATCTGTATGTGTTTCTTATGTGTAATATTTTTAATAAAAGCTTAACTTGGTCTGGCACTAGAAGCATCACGTCGAAACACTCAAAAACTTACTAACAAGTAACAAGACCTATAAATGGAAACAAATTTGATTCCCCAGCCAATTCGCCGAAGTAACATCTTCAGATGCAAAGTTCTGCAAAATTGCTGTAAGACAAAATGCATGTTAGAGCGTCTCGTGCCGTTTACCGCTCTAGTTCCCAAGCTTTGTCGCAAGGGCGTCTTTGTGACTTGACTCTATCTGGATCACATACAACTGCTAGGGAAATGTGGTCTAAGTTACAAGAAATAGTTATTGCGAAAAAAAATTAACGAGGTTTGGTTGCACTTCTGAGAAACAGATTCCTTTAAGATCTATGCAGTTTTACAATATTGGGAAATTAAAAAGAAGGCATCTAAGATCTTTTGTAAATAGACAAAATACGTGTTGGAGTGTCTCGTGCCGGTTACCGCTCTAATTCCCAAGCTTTGTCGCAAGGGCGTCTTTGTGACTTGACTCTACCTGTATCACATACAACTGCCGCGGAAAATATGGCCCATGTCACAGAAGAAAGATATTGCAACTAATGGGTTTCCTTCCAATTATAAGATGCTAATTATAGGCTTACCTACTTTATGTATGCAGTTTTACTTTACTGAGTAGGAAATTAAAAAGGAAGAGATAATTTTGTAAATAGATAAAAATGCATATTGAAGCTTCTCGTACCGATTTCAGCTCTAGTTCCCAAGCTTGACTTGACTCTATCTAAATCACATACAACTGCTGGGGAAATGGGGTTCAAGTCAATGTAGAAAGATAATTAGAAAGCTTTAAATTCTACAAGGTATTTTGTTCCATCTCTTCCCATGCTTGTTAATTGTTCAGTTTTGCAACTTTAATGAATTTGCATGAAAATAATTTGAGATTTACCACTGCAAGTCGCGAAGAGCTGAGTGGCTGTCGCGAAGTTCAAACGGTTTCTAAGCTGCGTACACTGCAGTAAATTTAAATCATACATTATTTAGCTGTAATTCATAACAACTAATATAGCTATTATCGCTTCCTCTTATGTCTTAAAATGACCATAACCGCGAACTCTACGTTCCGAGCAAAATAATAGGAACTGCGACCTTGCTTTCTAATAGTACAGCGATCAGGCCGTACTATATAATTTTAATGAGCCTATAATAAGCCAAGGCTGTGCATATCGATCTCAAAGATAACATAGGAGTTTTGCTCCTAATTACTGGATTGCTACTTGAGATAGATACGATCTCCGCTTGTTTTGTCGTATCGCTTTCGGTCTATTTGTTTCTGGTTATCAAGATCTTGTTGCGTAATGAACGGATGCCTTTCGCAGGAGCTATAAGTCTGTTTAATCAATTAGGGAGCGCAGCTGTCTTTTGACGTGGATTTGTTACGGAAATCATGGATCCGGTAGCTCGTCTAGTCGTAAAGTTAATAAAGAATTATTGGGTGGATAGTTAGAGATAAAGGATGTGAAACATGCGTTGAGGAATGTATGTGAATTGTTCGTTAGCTTGTTAGCGGTGACTGTACTCATATACTTCAGTTGTTGCAATTGTTTATAAGCGATTGCAGTAAGTCTCTAAACTTAATCATCTAGCTGGTAGGTATTAGTAAATCTGAGAAACTAAATTAAGAGGAATCAAAAACTTAATAAAGCCATTTCTAATACGCTGAAAATTTTATTATACCAATACCACATACCGTAATATTGCGATAAGCTTTTAATTTATAATAAGACACATTTATTTGTAGCTGAAGGCGACGCAAACCTGCTTACATATTCTAATTAAGTTTCACTCTTACCAAAACTTGACCTTAAAATTCTAAAAGCAGAACTAGATCTACTGACACAACCGAAACTTAAATAATAACTTGATGAAATAATTACACAGAGCTATGACGCAGCTTATAATTACGATTCTCCACTTTGCCCCTCTGTGTGAAAATGTAATAGAAACAATTACACACCGTGCCAGAACAAAGCGGATGCCAGCTTATATTATAGGTAATTAATACAAATGTTTCTTTAATACGTCTATGAGGCATTTCCTAAACCATATCTGTGTAACACATCTGAATATTAATATTAGTCACACGTACTTGTGGTTTTGATATACATTAGTTCTGGGAAGTGGAAGGCTTTTAGTCTGTGATTGCTTAATAGGCAAAAAGGTTTACGATCTAGTTTAAAGGCCGTTCTGGGTGATTCATCTGAGCATGTAATATCATATTTTGAGTCTTTGACAAAGTGATGGCCTTCTCATTACTCACTCTTTGTTCGAATGGCGTTTTTTGTGCTTTATCTTTATTAGATGTGATGTGATTATGCTATTGTACTATATGAAACAAGCTATTTAGTATTGTTCTGCAAGCATTTTTAGATGACAGATTTTTAAGGCTGGTTAGAAAATTGGTTATTATCATAAGACATTTTAGGAACATAAAGAATTCCGCTCCAGTCCATACTTAAGATAGATACTTTTTAGGGATTGTTTGTGGAAAACTAACTTTTCATAACAATATTTGCTTATCTGTTGGAGTTTCTACTGGTGTATACATGCATATCTATGTATTTTTGCGTCTTTCTTGACTTATCTTTACTACTCTTCTTCATCTTTAAAACTCACTGTCATTACGAATTGACATTAAAACTTTATTCCTCAAATTCAAAAGTTGTCCCAACTCATATAGCGACTTTATAGATTTTAGGCCATAAACTTTCGTTCTACCTCAAATTTATATTCAAGTTCGTCCATGTTAATTCCAATGCTTAAGCCGGCAATTTAAAGTCCACCACATAAATCTTATAAACTAACAATACTTAAGACTCCGACTGCATTGCGATAACTGTTACAAGCCCTTATTGAAGTTAGAACGAGCGACGCCATAAATCGAACCAAGCAGGAAGACATTTTCGATTCTCGAATATCTGATGCTTTGTAGCTCCGCTGTGCGACTGGCATGGGTTCGGACGATTTCATACAAACATTAAAGGTTAATAAAGACCATAGTCATTAAAATGTTAGTTAGGGCCATAACGTAAATAACATGTATGGACAGTTACATTCTCCATCGTGAATTTTCATGGTTTTGACGTACGCTCAAAGCACAAAAATTGCATCTTTGCAGTAATTTTGAGTTTGATAATATTCATAATACCTAGAGGTTAAAATTACCTACAACCAACAGTATAGAGAGACTTTACAATTTCTCTGATAGAGTTCCACTAATGTCGCTCATACCTAGTAGCGGTGCAGATTTTGTAGTGCAAGTGTACAACCGACTTGCTCCCGGCTGTACTTGTAATCTCATTCCAGATTAAGTAAAAGTACCTACACACATTTCTTTGTTTGTTGTATTGTGCACAACGATAAAATTTGTCACCCCTTGTTGCGTGTTGCTCACCTTTGGAAAGTGGGACGATATCGCCTTATCGGAGACAACCGGCGACAGTCTTCCATCTTCGCTTCTTTTTTTCTTTTCTGTGCAAACTTTTAGTCGATGTAACGCCCAACATAATAGACTTATTCTGAAGACTCAGAAGACTTGCTTTAATATCTCTTGATAGAAAAATAATGACTTTCTAATAAGAAAATCACTAATTATTTATTATCTCTATTTATAGGCCTATTCAAGATTGCCGACAAGAGAACAATTGTAAGTAGGTAGCAATTTCAGCGATCATTGATTC
Source organism: Chrysoteuchia culmella (assembly GCA_910589605.1). Lineage (NCBI taxonomy): Eukaryota > Metazoa > Arthropoda > Insecta > Lepidoptera > Crambidae > Chrysoteuchia > Chrysoteuchia culmella. The sequence goes on from OU342653.1 coordinate 16,275,782, forward strand.
TCTATGGGACTTATATTCCTTAACGTGTGCAGTAACGCTATTATTACATCAGCATTTTTCTACGCTTCATTACCCCTCATATTTTACACATGACAGCAAGCAGCGTAGCATGTGCACCGCGACTTCTTGCCGACGGACGCTTATCTCGCGATGTCTTCCCGCTCATATCAGTACGGCGTGAGCGAGACTGACAATCTGCTTGCTCGAGAAAAGGTCGAGAGAGTTTGTCAAAGGAAGAAAGGAAGACAGGGAGAAAGTAAGAAAGATTTCTTGATTATGCACAGAAAATAGAAATTAATTTACATTTTTATATTACAAAGTGTGCTGTTGACCGTACATATTAAAGTTTCTAACACAGTATCCAGTATAAACGAGCCCGTACAACCTGTTGTGGTCATGTGAAATTTCACGAAGCCGCTAAGTGGGTGTATAGAAGACTATTGTCATAATGATGGATGGTGCAGATATAGGGACCACCGAACCTGTGTTTAAATGATAGTGTGTTGTTTATAATGAGACGCTAATGGGGAATTTTTATAATGAAAGTGCGTAATATTTTTTATGGAAAGGTAAATGCTAGAAATGTATGGCGGGTTGGCGCCTTTTCGAAATTCCTTGCACTCCATTCACACCTTGTTAAATAGTTAGTAATAGTCGTTAATAGGTGCATTTATCTCGAAATGGTTACGGTTTAGAAAAGTGCTGCTATAGTAACTATTGCTCCTACTTATATACTATATCCATTTATCAAGGTCTGAATGGTGTGGTCTTTTCATCATCGTCATAGTTAGATAATATAATGTTCCCTACATCTGATATTGGTAACCCAAAACGAAGTCCCAATTGGAGAAATGGAATTACAAAGTAATAATTTAAAAAAAATTATCATTACCCATTAGTAATGAAAAAAAATTAAGAACAAAAACATAAATCATGATATAAGTTGACAAATTACAGTACCATAACGAAATAGAGTGAGTATTAATAATAACTACTCTATCAGGTATCAATAATATTTTCATGACTGTAATAAATTGTATAATGATATGACGAATCTTTTCTTCAGTTCATACAAAAATTTAAACAACCAATAAACATCGTAATTAATGTATACATATAATTTTACAATACATTTTCCAAGTCGTTTTCCATCCTATAATGACGATCTATTATAGACGGGAACTATCTTCAATCGGGCATCAATACATTACGAACTGACTACAAAGGATTTAATCCATAAATCTTGGAACTACATGTCCCTTAGAATCCATTTGATAAGATTAGTATGGTTAAACAGACTGACTTATAATCAGAATTGTTATATAATATTTCAATATGATTAGCTATTATACATGTATAACAGAGTACTGATCAAGAGCAAACCCATACAAAGTAAAAAAAACAAACGAAAACTCGTTTCAGTTTCATCGATGTTGTGGCTGTCATGCAATATGAAAATGTGACAGTAATGACAGAGAATAAAATGGTTGCTTGGTGATTTTTTGTTAGATGACCGTGCGGGATGCTTTGAAACTCATAAAGTTTTTTTAGCCCAATCATATCTCCGAGTATTATGGTAGCAATGCATTCGGAATTCGAAAGAATGAGATTTTCTACACATAGAGAGGTACCAAAACTTGAAGATTCTGCTTCAAACATGACTTTAGTGTATAAATAAATAAATAAATATTTATTACACTCACACTAAATAAACTACCCCCAAAGTAAGCACTGTAAGGCCTGTGTTATGGGATACTAGGGTAACGGATATAATTACACATTGAGGAGCCCATGGCGCAGTGGTTCGCGTGCTCGGCCTGCGATTGTTGAGGTTAAGCAACTTTCGCAATGGTCGGTCACGGGATGGGTGACCAAAATTTACTATCTCGAGCTCCTCCGTGCTTTGGAAGGCACGTTAAGCCGTTGGTCCCGGCTGCGTTTGCAGTCGTTATAAACTACCAATACGCATTGGGCCCGCGTGGTGGGTCATGGCACGTTCTCCTTATCCATCCATAAGGAAGGCCAGTGCCCCAGCAGTGGGGACATTAAAAATGGCTGATAACGACGACGACGACACATATAAGTATTTATGTGTAGAAATATGTATAAACGTCCATGACTCAGGTACAAATACTCGTACTCATCATACAAACATTTGCCACGAGTGAGATTTAGTGATGTGGAAATGTTATTGAGGAGCTCTTGCAAGAAAATACTGCACAATTAAAAATATATACTCTTTTACCGTCTATCACGATATAGCTCTGTGATGTATTACCTAGTATGTGTGTGATTTAACACGCACGCACACACCCACTCACCCACACAACACACACACAATACACTCACACAACACACACACACAATACACACAGACACACACACATACACACACGCACGCGCATACACACACACACACACGAACATACATACACACACGCACACACACATACATGAACAGACATACACACACAAACACTCATTTAGACGCACTCTTGCATCTACCTTTGTTAATTTTTCTTATTTTTTTTCTTTATATTTTTAATGTTTAGCCATTAAATCTTCTCATCTTCTCTCAGCGACATCTATTAGATAACATTTTTATCAGTGATAATGTGGTTCGAGGTGGTGGGAGCCTGGTGACCTGTAATACAGTTATTTTGTACCTAGCTCAGGCATCAGCCTCTCACAAACTTAGATTGCTTATTCCTGTTTTGTAAATGTCTTTATTTCAATGCTAAGTTTGTAATGAGAAAATAAAATTATATTATTATTTTTTAATATCAAGCTATTTAAAGGCTTTCAGCTACTCAACTCCCATATTAATTTCAACGTCACGTGAATGATTAATTAACACAATTGTGTATCCAAACAGTTCGATTGTGGATGTAATTAAATAAATAATTTTAAATGCGTATTATGAAACGCGAGGTACATAACGACCAAACGAAGCCCCGTTTATTACCGTATTCCTCAACTGGAAATCATTTGGCGTGATTAATTGAAAGTAATAATTAATGATTTAATAACTACGAGGTCGTAATGTAGAAGCTTACTGTGGCGAATCGTTTATTGATTAATAATTAGTTTCTTTTTTACCTATATTCACTCAGAGATTCTGCAACGTTACAATTCAACAAGTTGTAATCAGTAGACAAAATAAGAAAATTCATCAAAGTATACTTACGTATAAATTCACATTCAAATCTGCATTTCTAATATTTGCTGTTTTCTATAAATCACCTTTCAGAACACCCAAAGAAACAAACATTATCGTTCGCTTCCTCAGATCTAAAACGGATGATTTCGACAAAGTTGTAACTCCATCTAACTCCAAAAGATTGGGGAACTGATTAGAAAGCCCCTGGGCAACGCAAACGCTAAGCGATATGAAAGGAATCAACAAGTTACCTAACAGAAATGTTAGGCTTTTGTTTTAACGAAATTTTGTGTGGAACTCCGATATTGATTGAAAATGTTCGAGACGTCCTTTCAGTGGGTCGCTTTTAATATAAACAAATGATTTCTAAATGAGTCCTAACCTAACGGTAGTAACTTTGTTTTTCAGTTGCCGAAACGGTTTTCTTACGAAACAGTTTAGATAGAACTTTGACCTACTTTGTAGGGATGTCCGTTTTATAAATCTTATGAACTCGAAACACTCAAATCTTATCTTTCGAGTTGGGTAATATCATTGAAGTAATTCATAGAGCATCATAAGACTGTCGGCGTGTTCTAACGACAAAGAGATGTTGACGACCTCCTTGGTGTCGCCTACTCTGAGGACCAGGATTCGAATCCCGGTAGGGGCAAATGTTTATATGATGAATACGAGCATTTGTGCCTGAGTCATTTCTACACATAAATACTTATATATGTATAATTATATGTATTTATGGCTAGATTAATTGGTGTAAGTGTAAAAAATATTAATAACAATGAAATATCTTTATGTCTGGTTTTTCGATACCTGACAACAAAACAACGTTAATAATATAGTCTAAACAGTCTTCGCACTGCCTACTAACGAGCTTGAAATGACGCACTTACACAGATACGCGCCGCTACACGATCGCTTGCTACTGTTTTACCAGTGAAAACCAGTGAGAACGAGGATCGCTACTCTGCGCGTGCGTGTGTGAGCGCGGCATAGTGTAAGTGCAACGACTGTGTTAAAAGTATCGATAATACAGGGCTTAATGAAGAAGTTATTTTAAAGTAGCAACCGTTAACTTTTACGTATGATAACCTATTTAATCTTGGTTTAAAAGGAAACCCTTGTCCATCTCTAAGTTTAAAAAAACACACAAAAGTAACTAAACTAAACACCAAGACTCGGAGAATTGCAAAAAACCAAGTCTTGAATTGGCCATTCGCTATGTCTACTGTTATTATCAGTCCTGTTTTTCTCCAAAAGAAACCTCTGACCATCGGAAGTAAGGTTGTCAAATGTGACACAAATGAAACGGTTACCGCACACCGACGCAATAAGCCGTTCTTTGCGCAACATCGCGTAACTAATCTTGATAATGTGAATTCTGAACTATTACCGAGTAACGATAGGTAATTGATACCGACGTCAGTCACTGTATTGGTATTTTATCAATAATTAGAGTCAGACAGTCGCTTATCAATTGCGATCACATTTCTGGGGCAGGCATGCAGGTATCTTTGATCGTTACGCAAAAGTAGAACGGTTTCAACATTTTACTGTGATTGAAAAATGCGGTATAGCTATGGAACTGAAGAAAAAACAGAGGGTAAACGTTTAATTGGCTAAAATAAAGTTAAAACAATACTTTGGAGATAATAAATAAATAGGAATAGAGGGGCGTAGTGGTTCGCGTATTCGGCCTGCGATTGTAAAAAAACTTTCGAAATGGTTGGTCATGGCACGAGTGACCAAATACTTATGTTATCACGAGCTCCTCCGTACTTTGAAAGGCACTTTGCTGTATTTGCAGTCGTTACAGCTCGCCAAGCCATTGGTCCCACGTGATGGATTATGGCCCCTTCTCCGTACCCATCCAGCAGGTCTACCGCCATCTTTTAGAAACCGTCATGTCGTAAGAACGTGTTGTTTTCCTTTCGTTTCAATACTGTTTAAATTGCAAACTTGACTTTATTTGATCTAAGACGTCATAGTAGGTTTGATTGATAAAAATCTTGTTTGAGTGAATGATTGAGCGATGACGCCACAAAACTTCCGTCAAAAGACAAGCTTGTTTTAAGAGGTTCGCGGTACGATATGACATATATCAACATTGCGCCGATACAAACTGACATTAAACAATATTGCGTTAAGAGATGGCGGTAGGCCCCCAGAAGACCAATGGGGACATTAAAATGACTGAAGTTGATGATGAATTTGTTTAAAAAAAGATTATCTTCAGATTACTCTGACGATTGAATGTTTAATTATTTAATAAAATCATCCAAAAATGGCACAGTGAATGCAAAAAGAATAGTCACTTGTGCAAGTGTGACATGAACTTGACTGGTTTTTAATAGATCAGTATTGCAACATCGGTCACATTTAGGCGTATGCACTGATGCAATGACTATACAAGTGTCTGTCTTGCATTGGATTATGTGTCGGCGACATTTCGTTTCGTTGCGCCGCCGTGTCCATTAATTTGCATACATTATGGAACACGATCGAAGGTATCGTGTTCGGTTTGATTGCATACACTGCCTATAGTAGTAAGAAAGCCTATGTTTCGTTCAATTTGAATTTCTAATTGACATGGTAAGTAATGTTCATGATATGTCTGTAAATGGGAGGCTGATCGTTCAATCTATCTTTTTATATTATGTATAGATTAAAAAGAAACAAAAGAATGGGCTGCGGGTGTCAGTAACAATAACAAAATCCAGTAATAACAAAAAAAAATATAGTATCAACCGTCTAATTCAGCATTTCAACAGGTATGGTTCATTGTAACGGTCGACGACGTCCTTAGAAAATCCACTAACTACATACAGGTGATTATTTGAAATGCAAAACAATCTTCTGTTTTAGCGCGCACTGTTCATTAAAATACTTTTACGGATATCAAACGCGCTATATTTCACAAACTAAGTTGTAATAAAATTGTAGTAGGATGTCTCCCTCAAATTCCTTAAAACGCTTCCTCAAATAATAGTTATGTCTACTGTGATTATTGCGAGCAGTCGTCTAGATTGCAGAATACTTTCCTATCCCAAACTGTAACAACCCTTGCGACTTCTCGACAAATAGTAAACAAGCTTTCCGTAGCCAGTATTTTTTTTATGACGACATTTATTTTTAGGCTTCATTAACTTAACGAAATTGTACCAAAAGTAGACAAAAATTACGATAAAACATGTCCCGGAAGGTGAAATAAATGTCAACTAACTTTATCGCATTAACCTTTGTTTGTCTTTATAACAACAACGCATCTATGTTTATCGAGATATTCGATATTCCACTTACAGTAACGATAAAATATCGAGTGGGTGTTAAACATAACCTCTAACATTGTAAAACTAAGACTTTATTTGTTCATGTTTGAATTTCCATAGAACAGCAGGAGACATTGAATGAAGTTGTATAATGTATGAGTTTACTAATAAAACGAATCGCAACCCAATTATAAATGTAAACAATGTCAAGTTTACACAAATGCTGAAATTTTTTATTCCAGGAAAATATTATATTTTTTCGTCTTTGGACTTACATACGACGTCAACTTTTGTTTATCACTCGTATGGCAGTAGATCAACGTGTTGATCTGTCATCGTCTTCTTTTTTCTGTTGCCACAGGATACATAAATTGTTTACTAGCAAAATAAATATTTCTAATGATAAATTTTCAATAGAAAATTATTGGATAAAATCAACTCGGCCACAAATGAATTCTCAGATGGGAGTCGAACCCAAAGAAGAGTCTCGGTAGGTCAGTGGTTCGAGCAGTGGGCCGGATTCCCAAAGGTCGTGGGTTCGAGTCCCATCTGAGAATTCACTTGTGGCCGAGTTGATTTTTTCCAAGAATTTTCTATTTAAAATTTATCATAACTATAAAAATTGCATTAAAAATGCAAAAAAATCAATAATCATAAATAAATATTTCCGTTGCTCGGGATATTTTGTATGCATTAAAATTGTGTTGTATTACTCCCAAAAACAACATATATTAAAGTAGGTATCAATTGTACAATGACAACAATAATACTTCAAAGTCTGTTCAACATCAGTATCTCGGTAGCTTAATTGGGAGAGCACTAGATTGGAAATCCAACGGTTGCAGGTTCAAGTCCCGTCTTAAGCAGAAGGCTTGTATTTTTTCATTTTTTTTTGTAAATGTAAAAATGGCCATAACTAAAGTCACGTTGCAAAAATCCAGTTACTTTGACCTGTCTACTCTGTTTCTGACGTGTAAGTGTAATATTGAGTTGCGCAGTGTCACTTTAAGTTTGTCCCACGGACATTCTTGAGCCGTTATGATACCGATGCTTAAGACATTTGTGAGGACATAAAAGCACTACCAAATAGTCTCTGACTAGTGCAGTGTGCGGTGTAAGTGATAAGAGATTGGAAGATTGAGTATGAAGTTTGACTTGTAAATTTACTACATTTAGATGTGAAGCAGAAACATTGGGATTGAGAGGGATTGAATTATAAGTGATAATAACAAGAAAATAACATGGAAAATTCATGAAAGGAGACATCTGCTTACTTAAACTTTTGCTTTATACCAGAGTGTTGTACAGCCTGTCCAATTAATAAATACGAGTTCTTTTTCCAACTAAGTAACATGTTACATGGAAATGATAAATAATATTATGTCTTTGGCTAAAGAAAGTAACAAATTGGAACACTACAGCTTGACGTAGACCATAATGATTTTAGTTTTGATGCAATAAAGGATACTTAATTTGGTAAGTAATGTAACCTTTAGACAAATCGCTTCAACCTCACCGCTTGTACCACACACAGCTGGTAATAAAGAGGTGGGTTGCCTGCGGCCATTGTTGATTTCGACCAAGGAACAGGTTCCGGCGGTGAGCATAAAGAGCGAAGATAACCCGGACGATTTGTTTATATGACCACTATACGACCACAGTTTTGAAATAGTCCCAGAATTATGACTTAAGGCCTCTTTGAAGCGGTTCTACTTTTAAGTGTGATGATACCCTAGCCATATTTTAGCGCTTTAAGTTAAGAGGCCGGCGACCGGTCAGTTCTCCATACTAATGTTATACTAGAATGAGTTGAAATTAGAGCATTATTTTCTATACTTGTGACGTTATTCGGATTAAGATAGTATTTAACTAGGTTCCCATTAAAAAAATATCTTAAATACTTGCCCAATTTTAAAATTAAATGCGAATTGTAGTTTTAAATAATAAACAAATAAATATTTCTTACACTCACACCAGTTAACCTATTGTTATTTTATTTTATTTATGACGGGGAGACTCTTAGCCTTCATCATACCTGATGTTAAATTGATAAGGCTAAAGATCCTCAGCCACTGAGGAACTGGCTATCTTATCTCACAACAATACTGAAAACATTGTTGTTATGGCGTCAGGCTTAGATAAGATGGTGGTAGCTAGCCAGACGAACTTACAACAAGTCCTACCACCAACCAAAACTAGCCCCAAAGTAAGCATTGTAAGGCTTGTGTTATAGGATACTAGGGTAAAGGATATAAATACTGTTAGCAAGTAAAGAAGAAGTGGTGTGGGTAAAATCGAGCCCCACCTATATAAAGCCAGGCGAGCCCGCGGCGCGCTCTCTTGGCTACCAGACACCGACCGGAACGGACGTATTATTTCTCTGCCCAATTATTTTATTTTGCACTTAATTTAAAAATTGAGAGTCCTTATTTTAATTCGTATCTGTTTATTCCCTTTTAGATTTGTAATTTAGTTTTGTTTTAATATTGATTTTTGTTCCTTTAGATTAAGTAAACGATTGTATTTTTTTATGCATTTTCACTTCTGATTTCCAATATCAGAAGTGGGATACGCAAATTCACCCCACAGATTGATCAATAGTAGATTAAAAAGAAGTTATTTTGTAGATCAACTAGTTAGTTTTGTTAGAAGGAAAATATTTTTCAGTTATTGTAAATAAGCTTACGACTACCCTCAAGCATAATTAATTTGCTTGAAACTCCTATTACTTGTGTTTTTTGTTATATTTTTTATTGTGTTTGTGGTTCCAAGTGTTTTTGTTCGCAATGGAGAGGCAAAGTCGGCCCGATCGTCGAAGCAGTGGCGCCAGACGGCGGCGCTCACGCGAGTCGCGCATACTGCGTTCCCCGGGTCGGTGCTTCCAAGATCAACGTTCCGGTGGACATTCTAGGACACGGACACCGCCGACCTCGCGTATTCGACGTTATCATGACCGCAGTCGTAGTAGCAGACGACGGTGTCAGGATTCCAGTGCTGACCGAAGACATGAAAAACAAGTGGAGCCCTCTCCGGTACATGCAAACCATGAACCTCTAGGGATCATCATGTCGCGACTGGAAGCTTTGGAACGACGCTCCCACGGCCCTCTGCTGTCACCTGTTAGCCGCGGGACGGAGCAGATCGTGGAGGCGATTCAATCGTTAAAAACCGTGAGTTCTCAAAACTATTATGTCTCTAATTTCGACCCCAGCATTCATGATGTTGAGGTCTGGTGTACCGAGGTGGATAGGGCTAAGGTATTGAATCGTTGGGATGATTCCGAGTGTCTTTCTCGCATAGGCAATTGTCTGAAGGGCGAAGCTAGGTCATGGTTAAACGAGTGGGTCACTGGTGACCGATCGTGGACGAACTTTAAGAATGATTTTAAGCCCTTATGTGTAAAACGTATTGACTCCGCGGGTATTCTTTATGACGTCATGTCAACAAATTCCGACAAGTTTAGTACGTACGCAGACTATGCGAGAAAATCATTATTGCGTTTACGAATCGTTAAAGGCCTTAGTGATGATTTGATAACCGAAATAGTTTTAAGAGGTATTAATGATCCGCACGTTAAGGCGACAGCCACGAATGCCAACCTGAAACCCAATGATTTAGTAAACTTTTTATCTACCTTTTCGAAACCGGCTAGAACCTCAATTAGTGATAATCGTGTGTCACGTCAATTTCTTGCCGAAAAAAATGTTGATAAATTTCGAAATATTAAAAAACCTTTACGGTTTGCTAACTTTAATTCCAAATGCTTTACGTGTGGCGATGTCGGGCATAAGTCCGCCGAATGTCCTAAAAAATGCCCGAAATCTCAAACTGATACAAAAAGTAAAGATGTTACCAAGAGTGACAAAACTACGACCTCTTGCGCATATTGTAAAAAACCAGGCCACGACATCGCGTCATGTTTTGCTAAACAACGGGTTGATCAGCAGCGTAGTAATAAGAAAGTGAACTTTTGCTCAGCGGTTATCCGGGACGGCAATGATGTCGTAGTAGGTGTCATTCAAGGTATTCCGGTGGATATATTGATCGATACTGGAGCGATAGATGTTTCGTTAATATCCTCCTCGGTGGTAAAATATTTTTCTTGCACTTTTAAGCCAATAGATTCCCAAATAAAGGGAGTAGGCGAATCTGTCACTAAGATCGATTCCTATGTTACTCTAACTATTGAATTGGATGGTGTTTCCTTGGAAGTTGACTTTTTAGTAGTGCCAAGTGAGTGTATGAACGCACCAGTTATTATCGGTACAAATGTCTTAAATAGAGATGGGATTACTTTTATTCGGACAAAGAACACTCAACGTATTGTACGTAGTGATTCTAAACCAAAGGTAGTTTTTACTGTGGAGTCGGATGAGCCGCCAGTTATTAAAACCGATTTGACCGGTAGTAATCTGTTAAAATTGAAATTTATTTTGGAAAAGTATAATCAGTTTATGATCTCGGGTACGGCTACTTCTACAGTGACCACAGGAAGTATGCACATTCGGCTTAACAGTGAAACTCCTATCTATTATCGTCCCTATAGGATGTCCCATGGCGAAAAAATTAAAGTTCGCGAAATAGTGCATGACCTTATATCGAAGGGGATTGTACGCGAATCGGAGTCACCCTATTCAAGTCCAGTTCTCTTAGTTAAGAAAAAGGATGGCTCCGACCGCATGTGCGTTGATTTTCGGGCATTGAACAGAATTACGATCAAAGATAGGTACCCACTGCCCCTTATAGACGATCATATCGATCGTTTAGGTAAAAGTAAATTCTTCACGACCCTGGACATGGCCACAGGCTTTCATCAAATTAAATTAGATGATGAGTCCATACCTCTTACTGGCTTCGTAACGCCCGAAGGGCATTACGAATATCTCAAAATGCCTTATGGTCTGGCAAATGCTCCTATAATTTACCAGCGTATTATAAGTAAAACATTGCAAGAATTCATCAACAAGGGGCAGGTCTTAGTATACATAGATGACTGTTTGCTGCTGCATAATACGGTTGAAGAAGGCCTCCAGGTCTTAGAGAAAGTTTTAGCCACCTTAACCACCGCTGGATTTTCAATAAATCTTCGCAAATGCTCATTCATGTGTACTGAAATTGAATACTTAGGTCGCGTGATTTCCAATGGTAGTGTTAGACCAGCCAAGACCAAAATTCAAGCGCTTGCAAACTCTTCAGCACCTTTGAACGTTAAACAAGTAAGGCAATTTCTTGGCTTGGCCGGTTACTTTCGGAAATATATTGCTGATTATTCAACGAAAACCGCGTGTATTGCACGTCTCACTCGTAAGGATGTGCCCTTCTGTTGGGGACCAGAGCAGGAACGCGTAAGGCAGGAAGTAATTAGCATTTTAACCAAAGAGCCTGTGTTGGCTATTTTTGACTCAGATCTGCCTACTGAAGTCCACACGGACGCCAGTAGTTTAGGGTATGGCGCGGTCCTGCTGCAGGTTCACATAGACGGGAGCAAAAGGGTGGTGGCGTATTACAGCCAGGTGACCAAAGGAGCTGAGGTCAAATACCACTCCTATGAACTGGAGACCTTGGCTGTGGTAAAAGCGTTGCGTCACTATAGGCATTACCTAATAGGTATTCCGTTTACCGTGGTAACAGATTGTAATGCCCTTAAGGCAACTCAAAACAAACGCGATCTTTTACCGCGTGTGGCAAGATGGTGGATTTACCTCCAAGACTTTAACTTCTCTATACTGTATCGAAAAGGTGTCATGTTGCCACACGCGGACTATCTAAGTCGAAACCCATGTAAATCGGTTTATAATGTAGATAGGCCTCGTAACTGGGCACAAATAGCACAGTCGGCCGATTTAGAAACTTCGGGCTTAATACGAGCCTTAGATCAGGGAGAGCTCGACGCGTCACGTTATATTAAACGTAACGACTTGTTGTACTATCGATATAGTTCGACAGGAGAGGAAACTAGGCTTCTATGTTATATACCTAAAGGCAACCGTTTAAGCCTCCTTAGAATATTTCATGACGAGCATAGTCACATTAATGCCGATAAAACGGTTGACCTAATTTTGAGACACTTTTGGTTCCCTGGCCTGAGAGCCTTCGTGAAAAAATATATTGCGCACTGTTTAACTTGCATTGCCCACAAAAGGGTCCCACGTGCGCCGCTTCAACCAATAACTTCCTGGCCTAAACCAGAAACTCCTTTCGACACATTACATGCTGATGTACTTGGTCCCCTCCCTGATTGTAAGGGTTACAGATACGTCATGATTGTAGTAGACGCATTTACGAAGTTTTGTCTGCTCTACGCTATTTCTCGTCAAGATCTTGAGGAACTTAAACGTGTGTTCGAAAATGTCTTTTCTCTTTTTGGTACTCCTCGTATGATTGTGTCAGATAGGGGACGCATGTTTGAGTCGGTTGGCTTTACATCGTGGATGCAAGTTTTGGGCATTGAAGTTCACCATGTAACGCCCGAGATGCATCATGCCAACGGACAAGTGGAGCGGTACGTCCGGACGGTTCTGAACATGCTCAGAATTGAGGTGAATCATAAGAAGAGCGAGTGGGCTGACCAGCTCTGGCAACTGCAGTTGATCCTTAACCTGACCAAGCAGCGAACCACTCAGACTTCCCCTCTGAACTTATTAACAGGCCATGAGAGCGCTACTCCAGCCATTCGGGTCTTGGTGCGAGATGTCGCATTATATCCCTCCGATAATAATCGCGAAGGAAGGAGGGAGATGTTGAGACAAAGGACGGCCGAACGGTTGTCGAGGAATCAGACTCAACAAGACGAGTACGTTAATAAGGGCAGGAGCTCACCTTACGTGTTTCAGAAAGACGACCTGGTATACGTCATCAAGTACGCGCAGTCCCGTGGCAAACTGGACCATGGCATGCGCGGGCCTTATCGAGTCATCCGCGCAATGCCTAATGCGCGGTATGAGCTGCGATTAGTGGCGGGCGCATATGGGAAAACAACGTATGCTGCCGCTCAATTTATGGTGCCTTGGAGGGGCGAATGGACCCCTAAGACTTGCGCTGCATTCTTTGAGGGTGAGTTCTTCGTGCTGACGTATTCAGCTCGACTCGGCTCTGTGCCGCCTACCCCAGTGGAGGTACTCGACTGTTTCGTGTTTCTGATCGGTATAGGCCTTGGGCCGTTCCCGATCCTCTTGAGCCTGATCTGATCGGGTTGGCGGTTCACGAACCCACCCCCGATCCTCTTTGGAAGGTGGTAAAGCTACACTCCTTGGGAGTGTAGTTGTTGCTACCGGTGGTTTAGTCACTGAGCAATGCGCTATACATGTAGTGCTCGCTGGTGACTCTCTTTAGACACAACAACACCTTGTGTTGTAATGTCGGTTCTTGTATAAGGCAGTATGTCTGCAGACTTCGGTCATTTTAAAATTTCCTTTCATTAAGATATATATATATATATATATATATATATATATATATATATATATATAGATATAAATATATAGTAGGTGAGGTGGATGGGTAGGTACGATGGGTGAGAGCTAGTAGAAAAAAAAATGTAAAGGAAAAGAGATGCTTAATTCGGTGAAAGACTGTATTTAAATGTTTTATTGTGGTGGCCGAAACGGCTCTTCGAACCTTGTTAACTTTACAGGTTTTCATTGTTCAGAGGTAGCATCAGCCTTGGCTTTTAATTTTGGCCATAGTACACAAGGAATATTATCTTCACTGATTTACGTTTTTAATTCAGTGCGAACGCACGTAACGCCCCATCTGTCAGATCGACAGTGACAGGTATGACACTGACAGGAGATTGTCAGATGGTCTGCGATTGATATATGACAGAAGGTCCTTGCTTTTTAAGGTTACTTTAATTATAGAATTTTATTGATACACAATAAAATCATAAACTATATCATAATATATAAAAATTAATGAACGAATAGCTGAAGCCGCAGGTTAGTGTCAGTGCACTTCACATCAGAATTTCATAATCAGTGTCCCTACTTGATCTTACCATTATACTTGCCTAATCCACCTAAATTATCAAGTTAAGCCTTGTAATTGATACAAAGGGACCCCCTAAGGGTGTAACTTTCTCTTTTTATTAGTAAACTTTCATAAATAAGTCACTTCAGGAATGCTTTCATGAGTGCACACCATGTGGCATGGAAGCCCTCATGTAAACATTATTTGGGCTAATCTCTGTAGCCAGAGCTTCCCTGTAATATAAACAGAAAGGCATCATACTGTGGAACATAATTTATTAACAAATTAAACATTTACTTAAAAATAAGAAATATTAAAAATAAGTCACAGTATCATAATCGGTATGCAAGTGGCCACTTTAGAGGTTAAGTCTGGGGTATCAACCTTCCCCTTGCTCTGATGCTTTTTGGAGGAAATAGGGCCCTTCAGGCTTCGTTGTAGAGACATTACAGTTGGGCCCCTTTGTGAGAATTCACCGGTTACAATAATATCTGAAATCACCTCCGTTCATAATCCACTCTCGCAGGTGACGAGACGCATACGGCGCCCCTCCGAAACACCACTCCGCCCGCGAAGCAGAAAATTCAGTACGCTCGGCGTTAGAGGACAGATCAGGGAAGCCCGGGAGTCACCTCCGGCTGTTTTACTACCCTGCTAGTATCAAGCAGTGAAAATATAATCAGAGGATCACACATAGAGCGGTGACCCCATTCCTCTATTAAATTAACCCAAAAAACTAACATTTAGTTTTATAATTAAATATATCCATATCAACAACCACCATTCATTCACATCAGCAAGCTTAGGAGTTCACCCATAGTGTAGCATCATCATCAATTTCTCATCACATTCAATTAAGTTCCATTTCTGATATCCTTGGGCAGGCATTCATGAACCTTCAATTTTATTTAAGATATCACTAAAACAGTAACTTTAAATTAATTGTTTTAACAGTGTACCTATTTTTTATGTTTTTATGTGTTAATTACAGGACACCTTTTTAGTTTTGGTTTGTATAGAGTCAGGATAATAATAAAGATCAATTTACTTGTCACTGGATAATGTTTTGTCTCATTTCCCCGTTGTTGTCCTAGCCGAAAAAGGTAAGTCTATTAAGTAAGTTCCTATTATTATTGAAAATTGGAAAATCACATTACAGTGTCTCTCGCATGAATAATTTATCTTGTAATTTAAGTGAATATTTTGGTTGTGTTGTGTTTGTGATTTAGAGCTATTGAAATAGAAGTGACCGTTAAAACTGATATAAATTGCTCTAAAACGCACATATTGTGGTAATTGACTAAAACATCTAACAATAACTAACACCTTATACTTACCAAAACTTTTATGTTTTTTCTGTTTATGCTAATGGTGCCCCTTTACCTCTGAACTCGTAGCAAGCGAACCTGATGACCTAAACCTCATCCCGGCACCAGAGCAAGACCATCCCACGCTTGAAGAACCAAGCCCAAGCCCCAGTCTCGACATGCCCGCGCTGGACGATATACCAGGACCGTCTACGAGCTATGAACCTGCACCTGGACCATCGTCGCGACCTGACCTA
Source organism: Chrysoteuchia culmella (assembly GCA_910589605.1). Taxonomy (NCBI): domain Eukaryota; kingdom Metazoa; phylum Arthropoda; class Insecta; order Lepidoptera; family Crambidae; genus Chrysoteuchia; species Chrysoteuchia culmella. The sequence goes on from OU342653.1 coordinate 16,291,740, forward strand.
CCCGAGCTGGAGCTGAGTGACACGGACAGCGAGTGATGACCTGACGAGGACGTCAGGGTATCAGGAGAGGCCGTGTTAGCAAGTAAAGAAGAAGTGGTGTGGGTAAAATCGAGCCCCACCTATATAAAGCCAGGCGAGCCCGCGGCGCGCTCTCTTGGCTACCAGACACCGACCGGAACGGACGTATTATTTCTCTGCCCAATTATTTTATTTTGCACTTAATTTAAAAATTGAGAGTCCTTATTTTAATTCGTATCTGTTTATTCCCTTTTAGATTTGTAATTTAGTTTTGTTTTAATATTGATTTTTGTTCCTTTAGATTAAGTAAACGATTGTATTTTTTTATGCATTTTCACTTCTGATTTCCAATAATACATATAATTATACATTATATAAGTATTTAACTGTAGTAATATATATCAACGTCCATGGCATTTACCCCTACCGCGTGGGATCCGAACCCGGGACCTCAGAGTAAGCGACACATTGTAACCGGTGTACGTACAATCGGGGAACTTCCCGGTTGATCAATAGAGCTTTTTTTGTAGAAATTTATCTCAAAAAGTAATAGACTTATAGAAAACGTTTATATCACAAATAATAAAGCTTTAATAGGCATTTCATTTTATAAATAAATTATTTATTTAACCTTTATACTTTCCGAAATATCGTTTCTCAGAAAAACTCTACTGATCAACCGGGGAGTTCCCCGACTGTACCACTCTACCACGGAGGTCGTTTTGTATCAAGCAAATGTAATTGGCATTATTTTTTATTGCGTAGATATTTTGGATTATTTTTGTAATAGTAACCTAGATAAATACTGTCTGTGTGGCGGCACCTACCTAACGCCGCACATACTACTACCTTCTACACACGGAACCTACCGTGACAACAGATGGCGCTGACAGCAACTTAGTATGGGATACTAAGAACATGCATGGAATCCTACATCGCGCTGACAGAAGTTTCACCAGCCACAATCAATATGTACCAAGTCCGACCCACATCAATCGGACCGCGGTCCTCGGACTACCAACACCCAGTCTGGAGAAAGAGCTCGCTATTCGACCTTCCAACCAGTGGCTTACCATCTACCAACCTTTTCCATACTTCCACCATCTCCCTACAGTCTGAATCCAAATAACATCACAAGCACGCAATTATGCTCATAATTACTTTTAATTTTGGCATTAGGTTTGTATGGGAGACTGACGTTCGCGGGCCTCTTAGCTCAGTTATTATAAAGGGATAAATTTGCTCTGTTTTAATGTCTTGGTTGTCGTAGCTTTAAATAACATGCAAGGAAGTTTAACTTACAGTTGGAATATTAATTTTACAGGATTCTAATTTGAAGACTTACGACAGGTGATCTTGATTACGTTCTTAACACATTTGTAGTAAGCTTTAAACTTTTAAGAATCTAAGTAATACTTCTTTTAAGTACCTTAAAACTTAGAATACTTAAAAGTTAAACCTTGTAAGGATGGACTGTCGATCGTAATGTCCTATCATAAAGAGCCGTTTCGGTTGTTAAATTATGGTCCTCAAAAATATAGCCAGAGTCTACACGCCAAGAAGAAGAAGAATTGGATTAGATAACACTTTATTGGCACACACAGACAGAAACAAAAACATAAATGGAAACAATAATACAATAAGTTGTACAAATGTGCCGCCTTATCGTTTAGCAGCGATGTCTTCCAGACAGCCCTTTTTTGTTGTGTCTTGATGAGTCAAGCAGGGCAGTATGTGCTAAAAAATATTAAAGGAAGTATATTAATGAACTATTACAAATAAAATGATAAACATGCACAGTATAATAAAAGATAATAAATATACAATAAAATAAATAATATATACAGCTTAATCAAAGTTGATGAAACGCCACAAACCGAAAACAAAAACAAGCATCAGTTTTTAAGGGTAGGACGATGGGTAGGAATGAAGAATCAGCTATCAACTATCAATTGTACAAAGGTGACATATTGAAAGAGATATTTCTGTACGAGTTGTTTGAAGTTGACAGGGACAGAAAGAGTTTTAAGCCACGATTATCTAACTGACAGTCAGTGAACTTTAGTCTTGCAGAGCTAAAAAGCTGGATTGCCCAAGTGCAATAAAAATCTGGTAGTCTCCATTAAAAGTACCCATCAATTAGCTAAATCAATTTCTCACCCGCGATACTGAAATATTATCAATTAAACTAATCAAATGGTTATTTATGCTGCCGGATACTCAATTATGGGCTTATAAATTTTATAGTATCCTCAATAACTCCATTAATGCTACTGTTTTATGAGTTTTTAGTTTTTGCACTCCTTTTTATTTTCAACTGCATTAAGAAACTTTGACGCCAGGTTAAAAGCCTTAGGCAGATAACGGATTTCCGAAAGTTTTTTAATCGAATCTAGGTCATTTGAAGTTGAATTCTATTTACGCGAACTGCATTGGGTTTTTTTTTTTATAAAATCCAAATAAATTGAAAACTTTCTGCCTCATGAATGTCGGCATTTTTGATTGGACTAAATCACGGGAAAAATTACGAATTAATAATTTATATACACCGAGTACCTACCGTCTGTCTGTTCTCTAACCAAGGCCTTTACATTCTTATTGCCTTATGAGTATCAATTAATTTAATATACCTCTTATTATAAAACTACGTACTTATGCAACAATCAACTTATTTGTTATATCAAAGGCAAGCGCTCATTTCGTGATGACAAAATTGTTGGTTGCTTTGTACAGACGTCATTCGGGGCAGTAATTACGAATTGAATTCGATTAACAAAGAACTTGGAGCTTACATAAAAGATCATGAAATTTAGTGAGCAGAATAAATAGAGGCTATTGGCAAAGAAAACAGCAATAACGTTTCGCTAGGGTTACTGTGGCTTGCAAAGCATGGGAGACCTCGATACAGTAAATATTTGGTCACCCATCCCGTGACCGACCATTGCGAAGGTTGCTCAACCGCTACGATCGTAGGCTGACCGCGTGAACCACTGCGCCAAAAAGGTAATTTACGTTTGAGATCTAAGCTTTAAATGTACATCTGCCGCCATAGCACCAATGTTTTTAAGTTTTGTTGTGTCCCAGCAGTAAAGAGATAAAAAGTTTGATTCCAGCTTCACCTTAATCATTCGTCGTCATCTCAGCTACATGACACCCACTGCTGACGTCTCCACGACGATCGCTCCTGCACTGCCCGCATCCAGCGGCTTCCCGCGACCTTCACCAGATCGTCGGTCCACCTTGTCAGGAGCCTACCCACGGAGCGTCGTCCTATGCGTGGTCACCATCATCAGCCTGTGGACGTCCACTGCTGGACATAGGCCTCTCCTAGCTCACGCCTATTGTGGCGTTCATAGGAGACTATTAGCCTACTGCTACCACGCTGGCCAGACGGGTTGGTAGAGGGTTTGTTTCAAGTTTTCCTTCTCTCGCACAGGCGTTCAATGCGTCAAGCGTCTTAGTCGACTCTTACGACATCCCAAGCATGTAAGGGAGTGGACACGTGTATTCTTAAGCCGTTACCACACGGCACAAGAGAACATTAACAATCATTATTTAACATTAATATGGATAAGGCTAGCTCCCACTGTACGCTCTTATTTTGTTTCAACCTGCTCTTTGTATTTCATTTCACCTTCAAAGATGAATCTCTGATTATTATATTTGTCTTTAATAGATTAATTATCAATGTTCGATGAGAACATACTAGAATCGTGCTCACATCTATAGAATCAGCTACTTACTTAGTTTGATTTTGTCAGTCGTGTAACATTAATTACTTGGGTCACAGCATGACTATTAATTATATTGATTTCTATTGAAATCGATAGTAACAGTTCGCCTTCTGTATTTTGTTGAGTAATACAATTTTATTTATTTAATACATCAATTTGTATCAAGCTGAAAGAATAATTATGGTTGATTAGTATTTCGAAATTAATTTTAATCTAATTCTGTGCTTGTATCTTGAAACATTTCATTGTGAGTGCTAATATAAGAGATCATGATGTTATTTTGAGATCCCAAAAAACCTCCGTATTTTGTGTAATATCTTTCTATAATATTAAAAAGTAGTTTGGATATCTTGATCTAGGTGTCACTCAAAAACGGCCAAACGGATTTTGATGTTAAAATTTCTCTAATAAAATTCACATTCTGAAAACAGCAATAAACAAAATACTTAAATACTACTTACTAATAAGTAAGTGCACAAAACAGCATACTTAATTACTGGTAAGTGCACAAAACAGCACTCCGGAAAACAAGCGTAAGTTGTATCAATTACAATTATTTTCCAGTACAAAAGCGACATCTTTGCCGTCCCCATAGTCGCACTGGCTTTGAATTTCGGATTCCGAATTCCAAAAAATTCCGTTTAATGAACAAAGAGGTAAGAGAGGCATCTGTTGGGCCCCCGGCGGTTGCCCTCTGTAATCATTCGACGTTTTGAAGGAAGTAATTGCCAACTAATGAACGCCCGCCTAAGGCCAGACCCAGTTTACGCAACGAAAATTGACGGTGTCACTCATTTAAGTGCACCCAATAGTTTTCTGTAGGAAATGGTACGTGTGAATGTTGCTCACAATTTTATGGAAAACAAAAGCGTGTCAGTGAAAAATACTCTGTTTCAAGTCATAATAATGGCTTGCACTAATGGTCCATGCTAGTCCTCATGTCTTTTTCTCGCCATTTGACTTCCATGCTAATAATTAGTCAATAGATAATATTTTTATTACTAAATTCCTATCCCGTAAGATTAAAACACGATGTAAGCAGTTCTCTTGCTAATCATTGAAAAACAAATTTCTGTAGAGTGAGTTGTACTGAGGAGCCCATGGCGCAGTGGTTGGTGCGCTCGGCCTGCGATTGTTAAGATTAAGCGACTTTCGCAATGGTCGGTCACGAGATGGGTGACCCATAATTCACTTTCTCGAGCTCCTCCGTGTTTCGGAAGGCACGTTAAGCCGTTGGACTCGGTTGCATTTGCAGTCAATAAAACCCGCGAAGTAGATCATGGCCCATTCTCCTTATTCATCCATAAGGAAGGCCAGTGCCCCAGCAGTGGGGACACTAAAATGGCTGATGACGATGGGTTGTATTTTATTTTATTTATTCATTGTTGTTGTTTGCCGTGTGGTGACGGCCTAAGAATACAAGTGTCACCACTCCCTTACATGCCTGGGATGTCGTAAGAGTCGACTAAGAGGCTCGACGCATTGAACACTTGTGCGGGAGAAGGAAAACTTGAAACAGACCCTCTACCAACCCGTCTGGCCAGCGTGGTAGCATTAGGCTAATAACCTCCTATGAACGCCACAATAGGCGTGAACTAGGAGAAGCCTATGTCCTGCAGTGGACGTCCACAGGCTGATAAGGATGATAATGATTCGTTGTTGTTGACATCGCTAATTCTTAGTTTCAGGTAAGAAAGCAAGTTCTTAATGATTTACGATTATGGATGACGAGCGCTCCCATTAAGTTCCCGACCATCTGGTGAGTGGAAGCAAACTTTGTTTGTTTGGGTGAGCTAAGCTAAGCTTATGAACTGCCTGAAGGAGTTCGATAAATTTGAAAGAAGGTATACAAAAAGATATTCATATCATAATAAAGATATACTTACATTTTTGGTAAAGGAGACTTATCGCCAATGAAACCATGAAACAGGCTATGAAAATGTATTAAAACTGGCAGCATCTGCAAGTAAATTATACATTTATGTTGTAATTTTGATCTAGTCTCTCTTGCAACATCCCAAGATTAAACATCTGATGTTACAATTATAAGCCGTTGGTTTTTATTGGTAAGTAGAGCAGTCAGTAGCATTAATTAATATTGCCAGTAGCATCGTTTCAATCGATTAATTGATCATGAAGATGACTCAGTAGTCGTGTCATGAGTTTCAAAAGCATCCGCCTGAATCGATGCCACAGTCATTGTTTTTTTTTTTATGAGACATTTTAATGTTAAGTATTACGACTGCGAAAGTAATTTTTCACCTCACACACTCGAAAAAGAAGGTTTTGTCTGTCTGAATTTCTTGGCATTTACTACCGTACTACCACTTCATCACAGAAGCAGTAAGTCAAATCCATTCAACATTTGGAAATCGTAAAACATGGCCGTGTTTTGTTTTATCACATCCCATGCAAACAAAATTACATCGTTTTTGACGGCAGGGGTAATCCGAAATCAAACAGATATAGGAGATAACACGAGGAACATCAAAAGTTATTGGTTTTTATTTAATATTTACACTGCTCGGTATAGGACAGACAGGTATAGAGTTTGTATAGGACAGAGACCAAGCACGCACGGATAGTACGTGCACTTAGATTTTTTTTTTCGTGAAAAACGGGGAGACTTTAAGCTTTCATCATAGCCAATGTTAAGTCTGTTCGTAATAGTTTGTCATGTCGCGTTAGTATTAAAATGTAGTACGCACTTAAAGTAGTAAAGAATATCGGGCTTTTAGACTAAACTACATTTTTCGATGATCGCTTTGCGCCTTACGCGTTTTTTTTATCAACTAGCTGTTCCATACAACTTGATCGAGTAGGGATTTTAATTTTCTATGGAACAGTTGTCTTTTTATCGCGATTTCGTTGTTTGCTTTTTAGTAAAAAAATATTCGTATTGATGATAACCACTACCCCCACAAGTTTTCTGCTAATAAAAAAAATACAATGTATCCAATACATACTTTTAACTTCTCCTGAGTAAAAAATTGTTCTACTACGGAGTTATTTCAAACTATTTTAACTTTTATTGGAGTCAGATTTTAGATACCTATGAAAGTTTAGTACACAAGAAAAGGAGACATAGCTATCAAACTTTTTGACTCTGTCCGATTTACTCAGCCTTCTATCTACGATGATGTTCTCAGCGCATACAAGACCCAACAATGTTTGTCCAGAACTCGATGAACGAAAGCCGATTGTCGTCTCTTGTTATTTTTGAATGTGGTCAAATCGAAGGTTTTAAAGTGTTTATCAAAGCTATGCAGTTTAGTACTATGAGAATGAAAAATGAGGTTTTATTATGATGTACTTTTGGGTCAATATGTTGTCATTTGTTTTTTTTATAGCTTGGGTGGCAATAATATTATCTAGGCAGGTCCGCTTATATGAAGTTGTCAATGTAGTAGATGGTAAGCACTGATGGAAACCTGATTTATGTGTTGGTTCTGCTGCCTGCTTCCTTTCTACAGTGGTAAACCAATTCTAAATCCATACTATATTGTCTACTTTCGCATTTTAGTATGGAGATAAGTCAAACCATGCAGATGGAGATAAGATACTTTCAAATTCAAATTCAAATTCAAAATCATTTATTCTGTCTAGGCTGTTACAAGCACTTATGAAAGTCAAAGAAGCTACGAAATCGGTTCACAAACCCTACGGCGGGAGACCTTGTAACGAGAAGAACCGGCAAGAAACTCGTCAAGGGCTATTTTTTTTTCCCTGTTTTATTTTATACAGAGTAGTCGAATTGAAAAAAGAGCTTAACATATCAGTAAAGTCAATTTCTATCACAAAAAGAAAACACTAATTATAATATTACATTTTATGGTTATCCTAACCGTAAACAATTTTCAACTCGCAATGAAGGACTTACATTATAACATTTCTCGCATTACAAGGTCACTATAGGTACTGCAAGTTGTTTCAATTCTGAAAGATGGCGCCACCACTCGAAATAAGTCAGCAAGAAAACCAAATTCTACGCGGACGAAGTCGCGGGCGGAAGGCTAGTCTTCATATAATATTGTCTTAAAAATCTATTTTAAAATCGTAGACTGTACTCGACAATTTGTAAACAACAGTATCAGACTGAAACTGGGGCCCAATCCTGCTAAGGCTTAGTCACAATCGTATTTCAATGGTGTTCCAATGGTAGTGCTATTTTACACAGTTCTTGTTACAACAGTGTAAATAAACACTACTATTAAAACACCATTGAGAGACGATTATGACAAAATTTTTGCGGAATTGACCCCCTGAAGTCATGAAAATTCGTTTATATAATGCGCCGTACCACACAGTGCGTACCGCGCATAGCACATTGAAAGAGTTGTCATTAATTATGATATTTAATATGCGTATAAACTTGTGTGACTGCTACGCACATCGACAGTTTAGTCATATCGAATATATTTATTTGCAAGAAAGGTTGAGTCAAAGTGATATTATTGTCTATAAAAATTTGTCATGCAAGGTCCGATTTATGAACAGTGCTGAGTCATCTAAGGGAGGAACATCTTCTGATATCTTGGCGACTGATTTAAATGGCAAATTATCAAACGAGGCGATACAAGACTCTTGCCTTCAGTGGGCCTACCGCCATTTTTAGAGACCATCATGTCGTAAGAACGTTTTGTTTTCCTTTTGTTTCAATAGTGTTTAAATTCGTACCGCGTACTCGTAAAGTATTTTTTTTTATTCCTGCCCAATGACACAAACATTGAGATATATGTATGGAGATGAAATATTACAAAAAAGAACGTGCCTACCTGCACTTGATGGTACTTTGTAATGACGGACTTGACTAGGCAGCTTCTGAACATTCGCAAGAAAAATATCGACATCCAAATACTCATGATATATTTGAATAATGTAAGTTTCTATAAACAACTATCTCAGATCCATGTACATCTTTATTCATTGTTCCTGCCAACGAACGAATTGAAGTTGTCAAATTTTGACACACTTCACACAAAACCTCCTTCAAAAAATGATTTTGTTTTATGAGATTCGCGGTACGAAGTGACATAAAAAATTAATGCGTCGATGTTTGACAGAAAGCAATATTGCGCAAAGACATGGCGGTAGGCCAGCTGGAGAGGTTAAGTCCAGCAACTGGCTATAGTGATTACATCCTTGAACAGCAGCTGTACAAACAACCAGCAAATAATGTGAAGTGATATTCATACATTTCCAATCTATACATCCTTCAATGAACATTTAGCTAGAAACAAAAAGTATTGTGCTAAAATATGAAATTACATGTACGAGTATTAAGGGTTAAAATAGGATATACTCGTATTCTCTACAGCGACAACTTTTAAAATTTCATAAATATTTATCTAATGCGTATTTATCGAAGCGTTACTAATTATTAATAGGAAATAATTTAATAACAGACAAAGTAAGTAAATCCTTTTTCTCGATATTCAAAGCATGACGGAAAGGTTCCCTCCAAAGATTTTTGACTCTTTGATACACAAATAATTTCCGATCGGTTAGTTTTCCAATAATATTAGTTCTGCTACAATGGTTTCGGAACTTAAAGGATGGATTTATTTTCATAAGGAAATTTTGAGAGTGGTAGTTGTATGGGCTGTAACGTTGATAGTTAGGAGGTTAAAATGGGTCTGTTAATTTTAAAAGACCAGCGGGCTTACCGTCGTCTATTAGAAACCATCATGTCATAAAACGTTTTGTTTGCATTTTGTTTTTATTTAAGTTATCACTTTGGAGACGATCATCAAAAAACTAGCTTACTTTAAGAGATTCGTAGACGAAAGCTGTGTAGTGTCGGCTTAGAATAACACTACCCCCCTCTCATCCCGTGGTTGTCGTAAAAGGCGACTAAAGGACTCAGCCTTCAGGAGATGGGCAGCAGCGTCTCCTACATACTTGGCCATACTGCGATCGCCAACCCGCCAGCCAAGCGTGGCGATTATGGCAAACCTCCCTCTTTTTGGGGAGGCCTATACCCAGCAGTTGGTGTTATATGGCTGAGAAAAAATATTATCCCTTAGTCAGATCTTATAAGGTGATGAATTTCAGACCTTAACAGGCTATCGATAAAAAAGTAACGTTATTTATACCCTCTTTCCAACCGGCCGGCGCTGCTTCGCTAATAGCATTAATTATCCGGATTTCCTCATTTGTACAAATGCTCCAGATTCTAAACAGCTGTTACGTATCTAAGTCGTAAGATCGTAAGATAAGACAGAGCCTAATCTCGCTCAGTGCGGACACATCCTAAATCGTCCGACAACACTATTTCGGACGTGCGTTGGCGTATCAGATGTAATTAATACGACGTTGATTGATACTAATGTAGTTTTCGTACGTCAAACCCTGTGAGTAATTGGTTGTCACAACACGGTGTGCCCTGATAAAAATCGATTTGGTCCAATTTTTAGTTATGGACTTATTTGGAGCGGAGTGGTCGTAGGTGGCTTTTGAAAGCTACAGAAGCTCGTTTGAAAGGTATGTCAAATGACCTTTTAATGGTATAATTATTTAATGGTATAAATAAGAACCTTATTTGAAATTTGAAATGAAATTCATTTATTTGGTAGAAACATGGTAAATACAGGACTAAAAGAATAAATAAGATCATACGTGTTTCGCCAAAATTGGCATGCAAATGTCAATATGTCAAATATTTTTTTTATAGAAGTGTTTACTTTAAAGCTGCAGTTTAGTTAGATACAGGGTAATTTTCAAAACACTATACAATTTTTTAAGTTTGTCTCAGAATCTGTAAGTGAAAAGCTTTCTTCTAGAAACATGGGTTGAAATATGACAAAAAAAATATTCATTCTTCATACAAATCAGACTGATCCCGCGATCGATTTAGTATGGGAAGTCCAAAAATTATTCGCGTATTTTGACCCATATTTCTAGGAGAAAGTTGTTTACTTATTCTGAGTCGAAATTAATGGATACCTAGTGTTAAAAAAATGGCCCTGTATACCTACCCAAATACAGCTCGTAGAAAACTGTTTAAGGAAGTAGGTAGGTAGTTATTACGAGATTTTTTAGCTAATCTTTATTAAGTAATTTGCTAGCAAGACACCGTTGTCTAAATAACAATGGAATATTTAATGTGTCTCATAACTCGGGACCTGAGAGATTGATCGCTCTAAATTTTTTTTATTGATAAACCAATACCGAATAGTTCAATATTGTTTAATGAAAAATCTAATAATAAGTTTCATTTGCCATGTCCGGCGATTGTTTTAAGTCCACTAAGAATTTTTACTTTTAATGTGTATAGTTACATTTTTCTACTTACAATGAGGTATTAAACGGATTAAATACTAAGTACTTTAATATGTGGAAACGAACGATGACGTGGTCATCTTTTTCTTCACTTCACTTACTTATTTCACATTAATTCACAGCAGTCAATCAAATACACATTTTCATGACATGACATGTGCCACAGACCACTATGGATGTAATATAAAAACTATTTTTTTTTTAAATAATTTTTAGTATAGAACACGTTGTGATGTAACCAAATCTCTCCCGAGGCCCTGCCAGAATAACAGCGTGTTGTGCAGTTTTTTGGACGGCACAGCAACATCGCTGAGGCAGGGTCCTCATTAGTGTCTGATATAAACTTATGTGTTTTTTCTTTTTTTTCTGTTTTATAAATTATTATTGTTTGTATGTTTTGTTTGTAACCTTTTTGTTAATTTCTATTGTGTTTAGGAGACTAATAAAATATTTTCTATTCTATTCTATTCTATTCTAAGTAATAATGCTTTTTAAAAGGTAAAATGTAAAAAAAACGTATTATTATTCTGAAAGGTTTAATCAAGTAATTCCGAAGGGAGTCACACTAATAAGGCTCGCTAATATTTTGCGTAAATGTTTCAAAATAGCCGACTACAAAGTGAAATTCAATAACAGACCCTTTAAAGCGTATCTGGCTCATTCCACCGCATTTTGCTTTTATGAATACAAGAACGAAAGAATATTGTGGGTCGATTTCCGTCTGAAGAGTTGGGGACAGATTTTTTTTAAGTAGATATATTATTTTTTGTAGCTGAAACAAACCATTGTGAAAACGGTAAATCATTAAGAAAAGTAGAAGAAACAATGTGGTGATCTTTGCATTGTTTGAAAATCAATGGGGAACTAAACCAACTACAAACAGTATGAAAAACTGTTTTGTATGAAAGCAACACCAAAAAAACTGTTTCATATAAAATTTTATTTAAACTCTGATAGAGCTTTATAGTGTCGGTTAGCTGTGTAGTGTCGGTTTAGAATAGCACTACCCCCTCTCATCCCGTGGGTGTCGTAAAAGGCGACTAAGGGACTCAGCCTTCAGGAGACGGGCAGCAGCGTCTCCTACAAACTTGGCCATACTGCGATCGCCAACCCGCCTGCCAAGCGTGGCGATTATGGCAAACCCCCCCTTTTGGGGGAGGCTTATACCCAGCAGTGGGCGTTATATGGCTGAGACGACGACGACGAGAGCTTTATTTTATGATTTTTTTTATACCTATGGACATTAAATAAAATGTGAAATTATAATATTTCTATAATTTTCAAAGACCTATCTCGAGATAGTCGGTAAAAGTTTGATCCACGGTCAAAAATTTCCGACCTAGGTCCTAGATCAGTCCGCTTGAGACCATTGCCATGAACACACGCGTCACTCAGAAACGGTAATGGTTAATTGTGCAGTGCTTTCTTGCTTGCAGGAGCTCGTCAATAACATTTCCACATCACTAAATCTCGCTCAAAGGAAGAGCCCTTGGCGCAGTGGTTCGCGCGCTCGGCCTGCGATTGTTGAGGTTAAGCAACTTTCGCAATGGTCGGTCACGGGCTTGGTGACCAAAAATTTTCTATCTCGAGCTTCTTCGTGCTTCGGAAGGCACGTTAAGCCGTTGATCCCGGCTGCATTTGCAGTCTTTAAAACCCGCCAATCCGCATTGGGCCTGCGTGGTGGGTCATGGCCCGTTCTCCTTGTCCATCCATAAGGAGGGCCAGTGCCTCAGCAGTGGTGAACTAAAAATGACTGATGACGAAATCTCGCTCGTAGGTGCGAAAATGCGACACGCTATATTCTCATACAGTTTGAAGCGGTCTTTTTGTCTATCTCGATATAGGTCTGTGATAATTTTACTCCAGAATCAGCATTTCGAATGGTCTAATTGTGGCGTCCTTAACCTTTCCTTTTACTCTATAAAGATTTTTTTTAATTACAAATTCTATTTTTTTTATTTCATTTACAAAATAAAAAGGTTTTTGCACTTTTACTCATAAAGTAATAGCACTAGTACTAAATTTGAAACGAGAGAATGAATTTCAAATATCATAAAGTTTATCGGTGACTATTTCATGAGTTAGTTTTTTGCTTAAATAGAGTTAAAATAAATTTTATATTTTTAAAATTTCAAGAAGCTTTATGTGAGATCTTATGCATATTCCAATGCACTTCCATACAAATCTTTCCTTTAAAGGCACGCAATTTTTGTTGCAAGAGAACAATGGCAGTGTTATGAAGAATTAATGCATGGATTAATTAACATTTTCATGGAGCGTGTCTAATTACCTTCCCTTTAATTAAAACTTAAAAGCTCTGTACGCTTTATTTGCTCCCATTGCAATGTTGTGGTAAACTTGCAGTATTTGCTATGATTTATCGAAGGTTCTTCTAAACAGTGGTTTAACTTTCAAAAGCTTTAGTTGGCTTGTTGTTATGGAATTGTTATGGCTTACGAGTAAGTGCGGTATGAATTATTAACTTATAAAATTTTAAAAAGAGGTCAGACATGTGGTGGACATATTGTGTGCGTGTAATTTGAAATAGGAATGGAATGAATGAGGAGATTAAGTTGACAAAATGGAGTGGATAAGAAGAACGTACTAGGGCAACACCAATTAAAATTGGGATAAGGTCTAAGGTTTGTGGTAGGACTTGTTGTGAGTAGCTATATTATTGTGAGCTAGCTACCAACATCTTATTTAAGTCTGACGCGATAACAACAATGTTTTGTGTTTCGGTAGTTAGAGATAAGATAGCCAGTTTCTCAGATCAGGTATGTTGAAGGCTAAGAGACACCCCGTAGTGAATAAAAAAATAAAATAAAAAAGGATCTGAACTTAAACATCAAATTCGGTATACCTAGTTGCTTCACTGTAGTAAACAAAACATAGCCCATTGAATAAAAGGTCAGGAATACCAATCAATAGCTCTTTTGATATTATTCAATAAAGCTTTAACAGCTTATGGTCACTTCAGTAGGGAGCTTTTTTTAAATGAAAAAACAGTATTAACATTTTTTATGATTTTTTAATGTTTGCATTTTTTTCAATGCTATTTTTATGTTTATGATAAATTTTAAATAGAAAAATATTGGAAAAAATCAACTTGGCCACTAGTAAATATTCAGATGGGACTCGAACCCACGACCTTTGGAAATCCAGTCCAATGCTCTAACCACTGAGCTACCGGGACTTTCAAAAACTGACTCTCATTGACAAAGTCTCGGTCTTTTTAAAATGTATCTAATACCATTGTTTTAAAGGATTTATGATTGACACAGTTCCACAGTTCTTGCCCCATAGCATTGGCAATCTTTACACCACTCCCAGTTTCCTAAGAAGACTTATAAAACACTTGAGTCATAATCGTCTGGTTTCTCCAAATGGTATAGCGTATGATTTTCTATATAAGAATGATTCAAGCAGTTGAAAGTTGCGAGATGTCGGCTTTCAAACCGCAATATTAAATGCGTCAAAGTAGCTTGATCAAGATAATATGATATGTCACTTTTAATGAAACTTCTTTTGCTCAACCCACGCTAATAAGGACCGCTTTATCCTGGATTTAATGAGTGGATTAGTCACACTACCTTTTATATTTAAATACCTTTTTATATCGAGTGGTCTTCCCCTGAGCTACAATTAATTTCTTACTTTATGAACCATAATAAAGTAGAGTTAAAAGTTTAAAGTGTTCTAAGTGAAGCTTTTCATGTAAGTAGAAATTGTATGGAGAAATAGGTATAAAATTTGTTTGTTTGGTAGAACGCGCTAATTTTTGGGTATATAGAATTTGTTGCTTTTTTGTAATAAAATAAATTTCCGCTATATATTTTTTATAAGTACCAACTAATAACATACAGAAAGAAGAGACTTTGCATTGCAAATACATTATCCTTTAATTTATTAGCTTGCATTTTTATCCACCAAAAGTATTTATAGTCTTTAGACAAAATATTTTTATTTCAAAACTTACAATAAAATAAGTACTTTTCCGCTACCATAATACAATAGTATCAAAAACTCAGCTTTAATATTGAAATGATCAAATATAGACTTTGCTAAAACAATTACTTAAAGCTAAACCAAACCGAGTTAAACTCGCAAACAAAGCGGAATATTTAAATAAAGACATTTTCCTCAAATCCTTTGTTCCGATATCTTTTGTCACAATCATTTGATACTTGTCACAAAGCGTTACGTAACGTTATATTTCAGCAATGGCGTGAATTATCATTATAATATCGGAGGCATTAGGTGGCAGATAGAGCGATAGCACTGTATCGGGTACCTATCTGATGTAGCGGATAGCGGGATAAGTCAACAACCTACGGCGTTCCTGCTCTTATCTGTTCATAAATGATAATTGTATAGAGCTGCTTTTTAAAGTTTCTAATACGACTACTCTGACATATAGCGACGGGCCGCGTCAGCACAATGTCATTAAGTACCTCAGTTCACAAACTGCAAAACCCGAGAAGGTAGCAGCTTTGCTTTCTTTTGCGTTCGAGGTTGGTTTAAATCTTTGATATCTTTTGTCACAGTCATTTGATACTTGTCACAAGGCGAACGAAGTATGGGTTCGAGTCCCATCTGAGAAATCACTTGTGGCCGAGTTGATTTTTCCAATATTTTTCTATTTAAAATTTATCCATAAGTATAAAAATAGCATTGAAAACTTGAAAATCATAAATTATTGGCTGTCGCATCTTAATCGATCGTTAAATATCTGAAAAGATGTTTCTTTCTAATGCAAAGATATACATAGCATTGATGTGACAAAGCCTACAGCGTATTAATAATATAAAAGTACTGGGTGGTCCGCAAGTCTCGATAGCTCAGTGGTTAAAGCATTGGACCGGATTACGAAAGGTCGTGGGTTCGAGTCCCATCTGAGAATTCACTTGTGGCCGAGTTGATTTTTTCCAATATTTTTCTATTTTAAATTTATCCATAAGTTGTCACATTGCGTTACGTAACGTACCTAATATTTCAGCAATGGCGTGAATTCTCATTATAATATCGGAAGCATTAGGTGGCAGATAGAGAGATAGCACTGTATCGGCTATCTGATGTAGCGGGACAAGTCAACAACCTACGGCGTTTTGCCCTGCTCTGTTTATTAATGGTACATGTATAGAGCTGCTTTTTAAACATTCTGAATTATTCTGTTAAGTAGCGGCTGCCTGCGTTTAATACATCTCTTCTGTTAGCGACCCGCGATTTCGCTCACGCAATATCTTATTACTGCAGCTCATACAACTGCGAAATCCGTGCAATAGTGCAGTTTTTTTGCATTAATACCTAATATTTGTAGAATAATTTTTGATACAGTAAGTAAACACTAAACTGATTTTCTAACTAAATATTTGTACATACAAATTTGTTCATTATACATACTTATACTTATTGTGACGACCTGTTTGGAATAGGGGTACTAAGCCTGCCTTGCAATTATTTATTTATTTAAATATGGATAATTAAGTCGGGGTTTTTTTTTATTATTTAATCCTTTTTCAATTACGTTTTTAACCGTCCTGGGTTTTTTTTCATTTTTAATTTTGCTTTTTCATCAAACTTTGAAGAGAGCATAGGTATTATGTTCATTTAAATAAAATATTGTCTCTATTGCAATAATGTAAACGATAATAAAAACCATAAGATGATACCAGTTATGCACTTTAATTTTTTTTATAAGTGTAAAAATATTATTTATTTATTTAATAAGGCTTACCAACTAAATACATAAAGGCAAATTATATTAAGTTTACAGCACTTAGCAAAATATGTATCTTATATGCATTTAACTTAAAGGTATGCACAACTTTGTTATATGTATAAGACGTTTTCTTTTATGTTTTATTGTTAGACTAATCAATAATAATACTGAGAGAGAAAATAAATACGATAATGAAAAAATACAATGCAGAAATAAAAAATAAAAAATTATGTGTTTTCATTATAAATTATATCAGGCACCAGTCTCTCACAATGCAGGTCTGATAATATTGTAACATCTAGTTAAGAGTACCTACTTAAGTACCTATTGTGGAGAGAAAATAAAATTTATTTTATTATTTTATTATTATTATTATTCTAACATTCTTTAGCTTGACTTTATGTCCAAATAAATCTATAGTATTTCCAAATAAAACTACCTACATTGGTAATAACAGCTCCACATACATTAATTACATCTGAGGCCCTCATATAGATAATGTAGAAGTAGATCGCTGTTTACTGCCTATTAGACCTGAATGGTATTCAATTCTAACCCGTGTTGGGTATGGGTTCCGTACTTGTCTTCGAAAGTTGATGTTTCGATTTTTATTATATCAAGCTCAGTGTAGAGATGATTCACTTGTGCTATGTTTTATTTTGTAGATGCTTTATTGATCCGATGTAACGTTAGTGCGAAAAGTCCTACAGAAATATTGTTCATTAGTTCGGTAATTTATTAGTTCGATTGTTTGACGGTTCGAACTTTTATGTTGTCCCTGTACGGTTAGCACGAAAAATTTCCGATACAGTATCAAGGACGCAATATACAAAAATGTATAGGAAAATGTATGTCCGTTTTCGACTAGTAGGAACGCTGCTCAATATGTCATACATTTTTTTTTACTACTTTCTCGATACTTACTACGTAATGATCATATTTTAAATTATAGACGTTAAGGAAATACATGCAATCGTATAAAAATCGAATCATAAACATTCGAAGACAAGTAGGGAGCCCGTGTAGGGTATGGCAGGTCTTCGTGCTATGGCTTAATGAAAAGAAGGTGACTTGCCGATAATACCATGTGGTCATTTTAGACCCGTTTGTGACTGCGGAAGGAAAAAAAGTGAAGAAATTCAATTAGGTTTACTAATGTATGCATATCAGAATGTTTGGATTTTTTTATGGATTTGCCATGCTCAGCTCTTAAGTAGGTTTCTTTTTCAATTTGATGGTTGTATTGAGTTTACATGTAAGATTTCGCTAGCTACAGTTTAAATAGTTTCTATTTTAAATTATCGATTAATCGCTTAGGTATAAACGGTTTACCATTAATTATTGATTCAGAGAACTGTCGACTAGTACTTACAGAAGAAGTCACAAAATATTTTTTATTATGTAAGAATTTTAGTGCTTTAGAAAAGCGCTTTTATACATCTGTGACGTAGTCGATGTATTATCAAAAGAAACTTACTGATTTTAACAATAGCAACTAGATTTAAAAGCATTATATCATTAGCTAATACCTACTTACAACTTGATATTAAACAAGAACAATGAGTAGGTACTAAAACAACTTCTTATAAATATTAGTTTTGATATTTGATCGTTACTTTGTAAATGAATATCAAAAGAATCCAGTCTCTGTCTGTCTCACTTAACAATAATTCAATAAAAAACGAACACTGAAATCTCGGAGAAAATTTTCGTTCAACTTTAAAGCAATTATTTCCTCAGAAAACTCAACACAATTCCAACTATTCGAAGTTAAATATTAATTTAACTCGAACGAAACTGTCTCGGTTGTTGTTTCTAAGACAGTTATATCGTTTGTGATATTTGCATAACTGGGGCCGAATTCTGTTAAACGTTTATTCATAGTCATATTCCAATCGTCTTTCGATTGTATTATGAATTCGTGAAAATACGGTCCATCATAGCCGTAGAACTATTTGTATGTATTACGCACTACATCCGTTTTCCGTTATCCAATTTCTCTCCGTCATCCGTGAATCTCCATGCCGGATTATTTACGGACTATTTACGGATTATTATTATCTTCCACCACCACGGAGAACATATTTGCATCATTTTTTTTTAAAACAGGCCTAAATCCTAACTTCTCATTACACTGATAGTGTTGAAATAGAAAGTACGGATCGGATTCGGATCGGAGTGTGTAAGCGATATCCGAATTACGTCCGAGTTTTCTAGATCATTTTTGGCATAGATACGAAATCGTTCGGATCGTAAGTAGTGCGTAAGCGCCCTTATACCTACAGTTTTCTTAATGCAGTGCCTAAAAACAATAACGATAGGTATCTAAGTGTTTTTTTTACCTTACTTAAGACTTCTAAGTCTAGTATTTATTCTGTGCTTAGGTCCTATTTTAAATCATAACATTATATAAAGAGTAAAGGCGTTTTCATTCCAGTTAAATAAGTTAGTTAGTTAATAACCACCGATATGCCCTTGCACACCGCGTTTTTTAAACGTGGCATGGAAGGGCCCTAAGACATCGCGCGTTTGAAAAACGCGTGTCGAGGGTGTGTTTCTTTCTGTGCTTTTATCATACTATGTCATTCACACAAGAATAGGATGAAACATTTTGTAACGTCATTCTGTCAAACAAACTAACTTTAGTACTGTAAGCAAGAAAAGAAATCAGGGAAAAATATAAAACATGAAATTTGCTAAATTGTATGTAAGCCGAATTCACATTAGTTATATTGTGGCATAAAATTAATGTCGCGACACTAATTTTCATCAAGAAATGTACGTCTAAACATCAATTTTCGTATCACATGCATTAATATCACGACACTAAAAAGTTTCGTGAATTTACTTTCATCATGCATGAGCATGACAAAAGTTTCGCAATTTTAATTCGACTTTAACGAAGTCCTATCTGTAAAAAGAAATAGTGTTACATGGATTAATACTTTTTTTGCAAACCGTACTTTCGCATCTGAAGTTAGCCAACAGCCCGTTATTCTAATTTGAACGACATAGTACAAAGCAGTGTGACGCGCGTGTGTATCGCGTTTAAAAAACGCTGTGTATAGGCAATTTAAGTAAAAAAAAACAAACAATTTAGACACGATTGAGATAAGATAATGAAGAAACGTTACCAGAATTGACCGAGTGGAAGCCAAGTCAATTTTCTCGTCACCAGCCATTGTGCATAATTCAGTTTAATTTAGTATCTGTCTCAGGTGTTCGCTTGCAAAATGTCCTGGCCTTTCTAATTATTGCTGAGAATGCAGCTGTTATAAAACTGTGGCTATAGTCAATAGTTATATAGATACAAAACTACAACAAAATATTTTCTAAAAGTCTTTTTATTTCAGAAAAGAAAACGCTCAACTATGGCAAAGGTTATAGCAGCCTCTGTCATTAATCTACATTCATTTAAGATTATTTTTATTTATTTTGAAATATGTGAAACAGGTTTCAAAAGTCCATGTGTCTGTATTTTCATTACGATACCTACAGTACTTACCCTAGTACGATCTTGGCTGCCAAAGTATATTCGTCATCGAAAAGTATTGATTCGTCTATGTAATATGCATTGACTGCTTTACCGATGTGAGCAGAGCATCCGATAGTCTTCGCTTACGTTGATAGTTCTAATGCAGAACTACTAAGCTGCGGGGAAGTATCAATTAATGAACTATGCTATGAGTTAAATCTGCAAACGCCTGGCAATGAACACCTTCCAATTCCAGGTCATCCAAAAGAGGGTTCAGTAATAAGTTCCAGAATGTTGGGCCTCCTATCGAACCTTGAACACATCCTTTAGACTGCTGGAGCTTGTGTTCATGACCGGCGTAGTTGAGGGTGATCTCTCTGTTGGTGAAGTATCCATCTATTATTCTTCTCAGGTTGCCTGGGCACTCTTTTTCTGCTAGTTGTATTTTTATGGCTGGCCACCGTAAACTATAGTAGCTCTGGACTTGACGCAACGTGTCTCTGTCTTTGATGTCAACGGAAGCTTGCAGTATTTTAGGGCCCAAAGTATGGAAAATTATTAACTCAATACGATTTTATTGTCAGAATTTATACAATTTCATTTTCTTTCAGTTGGTCAAAAAATATGGAATAGATAAACCTCCTCTATATTTCAATACGACACGGGACTTGTTACAAAAGAAGAGCTACTTTAAACCAGTACTAATATACTGCTGTAAAGTATCAACTATGCTTTATATTAGTAACATTATTATCATATCAAGTTGTTTTCATGCAACGTATCTACATATATACTACAGTCGCTTTCTTGTGGTTAGAAAATGGGTCACGTTATATGCAACTATGCACCTGGACTTGACACAGCGTGTCACTGTCTTTGATGTCAGCGGGAAGCTTGCGGCATTTTAGAGCTCAAAATATGGAGTAACGCAGAAGAACTATATAGGTAACGTAAAACAAATAGAAATGAAAATCTTGTTTAAGTTATGTGCATTGTAACATATTTCTCATTTCGATTAAAACTATATTATGATAATAATGATAGGTGTATTGAAGATACTATAACATTGTAAACTGGGCGTAATATACCTACTATAACTATTACTGTATATCAAAGTAAGAATGTTTTCATACCCTTGTTTGAGTTAAATGTCAACTTTCTAAGAATCTGTTTCATTTTCATATTTAACTCTAGATTAGTGCCTAGCCGTTGAAAATCAGTTTCAATAAACATATGCTTATAAACCGATGTTAAAGTAGAAAAATAATATTATAGTATAGCATTAAAACCAGTAAATTCTAAAAGTAAACTTAAACAAAAGCTTAATTCCAAAAATAGAATGCAAAAAATACTTTCAGCAATTGAATGTAGTAACACCAAGTTTAGAAATTAAAAAGTTATTTGCACCCAAATATGATTTCACATTTCCCGGAAAATCACGGATGAAACTCTAGTATAATTTCTTTTTAATAGTACCGAGTTCCGCTTTTATCAGATTTAGCCGACGAAAAGTGAAAATAAGACAATTATGTAAATAAGCAACAAAATAAAACTCATTTTATTAATAATCAAATGAAGAGAGTTCGCATTCGAAAATGAAATAAAATTTCGTAAATGATGGCATTAATTGTGGGGGTGTCTACCCCTCTTATCCCCGTCCTCTTATTCTGTCCGTTCTATCAAACAGAAGTTATCTCAAAGGGGAGACCTTTAATAAAATCCCGAATGCCTCAGGCTGTTAGACTCAGACTTATATGAGCATTCGTAGTTAGACTCGACTCAACTGCGATTTCTTGATGATGTCTTTGTAGGAATCCAATATTCGTTTTGAGCACATCCGCGTAAGTACAAAGCACCGGAATTCATAAGGCTGCCTTTGAAAGTCTTCAACGATATTTGCCATTCAATTCGAATTGTTGAGAGTGTTAAAGTTAGATCTCATTCATACTTTATCAATTCAGCATGATCATACTAAATAGGAACGATGTATCCGTGTCCGACTGTTACCTTTTTTATTTATTTATTTATTTCAAAATCCACAGCTCTAAATTAAAACTTAACAAAACTTAAATACAATAACGGATTTTACATTTGTTATCTAAATACAATTATAGGTAAGAGGAGACGCACACATGTAAAGAGTGTAGAAAGGCTAAGGTTAACATACATACTTAAATAAATACATACATACATATATAAAATAAGTACAAACATATATTATATATATATCCTATATATATATATATATATATATATATATATATATATATATATATATATATATATATAACTACTTCAAGTGGAAAGATGTTGCCAATGTTTAAAAAAAAAATGCTCAATGATTTTAACGTAATGGGGCACTGGCCTTCCTTATGGATGGATAAGGAGAACGGGCCATGACCCA
Organism: Chrysoteuchia culmella; assembly: GCA_910589605.1. Lineage (NCBI taxonomy): Eukaryota > Metazoa > Arthropoda > Insecta > Lepidoptera > Crambidae > Chrysoteuchia > Chrysoteuchia culmella. Next base: position 16,314,374 of record OU342653.1, read on the forward strand.
CCACGCGGGCCTAATGCAGATTGGTGGGTTTTAACGACTACAAACGCAGCCGGTACGAACGGCTTAACGTGCCTTCCGAAGCACGGAGGAGCTCGAGATAGTAAATTTTTGGTCACCCATCCCGTGAACGACTATTGCCAAAGTTGCTTAACCTCAACAATCACAAGTCGAGCGCGAGAACCACTGCGCCACGGGCTCCTCATTTGGTTAATTAGTATGTAGGTTTAGGTTTAAAGAATTTATTTTCAAAAAAGACTTACATAAGTCACTTACATGAAAATAAAAAGTTTTTTTTTTTTTATACATCACCAAGCCTTAAATACTAGTGGTAAGTATACTTAACTATAAAACGAAATTTAGGTGTAAAGTGCGTAATTTTCAATTATATATTAAGACAGTTTGGACTAAAAGCTGTTATATAATTTTATATATTTTATGTATGAAGGTAAGCTATTGTACAGTTTTGTCAATAATAAAAATAAAAATAATGCAATAAAATAAATAACATCATAATAGTTTACCTGATTCAGATTTAATAGATATAATTTAATATTGGGTATATATGTTGCGTATGTCAGAGTTCACAGAAGATTTTTTTTACATACATAGGACTATATATTGCCTAAGACGCTATTCAGAAATAGTTTGTACTTTTTGATGTAAAACGATAGGATGGTTAGAGATCTTACAAATCTGGTAATAAGATGTACCTACCTGCATTTCTTTATACCTTTATCTGATTTGTAATGAACCAGAAACATCATTCTATGATTTTGCTTCGACATTTTTTCTTTTTGAAATGACCCCGTAAAAATGTGAAAACTCAAGATTATTCTCAAGTTACATATACTATTAGAAATCGGTTTAATTAGTTGACTGGACAACAATAATATTAAGCATCGTGTAGTTTAATTTCTCTCCATCGCCATAGTTATTTACTACGAAGTGATTTCGTGTTTTTTCGCCTAATCTGAGCTGCTCCCGCACGCGTCTTTTTCTCATTAAAATCTCGCTTCAGTCATAAAGCGCTTTAACACCCAGTCACAGAACAAACCAAATATATAAATAAATAAATAATTGCATACAACACACCAATTATCTAGCCCACGTTAAGTTTCATGAAGAACTTGTGTTATGGATACTAGTTAACGGATAAACACACTTATATACTTTTTTTTTGTAAATACATACTTATTATACATATTAAACACCCAGACCAAGACAAATAGACATGTTCATGCACACAAATATTTGTCTTGTCCGGGGATCGAACCCGGGACCTCTGGCGCAGAAGGCGGGCTTAGTACCCCTGCGCCAAACAGGTCGTCAAAATGTTAATCACTTAAACGGTTGCCTGGATGGGATCGCATCCACGACCTCAGGCGTAGACGATTAGTTCCACTGCGCCAACGATCTGTTTAATAATAACCATACGCATTAAATTTAATCAAAACACCAACCGCAAACATCAATATTTACCCCATAGATCCCAAAATCAGAATCCATACAAATCCATTGAAATCTAATTACATCCAAATTAATAATATTTGTTACACAAATTTGAAATTAATGTCGTTTATCGCTATGTTCGAGTTCAAAGTGGTCATAAGAAATTTCGTCGAGTTCAATTAAAATGTAACGGGGACTACTAACACAGCATAAATATAAGTATATACAGTACGTTATTATAGCCTTTTTCTTGGTAAAAGTTACTTATTTTTATTGCAGCTGCGCGGTACACAATACGCGATAGAGCTGCCCGCCAACATAGATTAGCCATTACCACACGCTTACTACGTACAAAACTGTCACAGCATGCGTTCGTCACCGCGGCGCATTCGAGACTGAGACGCTTGCTGAGCTCTCGACGAGTCAAAGCGCGTCAGGTATTACTCGCGATCGGGCCTTTTGTAGGAAGATAAATACTGTATGTATATTTATTCTGTGCTACTAAGTAAATATTTCAGTGTTACTTCTACTGGTATTTATGGGCGTTCTAAGGCTTAATTAAAGCATCTTTGATGTTCAATTTGTTACAGGAAACTTGGTAATTACGCCGAGCAAACAGTCAAGTTTTGCTGAAAGATTTCTGCGAGATCTTTACGAAACAACATTCTAGTTAGGTTAATCTACGTCTTATTTAACGATGTTTGTGGAAAGTCAACTGATGTTTAAGTACGTTCTTGTAAATAAAAACAACTATTTCTAGCTAAACTTAATCAAGTTTAGACGGTTCTGCGCAAAATTTAATGTAAAAACTCGGTCAAAATCCAACTACGAAATAAAAGAAAAATAACGTGAGACTTTTAGATTTTAATACGTCAACTTTAAGCTTTGTTTATACGAATTTAGGACCCAAAAAATTAATGGAAATGTTATTTATTTTCGAATGACTTAAGAAATTCTATTGTTCGGTATTTAAGTAATGTTTTCAACATCTTGGGAAAGGGTATACTTCTGTTATTCTGTAATAACGCCGTAGAAAATTCCATATAATCGAATTAAAAGCATAAGATAGATCTCAAATAAGAATTTATATTACTACAATAACGAGCTTACAGCCTTCATCATATCAGAATGTTAAGTAATGATATGGCTGAAGGTGAGATCACGCTTCACCCAGAATCTTTGACCGCTGTGGAACAGAACTGGCTACACGTTCATCAAATATAAAAAAACTAGCGGCTGCTCGCGGTTTCACCCGCGTGGTTCCCGTTCCCGTGGGAATATCGGGATAAAATGCAGCCTATATTACTCTCCGTCCCTTCAACTAACTCTAAACCAAAAATCAAGTCGTTGGGTTGCTTAGCTAAAGCGTGAAGGACGGACAAACAAACACACTTTCGCATTTATCATATTATTTAGGATAGGATTAGGACTGACCAGCTGACGTCTGTATAAATAAACTTTCCTTCTGAAAATTCACTACGATCCCTATCATCACCCAAAAATGTTCCGAAAACCTAATTATCTCCTACCTCTTTGATCTTGACACTCATCGTGATTAGCTTTGCCAATTCCACGCCCCAACATAATCTGCGACCGCACAAAAACTTAATTAACCAAAACATATACGGTTGTGTATAAACAAACAGCCACAAAGTCACTCCCTTCTCCCTAGGGACTTTATACGGTGATACTATTTCGTGTAATGATTCCAAAATGAGGATACACGTCCCCAGTGTAGGTAGGAGGGTGCAGTTCGTACTGGAAGTGACAGGTACGTAAATGTATGCATCGCTACCTATCATGTTTGAGGAATGTGATGGGAGTAGAAGTAGCAAGAGAGAAGTAAAGATAGAAGGAAGTGACCTCTTCCACACATCGTACATCTCATGATCTTTATTCACGGAGGCTCCCTAATTTATAAATCATGCATTTCCATTCAAAAACTGCTTCTAAGCACCTCCTTCTATTAGTATCTCAAGTGACTGCCATTGATTCCTCGCCCATACATCCTATTTAGCTTCTACCTTCTTTTAGTAAGTATTAGGTACCTCATGTTGCTGCCATACCTCTTCTATAAATCTAAGGCCTGTTATTCACGGCGGCTCGTTAATTTATACACGTCACGTTTGCGCGAGGCGTTGACTCGTTCCCGGAGATCGTGTAACGAAATGAACGCGAAGTATCGGCCCATCTCTTCATATTTCAAAAAAGTGCAAGGCAAGAAGAAGAAGGGGAGTCCTCGAAGAACCTGCATCATCATCTTGACTTTATCCCAATTCTTGGGTTCACTTGAGACAATTTGGGAAGAGTATTTTTTTCTCTACATCTCTTAAAATACAAAAGAATAAACCCCCACCACATGTTGCTGTCATACCTCTTCCATACGTCCTACATCCCAGGCACGTTGTTCATGGAGGCTCCTTAACTCACACAGCGTAGAATTAAAGATATGCTTAAAGAATCTCCGCTCATAAAAGTTTTTAGCACCTACCTTCTTTTAGTACTCCATATGGCTGTCATCGAGGGATGACTCTGTCTGTGCTGGAAGAGATTTCATACGTCCCTTTTAGCACTTATCTTCTTTAAGTAACTCAAGTGACTGTCATACCTCTTCCATACGTCCTACATCTTAGGCCCGTTATTCATGGAGACTCCTTAATTCATACACGTCACGTTTGCGCGAGGCGTTGGCTCGTTCCCGGAGATCGTGTAACGAAATGAACGCGAAGTATCGCCCCATCTCTTCATATTAAGAATTTATTCTCAGTACTGAGTTTTATTGCTTTTATAAAACAAATACGGAAAGAATGGCTGATAAAGTGAACATTTTGCTGCCGGGTAGTGCAGTTATGGAGTTTGCGAGCTGTTTTTAAGGATTAAGAGTTCAGTAGCGAAACAACTTTTGATATTGGGTTTTAATCTCAAAAGCAATATTCAGTATTATTATACAATACTGAATATTGTGGCACTTAAAATATCGAAAGGAAAAGAAAACTCTCAACAATTTTACGGGATTTTCTTCAAAACATTTTCAGATGTTAGATTTTAAACTTTCGCGTTCCATTATAATTATATATTAAAACGTCATTATCATACTAGGATGGTACGAGAAGCGATTGAAATCAAGAAGTACAAAAATTTCAATCGGGAGGACGGATTTAAATTGTCATCAGCGTGGAATCCAGTGATTAACAAGTGTAAGCTGCGAGTTTTACCGTTTCAAACAAACCCCGATACTGTAAGTGTTGTGTGCCGTCAGGACATCTCTAAAGACAATAAAAATAAAAATAGTGACAATATGAGGGTGGCTGAAGATCTCCAAGCCCGCCCGAACAGACGACGCCGCGCACCGCCAGTCTGCTTGTGACCACGGCTATTGCAACATATCCGAAACGTCAAGCTGTAAGTACATAGTTGTACTATATAATAAATGTCGCGTTTTAGTCCCGTTGTTTTAAAATATAATTTTCAGATGTTCTTCCATAGTGCTTACATACCGACCTACTTACTTTATTAAGTTTTTTTTCTATTTTCGTTATTCAAATAACTACATGGGTAAAAAGATCAACATGTTAATAACGAATATAAATAAATAAATTTCATACAACCACACCAAGTTAGTCTAAGGTAAGTTTCATAAAAACTTATATTATATATATATATATAGTAACATATACAACTTAATAACTTTAAATATTATGTTCAACTTATTCCCCCTTCAGGGGGGAGAGTACTGGTGTACTGAGATACAGGCTTAACGCTTAGTTCAGGCACCAGTCTCTCACAATCTTTGTTAATGATTTATATTTTTATGTTAAGAAACCGCCATTATAATGTATAAAGATTGTGGAAGAGTAAATAAAGAATTGATTTATTTATTATATATATAGTAACATATATATATGTCGGGGATGGACCGAGATGCGGGTTAATAATATCATCGTCATACATGCGGGCGTTAGAAAATAATTAAACAGTCACTTTAAGATCACAAAACACGTATAATCGGTAAATCGCAATCACCGAAACAAAATAAATTCTTAAACTCCAACTTAACAGTTATTGGTACACAAATCAAAATGTAGGTAGGACGCGGTATTCTCGGAATGCGCGTGCGACACCTGCGAGCGTTCGCCGTCCGTCGTGCCTCCAGCCAGACTGTCCCGCTAGATACCCTCTAGCGTTTTTTTTCGCTGTTGCACCGCACTCCGATTACACCCGAGCGTAGTAAGTTATAATAGCATTCTCCTATGCGCTACGCTCGACGTCCATACATCCCGACCCGACACGGCCATACTGACCAGTCATGCGTCTCTGCATGACGGTGCTAAACAAGACTAGCAACATGGGTAACTTAGCTGTTCGGCCTTTCTGACCAACAACTTAGCGGGGTCATCAATGAAATTAAGTTTTAGCTAGAAACTAAATTAAGGTCACAGTTACAACATTTCTTTTAACACAAATTGAATCACCATAACTTCACCATCTATCTGAAATTTACAGTTGTAAATAACCTGGCAGTGCTCCACATCTGCAACTTTACAAACGACAGTAAAACTTGATTTTTAGCCACTCTGCAGTCATGCTTAGCTAGCATTCTGCGAACACAACATAACCAGATGCACTAAAACTTAGTGCTTACTACCACTTAACTAGCGGCAGCTAGACGCAGTGCTTAATCAGCACTCTGCAACTACCGCTCAGCCAGTGGCAGCAATATACAGTGCTTAACCAGCACTCCGCAACTACTGCTTAACCAGCTGCAGCAAAATAAGTGCTTAACCAGCTGCAGCAAAATCATTTCTTAACCAGCACTCTGCAACTACCACTTAACCAGCGGCAGCAAAATACAGTGCTTAACCAGCACCCTGCAACTACCACTTAACCAGTGGTAGTAAAATACAGTGCTTAACCAGCACTCTGCAACTACCACTTAACTAGCAGTAACAAAATACGGTGCTTCACCAGCACTCTGCAACTACCCCTTAGCAGCGGCAGCAAAATACAGTGCTTAACCAGCACTCTGCAACTACCACTTAACCAGCGGTAGCAAAATACAGTGCTTAACCAGCACTCTGCAACTACCACTTAACCAGCGGTAGCAAAATACAGTGCTTAACCAGCACTCTGCAACTACCACTTAATCAGCGGTAGCAAAATACAGTGCTTTACCAGCACTCTACAACTACCACTTAACCAGCGGTAGCAAAATACAGTGCTTAACCAGCACTCTGCAACTACCACTTAACCAGCGGTAGCAAAATACAGTGCTTAACCAGCACTCTGCAACTACCACTTAACCAGCGGTAGCAAAATACAGTGCTTAACCAGCACTCTGCAACTACCACTTAATCAGCGGTAGCAAAATACAGTGCTTTACCAGCACTCTACAACTACCACTTAACCAGCGGTAGCAAAATACAGTGCTTAACCAGCACTCTGCAACTACCACTTAACCAGCGGTAGCAAAATACAGTGCTTAACCAGCACTCTGCTACTACCACTTAACCAGCAGTAACAAAATACAGTGCTTAACCAGCACTCTGCTACTAACACTTAGCCGCGGCAGCAAAATACAGTGCTTAACCAGCACTCTGCAACTAGCGGCAGCGATAACGATGGTGTTATCGTTCAACTCTCGATAGTCGACTACCATTCGATTCGAGCCGTCCATTTTTAGCCAGGAAAATAGGACTGGCAAAAGGCGAACTGCTCGAGTGAATAACCTTCGCTCGTAAGAGCTCGATTCAATCTTATGATTATTATTTTTTTAAGAAAAAATATTGTCTACATATTCTCAAACAGGACTCGAACCTGCGACCTTTGTGTATCCGGCCCACTACCCTAACCACTGAGCTACCGAGCATTCAATCTTATCGCTCACTATTTGTCTTTCACTTGGACTCAATCTATAGGGTCGACTACATACTGTTTTATTGGGATCGTTTAGTCTAATCTAGTCTTCGCCATTAAATTAGAAGTACCACTAATAAATTCACTTTTAAACTCGTTGAGTAAAGAAAACAACTGAGGCTGATTTTCAGAAGAACAATCAGTGTCCAATGTAGTAAATAAATAACAAGAGTCTATTCTACTCACTAATCCTGCTTTGGACTTAATAATTGGTGATTTTAGTGACTCTATTTCTAGCTTTATATCCGACTCTACATGTGACTTTACCTAAGTCTCTTCATGTGGCTCTACATGCGACTCTACTTGCAACTCTACCTTCGACTCTGCCTGTGACTCTACCAGTGACTACCAGTGACTATACCAGTGACTCTACCAGTGACTCTACCAGTAACTCTACCAGTGACTTTACCTGTGACTCTACCAGTGATTCTACCTGCGATTCTACCAGTAAATCTACCGGTAAATCTACCAGTGACTCTACCTGTGACTTTACCACTGACTCTACCAGTGACTCCAATAGTGACTCTACCAGTAACTCCAATAGTGACTCTACCAGTAACTCCACCAGTGACTACTAGTGACTCTACCAGTGACTCTACCAGTGACTCCACCAGTGACTCTACCAGTTACTCCAATAGTGACTCTACTAGTAACTCTACCATTGAATCTACTAATGACTATACCAGTAACTCCACGAGTGACTCTACCAGTGACTCTACCAGTGACTCTACCAGTGTCTCTACCAGTGACTCCACCAGTGACACCACCAGTGACTCTACCATTGACTCTACCTGTGACTCTATGTGACTCTACCAGTGACACCACCAGTGACTCTACCAGTGACTCTACCTGAGACTCTACCTGTGACTCTACCTGTGACTCTACCAGTGACTCTACCAGTGTCTCTACCAGTGACTCCACCAGTGACACCACCAGTGACTCTACCATTGACTCTACCTGTGACTCTATGTGACTCTACCAGTGACACCACCAGTGACTCTACCAGTGACTCTACCTGAGACTCTACCTGTGACTCTACTTGTGACTCTACCTGTGACTACCTGTGACTCTATGTGACTCTACCAGTGACACCACCAGTGACTCTACCAGTGACTCTACCAGTTACTCTACCACTGACTCTACCACTGACTCTACCACTGACTCTACCACTGACTCTACCACTGACTCTACCACTGACTCTACCACTGACTCTACCACTGACTCTACCAGTGACTCCACCAGTGACTCTACCAGTAACTCCACCAGTGACTCTACTAGTGACTCTTCCAGTGACTCTACCAGTGACTCTACCAGTGACTCTACCAGTGACTCTACCACTGATTCTACCAGTGACTCTACCAATAACTCTACCTGTGATTCTACCTGTGACTCTCAAAAGAAAAATGGCAATTTGTTGAAAGTTAGTGACTCATTTGTCATATTTACAACAACGCCTTGCTTAAAACCTCTTAATCATTACGTCATATGATAAAATCTGTCAGGCAGGCATCACATGAAATTTAATATCAAGAGTAACGCCACTTACATTTCACAAAATTTTATTTTTGCTCTTCACACTACTCTGACCAATGCCTGTCATAACAACAATATCTTTAAAATGTTTACCGCTTTAGAAGCTATTGACAATTAAATCAATGACCATTCAGCACGAGACTCATAATGAAATACAAGGTACTGACCAGATATCACAAGACGACGACCGGTGGGCGCACTGACCGAGCACACGTCTACTCATTTCCCCGTCGTTGTAGTCCTAGAGCTTCCAGCGCCATCATAGCATTCGACCTCTTTTGTTCTCGATCCCACTTCTGATGTCGGGGATGGACCGAGATGCGGGTTAATAATATCATCGTCATACATGCGGGCGTTAGAAAATAATTAAACAGTCACTTTAAGATCACAAAACACGTATAATCGGTAAATCGCAATCACCGAAACAAAATAAATTCTTAAACTCCAACTTAACAGTTATTGGTACACAAATCAAAATGTAGGTAGGACGCGGTATTCTCGGAATGCGCGTGCGACACCTGCGAGCGTTCGCCGTCCGTCGTGCCTCCAGCCAGACTGTCCCGCTAGATACCCTCTAGCGTTTTTTTTCGCTGTTGCACCGCACTCCGATTACACCCGAGCGTAGTAAGTTATAATAGCATTCTCCTATGCGCTACGCTCGACGTCCATACATCCCGACCCGACATATATATATATATATATATATTATATAGTAACATGTTCATGCAGACTAATATTTGTATTATCCGGGGATCGAACCCGCGATCCTCTGCGTAGAAGGCAGGCTACGTACCCCTACGCCAGACAGGTCGTCAAAATGTTAATTTGAGTGAGTCCTTAACGCGTACACAACAGCAGTATTTCTTAGCGCAAGATTGTTTCAATCATACCATTGGTATTTCGTACCACGACCCTCTTAAAATAAGCTTATTTTCCGAGATGTTTTGTGTTTGAAGTGTGTCAAAATTTGACAAATTCTATTTGTTCGTTGGCAGGAACAATGATTATAGTAGTATAAATATGTAACTGATATTTTTGTCTTTCGAAACTGACATTATACAAATAATATCTTAAGTATTTCTATATCGATATTTTTCATGTGAATGTTCAGTAGCTGCCTATTTAAGTCCGTCATTACAAAGTATCATCGAGTGTAGATAAGCATGTTTTTTTTTGTTATTTCATACATAGATATATCTTAATGGACAGAAATAACAAAATTTTACTTTATCGAAGGTCATGGTATGAATATGAAGTGTATTAAAAACAAAAAGTTCTTATGACATAATGGATTCTGAAAGATTACGGTAAGTCACCAGATCAGGTATAACCTTGAGAGCGCTCTTGTGACACTCATAATAGTGCCGGTTTTTGTAGTACAAGTAATTTTATAATATTTTTTTTTTAATATTTTTTTACTGACCCAATTTTTTACAAAAATACAGATCAGTTTTCTTATCTAAAGTACATCATAGATTTGGAAATTGACATCTGCACCTGAACAAGTTTACATAAACAAAGCATTTCAACCTTGATATATATTATCTATCACTAAGTCAGTCTATCTATGCTAAAATATGACAAAAAAATATTAACTTCAAAACGTACAAATTATAATGTATGCCCAACATTTTTTGCTAAGCATCACTTTGCTCAAAATTTCTTTAACTTTCTTGGTTTTATATATATAGATATATATATATATATATATATATATATATATATATATATATATATATATATATATAATAAAATCAACAAAATTAACAATGTATATAACTTAAACATGTATCAACTCAAAAATTGTGTTTGTAATTGTTTGAAAACCTTGAGTTACGACGAAACCGAATTATTTTTAAAAATGATAAATAATTAATTAATGACATAAATAAATAGGTAATTATGCTAGGTACCTTCAACGAATATAAGATTCTGTTAATAAATTCAAATAATTCCATTTCATTATGACTCAACAATATACACACCCTCACACATATTCATTTTACTCACCGTGAGAGGTTCACTGCATATTTGATTCTGGCATTTTTTTGTTAGTTTTAGTTTATACCATTTTGCCTCTCTGGTTAAACCTTGTTTTGTACATAGTGAGAGTAAGAGCACTGCACCTGAGATACAGGATATTTATTTATTTAAATCTGCCAAAAAGGTATGTGTGAAGTATATTCTCTCATGATGTAAAACTGGTGTAAAGTGTAAAACGACGTGATATACAATTGTAATTCCCGATGTTCTGCTGATTATATGTAGCAACTAATTGAAAATTTTACTATTTTCATAGGATTATGGTCCTGGGGTGCGATTGCGTAAAGTCAATAGTATTCATTTGACAGTTCATATCGTATTCGATCGGCTGCAATTTATATGAAATTTGACACTAATGACATACAATATGAACTGTCAAATGAATACGATTAGCTTACACAATCCCATAGCTGATTCGGATAAAGTTAAATACTCCGAAAATAATTGTGGTTTTGATTTCGTAGTATTAAAAACGGTTTACTAATGTATGCTTGAATTTCAAATGCAATAATTTCGTTTGACATAATTTCATTTGCCATAATTCCATTAGAAATAACGTTTCTGTTGCCATAACTATTAAATTACATAAAATTGATTGCTATAATTTCATTCTTCATAATCAATCAAACGCCATAACTACTTTATTCCATAATTTTATTTGCTATACATTTCATTTTCAATATATTTAATATCCATACCAATAATTTACCATAAAACCGAAACTTAAAATAATAATTGATGGCTTAACAAGTTGGTTCCCCTAGTTAATTGTCTTATTTGTATGATTGACTTTAAATACTAGAATTGTATGCAAACCCCCATGCAGGCAGACATGCGTTATGCAGTCAGGCATGTGCAGCATGCAAGCAGGCAAGTCTTCTGTCACGGCTCCGGCGCTGCGGGTTCCGGCGGTCCCACTTGTACTTATCGTCACAGATAGCTTTCGCTCACCACCGCAGCTTCGGATTGCTGGTCGGCTTCGCCGGCCAGCCTCAGCCGCGGCGGCTCGCTCAAAGCCACCTGCTCCTCAGCACGCGGGCCGCCTCATCCCTCCGCGCCTTCGCGGCTCTAAATTACACTCTAGGGGTAGGGCATACAAGACTGCGGGCAGTCGGGGTCAACTGAGTCGGTTTTGAATATTATTCGTTTTTTACTAATTGGTTATCTACATAAAGTTAGCTAAAAATAAACGTTATAAGACGTGTATTATTAGGTCAAATAAAGATTATGTCAAATGATTTTATAGTTTCTAATAATTATAGCATTTGTTAATATGGCATCTCATTTTATGGCAAATGAGAGTTATTGCTAGTAAATGATTATATCATGCGTTATTAGTATAAATGAGAATAATGCAAACGAATATTATGACCGAGGACCATTATGGAAAATGAAATTATTGCAAGAAATATTATGAAAAACAAGACAATACCATGAAAAACATAAATTAATATAATGAAAACATTTCGCTCAAACACTCTTAGAGAATACAATATAGTGAACATTTATGTTACACATAAAAACCATAAACAATTATATACAATACAATTACCAATACAATTATTTAAATAGTTACAATACAATTTAGTCAACACTAAAAATATATTTCACAAAAAAAAACAAATAAAACATACCTGCCTCCTTCGAAATATCACCATGAAATGACTTTAAATCATTTTATAAACGCGAGCGATTCCATAATTCATTGAAACGGTTTTCTCCAGTAATTTAATTCAAATTTTCACTTAGGTAGTGCTGCCCTCTATAAGTGAAGCACGCACGCGTCTAATATCCCCTTTATATGAATATTTTGTCTCAATGAAAAAGGAATAATGGCGGAATACACCCCCCGCTCGCTTTCGGGTCACACAATTTATATGGCACGCCATAACACCCGTGGAATTTTTCATATGAGCGGAAAAATTGTTATATATTATTTTAAAATGCAATATGGAAAATATTCTGCGTAAAGACGCAGCTTTATTGGAGGGAAACTTTTTTTTCAATTGTATGTGTAAAAGATTAACTTGACATATTTATTTAGGGCGCGACTAAATATTTGGTGAAGAATTTCAATGAACATATTGGATTAGAATTGTTTGCGAACGATATTTGGGTGCAAGTTTGCGTTACTTTTTTAAGTCATTTATTACTAATATTGTTTCTTAAGAATAACTGTCTCGAAAAAGACTCTTTTATTTGACATTAAGAAAGCAGCACACGTCATAGATTTTCTCAAATGGCAAGTACTTAGCCGAATGAGTTCTGTTTTTTTTATGTTCCCAAGCACTGACCTACGGAGCCGAAACGTGGAACATGACGGTGAAACTGGCCCACAAATTACACGTCGCTCAGCGACCTATGGAAAGGTCGATGCTGGGGATCTCGTTAAGGGTTAAATCCGAAATGAGGTCATCCGGCAGAAGACCAAAGTGACGGACATTGTCCGTCAATGTAGCAAACTGAAGTGGCAATGGGCTGGTCACATCAGTCGTAGAACCGACGAGCGTTGGAGCAGACGGGTTCTCGAATGGAGACCACGTCTCGGTAAACGTAGTGTAGGACGCCCCCCTGCTAGATGGACCGACGACCTGAGAAAGGTTGCGGGTAGTAGCTGGATGAAAAAGGCGGGAGATCGTGTCTTGTGGCGCACCTTGGGGAGGCTTACGTCCAGCAGTGGACTGCAATAGGCTGAATGATGAAGCACTGTAATTCCTGTTAATATAATGAAATAATTAGAGTGTCATTAATGAAGTTCTTTGTTTTAAAGACTACTTTATTAAATCAACGGATGTTATGAGTTCCATGGCCAGATCACAGGATTGAATGATTAGAATCGTTTTTTTGTAAAATTAGGTAATAATAAATGTAATTTCTTATATAACTATAGCTGTTTACACATCTAAAACGAAACCAAAGTCAAAGTAAACAATTCAAAAATATTTTAGACCTTTTTGTAAAGCAAAATGTTCCTTACAAAATTCACCTCAAATTCCCCATGGCTTTATTTTACAACAGGTACGTAAATGGAAGCGGCGACAACATGCAAACCGCATCGTTCGGTCCACATTAGATTCAGCTTCCTGTTAACAAATAGCTGAGTATATAAGCGCTGCACTCCCCTAATGAAAGTTGTAATTTCACATTACATCGCTTACAATAATGCTCCCTACCACAGCATAAAACACTATAATACTACTCGACCAAGCAACACGTAGTCGCTAAAAATATCGCCTAAGAAACTTTTAGTCTGTGGTTATCTACATGAAAGACGGCTCTATATCTACGGTTAGGCACGGATGCCGCTACCCCTCAACTAATAAATGAGACTAATTAATCTGGAGTAACGTCTGTCATGTTAAAGAATAGTCAGCCTGGGGCAGCACAAGTCACTGACGCCAAGTAATTGCTTTTGTTAAATCAACAGTCCCTAGCGTCGGGAGTGAACACTGCCTATTAGTTGTTTGTCACTTTTTAAAACGAGATGAAACTTTAATATTCGACTACTAATTGCTTTCGAGAGGATACTTTTTTATGATCTTCAGACGAAAAAATGTATACTTGAGTATTTGTTAATCTTTAAAATAAGTTATAATTATTAATAAAAAAAAACTGGTTTTAAGGACACAGTAAACAAAAAAAAAATTACAAATTTGTTTGACGTTTGCCAAATAAATTTCCGGAACTGAAACGCATGAAACAAAGCCGCAAACGGTCAAAAAATTTGACTTTTACGAAAATCTGACTAAAAATTCGACCGTTTACGGGGCGCTTAAGGCTGGTTTCACCACCGACAGATAAATTATGTGTAGTTTATATTATGACAGGCAGATATTTGACAGTTGAAATATGAAAAATATGTCAAATTATATTCCAAGTAAGCTATCCCGAACTTAGTAGGTATTAGAAGTGGTGAACCAGGCTCTTAGTGTCATTGCAAATAATGCTTAATAGAGTAGTATTGATAGAAAAAAACCGACTTCAAAAACTATAAAGGCAAACATAAGCCATTTGGAGTCGGTGCCAGCCAAGGCAGGAAAATAAAAGAATAGGAGCTGAATGTAGAATTAAATGTAGTTTTTAATTTTTTCCGCTTTAGTGTCTGTAATTGATTGTTTTGTAAACTACAGAAGGTTTTTTTCTAGATAAGATTAGGTTTCATGTACATTATAAACGAAAGTATCGTGAAAATTACATCGTCGAAGTTGACAAAAATGCCCATAAAATAAAAACTGCCGGGTTCATACAACTATTATCGGTGTTCATATATCAAAATATTAAAAAAATAAACCGGCCAAGTGCGTGTCGGACTCGCGCACGAAGGGTTCCGTACCATTATCTATAAAAACGGCAAAAAAACACGTTTGTTGTATGGGAGTCCCCTTACTTTTTTTCTGCTTTTTAGTATTTGTTGTTATAGCGGCTACAGAAATACATCATCTGCGAAAATTCAAGTCTAACTATCAGTTCATAAGATACAGCCTAGTGACAGACGGACAGACGGACGGACGGATAGCGGAGTCTTAATAATAGGCTCCCGTTTTACCCTTAAGGTATGGAACCCTAAAACCATACCAACCCACTTGAGAACCTCCTCCTTTTTGGAAGTCAGTTAAAAGAAAACAATTATTTAAACTTTATTTTGATATCGTTGTCGTCTCAGCCACATGACACCCACTGCTGGGTATAGGCCTCCCCCAAGGATCTCCACAACGATTTTGATATAAAAGCACTTAATAGGAAGTAACAGAACATTATACAAGAAAAGAAAAAGTAAATGGCCGATTTGCGATGCAAATTGCTAAGAATCCACAAAGTAGCTTCCTGACTGACTCCGCGAGCTAATGACTAATATTTCACTTTTATGTCACTCAGACGCCGTTCAAAAACCTAATTACGTCGAAAACTTTCGTGCGCTCCGAAGAGCGAGTAGTGATTACATGATCGTAAAACACTTACAGATCACTGTGTTTTTGTTGAATATTTTTCGAATAATCGGTGCCGCTGAACGCTTCAATTATATAGCTTCAAGCACTATTCCAATTGCGACCCACAATAGAATGGTAGACTCGAATAAGTGAAATGAATGTTTGATACAAATCGATTACTGGCGCTGTAACACTTTCATAATAATTTTATAGATTATGAACTGTTATTGTGTTGTGTAAAGAGCATTACTTTTTTCATCGATTACTATCTTGAGTGATGCTTTTGTGACATTATCGAAAATACGGTGTCTGGTTTCGTGTCAACGACATTAAGCATTTTTAATCTGAAAACGAAATGCGCTCAAAAACGTAAGTATTTGCTTCCTTATTAGCACTTTCGTACTATCTTTTATACGAGAATATATCATTAGAAACATAGAAACTTAATAAGTTAGTACCAGTATGCAATAGAAATGTGAGCATTTTACTATTAATTAAACCATAAAGGTAATATGTCCTCGAAACCAATAAAAGAAAATTACAGTTTCCAATAATTTATATCGTGCTAATATATTTCTCATGCGTCCTAATGCTCCAATAATTGCAACACGTTTAAATCATGTACGCAGGAACTTGCTATGGAAATTCATAACGCGACCCGTTTAAAATCATTTTATTACTAAGCCTTTGTAGATAGAGACAATAAATTCTCCGGAATTGCGCTTACTAACCGTAAATTTCGTCTTCTTTGAATATCTGAGCGAAACTCTTCCGCGGGCGAGGCGTGACGTAGAGATTAATTCTTATTCAGAATAATCGAAAGAATTCCTTAGGGATTTTGACACGCGAGCGAGCCTCACGAGAAATGATCACAGTGAAAACGAGTCAGCAGTATAAGTTGTTTTGGAGTGTAATTTAATTTGAAAGTCGTGTTAAACTCAGCTGGTTAGTGAGAGATCGCTATTATGACACTTTTTACCGTTCCGAACCTCGAAAGAAAAAAAAGGAACCCTTATATGATGACTTTGTTGTCCGTCTGTCCGTCCGTCCGTCCTCGTTTATCTCAAGAACGCGTAGAGTTGTCGAGTTGAGGTTAAAACCATATAGTCAAGTCAACAGTCTCTTGAAGCTGTGAAAATCTTCAAAATTAACGTTAAAAAAGGTAAGACCATTTATGCCCCAAAATCGTATACTTCGACACTCTCATGGGAATCAAAATTCATAGGGAACTTCCTGTTGACCTAGAACTATGAAATTTGGCAAGTACATGAAAAAATCCGAAAACTAGACATTTGTAATTAAATCATGAAAAATTTTGGCAACTGAATTTCGGGAAAACTTCAGAAAAAACTGCGGGACTCAATTCCTGAATATTTATAATATTATACCTAGGTACCTACCAATTTATGCGGCACCCTCGGTGGGCGAAACCGACTCGCACTTGCCCGGTATTTGTACAGTGTGTAACCCTTCAACTCACTCAAAATTAAAAATGTCTGGGGGTTATCAATTTCAAATAAATGTATATTTACATATTTGAAAAATACGTATCGTTTTATTAACACAAATTCGTGATGGAGTCTGGGCGAAGTTGGTATATTTCGGAGGTGTGAAAGAGTAATGAAAATCATTTTTTTTGTTTGCGTCAAAAACTGAGGGATTTTCGATAATGTTCCAGGTGATACAAAACTTTAAACCTTATAATAAACCACACTTGACCAGTAAATTAAAAATTAATCAATGACATTTGCAATGCTATGACTGATTCTGACTTCACCCATCCAATCAAAGGATTTCTTCAATTTTAAAACTTACTTTGGAAACTCAATAGCATTATTTGAAAAGAGTTTCAATAAAAGTTGTTCTACTGTTTCTCTTATCGTTGCTGAATCTTCAGCACGCTTAGCTTACAATGACCTGTTCACCCTTTATTCTCAATCCTATTAAATATCAGCCGTGCCTAAGCGACACTTAAAGGTTAGGTTCAAGGACAGTTTGGCAGCAATCAATTTCAATCGCCATTCAATTTCTATTGTTATTAGAAATTGCAATGGAGTCGCTCTGTATATTAATACCACGTAAATAGCACAAATTGAAATCAAAGTGAATCTATATTACAATTTCTCCTCAGAATTTACAAATGCGCTTGAGAGTACATACTGATTGGGAGACACAATTCGATCGCACTAAAGTTTGTTTATATTAAAGTAAGTCTTTCATATTTCTTTTCACTAAAAAGCTCAAATATATACGCAGCTCTGAGCCAATATTGATAAGTCAAATCAATATTCCCAGGCTATCCTTTTTTCACGGCTAAAGCCAAAGCCTGCAAACATTCTTACCGATCTCCTTGTATTCTATGCCTCTAGCCACTTCAAAGGATACTTGAACCTATAATAAAGACAGATGAGCATAAATTCGCTTGGACATATCTGTATTAAAAAGTTGAATATTGTTAAACTAATAAAGCAAGCTCGACACAAACAAATACTTATCGGATCCACGATTTTCGAACGACTCTTGGAGAAAAATTAAGGAAATTATTACCACATCGACTGACCTGGCTGGTTCAATGCAAGTTTTAATACACTTTTGTGACGAAGTAATATTTTTAAGAGGAGCCTGTGGCGCAGTGGTTCACGCGCTCGGCCTGCGATTGTTGAGGTTAAGCAACTTTCGCAATGGTCGGTCACGGGCTGGGTGACCAAAAACTTACTATCTCGAGCTCCTCCGATACGAGCACGTTAACCCGTTGGTCCCGGCTGCATTTGCAGTCGTTAAAACCCACCAATCCGCATTGGGCCCGCGTGGTGGGTCATGGCCCGTTTTCGTTATCCATCCATAAGGAAGTCCAGTGCCCCAGCAGTGGGGACATTAAAAATGGCTGATGACGAACGAATATTTTGAATCCTTTTTTTCTAAATTTACTTTTTTAAAACGGAGGCTTTTTTTACACGAAAAAAATGGATGAAAAGGTTTGGTACGGTACCTACACGAGAAGAACAAATGGAAAACCTTTTCTCCACACAACCCTTACCCATCCAATTAGACGCACCTTCGAGTGAAACTCAAAAACGAACAATAGAACCCTCGATATCGCAAGTTAAAAATTCACTGAAGTAAGGATGGGGTTCTAGTGTAGGTGGTTTTCATAAAGTTATTAAGTTTAAGGTATAAAACGACTTAACGTAATTCATATTCATATCTTTTTTACCATAATTCATATTCTAAAATCAACTACGGGTATCATACTAGATGTTAAGTTAAGATAAGCCTGCAGTGGATGCGCGCCTCTACCGGAATCCTAAATTAATAAAGAACTAGCAGTTTTATCTCTAACTGCATGTACACAACTATGCTCAAAACTTTGTTATCCAAAATCGCATCCTTGTCAGACTGATCGTACTCGATCACGTTCGTTAAGAAACGTTCGGCCCGGTCAGGTGAGGGATGGGTGACCATAAAGTGGCATTACAACTGAGCACTTCCCTACTTCGGAGGGTACGTTAAACCATCGCTCCCGGCTGTCTTCAGTCGTTAAGCTAAGTAAGAGGCCTAATATACTCTGACACTAGAGGTCGCCACTAATCCTCATACGATAAGAAGAAGAAAATAGTCACAATCGCTCTCACTAAATCCCCACCTCGTGGAACATATGAAGGGTACAGGAAAAGAAAGATTATTGTCACTTGAGGATACTTTTGAAAATGAAAATTATTTAACCTTGTCAAAGTATTTATTTAAAAACATTGTGAAGTATGTTTTAATGCTAAAATATTGTTATAAAATTATACCAACAATAACAATTTTATTAAAGCTACAATAGAATTATAAAAAAAAGATTTCCAAATTAAGGATTACTGCTAAGAAAGATCAAAGTCACTGGACTGTGATTCTGTTTTACATTTTTATGCATTGAAATTTATAATAATGATAACCCCCGACGGATAGTTAAGTCGGGGGTTTTTAAATTATTTTATCCTTTTTCAATTACGTTTTAACCGTCGTGAGATTTTTCAAAATTTTTAATTTTTAAATACGAGAGAAAGGACAATGATCTTTCTTTCCCTACACCCTTCATATATGAACCTCACTTCGGAGTACTACACCAATTAAAGGTGACACCGTAACACCTTTGTTCGCACCACACGAAAAAAAACCGGCTCGCCTCAGCCGCCTTAAATTCCAATAACATAATCCCGAAAAAAAAGCAGCTGTACCATCGAAAAGAACCGCTGTTTTTTATGTTGTTTGCTCCATAGTTAAAGTTGTTTGTATTGATGGATACTACCATTCTCCTAAAATTTCAGGTCATTAAAAAACTACGATGTATATTTGTTTATTGTTTGCTTTCCTTAATAATGATTCCATAGCTAAAATCGCTTGCACTGACTCCCCACCTTGTGGAGCATACACGAACCTCACTTCGGAATACAGCACCAATTAAAGGTGACACCGTAACGCCTCTGTTCGCGCCACACGAAGACAATCCGGCTCGTCTGCAGCCGCCTTTAATTTAGTCTGTGCCTCACATTGCTCAGAGTTGTTTTATTCATTATGTTGGGTACTTTTAGGGTTACCCGATTTTAGGTATTGCTATTAATTTTATTTATGGCAACACCTAAAATGAAGTATAGTTTGGAGATAGAAATAATCTTTGAAAAAAAAAACATAGTCTTCTGTTGCTATTTTTATTTAATTTTTATTAACGACGAGGAGTATTTTATCCTTCATCATACCTGATGTTAAGTATTGATAAGGCTGAAGATGGAAGTACTTAGGACAGTTTTTATCAGGAATCGAAACCAGTCAACGTAGACCGAGTATGTCTTTTTAATAATAATAATCCTGATTCTTTCTCAGCAATATTTTTATTATAACCATGGATGGTTCTTTATTTCTCTTCAATTATATTTTCACTCTATACGACTTTCATCAATTCGTGATTATGTAACACACTAATTGTCGTTATTAAAATTGCATCGAACCATTTTGTATCATTTTATCTAGCAAAGTATTTTTCAAACAATAAGATATTTATATATACCTATACGTTATCGCTGGCGTGCTACATAATCAAGATAAAAGAAATTTTTCCTTGTACAATTTCCAAGAAACTTTATTCAGTTACCATCGCGAGGGTAGTTGATGTAAAATGGAAGCCCATGCAAAGAAAAATGTCTAAACAATGGCAGCATGTTCCTATTTTCCCCGGCAACTATTTTCCAAGAAATTTCCTTTTGTGTAAACAGATTTCTCGGGAAATAACTTGGCTTTGTTTATACTATTTTATTTTAATGATATTTTAAAGTATTCCAGTTGTTTCGTTTAGTACTTAACATTCGTTTAGTAATACTAGCTCTGCTTAGTTCGAATCTAAGTAGGTAGGTATTATATTTTATTAAATGTTGACTGTACATCTTATGTATATCTTAGGTACTTTAATTTGTTTTGAGATTCCGTATTGGCAAAGTATCGGTGAGAGCTGTGCTTTACCCGTTCGTGCAATGTAATAAGTACTTGTCTTTTGTGAGTGCAGTGAGTTTAAAAACTATAGCTACTCGCTATGACGACTATCATTTGGGACTTTTATAAGAAAATAAATAAATTACTTATGACATCGATTCTCATCATATAGACAAAATGTATTAATCATAGATGACAATGTGACGTATCGAAAGCTCATGTATTCACAATATCCGCAACAAAAACTCATAATAGAGCCACTGTACTTTATTTTGTGATAATACAGCCTCGTTTATGCAGGTAATAAAACATTATAGTAATCTTTTTATTATAAATGCGTAAGTGTATTTGTTCGTCATTTCTTCACGCCTTAACTAAGCTACCAATCGACTTGCTTTTTGGCAAAGAGGTGAAAGAACGGAGAGTAACATAAGCTAGTATCGGTGTAACCGATATTCCTACGGGAACGGGAACCAAGCAGGTGAAATCGCGGGTGGCCGCTAGTAAAGACTTAAAGCTATACAATGTTAACTATACGTCGTCGTCTCAGCCCCATGACACCCACTGTAGGTAAAAGCCTCCCCCAAAAGGGGGGGTTAGCCATAATCGCCACGCTGGTTGGCGATCGCAGTATGGCCAAGATTGTAGGAGACGCTGCTGCCCGTCTCCTGAAGGCTGAGTCCCTTAGTCGCCTTTTACGACACCCACGGGATGAGAGGGGGTAGTGCTATTCTAAGCCGACACTACACAGCAAACAGCAGCTACAAGTAACTATACGAGTATGTGGCTATATAACGCCTCTTATAGGGTGGCCATAGCGTGCCTCCAAGAAAGCTTTCGTGCAAAGTGGATTTGTGAAAGTTTTCGCTTGAAATAATATTTGAATTCGTAATTTTGACGTCGCAATGTGCTTTAGAAAGATTGATGTTGTCTGGCGTAGCGCTTATGCGAATATTTTGTTTACTAAGGACGAAAACTTTTGCTGTTTCAGAATTTTATGTTTTTTTTTTGCTTTTTACGATATTGGTTGCATAATATACGATAACTTTTATATGTTCGTCTATATTCGTCATCAGCCATTTTTAATATTCCCACTGCTGGGGCACTGGCCTTCCTTATGGATGGATAAAGAAAACGGGCCATGACACACCACGCGCGCCCAATGCGGATTGGTGGGTTTTAACGACTGCAAATGCAGCCGGGACCGACGGCTTATCGTGCCTTCCGAAGCACGGAGGAGCTCGAGATAGTAAATTTTTGGTCACCCATCCCGTGACCGACCATTGCGAAAGTTGCTTAACCTCAACAATCACAGGCCGAGGGTGTGAACCACTGCGCCAGCGAGCTCCTCTTGTCTATATTAAAAAACTATAAATAGAAACACAAGCGAAAGGAAACAACTTTCTACGAGTAAAGAAGAAACATAATTATGTCATTCAATGTGTACCTATACAAAAAATGCGTAGGATAACTAAATTTAAATCACAATCATTACGTTAATCTTTTAGACCAATCCCAACTCCTTATAAAAAATCATTCTAAATTGAGGGTTTTGATTTTCTATTAGGAGACAACAACTGTTAGGTAGGTTGTAGTTATCTAAATAATATCTCGTACGCTTGAAAAACATAAATATACCAGCGCAGCTAGTTTTTCATTCCAGATAGTAATAGCCTATCAATGGACAGGACATATTCGTAAACTAATATACAGGGTGTTTAGACCCATACCGAAGCCGTAATATATGCGTAGTGTACATCAAAGTAACTAAAAATATTTAAAAATGATTTATAAAATGGGTGTTATTTTTACACGCCAAAAAATGTGTGCAACAGCGTCTGCGTGTGTCTAGAAGGTAAGAGTAGGAGGCTGGAATACAGTTTCTTTGATTGGTTTTGACATTCATTGCGGTTTTGTAACTTTTTTATTTTATTTATTTATTCAGGAAAACTATCAACTGAAGAAAGAGACTACATACACAATGTTAAGAGATTCTTTTAAGTATTGGTACAGTCAACACCGTTATCCACAAATATTTGTTTGAAGTTTTCAACTTAAATAACATTTAATTTTCATTAATTAACTAGGTACTATTACTTTTTTCTAAGCTACAAAACAAGACTATGTATCATTACGTGCACTTATTAAATTAATTTACTTAGTTATTAAGGATTACCAGAATATTATTTTTAAAGACATTAGGGGGCGTGACATGCACGATATCCAGTTCACAAGAAAATAGTTCGTTGTACGCATGCATCAGACGCCTTATAGCTAACGCAGACGACGGATAACGGAGGACATTTTGTCCGCGACACGTCTTTATTGTTAACGAAATAAGATTGAACTTAGATCGCGTATATCCATGAAAAGTACGCGATAGTCCTCGTTATTTATTCAACTTTATAAGGTCGTGTCGCGGACAAAAAGTCCTCCAATGTCTGTCGTCTGCGCAGGCCCTTAATGGAGCTCGCTTGCCTGCATTAGTTTTGGTAGTTCGCGGGGAGAAGTAATGGTACGTTTTGGTATTAGCCATACGGGGAAGTCTATTGGGTACTTTAAAATATATCTGGTTAAGTAAATCTCTACAATCGTATTTATTATGACAAATATTCTCTTCTTTTTTTAAGAGACAAAAGAGAATATTTTTGTAAAGAATCTTCGTAAGATCGTTTCCCTCTGTCTGAAATTTGAAATTTAGTAATCGAAGAAATTTTCGTGATCCAACTTTAAACGATAACCTTATAAAATTAATATTGTCTTTGATCCTCAATAACTCCTTAGCTATCAGGTTCCCAGATTTGACCCCATACAAGAAAATGATAGTAACGATGGGGAGAATATGTGGTTTTCGATTTCGTTATGGGTCTTTTAACACCCTGTATACGACTGGGCTGGCAACCTATCACTATTGTTTCCGGTAAACAGGTTAATCCAACCAATGCCAGAGCCACATTGGATATTATACATTTCAGTGCAAAGTAAGCTGAACAGTTAACAACACGTCAGAATTGACACTTGAACAATCGCTATAACGGCTAACTTAAGGGCGCTCTCTAGGACAAACTGTAAAGTTGACGTGCTGTTGACTGTACATTAAATAGTTCGTTGGCCGGAACTTCGTAAACTTTAAAAGTGACGTCAAACTTCAAATCATCGAAAATTTATGCCATTATACAGTCATGCCATTTTCATGTTTTTGTGTGTACTTTGTATTATGGTCTTTTGTGTTAATAAAATATTTCTCTTTCTCTCTCTCTCTCTCTCTCTCTCTCTATTTATAGTAAACAAAACCACTGCATAATAAACGTATTTGGATTTCGCAAGTACGATCACATTTCTGAATTCCGTATAAAACTCAGGTGGTTGCCTATTCGCCTTCGTCTGAATACGCATTTTCTGTCCCTACTATACAATATTCTTTTTAGTCCTACTATCCCTCCTTATCATAAAGATCGCTTCAAATTCGTAAAATACTCCCAGCTCCGTTTCTTGAGATCATCAGAAAATCTTCAACTCGAAACAGACGAACGGAAATTTCGTATGTCGAAAGAAAATCAGTAGAAACGAAGCGCTCGACGCGCGACGAGTGAATCAAAAATAGCGCCTGATTGGCGCAGGGGTACTAAGCCTGACTTCTTCGCCAGAGGTCACGAGGTTCGATCCTCGGACAAGACAAATATTTGTGTGCATGAACATGTCTATTTGTTATGGTCTGGGTGTTTAATATGTATATTATGTATGTATTTACAAAAAAAATGTATATAGGTAAGTATTTTTATCTGTTATCTAGTAACCATAACACAAGTTCTTTAGGAAACTTAACGTGAGCTAGATAATTGGTGTGTTTGTATGCAATTATTTATTTATTTATTAATACGTGGTTTTCGTTTTCGTTATGGGTCTTTTGACACCCTGTGTATAGTTTATTAGTTATTTACTATTTTATATGTATACAAATATAACATTTATTTATTAGGTATTTGTATGTAGTATATTATTTAATTTATTACGCCAGTACACCTGTAACTACCCATCATAATTTATTTCTTATCCTGTCCATCCTAAGGTAGCCTGGAAGAAATCTCTTTTAGTGATAAGGCCGCCCATTGTATATCTCCTTTATGTTTGTTTTTGTAAATTTGTTCTGTTTGTACAATAAAGTGTAAATAAATAAATAAATAAACTAACTTTTGCAAAGTAGTTTCTTGTAGTTTTCTCTGTATATCATGTTTCGAACATTTTATGAAAAGGTAAATCATTGAAGGTTTATTATTTACTAACACTCATTTTATAACAAGTATAACAATTTCAGATCCTTTATAGGCAATATGAATAAAGGTTAAAGTCAAACTTTATATTTTTATTATATTTTTTTTCAAATAGACATATAATATTATAGATAAGTGCTTTCTAATCGTCCAATATGTTTACTCCTTACCGGCCATTCAGGATGAACAAGTTGATTTTTTTAAATTTCTTATTTCACCCCCTTAAAGGTAAATTTTCACGATGATTGATAAACTTTATCATTTCTCGCGGTCTAAACTTTATTCAATAACTAATTTAAATAAGAACTTTAAGTGTATAAAACAACAGACATACAGTAAAATAAGTATTTAAATATTAGGATTAATGATCTCAAGAAATAAATGAATAACAAAAAATCGGCCAAGTGCGAGTCGAACTCGCACATGAAGGGTTTCGCCTCTCACCCAAGGTTGCCTGGAAGAGACTGCTACGTAGCTATGTGTTCCTCTTTTTTGACATTTTCTCTGTATTTGTTTGTTTTTGTATCGTGTGCAATAAAGTTTCTATTATTATTATTGCCAAAATGCCATTATAATTTTTCGTCTGCAAAAATAAGTTGTTTTTCATAGTGTTTGTATGAATGACAAAGTTATATTTGAGCTATAGTTTTGGAAAATGAGCTATAGCTCTGAAATTACTAAATAAATTTAGTTCAAACCAATTGTCGTTGAAAGTTTTTTAAGATCTACAGCATATATATTTTTTTAATTTTTCACTCACTTATTTCAAAAGTTAGAGGGGGGGGGGGGACACACATTTTACCACTTTGGAAGTGTACATCTTTCAAACGGATGACTTTGAGAAAAAATCGTTTTAGAAACCTCAATGCAATTTTTAAAGACCATCTATAGATACCCCACACGTATAGGTTTGATGAAAAAAAATAATTCAGTGTCAGTTCCATGTATGGGGAGCCCCCCCTCAATTCATATATTTTTTTATTTTTGTGTAAAAACCGTAACGCGGTTTACAGAATACATCTACGTACCAAGTTTCAACTGTCCTCATAGTTTTGGAATAAAAAGGGTGTGACATACATCGGTTTGGCCGAATCTATAAGGGTTTCGTTTTTTGCCTTTAGGCTACGAGACCCTAAAAAGATGCAAATGAAAAACAAAAGCAAATCGGTGCTCCAAATCAGTCCCGAACAGATTTCAAATTAAACAAAAGACAAGCGAACGAATAAAAAACTAACTAAATAATACACGTGTGGGTGATGAAAGGCGTGAAGCTCCCACAGACTAGCTACTCGTATACAAACGTTCTCTCATCGCATTAATGGAAGTAATGTAACACTAATTAAAAAGCATCAGTTCGATGCGAGTACGTGGAGATGTGACAAGATACAATCCTCAGTACGTGACGGTGGTTATCTCCGCTCCACTTTAATTGAACACGGACGGGGCACTTGACCGCTTAAGGTACGGCCATTAAACCAGCAACGTGAGTTTAAATTGGAGATTTGTAAAGATGTAGATGATTTTGATTTGGTTTTGACGACCTGTTCGGCGCATAGGTACTAAGCCCGCTTTCTGCGCTAGAGGTCCCGGGGATCGAGCCCCGGACAAGAAAATTATGTGTGTGCATGAACATGTCTATTTGTCTTGGTCTGGGTGTTTAATAATATATGTATATTATGTATGTATTTACAAAAAAAGTATAAAAGTATGTTTATCCGTTATGTAGTACCCATAACACAAGTTCTTCATGAAACTTAACGTGGGCTAGATAATTGGTGTGTTTGTTTGTGTGCAAATATTTACTATTATTTAACTATTTATTTTGTAAGTTCATAAGAATTAACTTAAGTTATCTACCAGATGGCCTACCATCAACTGTAATGCAATTAATTTTCGGTTATTTGAGGTAGTAGGAGTGATACAGCGCTATACGCGCCTTAAATAACCTAAAAAGAATCGCAAAGAGTTGATAGTAAGGCCCATGTATAGCGCAAAGGTGGGTTGTCTACCCGCCTTCTACGTAGAAGTCGTGGCTAAGTTGTAATGCCGCACATGACAAATATTTGTGTGTATGAGCATGTCTATTTGTCATCATCTGTAGGTACATGTATTAAATCACAATAAAATAATAGAGATGTTTATCTGTTGACAAAGAATTCATTACACAAGCTCTTATTGAAACATACCTTAAGCTACAAAATCGCGATAAAATAGATTTAGAAGTCGTTGAAAAACCTATTATAAATTTAAAATGTGGTTAGATTGAGATTGGAGTTTGTGTCTTATTGTGACGCTATTGTAACGTTTTTAGACACCAACACAACACTACAAAATTATTAAAAATGATAGCGCAATATAATACTGCCTAAAAAGTTGAGAAACTACTATTTGTTTTAGCAAGTATTTACTTCCTGATGCATAGAAAAATAAATACTAACTGTTAAGACGACGGACGCATTCATATGCATTGTCTCTACGGTACTAAAGTACCTATATTTATTTCACGTCACATAGGTAAATCGTCACTTTGTACTGTTTATACAAAAGAAAGTGACAGTGATGATAAAAAAGAACAGCGTTAAGTATTTCTACTGGGCTTAATGGTCGCTCACTTTGTGGCCCCAACCTTATTCCAATACTCGAATACAAGTTGTACAGACTTGTATAAGACTATCCACTATCGATTCCAACTGAATTGTATCGATTGCGAAGATAATTACTATAAATGTATTTGTACAGCCTTGTATAAAACTATCGACTATCGATACCAACTGAATTGTATCGATTGCGACGATAATAACTTTAAATTATGTGGCAGGATCCTTTTAAAAAGAATAGTGCTGCCAATCAGCGAATAAAAAATGCTAAATTGTTGCTACGCTGTATTTTGGCCGTTTCATTATATACTTAGCCCAAAGTAGGAAACAAATATGTTGGTCCTAAAACACAAATATGTACCTGCAAGTAATGCTATATGTTAATTTTCAGAATATTATTTAAAAAAAAGCGCTAAATGAGTGACGCCTCGAAAACAGGCACGTGAAGAAAATCAAAATCTTACGCATTTGTATTTGGCTCAAAAGAGTGGCAACACGTGATAGTTGTGTTCTTAGCCTAACATGTTTGAATGATTAAAGATTTCCAAAGGTCGCGGGTTCGATTCCCGTCTGAGAATTCACTTGTGGCCGAGTTAATTTTTTCCAATATTTTTCTATTTAAAATTTACCATAAAAAGATATTTTTCTTAAAAGTACTGAAAGTTTTCTGAATCCAATATTGAAGCATATTAAATAACAGTGCAATTTAGAAGAGCATTTAACGATTTCTTGTAAAGTTTCTAAATTAAATAGCTCACGTGTCAAAGGCTTAATTGATATTTTTTAAAGAAAAAGATTCGTCGATTTTATTGGTGTGATTTCTTTGCATTTGAATATTTTACATTTTATAAAAATATCTTTAAATTTTTAATACGAAGAATATTTAATTTAATGTAACTTTCTTTTACTGCTGTAAGTTGAAAACTTGAATCTTAAAGAAAGTCTGATATCATTAAAAATATATATTTTGTCCTGGGCTCCAGATTCATTATATTAATTTAAATAAGTAGCTTATATCTATTGTGCTAAATAATTGTATTTAACTTTTTTAATAAAGCTTTAAAAAAGTTATTAAAAAAGTAAGTGAGTTAAAGATTTCTTACTTTAGAATTTAGGTATTAAGATCTAAGGTGTAGATGTAGGTAATTTCAAATTGTTTTATAGTTATTAATATTCAATCATAAAATGCTGTCATCATTAAGTACATTAATTCAAGGTATAGCCTACGGCGTTGTAACACAATCAAGGCTAAAATCAATTGAACTTTCATTATACACACTTCATCCTACTCATCAGCTCCAGGCTCCAATGTATTATACATACGACCTTCTGACATAATCACGGTTCCTCCGAACAAAATAAATAGCCTGTCACAAAAAAATGGCACGGTGACTCCACGGTTGCGCGATTGTATTCCGATAGTAAAATAATCTGAATCCGACACCTCGCGTCGACCACCGCAACTAGGCCCCCATCATCTTACAAACGTTCAGTAGAAACAATGAAATGTCATCAACAACTCTGTTAGCCGAAGGCCAATCAAAACTGGCCATTCGAAACGACAGGCCAACTCACGAGAATACGATTTGTACATGGCTTTTTTTAATTACTTTCCGTCAATACACCGAGCAATCATCAATCAATAAGTCAAAGAGATTGATGAATGGCCCGGTAAAATCAATTTAGCGTCGATGATGTGTTTTGCCGCTTAATTTGACACTAAACACGTTTGATGGGGACGTTTCGGTTATTGTCTTTTTGACGGTGTAAATTGATTTTTTTGTTTGAATGGTTTGAGGAGGGTTAATGTGACTGGCCATCAGTCGAGGTTGGTTATCGGATGAGATCTGTTGAATGGCTATTGGCACAATGAAGCCCTAAATAACGTCTGTTGACGTTGGTGCGGCGCCTGCGCGGACGTCGGTGCGCGCGTCGCTCGGCGCAGGAGACTGACGGACAATGCTGCCTGGCTGACTGGCCTGCCAAAGCCTCTCATTCAGCGGTAGCTCCGAAAGGCTTAAGGGCTATTAGACTGGAAAGTATTTGCGTTTTACGAGTAAAATGTTCATTCTTCATTTGTTTATTTAAATTACCTAAAGAAATTATAATAATGATAATATCATAGTAAGGATGATTATTTACATAAGTACTAATACATATAAGCTCCAATTTTTCAATGCTTATAAGAAAAATCTGTCTGCAGAAGAATAATTGAAAAGTAATTGTCAGCCATCTCTTTTAAGTTTTTGAATCAGCAGTTACACACATACTTGTTTATGGTAAATTATAATAGAAAAATATTGGAAAAAATTAACTCGGCCACAAGTGAATTCTCAGACGGGAATCGAACCCGCGACCTTTGGAAATCCGGTCCAATGCTCTAACCGCTGAGCTACCGAGACTTGCGAACCACCGTCGAAATTCTCCAATACTTTTATATTTTTAATACGCTGTAGGCCAGCGTTGTTACATCAATGCTAGGAATATCCTTGCATTCGAAAGAAACATCTTTTCAGGTGTTTAACGATCGATTAAGATGCAACTGCCAATAATTTATGATTTTGTAATTTTTGCATTTTTCAATGCTATTTTATACTTATGGTAAATTATAATAGAAAAATACAGGTACTTGTTTATATAAACTAAATACTACTATACTTTTCCCCCTATACTTTTATATATTTCCTATACTTTTACCCCACCTTCTGCGCCAGAAGTCCCGGGTTCGATCCCCGGACAAGACAAATATTAGTGTGCATGAACATGTCTATTTGTCTTGGTCTGGGTGTTTAATATGATATTATGTATGTATTTTAAAAAAAAAGTATATAAGTATGTTTATCCGTTATCTCGTATCCAAAACACAAGTTCTTCATGATACTTAACGTGGGCTAGATAAATTGGTGTGATTGTATGGAAATATTTATTTATTTACTTTTAAATCTGATATCTGTATTTGTATATATATTTGTTGCTTACATCTAATGCCTTTAGTAGAATATGCGTTTCATATTCATATTGATTGTGTGTGTACAAAATTTATAAACTCGTCGCAATGTGTAACACGTTTTGACAGCTTTATTAAAATATGAATTTACATATTCTACCCTCAACAACTTATCACTATGATGTAAACGTCTCCAAACAGAATAAATGAACGGAATATCAGATAACCTACATCAGATAACATCACGTAGCTACATTGATTAATGATTTGATTTTAAGATTCGTGCTTCAGTACTTGTGTAACGGATATCAGAACTAACTAAAGTTTTTTTGAGCGAGCCTCTCTCGGAATCATTGAGGAACTGGCTATCTTATCTCAAACTGCCGGAACACAATAATGCTGGAAACATTGTTGTTATGGCGTCAGGCTTAGATAAGATTGTGGTAGCCAGCCAGGCGGACTTACAACAAATCCTACCACCAACCAAACCGAATACAGTATAGTAAATTTTAAATTGCATTGGACCGGATTTCCAAAGGTCGCGGGTTCGAGTCCCGTCTGAGAATCCACTTGTGGCCGAGTTAATTTTTTCCAATATTTTTATATTTAAAATTTACCATAAGTTTAAAAATAGCATTGAAAAATGCAAAAATTACAAAATCATAAACGAATACAGTATGTTCCACCGCTGGGAATCGAACCCTGAGTCTGATACCGGTGGTTGTACCACTAGACCACAGAGGCGGTTAAAAGTAGGTACTTCTTCTTCTTTTCGAATCGATAGCAAACCTAAATTGTATCGGCCCAAAAATCAGCTCCTAAGACTGCAGCATCAGTAGCCTCCACAAGGTTCTCCTGCATGCAGCTGTACGTCACGACACGACATAAAGTGCCCCATCGTTTGGGACACAGCACAGCGCCCACAGCCCAAGTTGGTCCTGCAAACATCTATTTACTTAACATCATATTCAGTAATATTGTTAACCCTTAGCTGGTATCGGGGTCCAATTGGACCCCAACAGCTCATATTTTTTATCAGAACTTTACAGTCTAAGCACGTACACTCTTGCGCACCTTGGTAATCTCATTACGTCGCGGGGTGCGGCGGGTGACGGACTTGCGTCACTCTGCTGTTACTAGAAACGGAGGTATGTATACTAATGGGGTCCAAATTGACCCCCGATACCGGAAGTGTGCATTTTATAGTAAGAGTTATTTTGTAATGTTTTATTATTTTTTCAGTAAATAATCGTCGCCATGTCGGGTTTTTTACACGACAGAGAAATTGCACAACTCTTGAAAGACAAATACCAGGAATCTGACTCCAAAATCGTTCATGATGCCTCAACAGCTGCTTGTGATCATGAAAACATCAGCGATTGTGAGGAAGCGGAGGTACTCAGCTGTTCTGAAGACTTATGCGATCGCAAAAAGGACGACAAATGTTCAAACAAGTGTAGGAAGTGCCTGCATTACATATGTTAAGTACATATGTACAGCCATAACGGTCACTTGTACCAAATGTTAATTTTTTTGTGGTAAAATTTTTAGTTCTTTCATGAGGATTTGTTTTAGTTTGTCATTTTTTTTCTTATATGTGATCTCAGAAGTTGTTCCTGATTTTTGTTATATTGATTATATACGAAAACAATATAAAGAAGGTTTGATTCGTTATTTTTAAGTTTTTATATAAATAAGAGTGCCTAAAGTAAGACCTTAGAAAATATTTGTAGTATGAAGATGTTAGCTATTTTGATAACGAACCATGTGATCTCTGATTAAAATATGCCAAATAACGTAATTAATATGTAGATTATAAGTTTTATTTTCATAAATAAAACAGAAAATTTAAAAACTTAAACTTATTGTTTTATTATCTTGCATATTTTATATGGGGTCACTTTTGACCCCCGATACCAGTTACGTTGCCTTTTTAAGCGATACCAGTTAAGGGTTAAGTAAAGTTTGTCATTCTTGCTTGTTGCCTGTGCACTACCTCTCGCTCTCTCTCCATTTTTCCTATGCCTCAAAGGTTGTCTGGAAGAGATCGCTCTTAGCGATAAGGCCGCCTTTGCCCACATGTATGTCAACTCTTTCTTGTGTTTCTGTCTGTATTTTTGTGTGTGCAATAAAGTGTTTTATCTATCGATCTATCTATCATTTTATATATTTAATAGTTCTTATCAGTTTTTCAGTGGTTGAGGATTCAGCATTATCATCAAGTATCATGGCATTTGTGTTTTTTGTTTTGTTGGCAGTTGTAGATACCTGCCCCCTTACTCTAGCTAGAGTCTAGACGGAATCGAGTTCACATAAGGATCAAATGTAAGTAAAAAACTGTTATTTTGGGTTTTTGAAAACGGTTGCTATGATTTCCATAGTAAATATCTCTAGGCACTATCGCAACAAATTGACTTTACGTAAAAAAAAAACGTAATATTATAGACCTTTAGCATATGTATCATTCTAAGTCGCTTTTGGGGCTACCAAAAGCGACTTAGAATGATACATATGAGAATAATACGTAGATAACTACTTAGAATGATACATACAAAGACAAGTATATTTTGTAAAAAGCTAAGCTAATAATGCAACAAAATATCTCTTGTCCCTATCGCACCAAAATGACTTTCTGTAAATAAAAAGATAAATGTTAAAAATTATAGACCTTTAGACTAGCCCCAAAAGTGACTTAGAATGATACATGAGAATAATACGTAGATAAGTACTTAGAATGATGAACAAGTATATTTTGTAAAAAGCTAAGCTAAGCTAATAATGCAACAAAATGTCTCTTGTCACTATCGCACCAAAATTACTTTCTGTAAAAAACTGATAAACGTTAATAATTAAAGACCTTTAGCCTAGCCCCAAAAGTAACTTATAATGATACATGAGAATAATACGTAGATAAGTACTAAGACCTATACCCAGCTGTGGGTGTCATGTGGCTGAGACGACGAAGTACTATGAATGATACATACATAGACAAATATATTTTGTAAAAAGCTAAGCAAAGCTAATTATAATACAGCCATGACTCAGGTACACACGCTCGTATTCATTCATCATACAAATATTTGCTCCCATCGGGATTCGAACCCTGGCCCTCAGAGTAGGTGACATCTTGAAACCGGTGTACATTCCATTATAACATGGAGGTCGTCAAAATATACACTTTCATAATATTGAATAATGACATCATTTTATCGTAGAAGGTTTAAGCTCTGTAAGTCATTTTCACGTCACACTAATTGACATTGAAAAATATCACCTTCCTATAGTTTAAATCATATCGTGTAATTATAATAGCTACCATCGCATGTTGTGAACAAATATTTGTCCCTTGTTAACAGTAGCAAGCATATGTACATACGAAAGTATGTCAGACTTTACATAACCGCCTCTGTGATCTAGTGATAACAACCGCCGACCGGCGTGATAGATAGGTAATAACCTATCTTTGCAACAGCAACGCGATAGCAGAAGTTGCACGATAATTGCTTTACGTCACGTAGCAACAGTGCGGCCTCTACATAGGCAATGAACTACAATGTACATGCATTTAGTTCCTGTTATTGCTACCAAATGGTTTTTGGCGCTAGCGTCATAGCAACACGCGGCGTCTCACTCTCGCACCTAAGTAATGGCGCGAAGAGTGAGGCGCCGCTTTACGAATCATCAGCGAGCGATTAGCCAGCAATCACATACGTAATACCATTTTTATTTGGACGTTCCGCAAAGATCGCGCGATATCTGCGCGATAATTGCAAATTCAGACTTAGGGGTCCCGGGATCGATTCCAGCGGGGGTACATATTAGTTCCAGCGGGGGGTATTTGGTTTGGTAGGTGGTAGGATTTGTTGTTAGTTCACCGAGCTAGTACTATTATCTTATCTAAGTCTGTCGTCATAATAACAATGTTTTCAGCATTGTTGCTTTCCGGCAGTTAGAGATAACATAGCCAGTTCCTCAGAGACTGAGGATTCCGGGAGAGGCTCACTTCCATTTTCAGCCTTATCAATACTTAACATCAGGTATTATGAAGGTTAAGAGTCTCTCCGTTATTCATTAAACAAAAAAACATTTTGACTTAGAGAGCACTTATACTTCAAGCAAGCCTGTCGTGCTGTTGACTGTACAGTCAGCACCTCATCAACGAACAGCTCCACTACAAAAACTTATCTTATTTCGTACGCTAACAGGTAGGGTTTATGTTTCAATCGACATGTAAAGCTAAAACAAATATTGGCTATTCTTTCATGAAAAAATATTTTGTTAGTTCTAGAGGTAATATACTCGTATTTAATATATTGAACTATTGACAAAGTTATGGTACTTGTAACACGTTTTTTTCAGCACTAGTACTTTCTCACAATAATTAAAATTCATAATTTTCATAAAAATACTTTGTTTGTTTACAAGGATTAGGTCACTGACACTTCAATGGTCAGTTTGACGTTACTCTTTGAGTGCGTCCTATGTAGTGCGTTTCGTTGCTCCTGCACTTTGTTCGATGCTAAACAAAACGCATCTTTAAAAAAATAAAATATGAGAATCTAAATTATTAATTCTCTTTAATTTAAACACCAAAGTATGTTAATTAAATTAATAAAACAAGTTTCTTTTATATAATTCTAATTAATAACATTAGTCAAAAACAGTATGTTTACATTTTCATAGTATCGATTCATTCGCTTGACTATTCAAGTCAGTCAATCGAATCAATCGATCTAAGTTTTAAAAGATAAATATTGTTTCTGAATATTGAATTGGATGATAATTCTTTTTAAAGTAATTTTAGTGTGCTTATTGCATTCTTATCTAACATTCTGAGGGTTGTTTGTCTTGATTCAGCATATTTTTGGTTTATTGATTTTCATCATCGAATCAATTGATTATTCGCTTCTGATAGTAGTTTCATATAAAACATCTCTAGTTAAAAATTGGTAATTGGTACCATTTTCTCTTTTGCTTTGTCGATCATGTGAGTAGCATCGCAAATCCTTTAGGAACCGGCTAAAAAGCTTTAAAGTCTTATGGCCCATGGCATAAAACCATGGTAAGTGTTTATTTCCATAAATCTGTAAAATTTTGACTGGTATCCGACCATGTGGCTAACCTCCCCGTGTGTTTGTTCCAGGGTTTTATTTCAATGTCACGTTTCACTTTCAGTTTTATAGTTTCAATTTCAAATAGTCATCATCATCTGAAATGATATCTCGTTAATCTTAAGGAGTATTCTTCCTTTATAACCATGCTCGGCGTAGCAGTGGTTCTTTTTTAATAAACTTCACTGGCAAGTGGACTTTCAGCCCATGATGACCATTTGATTACCTTTGGATTGTATCAAGAGAGATGTCTGCAATGGATTGATCATCGTGCCTTACTACCAATGAGGGAAGCCAACCTCCACTGTAAAACATAAAAGCATGATTGAGGGTCGGCGGTGACTACCTATTGTACGGTAACTTTTGATACTGTTTATTTTAAGAAACTAGGATTTAACTTAACTTTATGCATAGGTATAATTATCATATTATTATAAGTCTTAAAAATGTACTGGACATCTTCATCAACTAATCTTGTTGTTGATATATAAATAAATGTATTGTCTAAATTGAATCCTAGTATACTTATTTCTCTCTGAATTCGTTGAGTCGACCTTAGTAAAGTTGATTGATTGACCGTAGTATTATTGGCCTTAGGTAAGAGTCCTAATGTCGCTAAATTTTAAGACATGGTTGTTACTTTTTAGCGCCCTTGCTTTAAAACAACATACGAACCTCCACCTTACAATGGAAGTAACCTCAAAATACAAATAGTAAATTCTATAAATTTTGCTTGTGCTAGTTCTTGAGTGAAAAAATACGTAGAGAGCTAAATAAAAAAGTTCTCAAATTTTGCTTGAATTAACAAAACAGCAATAATAATGAGAATAGTTTTTCACTGAAAGCAGAATGCAAAGTACTGTTAACAAGAAACGTCAAGTAACAAAGCAACTGCGGGCTGACACCGGCGAGACGCGCGCCGTGATTGTGCCACTGCCGCGACTGTCGCGACACTGAGATATTAGAGTCGCTCCCCTGGTGC
The DNA here is from genome assembly GCA_910589605.1 of Chrysoteuchia culmella. NCBI lineage: Eukaryota > Metazoa > Arthropoda > Insecta > Lepidoptera > Crambidae > Chrysoteuchia > Chrysoteuchia culmella. Next base: position 16,351,614 of record OU342653.1, read on the forward strand.
AGTTGCAGCCGGCGAAATACAGAAAAATAATTGTTTTACAGAGGAGACGAATCAGCTTCCATAGAACCTTGGGCCTGGATGTAACACAATGAAAGTAGTATTATTTGAAAGGTAGTAGAAAACTATACCGTTTCTGAAAATTTGGCCCCAAATGGCTATCTGAGGGCTGAGAAATAGAAGATTATAAAAAAGTGAGGTTATGAAAATCTTATGCTAAAAATGTATACTTTTTATGGAAAAACATCTTAAAGACACTATTTAAAAGATGAGTGACTTTATGATACTGGAGGTTTTTGCGTGTTCTACTCTCTAGGTGCCTATTTTAGTTACCAATTTAGTTATAGACCTCGTCTAGCAAGTAGAAAATCACTGAAGTCCGTATGGAATTGCAAAGGTCGTAGAAAAATCGAAAATATCAAAGCACACTCAAAACGTAACGTACGAAACGAAGCAACGAGTCGAGTATAGTTACATTATAGCAATTACTTTTTTTGCTGTGACAATGTCAGTTTTTTTACAGCGCTGGCACATGACGATTTATGAAAACATAAATGAATTATCGATTACAGATATTTGTTTATTTTATAAAACATTTGTCTGTTGCAGAAGACAAATATTAATATCAGCTAATGTTTTAATCTTGTTACATTTTGGCCCAAAAAAAACCGTCTCCTTTCTAGATGTGACGTGGAATATTGCAGTTTTCTAGTATTACATTAATTGTAGTCACGATACAGATTCTACAGTTACCGTGGGTGTATCAACATTTTTAAAGGAACCGATAAGATTATTCCCAAAATGAATGTATCTTTAACTCCAGGTTAAAATATCTTAATACCAAACATAACAGTAAGAATAACGAGAATAGTTTTTCACTGGAAGCAGCAGGCAAAGTGCTGTTAACAAGAAACGTCACGTAACAAAGCAACTGCGAGCTGACACCGGGTGGCGAGACGCGCGCCGTGATTACGTCACTGCCGCGACTGTCGCGACACTGAGATATTAGAGTCGCTCCCGTGGTGCAGTTGCAGCCGGCGAAATACAGAAAAAAGAATTGTTTTCAGATTTCTAGATGTGACGTGGAATATTGCAGTTTTCTAGTACCTATTACATTAATTGTAGTCACGATACATACTCTACAACTACCGTGGGTGTATCAAAATTTTTAAAGGAACCGATAAGATTATTCCCAAAATTAATGTAACTTTAACCCCAGGTTAAAATATCTTAATACCAAACCTAACAGTAAGAATAATGAGAATAGTTTTCCACTGGAAGCAGCAGGCAAAGTGCTGTTAACAAGAAACGTCAAGTAACAAAGCAACTGCGGGCTGACACCGGCGAGACGCGCGCCGTGATTGCGCCACTGCCGCGACTGTCGCGACACTGAGATATTTGAGTCGCTCCCCTGGCGCAGTTGCAGCCGGCGAAATATAGGAAAGATTCACCTTACAGATTTCTAGATGTGGTTCGTAAAGAACATAAGACTAGATGCAACATTCTAGTAAAACGTTTTTTTGTACTTAAAACGATGTTTGTTCATATTTTTTTCATTTGGTAATAAAAACAATGGACGATGGAGTAATAACCAGCTGATTTATTAAATACTTGAAAAATCTTGTCTTGTAAAATATGAAATTTCTAGATGTCTGAAAAATATTCCAGATGCGTATGTAACATACCTAAGTAGTTCTATTTTTGTGTTAGATTTTAAAAACATGCAACAAAAAATGTTAATTCAATAACCGCAAACGTAAAGGCAAACGTCACTATTATAAAACAAACTTCGTACATAACTATAACTGGAAATGTATTAATACAATACATAAATTCTGCTTTTGAAACGGAAACGGGCCTAACATATTTAATTTTGCCTACAAAACGAAAAAACCTAACAATATTTTTCAGTGAATTCTTTATCAAAGAAAAGGGTCGCTGGCTTTAAAAAAATTATGTCAGATATAATTTCCCTTTGTGCTTCCATCTCAACTTTATGTTACTGTAGAAAAGTTTGGGTCTGAGATTGTCTCCCATCTTCCTTGCAGGTTATTAATGTAGTTTTAAAATGTGAGCTTTAAATGTCTTTATCTAAGTTAAAACCACGTTTAAGCTTGTCTTTGTGATTCTGACGGAATCATTTAACTCAAACTTTGCGAGGAATAGCTATGAAATATTAGCACTGGAGACGTTGTTTCGAAGTTTTTTGAGTTGGGTATTTTCTTGAAGATGGCGATACATAGTTTAAATACTGCGCTGAATCAGTAATTTTAGTTAATGCCACATTTCTGAAGGTTTTTTTCAATGCCCTTTTTAAAATTATCTACTGTTTACAAGAAGTAATTCTATTAAGTACCTATACCTATCATTCTCAAATTAAGTATATAAAATGTTTATACTTCGAAGTCAATTTCCCGCAAATCATGTTTTTAGAGTTATGAAGGTAGGGAAGAAAATATAAAAAAAAAAATACTACGTTTTGTGTTCCGGCTGACATCAAGTGCATTAATAAAACGAACTGTATTTTTTCTCAATTATGAAAAATGGTGATCTCAATATAGCTTATATTATTTAACTTGCAAAGTTTTACCACATTTTGAAGAGCATAAGAAAACAGAAATTGGATTGTAATATCTAGAACAAAAAACGAAATATTATAAATGCTATTATATAGTTTTTTGAAGTCGGTTTAATTTTTTTATAAAAAGTTTTTTATTTCACAATTGACAATTAAGGTAGAAGAGGTCCCGTGCCTACGCTTATAACCTGTCAACTCCTCATCACCTTTTTCAAAATGCTGCTTTTCCCGGTGCAGGGACGTAACTTATTGAGAAGTTCTCCGGGTACTTCATCATTAGCTGCACTCTTGGACGAATTAACCACTGGACGCGTAACGAGGACCGCGTTCGCCTTTACCCCTCTGTCACTTACCCTGCCTTTTAGACACAGTAAGCAATATGGCGTTGTCAGTATGACGCGAGATCTCGAAGTGGAACATTATCTCAAAAATGGGTAAATACGCTGAGTTAATTTGTAAAAAACATACCGGACAATCAAAACATTTTTCTTTTCACGCGTAAGTATAATTTCAACCTATTAGAGTAGCAATTTTTCGTATAATAAATAAAATTTGGTATGTAAACAAAATGTAATACGTCATTTCAAAAAGTAATCATTGTACGTGTAAATTCTTCAAAGATATTGCATAAGTAATTTGGTTGGGTTATATGTATCACTCATTCAATCAGTTGTCATTTTTATGTCGTATAGGGCTTGAACATATCGATAAACATATCGATGTATGTAAATGAACGAACGAATCCAATTTTAATGTAGGAACTATTCAAATTAATTTCAGATTTACAGTTGAACCCCTAACAAGAAGAAATTGGGTGGAACCGGTAAGCAGGAAGATAACATGGACGAGGACTCAGGTCTTAGATAACATCTAAGGTCTGATGATGGAGCCAGAAGATAACTATAGGAACTCTGTAATTATACGACGCAACCCTACGAACTTTGAGCTCGTTATATTTTAAATATAGCTTCAAACTTAAAAAAAGTTGCTTTTTTCACCCGCATGGTTCCCGTTCCCGTGGTAATATCAAAACATCCTTCCTTAGTGCTCGCCAATATCGTTAAAGGAACCTGTATGCAAAATTTCAGTTAAATTGGTTTAGCCGTTTGGGCTGTGCGTTGCCTATCAATCAGTCACGGTATTGTTTTTTAGTATTAGACTTATGTTGTACATTATCATAGTGTGTTGTACATTAACATTTAACATTTATCATAAGTATAAAAATAGCATTGACAACGCAAAAATTCAAAAATCATAAATTATTAGCTGTTGCATCATAATTGATCGTTAAACATTTGATTTTTTTCTCTTTCGAATGCAAGGAAGGATATTCTTACAGCATATTAAAAGTATAAAAGTATCGGAGAATTTTGACAGGGGACCACTGCAAGTCTCGGTAGCTCATTGGTAAGAGCAGTGGGCCGGATTCCCAAAGGTCGTGGGTTCAAGTCCCATCTGAAAATTCACTTGTGGCCGAGTTCATTTGTTCCAATATTCTTCATGTTAAAATTTATCATAACTGGTGGTTACATTTATTATTTGTTTCTAACATAGACCTTGTTAGGTCACAGCAAGAATAAAATTAATTATATTTATATTATATAATGTATGTACGTAAGCTATATTATACTATTTTTTCATCTTTAATTATCTTAATTTAAATATCGTTTTATTATATTCAAGTAAAATAATCTTAAAACTACAATAAACTATTGGTTGAAATATTCTTGCAATTAGTATTTCAGCTAGTAGTTGCTAGAAAGAAACTGCCTTGGCTTTTTCTTAAATATAGGTAATTTATATGCGATGTTTTGTTGACAACTTCTGGGAGTTTGTTGTTTAAAACTGTCATAGCGTATGCTGGACCATACGCTATCCAAATGCTAGTCTACTATTTCTAATTTGGGTTTAGGTTGTGTTAATTTTATACGGTGGCGTAAGTTTTGAGATCTTTAATAAAGTGAAAACAAGTATATATTTTTTCTTACAAATATGCATATTTCTTAAATGTAAGAAATGAAAGAGAAAATAAAATGTTTTAGTCTCAACGATCTTTGACAATCCTATAATGTCGATAAATATTTTTAGTAAGTTTAAGTATACTTAGATTTTTTGCTCCAAAGAAAATGTCGAATACGAGATGTCACAGCTCGAGAAGCACACAGGGGGCTAATTGTCTAATTTTAAATCTATCACAATCCCTTTAAATTTTTCATTTAAAAGGTACATATTATACGAGCATCGCGCCACAACTATTTGACCTTTGAAAAGGATTGCAATCGATTATAAAATTAAACACTTATGGAGGAGTTGCTATTGTGTATGTCCTATACAAAGGTTCTGTAATGAACTAATTACCCATATTTTGTTTTATATAAAAAAGCTTAAATTATATTATTATATAAACCAAATATTAATTATTTTTACTCACATAAAGAGTGTTAGTAAGTATTTTGTCAGTCTGTCTGGCTAGGACTACCATCTTATCTAAGTCCGTTCCGGCAGTTAGAGGTAAGATAGCCAGTTCCTCAGTGATTGAGGATTCCGGGAGAGGCGCGCTTCCATTTAGTATCCGGTTGCATGTATCTACCCATTTTTCACGAAAAAAACCCAAACACACGCTTTGGAAACTATATTTTATAGTTTTAATGAATTTGAGGGATTTTTTAATGAAGTTTTCATATTATTAGGTGCTTTTTATTTTTCCACGAAATAAACAATTAACTTACTAATTTCTTTAAAACACACATGATTTATTAAACTCAATAGGTTCATTCATTCACTCCTTACTTATCGTGCTTTTTATTTTTCCACGAAATAAACAATTAACTTACTAATTTCTTTAAAACACACATGGTTTATTAAACTCAATAGGTTCATTCATTCACTCCTTACTTATCTATAATAAAATTATCGATTACTTCAAGCACTACTGTCATTATTTGACATTAGTAATCGCCCCTCACCCCCGCAAGAATTGGTTGATCGTAATTTCATACATTCTTCTCGGGTTTCGTGTCCAGTGGTTAATTCGTCCAAGGCTGCACTTCATCACATGCATTGGGTCGAGCATAAATTGCTTATAAACTACATTATAGTAATAGTATCGTTTCTGTGAAATGATAAGTATTTAATAGTTCCGATTACCATTTGTGGTCTTCATCATCAGTACCACTTCACCAAATGGTGCTTTCCGGAAGCATATGCATGAGTTACTATAGAAAAAACGCTAAAGGAATGCCTATAATATTTGAAGAGTTCCTTGGATTTCTCCAGGATCCCAACATCAGATCCTGACATGATGACAATGGGACTACATGGGAAGAATACCCTTTGGAATAAAAAAAGAATTACTCAAATCGGTCCAGCCGTCTTTGAGTAATCGAGTAACATACATTAAAAAAAAGATTCCGTCGAATTGCGAACCTCCTTTTTTTTTGAAGTCGGTTAAAAATAAAAAAAAATAGTTCATGAACACTACAGAAAAAGTAGCTACATTACATTAAGAAATAAGCCGAGAAAAATAATGATTCTTGCAAACCATCTCTCTTTAGTGCCCCGCCCAAGTTTGTTCCGTTAAGCAAAATTTATGGGCAAATATTTTGAAAGTCTATACATTAGTTAATGAATGCAGTTCTTGCCAATGTGTACCTACGCAGAAACTGCGAGTGTGCTTATTCTGGATGGTTTGTAATATTTATATTCTTTTCTAGGTTGTTGGCTTAAATTATTTGCCTGGAAGACATTGCTGCTTAGGAATAAGGCCGCCCTTTTCGTTCCCTTTACTGTCTTTTGTGTTACCTGTCTTATGTAATATAAGTGTATATTATTACTATGTCATAGTGTAAAAATCTCAAACTCTATCTCAATCTTAACCGCCTCTGTGGTCTAGTCGTAACAACCACCGGTATCAGACCCAGGAGTCCCGGGTTCGATTCCCAGCGGGGGTACATATTGTATTCGGTTTGGTTGTTGGTAGGACTTGTTGTAAGTCTGCCTGGCTAGCTACCACCATCTTCTCAAAGTCTGACGCCATAACAACAATGTTTTCAGCATCGTTGTGTTCCTGCAATTAAAGATAAGAAAGCCAGTTCTTCAGTGATTGAGGATTCCGGGAGGGCCTCGCTTCCTTCTTCAGCCTTATCAATACTTAACATCAAGTATGATGAAGGCTCAGAGTCTCCCCGTAGTTCATAAAAAAAAAAATAGTTTTCTCACTTAGAAAGTGCTCCTGTAATAGTTACCTTTACAGATAATCAGGTTTCATGAACTTTAGTTTGAGTCTATTTAAATTTTATGAATCATTCTACAATACGTCATATTTCCTCAATCGACGTTTTCTCGGTCAATAAGAGGAGACTCTTCAAAAAAGGAAAAATGTCCTAAATAAAAAATTCCAAAGTCCGTATCTAAATATACAAGGGTATAATCTCTAGTGGGACATAATGTTCTTGTGAACATCTTCAATTTTACGTTCTTCTTATTCCTATTCCTAATAGTTATATGATTTCCGAGTTTCTAGAATAATCCCGCGTATATAATGGATGGTGTTGTGACAGTCACTTGACACACCCCAATGTCTATCTCGCAACCCTCGCGAGCGATGATTCGTGTTTATTATAAACATAAACTCTTAACATTATTTTATTTCTTCCTTTTTTTAATTAAAAGTTGGGAAAACGGGCGTGTTTTGTGTTTGGATAAATATAATTTGATTAAGCGTTACGGAACATCTTTGACATCAGTCCTAAGTAGCAAAACGTTACCTCTAGTAAAAATTTAATAATAATTGCATAGAAACACACCAAATTATCTAGCCCACGTTAAGTTTCATGAAGAACTTGTGTTATGGATACCTACTAGATAACATACATACTTTTTTTGTAAATACATTCATAATATACATGTTAAACACCTAGACCACCCAGACAAATATATATGTTCATGAACACAAATATTTGTCTTGTCCGGGAATCGAACGCGGGACCTCTGGCGCAGAAGGCGGGCTTCTAGTAGGTAATAGCAATGTTATATATCGGTTATTATATATCCATTACAGTTTTGGACGATGAAAGTTAGAAAATAAAAGCTTTTTCAGAGAGGAGGAGCTGACCATAACTTATCATTAAAAAGCAACCAGGTAGATCATGTCCCGACGGCACCTTTAAGTCAAAGATGGTGGGTACAGAGCGAAATAAATTAATCTGGTTGTATAGCTTATTTAATCAAAAGTGATGTAGGGTAGACTCGTCTCGTGCGTGGCCGCTGCATTTAATCCTTATTTACACAGCGTTATAATTGATGATTAAACGAACTTACCTGAAGTGACGTTCTATCATAATTATACGAATGCTTCGTCTGAAGAGATTAGAATACTTGTAGTACACGAACCGTGTGGCCATTCATACACTATAGTTGAGAAATACACATAAAAATTAAAATAAAATAAAACATTTTATAAAACAAACTTGTATTTCTCATGTAGCAACATCGTTGCCGCCATTTTTCATTTAGTTCAGAGTAAAGAGAAAGCCGATTTAAAGGTAATGACCATTTTCTATAAATCGACCGCCTTTTTTTTTACAAATTTATTTTGGGATCATATAGGGTAGGGTGGGAGCTAATCTCTTCAGACGAAGCATTCGTATAATTATGATAGAACGTCACTTCAGGTAAGTTCGTTTAATCATCAATTATACTTTGCTTCGTCTTCGAGATTAGAATACTTGTAGATCTTTAGAGTTAAGAAATTTGTAAAAAAAAATAATTAACATACTATTTTCATGTAATATTTATTATCTTTATGTAATCAATCAATCAGTAGGTAATTATGGATTAAGTTAAGTACAACTTTTATCAGTCATTACAAACTTGTGTTTAATTCAATAATTGGTAATAGGGAAGTATATTACAAAACAAAAGAGCATTTCTAATTATTATTTATAATAGATGTTGCGAAATCATTACTATCATCTGTTATCAAAGATTTCTGATAGAACCGAGCAAATACTCTGGATGAAACTGACCATCCAGCAGTTTTACGAATCAGGTCTAAGTTAACACCATGTCTCTGAGCAGAAGACGTGGAAGCATGTCTTGTCGAGTGAGCAGAGAAAATATTAGTGTCTATGCCACTTTCGCTTATGACTTCCTTAATCCAGCGACTGATGGATTGAGAACAGACTGGTTTGTAAGGACGTTTAAAACTTATAAACAATGTATCATCTTTCCTAATAGAATAAGTTTTATTAATATATACAGATAATGCATTTGCTGGACAAATATGAGGTTTTTCCTTGAAGAAAGGCAGTACTAAACAAGGCTGAAGTGAACCAGGTCGTGAAGTTTTTATAAGGCTTGGTATTTTTATGATGATCTTTTCAGAGTTAATATTTTCAATATTGGATACTTTAATTTTACTTAAGGTCTGCACTCTATGTGCAGTGACTAGTGCTATTAAAGTCACAACCTTCTTAGTTAGCTGCTCCAGGCAAATATCTTCATTTGGGTACAAGTTCTCTAAAAAGTCTAATACAATACTAGGATTCCATGTAAAATTATATTTTGGTTTAGGTGGACGAAGGCGGTAAAAACCCTTGAATAACCTAGTAACTCTGTCATCGGATCCTATTCGAGAGCTAATAATTAGAGACAGAGCTGATCTATAAGTGTTCAATGTGCTATACTGAACACCAGTGTGAAAAATTTCTGTTAGAAATGAAATTACATACGGAATCGAAGCCTCATAAGCATTAACATTATGATTATTGCAATACAGGAACCATTTTTTAAAGGCAACCCCATATTGTTTAATTGAGTTGTCCGATAATGAAGCGCACATGATGTTCAATGCGCTTGGTGGGATGCCCCTTCTTGATAGTGCCTTGCAGATAATTTCGCGGCTACCAGCGTGACCTTGTGTTGCAGGTGGCTATTAGGAACAGATAACAAAACATTTGTATTGGTTCCGAGAGTAATGATGTCACAACATAGGGATTTAAATAAAGGTTTTTAAATAAAGGTAATTTAAATAAAGGAAACCACGGTTGACTTGGCCAGTACGGAACAACAACTACACCTTCAGCATTATCGGTAATAATTTTTCGAATCATTTTTAAGATAATTGATACAGGTGGGAAAGCATAAAAATTTTGTTCGTTCCAATCCAAAGTAAATGAATTAACAGCAAAGGCGTCTGGGTCTCTATGCCATGAAACGTATCTATTACATTTTTTATTTAACCTGGTTGCAAATAAATCTATTTTTGGTTTTCCAAAGTGTTTAACCATCATGCTGATGCTGCATCATGTGATCCGTTAGTTCCCACTCAATGTCAGGGTGCAAACGCCGTGATTCCGTATCTGCAACCTCGTTGTCTTGGGAGCTTATATAGGATGCATAAACGAATATATTCCTTTGTTCGCACCATTCCCATAGCTGTCTCGTAACATTAGTAAGGTGAGGAAATCGCACACCTCCCATTTTATTAATATAAGAAATTGCGGTCGTATTATCGACGCGAAGTAGTATTTGACAGTCGTTTAAATCTTTTGCAAACGCCCTTAGACCAAAATAAGCTGCTAATATTTCAAGATAATTAATATGCATATCTTTTTAACTATCACTCCATTTCCCATTAGCTCTATCCATACAACATGCTGCCCCCCACCCTGTTTTGCTAGCATCGGAAAAGATTTCCATGCTATAATTATCGTCTCTAATTGGATTTTTGGAACGATCAATATGTGTCAACCACCACTCAAAATCACGTATGAGATATTCAGGTACTGTCATGTAACTATCATAATCGTCCGTTTTTTCTAAAGCGAGATATTTGCAACGTTCTATATTTTTCGTATAAGCCCAACCATATTGAATAGCCGGACATGATGAGGCTAAGAGACCTGCCAGTCGAGCAAACTGCCGAATGGTACAACGTTTTAATTTAGTGAACAACAAAATTTCTCGTTTTATCAAAAACCTTTTTTCGTTAGGGAGGGATATATAAAAATTATTTGTGTCGATAATAAACCCCAAATATTTACACGTATTGCTAGGAATTAATCGACTTTTTTCATAATTAATAATGAAACCTAATGTTTCCAAAATAGTAACTATTTGAGAAACATTATTCTGGCAATTATTAAATGAATCCCCAATCAAACATAAATCGTCTAAATAAATGGACGATACATATCCTAATGACCTTAATAAAGATATTACGGGTTTCATTAGTTTTGTAAAAACTAATGGTGCTGTATTAAGTCCGAAAGGACATTAAATTCATATAATTTTTCATTAAAAGTAAAACGTAAATATTTTTTATATTCCTGATTAATAGGCAGTCAAAAGTAGGCATCTTTTAAATCTATTTTACATAAAAATGAATTTTTGAAATCAGTTTTAAAGTAGTCCTTAAGTCCTTCATTTTGAAATGACTGGTCGTTATAAACTTATTTAATGATTTGAGATTTAAAATAAAACGTTTTTTACCATTTGATTTAGGCACTAAGAAAATACTTGATACATATTGCGTATCACAGGGCACACATTCTGATATTGCACCACAGTTCAACAAATCATTAACGGAATTTTGAAATTCATTAATTTCATTATTAGAATATTTTTTAGAGGACGGCGTATAAACCTGTTTTGGAATTGTGTGAAATGGTATTTTATAACCATCTTTGATCCAAGATAGGATAAAACTATCATTTGTTACAATATGCCATCTATTATGAAATAGAGCTAATCTACCAGCAGTGTGAAGTACCTCATCTAGCGGCGTGATTGCGTGCGCCCGCGCGAGCGCTGCGACGGCGCTCGTGGCGCCGGAGGTGCCTGGTAGGTCGACGCAGCTGGAGGGGGTAGCGGCGGAGGGGCTTGGTATCTGCGAGGCTGTTGCATTGCAGGTCTCCTCCCTGCTCCCGTCAGCCTCGTAGGTGGGAGGGGAGGTCTCACATTTAAAGACCTTGGTTGGATAAAACTTGGCTGTGAAGAAATCTTGGCTTGAGAAATATTCTTCATGTCCGCTCCCGATTTATTTATCGCCTTTGCTGCCTTCAAAGTATCAGCTAGTTTTTCGCCAAACAAGTAGCTGTCAACCTCAGTTGTATAAAGTTGATCTTTAATGTCTTTTTTTATTGTAGAAGTAACAAAACTTCGGCGAGACATAGATTCGATATATTGCGAGTCACACAAAAGTTTACCTGCGTCTAATAAAAGTTTAATATTCTCAGTATCTTTGTTTTGGCTAGCGAACATTTTTGTCAATGCATGACTAATGCAGCTAATGGCAACTGCATTTTGACTCTGTTTGGTTTCAATAGCTTTGTCTTTTTTTATTAAAGTATCAGACAATGCCGCCTTTATTTCAGGGTTCAATTGAGGAGAACCAAACTTTTTACAATTTTCTGGTAGAAAATACTTATCAAGAAGTTCTTTTTTAACATCCTTTGACAAACCAAAAATGGCAATATGTTCCCAACGGACGGCTAGTTCAGTTTGTATTGTGTAATGTCGGTTCTTGTATAAGGCAGTATGTCTGCAGACTTCGGTCATTTTAAAATTTCCTTTCATTAAGATATATATATATATATATATATATATATATGAGATATAAATATATAGTAGGTGAGGTGGATGGGTAGGTACGATGGGTGAGAGCTAGTAGAAAAAAAAATGTAAAGGAAGAGAGATGCTTAATTCGGTGAATGACTGTATTTAAATGTTTTGTTGTGGTGGCCGAAACGGCTCTTCGAACCTTGTTAACTTTACAGGTTTTCATTGTTCAGAGGTAGCATCAGCCTTGGCTTTTAATTTTGGCCATAGTACACCAGGAATATTATCTTCACTGATTTACGTTTTTAATTCAGTGCGAACGCACGTAACGCCCCATCTGTCAGATCGACAGTGACAGGTATGACACTGACAGGAGATTGTCAGATGGTCTGCGATTGATATGACAGAATTGCAGGTCCTTGCTTTTTAAGGTTACTTTAATTATAGAATTTTATTGATACACAATAAAATTATAAACTATATCATAATATATAAAAATTGATGAACGAATAGCTGAAGCCGCAGGTTAGTGTCAGTGCACTTCACATCAGAATTTCATAATCAGTGTCCCTACTTGATCTTACCATTATACTTGCCTAATCCACCTAAATTATCAAGTTAAGCCTTGTAATTGATACAAAGGGACCCCCTAAGGGTGTTACTTTCTCTTTTTATTAGTAAACTTTCATAAATAAGTCACTTCAAGTATGCTTTCATGAGTGCACACCATGTGGCATGGAAGCCCTCATGTAAACATAATTTGGGCTAATCTCTGTAGCCAGAGCTTCCCTGTAATATAAACAGAAAGGCATCATACTGTGGAACATAATTTATTAACAAATTAAACATTTACTTACAAATAAGAAATATTAAAAATAAGTCACAGTATCATAATCGGTATGCAAGTGGCCACTTTAGAGGTCAAGTCTGGGGTATCAACCTTCCCCTTGCTCTGATGCTTTTTAGATGAAATAGGGCCCTTCAGGCTTCGTTGTAAAGACATTACAGTAAGGCCCCCTTTGTGAGAATTCACCGGTTACAATAATATCTGAAATCACCTCCGTTCATAATCCACTCTCGCAGGTGACGAGACGCATACGGCGCCCCTCCGAAACACCACTCCGCCCGCGAAGTGGTGTTTCGGAGGGGCGCCGTATGCGTCTCGTAGGGCGCCCTAAGCTTGCTGATGTGAATGAATGGTGGTTGTTGATATGGATATATTTATATATTTAGATAAACTAAATGTTAGTTTTTTTTGGGTTAATTTAATAGAGGAATGGGGTCACCGCTCTATGTGTGATCCTCTGATTATATTTTCACTGCTTGATACTAGCAGGATAGTAAAACAGCCGGAGGCGACTCCCGGGCTTCCCTGATCTGTCCTCTAACGCCGAGCGTACTGAATTTTCTGCTTCGCGGGCGGAGTGGTGTTTCGGAGGGGCGCCGTATGCGTCTCGTCACCTGCGAGAGTGGATTATGAACGGAGGTGATTTCAGATATTATTGTAACCGGTGAATTCTCACAAAGGGGGCCTTACTGTAATGTCTTTACAACGAAGCCTGAAGGGCCCTATTTCATCTAAAAAGCATCAGAGCAAGGGGAAGGTTGATACCCCAGACTTGACCTCTAAAGTGGCCACTTGCATACCGATTATGATACTGTGACTTATTTTTAATATTTCTTATTTGTAAGTAAATGTTTAATTTGTTAATAAATTATGTTCCACAGTATGATGCCTTTCTGTTTATATTACAGGGAAGCTCTGGCTACAGAGATTAGCCCAAATTATGTTTACATGAGGGCTTCCATGCCACATGGTGTGCACTCATGAAAGCATACTTGAAGTGACTTATTTATGAAAGTTTACTAATAAAAAGAGAAAGTAACACCCTTAGGGGGTCCCTTTGTATCAATTACAAGGCTTAACTTGATAATTTAGGTGGATTAGGCAAGTATAATGGTAAGATCAAGTAGGGACACTGATTATGAAATTCTGATGTGAAGTGCACTGACACTAACCTGCGGCTTCAGCTATTCGTTCATCAATTTTTATATATTATGATATAGTTTATAATTTTATTGTGTATCAATAAAATTCTATAATTAAAGTAACCTTAAAAAGCAAGGACCTGCAATTCTGTCATCATCAAATCGCATCTCTCTTCCTTTACATTTTTTTTTCTACTAGCTCTCACCCATCGTACCTACCCATCCACCTCACCTACTATATATTTATATCTCATATATATATATATATATATATATATATATATATATATATATATCTTAATGAAAGGAAATTTTAAAATGACCGAAGTCTGCAGACATACTGCCTTATACAAGAACCGACATTACAATTGGTGGACTATATTTTTTATTTTTTGAGGGAGTTTCACCCAAAAGCTCAAGTATATCATTGTCTAAAGCAATTTCGACATCGTTTGCATCTGCAGAGGTCGAAGGTACATCAGATATAACAGAATCCACTAATAGAGGTTGTTCAGAATCTAATAATTGCGAAGTTGAGTTTTGAATCTCACTTGGTGGCGATTGAACTAATAATGTGTCATGTATAATGTCGGCAACTACGGGTTCATCAACGTGCACATTTTGGTTGTCTAAAACAAACAGAAAAAAATTGCTTTAGCTACATGATGCACGATTGCGCTTGTAATTAGGTCACAGGCTTAAAACCTGAGCTCACGTCAAGGTCGTGAAGGAATCATCCTTAAAAGATGAACTCAACACTTTTATATTGTGAATACAAAGGCGGTAGTCTTATTTAACTACCCTCAATGTATATTTGTGTGAAGGTTACACTCTCAAATGAAGTGTACTCAACACTAATGACACTGGTTATTCTTTAATGTTTAAAGAAATTATGAAATATACAAATTCTTACATACCTTCTTGTAATGACAATGCAATGTCGGAATTATCTGAAGATAAACTGGACGACATTTTACGTGAACGTTTTCGCAATTTTTTTTCCAACTTGCGTATTTTACGTGTAATATAATCGTCACTTTCTTTATTCTTGCGCTTAGGCATTTCTAATTGAGCTAAAAAACACTTAAAATTATATTAACTAAACGTGCAAAGTGTTGAACGGCCGGGCACTAGAACGCGAATGAAAAATGGCGGCAACGATGTTGCTACATGAGAAATACAAGTTTGTTTTATAAAATGTTTTATTTTATTTTAATTTTTATGTGTATTTCTCAACTATAGTGTATGAATGGCCACACGGTTCGTGTACTACAAGTATTCTAATCTCGAAGACGAAGCAAAGTATAATTAAAGGTTGTTCACAACAAGGTCGCTTAACCTACATAAATATTGAAAACAAACTCACGCTGTTTTATTTAGGTACAAGCAACGTAAAAAAGACCTAACCTCCTAAGGTTTTCCAGTAATTTTTCAAGTTACGGTTGGTAAACCTTCCTCACTACCCAGTAGTACTACTAGTAAACCCAAAAATCTAAAACACCTCTTTCATATTCTTCCACAGCCACAGAATAGCGTTTCGTCGCTAATTACTCGTGCGACCTATTTTAAAGTCTGAAACGTTGAGTATTCAACGTAGCGAGGGACCGCGTTTCCCTTTGAACGAGCGCGGCCGTTATTCTTCTTCAAACTAATCTGGATTACAAAAAACATATCTTGATGTTTGAGGTCGCCACAGAGTTGCGGAAAATGCGCTGGGGAATTGGACTGTTTTTTTAATCTTTTTTATTAGCATGATTCATAATTTTAATCATATTTTTTGCGTGTTTGTCTAACAAACATTATGATTAAGCAATTTCGTAGGCGGTTAAGCAACTTTCGCAATGGTCGGTCCCGAGATGGGTGACCAAAAATGTTTGAGCACTTCCGCGCCTCTAGCTTAATGTGCCTTCCAACTGTTGATTCCGATTGTATTTGCAGGTCCACGTGTTAGGTAATGCCCCAGCAGTACCTAGGTTATCCAGTAACGAATGCTGTGATAGTGAAATATTGAGCTTTTTTTCATTTTCATCACTCACATTACTATTTTAATAATTATGTATTACCTAGAAAATAAATTAGAAAATACCATCAGATTACTTGATTTTTTGTAGTATATTGAACGGTTATCAAAACGAACGTTCGGAACGCTACTCTGCCTCAGATTGGTACCACACGAAAGGAATTCCACATTACATTCGCATTTTAGGTCACCACTGGTCACTATGCAAACAGCTACCGCGAGCTACTAATGATTATGCTAATATCACAACAAATTTACAGTCCTGCGTGACATCTGTTAGTTCTGCATGTTGAACTTAACATACACTCCAGAGCAAAATAATTAGACTCTTAGGGTCAATTCATACTAGCGCAGAGTCGAAGCGCATCGAAGCGTCAGTCTGAAACTTAACATAGCAAATTCACCCTTATCTCCACAACGTGCATATGTGCATTAACATATCACTTCTAAGATAAAATGAAGACGCGCGAATACGCTCGCATTCGACGGAATTCGCGGGGCTGAGCGCGAAGAATTTATGTTTTCTATCTCAGCAGAAATATGTGCATTACGTTGTAGACATAAGGGTCCAATTGACACTTCGATGCGCTTCGACTTGCGCTAGTATGAATTGACCCTTACTTAACGGGAAATTTACTAAAACGCAATTTTCAGCCTTTTAAGTTCAAATTAGCAGTCTCGTCTCGTAATATGTAAAAAGTATTAAGGTATAATATAAAACTAGTTTTACTTTTTGTTTTGCTAACTATCTTTGTTATTTAACCCTTAATCACCGACCTGGCATAAAACGAACACTAACGCCGAGGTACCCTCTAGCAGACTAATTTTTCTTCAAAAAAAGGTGGAGGTTCTCAAGTCGTGTGTATTTTTTATTTTTTTTATGTATGTTTTACCATAACTTCGCCAGTTGTTAACATATTTTTATAATTCTTTTTTTATCTGAAAGAAAATGGTTTATGTGTGGTCCCATATAATTTTTACAGAGATTTGGCCAGTAGTTTTTACAGAATCCTGAAAAAACACATTGTTGTCGACTGGTTGTTCGTACTTTACGGGTACTCTTCGCGAACTATTGACCAATTTCAATGATTCTTTTTTTATTTAAAAGAGTGAGATTTAAAACCTGAGGTGATTTCATTGTTGCCAAGTCAGGATCTGATGGTGGAATCCAGGGGAAATCGAGGAAAACCCTTAATTTTTTTAGGTATTTTCGTGTTTTATATATTTCCTAAAGTTTTTCAAGTATTTGCATCTGGTAGTTATCATCTCATGATGATGAGCTGGTGATGGAAGGTACAACTCCTCAATGGTTAGGAGTTGGAGGATAATTCTATACATATCGTTGAAACGTAAAAAATTATAGTTGCAATCTTTCAGGTTATTTACTTGAGCTGATGATGAAAGGTAGAACTCTTTAACGCTTAGGAGTAAAAGCATGTTTTTTAAGTACCGCATGCACCAATAGACCTTGAGTTGTATTCTTTCAAGTAAGGTAAGGTTAGCTGGTGCTGAAACGTTAAACATCATAACAGTTAAGAGCTGGAGGGTGGTGCTTGTCTGAGTGTTCTAATTTAGATATGGGCTACAGTTTTGGTCGTTGTATCTGTGACGTTCTGAAATAGACAACTAAGAAGACACAACGAAACTCGTTATTAAAATGACAGGTTCAAGGGTTAGATGGTTTCGTATGAAAATAAAATATTACAAAATGTTCGGTGGGGTACCTACATGTGCTGCTTTTCATTTGGTGATATCCTTCAACTCCCTTTTAGTTATGGGCATTGTACCATTGAAAGTACCCACTAAATTAACAATGACCGGTGGACCAACAGCAACTTAATAGATCAGAGTAACGGGACTCAACGCGACATAATTGGAACTGATGATGAAGACCACAAATGGTCATCGGAACTATTAAATACTTAGCATTTGACGGAAGCGATACGAATACTTTAATGTGGTTCATAAGCAATTAATGCTCGACTCAATGCATGTGATGAAGTGGAGCTGGTGATGAAGTATCGGGAGAACTCCTCGATAAGTAACGTCTCTGTACCGGGAATAGCAGCATTTTGTAATAGGTGATAAGGAGTTGACATAAGGTTAAGGACATAGCGTAGGCACGGGACCTCTTCTACCTTTAAAAAATGTGAAATAAAAAGGCACAGCCAAGGCACTTTGCGATCCTACTATTTTATTTTTCTTGCCTTGGCTGGCTCCGACTCCAAAAGGTATATTTTTTGCTTTTTAGTTTTTTGAAGTCGGTTTTAATTTTTTTTATAAAAAGCTTTTTTTAAGTGTGCATAAAAATATATTGGCATATCCGATTCCTATATATATTTTAAAATTGGTAACTTCAATGTTTCAGATAAAATATTTTGCAGTGCAAATAAAAAAAAACATTCCAATTAAAATTACAAATAACGTTTTTATTTGGGATAAACAATTTCTATATAAGAAATTTTAGGAACTTAAATCTAGCTTTATATTTTTTACCAACAACGGTACGGACACGGTATAATTATGCGGTTGATGCGGTTTTCAGTAATGGGTTTGGCTTTGATTGGTGAATGTTCTTAGATAAGTGTTTTGGTGACAACTCACCAGGGGGCGCTGCAGTAAACATTTGTTGAGGAAAACCAAAACGACTAGTCCGATTTTAATGCGGTTTTCAGTAATGGGTTTGGGTTTGATTGGTGAATGTTCTTAGATATGTGTTACGGTGACAATTCACCAGGGGCGCTGCACTAAATATTTGTTTGAGCAAAACCAAAACTACTGGTCTGATTTTGATGCGGTTTTTAGTAATGCGTTTTCTATAGTACAATGTACATAATATCTATGCTCTCTAAAAAGTTTAAAATAAAAAGTATTTTTTTTTTAAACCCACGACGGTTAAACGTAATTGGAAAAAAAACCCGACTTAATTATCCGTCGGGGGCTGCCATCACTATTATAAAGTCTACTTATAGAAGTATCAGTCTAATCTTTATCAGCTCTTTTAACATTTTAATATATGTATTTTTTAAAGCAGTTACCTAAATTAATTTAGCCTAAAATTCATGAACTTTGTGTACCTACTTACTATAATACTTACTTGTTCTTTGTATCAGTATTAAATGTTTTATTTGCTCTCAATTAATATGTAATTCATAAAGGAAACTATAGGTCTAATTTTAAGTGCAGAAATTTTCTATCATGTATGTGTATGACCGTTTGTTTCTAAACAATAAATAAATAAATAAATTATAAATTTCAGCATGAATATAAATAAATCCAATTATTGACGTTATTATAAAACTGCAAATCTATAGTTAATTTAATGGCAGCCCCCGACGGATAATTAAGTCGGGAGTTTTATAACTATTTAATCCTTGTTCAATTACGTTTTTTACGATTTTTAATTTTTTATACCAGCGACGGTATGGATACGGTATATGCGTTTGGGGTGAGAGGTTGTTTGTTTGTTTGTTTGTGCAAACCAATGTTTCCATTTATCTCCAAAACTACTAGTCCGATTTTGATGCGGTTTTCAGTGATGGGTTCGAGTTTAATTGTTGCATGTTCTTAGATAGATTTTACGGTAACAACTCACCAGGAGGTGCTGCAGTAAATATGTTACCATTTATCTCCAAAACTACTAGTTCGATTTTGATGTAGTTTTCAGTAATGGATTTGGGTTTGATTGGTGAATGTTCTTAGATAAGTGTTACGGTGACAGCTCACCAGAGGAGCGCCGCAGTAAACATTTGTTTGTGCAAAACTAGTCTGATTTTGATTAATGAGTCAGGTTTTCAGTAATGAGTTTTATGTATTACAATGTATATATAATACCTATGCTCTCTAAAAAGTGTTAAATAAGAGCAAACTTATTTTTTTTGAAAAACCCACGACGGTTAAAAAATAATTGAAAAAGGATAAACTTATAATTATTCGGGGCTTATTAAATTATTTTAAATCCCCCGAATTAATTATCCGTCAGGGGTTGCCAACACCGTACTTTAAATGTGAACATAAATATCAATAAGTATAGCAATAAAATATCTCCAATTAATCACGTTACTATAAAACTGCAAAACTGGTTCATTTAATGGCAGAAACCGATTTTTTTTTCATTTTAATTTATAATAAAATAAAAAAAGTACTTAATATATCCCTAATTCAAGATACATTATATATTATACACTATATACTAAAAAAAAAACCACGGGTCTTATGTTGCTCAGACGGCTCCTCATAAGTCTCGGTAACATAATTGGTAGTACATTGGGCCGGATTCCAACGGGTGCAGGTTCGAGTCCCATTTGAGCGACATGAGACCTGTGGTTATTTTCTAGTATATTTTCTTATTTATATTTATTAAACTACCGCGTTTAAGATAGGTTTAAAGAAATCGAACAGAGAATTAAAACACTCGGCGCAAACGCGATATAATAGTAATATTTGTAAATTGCAGTGCGGATATTTTCTGACATACAATAAGTTGAAATAACAAAACTTTGTAACTGTAGTGCATGTTTTAAAGTTAATTATCCTAATTACACTCATGTTCTCGGACATAATAGGTATTATCATGTCAGAAAGTTCCATTTACCATTATTTTGTTATAAAATGATACCGTGTGTGTTGTTTATGCTTATTTTCATGTTGAATGTAAGTAATTTAAGTATACCATTCACCATATATATTTATTATACCGGAAGACACTCCGTGGGTAGGTTGCACAAGGTGGACCGATGATCCGGTAAAGGTCGCGGGAAGCCGCTGGATGTGGGCAGCGCAGGACTGATCGTCATGGAGATCCTTGCGGGAGGCCCATACCCAGCAGTGGGTGTCATGTGTCTGAGACGACGACGACCATTCACCATATCCAACAATTTTAAACTAAAACAAATTAGTAACTCAAAACACTATTTCTAAGAAAATGTAAACACATTTGTTTTCAACACTGGACGTAGCAAATGTTTTATAATTATTTTGAGGGTAGTAAGAAAACAGTCCATCGTGATCTCTCATACGCGTCGCTCTAGTTATTTAATAGAAATATTGATATTAATTTGTCGTATATATGTTTCAAAGTTATTCTGTGTATCAGTGATATTCAAATTCAATATCATTTATTCAGTCTAGGCTGTTACAAGCACTTACGAACGTCAAAGAAGCTACGCCATCGGTTCACAAACCCTACGGCGGGAGAACTTGTTAATATGGAATAACTGTCTGTGGTGAGAAGATGAGTGAGTGCAACATGATAGTTCCAAGGGGCGCTTTCAGTCTTGGGATTGGCGTACGACTGGTATTTATATTCTATTCGCGTTTTTGTTAAAATTGTCATAGACACACTTTTTAAGGTTACGTTTCTCCTTTTCTCAAACACTAAAACAGTTAGGTACCTTTTTACTTGTATTTGAGGTTTTATTGATGTTATTGGATGATGTACTTCGATGATAGGCAAATATGGGAACTAAGAAACGATACAATAGCATTTTTTTTTTCAAGCCTTCATTCTTCATCCTATTCTAAGGTTAATAAACATGTTTTCACATTCAACCCTCCACTGTCAAAGGCCACATCCCTGCGAAAGCTTTTTATTATAACATGCATTTTTTTATTCAAAATTAAAAGTCAGCGTTACTTAACTGAAAACGTAATGTGGAAAATATGACGTAAAATACATCAGGAACGCACCCCATCCGTGATATGCCCAAGACTCCAATACTTTGCAGTGTGACCACGCATCGGGCAAAAGTTTACATAAATAAAATAATGTTATGTTTCAGAAATAAATAAACAAAAAACTTGGATTCACATAACCTCAGGCCATAAATCCGTTGCGGGGTTGTTGGCAGATATAGATGCAACTAGAAAATATAAGTAATTATAAAAAAGAGTTGTAAAGAAACAGGAACCACTTGGGTCAAACCGCAAGTGGAAACTAGTCCGTAATAAATAAAAAGTTATAAAAAAAAAGTCACTCGGATGAAAAGAACAGATTTACTTTTTATCCGACTTTTTCTCATCGCGTGGCGATGCTAACGCTAAGCCTGGTTTATTTTTCAACGTCATTAGCCATGTCACACCGTGAATGGATAATGCATTATTTGCAATAACGCAGTATAATAAGTTACGTGTAGAAAAACACTGCAGTCACCCAAGGGGTTGATTTTGGAGGAAAAAAATAAATTTGTTTTTCTTTTATTTTCTTTCTTCTTCATAGGTAATGGTATTAATAGAGAAGGGGTATATAACATATATATATTATTAATACATTTTCCAACACTCCAACTATTTAGCCTAAAGGCAATTGCTATTAAAAACTTGTATTGAACACTAGATTTCGGTTAAACATACTATTCTCTTTTATTATAACTCATGTTTTGACATGTATAAAACAACTATATTATTAGACATAGACCAGGCCCCCTAGCATGAACACCGCTATATCACGCGATATGATATGGCGCATGATGCTGTCTTGCTTAGGCCGGCTTAGCGAGACAGTGATACGTTATCGAGCTATCGAGTCGATAAAAGTCGCTCATACTAGGCTAGCTGAAGGGCTAGCACGAAAATAGTATCGAAATAGTATCGAGGACGTTTCGAGCACGTGATGTCAAAAAATATGTAGGAAAATGTAGTTCTGTTTACGTCCGGTAGAAACGCTGCGCAATATGTCATACATATTTTTACTTTACTTCCTCGATACTTTTACTAAGTTTTTCGTGCTAGACCTCCAGTATATAACCTCATATTTTTTTAATACAAATATTGGTTTTATGCGTGAGTCGTACCAGCAATCTCTGAGCCTAAGGTAGACTTACCATTGCATCTACAAATCGTCTCCATGATCATGATAGCTACAGATTTTTCATCATCTTGTCAGTTAAATTAAAGCAAGAAGCTGCACACCACTTTCTTCCTTGTTAATTTTGTCATATCTGACAACACCCACGCGAAGAGAAGGTTCACACGCCTCTTATGATAATCTGTTAACTAAATTGGATCGTAAAAGGTTTTATATTTCTGTCTAAGTGTTTAAGATAAAGGTTAAAATGTTTTTATTTGAGCGTTTTTAAATATTACTTACGGGAAATAAGTTTGTTTTTAGTATTTTAGACTGAATGCACAAAACCCTACTATATAGATTGGAGATTTTACGCAACTATAGTTAATAAGCACGGAATTAAAGCTCCATACCTAAGCGCGAAGTAGCTCGATATATTCAATGCCTTGGTCACCCATTACAATACTGATCCATAGTTATACGTATCCATACTTAACCACAAGCCACTGGTTTACGAAATTTATATTAAATAAATATTTCCATACAATCATACCAATT
Source organism: Chrysoteuchia culmella (assembly GCA_910589605.1). NCBI lineage: Eukaryota > Metazoa > Arthropoda > Insecta > Lepidoptera > Crambidae > Chrysoteuchia > Chrysoteuchia culmella. Next base: position 16,375,101 of record OU342653.1, read on the forward strand.
ATCTAGCCCACGTTAAGTATCATGAAGAACTTGTGTTATGGATACTAGATAACGGATAAACATACTTATATACTTTTTTTTTGTAAATACATACTCGTACATAATATACATATTAAACACCCAGACCAAGACAAATAGACATGTTCATGCACACAAATATTTGTCTTGTCCGGGGATCGAACCCGGGACCTCTGGCGCAGAAGGTGGGGTTAGTACCGCTGTGCCAAACAGGTCGTCAAAATTAACGATTTTATAAACAGACAACAAAATGTAAGCAATGTAGTAGCAGCAACCGTAACATGTTCTGATTTGTTCCTTAGGGAGTTTGTTAGCTCCAGCTGTTAACAGAGCTAGAACATTACAAAATATTTCAAAGTGACCCGGGACATATAGACCCAACCGTGCGCCCGCAGGGTTAAAAAATTACACCAAGGGCTTCCCATAAGGCTCAGTAAAACATATTACTGGATTTGAATAGAAAGATGGGCTTTCTCCCTCCCTTATTAAATCAATTTTTATACGAGGGCTCTCTGTCATACTTAGCGGTAAATTAAAAAGCCCTTTTTTTCAGAAGCATTTTTTAAAACAAATATTTATGGTGTTACCAAACCTAAATAATGTGATAATAAGTATATTATTTAGTATAGTTTATTTCAAATTAAATTTTAAGGAAAAAGTAAATAATAAGTCCTCAAATTCGTTGGACATTAAAATTTTCTTAGAGTAATTTGGTATTAAAGGGATTTCCAAAAACTGATCTAAAAATGCGTTACCAAGAATTATTTTTAAGAATAATACACAAATGTTGCATTTTTTTACGGTTTTAGTATTTTTTGTTGTCTCTTATAAGCCGTTTATTAGAGTTTTTTTTACAACGAGATATCAAACCAAGAAGATAAAGTGTCTAAAGCGCAATGCGACAAAGGAAGCAAGCTTAAAACAAATAGAAATCTAAGCGAGACAGTTGAAAGCTTAAAAACAAAGTGCTCTTAGAAGTTGGAGTATTATCAGTTCTTACAGTTTCGATCTTCGCTTACAACAGATAAGCGATCTGAAGGTTTTATTTTTTAGCGTTTTGTGACAGAAGATAAAACAATGCAGCCAAAAATAAAATTGTATTTTGTGACATAGCTTTAATGTTGACAAGCTGCCTAAAAAGACAGATAGATTACCGAGTGTTAATCTATACTAATATTATGAAGAGAAAGATTTGATTGTTTGTTTGATTGCAACTAATAAACTCAAAAACTACTGAACGGATTTGGATGAAATTTGGTACACAGATAGTAGATAGCCTGGCTATGAACATGGGATAATTTTTATCCCGATATTCCCACGGGAACGGAAACCACGCGCGTGAAACCGCGAGCGGCCGCTAGTGTATCATTAATAATGAACTAGGTAGCAAGCTGGCAGGTAACATAAAATTTCGTAGCATTACTCATTACGTCACATCTCAACAACGACGCCACATTTTGGCATTGGTTTGCCTCTAAGTTGTTGCCCGAAAACAATTGTGACGGATTGTCAGTCCAGCGCCTACAATAGCTTTTTTTTTGAGCGACGGGGAGACTCAGACGTTGGTCTAGTGGTACCACCGGTATCAGATCTAGGGGTCCCGAGTTCGATTCCCAGCGGGCGTACATTTTGTATTCGGTTTGGTTGGTGGTAGGACTTGTTGTTAGTCCGCCTGGCTAGCTACCACCATCTTATCTAAGTCTGACGCCATAACAACGATGCTTTTAGCATTGTTGTGTTCCGGCAGTTTGAGATAAGATAGTCAGTTACTCAGTGGCTGAGGATTTCAAGATTTCACTCTTTAGCCTTATCAATACTTAACATCAGGTACGATGAAGGCTAAGAGATTAACCGTAGTTCATAAAAAAAATAAAAAGGAAAGATCCACGGGGGAGTCTATTCCCAGCAGTAGGTGTCATGTGGCTAGGACGACGTTACCCTGGCCGTTATAACTATATAACTCGCAGCCGCGTGGCATAGTACCGAGAACACTGACGCTGTCGACTTCTTCTACAACGAAACGCCATCCAACTCTCAGCCGCGTGCCATAGTACCGAGAACACTGGCGCTGTTGCCCCGCTGAATACAAAGACTTAGCCGCTGGGCAAGATAGGCACCAGCCCTCAGGTCTCCTGAGGCGTGGACCAGTCTTGTGGAAATATCTTTCATAAGCTTTTTTGTGTCAGACGACCAGTGTGGTATGTTTATATGTTTATTATTAATTTATTTGTCTGAATAATGTTGTTCTAATGAGGTATTTTGTCCTATAAATTCAATCTACCTTGTTATAATATTTTCTCATCCTCCAACTATTATTATAAATCCGAAAATTTGAGAGGATTTTTGGAAATTAGGATGTTTGTTCCTCTTTCACGCGAAAACAATTTTATTGTATATGTAGTACTTATATGTATTTTACTGTATATCTGTTTATGTATTAAATTATTATTTATTGTTTTTTTATTAATGTCTTTGTTGCGCACCAACTACCCTCATCCTTTCTACCAGTTTTTGTGTCGTATGGGTTGCCTGGAAAAAATCGCTGCTAAGCGATAAGGCCGCCCTTTGTACAACAAATTTTGTTTAATGTTTTTACACACAGACAGAAAAAAACATGTATAAAAGAAAAAACATTAACCAAACATGTATAAAAGAAAAGAAAGCGTAATAAATAAATAAATAATAAGAAAATAAAACTATTGAACAGATTTGTATGAAATTTCCCACAGAGATAGAAGATAGCCTGGATTAAAATATAGGCTACTTTTTATCCCGATATTTCCACAGGAACGGGGACCATGCGGGTGAAACTGCGGGCGGCCGCTAGTATTAGTATTAAATGCGAAAGTTTGTGATTATTTTTAGATGTTTGTCACTCTTTCACCTAAAACTACTGAACGGATTTGGATAAAATTTGGCACAGAGATAGAAGATAGCCTGGATTAAAATAAAGGCTCTTTATCCTGATATTTCCAAGGGAACTGGAACCATGCGGGTGAAACCGCGGGCGGCAGCTAATAAATTATAGTTGCTCCGAAGATTGTCTAAGAAATTAGCTACCGCTTATAAATTTAATTACAGAAGCTCGATTTAAACCAATGCATCCTATAAATTAAAATTACACGGTTTCCATGTTAAACTGTTTTTATTAACGTTCGCGTGTTGATCGTGTTCAGAGATATAGCCAACAAATTGATGAGAACCATATACCTGCAATACTCGCTAATCTCGGAGTAAGCTCGGTGTATAATCTATGGTTAGTCTACCGTGACAATACTGGTTTGTCAGCTTTAAGTAGATTAACTCGATTTCCATTTACTGATTACATTTTGTACTATAAATAGGCGTTTGAGAGATTCACGCACTATCTGGCGACAGTCTATATCTTGCTATTGAAACTTTAATAAATTTATTCCTCAAACTAGCGGCCACTCGCAGTTTCATCCGCGTGGTTCCCGTTCCCGTGGGAATATCGAGATAAATGTATCCTATGTTCATAACTAGGCTATCTACTACCTGTGTACCAAATTTCATCCAAATCCGATCAGTAGTTTCGGAGCCTATTCAATGCAAACAAACAAACAATAAAATTTTTCCTCTTTATAATATTAGTAGGTATAGATAAATGTACCTATGGCGTACACACAACAGCAAGTCAGGCTTTACAGTTTGACCTTGAGAATGCCTTAGTCTTACGTGCTTTTGAGTGGACAACTGGCCCGCCCGAAAATTAATTGAAAGAAGCAGTGACAGACCTTGTACTTCTATCGACTAACCTTCAACTGTTTCACTTTTTTTTATGAACTACGGGGAATTGTACAATATGTACCCCCGCTGGGAATCGAACCCGGGACCCCTGTGTCTAATACTGGTGTTTGTACCACTAGACCACAGAGGCGGACTTCCACACCAAGCACCTCAGATGTTTTAAACTCTGCAATAGTTTGGCATCTTTTGTGTTTTCCTGGGTTGTATGAGACGTTCAGCTCTAAGGCGGAAACTTAAGGCGCGACTTCAATCTTTGTACTAGAAAACGAGTTGAATAAAATTTGTGTGCCATTACTGTAAAAAATGTCTGATTTTTTTTTGTACTTTATCCTTTTACAAAAAAAAAACTATAAAATTACGTTGATCACATGATCCACTAAAACTCGTTTGACAAAGTAAGTATTTTTGATAGAGTAGTTAAAATAATATTTACGACTACTTATTACAAATCTTACTTATTACTTGTCTCTAAACAACATTTTGAACATTTCCGTAATAACGCAAACTTAGTTATTATAAATAATTATAACCGGGTCCTGATTTGTGGGAACTTTAATCATAGCAATATTGACTGGAGTGGCACATCAGGATCTCCTTTAACGCCTAATCTAAATTCAAGCTGTGCAACTTCGAAGGATCTTTTAGAGTTTATTTCATTTAACAACTTATATCAGTATAACTTTATAGCCAACCAAAACAAACTTTTAGACTCTCACCAATATATCTGTGACCTACTATCCCCACCTGTACCCCTTAGTAAAATAGACCCTTATCACCCGCCGTTGGAATTTAATACGGTTTTTGATGATTTTTTAAACAAATTGCAAAGAAATAGTAAATCCTTCAAAAAAATTTTTCACAAAGCTAACTATGACAGTATTAGAAATTACTTAGCAAATATTGATTGGTCTCATGAGCTTGATACGTGTCTATCCGTTAATTTAATGGTAGAAAAGTTCTATTCCATCCTAAATTCAGCTATTAAGAAATTCGTACCTGTCTCCCCCGCTGCCCCAAACTCGATGCCAGTTTGGTATTCTATAGAATTAAAACACTTATTATATGAAAAAATAAGTATCGTGTTCGCTTTAAAAAATATAAAAACCCTTTGGACAACTTATCATTTAAATCATTGAAGACTAACCCTCACTGTACGAAGACGCAAATAATGCTGCCAGTGTATTGCTTATTTCAGGGCCAGATGAAGCTGTAGTGGTATCATTCTTAATTGAAGAAGAAACGCAACATTATTAGTTTTTTTTTGCTTTATGTAGATTTAATAGATTCTTCAATCAACTCCAAATATTTATTGTAACACTTAATATCTAAAACATCACATTTACACCCATATTCTAAATCGTTCCTCCAAAACTTTTTACACTCCACTCAACCTCGTCGTGGGTAAAAATGGTAGTGTGCGCTAGGCCTAACATGGAGTGGCTAAGTACTCTTTGGCTCCTCCAGGTCCTTACGGAGTTATGACTTAGAATACCGATTTCGAGGAGTATTTCGAAGAGGTTTTCAATGAAGTTTCGTTAAGTCGAGGACGAGTAAGTTTTGGAGGAACGACTTAGAATATAGGTGTAAATGTGATGTTTTAGATATTAAGTGTTACAATAAATATTTGGAGTTGATTGAAGAATCTATTAAATCTAACCCAAAATTCTTTTTTCTAAGAAAATGTTGTATTGTTTTTTAAGTTAAGGGACGCCTTATGCTCCCAACTGTTCTTTTAACAAGTTTGCTTTCCGTGGCAACCTTTAATAAAGACAGCACCAATTCTTGTAACCACTACCTGTAACTCCTAGCATTTAAGGTGTATGATCTTGTTGGTTGTCCAAATAAACAAATAAAAACAGAAAAAGCCCATTTATAATCAAGAAAGGAAAAATCGTACCTACTAGAAAGTTCTTAATCAATCAACAAACTCTTTATTTCAAAACTCCAGAAGCTATTCGTTACACCATAAACTACTCGCAATAAAAAAACAAATGAGAACTAATACAAACGTCAGAATTCACTCAGCCACCTCATTAGGGGCCATACGAATCTTCTTAGGGCCCGTTTGATAAAGAATGCCACATGGGACGTTTTACGACTGCGCTGTAAAAGTATATGTCGCCTTAAATGAGACATAAACACCGCTACGTGTAAACGAATGTCGCACATTTATTTTATTAGTGTCATTAATTCGGACGCTTTCGTCGCGTCCGAAACGTCTGGAGGTCTACCGCCATCTCTTAGAGCAGTATTGTTTCAATCTTACCATGCTATTTCGTACTAAGAATCTCTTAAAGTAAGCTTGTTTTTTGACGGAAGTTTTGTGACGTCTTCGCTCAATCATCGCCTCCAAAGTAAGTGTATATATTTTTTGTCCAAAGTGTTAGAGTGTGTAAAAATGTGATAACTTCAATAAAAACAAAACGCAAAGAAAACGTTCTTATGACATGATGGTTTCTAACAGATGATGGTAGGCCCGGTGGATGTACCGACGGTTATGGTTAGACGTTACTAATGGTAATCTGGGTGAATAAAGATTGATTCGCATTTAACTGGGAATACGAGTTTTATGAATGCTGTAAAGAGTTATAATGGCTAATCAAATCATTGTGTATCTTTTACTTGTACATCCATGTTAGTTTTTGAGTTTTACAGTTCTTCATCTTCGGCCATTTTAATCTCCTCATTGCTGGAGCACTGGCCGTTCTTACGGATGGATAACGAGAGACCAACCACGGGAGCTTAATTAACCGAGCAAGCGAAGCGTCTCAGTTTCGAGATTGACCAACAATGCTTTAGGCGGTCTGTCAGTCTGCTCTCGTCTCTTCATACAGGACGCATTTTTTTAACCGATTTTGATGAAATTTGGAAAACATCTTCCTTCATTTTGCTGTAGCTTTATTTATCGACGGATTTCAAGCAAGTTTTAGAGGCACACAAGAACTTCATTCTACATTAGATGTTGTGGATATTAATCCAAACGGGGGAGGGGGAAGTGGAAGGGGAAAATGAGGGGAAAGCTTGGTGTAGCTTTATTTATCGATGGATTTCAAGCAAGTTTTAGAGGCACACAAGAACTTCATTCTACATAAGATGTTGTGGATATTAATCCAAACGGAAGGGGGGGGGGGGGGGAGTGGAAGGGGAAAATTAGGGGAAAGCTTGCTGTAGCGTTATGTATGGACGGATTTAATTTTTTTACCCTTTTTGGAACTTTCATTACGCAATCCTTTCCGCGAGACGAACCCGTGGTGTCTACGGGTTCGTAGACTCTTTAACGTTGGACTTTATTCGTTACTTTTGTTGCGCAAATTACTTGTAGGTATTAATTAGAATTTGCATTAAAATTTTCATACCCGCCCAAACTAGTAATAGTTACAATGGCTAATCAAATCATATGGATTTGCTACAGGCATTATGGTGATGGTATCAAATGTTTGTTTCAGAATTTTACTGTTTATCATCATCATCATCAATGCCCCCACTGCTGGGAGACCTGATTCACCACACGGACCTAATGGGCATTGGTGGTTTAAATGACTGCAAATATACATTTACAAATCAAAGAGGAGCTCAAGTTAAAAAAAAAGTTTTGTCACCCATCCCATGACCGACCATTGCGAAAGTTGATTTACTTCCTTGACGCTGCGTCATCGAGTTCCTCTGATTTTTAAAGAAAATCTTGGTCAAACGATTGCTTGTAATATACAGAAAATAAACTCAAACCACTCAAACCCCGACCGGACACCGGTGTCCTCTCCGAATTTCAGCCGAAACCCATAATTTTCTAATAGTTAGAGTTTAGTCTTGTATGAACATCTTGATTTCAGAATCGAACCCGATAAATATACTCCAATCTGTGATAAAAATTATAATCTACTCTTTGGTTTGAAGTGGCATTTGACATTATTGAAAATCATGAATATTTTTGGGGTTGTTTTTTTGTTTATGTGTTTTTTGCTATTTCTAACCACATAAAACAAATATACTGTTGATGTTATAGTTTTTTTAGTTTTTTATCTGAACATGGTTAAAATATTCATCAATCTAATACAGTTTACAGATTGAAATAATATGGTATGTACGGTAACTTATAAAATTTTATAGAAAAGTATTATTTTAGGTAAATGGTTTTTTTGGCATGTCATTAGTATGGCCCGGAATCGCCCGGGGATAATATATAGGTTATTTTAATACTTACATCTAAACGCTTAGCTCCATTGTCATGTTAACTAGACGTTAAATATTTAGAGCATACTAATTGAATGGCTGTGAATAGTTTGACAAATGTCACGCCGTCATTATCTGTTGCCCAATTCATCTCCTGTTCAGAGTTGAAGCCTATATACGACCTCATTTAATTTTGTCGTTTCTATATGAAATGAGTATGCAAGGAGTTTTTATATTTTTTTTTAGTTGTAAGCAATTTCGATTGTCTTTAGTTTGAGATTCAATAAAAATGTTCTGTGAATTTATTTTTTTATTTTTTATCACCTATATTTTTAATAGAGCCGACAATTTTTGGATCACTTAACATCTCATATAAAGCAAGAAAGAAAGAAGAAAGAAAATTAATTTAATTGAGAAAACACAATAAACATAGTATGAACAATTAACACAAATACATTGTCTGGTCTGGTCCCGGCTCAGCATAATGCATGGTCTACGACCAGCGCTGATCTTCCGCCGGAACCGGTTTGTTGACTTCGCGACACAAAGACACACAAACAAACAAATAAATTAACAAAAAAGACTGGACTGGAGAATGCAAATTTTATTGTAGTTCTTTCATAATTTAGGGTCTTACTGTTATAAAGTATTTTTGTTAATGAACTGGAACGATAGATAATTATTCCGTTTGTGTACAATATCTTTTATTTTTATGCTTAATGTCATCCATACTTACCTATATTAGAAATGCAATAGAACTTTGCCAGTCTATGATCGTTTCCGGCCTTATCCACTTAACAGATTTTTATGTATTTTGGTATAGGGCGTTGTATACTTACTCGTAGTCTTAGTAGTTATTTTTATATTCTAGCTGAATTCGTACGTTTCGAAAAAAGAACATTACTATAAAACTAAAATACCTATCCACCTTTGATACCTACAATATTTATCATCTACTTTCTAACTATAATTTAATAAAATATGTCATTTTATAAGAAAAAAAGATTGACCTATACAATGACAATCGCCTTATAAATCCATAGATACCTCTCTGATATTACAACCTACGACTTTTTTATTTCAGTTCAGGATTGATTTACAATGCAGAATTTATTATTAGCGCGATTTAACAGAATCACGTTTCACATCAACTGAAATCATCAATTTACTTCTCCCATAAATATTTCGTGAACCCATTGCCGGACTAAGGCGAATGCGATAAAAAAAAGATTTTTAAAATAACGAATTGTTTTTAATAAATCTTTTGTGTTTAATGGATTCGATGGTATTTTATTTTTAAAAGTAGAATTTAAAAATAGAATTCGGCAATTTATTTGTATAATAAAAACTTTTTTTCTGTTTTAGTAGAAAAAAGGTCGCTAACATACATCGAGAGATTGATAATCGATACCGACCTTGACTTGATTTACTTTTGATATACTTTTAATCGGGGTTATCCAATAACTCTCAAATGGACTGATAGTTGTAGTACAAGGTCATACAAACTGAAGGACTGTGTCTCATACAATGCAGTACTGGACACTGGACACTAAATGATTGATAATTACGATGAATGAGTTGCTTGACATTATATTATGTTAGTCTCTGAGCGTCTTTAAAAATGAAGTGAAAAAATATTACCTTTCCCTATAAAATATACCTATTGTTCATCGGTTTGCACACATTGATGTATAATATTTAATGTTTAAGTAAGTTTATAACTTTATGTATTATGTATATTAATTATAACAAATATTTATAATTGTTTCCGTTCATTATTATACACCCTGTTTTTCTGTCAATCTCACCTCCACAGTAAGGTGAGATTGACAGAAAAACAGGGAAGGAAGAGATCACTTTAAGCGATAAGACCGCCCTTATAACGCTTCAATTTATTAAAACTTTTTTGTAAATGTAATATGTACATGTAATGCTTTTACAAAATGTTTTTATTGTTCTCTTAGATCCTCATGTAGTGACCAAAAGTGTATGTAGTTCATACATTTTTATTTCCCTTTAGTCATAAATGTAAGAGTGAATTGTTCAATATCGCAACAGAATTGAAACCGCTTATACGAATATACCGATTTTCTCAACCGAATCTCTAGAATAATAAGCGAAAACATCTCCGCATTATGCAACAGATCGTTTAAACGCTAACAATGAGCCGCTACCGTGTGAAACCGGGTGCAAACGCTAGTTTATCGCATGATCTAATCGCACCACATCGATATAGCACGAATTTCCAGCGAATAATCGTAGGCCACACCGCCAGCGGGCAAGCGAGAGAGCGAGTTACTGGACGAGGCGAGCGAGGCGAGCGAGGGAAGCTATAGAAACTAAGCGAAGCTTATGCGAGTTAAACTATATCGGGTTCACAGCGAAAACGAGCTGGCGGGCGGGCGATTGAGCGCGTGAGAGAGTGACGTTTCGTCCTTGTCATTTGTGACTCACGCGAAGCCGGGAGAGCGAGTTAGCGGGTGAGCGGGCTAGCGAGGCGGGCGAGCGAGCGTCGTGTCATCTCTTTTCATACTTCGGCCCACACCGCGAATAACAGAGCAAGGCTAGCTAACGATGTGACATCGTCGGATATTTTGTTCGCATTGTTTGTAGCGCTGTCGTAGTTTATCTCTGCAGTTAGCAGTGTGAACCGAAGTATTAAAAGAGGTGAAACGATGCTCGCCCGGCTCGTTCGCTCGCTCGCTAGCTGGCGGTGTGGCCTGCGCATTATGCAGACCCATTGTTTGCTTACGAACTCTTTGGCAATGGAGAAAATACTGTTATTGTTTCAATTGTTTTGCTTTGAGCTTTTAGTTCTGCGGATTTTTGGATGGTTAAAAATATTGTATGGCAAATATTGGACATGAAATGATAAAGATATGTCCAACAAGTTGTGACATAAATGAGACACAAAAAGTAATTGGTTTGCTAACAAAATAAATGCTAGGTACTTATTTACTTTCGTTTCCTACGCAAATTTCCCAAAATGAAAGTGAAAAATTTGGTCTGTGATCAAAAAGTACCAATTTGTCTAGGATAGAATACTGGTAAATCCGCTTCGCACTTTTCTTAAAAAGGCTTTGTGTCGAGAAAAAAAAAACATATTAATTAACTACACCAAAGAGCTTGAACGAAAAACTTTTATCTTATTGTTCCGATACAAATGAATCTCCAGTTTTTAATATAAGATTCGATGTTATGATTTAAAAACAAACACGATTCCTGCTTGTTCTAAATACAAATTCAAAATGCAGTAGGACTCTTGAAGTCTGTCTGTATTTTATTCATGCGGGACGGCATTAATTTGGCGAAGTTCGAAATCTACAGTTTCTGTCTTCGGAGTTGTTGTTGTCTTCAATACAAGGCAGCGGGATGGGTCTGCTCATGTTTGCTTGTGTTAAAATGTGTAGAGATATATGTTGTTTTGATTTTATGTTATTTATGATGTTTTGAGTTGAGATGCGTGGCACTGCTTGATCAGAGTAAACAAAGGTAAATAATGTTTTCAATTATTCCAAATATATAAAAGCTTTTTTTTTATTTATTTTTTTAACTTTAATTACGATTGAGATTGTGACCCAGCTGATGCGTCTTCTAGTGACATTGTAGGTTGTGCTGTGTCTTACATTAAGGCACTTTTATCTTTCTTTTTTTGCTGTTGCCATTGTGTTTTTTTATATTTATGCAGCTTAACATAAGTACCTGAAGTACGTCATGCTCACTCAAACGTTTCTTCGGCGGTGTCGTGTGAGGCGGGTCGTTACGTTCCCTAAAATATGGTTGAGCGAAGCGATGGCTGGTTCATGCGTCATGCTCGTGAACGGGTGCCGCCAGCGGAAATGGGTCTACCTCAGTCTGCTTATCTTAATGCTGTGCTTAAAGCCTAAATATTTTTATCTAAAATAAATTGATACTGACCTGTATGTACCTCACAACTTGCAGTGTAGTAGTCTTGTGGTGCGGGAAATGTTGTAATGTATGATAGACAAGTCTTTCTTTGCCAGTTAAAAATTGTTTACGTTTACAATAACCATAAAATGAAATATTTTCATTAGTATTTTCCTTTTGTGATGGAAATTGACCTTACTGATATGTTAAGGTCACTTTTCAATTTGACGACTCTGTATGAAATAAAACAGGGAGAAAAAAACAGCCCTTGACGAGTTTCTTGCCGGTTCTTCTCGTTACAAGGTCTCCCGCCGTAGGGTTTGTGAACCGATGGCGTAGCTTCTTTGACGTTCATAAGTGCTTGTAACAGCCTAGACTGAATAAATGATATTGATTTTTTTTGATTTTGAAGGAATGTTTCCGATCATATACTCGTACTTGGATATTGATGCTGAAATTCTTCTTTCTAAGTTGGCACATGACATACTTTTAAGAGCTTTTTACTTTGATAAACAATGAAGCCGTGGCGTTGAATTTGCTTCTTATTGTTCTTTTCTTTTATTAAGACTGACTTCATTGTTAAAATGCCAAATTATATAAAACAAATGACTGATGAGTCATGGAAGTGTACATACCTACAAATGGTGAATGTATAAAGTGAATGCAGCCGGTTAAAAATAATGTGTTCTAAAATAGTTGACTGGATACGGAAATTGCAAAAAGACACTTCTTTTCATTACATTAGGTAAAGAAAAGAAGTGTCTTTTTCGCCTTCGTTATTCTATTTGTGTCCTTAATGTCTAAGCCTTAATATTTAATTCAACATAATAGCAATTCCAATCGACAGTACTATCATTGTTAAACACATCAATTCTTGAGCGAAATCGATCGGCGTCGAAATTTCGTTTGGAGACAATGGGAACTCGAACAACAACAAAACACAAGCAAACACTCATAATGACATGTCATTAACACCTACCGGTGTTTGCTGAGGGGAACATGCTCGCATATGACAAACAGAATTATTTTATTTTATTTATTTATTTAATACTTCATGCACAAATTGGATGTACATAGGCGGACTTAATGCTATAAGCATTTTCTACCAGTCAACCTTAGGGTGATGTGGAGACTAGTAAGAGGTAGGGTGCACGCACAACCAGTGTAAAAACTAACTGAAAATAATAATATATGTATTTATATATAAAACAAAACATACTATATACATAAATACTAACAAAAACTAAAATTGTATTTATACATACTTATATATTTTTATATTGATATATACATACATATAAATATAATGTAAAATAGGTAGAAACAAACAAAGTTATTGACGATTATCAAGATTGATTTGCTTGCTCTGTGAGATATTTGCGCAACTTAGTTTTGAACGCGTACCGACTGGTGGACATTCTGATATCCAAAGGAAGGGAATTCCAGAGAAGAATAGGATGTACGAGAAATGATGAATGAATAATATCAGAGTGATGAACGGGACAGATTAGAAGACGGTTAGAAGAGGAACGGAGATTTCTATCATGAGAATTATGAAGGTACTGGAAGCGCGAAGTAAGATAAGGGGGGGCATTAGGGGAGCTTAATAAAGAAAATAGGGTGGTCAAGGCCCGCATACTTCTGCGCTGCCGAATGGGCAACCATTTCAGCGTAGCTCGGTGTGCGGACACATGATCATACTTACGAAGATTACAGACGAATCGAATGCAGTTATTCAGAAGGCGGTCGAGCTTATTAAGTAGATCTGCATTCAGGTCGAGGTAGCACACATCACCATAGTCGATTATAGGGAAAATTAAGGTCTGCACAAGCAATGCCTTGATATTGTCTGGTAGAAAGTTTTTGAGGCGGTAAAGATATTTTAAAATTCCATTGACCTTCTGACAAATACTTGAAACTTGGGTCTGCCAGTTCAACCTTGAGTCAACGTGTAGACCCAGATCTTTCACACTCGGGCTGAGTGGAATAGGAGTGCCATCGAAGATAATGGGACGCAGATAAGTTGAGTCGACTCTGGACATCATATGAGGGCTACCCACCAAAACAGCTTGACATTTACCCGGGTTAACAGCGACACCAAAACAGTCAGACCAGGACTTAATATTGTCTAGGTCCCTGTTCAATGCATTGATGGTGTCATTTAATGTATCAACAGTTCCCTGAGCATACATCTGCAAGTCATCAGCATAAAGATGATACGAACACTGAAGTTTATGTGTGATAGAGTTAATAAAAATTGAGAAAAGAAGAGGTGAAAGTATGCCGCCTTGGGGAACGCCAGTATCTAAATTACGCCAGGATGAGGTTGATTCATCTGACTGCACTGCTTGCTGACGCTGCCGAAGATAAGAGGAAAACCATTCCAGTACCTCATCAGAGACCATAAGATGGGACAATATGGAAAGAAGGATGTCGTGACTTACGGTATTAAAAGCATTGGAGAAGTCAATAAGTGCCAGGGCAGTCACTTTACCGTCCTCAACCGCTGACCTAATATCACTAGTCACTTTAAGGAGGGCAGTAACGGTGCTGTGACCGGGTCGAAACCCGGATTGGAAGGGACTTAGAAGGGAATTATGATGGATAAAGTGAGAGAATTGTTTATGAACACAGGCCTCAAGCACTTTGGACATGAAGGGAAGGATTGAAATAGGACGAAATTGATTGGGATGAGTTGGATTAGCGACTTTCGGGAGAGGGCGGACAAAGGCTTTCCGCCAAAGGTTAGGGAAAACGCCGGAATCGAGAGAGAAGTTAATGATGTGGGTTATTTTGTTAGAGAGAAGTTAATTATGACTGAGACACACTGACGGGATGGATTAAAAACTTTTTTAGTTTTTTCTATACTGTGTTTTTGTGCTGTTTAAATCTTTTTTCGCGATTGCATTTGTTAGTGGCCAATAGTTATTTCTTTATCAGTATAAGTTATTAACACCTCAAGGTGATTGCTGAGGATGCTCGCATATGACAAACAGAATTATGAGTGAGACATAGTGACGGGAGGGATTAAAAACTTCTTTGGTCTTTTCTTTACTTTTGTCAGTGGCAAATAGTAATTTTTAATCGGTTTATGCAAGAAAAAAAAGTTCCTTCTCCTAATTGAATATTGTGGTGCCCATCAGGGTCCATAGTGATACCTATTTTAAGTAACATCTATTGTACACCTATGGAATGCAATAAAATATTGAGTATTGAAGATTAACACCTAGTGGTGTTTGCAGAGAAGAACATGCTCGCATATGACAAACTGAATAGTGACTGTGACACAGTGGCTGGAGGTATTAAAATCTTTTTGTTTTTTTTTATAATTTTTCCGCGACTTCGTTTGTTTTATTTTAATTGATATGCGACTGACATTATCATGTGTACTGAGGGGAACATGCTCGCATATGATAAACAGAAATATGATTAAGACACAGCGGCGGGACGGATTAGAACTTCTTGGAGTTTTCTTTTTCGAGTTAGTTAAACATTTGTAATATTTTTCTATTTAAAATTTATCATTTATAATAGTTATTTTTTATTGGCCTATAATATGTGATTAAAAACAAGTGGTGTTTGCTGAGAGGAACATGCTCGCATAAGACAAACGGAATTATTACTGACACACAGTGTTGGGACGGAATAAAAACTTCTTGGATTTTTTTCAAATTATTTTGTCGCTTCTTTGTTTGTTAATGCCTAGTAGTTTTAATTTTTAATTGATATGTGACTGACATATTATTAACGCCTACTAGTGTTTGCTGAGGCGAACATGCTCGCATATGATAAACAGAATAATGACTGAAAAAAGGAGGAATTAATAGCATATATTCGTTTTTTATTTATTTTTGTACTGTTTAAATCCTTTTCTCTTCTTGTCATCTCTTCATTAAAATTTGTTAGTGGTTTTTTTATTGATATGTGACATGTCGTTTACACCTACTGGTGTTTACTGGGGAACATGCTCGCATATAACAAACAGAATAAGGAAGCACTTTTACTAAATCAAAAAAATCTTACAAAACTTGTAAGGCAATACTGAATCCTGAAGTTAATTATACCACAAATTTAACAAAACATTTACAGTTCTGTATAATTAATTTACTTATTAATCACATTCACCACACACTAATCCAGGTCAACCAAAATAGTAATAAGTTTGTATCCAATGCCATAATTATAACATTAGTTGACCTCATTCTTAAGCCATGTGTCTCAAGTCCTATAAATGTTTTACGACAAAAACTGTTTACATAAGCAATTTAAGTGTTCTATTCCCATTTCCTTATTTAAATAATTTAAAGTTGGCATTCGCTTAGCAAATATAATACGGTGGCCACATTTAGCACTCGAAATTCAACATGTGTTGTCCCAGTTAATGAGATCAGACCTCGTGGGAATCATAGAAAATGGAATAATTATGGTCGCTGAATTGTAAATGTTATTTGTGTCAATAAGGTTAGAAGAACTATTTCAGTTCAGCAGTCAGTTGGTTGCATGTACAAAAATATGTATTATTGAGATTTAAAAATTTCCGTTTGGTCATATAAACGAAATGCTTAGGGTTTAAACCTTTTGGCCTCGTCACCCCGGTCCGCCATTCAAATTTTTGCTGCTGAACTGAAATAGTTCCTCTAGCCTTATTTACACAAATAACATCGTCTGATCAAAAACCAATATTTCCACTATGGGTCATTTTTTTTTGTATCTGGCTACATATATTGAAATCTATCCGAATCTTTACTCCAATCGTTTCAAATCACAATATTTCCCATAGAAAACAGCATTCAAAATCAGTGGTTCGAATCAGAAGCCAATAGTTCCAATCAAAAATATAACGTTATTTAACATTATTTAGAATCTTGTTCAAAACCAATAAATTGCATCAAATATTCTTTTGAAGAGAAGAAGTTTGCATCAAAACCCAATAAATGATTGTTTTTATGTCTAAAGTATTTTTAACTCTGCCTACATAAGGCTGTTTGGTTGTATGTTCTCGGAGCTTTAAAAAAAACAATCATAGACGATAAAAAGCTTTTGATCAGGATTTTGACACCTGCCATAATAAATTTTGATGGATTTAATTTTTTATCCAAACTGACTGACTACTCCTCTGTCTGTTGAAACTTGAAATATAACAATATTTCAAGAAAAAAGAAAGAAAAAAGAATTTCGAAAAAAGTCAAAAAAGTTTAAGACGTATCAGGTCTTTATTAGCATAAGTATAGCGTTAGAATACTTTTAGTTTCATATAATAATGGATATTTTTTACACAGTCAAACACAATTTAGTATCATCTATTATCATTATTAAAAAAAAGTATTGCACCTTTGTTTCATTAAACAAAAACTATGTTAATCTGAGACACTTTATCTTTGCTATTACTCTTTCGCATAACGTAAAAAGAAAAAAAATCTGTAATGCAGGGGGGGCACACTTAGAACAACGCAAACAGTCAAAGAAAGTAGCGCCATCTCTTAATCTTAACCAGAACTTTTACAACAAAATGTCTTCCAGCTTGCCAGTAGATGTCTCTGCTGTCGGAATTAAAATTGTTTTGTGTGTATCTGTGTGAAGTGAATGTAATAGTCATGGCTGCCGCTGCCGGGTGCTCTTGCGCATTTTGCTAAATATTACTACTGCTTTTGAGTGTTTGTGTTTTCTGTAATCTAACGTCGAGTTGAGTTTGTTTCTCCGTTCGGTTATTTAGATCGCTGACTCGTAAGAAGTCATCTTTCTCCTCAAAGTTGTGTCGAGCCCACTGATTCCACAACCCTGAAGAAGATGTTGATATTGACTCCTGTTGTTGCACTATAGACGCTCTCTTTGCGAAATAGACGCTTGGTGTACTATTATTGTGTTTGTGCTTGTTACAAAATCGTAACAATACCGTTCCTGTGTATTTTTTGATGTCCTGGTAAGTTATTAGTTATTTAAAGTTAGTATAAAATAACCTATGCCAACCGTAATTCATAATCAGATCAGTGTGTGTGATGTTGCCTTATTTGATACTTATTTATTTTAATGATTTTCAGGAGCTACTTTGCATGTGTTTCCAAGCCCTGTGAAGTGGATACTTCAAAGCATGGGCTTCAATAATATGATGCAAAACTGGTAACACTGACTTCAACTTGAAGTCTACAAGAACAACAGGATATATATGATATATTAATTTCATACCAGAACATAAGAATCTTAATAACTCTTTGAGCAGTACCCTTACTACATTTACCAGGTCAGTAAATTTAATTTGATATCATAATTATAAATAACATAATTTGGTATTTTTTATTTTTGTGTTTCACATTACATTTTGTAACAAAGTCATGTTAAGAGGACAGAAGACGTAAAATTACTTTATCCTATAATGACCTTTTTTACCATGTCTTTTTCTTGGAAATACTTGTGGTTTTATTTTGTATCTATTGAAATGGTTTGGGCTAGCTACATGACCGGTACCATCAGGTATATAAGAATAAAAGAATGCTTTTTTAAATTTCAGATCACAGTTCCAGTATTGCTGTTACAACATCGGCTGAAAATGACTGTTGAAAATAAACCAGCGGAGACTTTAGATTTTGGTATTTTTTTTGTTGAATTTATGTATAGTTATTAGCATTTATACTTATAAGTTTCTCATGTCTTCATGTCACTGCTCATCATCCAAGCTTACTTCCACCATAATCACCAACACTCATATATCGACCCACGCACACGCAATCACTCATTAATATACACAAACACACATGCACACACGCACTCACGCACGCTCACATTCACGCACGCACACCTGTAATCTGCAGATAATCTTTATTTAATTTTAGTGTTTTTGTTTTTCTTTCTAGTTTTAATAATTACTTTATCCGTATAGCTAGATCTGTATCTCTTTGTTATTAATTAGAGTAGTATCACAGCTTTGTAACTAAGTACAGTTGATTTGCCACATCTGTCCGAGGTGGTGGGAGCCTGGTGACCTGTACTTACAGGTATTAATTTACCTACTTCAGGCATCAGTCTCACAGAAACTAGGTTTAGGTAGTCTTAAGGCACTACCAAGTTCATTGTTTGTGACGAGAAATAAAGATTTTATTTATTTATTATGTCATGAACAGTTGAGTACCAGTCTATTTATAATAAACTAGCGGCCGCTCGCGTGGTTCCCGTTCCCGTGGTAATATTAGGTCAAAAAGTATCCTATGATCATAACCAGGCTATCTACTCTCTGTGTACCAAATTTCATTCAAATCCGCTTAGAAGTTTCGGAGCCAATTCAATACAAACAAACAATCAAATCTTTCCTCTTTATAATATTAGTATAGAAAAGCTCGGTTTCCATTTTCAATAGAGATAAGATACATAAGTACCTAATATAATTTTGCATTATTTATTGAAAATCTTTATTATTTATGAAGTAGGTAAGTACTTAATTGTTAATTTATTTATTTTTCAGATAATAAATCTCATCAAACCGAATAAGAATAAGACAGGGAGAAAAAAAAACCCCTAACTAGTTTCTTGCCGGTTCTTCTCGTTTCAAGGTCTCCCGACGTAGGGTTTTTGAACCGATGGCGTAGTTTCTTTGACTTTTACAAGTGCTTGTAACACCTAGACTGAATAATTGATATTGAGTGTGAGTTTATCAGACAGTCATATTATAGGGAAAAATAAAACAGATATTTGTAGATACAACACTAAATGTTATAATTTATATTTGGTGTAGAAGTGTTAACAGAATTTTAGACGGTAAAATTACCTATGTTGGAGAGGACGAATAAAAAATTGCTGCCCTAAAATATTATAATAAATATAATAATAAATTAAACACAATATTGTTGTTTCATTATTTAATTAAGTTCGTTTTCATTAAGTATTAATTTTAATTTGATGGAGCGTATTTTATTGTACCGTTTATATATTACAGTGCGTATTATTCCCAGACATGAACTATTTTGTTAAGCATGCTCGTTTTTTTATATTATGACTAATATTACATGGATTAATCATATAATATTAGTCATAATATGAAAAAACACGCTTGCTTAACAAAATAGTTCATAACTGGGAATAATACGCACTGTAATATGTATACGATACAAAGTAGGCACCTACCTATAGCTACGTACGTACGTACAAACGATTAGTTCCCGCACTGTCTTCCAGAGGCGCTGACGGCCTGTCAATTCGTGTTTCAAAAATCTGCAATAATTACAACGAACGCCCAGCGAGCACTGCAATATTTACACTTGAAAGCAAGAAGCACGGCAAACTTCACGTGAGGCCAACCTACTGTGTATAATAAATGAACGACTTTCAAAAGAATACTAAATTAATTTCCTACGAAGGAGGAATTAAGCAGGACCTACAGAAGAGTACAATTAAATTGCAGCTAGCAAAAGTTTTTCTACAGCACTATCTTTGTTGTGATCTATAGGAAGTTTACAGACTGAACTCCGTGCGGCGGCAACTGAGCTATTGGTTTTTCTGTGCGCTTAAATGATGGAACCAATGCACACAAATCAATCCAAACTGGCCCCTTTGCGACATGTGTTCGTTTTAAGTGTGTGTCGAGCTATCACCGTCTTTTTGCAAGAACCGATTGTTTGTAAATAATCGAGGGTAATTATAAACCGTCCAATTATTTATTTATTTAGATTTACCAACGGTTGATTACATCACTTCTTACAAAACAATACAATCCACTAAAATGCAATAGTTAAATGTAACAAACACAATGTAAATTCAACATGATCAACTTTTTGAAAAAATATTATAAACAGACAATTGGATTTGCAATAAAACGGATGATATTTCTATGATTTATAAATAAATAGTATATCTTAGTTATATTGTACACATGCGTTTGACGAAAAGAATGTTTTACGTCGATTTAGTGCTAAATTCCAGTATTTATCGTTTTTGGCGAATAAATAAATGACCAAGCATTGGTAAATAGCTCTGAATTTGATGATTAAAAACTATTGAACACCCATGCTACCAATCCATTGGCCAATCAGATGACCGTGTACAATAACACGTATACGGTAACAACGTGTAATTGTACACCGTGATGCGATTGGTGCATCTGATTCGAGTTCGTTCAAAATTAAACGCTGCTGATCACGTCAGTTTATAAACTGACCGCTGGATAAATATTATATTTGTAAATAAACGAAAAATAATCGGTGTTATTGCACATTGTACGGCCTGTTTACAATAATACGGCGGTTTATAATTAATTACCCTCGATTATTTATAAACTATCAGTTTTTGCAAAAAGACGGTAACATATTCTTATGGAGTTACTTCGGTAGCTGATGACAGCGGTGCCTGCCGCTGCGCAGACTCGTGCTCTCCTTATTTGAAAAACTCTTCATTTACTCAAAACAGTTACCATGGTACCACTTACTTAGAGTATTAATTTCAAGATTTTAGGTCTTACGTTTACGAATAGCGTAATGTTTTCAATAGTTCATAGTACGAAATGGTTTGCCTAACTCGAAGTCCCGTCTGTACAAACGCTTATGTAACACATTCTCTCATTGTATATTGTTTGTTGCCAAACAAAAGAATATCAAACATACTGTGTCTCAAACAATCTCTGACGTGCGAAAATAGTGACGGAAGAAACAAAAGAAGTCTGTGTTCCTTTGACTGTGTGGGTGCAATGATATTTTTTTTACATTAATAATTTGTCGATTGTGTATAAGATACCTATAACGCCAAAGAACACTATGTTACCAATAGGTAATGATGAAATTCTTCGCTCTGGTGAAAATAAAATGACGTCTCATAGTATCTATACTAATATTATAAAGAGCAAAGATTTGATTGTTTGTTTGCAACGAATAAACTCAAAAACTACTGAACGGATTTGAATGAAATTTGGTACATATATAGTAGATAGCCTGGTTATAAACATAGGATACTTTTTATCCCGACATTCCCACGGGAACGCGGACCACGAGGGTGTAACCGCGAGCGGCCGCTAGTCGTATATAAAACAGACGGACTAACTTTTTAACAGTTCACACAAATATGTTTCCATTAATCATAGGATCATAGGATAGCTGTGCAGTGTCGGCTTAGAATAGCACTACCCCCTCTCATCCCGTGGGTGTCGTAAAAGGCGACTAAGGGACTCAGCCTTCAGGAGACGGGCAGCAGCGTCTCCTACAAACTTGGCCATACTGCGATCGCCAACCCGCCTGCCAAGCGAATTATGGCAAACCCCCCCTTTTAGAGGAGGCTTATACCCAGCAGTGGGTGTGATGTGGCTGAGACGACGAATCATAGGATTGCTTTATGACGTTTCTTGTCACTAATTTTTGTATTTGATATCTAAACAATTAATTAGAATAGCTATTCGATAATTTATTATTGGGATAATTGTCTTTGATGGTTATGCAGAAAAATTCTGCTTTTTTTGTAAAAATAAAAGTAAAAAAATATTGTTCTATTAATAATCTTGAAACTCACCCAAAACCTGGTAAAGAACAGCATAAAATAAAGGAAAATTTTGCTTTTAACTGACGGACCGCCCTAAAATGTTATGACAAAACATCAGGTAACTGAATTTGAATAATGTATCCGCTGAAACGATATCGTATTTCAAACTTCCATTAGTGGAACCCTCCTTAAAAATATATTTTGTAAGTTTGAAATTCTTGGTGGCTCATTCGAATTATCGATTTTATGATACTGATAATAAGGGTGCATTTTTAAACAGATCATTTCCTAATAAAGTAGGTGGTTTATATTCTTTTAGGTTTGCCAAAGTAGTAAGTACTTTGGCTGGAAATGCAAAAAACATGTGTGTCGTGGCCAGACTTCAGGATACATTAATTGTATTGCGTGAAATGACCAGATTAAACTGACCATACTTAAAAAGATTAAACCTTAGAGAAAATAACCTATTCTCCCGCAAAAATACTACATGCCACTGTTTAGGGTTCTGTAGCCTAATGGCAAAAAACGGGACCCTTATAGATTCGTCATGTCTGTCTGTCTGTCCATCTGTCCGTATGTCACAGCCACTTTATTCCGAAACTATTAAGATTACACAGTTCAAACTTGGTAGGTAGATGCATTCTGTAAACCGCTTTTCAAATTTCTTATTGATAAACCGAGTTACTAGTTTGACTAAAGAGCTTTATTGCGTGTACTAAAAGGAAAAAAATATATATAAAAAAACCCACTTCATAAAGTTAAAAAAAAACTTTTGGAGTCGGTGCCAGCCCAGGCATTCTACATTGCACTTCTATTAACTATAGTTTTATTTTTTTGCCTTTTTTTAGTTACATCATGTGCCGTTACTTACACAAAACATCAGCTTATACACAACAGTGATGTGATCTAGGTAAACGACTACTTGCCAAAATGTAAATTATATTTTTCGGGATATGAAAATACTACTAGCCAGATCTATATGGAACCACACTTGAATTATAAGCTACAGATAAAAAAAAGAATTATTAAAACCGATTGACAACTGACGTTTTATATTAAAACATACATAAAAAATACAGTCGGCTTGAGAACGTCCTCTTTTTTTGAAGTCGGTTAAAAAGTAGCTGCTAACAGCACCCATTACACATCATATTTTTGTAATACGTTAAAAAGAAGCACATTTGTCATAGAAAATACTCCAAGTTGTTGACAAGTGACATTTCTATTAATGCGACCTTCTTTATGTTGCTTCTAAGTAAATGGGGCGTAAAAACTTTCCTTTAGTCCATTGTGGAGGGTTTACATAATAATGTTTTGTAGTCGGAGAGCCCGACATAGAAATTTTTACCTGGTAATTTTAACTAAGTACCTTGAGATTTATAAATGTATGATGCGGACTCGCGGCTGTAGCCCACGCAAAGATGCTTAAACAATGCCAAAACAAGAAAAACTTACTAATTATTATTATGTTTAACTTGTGAGTAAAACAAGAAAACTAATTATATTACGACAAACAAAAAGTCAGGTTCGTGAAAACTAATTATGAGTGTGTTTTTATATAGTTTTACCTTCTTGTATGTTCCGATTTCTTCAAGCATTATACATATTATAAGCCAAAGTAAAACATATAATATGTTTTGATTCTCTGATAAGGTGTGGTACTAATAAATGCGATTTTTTGCTAAGATTCTGTCTGTTCTGGCTTTAGAACTAAATAGATTGGGTAACTTAAACAAGTTTTTTATTTAAATATTTTTAAGAGCCAAAGACAGTATAAAAATCTAATTTCAGCGAAATATTCTTTAATACATCAAACTTTTAGACAAGTTATTAGAACTAAAATATACTCTTAAAAGTAATGGGTAATGGTGTCTAGTCTTTAGACAATTTTCAGCAAAATCAATCTAAAGTAGTTAAAAGTTTTTTTTAGAAATGTCGCAGTCACTTTTAAGCTTAATTTTTATTTGCGTTACATAAAATCATTGGAGCATTAAAATCACTTAAACGAAATTTAAACGGAACGATGTCACTTTTTGCTTGATATTATAATCAGCGTAGTTATCAGTGAGGCAGATTTGTTTTATTGTATCTTTACCATTTTATCCGTTTAATCTTAAATCGGCACTAAGGAAATAGTTAACGCCTGTTTATTAAACAAATAGTGCAGTTTTTATTACAAACTTTTTCGTAAAAAGCAACAACTTTGTTGGGAGGTTTTTTGGTTATTAAGCAACGGAATCTGATCTTTGCACTCTGTGCTTTACAAATATATTTCAACAGTTTAACCTAGAATAATTTCGTTTCCTAATGTTTCAGCTAATTATAAAAATGATGAAGGTGGTCGCAATTGATAGTCTGATATGACAGTCCCTAACGGCTTGTTTTTTACATAACATTATATTAAAAACATGTAATTTGATTATATTCTTTTACTAAATACTATTACGGAATTGCTTGTTTTATAAAATGCGATTTCAGCGTTATTATTAGTATGAAACAGTAGCAATTTTCCAACGGGTTCTCATAGGAGATGTTTCATTTTTGTATGGAAGCTGGGCCTCTAACTCCTACAGTGATGAAATTATATTTTATACAACGAGCACGAAATAGGAACCTTTCCATGTGTTTATTTATTTAAAAAAAGCGCCCAAACATTTTATTTTTCAGTAAAAAGTTTAGACAGGTAATTAAAATTGATAAAACAGCAACCCAAAACTTTTTACCTTGGCAACTTCGATTCTTATTTGTCACATTGAGTGACGTGAACTGTCAAACGCTGAATCCCATATGTAATTAGTCGAGGCACTGACAGTGACAAGAGTTATGTCTTATAATTTCAATATGTGTGACTATGAAGGTTTTATTTTATTTTTATGCAAATGAACTACCCAGTACAATCAAAACAGCATCACACGAAAAGTGTAGGAAAACGCCTATCTAATAGCATAAAATAATTAGTTCAAACACAATTTATAATTGTATAATTGTAAGGAGTTTGTAGGAGGAGGTTTGATTAAGAATTGTCATACGAAGAAATGATAAGGTATACATTCTGTAGGTTGAAACTTGTATAAGCAAAGGCATAGGTGGTTGGTGGTAGAACTTGTGCTTAGTCCGCCTGGCTAGCTATTACCACTACGTCTGACGTCTGAAAATAATGTTTTCAACATTGTTGTGTTCCAGCAATTAGAGATTAAATAGCCAGTTTTCCTGTGGCTGAGGCGGCTAAATGTTATCAGAACAAACCACCGGTATCAGACCCAGGGGTCCCGGGTTCGATTCCCAGCGGAGATACATATTGTATTCGGTATGGTTGGTAGGAATTGATATAAGTCCGTCTGGCTAGCTACCACCATCTTATCTAAGCCTGACGCCATTACCACAATGATTTCAGCATTGTTGTGTTCCGGCAGTTAGAAATAAGATACCCAGATCCTCAGTGATAAGGATTCCGGGAGAGGCTCGCTTCCATCTTTGGCCTTATCAGTACATAACATCAGGTATGATGAAGACTAAGAGTCTCCCCATAGTTCATTAAAAAATAATGCAAAAGCCGGTAGCTCGCTATATTTTTGTTTTGTGAAGGATACAAGCAATCAGTAAATATTTTATTTTCTTTATAATCAATACGAAATCACTCCCTCTGCAGACCTAAGCACTTTCAGTGTCCAGTTTCTTGATACATACTTAAAAAAGAAACATATAAATATAAATAAAATAAATATTTCCATACAATCACACCAATTATCTAGCCCACGTTAAGTATCATGAAGAACTTGTGTTATGGATACTAGATAACGGATAAACATACTTATATACTTTTTTTTGTAAATACATACATAATATACATATTAAACACCCAGACCAATATAAAAGTTACCAACGAATATAAACTAAGAAACAATATCTTTCCTTAAAATAGTGCGGCGCTGTAAATCGGCGACGATGTTTCTTAAGCTCTATCTGTAATGGTGTTCCGTGTCGTTGTGTCCGATCGCTACTACCGGGGAGGTAGGTACCTTTGATATATGGGGATGAAAGTTGTTATAGGCATCAGTTACCTAACATTATATCTTAGTAGATAGATACACAAGTTGTTTCACGCCCTCAGCACTCGCAAACAATCTAATTGGTAACCAGGAAAGCGCCGCAAGTTTGCATAAGCCGGTAGCTCGCTTTATTTTTGCACGTACTCAATTTCTCGCCTCACTGGCTGTCTCGCAGAATAGATATTAATTTACATGAATAAATAAAATTTGCATTAAGAGCGTCCACGACACCACGACTAAGAAAACTGTTACTTAAAAGCACTATGCTTTTTTGGCGCCCACTCTTCTGTCACATGACACTTTAAAATTCATATTTCCGTGCTGTTTACATTTTCTTTCGTGTTCCCGTACATTTATTCTACGAGGTATTTATGACTGACTTTTATTACGCTTTAGATAATATACTGCATTTGCTATGTTGGCTTCGTGGAAAAGTCTTTATGAAGAGAAAACTTACGATAGAAAAGCTTTCATTTATTGATAGGCATAGATGTGATAGACCTTTAGTTTTATTTAACAAAATAATACATATAAAGAAATTACTATTCTACGAATATTTATATTTTAGGTAGGTATTATTATGACTGCGTGGCTAGGTTGATCCTTTCTTGAAACATTTTGAAGATTTACAGTACAGGTAGAATTTTAAATGGTTTAAATAAGCAAAGCAAAAGATAAATAATGGGCGTCCGACCACAGTCATTGTACATTTAAATGTATATATATTAAACAAACCGTGTGGTGACGGCCTGAGAATACAATAAGTGTCACCACTCCCTTACATGCCTGGGATGTCGTAAGAGTCGACTAAGAGGCTCGACGCATTGAAAACCTGTGCGAGAGAAGGAAAACTTGAAACAAACCCTCTACCAACCCGTCTTGCCAGCGTGGTAACAGAAGGCTAATGTCCTCCTATGAACGCCACAATAGGCGTGAGCTAGGAGAGGCCTATGTCCAGCAGTGGACGTCCACAGGCTGATGATGGATGGTTGTATATTAAATAATCAACCAAGTAAAATTGTGGTAAAAGTAGACAATCATTTCTTTTTTTTAAGCTATTTTAAAATAGTAGAATACATCGGGAAAAGCGGAATGTACAATTTCACGTCGCGAACTCGAGAATAACTTGAGGAAAAAAATATAGTGTTTTTTCTGAAAATACGAGTATTTACATATTATTCTTTGTAGAAAATTACCTACTTTCAATGGCTAGGAATGTAATATTTCAACGTATTGTAATTGTTTTTAATTTAATGTTTTAGATATACTCGTACTAATCAGATGTATTTGGAAATAAGAACATAAAAGAAAAGTCATTACTTCAATACTTTTATATATTCTTTACGCGCATGTTATCCCATAAATAACATTATAAAAACAAAGCCATACGCATATAAAAGAAACCCTTGGAAATAAAATTGCGTAACCGAAGGAATGAAACAAATTTCGTTTAACAGATGGTAAACACATTTTTTACATTTCGAAGCCATTTGGCTTTAGGAAAAAAGTAAGTATATTCTTCTTTAAATGTATATTTGCTTCATATAAATGTTGTTCTAAAAACCGACCTTCTTTTCAATAAACTTAATTATTAATTTACCGCTCATATATCATGTGTATTGATAATCAATAGCTGAAGTATGTGTCGTCGTAGAATTGTCGATATCATAAAATGCTCGAGAATTTCATAGAATGGTCGCATTTCATAAAATGTTTCATTGTCCATTGGCCACATCATATCTTATCGTAAAATATCATATCGTTATATTAATTACCGATGGAGGCGCTGGAAGCTCTTTGTTTGTCTGTCAATATGGCGGCCGCCGACAACAATGTTGATTCTCGCAGTATACAAAGTCAATTATTTGTTAATAAATGATTAAGAAAGTGATAATATTAAAGAGTTTACGATGAAAGGTAGTCGAGTACTATACAATGTACATCCTATTTTCACGATATGACCAATCGTGGATGATAAAATCGTGAAACGTTCACGATTCAAGGATCTGATCAAATTAAGTTGCCTACATTATTAAATGCGACCACTTCATGAAATTCTCGAGCATTTCATGATGTGGGCAATTCTACGATATGACCAAGATATAATATGCATCACACAAATGGATCTGCATTGCAAAGAAAATAGAATGGTTTTAAAAAAAAAATGGAACGTACATTCAACTAAATTAAAACAAAGTGTCTCCAGAAAGTATATTAAAGTAAAAAATCATTTCGACAATAAATCAGATTCTAGATTGTTTTGTGAAATGATTTAAGATTTTTTAATCTTACTTTTTTATTATTTTATTAGTTCGCCTTACCCCAACAAAACATTCAAATCTGTTTGTCTGTAAACCATTTGACCAACCAAAAGAATTAGTTTAGTCAAAAAACCCCAAATACAAAGGCTATTATAGCAGCTGTCGGTACAGCCGATCAAATCTAAATCGAGAGCCGCGATTTAAGTAGCATATTCCATCGAGACCTATTTAAACTGCCTATTCTGTAGAGTTAGCACGAAAAACTATTGAGTAAGTATTGAGCACGTAATGTCAAAAAATGAAGTATAGGAAAATGTAGTTTCGTTTATGTCCGGTAGGAACGCTGTTCAATATCTCAAACATTTTTTAACTTTTGTCATCGTCATCAGCCATTTTTAATGTCCCCACTGCTGGGGCACTGGCCTTCCTTATGGATGGATAAGGAGAACGGGCCATGACCCACCACGCGGGCCCCATGCGGATTGGTGGGTTTTAACGACTGCAAACGCAGCCGGGACCAACGGCTTAACGAGCCTTCCGAAGCACGGAGGAGCTCGAGATAGTAAATTTTTGGTCACCCATCTCGTGACCGACCATTGCGAAAGTTGCTTAACCTCAACAATCGCAGGCCGAGCGCGCGAACCACTGCGCCACGGGTTCCTCTTTTTTGCTTAACTTCCTCGATACTTATTCGAAAGTTATTCGTGCTAGGCCTACTGTTTTGCTCTCTTTGCGGGCACATGAATCGTTTAAGGCTTCGGAATCAATCTCCATTACTGGATGAAGTGTCATTTCGTGGTGGCTCGTGGTCGTAGGATTACCTTATACGATGTAGCCTCACCGTATCAGAGATCCACCGGCTTTTTAACCCTTAAATTTTCAGAAAGCTTTTGTAACATAACTGACCAGTAGTGTCCAACAGACACTTAGATGCACTCAAAAATAAAAAATAAATACAATCTATGGCATGTGAAAACAAAAATATGGAAATGACATTTGGCAGCTAAAGTATATACTAATATATTTGTGTATACATAAATAAATAATAATATTATACATTACTCGTTGAAAAAGAGGTTGATCTGACTACGAGTAGCTATAAAATATTTCGGCAGGAACAAAAATCACTATGGAGAATTATGTTGTATTAAGTGTTTGGCTTAAATAAATATTAAATTATTCAGGTCTTAAAATTTTTCATATTTATGTTTGTAATTATTAAAGAATTCGTAAAATCTCGATTCAAAGGAATACGCGTACATCAGATTTTAAGGCCTTTAACACAAAAATGTGTCCGCGAGACACTAGTCGGTTTTTAAGGGTTAAACCCTCTGAAGACTCCTTGGGATCTTTTATTGCAACTGTAAAACATTGGACGATCAGATTCTCGATCAGGTAAAGACCAGGATTTGGTATTCGAGTGGGAACTATTGTCGGTGTGAAACTATGGAGTTAAATAGTAAATCTTGACGTATCTGATGGGGAAGTCGCTATTAGACGTTATATTTTGTGAGGTACTTTAGGAGATATGTGTAATAGCTGGATGGCTGTTTACGTCTTATAAGCCCTCATTTCTAGCCCTTTACGAGTCATGTACGTTACACAAAAGTTAACTTTTACAGATATTTGGATGTCAAAGCTGTCAAATCCAATACATTTTTCTACGGTTAATGTTATTGTTATCGTTAAATTTAGATGGTGCAATCCACCCTTACTAAATTAACCTACTTGAACCATTTTAGATTAGATTAGATTAGATTAGATAACACTTTATTTGCACACACAGAACAGAAACATACGTGGAAACAATAATACGATAAGTTGTACAAAGGGGCGGCCTTATCGCTTAGCAGCGATCTCTTCCAGACAACCCTTTTTTTGTTGAGACTGGTCGATGATTTAAATAGGGCAGATTGTGCGCAAAAAATAAATAAATAAAAAGAAATTAAAATGAAAAAGGAAGTAGATTATTGAACTACAATAAAAAAAAGAATAAAAAAAAAAAGAGAAACATACACAATATGGGTAATAAACACAACAGAAAAAACGTAATAAAAATACATAAAATAAATATAATTTATACAGCTTAAGCGAAGTTGATGTAATGCGAGAAAACTAAATAAAAAGAAATAAAAAAAAATAAAAAAAATGAAAAATACAATCATGACCTTCTAAGGGTAGGTCTCATGGGTTATAAAGAAAGAACTCCTAAATTGATTTAATGATAATCTTCAACAAACGGGTAGCCAGCACCAGCTCTCATTTTACGCCATGCGGACCTACGTTATGTCGACAAAAGCAAACTAGCTATCGTCGTCGTCTCAGCCACATGACACCCACTGCTGGGTATAGGCCTCCCCCATGGATCTCCACAACGATCGGCCCTGCGCAGTCCGCATCCAGCGGCTTCCCGCGAGCTTCACCAGATCTTCGGTCCAACTTGTCGGGGGCCTACACACGGAGCGTCGTCCTGTGCGCTGTCGCCATTCCAGAACCTTTCCGCCCCAACGGCCATAGGTTCTTCTCGCTATGTGTCCCGCCCACTGCCACTTCAGCTGAGCAATCCTTCGAGCGATGTCTTTAGTTGAACTTTAGTTCTCCTACGGATCTCCTCATATCTGATTCGTTCACGTAGGGAAACGCCGAGCATAGCCCTCTCCATTGCACGCTGGGTGACCTTGAGCTTTCTTATCAGACCCATAGTTAGCGACCGCGCTTGAAACGTGAAACTAGCTATATTTTAATGTATTTATTTAAACCATTTTTGCAGATTACCTATACACTCGTAAATAAAAACCGATTTGCTGATATGGATGTATACCAGTGGCGAAGGTCCATACATGTCGAATCCTATTGGTTTCCCTTTTGCAAATCCCACCCCAGTAATCCACCATACAGTAAAGATAATTTTTGGGGAAATTTTTGGTACGACTTACCTACCTCCGCCATATTTCGCCCCCTCGTCTCTGATCCATATATACTGATTCTCATCAGCTTCCCTTTTAGAAATCCCACCCCAGCAAACCACCATGCAGATCATCATAAGTATGTCATTAGTTATTGTCACTAATTAGTTAAATATGCGTGTTAAATATGCTAGGCAGTTGTAATGTGAACAAAATTTTGCATGTTTATTATTGTCTGATTTGTGGCTTTTTCTTGTTTCGGCTTACCTTCATCATATTTTGACCCCTCACCGCTATTTGTACACGCATAATTTTAGAAGAACTGCACCAAATTGGATTTATTCTTTTTTGTTGGGTTCTTTATTATAAGGACAAGGTTTGTATAAAAAAAATACACACAGCATCGATTTAAAAAGTTTACTCGGAAGAAGTCGTGAGTAGTTTTCATTCAATGTTGTAATAACAGATTATCTGTCAAACAAATGACAGCGAAATTATAATTACAAGCTTTACCTACAAGCTACTTTTTTCATAATACTTTCTTCGACTTCATGTGTAGTAAATAAAAGAACTGCCAAAAACAGCGTACAATCTTTCCAGCACAGTAATTTTCTCGACCTTACAAATGCGAGCCGAACCTTTTCTAACGGCCTTAGTTTACTCTAAGTCCACAAACATGTAAAACGAATAAAACCAATTTTTTAAGGTCCGGCTCTAAGGATTTGTGACCCATTTATTTGACCCAAGCTTTCTTTACAACGCTTTCGGCAACAGCTATCCTAGTGATCGATCACTGACATCCGATTTTCAATAAGCCTGAATAATTTGCACTGAAAAATACTGAAATAAACACCGTAAATCCTATGAGAAGAAATGCTGAATCCAATGTCCCTCGACGATTTTTAATTAAAAGAGATTTCGATGGATAACGGTCAGAATCAAGTTGTTTACATAGCGCCGATGCCTTTAAATCTTAACACTAGCTTAAGTTTTAAGAGGGATTAATTGGTGAGCAATCTTGGTACTGAAATAGAAAACAGAAGGTGTTTATTTAAAGTGGAAAATAATTGCTTTAAATATAGCTTCGTTATTTAATATTATGTTTATATTTGATATAATTTTTTCACTGTACAAAAAATCCGATCCAGAGCGAGTGGGGTTTGCGTACCAAGGGTCCCGTACCATCATAATATATTGTCTCAATACATCGACATAGGTCGAGGTCTGTTTACCAAATAAAATCTCATTTTTTAAGATTTCTGAAAAAGTATGCTTTTTAGAGATATCGTTTTATTATAAAGATCTCTCATTACTGCCAACTTTCATATTGATGCCAGGGGGCTAATTGTCTAATTTTAAAATCTATCGCAAACCCTTTCAATTCGTCATTTGAAAGATATTTACATACTTCAAAAACTTTTTATAAAAAAAATGAAAACCGACTTCAAAACACTAAAAAGAAAAAGCGTTGGCTGGCACCGACTCCAAAAGGTAAATTTTTGCTTTTTAGAGTTTTGAAGTCGGTTTTCATTTTTTTTATAAAAAGTTTTTATTTCAGTTTTTGAAGGAAGATAATATCATGTCATCCAAGTAACAAATATGAAATTAAATATATAAAAATGCTCAAAACATAAAAGTACTGGGTCAAACTAAACCAAATTTTTATGGGACCAATTGGCAACTATTCTGCATCGAACAAAAAAAGAATCACGGAAATCGGTTCAAAAATCTCGGCGTAATCGGTGTACATACATAATATATATATATATATATATATATATATATATATATATATCAACCGAATTGAGAACCTCCTCCTTTTTTGAAGTCGGTTAAAATGTCAATATTCGACATTTGATAGGGATTGTGATCGGGACGCGTTTTGAAAGGTATTGAATGAACGAAATTGAACTGTCTAAGGAAAGTGACACTCTAAAATATCTTTCAAATATATGGAGAAGTGTCAATTGAAGTGTCATTTAAAACATCATTCGTTCCGAAAGGGATTGCGACTATAAGTTACAAAATTCCATAAATCTCTATCACAATCACAATACCTTTGACAGGGATTGTGATAGATTTTGAAATTAGACAATTAGGGGGCAGGTCAGTTTTAATGGATTTACCTGCCAAATCGAGTTGGTCTCCGTTTTCATCAACTTTTTTATGAAGTTGTGGTCAAGATATAGTGGATTTTGATCATATGAAGAAGGACATATAAAAAAATAAAAAAAGTGTGTGAATTTTTTGAGTGCTGTTTTAAATTCGGCAAGTGTTTTAAATGTTTTTAAGTAGCTAAAGTAATATCCCCCTCTCTTTCTACCACGCGGCGAAAATGTATGCCTGCTCTTACTGTTTCGTTTTCACTTCTGCCGGCACTCCCAGAGTTCAACCCGTTGTTTTTTTTTTTATTTCTCTCTTATTTAAAAAAATAGTTGGTCAAACATCAAACTATCCCAAATTTCCAGCATGTGACAGACAGCTTGAGTCGCACCATAAGGGTTCCTTATTACCATTTTGGTACGGAATCCTAAAAAATTACTAGTCTCTAAATTTGGGCGGGGCGGGACGACCCGAAACTTTAGGATTTACTGTCCACTGCTCTCATTGAGCTACCGAGAGATTTTTATGTCCAGACTATTGGGATACGTCGAAATTATCTAGTGCTTTTCTCTTTTCCACGCCTGTTGCCTAACGTTGCTTCATGAATGAAAGGAAATATTTTAGTATTCTGAAGAAACAAATTGGGTTTATGATTTTGTAATTTTTGCATTTTTCAATGCTATTTTTATACTTATGGTAAATTTTAAATAGAAAAATATTGGAAAAAACTAACTCGGCCACAAGTGAATTCTCAGGCTGGAATCGAACCAGCGACCTTTGGAAATCCGGTCCAACAGCAGCACACAGCATTGGACCGGATTTCCAAAGGTCGCTGGTTCGATTCCAGCCTGAGAATTCACTTGTGGCCGAGTTAGTTTTTTCCAATATTTTTCTATTTAAAATTTACCATAAACAAATTGGGTTTTTTAATTTACTAAGTATTTTATTCCATCTAGATAAAATTAAATGTCCTGACTGGCTGATAATCAACGCACAGCCCAAACCGTTGGGTCTAGAAACTCCTAATTTGGCACATAGACTCCTTATAAAGTGCAGGGGTGCACTTAGTTAGGATTTGTAGAAATTCAACCTCTAAAGGGGCGAAATAGGGGATGAAAGTTTGTATGAAAGTCTGTCAGTTTTGAAGATAGAATCTTCAAATTTTGTATTGACTTTGTTGTCGACTAAAAGTGGACATTGGCTTATCTCGATGTTTTTGAAAATTCTACCCCCAAAGGGGTGAAAAGGGGGGATAAAATTGGGTAAGAAAAGTCCTTTATTTTCAAAGTAAGAGTGTTAGTGACGTCAAATTTTGTATTTAGGTTGACGATTAAAAATAAACATTTACCTTTTTGGGCGTTTTTGAAAATTCCACCTCCAAAGGGGTGAAAAGGGGGATGAAGTTGAGTAAGAAAAGTCCTTTAGTTTCATAGTAAAGTCACTTATTATTTATAAGGCTTATGGCTGGAACTTAAATAAAATCCCATCTCGAGAAATCAACCACTAAGGGGTTAAAAAGGGATAAATAATGTTAAAATCAATATGGGTGTCGTTATTGAGGTTTTATGAGAATATGGGATGTTGATTACAAAAATGTCATCAATTTTGAAATCCGATGGACATGAATAATTGCTTAATGATTAAATTTGCATCCGACAGCTGATCCCAAGTCATTGGCGTAGGGCTAGGTTCGGCAATGACTAGGGTTGCCAACCTTGAACTTCGTGAATCGTGATGTTAAATGCGGGACAAGGTTTTAAAAAGCGGGATCCAACTACTTATTTTTTTTTCAAGATTTCCTAAAAACTTCTAATCGCCCGTTCACACGGAGACATGTCGGATTCGATTTCAATTCAATATGAATGAGTTCACACGTGTATCCTGTTTTACTAGGATAGAAAAATCTAAGTAATAAATTTAGTAATAATACTTCTTCTACTGCACTTTTGATGTTTGTTTTAAGTGAAATATTCTTAGTGCGTTGTTCAATGAACTGTTCACGCACCATAAATTGAAATTAGTATTATTTTTGCGGATCGTCAGTTTTAAGGATTAGTTATACCGAAAAGCGGGATATTTAGCATCCCGTACGCACCCTGAGCGGGACGCCTCGTTTAGGGTCTCAGAAACGGGACGTCCCGCATATTGCGGGACGGTTGGCAACCCTAGCAATGACCTATGTATGTTCCTTTCTTGTAATTATTTTATTATATCTATTTCAACAATTAACACGTACCTACACGTTTAGTCTGCATATTTTATTTTTTATTTTAAAGCATCATTTTTGTCACCCCCCGGCATAGTTTAAAGCTTACCAATCCACTTGTTAAGATTCTACTTTATCGTAATTTGGGCCTGTGTCCTGTTAGTACAGATACCTATCGTTATGATTCCTATTACGGGCACCACTCTCTCACATCTATATAGGTTACTTAAAGGTGTATTGTTTAAGCTAATAATGTTTTGTACTAATAACCTAAATGTGATGAGAAAATAAATGATTGATTTCTTTATTATTTATTTACTATATAAAATAGACATAGACATAACGACTTTGATCGCGATAGCTTTGGAGCATTTTCTACTACTTTTCCATTTACACTTATCCATTCGCTTAATTATAAATGCTAAAGAAAGACTGCACTGTCAAGCTGTTCCTTTTCACGCGTAAACCGCTGAATCGATTTTAGTGAAATTTTATATGGACATAACTTGAACCGTGGAAATGGACATAAAACACTTTTTACTCTGATAAGTGCTAATTAATGGCACACTTACGGTAGTGCCATGTGGTCGCTAACTACAGGTCTGATAAGAAGGCTCAAGGTCACCTAGCGTGCAATGGAGATGGCTATGATCGAAGAGGGAAATGAGGAGATCCGTAGGAGAATTTAAGTTACCGACATCGCACCAAGGATTGCTCAGCTGAAGTGGCAGTGGGCGGGACTCATAGCGAGAAGAATCAATAGCCATTGGGGCAGAAAAGTTCTGGAATGGCGACCGCGCACCGGCCGACGCTCCGTGAGTAGTACCCCCACAAAGCGGACCGACGATCTGGTGAAGGTCGTGGAAAACCGCAGAGAGCGGAGAGCGCAGGACCGATCGTCGTGGAGATCCTTGGGGGAGGCCTTTACCCAGCAGTGGGTGTTATGTGGCTGAGACGACGAAATGGCACCACCACGCGATATCCTAAATCCGCGCGAAAACACTTTGACCTTGAGAGCGCCCTTACGTCTCGCTCGTAATAGTAGCGGTGCGGTTTTCGTAGTGCAAATGTAAAGCCGTACCCTACGTGCTATTGACTGTACATTTTACATTAGAAAAAACCACATCTCCAAATGACCAAAATTGCTCCAATGGGTAATTTTTTCAAAAAAAATTTTCATTTAAAAAATATTTTATTTCATTATGTCTATGATATTAAAGGTAAATATTACCTAGCGTTGTTAAATTAGTTTGCGAACATTCGTGGCTCGGGCGGTTGTCAAAAGATTTATAAGCACATTTTCACGATAAAATATAATTTTTTCACGTGAACTTCCAATGGTTCAACAAAAATATTGAATTACGAATATGCACTCGAGCTGACGATCAAAGCATGCGCTTCCATGCTCCGACATGTAAATAATACAGAAAGTCTTTCGTCGACGCAGTGCCTATAGCATCTTTGTACCCGTCAGTTATAGGCACGTCTTTTCATAAATTTTCTGAGTTTTATTACTGGCAGATGTTAGAATCAAAATACACAATAAAACCTCCTTAACGTCCCAGCATGGTAATGCTACAAAATCCCACGAAACGCATCTACCTCCAATAACGGTACGAATCGAAATAACCACGTTTTCCATCTCGTATTTTCCGTATTAAGTATTTTGTTGAAAGCCCTTTCCTTGCCGACCCCTCTTTGTACGCTATCCGATATCATCCCCTCAAAATTATGAAAGTGTATAAACATTTTCACGCCCCCAACCTCCCTTGATTTCCACGTTTCCCGTCCGTAAGTTATTATTATCAAATCAAGCCGTAGATACCTGAAAGATAACGCAACATGGCCCTCTCCCCCAATGTTAATGGAAAAATGAGAAATCGAGATTCCAAATCATTGTTTTACGATACCGTAATTTCGTTTACGAGGGTGACCTGTTTGTTTTTTGTTAGCGAAATTCGCTCGATATAGGCTTTCCCTTGGGTAATGTGTAAATTACATTTTTACAACCAAAGAAAAAAATAAACTTAATAGCTATGTCGTTAATTTAATAGCTCTATCTGTAGCCGAACATTTTATTGATGTCGAAGAGATACTGGGATGCTCCACTGGATTTTTTTTTTTCTAATTAATCGTCATTAAAGGCGTTTTTTACAAATAAATTAATTGCAACAGCCATGTCATATTAACACACTTTTATTTATTTTGGAATAAAGTGGAAAGCTATCATCTAGATTTTAAAAACTCTAAGTATATAAAGAAAATCTGGAAACGGTGTTAAAATCGGCCAAGTGCAAGTCAAACTCGCACATGAAGGGTTTCGTCTCTCACCAAAAGTTGCCTGGAAGAGATTGCTATGTAGCAATAAGGCCGCCTATTGTGTGTTCCTCTTTTTTGTCATTTTCTCTGTACGTGCTTGTTTTGTATCGTGTGCAATACCGGACTGATCGACCGTCTGGCTTTGCCGGCGTCCCTCCCTCCAAATAATAATAATAAATCGTTTGGAATAATGTTTATATTATTATATTAAATACACCTACCCAAAATGCTACTATAATTTTTGGCCTGCAAAAATAACTTTGCTTTTCATAGTGTCTGTAGGAATGACAAACTTATATTTGCGGTTTTGGCAAATGCGCTATAGCTCTGAAACTGCTAAATATGTTTCGATCAAACTAATTTTCCTTGAAAGTTTATATACCTATCTATAGATACCCCACACGTATAGGTTTGATGAAAAAAAAAATTTAAAGTTTCAGTTTCATGTATGGGGAGCCTCCCCTTAATATATACATTTTTTTATTGTTGTCTAAAAACCGTAAAGCGGTTTACAGAATACATCTACTTACCAAGTTTCAACTGTGTAATCCTCATAGTTTTGAAATAAAGTGGCTGTGACATACATCGGACATGACGAATCTATAAGGGTTTTGTTTTTGCCATTAGGCTACGAAACCCTAAAAATGCAAACGGTATTCGCGTGAATACTTTTGCAAACAAATTTCAACAGTTTTCAAAAGGTGCTAATGCGCAGTAAACTCGCATAAAAAGGCTTAACGAGTGACGAGACGATGTTTGCTGCAGCAGCCGTGCATTAAAAGAAAATTAACGAAATTTGATGCATGGATTATGTAAATCAACGCATATCCGTCTGTGCTTTCAACTATCACGTACGTTCTGGTATGCCTTATTCCCAATCCTATAAAGGCGAGAATAGCGCAACTGTTTCTCTGAACATTAAAGGAGTTTTGATAGCGTTGACAACACAATTTGTTGGGAGTTGTTTGGGAATATTCAGTGTTTTGCTACTCCCTTAATTAATTCAGTAAGGGGATTCGGCAGTTTGCGGCAAATATGCACTGTTTACCAACGGCTTGATGTGTTCCGTGGTTGTTGATTTGGTTTCGTGTACGCCATTTAATTTAATTTGCTTTTGGCAACGGTGTCGGATTAAGATCACTTATTTTTTGCCTTTTGATTAAAATTCGGAAGATAATTCTACCAATTTGTACTGCCTTCTACCTAACGCTAATAAAACAAATTGGTTACTTTAAATATAAATTTGCTAATTTTAGAATAGAATAGAAAAAACTTTATTTGATACACACAAAACAAAACATTTTCTTGTTAGCAGTTATCATTATTAAGAACAAAATTTGCATGCATCAAAATGGTCTCCGCTCAGCATATGTCTTGGCACTAACTAAGACGCTGGTCTTCCGCGGATGCCCTCTCTTATAGAAAAACCAAATAAAACTACAAATAAACTTATAGAAATTAAATAAAATAAAATGGCTATATGGCTTTATGGCGCTGCTAGCCAAACGATGCTATATTATTATTTTATCGGTATTTATTTTGTATATCAGTCAATTATATATTTTAATCTCTCCGAAAACTTGTCAGTGACGTCAGTCATTAGAATCTAGAAGTGCAACAGAGTGAGCTACGAGCAAGTGATGGATTTTGAGTAACTATCCTAATAAACATTTCAAGACCTATCATAGCCTCATATTATTTATTTTTCACTTGATTTCTAAGTATTAAGTAATATTTCGAAAAATCGATGTATCTGACAATGGTGTCTTTCAATTCCTTTGTTTAATACTTTTGCATCTTGTGTGAAGTTTAGAATGACTACTTGGTTGAGTTAAAATAGGTATCTTCAATGAAAGGTATGATCAAAATTTATTTAAAAATTTCCTTTGTTAAAGTTATCTGCCAGTATTCCTAGATCCAACGCCTCCGACATATTTTTTATTTTTTATTAATGACTGGGAGACTCCTAGCCTTCATCATACCTGATGTTAAGTATTGATAAGGCTGAAGATGGAAGCGAGCCTCTCCCGGAATCCTCAGCCACTGAGAAACTGGCTATCTTATCTTGAACTGCCGGAACATATGTACATATGTACAATATGTACCCCCGCTGGGAATCGAACCCGGGACCTCTGGGTCTGATACCGGTGGTTGTACCACTAGACCACAGAGGCGGTTAAATGTTATTTATAATTAATGATATACGAATGCGGGACAAGCATGTATACTATCAAATACACATAAATTCCAATAGGAAACTGACTCTGAAACATGGTATACACACAAGCTGCTAGATCTCCCGAATGTTAATATTCATTACGGCTCGCCCCTCGGGATATAACCAGACAAATTGACGACGACGCCGCCGACATACCACCTAGATAATAGTTGGAGACATAATTTGAAGATTACGGTAAAAGAAGTTTTACTGAACTTTTTGATAAATAACAATAAATGTCGGGCTGCTTAAACAATGAAAGAAATATCAGATTTATCTGAGTTAAATAGCTTAAAAGGACCTAGATACCAAACAAACAATAAGTTCATGTCATGATTTCCAAGGTGAATCTAAATTATCTAAATTAAATAGGTAAGTAATTTGACGACCTGATCGGCGCAGGAATACTAAGCCCGCCTTCTGCGCCAGAGGTCCCGGGTTCGATCCCCGGACAAGACAAATATAAGTTTGCATGAACATGTCTATTTGTTTTGGTCTGGGTGTTTAATATGTATATTAGGTATGTATTTACAAAAAAAGTTTATAAGTATGTTTGTTACATTTACAATACTAAGTTCAATACTATTGCTAATCTACCTATAAGTCGTTTTGGGAAAATGAGAAAACACACGAAAAAAGATACTTTATTTCTTAATATCTTATCAGCTATTTACTTTACTCTTATGTATCATACCTTATCGTGAAGGTTTAATTAGCCGTTTACTGCGTAACATCAATTTATCAACATGGGATAATTTATTTGTAAATACCTACTCTTTAAATACCTACTGCATAAAACTGTCATACAAACTAGTACAACACAAACAAACTATACAATACACGAAAAACACTAACTGCAAATATTATCGATTAAATAAATTCCAAACACAAAGAAACTTATTATTATACTATAAAACACCAATAGACAACGAATTCAATAGATTTTACACTTATAACTAGTCACGAAATTTCACATCACAATACAACTTTATTACCACAATTATTAGTCACTGTCTATTGTTCACTTTATTGCACTATTCTGCCGGCCGTCCCGAACATCTAGTATCCATAACACAAGTTCTTGAAACTTGAAACTTAGCGTGGGCTAGATAATTAGTTGGAAAAAAATAAACTTCTTTAGCAAACAAACAGCGTATTAGTCAACTTACAGAAATATTTTTGTAAATATTATTTCAGTTATAGAACGGAATAGTATAGAACGTGGATTTAATCATTCCGCAAATACATACATGTGCCATATACAATGAAAATAGAGATAGATAGCATAGTATTCGAATCCGATTTCGTGTCCGATAGTTTGTGATTCAGTCTGCTGGACACCATAAACAAAAAATATATACACTTAGCCATAAATAAGGATATTAATGACGTGCATATATGTATTAATAACACGTGTATCTATATACTTAATTCAGGTTCGCAAAATTTGTGACGACTCGATAGGGACTTTGGCGCGTAGTACGCGGCCGAGTAAGGTATCAAATTCGACTCGAGTCTATTTGTTCCGAAAACTATAAAATATACAAAATGTTAAACGTGATGATCACAAACTGCAATTAAAGATTTTTGCATTATTTGGAATTTTTCGTCGATCGACGAACCCGAGTATCGGGTTGTAACCGCCCTAGTTTTTAACTAATTGTGCATGCGCGGTTTACTTGCAAAATTTTATTTCCGTTAGTTAGCTGATTAACCAGCCTCCCAGATCTCAGCCCTCTTATTGACTAAAAATATCTGATGTATCTTACAAGGATATGTAACAATCTATTAAAATTCTATACATTACATCACGAAGTCCTCATTTCCCATTCAACTCGCACTAGAAATTAAACAGAACCCCACCAAGTTCAGAAACGTATCCAGAGAGAAGCTCAAAGTTTGAGATATCCAATAGATAATTTACCGTCACTCGGTTAGGTGCAAATTAATATTCATTACTGACAGTCTTGGATAAACCGCTGGTGCCTTGCTTGCCGTCTCAAAGGAGCTTGTGGCGTGGAGTAGGATCGAGCAGCTGCCATTTTGACGGCTTGAATACACCCTAATGATTATTTTGTTAGAAGCTTATGCCAAACGGGCTGGCAATCTTAGTAATTGTAGTTTGTGTTTTACTTACAGACTGCTGTTTTAAATAAATTGGTGGATGGAAGGGATTTTGAGGTTTCTGTGACACTATGAGTTGAGTTATTTTATGGATTCATTGACTTCTGGTTTTAGAATTGTTGTGTTCACAATACTGTTTTTACTAGAAGTTTTGCACTAAAAAACATGTTTATATTTTTATACACAGTGGAACTACATAATCAAATATTGATGAGTTAATATTTAGATACTCATCAGTCATCATATTTCTTTATAATTGCAAATCATAATTTGAAAAGGTTATTTAGTTCTAGCCAAAAACTTAAAAAATAAATCATCTATTGTTTAACAAAAACTCAAAGGAAAAACAGGTTTAACTCAATACTGAAATTAGTTTTTTACGGTACCTACATTGACATTTTCAAATGTAAAAAAGTAAATGTAACTTACATCATTTTCGACGGAATAAGCCGCATCTCTCTCCAGTTGTAATAATATGATATGGTAGGTGTAATTTGCAATCTTTTTGGTGTGGCTGGCTTATCTCCGCGCGTCATTCCGCTCTGCGAGGATCAAGTGTTCCGAATATTATTTTAATATTCGACGCAGCGCTTCAACCGGCTTAGCTACATAACACAATGCATTGGAGTTCACGTTATAAAAATGGCAGTTACGGGGTTGTTTGTTTTGGTGTTTTCTAAAGGTGTATTTTTTTACTGCTGTATTTGTTTAAAAATCAAGGTTATAAAATAATAAATAATCAAAATGATTTATTTGGTACAAAACACATTTACAATTTTAAGCGACGATAATGTCTGCGGTTAGTTATAAAGAAAACTGTGTTATGGGCCTTTTCAGAGTCTTTTGTTGTTGTTTTTGAATGCCAACTTCGAGCATTCGATGTTAAGATTCATACCTGATGTTAAGTATTGATAAGGCCGAAGATGGAAGCGAGCCTCTCCTGGCATCCTCATCACTGAGGAACTGGCTATCTTATCTCTAACTGCCGGAAAACAACAATGCTGAAAACATTGTTATTATGACGACAGACTTAGATAAGATAATAGTACTAGCTCGGTGGACGTCTGATACCGGTGGTTGTTACCATTAGACCACAAAGGCGGTTAAAGTATATAATTTTAAATAGTGATGTTAAAACATTCCACGAGCTCATACGCAAGTAAACATCAACTACTTAACAACACTAGTAAAAAAAATTGTAATGAAACCCAGATTGCAAACGGTCTTGGATTCAAAAGCAAATTAACTAGATGAAGCCGTACAACAAAACCTTACTGAAAGGCAAACAACATCGAAAAAGCGCCATTCGCGGCATCGCCACTTGAAAACTGCAAAACTCCAGCAATATTCAGTGCTCTCCAATTACTGAGGTAGAATACGAGAGGTGGGACTGCAGGGAGGCTAAACTGGCTGCAACCATCCTTAATAGAAAAAAGGTTGTCCTTAAAAGACCTTGTTACGATATACCTGATATTCTGTCTCCTGCTTTTAAAGGGAAATGAACGTGCGATATTGATTATAATCATGTATTATTTTCAGCTCTGAAAGCCTGTGGCCTGGGCGCTGGGCCTGCGATTTTTGACTATTGCGAATATGGGATGGGTGACCAAAAGTCCCGGTTGGTGACGTCCTACGAATACAAGTGTCACCACTCCCTAACATGCCTGGGATGTCGTAAGAGTCGACTAAGAGGCTCGACGCATTGAAAACCTGTGCGAGAGAAGGAAAACTTAAAACAAACCTTCTACCAATCCGTCTGGCCAGCGTGGTAGCCACAGACATAGATCTAAATAGACGACGCAACTGTATCTACTTCGCGTGCCCAGCATAAGCCAAAAACACTTATGACGGCTCAGTCCGCGTCCGACCGCTATCTCAGTGACAGCCAGCTGGAACGCTA
The DNA here is from genome assembly GCA_910589605.1 of Chrysoteuchia culmella. Taxonomy (NCBI): domain Eukaryota; kingdom Metazoa; phylum Arthropoda; class Insecta; order Lepidoptera; family Crambidae; genus Chrysoteuchia; species Chrysoteuchia culmella. Next base: position 16,419,480 of record OU342653.1, read on the forward strand.
TCTAAAATTTGAAAAAACGCCTAATTGTGCGATTAAAAACTGTAAAAACACCACATCTGTGAGTAACCGAATAAACGGAGACGTTTCCTTCCACCGGTAAGTAATTTTATAATAAATTTAAGCTTAATTTATATTAAAATCAATAAATTTTGTTATTGAAACCACAAAATGTACAAACGCGTCTATGCCGCTTAATTCGTAATAGACTGCGGGTTTTACTTAGCGCGATAAATTTATGTACTGCGTTAATAGGCAATGAATATCGAAGCAGCGTAAGCATTTTATACCGCGCTACGCGTAGCTTTTCAAAATTTAAATCGATAAGTGATGTCCACTCTTCAAAACACATTTCTCGATTATAAATTATAATCGATATTTAAAACAGAGGATTGATTGGATTGACAATTCGTTGCACAATAAAAAACTTCAAATGCATGTACACCTTACTTATTAAACTTTTTAACCGACTTCGATAAACGGAGGAGGTTATCAAGTCGTCTGTATTTTTTTTTTATGTATGCACCACGATAACTCCGCCAATTATGAACCGATTTTGATCATTCTTTTTTCATCTAATAGATCAAAGTTTCTATTTGGTCCCATGAAAAATTTACAGTAGAAGGTTCAGAAGTTTTTATAGAATCCTGAAAAAACACTTTGTTGTCCACTGATTGTTCCTGCTTTACGCGTCAATATCTTCACGAACTATTGATCTACTTCAATGATTATTTTTTATTCGCAAGAGTTTACTTTTGAGATGATCCCATTGTTACCAAGGTTACCATGTCAGGATCTGATGGTGGGATCCAGGGGAAATGAAGATACCGATTCATTATTAACTAAAATTACTTGCATCTAAAATACACGAATGTTGCAACGCAGATCGACTAAAGAATACTTTAGTCGATCGACTTAACATTAGCACGGAAAGAGATTTCCTATCACTATTAGCGTAAACGTCATTATAAGTACATAAAAAGTGGCACGCTCGGTTTTCATACAAATCGCGGTACTTGCGTCGTCTATTTAGATCTATGTCTGTGGTGGTAGCAGTAGGCTAATAGCCTCCTATGAACGCCACAATAGGCGGGAGTTAGGAGAGGCTTATGTCCAGCAGTGGACGTCCACAGGCTGATGATGGATGGATGGATGGACCAAAAATTTCCATCTCAAGCTCCTCCGTGCGGAAAGCACGTTAATTCGTTGGTTCCAGCTGTTTTGCATTCGTTAAAACCGAACATTTTGCATTGAGCCTGCGTGGTGTGTCATGGTCCATTCTCCTTGTCCATCTATATGTAGACAAGGAAGTGCCCCATTATTAAGAAGGCTGATGATGATGATGTTGAATGTTTTTAATTAATTGTGAAACTTAGCTCCTAAATCATTTTAACCGCCTCTGTGGTCTAGTGGTACAACCACCGGTATCAGACCCAGGGGTACCGGGTCCGATTCCCAGCGGGGGTATGTATTGTATTCGGTTTGGTTGGTGGTAGGACTTGGTGCAAGTCCGTCTGGCTAGCTACCACCATCTTATCTAAGTCTGACGCCATAACAACAATGTTTTCAGCATTGTTGTGTTCCGACAGTTAGAGATAAGATAGCCAGCTCCTTAGTGATTGAGGATTTCGGGAGAGGCTCGCTTCCATCTTCAGCCTTATCAACACTTAACACCAGGCTTGATTAATGCTAAGAGTCTCCCCGTCGTACATAAAAAAATATATATAGGTGTTAACTAAACACTATTTTTTCTGATTTATGTTCTTTTAATTGAGTCCGAGTGCGTGTTCACACTGCGTCCGATCCGAATCCACGAACTGTCAGTGCAAAGTGGCTGTAGTGGTTTTTGTATTGGTTTTATTGGTTTACGAAGAGATTGAATAATGGCTTTTCGGATTTAATGCAAAACCTCTCATACAAAAACTGCCTCTTCGGGCAAAATTCCTGGAGTTCAGGGGGCTACTTCTCTAATTTTAAAATTTATCGCAATCCCTTTCAATTCGTCATTTGAAAGATATTAACACTTCAGACCGTCACTATTTGACATTTGATAGGGATTGTGATCGGGACGCGTTTTGTAAGGTATTGAATGAACGAAATTGAAATGTCTAAGCAAAGTGGCAGACGAAAATATCTTTCAAATGTATGGAGAAGTATCAAATTAAGTGTTATTTAAAACATCATTCGTTCTGAAAGGGATTGCGACTATAAGTTACACAATTCCATAAATCACTATCACAATACCTTTAAAGGGATTGTGATAGGTTTTGAAATTAGACAGGGTGCAGATTGGATGCAGTGCGCAAATGCTCTTATGTCCCGGCTACACGCTCCGTCTTACCAGCATGCCTGCACAAACTGCCCCCTAATAGGCTATTTGATAGGTGTTGAAAATCCATTTTATATTATGAAGTAGAGTTTAAGGAACACAGTAAAACTTGTATTTGTTTTAAATTCTGGTACATATTTGCTGAAAAATATCAAATAAAAAAATTAATATTTAAATAGCGTGCCAAAACGCTACTTTGACAATATTGCGCTGCAATGGGGTCGGTGACGTCACTTGCCTGTATTCTGCATATCATCCACATACGTAGGCAAACGAGGATTACAAGCAGGTGACGTCATCATAAACTCGACGAGTCAGGAGCGTTTTGTGTCACGTGACAAACGTTTAAAAAATGCATTTTTATTTACGCGTTTTTTAAATAAATTTATTATTATTTTCAACTTACGTTAATAAAAAAAAACATTTTTAAACTCTTAATTTATACTGGTAACAGTAATTGACACTTTATTTTTCGCATTGTCGAATAGCCTATTGTCTATTTTCAAAATCTATCACAATCCCTTTCAAAGGTGTTGTGATTGTGATAGTTATTTCTGGAATTGCAATCCCTTTCGGAACGAATGATGTTTTTAATGACTATTCATTTGACATTTCTCCATACATTTAAAAGATATTTTCGTCTGTCACTTTGCTTAAACTGTTCAATTTCGTTCATTCTAGACCTTTCAAAACGCGTCCCGATCACAATCCGTATCAAATGTCAAATAGTGACGGCCTGAAGTATATGAATATCTTTCAAATGACGAATTGAAAGGGATTGCGATAGATTTTAAAATTAGACAATTAGCCCCTTGTTGTCGCAGGCAAAATGGAGCTTGTAGTCGGGACAATCCGGTACGTCTTACCTGTGCAAACCGGTTTGTGCAGGCAGGCTTTATGGTAAGTCGGTGTGTGTAGCATTCGCATGCGAATGTAATTCGAATGGTTAAAAAATACGTCTCTTGATCCGATGTCTGCCGTATTTTCTTCTATTAGCTTAAAAATAAAGTGTAAAATAAATTAATTCGGACTATGAAGATCGTTTCAATGTCGTAATTTGTATTCGTGGTAGACCGTTAGCATATACTAATTTCTGTGCAATAAGTAGGTACTGGTATAAAGCGACGAACATACTCTTTCAATTAATCTATAAAATTAATTTATCAAATAAGAATTAAAAAGGGAGCATAATTATAAAACAGAGAAATAACGTGATACATTATTATCGCCTATTGAAAGGACTTATTCCTATAGAAAATATAATGTCTGATCTATCAGGCGCCTGGTAGATCAGGCGAGACGCGGGTGCCGACGATGAATCACTCATATATTTTATTTCCTTTACATGCCGCCCAATAATAATATTGCTTATCAGGTAGTAAATGACGCCTACCGAGCGTTCCTCCGCTATTTTAATTTAGAAATAAAAATATAAATCTAAAAATTCGTAGAAATAAAAATATTAATTCCAGAACTATTGTACTATGATAATTTTTTAAAATATTAATTGTAAAAGTAAATATTTAAATCTACGAAAAAATATTAAAGGCCTTTCTTTATTTGTCACACACAACAAAATTATATCCAACTAAAACATACAACTTAATAAAGCCATTTCTACAATACAACCAGCTTTAAAATGATGTCGTGTTAATGTAGTAAAAATTATGAGACTTAATGCACACTGGGACCGCTCGCAGTCTTTAATTTTCAACGAATTATTTTCCCACATAATCAAATATCAACCACAAAACTAATTCCTGGCATTCTCTCAGAGCTAGACGCCACGAGCTTGGTGTTTGGTATAAGCGACAAAACCTGACGTTTTACATTTCTAAAAAAATACATTTTTTTTATCTAGTACCATCCCACGACTTTGTAAGCGTTGAAAAATTTCTCGTTTTTCGCTTTCAGCATCAATTGCTTTCTATTGTTTTGTTTGTGGTTGGCAACGCAAAGTTTTTTATGGATGGCGCTTCGTACGCTTGTTTGTTCCTAAATGGCCGACGTTTGACTTGTAAACAATAAAAAAAAATTACGGTTTGTGTGATAATCCGGTTGTATAACTTTGAAATGGATGAAAACAACTTATTGTTTCTGGCATGTCTCGGAGCTCAAGGCGGAATTAAAACGGCGGGGTGCGTCGACCAAAATCCATTTTTTTAAGGATCTTTAGGTAATTTTTTAATCCTGTCATTTTTACAGCCAATCAAGCAGCACTTGGTTATTTAAGAGAATAAAATTAGTGAATTATTTCAAACACTATTGATCTAACAGGTTTCTTGGAACAAGCGTACTCAGCGCCACAATGACAGTTGCCAGCCCCATTAGATAAGTGTTTTTTTTTATTTAACCACATTTACATGTTTATTATTTCTTCAAGCTTATATTTGTTTTAGAGCTCGCTTAAGATTATTCTACTATAGAATAAGATGCTCTTTGAAAAAGAATAAGATGCCTAATCATTATTTAGTTTGAGTTACATAGTTCGTTCTGCCATCTCCGTTAATCCTGACGTACTGCAGGAATATCAACCAGGTAGGGGTAATACCCACCTGGTTGATATTCCACGTATGCGTGCAAAGCGCTAATCTTCGTCTGTTATTATTATGCAAGCCAGGGCGTATTGTAAAGAATAAAATGAGCCTTTTTTCACAGCAAAAATAAGAACGCTATATTCATTTATGCTTATGATAAATATTGGCCACAAGTGAAGTCACTGAGAATTCACTTGTGGCCGAGTTAATTTTTTCCAATATTTTTCTATTTAATATTTATCATAAGTATAAAAATAGCATTGAAAAATGCAAAAATGACAAAATCATAAATTCATTTATGCTGTTTCTCAAAAGCGTTTTTTAATAACGATCGCTTGCTCATTCTCCTTGGACCGAGCCTGTAATGAGGTTTCCCGTCGCTACCACTGTTATCCCTGTATTTGATACACCTGTTATAACCGCTATAAAAGTGTAAATGTATTCTATTTACATAAACGCGCATATATGTTGTTGTTATTAGCATCTTTGACCTAGTTGAATAACACGCATGTAGCATTTAGCTGTTTTTTTTTATTTTTTATTTATTTAATTTCAACATAAAAATTCTTCAAGTTAATATTGTTATAACACAGTGTCATATAAAACTAAATTGATTGTAGAAATTGTTCAAATCTCGATCGCTGGCTCTTTCTCCTTGGACTGAGCCTGTAATGAGATTTCCCGTGTCGCCACCACTGTTGTCCCTGTATTTGACACACCTGCTAAACCGCTATAAAAGTGTAAATGTATTCTATGTATATAAACGCGAATATAAAATTGTTGTTATTGACATCTTTGAGCTATTTAAATAAAACGCATGCATTTAGCTGATTGTAGAAATTGTTCAAATCTCGAACGCTGGCGCCTTCTCCTTGGACCGAGCCTGTAATGAGATTTCCCGTCGCCACCACTGTTATCCCTGTATTTGATACACCTGCTATAACCGCTATAAAAGTGTAATAACACTAATGGCATTCGCATGTCTTTATTTATATCCTCTCGTAAACGCGTTGTAATTTATTAAGGTGCGCTACTTTGTTTAATTCTAATGGAAATTATTATGAATGTGCCATTAATTTCGTGACCTGGATTGAGATAACACCATAATGAAATGAAACAGTTAATTCTGTAATGGAATATAATTGTCATACAATAGTAAAAGTTTCCACTGGGACATTTATTTCCGTTTTTTGAGACATCGGAACTATATTGGTGATTAAATATAAAGCGCAGAGAGCCTAATCTAAGACTGACTTTTAGTAGCAATTTCTTATCCTCTTGATTTCAACTTTTATCCATTATCTATTTATTCCTGTGCAAATTTTAAATAATGCACCCTTGGATTCACTGATGAACCAGTGAACCAATTCAGTTAGATCTTTTGGGTGGTTTATGTCATTAATATTTTTCCAGCTCTTTACACAAAATTCTCAATGCTTCCTTATATCAACTCCCATAAAGAGTGTAATTTATCACACAATATTAAATTATAAAACATTAGCGGCCGCTCGCGGTAACCGTATCCGAACGCAATAATAAATTAACTTTGTGAAGGTAGACTTATAAGTAGCTAGTCAACCCGTGACCACGGCAACTGAAAAGGTGCCGAAACGTCGGGAAACCAAAAACCCGCAAATAAACCGAAAAATTATAGTACCAAATATAATTCAGGTAAATACATCGCACTAAATACTCCGAAAAAGTTTTGTTAATTTCAATAAGAAACTTAAGATGTGCTTATCCCTTCAGTAGTTCCGGAGCCTAAACAATGCAAACAAACAAACAAATTAAAAAAAATCAAATCTTTCCTCTTTATAATAATAGTTGTACAAGATTGGTACAAATTCCCAAAAACCCGTGAGAATGAAATTAAAGTCATATCTCATAGAACGGAGACAATTTTATTGATTTAGGTAAAGGTATTATATTACTACATAAATAACTCTATAGCGCCATGCAAGAGGGCACAACGCCATCTAGAGGTGACAGATGGGAGCAAATGCGACATACCGCCCACCAAGGACATAGTCCTTAAAATCCGCCCACCATGAAAGTACATACAAGACTAGATGGTGGCTAATGTTAACAACAATTTCAGTAACAACGATAATATCTAGTTTCTATAATATAACTTACATATTAGGACATCGAAATGATATAACAATAACAGCTACACTTTTAAAAAGAAATGGCTAAACTGAAATAAACTTTGAAATAGATCACATTAAAATTAATATTAGTTCATTACATTGCCTAAATGAAAAATTAAACAAATAACAAACAAAACAAGTCGATTCCTTTAGACAATTGAAGATAATGAAACAAATATGACATTATATTTAAATTAAAATCAAATAAAACAAATCACCATACAGCATCGTGTACAGGCAAAAAACATAACTTTGAAGTTGGATGTTTAATCTAAGAATCCTTGCAACGAACTGAGACAACACGTATAACATTGTCCTTACCAGGGTGCAATGTTTCAATGCGGCCATATAGCCATTTAGCTGGAGGTAAACTGTTCTCTTTGATGAGCACGACATCTCCAATCTTGAAGTCTGGAGTTCGCATAGACCATTTTCGTCTTTGGAAAAAGTTCGTCAGGTATTCTGAAGACCAACGTTGCCAAAAGCTTTGTACCATTCTTTGTGTCAATTGCCAACGCCGTAAAGTGCTAATATGAACGTGTTGTTCATAGTTATAGTCCGGAGCTAGAACTAAAGTTTCACCAACAAGAAAATGTCCAGGGGTGAGAGGTGCAGTATCACTTGGATTTGAACTAGCTTGCGACAAAGGCCTCGAATTGAGGCAAGCCTCTATTTGTATAAGAACCGTAGAAAGCTCTTCATAGGTGAGTGTAGAGTTGCCAATCACACGCTTTAAATGGTGTTTAACACTCATTATACCTGCCTCCCACAACCCGCCAAAATTAGGAGCGTGAGGGGGAATAAAATGCCATTCGGTTTGGTTACTGGCTAAGGTGCGTGCGATCTCGACAACGACTTGAGATCTTTCGTTAAGGAACGACCGTTGCAGATCCCGAGCTGCACCAACAAAGTTTGTGCCGTTATCACTCCAGATGTGAATGCAATGACCACGTCGGGCAACGAATCGTTTGAATGCAGCTAGAAAGCCTTCAGAAGTCAAATCTGAAACGGCCTCGATATGTACGGCTCGTGTCGACATGCATATAAATAAACAAATGTACCCTTTGTACGATTTGTGTCCACGACCCTTTGATACCCGTATGTTAATAGGGCCTGCGTAGTCCACACCAGAGTTTAAAAACGGCTTGCTGGGAGTAACTCTACAAGATGGCAAATCTCCCATTAATGGATTTCGTGTCACACCCGCATAACGAACACAATGAACGCAGTTGTGAATGTGAGATCTAATTAATGTTTTGGCTCTTATGATCCAATAACGCGTTTGTAAAGAACGCAGCATCAGTTGTTGTCCTCCATGGAAAGTTTTCTCATGAGCATCAGCTACTAATAACTTAGCCAATGTTGAATCGTGAGGTACAACGATTGGATGTTTGCTGTCGTATGATAGTTTCGAATGACGAATTCTGCCACCTACTCGTAGGATTCCATCAACGTCGAGAAAAGGTGATAAGGAAATAAGGGAGCTATTCTTATTAACCTGCTCCTTAGATCGTAGAGCTTTGATTTCATCACCAAACCAAGCATTTTGACATCTTTTAATGCATATTTTTAAGGAGTCCTTTAGTTCTGATACTGTTAGGTAAGGCAGTAGTGGGGTATTCAATTCACGAAATTTTCTCATTATAATAAATCTTCTACAAAATGCTATCACTCTTACTAATCTTCTTAAAGAAGAATATTTATCCCACAGTCATCTATCTTCATCTTCGCTAGATATTGCTGCGACATGCGACTTTATAGTCTTTTCTTCTTCGCGTCTTTGAATGGAACTTGGCTTAGTGTATACTATGACGTCGTTAGATAACCATGCTGGTCCTTGCAACCACAGATAACTCTGTAAAAACTCAGACGGCGTCACTCCCCGGGAAGCGATATCCGCGGGATTATCCTTCGATTGAACATGGAACCATTGAGTGCCGTCTAACAGAGTGAGGATTTCGGAAGTGCGATTGGCCACGAACGTTTTCCACCGGCTTGGATGGTCACTCAGCCAAGACAACACGACAGTAGAGTCTGTCCACGCATGTAAGTAAGATTTTGGAATGTTTAAAACTTCAGAAATTTCCCTCAATAGGTTGCTAAGAAGGACCGCGCCACACAGCTCGAGTCGGGGAATGGAAATTTGCTTTATAGGAGCCACTTTCGATTTAGCAGCTACAAGGTTTGTCCGTACATTACCCAGCGAATCGATAACGCGAATATACACAACAGCGGCATAAGCAACGTTGGAGGCGTCACTAAAACCGTGCAATTCCACTCTCATGTCATCTACAGTCGTGTTAAGCCACCTCGGAATTTGAAAATTATTTAATGTTTCCAATTCGTTACGATAACCTTTCCACTGTTTTAAGAGTTCCAGAGGCAGTTCCTCGTCCCATCCGATGCCAGCTATCCAGAGCCTTTGAATGAAGACCTTGAAGGTAATTATGCACGGTGTTATCCACCCTAGAGGGTCATAAAGCTTTGTTACTTCGGATATTACCGTTCTTTTTGTTTCAGATGCAGAAGGCGACGACAGCGGCGGTGGCGGTGGAAGCTTAACCGAGTAGTTGAATTGATCCTTGGATCGGTTCCAGATAAGTCCTAAAACTTTTGTTACTTCATCTACCTTTATTTCCACATCCCTTCCTGAATGTTCCTTAAATATTTCTAATAACATGTCCGAATTGCTTGTCCATTTTTGTAACTTAAAACCTGCTTTTTCTAGCAGCGTATTTAACTGCTTGTAGACTATAATTGCTTCATCTACTGTCTGACAACCCGTCATGCAATCATCTATATAAAAGTCATGTTTCACTATATTGGCAGCTAAAGGATATTTATGACCATCGTCGTCAGCTATTTGCTGTAAAGCTTTGACTGCCAGATAAGGAGCACTAGAGGTTCCAAAAGTTACTGTCGATAACTTATAATCCTGAATTTCGTCACGAGGATTTTCCCTCCACACTATTCTTTGAAAATCCGCATGCTCTTCTGTTACTCTTATCTGTCTATACATCTTGACGATGTCAGCGCCTAAACAAATAGGATGTAAACGCCATTTTAAGACAACGTGCCGTAAATCTGCTTGCAATTTGGGTCCTATCATTAAGGTATCGTTTAAAGAAACTCCGTTTTGTCCTTTGCACGATGCATCAAATACCACCCTCAATTTGGTAGTGGTTCTCTCCTCCCTAATCACCGCGTGGTGGGGCAGATATACGGCATGTGGATTTTCTTTTTCGTTTTTGTTGGATATCTTTTCCATATGTCCAAGGCTCAAGTATTCATTAATGACATCTGAGTACCTCTTTTTGATTTCAGGATTAGCAGAAAACTTCCTTTCAAGACCTTGAAGCCTCTTGATTGCAATGCCTTTTGAATTGCCATACTTACACGGAGGATCGTCATATCGAAATGGAAGACTCACGACATATCGACCAGTATCATCTCGACGAGTAGTAGCAGCAAAATATTCTTCACATGCTTGCTCTTCTTGAGTCAAGCGTTTCTTGAGCGAATACGGCTCAGGCTCAAGTTCCCATAATCTTTTAAGTAGGTCGTCTTCATCCACCCTTGCATGCATACTTATAAGTACGTTGTGACAGTTATGACTCTTAGCTTCAATTTCTCCAGAAAGGATCCACCCAAGGTACGTATCTTGAGCAATTGGGGTACCTTGTGGACCTTTCATGAGACCCTCTTTCACAATATGACAGTAAATGTCAGCTCCTAACAAAACGTCAATTTTGTTAGGGGAATTAAAATGAGGATCAGCTAAATTTAACGTACTTACGTCAGGCCAATCGACTAGTGTGAAATGCCTTTCAGGCAACACCGACGTCAATGTCCCAAGCACATGGGCTTTAACTTGAATGGAAAATGAGGGGTCGAAAAGTGACTGAATTTTAAGCGTTACCGTATATCTCGAGGTAATGCCACCTTTCCCCCCACCTAGGCCAGATATGGCGCTAGTGGTTGCTATTTTTTGAAGCCGCAGCAATTGAACAGCAGCCTCAGAGATAAACGAAGCTTGAGAGCCCTGATCGAGCAGCGCCCTCAATACTTGTTTCGACCCATCTTTCGACTCAGCCTTTATAAGGGCTGTGGCTAACAACACTTGGCGGCTAGCTGAACCTTTCGAAAAATGGGTGGCTATATTTGTGGTCTCGTCCACTGACACAGACTCAGTTTTGGTATCTGAAGTTGCAACTGTTGCGGCAACTACTGTGTCAGTTTGGGTCTTGGGATGCAATAAAGAATGGTGCTTTCGTTTACATACACGGCACTTTGAGAAAACGCGACAAACTTTGTTTGAATGGTTGTATCCGAGGCAGTTGAAACACAGTCCTAAAGTATGGACAATGCTACGACGCTGATCAACATCCTCTTGTGCAAACTTTTTGCAATTATACAACTTGTGTTCTTCCGAACAGTGTGGGCACGTAATAGGAGTAGTAGTATGCAAAACTTTAGGATTAGAAATATTAGGTTGCGAAAATCTAGGTTTATATTTGGGTTCGACAAATTCTAAAGCGTGGAAACGAGCAGTTAAAAAAATCTGGAATTGTTTAAAAGATGGTAAATCATCAGTACTATTACTGACCTGCAATTCCCACTGCTTCCGTGACTCAACGTCCAACTTCAAACTTACGACATATATTACAATGACGTCCCAGGAACTGACGTCGATGCCCAGATTCGACAATTCATGTAAACAATCAGTTGTAGTATCGACCAGTTCCTTTAAAGCGCTAGAAGACTCCTGTAACATATTACGCAAACCGAATAAACGTTTGAAAATACAATTTGATATGAACTTCTTATTATTGTACCTAGTTGTTAACACATTCCAACACTTTTCATAATTATTTTTGGTTACAGGCAAATGCCTAATTAGTTGCTCTGCTTCGCCAGACAGTTGCGATTTTAGGTAATGGAGTTTTTGTACATCGTCCAGCGACCTATTGTCGTGCACAAGCGAAACAAATAAGTCGCGGAACGAAGTCCATTCAATATACTTTCCGCTAAAGGTCGGCAACTTAATTTTAGGTAGTTTTAAAATCGATTCCCTTTTAGAAGTATCGCTGTCGGGTGAGACATTGCAATCTGTACTAGTTGTTGGTAATGCATTCTGAAGTTCAACCTTATAATTTATAAACGTGTCGAACACTGCTTCAAATGACTCTGTTTTCATATAGTTTGTCTTATCCAAAACATCTGAAGTGTAGTCGCTCATTAACCTTTCATGTTTTTCCACAAAGTTGTTATATTGTTTTTCCAGAATTTCTAATCTTGCATTTAAATAATTGACAGTTAGCCGCTCTTTTGGTGATTTCTTAAAATGAATGAAACCTTTTTCGATTTGGTTTTTTATATCAACCAAAACTCGTAGACTTGCCTCCATGGTAACCACAAACAATCAGTCTTCCAGTCAAGTGTCAACTTCTTGTTGTTATGACGTCTGCTGTCTGAACGTCGTCAGTGTCAATGAAAATAGTGGATGAAAATTTTCCAAGTGTTTGAAGGGAAATGTCAGTCGATCCAAAATTTGGCATGGATTCCCCGTATCAACCAAATTCGAAGAACTATTCTAAGTCCTAAATTCTCTCTAATATTTTACAAGTCCACTTTTTCTTTTTTTACTAGACACTGACTACTTATCAAGGATTGTACTTACAGTTTTTAGCCACTTTATACTTCACTGTACTGGAAACTGCACTGTATTTTTTTTTGATGTCAATTCATTGCTTCACAGAGACGAGTTGCGATCCGAGCAAACCAACCATTTTCTTCAATGTACACTGATTTTCACATTTACTACTACTTGAATTTAATTGTATGAGTTTTCTTCAAAAACCGCCCTTCGGCTCGTTAGGACCTTGTACAAGATTGGTACAAATTCCCAAAAACCCGTGAGAATGAAATTAAAGTCATATCTCATAGAACGGAGACAATTTTATTGATTTAGGTAAAGGTATTATATTACTACATAAATAACTCTATAGCGCCATGCAAGAGGGCACAACGCCATCTAGAGGTGACAGATGGGAGCAAATGCGACAATAGTATAGAAGAAAAAGTAACCACATTCTTCTCCGTGGTCTCACTAAAAACAGTGCTATTCTTTTCATAGTTTTAAAGATAATTGCGTAATTAGAAAGATACAAACAAGTCATTCAATTTTATATAGTTAGAGTAGATAGAAATCATTTTACAATAATTTTACTCTGTTTTTTATATTCCGATCCTATTTCCGCAGGCAGATGCAAATATAGTCTAAAAGTTGCGCATTTAAATATCTCACAATACGTATAAATTTATATTCATAGACACTTCATGCTTCGTAAGCCTGAGATCAATACAAAGCTAGTAAGAAGCTACTATTACGGCAGGCAAATCCTTTGTCTCTTGTCCTGCGTTATTTAGGGTCCCATTGACATGTAAATTCCTTTAGGCTATTAAATTTGCATTCTAATTAAAACAGACACCGGTACTGGCTCCCGAAGATTCACCTGAATTTTTGCTTCTGAATGGTTATTTAGAATTTTGAGTAACAATGTTCTTTCCGTTCTGATTACACTGTTTTACTACCCTTCTTCTTGCTTCCAATAGTGCTTACTAAAACTATATTACTATGGTTTTATACGTATTTTGTTATGTTATAAAAATGGCATAATGAAAAAATTTCGGGTTAAAATACAGGATGGTTTAAATTAGATCAGCCCAGCAGCAGCTTTCTTTGTAGCGTTTCTCAAAATAATTGTATCTTCATTTACACATTTATAGAAGTATCTTATCTACCTCTGATATTTTTAAGTCCATTGAAAATAACTTGAAATAAACTCCAAACAGGCTAGTGCAGTTTCCGCACTTTACAACTCGCATCTTATTTCTGCAACTGTAAAAGTGTGATAAAAAAGTATTTTTAGGTATCCAACCAAAGGTACTAATAATAATATGAGCAATGTATCTTTGACACTGACCTGAAATAAAACAGTCGTAAAGAACATTTATTGTTAAATAATAATTGCATACCATCACACCAATTATCTAGCCCACGTTAAGTTTCATGAAGAACTTGTGTTATGGATACTAGATAACGGATAAACATTTTTTTATAAATACATATATATTATACATATTAAACACCAGACCAAGACAAATAGACATGTTCATGCACACATATATTTGTCGTGTCCGGGGATCGAACCCGGGACCTCTGGCGCAGAAGGTGGGTTTAGTACCCCTGAGCCAAACAGGTCGTCTTAAAACATTTAAAGTCGCAAAAAACATTTCAAGTATTTAATCCTTGGAAATGATTACATTCACTGGCCGTGCTTCATCGGCCGAGGTAGGTGAAGCGACGCGTGATAATGCATTATTTATACTACTTTATACAACCAAAACAAATGCAGATACTAACGAAAAATAAGAGGAGCCTTTATTCTCAACAACGAAACGTGCCTGTTGAATAAATAACACAAATAAAAATCATAATATAAATGTTCAAGGCTCGAATATTTCACACTTTGTCGAGATCACTATAACTAAGATATATTTTGACACGGTTTTCTGTCGAATGTTTTCGGTGCGAATGTTTCTACTTATCTTTGTTTGTAAACGAATCGGGACAATGCTGCATTATTTTGTATTTCTTTTTTTTCATTTCTTTTTACTTATCGTTTGTTCTCAAGATGGGAGTCGATCTCTACAAAAAACTACAGAGGTTTATACGAGCTAAAAATTCGGTCGCGACAGACATTACTTTTTGCAGCACGCGTTCGAAATATAAAAAAAAACATTATGTGCAGTGCAGTGCAACCAATACTTGATTGGAAGATTTTTTCTGAACTCAAATAGGAATGCACCAACCTTAACAAGATCGTGTACAAAAACAATTTTGAAATTATTAAAAGTTGCACAACATTTTTTTTTTTAATTCATATTTTATCGACACTGATAGACATTGCCAATATAAGTAATTTTACCTGACGAAAGATAAAGCTGTTAGCCCGTATCTGAAGTTTAATTAATAACTAGTAGATCAGCTTCTTCATGTCCAGTTAATTGTTGGTTGGTTTAACTTAACTCTGACTATTAATTAAGTAGTTTGTCGACCAGTATTTTGCTATTGTACATTTTTGTTAATTCATAGACTATTTTTAATATCACGATTAGATAATTTCTGCTTTACATCACTTATCTAGAACACATCACTATCAAATTTATAACATTTTGATACTTGACTAAATCCGAGAACTGGAATCAAAAATAATAATGGTGGATTCTCCAAATGCTTTTTTGTCTGGTCTTCTCACTCAACATAATAGTTTTCAAACACTCTGCAATAAGTGTTATGCGTGTCAAGATTTCAATATGGATAGAAGCAGCTATAACGGCTATATTATTGAAACCGAAACATATTAAAGTTCCGTCGCTCAATATCTAGATGAGGCTAAGTTCCTCGCGGAGTGCCATTATGTTCCATTTGAGCGTAAAATATCTCAAACGTTACATCAGGCATCAGAACATGATATTTCAATATCTTTTTGCAGTAATTTCATGATGGAGTTATAGTAAATGGATTATAACTGGATGAAAATATAAGATTTATTTTAGATTTATAATACAAACACGTTGGAAAGGGTTTTAACAAATTAATCGTATCTACACAAAAGCGTAGAATATCAAATGAGGGAAATGTTTTGGTTCATATTCATACGAACGCGCATGTTATCTTAATGTAAATATAACCGAAAATTTTAATTGGGATCGTCATCGAAAAGGGAAAATAATTATACAATTTGTGTTTACCCAACATTACCTGAACAAGCTTCCCCTGCTTCTCAACAACACGATTGCTTACGGAAGCACCCACTCAGCATATTTCCAACAACTGTATCTAATTCAACTTTGTATTATGCCTATTTGCAGTACCGTTTACCGTTTCGTCTACTACAACTTGATTTAGACAATAATCATCCTTAATCCTTTTGACAGAGAGCTCAGCGTTAAGTATTGCATCCCGAGCCGGTTGTAAATTTAAATTGGTTTCATTATTGCCGATATTAGTGCGAAGTTTACCCGCCTGATTGGGTTAGATATACACAAAACATTAGCGAACTTCATTCGGGTAATTTTGATGTGCTTGATTAACTCTAAATTGCACTTCGAATGCTGGAACGGATGTTTCAGTTTTGTAAACACGTTTGATTTATGGATAGCCGGTACTATGTGTTTTAATTTGATACAATTAATAAGTCTAATCGATTATTAGGCAATGTAATTTACAGAAAAGAGTAATTAATGTCTTCTTATATTGCCTGAACGTGTTGCAGAATACGAAGCTGAAAGAACCAAACTCGAATACTCTTTGTTTTGATAAAGTGCGAAGACAAAGGATCGCCTGAGTAAATAGCGATAACCCAAGATTTTACCATTTTACCACTTGGGTTATTTTCGAAAAACATTATCAGTAGCTCCAACCTAACCGTATATGTTAATTAACATACCTGCCATTAGTTCTACCTTCACTTCGAATTTCGGGGCATCTAATTCCCGATTCCTGATATCACCCGGACCCATGTCTCGTGAATTACTACCATAATCTGTGCCCAATTCCCTATTATCTCTTGTGCCAGTTCACACTACAATTGGAGTTTTTGATCCTGTTAAACTCAAGTTGTTAATTAAAGCCTTGGTACCAACCGGGTTACCTTTGTTACGTCAAATGATAGTACCAGTAATGAAGTGGGGTTTGTATTGTCCCAATACCAATGGTTTTGTTAGGGATTCACTTTAAAAACTTGTCGTGTTTGCACAAAAGGTTGGGTTCATTAAAACAACTGAATGCTAATAATACTGTTTTAATAATATGATGCTGTAAATTATTTTAATCTCAATTTTTTTTTTATGTATGACGGGGAGACTCTTAGACTTCATCATACCTGATGTTAAGTATTGTTAAGTCTGAAGATGGAAGCGAGCCTCTCCCGGTATAGTCAATCACTGAGGAACTGGCTATCTTATCTCTAACTGCCGGAACACAACAATGCTGAAAACATTGTTGTTATGGCGTCAGACTTAGATAAGATGGAGGTAGCTAGCCAGGCGGACTTACAACAAGTCCTACCACCAACTAAACCAAATACAATATGGGAATTGACCCCGGGACCCCTGGGTCTGATACCGGTGGTTGTACCACTAGACCATAGAGGCAGTTTCAGTTGGCGTTAATGTGATTAATCATTCAAGCCTAATCATAATTGCCTCTCAACTCATGGCTAAAGGCAATCGCATTAAAAAGTTGATTCATTTGTACACCATTATATTCACGATGAGAAAAAATACCAACAGCATCCATATATTCAATGCACGTCAAACATCCACCAATAGGGAGCTTCAACGCCAAAAGGCAAGCGGGTATTTTACCTCGCACGCTCGTTCATCACAATTCATTTTGCTTTCCTTCCACAATTCATTGTTCAAAGCTGAACTGACTGTGCCACAGACTAAAAATAATGGAACTGAAAGTTTATCACCTCTGGTAGCTGACTGGATGTTGGCTATGCTTACTAGCCAGGCTGTGGCAAAATACCGACTATCGCCAGCGGAAAATACTCGCTCGCCGGCGAAGTGAAATAGATGACCGGTGTGAAATATAGCTTATGAAATAAATTAAGAACCAAATGACTTCAGACTAATTTATTAAATAATGGAACGGGTATTTTGTTTTGCGCCAGCTCTGATTTTACTTTTGTCGAGCTATAAAACATTATGCTCTTTTTCGTTAGTATATCTGAAGAATAAATTTATATTTAAAGCATATCCATCGGCATTAAATTTCCTTGAGTGGTTATAATTAAATGTGGCACTTATGGGTCGTATTTTATTCATCGTTTTTTTTCGCCTTATAGTAAAATAAAATTCATTTATTTTTAAACGCTTTACAAATACAGTTAAAACTGACCCATTTAAATCTCCAAGTTGGACTCGCTTTGACTGATTTTTCATAAAAAAAGTTGAGAGGAAATAATTTTATGTGAATGTCTTTACTATATAAATCAAGCACTGGAAGTATTAACCAAAAAATCTGTATTTCGACGCAAACGTCAACTAAATTATATAACAAGACATTGAAATGTAAATGCCATATATTTATGGAGCGAAAAAAATCTAAATTTATGATAAATGCACACTTAAAAAACCATTGCATAAATTTCACTGTTTTTTCCGCCCATATGTGGGTCAATCGCAACATTTCATATTTCACAAATGAAGACAGTAGCCAATGAAAATATAAATCAACAATGGAAATTTACACCAAAAAGTCCGTATTCCCTCGCAAACGTCAACCAAATTGACATTCCACCTACGCAAACACTCCCAGGATTTTGATGGCAACAGAACCTGTTTGGATTGAAGTCCATTACCATAATTAACAACAAACAGCACCTTGCAACGATGACAAAGTCAAACATGACGATATCGTTGAAAATTGGGTGCAAATAATAATATCTGAATCAAGGTGTTTGGTTTTGGGGATGGGCTTTGGCATGGATAAGGGTTGGTACAGGTGTTATTAAAATTGTTTGTGTTTGTAAAGGCATATACATACTTGCACTTGAACGTGAATTTGAAATTGAGGCTGTTTGTTTAGTATGTTTATATCACAAATATGAAATTGAGTGTCTGTTTGTTAGTTACGTTAATATTTCGTTATGAAGCATTTGGATCGTTTGAATTGGAAGACAGATTATCAGCATACACACATCAAAAAAAGTATGTGATCACTTAATGAGTTTCATACAAAATACCTGTGTTGCAGAGGGATTATTAAAGTAAATCTTGACCGATATTTTTTCAATTTGGTACCTTTCAAAAGCTAGAATGTTCAACATTTCGACTGTGTATGTCATTTATTTTGCAAAATGTTTGTTTTAAACTACTTAAAACTTTTTTGTTCAAGACTGCACATAAAGTAAAAACAATCGTTTCACAAAAAATAAAAAACAACGTCGAAATGTTGTACATTCTAGCTTTTGAAAGGTATCAAATTGAGAAAATATCGGTCAAGATTTACAATAATAATCCCTCTAGGAAACAGGTATTCTTTGTGTGAAAATCATTGAATGAACGCAGGCTTTTTTATGTGTGTAGGTTTTAATAGTAATGTTAAATAAATAATAGTATAATCAAGGTTGGCAGTCTTTACAATATCTCATGCTTTTGTTAAGAAGTTAAGTGCGTTTCTTTCTCCTTTAGCTCACTTGAATAAAGTCTAAGCAGTTACTGACGGCCGCTAGCTATAAATAAATTAAATGATACTACTAAATTATAATTGATAATCAAGTTTTCGCAAACTTGCTCATTGTTATATTCAAAGTCATTTGAGTACATTTTTGCATTCTATACGACGTGGGAATATTTATAGCGGTCGTATTATAAAATATATGTATGGCCGCCTGGCTTCATAAAATTGAAGATCAAACGAACTTAACAAGTGAAGTTCGATCATAATTATGTGGGCAGCTTTATTCGATGCGATTAGGTTTAACATGGTGTAGTAGCGCCATCTACTGTATTAGACATGCGCGATAAGTTTAAAGTCTTTTTTTTCTACTCTATGGCAACCCTATCCCTCTACATACCTACTCGAGGAGGGATGTCACAGCATTTACTCACTATTTATTTTATAATCATTGTTTTATGGGTTTTGGGATAGTTTTATTTTATAATGGGTGGGAGTTTATTCGAATGAAGCTGCTCACATAATTATGATCGAACTCCACTTGTTAAGTCCGTTCGATCTTCTAATAAGTATCGCAGCTTCATTCTTTGCGAATAGGTTTAACATGGTGTAGGATGTTTAAAGTAATGATTTTAAAATGAATAAGTGCAATTGCATTACAACGTTGTGATACAATATAACAAGGTAAGTATTACAATCAAATTTTATTATTTTAGTTTTATAATAATTAAATTGTAACATCATAATTTACATCAATCATATTTGTATTCAAATATCAATAATCGTTAATAGTAACAAATTACAATCATCTACACTTTAAATTTTCTTATTTAATTGAATTAAAACTGGAGAGAGCTGCAGAATACGTGCGAAGGCTACAGCACGATAACACAGAAAGACCACTGTAAATGCTGTGACATCCGTCCTCGAGTAGGTATGTGGAGGGGACAGGGTTGCCATAGAGTAAAAAAAATACTTTAAACTTAGCCTACAGTAGATGGCGCTACTACACCATGTTAAACCTAATCGCAAAGAATGAAGCTGCGATACATAATAACAGATCTTAAATTTATTTACAAAAAAAAAATACTTTCAGGAATCTGAACCACTATAGAAATATACAAAAAAGATTCTCAAAGCAAACTTTACGTTGAAATTAAAACAAACTCCAAGAAATTTACTTGAGTAAGTAAATACACTGAGATCGAACGTGAAGCGACTCGACAAAGTTTTAATGAAGCCTTAATCGATCAAAGTTACCTAAGACAAACATGTATCGAACTTTATATTAAAGCAGGTTTTAATTAACTTTCTGGAAATGTGAATTTTGCTTTAGTCAACTTTCAAAAAGCTTATATGAATAAAGAGTTTTCCTAAGGGATAGCTCATATAAACGACTTTTCCATCGACAAAACTGTTTTGTCGAGTTGTGTACTTCTCGCCATTTCCACACAAATAAATAGTTTTGTTGATGGAAAAGTCGATGTCGAATAAATATCAAGTTTATAGTACTATGCGCGCTTCAATATATTCCTATAAACATAATTATGATTTACAAAAAAATTGTTGTTCAACTAAAAGTGGTATACATGCGCTAGCCCTAAATGTTAAGGACTGGAAAAGCTCTGCTTTAAACCAAGTAATAAAAAAACAAAAAAACCCGCCTGCATCAAAAGGCAAGTCAACTCAAAGGATGGAAACAAGATGAAAATATAAAAAGCAAATATAAAAATATTTTTATTAAAAAAAACAACTCTTTTTTATTTATTGGTATTTATTTATTTAATTTTATTTATTTATTGGTCATGAGATACTTTTTTGAAATTCTTTAATATAGTCCTTTAATTTTATACACATATTGAAGTATTCTAATTTTCAGCTCACTGAAATTGGTTTGATTTGGTTTTTTAACATCACCTACTTTGGGCTGTCAAAAAATCTTAATTGTAGAAATTCGTTCAACCTTTTGAGGTAGGTAATAATAGTACATTAATGCACTAAGGGGATAAAGCAGTGTCTTATGAATTCTAAGCGAAAAGAAGGAGTCTGTAGTTAACTCCCGAACGTAGTGTGGGAATCAAGATGTTAATTCCCGAGCGAAGCGAGGGAATTAAAGTAACATCCTGAATGGAGCGAAGGATTCAAGTCTGCCCAAGGCTAAGACACTTTTATCCCCGAGGAGCATACTCTACTAATACACCTACTGTGTGTTTATAATTTGTTTTATTTAACGTCACAGTAGGCAATGTGATATTAAATAAAAAAAGAAATTATAAAACTAATCAATGACAAAATTTGACAATTCGCGGAAAAAATCATGAATCGAAAGTCACCGAATTTTTCTTTATTTTTTCCATGTAGGTATATCAATGTTTTTTTTTATTTAGTTCCGTAGGTAATGATAACCAAACAATAGTTTAGTTACATTCATAGTAATTTGCATTGAAATCTCTGACCAAGATTACACACATTTACAATTTCACAGTTATACTGATAATATTGATTATGATAATAGGACAAAAGACACTAAAAACTCGAAAATTAAAAAGATAGCTCATTGGCATGAGTGCACATTTCAATTTCAAATGTTTTGTTTGTGCAAGGGTCCCCGAGACATACAGCCAAGTTATTTGTTTATTATTTTTAATGGGAGTAAAGTCTCTTTGATGTGTCAATTTTATACTTAGTTAAAACCTCATTGGACCGAGAAAGCTATGCCTTGAACAGCCTTGCTTTTTCCTCGAAACTTTTTTCGATAGAAGTTTTTGTTGACATTTTGGCGTTCCAAATTTAAATGTCATCATAATTACACAAGTTTAATCCATACAACATTAGCTCCCTCGGGCTTTTATAGCGTACATTAAATTAAAATACTTGACATTTAATTGGTTCTTCAGATGCAGGTTGTGTATAAAGAATATTACATCCCTCCAAAACATTTTCCATGTAAAAAATAAAAATTTTCGCGACGTTTACATGGCCGTAGGGTGAAAATATTATTCAGTGTTCATTACTTTTCTACTACACAATAAAGCTTAAAAAAATAAAAAAAATATAAAGCTTAAAAAAATTATATAGCTTGGCCGCTTCGTTACTACAATAACGAAGCGGCCAAGCTATATAATTTTGAATAAGGTGTAGAGTTTGTAAAGTTAGAACTTGTAGAGTTAGGGTGTTTAGATTTAGAAGCTTGGCTCTATTTGAGATCTGACAACAATTTGACAGTGTTAGCTATACGGTGACGTCTTGGCATACAATTTTTACATGGAAAATGTATTTGGTGGGATTTCACATCTTTTCGCATGATTTACTAAATATACAAAAACACTTATTTTATTATTAATGACAAGGAGTCCTATATCAATTTTAAGGCTCTACCATCAAAATTGACGGAAGTCTCATAGAAACTTCCATCCCCTAGTTTATAGGGTAGGGGTTAAAAGTTTCAAGTTTTAGTTTTTTTTTTGTTTGTATACTAATATTGGCTTACATACCAAATTTCAGCTTTCCATGACTTCAGGAAGTACCGAAAGATTTTTGATAATCATCAGTGAGTGAGTGAGTCAGTGACGAAATCAGAGTTTTATAGATATCAATCAAATTAAAAGTGTAAAAGCCATGCACTTGAAACTTTACGTGTTTAATAGGACTACCATTGATATTAAGTCCTGCGAATTTAGTTGATCTAATATAATTTACACCGAAGTTGTGAGGCTTCAAAAAATCGACGAGGCGCTGCGAGAAAAGGTAAGTTGTGCCCTTGCGCTTCTTTTGGCTCCGTCTTGGCGGGGACACTACCGTGTCTCCAGATATAAACATACAAGATACGCGCGAAAAACATACTTTCCTTTGCAGTAGGGTAAAAGTCTTGATGAATTAAAGAAAATACCAAAGTTTTTGGAAATAGTCCTTTATTCTGAAAAAAAATGGTGGACGAGATAGTTGATAAAAGTTTGTACAGGGACGTGACTTAACACGAAACTGTGTTAAAGTAATAACTAAACGTACATAATAATATGATAGAATTAAACGCATACAATTTGATATGTCACTGCCACTAATGCCAATGTCTTCTCTCTTGCATTCCCTCCGTGTCTGTGTAAACATCTCGCTAGTAGAATCATTTATAGTAATCGTAATATATCTCTGTCAATCCTGAAGTTTCCTTTTATTTATACCCATAATCCTTCAAACTGTTCGGGAAAAATCAAATAATATTGAAAGCAAGATGATCCAATGGACAGTCAATTGCTGCGCCTTGCATCCAATATTAGTTTAATATTTTCTTTTTGGCATGTATTTCAATGATCGTTTTACTTTTGCAAAACAGCCAAGAAAAAATCCAAATGGTCATCTATTTTAATGATTGATCTTCTTTCTTTGAGACATGAAGTAAATTAAATTGATCGCTATTTTAATCTGTTTAGTAAGAACTACGCAAAAAAAATGAGATGTAGAAATTACGTCTGTTCGTTACTTGTTGGTCCCCAAAACTAAAAGTAATGAGCATCAAATATTCAATATTATGATACTTTTTATATAATTAGATTTTGTTATCAATTTTCATTTGAGGCACGGAACCCTAAAAATTATCCAATTTACAAAATAAATGCCAAATAACTAAAAAAGAGGATTAAATATCATTTTTGTATAACAAATATAAAATAGTATGTTTAAACATAATTTATAAATTACCTTAAATGCAGTTAATTTATTATTTATCCGTAGTTCAACTAATATAGACGCAATAATTAATATAAACATTAAACATAAAAGTACATAATTAATTTTAAAAAAATGCTCATTTACATTAGATCAATTTGTTTTTAGAGGATCAAATAATATTTTCCCTCTTTTTCTAACGAATTGGCTTCAATCCCCGAAAAGTATTATACAAGAGTCATCCACCCATCTAAAACAGTCGGCATGTCATTCAATACACGTCAACACTTTGTATCGAACGACTGCTGTCCCACTGAACTGATTCTGTTTAATCAACGCCATGCGGATTGGAACTATTGGAACTATTCGGAGTGATCGGAGCGAGGAGAGCGTTGACGAGCAATCTTCGACTAATATCCTTCTTGGTAACTCGATTACTGTACCTGGAGTGTTCAATCAGTTTCCTTGATTCGATGGGAATGTCCTATTGTTTGAAACGTTTGATTGGACTTGGGAAAACCAAGTCTAATGGAGAACTGACTTCTTGATACGGATTAATGTCTACTCCAGAAGTTTTCTCAAAATATAACAACAAAACGCACGCAGTCCCACTAAAACGGTACCGACGGAAGATCAGTGCTGGTCATAAAGCCATGCATCATGCTGAGTTGGGACCGTTTTGGAACAAACGGTTTTTCATTTGCTTATATGTGTTTTTTATTCTGATTACAGTCTTATATTTGTCCCAAATAAATTTACTTTTCTTTCTTTTTTTTAATTTATTAGTATTCACATATTTACATTATCAATGGTATTTTTAAATTATAATCTATATTATTAAAACAATACCATGTCTGACTGACGTACAACGCTCAGCCCATCTATCTTCTGTACTAATAAAACAATACCGTGACTGACTGACAGACAACGCACAGCCCAAACAGCTGAACCAAATAAGCTGAAATTTGGCATACAAGATCCTATAACGATGTCATCATCATCATCAGCCTGTAGACGTTCACTGCTGCACATAGGCCTCTCCTAGCTCACGCCTATTGTGGCGTTCATAGGAGGTTATTAGCCTACTGCTACTACGCTGGCCAGACGGGTTGGTAGAGGGTTTATTTCAAATTTTTCTTCTCTTGCACAGCACTCTTGCTTCTTTTATGTGTCAAGCCTCTTAGTCGACTCTTAAGACATCCCAGGCATGTATAAGGGAGTGGTGACACTTGTATTCTTAGGCCGTCATCACACGCTTATAACGATGTAGACGAGTACTAAGAAACGATTTTTTGATATTCCCACGAGAACGGGAACCACGCGGGTGAAACCGCGGGCGATTGCTAGTGAAGCAGCGACACCAGCAGCAGCAGCAGCGAAGCAGTAAGCGGGAACGGTGGAATTAAACGATGTTTCAACTTCACTTGGGTTTTATTTTCTTTAAATTAAAAAAGTTTTATAATTTTACAATGTTAGTTTTAAGAGCTATTACTAAAACTGACACACTTCTTGATAACTAATGGACGGTACCGTAGTCAGCGATCGAATGACGCTCTGCCGACGCAGAGACCAAGCCCAACCACCGGTTGGGGTGGGGGTTTATGCGTCGTGTTGAAGTTAGCGCGAACGGTTTGGCGCGAATTGTAACCGGAAGTCTAAGTAGTAACTTTTAATCTTTAAATTAGATTGTATTAATAATACAAATATGACGTTAAAATAAAACAAAGATTTATGTACTGCTACACTAGTAATAAAATAATAAGAAACAATTGATGTACAGTCACCGGCAACTACGACCTACACATTATGTCAAAGTTCAAACAACCCCGAACTACAGTTAACGTAATAAAGTGCAAAGTCGTTTGGAGAAGTTTGTCAGTTTTGTATTGAGGACCTTTTGTTGGATCCTATCGAAGAAATTGTGTAGCTCTCGGTGTGAGAGAAAAAACGTTTGTAAGCAAATATATCGACGAAAGATATCGTGTGATTAGTTGTTTATTCTTTGCCTCATTTTTTGAATTCCACACTGTTAGTACAATCGCCGAGGTCGAAATCGGCGACTTAGTTAAGTACGACATTTTAAAAATTTGTTAATCTATGACGAAATTATACAGGGTGGAAAAAATTGTGGGCCCTGGATTGGAACTACCTTAAATCCTTAAGTAAGCTCATTTAACTGAAAGGAAACATTCCTTTTTTTTTAAAGAAACAAAACTGCATTTAAAGATTTTTATAATATTTTCAAAAGAGCCTTGAATAAAAATGCTTCATCCGTAACATTGAGTTTATAAGTAAATTTTCCATGTGTTTCCTTTAATTTGATTTACTATATTTGTTAGAGAGATTTGATCCTTTTCATTGACCCTATCGATTGATGGCATAAAAGTACAGGATGTTATTTGTTAAAGAATGTAGTTGGTTCTATTTCTAGGTGTGGGAAGCGTATTTCCAAAAATATTTGAATGCAGCTTTCTTTCTTTTAAAAAATAAAGAAATGTTTCCTTTCAGTTCAATGATCTAACTAAAGAATTTAAGGTTCCCCTCCAGGGCCAACAGATTTTTTCCACCCTGTAGTCATTGTACAAGTACCATAACTGTATAATTTGTGTGTGTGTCGTAACTAAGTACTAGATTGGCCTGTTTTGAGCACGGAATCGCTAAGTGGTTAAAGTGAATAAGGGCCCAGGAACAAGCCAGGAACTGATGATGATGACAATTATTGAGAAAGTCACATTATCATTACCTAACGGCATAAAATCTGACCTGGAACTACTACAGTGTAACTTGACTTTAATTAATAAAAGTTGAATCGACTTCCAATCTAGGACGAACTAATTGGGTCAGCTTCCAAACGCTTTCGTAAAGTTCCACTTAGGGAAAAATTGAATGAAACTATACTTATTAATTTCTCATATTTTTTGTCGTTACCTACCTAGTTCTTATGTTGCGTAATTAAGTTAAAAGAGTATTTAGGGCCAGTTTCACCATCAACAGATAAGTTCTGAATAAAATGAATGAATTAAATATTCGTTATTATACACCAAAAATACATTATACATACATCAGTTCAAATGGACATCACAAGAGTGGTACAAATGGCGGCCTTATCGCTAAAGAGCAATTTCTTCCAGGTAACCGTTTGTTTATCAGAATGAAAAAAAAAATAACTAATAAATGGGCAGTTCATGGTGTTATCGGATTAAAAAGTTCTGTATAGCTTTTCTAGCAATTCGACATACTATTCTTAATACAACTCTCAAATTATATGCCATTTATGCTATCCAGAACTTAGGTATTTAGGTACCTTGTCCTTAATCTTTTTTTTCTTCCTCAGATCAGTGAAGATATTTTTTTAAGTATTAATTATCTCAAAGAAGTGGTGGTGGTGCAGTGGTTAGCGAGGTTGGTATGTTATTGTGACTGTCAAGCAACATTCGCAATCATCGGTCACGAGATGGGTGTCCAAAAACTTACCATCTCAAGCTCCTCTGTGCTTCGGAAGTAGCAACGCGGTCGGTCCCCGCTGCATTTGCATTATTGTAAATTACCGATCCGTCTATGGGTCCTCGTGGTCGGTTATGATTATGGCTTTATGGTTTTTTTTTATTAATCAAATCAACAGTGTAACAAATATAATTAACAAAAAAGTGTGTACACCATAGTAAGACCAATTGCAGGTTTCTTTGAAAATTTAAATAATAATTACTCAATAAAAAAAAACGTTACAAAAACATCTGACAAGCTAGAAGACATTGTGTGTGTGTTATGCGTGTGTGAGTGTCACTTCGTAATAAATTAGAGTTAAATTTAATATATTATAGCATAATATTCGTGAGATGACACGATGAAATTATATCTTGGAAAACCATCATATTGAATGAAAAAACATGGTTGAATCACAAATAATTACCAATCATTTACCTAGGAACCAACAACAGAGCTGGTGCGGCTTGTGAAGCGGGTGAAAAAACTAAAGCATGCAAATACAGGGGTCTAGGCTCCGAATATGATTTTGTCCCATTCGGTATCGAGACCCTTGGTCCGTGGGGTCCTAGCGCTATAAGGCTTTTTAAGGAAATAGCAAAAAGGTTAGTCGACATCACAGGAGACCGAAGAGCTGGCAGCTACCTCGGACAAAGAATTAGTCTAGCTATTCAAAGGGGGAACGCTGCCAGTATCTTCAGAACCTTGCCTAAAGGGACTTCTTTTAATAATATATTTTAGTTATTATATTATATTTTTTAAGGTTTTTAGTTTTATTGTAATTGTTCTAGGATACATTTAAATAAAATATTACAAACAAATTAATTACATCTTGAAATATATTTAATTACCAATTATTCTCGCGTTATAGTGAAGTTAATACAAAAAAACAAAGGGTTGCACTCCGGGAGTGCCAGCAGAAGTGAAAACCGCTTAAACGAAACAGCCGCGCGGTAGAAAGAGAGGGGGATATTACTACCTCTCCTATGCCGCACCGCCGGCAGTCTACTCTCCCTCCATCTTACGAATTTTCGATCAGGTCACGTGTCCTGACGCGACTTTAACAGTTTTTACCCATCCCAAAAATTTTAAACTCTGATGTGCACCAGAAGTTTATAATTACCAATCACAAGGGCAAGCTGTAAGTACATAAAGTACTTTGTACTTCATAATAAACTTCGTGTTTGAGTCCCGTTGCTTCTAGCTATAATTACAAAAAAAGTCCCATAAAAAAACTAGATTAAAAAATCAAATCAAATAGCAAAACAGAGCTCCTAATTAATTAGAAATGAAGTTCAGATTAACTTTGCTCATTTCTAAGTGATGTAGTTGTCGTGTGAGCAGCGTCTAGACGGGAAACCGGAGTTGGACGAAGTATCACTTTGTCTGCAGTTTAATATTGAATGTGCCTGTACTAAACACGACGAGGATTTAATTTATTTCAACGACTATAATTGTAGGTCTTTTATGATTTGTAAAGTTCTTAGATTTGGACGTACTAGAGGTCGTAGATTTTATCCCCAGGTTCATATAGGCAAGTAAAGTTGGTTAATGTTTCTTCGATAGCTGAATTTTTGTCTATTTAATTCTGAGATCTTTTTTTTATGAACGACGGGGAGACTCTTAGCCTTCATCATACCTGATGTTAAGTATTGATAAGGCTGAAGATGGAAGCGAGCCTCTCCCGGAATCCTCAATCACTGAGGAACTGGCTATCTTATCTGTAACTGTCGGAACACAACAATGTTGAAAACATTGTTGTTATGGCGTAAGACTTAGATAAGATGGTGGTAGTTAGCCAGACTGACTTAGAACAAATCCTACCACCAACCAAACCGAATACAATATGTATGGGAATCGAACCCAGGACCCCTGGGTCTGATACCGGTGGTTGTACCACTAGACCAAAGAGGCGGTTAAGATCATCTATAATATAACTTGCAGCAGCAATTACTGCTATCAGCACCAACAAATATCTTCAAATTACATGCAGACACGAAACAGACACACCAATCACATTAAAGTTTATTCTAAGTGAATTATCAAATGGGTCAGTTCATTCGAGTCTAGTGTCAGGGAAACAATGTGACTTTGGAGTTGAGTTTGACCTTCGGGTTGATGTTGACCGTGGGGTCAATAATTGACCTGAGGCCTGATGCAAAATCCATGACGTAAGCAGTTTAAAACTAAAATATAGAATAAAATGTAAATTGCACTGGGTCAGTTCATTCGAGTCTGGTGCCAGAGAAGTAATGTGACCTTGAAGTTGAGTCTGACATTAAAGTCAATT
This sequence comes from Chrysoteuchia culmella, assembly GCA_910589605.1. Classification (NCBI taxonomy): domain Eukaryota; kingdom Metazoa; phylum Arthropoda; class Insecta; order Lepidoptera; family Crambidae; genus Chrysoteuchia; species Chrysoteuchia culmella. The sequence continues at coordinate 16,449,181 of OU342653.1, forward strand.
TTTTTTATTCAAATAGACTTATAGATAAGTACTTTAGAATAGTCCAACATTTTTTTCCCTACCAGCCATTCAGGACATCTTTTAACTGATAAGAAGAACGGCCGCAAGAAACTTATCAGCTTTAACAGAAACAACAAAATTTACAATGGAACATGTTGTTGCCAAACACAAATTTACAATTTTGAAATATATTTAATATAAAAGGAAAATTTTCCCATTTTCAATTATTAGAATATTTTCCTTTTATCCAATTTATAATAGTTATGTTTTATGTTAGTATCACATACATGCATTTTGGTATTTTAAATAATCATCTACCTTGTAATAACCTTTGCTTAAGAGTGACTTTTTAACATATATTTTAAATTTATGCAAATGCAGCTCAATTAATTCTTGTGGAACTTTATTAAAAAAAGCTATACCTTTCCCCAAAAACGAGCGTCTACATTTTTCAAGTCGAAATCTTGGAACGGCAAGCCTATTCTTATTTCTAGTATTAAAATTATGGACATCGCTATGCTTAATAAATAACTCAAGATGTTTCCTTACATATACTATATTATCATAGATGTATTGTCCCGCCAAAGTTAGTATATTAATCTCTTTAAACAAATCTAAAAATAATGGGGTTGACCTTGGGGTCAATAATTGACCTAAATCCTGATGCAAAATCCAGGACGTAAGCAGTTTAGAACTAAACTACCTACATGGTTTAATACCTATTACCCAAAAGATATCAGATCACTAATCCAAGTCATTTTAAACACCAAGCAGTATCCATTTACCATAAAGCGGTAACCCTTATCTATCGAAATAATCTTCATTTGAATAGATTTTGGCTCTAAATTTTGCCTCTTTGTCTATTTTACCGTCGATCGCCGATACTAACGTGGTATGGTACCGCCTTAAGCAGCTGACTGAATAGAATCGTTTACACGATACGATTGTTAGATGATATTATTTTGTACTAGCTTCTGCCCGCCGTTTTACCCGCGTGGTTCCCGATCCCGTGGGAATATCGGGATAATAAGTAGTATATGTTCCTCTCTGTCCTTTCAACTAACTCTATGCCAAAAATCAAGTCGATTGGTTGCTTAGTTAGGGCGGCAAGAAAGGACAAACAAACACACTTTCGCATTTATAATATTGGTTGGGATTAGGATATGTAGTAACCATCCGCGGTTTTGCCCACTTGGTTCCCATTTGCAGACGATATTGTTATGAGTAATAAGAAGCAGACTCGCTCTTGCTCGCGTAGTTCCGGTTCCCCGGAGACTTAAGACTTTGATAAGACTAGATTAAATTCAGACTCAAGAGAGCGAAATAAAGAAAGAAAGTGTGTGTGCGTGTGTGTGTGTTTCTGTGTGTGTGTGTGTGTGAGAGAGAGAGAGAGAGAGACACACACACAGAAAAAAGAAAATTATAAAAAATAATATGATTTTCCACAGGAGATTGGCGGCAGGTGGCGATTACAGATCCCTCGGAGCAGACTCCCATTAGATACACCGGAGCACACAACACTGCAGTGCTTGAATTATAGACTAGATTAACTTCAAACTCTAGAGACAAAAATAAAAGAAAGAGAGTGAGAAAGAAAGAGATTTAGAAAAATAAAGAAAATAAAGAGGGAGAGAAATTTTCTCTCTCCTCAGCATCGACCCCATATCTGACTTTAGGGTTCTTTACTGACCATTTTTCTACTTTTTTGTGCTGTAAGACACTTTAGTTGATCACGATACGACACGTCCAATTAAAAATATTTCACGTAGCATGTAAAGGTGACTCGCTCTCGCTATTTGAATAGAACACGCAATGGAGCGTTGTCGCGGAGTCGACTGAGTATCGGAATAGGCCGCAGGTGCCGATTACAGATCCCTTGGAGCAGATCCCGATCAGATATACTTAAGCACGCAACACCGCACTACCTGGACTTGAGACTAGACTTAATGCTCGCTTTCCAATGCGTAGTAATAACGAACGAGAGAATGCATCGTATCCAATTGCATTTGTTGGACATAAAATCTACGCGACAGCGTAAGCTCTATGTTTAAGACCTTGTACCGAAAACGAAGAAAGATGCAAAGAAACAACACCCTTCCACATACTGCCTCCTTCCTACAGCTGGTAGGCAGCTTAAAGGAGAATCCTTATTTATTTTTTTAATAGTTGGCTTAGGTTTTGAAGGCAAATTAATTTCGCCGAAAAACGTACACAAAACGTTATATAAATATATTTAACGCAATCCCCCTGCATTGTATAAAAGCAAGAAACCAAAGGCGTTAATACAACCAATAATCTATAACAGCATACCCCCAGACATATTCCGTGCAATCTGATCCCAGATAACAATAGAATAAACTTGCCGGGAGGCGCGAAATACACCGATTTTAATTACACTTCCGCGCTTTTAAATTATGCATGGAGGCATGTCGTTATCCTTAATAGGTTGGATAAAATCCGAGATGGTCTCGCCTCCGGAATTGTTCAGATAAGGTTGCAGGAATGAGACGGTGTATCAAGGATTTTTTAAAGATAATTCATATTTTAAGCATTCGAACTTGTTCTTAATATTCGTTTTAGAGGTAAGCTCTGTCCATTAGAAAAATGGCAATAGATTTATTTATTTATTTAGGTACACAAAACAGAGTGACAGCAAATACATGAAGACCAATACAAACTGAAATATAATTCCAGACAAAATCATTACAAAATTTCCAAAAAAACAACAACGGGTTACACTCTGGGAGTGCCGGCAGAAGTGAAAACCGCTTAAACGAAAATAACGACCAAAATCCACTATATCTTGACCTATACCTTGAATACCTGACTATATCTTGAATTGATTGATTATTTGTAATATTTAGAGGTAGGTAATAATTGATGTTTGGTCCACTACATTGATTTTAGTATTAAGTTTCTGAAACCTTTATGAAGAAAGAGAAAAATAGATTATACATTTTGAAACAAAATAAAAACGGCAAAACCGATTCTATTTATCGAACAATAGAACATCAAAATACAGAAGCCACTTTTTTAAATACCACCTAAACGCTATTAAAACACATCACCATTAACAGAATGACATTACCGAAGCAGTAAAAACCGTCCGAGTGGGGAACGACAGCGATCCGAATAATCCAACAAGATGATGTGACATCGCGTTAGCAAAGTCATCGAGAGTCATGGCACGTCCCTACCAGCCTGCGACATCCAGCCTGATACAGAGAGGAAAAAATACACGTACAACTTTCACAAAAGTGGGAGAAGTCATTTATCAAGCTAGCACTAAGAACTCTCGACAGGGAGAACTTTTGATACAGGATACCCTGCCACCAGACATTAATAACAAGGATATCATACCACTCGAAGCGTTTTTAGTCCCCAGCGTGTTTTATCACTTAAGCTGTAAAACTTTTCTTTTAACATTATAGAGTTTTTGCACTCGTGTCGCTATCCGCGACCTAGATGGATCTTTTAAGTTTTTTTATTGTGCACCACGGAACTATTTTGTTGTGGGAAACATTTTCTTAAGCGATATTATGTCTTCATAACCTCTTACGCAGCTTTGTATTCTTTTACTTTACACAACTTAAGTTTAAAGTTACGGTTCTAAATTCGGTCTTGACTAAAATACCGATAGCAAACAAAGCATGCAGAGTATCTTTATTCACGGTGCCCCGTGCTACCAAAACTTTCACCGTATTCTGAACGTAACTAAGTTCCAGTTAGTAGCGTAAACGACTTTACGTGTCGAACAAGGAAATCAAATTATCAACTCCCGCGAAGTTAGCACCTCTTCCAATCCGTACGAGATACTCTCTTCGTAGGTACGGTCAACGTTTTAAAATACAAAGTAAATGGTTACATTATTTTATTTTATTTTTATGGCCCTTAATTACTTACATACTGTTATATTATTTTTTTGTGTGCTTTTTGCATGTTATCAACACAATACACTTGACCTCTTTAAAAATGAGCACATCAAAACATTGAATGCTATCCATCCATTTAAAGAACAACGGTACAAAGTTCATTAAAAGTATTATCATTCTATTAAGCTTCAGAAATCAATTCGCGTTCAGATTGCTTTCATAAATGATTCAATAGTCTTTCAAGGAACAAGAACAACATATCTATAATAACCCTTCAGACGTCGCAAGTTTCCTTTTTTAACTCACTATGGTGGCTCGATTAAGAAAACATTACATAATTGTGCGAGAGCGGTCGGGCGTGCAAGTGGCGCCATGCGAGGGAACGTGTAACTATGCAGGGGAGAGGGTGAGCGGGTGTGAGGGGGGGCGAAGTCGGAGGGGCAGCTATGAGCGCACCACTCTCGCCAAACTGGCGAATCGCTTCGTCAGTCGCGCTCAAACCACGATGAGGTTGGCACGCGTCAGCGTAGCCCCCGACACCGAACGTACGTGTGACGCGACGTAAACAACCAGTGAAGTGAACACCGATTACTGATAATTTCTTCATTGACTCGATATAACTGTGAAGAATAATTATTTAAATTACCGTCTCGCACCGATTAAGACAAATGTGTTTGGAAAATGTTTCAATTGCTGACTCTTTTGTTAGTGACTTTGAGTGTTAATGCCGCTTATGCTCCGAAAGGTGTAGATAACTGCAGCCACCATTTGGGTGACAATGCTGGCACCTTGTGCCGCGTGCGGACTCTCGATGCTGACGGAGTCAGTTTTGCATCTGCACCTACGGACCTTACCAAACGTTTGACAGTGGAGTGCAATCAACTACTGCTCTTCGAAAGTTACTTGGAAGCTAACTATTTTCAAAGATTTCCTTCGCTTGCGGAGTTAACCGTTCGGAATTGTAAAGTTCTGCGAGTGCCTGGCAACACTTTCGAAGGATTACGAGAACTTAAAAAGTTGTCAGTTCGATCTAAAAACAGCGACTGGAGTCCGAATAAAAATTTAGAATTATCACATGGAACTTTTAATGGCTTGAGAGAACTTCAAGACTTAGACTTGGGCAAAAACAACTTGAAAGTTATCCCCTCTGATGTCTTCTGCCCTTTGGATAATTTACAAGTACTGAATCTCACCGATAACAAAATTAAAAGTGTCGACAGACTTGGTTTTGGTAAAAGCTGCGGTTCGGGCCTACGGAGTTTGGATTTGAGCCACAATGAGCTTAAGACTCTGACGGAAGAATCTGAAATTGCCGGGCTGCGTAGGCTTCAAGAATTACGACTTCAGTACAATAATATCAGTGACATTTCAAGTGAAACGTTTAATGGACTTATTTCGTTGAGAATATTGAACATTTCGTATAATAACCTTCAGGTAATACCCGAAGGCACGTTTGCAAATACAAAAGAGTTGAGAGAGGTGTATTTGAATAATAACCAGCTATTTGAGTTAGCCAGAGGCGTGTTTCACCGATTAGAACAGCTGCTTGTCTTAGATTTATCGAATAATCAACTTTCAAGCGCTCACATTGATGGCGGAACGTTTACCGGCCTCATACGCTTAGTCATTCTGGATTTATCTAATAATGCTTTGACAAGGATAGATGGTAAGACATTTAAAGATCTTTTCTTCCTACAGATATTAAATTTAAGAAATAATTCTATTGGATACATAGAGCAAAATACTTTCCTTCCCCTGTATAATTTGCATACATTAATTTTGGCAGAAAATCGTTTACATACAATTGATGAGTTTTTGTTCAATGGTCTATTTGTATTAAGCAAACTTAATTTAAATAATAATTTGTTAATTAACATTGATCCTAAGGCATTTAAGAATTGTTCAGATTTAAAAGAATTGGATTTAAGTTCTAATCAATTAGCAGATGTACCTTCTGCTATTTGGGAACTGTCACTTTTGAAAACTTTAGATCTTGGTGAAAATCTCATATCGGACATAAAAAATGGCTCATTTAGAAATTTAGATCAATTGACAGGATTGCGATTAATTGATAATCAAATGGGTAATTTGAGTATCGGCATGTTCTGGGACCTGCCGAGCTTACAAGTATTAAATTTAGCCAAGAATAACATAAAAGGAATAGAAAGGGGCAGTTTCCAAAGAAATAAACAAATAGAAGCTATTAGACTAGATGGTAATTTTATATCTGATATTAATGGAGTATTTTCCGCATTAATGAGTTTGCTATGGCTTAATTTGTCCGAAAACCATTTAGTTTGGTTTGATTATGCATTTATTCCTAGCAATTTGAAATGGCTTGATGTACACGGTAATTTCATTGAGCATTTGGGCAATTATTATAAACTCCAAGATGAGCTTCGTATAAAGACACTAGATGTAAGTTACAATAGGATCACTGATATATCACCTTTGTCAATCCCTAATAGCGTTGAATTGCTGTTTATAAACAACAACCACATAAATAATGTCTTGGTAAATACGTTTATGGGGAAATACAATCTTACTCGAGTTGATATTTACGCAAATGAGATATCTCATTTAGATATAAACAGCCTCCGGTTGTCCCCAGTTCCTTCGAACAAGTCCCTGCCTGAGTTCTATATCGGAGGAAATCCGTTTAACTGTGATTGCTCCATGGAATGGTTGCCTTTGATAAACAATATGACGGCAATGAGACAACACCCTCGGATAATGGATCTCGAAAACGTATTATGCAAAATGACGCATGCAAGAGGTGTGACACACATACCCTTAAGTAATTTAAAGTCCACGGATTTCTTATGCCCATATGAGACTCATTGTTTTACGTTATGCCATTGTTGCGACTACGTAGCTTGCGATTGCCAAATGACGTGCCCAAATAATTGCTCTTGTTATCATGATCCTACTTGGCACACAAATGTTGTGGACTGTTCCAACCAGCGTGCTGTTGAAATACCTGATAAAATTCCTATGGATGCAACAGAGGTCTACTTAGATGGCAACGACTTCAAAGAATTGCAAAATTATGCATTCATAGGCAGAAAAAATATGAGATCGCTTTATGCAAATTCGAGCCAAGTTGAAAACATACAAAACAGGACGTTCGCTGGTTTATCCTCCCTCATTATTTTACATCTCGGGAACAATAAACTAAAACAGTTAGGAGGCCATGAGTTTGAACATCTGACACAGCTTAACGAACTTTATTTGCAAGACAATTTTATAAGCCACATAGCAAACTCGACTTTTTCTACTTTAGTTTCACTTAAAATATTAAGATTAGATGGTAATAGGCTAATAGATTTTGCTGTATGGAGCCTAAATAATAAAATGAATTTAAAAGCTCTAGCGCTTGGTAATAATTTGTGGTCATGCAAATGTAGATACCTACAAAGATTCACAGCCTTTATATCAGACAATGTTCCTAAAATTATAGATGTAACAGACGTATGGTGCTGGAATACCGACTCTCCGTCGCCACAAAAGAAAGAACTCAACCTAAACGGTACAATATGTAGCGACTATTACGCAGGAGATTCTGTTATAGATAACATGTTGGTCTCAAATTATATGCCTATGATGGTAACCACACTCACGGGATTCATGCTCATCATGCTAGTCATCCTCGTGATTTTCTTATTTAGAGACACGATTCGCATATGGCTCTATACGAGCTGTGGGATAAGATTGTTTCCATTCACTGGAGCGTACGACGACACTGATAAATTATACGATGCTTATGTCTGCTACAGCCCAAAGGATGATGATTTTGTTATTCAAACGTTAGCCGCTGAGTTGGAAAATGGGAGTCCCTCGTATCATCTGTGTTTACATTATAGAGATATACCACAACATGGTGTAGCTTATATGCAATGTACGTTGCCGTTGCCTGAAGCGGCGGAAGCCTCCAAAAGGATAATAATAATACTGACCAGAAATTTCGTAGAGACCGAATGGTCTCGGTTCGAGTTTCGACAAGCATTGCATGAAATCTTGAAATCACGAATTTATAGCTTAGTTATCATAGAGGAGAGTTCGGTTTTGCCTGAAGCGGAATGTGATCCAGATTTAAGGCCATATCTGAAAACGAGTTCGAGAATAAGGTGGGGCCAAAATAAATTTTGGGAGAGGTTGCGTTATGCGATGCCGGACCGGAAGTATAGATCAAAGCCATCTAGTTATAGAAACAATATAAATTCATATACTATGAGAAGTGGAATGCAAAATGGCACGATGAGATCATTTTCCTTTACTGAGAAAGTAAGAGGTCCAGCCGACGGGGTTAATTCTACGCCCGAGTTTAATGAAGATAGGCCACAGCAATCTCATATAGGGTCGTATGGTACTGACGGCAGACCGCCGTCGGACCACATATATTCGTCTATAGATTCAGATTACTCGTCATTAGAATTAGGTGGCAATAATCCTAATAGAAGGAGGGAATTCAGACATTGGCCTCCTCCGCCACCCCTCATTGATACCCAGTCGTCAGGCCAAGCCTATCTTGTCTAGTCTACATGCTTACAAACTCAGTACGAAAAATCATTTAGTCATGCTTCATGTGAATATTGTATTATCCGCAACGCGCGCTTTACCAAATAATTAAAATTTTAATCTATTTTTGTAATTTCTCGCCGTTTCAAAGGGCGTTTGTTTCATAATTTTGATGTAAATACATTCTATAAGACTGCTGTAGTATATTATGATTGTGAATTTGTATATAATGTGTAAATAAATGTCCATATAAGTCACGAGTATACTATTTATATACTTTAATAAAGCCATTGTGATAATTTTGCATAATTTCATCTTTTATTTCCACTCCACCGTTTATTATGAATAATATAGAAAGTGATACCTATTGTCAATATTTTTTTTTTATTTCTCTCTTGAAGAATGAGTACGAGTTTCCATATAGACAACATTTTTTTCCTAAGTCAAACTAGAAAACCTTGAAAGAAAAAAGAAGAAATTTTGTTAAGGCGCATTGCTTATTCATAGAAGTTATACCAAACCTAATTTTACAGGGTTACAAAAGTTTTCTCATGCTTTAATATTTATGAAAAAAGGCTTTACTAGTTCTAGTCTAGAATAGCATTAGGTAACAGATTGAACAAAAGGGTCTCTAGGTACCTGCGGAGTAAATCTGACAAACCGTTGGACAGAAACGTGAGAAGAATACCGGTATTAACGATATGGCGGTTCATATTAAGAGACAAAGCGAATGCTTGTTGAATTTGAAATGTACTAGCATCCGTTTTGAATAAGTCGCCGCGGTGTTTCGGTAGCTATAAGTAGTAAAATGCACTTTTACGATTGTCTTCCATTGAATTAGAGAATACAATAAGCTTTTATTGACTAGCTGAATTTACATTTAGGCATAATAGTTCAATTTATTACACAATGCCGATGCATCGATGATGCCTATAGTAAATAAATACTGTGAATTAAATAATTTACACAGTTTCTTTATAACCACACATTAAGATTTTTATTTTGTGTTGTTGTAAAATTGACAAAACGCAGGGAAGTAAGAAACTAAACTAAATAGCATAAAACTTTAAAGATACTTAAATAAAACACAACAAAAGTTTCCAATTTATGGCAGCAGTTAGCATGGAAATGTTACTGGCCATCAGTTAATCTTCTTTTTTTAAAGTTAAGTATTTAAAACACTTTCACAGCTATATAGTTTAAAGCCTATGGCACTTCATTTTCAGTTTTTTTTCTATAGTAAATAGTCCTGTGACCACGAAAACTAAACGTTGCAACAACGCATAATCCCAGTCAAGGATTATGTGTCAAAAGCTGCCACATAATCCCAGTCACACCAATCCAGGGGCCCAATTCTGCTAATACTTAGTCACAATCGTATTCCAATGGTGTTTCAATGGTAGTCCTGTTTTACACAGTTCTTGTTAAAACAGTGTAAATTAACACTACTATTGAAACACCACTGAGAGACGATTTTGACAAAAATTTAGCAGAATTGACCCCCTGTTCAACACCTGTGGATTAAGTAAGTATACTATTATCACTATGTTCTAATTCATATTAGAAAGCAATCAGCGTCACATCTATTTCGCTTATCAATAGGCCGGTACGCAATATATGAGATAATGATCCATCCGCCTTTACGGGTCAACCGTAGATTAGCGTAAATGGAGTCTAATTGAACCAGCCCCCACGGCACACAATTACACCACCGGGAGCCAACTTGTCTAATATAGGAGCCATCTACTAACTAAATGTATGTCAGTGGATTCGAGTATTGCCATTATTGCGGAGCTGAAGAAAAGGGATGTCAGTGTGGACGAATGGTATTATTTTTATAAAACATAGTTTTTGCAATGTATTCTTTTATAGGATAGGGTTATATGTATTTCAGTATGTTTATCCGTTTTCTAGCATCCTTACTAGAAGAACAGCCTGGTTAACCGTACATTAGCGTAAATGGAAATGGAGTCTAATTGAACCAGCCCCCCCGGTGTACAATGGGACCACTGGGAGACAACTTGTCTAATACAGGATCCATGTACTAACTGAATGATAGTGTGTCGGTGTATTCGTGTATTGTTTCTTTGAAACTAATAGAAATTGGTTTTTAAGAGACTCACCTTTTTGTTTTTTTGTTAAAATCTTAGCAATATGTCTTAGTCGATTGGAGATATTTGATAGATTTGTAAAGCTAGACTTTACTGTTTCTAAGATATTTTTAAATAATGGAAACAATTACTTTATCTCCAATTTGTATCAGATAGCCATCTTTTGAGAAAGGTATTTGAGCATCTAACTACACGTTTATTCGTTATCTAGTATCCTTACTAGATGTACAGTCTGAGCCGTTGAACATAATATTTTATTTGTCAAGTTAAATTTAAAAAAATATTTTGCAATGGCAGCTTACTTGTCTTGTACCTGTATGAGTTAGGAGCCATGTTCTAACTGAATGAAAGCATAGTACAAGTATTTCAGTGTGTTTATCTATTGTCGTTTCTCTGACGCTGAAAAAAAAAGAAATTATACATAACTAGCGACCGACCACGGTTTCATCCGCGTGGTTCCCGTATCCTATGTGCATAACCAGTCTATTTACTATCTGTGTACCAAATTTCATCCAAATCCGTTCAGTAGTTTTTGAGTTTATTCGTTACAAACAAATAAATAAACAATCAAATCCTTCCTCTTTATAATATATATATATATATAGCCGTGCATTGGTTTTTCAGCGTAGTAGGCACTGTAGATCTAACTAGTAACTTTGCAATTATCCTATCCTGCTACCGAATATTATAAGTTTGAAAGTTTGTGAGGATATTTGGATGGATGAATGTTTGTTACTCTTTTACTCAGAAACTACTGAACTGATTAAGATGAAATTTTACAGCAATGTAGCTTATACATCAGAAAACCACATTGTATGCAAAAATTGCAAATATTTATAATTATCCTGATATTCCTACGGTAACGGCAACCACGCGGCGAGTGAAACCAAGAGCGGCTGCTAGTCATAAATGATAATATTACTTTTGGGAGCTTTCGTTGCGGACGGTGTGTAAACGGTAAAAGTTACGTAAAAATCATGTATGACGAAATTATTCCCCATCAAAAGTTCTAAAAAAAAGTCCGCGACAGCATATGTCTATGTTTTATGATTAACTCACTATATAAAATATACACTATATACTAAAATTTGTTCTAAACTAATGTATTATTTGAGAAGCTGATTTCATAAACATGATATTAATCCTTATCTTAATAAATAAGTTAATCATCACAAGTATTTAATTTTGAACAAAATTGTCTTTTACATCATTTAATTTTAATGAATATCTTAGGAAATATGATAGTTTTAAAATAATTCCTCAACAAAATAATTCGCGACCAAATTCATTCGTCAGGTAGGCTTGCTAACTTTATACTGATATATTCCGGAAGTTTAAGCTAGAACTTTACACGTTACACGTTACAAATAGCGCCCTTCTTGCCGTGGGTGGTTTATACTTGAGCAATACTTTTTCTAAATAAGTTGTATTCTTGTATGAAACGTTGCTTGTTTCGAGTAGGCAATTTGGAGACTGCCTACCGGTAGGTATTCAGTATTTAGCGTAGAGAAAATCTTAGTGGGTGCCTGTTGAATAGAAGTTTAAACTAAAATTAAATAACTTTAACACTTATTGTATATTTATTAAGGTTTTGAATGAGATAGGCACTGCCTAATTGCCTGGATATATATAGTATAGATGAATAGGTTTTTGAAAAATACAAATGCATTAAATAGCTACACATATTTACACTTGTCTCAAATTCGTATTATGTATCTGGTGTCCATTGCAAAAAGAAGTGTTTCTGTATGTTTCTCCGCTATCTAAAATCCTTACAAGAAGTACCTACAGGCTTCATGTAAGGATATTATATAAACATACATTAATTCGACGGTTCTCAAATTGAAGAGAATATTCATTTGTCAAGTTCAAAATTTTAGTTTTGTAATGGAACCCCTCGGAGCCATCATGTCTGTGGCTCCTGTATTACTATCTATTAACTGAATAATGTGTCAGTGTATTCCTGTTACTCTAGAGCTGGTGAAAACGGGAATCAGACAATTTTTAATGCAAGTAAATGGCAATGCCAATCAGTGATACACTTTGTCCCTAGCACCTTCACCGACTACTCTACAGTGTTCTTAGAAGAGACTCAAGAGTTTTCTCCACGTGAAGCATCCTCAGGGTTGTTAGATCGTGCAATAACATGCACCCAAAGTTTCGGGCAGGCGTGCGTTGCATCTTCCTTGCATGGTTTTCTTGCGAAAACAGGTAAACAAGATATTTTCTTTCATATATAAGGATTACCGCAAGGTAGCGCAAAATAGGTAATTACTTTTTTTAAACACAAATATGTCCGTGAAGCTTCACATTGCCTTTAAGTCAATGAAACCTAGATCAATTCAATTAGCACCTGCTGGAACCAAAATATCTGGAAAAATTAAAGATCTACAAAGAGAGACGCGGAATTATTTTTGGTAATAATATGTAAGAGCATGCTAATATAAAAAAAAAGAAATGAGTCAGCTGAGTGTAGTTTATGGTATTAGGTACAGTGATTACTTAAAAAAAAACATGTACTTATATTTTTTATTTTTTACCTTTTCTAACAATTTACTAACATTTTAAATTTGTTGTATTTGCTAAACTCCTCCGCCACAGTTAAAGCCAAAACGGCTTTTGTAACGGTGTGTAAATTAAATATCATGTCTTTTGTAATACTTTCGGTCAGTGAATGAAAAAAAAATTATCAAAGATTGCGTTAGTGCACATTTTGTATGAATTCTGACACTTTAAAAATCAAATGAAAAATCTTTATTTCTATTGAAGTAACACACTTGCCGACAGATATTAAATTTCAATTAAATGACAGCATTTCAGTATTTTTTTTATGTTTAATGAAAGGAATTTGTTTTTAAAAACAATTATCTAATCGACAGTCCGTGAACTCAGATAAATAGTTAAAACAACTAATGGCATGTAAGACTTCTGAATATATTAGTAGGTATATTGTGTCAAACACAGGGCAGGCATTTTTACAAGTGGATATTGCCCACAAAGCCTACACAATTTATAAGGGTCGAATTTTCAAACAAAACCTTTATTAAAATTTTATGAGGTTATTGACTGATATCTCGTTTCACACGCAACCTACCGATCCCTCTATTCCACCCCTTAATACCTGTACGCGTTATTATTTCAGATACTTGCATAACGAAACTGCTCTAGTAAAATAAAAACACTGCATCTACGCCCATAACTTCTAGTATTATATATAACCTTATTCAAGCATAAAGCTAAAACGTCAATATATGTTTACTGCAGCAATCAAACAAAGAATTATGAGAGGGCGGGGAACAAAAGCCTTTTTGTTTTTTGTTCGGAACACTAGTAGCTACTCTCTTAGATACACAAAAAAGATTCCAGGCTATCGTAAAATGCGTGAAGTATTATGACTCATTGTTGACTGTCTTTTGACATAAATACAGAGCCTTGTAAAATTGTCTTTAAGTCAATATCAACTTAACAGCCTTCTTCGTCTATTGTTCTGTTTTTTGTGAGTTCTGCTTCGTTTCGAACAATATTAGAATTTGCACGGATGTCGATAGAATTTGTTGTGAAGGGTTTTATTTATTTGTTTTGCTTTCTGTTCAAACAAGCCTAGAGGATATTTGTGTGAGAGAATTAAGCACCTGTTTATCTTATTTATCAATTGACCAACGACGTTTTCCTCCTCTTGAATTATAAAACTATTCAAGGACTTTAATAAAACTCACATTGATATTTTGTAATGTAACTAAAATATTTGTAACGCCCTCAAGAATTGGATTCGCAATTAATTTTTATATGTTTCTTGCACACTTGACTCGATACCACGCGTTCAATTTGATTGATAGTAACGTAATACTAAATTACGTTTTTGTACATGCGTTCTTAATAGAATATCTGATGAACTTTTTGCGTATGGCAAAGGTCATATCACTAACAGCTAGTATTGCATGATAAGTGATCATTATGTCTTCATATATTATGAAGTAAACGATACGTTTAATGAAGTGCTTTTAATGGCAAAAGTTTTTGAAGAACCTACTAAATTCATAAAGAATCTATTTATAGCAAGACAAAAATACTATCTTGATAAGAGACTTAATAATTAAGGGCACCTTTAAAAAGGAGTTCTAATTCAGGTCTTGTTGAAATTTAGACCACAAAAAAATAAACAATATGGTAAGCTCTACAAACAAAAGTAGTAGGTTTAGCTTTTTAACCTAACACAAGAGGCATTGAACTGAGCTTACTTTCACGTGCCTAGGACATTAGCACTGAATTAAAAAATAAAATTGTTTTTGAAACCAAATAAACAATGCGTGATCCAATTTCAATTTAAAGTTCTTACTTGAAAAATACTTGGCAAACATTTAAAAAAAAAAACACAAGATTTTCTTTGTGAAACATTCTCATTTCTGGCTAAAGACTCTGGTGTTCATTCAATTCTGATTGATTACATCGAACTAATGAGAATTTTGGAATGCGCAATTTGCCGAGCAGCCAAGTCAAGATTGTTCATAATTGCTGTATCAACAAAGGCTCTACAGTCTGCAATGGCATTAATTTCACGTTTCAGTTCAAACGTAAACGTAACGTTAACTTTAGTTTGAATAATGATTGCGGATTTGATTGACGACGCTTCTGCTTTATGAACTAATGCAATTAGGTAGTTGGTGATAATGATAATTATTGAGTCTCAAGTGAGGATGAATGTAAATCGTTTGTATTTAAAAGCATTTTGCATTAGAGGCAAGTGTTTCATTGACTTGCATTTGAATGTCACACTTTATGTGAATTATGTTTATGCAACATTGCTATCCCAAATGATAATACTAGTCTGATCGAAATAAACTATTAATTTTTTTAACAGTTAAATCCAGCTGTCCTGTCGCTGTGAAATACTGTAGTACTAAATTATAATGAATTAAAAGTATTTGTGTGTGTTTTTTGCGCCAACCTCTGGAACTACCGGTTGGTTTGCATTGAATTTTAGTAGAGAAGTATTTAATGTTTTGAATGAAAGAAAAGACTTCAACTACGGAAAACACTAAGCACAGAATACTTAATAGTACAAGTACTATAGCCAAAGATTAAGGTAGGGTAAGGTAAGGTAAGGATTAAGTATTTATAAGTTGTACTATGAGAAATATGTATATCAAATTACTGTTAGATACGCTATTCCCGAAATACAGGATTGTCCTAGTTTGGGCTCCAGTCCATCAATTGTTTTACTGTTACCTAGAATTTTTGATTTGTATACCTAGATAATTGAATGTAACTTTGGTGGAAATAAATTATTTTTTAATTTTATCATTTCATTTTTTTTTATTCAGAATTCATCTGTCGGTAGAGAAACTGGGCCTAAAGATGGTACGATCTTTAGGTCCGGGCGATAGATAGGTAGGTACTACATCATCAGGAAAAATGCAGAGGAAGTCGCGAGCGAGTGCTACTAGACATTAAACGCAAATTAAGTTTAACCTTGATACAAAAGCTATTTATGATTTAACGGTCATGGTAAGTCAAGCGCCTATAATACCGTTTTATAAATCGATACCTATCACAATCTAAAAATTACTGTTACTTTTTACGTATTCGTTTAAATAACTTTTGGTGCAACCGGCGGTTAGTATTTCTATGTTATTGCACGTGATTTGTATGTATCACGTGATTTATATGGCCTGTGGGAATGTAGTCTATACCGCTCGCAAAACCGTTGTAAAGAAAAGTTCTCGAGTGGCGACCTAAATTCACCTTTTTCAGCTCCTCCGTGCTTCAAAAATTCCAAGCCGTTGCTGGTTGCATTTGCATTTTCAGTCGTCAACACTCACAAATTTGCATTGGGCTCTCGTAGTGGATAGAAAATCCAACAGGCCTACCATCGTCTACTATAAACCATCATGTCATAAGAACGTTTTGTTTTTATGGAAGTTATCCCTTTTGACACACTTCACACTTTGGAGGCGATGATTAAGCGAAAACTTCCATCAAAAATAAGCTTCCTTTAAGATATTCGTTGTATGAAATAGCATGGTAAGATAAAAACTATAATGCGCTAAGAGACGGCGGTGGGCCCCCATGCCTATTACACTTCAGCGAGGTAGTTAAAAAGGTCGATAACGATAAAAGAAGTCTTAACTAATTTTGACGACCTGTTTGGTGCAGGGGTACTAAACCCGTCTTCTGCGCCAGAGGTCCCGGGTTGGATCCCCGGACAAGACAAATATTTGTGTGCATGAAAATGTCTATTTGTCTTGGTGTTTAATATGTATTTACAAAAAAACCGGACTCGCGCACCGAAGGTTCCGTAAAATATTTTTTATTAAATGATGTAACTAAAAATTTACGGTTTTCGCAATTTTTCCTTTATCTGTACTATAAGACGTTACTTCGTACCAAATTTAAAGATTCTAAGTTCACGGGAAATACCGTGTAGGTTTTGATACCCGTGCAAGTTTCGAAAATTTGCGGCATAAACGGCTGTATCTTTTGATTGCTTTGGCTTAGAAGTTTGATTTTTTCACAGCTCCAAGGGACAGTAGACCTGATTATTAGATATAAATTTCAGTTTGATACCTCTACGCGTTCCTGAGAAAAACAGTCTTGACAGACGGACGGACGGACGGACAACGAAGTTATCCTATAAGGGTTCCGTTTTATCCTTTTAAGGTACGGAACCCTAAAACAAAGGAATCTGTGAATTAGGTAAGTACCTTTATTTCAATTATTTCTAATTAAGCTTTGTACTTCTCCAGGAATTATTTGACACTGACATTTAATTCAAAATTACTTAATGCGATGCTATTACCACTGTATGTGGGCAGGCGATTGGTATTTAGCAATGATATTTTATCCCAACTGTGGGTGTTTTATAAATTATAAGATCGGTTAAATCTTATTGGTACATAAAGTTCGGGATTGGTTTCTAACACTAGGAAATAATAGGTCGGGGAAAAAGTTTCATTTAAATTTTTAATAAAATTCAAAACTTTTTTTAATAAAGTTTATTTACATTAAACTAAAGTATGTAGGTGCAATTTTGTTCGATAACTTTTTGCCATTGCTATAGAAATTTTGGGGCTTCTGATCAAAATACCGCGACCAGTGGTTTTGGCAGTCCTCTCGTGATGTTAACCTGACACTGCCTAAATAATTCTGAAGAGACCGAAACAGGTGAAAATCTGAAGGGGCAAGGTCAGGAATATATGGTAGGTGCATTAACACCTCCCAGCCAAAGTCTCTTAATTTGTGCTGAGTGGCTAAAGATGTGTGAGGTCTAGCGTTATCGTGATGAAAAACCACACCCATTCTGTTGATTAATTCCGGCCGCTTTCTCTCAACTTCTTGCTTTAATATCATCAGCTGTTCGCAGTAGAGTTCAGAATCGATGGTCCTGCATGGTGGTAACAGCTCATAATGAATAATGCCCTTCCAATCCCACCACCCACATAGCATCACCTTGTTGAGAGTTAACTCGGGTTTCGTCACAGTCTGTGAAGCCTGACCGGCCTTTGACCACGACCTTTTTCGCACGTTCTTGTCGTACGTGATCTAATTTTCATCACCAGTTATCAGCTTCTTCAAAAATGGTTCGGTTTCATTACGTCGTAATAAAGAATTACAAATGAGTACACGGTTCATTAGGTTTCTTTCAGTGAGCTCGTGAGGTACCCAAATATCGAGCGTGTTTGTGTACCAAGTTTTTTTCAAATGCGCCAAAACTGTTTTTTGGTCAATTCCCAGTTCTTCAGCTACGTCGTAACTACTGATATGCCGATCTTGCTCCACTTTTTCAAAAATAGCATCCATTTTATCCGTAATAGGGCGACCAGACCGACGTGAATCTTTAACATCAAAATTTCCGGATTGAAAACGCTTAAACCAAGTTTGTGCTTCTTTCACAGATACATGGCAATTTTTTTTGCGGCTTGCGTTGCATTTTTACCTTTTTATGTAGTAAAATTTTAAAATGTATCGAATTTCTTCATTAGATTCACTCATATTGACAGTAAGAAAAACAAATTTAATGAAAATCACACATTTTCCTAATTTGAATTTGGAATTATCTTCTTTAAAATTTAAACTTTTAATTAATTTGAAGATTAGAATGGAATTTAAGGAATGGAATAAATGAAAATAACCCCTTAAAATAAAAGGAATACAAAAATGTACTATATTTTTTAATTACCTACTTTATTGAATCATCGCTAAGTTATGCTGTATCACTACCTTTAATTAATAACCTTATATTCTGCGAACAAGCCTGCGAAGCACAAGTTTCCTTGCCAACAACAATTCGATACAATGAACTAACTCAAACCATAATAACAATTTGTAGTAATTACCATAGTATAAAAGATCCCAAACCATTCAAATCATATTACACCACCATAAGAACCGTTTAAAAACCAATAATTCACTTTCGAAGCTTACATAACAGCTCATTACGAGATGGTCAGACCTTCATAAGAATGAGTGACAATTTAATGAAGTGTTGGTTCATTGTATAATTAAGGTGAGGTTATTAAAAGTATCGCTAATGAATGAAACTATAATAAATCATAAGGGCATTTCGCAACTGAATGAAGATATTGAAGTGTATTAAAATTACTGTCAATAGGTTTCGTAAATTTGAATCTGTGGTAAAAGTCAAACTAGCTTTGAAATTAACGTAAGTAGATCTGCTGATATTAATGAACAACGAACGATGCCTAGACGTGACGTGACACAATAATAAGTAGTTTACAATTATCAATTGATGTCAAATCAGACTTTACGTCTTGAGTAGTGTTACCAAATACTTAATTTAAGAAAGAGGTTAAAAGTAACCTTCGGTAGGGTTACTAACCAAGCGCCTGACCAGTGGGGTTAGCACGAATAACTTTCGAGTAAGTATCGAGGAAGTAAAGTAAAAAAATGTATGACATATTGAGCAGCGTTCCTACCGGACGTAAACGGAACTACATTTTTCTATCCATTTTTTGACATTACGCGCTCGATACTTCATCATCATCAGCCTGTGGACGTCCACTGCTGGACATAAGCCTCTCCTAGCTCACGCCTATTGTGGCGTTCATAGGAGGCTATTAGCCTACTGCTACCACGCTGGCCAGGCGGGTTGGTAGAGGGTTTGTTTCAAGTTTTCCTTCTCTCGCACAGGTGTTCAATGCGTCGAGCCTCTTAGTCGACTCTTACGACATCCCAGGCATGTAAGGGAGTGGTGACACTTGTATTCTTAGGCCGTCACCACACGGCACACGGCTCGATACTTACTCGATACTATTTCGATAGTTATTCATGCTTGCCCTACTGGAGGCCTACTCTCTAAGTCCGTCAAATTTGATACGGGCCTCCGTCCGTAAGTTTCCCGAAACTACGGATGGAGCCTACTCTCTATTGATTTCGGATGTACTAGTTTTGAATAAACGGCACAAACACATTGGGAGTATGGACAACGTCAAAACGTTTTCTCATTTATTCTTAGTTCGGGTCTCCGAACTAATGAGCTGTCCGTAGGTGATACAGAGTAGGAAACTTCCGTAACTTAGGCCGAAACTACGGGTTTCGTGCTTAGATTGTAGACCTCCAGAGTCCTCCCATGGTTAGACATCGCTGCTTTGTGTTAAGTATGTCTATGTTCGGGAGTTATGTCAGTTCATTGATTATTCACAGAATACGTAGGGTAATCGCAAATAAAATAGTCGAACTGATGAGAATATAGATAAAATAGTATTCAGACAGGACCAGGGGGCCTACCCCCATATCTGAGTGCAGTTAAACCATGCTATTTCGTACCACGAAACTCTTAAAGTAGTTAAGCTTGTTTTTTGAAGGAAGTTTTGTGACGTCTTCGCTTTGTCATCGCCTCAAAAGTGTCTCGAAATGTGACAACTTCAATCAAAACAAAACGCAAACAAAATGTTTTTATGACATGAAGGTTTATAATAGATGTTGGTAGGCCGGCTGATCCACAAGTTCTAATTGAGCCAAATAACTCGCATGACCGTTGTATTTTTTGTAATTTTTAATACAAATAGGTATAAATTAGGTTTAACCTAGCTGTACAATTGGGAAACGTTTTCTCCAAAGTACTAAGGTAAAAGAAATTATTTATTACTAGCGGATCCTCGCGGTTTTACCCGCGTGGTGCCCGTTCCCGTGGGAATATCGGGATAAAATATAGCCTATGTCACTTGGGAGAAATGTAGCTTTCTAATGGTCTAAGAATTTTCTAAATCGGTCCAGTAGTTCCTGAGATTAGCGCGTTCAACAAACAAACTCTTCCGCTTTATAATATTAGTATAGATTCAAATGAATAACCTGTTAATGTTCTATTATTTGTGATATAAACGTTTTTCTAAATATCTATTACTTTTTTAAATGAAGCTTTCTAAAACAACTATACTGGTCAACCGGCAAGTTCCCGACTGTACAGACCTATATCTTAAGCTCTCATGTCAACTAAATGACCATTTTACTTTGGAATTCTGTTGCAAAGTATTTCGTTATACACAAAAGGCTTTGAGCGCGGCGACCGAATCAAGAAATTTTGTAACGAAAAAACCTAACACCCCCCTCTCCGTGTCATACATTTTGGTTGCTTAGTTGCGATTGTGAATAACAAAATGGTCAATGATGAAAAAAACTGTATGAAAATTTGTGTGAAAATATAATTTGTTTTTAATATCTGGTACCGCATTTTTTCCAGTTGTCGCGGAAAAAATGCGGTGCCAGAATTCACAATCGTAATTAAGCAACCAAAATCTATTTTAAAAAATGCTATGCAATAGCTTTAGAGTGCCACACGTATTTTTTTTATTTAATTTAAGTAGGACAAAGGACTTTTAAATAGTATGCCTGTAGTCTAGATATGTAGTAGTCTAGTGCTGGCCAGTGGTAACTTAACATTGATCGAGAAGAAATCTTTTCATGTCTAGAAAGAAAACGAAGAGATATCTATAAGTATTATTGAATCATAAATTTGCTGCGTTAATCATACTGCGTTATTTTTATACGCATTTGTATAAAAATAACGCAGTAATTCGATTAATTTGTCCGCGAATGTGTTCAGCGTCATTGATTGACTTTTCTACCCTTGTTTACTTTAAGGAAAATTATTCGAAAGGCTCAGATTTTAAGAAAGTGAAAGCCTAATTTTAAATTAGGATTTGATTTAAATCCCAAAAGCACTCGATCAGGGCCCTGTTTCATAAATATTACAATTGTCAGCGACAGGTGAGAATTTGACGATTGTACGTTTCATAAAACATTGGTGCTATATGAAAAGCCGACATAATTGTCAAATTGTCGCGTCAATTCTACAATTTAACGTTTCATAAAACATTTAATTTATGCCGAATTGGGTCAGAATTTATGCCGAGATTGAAATTGAGCTCCAAAAAAGAAATCGTCGACTGGCCATCACTAGTAGGAAATAGGAAATAGTTTTAAAAAGAAGTCCATCGGTATTCACAGCGGAGTTCCCGCTGGCTGGACCGTCTCACTTCGAATTTCAATTATGAACCGCAACTACGTGTTTACGAAATGAATCCGAAGACCCGATGTCGCATTCGGATAGATGTCTGGAAAAATTTCATTTTCATCTGAAACTTCAGTGGTATTCTGCAAACATGAACTTCATCATAAATACCTGGCAAGGTGATGAAACGTAAGAGAAAAAAAAAACATAAAACACGGAATATTTAATCTGAGCTTGTGTAAACATCTGGAAATGCTGTGTTATTTCAATGAAAAGTGAGCGCCGACTAGGTTGAACAATCGGAGAATTTCCCGGTTGATCAGTAGAATTTTTTTCGGAAAAGTTTTCTCGGAAAGTCAGGTTAAAGAAATATATTATATATTATTCAAATGAAATACTTATTAAAGTTCTATTATCTATACTAATATTATAAAGAGGAAAGATTTGATTGTTTGTTTGTCTCCGAAAGTACAGGACGGATTTGGATAGTAGATAGCCTAGTAATGAACATAGAATACTTTTTATTCCGATATTCCCACGGGAACGGAAACCACGCGGGTGAAACCGCGAGCGGCCGGTAGCTTGTGTAACAACGTTTTCTATATATCTATTACTTTTTTTTAAATAAAGCTTTCTAAAAAAACTATAATGGTCAATCAGGAGGTTTCCCGACTGTACCTATATCGTACTAGTCGCAAAGTTCCCGCAGGCTGATTATCTAATCGCGGTTCCTGAAATATTTCTATATCGCCATACTGATTTGGTATTATGTGCGCTCGATTTGGACGAAACGGCTTACAACGCCTACTAAAAGCCATTCAAGAGATTTTGTGTGGCAAGTGGACTACCAGGAACATGCACGATTGTACATATAGATTACTAAGTAGAACTACTTGGGGCGGAAAGGTTCTGGAATGGCGACCGCGTACCGGACGACGCTCCGTGGGTAGGCCCCCCACAAGGTGGACCGACGATCTGGTGAAGGTCGCGGGAAGCCGCTGGATGCGGGCAGCTCAGGACCGATCGTCGTGGAGATCCTTGGGGGAGCCCTATACCCAGCAGTGGGTGTCAGGTGGCTGAGACGACGACGACGACGAAGTAGAACTAAACTATATTATCGTCATTAGCGTACTACAAACTATTTACAGATGGAACGAACGGAAGACTAAGGAACACAAGAACCACTTTCCGAAGTGAATCCGAAAAAGATTCGATGTCGCATTCGTTTAGAAATTGGAAAGAAAATAAAACAGTGAACATGTGAAACCTTAGTCGAATTTCGAAAAAAATATATATCTTTTACTTATATAACCTAATTTGCTTTGACTGTAGAAGTGAGTAAAATTGAAGATTTACATTTTATTATATTTTAAATAATCTAATAAATTAGCGTACATGAAGTACGCCATGGGGCATTCTCTACCAGTCACCTGGTAAGGATAACGTCATTTCGTCAACCGGTGAGAAGCTTTATCTTCAACTTTTGAACTAGAAAAGCGGACAGATAGGTAGGTACTTTAACATTTAGGATACTTTTTAATTGTCGTTAAATTTCGTAAAATTTCCCATTCATGGGTTGGTAATAATTGCTCTATATGTTATCTCCTCTTGTCACTAACTTCATCAAATCTTCATTAGGAACCTACATAATATTTGTTTTAAGGATGACTCACTTCCACAGAAATTCGACGAATAATTTAATCATCACTGCATTCCTATTATCATAGCAACTCTTAAAGTAAGACATTTTAAATTAAAAAGCTCCACGAATTATACTGAACGCTATAGCAATAAAAAGCCCAAATATTAGACAATGATAACACGTTTACGACCGAAAAGATGAGTTGGGAATAATTTTATGGCGTAAAAATGGGTCATATCGTGGAAAAAACGTAAGGGTTTTTTTATTTGACGTCGTCAAAGGTCTTATTTGGTTTGTGAGACTTTCTCTAGTTACATACAGTATCATATCAAGCTTGACAGTCGCATACGAAAACGACTCTTAAAGCATACACGATTAGCGTTGTCGTCAAAATTTGTTGTCAACTGTTCTAGGGAACAAGGAAGTGGCTTGTAAATTGTTGTGTAGACGTTTCTTTGATGATTTTAAAATTTTGTTTGCTATTCATAAATGGTTATTTGAGTCACTGAATGCTTTAATATTTTGATTGGTCATTTACCTCTTTTTAGGTGTAGTTTTCTTCTGACCATTATGGTCCCATAAAAGAATTATCGAATAGTTTGTTTCATTTATTATCTGTTGACAGAATAAATATTTTGATGGTGAGTTAGGGAGATTTGTTGTTACGCAATATCCATAAAACCATAATGCTGTTAACACATCAGTAAATTTATGCTATTTGAACTGGTTTCGTGGTCGCTATTTGGAGGATCGAAGTTAGAAATCCGGCAAGGTTGTTGCAGAAAACAGTTTTTTTAACCCACTCCAACAAAAGTAAGAGGTTCTCAAGTCGACTGTATATATTTTTATGTATGTAGGTATGTTTTTACATAATGTCATCAGTTGTCAACCGATTTCTTTTTTATATGAAAGAACATAGTTCAAGTAAGGTTCCGTAATATTTTTTTTACGAAGATGTGGCTGATAGTTTATTTATAATCCTGAAAAATATTAATTACGGGTTAGCAAGTAGTTGTTTCCTTGTGTAAGTAACAGGACTTAATGTAGGTAACTAAAAACTCGTAAATTAAAAACATTTTATAAAAAAAACCGTCTTAAAAAGTAAAAAATAAAAATTTTAACATTTCAAAAACCCCCCCGACACAAAAAAAAAATCTCTCTCGGTCGGGGGACCCCCAACGTATAATATACCCTTTTAGTAATTCTCTTTTTGTAGTCCCCCGACCGAGAGAGATTTTTTTTGTGTCGGGGGGTTTTTAAAATGTTAAAATATTATTTTTATTTCATCCTTTTTACATTACACACAAAACTAAAAAAAACCGCATTGCAATCGCTTATTTCGTTTAGGCACTACGAATATTTATGTACAGAAAGACAAAAAAAAAAATTGCCGTTTCGGCAGGCCAGGCAGTTGACCATCTCCATAAATGGCCGGATGGATTTTCATCAAACGTGGCTAAGAACCATCTCGATTAATTTAGCTTACAATTAAAAAAACCGCATTGAAATCGCTTGATACGTTTAGGCTCTACGAATATACGTACAGACAGACAGACAGACATAGGCTTCAAACGTATAACACCCCTCTTTGCGCTGTGTCGGGGGTTAAAACCATTGGATTCGGTGCCAGCCAAGGCAAGAAAAAAATAGAGTTAATAGAAGAATGCCTTGGGTTTTGAAGTCGGTTTTTAAATATACCTAACTAAATGCTATGATGACTGACGCTTTTTCTGGTCCTCTCTATAAGGGGCGAATTTAACTATTCGTTTGAACGTTACTTGTAACTTTAAAGTTTAATTATAAATTAATATAATGAAGAGACTTGTTTTAGTTAGGGCCGATTTCAATTTTTACTGTTATGTTTTGGATAGCATGTGGCAGATAAATTGACATATTATTCATATTAAAACTGTCATAATCTGTCAATAAAGCTATCCAGAACTTATTAGAAGGTGGAGAAACCAGCCCTTAATATTTTATTACAAGAATACTTATGTATAAAAAGGTACTTTTTATGTTTATGTTAATGAATTTGTTTTCCATCAGTTTATTTGTTCATTTTACAGTGAAACCGAAACCATACTTACCTCAATAAGCAACAAATTGTAAGGTTTCCACTTATTTCCTTTGAAATCCCGAACAAGAAAATTTACGAGGCACCGAACACCGAACCACAAGCATAAATTGAGAATTTAATGAACAATTTTATTTGGCTAATACCACAGACTCTGCGAATCTTAAAGGCATTGTTGTCTAAAACATTGTAAGGCGACAAAATTTTCTGGTAGTTTGGTCTTAATTACTATAATATAATTCGCGCTCTCTTTCCCTGAGAGCACCTATTATTTTCGTTCACGGTTTGTTGGGTACGTTAAATGGCAACATTATTTCTCCATCTAATTTTCATTGTGCCAAATTTCATTTGGTTAGAAGCTACCTCCGCAATCTACTTCGCTTGTCTCGGTACTTATTAGTCGTTTTCACGTGTTCATTACTTGCACGTTGTAAAATTACTTGGTTCACGATATCGTAATGAACAGGCGTGTTTTCAAAGTTTGCAGTAATTAGTAGTTAACTTTTGGCTTTCTCATGTACTTTGGTTTGTAGTTTCCGACTTGGTTCATGCTATCGTGTAGTCGTTAGGTTATCAGTATGGCGTTGAAGTTTTCTGGAGTCTTTTCGGCAAAGATTGCCGTAGGCTTTCGGATAGAAAGTGAAACATCTTGTTGTTAACATTGTTACTGAGCTTGTAACAGTATAGACAGAATGAATATTTTCTTTATATTATTATAAGTATTATGAAGAAAATATTCATTCGGTATAATAGTCTGTATTATGTATACTTTTGTATGTATACGAGGAGCCCGTGGCGCAGTGGTTCGCGCGCTCGGCCTGCGATTGTTGAGGTTAAGCATCTTTCGCAATGATCGGTCATGGGATGGGTGACCAAAAATTTACTATCTCCTCCTCTGTGCTTCGGAAGGCACGTTAAGCTGTTGGTCCCGGCTGCGTTTGCAGTCGTTAAAACCCACCAATCCGCATTGGGCCCGCGTGGTGGGTCATGGCCCGTTCTCCTTATCTATCCATAAGGAAAGCCAGTGCCCCAGCAGTGGGACATTAAAAATGGCTGATGACGATTGTATACTTTTGGTTGGTGGTAGAACTTGTTGTAAAACCCGTCTGGCTAGCTACCACCGTCTTATCTAAGTCTGACGCCATAACAGTAATGTTTTCAGCATTGTTTTGTTTCGGCAGTTAGAGATAAGATAGCCAGATCCTCAGATGTTGAGGATTCCGGGAGTTAAGCCTCTCCCAGAATTCTATCCTCCATCAGGTATGATGTAGGCTAAGAGTTTCCCCGTTGTCCATAAAAAAAAGCTAGCCAGGTGGACTAACAACGCGTTGAATCAATTGGAACTTCGCTTTGAATCAGCATCTGCTACAAAATTTGTAGTGGTAAAATGGATAGTAAATTATGAATATGTTGAATCTTAATGATAAAATCACTGTACATTAATCTGCGACGAGTAATTCATTACACTCTTTTACTGCAAATAAAGTTTTCTAGAACGAAAGAATCACATTCGGATTCTATTGCCGTTCTTCGTGATTAAATAAAACTAGGTAGAATTACGACGCGGTCTTCATAACAAATGTGTTTTTAGACCGGCACGGACATTTAATTTAATATAACAGATGTTCCCATCTCAAGTGGACTCCTTGTAGCGAAATCCTTTGAAATCGTCACGAGCGGACTCAAAAGAAAACTGTCAACAAAAGGATTGTTATTCCAACTGTGCTCCGAGTTACATAAACAAGTTTGACAATCGACCGTGGTGTTTACGCTCCCGAGTTGTATGAGCTTTGGAAGAACTGGTAAAATGATTATATTCTTGCCAGTTTGCTTTCGAACTGACATGCGTTAGGTATAAAGAGTACAAAGGTTTCGTCCATTCAAATTCGACCGTAAGAGCGTCCTCTCACTTATCAGATTTGATATTGGTATCGGGGCCGACCAGCCGAGACCGATATCGGTGCCGATGTTATCGGGGAATAAAATCTGTCATCGTACCTCCTTTGGCGATTTTGTACGTGTTTTAAAAAGAGGGTGCGAATATATTATTATGTGTTCTACGTGGTGATGGATGTAAGAAGAAACCAGGATGATAACCATATCCTTTCACTTACAGTGTTAAAATAGGAAAACAAAAATTACGGCAAACATGGTGTACGGTGTCGGCTCCGATATATGATATCGGATCGGATAATGTGAAAGGCAGGTACCTATTCATAGATTTAACTTTAAGAATGCACAAAAACAATAATTGCGGCCTATCATTTAGCGCGGCAAAGCACTTTTTTAATTTAATACCTAAAAATATGTCATAATGCGTCCCGAATCGTACTATTGACTTTTTTGTTATATTTGATTCTTATTTAAAATAACTTTAAATTAATTATAATACTCCGTTTTGGTTTAATTATATTATTTTAGTTCATTTAATCATAAAAACAATAATAATAAGATTAAACTATTTGTTATAAGAATTTTATATTAGGCTGGGTGAGATTTCACAACCTATAATTGGATTTCGGACTGTGACATAAATCTTTACTTTTAAATTGTCATTGTCTTGTACCTCATGTCAGTGTCAACATTTACGGAATCGTTGTTATTCTTATTAATAAGTAACAATATATTACTACTTTAAATAACTTTGAATTAACTATAATTTTTGAAGTGAAAACTTCTTTAGCGGCGTTGAGCACTTTTTCTGTAATGGGTATAAAATCTTAAACTCGCGTCAGGACACGTGACCTGATCGAAAAAGCGTAGGACGGATGGAGAATGTTGAGGTGACAGGTTGACTATGGTCTCGGTTGCTTAGCGACAGACTGTTGATAATGTCTTTTACTTGTCTCTAGTTTTATTGTCAATATATATTTTTCGATTCTCTATAATAACTAATGTTTTCTTATATCTTATTACCTAACTTAACGTTCACTTTAATATGGTTTGTCATGTTTGTGTACGATAGCGCAATAAATGAATATTGTATTCTACCACATAAATGATAGTACTTTTATACTGATAAAGCAATTGGTGCAAAATTATTCCCTAACCATTCCAAAATATCAAACATGCTCAACGTTAATAATCAAGTTTTCACTTCTGCCGGCACTCCCGGAGTGCAACCCGTTGTTTTTTTATATTTTTTTTATTATTTTAGATTTTTATATCATTAAAACAACGAGAATAAGGTATATTTAGATTAAACTTTATGTTTAAAGAATTTTTTACCGGAAGTTGACCGCGGAAACAACTATAAAATGTTCCTCGCTGTTGTCAGGTGAAAAATTGTGTGTTGCGCTCGGTAGCTCTCAGGATTCAATCTTTATCCTAAAATCAATCCTAAAATCGTTCACTTGCTCAGATTTCAATAGAGGTAACTCGCCGCTAAATAACCAACTTTCCAGCCTTGCATAACAAATAACTATTGTTTTGTACTTTGAGGCTTAAAAGATTTCTGAGAAATACTTTTTTTCCAGATTTAGATCGGTTTTACAATTGCAATTGGCAAAAAGTTGATGAAGTTCTTAAGTCTTGTGTATAATTAAAAATAGTAACTTAATAAACACCAAAAGTAAGCAATTAGCGAAATAAAATAGCCGACAAAGAAATTCAAAACAATAAAGACATTAAATGGTAATGTAGTAACAGAAAAGAGTTATCGTGTGAAAAAATCATTCGTACCAAAACCAAAATGTAGGGCACAGTCAAAGCATGTAATTGTACGAGTACACTTTCTAAACAAAGTGGCTTCCATCACTAGACATAATTGTACGGTAGCCGCTTATACCAGTTTGACAGCTCACCATGCATTTGATGAGGAGATAAAAAAACCTCACTTTGCATCCGCAAAAGAGGTCGGTGTATTCGTTTTTTAAAAGTTACTTGTCTGAGAATTCTGATTTAAAAAATAAAATGGAACAACCTTCATGAAAAGAACAAACAACATTTATATGTTTACTAGCTTTCACCCGCGTTGTTCTCGTTCAAGTGGGAATATCGGGATAAAATGTAGCCTATGTTACTTTCCGTCCTTTCGACTAAGTCTAAGCCTGAAATCAAGTCGATTGGTTGCTTAGTTAGGGCGTGAAAGAAGGACAAACAAACATACTTTCGCATTTATAATAAAAGTTAGGAATAAGATTTTGATTAGGATCCGCTATTATCCTAATGGCCTGCGCAGACGACGGACATTGAAGGACTTTTTGTCCGCGACACGACCTTATTACTAAGAACATAAAGTTGAATATATAACGAGGACTATCGCGTACTTTTCGCGGATATACGCGGTCTAAGTTGAATCTTATTTGGTTAACAATGAAGACGTGTCGCGGACAAAAAGTCCTCCGTTATCCGTCGTCTGCGCTAGCTCTTAGAAGATCATCCTTCAACTAAAGAAAAGTTTGGTAAAAATGTTTTGTTTGTTTATACGTCACTATACTTCTTGTAAATGTAACCTATACCTATGTACCCTCATCATCAGGAACAAAAAGTGTTGAACAGATCCACACAGGCGGATTCTCTGTATTATTGTAATATACAAATACATTTAACCAATATAAAAATAAACTTTTTTAAGTAAAAACTATTAAATATTGTGGTTTTGATAGCTATGTAATAGCTTTAAATATGTAAGAGATACATCGTTTATTTCTCTTGGGTTGAATTTCGACACACAAAAACTGTTGAAGATTGTTCCTATAATCTTGAATCTACGAAAATAAGTAAATAAATAAATAAATAAATAATAAGGCTTTTATTTTCTCATCACAAACTTACAAAATCTAATTATATAGGAACATGAACATGGTAAAATAACAGTTTGTGTGAGACTGATGCCCAAGCTAGGTATATACCTGTGTTACAGGTCATCAGGCTCCCACATCCTCGAGCCATTTTATACAAGTAAATTTAGTGAACAACACATTTGGATTACAATAAACAGGATAAAGAGAAAATATGCTAAAGTGATGTTTATTATTGTTTTGCTAGTTGCTGGTGTGAGTAAGTGTGTATGTGTGGTGTGTGTGTGTATGTATGTATGTGTGTATGTCGTGTGTGCGAGTGTGTATTTGAGTGTGTGGGTGGGGGGGGGGAGTATGTTTGTTATAAATACAGGTTAGAATTTGACTGTTCACGTTAGGCTTAAAGGTCCATACAAGATGAATGATGTCCTTTGGTACACAGATAGTAGATAGCCTGTATTAAAACATAGAATTTCTATCCCGATATTTCCACGGGAACGGAAATCAATAGGGGGAAACCACGGGCGGGCGCAAAAAATAAAACACAAAATTAACATTAGGCCGGATTCCCAAGGAAGCGGGTTCGAATCCCGTCAGAGCGACATGAAAGAAGTAGCTTTTTTAACCGACTTAAAAAAGGAGGAGGTTCTCGATTTCACGGAATCTTTTTTTTATTATGTATGTTACTCCACTACTCGAAGACGGCTGGACCGATTTGAGTGATCCTTTTTTTGGTTGAAATGAACTGATGATGGGATCCTGGAGAAATCCAGGGAAGTTTTCAAATAAAGGCACTCTAATAGTGATTTAGGTGTTTTCTATAGTAACTTATACATATGTTTCCGGAAAGCACCATTTAGTGAAGTGGTACTAACGATGAAGACCACAAATGGTCATCGGATCCATTAAATACAAGCGATGCGATTACTTTAATGTAAAAGGTTTTTTTGCTTTTTGTTTTTTTAAAACACGTTTAGTTTGGATGACTATGCATGGTTCGCAATGTGAAGTCATCCTAAATCCAACATGGAGGAGCACCCAAGATGATCGATTAGATGGAACGATGAAACTCCTACAGTATGGATATCAAATAAAAGGGCTTGTCATCAGATTTACCTGTGTAGCTTTCATATCATCTGTATATTGTGTAATGACGTTATAAGATGATTCTAAAAGTTTATTTTACTCTTTTAGCGTTTTTACATAAAAGCTTTTTTTGACTGAAAATTTTCTAGTATATTTTCTTGTTTAATTTTACCACATAAAAAAGCATTGTAAAATGCAGAATTAAAATGTTTATGGCTGTTTCTTCTTAATAGTAAAAATGTTTCTTTCGAATGCAAGGTTAATATTTCTCTCATTGAGGAAACGACGCGGACAGTGGCCAACACTAACACCGAAGAAAGGTGAATATATATACATACTATACTTAGAAGAAAACGTTTACTTAATTTTAGATAGAACATGATATATTTAATTTTGCTATAACAAATGTGTAGGTAAGTAATTTGCAAATCTATCCACGTATACATATGTATCAAAGCACGTGAATGTACTAGACAAATAGATTATTGATATTCGCCATTACCAAATATAGTGGCTAACATATTTAGATTACCTTCCACAGAGACGAAGAACAGAGAATTTGGTTGCTGGAAGGAATCCTTGTTAGTCTGTCTGGCTAGCTACCACCATCTGATCTAAGCCTGACGCCCAACATCGTTTTCAGCATTGTTGTATTCCGGCAGTTAGAGATAAGATAGCCAATTCCTCAGTGATGAGGATTCCTGGAGAGGCTTGCTTCCATCTTCGGCCTTATTAATGCTTAACATCAGGTATAAGAGTCTCCCCGTTGTTCATAAAAAAAAAACATTAAATCTAAGTTAATCTTTACGCCCCGTTTGCATTCGTGGCCACTAAACCTGTTCGGCACTTCATAGTACGTTCAGTTCAGACACCATGAAATATATGTAGGTACATATTATAGGTACCTCGATACCCATCGTACCGAGCGCCGCCTGTCAAAACATTCACACACAGCGCAAACACAAAAACAAGGAGCCGTTATTGTAACTCAGATTTGTATATTTCTGGCTGCTTATGTAAATTAATTCATAATAAATATTTTGATTTCATGTTAACGAGTAGGTGAAGTTGGTATTCCGCTCGTTCGAGCCTCGTTAAGTCTGAATATAGTGTTGTGTTTAACATAATATTGTTATTTATTGCAAAAACCCTTCAACGTTTTGTTCTAGAGTTCGATGACTTGATGTTCTTAATGCTTTATACACTTTTAAACTTTCGCGTTGCATTATAAATATTGAAACGGCCATCAACGGTGGTCACTGCCGATGTAACTTGGCCGAAACGTCGGGAAAATTAGGTAGGTGAAATATCTATCACGTTTCTAAGCGTTTAATACCCGTTTCAATTTTCAATATTCTTAATGCTTTATTGTTTTTTTTTTTTAAGAAAAGTTTTGTTGGCCTAAGTCAAATCTTGTTTGAAATTATTTTTGACTAGCTCTGAATAATTCGAATTACTACCGCCCTCACAATAATCAGACACAAAGCTGTGTAAAATAAAGTTACAGAAATTGGAAGTATTGGCAAAAAACAGGAGACGTTTGTAGCAAAAGAGAGCATGAAAAATTTCAACATATTTTGCAATATACTAAAACCAGAATGTTTTTAACTAGGTAAGATATTTTTGGTTTCATGTTGCACTCTCATTACCCTTATGTATACCGTTCCTAAATCTACTATGTCATATACTATAATATGCTGATCACTAAATTATACATGTAAAAATATAAACGCGAATAACCTTCTCTTTTTTTTTGAAGTCGGTTAAAAAGTGCTTTCGTCTATCAGGCATAAATTATACGCGGACGCGTCAAACAAAATTTAATAGCGACACTTTTGTTAATACAACCATTCCAACGTTACATCCTTTTACGACAAAAACGGTAACAGAAAACGGCTCAAAAATAATGAGTGACAGTGTAACGATTGACAAGAGGGCTTGTTAAAAGTTCGGTTAACCATTCGTCATTAAACCGACTTCACGCAAAAACCGTTATAACAACTTTATGTCGGTATTCATATCACTTGGTCGGCATACATATCAGTTAAGACGAAGCCCTCTGAAACTTTAGAAAATAATATAAATGCTTTTATTTTCACTAAATTATCTGGCCCACATTAAGTTTCATTAAGAAATTGTGTTATGGATACTACAAAACGAATAAATATACTTATATACTTTTTTTGTAAATACATACATACGAGAATATACTTACATATTAAACAGTTAAGGGACGCCTTACGCTCCCAACTTTTCTTTTAACAAGTTTGCTTTCCGTGGCAACCTTTAATAAAGACAGCACCAATTCTTGTTACCACTAGCTGTAACTCCTAGCATTTAAGGTGTATGATCTTGTTGGTTGTCCAAACAAATAAATAAAAAAAAAAAAAAAAAAAACACCCAGACCAAGATAAATAGACGTGTTCATGCGAACAAATATTCGATCGAACCCGGGACCTCTGGCGCAGAAGGGCAGAAGGACAGGCTTAGTACTTTTGCACCAAAAATGTCGTCAAAAGTGGTCCCGAAAGCCGCATAAAAAAAAAATCCAAAGGGGATTTGGGACCCGCGGTCCCGGT
The DNA here is from genome assembly GCA_910589605.1 of Chrysoteuchia culmella. Classification (NCBI taxonomy): domain Eukaryota; kingdom Metazoa; phylum Arthropoda; class Insecta; order Lepidoptera; family Crambidae; genus Chrysoteuchia; species Chrysoteuchia culmella. The sequence continues at coordinate 16,483,272 of OU342653.1, forward strand.
CCCAAAAGCCCCTCGACTCTATCTTTCAGTACTGAATGCGTAACATGCGCCTTGAACGCTCTTTCTTGAGTTCTTTGATCCTAGTTTTATCCTAAGCTTTCTGTGCAATGATATGGCGTTTCTTGTATTTATTTTTAGTTTGCATACGATCATATTTCATACAAACGCATTAGCAAATTGTAAAAGACTGAGTCATCCTAGAATATTCGATGCTAAATGTTTAACTCTTTATTTTTCATTTCTATTTGCTGAACTTATGTCACTACTGCCCCTTGTACAGTAAACAGCACGTCCGGCTTTTACATATTTACTAGGAAAATTGCCACTCTTATAACAGTCTTAATAAGGGCAAAGTGAGAAGTCTGAAGTGGTGTCGTGTTTACAGTACTGTGACAAGGGGCGCTATTCCTACAATAAAACTGGTCTTTAACTTGATACTGTACCCCTATTACAAGTTTGCTTAACGTGACATTTACAGGACTAGTGAGCGTAGACTATCGGATACACTGCTCATGTCGGTATAACAGCCGCTAAATATGAAAGAGACAGAGCTACATTTTACGTTAACGTTTACTGTAACGTCAAGTTTGCCAAACTCGTAATAAGCCTACTGTTATTATATTTCGTTTTCTATTAATTAATACAATATTTATAATATATTTTTATGACAAGGCGACCGTCTTTTCTATGCACGACGGGTCTACCTTTTTAACCGACTTCAAAAAAGGAGGAGGTTCTCAATTCTTTTGGTTTTAATTCAGTTGGTTTTTTTTTTATGTATGTACACCGATTACGCCAAGATTTCTAAACCGATTTCAATGATTCTTTTTTTGTTCGATGCAGAATAGTTGCCAATTGGTCCCATAAAAATTTGGTTTCGTTTGACCCAGTACTTTTTATGTTATGAGCATTTTTATATATTTCCTTTCATTGTTGACTTGGACGATGTAGTATTTACGATAATTTTGTTTATAATGTACATGAAACCTATTTTTATTTTAAATAAAACAAAATCAGCCACCAACGGCGGTGTACCGGCCTGCTGGCAGTGCAGAAACGCATACGATCTCCGCAGTACCAAAGCAGACGAAGTAATTTTTGTCGTACTTTTTTCATGAACAACGGGGTTCCGTAGTCCTTCTTATACATAGATAAGTAGTAGGTACTGAACACACTGGACTATTTTTTTTTTGTAGGTACACACAGCAGCATGTTGACTATGAGGATAAACTTATGTCCCTAGTAATTGTGGTAGTTTTCGTTATGAAAATGTAAACCTCAACATGTTATTTACTCTACTAAAATATTTGCTCTCTGCTAAATATATCATACAATTAATATTTTTGTTATAAAATTTTGTTTGAAAAAAACATGAAACTTGTATTTTTTAAAACTCGAAATTGCACAAATACAATTTCTTTGTGCCAATCCAGAGGCCAGCCAGCATCAATCACTAGCCGCAAACGTCACTGTATTATACTGAGCAAACAATCTGCACAGAGTTCGCAGATTTTTTCACATTATTATGTTTATTCGATAATAACAACACTACATAGGTATTTCCAAAAAACTTAAATGTATCATGTTAAAAAAAAAGTTAAAGTTGCTAAACACTAAAGAAACGTACGCGGATACATACAATATTATATTTAAATGGTTATTCACACACACCCCCTCTCTCTTTCTCTCATACATAACACACACAATTAACACAAAACACACACACCCATGCGTGCGCAAACACGCTAACACACAGAGTGTAGTGTAGCCTCAAACTTCCACATAGGGATATGTATGGATGGACGCTTCTGATCTGAGTTCCGCGCAAATGGGTTAGCGACGTTATAGTACATTACCGCCGCGGTCTATAATGACTACTTTGCTGGTCGCTCTGATGATGGCAGACAGCGCAGCTCCAGGCCGACACAGCGCGGTCAGCGTGCAGCACTTGATGGACGAGCTGAGATAAAGGCCGAGACCGTAGGTCGAGGCCTTTACTTACAGCGAGGACAGCAAGGGCTGCAATGATGGCCATGCTGGAAGGCCTAGAGCGTAGCTAGGCTAGCTCGAGGCAATCATAACGTGACCAGCGAAGCAGTCATTGTGGGCCAAGGCTTGTATAGTGCTTTACTCAAAAATGCAAGTACCTAATCTAAATAAAATCAGCAAGTAATTTAAATAAACAATATATTAATTAACTAGAAATTTAATTAAAATGACAATTATGAAAAGTACAGTTACTAAAATTCAACACCGGCTTTCCCGGTTTGATATTACTAGTTTGCAATAATTCTAATGCGGTGTTTGACTGCTGTATTATTTCTTCATTTATTACTTCATTTATTTCATAATTTTTTTGATGATGAAGTTTATATTTTTCCTTTGAGTTTCGCGGTATTAAATTTTCAACCACTAATTTAGCTTCATCTTTAATGTATGTGTTAAGCACATTGAATCGGAAGAATGTTCGCTTTGAGAGCTCATTTTTAGCAAAAAAGTCACAAAATAAAAATAAAATTTTCGCTGAACCGCGCTTTTGTTACTTCTTTGTTTTTTTTTTAGCAATGGTAGTTGGAACTATACAGCCAAATATGGAATAAAATCTTTTTGTACCTTTCTCTATAAATACAAACAGCTGTGTTTTAAATAAAATCTTTTTGCATTTGATTATTTAAAACGTTGAAACGTCAATATAGCGGCCGGCAATGTTTTGCCGGCCTGTTAGAGCAACCAGCAAAACTTTGCCGGCCACTCCTTGAAACAGAACGGAAAGGTCGACTTTGCTCAAACAAGGTTGTCAAAATAATGACCACATTACATGCATTTTTGAGTAAACTTACTACTTCTTACCTCTTTCTTGTGTTTAACCTATCTTAAACCTGACCAGTAAGGGTATAGAGACGTCTATATAGCCAATGATGACCACAGAAGGCTTTATCTGTTATCTGGCACATACTTATTCAGTACACGGAACGTACTTTAAGACGGTCCCTGGTTATGGGGCAATCCGAGATGATCCTACCGAGTGGACGTGACTATTTTGTGAAGTATAATCTCGGTACCTTAAAAAAACTTCGCAATTTTAATGTTACGTCATGTTTTTGAGGTTGAAATGAAGTTAATACTTTTGGAAAGTAATGGCTTCTCATCTTAAAGGCCGCCTTGTGAAGCTAATGCCTATAAAAAAAGGTTTAATAAAACATAGAAAACCGGTAATTTCGCAATTGATACGACTATTATTCCGTGTCAAAGAGGAGTAACAGATATATAAATACAAATAAAAATATTAATTAACCGACTTTTACAAAAGGGGAGGTTTTCAATTCGGTTGGTATGTTTTTTATGTATGTACACCGATTACTCCGAGATTTCTAATCCGATTTACGTGATTCCTTTTTTGTTCGGTTTGGGATAGTTGTCATTTGGTCCCATAAAAAATTGCTTTAGTTCGGCTTAGAAGTTTATATTTTATGAGCATTTTTGTAAACTTGGACGATTTATTTTTCACGATACTTTGTTTATAATGTAGGTACATGAAACCTAATCTAATCTAGAAACATCTTACTGCAGTTTTCAAAACAAAGTATTACAGACACTAAAAAGTAAAAAATAAAAAATAAAACTACGGCAAGAACATTAAATGAAAGCTCAAAGTAGAATGCTTGCTCTGGCACCGACTCCAAAAGGCTGATTTTTGCTTTTTAGTTTTTGAAGTCAGTTTTTTATGATTATTTTTTTTGCGGGTTGCGCCTGTGTGTGAGCGCGTCATATTAGCAAGTCTGTTTGTATGTTAAGACTGTGCCGTTACCGTGACTATCAAAATCGACTGTTACGAATACGCATGGAGCATAATTTTGATTTCAGGAAAATTGTGATTACAATAAAAAATACGAATGAAAGCAAATACAATTTTTTTAATTGATATTTTATCTTTTGCCACTTAAAAAAATTGAATTAAATTCATAACTGAACATGATAGCTTTTGGCAGATTGCCGACTCTCAGAAACTTTTGCACTTAGCGTTTTCATAAAAAACGAATAGTTTTATTACAAGCAAATAGCTTTTGAAAACAATTGTTTACATTCATTTCAACCGAATAAAAACCTATGTTTTAAATGCTTTAAATTAGGTGTACCTACTACGTTACAAAAAGGCACACATCTTCATATTTTTTTCTTTATTCCACTTGTTGTATAACTAATATGTTTGAGTTTCAATTTATGGGAAATAAAAGCTTTGAAGGAGAATATACTTTTAATAGCTGCCGACCGTAGTTTCAACCGCGTGGTTCCCGTTCCCTGCATAAAGAGTTTTTTTTTTATCGACGGGGAGACTCTTACCACCATATTCTAAGTCGTTCCTCCAAAACTTTTTACACTCGACGAGGTTGACCTCGTCGTGGGTAAAAATGGTAGTGTGCGCTAGGCCTAACACGGAGTGGCTACGTACTCTTTGGCTCCTCCAGGTCCTTACGGAGTTATGACTTAGAATACCGACGTCGAGGAGTATTTCGAAGAGGTTTTCAATAAGGTTTCGTTAAGTAGAGGACGAGTAAGTTTTGGAGGAACGACTAAGAATATGGGTGTTTAGCCTTCATCATACCTGATGTTAACTTTTGATAAGCCTGAAGATGGAAACGAGCTTTATTTTTATATACTAGTTTTCGCATGTGTAGGAACACTACACGCGCACAATATGCTAATAAATTAAGAATACCACCCTGTAAAACAGCACTTTTCGAAAAGGGCGTACTGCACCTAGCACCTCGTATTTACAACAAGATTCCTGAACCACTAAAACAATTACCAGAGCCAATATTTAGAAAAAAAAATAAAGAAATACTTATTGAGAAATGCTATTATATACTTTTAATTTTTGACATATGATATTAATTAATTTGCTGATATTTTATTTGATAATCTTTTAATCTTGATTATTATTACTGTTTCGCACACCCATTATGGGTAAAATATGACGGACTAAATATTTTACTCTTGTGACCTCTTCTGTACTCATATTTATGCAAATAAATGAATTGAATTGAATTGTATGATTATTCTGTCATACTTTTAAACCTATTGATAACAACAAACAAATTTTCATAAATAAATTTAAAAAAAAATTTGCCATAAAAAAATTAAATAACCCCACACCGCAACTTAGACAATGAAAAACTCCATTCATTGTCGCCAGTACAATTAACGAGAGTAAAGCAAAAACCGAACCGAACGGCGCCGGCGCCGTCACATCCGGCAAATAATTAAAACTTTTACAAGACCCACTGAAATGTGGAGGAAAGAAATAAATTTTCTACCCGAGCGAACACTTTCGTTTTTATCCTTCAACCATGTGATTTATTCTCAAAAGTTATTTACCGTTGCTAAATCACGATCTCCCGGGATCTTTTACTCTAAGTCTTCAGCAATAGTAGCTGTTTCACCGAAACTTTTTTCCGAATCGTTATTTATTACATTTTGTCGGAGTCAGCTTTTTTGCTGTTCTAGTGAGACGTTTGACACGATTTCTTACATTAAATCAGCTTTTTGACTTTTCAGTCGAATCGGTTTTTTCGGTGTGTCGGTTAAATACTTTGATTGGACGGGTCAATGACATGCTTACTTGATTATTTGTTTTCCGTTCTTTAATTTAACTTGACGACCTATTTGGTGCAGGGTTACTAAACACGCCTTCTGCGCCAGAGGTTCGGAAGGCATGTTAAGCCGTTGGTCCCGGCTGCATTTGCAGTCGTTAAAACCCAGCAATCCGCATTGGGCCCGCGTGGTGGGTCATGGCCCGTTCTCCTAGGGAAAATTACTCGGAATCTATTACTGCCCATATATATATAATATAGAAAAATATATTTTTAACCGCCTCTGTGGTCTAGTGGTACAACCACCGGTATCAGACCCAGGGGTCCCAGGTTCGATCTCCAACTGGGGTAGGTACATACTGTATTCGGTTTAGTTGGTGGGGACTTGTCGTAAGTCCGCCTGGCTAGCTAACACCATCTCATATAAGTCTGACACCATAACAACAATGCTAAAAGCATTGTATAAATATATATAAATGTTTGATCTGGGTTTGAAAGTAGCATACCACAATATTATTTTATTGTACTATATTTAGATTTTGCCACCCATGAAAAGGTGCCTACGAGTAATACTGAATTTCTTCGGAAAGCTATTTATATAGTTATTATTCAGAAATATTCAAACACATAAAGCGCTTAAAAGCGCAAAACACACAGAAAGCAAAGCGAAAAACATCAAAGAGTCACACCTGAAACATGTTAAAAAAAAAAGAATAAGGCAATAATTATTATATACATATCAATATATATATTACTTAAAAAAAACAAAGAATTGTAGGATCCTGAAAATAATTAATAACAAAGTATCTCATAACTAATTTAAAAAGTTGTTGCCAAGATTTTGTTCATTACATTTTTGCAATATTAATAGCATTTTTTTTGGTTTCAATATGGTTATTAAACACATTATTAAATTAAATGACATTACAAACATTTAGGATATTCATAACGATAAAAATATGGCAGTCAAAACATTATTTGTAAGCAATTCATTTTTTTTTCTCATATGAGAAAGCTTCAGTATGTGAGTATTACGTCTATCAAGCTGTCTCTACTTATGACTGGATAAAATACTTATTCCCTTTTTATTCTCTGTTACGACGTTACAAGGAAAATAAACATATCCAGAATGTTTTTTGTATGAGAAAAGCTATGTACATTTGCTTTGAATGTTATGTACCATCATTCATGGTTTCGTATATGGAAATATTATATTTCTTTGTATTTCTGAATGTTTTGAGACATATGAGATAAGATAAAAAGAATATAATACCAAAATAGAACGGATTCTTCACGGCATTATATGTTTAGTAAGATCATATTATGACGTTCTGTGACGATCGGAGGCGTTTAAGAATACACACTAGCTTGAATATGCAATACTTTAATGAAACTCTATCAGTAGTAATAGCTGTGAGCTGTATATGACTGTATATGAGCTATTTAGCTATGTCCTGGTTGACTTATATAGGTTACAACTCAACTAATCAATTACAAGAACATTTAATTAGGTTCCCATTTTGCGTCTCTCTTTAATTAATTCAGAACTTTACGTCTTCAAGATAAGAATTGAAATGCATGGAATGATTTGAGAAGCATTTTTTCATTTTAAAGATACAATCATTTAATCAATTTACTCCAAAAAAATACAATATAGAACTAGCGCAACGACGGATAACGGAGGACTTTTTGCCCGCGACACGTCTTTATTGTAAATCAAATAAAATTCAACTTAGATCGCGTATATCCATGAAAACGCGGTAGTCCTAGTTATTTATTCAACTTTATGTTCTTAGTAATAAGGTCGTGTCGCGGACAAAAAGTCCTTCAATGTCCGTCGTCTGAGCAGGCCCATATAGTAACAAAAAAATCAAACACAAACACTGACATAAAGGTGCATACACACATGACTGTGATCGAACTACCACTATAATTGGTCGGACCTACCGTTCAACGTTCAGTTAATGCAACAATTTACGCATCGACTAATCTGGAAATTGGTGTTGCTTTGTCGGGCCGAGTCGGCTGGATAGACTGTTGCCAGGATTTTAGAGTCCGGCCTTAAGAGTAAAGCGAAGCGGTTAAAGTGCCTAATAAAATTTAACTTTTATAGTAAACTAACTTCAACCCGCGGATTCAACCGCGTGGTTTCCGTTCCCGTGGGAATATCGGGATAAATAGTAGCCTATGTGTAGTCCACTACTTGAAGTCCCTACATATCAAATTTCATTAAAATCCGTTTAGTAGTTTTTGCGTGAAAGAGGAACAAATAAAAAAACAAACTGACATACCTTCGCATTTATAATATTAGTAGTATTGAAAATAAAATGTAACAGACATAGTTCATGCAGACAAAATTAGAATTTTGAGTTATGATAAGGACAGCATCCGACAGAACTCTCAAAGTGGCTAAGTTCTGGGTTTCAACACTCATGCTATGAAGAAGAAGTATCATGTTCATGGATATTTTAATAAAAAAAATCCTTTACGCTTCTCGTTTCTGATTTTTGTATGATTAGAGTTAATACTTTGAGATCAAAGCAATGTATTAATGGTACCTATGTTTATAAGTACTAACTTAAAAAAAAATTTGAAAGATGTTGACATATATTTTTTTAATAAAACACCTTTTTTTCTTAGAAAGGAATAATTACCTAATGCAGTATTTTTATAGACGTAAATAATTATTTGCCTATTTATTTATTCATATCCTTACAAGTGTTACTATGTTCTCTCCCGGACTAAAACTAGGTACTACAAGGCCGGCAGCGGTTCCGTCTAGTCCACTTCCATTGATAATTAATTTAACGCCATGTTTGAAAATTATAGCTGAACACAGGCCTCGTGTAATCGGGGCTTAATTACTATAACTACGGCCTTCACTTAGGACTAGGGTTTGGGTCCCGGGACTTTTTTAAATTTAGTTGTCTCGGGTCCCGAGACTTTCGGGTAGAGACTCGAGACAAGACAGGATTATCGAAATTATATTGTAATCGTTTTTATTGAAATAAAACAACTTTTCTGGATATAAAACGCGCTATATTTCACGAACTAAGATCTAATAATAGCGGAATCGTATTAAATTCTATATCAAAATACACTTCGTAGTACTGTGAAGTTGCTTCTCATTCTAATCGTGATAATGATAATGATGAAAATAACAACGAAATCGTAAAAGTGACGTTATTTCTCTTAATGTTTAATGTGAAGAAAAAGACAAATGGTGATTAAATAAGTTTTACCAGAAATTGACTCATTTTAAATTATATTCTTGAACGTCTCGAAGTCCCGGGACACCCCAGGACTTGTATCCTGTCTCGTGTCCCGGGAAATTGTCGAGACTTCATAAACCCTACTCAGGACTTTAGCTTTAGTTCTGGCACTGGATGTTCAGTCAGATTCATATATTACTAATAATTTTTTAAATCTATCTATAATTTAGTACTTTGCTACTGGTACTGGTTTCAATAATAACGGATCAAACTTGAATATCGATTAACTTCAAAGTAAACATTAACTACTAATTGATTTAAGCTACTTAAATGTAAAAAGTGTTACATATCTTAAAACTACAATTTACTATGACATAAAGGCTTATGCCCGATTTCACTAACGATTTCTAACTTTAGGGAATTCTTAAACAACGTGGCATAATTTTTTTTTACATCTTTAATCTTTCTTTCTTTTGCTAGGTATAATAAATCCCATTAATTACTTATGTATATTACATTATCTATATCTCAAAATCTTGAATTCTTAAAACTAAAGCTTATATAAATTTGCAAGATATTTGTTCTATCTAAAATTCACCTTCAACTAAATTAAAGTCATTGGTCTGGAATTTTATTAGCAAATAACATCATTTTAATTTTAACACGAAACTTTAATGTAAAGTCACACAACTTTTAAAATTGAAATAACTAATCTTAACGAAATAAATATTAAATTTCAAATGTTATTATCTGTGTTATTTTCATGTTCAGGATTTACAAAATAAAAATACCAAAGCATTTTCTACGACAAGTCACGATGTTTTGCCAAGAATAAAATCTGCTTTGATCGCATTCTATCGAGTAATACAATACCCGATGTTTTGGCATGACTGTCCCAAAGCCTGTATTTTCAACATCGTCAAATCTTTTGAGTTTCCTATTGCACTCAATTAGAAAACACTTAAAGATCTGAACGCACCTGGCCGCGATAAACATCGTAACTATTGTGAAACCCGAGAAATTCGAGCCTTAATTTTGACAACAAAAAGGCCATAATCGATTTTGAGAACACAAAGGGAGCATTATATTTGACAAGTCGTCTGTACAAACGCTGTTTGCGGTAGAGATTATTTCGGTCGGAATGAATGAAAGCAAAACACAATCCGGTGAATATGTTGCCGGTAATTGAAATCCGAACAACGCCCCCAAGGCCGCTTTTTAAAATTTTATATAAAACAGAATTGCGTTCAAAACATTCTCGAATTTGTCAAGAAACCAATTCCATCGGTGTTATTAAGCGATCCTCTTTTATTTCCCTGACATATGTTTTTATTATGTGAAAATTGAAGTTCGAAGCGATGAAATGATTTAAAGTTTCAAACCCGCAGGTAGGTTTGGTAAAAAACAATTTGGACCCGCCGTTGTTGTGGTTTATTGATTAATAGCCAGAGGACTGCGGTGTGTAAGATATAGAAACAGGAAATATAAAGACCCACCCGCAGGCATTCCTCATTATGACCGTTGTTCCACTGTAGAAGGGTTCTGTATTAAATAATGATTAATTATATAATTTAGACCATGTCATCGAACCACATGCCGTAGACCCTCCCAACAGTTTAATCTTAGACCAGGTGACGGCATATCTGATGGTACGCTTGACCACCCATAAACATCTACCTGAATTTTAACTCAATAGAAATAAAATCTAAATTCGAACGCATAACCGGTGGCAGATTGCTGGAGAAACAATAAAAGGGTTTAAATGAACATCGCGATAAAAACGGATGAAATTTGTTTCTCGATCCTCGTAAATTTTATAAAAAGCTACTTGGACTTATCTCCCTTAGAATTACGGACACGCGATGCACGACACTTTAAAACTTATTATGGACAATTTTTCTTTAAAGATAAAATTTTAGATAAGATAACTAACGAGGTGTCTTGTAGATAATCACGCGAACTAACTATTCGAAACGTAGTTAAGTGCATTTTTAATTAACTAATATTTCAAGCAATTTAGACCTTGCAGCACTATCTTACCATAAAGCTGTGGTAATAATATAAATATACATCACCAATGCACTATTCAATCAGTTTAAAGATAGTCAAAAAATAATAATTTGAATTCTATGCGTCAAATTGTCGAATCTCTCTAACTGAAATTTTTTAAATTACCCACACGTGATATTAATGTCAAAAGGCACGCATTCAAGTAGTCTCAAAAATAGAAAAGGGGAAAAATATTGATGAGTTTTTCATAGATCGATGTGTGCGTCGGTGATAAAATCGCAGCTTTTCGTGGTGACGCGGTCATGTACGCTGCGTTTGTATTCGCTTCGTTTGCGTTTAATTTTTTGGTGTAGGCCTACCCTTGAACAATAGGCGGGTGGTGCACAAAGCGGAGACATACATCAAACAACAAAAACAGAGCTCTCGACGAGAATACGAGCGAGCGAACACTATCATTTACGCAACGATTTGTCATCGAGATTCAGGGGTACGGGGCGGGGATTCTGAACGAGGGCCGTACCACAATTCTTTAATATTTCAATTCGAGAAAAATTGGACACTTTTGAACCATAGCCTTTTAAAACTCGTAACACAAAGATTACTTCAACCGAATGGAATTAGCATTTTAAACGTTTTTTTTGGGACTGTGATCCGAAAGTGTTGCGTTTTATGCAATTTAATCTTTGAATGTTAAAGTGTTCGGTTATAATCTATTTTTAGACACGGTTATAAGAGAAATAACATCGGTAAATTTTTTATTTAAGTCACTAATTCTTACGACCATTATACGAGTATATGAGCTGTGCCTTGAAACACAAGATTACGAGACTAATCCTCTGAAAACAAATGACGGAAACAAACATTTTCTAAAACGAAATCGACAATAACAAATGACTGTTTAAAATTTCGAATGTCTCAAAAGCGAATCCAGATTCGACTATCATTCGAGATCGGCTCGTCATACGATAGTATGGAACCCGGAAACTGGATTAACGCTTGTCAACTTGATGAACGATGTGCGTAAGTTACACGACAATGGTATGTGGGCATCCGTCCCATTTGCCCCCGTCCGATACGCTCGAAGGCCATTAATTAATTATGAATCGCTGTTGAGCTTTAAAAATGTCGGAAAAAACCTACCTCTATTTTTGGCAGACAGAGTAACCGCGGGGGGCTGTGTTCGAGCGTTTCTATTGTTGTCATCGAAAATATCTTATTGTATTTAATTACTTTTACATGAGTTTTATGCCGTAACAATGTTTTTGTTCGTGACATTAATTAATTATTAGGTGCAATGCGTGAAAGAAAAGGTTTAAGTTAACTTTTAAGCTTCACTATGAGTATTTACTAAAACTAGTAAAACACCTGTTTCATATGAACAAAATTACGGTTAAAATTAAGTTAGTAGTAAATATTTTATTAGAATTGCTCAGCAGTGAGCAAAATAACAGTCACACAACGCATTTATTTTTCAACTAACGGCCGCTCGCGGCTTCACCCGCGTGCTTCCCGTTCCCGTGGGAATATCGGGATAAAAAGTATTCTATGTACGAACATAGTGAACTAGCGGCCGCTCTCGGTTTTACGCGCGTGGTTCCCGTTCCCGTGGGAATATCGGGATAAAAAGTATTATATGTATGAACATAGTCAACTAGCGGATGCTCGCGGTTGCACCCGCGTGCAACTATTATTATAGTTCAAATAAATATTCCCATTCCCATATTTTTATCCGGTTATGAAACCAGGCTATCTACTATCTGTGTAAAAAAAAATAATTCAAAGTTCCGTTCAGTAGTTTCGGAGCCTATTCAATACAAACAAACAATAAATCTTTCCTCTTTATAATATTAGTATAAAAGTATAGACAAAAATAAATCAATTAGGCCCAATTTAACTTATTTAAGAGGCGGTATCATGTAATGATGTTAGTTTTGCTCGTAAGAATAGTAACAGTAACAACATCATATACATTAAGTTTTTCTAGATGTTTGTCATGGGAGGGGATCGAATCTACGACTTCTGGCTCAGTCGACAGGATTGTTCTCATTGTGTCATCGGGCACGTGAGTGCTTCGCTTTAGTACTCGTACTACGATTTTGACAAATTATATTCTCTATCGAACACTTTGTATCATTCATATCCACGGTTGTATCTTTATTATGAGAAGTCTTATAGTAGTGCATCCGAACTAGAATCGACCTTCACCCATCTGTTAAATGGATGAAAATTACTTTATATCAAATTTAATATATCAGTAAATATATCTCGAGTCGGTTGTGTAAAAATTTCCTGGCCTGGCTATAATAAATAATGATAACAGTATTTTTGAGATTTCCTGAAAAATACTGAACTGATTTCGAAATTTTAGTAAATGGGACCCACTTGGGTACACGCCTGATCTAATAACGTTTGAATCATTACATTCTTTGAGCAATTTTTCGAGTAATCGATGTATATACATAAAATAATATACGCGACGAATAGATAACCACCTTCTTTTTTTTGAAGTCGGTTAAAAAACCGCAAAATTTTTTTTCATAAATATTGCACTCATGTGTTTAACGAACACATTTAATACCAACCGAAGGTATGAGGAATTTACAAACGTTGGGTTCTCTAATTTTTTTTCCTGGCGTTATAACTGGGTTGGCAGGTATAAACATGTAAATCGATAATAGTTATTTTCACCTATTCGAACCCCAAGTTTGCATATTATATAGGCTTCATATTTTCGGTTGGTATTAAAGTTACTCGTTAAACACATACATGCAATACTTAATAAAAAATCGCAAAATGATTGGTGGATGGGTGAAGGACGATCCTACTTTGGATCTTAGACTACTAGGTCCGGTTTCACCAGTGACAGATTAGCATAAAAGATATATGTTTTTATATTACAACTGTAGAATTACCTGCCCATTAAGCTATTCAGAACCTCTTAGATGGTGGTGAAATCGGCCCTTAGTTTTTGGATAACGTTGATAGTTCAATCATCACGTAATACAGTAATCTTGGTATAAATTTTGTCACCACCTGTAAACTAAGCCTCTACCTTTAATAATGAATTCGTTATAAATCTAGAGCGATGTCTTATATAATTCCTTAATCATTTCTATATAACAATTTACAAGTGACCCTCGACACAGTCAATGTTATAGCAGTAGGAGCTTATATTAAAGTTTGTTTTATTATTTCTCGTACCCATCTCACTCCTTTACAATTTTATTGTTGTAACAATAAAATAAAATAAATAAATAGTGATACCTAAACAACTCTTTTTAGTTTCCTTTGTTTTCACTACGAACCTTTAGATTTTTCTTACATAACTAATACACATTTTATAAATTGATAACTAAATACAAAATTTATGATTTTGTAATTTTTGCATTTTTCAATGCTATTTTTATACTTATGGTAAATTTTAAATAGAAAAATATTGGAAAAATTAACTCGGCCACAAGTGAATTCTCAGACGGGAACCGAGAAAGTCTAGGTAGCTCAGCGGTTAGAGCATTGGACCGGATTTCCAAAGGTCGCGGGTTCGATTCCCGTCTGAGAATTCACTTGTGGCAGAGTTAATTTTTTCCAATATTTTTCTTTTTAAAATTTACCATAAGTATAAATACAAAATCTCTAAAACTTACGACTTTAAGACTCCGCCACGCTACGGTCCTTAATATAAATAAATGTGAAACTCTTCCTAAGTCTCTAAGTATATAGTCTCACACTATACAAAATCAAAACTATAAAAAAAATTACTATAGCTGTTTTATATACTTTTTTTTATATCAATCAAATAATGTAAACACTCCTCTAGATTTCAAACACAATATTTGAGTGCATAATAACTTTCGATACTGATCATCCCTTAACTATGCCTTCAGCTATTCTTAAGGCCCGAAGGCAGGACCCTACGAGGATTTATTGTTTAATCACAAGCAGTCAGCCACCATAGTATTGCGTCGGTAAATTGTGGCAAGCTCAAATAAAGCGGACGATGTTTTTCTAGAAAGGCCACCGGCATTAGTATTGTTTAGTTCAAGCAAAGTGATGTATGGTGTAAAGTAAATAGCCCAGTTCGACGATAGATAAGCGTTAATGTCTACAAAGCCTGGGTTCGTTCCAATCCGATATAAACTTAACTTTTAACCGCCTCTGTGGTTTAGTGGTAATGCCCATCGGAATCGGATCTCGAGTCCAGCTCCTAGCTCGATTCCCGGAAGGGGTATATTGTATATTATTCACTTTGGTTGGTGGTAGCACTTGTTCTAAGTCCGCCTGGCGCTAGCCAGACTTAGACAATATGGTAGTAGCTATACCACCATATTATCTAAGTCTGATTCGATCCTAACCAGGCATAAACTTAAATTTTAATCGATTCTGTGGTTTAGTGGTAACATCCACCGGTATCAGATCCGGAGGTGCCGGGTTCAATTCTCGTGGGAGTATATTGCTTTCAGCTTGATTGGTGGTAGGACTTGTTCTAAATCCGCCTGGCCAGCTACTATCATATTAACTGTCACAAAACAAAAATATTTTCAGCGTGTTAGCCAGTTCTCAGTGGATGAGGATTCTGGAAGAAGGATGATTCCACCTTCAGCCTAACCATTATATAACATCGGGTAAAATGATGGCTAAGCGTCAGTTTCTAAATTGATAATTTCAAGTCTAATTCAAATTCAACTAAAAGCAAAACGTTAATAAAGAATCATGCATTAATTTAAGCTTCTCAACTCAACTCTCAATCTGCTCGTTGATATTATCATAAGGTCTTCTTCTTCGTCGCCACACTCTTGGCAAAGTGGTCGTGGTCATCACTTTAGGGGTAGTAGCTTGCTTCACAATCCGTCGCCATTCCTTCTGCACTGTGGCTCACGTGATCTGATAGTCAGATGTTTAAAATGTCATTACAAACACACTATAGGTACCTACACTCAGATGCACATCTAACGGGCCACCCCGCTTTTTTCATAGAAACAGACTCATTTTGCGACTCTTTATAATATAAAAAGCCAAATACATATTTCTGCAAAGATCTGTATGCTAATTAAGCGTTGGACTGTCCAATTAGCATTTTGACTGAGTACCAAACCCATTTTGAATGAGTACCAAACGGAAGAGATTTTGAAAACTGTTCAAAGTGCTCATTGGACAGTCAAACGCTTAACCTAAACAAAATGTATTGTCATTTTTAACCGACTTCAAAAAAAGGAGGAGGACGGTATTTTTTTTATTTTTTTTTATGTATGTTTTACCATAACTTCGCCAGTTGTTAACAGATTTTTATAATTCTGGTTTACGTGTGGTCCCATATAATTTTTACGAAGATCCGGCTAGTAGTTTTTTCATAATCCTGAAAAATATCAATCACCTTTTGGCAAGTAGTCGTTTACCTAGATGACATCACTGTTGTGTATGGGCTGATTTTTAATGTAAGTAACGGCACATGATGTAACTAAAAAATCTGAAATAAAAACATTTTATAAAAAAAAAATCAAACCGACTTCAAAAAGTAAAAAATAAAACTTTTGGAGTCGGTGCTAGCTAGCTAAGGCCAAAAAAATATATAGTTAATCAAAGTGCAATGTAGAATGCTTTGGCTGGCACCGACTCCAAAAGTTTTATTTTTTACTTTATGAAGTCGGTTTGATTTTTTTATAAAATGTTTTATGTATGGAGTCGCAAAGTGGGCATGTTTCTATGTAAATAACGGGATGGTCGTTTAAATTTGCCCTTAAATGTATTACACTAATTACTACGCGTAATTTCTCTTCCATTTCCAGTGAACTATATTCGATGCACCCAATGTTACACATGTCGAGCTCCATTGTAATAGTCGATGTGACGTAATGAATACGGGAAGCCTTGGGACTCGGGTTACATAATAAAACGTTAGTCGAACTACGCATTCACCTAATGAGTACACGCGATCGCGTCAATAACATTTGATGTGCTCGAGGAAAACAAAGTTATTGTTCACGGATGGAAGCAAACATTTTATTTACCGGGTATTGTTTCACTAATTGAGAAAACGGTAAAGTCAGCGGCAGGAAGAAGTGTATGAGATGTATGAGTATGTATGTACAAATATATGAGAAAAGGGGTATTTATTTAGGTTGGGGAGTGTAGAGCTTGCTGTGACTTTTCGTTTTTCAGACTACAGCGTTTAAAGTATTTAAAAAGGACACATTTCTATTATCATCAACATTTAAGTACATCTTTTAAACAGGCACTGATGGATATACTCCCGTCTCCTTATTGTATGAGGATTTTGCCATAACCATCATACCTAGCAGAGAAAATATGGATGTGCTTCTTCAGTTTGCTTCTATGACACCAATAGGGAGAATGTGGTTTAATTTTAGGGACACATTGCTATCATCATCAACATTTAAATACATCTCTAAAACAGCCACTGATGCGTATACTCCCTTCTCCTTATTGTAGGATTTTTTCATTACCATCATACCTAGCAGAGAAAATATGGCTGTGCTTCTTCAAGCGGCTTCTATGACATCGATTAGAATGAGGGTGCCCTCTCAATGTAGTCCATCAGTGACAAGACACTTTTCTTGTATGATGTTGTGAGAACGTGAATCACGAGATTCACGAGTAAGCGAATTAACTTATGACTCATAAGATATGATAGGGCTGATTCGGATGTGCTGGTGACCTCAGAACTTGCTGAACTCTTTAGGACTACGTCATTCTTATAATTACCGTAACATCGCCCGTTGGATTGTGGATTTTCATTAACTAAATTAGCGAAATAGGAAATTCGCAGTAGTCAAAATAGAGTCTTTTGTTTAACTAAGTTACTATTCCGCTTCTTTTAGTAAAACCGTAACATGTATCTATGAAACATAACTTCATAACCGCCGTACTTTCTTAAAGACCACTTAAAGACAAACGCCGTTGAAAGCAAGAACTAAGTTAGTCTACTAGATATTACTAAGAAAATCGTAAATGAACTTTTTATGGGCAGCATAAGGATAAAGTTTCCAAAAAACGAGTTTCATAAACGAGTCTCGGCGGCTGACATGACAAAAAAAGTTACAATTTCTCAGGATGCGATATCGTGTACCTTGACGCTCCCTCGCTTTATTACGTCTAGAAGCATTATTCGCTGTCAGTGTGTGGTCTTTAACGTAGATTTTCGAGATAAGATCGTCACTAAGATACATTTGTCCGAAGCACCACCGAATTCCTAAGGGTCACAACACAACGCGACGTAACGTGTGTGACGGAATGCGACTGAATTTAAATCGTTTAAGTTCCCTTCAAATTAATCCTATTATAATGACAAATGTCATAGTTGATTTAGAGACTAAAGGATCTTCTGGGAATCTCTACTTAATCGCCTTTCGTTTGATTGACGTAAAGTTTGAGAAATCTTCGAGTTTAAAAGTGAATTTTTGATGAAAGGTATTTAATCTAAAGAAACAACTGTTTTTTTTTCATTAGAAGATGACTCAGGTGAAATCAACTACAAAGTTTTTTTTTTTTTTATGAACGACGGGGACTTTTAGCCTTCATCATACCTGATGTTAAGTATTGATAAGGCTGAAGATGGAAGCGAGACTCTCCCGGAATCCTCAATCACTGAGGAACTGGCTATTTTATCTCTAACTGCCGGAACACAACAATGCTGTAAACATTATTGTTATGGCGTCAGACTTAGATAAAATGGTGGTAGTTAGCCAGGCGGACTTACAACGAGTCCTCCAACCAAACTGAATACAATATGTACTCCCGCTGGGAATCGAACCCGGGATCCATACCGTGGTTGTACCACTAGACCACAGAGGCGGTTAAATTTAATTGGAATAAGTAATTTGTAAATCATATTCAAACATCTATCTAAAACACCTTGACATAGGTAACTAACATAAATAAAATGACATTTAAGCACCTGTTAAATGACATAAAAAAAAGCTTACAAGGTAGACATCCCATCAAATTTTAAAAAGTAAACATTGTCATACGTATTCAAATAGAACTATTCACAAACAAAACGACACATTTTACGCTATGCTAGCCATGGAATTGCTTTTAAACTGCCTCACTCTAAAGAAAACATTCTTGCGTCACAAAAGACATAAAAACTTATTACAAGAGATGAAACAGGGCAGTTGCTTTCTAGAGTATTTTTACAGCTTTCCTAGAACATCGTATTGGGACCCCACGGAGTAAAACAATTGCATTTAGCTTAGTTGCAAGTGCCTTTGTGTGCATTGTCAAATACAGTAGCAAATTGTTTGGAACAATGTCTTGCATTAAAAGGTTCTACCTGGGGGTTCCAATTGTTGATCTGGATCTGGAGATTTTCGTGTTCATTTAACTTCATTGTCAGCGCTACAATTTTGTTGTTGGACAAGATTGATGAAGCCATTCACGAGCTGTCAATGGTTATTGTTCGTTTTGGATAATTTCAAGGGTATTATGATGTTACACAGCCTGGATGGGCAACACATTGTCTTCGAAGAGAAAGCTGACGCGTGGCTATTGAGTGGAAAATTAGACGATCGGTTTTTGTTTATAATACTCATTGAATTGAAACACCGGATATTTAAGATTACTTTGTGTTGTGTTATGACATTTAAAATATATCGTGACATCATATCCGGTCAGCATCTTAGACCCAACCTATGACAAATGTTAGAATTTGACAAACATCTTAACTAAATAATAATATATAATAATAAAAAAATTATACTTATAAAAAAATATAAATATTATTAAAAATGCGAAAGTATGTTTGTTTGTCCTTCCATCACGACCGAAGCAACTAATCGACTTGATTTTTGGCATAGAGTTAGTTGAAAGTACAGTTATATAAACTAGCGGAACTGTGTTTATTTGTCATTCCTTCACGACCTAACGAAGCCATTTAATCTATGCCAAAAATCGAGTCCAATCGACTTGATTTTTGGCATAGATTAAATTGTTTCGTATAGATTCCGATATTCCCACGGGAACGGAAATCACGCGGGTGACACCGCGGGCGGAAGCTAGTTATCAAGATGCACCTTTGATGCAACACCGCAAACAATTTATGGCATGAGGGTATGTAAGAATGTAAAATAGGTATGTATGAACGTATATCACTGTAACATCACGTGACTTTGCCTTTTTAGAATTCCGTAGTCTAATGGCAAAAAACAGAACCCTTATAGATTCGTCATGTCTGTCTATCTGTCCTTCTGTCGGTATGTCACAGCCACTTTAATCCGAAAATATTAAAATTACACTGTTGAAACTTGGTAAGTATTCTGTAAGCCGCTTTACGATTTTCACACAAAACAAATCAAAAAAAAAGATTAAGGGGGCTCCCCATACTTGGAACTGAAACATGCGGGATGTCTATGGATAGGATATTTAAAATGACATTGAGGTTCATAAAACTATTTTTGCTCAAAGTCAACCGTTTGAAAGATGTACATACACTTCCAAAGTGGTAAAATGTGTCCGTCCGTAATCCCCCCCCCCCCCCTCTAACTTTTAAGATAAGAAAGTGAAAAATCTAAAAAAATATATGCAGTAGATCTCAAGTATAAAATCTTTGAACGGAAATTCGTATATTTACTCAAATTTCCGTAACCTTAAAAATAACTTAGTTATTTATACAAACACTACGCGCTTGGCCGATTTTCTGATACGTTTTCATAAATTAAGTAAGTCTATTATTAAACAAATTAAACACAGTTACTTTCAGATAATTATGAACTTACTTATTATATAAAAATATTTATCTTTGATTCCCCATAAATCAGACATAGGGAGGTTGACGAACTCAATGATGTAAAATGCAAGTCTTACTAATAACTATTTTCACAGAATAAGTGTGCGTGTAAATATGCTATAACTTGATACATGACTATCATTAATTCAATATAATATCCCTTAAATAGCTACACGTAACTTCAACCATAATACAACTCAAAGTAGCAAAATATAATAAAATTAATAAATTCACTACGTTTCAATTTATTGATGGCGTCCAAGCACGTAACAGACTTTTAAAACCAAGGCAATATTTCTTTCCATTAATAAACTCAACGAGGCTAAATAAAATAATTAAGTTGCCATAAAACTATACCCCCAATGGGTACCCGTCGGAGAGATACCACATAAACATACTGAACATCTTAATATAAGGAGTTTGAGTAACGAATTAACATAAACATCGATCGCGTTTCGAACAACACACGAATCGAAAACGAATATATTAAAGAAGAGCTGCTTTTTATCGCGTCAATAATTTAAGATGTAAACTGCTCTCGCTATGTCTTTTCGGCCGAGTTCTTTGTAACGATACGTTGTCTAGTTGCCTCCCGCCGGCTATTTTCCAGAATGGACACGCTACGCCCATATGTAGAGGTTTCGGTCGTAAAAATCGATTACTTTATTTTCCTACGACCGCATCATTAACGATTTGATCAGAATAAAGCGATCTATTTTATTGACTTTATGTTATATAAACGTAATAAATACTAATGCACTCGATGATAATGTAACTGTACCTATTAAAACGTCTTCCACTTGCTCAAGTCAAAGGACTTGTTTGCCGACGCCACTAAAAAGGTCTATTGTGTTCCAAAGTTCATGGTTACGCCGAACGCCAATCGTTAATGACCCATTAACGTTTTATTTCACACCATCCATTAACCAGAGATACCACAATCAAAAGGAAACGCCGCCCCGAATACCCCTCAGTCCCACTTTAAAACTTACAAGTTAACTGCATTCAAACATCTGATAAAAACTTGCCAACACCAAAGTAAGTGTTGCCATATCGCTTCGACGGTAGCTTAAAAAATTTATAGACAGGGTCAATATCTCTATTTCGATTCGGTATCGCCATTTATCAACGGCATCTAATGATCGGTCAGCTTATAATAGCCAGTGAGTGTCAAACTAATGAGAATATATTCCGACTTCGTACGCGATAAATAAGAGAGGTTTCGAATTAAACGGCATATTAATTGGACATTAGTGAACGTCAACACCTCCAAAGCAAAGTATGGCCGATGAAACGATTTAGTACGTGAAAGCATCTAAGAAATTATTTGGAGGCAATAAAATTAGGTGGGTGTAAATTTTTAACTTAGCCCCGGGCGATTCCTGATGCGAATTTAAATTTGCTTTTCTAAAGCAGTTTGTGTCCCTCTGATGCTAATGTTTCACTGAGTTTTTGAAAAGTGAAACTGAGTTATGCTGCTAATGCTTATGTTATTAGGAAGATAACTCGTGGCCCCTTCGTAAGACGACCCATTATTAAGAAGCGAGATGGTGGATTTAAAAAGTTTCCTTCCGAAGTAATAATTTCTGAGGCTCCTTTAGAGAGAGACATTACTTTTGTCTTAGCAAATTGAATTCCGCAAAATCTCCTCGGGAAGATTGACTGACCACAAATTGGGGATTCGTTGTCAAGCGAGATAACATCGGAGGAATCTCATTACAGTAGAACATTGGTCCCGGCTTCCAGTTGCCTGTATATGTTGCGTCCAACTTTGACTTCGGAATCTTGAGGACTTTAGTCGGCTCTTGGATTGTTGCAAGTTTGGCAAGTGTTTAGAAAGACAAATACGGACTTCCTCCGTGGATAAAATAATTAGTTTGGACCATATTTGGAGTTATAACTCAATCCTCGTGTAGTTTAAGTCAGTAATAGCACAGATTATATAGTACACACTAATGTAATAGTTACTATGATCAGCGTGACGAGCTTTTTTTATTGTATTTCCTTCTCGAATTTTGAATTCGTTTCAGACTTAACAAGTTGCAATACTTATGATAAGTTTTAAATAGAAAAATATTGGAAAAAACCAACTCAGCCAAAATAAATTCTCAGATTTTTCTATTTATTAATTCAAAATTCATAAAAAAAGTTGCGATTCATTTTGACAAAATTATCAATATATTTATTTATGCTTCTTAATGTATATAATAATAACCAAAAGAAAGTAAGAAAAAGAAAACTTTAGAAAAGCAAGAACAAGTTGAGAAGAATTTTCGATTAAGACGAAAATATCTTTATTAAAGAAACAAATGCCATTGAAGTTGATATAATCCTATATTTATTCCACAATATGTCCCAAGAACTCCCAAGATTGAATCAACCGCAAACTCAAAGCCTGACGTCGAGGAACGGAAAATTAAAAAAGCAAAGCAGGGACGGTTTCCTGGCCATTCTTTTTAATTTCTCACTACGAGATAGTCGGCACGGAATCATTAAAATTTCCAACGGCGCCCTTCCAGATCCATTTGATATAGAATGATAAAGTTACAAGAGTTATGGAATTCACAATGAACCAGATAGGACGCAAGTTCTCGAATCTTAAATTACTTGAAATACTTATGATACATTTTATATAGAAAAATATTTGAAATAATCAACTCAGCCACAAGTAAATTCTCAGATGATCTCAGTAAGTTTCAGTAGCGGTTAGAGCCAGTGGACCGGATTTCCAAAGGTCGTGGTATCGAGTCCCATCTGAGAATTCACTTGAGGCCGAGTTGTTTTTTTAAATATCTTTCTATTTATAATTTCTCATAAGTAAAAAATACCATTGAAAAATGCAAAAATTTAAAAATCATAAATTACTTTAAATATTTTCTGAGATGCTTTTTGTGTTCATTATCTTTAATGGTTTCTTAATAAATTTATTTTGTGTGATGATTGATGGAGTTAACAGCCTAGGCTACATCAATTAAGAATGAGAAGCGTGTTTGATTTTTATAATTTTTAAGAATATGTATGTGAGTGAGAGTATGTGAAATTTATAAATGTACTAGCCATTTGTATGAGAAACAAGAAGTTTAAACATTTTATTGTGATTATTTCAATTTTTGCATTTTTCAATGCTTATTTTATACTTATGATAAATTATAAATAGAAAAACATTGAAAATAAATCAACTCGGCCACAAGTGAATTCTCAGATGGGACTCGGTAAAAAAATATGTTTCTTTCGAATGCAAGGATATTCCAAGCATTGATGTAGCAAGCCTAGAACGTATTAAAAATATTTAAAAAAAATGGAGAATTTCGACGGGGTGGTCCGCAAGTCTCAGTCGCTCAGTGGTTAGAGCAGTGGACCGGATTTCCAAAGGTCGTGGGTTCGAGTCACATCTGAGAATTCACTTGTAGCCGAGTTGATTTTTTCCAATATTTTTCTATAAAAATTTATCATAAACTTTAAACATCTTTAATATCTGTGGTAACTACAAGACCCCTCTTCTAATTTATTAGACATTAATAATAATTCTCAATTTGTTCGGAGTTAAAACAATCTAAGTAAGCCTGTATAAATTTCCTATGGTACAAAATTATGACGGCACGGAGTAATAAAAAAAACGGAAGCATACTCTCCATAAATATTCCATAATCCTCTTAGCATAACGTTGAAGTAAATAGGATTTTGGGCGTGTACCTAATAAAGGTGGAATAGTGACCGTTAATGTAATAAATTATACGCCATTAGCAAAGCAAATATACGTTATTATGAATAAAGAAAATGTGTTTATCTAATTTTTATCTTTTAAGATCTGTCTATCAGTCAGACATTTGGTGCTTCGATACATTTTTAGACACTTGTGACATCATTATAGGAGACATTTATTTTTTACACAAACTTTTATAGTGTTGTGAAGATAAAGCTAAAATTATAATCATTGCTCAAACAGTAAGGTAAGGTGTGTCGGCAGGCTGATTTTCTAACAAAAAATCACCTAGCAACCAGTTTCGCTTCGTTAGCCGTGTGGTGACGGCCTAAGAATACAAGTGTCACTACTCCCTTACATGCCTGGGATGTCGTAAGAGTCGACTAAGAGGCTCGACGCCTTGAACACCTGTGCAAGAGAAGGAAAACTTGAAACAAACCCTCTACCAACCCGTCTGGCCAGCGTGGTAGCAGTAGGCTAATAGTCTCCTATGAACGCCACAATAGGCGTGAGCTAGGAGTGACCTATGTCCGGCAGTGGACGTCCACAAGCTGTTGATGGATGGAAGGAGCCAGTTTCGTCGCTGTCATTACTGTGACATTTTCATACTGTATGACAGCCACAACAGCGACGAAACTGAAATTTATATTTTACAAAAGTGAAACTAAATATCTTAGGCGGTTACATGACAGTTTTAGAATAAACCTTAGCCGAAATCGTCACGTTAATTGATGTCGATTTTTCAATTCTTCGATATAAAAAAAATACTGTGATAACTGTTAATACATAACGCATTATCTCCTTTTTTGTGTAGAAATAAACTGACATAACTTTTATCCAAGGATTGAAAAATCGGGGGCCTACTGTCATCTTTCAGATTCCATCATGTCATAAGAACGTTTTATTTGCGTTTTGTTTTCAATACCTACACTATAAATTCGTACTATGGCCCTCTACAAAGTATTTTTTTGTTCTTCCTGTCCATTGAGACAGGTATATCTGTGAATATGAAAATACCTACAAAAGCGTGCTTAACTAAGCAGCTACTGAACGTTTGCAAGAAAAGAATCGATATTAAAATACTTACGATATTATTTGTAAAATGTAAATTTCTAAAAAGATCTATCTCAGTTCCATATACTTATATAGCCATTGTTCCTGCCAACGATCAAACTGAAGTTGTCAAGTTTAGACACACTTCAAACTTCACTGCTCAAAACTTCTGTCGGAAAATAAGATTATTTTAAGAGGGTGGTAGTACGAAATACCATTGGTATGATTGAAACAATACTGCACCAAGAGATGGCGGTAAGCCACCAGGAGCTTTATTTTGATTCACTCGTCGCGCGTAGAGCGCTTCGTTTCTACTGATTTTCGTTCGACATACGAAATTTCGATATTTTTAAATCGCTCGACCGCAACGAGTGCCCCCACCCACTCATTGCAGTCGAAATAAAGCTAGCAACGCCACAGAATACTAAATAGTATACGTAGCGACGCGTGACTTAAGTCACATGCGTCAACACTATGTCATACGAGCGATTAAAAAATAAAGCTCCGGGATGACTTTGTGATGAAAGCTGTAAAAAAGGGAAATCCAAAAGGACTTACAGACCACGCCAATGATGTTGTAAAATAGATATGTTACCTTCATCTTATTTGGCTTTGCAAACTGTGACGTAGACTGCATACATTGACAATTGACAAGTAGGTCATTGAAAGACACGAAATAGCATTTACGTGTTTTTTCGAAAGAGATGGCAAATTGAATCGGACCCCATATAAATTATTAAATAAATAAATAATTACATACAATCACACCAATTTTATCCAGCCCACGTTGAGTTTCATGAAGAACTTGTGTTATGGATACTAGATAACGATAAACATACTTATTTTTTGTAAATACATATATAATATACATATTAAACACCTAGACCAAGACAAATATGAATGAATGAATGAATAAAAAAAGGTTTATTATCGTAGGTACCAAACATTAAACGAAAACAGAGGATACGAAAAAATTTAAAAATAATAAAAAACTGTAAACAAAAAATCCAAAATTATAAGCAATAGAGCTAGGTACCGAATAGGCCTCTGCTCAGTATAAGCCGTGAGACAACGAGAACGTGTGTCACCGTGGCACTGATATTCTGCAGATACCTGCTGAGAAAAAGGCGCGTGACATTGAGCAAACAAACAATTGCAGTAAGAAATTAACATATAAACAAATATTAATAGAACAGACATTAAACAAAAAAAATAAAAACCAAATAGACTTGTTCATGCACACAAATATTTGTCTTGTCAGGGGATCGAACCCAAGACCACTGGCGCAGAAGGCGTGTATAGTACCCCTGCGCCGAACAGGAGCTCTATTTTTTAATCGCTCATATAACTTAAGTCACACACATGCGACTCAATCACGTGTCGCACGCTTGTTTCGCTCGACCGCAACTAGTGGATGAAGGCACTCGTTGCGGTCGAGCTATTAAAAAATACGGAAATTCGTATGTTGAACGAAAATCAGTAGAAGCAAAGCGCTCGACGCGCGACGAGTGATTCAAAAATAGAGCTCGGTCATATAGGGTCTTCCTAATGTTTCACAATGCAAGCTCGTATGACATATGTGCTTCAAAAATACACATAAAATATCAGTACACCTCGCAATACGAGACTGCGTTAATATAAAGCGAGATTTAATCCGTAAGTAATTATACAAGTGCTTGTTTGGAGCAGGGGTACTAAACCCGCCTTCTGCGCCTGAGGTCACGGGTTCGATCTCCGGACAAGACAAATATTTGTGTGCATGAACATGTCTATTTGTCTTGGTCTGGGTGTTTAATAAGTATATTATGTATGTATTTACAAATAAAGTTTACAAGTATGTTTATCCGTTAATCTAGTATCCATAACACAAGTTCTTCATGAAACTGAAGGTGGTGGGCTAGATAATTGGTGTGATTGTATGCAATTTTTTTATTTTATTTATTTATTAAGTGCTTATCTTTTATAGTACATAGTTTTACTTATTTTTTATTTAGCTTGTATTCTGCCGCACAATTTATAAACGCAGTAAGTACCACTTACTGCGTTTATGAGTTGACTATGTATTCGAGATCGCAAAATTGAGCTTAATATAAATCAAAGACCCGTTTTTTTTTTCTCCTTATAGAAGCCAAGATAGCAAAAAGCATAAACGCAGTAAAGTGTAAATTTTAATGTGTTGTTCATAATTTAAGAGCAGTAAGACTCCTTACGGATTTAATAATATGTAAATATTATATGTTGATAAAGGTACAACATAGCATAAATGCATTAAATGTCAATTAAAACATTATTGTTGTGTCTTAATAATAGGCAATAAAATTGTACACATAGTACAAATGCAGTAAGTTTACTTAATAAATTTTTGTTATGTTTTGCTAATAACAGCCGAAGAATTTCACTTAATAAAAACGCAGTAATTACAATTATACTGCGTAAATAGTAAGGCTACTCAATAATCCTTTATGAATGTAACAAATTATAAACGCAGTAAATGTAAATTACGGCGTTAATGTTAAGTCCCGCAGAACCTTTACTCCATTTTTTTACGATTTTACCTATCTTAAGATTATTTACTGTGTTAATACTAGGGTAAAATTTGAACACAAATGAAGCGTTTTCAAAACTTATGAGGCTGTCAAGTATTTTACTGCATTTATTATATTTACTGCATATATTTTACTCGAGTAAAGGGGTGTGAGAGGGGCGGGCGGCAGCTAGCCGCGCCGCGCGCTTCAGTCAAGTCCACAGAACAGAAAAAACAGTAGAAGTCGCAAGTGGGCGGTACCCGCGTAGCCCCATATGAGCAAAGGTTTGCCTATGTTCAAGTACATCGTCGTTTTGCTTACTCAGTCGCGATCGTAACCTCCACGCGGAATAATATAGAGAAAAATTAGAAAAATGCCATACTGTGCAGTTTTGATGTGAAAAAATTATAGCCGAGAGACTAAATTAGTCTAAAGGAGGCATAACATATCATCGGTAAGTCATATTTTCTGTTATTTTCACTTATTTTCACAAAAAAGTTAAATTGTAATATTTTTAATAATAAACAATCTGAATCCAATCTTCCGTCTATGTTCTTAAGGTGTATATTTCAATGTACAGTTTACCGTTTCTAGAAATTTCTAAGCATAATCCGAAGTACTGAAAGCATGCTTTGCGCCGTACTTGGTCGCCACTCAATTAGTGATGCGCCTTATCGCTGATACATAACCGGGGTCGGTCGGTTCCAAGTTTTTTTCGGTACCGGTACTGAAGGGTGATGGACCCGGGAAAACCGATACTCGGTACTGAGAACATAATCTATTTTTGTTATATTAAGCTATTTAAAATGAGTGGTTATATGAAAA
Organism: Chrysoteuchia culmella; assembly: GCA_910589605.1. Taxonomy (NCBI): domain Eukaryota; kingdom Metazoa; phylum Arthropoda; class Insecta; order Lepidoptera; family Crambidae; genus Chrysoteuchia; species Chrysoteuchia culmella. Next base: position 16,511,933 of record OU342653.1, read on the forward strand.
CTTTAGGAAAACAAGTATTATCAAGAAATAAGTAGGAATCACAAAGTTAGATTTTACACGTTACAAAGTTCAAAGTCGCATCATTTTGTAATAGATAGGTCAGCGTTAGACCTTTACCTCGCCTGATGGTAAGAATAAAATAGAATAATATTTGTTATTAGCACCACATGCTATGTGATGCCATTACTGATCTCAGTTCAGTATAATATGACGCAAACAGCGGTTACTGCACTGATACCATGTAGGTAAGCGATTATGCGATCTACGATGATCGCACTAGCCTGGATATACCAAAACACAGACTGCGATAAATAAGTTTCACTCAAGCTAACAAATGCGGAGCGCGTGTCTTTGAGATATCCATAACTTTTTGAGAGTAGGTGATGGGGATGAGATTAACCATTTCAGCTGCACACTGACCGAACTGTGAACCGTCCTCTTGAACTGAAGCGTGTAAAGGTTGTATTGGGAAACCACCTCAAAAGTGAGAAAAGTACTCCATGCTTAATCGAGCTTGCGTTTGAGCAAACTGTTCCAGCGTGAAGTACTTTCTCACCTTTGCCAGTAATGCAACGCTTTTTTAGTCTTACAAGCTAAATTTCTGTATTAGAAGAAAATAACATGAATTAGCAGATCGTTAATTTGAGTATGTAGCAGAAACTGTCAACAACGAGTATTGAACCTGAATAGCAATGAGAACTCAAATTGACTAACTTCAAGAAGTTCGATATCCAGACACACAAACCAGTCGGGAAGTTGATATGATGAAAGTTTGCCAATAAGGCGTTATTTTCAAACCATGTAAAAAGCCTTCGAGACATGAAAGACGGCTTACCCCTTACCATACCTCTCGATTATTTCACCCATTTTGAAGATAGTTTTCTTTTAGAGCCGGGGTAAAACCTAGCCTACGACAAGGTATTCAGAACACTTTCCATTATCTTACAAATAATAGGCGTGACTGTAAATTGGCAGGGTCGCCACCACTGCCATTTTAAACTATTGGAGAATTTCGACGGTGGTTAGCAAGTCTCGGTAGCTCAGTGGTTAGAGCATTGGACCGGATTTCCAAAAGTCGTGGATAGAGTCCCATCTGCGAATTCACTTTGTGGCCGAGTTGTTTTTTTCCAATATTTTTCTATATGAAATTTATCATAAGTATAAAAATAGCATTGAAAAATGCAACAATTCAAAAATCATAAATTTAACACATTAATTTGAATGGTTTTTTACTATTATTGAGCACCGAGAGTATATACCAATTCTCCGATACAATGATACCGGTACCAGTTAATTCCCGGGGATTCTCGTTGTATGTACACACAGGTGCATCACTAATTGATTAGCGATTTGCTATTCAATTAGTGATGCGCCTGATTATCGTATAGACTACAGATATCGATAAGTATAGATGCAGATAATTTGCGACTGATTTCTAATAGGTATTAGCTTTCCATTTTGCAAATTGTGAATTAACATTGATATAAATAATACAAAAACAACGTTTAATTTTAATATGGACATGGATTTTAAATTCTTTGATTTATGAAAGGGTTTTTAAATGTTTACCAAGTGTATCTTCTAACTTTTAGCTACTATTACGCCCATGGCGACTACAGTCCCCGAACTGTTAAAATCTTGAAATGCCCATGGGGAGTAGTATAGTCCTCAAAGCGATTTCAGTACGGCGGCCGGCATTCAGATAAATGCTAATAGCAAAGCACAGAGAGCTCGTAGTTCCATCAAAAAAATGTTGCTATCGGTGTTTCTGATTGGTGGTTCTGAGTGAAACGATTTTTCAAAAGTTTTTTTTTTGTGTTAAGTATAACTGTTGATTCTTTATTATTTCTAAGAAATTCAGATTGACTAAGTGCCTATGCAACATTGACAGGGTAATATGTGCCTAAACGTGATTAAAGTCAATTGAAATGTATGTGATTTTTTTAATAAATGTTCTCTAAAAGTATATTCGTACTAATTTTATTTCTTTTTCTCTATTCTCTATTTGGCAAAGTCCCAAATTTAAATGTTATTAACTCACAATAAATGCAGTATGACACCCATTTACTTCATAACTTAAATTTAGATTCGGAAATTTCTTATATGTCTCCTAGTTATAAATGCAGTATAACAAATGGATACAGTGCATACATTATGGTGTAATATTAAAAACTCGTCTTCATATCTTAACATATTTGCAGTAAGTAGCAGAATCTAGTAATAAATGCAGTAAGTAACACTTATACGGCGTTTATGCATCATTTGAATCACGCGAAAACTTAATTATATCATAATATGAACAGTTTTTTTTTATTTTAAATACTAAATATTAAGTTTTGAACAAAAAAATGTATACAAAGGTATTGGCCGTGTTTTGCTCTTTTAGTACATACATCATTTTTGAAAATCAGATGAATAGGTAACGAGAGACGCCTTAAAACTTTTTTTAAACTTTACCCGCCTTTTTCTCAAAACAGTGCTGATGTTCCTTACTGCATTTATAAATTGTGCGGCAGTATTGGTAAAGATTAATTCCGCAAATGTGAACTCATAATGCCATATTCAGATAACATTAATAGACATAATTAAGCTTCGCGATATCGCGTAGGTGAAGGGAAACAAATGCGTCGGATTTGTATAATTTATTATTGAAACTGACTATAAATTGCCAATTTTCTCGGTCGGCTGTCGTCGATTGCCAAGATTAATGCTTGCAAAAACATGCCTTAACCGGTTTCTGATAGAAAATATGATACAGATAAGAATGCCTGGTGGGATTTGAAGCAATAAATCATAGTATTTTTGAAGAAGCCTCGTCTTGTATTTCCCAATGGCATGATGTAATAATTTTAATACGTGTGATATTTTTTGCCTTAGAATGAGGTATCGCTTACAGGTTTTACTTCTCGAGCTTGTGAAGCTATAAAACAATCAATAATAATTAAACCAAAACCTACATTGTTTTTTTTAAGTAGAGCTTATTGTTATTCAAAGTTCTTTGCCTAATTGGACAATTAAGTCATAAGGACTTCATCAGTTATTAAAAGCACAAGCTACTGTCTTGAAGTAACTTAGAAATTACTACTCATTAACGCGGCTGTGTAAGTTGGATACTAGTACTATTCTAAAAAATTAATTTAATTGCGAAAACAATAATCATTAACAGCAATTTTAATGGCGCCACTGCAGGTTTTACAGGGTTTTGCCCGCGTGGTGTCCGTTCCCGCGGGAATATCTGAATAAAATGGATCCTAATTTAAATCCTGGCTTTAAACAGTGTGCGAAACATTCAAAACTGTACAGACATAATTATTTTGCGTGACTAAGTACAAGCTAAGTACCAAACATCCAAACTTTCACATTTTTAATATTATTTAGGGTCTGTTTCACAATCTAAAAGTAAGTTCTGAGTATTTTTTTTTTTTTTTTTTTTTTTTTTAGTTTTGGCTTCTTCCGTTTTCCACAGAAATTCCGCCAACGTCCCGTAGTGAAAGAGACACGGTTTATAGAGAATTTGCCCGGTGAAAAAAGCACGTTTTCAAAGTTTATACCTTGATTTTCTTTGTGGAACCTACGGACAAACACAAAACGATACTCACAACACAATAATAGAACATATTATGTACAATAATATCACAAAGAGGATTACACAAATATCTACATTATATTTTTAAATACATATCTTCATTTTTATTTTTATAAATTAATATATTTTTTTTTTAATTTACAGAGGAGGATGAAGCCATGCCTATCTGACAGTGACAGGAGGTAATTACTGTTGACAGGACGGGGAATAGGGGATGGGAGAATGTCATACAATGACGGATAAAGAGTTCTGAGTAGCTTACTTGCTAGATTTTTGGCAGATATGCTATGAAAAATATGTCAAATCATCTGCCAACTAAGCTACTCAGAAGTTACTTTTAGATTGTGAAACAGTCCCTTAGACTAGTAGGGCGGACAAAGTCAAGTCTGGCATAGAGATAGATAGCATTATAGCCTGAATTGAAACATAGGATACATTTTATCCCAATCTTCCAAAAGGAATGGAAACCACGCGGGAGAAACTACGGGCCACTAGTACCACTAATATTACAAATGCGAAAGTACGTGAGGATGTTTGGATGGATGTTTGTTAGGTAGGTACCTACTCTTTTACGCAAAAACTACAGGTGAAATGCATGAAATTGGGCACTCAGTGAAAAGCTTGGTTAATTTTTTTTTATCCCGATATTCCAACGCGAACGGGAACCACGAGGGTGAAACCGCTGGAGGCCGCTTTGGCGGCGTTGTGCACATCAGATTAAATTTTTTGGGATAGGTAAAAAAAATTAAAGATGCGTCAAAGTCAAAGTCAAAGTCAATATCATTTATTCAGTCTAGGCTGTTACAAGCACTTATGAACGTCAAAGAAGCTACGCCATCGGTTCACAAACCCTACGGCGGGAGATCTTGTAACGAGAAGAACCGGCAAGAAACTCGTCAAGGGCTGTCAGGACACGTGACCTGATCGAAAATCTGTAAGACGGAGGGAGAGTAGAACGCCGCGCGGCGTAGGAGAGGAAGTAATATCCCCCTGTCTTTCTACCGCGCGGCGAAAATGTATGCCTGCTCCTGCTGTTTCGTTCAAGCGGTTTTCACTTCTGCAGTGCAACCCGTTTTTTTTTTATCATCATCATCTTGACCTCTCAGACACAATACATATTCCATTGTGCGCTGGTCACCGGTATCCTGCAAGCTACATATTATATATTATGTCGTCAAACAAAAATTGCAACTCCAACCGTATAAGTTCGGTAATTGTTTAGAGAACCCCCGACTGGGCAATATTTGGGCACGTTCCAGAACCATTGCCTGTTATGATTTGCTATGATAATGTCAGCGCCGACATCTGTTTGGCAGATGTCGTGTCCCACTTATACACGGCAATGGGTAGATATTATGAATGAGTTTCGATGTTACAAAACATTGAGAGTATTGAGACAAGATCATAAAAATAGTGACTTATTTAAAAGAATAATCTGTGTAAGAGATTTCAATTATAAGTATTCTAAATATTCTGCGATTTGTTATTTTATGGTGCCAATGATAGATACTCGGAGAAGATTAACGATAGAGTCAATGAGTACAGTACAAAATTTTAAACAAGAACATAAAAGAAGTGGCGTATTTACAATTTTTTATCGATGATTGAGATTTTATTAAAAAATTGTTTTCTATTATTTGGGTTGTCCTTGCGGGGTATGTTCTTTATTTTATTTACATGTTCAGATCAGTATTATATTTATTTTCTGAAATTGTAAATCTGAATTATATATTCTTTAAACCTGCCTAAATTATAAGTCGTTTAAGATTATTTCTACAACAAAAGAATAGACAAACACGCAACTAAAGCTTAATTAAAGGAAATTTCAATTTTATCACTTAATTTCGGTACCACGGAACGTGCTTAACAGTATTATAAGTGTGAAGATTATAATCACGTTGAAAAGGAAGTCCTTAATTCCATTCTATTTTAGTTGTATTGTTGTATTAAGATAATTGTGATTCATAGGCAAGAGTATATATATATATTTCATCCATCATCCATCATCAGGCTGTGGACATCCACTGCAGGACATAGGCCTCTCCTAGCTCACGCATGTTGTGGCGTTCATAGGAGGCTAGTAGCCTACTGCTACCACGCTGGCCAGACGGGTTGGTACAGGGTTTGTTCCAAGTTTTCCTTCTCTCGCACAGTTTTCCAATGCGTCGAGCATTTTAGTCGACTCTTACGACATCCCAGGCATGTAAGGGAGTGGTGACACTTGTATTCTTAGGCCGTCACCACACGGCACATATATATATATATTTTTTTTTTTGATATCTAATGAATTAAGTAGGTATATCGAGTTAATATATATAGGTTGCTTTAGCGATTTGTCAAATTAGTTAGGTTATGTATCACAGAATACTGCTATTACTTCCTACGGCCGCTGTGTAACTAAAGTGATATATAGACTGTACTACGGCTTTGTAAATTCATATTCACATATTTCCATTTAATGGTTCAAAGATAGGTTTACATTTTGTACAAGGTCGCATATTTTAATACTAAGTTTATCATCACATTTTCGTCCAGCGCTATAGACTTATCGCTATATCTACATACCTTCTTTGGTCCTCTCAGGACCAGCCAGCGTAGCATGCGCACCGCGACTCGCTGTCGACGCTTATCTCGCGATGTCTGTCCAGCTTATATCAGTACGGTGTGAGCGGGACAGACTATATGCTCGCGCGAGAAAAGTGTCGAGAAAGCTTTGTCGAGGTGCTCATGTTACGCATGCAGGGGGCTAATTTGTCTAATTTTAAATCTATCGCAATTCCTTTCAATTCGTAATTTGAAAGTTATTCAGGCCGTCACTATTTGACATTTGAAAGGGATTGTGATCGGGACGCGTTTTAAAAGGTATGGAATAAACGAATTTGAACTGTCTAAGCAATATGACAGACGAAAATATCACAATCACAATACCTCTGAAAGGGTTTGTGATAGATTTTAAATTAGACAATTAGGGGGCAGAACCGCAACACAATACAACATCTTTGAATCAAATCAATATCTATGTTTATAATCAAATATTTATTTACGTTCTTTATTTAAAGTCACATTATTTCAGATCGAATATTAACGCAACTTTTGATGTATGCACCTATTATTTGAAGTATGTATGTGACATGATCATACATCTCATGTCTTGTTAGACACTAACTAATTATAATATAATTACTACTCAAATATTTGTAAGCGATACTTATAATAGACTAGTATGGGAGGAATGTCCGCTGCGTTATCTGCTACAAAAAACTTTGTATCTCATTAAACACGAACTCATTACCTTCTTAAACATAGAGCGTGACTTAACAGTTTTGGCGTTTAAGTGTTCTATATTTGTTGATTAAATAGCAGTGGCTGACTTACCCATAGGAACTTATATTATTAACGCGAAAGAAATCGCCCAAACTAAAATCTTATCTAAGTTTGACGAATTAACAACAATGTTTTCAGCATTGTTGTTTTCCGGCATTGAGAGATAAGATAGCCAGTTCGTCAGTGATTCCATCTTCAGCCTTATCAATACTTAACATCAGGTATGATGAAGGCTACGAGTCTCCCTGTTGTTCATAAAACAAAGCACTGAACCAATTTAATGTACCCATGCTGGACGGGGAGCGAAAGAAAAACAATAGAATGTGCTAGCTGCTAGTAGCTACATAGCTGCTAGCATTCTAGTGCAAAGAGTAATATAATCAATGGTACAAATTATTAGGTACTTATTTGTTAACATAATCAAATTTCATAAATTTAGGGTTACTCATAATTTAAATATTCAGTGACACTATAGAATGCTTTTTCATTTAACCATCTATACAATGCTACTTTAAATCTATTGAGAGGTAATTCCTGTACTGATTTTGGTATTTTGTTGTACAAAGTTATGCAATGGACAAAACTATTGTAGGCGATGGACTGGCAACGTATCACTAGTATTTGTTGCCGGACAACGTGTTAGAGAGAGCGCACGAGCAAATTTTATTCCGCAACAATTTTGTGTCTTTCATCAAGTCTACAGGCTTGAATGAAAGTAAGCCCATGTAGCGACGCGACAGCTGGAAGACTTTTATGTTCGTGGGCTTGGACGCTACCCCGGGATGCGAAGATAAAAAATAGCTAAGGTTACCCCGCGACGTAACTGACGCCCCATCTATTGGTATCAATGCAAAGACGAAAAGTGCTGAATGCGGAAAATTATATAGAATAAGTTGTGTTGCCGTCACTCTCGTGTGCGCTACTTTGACAACTCCAGCGACAGACATAAACTCGTTGCGGAGACAAAAGTTGCTCGTACGTGCACTCACTTGAAACGATGCGCGCAAGAGCAACTTTTGTCTCCGCAACTATTTTGTCTCTGGCATCAAGCCTACGGGCTTTTTTGAAAGTACGCGCATGTAGCGACGCGACAGCCGGAAGACTTTTATGTCCGTGGGTTTGGAAGCAACTCTGCGGCGCAACTGTTGCGACGACAAAAAGTTGCCGAGGCGTAACAGTAAGTATGTAATAAACGTATTGGTACGCCTCTTAGGTACTTGAAGAGGTTAATTAGGTACAAATTTGCAACTGAACCTAAGATCACTCAATTCAGGTAGTTTAACAATCATATCAAATAATTTAAATTAATATCAGATGAGGAATGTTAGCTTTAGAGACGGTAGTATTCTGATAATGCAGCTGCTACTTTCCTATCTTTGAATGCGGGCGGTGCCATATTTAGCGAAATCAGATGCACTTCGCCATAATTTCTAGCCTTTCTATTTATTTATGAAATTGATAATAAGAATGATGTACAACCCTATTTTGGATTAAATCATTTTGGTTAAATATCTTTTTAACCGACTTCAAAAAAGAAGGAGGTTTTGAACAAATCCTATCTATACTAATCTATACTAATATTATAAAGAGGAAAGATTTGTATTTTTGTATGTAAGGAATAAACTCAAAAACTATTGGACCGATTTTGACGAAATTTGGTATAGAGAATCCTTAGACCCCAAGTAGTAACATAGGCTATAAATGATCCCAAAATTCCCACGGGAACGGGAACCACGCGGGTGAAACCACGCACGGCCGCTAGTGTAATATAAAAATGTGTTTGTTTCTCCTTCCTTCACGCCCTATTTAGGCAACCAATCGACTTGATTTTTGGCATGGAGTTAGTTGAAAGGACGGAGAGTAACATAGGATATATACATTTTACCCTGATATCCCCACGGGAACGGGACCCACTTATGATTTTTTTGTACAGTTCAGAAATCTTACTCTTATTAATTAGCTTGCGCCAGCGGTTTCACCCGAGTGGTTCCCGTTCCCATGGGAATATCGGGATAAAAAATACCCTATGTTACTTTTCGATTTTTTAACTAACTACACGCCAAAAATCAAGTCGATTGGTTGCTTATTTAGGATAACAAACAAACATGCTTTCGCATTTATAATATTAGTAAGGATTAGGATAACTTAGAAAGTTTGTGCGTTTGTGTTTTAGTTACTTACTTCTTCACGCTATCATATCCATAAACTTTTTATAACCACTTATTTGGATAAAATTTATTTTAAAACAATCGAATCTACGGAGACATCGTAGAAAATATTGATGAAACTCAATTCTACAATCCAGTAGAGTCCAGGACAAAATCGCAGACGGGTGCTAGCAAAAAAGTGAAAAAAGGTTTATTTATCCAAGAAAAGGATTAGGCAAGTATCAGCACTTATTTATACCTGCTAAAATTCTCACACGCTAACACCCATACAGCTAAGCACCATAATTTAGGATGGTCGTACCGAAGTTTGCGACAATAAAACACTATGTAGCGACATTAATTACAAGTTATCGTTTAACATGGCGGCTAGACGCCTTAAGCCGAGTTCCCAACGGCTGCCGCAAAATGTATTGTTGAAAGTAATGCAGGGAAACAGGAGATTAAACTCGAAATCATAGTTTGTAGGTCCTTGCAGTTTTGAGTGTTGCTTAACGTCCATAATTTAGACTGGTTGCTTTTTTGTACCACCACTAACAGTGGTCTAAGAGTGCTATGGTTGTGAAGGTCATAGGAAGTTGCTGGATATGGGCAGCGCAGGGCCGATCTTAGAGATCTCTGGAGGCGGTCTATTGCGGCTGATATGATGTTAATGATGAATTGGTGATATCCATAAGAAGACGGGCTGCCGTCTTCTAAAATCTGCCAATAAGCCTAAATCTGTTGTACTTGGAGTAGGTTTATACCACAGAACATTTTCCTTGTTCTGTGGTTTATACCTAGGATTCGGTTTCTATCAAATTTCGAGTAGTCGAAGACAAAAGTTCACACACTGTGGTTACATCACTGGCAGATATCGTTGAAAGTTACTAAACTTACTGTTTGAGCTGTAAGTTATTTTCTTCTTGTGCCCTTGTGTTATAATATAATAACCTCGTTCTTATTAGCATAGCTGTATGGGCTGATCAATTGTTTGAAATATTGGATTGGCACTTGACGATTGACCATTTCACTAAATTTGTTTGGCCATTTCACCAACCTTGGTTTTACCTATATTTTTTTCAGTCATTTTTAGAGAGCGCGTTCGCAAATTTTATGTTCACTAATGTAATTTATGTGACAAGACTTATCACCAACACATGAGCGTAAAACAAATTATTATTAAAAGCCGAACAAGAGTGTAAATATGGTCTCTGAAAGCAAGCATGTTCGTACATTACGTCTGCCTATAAATAAGTCGAGTCGACATTTGCATGGTTGGGAGCACAAAGAAGTCGATATCGGTAATTATGAATAGTTCCGAGACACGATATCCGAGCTGATTTATCGTGCCTTATGGTCTACCATAAATTTGGAGTGTTTTATTTAAAGCACCGACGATTCTGAACGTTGTGTGTCGTTTTCTGAATAATTGCTGGGATGAAACTAGATTATGTGCAGTGTGGTGAATTAAAAGGGTGGTTTCTTTTCGATTCGGCCTTATTTATATCTTATGTTTAACGGAAAGATAACTTCATATATATATTAATATTATTTTTCATGTAATGGTTCTACTCTATGTAGTAAGTATGTTGTAGGACTTGTTGTAAGTCCGCCTGGCTAGCTATCACCATCATATCTAACTCTGACGCAATAACAATTTTTTCCAGCCTTTTTGTGTGTGAGTCGAGGTGCGTTTGGTACCGGACCAAAATAATTATCAATATGAATGTGCACCCGTTAATGTTACCCCAAGACTGGTGTTAAACAGTTGTGATACTGACTGTTTTCTACACTTTATTAGAGAGTATTAATCGTAATCGTATCCATTTACTTTAACAAAATTGTCTCCTTATCCATCCTGGAAGACCATTGCTCAAGCAATGGGAAAATGATTAATGGCCGGTGATGATGATAAATACAACATGTTGGTGTTAAATATAATAGCATATCCTTTTCAAAGTAATAATAATTTGATGTGAGTTAAGAGTTAAGAGACGCGGTTTCTATTGCTTTAGCTTTTGCATAATAGCTCAGAGCTAATTGAGATAATCTTGGTATTAGAGGATATATTCACGATATTTGCAATCTATTCATGTGATATGGCAAGTTGTTTCTCAAAGCAATAGCTATAACAATAAATTGGTTAATTGGAAAATGTTATGGTCTATTCATATTATTAGGTTTATAGATCTTACATTGTGTTGTGTGTCACTTTATACATAAGTTCATAAAGTAATCTCTCATTGTTGTGTTGCGGCAGTTCGAGAAAAGATAGCCAGTTCCTCAGTGGCTGAGGATCGCTCGCTTCCATCTTCAGCCTTATCAATACTTAACATCAATACTGATGAAGGCTAAGAGTCTCCCAGTCGTTCATAAAAAAACTACATATTATTATTGTAAACTAGTTTTATGCAGCTATTGATGGTATGTCTCGTTTAGATAAAAGGTACCGTAATGATTAGCCAGGTGCAGCGGTACAGACCTTCAATAGTACTACAGATGGATAAGGAGAATAAGTTACGCGAGCACAATGCTGTGGAGGGGTATCAACGACTGCAAAACCAGCCGAGACCAACGGCTAAACGTGCCTTCTGAAGCACAGAGAATAACTATAATTTGGCCAACTATTAGGTCCAAAATCCTTAACAGCACAACCTCAGAAAGAGCTTGTTTTGTTTTAGTTCCGTCAATTTGCTGACAACTTTGCTATTTACAATAAATTGGTTGGTGGTAGTAATAGAACTTGTTGTAAGTCCGCCTGACTAACAACCATAATTTTATCTAAGCCTGACGCCATAACATCAATATTTTCATCATTATTGTGTCCCGGCCGTTAGAGATAAGTTATTAGCCAGTTTCTCAGTGGTGGAGTATTCCGGGAGAATCGCGCTACCACCCTCAGCCTATGTATTTCCCCGTTGTTCATAAAAACCCAGTATTCCTCAGACATGAAATCAAAGAAAACACAAGCTTATATTGCGATCACAGTGAAAACATTCCGAAACCTACAAAGCAGCCGACAAAATGAAAAATGAAAGCAAATTATAAACTATGAAACCGCGTTGAAGGGAATCAAATTGCACACTCGCTGGTGTGAGTTTAATTGAAAAATATCCTCTCTATCTCTATTAATGGTTGTGCGAGATGACGCACAGCTTAATTAAGATGTAAGTAATCCCAAATTATTACTTTGCTGAAATAATCTTTTTCATGGACAACAGCGGGGAAACTAAGCCTTCATCCTAACTGATGTTAAGTAATGATAAGACTGCAGGTGGAAAAAATATTCTTTCTCCTGGAATCTTCAACCTCTGAAGAACTGGCTATTTTATCTCTAACTGCCGGGTGCCGGAACACAACAATGCTTAAGACATTGTTGTAATGGCGTCATACGTAGATAAGACTAGGGGTCGCTCGCGGTTTCACCCGCGTGGTTCCCGTTCCCGTGGGAATATCGGGATAAAAAGTATCCTATGATCATAACCAGGCTATCTACTATCTGTGTACCAAAATTCTTCGAAATCCGTTTAGTAGTTTCGGAGCCTATTCATTGCAAACAAACAAACAATCTTTCCTATTTATAATATTAGTATAGCTTAACAAAATTCTAAACATTCTGATTTATACAATCATACCTTAACACCATAAATTAGGTACCTAAGTATATCATTTTCATGGTTGGCAAAGCATCAAAGTGCATCTTGAGAATCAAACATCACAACATCGATACCTACCACACCTAGCGACGTCGCCACATTTGGCAGGAATTATTATTATTATTTTTTATGAACGAACGGGGAGACCTGTGTAAGTGTCGTCGACGTCGTAGAGATGTCGAATATGGGCGCAACTCTTACACGCGAGCTGATAATATAGCGCTGTCTCTGTCTTTTATTCGAAACTTTATTTGAATAAAAATCTTTGACTTTGACTTTCTCGGTCACACACAGAGTCGAGTATTAACCGACTATGGAAAAGGAATCTTATTATTAGGACGATAAGGTCGAAGTTGCGTTGTAGGAAAACGCCGTCGGCTGTCAAAGTAAAGTTGACAGCGATGCCGACGGCACTTATGACACTGATGACAAGTATAATAAGACTGAAGATGGAAGTGAGCCTCTCCCGGAATCCTCAATAACTGAGGAACTAGCTGTAACTTCCGGAACACAACGATACTGAAAAGATTGTTGTTATGGCGTCAGATTTGGATAAGGTAGTGTTAGCTAGCCAGGCGGACTTACAACAAGTCCTGCCAACCAAAATTTATATAGGGGCTATGCAGCTCCAGTTGGAACTGAGTCACTGCGACAAAAAGATCTATTGGCATAAGTTGGGTCTAATACGTTTTTTTTAAACAATCTAATGAATGAATGTATGGATGAATTAATCAATGCAAAATGAACTTTATATGGTATTTAATAAAGTACATGACATACCTACATTAAATATAATTCGATTTTAAACGTAGAGTACGTAGGCATCAGTTTCTAGAATTATTTGATTCAGTCTAGGCTGTAACAAGCACTTTTTTAATTTCAAATAAACATCGCGCTCGCTCAGCGCCGAGACCTTGTAACGAGGAGTACCGCCAAGAAACTTAACATGGGCTATATCCCCCCCCCATTTTTTCTTTGAGAGTCGTTAAATAACAAATATTGTAGTAGAATTTTCTTTAAATACAAAGTAGCTTTGCCAGTATTGTCCGTTAGGACATGTCGTCATATTAGAAAGCGAAATCAACACAACCAAATAAAAAAGCAGTAAAGAAACCAGTTTTATTTTGCTGAACAATGGAAACTGAATCGACATGCAATCCAAAGTCCACTAAATAACAAAAGCTCATTCTACAAGGCTGGTGGATTATTTTCCTTTGGTATCAGAACAAAATGAGAACAGTGAAACTACAGCGCTAATTGAGCTTGTATTCAGAATTAACGAACAACACGGCCCCTGCCAAATGCACTGCGAACGCATCTTGCATATGATGATTGATGGCCTTTTGACAAAAAATGCAGAAAACTTTCAGCACCAGTGGCTTTATAAATGACGATACTTGAGTTTAAGACTTCTTTTTTATGATGACATATTTAGTATTAAGGTACCTATTAGTGTCTATCTGTGGGTTTACGGGTGATTCCGGTTCCCGTGGGAATATCAGGATATAATGTCTATCTATCTATCATCAGCCTGTGGACGTCCACATAGGCCTCTCCTAGCTCACGCCTATTGTGGCGTTCATAGGAGGCTATTAGCCTACTGCTACCACGCTGGCCAGACAAGTTGGTAGAGGGTTGTTTCAAGTTTTCCTTCTCTCGCACAGGTGTTCAATGCGTCGAGCCTCTTAGTCGACTCTTACGACATCCCAGGCATGTAAGGGAGTGGTGACACTTGTATTCTTAGGCCGTCACCACACGGCGGATATAATGTATATCGTCAGTGGAATGGCAAAATTACTTAAACGCCAATTTGGCCAAAATGAGTTATATATATATATTCGGAATCAGCGAATTTTTCTGCGTCGATCTATCTAGGTATCATTCTAATCAGAGCACTTTTGTGGCGCTTCAGTAACCGATAAAAAGGCGGTTTTCTTTGTTTGCTAATTACTGAAGCGACACATTTTTCGGTCTTTTTTAACGAGTGGCGTTTAAGTCATATTTAATTCCTATAAATTCACAATTGTCTTTCTAAGTAAAATTGACTTTCTGCTTTTTTTTTTATCGATGCAGCCTTAGTATTTTTGCTCTTCTTGTGATTAGAGATAATCTAAGATAAGTAATTTTGATTACGTCAATCGGGAAAGGTATGGCGTTTAAGTAATTTTGCTTTACTACTTTCTGACTGCTACTGAGGAACTTTGTAGGCTTTAAGAAGATATGGCAAATCATTTTTATCGAGGGAATGGGCGTTTCAGTAATTTAGCCTTACTTTTATGGAGCAAGATTGTGAGCTATCAGCAACTTTGTTTGGGAATTGGGAGTAAATTTTCTCTAAATTACTATAAATTTATATAGCCCCTAAATTTTACATGGGATTTAATATTTACCCTAAGACCTACTACCCTGATATGTGCCCATGAACCAGAATGACTTCGCTCTTGTGGACCATGACTTCCAACCCAATAAGACGAAACCTATCAATAACGCTCCCCTCTTGAATCCGTATTGGTTATTGGAAAGGTTTGACCCATTAGTCTCTAGATGCTGTATAACCTGTCTAATTTAATCTTGATTAAAACCTTAACCAGTTCATTAAGGGGCCTATAGGGTGGTAGGCCGAGGGATCGTCCGGCCATCGACTATCTTTTGTCAAAAGACGAAATTTACCCTGTTTCCACACCCGCGAAAATAGGCCGGCTTCCAGGAACGTGTTCAGGAGCTCAACATAATAATCGAGGTGATTAAATGCTATGGAGTGAATACGTTCTGGCACGCCGTTAGGACCCCGGGTCCTTCTTTTCCCCCTTAGTCGGTGCATGGCCAGCTTTAATTCCTCGAGGGTATCTTGCGAGCATTCCTCCAATTTATACATCATTCATCGCTGCGGCGGCAGTGAGGAGAGGAACTTTTGGCAGCTCTGATGGAAACGGTAGAAATTATCTCCTCCAGTAGTTCGGGATTAAAAGTGTCGGTCGGTGATGCTGATTGGCGTGATTTGCTTTGTTCCAATTCTGTAGGGCCGTCCCGTTATTGGCTGTGTTATGAACCTGATACAGCTCTTCCTCTATGTCAAGATCCCTTCTTCTTCTACTATAGCGGTGACGCATATAGGATCTTTTGGCTCTTACACAGGATATTCGCGAAGTGGCCACCTCCTCATTCCACCAATATACCCGTTTCTTGGTGGGGGGATATCTTACTCTTGCCATTGAGGCGTATTATAGCCGACAGACACTTTTCCATCTTTCTGGCCCTTTTGGAGATAGTTTTCGAACAAATATGATTTGACAAACTCGTACTCAGGACACGGCACTGAAAATGTTTCCACATATTCGATGGCTTTTCATCTTTTTTACAAGGTTGGCTAGTGCGGAGGAGGTGAAGTTAATTGTGTGTGATCCACCAATTATCACCTCATCTTCGAAAAGAAGTGCGGTAGATCCCCAGTTTGCTACACTACAATTCTGTATGTTGTGTGAAATGAAACAGGGTGAAAAAACAGCCCTTGACGAGTTACAAGGTCTCCTGCCGTAGGGTTTGTAAACCAATGGCGTAGCTTTCAGACGTTCTTAAGTGCTTGTAACAACCTAAACTGAATAAAGTATTTGAGTTTGAGTTTACTACTGCCAATCCCATTGCGCAGACCAACCAAGGACTAGCTGTTTCTTCGTTGTCGGTGACCACAAGGCTGCGTCCTTGGCGTTAACGTCGCCTAGTACTTATAACTGGTATTGGGGTCAGACAACCTATGACACCATAAAAATTGTTCAGCCAAATTTGTAGATCTGATTAATTTGTATGGCGAGAAGTATGTTCCTATCCTACTATATTCAACCCATTCTAAGTGGCAACCACGTATCCCGGTCCCATTTCCTTAATTGTGAGTGAGAAGAATAGTGTCTGTGGGATGGGATCACTACTACCCCCTTATCCTCAGTATCACAAGCCCAGTAGGAACGATTTGATACACAGTAGGGTTCCGCAATTACAATTACCTACGTCGATCAACCACTCCGTCGCCGACTGGATCATGGAGTGGCGCAGTGGTTGAGGTTTCCTTAAAAAAAGTTTATATGACCTCTGTCCATTAGTGTGTATCCATAACCTCCACAGTTGAGGCGCTGACCGTCCCCTTACGAGAACTGAAATTCCCCTTATTCAGATTTCCTCTATTTGGCGAAGGAATACAATTTCTTCTGCCCATCACATAATTAAGTGTTATTTTGCATCGGCATATACTCCTCATTTTGATTCAAAGGAGCATTAGGCGGCGTTATGATCTCAATGATTGGTTGCTGTTCTTTTAAATAATATTCCATTATCCACTTTTTTTATAATGACGTCTGTATTGGTAACTTAATGTTCCAAGTACCTATATTACCGACTTTAATCTGTATACTTCAATGAAATGGAAGATATCTTTCCAAATCAACCAATCAGTCTTTAGTATTTTTATTGTTGTTGAAAAAAAAAACTTTAAATGGCTTTTTCTCGAAATGGTGTTTTGGCGTTTCAGTAATTTTGCCTTTCCACTGACGATATTATGTTAATCCAAAATGTTTATCATTTGTGTTCTAGGCTATAAAATTTCATCCAGACCCAGCCGTTATCGTGTGATTGACTAAACGCCCGGAAAATTATGAAACTTATTTGACAAACACGTTTGTCAAATAAAATTCCAGAAGGTAAACGCATGAAAAATAGCCGCAGTAAAACGCATGAAAAAAACATATAATTTGGTAGTTTATGGGGCACTTAAAAACATTTAAACATCTACCTAATCAATCAAACTTTCATAAGCACATTTTAAGTTTCTTCGTGCACTCATAATTGAAATAAAACAACTTTTGCGAACTATTTAGTGCGATTTATTTAGCCAAAATAAGTCAACGCGTGCCACGGCAACTGAAAAGGTGCCAAAACGTCGGGAACCCCAAAAAGACGCAAATAAACCAAACAATAAAAATTTTGGGGAAATGCATAGCTTTTTTTAATAAAGTTCCACAACAAGTAATTGAGCTGCCTTTGCGTAGATTTAAAATATATGATAAAACGACACTCTTAAGCAAAGGTTATTTACAAGGTAGATGATTATTAAAAAGACCTAAATGCATGGATGTGATACTAACATAAAACATAACTATTGTAAATTGTATAAGAGGAAAATATTCTAATACTGAGTATGAAAAATAAATTCCTCTTATATTAAATATATTTCAAGATTGTAGATTTGTGTTTGGCAACAACATGTTCCATTGTAAATGTTGTTTCTGTTAAAGCTGATAAGTTTCTTGCGGCCGTTCTTCTTATCAGTTAAAAGTTGTCCTGAATGGCGGGTAGGGAAATGGTTGGACTATTCGAAAGTACTAATCTATAAGTCTATTTGAATAAAAATCTTTGACTTTGACTTTGAATAAGCACCAAATAAATCTATATATCTAAATAATTTCGGCTAAATAAATCGCACTAAATGGTCCGCAAAAGTTGTTTTCTTTCAATCAAAGTTTCAGTTATAATGTTAATATCAGGATATCGAGGGCTGATTATCTAACCAAAACTCGGTTCAGTTTTAGTTTCGTCGCTGTTGTGGCTGTCGTACAGTATGAAATAAGACAGTCATGACAGCGATGAAACTGGTTGTTAGTTGATTTTTTGTTAGATAATCAGCCTGCCAACTACCAATTTTTTTATTATATTTAACCATTTATTTCAGGCCCAGGCCCATACAATAAATACCTTAAAGACTGCCATACATAATATAATATATTAAAATTAAAAATAAAACAAAAAATTCAATTTGACAACTTCTGTGTCGAGTCGGGGACACAGCAGACGATTGCACCTGGGCACGACCCTTTGCCGTTGTATCGAACCCTTAACGAATATTCGTTTGACAAACATATGACGTGCTGTTGACTGTACCTCTATCATCTTTTACTGTGCCCTAACTAGAAACCATTTGCAACAATTAAGCGTAGTTAGGCTTTAACGAACCAATTGTCTTCTCTTTTAATGTTCTTGCCTACGATATAACTATTATCCGTGTTCCAATCTACATTTAAGATGAGGGAAGATAAGGTTGGCTTGGTTGGGGTTAGTTAAATATATTAGGAAATCGGGTAAAATGGTAATTGCAAATGTGTATGTCGTCATATAAAACTACGCTGTTAATTGCATGAAAAATCTGATCTTATTAAAGCAGCTTAAGGGTTGATTTGCTCTACAAGCACTTTCGATACAATTACGAAGTCTTATAGATGTTTACAAAAACATCGTATGTCTTTTTCGCTACTTTCGATCCTTTTACGTAGTCTTATAAACTTTTACAAGAACATCGTATAAGACGATTTCGCTACAAGTACTTTCGATCCTATTACGTAGTCTTATAAACGTTTATAGGATATCATTCTCTTCTCTATTTTTTTCCTGGCGTTACTACTGGGTTGGCAGATATAAACAGGCTAATCGATAATAGTTATTTTCACCTTTTTGAACTCAACGTTTGTTTATTCTATAGGTTTCATACTTTCGGTTGGTATTACATTTCCACGTTAAACACGTGAGTGTGTTAGAATTTAAATCATAACATATCAATAAATAATTAATCAAAAATCTACTAGGAAGGTTTAGAAGCTTCAAGTTGTAGTCAAACTATTGTTCTACAAGGAGTAAATAAATAAAACTTAAAAATCTTCAATAACTACTCAAATTTATTAAATAGAAACAACAATTAGAATGTTCCTCCAATAATTATTATTTCAAACACAACTATAAACATCCAACACATATAATGAACGTAAATTGTCACTTAACAGACAACGTTAAGCATAACTTCGACAAAAATGAACAGTAAGAAACTACTTAGCTTTTGAGACCTCTCTCCTTGACTGACCACACTAGACTCTCCCAAAATATGTGCCTTCTATCTCAGTGGGAGTCAAAAGAGTGGGGGTTCTAACGCCAATAATAACAATCAATCAGAAATCAGTATGAAAATAGCTTTGCTACAGTGGCGCCAACCGGTCAAATCCACCTTTTTAATGAAATATCAAAGATAAAGTAAACTATTTGTACTAACAATAATGTTTTTATTATTTATATTATAAATGGTTTATTTTATCAAGTAAAAACACTTGTTAAATATTTGTATTTCAATATTGTTAAGAATTATCAGGAAATAAACGGAAGACTGAGCAATTCTAATCAAAACACATATTTTTATTTTCTTACAATAACATTTTTAATATTTTGATAAACCAATAACGACAATTGCCATTAATATAATTAATTCAATACCAATATTACACAACAATTATCAAATCTTTATTAAATCGGAAATAACCAACGTAAGAACAATCGTCTTGATCAAATAATCAAATAACGTCTTTTAAATGCCGGAAATGTTCAAATAATTATGCTTTGAACATGTTTATTTTGCAAAATCAGATTTTTTTTTAACAGGATCACAAGTATTTACCTATTCCAAAATTAATTTATGGACTTTAGATGCAAAAAAAATATCATTTTACTTTAATTTATACTTGAATATTCTCTCAAGTCCAATATTTAATAATAAAAAAAACATATTGCGATTTTTTTAATAATCATAGTCTGGCAAGGAATTTTTAGACAACAATATCAGGTATAAAGTACTTTTCATCCATATAACAGATGGGTGAAGGTCGATCCTAATTCGGATCTTAGACTAGTAAATTTTGGTATGAATATTTGGCTTTAGTATGTCGTCAGTTTTGGTGTGCGTCGTTAGTTTTGTCAATGTCGTCGGGAGCGAAAAAATATTTCGGATTTAGTAAAAGTGTGCCAATGTCGACGAACTTTTCACTCATTTACAGGTGGGTGAAGGTTGATCTTAGCTCGGATCCAATACTATTATGATTTGCGGGCTTCGACAAATTTGTTCGTCGGAGTTTGCGAAGCAAGCTTTATGTCAAAATGGTCATCAGCCATATTAAAGTCTCCCTGGTGGGGCATAAAGCTTCCTTATCGTTGGTTATAGAGAATGGCCCATTCTATAGATCTAACGATATCTTCCACTCGAGCCCAATACGGAGTTCGGGGTGTTAATTATTGCAAATGCAGCTAGACGATTTTATATCACAAAGTACGCTATATCGATTGACTGTAGTTAATTAGTATATATGATTTTTGATAATACTATAAGTTAACTAGGAGCCCGTGGCGCAGTGGTTCGCGCGCTCGGACAGCGATTGTTGAGGTTCAGCAACTTTCGCAATGGTCGGTCACGGGATGGGCTTCGGAAGGCAAGTTAAGCCGTTGGTCCCGTCTGAATTCGCAGTCGTTAAAACTCACCAATCCGCATTGGGCCCGCGTGGTGGGTCATGGCCCGTTCTCCTTATCCATCCATAAGGAAGGCCAGTGCCCCAGCAATGGGGACATTAAAAATGGCTGATGACGATGATTTTTGAAGGTTTGCTTTTTCAATGCTATTTTTACCCACGACGGTAATGCGTTTTACTTCCGGGAATTTGTCATATAAATTGATCATATACCGGGATCATAATAAAAACATTCTCGAAAATAAAGTCTAAATATATAACTGTGTTATTTAATATGTGTTTTGTTTCGACACTATCCCGGATCAACAATTTACTGTAAGTATCTATATTAAATCTGTATCCTGATTAATATATTTAAATGAACCTAAAAATATACTATCTCACGCAATCGCTAAATTAAGAGTACATAGATACGTGCCTGATATATTTTATCGTTGAAAAATAAAGTAAAGTTTGGTATGATTCAGAATATACTAATCTAGGTACGGGCTAAGAAACAACTTATTAAATCTATGATTGTTTTTATTTTATTTAAGGTTGATTTTCTGGTTTTGTTTTTACATATTACTTTGCTATTAAATAAATATAATACTACAAATGGGATACAAATTTAAAAACGTCTAAAGTTGACTGGCCATTTATTAACGTCATACTATCCTACTAAACTGAGGTGAGGATGTTTGGATGTTTAGACGTTTGGATGTTTGATAATCTTTCACGCAAAAGCTACTGAACCGATTTGGATGAAATTTGGCACATAGATATAATATAACCTGTATTGAAAACATAGAACACATTTTTCATCCCTATATTCCCACGGGAACGGGAACCGAAATGCGAAAGTTTGTTACTCTTTCACGCAAAAACGACTGAACGGATTTAGTTGAAATTTGACACATAGATAGTAGATAACCTGGATCCTAGGGACATGATACTTTTTATCCAGATACTCCCACGGGAACGGAAACCACGCGGGTGAAACCGCGTGTGGCCGCTAGAATTTTAAAAGACCACCGTGTTAAGAAACAAAGTAAAAAAGGCCACAGAGTAACTAACGACAGTAAGCCGACTCCATGTAATTCGCAAACAAAACAATGTCGCCAACATCAGCTTACAATCCAGGCAAAGGGCTATTATTTGCGTTGTAAGACGGATAGTGTTCAGCAAAGAAAACGATTTAATGGAATACTCGGCGGTGGTCGACGACTCACTTAGCTGTAACTCGAGAGTTTACTTGATGGGTTACGTGTTTACCGTAACATAATACGAACGGTAGCTTGAATCACAGTATAAATATAAGTACATACAGTAAGTTGTCTTAGTCTTTTCTTGATAAAAGTTAATTATTATTATTGCAACCGCGTGGTACAATCGGGGAACTTGTCGGTTGACCAGTAGAGTTTTTTTGGGTAACGTTTTCTCGGAAAGTACTAAGGTTAAATAAATAATTTATTATTAAAATAAAATACCTATTAATGTGATATTATTTGTGATATAAACGTTTTCTTTATATAAGTAACTAAAAAAACTGTACTGGTCAACCGGGTAGTTCCCCGACTGTACACAATTCGCAACAGGGCTAATATAGATTAGCCATTACCACACACTTACTGTCAAAACATTCACAGCGTACGTTCGTCATCGCGGGGAGCTCTCTCGCCGAGCTCTCACTGAACCGGAGCGCGTCCGGTATAACTCGCGAACGGGCCTTTAGTAGGAAGACAATATCTTTATACTATGCTTGAATAGTGTTCGCCAGTTTCCTTTATTTGTAGACTACACAAAGATTGCTTAACAGTGTATTAAGAGAGTCCATTTGAATGACAATTGACCTAAAAACGCGTGAAACAGTAGCAAATGTTATGATGGGCGCAGTGGGTTATTTCAAACTTGTTTAGCATGTGAAAACACTTTTTAATGTCTATTTTTTAAATTGTTTTTTTACGTTTTTATTATTGGCTACGGAACCTGCGAATTCAATTGGTAATCTTTGATTGTTAATTTCTAAAGAGAGTTGATTCAGGCAAATTAATAATGGCATAAAGCAAAAAGAAAATACAGCAAAAACAATTAAGATAAAAGAAACACAAAAAAGAAATCAATTAAAAACTACTTTATTTATAGGTTTCTGTATTCGTAGCAACGCTTCGCTACGCGTCGGCAGAAATGCAAAGTGCCATTATTGAATTAAACAATAAAAAATAGCGCTCAATATTCAACGCAACGACTTTATAATTAAATTATGGGTCATATCCATAACATTAGTATAAATAAGATTCTAATGCTCTATAATCGAATTTAAGCTTTTCGTGTGGCCACGTGACTCGCCACATTAGTGATAACCAGACAGACATAAATAACTATTTCTATTAGATTTTCTCTTTGCTAATCTCGAGCTTTATCTTTAGAAGAATAAATTATCATCCCGTGCGGTCTGTTGTAATAATTTCATGCCCATTCGAATTTACTTTTTATCTCAACCAAACACGGACTAAGAATCATATTCCTATTGAATTATCATTTGAATGATATATGGGGTGCTGTAGAAATCCGGGGTGCAGACAATCGCTGTGAAATTGTTAAGGGTTCACCCGATTAGATAACGGAAATTTATAGCTCTGTGATTTGATACAAAGAATGTATGGTATAATATTTAATTCAATACACAAACAAGCAGTCGTAACTAATAGAAGAATCAATCATAGTGCAACTTGTATAATTAAATCGATAAATTGTCCAATTCTTCTTCTTTCGAGTCGATGGTAAAAATCGTGATGATTTTTTTTTCCGTCCAGAACTCGGCTACACGGGTCGCAGACTCAGTAGCGGTCCACAGCTCGTCAGGTTCACAACTGCAAGAACACGAGGGGTAACTTAGGTGGGCCATGGTCTGTGGGGAGGCACCGCACTCACTCTTAACTAGTCGTTACTGTAGCCCTACCGGCAAAAGCTCTTGAATTCTGGATTGTTCGATACTCACCTGGAATAAGCATTCATGTGATGAACATTTGAATTTGTTGCGAGACTGTTTACAAAGTTTTTTTTCTTTATGGAATTAACCCTGAAAACGCGAAAAGCAGCTGTTTCATACATTTTAGTGTGCTTACAAAATTTTGTTTGAAACAGTTGTTTTTGTCTCGCGGTTTCAAAGTTGCTGCCATACAAAAAGTTTTTTTTGTATGGCAGCAATGTAAGGATTTTGAGTGTTTGGAGTATGGCTCTGAGCTTTTAATCGGCATAATGTAATGCTGTTACATAAACTATAATTCAGTAACTTCAAATACAATTTCTTTGTTTCCCAAACCACAAAGACAAACACTCTTAACTCCAGTCTCTTCTTTCTTAATATCCTTACAGCTTCAAATATAGATTTTTCGTGAAACGTCACCTCGAAAGCAATTTGTCTTTAAATAGCAAGTCGTTTGAGGATCACAGCTGCGAAGTTTCATGAGGGCCCGCCACCGAACAATTAAAATATCTGGCTAATGGACTAAGAGGCATCCCAACTATGTTAATTAACATATTGCCGGGTTGTTCTTTATTTGTTAACTTGCCGAGTAGGAAATTCACAAAAAGTCTCATTAATTTAAACTTCGACTACGACCGTTTGTCATTTCCTTGTTAAAACTTCGGCATTTGGTGTAAGAATCACCAACATTTGCAATGAAAATGGAAGTAGGTATTTTATATGTTAAAAGTTTTTTCATCTACCACAAAATAGTACTTCTACTATACCTTCTACTACATACCGTGTTTTTTTCATTGTGTCCAAAGTTAAGTTTGTGTTATGTGTTTAGAACTAAATTCCGGAAAAAACTATTTTAAAATGTTTTTTATAACTTATTTTTATTTTATCACGTGTTAGCGTCGTTTATTTGGATATTAATCCTACCTAAGAAATATAGAACAAAGAAAACAAATTTATGATTTTTGAATTTTTGCATTTTTCAATGCTATTTTTATTTCCCTAATTTTGTTCTAAACACATAACACAAACCCTCCCACTTTGGGCACATAAAATAGAAACATCCTGTATAGTATTGGTATCTTCCATAGCTTAAGATTTATTTTTCAGGACAATAATAGAGTCATCGTATTTAAGAAAATTAAGTTGCAAAATTTTTTTTTATAAGACGAAACTTTCAGAATACAAGAAAAATAAAAAATGGTTTTTATGAGACGTTATAAAAATATTTAAAGATTTTTTTTTTCCAGGTCGACACTTAAGTATTAACTGAAATTACTTTTGTTGTCTTCAAGTATATTTTTGCAATATATTCATAGTTTACTTAATGTAACGAGTAAAAGTAATTTACTTTTCTGGATAATATACAAATTGTTGAAAAGCGCACGAATTGCAGAAAATGCTTAAATTATAATCAACACATTCTAATATTAGCTCACATTTTACCAACTAAATACCACATTAAACGACAAATTATTTTCATGAAATTTTAACCACTTTTCTAATTAGCTAAAATTTTGTCGTTAATATTTTACAAGACAATACCAACGTGCGGTCACAGATTTAGGTCAGACCACAAAATAATCAGTCGTTTCAACGTTTACACGATTTTGATCTCTACGGTTAGCTCACAAGGCGAGTTAGCGTGCAAGTCATCCCGCCCAGTAGCTGCAATGCAGTAACTCGCATCGTATGGAAGGACCTTACAAGTCACTGCCACGTGCGAGTTAGACAGTGGGTGTGTAATGTATGACATAAATTAAGATGAACTAATGATCAGTTGATATAGGTATTAACATTCATATAATTTCATTAGATATACCGATCACATAAGAACATACGAATCATATAATTTCATTAAACACAATTCCATTTACGTACATCATATGTTTTTTTACTTTTACGGATATCAAACGCGCTATGTTTCACAAACTAAGTTGTAATTGACCTTATTTCTAGGTTTTAGGCATGCTAGCAGGCATGCAAGCAAGCGTGCAAGCAAGCGTGCAAGCAAGCATGCAAGCAAGCATACAAGCAAGCATGCAGCAGGTAAGTGTTCTGTCACGGCTCCGGCGCTGCGAGGCTCTGACAGTCTCACACTTGCAGAGGAGCAGGTGGTTTTAAAGGCTGAGGCCGCGGCTGAGGCAGGCCGGCTAACCCCGCCAGCAAGCCGAAGCTGCAATGGTGAGCGAGCCGCACGCGGGCCACCTTGCCCTTCCGCGCCTGCGCGGGCTTAAATTACACTCTAGGTGTAGAGCATACAATAGTACGTGTTATTGGTTTTTAGGCGATTCGTTTCTGTCACTGACTAGTAGATATGTAAGCCCCCCTGGTGTTGGGCTTGTGTTCTGCGCCTATGCAGCAACTCGCATGAGCTGGGCAGCTACTATCATCGTATAGACTGGGTGGGCGAGTCGAACTCTATACATAAAGGTAGTCAATCCAAATAACTCTCTCTAGACTTGTACAGTCGTACTCGTACCGTGTAAATGGGCCATTATGGCAACCCCAGTGATTCGTCGTCCGTCAGTTGATTTTGGCATCCCCGCATGTGCCAAAATAATATAAATATGCAAATATACACGGACAAGGGATGATATTCAAACAAGATTATGTGTGTTAGCATTGGTGAACGAAATGAGTTCATAAATGCAAAGTGAAAGATTATTGGAGGTATGGAAGGGTTTGGTGTTGCCATTTGAATTATTTACTGGTTCTCATTAAAATAATAAAATCGCATTCTTTTTTATCTACGGTGTACTGAAAAGTTAAACAATTTATTAAGTACTTATTTAGTAAAGGTCTTTAGTAGTTTTTTTTAATTATTTCGCAACTATACTATAATAGCTAGTATAAGCATAAACGACAAAATGTAAGTACTTAGAAACAGTAATATTAAAAAGAATGCAAAATTAAAAAGTTATAAGTAGATGGCAGTTTCATCTTAATCGATAGTCAAACATCTGTAAAGATGTTTCTTTCGAATGCGAGGATATTTCTCTCATTGATGAAACGACGGTGGCCAACACCGTAGAAAAAGGTGAATATACTAGAGAATTTCAACGTGTTCTCGTAGGTCTCTGTAGCATAATTGGTCAGTGCATTGGGCCGGATTTCCAAGGATGCAGGTTCGAGTCCCGTCAGGGCAACATGAGACAAGTTGCTTATTTCTAGTATATTTATTTGATTAAAAATTATCACATAAAAAAGCATTGTAAAATGCAAAATTAAAAAGTTATATTAAAAAGATACAGCTTTTCATGTAATAAATATGTTTTGTCTCTAAATAAAATAAGAACAATATTATATATTAATTGTACATTTCCTTAGAAAAGCCGAAAACTGATATTATTACCATTTCTCAAATTCTAGAAAACATAATAAAAATATTTATAATTCGTAAAAATGTACTATTGTAAACACTTTTCAATATTAAAAGAAATATGACTTCGTAACATGCAAAGTGTTGCATAGCGAAAATGTATGATTGCTAGCTTTATTACTCCGAAATTAAAAGTTTAGTTTGTTATAAATAGTATATTATGAACCGGGTCCACTATGGCCTATTACAGTTGAATTATTGTACTGATACGATTAACTCATTAGCGTGATAAAGAACTAACGTTACATCTATCTACTTATATCTTAATCTGGAGGAGGAGCCCGTGGTGCAGTGGTTCGCGCGCTCGGCCTGCGATTGTTGAGCTTAAGCAACTTTCGCAATGACCGGCCATTGCCATTGACACGGGATGGGTGACCAAAAATATGCTTTCCCAAGCCCAGCTCGGAGGTTATTCGGAAGGCACGTTAACCCGTTGATCCCGGCTGCATTTGCAGTCGTTAAAACCCACCGCATTGGGCCCGCGTGGTGGGTCATGTCCCAGTCGCCTTTTCCATCCATAAGGAAGGTCAGTGCCCCAGCAGTAGGGACATCAAAAATGGCTGATGGTATACAAATCTATCGACACCTGTAAATATCCCTCTCCGAGATCCAGGATTCATCAATCGTTGACTTTTCTACATTGCTTTTGTGGTAGAGTCCTTGTAACCGATTTAACTACTCAACCACTTAGCCGATCCTAAGCAGCGTATGTGATGTTACCGAATATATTAGAGGTGTCATACTACGTATGTAGTACAAACGCACCCAAGTAGTAATCTCTGAAAATCCTTTAAAGCAACAATAAATAATTAGCAACCTTAATGCGGAGGACGGAACCGGGCAAACACAAACACTGTATTTGTCCTCACGCGGGCTTTAACGAAAATGTATCCGTCGCAGCCATCTGGTTAAATCAGCTATTTAATTGGATGGCTAGCCCGTTAGTTAAAAGCCGCTATTCATGATATAGCTGAAAGGCAACTAGCGAAGTCGTTCAAGGAAACGTTAACGACTTGGTGAAACGTCATATTTACATTGCTGCTGCGAGTTATCAGACCCCATTTTTTATGCTGTCTACCAGCGCTGCAGTGGCAAAAATTTTAATCACCTGCCTGATTTCGCATCCGTCATTTTCAAACGGCTAGCTGGACAATAAGCCAACTGACTTGGCTGATGCTCTAGTTCAATCAACTACCCGCCTAGGCATCCAATTGAATGCCGGCGATTAATTAATTAGCTAGCCTTCCAACGTAACGTCAGATTTAACCAGATGCCTGCGACATATCTAAGCCGTTGAGCTGAATCTCTTAATTTACGCCCCAAAGGGATTTACCAAAGCCAAACATTGTGCGCTAATTATAAATGGCACATATGCCACCACTCCCACGGCGATCAAAAACTTAGTGCTGCTTTGTTCGCCGTACTTTGTTTGAGTCTGAAAGTTCGTCTTCTAAGAACGGAAGCCGTTCGAAATTATGTTATCGAATATTCATCTTGGTGATAAGATATATTGCTGGCAAATCCGGCACTATGTTATAAATAAATACTAATTGCTATAAATAGCTCTATGAATATTGAACACATTATTAATATGCGTAATTAAGTACCTTTTTAGCACCACTGAAACAACTGACCAAGTCAATATGCCTTAATGCGCTTATATCTGGATTTGGTAGTTGTTGTTTTCTTTTTGTTTTATTTGACGGCATAACAAAAGCATAAATAAAAATACAATAACCCCCGGAAGTTTGGTTTGTAGATTCTATATGAAACTAGAATTATAATCACCATACCCTAAAACTACAGACATTAGAAACAACTGCATATAATCTTCGATAATATTCAATATTCATCTCAAATCCCTCATAAATAATACTTTATCTCAGACGTTAGCTACATATTCCGTTGAATCAGTGACGATAAAATCTTTCTCGCCCGCAGCCCCATTACCACGTGGCCAGTCGCACCCTCACCCTTTTGTCTCCACAAAAACTCTATAAGCACATATCAGGCTGTCCGATCTGCATACAGCACTTATTCCCCAACAAATTCAATGCGAAAACCAACCTTATAACATGCAAATAAGAGGTATACTTCGCAGAATGCGAATAGCTCTGGCTAATCTGTCAGCTGATCCTTTGGAGATCGTTTAAAAGCTATGTCCTCTGTTATTGTTTGTTTAGGATACCGATTCGCGGTAAAAGCTGGTTTTTGAGGCGTGCTTTAATGCGATTGTCTGCACCACGAAGTGCTGGAGATAACCCTATTTTAGTAACTGATGGCGTTGATGTAATGGGGACAGTAATGAACAGGAAGGGTTGATGAGCATTTTATTTGCTTATCTCCACTTAGGATGTGAGTGTTTGTCGAGCTATTATGGATATGGTCAGGAGGAAGGTAATGAGACACTGCTTGACTCTTGAGATATGAGGAATATGTAAATATATTATGCTTATTCCATACATTGTACACATTCTGCATATTATTATTTATTAGCTGACCTGTGCCTACTTTGCTGGGCGTCAAACATTTTTACTTGTGATGAAAACATCTACAACAGCAGATAAATGTATGTCACTCAGGAATAATGTAGCTCATTATTTCAGAGATTCAGAGATTCCTTCCTACAAAAAACTCACAAAACTACAATTAGCTGCAAAAGCTGGTGATTGAGGCTGCACCACGAAATGCTAGAGACACTAGTTACTGACGGCATTGAAAATAATGAGTAGGTTTAGTACCTTTTTATTAGTTCTGTGCAATTTAAATTTCAATAATAGTCGTCAGTTTCAAAAGTGACAAGCTCCAATTTAAAAATAATAAACGTCACGTCAAAAGGTTGAGTAAATAAATACCCGGTGATAACAAATCCCATCTCTCGAAATATGCATCGATGCACCTCCATATTTTTCTTCGGCAAAATGTTTTTCATTTTGTTTCCACTTTCGGTAACATAAAACGCATAAAACGTCAGATTTGCTCCGAACAATACGCAAATCAATTAGTTCTTTTTTCGGCCCATTCTGTTTCGTAACAAAGCTAGTTATGAAATTTTCAATTACACGAAATAATAACGTTCGTAAAACTAATTTTCTTTGACCTTTCTGTAGGTGTTAAATTGTTTAATCTATTATTCTGTGCTTTAATATAGCTAGTCATTACTTTGTGGGCTGATACGTTTTTAGAAACTTTATTGTTGTCATAGTAGTTGTTATATAAGTGTTTCCGAATTGCTTTTAGCGTTAAGTAATTTCTTAGATAACTAAGTAATATTTATTTTCACTCACAGTAAGTTTCTAACTAAGTTCACCATTAGTTTATTATTATGAGAGGACAATTTTTAGACTAACTAAATTCACTGACATAGACGACAAAATTTTCCTATATTCCGTTGACAAATCAAAAGAGTTGAAGCAAAATTCGAGAAACTTTTTCCATATTTGCAGATTGTCATATATTATTCTCAGTTAACGAACTTATGACAGCAGAAGGGTCATAATATGACTCACATTTATTCATCTGACATAACCTTCTGCGCACCAATGGGAATCAAACTGTCTGACATACGAAGTCACAACGGCCACATTAATTTAGACAATTTGACATAATAGTTCGTAATAAACCGCAGCCGGCGAATATTAAAACAAGAGTTGCAATAGACACAATCAATTACGCAGCGGTTCGGATGTGTATTATTTCAGCTTTGGGTCAAATCCAGAAATTGGCCCATTCTGGAGCGGTCCCTAACAGCGGACAAAAGGACAATTAGGTACAGCAGGGACCGATAACAAAAGGCGGAGAGCACACAATTTGTTGCAGACCATCTTTATCTGGCCCACTATTGACCCCTTTACCCTAATTCACTGATTGTTCAACCCTCCACACACGTAGGGTAACAACGACTCATATATGAACATTTTCAACTGAACTTTGTAGTGTGTTTTCTGTTGTATATTTTTACTCTGTGGATTTTAAGAGTGGGTTAGGATTTATTATTATTCTTCTATGCGAACGAAACATGTGGCTGGGTTTGAATTATCCACGCTTTAGCGACATTTTGAGAGTGATTCTCCGCTCCTCATTCACGGACCCTTATCGTGGGCGCGTTGCTAATGATACCCATCATTACTTTAACACACGTGTATTTTAAATAGATTTATTATTCATTTATATTGAAACTCTTTTGAGGATTTTTGCAGGGGTGGATTATTTTGTTAGATATTCCATTAGGTCTCTGTGACGCGCAAATTTTACTTTGTATTTTTTATAGCAACTCAATAATTGAGGGTTAATTCGTTATATGTAAATAATCTATGTTGAATAATATAACTTTGAACGATTGAAAATGTGCTATTGAATGCGGCGTTCATTTCAAGCAATTTATTTTACGGTACCCTTGAAGCTATCCTGAAAAATAAAACAATTAAATGTTAAAAATATAATATTTATTTGGTACTTCAAAAACAAGCTATTTAAATATAAGATACCGCTGCAACAAAAACGTCAGTAAGGACGTTACCTTTTTTTGTCCAACTCTAGTTTGGTCATTCGGAACTTCACTGTTTGTTCACTTCGCACCTATGCATTCGTTCCGTCGTCATTCCGCGCCACCGCATGCACTAATTAGTTGACACCCGACACCAACACACGATTCTAGCTCCCATAGGAAACTGGCAGGAGGGAACAAACCGGCTGTGAAATTGTCAGTTTTTATTATTTATAAATTTCGAGCGTCGTTGTCGTTTGCTAGGTTGGTCATGGTATAATGCTCGTTAATTATTTTTTTACTTAGCTAAAAGCGTTAAGTAATGTTGACAGCTCTATCGTTGGCCACAGGAGGACTGTTGAACAAAGTTAATTATAATCTGTTATGGTAAATTATAAATTTATATAAATGTGTTTTAGTTTAACTAGTGGCTAACTTTTAATTAATGCGTTGGAGATCGTTGTCTTGGGATAATTATCTTAACGTATATTGTACAAAATACCTAAAAGCTTTTTAAGCAAAGAGCCAAAGAAAACCTGCGTTCTGCGTAGAGGTCGTGGGTTAAAAATCCCGCACAAGACAAATGTCTGTATGTTTGTCTAAACATGTAGCCGTTATTTAGGCTTAAACTTACCTTAAGCTAGATACTGTAACTGGGGCGTGCTACTTTTATAATTAAAACGATGTTTAACTCGATACTGTTTTTATATTGAATCAGTTATGTAATTTTACTATTAATAAATATTTTATTTTACAAGGCGACCGTCCATATTTACGCACGACGGGCCTTTCTTATTTATTTTTATAAAAGCAAAACCAGCTAGGAACGGCCGTGTGGCCTGCTTGTAGTACGGAGACATATACGGTCTCCACAATACCTAGTGTGATTATACGAAAATAATTGTAAAAAAAGTTTTAAACCATCCCATGATGCAACATAAAATAAGCTCATATAATGGATCTTTAAAAATATTTTGTCCATTCGCATTCCTAGGTGAAAATGTGGTAAACCATTTAGCAACAGTTTGCATATTTCCATCCTTCCAATTTGATAAATAGATTAAACGTTTCAACTAGATAACAATGCAGCTTGTTCAACTAGCCGCTAGTTGAACAATAAAGAATTTCA
This sequence comes from Chrysoteuchia culmella, assembly GCA_910589605.1. Classification (NCBI taxonomy): domain Eukaryota; kingdom Metazoa; phylum Arthropoda; class Insecta; order Lepidoptera; family Crambidae; genus Chrysoteuchia; species Chrysoteuchia culmella. The sequence goes on from OU342653.1 coordinate 16,544,929, forward strand.
GCCTTTCAACCGCAGATCGCATTAAAACTTCCAACGTGCGGAACGATGAAACAAAGCTTATACTCGTTATAGTGTCACAATCGCAAACTCCCTTTTGTCCGGGTCGGCACGGGACGAGCTACCGAATGTACTAATTAGTGTCTCACCCCAGACTTATTTGCTGAGTGCAACAGAAAGTTGGACGGTGGGTCCGGTTGACCCCCTATGGCAGACGCAGTGTTGAATTGTTCACCTTCCTTCTGTCTGGAGTTTCGGACTGCGGTTTTCTTTTGTTTTCTCCTCGTAACTAGTTGGGTTTGTGGAATAGTGAGAGATGTTCCATGATATCATTTGTAACTCCTTCATAGAAAAATAAATAGAGAAATCAAAACTTTTTGTTAGTTTTATGTACACGAATACAAGACCTTCATGAATTAGTGCAGCAGAAAGTTGGACGGCGGGTCCGGTTGAACCCCATGTCAGATGCAGTGTTGAATTGTTCACCTTCCTTCTGTCTGGAGTTTCGGCACAGTAGGGTTAGAAAGAACGACCATCGAAATAGCACCGAGTAAGTATCGAGCACGTAATGTTAAAAATTGTATAGGAAAATGTAGTTCCGCTGACGTCCGGTAGGAACGCTGCTCAATATCTCATACATTTTTTGACTTTACTACCTTGATACTTACTCGAAAGTTATTCGTGCTACGCCTACAGATTACTAAATAGTTACGTTTCGGACTGCAGTTTTCTTTTGTTTCCTCTTTTGTAGTAGTAATAAATAATTGCATACAAACACCAATTATCTAGCCCACGTTAAATTTCACGGAGAACTTGTGTTATGGATACTAGATAACGGATAAACAAACTTATATACTTCTTTTTTTAAATACACACTAAATATGTATTTTAAACACCCAGATCAAAATAAATAGACATGTTCATGCAAATATTTGTCTTGTCCGGGGATCGAACCCGGAGACGGCGGGCTTAGTACCCCTGCTCCAAACAGGTTGTCAATCGTAGTAGTATGTTTGCCTATAGATTTATTTATTTATTTATTCGTTTTATGTGCACGATTACTTTTATTTTATGAATTATTTGCTATTTTGCCTCAATGAATTGACGTGCATAATAGTTGCACTAGGAAATCCGTACTAATTGTATACGCAATATTATTATTTTTCACCTCACACGCTCGGAAGAGGAGGTTTTGTCATTCAGATTCTGCATAGAAAATCGCTTTTTGCGGCATAGCGCGGTAAAGTACTTTTTTTAATTTATTACCTAAAAATTTGTCATAATGCGTTCCGAATCGCACTGTTGACTTTTTTGTTACATTTTATTCTTATTTTAAATAGCTATGAATTAATTATATTACTCGGTTTTGGTTTTATTATATTATTTTAGTTCATTGAATCATATAAATAATAACAATAAGATTAAACTATTTGTTAGAAGAATTTTATATTAGGCTGGGTGAGATTTCACAACCTATGATTGGATTTCGGAACGTGACATTCGGTGTTGATTACACAGAAGTGTATGCACCTGTGGTAAGACTGACCACCATTAGATATTTATTAGGAATAGCGGCTAAACATAACCTCTTTATTGAGCAGCTAGATGCAGTGTGTGCTTTCCTACAAGGTGACATTGATGTTGAGCTATATATGTCACAGCCTCCGCACTATGAAGATGGTTCAGTACAAGTGTGCAAACTGAACAAATCAATTTATGGCCTGAAACAAGCCAGCAGAGCCTGGAACAAGAAATTAGATAGTTATCTGTTTGAAATTGGATTTAAAAAGTCTGAGCTAGACCCATGTGTATATTATGCTCACTGTGACAACAATAACATACTGTTTCTTACTGTTTTTGTCGATGATATTTTACTGTTTTACAACAATGAAAATTTAGCAAGTAAAATAAAGAAGAAAATAATAGAGAAATTTGAAATGAAAGATTTAAAAAAGGCAAAATTTTATATTGGTCATAGAATCACAGTCAACAATGAAGGTATTCAGATTGATCAGAATAAATATATAGAAAACATACTAAAACGATTTGGAATGAAAACTGCAACCCAGTGGGAACACCAATGGAGTCAAACCTGAAATTTTCAGACACATCTGAAAAAATAGAAGAAAAATTATATCAAGAACTAATTGGTTGTTTATTATATATATCACAAGGTACACGCCCAGATATCAGTTATGCCGTGAATAATTTAAGTCAATACAATAAAAATCCTACTAAAGAACACTATAATGCTGCTAAACGAATACTTCGTTATCTACAAGGTACAAAAGACCTGAGATTACACTTCAAGAGTGATATTGAAAAGAAAATAACTGGATATTGCGACTCAGATTGGGCCTCATGTAAAGAAAATCGAAGGTCCTGCACTGGATATACATTTATTTTTCAGGGTGCAGCCATTTCTTGGAATTCAAAAAGACAACAAACTGTTGCCTTATCAACTACAGAAGCGGAGTACATGGCGCTTTCTACAGCTACTCAAGAAGCGCTATGGCTAAAGCAACTTCATCATGAGTTGTGGCCTTCAACTGAGGCCACACCAATAACTTTGTATTGTGATAATCAAAGTGCTATTAAACTTACAGGTAACTCTGCCTACCACGCAAGAAGCAAGCATATTGACGTTCGCCATCATTTTATAAGAGACAGAGTGGCATCAGGGGATATTACTGTCAAATATATCGATACTAATTTGATGGTTGCCGACTGCTTCACCAAAGCGTTACCTAAGCCGAAACATACCAAGTTCCTAAAGGATATGGGCCTGCGTTCATAGGGAGGATGAAGAAATATGAACGCAGCTAATCGATAGTATAAAGTAAACATGAACGCATCTGTCATTGTCAATATTGCATTGCACTTCCTGTTGAGAAATATACCTTTACAGAAATACAGCTTCCGTGTGTTCCTCTAATCCAAGTCTTTCATTTTAATCTCTCCTAATTTACAAGTGTATTATTAATAGTTTTCATCAAAATCTTTATTTTTAAATTGTCTGTCTTGTATCTCATGTCAGTGTCAACATTTACTGAATCGTTTTTATTGTTAATAAGTAACAATATATTCCTACTTTAAATAACTTTGAATTAACTATAATATCCTTTTTGTATTATTTAAGTTTTTTATATCATTAAAACAACGAGAATAAGGTATATTTAGATTAAACTTTATGTTTAAAGAATTCTTTACCGGAAGTTGACCGCGGAAACAACCATTAAATGATCCTCGCTGTTGTGAGGTGAAAAATTGTGTGTTGCGCTCGGCAGAAAAGTTTTTAGCGTCTTGTACCTTCGAAATCCTTGCTTCGCTCAGGATTCAATAGAGGTAACTCGCCGCTAATAACCAACTTTCCAGCCTTGCATTTGTTATGCAAGGCTAGAAAGTTGGTTATTAGTTGTTAGTAGTTGAATTTCGACGGTGGTTCGCAAGTCTCGGTAGCTCAGCGGTTAGAGCATTGGACCGGATTTTTAAAGGTCGTGGGTTCGATTCCCATCTGAGAATTCACTTGTGGCGGAATTAATTTTTACCAATATTTTTCTATTTAAAATTTATCATAAGTATGAAAATAGCATTGAAAAATGCAAAAATTAAAAAATCATAAATTTTTGGCTATTGCATCTTAATCGATCGTTAAACACCTGAAAAGATGTTTATTTCGAATGCAAGGATATTCCTAGCATTGATGTGACAACGCTGGCCTACAGGGTATTAAAAATATAAAAGTATTGGAGAATTTCGACGGTGGTTCGCAAGTCTCGGTAGCTAAGCGATTAGAGCATTGGACCGGATTTCCAAAGGTCGTGGGTTCGATTCCCATCTGAGAATTCACTTGTGCCCGAGTAAATTTTTTCCAATATTTTTCTATTTAAAATTTTTCATAAGTATGAAAATAGCATTGAAAAATGCAAAAATTAAAAAATCATAAATTATTGGCTGTTGCATCTTAATCGATCGTTAAACACCTGAAAAGATGTTTCTTTCGAATGCAAGGATATTCCTAGCATTGATGTGACAACGCTGGCCTACAGCCTATTAAAAATATAAAAGTATTGGAGAATTTCGACGGTGGTTCGCAAGTCTCGGTAGCTCAGCGATTAGTGCATTGGACCGGCTTTCAAAAGGTCGTGGGTTCGATTCCCATCTGAGAATTCACTTGTGCCCGAGTAAATTTTTTCCAATATTTTTCGAATAAAAATTTATCATAAGTATAAATTAGCATTGAAAAATGCAAAAATTCAAAAATCATAAATAACTACTTATTTATTTTGCATGCTTTCTTTTTAACACGCTGCGTGGTTACTCTTATCCAGCTCTTGCCACCCACCTTGCGCAGATCTTCTCTCCACCTCCAGTCTGAGGGCGTCCTACTCTACTCGTAGTAAAATTTGATATATGAATATCAACAATAGCAGTTTTTAGGACAGTAATGAAAAACAAAATAGTTCCGAACAATTTTTGTTCGTTCGCAGCGTAACAATATTTTCTAATAACAAGTTGTCGCATACAGACATAGCTGGTAGTTTTCAATTAAAAAGTTTTAATAGTTCAAAATGTTATATGTGTTGCATATTGAACCTTGTTCATTGGTAATAAAGTTGAATGTACATACCTCTCTGCTTTTTGATTTTCTAAATAGTTGAGCTTGTTACAGATTTTTTTAACTACCATTGTAGCTTGTTAGTACTTTAGTGGAATTTAATAAAATTCTTCTCTTTTGTATCATAAGATAAATAAAGGTAGGTATTTAGTTCCCGACAAAACGTTTCGCTTCAACTAATATCTTTAATCAAAGTTCAAATCTAGTTTCAAAGAAACTAATAGATGATTTGGGTTATCAAAATCACACATTGCGACTTAGATTGATCTACTTATGTATTAAAAAAGAATCAAAGAAAACCAGCGTCAATGTAGGTAATACTGACATAATGCTGAACTAGTTCCCTTTTAGTGTAGCCGTGGGACATTTTTTTTTTAATGAACGACGTTGATACATACGTTGTGGCCTTTATCATACCTGCTGATACCTAAGTATTGATAAGGCTGAAAATGGAAATGAAAGCCTCTCCCGGATTCCTCAATCATTGAGGAACTAGCTATCTTATCTTTACCTGCCGGAACACAACAATGCTGAAAACATTGTTGATATGGCGTCAGACTTATATAAGATAGTAGTAGCTAGCTAGACGGACTTAGAAAAAGTTCTACCACCAACCAAACCGAATACAATATGTATCCGTTGGGAATCGAACCCGGGACCCCTGGGTACAATATCATACTTGATGTTAAAAGCTATATATATGGCTAAAGATGAAATCTAGCCTCTCCCGGAATCCTCAATCACTGAGGAACTAACTGCCCGAACACAACAATGCTAAAAACATAGTTGTTATGGCGTCAGACTTAGATAAGATTGTCGTAGCTAGCCAGACGGACAAGTCCCCACCAACTAAACCGAATACAGTATGTACCTACCCCCGTTGGAGATCGAACCTGGGACCCCTGGGTCTGATACCAGTAGACCACAGAGGCGGTTACAGTTGGTGAACTCGGGTCTAAACAGTTAAAGCATTTAGATACTGTATTATTTCGTAAGAAATATTTAAATTATATACCAGAATTGACACGTGAAGACAGATGGGACAACACAAATATCAACGTCGAGCATGACAATATAATAAAAAGTCACAATACTCGTATTTATAAGTCTTCATTTCGTTTCAGGTAACAATTACCAACTACCACTAATGTGACTCTAATATCAGGTCTTCTTTTTATAAAACGCAAATTGGTCCCGTTGACATAGTTATCCTGTAAGCGTTTCAACCGCTAATTTATACTTGGCCGAGTATAGCCACAAAGTAGTAAAGTTTTAAAGACAATAAAATATACGATCGTGTCCTGTCTGAGTGATTTTGAGATTAGTTGATCTTTCTAGTATATGATAAATATTAAACAAGAAAATATACTAGAAAAAAGTAACTAGTCTCATGTCGCCCTGACGGGATTCAAACCCGCATCCTTGGGAATCCTGCCCAATGCACTAACCAATTATGCTACAGAGGCTTATGAGCACACGTCGAATTTTTCTAGTATATTCACTTTTCTACGGTGTTGGCCACCGTCGTTTCATCAATGAGAGAAATATCCTCGCATTCGAAAGAATTTTTTTTAGCAATGTTTGACTATCGATTAAGATGAAACAGCCATCTAATTACATAAAAATAGCATTGTAAAATGCAAATTAAAATAAGAAGTTATAACTTTCTAGTATATTTATCATTAAGGTTGCTACTGTCTTGCCTCTGAATTTTGGATTTTTGTTGGCACTGATTCAAACTCCATGCTAGTTGATAAAAGTGTTTGTCATGTAACTTCTTGAAACTTCTTGAGAAAGTTTTGTAAACGTAAAGTCAATGTAGGCATGCGTTAAATGATACTTTTCTGACTGGTCTCTCTGCGCCCACTGCCTTACGTACTTTGTGGCACAACTTCTGACAGAAAGATCGTAAGCGTAAGAAAATAAGATAGAAAATTGAACACGATAGTAACATTTGCAGTTACAAACTTGCACCAGGGGCGCCGTCCACCGAGCTAGAATTCTAGAGATACTTAGTTACGTAAGTGATAGCTGGCCAATGCAAAATCTAGGCTGACAGCTGATGACTGTCATTACACTTGAGTGAAGAGGAGTAATTGGAGAGCGTTCGAACTAGGCGTTTAAGGCTGTGGTACACATGGAATGCTAGACGTTGCGATAACTATATGACGCTATGAAAATTTTATAGCTACATCTTTTCAAACTTTTAATCAAGTTTTAATTAAATGTAAATTTCCCAATTATTAAATAATGTTCGACTTCCATTATTAGCATAGAACTTGGTTATATTAAATTCGAAAAATAATGACAAAAGTCATCAAAAGTGCAGTGGTTTCGGTGTGAAAACTTAACAGTCAAACAAACAGACAAAAAATATGGAGTTTGGTTTGAAATTAAGATTTTAAATAAAAGATATCAACTTATATTTCAAACTACAATCAGCCAACATCTAGATACAATTTTTAATAATTTCACATCTGAATAAAAATATTTTTTATTTAATTATTAACTGAAATGTAAAGTACCAACATGGAAGTTTTATAATTATGTACAGTCAATCACGAAAGTCTGTAATTAGGTCTAAAAAAGAAACAATATTTTTTACCTACATATTTTTGACAAACCGTTTCTCATATAATTACTTTCAAAACAAGGCTTATTTTTATTATAATAACTGAGCTTACTCTGATACTAGTTTGAAAACGTATAATAAAGATCTGAAGGCTGTTATAGTATTTTAATTTTCACTAGACCCTGCCCGTGACTTTGTTCGCGTTGACTTAGTAATTCTAAACTATTTCTTAATAATTACAATAAAAGCCTTAAATGCTCCTTGATATGAGCTATAATGCCAATAAATGTCACGTAATAATTAATCCAACCTTTTTAGATTAAGATATCTGGTTTCTCTGAAATTCTGTTTCTAGAATTAAAGAAAGCGAAGCTGCTCCTTGCAACGCAAGCCTATTTATTGTAAAAAAAAACATTGTCACATCAGTCAGTAAAAATTGGTCCAGCCGTTTCGGTAGAATCGGTATATCAGTATTGGAAATCTACATAGGTCATAGGGGCTATGGTCTAGTGTGCAAAGTTTAATCCAAACCCGTTCAACCTAATTGAGTAAAAAACAATCAAACAAACTTCAATACATTAGTAGCATGAAAAGACTCAAAAAATTTAATATTTGAGAATCACTACAGACAGAAGACAGTGTAAAAATGTTACATACAAATTAGACATGCACTGAGTGTTGGCGCCTGCATTGCCAATAAATAAATTGACTGTGTTACTTAGTTAATCAAGAAAACAGTCGGGAGCACTAACCTAAATTCGTACCAATTGCTGCATGCGACTGTACCAATTAAAAACTACTTTAGACCGTTTATCCAAACGACTGTCGCTTCATTAATGTACAATTAATTGCTAAGAAAGTAATACGTTGCATACTAATTTATAAATAAGCGAAATATCGTAACGTTTTGGATGCAAGAACCGTCTCAACTTTCAAGTTGTTTTTGTACTTTTTAATTGTATGTACGTGAAACGATTAGTGTTAATGAACCCTGATATTTTTACCTTGAATTTGACTTTAACGATAGGTTGCCTAGGAAACTGACACCCTCAAACTAATCAGTCTGTGCAATGATTCAGAAGCAACAACGGCTTTGCAAATCAGAATCAAAATAACAAAAAAATACTTAATCACAATATTTATTCAAGAATTATGCTTTTTAAAACACCATCACTAAAATGAAGAAACTACAGTATTTTCAAAATAACATTTCTTTTAAACTCTCAAAATTTCGATTAGCACAAAACATTGAGCGCCAAACAGAACATTTTACAGAAGCAGTTTCTTAATAAATTTTCAAGTTGAAAACTTACAAAGATCCATAATGCTTTAAGACGCGAAAGAACCACTTTATCAAAGCTAGTCCAATAAATCAAATTTTACTCTCGTCTGGCCGACATCTTCTTAATATTGTTTAGCTGTTGTTGAGAACTAAAATATGGGCTATCCACTTTGCCGCGAAAGTTTTATACAACTTTGTTACTCCGATGTCCCGAGTTTAGTTCTAAACTGTCTCATAACCTAAGACATAAATCAACTGTTGGAATAGTGGCAGAAGTTAACTGATAGATAGCTTTTTTTTATGGACTTTGAACGCAAACTTGTAAGGGAACGTGTCTATCAAAATACTAGACTACTTATAGACTAGCTTCCGCCCGCGGTTTCACCTGCGTGGTTCCCGTTCCCGTGGAGTATCGGGATAAAAAGCTTATGTTACTCTCTGTCTTTTCAACTAACTTTACGCCAAAAATCAAGTCTATTGGTTGCTTAATTAGGGCATCAAGAAAGGACAAACAAACAGACTTTCGCAATTATAATATTAGTTTTCATATTATAGTATTCATAATTTATTTGCCAGAACATTATTGTTTTCAAACAGGTGATATGTATATATTAATATTTATCATTTTATATTAATGATTTTAAAGACTGCTTCAAAGGATTATTACGATAAGTACTGACTAAAAGACCTTTTTTAAATACAAAGTTTTTCTCAAATCAAAATGCAGGATGCAGCGCTTGAACGATCGCAAAAAATCTAATGAAAGTGCAAGACAGAAGTACACCGCATCAATTTATGTCTGTGATGTATTTATAGTGATATACGTAGTATGAATTTAAAGACAGCGTAATAAAAATAATTCGAAAAAATCAAATTTGTAAAAAAGAAATCCATTAAAAAATACACCAACAAAAAATTCACACTTTTACAACTTATTATTAGAGACCCAGATCATTAGCAGAATCAGTCCTATACCGATCTATTTATACGTTTCACAACGTGCTTCACATTTTGCAATTTACTTGATCAGGGTCATAAACGATATACAATTGTACATGCTATAAATTGAGCATATACCTATCATAGGTAACTATTAAACCCGATCAGATGTGCAGGTAAAATGAAACTGCCAATAAATCTTGAAACCATCATTAGACCTGGGCGTTCGTAAAAATTCCTATTTGCAATTTTATGGGCCCCTTCTTGCATATAACGCGATATGGCACCCTTTTGTGATACCACAGCATAAAGAAACATACAGTATATTATATATTGCAGCCACGCGGTATGCAATACACGATACGGCTGCTCGCCAACATAGATTAGTCATTACCACACGCTTACTGCGTACAAATCTTTCACAGAGAGCGTTAGTCACCGCGGGGCATTCGAGACCGAGGCGCTTGTCGAGCTCTCACCGAGACGAGGAGCCTCAGGTATTACTCGCGAACGGAACTATTGTAGGAAGACAAAATACTGTATGTATCTTTATACTGTGGTGATACGGACCATACTTCAACTTTATAGTTCATAGTTCACACGGACGGATCGCAGCCAAAGAAAGGGGCTAAGCATTGGATGATTTAATGTTGCCATATAATCCGGATAATCGGCGGTTAGCACTTAAAGGTTACTTTAACCCTGGGTTGCGGGGAGGTAAGTGTTTGTCTGGGAAATGAGGAATTATATAACTGACGCCATTGATTCATAGTTATCATTTATATATTATAACATGACGCACGCATAGCAGCCATATTCTTAACAATTTTTTTTTCAAAATATTTCTTTCTTCTTCGAGGAGAATTAAAAGGTCACCTGCCTTGTTCCTTGCTCACAATCGAATCAAATTAGTAGTTTTTTTTCTGAAGTAATTAATTTACAATTTTTAAAGCCTCGATCAAAATAAGTGAATAGGCTTATAAGGTAGGCTTGAAACTTAATTGTGCTACTTCAAATGGATTGTGCAGCTTCAAAAGGATTGTGCAGTTACGATACGCGTCGCGAGTCCTGGTAGGCGATTGCCTACTTTTTCCGTCTGAAATGTTGTTTTGGACGTTTCCACCCCCTAAACCTATACGAAATGAGGCAATTTTGGTGTCATTCGATTCAGTACACCTTAATCTAGAACTGTACGGTTTTTTTAGTAATTCACTTTCGTCGTTGTTGTCGTCGTCGTCTCAGCCACATGACATCCACTGCTGGGTATAGGCCTCCCCCAAGGATCTCCACAAAGATCGGTCCTGCGCTTCCCGCGACCTTCACCAGATCGTTGGTCCACCTTGTCTGGGGCCTTCCCACGAAGCGTCGGCCTGTGCGCGGTCGCCATTGAAGAACCTTTCCGCCCCATCGGCCATCGGTTCTTCTCGCTATGTGACCCGCCCACTGCCACTTCAGCTGAGCAATCTTTCGAGCGATTTCAGTTACTTTAGTTCTCCTTCGGATCTCCTCATTTCTGATTCGATCACGTAGGGAAACGCCAGCACAGCCCTCTCCATTGCACGCTGGGTGACCTAGAGCTTTCTTATCAGACCCATAGTTGGCGAGGCGACCACGTTTCACACTGGTCATAGACTTTCGTCTTGAGACGAACGATATAATTTAAATAAATTAAAACGCTCGAGGTAGATCTTAAGTTAAAAATATGGATCTAGAAATGTTAATACTTTTTGTTAAAAGCAATATTTCTTTAAAATAAAAACTGTTGAAATGAATAAAAATGCTATCTAGCTTCAATAACAATTATATTACTATAGAAAATACAAGAGTCTATAAATGCACTGTAACCGCGAACGTTTTCGGGAGGGAAGGAAGTGGCGCCGTCTATAGTAGGTTGGTGGAACAATGTAGGTTTTTTAATTTCATTTTATGGCTGTGGCATGCTGTCTACGTTTCCAACATCCTCCCTTAGACAAATTCCCATCATGGACGAACAGAATTGCAGCTTGTGCTGTGATGTGGCCTTCGTCAGTGTATCCGCAACCATCAAATCAGTTTGAATGTAACGGACTTGAATTGAGCCACCAAGTATTTTGTCACGCACAAAGTGATGCCTCACATCTATGTGCTTGGTCCTGGAATGGTAGCCATCATTACCTGAAAGTTTAATTGAACTTTGATTATCACTATAAATTATCAAGGGATTTCCCTTCAAATGCTGCCATATATCTTCTTGAAACTGTTTAAGCCATAAAGCTTCTTGTACACATGCTGATAGCGACATGTACTCTGCTTCAGTTGTAGAGAGAGCCACAGTAGGCTGACGTCTAGAGTTCCAGGAAATGGATCCTCCCTGAAACAGGAATACATAGCCTGTGCATGACCGCCTATCATTTTCTGAATTGGCCCAATCAGCATCACAGTAGCCACAGGTCAATAATTCATCTGAATTTTGCTTATATGTGAGTCTATAATCCTGTGTACCCTTTAGGTACCTCATGACTCGCTTGAGTGCCAACCAGTGATGCATTTCTGGTTTATTGTTATACCTGCTCAATAAGTTAATAACATAACATATGTCTGGTCGTGTTATTTGTGAGATGTATAAAAGACACCCAATTGCCTGGATTGTATATGGAACAACCTGCATCAGTGAACTGTACTTTACAACCATTCTTTGTCAACTGACTGACTGATAATAAATTTGCACTCAGTTCAGGTATTAGTAAAACATTTCTTACTTGTATTTGATGTTCATCATTTCCTGTAACGGTTTTAATGTTTACTTTACCTATCTGCTTCACGGAGACAGAGTCACTATTGGCCACCATTATCTCTTTGATCGGAGGTGGTTGTGGGTCATATATCCACTCGGAGCGCCTCATCATATGCATTGTTGCGCCTGAATCTATGTACCAGTCATCTTGATTTAATCTACTATAGGCTGAAAAAATGGCTGAAAAAACATTATTATTAGTATTTTTCTTCGCAGTGCACTGAGACTTGTAGTGCCCATATTTGTTGCAATTAAAGCAGCTAGGTCCTTATCCCTTTGGCTTAGGCTGGCTATTCTGACTTTGATTATTGTACTTATGCTTTGTATAAAAGACTGATGACTCTGACACTTTTACTTCCTGTAAAAGTTTTGTTTTTATGAAATCGGACGATATATGAACTCCCGAGCTCTCAATTCCCATAATCATGGGTTTGTAGTGGTCTGGTAGACCCGCTAGCATTAGAGTTCCTAACCACTCATCTTCCACATTGAAACCAATGTTTCTCAGCTTGTGTGCTGTGCTCATGATTTTATTTACATAATCCTCGACATTTGCACAACTATCCAGGGACGTGTTGATAAGATCTCTGAGCAGGCCAACTTTTCTTGATAGGCCGGAGTCTTCAAATACTTTCTGTAGCTTTTCCCATACTTCTCGAGCCGTTTTGGCATTTTCAATGTGAACATAATTTATGGGCTCAACTAACAAAATTATTTTCGACTTTGCCTTTAAATCCTTTTTGACATCTATTGTTACGGTGCTTGGATCAACACACTCCCACAGTTCCTCGTGTTCTAAATAGGTTTTCACGGCAAACTTCCAAGTATTGTAATTGTCTCTTCCTAATAATTTTTCGATTTGGAGGTTATTCGAAGCCATGCCGCGTGCCGGTTTTTAGACTTTTTCTCTCGGTAATTATCAAACAGTTATTAACGCTAAATAGGCTGGGCTGGGCCCATAACCTGTTGAAATGAATAAAAATGCTATCTAGCTTCAATAACAATTATATTACTATAGAAAATACAAGAGTCTATAAATGCACTGTAACCGCGAACGTTTTCGGGAGGGAAGGAAGTGGCGCCGTCTATAGTAGGTTGGTGGAACAATGTAGGTTTTTTAATTTCATTTTATGGCTGTGGCATGCTGTCTACGTTTCCAACAAAAACGTATCCAATCCGTCAACAACATGTAAAAAAAATATCAAAATTGATTATATTTTGGGGGGAGAAACGTTATCGCTTGTCCCCCCTTTTTGTATGAAAATACACAGCTACAAAATTCTTTCATAAAACACAACACAGTCATAATAATAAAACGTGCAGAAGTGTCGTCTGAAATAAGCATAATTGCTGCAAGATTTCAGAAAAAGCTTTTAAACGTTTCGTGTTCGTCACACTGCCACGACTCCTAATTTTATAATGTTATCTAAGAACAATTTGACTTTTTTATAATTTTCAGAACTTTATCTCAGCCTATTACTTACCACACCGTGACAACGCTTTCATTCAACTCACGGAATATTTATGTTCGGGCGGACTCATCTCGCAGGCCCTTCGAATATTTATGTTGAAGGCTTTTTACTTTTAGTGTCATCTGCGTCTGATTAGTGGACATTAAGCGATAAAAGTTACTCATACAAGCTGTCAACTATAAATTTTCTTAAGGTAAGTTTAATGGGTGGAGAGTGGAGAACCTAATATAGTTCTTATTTGAGCGGAAAAAAATATATTGGTTTTTCCTGTATAGTGTTTATAAGATCGTACTTATTTATTTACATAAATTTCATTATTGCATGAAAAGAATTTAGCTATAACTATTATGCCTACAGTCAGGACATTTCATATCGAAGTTAAGTATTTTTCCACGTTTTTATTATCTGTCAATTAAGACGATTTGAATTTGAACCATTTTCTGCTCGGACTAACCTTCTATTTTGTTTTTAATTAGGTCTTCATATTTTTCTCTAATACAAATTAAATATGTACCTACACCAAGCAGTCATTACATGTTCATTATAATACCAAACAAATACACGCAAACGAGAACTAAACCTACATAGATAAATTTAACTGGCAACTAATATTTCAGTTCCGTGATCAAAACGAGGTAGAAAAAAACCTACACTCTCGAAATTAGTCATCGCTACAAGCGATCTTCTTTCTGAGATCCCTCATTATAATGTTGTTAAGAACAATCAACTTGGTATATAACATTTTATATTAGCATTTAATTTCATGACCCAACGAGCAACGATGTCGATTTTGATGTGTATGTTCCCACAAACTATGGACGGAAAATAGCTTCAAAATGATCTTAAGCTGTAATTATATTTATATTAAGTTACATGTTCTTTTAAATTTGAACGTAATTGTTATAGCCGACCAATGGGATATGTAACAATTTTAGTTATAAATTAGATGAGTACGTACACAAGTTGTTGTTAAAGTTACAGAACCTAATATTACTTCATTAGATCAACTGTAACCAAGTTAAAACTTTTTTTTATGCTACAAAATAAAAACTAATATTTTAATCGACAACATATTCTACAAATTTATTTTAAAAGAAGTTTTTCTGGGAAGAATTTTCATTAAATTAGTTGAAAGAATTGAAAGATATGTCTGAGGAACCGAGATATTTTCGTTACTTAGGTAGGTACAGTGAAATATTGGCAACAGTTGTACTTCCCAATTTATAAATGGATATTTTAAGTATGAGACACGGACAATAAGGTGATGTAGAGTTTTAAAATAAATATTTGGTATCATAGTAATTTGCCTCATTTAATTCGTGAAAATATTATTAGATTAAAATAAAATTACTTCGAAACACCAGGGAAAAGTGACAGCTAGGTACTTTTGCAATGTGAATCATACCCAATATCATCTGATTTAATATAAGTTTTAATTTTCCTACATCATCATAAAGTATTTTAATACTAGTGTTTATCCAAAGAGATTTTAAATGCTCGCTTATTACCACTAATATCGAGGGTGTAAGCAACCATGACGGTGAACCATTATGAAAAGATACTTAATTCGTATAATAAAGAATTTAGATTCATAAAATTTTTGATGACATAATAGCATAGGTAATTTTGGGTCGGCGCAAAAGCCCGATCGCATGTGGGGTTCGGTAAAACTTACCTCATGAATAAATAATATGGAGTCACAATTTAAGTTGCCATTAAGCAATTATCCTGTTGTTACCATTAAAATGTTTTTCGAAGGCCTTAAACTTTTTATTAGATCAAATTATCGTGGCGCGTAAGGTGTTCCTCTGCCAATTTAGAAGGTTCGCTATTAAATATCAATCAGGTTCCGTGTTTATTGTGATTATGAGCTTAATCTGTATGAACTGGATGAAATGTTTTAAGTGACTGCGAAATTAGTTTTTATTCATATTATTCCGTTTTTTTATTTAAGTATCCATGTGATCCAGTATTCGCATGTTGTATGTTTTATGAAATAAATTACGATATTTGAAGAATAGTTAAGTATAGGTACTTTTTTGTCCCGTCTAAGCGATGTGGTGACAAGTTTATTTTTTCCAGTAGGTATAAAATATCACATAAAAATACAATTGTAAAAGCAAAAATTAAAAAGAGTCTATACGTTTTTTTTAGCTACGCCTCATAAAATAACACTAAACTAATAATATTCTGAATTAACAACTAATTATCCTCGGAGAAAACGTTATA
Source organism: Chrysoteuchia culmella (assembly GCA_910589605.1). Classification (NCBI taxonomy): domain Eukaryota; kingdom Metazoa; phylum Arthropoda; class Insecta; order Lepidoptera; family Crambidae; genus Chrysoteuchia; species Chrysoteuchia culmella. Next base: position 16,560,811 of record OU342653.1, read on the forward strand.
CATTTTTAACTATTCCGCATACCCAAAATTTACACATACTATACAATAGTCGACCTATAACAAATAATAAACCCTAAGTCATCCTTGAAAAAGCAAGGTGAACTTCGAATTTGATAAATTTAATATAATTTAGATAACTTTCAACGGCTCATAAAGTTAAGCATCGGCCTAATGATAGTGTTTTCTTGTCTAGACGAAACGTTTTGTCGTTATAAAAGGTTTTTTTTCTTTGGGAACGAATATCAAAATTACTACTTTCCGTCTTTAATCAATGGAACGATTTGGGGCATTTACTTGATAACCATTCTTACAGCAAAAGCATTTACTAAATCGTGATATAAACGTGGGTTCTTGTAAGAAATTAATATGCTTTAAGTGCCAAAATTGTTATTTTATAATAATCAGTTTAAGCCTGGGAAAATTAAAGAGGATAAGTTAACACTCTTATTATTTTGGGAAATTCAATCATGTTATATTAATGGATATGTTAAGTACAGTAAAGGTACACATTGGTATTTTTGCCCTAACCTATATTTCAAGATTAAAAGCCTACATGTAATCAATATTCAAAAATTCTTCTTATTTTACCGAAAACCCTCTTGTTTTTTCTCTAGATATAACGAGGTAGTTTAGTTATTATTCAGTATCACATATTATATTTCTATTTATTTTGTTGTAAAAAACATAACCAAGAATAGATTTACATTTAACAATTTCTTCCGGCATAAAGCAAAGACAATGTAAACAAAAGAAATACTTAAAAATCTAATTGACTTGTGCAAGAGTTACTATTAAAAGGATTATAACTTGGTCGAGTAAAAGGATTATAATTATAATTAATCGAGCTCCAAAAAATAATCATGTTGTACCCAGAAATACTGCTTAGAAATTATGATGGAACGCGAAAGTTTAAAATCTTATAATACTGCTTTGATACATTTTATATAGAAAAATATTGGAAAAAATCAACTCGGCCACAAGTGAATTCTCAGATGGGACTCGAACTCACGACCTTTGGAAATCCGATCCAATGCTCTAACCACTGAGCTACCGAGACTACTGCTTACTGTGACGATACTGCTTTGCTCAGCCAAGTGTGGATTTCGCTATAATTTGGTGAGCATTTAGCTATTTTGGTGATTAGGTTATGTTAGTATGATGTAACAGTTAAAAGCAAGCTTTTTTAAAACAATACTTAAGTTACGGATAGAAAAACAAAGGCTATGAAACATAATCCAACAATCACGACTCAATTAGATTATCTTCATCGTCTCTAAGAAATCCTAACTTAAACCCAGATTAAGTTCGTTATGAAACAGGATACATGTTACACAAAGGACTGGCCTTTTTTCTGGGGTTAAGAGTTCTTCAACGAAGAGTTTGAGGACTACTTGTTAAGAATTAAGCGTGGGTTGGGAAGCTAGGTCGTCATTAAATTGTAGTTGAGAGACAAGTGGGTTACCTACTGAAATTTGATCCTTAATATTGTCTGAAGTATCCGAATCAAACTATGTAGGTACGGTTATGAAACTATTGAAGAGTTACCAGTTATGTAGGTATTTTGGGTAGTTGGCTGGAGAGATGCTTAGATCTGTAGGATTGGGGCGTAATGGTGCTCGAGCTCTATTTTTGATTCACTCGTCTTGTGGTTTCTACTGATTTTCGTGCGACAATTTGCGTTTCGGTGTTTTCCTTATTTCCGTAATAGCGACCTTGCACGATACAAAGCTTCGCTTTTCGCCTGAAATGGCGCCTCTCAACGCGAGCGCGCGAGGGGCAAAGCGATAAGCGAGCTATGTATACCGACACTTTCAAGGTCGCTATTCGCCTGATCGCCTCCCCGTTAACCTCGACTCTCGCGAAACGAGTGAATCAAAAATAGAGCTCCCGAGTGCAGACCCTCCTTGTCGCACGATATACACGACCAATGTTTGCTGCGTGCGTCTGTGTTTTAGATCACCTCCTACATCTACCATACTAGACTACGACGTACGTATGCCACGTGCGTAACATACACGCCTTGAGCTTCTACCATACTAGAAATCAGTACCTCTTTCCCATGAGTAGCATGCATAGCGTTTAGCACTGCGTTACTGCGTGGGTGATAACGTCACTATGCACATTCTTATCAAATGCCGGAATCGGAATCGCAGTTCACGTCCGTAGCCTAACCGTGCCTCATCTATGTAGTTACCGTGTGTCGCGTGGATAGCGTGTGCATGGAGCATTAGCATGTATGCATATCGCAATGACGTTATTGACCACATTCATAGCTTATCAGTGGACAGTGGACGTTATTACATTTTCAAACACGTCAAAACCAAGTCAACGTGCCTCCAGTCTTCCTAATTCAATTCTAACTCAAGATAATGAAGAAATCCTTTCGACTTTCAAAGAAGTAACGAAACCCTTACCGGTGTCAAATGAAAACATTAATTATACTAATGAAAAGAGCGCGTACCCATCAATCATGAAGTAAGCCTGGCCACTGGGCAGATTGGGATGCGAATCTGCTTGGGGACGTGTGGGATAAAATTGTAATCCTTTTAAGTAATGAGTACCTACTAAATATAGAGTTATTAATGGACATTAAGTCTGGATGGGTTGTAGAAAAAAAAAAATTTTAAGTTTGATTGTGATTAAAAGTAAAGAGTCACATAAGACCAGTCTTTAAATACTCGTATATAAAATAAATTGTATATTGCTTCATGCTCATCTTGCATGTTTCTTATAATTACTGATACGCAGGAATACTTTTCAATATTTTAAAATTTCCAAGATAAATAGAACTGTTTATTTAGCTAATCTGGATTTAGATTTAAATTTCAACGAAAAAACTAAGGTAAAGTTTCTATCATAGGTAATGATATTTCCCTTTTTGCCATTTTTAACTGTGTTTGAAAATACATTTATAAAATAATAAAAAATTGGCGAACTAACTCTCATTAACATAATTTGTTTCATAAATTGTATGACATACTTTTTGATATCGATAGCCATTCAATCCACCATAGTTTCTCTTAATTTTAGGTGACACAGTCTGATATCAACCTTTTTTTTATGTCATGTCTATACGTTCTTAAAACTACGCCCAAAACCAAGGGTGCGCTTATCAATCTACTCATGATCCTTAATTATTAAGAGTGATGACTTCGGACCCGTCGATTTGAGTGCAGATTTATCTGAGTGAAGGCTAAGGCGAATGTAAAAGGTTTGTTAGGTATTGTTTGTACAAGAATGTCCGTTATTTAGCTTATTTTATGTGATAATTTATAAACAAGTAAATATACTAGAAAAAAGTAACTTATCTCATGTCGCCCTGACGGGACTCGAACCCGCATCTTTGGGAATCCGGCCCAATGCACTGACGATTATGCTACAGAGACCTACGAGAACACGTTGAAATTCTCTAGTATATTCCTTTTCTACGATGTTGTCCACCGTCGTTTCATCAATGAGGGAAACATCCTAGCATTCGAAAGAAACATCTTTACAGATGATTGACTATCGATTAAGATGAAACAGCCATGCAATATACAATAACATAATACAATGCTATTTCTAAGTAAATAGACTAGAAAAAAGCAACATCTCTCATGTCGCCCTGACGGGACTCGAACCCGCGATTAAAAAGTTACAATTATTTTTTCATGTTAGTAATGATGATGTTTCTTTTACGATGTATTTTCTCTAAACACGCGCATGAAAGGAGACTGGGTGAAATTAGTCTACAAACTAATAACGATACTGTTGTGATATCAATGTGGGGACACCTTAAACACACTTTTGTGCAAAGTGGCATCAAAATCTGACCCGGCAGTTTTAAGAAAAACGGTCATTTAGAAATACTAAGATTTTGCTTTAACTTTGTTGTTTATTAACCAATAGCGATACTGTTTTAATATTTGTGTGAGGACACCTCAAATATATACACCCTTCTGGAAAGTGGCATCAAAATCTGACCTGGCAGTTTTAATAAAAACCGTACTTAAGAAATACTATGATTTTGCTACTTTTTTCTTTGAATATGAACCAATACCGATACTGTTGTTATATTCCCCTTCAAATGCTTCGGTAGTTTGTAATGTTTTTGGCCAATTCCATTAAAATATGCCTAAACATTCTATTAATTTGATAGAAACAAGCGTTACTTGTGGAAAATCCATATTTTACTACGAAATCAGAAATATCTTGCTTTCGTAAGAAAAACATAAAAAATGCGCCGCCCGCCCGCTCGCAAATAAATGCAAACCAGTAAATTCTAATTACCAAACATTATTTTTAAAGGCATAAATAATTAACAACGTGAGATTAATTTGCACTTTCTTGGTTTGAAGAAAAACAAATAAAAATCTCCCTTACAGCTTACCCTCCCAGACCTATCAGGGTTTTCTTAAAAATCTTCCCATTAACAAGGTTGAAATCTCCCCACCGCCTATCCAAGGGGCATTTATCCCCATCAATCTATATCGTAATCCTTCATCATTATCACTGACTCGACGGCACTGATTCGCCTGATCCTTTAATGTCCAGGGGAAGGGAAGTGCTAATATGGGCTTTGTTTACTTAGGTACTATCTATTTCAATAGTTTTATTTGGAAGGTATTTGCAAAATCCTTTTTTATAAAATTTTTGATAATTTTGATCCATGACGATTATTAATCGTACCCACTGCACAAGAGCGTAGATTCAAACCGCCTCTGTGGTATAGTGGGTTCGATCCGCAGCGGGGGTAAAATTGTACTCGGATTGGTTGGTGGTAGGAGTTGTTGTAAGTCCACCTGGCTAGCTACCACCATCTTATCGAAGTACTTGTAAAACCTCCATTGGTTCTGATATCCATAGCATAAGTGTATGAGCTGTTTATTTCGGGTTAGATGTATGTGATGTTGTCTGTTATAAATACCATGTCTTTTATTTTTGCACTTACCCAAAGTTCAGGGGGAGGTTGTGTTACGTGTATAGAATAAATAAACGAAAAACATTTTTTTTTTCAATGTTTTTTAATTATTATTTTTTATTTTATCAAATGTGTTAACATCTTTTATTTGGATATAAAACCTACCTAAGCAATGAAAAACTAAGTAAACGAGCTTAAAATAATATTAATAATAGTAAAAATAACTATTGAGCGTTCACCAACCTCGGCTCGGCTTTATCAAATGATCGCGGCGCTACGTGAAAAAAAAAAATATTAAAAAAATCGCCTTATTTCGGTCTAAACACATAACACAAACTCCTAAACTTTGGGCACATGAAATAAAAACACCCTGTATTTATTATAGTCCCAATAATCATCTATTTACCGAAACTAGCCCGCCTTATGCACGAACTTATGCCTTAGTAATGAACATTTTCCTAAGACAAAAACGCTCATACATAAATACAGTACACGCCTAGCCTAAGTCCCCACAAGAGGGGTAGGCAGAGACGATGGACCTCTACTTTGCTCTTTTCTGACATCACTCCTTACAAAGGAACTTGACATACAAACTACCAAAAAAAATCTAAATACAATACCTCGAGTGATTAGGCTTTTTCTTGGCCAGCTCGCTCCATATTTGACCTCTTCTTAGATCTAACGATTCAGACTAAGGCCAAGCACAAACCTATTTTATGTTCATGTAAAAAAAAACTATTTGCTCACACATCCAATTTTCATCCATAGCGAAAGATAATCGCCATAATCACCAACAACTCTCACTTCACTGCATCATCGAGTAGTGATATTCCTTTGTTATAAATACATTTTCTAAATCTCTAATGTATTGATAGTATAATTAATTGCTCACAAGTGTAAGCAAATCACAAGAGTACGCTGTAAATCTAGATTAAAGTCTGATCTTATTTACGACTATTGAAGACCAGATTTGAATGAAAATACAAATGGCCTGTCAAGGATTCAAACTTGAGCGACATAAAATAAATGCATTTTCTTGGTTATTCTGGTACATATTTTGTTATGGATAATAATTTGCTTGGAATAATTCTAATTGTGAAATCTGATTATTTTGTATTTCAAAGAAAATTTAAATAAGAATCTGTATACGCTTACAGTCTTTCAGCAAGTACTACGTGTCTATGAGTGCAATCATAAAATTTTGAAATAAGTATAAAACAATGTAAAACATTTTTGTAGGAATACCAGAATAAATTACCAGTTGACATCTCTTCTTATCATTTATCTTATATTATTATAGTTTTTTTTTATCTATACAGGTTACTTTTAATTGAAAACTATTAAAACATAAAGGCAATTACAAAATCTCTACAAAAAAACAAAAAATTTCTGAGTTTAAATGATATATCATATGAATGAATTAATACCAAATCGGAAAATTGGCCGTAGAACTTTTCAACGAAAATAAACAAAATTAAAGCATGCAGAATTGAATCCCTTCGCCTCTAAAATAATTCCATATACCTCTAATTTATGATTTCCTTTGAATCCAACGAATCTTTATGTTTGATCCTACAAGAGTCTACTGTTCTGTCCTTTCTGTCCTTGTATTTTACTAGCAGTTCCGCTGCAGAGCTTAATATATTGTGAAACATAGTCACATAAATTGTCACTTAAACGGTTGTTGCATCGAAGCTTAGGGCGCTCGTAAACTCTTATAAGGAAGTTAAGGTCTTATGGACGGAATCAACGCGTAAACAAATGCTAACTTTGTAACAAATTAAAGCTTGTTTATGTTGTAGGGATTAGAGAGAAATATTTGAAAGGACTTTTGGAGAGTTTTGTTGCCTATGGTTGTAAATGAGAATAGGATTTTCTTGACAGGCTTTTGTTTTTATTGTATTTTACTGTGATAATTTGAAGAGTAGGTATATTCATGTCTCTGGTCTGGTGATGGTAAGTGGTATAATCGTCTGTCATCTGCTGTTTAGACAGGACACGAATCGTGCAATTTTTTTGAAGTCTGGGCAAATATTTCACACACTTGAGTCGTATCAAGACATTTAGAAGTTTTGTTAAATATAAATACTTGGTCATTAGGATCCAAGTTGTTTTCTCTGGAGTCTGGAGCTGATCTTACAAAATGGAATCATTAATGCAAACATTCAAAACTCTATTTGTTACCTCATGAAGTAACTGTGTTTTTTTATTTATTCAGTGTACAAACCCTTTCCAGCTCACCGACTCATTTACAACTTTTCTTTAAAACTTGAAACACGTTAGAGAGCGCAAATTAGTTATCACAGCTGTTTTCTCAAGACACCTTAAAACCACCACATTACTCAAAGAGAGTTCTTTAAGACAGCAAAGTTATACTGAGCGAAGCAAGCTCAACCCTAGAGGCCAAGAAACAAATGTGCCTCTCCAACAAAACAAATTAAGACAATTTCAAATTAACAGAGACTGCAAAGTCTGAAATATGTGCACCGAGAATTCAAGCCACATAACGTTCTTGAATTACATTCCAAGTTGAAGAACTTACGACCTAATTGCATTGAGGGCAGGTATTATAATGGCATACTCGTAGGACGTCTTCGCTTCTTTAGCCACATGCAAGTGAATTTCCTTTCGGATGTTCTTGGAGCAATCTCCAGTATGAGAATTTTCGTTGGAGGAGGTTTCTAGGCTGTGGAGAATAGTGTTGTAGAACGCGCGACTTCACGGATGGCTCTCCAGGTTTGAAGGGGTCCTTTTGCCGGGGGCTAAGGCCCCTCATGCCCCTCCTCGTCCCTAATGAGTCGCCGGTGCACTAGAGTTGTAGGTCGTGATAAAACTTGTCGTTCCCCTAGCACTACACGGTTACTCCGCGCGGAAACACCCGGGTGGATTTTTCTTAGCTTTGTTTTGTATGTGGGGCGATTGAAATAGGGATGTATATGCGTTGAAAATAGTAGGTTTTGCTGCTAAAATGTGTCTGCTATTTTCCTTATGAAGTTCAAATTATATGCTCTTGCTGTAACTTAAGTTTTTATTTTTTGTAATTTAGGTGACGCAGATTACAGAAAAGTCTTCACTCCAGTTTTTGTAACTTTTGATTATTTCGATGTCTATAATCACGCGATCATCTGTGATTCTACAAGAGTCATCTGGTTGATCCATTTTGGTACTTTCCTCGTCAGATGCCTTGCGATAATCTTTAACGTTTCACCCTGAATGTACATATAAATAAAGTCTAAAGCATCAAAAAGTTTATTAAAGTACTTTAGGATTGAATGCACTTCTAATTTCGAACATAATACGGCATGTCTAAAGACCATTACTTTATGTATAATAACATTACTCTAATTTTTATGTACAGGCATCGGGCATGTCTTAATAAACACGTTGCCCTTTATTCGCCCTTGTCCTCTTGATGAGAGTGGTTTTTGTAGTGATTGTGAAGTTTGATCTGCTGTTTACTGTACATATTGTGACCTCAATAGTTCTATCAAGCCCTTTATTTTCATCCCGTCGTGGGAGGCCAGAGACAAAAGACTGATATATTAATTCATACATTTATCGCTCCACAGATCCGTCTCTAGATAGCAATGTCCATTCATTGGACCCTCGCATGTTTATAATGCAGGGTTTATAATGAAGATTACGAAATATCGTTATAATAGCTTTTTTCTCTTCAATTGAAAACGCTGATCCTTCATTGTTAAGGCTAGGTTAGGTTAGCTATCGTATGAGGATTAGTGGCCACCTCTGGCGTCAGAGTTTATCAAGCCGCCTGTAAGCCCTCTGACGTGGCTTAACGACTGTTATCAGATGACAATAGCCGGGTCTGACGGTTTAACGTGCCCTCCGAAGCACGGAAGCGTTCAGTTGTAATGCCACATTACGGTCACCCATCTCACACCTGACCGGACTGAGCGTTGCTTAACAAACGTGCTCGATTCGATCAATCTGCCAAGCGCCTGCACGAGCGAAGGCTAGGTGTAATCGCACTTCACCCGTAATCGTCAGCCACTAAGGAATTGGCTATCTTATCTCTTGCTGCCGGAAGAACAATGCTAGAAACATTATTGTTATGGAGACAGATTTAGATAAGATGATGGAAGTTAGCCAGGTGGAATAAGAAAAAGTCCTACCACCGACCCAAACCGAATACAATGTGTATACTATCCTACTATAATGTTATAAATTCGAAAGTATGCCAGTTTGTTTGTTTTATTATTTGTTTGTTTGTTACTCTTTCACGCATAAACTACTTAACCGATTTGGATGAAATTAAGTACACAGATAGAAGATAACCTGGATTAAAACATAGGCCACGTTTTATCTCCATATTCCCACGGGAACGGGAACCACGCGGGTGAAACCGCAGGCGAAAATTCAAAATCTCACTGTTATAGAAAAATATCACTGGTAAGTATCAAGTCTACCATAATAATTGTGGCTACTTCTTTAAGACCTTTTATTCGTCATTGTACAAAGTATCCGTTTAGATTACCAGTCTAAACAAAGATGTATTCCCGATACCAAATGAAAGTTATTGTAACAAAAGAATATCTTTTATATCCATTACGTGCCAGGTATGATGACACCTTGATTATGCGTCTCATTTCCTCCACAATGAGTCCGTAGGTGTCGATAGATATCAAAATAAGATTGTGGGGGCGAAATCAAAGTCATTGTTGCAGCTAAAGGTCATTAACCTTTTCCAATATTAGCTTTAATAAAGAAACCAATATCTTAAGATTGCATCTACGAATTATTGAGATGACACGACTGCTTTTGAAAGTTACAAAGACAATATTAGTTTGAACGTCTAATGATATCTTTTTGGTTCGCAAATGTTCGAGAAAAGTAATTTTTATTATATGAAAAAAATACTACTCGCTCGCTGTTATCATCGTCTTTTATGCTAAAGCAGAGGCTTTCCTAATTATTCGATAAGGAGAATGCGCCATGATGACCCACAACGCCGATATTAACGACTGCAAATGCAGCCAGAACCAACGATTTTCAAAACTCGGTAACATTTCAGACTTAAATATAAGTCGATTTAGATACTTAAGTATATTAATCTATATTAATATTATAAATCTGAAGAGTTTGTTTGTTTGAACGCGCTAATCTCAGGACCTACTGGACTGATTTATAAAATTCTTAGACAATTAGAAAGCTACATTTCTCCCTAGTGACATAGGCTATATTTTATCCCGATATTCTTACGGGAACGGGCACCACGCGGGTAAAACCGCGAGATCTGCTAGTTGCTTATATATTAAGTGTTTATTTGGGATTTAAATCATATTATTAAGTAGGAAATACCAGAATCTATCCCTCGTGTTTAAACTAAATCGTCAAAAGCTCAAATTAAAACAAATAAAAAAGCTAAATTTGACGATGTTCGCGAAATGGCATTGAAAGCCAAGACCACCCTTCCAAAAATGACCTTAGCTAAAGTCGCTCAACCTGTTTTTAACGTGCGGAACCGAATAAAAGCACTAATATAGTCATCACCTCTGATTTGTTTCGGTCATCAAAACAGTTCTTTATTCATAATTTGTTAAGGCGATGTTTAGCTAAAGTACATAATATACTGCAGAGCCGGCCCCCTTATTGTCTAATTTTAAAGCCTATCACAATCCCTTTCAAAGGTATTGTGATTGTGACAGTGATTTAAGGAATTGTATAACTTATAGTCGCAATCCCTTGATGATGATGTTTTAAATGACACTTCATTTGACACTTCTCCATACATTTGAAAGAATAATTTATAATTTATGATAGCTTTTAAAATTAGAGAATTAGCCCCCGGGTTCGCCAACTGCCGATTTGATAACCGTGGCTTATTAAATCGTTCTGTCCATGCATTGACATTTAAATGACATTTAGCATTGAGACGCTATACGGAAATAGTACGTACTTTTTGTTATTACACTATATTATGACGGTCAGGCGCTCTATTTTTGATTCACTCGTCTCGAGGATTCTACTGATTTTCGTGCGACGTTTCAGTTTCCTTATTCCGTAAAATCGACCTTGCAGGTATATAAATAGCATCGCTTTTCCCCTGTAGTACCGCCTCCCAACGTGAGCGCGCGTGGTGCAAAGCGAAAGGCGTGCAATGTCTACGCTTGCTAGGTCGCTAATCGCCTGATCGCCTCCTCGTTCGCCTCGCCATTCGCGCGAAGAGTGATTCAAAAATAGAGGTCCAGAGATGTTACAACTCTGGTAATAAGATAAATATTGCGTCATACCTACCTAGATTTGTAAAGTTTCAGAAACACGATTTTATAGTTTTGCCTCGACACTTATTCTCTTCGAAAAGACCCCTAAAATGAAAGATTTATCTCAAATGGAGAAACATTTATATACTATCGGAAATTGGTTTAATTAGTGGACACCAATAATATTTAGCATCGTGTGGTTTATTTTTTTTTTATCACTATAGTTATTTACTACGACGTCATCTGCAAAATAGGTCTCGCTCCCGCGCGCGTCATTTTCTCATTGCTATCTTCACTCACTTCACTTCAGTCGTATAGCCCCTTAATCGGTTGGTTTATCAGTTGGCGAAAATAAGCCTAAGTACTAATATTCCTGCGGAAATGGGACCCACGCGGGTCAAACCGCAACTAGTAAAAAATATGCAACAAAAAGGTAAGTTCATTTTCTTTGATAATGTTAGATTAGTATTTTTATTTGTGGCCCTCTGGCCGTATCGTTTACAATTTTTTTTAAAGTAAGTTTAATTTTATTGTTTATTTAGTATGTAACGCTATTTCATTTTCTTTGTTCGTTAAAATTTTGGAGAATTAAGCACAGTGAGTGGAGGGGTACCGATGAAAGATTTTTTAGACGAAACTAGCACTAGGCTGTAGCCTTGTGCTAGTTTCGTCTAAAAATCGTCTAAAAAATCACTGTAGTGCAAAATAGCACGACAGTGACGAGCGTGTGTTAGTGTAGTTCGTCCACTAGGCGCGCCTGGCAGAGCCGAGCCGAATCGAATGCAAAATCATCATCATCGCATTCATCAACATCACCACCATCATCATCGCCACCATCGTCATCATCCATCACCACCATTACCATTTTATTATCTTCAAACATAATCATCATCACAACCATCATTATTATCATCACTACCACTACCATCACCATCATAATAAAATCGGACGGACGAAATCATAATGGGAAGGAAAATAAATACGATTCGATTCGATGCGGCGCGTTACGGCGCGTAATAAAGATTACTTCAACTAATATTGTAGGAATCTGATCATCATCATTAATAATATGATTTTACATTCAGTTAACAGTGAACAATAATATTTGGAAATTCGATGAAATTTTTTATTTATGTATTAAAAATTAAATACGAAAAATACCAAAATTACTGTATTCAATGGTGACGGCAAGTTGCACTGTGTGCCTTGCAACAGGACATTTTTCACTCAAACAAGATTTTTATCAATCAAACCTACTACGACGTCTTAGATCAAATAAAGTCAAGTTTGCAATTTAAACAGTATTGAAACAAAAGGAAAACAAAACGTTCTTACGACATGACGGTTTCTTAAAGATGGCGGTAGGCCTGCAGGTTCGCCATTGACGGATACGTCAAGGAGGACCATATATATATATATCGGTATAATAAATGACTATTTGGTACAATACGGTATTTTTACATTTCTATTCTTAACTAACTTTCTTTGTAACGTTAAAAAGTTTTCTAACAATTTATCAAGTTGGTCATCGCCTTAAATGCAACCGTGTCGACATCCCCCGTGCCTAATTGAGACGTTTACACGAAAGGATGTGATTATGGCCGACACATAAAACTTCGTATTATTTCGGTACGGAACCCTCGGAGTCATTTTAAAAATAGGTATCGTGTGGATTTGACAATACGGATATTACAGTGTTTTTGTAACGGCCGCTCGCGACATTATGTCGCCTTGACTCCAAGTCTAATAAAAAAAAATTGTCATGACCTTTAATTATAACTTACTAGCTTTGCGCTCTTGACTTTTCAACGTGAATTTCAAAATCGTTTCCGTAAGGTTTTTTTTTATTTAACTCTGTTATGGAATTTAAATGTCGTGACAATAAAAAATCCGACTTCGAAAGCAAACAAAAAGGTTTTTGAAGTCGGTGCTAGCCAAGGCATTCTACTTTGAGCGCCTATTCTTTTCTTTCCTTCTTTTTCTTTACTTGGCTGGCACCGACTCCCACAGGCTTATTTTATGCTTTTTAGTGTCTCTAATAGGTTGTTTTAAAAATCATGTACATTATGAACATTGTATCGTGGAAAATTACATCGTCAAGTTACCAAAAATGCTCATAAAATAAAAACTACTCTGTCAAACTCAACCAATTTTTATAGGACCAAATAGCAACTATTTCGCATCGAAAAAAAAAGAAACACGTATATCGAACCAGAAATCTCGGCGTAATCGGCATACATACATAAAAAATAAAAAAATAAATTGAAAAAAACATACCAACTGAATTGAAAACCTCCTCCTTTTTGGAAGTCGGTTAAAAAAATCATCTGGTGCAGTCGGTCGTTCTGAAGTTTTGTGCATACATAAACTTTATTAGTACCTTAAAAATTAGAATAATTAATAAATAAGAAAAATCTAGCAATGAAATTTCCAATTAATTTATTTAAAACACGCCACGTATATTCGTGCGAACATAAACTCACTTCAAATCAGTTTCCCATGCGTAACATAACACCTTTAAAAAATATAAATCTTATCAACACCATAAAATTAACGTAATTGACAAAATCGACGCTGTGAAATTAATAGGTAGCTAAAGATATGTTTTTTTTTCTTTTTTTTATGACCAATGCTTAGCCTTCATCATGTCTGATGTTAAGTATTGATGCTTGAAAGCTGAAGATGGAAGCGCACCTCTCCCGAAACCCTCAACCTCTGAGGAAGAAAAACTGGCTTCTTATCTCTTTATGACTTGACACGGTTGACACGGTGCGAGTTAAGGCATATTTAAAAAAAATGGCGGACTGTATTACACGTACAACACAATTAGGGGCATGACAGCTATGGAAAACATAAAATAACTTACTGAAAAACAAAACTTCATTAAGCGAACTTCTATCAGTAAATCACTGGAGTGGTAATCAATAAGTTAATAGGATAAATGCAATGAAAGAGGTGGGGTGAGAGCTATAAAAATACTTAACCGCATTTTTGTCATGCGCCTAATTGTTTTAAATTAATATTACTTTTGGAAAATGTCCAGAACATTACACTCATTAGGTACGTAGTTTATTATTGATCAAACGGTTTGATATAAGAGCCATAAGGAAGCGTCTACACTTGACACTACCCAGTAACCCTTTGAAATGTTAAACTTTGTTTGAAAGAAATAGATGTGCTTAGATCAATCGGACTAATGAGTGAACGAACACGTTTTTGGTGGTCGGATTTGCCTTATGAAGTAGAAGTGTATACCTAGTTGATTTAATTATTGCTGTCACAAATAAGTTACAAGTTACATAATTATTATTATACGAAATTGTAGCTAATTTTACATTCTTGACTTAAACTAATTTTAAATTCAAGAAAAATTTAAACTTTGTGTCATAACTAGATGCGTTGGAATGCCACGTAAAACATTTTTTTTTTCCGTATTTCTATTTGAGCCAGGAGTCCTGGCGAGCGTGCCCAGAATACCCTACCAAAATATAATATCAATCTGATCAATGGTTTCGGATCGCATGGAGGACAAACATGCAAGATTATTATTAACTTGTATATAATTATGTGTTTTTTTAATATCAAGTGCCCGCTACTCAGATCCTGTGGACTTAGTTCAAGTCCCCATAAGATTCGTTCAATATATCTCCGCAAAATTTACTTTTCCGACAAAATGTATGCCTACAATAAACTGTAAATCAACTATCTTTGTTCAGTGGTAGAGACATAAAAATATAACATAAAGGTACACAGATAGACGAAACTACTATCACATTTCTTATACTAAACACAGATACCGAAAAAACCACAGCTCAACGATACCATCTGTTATTTCTCCCTCGTGTTATACCTAAATGGGTGGTTATATTCGCAAGAGTGCAATCCTCTTAAATCTAGGAACATTGTTAACACATTAACTCCTTAATGGGCGGGTTTTATTTTTAGTTTTATTCCCTAAGACGCCATGGATGGCACGCGTCTTTTAGTTTATTTATTTCCACCGTAGCGTAATGGCATTATTAAGAGTTTGATCTGTTTTTAAATTGAAAATACATTTTATTGAATGGCTACGAGGGCATAAGGTTTGAAATAAATTCCATAAATGAATTTAGTACATTATTTTAAATACCCTTTCTGAGAAAAACCCCTCTTTTAGGCCAAAATATGGCACTCCGAACTAAGCTATCACTGGCGAAGGGTGGTTGTCCTAAACACATTCGCTAGCTTCTTCAGTGCTGTGGGCACAACACTTAATTGTTTTAATTGTAGCAGTACGCTTTCATTGTAAAAAAAACATCGGAAGACAGAATAGGACTTTGCTTGTTTCCTGCGTATCGTTCTAACAAAACTCGAGATCGGCCCAATTTTTTTTTTATCAAGCAAGGATCAAGTAGATGTTCCTTTTTTCTACGATTAGCAATTTCAGGTCTTCGTTCAACACTCTTTCTCCGCTCGTTCTATTAAGTCCCGTCTGACAGTTTTCATTTTTGAGATAGATTTTACTACATTTACCGCCGCTAACGGTCGAACCGTACAAGGATGACCTTTTTTATCTCTCTCCGTTTCTTGAATCTTCCCCAATAGTAACTAAAGGCAAAGCTCAAAGGAATATTTAATAATTTTAACGAGACCGAAAATTTGACTTGGCTTGTAACCACAACAAAGTAAACCAACCAACCCGACCTCATCACCTTTCAACGTCGACTCCATGGAAATAAATTAAAATAAAACTATAATTTATTTGTTTTATTGAATTCGAACATGAAAAATCGGTTTTAAATTTTCATTCAAAACTAAAAATCTATAGGTGTGACAGAAGTTATGAACCCACTAGGTATATTATACGGTTATGCTATTTTACCAAGCACTTGACTTTTGTTTTTTTTTATAATCTTTACCGATACATTTTTATTTTTTTCAGCAATCACTCGGATACAGCACAGCAGCTATATTCATAAATTATTACACCCCCAAGTTGGTAATTACGTGTAATTTACGATCCAGATGACGTATTAGCTAAAGACGTTTGACTCACTTAATAAAAAAAAAAACAAGTATTGATATTTTTTGATTAAGAAGGACGATCAAATAGTTACACTACGGTGTGACTGCGGCCTCGTTAAGGGGCTGGATGTTTTTGCTTTCCGGCTGGTAGCATATTGGTGCGGCCACGCGGCCGCCACGTGCCGAACCCGGGACTAAATGCACAACCACTCGCCAGGGTGGATCTGTGATTGGATTACGACTCCCTCTATCTGTACCGAAATAGCTGAGACTCCTATAAAACTTATAATGGCCGCTTTGCATTGTTCAAATACTTAAGTTTTGTTTCGTCTAACAAGCACGTGCCGTTTCAGATTTTGGAGGTTTTATTTGGAAGCTTTTTAACCGACTTCAAAAAAGGAGGAGGCTCTCAATTCGATAGTTTTTTTTTAAGTATGTTACAAAATTACTCGAGGACGGCTGGACCGATTTGAGTAATTCTTTTTTTCGAAAGGGTATAATTCCCATGTTTTCTTCAAATTTTATAGGCACTCTTACAGCGATGTCGGTGTATTCTATAGTAACTTATACATATGTTTCCGGAAAGCACCATTTGGTGAAGTAGTACTGATAATGAAGACCACAAATGGTCATCGGAACTATTAAATACAAAGCATTTCATGGAAGCGATACGATTACTTAGATGTGGTTCATAAGCAATTTATGCTCGACTCAATGCATATGATGAAGTGGAGCTAATGATGACATACCGGGAGAACTCCTCAATAAGTAACGTCCCTGCACCGGGAAAAGCAGCATTTTGTAAATGGTAATGAGGAGTTGACATAGGTTATTAGCGTAGGCACGGGACCTCTGCTACTTTTACAAATTGTGAAATAAAAAACTTTTCATAAAAAATTAAAACCGACTTCAAAAAACCTTTGGAGTCGGTGCCAGCCAAGGCAAGGAAAATAAAATAGTAGGACCGCAAAGTAGAATACCTTGGCTGGTACCGACTCCAAAAGGTTTATTTTTTCTTTTTAGTTTTTGAAGTCGGTTTTTTATTAACCGACTTCAAAAAAGGAGGAGGTTCTCAATTCGGTTGGTATATTTTTTATTTTATTTTTTATGTATGTACGCCGATTACGCCGAGATTTCTGAACCGATTTCCATGATTCTTTTTTTGTTCGATGCAGAATAGTTGCCAATTGGTCCCATAAAAATTTAGTTTCGTTTGACCCAGTACTTTTTATGTTATGAGCATTTTTATATATTTCATTTCATTCTTGACTTGGACGATGTAGTATTTACGATAATTTTGTTATAATGTACATGAAACCTTATCTAATCGAGAAAAACCCTGCTGTAGTTTACAAAACAGCCTATTATAGACACTAAAAAGTAATAAAAAAACTGCTTTAAAAAAAACCGACTTCAAAAACTAAAAAGCAAAAAATAAGCCTTTTGGAGTCGGTGACAGCCAAGACATTCTACTTTAAGCTCCTATTCTTTTATTTTTCTTGCCTTGGCTGGCACCGACTCCAAAAGGCTTATTTTTTGCTTTTTAGTTTTTGAAGTCGGTTTCTTTAACGCAGTTTTTTTTACATAAAGCTGTTATAGAAATGAAATAGCTTTTTACTTTTGTTCAGTGAGATTGCAAAAACAGTGTTGAATTTTAGATTCCACTAGCGGCCGCCCGCAGTTTCACCCACGTGGTTCCCGTTCCCGTGGGAATAAAAAATCTCGCCTACATCGTTAAAGGATCCTGTATTCAAAATTTCAGCCGTTTGGGCTGTGCGTTTTCTGTCAGTCAGTCAAGGTATTGTTTTATTAGTACCTATAGATAATCGGTTCAGCCGGTTGGCTGTGCGCTGTCTGTCAGTTAGTTTCAGTATCGTTTTATTTAGTATCGTCGTCGTCGTCTCATCTTAGTCACAATTTGACATGATTTTCGTCTTATCCATGTTCATCCTAAGACCCACTCTTTGGGAAGCACTACGGAGATCTTCGAGCATTCTATTCAGGTCCTCCAAGGTCTCAGCCATAAGGACTATATCGAATTAATTATTAATTTATTTAGTATAGATTATTTTAATGTTTTCTTTTGGAAAGAAGGATTTTAGCAGTTGTAGTGTAGGCCATTATATACCTATAGCTGATTTGATTGTTAACTATAATAATTAGGTAACCTGTAACTTAACACTTTTTAACACAATTTTATAAAATACCAATATAAGATTAGACTTTCAAAATGATTACCATGTTTTGAATATAAATAAACATGAAGTATCATTTTCACAGCTTTAAATTACAAAACTAGTTTGAATAGCGATAATTTTATCTTAACTTTCGTTTTTATTAATGTCCAATATTAAGGAAATCCTGTTTCTAAATATCGCGTGATAGTCGTAATAATTAGTTTTTATTGTATCTGTTTTGTTAATCAGATAAAATTTATCAAGTCGGTTTATATCGGTAAAGAGATTTTTATTTTGCATTTCCGCGCTTATTAGCAGTAATCGAAATCTAGATCTTTTACAAACATAAGCATTCTAATTTAATTTGTAAATTACTTTCATGACATAAAAACATTCTATTAAAATAAAATTGATAAATGTAATTCAAATGACCATAATTAATACAACTATGTGATACTTGAATAGGTAAAGCGAACTCTTGCTTGATTGGTTTTATTCCGTATTCTCTTCGCCTGCGGATTCACCAGCGTGGTTCCCGTTCCCGTGGGAATATCGGGATAGAAAGTAGCCTATGTTACTCTTCGTTTTTTCAACTAACTCTATGCCAAAAATCAAGTCGATTGGTAGATTAGTTAGGTCGTGAAGGAAGGACAAACACACTTTCGCAATTATAATATTTATTAGGATTAGGATAATATAAGTTAAGATTAGGATAATATTAGTTAAGATTAGGATAATATTAGTTAGGATCTGGATTACAAAAACCATTAATAAAATAATTACAAGCTTTAGAAGCTCTATAAAGCGAATTCTAGGTATAAGTTGGTTTGTTTTTATCTCAAAATACCTAACTTTTTGTTAAATATTTTCTTTGTACACCTATTTTACACATTTATCTACATCATTATTAGTTCTTTGACAAACAACACATAAATCGTATTTGGTAATACTATAAGTAGACAATTAAGTCCATTTGATGGGGTATAAATTAATAGTTTCTTACTTTCCCCAGTTCGTATCTGGCTGTTTGAATTGAATGTGCAGACGAGCGTTTTATACGCTACGTTTTAAATTTAATAATCTTAGAATGTAACTACGAATCGGGCTTTACGATCCATTATTTAGAACATTATTCATCCTTAGCCTTTCAAAAGAAATGGATAATAAAAATAAAAAAGTTTTTTGGACACGCTTGCGCTTATTTTGATAGTAATTCAATAGTTCTTTACCGAGCGTAATAAAAAATCAGTGTAATTTAAATACTATATCTTTGTCAATACACAGATTTTTTAAATGCTCCCTTTTGGCATCCATAAATTTATGATTTATGATTCTGACCTCATTTTTACATTAAAAGTGATTTTGTTTTTTTTTATCTGTGGCCCTTTTGTTTATAATCAGCGATATACCGATAAAGTGTGCTACATAATGAGAAATCTTTATGTATATTGTGTATACTTATTATTGATTTTGGTTGTTTTAATGAAGCGTGTTCTTAGCGGTTCAGTCGCTCGTCTACTTGAACCAAAGATTAATTTTATGTCTGTCGTAGGCGTGTGACTCTTTACGAATTAGCATAAATCCAGATTTACGATCGCCACTTAAGATTGTTCCTAAAATAGTTTATTCTTCTATTTTACTACATTCATCCATTTTCGACTCTAGAAACCACTATGGATTCTGTCTTAGAAAATATTCTTTAAAATTTTAACAAGCGACGCCATTATTCGTTTTGAATAGAACAATAAAGCTATGATATAATATGACAGTACAATTATAGATGCATAATCACATCATTTATTAACATGTTATTTATAATAATTTGAATCTTTAAAAATGTTGTCTTATTTATGAGTCTAGGTTCATTAGAATATTTTAAGTCTCCGTTTTTAGGCATAATAAAATATGGATTTAAATTAATCGAGTTATAGTTGAGGGGCTCACTTCGTAATACAGTTTAAGTTGGAGGTCGAAATTATTCTTTCTTAAAAATATTTTGAAGCTTGTTTTGGTTTAGCTTCTTATGGACAAGAGGGGAGATTCGTCATTACTATTAAACGTCCAACTTGCAATGTTACTCTCAAAATAGCTGATATACAGATATACTCATTAATAACTTATAGCTGTAATGACTGTACGATAAAGTTTAAATTAAGAAAAGCAAACAAAATTAACAAAAGAATCAAAATTTATAAGCATTTATGTTAAATTCGTAGTAGCGAGGGGTTCATACAACACGATTCCCATTGGCTTTAATTTTAGGAATCTTACCACAGCAATCTACCATGCAGTTAAGAAAACTTTTGGTCCGGCTTCCCTAGCCACATAGAAAGAAAGAAGAAAATAGAAAGAAAGCCGAGGGAGAATAAAAAAATACAACAACAGAAACATACAGATACTTAAAAATACGCAACATAGTAATACACAACCAGACAACAACATAACTAAGTAACATAATTGTGTGGGGCCAATAAAACCCTGTTTCAACGTTTTTGCCTCTGTCATTCACAGGTGGGCGAATGAACACAGAGGCGCTGTTATTCTGAAATAGACTATGTCTTATGATTAAAATAAATCTGAAATGACAAATACGAGATAAACATACCTCCGGTTTGGATGTTGGCGTTGGCAGCTGGTTCTAAATAAGCTATATTATTTCAAAATCCTTTATGTACCTACAAAAATATATAAAATAGTAGCAGGTAACCTTTCTTTATGCTTTCTCCCACTTATACCTGATTACAAAATTTAAAGTCTCGCACTGAACTTATCACGTAAATCTGATCTGCTATTATTCCAACTACTTACATATTTCACCTCGCGGTTGATCACCGTTATACTAAACATTCACCAATTTGGTGTCAGTTTGCTTCACCGTGTCCGTCACGATTGTGTTGAACTTGTGGTTCAAATGTTCAGCTTAGGACACACGATACTGAACGGTGAGCGGTCAAAGACATTCAAGACCTTCGGCAAGAATAGAGTGCGAAGTGAACAGTTCACTTACAAAATTATTTACTCCTCTGGCTGTCGTAGGAAAAGGTGGCAAAAGAACACACGACACCAAAGGGTGCGCGGTCTTTGTGAATGCAAGAAGAATCTATGGAGTGCGTAGTGGACAATTGACTGTCTTACAAAATTATTTACTGCGAGGGAGGAGAGGATAGTCGAAAGCATATTTAAAAGGAAAGCCAAATCAAGTTGAAATACATCGTATTGTCAAAGTCTTTTACGTAAAAATAACAGAAAGGTTAGGTTAGGTCAGACAAAATATACTTGCTAGTTGCCCGTTGAGTCTGTAAACAATACCGCATTTATAACTTTTACGAAAAACGGGATTTTTACCATGTTCAAAGTCAAAGATTTTTATTCAAATAGACTTATAGATAAGCACTTTCGAATAGTCCAACAATTTTATTTCTCTATCAGCCATTCAGGACATCTTCTGATAAGAAGAACGGCCGCAAGAAACTTATCAGCTTTAACAGAAACAACAACATTTACAATGGAACATGTTGTTGCCAAACACAAATCTACAATCTTAAAATATATTTAATACTTGCGGATCCTCGCGCTTTTACCCGCGTGGTGCCCGTTCCCGTGGAAATATCGGGATAAAATAAAGCCTGTCACTCGGGAGAAATGTAGCTTTCTAATGGTCTAAGAATTTTCTAAATCGGTCCAGTAGTTCCTGAGATTAGCGCGTTCAAACAAACAAACTCTTCAGCTTTATAATATATATAAAACAAAACCTTTCAGCTTCTTCTTCTTTCAGCAACAAACTCTTCAGCTTTATATTATAGTATAGATAAGAGGAAAGAGGAGGTTCGTATTTGTTTGTCGAGTTCCCGATATTTGACGACTCAGTTACTTCGTACTGAGCCATTTTTGGATCAATAGCCATATTTGATAAGTGCCACATTTCAGGCAATGGCCACATCTATATCAGTTGCCTTTTTGGATTAGTAGCCACATTTGGGTAAGGCTGTAATTTGGGTCAAAAGCCACATCTCGATAAGTTGCAACATTTGGGCTTAACGCAATTAGCGTTTAATTGTATTTAAGATTTTGCTAGTTTTAAGTATTTATCTGTGTGAGAGAACAAATAAAGATTTTTGTATTTTTTTTTGTATTGTTAGAGTGCCAATGACTGGTGGGGTGCCAAGATTAGTAAAGGTTACCCCTATATCAGTTATTAGCACCCAGACAAGAAACGAATTGTTGGAAGAAATAAGTAACAAATGCACTTGAATTATTATCCCGGCTGGCGATCGTACACAATACTGATCAGTACCACTACGCTATAGGACCAATGTAGTAGGGATAAGTAAAGGTTTTCTTGTTGAAACCTACTCACGATCATGTTCCTCGATGTCGTGTGTTCTACGCCTTACAATTGAGGTAATACGCTTGTTAACCCCCAGCTATTCGCGTCAACATAGCAGGCTTGCGTTGTATCTGCTTGTCATATAGTTAAGTGAAAATCACGATCGAGCAAAAACGATCGGATGTGTGAGGTTAGCTCTTTGAGAACAAGATGATCATCCATCGAATCTTATAAACAAAGCATACACAATAAAAATGTTGACAACCTGTTTGGCGCAGGGATACAAGCCCGCCTTCTGCGCCAGGGGTCCCGGGTTCGATCCCCGAACAAGACAAATATTTGTGTGCATGAACATGTCTATTTGTTATAACTTCTTAATTTTGCATTTTACAATGCTATTTTTATGTAATAAATATTAAACAAGAAAATATACTAGAAAAAAGCAACTAGTCTCATGTCAGTCTCATCCCGTCAGGGCGACATGAGACTAGTTGCTTTTTTCTAGTATATTTTCTTGTTTAATATTTATGTCTATTTGTCTTGGTCTGGGTGTTTATATGTATATTGTGTATGTATTTACAAAAAAGTATATAAGTATGTTTATCCGTTATCTAGTATCCATAACACAAGTTCTTCATGAAATTTAACGTGGCCTAGATAATTGGTGTTATTGTATACAATTATTTATATTTATATTAATAAACATGTTGTTGCCACAGCTATATTTGATGAGGCCCACATTCATGTGAAACAGTAGCTGCTATACCGAATAACGACGCAATATAACTCAGTAGGCCTAGCACGAAATATGTATCGAACTATCGAAGAAGTAAAGTAAAAAAATGTATGAGATATTTAGCAGCATTCCTAGCGGAGATAAGCGGAACTTAATTTTTTGACATTACATGCTCGAGACTTACTCGATAATATTTCGATAGTTTTTCGTGCTAACCCTGCAAAGAGCCGTTCTGTGAAGCTTTTTTTTTTATTAACGACGGGGAGACATACGTGATGTTAAGTATTGATAAGGCTGAAGATGGAAGCGAGCCTCTCCCGGAATTCTCAACTACTGAGGAACTGGCTATCTTATCTCTATCTGCCGGAACACAACAATGCTGAAAACATTGTTATTATAGAGTCAGACTTAGCTAAGATGGTGGTAGCTAGCCAGACGGACTCACAACAACTCCTACCACCAACCAAACCGAATACAAATTGTACCCCCACTGGGAATCAAACCCGGGACCCCTGGGTCTAATACCGGTGGTTGTTACCACTAGACCACAGAGGCGGTTAGGAGCTAGGAAGCTGAAGTATACCAGCTCTGTATAAAAAATATCGTACCGGGCATTAGTATCAAAGGAGCAGAGCGGTGCAATACCGCTGCGTTTTTCCATGACCATGAGAAGGGACTGAGTTTTAAAAAATCTCGGCTAATCATTTCTTTGAAAAAAAAAACAAATATTTTTTTTGATTTCTCCTTAAAAATTTAATAGGTCTGCTTAAAATCAGGGCAAAGGATTCTGGGAATCATTTATAGCTATTGTGGCGTTCGGCACTACCATAATTTTAGACATGATTGATAACAAATTAATAGCCCATATCATTAGTCACAGTTTAGAAACTTGTTTACCTGGAATTAGTTTTAGTAAGAAATGAGTCAACTCTCTTTTATTTAACGGTAAGAATCCAATACTTGCCCTTTTTGAGGCAAAGTAGACGTTCGGGAGCAAAGGGAAAATTATGGAAAATTTACCAGAAGTAATAAAGAGACTGATAAAATATTTTTCCGTTTAACAGCTTTTACTTCCAATTAGATTTAAGAGTACCCAGAAAGTTTATTAATAAAATATTAAGCTAAAATGTACGAGTAAGTGTTTTTTTATAATTTCATACAATTTGAATTCAAACAATTTTATTTTTCGTTTAAATTGACTTAATTTCTAAAATATTGACTGATTACAACGAGTAAATAATAATTTGAGGAAGTCACTTTAAAAAACTCAGAACGCAAGAATAAAATTTTAGAATAAGCATGTCACGAATTTAGTACTGAAAGAAGTCGTCATCGTCATCAGACGTCATCAGCCATTTTTAATGTACCCACTGCTAGGGCACTGGCCTTTCTTATGGATGGATAAGGAAGACGGGCCATGACCCACCACGCGGGCCCAATGCGGATTGGTGGGTTTTAACAACTGCAAATGCAGCCGGGACCGGCTTAACGTGCCTTCCGAAGAACGGAGGAGCTCGAAATAGCGCGCGAACCACTGTGCTACAGGCTCCTCTTTGAAAGAAATGTCGTCTCTAAAACAGACTCGTTGCCATGATATCGAGAATAAACTAAAAGTCATACAAAGGATCATGCTTCGACGTTTCGCTCAAAAGTTTGTCTTGAAATTTAAGTAAGTATTTTAATTACAGTATGATATTAAGTCGATATACATTTCCTAGACTATTATCATCTTAGATTTTGATACCTTTTAAGCCGATATAGATATTTTAGAATCAGATAGCCCAGTAAGCAATATTTCCTTTACCAGAGGGTCATCAGTCAAGCCGGCCAGCACGCACTAAGTGGCGCAAAATTCACGGTATAGTTAATACCTATAGCTTGACAACATAATGCTGTCACGCTCACATCTTATCATACAGTATATGCGCAATGTCATATCGCTTGATATATATAGCGTTGATTATGCTAGAGGGCTGATATTCGCGGCACAGCTAATTCCATCACTCAAACGGCGACTGATCCCCTGTGAGCGTTCTGGAGACAAGCAGATTTTTTCTACAATCATAAAACAGGGATTGCTAGTGAAATGACGTCATTTGTCTCAAAATTCGAGTACCCATTTTAATTATGGATTATGTTATTGAGTCGATATTAATTTAGAAATCTTAATTATTATACCTATTAAGCCGATATTGATATTATAGACTCTAGAGAGACAGTCCAGTAAGCGATATTTCACCCACCAAGGGTCGTCAGTCAAGCCGGCCAGCACGCACTAAGTGGCACAATATTCGCGGTATAGTTAACACAATGGACGCCGTTGCATGCTCCATCAAACTTCATGCTTTTGTCGTATGTGTAGTAAGGACTTTAAAATATTTAAACATTATTTTATTTTTAACAAATTTTATTTTAAGTGTAAGAAATTTTTTTGAAGTTCTCCGAGTGTTTTGCGTACTTAGGAGGTGGGAATATTTTGATCAGAAAAATATGTATTTGGTCAGCAACTCTAGCTTTTTTACTGGTCAAACAATTATTGGTTTGATTAGGTTATATATTTTTTTTGCAATCGATTAAATAAAACCCTTGTTTTACCTAGTTCTTGTAAGTTTTTTGAAATTTGCTTACGTATCGGTTTATTTTCAGGGCCCGATGTCATTGCTGATTTTTGATAAGTGTTCCGTAAATATTTAAATTAGTATAGTTTTTATCAACACATTCGTAACATTTAAGTTTAAGTTTCTAACTTTCATTAGGGATGTGAGAATGCCACCGTATTTAAAGAAAGAGAAGAACAAACATAAATAAGTGATACACATTTTAATGTATCTGCCTCATTCATCCTTTGTGTTTCTTAATTTTTTACATAAATTGTCTTACATTTAACTCCCTACGTACAAAGGTACCTGGTAATACTTTCAGCTTTTAGAAACATAAATCATCTCCTTTAATGTAAAGCATCATTCATACAACGACTATGAATAGGTCCCAACGCAAGACCGCACAGTCGATCGCACGCCGGAGTCATAGGCTACCGACGTCACATCACTCATCGCCCTTTACCTTCACACGTGCACTTTCCAAACAATATTGAACCTTATAACGTACACATTAAAACGTATTTTACCCTACAAATATCACAAAGAAGCCTCTTTGATCAAACCTCAAAGAAAAACGAAACGAATGAGAGTGGAATAAGATCCAATTTGGGTTGAGTTATGGTCTGTATAGAGAGTAACGAGAGAGGATCGGTCGTAGTAACGTGTCGGTCGGTAATTCAATAAGAACTACCCAAATTGACTCAGATGCGCTCGAATTTTGCGGTCTGTCTAATTTGTTGGCAAACAAAATAGCTTGATGGAGTGCTTCCTTGGGTGTTTAGCTTGTTAACGTTAGTGTGAAATACTCTTTAGGCTTTGACGCGTTACCCTTTACACTCATATTTCTGCATAAAAAATCTACCACTTGGACACCGTTCTGGCATAAACAGAGGAGCTGACAAAAAAGTTTATTGATTTTCAACTTTTTTTTTAGTTATAACTGGGCAGGCATTTGACCAGCATCGTGCTTAACTTGAGTGTAGTGTCTCGGACGGTCGAAAGTTACGGGTTCAACTTAAAATTAAGAAATAATCTATTATAAACTAATTTAGTAGTTAGGCATTTAAGCTTTGTTTTTTTTTACTTAACTTCATGCTTTATTTTTAATTTGCACATCGAAGCATAATTAATCAGTTTTGCGCAGATTCACCTATGCGCCAAGGGCTTAAAGGGTTAATTAATGCACCTTTTTTGCGAAACATAATTTAGTTGTCTATTCTTGCAGAAACCATCAATCACTTTTATTTCCTTTAACATATGGATGAGTTTTGACACTAATTTAAAATTGGATCTCCCTTAATTAGGAGCTCCACGCATAATGATTGACTGTCGAATGTAAAATTTTGGTTCTCGCTTTGAACTCTTTTAATTTATGGACTATTGAGTTTGGCTCGTATATAACTTTTCACGAGGTTATGGATTTTTAATTATATCGGCTCCTTAAAGTTATTATCTGTTTTTTTTTAACATTAGCGCGCGCTTCTTCTGCTTGGAATCCGGTAATATCGCGCATCCCGCATCGCACATGAGGAATCACTTTTTTAACCCAGGCCCTTCTACAATGTCTAATCTAACTCTATGCTAAAATTCTCCAATTTGGTTCGGTGGTTAAGGCTGGGAATACACGTCAGATTTTTCTCTCCGATTCTCGGATACGATATTTTGATCAGATAATCGGTAGGCGCTCGTGCCATACATTTGTTTGTACACTCAATACACATCCAATCCGAAAGTCGGTTCGGACATCCAAGTCGGAAAGAACGCTACGCGTTTACGATTTTATTGTCTTATCCAATTGTCTGAAGGCGCTGTATGCATAGGTACTTCTGTACAGAGACGAAAAAGACGTCCGATTTTTATGGTAAATTTTAAATAGAAAAATATTGGAAAAAATTAACTCGGCCACAAGTGAATTCTCAGACAGGAATCGAACCCGCGACCTTTGGAAATCCGGTCCAATGCTCTTCCGATTTGCCAGTTGACTATTATTTTACTCTTTGGACTAAGTTTAGAAAATGTCGGACGCAAAAATCGTACGTGTATTTAGTGAATCCGATCAGATCAGACAAGCGGAAGCAAAATCGGAAGTCTATTGCCAGCTTTAGGCATGACAAGTAACAGTCAAACAAACATTGTGTAAAAATAACATCAACTCCTAAATTCATTCATATTAAACTTAATTTTGCTACACAATGCTAAAACGATGCTTGGTTGGTGGAAGGACTTGTTGTAAGTCCGCCTGGCTAGCTACCACCATCTTATGTGAGTCTGATGCCATAACAACAATGTTTTCAGCATTGTTGTGTTGCGGCAGTTAGAGATAAGATAGCCAGTTCCTCAGTGATTGAGGAATTCGGTAGACGCTCGCTACCATATTCAGCGTTATCAATACTTAATGATGAAGGCTAAGAGTCTCCCTGTCTATCGTAAAAAAATACGAGTACAAATATAGGTATAATTATATTTGTTATAGCGGCTGGTTTTCGTTCCCGTGGGAATATCGGGATAAAAATGGATAAATATGAAACTTGTCTCATGTCGCTCTGATGGGACATGAGTCAAGTTGCTTTTTTTCTAGTATATTTTATTGTTTAATATTGATCACATAAAAATAGCCTTGCAAAATGGAAAAATCAAAAGTTATAAGTATCCTATGTTTTAATCCAGGCTTTTTCCTATCTGTGCCAAATTTCATCAAAATCCGTTCAGTAGTTTTAGCGTAAAAGAGTGACAAACAAACAAACAAACTGACATACTTTCGCGATTTTTTTATATAAGTAGGACAATGTAAAATTTATTAAAGGTATGGAAATGCAGATGCACTCCGTTAATTCCATCATAGATGTAATATTAACCAATTTTTACAATGTTCCTTTTCGATAATGTAGGATCTGAAAATGTATCAATAAATTTATCAAAGGTATTTGAGATTTGATATCAAAGTCTAGCGTAATGCCAACCTGTATTTTAAATAATTATGACTTCGCAGGCTGCCTATCAAAATAAGAAAAAAATACAAAATTAACTTATTCAAAAAACGTGCCCACAATTTAATAGCAATACTATTCCATTGAAATTAGTCAATAAAGATAAAATACTTTTTTGCTACAGACAAAATAAATTAATAGAATCAAATTAAATTGGATGGCTTTTAAATTTTATTGCTACTCAATAGCCTCGTTTGATATTGTTATTGGTCATAATTAGGACTGCTTCTAGTTTTTTTTTCGTTACTATATTCAAATGGCAAGCCGTTATTTTATAATTAGACTTAAAAAATTCGAAGTAATAAATATTGGAAAGCTTGAAGTAAAATTCATAGTAAATCCTTATTGAAAGAAAAACAAAATGTTAATTTAATTTCTAAATGACAATAGTATTAATTTTACAGATTTAAGAGAAAAACATTATTGAGATTGAGAGAGAACAAAACAAAAGAGGTAAATATTATTAACTATTTTTTGCTAAGTTTCCCAATATTTATTACTTACCACTGCGTGTCTGTAATTACGAATTCCGAGCCAAACAAATCCATCTGCATTCGATTTTCGGTTCACCAAATAGACGATCGTTTACTCAGAAGCAGTAAATTTGTATACAAAAAGCGCACGTCACATAAAAATTAAATCCTTAAAGATTTACAACCGAAAACTTTGAAATATAATAACATGCGAGTCGAGTTACAGGCCCGTGTAATAAATTTACTTTTGTAATCTTCACGAGCTTTTATTATAATATAATTTGAGATTTTCTTTCCGATGTCACATTATTTGTGGTAATATAAAATGAGGGTTTAAAAAGGTTAAACCTAAACATTAAAACCAAAACAATTTTCTTTTTATATTAAATTACACAAAGGAATGACTGAACAGAATGAAATCTTAAATTTAGTTTTCATAGCAACATTCAACTGTTTTTTAAAAGTTATGATTATCTTTTGTAAATATGATAAACGTTATGGCATCAACTTCTTAATTTTGTTTTGATCATGTATCAAAGACCCTTACATATTCGCATCAAACTAAACGTCAGACTGCTTTTACAAATTTCCAAGCATATGCACAAACAATTCTGCAACGCACAGTGGGAGAAATTTCGAGTGTACCAAACTCAATTTCACTGGCGAAATGAACGAAACGACAAAAAATGGTTGAGCCGAACGGTGATTTGTGGGGCACATTCGTTGTAGTGACAAGCTTGTTCGGGGCCGGTGGCCGAGACTGCCCACTGTGCGGCGATGTTCACACTTGACACTTTTTTTTAATTCGTTCGTTAGACAATAAACCGATCTTCTTATTACAAAAACCGATTTAGAACTGGTTTAAACCTGGACTAAAAGATCTTGGATTGTTAAAGTATTAAAGTTAATACCTGTTTTAAAATGTGTTCTTTATTACAAATCAAAGAGGACAAGATCAACCCAGTATCTTCCGTGGTTTAACACAAAACATTCCGTTTCTCTAAACGTTGATAAAGGCTTCATACTTTAGATGCTTGAATAACTATTATCAGTAATAAAGGAAACCATGAAATTGTTTTTCTGATGTTTCCATCTCTTGAACGACCATAACAAACACACTTAGCACGTATTTTATAATTAATCTATTTTTTTATCACCCTGCACGAAACGTAGCGCAGTACGCGGTTCGTAATTTGAGATGCGATGACGACGGTTCAACCAAACGATATGTTTACGTTACATTACAAGATCTTTATTGTTAAAAATACGATGCAAATAAAGAAAGAACTTCTTATTTAGGTATTCAGTGAACCAAATATTGTATTGTTTTGTGGTTCTGTGTGAGAAGTCGTGTGTGTTAAAATTGTGACTAAAATGCATATTTTCCTGAGTTAAATCACTCAGGAATATATGGGACAACATGGAACAGAGGAGTGAAAATTTGAGATCTGAAGTAAAAGTAAGTAAAACATCGTAAAGTATCTACAGTTTTTTTTTTGCCAAAACGTTTTGTTAATTTATATTTAGATACGTCTAAAATTCGTCATTTAATTCAAAAGCAACACGCTGACGACGCCCAGATAGCCAAGACTTCTCCAATATATCTAAATCTTCGAAATCCATCTTAATAATATTATTTATAGACATTTTCGTAAATAATCGACAGAACAAAATCCAAAATAACCTCGAACCAAAGTTAGTACCTAAGTTAAACTAGGGGTCACGCGGGTTTAACTTTAGTACCACAGATAGTTCAAGGTTTAGTGTTAAACTTCGTTTTGTAATAAGTTTTTTTTTTTGGCTATGGTTTAATCCAAGTTACTTGGTTTACGGTTTTGGACTATGACGGTAATACTTCAATGCGAGACTTGCTTTAGACTTGCTTTCTACACTTACAGATATGCAGATTACTAGCTGGCGTAACTTCATGTGCGTCCCTCAAGAATAATTGGCTTTTGAATGGGAATTAGATATGAATATTTAAAGATTTTTGTAGCATAATTGAAAATAAACAAACTTCATCATAATACATATTAGTTAATAAGCAGCGGACGGACAGACAGGTCCGCCTGGACATTGCGAAACTATATAAGTACCTTGTTTGTTTAACTACGGAACCCTAAAAAGATTATATTATTTTCTATTTATTGTTTTTATTTATAGTTGCGTTTATTGATTTTATTAAGTAGATATACTATAGAATAACTTACATGACTTTGTTTACGAAATATGTATTTGCAACAAATAATTTTACAAATTAAAAGGAGTTCTTCTATAACGTCATATCGGGGAAAAATTTCAAGCATTATTTTAGAATTAAGCCAGACAGAGGATCCTTTTATCATAATTAAAATCACATTTGGGAGCTCAGCCAACACCAAATTATGGCAACCCCATATTACTGCCCCATGATCATAAATTAACGATCGCACCTAAAACTCCCATTGGGCACGCAACTTTACAAAACCCACAATACCTATGCGAAGTGCAAACGACTCGCAACACCGGTGGACTTGTTAAATACGCGTCCCGTTCGATTGATGCTGATTGAGTTATGCGTTTTATTCCGGATTTTATGTAAGTAAAACAAAAACGGACAGTGCTTTTAATGAATTAATGTTTAATGAGCGCTTCGGCGAATGCTTGAAATTGAAATGGGAATAACGAGCCCGGTAAAAACCTCGATTTTGTGACGGGAAAAGAAAATAAATTAAGCAATTGTTTTATAACTTTAATGTAGTCAATTTTATTTGCACATCGACGATAATAAGCGCAACTGCTGTGGCCCACAAAATGAAAAATGTTCACCAAATCCAAAAAACTTTTAAGTTTTCAGAAAAGAAATCATATCTCCTTAATTATTAAACCTCCTAAAACCAATATTTGGAACTCAAACGTATCGTCTAATCCTTTATCAAAACGAATACCTATAATTTATGAAAAGTTTGTTATAGTCTATGTTTGTGTGGGTTACAGCAACTGCACTTTTTTCTTTGTTACGCAAAAACGCTGTTAATGAAACAGATTAATATATTGAGGACTCCAAATCAAGTGTATTCCTACAAAGCAAAATTGCTGTAACTACTTAATACAGTCCATCATTTTTGCCTCTATTTTTGACGTAAATGAAAATATAGTCATGTAAACAGAAGGTCTCAATCGAATCAAAGGCTTTCTCATAGTCCACGAACGCCAAGCTAAGTGGCAGATTATATTCTTCGGTCTTATATATATAATCTGCCGCAGCGTATGGATGTGGTCTATGGTGCTGAAGCCTTTACGAAACGAAACTGTTCACAAACACTTTGGAGGATATTAGTATGTTTAAGACGCTGGTCTGGAAAGAGATGGGTATAAATATCAAAGGCGAGTACATATCACACCTACGATTTACTGATGATATAGTCCTTATGGCGGTGTCGATTTACAACGAATGCTGTCTAGCTTAGCTGATGTTTCAGCAATAATTGGTCTTGGCATGAACATTGATAAGACGAAGATCGTGTATAACAGCCTTATAGACCCAATACCGATTAATGTTAATGGTGTACTTCTCGAAGTTGTTCAAGAATACGTTTACCTCGGGCAAGCTTTGCAGATGGGTAAAAACAACTTTGAGAGGGAAACCAAGAGATGAATTCAACTGGGATGCGCAGCATTCGGCAAGCTTCGTCAGGTCTTTCTTCGTCGATTCCACAAAGCCTAAAGATAAAAGTCTTTGACCACGGGTAAGAACCCGTAATGACTTACGGGGCCGTGGACACTTACGGTGGGACTAGTCCGCAAATTTAAAGTCGCTCAGCGAGCTATGGAGAGGGATATGCTCGGAGTTTCTCTGAAGGATAAAATCAGAAACCAAACAGAGAACCAAAGTGACCGACATAGCTCATAGGATAAGCAGGTTGAAGTGGCAATGGGCTGTTCAATCGCACGCAGAACTGACAGCCGTTGTGGCAAAGGAGTTCTGGAGTGGAGACCGCGATTAGACAAGCGCAGCGTAGGGCGCCCTGCAAACAGGTGGAGTGATGACCTGCGAAAGATGGCAAGTAAGCACAACCGGCGTGAGCGTGTTAGAAATTATGACCATAAGTGCATGTATCAAATGGATATGTAATTAAAATTCTACTGGAAATGTTAAATAGCTTCAATTGTAGTTAGATTAAAGAATTGTTATACGAGGAATTAAGAAATAAAACCTTAGAAATCTTTCAACAATTACTGGAATTTATTAAATAAAAACGACAATATAAAAATGTTCTTTCAATTATAATGTTTATTTAAAACACAACTTTAAACATAACACATTTAATTAACATAATATTTACCCTTAAGGAGAACATTAAGTATAACCTCAAAGAAAATTAATCGAGAATAACACAGTATTAGAAAAGAATAAAACAGTGACTATTACGGGAGAATAAAGAGTAATAATTAGGGTAGAATAAAACAGTATGAAAGCACTTAGCTAGACCTCTAAATAAAAATCATTGTGCATCAAGTTCAAACAGTATTAAATTAAAATAGAATAAAACAATATTTAAGTATAATTAGACAGTATTAAAGTACTCAGCTTTTAGACCGCTCTGCTCGACTCACCACACAAGACTGTTCACAAAAGGTGTCCTCCATGCTCAGAGGGAGCCAAAAGAGGAGGGAGATTCTCCCGCCATTTTTAACAACTCATCCGTGACAATAATAAATTTGCTACCGTGGCGCCAACATGTCAAATTAATTATTTTATGAAAATAACATACTTTAAATGAACTATTTGTACTAACTATAATATTAATATTATTAACATTATTTATAACATAATTTAACAAGATACAATACATGTTCAATATTTGTATATTACAAAAATTATTAAGGAAAATAACAGGAAGTAAACGGAAACCTGACCATTTGTATTTTTCTGTTATTAACTATCGATTTTAATATTTTGATAAACCAATATCGATAAGCTTCAATAATATAATGAATTGAATACTAAATTTACATGATAATTATTAATTTAATATCTACTAAACAGGAAATAACCAACTTAAGAATAGTCGTCTTTGTCAGATAATCAAATCACATTTTTTTTACAGAATTTGGATAAATGAATTGGAAAAGAGAAAAAGAATGTTAATGAGTATGTATTCTAATATTAATTTAATGACTTTTAAGCAGTAATTGTCAAATAAATTTAAATAAAAAAAAAATATTCTATCAAGCGCGTGCTTCAATGGCGGTAACTCCAAAATTGAATTACTGGAAGACATATTGTTTCCCCTTTTATTATCACCGCGGCACGATCCACACGTTCTAATCCATAAATTCGTAATAAACGTCGTGTCTAGTGTGTTGAATAACTAATTGTGTACCTACAAGTAAAAATCTAGATAATTTCCCCCAAATAAACTTACTCAAACAATTGTGGAACTGCCCCGACGCCGGCCGCCAAAGACCGTCGCGTCGGGCTAAGTTGATCCAGACATCTCTGAGACGTCACCATTATCAGCAAACCAAGTAAGTGTGCATGTCTTTTTCCACCTGAACGAGTTGTGATTGTGTCATTTGTTTCTCATCCTCTTGGAGCTCAGTATTCCCGCGCTATGTTACTTCTACGTGTTTACATGTACATGAAATAATACTTCGTTATCATATACGAAACTGCCCCACTTAAAATTTAGAAAATAAACAACAGCACCTATGTATGATTGTTTGATGTTGTACATGTGAAATGGTTTTCACTCAAATAACCTGCTAGATAAATAAAAAATATCAGTATTTAGGCATCATTTGATGGAAAATCATATCTTTGTGAAAACAAAAATAAATAAAAAAATAGGAAGCTCCGTGAAGGTTGTCACTGTTTTATTGCTTTTGTAATTATTTTACAGTTTTCTTATTTTGCATTTTTAGGGGAAGTCCGCCATACTCTAACCAACTTGTATTATAACGGTTATAATGTTTGTAAACAAACAGCCCATATTTAACATCAAAAGTGTTTTTATTATTTACGTTTTAATTAATTTTGTGCACGTCAATAATAAGTGACTTAAGTTTGGTATATACCTGGCAATAATTTACGGAAACTTAACATAGGTATTTGGGGAACATTTACGAAAAATACACAAAGGTTTGCGTACTACATAACACTACCTACCTACTACCTTTCGTAAGTTGGCTTGAGTAAAGATAATTTTGTTTTAATATAAAATCTAACCATTTAGCATATTACCAATAGAACCAAAACGAACTTCTTTTTACTTAGCTTTACTGCAAAAGCCTGTAAGTACTTAATTACAAACTTTTATAAGTTAAAAAAACGAAACGCCTTCATTCTTCGTCTCAAGAAAGCTTAATAACAAATCAGTTTTATGTGGAGCTTTAAACATATGAATTGTACTTTATATGTCTCTGTCTTCGAACAATGGTTGTTAAAAAAAACGCATACGAACAAAGTTCTCCGAAAAGACAGCTCATTAGACTTAAATCAAAGGCTTCAATGGAATTCTTAATGACCTCTGGAGTCTGGAATGAACTTGGGACGCCGCCGGCTTGAGGCTGTGACAAATTTGTGTTATATTGTTCTGCGTTATTGCTTTAAGTCCGACTTAGTAAATCAATCTTGTAATGTTTTGACGATTTGTAAGATTTAGGTTTTATCTTTTCGTAAGCGAATTAGTAATTTTATTTTTAGGATATGTATAGAGATACTTAAGCGATAGTAAAAAGTGAAATTTAAAAATTAAAAAAAACCCACGATGATTAAACCGTAATTGAAAAGGATAAAATAATATAAAAACCTCCTAATTAATTATCCGTCGGGGGCTTTTTAGAGAGCATAGATATTATGTATTACTGAAAACCGCATCAAAATCGAACTAGTAGTTTTGGTTTTGCTCAAACAAATTTTTACTGCAGCGCCCCCTGGGTTGTTGTCACCGTAACACTTAGCTAAGTACATTCACCAATCAAACCCAAACCCATTACTGTAAACCGCATCAAAATCGGACTATTAATTTGTGTTTTGCACAAATAAATGTTTACTGCAGCGGCCCCCGGTTAGTTGTCACCGTAACACTTATTTAAGAACATTCACCAATCAAACCCGAACCTATCACTGCAAACCGCATCAAAATCGGAATTGTAGTTGTGGAGATAAATGGCAACATTGGTTTGCACAATAAATCTTTACCACAGCGCCCCCTGGTAGCTGTCACCGTAACGTCTAAGTACATGCACCGATCAAACCCAATCCCATCACTGCAAACCGCTTCAAAATCGGAATAGTAGTTTTGGAGGGAAATGGCAACATTGGTTTGCACAATAAATGTTTACCAAAGCGCCCCCTGGTAAGCTGGCACCGTAACGTTTATTTAAGTACATGCACCAATCAAACCCAAACTCATCACTGAAAACCGCAAAAATCTTCAGTTTTCAATAATTTTCAAGAGAAACTGGATCGAAGGTAATAAGAAAAAATATTTTTACTGCACTTTTTCCTGTTGACTGTTTTTTTTTTTTTAATCTGTGAAAAGCAGTTCAATATTTCTAAAAAAATAAAGGATGGTTTCTTAAGAACGTTCTCATGTAGCTACAACGGTTTAATATCTGCTCTTACTGACCCGTCTTAATTTTCCACCCTGTTTACTAATCCGTAAGTATAGTATTTAAAAAAAAAAGCAACATGGGATCAGTCTACCATCATCTCTTAGCGCAGTATTGTTTCAATCTTACATGCTATTTCGTACTAGGAATCTCTTTGAGTAAGCTTGTTTTTTGACGGAAATTTTGTGACGTTGTTTTTTACTTCACTCAGTCTTCTTTTTTTTTTATGAACGACGGGGAGACTCTTTGTCTTCACCATACCTGATGTTAAGTATTGATAAGGCTGAAGATGGAAGCGAGTCTCTCCCGGAATCCTCAATCACTGAGGAACTGGCTATCTTATCTCTAACTGCCGGAACACAACAATGCTGAAAACATTGTTATTATGGCGTCAGACTTAGACTTACGAGTCCTTCCACCAACCAAACCGAATACAATATGTACCCTAGCTGGGAATCGAACCCGGGGCCCCTGGGTCTGATACCGGTGATTGTACCACTAGAGCACAGAGGCGGTTAAAATCTTCTTCTTATATGTAATGGCGGTTCCCTTTTGAATTTCGCCAGTATTCACGAAACCCTTATAGATTCGGCCAAACCGATGTATGTCACACCCTTTTTATTCCAAAACTATGAGGATTACACAGTTGAAACTTGGTAGGTAGATGTATTCTGTAAACCGCTTTTCGGTTTTTTACACAAAAATAAAAAAATAAATGAATTAAGGGGGTACATAGGGGGTACAGGGGGGTATAGGGGGTACATAGAATTGACACTGAAAATTTATTTTTCATCAAACCTATACGTGTGGGGTATCTATAGATAGGTCTTTAAAAATTGCATTGAGGTTTCTAAAACGATTTTTTCTCAAAGTCAACCGTTTGAAAAATGTACACTTCCAAAGTGGTAAAATATGTGTCCCCCCCCCTCTAACTGTTGATGAAAAATTAAAAAAAAATATATATGCTGTAGATCTTAATAAAAACTTTCAACGAAAATTGGTTTGAACGAAATATGGTTGTCAGTTTTAGAAATATAGTATTTTTCCAAAAAAATTTTTTCATCAAATATAACTTTGTCATCAACATAATTTGTTTTCAACTTGGTCAGATGAAATAGTAGATTGTTTACCAAGGGCTGTATGACACCCATAACAGCCGAGTGTTTTGGCGCCCGAACGAAGTGAGGGCGCCGATAGTTCGAGACTGTTATGGGTCCATACACCCGAAGTAAACACTCTACTTTTCATTTTGAATATGAGGAAAGTAAAAACAAACAGAATATTTAAAAAAAAAATTTGTAAGGTTTCTACGATTTTAATTATTTTATAATGTAGCAAAATAAGCTGTATAGGCTTCTGTGCCTTTGCCTACATACCTTTGGTAAATAAAAGTCCAAAGAGATTACATATATCGATTTGACATGACAGTCCCTATTATTTTTTCAAATTTATTACAGCCCTAGGGCCGCCACATATCACTTTCAACCCGCATTTTAGGCAAGTTATGAGTTACTTTCAGAATATGAGACATGAAAAAATATAATCGCATTTTGGCAATAATAATAATAAAAACTTTATTGCACACGATACAAAAACAAACACATACAGAGAAAATGTCAAAAAAGAGGAACACACAATAGGCGGCCTTATAGCTACGTAGCAGTCTCTTCCAGGCAACCTTGGGTGAGAGACGAAACCCTTCATGTGCGAGTTCGACTCGCACTTGGCCGATTTTTATTACATAATAATTATAGAAATTGACCGGTAGAATGAGTTAAAATGGAGTCTCACAACACGCGTTATGAAAAGTACACGGATGAAATTCCATCGCTCAATCATCGCCTCCAAAGTGTAAGGGTGGATTGCACTATCTAACTTTAACGATAACTATAAATTTTACCGTGGAAAAATTAATAGGATTTAATATTAATAGCTTTGACAACCCAAATTCTGTTAAAGTTAACTGGTGCAACTCACCATTAGTGTGTCAAAATGTGACATCTTTAATAAAAACAAAACGCAAACAAATAGATATTTGTTATGCATGCCTGGAAAGTTGGTTATTTAGCAGCGAGTTAGCTCTATTGAAATCTGAGCAAGTAAAGGATTCTAGGATTCAAAGATTGAATCCTAAGCGAAGCGAGGATTTCAAAGGTACAAGACGCTTAAAACTTTTCTGCCGAGCGCAACACACAATTTTTCACCTCACAACAGCGAGGAACATTTTAAGGTTGTTTCCGCGGTCAACTTCCGGTAAAAAATTCTTTAAAACCAAAGTTCAATCTAAATATACCTTATTCTCGTTGTTTTAATGATATAAAAAACTAAAATACTAAAAAAGGGAGTATTATAGTTAATTCAACATTATTTAAAGTAGATATATATTGTTACTTATTAATAAGAATAAAAACGATTCCGTATATGTTGACACTGACATGAGGTACAAGACAAAGACAATTTAAAAATACAGATTTTCTGTCACGTTTCGAAATCCAATCTTAGGTTGTGAAATCTCACCCAGCGTAATATTTTTTAAAACAAATAGTTTAATCTTATTGTTATTGTTTTTATGATTCAATGAACTAAAATAATATAATTAAACCAAAACGGAGTATTATAATTAATTTAAAACTATTAAAATAAGAATCAAATATAACAAAAAAGTCAATAGTGCGATTCGGAACGCATTATGACATATTTTTAGGAATTAAATTAAAAAAGTACTTTGCCGCGCTAGGCCGCAAAAAGCGATTTTCTACGCCTAAACTGATTGACAAAATCACCATTTTAGAGCGTGTGAGGTGAAAACGTTTTTAGTCGTGATGATGAAGGCCCGCAGGCCAAATAAGAAAAAAAAATCTTATACATAGTAACATAATGAATAAACATGTGAATTTAGGGATTTTGAGAGTAACACACAATCAACCTCTTTTTTTAATCATATTTTTAAAACAGCTGTCAACCACTTTTCATACAGATAACAGCAACTTTTTCACACATGCTCAATCAGCGCTTAAAAATCTACACACGTTCTTGTTTTCGTTAAAAGGTGTTTTTGTAACGCTAAAATACTGATATTATTTTTTCTGTGACAAAAAGTTACAACTTCGGCAGCTTTATAAAGGCGCGCCAAGCATTTTAAATTTTGAAAGCATTTTGGGACGTGCGGTCGGCATTTGTTTATTGTGTTGGATGTGTTTTGGTTGACTGATGCATTTAAGTTGGTAAAAATTGATAATCGAAAAGTTCTAGACGAAAAAGTAATATGGATAGTAGTAAAACCTTGCTAAGTGCGTGTCACATTTGTTTTATAACCGCAAAATCTATTTAGAGTCTATATTTTTTTTAAAAAAAGGACATTAATTAGGTATTTTATTTTCTTCTAACTGTAAAAAAAAAAATTGTAGATATAGGATCAGAAGCTATGCCGATATTTTTATTTCGTAATTTCCAATTTGCATGACGGGCATATTTTAAAAAAGAATAAATATGTTTGTTGACGGCCGTTAATGGTTTATATCATCGCTAAGAAAAAGGCTTCGCGAGTGCCCAATGTTATAGCAGCGTATTGCTTGATGACTTTTTTTTTTACTTTATTTGCCAAACAAGGTTCATAATTATTAGCTAAGCCTTCTCGATTTGTAGGAGACAATTTATACCTAAGTACCATCAATATACTTTATTTTTGCTGCTACGCAAACTACCTACCCAACTTATTCATATATCACAAGACTTATTACATCAAGACTTTCTTTTACGACGTTTTTTACGTTCTGCCGTGTTCCTAACTTTTAAAGGAGCTCTATTAAAAGGGCGTTTTCATATATTCCAGTTCTATTCCCGTGTGAGGCCATAAAAACGCTCCCTATTTCGAACACTCAAAACTTTTATGCACATCCTCTTTTTTATCCGTAATAATCGTTCATCATCATTTCGTAGTTTTTAGTACTTAATGTTTGTAAGCCTACTTTAGAAAAGGAAGCGAGCGAGATAAGATAGTGGGTTTAAAACATGGTGGTGTAAAAATAATAATAGTACCATTAATTAAACGCTCCTACTTACCGTTTCGTGTTGAACAACGGTTTTAATGGTGTTGCTTTTGTTTATAAAATGTTTGGAAGACCTTTGAATATATGTATTATTACATAAACGGGCTTTTTATTATATTTAAGTGTATTGTGTGTATGTTCAAGACATTTCGGTGCAGATACGTGCGATGCGTCATGATCGCGGACTAACTTTCTTTTACTTTGTACAAATAAATCTTACTTAACTAAGCAGCATAAAAATCCCGTTTCCAGTACCATTAATTAAAGTAAAATGTTATTTATTTGTATGTGTTAGTCAAAATCTTAGTGATGTAGATCTGAGAGTTGGTCCTACGGCGAAAAGTAAAGTAAAGATCGCGCACAGTCTACGTAAGTAAGTAGCCAACGTTTCGTGTATAATAAATAATAAGATAAATTAATGCCTTAATTTTGCAAATTGACATAGCATTAAAAGAAGTTCATGATACAATACTTACAATTTGGGGGCCTTCAAGTCGCGTGTAAATATGTATCTTCTAGTCAAGCGCTTCTAGTGATCCCTTACCATCAGGCGAGATAGCGGTCAAGCGCTAACCTATACATAATAATAATAATAAAAAAGTTTACCCTACATGTACACATAAAGCAATTTGTAAATAAAATAATAAAAAATGATTGGTTTTTGTAGTGCAAGTTTATTGACAGTTTTCGGTTCGTTAACTTTATAAAAAAAAACATTTGTGCAGTAGGTAACCCGCATTTACAATTAAACAGCCTTTATAGAAATCAGTAAAACTTCTTAACATTCAGAAGATTTTTGATTACCGTTTTTTTTTTAAGTGAAACTTGTGGTGTCATCTTGATCTGCATGTGCCATAACTTAAATATCCACCTCAAATAAATCAGACAAGGCTTCGAAATAAAAACACGTATCCGTTTGAAAACGCTCAAATCTTTCATCTCCAAAACAGGTGGCTGTATTTAACCTAATCCAGGCTAATTCCACATATGGCTGGCTGATGGATCACGTCCAAAAGCTTGCCACTGCCATAATATAAAATATGGGTACAGTCAACGACATAATAATATAATAGAGACAGTCCACACGACCAAATTATAGGTAGAATGAAATATTATAAATTAAAAGGATCTAAAACAAAAACAACTTATCTCCAAACTCTTAGACAGGATAGCAGGACAAGTAATAAAATCATCATGATTTTAATCAATGTGATATTACTAACTCTTTATTTTTATTCGTGTAATTATTTAATTATTATAGTGTTTTATTGTGTGTAGCAATTTGGTATTAAATTTGGTAACTTCATTTTAATATTTTACTCTCATTTATGCGTCTTTAAATCTGTACTTGTATTTTGACTTTTGAAACATCATAAGGGAGAATATATCTATGCAGTTTAAACGATACCCATAAAAAATAAGTAATTCTTCATTGTTTTCAAATAATATTTTGACTGCCTCCTTTTGCCGCCGACTGTACTTCCATTTTGACACATGTGTAGTCCCCTCATCGACCTCAGACATATTTTTTCGATGATTCTTCTTTTTAGAATACATTCTAAACCACAGTTTAAAATTTGTTTATTATTGTGGTTTAAAACGAAGACAATGTTGCGATGTATGGAAAAAGTAAATTAAAATTGTGGCTTTGACCAAAGAAAGTGTATTTAGTTGTATTTTAGTACTGTGGCAATTGTATTTAAATAATAATTGGAGTTTGACCACAATTGCACATTTCATTATGAAGCCCGATGTACCTCACAAAGTACTTTTTATGAATATGACTGTATGAGTCAGTTTTTTCGCCTTTCGTGTTAAAAAAAAAGCTAAGACGGATGTTTTGAGGGTTTCGTTTATGGAGGAAAAAATAAACCCTTATCAGACCATTTCGTTGTCTGGCTGTCTATCAAGACTTGATCTTTTAGGAACACGTGGGGGTATTCGTATAATATGTTTTATATATTATATAATCCTACATCCTCCCAATATACCCACAGTTGTTAAGAACAGTTAAAAAACAATTTTCTGGGTTAAATCAATAAAAACGTTGATCTATAATTATTTATTAAAAAAACGGTATTAACTTTTTACTTTTGTAAAAATAAATACAAAATTTAATTACAATTGCCTAAATTATGGCATTAATCCAGGGGGCCTGCCGCCATTTCGCAGTATTGTTTCAACCTCACCATGCTACTTCGTACTACGAATCTCTTAGGGCCTGTTTCACAATCTAAAAGTAAGCTCTGATTAGCAAAGAGTATGTAATCACAGCTTACTTGGCGGATGATTTGACAGCTGTGATATGAAAAATGTCAAAACATGCCAAGTAAGCTAGTCAGAACTTACTTTTAGATTGTGAAATAGGCCCTTAAAGTAAGCTTGTTTTTTAACGAAACATTGTGACGTCGTCGTTCAATCATAGCCTCTATAGTGTGAAGTGTGTCAAAATGTGACAACTTCAATAAAAACAAAACGTTCTTATGACATTTATGACATGATTGTTTCTAATTGATGATGGTATGTCAGTAGGCCAGCAATAACAAATATCAACAACTAAATTATTGGTTTAACGTCAAAAAGAACCAGTCAGCAAAAGTAGTAATAAAATGAGTCATAATTTTGTATAGGTAGGTAATATCCATAAGTAAAATAAAATTCTTCTGAAATAAAATCAACCCGACTTAATTTAAGTCGAAATCATTTTAATCGCTTGGGAGGTAATTTTAATATTTGAATGACATTGCCAAGACGTTTTTTCGGACTTAATCCGGTCACTCATAAACCCACAATCCGTGTTCTGGCATCTGCATCAAACCACATCAAGGCACACTCTTCACGGATGCCACTCAAATATGATACCAATCTTGAAGGATTTCTTTGTTTTCTGAGAAAAATTCGCGTAAACCAGATTAAGTTGAAATATGCGTCATTCTTAGGATGAATGACCACGATGGAGCTTTGCTGTGCTCTGCTATGTGTGCAAAACTGCGGGTGACATAGATGTTATTGTCTGATTACATGATAGCGACAACTGCAGCTTCACAGTAGCCGTCTTATTATTACTCCGGTTTCGGTTTAGCCTTAAAAAAAATATGGAAACACTAAAAAAAATGCTGTACAACTTTCATCTGTCTTAGATTTATTATGAAGCACTACCAAGGATCTAAATAATTGACCATGATGCCTTGCCATTGTGCTTTCAGTGAGTCTCTTTTTTGCGCATAGTTAATAGTGCATGCATCTTACAATATGAGATGCCTGGCTTTATCACCACAGTTCCTATATACTAGCTTCCCATATATCTCTCAATACGCAAAGCATAGCAACGCACAGCTTGTGGTTGATTATATGCACACCCTTAAGTCGCCGGCGACGTAGTCGTTACCCCGTGACATATGGCTGTCAGAATTAGCCGGATTAGTGATTTCACGGGCTCGTATCCAATTACACACGCCCGAACGGAACTCCGGAGTTACCAGAAAAAAAAAACAAACACGACAATTAACTTTTAAAAATGGAACGGAATCCGTTCGATTCTGTGTTTGTGATAATTCGAGACACGTTTCGTTGTCGTTGCGGATGTGAATTCGTGGATTATGAAAAGCAGATGCGAGTTGTTCTAATGACTTCAAAAATTTGGGTTAATGCTTAACACGACGCGTTAAGTAGAGCTTTTTTTTATTTTTATGAACGACGGGGGACTCTTATCGGTCATCATACCTGATGTTTTAGTATTGATAAAGCTGAAGATCGAAGCGAGCCTCTCCCGGAATCCTCAGCCACTGAGGAACTGGCTATTAAGATAGCCAGTTCCTCAGTGGCTGAGGATTCCCCTGGGTCTGATACCGGTG
Source organism: Chrysoteuchia culmella (assembly GCA_910589605.1). NCBI lineage: Eukaryota > Metazoa > Arthropoda > Insecta > Lepidoptera > Crambidae > Chrysoteuchia > Chrysoteuchia culmella. Next base: position 16,605,738 of record OU342653.1, read on the forward strand.
GTTGTACCACTAGACCACAGAGGTGGTTAAATTAATGTTAATAATCGTCGGGTGAGAGATTTTTCATATTTTTTTGGGTCTAGTGCTTTTATATATCAAATTGATAATTATAATCCGTTGTTCGAAGATTATCCTTACGCATGTTAGGTATATTAAATACCTTTATAGTGAGGATTGGTTAGTTTCTCAACTGAGAATTAATTTATTCGTTGTTAATGTATCCATAGAATCTACGAGTATGATATTATTATTGTATAAACATTTTGCTTCGCGTTTGGTAGGTTTCGTAACTTTAAATTCTCAATAGTTAAAAACTGGAAAAATTTCTTAGACATAGAAATCCAATAAGCAATAGTGCAACACAAATACGCGATTCAGAAAAAACGACGTAATGACAACTTTGTCAACTTCAACGCCGTTTTTTTTAAATGTTACATTGTCAATTGGCAATTAATACCTATTTAAATATACATAGTTCCTTAAATTTCGCTACATCACTATCGAAATTCCCGAAGTACAGTTCTAAAAATTAAAATTACCTTGACCTATTAGGTTTCAACCACCGACCGACCGTTAAAATTCCATCTACTGAATGCGCAAGCGCATTTGAAACAAGTAGCACCATCTGTTAGCGAGTAGAAGCAACGTTTTATTTTTGCTTTTCGCCGCTGCAAGGCACTGCGAAAGTATTCAAATAAACGTAACTTTTATTTGCTTAGATATTTGGTTAACGTTAACGTTAACCGTAACTTTTATTTGCTTAGATTCAGCTCTGTTAAAATGTTTTACCGTATTAAATGATTCATAGATTATGATATCTCACTCTGTGTGTGTCCAGTGCAAAGTCTAACACGTACAGTGCAGTGCTTTTTACCAACTACGGTACGAAGACGGTATATGCATTTGGGGTGAGAGGTTGTTTGTTTGTTTGTGCAAACCAATGTTACCATTTATCTCCAAAACTACTAGGCTGATTTTGATGCGGTTTGCTGTGATGGGTTCGGGTTTGATTGGCGCATGTTCTTAAATAGGTGTTACGGTGACAACTCACCAGGGGGCCCTGCAGTAAATATTTGTTTTGCAAACCAATGTTACCATTTATCAATAACTATTCCGATTTTGATGCGGTTTTCAGTAATGGGTTTGGGTTTGATTGGTGAATGTTCTTAGATAAGTGTTACGGTGACAATTCACCAGACGGTGCTGCAGTAAATATTAGTTTGAGCAAAACCAAAACTACTAGTCTGATTTTGATGCAGTTTTTAGTATGCGTTTTCTGTAAAACAATGTAAAAAGCGAAATAATTTTTTTTTAAAAACCCACGACGGTTAAAACGTAATTGAAAAAGGATAAAATAATTTAAAAAATCTCGACTTAATTATCCGTCGGGGGCTGCCATCACTATTATTATTTCAATATAAATAAATTCAATTATTCACTTTACTATAAAACTACCAAACTATATTTCCTTTAATGGCAGCCCCCGACGGATAATTAAATCGGGGATTTTTTAATTATTTTATTCTTTTTTAATTACGTTTAAGTTATTATCAAGAATAGAGTTTACATAAAATAGTGAAGATTGTGACTTTAATTTTCATTTATTCTCTGACGAAAGAATTATTTTTATATTAATACATTTACTACCACGCCTCAGGAGACCTTAGAGCAGGTGCCTATCTTGCCCAGCGGATGAGTCTTTGTATTCAGCGGGGCAACAGCGCCAGTGGTCTCGGTACTATGCCACGCGGCTGCGAGTTGGACGGCGTTTTCTTGTTATAGTTAGTATAAGGTGTAGTATGCTATATATATGTTTGTATATATAATATATGTTTTAGAAATTAATTATATTTTGAAACAATTGTCAATATCATTTAGATGAAAGTTTTTACTACCAATTATGATGAATAATTATCCAACCCTTATGTTTTACTCAGGAATTCAAAACTTGTTAAAAGTAAGTACTGCAGTAATTATTTTTTTTATATTTGGCTTTGTTTTTTATTTTACCTCCATTAAATAAGAAATGAATACCCGTATTACTTCCTTGACAATCTATTTATCTTAATCCACAAATAAACTCTAGAGTCTATCGGCCTTATACAAATCCCTTGTCAACGGAAGGCCTTAACGACGTCTTTATTATTTCACAAGTTTAATTAAAACAATTCAGAATTATAACTGGAAAATTATAAAATAATTTTGCCCTTTAAGCCGCCTGTCAACTAAACAATTCTGTACAGTCCATCAAAATTAATCTAACCTAATCCGGTAGACGGTCTCAAGTTTAAACAAAGATATTGCAAACTGAATACCAAGTGTAAGGGTGGGTGTATACGAGTCAAAATTCGGTAAAAAATATTTTTGACTCAAACTTTTTGAATACATAAAAATAATAATGCTTGTATCATGTACTAAACCTACAATATTCTTTAATGAAAACTCATTAGTGAAGTACTTACTGACAACTGCAAATATATAACTCCGGAAGTGAGTCGTCCGGCTGCGTTTTTGCTTTATATCAAAGGCGTAACGGATAAAATTGGAACAGTGCTTAGAAAATCCTCCATTAAGACTGTATAATCCCGTTACATCAAATATCTAAGCAACTACGATCGCCAAAGGACGTAATACCTTTTCAGACTCCGGGTGTCTATAAAATAGATTGTAGCTGTGGTAGTTCGTACATTGGGCATACAAAGCGGACAATCGCAGAACGAGTCAAAGAACATATTGCAGCTGTTGAAAATCGACAGACGAGTAAATCCGTGGTAGCTGAACATCTTCTTGAAGCTGGAGTTAATCATTAGATGGAGTTACATGATCCTAAAATCTTCTCCACCGATCGTTATTATCATACTAGGATGGTACGAGATGCGATTGAAATCAAGAAGTATAAAAATTCCTATCGGGAGTACAGGTTTATATTGTCGTCAGTTTTACTGTTCAAAACAAACCTCAATACTGTCAGTGTTGTGTGCCGCAATGACATCACTAACAATAATAAAAATGATAAATTGACAATTTGAGGGTGGCCGAAAATCTTCAAGCACGCCCGAACAGACGAAGCCGCGCACCACAGTCTGCTTGTGACCACGGCTGTAGCAACACAGCCGAAACGTCAAGCTGTAAGTACATATGTACTTCATAATAAATGTCGCGTTTGAGTCCCGTTGCTCTAAACTATTAGTGTAATGGAACGCGAAAGTGTAAAATCTTATATCTTAACTGTTTCCTACACTACGAAAACCATTCCTATATTGATGAGATGAAAGCGCGCTCAAGGTCAACATGCAGATTTGGATGTGCTGTGGGCTGTACATTGTATTGTAATAATCTATAACGTAAACAAATATTGACTGATAGAAAATTGATGATTTAGGTATTTTTTATCTCAATAGTATTAAATTTTAGCAGATAATTTGACTTTTACCGATGAAATATTAGCCCGTATATTTCACATAAGCTGGACCTGCGCCAACCCCTACTCTACTCTTTATAACCGTTCATTATTAATCTCGCACCCTCATCTAATACACTTTATAGAAACAATCCAGTTTCGAGTAAACAATTCATCGAAAACTTCCCGAAATTTTCCGAACAATAACGATGATCGACGACATAGATTTAATAATGGGAATAATTCTACGCTAAGACGATTTCGACAAATGAAAATAAATCTTGAATATTTCTCCATCTGTTTCGTTTTATACAAGCGTTATTATTTTGATATTAAGAGGGAAGTTTAACAAATGATTTAAGTAAAGCTGGACTTATACTTAAAATGAGTTGAGGTGAGTCTTATACTATAGGGTTCGAAATTTCCTGACAAAAAGCCGGACAGTTCAAAAAAAGTCCGGACATTTTAGTCATCAAATGCAAACAATATGTGATGAAGTAAAGTAACATACGCTCGCTCGGGCGGGGAGGGAGGTTGAGTGCTGTTTTGTTTTAAGATGAGTGGGAAGATAATAAAGACTGATTTGATTACTTATGTAGGTTTTATTACTAATATACCATATAAACTCAAAAAATCCGGACAAATTAAAAAGCCGGACAAAGTCCTGACAGAAGTCTAAATATCCGGACATTTCCGGACTAATCCGGACGTATGGTAACCCTAGTCAGGATTATAAATAAAAGAAATCCAATTAGCTTTCACAATACATTAAAAGTCGTGTAACGAATTAGAGTGAAATTATTAAAAATCTCTATGGTTTGATCCGACCTGTTTGGCGCAGGGGTACTAAACCTACCTTCTGCGCCAGAGGTCCCGGGTTCGATCCCCGGACAAGACAAATATTTGTGTGCATGAACATGTCTATTTGTCTTGGTCTGGGTGTTTAATATGTATATAATGTATGTATTTACAAAAAAAATATGTATATAAGTATGTTTATCCGTTATCTAGTATCCATAACACAAGTTCTTCATGAAACTTAACGTGGGCTAGAATAATTGATGTGATTGTATACAATTATTTATTATTTATTTAATTATTCATCGAAACGACAAAGAACCAACAAGCAAAAATAAACTTACTAAGCGAACTTTTAAACCATTGTACCTACACTTACTTTTCCATGAATAATCCCTTTGTTTAGCGGCTCCGAGCGGAATTGCTCGAATCCCTGGGTTTTTATTCATCAAATCATTTTGAACCGTATCGATTTTAGGCTATAATATTATGCCAGCATCCAACATCAATCTTAAAACCTAAAAAAACAACAAATTCCTTTGTTTATTCACCATACAGCTCTACATATACAGCTCAGCATTCTATTCATCAAATTAACACTATATTAGCTATCACCATCCCTTTCACAGGTATTATGATTGTGAGAGTGATTTGTGGAATTGTGTAACTTATAGACGCAATCCCTTCGGAACGAATGATGGTTTAAATGACACATCATTTGACACTTCTCCATACATTTGAAAGATATTTTCGTGTGTCACTTTGCATAGTTCAATTACGTTCATTCAATACCTTTCAAAACGCGTCCCGCTCACAACCGCTTTCTAACCGCCTCTGTGGTCTAGTGGTACAACCACCGGTATAAGACCCAGGGGTCCCGGGTTCGATTCCCAGCGGGGGTACATATTGTATTCGGTTTGGTTGGTGGTAGGACTTGTTCTAAGTCCGCCTGGTTAGCTACCACCATCTTATCTAAGCCTGACGCCATAACAACAATGTTTTCAGCATTGTTGTGTTCCGGCAGTTCGAGATAAGATAGCCAGTTCCTCAGTGGCTGACGATTCCGGGAGAGGCTCGCTTTCATCTTTCAGCCTTATCAATACTTAACATCAGGTATGATGAAGGCTAAGAGTCTACCAGTCGTTCATAAAAAAAAAAAAAAACTAGCAAATGTCAAATATTGACGATATATCTTTTAAATGACTAATTGAGAGGGATTGCGATAGATTTTGAAATTAGACTATTAGCCCCCTGATTCGGGTCGATTGATCGATATCCTTAATATAAGCCAGCTTCCAACGTCAATCTTAATACCACACTTGACCGTGTACCGTCACCGGGGTCTCTCCAACCCCACCGAACTTCCCCAAAGGGCAACAAAACACGAGCGTTAACTTCCAGTGAAATTGCATCGCGTGCCCATAAATCGTTTGTGAAGCAAATTATTTGAAAATCTATACCTTCCATTGTAGGGGTTGTTTGGATAACTGTCCAGTTAGCTTGCTCTTTTCTAATATTCTGTATGAAAGGGGTGTTTCCCGTCAATTTCCCCTCGGTTTTAAAAAGTTTTCGTTGCACTTGTGTTATTTATTTCAGTTGTTAAGTTCAACTTTTATTGCTTAAAGTTCATTACAGCTATAATTTTGTAAATAAAAGTCTTAGGTACATATCGGTTTTCCCGGAGTTCTTTGAAAACATAAATTAAGAAAGGAAATTGCTTATTTTAAACTAAAACTCGATTAATATCGCTTAATACTTTATATTATAATAAATAATAAATAAATATTTCTTACACTCACACCAATTGACCTAACCCCAAAGTAAGCACTGTAATTCTTGTGTTATGGGATACTAGGGTAACGGATTTAAATATCTATAATTATAAAAAATTGTCGTCTGTTACTTTGAGATATTATGTCAACATGACAGCTAGTGGTGTCATAAAGCATCAATTGATTGAGTAACTTTCACTTCCAATTATTTTCTTCGACAAACTTAAGTAGTTTTATAAGTTCAAAGTCGTGCTATAATAAAAGTAACAAACTCGTAAAACCATGTTATTACATCGGAAAACGTACGACACAACTATTATTTATCACCGACGCTGTTCTCATTATTTTTAACGAGCCGCCACAATGTTTCGCGTACAAAAATCTGACCAATTTACTGGAAAAATAAAATAGCAAAGTGATTACCCTCCTCTCGTGGTGTCATACAAAAGACACCCCTATGACAGTACTGTCATAGAGCTAATTTGTTCGCAATTTGTATGAATTGAAATTTTCCGGTTTGGAATGAATTTTGGTAAAATTTTTGTTATGACACACAGTTAGAGGAGATCTGTATACAATATGCGTTTTGGGTCTCTATTTTTAGTTATTTAGATAAGACTTATAGACCTTACCGTCTAACCTAATCAAACCTAACCTTACAAAGTGTTTGTTTATAAAGCGAACTATAAGTTTTTTTACATTTTTAAATGTTAACGTAAAAAAAATAGGTATAGTTTTAGATTGCTATTATGTATGTCTGTTTCAGAGCTATCGATCGTATCGACATTTCGTTATTTGACTACATATATTATGTATATATGACGACCAAAAATTATAGAATGATACCTGCGTGGTATTACTGGCATTAGAAAAAGGATATGATAATAATAATAATAGCTGTGTCTCTCATCCCGTGGGTGTCGTAAAAGGCGACTAAGGGACACAGCCTTCAGGAGATGGGCAGCAGCGTCTCCTACAAACTTGGCCATACTGCGATCGACAACCAAGCGTGGCGATTATGGCAAACCCCCCTTTTGGGGGAGGCCTATACCCAGCAGTGGGTGTTATGTGGCTGAGAAGACGAATAATAATGAAAGAATAATAAATATTCTTTGAGCCAAATTGTTCTAAGTCTTGTCGAGCTACCGCGGCGGGTATTTGTTAATTATAAATATGCTGCCCTGCCGGGGTGTAGTAAAAAACCCTCATTGATTGATAAAGTACAATTAGATTTCGTACTCGCACTTTAATTCTTTCTTATTTCTTTCTATACTAGCTCGTCTCAGTGGACAGACTATAAGCTATTAAGTATGTTCCTATATTATTCTCGTATAACATCAATGTGAATGTTTTCGAGGACATAACATCAAATGTTTTCTCGCTAAACATCGATGTTTATCTATCGATGAATATCGAACATCTCTAGGCATACGTCACCTGCGCACGCGACAATAGCCGGACGGAGCCGCGGCAGCCGGTCGGCTTCAAGGCCCTGTAAATTGCATTCAAATAGGCATCTTAACCTGTGTACAGTAGTTTCGATTTCCCTCAACAAATTGAAAGTGCGCTGCGATGCGCGCCGACTCCGTCCGTTCGGTGTGAATCATAAATTACAGTTACAATTTTTAAAAATGTAACTAGCTCCAAATAGTGACAGTTTAGAAGAGAGATGACAACAACTCTCATAAAAACTTAAGTCTAAATAAGCATGAAGGTTTTTTAATCATTTTCTGAAATCGACCATTATTTAACGTTATGTCGTTGGATGTCATCTGAACAATTTTCTACAAATATTTTTTTTATTCGAATAAATTTTGTACTAAAGAACGCATTAAACGATCATTAGCTCTATGGCAGAAAACGTTTTATAGGTCGGCCATTATTTCACAATAACCAATCAGTGCCACACACGTCACTTGCTTGACGCACCCCATTGAATGACACTTGCGCCTGCAGTGCAAGCTTATGGATTCAATATTAACGGCCAGCATAAAAAACTGACATCCAATGATTGAGCATTTTCCTGAAAAAAGGTTTACGCTTTTTGTATGAAGTTTACACGAAATGGATTTACGGATTTCACGTTATTTCCACAGTCACTGATTGTAAAGAAATACATGCCAATAATAAATTAGAAAGTAATTCTGTTTGTCTGTCACCGTATCACACCTGCCCCCTATCGCGTAAATAATATGGATATGGGCTTCATTTGATAGTTGAAGCTCATAAAGTTACCTTATATGGTCATTTAACTGTCAAATGAAGCCCATGTCCATATCCATATTATTTACGCGATAGGGGGGGCTGTTCCACAGAATCAATATTGATGACTATTCGATGGACTCGAACTTGAAGTAAATTATGTCGCAAACATATGCACTATAATAGTATACAGGGTGGAAAAATTTTGTAGACCCTGAAGGGGAACTACCTTAAATCCTATATTTAGCGCATTTTACTGAAAGCGAACATTCCTTTATTTATTAAAATAAACAAAACTGCATTCAAAGATTTTTGTAATTATTTCAAATAACCTTGGATAAAAGTGCTTTATCCGTCCCATTGAGCTTATAAGTTGAGTTTTCCTGTGTTTTCTTTAATTTAATTTACTATGTTTGTTATAGAGAGTTGTTCCATCCCATCAGGGCGACATGAGACTAGTTGCTTTTTTCTAGTATATTTTCTTGTTTAATATTTATCACATAAAAATAGCATTGTAAAATGCAAAATTAAAAAGTTTTAAAAAGAATGTTATTTTTTTACAGATTTTAGCTGGTTCGATTCCTGGGTGTGGAAAGAGTATTTTTAAAAATTAAATGCAGTTGTGTTTCTTTTAAAAACTAAAGGAATGTTTCCTTTCAGCGAAATGAGCTAACTAAAAGATTTAAGGTAGTTTCCTTCCAAAGCCCATTTCCACCCTGTAGAATAGAGGTATCCGGATTACATTTTGAATTTGAAGTTAAACGTAGTGTCACAAAAATACAGTATAATAGAGTATCCGGAAAATATTTGAAATTTAACCAAGGCCAAATGTAGCGTCCTTGATGTATGTCTATGAGAGTCGTGTTAATATTACATATTTTTACTCTCAAAATGCACCTTTGATGTGATAAATATTAAACAAGAAAATATACTAGAAAAAGCAACTCATGTCGCTCTGACGGGATACATGGACGTGAGACAAGTTGCTTTTTAACCGACTTCGAAAAAAGGAGGAGGTTCTCAAGTCGACTGTATATTTTTTTTTTTTTTTTTTTTTTATGTATGTTCCACCATAACTTCGCCGGTTGTTAACAGATTTTTAAAATTCTTTTTTTATCTGGAAGAAAATGGTTTATGTGTGGTCCCATATAATTTTTACGAAGATCTGGCTAGTAGTTTTTTCATAACCCTGAAAAATATAAATCACCTTTTGGCAAGTAGTCGTATACCTAGATGACATCATTGTTGTGTATGGGCTGATTTTAAGTGTAAGTAACGGCACATAATGTAACAAAAAAATCTGAAATAAAAACATTTTATAAAAAAATAGCAAACCGACTTCAAAAAGGCCAAAAAAAAAATATAGTTAATAGAAGTGCAATGTAGAATGCTTTGGCTGGCACCGACTCCAAAAGTTTTATTTTTTACTTTTTGAAGTCGGTTTGCTATTTTTTTTTTGGAGTATAATTTCTTGTTTAATATTAATCACATAAAGATAGCATTGTAAAATGCAAAATTAAAAAGTTATTATGCACCATTGATGTTAAGGCCATTTACATATTTTTTTTCTACATCAATACTTTAAAATCTCGTATTTCTAAGAGAAAATGAATTCGTATGTTGGAATAAGATCACGTTTACACAATACCCTGTAGCTTAAGCAACTTTTTAATTACTAATTTAATCGTAACACACGATATGTGACGTGTTTCTAATTTGAGTTTTAATTCAATGAACTTGAAGTTATTCTCAATGTCAAAAACAAGAGTGCTTAAACTTTACAGACTTCGAATTTCGATTCGATATAGAAAAATGTGACTTTCAAACATATTGTCTGAAGAGCGTTAACAAGTGGATGTTGAATTGAATTTTTTATATCGAACTTGATCTTTTTATGTTGTTAGAAAAAGGTTGAATGTCCTCACAAGTACCAACATGTGTGAGTGAATATGGCATTATAATAATAGGTCTTTACCTATGACATTGCCGATTTTTTTTTCACATTTCTGGAGATCCTTTCTACTTCTATCATTCAAAGGTACATTAATCATAGAAGGTATATACACAATTAAGATCATAACAGTCAAGAATCAGTAACAATAAGATGTTTTTTTTTCATTTCTTATACGATAAAAACATCCTCAAAAGTTACTCATTTTTTTGTTAGCAAAAATGACAACTTAATTAAGTATTACTTCGTAGATATGTACTCATTATATTTAAAATAAAAACATAGCATTACATTGCTTAAACATCATACAATGCTTGTAAGTAAAAAAAAAATGTGGCATTTGCAGTAGAAATTATAACAAAAACTGTTAGTATGGAAAACGAACTTTCTTTGAAATTCTTCATACATATCGGCACTTTCATAAGTAAAGACCTCTATATATTAGGTCTTATTTAACACTTATTTAACAAATACACTTACGCCATATATCCCTTGCGGTGATGGCAGCTTTTTTTTTAATTTATAAACAAAGTCGAAATCACATTTTTTTTTAGAATCTGATTAAAGAAGTAAAATGTTAATGAGTATGTAGTCTAATATTAATTTATCGACTTTAATACTATTTGAGAAATAAATTTAAATAAAAAATTTAATATTCTAACACACGCACAAATTAGCACCCATTTTTGGAAACGAAAAATAGAAGTCGTTTCCTAGCTATTATTTTTACATATTTTTATCAGTTTGATGTACGAGTATACTATGCATACATTACGGCTTCGGTAATCGGTATGGGTCTCTAAACAGCCTGTATATCCCTCTATCAAAGGTTTACTGTTGGTTCTTTTTTTTTTGAACAACGGCTAGACTCTTAGCCTTCACCATGTTAAGGATTGATAAGGTCGAAGATGGAAGCGACCCTCTCCCGGAATCCTCATCACTGAAGAACTGGCTATCTTATCTATAACTGCCGGAACACAACAATGCTGAAAACATTGTTATGGCGTCAGGCTTAGATAAGATGGTGGTATCTAGCCAGACGAACTTACAACAAGTCCTACCACCAACCAAACCGAATACAATATGTACCCCCGCTGGGAATCGAACCCGGGACTCCTGGGTCTGATACCGGTAGTTGTTACCACTAGACCACAGAAACGGTTAAACATGAGTAAAAATGTGTTTCGTCATTCTTATTGCCACGACTGTACGACGCTACAATTAACATTGGTTGGGTCTTAGATATTGTTTGGAAAAAAATGTGATAAGTTGTTATTAATGACAATAGTTTTCGCGAAAGCTTTGTTCGTCCATAGGGTTCTACTACCTTAACTGGAAAACTTGTAGCGACTTAACAGACTGATCGTATTCGATCACTTTTTTTAAGCAACGTTCGATCCGGTCAGGCGTCGGATGGGTGAGCGTAAAGTGGCATTACAACTAAGCGCTTCCGTGTTATGTTAAACCGAGAGTATGTTAAACAGTCGGTCTCGGCTGTTGTCATCTGATAACAGTCGTTAAGCCAAGTCAGAGGCCTTATAGTTGGTGGCCTTATACTGGATATATTGGCCTTATATAGGCTTGATAAACTCTGACACCAGAGGTGGCCACTAATCCTCATACGATAAGATAGAAAGAAAGACTAGAAAACTAGAAGTTGGGGCATTCTACGTTTATTTTTTTTCCCAGTCCAGCTGGCCTACCGCCATCTCTTAGCGCAATATTGTTTTCTGTCAAACATTATCGGCGCATTATTTTTATATGTCACTTCGTACCGCGAACCTCATAAAACAAAATAATTTTTTGACGGAGGTTTTGTGTAAAGTGTGTCAAAATATGACAACTTCAATTCGTTCGTTGGCAGGAACAATGAATAAAGATGTACATGGATCTGAGATAGTTATTTATAGAAACTTACATTATTCAAATATATCATGAGTATTTGGATGTCGATATTTTTCTTGCGAATGTTCAGGAGCTGCCTAGTCAAGTCCGTCATTACAAAGTACCATCAAGTGCAGGTAGGCACATTCTTTTTGTAATATTTCATATCCATAGATAGGTATATCTCAATGTTTGTGTCATTAGGCAGGAATGTAAAAAAACAACTTTATGAAGTTCGCGGTACGAATTTAAACACTATTGAAAAAAAAGGAAAACAAAACGTTCTTACGACATGATGGTCTCTAAAAAATGGCGGTAGGCCCCCAGGACAAAACAAAATGGGAATGGGAACGGCCTTGTTTATAGAGAAACTAATTCAAATTATTGTTTACAAGTTCCACTCGCAACTATTACGCCCGCATAGATTATTTATCGGTTTTTAAGGTTTATTTTATATAGGTCATCTATATTATGTACAACTAGGTTTTTTTATTCGTATACCGCATAGAACAACAGGAAGTGTGTAACTGAGTCGAATCTAACTGACATTCCTTTGACTTCTACTAATAATAGTAGAAAAGTTTCAAGCATAAATTTAAACTAAGGCATAAGACAACAGCCAAGCCTCCTTGTCTCAATATGTTATGTCAAAACATTCAGGGCTTGTCTGGCAAAGTTTTAGAATTAGAATTATTTGCAGAATATAATAATATTCATATCATTTGTATAACCGAACACTGGCTGAAGCACTGTGATGTGTCTTGCAATGTAAACAATTTTCAATTATCAAGTTTATTAGCTAGGAAGACAGCGATTCATGGCGGTTCTTTAATTTTCGTGAGAAATGATATACATTATAAAGTAAGAAAGGATATTGAGAACCTCTCTATAGAATGCCATGTTGAGCTCTCGTGTATAGAATTAAAAAACTTATTTATAGTATGCGTATACCGACCCCCGAAAGGTAATTTTGAAACATTTGAATCGGTAATGGAGGATGTGGTAAAAAAGTTAAATGTTAAAAACAAACCTGTAGCAGTGTGTGGCGATTTCAATATTGATATTCTTGTTAACTGTACATTAAGTATTCGGCTGCTAACCTTGTTCAAATCGTTTAACTTAATCAATCAGTTTTTTGAACCTACAAGGGTAACATCCCACTCAGCCACTTGCATAGATAATATGTTTACCGACTGTGATCCAGTTGACAAATTAGTTGTCAAAAACATTACATCCGACCATTACGGATTAAAAGTGACGTACCAATTAGATATCATTGATGCACCTATGACTGTACAATGCAGGCCTATAACAAAAAAGCGCTTAGAAATTTTTAAAAATAATGTAGCTGATAAAGTAGCTTTAGTACCATATGTGCATAATAATCCTAATGCACTTTTTGGAAACCTTTTTGGGTTAGTAACTAACGAGTTTAATAATAACTTTAAATCCAAAACTATTAAATGCACCCAGAAATTAGAGTTTTGCGAATGGGCTACGACAGGAATTTATAAAAGTAGAAACAGGCTTTATGAACTTTACAACTTACGAGAAACCAATCACAGCCCTAGTTTCATAGAACATGTCAAACAATATTCCAAGATTTTCAAAAAGACATGTTCTATAGCAAAGTCAAATTATAATAAAGCAAAAATAAAAAATTCTAATAATAAAATAAAAACAACATGGGACATCATTAAGCGTGAAACTGGCAAATCTAAACCACGTGACAATAGTTTCACACTTAACATCAATAACGTCCAAATAAATTCGAAAACAGAAATTGCTAATATTTTTGACAGTTTTTTTATAAACATACCGTTGGAAACCACCGCTGATTTGGACTCTTCACCAGCGTCTGCAGTCTCGTTGCTCGAAAAGCATGTATCGGAATGTAGTTCATCGTTTAATTTTAGATCTATTAATGCTGGAGACATATTAAAGGCTTTCAAATCCCTTAAAATGAAAACAACCACTGACTTATGGGGCATATCTGTTACTGTTCTTAAAAGTATTATTTACACTATTGCCCCCTTTCTTGCTATAATTTTTAATCAATGTATTGCACAGGGAATTTTTCCTGATCTAATGAAATTAAGTAAGGTAATACCTTTATTCAAATCGGGAAATAGAGAAGACCCAAGTAATTATAGACCAATATCTATATTACCCGTCTTAAGCAAAATTTTTGAGAAAATCATGTTGGAACAGTTATTGGCACATTTTACCTTAAATAATCTCTTACATAATAAACAGTTCGGTTTTACGAAGGGACGGTCTACCACTGATGCAGGGGTTGCACTTTTAAAACATGTTTTTGAAGCATGGGAGAAGTCGCAGAATGCTCTTGGCGTATTCTGCGATTTGTCCAAGGCTTTTGATTGCGTGGATCACCGGACGCTGCTGTTGAAACTAAATCATTACGGTGTAAAAGGTGATGCTCAAAAGTTAATACTGTCGTATCTCAGTTCCAGAACTCAGACCGTTGATATTAATGGAGTGAAATCTGCCGGCTCAAATATAAAACTAGGCGTGCCCCAAGGCTCTATCTTGGGCCCTTTCCTGTTTCTAGTATATATTAATGACTTGCCTTTCTTTGCCAAAAACTTATGTGAGATTGTCTTGTTTGCGGATGATACTTCTTTAATATTTAACATTGATAGGAATAAAACTGATTTTGACGATGTAAACAAAACACTCTCGCAAGTACTAGCTTGGTTTAATTATAATAATCTACAGCTTAATGCAAAGAAAACTAAATGCGTTCTTTTTTCTTTACCAAATGTTCAGAAAGTACCCATGGAAATTGTTATGAACAATGAAAAATTAGATTTAGTAGAATCAACAGTCTTTCTGGGTGTAACTATGGACTGTAAACTTCAATGGAGTCCACATATTGCAATACTAGCTGGCAAGCTTAGTTCTGCTGCCTACGCTGTGAGAAAAGTCAGACAACTGACTGATATAGAAACTGCTAGGACTGTGTACTTCAGTTATTTTCACAGCATCATGTCGTATGGTATTCTTATGTGGGGATTAGCAGCTGACATTAATACAATATTTATACTACAAAAACGAGCTATAAGGGCCATTTATCAACTGGGTTCCAGAACATCTCTTCGGGAAAAATTTAAAGAAATTGGTATACTGACAGCTGCTTCTCAATTTATTTTAAATTGTATTCTTTTTGTACGTCGTAATATCAACCTGTATATCAAACATGGTGATTTGCACGATCGCAATACTAGAAATAGAAATAAACTTGTTATGCCTCGGTACCGATTAAAGAAGGTCCTTGGATCTTTTATGGGTCTAGGTATACGTATCTATAATAAAATTCCAGATAATATTTTGGATTTGCCTTTCGAAAAGTTTAAGATGAATGTAAAAGATTGTCTTCTTAAAAAAGGATATTATACTATAAAAGATTACTTGAATGACGAGACAGCTTGGTCATAAATATTTAGTTTTGTTTTTTCGAAATTGTAGTGTCATTCAATTAATGTTTAGTAAAGTATTAGATTCAACTTTTAACACAGGTTGCTTGGGTATGTCATGCTCTCTGTAAACATTTCTGCGGTGGTGTCGTGTGAGGCGGGTCGCTACGTTCCCTAAAATATGGTTGAGCGAAGCGATGGCTGGTTCATGCGTCATGCTCGTGAACGGGTGCTGCCAGCGGGATGGGTCTGCTCATGTTTGCTTGTGTTAAAATGTGTAGAGATATATGTTGTTTTGATTTTATGTTATTTATGATGTTTTGAGTTGAGATGCGTGGCACTGCTTGATCAGAGTAAACAAAGGTAAATAATGTTTTCAATTATTCCAAATATATAAAAGCTTTTTTTTATTTATTTTTTTAACTTTAATTACGATTGAGATTGTGACCCAGCTGATGCGTCTTCTAGTGACTTTGTAGGTTGTGTTGTGTCTTACATTAAGGCACTTTTATCTTTCTTTTTTTGCTGTTGCCATTGTGTTTTTTTATATTTATGCAGCTTAACATAAGTACCTGAAGTACGTCATGCTCACTCAAACGTTTCTTCGGCGGTGTCGTGTGAGGCGGGTCGTTACGTTCCCTAAAATATGGTTGAGCGAAGCGATGGCTGGTTCATGCGTCATGCTCGTGAACGGGTGCCGCCAGCGGAAATGGGTCTACCTCAGTCTGCTTATCTTAATGCTGTGCTTAAAGCCTAAATATTTTTATCTAAAATAAATTGATACTGACCTGTATGTACCTCACAACTTGCAGTGTAGTAGTCTTGTGGTGCGGGAAATGTTGTAATGTATGATAGACAAGTCTTTCTTTGCCAGTTAAAAATTGTTTACGTTTACAATAACCATAAAATGTAATATTTTCATTAGTATTTTCCTTTTGTGATGGAAATTGACCTTACTGATGTTAATGTTAAGGTCACTTTTCAATTTGACGACTCTGTATGAAATAAAACAGGGAGAAAAAAACAGCCCTTGACGAGTTTCTTGCCGGTTCTTCTCGTTACAAGGTCTCCCGCCGTAGGGTTTGTGAACCGATGGCGTAGCTTCTTTGACGTTCATAAGTGCTTGTAACAGCCTAGACTGAATAAATGATATTGATTTTGATTTTTGATTTTGAGACTCTTAGCCTTCATCATACCTGATGTTAAGTTTTAAAAAGGCTGAAGATGAAAGCGAACCTCTCCTCCTCCTCCTCCTCCTCAATCAGGAATCCTCAATCATTGAGGAACTGGCTATCTTAACTCTAACTGCCGGAACACATCAATGCTGAAAACTCATGTTTTATGGCGTCGGACTCAGATAAGATGGTGGTAGCTAGCTAAGCGGACTTAATAAAAGTCCTACCACAAACCAAGCCGAATACAATATGTAACTCTGCTGGAAATCGAACCCGGGTCCCCTGGGTCTGATATCTACCGGTGGTTGTACCACTAGACCACAGAGGCGGGTATCTTATATTCTTCGGTCAGGTCTAATCTATTATTCAATAGTAATTGTAGATAGGTAAGTATTATGTAACAGACAGATAGAGTTACTTTCATACATTTGTGATTTAGTATAAAATTCAATGGTAAAAATGTCGTTTTCTATAATTAAAAAGTGCAAACTTTATTCACACATACAGCAATAAAAATACAATGGTAGTCCATTTCACTAATTGAGACTTGCATAGTATGTGGTAATCACCATGTTCTTTTCGTGATTCATTCATCTGAAAGTGTTCGAAATGTTTTTAAACGTGGTTCATATTCGCAATCTGAATTCAAACCGGAAATTTTTATCATTGATATATAAATACACCTGAAATGTTGGAGAATTTCCCCAATTAAACATAAAATAGTCACTCAATTAACTAAAGATTTTCTAAAACAACTCGTCTTAGATAATGTGCAGACAGTTTTTGCCATGACGAGGCACTTAAAAAAACTTTTAAACAAACCACCTAGTATTTTATAAAACTTTTGGCTGATGCAACTATAAATTATTAGTTTACAAAATGTGTAAAACAAAACACTGTAGTAGGTGGATCATAAAATGATTTTAAGGTAATTGCAAAGCTGTTTTTAATGTCCCCACTGCTAGGGCACTGGCCTCCTTATGGATGGATAAGGAGAACAGGCCATGACCCACCACGTAGGCCCATTGCGGATTGGTGGGTTTTAACGACTGCAAACGCAGCCCGGACCAACGGCTTAACGTGCCTTCCGAAGCACGGAGGAGCTCGAGATAGTAAATTTTTGGTCACCCATCCCTTGACCGACCATCGCGAAAGTTGCTTAACCTCAACAATCGAAGGCCGAGTGCGCGAACCACTGCGCCACGGGCTCCTCTATTATTCCTCCTCCTTTATTCTAACTACTTATTTATAAACCTGAAGATGCACCGAGACTATACCATCAAAGTCAAAGCAATCCCCGACTAACGAAATAAACCACCGCTTACAATAACAATTTTAACGCCCACCTTTATCCAATATGAAAACAGGGTGTAAATAAATCAAGGCATCAAAAAGCACCTGAAACTCAATAAGGGTATATTCATTCACCGTGAAAGAGCAAGAAAACGATAACCTCGGTAGGATATCCTGTTACGCACTCCAATCAAAGATGGTGAGCAAATTGCGCGATCCTGAAGAAGATCAGTCGTATAAAGGGTGACAAATTCCAATTTTCCGTAACGTTCGGGATGGGAGCCGAGATGATTGAGTTGTCTGAATGGTGGCATAGCCTAAATTTTAACAGTCAGCCCAGTACAATCACGTGCAATAATATAGAAACACTAAGCAACCTTGTCACATTACAATCTTGAATGACATTAAAATTTGTGGACACAAAGCTTTATTTCCGTGTGTGTCAATGCGATAAAGTTGTATACGTATTATTGCTCGTTTAAACGCATCATTGCTCGTGACCGTACTTGTCATATAACAAGGTTGCTAGGCCACGCCTGTTTGTGAACCGATGGCGTAGCTTTTTTGATATTCTCATGTGTTGTTTAGCTAAGACAGAATAAATTATATTGAATTTGGTTGGTTCTAAAAGAGAATTTCAAATTGTGAGCGTCTCAACCGAAATTAAAAGCAAAATCTCATAAAAATTCGTGCATTAGTGAGGTTTAGGAAGTTCTCAACTTGACAATCTCAATACGGATATCGACCAATATTCTTCTCGTTTCGATCTGTTTCGTTCAAGTAATTATAAAAACAACTATAATTTACCCGCAACCACCTGGAAAAGTGTTGAAACATCAGGATCTGTAAAAAAAACAATAAATTCAAAATTATAATAAGTAAATTGTGCGTTAAAATCCCAAAGAGTTGTGAAATTTATTTTCAACATTTTATTTTGTCATATGATTTTGTACAAATCAATACATAACGTAAGCACAGCAAAATAAATTGGTCAAACTGAGTTAATGTAGTCTGTAACAACCAGCTGTATAGTATCGGCTACTGGTTCGGTTTTTGTTCTGCTTTATCTACTGACCTTTTTTTTCAACCCTTTCTACATCCACCTCTTTAGTGCTTACATCTGTATTTTCGATTTCATATTTTTTTGTTTCACTGTTCGGGTGTTGGAAGAAAAAATGACTGGATTCTTTCGTGTTATGGAAATGAGCCTTAAAAATCTGAATCTGTCTTTTATTCTTTACTAGCTGCCTGTCCCGGATTCACATTATAATTTGCCGAGATTTTAAAGCTTTTCCGCAAGTATTTTTTTTAATTGAAAGAAAGAAAGAAAAGAAAGAAAAAACATTTATTGACACACACACACACTATAGAACAAAAAATAAAAAAAAAATCTTAAAGTCAAACCTTACAAACTATAACATAAGGAATATGCAGATGTGGGGCCAATAAATATCCTGGCTCAGCATTTTGCTTCTGTGCCATTCTCAGATGGGAGGAATGAAACACAGAAGCGCTGTTATTCTGCCAGAATGCTACGTCTGACGGCTGACGTTCTAAAAATAGAGAAAAAAATAATAATAATATAATAAATAACTACATATACATACACAAAATAAAAAAATATAAATAATATACATTAGATATTAATATACAACATATAATAATATAGCCATATAAATAAACGAATGAAAGGCAGAGTGTTCCACTTCTTTGCCACTCTCAAGGCACGGAAAAGGGACGTTTTAGAAAAAAAAAAATGAAAACTTTTGACAGCCAATTGAGCGTAAAAGTGGCATCACTTTTAAAATTTGTGTCTTGCGTTTGTTTGTGCGTTTGTGTTTGTTTGTATATAGCTTGCCTCGTCGGAGCCGGATGTATCATAAAATTCTAGCGTCTAGCCTGACGCTTGCCCGACGTGAAAAAACTGAGGTACAGTCAATTAGGTATTTGTTTTTTTTTGCATCTCTAGTAAGTGATTTTTGAGATGTTTTTTGAAACTGTATCTCGTCTTCAGGTCACGCATCGGCGGTGGGAGGTCATTCCAGCATTTAATTATTTAATTCAAACTATGTAACCTGACAATATTTATTTATTTCATTTATTTAATACTCCATGCACAAATTTGATGTAAATAGGCGGACTTAATGCTATAGGCATTTTCTACCAGTCAACCTTAGGGTGATGTGGAGACTAGTAAGAGGTAGGGTGCACGCACAACCAGTGTAAAAACTAACTGAAAATAATAATATATGTATTTATATATAAAACAAAACATACTATATACATAAATACTAACAAAAACTAAAATTGTATTATATATTATATATTTTTATATTATATACATACATATAAATATCATGTAAAATAGGTAGAAACAAACAAAGTTATTGACGATTATCAAGATTGATTTGCTTGCTCTGTGAGATATTTGCGCAACTTAGTTTTGAACGCGTACCGACTGGTGGACATTCTGATATCCAAAGGAAGGGCATTCCAGAGAAGAATAGGATGTACGAGAAATGATGAACACAACAAAAAAATAATTATGCATTTTGATGCAGTCATTCTGAAGTTATGCTCGTACAACCGAACATACAATTTGGCAATAATTTTTTATTTACAATATTAATCACAGCAGCTATAAACGAAATAATAAATTAAAATATTGAATTAATACCCGTGGGAATATTGGGATAAAAAGTATCTAATTTTTCTCTTTTATTTTATTAATTTATCCTAGAATCCTGCGTTTTAGTCCAGGCTTTATTCTATGTCTGTGCTAAATTTCATCCAAATCCGTTCAGTAGTTTTTGCGTGAAACACTAACAAACAAACAAACTGACATACTTTCGCATCTATAATTGTTAGTAGGATTAAATACTATTCGATAGGATTCTTAAATCGAAATTATTTGAGTAGACATATTACAGCCATTTTTCCGTTTTCAACCTGTTTCAACTTAACTCTCTAATTTGAAGCTTATACGCAGATCCTCTTACTGGACCGCAACTTTGACCAAGCCATAATCTTCCCTCGCAATTTCCTTCGGTTTAACAAACGCTCGTTCATTACCACAAACCTGTCTGAAGCCCCACCGCTCCCCTTTGCACCGAATATTTTGCACAATTCCCCGGAAAATACTGGCCATTGTACAACCACAGTACGTACAGATACAGGTAAAGCAGAAAGTCTTTTTAAAAAGAATGCCTGACATCGCCCTCATAGAGACTTGTTTTAACGCAGCGTCCTACTTGAGAGAGAGAGAGAGAGAGAGAGAGAGAGAGAGAACAAAAAACAACTACAGATAAAAATATAAAAAAAAAGCAAGAGCTATACATTACACTAATTAATTAAAAAATACCTTCAAACAATAAACTGGTATAATGAAACTGGCCAGTAAAACAATAAAATTGTATTGAAGACAATCATAAAGACAAATCAAAAACACCTCATCAAACTGGCTTAGTTAAACGCTATCGCGTTACAACAATGTATAACGCCATCTGTTGCGATCTTATAATAATACAAAGGTACAATCGGGGAACTTCCCGGTTGATTGGTATAGTTTATTTGTGAAAAGTTTTCTCGGAAGTAGGTTAACGAAATAATTAAATTCAAATAAAATACCTATTAATGTTCTATTATTCGTGATTTAAACGTTTTCTATATATCTGTTACTTTTTTAAAAAGCTCTCTAAAAAAACTCTACTGGTCAACCGGGAGCTCTATTTTTGATTCACTCGTCTCGAGGATTATACTGATTTTCATGCGACGTTTGAGTTTCGACCTTGCCCGTATATACATAGCTTCGCTATAGTACCGCCTCCCAACGCGAGTGCGCGAGGGGCAAAGCGAACAGTGTGCTATGTCCACGTGTGCAAGGTCGCTAATCGTCTGATCACCTCCTCGTTCGCCTCGGCACTCGCGCGATGAGTGAATCAAAAATAGAGGTCCGGGAAGTTCCCCAACTTGGCGTCTGACACGCAGTGACTAGTTTATGTAGTTACTGCGCATCTTGTGGTTTGCTGCGCAATAGCCGTATCGAAAAGGGCATCTACTTATTCTTCGCGTGTCGACTCTGGCTTAAATTGGTCTGGTCCAAATTCAGTCACCGAAACGGCACTTTGATCGGGGTACTGATTTACAAAATATTTACTGCGGTCGAACTCCCCGCTGTTTGCATGGCCTCTGCTAGTGAAAGCTTAATGAAATCGATTATCATTCGATTGTAGGCGATAAATTAGCGGAAACCCATTTGAATGATGCAGCGTATCGATACAGTCATTCGCACATTAAATCACGCGATTGCGATAAATCAGGTAGCATTCGATTGTGAGCTCCTGACGGAATAATCGAATCATCAGACACAGAAGTGCATTGTAATAAAATTGAGTAATACGCAAATGCACCGGATTTAGTAGCACTTCGCGTATTTGCCCGATAAAAGATCCATTTCTATTTATGAATTTAAAATTAGTGAAAAAATTTACAGTAAGTATTACTGTTCAGAAAGCTTAGAATTTACTTTATTAATAAATAGTAGGTATTAGTTAGTGACACTTTGCTTTAGCGAAACCCCCTAAGATTCGATAAACGGGTTATTTTATAATTTTTGTGTTGAGGCGTGTGAATAGCTTGCCCACATATTTTGGTCGGCTTGGTTATGTCATCACCACAAAGGATCATAGACTTAAAATAATTAGTAAGTATACAGGGTGGAAAAAAAAGACCGTCGTCGGAGGGAAAGTACCCTAAATATTGATGTAATCAAATTTAACTCAAAGCAAACATTTCTTAATTTTCAAAATTAGGTAAAAAATTTATAAATCACGTACCTACACTGATTATCGCACCCGCTTAAATAAGAAAAATAACATTGTATACTTTTATGGTACCAATCGATAGTATTAATCTTAAAGATTTTAGTGTGGTAAGATTTCTATAAAAATCTAAAATTAAAGACAAAACCTGAAAAACTTGTTCAAAAAACTTTATTGAACACAAACTTTTTCATCGATAGAATCGCCTGGATAGATCTGACGCCATAACAACAATGTTTTCAGCATTGTTGTGTTGCGGCAGTTAGAGATAAAATAGCCAGTTCCTCAGTGGTTGAGGATTCCGGGAGAGGCTCGCTTCCATCTTCAGTCTTATCAATATTTAACATCAGGTATGATGAAAGTTAAGAGACGTCGTGAGTAAAAATAATTGTATCGATTATGGTGAATATTATTAAAAAAAAAAATACTGAAAATTATAAGTTGTGATGTTGTGATGCTGCAAATGGCTCATTTCGAGCAACTTATAAAGTTAAATAAGTGTATATCATTTTTATTTTAATAATGATTATGTGTAAGTACCCAGGTACAATAAATTATTTGTAAATTTACAGACTTTGTCTTTAATTTTAGGCACTAAGTTACTTAAGCTAAATTGATATTTATACTTAAGACTATCGAACGGTACCGTAAAGTACAGGATGTTATTTTTCTCATTTAAGTTGGATCAAATCCCGACGCAGCTAAGTGATTTATCAAAAATCTTTGTATGCAGTTTAACTTATTTTTTTAAATAAAGGAATGTTCCCATAAATATAGCCTAAATATTGACGTAAGCCAATTTTACTTATTGGCTTACATCAATATTTAGGGTATTTTCCATCCAGCTACCGTCTTTTTTTTCCATTCTGTATATATCAATATTTTAGCAAGAGACGATTTTTAGTTAAGCCAATAACAGTTTTTGATTTAAGGTGTCAGAAATTGGAGTGATTATTGTGTTACGCCTGTATCGTGGAGTTGTTAGAAAATATTCTAAAGTTCATAAGTATGAAAAGTTTGTGGTTTTAAAATGGGGTCATAAATATTCCCTTTCGAAGAATTATTATTTTAACCCACATTAAAAGAGATTTATAACAAATTGCAAAATGAAACTGCACACCAAATTAGTCACCATGACACAAAGCTTATCTTTAAAAAAAATCGCAAAGATTTATGTGAATTCACGAGAAGTCGTAAATTTACAATTCCTGTGGTCGATGATAAATTGTTAGAACGTTCGTTTTATTTCTTCGTATGAAATTTCTACATTATATAAAACTAGTTCTCACTCATGACATTGTCGTAAGTGTTTTCAACAGCTTTCGCAGAGATCGGTGACAGGGATGGTGACCAAAATTAACTATCTCGATCTCTTCCGTGCTTCAGAAGACACGTTCTTGATGGTAAAGGCTGCATTTGCGGTCGTTTAAAAACCAATAACGAGGAGCCCGTGGCGCAGTGGTTCGCGCACCCGGCCTGCGATTGTTGAGGTTAAGCAACTTTCGCAATGGTCTGTCGCGGGATGGGTGACCAAAAATTTACTATCTCGAGCTCCTCCGTGCTTCGGAAGACGCGTTAAGCCATTGGTCCGGGCAGCATTTGCAGTCGTTAAAAACCAACAATGCGCACTGGGCTCGCGTGGTGGATCATGGCCCCATATCCTTATCCATCTTTAAGGTGATCCTGATTATTCATCTTAAATAATATATATTGCTTTAGTGTATAACAAAATCACAAATCACTCCGATAAAACCGACCTCATAAGATCCGATTCAAATACTACGAACCTTTTGATAGTCTATTTAATTTACGACTCTGATTAAAGTACCTACGTTTGTGGCCATTTTTACGAGCACCAACCTTTTAGGCTTATCTCTATAGTGATTTGGTAATTAATTTTCGGTATCAATTTCATTACTATTTCGAACGTTTACTGTGAAAGTAACGTCTTTTGTATTGTAAGCTTATCAGTTTTGTCAGGTTTTGTATGATTGGAGAGATTAGATGAGTGTACTGATGACACTAAAACCTAGAGAAACTAGCAAGTTGATACTTACAGCGCATAACACGTCACGTGACCTTTCTGTTTAAAAAATCAGCAAAATATACAATAAATTAATTTGTCGGGAGAATCAAGTCCAAGTTTGTGCAAACTCATATCAAGAGAAAAATGATAACTAAAACAAAAAATATCTTGAGTCCAAGTAAAATTAATTTATGTCTCTTTTTCTCCATTTCTTAAAATTATGTTTTGTTTTTGTGGTTTTTATTTAATTAAAATATAAAAGTGCTTTATTATTTAGGTATAGTGAATATTAAACGCATAACAATATAAACACGATTCATTTCATCTTTTTCTATATTTAACTTTAAAAGAGATAAAACAATTAGATTTTAATATTCACCCTTTATTCACCCCATGCGAGTGAAACATTTGAAAATTGGGAGTGACATTAGCGAACCTAGCGGTAGGCGGTAAAATATTTTACCACTATAATAAAACAAACAAAACGGTCACCTCATGCCGCTAAGAATGAGCTTAGAGAGAATTAGCTGAGAATAGAGCATATTAATGTATGATAAATTTTTAGATGTGCGTGCGTAACAACTAGTTTCTATAGTATTTTAAAAAATCAACTGAGCCAGGGGCCACCCGGTATTAACAACGTGTGATGAACATTTGTGCATGTCTGGGTGCCTAAACTATTTGGTATAAAACCCAATTAATATTATAAACGCGAAAGTGTGTTTGTTTGTCCTTCCTTCACGCCTTAACTAAGCAATCAATCGACTTAATTTTTGGAATAGAATTAGTTGAAAAGACGGGGAGTAATAGGCTAACCACGCGAACTACGCGAGTGAAAACGCGGGCGGAAGTTATTCCTAATAATATATAAGATGTTAATTTAGCAAGTGCCGATCGAGCAGGGGCTGCTCAGGTCAATGACATAGAACACATTTTACACAAAATAAAATTTTTTGAACACTTTTTTTTTATTATTTAATTTCAAAATTTATTTTAACTTTCATATTTTAAGCATACGATACCTATTAAATATTAAGCATAAGCAAAACCAAACGTAAAACCAATTTGTTTTAAGTAAGTAACCAAGGAAATGGATGATTTAGCTATTTGAGTCGACCGTCAAAATAAGAAAAAAAAAAAAAAAAAAAAAAAAAATGCCAAAATTGTGTTCTATATCCTCACTATGTCACTCGGTGCTGAGATTGGCATGGTCTAACAACTCCTGAGGATGCTCCGTGTGTGGGCGAAACACGTGTAGAGTAGTCGGTGAAGGTGCATGCTGTGTCACTGGGCTGCATCTGCATTTTTTCTTACGGAATTACGCGACATATTTTTCGTTTTCTACTAAGATATGGATTTCCGCCAAGTAACGCCTGATTCTATCAAATAAACATAATTTGTACGGAACCTTAAGTGAGATTAAAAGTATTCTTCCAAAAAGAAATTTTAACGAACGCTCAGAATTTTTACCCCAGCTCAATCCTTTATCCGATCCCATTTACCAATATAGAATCCGCAAGCTTGTTTGAACACAAAAAGTTAATTAAAGGACTAAGGAGGGACACTGAGTGACAAGACCACGCCTTTTGCGTATCACCGATTTATTTAGGTTGATTTGAACGGCCCTATGCTTGCTTTAAAGTTGTTTTTTTTTTAAGTTTAAATATGGGATGAATTTGTTTCCTTTTGTGTTTATTATTGTGCCAATAACGACCTAGAATAGCGCTAATTTAGTTTTCTAGGTCCTATAAAGGTAGATGAGTTGAAAGTTAGAAAACAATATTTATTTGTTTATTTATTTATTACCTTATACCTTAGAAGGGCTTCAGACATCAGGTATATGTACCAGGGCCCCTACCGCGCAAGTGTCGTGCGCATCGACATCGACTTCATTTGACAGATGGATGGGACATATTGCTCTTGGTGGTGGTGGTGGTCTCAGCCATATAACAACCACTGCTGGGTATAGGCCTTCCCCAAAAAGGGGGATTTGCCATAATCGCCACGCTTGGCAGCGGGTTGGCGATCGCAGTATGGCCAAGTTAGTAGGAGATGCGGCTGCCCATGTCCTGAAGGCTGTCCCTTAGTCGCCTTTTACGACACCCACGGGATGAGAGGGGTAGTGCTATTCTAAGCTGACACTACACAGCTATTTTGCTCATTTTGCTCTTAGTCTTTGGTAAGTTTTCATTTGTGTCAAAAAGAAGCAGTAATGTGTCACATCCATCAGTCAAATGAAGCCGATTTCGATGCTGACGCCACTTGCGCGGTAACTGCCCCAGATCTTAAATTTTTGTTACATCTTATCAGCCGCACGACGCCCACTGCCTGCTGGGTAAGGAGATTTTTTTTAGTTTAGTTTGGCTGCTAAGGTTCACACATCAGGTGTACCAAACCTTCGATATTTGTATTGTATGTCAATATAAGTTGCTATTTTCATATCGATCTTCATTTTTTTCTTTCATAAGAACCTTCTCCTGACAATAATAAACACAACAAATAAAGAATATGATTAGCGAAAATGTTCCATCCGTTCACGCTTGATGCGATGGTCAAGGGGAATAGCGATTCATTTTTATATAGAAGAATAGCAGAGTTCAAAAACTTTTTTGTTAGATACAGCTGTTTATCTAACAAAAAAATATTTAAACTCTGCTAAAAATTTCGTGATTTTAGGGTTGCCAAACGTTTTCCAAACAAAAAGTTGTTTATTTATTATATTATTAGTTCTACAAATAGTTTTGAGATTTTTTGTATGGATTACATAACGCAGTAGTTACCACAGTCTATATAACTTCTCCTGTGGTTGTAGGTACTACGTCACGTAGTTATACACTGAAGAATTCAGAAGCGATGCTTTCTCACAATATAATATGGCTAAAAATAATAATCCATTTCAATATAATAATGCACAAGTCTACTCTACCAGGCAAGCTCGTTATTTGACAACATTCCATTGCTATACAGTACTAGGTAATCTGTCTGAGAATGTCTTTGATACCGATTGCCTTTCTGAACAATTACTATTTTGTCTCGCCTGATGGCGCAGTTTGTAGTGGCTTACTCATGAACCTTGGGTAACGGGTTCGACACCCATCTGGCCTGGAACATTCGGAAATTGTGTTTGTTCCAGGTGTCGTGTGCTAACATTATCTATGTAAGCTACAATCATAATTTTCTAAAAATGTTATTAGTTCTGATATTTGTAACACATGTACTTATCTCACTCGGAATCAGAGGCTTTACCACAAACGTTAAAGTAATATGCTAAGCAAGATGGTGTTATTATCAATATTTCTTTAAAATTTTGCAATGGCAGATGACAGATACAGCCGTAATGCTGATGTAATGCTGTCTAAAATTTATAAAGAAGATTCCATTATCAAAGCAAAACAATTTCAATACTTTCCTAACTTTAACGTAACATAATACTGAACTTCCCTATGTAAACAGTCTTTTAATTAGTAAACTTTTAACTCCATAAATGAACACTTACCTAACCTCGTAAACGAGGAATCGCCGAATATAGCTTTAATCTTTGGTAATCAATACTGCGACGTGGGTGTAAGTAAACTGTTAGCGGTAAATTAGTATTAATAAAAAGTTTAAATAAGGTGTGTAGGTGTGAACCTCCGTGGTCACCCACGTGAAGACACCCTGCGTTTACGTGAGCAAAGAAAGTTTGGAGAAATTAACAACCTTTCCTCTTTCATGAGAAAATATTGTAGAAGAAATCAACTAGTTTCCACATCGCTCAGATGGGACTCAAATCCGCAACTTTTTGATCCGAATCCGGCTATTGTCTCACTAACTACTTTTCGGTGAGTGTGCAACTGAATTGCACAGCCTAATTCCACCATCTCCTTTTTACCATCAGACAACCAGACGTTCAAATATGCGCCAATTGCGCCACCGCTTTATGGTTGATATCCCAAAGATTTAAACAACGTTTTGCTTCAAATTTTATCATCCGTAGTGCCAGAGAGTGGAATTCTCTGCCTGCACCCCGACCGCCTAACGGTATAGCTTGTGGTATCGCTATAGCTATCAAACTTCAAAGTCTCATAAAACCCTCCAACAATAGGCTTTTTGTCTAATTTCTCCATATTTCTATTCATCTATTGGATTCACTATTGCATTTTTAGTATGAAAGTGATAGCGTCAGCGAGAGCCCTTGTGGGGGGTTTGCAAAATCGATAGCTATAGCGATATCACAAGCTGTACCGTTAGGCGGTCGGGGTGCTGATCCTGTATTTCCTGATACTTACAATTTGGGGGTCTTCAAGTCGCGTGTGAATAGGTATCTTCTAGGCAAGCGCGTTTCATCCTAGATCGCCGCATCGCTTACTATCAGGCGAGATAGCGGTCAAGCGCTAACCTATATACCTATTATACCTACCTATTATATAAAAAGAAAACTATTGAACTACTGAGACTCATTTGGACAAAATCGCCTTCCATCAATGAGAGGACTATACTCACATTCGAAAGAAACATTGATTAAGATAAAATAAGCCAATTTAAAATCACATACAAATAGTATTTTAAATGCGAAAAATAAAAAACCTAACGTCTTTTCACTAAATTGTACTTACAATTCCACTCTGGATTTCTATAGATTCAAGCATGTCCTCAAAATTTTCCTTATAACATTTCGTTTCTGCAAATCGTCGAGACTATTCTACGTAATTTTACACGGCAATAAATTATCGTTCATGAATCATAACTAATTTATGTTTATTCGTAGCATAAAATAATTAAAATAAAAGTATTTAAGCAAACTCATAAAACGGGATATTAAAAAGGAAGAAACGTCCGAAAGCTTTCTTGAAAATAAATATTAACCCAGCCCCAAAGTAAGCACTACTCCTCAGTAGTGCTTACTTTGGGGCTAGGTTTAGGGCCTGCGCAGACGACGGACTTTGGAGGACTTTTTGTCCGCGACACGATCTTATAACTAAGAACATAAAGTTATATAGTATTTAGCGAAGACTATCGCGTACTTTTCATGGATATACGCGATCTAAGTTCAATCATAATTGGTTAACAATAAAGACGTGTCGCGGACAAAAAGTCCTCCGTTATCCGTCGTCTGCGCTAGCTATAATTGTGTTATGGGATATATAGTTATACATATATAAGTATTTTATGCGTAGAAATAAATATAAACGTCCATGACTAAGGTACAAATACTCGTAGTCATCATACAAACATATAACTCCGGTAGGGGTCTATCGGGATTCAAACCCGGGACCTCAGAGTAGGCGACAACTTGAAACCGGTCCACTCTACCACAGAGGTTGTCAGCTACTACGGAATAGCGAAGTAAGAAATACCGAAGAAAAATGTATTCAATATTAAAGCAATGTCAAAGTTTATTCAAATCCACTTTATTCAATTTATTAAACAAAAACAATGATGATGATGTATGTATATCATCTACGAAAACAAATTTTGTTACCATCCTCCACATTTTAAACCAATTATAATTATTGTTACTACTTCCATTAACTAATTCTGTAAGCTGAAGTTCCTTCAAAGTTCCGGAAACTATTAAATTATAACATAAAATCAATATTATAATTGGTTTTGAGTAAATTTTCTTTGAGCTATAACAAACTTGTTTAATTACCAGATTTATTCAATTAACCAATTTACTTGTATGGTAATACTTAATTTAGGAAATTGCTTTGATGTATCTGATCAGAGTTTTCTATAGAAAAATTTGGACCTTCGTGGTTTAATTAATAAAACTAATCCTCTATATAAATAGGATAACCTATATTAAACTTATTGAACCTTTTAAAACCGCGGGCGGAAGCTAATTTTGGATATTGAAATAGTGCTATTGCATAAGAATATTTTTTTTTCTAAGTATACCACAAAGTTTGCACATAAAATGCCTAAGGGCAAAACTACTAGTTCTTAATAGAAATACTATCTCACAGTATTATAACCATTTTTAACACAGTGAGATACACGTTTACGATGACACCACCACACCACACCACACAACCTAAATTACAATCACACACACTCACACAATCACTACAACATTCATCATGTTCTCTATAACCTACTTAGTTATTATCTAGTTTATAAAGTTACCATAATAAATTGTTCATTTAACTCTTTTTGAACTTTTCTCATACTTCCATTTTTGTCTGTCTGCTAGGAAATCTTTGTATGTATCAGCATCCACTTAGTTTGTGTAATAGTTTTAGTACTTTCAGCAGGAAGAGGCTGTGCCTGTGGTACATGTTTCTAAGAAACCTATTCCTTCACTTTAGGTTAATCTATGTATGACTTGATATAAGTAATGAATTTGTGAAGTGACAAATAAATAAATTATTTATTATTATTATATTCAAAGATGCAAGCATAGTAACGGATATCAGCTACTCTTCCTTAAGTACTCGCAAGTCTACAGATGTCGAGTTTCATCAAAACTTCTGGCAACTTCGTCCTCCTATGGTTGGTAAAGCTCAAGCGACTCAGTCTTCTGAAATAGACAACTAACTTGTCTGGACTTAATTAATGTCATAACTGGTAGCATGCGAACATCACTGAGTACTTGGAATTTGTAAGTATAAGTATTACTAGTTGGCCAACTGCGGTTTTCTTCCGCATCGAGTCGTTCCCGTTTCCGTAGAGATATACTGTAGAAATATTCTATGTTGTAATTCAGGCTATTACCTATAAGTTTACTTTTAGGTACTTTATGTACATAGGTTCTTTGTGGTGTACTAACTTTTAAAAAAATCTTTACATGCCCTTGCACTACTTCAATATCCAAAATTAAGGGCAAACTTATAACTCTTGAATACTTTTGCACGTCACGACGCGCACTTTGGTTTTATGGTTAAAATTTTCTTTTGTAGTTGATTTTTTTATATCGTCAATGAAAGCCCTGGTTTTCTAAAATTACTGTAATATCTAAGGAATGTAATCTAAAGTCCCCAGTAAGCCGTGCCAAATAAATGTGCAAAGAGTGACATTCACCTCTTCTGTACCAAGAATTCTCGAAACTTAGCGACAGCTATCGTTCTCCATACGAAACTGTGGCTAACAAAATTATCGTTCGTGTTTTCAAAGTACAGTGGTTATTAAAACAATAAATACACAGATCAGTAACACATGTGCAATAAAATTTAATCGTCATTTCTTACTTTTATTCATTATTTTAATTAATCAAAATAAGCCCAAATACCCACAGCATGCCTATAAGCCTAAACGCAAAAAAAACAAAAAGATAATAATAAATGTCTTGTCTAGTACAAGACATTACGATGTCAACGAACCAATTATGTTCCTTTTATTCCAATTCTTACTATAATTACTATAAACACTCATATGTTTGCATTTGTGGCTGCCCGTTTCATGCCCGAAGTGCCTGGCTTATCCATTTTCATAACTGACTGAAAAAACTAAAGTATCAACATAATCTGAAAAATAAGTGCAGACAAGTGGTCTGACAGACCACTCGAGATCTTATATAAATCAAAACTCACCGGAATCGCACGTTCCGATAACGCCACTCTCCACGGATGCTGCCGGGCGGCTGCCCAATGGGTACACAAAAGCGCAAGAGGCTACTTCTTCGCTAACATATCTAACTACAAAATCCGAATACTCAAAGTGTCTGACAGACCACACGTCGGTACTTAAAGGTTTATCATTCTCGATGCCTGCTGTTTGTCGATGATATGAGAGTATATAAAAAAATTAACTTCTTAGATGATTGTTGTCCTCTGCAACAGGATCTTGATAGGCTGCAAAATTATTGTCTCGTCAATAAACTAAATTTAAATGCATTTAATGTAAACTGTATTTCGTTCACTAGGTCTCGTAACGCAATACACTATAATCATACATTGAATGAGCAAGCACTCCAGCGTGTTGACCAAAGAGATCTTGGTGTTATTCTCGACTCTAAACTTCTCCTAGACAAACATGTGCAAAATATAACATCCAAAGCAACTGAGACCCTGGGTTTTGTCTTAAGAACCACTAAGAATTTTAAATCTGCTAAATCATTGAAGGTACTTTATTGTTCTCTAGTTAGAAGTCAACTTTAATATGGAATCCTCAAAATTGTATCTATATAGATAAGATTGAAAAAATAGATAGATAATAATGATATATACTTGATGAAAAAGGAAGTAGCAAAAAATACAAAGAAAATTCCTCAGATATTTGAACTATAAACACAAAATTAATTCGAAATCAAATTATATTAATAACTGCAAACATCATAATCTATTACTACTGAGTTGCGTAAAGTAGTAGCGGATCTTAAATTCTTCCAAAATGTTATTACCGGTGTAGTTGACAGTAATGAGCTTTTGTCTAAGGTTAAAATGCAAGTACCAGTTTGGGCAAATTGCAGTAGAAATGACCTAAAATTCCATACCGATCCAAGTGCGACAAATTATTTTTTAATAGAGTAATTAACAATTTCAATCGTAATTATTCACGTTGACTTATTCATGGCGCGGTCCACTTTTTTTATTTATAAATTCAATAGGCATACCCTTGACCTCAATCTGGCCGAGGAGCGTAGATGAGGTCTAAGATGGAGCGAGTTCGCCCAGAAGAAGCCTGTTCACTTGCACCTATTTTATTAATAAAATCAGTTTTGACTTTTTGAAGACTAACTAATTTGAAGCTACACCGACAAGACCGTGATTCTTAAGTTATGATGATGTGAATCTTTCTTTCAATGTTTTGATATGGGTATAATATTAATTTGTTA
This sequence comes from Chrysoteuchia culmella, assembly GCA_910589605.1. Taxonomy (NCBI): domain Eukaryota; kingdom Metazoa; phylum Arthropoda; class Insecta; order Lepidoptera; family Crambidae; genus Chrysoteuchia; species Chrysoteuchia culmella. Next base: position 16,639,251 of record OU342653.1, read on the forward strand.
TTTATGTTTTAATTTAACACCAAATTGTTAACTCAGTCACTCGAGACTAAAATACTTATGGTATCATAAATACTTTACTGTCTATTTTTTTATAATTTTATTTGTATTTTGATTTTGGAACAACATCTATCCAAGGCATGTTTTGTACTGTACTCTTATTACCGTTGTATTTTTTTATGCTGTTGGTTTTCCATGTAAAATAAATAATTAAATTAAATAATTCTGCCAGTGTTACAAGGTCGTTTTCAAGATTAAATAAAAAAAATCAAGCGTTTCGTACCCAATTAAGATGTTCGATTAATCAAAAACGTTTGCATACGCATACCGTCAGAGGCAATTGATGTTGACTAAAAAGAAATGGATGTGGCATATTACAGTATTCCCTATTTCTGAATATTTAAAAAAAAATATTGTGACTTGGTTTGCTTAAATCTTTACATATATAATGTGTTTCTTTAACTTACTAAAGTATAATGATACAATTTTATATTAGAAGTTGTAGCTTATCAATACTGGTATCCTAATCCGTTTAAAAAAATAGCTGATGTTATATCCAAGGTACAATCTATTTCTATCGTTACCAAAATTCATTGAAAGTGAAATGAAACTGATCGTATTACAATTGTAAATATAGAAATCTAAGGGCTGTTTCACCACTGACAGATAAGCTATCCAAGATATGTTTTGGATAGATTATCTGACAGATCATTTGACAGAAATAATTAATGTTTGTCAAATTATGTGCCAGGTAAGCTACGAGTATCTAGAACTTATCCGTCGGCCGTGTAACTGGCCTATAAGTCTTAATTGAGCTAGGTAATTAGAATTAAATGTATAATAAAAGGTGCTGGGGTGGAGACTAATGACCGCTACCAGAAGCATTGGCTGCCAGAATTCCAGGTGGTCAGACGACATCACCAGAGCAGTGGGTAAAAATTGGATGCGAGTAGCACAAGACCGAATGGGATGGCGTGCAAAAGAGGAAGCCTACACTCAGCAGTGGGGGACTCTGGGCTTAAGAAGAAGGATTATAATAAAAAGCCATATCCATCTGGAATTACTTACAACATCTCATTCACATTCAGGGCCATTCTGCACCGAACATAACTTACTTTTTAATCTCTTCAGAATCTTTTTAAAGTACCATAAGATGCTATAATTCGAGTGTTATCTCCCTCTTGTCACTCATCAATATACGGTAGAAATGCTCTTAATTAACTATCAATTTTGTATACATTACGACGGTAATGGTCTAACCGATATTTTAATTATAAACGTTAAGGCAAGAACACATCAAGTTATGCATAAAAAAATGCATAAAATGCGGACGGTTTTATATTTCTTAGTTTTCACTTTCAAATCTTTACGTTTTGTTTTACTTTTTAAAGTTACTACTAATTAAAAATACCATGATAGACAACTGAGACATAATAAATTGATCCTTTATTTTATACCATTTTCAAAAACTTTAACTAAAAAAAAATTTTTAAACAAGGTTTTGATTTTTTCTTTAGAGTTTTTTACTTTACAATTTTTAAAGTTATAATAGTCACGTACTTGGCTACACTACTAGTTTGAGTCAAACCGAAATGGACAGGTTTGTGTCAAACCGCTTGATCGAATAATTGTCAGTTTTTAAATATTTCTTTAGAACTACTAAACTGACTTTAAAAAAATGGAACCAACTTGGCAACAAATCCGATGTCTTAACGGTTGAATCATTTCAAGCGGTTCAGTTGTTCTCAAGTAATCGGTGAACATACAGAATTGATAAACAACTCCTTTTTTCTGAATTCGGTTAAAAATTATTAATAGATACTCCTGTATCTACGGGATCCTTCCCGTCCATGTTATAATTGAAGTGATGCACCAGCGTTTAGAATACTGTTGTTATTTTTATCATAGTCTGAAAATATTTCATGTGCACCAACCTTAAGTGGCTCAGTTCACAATCTTTAATGAATTTGTTCAATGCTTTCCATTATCAGCCTGTGGATGTCCACTGCTGTACATAAGCCTCACCTAGCTCACGCCTATTGTGTCGTTCATAGGACACTAGCCTACTGCTACCACGCTGGCTAGACGGGTTGGTAGAGGGTTTATTTCGAGTTTTCCTTCTCTCGCACAGGTGTTCAATGCGTCGAGCCTCTTAGTCGACTCTTACGACATCCCAGGCATGTAAGGGAGTGGTGACACTTGTATTCTGAGGCCGTCAGCACACGGCGCGATTTCACCCGCCTGTTTCCCGTTCCCGTAGAAATATCGGGGTAAAAACTCTTATGTTACTTCTCCGTCCTTTCAACTAACTTTATGCCAAAAATCAAGTCGATTGGTTGCTTAATTAGGGCGCAAAGGAAGGACAAACAAACAAACAAACACACTTTAGCATTTATAATATTAGTTGGGATTAGAACTAGCAGACACGCGCCTACTTCTTCCAAACAGTTTTACTTGTAATAAAATTATCTTACAATCAATTAATTCACTCAGGCATTATAAAGCTTTTTATTGGTTTTCAAAATCGGTTCATTTTATTTCTCATGGTAGTTCCAGAGGTTACTTCTTACAAACAAACTCACAAACTTAATACCTTTAACATTTTATTACTGTATATTTCCAACTTTAAAAAAAATATTTTATAGAAAACAATAATTCAACTTATAAGGATATTTTTAAATTACTACATATACCGGGTGGAAAAAAAGACGGCCACTGCAGGGAAAGTACCCAAAATATTGATGAAAGCAAAATTTACCAAAAGGAAACATTCCTTCATTTTCAAAAATAAGTTAAACTGCATTCAAAGACTTTTGAAAATTTAGATACCTTTACCAGGAATCGAACCAGCTTGTTTGAGAATAAAAAACATCGTGCTCTTTTTGGTAAAATCGGGCAACTTCCCTATTGACCAGTACAGTTTCTTGGTAACGTTTTCTTGGAAAGTACGAAGGTTAAAAAAATAATTTATTATACAAATGAAAGTCTATTAATGTTCTATTAGTTGTGATAAAAACGTTTTCGGTTTATCTATTTCTTTTTTAAATAAAGTTCCCTAAAAAAAATCTACTCTTCTACCGGGAAGTCCCCCGACTGTACTATTCGATAGTGTTAAGTATAAAGATCAATTTAGCTAATTATTAGGTTATTGACTGTTTGACTAATATTCACCATAATACCACACTAAATGTGACAAGACGCGAGTTCAAATAGATGAATACGTTTTTTTAATTTAGTTTTTTAAGAGTTGTTTTGAATTTAGGATACTATTCTACTGACACTAAATTGATCTTTAAGATTAACACTATAGATTGGTACCATAAAAGTACACGATATTATTTTTCTCATTCCGCCGGTGCAGGTAAATTATTTAAAAAAGACTTCAAATGCAGTTTAATTTATTTTTGAATCATTTTCAAAAATAAATTATACAGGAATGTTTCCTTTGAGTAAAATTTGCTTACATAAATATTTAGGGTACTTTCCCTCCAATAATGGCCGTCTTTTTTCCACCCTGTATATATTTTATTATTGCAAAAGCTAAAGTTAGTAATTTATTCAACATTCACATCAAACGATTAATATATTCAAAGTCATATCTTATATGTATGAATAAAGAATAATCCGCGAACCAAGGCAGACCAGAAAATTCTTATAAAGAAAAAGGTTCCGTTTAAATAATTTGATGATTAAATGTTACATAAAAAGTAACGAACTGAATATCAGTATGTAGCAAATTTATATTACTTATGTAGCTTAATATTCTTATGGTAAGGTGATGTTAAGAGAACGTGTTTTCCATATGTATTTGGTTTAACTTTAAGTAAAAATCTAAGATAACAGTCACGATGTGTTGACAAAAGTTCCTAAAGTTAATTAAGAAAAGAAGTCCAAATATGAATATAATCACGCTGTTATTTTAGTTAGTTTGATAGTTGTTGTAGAATACATTTTTTGTCACGGAAATTATTTACTGTGTAGACTCCTAAGCATTTACCACAAACCTCAGAGGTTTAATAAAATGCTATTAATGTAAAAATATATAATTAAGTCTTAAAATGATAAATAAATGAAAAAAAAATGATCTGTTGTTCTTTTACGCTGTAATTTCACAAAATAAAGAAATAACTTGTTCAAAACTTAACTTCACAACCTACTTGAAATATAGATTATATAAGTAATATTTTCATCGATTGAATTCAACGAACAAAAAACGTACATAATTAATAAAATTTTAAAAGGTATTTTTAGCTAAAATTTCTGAACCCTTAACTAACTCTAAAACATGTCTAGTCTTTTTAATCCTACCCGTTTGCAGCTTATCTCATCGCCGATTAGGGCCGACACATACGTAGTTTATAGGCCGTGGTCTTATAACCGGCGGCTTATTAAGGCGAAGCTCAGACAGACTGAATACAAAATGTCTACACATAAAATTGATTTTTTGGATGTAAGCCTTGATAAATACAACTTAGTATTGTCTAGTATTTTTGAGATATTTTGATGAGACTCAAAAATTATATTATTCGGTGACTATAATCCAGCCACAGAATATATAATAGTAACGTCTCCAGTCAACTTAATTAAATAAGTTTAGTAAACATGAGTTAATTAATGCCAAATCTAACGTGGACAACGTTAGTACAGTCGGGGAACTTCTCGGTATACCTAGTAGAGATTTTTAGGGAGCTTCACACATCACATCACATCACATCATCAGCCTGTGGACGTCCACTGCTGGACATAAGCCTCTCCTAGCTCACGCCTATTGTGGCGTTCATAGGAGGTTATTGGCCTACTGCTACCACGCTGGCCAGACAGGTTGGTAGAGGGTTTATTTAAAATTAAAAAGTTATAAATTTTTTACATGTTACGCAATAGCTTAGGTAGTATTTAAACTTTATAAACATAAACCTAAGCTTTTGCAAGTGTAGTGTTTAATTAATATTTAAAAGCTCAGAGTTAAAACGTTTGTAACTATTTAATTATCTATGATTTGTTTGATGTTTTTTTTTCTCCCAACGACGGTACGGAGACGGTATATGCGTTTGGGATGAGAGGTTGTTTGTTTGTTTGTTGTGCAAACCAATGTTACCATTTATCTCCAAAACTACTAATCCGATTTTGAGGCGGTTTTCAGTGATGGCTTCGAGTTCAATTAAGTTTTGATCGTCGTAAGTTTTTTATATACTTCCCCTTAAAACCCGATAGGCAGAATAAGTTTGAGATTCGTGCTCGAGCATATTGATGTAATGCATGCGCGAGAGCAAGCTCCGCGCAAGCTACTTACACTTGATCACATGGTCCATCTGTTTGGCGCAGGGGTTCTAACCCCACCTTCTGCGCCAGAGGTCCCGGGTTTGATCCCCGGACAAGACAAATATTTGTGTGCATGAACATGTCTATTTGTCTTGGTCTGGGTGTTTATATGTATATTATGTATGTATTTACAAAAAAAAAAGTATATAAGTATGTTTATCCGTTATCTAGTATCCATAACACAAGTTCTTCATGATACTTAACGTGGGCTAGATAATTGGTGTGATTGTATGGAAATATTTATTTATTTATTTATCTATATAAAAAGGTAAAGAACTTTAATATTCCATGACATTATTCCATTCTATTTCATATACACTTGATGTATAAATATATACACTGGACCGCAAAGAAAAGGGGTCGGTTAAAAAATCTTCAATATCTTCAATCTAGGCATTTTTATTTATTTTACACATATTAAATTAATTTTTAGGGTAAAATGGGACCCTATTACAAAGACTCCGCTGTCCGTCCGTCCGTCTGTTCGTCTGTCACCAGGCTGTATCTCATGAACCTTCATAGAAAGTTGAAATTTTTACAGATGATGTATTTCTGTTGCCGCGATAACAACAAATACCTACTAAAAAAACAGAATAAAATAAATAACAAACGTGATTTTTTGCTGATTTTTATAGATAATGGTACGGAACCCTTTGTGCGCGAGTGCGACTTGCACCTGGCCGGTTTTTTTTTATTCAAGCACATTAAAATATTCTTTAATTAGTTTTTATTCCAAAAAAGATAGGTCAGGTACTTTTGAAGATTTTCTAACCGACTCTTTTTTTTTGCGGTCCATTGTACTAACGGCCGTCCGGGTTTACCCTGTGTGGTTCATGTTCCCGTGGGAATATCCGGATAATAAGAATTCAATGTTTTAATCACGGCTATCTAGTTTCTGTGTGCCAAATTATATATTAATAATATTACTTATATTGTTTCTTTATCATCAAGACTTCTTTTGTACATAATACTGTTTAAATATACAAAACATGAATAGATCGTCATTTATGATAGCTCTACATATCCGAGGATAGAATCATCGACCCAGTTTACCGCTTTATTTGCAGATATTATTCAGGTATTAATCATTCCTGTGTTTACGTATGCTGTATTGAAATTTGCATTTCATAGTTTTGTGTGAATTTAATATCAACTTGTTTAGCTATTAATGGCAGACTTTAATTGCTTTTATATAGTATGAGCAGTAGTAGCTCAGAATATCTAATTAATTACCATTTGATAGAATCAGGCGTTACTTGACGGAAATCCATATCTTAGTAAAAAGAAAAATATGTAGCTTAATTCCGCAAGAAAACTTACATGCAATGCAAGATGCACCGCCCGCCCGCCGCGCAAATAAATGCAGATGCAACACAATGACACACCTTGCACCTTCACCGACTACTCTACACGTGTTTCGCCCACACACGGAGCTTCCTCTGGAGTCGTTAGACCATACAATACCAACACAGAGTCATAAGAGCATGAGTCTCGGACCTCGGTGCAGTGCATCTTCCATGTAAGTGTTCTTGCGGAATTAAGCTACATATTTTTATTTTTTTACTAATTAATTACTGTTCCATATTGGGCTAATTGGGCTAATTATAGCATTAAAAGTTCTCAATCTATTTCGTAATTTATTTATACTACCATTGAGTGAGTGATCTTACCACCGGTTTCCTTACAATAAACAATAATTGCTTTATTTAAAAACCGTAAGCAATTTTTTTTTCTTTTTTACTTTTATCAATTTACCTGTCAATATTTTAATGCCTCAATGGAGTAGTGGTAAGAGAACAGGTATTAATGCTGGTCACAGGTATTATACCGGTACCAAGGGTTGAAGGTTAAATTGGAACACTATATTTCGATATTTCTTCATTCATTCACAAACGATTTTGCAGTTCCATGTCCGGTCGGCAAGGGCTAATTTCGCAAACCATGCATAATTATGCCAACAAAACTTCGGTCTTGAAACTGCCCTATACAAAATGTTGTTGACGTTTTCAGCTTTTGCAAATGTATTGTTTTGACGTAGACTACAACTGTTAGTTGAGTTCATTATTTCTGTTCAAATGTGTATTTAAACCACAGATTATATAATACTGTTTTAAACGTAGAATTATTCTAAGTTTAAATAGACGCAAAACAAAAAAGTGAAATGAAGTCTTTTCGTAAGACATAACACGCTCATAACACGCTAATATCTAAATAGTTTTTACAACATTCTTATTTTTTTTTCAGAACATCTCAATTAAATATCCTTCCAAGCTCGATAAACATAGTAAGCTGATAGTTACACAGACCATTTCACAAAGACCTTTCTAACACCAGAGCCCGCATAATCAGATACCCACTGGAACGATGTTGGACGAAAATGGAAGAATAGTTCTTTGAGTCCATTATATATTTTCTGCTTGCCATCAGAATAAAGACCTTTGTGTCGCCCGCTCTTGTGAATTTTCAAGCATTCGCTTTTATAATTGAAGCATAGTAACTACGGCACTTTTTAGGCATAGGTACAGTACCCGGAACTACCCGGTAAATCAGTCGAATTTTTTCAGGGAGCGTTATTTCCAAAAAAGTAATACATAAGTACATTTAAAGAAAACTGTTTTTAGTTTAACACAAATAAAATAACTTTCATAGGTACGTATTTATTTATTTGGTAATTTGAATAGGTAATACATTATTTCTTTAGCCTTATAAGGTACTTTTCTAAAGAACGGTTATCAAATAATCACTACTGCTCAATTTTCATATCACAAATAAAAGAACAATTATGAGTAGGTATGTATCTTGTTTAGTTGTATTTATCTATCCATCTAGTTGATCAAGATTTCTTTAAACCCTTTATTTCTACAGCATTCGCTGTTATCTGTTACCTGAAGATTGACTGGCAGAGAATACTTTTAGTATTAAGTCCGCCTTTGTATTTTACTTTGTGTATTTTGTACAACAAAGTTCAATAAATTTAAATAAAACATCAATTGTATTTGATATTAATAATAAATGTTTTCTTTGAGGTTGCAAATATGCGTTAAACAAGTGCGATAATATAGCATACAAATTATGTTGTTTGATGTTTAAATACCTAATATCTAATTGCAGCGACCACTAAAATGTTTGTTGGATTATTTATTTGTTTATTCATGAATACGGAAGCCATCTTGGAAAATCAGTTTGACCCAGTTTCAATTACTAACCAGGAAGTTTAACCCTTGGTTGTTCTGATGGTTAATATTAAATGCGTTTTGCAAAATTTGAGCATTCAATACTTTAGGAAAAGTTATTTTTCTATTTAACTCATCTACTTTCTTATTTTCTTAAATTTTGCGTTATATTAATTGGCAGTTTATAGATGTAAGGGACATTTAAAATATTTACCAAATGGTAGGTAAATACATTACCCACATTTGGGTAAGGTTCGTTCAGCAAATGTGCACTTCATTCCCCTTTAGGGGGTGGTGCAATTCGGAGGACAGCGATGGCCAGTTATCCCTAAAGTAGACGGTCGACTTCACTCCCCATCCCTCTCTCGGGAAAGCGAATCGGGACGCGTCGAAGGGGAAAAAATAGGATTATGGAGACTGCAACAATGGCCCCACATTTATACAATTCTGTCGATATGCAGTGGGAAACCGGGGGGGTTGTAGTGGGTATGCCTGCCAAAGGAGAGCTCCACATAACCCTGCATAAGGGTATGCATAATGCGCATTTCCCCTCGAAACAAAAAAAAGGTTCGTTCAGCAAAATGTTTTTTTTTTTCTCATTATCGATCCCATTCATTAAGGTGCTGTATTTAAGCAGAAGAATTATTGAAGTGACACGCACATAGTGAAAATCAAATCAGCTACGTCATCTATTCCAGGGGCGTGCATTGGTTTTCCAGCGAGGTAGGCACTATAGATTTTAACTAGTCGTAGTTTGTTTGTTACTGTTTCACGCTAAAACTACTGAATGGATTTGGATGAAACTTGGCACAAAGATAGTAGATAGCCTGAATTAAAGCATAGGATACTTTTTATCCCGATATTCCCGCGGGAACGGGTGGAACAGCGGGCAGCCGCTAGTAATGATATAAATTCGCATACCACTTTTGCCGTATTCTTGAGGCTGTAAATAATGTTATGTGAACATGCTTCCTAGGTATGAATGGATAATTTTCATAGGCACTGGCGGTCGAACGAATTTTTCACCACCACAGATATCTCAAAAATGTATGGATAATAAACATGATTCTTAAAAAGTCGCTTAAACAATGTCATTTGAGCGATAGCTGTAGTAGCTTAGCCCGTTGTTAGTTTTGTTTTATGTCACTTCACTCACATCACTCACGAATACCAGGTTTAATATACGAGCAAAATAACAACTGTTCGAAAGGTTACGTACGTAATTTCTGTAAACAAATCCAATCCTCAGCACAATACTTATTTTATACACAAACACACACACCAACTCCTTTTTTCATAGCACTAATACTAAACACGAAAGGAAATTAACAAAACAAGTAAATATTAATGTAATTATCGAATTAACTCGTGCGGGCGTAATGTCAACAAACAAACTAAAAACAAAAAAATGGCCGGCACGGCAGCACTCTTGTTGCAAAACTTTTCTATCTCGTATTAAAAAGTGTGGTTGAATTGAAAATGTCAACAAACACTCTTATGGCAGCGCAATAATGTTGAAACTCGTTCAACTAAACTTGCAGAGCGAGCTATGGGAGCGAGCACGAAGCGAGTGAGAAATATGGGGTCGGGGGTCGTCTGTTTATCTCGCGACAAGTTCATTCGGCCGCCTAGCCGCCGAGTAAGCGTGCTTACCTAACCCAGTTAAATTGAGAACGTCATGTCTTAGGACGACGACGTTCACATTTTCGGTAAACATTATACGCGGTCGTAATACTTTGACCTTGACTTTTTATAATTTATGTTGTATGAAACGCTCTTGCTTTGAATAGGCAATCCGGAGCCTGCCTATTGTAAGTATTTAGCGGTAGGAAAAATTACGACGTTGAACAAGCTATTCGTTAGATGGCGCTGTTTTACATATTGGGTGAGGTGTTGAATAGACATTTTGTTATAGAATATCTGAACCATATTGAACTAAATTAACTTTATATTATTAAATTAGTGGCATGTTATTTAGGTTTTTAATGAGGTAGGCACTGCCTAATTGCCTATATGATATGCACGCCCCTGATCTATTCACAAACCCTACAACGGGAGACTTTGTGACGTAAATAACCAGCAAGAAACTCCTCAAGGGCTGTTTTTTAGTCTACGTCCTATTTCGTACAGAGTCGTCAAATTGAAAAATGACCCAAATATTGAAATGAGAACGCGCTTCCTACAAGCGCGTTTCATCTTAGATACATCATCGTTGACCTATCTATTATTGAAGAAAATGTTATGAAATTTTATGACAGACACCGCAACTAATTCAAGAAGATGATTGATATTTTATAACTCTATGTAAATGTTTCAGTTTATCATGAACACGGCCAATTTTGGAGTGGAAAGTATTCATAAAAAATTTAACGGTTTTAATCTTTTAAGGTCTCGAATTTAAGGTCGGATCTTGGCCCCGTTTATGAGGGCTCCATAAAAGTAGGATTTACCTTTGCAGAAGTTTACATCCCTATAAATATTCGTATTCCAAGTCATTCTTGTGGTTTATCTTTAAGTTATAAAATATGATAGTATTTGCGACAGATTTGGTATTTTTTTTTTAATGCACGTCGGGGAGACTCTTAGCCTTCATGATACCTGATGTAAGCCGAAGCGAGCCTCTCCCGGAATCCTCAATCAATCACTGAGGAACTGGCTATCTTATCTCTAACTGCCGAATCACAACAAAGCTGAAAACATTGTTGTTATGGCGTCAGACTTAGATAAGATGGTGGTAACTAGCCAGGCGCACTTACAGCAACTCCTACCACCAACTAAACCGAATACAATATGTACCCCCGCTGGGAACCCGGGGCCCCTGGGTCTCATACAGGTGATTGTACCACTAGACCACAGAGGCGGTTAAAGAAGAGGCGGGTACAGGAAACGTCTTGTACTTAGCTACACAAAAAGTAGATTTGTATAGATAAATACTCGTACTGTATAAAACAAATATTTAATCATGTACGTACAGTCACGTGCAATGACATAGGAACACTAAACAACCTTGTCACATTACAATATTAAATGACATTTTGTGAATTGAGAGAGCTTTGTTTTCGTGTGCGTAAATGCGATAAGGTAAATGTATATATGTCGCAGCAAACTGGTTAAATCAGCCGTTTAATTGGAGGTCTATCCTGTTAATAAAACACCGGCACTCAATGAAATGGCTACGGGACAACTAGCCAAGTCGAATGAAACGTTTAACAACTTGGCTGAACGTCATATTTAGCCGTCTCATTAAATTAGATGTAATTTAAGATTCAAACTATTCATGAAAACTTGTAGCTGGCGGGCGGCGGTGCAATATCAGGCACATTTTAATCCAACATTTTAATTGTGTTAATATTGAGTTTAATATGAATCATCATCAGCCTGTGGACGTCTACTGCTGGACCTAGGCCTTTCCTAGCTCACGCCTATTGTGGCGTCCATAGAAGGCTATTAGCCTACTGCTACCACGCTGGCCAGACGGGTTGGTAGAGGGTTTGTTTCAAGTTTTCCTTCTCTCGCACAGGTTTTCAATGCATCGATCCTCTTAGTCGACTCTTACGACATCCCAGGCATATAAGGGAGTGGTGAAACTTGTATTCTTAGGCCGTCACCACACGGCACACATTGAGTTTAATATATCACTTGCAAATAAGTTGAAAGGAAAAAAAACACATAAAATTGCCAGCTGATGCGAGCTATCTTACGCCATATTTGTTTTCGTACCGCAGTGGCAAAACATTAAACAAAATTTAAATCACTTGGCTGATTTTACGTTCGCCATCTTCAAAGGGCTAACTTATAATAAGCCAACTAGTTGAACGTTAAGTGATGCTGTTTCAATCAACGATCGGCCTAGACATTCAACTGAGTGCCGGCGTTTAATTAACAGTCTAGCCCTCCAATTGAACGGTTGATTTAACCAGTTGGCTGTGACATATACATCTCCTCTCTCGTGTCTGTACAACCGACATCAGCATATTAGTAGCATGCGCACCTCGACAAAGCTTTCTCGATACTGCGAATTGTCTGTTCCGCTCACACCGTACTGACACGAGCGGGACAGACATAAGGATCGATAGCGAGTCGCAGTGCGTATACTACGCTAGCAGGGCCCGTATTCACTATGACCACCAAACCATATGACCATAATATGATGTCGTAACCAAGTACGAGACAGGCGTGGTTTGAGTAAGGAATCGATAAGTGGTCATAGTGAATAAGGGCTCACTCTAATATCGCGACAGTTTTAGATTTCTTGTAATTTTTATTTGAATTTACTAATATCTCTTTTTTCTATAAACATAGCATTGAAAGATCAACAATTTGCCTAACAATACAATCTATATACTTAATTCAGGTTCGCAAAATTTGTGACGACTCGATAGGGACTTTGGCGCGTAGAACGCGGCCGAGTAAGGTATCAAATTAAAGGTACTCGAGTCTATTTGTTCCGAAAACTATAAAATATACAAAATGTTAAACGTGATGATCACAAACTGCAATTAAAGATTTTCGCATAATTTGGAATTTTTCGTCGATCGACGAACCCGAGTATCGGGTTGTAACCGCCATAGTAAATATTGAATATCAAATCTATTTTCTGATTGAAGTTTTAGTCCAATGCTTTGAAGTATCTACTTATTCAAAGCATTTTCCTGCTAAAATTAGTTTCTTGCAATTCGAATATAATATTGGTCCATTCATGTTGCAGTATTATGAGAAAACTTTTACTGCATAGGTACTCGTACAATGTAACGAATATTCGTGAACTTTCTTATTCATATGTATCCAATATATTGCAGCAGGTTAATAGGTCTGTTTGTTGGAAGTGAAAAAAGTATTAATAATAATAATGTTATAAGCACATCTTAAGTTTCTTCGCGCACTCATAATTGAAATAAATCAACCCGTGACCACGGCAACTGAAAAGGTGCCGAAACGTCGGGAAACCAAAAAACCTCAAATAATCGAAAAATTATAGTACCAAATATATATTTCGGGTATATAAATCGCACTAAATATTTCGCAAAAGTTGTTTTATTTCAATAATAATGTTTTCTCAAACATGCATGGAAATGTTGTCATTATTTTCGAAATAAGAACACGCGAAGTATCGAATTTACGGACAAAGAAAATCAAATCCATTGCAGGAGCGTTTTTTGAATTTGGAACATTACAAAGAGTATTTAACAACTCCAGCACGCCGTTTCATACAACATTGCTGGAGCGCTGTAATGTTACAAATTCAAAAAGACGCTCCTGCAATGAATTTGATTTTCTTTTAGTAATTATTAAATGTATAATATAAAAAGTATGTTTTATTTCCCTGCATTCTTTTGAGAAAAGCACTATATATGCCTCGGCGGAAATGGCAATTGCCTGTCTCGTATTAGTAAAGTCCTCGCCTACGGCTCGGCCTTCAAACTCATACTCGACCTGCAATTGCCTATTTCACGGCCTTTGCAATAATGTACTATTCTTACACTCACACCAATTAACCTAGCCCCAAAGTAAGCACTGTGGCTTGTGATAAGGGGTACTAGGGTAACGGATATAAATACATATAATTACTTATACTTTAATAAGTACACTCGCGAGCAATGAAAAAGTTCCAGTGACATAGCACCAAATTACTCCTAAACGGGAAAGGCTAGCCGTCTGCAATATTGAAGTACATTTAACAGCGATAGATAGATAGATTACAACAACATTAATACTTTAAAATAGATTTAATTTATGAAGCTAGGTTCTATGTCTTAGGAGATATTAAGTTGTTTGTCGTCATTTTGTGGGTAGAACTTTTTCATTGCTCGTCAGTGTATTTATGTGTAGAAATATGTATAAACGTCTATGACTTTATTTTATATACCAAGTTCCATTCACTAAATGTTGACCATTGTTTTACGCATTTGCCTAGGTATGTGATTCCGATATTGAATTCGTTCACCCATCCAATGCCTTACCATTACAAAAGTCGCTTAACTTTTAAGATTACAAATAAACATGCCACCACACTATTAAATTGTACATAAAAAGATAGCTTTAAGTAATCGGTGCTATTCCGCCATATCCGAGTTGCGTGTTCACAAATCATAACGCTGGTTGTGAAAGCGTGCTTATTGTTTTAAATCGCCGCCCGCCCAGTAATGTGACAGTGGGCGGAAATCCGCCTACGTAATGTGTGAGAAAGAATAACAATTTATCGGCTGTCATTTATACTGCAATCATATTATTTTCCTTACGTACACTTGATATTTATTTACAACTAGTGGGCGACCACGATTCCCGTTCCTGTGGAATGTATAATAATAATAATAAATAAATAAATAATAAATATTTCCATACAATCACACCTAGCCCAAGTTAAGTATCATGAAGAACTTGTGTTATGGATACTAGATAACGGATAAACATACTTATATACTTTTTTTCTAAATACATATATTATATAGGTACATATTAAACACCCAGACCAAGACAAATAGACATATTCATGCACACAAATATTTGTCTTGTCCGGGGATCGAACCCGGGACCTCTGGCGCAGAAGGCGGGGTTACCCCTGCGCCGAACAGGTCGTCATCATGTATGGGGTTGAAGCTTTTTGTGTGTCTTTCATCCCAATCCGTTCAGTAATTTTTAGGGTTCCGTAGCCTAATGGCAAAAAACTAAACCCTTATAGATTCGTCATATCCGATGTATGTCACAACCCTTTATTACTCGCAATCCGGTTACGTAATGTATAGAAGGTATAACAATTTATCGGCTTATGATAAATTTTAAATAGAAATATATTGGAAAAAACAACTCGACCACAAGTGAATTCTCAGATGGAATTTATCAAAGTATAAAAATAGCATTGAAAAATGCAAAAATTCAAATATCATAAATTTAACCGCTGTTATTTATACTGCAATCAAAATAATTATTAACTTAAACTTTATTTTATATAAAGTTTTACCTGCGTGGTTCCCGTTCCCGTGGGAATATCGGGATAATAAGTATCCTATGTTCATAAACAGGCTATCTTCTATCTGTGTACCAAATTTCATCCAAATCCGTTCAGTACTTTCAGTATAAGAGCTAAGAGCATGAATATAGCTACATGAAAACTATCTTAAGAATCCATCCTTAATTTTTTAAGAAATATAAATGCAGTCCGCATTCCCAGATTCTGAAACAAAAATGTAGGTACATACAGCAGGAAAATGGGCAATTCTCATAAATATTTTTAAGCCAATCGACCGTGATCGTGATCCTCATACACTAATTTTTTTAGCGAATGTATGGAAATAGTTTTAAGCGAATCCTATTTTTTCTAGTGCTTATACCTCAGCTGGTGGGTTTGATCCTCGTATGAAACAGGATCCCGATTCAAAGTTTAAAAAAACTGTAAATTTTTAACTACTGTTGACTAATGTACTCACTACATTGCCTCTGTCTAGCCGTGGAACGCTCCGAGTGTAATACCTACCAGGAACGACTTGGCCTGAATAACGTATTATTTCCTAGCGAGACTTTTCCACACATTAAATTTATAAACCTCCCCCTTATTACTCTATTCCAGCATATTTAGGTACCTTATCTGCGGTTCAATTAACTATGAAATCTTAACATAATCAGACTTCTTGATAAACAAATAAGCACGAACATTCCTTTGAACGCGTGACGTTACCACCGTATAAAAATATTCAGAACGATGTAATAAAAACAATTAATGAAATAAATAACCGGAAAATTTCAGTGTATGCGGTTGACATGGATTAGAATAATGCGTACTAAATGTTATAATATCTATGCAGTATTTTTTCAAAGGTAAAAAAATATACACAATGACAACAAAGAAACAGGGAATTAATCACATAAAAACCCTTTTTATATAAAAATGAAAACCGAGTTCCAAAAACTAAAAAGCAAAAAATAAACCTTTCGGAGTCGATGCCAGCCAAGGTACTTTTCGGTCCTACTGTTTTATTTTTCCTGGCTTGGCTGGCACCGACCCCAAAAGGTTTATTTTTAGGTTTATGAAGTAGGTTTTAATTTAATTTTTATTTTTTTTATTTTACAATTTTTAAAGGTAGAAGAGGTCCCTTGGGTATGCTAATAACCTTATGTCAACTCCTCATCACCTTTTACCGGTGCAAATAATGAATAAATAAATAAATACTTCATCAACAGCTCCACTTCATCACATTAAAGTAATCGTATCGCTTCCGTGTAATGCTAAGTATTTAATAGTTCCGATGACCATTTGTGGTCTTCATTATCAGTTCCACTTCACTAAATGGTGCTTTCCGGAAGCATATGCATAAGTAACTATAGAAAACACCAAAATCGCTATAGGAGTGCCTATGATATTTGAAGAGTTCCCTGGATTTCTCCAGGATCCCATTATCAGATCCTGACATGATATAAATGGGACCACATGGGAAGTATACCCTTTCGAACAAAAAAAGAATTACTCAAATCGGTCCAGCCGTCTTCGAGTAATCGAGTAACATACATAAAAAAAAAAAAAAATCCGTCTAATTGAGTATCTCCTCCTGTTTATTGAAGTCGGTTAAAAAGTTGATTTATTCAATGAACGTACTGTTCATCGAAAGTCGCAAATTTGAGATTTTGAAGTTTCTCTTCCTTTACAATTAGCTTTTGCATTGATAAGACCTCGTCAAAGTTCAAAACTAAAGCTTCAACAAGTAAACTTGTAAGCTAAACTAAAAAAGCTGGACACCATAATAACATATAGGTACAATATGTCTTTGCATAAATTTAAAATATATGTTAAAAAGTCACTCTTAAGCAAAGGTTATTACAAGGTAGATGATTATTTAAAAGACCAAAATGCATGGATGTGATACTAACATAAAACATAACTATTATAAATTAGATAAAAGGAAAATATTCTAATAATTGAATATTGGAAAATTTTCCTCTTATATTAAATATATTTCAAAATTGTAAATTTGTGCTTGGCAACAACATGTTCCATTGTAAATGTTGTTGTTTCTGTTAAAGCTGATAAGTTTCTTGCGGCCGTTCTTCTTATCAGTTAAAAGATGTCCTGAATGGCTGGTAGGGAAAAAAATTTGTGGACTATTCGAAAGTACTTATCTATAAGTCTATTTGAATAAAAACCTTTGACTTTGACTTTGACTTTCAATCGGGGTACTTCCCGGTTGATCAGTAGAGTTTTTTTAGGAAACATTTTCTCGGAAAGAAAGAAATAATTTATTATTCAAATGAAATACCTATTAATGTTCTATTATTTGCGATATAAACGTTGTCTATATATCTTGTATTTTTTTAAATAAAGCTTCCTAAAACTCTACTGGTCAGCCGAATGTAAATGTAGTTTCCTTACATCCTAGTTATTTTATCAAAATAAATATCGTGAAACCCTTCATGTGTATTTTTTTTTTTACAAAATTCAATAACTTCACCTATAAATAGCGGTCTGCTAGATTGTTGCACACATCCATAAGTTTCTTTACATTCTAATAATTATATTTTATAACTTCTAAAAACATTGTAAATCTGAAACAAAACTTTTACTTCCCCAAAAAAATAACGGTCTGATACTAATATAAATCCTGCACACATCCTTAAAGTATCTTTACATTTAAATAATTATATTATTCTTTATCTATCGTTAACAACATTATGTAGGTATGCTGTTTAAACCTTTTGTAAAACCAAACTTACTTCCTCACAAAATAACAGTCTGACAGCTATACTAGGAAACTGCACCATAACACAGAACAGCCGAAAACGAAATTGCTTCCACAAACACCTAAAGAAAAAAATAAAAAGCACCAACAGTCACATTTGCATGGAGTTTCGTGTCAGGCGAAGAATGTGGCTGCGATCCATTGTGTCCGACAACTGACTTATTACGACTCGACGACGGTATTCTTTTATTAAAAAAACGAAGGCGTTTACTACAAAATAAACAGAGCTATTGACATATCGCGTTTGGTTGTCGGCGCGGAAACAATCAGCAAGCGACCCAATCGTAGAACTCCCAATCCATGTCTCGCTCAGAATAAAAGACACCTCTAAACTTTAAGCATAAAACAGCAGTGTACTCCACTTGAAAGGTTTCTATAACAAACAAGATTGATTTCTTCCGTGTCGTGGTGGGGTGTTTAGGTCGCGTGCCCCACTCGCGTGATTTGTGCGGCGCGGGTTAGCGCGTGACGTTAGGGAACCTTCCCCCACAAGGGAGTTGGGGGGTCAACTAGCCCTCGCATACCAGAGACGGGTGCAGTTACATGTCCGACCCCGTTTCGCTATGAAACGGCAGTTTTATTTCCCTTTTAAGTCGAGACAAGACCGAGAAATCAGATTGCAATGTTTCTTATTTCGCTCGCTGACAAAAATGTTCATGTTTCATTTTTATATAATATTTTTAAAATAGTAGACATAATAGACCGAGTTTTAAAACATTACCTACATAATATATTTCGGTATGTCTTAGACTCAAGACTGATCACAAACATTTATTAATGTCAATTTCCTTTACCAGAAATTAATTTGGAAATCTACGTGGAAAAGTTATAACTGTATCTTCTAAACCGTTATATTTATGTATATATATCTTATACTAAAAGAATTGTATGCCTTAACATCAGGTATGATGAAGGCTAAGAGTCTCCCTGTCGTTCATAAATAAATAAATTGTAACTTTAACAATCGTCAATGATTCAATCAATGATTAGGTATAGGACATTTTGATTGAAATGATTTAACCAAATGTGCTAAATAAACACAATTATCTAAAACATCAAAGCTTTACATGCAAATGAGTTTTAAAACACAAGATATATTTCGGTATGTCTAGACTGATCACAAACATTTATTAAAATACGAAAATCTACATGGAAAAGTTATAAGTGTATCTTATTCACCAAATAAGGACATAGTGCTGAAGGTAATTATGTTTTAGGAATTGACTTATATACAAACAAGCATATTAGGTATTTCCTTTTTCCACAGAAATTCCGCCAACGACCAACGTTCTGTTGAGTGGAAAATTTATTCTTCCACTCAACAGAACGTTGAAAAGCTGTCACTGTCACATCAGTTGTTTGACTTGTTTGTCACAAAGTACTTTATTTTCGATTGTGCTTCTTGTGCTTTTGGAGTTTCACCCGAGTTCTTTTCGTAATAACACGTGCTGTGAGGTTCCATTTTTAACTCAATCTACCGTACAATTTCTAATTACAAAATATAATTTACTTGACATTGGCAAAATTGGCGTATTTAACGCGAGCACGCCATTAATTAAGAAAGAAGAAAAGAAGACTTGTGCTTATTCGTATCACAGATTAGTATGTTGTGACAACACAAACTATCGCGTAATTTTAATTAGTTTGTTGTGTAAGTGAACTTTCAATTTTAGTTTTTTAAATTTCAGTTTTTTTTTTAATCTGTTATGTACAACCAGTGTGTCGATGTGCGGTCCAAAAAAACATTTCCTTTCTTTCTATCCATTACAGTTGTGTAAAATAGGACCATGCTTAGCACTAAACTATTTGCGAAAAACTAAAAATTCCCAAACAGTTTAATTATCAAATTCAAAAGTCTTCAGTTATGCAAATTCCCTTTCCCCACATAATTCGGGACATTCGTAGACAGAACGGCATTAATAAATGATACTTAGTAGCTAATATCTCTCCCTAGACCGGGTGACGTCGCGAGTTCTCGAAGGCAGTTGATTATCGTAAAACGAGTTTCATAAAAGAGAGACGTCGGATAGACTTTAGAAGTAAATTCGCTGGAAGTGGCGTCATTCTTTTTTAAGTCTGTTCCTCCACTGACAGGAACACAATAAGGAGTTTCTGTTTTTATTTACACTTTCCGCAGCACCCTTCACTTTTCTATAATGAAAATATCATATGGAATTTCTATTTTCATTCCCTCTTACAACAGCAGTAGAACACCCACTACTCGGTACTGGAATATTGGTTGCCGTTTGCGGACCCAACATTTCGAAAAAAAACACTTCTGCTCGAATGCTTCCATGGACGAACACGATCGTTCCGCTTCCAACATTCCAAAATGAGCCAAAAACTATCCGTGTGTGTGTGGAATCTTACGTAGATTTAAGTGAAACGATGAAAATGTTAAATTTTCACAGAATTTATGATTTTTTTATTTTTGCATTTTTCAATGCTATTTTTATACTTATGATAAATTTTAAATAGAAAAATATTGGAAAAAAATAACTCGGCCACAAGTGAATTCTCAGATGGGAATCGAACCCATGACCTTTGGATATCCGGTCCAATGCTCAATGGTCCAAGAGCATTGGACCGGATTTTTCTTTTTCTATTTAAAATTTATCATAAGTTTTCACAGAATGACCGGATTTACTGTTGTGTTCCATAGGCCCTACTGGCATAAAAGGATTGCGATGATTTACAATAATAATTGAAATGTCATTTTAGCCCAGTCCGATAGCCGCTGGGGTAAACGGGACCTTGAGTGGAGATCGCGTATCGGCAAACGAATTGTCCTCAGACATGGTGGAGCGACAATCTTCACAAGGACATGTTTAGTAGGTCTGTATAAGGAATCCTAGTGTGATGATGGATGAGACTTGAAATTAACTGTACGTAAAAACTTTTTTGGATCATTTCCAGTCTGTCGGCGTATGTGCTCTACAGAGGACACCATATTGGTACTGCGAACTCAAGTTGGGATCTAATTAAAGTTTTGTATGAGGTGATGAGGGTATTCGGACGCTTGATATCTCTAAGTCTAGATTACCGCATTACGAAACCGTACATACGATAGGCCTTTGATATAATATATATTAGTTATATGCTGGTCAAAATGAAACTTCGTATCAAGCACATCCCCGAAATCCCGAACGCTAGCGACTCTTTTCAGAGCAACACCGTCCATACTAGGGCTTTCGAATACCCGATTTTTCACAATACCAGTATTAATACCGAAAGTTTTGTTTTCTCAATATCGGGATCCGGGATACCGGTATTGAAAAAAAACTAATTTTTTCATTTATCATTATTTTTGGAAGTAGAAAGTTTTCTACAGAAATACGTAGAAGCTATTTCTCCACAAAAATTAAGTGTTGCAAAATCATTTATTTATACAACGTATTTTTATCAGACCATGTAAGGGTTTTAATCAGATCATGTAAAAGACTTAAATGACCTATACATTTTTTCCCAAATCAGAAGTTTTTTTTTTACTTTTCCATAATTTATTCGGCAAAAAATTTTTTGAATGGAATAGACAAAAAAATAAACCAAAGTTATAGGATATAAAAAACACGTTGTATAAAAGTAATAATTACGTCACCAGACAAATCAGTCCTGTTTTTCTACAAGAACACCGACAATGAAGCAACTCTTTGACGATTAAGGAGACTGTGGAGCTTGGTATTTAAATTTCTGACTATAGTCTAAAATCCTAACCTCACTGGTTTTCCTTAACGGCATATGTCAGCTGGAGACACGTTTCTCCAGCTAACACACAAAAAACAACAATGAGTAATGAAGTTGTAGTTGCTCCTAAAATATTACTGTCACGCTTGATTGCTCCTAATATACTTAAAAATATGACATGCTTACAATTTCTCTGTTCTATAAGGAAGCTGTAGACACACACACGAGTCTGTCCGCTCAACCATGGCTTCTCTTAAAGAACGGGTTTCCTCCCCTTTGGTTTTTGAACTGGATATATCTCTCCGTAACTGTGCATATCCAACAGGAACTGTTCATTGATATGCAGCAGGCTCTATTCTTACTGCATATCATATCACAAGCAGGTCATTGATATGCAGTAAGAATAGAGTCGCGGAGATAACGGATCCCTGAGGAACTCCGATATCAATAGCTTTAAGGTCAGAGGAGCAGCCATCAACGACTATTCGATTCGGTGCTGGTATTGCATGGTCTAACAAATCCTGAGGATGCTCCGTGTGCGAGCGAAACACGTGGAGAGTAGTCGGTGAAGGTGCAAGGTGTGTCACTATTTTTCATTTGCATTTATTTGCAGGCAGGCGGGCGGTGCATCTTGCATGTGTTTTTCCTTGCGGAATTAAGCTTCATATTTTCCGTTTTCTACTAAGATATGGATTTCCGCCAGGTAACGCCTGATTCTTATAAATACTCGAATCGAACCTCTCTCTATTAAAAAAAAATATTACAAAAGAAGCATAAAAACAATTTCTTTCAATCACTATCATCTCGACAATATACCGCTTCTTAATTCTAGTTTTTATTATTTTATAATTAATCCAAGTAGTTAAACCACTGAAATATCGATTTGAAAAATTTTAATATAATAAAAACAGTTAAAAGGGTTTATGCGCGGCAGGGATTGTCTATTGCAATGAGTTTTATATTAATAATAAAATAAAATCACTAATACCGGGATCCCGGTATTAGAGATTTCAATACCGGTATTGAAAATGTCTAAAAAAGTCCGGGATCCCGCTATTGGAAGCCCTAGTCAATACTGTAAGAGAAATTCAATACTCTCAGCTTTTTCGTGAATGGCGATAATACGACGATTCCAGCAGTGGATGATGATGGGCCTATGATAATCTATTCTAGACCTCACAATTCGAAGATCATTTAAAACATCCTTGTCAATATATAACAATACGAATTAAAAATATAACAATGAAGAGTACTTCTAGTAAACCGTCCTATATCCCCAACTCTTGAAAAGCGTCCACAGAAGCAGGGGTAAAAAAGAATGAATATTACAAATGATTCAATTTTGTGCGACATTATTTTTTGTTACTCCCATTCTGCAGGCGATTTCTTTGGAGGAAATCAGTTATGTCGTTTTGTTCAACAGCTCTAATGGTTGCTGAGATCATGTACCTAATGCAGTTGCTGTAGCTTGTTTAGCAGTCCTAAAGGTGACATGTTTCACTGTAGTTTGTTTAGCAGTATTGTAAATGTGACTTATTCTGTCTCTCCTATCGTACGAAGATTAGTGGCCACCTCTGTTTTCAGAGTATATCAAGCCGCCTATAAGGCCTCTGACTTGGCTTAACGACTGTTATCAGATGACAACAGCCGGGTCCGACGGTTTAAATCTATACTACATAATAATAATAATACTTTAACGGGGTCAATTCTGTACATTGATAAAAATTACTCGAGGGGTTTTCTTTAAGGACTTGTACCATACCAGTAGTAGTAAGTATTCTTTACATTTTTATAACATATTACATTTTTTTAAATTTTTTTTTAATTTTTAAAATAATATTCGAAAATAATATTTTTTTAATTTTTTACTGTCTGTCTGTTTTCCGCGTTACAAACAAAAACAACTGAACGGATTTTGATGAAACTTATTTTGATATATAGCTATTATCCCTCGGCAATGTGGAACCATCCAGTCCAGCCAAACTATGAGCGATATGAAAATAGCTCATAAGGAAAAGTTGCTCAAGGTCATGATAATTTTCTATTGACGTAAAAATATCGAAGGTCTGGCATACCTGATGTGGAACCCTAGCAGCCTAGCTTAACTATAAGAGATACAGTTATACTCCCTTGTTCGGCGTGATAAGTATTTTCTTTTGATATACAAAAATCGAAAGTCTGGAACTCCAGCAGCCTAGCTAAACTATAAGAGATACGAATATTGCGCCTTGGGGAAAGTTGTTCAGCGAATGAGCACTTTCATATTAGGTTTAAAAAAACCGAAAATCTGGTAAACCTGATGAGGAACCCTAACAGCCGTGCTAAGAGTATAGGTATGAGATACAAATAAAGGGCCCGGGCGTCCGCGTGATGAGCACTTTCTGATAACGTATTTGATATTGTAAAAAGCGACTGCATCGCGAAATATGTTGCTGCTGGGTAAGGGTAGACCATTTGCGACCTTATCGATGCTGTATCGCGAATGAATCGCGACTAGTATCGCTGCAAAAGTTCCTATGTGTCAACTTTGCATGTCAAAAGTTTGATCCAAGGTCAAAGTTTTACGATAAATTTTAAATAGAAAAATATTGGAAAAAATTAACTCGGCCACAAGTGAATTCTCAGACGGGAATCGACCCCGCGACCTTTGGAAATCCGGTCCAATGCTCTATCCGCTGAGCTACCGAGACTTGCGAACCAATAATCAAAATTCTCCAATACTTTTATATTGTTACATCAATGCTAGGAATATCCTTGCATTCGAAAGAAACATCTTTTCAGGTGTTTAACGATCGATTAAGTTGCAACTGCCAATAATTTATGATTTTTTGTAATTTTTACGACCTAAGTCAGTTCGCATGAGACCATTGCCATGAAAACACGCGTCACTCAGAAACGAAAATGGTTAATTGTAGGTATTAATGGTTTTAAGTGCTTTCTTGCAGAGACACATCGTCCATAACATTTACATACGTTCGGTTTCAATAAAATATCTACAGTAAGAGATAGGTTTATTAGAGCTTTGTTGCCTAGAGATCTTGTCAATCAACCCAAAATAACAGCGGTTGCTAAGTAACATAACCAAGAGAGGCCTATCTCTTGTTAGGGATAGATTATTGAAATAGGTAAATCTCGCTCGTGACGTCATATCGTGGTACAAAAAATTCGACTCGCTAGGTTCTCATACAATTTGAAGATTTTTTTTCGTCTATCTCGTTATAGGTCTGTGGTTATCCTACTAATATCCTACTTCCTACAAATATTATTAATGGGTGAGTATGTCAATTTGTTAGTTTATTTGTTTGTTTGTTACTCTTTCACGCAACAACTAATGAACTGATATGGATGAAATTTAGCACACATATAAAAGATGGCCTGGATTAAAACATAGGCTACTGTTTATCCCGATATTTCCACGGGGACGGGAACCACACGAGTGAAACCGCGGGCAGCCGCTAGTTTTATATATTTTTAACCGATTTAATCTTAAATACACAACCCCTCTCACAGCCCTTTGGACGCGTGCAGCTCACACATTGTTTATTTAGATAGTTTAGTCATGTTTATTTTATTGTTTCA
This sequence comes from Chrysoteuchia culmella, assembly GCA_910589605.1. Lineage (NCBI taxonomy): Eukaryota > Metazoa > Arthropoda > Insecta > Lepidoptera > Crambidae > Chrysoteuchia > Chrysoteuchia culmella. Next base: position 16,664,728 of record OU342653.1, read on the forward strand.
CTTTTTTGTTATTGTTTTATTTGTCCTTATCACTCGTCCGATGTAAGCCCTTAATGTAGTGCTTACCTACCTTTTGTCCTTGGGTGGGCCTGGCGACCTGTAGCTCAGGTTTCTACTGCTGAAACCTATTTCAGGCACCAGTCCATCACAGGTATAGGAGATAAGTTAGCACTACTTGATTGTAAGAACCCTATTTATGATGGAAAAAAGTATAATTTTAACATTTTAAAAATCCCAGGAAAAAAAAAACTTAAAAAAAAAATATCTCTATCGGTCGCGGGACCCCCAACGTATAATATACCCTTTTATTTGTGGTCCCCCGATCGAGAGAGAAATTTTATATTTTTGAAGTATTTATTTTTATTTTCATTTCGTCCTTTTTAAATTACACACAAAATTTAAAAAAAAATCGCATTGCAATCGCTTAATTCGTTTAGGCACTACGAATATTTATGTACAGAAAGACAAATTTTTTTTGCCGTCATTTTTTTTTTTTTACTGTACCTAAATTTGCCCAGGGTGTACATTATTTAAGTCAAAAGGCCAGCTTTGTATCTTTTACCATTTCGGCAGGCAGTTGACCATCTCCATAAATGGCCGGATGGATTTTCATCAAACGTGGCTAAGAACCATCTCGATTAATTTAGCTTTCAATTAAAAAAAACCGCATTGAAATCGCTTGATTTGTTTAGGCTCTACGAATATACGTACAGACAGACAGGCAGACAGACATAGGCTTCAAACTTATAACACCCCTCTTTGCGCTGCGTCGGGGGTTAATAAAGTTATTTTTATTTTTATTATTTTATTTATATGCAATTCTCACAAAAGTAAAGCTAACACATAAAAATACAATAAAATCAAAACCTTACTGCTCAGCAGAAAAATAAATTACAATACAAATGGTACAACTTACTTACCACAAATCGAAACCAAATAGTGAGAAATCGTGTTATTTAAATTCACGAATCGAATTTACTAGTCGAAATTTAACATTACGGTTAAAGATATAGCTACATAAAAAATCGAAACTGCTAAACCGAGCTTATTCTTATTCAGGGCGCAGTTTGGTTGCTGCAATCAACAAGAAAAAGCTTTTCATGCTCGTATAATCTTATTGAGAGACTATCCTGAGAGAAAACCTTTTTTCTGTATGTATCTAAACGATGAAGATATACTCCGACTTTTAAATAAATGTTGTAAGCAAAAAGCCTTACACAAGTTTTTTTTTAAACTCAATGATAAAGTAATTTATTGGTGAATTCTTAACTAGAAAATATCAACTAATAGTCTCCAATTGCTCAGCAGAGGGCTGATTATCTAATTAAAAATCGTTTCAGTTTCCAGTTATATTAGCATACAGTTTGAAAGACAGCAATGGCAGCGACAAAATTGGTTGCTATATAGGTGATTTTATGTTAAATAATCAGATTGCCGGATTCGAATCCGCAATCCTTGTGTGCCCGACCCAATGCTCTAAGCATTTTAAGCTATCAAGACTTAGCGTAGCGAGTTTCAAAGCGAAAATTAGTTAATTTTTTCTAGTATATTTGTTACATAAAATAGCATTACAAATGCAAAAATAAAATATACTAAAGTAATTTGTGTTTATTTAATTAAAATAGCGTATCTAAGCAAAAATACCCTGTGTCAGGTGGCTTCGCCCTTCCCTAAACTAATATTGTTAAGTTTTTTACAACACTATTAATTAACGAGACAAATATTTTGCATTCTCATTTAACAATATTTGAAATACAGTGTAAGAGCAAACGGTTGCTTATTTCAATGAATAAGTGAAACGAAAAAGTTTCATCAGTCCGATCATCGAACGAAATAATCGAAATGTTAATTACATTCTTGCCCTTACGGATCAGAGAACTTTGCCCTACTCTCTTTGCCCATTTGCAAAAGGAGATGTCCCAATTTGGGTAAGGTTTAGGTACACCATAAAAGAAAATTGAGAAAAAATACTGATTCCGAGAATTGTTGTTAAGGTGGTACGACTTCCATACAAACAAACATTGCGCATTAATTGGTTCATCATACATTAATAATTCATAAATACTTGTGCAACTAACTCGTTACAGTTATTTGTTTGCGCGATATTATTAAAAAAATGTACTTTCATACATGAGCTATATAAATGCGATGGGTCACACACACATACGTAGAATTATTGAAATTATAACATATTAGTATATTCGTGTTTTATGTATAAATGTACATTTTTTTATTGTATTCGCGCAAACAAATAACTGAAACGAGTTAGTTACGCATGTATTTATGTATTATTAAGGTATGATGAACCAATAATTGTGTAATGTTTGTTTGTATAGAAGTCGTACCACCTTAAGAGACGATGAAAACAACAGGTCAGTACTTAAGTACTATTTACTTTAATCATATTGTATTTTGTTTTACGAATTTATTGTCATGTTTTAAATTACGTTTGAATGTACTTAATAAATCACTTACAGCTATTGTTTATCTTTTTAGGTAAGACGCTGATAATTCTAGAATAGTCAAAACACATGAGGATAGTTGGAGTCATTTTATCTAGTCATAACATCTCAACTGTAACCTAGGGCCAAACTCCATGCATTTTAGGATAAATTCTTCCGGATTACTAACAAAATAACGAGCTTGTACTGTGGAGTTGTACCATCCATTGTCAAAATCTTCTGAAGAATTTTCAAAATCGTTTCAGAAGTTCCATAGATTATAAACAAACTAACAAAACTCTAGTAGGCAAGAAACACCCAAAGCAACGAAATATGTATATTGAAGATGTAAAACATTTTGTGTCCTATCCTGTGGGTATCAAATCCACTACGACATAAACGGTAGCCCAATGCTAGAACGGTTGAACCACTACGACTACACCAAAGTTATCGTCTCGTCACCTTTACCTTACTGGAATACAGTATATCGCAATATATCGCGGAAGAAATCGGAGGCCGTCGCTGGTTCAAAAATTAAATAAAGTATTGGAAGGTCGCCAACTTATGGAACAGGGTCTTTTTACATTTAATACTCTTAAGTTTGATGTAGTGGACTTCAGACGCTATAAGCTTTTCCAGATTAATACAGTTTATTTTGCTAAGAGGTTTAACTAAAATTGGTTCGGGGAAATTGATGTTAAGTGAATTTTTCTTTGAGGAAATAAGTTAGTTAAGTCTTGATTTATCACGTAGGGTGAAAAATTTAACAGTATGGTATAAGTCTGACATTGACTAGCGGATCGTGGTTTCAGGCGTCAGGGGACAAAAATGCATCTCTAAAAATATTATTTACATTTTGTTTTTGCAGAAATACATATCATTTTCAAAATTAATCCTTAGTCTTAGCTATTTACACAATCTTAATAACCACATTATAAAAATAAGCATTAAAATATCAAATATTTCATGTCGTCATCAGCCATTTTTTTATGTCCCCACTGCTGGGGCACTGGCCTTCCTTATGGATAAGGAGAACGGAACGGGAACGAACACCACGCGAGCCCAATGTTGATTGATGGGTTTTAACGACTGCATATGCAGCCGGGACCAACGGCTTCACGTGCCTTCAGAAGCACGGAGTAGCTCGAGCAAGTAAATTTTTGGTCACCCATCCCATGACCGACCATTGCCAAAGATGCTTAACCTCAACAATCGCAGACCGAGCGCGCGAACCACTGCGCCACATGCTCCTCTATTCATATTTATATTTAATTTCTATATATATTTCATGTATATTTTTTAAATGTTTGCCACGCATTCTTCTTCTTCTTTTCGAGTCGATAGCAAATCTAAACTGTATGGGCCCAAAAATCAGCTACTTAGACTGCAGCATCAGTTCCACGCATTTAGACTATTACGTACAACGAAAGTTATCTGATGCGCCATTTCCACGCTAGCTGTTACCCTGAATCAAATGCAATTGTTCCAAAAAAAGGGATTTTAATTTTTCGTCCAGTTTTCATGTAACCGCCACCAAAAGTGGCATCATTTCCAACGCTCAGCATTCATGAGGAAGTTTTTATTATGCCCACGTCGTTTGTCATACGGAGACAGAGGCAAACGTTAATTTGACAAGGGATCTGCTTCCACAGTGACCTACTTGTGTTGGAAAGATTACGTTATTACCAGCACAGTAAAATAAGTTCATACGGTACGTTATCTTAACCTTTTTTTAAGAAAAGTTAATTATTATTATTGGAGCCACGCGGTACGCAATACGCGATAGGGCTGCCCGCCAAACATACCACACGCATACTGCGTACAACACTTTCACAGCGTGCGTTTTTAACCGCGGCGCTATAGAGTAACTTATATAATATATGGTATAGAGATTAGCTATTTACATCCGTAGGGACCTAGTGCTTTAAATCCAATTTATTTTTTGGAAAAGTAAATAAAAGAAACTCTGTAACTTTAACAAATGTATTTAGAGTTATAAAAAAATAGAGCATAATATTCTAAAAACTTTTTCAAAAAAAAAATCAAATGCTGTTTATAAATTGTTATAATACTTTAGGCATCCGAGTCACTAACACAATTATATTGTCACTAAAAACGAAATTACTTAATTAAACACTTGCCCTACAGTTCAAAACTTTTCTCGTCTTCATAACAGTCCGAGTCGTAGGTGAAAAACACATTAGTTTATCGAAAATAATCAAGTCGAAACGAAAACCAGCAAAACAGAAGTCGGAAAATGTCATCAGGTATTTTTTATTTATTTATTCAATAAAGCAACAGGCTAAAGTCAAGACCAATGCTGCCTAGTCCTAAGATATTGCAATCTCCAGTTTTTTTGTGTAGTAATTCAATAGTTTGGCTTTTCGGCTCCTGAATTAAGTCATCATGCTAAAAAAATGTTGATTATTTATTTTATATAGCATGTAACATTTCAATTGAGTCTTGAAAATGTTTTGTAAATAATAACAATAAAGACACTAGCGCCACCTAATGAGTAAAGTCAACACTATGGGACCATCTTCTCCGTCCATACAATATAAAAATATAGGCACTGTAATGCCCCTGCGCGGCGCATTCGAGACTAAGACGCTTGCCGAGCTCTCGGTGAGACGAGCCACGTCGGGTAGTCGCGAACGGGCCTTTTGTAGGAAGATAAAATACTGTTTATATCTTTATACTGTGTTACCAGGCACCCTGTCATAGTTTTTGTCCGTATTAAGTGTTCCTTGAGCTTAGCTTCATAGAGTTTTCCTGTGGAGGTTTAGCGTAATTGGGTGAAAGAACGCCTAGTCTGATCAGTGTCTATTTCAGTTACCTTCCTTGTTTAAACTGTTCGTGAGTAAATCTTTGATATGAAGCTAAAATACTGTCATGGAGTGGATATGCTTGGCGTATACTTATTTTACCGATCCTTTGTAATTTGGATGATAACAAAGATGTTTAAAGTAATAAATAGGCATCAAGTCAATAAAATGTCAATAAAAGGTCATTGATGTTCAATATTATCAAGGCATAGGTATCAAAACAAACTTGTTATTAAAATATCGGATAAACTGATACGACTAAATAACGATAAAAAAATATTTGTTCTGGAGTCATACCTACTTTATTGGACCAGGTAATCGTAGATATTAAACTAAACCATTATTTTTTCCAATTATTGTTTTTAATAAAGCAAACAATGACTATTTTGTATGCAATGTTTCGTATGCGATAAATATTGAAGATCTATGCTGCGGGCCTACCATCTCTATTAGAAACCATCATGTTATAATAACGTTTTGTTTGCGTTTTGTTTTATTGAAGATGTCACATATTATAAATTTTTAATTTTGCATTTTTACAATACTATTTTTATGTAATTAAATATTAAACAAGAAAATATACTAGAGCAACTTGTCTCATGTCGTCCTGACAAGAGACAAGTTGCTTTTTTCTAGTATATTTTCTTGTTTAATGTCACATAATGACACATTTCACATTTTGGAGGCGATGATTAAGCGAAGACGTCACAAAACTTCCGTCAAAAACAAGCTTACTTTAAATGACTCGTAGTAAGAGATAGCATGGTAAGATTGAAACAATACTGCGCTAAGAGATAATAGGCCCCTGAGCTCTCTACGTTGACATCAGTAAAATAATGAACAGAAAAATACTACGCTCGATATCAATGCGCTGTATTATATGTTCGCAGGCTGTGTGTATTTACAACTTTACTTCGAAGCCACCGTTCATTGGATAAAGGACTCCTATGGATTTCAACATGTTTTTTAATAGCACGTCAAAGTCAATACTTTTATATGGTCACTAGCTTGCGTCCGCGGTTTCACCCGTGTGGTTCCGTTCCCGTGGAAATACCGGTAGAAGAAGTAGCTTATGTAACTCTCCATTTCTGTTCTTTCAATTAACTTTATGCCAAATCCAGTCGTTTAGTTGTTTAGTTAGGGCGTAAAAAAAAGACAAACAAACACACTTTTGCATTTATAATATTAGTTAGGATAAGAATTGTGCAGAGTGTAATCACACATATCACGAGGTTGAAAAAGAAAATAAAAACATAAGACTTTTTTAGGCTCGAAAGAAACAATCTTAGTTAAAAACACATTGATATTCTTTTCAACATCAATTCTTACTTTTTTCCAGAGCCTAAGTATTACATCCCAAACGGCCTGTAGAAACGTCTAAAAAAGACAGTAAATAAACAATTTGATACATAGAATAATTCGCCAAATGTGCCTATTTCAAATTAAAATGCACAAGTGCTATCCACTAATTCAACTTTTTTACTCTAACGAACTTGATGAGTTCGTAAAAATCCTCATTCCCCATTCCCCTGGGAACTGCAGAATCTGACAGACTCAAAAGTTCACAGCGGCAAAACTAATTGGTCCCACAGCCCATGATAGTCATAGTTGATGGCCCTCAAGGGAGAGACCTGGAAATTTGCTAAGTAAATAAAATATTTGCAGTCCGAAACATGGAACACGATTGTGTTGCAGTCAGTTATAAAGTTGGTTGTGTAGTGTGTAGATTAAATACTGCTTTGTTATGCTAAACCTCTAGTACCTAACCCTACTTCACATCATCAGCCTGTGGACGTCCACTGCTGCACATAGGCCTCTCCTAGCTCACGCCTATTGTGGCGTTCATAGGAGGCTATTGGCCTACTGCTAACACGCTGGCCAGACGGGTTGGTACAGGGTTTGTTTCAAGTTTTCCTTCTCTCGCACAGGTGTTCAATACGTCGAGCCTCTTACACCCATATTCTAAGTCATTCCTCCAAAACTTACTCGTCCTCGACTTAACGAAACCTCATTGAAAACCTCTTCGAAATACTCCTCGAAATCGGTATTCTAAGTCATAACTCCGTAAGGACCTGGAGGAGCCAAAGAGTACGTAGCCACTCCGTGTGAGGCCTAGCGCACAGTACCATTTTTACCCACGACGAGGTTGAGTGGAGAGTAAAAAGTTTTAGAGGAACGACTTAGAATATGGGGGTTAGTCGACTCTTACGACATCCCAGGCATGTAAGGGAGTGGTGACACTTGTATTCTTAGGCCGTCACCACACGGCACCACCAGTTTGCCAACCCTACTTGGCAAAGGACAATTTTATTTTAAAACTAAATTTCGCCTGCGGTTTCATCCAAATGCTTCCTGTTTTCGTGAGAATACCGTTCTTTAAACTAACTCTATATCAAAAATCAAGTCGTTTGGTTGCTTAGTTAGGGCGTGAAGAAAGGACAAACAAACACACTTTCGCATTTATAATATTAGATAGGATTTTTAAGTCTATCTCCATACTGAGCCCGAAGTCTCGGGATCGATCTCCACCGTGGAAAAATTAAATTCGCGGTGTTGGCAGTTTTTAGTCATTACCATAACTAGAAAAGTGTTTTGTCTGAAACGTCAGTAACTAGAAATTAAATAATAAATAAATAAATATTTCCATACAATCTCACCAAATTATCTAGCCCACGTTAAGTATCATGAAGAACTTGTGTTATGGATACTAGATAACGGTTAAACATACTTATATACTATATTTTTGTAAATACATACATAATATACATATTAAACACCCAAACCAAGACAAATAGACATGTTCATGCACACAAATATTTGTCTTGTCCGGGGATCGAACCCGGGACCTCTGGCGGCGTCAAAATAATGTAATCAGTAATCATAAAGCAATGACCTAATAGATTTAGGTACTTATACATTGTCAAGTCATTATTATTCCAATCATTTTTCAAATGTTATAGGAATTTGCTCACTCTGATGTCAAAATGCAGGCTGCTAATGGCTAAGGTAGAAGAGCAGTGGCCGCACAGCACAAAGTCATAGGTTCAAGTCCCACCCACCTAGAGGCAAATAGTTCTTCGAGTAAGTATTTAATTTATTACTACTATATTCCTCCTGAAATACTACAGTTTCAGGAAAACGTAACGCTCCATAAAACAATACAACTAATAACTTTATAAACACAATGAATACTTATGCGAGACTAACACTGGCCACCAAACGGCAAACGGGATACTCCAACCGACCAAATAAGCGTGGCACACATCCCTTCCTAATTTACACCTAATCTAAGCAAATAAAGGAGTCAACACGTGATTACACGGCTCTAAATATACCGGTTGAAGTGAACGCACAAACCGAGTGCGATTTTATGATCCGTGAATATCGCACAGGCATTTCTAGATGTTCGGATCACATTTTTATTGTTATGGAAATACGAGTTTCCCGTTAGTTGGAATTTCAAAAGGGTCGATTAGGACGTCTGGTTTGGAAGGTTGTGCACAATACGGAACCCCCTCCGTTATTTGTAAGATGTTGGGGTTACTACATTCCTCTCGGGGTCTCCGAATTTTTAGACGCCCGATTTCTTTGTGTGAGACTTTTAAAGTTCGCGCTTCCGAATTATGTTTCGGACGATTTAATTCTGACGCGGTGTGAATCCTTTCTTGGGGGAAAGTGATTTTATTTGACATATACTATATTGGCGACCAAATAAGTTGGCTGTGTAGTGTCGGCTTAGAATAGCACATGCTCGTGAACGGGTGCCGCCAGCGGAAATGTGTCTACCTCAGTCTGCTTAACTTAATGCTGTGCTTAAAGCCTAAATATTTTTATCTAAAATAAATTGATACTGACCTGTTTGTACCACACAACTTGCACTATAGTAATCTTGTAATGCGAGAAATGTTGTAATGTATGATAGACAAGTCTTTCTTTGCCAGTTAAAATATGTTTACGGTTACAATAACCATAAAATGTAATATTTTAATTAGTATTTTCCTTTTGTGATGGAAATTGACCTTACTGATATGTTAAGGTCACTTTTCAATTTGACGACTCTGTATGAAATATAACAGGGAGAAAAAAACAGCCCTTGACGAGTTTCTTGCCGGTTCTTCTCGTTACAAGGTCTCCCGCCGTAGGGTTTGTGAACCGATGGCGTAGCTTCTTTGACGTTCATAAGTGCTTGTAACAGCCTAGACTGAATAAATGATATTGACTTTGACTTTGACTACCCCCTCTCATCCCGTGGGTATCGTAAAAGGCGACTAAGGGAATACAGCCTTCAGGAGACGGGCAGCAGCGTCTCCTACAAACTTGGCCATACTGCGATCACCAACCCGCCTGCCAAGCGTGGCGATTATGGCAAAACCCTCTTTTTGGGGAGGCCTATACCCAGCAGTGGGTGTTATGTGGCTGAGACGACGACGACGACGATACTATAGTGGTATTTCGTATAGACGTTCCGACGGTTTCCAATAAAAATGTAGTCGTGGTGCTATACAAAATAATGTAGAACCTATGACCCTTATTCCCATGTAGGTGTCCCTCCCATCATGAAAGCATAATAAAACAGTTACAAAAACACGGACTGGACGGACGGACGGTCTTCTGATGAGATCTTGGTGCTTGCGATCGCTAACCCGCCAGCCAAGCAATTAACGGCGATGTCACGGCTAAAAATGAGCTTCCGGTCAATACACTACCTATAGAAAAGACTCTCCCTGTTAAAAAATATTTGATGAAAATTATAGAATAGTGAAATATCCACTCATTACCTTAGAGTTTAAACTCCGAATAAATAATTACTTTACTTTTAATAATAACTATTATTACATTTAATAATTTATACATACGCGGCGAAAGATAACATTCTCCTTTTTTGAAGTAATGTGGAAGTTTGACATAAAACGAGACGGTTGCCAGATATCACTTTCAAAGAAATATTAATCTTCTCGATCAATCAAACCGCTTATGGTTGACATAAAATGTATTTTACCATGTTTGCGTATAACCAGGCTTGATGATGGATAAGCGAGCTCTAAAAAGAAACACAAAATTGTCCTAAAAATTTGCTTTGAAACATTGTTCCATTTTCAGTTATGAGTTGGGCACATAAAATGTTACAACCTATAAAAAATCAACGCAATATTTTTTTTTGACCTCATAATATAAGGTTAAATATCAGCTGTAAAGTTGGGCGAATGTTAATAAAAATAAAAATATAGAGGACGACCAGCCCAGTCGTTGCAATAAAAAAAGGGTAATAAAATTATATCCTACCCACATCTTTTATTGTGTTGTCATGATATTCATAATGTAGATACGAGAATAAAAAAAATAAAATAAAAATAATCTTTATTCATCTCATACTACTTAACGACTTTTCAAGGTTTAACATAACTGTTGATATTGTTTAGTATGAGATCTGTAAAAGTTTGTACCTATATGTAACTAATACTTTTACAGGTTCATTTTTATGAAAAATAGCATCATGCTCCATAAACGTATTGAATAACGGCTGATTAATTCACATTGAATAACAATCTCAATTAAGACATGAATTCCAATTAATTTTCAACTTGTCCATATAATACGAATGTCAGAGGAATCATTTTATATCCGAGCAATGAAATATAGGCACCAAATAAGATTGAGGGGCTGTTGCGGTTCTGACTCAAGTTAGAGATTTTTTGATGTTTTGACAGATTAAATAGAATAAAAAAAAGAATTACTCAAATTGGTCCAGCCTTCTTTCCGGTAATCGAGTAACATACATAAAAAAAAGATTCCGTCGAATTGAGCACCTCCTCCTTTTTTTTTTGAAGTCGGTTAAAAAAACCAACAAAGATAAAAAAGATAAACAATACATGAATTTGGCTAACTCATATTTTTCTTTATAGTCTTGAAAGTTAGTGCAGGAATATATTTTGATATGAAGTGTCGTAACTTCTAACGGTATTTTAGCGCCCCTGCTGCGTCATGGCGCGGCCATCAATAATACTGCGCTCATATTGGGCGGAAAATTCAATAAAATTTCACCAGTCGCATTCATAGTTTGCAGTGATCCGCGTGGCTTGTCGATATCATCATGTTTCCACTCCAACAGTTTACAAGTTCTTGGAGAAACAATGAAATGTTTCACGCAAAAACAAATGAAAAACTTTTCATTCAATAATTATTGAAGCAAGGCGATAGTCTTTTGTTTAGTTTATTGTCCGAAAGTTCAATTTCTACATATTTGACAACTCATATGAGAAACTGACGGTTTTTTTTATTATTGTTTGAGTTTGGGACCGTCATTTGTCCGATAACTATTAGCCAGCACAACTTTTAATCGGCGAATATTTCTTCAAAATATCTTTCACCTATAAATGTTTACTCGGCATTATCTTTTGCCAACGAACGTTTCGCCGGCAGTTGCTTCGACGGCGATCGCTTTGCCTGTGCAGTATTTTGTCAATGATTTTTTATAAAACAATATTATACATTAAAATAAAAGGCTATATTTGAGGCTATTATTTGATCAAAATCGAAATAGGGCGAAGGAAACAGGACCAGCAAGAAAAAATTGGTGACAATATTTACAATAATTTATTGTGATCTGCATGGTGGATCGGTGGGTGGCGTTTCAGGGTTTTTAAGAGAAGCCGAAGCGAATCGGAATGTATGGACTCTTCGTCACTGCAATTCATGTATTATTGTAAGGTCATCAACGACATAATGACACGTAGTTATTTGACAATAATAAAAAAACAAACAAAAATTACAAAATTTACAAAAAAATATATAATTACATCAATAAACACATGCGTACCAAACTGAGACTGATACATCAAAAACAAAAAATATATGTCAACCATAGTATTAAGGTTGAATTTATAAAATGAAAATGGTTGACTAAAATGTTGGTAAGTTGAAAATATGAACCAGCATTTGAAACACGGATTTCCTTACTAAATTCGTGTTTCAGGAAACCTATTCAGTCAAGTTATTTTTTCTCCCGTATTTAATAAAAACTCTAAGAACTTAGACTTAAATATAAAACTGGTTTCCTAACCAATTACAAGAGTAAGTACTAAATTAAAAGTATTTTCTTTTTACTTTTGCATTACAAGTTTGTTCTTGGCTTTATATCGAATTTCCTTGTTCGATTTCAAGATGATTTCAAAAGCTAACTTTCATGGTTATTTTGATCCTCAAAGGTACAGTACTTTTGCCACCGGATTCCATAAAAGTTATAAAAAGTCACAATGCTTCTTTGCTGCGATTGCGGTATATACTCGTATATCAAGGGTACCTTGACAAACTCCGTAGTAAAGCGGTATAACCTCGGTTTTCAAATTGTCGCGTGGTCTAAGGTCCTGGTATATGATTGTATGATGAATTTGTAGCTGAGCCTCAGTTGTTGTGGTATGGCTCCGGCAGTTAAGACGATACTCGGAAAAAGTTTGGACTTTTTGATAAAAATCTATTGGACGGTTATAGATTTTACAAATTTGGTGATAAGATATAAATTTTATTTTCATACCTTTATCTACATTTTTAAAGAACCAAAAACAAGATTACATGATTTTACTTCGACCCTTTTCGAAATGAATCCTTAAAAATGCGAAAAAATTGATTATTCTTAATTGGGGTTACATATAATTATACTATATTAAATAAACAAGCACGTTAAACCGTCGGTCCCGGCTGTTGTCATTTGATTACAGTCGTTAAGCCAAGTCAGAGGCCTTATAAGAGGCTTGATAAACTCTGACACCAGAGGTGGCCACTAACCCTCTCTCGATAAGAAGAAGAAGAAGATAATATACTATTGGAAATCGGTTTAATTAGAGAAGACCAAAAATATTTAGCATTGTATACGCGGTCGGGTCGTAAGTACTGTCACACATATCGTTATTTTTTATTTTTAAGGGATATTTAAAATCTATTTTTGATAATGGATTTATAGACATTCGAGGAATATAAAACCGAATAAATTAAAGAATTTTCTTTATTTGTTACTATGGAGTAAACGCTAAAAGGAGATGGGATCGTGTTCTCGGTTTACTTCGATGTTACAAAACAAGTCAAATTTTCAGTCTCGTTAAAAATTAAATATTACTCTGAGCTTTGCCTTTAGCTACTATTAAACTGTTGGGGAAAGATTCAAGAAACGGAGAAAGAGAGAAAAATGGTCATCCTGGTACGGTTCGGACGTTACCTGCGGTAAATGTAGTGAAGGTGCGTATTCGAAAAAATCTGGTCCAAAAAAAGAAAACAGCATGACAGACGGAACTTAACAAAACGACCGCAGAAAATGTGATAAAAGAAGACGTAGGATTATAGGCTAATTGTAGAAAAAAATAACTTCTCCTTGATACTTGTCTGAAAAAAATGTATTGGGCCGATCTCGTGTTTTGTTAGAACGGCACGCAGGAAATAAGCAAGGTCCGATCCTGTTTTCCGATGATTTTTTTTACAATGGAAGCGTACTGCAATACGTCAAAACAATTATATGTTATGCCCACAGCAGTGAAGAATCTAGCAAATGTGTTCCTCGAGTCCAGCGAGGCCAATTACCGCTCTAATATCGCTCTTACTAAATATAATTGCATTGAAAAGAATCTCAAACAAGACTAATCCAATGCAAACTTATATTAATCTCAGCTTAGTGTATTATAGTACCAAGGATCAAAAGATTATTCAAGACTATTTAATCTTTCTGTAAACCAATAAAGGATAATTTTTTTCTTAAATAGTCTTATAAGATAATCTTGTAGCTAACTAGAAGACAGTGAAATAAATACAAATGCTGTTGAGAATATATACGCTTGTGAAATCTTACTATTAGTAGAAGTATCGTGTAACTGTTCTGTTCGTTAGTCTTGTAGCAAACTTTAGGACTGAGATATGAAAACTAATGCTCTTGAGTATGTTACCGCTTGTAGAATGCTATTATATGAAAATGAATCTACAACAATGCCATTAAAAGAACGTTATTAGTAGAGATGTACTTATAATCTTTCTTTATATGTATACTTCCGGCCCCCCTCTAAAATTTAAACGGTAGCTTGCGGATACGTGAAAAAAATCAGGAGAGTAGAACATTGACTGAAAACTAGAGACACTTTACGTGTTAACGAGTAATAGTCGATAAACTAAAAAATATTAAATTTTGAAAAAGTTGTCATATGTACAAATTCCATTGAGTGTCAAAAAGAGAGTAATTAATTTAAGTATAACCATTTAAAACTATTGTAAAGGTTAACTACGGAACCCTATACTGCGCGTGGCCCGACACGCACTTAGCCAATTTTTTGTTTCTTATTTTAAACTAGTGGTTCTGTGAGAACAGTGGACCTCCCTTTGCAAGTTAGAGTGGATATGCTATAGATATTTAAAACTTTATACTCCGTTTTGTTTTTTTTTTTACGAGTTTGTCCGTTAATTCATAAAAACAACAAGAATAAATGCATATTTAGATTAAACTATTTGTTTATTAGTTGTTATTTGTTTATTAATAAACTATGATTGCATTTCGGACAGCGGAAAACCCTAAAGCGTTTCCTCGCTGTAGTGATTTGAAAAAAAGTGTGTGTCGTTCGGCAGCAAAGCTTGCTCTTTTTAGCGTCTCGTACCTTTGAAACCCTCGCTACGCTCAGGATTCTATTTTTAAACCACTCGTTACACTCGTGGTTCAATCCTAGAATAATTCGCTAGGTCAGATTTCAGTTGAGGTAACGCGCGTGCAAATCATAACTTTCCAGCCTTGCATAACAATAGTACATTATTGCAAAGGCCGTGAAATAGCAATTGCAGGTTGAGTATGAGTTTGAAGGCCGAGCCGTAGGCGAGGACTTCACTAATACGAGACAGGCAATTGCCATTTCCGCCGAGACATATATAGTGCTTTTCTCAAAAGAATGCAGGGAAATAAAATATACTTTTTATACATTTAATAATTAGGTACTAAAAGAAAATCAAATTCATTGCAGGAGCGCCTTTTTTAATTTGGAACATTACAGCGCTCCAGCAATGTTGTATTAAACGGCGTGCTGGAGTTGTTAAATACTCTTTGTAATGTTCCAAATTAATAAAATGCTCCTGCGATGGATTTGATTTTCTTTGTCCGTAAATTCGATAATTCGCGTGTTCTTTTTTCGAAAATAATGACAACATTTCCATGCATGTTTGAGAAAATAACTTTTAGTAACGACAATGTGTATTTGTAAATTTCGTTGCTTCTGTTAAAATCTGACAAGTTTCTTGCGTCCGTTCTTCTTTTCGGCTACAAAATGTCCTGAATGGGTGGTAAAGAAAAAAATGGACGATTCAATAATATTACCAATCAATTTAGTTGAATAAAACTTCTTTTGACTTTGACCATGAATTAGTCAAATTTTAATAAAATAAATATAAGCAAAACTTGCTTACATCTAAGTCTAAATATTAAACAACTTTCAATCTCGCAACCCAACCCAAAACCCAAATCTGCGAATAGTTCCCAAGTTATTTTAAGATATTTATTTAATCTAAGCATTAATAACTTTGTTAAGGAAATTAATTATACCATGTCTACTTACAATAAGTGTTGTTAAACTAATCAAGTCTATTAATTTAGGATATCCCACAAATATAAGCTGGTAAAGTTAGAACGTCTAATACTTGGCCCGCTCGCACAAACCATAATCAACATTACGTTTAATTAATCTTATTTAAGCTTTGTAGTAGCTCAGTATTTCAACCACACACATTAACAATGAGAAGGCCATGTTATAATTTACCAAAGCCAACCATTTGTATGGAAATTCGAGTACAAATAGTTATTAACGTATGAACTTCTAAACCATAAATTGCAGGAATTACAAGAATAATTTTATTGTGCGCCATTAATGCGAAATTATAATCTTAGAGGGTTTTAAGGCTAGAGTTGTTCATTAATGCAGTAGGTATCTCTGATTATGACCTTGGTATTAAAATTTATTATTTTAACGATATACAACAACGCTAATCTCGACGCTTGGAGGTGCGGCGCCGCCGCCTTGTGATTATATTGATTTTTATGATAAACTAAAGTATTTTTTTTATCTAGTAGGTACAAATGTTTACTTTTATTTTACTACTTTTCGAAATCAGACGAACAACGAACAACAATATTTTTTTCACCTCACACGCTCTGAAAAAGAGGTTTTGTCAATAAGTTTAGTCGTAGAAAATAGCTTTTTGCAGCAAAGTACTTTATTAATTTAATACCTAAAAATATGTCATAATGCGTTCCGAACGCACTATTGCCTTTTTTGTTACATTCTATTCTTAATTTTAAATAGCATTAAATTAATTATAATACTGCGTTTTGGTTTATTATATTATTTTAGTTCATTGAATCATAAAAACAATAACAATAAGATTAAACTATTTGTTATAAAAAAAATATATTAGGCTGGGTGAGATTTCACAACCTATGATTGGATTTCGGAACGTGACATTAATCTTTATTTTTAAATTGTCTTTGTTTTGTACCTCATGTCAGTGTCAACATTTACGGAATCGTTTTTATTGTTATTTATAAGTAACAATATATTCCTACTTTAAATAACTTTGAATTATGGTAAATTTTAAATAGAAAAATATTGGAAAAAATTAACTCGGCCACAAGTTCACGAGTTCGATTCCCGTCTGAGAATTCACTTGTGGCCGAGTTAATTTTTTCCAATATTTTTCTATTTAAAATTTACCATAAGTATAAAAATAGCATTGAAAAATGCAAAAATTACAAAATCATAAACTTTGAATTAACTATAATACTCCCATTTTTATTATTTTGGTTTTTTATATCACTAAAAGAACGAGAATAAGGTATATTTAGATTAAACTTTATGTTTAAAGAATGTTTTACCGGATGTTGACCGCGGAAACAACCATAAAATGTTCCTCGCTCTTGCGAGGTAAAAAATTGTGTGTTGCGCTCGGCAGAAAAGTTTTTAGCGTCTTGTACCTTTGAAATCCTCGCTTCGCTCAGGATTCAATAGAGGTAACTCGCCGCTAAATAACCAACTTTCCAGCCTTGCATAACAAATAACTATTCCCACGTTAAAGTGTTCATGTTAGTAGTTTTTTTCTCTAAAATAGCTTTCTATTTGCAAGCCAGTTCGGAATTTAAATAAAACCTTTTATAAGTTACCTCCTTGGTTGCCATATTTCGGAGTAAAAGATCGTTCCATTTTTAAATTACACGACAGAGATGAGTTTACTATGTAATTTATTTGACCGCTAAACACGACAGATATGGATTTTCATACAACTTTTGCCGGCCGCTGCTCGCATGTATGTAGCCAGTACAGCAATATCGAATTATCTCGAAGAAGGTTGTCAAAATAATGCTCATATTTCCAAGCATGTTAGAGAAAAAGCCTTTTTTGTTGACAAGGCATAGCATATTTGAAAATTATTGTAGGCGATGATGGGCTGGCAACCTGTCACTATTGCTTCCGCGGGGCCGCGTATTGCTATGACGCTAGCGCCAACAACAATTTGGTAGCAATAACAGGAATTAAATGAATGTGCATTGTAGTTCATCGTTTGTTCGTTAGAGGCCACACTGTTGATACGTTACTTAAAGCAATTATCGCGCAATTTCTGCTGCTGTTGCAAAAATAGGCAATAGCCCCGCTGAATTGTTGTTCCCAGAACATCGCACAACCAATGACAAAATGACGACATATACATACCTACGACACCATCGTTTAGGTATGTGTCGTTATGAGAGTGATCTTTGATGGTATGCCAACTCCGCAAGTGATTTATGACGAAATGGTACGTACGTATGTGTATTCTTAAAACTTATTAGATTTGGATATCGTTATGGTACTTACATGTTAGGAGTTCCAAACTAACGACATTTTCTGGGCACAACGTTCTTCCTCGGAGAATCTCCCCTTTGGCTGGGTTTGTGTCGAACACATTGTCTTCTCAGTAAATTAATTGTTTATGAATAGCTTGCATAAAGGCTGTCGCTGGCTATTTTGATTAAACAACGCAGTAAACTATGACTTTCAGGGCCATATTCTGAAGCTCCTATTTTGATATTCGTTTTTTATTTCCTCAAATGTGTAATACATTATTTTTAAGAATAGGTATTTTATTGTTTTAAATAAAACTATTTATCTGAATATCATATTAAACAAACAAATTTGATTTCTGAGGTCCTGGCTGGGTTTCGAATTCCGGTAGGGGCAAATATTTGTATGATGAATACGAGCATTTGCACCTGAGTCATGGACGTTTATATGTATTTCTACACATAAATACTTATATATATGTATATATAAGTATTTATCCAGTATCCCATAACACAAGCCTCACAGTGCTTACTTTGGAGCTAGGTTTTTTTTATTATTATTTTTTTATTTATTTATTTACACCACAAAAAAGTTACAGAAAATACAATAATCAGATTACTAGATCACTAGAATCAGATTACTATAATATAAGAACTATAGTTTTCACAATCCTTATTTGTGGAGACTGGTGAACAATAGTAAGTAAAAGTAGTTGTGTTACAAACGACCAATTGGTGTGAGTGTAATGGCTTGCGCAGACGACGGACATTGAAGGACTTTTTGTCCGCGACTCGACCTTATTACTAAGAACATAAAGTTGAATAAATAACGAGGACCATCGCGTACTTTTCACGGATATACGCGATCTAAGTTGAATCTAATTTGGTTAACAATAAAGACGTGTCGCGGACAAAAAGTCCTCCATTATCCGTCGTCTGCGCTAGCTCTAAGAAATATTTAATGTATTTATTTATTTGAATTTAAAATTGCATTTGACCTCCATGTACCGCATAATCACCACCTAACCTTATGTCAACAAATGCATATTAGGCTAAACAAGCCGCCATCAATCAATCGTCAAACCAATGACGGCGATGAAATTTTCGTTTCCAAAGTTTCTAGCTTCCGGTTTCATAGCAGACACTAGGAATAGGGAAAAGGAGATATAGATACTGTGCTAGGAGAATTTAGCCGCTTTAACGGCCTTTTCGGATGTAGTCATAATATCCTCCTGCGGGTTATTTGGAACTATTTATATTTTGATCGAAAAAATTTAACGAAATATTAAACAAGAAAATATACTAGAAAAAAGCAAATAATCACATGTCGCCCTGACGGGATCGAACCCGCATTCCTTAGGAATCCGGCCCAATGCACTATACTAGTTGCTTTTTTCCAGTATATTTTCTTCTTTAATATTTATCACAAAAAAGTTATAAACCTATAACTACTTCTTTACGACCTCCAAGTACCGTATAATTACCAGCTCACCCTGTCAACAAACGCATATTAAGCTAAGCAAGTCGCCATCCATCATGGCCTGATTGACGGGCGGCGTCAACCAATGATGGTAATGAAATTTTACGCCCGCATTGGGTGCATTTGTAACGGTCATTAAACGGTACATACAAGAGGGGTTTTTTAAATTTGTGAGACAATTTTTGCCGTTATTTTAAAGTGTTTTGTGATGATCCTTTCCATAGACTATCACCACCAGCCTTAGTTATGTCCCCAATGATGGGGCTCTAGCCATCCTTGAGGATGGATAAGGAGATTTGAAATTGAGAGGATAGCAAAAACTCAAAGGTAACATTCCTCTATTTTCAAATAGAAATAGCATGATACATATTAAACAAGCTTTGTCGTTTCTCCGAGTCATTGGCAAACAACAGTGCACATAATGCCATAATATTATATTTTTATTTATCTACCTGTATGACTTTTTATATTTATACATTTTATTGCTTTATATTTTTATTTATAAATTTTGTTATTTATCTATTATTATTTTACTTGTTTTTGACTGTCTGTGTCCTTTGTAAACCCCGTCAGAATAACAGCGCTACTGGGTCACTTTGCACATCTATTAGTGGCTCAGTAGCATTATACTGAGACGGGGTATTTATTGGCCCTGCACGCATTAATTTGTTTTTCATTTAAGTGTTAATATTGTAGCTCCTTGTATTGTTGTGTGTGTGTGTATCTTCTGTGTGTATGTGGCTAATAAATGTTTTTTCTTTCTTTCTTTCTTTCTTTAGTATATTTTCTTGTTTAATATGTATCACATAAAAAGAGCATTGTAAAATGCAAAATTAAAAAGTTATAATTAGAAATAGCATTTTAAGATTTTTTTAAACAGGTACACTTCCTACACCTAAGAATCGAATAGCTGAACACCAAAAAAAATTACAACCTCTACTAAACCTACCAATTGATATGGTCAATCATAATAATCAAAGCTCTCCTAAATCTTTCCTTAGGCACAGCGACGAGCAATAGGTACCTAATATTTATCATAAATCCTATCATACTAATATGTTAAATGTGAAAGTATGTCAGTTTTGTTTGTTTATTTATTTGTTTGTTTGTTGCTTTTTCACGCAAAAACTACTGAACAGATTTGGATGACATTTGTTATGTAGAGGCTTCAAGTAGTAGACTATCACATAGACTACTCTTTAACCCGATATTTACCCGGGAACGGGAAACATGCGGGTGAAACCGCGAGTGGCCGCAAGTACTTAATATTTCAAACACTATACAACTTTGTCACATTGCAATATTTAATGTCTTAAGTGGACACAGAGACCTTCGTTTTCCGTCAGTTTCAATGTGATAAGGTGGCTTACAGCCATCTCTTAGTGCAGTCTTGTTTCAATTATACCAATGGTATTTCGTAGTACGACCCTATTAAAATTTATTTACCGACGGCACAAGTTTTCCGCCTTCAAAGTGTGAAATGCGTCAAAATTTGACAACTTTAATTTGTTTGTTGGCAGGAACGATGATTATAGAAGTAAATGGAATTGAGATAGTTGTCTTTAGAAACTTACATTGTAATATCATAATTATTTCGATATCGATATTATTCTTGCGAATGTTCAGTAGCTAACTAGTTAAGTCCGCCATAAAAAAGTATCATCGAGTGTAGATAAGCACGTTTTTTGTAGGTATTTTATATCCATCCATTATTTACCTCAATGAACAGGAATGACACAATTTTACTTTGTGGAGGGTCATGATACGAAAACAAAACGCGTTCTTATGACATGATGGATTCTAAAAGATGACAGTAGGCCCCAAAGTTGTATAGCATTAACATAATTATTGCTCGTAACTGTACAAAATAATAGCTTAGTGAACAAAACGTAACTTTGCTCTAGTATGTTATTAAACCGGTTTCATTATTTAATTCACCTGTATACGTAGCGGCGCCATAAAATATGCTATCTGTTTCCGCCTGAATTGTTTCGCGCCTTGTAAATTGTGGTGCATCGCTTGCAGTGTTTGGGGTTGCGCGATTAATGTTGCCGCCTATTTCTAGTTCATGATTCTGGAAACTCTGTAAATTTTCCTACAAGTTAAAATTTTATTTATAGCTTAAGGTAATGTACATTCTAACGTGTATCGTATATTCTTTCAAATAAACTCTTCTTAAATTTAAGAACTACGCTCTTGTCGGTGGAGTAATTTCTATTCTAACTTTTTCTCTCTCATTTATTTTACTTTCGGTACGATAAAACATTAGTTTTCTCTGTTATCTGCGAGATATAGTTAAGTCTAGGTCTTCCTCTCCGTCTCCTTCCCTCTATTTTCCCTTTCAGTATGTTCTTAATGAAACTGTCGTTTTGTAACATTGGCCCATTGTTTTTCCCATTCTATTTCCAATCATTTCAAGTATACTTCTTCCTTCCCCCACCATGGCCGCATATCCTCATTAGTCTTCTTTTCAGCCCAGCTTATTCCTTCCATTCTTCTCAGTCAGTGACCATGTTACGCCACTGTACACTGCAATGCTTCATATGTCGGTTTTTATTAATATGTTCCGAATTCCGCGTCTTGTAAATTTGTGGTGCATCGCCTTGAGTTTTTTGGGTTGCGCGATTAATATTGCCGCCTAATCCTAGTTCATAATTCTGGAAACTCGGTAAATTTTAGTTAATATTTTATGTTTAAGGCTTAGAATACATTTATGCAAGATAAAATTATGCCTATATATATTTTGGTAGGCGGGCTTCTTGAATTTGTAAGACTATACTACGTCTAGGACTGATAAATATTCTGTGACTATACGAACATGTAGAATTTTTGTAAACTAAAGGGATTCATAGATTTTCGAGGTAAAAATAAGAGACAAAAAAATATATTTTTTAATCATAGTGCTTAGTGCAAGATTTTTCACCTCTAGCTTACGCCGATGTTTGCGAATAGAGTAAAATTTTCAACCTTTTTCTTATTGTATTAACCCGGAGTGAGCACAGTGAAAAAGTGTTACACCGAGTGTAGTGTTGGGTCAAGATGACCCGTCTAAAACATTAATGTTTTTCCAATATACGAAGGTATTTTAAGAAAGTGTTACTGTAATTTAATTAAGTGACGATCATTTAAAGGGTTTTAAGTAAAAATAAAAGAATTCATTATAAAATATATGTTTAATGTAAATTAAAAGAAAGTTATACGAGAAATCAACAAAATTGACATCTTCTGTCTTATGGCAAAAGATAAACAATAAAAAAAGTTTTGCAAAAAGTTGCCGAAATTACGACATCGCGTGCATGGTTGGGTCATATTTACCCTTTTGGTCGTTTGGCCACGTCTTTCTCTCGGTGCAGGCGCAACCCGACTGAATAGTGGTAAGAAACGAAGAGGGGGGGACTGTTAACTAAGAAGTACGGCAACGTCGCACTGTCTCTGTAAAATAGAAATTAAAATGGCGCGAGTCAAATTGACCCAACTGTGCGCTCTCCGGGTTAAGGCTCTGTCAAAATTTTACTCTTACGCGATGGTAACGTTTGCACGTTTGCAAACTCGCACTAGGCCATCTGGAAACATCTGGAAAGATGAGGTATATTAGGAACTGGATAACTTTTGAATTTTTTTAATCTTTACGTTGTACCTACTTAAGTAGGTATATTTATCTAAATTAAGAAAAACGATGGGTCGTACGGGAATTTCACTTTATTCATTATGTTTTGTTTTATCTCTATTCTTGTAGATTTGTGCCAAAAGTATATGACTTACCCTCATCACAAGAAAAATGCAAACCCCGCAGGCTAATAAGACATTTATTAAAGCCTTTTAAATCGAAACGTAATAACGCATAACTCGGGAGCAACAAAAAAGTGACATCGAAACGTGGTTACGAATAAAGAGGATACGCTGTGACAGCTCGAGATACCAAGATATAAACGTAACAATTTAAATAATACCAGTCTAAAAGAATGCGACGATGCAAAAATGGACTTTATTGCTTTTAGATTAGAAGACAATATACCGGTCAGGATGGGTATTGGTTAGTATGCAAGGAGTTTGTAAACTTGAACCGTCTTTTCGACGTCTTTAGGTGTAAATTATTCAAACGCAGCTCATCTGAGGATGCTCGGTTGGTTCTACTTTTTTGCCTAGTAAGCCTGTCTTTAGACGTAAACGGTGGAATTATTTAAAAGACCGGATCAGGAATTAAAGCGCGATGTTACTGATGAATGCTGATTATAAGAGGAATGGGACGATTCGTGTGGACTTCTATGTTGTCAATGCTACTGTTTGTATTACGATTTTCTATTGTTTTAAAAGCTACGTAGCCGTTACTTAAAGTATCGTTTCAGAAGAATAGTAGTTTACAAGCCTCAGTTAAACAAAAATGCCTTTAATACGAGCGGGTTAGGGGTGAGCTAAAATCAACATATTACACTTGACGTGCTAATCATCTGTAAGTAGCAATTGCGCAGAAAAAAACCGGACTAGTGCCTAGGTAAATACATATTATATAAAGTTCAGGAATCGAGTCTCGCAGTTTTTTCCGATTTTTTCCTGATATACAGTTTTCCAAGACTAATGACTAAGTATTTTTTATGATTTAATTACAATAAAAGTATAACTGTACATAATAGTTTTCAGATTTTTCCTTGTATTTGTAGTGAAAGAAGATATTACTTATACTTGCCAAACATATTTTTAAGTCAACGGAAAGTACCCTATTGATTGATTCCCTTGAGTTTGCTTGGGTGTCGAAACATTTAAGGTATTTTACGGCATAAACGGAGAAATTGCAATAACAAAATATACAGCACCAGTCAGCGCCATCTAGTAACGAGAGTATGAATAAATTTTTACATCTTATAGTTATTAGCAGAAATTATTAACACCGCCATGTTATTATATCAACAAAACATGCGGTACAGCTAGCACAGTAAAAAATTATATTTTGTGACACCCTATTTTTTTTTTGTACCTACGTAAATTCACAAGTTTTGTTTTTTCACAGCTTCAAGCGACTATTGTCTTGAATATACTGCTTTAATCTTAGCTTGACCCTAAACGCGTTTCTAAGTTTTTCCGGACATTCAGGTTCCAAAACTAAAGACTATAATTACTTCTTATGATTTAATTAAACATATTTCGTTTTAAGATTTTTCCTGTATTTGTAGTAAAAGACGATATTACAGGCCAAATTTTATAGTTCTAAGTCAACGGGCAGTACCCTATGAATTTTGATTCCCTTGTGAGTGTAGAAATCTACGTTTTTTTGCGACATAATTTTTATTTTGACACCTTAAACAGACTGTTGTCCTGAATATATGGTTTTAATTTCAACTCGATACCTCCACGCGTTCCCGAGATAATCGTAAACGGACGGACGGACGGACAGACGGACAACAAAGTGATATAAGGGTTCCGTTTTTATTTTGAGGTACGGAACCCTAAAAATTATACTTTAAACGTTAAAAGTATGAGATAGATTTTTTTTCGCCAAATCTGTTAACTTCTGACCTATTTCTGTTTATGTAATCTGTGGTTTTCACAATAATATTCAATTCCAATTGTTATATTTTTAACGTAACAGTATTAATTTGTACGATCATTATTCGTGCCATTATTAAAACGATTACCTGAATCTATTGATTAGCCGTTCTATTTCGATCGCTATTGCAATCAAATGCTATTATGGATGTTTTGCGCAATTATGTCTGCCAGTTTATCCTGAATACAACAATTGTACTTAGATTTATTTATAATTTATTTATGGTGTAGTATCTTCGACAGCATGTTGTTGTTTTTCTTTTTATTTATTGACCAATAGTATTACAAAAGACATTTGATATTTAATTTACACTCCGCTACAAAGGCCGTTTTGGCTTTATCTGTGGCTAAGGAGTTCAGTTACAGAGCAAATACAAAAAAATTAAAATGTTAATAAATTGTTGGGAAAAAATGATTACCTACATGTTTGTAGAATATAAACTTAAAATAGTTATTTTACAGTCATAATGTGAAAAATAGGTTTAATTATGAAATCTATGAAAACAACCAACATAACCCTCCACCAACCCTTGGTCCTTCCTATCATCATGGCATAAGGACAAAATCGCGGTAGAGCACAAGGGTACTTGCTTAGGCTCTTTCCCCATCTGTGCTTTTCTTGACTCCCTACAAATTTCTTTATCCATGATCCCTTTTTTGCCTACTCTCCTCCTTCCAACCAAAACAACCAACAATTAACTAGCGACCTCTATCCACATCTCAAAGAAACTCTCAACGCAACCGCCTGTGTGGTCTAGAGGTAAACCATCAGTATCAGACCCAGAGGTCCCGGGTTCGATTCCCAGCGGGGGTACATATTGTATTCGGTTTGGTTAGTGGTAGGACTTGTTGTAAGTCCACCATCTTATCTAAGTCTGACGCCATAACAACAATGTTTTCAGCATAATTGTGTTCCGGCAGTTAGGTATAAGATAGCCAGTTCCTCAGTGTTTGACGATTCCGGGAGAGGCTCGCTTCCATATTCAGCCTTATCAATTAACATCAGGTATGATCAAAGCTAAAAGTCTCACAGTCGTTTTTAAAAAAATCTACACCACAAACTCAGTAAGGCCGCCACGGCATCGTGACCAGCCAGTTCGCTTCGCCTTAGTTTATTGTTCAGCCATAGGGCCCTATGCCTCCGTCTGTACACGCCCTAAGTCGTGTGCGCCATTTTCGGTAAGGTCCTGACATTGAATTTAGTTGCGGTACAAAACGAGTAATGTGGTTACGCCTCCTTGGTAGTGACCTACAGTTAGAATGAAGATGCTCCGGCTTTTATTATGGTATGGTATGGCGGTATCGATTGTAATACTAAGTATTTAAAACAGTGAATACCAGAGGTCGGAAATGGAATGTGAAAAGAAATTACGTAGTCTGAGTTTGGCTAGCCATGCGTTAGTATATTTAGCAGACTTCAAAATTCATTTAAGTACGAGTACGTCTATAAAAAATCTCTCTAGAAAATAACTTTTTTTTTGTTTATTTTACCTACAGCCCAAAAGTTCAAATAAGTCTTTATGTTGCAAGACAAAGAAGTTTTGATTTTGTAGAAAAAAATAATGTAAAACGTTTTATGCTATCTTGTGTTGTCGTCTCAGCCATATAAAACCCACTGCTGGGTATAGGCCTCCCCAAAAGGGCGGGTTTGCCATAATCGCCAAGCTTGGCAGGCGAGTTGGCGATCGCAGTATGGCCAAGTAGGTAGGAGACGCTGCTGCCCATCTCCTGAAGGCTGAGTCCCTTAGTCGCCTTTTACGACGTGATGAGAGGGGGTAGTGCTATTCTAAAAAAAATTTGGACTATTCGAAAGTACTTATCTATAAGTCTATTTGAATAAAAATCTTTGACTTTGACTTTGACTTTGACTAAGCCGACACTACACAGCTGTGTTGTGTTGGTAGTTTATGAAATATAGTCGTGTATGAGAGTGACTCGTTATTTCAAATCGTTTAAACGAGATACTGTCATCAGCACAGCCGCCTTCTTTATTTAAAAGAAAGCAAAACTTTTTAGAACACGGTTAGTAAAAAAAATTTACAACACTCAAAAATAAACAAAATGTAAACACAGAAAACTCCACTTGAATAAAACAATTTCAATCAAAAATTTAAATTTAGAACAACTTCCGACTTCAAAAGAGCTTCGTTAAAATTACTTCTTTTTCTAAAAAATGTGTTTACATTCCAACCTTTGCGTCTAGAACGTGGAGCGAAAACTTAAAAAAAGAAAACACACGACCAAAACGGTAAAGATTTCCGAGAATAAATTCTAATTTTGAATTTCCCGCCTTGCGCATATTTAAAAACATTTCGTTCCGTGCCATTTCAGTAGTTGCTCCACCAAGCGTGCATGGCGCTGCAGGAGGTCGGTTGAATGCACAACACAAAGGTCGGCTGTGATATGTTTTCCTTTTATTTATGCGAGCCTGGTAGCCTGGTACGTGTCGCTACCGTCACATCGTCGCCATTAGATGGAAATAAAATTTTAAGGCTTTCCACACTCGCGAACGGAAAGAATGTTTTAAAGCTGCCGAACGTGCATAAAATCTATTCAATTCCAATAAAATCGTTCCCGAAATCTTTTGTTCAGTACCGAATTGAATATTTATTTCACAAAATGATTTTGGCGCTGGACAGCCAATGCAAGTAGGATTAATTTATGTTTTCTTGAGTGACTACCGTAATGTTATATTCACAAACTGACAATAAAAGGGTAAAATATGCATTTAGAATTATAGTTTTAATTGATTAATTGATGTCGAGCTAATTGCATCAATTAGGTACGCATGTAAAATGATACGACGTATATTGACACTTTTGAACGAAACTCTTTACAAAATAAGTATAACTAAGTAGTTGATCGAATCGGCGGATTCGGGCCAACTTAACCGTAGAAGCCTAATCTATTTCAGAAGTACACAAAGCCTTAACATACGTCTTAGAGGCGTACACAAATAATTCAAGTCTTTTATGTAAAAAATAGCGGTATTTTGTTTTTTTTTTGTAGTGGAAAATTTAATTTGATATATAATCTAAAAATAAAAATATTTACTATAACCACAGTTATTTATTACGAAAATAAAATTAGGTGAATAAATTGGAACGAAAAAATCAACTTTTTCAAAATCAGCAGAAACATATTATATTTTCATAGAAAATTTTCTTTTTTTAACGCTAATTAGTTATTCTTAGAGCAAACATTAAAACTTATCAGACTTCAAAAGACTAGGCAAACTTAAAGAGCAGTCTTCATAGTTAAAAGTTAGAAGTTACGCAAAGCCTAAACATACGTCTCGCAGGCGTGCAATACTTCGATAAATCAAAAATGGCGGGACTTACCTTAATGATACGGGCACCGTACGCTAGCCCCCGGCGGCGGCCACGGAGTTGGCGAAAGAGCACGACGCGCTAGCTTCAACCGTTAGAAAGAGACAAACGATATTCGGTTTCGTGTACGCCTCGCAAACGTAGATTAGGCTTCTAGGGTTAAGGAGCCGGGCGTTAATTAGTATCTAAGATCAAAATACCAAGTTAACCAATACCAAGCTACAACTTAATAATGTAAGACGCTTAGTTCCAGCCACATAGCCATCCATCAGCGACAGATATACATGTCAAAACTATATAAGACATAAAACAATTCCTCAACTCCTCCCACCCATCCGTGCAATATCCCCCTACTCGTAATATTTCTCTCATTCTCTATCTAAAAAATCCAATTTCGCATCCGTCTACAACACGTGACGCGCGAAAAAGCCGAGTCTGACTAAGCCGTCATAAAGTTCCAAAGTAATTCATAAACCGGGGAAGTGCCATTCCGTCGTTGCCCTGCCGATTCATTGCGACAGAGATCTATTAATTTTTACGATCCATTTAATTCTTTAACCTGGCGGAATCGATTTATAACAGTTTTATCGCTGGTGGAGATTTAACGGGAGTTGTAAAGCTTCTGTCGGTGACTCCGGCAGTATTGCATTCTAATAGTTAGTGCACGCTATTGAATGCGATCGGCAGAGGTAGCTAATTGGATTTCCTACTTTACTTGGTAAGGGAGAAGGCGCATTCGTGATGTTTTGATTCGTTAAAAACTATGAGACAAATAACATGGATTTAGTGAACACGTTGTCTAACTTTACCATTCGAGTTTACTAATAGTGTGATGTTGCTGACCTTTGACTTAGGGCTTGTTATTAATGTTTTGAGAATGAAACTACATTGAACGACTGAACTGTATTTTCCGTGGTCACGATAGGACTTCGAGTCCTTTTTTGCTGTTGATCGAGAAACACGCTATATCACGTAAAAATGTACCGATAAATAGTACGGTCTATGTTCGTGTGACTTTAAAAGTGACAAGTTATGATTTTTTAGTTTTTGCATTATTCATGATATTTTTAAACTACATTGAACGACTGAACTGTATTTTCCGTGGTCAGGATAGGACTTCGAGTCCTTTTTTGCAGTTGATCGAGAAACACGCTATATCACGTAAAAATGCACCGATAAATAGTACGGTCTATGTTCGTGTGACTTTAAAAGTGACAAGTTATGATTTTTTAATTTTTGCATTATTCATTATATTTTTATACAAAAAACAAATCGGCCACAAGTAAATTCTCAGATGGGACTCGAACCCACGACCTTGGGTAATCCAGTCTAATTCTTTAACCACTGAGCTACCGAGACTTACAAGTCTCCATTTTGTGTTTTTTCCAATATTTTTCTATTTAAAATTTATGACAAGAGTTATTTTAAAAAGCATATTCAACACTTTTTCACGTAACACGCCAAAAACTATGCGTTTTACTAATATTGTTTAGTGCAAACTAGCGGTGATTGGTCCTACGAGCCGGATCGCGCGTGCGTCGGTGTCATAAATCAATTACTTTAATCAAATTACTTTGTGTATTCAGAATCAAACCACACTGAACTGTATTTTCCAAGGTCGCGAGAATACTTCTAGTGGTATCGAAAGAATTTGCTATTAATAGAGAAACACGCTGTAACATTATTAACAGCGTGTTACTAACACGTAAGATTGTTCCAATGAATATAATACGTGTGAATGTAAGAAGTGATTAAAGTTATTCAAATGTTCTTTAAAACTAATATAATAAGCCTCAATATTGGGCTTAAAACCACTCTATTCGTTTTTAAAACCGTTAAAGCCTTTTCACGTAACACGCCCAAAAACTATGCTAACACGTAAATCAGCTTCGCAAACTTCCATACAAACTCGATAGGCCTGACTAACATTGTTTAGTGCAAACTAGCGGTGATTGGTCCTACGAGCCGGATCGCGCGTGCATCGGCGTCATAAATCAATTGGATGGCGATTACTTTGTGTATTCAGCCATTAGCGATGCACTGGGGTGAGCCAACTTTAACGGTCGTAGCTGGTTCACTTGGATATTTAATAAACTATATAGTAGTTTAAAACAGTTATGCTTCATAATTATTTTTACATCTCTCATGTTCGGTAAGTAGGTTCTTATTACCTCCAAATGGGGCTTGAAGGTGACTAATTAGCGCTCTAGGGTAATAATGTAGCTAGAAAAGCTTTAGGGCGGTAAGTAATTAAAAAAAACACTTCTTTCTTTCAAAAAGTTCGCGTACATCTAACCATCATACTGGCAATAGACATCATGCATTCAGCCCAATGACCAAAGAGGTCGCTTTGCTATCAGTCATCAATTTTAAATATCGAACGGCGAAGCTCAATTTCGATCTTGAAAAAAAAAATTAAAAAGTTCAATACTTGATTCTTTTTAATGAAAAAAGGCGGGAATAGCTACTAATCTACTATTATAGACTCATTTTGAAAATAAGTACATGCTTTATTAAAAAGTGGTCAATTATTGACAAGACAAAATAAACACATTGACCCGAGTTTTTTTGCATCCGTAAAATATTTTGGAATTCAATGTTCATGTTACTATACATACTCTTTAGTTACATGAACATTGAATTTATAAGATTAAGTATTATTAATTTATTTTCTAATCAATACGTAGATTGAAATAACAAAGTTGTGAGTAGGTACAATAAACTCGCAAAACTCATCATGTAGCTTCTATCAATTCACGTGAAAATCACATTCCTTCACGCTAAACACAGCCGAAGTCAAAGGCCTCTCGACCAACAAAGCATCTATTGTGTACAATACACGCATACAAGTTATGACTGATGGCGGAAAATCAATTTCCATCGACCCCTGACGTCTCACTTTACCCTCCCCTCTTTGCCGTTTACGCCATCACTGCACATGTCAAAATAACAAGAAATGATAAATGTTGGAAGTGATCTTACACTCTTACGGAAGCTGGCTAATGCGTATTTAAATATGTTTCGTTAGAGTGCGTGATTCGCGAAGAGATTTAATCGCCTTTGAAAATTTATACTGGGAGCACAGCAAAAATTTTTTGGAACAGTATCTCAACTTTTTTTAAATGAATACTTGCTGAGTTACACAAACAGAATTGCTGAATTTTCAAAGTGTAAAGCAATTCTAGTAGGAAAATTACGACACTAGTTATACTTAGCACCTAGCTTAGCTTAGTTCTCTTTTAACACGGACAGATGAAGTCAGCTACTGCCGAATGAAAACTCCGCTCCTCTCCGATTAAATGTACAGTCCAATGTGTATACTTTACAACTTTATCGTATTGACGCAATCAAAGCTCTCTCTGTCCGTCCGCAAAGGTCATTCAATATTTTTATGTGACAAGGTTGCATGTCATTGCACGTGACTGTACAGGCAGCCTTGTGATTGTCAAAATTATTGGTAAAACATCATGACATAATAATTTTCGATAAAGTGTATAGACCAACAAGTCGCATTGGAGTCGACTTGGAGTCGCATTGGAGAACAGGTCGTCGTCCATCGCATTGGCCTAGTATTTTTGCCCAAAATGTAATTTGTATTTGGTGACTTGATGCCGGTAAGAAGACACAAGTGTTGACCCGAACGTTGCCACAATATACAGGTGTCTCCACCATCATCAGCCTGTGGACGTCCACTGCTGGACATATAGGCCTCTTCTAGCTCACGCCTATTGTGGCGTTCTTAGGAGGCTATTAGACTACTGCTACCACGCTGGCCAGACGGGTTGGTAGAGGGTTTGTTTCAAGTTTTCCTTCTCTCGCACAGGTGTTTAATGCGTCGAGCCTCTTAGTCGACTCTTACGACGTCCCAGGCATGTTAGGGAATTGTATTCTTAAGCCGTCACCACACGGAAAACTATCTCCCCACAGGAAAAATGTCTGACCAAGACTACACACATTCACATTTCACAATTTCTTATATTTTACTGATCATATTGATTATGATAATAGGACAAAAGACACTAAAAACTCTGAAATAAAAAAGCGCATTTGAATGAGTGCACATATTCCAATTTCAAATGTTTTGTTTGTGCAAGGGTCCCCGAGACATACAGCCAAGTTATTTGTTAATTATTTTTAATAGGAGTAAAGTCTCTTTGACGTGTCAATTTTATACTTAGTCTAACCTCCTTGGACCAAGGAAGCTGTGTCTCTCGCTCACTGTATTTTGAAGAAGTATCTTTGTAAGCGCTATTTACAGCCGTTTGATTGATTAAAGATGCGTTTCTGCTAGCTTATATAGTACTATGGTAGAAGAAAGGGCTCCAATGGGCTGGTTAATAACCCGAAAATATGGGGACTCGAAAGTTTTAATTGCATCGCGTTTATCGCTATTAAGTGTTGAGCTTAACGGCTTTATCGCGATTATAGAGCGATGCAGGCTGTTGAATATGCAAGGGTGTAAAAGGCCATTGTTATTTTACATAATTTGTTATAAAAACTTTACGTTATTTTACTTTTAGTAGGTAGGTAGGTAAGTAGGTATTATAACTTTTTAATTTTGAATTTTACAATGCTATGCTATTCTTACATAATACCTACTGTATTTAGAACTACATACTGTTTGCATTAACCAATTTGACCAAAGAGGTATAACAAAAGAAACCATTTCGAGTGTCAAAGAACAGAAACTAAAGGGTAAAAAGCTTGTAAAAACCTACATACTTACCAAATTAAAAAAAACGGCTTTGTTGATGATTAGAAATAGATATGACACATGAAATTATCCCGTTCACTTCGCACGTCGTATTCGCAACATCCGCCATTTGTAGCTCTCGCCATAAGTTTGACACCGAACTTCGTCCGACGAGATGGAGGGAAAAAATAAATATTTCACCGTCCCCTCTCGCACCCTTGTTGGTGGAATCACGCGTCGCTTGCGCCTGTTGCCACCAAGATGGATCTTTTGAGCGCGACAACTCGCTGGTTGCAGACGAGCGTTTTCACCGTCCCTTTTCTTAGCGTTTGAGCGCTTGATTTTAAAATGAGCAATGAAAGTTGAGATTTTTTGAATTACGGTAGGTTAGGTTTTACTAGTTGTTTTTTAGGTAAATGAGTAAATATTTCACAGTCCCTTCTCGAACCCTTGTTGGTGGAATCACGCGTCGCTTGCGCGTGTTGCCACCAAGATGAATCTTTTAAGCGCGACAACTTGTTGGTTACACACGAGCGAATCGACCGTCTTGTTTTGTAAGCGTTTGATTTCAATAAGCAAGAAAAAATTAACTATTTAATTTTAACACCACAAATGAATGTGTGAAAGTTGATAGTCTAGGCTGACATCTATGAGACGACCCTTTATTTGATTAAAGATTGACCGTTTTATTACTCTTAAATAAAAAGTAACAAAGCTGCACGTTATTTTAGAAATAAAGGCTACTCATTCGATTCCTGATAAGATTATATTGGAGTGGAAAATTAAAAAAAGAGTTTACAGTCCCTTCTCGCAATCTGTTTCTCTTTGAATCATTTTGAAAACGAGTCAGCTACTTGAACACATGCGCTGCTAAACCACAAATCTGTTAAGGTTAATCATAAAATAAAACGCCTTTTTTGCAGGGCATGTAATCCCACCTACAATATGCTCATAACTATAACTTTCTTCCTACATTGTTTGCCTACGTACGAATATGTCAAAACGTAATACATTATTTACATTTTCCTAGTTTTTTTTTGTCATAACAAATAATCAGCTTTTTACTCTCTCGTCTGCTCGGCCCTATTTCAACAAGATGTAATGTCGCTGCATCAGGGGGCTCCAATCGCGATAACCGGCGCGATATGAAAACTACTGCGCGAAAGCAACCTGCATTTATAAAAGTACAGTCAACCACACGTCACGCTGTAAACTTGCTCTAGGAAAACCGACACTATTACGAATAAGATAAGGGCGCTCTTAAAGTCTATCTGTAAAGTCTGATCTATTGTCGTGTGTACAGTCGGAGAACTTCCCGGTTGACCAGAAGAGATTTTTTAGCGAGCTTTATTTAAAAAAATAATAGATATATAAGAATCGACTATAATATTTAATTTGACATTTTAAAAAATCATTGTTTATATTTTTGTAACCATTTTGACATTGTAATAATTCAGAATGAAGATTATAGTATTTGCACGTCGACAAACTCGACAGGTCATGTTGCGGAATAATCAATATTATAAAACCATATATTTAGGTACCTTGTCCTTGCAAATAAATGAATTATGAATCGTTTATATCACAAATAAAAGAGCATTAACAACAGGTATTTAATTTGAATAATAAATTATTTTGTTTACCTTAGTAGGTACTGTGGAGATCGTATATGTCTCTGCACTACAAGAAGGCCGCTACACCGCCGTTGCTGGCTGGTTTTGTTTATAATAAAATTAAGAAAGAGGAGATATGGACGGTCGCCTTGGCAAATAATAGTAGATTACTAGCCAAGGGCTGTAAGGCATCAATTGCAGCCCGAGATATTTAGGCGCACGAGCGCAGCGAGGGCGCCTATAGTTCGGAGGGTGCAATTGATGCTTACACCCGAGCTAACTATTCTGCTTTACATCTCGATTGTGAGGTAAGTAGAAAAAAACCGTCATTACAAGAATAAAACATTTTATTTGTTGAAATTTATAGTGAAATGAGAACAATCCCAAACCCAAACAATATTTAAAGTAAAAGTTTTCTATTCCCGCCTTTTTTTCATTAAAAATAATCAAGTAAAAAACTTGTTAATTTTTTTTTCAAGATCGAAATTGAGCTTCGCCGTTCGATATTTAAAATTGTTGACTGATAGCAAAGCGACCTCTTTGGTCATTGGGCTGAATGCATGATGTCTATTGCCAGTATGATGGTTAGATGTACGCGAACTTTTTGAAAGAAAGAAGTGTTTTTTTTTTTAATTACTTACCGCCCTAGGGCTTTTCTAGCTACATTATTACCCTAGAGCGCTAATTAGTCACCTACAAGCCCCATTTGGAGGTAATATGAACCTACTTACCGAACATGAGAGATGTAAAATATTGTAAAAATACTAACATAATTACTGAATATAAAATAGTATCGAGTTAAACATCGTTTTTATCATAAAATAGTACGCCCCCGTTACAGTACTTTCCGAAAAAACGATTCCCAAAAAACTCTACTGGTCAACTTCCCGATTGTACGTACACTAAAGCGCAGTCCGTACTTGACTCTAGTGTCAATAACACAAGTTTCCGGAACCAATATGTGTAAAATAAGCTGAACGAACCTCGAGTTAATGTTAGGTACACTGAGCAAGTAATCACTACGTTTTTAGTTAGGTACGCTTAACAGTTTTCGATTAAATAGAAAAATATTGGAAAAAATTAACTCGGCCACAAGTGAATTCTCAGGCTGGAATCGAACCAGCGACCTTTGGAAATCCGGTCCAATGCTCTAACCGCTGAGCTACCGAGACTTGCGAACCACCGTCGAAATTCTCCAATACTTTTATATTTTTAATACGCTGTAGGCCAGCGTTGTTACATCAATGCTAGGAAATATCCTTGCATTCGAAAGAAACATCTTTTCAGGTGTTTAACGATCGATTAAGATGCAACTGCCAATAATTTATGATTTTGTAATTTTTGCATTTTTCAATGCTATTTTTATACTTATGGTAAATTTTAAATAGAAAAATATTGGAAAAAATTAACTCGACCACAAGTGAATTCTCAGGCTGGTATAAAAATAGCATTGAAAAATGCAAAAAATACAAAAAAGTATTGGAGAATTTCGACGGTGGTTCGCAAGTCTCGGTAGCTCAGCGGTTAGAGCATTGGACCGGATTTCCAAAGGTCGCTGGTTCGATTCCAGCCTGAGAATTCACTTGTGGCCGAGTTAATTTTTTCCAATATTTTTCTATTTAAAATTTACCATAAGTTTTCGATTAGTTCGTACATAAATAGACCAGTTGGGGGCCTACCATGAGTTTTTCTTTCCGTTTACTGCATTGTAGAGCGCCTCTAGTGGGCAGTAGCAGAACTACAGATTCGCATACAAAATGTCTCCCGTTTACTGTATAGTAAACGGGAAGAAAAACTCATGGCCCATTGTCATATTATGTTACATTCGCAATCGGAATAATTGCCACACACCCGCATTTTTGGTATGATGTTTGGGTCCACCTAAGTAGATAGATTTACCTATCTAGATTTGCAGCATTGCATTCTAAATGGAAATGTATTGGAATTATTCCGATTTCAATGTTAATTTTTGTACGCATGACTGGCCTAAATACCTAACCTTGGAAAGTATTTTTATCGTATTTTTTTCGTTTTGTAGATGCTAAATACTTATGAGGCTTTTAACTTCCTCATGGGTCTAGGAGATTTAAAAGTTTTGTTGAAGAAATTGATAAGTACAATCGGGGAACTTCCCGGTTGACCAGTAGAGCTTTTTTGGGAAACGTTTTCTCGGAAAGTACTAAGGTTAAAGAAATAATTAATTATTTATATGAAAAACCGTGTGCTGACGGCCTAAGAATACAAGTGTCACTACTCCCTAACATGCCTGGGATGTCGTAAGAGACCACTAAGAGGCTCGACGTATTGAACACCTGTGCGAGAGAAGGAAAACTTGAAACAAACCCTCTACCAACCCGTCTGGCCAGCGTGGTAGCAATAGGCTAATAGCCTCCTATGAACGCCACAATAGGCGTGAGCTAGGAGAGGCTTATGTCCAGCAGTGGACATCCTCAGGCTGATGATGGATGAAATACATAATAATGTTCTATTATTTGTCATATAAACTTTTTCTGTATATCTATTACTTTTTTAAATAAAGCTCCCTAAAAACCTCTACTGATCAACCGGGGAGTTCCCCGACTGTACATAATGCAGCAAGGCTTCGTCAAAATCTGACTATTAGTAGGGTCTGGACTTATGATATCGCTAAACAATTGTACATTAAATATAAAACAGTAAATTAAAACAAAAACTATAAGTACATCACTATTCTACACATCTTCACTGCGAAGAAAGTTCGCTAGAATCATGTTACCCATTTTCGAAATGTTTCGCTGACACTTAATCCTACTTAACTTTTCTGAGCTATGAAGAGGCGAACCGTAAATTTGCTGCTACATCTCCTCAGGCGCTACTACGTATGACAGTAATTACATGAACATGAACCATAGACCTATATCGAGATAGACGAAAAGAGCGCTCCAAACTGAATAAGAACCTACCGTATTTTTTCGTACCTAAGATGACTTCACGAGCGAGATTTAGATATCTGGAAATGTTATTAACGAACTCTTGCAAGACAGCACTGCACAATGAACCTAAGTGACGCGTGTTTTCATGGCAATGCGCAATGGTCTCAAGCGGACTGACTTAGGTGGGAAAACTTTGACAGTGGATCAAGCTTTTTACACGCAAAGTAGGTAAACTTTTACCGTCTATCTCGATATAGGTCTGTGACATGAACATACTCAAGTGTTATCGTTCACATTTCAAGACTCAATTTTGAAGGTAATAAACTTTAATGCCGTAGTTAAGTGAAATGTCGCTAAATTAAAATACCGAGGTAGTAATGACCTTGCTTCTTATATAAAGTATGATTTACTTCACTTTGCAAAATAAATAAAGTGATATTAAATACCTAGGTAAAACAAATGTGTTCTTACACTCGCTTTCCATATACGCGCGGAAACCGGTGGTTTAAAATTCTTCTTACTTTAAATTTTTGCGAACAAATTTACATGGAGGTAGTTTTAACCGCCTCTGTGGTCTAGTTGTACAACCACCGGTATCAGACCCAGGGGTCCCGGGTTCGATTTCCAGCTTGGATACATAATATTGTATTCGGTTTGGTTGGTGATAGGACTCGTTGTAAGTCCGCCTGGCTAGCTTATCTTATTTAATTCTGACGCCATAACAACAATGTTTTCAGCATTGTTGTGTTCCGGCAGTTCGAGATAAGATAGCCAGTTCCTCAATGGCTGAGGATTCCGGGAGAGGCTTGCTTCCATCTTCAGCCTTATCAATACTTAACATCAGGTATGATGAAGGCTAAGAGTCTCCCTGTCATTCATAAAAAAATGTACTCGAATTAGTATAGTTTCATTAATAATCTGTTCTCTATGTTAAAATTCATCAAAAGTTGTACACTGATTTTAGCCTGAAAACTTAGAGCCTGACAGACGTGTTTTCGTATTTTATAGGTAAGTTTGTAAGGATTCTGCTGATAAATACTTTCATACTTTGAGGTATTGCGCCGCACTTTCTTTCAAAGTTGCAAAAAATTTAAGTAAGTTCAAAATCCCTAATGTAGTTGGTTGCTTATCCTTCTTTATGTTTAGTCAAAAAAAGGCTTAAAGCATTATCGCTTCATACTTGAATAAGCTTTTAAAGTGCGAAGTTTGTAGATGACGCTTGTATTTTTGAGACGTTTTAAATCTACGAAGCTTAGGCAAATATTAGCATTTACTTACAAACTGCAGCTCCCCTTCGCACCCTAATATTAAGTCCTTACATTGAAGTACAGTCGACACCTCATCTGGTTTAACCTTAAAAGTGTCCTTATGTCGATGGTAGTAACAGCGGTTTTCGAGTGCAAGTGTAAGTGCCTGTCGTGCTGTTAACTGTACATAGAATTACAAACTTTCAAGGTATTTTGATTTTTCGAGCTCTCCAAATGTTTATTTTGAAACATCCTTAACTGTCGTTTCCACATGAATTTTATTTTTCGATATTTGGTTGTATTGTATGAGACACTAGCTGTTACCCGCGACTTCGTCCGCGTGGAATCCTTTTATACATGTATTAGTTTACCGCCCGCGACTTCGTCCGCGTAGATTCTACTTTCCCCTTAAGGGAAAATCCTTTCTTACCTATCTACATGCCAAATTTCAACTCAATCCGTCAAGTACTTTGAGCTCTGCGAATTTGGATAGAATTTCGAAAAATCCTCTCTTAGTGCACCCCTAGACCTCACAAGGAACCTATGTGCCAAATTTGAAGTCTCTAGACCTAGCGGTTTGGGCTGTGCGTTGATATTGTCAGTCAGACAGTCAGTTTCTTCTTTTATATATTTAGAAGATGTTTCTAGAAACTAAATCATCAGTCATTAATGGCTTCGGTCAAAAGTTGAGTGGGATTACAAAACATTTAAAATTAAAAAAAAAAGACATCTAAAAATCGGAATTTAAAACGTTTGTCAATCGTGTTTCGGTGTAAAGAAAATTATAGAAAATAAAAAGTGGCTAAACGTTTTCGGGAAAGTGAAATTCGTAATCTAAAAATTCGAATTCAAGATAGGTGACCCTTTTTACCATTCTAGGGGTTGATTTCTGTAAAATCACAAAATATAGGTTTGTTTATTTGTTTTTAAGTTTCAACCATGAGCCTAATAATAATAAAATAAGTCACTTTTGCTTTGAAATTAAAGGACTTTTCTTACAAAACTCCATCCCCCTTTTCACCCCTTTGGGGATGGAATTTTCAAAAACGCTGAGACAGGTAAATGTTTATTTTTAATCCTTTACCTAAATATAAAATTTGAAGATCCTAACTCCAAAACTGACGGACTTTCATACAAACTTTCATCCCCTATTTCACCCCCTTAGGGGTAGAATTTCGAAAAATCCTCTCTTAGTGCACCCCTAGAGCTCACAAGGAACCTGTGCCAAATTTGAAGTCTCTAGACCTAGCGGTTTGGGCTGTGCGTTGATATGTCAGTCAGTCAGTCAGTCAGTTTCTTCTTTTATATATTTAAGATAAATCATAATGTATCGGTTAAAAGTTTGTAGACTCTTGTGGTGTTCTTATTTCTTAGCGAAATCATTTAAAAATTACTTATTTTGTGTAAAACTTCTGACGTTTTGGAGATACTATCTGATTAAAAGTTATATGTTTTTTTTTTATTTAGTTTACCGTTGTGAGTTTATTATGACAACATTTTAAAAGTATCGATATCCCATAACTTTAAGATTTTAGCTAATCTTTTACAAATAAATAAAATAGATTGTGTCTTTATTCATGAAGATTTAATTTTCCTACCACATAATGTAACTTTTGGAGTCGGTGCCAGCCAAAGCATTCTACATTACACTTCTATTAACTATATTTTTTTTGGCCTTAGCTAACTAGCACCGACTCCAAATATTTTATTTTTTACTTTTTGAAGTCGGTTTGATTTTTTTGTTACATTATGTGCCGTTACTTACACTAAAAATCAGCCCATACACAACAATGATGTCATCTAGGTATACGACTACTTGCCAAAAGGTGATTGATATTTTTCAGGATTATGAAAAAACTACTAGCCAGATCTTCGTAAAAATTATATGGGACCACACATAAACCATTTTCTTCCAGATAAAAAAAGAATTTTAAAAATCTGTTAACAACTGGCGAAGTTATGGTGGAACATACATAAAAAAAAATAAAAAAAAAAAAAATACAGTCGACTTGATAACCTCCTCCTTTTTTTGAAGTCGGTTAAAAAAGACTTCTTTAGGAAACTTTATGATAATATTCACATGGTACAGCTCAAAATCATACGGACACAAACAAATTAGAGCTCAATACGTACATCCTAAAGTTTAAAATCATTTAACGTTCCGTTGCACCCTGCACCCCAGATGTAGAAACAAAGTTCCGGAACGCACCGAGTTCACAAAGAAAGCATACTCAAAATGGAATTATCTTCTTATTTTTATATTAGAGTTGGATCTGTTGTAATCGCCTCAAGCTTTTCATCGTCTATAGACAGCTGTTGCCCGTCCCCCACGATTTTCCTACTGTAAGCCAAGTTTTATTGTTTGTTCTCTTAACTTTTTTAACGTGGTAACGTCAAAGTTAAAAGAGAAATCGGAATATTTTTAGACTTGCCTTTTACGTCTCAAATATAGCTTTGAAATGAATTTACTCGCAATATTAGAAAATATCGTTTGGGTTTTCTTGGAATTTTAGAGGAGTATTTAACACTCGACTTACCTATTTAAAATAAAACCATTGGTTGTATCACGGGGACAAAATTTTCTCAGTATGCGTCCATGGTACAACTGGTTAAGGTACTTTTTGGTATGAAACATATTAATATTTTGAACTTAAAAATGAATTTACGAGATAATTTTTAATCAAGTAAATATACTAGAAAAAAGCAACTTGTCTCATGTCGCCCTGACGGGACTCGAACCCGCATCCTTGGGAATCCGGCCCAATGCACTGACCAATTATGCTACAGAGACCTACGAGAACACGTTGAAATTCTCTAGTATATTCACCTTTTTCTACGGTGCTGGCCACCGTCGTTTCATCAATGAGAGAAATATCCTCGCATTCGAAAGAAATTTCTTTTCAGATGTTTGACTATCGATTAAGATGAAACTGCCATCTACTTATAACTTTTTAATTATGCATTTAACAATGCTATTTTTATGTGATAATTTTTAATCAAGTAAATATACTAGAAAAAAGCAACATGTCTCATGTCGCCCTGACGGGACTCGAACCCGCATCCTTGGGAATCCGGCCCAATGCACTGACCAATTATTTAAAAATGATTAAAAATTATCACATAAAAATAGCATTGTAAAATGCATAATTAAAAATTTATAAATGAATTTACGAGATTTTGTATTTACAATTAGTTTTATTAGTTTTATTTAAATAAGTAGCGGTCTTAGAGTTCAAACGCGAACATACCTAGCTGATGTTACTGCCACATCAACCAATATGCAATGCTATAATATTTTTTTATAGATAATTATTTACTAGCAAAATACTAGAAAAACTCGACCCGTGTGACAAGTTTCCCCTGAACCCATCTGGAAAACTTGTTCTAGTATTTTTAGTAAACACTAATTATCGTCAATATCGACGTACCTGACAATTCGATTTGCTCACCATGTACCCAACACTAGTAAGAGTCTCACATATGAAACATAAAGCCCTTACAAAAATAATGTATGGAGATACATCGTGACCTCTACTCAATATAGACTATCCTCGGCACAAGGGTTGCCATTTTTTAACCGACTCAAAAAAAAGAAAGGGGTAATCAGTTCGTTGAATATATTTTTTATGAGTGTTCACCGATTATACAAAATACAAGATGGCTGAACCGATACAATAACTCAAACGTTATAACATCAGGGGTGCGATTGCGTAAGGTAATCGTATTCATTTGACAGTTCATATCGTATTCAATCGGCTACAATTTGTATGGAATGACATTCAATATGAACTGTCAAATGAATACGATTGACTTTACGTAATTGCCTAGCAGATTTGATCATAAGTTGATCCCATTCTTTGAATTTTTAAATCAGTTCAGTAGTTTTCATGAAATCTTGCAAAAACTGTCGTTTTCGTAACTTGTCGGAATCTTTAACCAGCCCCCTAATTTAAAATCTATTACAACAATCCCTTTCAGAGGTATTGTGATTGTGATATTTTCGTCTGCCATATTGCTTAGACAGTTCAATTTCGTTTCTTACATACCTTTTAAAACGCGTCCCGATCACAATCCCTTTCAAATGTCAAATAATGACGGCCTGAATATCTTTCAAATTACGAATTGAAAGGGATTGCGATAGATTTATAAATAGACAATTAGCCCCCAGATGACAATACTTTATAGCTCGATTTTTTGTGTAGGCAAGTACGGGTCTTATTCTATCTTTAAAAATTGTGTAATTAAAAGCTTAAAAAACCCTACTTCATAAAGTAAAAACTTTTAGTAGAACTACTGCAAGAGTATGGAAGAGAGAAGAAAGAGTAGGTATATGGAAATATAGTATTTGATCCCCTAATTTGGACGATTCGAAAGCACTTTTCTATAAGTCTATTTGAATAAAAAGTTATATATTTAGTAGGGTTGGCAACCCTACTTGGCACCCTCTCACAATAATGGAATATAGCTTTCATCTTTCTTACATTCAAAACGGACATTTCCTATAATAATATCGCTTTCTTTTTTACATTTGTACGTGCTTCTAAATATGTCTATGGATGTTATTTTCTATTCGCTTTGGGATGTAAGGCTTGAAAGCTTGTTATTTTCCTTGATAGAAGCAAAATTGTGAGTAGGTTGTTCTATTTTGTAACACATATTATAGAATAGAATAAAATAGAATTTTATTTCATAATTATTAGTACACAGTATACCACCTTAAAATATATGTACTTAAGTAGGTAACAATATCAGTTATTATTCTCCTGATACAAACAAATAAAGTACAGCTTAAAGTAGCTACTTATTAAACATTGTGACGAGAAATTAAAGAAAAGAAAAAAAATACATTTTTTTTACTTTTTTTTCTAGTGTGGATTGCAGCATCCAACCTTAACAATAACTATTACTTTAACGGTGCAAAAATGTATAGGATTTAACAATTTTGTCAACCATAAATCGGTTAAAGTTAACTGGTGCAACTTAGCCTTATTATAAATAAAGTGTGTTACGTTTCGTCGGATAGGCAAATTAATTTTACGTTCAAACTTCTAGTGTAAATAAAAAGTATGTAAATAAAAAGGTTGTAAGGGTATTTCAAGCGCTTCTGCGGTCTAGTGGTAACAACCACCGATATCAAACCCAGATGTCCCAGGAGCTCCATTTTTGATTCTCGTGCGACACTTATAATTGAAATAAAACAATTTTTGCGGACTATTTATTGCGATTAATTGACCCGAAATATATATTTGGTACTAGAAGTATTCGGTTCATTTGTAGTTTTTTGGTTTCCCGACGTATCGGCACCTTTTCAGT
This sequence comes from Chrysoteuchia culmella, assembly GCA_910589605.1. Lineage (NCBI taxonomy): Eukaryota > Metazoa > Arthropoda > Insecta > Lepidoptera > Crambidae > Chrysoteuchia > Chrysoteuchia culmella. The sequence continues at coordinate 16,708,948 of OU342653.1, forward strand.
TGCCGTTCCGTACCACAAATAAACCAAAAAAATTAAGTACCAAATATATATTTCTGGTAAATAAATCGCATTAAATAGTCTGCAAAAGTTGTTTTATTTCAATGTTTTTAGTGTTGATGAATTCCGACAGTTAGGCTAAGCGTGAGCTGGCGCGCAGACATGTCTGCGCGACGTAGATTTGTGCGAGGCGCGCTTACGTATGCTGCTTGGACATCTACGTCGCGCAGAAATGCGCGTAGGTAGCGTAGGTACGTAGGTAGCGTAGGTACGCTGACCCTAAGGGGCTGCGCAGACGACGGACATTGGAGGACTTTTTGTCCGCGACACGACCTTATTACTAAGAACATAAAGTTGAATGTATAACGACGACTATCGCGTACTTTTCATAGATATACGCGATCTAAGTTCAATCTTATTTGGTTAACAATAAAGACGTGTCGTGGACAAAAAGTCCTCCGTTATCCGTCGTCTGCGCTAGCTCTTAAAGAGATTAGATAGCCGGGTATCCTATTGTGCACCGTTTAACAGTTGAATTTCCGCACTCCCAGAGTGACATTGACAGAGACGGCGCGCGGCGGCCCTAGTTCTTTAGTGGTTGAGGAATCCGTGAGAAGTTCAATGAAGGCTAAGCGCTTCCCCATCATAAGTAAAAAACACTGTGGTGGTCGGAGTTTCCATCTAATCAAATAGCTTGATGTCAATAAATCAAATTGACTTAATCTTTATATCAATTATAGTCTCAATATTAGAAGGCTACAAGTAATTATATTTATTTATATCCAACATTCTATGAGGAAAGATCTCCAGAGGTTAATAACCTCGACATAAAGAAAAGACCAGTCAATATTATTTTCACTATATCAGCCAGGAAACATACTCGTATATGTCACGTGTTAACATTACCTGCCAGCAAATTGCCTTCTTTAATTCATTGGGGTGACCCGACTCGTATCAAGGTGCTCAATTTATGTGCATTACTTTTTTCTTTCACGTAACGCTTGTATTTTTCCTTCGCTTTTCGGAGTCAGAAATTATAGAGTGATATAATAGTTATATCTAAAATGATAGCTTTAACAAATACAAGTACCTAATCGAAGAGTCTGGTGTGGTGAGGCAGAGAAAGGTCTATATTTTTGTAAGACTCAAGTCATGTTTATTTTTATTCCTATATTCTGTTGTCAATTGGTTTGTTCCTCTTTCAAGAAAAAACTATTGAAAAGATTTGGATGAAAGGGGTTTGGGTAAATATGTATGGACCTGGGGGCGTAATATTTTTCCGCGGCCACTTAATTTTTTATTAGTGTTTTAAAGAATCACAATCAAGACACATATCTGAGTGATTACTTTGCCCAAAGTAATATCGGAGCTGAGATCTGATTTTTATTTTATTTTTTTACCTCAATAATACTATACAACAAAGTCAATAAAATTCTGAAATCTTGGTTCCGATAAAGTTTAGCTATACAGGGTGGGTTAAGACGGTGCAATAAGGAAAGGTACCTACCTTAACCGTTGTTGCTACATGAAAACATTCTTAGGAAACCAGCCTTAATTTTTTGAGAAATATTGAACTGCATTCATGGATCGAGCGAATCGAAGTGCCCTAGAGTGTAATTTAGCTCGCGAAGGCGCGGAGGGGCGAGGCGGTCCGCGAGCTGAGGAGCAGGTGGTTTTAACCTTACTTTTATCATAGCTTGAGGTAATGGTGAGCGAAAACTATCTGCGATGATAGGCTCGCGTGCAGCCGCCGGAGGCTCGCAGCTCCGGAGCCGTGACAGCTTGCTTGCTTGCTTGCATGCTTGATTGCTTGCATGCTTGTTTGCATGCTTGCTTGATTGCACACATGCTCGTCACATGAATTAATTAATTTGGTATACAAAAATGGTTAGGCGTAAAGTTGTTGTACGAATCGTAATTTAGTACTTGCAAACAGTAGGGATAATGTATAATGATGAATTTGGGAAGCTAAAATGTGTGAATAAGAATTAGACGAAATAAAAATAGACTAAACTAATTTAGGTCATTTGACAATTGTGCGAAAAAAAATAGGCCTATAATATGCCAAAGGCCATTAGGACAAAAAATTGGCCTTCCAATATATACCCCATCTTTTAACCCCACTCGAAATCACAGGGGGCCCTAACATATAATGTATACAGGCCATTTTCCTGTAAGTAATCATAAAATTTGTGTGCTTCGAGTACTATTAAAAACACTAGTGGCCGCCTGCAGTTTCACCCGTGTGGTTCCTGTTCCCGTGGGTATATCTAATTAGAAATATTATGTTTTGTTATTATTCAAGTCATATACTATCTATGTACCGTCGTAATTGAGTAGATGAACAACATCTAAATAACCTAACTTTCACACTTACAATATCAGTAGAATTGAATGAAATATTATAATTCTATTATACTGCAAATATTTTGAGTCCAACGTGACCCCTCCAGTTCAGTTACGTTTTTATCTACTTATATTGATTTGTTTATTGAATACTCAAATAAGGGTATTTTTCATTACTTTGAAAGCATTGCTATGTCTATGGGATTGGCACGAAGAATATTTTATTCATACATTTTCGATGCATATTTTGTTTTCCATTTCTATATCAATATAAAGGGAGGTATTCAACAAATCCATTTGGTGGACCTGAGTAAAAAGGGTTCATGACTTATTTAAATATGTGACATTCAGACACTAAATACTTAATTAATTCGCTATAGCATAAGTATTAATATTAAACTACCTAATGTTTATTTTTTATCGAAACAGGCCTACCTGCATCTCTTAGCACAGTATTGTTTCAATCTTAGCATGCTAATTGGTACTACAAATCTCTTATATTAAGGTGGAACGATTAAGTTACAAAAAGCTGAACGGTCGTTAGAAGGCGCTACTTTCGCTATTTAGTAGTTTTTATTTATTTCAAATAAATATTGAATTTTCGAAACCAACATTTATCTTTTTGTAGTACATAAATCATCCAAATATCTCGAGAGAGTGTTTCTGTCTCCCAATTTTACTAATCACTCACACATGCATACCTTATTTCTGAGTTTCTTGTAGTAGAATATTTCGACCCAGCTGAAAATGATAAAGTAGCCCAGCGGTCTACGTACTCGGCTTAGATAACAAAGAGTTAAGGTTCGAGACTTCTGATGGTAGATTTTTTTTATTATTTATTTTATATTATTGTTTATTTAAATAACGTCACAATATTAATTTTGATGTATAAATTGCAACAAATGCAATTGCAATTTTTTTAAATTGCACAAGTGACAAGAATGTAATTGATACTCTAAATTTTAAGATTTCTTAGTGTGTTTGCCCATTATAATATCTTTTTTTTAAACCACTGCTGAACAGATTTTGATTAAAATTGCAGTGTTTCCTCAATCAAAAAAAAAGTGGTGGTGGTTGTTGGATCATCATGTTACCGTTTTCTATACTTCTATACTATATAATATTACTAGCTTCCCGCCCGCGGCTTCGCCCGCGTGGACTACACGACTTATGCTATTGTGGGTTATCCATAAGAGATAAACATAAACCACCGCGGAGTTTTCTGTAGACATTTTCAAGGTGTACAAATACTTATTACCCAGCCTGCGTTTGCAATGTAAGCGGAAAAAATGTAATCATTTACGACATCACATTAGAAACCTTAAAAATTACAGTATTTCTCTACTATATATTGAAGGTTATTTTACCTTCCTCTTGAATCACTCTATCTATTAAAAAAACCGCATCAAAATCCGTTGCGTAGTTTTAAAGATCTAAGCATACTTAAGGACAGACAGCGGGAAGCGACTTTGCTTTATACTATGTAGTGATAAAGAGGAAAGATGTGTATGTATGTATGTAATGAATAAACTCAAAAACTACTGGACTGATTTCAAAAATTCTTTTAGGATGCTACACTATCCCTGATTAACATAGGCTATATTTTATCCCGATATTCCCACGGGAACAGGTACCACGCGTGTAAAACCGCGAGGATCCGCTAGTACAATACTACAATACTATTATATTAGTTTTATTTAAAATCAATACATTTAGCTTCTTTCGGTATATTGGCGCGTATATAAATTTGCGCAAATGATCATATTTTGTCTACTTGTTTGTTAGTTACAATCTCCATTTTATATTATAATAGTTTTGGAATCAAGCTCGAGACGCCATTTTTATACTTACTCTTTTTGTTTACTTATGTGGTGAAATTCATAAATCTTGTTAAATTCTACCTTTAAAGCTTTAATTTACTGCGATAATTTATTATGGTGATGTAAAAACTTAGAAGCTTGATTTTTACAGTTCGGGGGAACCATAGACTTTAATCTTTATTAATATCAATTTGATACTTCACGTGTTTCTGAGCATTGAGTCTTTAAAGGCACTTATGTGCATATAACTAATTTCGTGTTTTAATTTATAAAGATACTGATATTATAAAATATTAATACATAAAACATGTAAGTAAGCAAAAATTCCCCAAAAAAAATTACTATTAAGTACTTACCTCAAAATGAAATTGTATTATTCAACAAATACTTAATTCGTAAAGCAGCGCAGCGAACACCGGGGTTGGAAACAATTAAATATCTATTGTGTTTCGTTTTCCGATGCCTGAGAGGTTATAAAATAAAAAGTGCTAACCTCTTGTGTATCTTAAATATGGTAATGTTAAGTACAATCTAGAAAAAAAAGTGCTGAGATAGCGCTAACATTCATTCATGCGCTATACGGTGAAAATGTTTTTGAAGGCTAACTGACCAATAATTGAGGCAAATTTAATTACATTTGTGCACTATTCGCGCAAATGTTTATTCGAGCAAACGGCTTTTCGTGTAAGAGTCTTTCGCGTTATTAGCTTTTCGCGCAAATGTCCTGATACATAGTCGAAACAACAATAGTCAAGTGATATGTGACGTCAAATTCATGTTTTGTATTTGGCTTAGTCTATGTTTATCTCTATGCTATCATCATTCTTATGATGTTTTGAATAGCTAAGTGAACATTTAATACGTTAAAATTGTAAAATTAAAAATAAAATAAATCATTAAGATCGTTAAATCATTAAGATTTACGTAAAATAAATCATTTCTAGTCAGAAAATAAATTTCACTCAAAATGAAATATTTCCAGCCGTTTTGAAAGATTTCATAAATTTCGTTTATATTTAATTTTCATTTCAGTGAAATTTTTACTGGACCCATTCCCTAGTCACAATGAAAAAATACTACAAAGAAATGACAAATACGGAACGGTGTTGTCAGTACGTAGATGTGATTGCGGACAATTTAATATTTGAAAAGGGACCACATGACATTTGTCTAAATAAAAAAAAAAATATATTAAGTAAGTACGTTACATAATACAAGTAAATTTTATTTGCACGAAGCAGATACAATTTTCGTTTCTTTTTTTTCCTTTATAAAATCTTATTTTCAATTTTTTTACAGTGATGAGAGAAAAAAAGATTTACGCATAAAAAACAAAATATAAGTCGTGTTTAGCATTTTTTAAAATCGGAGTCAAGATAAATCCTACAAGTCACAACTTTATATCAAAATCCCAAAGTAAATTATTACTGACGAAACTCATCTCTTTTGGGACGCAACGGCAACACAGCTGAAAAATCTTGTAAAGAGAAATTTAAACAATTATTAAATCGAGACAAACGTAAGAGCGGCAACTTCGCGCGTTGCGCGTCTTAGCCGCATGGAATGGCAACGTCGCGATTTTTGTATACGTACACGACATTTGTCACATACACAGTCGTAATTTTTGCAATAATTTAGTGTTCATTTATAGGTGATTTCTGAATGAAACAATGTTTGTTTATTAGTTAAGCGCAAATGAATACCCGAGAATAAATAGTTGCACATATATTTAAGTATTAATTCTGTTAATCTACCAAGATTATCTCGACTGTTTTTTGTATGAAAATCGTTCCACCTTAAGCTTGTTTATTGACGGAAGTGCTGCCTCCAAAGTGTGAAGTGTCAAAATGTGACAACTACAATAAAACAAAACGTTTTTATGACATGATGGTTTCTAATTGATGATGGCCTGTAGTTCAAATATAAAAAACAGCTTATCTCGCAATGAGAATGAATGCATGTGATTGCAATAGGGGTCTATATTAATTCGCATAACGTATGACTCCTGATTGAAATTGGCTTGACGTAATTACGCATATTTTTCTAAACGCATTGGTAACGTAAATCACCTTTTTTATACGAGTGGAAAATGCGTCACGCATACCTATGTCGCCTGGGAGATCTTCCCATAGTGTCTCGGCCATGGCCATCGTTGTAGCATTGGGCCATATCCTCAACTGGGTTGCTGGCCGAAACTAGCCCACTTTGGGATGCAGAAACTACTTCTGCCATCCCATGGGAGTTCTCCCAAACGCCAGAAAGCACACAGCATGGATGCGCACCAACCACCCTGGGGGTACATAAACTTAAAGAGCAAGGCAACCGAACTCTGGACCAACTAGACCCTACGTTCTACCCGTAATATTCCGGGGACATATGGACACGTAGTCCTTACGGGTCTCCGCATTCAAAGAGCCGTCGGCTTCATCGCACACTTTGCGTTACCTTAGGCCATTGTTAGTCTCAAAGCGTCCGCCTCTAAGAGACTCGTGTGTACTACCTTCCGGTTTCTGCCTCTATGTAAAACATAAACATAGAAGAAGCAATGACTGCAGAAGAATAGGTATAATAATCAACACATGCGCACACACACACACACACTAGTAGAAATACACGTTGCATAACTTTCCTTATTCTTTATTTGTCTCTAATACATTTTTTGGTAAGTGACTCTAATTGTAAAACTATAAACTACATTTGTTAATAATGTTTTCTGTCATGTTGTGTTCACCCAGCAGACTATTATATGTCTTTTATAATTTTGTTCTGATCCTAAGATTTGCAGCAAGTTCCTCAACGTAGGGCTGGGTGAAACTGGTAATGTTGGTGTTATAAACTTGTTTAAGAATGAACCATACTGCCTCTATGTTAATCTAAAGTAAATTAGTGAAGGAAGAGCGGAGCCCACAAACACAGGTTATATTCGCTTGAATAAAGACTTCAATCACCATTTAATTAATGGCAAAGTGATTTCTCTCAATGAAATTTCATAAAATAAAACTCTGTCAGAATTATAAGTATAATCCGAGACATTTGGTATTTTCGCTATTTGAACCATTAAACATTTTAATTTCAGCTATGTGTTTCAATTTTAGGCGTTTTAATTTTAGACATTCTAATATTCTCTGGGAACATTAGAATTACGTATTCTCTGGGAAGTTAACAGGATGTGAAAATATCTACCTATAAACTTTTAATGCTAAAGCGGGAGCTTCGCTTCTTTTATTTTATGACAATTAAAGTTATAGTTAATAAGGTTATGCAAATTTCAATTATGCGGATTCATTATTATGCGCAATAAGAGTAATGATTTATTATTATTACCCAGTTCAATGTTATGCTTAATTATGTTATGCCAAATCTGTTATGCGAATTCATATTATGACAATTAATGTTATGCGTATGAAGGGGCACCCTTGCAATAGATTTGATTGCGAACTAAGAAACTTCAGCACGTTATCAGATAATTTTGGATAAACATACATTCCGACTTGGAACTAAGAAACGATCAAAGCATATTGTCCATGTTAGAAATCTAATCCAAGACCCAGAGGTCTTGGAGTCGATACAGTGGACAAAATACTGCCAACTGCGCCATTAAGCCAGTCGGCCGATTTCGAAATACCTTTGTTTTGACTTTTAGAAAATATTCCTTTTTCCAATGGAAGCAAAAGGCAGGCATTGCCAAGCAAACTTTTTCTATCTCAAATGGAGAAAACTATCAAAGGAGAAAAAAACTAAAATGGCGGAATGTCGCGAACGTACGAAACGGTACAAAAATTTAATTTTGCTACGAACTTTCTATAGACTCTCTTAAATTACTGACATGGCACCATGGAACTTTTCTTATTAGAGAGCGCTTGGGGTAATTTTATCATGGATATGACTCTGTTTTTAACCGACTTAAAAGATGAAGGAGATCAACAATTCGTCGCGTATATATTTTTATGTATGTTCAACGATAACTCGAAGGCAGCTAAATCGTTCGAAATTATTAAAACGTTATAATAACAGGTCTGTACCCAAATTGGTCTAATCCCATCTTTTTAAATTTTGAAATCGGTTCACTAGTTTTCGAAAAATCTTTAAAAAACTGTCGTTTTCGTTAGTTGTTACCCAGATGACATAATACTTTAGCCCGTTTTTTGGTGTAGGCAAGTACGAGACTTATTCTAACTTAAAAATATTTAAAATAAATAACTTTTTATAAAAACTGATTGAAGTCGGTTTTTAGGCTTCAAAAAGTAAAAAAAAAACTTTTGGAGTCGGCGCAAGCCAAGGCATCGATTGTGCAGTCTTCAAATTTTACATGGCACTTCTATACTTTTATTTTTCTTGCCTTGGCTGGCACCGACTCCAAAAAGCTTATTTTTTTACTTTCTGAAGTCGGATTTTATTTTTTGTAAAATGTTTGTTGTTTGTTTTTTTAGACGAATTTCACATTCTTTTATACTTACTTAGGCAAGTCATGTTTGGAGTAGCTAGTTAGTCAGTATTTAAGCGTTTTTTTAATTAACTTAGTGAAACTCGTAAATCATTATTTTTATTACTTATTTATATCATTTATGTAGTTAGTTAAATATATAAATTAAAATAATTAAAACGGGAGAGAGATTTATATGGATACGCAGTTTCGTAATCCTGATGTGCCCACATTTCAAGGTCTCTTCAACTCATAACAATTCAAATGTTTTATTATCTCGATGTTTTGTCGCAGTTCTAACCTAACTTTACCGAATGAGTTAGAGTGGTTTTCTATCGGTTAAGGGTGTTTCGACAAACCATTTCAAGTTCATCGATTACTTAATTAGAGTAATTAATTAGAGTACACCTTTACTGTAGTCTTCACCCTTAACTGTAGTCGTGGGTCCCCTGGACCCACAGTGTTTGTCAAAGTCATAATTATGCGCTGTGAGTGCCGCAACTCTCCCATCATCTCAGTACCTTCCTAAACTTGACTGAGTGAGCATGCTGTAAGACAGCCGACTTTCGCTGGATTCTCCAAAAGTATGTAATTAATTCCGCTTAGGTCCATTGGATCCACGACTATAGATATGTAGATACGAGATACGTATTACTTTTTATTTCATATTTCAATGAAACCCGTCTCGGGTGGTAGCCTAAAACTCGATAAGTCAAAAGGAAAATATTTGTTTTCTGCCTCCCTGCTATTCTAGAGCCAAGGCTGTTCAGCTGTGCACCAAATACCAGTAGCTTATTTGCGTGACAAGTGCAAATTTGTATGCAATTCATGTTTGTAACTAGTATCAATTGAAGTAGTGTCAGAATTTTTATTTTAAGGCTATATCTTGTTTTCTATAAGTTTTTGTAAAACAACACACTTTTAAGTTAATGAAAAAAAAAAAAAATTTTTTACACTAAATTATGGTTATGTTTAAAAAAATATTAAAAATATTTTTTATTTTTTTTTAAACATAACCTTATTTCTGCACCTATGCATCTTATTCAAGTGCAAGTTAGAAATTCAAATAATGTACCTATGGTTAACCTTATTAAGTTAAAAATGGCCCTACCTTCTTTAATGTTATTTTTGAAGTTTGATTTTTTCACAGCTTGAAGAGATTGTTAACGTGAACATGGTTTTAATTTCAACTCGATACCTAAACGCGTTCTCGAGTTTTTTCGAAATTCAGTTTTTGAAACTAATGACTAAATTTTTATGATTTAATTACATATGTATAGTTTTTAGATTTTTTTAGATAATCGAATAAATTATACAAATATATTCAATTGTATTGAATAGTTCCTGTAAAAAACAACATTAGGATAAATAGGTCTAGTATTTTTTTTTAAAGACCCTGTAATATTCTTAAGGATATCCATACTATTCTTTCGCTACCTCAGTTCCTTTATCAGAGTCCGCAATAAAGTTGTAGGCTGGCCCACGATTTATGAATAGGAGCTGATACTGGCCTCTTAATATTGGAACATTGCCCTAGGCGCCTTCTAAAATAGTTATTAAATTTTAAAAAGGGCTTTTTTACGATAGAATCTTACACAAATAGTAATAGTAGATAATTTCGGATAAAAATAAATTGAAAAAATAAAAAACACATTTTACAGGTTTTTTGACATGGATCACACACGACAAAAGATCAGCGCTGGTCGTATGCATTATGCTAAATTGTGACCATTTTGGGACATATTATAATTTTCTCTCTCTATCAGCGGTAATTTCTGTATCTGTTTTTGTCTCAAATAAATCAAGTTACTTACTTACATTTGGACATTATAGGTCAGTTGTACCATGTTATTTTTGCAAATTACCATTACGTTTACGGCATGAAATTTGTTAATTGACAGCTTTGACAAGCAGATTATAGTTAAATGTACTGTTAAATGATACAGCGCATTCATAGTTTCAAGTTTTCTTGGTAAGTTGATATAGAAATATCAATTTAATATCACAACATATGGTTGCGCCGGTATACAATTCAAATGTGCCGCGTTAATAATTTGTTATGTGGCTGCATCGATTCCAAATTCGATTGTTTAATTTGGTTGACACTCCCCATCCTCACTTCCCTATATTCCATTTCCCTTTCGCACATACCTTGTCTCGCAGGAGAGAAAGCAAGACATTGCTACGCCCCCTAGCGGTGGTAGCTGTCAACGCAAAACGGTTGGCAACACTGCCGGCAGAAAGAAGATTGGATTTTGTCGTTGCAAATGGCCGCTCGCGTGTGTGTAATGATTTAGCGAGATTAGTGGTATTTTTCGCTCTGAACAGCTTGATCGGTTATGTGAAGTGTGATCCCGCCGAATTTCCGCAAGAAACTGCAGCAACAGCCTACTCCAGGGACGTCCCAGGCTACCTCCAGCTCTAAGCAGCACCACGAGGCGGTCAAGGTATCGTGCCCTTCCTTGTATATTTGTCAACCTCGCGTTCTTTGAAACCTATTTGTTCGTCCGCAATACAGTCCACAAAAATTTGAATAGCCCGCACAACCATTTTGCCCTTTACAATCCATAATTTGGTCCATACGAGCTGGATATTTGTATGTTGATAGTTGTAAAATCGCAGTAGTTTTATTCCATAGGGAATAACGCACCTGATTACCTAGCTGTTTTTTAGTAGTTTCGCCCGCACACTAGGTATTTAGGTTTAGATTTAGGTATCCTACCTTCGTGTATAATAGCACTAAGTAGATATCTAACGCTCGCTTAGTGAATCAGGCTGGGTATCGTGTTCGTTAGCTATTGTATTACATCGCATCTTATAGTTTTTGTTCGAAATACGCTGTGCAGTTTCTATAATTTTCATTGATAAACCGCACTTATAACAATAAAAACGTTGTATAAGTATTAGGTATAGATTCATTATTTGTCATATCTCAGGGAGAAACATAACTTATAGATATTTAGTTGTTTTTCGCATATTATTTCACAGCTTCGACCGCACCGCATAGTGATATTTTTTGTGCGTGGGTAGTTTCGCGTACGCACCCAGGTACACTCGCACACGCCTCAGCGTCTCTGTTCCTCACCGCTTTCATTTAAATCGTTCCTTAATTTTATTCTTTAGTTTGTTGCTTTGACAATGCCTCCGAAAATGATTCCGGAGACACAGTTAAAATTATTACACGCTAAAAAGGATAGCCTTTTTAAGCGTATGCAATTGATTTGCGATTATTCATCGAGGGTCGCTGATGACGCAATAAAAGATTTGTTTTTATCATCAATCGAAACAGTAGATAATTTGCGCTTAGATTTTGAAAATATTCTCGATAAAATAAATTCAATTGAATTGGATTTGGATCCCGATTTCTTATTAAATTATGACGCCATGTCATCGTTGGAAGACTTAGTTTGTCGCATAAAACGTGTCGCTAAGTCATTGCAAGCGCCCGTAGTAGTTACCGATTCGAAACCCAGTTTTGATTTGTTGAAACGGGACCGACCTAAATTACCGCCCATACAAATACCTGAATTTGATGGCGATATAAAAAATTGGCCTTTGTTTTTCGCTAGTTTTGAAAACACAATTCACAACAATAATTCGCTGTCGGATCACGAAAAATTACATTATTTAGTTAGTAAGCTCACCGGTAAGGCAAAAACCGTTTGCGCCGGAATAACTCTTTGTGCCGAAAATTATAATTTGATTTTGAACACTTTGAAGGTCAAATACGAAGACAAACGTTTAGTAACAACCGCTTATTTAGATCAAATATTTAATTTAAAAATTAGTTCTTCTTGCAATGAACACGACTTAGAAAAATTCTTAGATAGTTTTGCATCAGCTGTTCGCGCCCTCAAAAATCTCAAGGTCGATGACCTCTGCGACTTTTTATTTTTGTATATCGCATTAAAGAAATTAGATTCCGAAACTGTTCGCTTATTTGAAATGGATAAACGTGGTTACTCAATACCAAAATTCGATGATTTAGAAAATTTCGTTCGTCAACATATTAAAATATTGCAGCGAACTTCGTTAAACCAAGGAGTTACGAAAAATGGTAGTAGCTATCGCAGTGGTAAGCCCACGAAGTCCACGCATTCTTTTGTTAATTTTGAACCCACAACTTCACAAGTTTCATATTCGAAAAATTGTTCTTTGTGTCAAGGTCATCATGACCAACTTTATAAATGCTCGCAGTTTAATAAACTCACTCCTAGTGAACGCTATAGATTTGTTCGTTCTAATAATTTATGTATCAATTGTCTCGGTGATAAACATCGTGTTTCACTCTGTAGGTCTAATCATTTTTGTCGCAAGTGTAACGGTAAACACCATACATTATTGCACTTTGAAAATAATGCCGCAGCCGATACGAGCCCAGTAGGTACTTCGCACCTCAATGATGGAAAAAAATCGCTTGTTAGGAATGCACTCGCTGTGACGTCGCAGCCGCCTGCGCCTGGCGACTCGGAGCGCTCTCGGGTGTTTTCGTCCCCGTCAGCGCTTAGCGACAGCGGCCTCGCTGCAGTGCGCCACCAGTCGAGCGATGTCGCTTTGTGTTCGCAATCGGGTTTGCGCACAAGCCCTACTACGGTACTTCTCGCCACCGCTCGGGTTATTGTTTACGATGCGCATGGTAGGGGACATAGTGTTCGCGCACTTTTAGATAGTGCTTCTCAAAGTAATTTTATTAGTAAAAATTGTTGTATTCGTCTTGGTTTGAATACAAATAACCGCCCTCCCTGTAACGTTGTGAGAAGTATTGGGGGTTCCACTAAAGCCGTTGAAGGCTCTGTAAGGATAGAAATCCACTCGCGTTTCGATTCTAATGTTAGTTTTTTGATGAATTCGTTAGTTGTCGATAAAGTTACCGAACTTTTACCGACTGTCGCAGTCAATACCTCTTTATTGTCTAATTTTAGTAATTTACCTTTGGCCGATGATACTTACGCGATTCCAGGAGATATTGATTTGTTAGTTGGCGCTTCGATTTTCCCGCACCTCCTGTTGCAGCGTAGGATTCAAAGTCACTCGTCGCACCCCGCGCCTTTCGCCTTAGAAACGGTCCTTGGGTTTGTTATTGTTGGTTCCGCACCCGCTTGTTTAGATTGTAACTCGACAGTGTCATATTGTTGCGCCGTGGAGCCGCTGGACTCCTACGTCCGTAAATTTTGGGAGATAGAAGAGGTGAACGTACCTCTTATTCTCAGTCCTGATGATAAACTGTGTGAAGAGTTTTATAGTCGCACGACTACTCGCGATAGTGATGGTCGTTATATTGTCGCACTCCCCTTTAAAGGTGAGGTTAATTCGCTTGGAGATTCGTTTCAGTCAGCTAAAAAACGCTTCTATTGCTTAGAAAATGCAGGCCTCTCCAAAGTTGAAGGAAGCTTACGATAGCGTTATTATCGAATATTTGGATAAAGGCTTTATTTCGCCCGCGCTTCCCGAAACTGAAGGGACGAAGCATGCTCCTTCGTATATCATACCACATCATGGAGTTATCCGTGAGGATAAACTAACCACCAAGTTGCGCGTTGTGTTAGACGGCAGCGCCAAATCTAGTACGAATGTTTCGGTAAATGATATTTTGTACAGCGGTCAAAATCTTCAAGGTAACTTGTTTGAAATTATAGTTAATTTTCGCTTATTCGCTGTCGCGCTTTCAGCCGACATTAGACAAATGTTTCTTTGTATTGGTGTTCGTGAATCGGATCGCCGATTCCAACGCATTTTGTATAGATTTTCGCCGCACGAACCTTTACAGGTTTACGAATTTAATCGCGTTTGCTTTGGTTTGAAATCCAGCCCCTTCCACGCTCTTCGCACTGTCAAGCAGCTCGCCGCCGATGAGGGGGACAATTACCCGAAGGCTAAGGAGACTGTAGAGACTGGTCTGTACATGGATGACTATATCTACTCTTTGCAGAGCGAAGATCAAGCTCTCGCAACTGCAGCTGAAGTAATCGATCTTATGAAAGCTGGTCATTTCGATCTCGTTAAATGGTCTAGTAATTCGCTTACGGTTTTAGAGTCGCTTCCACCGTCGCATCGCTTGTCTTCTGTCAAGGAGTTTGATGGTAATGACACTCTCAAGGTTCTCGGTTTGCGTTGGTCACCTTCGTCCGACACGTTTTGTTTGAAAGTTTGTCCTACACCGTCAATCTGTACTAAGCGCACCATATTGTCATGTATCGCACGCATATGGGATGTAATGGGATTCGTAGCGCCTGTCGTCTTGTACGCAAAGCTTCTTATCAAAGAACTTTGGCTGTCTAACTGTGACTGGGACGACACTCCGCCTCATCACATCGTAAAATTGTGGGATCGCGTTAGAGCCGAGCTTCCTATGCTCGAGCAAATAAGTATACCGCGCCATGTCGGCATTTTAAAAAATAGTATTGTGACACTTTTAGGTTTCGCAGACGCTAGCGAGAAAGCGTACGGGGGTGTTGTGTACTTCCACGTTCAAAATGGTGATGACATTTCAGTCCACCTCATCAGCGCTAAATCGAAGGTAGCCCCTAGTAAGATAGTTTCTCTCGCTCGGCTCGAGTTGTGCGCTATATTGCTTTTAGCCCAACTCATAGGTTCAATTGTTAGTAGTTGTCGCAACCGCATCAATTTAGATAGAATTTTCGCATTCTCGGACTCAACTGTAGCTTTGTGTTGGACACATTCTTCGCCCCATCGTTGGGATACGTTTGTTGCAAATAGGGTGGCAAAAATTCAGTCGGAATTGGCCCCACAAAATTTTTATCACGTCGCCGGTACGGATAACCCTGCCGATTGTTTATCTCGTGGGTTAACACCTACCCAAATGTTGCATCATCCGCTTTGGTTTCATGGCCCTCCTTGGTGTCAAGCCACACCTAGTGAATGGCCTGTTAGTCCTTTCAGTCCCGCAACAGTGTCCACACCGCCCGAAGAAAGGAAAACCGCTTTAGTTGCTACCGCTTCGCCCGACAGCTCGACTATCTTAGTGATGGCTAGCCGTGTTTCATCGTGGTCGATTATTTTACGTAGTGTTGTTTATATTTGTCGATTTTTGAAAATCCTTCCGCGTCGCGAGCACATTTTTGGCTCTGACCTAAACAGAGCTGAATTAATTGTGCTTCGTGAACTTCAGCGATTTTACTTTTCGTCTGAAATTAGAAATTTAGAATTAAATAAACCTTGTAGTCGCGCTTTTCAACATTTGAAACCTTTCTTGAAGGATGGCATCATTCGAGTTGGTGGTCGTTTGAGCCAGTCCGAATTAACCTTTGATCAAATGCATCCTATAGTTCTCCCACGCAAAGATCATATCGTTGATCTTATAGTTGAGTATCACCATAAGGTGAATTGTCACGCAGGTCCAGATTTATTAATGTCAATTTTGAGACAAAAATACTGGATTCTTTCTGCACGAAATTTGATTCGTTCTGTGGTTCATAGATGTATTCCGTGTTTCAAACTTCGCCCGAAGTCCATTGCGCCTGAAATGGCCGATCATCGTTCTTGTCGTGTTGTACAGACCGCCAAACCATTCGTACACACAGGTACAGATTACGCTGGCCCCTTCAGGGTAACAGTTTCGCGCGCTCGTGGTGTACGCTCCACGAAAGCTTATGTTTGTCTTTTCATCTGTATGACGACTCGTGCTGTTCACATAGAATTAGCTAGTGATTTGAGCACACCATGCTTCATGGCTGCGTTCAAAAGATTCTTGTCGCGTCGGGGTCCCGTATCTCGAATGTACTCAGACAACGGTACGAATTACGTCGGTGCGCGTCGTAACCTATCTGAATTACTCATTTTTTTACGCTCAAAGCATTTTAACACAGAATTCACGCACGTTTTAGCTGAAAACCGCATTGAGTGGTCGTTCAATACGCCCACTGCAAGCCATTTTGGTGGCAATTGGGAGGCTAATATTAAAAGCTTAAAGTCGCATCTGTTTCGTGTCATCGGTGAACAGATTCTGACATTTGAGGAGCTGAGCACCGTGCTCACTCAGATCGAGGCCGTAATGAATACGCATCCGCTTTGTAGAACTCTGTCAAGTGATCCCTCGGAGCCGCTTGCTTTGACTCCAGCGCACTTTTTAAACGTAACGCCGCTAAAATACTTACCCGCATTCGATGTTGATGAAGACCGGCTTCATCTTCTCTCGCGTCACGTCTTATTAGATAAACTTTTACAGTCCTTTTGGAAGCGTTGGAGAACGGATTATTTGCATACGCTACAGTCCCGTCAGAAATGGAATACACCATCAAACCCTATCGCTGTCGGTGCTGTCGTAGTTATTTTGACCGAGAATACACCTCCATTACATTGGCCGATGGGGGTCGTAGAAGAAGTTTTCCCTGGGTCAAATGGGGTCACCCGTATAGTGCGCGTTAAAACCGCAACAGGCTCGTATTTACGACCAGTAATTCGTCTTTGTCCTTTGCCTAATCAACAGTAACTTCAACCGCACTTATAATTTAGCTTGTTCGATTAGGTTTAGTTTTATGTAGTTTAACAGCATTAAAATATAATTAGCAATTTCGCTTAGTTTCATTTGATTGCATTATAGTTTCGCATAGCAGCAAACTATAGAGTTTGTTGTTGTTTCTTTTGAAGGTAACCCTTCAAGCCGGGGGGGAAATGGTTGCGCCGGTATACAATTCAAATGTGCCGCGTTAATAATTTGTTATGTGGCTGCATCGATTCCAAATTCGATTGTTTAATTTGGTTGACACTCCCCATCCTCACTTCCCTATATTCCATTTCCCTTTCGCACATACCTTGTCTCGCAGGAGAGAAAGCAAGACATTGCTACGCCCCCTAGCGGTGGTAGCTGTCAACGCAAAACGGTTGGCAACACTGCCGGCAGAAAGAAGATTGGATTTTGTCGTTGCAAATGGCCGCTCGCGTGTGTGTAATGATTTAGCGAGATTAGTGGTATTTTTCGCTCTGAACAGCTTGATCGGTTATGTGAAGTGTGATCCCGCCGAATTTCCGCAAGAAACTGCAGCAACAGCCTACTCCAGGGACGTCCCAGGCTACCTCCAGCTCTAAGCAGCACCACGAGGCGGTCAAGGTATCGTGCCCTTCCTTGTATATTTGTCAACCTCGCGTTCTTTGAAACCTATTTGTTCGTCCGCAATACAGTCCACAAAAATTTGAATAGCCCGCACAACCATTTTGCCCTTTACAATCCAACATACGATTGCAAATGCTTAGCCACCGACCTATACACCTACAGACTACCTTACAGACAGAGTTATTTTTATTTTTATAATATCTGGTATAATATATAATAGATGGTAGTTGAGGAAGGTACCAGGTGGGGCCTGGTACCTTCCTCAACCACCATCCTGTGGCGTTAGCCGGCGTTGAAGCCAAAACGAGTGAGTAGTGTCGCCTAACAGAGTCATCGACGTCTCACAGACGTGGCATGTAGATAGGTAAGAAAGGATTTTCCCCTAAAGGAAAAGTAGCATCTACGTGGCCGAAGTCGCGGGCGGAAAACTAATACATGTATAAAAGGATTATACGCGGACGAAGTCGCGGGTAACAGCTAGTGAAAGTATAAAAGAACTTTGAATCAAGAAATCTGGTTAAATTGCGGCTAAGTATATAACGCGTCATTGGTACTACCGATATGCCCGATCGTCGACCCCCAAAAAAATATAAGAATCTAAGTTTAAGAAACACCTGCATGATCCCAGCCCTATAAAGTAGGCGTACTAAATGTTTTTGTTACAAAATTAAATGTAGTTTATTTTTTTATAATCTAGACGGGGGATACTCTTAGCCTTCAACATACATGCTGCAATCAAGTATGCAATAACTGCAAATAAGGCTATAAATAGACCAAAATATAAGAGGTATCAAATATTTTTTGTCTGAATTTTTAATAACCTTTTTTTATTTTATTTTCATATTTATATCTTGAAATAAGGATATATTAAGTTAATCTGTTGATTTTATTATTATTATAAAAAATATGAAGCCAGATGTAAGTTCCTAAAATAAGGGTACGAGTCGAATTTTAAATTTGAGGAGTTATATTTTTATTTACAAACCAAAAAATACTTTATCTGATACATTAAAGGTACCAATTATAAAAGTTATATAAGAATCGGATATGCCAATATATTTTTATGCACGCTTAAAAAAATACGTCCGCTATAGACGGTACCTCGGCGTTAGTGTTCGTTTTAGGCCAGGTCGTTGGTTAAAGGTTAAGTTCATTCTTTGTACTATAAAAAAAATGGCTTAGTGAACGCGAAACCTTTATACGTACCAGAAACAACATTTTGCTGCATCTCGACAAAGTTCCACCTACTCGCTTGGAAACTTAAAAGCAAATGCAGACATTCAAGACTTGTTTTTTTTATTCCATGCAAACGGGCCATCGCGCGTTTACCAGAATCATATTCCACTTGAGCTTCCGACGAATCACATTATTCATAAGTGAATATATTCTGGAAAATACTTTGATTTATACATTCCGAGAGTTTTCCTTGAGCCTTAATCCACAAGACACATTTTACATTATCTACGTGGAAAACAACGAAAAACTTCCCATTCTTCATGGAGACGTTACTTCATATTCCACGGACGATAAATCTAAAGGGAAAGACACATCTGTCAAAAGTGTAAAATATGTATTTCTCGTAACGCACCCCTAGTCGGTCCCACTTAGGAAAAAGATGCATTTCCCCTTTTATTTTGAAACGGAGCGGAAAAATGTTCTTCGTTCCTAAGTTTAGTAAACTAATCTTTATAAGCTGATTTATTTACAAACTTTAATGGTAGACTGACAATAAAATTTACTGTATTTATTTGTTATAGATAAGGGCGGTACCAACATCACCACACGTGGCGGCTTGCTTGGTAAGTAGTTCTAATTTTTTATTTAATAAAAACCGGGTAAGGTATTGAATGGCCCACCAAAAAACTGGTCTTCGGGCCAGTTAATAACTTTTTGAAGTGAAAAATTTTTGGGATGGGTAAAAAATGTTTAAGTCGCGTCAGGACACGTGACCCTGATCGAAAATTCTTAAGACCATTTACCGTTGACCTATTTCAAATTACATAAAGTCTCACACTTGAAAGATCTACGTTTAATAGTTTATAACAACCATTAAATAAAGATTTCTCATTACTACCAACTTTTATATTGAGGCCAGGTCAGTTTTCATGGATTTACCTGCCAAATAAGTTGGTCTCCGTTTTCATTAACTTTTTATGAAGTTGTGGTCAAGATATAGTCAAGATAAATCAGTCAATCAAGCAAGCAATATTATTTTATGATAGATGAATAATTTTGCATCAGAATCATATTTTACAGTCAAACGTTGAGACACCGTCACAGTTTTACAATCCATATTGTAAAACTGTGGTTATGGTACGTGTAAAGAGTCCCTTAATTATGTCTAGGTATTTTGACAAATAGTATTAATTAACTATGCAACTTAATTCAACATAAAATTTTAATTGATAATTATTGAATCGTAACATTTTTAAAATTGCCAAAAATATTTTTCTAGCATTATTTGTCGACCACTATTGATCAGTACAGAGTTACAATAATTGGATGTCAAACAAACTGCTCCAAGTTGAAGGATCGCAAATTCGATGGATCGTGTAATGGCATAACGATACTCGAATCGGCCGAGCCAGCTATCGAGCATAACGTACCAATATTTAGGACAATAATGATTGATGTGTGTGTGCAAGGACGTTTGGGACACGTTCTCAATTCTCGTTTGTCTGAAACAATGCTGAATATTACTCGCTTTTTGTTTTGAAACACAAGTTATTACTAAACTTATTTTTGACTTACCTAACCTTCTTAAACCTAAGTGGAGGTTCGCCGTCAACTCCACAATCCCTCTCTGATTCTTCTACCTGGGTGATTCCTGCCCACTTAAGACAGCCATCCTTTATTTTGGCCCATCATAGTAAGTTAGTAGTTAAGCAGCTGATATTGGTCGTATCGCAAAACATGTTCCAAATAACCAAACGTTCGCTTTTCGACGCTAGAGTACTTTTTGGTTACTGACTTTTAGAATCTACTTAAACGCATTATGCGACGGTAACACCACATCTCGAAAGCTTCGAGACGTGGAACGTACCAGTACCGTCTCTTCCTTCCTTTACTTTCTTTCCTCTCATTCTATCTTTCCTTTCTTTGAAAATTCCGTCCCTTTCTATAGCCCATCCACCCCTGTGTACTCCCTCATGTATGGAATGGAATGGGGGGCGCAGGATGGGACTTTTAAAAAACCGGGACATTTGTCCCCACACCTATTGCTTACAGTTTAATTTAATAAAATCAGTCAGAAAACTCATTGCCATTAAAAACTAAGAAATTTTACCTTACCTACCTTAATACGAGCAACCTATTAAGTCCAACCACAGAGTTGTAAATAGTACAGTCCAACTTAAGCTCATCACTTACTAATAAAAAAACGTTCTAAACCTTTACATACTGTGATAGACAACATTACTAAAAGTAAACTATTTTTTTTTTACTTTTATCCATTCCTACCTGTTAAACCATGCAGCTCTAAAGCAGAATTTAGCACATTTCAAACATTTCCAACTATGCCAGATATCCTACTAACGATTTAACCTGCCAACAGAAATGCAGGAACCTGAGATCTACCTTGAGGCAACTCGACGAAACTTGCATGACATGCGATCGTGACATACCTCGCTCAGTAGCTGCATAAAACATTAGACAACAAGCAACTTTGAACTAAATTTCTGTCAAAAATGTATAGGAAAATATATGAACTTCTTTCTTCTGGTGACGTCCTTGGTCGTATCCTCGTGGACCGTAATCCTCACCGGGTTGATAAAGAAAACCTAACATTTATTTTTCTTGTATGTGCTCCTATTTCATTCTTCTCTCCTTCTGTACTTTGTTCTTTGTTTGTGTGAACTGGATTATACCTTCTACCATATCGTGAGTTGTATTACATTAATGGGGTGAATCTCTATCTCTCCTTTAACTCCCCCTTATTCTGAAAGGCGAAAAAAGACTGTCCTATAAAACTGGCCTGGTAAAAGACTACGTTGCCAGTTACAGGAATTGTATTTTTAACAAAATGATTACCAGGCCATTTAACATTAATACGTTTTAAATAAAATGTAGTTTATTGCTCAAAAATATTTTTTTTTAAATACGTTGTGTCAGCCCCAGAGAGTAAATAAATACTCGTGTTCAGGAGAATCGCTCCTGCCTTAGTGCTATATTATAACTATTGAGCATAGACGTACGACATGAGAGTTTAACGCTGTAAAACGAGCAAACTATGTTTTTCACATTTTAACCTTTTAAACACAAACATCATCCAAATATAATAAAGGCAATATCACAGATAGCTTTGATACAGCTCACGCTCCATTTATCGCCGTTCGAAGGCTTTTGTCACCTTTCTGGCTCCATCAAAGGGTCTTTTTGATCGGCATCCGTGGCCTTAATTAGCTGATACTCGTCCACCGTTCGTTCGACTGGAAGATATTGTTTATTGGCAATAGCCTTACCCGACCGCGTACGCTCACTGGCACGGAAAATTGAGACTGAATCGCTATACGCTTACATCCTTGTGAATCTTGCATTATTTCGGAAACTTATGGTAATTATAGAGCATCCCAGTTTTATAATCTTGTTAAATTACTTACGGATTAAGCTAATATTGCTTGCAATCATTGACTGTTGATAGTGTTGATTGCTTATTATAGTAAAGCTGAACCAGGTTAATACTTGGAACAAACTTCACGCGGTTCATTAAGATTTATGTTGTAACTAGCATCCATTGATGAGTGGACATTAAATACGCTTGCTCTTGGAGCCTCATTCTGAATCGTTAGATTTAAGATGAGGCTGAAGCCCATTCACTCGAGCTTTAAATATACCAGGGTTATAGGCTCCCGGGAATACAGACGCAGGCAAGGAGTTCCACTCCCTGGCTGTGTGCTTAATAGAAGATGAGGATATCAACCAGGTAGGGGTGATAGCCCGCAGTACGTCTGGACTCCTGGTGGTAGAACTGAGCTGGCGGGATGAGCTCATGTAGCTCAATAGCACACTCTCCGAAGTACAATCTGTAGAACACCGACATTGAGGCAAATCTTCGACGATGAGGGAGGCTGTGCAGCTTGGTGTTTTATCATTTATCGTCCCCAACGAGTTTCCTAGCTCTGCTTTCCACCGAATCGAGTGAGATTATTTAGAGCTAGAGCTATATTTAGTGATTTCCTGCGCAATATTTTCTATGCTGGACTAGGAGCGAAAGAAAACCATTGAATTTGATAGCTGTTAGCTCTCTAGTGTCTGGGGATCGAACTCTGGCTCAGAAGGTGGGTTTATTACCCCTGCGCCAAACAGGTCGTCGAATTTATTACTTCTATCTAGTATTCACTTGTGGCCGAGTTGATTTTTTCCAATAGTTTTCTATTTAAAATTTATCATAACTAAGTTTTTGATATACGTGAAGTTTGTGATATTTTATTATGGAATGATTTCTTTTCAGATAGTTGGTCCGAGAAGAATGAAAGACGTAAGTAAGCGAATTTCTTGCTTTAAGTTATGTTTCTTTTTAAATTTAGTTCATATGATTGATATAGATGTAATTATTTTTTTAAATATGCATAATGACACCATTATGTACCTACAGAATGAAAAAAGAATAATAAATTTCCTAAATAACCTCAAGACAATATACGATAAACTTTTATTAGAAATAATTTTGTCAGTCCATATGTTCGTCCGTTCGGAAGATACTGCTTATTGGAAACTATTACCAGAACACTGAGAGAGATGGGCAAGCGTCCAAATAATATTTCATAAAATGGCGCTTACATTTTTGTAGCTATATGCTATATAAGTAAAAATATTCTGAAGCCTAAGGCTCACACATGAGATTCCAGGTTTAAGAAAAGTGAAGAAGCAAATCTTGATGAAACCAAAAGTTTTAAGATTCTTTAATTTTTTTTTTAATTTAATTTTAACTTTGATTTTCATCAAAATCAACGTGTCATTGAAACTAGAATAATATGATTATTCTAAGAGAGATTGTAGTCCGTTGCCGTCGTTTTAAAAGTTGTGTTACATGCAGTTGATGTTTAATTTTTATTTAAGTATCGCTAAATACTAAACCTAAATTATTAGTACAAAAGGATCAACGAATACTTATAAGATATTATATTTTTTCAGCATTCATTTTGATTTCATGTTTGATGTCTAACATATTTTTAATTTCGGCTTAAGTCAACTTGGATGTCGTTCAACAGATAAAAATCTTCAGAGTGACTTGAAATTTAGTTTCAGACTCCAGTATTGATATCTTGAAGCCTTATCTCTTTCCAGTCGCACAGTTCACTAAGAGCTTTTTTATTATTAAAGAGACTATATTTTCCTCTCAGACATTTTAAACGTGAAGTCTTTTCGTTTATGAAGACTTTATCTTTGAGGAAAATTTTATGTCCGAGTGACTTCTTTTACTGTTTGAGTCTGTAGTTTATTAATATGAAGTAAAAACGAGATTTTAAAAGACTTATTTAACGATAAATATTAAACAAGAAAATGTACTAGAAAAAAGCAACTAGTCTCATGTCGCCCTTACGGGATTCGAACCCGCATCCTTGGGAATCCGGCCACTAACCAATTATCCTACAGAGACCCATGAGGACACGTCGATTTTTTCTAGTATATTCACCGTTCTACGGTGTTAAAGAAATAGAGAAAGTGTTAGAGAAATATCCTCGCATTCAAACATCTTTACAGAATGTTTGACTATCGATTAAGATGAAACAGCCATCTAATTATAACTATTTTTATGTGATAAATATTAATAAAAAAATGTACTAGAAAAAAGCAACTAGTCTCAAGTCGCCCTTCTTTAACGTTTACGAAATTAAATAATTATATGAGTGAGTTCGCTGGAAAACACAAGAACCACTTAATATATTTACGTTAATAGCACACCAGTAATGTTAATCACTCTAATGCAGGCTTACATCCTAATGCACAATTTACAGACGCGCTGCAATAAATTCTGATCAAGTCTCAAAACGTGCAATAAAACGCCATGTGGTGAGCTTTTTATTACAAGAAACGAAAATTTAATTAGATACTTACTGTCTCCAAACCGGGGGTGTCTTTAATGACCAATATTTTTAAATTAAGTACCACGCCCGAATGATATTAGTAAAGCCTTTAAAATTCCTAATTACTACACAATTTCGGTCTCCTTCGTTAACTACGATCTCCGTCTAAAAAATATGCTAGTTGCCGCTGAAATTTTTTAGAATTTCGCGACGAAAAAACTTTTAAGAAAACATTTTTTTTTCACTTACTATACTTTTACTTGAAATTATTTATAGTTATTTATCTAATTCAGGATATGTCAAATACAATAATATTTTTTTCTACCTCTCTACTATGCGACAAAACTTTTGATGTTTTCATTGACGCTACGTTTTGTAGGGCCTTAAAGAACTATTAAATTTTTATGGCTTTTAATAGATCTTATGTTTAATATTTTTTTTATACCCTACGGTCGCTATCGAGATTTTGTAAATTTGCTGCAAGTGGACCTAAAAGTTGAAGATTGATTAAAAGTAAAGATTGCGGTTAGATGGAGTCGTATTGATCCGTCCAGACGGCTGCCAGTGCGGGGACCACACTTGTTCAATTATTCAACCGTCTACTTCCACTCTCCAATACTTTGTTACATCTCTCCACTCCCAAGGTAAGGTAGTGATTTACAATAACATCGATACGTTAGAGAACAAATATCGATATCACATTTATACGTATATGTCACTGTTTTGTTGCAAGACCCGTTTGTTTGTAAATAATCGAGTGTATTTATAAAATCGGTTCTTGCAAAAAGACGGTAACATATACAGTGGTGGTCATATAATTAACGACGCAAGCCGATTTTCATACAATCGAGGTATCTTTGAAGCCTTTGTTCTCTGCCAAGGACGGACCGAACTGTGATCTGATAATGGCCATACAGGGACTGAATGGACGAGATCCAAATTGCTTTACATACCCCAACTGATCTCATCAACATTCTTAAAGATGTAAGGATTAGAGTTTTCAGTTTCAGAAAATCCATAATTTTTTATGCTTTTTACGCGCTTTTTTAAACTTATCCATTCATCTCTTAGAATGTTGATCAGATCAATTGGATGTATATAGCAATTCGGATCTCCTCCATTCCCTTGATGTTCATTATCAGATCACAGCTCGGACAATCCTTGGCAAAGAACCACGGCCCCAAAGTTCCTCGATTGTATGAAAATCCACTAGTGTCGTATGTAAAAAAACTGTACATACCTTTGTGTACAGTACTGTGGAGATCGTATATGTCCACGCACGACGGGCCTCCCTTTATTAATCTTTTTATAAACAATACCAGCCAGCAACGGCGGTGTAGCGGCCTCCTTGTAATGCGGAGACATATACTATCTCCACATTCTCCTCCTTCTCCACAGTACCTTCATGCCATGTATCCCTTCCAGGATTGGCAGAGTATCATAGGTGCAAGTTGAGGGTAAAAAATCATTCACGCCATTTGGCATTGGCTGAGCCTGTTGTCCGTTTACATTAATGAAAGTTTCCGTTGATTGGATTTCACTATTTGCACTGGAAGGCTACCCGCTGGCACATTCTCTTTCCCACCCCCAATCCAGTAATGAAGACAACTCGTCGTCTCAGCCACATAAAAAAAAACTCATTGCTGAGTATAGGCCTCCCCGAAGATCTTCACGACGATCGGTACTGTGCTGTCCGCATCCAGCGGCTTCCCGCGACCTTCACCAGATCGTCGGTTCACCTTGTCGGCTTACCCACGGAGCGTCGTCCGGTCGTCGTCTCAGCCACATAACACCCACTGCTGGGTTTACGCCTCCCCCAGAAGGGGGGATTTGCCATAATCGCCACGCTTGGCAGGCGGGTTGGCGATCGCAGTACGGCCAAGTTTTGTAGGAGACGCTGCTGCCCGTCTCCTGAGGGCTGAGTCCCTTAGTCGCCTTTACGACACCCACGGGATGAGAGGGGGTAGTGCTATTCTAAGCCCACACTACACAGCTACACAGGCGTCGTCAGGTACGAACGTATAATAAAAGACAACTAACTTAGCGTAACTCAATTTGTCATCTCTTTGATGTGAAATCATAAATACTCTACAGTGAACAATTCCAGCGTTCGTCCTACACAATAGGTAAATTGTTAGAAAAAAATGATATCCATTTCTTTTATATTTAATTTATCGACCACAGAACGTAACTGCTATTTGCCCTTTCGTGCATAAATTTGTCAGTCATCGTGTGCTTCTACTGCATTGCTCAGTTCAATTTGCATTTATATAAACAAATTTATTTCTCAAAAACAGGTTTTCCTAGTTTTCCTAGGTAAATAAAAAGCTACTCGTATTAACGTGAATTTGTTCTTTGTTCTTATGATAAATTTTAAATAGAAAAATATTGGAAAAAATTAACTCGGCCACAAGTGAATTCTCAGGCTGGAATCGAACCAGCGACCTTTGGAAATCCGGTCCAATGCTCTAACCGCTGAGCTACCGAGACTTGCGAACCACCGTCGAAATTCTCCAATACTTTTATATTTTTAATACGCTGTAGGCCAGCGTTGTTACATCAATGCTAGGAAATATCCTTGCATTTGAAAGAAACATCTTTTCAGGTGTTTAACGATCGATTAAGATGCAACTGCCAATAATTTATGATTTTGTAATTTTTGCATTTTTCAATGCTATTTTTATACTTATGGTAAATATTAAATTGAAAAATATTGGAAAAAATTAACTCGGCCACAAGTGAATTCTCAGGCTGGAATCGAACCAGCGACCTTTGGAAATCCGGTCCAATGCTCTAACCGCTGAGCTACCGAGACTTGCGAACCACCGTCGAAATTTGTTCTTTGTTGTTTCGGTGAGACTACCTCTTCGTCCAAGGCCTAGCTGTTATTTTATAGGTAGGTACTTACTTTTGTTTTACGACATAGTTTTGTTTTAGGGTCATCATAGCTACATTTATATTTACGTTAAGAATATAAAATTTCAGCTAACTCATTCCCGCATCCGATATTCCGACATCGTTGTCATAGAATACGAGTATCATAATAGTCTATTGAGTCATTACATTATATTAAAAATATGCATATTTGTTAAGTATTTTGAGAGATCGCTCGTTGAAAAGATATAAATACCATATCTGTCCTAAAAATATGTTGAAAATAAATCCAAATATATCCAACTCGTAAATGTAGTTTAAACGTCAGTAACAATTTATTTTGCACGACCTTAAATTTATTATTCAGCTGGCAGCTAAATTCAGTGCATAACATTGTAACGGAGGCTATCTGCATAATATTCTCGTCCTGTACCACTTACACGATATTACTATGAACCTGTGGCCCGTATTCAGGACAATTGGCTGTTAAGTCCATATTAGTTTCATACATAGACTAAGTTTGAACATAAATTTTGCGAAAATGAACAGTGACTGCCGCCCGTGATTCCATTCACATGGTAATTGTTCCTAGAAATATGATGGGTCCTTCTAACAATATTTAACTCTATAATATATTTTATTAACGAAACAAGTGTTCATATTATCGTGTCGGGGTCATGTACTTCTTCGTGATCTCTCTACACCAAAGGATTTATCCATCATCAGCCTGTGGACGTCCACAGCTGGACATAGGCCTCTCCTAGCTCACGCCTATTGAGGCGTTCGTAGGAGGCTATTAGCCTACTGCTACCACGCTGGCCAGACGGGTTGGTAGAGGGTTTGTTTCAAGTTTTCATTCTCTCGCACAGGTCAATTCAATGCGTCGAGCCTCTTAGTCGACTCTTACGACAGCCTAGGCATGAAGGAAGTGATGACTCTTGTATTCTAAGGCCGTCCTAAGGCCGTCACCACACGGCACAAAGTTTTTATACATACATTGCACTGTATGTGCAAAAAATTAAGACGTGCTCAACTCTACATCAAAGTTCATTAATATTTATATAAATTGCAGGGAACCAACAAACTGTAATTGTTATAGCTTAAAAAATACTAAATCACTGTGTTATCTGGGGGCAATCCTAGATCAACAATTAACATGGGGTGACAACATTTACTCTCTTAGCAATAGGGTAAGAAGGCTTATTTCGTTTTTAAAGCCTTACGACATATATGTGATGCAAAAGTGCTCAAAACTATCTACTACGCTTCCTGTTGTATACATGTCTGAGGAGGTACAATCGTAGAACTTCCCGGTTCACCAGTAGAGGTTATTTATACTTAAGACTATTGATTGGTACCATAAAAGTACAGGATATATTTTTTCTCATTTAAGCCACTTATCAAAAATCTTTGAATGCAGTTTAACTTTTTTTTTTAATAAAGGAGTAAAATGAGTTAACTAAAGGAATTTAAGGTAGTTCCCCTCCAGGGCCCATAGATTTTCTCCACCCTGTATATTATATTAATATAGAAACCTTATGCTTAAGGCTGTAAGACCAAAATTGCATGTGGAATGATTAGTTTTTGAAATCGGTTCTTGTTTTTCTTTTTATTTATAAAAGGTTTTTAACTTTATAACGTGCGTCTGTTGTGGCCCGAGTGGAGGAGACTATCCTACCGTGAAACAGTTCTAAACACCACGGAGGGTAGAGGTACAAAACTCAGTGTTGCAATAGCGTTTACGGTCTACATATTATCATTTACAAACTTATAAGATGTAAAATGTTTTTGTGATTGTTTAAACTGTATTAGAAATAAATAAATATTTAGTGTGAGACATGACTAAGACATGACTAACACTTCCCTCTCACGGGAGCAAACTTCGTGACACACTCGTCCCATGAACAAGTTAATAACTTGTTTGTCCCAGATAGAGAACAAACCCACGTCTCCAAGCTCAGTACCACTAGCATTCCCCTAAGACGACCTGTTTGGCGCAGGGGTACTAAGCCTGCCTTCTGCGACAGAGGTCCCGGGTTCGATCCCCGGACAAGACAAATATTTGTGTGCATGAACATGTCTATTTGTCTTGGTCTGGGTGTTTAATATGTATATTATGTATGTATTTACAAAAAAAAAAGTATATAAGTAGTTTATCCGTTATCTAGTAACCATAACACAAGTTCTTAATGAAACTTAACGTGGGCTAGATAATTGGTGTGTTTGTATACAATTATTTATTTATTTATAGTATTAATGTGCAAGTGTTGATGTTAATTCTTCGATGTTTCCTACTCAATCATGCAAAAACGGATTAACGGATTTTGATGTGGCGCACAGATGGATAAAAAACATAGGATATATTTTACCCCGATATTTCGACGGAAACGAGAATCATGCGGGTGAAACCGCGCGCAGCCACTAGTACATCAATAATAAAATAATGGAATCTCCCGCACCCAAACTGCCCTTTTTCAATAAGCTTCCATCCCGATTCAGCGATGGCCATACAAAAATCACCTACCGAAACAGCGTTAAATGTTGCGCATCGGTGTTGCAAAGTGGCCTGTGACATTTTTCAATCGCTTAATGGTGCGGCTTTATTGGCTCATGAGCCCGTTCATGGCAGCATAATGTCTTAGGGGAACTATGTCTGGAAATTTAATGGGATAGTCCCGAGATTTATATGACCATAATAATCGAATTTGTCTTGTGAGCCAATGAGAATTTCTGGGTAGGTGGATGGGACAGAAAATTTATGCAAGCCTATGCTAGAAGTTGTTTAAAGTGCGTTTGTTAAAAATACATTGTTTTGACTTCTCTAGTTCTGATAAACTTTTAAAAATAATCTTAAATAATTATCCACTCCTTACAGCATCAGTCATACTATTTTATGGCCATTAAATTACATGAACTTTCTTAATATTTAGAATATGATTCTGTTTCAATCGATTTCTTTTAATACACATTATACTTAGAACTATATCGATACTTTTGGGTTCAATAGACGTATAAACCAAAACCCGCTTTTCAGGAGAGAAGAAAAACGATATTTTCTTTTATATAAAATATCATATCTTTATTTAAGTCATAAAAAAAATGTCCAAGGAAAAATATTCTTAGAATTTGGGAATGATGAAGGCTAAATTATCAAAACTTATCTATCTTCTTTAGTTTCAAAGTTAGCTTAGATTTAAGTCTTAAAAAAAATCAGTTTATGTTTTATACACCCTACAAAAATTTACCTTAAAATAACTGTATACGTCGTATATCCTTTTATAGTAAATTTAAGATCACATTTACTGACGTAAAAACCCATACGAGTAGATGTATATTTTTTTTATTAAAAAACATTTATAATTTTAAATTAATTGATTTTTTACTATTAAAAACAATCCTGTTTCTTCTAAAATTATATAGAAACTCAACTATTATTAGTCTTGTATCCAATTATGATCGATTCAAATAAAATAAAACGACCGACTACATTTATTATTATATCAGTGTTATCGAACTTCTGTTTTTTTTGGGCAAGGTGTATACAGCGTGCATACAGCCCTATGTGGGACTTTGTAGACCTCACAAATCGTTTGGTGTTTTGGGGTATGTATAAAAATGTGGGTTATTTTTTAAGCTATGAGTTTTTTTTTCACAAATGAAATTACGGACTTGTAAATATTTCTCAGATTTGCATTGGCGCTGGTGTCAAATGGTGTTCAAACCATCATGACAAAGTCTTTACTAAAGAGAAATCATTATTTCTATCTATCCCGCTTTTCCCCCACAGCATGGCTATATAAATAATGTCCTGCACAATGCACTGCGGGGCAGTTGGGGTGGTCGTTTGCAAACCATTACGGTAGTGCAAACAAAATAATCGCTCCATACACCCCACAAAAATTAACCGTGAATTAGCAATTGTCGATGCCATTTTCGACCTTATTGCTTAGGGTTAGAGAGCATATTCGAAAAACGGTTACTAATTTTAAAATGAATGTCATCAAATAAAGTAAGGACAACTTATTTGACGACATTGAGTAACTCTAATCAGTTTTATCGAATGAGCATTATTTGATAAGAGATAGTGATCGCGAATATTAAAACGATTACCTACCCGTTGAACATATTTAATGGGGTGTTAAGAAAGTGCGATTATTAATCAAAAGTAATTAAAGTATTTATTTCATTATCTTAACAAACAAGATCGGCACCCTTCACTATCGTAGCGAAGGCATCATACAACTTCTAAACCACTTTACCCTAATGTTCGAAACTCAGTATTTAAACTTTTCTCATTGACATATATAGGTGTACCAAAAAATATGGTGTCTTTAGCTACTGTAGTTCCTGAGATTGAAACATGCGCACAAACACACAGAGCCAGCACATAAGACTTCTACTATCGTATGCAAAGCATAGTTTAGAAGTCTAAAAAGGAATAATAAAAACAATTTATAAGTTGTAGCCGACCATTTTAATGTTTGTTTCTTTACTTACAATCATAAGATGTCCAAATCTTAACATATTTTAAACTGACATTTTGAATGCATTAAGAAACATTAATGGGAGAAACGCTGCCGTTACATTTCTTATCATCAAAAATTACTCGGTCATTAGCCGTATCTACGCTCGGCGATTGTCCAATTGCACAAGTTCGTCGATTACAAGGCGCAAAAGTTCGACATTCAGCTCGAAAATGTCAGAAATTCTCTAGCTTAGAGGCCAGCTAAGATAAAACTTTACAATTCGCCATTTGGGGGGGTTCACTTTATGACACAACTTTGATACAGCTTAAACTAACTACTGCGTTAGATTCGACATCCAGTGACACCCGTACTCGGATCTTCAGCAAGTAAGAAACAGACGACACTGGCCAGTCGAGTCCTGGCTTGAGTGTGCCCATAAAGTTCCACTTTATCATTAATTACTATGTAAGGCACGAAGTTGATGACGTCCATAGGTTCAGCAGCCGCTACCGCAGCTTCAACGTCTAAATTATCTAAATGAGGATTGTTGAGACAATAATCCAGATTCACCAAGTTCAAACCCACTTCACGAGCACACGCATAACTTTCTTGCAGGAAACCAGGGAATGGTGTTGTAAACTCGCACGACATAAATTCCAGCTGTCTCGCCTGATTATTTCCTATCAGCTTAAGAGCACACCTGTGCATGCGATTGGCCCAGCAATTGCTTGGTCTAAATTGGCAGAATATGAATGTTCCATTTTCAGCCATCTGTGTTCTTCCCCAGGGCACATATTCGATCTCCAGGAACTCTCCATATAGCCTGTAGGTTGGCCATAACTGATCTCTGATGAAGTTGACTGTGTCACTACAACCAGCCGTGGTGCCTACCGTGATCTTTACTTTTGCGTTCTCTTGTGCACTGACGTTACCCAACAAAGGAATGAGGGCAACTACCATAAACAAAAAATTATGTGCCTCCATTTTATGTTATACAGTTCACTCGCGTTTTGGCCTAGGTACTGAATATAAAATGTGCTTATTATCCAAGCAAATTTTTAATCAACAAAAATAATATAAATTATTCTATAGTGATTAGATAAATAACTATCTGACTTTTTGTAACTTGATATGTTTAAATAGATTAAAAATATGCGATACCTACGATATCAATTATTTAACATCTTTTATCTATCCGACTACTCATTTTGACAGTAGAATACCTATGATAGCAACATTAGTTTTGAGAATGCAAAACTAAAACATTGGAAATGAATAATTGTCAAATTACTGCACTTTGTTTCTAAATAATTGTCGTTGTAAAATTTTAAAATCGACGGCCTCCGTAGTAGATTTATACCAGTTTCAAGGTGTCGCTTGTGTCGCCTACTCTGAGGTTCCGTAGGGACAAATGTTTGTATGATGCATACGAGCATTTGTACCTAAGTCATGGACGTTTGTATATATTTCTACACATAAATACTTATATATGTATAATTATATGTAATACTATCCGTTACCCTAGTATCCCAACACAAGACTTACGGTGCTTACTTTGGGGTAGGTTATTTGGTGTTAGTGTAAGAAATATTTATTACCAAACATAACCAGTTGTAACTATTACAGATAATCATAACTTAAGGCGCGGAAGCGAGACCCATTTTGCAGATTAGGTCTCTCTAACCCTATAGTTTTGTTACAAAAAGTACGTACTTTTTCCTTCCGTGACGACCTCTGTGGTAGAGTGGTAGTACACCGGTTTCGCCTACTCTGAGGTCCTGAGTTTGTATTCCGGTAGGGGAAAAATTGTCTATGAACTATATGAGCATATGTACCTGAGTCATGCACGTTTATATATATTTCTACACTTATATACTTATTTAAGTTTAATTATATGAATTTATATCCGTTACCGTAGTATTCCATAACACAAGCCTTGCAGTGCTTACTTGGGGCAAGGTTAATTGTTGTGCGTGTAAGAAATATTTATTTATTTATTTCCGTAGGTATACCGTCTTATTATGGAGTTTAGCTTAGGTATCAAAAGTTAAAGTTACATAGGTGTAAACAACACTGTTTCCTGTTGACTCCAGAATGTCGCAAAAATCTGAAGAATGGGCACAGCATACGAGCTGCATTGTCTGAATCTTGGTGACTGTGATCGCCATCCCGCCAAGTAAACATCTTACAAAATGGAAGACGATGATGAAAAAAAAATAACAAATAGGTACATAAAAAAACTTGAAATAAAAAGTATAAAATATCAAGATAAAAGTATATTATGCTAACCTAAGATACAGATATATACAGATTTTTTGATAAAGGAATAAGTTGGTTATCGAAGTGTCTACTCAAATTATGTTAGTCTTAACATTCAGATATTCCCGAATTTGGATCTTCGGCGAGCAAGCCACAGACCACACTGGACAGCTGGCTAAAAGCTTGAAAATGTGCACCAACATCGATAACGTCGTTGACAACTATTGAAGGCACGAAGTTTATAACCGCCATTGGTTCAGCTGAAGCCGCCGCTGCTTCATCATCCAAAGTGTCCAATTGAGGGTTGTTTACACAGAAATCCACCTCTTCGACATTCAAACCTATTGCTTCGGCACAAGCGTAACTTTCTTGTAAGAAACCAGGGTACGGTGGAGAGAAATCGCAAGACATGAACTCTAGTTGTTTCGTCTGGTCTCCTTTAAGCATGTTTAACGCGCATCTATGCATGCGGTTCGCCCAACAATTGTTTGGTCCAAATTGGCAAAAGATGATATTTCCATTTTCGTCCCTTTGGGTTCTACCCCATGGCACAAATTCTATTTCCATAAATTCTCCATACTGCTTGTAGGTTGGCAACAATTGATTACCAATAAAGTTGACGGTATCTCCACAGCCAGCCGTAGTGCCGACCGTTATTTTTACCTTCCCATTTCCCGATGCACTGACATTGCTCAGCAAATAGACGAAGGAAACAAAAACGAGTAGATAGCTGCCTTTCGCCATTTCGTGTTTAACTGGTCACTGGTCAACGATAACTACCAAAATATAAAACTTGAATTTACTTCTATCAATCTCTTATCATTGTTTTTTGTTAATTTCAATTTTGATAAAACCATTGCCCATATCTTATAGTTACCCAAGATCTTTATCAAAATACCTACGATTAAGACGGTCAAGTGATAGAAAATAACTATCTTATCATCTTATATTTGGTTTCGCCAGATCTTATCATAATAATAATTTTGGGGACAAAAATCAAAAATAGAAAATAGAGTTGGAATGGCTATAACTAGCGAACATGAACAATATAAATTTAGTTACCAGAAATTAAGAATAATTTATTGTCGGTTTAATTACAGTTCGGTTATATTTATACTGTTTATAATTAAAAGAAAATGTTCTACATCTAATCCCATCCCAGGTGTAACCTCACCATGAGTTAGTCGTTAAAAAAAGCAGAATGCTTAAAACTTTACCAAACAAAAACACTTCTAAAACAATTTCCTTTTCTTCATAGCTCTCTCCCCTTTGAAAGTATTCCGAGGTAATCTCTTAAGATTACATAAAAAAAAGTCCTTCATTTCTTCTTTATGTGAAAAATATGTTTTAGGGGCATTTACCCTGCAACTCCGCAACAATAAACAAACCGACTTATTAACTTTTTAGGGGGAAATTCTTGCATCTGTATTACTCGGAATATTATAAAACGCCATGGTGAGTTATTAACAACTGATAGTAAATCTTAATTTTACAAGTTTTGTAGCGTAAGGAGGACTACATCCAACTGTCAGTAAACACATGTAGTGCTCAACATTTTTAAAATGACATTCAGATTCATTTATTTGCTTTAAAAGTGGTAAGAAGGTTCAAATTGTTACATCACATTAGCATATAGCAATACATTACATTTCAATCCATTAGATTACATTCATTCTTATTATACTCAAACAATAATGTCAGGTAAAAATTAAAACATGTCAATTTTATGTTGCCTTTCATTTCAGTACAATACATTAGTTTCAAAATTTGTTCTCATTTTACATTGCATTTAAGTCATTCGTTTAGTAAAAAGTGACAGAGCGATGATTTAAATATGTTTAACGCAAAACGTATTTAATTTCATGTGATAAATATTAAACAAGAAAATATACTAGAAAAAAGCAACTAGTCTCATGTCGCCCTGACGGGATTCGAACCCGCATCCTTGGGAGTCCGGCCCAATGCACTAACCAATTATGCTACAGAGACCTATGAGGACACGTCGAATCTTTCTAGTATATTCACCGTTCTACGGTGTTGGCCACCGTCGCTTCATCAATGAGAGAAATATCCTCGCATTCGAAAGAAACATCTTTACAGATGTTTGACTATCGATAAAGATGAAACAGCCATCTAATTATAACTTTTTAAATTTGCATTTTACAATGCTATTTTTTGTGATAAATATTAAACAAGAAAATATACTAGAAAAAAGCAACTAGTCTCATGTCGCCCTGACGGGATTCGAACCCGCATCCTTGGGAGTCCGGCCCAATGCACTAACCAATTATGCTACAGAGACCTATGAGGACACGTCGAATCTTTCTAGTATATTCACCGTTCTACGGTGTTGGCCACCGTCGCTTCATCAATGAGAGAAATATCCTCGCATTCGAAAGAAACATCTTTACAGATGTTTGACTATCGATAAAGATGAAACAGCCATCTAATTATAACTTTTTAAATTTGCATTTTACAATGCTATTTTTTGTGATAAATATTAAACAAGAAAATATACTAGAAAAAAGCAACTAGTCTCATGTCGCCCTGACGGGATTCGAACCCGCATCCTTGGGAGTCCGGCCCAATGCACTAACCAATTATGCTACAGAGACCTATGAGGACACGTCGAATCTTTCTAGTATATTCACCGTTCTACGGTGTTGGCCACCGTCGCTTCATCAATGAGAGAAATATCCTCGCATTCGAAAGAAACATCTTTACAGATGTTTGACTATCGATAAAGATGAAACAGCCATCTAATTATAACTTTTTAAATTTGCATTTTACAATGCTATTTTTTGTGATAAATATTAAACAAGAAAATATACTAGAAAAAAGCAACTAGTCTCATGTCGCCCTGACGGGATTCGAACCCGCATCCTTGGGAGTCCGGCCCAATGCACTAACCAATTATGCTACAGAGACCTATGAGGACACGTCGAATCTTTCTAGTATATTCACCGTTCTACGGTGTTGGCCACCGTCGCTTCATCAATGAGAGAAATATCCTCGCATTCGAAAGAAACATCTTTACAGATGTTTGACTATCGATAAAGATGAAACAGCCATCTAATTATAACTTTTTAAATTTGCATTTTACAATGCTATTTTTTGTGATAAATATTAAACAAGAAAATATACTAGAAAAAAGCAACTAGTCTCATGTCGCCCTGACGGGATTCGAACCCGCATCCTTGGGAGTCCGGCCCAATGCACTAACCAATTATGCTACAGAGACCTATGAGGACACGTCGAATCTTTCTAGTATATTCACCGTTCTACGGTGTTGGCCACCGTCGCTTCATCAATGAGAGAAATATCCTCGCATTCGAAAGAAACATCTTTACAGATGTTTGACTATCGATAAAGATGAAACAGCCATCTAATTATAACTTTTTAAATTTGCATTTTACAATGCTATTTTTTGTGATAAATATTAAACAAGAAAATATACTAGAAAAAAGCAACTAGTCTCATGTCGCCCTGACGGGATTCGAACCCGCATCCTTGGGAGTCCGGCCCAATGCACTAACCAATTATGCTACAGAGACCTATGAGGACACGTCGAATCTTTCTAGTATATTCACCGTTCTACGGTGTTGGCCACCGTCGCTTCATCAATGAGAGAAATATCCTCGCATTCGAAAGAAACATCTTTACAGATGTTTGACTATCGATAAAGATGAAACAGCCATCTAATTATAACTTTTTAAATTTGCATTTTACAATGCTATTTTTTGTGATAAATATTAAACAAGAAAATTTAGCATTGCATTGTAAAATTGTAAAATGCAAATTTAAAAAGTTATAATTAGATGGCTGTTTCATCTTTATCGATAGTCAAACATCTGTAAAGATGTTTCTTTCGAATGCGAGGATATTTCTCTCATTGATGAAGCGACGGTGGCCAACACCGTAGAACGGTGAATATACTAGAAAGATTCGACGTGTCCTCATAGGTCTCTGTAGCATAATTGGTTAGTGCATTGGGCCGGACTCCCAAGGATGCGGGTTCGAATCCCGTCAGGGCGACATGAGACTAGTTGCTTTTTTCTAGTATATTTTCTTGTTTAATATTTATCACAAAAAATAGCATTGTAAAATGCAAATTTAAAAAGTTATAATTAGATGGCTGTTTCATCTTTATCGATAGTCAAACATCTGTAAAGATGTTTCTTTCGAATGCGAGGATATTTCTCTCATTGATGAAGCGACGGTGGCCAACACCGTAGAACGGTGAATATACTAGAAAGATTCGACGTGTCCTCATAGGTCTCTGTAGCATAATTGGTTAGTGCATTGGGCCGGACTCCCAAGGATGCGGGTTCGAATCCCGTCAGGGCGACATGAGACTAGTTGCTTTTTTCTAGTATATTTTCTTGTTTAATATTTATCACAAAAAATAGCATTGTAAAATGCAAATTTAAAAAGTTATAATTAGATGGCTGTTTCATCTTTATCGATAGTCAAACATCTGTAAAGATGTTTCTTTCGAATGCGAGGATATTTCTCTCATTGATGAAGCGACGGTGGCCAACACCGTAGAACGGTGAATATACTAGAAAGATTCGACGTGTCCTCATAGGTCTCTGTAGCATAATTGGTTAGTGCATTGGGCCGGACTCCCAAGGATGCGGGTTCGAATCCCGTCAGGGCGACATGAGACTAGTTGCTTTTTTCTAGTATATTTTCTTGTTTAATATTTATCACAAAAAATAGCATTGTAAAATGCAAATTTAAAAAGTTATAATTAGATGGCTGTTTCATCTTTATCGATAGTCAAACATCTGTAAAGATGTTTCTTTCGAATGCGAGGATATTTCTCTCATTGATGAAGCGACGGTGGCCAACACCGTAGAACGGTGAATATACTAGAAAGATTCGACGTGTCCTCATAGGTCTCTGTAGCATAATTGGTTAGTGCATTGGGCCGGACTCCCAAGGATGCGGGTTCGAATCCCGTCAGGGCGACATGAGACTAGTTGCTTTTTTCTAGTATATTTTCTTGTTTAATATTTATCACAAAAAATAGCATTGTAAAATGCAAATTTAAAAAGTTATAATTAGATGGCTGTTTCATCTTTATCGATAGTCAAACATCTGTAAAGATGTTTCTTTCGAATGCGAGGATATTTCTCTCATTGATGAAGCGACGGTGGCCAACACCGTAGAACGGTGAATATACTAGAAAGATTCGACGTGTCCTCATAGGTCTCTGTAGCATAATTGGTTAGTGCATTGGGCCGGACTCCCAAGGATGCGGGTTCGAATCCCGTCAGGGCGACATGAGACTAGTTGCTTTTTTCTAGTATATTTTCTTGTTTAATATTTATCACAAAAAATAGCATTGTAAAATGCAAATTTAAAAAGTTATAATTAGATGGCTGTTTCATCTTTATCGATAGTCAAACATCTGTAAAGATGTTTCTTTCGAATGCGAGGATATTTCTCTCATTGATGAAGCGACGGTGGCCAACACCGTAGAACGGTGAATATACTAGAAAGATTCGACGTGTCCTCATAGGTCTCTGTAGCATAATTGGTTAGTGCATTGGGCCGGACTCCCAAGGATGCGGGTTCGAATCCCGTCAGGGCGACATGAGACTAGTTGCTTTTTTCTAGTATATTTTCTTGTTTAATATTTATCACAAAAAATAGCATTGTAAAATGCAAATTTAAAAAGTTATAATGTATTTAATTTCAGTTTGTGTAAGTCCGCCTTAATCTTAATCATCACTT
Source organism: Chrysoteuchia culmella (assembly GCA_910589605.1). Classification (NCBI taxonomy): domain Eukaryota; kingdom Metazoa; phylum Arthropoda; class Insecta; order Lepidoptera; family Crambidae; genus Chrysoteuchia; species Chrysoteuchia culmella. The sequence goes on from OU342653.1 coordinate 16,748,970, forward strand.
AAAATAAAGATTTACGTGTATGAGGCATTCATGAACATTCAACTTTATTTAAGATCACTAAAACAGTAACTTTTAATTGTTTTAACAGTGTACCTATTTCTTATGGTTATGTGTGAATTTCAGGACACCTTTGGTTTATATTGAGTCAGTCTCTAATAAAAATCAACACTATTCAGTGACAAGTAAACTATTATCAAATTAAAAAAAAATCCATTCATATGTTTTGTGTTTTCCGTCCATTTTTTATAACTTTTTATTCACTTTTCAGACAATATCCCTTCGTATGCATGGTCTACACTTTTCCCTTCCGATTTATATTCGATTTAACTTTATTTACTCACTTTCACTTACAATGATGGAAAAGGTTCGGCGCAACGGATGTTAAGTGAAAGACTTGTTATGAGTAATAATGCCTATTTAATTAGGCTTACATCGCCTTCTACCAGTTTCTAATCTTCTACCAGTCTACAATCTTCTACCAGGGGGCATTTCTTCATTCGTCACGATACGCTCTACTTCAAAATACGGTTATTCTTGAACTCGGTCTGCGACGAGTGTCTACAACAGTCAGCAAATCCTTATAATCAAGAAAGAAACAGTCGGCAAACAGTCAGCAAGGTTTTTAACGCAAGAGAGAAACAGTTGTGCGACCACGTACCCTCACGCGTCTCCACCCATACCCTGATGGGATGCCTCTGCACTAACTCCACGCACCTACTTCTTGCGTGCTCAGCAGGCGAGTCCTCTAAGCCCTTCCACTACGTGCCACAGTCTGCGCTTCCACTACAGCCGCTTCGACGTGTCGCCACATATCGCCAGTTTACCAGTCTTGTGCACCGCACGCTCTGCACGCCCCTTGAGTTCCCGTCCTATGAGTTACGTATATTTTATTTATTTATTTTAACATAGTTTAAATACATCACTTAAAAACTATAGAGATAAGTTTTTAAGTGATGTATTTAAACGTGCCATTCTTACGTTAGTAAATCTTGTTAATCTCAATTAGTATTTCCATTCATCTCCCTTTCATTTCTAAATTTAACTGTCATTACCTTCCGTACAGTTTTAAGAACATATCAATGTTATCTTTTTGTAAGTAGTAGTCCTAAAAAGTGTCATGTACAAAACCATTTATCAGATATTAACACGCAGCAGACAAAATAGAACTTAATATTAATACCACAACGAAAGTAGTAGAAATGAAGACAAAAGACTAATCTTAATTTACCGAAGAAAAACAGCAGGTTTTCATTACGGTTAATATACTTAAAAATGTACGTTTCCCCTCTTGGGTGAAGGGGAGGTAAGAAACAACCGCAGTATTAATGAAATTGACTTCCCCAGGGATCGAACAGGACCCCTTGCCTACGTGCAGGCCCCTTGGGCTTGGCCACAACCTCACTGAAGTAACAAACAAAGGTAGAGGTTAATATAATCTATTTATCACGCTTTGTAATCGATAGTAATTTGTCAATGACATTCTTGCACCGTGTTAAGTTTCCAGGGGGGGGAAATCCATATTGAATTTACATTAAGCAGCACGAAATTTTGCATCCCTTATTATTGACAATCCCATGAGATTCATGGGGATTTCAGTTGATTTTTAGGAGCCGTGATCATATTTTCTGTGGCAGTCCTAGCCTAGAATAATAAAGATTTCAAAGAAAATACTGTTAAAAAATAAAGAATGAAGTTAAGTAAGCATCTTAGAAAGAGGTTGTAAGACAATCAGTACTTAGATTAGAAAAGTTTGAAAACAATGTCAACTTATTTGCAAGTTATAAAATCTGTAGATTCTTTATAAAGCTAAATTCACCAATTTCTAGACTTCTGAAAAACTTTTCCCCAATTTCATGTAGGCTCTCGCCATATTTTAATTTAAGCGAAAACAACTCAAATATGTATAACGCTCAAAGCCGCGAAATAACAAACTTGCTCATATCAGATTCAAAGTTTTTACGAGTGGCGACGTAATCTCATCATGTGACGTCACACACAAGGGACTTATGTAGCGCCCTCAAAACGCCGCTAATTTTAATTAATTTAAATTGCACCCGCCAAAAGTCACAACTCCGTCGACCCCAAAGCTAAATCCTGTCTACAAATGACTGCTAAAACTTAACGACTTCATACGTCTGCCGTTACAATGGGGCTCGTAAAATTAATACCTCACCTCGCGTCGTTGGGTTGGCCCTCTAGATGGTAATTTCGCCTTAAATATTTAAGTTTTCTGTACACCCTCCGCCCGCAACAAGATTCAATTTCACACCCTAAAGGGGTCCGATTCGGGCCGATCTCAAACGCCAAGAGACATGAAAGCGTCCAGCTGAGATAGACCCGTATGCGAATATCGATGCATCGTCACCGAAGAACATGACAAAAGTCACATCAAAGACTGGGAAGCTCTAAGAGATCTGGTAGGCGCAGTAAGAACCACTTGAAGTATTATCCGAATGCACAGAGAATGGAAATGGCGGGAACTCAATTGAATCAATCTTGCGTCAAATTGGCAAAGGTTTGAAGGGAGCCGTACGTTTAAGTTCGTTCTGGATTTGAAGTCATTACGCCATTATCATTTCCCTGATATGTTCGAAGAAAATTAAATAATGCTCAGGCGATCGTTTCACAGGCTATCATGCGACACGATTACTAAATCAAATTTATACAATTTACAGCAATGCTTATAACTTTTCAATTTTGCATTTTGCAATGCTATTTTTATGTGATAAATATTAAACAAGAAACATAATTGGTTAGTGCATTGGGCCGGATTCCCAAGGATGCGATGACATGAGACAAGTTGCTTTTTTCTACTATATTTTCTTGTTTAATATTTATCACTTACAACAATGCTGTTTAGAAAATATCACTTCAATTATTTATTATTCAGCGAATGAACTAGTAACTAATATCTATGAACTACAAATTTTACTTTTGTAGTCTTTTTCAACATACCTCTAGTTCATTTAAATATAAATAACTATCCGACTATGTCCGATATATCACATACATTAAGGGCTGGTTTCAATAATCTATGCCTAACAAGAGGTAGGCCTATCTTGGTTACGTTACTTAGCAACCCTTGTTTTTTTGGGTTATTTTAGCCTAATTAACACAAATATCTAGGCAACAAAGTTCTAGTAAGCCTATCTCTTACTGAGGATAGGTTATTGAAACCGACCGTAAATGTATGTGTTATATACTCCGAGATAACCGGAGTGCAGGTTATTTTTTGGCTCAGGTGCGAATCGAACCGTCGACTCCTAGGTTCAGTATCAGTAGTCATGATCATTACCACTGCGCCATTCCTGTCAATTACGGCTAAACACAGAATGAACTCTGAATGCAATATGTTCCAACCGTAATTATGTACTTTGAAAATATCTTCCTAGGAACTCAGTAGGCTTTTTAAATTCATACAGTGAAATGGATAACCAAAACTATCTAATTTTACTTTTTGTCTCGGATGGGGATCATTTTCACGGTCTCTGTCTCATTGGTAATGATCTGTACCACTTCATCAATTTCTGTAATTTAGTACAACAAGTAAACTCAAAGGTGTACTCATCATCAGCCTTATGGTTTTTTTTTATAATAACTAGGCAGGCAATTATGTGGTCTAAGGTGTTGCATGCTTGCCCAGGAAAAGCCTATTCACTCTCGCCTTGAAGAGGCCAAGGTTGTAGGAATCGGGGAACACATGAGCAGGCAGCGCAATCCATTCTTTTGCGGTTCGCATAAGAAATGTGTCAGCAAAGCGCTTGGTACGGACCGTTGGAAAGTCAACGACATACGGGTGGTAAGCTAACCTGCGTCTGGTACCCCGATTGTGGAAAGGGGCTGGAGGAACAAGGTCGATCTTCAACCATTTTCATGTCTGCACTGCTGGGGCACTGGCCTTCCATACGGCATAAGAAATATATAAGTGCCCTCATATTCCCTTCGATAAGGATATACCCTTTATAAGAGGCACTTACATTCTGGAGTATGTTTATAACAACTTATTTACTAAAAAAATATAAAAATACATGTTTTTTTTATCATCTCCAATCCAAAGAAATCAAATACATCCTAGTTCATGAGTAATAAAGGGTTAAAACAGCTTATTTACTTTAATAATATCTTCCCAGAAACTCAGTAGGCTTTCCAAATTCATGCGGAGAAATAGGTAATTAGCAACTAACAAGCAATTCACGTATGTTCCGTAGACGTAAATCGTGTTATTAGAACACTATTAAGATAATAATTTGATTAGGTACGTGACTGGTATTAATTAATGTTGTACGGAATCAAAATTTATATTTGCGACTGGCGAGACATGATTAATTTACATTTTTAATTACTGAATACCAAAATTGTGTTAAAATAAATTGTTTATTCTACACATTTTCTAACACCCATATTCTAAGTCGTTCCTCCAAAACTTACTCGACCTCGACTTAACGAAACCTCATTGAAAACCTCTTCGAAATACTCCTCGAAATCGGTATTCTAAGTCATAACTCCATAAGGACCTGGAGGAGCTAAAGAGTACGTAGCCACTCCGTGTTAGGCCTAGCGCACACTACCATTTTTACCCACGACTAGGTTGAGTGTAGTGTAAAAAGTTTTGGAGGAACGACTTAGAATATGGGGTTAAGTGTCGTAACATAAAGTCGAGCACTGTGTTAAAAGGTAAAGAAAATGTTTATCATCCTAATTTTTATTGAAATATAGCGCGTTTGATATCCGTAAAAGTGGTTTTATTTCAATGAACAGTGCGCGCCAAAACATAAGATGTACGTATCATAATTTTTAGTTTCTTGTTTTTTTTTCTTTTGTGTTTACCCGCATAGTTGATACTAATTTTTCGTCTTAAGTTTTGTTAGTGTAGGTTTGTAAAGAATGCAAATCAAGTTAATTCTATTTTTCTATTCTATTTTGTTAGATATTTGTGTAAAACCTAATTGTTTTTTCTTTAAGATGGCGTGGGTGATGTAATAGCACTGAATAAAAATATAACTTCTTTACTAACTTAAGGCGGTACCCTCACCGAAAGTGGCGCCGCGTTGAATTTTATTTAATATCGTAATTCTAATACACAATTTTAATAAAACTAAACGTGGAATTTTTACAGCCCATAATCTAGTATTTTTAGACGGTATCATTACATTCCCTCGTAGTCACTGCTAGAAGTAGATAGCAAAACTGCTAAAAGTGGCGGTTTTTGACACATTTGCTATCTACTTCTACGTATGACTATGACGAGATGTAGCGATACCTTTTAAAAATACAAGACAATGGGCTCTAAAAATTCCACGTTAAGTTTTATTAAAATTGTGAATTAGAATTACGATATTAAATAAAATTCAACGCGGCGCCACTTTCGGTGGGGGTACCGCCTTAATGTAATACAACTCTAAACGTCGGGTCGTCGTGAGCGAAAGGAAAAGTATTTCTTTGTAAGATGGCGATAATAATTATTTTTTACTAACTTCCGCCCGTGATTTCACCTGCATGGTTCCTGTTCCCGAGGATATATCGGAATAAAAAGAAGCCTATGATATTCTCCATCCCTTCAACTCTTTTAACATCCTTTTAACCGCCTCTGTGGTCTAGTGGTACAACAACCGGTATCAGGCCCAGGGGTCCCGGGTTCAATTCCCAGTGGGGGTACATATTGTATTCGGTTTGGGTGGTGGTAGGATTTGTTCTAAGTCCGTCTGGCTAGCTACCACCATTTTATCAAAGTCTGACGCCATAATAACAATGTTTTCAGCATTGTTGTGTTCCGGCAGTTAGAGATAAGATAGCCAGTTCCTCAGTGATTGAGGATTCCGGCAGGGGCTCGCTTCCATCTTTAGCCTTATCAATATTTAACATCGGTATGATGAAGGCTAAGAGTATCACCGTCGTTCATAAAAAACAAAAAAAAAACTATGCCAAAAACCAAATCGATTGGTTGCTTAGTTAGGGCGTGAAAAAAGGACAAACAAATACACTTTCGCATTTATAATATTAGTTAGGACATTCCTTTCTCGCTGTCTTACATCTCAATCACACAAATACACTTTACGTTCCGTTTTCACAAAGGTACTGTGTTGTTTTACCTATTTTTTAACGGAAGAAGAAACCTTTTTAAAACAATAATTTCAAGTGAAAAAAACAAAAGCAAGCAACTTTGCTAACGTGCTTAAAGTCTCATTTGTATTAAGAAATCTAATTGATAGCTCAATTTGCAGACGGCTTTGGTTATGATAGCAGACTGGTCACATATAAGGAGATGTAAAATTCAGGGCTGCCCCTCCGAGTCGCATGAATAAAAACAATGACCAGCCAGATTGTATTGTACCGCACACAGAGTGTGACATATGATCGGAGTAGGGCTGACAATTCTTGAAAATATTCCATTCTTTTTTAAAACACATTCTATGTTAAATGAATGAACAACTGTAGGGCTTTTTTTAACAGAAATTGCCTATTTAGCCCGTTACACTAGTATTTATTAAATAAGCGTGGATTCCATTATTCTGATTTGGTTCGCTTATAACATAAAACTGCAGTCACTAATTAAATACTTGAAATATTTAATTCAGTAATGGTGAAGAAAGCGGTAATGGTGAAAACATTCTGCTATTTTTATAACATGCTTTTTATGAACCTAACTTGCCGTGGCAGTTTGTAACTAAGTCCACACTACGTTTCTTTTGTATCCGATCATGTGATTTATTTATGTATGAGTGTGAGACTTTCAAACTGTCCTTAAATTCAACGTATAAATCAGTCTATCAAAGATATCATGGAATAGGTGTACTTGTTAATATGTAGTTTTTGACTGAGAAGCAAAGTTGACCTATTAAATAATTAGGAAACTTACTTCTGTCTTAGAAAATAGTCTTGTAAGAATATTCGAGCATCAATCGACTCGTCCAAAAGTCGGTTTCTTATTTTTTGTAGACTAGCGCGATGCAAATTCGAGACTCGAGAATTCTCGAGTTCCAGTCATTATTTTCTCGTCTCGAATAAAGCCAAAGTTCTCGAGTTTTCTCGAGGTCGAGAAAGCTCGAGCAGAAACTCTAGTTCAAAAGTTTTATTTTTTACTTTTTGGACGCGGTTTTAATTTTTTTCTTATTTTTTTTTATGATAACTTTTTATAGAAAAATGCCAGATAGCATTGAAAATGCAAACTTTAAAAATTATCAACGGCCCAGTGCCAACCCTAGTATCAAAACAAACACTATTAACATACAAAGCGCAACATCGCGTGCGTTTCGGCAGCCACCGCCCCGCCGCCGCACCGCGCCGGCAGCGTCAGCGCGCGGATTGCGTTTGCGCCCAACAAAAGTATTTAATATTCTCGCTTCATTTATATCTAGCGGCTACGGCTACGGCTACGGCTGTGGCTGTATAGGGGGTCAATTCAGCTAACGTTTGATCACAATCGTTTTACAATTGGAAGTGTTTTTTTTTAATGTTAATTGTAGTATCAAAACGTACGGAAAGGAACTAAGAGTAAGACAACGCCCTTGAAACCTCGCGCAATGCCACTTTTGACAAGACTCTTTAGTATTTGACACGAGAGTTTGAAACCAGTTTGAACCGGTTTGTTAATTGAGGTTTTTGATTAAGGTTTTTCATAAACCGCTTCCGACGTATAAGAGCGCTTTAAAAACCTAAATAAACCAGTTTAATCCAAAGCTGCGAAATGTACTTATTGGCGAGGCGATCAGGCTAATAGCTTCCTTCTGTGTGTAAGCTCGCTAGTCAATTTACCATTCGCGTTGGGAGAGCGGTATTTCAGACAAATAGCGAGCTTATGTCTACGTATGGAGGGTCGTTCTAAGCTTTGCCACTCACGCGCTCGCGTTGTCCCTTTGTACTTAGATAGTATAAGTATAAATTATAATTATAAGTATAAAGAGCAGAAAAAACCTCTATAAACCGCTGAACTGATTCAAACCCCTTTTTATTTTGCTATTCAAAAATTACGTTTTTTTAAGGTTTGGGTAGAGCCAAACCTTAATAAAACGGCTTCTATGTACGCGCTGCTGTACCGGTTTGAAAATTAACCGGATAAACAAGCCCTGTTTGACAGGACATTATAATTGTCCCCAACGAGTGTTAGATATTTTTAAGGCAGCTAGGGCTCGCTAGCACCCACTCTCGCCCGGCGAATCCGGCACAATTGCTCTGTCAAAACGTGTTAGTTACGTTAAGTTAGGTATGTATATAGACTGTGGTAGTATCAAGAACTGTGTAAAATAGCACTAGTACCTAATTGAAACACGATTATTACAAAAAGATAGCATAATTGACCCCAGTCGTTTGCATGTTACAAATTCAAACACGGAATCAGCGAATTTAGTAAAAAAACTTCAATTAACTTGTTAGAAACTATGACAGTTTATGAATGAGCTTTTGGTTTTGACAGTAGTGGCTTTTTGTATTTTGCGTTTGCATCATGAACTACAGACCTGTGACTTAGATTACCTACCTACTTGAATACAATATTGGTATTGAATTTTTTTCTTAGAGACTCTAGAGTAATGTAGGTGAAAGTAGCGTGATTCATAAATTGTAGGTACCTTGCTTGTTTCTATAAATAAAGGGTTAGGTATAAGCAACGAATTACTAAGTATAAGTAAGTACTTAAAAATCTGACTTACAAAAAAAATAATGTTGTAAAAGCACAAAATCTCTCCTCAGGCCTTCCAGAAAAAAGTAATGTATTTTTTATTTTGAGATTGACAGAATCATTTACTTTTTCTTTCTTTCTTATAATGCACATTTAAGTAAAGGTATATATCACATAAAGTGTTGCACAGGCTTCTCTAAGTCTCGTAATCCGCGGGCGCCTAACGGCCGACTATTAGCTTCGGCTGAGCTCACTCGATCCAGCTTCCAGATCCAGCTTAATCCAGCTCGAGCAATGCTGGAAAACTGGAATAAGTTTAGCCTTTTTTTTAAATGGTTTGCGATAGCAATTTAGCTGGATCCATTCTTATGTATACTTAAATATATACCTATGTACCAGACAACGCTCCGTGGGTAGGCCCCCGACAAAGTGGACCGCCGATCTGGTTCGCGGTCGCGAGAAGCCGCTGGATGCGGACAGCGCTAGACTGATCGTTGTGGAGATCATGGTGGCCTGTGCCCAGCAGTGGGTGTCGTGAGGCTGGGATGATAATGATGAATCTTCTGTATTAGTAAAATTTTTACTGTCAAATCTCAAATTAAATAATTTTAATTTCTCTCTTCTATAAAAACGCGTTTAACATTGACACATTTAGTTTTTTATTGCATGTTATTTTATGATTTTTGGAATTCCCGACGTTTCGATACCTTTCCAAAGACCATGATCCTAGTCACTATTCAACCTTGCAAATAAATCGGTTTCCACATATTAAGTGAAGTTAATACAGTTACTTTAAAGGCAAATCGTTTTGTACAAGTAAGTTGTAAGAAATGGGCGTTTAGTTGGTTGGCTGTATCCTCTTAACCCGGTAACGGTGCATATTAAATTAAACCGTACTACCTGGATAAAGATAACGCGGACGAGCAAATGGAAACTGTAACAGGGACGGTATGGACACGTCGTTTATAAATAAATTAATACAATTTCTCACAATCCTCCCAAATATCTAGGCCAAGGTAAGTTTCATAAGAATTTGATGAGACCTTTAGATAAAATTAATGGTCAACTAAACTGAATTTTCAATCAACTCCCAGAACTCCCATACCTCGGATTCCACTTTGACCGACGCCTCACATGGAAGAATCACATCAAAGCAAAGAGAGACGAGATCAACCTCAAATTTCGTAACTTACACTGGCTCATGGGAAGAAACTCTGTTCTGTCCGTTGACAATAAATTACTGATTTACAATTCAGTTCTGAAACCGATTTGGATTTGGCATCCAGCTATGGGGCGTGGCGAGCAAATCAAATATTCTCTGCCTTCAGCGAGTACAGAATAGCATCCTAAGGGCAATAGTAAATGCTCCTTGGTTCACGAAGAATGATGAAATCCATGAATACCTTGAAATGCCAACTGTAGCAACTGAGATCGAGCTTTATCGAAAACGACACAAAGATCGCCTTCATAACCATCCTAACGCTCTTATAACAGAGTTGATAGACACGACACTGGTGGTGAAAAGACTAAAAAGGGGCCACATAATTAATTAGGAGGAGCGGTGATGACCGCTTCACTATAATTGTCTACATCTCTCATCCAATTCGCTTATGGTCTGGCAACCGATTGCAAATAGTGTTAATAATAAAAAAAAAAAAAAAAAAAAAAACCTCCCAGAACGAGACGAACACACATTTTTTTTTTGTCTTGGGCGGTAATTGAACCCGCAACATCGAAGTTTGTAGCAGGGGTTCATACCTCTGCGCCATACAAGTTATCATTACGTGAATCATATTTATTGTAAAGAGAATGAAAGTTTCTACGTTTGTTTGTATCGTTTTCATGACGTCTGAACTGCTGAATCTTAATTTGGAAGTGCAGTGAAATGTGATTCTGGTTTGTTGGCTACCTCGCGGATTAGATCTTCACACGGGGCAATATTGTCGTTTCAATTACCCGTAGACCCACTGTTGTAGCGCAGAGGGACTACGGGGAAATAAAATCACCCGTGGTCCTACCAAGGGGACAAATCGGCGAGACCACGGGTAAAGCCTGAAATATTCATGTGATGAGTGTTCAGAGACTGTGTGTTGGGTGTTCATATAACTGTAACACAAGTCGTCCAGTAACATATCACAGAATAAAAAGAAATTCATGCTAAGAGCGTTTGTGTTTTTTCTTTATCTGTTTTATTAAATTCGTTAATTTTTCGTTGGTTAAGGTAGCCGTAACACAAGAGCTCAAGTTACTTGACGCAGAATCAAATAATGTGATTAATATTTTAAATAATGTGATTGTGATGTAATTTGATAATTATTATTATAAATAGTCTACTCCATCTCATTGCTATTCCTAGCCACGCTGAGAAAGAAGCGTATTGTCGGCTCTGCCGTTACGCTGTGCGGGTAAACATTGTGTCATAGACCATTTAAGAATTAGAATAAGTAGATAATAATCTTATTTTTTTTATAAGCAACGGCGAAACTTAGCTTTCATCATACCTGATTTAAGTATTGATAAGGCTGACGATGGAAGAAAGCCTCTCTCGGAATCCTCAATCACTGAGGAACTGGCTATCTTTTCTTTAACAATGCTGAAAACATTGTTTTTATAGCGTCAGACTTGACATGAGATTTTTTACTGAGATTGAGATGGTGGTAGCTAGCCAGGCGGACTTACAACAAGTCCTACCACCAACCAAACTGAATACAATATGTTTCCCCGCTGGGAATTGAACCCGGGACCTCTGGGTCTTATACCGGTGGTTGTACCACTAGAACTCAGAGGCGGTTAAATAGTAGGTATTTGATAGAATCAGGCGTTACTTGGCGGAAATCCATATCTTAGTAGAAAACGAAAAATATGTCGCGTAATTCCGCAAGAAAAAATGCAGATGCAGCCCAGTGACACACCTTGCACCTTCACCGACTACTCTACACGTGTTTCGCCCACACACGGAGCATCCTCAGGAGTTGTTAGACCGTGCCAATCTCAGCACCGAGTGAGTAAAATGGCCCCAAACAGCCGTATTTAATGCTTCCCACTCCCCCCCTCCCCGCCCCCCGTGTGACGCATCGCGACTATAAGAGTGAGACAGAGTAATAATTAATGGGAATTGTTATAATAAATGTAAATTAAATGTAAAAGATATAAATATGTGATATCGATGGTTTTTTTTTTTTAAATTTTTAGCATTAAATACGGCTGTTTGGGGCCATTTTACTCACTCGGTGCTGAGATTGGCACGGTCTAACAACTCCTGAGGATGCTCCGTGTGTGGGCGAAACACGTGTAGAGTAGTCGGTGAAGGTGCAAGGTGTGTCACTGGGCTGCATCTGCATTTTTTCTTGCGGAATTACGCGACATATTTTTCGTTTTCTACTAAATAGTAGGTATCTAGTAGGTAACAAATATAAGTTGGTAGCCTATCAATTAAAAAAAGTTGATTAAGCGAAAGACGTACTTATATAAAAACCTCATTGTTGATATAATGAATCTATCAATTTTGTAAAAAAGAAAGACAATGATGATCGACTACCAAATGTGTCGAAGTTCTTTCGTTTGAACCAACAAAACAATTTTTGTTACAAGAGTCGGCAAACCTATAAACTAGCACTACCAAAGATACAACGGCAGAGGCGTTTTGGAAACGTTTTTCTTTAGTGTCCCGCAACAAAAATGCAGGTTTCAAAGTCCAATTACCTTTGAGGCACGTCAAACAACACAGCCGCTCTCGTTCTGTATGCACCAGCTAAATTGACTGGATGATATCATAATGTCAGTCAGACAGAGTTTTTCAGGAACACTGAAAAATCTTACTATGCCAATCACAGAATACAAGAGAAGGGACATGTTACGTAATATTAGGTATCAAAAGAGGTGTCGCTAGGCATATTGCAGTGACAATATGAAGATCTTAAAAACCTTAACAAAGAGTAATGTAAAACCTTACAAGGTGAAATTAATGGATTGCTTATGTGTGTGACGCATGACATCCTAGTTGCTACTTTAAACTTCAAATTATGTTATTCACATTTTACAAAATGTTATATTCGATAAATTCGATGCTCAATCACGACGCGTTGTGTCTGTGTCGTCTTATAATTTTTTCATTGTATATCAATAGGAATAAACCGTTATTTCCCAGTGCTTGTTCTCTGACATAATTTAATTTGATCAATAAAGATATAAGTTTTTTCGTTGAGAAAACATGACTGTTTTTAGGTTTCATCTCAGTTTACTGTCTAAAAACTCATCGATCTATGGCATCTAAGTAGCTCTAATAAATATTGATAGTGAACTAAGCAACATTATTCCCTACAGAGACTGAACTTTGTTTAATGTTGATTAAAAAGTTTAAGTTTGTTTTTACCTGGTTGCAAGAATTACCATACTTTTATGCACCTTTATGAAAGCAGCATTAAATAATTTCCTCGAACTTCCTCGCAATTTCGTAGTATTTTACAAAACAATGAAAAGGCATTTGCAGAATAAAATCAGAACCTTGAATAAATCAGACCCAAAAATCTGGTTTTGCTTAAAATAAAACAATAAGTGTTGAATGTTAATAAAGTTTAATAAAGCTTTGCTAACGGTTATGCAACATTATATAAGATAAATTTAATAGTCCACGGGATGGGTGAACTCAAATATAAAATACTTAAATCTATGTCGATGTTACGCGAAATATCCCTTGAACTTTCAGGCTGAAAAAACACATATAAATGTATTTCCCTATTTCGATAATTTAGTAACTAGTTATTTTTCCTTAGGAGTAAGTATAGTGTAATAAAATTTTAAAATGCTTTTTTATGAACAAAACGGGGCGACTCTTAGCCTTCATCATATTTGATGTTAAGTACTGAAGCGAGCCTCTCCCGGAATCCTCAACGAGGAATTGGCTATCTTATCTCTGACTGCCGGAACTCAAAATCATTCTAAGGTCCTTGCTTTGATACGTACTCATAACAATGTCACTTTAAACGCACTTAGTTTTATAGAATATACCCACAAAATTTAGTATGCGAACCCACGTACAAATGAGCAGACAAACGAAATGAATGCAGACATTCGCAATATGATTTCACCCGTTGGACGCCCAATGAGTGAATAGCAATTATGTTGAGCAAATACGCGGAAGCACTGGACTGGAACGACGCTGAAAGGGTTCAGGGCAACAAACAAAGCCTTTGGTGGTTGAATTGTTCAACAATATGGATATGCGCTCAATGAGACGTAACTGATTTTTTGTTTTTTCTCAGGCTTGCCAAGAAGATACTCTAAAGTACAAGAGTTTGGAGCAGAGTTATTTTATAAGTACTGAAAAATGGACGTGTCAATAAGTTATTATGAGCAACATACGGTATGATTGTTGATGCAGTTTGTTTTGTCACAGCATCAGATAACATCGCAATATTTAAGGACGAATAATACACTGCTGTACGTAATCTACATGTACGTAATTTAATGTTTGTTGCATACTTTAAAACGATAAATAAGTACTGTGATGAGTTTAAAACACATATTAAAGTATTAAAACCATACTTCACGGTCAGTCAAATACCTTCCCTTAGGATAGCTACCTCTCATATTTTTTTATATTTTATGGTAACTACCTTTATAACAAGATAAATGGGATTCTTGATATCTTTCCGCTACCAAGGGCCAGATGTGAGGTTACGGTTACCTTCAAAGGAACAAGACTACCAAACGACTGAGAAGTTTCTAATTCCTCTAATATAAAATAAAAATAAAAAAAACAGATAAAATTATATCCAAATATATATGTCACGGTAAATAGTGGGGGTAATTATTAATAATAACCGGTAATTGTTAATACTGACCACGTTATTTGGTCCATGTGATTAAAACTATGAAATTTATTACTTTACAAATGGTACCTCTAGGTTAGGTTAGAACTATGACCAAAAGAAGCACGAGCCGCGGCACCTGCCAGCGAAGCGCCAGAGATGACTTTCTTTAAAAACTACTAAAATATGATACTAAGCTCCTCCTGCTTTTATTGACGTTTTGTTACGTTAAATGCTGTAAATATAGATATTATTGACCGTCATCATTGAACATTAATTATATTCATCAAAAGTAAAGTCCAATTATTAATAATGTGCGGTAAAAAGAATAATAATTTTTCCCTTTAATCACGGTAATTATTAAATTATTAACATTTACCATAATATATAATATGTATATTTACATAACTAACACTAAATTTCCTCTCGGGTTATCTTGGCTTTTTAATTAAATTGGCATATACACAGTCACATACAACACACACATACACACAAATACGTACACTCATAAGTATACAAATACGTACTTAACTGCAAAATTCTGCATTATAATAGGTATAATGTTTTAGCTGTTCAGTTCTTATTTATTTTTTAATTTTGTTTAATATCATTTTTCTAGCTCTTTACATAGGCTTACAAACACGTAAAATTAGGAGCACAGCGTATCCTTTTGCGGGGGTGGCCTGGTAACCGGTTTTCTAAACTATTACAGGCACCAGCTTCTCACACTTTCGTACTCAAATGTTTTGTTGTAATTTAGACATAAGTAACCTATTGTGTGATGAGGAAATAAATGAATATTATTATTATTATAACTTTTAATTTTGCATTTTACAATGCTATTTTTATGTCATAAATATTAAACAAGAAAATATACTAGAAAAAAAACAACTTGTCTCATGTCTCATCCCGTCAGAGCGACATGAGACAAATTGTTTTTTTCTAGTATATTTTCTTGTTTAATATTTATTATTATTATATTCGTCATTAGAAGTTACTCCATATCGTATTCTCTAAACTACCATAGACCTATTTATAACTTTTCAATTTTGCATTTTACAATGCTATTTTTGTGATAAATATTAAACAAGAAAATATACTCGAAAAATACCGTCAGGGCGAGATGAGACTAGTTGTTTTTTTCTAGTATATTTTCTTGTTTAATATTTATCATAGACCTGCTTAGAACTTATCAGGATACTTATATATTATTATATACTTTTATTACTATTATATATATTATACATACTATTATTACTATTATTATATATACTTATCAGGATTAAGAGATGAAATCATATACTCCACTCGACTTGAGAATTTCAAGTTGAGAACGTCTCAGTCAACTCAAGAGACTCAGTCAACTCAATAATTTATAATACTTACTCCCCGTTTCCACTGGCGAAACATTTACAAGAAAACATGTTGTTAACTATAGTGCGGCCGTTGAGAGGATGACAAATGACTCTCGACAGGATCTGTCAAATAATGCATTCTCTCCGTGGCCGCATTATACATGTTTTCTTGTAAATGTTTCGCCAGTGGAATCGGTGGGTTACAACAATACAATTTTATGCATTGTTTGAGGTTTGAGATAATTTCCATTCGAAATTCTCAGTTTTCGACAGAACTCGACCAAGTTTATCAAAACGTATGAGAACAATTATTTCCCTTAGATTTGGCAGTTGGTTAGTTAGTCTTTTCCTCTCAATGCTTCGAAAAACATACGTTTGTGTCAGATTGGAATCGAACCCCTGACCTCTGACCTCCTTTTGATACAAGCAGACAAAATCACATGCGACTTATTTGTACTACTTACCTTATGTAGATTCCATGATCCATTCATCCATTATCATTAAATAACTGCAAATTTTATTACTCATTTTATTCATCTGCGTTATTTTCAAAAATAAAACGTTAAATGAAATATAACGTTGAAGTGATTCTTTTTATTGTAATTGTTCAGTTTCCAATAAAGATTGAAAATAAAAGCTTTTTGTTTTAAAACGGTAAAACATTTTCAGCGGTCGTGATTTTCAAAGGCTGAATCCAACCTTTGTATTGAAACGTTATTACGAATGTATCGAATTGTCATTTTCGTAATGATGTGCGGCCATTAATTCTATTTTCAATACATTGGTTTTTATTTACTGTTTTTTTTATGATTCTTTATTTATTTTTTATTGAATTGGTCCATAGCACCATAGCGCAGTATATTACAAAGAGCAAAGATTCGTGGTTTCGATTCCTGGGAAAATTATTACGCTCCTCATACTCTCACAATACTCTTGTATTTGTGTTTGTTCTGCATCTGGGTGTTATTTATTTATATAATTTTAAATTTCTTTTTAAGTTGTCATTATTCCGTTACAGGAATATCTATTTATCTCGCATCAGAACAATGTACTTATGTGTATTTTGTTAATATTTATGTTTTATTCATTGAGCTATACGTAGTACATTATAACTCAATGGTATTATTAGATTTATTTCACTAAGCACTTGGGTCACGAATATCAGTACCAATAAGGTACGTGCCCTATTAATTAATCATATTAATATTGGTAAATATTAGTTGCTCTTAGTGAGCAACTAACCCACGATCTCTCTCTGAAGACAGACCCACCACACATTGTTCAATATCTGAACAGTCGACAAAACCAAAACGACTTTACATCCTTACCCTATAATTTTAAGTCTCACTCGCACCAACAATAAAAAACCAAAATCCAATTACTGGCAACATTCTGTAATTCGTATGGCCACACCGGCTGCGGTTGCTATAATGGACCGACTGTAAGACGCTGAATGGCCCAGCTGACTCAATGGAGTGGGACAGAATGGGACAAAATGGGAACCAATGGGACCGCATTCAAGACAAACCGATCTTTTGTTGCGCCACGTAATACGTTCTGTGACAAATTGCAACTTAAACTTTATATGACAGCTGTGTGTAGCGCGGTAATTAGATTATGGAATGTAATATTTTTCTTTTAACGTCACTTCTTATCATCTGATATTGCTTTTTAGACGTTCCATAATAAATTAGTATGATTATTATATCTATACATTTAAGTAAATCAAGTTTTTTTATCTTGCACGGCATAACATGCCTTCGAAACACTGAGGAACTCGCGTTTATGAATTGTTGATCACCCATCTAATAACGGACCATTCCGTAATTACTGCATTAACCAGTACGTCTCCACGTTTCGCATCAAATCGTTTTAAACTATATTAATTTTATATGCACTCTGTAAACATTTCTGCGGTGGTGTCGTGTGAGGCGGGTCGCTGCGTTCCCTAAAATATGGTTGAGCGAAGCGATGGCTGGTTAATGCGTCATGCTCGTGAACGGGTGCTGCCAGCGGGATGGGTCTGCTCATGTTTGCTTGTGTTAAAATGTGTAGAGATATATGTTGTTTTGATTTTATGTTATTTATGATGTTTTGAGTTGAGATGCGTGGCACTACTTGATCAGAGTAAATAAAGGTAAATAATGTTTGCAATTATTCCAAATATATAAAAGCTTTTTTTTTTTACTTTAATTACGCTTTGAGTTTGTGACCCAGCTGATGCGTTTTCTAGGGACAATGTAGGTTGTGTCTTACATTAATGCACTTTTATCTTTCTTTTTTTGCTGTTGCCATTGTATTTTTTTATATCTATACAGCGCAACATAAGTACCTGAAGTACGTCATGCTCACTCAAATGTTTCTTCGGCGAAGTCGTGTGAGGCGGGTCGTTACGTTCCCTAAAATATGGTTGAGCGAAGCGATGGCTGGTTCATGCGTCATGCTCGTGGACGGGTGCCGCCAGCGGAAATGGGTCTACCTCAGTCTGCTTATCTTAATGCTGTGATTAAAGCCTAAATATTTTATATAAAATAAATTAATACTCACCTGTATGTACCTGACAACTTGCAGTATAGTAATCTTGTAATGCGAGAAATGTTGTATGATAGACAAGTCTTTATTTGCCATTTAAAAATTGTTTACGTTTACAATAACCATAAAATTTAATATTTTAATTACCTAGTATTTTCCTTTTGTGATGGAAATTGACCTTACTGATATGTTAAGGCCATTTGTTAAGGTCATTTTTCAATTTGACGACTCTGTATGAAATAAAACAGGGAGAAAAAAACTTGACGAGTTTCTTGCCGGTTCTTCTCGTTACAAGGTCTCCCGCCGTAGGGTTTGTGAACCGATGGCGTAGCTTCTTTGACGTTCATAAGTGCTTGTAACAGCCTAGACTGAATAAATGATATTGACTTTAACTTTAACTTTATGGCAGCTAACTACTCAACGCAATGGCTTTCGGAACACTTAGGAACTTGTCGTTCGGTCACCCATCTCAAGACGGATAACTGCGTAAGATGCGGACTGATTGCGCTTAACCACTACGCCATGCCGCTCCCAGTCAAAGCATTTTATACAACTCAAATTTCACCTGGCAGCTAACTACTTAACGCAATGGCTTTCGGAACACAGATAAACTTGTCTTTTGGTCACCCATCTACGAACTACAACATTTTCAGGCCGACTGCGTTAACTACTACGCCATGTCGCTCTCATCATCATTTTATACAACGTTCATTTCATCTGGCAGCTTACTACTCGGCGCACCGTCTGCCTGTCGCCTGTCTTTAATCAAAATGTAAATTCTGTCTCTTCCACAGTCCAAGCGAGGCATGCGACAGGCGTTCTTACACATTGATGTGTTTTACGCCTGCATATTACGACGTTAGGCTTTCATTATAAAGCTTAATATAAAAACGTTGAAAAGTTGTTAATTTGATTGAAACTTAGACAGATGACAAATTCCTGTGAGGTCAGGTGAGCAGTGGGATTAGATAAGCTTACAGGGAGGGGGATATTAGTGATGAAAATTTGTATAGTGAAATGAAAATATGTACACTTGGACGAAGTAGCAAGCTATACTACTAGTCAGTAAAAATTTCATTGTTTGATGATCCGGGAATACCAAAGAAAAAAGTAGACCACGTGGAATTACGTGGCATTGCTTCGTGTTGTCGCAAAAATAAATCTCGAAATGGGTGAAGGAATTAACTGACCGAGCGAGAGAAGCAGTTTCGAGATTGACCGAAAATGCTTTTGGCTGTCTGTCAGTCTGTTCTCGCCTAAGGCCGCATTTCTGAGCCGATTTTGAAGAAATTGGGCACACATGTTCCTTGATTAATTTAAGAAAAGGGGGGAAGTTTAAGTAATGTCGTGTTTTTTAATGGCCGTATGTCTCGCGACATCGGTCATATTTAAAATTCTTTTCATTAAGATATAGAAACAGTGGTGGTCACATAATTAACGACACTAGCCGATTTTCATACAATCGAGGTTTTTAGAGACTTTAGAGCCTTGGTTCTTTGCCAAGGATTGACCGACCTGCGATCTGAGATGAGATCTGAGAGAATGACCGAAGTCGCGAGACATACTGCCATCAAAAAACACATCACAAGTTTTCTTTAACATTATTTATCGACGGATTTCAGTCTAATTTTAGAGGCACACTAAGAAATTAAATAAGGGGGGGAAATGGGGGGAAAGTTTGCTGTAGCGTTATAAAAGGCCGGATTAATTATTTTTTACTTTTTCGGAAATTTCATTACGGAATCCTTTCCGCCTTCACGAGACGATCCCGTTGACACCAGACTCGAACTCCTAAACTAGGACCAAGGGAACGGGAGTAATCATTAAAACTGTTACCCCTATTTTGCTCAAAAATCTACATAGGTAAGCCTTTCGGAAAATTGAAGCCTCTGAAATTCGATTTAAAATTGGACTTTCTTCGTTACTTTTGTTGCGCAAATTACTAGTAGATATTAAAATTTGAATTGCATTAAAAATATAGCATATCCGCCCTAACTTTGAAAGCGAGGTTTACTGTTCGCACAGAACCACTAGCTTATATTAGGGTACAGGTTGTCACAAAAATAAATCTCGAAATGGTATTTGTAACTGCAAAAAATCGCAGGCGGTTGCTAGTTTTAATATATAGCGTAATGTGCAGTCTCATGAGGCCAGCAGACTAGCTCAACGAACGTCGATCGCCTCTGTTTAATCAAAATGCAAATTCTGGCATTGCCGCAGTATTGCAGGCCGACGATGTCACAGAATAACATCCTTGCGTCTGCACCATCATAATATTTATGACTAGCTTTCGCTTATGGTTGCGGCCGCGTGTTTTTTCCGCGTGAAAATTTGATACCCCTGTGGGAATTTTATTTTCATCGCCAGCAATTTGCAATTGATGATAGAACTTGGTATAGATTACAACTGAAATTAATGTAGATGTTTGCTAAAAGCCACGAAATAGGATCAAGTGTCTAAAAGGGTAACTTCCGTATTTATTCATCTAATTCATTATAAATGTCAATATGACAATTACAGAGGAGTTCGTGGCGCAGTGATACGCGCACTCGGCTTGCTATTGTAGCCGTTGAAGAGGTAAGTTTCGCAGTCAGTCACAGGATGGGTGATCAAATATATTGAACTCCTTCGTGCTTCAGAAGGCAAGATAAGCCGTTGGACCTGGCTGTATTTGCAGTCGTTAAAAACCACCAATCCGCATTGTGCCCGTGTAGTGGGTCATGGCCCATTCTCCTTAACCATCCATAAGGAAGGCCAGTGGCCCAGCAGTAGGGAAGTTAAAATAGCTGATGACTACGATGTGAAAAATGAAACAACCCCACTTACAAATATACATTAATCCAAACTTTCGAATACTTTTGTAAATCAACATTACTTGTAAAACCTATCTCGGGCTGCAACAAAATGTTACTGTAACGAAAAAGTCAAGAAACATTTCCACATTGTAAGCATTACATTCACTATGATATTACATTTGAATAACAAAAATTTGAAGTCCTCCACTACAATTTCATTTGGTTACAAGCAGTCGAAGTAATATGTTGATGTCGCAAAATGTGCTGATATCTAATAAATGCATAACATTTATATACGAGAGCCACATTTCGACTCTCATCGGTTTTATATCAGAATCTTAGAGTTTGTTTCCATTATATTGAGTATTTTTACAGTTTTTCATTTAAGTGCTTTTGACAGTTTTATTTTTATAGCTTTAAACTTTAAGTACAAAGCAGCAACATTTTATTTTATTTAGAGATTGTTCAATATTTGACTCGAATGTTACTTGTCCTACGCTTAAATTATCAAATGTACTGTATTTGTGTGAATACATCATACTAATATTTTATAATTGCGAAAGTTTGTGACGATGATTTGATTTTAACTTCTTAATTTTGCATTTTTACAATGCTATTTGTATGTGATAAATGTTAAACAAGAAAATATAAGTACTAGAAAAAAACAACCTGTCTCATGTCGCCCTGGCGGGACTCGAACCCGCATTCTTGGAGTCCGGCCCAATGCAATAAGCAGTTATGCTACAGACACCCATGAGGACACCTCGAATTTTTTTAGTATAGTCACCCTCCCACGGTGCCGGCCACCGCCGCTTCATCAATGAGAGAAATATCTTCGCATAAAAAAAAATCATTTTTCAAATGTTAGACTATCGATTACGATAAAACAGCCATCTAATTATCTTTTTAATTTTGCATTTTTACAATACTAATTGTATGCGATAAATGTTAAACAAGAAAATATACTAAAAGCAACCTGTCTCATGTCGTGTGTGTCTCATGTCGATGTTTGAAGAAAAGAAAAGAAAGAAACCACGCGGGTGAAACCGCGGGCAATCGCTAGTAGTCAACGAGTATACTTAATACGTTAATGACCCTTTTGTACTGTCTATTATCAGAATTATAAATTGTGTTAACTCAAAATGCTTATTAAACCTAAATGCTAGCCCATTCATAACTAAATAATCGCATAAGTAGTGCAATAGACTTATTGTAAGTCATACAAAGGGGCAGAAAACTGGTCTACTAATTAGTATTTTCCTCACTCGTCCTTGATAAATAAAATTAATCACTGTTATTTTTCTTGCTATTTCTTAGAAAAAGAAAGTCAGTTTTTTTTGTTCTAGTCAAAGACTTTTTTAGTCGAGCACCATATTTTTTTTATATTAATTTGTAAAAGTTGTCTTATCAAATTGATTGACACATAAAAGCCTACAGCGACACGCCGTATTCCTTTTGTGTATGTTAATAGGACACTTCGTTTCATTCTCATGTCTATGTATGTTACAGCAGCGAACACGCATCATGACAGAAGACGTGACGCGTGTTGTACTTCCATCACGTCACGCAAAAGCGTGTCGTCACATAGTACGTAATGTTGCGGGCGTACTAGCAGAGAGAAAGCTCAGTACGACCTAAGTTCAAACGCATCTGTGGTCTTATAGTAACACCACCGGTATCAGATACTATCAGTTTGGTTGGTGATAGGACTTGTCCGAAGTTTGCCTGGCTAAGCTACCACCGTCTTATTTAAGTATGACACAATAACAACAATGTTTTTATCATAGGTGTGTATTTATATATATTTTTATCCGGTAGTTCGAGATCAGATAGCCAGTGGTTTCCGGTAGAAACGCGCTTTCACCTTCAGCCTCATCATTACTTAGATACCATCAGATATGACGATGGCCAAGCGTTTTGACTAAAGACAGGATCTACGATGAAGCGAGCTAACTCAAAAGTTGCCTATTCATCCTTGCTTTGAAAACGGGCGGGTTATAAGTACTCGGAAATACAGACGCAGGGAGGGAGTTCCACTCCTTTTCTATGCGCAATATAAAAGCTTCTGAGTAACGCTTGGTGCGACATTTAGGAATATCAACCAAGAAAGCGTGGTAGCCCGCAGTGCATCTGGGTGTCCGATGGTAGAAGGGGGATGGCGGTATGAGTTCATGCTGCTCATGATCACACTCTCCAAAGTATAGTCTGTAAGAGACCGAAAGACAGGCAACTTTGCGGCGGTGAGCTAAAGTGTGAAGTTTGCTCTTCACCAATTTTGTGTTGCCAATTAGCCTCTCAGCTCTGCGTTGGATCGTTTCCAGTGCAGCAAGCTGGTATTTTGCTGAGCCGTCCCAGAAGTGGCTGCAATATTCAATGCAAGATCGGACTTGAGCTTTATATAGGAGTTGAAAGCTGTCCTGGCGTAAGCTGAGAGGCGATACAAATGTGTTAACACAGGAGACGAATCAGGCGCACAAATAACTCAGCACTCTTGCTGGTATGCGTGCTGGTACTCGTACATCACTCGTACACACATTGATTTTACGTTAACAGGTGTCTCGAACCCTTCCACAAGTATTTAGTCGTTATTGTCACTGATATTGAAAAAAACAACAAAGACAATACTAATTGCAGTGCAACCTTTGAGTCAGGAGCTTGCCTCCGATAACTTTTTATTTTGTGTTGTCGTTACAGGAGGCTGTAATTTTAAACCACAGCAAACACACTATTTTTTATAAAAAGTTTTTTATTTACCATTTTTAATTACATCATGTACCGTTACTTACACAAAAAATCAGACCATACACAACAATGATGTCATCTAGGTAAACGACTACTTGCAAAAACGGAAAAGAATATAATTTTCAGGATTATGAAAAAACAATGCTCTTTCAGATAAAAAAAGAATTATTAAATTCGGTTGACAACTAACGACGTTAATTAAAACATACGTTAAAAGAAATAAAAAAAATATACAGTCGACTTGAGAACCTCCTCCTTTTTTTAAAGTCTGTTAAAAATGGCCATCATTCTGACTGGTACGGCGGTAAATTAAATAAGTTATGAGTATTAAAGCTTAATAATAATTTAAATTTGTTACATTGAAATGTGATGATAATATATGAACCATGTCTGAAAAAAACATATTTTATTTTATTTTTAAAGCAAATTAATGTTCCCTATGGTGTGGTGTATCTATACACGATTTTGTCAGTAGATTACAAGGACTGCTTATTTGGGATTGTCCGCATTTACCTACATGAGTTTGATGAATTTCAGGTTGGATAAAAAGTTGCCCTCTGTATTTCTACAGCCATACTAGGAGAACCAATGGGGAAATGAAACTTTTTAGTATAATGTCTGTTTCACTGTTTGAGCTCTCTTGCTGTTCAATTCGTACCAACTTGAACTTCTTACAAAGCCAAAACAAGTACTCAATACTAAAGTTCGTATGTTCACTTACATAAATCTGAGTGATAGAAATCATGATATTCATGAAATGGAATCAAAAGCAATCGAAGCTAAACCTCGGAATAGAATTTCAGGAAATAGAAACAGCTCAGCTTATTCCGTTGCCGTCACGTACTCAAAACGGCAATGGGAATGCATCGAGCGGGCGCATCTCGATAAGTGCAGAGGCCAGCAATGGTTTCTGTTACACTGGCAGACGAAATCTAATTTACTTTTCAAACTTTTACGCTCCCCGTCTAGACTAGGAATGTCCAAGAACAATTTTGTTAACACTGCTCTGGCTTTTCAATTACTTTTACGCGGATCGTGCGGTTTCGATAAGATTGTCTTTTGTTTATTATTAACATACCAATTTGCGGTATTTGTTGAGATTGAAGAAAATAAAACCGGAGAAGTGCGAGTCGGACTCGCCCATCGAGGATTCCGCACAAATTAGTAGGTACCTACCTAGGTACACATCATGTTATAAACAGTTCAGGAATTGAGTCTCGTAGTTTTTTCCAAATTTTTATCCGAAATTCAGTTTCCAAAACTTAAGACAAAATTTTTCATGATTTAATCACAAATGTCTAGTTTTTTGATTTTTTCCTGTATTCGTAGTAAAAGACGATATTACTTGCCAAATTTCATAGTTCTAGATCAACGGGAAGTACCCTATGAATTTTAATTCCCTCGAGAGTGTCGAAGTATCGTTTTGGCGGCATAAAAGGTGCTATCTTTTTACGTTCATTTACAAGTTTGATTTTTTTACCCCTTCAACAAACTGTTGACTTAAATATATGGTTTTAATTTCAACTCGATACCTCCACGCGATCTCGGACGGACGGACTTTTTAAGGTGCTTAAGGGTTCCTTTTTTCTATAGATGTTCAGAATCCTAAAAATGGTGAAGCTAGTGCTACAGGTGATCCAAAAGTATATCGTTGGCATTTCAGTTTTATTCTCAAATGAAAACGATTCAGTCAGCTAACTAGACTGGCTTGTATTTAAGTAGCGACAGATATGAAAAAACAATGTTTCCAACGTTATTGTCTTCCATCACTTAGGAAATAATAGCCAGTTTTTCAGAGGTTAAGCATCCGGTAGAAGCGTAGTTCTACCGTATGCCTTATAGCTACTTGACACCATGATGATATCATGATATTATGATGAAGGAAGCATGTCCCCGATATATATTTAAAAAAACTTCTGAAGAAATAGAGCGGATTTAAAGAACGACTGAAAAACGAAATGGCATGAAAGTATGTCGCAACAACATATACCTTGTTTGCAACATGTGCTGAAATCATTTTGCGATAAAAAGTATGGACCCCACTTGGACCCCTTTTAACCAATTTGCACTCCTATCACGTTTTTATACCGGCAACGAATACTTTTAGCTTTCCACATATATGTGCCGTGGTAAATATCCAATGCAAAATATTTTTTGGTAGAATATCTATTACCTATCAACTGAGGTTTTAAAAGCTTTTGAAAGAGGTTTTGGCAAATTTAACTGAAAGAACTAGATCAGCTTTACTATTGAAATAAAGTTATCCTGTTAAACAAAAAACTGTTTCGGTTTTCTGTTATATTTTAATAAGGACCTACCTTTCATAATTTTCTTATATCATTCATTCATTCATCATTCTTATACAAACATAACACAATACTTCGTTTCCAATTGTTTTAAACCAATGATACTTATATCTAAAGGACATAGCACTGTTTTACATGTTTTACCGACAAAAAAGGCCTAAATCCTAAAATATTTCCTTTACCAACTATAAAAACCCACCCGATGTAGTCGAACAAAATCATAATCGAAATTTTCCACTAAAATTCAGAATTTCCGAAACCTGTAGAAAATCTTTGCAAAAATATCCAAGTTTGTTGTGAAATAGAGTTGTTAGGGCAATGCATCTGAGTCGCGGTATCGATTTGCGAGACGTAGGCGGTAAATAGCGAACACTATGAAAGTAGACTCCGTTGGGATTGCGGGGGCTATTCGGAAAACCTTCGATAGTGGTCCCGTGTAAAAATTGTATACAACATTTCAAATGACATACATAATCCCAGACCAAATAGTTATTTCTTGAACACGGCCCCTGAAAAGATGCCAAAAGGACGGGAAATCCAAAAAACCTTCAAATAATGTGTAAGTAAATGAAAAGCGCATTGACAGTTTATAAAAAATTATATTAGAAGTATAATGGTTTTATATTATCAATTAATTCAAATTATCAGTTAAACTTTTAAATGAAGTCCCTTTGTACTTTCTATTTGTAGTACCATACAAAACAATTAGCAAGTAGGTACAGTCACTAGTAATAATATGACGTATCGCATTGAAACACATGTTAACCATTTATTTATTTTTTATTTATTCACATCACCAAACAAACAAGATAATCATTTATGCTTTCACAAATGACAGACATGAGTAACAATACTTTTGCAAACATGTGTGCAAATGCTCTCTTCTCTCATCTTTGCTCAAATAAGCAAAGCACTGATTTACAGCGTTTGCCCAGAGGCCTCGGTCGCGATAAACGACAGAGACTACGACTGTTAATATTGCAATATATATAGATTGCAAGCTAATTGAACTAATGTCATTCAATATTATAATATGACAAGGTTGCTTAGTTTTTCTATTTGCATTTGCAGGTGACTGAACTGACTGATTTGAAAACTAAGAAATTTTGCAGCAGCAACATAATAGCCCCCGTTTTAGCGAAACTTTCCACTAAGCTATCACATGCTACATTCGACTATTCGCCGATACTCCAGAGTACAAGGATTTGCAAGGTTTTTTTATTGGCACTCTTGGAATAGAACGTAGCGTAGGTATCTTTGACTATAAGTTCAGCTCCAAACTGTTTTAGTGAAACTAAAATAGAAGTTGGCTGTTGGGAAACGCTGCACCGGAAGTGAATGGATATTGTTTCGAGAATTCTCTGTTTTACCGTAGTCTGTAACGGAATAGGTAAGTTTGATATGGTCCTTGGAGCCGGACGACGGGTATGGTTGACACAAACATTTGAAGTTAAGTTTTATAAGGCCTTGCCTACTGGGACAGGAGTCGTCATTCATGTGATGAACACTTGAGTCCATTCCTTGCCTGGGTGCTACAGCTAACTATAACATTTTCTTACATATATTTAATACATTCAGATACCTATTACAAATATGTGAAATTCAGAAAAACAGCTGCGTAAGCTATACATATATTTTGGAGCCAGATAAATGTGTTTGTGGTTTTTTCTGATACTAACAAGCGCTGTGCTGACACATTTCTAATACGAACCGCTAAAAAATGGAATGCGCTGCCTGCTCATTGTGTTCCCCGATTCCTACAACCTTGGTTTCTACAAGGCGAGAGTGAACAGGCATTTCCTGTGCGAGCATGTTACACCTTAGACCACATCATGCTTAATAAGCATGATGGTGGGCAAATGGCTGCCCAGTTACTTGTAAAAAAAACAAAGTATTTATTTTTCATCCTTAAGTCTGAAGCATTCAAATGCAACACACTAAAACCTATAGTAATTACAACCAACGGCTTTCGCAACGTTTCATTTGATATCACTATGAAAGTAGGTGATGTTGACATAAATCACGTATTGTAATCGTCACCACGCCTACCGTGTGCACTCCGCCTAATAGAGTTTGCATGCGATGGCCTGTCATGGTGACAAAGCCTTAACTCAGTAGGTTGGTGGATTGTACTTTTCATTATCGTTATTAAAATGTGGATCTGTTGTTGTTGGATCTCTGTTGAGTTTTTACGTTTATTTATTTTAAGACCCTTTGAAAGTTTTACCTACCTATGTTATGTTGTCTGCTTAGTCGATAGTCAAACATCTGTAAAGATACTTCTCAAGTCTCGGTAGCTCAGCGGTTAGAGCATTGGACCGGATTTCCAAAGGTCGCGGGTTCGATTCCCGTCTGAGAATTCACTTGTGGCCGAGTTATTTTTTTCCAATATTGTTCTATTTAAAATTTACCATAAGTATAAAAATTACAAAATCATAATAAAAAACTGTAAAGTTTTTTCTTTCGAATGCGAGGATATTTCTCTCATTGATGAAGCGACGGTGGCCAACACCCTAGAACGGTGAATATACTAGAAAAATTCGACTTGTCCTCATAGGTCTTTGTAGCATAATTGGTTAGTGCATTGGGCCGGACTACCAAGGATGTGGGTTCGAATCCCGTCAGGGCGACATGAGACTAGTATATTTTCTTATTTGATATTTATCACATAAAAATATCATTGTAAAATGCAAAATTAAAAAGTTTTTAGTTAGAAATCCTCCTTTTTTTATAAGTTAAGTAATTGTCAATGAAAATCACACTTGATCCAAGATCTAAGTACTAATTGTTTCAAAAATGAAAAACATTTTTTACCTAATACTTAGGTTTTTTCTTGTAACTACGCGTATCGTATGTTGGTTCCGTTTTTCAGTTTGAATAAATAATGGTACAAGTAATGTCCATCACTCTCCTTCAAAATATTTAGATTCGAATTCTGGATTTGAAAGCATTCGCGTGTCAACGATATTTTGATGAAGGTAATTGTTGTAACACAACCATCATAAATTTGCCTCATAAAGAGATTATTATCTATATACTTAATTCAGGTTCGCAAAATTTGTGACGACTCGATAGGGACTTTGGCGCGTAGAACGCGGCCGAGTAAGGTATCAAATTAAAAGTACTCGAGTCTATTTGTTCCGAAAACTATAAAATATACAAAATGTTAAACGTGATGATCACAAACTGCAATTAAAAAGTGTCATTAAAAGTCGACGAACCCGAGTACCGGGTTGTAACCGCCCTAGTTATTTATTCATAAAGAGCTATATTATTTTACTGTAACTTTAAACCCTAAGTCCGTGTGTGTACGAACTTTCAATTTGAATTTACCCCCTATTAGAAAAACAAAACATTTGCAAACACATCTTCATGTAGTATTGCGACGTCATACCCCCCATTCCTCGGGACTAGCAAGGAATATAGATGACCCCCCTGCGAGGCATGCATTATTTATCCACGTAAGCCGTCCGAATGAATGCACCGACCAAGAAAAACGTGTCACTCGAGACGCGTGTGCGTTGGTACTTCTAGAAGTGACACTGCAGTAGATTCAGTGTGTGAGATGCTAATAGAAACTGAGTCTTAAACATAAGATTTGAAGGAGTATTGCGAGACTAATATAAACTAAGGAGTATGTATTTTATAGTGGTTGCACTCAGTACAGGAAACAAAAAGTGACAGCTTTGTGTTAAGACCACCAGAGGGGGTTACGTGATCGCTTTGAGATCGAGATTGAATGCCAATAATTATTACTGATTTTCGAAGTTGAATCGAGTGTAATCGGCGCTAAAATCAATCGCGTCAAAAGTGGGTAAGTGGGCTGTTTGGCGCTGGGGTAGGTACGATTTGATAGGTATACCTTCTGCGCAGAGGTCGTTTGTTCGAATCCCGTCTTGGACGAAGTTAATTCGTCCAAGATTCCCGTACAAGACTACTGTTGGATGGACTGGTGGTTTTTTATATATAGATTATGTACCTATTTACTTTCAAAAGAGTATTACGAATTAGTATTTTCCTTTTTTTAACCCCCGAAGCAGCGCAAAGAGGGGTGTTATAAGTTTGAAGCCTATGTCTGTCTGTCTGTCTGTCTGTACGTATATTCGTAGAGCCTAAACGAATCATGCTATTTTAATGCGGTTTTTTTAATTGAAAGCCAAAATAATCGAGATGGTTCTTAGCCACGTTTGATGAAAATCCACCTGGCCATTTATGGAGATGGTCAACTGCCCGCCGAAACGGTAAAAGATACAAAGGTAGTGCTTTGACTGAAATAATGTACACCCTGGGCAAATTTAGGTGCAGCAAAAAAAAACAAAATGGCGGCAAACAATTTTTTGTCTTTCTGGGCATAAATATTCCTAGTGCCTAAGCGATTTCAATGCGGTTTTTTTTAATTTTGTGTGTAATTTAAAACATATGAAATAAAAATGAAATTTTAAAATTTTATTGTTTTTATTTTGGTTTTTTAAATTTTTGTGTCTGTTTACAAACTTCATTCGCAGCTGTTTCGTTAAATTTTGACAATAAACTATTTAAAATGTCATATCCAGCCAAAGCTACATCACGGTGCAGTCCCCTACCTATGTTTGCGGGTTTGTACGCAGGACTAAACGACGGAAATAAAATTCCTATAAATATTGAACAACCATATTTTTCTCACTTTGTCGCTCTGAGGACCACCAATCGCACTGTTGTTGGCGCATTGAAGGTTGTTTAAGTTGACGACACACTTGCAGATCGTTTTACCTTCGAAAAAGGAAGAAGAACACACTGTACTTGGCAAGTCGAATCAAATGAGGTTCAGTTATTTTGTTAGGTACATAGTTTCTGTGGTCACCTTCTGCCTCAAGTAACGTTTTCAATTTCTTGGTGTGGACCACAGTCGTCCTCTTAGGTCCAAGGCTGATAATCTGCTGAAATGTCCTTTCACGCGCTCTGGATACTTCAGAGACTCCTTTACGGCGAAGTCAATCAGCCTCTGGAATATTCTCCCATATGAGATCCGTCATTCGAAGTCACTTGCCATCTTCAAAAACAAACTTCAATTCACATCTTCTCACTAAGTCCTAGTTTGCAAAGATAATATACATAGATATATTAAATATATATATTCAGTTGTTATTAATTTAAATATTTTATATTTATTTATGTTTATTTATTTAGTAGTTTATGTAGGTGTTTATTTATAATTATGTTATGTAATATTGATGTAAATTTAGTTATTCTTGCTTGTTGCTGGTGCACTACCACCATCTCTCTCTCTATTTTTTACAAATTAAGATGCAGCAAACTACAGGACTAACACTAGTGACTATGTTACTCAAAAACACGATTACATAAAATTTTCTCGATAGGAAAAAATTGCGAAATTGCCTCTAAATCACTATAATTAACAGAATAAACTGCTAGTATTCAAGTAATACATTAAAATAAAGGTTGGAACTTTTTAGTATAATTACACTATAGAATTATGGTTTGACTCCACTGTTGTTGTTGTGTTGGTAGTAGTTCAACTACCAACACAACAACAACAGATTATTGAACTAGCAATATTTTTTAGGCATCTGCGGGCTGATTCACAACCATCGGACACGGAATCGTATTCGAAATCTGTCCTTTCGCGGACACTCGACGGCTATAGCAGTCAACTGGCATGAATGTATGGTAGCTAGACCCTTTGTTCACAAGGATACTCAAGCGCGACATCCTCCTCACTCACAATATTATTAGTAGTAATAAGTGTAAAACTTTACAGTAACATTCTTACATAAACCTAATAGGTATTATTATTATTACATATTAAGTAAGTAGCAAGTACTTAATCAAAGTCCTTACTTTAATCAGGCCTTATGGGCGCGCTCTAGGCCAAAAGCAAAAGTAATAACTGCAACGGCGAACTGCAAAGTAAATACTGCCTTATTTCTATGCGAAATAAGGCAGCATTTACTATATAATTCTCCGGCCCCATTCGGCCGGTCCGGAATGAAGAAATGAAGGAAATTCTTTTTTTAAAGGATATTTAAAGGTTATTTATAAAAAATATATAACAAGCCCTGCCTTATTAACGAGTTTGTTTCAAACCGCTTGACCAAAACGAATGCACCATCGATGCCTTGGGTGGCTCTGGCCGACTCGGAAAAGTTTATTTTTAATAAGGTATTTATTTTTTGCTTTCAAAATAAACTCGTGGGTTTTATTTTTTGTATAAAATGTTTTTTATTTCACAATTTTAAAAGACAAAGGTATAAGCAGCGCCATCTAGTAAACTTTATTCCCATCTTGCGGTTTTTACAGCAGTATTTTAGAGATTTCCTGAAAAATACTGAACTGATTTCGAAATTTTAGAAAATGAGACAAACTTGGGAACACACCTGATCTAATAGAGAGATCTAAATACGAAGGGGATCTGAATACAAAACTCAGTGTTGCAATAGCGTTTATGGCTTATAATATTTACAAACTTGTAAGATAAGTACATCGATAAGTAAGTATAAACTGTAAAATGTTATTGTAATTGTTAAATCTGTATTAGAAATAAATAAATAACGTTTGAATCATTACAATCGGTCCAGCCGTCTTCGAGTAATCGATGTACATACATACAATGTATATATATATATATATATATATATATATATATATATAATACAGGGTAGAAATTTAAAACGAGGCACGATGGGCAGCCGTGCGATTCTGTAATAAAATCCGCGATCACTCTACTGAACAATGTTAAAGTCGATTGTTATTTGCACCTCTTGAGTGAGTTCAGTGTCGAAGTGATCGCGGATTTTGTTACAGAATCGCACGGCAGGTACCTTAACCGTTGTAGCTACATGAAAAGGTTATTAGGAAACCATCCTTAATTTTTGAAAAATTTTGGACTGCATTCACCGATTTTGAAAAAATATATAATAAGCAGAAAAAATATTAGTTTTCGAAAAAAAAAAAATTATGGCGATCGATCCTGTTGTTCTTGATGATCAAAACACACATTGACATCAACTGAGGTATGAGCACTAGGTAAGTCAGAAATCGCGAAAACTATTTCCATACATTCGCTAACATAAGTTAAGTAGATGAAGCGGATGCGGCTGCGTGTGGCGCGAGCGCGGGGCGGGATGCGTGCCGCGCGCTACCAGAAAACACGGAATGATACTTTCAGGCATATCCTAACTAACGCTTGGGAACATTTTTTTTGTTTGAAAAGAGCCTTAAGTCACCTGATATTAAGACGATAATTTAATGGACCTGGTTGAGAATTGATACAAAGATATTAAAAACAATATCTAAACAACCTTCTAATTGGTAACCAGCGCGTTGCGCTCCGCCCGCCGCTGTGCCCTTCGTCTTTCTTTTTGTACAAGTACAGATAACTATGTATGAAATAGTTTCTCGCGATTTCTGACTTTCCTAGTGCTCATACCTCAGTTGATGTCAAAGAGTGTTTTGATCCTCAAGAGAAACAGGATCGATCGCCATAAAAAAATATTTTTGAAAACATCTTTTTTCTGCTCACTATTTTTTTTCAAAATTGGTGAACGCAGTTCAAAATTCCTTAAAAAATTAAGGATGATTTCCTAAGAACGTTTTAATATAGCTACATCGGTGGAGGACCTGCCCTTCGTGCCCGTTTTAAATTTCCACCCTGTATACGCAACGAATAGATAACCTCTTCTTTTTTTTAAGTTGGTTAAAAAAGACAGGTTTGATGTAAACTTATGACGAACTTAACCTCACCGAGCAACCACGACTCTAACGCTAAGCGTACTTGAAATTTTGATTTCTCTGTGATTTACCTAGATACTCGTATGAGTACAATATGCTCAGTCGGATATCATGCGGAAAACTTATAATAAGGCTGGACTTGGAAAACCTTGAACATTGGGTATTTTTATGAAAATTAATAATGTATAATAAAATAACCATAGGACAGGCTCTCACGCGTCATCCTTTGCGCAAAAAAACAAAAGCAATATTTCCCTACGATTATTTTTATACGACTTTGATTTTTTTCGCGTTAAAATTAGAATTTACTTACCTGTTTTCAAGGCGACATTGTCTGTCTGAAATTTAAAAATAAAATCGCTAGTATTCGCCCACCCTAACGCGGTTTGATGCAAGTCGCATACAGACCTACTATATCGGTTTTTTAGGGTATCACAGGGGACTCGGTTGGGTTTATGGGCGATAATTTTTGCCGGATCAAGGGGAAAATTGCCTGACTTAGCCGGCAGCCGACGAATAAGGTAGTATGTTACAATTTACTGGAATCCAGGGTATAACGATACCGGCTTAGTGAGTATTATGTTAATATAGTGGCCACACTAAATATTATCAGCTTATTTAATTTAAAACATTTAATTAATAATAATAATAATAATTTATTTCACCAAAGAAAAAAAATACAGTATTTGGCAAGTTACAATAACTTCAACTATAAACATAACTTAGTTCTTAATTGTAATAAACCATTGATTGGAACAAGCCAATAGTAAACATCTGCATCCGAACTAGGAAACCTGTATCTCAGGTGCAGTGCTCTTACTCTCACTATGAACAATAAAAGGTTTAACCAGAGAGGCAAAATGGTATAAACTAAAACTAACAAAATATGCCAGAATCAAAACTAAACCTTAAAGTTAGATTAAATGTAGTGAACCTCTCGCGGTGAGTAAAATGAATATGAGTGAGTGTGGAGAGGGTGTGTATATTGTTGAGTGATGAAATGGAATTATTTGAATTTATTAACAGAATCTTATATTCGTTAAAAGTACCTAGCATAATAATATATTTATGTCATTAATGTTTTATTTATGTATTTTAAAAATTCATTCAGTTTCGTCGTAACTCAAGGTTTTTAACCAGTCACAAACACAATTTTTGAGTTGATACATGTTTAAGTTATATATATTGTTGATTTTGTTGATTTTATTATATATATAAAAGGACCAAGAAAGTTAAAGTGAGCAAAGTGATGTTTAGCGAAAAATGATGGGTGTTCATGCGCAAACGCACAAACGTCACGTCGCTAGCTGAGGGGTGAGCGGGGGATTCCGCGGCCCGTTCGGCACTTCGCGATCGACCGGCCACGCAAACGTCGCGTCCATTGTACCATTTTGCTAACAATATATATAGAACTTTATTATTATAAAACCTATTTAATACAGTCCACTTACGTTTTATTTCGCACCAAAACATTGGTCCATTCACTGCGATTTTGAAGACCAGAAGACATTTTAAAGTTCTAAGTGGCACTTTGTTGGACTTTGAACCCGACGCGCACCGTGTCGACTTTATACGCCGAGTCATCCATCTACTTCGAAGAAACATCTGAAGAACGGTTAAGGACCTCTGTGAGTCGTTCCAATTAATATCCTTTCCGCTTTCTTTTCTTTTGAATCTATTGGTGTGTTTCCAAATATATATCTTTTCCAATTGCTATCCAAAATCTTTCGCAATCTTCGCCATTTTGAACAGTCAGTTTAAGTTGCTAGCTTTTTCATATGAAATTCTGATTGCCCAGTTAATTTTGTGTTTATAATAGTTTATAGTCATTAGCCGCATCAATATTGCACTCGTAAATATCACCGCTATTCATCGATTCACCTTTGACATTTACCGGCCGACCGACCGGCTGATGCATTTTTTTGCCGAGAGATAACGGTTCCTTTGTTTCTCATTAGCTGTGCGATACCGCTTTGTTCATCGATTGAATGCAGTTATCGATAATAATCTAATTTGACGTTTTTAAGCCTTATTGCTATTACCAGTAAAGTGATTTTATCTTTTCTTTTACATATTATTTTTTATTGATTTTTTTTCATACAACATGAATAATTTAGACAAACTCATTAAGCAACGCAGTGGTATGAAAGCCAAATTAACAAATTTTAGTAACTATATTAGTATTCTAGGATCTTCTAAGATGTTAACAAATCTGCAATGCATAGATTTGGAGGGTCGCTTTGCCAAATTTGAAGCCTTATACGATCTGTTCGACACATTGCAGGTGGAAATCGAGCTGTTGTCAGACATACCTGAAGACGAGTATGCAGAGCGTGCTTTGTTTGAAGAGCGATACTATTCGCTTCTTGCACAAGCGCGGAGCCGTCTCAAATCAGCTGATGCTGATGACGTAGATCGAGAGGCTTCGGAGTCGGGCTCTAAATCAGGTGCATCGTTTAAAAATAATTTTGTACGCTTACCAAAAATTGATTTACCCCATTTTGATGGTAGTTATCAGTGCTGGCTAGAGTTTAGGGACACATTCATATCGCTTATACATAATAACGATTGCATCGACCACATCAACAAATTCCACTACTTACGTGCTTCGCTTAAAGGTCGTGCGTCTGAAGTAATAAAAAACATTGATTTTAACAGCGAAAATTATTCAATTGCGTGGGATTTGTTGTGTGACCGATATAATAACAATCGTCTTCTAATTAACAACCACGTCCAGGCTCTTTTTGATTTGGAACCAGTGTTAAGCGAATCGTCGACTTCTTTGCGGCGACTTATCGATGTTATAAACAAGAACATCCGGGCCCTTAAATCGCTAAAGGAGCCCACCGAGCATTGGGATACTCTTATTATTTTTATGATGTCCAGAAAGTTAGACTCCGTTACAAATAGACATTGGGAAGAGTATCGCAATGCACTGTCTGACTCACCTACGTTAGCACAATTTATTACACTTATTTCTAATAGGGCAGATTTAATGGAAACTTTGGAAAATACAAACAAAACCACACAATTACGAAAACAAAAGTCATTTATTTTAACTAACACTGAAGAAAACATAAATAACAATAAACACCATAAATATTTACAAAATAATCATACATCAAATAACTATTTACAAAATAATAACAATAAAAACTTACAAACTAATTTAAAGTGCCCTTTATGTTCTAAAAATAATTTTTTATACACTTGTGATACATTTAGAGACTTGCCTATTGAGTCTCGTGTTAATAAAGCGAAGGAATTGAAGGTTTGTCTTAATTGTCTTCGGTTAGGTCATACTGCAAATAGATGTCGATTATCTGGTTGCAAGTATTGTAAATCCAGACACAATACGCTTTTACATGTAGATCTGATTGAACAGTCTTACCCAGACCCAATGCCTTCGGCCTCTTATAGTGTTGCCTTGCCCACAAACACTTCTAACAGTGTCCTATCTGCAAACACTACGGAACACTTTACTAGTACACCCAATGTGTTACTGTCCACAGCTATTGTGCGAGTGCTGAGCAACAGCGGAGTCAAGGTCAACGCTCGACTGCTCCTCGACAGCGGCAGCACGGCCAACTTCGTAACGGAGAGCCTCTGCACCAAACTGGGTCTGTCCAGACGTAATACTACCGCCACTGTGACAGGTATCAACCAACAGTCTTCTTGTAGTACACAGTCTTGTTATCTCAATATTGAGTCTTTTTACGGTGACTATAAGGTTAAGTTAGACTGTCTAATTTTGCCTGAAATTAATAAAAGTTTGCCTTCGTCTTTTGTCAATGTAGAGAATATTCCTATTCCGTCAACTATTTGTTTAGCTGATCCTTCCTTTAATATTCCGTCTGTTATTGACATCTTAGTAGGGGCAGAACTTTTTTGGAGTGTCATAAGTAATCACACTATCGATTTGGGTAAACGATTGCCTAAATTACGTGAGACCAAATTCGGATGGATTGTGACTGGTCCTGTGCCTCAGGTAGCTCAGTCACGTTCATCTCTTTCAAAAAGCTCACACTTTTGTAGTTTTACTGATAAAAAATCGAGAAATAGCCTGTCGAGTTTTCATTTCAAACAAAATACTTTTAAATTGCCTAACATAATGCCTTTAAATACTGACTCTAAGGTTCCGGGTAATTCACAGGTATAACTTAGCGAAAAATCATTTTTAGATACATGTTCGCTCAATAGAACAAAATTGCTCGGCTAAAGAGTAAGGGACTTACATATCTACAAACATACATAAAAATAATAAATATTAACGCGATGCGATTAATTAGTAACCTCCCACTTTGTTTGGTTTCGGTTTAAAAACCTTATAGCACCGATAAAAGTAACTAATGACAATTAATCCCCGCTTAGTTACTGGGATCGAGATGTGTACTACGGTAATGGAATCACTGGCATTTCTTATACTTTAGGCGTTTCTTTCGGTGTGAACCCATGATCATACTTGCTTAACATAATACACCACCGAATTCCAAGAATTTGCTTAAATTCCAAGAAAGCACTGTCGGTCACAAGTGGGGGTACGTACCGTCGAAAGACAATCCGGCGGACCTTGTTTCTCGCGGGCGAAGGCCGATATAATCGGCGACTGCTCTTTATGGTGGTCAGTGGTTGTGAAGTGATATCACACTTCGTAGCTAGTTCGCTTGTAGATAGTGTGCTTGTAGATTGTATGCTTGCAGATGGTTCATTCGTAAATAGATCAATAGTTCAAACATTAATTCATTACCATTCTTGTTTTAATCGCCTTCAAAGGGTAGTTGCAGCTTATTTTAACTTAAAAAATAATAACATAACGAACTTTTTGCTAATGAATTCGATATCTTAGTAAATGGCATTTTACAAAAACATTATTTTTCGCCGGTCCACAATTGTTATTGGCAAATATTAGATTTAATTATTGGCCTTTAGGTGAAACATCCCTTGCTAAGGCGGTAATCAGTCAAAACTTACAAAACCCTTAATGGGTCAACTTCCTACCACTAGAACTAACCTTCAATTCCCATTTTACAATTCTAGTGTCGACTACTTTGGCCCAGTACTCATAACTGACCAGAAAGGTCCAGGTTGTAAGCTTACAAAATCAGATCTTTTTAGAGCTCGTCATCGACCTCACATAAGATGCTTTCATTGCAGCGCTTAATCGCTCTACATCTCGTCGTGGCAAAACTTATGTTATTTGTTGAGCCAATAATGAATTGCAACAATTTTTGACCGGTATCAATGTTGCATCTGAAATTGCTGAACAGGGCATCAAATTTGAGTTCGCTCCTCCATATTCTCCTCATTTCAATGGCCTGGCGGAAGCCGCCGTTCGGTCCACAAAACACCATCTCCGGCGGTTGTTAAATCTCACCCATTTCACATATGAAGAACTAGCAACCTGTCTGTGTCAAATTGAGGCTGTGTTAAACTCCCGTCCTTTAACTCCTCTCTCCTCAGACCCTTCCGACTTCTCAGCCCTTACCCCATCACATTTTTTAATTGGACGACCTCTCACGTCTATACCGTGTCCGCAGGCGTCAGAAAGACCCATCAGCAGTTTGGAGCGGCACAGGAGAATAGAATATGTTCGACAACATTTCTGGCAGCGATTCGCTAATGAGTACATATCTCTCCTGCAGCAGCGAACGAAATGGTCGACTTCTTCTGGACTACTAACCACCGGAATGCTAGTACTGTTCCGCGACAAGGCTCTACCTCCTCTGGTCTGGATGCTGGGCCGCGTGGTGCAGGTCTATCCTGGCAGCGACGGCGTCTCAAGGGTGGCTGACATTAAGACCAAGAAGGGCGTCATCACGAGAGGGTCTAACAATATTTGCCCTCTTCCACTGGAAGATGTCAACGGGCGGGAAGATGTTCATGCGCAAACGCACAAACGTCACGTCGCTAGCTGAGGGGTGAGCGGGGGATTCCGCGGCCCGTTCGGCACTTCGCGATCGACCGGCCACGCAAACGTCGCGTCCATTGTACCATTTTGCTAACAATATATATAGAACTTTATTATTATAAAACCTATTTAATACAGTCCACTTACGTTTTATTTCGCACCAAAACAATGGGCATATATTATAATCTGTACGTTTCGAAGTTAATAATTTTTTGTCATATTTTAGCAGGGAGTGTTGCCTGAGAGCAGCTGCAATATAAAAAAATTGCCTGACAGTTAGGACTTAGCAATCCTTGTAAAGAAGTGCAGTAGGGTAAAGCATTGGACGAAATGTACAAACTTTTAAAATATATCTTTGCGCTATTTCCAAAGGTAAAATCGTCGACTTAGCAACACAACCCCATGCAATTACAGCATAGCTTATGATAGACTGACAAAGTGATAGATACACTTGTTAAAGAAGAGAAGTATCAGCAACGAATCTTAGGTTCTTAACCCTTAATTCGACGGATTTTTATTTAAATAAAATTTGTAAAATTGTTATAGATTTCGATTCTTAGCTTGTAGAGAGCCCGCGAAAAAATAGCTGAAAAAATCTACCCATTTCAGGTTCCTGAAAAACATACGTCCACTATACTGGACATTATCAAGTTCATAAGAAACTAATGCACTCCAACCGCGTGCAGTATACTTCCCATTGTCAAAGAGAAAGAATAAAAGAAACAAGTGATTCCGTAGAAAAATAGTAATTATATTAAAGCAAATCAGTCTCATAGTCAAATTTCTTATGTTTAAAACACTAGTACAAACTCCAAAAACTTATAAGTACGAAAAACTCACTTATGTTTTGAACATAATAATTAAGTACTTATAAAATCTTCATAATAATCACCATTTTTCTTTATTAAAAAATAATTAGCCTTCCCGTTTTTTTAAAATATCAATATAGCTTAATCTATATAAGCACAGAATACTTAATAGTACAAGTAATATAAGTACCAACTGTCACTTATTTTTTTATTGCCCTACCCTACTTACTTATTGTGGAAATAAAAAAATCAATTCCTTTTGGCCGCTAAGCACTACCTCTACTTGCATTTGGAACAATGTACGTACGTTCGTTTTATTGTTCTTGCAGAATTTGCAAAATTCATAATGTCGTATAATCGTATATTATACGTAATAATGTCACATGTCGACGACTTGGCTAGTTGAATCTCTGCCTCATTTCTTTAGATATTTGTCACATAGTTCCTTGCAATCTTTCAGTCTGTGCCTTATTATTCCGAAGCCAAACTTGGTAAAGCCTTCACCAGTCGGTGTGGTAACAATAATAGAAGTCAACGGTTTATGGATCAAGTTGTCTTCGGCTTCTTAAGCAGGGTTGCTGACTTTTTTTATGAACAACGGGAATACTCTAAGCCTTCATTATATCTGGGGTGCGATTGCGTAAGGTAATCGTATTCATTTGACAGTTCATATCGTATTCAATCGGCAGCAATTTGTATGGAATGACATTTCATATGATACAATATGAACTGTCAAATGAATACGATTGACTTTACGCAATCGCCTAGCTTATGTAAAGTATTGATAAGGCTGAAGAACCGAAGATCTGAGACCTCTCCCGGAATCCTTAACCTCTGAGGAACTGGCTATCTTGTCTCTAACTGCTGGAACACAACAATGCTGAAAACATTGTTGTTACTTATAGCGGTAGACTTAGATAAGATGGTGTTAGCTAGATAGCTAGCCAGACGGACTTACAAACATAAGTTCGATCACCAACTAAACCGAATACAATAATATGTACCCCGCTTTGATTCGAACCCGGGACCTCTGGGTCTGGTACCAGTGCTTGTTAACACTAAGCCACGGAGGTTTCTCGCTCCCACTGATGCTGGAACAGTCCTCTGTTTGAAGGTTTTCGTTTACTGTCTCGATGAAAGTATCAGTACCAACGTTATCTTGATCAGTGTCAATAGAAATATTGTCTTGTGTATAGTTTTCAGACCTGTCTAAAATGTTAATGTTCTGTATGTATGAATCGATGGAAGGGCAGGGTGAGGACGACAAGTCCTCAGTTTTATCAACAATTTCCTCTTAATTTTTAGGTTCAGAACCACTATCTATATCTAAAAGAGCGTTTTCAGGCGGCACCAACTCTACCAAGTGGTGCCCTCTCGATTTCTAGCTCTGAAAAAAGAAAAATAAAAAGATATAAAACGTTTTATCTACGGATCCCTAAAAATATTAATACGCGAAACAACGAAAGTTAATATACTAGTAATACAGCAACGGGAAGAATACTGGACATAGTATTTAGCAGTTACTTTACTAGTGATTCGACGACGTGTAGTATACTGGACATACAAGTTGTGGGCGTCGTTAAAACTAAATAAAACTCAGTAAGACAATCAAAACAATACGAGAAGATTTTCGGGAATGTTATCTTTAGTTTTTAATAACATTGCCAGGAAATAAGCCATAACACAATTAATAAAATGCAATTTACCGAAAGCCCACGCAGCTTGTTATTCCTTTCCGCCATCTCGCTGGTGACTGCTCGCGTCCCGTCGATGCACACACTTTGCTAATTTTTGACAACATAGTTAAATAGGTTCAGATGCAATTATAGCATCTAAAACTAAGAAATAATGGTCTATTATTTATGTATATTTTTTTTCATTCAATGGGAAGTATACTGTACGGCGTCGAATTAAGGGTTTAAAGACATAATTATACAAGTTAACGGACTCTCTTCGCTAAGGCTGCAATATGTTCCCTGTAGGATAGTGAAGAATGAAGCAGAAGTCCAAGGTACTTAACGCTAGTGGTACTCTGAAGAGTTGGACATGCACAACATTGGGAATAGCAGTTATCACAGCGATGCGCCTTTATGTAATATCCTGGGGAAGGTAGACTTGTACCTACTTCTCATAACAAAGGTGATATACGTAGTTTTTTCCGCGTTCAGTGTCAACACATTACGCCTGAGCCACTTAGAAACTTCGTTAAAACCACTCTGAACTAATTATATCTGCTATAATGATGTAGAGTAGAAAAAGGTGTGGTTTCAAGCAACAACATGAAATTAAGCTACTTATATAGGTACATGTTCTATAGAAATTCTGTATATTTTGATATACAGTCACATATCCAGGCTACACATTCACAGTGATCAGAGATCAGAGGTTTTTCCAGAGACATTGAGCTTACAGTACTTATTACTTATCAGCTTGTGATAAAACCCCAGGATAATTTTCTATGGATACATTTTTTTATATTCATACATACAAGGGCTTCCAATCCCAGTATACCGAGATCCCGCATCATTTTGACTAGTGCGGGATCCCGCGGAAATTCCGGGATTGAGAATTATCATGAAAACGCCCTCTTGCGAGCGCTTTGAACTCCGTATTGACGAATATTTGTCCATCACCCCGTATTCCTCTAATGGAAACAATCATCAAAAAAAGAGATGACCTTTTTATGAATCAAGAGAGCCAATGGGCATTTTCCTGCGAAAACACTTTAAAAATGGTAACAAAAATTTGCAACTATTGATTTTTATCTTCTGTTAGGCTGATTGTCTAATTCTTCAGCATATTTAAAAATAATAAACATAATTGTTTTTTTTAGAGAAGCTAATCTGTTTTAAAAAATGTTGGAACCGGAAGTTGGAAGTTGGAGGGAAAAAGGACCGATTGAATCATGGCGGAAAAATGGCGGAATTCTGTTGAAGGCGGTCAAAGTGTCGACATGTTGGAAAATAACTGTGACTTTACTGGTTGAAATATTAATTGCTGTGTGCTGTGTATATTGGTGAATAAATTGTGATTAACCGGAGTAAGGAGTTTTACTTCATTTCAGAAGTGGGATACGTAAATACGCCTGTTTCCTAATTTATTTACAGAAAAAAACGTTTCGTACATAAAATAATGAAGTCATTATTTTGATGAAAAATTCTTACTTTTTGAACAAACAGATAGTAAAACTGTGTTTTTTGTCCCTGATCACTTTATCCAATTCCAAAAAACATACCGCTGGTTCGTATAAACAAAATGCATTTAAGTCTACTTTTACAAAACTGTTAGAACTGA
Organism: Chrysoteuchia culmella; assembly: GCA_910589605.1. NCBI lineage: Eukaryota > Metazoa > Arthropoda > Insecta > Lepidoptera > Crambidae > Chrysoteuchia > Chrysoteuchia culmella. Next base: position 16,792,863 of record OU342653.1, read on the forward strand.
TGACTTGAAAACTATTTTAAATAAGACTGATTTATGTGTTGAACTGGTTTATGTGTATAACAGTAACTAAGACACACTTGATGATTAAACCAAGGGCAACTAACACATTAATGCATTGTAATTTTGTTGAAGTGAATCATAATATTCTTGAACATTTGACTCCTTTCGTACCTTATTATTTTTTCCATTATTATAGTATTTAGTATCAGAATTGAGATAAGCACTTATTTGTCTTTAAAGTAAAGGTTTTTGACAAAAAGGTTGTTAATACATTTAAATATCTTGATGACCCAATAAACAAACTTTATTTCGGTGGTATCTTTTTGAATACGGTAATAATTGGGGAAGTTTGTGAGCAGTTTGTGAGATTTACTAGGTTACTTTAATCTATTTAGATATTTAGGAAATAATATTTCCGATTCTGCAAAATTATTTATTTATTAGGTAAGTACTTATGTTTTAACTAGAAATGCATACAAATATATTTCTTCCGGAGTTTCAGATTATATCCCGCTAGGCTTGTGGGATTGATAGCCCTAATACATACATTCACGTCATAATATCTTTTTCGGATTGGCTGACCATTTTAGAGGTGCAGCTTGAGAGAAAAATTTATAAACCACACTTTCATAGCCTAAATTACTGGCATTAGTTGGATCTTAGATGTTGCCCGCAAATAATAGTGGCATGTTGCCATCCCATCGCCTACGATATTTCGAATTCTTATAAATCTAATATGCCGTTGATAGGCTTTTTTATCTGCACTGGAGAGCCAGCAGTTGACCGCATGGCTCATTTTGACCTTTTTCTTCGCATATCGAGAAAAGCATTCTTAACTGCAGGATTTTGTCAGAATCACAAGCGAATACTCGATCGGTTCTTCATTTAAATACAGGGTGTTAAAAGACCCATAACGAAAACGAAAACCACGTATTCTCCCTATCGTTACTAACATCGTTACTACTATCAGAAAGTTAAGGAGTTATTGAAAATCAAGTCAATATTTATATTTAAAGATATTCGTTTTAAGTTACAAAACCGCAATGAATATCAAAATTAATGAAAGAAACCGGATCCCGGCCGCCTACTTATACCCTACAGACACGCAAACGTGGTTGCACGCGTTTTTTGCGTGTAAAAATAACGAAAAATTAAAGTATTTATTTTTTGTATTTGACATAAGTACACTACGCATATAATTACGGCATCAATATGGGTCTTCTAACAGCCTGTATCCTCACATTTAGTGAATTAATTCACCGGTGTCCAGAGAACAAATAGAATACTGTTGTGTCTCATAATCTGAGAGGTAAGACAATAAAGGTAACTCATGCTGTAAATAATTTCAAATCACAGTTAATAGACACTTATTATTCGTCACTGGATTCGCCATTTCCTTCACACAAGTCACACTTGACTTGTGTTTATTGACTGGATGTCGTGTGTGCCGGAAACATTTACACAGTGAAGAAGCGTAATCTGACAGCTACTGTTAGGCTAATAGCCTTGATGGATCAAGCGTTGATAGCAATTGACGATTCGATGGCAATTTCTGAAAGCTTTTTCATGAGAGAAGAATACTTGAAACGTCGATCGTGTGTTGTTTTGAGAAGGCTGCCTTCGAAAAGTGTTATGATTTTAATCGAAGTGTTGATAATGTGTAGTCGCATGGTCGCCAGCACAGACTGATCATTTACATAGTAATAACAATTTATTTATTACATAAGGCATAATAGAACCAGCTGAAAATATAACTTCCATTTCAACAACAATGCGTCTATGTTTTCATCACATTAATCAAGTTTCTTTTTTTCTACAGTATTTAAAGCATATGCTTTTGCAACTAACTCTCTTGTAACTTAAGAATACTTAAATAAACTTCATACAAAAAACATTTGTTTGCAAATTCGCTTATACGAATTATGTTCACTTTAATTTAGCCTGTGCCCAAAAAGGGCAGCCGTGCTGACCCTTCTAACTACAGGCCAATTTCAGTCACATCCATACTCTGCAAGACTATGGAACGTGTACTTAACACCCGTCTTTTGGCATACCTTGTAGATATCCTCAGTGATTGCCAGTTTGGTTTTCGTCGAGGGCGTTTGACTGTAGATCTTCTCGTGTATGCCACTCATCTTTGGAGTGAAGCGATCGAGAAACACGGGGAAGCCCTTCCCGTATCGCTCGACATCTCCAAAGCATTTGACAGGGTCTGGCATGACAGCCTAATTGCTAAGCTTCCCCATACGGTATCTCTGGTATCCTTTGCACTTGAATTGCTGACTTCCTTCGCAATCGCTCCATCCGAGTTGTAGTGGATGGTCAAACGTCCGACCTAAAAGAAATCGATGCAGGTGTCCCCCAAGAATCTGTCCTGTCTGTGACACTGTTCCTTGTGCATATTAACGACCTGCTGGTATCTGACCCTATTGGGTAGGCAGATCAGATGACACCACTTTAACCAGCAGATATTTCTCAACTGCAAAGTCTACCAGTGATGAAATCCAGTCTTGTCGAGTGTCCCTCGCGAGCATATGAATCTGGCACTTCAGGCCGTCTCAGCTTGGGGCAACGGCAATCTTGTCAGTTTCAATGCCACTAAAACACAGCATTGTTTTCACTGCAAAACGGAGTCCCTTCCAACTGACTCCGATTTTCCAGTTCCTTGCCGCTAACCGAAGATCTGCAACTTCTTTCCAACCTGAATTTTTGGCGAGTACATCGATTACATTGCGAAGTGTGCTGCAAAGAAACTGGGCGTCCTCTCTAAGCTGCCGAATCAGCTGCACCTTTTATACAAAGCGCAGATTCGGCCCTCTATGGAGTACTGCTGTCACCTGTGGGATGGTTCAGCTAAGTATCAGCTAGAGCTTCTGGATTCGATTGAAAACCGTGCCAGGAAACTCGTTGGAAACTCAGCATTGGCCACGGCGGAACTTCAGAGCCTCAGTCACCATCGCAAAGTTGCATGTCTATCGGTCTTTTATGGGATACACTTTGGAGAGTGTGCGAGAAAACTGCACGACCTTGTTTCTCCAGCTCTTTTCCACCATCAGGGTACCAGACGGAGGTTAGCTTGCCACCCGGACGTCGTTGACATTCCAGCGATCCGTACCAAGCGCTTTGCTGACACATTTCTTATGCGAACCGCTAAAGAATGGAATGCACTGCCTGCTCATTTGTTCCCCGATTCCTACAACCTTGGCCTCTTCAAGGCGAGAGTGAATTATAAACTTATTACATATACTTATGTTTTCTATCTTTAAGATCGTTTTTCGTAGTTTAACAAACTAGATCTACTGTCGGCTGTCGAATCTTAATCCAAACATACCTCTATCGATTCGATTTTCAATGAAAACTTCTAGATACTTTCAGGCGCACCCTTTACTCCATCCCCTTTAATAAATATAGAAATCCTCCACGTCGGGTTTGTCATTAGGATTATTTTCATTAAATGCATATCTGAACGCAGCAGCCGGTTTGCACGTGAGCAGCATGGTGATACGCACACGTAAAATGTAAAGACGCCGTCTCGTCTGAGTGAAATTCTCAATACATCATTTGCTAACAGGAAGCCGGTGTCCAGAAACATTGAAATATCTAGTGTGTCATATAATCTGGGGGCCTACCGTCATTTTTAGAGACCACCATGCCATAGAAACGTTTTGTTTTCCTTTTTTTTCAATAGTGTTTGAATTCGTACCGCGAACTACATAAAGTATATTTTTTTTAATTCCTGCCCACACAACCATTGAGATATATCTATGGAGATGAAATATTACAAAAAAGAACGTGCCATCTTGCACTTGATGGTACTTTGTAATGACGGACTTGACTAGGCAGTTCCTGCTGGCCTACCGCCCCATCTCTTAGCGCATTATTTTTATATTTCACTTCGTACTGCGAACCTCTAAAACAAAATAATTTTTGCCGGGTTTTGTGTGAAGTGTTTCCAAATATGACAACTTCAATTCGTTCGTTGGCAGGAACAATGAATAAAGTTGTACATGGATCTGAGATGGTTGTATATAGAAACTTACATTATTCAAATATATCATGAGTATTTGGATGTCGATATTTTTCTTGCGAATGTTCAGGAGCTGCCTAGTCAAGTCCATCATTACAAAGTACCATCAAGTGTAGTTAGGCACGTTCTTTTTGGTAATATTTTATCCATAGATATATCTCAACTGTTGTATCATTGGGCAGGAATGAAAAAAAAAACTTTATGAAGTTCGTGGTACGAATTCAAACACTATTGAAACAAAAGGAAAACAAAACGTTCTTACGACTTGATGGTCTCTAAAAAATGGCGGTAGGCCCCTGTAAGTAAGTAGTAAGTAGAGATAAGGTAGCCAGTTCCTCAGTGTTTGAGGATTTTGGGTAGATGCTTGCTTCCATCTTCAGCCTTATCAATACTTAACATCAGGTGTGATGAAGGCTAAGAATCTCCCCGTTGTTCATAACTAACATTATACTTAACTAAACTAGCAACTCCGGCTACTCTGTCAGTATATAATAGGTACACGCGTTTATGCAGCCATATTAAGTTTTGAAAACAGCTGATAACGCATTTAGTTGTGATTCATTATGTTGTTAATGTCATTTATATACCGGGTTATTATGTACGGTGTTTGAAATTCTTTCGTTTGTTCCGAAATAATTGCTGATCTGTCTGATAGGTAATTATTAAGTTTAAATCAAAATTATGCATGGTTTTGAGTCCCAATGACTCCCAAAATACTTTTATTTCCCCGATTTATTTATTACTAGCGGATCCTCGCGGTTTTACTCTCGTGGTGCCCGTTCCCTTGGGAATATCGGGATAAAATATAGCCTATGTCACTTGGGAGAAATGTAGCTTTCTAATGGTCTAAGAATTTTCTAAATCGGTCCAGTAGTTCCTGAGATTAGCACGTTCAAACAAACAAACTCTTCAGATTTATAATATTAGTATAGATTTCCCCAAAAACTATTTTGACGCACTAACAGTGACATTCTACATACGAATATCAAGTTGCGCCCTCAATATTGTAGAGAATTAGGCGTCTGGCCTCGTCGGGTTGACGAGGGTTGGTCTCGTTAAAATTGCCCTGTGACGACACAGGTGGGCTTGTGTCCAAATTCTTGTGTTGCATGAAAAGAAAATCTACTTGACAAGTGTGCTAAGATTTCCGAATCGCGTTAGCAACGTTTTTTTCACATTCACGTGTCTATTGAAATTTAGACGGTTTGCAAAGGAGGGAGGAATAATAGGGAAATAAGAGTACAATAGTAGTTTTGGTGCGTTCAATGCGAGTCAAGCAACTTTTACTTTTCGGTCAGCCAGGGGATGGGTGACCAAGAAATTCTTAGAAGTACATTAGCCCCGTACACAGATCTTTTAGGTCGCAGTGTTTATATTTCTCAATGGAGGTGCAAGCTCCATCGTGGGAATCCATGCAGTATTTTTAGTTTTATCTTAACCTCCTCCTGTGCTCTAGTGGTGCACAGTAATCAGACCCAGGGGTCCCGTGACAGACCTATATCGAGATAGACGTAAAGAGCGCTTCAAACTGTTTGAGAATCTAGCGTATCGTGTTTTTCGTACATACGAAGACGCCACGAGCAAAATTTAGTGATGTGTAAATGTTATTGACGAGCTCTTGCAAGAAAGCACTGCATAATTAACCATTTTCGTTTCTGAGTGACGCGTATTTTCATTGCAATGGACTCAAGTGGACTGACTTAGGTCGTAAAACTTTGACCGTGTATCAAACTTTTGGCACGCAAGGTAGGTACACTTTTACCGTCTATCTCGATATAGGTCTGTGAGTCCCGGGTTCGATTCCCAGCGGGTGTACATATTGTATTCGGTTTGGTTGGTGTTAGGATTTGTTGTATATCCGCCTGGCTAGCTACCACCATCTTATCTAAGTCCGACGCTTAATGTTTTGAGCAATGTTTTTTTTCCGGTAGTAAGAGATATGATAGCCAGTTCCTCAGTGGTTGAGGATTCCTGGAGAGGTTCGCTTCCATCTTCAGCCTTATCAATACTTAAAATCAGGTATTAGTTGTCACATTTTGACATACTTCACACTTTGGAGGCTATGCTTGAACGAAGACGTCACAAAACTTCCGTCAAAAAACAAGCGCTAAGAGATGGCGGCAGGCCCCCAGAACTTTGACATTGAAAGAAAATGATTTTGAATTAATAACAAAAGGAGACCATCGTCTCTTAGACGGAACAAAGAAATCAAAATGAAAGTTATTTTTTTGTTTCATAAACGGATTTATAAGATTTCTACAGCCACAAAGAGATCTTTCTCCGGGGACAAAAGGAATAAAACAAAATAAGTACTTACTTTGTATATTCAGCTGAAATATTGCAAAGCTTTCGAATCAGATATTTTGTGGACCTAACTGTGTTTTTGTAATCTGTTTCACCGTGAAGTTAGAGTGATTAGCCTGTAACAGATTTTGTGTAAAGAATTTATTTCTGCTTTTGTCTGTATTGCGTAAAGTATTGGATAACAGAAATAGGTCAGACGTAAACTTTCTTGTTTTGATACTAAATATTTGATGATACTTTTTTCATGAACGACAGGGAAAATCTTAGCCTTCATCATAAAAACAAAACGCAAACAAAATGTTCTTATGACATGATGGTTTCTAATAGATGAGGGCCTACCGCCATCTGTTAACGCAGTATTGTTTAAATCTTACCATGATATTTCGTACTACGAATCTCTTAAAGTAAGCTTGTTATTCGACGGAAGTTTTGTGACGTCTTCTCTCAATAATCGCCTCCAAAGTGTGAAGTGTGTCAAAATGTGACAAATTCAATAAAAACAAAACGCAAACAAAACGTTGTTATGACAAGATGGTTTTTAAGAGATGGCTGCTCGTTTACCTACTTAATTCAGAGGAAGTAATAACTGTAAGAAAATGTTTTTTTTTTAATTTATTATTGGCAACACTGCCAACTTGTAGTGCCTAGTCTGTGTAAGCTCATTGATTCTCTTTGTACTGTGTCCATCTTTGGTGTGTGAAATAAAAGACGCTCATATTGCGAACTCTGTTCTGTTTTTATCAGTGAGGTTTTTATTCATTGACTTCATTGAGAAAGAAAAGAAACTGAAAACCAAATCAACAACCATGCAATTTTTTTTATTATCTATTTATATATTCAGGACTCACTACAGTTTTTTTTATAAAATTTAACACTGTTGCCTAATCATGGTTTTTTATTATAATTACACATGCACTACAAAAACGTTTGCATTTACGATTTATGAAACAATACATACTTACCTACTTAGAACATTATTGTGTTTTTATTTGTGAGAATGAAGAATTATTTACATGTTATTTTGCGATCCTAAGTAAATCCTGATGCTCGGCGTTTATTTCGCCATCTCTGACACCGACCGTGTGGCCTAATGGATAAGGCGTCGGACTTCGGATCCGAAGATTGCAGGTTCGAGTCCTGTCACGGTCGACTTGCATATTTATTTTTTTTATTCTTGCTAGCTGCTTTTTGACTGTTGTTGTTTATTTGTAGATAAGTTTGGTTACGATTTTTTTTTAAATATTTATGTCTAATATTTATATTAACCCTCGGCTTGTTACGCCTTTTTGTAACCTTAACAGTAGCGTGGGGTCTTCAGAGGCTCCAAAAATAAGAAGCAATTAATTAGTATTTTTACTTACATTTTTGACATTATTTTGATTTAGATAGGATTGTATTGAAACAAAAAGTATCTTTATATAAAAAAAAAAAAACCTAAAGTTCATAGGAGTAACATTTTATTCTTATATTTTTACTTAATTATCTTAAAGTAAACTTCAAAAAAAGCAATGGATAACTTCTACTCTATATATATATAATTCAATGTCTTGACTGACTTATTGACTGATAATCAACGCACAGACCAAACCTCAATTACAATGGGTGCATTAAGAAAGGATTTTTGGAAATTCAACCTCTAAGAGAGTGAAATAGGGGATGAAAGTTTGTATGAAAGTTGGAACTTTAATATAAAAAAATCCTCTCAAGAAGTCAACCCCTAATGGGGTAAAAGGGGGTAAATAATGTTAAAATCGATATGTATGTCGTTATTGAGGTTTTTGGGAATTTTATTGCAAAAATGAAGTCGATTTTGAAGTCCGATGCGGTGGACATGAATCAACCCTTAATGGTTTAATAAGAGGGTTAAAATTGTAGGTATTTTGGATAAAAAAGTAATGTAAAATAGATATAGCGACTTTGATCGCGAGAGCTTTGGAGCATTTTCTACTACTTTTCCATTCACACTTATCCATGCACTTATATTAAAAATGCTAAAGAAAGGCTGTACGTCTGTCTAGCTGTTCCTTTTCACCCGTAAACCACTAACTCGATTTTAGTGAAATTTGGTATGAACATAACTTGAACCGTGGAGATGTAGGTACATAAAATACTGTTTAATCTGATAAATGGCACACTTACGGCAGTGAAACGTGGTCGCTATCTATGGGTCTGATAAGGAGGCTCAAGATAACTCAGCGTGCAATGGAGAGAGCTATGCTCGGCGTTTCCCTTCGTGATCGAATCAGAAATGAGGAGATCCGCAGGAGAACTAAAGTTACTGACATCGCTCGTAGGATTGCTCAGCTGAAGTGGCAGTGGGCGGGACACATAGCGAGAAGAACCGATGGCCGTTGGGGCGGAAAGGTTCTGGAATGGCGACCGCGTACCGGACGACGCTCCTAGGGTAGGCCCCCCACAAGGTGGACCGACGATCTGGTGAAGGTCGCGGGAAGCCGCTGGATGCGGGCTGCGCAGGACCGATCGTCGTGGAGATCCTTGGGGGAGGCCTATACCCAGCAGTAGGTGACATGTGGCTGAGACGACGACGACGACGATCTGTAAATAATCCGAATAATTTTTTTCATCAGTGCATATGGCTTTGGTATGATGCATATGGATCAACTTGTTCATGATTATCGTCGTCTTCATATTCTTGTTCGACTGCGTTTCATTGTCACTGACTTCATCCGGACAATCACCATTTTCTTCATCATCCTCTTCACATGACACCCACTTCTGGGTATAGGCCTCCCCCTCCCCGAGGGGGGAGGCCTATATTTTACAGACTGATATTATTATTATTATCAGTTAGTTATTGAATTTACAGACTGATATTATTGTTATTGAAAATACCTAATTTGACATACTCCATGAGCTAAAACCACACAAAACACATTTAATATCTAATAGTTATTTCCTGTTAAAAATAAATACCGTTCCTTTTTAATTTCGTTAAAAGTAGCGTATTCAAAAATGGGTCCATGTCAGTTACATGTCACTTCGGAAATAATAACGCTACCGGTCTGGCAATACAGACTAATTGCGACACATCACCTGCACGCTATTTTACGGTGTTACCATAATAAAATGTAACGAGCTCCACTATTTTGTATGGCATGTGTTTTTAAGGATAGTTAAAATCTGTCATGAAAAATTCCAACGCTATTTTTTCAGCTGGTAAGCCCGCAGTAACCAGATTCTCGTAATTTCATTGCGTTCTCTGTAGGTAAATGACAACTGACGATCTTACCTATGTTTGTTGCATGGATTTAACAAACAAAATTTATCTGCTATTTAATAGTTGAATGTCTATCTTTTATAGGATATACTTTGGAGAGTGTGCGAGAGAACTGCACGACCTTGTTCCTCCAGCCCCTTTCCACCATCAGGGTACCAGACGCAAGTTAGCTTATCACCCGTACGTCGTAGACATTCCAGCGATCCGTACCAAGCGCTTTGCTGACACATTGCTTATGCGAACCGCTAAAGAATGGAATGCGCTGCCTACTCATGTGTTCCCCGATTCCTACAACCTTGGCCTCTTCAAGGCGAGAGTGAATTGGCATTTCCTGGGCAAATATGCAACACCTTAGACCACATCCTATTTGTTAAGCACGATGGTGGTCAAATACCTGCCCAGTTATTGCAAAATAAAAAACTATGGCTAATATTTTAACTGTACCTACATTTTGGAGGGTGCAATTGCAGTAAAAAGGTTTCTATTCCAATTGCTAACATGAAAGTGCGTTGTAAGCTTTGATCGTTTTCATTATTTACTACTTAGTAGTGATCCAACAGTAACGTAAAAATCTTTAGGTGTTGCTTTTCTAAATGAGTTTGAACAATATAATATCTAACACATTTTTTCCCAATCTACAGCTGACTGCACGTTCGGCTATATACTTGCACCACGGAAACTGCACCTGTTACGAGTGATCTATGCGTCTTATCTGTGTGTCTACATAATTTATAACCTGAAAAATATACGTAGGGTATAACTAATAAAATATGGTTGCAGATACTTTAAAAACGTTACCTTCATTAAACTTTTAGTAGTCTGCCATCTCTTGTCAGAAGGCTCCAAACAAGTTGCATTCCATTCAAAAGCAATTACTTTTAATCATCTTAATTTCGTCAGTGCACCACAATAGCGGACAGCGTTAAATATTCGGACGGGTAAAGCTCTATACGCACGAACGATCAAAATGTGGCGAACACAAACATTAAACAAGGAACATTTGGTTCGTACGTGTGGATGCAAATTAGCAAAGCGAACACCTTACGAAACAGTTGTACTTGTGTTCGTAAGGTTTAAATTTCGAATAGTGTCTGCACAGAACAAGCAAATTGGATCGCCACGAACATCCTTGACGAACACAGTGTTTGATGTGCGATGAACATTTTAACGAACACAGTGTTTGATGTTTTACGCGCATTTTTAAACGAACAGTGTTTGATGTTCGATAGGTACTTAGATATACACGTGCGAACAAGTGTTTGATGTTCACATTCGCCATGTTTGTTCGTTCGTGCGCACGTGGCTTAAGACTGGGAGATAATCGGTACGAGCAGCAGACGGTAAGCAATTTAGCAAGGATTAAACCCCGATTTGTGAAGACAGGGTCGGGTCGAGGGTCGTAAGGTAAACTAGTGTAAGCACTAAAACATTTTTATCACCATATTTTTCTCCACCATCCATTCTTTTAGTCGACAAGAATAACGGACGCAAGAAATACGTACTATTATGCAATTTTGATTCTTGTACTAGCTTCCACAAGTGACTTCACACTCGTGGTTCCCGTTCCCGTGGGAATATCGGGATAACAAGTAGCTTTTACTCTCCGTCCTTTCAACTAACTCTGTGTTAAAAAAAATCAGTTGATTGGTATCTAAGTTAAGACGTGAAGGCAAGACAAACAAACAAACACACTTTCGCATTCATAATATGAGTTAGGATAAGGGTTAAGTCTATTAGCACAATCGTAAGACTCCGATACCTACTATGTTGATACATACTAGTTTCTGTTCTAACTAAGTTCATACCACTGGCAATATTTCCATACATGTCAAAACTCACGGCTGTTCATTCAATTCAACAATAGATCAATTCTAATCAATATTCTCCGACAAACTTTCGGGAGACTTTGTATTGTAATTTTTCAAAGTTTAGCACGGTAAATACAACTGTCTAAGGGGAAAAAAATCCACCAAACAATACCTTATTTTCTATGGCAACCATACATCTTCTCTCTTTCTTATCTTTACTTTGCAGAAAATGAAAAAATCAGAGAGGAATGCATTAATCTTTGTAGCAAGCAAACGCTAGATTAAAAGTTTGCTTTTTCAAACATCGGTGGATTACCTACATCAAAAGCCCAACCCAATGAATTTAATAAAAAACAGACGAAAGGACATACAGCAGATGTGAACTTTCACAACCGGTACTATGGGATAGTTTGAGTACTTCCCCACTAGAAGTGGTTAAACAAAATAAAAAACATTGCAAGCTCAACAAAAGTTCGACAGAGGCGGTTCTGTGGTTCTGCCCAAAACTGAATCACAGTATAAATGGAAGTAGATACAGTAAGTTGTCTTAGCCTTTTTCGTGATAAAAGTTAAAAATAATTATTGCAGCCGCGCGGTACGCATTATGCGATAGTGCCCGCCAACATAGATTAACCATTACTACACGCTTACTGCGTACAAAACATTCACAGCGTGCGTTAGTTACGCGGCGCATTCGAGACTGACATCCATTTGCACTGAACTTAAGAATCACCTAAGGCTATTCTAATCTATTTTTTTTTTTTATTTTGTTTATTGAAAACCAACAGTGTTACAAATATAATTGACAAAAATTGTGTACACTATAATAGTAAGACCAATTACAGGTTTCCTTAAAAATTTAAGCCAATAACTCAAATAGAACAAAAAACAACGACACAAAAATATCAGCCTAGCTAGTAAACCTAGTGTGTGCGTGTGTGTATGTGTGTGTACGTGTATGTATGTGAGTGTGTGTATGTCTGAATGTATTTCGTAATAGAGTTAAATATTTAACGTAACATAATATGTTAATAGCATAATATTCGTAATAGAGTAAACATGATATCAAGCAAAATTATATAAAAACTTATATGAAAATCCAACAAATATGAACACAGATGTTGGTTTAAAGTTAAACGATGGCAATGTAAATAATACAATATTTATTTCCTATTTCCAATTCATAATAGCTGATAATAATATATCGATATTCATAATAGCATATCGTAATAATAATATATCGATATTCATAATAGCTGAAGCCAAACATTCGATATTGGGCCTTAGTGGATTTAAGAACGTCTTAAAAGGTTAGTGCAAAGCAATTTTTTATTAAGAGTAAGATTGATAACAATAGTCTTAGGCAATTCTTAAGTTTAGTGAAAATGGCTGTAGCCTGTTAGACTCTTGCCGAGCCCTCGACCTTTAGTAGGTATACAAAATAGGTACTGTGTATTTTTATACTATGGCTTAATTCTGTCGGATTTATTTGTATAGTGAAGTTAGACTGTTTCTAATCGAATAATGGGCATCGAGAGCTGTTGAGAGACAAATAACCCGACTGCATAGTTGTTTGCATCGGGAAATTAAATTGCATTGTTCGTCTGTCAATGGGAGTATTTAATTTTCATTTGTCGTGTAAACTGGTTACTCTCGTTCTCGTGATAAATTCAGAAAGAGAAACTCGGGTTTTAGTTGAAAGCTTTACATGAGAGCGGAAGGCGACTGAATTTGTTATATTTATCTACAATTACGTGTTTTAAACGTAACGTAACAAAAGAATGGATAACAAACTTTTTAATTATGTTGTCTATTCATTTTGTTACTTAAATTAAACCGAGCTGTAAGCTAGGACCTTTAAAATGGCACTCAAGGAAAAATGGAAAACTATTTAAGCTTTAACTACCTATACCTATTCTGTGCTTTGACTTCACCATATGGTATTTGGAACTATATTTAGTTGAAATTAAAATTAAGGGTGTAACTATCCACACAATCTGTATACTAAAATAAATGAATATACTTAAATAGTTCATTGTTATTTTATCCTGTATTTTCAAAAATCAACTATTATTTTTATGCCCTTGTCAAGTCTATTGCGCAACTTGGACGAATTAACCACTGGACGCGTAACGAGGACCGCGTTCGCCTTTACCCCTCTGTCACTTACCCTGCCTTTTAGACACAGTAAGCAATATGGCGTTGTCAGTATGACGCGAGATCTCGATGTGGAACATTATCTCAAAAATGGGTAAATACGCCGAGTTAATTTGTAAAAACATACCGGACAATCAAAACATTTTTCTTTTCACGCGTAAGTATAATTTCAATCTATTAGAGTAGCAATTTTTCGTAAAATAAATAAAATTTGGTATGTAAACAAAATGTAATACGTCATTTCAAAAAGTAATCATTGTACGTGTAAATTCTTCAAAGATATTGCATAAGTAATTTGGTTGGGTTATATGTATCACTCATTCAATCAATTGTCATTTTTATGTCGTATAGGGCTTGAACATATCGATAAACATATCGATGTATGTAAATGAACGAACGAATCCAATTTTAATGTAGGAACTATTCAAATTAATTTCAGATTTACAGTTGAACCCCTAACACAAAGAAATTGGGTGGAACCGGTACGCAGGGAGATAACATGGACGAGGACTCAGGTCTTAGATAACATCTAAGGTCTGATGATGGAGCCAGAAGATAACTTTAGGAACTCTGTAAATTATACGACGCAACCCTACGAACTTTGAGCTCGTTATATTTTAAATATAGCTTCAAACTTAAAAAAAGGTGCTTTTTTCACCCGCATGGTTCCCGTTCCCGTGGTAATATCAAAACATCCTTCCTTAGTGCTCGCCAATATCGTTAAAGGAACCTGTATGCAAAATTTCAGTTTAATTGGTTTAGCCGTTTGGGCTGTGCGTTGCCTATCAATCAGTCACGGTATTGTTTTTTAGTATTAGACTTATGTTGTACATTATCATTGTGTGTTGTACATTAACATTTAACATTTATCATAAGTATACAAATAGCATTGACAACGCAAAAATTCAAAAATCATAAATTTTTAGCTGTTGCATCATAATTGATCGTTAAACATTTGTTTTTTTTCTCTTTCGAATGCAAGGAAGGATATTCTTACAGTGGTCCGCAAGTCTCGGTAGCTCATTGGTTAGAGCAGTGGGCCGGATTCCCAAAGGCCGTGGGTTCAAGTCACATCTGAAAATTCACTTGTGGCCGAGTTCATTTGTTCCAATATTTTTCTTGTTAAAATTTATCATAAATGGTGATTACATTTATTATTTGTTTCTAACATAGACCTTGTTAGGTCACAGCAAGAATAAAATTAATTATATTTATGTATGTACGTAAGCTATATTATACTATTTTTTAATCTTATAATATTTTTATTTTAAGATCGTTTTATTATATTTAGGTAAAACAATCTTAAAACTACAATAAACTATTGGTTGAAATATTCTTGCAATTAGTATTTCAGCTAGTAGTTGCTAGAAAGATACTGCCTTGGCTTTTTCTTAAATATAGGTAATTTATATGCGATGTTTTGTTGATAACTTCTGTTTGTTGTTTAAAACTGTCATAGCGTATGCTGGACCATACGCTATCCAAACGCTAGTCTACTATTTCTAATTTGGGTTTAGGTTGTGCTAATTTCGTACGGTGGCGTAAATTTTGAGATCTTTAATAAATTGAAAACAAGTTTATATTTTTTCTTACAAATATGAATATTTCTTAATTGTAAATGGATACTAGAGTTGAAATTAAAATGTTTTAGTCTCAACGATCTTCTAATGTCGATGATTATTTTCAATAAATTTTAGTATACTTAGATTTTTGGCTCCAAAAAAAATGTAGAATACGAGATATCACAGCTCGAGAAGCACACAGGGGGTTTATTGTCTAATTTTAAGTTTATCACAATCCCTTTAAATTTTTCATTTAAAAGGTACATATTATTCACATCGCATCACATAACATCGCGCCACAACTATTTGACCTTTGAAAGGGATTGCAATCGATTATAAAATTAAACACTTATGGAGGGGTTGCTATTGTGTATGTCCTATACAATGGTTCTGTAATGAACTAATTACCCATATTTTGTTTTATATAAAAAAGCTCGAGTGATTGAAGAAGTTAATGTAAATAATGAATTATATTACTATATAAACCAAATATTAATGTTTTTTACTCACTTAAAAAGTGTTAGTAAGTAAATTGTAAGTCCGCCTGGCTAGCTACTACCATCTTATCCAAGTCGAGTCGTCCAGTTAGAGGTAAGATAGCTAGTTCCTCAGAGATTGAGGATACCGGGAGAGGCGCGCTTCCATCTTAAGCCTTATCAGTACAGTACTAGTATCAGGATGCATGTATCTACCCATTTTTCACAAAAAAAACCCAAACACTAACGCTTTGGAAACCATATTGTATAGTTTTTATGAATTTGAGGTATTTTTTTTATGAGATTTTCATATTATTAGGTGCTTTTTATTTTTCCACGAAATAAACAATTAACTTACTAATTTCTTTAAAACACACATGATTTATTAATCTCAATAGGTTCATTCATTCACTCCTTACCTATCGTGCTATTTATTTTTCCACGAAATAAACAATTAACTTACTATTTTTTTTAAACACACATGATTAAACTCAATAGGTTCATTCATTCACTCCTTACTTATCGATAAAAAAATTATCGATTACTTCAAGCACTACTGTCATTATTTGACATTAGTAATCGCCCCTCACCCCCGCAAGAATTGGTTGATCGTGTTTTCATACATTCTTCTCGGGTTTCGTGTCCAGTGGTTAATTCGTCCAAGTTGCGCAAGTCCTACTTGTGTGTTAAAAGCTCCTTAAAAAAATACCTTCGAAATACTGTGCTATACACTAAGCAACTTATCCCAGAACTGGCCATAAAAGATGGCCGAAAGCGTAATTAAACAACTGACATAGAAAGCTATAAAAATAAGTACCTACCGAATCAATTTGAGGTCACTCGTGATCGAAGAAACTCTCAATACACTCAAATCCATCGAACCGTCTCGAGTGCCCAACCAAATCCAACAACAAAGAAGTTATTTCGGATTCAATAAACTCGATATTGGGGAAGCATCTCTTTTTAACTTCCTCCGTATGAAGATTTTCCTCAATGGTGACGTGAAGTTATGAACTTGAAATGGAAATGGACGCGGCATATTATTAGCAGTCACGATTTAATTAGCGTGGACTTGGTTTTATATGGGACAGGAGGCAGAATAATTATTTACTTTCGTTACAGTAGTATAGAGAGGCCCGTAAAGAGCCTGGGATTACTCCTGTGCTGATTCGCGAAGATAAAGATATTTCATGTTTGCACCGTTTTTGTTACGTAAATTTAAGCGTTTCTATAAGTTTCTTTTTATTTTGTGTTTACTATTAGCTATTTAACTATTAGTTCCAAAAGTAGTTTGAGAAGAAATTCTCCATTTTCTTGTAATTTATTGCTCATTCTGTTAGATTGCTTTAATTTTTTGTCTTTCAGGTATAGTATAGAATAGTATATTATCGGTGGTAAGGTAAGTAGTAGTATAGGTATATTCATGGGCGCATATGCATTGATTTCATTTGTACGTGGCTCATACATGTAAACGTGTGTAACCGTGCGTGCACGTCCGTGTTACTATATAGATGTAAGTAATGTATTTTTAATTAAATAAGTAAAAAAAAACTAGAATAATTAAGATTCAGGAGTTAGTTAACCAACTGTCGATGTCAATTTGATAATCGTATCTACATCTACATATAAGTCCCTTTCAACCTAAAACAAATTACTGAAACTAAAAAAAGTTTTTAAATAACGTTTAGCGTTAATCAGTCGGTTAATCAGTTGGTGAACTTGGTACCTTATAACTGCCTTATACTGAATAATAAGCATGGATTATCCGTTTCCTTTCTCACATCGAGGTGTTGTATCCTCTCTTTATCCCACAAAGAGGTTTCTCGTTTTGTTTCTTAATTTTACGCGCCGACGAACATCTCGACGTACACGGATGGAGACGGCTCTCTATACAGCTTATGTCATATACCACCTCCATTCCGTTACCATTATGCAGCTACTAAATTGAGGTAAAAAATTTTGGCATGGAGGTAACACCCAAAAAGCTTCTTTCATTTCCAAACTTTTGCTACCTTTTCTTTTTGAAAGAAAGATGAGGGATAAACATATTGAAAACCACATACCTAATCTTCATTAGTAATAAACTACATTAGTTACATTAACGTCTACACCTGTTAAGGAAATTACCGTAAATGGAAACACTCAAAATATCAGAAATGACACAAAGTGAACAGAAAATATTTTCGCTCTCAATGTGACTGGTATGTGTGTGTGTGCCGAAATTGCTAACGTAACCTATCTGTAGATATCGTCTCTTCATCTCGTCTTCTCAGCCACATAATACCTACTACTGCGAATAGGCCTCCCCCAAAAGGGGGGGTTTGCTATAATCGCCACGCTTGGCAGGCGGGTTGGCGATCGCAGTATGGCCAAGTTTGTAGGAGACGCTGCTGCTCGTCTTCTGAAGGCTGAGTCCCTTAGTCGCCTTTTACGACGCGATACATAGCTATCTGTAGATATGCATAGGGTTAACTGAGAGGGATACTGGTTTCGTTGCCTAGTAACTGGCCCCATTTTGGTCTTTTTAACATAAATATCCTAGGCAACAGTCTCAGATAGCCCAATCCATATCTACAGATAGGTTAATAATTTCGGGCGTAAGGATACTTTTTTTTGAACCTACTTTACAATGAAAAGTTAACATTTTTTTTTTTAATAAAATAGAACTTATTCGCAAAGGTTAGAAACTGAAAATTTGCAGCAAAGTTTAATTTCCTGTCGGGATGTCATGACCGGATAAATTATATCCACGTGAGATTCGTTACACGAAAATCCTATTTCAGTTTTTTAATAAATGTTACACTGTTTTTAGAGCATCGAAGTTATACCTGTTAAGGTATTAGGAAGGACTAAGTTTTAATTTAAATAAATATTATTTTCAGTATGTTGACGAAATTTTATTGCATCTCCAAAAATATGGCAAATAATACTGATGATCCCATAGTATAATATAGTAGGTAATTCGTACAGAGCAGGTTAAGTAGATTGTCCCATTGTCGGAGGGAAAATATCACACAAGATTTTCTCATAGCTTATGCTTTGAAATTGGCAGTTTTAATACTTTTAATGTTCAGAATTTAAATTTTTTGATATAAAACAATTACCTAAACTACTAATTACTTTTATTAAAATTCTGAATATTAAAAAGAGTTTCATACTATGCTTAACAGAAATGCTTGTGCATTTGTGTTGCAGGCCATAAAAGTATGATAAAAACATTTTGCGATAAAATAAAAACCGACTCCAAAAACTAAAAAATAAAACAAAGGGGTTTTATTAATTTTAAGCAGGCAATCTGTGTGAGTTATGCCGGTAGCAAAACGACAGGGTTTTCAAGATTTTCTCAAAATTATTGAACTATGTAAGCACTTTTGAAATATATGAATATGTTCTGGCGGTTTTCGGTAATCAGTGAACATACATTAAAATATATATATATATATATATGCGAAGAATTGATAACGTCGGTAAAAGGAGAAGGTTAGCAATTAATTGCGTATTTTTTAAGTACGTTCACCGATTACTCGAGAAAGCCTGAACCGATAGAAGTGATTAGTAGTTTTCAGGAAATCTTGAAAAACTGACGATTTTTCGGTCAAGCGGTTTGACACACATGGTTTGACTAGTTTGAGTCAAACCGAAGTTCGGAACTTATTTTAACTTGAAAAAATTAGAAATATTTTTTTTACTTTTTTAAAGTATTTTTTTTTTTTTAATATAAAAAGTTGTAACACGAATTGCTATAGAAGCATATTTATCCCGGATCCTCTAACTAACAATCCTGACAAACTAAACAGGATTTATGTCTGAATAGTCTTAGGACTGAAAGATGGACCCCAAATAAAAATAAATTTAAAATAACGTTATCCCAAATAACATTTTGAGGCCAGCATAAAATGTTACCGTACCTATAGATCACATTACGGGCTAGCTGCTCTGAATATAAATGGTACGAAATAGTTCAACTGGAAGGCGATACCACGAAAAATGGAGGCCTATTCGTGACCCCGCTCACCACTTGTCTCCTTCGGCCACACACACTTATAAGCTCGCTCTGAAGAATAATACGAGATGTCTTTGTGATAATACCTTTGTCTTTTATGGATCACTTTATACTTATGGTAAATTCTAACCGCTGAGCTACCGAGACTTAACCGGAGCTAAGTCTCGGTAGCTCAGCGGTTAGAGCATTGGACCGGATTTCCAAAGGTCGCGGGTTCGATTCCCGTCTGAGAATTCACTTGTGGCCGAGTTAATGTTTTCCAATATTTTTCTATTTACAATTTGCCTTAAGTATAAAAATAGCATTGAAAAATGCAAAAATTACAAAATCATACACTTTATACTTTTCTAACCTAAGGTATCTTTTACTATGTCTTCATGGTGGAGAGTATCCTAACTAATATTATATATGCGAAAATGGTTTGTTTGTCCTTCCTTCACGCTCTAACTAAGCAACTAACCGACTTGATTTTTGGCTTAGAGTTAGTTGAAAGGACGTAGAGTAAATAGGGTACTTTTTATCCCGATATTCCCACGGGAACGGGAACCACGCGGGTGAAACTTCGGGCGGAAGCTAGTTTCTGATAATTTTATATAGAATAAAAACATTTTATAAAAAAAATTCAAACCGACTTCAAAAAGTAAAAAATAAAACTTTTGGAGTCGGTGCCAGCCAGGGCATTCTACATTGCACTTCTATTAACTATATATTTTTTTGGCCTTAGCTAGCTAGCACCGTCCAAAAATTTTATTTTTTACTTTTTGGAGTCGGTTTGAATTTTTTTTATAAAATGTTTTTATTTCAGATTTTTTAGTTACATCATGTGCCGTTACACTATACACAACAATGTCATCTAGGTAAACGACTACTTGCCAAAAGGTGATTGATATTTTTCAAGATTATGAAAAAACTACTAGCCAGATCTTCGTAAAAATTATATGGGACCACACATAAACCATTTTCTTTCAGATAAAAAAAGAATTATAATTATTGCGTGAAACTTCAGCTCGAACAAGAATCTAACAATTACCTGGATGATATAATTGTTTCATGACTTTCATGACATTAGGCCCCATATCTCCGAAGATTATCATCGGATCTCAATGAGACTTATATGGGACCAAATTGACAGTGTACCCGATCGAACAAAAAAACAACTATTAAAATCGGATCACCAACACCCGAGTAATCGGTATACAAACATCAGACAAAATTGAGTACCTCCCTCCTTTTTTGTTGAAGTCGGTAAAAATAGTATTATTCTTCTTTACAACAAAGTTACTTAATTGTATGTAAGTAACTTAACTTTTATACATCCTTTTGGTCCTGATGTCAACAGCTTTTGTCTTTTGATGTTGGTTCTTAAAGCCGAAAAAAACAAACTTACGCGACTTTTATTTACAGGCCTTCTTTGTGACGCTTTGTTTTGCTTCTTTTGGGAAGTTTAAAACCCGATTTCTGAAAACATAACAAGTTGTAAAGCTCTATCTAAACCAAAACTTAGTTTGTAAGAGCCAGTTATGTTAGTCGTTTATTGTTTTCAAAATATGAATGAGTGAAAAATGTGTAACCAGTAGGTCTAGCACAAAAACTTTAGAGTGAGTATCGACGACATATTTTAAAAAAAAGCAGGCCAAGTGCGAGTCGGACTCGCGCACCGAGGGTTCCGTAAAATATTTTTTATTACATGATGTAACAAAAAAATTACGGTTTTCGCAATTTTTCCTTTATCTGTACTATAAGACGTTACTTCGTACCAAATTTCAAGATTCTAAGTTCACGGGAAGTACCCTAAAGGTTTTGATTCCCGTGCGAGTTTCGAAAATTTGCGGAAATTTGCGGCATAAACGGCTGTATCTTTTGAATGCTTTGGCTAAGAAGTTTGATTTTTTCACAGCTCCAAGGGACAGTAGACCTGAGTATTAGATATAAATTTCAGTTTGATACCTTCACGAGTTCCTGAGAAAAACGGTCTTGACAGACGGACGGACGGACGGACAACGAAGTGATCCTATAAGGGTTCCGTTTTTTCCTTTTGAGGTACGGAACCCTAAAAAGGGGAACAGTGAAATTGGACCAAAAAGTTAAAGTCTCGGGCAACGAAAATAAATGGCACTTTATTATTCTAAACAGCGTTACGATATTTTTTTGTTATGACGCCAACAATGTACGTTTAGTGGCCAAACATATAATCAAGTTTGAAAATGTCATTATTTTTGGTTTAAATACGACCACAAAACGGATTAACCACGTAATATTTTAATTGTTTAACAGAATCTCGTTAATACCAGTATATAATAAGACCAATTCCTCGTCAGTATCCCACGACCCACGAACATCCCACTTCTTAGTTCCGTTTTGTTTGTAGTCGTATTTTTCCAAAAATAATGACATTTTCAAACTTGAATAACTGCTTGGCCACTAATCGTACACTATTAACGTCATAACAAAAAACGATCGTAATACTGTTTACAATAACAATCTGCACTTAATTTTTCTTGGCCGACACTTACTGTTTTGGTTCAACAATGTATGAAACGAGATGAAACGTGATAGATCTCGTTTATGACATTGAGCAGCGTTTCTACCGGATGTAAACGGAACTACCTTTTCCTTTACATTTTTTGACGATAGTATTCGATACTATTTCGAAAGTTTTTCGTACTAGCCCTACAGATGAATAAACTCAACTGTTAACAGTCGATTCGCTAATGTTACGATAAACAGTTTATAGTTGCCGCTAGATGTATAACAGATTGTTAACTAATTATGGGTTTCAGAAGCCGGATATAAGCCACAAGTCATTTACCCTAAAAATTAGAAACCTCTGCTATCATCAGCAAAACAATCGTTAAATATATTAAGTACTAGCCGATCCTCGCGGTTTTACCCGCGTGGTGCCCGTTCCCGTGGAAATATCGGATAAAATATAGCCTTTGTCACTCACACTATCTCGGGAGAAATGTAGCTTTCTAATCGTCTAAGAATTTTCTAAATCAGTCCAGTAGTTGAGTCCTGAGATTAGCGCGTTCAAACAAACAAACTCTTCAGCTTTATAATATTATAAGAATAGACATGAAATAGAGTTTTAACGTCTTCATAAAAGCGATAAATTTTGGTAGCTATCAGTATTTCCTCACTAAGCTTTGATCATCCATTAAATTCCTTGTTATCCTAACTTTCTTGTGTGCAACTCAAATACTCGTCCAAAGAGCAAACGTAAAAAAACCGATTGGAAAAGTCGCCGACTAAAACAAGGCTGCAATTTTTCCTATCGGAAGGTATTGCTTTTTAATGCGATTTCCTAAACGGGAGGCGCGAGTCTCCTTAGGGATTCAACTAATGGATTTTGTTCATACTTTCCTCGACTCAATCTATCAGTTAGAAGTTTATTAAATTCCTTTTTATACCGCCGTCCTGTTCCTTGTTCCGGGAACATTAAATATGTACCTATCTACTCAGTTGAAGCACCACGCCATTTTGTGAAGTTGATGGAAATTAGAGAACGTCCCTTGTTATTTTGCTTTTATGTATTATCCATTTAATGTTTCAGTAGGATCGTTTTTGTCATAATTGGTATTATTTTATTACATTTCAGTATCAGAAGAAATTAAAAATTAATGTATGAATGAGTAATGCGACGAGAATAAAATCATTTCAAAATATTTTTCCAAAACATGCCCCTCGGTCTTGCGATCGTTTGTCACAAATAAAAGTCAAAGTTGTTTATCGGTTAATGTTAACTACACAACAAAGTAAAAGAAACCACCCTCTTACATTTCATTTTCGAGCCATTCTTATTATTGCGGTACTTTAGAGCAGCGGTACCTAATTTGATCTTACAATTTTCTTCCGTCGTCCGCTCGGGGCTCAGTGTCAACGTTTCATTTGGATTACATGTAACAAGCTCACATTTACAGTTCGAAGCGCACTTATTCCTTTAAAAATAAAGTCTAAATTACTTGCTTTTAATTTTATCTTCAACTTTGTGCAGTGCAGTGCAGCGGTCATGCTGTTACTGCGAGCAACTTGAACATCTTCCAAGTCCCTGTTGTCATTATTATTAAAAGAAAATGAGTATTGTTATGGGTTCTCTGGTGTAGTCTCTTGTCTATTGACTATAGAACATTGAAAGGGATTAAATTCGCTGTATAATTGTCTGGATATTGAAAGGAATTAAGTGTGGTAGAAGAATAGTACTTGACGAGTTTGAGTTGCAATTAGAAGCTTTTCACAACACGTTTTGTGTTGAAACTGAGAGTTACTTATTTCAAAGTTAATTATTTCAGTAAAAGACTGTCGCCCTAGTAAATCTACTAAACACAAAGCTAGATAATTATTGAAAGTCCTTTCTAAAGAGTAGCGATGTTCCTCATTCCTTTTTTCAACTCGACATTTTTATAACTATAAAAATATTTGTTTACCATATTTTTACACAAGCAGTAAAGACTAAACTTTGGTAATTAGATAACTAATTCATAAGCTATTTTGTAAATTTTAATAGAAAAATACTAGAAGAAATCGACTTATTTAAGTTATTAAAAAAAGAAGTAATTCATGGGAATTGCCTTATTGTTAATCACTTTACTGGTAAAGTTAATAAAGTTATACCTAGTCATAATAAAGTTATTTTCAGGCTAAACTTGTGAGCCAAGTTGTTTTTTTCTAGAATTTATCTATTAAAAGGACAAGTGCTATAGAAAACCCACCCAACATCAACAAAAATCAAATCTATCTCAATGTTAGCCTTATACATTTTTCATTTTTTGTTGTGGTTTAATACTTCTGTAGGATGAGAGATAGAAGGCAGTTTTAATATTCATATAACAGTTGTTATTAATGAAAACAATATCATGTGTATTACTCGTAATGTTTATTGATTTAAACCGGTTCTGTGGTCTAGTGGTAACAACCACCAGTATCAGACCCAGAGGTGCCAGGGTCGATTCCCAGTAGGGGTAGCTAACATATTACATTCGTATGATAAATTTCAAACGCGGCGAAAATGTATGCCTGCTCCTGCTGCTTCGTTTAAGCGGTTTTCACTTCTGCCGGCACTGCCGGAGTGCAACCCGTTGCTTTTTTTTATGGAAATCCAATGATTTCCATAAAAAAAAGCAACGGGTTGCACTGAATCACGAAAAAACTAACGATTGTAGCCTGAATTCTGACCACCACGTTTTGTTTGATTATAACCGATTGACAGCACCTAGCAAAAAAAAAAAATTTTTATAATTGTTGCAAGACTAAAAAATTACATATAACTCATATCTGTTGGTCTCTAGGTGAATTTTGCCCAATATCATAAAATATCGCATTGAAAATAAAAACTAATAATTTACTATTTTGTTTTGTAAGCACAACTTATTGCACATGAAACACCCAGACCAACATAAATAATATAATACTGGGTCTTAAACCCACAGCGTAAAGATCCAAACATCCACGTCGTCAAAATACCTATTCCATTTATTCATTTCTGAATTTTTTTTATTCATTCGTTTGAAAATGTTTCTTACATTTTGCCAACATCGTTTGTGATTACGCAAAACCGGATGCGATTAATGAAAACGATGACAACGAAAAAGTAGGTTAGAATGGGATTGAAAGTTTGTTTCGTGTTCGGAAATACACTCGATACAGCGAAAAGCACTTAAAAATTTCAAAGTTCAATTAAAAATTTTCATTACACGTGACTTTGTAAAGGGATGATGTAATACATTTTTAATGACAATAGAAACCCTTATTTTTGTAATTAAATCTCAGTTCCATTAAAAATCAAATTACATAATCCGATTGGTTAGACTTCACTTACAAAATATGAGGTGTAAAAACTTGAATGATATCAATTAAATTACAATTGTGGAGCGGAGAAATATGAGTCGTTTTTTCTAGTATTTTTCTTTTATAACGTATTTAAGGTATATACATATTTCCATACAATCACACCAATTATCTAGCCCACGTTAAGTAATACTAGATAACGGATAAACATACTTATATACTTTTTTTTTTGTAAATACATACATAATATGCATATTAAACATCCAGACCAAGACAAATAGACATGTTCATGCACACAAATATTTGTCTTGTCCGGGGATCGAACCCGGGACCTCTTGCGCAGAAGGTGGGGTTAGTACCCCTGCGCCAAACAGGTCGTCCAATTATATCTGACATAATTACATAATACTAGGTTCCGCCCTCGGTTTCACACGCGTAGTTCCCGTGGGAAAATCGGAATAAAAATTACGTTTTAGATGAAATTCAATAGCCACTAATGAAATAATAATAAAAATTGGTAAATATCTTTCTAATAAAATAAGAAAGCACTTCAGTAAAAAAAATATATTTATATAAATATATGTAGAACAACATGTGTTTAAAAATAATAACAACAATAATAATATAAACATTAAAACAAAATCATAAAACAACTTTACCAGCTTTGTACATTTTCTGGTACCGACATGCCGCATCCAGAATACATGTACGCTCATGCGCCTTAGTTCCTTGGTTGCTCGGTTAAGTCATGTTTGTCACAAGTTTACATCGAACACCGTGTCTTTTTTACGATTACCCGTCGTTAATTTATTATTTAAGTTTTGATTTAAAATTGTATAAATTCTTTAGTTAATAGTGCACGCTCCTGTTTCGATTATTATTAAGTTATAAATTATAGTTTTTTCTCAGTAAGTAAATTTTTGTAATTCTTTTTTTTTATATATAAAGAGGAAAGATTTGTATATTTGTATGTAATTAATAAACTCAAAAACTACTGGACCGATTTTGACGAAATTTGGTATAGAGAATCCTTAGGCCCCAAGTAGTAACATAAGCTATAAATGATCCCAAAATTTGCACGGGAACGGGAACCACGCGGGTGAAACCGCGCACGGCCGCTAGTGAGAAATAAAGTTCTTAAACCGTAAAAAGTATCATATGTTACTTTCCGTCCTTTCCACTAACTTTATGCCTAAAATCAATTAGATTGGTTGCTTAGTTAGAGCGTGAAGAAAGGACAAACAAACACACTTTCGTATTAGATAAGATTAGAATTAGGATTTCAGCAACACAAACAAAAGAAAAGTTGTGATATCGTATTTGTTGGGAATTATTAATAGCTTAAAGAAAGCAGGAGCGTGAGACAACTTAAGGAGAGTAAAAGGAACGTCTGCAAGACAATCCCGTCGGGAACAAAGCGAACATGTTTGTTTCTCAATTTTACGCTTTGCCAAACCTGCCGAAAGAATCCAAATGAAATCACTTCACTGAAGGTTATCGTACACAGCTTCACAGCCCCTTGTAAGACTGTGGTGTGATCAGTGTGATGTCATGAGGGGAAATAATCAACGGTTTTTACCGACTTCAACAAAAAAGGAGGGAGGTACTCAATTCAACGCGTTTTTTTTTTTTTTTTTTTGTCTGATGTATGTATACCGATTACTCCGGTGTTGGTGATCCGATTTTAATAGTTGTTTTTTTGTTCGATCGGGTATACTGTCAATTTGGTCCCATATAATTTTTACGAAGATCTGGCTAGTAGTTTTTTCTTAATCTTGAAAAATATCAATCACTTTTTGGCAAGTAGTCGTTTACCTAGATGACATTGTTGTGTATGGGCTGATTTTTAGTGTAAGTAACGGCCATGATGTAACTAAAAAATCTGAAATAAAACATTTTATAAAAAAAAATCAAACCGACTTCAAAAAGTAAAAAATAAAACTTTTGGAGTCGGTGCTAGCTAGCTAAGGCCAAAAAAATATATAGTTAATAGAAGTGCAATGTAGAATGCCCTGACTGGCACCGACTCCAAAAGTTTTATTTTTTACTTTTTGAAGTCGGTTTGATTTTTTTTTATAAAATGTTTTTATATAAGAATAGATTCACTGGTTGTATTTGTACCTTTTTACGCTTTGCGGAACCTGCCGAAAGAATCCTTACTAGAAATGATATCACTTCACTGAAGGTTATGGCACACAGTTTTACAGTCCTTTGTAAAACTGTGGTGTGATCCGTGTGATTTCATGACGGGAAATAATCAACGCTTTTCTTAGAATAGTTATATAACCGCATCTGTAGTCTAGTGGTAACAACCACCGGTATCAACCCCAGGGGTACCGGGCTCGATTCTTAGTGAGCGTACATATTGTTATTCAACTTGGTTGGTGGTAGTTCTCGTTTTAAGTCCGCCTGGCTAGCTACCACCATCTTATCTAAGTCTAACGTCATAACAACAATTTTTTCAGCATTGTTGTGTTCTGGTATTTACAGATAAGATAGCCAGTTCTTTAGTGGTTGACGATTCCGGAATAGGCTCGCTTCCATCTTTAGCCTTATCAATACTTAACATCAGGTATGATGAAGGTTTATAGTCTCCCCGTCGCTCATAAAAGGACTAGATATATATTTGCCAAGCAAAACGGTTGCCTTAAACTCTCCTACAAAATGTAACTATAGATAGATACTTTAACAAAATCTGTGCAAAAACTTTGCTACTAAAATGTTTAATGACTTGCCAAATTAAACACACATAAAATCCAAATAACCCTCACACATTGAACTCATAAAAACAGACCCGAACGAACTATACCCACATTTTAATTTCATGTAGCTCCGTGCAACCAGAGGTTTTACGCGTGCAGATCAAACCACAAGATGTAGCGTGATTTTTCAGTCGGAATAAAAAATAGCACATTTAAACAAAAACAACTGGTTGCACTCCGGGAGTGCCGGCAGAAGTGAAAACCGCTTAAACGAAACAGCAGCACGCGTAGCATGACGACGTCGAGAAAAGCTATATCTACTCCCAAATGTCATTTGAGTCGGGTTGAGAGTGAGATTCGCGAGGCATGAGCACGACGTACTCGAGAAACAATCGCGGTCTCAAGGTAACGTCAGGAGCCGACAATAATCTTTTGCTGCGAGCACGACGACCATTTATTATCTTCACTTGACATATAATATGTCAGTTGAGTCCCAGATATTGTCTACTACCCACTGAGTAGTCGAGAAAGAAAACAAGTTGATTAATTGTTTGCTTTGTTCATGAAATACGAATTCCATCACTAGAATTATTAAGATAGGATCTTTCTCAACCTCTTCCACTCCTTTTCATGGAAACGACCACAAATAAACTTACTGTAAAACTTGTTTAGCAATACGAATTTCACGCAAAAAACGTGAACATAACTTAACACATTGGGCAAAATTCTATGCCATCCTTATAATAATAATTCTAAGACCCAGTGGGTCAGACGGTAAGTTTATTAGGTAGGTAACTAGCGGCACCGCAGCCCACGGTATCACCCGCGTGGTTCCCGTTCCCGTGGGAATATCGGGATACAAGGTATCCTACGTTTTTTTAATCTACTACGTGTTAAATTTTATCCAAATCCGTTCAGTAGTTTTTGCGTGATAGAGTAACAAATCATCAAACAAACTGACATACTTTCGCATTTATAATATTCGTAAGATTAACTCTGGACTTCTAGAAACTTTGGACAAAATCTTATTTTTTCAGATATGTTTATGCTTAGATAGGTATCCCATAAAATTTATGAAAAAACAGGAATTTGATCAAATCTCTAAGAAATTTGATGAAGTTACTACTAAAATCACAACTTCATTCCCCTAATAGTAATCAGTGATTTGATCAAAAATCTAAACCGTTACAGTGAAATTAAATAGATAAGTTGTAACTTGCATTAAATCTTTTTCCCACCCCTGCCCAGCTGCTGAGACAATTTATTTAACCTAAAACAATATTTTTCATTTAATTATTTGAGTAAGATTGGTACTTATATTTGTTTCCAGTGATTTTAGACAATATAATAAAGTAGATACTTAAATATATAGCATTTTATGAATAGGTATTGTTGTAGATTATAATGATAAAAAAATATATATTATAATAATGAACTTTTTACATCGCTTAACTACAATTCTAAAGAGTATCTACAAATACTACTTTAACTTTGTTTCAGACACCAAATTAATATTACATAAAATAAATTTTGATTTTGCAGTTTTTGTTTCATCATTTAGCTGAAATGGTTCAGAGATTTTATGAAATCACTGATTTCGGGTTGGTAAATGACCCCATGGAGTTGTGATTTTATCATCTTCCACCATTACACCAAATCCTTTATAGATTTAATCTAATCCCTGTTTTTATCATTTCCCTGCGACATAGATGCAGAAAACTAATCAACTTGTTCATCACAATTATCTTAATATGGTTTGATAATAAGTGATCTACATATAATAGTACCTAATGAGATAGATTAGGTACTTTCCTGTGCAAAAAGGGGAGTAAATGTAGGTTCCTACACTCAATTAAATTTAAATCCTAAGCCACTATGAAACTGAAAATATGAAAAGGTGGTGGTTTTTTATTATACTACTGACCCTACTGTAAAGTAGTTTTGAACTAAATAACATGACAACTTTTTATAATTTTATTGTTTAATTAGGTATTAAGTTTGCATTTTCAGAGTTTTCATACAAGTATGACAAGATGACGGTTTCTTCTTCTTAGACTGCTTGTTGTAATATTACGTGTGCTTCATAAATCTTTGCAGACTGCTGAGCTGTGCAGTCTCTTCCATAAGAAAAAGAATAGATGAAATAGCTTTCTAGCAGAATAAAATGCTAAAATATAATGAGAAAACACGAGTGAGATACGAATCTATAGTTCATGTATTGGAATGAACAAGATACACAATTCTCTTTATTGTCCGCCAACTACACATCCAAATCTGCCCAATATCATTCCTTTTCTTGTTTATATATATATTTTTTCGTATTTAAAAGATAGTTTTATAGTTACGTTGTAAATTCACATAGAACAAAACAATCAACAAATAATATGTCATGTCAATACCGACTTTTTTTTTCTTTATCGCCTTGGTTAAATCACAGATTAAAATATAGTCAAACATGACAGGAACAAGTCATCCAATGCGTAGAATGTATGATTTTTTTTTATCGGCAAATTACCGGTTCGGTGTTACTATATTTAAATAATAATCAGTATTTAAAAATGGCAATTATTTCACTCTCGCGGTAGAAAAGGCATTCTCTACCCTATAAAACGAGTCCCGCTGTCAAACTGTGCTCGCTAAATCGACACGGGACTTAGACAAGACAGCTGTTGTCGAGCTACTCCCAAGTCGAGTCCCGTGCGCTCATGCTACGCGTGCAGGAGCAGGCATACATTTTCGCCGCGCGGTAGAAAGAGAGGGGGATATAACTTCCTCTCCTACGCCGCGCCGGCCGGCGGTCTACTCTCCCATCTTACGAATTTTTGATCAGAGTCACGTGTCCTGACGCGACTTTAACATTTTTTACCCATCCCAAAAATTTTAAACTCTGACGTGCACAACGCCGCTAAAGAAGTTTTCACTTCAAAAATCTATTTTAACTAATTTAAACCTTATTTAGATCATCAATTATGATGGAAATGTTTGCTATCATTTGAAACGAAATGGAGTACCCAGATATTTTTTTTATTGGAATAGTACATCTTTAGTAATGCTATCTGTATTCAAAGTAATCTTCTTCTTGTGTTAAAAATAATAATACAAAAAAGTGGTTTAAAATAAACTATGACCTAGAATTCAAAAGGAGGGCCCTTGCTAAGCCGTCCATACGCTGGAATCATACTAATTTTAGGAAGTCTTCTTGAGGGATACCGGCCCCTTTCTCAATGAGGACCTCTTCGAGCGCAGTTTTTATTAAGTTTATTTATTAATATAATATATAGGCCAATATTGGTGGCAGTACGCAAATATACCTAAGTATACTTAAAGGATGGTTGATGATCATGCACATGTTAGAACTAAAATCATAAGTATCAATGAATAATTAATTCAAAATCTACCCGAAGGGTTTAGAAGGTTCAATTTGTAGTCAAACTATTGTTCTACAAGGAGTAAATAAATAAAACTTTCAATAATTACTCAAATTTATTAAATAGAAACAAAGTCAGAATGTTCCTCCAATAAATATTATTTCAAACACAAGTATAAACATTCCAACACATATAATGAACATAAATTGTCACTTAACAGACAACGTTAAGCATAACTTCGACGAAAATAAACCGTAAGAAACTATTTAGCTTTTGAGACCTCTCTGCTTGACTGCCAACACAAGACTGGCCCAAAATATGTGTCTTCTATCTCAGAGGGAGTCAAAAGAGTGGGGGTTCGGTTCTCCCGCAAATAATTACAACCAATCAGAAATCAGTATGAAAATAGCTTTGCTACAGTGGCGCCAACCGGTCAAATCCACCTTTTTAATGAAATTTCAAAGATAAAGTAAACTATAATGTAAATAATAATGTAATTATTATATACATAATATTTGGTTTATTTTATGAAGTAAAAATACTTGTTAAATACTTGTATTTCAATATGATTCAGAATTAACAGGAAATAAACGGAAGACCGAGCAATTCGAGTCAAAACAAAAACTTAGTATTATACTGTTTTTACAATAACATTTTAATATTTTGATAAACCAATAGCGACAATTTCCATTATAAATTAATAATATTAATTCAATACCAATTTTACACAACAATTCTCAAATATCTATTAAATCGGAAATAACCACCGTAAGAATTAACCTCTTGATCAAATAATAAAATCGCATCTTACACTTTGAACAAGTTTATTCTACAAAATCAGACTGTTATTAAACAGGATCACATCACAAGTATGTATTCCAAAACTAATTTAATGACTCTAGATTTAAAAAAATGCAATTTACTTTAAAATAAACTTGAATATTTTGTCACTCACATATCACTTTTCTTTAGTAAACTTTGTATTTTTTTAGTTTCAGTGCACAACCTCAATCGCTACCAACTCATACCTTGGCCATAAACCGGCTTGCAGGCTATACGCAACTTCATAATTAGCTATTTCCCATTTCGCTCGCTCGGAGCCACTGACTCCACTCGGGACCTTAATTAACTGCACTATGTTGTAAAATTCCTCCATTGGCATGGGTATAGCGAACAAACAAACAAGGGGGCATAATCGACGATGTGGATAAACAATTAGCGAATAGAGGAAACGGTATGTTTTTATTTAAAGCTGTTTCGTGCAAGAAAAAATATGTACAGGCAACAGCGCTTTATCACAAACGGGCCTGATTACTCCAAATGTTAAGTAATGTAATGATAGTGTCTCGATTGTGTTTCGAATGATATGGATATTGTTACTAAAACACAACATAACTAATTCATAATAAAAAATCGGCCAAGTGCAAGTCGAACTCGCACATGATGGGTTTCGTCTCTCACCCAAGGTTGCCTAGAAGAGATTGCTATGTAGCAATAAGACCGCCTATTGTGTGTTCCTCTTTTAAGTCATTCTCTCTGTATGTGTTTGTTTTTGTATCGTGTGCAATAAAGTTTCTATTATTATATTAAATACACCTACCCAAAATGCCACTATAATTTTTCGCCTGCAATAATAACTTTGTTTTTCATAGTGTTTGTATGAATGACAATTGCGGTTTTGGCAGAAGCTGAAACTGAATAATATATTTCGTTTAAACAAATTTTCGTTGAAAGTTTTTATAAAGGTCTACAGCATATGTTTTTTAGATTTTTCACTTTCCTATTTTAAAAGTTAGAGGGGGGAGAGGGGGACACACATTTTTTTTACTTTGAAAGTGTTATCATTCAAACGGTTGACTTTGAGAAAAAACTGTTTTAGGAACCTCAATGTCATTTTTAAATACCTATCTAATGATACCCCACACGTATAGGTTTGATGAAAAAAAATATTTACAGTTTCAGTTCCTATACATTATTTTTTATTTTTGTCTAAAAACCGTAAAGCAGTTTACACATCTACCTACCAAGTTTCAACTGTGTAATGTTCATAGTTTTGGAATAAACTGGCTATGACATACATCGGACATGACGAATCTATAAGGGTTTCGTTTTTTGCCAATAGGTTACTAAAACCCTAAAAATTACAATGAAATATGAAAATATATAACAATACTGTTGTAAGCGAGTCTCTGGTAAAAAATCTGTTTCATTATCAACATTATTTCAATATTGTGTTGTGACTTGTGATGAAAGCTGAAGATAGGGCCTCAGCCTCAGTTCGCAAGTCTGAAGTAAAAAAATATTAGTACAATCGGGGAACTTGCCGGATGCCCAGTATAGTTTTTTTGGAAAATGTTTTCTCGGATAGTACTAAGGATAAAGAAGTAATTTATTATATAAATAAAATACCAGTTAATGTACTATTGTTGGGGGGTTGGATGTTGGCCTCCCCGTGACGCCCCCTGGAAACGCAGTTTTTAGTGCCGGTTAACAGCATCCACTGCGAATCATGACCTCGTATGCGAACGCATCATTCAAAATGTGTTACGACGAGTTTTTCCAAGACTACATGCCAGGCGGGGCTTATTGTCCCGTCTCTGATTTGAAACTGAAGGCGAGCCGAAATTGTACCGGCCCTTCGTGAAGATCAAGGAGTATATGGATGAGATCCTAAGCTATGTCTAAGCTTCGCAGTAGGGCAAGTGTGCGGGTCTCACCAAGGATCAGAAGGCGCGTATATATATAACCTTGTGCCAGATGATGACTACAGTGTGCTACTGCTCATCTACTAAACCTAAGGAGACCCCCCAAGGAGACACCAACTACCTCCTCTGCACCCGGCGAAACACCTCAACCCTCTCACTGCCGAGAACATCACATCCATTGTGAGAGAATTAATTAAAGCGGAACTAAAGAACTTACCCATTCTCAAAACCCATGAGACCGTTGTCTTACGCTGCATGGCGTCCAAACCTCTTGTGAATAACTCCCAATCTCCGGCAAATAACACCATCCCGCAAGTTTCTAAACCAGCAATCATTGTGTCTAGCCAAAAAGAAACAGCCACACGCGAAGACACCATCCGGAGTTTCCGCTCCGCCGTTAATTTTAACCCTAGATTTCGCACCGGCCTAAGTTCAGTCGCACAGTAAGCAAAAGTTTCGTGTGGAGTTTGACTCTGAGGAGCAAAAGGCCGAAAATCTGAAGCAGCTGGCCAAGCACCCCCCCTTAAACGCGGAAACGGCGAGAAAACTAAAGCCAATGGTGATGCTTAAGGGCGTCGCTAAGGACATTCCTCACAAGGAACTCACAAGGAACCTCATCCTCCAGCAGAACCCCAGTGTGAAAACTGCAATCAGTGAAGAAAGTGACTTCGAGATTAAATTCGAAAGGAAGAATCGCTCCGATAAACTTTATAACGCTGTTTTCATCGCTTCACCTCTTGCTTTGCGTGCCATACTCGATCTGGCCTAGCTCATCGTGAATTATCAACGAGTCCACGTTAAGGAGTTTAGTTCCTTCATTACTGTTAATCAACACTTTATATTTGTTATCAAATTTTTAATTTTGTATTACCTAGTAACTCTAGAGAAACAGGGTCGGTTAGACGTATCAAATAGCGACAACCGGCTGTCTGTCTTACCGGGAAAGAAGTAATTTTACATAAATGAAAATCTCAAAATTAAATTAGTTAATTAAAAAAAGTTCTATTATTTGTGATATAAACGTTTTCTATATATTATCTATTACTTTTTCAAATAAAACTCCCAAAAAAACTGTACTACTCGAGACTTTATCTGGTTTTATTAATATCCCCTTTTTTATTTTAAATAAAATTAACGTAAAACCGCAACCACTTAAATCGCAAAAAAGTCTATTATTCTAGATTTATTAGTAAGGTTTAGATTGCTAATTTATCTAACAAGCGTACATTTTGTAAATCCATTTTGATTAAAATTCAGATTAGCAATTACTTGGCAACAGATGTGTCTCCTTTGAACCCAACTAATCACAAGTGAACGCGTTTGATCCAGAATTAAATGGCTATGTAGGACCACTCTATCAGCTCAACGGGCCATCAAATATTATTGCCGACAAGGTAAGATATTACAAATTGATACGGTCTAGTCTCAATTCTATATATAAGTGTACAGTTATTCACATATTATGTAGATGTGTGTCATCTCTATCTCATATAAGCTCGATTATATAGGGTTTTCCAATAAGGACGGGTGGATTTTGAAATGGAATAAAATAAGCTGTGTGTGAGATATTACCGATTTTCTTCTTTTATTTAAAGGCCCATTTATTGCAATTTGTATGGAATATGACTTTGCTCAAATTTCCGCCGCGGCTTCTCACAGTGGCATAGATCCGAGAGGTCTAACCTTCGATGACTTTGCCGCATAAATCTGGCTGAATTTGATCGATGGCGTTGATTATGTTGACTTCGATACTGAAATGACACCAACTTCTTTCTTCAAATAGATATTTTATTTTTCTACAATCATACACTTTACACAAACACTGGTTAATCAACTGATCACTTCGAACGCCACGCAAGAACTGAGCTCCGTCTTACAAGCGGAGCTCAGTTCGAATCGCTCCCCACTTCCAGCCCCACCTCTCTCAGAGGGGGTAACATGTCACAGAGTAAACACGTTATCAGTGTTGCCAGAGTAAAAAGAAGTAACAATAAATAAATCATGACAATACTCTCGAAGTCACTGAAATCACAAAAAGTCCGGCGGGGTGAAATCATGGTGGCAAGTTCACAACACCTTTGAAAAAAATAACGTTCCCCATATCGTTAATGCAGAATTTCCATTGTGGCGTATGTTGTATGTCACACAGGGCCGTCCTGTTTCGACCACAGATCGTCTAAATTTTACTGTTAAGTGTGGTCCAAAATCACCGAACGGTAGCGATCGCCATTGACAGTGATGACCTCACTAAGGACCAATGACGCCTACGGCCCAAAATCCATACTAAACAGTAACTTTTTTGGATGCACTATTGCCAGGTTAATCTAGTGAGAGTTGACAGCGTCCGACATACACCAATTTTGCTTTATACAGCCATTCATCAAAAATGCACCTTATCACTAAAGATGAGTTTTTGCCAGAAATTGGGTATTTTTTGTCCACTCTTGGAGGCCCAGTTAGAGGAAGTGGCAGCTGATATTTAAACTTTATTATGTACCATAGTAATTGCCATACATAGGCCTTTACATTAAAAAAAGAAATACGTTATTACCTCACACCAACCTATTTTATTCCATTTCAAAATCTACCCGTCCTTATTGGAAAACCCTATATATATATATTTTATAATAACAAAGTATTTATATAATTTTAAGTCCTCCCTAACACCTGACTAATAAAAATCTTGTTTAGTATGTACTAATTCAATAAATTAACTGGTGACTGGTGATTAAGTACTTCATTGATCATCAATAAACTGTATAACTAATGCGAGTAATAAATTAAATAATTTGTCTAATGAGATCTTTACAAAGCATCATATGCTCGCACCTGTACATAGAATCATGTGTTTTATATGAAAGTTACTAAGGAAACCATAAAATATACTTATATCACACTCATATTCGCATTTTTACACTAAGTTCTCGTAAATTCTCAAAAGATATCTTCTAATCACAAAAAGCAAAGATTTATAACTTTTTAATTTTGCATTTTACAATGCTATTTTTATGTGATATTTTTTAATTAAGTAAATATACTAGAAAAAAGCAACTTGTCTCATGTCGCCCTGACGGGACTCGAACCCGCATCCTTGGGAATCCGACCCAATGCACTGACCAATTATGCTACAGAGACCTACGAGAACACGTTGAAATTCTCTAGTATATTCACCTTTTTCTACGGTGTTGGCCACCGTCGTTTCATCAATGAGAGAAATATCCCCGCATTCGAAAGAAACATCTTTACAGATGTTTGACTATCGATTAAGATGAAACTGCCATAACTTTTTAATTTTGCGGGTTCTAGTCCCGTCAGGGCGACATGAGACAAGTTGCTTTTTTCTAGTATATTTACTTAATTAAAAATTATCACAAGCAAAGATTTGTATTCAAACCTATACCAGCATTTTTAGGCCACCACCAAAACTACTTTTATAAGTGATAGACTCTTCGTAAAGCGAAATTGCTTGCTAACAAGTTAAAACAGTGAAGAGCAAAACTTTAATTCAACGGCACGATATTTGTGAGCGGAACCGGATGTTACCCCCTCCCTCTGCTGTCAACTGCAAGTTCGTGTAAGGAAATTTTAGAGCGGTCACGCGGGCCTAGGATGTTATCGAGGAAATAAAGTGTCTGGATAGACTATAAAGAAAGCCGGCAACAGGATAAATCACTGGACTCTGTCAACACTGGAGATAACACCGGCTAACAGAAGTGACGTTCTTTCTATTCGCTTAAACTTTAATGCTTAACTTGTTAATAAAAATAAAAAAGTTGTTAATAAGCAATCTACATCTACTCTCATATTTAAAGAGACAAAGTTTGTGAGTTTGTTTGTAGAAAGTAATTTCTGGACTGAAAATATGACTGGAAATATTGAACCAAGGGCTGATTATCTAACGAAAACTCGGTTCAGTTTGAGTTTCGTTACTGTTGAGGCTGTCATTACTGTATGACAGCCTCAACAGTAACGAAACTGTGACAGTAATGACAGCGACGAAACTGGTTGCTAGGTGATTTTTTTATCACATAATCAGCCTACGATGTTGAAAAATCTTTCACCGGTAAAAAACTACATTATTCATAAGTGACATTAGGCTAACCCTATTGAATACTTCAAAGTGTGTGATTTGAGGCTTGCTTTAAGTGATATTTAATCGTCCATTGCTTTTGCGTCAACGTTTCTAATGAATCGAATATTCACGACTTGAGTTGGCTGTTGTCATAAAAAACTTTTGTCCAGTAGTTCAAAAGCCCTTACCATCACTGTCATAGCTATATAGTATTGTATCTCTGAAACGTAGATCTAATTATTGTCAGAAGCGATACTTTTTTTTCTAATTGCCTGATGCACAATGACTTACTTACCACGTTAATTTCGTTTTCCAAACCGTTATTTTTCGATGACGTTTCCATTAAACTGTTGTGGGGCTCGAACACGGCACGTCAAGCTGTCCCGATGAGATCCAGGTTTTAAATTAACACCGACTGGTGGCTCGGAAACTCACCCTAACCTGTTTAGGTCACGCTATACTAACTCAACTTCCCATTGGTAAAAATAACATGGAAGCAGCGCGGTGTTTTGTTTTTCTTTTCTAAATTTATACCAGTCAAATACATTTTTTTTTAAAGTAATTGGTGGCCCGATGGAGCAGTTTTGTATTACGCTAGAGGTCTTTTTAATCTTAGTTCAGAATCAC
This sequence comes from Chrysoteuchia culmella, assembly GCA_910589605.1. Classification (NCBI taxonomy): domain Eukaryota; kingdom Metazoa; phylum Arthropoda; class Insecta; order Lepidoptera; family Crambidae; genus Chrysoteuchia; species Chrysoteuchia culmella. Next base: position 16,831,696 of record OU342653.1, read on the forward strand.
ATTACTGCGCTAAACAATGACAATGTTCGGGACGGCCGGCAAAAACAGTGTTGTAAATAGTGTTATAAAATGCACAAAGACAGTTACTTATTGTGGTTAAAAGTACTATTGTGTTGCGTATCGTCTAGTGATATTGTGAACTTGTGAAGTGTTAGTTATAAGCGAAAAGACTATTGAATTTAATATGTTTTGTGATTTTATAAGTTTATTGTTAGTTTCTTTGAGTTTTGTAAGATAATTTGCGATTATTTCGCATTTAGTGTTTTTGCCTTTTGTTCATGTTGTACTAGTTTGTAGTGGAGTTTTATGTACTAAATACTTCTGCCATAAGTACCTACAAGTGATCTCTAAAATGTTAATAAATTGTTGTTGCCCACCTAGTGCTTACTGAGACCTTCAAAATGATATAAGATACATGTTAGTGACATAAGTAGTTTATAAGTACCTTATTGAAAATAAAATCATTTTTAATGAGCGTACATTCATTCCCGATAACGATTTATCCACTATCCACCATCCTATCAGGCAGGTAGGATATAGTATAGTATAAGCTTTACCATTGTCAATGTAATTAGCTCGTTAATTTGTAGGTTATTTTGATATGCATTATGTAATGTTTTTATCTGATAAGATTATGTTTGTGATAAGAAATGTCGTAAGTACATAGTAAAAAATTTGGAAATAGAAAAAGATGATAAAATAAAATTGAAACTAGTGAGCTCGCGCAAGGTCGTCCTTACGGTATTGCCTTGAAGTTGACTGTCGAGAGCGGCTAAGCGGCGATCCTTTGGCTAAAAATCATCACTTGTCTCACTCTTGACTCTACTAATACAAGAAGACAGCAAACAAGCTCTCCTCCTCCGCTCAAGCTCACTAGTTCGTGATTGCACAAACTAGCTCAACCTCAGCATCCCGTCCTACGACGTACAACGAGTACCGAACGTCTCGCACTCCGCTACGTACCTACGAACGCATACAGTCCACTCATTCGAAGCGGGGCGTGCGGTACAGAAACAAAACACTACCCCTGTGTTCAAAAGTTAGTATAGCAAAGGTTGGCACTGGTGCACAAGATACTTATTTCAGAAATATACTTACAAATAAACATAAAAGATGCTGTCATTATAAATATGATAGAATGACAAGATAAAAATTATCAATGTGAGAAATTCACAGCAAAAAATCCATATTATCGTAAGTTACCGTACTATTTCTTACTTTCAAATGTTTAAATACATGAGACAATCCAACTTTTCAAAATATAAAACACCAGTTTTTACGACAAAACTCTTCAAGGCTAGCCCTCCTTCATTACTGTGGAACAGCGGCAAATAATAAATACTAATATACAGGAATACCCGTAATTTTCTAGACACTGGCAACCCAGCTCATAGAAACATACAGTATTTTGTCTTAGAGTCTTTCTTGATAAAAGTTAATAATTATTATTGCAGCTGCGCGGTGCGCAATACGCAAAAGGGATGCCCGCCAACATAGATTAGCCATTACCACACGCTTACTGCGTACAAAACTTTCACAAAGTGAAATTCCGCGCATTCTCGCGGGACTGAAATACTTGCGGAGCTCTCACCGAGATGAGGCGCGTCGGGTATTAGTCGTGAACGGAACTTTTGTAGGAAGATAAAATACTGTATGTATCTTTATACTGTGCTAGCAACCTCAGGTGAGGCCATTAGGAATACAAAATGAAGGTTACGAATGCGAAAAACTTGCGGAATGACACGGTAAAAGTTTTCATTTTTTAAGTTTTGTGTTCTGTGTTGCAATCATGCCCAAAACGTTAAAAAGTGGCAAACGAAATAATGGTGGCTGGATCGCACCTTCGCGCCATCTTGAAACACAGCGGCAAAGAAAATATACGAGTTCCATTGTATATTTTCAGTGCAGACGCAGTTTAATGTGTGAAAATTGTATGGTGTACAGAAGAAAAAAAAGTTGATGCGCGAAATCTTTACATACAACTTTAAAATTATTAATGACCTAATTTATTTTACATTACTTATTCAAAATGTCATTATCCAGTGAAATGAAGATCCTAATTTAGGGATTGAAGAAAAGGGAAAAAAATGTTATGAATGTGTTGCCGTCAAAGTTCAAAAACATTTTTTTTTACTTATGATTTTATGAAGTGGTTGGTGTGGAGGATATAATAACGTGTTGATTTGTTCTCGAAAGGAGATTTTCTAACAAATTTTGAGGAACTTAAAAAAATATATCAATGTTCATCCCTTTAGAGCACTTATGCAATGTGGGAACAACTACAGACATACGCAGAAATGTATAAATTGTACTTATAATTATTATTACTTATACAAAAAAATAATGCTAAACATTATTTTTTTTTTTCTCGCAATCGTAGTGAAATATATACACGGCGCTAAAAACTTATTGTAACTCTGTTTCATTGTTCGTTGTCATTTTAGCCCCTTGTATAACAATCTACTATTAATTTTAATGTTTTAATGTACCTTTTTACCTAGCCTCTGACACACCTGCTAGCTTAAATCTTTCGCTGGCAATAAACGAGACAATATAATTTTTATTGTTATATATAAATTATAATATGTCTGCTTGCCAGTACAGGGGTAAGCAACCTTCCACTAAACAGTAATTATGTTTTTTTGTTGCTTCGTTTTTGCACAAAAAAAGTTCACAGACGCACGCGTGTCTCAAGCGGACGGCACTCACGCTTGCAGTAGTGGTCCGAAACCCGAACCTTTCCGAGATATCGAGTCCGTGAGCGCGTGTCAATGTGTGCGTTGCTTGAGCGAACTTTGTATGTAGATTGATTTCTGTACCTATCGGTTTTGTGCTAATGCTGTGGTGCAAGAGAGTGAGTAAAATGCCTAGTATGCGCTCCGCCTCTCGCACCTTTTATGACTCCGCGTGCCACGAGCCATCGGTCAACTATTACATGAGATAAAAATTCTACAAATATAGTTATAGAGCTTTCTTTATGTTTGCATTGCTCAGACCATTTTTTATCAAAAAGTTATACAAAAATAGTATCTACTTTATGTTTAAAGAACTAAAACGCAAGGCTCAAAAATGTGGTGAATAGTCGGAGCGCTCGGTGAGAGTTAAGCCCACAATGCAATTTAAGAAACATTCCATATTCCGGTAAGACAGCTCTTACAGCAACTTCCTTGCATCTGCTCTTTGCCAGACAATTTAAATTACACAAAGCAACTTCCCTTCAAACTTTGAATGCGGCATTCCTTTTGCAAATACCAAAATAAATAAAAAGTCATCGTTGTTACTATTTTATTTTACTGAAAGAATGTGATTCATTCTGAGACTTTATTCTGCATTTTATGTAGTTCTCTTTCCGTCGTTCAGAAATGTTATTTACTATTCATTCAGTACAAATAAGTATAACCAATATTACGTGACATTTGTCAGGATGGATGGATTTTCTTTACTCCTTCACGAAAATACTACTTGATGGATATCTTGACTTTAACTAAAAGCCTTGTAGATTAGATTTTCCATATATTTGTCAACTTTTATTTTCCTCTGTTACTAATGATATTAACAAGCTACTGTTACTATTTATTAACAGAGAAAGAAACGAGCTACCGCCCACGACTTCATCCAGGATATTCTGTTTTTCATCAAACACCCAAATTCGTTGCAGCTGTTTTTGATTTGTAAAATCCAAACTTTCAAATATCATTAGTAGTACACAATAAAGTACAACCAGTAAACTACTAATTCACAGGTAAGCTGGCTTATGGCTAAGACGGTAATCTCACGAATTGCTGGATTACGAGGATCATGCAGTTACACCAGTAACCAAGATTCAAGGGGGCGCTTAAATAACTAATGGGTCATAACAAGTCCCTAAGGTACCGGATTTCAAACACAATTTATTACTGAACTAAGTAAAGCCACGTCTTTGAGTAGGTATCCCTGGGGCCAACTAAAGCATAGACGTTTTCATAGTTAATCTTCACTCAGTGTGTTTATTCTTAACACTAGCTTCCGCCCGCGGTTTCATCCGCCTGGTTCCCGTTCCCGTGGGAATACCGGGATAAAAAGTAGCTTCTGTTACTCTCCGTCCTTTCAACTAATGATATGCCAGAAATTAAGTCATTTGGTTGCTTAATTAGGACGTCAAGAAAGGACAAACAAACACATTTTCGCATTTATAATATTAGTCAGGATTAGGATCATAATCATCATCATATCCATATGCTATTGTAATTTTCTTTTCTGTCGGGAGATAGGATTTAAAGAGGATAGCTTAAAGCACTGCAACGCTAGGCTAGGATCGCCTGCTTCTTTGTTTCGCGCGAAACGGGGGCGACGCATGCATGACAAACAAGACAACTTATGGTAAATTTTAAATAAAAATTTTGGAAAAAATTTACTCGGCCACAAGTGAATTCTCAGACGGGAATCGAACCCGCGACCTTTGGCAATCAGAGCATTGGGCCGGATTTCCAAAGGTCGCGGGTTCGATTCCTGTCTGAGAATTCACTTGTGGCCGAGTAAATTTTTTCCAATATTTTTCTATTTAAAATTTACCATAAGTATAAAAATAGCATTGAAAAATGCAAAAATTACAAAATCATAAAAAAAGACATCTTATTTCTCTTACCTCTTGTTTCCGCGGTCTATGGTTGAACAGTTTTTCCTCCTTATTTAAATTTTAGCGTCGTGGTAAGCTAGTAACCCACGTTGTGATTACCAGTAACCCAAGCTATTATCGACGCACGCACGTAGCCCGTGACTGCTGTAAATGTCACATATCTCGGCCCTAAAGGATAGAACCAATTATATCAGATATAACCTACTGTTTCCTACGATTCACTATGTGCTAACTGGAGATACTGTTAATAAGTAATTTCCGTTCGCTTCATACGTGTATCTTCTATCAAATATTGGCTAACGTCACATACAAATAAGAAATAAGGTGAGCCCGATAGCGCAGTGGTACTGATCTTTACTACGTAACAGTGCCAGGGGTCGTAGATTTGGTAAATTAAAGCGTCATGAATATAATTTCGAAATTGTATACTCCCATGAAGGTCTAGCAAGACAATGACCCATGGTGACCACAAAAAGAGAAGTACTTAAAAGGGTATATTATACGTTGGGGGTCCCCCGACCGAGAGAGAAATTTTATTTTTTTGAAGTTTTTTTTCATGTCGGTGGGTTTTTAAAATGTTAAAAAATTATTTTAATTTCGTCCTTTTTAAATTACACACAAAATTAAAAAAAACCGCATTGCAATCGCTTAATTCGTTTAGGCACTATGAATATTTATGTACAGAAAGACAAAAAATTGTTTGCCGCCATTTTGTTTTATTTTGCTGTACCTAAATTTGCCCAGGGTGTACATTATTTTAGTCAAAGCGCCACCTTTGTATATTTTACCGTTTCGGCAGGCAGTTGACCAACTGCATAAATGGCCTGATGGATTTTCGTCAAACGTGGCTAAGAACCATCTCAATTAATTTAGCTTTCAATTTAAAAAAACCGCATTGAAATCGCTTGATTCATTTAGGCTCTACGAATACACGTACAGACAGACAGACAGACAAACAGACATAGGCTTCAAACTTATAACATTCCCCTTTGCGCTGCGTCGGGGGCTATAAGTATAAGTATAAGAGCTATCAAGTTTAATTAAATATAAATAATTAGGGTCTGTCTAGTCTTATTAATTTTTTAAAACTAGGTCCATGAAAATATACTTTCGAATATTTATATCGCCAAAAGTAATTTATTTCTGTGTCATAAACATTTACTTAATTGACCATGTCATATGTTTCAATACATCTAACTTTGATATATGACGAGTAACTAACAAGCTTTGACGATATAGGTCTTTGGGGAAAGCTTCTCACATCTCCGCGTGTTATTTGCAATTGTAAGCTCTTGTTACGGTTATAAGGGCTATATTGCAATGGCACGTGTTATTACGAATTGGCTGTCGATCGTACAGTTGCCTGTTTACATCAAATTTTGACATGTTGCCTTTGACTCTTATCGTGTGCGTATTTAGGGTGGTTATTGTACTGCAGCTGTAAAGCATGATGTGGTGTCTTCTATACATGTTTAATTGCTCCGAAGGGATGGTGCCATGTCAGTTCAATTTGCAAGTGGCTGCAAAGGACAAGCGGTCACGCACCGTGACATAAGTGACACTGCGGTTTTGTCAATTCGTTGCGTGTTTAGCTATGCAAGTAGACTCAACAGGCACGAAAAACTTTTGAAACAGTATAGAGGACGTATCGTCAAAAAATGTAAAGGAAAATGTAGTTCCGTTTACGTCCGGTATGAACATTGCTCAATATGTCATACATTTTTTTGATGATTTGTCTTCAATACATAGACACTGCGCCCACGACCAACTTTTGTCTCCGCAACTAATTTATCTCTGCCGTTGTCTTTTTGCTGAGATTTCACAGTACCGAAACACACACGAAAGCGACAACAACATCACTTTTTCTGTATAACTTGCCGCATTCAGCAACTTTTTTGTCGTCGCAACAGTTGAGACGCGAGATTGCCTCCAAACCAAACTTGCGGACATAAAAGTCTCCCGGCTGTCGCGTCGCTACATGCGCGTACTCTCTAACAAGCCCGTAGACGTACGAGTAGTGACTTGACGCCAGAGACAATAAAAATAGTTGCGGAGACAAAAGTTGCTCGTGCACGCTTTATCTTACTTGATTTTGTTTTCGTGCTAGCCCTACATCAGCAAGTCGGGCATTGCAGTTTGGCCTTGCAATCGCTCATACGTTGATCATAGTAGCGGTAGTTTTCGTAGTGTTAGTATTGAACCGTGTTGTTGCCTGTACTAGAGCCATTACCTAATGTTAACTAACATTTCAGTTGTTAGTGGTGTGTTTGGCTGGCAGATATCAGTTGAAACGAGAAGGCCGCCGGTAGGTCGTCGCGCGCACACGCGTAGCCAATGAGCTCTCAATGTCACCAAATGACATCAAAATTCATAGACAATTATCATATTTTGTTTGTGTTAGTTAGTTAGGGCGAGGATTATCCGTAATAAAATACGCTGTTGTCTTTCATAAGTGATACTTAGCTCAAAAGATGAACTTCTTTTAAGTCATAAGATAAGATAACATTGAAATATCGGCCCTTAGTTACATTCGCTGTTTGATTTAATTTCCTTCTAGTCTAATGTCTTTTGTCGATTTATCATAATTCGCATTTTGAGAGTCAGCAAATATGATATCGGAAGTCTGGCTTGTTTATAACTAACCATACAGTCACGAGCAATAATATGGATACGATACGATACAACTTTATTACATTGAAACCCACGGAAAAAAAAGCTCTCCGTGTAAACAAAAGACATCGATATTCTAATGTCACAAGGTTCCATCCACAGACATTATGTCTGTGGTTCCATCACAATATTTGCTCGTTACTGTACAAGATGTTAAAGCTCTGTGGTCAGTCATAGTGATACGTAGAACATGTCAGCTGTCTGTATTATATATTACACGACGTATATGTATTATGTATTTGACGAACTGTTTGGCGCAGGAGTACTAAGCCCACCTTCTGCGCCAGAGGTCCCGCGTTCGTTTCCCGGACAAGACAAATGTTTGTATGCATGAACATGTCGATTTGTCTTGGTCTGGGTGTTTAATACATATATTATGTGTGTATTTACAAAAAAAGTATATAAATATGTTAATCCGTTATCAAGAATCCATAACAGAAGTTCTTCATGAAAATTTACGTGGGTTACATAATTGGTGTGATTGTATGCAATTATATGATTTATTTTATTATTACACTGGTTCGAACTTGACACGTTATAACTGGTCACCAAATTAACTATCAGGTGTTAATCTTCAGTCGACACAATTACAGTATCTATGGAATCATATACCGTGATATAGTTGTCTTTGCACTGTAGGTAAGTTTTTAACCGCCTCTGTGGTCTAGTGGTACAACCACCGGTATCAGACCCAAGGGTCCCTGGTTCGATTCCCAGCCGGGGTACATATTGTATTCGGTTAGGTTGGTGGTAGGACTCGTTGTAAGTCCGCCTGGCTAGCTACCACCATCCTAACTAAGACTGACGCCATAACAACAACGTTTTCAGCATTGTTTTGTTCCAGCAGTTAGAGATAAGATAGCCAGTTCCTCAGTGATTGAGGATTCCGGGTGAGGCTCGCTTTCATCTTCAGTCTTATCAATACTTAACATCATGTATGATGAAGGCTAAGAGTCTCTCCGTCGTCATTCATAAAATAAATCAATAAATTGTTGAAAATCGAAATGGTTGACTCATCTTAAGTATAACTTTTTAATTTTCATTTTACAATGCTATTTTTATGTGATAAATATTAAACAAGAAAATAGTCTCATGTCGCCCGTCCCGTCCCGTCCCGTCAGGACTAGTTGCTTTTTCCTAGTATATTTTCTTGTTTAATATTTATCTCATCTTAAGTAGCTAAGCTAGTCATACCGTAATGACGAATTTTGATATCGTTAAAAAGGCAAATTAATAGTTCAAAATAAGCAATCCCAATTCCAATCCTAACTAATATAATAAATGCGAAAGTGTATTTGTTTGTCCTTCCATCACGCCCTACCTAAGCAACCAATCGACTTAATTTTTGGCATAGAGTTAGTTGAAAGGACGGAGCGTAACATAGGCTAGGCTTTCTATCCCGATATTCCCACGGGAACGGGAACCACGCGGCTGAAACCGCGTGCGGAAGCTAGTTAACTTTAAAACTACATTAAGTGAATTTGTAAATCTCATACGTATACTTACGTCAATATGAATTACGTGAGCTTTGCATCATTTATTGCTTGGTATATTTTTTTCGAAGTTTAAGTTTAAGTTTAAGTTTTTTGTTTTTCAACAAATATAAAATTCGCCACTTGAGTAGGGGGAAGGCTACCTGAAAAGGTCCTGATATGTCGGGAAATCCAAAATAACATATTAAAATCCGAAAACTATTTATTTTTTTAGTAGATGAGCTATAAAAAATGTGAACATCATAAATTTTATAGCAAAAAGGATGTACTTTCATATTTTCTTCTAAAATTATCCTCAAAGATTAAATATACAAAATGTTGTTGAACAAAACCCAATTACTCCAAGCCAAACAAGCAACCTCAATGTGATCAAGGTGTATCTCAAATTAGGCCAATATTTCATAGCAAGTTAAACGAAGCGGGCGGAAGCAAACACGTTTCACTCAGTTTAATTACTGCGAACTTATTAGAAACAATTTACGATAAGGCACCTTTATGAAACTCCTTGAGTAATGTTTGAAACTAGTGTACGTACGGGAAATTACGCTTGCACAGTTGGAAAACTTCGCACAAGTTTTGCTTTTGCGCTCGAAACACTGTGGATGGACGCGGAAACTGTCCGTTGTTACTTTATAACATAGAGACCCAATTTTTTACCGCCTTCAAAAAAGAAGGAGGTTCTCAAATCGTCGCGTATATTTTTTTTGTATGTTTACTGATTACTCGAGAACGCCTGAACCTATCGAAATAATTCAAACGTTATAACATCGGGTTTGTTCCCAAGTTGGTTTAACTTAAACTAATAGTTGCCTACATTACTAGTTTGAGTCAAACCGAAGTGCGGGAGTTTTTCTAACTTAAAAAAATTTGAAATAAAAACCATTTTATAAAATAATAAAAACCGACTTCAATAATCGTAAAGTAAAAAGTAAGCCTCTTGGAGTAGGTGGCAGAGTGCAATGTAGAATTCCTTGGCTGGCACCGACTCCAGAAGGCTTATTTTTTACTTATTTATTTTTGAAGTCGGTGTATTTTTTTTATAATTTGTTACCTATCAGGCTATACTTTGAAGGTTTTAATTTTTTTATATTATGAGTATCTTATTAGAAACAATTTAAGATAAGGCACCTTTATGAAACTCCCTTGACTTATGTTTGAAACTAGTGTGTATGGGAAATTACGCTTGCACAGTTGGAATACTTCGCACAAGTTTGGCTTTTGCGTTCGACACAATAATGTAAGGGACGCGGAAAGTATCCATTGTTATTTTATAACATGTAGACCCTAGTTTTTGTTATCAGGATATACTTTGAAGGTTTTTTAATTTGTATATTATTTTATTAGAAACAATTTACGATACCTTTATTACCTTTATTGGCCTTCTAGGGAGTTTCATAAATGTACTTACTTCTTATTTCCCATGGCGGACGACCGGCTGGTAAGCGGCCGGTAGGTCGTCCAAGATACCGCTGGAGGGAGTGGTGCAGAAGGACCTGTTTGAGTTGGTCGTGGCTGACTGGCAGCAAAAAGCACAGGACCGGAAGGAATGGCGTCTTTTGGTATAGAGATCCACTTTGGGTCGCTGCGCCAAGGGAAATAAGAAGTAAGTACATTTATGAAACTCCCTTGACTAATGTTGGAAAATAGTAATCATAATCATAATCATAATCATATATTTTTTGTCAAACATGAGTGTACATTAAATGCAGGTGTCAGGGTTTTGCGTTGTTCATACATGTTTGGCCTGGTGAGGCATACAAAAATTTCAATAGCTAGTCAATTACATTTTATAACTCAAACAAATAAAATATATAATTAAATAATGATATATCCTTCTCACATCTCCTTTACTACGCCTCTTAAAAACAAAATTTCAAGGTAAAACATATTGGTGATTAAATTATTTTCTTGTCAAAATGCAATAATATGTAATGTCAAGCTAATTATACATGTCAAAAATAAAATATAAATGTCAGATAGTTCTAAATAATAATAATAATAAAAAAAAGTAAATGTCAAAGATACAAATTTACAGTGGTGATTTTAATTATTTCTATGTCAAAAAGCAAATTCTAAGTAATGTCAAAGATATACATGTCAAAATAATTGATTACTATACTATAAGTTAGGTAATGTTTTATCTGTTATGTACTCCCTTACGCTGTAGTAGCACTTTTCTACAAGAAATGCTTTAAGTTTAATTTTGAATAAATTTATGCCGAGTTCTTTCATGGCTATTGGAAGCTTATTGTATATAATAGGGCCTGTTCGAGACCGCTCGGAGAGGAAAGGGCGCGGGGAGGAAGATGCGCCGCGGCCCGCCGCCGCGCGAGCAAACACTGCGCCGACACACACGATTCATTCCCCCGCTACGGCCTCCTGAGTACGGCCGCGTCACCTTTACTTAAAAATTTTGTGCACGTAAACCTATCCATTTATAAAGTAATAAATTCCTTAAGAAAATACCTAATTGTTTTCATGTCTTCACCTCAAACGTTGACATGAAAGTGGCGACCGTGACAGGACTCTGCAAGCGTCCTGAAGATGGATTTTTGGATTGATGGACTTTGACCCACGCCGTAACCACGCCATTTTGAAAAGCCAACATAATGAATTGGAATTTGGATTAACGCTGGAATGATCAGGAAGTAGACCCAATTCTTCTATTTTCCTATTCCTAATGCCTTTCCAATGTAGCCTCATTTTGGTGTAACTTTATAATTGAATTTTAACTTTAAATGTTTCGTTGTTTGTCCATAAAATATAACCTATAAGTTAGTTACAAATATTTTTTCTCGTAACATTATTTCTAAGCTGGTAAAATGTTTTCAATTTAGCATTATTTAGTATGTAAGTACTTACTTTACTTACACGTACCTAAGTGTTCTTTAATTTCATAATTCAATGGCAATAATCGTCGATTATTGCACTTGTCTTGATTTATTAACTTAGTATTGGGTTTTTTTTTGCATATAAAGTATTTATAGGCTATTCTTGAGTCATAGTCATAAACATAAAAACGTAGTATGCTCCCTTGATCCCAACATTTAATTGTTTTAGTACGTTTTCATTAAAATAATAACGATATATTCCAGATCATCATTAACATAAGTGACTTGCAATAACCATGACTGCTGCTGAGTACTGGAAATTTTGGTCATTTGCTTGATGCTTGAAGCATAATTTGCCTGAGTTTGTGAGTGCATTGTGGAGACGGAGCTACCTGCCTACTTCTGGTTAGAGTTTTTATTCTTTTATTTCTGCCTTATTTACTGTTTGTTTGCCTTTATATTTCCAAAATGAGCAGTGATTCGGATGATTCCAACCGTTCTAAAATATTAGCTAAGGAGAAGGGTGAACTGAGAATCTTGATAAGAAAGCGAGGAGCAATAAAGGCTCGTTTGACTAAGTTTAAAGATAGTATTTTAGCGTTACAACAATTGGATCCTTCCTCTTTGACAAAATTACAGATTGATGAGTTTATTCGGAGATTAAATAACATAGAAATAGCTTCAAACGAATTTCAATCTATTCAATCAGAAATTGAAACTTTTACTTTAGATATCGAATCTGAAATTGATCAAAGGGAAAGTATCGAAACTACCTTTTTCTCCCTTCTCTCTCAGGCTCAAAGTATTGTTGATTCTTCACCGCATAAACCTACCTCCAGCGATGGTCGTGTGATGAAGGAACTTGAGGGGGCTGCATCAGTGGCTAGTGGACTTTATGGAAGCATACGCTTACCTGAAATAAAATTACCTAAATTTTCTGGCAATTATTTGGCTTGGCTTGAATTTAAAGACACTTTTGATTCCTTAATAAATTCGAATGATTCTATGCCTGACATAAACAAGTTCCATTATCTACGCTCTTCGTTGGAAGGTGAGGCTAGAGATATCATAAAATCTATTGAGTTTACCTCTGCGAATTATAAAAATGCTTGGCAACTGTTAAATAATCGGTACAGTAATGTCAATATCCTTATCAACAACCACCTTAAATCTTTATTTAATATTGATCCTTTAAAGCATGAGTCACATAAAAGTATTCGATTTATTATCGATCATATTTCTAAAAACTTAAGAGCATTAAATACTCTAGGGCAACCCACAGACAAGTGGGATACTTTAATTATCTTTATGATATCTAGTAAATTAGAATTAGTAACTTTAACAAAATGGGAGGAATATAAGAATGGTATGAAGGAGTTTCCTTGTTTAAACGAATTTACTGACTTTTTGCGCAATCGTGCTGATATGCTTGAAACACTTTTCTTTAATAAAAATAATTATCCTGCTGCAATACGCGGTGATAACATTAAACATAATTTTAATAATCAGTCTAATAGACCGACATTAAAAAGTTTTGTTTCATCTACTGGTGATAAATCTTACCGAAAGGAACCATCTTGTCCATTCTGTAAACAATGTCACAGATTAGTAGACTGTGTGAAATTTAAAGAGTTACATCCTGAAAGAAGAATTAGTGAAGCGTCAAAATTAAATCTTTGTTTAAATTGTCTTCGCAAAGGTCATGAATTGTCCCAGTGCACCTTAGGTTCTTGCCGCATCTGTAAGAATAGGCACAATACATTATTACACATTAATTCCCTTAATAAAAATCAATTACATAATAGTACACATAATAGTACACAACAAAACATAATACATGATCAACAACCACCAACACATTCATTACCAGTCACACTTACCAGTCACTCTAGTAGTCATCAGGTGCTTCTAGGTACTGCTGTAATAAAACTCATTAATAATAATACTAAACAAACTTACATGGCTCGCGCTTTACTTGATTCCGCTAGTCAGTCGTCATACATTACTGAAAATATTAAAAATAAATTAAACTTAACTCCAAATTTCATTGAACCTTTGCGTATAGGTGGCATTAATGACATTAATTTCATGATTTCCAAAAGGTGTAACTTTACAATTCAGTCTTTAAGTTCTGATTACACAAAAAACATAAATTGCTTAATTATACCCAAAATCACAGGTTGCTTACCTAATGTTGACATTGTTTCCTCAAACTTACATTTACCTAAAACTATTCAATTAGCTGACCCAACCTTTTTTAAATCGGCCGAGGTGGACTTATTGTTGGGTGCAGATTTGTTTTATGACATCATTAATTCAGAGAAAATATTGCTTGGCCATAACTTGCCTATTTTGCAAAGTTCAAAATTAGGTTGGTTGGTAGTTGGTCCAACAGGGGATGTTGCTAGTTACAATAGCTGTAAGAGTTATTGTAATTTTAGTATACAAATAAGTAAATTTTTAACGAAATTTTGGGAAATAGAAGAATCACCCTGCATTCAATCTAAAAAAACTAAATTATCTCCAGACTATGACTATTGTGAAAAGTATTTTACTGAAACTACTCAAAGGCTAACTGATGGTAGGTTTTCAGTATGTATGCCACTACGTGATTCACCTGAAATTTTAGGAGATACTTACAGTATAGCGCGAGGCAGGTTTCTTAATTTAGAAAAGAAATTACTGAAAAATCTTGAATTGAAAGATAGCTATTGTGACTTCATTAGAGAATACGAATCGTTAGGTCATTTAACCAAAATTAATAAACCACAATTTGGCATTTTTTTACCTCACCACGCCGTAATTCGCGGAGGCAGCGAAACGACAAAACTACGCGTCGTATTTGATGCCTCGGCGAAATCCACCTTGGGCAAATCACTTAACGAAATTCAGTACATAGGCCCTACTTTACAAGATAATTTATATGACATAATTATTCGCTTTAGACAACATCGTTACGTTCTTACCGGAGACATACAAAAAATGTATCGACAAATATCTTTAAACATTTCACAGCGTCACCTTCAATTGATTCTGTGGCGAGAGAACCCTAATTTACCGATTGAAATCTTACAACTTAATACCGTTACCTACGGGACAGCGTCCGCGCCTTACCTAAGTCAACGTTGCCTTATGCAGTTGGCTCTTGAGTGTAACGATAATAAAATTTCTGAAATAATAAAACACGATTTCTATTATGACGATCTGCTTACGGGATGTGACTCTTTATCGGACTTGTTATACATTAAAAAAGCCATAATTCATACATTAAATAGTGCGTGTTTTCCTTTACATAAAATGCGTTCTAATTGTTCGTCAGTTATTACTGACCCAAATGACATTAAAAATTCACAATCTTTAGACCCTACTAAAACGTCAAGTGTATTGGGCTTACTGTGGTCACCCGACACTGATACACTCAAGTTTTCCGTTAATCATTCACATGACAATAAAATCACTAAAAGAAATATATTAGCAAACACTTGTAAAATATTTGATCCGTTGGGTATTTTAAGCCCCTGTATAATAAAATTAAAAATAATTTTGCAAAAGCTGTGGTTGTTGAAATCAGGTTGGGATGACCCCGTACCAGAGGACATTAAAAATACATGGAAAAACATTATCAACAAAATACAACTTCTTGGTTGTATTGCTGTACCTAGATATACACTATGTTCATTTGCTGTCGTAACTGAGATTCATTGTTTTGTAGACGCATCGCAGGAAGCGTATGGAGCTTGCGTTTATGTGCGATCCCTTAATAATAGGAATGAAATAACCATCAACCTTTTATGTTCAAAAACTCGTGTTTCACCACTGAAACCAACAACTATCCCGCGACTTGAATTGTGCGCGGCTTTGCTTGGCGCGCGCTTGGTGGCCAAGGTATGTGATGCATTACGCTATGATATACAACGGAAAGTTTTTTGGTCTGATTCATCGATAGTTTTAGCATGGATTAAAAAACAACCTAAGGACCTTAACGCATTTGTATGTAATAGAATAGCTGAAATCCATGAACTTACATCTAGAGAATCATGGCGTCATATACCTACGTCTTTAAACCCTGCCGATCTGGCCTCCAGAGGAGTGGAACCTGATCAGTTACAGAGTTCAGAGTTATGGTTTTCAGGTCCAACTTTCTTGAAGCACGATGAATCTCGGTGGCCGCAGGAACAACACATTAATTCACATGTTGTAAACTTACCTGAGCTTAAAGTACATACAAACATTACTTACATACCTTTCTTAAACTTTCAAAGATTTTCTAAACTTAATAGATTAAAAAATACAATGGCTTATGTCCATAGATTTATTTTTAACTGTCGTAATCCAAAAAATAAAAATACGGATAAACTTACTTTAGAAGAAATTAATTTAGCAGAAATATCTTTAGTAAAATTATGTCAACATGACTCCTTTTCTCATGAAATACAACTTATTAAAAATAAAAAACCATTACCTGCTAAGTGTTCTTTGTTACAGTTATCACCGTTTATTGACAGTAGTGGTGTGCTGAGAGTAGGTGGTCGCCTTCAGAATACTGACTACTGCTACAGCAAAAAACATCCAATTTTATTAGACAGCAAACATTATCTTACAAAGTTATTAATGGAAAACGAGCACCTACGTCTCATGCACGCTGGACCTCAGCTGTTGCTTAGTTCAATTCGCGACCAATACTGGCCTATTGGTGGGCGAGCTTTAGCACGTAAGATACTTCACAATTGCGTTTTGTGCACTCGTCTACGAGGCAAAACTATGGAACAGCTGATGGGTAACCTCCCAGCCGACAGATTACATCCGGGATATCCGTTTCAAGTATGTGGCGTAGACTTTGCCGGTCCCTTTCAAATATCATCAAAAAAGGGTCGTGGAAATAAAATATCTAAATGTTACCTATGCTTATTTGTGTGTTTTGCCACTAAGGCAATTCACTTAGAGATTGTTAGCGACATGAGTTCAGAAGCCTTTATTTTATGCTTACGCAGATTTATATCACGCAGAGGTAAACCGTATAAAATTTACTGCGATAACGGTCGTAATTTCGTTGGCGCGAATAGTGAATTGGGCAGGATGCTAAAATTATCTAGTTCCGTTTTTAGACCGATAGGGATAAGTTTTGAGGTTTCAAAAATATTAAAGTTCTTGATTTTTGGTATACAGTTCCAGGACCATTTACTTAACCTAATACATGATTTTGTGTCATCTTAGGTGCAGGGATAAGTATATATTGACGTTTTTGTCTTTTCAGACATTATCGGCCGAAAAGAAAATTAGAGACGATAATTTTACTTTCATGGGGATTAGAAAGTCGTATACGATTTACAAGAGGTTTTTGTGTCATCTCTCTCCGCGGGAATACTGTTATTTAACCATTACCTAAGATGTCGCCTCAGTAGCTCAAAAGAATATTAGAGTTGGTGAAATAAGTGTTATAAGTTTTAGATCAATGGTATCTTTTGTTTATAATGTTTTGTGTCAGATTCCTCCATGGTATTTTCAGAAACTTTCCTTTTTTTGTTCAAAACGCTGTTAAAGTCACAAAAGAAAATTCAAGTTATTAGAGTTTATGTTTTTATTATCTTTATGACATAACGAAACACTATTCAAAATTTGTGTCGTTTTTATCCATGGAAACTTATATTATTAGATTCAGTTTAAATCCGGAACATTTTGAAATTTGCCGCTAAGAGCAAGCGCATGGGACGCGACGCGACACGCGAGCGGTGTGTGTGATCTTGAGAGCGCCCTTACGTCGCTCGTCGGTGGTTTTCGTAGTGCAAATGTAAAGACGTACGTGCTGTTGACGGTACCTACATTGCTAGTCAAGAAGATACCTACTTAATTATTTTTAAGTAAGTTGATGACCAGACTAAGATGTTTTTTAGTAGTAGGTAAACATTAAATAAAAAGCAAAAAAAGAAAACAGGATTATATATCTGATCTAGGCAAGTAAGTAAGTATAATTTGTTTTTACTTTATACCACCTCAAGTGCCACTATTCTAAATGACAGCCTTTCTGATTGTTAAAATTGAAATTAGAAATCATGCACCCACTGTCAATCACTCGTTTAATACATTTTGTTAAGTTTTGCATTTCTAACCCATTCATTATTATTAATGAGAACCAAGAATACTGGTTCTTCTATACGATGGTACCGGTGTCAGTTAATTTGCGTCAGTACTGGGAGTCCCGAGAAAAAAATTTAACTTTGAATTCCCGGTACTTATCCCTATCTCGAATTCATTCATTTGAATATATTTATATTGAAGTTTACTATTAATGAGAACCGGTTCTGCGATACCTGTTAAAACCGATGCCAGTTAATGTGCCCCAGTAAGTACCGTACCGGGAATCTCGGGAAAATTCGTAACCAGGAGTACCTGGGACTATGCCCTAGCATTATTTATCGATGTTATATAAACATTATCTGACTTCTGACCTTTCCTTTGGCTAGCCATATTTGCATTGCAATCTCCTGAGATCGGAAACTTCCGGTTTTGGGGGGATTGTGGAGACAGGTTCATTTGCCCAGGTAGCTACTAATTAAGCATCATATCGTTGTTCACAAGTATGGAGAAAATTGAATATCGGGTCATCATTCAATGCCTTCCTAGCAAAGAAAATCCAGTATCCAGCCGTAGGGTTTGTGAGCCGATAGCGTAGCTTCATTGACGTTCATAGGTGCTTGTAACAGCATAGACTGAATAAATGATATTGAATTTGAATTTAAATTTGATGCACGAGCACCTACTGAACTGGTTCATGAACCTGTCTCCGCAGGCAGACTCTTAATAGCGCAATACAACTCTGCCCCCTTGTCATGTAACCCAAAAAGCTTCAGTTGACGACCGAGCAAGTCTATAGCTTTTATTGATATAGATGTAGAATCGTTAAATTTTTTCGCCCTGGCCTTTAGTGAAATAGCCAAGCCTATGCTAACTTACATCTTGTCCCTAATTCCCTAATTCGGTTGTCCACTGAGGCTGTAAGATTAACAGGATAAGAAACAGGTCAGTCCTTTCAACCTGAATCCTACTTTGAGGGATATGCTTGCTGATCATGCGTGTCATTTTCATTAAGTTTCAACTTTTAATGTTTCATTAAAATTTTAATTAGCATGAAAAAAGCTTTGCTTTACTGGCAAAGGTTTTTTTACGCTGAAATGGTTCCTCCAACTGTACCAAACGCAAACTCAGTTGTTTTCGAGAGTCATAACAGTCGTCTAGCTCGCAGGTTCGACGACTTCCTCACGAACAAGCCGGGTTCTGAAAAGGCTTTAGCAAACCAAAGACCACATCCATACGCTTCGGCAGGTTATACAGAAGACCGAGGAGTATAATTTGCTACTTTGCTTGGCGTTTGCGAACTATAAGAAAGCCTTCGATACGATAGAGACCTGGGCGGTGCTGCAATCTCTCCAGAGGTGCCAAGTGGACTATAGGTATTTCGAGGTGTTGAGGTACTTATACGAACATGCCACCATGTCTTACCGATTACAGAACCAGAACACAAATCCCATCCAACTTCAGCGAGGTGTGAGACAGGGAGACTTCATTTCTCGGAAACTGTTCACAGCTGCGTCGAAGGATATCTTTAAGCTCTTTGGACTCGGCATCAACATTAATGGCCAGTATCTGACATCTTCGTTTAGCCAATGATATAGTCCTTGCGGCTGAGACCTTGGAAGATCTGAACACAATGCTCGAAGATCTCCGTAGTGCTTCCCAAACATTGGGTCTTAAGATGAACATGGAAAAGGCGAAAATCATGTCAAATTCCCATGTTATACCCACTTCAGTTCACGTTGGGAACCCTACACTCGAAATGTTGACCACTACGTTTACCTTGGACAGACAATCCAGTTAGGTAAGTCCAACTTCGAGAAAGAGATCTCCCGTCGAATCCAACTCGGATGGGCAGCATTCAGGAAGCTCCATAAAATCATCGCGTCCAACTTACCGGAGTGTTTCAAGACGAAAGTCCATGACCAGTGTGTGTTGTCAGTGATGATGACTTACGGTAGTGAATCGTGGTCGCTAACTATGAGTATGCTCGGCGTTTCCCTACGTGATCGAATCTGATATGAGGAGATCCGTAGGAGAACTAAACTGATCAAAGCAACTGACATCGCTCGAAGGATTACTCTGCTGATTTGGCTGTGGGCGGGGAACATAGAGAAGAACCGATGGCCGCTGGGGCGGAAAGGTTCTGGAATGGCGACCGCGCACGGGACGACGCTACGTGGGTAGGCCTCCGACAAGGTGGACCGACGGTCTGGTGAAGGTCAAGGGAAGCCGCTGGATGCGGGCAGCGCCGGACCGATCGTTGTGGAGATCCTTGGGGGAGTCTTATACCTAACAGTGGGTGTCATGTGGCTTAAACGATGACTACGACTTGATGATCGAAGTACATCTTTAAGGGCGCTTTCAGTTTAGACGTTTCTTGTCGGATCGCTGCGGTGCCGAAGCGGTGCATTTGTCGTTTTGCGCACGGACGGTCGTTTGTTTCTATACAAAGCGCGCGGTGCGGTTACAGTGCGGCGTCGGTATCTATCTATTTTTGTGGCGGTACCGACGCCGCACAAAAGATATTTTTGTTTGTAGAAGTAGCATTGTTGCGAGCTTAACGCTTTATTATCTGATATATTTCGGTCTGATATGGACAGCTATACTCTTCCCCTGCCATTAGTCAATCATAAATACGAATATGTACTTCACAATATATTCCAAAGACTGGCGTTCAATGCGTCGAAATCGGCTAAGCGTTTTGATTCTTTTATCTTCTGCACCGCGCTAGAGTGTAACTTCTTACCTGTTCTTGTGTTTCCGAATACTTATAAACCCGGGGATTCTAAATCCCTAATGAATACCTTCTAGGCTCATCGTTGATTGTATGATACTCCTAGCTTATCATTAGGCGGTATAACAGGGCAGTGATCTATTTATCAGAGTGAGGCAGCAATAGCCAGACAGTAATATGACCGGTAATATGAGCGTATTTCAATAGTACGTTATAGTATAAAAGCTGAATTTTGTGTGTGTTACGCGGGGAACTACCAAAAAATAGTTTCACAGCAGCAGCACTTTCTATGGTTCTTTCATCTTGCGTCTAACATTTTCATTTATGCACACATTTTAAACAGCTCAATAATACAAAAAAGCTTTAGGGGTTTCTCAGTACCGGGAGAAGCGATATTCGCGGTTCTCTTAACGGAGTATCTTAACGGCTTGTCCGATTCTCATGAAATTTTGTGAGCGTATTGAGTAGGTCTGAGAATCGGCTACTATCTATTTTTTATCCCGAAATTCCACGGGAGCGAAGCCCCGGGGCACAGCTAGTATGATATATAAAAAAATAAAAACTACCGAAAAGCGATAGGTACCTGTAAGTAAAAGTGAAAATCTACTAAATAACTCATATAGGTATAATATCTGCTCAGCTATGCGACCGACGACCCGGACAGGGACACCCTGTCATTCTTTCACTTGCATAAAAGTAACAGTATTGAAAGTTAGATGTGACCTGCGTCTGCATAGTAGATTAACGCTTAATATAGACTGTGATGATAATCTCTACATAACCGAACGACGGCGTGTGTTCTTTCGTTCATCAATTCAATCCTTACCTAATCTGATCTAATCACGGGATAATCTAATTACCTATTATAGTAGGTACCGAATATAACCCGACTGAGACGGACGCCGCGATGTCACACGGTCCACGCGTATAGGTAGGTCGACCGCGCCGGGCTTGCCGCCTGCGCGCAGGCTGCGCTTCGTTCGCATCGCGCGCTATGTATGTACCTACTAACTTCGTGCGCTTTTTTGTATTTTTGTCTTAATTAATAATGCCGTGCATTAATATGACACAAATTCACACTGTCCATCAATCATGCATTTTTAATATCAAATAAGTAAATTTTAATAATTTTAATATTTTTTTAAAGCACTTATAGCTCGGACAAACAAAAAAATTGAAAATACTAAAATCCCATGCCTGAATCTGGCACAAATTTATTTAATGGGTTTATTTAAGTAATCTGCAGATTATGGTACTAGTTATTTAAACTCTAATTTTTTTTTGCCCTAGTTATTAATGTTCTGACTTTAAGTCACTTTCCCCTGGACGAATGTGACACAAACTAGGTTTGTACACTACGCAGGCTATCTTAAATTCAATACCATTGCGTTTTTTAACTTGAAATCAATTTTGTAAGTTTTATTTTGAATTATTTATATCCACCACAAATATTCGAATTTCTATAGATGCATAGGCAAGAAATGACACAAAACGCAAAAATAAGCTTTTTATATGCAAATACATCCACAAGCAAGTTTTTATAAACTTTAGAATTTTTGAAGGTTTTGCCTACAAAATAACTCAGCGCGATCGGTCTATTTCGACGATGTATCCGCAAGCGAAGGCATAATATTTTCATTTATTCCTCCTTATTCTCCTACAGTAGGTGGATTATGGGAAGCCGGTATTAAGGCCGCGAAATACCACTTGAAACGTATTTGTAACTGTAGTTTAACTTTTGAAGAACTCGGTACATTATTCACCCAAATTGAGGCTATTTTAAACTCCCGACCCCTTGTCCCTCTCTCACCCGATCCTAATGACCTCTCACCTTTAACCCCGGGGCACTTCCTGATAGGACGACCGATTACTTCCTTGCCAACGCCACCATCACCACGACATCCTAACCGATATGAGCTAATCGAAGAACTGCGACGTCACTTCTGGTCCAGATGGCGCAACGAATACCTAAGCGAACTTCAACAACGCAATAAATGGCGTCTTCGGCAACGCGATCTTCAGGTCGGAGACCTTGTGGTGTTCCGGGATGACAACACCCCTCCACTCAAGTGGAAGCTAGGAAGAGCAGTGCAGCTGTTTCCTGGCCGCGACGGAGTCTGCAGAGTCGCTGACTTTAAAACCATCAGCGGCATTGAAAGGAGGGCTCTTAACAAAGTCTGCCTCCTCCCACGACGCTGCTGGGGGCGGAGGATGTTCGAGACCGCTCGGAGAGGAAAGGGCGCGGGGAGGAAGATGCGCCGCGGCCCGCCGCCGCGCGAGCAAACACTGCGCCGACACACACGATTCATTCCCCCGCTACGGCCTCCTGAGTACGGCCGCGTCACCTTTACTTAAAAATTTTGTACACGTAAACCTATCCATTTATAAAGTAATAAATTCCTTAAGAAAATACCTAATTGTTTTCATGTCTTCACCTCAAACGTTGACAGGGCCCATACCAAAAATACTATTATGCATAAGCGCCGTATTTGCATTACATACGCAAAGCTTTGTGTTTTTATTCTGCCTTATTCTATTACTGACGTATGATTGGACTTTGAATAATATTGGATTCGTTTTTACAAATAAAGCTACTTCGAAAATGTATAAGCATGGTAATGTTAACAATTTGTACTTTCTGAAGTAATCCTGACAACTATCAGTGGGTTTTAAACTAAACATCGATCGTATTGATCGTTTTTGAATTTTGAAAATAATTTCTTTTTCAACAGAATTACCCCAAAAGATAATTCCATATCTTAACACAGATTCCACTGTACCGTAATAGGCAGTAACTAGACCATCAGTATTAAGAACGGGCGCTAATTTATATAATGCAAATGAGGCTTTGCTTACCTTCAAAGATATCTTTTCTATATGACACTTCCAGTCTAATTTATTATCAATTTGCAAACCTAAAAAGGTCGTATCATCAGTTACCTTTACGTCTTGAGTATTATGGTGAATGTTCATTTTCAAATTAGGTATTCTTTGGCTAAATTGCATCAGTTTTGTTTCTGAAGATTTATCTTTAAGTTGTTATTGTCTAACCACATAATAATAGATTTTAGTGTTTTATTTATATCATTTTCGTAAAAATCCTTATTCTTACAATCAATAGTGACTGTACTATCGTCAGCGTAAAGAGATACTGGTTTATCTACTGCCTTCGGTAAATCATTGATATACAATAAAAAAAGTAATGGTCCTAAAACACTTCCCTGAGGGACGCCAAACGTGATCGTGCGTTGAGGGGATGTATATTTTTGTTCATGTTTAGAGTCTATACTTACTTTAGAGATTTCTACATACTGCCGTCGATTTTTAAGGTAAGTCTCTAGGAGTTGTAAAATATTACCTCTTATTCCATAACAATTTAGTTTGAATAATAATTTGTCATGGTCAACGTGGTCAAAAGCCTGAGTCATGTCACAGAAAATTGCACAGACTGGATTTCTTTTGTCTACATTTGTCATAACAGTTACCAAGAAATCATATATGGCCATGATGATTGTTTTGCCTTTCCGAAAGCCTTTTTGCTCGTTGGCAAAAATATTATTCTTTTCCAAAAAAGAAAGTAATGAGTAATAAATGTATTTCTCAAAAATTTTTGAAAACAATGGTGACAATGCAATAGGCCTATAATTTTCCATGAGCTTTCTATCTCCCTTTTTATAAACAGGCTTTACCTTAGTAACTTTTAAATTTTCCGGATATACACCAGCACTTATTGCCATATTGAGGATGTGTGCTAAGTGCTCGCATATTATTTCTGCAATAAACTTCACTACTTTAGTGCAGATATCGTCATATCCTACACTATTGGTGTTTTTTAAACTCCTTATTATATTAAGTATGTCACTTGGTAGCGCTGGTTGCATAAACATGGAATTCATAATATTTGGCATGTCATAGTTATATAATTTATTGTAATTTATTACGGGTACAACTTTGTCTACAAAATAATTGTTAAAACTTTTAGAAATTTCATTGGAGTCAGTTATTATTTTATGGTTATACTTTTGTTCGGAAAACAAAGGTTATAAAATAGTGTAATGGTTTCGATAAAACAATCATACGCTTTATTAGGATCATTTTCTTTGTAAATGTCTGAGAAAGAAAGACTTTGTAGGCAGGCCTTAAATTTTAACATATTTTCCATACTGTAGTCACGTCGTGTAATGGTCCATTTATCAACGAGGAATTTCTGTTTAACTGGACATTTTAGTAGCTGTGCTGTATGATCAGATAAGCTGAATTCAATTACTTCAGATTTGCATCCTCTTTTAATATTATGGGCAAAATTGTCCAGACAAGTTCCACTAGATAACCGAGTAGGTTCTCGTATTTGTAATTTTAAGTTATGATTCATCAATAAACATTCAAATTCCAAGGCAACGTTAGTTCTTTTAAGTATATCCACATTAAAATCCCCAGCGATTATCACATGCTTTTTTACAAATTTATTTATTTTGCAAAGAAGTGCAGACAGTCTTTCAAAAAATTGATTGAGTTGTTTTACATTTGGAACTCTGTATACACATATTATAACTAAATCAAGTCTACACAATTCAACACCACAACATTCAAAAACTCCTTCAATAGACATTAGTTTAACGTCCGCGATGGGTTTACAATGATAGCCATTTCTTAATAAAATACAGGCTCCTCCTCTTTTACTAGATTTCCTACAAAAACTATCTGCTAAATAGTAATTAGGCAGATTTAAAAAATATTCATAGCCAGACTCCATAAAATGTTCTGTTAAACAAATAATGTCTACATATTGTTTTTTTTTTCACAAAGTTCATCAATACATACTAAAAGGTCTTCGGATTTTGCAAATACACTCGCAATATTTTGATGCATTATTAATACATATTTACTGACGAAAAAAATCAGAATCTTCAGTATTAGTCGGCATAACTTTTGTCATAGATGAATCTTCATATAAATAAATGTTGTCAAATTTAATTTCATTTACTAATTTATAAAGGTCATTAAATACAATCTGAATTCCGATATTGTTAATGTCACCAGTCTTATAATTAAACATTTTATAACTATAGTCAAGGTTAAGATTCGAGTCAAGAAGGTAAGCATGTCCATGGGTAGCAATGTCAAGATACAGTAAATTATTAAAATTCTCAATTCTCCAATTAAACATATCTTTATAAGCTGCACACTTATAAGTAGGCAAACAAATTATGACATTTGTATGATTAATTTTTTGCAGCGTTTCCCTTAAACTAAAGATTAACTTAAAATACTCGTGAGTAGTTTTAAAGTCTTCTTCACCGATCATCAACACAAAATAATCAATTTTTGTCAATTTCTTTGTTATATGCTCTACGTCATCTAGTAGGGTTTGAAGGCCACAATGAGTTTTTAAGTAATGGCAGATGCTGTACCGATCACCCTTGAAAGTTTGTTGGAGGGTTTCCAGGACTTTATTATTGTTGTTGGAGCTAAGAACGTGCAGTCGATGTGAAACTATGTCTGCATTTTTATTTTTGCATGTATTTGTTTCTTTCATTGGATGGCTTTTATTTGAGTTTTTCTTGCTAATATCTTTATTAATCACCTCTTTAGCGTAGTTTCCTTGTATATCCGTTTGTGTCTGTTTGTCACTCTTTTGTTTAGTGCTCGTTTTTGTTTTTGTTTTCTTTGGAATTGGACTTTGTGCAACTATCTTATATAATTCAGATTTTTTTGTTAATTCTTCATTTACACGCTTCAGATTGTTGTTTGCTATTGACAAGGACTCAATCTCAGCATGCGCACTATGTAGTTCTAATTTCAACTTTTCTATTTCCTCTCGTAATTTGAATAGTTGATCAATATTAGAAGCATCGAGAGAAACATCGGGCATACTATTTGTTGATTCATTTAAGATTTCTTCTATTGACATATTTGCAACCGAGGTATTTGCATTCGAGTCCGATTTAGTGCGATTGCGACGAAATGTGATGTTTTCTAAGAAATTCATTTTTTTATTTAAAGGCTGCTTGGCCGTAGTTTGTATGAAATGGTTTCTATACGCCACCCGCAGTTAGTCTAACTAAACTGTACAAAAATATTTTTCTTCCTTTTGGGTTTTATCCACTGCCGTCAAAGAAAGAGGTCGAGCAGTGCTGCTAGAACCACTCGACTACCAGTTGATTTAGGTTTTGTGTGCGAAATAAGTAGTCACTTGCGGCCGCGTAATACCGCTACTTCAAGCATGGATCGATCAAACTACAAGTAATTACTTGTTGTTTCACTAGATGGCGCTACGTGTCCGTTATATTGAATTTTAGTCCTTTTTTCCAGCACATACAATTCATAATCGTTTAACACTTATTTACATTTAAATGAGAATAACCGATGTTTTGACTGATATAAGATTTATAAAATATAAATGATTTTTCGATAACACTTAATAGTTATTTTTGTATTATCACTTCACTTAAGAGTTTTGACGATGTTATACATCGAAGATATTTACAGAATAACTGGTAATTTCACTGTTTTTACGTTCACTGTTTTTTGTAATTTTTTCACACATATATCAAAATTTGTCACAGATAACACTCACACGTGATATTTATAGGGTAATTAATCGCCCCACAAAAACGTACGACTGTAAAATGGTATTAACTATTTTTAAACCAAAAATAATCACGGAGCTAATGTTTACTTTGCGGCTAGCGCCATCTATCCGCTATAGTGTTGTACATAGGGCAAATTACGCTTGCACAGTTGGAATACTTCGCACTAGTTTTGCTTTTGCGCCCGAAACAATGTAGGCAGAGATGGACGTGGCGTAAAAAGTGTCCGATGTTACTTTTTAACATGGAGACCCTATTTTTTCGTAATCTGGAAGGTTGTTTGAAGGTATTTTCCATTTGTATATGTTATAAGTAAGTATATAAGTTTTTAATTTTGTGTAAGCAAGAGCACAGAAAAACATAACAATATCGCTAATTATTTCTGTATTTTTTTCTTTATAAAAATTCGAGTAACATATAATTTGTTTTTTAGTAATTGCTGTAGACAAGAATTACTAAAATACAAGTTATACCTACACAACATATTTTTTAACAATGTAAAAATTATATAACTGCAACCGCTTATAATTATTATTATAAGCTTTAATTATATATATTTTACGTTAAATGGCTTTGCTCTTGATCCCAATCAAGCCCAGGGACTAAGACAGGATCCACGATGGAGGCTAGTTCTTCGGGCGGTTTGAACGCCGTCAATGTCCTCAACATATTTATATATTTTTAGAGTAATAAAATTCTGTCCTCGTGTCCAGTTACGAATATAGGTCCCAGACGAGTAGCGTTTAGCAGCATAACCTTTATTATTTTCCCACTTATGCATGTTACTTTATATGTTGAGGACAATGACGGCGTTCAAACCGCCCGAAGATTTAGCCTGGAGCGAGCTAACCCAGAAGGTGCCTATTCACTCTTGCTTTGAAAGTGGCGGGGTTATAAGTACTCGGAAATACAGACGCAGGGAGGGAGTTCCACTCCTTTGCTGTGCGAAATATAAAAGATGCTGAGTAGCGCTTGGTGCGACATTTAGGGATATCAATCAAGAAAGCCTGCAGTGCGTCTGTATGTCCGATGGAAGATGGGGGATGGCGGTATGAGCTCATACAGCTCCTGAGCACACTCTCCGAAGTATAGTCTGTAAAAGACCGACAGACAGGCAACTTTGCGGCGGTGAGCTAGGGTGTGAAACTTGCTCTTCACCAGTTCTTTGTCGCCAATGAAAAAAACTTGGTTATAATGTCTATCTTAGTCATAATTAAATGTTACTACTTTTTAGTTCTTTCAGGGGCCTATCGCTATCTCTTAATGCAGTATTGTTTTAATCTTACTTTGCTATTTTGTACTACGAACCTCTTAAAGTAAGCTTGTTTTTTGACGGATGTTTTGTGTCGTCTTAATCGTCGCCTTCAAAGTGTGAAGTATGTCAAATATGACAACTTCAATTAAAGCAAAACGTTCTTGTGACATGATGGTTTCTAAAAGATGATGGTAGGCCCGCAGACCTTCTGTAGTCTGTTGATCTATGGTAACTGCATAAAACGCAGCAAGGACTCCACACAAGCCGCAATATTGACGTAACGTATATGAAACGCCGCCGCCGGTTTGCATTCCGAACGCAACGTAAACTGCAAACTTTGGTTGGAACTCCGCCGCAAAATTTGCCTCGTTCATATAATTAGGTACACGCCAAAAATAAATGCTGTTAAGGCCGTGACATAAGGAGAAATCAAAACTAACTAATTTTAGGTATTATTTTTTAATCTTTCTTCTTATAAGTATCTATTTTAATAAGTTGCTTGATAAGTTTAAAATCTAGAATATTTTTTCTAGTATATTATATATATTTTTACAATACTTTGACTAATGTTTGAGATGAAACAACCATCTAATTATAACTTTTTTATTGTGTATTTTACATTGCTATTTTTATGTGGCAAATATTAAACAAGAAAATATACTCGAAAAAAGCAACTTGTCTAATGTCGCTCTGACGGAGTCCCGTCAGACAGGGTCAGACAGCATTGTAAAATGCAAAATAAAAAAAATATTTAATCTATATTCTAGAATAGGGTTTGGAAACTTAACAAATCAATAAGGCATGATCGGTTTTAATAGAAAAAGTCTACTCGACTCACAAGCTGTTCGCCGGCGGGATTTGAACCCCTGACCTTTGCAAACCGGCATGCAGGCTGATTATCTAACAAAAAATCACCTAGCAACCAGTTTCATCTCTGTCATTACTGTCACATTTTCATACTGTATGACAGTCCAGTCAAAATAGCGACAAAACTGAAACAACCGAGTTTCCGTTAGATAATCAGATCTCCGGTCCACAGCTCTTCTAATTGAGAAATAAACATTTAATTATTAATACTAACTGAGCCACCGAACGTTTTGAGCAACCGTTGATTTTTTCTAGTACTTTTTACTTTTCTACGCTGTATACCAGCGCTGATTCATCAATGAAAGGAATGTCCTCGCATTTTTGGAAACATTCTTCTTATTTATTCTAAAATATTCCTTTCGAATGCGACGAAATAAGCTTTTACCTTATCTTTTAAATGTGCATCTAAGTAGTTCGTAATTATTGAAAAAACACTAAATTTAGGTAACCAGTCAAATGTCAGCTCGGTGCTTTCAGAAACTTTTGAATCAGATAAGAAAATTGTAAAATATAATATTGCGTTTTAAACGTCAGTAGGTATTACAAACTACTAGATACCTTCGTCTTTTTTTTTTAATTTGATGTATCCTTTAAGTCACTTTGCCACATAAATTTTTTTCGCGATTCGGAGCCTTAACGCTTTTTCCACGTAGGTAGTACCAACAAAATTGAATTTAGATGTTTTATTTTTGTTGCGTCTGCGCGAAATTGGTTACCAAACTTCTTTGTTTGAGCACTGATTGACTTTCATACTGTAGATGTCAAAGAGTAGAAAATGTTAGCGCAGTATACTTTAAAAGTTAATATTGCCTTGAGTAACATTGAATGGAGCCTTGGTATCATTTGTTCCTTAATAAAGAGAAAAAAAAACAAAAAAAATTACGTGTAGGCGAAAACTAACTCTTATTTTATCATCTAAGTTAAAGCAACTTTATTGCTTAGCACGGTAAAATGTATACATTTAAAGTTTATTTTTAAAATTATAAAATCTTCTGTGTCTTTTAACATATTTGGAAGTATAGATTTTTTTTTATAAAAGACGGGGGTGTCTCCCCGCCTTAGCCTTCATCATACCTGATGTTAGGTATTGATAAGGCTGAAGATGGAAACGAGCCTCTCCCGGAACCCTCAATCACTGAGGATTTCAAACAAATGATGTATATGATTGATACAAGTTGTTTTACGAATAATCTATCTATTTTTTATATTTTGTAACCACAAAGAATCACAAGCCTATATATTTCAGTGAGGATCAATATTGGGTCAGTATGATTGATATGAGAAGTTATGATCAAATTTTTGGCCCTGTAGAAAAAATATAGTATTAAATAAAATAAAAAACCTATAATCGGTTTACATAGAGGGAAATGTTTTATTGGCTTGCGGCTGAAATTTTCTAAAAATATAGACAGTAAAAATATTCTTTGCAAAACTGTGTTTTCCGCGAACTCTGACATTGTTGTTGCATTTGAAAAATGTTCAATGCATTCAGTGGAAAATACATGTTTTCTCTTATTCCTAATCGCGATGTACTAGAAAGGTTTTTACTACTCGCAAAAGCGAAAAACAATTAAACAATCTTTTTCAATTACTACCGGCCATTAGACTTAATGATCGCTTGTTAACTATGAAGTAGCTATATTTAGCATTAAAAGGAAAGGCTAAATTATTATCCGCCTAGTACCTAACTTGAGTAAGCTTGCTATTCTACTAATACTTTGAAAGAACGTCAGTGAAATATTTGACAAAAGTTTTTGATAAGTAACTGTGGCTCTATATTTTTTATAATATATTAATATGTAAACGCATCTTTTATCATCATCAGCCTGTGGACGTCCACTGCTTGTATTGTGGCGTTCAAAGGAGGTTATGTAGCCTACTGCTACCACGCTGGCCAGACGGGTTGGTAGAAGGTTTGTTTCAAGTTTTCCTTCTCTCGCACATGTTTTCAATGCGTCGAGCCTCTTAGTCGACTCTTACGACATCCCAGGCATGTAAGGGAGTGGTGACACTTGTATTCTTAGACCGTCACCACACGGCACATCTACGGCAAACGCATCTTTATATTCTAGTAATTTTAGAGTAAAACATTATCTTGTGAATGAAATGGCTTTATAAAATTAAATATTAAAAAAAAATAGTAATAATACGCGTAATATAAATAAAATATAAATTATAATTCATTCTCCCGATCTCTTTTCTAAAATAAAAATAGACTTAGATGAAAAAGGAGACCCCAGCCATTGGTAAAATAATTGTTAAAATGATACCAAATATTTTTTTTTTTACATTTTTCATTTTCATATAGGTATATAAAATCCGGACAAGTGCGAGTCGGACTCGCGCACCAAGGGTTCCATACCATTATTATTAATATCGAGCAAAAAACGGTAAAAAAATCACGTTTGTTGTATGGGAGCCCTACATATTTATTTTATTCTATTTTTAGTATTTATTGTTATAGCGGCAACAGAAATACACTATCTGTGAAGATTGTCAACTGTCCATCTATTACGGTTCATGAGATATAGCCTGGTGACAGACAGACAGACGGACAGTGGAGTCTTAGTAATGGGGTCCCGTTTTTACACTTAGGGTACAGAACCCTAAACAGCACTTACTGATCCGCAATGTGCTCAAATGTGGAGCGATAACCTTTTTTTTTTTTTTCTATAAAATGACAACTCAATATTAAAAATATACGGACCAAAGTATTATTATCTTCGTAAGTTCGTTTTCTTTCAGACGTATTTACATTATTTATTAATTTGAACAATGCTGTAATATATTTTTGTCTCTATCATGGAGACTCTATATTGTATTAACCTTCATTGTTATATCTTTGTACTAATTAAACCATAAATTACATTCATGAAAGTCACGTGAATAATAATAAAATTTTTACTCTAAAATACATAATACCGGCTCTGTGTGGGCAGTTGCAAAGTAAAATTTATTTTCTGCTAACACGGCCGACGGCGATAAGAGACACGAACTAAACTAAAACATTACCATTTTCACCTTTAAACTGTAAAAATAATGAAATATTTTTGATTTTCTTTTTAGCTAAAAAAAATTCTAACTTGTTCACTACCCAACAAAATTCTGGTCAGAAAATACGACCAAAAAATTGCTGGTAAATGTATTCATATTTAGGATAATAAATGAATGATTGTAAAGTAGACCTAATCCACCACAAGCTTCTCACAAGGTAATCGTAACTAATATTATAAATGCGAAAGTGTGTCTGTTTGTCCTTCCTTCACGCCTTACTAAGTAACCAATATTAATTTGATTTTTGGTATAGACTTAGTAGAAAGAGTAACATAGATTACTTTTTATCCCGATATTCCCTTGGGAATGGGAACGCGGGTGAAACCGCGGGCGGAATCTAGCGATTCAATAAAAAAGATTTCAAAAGTCATTTCGTGACCACGACCCATGCAACTTGGACAAATCATTGGGCGTTTTAGTATAGTATGGGTATCAATGCTATCCTTCTCAAACTTTTATTTATTTATACTTTCGTAGGTATCACGAATACGCTAACTTTAAACTGATAACTATAAAGATTAACCTTTTAAATTAGTACTTAAATTACTATCTACGTCAACAAAAGCTGAATCAACTAAATTGGAAACTTCATAAAGTTTAGAGCGCTCGCAAAATAACGAGCGTTAGGTCGTTAGCGTTAGAACAAGTTACGACGTGTCCACGAAATGGGTCAAGATGTCACGTCGTACGTAACGTGCACAACGGCTGCTACGTAACACGCCACCAAACACGCAGCTACTAAAGTGTAGATATGAAAACTCTTTTACTTTTCTGTATTAAATCGCGCACGTTTGCAGATGATACCTGCTTAGTGGCAGCAGACAAAGACCTTCAAAAAAGCAGCAGATCGCCTACAATCCGATCTTAATTCGCTTGCCAAGTGGTGTCACGGTCTGGTACCAAATACCGACAAAATAAATGCTTCATGCTAAATCACCATACTTATAATATTGTCCATATAAAAACATGACCACAGCTGTTGTTTGCATAGAAGAAGTAACTACCACCAGTGCGATTGTCCCGAGGTACAAAATGTCTCCACTCAGACTTACCTCGGATTAGTGTCAGATAGCAAGTTGAATTGGGTTGCTCATATAGAAACTTTACGCAAAAAAACTTCTTTGCGAATATAACTATTCTTAAAGACAGAATCCCGTTTAAAATTAAAATGATGCTATATAACTCACTGGTCGAATGTTATGTCCAGTATGGACTAACCAGCTATTTATTTATATATTTGGACAACCAACAAAATCATACAACTTAAATGCTAGGAGTTACAGCCAGTGGTAACAAGAATTAGTGCTGTCTTTCTTAAAGGTTGCGGAAAGCAAACTTGTTAAAATAACAGTTGGGAGCATAAGGCGTCCGTTAAATTAAAAAAAAAATACAAAAATTTCTTACTAAAGCTAGTAACTTCACGAAAATGCCAGGATAAAAATTTAAATAAAGAAAGCTGTGCCTTATTCAGCCAGGCAAACTATAAATTAAAATACTAATACTTAGCTTGATTTGACAATTTCTTTTTAAATATAGGTAAAATTAGTCTAAAAATATCAATTTCCTTATTTTTACTAACAGAATTGTAATCAGCTTAGAGTCTATTTATAGGAGAGAATAAGCCTAGGTTAGTTTTGGAGCGTTTTGGTGTAAACAAAGAGTATCTGGAAAGCCGTGGGAGATTATGAGTGATTCTGATATTTAGTTTTTGAAGCAGTTGCGGACAATTAATATTACCATTGACTAATTTATGGAGGAATGACAGGTTTAAAATTTTACGGCGATTCTTAAGTGAAACCAAATTGAAATGAGTTAAACGGTCAGCATAACTATTAAACTTCTTAGCCAAATTAAATTTATCAGACAGCTGTACATGAATCTTTTTTGAAGCTATGGTCGAACTCACAGACCTATATCGAGATAGACGAAAAGAGCGCTTCAAACTGTATGAAAACCTAGCGTGTCGACTTTTTCGTACCTACGACGATGTCATGAGCGAGATTTAGTGATGTGTAAATGTTATTGACGAGCTCTTGCAAGAAAGCACTGCACAATTAACCATTTTCGTTTCTGAGTGACGCTTGTCTTCATGGCATTGGTCGCAAACGGACTGACTTAAATCGTAAAACTTTGGCCGTGGATCAAACTTTTGGCACGCAAGGTACACTTTTACCGTCTATCTCGATATAGGTCCGTGGTAGCACCTATACTTTTTACATTAAGCAAAATCTTAAAAACTAATGTGGAAGCAAAAATTAAGTTAAAAGTATTATTATGATGATGATGGTCTTTTCAAATATTGTAAAGTGATTCCGGTCCAAACACGATTCAAATACAAAGAAAATATGATCATCACAATAAATCAAAGAAAATTATTGTGATCCTAAATACCAGAATAAAGGGGCACGTCCTGCACGCACACGATCCTCCGTTCGGAATCAGCAGTAACGATCAGCCGAGCATCAACAAATTCAGAGTAATTTAGCACTGATTGGTCATTTCTTCGCCCGGAGGCTCCGTTTCATTCATTTGCAATGAATTTTGATATGATACGATAAAACCGACAAACCGATAAATACTGGTATTTAGCACTAAAACAGTCTCGAGCACACACTGTTTACGTTGTTACGTATGTCAAACAATCAGAGTAAAGTATGCTTTTCGTCACACGCATACGTACAATATAACGAAGAGATACTTAATATGTATAAATCATCGAAAAATCATCCGTTTTATTGCAAATCCAATTATCCGTTTACAATAATTCGACGGTTCATAAATATCCTCGATTATTTACAAAAAGACGGTGACAGATGTGAAAACTGTTTGTTACCTCTGTAACAATAAAATTATTCCATTGCTGGACAAGTTCAAACATGTACGCGAAATGGGTCAAGTACCCCTATTACGAGTTTGCTTAACATGACATTTACAGGACTCGTGAGCGTAGACTTCGGATACACTGCTCATGTCGGTAAAACAGTCGCTAAATATGAAAGAGACAGAGCTACATTTTACATTAACGTTTACTGTAACGTCGAGTTTGCCAAACTCGTAATAAGCCTAAAGCTCAAGATAGCATGTCATACGTAACGTGCTCAACACGCTTCCTAATAATACACAGCCGCTAAGTGTAAGTATAGAGTTTTCATATTATGAAAGATTTAGTTCTATGTAAGTTAATACCAGATCGCTTTCTTACTGCTCCGTGTAAGCAAAAAGCTTTGATAGCAAAGCCTGTGGCTATATCTACCTACACTCAACATCAAGTGTCCTAACTAAACATTTTTTTAGTTTCATCACGTGTCTATTTAAAATATACATTAAATATTGTGTATATTTTTAAGTTAGATACATACAAACGACGAAAAAAAAACGATGTTTACGCATGGGTGCTAAGTTGTGCGAACCTCATCACTGTCCGTGTGGCAAAGATGTGGACCAGTTCGGACTTCGGACGCCATGGGCTAACCTGTGTCAAGAGCGCCGGTCGCGCTTATCGGCATGGTGCGATTAATGATCTAATTAAATAAATAAATATTCGCATACAATCACACCAATTATCTAGTCCCACGTTAAGTTTTATGAAAAACTTGTGTTATGGATACTAGATAACGGATAAACATACATATATACTATTTTATTTTTTTTGTAAATACATACATAATATACATATTAAACACCCAGACCAAGACAAATAGACATGTTCATGCTCACAAATATTAGTCTTGTCCGGGGATCGAACCCGGGACCTCTGGCGCAGAAGGCGGGGTTAGTACCTCTGCGCCAAACAGATCGTCAAATTAAGCGTGCCCTCGGCACTGCTTCGATCCTATCATCTCTGGAACCTTGTGGTATACAGGGATGATGGTAAAAGACCCGATGGTGAGACCTTAGTGCCCTGGTTCTTGGGGCGTGATACAACAATATGGGATACAACTTGCTTAGACACGTTAGGTCCTTCCCATATACGTGGTACGTCTTCAAGAGCTGGAGCCGCGGCAGAGTAAGCTCAGTTCCTCAAGCGCCGCAAATATTCGTCGCTCTCAGTAAGCCACGAACTTGCGGCGCTTGCCGTAGAGACAATGGGCACTTAGTCGTCTGACACCAAAAAGATTATCAAAGATATTTCCAAAAGACTGGTCACCTGAGGAGACCTGAGAGCTGGTGCCTATCTTGACCAGCGGCTGAGTCTTTGTATTCAGCGGGGCAACAGCCCCAGTGTTCTCGGAACTATGCCACGCGGCTGTGAGTTGGACGGCGTTTTTTGTTATAGTATAATTAATTATATATAAAAGTTTATAGATTTTTCTACTGATTTGTAAATGATTAAATAAAAATAGTAAAAACGACGAAATAATAGTTCAAAATGTCTACGGACTAAAGTTAATAAAAAAAGTACTGATTAACTTCGAAATGAACTTCATGCTATAAAAATTATCAAACTATGATGTTTAAAATAAAAATAAAAATCTCAATAACGCTTGTGTTATCGATACTACCTAAGTAACGGATAAACGTACTCTTTTTCTTACATAATATACCTACACATTAATAAACACCCAGACCGACATGTTCATGTAGGTACACAAATATTTCTGTAATAAAGGACGCCCTCAAGTACCACCGTGTTCCATTGTACCTGAGGAAAATTATAGAGTCCTACCTTGAGGACAGGCAAGTCCTGTATGTAGATGCGGAGGGCCGCTTGGTGACCAGGACGATGACGCGCGGGGTTCCACAAGGATCGGTCTTGGGACCACTCCTTTGGAACCTTGGCTACGATTGGGTCCTCCGTGGAGTCCTCCTCCCAAAGATGAACGTCTTCTGTTACGCGGATGACACTATGATCACTGCGAGGGGCGGAGACTACTGGGAGGCGAGGCGACTTGCTGGCGTAGGAACCCAACTGATTATGGAGAGGATAGAACTCCTGGGACTTGAAGTGGCGGTTCGGAAAACGGAAGTAGTTTTATTTCACGGTTCCAGAAGGCAACCGCCAGCAGGAGCAAACATCGTGGTGGCCGGGGTTCAGATCCCCATAAAGCCGCACATTAAATATCTTGGGCTTATCTTGGATGGGCGCTGGCAATTCACGGAGCACTTCCGTCAGCTGGCGCCCAGACTTGAGAAAGCAGCGGCGGCCTTGGGGCGTCTCCTCCCAAATATTGGCGGCCCAAACTCTAGCTGCAGGGCGCTATTTACGGGAGTGATCCGGAGCATGGCCCTATAT
Organism: Chrysoteuchia culmella; assembly: GCA_910589605.1. Classification (NCBI taxonomy): domain Eukaryota; kingdom Metazoa; phylum Arthropoda; class Insecta; order Lepidoptera; family Crambidae; genus Chrysoteuchia; species Chrysoteuchia culmella. Next base: position 16,869,110 of record OU342653.1, read on the forward strand.
GGGGCTCCGGTATGGGCCGATGCCCTTAACGCCGAAAATTGTTGTCTTCTGAGAAGACCTCAAAGAGTCATCACCAACCGTATGATCAGGGGATATAAAACGGTCTCCGGTACGGCAGCGTGTGTTTTGGCAGGTACACCCCCATGGGAACTCGAGGCACAGGTTCTCAAGAGGGTGTACCTGGCGAGGAGGCAGTCGCAGAGACGCGGGGAACAGATGGCCCCAGAAGAACTTGCGGCGTTAAAACGAAGGGCGGAACAGGAGCTGATGTCACAATGGTAGTTACAGCTCGAGACTCCGATAGCGGGAAAGCGAACGGTGGAGGCGGTGCGTCCGCTAATCCGGGAGTGGCGGAACAGGAGTCATGGCACACTGACATTCCGCCTCGTGCAGGTGCTAACCGGGCATGGATGTTTTGGGAAGTTCCTGCATCGTATCCGCAGGGAGGAGTTGCCAAAATGCCACGGGTGCGACGCGGCTCTGGACACCGCGCAGCACACACTAGAGGTGTGTCCTGCGTGGTCGGGGTGGCGTCGGGATCTCGTGGCCGTAGTGGGAGGGGATCTCTCCTTACCCAGCATCGTCAGTAAGATGCTGGGTAGTGACAGATCATGGCAAGCGGTAGTATCCTTCTGCGAGGATGTTATCCTCCAGAAGGAGACAGCGGAGAGAGTTCGAGAGCAGGACGCCCATGCGGCCATTCTTCGCCGTAGGCGGCTGAGAGGAAGGAGGCGACGGTATGATCGCCTCATTCCCTAGGGAAACCTCGTTGGTGATGGTAGGTGTACTATCCCGGAGGATTCGCTGCTCCGCTCGCCTCTCTAGGGAGAGGTGTCGCCAGGAGGAGGCGCAGTAGCTGTGGGGGTTTGGCGGCGGGACGGGGAATCCCGTCGTCCAGCTAGGACCCCCCGTGGTGGATGGGCGCGCCAGGTGTTCCCGCGCGCCCAACAGTAGTGGTAGTCTGGGTCACTCCACCGACCCAGAGAGGAAGGCCCAAGAGGGCAGACGCGGGGCGGAGACCCGGTAGACTGCTACCCTTGCCCCGGTAGTCTCCGTCCTTACGCGAGGAAGGAACACCTAGGGGGTTTTAGTGGGTCCGAGTCCCACATAACCTCTCTGTCTCCCCGGACGGGGGGGTATGCGCGGGCATTTCCCCCTGGAAAAAAAAAAAAAAAAAAAAAAGGTACACAAATATTTGTCATGTCTAGAAATCGAACCTGGGCCGTCTTGTGCAGAAGGCATGTATCCCCTACTTTAGACAAGTCGTCATCCCTGAAAAGCCGTAATAAGTCCCTGTAATCATTCATACTACTACATATCTCGTTCTAATTCTACACGGAAAAGTAATGGCGAGCCATAACTAGGTAAGTATATGGCGGAAAGTGCTAATATTAGTTTTACATAAATCTCTTCCCTGATACAATAGAGCAGGTACTCGCAAAAGCCGTATTCTAGACCTGGTTGAATATGCAAGGCACAGCTCGGTCAAACTTGCAGGAGCCAAGCCTGGAATTATTCACGAGCAATTTTTATACAAAGCTGTTAAGCTGATAAAAAATGTTACCTACGAACTCCTCAGCTTAAGTTTACACCGCATATTGTTGAAGTAGTTTTTCAGTTTTAGCAAAAATGGAAAGTAGCTAGGTTTTATTGCAGGCTTCCTAAGCGGTTTAGAGCTTGCCGGTTGGGAGTACTTTTTTTCTTTTCTTTTTCTCGTTCTTTTTTTTCTGGGATGACTCTTAGCCTTCATCATACCTGATGTTAAATAATAATAAGGCTGAAGATGGAAGCGATCCTCTCCCGGAATCCTCAAGAACTGAACTGAGGAACTGGCTATCTTATCTCTAACTGCCAGAACACGACCATGCTGAAAACATTGTTGTTATAGACATTAGTCTTTGTATAAACGTTGTTGTTATACTTTTCTGAGATGCCGGGTTCTCTCTCTACCTGAGAAATGATTAATATTGTAAAAGTTCGGATGGTAAGATCTGTTAATCAATCACGCAAAAAGGAAACTTTTGAGTAAGTTTCGAGGACGTATCGTCAAAAAATGTATGACATATTGAGCAGCGTTCCTACCGAAGGTAAACGGAACTACATTTTTGACGATACATCCTCGATACTATTTAGAAAGTGTATAAACATAGGATAGAATTTCCAAAATACGGAGAATGGAGTCGCGGGCGGAAGCTGGTTTTCTTTTTATAACTTTTTAATTTTTGAATTTTACAATTCTTTTTTATGTGATAAATATTAAACAAGAAAATATACTAGAAAAAAGCAATTTGTCTCATCTCGCTCTGACGGGATTCGAGCCCGCATCCTTGGGAATCCAGCCCAATGCACTGACCAATTATGCTACAGAGACCTATGTATTATCTATTATCCTGTCTAGCGTTGAAAATGACATGTAAAATACATTGTAATTGTATAAAAGGAAAATATTCTAATAACTGAGTATAAGAAAATTTCCTTCTTATATTAAATATGTTTCAAGATTGTAGATTTGTGTTTGGCATCGACATGTTTCTTTGTAAATGTTGTTGCTTCTGTTAAAGCTGATAAGTTTCTTGCGGCCGTTCTTCTTATCAGTTAAAAGATGTCCTGAATGGTTGATAGAAAAATTTGACGATTCGAAAGCACTTATCTATAAGTCTACTTGAATAAAAATCTTTGACTTTGACTTTGACATGTATTTTATGTGTCATTTTCAACATTGGGTTTTGTAGTGCTGAAAATGTCATTTTCAACGCTTATCCTGTCCATCAGTTTGTATACGCAGTAGTTACATAAGCGTATAATTTACCCAAACCCTCTTAAAACCCAACGTCCACCACGTTAAATCTCAAAGTCACTAACGAAGGGAAATCCGAAACTGCAATTGTGCTTAACGCCGTTTGCGATATTGCGTTTCAAAGGCTTCTAAGTCATTACCATGGGGGTGCTGAGGGTCCTACAGGAATGCGTCGTGGTACTGCACGTCTTACACCAAAGACCGGGTTTAATACCGTTTCAGTTTGTTTAATGAGAGCCGGTTTCACCGACGGCCAAGCATCTAGACGTCTTAATAGTCTCTCGTTTCAGAATTCGAGTTAAACGCTCATAGTCTTAGAGCCCAGATCCAAAAGACTTACGTCATAGACAACCATAATTTTCCTTATATTATATATCTGCTTCAACGTACCTTGTTTGAAATATTCTAATTAACTTAAATTGTTTTGGTACTGCACAGTTTTTAACAATACACTTGAAGACATTTACACTTAGTTTTGTATTACAAATGTAAGTCTAAGATAAAGCGTACAGTATAGCTTAGTAAGGTTTCTATTAAATACTATAGGTTTACCTGCAAAATCCCGAGAAAGACAGCTCTTGCCCTTGTTAGGCCAATCATACATATTGTTTAAAGATACCGCAGATGATAATAGTTTTTTCTATAATATTATGTTACGTTCAAAGACCGAGAACCCTGATTAAACGAAAAAACAGTGGTGTATTGTGTTCACTGTAAAACATCCCCATCGCGAAATTCGTGTTAAACACGCACATACTATGCACGCGTTCCACTGCGTGTAAAAAAATAAAAAAACTGTTTTGTTTTTAAATGAGCTTAGTATGTGACAGTTGTGTGTTGCACCGTTACATTTTCCGTCATTCTTAAAGTTAACGGGGTTGCAATTTTATAGACAAGTATTTTCCCAAAAAAAAATGGTTGGGTAATACATTCTCATATGACAATACTTAAAGTCAGCTACTTATATGTTCTCTCTGACAGTGAATTTATCTGACTGACGTTACGTCTTTTTGGCAGTTTTGTTTTTTTTCTGATTTATAAATTATTTAACCCATCAAAACACCTTTTGTTTATAATTGACCTAAATAAATAATGGACAATGCAGGATCAACTGCTGGTATCTCGTGTTACCGTTTAAAGTAAGTTAAACTTTGATTCCATGTTGTGAAATAATAATATTATTATTTTCAATATCAACGACTAATATTATTATTTTCTAGAAGAAAAAATATTTTTTAGAGAAAGTAGTGCCAATTTTACCGAAAAAGAGAGTGGTCGATTACAGTAACTTGTGGAGAAACACAAGCATGTGTTAATATGCAAAAAACTGAAGAAATCAAGAAACATAAATATTTGAAAATATGAAAAGATGTGCTTAAACAGGTACATAGATATTATTTTACTTTGTGTTACTAACGCAATTTAATTCACGTTAGGCGTTACACTTTGACGTTAAAGGCGCTTTTATGTTCTAGATGGAAATGTGTTTAGAATGGTGCTGGTGCTTTTAGTGGTTGGTTCTGATATCCGTAACATTTCTATATCCAATCAATCTCTGTAACTTTTCTCTGATATCTCCTAAATTCTATTATGAAGGGATTTTTTTTATTTGCGCTCTATTTTAACATAAAAGTCAATAAAAAACAACCATGACCACGGCAGCTGTAAAGGTGCCGAAACGTCGGGAAAATCAAAAAACCCCTAAAAAACCTAAAAATACGGACAATTACAACTTAGTTCGTGGAAATATAGCGCGTTTGATATCCGTAAAAGTTATGTTATACAATCTTAGAGAGAGAAAAAGTTTTGAAGGGTCTACACTACACAGCATAACAAATTGCGACACAACAAACAAAAGCAATAAGCACAAAATATAAAAAATCAAGCTAGAAAGGGATTTGCTTCAAGAAATAAAACAATAAAGTCTTTTTTGTCCAATTTTCAAATTCGCGTAACTTGAGATTATTTTTTATAGTTTTTTATTTATTGATTTGTGCTATACATACAGAACATAATTTAACACCTTTTCACCTTAAAAATTATATTGGATAAATAAACGTTTGTTTAAAGTTAATCTGGAATCATACTCGCAAGATGTATGTTTGTGTAAGATAAGGTTAAACACAAATAATTTGCGATCAGAAAGAACTTTCCATAACTCATACAGTTGCATAGTGGAGAGTCTAATAGGTTTTAATGCCATTACTTTCAAAACTGCCGGTTGAGCTCGTTTTTTTTTCTTTTTTTTTATCAAAAGTATAAGTATAACAAAGTATAACAAAAGACATGATATTTAGTTTACTCACCGCTACAAAAGCCGTTTCGGCTTTAACTGTGGCAGAGGAATTTTCAGCTGCAAAGAAGAAGTTGAATTGTGTCTTTTCCGGGGCTCCCACGACAGTGATGCAGTAGGCCAATAATGATTGAGCTAAAGAAAAATAAATTGTTTTGAGCGTGCCATCACAGCACAGCCTCTGAATTCGCGGAATACAAAAGTGAAATCTTGTTTTCGTTAAAACATAACACTGTCAACGACAACACCCAAGTATTTTACGTGACTGATCCGTAAGATTGGAATACAGTTATAAACAGTACAAGACGTTTGATGTTCAGATGGGCACAGCCTTTTATGCGAAGATACTAAAAAGAGTCGGGTTCAGATTGCTGCTACAAATGTTATAAAACAAGTTTTATTATGATTTAGCAGTAACTTCATCATCATCATAAAAACGTAAATAACTTTTAAACTTTGAAATATTTTTAGCTTCCTGAAATAGACTAGAGGTTAGTTTACCACCCCTCTCAGAGTTCACTGTGAGTGCATGCCCAAGTAACACGCATGTAAAGTGCGCGCGGGTCTGAGGGACCCTACTAGGCATACAGCGTGACTTCTTTTTTGCTAAGTAAATGTACACACGTTTGCTTGAGTTTCTTGTAATTTTCGTAAATCATGAAGAAATCTTTTTTTTTTTTGTAAAAATATCCAAACAATTGAGTGACGCTGCAATTATCTCGTTTAAATGTATAATTTTGATTAAAAACTGCGAAGTCTATTTCTTGTTGTTTTAAAAGCAATACTTTAGTTAAATAAATAAACAACTTAAATACATTAATGTTTGTACTTTTAATTTATCTTCTACAAATATAATAAATATTATTGCCAATTACAAGCAACACGAAATCTTTAGCAAATTTATTAATGTTAAAAAAATAATTTTCAAATTCGGGTCCCTCAGACCCACCAGGCATACGACGTGAATTCAATCTACCAGGCATACCAAAGGTTAAAGCTTTTCAACACAGCAGTGCTGCCTATAGTAACACATGGCACTTATTGTTGTTGCACATTGAGTCCTTCTCGTGTTTGAACGTAGAAACCCTTTTTCCAGCAGCCAAATGAAATTCAAAATCTGTCCCACAGTCCACGATCACCCTATTTTCGGTCTATCTATTCTATTCGATGTCTATAAATTTTTTTCTTTCGCAACAGCAAATATTGTGTACAAATTTATCGACCAAAGTCCTAAATAAGATACGCTATGCTAATAAATTAATTTGTGTTATAATTACGAGTTACATACTTAAATAAAACTTTTAAATCGCTAACAAAAGATTTGCCGACGTTGCGGTTGACGTCGCGTGTGGGATCAAGACGGCAGCGGCACTGTCGTTTGCGGTTACCACCGTCTGCGGTCTGCGGCTCGGTTGCCTATGGCACCTTAACTTTTGCTACTTGTAATGACGTTGCTTTTACGGACTAAGGATCTTATACTATAAGGGTTTGCAAATGGAAAATTAACAACTTATCTGTAGGTACACCTTATGTAGCTGTATCTAAATATTAGTATTTGGTGAATTGATTATGACATTATTCTCAAAGCAAGTATCGAGGAGCAACTTCGAGTTACTTATATACCTATACAAAAACTAATTTGTTACAAAAGCTTTATTTTGACACTCACTTTTACTTAAATATGTATGTACCTATGTCGTTTCTTCCATACTTAGAAATGTCTCTTTGTACCCAGAAGCGAAAGAATTGTTATAAGTCTTTGTAAATATCAGAATTTGTAAAACATTTTCATTTGGCAAATACCTTCAATACATATTAAGTACAAAACTTCATTAAACCACCTCCGTTTGAAACTTATCGAAGTACTTATTTCTAATATTATAAATATAAAGTTTGAATAGGGATATTTTAATTAGTACTAATAGTGAATGTATCAAATGAACTCGAGATCACGAATTTAGTTCGAACATAGTAGAGAAAATCCAACAGAGACTATGTCTGTCCAATTATTGTTCCAAGTTTCCAGACTAAAACTATAATTATGCTCTATGAACTAATATTATCACTCACAGCTCTTTCAAATATGAACCTCTATGGTCTGAGGGTCTATAAAGGACGCTAAAGCAATATTGCTAAGTGAATTCCCTGACAATTCATTTACTTGTTTATGCAAGCAGGCATGCAAGTAAGCATGTAAGCAGGCATGCAAGTAAGCTTGCAAACAGGCATGCAAGCAGGCATGCAAGCAGGCATGCAAGCAGGCATGCAAGCAAGCATGCAAGCAGGCATACAAGGCATGCTTGCATGCCTGCTTGTATGCTTGCTTGCATGCCTTCCGTTGGGCGTTAGGACAAGAAACCTTTATACCTAATGAATAATATGTATTGAAATCACCATAATACTGTAAAATATTTTTTTAAGTGCTAGGCTTGAGTTTTTATGGCATTTAAAGTATAGGTATTCGATTGCTAATACTTCACTTCCTCGCGCCGACACTACTGTGGATCTTGGTGTTCACCTGGATAATCAGCTATCTTAATCATCACATTGACCGGATAGTAGGAAAGGCTACTGCGGCGCTTGGTTTTATTATCCGCAACAGTAAGTCTTTTAGTACTATGAAATCACTAAAGATTCTCTATTGTGCTTTTGTCAGGAGTCATTTAGAATATGCCAGTCAAATTTGGAATCCTAATTATGCAATACATGCCTCAAGACTGAAGAGAATCCAGAGGAAATTTACTAGATTTCTATGTTTTAAGTTCAAAATTCCTGCCAAGGCGTATGAGGATCGTTGTTCACGTTTCCATCTTCTTCCACTTAAGAGCTGAAGAAAGATTTCCGATCTTCATTATCTGATGAAAATAGCTCAAAATAAAGTAAATTGCCCTGAACTTGTTTCCAAATTAAAATTGAACAAAGGTACCATTCCGACACTGTCGTCTAAGAAATCTGTTCCATGCTCCACTCGTCCGCACGATGCAACACAGAAATGTTTTTTTATATTCGTATCAGTAACATGTTCAACAGTATTAATAAGCGAGACATTAATTATCTTAACCTATTTTGTGATAACTTGTCAGCTGTTAATAAAGTTTTGAGTAGTTCTGTATAGTGTCTATTTTAATTATATAAAATTAATATGGATTAATTAGCTGTATGCCGAAAGTAAGCGTAAAACAGTTATTTCACTTATTGCTATCTGTGGAGGCTTGTAAATGGCTCTTAGTAGTATAATTTATGTATCTACTTTGTAATGTTACTGTAAGCCCCCCAAATATTGTAAATAAATAGGTAAAATAAAATTAATATGTGAAATGTTGGTTAGATATGAATGTTATGTAAAATGAGCATTATATCATTTAATCAAATATTTATTAGGCCAATAGATTTTTATATCAAATGGAATTATGTTAAATGAAATTATATCGATACCTTGGGGCTCAAAGGGCGTAACCACCATTTTGGTCAAAATGAGTTTTAAATGCCATCTTATTCAGTTTTTTCTGCGCTATCGAACTGTATTTTTAAAGTTCTCAAATTCGGAAAACAATGGTGAATACGACCCCAAATTTCAAGGCTGGTAATGCAGTTTTTTTTGTATTTTTGGACGTAAAAGCAATAATTATTAGGCATCATCAAACTACTGGTCGTAAACGACAATCTCAAATGAAAATGTAGGGCGTATATCTGTACGACTTAAAGCCATAAAGAATATATTTAATATATTTCATCATAATTTATTGTTGTATTGTATGGTTTAGAGGGTGGAAACGTTATCGCCGGATGTATGGAGACCGTTTGCTACACATTCCTCTTAAAAAGTTTAGTTATAACCCATGTTAGGGCACTCCAAAACTAGGTTTAATTTTAAAGCCACAATCATTGCTTTAATGTGCCTAACATTTGACAAAGCTGTGAAGCTTTGCAAATTTTGTAGCTTAAGGTTAGTTAAACCATACTGGCTATGTAGCAAATTGTTAAAAATAATCATTAAAAATAATTTATAGTTCCAATTAATTTGTCTTAATATTTATTACCTTCGTCAGAACTAGCGAACAATCAAGATTGTTTTGCAATAGTAGCCTTTTACTCTTATCTTCCTTCTAGTAACTAACTATAAAATACTAAATTTATTTTGTCATTCCAAAAGTTAAAAAAAAACTTCCCTACTTATAAATATCAGAATAGAATACAAGCCTCTGATGGACTAAGGGTTGCCAAATTGACCTATTTTACTAAAAACAGTTGTAAGTATTGTAATATAAACCCAAAAAGTTGAATAACTAATAACAGATCGATAAAAACTACAGTTTTCATTTTGAAAGTTGGTGGTTACACTCTGCGTTACTAACGCAGCACTCATTTTATGGGGCATAAAAGACAGCGTTACTAACGCAGCAGTCATTTTATGGGGCATAAAAGACATTCATGTTGGATTTTGTGGGGCGTATTCACCAGCTAACTTTTTAATTACAAATATTTCTTAAAATGTTATGTTTTAACATTATGCACATCAAAAATTAACGACTTTTGGTGTAAGAATCATATTTATAGGATCAATAACAACAAAGTTGTGATAAATACAAAATTTAAATTTTAGTTTTTTGGCTCTCCTGAAAAGTCGTGTTTTGGTGGTTACGCCCTTTGAGCCCCAAGGTATCGATATGATTCGTATGTTATGTAATGTGATCGGTATGCCAAATGATATTATATGAAGTGTTAATATATCAACTGATCGTTAGGTCATGTAAATTTATGTCATACATTACACACCCACTCTATCCATTGAACAAGGTTTGAATAGTGTGCACAGATTTTCGAAATGGCGCCATCCCTCCATACATTTGTGGCATTGTCACGATGGACGCGTCAAACATAAGTGCCTTAGACGATCAAATAATTTTGACAAACACGTGTCGTAAATATCATTTACCGTCATATAATCAAATAATCCTCTTACCAACTAAAAACTTTCACAGATATTTAATCTCTGTTCGTATTTGCGCTCTACAATAGTTCGATTATGCGTAATCGGAATAGTTCCCAACTACCAGCTGGCAACCGACCGACGCTCGCCCGAGAACTTTGACTGGCAAATTATTCACTATTGTTGCCAATGGAGCTTCACAGCTATAGATATTTATATAGTAATCAGGGTATAACGACCCAATATTTACATGATATTTCGTGGCTTCTCAAAGTATTGTAACAGAAAAATAATATACTAGAAGGCTGATCACCTTCAATTTTTTTTCACAAATACACAACGTTATTTTTTCTTTGCTTAAAACTTCAAAAACAATTTTGTAGACCTCATTATAATGTACGAAGAAATCTTGAAATCGTGATACAAAAACCAGTTATTGCAAACATTTTATCAGTATTTTTTACTCTAAAACATTTTTTAATTGTGGTTTTAAGTAAATTATTTTTATAAAATTATGATAAATTTGGTGTTGGCGACGTTTTATAGCAAATTCATCATTATTTGATCAAATGCTTGAGGATTAAAAAGGTAGCAGTCAGACAGAGTAGTATGTATTATAGTAAGGTTAAAATAATTTTGCTTTTAGTTTTCCAATCAATGAAGGTTAGGGAAAAGAGAACAAAGGTTTTTGAAGTGTGATTAAAAAACTACTTTAATATCGTCGTGTTTATATAGGGTAATTTTAAAAACAGTATCCAAACTTTTAAGGTCGACTGAGAATCTGTATATGAACAACTTTCTCCTAGAAACATGGGTCGAAACATGACAAAAAATTTTTGACTCCTCATACAAATGAAACTGATTACGCGATCAATTAAGTGTGGGAAGTCCAAAATTGTTCTCGTATTTTGACCAATGTTTCTAGGAGAAAGTTTTTTTTTTATGAACGACGGGGAGACTCTTAGCCTTCATAATACCTGATGTTAAATATTGATAAGGCTGAAGATGGAAGCGAGCCTCTCCCGGAATCCTCAGCCACTGATGAGGAACTGGCTATCTTATCTCTAACTGCTGGAACACAACAATGCTGAAAACATTGTTGTTATGGCGTCAGACTTAGATAAGATGGTGGTAGCTAGCCAGGCGGACTTACAACAAGTCCTACCACCAACCAAACCGAATACAATATATACCCCCGCTGGGAATCGAACCCGGGACCCCTAGGTCTGACACCGGTGGTTGTACCACTAGACCACAGAGGCGGTTAAAGTTGTTCACTTACCGATTCTGAGCTTAACTAAAAAAAATTTATACTGTTTTTAAAATAACCCTGTATTTTCTAGAAACCGAAAACACGTCGTTTTCGACTAGCGTAACCAAAAATAGAAAACATGTCGTATCTGCCTAATTATTCAGCAGAACTAATAATTCAACATGATATTGAAAATACCTTCTAGATTCAGTAACATCAATATATTTGCTAGTACGAAAATAAACTTATTCATTGTTATATAGAAGAATTATGCGAGCAATTTGTGGAGATATATCAGTTATGTCTTTATCAATCACTTACTCGATAACCAAATACAAAACCGCAAAAGACGGGTGAATAATGTATCGAAAACAACATAAAATATAGACAAGATTAAGCAAATGGCCTAGAATTTATCAAGATTGCCTAAAGGCCATTTTGTATTTCGCATCATTTTGGTAATCGGAATATTTTGGCTTACGAGTATGTAGTCATTTTCTAGCACAAGGATAGCAGTTATAATTTTTTTAAGACGATTATCTTTTGTTTATGAAGTAGAAACTACAAGCAAGCAGCACGAACAAACGAAAAAAACGTTTATAATCATATGTCATTCTAGGGTCTTCCAATAAGATCTGGTCGCGATGTTGAAATAAACAACAAACACAATTTGAATATGGTGTCTCGTATAACATTATTACAATTTATTATTGAAGCCTCCTTTTAGATTTAACCAAACCTCCACCAGGAGACCTCTAGTATTGATACGAAAGTCGGTAGAATGCAGAGCCAGGTGACTTATCGGCGACCACGAGCTGGTGATAAACCTACATAGTTTGAGTCACGGCTGTAATGTCGCTTGTCTGTCGGTTTTCTACAGACTTTACTTTGGGGAGTGTGCATCTGAGCTGCATAACCTCATTCCGCCTTCTCTTTTTTTCCATCGGGATACCAGACGTACTGTAGGATACTATCCACACTTGGTTGCCATTTCAAACTTACTCACAGAGCCCTTTAAGTCCTCTTTTATCATGCGAACAGCCAAGGAGTGGAATGCCCTGCCAGCGTCTGTTTTCCCGACCACATACAACCCGAAGGTGCAAGTGAACAGCCTTCTTCTGGGCGAACTCGCTCCAACTTAGACCTCATCTAAGCCCATCGGCCAGGGTACCGCGTAAAAATATGGATATGGACATGGGCTTCATTTGACAGTTAAATGACCATATAAGGTAATTTTATGAGCTTCAACTGTCAAATGAAGCCCATATCCATATCCATATTTTTACGCGATAGGGGGCTGGTTGAGGTCAAGAGAAGATAATTTAATTTTGAAAAAGAAGAAGAAAAAGCAATAAATAACTATTCTTATCCAATGAACATTACTTATTACGTGGAATGAAATAAAACAAGCTGTGTGTTTTGCATTTTTATTTGAAAGGAACACGTAAAATGCCATTTACTATGGAAAACAACAAAGTTCATATGTCGCAGGGATTGATTATTGAGTCACCACCCACCTCTATTAATTGGCTAAACTTACTAACATCTCAGTTTACTGCGAATATCCAATAATTATGCAACGTACCCTATAAATAAACCTGGGAGGACCGGAAGCGAGTTTCCCAATAAAGTTAATTTCGGCTGTCCAAAGATTTCCCTAGGGACGTCCTCATGTAAATAACCGACCCATTGGCTCCTAGTTCCTGGGTCATTCCTTTGTAATTGATCGTATATTACGAAGTTCCAACTAGTTATGGTGTAATGTTTTATGGGGGTGACGTACAAATTAACGTTGCCCGGTGCCAATGATTCCGCAGTTCATTACGATGTATGGTTGGTGTTTGGGATAGGTATTTACGTATTCTGCAAGTTTGTTCATGTTTGGGCCTCAATATTTGCAGAATTTTTCGTGCAAATGCATGTCGGGTACTTATTTGTCTTTAAATAAAATAAATTATTTTGAAAGATAATTTCGGATGTCCAAGGATTTCTCTTGGGATGTCCTCATGTATATAAGCGACCCATTGGCTCCTAATTCCTGGTCATTCCTTTGTAATTGATCGTATATTACGAAGTTCCAACTAGTTATGGTGTAATGTTTTATGTGGGTGACGTACAAATTAACGTTGATTCGTACGCATGGTTACGATGTATGGTTGGTGTAAGGGATAACTATATTGTACGTATTTTTCGTGTTTGGACCTCAATATTTGTTTGTTTTTATTTAGCATGTCAAGTCATCTGTTTTTTAAAGCCTGCCATCAACTTTAATGCGATTCATTTTAGGTTTTTTTTCAGATAGCAGTATCCTACTCTCTCAAGCTAAAAATCATTGAAATAGAATCGCAATGAGTTGATGGTAAGGCGCCAATTTCTTTTAGCTTTTCAATTTGATCAGATATCAAGCCATTTCAGTTTATAAATATAAAAAACGTTTGCAATAGACATCATAGGCCATTTATTCTTTAATTGAATGCCATTTATTGATAAAATTATATTTTTTGATTCGTCAATATGCACTTTCGTAGTGCAAGTATAAGGTACTGTGTCACCGCGGCGGGCGAGAGAGCGAGTAACTATGGGCTATTTTCTCGCTCAAGAAACGTACAAAAGATCCGTGTAAACAAAAGAGATACAAATATTAATAGTTCATCGCTGGCTGTTCACACCGCCGGCGCGGCGAGTACTCGATTTACCGGCGAGAGAAAAAATCACTCGCCGGCAGACGCCCTGTCTTACCGCGGCGGTCAGAGCAGTGTGACAAGGTTCAGTATTTTAATAGGTACTTTTTCAGTACATTTTCAAATATTTTGTAGATTTTTCCGAAAACGAGTTTTTTTGTAGGTATATTGCTGGGAGTCGGTATTTTTCCGTATAGTTTGGAGAAGATAAAGTTGTGTAATTGAAAAATATTTTAGAGGTTATATTGGTTGTTAAAATACAATTTTTTTTTGGGATAATGTATGAATAAAGCTTAATACATAAGGCCTATACCCAGCAGTGGGTGTCATGTGGCTGAGACGACGTATGAATAAAACATGTTTAAAAATTCGGTTTTTAATGGGTATATTTGACCTCTGTAAGTCGGTTTATTTCAGTATTTGTAGAGATGATGGTTCAGGTATGGAAAAGGGTGGTAGATGGTAAGCCACTTGTAGGAAGGTCTAATGGTGAGCTCTTCCTCCGGACTGGGTGTTGGTAGTCCGGGGACCGCGGTCCCTGTTGTCACGGTAGGTAAGTTCCGTGTGTAGTAGTTTGTGCGGCGTTAAGTAGGTTCCGCCACATCACTCCCCCGCTGAGACCGGAGGTCGATTATCCTAGCTCAGCTGTCAGCGCGTCAGAGCTGTGTGGCGTTGCGGTGATCAGGCGCGTTGCCAGTGCTGCAGGCTGCTCCGTGTCCACGGTGAGTCGGGACCTGTCCGCAGTGAGTCGGGACAGTGGAGTGAAGGCGCGCGTTGCCAGGTGCTGCAGGTAGATCCGTGTCCTCGGTGAGTCGGGACCTTTCCACAGTGCGTCGGGACAGTGGAGAGTGACGGTGGGTCCGAGCTGCTGGTGTGCAGAGCTGCCACGCCGGAGTGAGGGCCCAGTGGTGCTCCAGTCATGGGCTGCGAAGTCCAGGTCGGGGTGTTGCCGTCGAGGGTTGCCGAAAGTCCAGGAAGCGTCGTCCATGATGCTGCGGTGGAACCTTGAGGCTGGTTGCTCTGCTTGCGGTGTGACTTGCTGTGGATGCTGGATAAGGGTATGAGGAGTGATGGCTGCGCTGCGATGATGAAGGTGCTTGAAGTGCTCCGTCGGGGGTCACCAATGTAGAGATGATGGTTGAGGTATGGAAAAGGGTGGTAGATGGTAAGCCACTTGTAGGAAGGTCTAATGGTGAGCTCTTTCTCCGGACTGGGTGTTGGTAGTCCGGGGACCGCGGTCCCGGTTGTCACGGTAGGTAAGTTCCGTGTGTAGTAGTTTGTGCGGCGTTAGGTAGGTGCCGCCACATATTTTTTAGGTTCAAATTTAATCTGACCACACTGGGTCAGATCTCACACCGGCCGCTCCAACATTTTTACCTAGAGTGCGGATCTGAGTGCACATAATAATTATTATGAAAGTAACCCCGAGCGAGTAAATTCCCTAAAACAAATGACAACCGGTGTCGAGTGGAGCAAGTCTTCGCCCGCCACACAAAAACACTCGCTCATAGCCGAGCGAGAGAACTATAATGTATGATTCACACCGACGGACGGATCGGCGCGCAGCGGAGCGTATTTTAATTTGGCTGAAGGAAATTGATCGATCCGAAAAGAAATTAAGTATTGAATGCAATTTACGTATTCTTATAGCCGACAGGCCGGCTAAAGCCTGACGAAACGTTTTTTTTTTAATACGTTTAAAAAAGGAATGCAAATAATCAACTGTAAATATAACTGGTATAAACTTAAAAACTTTATTCTCAGAAATTGATCACAGTCACACGTGTCACAGGTGACTGGTGTAAACATTTTCCCAGAATGATGTTTTCAGTTGACATCTGCACTCGGCAATACCGAATAGAAGACCATTAAAAACCTCCGTAGTATCGAATGTTACTCAACGTTACAAATCATTAAACGAGCCACTTTGTTCGAGAGTTCCTCCAACACACTTTGCCATTAATCATACGAAGTAACTGAATTAAAAGTCACTACAAATTTCCAGTGCAAATAAAACCGAATGGAATGTTTTTTATACGAGTGTTAGAACGATGGTCATTAATCGTCAACCCTCTCAGTCGTTCGCCGTTAGTAGAAACGGGATAGTAAACAACTGGCCGTGTTTCGCATTCATTTGCAGTTGGAATGTTAAAGTTTATCGAAAATTCGAAGCTATACTGGGTTTGGCATATCTAGCAACTTTTCCTGGAATAGTTTTCGATCGTGATTGCTGCGAGCAGATTTTGTTACTTATTTGGGCTTTGATTTTCTCTTTACTTAATTTAGTTGGACGGTAAACGGTTACAATACTGAAATAAAACAACTTTTTATTTCACGAACTAAGTTGTAATTGTCCGTATCTTTAAGTTTATTAGGGGTTTTTTTTTTTATTTTCCCGACGTTTCGGCACCTTTTTGTTTTATTTGTTTTGTTTCAATGAACAGTGCGCGCCAAAACATAAGATGTACGTACGGTTACACTACTAATTAACTTTGAAAGTCTGAGGCTGTAGGACATTTAAAAATATTTTAACGATTATTTAGAAACAGTAAAGACCTTCAAAAATAACATACTGTCAAACTTCTATTAATAAATGCAGTTTTGTTTCTTTTAAAAATAAAGACATCTTTCCATTGCCTAATTTTACGGTTTAAAGTACTTACAGTACTTTGCCTCCAAATGTCAAAATTGCCACCCTGCGAGCCTACCATCATCTTTTAGAAACCAACATGTCATATGAACGTTTGGTTTGCGTTTTCTTTTTATATTTAAATTGTCACATTTTGACACATTTCACACTTTAAAGGCGATGATTGAGCGAAGACGTCACAAACTTCCGTCAAAAAATAAGATTACTTTATTCGTAGTATGAAATAGCATGCTAAGATTGAAACAATACTGCTCTAAGAGATGGCAGTAGGCCCCGAGTATCATTACTGTTACATAAAATGCCCTCTTAAAATAAGCCACCGTAATTACTGAAGACCGACATTATTACAAAGGACTAGGTATCACATTGTTTCAGTACGGCTCAATAATCTAATAGGCGGTATTGAGTAAGCGTAGCATTGTCTAATATCTATGGAACTAATAATGACAATATTCAAAACTAAATGCAGCTTTGTTTCTTTTTAAAAAGAAGACAGCTATCCTTATAATTTTTGTGATCTCCAGCATGAAGAGTACTTTCTCTCCTAGAGTTAAAAATTCCACCCCGTTCATTACTGTTACATAAAATGCCCTCTTAAAATAAGCCACCGTAATTACTGAAGACCGACATTATTACAAAGGACTATCACATTGTTTCAGTACGGCTCAATAATCTAATAGGCGGTATTGAGTAAGCGTAGCATTGTCTAATATCTATGGAACTAATAATGACAATATTAAACACTAAATGCAACTTTATTCCTTCATCTTTCATTTGAGTATTTGTCATGTCCAGTATTTATAGTACTTTCACTCAGGTGTGGTTTAAAATTCCACTCTTTTCACTACTGTTTAATAAATTGTCCTTTTTAAACAACCCACCGTAATTACTGGAGACTGACATTATTACAAAGGACTATCACATTGTTTGAGAACGGCTCAATAATTTAATAGGCAATATTGAGTAAACGTAGCATTGTCTAATATCTGTGGAACTAATAATGACAATATTAATAAAGTTCCCCGCGGGCAAAGTGCCTGGTTATTGTCTGTTTCCTCTGCCAAGACGGGTAATGGCGTCGGTTATATCGCTGAACAGTAAAACAATTTGACGTCGTTTATTATTAAAAGCTTTGTAAGATATGCCGTTGAATTTCGCCGATTTTGTTAGGCTTTTCTGTGAGTAACGGTAAAATCCCATTAAACCTTGTTTCCTTCTACTAAGTATGAGAATAGGAGATTATCATCGTCATCAGCCATGAGAAATCCACTGCTGGACATAGGCCTTCTCCAACGGCTGTAAACCGAATAGAGAAATGAAAAATACTTATCAATATTCAATATTGTTTCCACATAATTCAAATCTTTTCATTTGTGTTAACATAAAACCGAACATACTAACAAACAAAAAATCTTGCACATAATTGGCACCAATGCCTGCGATTATTCAAGTTAAGGTGGTACGACTTCCATACAAACAAACATTGCACAATTATTGGTTCATCATACCTTAATAATTAATAAATACATGCGCAACTAACTCGTTTCAGTTATTTGTTTGCGCGAAATAATAAAAAAAATGTACTTTCATACATGAGGTATATAAATGCGATGAGTCACACACACATACGTAGACTTATTGAAATTACAAGATATTAGTTTATTCGTGATTTATGTATGAAAGTAAATTTTTTTTATTATTTCGCGCAAACAAATAACTGAAACGAGTTAGTTGCGCATGTATTTATCAATTATTAAGGTATGATGAACCAATAATTGTGCAATGTTTGTTTGTATGGAAGTCGTAGCACCTTAAGCAACTTTCGCAATGGTCGGTCGGGGGATGAAAGACCAAAAATTTACTATCTCAAGCTCCGTGATTCGGAAGGCACATTAAGCCGTTGGTCCCGGCTGCAATTGCAGTCGGTAAAACCCACGAATCCGTTTTGGGCCCCATTCTCTTTATACATTCTTAAGGAACGCCAGTGCGCCAACAGTGGGGTTGTTAAAAATGGCTGATGACCTAAAAAAGAAACGAAAATCAGATCAAAATCAAGTCAAACATTTGTAAAAATGCTTCTTTCGAATGCGAGGATATTTCTCTCATTGATGAAACGACGATGACCAACACCGTAGTAAGGTGAATATACTAGAAAAATTTGACGTGTCCTCATAGGCCTCTGTAGCATAATTGGTTAGTGCATTGGACAGGATTCCCAAGCATATGGGTTCGAATCCCATCAGCGCGACATGAGACAAGTTGCTTTATTCTAGTATATTTTCTTGTTTAATATTTGTCTCATCAAATCGTAATTTACCAAAGTTTACATCAACTTACATAGGTGTTGAGAGGTTACTCAACTTCACACCTTAATTAAAGTAATAATTTAATTACGTAATAACTTCCCTATTGACTGTCAGTACCAAAGCTCCGTGAAATAATGCTTTATTCGGTTTGGGGGAATGTTCGTTTCGTCACACATTATTATGAAAGCGGGAGCATTGAGGTTCAATTGAAAAGCTTATTGTACCACCGCTTACAAAATACTGACAGTATTTGCGTAAATAAATCGGATTGTCGAAATTGCCAATTTCGGTTGGTTGATAACATTATTTTAAATCATAAAATAAAAACATTTTATACTCGCATGACTTTATGCATATGTTTAATAATGCACTATTCCTGCCTTCCAATGCAATACTCGTTTAAAATTATTTTGTTTGGCGAACATGGAAGAAAGGAAGAATTCTTTCTATCAAAATTATGAAAAGCACATGCATAGCCATCAGGTTTAAAGCTCTATATGTGTATCTTTAAACTAAATCCGTTCAGCCGTTTATGCGTGTTTGAGTAACAATGCATAATAAGTAATAACATTAGTAGGATATTATTATTACACCACTAACAGGCGCGTAGGCCATTAAGGTATCGTTCACACGGCGCGAGTTCAATCGACGTCTTTCGTCGACAAGGATCCGTCGATAGTCTGTTTATTTTGTATCTATCCTATGTTTAATGCAGACTATATGTGTGCCAAAGATCATCCAAAACTGAGTAACAATTATCTAAGCATCCAAACTTTTCATTTATATTTAAATAGGACTAAGTTATCAGAACATCACATATAAAGCTCGTAGGCCATTAAGGTAGAATTGACACGGTGCCGGGGCGGCGCGAGTTCTCACGTTGACAGGGATCCGTCAGTAATCTGTTTATTTTCTATCTATCCTATGTTTTAAATATCTGTGTGCCAATGATCAATAATT
This sequence comes from Chrysoteuchia culmella, assembly GCA_910589605.1. NCBI lineage: Eukaryota > Metazoa > Arthropoda > Insecta > Lepidoptera > Crambidae > Chrysoteuchia > Chrysoteuchia culmella. The sequence goes on from OU342653.1 coordinate 16,888,979, forward strand.
GGTTAGTGCATTGGGCCAGATTTCCAAGGATGCGGGTTCGAATCCCGTCAGGGCGACATGAGACAAGTTATGTGATAAATAGAAAAAAGCAACTAGTCTCATGTCGCGGGCGAATATTTATCATTTATATGATTTTAGAATTTTTGCATTTTTCAATGCTATTTATATACTTATGATAAATTTTGAGTGCATTGGACCGGATTTCCAAAGGTCATGGTTTCGATTCCCATCTGAGAATTCACTTGTCGCCAAGTTAATATTTTCCAATATTTTTGCCATAAAATGCAATATTAAATATTTATAAATTATCCAAATCTGTTTTTGCGTGATTGAGTAATAATCATCCAAGCATCTAAACTTTCACATTAAATTTATAACATTAGTAGGATATCATTACACCACCCACATCACATTTATGGCTCGTAGGCCATTAAGGTAGCGTTTACACGGGCGGTGCTAGTTCAATTAACGTCTTCCATGTCGACACGTCGACAGGGGGTTTTTTGAACCGCTGGTAACATCCACCGGTATCAGACCCAGAGGTCCGGGGTTCGAACCCCAGCGGGGGTACATATTGTATTCGGTTTGGTTGGTGGCAGGACTTGTTGTGAGTCCCCCTGGCTAGCTACCACTATCTAAGTCTGACGCAATAACAACAATGTTTTCAGCGGTGTTGTGTTCCGGCAGTTAGAGATAAGATAGCCAGTTCCTCAGTGCTTGAGGATTCTGGGAGAGGCTTGCTTCCATCTTCAGCCTTATCAATACTTAACATTAGGTAAAATGTAAGCTAAGAGTGACCGGTTGTTCCTAAAAAAAAAGTCGGTAATCTGTTTATTTTGTCGTCGGTACGTGTAATTATTGGGCTGCCTTTTATTATCAGTTTTAGTTTTACCTATTTTTTATGAAAGTTGGACTGTAACTACCTATAAGTACGTATACTTGACAGATTTCGTCCTCGTGGATATTTGGAAAATCTCTAGGGAAAATTTGAACGGGATACAAATATCTATATTATGTTTTAATACAGACTTCAATTAAACTATATGTGTGCCAAAGTTCATCCAAATCTGTTTTATTCGTGATTGAGTATCAATCATCCGAATATTTAAACATCCAAACTTTCAAGTCATCAACCACTTTATAATGTCCCCACTGCTAGGGCACTGGCCTTCCTTATGGATGGATAAGGAGAATGGGCCATGACCCACCACGCGGGCCATGGCCCATTCACCTTCATTGGTGGGTTACAACCAACCAAACTTGGGGTGGACTTTAGTGGGTCCAAACTTTCACACTTCTAATATTTGTTAGGTGGAAGTATTATTAGGTTATTAAAACACCTCGTAGGCCATTAAGGTAGCGTTCACACGGCGCGAGTTCAATTAACGTCTTTCACGTCGGCAGGGATCCGTCGGTAATCTGTTTATTTTGTCCTCGGTACGTGTAATTATTGGGCTGCCTATAATAACGGTTGATAAATGAGCTCCTCGTTAATTGTGTTATAGTAATCGTTTGTAAATAAGCCGAGCTCATCTATAATGGTTTGTTTGTGGTTTGTGAAAATAAAATAAAATAAATATTATAGGCTAAAGTTTCAAACATTTTCAATGTGAAAGTTGAACAGACTGCCGCAACACTGAAAGCTAATCTCCAAAATACAAACACCAATACCAAAACACTACGCTTAGTACAAACTTTCAAATTAGGTTTTCCCAAACTGAATAGCAAAACCAGCATTGTTTGAAGCCTAAAAATGTTACAAACTCCTTTTTAAACTTTAAAATATTTCACCAACTCGGTCGGTGACGTCGGCGTCGGTGTAAAGGCCTCGTAACTGGCGGTTTGAGCAAACTTTATAATTGGCCATAACCCTCCAATACGTGGCCTTTCCCTCGGGAACTCGGTAATTAACAAGTCAATTCTGCTTCCGTTTGTGACAATAACACAGTGACTTGCAATGCAAGGCGGAACATTGGCAAAGGAGTTTAGAACACATCCTTCAATTTGTATGGTCGACTTTGTTGTATTTCTAAATAGGTAAAAATATAAGTATAATTACTCTGGTTGTTATTAATTAGCAACCGTCTCGGTAACAACAACAAAAACTTTTTTCAAACCACGTGCGTTAAGCCTTTTCTCAAAACGACCGGAAATTCTAGGGAGAAAAAATCTTAATGAAATAGATTTGTTACAAACTTTGCTGTACCTATACTTAAATTCAAAACTTTTTATACTTATAATAAATTTTAAATAGAAATATTGGAAAAAACAACTCAGCCACCAGTGAATTCTCAGATGGGACTCGAACCCACGACCTTTGGAAATCCGGTCCAATACTCTAACCCCTGCCCCTGAACTACCGAGACTTGCGAACCACCTTCGAAATTCTCGAATACTTTTCTATTTTTAATGCGCTGTAGGCCAGCGTTGTCACATCAATGCTAGGATAGGAATATCCTTGCATTCGAAAGAAACACCTTTTCAGGTATTTAACGATTGATTAAAATAACTAATAGTTTGTTTTTTCCACACGTGCTGACATGGTATTAGTTAATGTTGAAATGAGTGATACAGTGAACAACAAGCAATTTAAGGATGTAGTAAAGGGTCCACGCGAAAGAAGATACGGACGTCTACTAGTTTGTAAATAAAGTTTGATTGATTTAACAACAACAATTTAGGAAAATCACTTATAGAACATAGCAGTACTATTGAAGAACTACATAGGACTAAACGATAGAACAGAGACAAAAAGCTATCATTCCTTTTTACCAACGACGGTACGGAGACGGTATATGCGTGGATGGATAGGTGATAGGTGGTAGATAGGTGTTACGGTGACCACTCACCAGGGCCCGTATTCACTATGACCACTTACCGATTCCTTGCTCAAACCACGCCAATGTCTTATTTGGTTTCGACATTTTCAAAATACGTTTTCTTTATGACACGATAAAAAATATAAAGTTATTTTACTTGTCTATTAACTATACAATCTGTGACTGTCATGTACTTGTACAATAACTCTATAATTTACGAGTATCATGGAGAAAACGAATTTTGAAAATGTCAAAACGAAGTACGACATTGGCGTGGTTTTAGCAAGGAATCGGTAAGTGGTCATAGTGAATTAGGGCCCAGGGGGGGCGCTGCAGTTAACATTTGTTTTGCAAACCAATGTTGCCATTGATCTCCAAAACTACTAGTCCGATTTTGAAGCCGTTTACAGTAATGGGTTTGGGTTTGACTGGTGAATGTTCTTGAATAAGTGTTTTGGTGACAACTCACCAGGGGGCGCTGCAGTAAAAATTTGAAAAAATCCACGACGGATAATTAAGTCGGGGGTATTTAAATTATTTTATCCTTTTTAAATAGTTTAATTTTTTTATTTTGCTTTTTTTACACTTTACTTTTTTGAAACATAGACGCCCGACCTGAAGAAACAGAAGTTCTTTTTTGCCATTTGTCTTTTCCTTGATTTAAACAATGCATTTGGTCAGTCGCATTATCATCAGAGATTATTAATGTCCCCACTGCTGGGGCACTGACCTTCCTTATATGTGTATTGGTCGGTCGCATACTCGTTTCTAATTTTGTTAATTCGTGTTAAGTATTTTCACATGTGTACATCATATCCTGCACTGCCAGGATTTTTATTGGTACCCCTATCAAGAGTGCTTAAAAACTCTTCCTTATTACTCCACAGAGAAAGTCTGTGCCTCAAACACTAGGGACATTAAAACGTTTGATGGTAACGCGTATAAAATCTCTGTTTCAGTACAAACTGCGTACAGAACACGGTCCAATTCGGACCTTAATTAAGTATTGTTGTTGTTCCTTTCATTTAGCTATTTTCCTTAATTGAGGAGTTTTAAGAGTTAAGAGTGCTAGTTGAAGGGGACTTGGAGTGAGTTAGTTGTGTAATTACCAGCAATTCGTTGTTACGGCGCTGTTAAACTTAATCTGAGTCAGAAAGTTGTTACTTTGAATAAGACTTTTTTTGAGATTGGCCCTCGGAATGGGGGGGAACGACGATCGGAGCTTTACGGCGATAGATGTTCGGTTTTACTTACGCAGCTTTCACGAATGTTTCGTTAGAGTTACTTGATATTGAAATAGCTAACGAAATTTTAATTATTATACTAAATGAAGTAAAATCATAGTGACTAAATTTCATAAGAAAAATTCGATTTCTTCTTCTACGAATACCTAAATGAAGTTGTATCATTTACCAAATCGATAGTAACCATGGATAAGGCAAGCCCTAAGAGACAAAGTAATAGGGAGTAAACGATAATTTGTTAAGATCAGGAAAGAGCTATTAAACCAGTATAAGAAAAATGAATCTACCAGTTTTTATACAAAACTTATGTATTATTGAAAGCTTCTATAAAAAGCTCACAAACATTATTATCTTTAAACTGTTTCACAGCAATACAAGACCTACTAATAAACTTAAACACTTCTATTTTCCTATTTTATTAATTTGGGGGCTTTTATCCTTATGGATACATACGTCAGCCTCATCGCAAACACAACACAGGCCTTCCAAAAATTCCGTATAGCGTTCCGAAAATACGCCAGTACAGCCACAATGGCTTGCATTCATGTATTCTGTCCAAAAATTTCATAGGAAAAATTCGGTTCCTTGGCATGCTACAGGCGGTGCATCTACTACCCCTGTGAATACAAATAGCCTCTTCAGTAATATAGGAGGGGCGCATATATTACACGAATACGTTTAATATCTTAAAATGCGTCACCACATTTTTGTCGAGCAAAACAAAAATAAGATTATGTCCACTGCTCCCCCTTCTTAAGATTTTTATCTGCGGCATATAAAATGCATAAGGCTCTGGAGGTTCTTTTATTTTGACATTTTCTTTGTATTCTTGGGTTGTGGAATTCCTTGTTTTGTGGTAGAAACGTTTTAAAAGTTGCTTATTTTTGTTTTAGTTTAGATTAGGGTCCAAATATGCATCATTTTATCAATTGTTAAGTATCGTTGACTAACGGTGATCGTTTTCTATGTCAATGAATAATTAATATATACAAAATTGATCTACGTCCATTACATTTTTCCAATTCCCGTAGTCTTTTGCAAACTGGTATCTTATCATCGCCATCTCTGAGGTCCCGTGTTTCATCCCCGGTCGGGTTAGTGTAGAAAACTTTTCTACTTGTTTCGGGTCGATCATCGTCATCGTCATCCATTTTAATCTTCCCACTGCTTGGGCACTGGCCTTCCTTTGGGAAGTATAAAAAGAATTGTCATAACCCACTACGCGGATTGGTGGGTTTTAACGACTGCAAACACAGCCGAAAGCACGGAGGAATGTAAAAGGTCCCATATACGGAACGATCCGTCGTGACGACCGATCTACAGACCAATCGTAACGACCGGATCGATCGTTTTGCCGCTATACCCGCTATATCGATGGGTCTGTACGATCGGTCGTAACGATTAACCGTAGTATAAATTTCAAATCATCCGCGATCAAGTCAATCGTTAACGATCCTCCTCATATACACCAACGATTAGTCGTTACGATCGGTCTGTTGCGACGGATCGTAACGACCGATCGTACCGTATATGGAGCCCTAAAGCAATTTACAGTACCCGGCGATAAATATTGCGCATCGACCTTTGGAAAGAGACAATCGGCTAATTTCGGCTTCGTAGAGCGTTATCTCTGTCGCACGAAATACAAACAGTCCGGTATCTATTAGGAGCTGTTAAAACAATTATGATTTGCTTCTTTTTATTCTTTGTATAAAATACACCAATTTTTACATTGTAGATAATTTCGCGTGACTGACCTCGTAAAGGTTTCCCTCTTTTTTTTTTTTGTGTTAACAACTCTAAATATATATTTTGAACTGGACGCGACCGCACTCTATCGCACTTGAACAACGACTGGCAAAACGTCATAAAGGTAGTGTACGACAGAGATAACGCTCTACGAAGCCGAAATTAGCCGATTGTCTCTTTCCAAAGGTCGATGTGCAATATTTATCGCCGGTACTGTATCGAACGTTGTCCAATTATGCATTGATTCACTAGCAAAGAAAATCAGAAGTGCACTTAGGTAAACATATGACAGTACAACACAACTACCTTTTTTCAAAGTCGATGATTGAATGAGAAAAATTCATGAAACTGATCTCATTTTAAATATCAAATTATAGAATTATAACTTTTTTATTTTGCATTTTACAATGCTATTTTTATGTCATATTTTTTAAGTAAATATATTTATTTTCAATTAAATATACTAGAAAAAAGGGTTCGAGTCCCGTCAGGGCGACATGAGACAATATGCTTCTTTTCTAGTATATTTACTTGTTTAAAAAATCTCAAATTATAGAAGTTTCGACATACACTTTGTATCCCATAAAGGTAGTAGACTGTATGCAGATTTTACTATGGTAATACCGACCACTATAGTGCAGACATGATACCATACTGGTTATTGCTATTCCTCTACACGTGTTATTTCATGCACCATCTATATGCAACGATGTCACCGCAACTGTCCAATGCACAATTTACATGCAACAGCGTTATTGGCATGAGATACTCAATTTATGTATGGATATGTTACTTTTGACTATCAGTAAATCAAGAAATCCTATTTAAAGTCAGTATTAGATATAGTACTTTATGGTTTTTTAATTAAGTACCAGAGAATCTCGGGGTATTCATCTACACGAACCATTTTTACTATGGAATCAACAACGAAATCGCAAAAAAAACTTCTGTTCCATACATTTTGATCTCTTTTCATGAACGACGGGGAGACTCTTAGCTTTCATCATACCTGATTTTAAAATATTGACATGGCTGAAGATGGAACCGAGCCTTTCCCGGAATCCTCAGCCACTGAGTAACTGGCTATCTTATCTCTAACTCCCGGAACATAACAATGTTGAAAACATTGTTATTATGGCGTCAAACAGATAAGATAGTGGTAGCTAGCCAGGCGGACTTACAACAAGTCCTACCACCAACCAAACCGAATACAATATGTACCCCCTCTGGGCATTAAACCCGGGACCCCTGGGTTTCATACCGGTGCTTGTTAGACCACAGAGGCGGTTAAATCGTATAGGTATTGTACTTATTCATGGAACAGTTTAATTAAGTATTGTTGTTGCACTGATTTTTTTCGCGATTTCGTTCTTTTGTCACTGTGACTATGCCTATGTAATGAACTCTATATGGCGCGGTGGTGCGCGCACTTGAATACGTATATTATTTGTGTAAACAACAAAAAATACTTGTGCGCGGTAGTTCAAAGTTATTTATGTATCTGTGGTAAATATCAATAGTTTTTTTAAGGTATTAGAGTAGTAACTAAATAGTAGGAATGGTTTCATTTGTATCCCCATGAACCCTTCATTTCCCCTTCATCGCCCCGATCGCTAATAAAGAACGACCCTATTTTCCTATACGGTCTTATTCTTGTAAACTCAATAACGTTGCAGAAAACCCTTAATTCATAGTTTATTAAAAAAAAAGTATTGTGAGTACTAGACAGGAAAACAAATTAAATGATTATTAAGCGTCTTGAAGCAAGTCTTGAGAAAACTGGTTGGCTTCAAAAGACCCTCGTTTTCCTTTGTTTCCTAGCTGTAATTGATGCAAATATGTTTTACAAACAAAAGACATGCAAATTGATCAAACGCCCTAATTGAACGACTTCTCTTCGATTCGCACCTTGATTAACTCATTGTGCCTGATCTCAAAGGTGACCAATCACCAGAATGCTGCCAGCTAATCACCAGGGCATCGCCAACTAATGAACATTCACTCTTTCAGTCACCCCAGGCACAAAATACGTAAGATGGCAGCGGGCACCAAAACTGAGAGACCACTCACATCAAAGTGCCATTACTCGTACGCACACATTGACGTTACGGTCACAGCCATTCTCAAGCACTACTCAGTGGTGATTGTCAAAATGGCTCAGTGGTATTAAGGGCATTACAAGACAAACACACTTTTTGTCAAAAACAACTAAGAAGCATAGCTTCAACCAATTTTGAATAAAATTCCATAATGTCATAAATCGGTTGTTTCAGTGCCGGCCTAGAAAATAGCACTATCCCATGTCATCCCGCGGGTATTAATGGAAGGGCAGTAGCGTCTCCGAAACTTACAAAGGCTATGGTGCGATCGCTAACCTGCTTTCCAAATGTGGCGATTATGGCAAAACTCCCGCATTTTTGGGACCTATTGCAAGCAGCACCACAAATAAAACCTCGAGCCAATACTCGTACAGTAGCAAACTTAATGTGTCAGGAAAGTTTTTCTAGTTTAGCGGGATCGGTCGTTCTGGTAACTTTTCTATTTTGTGTTCCCTGGCGTATAAAGATCAACCCTCGTTTGCAATCTTCAAGTAATTACTACCACTCTTTGTTCGATTCACTGAATGGGAAAATATCTTTAAAGGAAACTAAAGTGAATCATTGAAATTAGTAACTGGGAATTTAAAATAAACTATTTGCTAATGAAAATCCTTATCTTAGTAATATTATCAAACAAAATGTTAGTTAGCTTTGCTTTTAAATGCTTTTGTAAGTATTTTATGGTTCTTCTTATCAGTTAAAAGATGTCCTGAATGGCTGGTAGGGAAAAAAATGTTGGACTATTCGATAGTACTATATGTCTATATGAATAAAAATCTTTGACTTTGACTTTGACTTCGAAAAAACTGAAAAACAAAATCATTTCGTTTTTACGACTATACATGTATTAAGCAAGCTCCATTTCTGAAATATTAAAAATAAATGCAATATAAAGTAGGTCCGTGCAGGAATGCTTTCTAGATATGAATGGTACGCTATTACTGTGATTACACTAGTGTAAAAATATATTTTAAAGCATACGAACTTTCGGTTCACCTTTTCTGCCTTCGCTTCGTAGAATATACAAACCGTATTATATCTAAAATATTATGCTTTAAGTAACAATATTACAGTTGCACACATTGAACTGATTCCGAGTTAATAATTATGCTTATGCTACAAAAAATCATTATTTTATGTTTGTTTCGGCAAGGTATCGAACCTATAACCTCTGGAGCTGATCACGATCACTAGATTGTCAGTATTTAACTCCTTGCTATTTTTCAGAATATTAGAATTCAATTCAAAGAAATTTAGAATTCAATGACATAAAATAATGACCTTTATTAACGTAATAAATGTCGTTACGTTATGTAATTTTATAACATATTTGCTCGTAAAGGGTCTCTTATTACACCAATTTCAATACCGTATTGTATCTCATTACGTACTTGTGCGTTAGTGTAATGTAAAACGCACGATTTATCAAGATGTTCCGCCTAAAACGAACGGTACTTTATTAAATCTTAGCTTAGAGTTTTTATGTCAGAAAATACGTCAACATTTTATGAATAAAATTAACTTTGGGAGATAATAATTTATTTATTATCTCCCAAAGTTAATTTTAAGTTACCTCTATTGAAATCTGAGCAAGTGAAGGATTCTAGGATTGATTCAAAGATTTAATTCTGAGCGAAGCGAGGATTTCAAAGGTACAAGACGCTAAAAACTTTTCTGCCGAGCGCAACACTCAATTTTTCACCTCACAACAGCGAGGAACATTTTATGGTTGTTTCCGCGGTCAACTTCCGGTAAAAAAATCTTTAAACATAAAGTATACCTTATTCTCGTTGTTTTAATGATATAAAAAACTAAAATAATAAAAAAGGGAGTATTATAGTTAATTCAAAGTTATTTAAAGTAGGAATATATTGTTACTTGTCAATAAGAATAAAAACGATTCCGTAAATGTTGACACTGAGATGAGGTACAAGACAAAGACAATTTAAAAATAAAGATTTATGTCACAATCCAAAATCCAATTAAAGGTTGTGAAATCTCACCCAGCCTAATATAAAATTCTTATAACAAATAGTTTAATCTTATTGTTATTGTTTTTATGACTCAATGAACTAAAATAATATAATTAAACCAAAACGAAGTATTATAATTAACTTAAAGCTATTTAAAATAAGAATCAAATTTATCAAAAAAGTCAATAGTGCGATTCGGAACGCATTATGACATATTTTTAAGTATTACATTAAAAAAGTACTTTGCCGCGCTAGGCCGCAAAAAGTGATTTTCTACGCTTAAACTGATTGACAAAACCTCCTTTTCAGAGCGTGTGAGGTGAAAAATAACTTGACAACATTAAAAATGCCAACTGGCAACATAATAATCAATTTTACAAATTGTTCAAATTTTTATAACTGCTTTAACAAGTGATTATATTTATTCGTTTAAGAAAGTCCGAGTTTTATTAATTTCCTCGCAAATATGTTATAAAACGTCGTATGACATACGTGCGCTTTGATAATTACAGCCTGTGCTTGTATAAATCATAATGTACTAGAATATACTCGCTAACCTATATAATGTGATGTTGATGAATGATCGATTTTACCCGACTGCGCCAGAGGAGGGTTATGTTTTCGAGAGCAGGTTTGTTTGTATGATTGTTGGTACGCTCAGCGACCTGAACGGCTCGATGGAGTTTAGGTTGAGAGGTGTTGTTAGATTTGTTTTTACTGTGAGAGTGACACTGGTTATACCAAAATAATAAAGAAATCAAAATGGCGGATTTTTGGCGCCAAATTCAAATATTTGGCACGCTCTGCAGCCTGAACGGCTCTATGGGTATCAAATTAAAGGGCTGATCTTTAGGATTTCAAAAAGATATATCATGACAAATAAATAATTAATAAGATATACATAATAAATATATACATTAAATAAACTAAAAATCCCGCCTGCTTCAAAAACGAACTTATTTTTATGTCGCCGTTTATGTACCTAATGTAATATTAATGAGTTAATATTAACGTAAGATTTTAAACAATATAGTAATATTTTCTGATTTAGTTACAAAAAGGGACTGAAATATGATTTACCAAATCCTATCAGAACCATTCATCAACACTTTTATACAACCTCATCGGAACTATTAGCAAATAACCAATAATCGGCGGAGGAAAACAATTCACTTTCGCCTTGTTGAGCAAACTTGCGGGCCTAATCTCTTATCGGGGTTAAACCAATGAAGTCATCAATTTGAATGAGACCTCCTTTGAGGGGCTTTCCTCTCAACCCTCCCGGCATCCAACCCGGCTAATCAAAAACGAGTGCGGAGGTTAATACCGGTGATTTTTTTGACCAACTTTCCAATAGCCCTTTGTAAACCTTACTGCTTTTTCGTCAATCGACCAGGGTCATTAGTAAGCGTTTTTTGACAAAGCTAAAAGTTTAAAGTTGTACGGTTATTAGGGACTCTCCCCTCTGATGTTTGAATCCTTTTTAAACGTCTATATACACAAAGGTTCTAAAGGGAAGCTCCACAAATAATAAAAATGCCGTAAAACTTATCGATGCATAGCGACTACAGAAACTACGCCATTTAAGTCAAAACCGTATGATGATATTTGCCGGCATATAGCACTACCACCTCTCATCCCGTGGGTGTCGTAAAAGGCGACTAAGGGACTAAGCCTTCGGGAGACGGGCAGCAGCGTCTCCTACAAACTTACATTAGCCATACTGCGATCGCCAACCCGCCTGCCAAGCGTGGCGATTACGGCAACCGCCCTCCCCCCCTTTTTGGGAGAGGCCTATACCCAGCAGTGGATGTTATGTGGCTGAGACGACAATGAATCAGTAATAGTTTAGAGACATCGGAAGCAGAAAAAGAATAACGGTAAAATAGATAACAAGTACAAGACGTTTACTTGCATCTAGGTTGCCTCCAAAATGGTAAGTTTATTATTCCTAGTTACCATTTTGTAGTTTTGGACTTTAATAGTGGTAAATTTTTTGACAACTAATTCTACACGTTGCCCGTGTCCATGTTTTAGTTTATTCGATATTAAAATATGCATCATTTAATTGACCTGTGTTCTCTAAAATTCTATATCAAAATAAAAATTTATTCTGAATTAATGGCTATTCATAATACGTCGTAATACCAGATTACAAAATAATTTTATATCTGTAAACTAGCAAAACTTTTCCAGCCTATTAAAAGTTTCAAACCATTAGTTTGAAATGATGTTCCACCTCACCTTCTAACCACAAAATTTCCAAGCGAACGAGTTCGCCACATCTATTTTCCAAAGGCTGATCCTTTCCAACATACGATCTGAATCATACGGGGTCTCATCAAAAACTTAGGCAGCTGCCAGAAAGTCCGCTCACACTGACGGAGAGACAGCGAAACGACTGAATACTTATAAATTTTACTTTGACTTTAGCACTGGTCATTTTACCTATGAATTGTTCGCGTGAAATGGCAGGATAATTTGACTATCTGTCATTTGAATTTGAGTGTTTTTTTCAAGGTGGCGCTAGTGTAGATCTGTAACTTTCTCAAAAACGTATTTTATTATGGTAAATTTTAAATAGAAAAATATTGGAAAAAATTAACTCGGCCACAAGTGAATTCTCAGACAGGAATCGAACCCGCGACCTTTGGAAATCCGGTCCAATGCTCTAACCGCTGAGCGTAAAGTCTCGGTAGCTCAGCGGTTAGAGCACTTCTGGCCGAGTTAATTTTTTCCAATATATTTCTATTTAAAATTTACCATAAGTATAAAAATAGCATTGAAAAATGCAAAAATTACAAAATCATCACGTATTTTCTTCTTGCATTTTCGTGTATGCTATAAATTTTTGAAGTTTGGAAGCGAATGCTGTAAATGCATTTTTAGATAAAAATATTCGTAATAACCCACATGTACGAAAGTAAACAACGTTTGACAGGTCTACATCTACACTAGCGCCTCCAAGCGCTATTATTTACTCTTATATCGCGCTGCTGGTAGTTCTATCCTCCTGCCCTCCCCATTCCCAGTCCAAATAATAGAATCGCCTCTATTCTGCGTTGAAAGTCAAATAATTGTAGGTAATTTCCATATATAACGATTAAAGTTATCGCTTCCACTCCGTCGGTGTGCACTAACCCAAGCACCGAATCTACCGTCCCGACGCCCGAGCCTATCCACTCCGCACTTGTGATTTCCCAGGAGCAATCTTTGTTAATAATTCAAGGCGTCCCATGTCCAAACCTTACTTTAGTTACCAGTTCGAATAATTAATTTACCTAGAGGCAACTATGACCTATTTTAAGGAATGTTTCCAGTGATTTTGTTACGGTGTTGATCAATATAGTAGGAGTATAATATTTATGGTGGCCGCTTATTATTGCTGTTTAACGAGGGAATCCAATGAGGTTTAGAAAAATATGATTAATCATGTTAAACTTATAATAATATGTTTTTAATTCTTTCTAAAATACGCAGTGCCTAATTAAAAGTCAAATTGCAGGTATATTAGCTTAGCGAAGTCCATTAAAATAAAAAAAGGTATTTTACCTGCCTGCGTCTTTAGCACGTATTAAGTGAAGCTAATGTTGTATGAGTTCCCTTGGATAATTATGATAACATTTAAATTTGGAACGCCAAAATGTCCACAAAAACTAAAAAAGCATTACTTCCTGGTCCAAGGAGTTTTTAACTATAAAATTGACACTTTAATAGTACATTATTGCAAAGGCCGTGAAATAGGCAATTGCAGGTCGAGTATGAGTTTGAAGGCCGAGCCGTAGGCGAGGACTTCACTAATACGATACAGGCAATTGCCATTACCGCCGAGGCATATATAGTGCTTTTCTCAAAAGAATGCAGGGAAATAAAACATACTTTTTATATTATACATTTAATAATTACTAAAAGAAAATCAAATTCATTGCAGGAGCGTCTTTTTGAATTTGGAACTTACAGCGCTCCAGCAATGTTGTATGAAACGGCGTGCTGGAGTTGTTAAATACTCTTTGTAATGTTCCAAATTAAAAAAACGCTCCTGCAATGGATTTGATTTTCTTTGTCCGTAAATTCGATACTTCGCGTGTTCTTTTTTCGAAAATAATGACAACATATCCATGCTTGTTTGAGAAAAGAGACTTTACTCCTATGAAAAATATAAATATGGCTGTCTGTATCGGGGTCAGATCGGGGTCCCTAGCACCAAGAAAACATTTGAAATTGGAATTATGTGATATTGTGTCATTAAAAATATAATGTAATTTAGCTATCTCTTTCATTTTATGCTTTATCGTGTTTTTTGTCTTACTTATCAGAAAAACATGGCAAATCATCAAATCGTGAATGTGTATAGTCTTGACTTTTAGTCACAGGTATAATGAAAATTATCTTTTCATTGCCTACGGAACTAAATATCTAAAGAAAAAATCGGTGATGTTCGATATTTTTTGCCGCGAATTGTTAAATTGTTGTCACTTATTCGTTTTTTAATGTATAATTTATTTATCACAGTAGGTGTATAAAGTAGCGCAAGCTCCTTGGAGATAAAAGTGTAGGCTAACTAACTAATAACAAATGATAACTGCCTTAGGCAGACTTGACTTGAATCCTTCGCGGCATTCAGGATTCTTACCATAATTCGAACAGAATCCTTCATTTCGCTCAGGATTGAATATGCTGCCCATATGCATAAGACACTGCTTCATCCCCTTATTAGAGCATAATCTACTATCATACTACTCCTCTAACTAATAAAAAAAATAATGGAATACAATTAGTTGAGTACGAAATTCAAACTGCAGAATTCTAAAGAGCCTTGTTCACAGTTTCTGGTTAAGTTTCAATCAGTTTTTTTGTTTAACATTTCATACCGGAACTTAGTTCATGCAAAATAAAACAACGTTAGGTATAACGCAACAAAATATTAGGTAATACATACACCTTAAAGAAAATATTACATCAAAGTAGAAAGATATTCAGTTTGATACCTCGCATATTGAGATCGAGTCGAGTACGAAGGATTCGGTCGGTGAATCATAACCAATATTCGAACCGAATAGCATCGACGTTGTACGGTACATCGGTACCCGGTTTCTCATAAGGCATGTTACGATATGTCAAAATGGCGGATCTGAAATTGCACAGGTGTAAGTCTAAGGCTGAAATGCTTCGTAAAAATGTATTTGGTTGTCTTTGCAATGCACGAACTGTTGATGAGAAAAGAGATTACTTGTAGAGATGTTAAAACGTTTAAGATACTATACTGTTCACTTGTACGCAGTAACTTGGAATATGCTTCACAGATTTGGAACCCCAGATACGCTGTATACATTAATAGGCTTGAGAATATCCAGAAGTTTATAAGATATATTTGTTACCGTACTAAAATACATTATGATTCCAGCGAGTACAATAAACTTTGTGTAAAACATCATCTCATTTCATTAGAAAATCTTAGACTTATAGCGGATATAACGTACCTAATCAAAATTACATCAGGTGTTATTGATTGTCCCGAGCTTCTCTCTCTTTTAAATTTAATGTTCCCAAAAAAACTCTCCGTCATTTTAATGCGTTCTACATCCCTCATTCCAATACCAACTATAGGCAAAACTCTTTTATACTACGTGCGAGCAAGTGTTTCAATGCGTTGAGCGAAAAACTTGATATAGATCCATTTAATTCTAGCTGTAACAGTATTAGACGTAACCTTACAAAATTGTTAGCCATCGATACTAATTACTTTTTCTGTTATTATTAAGTCACCACGGTGACTCGTGTTGTTAATTGTTTTTAGTAATATATTTTTTTTTTGTTGCATCCCTAGATGTAAATCCAGTATGCATGTTCAAAATTGTTAACTGTCTGGGTTTAGTTGTGTGAATCTGTAATTGGTTTAATGTTGCTAGTTTAAATGTTATCCATATTTTGTTAACTGTTGATTCGCCTGTAAAATAAAATTAAAAAAAATAAAAGTAACTGTCTGGGTATTAATGTAATGTAATGTGGTTTTATGAAAGAATGTATAATAGTCAGCACCATAGGTTAACAAAGGCAGATAAATATTGAAGCTTCAGGATTTCAAAGCTCAAGTTTAACCCACAACAATGGTAAAGAACAGTTAGCTTCCAAACACACATACTTATCAGAAAAATATGAAAATATCTCTGCATATTTTCAACATGAAATAGTACTTAGGAAATGACTGGGAAAAATAATGAAACGGAAATTATTTTAAGGATTAATTAAGACTTTAATACGACACCAATGTCATTTAAATGTCTGAATAAATAAATAAATTAATAATTGCATACAAACACATCAATTATATAGCCTATGTTAAGTTTCATGAAGATCTTGTGTTATGGACTCTAGATAACGGATAAACGTACTTGTTTACTTTTTTTAATACATACATAATATACATATTAAACACTCAGACCAAGACAAACGACATGTTCATGTACACAAATATTTGTCTTGTCCGGGGATTGAACCCGGGACCTCTGACGTAGAAGGCTTAGTACTTTTTAGGCTTAGTACCCCTCCGCCAAACAGGTCGTCAATATTTTGTCGGTTTTGTTTGTTTGCCATCGAATATTTATATGCTAAAAGGAGGTTGTAACAGTTGTACTTTCGCCAGATAGTGTAAATATTGGTACAAAAAGTTTCCACACAAAATGTGACTACGGTGTTGCCAGCGTGCATGGACCATTAAAAACTTATATAATCCTTTGTATTTCCTCTCTATCCCTTATAAGTAGGTATCCCAAACCGACCCTCACGCATCAGGCTAACCTCTTTATACCTGTCGAAACCCCGATCTTCCGATCCGAGTTCATTGTCCATAAAAGTCCCATTAAAGGGCATTAACCCCGTAAAAAAACAAGTGATAAATAACGACGCCGCAACCATGTGTCTTGTCGGGGCATTCGCTGTAGCCGTATTTAGTAGGCCTGCCATCAGCCACAGCATAAAGCAATATACAGTATTTTGTCTTATACTATTTCGTGATAAACATTAGAAGGGAACAAAATAATACTTTATGGCGAAGGCGCTATTTTGAATCCAGAACGAAGCAAAGAATCCTGAGCACAGTGAGGGATTCAAATACATCGCCCAATAGGAAAATAGTTTTGCTCTCGCGTGATACACCACACTTTCATCTCCTTCTATGAGAAAATAAATAAGAGACCCTGAAGTAATTGTTTTACGTTATTAGCTGCTATTTTTACTGTTTCAGGAGTTAATTAAAATGTCGAACTAACTTGACGAAGAATAGAACTTTTTTTTTTTCAAAATATAATAAATAAAATCCGATCACATTACGAACAGATTTCTCTCGTTTCTTCTTTTTTTGGTGTGCGGACCTTTTGTAGGAAGATAAAACACTGTATATATCTTTATACTGTGCGTCAGCTAAGCTGCTATCAATAAAATTAAAGCCCTAACGTTTGTTGAAGGTAAATTACTGAGCTGAGATAAGTATTCAAGTTAAATAAAAATGTATTTGGTTTCATGACTACAGATTTGTTCTGAAATAAAAGTGGATTTTGTTTTAAAAAAAAATTCAGTGTCAGTTGCATGTATGGGGAGCCCCCCCCCCCCCCCCCCCCTAAATTCATATATTTTTTATTTTTGTGCAAAAACCATAAAGCTGTGTACAGAATACATCTACCGACCAAGTTTCAACTGTGTAATCCTCATAGTTTTGGAATAAAGTGGCTGTGACATACATCGATTTCGGCGAATCTATAAGAGTTTCGTTTTTTTCCTTTAGGCTACGAAACCCTAAAAACAAAGTACGGGACTTATAAAAAAACTATACCTTTAACAAATTAATTATAACTTTAAATTTAACTATAACTCAAAATAAATAAAAAAGAAGAACATTTTATAAAAAAAAAGGCTTTTGGAGTCGGTGCGACCCAAGGCATCGATGGTGTTTAATTCTACTCGTATACTTGCCTTGGCTGGCACTGACTCCAAAAGACTTATTTTTTACTTTTTGATTTTTATGTCGGTTTTTTTCTTGGACGAATTAACCATCCAAGGTCATCCAAAAAAAACAACCCTTGACTAGTTTCTTGCCAGTTCATCTCAATACCCGCCCGCCCGATGGCGTAGCTTCTGTGACACTCACAACTGCTTGTAACAGCCTATGGTCTCAAAATTTTAAGGTTAGTTACTGTTTAGCTCAGAAAATCCCTCCTCAACATTTCTTACAATAGCCGTCCAAAAACTTCAGTCCTCTCATTATAACGACAAATAAGAACGAAATAAAGGAATCGCGAGAAAAATATTGCGAACAATAACTCTTTTTGGAGGATGCGAGATGAATAAATTTTATTATTTGATACAGGGCACAGGTGCAGGCAGCGACGCCTGCATATTATGTTCAAACATTGACAAATACACTCTGAGTTTGTATTGAAAGCTTTTTGTCACAACAAGGCTGTCTGGTAAACGTAGTTTTTTTTTATCACAAACGGTTGGTTTAATTTGATATTTGAACATATTGAGATACTAGTTACTAGATGCGAACCGCGCAAGACGTATCGTCGTGGAGATCTTTAGAGGAGCCTATACCCAGCAGCTGGTGTCATGTAGCTGTGACGACGCGATAATTGTTAATTACTTTTGTATTTATGTTATTTTTATTTGTTTTTACGTCTTCACTTTAAGAAGTACTGTAGGGATAGCTATCGAAATAGTATCGAGTAAGTATCAAGCACGTAATGTCAAAAAATGTATACGAAAATGTAGTTCCGTTTTCGTCCAGTAGGTATGCTGCTCAATATCTCATACATTTTTTTACTTAGTTTCTTCGATACTTCGTCATCAGCCATTTATAATGTCCCCACTGCTGAGGCACTGGCCTTCCTTAAGGATGGATAAGGAGAACGGGCCGTGACCCACCACGCGGGCCCAATGCGGATTGGTGGGTTTTAACGACTGCAAATGCAGCCGGGACCAACAGTTCAGCGTGCCTTCCGAAGCACGGAGGAGCTCGAGATAGTAAATTTATGGTCACCCATCCTGTGAACGACCATTGCGAAAGTTGCTTAACCTCAACAATCGCAGTCCGAGCGCGCGAACCACTGCGCCACGGGCTCCTCTAATACTTCGATACTTACTCGAAAGTTATTCGTGTTTGGCCTACAGGTCCCACAGACAGTGTACTTATCTATACTAAGTATTAAAACAATACCGTGACTGACTGACTGACAGACAACGCACAGCCCAAACGGCTGAACCGATTAGACTAAAATTTTGTATACAGGATCCTTTAACGGTGTAGACGAGAACTAATAATTTTTTGATAGGTCGTAAAACGGGATTGTATTGTAACCTTTTTCATCGCGAACGAAGTCGTAGAATAGTAAACTATAATTACATATAATACTCAAATCGAATCTTGCACTATCTGCCATTCATTTGTAAAAAAAAAACGTTATGGAATAAAACCTCAATAAGTGAACGCTATAGAATTTTAATTGTTATTACGGCTTTAATTAAATTAATGAAAACCGACCGTCACATATAAACGTTTGTGTTTCATTTTCAATATGAAATTTCATAGACCAATATTGAAATTGACATTGCTTACCACATCACAATGGATTTTAATGTCAATTGATTCATTGATTATTATCATTCGTATACAATTTATTTATACCGACTATCGAAACATATTTATAACATATTTAGCAAACAAAAAGTTGCATCTCAACTAGGGAATCAGTAATAAATAAGATAGGTTAGAAAATAGAATCGTGCTTTTCCCGGAATCTTCAACCACTAACAATGCTTTTTTTTTTCATGAACGACGGGGAGACTCTTAGCCTTCATCATACCTGCTGTTAAGTATTGATAAGGCTGAAGATGGAAGCGAGCCTCTCCCGGAATCCTCAATCATTGAGGAGCTGGCTATCTTATCTTTAACTTCCGGAACATAACAATGCTGAAAACATTGTTGTTATGGCGTCAGACTTAGATAAGATGGTGGTAGCTAGCCAGGCGGACTTACAACAAGTCCTACCACCAACCAAACCGAATACAATATGTACCCCGCTGGGAATCGAACCCGGGACCCCTGGGTCTGATACCGGTGGTTGTACCACTAGACCACAGAGGCGGTTGCTTTCCAACATATTACTTTTCCTTCCCTAAAACTGCATACATACCTATACTTCTCGAATTCTTTTGTAGAAACCAAGTAGGCATTACTAGAAACAAGGTCAAGTTCGAATCTCAAAATATATTTATGCTGTCGGTACACAAATGAAAAATTTTCGTTTCTTGGCTTAGAGAACTCAAGACAAGCTACTCTTTTCTTTATCGAAATACTATTATTTAATAAAAGAAGATTTTTTAGTTAACAAAATAAATATTATTTAATTGGGTGTTTAATGTATGACATAAATTTACATGAACTAACGATCAGTTGATATAATAACATTTCATATAATTTCATTTGACATACCGATCACATTACATAACATACGAATCATATAATTTCATTTAACATAATTCCATTTGACGTAAAAATCTATTGGCCTAATAATTATTTGACCTAATCATTAAATTATATATTGCTCATTTTATATAACATTCATTTAGTCTAATCAACATTTCACATAATTTTATTTTACCTATACTTTAAATGCCATAAAAACTGAAGCCTAGCACTTAAAAAAGTATTTTACTGTATTATGGTGGGTATGGATTTCAATACATATAATTAATAAATTATATTTATGAATCTGTTAATCAGGTTTAGGTACTTTAGTGAAAATGAAATAAATCATCCACCAGACATAATGTGAAAATAGAAATGAAATAATTTCGCACTAATTTTGAGTCATACCACAGAATACTTAATAGTATAAGTAGTCATACTTAAGATCTACAGTGAGTCACAATTTTCAACTTCGAAATTCAATATTACAATATCCATTTACATGAATCTAGATAAGACAGCCAGACTATATCTTGACCGCCCCCTTATACCCCAAGCTTCATACACAAGACGTCAAACACAAAACAAACTAAAACGCAAACAAACCAAAACAAACATTCAGCAAACAACCATTTGCGAGTCAGGCGCGGGACTGCACGGGCTGTTTGCTAAGGACGACTTTGAGCAACTTTTAATGGTATTTATGGAACTACATGTGAGTCACTATTAGAGTCTCTTGCGCTTTCCCTTGTTATTATATATTTCTAGACTAGCGGCCGCCTGCGGATTCACCTGCGTGGTTCTCATTCCCGTGGGAATATCAAAACATCCTTTCTTAGGACTCGCCGACGTTATGGGATCCAGTATGCAAAATTTTATCTGTTCAGCTGTTTGGGCTGTGCGTCGTCTGTCAGTCAATCACGGTATTGTTTTATTAGTATAGGTATAGTCTATGGTTAAAAAACAGTGACAGGGTTGCTTTTTCATAGATCAGCTAAAATGATTCCTATGATATCGTATTTACGGACTAATTGAAAATTAATTGTCATTCATATCTCTATAAGTTTGTGATTTGGGTTGGTTATGAATTAAACTAACTGACAACATTAACCGAGAATGAAAAAAACGGCCCTTACAGTAACTGTACTTTAAAATAAAATATTTGAATGCAGTTTAACTCATTTTTGTAAATGAAAGAATGTTTCGTTTGAGAAAATTTTGCTTACATCAATATTTAGGGTACTTTCTTACCTCCAATGACCGTCTTTTTTTCCACTCTGTATCATTATACAGAGTGGAAAAAAAGACGGTCATACAATACAGCATTCTGTAACAAATTTCACAACGCATCAAATTCATTTTCATGAAATGATTCACAGTGAGAGACGGTTTTGCGTTGTTACAATAAATAAGTGCGAAGTTTTAACGAAAGTTGCGAAGATTAGAATTTGGAAAGATATATGACAGTCTTTTTCTAAATTTATGGTACAAAATAAATAATAGAACTAAATGATAGACCTATAACCGTATATCTCAATATTTCTTCGTCTCGAAGACTAATACTGTAATTAAGCTGAGATGTTTGTTTAGCTTGCGTGCTTATTTATGTATTTTCTCGACTATAACGTGGGTGAATATACAAAAATAAAGACAATCCAATCCAATATCACCAATATCTTTGTATCAATAGAAAACACAAAGTCACGCTTACTCCCACTTCTATTTTTTGATTGAATAACGCAACCAAAAACCACTATGACTCGTATTAATACAGTTCAAAAATAAAGAAAAATATTTTCCCGAACCGTTCATTCGGCGTCAATTACAAGACGTCAAACATCAAATAGACGAAGTCAAACACAAACAAACCGAAACAAACATTCGGTAAACAACTGTTCGTAACGCGTGACTGGGGCTTGTATCGCAGGCTCTATTTGGAAAGGGCGGGCCATGACGAACTTACGATGACATGTAAGGCTGTGGCCGTAATACAGCGATGATTATGCCCTTCATGGTCGACTGAGCTCACAGAACACTTAGCCCGCGGGTACAGTTGATTAAATTCTCCCTCGATGACGAACCAAAAAGGAGCGGATTTTTTTTAAATACCACTGTAATAGATGCAATATTACTTTACCAAAATTATTTTTATGGTCTTGTCTTTGGTCAAACTAAAATTCAAACCACATATAACTTTTTAATTTTGCATTTTACAATGCTATTTTTATGTGATAATTTTTAATCAAGTAAATATACTAGAAAAAAGCAACTTGTCTCATGTCGCCCTGACGGGACTCGAACCCGCATCCTTGGGAATCCGGCCCAATGCACTGACCAATTATGCTACAGAGACCTACGAGAACACGTTGAAATTCTCTAGTATATTCACCTTTTTCTACGGTGTTGGCCACCGTCGTTTCATCAATGAGAGAAATATATCCTCGCATTCGAAAGAAACATCTTTACAGATGTTTGACTATCGATTAAGATGAAACTGCCATCTACTTATAACTTTTTAATTTTGCATTTTACAATGCTATTTTTATGTGATAATTTTTAATCAAGTAAATATACTAGAAAAAAGCAACTTGTCTCATGTCGCCCTGACGGGACTCGAACCCGCATCCTTGGGAATCCGGCCCAAGACAAGTTGCTTTTTTCTAGTATATTTACTTGATTAAAAATTATCACATAAAAATAGCATTGTAAAATGCAAAATTAAAAAGTTATAAGTAGATGGCAGTTTCATCTTAATCGATAGTCAAACATCTGTAAAGATGTTTCTTTCGAATGCGAGGATATATTTCTCTCATTGATGAAACGACGGTGGCCAACACCGTAGAAAAAGGTGAATATACTAGAGAATTTCAACGTGTTCTCGTAGGTCTCTGTAGCATAATTGGTCAGTGCATTGGGCCGGATTCCCAAGGATGCGGGTTCGAGTCCCGTCAGGGCGACATGAGACAAGTTGCTTTTTTCTAGTATATTTACTTGATTAAAAATTATCACATTCAAACCACACTTATACAGCCGTACCGCAAACTGCAGACCTCTGTAATTATTGAAAAGAAAGGAAGGAAGCAACATGCAAAAAGCTTATGCTCATTTCGCTTCGCTTTCGCTCCTAATTCGGCTCGCGGTTAAGTGATAACAGATCAGTTTCTTCCTACATGGAATAAGAAAATGTAAATACAAATTAATTGAAACAGCATACTTTTCTACACTAAAGATCGAAAACTCAAACAAATAAACAAATACAACAAACCTCTCAAACCGCAAGGCGCACCGCTCAAACCGCTATGCTTGTGACCGCAGCCAAGGAGCTACGCCGTAGATCGTAGCAACCGTAGCAGCTACGCAATAACGTTACGATCTAACTTCTCTTTTTGAAGTACATATAAGTTTTAAATACGTAAAATAATTACAAAATACAAATAATTATATCAGATTTAATCAAACCAATGCCAAATGTGACATTCGTTAAGACCTAATACATTTTAGCTCTCAAGTTGCACCTCTGATGCTTTGCTAACGCCGCAGGTGATATTTTCTGTAGTTTTCGTCATGGTCATCAGCCATTTTTAATGTCCCCACTGCTGGGGCACAGCACTGCAGCCTTCTTTATGGATGGATAAGGCAAACTATGTAGTTATATATTTTCAAAATATTTTCACAGTGAAAGCGTATTTTTAAATTTGATTTTCTGACCGTGACCACTGTGATCCAAAGTAATTGTAAAAGAACTTTGACATTACCAAAAGGTAAGTAATGAGGAGCTTGTTGGAACGAGGATCCTGCGATTGTGGCAGTTAAGATACTTGCGCAATGGTCGGTCACAGGATAGATGACCAAAATTTTGTTATTTCGTTCACCTTCATGCTTTGGACATCACTTTTATAAGTCGTTGAATCCGAATACATTTGAAGTCTACATAAGCAACGATTGGTTGATGAAAGTAAAAAAAAACGATTATGCGTTACGTACCTAGTTTTCTAAAATAATAATTTTTATTTTTAATCATGAGAACTAGCGATTAGTGAATTATTTGTTTGGTTAAGTTTTAATATACTATTTCACAGTCTTTCTGTCCCTATAAAATATTAACCTCATCAATTATGGAGACTTCCTGCGAATGGGCCCGCTTCAAACCGAGCCTGCGGGCCCACTCGCCGGATCGATTAATTTTAATATTTTTCTTCTGTCAACTGAGCCTACTTCCAATTTGCATACAAGATCCATTGTTCTAAAGTCAGTCGGAAGAAAAAGCATATGAAATTAATAACATATTAAACATTAAGTATACTAAGAAGAACAATTTTTTGTTGAAATTACCAGGGTCGTTAAGTAACCAGGAGTATATTGTATCCTGTAATATTGTAATACTGTAATATTGTACTTGAAAATCTGCTGCCTAACTATATCTATACTTATAAACTAATATTATAAAGAGGAAAGATTTGATTGTTTGTTTGTGTGTTTATAACGAATAAACTCAAAAACTACTGAACGGATTTGGATGAAATTTGGTACACAAATAGTATATAGCCATGTTATGAACATAGGATAGTTATAAACTTTTTATCCCGATATGCTTACGGAAACGGGTACCACGCGAGTGAAACGGCCGCTAGTAATAAAATAATAATAAATATATAGTCCATAATACAAGTTCTCGTGAAACTTACTTTGAGCTAAATAATTGGTGTGATTGTATGACAAAAATATATTTATTTATTTATTAACAGATGGAACACACACAACAACTGATACAGTAAAAAGGACAAAGTCTTTTCAGCATTTCATTTAGACCGTACAAAGTATTAAGCTCCAAAAACCTACGTCAGAGCAAACAAGACGAATCCAATTTCCCGATCAAAAAGGAGACCGAAGTATCCGTTGCAAAGTATCAGTACTCCAATAACCAGGTTTTGGTCGGAAAATAAAATTATAGAGTACCTTTTCGCAGAAGGAAAGCGTAACAGAGCCGAGATGTAGCCCGCATACTAAACTGCAACCTTATTTCATACCGCTGTTACTAACATTTCACGTTTGAAATCGATGTTATTTTTTTCGATTTGTCTATATTAAGCTATCTGTTAGCAACTGAAAATGTCAAGTCGTACATTTTTATTCATTGCAATCGAGATTTTTCAGCATCAAACCTTACATAATCGGTGGTCTTACTACGTAACGCTGTTGCTAACAATTCACATTTGAAATTAATATTTTTTAACTTTTGCTATCATAGATGAACAATGTGTTAGTTGTGAAGGGTCCACACATACAGATTCCCGTCGGCTTCTCCTTTAAAATTCCCACCCCATAGATCCACTTTACAGTTAAAATATTTTTTGGAGAAATTTTTTGTCCGGCTTACCTTGTCCATATTATATTATAACAATCTGTTAAAGACTTACTTTGTTAGAGAGAATTATCTATTAATAATTATTAGCACAAACCTTTCATAATCATAACCTTACATAACCTGATTTTGCTTCCAACTCTCGATAGCAGGATAAGATAGATAGAGCACCAACTAGCTTCACTGGACACGATCCAACGCAGAGCTGAGAGGCTAATTCTAGCTACGGTATTGATGAACTGCCGTCCAATCTTATAAAAAAATGTGCCGAAGAACTAGTTCCGTCGTTAACTTTAATAATAAACCAATCCTTTTCCGAAGGAATATTCCCTGATTTACTTAAAATTGCAATCTTAAAGCCGATACATAAAAAAGACCAAAAATCCGACCCCAATAATTATCGACCCAATGCCCTTTTACCTGTAGTTTCGAAAATATTTGAAAGAGCTATGTTCAAACGGTTATACTCCTTTTGTGAAAAGTACAATATTTTTGATTACGCCCAAAATGGCTTTAGAAAAAATCGTTCAACAACTCTGGCCACATATAAATATTTTAATGAAGTTTTAAATATATTAAATGATCAGAAATACGCAATAGGAATTTTATTTGACATGACGAAAGCATATGAAAAAATTAAATATGACATTCTTTTAAATAAACTTTTTGACATTGGTATCCGCGGTGTAGCTCATAAATGGTTTGCTTCCTTTCTCAGAAATCGTTCACAGTACGTCGAAATAGAGCATGTTGATCAAGACTCAAAAACCATAACGTGTGTCAGGTCGAGGGCCCAGCCGGTGCGGGACTCTATTCCTCAGGGGTCCGTGCTCGGGTGTGTCCTCTTCCTTATTTACATCAATGACCTTCCGAAGGTCATTGACAATCATTGTGTGATGTTTGCCGACGATTTTTCCGTTGTATTCCCTTGTATCGATAGTACTAAACTTAATGAAAAAATAGGGACAATCATAAATAAAGTAAAACAGTGGCTAAGTGACCATAATTTAGAAATCAATTTCAAAAACACTAAGTTAATACAATTCAGACCAAGACAAAAAATGAGATAAACATAAATTTTACATATAATCAAACAAAATTAGAATGTGTTCAAAATTTTTCTTTGCTAGGTATAAATATTGATTCTAATGTTAATTTTAAATCACATATTCAAAAAATAAGTCAAAATTATCACAGTTTATATACGCTTTAAGAGAACTAAAAAAATGTACAAATTTAAAAACGGCAGTCACAGCCTACCACGCCTATGCACAAACGTGGCTGAACTACGGCGTCATACTATGGGGTAATAGTGTCGATGCATATGAACTTTTCATTCTGCAGAAAAAGTGTATCCGTATACTTGCAAATATTGAACACAGAGAGAGCTGCAAGCCCCATTTTCGGAACCTCAGTATACTAACATTACCGTGCTTATATATACTAGAAATGTGTAAGTTTGTCAGGAAACACCCAAATTTTTACACAAAAGTCATAGACGCACCCCGACGCAACGTGACTCGATATAAAAATAACCTTTTACAAATAAGATCCAAATTAGCATTACATAGTTCGGGTACCTACCCGATGTCCATAAAAATCTTTAATAAGTTGCCAGAGTATCTGAAGGCCGAAACGGATATCGGTGTGTTCATTCGGTCCTTGAAAAAGCTGCTTGTAGGAAAAGCTTACTATTCCATTAATTCGTTGCAGTGCCTTTCGAGGTGCATGCGATACATTGGTGCTTGCATGTTTTGTTTAGTCACTAAGTCGCATGTAACGCAATTTGTAATAAATAAATAAATAAATAAATAATTGGCGACAAAGAATTGATGAAGAGCAAGTTTCACACCCTAGCTCACCGCCGCAAAGTTGCCTGTCTGTCGGTCTTTTACAGACTATACTTCGGAGAGTGTGCTCAGGAGCTGCATGAGCTCATACCGCCATCCCCCTTCTTCCATCGGACATACAGACGCACTGCGGGCTACCACCCTTTCTTGGTTGATATCCTTAAATGTCGCAGCAAGCGCTACTCAACATCTTTTATATTGCATACAGAAAAGGAGTGGAACTCCCTCCCTGCGTCTGTATTTCCGAGTACTTATAACCCGACCACCTTCAAAGCAAGAGTGAATAGGCACCTTCTGGGTTGGCTCACTCCATCGTGGAACCTGTCTTAACCCCTCCTTGGCTTGATTGTGATCAAGAGCAAACCCATTCAAAGTAAAAAAAAAAGCAATTAATGAATTTGTTACTTTTACGATCATGGATCTAATACTAGACAGTTTAAGTTGCTTACAGATCGCTATAATGCAATGAAACTGGCAAATTCGACATCCAAGATCTCAAATGTAAAAATAATATATTTCAATCAAGAATTGTTAGCAACGTTTTGGAATCAGGGGCCAGGTCGTATCGATCTCAAAATACCGCATCCACCTTGGATAGGTGAATGCTGACACCTTCCTTATGTAACCTGTCGTATTGTGAATAAGTTATTTTAAAGGCGATCATTATAAATAATAAAATGTCAGAAATAATTTGTGTTTAAAACCATTTGCGTTGGCAATGCCATTTTTCTTAATTCGTCACTTGCTAGCAGGACACCGGTGTTCAGAGAAGGCCCGAAAGTTTTATTCTTGAAAAAAAACACGTAGTATTCTTTTTTACTCGGACAGTACTCGAACCCGCAAGCTTTTTCTTTATATTATATGTCAATACTCTTTCATTCAAGCTTTATTTTGCATTTTTCAATGGTGCTTTTATACTTATGATAAATTTTAAATAGAAAAATATTGGAACAAATCAACTTTATACTACCGAGACTTATAGTCTTAAATTTAAACTGTCTAGACTTATAGTCTCGGTAGCTCAGTGGTTAGAGCATTGGACCGGATTTCCAAAGGTCGTGTGTTCGAGTCCCATCTGAGAATTAACTTCTGGCGAAGTAACGAGTTGATTTTTTCCAATATTTTTCTATTTAAAATTTATCATAAAATCTGTGTTCAGATAATATTGCTAGTGTCATACTTAGGCATACTTAGGCACATTTAAAAAACAAAAAAATAATTGAAAAGAAACTCTTTTCACTACGTTTTTGTTTTATAGAAACAAAAGACGCTTACAAAGCTATAACTTTTTAATTTTGCATTTTACAATGCTATTTTTATTTGATAAATTCTTTTTTCTAGTATATTTTCTTGTTGAGTATTTATCACGCTTTAAAATGATAACTCTCACTCCTATCTCATCCACCCACCATGTTCCATTCCAACCTTTTTAGACCGCAAAATATGCGTACATAACATAACCCTTATTAAAAAAAGACTTTCAATACCCGCAGGCCGTAAAAACTCAAGACCTTCGTGCGGTATGAAAAAATAAAAGGAGTAAAGTGGAGTCCCATGTCGGGCGTACGTGCTGTGTGCTCCTGGCTGAATACAAACGGGGAATAACGAAATTTTGAGACTAGCGACCGACCCTTGAAGAGTTCTTGGTATTTATTGGACGATAAAAAATGTGGATGTGGCATGGTAAACATTCGGCCTAGGCCGCTAGGGAGCAATTCGCGTTGAGATATTATGTCAAATTCGAAATTTTCAAACAGTAATTTCTTTATTGAAAATGTAAGTAAAATCTTTGCTACGGTCAAAATACTTTAGTTTTAATGATCTTTGACAATCCTATACCTAATGTTGAAAATTGTTTTCAGTGAGTTTTAAATATAGATTAATGGCTCCAAAAAATATCGAATTCCAGATGTCGAAGGCGTGAGAATTGCGCCCCTGAACCGTACGTGACAATTGAATAAAAACTTTTTATAAAAAAATTAAAACCGACTTCAAAAAACTAAAAAGCAAAAAATAAACCTTTTGGAGTCGGTGCCAGCCAAAGCATTCTAGTTTTTATTTCACAATTTTTAAAGATAGAAGAGGTCCCGTGCCTACGCTGATAACCTTATGACAACTCCTCATCACCTTTTACAAAATGCTGCTTTTCCCGGTGCAGGGACGTTACTTATTAAGGAGTTCTCCCGATACTTCATCATCAGCTGCACTTCATCACATGCATTGAGTCGAGCATAAATTGCTTATGAACTACATTAAAGTAAATGTATAGCTGCCGTGAAATGCTAAGTATTTAATAGTTCCGATGACCATTTGTTCATCATCAGTTCCACTTCACCAAATGGTGCATTCCGGAAGCATATGCATAAGTTACTGTAGAAAACACCGAAATCCCTATAGGAGTCCCTATAATATTTGAAGAGTTCCATGGATTACTCCAGGATCCTATCTTCAGATCCTGACATGATGACAATGGGACCACATAGGAAGTATACCCTTACGAACAAAAAAAAATTACTCAAATCGGTCCAGCCGTCTTCGAGTAATCTCGTAACATACATTAAAAAAACCGTCGAATTGAGAACCTCCTCCTTTTTTGAAGTCGGTTAAAAATACGTAAATTATTAGTAATAATAATTTGACACGGTTTACATTTAGCTAATAGCTAACAATGTACATACGACAGCAGGCCGGCGTAAAGGCTGGCTGACTTTAACCCTGAGACCGTGCTTAAGTCACTTGTTGGAAGTAGCGGTTTCCACAGCACAACCGTAAAAGCCTGACGTGCTATGACATCTTACTTGAGAAAAATAACTTTACAGCATCAAAGATCAAATTAAACACTATACTTACTTCAATTATATTAAGAATAAAATATGGTTAGAATAACACAAAGAAATTAGACCCACTTGCGCCAGCTCGGCTAACACATTTAACTCAGAGTTAATGCTACTTTAGCATGCATCTAACTTACCAGCAGACCTTACCCGACTGCAAGGAAAGGGTAATGTTTTTGACAAATATATTTATAATAGAACTACTTAAAAAAGCACATCGACTAGAAACCGGAACATGTCCCTTTTTATATAAACGCATTTTTTTATTGAAAATCAAATTATTTTCACATGAAACGGAACGGCGAAGCTCAACCTTTTAAAAACAAATACGCTTTGAAGCGTGAATTCCGGTAAATTGATGGTACTTTAAATCAACGGCGGTAAAACAAAGCTATATGGAGTAGCTTTAAGCGACGAAAAATTACAAAGCGAAAACCGCTTTGGCTTTGCGAATCCTGATTGAGAGGGATAAGGGGAATCGAAAAGACCAAAGGTAATCCGGGCTGACCAAACACCACTTAAGGACGTCCACTTAGCGCAAGTAGCAATGAAACGCCGAGAACTTACACAGTCGGACAAAGTAAATAGGCAGAATTCCTTTTGGAAGCCAAATTGTTTTGATAAATCTAGTGAGTTGACTCTAAGAATCAGTTTTTCTACTAACACAAAAATTCCGTTAAAATATATATTTTTTTAATACAAACGTCTACTTATTACTCTGTGATTTTTTGTCTTAATTCTTAAAGTATAATTACTTAGTAGTTGCTGAACTTTACATGCTGGACAAGGCAAATCTTTCTTAGTTATAATAATATGAAACGAGCTTTATAAAAAGTATTTGAGCACTTTCTTGTTTTTTTCTACTGATTCTCTTAATAGTTTTTGGAGGGCTAGATAAGCAAAACGAAATAACCCAGAACTGAAAACGTGTTAAAAAACCTACATTTTTCAATATTGAGAGCAGTCTGAAACACAGCACAGTCGACACCTTAAAACGACATACTTTCGAAATGCATTTCGGCACAACACCTATTACCTTTTTATGATGTCAAAGGTAATTTAGTTTGAACCAGGGGGCCTACCACCATCTCTTAGCGTAGTATTGTTTCAATCTTACCACGCTATTTCATACTACGAAACTCTTAAAGTAAGCCTGTTTTTTGACGGAAGTATTGTAACGACTTCGCTCAATCATCGCCTCCAAAGTGAAAAGTTGTCACATTTTACACTTTAGTAAACTTCAAGAAAAACAAAACTTTCTTTTGACATGATGGTTTCTAATAGATGATGGTAGGCCCGCAGTATACTGTACGAGTATACTGCACGTTCAACAGCAAGTTTACGCTTGTTTAACGAGCGCCATTCTATGTTCACTCGACTAAATCTTTTGGGAGCGAAACAACTACAAACGAGTGCCTAAAAACACGGCACGACTTCGGAATACGTAATAGTAAGTTCCCATTGTGTACTTTGGAAATTATCGGCGACGTAAAATGTTTAGAGTCCTTAAAGAAGTATGGGATCAGAGGGTGGAAGGGAATTGGAAGTATAAACATTTTTAAATTTAAGTTTCTATAAAATGTCAAATAATAAATGGGACAAAAGACACGAAAAAGCACGGAAATGAAAGAGACCTAAATCGGACCCTATCTATATAGGGTCTTCCCAATCTTCACAAGGTCACATGACCAGTGATATTATAAGTGTGTACTTGAAGCAGATATGTCATATGAGCTCGCATTGTGAAAATTGGGAAGTCCCTATATAGATAGGGTCCGATTTAGTTCTCTTTCATTTCCGTGCTTTTTTCGTGTCTTGTGTCCTACTTGTCAAATGTGCATGTATGCAGTCTTGTCACAAATTTCAACGCAAATTACTAGGAACGTAATATATCTATGCATAAAATATCATTGTGTGTGACACTACCCGTACACATACACACTTTTAAGGACAACTTGTTTCATGAGAAATCCAAAAACATCTAGTTAATACATGAATACATGTTGCAGGTGATATACATTTATAACTTAACGCCATACATCTATAGCCCTTTAGGCAATGCGTCCAAGGTACAGATTGAGAATAAAAAAGTCCAAACTTAACGGTCATAGCCAGACCTCAACTACGCCATATTTGGCATTGTTAAGATCTAGATTTGACCGGAAACAATATTTAACATATTTTGTTTTAATAGTTTTCTAGAAGCAACCGGGCGTTCCTCAAGGGAGTTAATACTCTGTTAAACACGATGTCAACTGAAAGCCTTTTGTGCAACGTGAAGTTCTTCCGTATTCCAGCTCAGTGGCGCTGTTGAATTATGAATGGTGTTGCATAAGGCGTTGTCTTACGTTAGCGATCTCGATGCGAACGCGAAAAAAGTCGATACCTATAAGTGTCATATATGGCAGGCTTCTAGACTCCCGGCAAATAATAAAAAATTCAAAAGATGCGCAGTAACTATAAAATGTAGTCACTGCGTCTACTTCTATCTTTTGTTTCGCCCCGCGAATGTCAAGTTATTTACCGGTATTGTTTTCGTGCCGCACCGGAACGCTTCTCGTTCGCATCTAGTCGCTCACGTCAGACACTGCGTAAGGTTGGAGTAGCGTTGATCCGATAGCGCTATTGTTGCTTTAAAGTTTTAGCACTGTTGTTTTCGAGACATGCTATATCACCTCCTTTAAGCGTTTGTGAGGCAGTTGACTGCTCTTTCTAACTACGATGTGAAAATAAAACGGTGTTGCCTTGTAGTCTATCAAATCTAAGAAATGTCGTTTGACATTGACAGCTTTGTCAGATTAAAAGAAGGGTGGGGTCAAAGCTACAATATTCGATTCATACGAGAAATCGATTTAATTTCTTTGAGTTCATACATTAATCAATTAAAGTTTTTCGGATTTATACATTATGTCATAGCCAAATCTTAAAATTTAACGCTTCATAATATTGCATATATTTGAATTTTAATTTAGTGAATAAGAATTGTAAATCTTGTAACTAAATAAAAATAGCTTCATAATTTAATAGGTTTACGATTTTTTTTAACTGAAATTGTGACTGTAGTTATGAGGGCGTGAAAAATGTGAAACGTCAAACGGTTCTTCTTAGACTTGATAGACTATAACAGGGCATTTATGATTGAATCTATGACAAATTGAATAATCGGAATTTTACTCTCGCACACAGAGCAAATACAGAGATTACAGAGATACGATATCAAAATCTAAAATACTAAATTATGATAATCTATGTCACAGTCAAAATACCAGACTGCTCATTCCTGAACCAGTCAGAATTAGATATTAAATTATTTGAACCAATATTTAATGTATAGATAGAAAATATATAGTAGGGTAAGTTTTTATTTTTCATTAAATGTAAACTGGCTAGATCCTATTGTACTATCCTATTATCCTATTAATATTATAATTTCGAAAGTGTGTGACGTTTATGAGACGTTTGGATGGTTCTTACTCTTTCACAGAAAAACTACTATACGGATTTGGTAGAAATTTATAGCCTTTTTTTTCCAGGGGGAAATGCCCGCGCATACCCCCCCGTCCGGGGAGACAGAGAGGTTATGTGGGACTCGAACCCACTAAAACCCCCTAGGTGTTCCTTCCTCGTGTATGGACGGAGACTACCGGGGCAAGGGTAGCAGTCTACCGGGTCTTCGCCCCGCGTCTGCCCTCTTGGGCCTTCCTCTCTGGGTCGGTGGAGTGACCCAGACTATTACTACTGTTGGGCGCGCCGGAACACCGGGCGCGCCCATCCACCACGGGGGTCCTAGCTGGGCCCTTATTCACTATGACCACTTAGCGATTCCTTGCTCAAACCACGCCAATGTCGTACTTGGTTTTGACATTTTCAAAAGTAGTTTTCTCCATGATACTCCCAAATTATAGAATAATTGTATAAGTACATGAAAGTCACAAGTTGTATAATTATTAAACAAGTAAAATAACTTTAAAATATGTAAGTGTCATAGAGAAAACGCGTTATGAAAATATTGAAAGCAAATACGACATTCGCGTGGTTTGAGCAAGGAATCGGTAAGTGGTCATAGTGAATACGGGCCCTGGACGACGGGATTCCCCGTCCCGCCGCCCAACCTCCACAACTACTGCGCCTCCTCCTGGCGACACCTCTCCCTAGAGAGGCGAGCGGAGCGGCGAATCCTCCGGGATGGCACATCTACCATCACCAACGTGTTTTCCCTAGGGATTGAGGCGATCACCGTCGCCTCCTTCCTCTCAGCCGCCGTCGGCGAAGAATGGCCGCATGAGCGTCCTGCTTTCGAGCTCTTTCCGCTGTCTCCTTCTGGAGGACAACATCATCGCAGAAGGCGACTACCGCTTGCCATGACCTGTCACTACCCAGCATCTTAAGATAGTAGATAGCCTGGATTAAAACAAAGGATTCTTTTTCTACTGATATTCTTACGGGAACGGGAACCACGTGGGTGAAACCGCGGGGGGCCGCTAGTAATATTATAAATGCGAAAGTTTGTGAGGATGTTTGGATGTTTGTTACTCTTTCACGCAAAAACTACTGAACCGGTTTGGATTAAATTTGGCACACAGATAGAAGATAGCCTGGGTTCAAAATATAAGTTACTTTTATACTTATGGTAAATTTTAAATAGAAAAATATTGGAAAAAATTAACTCGGCCACAAGTAAATTCTCAGGCTGGAATCGAACCAGCGACCTTTGGAAATCCGGTCCAATGCTCTAACCGCTGAGCTACCGAGACTTGCGAACCACCGTCGAAATTCTCCAATACTTTTATATTTTTAATACGCTGTAGGCCAGCGTTGTTACATCAATGCTAGGAAATATCCTTGCATTCGAAAGAAACATCTTTTCAGGTGTTTAACGATCGATTAAGATGCAACTGCCAATAATTTATGATTTTTGTAATTTTTGCATTTTTCAATGCTATTTTTATACTTATGGTAAATTTTAAATAGAAAAATATTGGAAAAAATTAACTCGGCCACAAGTAAATTCTCAGGCTGGAATCGAACCAGCGACCTTTGGAAATCCGGTCCAATGCTCTAACCGCTGAGCTACCGAGACTTGCGAACCACCGTCGAAATTCTCCAATACTTTTATATTTTTAATACGCTGTAGGCCAGCGTTGTTACATCAATGCTAGGAAATATCCTTGCATTCGAAAGAAACATCTTTTCAGGTGTTTAACGATCGATTAAGATGCAACTGCCAATAATTTATGATTTTTGTAATTTTTGCATTTTTCAATGCTATTTTTATACTTATGGTAAATTTTAAATAGAAAAATATTGGAAAAAATTAACTCGGCCACAAGTAAATTCTCAGGCTGGAATCGAACCAGCGACCTTTGGAAATCCGGTCCAATGCTCTAACCGCTGAGCTACCGAGACTTGCGAACTTTCGTTCGCAAGTTTCTTTCGAATGCAAGGATATTTCCTAGCATTGATGTAACAACGCTGGCCTACAGCGTATTAAAAATATAAAAGTATTGGAGAATTTCGACGGTGGTTCGCAAGTCTCGGTAGCTCAGCGGTTAGAGCATTGGACCGGATTTCCAAAGGTCGCTGGTTCGATTCCAGCCTGAGAATTTACTTGTGGCCGAGTTAATTTTTTCCAATATTTTTCTATTTAAAATTTACCATAAGTATAAAAATAGCATTGAAAAATGCAAAAATTACAAAAATCATAAATTATTGGCAGTTGCATCTTAATCGATCGTTAAACACCTGAAAAGATGTTTCTTTCGAATGCAAGGATATTTCCTAGCATTGATGTAACAACGCTGGCCTACAGCGTATTAAAAATATAAAAGTATTGGAGAATTTCGACGGTGGTTCGCAAGTCTCGGTAGCTCAGCGGTTAGAGCATTGGACCGGATTTCCAAAGGTCGCTGGTTCGATTCCAGCCTGAGAATTTACTTGTGGCCGAGTTAATTTTTTCCAATATTTTTCTATTTAAAATTTACCATAAGTATAAAAATAGCATTGAAAAATGCAAAAATTACAAAAATCATAAAATAAGTTACTTTTTATCCTGATATTCCCACGGGAACGGGAACACGCGGATAAAACGCGGGCAGCCGCTAATCTATATATATAATTCGGCAGTGAAGCCGCTTCTCCTCCTAAACTAAAAGTCGCACAATCAAGTGCAATACACCGTTAGAAAGGTATTTGTCTGAAGTGGTCGGATAAGTCGAGAAATTTTGCAAAAACTCAAATAAAAAAAAATAAAAAAAAAAAACTTTTTTGAATGTTATTATGTGTTTTTTGCGCATTATGCGCACACGGGTTGCTCGTTGTACATAAATTAGAATAGCATCTGAAACTTGTCACGTAACATTACATAGACTGTAGAAGATGCTCACAATTATAAGGATAGTTTTTCTACAAATTACTAACTTTATCTTTTAAAAAGAAAAGTATGTAACGTGCAGAACCTTAGGTTGACGACCTGTTTGTCGCAAGGGTACAAACAGGCAAAGGGTACTATACCCGACTTCTACGCCAGAGGTCCCGGGTTCGATCCCCGGACAAGACAAATATTTGTGTGCGTGAACATGTCGATTTGTCTTAGTCTGGGTATTTATTATGTATATTTTTCTTGTAAATACATATTAACAAAAAAAAAATTTTATAAGTATGTTTATCCGTTAAAACAAGTAACGTGGGCTAGATAATTAGTGTGATTATCTGTATTACTTAGCACCAACGTAACGTCGTAAATACAACAACATACTGCGTAGACATCCCATTCCCACGCTTTCATATAAACTTGCGCAGAAAACAATAAGAAACAAACAGTTAAATATGACTGATTATTTTTTCTGTAGTATTTCATAATTTTCACCTAATTCAAAGCTATGACCATGATAATATTATAGGAAGGTGATATACTCGTATATCTATCGCCATAATATGAATATTAGGCTATTGGCTATAATTCGTATCTAACTAGGTAACTACAACTATACTGCGGGTAAGTACCTTTCCTATTCAATCACGGTCACTTCTATCATTCTCCAAGTATTTCCACTTAAGTTTTTCAAATTGTGTTTTTTTCTCCAGACCACCACACATCACTCTTCGTTTCATATATCACTCGTACATGTCCCAACACTACACAACCAAACACAATATACTGTCCGAATTGCGGGCGTGGTTCCCGTAACTTCGTCGACTTTACGATTCGCAGCGGTGGCCGCCGTATTACACAAATTACCCCTGTTTAGCAGCAAAAAACGGTAAATGCGGAACCCGTAAGTTTTATTTTATACAGTGAGCATAACATCAGGTTTTACGCTTTGACCTTGAAAGCCCTTTATCACTCGTAATAGCGGTGATTTTTGTTGTACCAATGTATAGCCTGCGCTGCTGTTGCTGTCCGAGTACAACACAGTTTATTTTAATTCGACTCTCCGCCACAGTGTGTCTCCGTCTTCTGTGCTCGAAGTTTCTGCTACAATCTGGTGTATACCAAATTATTATTAGCCGATAGCACCATTATCATGGTGTAAGTGCAGTAATAATGTACTTACAATAATAGACTGATATTGTTGTAACAACTTTTAAAAAGTCTTCATTGTCATCATCATTTCAAACCCTCTTGGACCAAATAGGTCCAGGCCTTTTTTTTCCCAGGTCGAAGTGCCCGCGCATACCCCCCCAGACAGAGAGGTTATGAGGGACTCGAACCCACTAAAACTAGGTGTTCCTTCCTCGCGAATGGACGGAGACTACCGGGGCAAGGGTAAAATAGGTCCAGGCCTACCAGGCCAGGTAGGTTTGGTGGCCTTTGTTATATTTTGGGCTGTCAGTAGGAATCCACAGTAATAGGAGCTAGCTCCCTTTTAAAAAATTGGAGCTTGGCTTCATTGTGTACTGAACCACCACTCTATTACTCTTAACACTTTTGCTTACAGTGAACGAGACACAATAGATTTTTTATTGTTAAGAAGTTTGTAAACGAAGTATCATGAAAAACTTGTGTTATGGATACTAGATAACGGATAAACAAACTTATATACTTTTTTTTTTGTAAGTACATACATAATGTACATATTAAAAATCCAGACCAAGACAAATAGACATGTTCATGCACACAAATATTTGTCTTGTCCGGGAATCGAACCCGGGACCTCTGGCGCAGAAGGTGGGGTTAGTACCCCTGCGCCAAACAGGTCGTCAATATATGTATGTTTGCAATAATAAAACATGGCACATTTTCTAGCTAATTTAAAACTGTTTCATATCGAAAAGATTCAGCTTAGCAGTTAAGCGGTATCATGAATCAAGCTGAGCTTCGACCGCTAAAAAGCTAAAACTATTTCAGTTTGTCGACATAGTGAGCGATTAGCTAACTCTCGTTCAATGTCAAGAGTTTTATCTAGCAAGTTTAAAATTAAAGAGGAAATATGAAGGAAGCGTTAAATTCACATTTAAAATTTGTTTTGGTAAAGGAAATTTTAAAGAAATTAGCAGCAGATGAGATTGGCTTATCAACAAATTAATTGGAGCACTCTTCCTAATTAGAAAACTAAAGTGTTTTCGCTTTAGTCAATACCACCTGTAATGGCGTGTGCAATTTTGCACTTTGATAATAGAATTGATGAGACAGACAAGTTCATCGACCTCCATGATTCGATCATTGATTATCCATAGACAAAAAGGCAATGTAAATAACATCATATTAACAACCCTTTTTATACGTAACGAGGAAAGGGGAAAACGCTTCTCTTTCATCATACCTGATGTATTAACATCTAACATCTAAAACTGAAGGTGGAATCTCGCTTCTCGTTGAATCCCCAACTACTTACTAAGGCATTGGCTATCTTATCTCTAACTGCCGGAACAAAAAAACGCAGACAACATTGTGGTTATTTTTACAGATTTTTAATAAAAAGTGATAGCTAGGCAGGCGGACTTACAACAAGTCTTCGTCGCCTCAGCCACATAACATACACTGCCGGGTATAGGCCTCACCCAAATTGGGGTGGGGGTTGCCATAATCGCCACGCTTGGCAGGCGGGTTGGCGATCGCAGTATGGCCAAGTTTGTAGGAGACGCTGCTGCCCGTCTCCTGAAGGCTTAGTCCCTTAGTCGCCTTTTACGACACCCACGAGATGAGAGGGGGTAGTGTTATTCTAAGCGGACACTACGCAGCTGCAATAAGTCTTACCACCAACCAAACATTCATCTTCAAAAACAGATATGTGCTGCTCACATCGCTAACCGTGTAGGATTATATCCGCGTCAAGGACATTATTATGCCGCATTCAATAACGAGGGTGGTATTTTAAAAAGCCACCAAAATATGCGCACAGCCACGCGTCGCAGCGTTGCCGTTACGGCCACGCCGCGTTGTAACTTTCCGAGTTTTATGGTAGCCCGCCGGCTTCTAAATATTTAGGAAATAATTACATGAGCGCCACCCGCGGTAATAAGGCTGCCTTCATAAGGCAACCAAGGCAAAGCGATTCTTGTTGTATAAAAATATCTCGAATTTGGAAAGCTAAGCAATAATGACTTTTTATTTTGAGGCAGATTTAGCTTTTTTTATGTCTCTACTTTTCGAGGACCTACTCAAGAACCGAGGTCAAATGATGCCATCGTCCCGACAATCACACATAAAAAGCTATATAATAAATAAAAGCTTTTCTAATACGTTACCTAAGTGGTGTAATATAATACTAGAGGCACACTGAAAATTTCGCACTCTGGGCTTTCAGTAACTACTAATGTATTTTTTAAAAGATATATTCTTAGCAGTTTTAAATAAAGAGGATTGGTGGTAAAATACTAGATAACGTATAAACATACTTATATACTGTTTTTGTAAATACATACATTATACACCCCGGCCAAGACAAATAGACAAGTTCATGCACACAAATATTTGTCTTGTCCGGGGATCGAACCGGGACCTCTGGCGCAGAAGGCGGGGTAAGTACTAGTACCCCTGCGCCAAACAGGTCGTCTAAAGTGGTCTTATATAAGTGTTCCGAATTCTGATTTGGCTATTCTTTAATGCGCTATGTTTGCAGCCTTATAACACGCGTTGTGAATGCGCCATGATTTGTTCGCCTGAGCGGGTGGAGCACATTATTTTAACCGAATTATACGCAGCCATATTGCGGTGGTTAATCTAGAAACAGCTTCCGTAAAGGCTTTCTGTGTATTAAAATTTTAGAACTCTGCTCTCTATACTCTCTTACTTTAACCGTATAGTTTAATCATTGATTGCAAATCATAATGTTCCTTCACATTCACATGTTATTTTTGCTGTGCCACAACAGGGTCTCATTATTGTAACGATTAACAAATGACATCACCATATAATGTACGTTATTGTTGTGGATTTTTTTGTTTGTATTCTTATGAACACATTATCTTTTTGAGATAAAATAAAAACTACTATAAACTTGTTGTTTTGTCACTTGACAACTTTAAGCAATAAGTAAGGTACATACTTATTATCGCGAAAAACTTATTTTTTGTACTTTTATTAACTTCATTTTCTTGTGTTTTCTAAACTTTCCCGCTGCACTTATGAGTATTATTTTTTAAATTTGTTTCAGTTACAAAACCGCACTTTTAAAAATTTTTACTGCAACCAAAACTCGATCACTACTTAAGTCACAGATTTTTTTTTATTATTTTTTATTCGCACAACATACAGTATAGCATAACAAACATTACACAATATACACAGTTACTCGTTTTCGCATATAAACAACAATTAGCTTATTTGTACTAGGTAAGTAAATTATAATATTTTTTGGAGATTTTAATTTACCACTTTGGTTTCGGATTTGAAAAAAGGGGAAAAAGTCTTCCTTATTTTTCCTCTGTTATTTTCCAACCTCACAATACGTCCAGGAAAATTGTAAACACATGAAACGAGGTCAAAAGTCCTTTTTACGAGCGTCGGTAACGGCCTGAAAGTTAGCGTAAGAATATTCAAATTACTTGTTGTGTATCCAACCCAACTAATACAATGTTTGACTATGGACGAGTTATAAAAAAGATTGTTAACTATGTTAAGTTGGGTAAAGTGCTTCCCTTTTATCTTGTAACTTGGTGATGGTAACGTTAAAGTTACTTTATATTCTGTGTAAGTATTCGTAGATAATATTGTATTTTATTCTAATAAATAATGTTAGACGTACTTTACTAATATAATATGAATGAATATATGAGTCGAGGGGCTTTTGGGACCAAAACCGTGGTCCCAAAATCCGCTTAGAAATTAATTCTTATTTCTGATGCGGCTTTCAGGACCACAAACGGTGGTCCCGAACGCCACATTATTTTAGTGATATTTTGGGACGACTGATAAGACACTGTTATCTTTATATGCAACGTCAGGAAAGTACAGTCAAAGTACCAGGGCAGCATAACCCAAACAAAATTAATCGTCAATAAGGCATAATAATCTCCCTGTGTGCTAAATTTCAGTTTAAATAGAATAGAATTTAAATTTTTTGTACACAGTATACCACCTTAAAATATATGTATTTAGGTAGGTAACAATATCAGTTATTATTCTGCTGATACAAACAAATAAAGTACCTAAAGTAGCTACTTATTAAGCATTGTGAAGAGAATCGGTTAAAGTTAATTAAATAGTAAATCATATAGTAATTGATATGTTAAAATGTGAGAAAAGCAGCGGCTGATGGGTTTTGTTGGAATTTGGTTTGACCTCGAAGCTGACTTATATTTTGTTAAAAGTCCCAAATATTATTTAATTAAATTTTGCGATGGCGGTTGATGGTAGGGTAGGGCCTCTGACCTCCCATCCTACATTACTGTCAACTCTGTAACGCCATAAAAACCTAAAACACAATAAAGTAATCCAATTAGGCATAAAATCGAAACGTCGCTGTCCCTTATTTCAATTTGAGTGTTTAAGTATAATTGGCACGAAACTTGGCGTGTCGCCTGTCGCCGTAGCCCGACCCTTAGAAGATTTAAATAGGCACTTTATTATTGAGTACCTTTTAGATATTTTTTTTATACTTTTAGTATTTTAACACCACATACACCATTAAGCCCTAAACTAAGGAGGAGATCATGATTTTTTTTAATACACTATTACACGATACGTTAAAACCAGCAGGCAAATAATCTTTATCATAATGAGGTAATCCACGAACGTCTCCAATAACCCAGATAACTGTCCAACTAGGTGCACTACAATACCGCACTTAAAAAAGGTATTATTTGAATATATTTTTTATGTATTTACGAAACGACAATAATTATGATTAGCTGTTACAAATTGGTACTAATAAATAGTAATATTAGCTTACGACCTTATAGAACTAAAAGAATAAATATTTTAGGTAGGTAAGTACAATCGAGTACAACAATATGACTATACATTTGAAAGTTCCAAAAACATGTACTTAGCCATTTATGATGTTGTCATTGTTTCTTACAAATACTTGTAGACACAATTAAAGGATTATTAAGTTCATCAAGAAGGTAAAGTAATCGTAAAGAAGGAAAAGAAATAAAAATTAAAGTAATAGCGGGAATAATGGTTCAAATTCATTCAATTATTCGATTTTCTAATAAAAAAAGATTAACATATTTATTAAAAAATAAATTTAATATTAAATATCCAACTAAAATAGTAATTATAATTAAAATATACACAGCTAAAATTACACTGTAATTTTTACAGTCTAATACCAACTGATGTGTGCGACTTTGGTTACAATTATATGAATGTTTGTATGTTATGTAGGTTATGTTTTCTATTTCATTTCGTGCATGACGTAATTGGCATGTCAATTGTTTATCAATATTGACTTGCAAATTATTTTCGATTCACATTTTCACATTAGGTAAAATAAATAATAAGTAAGTATATAACACTCCAAATTTCAAAATTGAAATGGAAAATCCATTTGAATTTTGAAATTTAGAATGTCGGGTTGTATACATAATTTTGTAATGAATGGCGAATACTTTATTTAATCCAATTTTGAAGAGTACACATTACTCTGTCCTCCTTGTTGTATACATTAATTTGACACATAAT
The DNA here is from genome assembly GCA_910589605.1 of Chrysoteuchia culmella. NCBI lineage: Eukaryota > Metazoa > Arthropoda > Insecta > Lepidoptera > Crambidae > Chrysoteuchia > Chrysoteuchia culmella. The sequence continues at coordinate 16,932,440 of OU342653.1, forward strand.
CCGTAATCCGTCCTATATCATGTGTACAATAATTATTGTACACATGATATAGGACGAATTACGGATTACGCTACAAATGTAGCGAAGTGTATAAACTTCTTAAAATGGGTACATGTTTTTGTAAGTTTAAGGGGTATACAAATCTTTGTAGTCGACTGTACTACATTTCGAAGTACCACAGTAAGAAAAAATTGAAATTCCAGTCATAAAAGAGTAAATATAAAAGATTCCAGATATTCCAGATATAAAAGATTTTTTGTAGATAAGACATACAAAAAGACCGTAGGTAGATATAATAAAATTAATATGAAGCCACGACCATTTAGAAAAAAAAGGAAAAGGTTAATAGAAAAGACAATAAAAACGTATACAAAATTGGCGCGACCTCTTCAGAGGTAAATTAAAAAGCAAACTCATCCCAGATATCATTAAAGAAAGTCGAAATTACCGTACGGCACTCAGACTAATGGAAGAAAACACTCCGAAGGGCCAAGTTTCTCTCGTAAAACAGATACGTTAGGGTAACGGCTCACTGAATCTGTCTTTTGAGGTCCCACAAAGGTGTGCAGTCTGTGACTCAAATTAATTTGTGCTCTTTTTTGGGTAGAAAGTAAATAACTTTTAAGTACATGTGTTTTTTGTTCTTAAGAAGCATAAACATCTTTGTCAAACCAATATCTACTATCTACCAATATCATACTTTAGAGATATTCAGACCCTGAATTATCTATAAAGGGCCAAGTTTCTCTCGTGAAACAGATACGTTAGGGTAACGGCTCACTGAATCTGTCTTCTGAGGTCCCACAAAGGTGTGCTGTCTGTAACTCAAATTAATTTGTGCTTTATTTGGGTAGAAAGTATATAATGATTACATGTATTTATTCCTTATCTTCTATTTTCTATAAAAGCATAAACGTCGCTATATTTTAATACATACTTACAAGAAAAAATCTACTTAGCTCACAAGATACTTACTCTTGGAAATCCGAGTCTTTCGGCTAAGGCTCGGTAGCTGAATTGGAAGTGCAGTGGATCGGATTTCAAAAGTTCAGACCGGAGAAAAATCTGCCAAAATGATATTAAATTATATCTCTTGGGCATTTGGGCAAAATAGAGAAGAAGTGCTAAATGCAATTTTTTCTACATTAAAGTTTGGATCATCTATCTGCAATGAGCTAAACCTAGAAATCAAAATATGTCACAATGCTAATTTTACACTTATAATGAATAATCATTTCTAAATGTCTAATTGGGACTTCGAAGTAACACAATATCTAAATTGGACTAATCTTAATGTAGATTTGTGAACCCAAAGGGATGTCACCTGTATTAGATTAAATCTCGATTGAACTTCACCTTGATTAAGCTATTATATTGATTAGATTCAGACCCTCTATCTTTATTAATATCATAAATACGCAAGAGCTCTGTCTGGCTACAATCTTTTGACGTTTGAGTGAGTTAAATAGAAATAGATTAGATCGAAATCCTGATAGATATTTTTTCGCATCCCCCTGAGTAGTCTCAGTAACACTATAAGCACAGTTTTGTTATATACGCATACTACAGTTAAAGTTCCGTGACGTCATCAAACGGGAAACACATCTTATAAAAAAAAAACGCCATGAATTTTAAATTCATTGAAGACTCGTACTTTAATGTTCCCTAAGGATACGAATGACCCCTGCCCCGTGACGATGCACCATTTTTCCTAGAGACCGTTGCATATTTGAGCATGTACTACAAAATTGGATCGGGTAATTTGCATTTTTTATAGCTAACGGATATCCGACGAAAGGGAGGAGAGCAAATCAGGCTCGTTTTAAATGATCCCGGATTCATTATTGACATGGTGCTATATCATTGTTAAAATGGCAAATTGCAGCTAAATTCTTCTATATGTCTGAGGGCCTACTCTCAAAGCCGTTTCCGCAATTGCGGCCGTAGTTTTGCTTTACTTTCGGAACGTTCTCAAATCATAATTAAAAACAACGGATCTCAATCGCGACCGTTGATATGTAGTACATTGTACTTACAATTTGACGGTTCGGCTGTGTTGCTACAGCCGTAGTTACAAGCAGACTGAATCTGTTAAAGTTATTAACTAAAACTTTACTTGTGCTTCAGGTGCAGTGTAGTATATGGCATTGCATCTGATACGACAAAAAATCTAAGTTAATAATGACAACAACGTATGCAGAAGTAATCCAAACGGCGGAAACGGCTTAGAGAGTAGGCCCACTGATAACAAAAGATGACCTATTATTGCATCTCTTTCAGTACTACATTTAGGTTCATCCTTCATCAATCAATGCCCCACCAAAATTTATAGCACACCACTCTCAAAATGGAGAATTGTCTATTCGTTTGAAAACTAACGCAAACTTAAAAGTCTTATTACTTAAATAGTTATGGTAAAATAAAGAAACTCACAAACATACAATAAACCCAAACATACTTCATTTTTTAGCAACACAAGCAAAGGTGAAATCACGTAAAACAAGCCTATGAAGGTACATTACACACAATGAAGTAAGTACCATACGCGACTGGCAGGCTTATATCATGTTCATTTGTAGTTAATTAATTTAAACGTCCAAAGCCTTAAAACGAATAGAAAACATAACGACATCACCTCATCATACGTTACACAGTACGTAACATATACCCACAAGACATAGGTACAAGGATCACGAGATCCAATTCCCTCGACTCGAAAGCCTCCGGTGCCTCGGAACGAGGTAACGAGTACGTTGACCTCGTATAACATATAATATAGTTGGTTACCCATCTAGGCTATCTATTCCTGAATATAAGTTATTCCGGGCGAACGAACGGGCCTAAAGTAAACATTTATCAAATTATTTTGTTTAGACCCAATTTCAGCAGCTTTATTATTACAGTGGTTCAAAACATTATTCTGCCTTAAAAAAACGACTGAAATGCAATGACATTTCAATAATGTTAAGGGTTATTCGGTCAGTTAAACAGTGAAAAGCACTGCACTTTAAACAGTAAGGTAAAAAAATCTCAATACAGTAAAATAGGTAAATAGGTGAAAAATCTCTTGTGCGGATTACATAGGTACAACACAGTATGCTTACGTTTTACGCTACATATAAACCTTTTTGCAGATAATGAACGAAATACCTTTTACTCTTCATAACTTTTTAATGTTGCATTATAAAATGCTATTTTTATGTGATAAATCTTAAACAAGAAATGATAAGACAGAGCGACATGAGACAAGTTTTTTCTATTTTTTTTCATACCTTGAGACTAGTTGTTTTTTTTTCTAGTATACTTTCTTGTTTATGATTTATCACATAAAAATAGCATTGTATAATTCAAAATTAAAAAGTTATAATAAGATGGCTGTTTCATCTATAGTCAAACATTTGTAAAAATGTTTCTTTCGAATGCGAGGATATTTCTCTCATTGAGAAACCAAGACCGATGACCAAGACCGTAGAAAGATGAATATAGTGGAAAAAATTCTACGGGTCTTCATAGGTCTCTGTAGCACAATTGGTTAGTGCATTTGGCCGGATTCCCAAGGATGCTGGTTCGAATCCCGTCAGAGCGACATGAGACAAGTCGCTTTTTTCTAGTATATGTTCTTGTTTAAGATTTACCTTTTACTCTTATAAAATTACTTATGCACGCTTATAAAAGTTATATTTTAAAAACACCAGCTTAAAAATAGACAGAAAAATTGTTACTTAAGTTTCGACGTAGACAAAACATACCGATTTCCCGAAAAAGTGGGTAACAATTCATCCGCCGTGGAAATGGCAGTTTCTCCCAAAAATATGGGTATTCCATATTCAAAGATAACAAATGCAGATGGATCACAAACATGATTTCGAAACGTTCTACTCAAGTGAAAGATAAAGCAAAGGGAAATAGGTTTATTGTCCTTACGAGATCGAAAGGAGGGAATCCTTTTAGGGCCCGGCCGTCGGAACGACATCGTTTTGTCAAAACCTTTCCCGGTTTTTCGTGAATTCGTGGCGTCCGCTGAAAGTTTGATGCGGCCCGAGTCGCTACTTATCCCGTCGGGTAAGGAACCCGTATACCGCTCGATCCATTTAGCATTGCTGTGAATAAATAATGGAAAATACTTTGTGAGTTTACAAATAAACAAACAAATAAAAAAACAGGGGTATTTCGTGGAGTTGATAATCAGTGTCTTTAAAATAAAGTTTTTGACTACATCAAAATGACATTTCGTCGCACACCTTTTCGTCGACTGAGAAAACAGTAATTTTTTTCTCAGATTCGTCATTATACTAAAGTCTGCAGAAGCGTAATCATTTAATAATAAACAATTCTCATTATCATTATAATTATTACAAAAACTGGGCAACAATTGCAACAAATCCAAACACGTTGAAATGCTGCTGTGCGTTAATTATAATTAGGTACTTAAATGAAATTATGTAGGTATGTCTTTAATAAAAATCCTTTCACAAAGACTTATATGGCCGTGAGGGTTCATAAGTCATCGCGAATTAATAACAGCGTTTTGTTATTAATTTGTATGACATAATGCATATTTATCTTGCTTTGAAGGCAAGGAACACCACTGGGCATGGTAATTTGATATTCTATAAAACTTCCTGTTCTTGACAACTACATAAAAAAATCTGGACACAATTTACCCAAAGATTCATTTTAAATGCAGAGATTTTCTTTAGATAAAATATTTAAAAAAAAAAGAGTAACTTAATACCTAGGTCTGAACCTGTTCGTAATTAGTTAGGACTTAGGACATAACGTCGCTGATTAAATTTAGATTTAACTAGCGGCCGTCAGTGGTTCCACCCGCGTGGTTTACGTTCCCGTGGGAATATCGGTATAAAAAGTAAGTATCTTGTTTATATTATTACAGTATACACATTATATTATTAATACAGGCTATATTCTATCACAAATTTCATCCAAATCCGTTCAGTAGTTTTAGCGTAACAAACAAACAGACTGATAATAGGTACAGTCGGGGAACTAGAGTTTTTTCAAGGAGATTTATTTAAAAAAGTAAAAGATATATGGAAAACTTTTATATCACAATAAATAACAAAAGATCATAATGAAGTATTTCATTTCAATAATAAATTATTCCATTAACCTTAGTATTTTCCGAGAAAATGTTACTCAAAAAAACTCTACTGATCAACCGGGAAGTTCCCCGGTTGTACTTTCCATCCATTCATCCATCCATCATCAGCCTGTGGACGTCCACTGCTGGACATAGGCCTCTCCTAGTTCACGCCTATTGTGGCGTTCATAGGAGGCTATTAGCCTACTGCTACCACGCTGGCCAGACGGGTTGGTAGAGGGTTTGTTTCAAGTTTTCCTTCTCTCGCACAGGTGTTCATGCGTCGAGCCTCTTAGTCGACTCTTACGAGATCCCAGGCATGTAAGGGAGTGGCAACATTTGTATTCTTAGGCCGTCACCACACGGTACTTGTACTTTCACATTTATAATATTAAGCAGGATATATCAATTTACTTTAAAATTGCGATACACTAATTACTAGTGTATCAAATTAGTAAATTATTGACTAAGTACAATCGGGGAACTTCCCGGTTGATCAGTAGAGTTTTTTGAGAAACATTTTCTCGGAAAGTGCTAAGGTTGAAGAAATAATTTATTATTAAAATGAAATATCTGTTAATGTTCTATTATTTGTGATATAAACGTTTACTATATATCTATTACTTTTTAAAATAAAGGAAAATAATATCTACTGGTCAACCGGGGAGTTCCCCGACTGTACTATTCATAAGGCTGTTAAAACCTAATTAAATGGTTTTCTAATAATTAAATTGTTAGAATTCCAGTCTGTATAAATTAATTTGTATTTAATTTAACTTTAAACGACTCTGTTTTACCCAAATAAATAAAACGGAATACCGCCAAAACCCACCCCAAGTTTACCAAATCACGATTTGTGTTGTCTACAAAACAATATACGGTCATAAGCGTTGCAATTGCAACTGAGATGCAAAATTCATAGGCATTTGATCCCCCTGCCAATTAGATCGGACAAACAAATCTCGATTAGAGCGGCTCACTCGTCTCATTAATGTCGTATTCGCATTTAATTAAAATTCGCCCTCTAAACTAGTGAGGGGAAAAATTATCGATTATAACGGTCTCCTGACTTACATGCAACCTTATTTAGGAGACGGACAATTTTGTAACTACGCTTGGATAATAAAGTTTTTTTTTTTTCATGTCAATTGTTAATATTAATAATATTTTATTGGTTAAGTATTTCAATTAGAGTGTTATTCATTTTGTTTAATCATGTTGTTTTTTTCTAATTAACTAATCAGACCGAGTACTAACTTTGTGCTACGAATTATGCTTGATTAGAACCTCTAGGGAAAAGTTAAAAATCCAAAATCAAATACAAATACAAATACAAATATTTTATTTGCAAAACACAGTTATAATAGATCTTATAATGTGACATACAGGTACATGTGTTTAGCCTTTCATGAGTCGAGTACTAATTTCGTAATAACGGCGGCGGTTTTCGCAGTTCAAAATGTCAAGCCTTACGTGGTGTTGACTGGTACAATATAAATGTTATCTGTAAGTAATATTTTTTATGAAAATAAATCTTTGGTATGTTCTAGCTGTATTTGTTAGGGTATCAAATAAACTTTGCTCTCGTCATTCTTGAAAATCTTTATGCCCGAAACATCAATATCGATATTGCACATCACTATCTCAGATTTACTCTCGTCGTAGGGCTTGTCGAACCGTTATTAGCACATTCTTCTTGAGATAACGTCTTCCCCCGTAAAAGATAGAGTTGAGATATGACTCTGCAAAGTCGTTACTTTAATTAAATTCTTTTATACGAGTTCATCTTTTGAAACCCCATCCTGAGGTGAAAGGCATTAGGGTTTGTTATTATTAATAATGGGGTTGTCTTACCCCAAACATTGATTTTAAAAGTGGTACAAATTGCTTCTACTTTATTCAAGTAGTACCTTTTTTTTTGATAATCAACTTTTGATGAAAATTAATAAGATCCAAAAAAAGTTAAAATAATAATCCTCTATTATAGCAGCGATACTCTAAATTTTAGAGTAGGTATCGCATCTAAGGATTATAGTAGGTATCAGGTACGTTCTAAAGTCTAAAACGTACTTGATCCCTAGACACTTTTGATTTGTATATTTTATGATAATTAAAGATAGATTTGAGGATGCTGAGGATTTAAAATACACTTTGCTTTAAATAAAAATATGGAAAAGAATAATTATAACAAATAATCAATAGGTTAAATAAAAATTATGTCATATATATATTTTTTTAGGTCAAATAAAAATGATATGAAGTGAACGTTAGTGACATTGAAATAAGATAAACTGTTTTTATGCCAACCGAATCGCACCCCATTTATCGATGCTGTGCCAAAACAAATTAGATCATGCCTGAAAAAAAAATCTTACTCGTAAATAAATAAAAATACATCTTACTATATAAATATCATACACAAAGAAGTAGCAGCCGATGATAAATTATCAATAGAGAACTCTCGTCCTTTACAAAATATGCTTAACAACCGAAATTAACGACGCGTGCACACCACGCGAAAGACATACAGCTTAAAAATTGGGGTCAGCATAATCCTACGTTTCGTTTTCTGTGATTATACGGGTCTGAGCAAGATTGATGACGACTTGCAAGCTGCCGGGCTTAAACGTCTAATCCAGGGGATTATGAGGCATAAATAGCAATTCATGCTTGTCCTAGCACACTCGTCGTTATGAATAGATGTGCGCGAAACATAAGTGTCACTTTTGAGAAATTAACAGAAACCGCGAATTTAGTAAGACTGCTGAATATGTAATGTTTCAAGGTTAGAGCTAATTACTTTTGAGTTCACCTCTACATCTTGATTCAGTTTTATACTTTAAACATGGTTTTCTTTGGTGGCATTAACTGTTACAAGATTTTAGGAGGTCGGGCCCGTGCTTCACCTACATAGGTGACGCACCACTCCACCTGGGTGAAGCACGGGTATACCTAGTTGGTCCCGTGCTCCAACTGATAACGTTATTGTATAATCATGCAGTAAATTGTTTTCCCTATATGAGTCAAAAAGATTTTAATAAACGTGAATTTATAAAATAAAATAACGAACAGTACCAGGCAGCATAAACAACTAGGAGTAATTATACCAAATTAAATAGCTGCTGCCTTTAAAAGCCCGAAACATCTAAAAAGTAACTCCTGGTTGGCTCTGCGATCCTAGTACTTTCTGCTAAAATTTCTACTCTTCTAATAAAGTAAATAATTATATTGATTAATATAAAATTTTGTATTTTTCTTAATTACTTGCCTGGTACCGATCATCATGTAAACAGAAGTTTGAATGGAAAAGTAGGAAAATTTTACAAATAAATAGAGTTTACTTTCATTTTTAACTTATAACGAAGATAATTTTGACCTTGACTTTAAACACCGATGCAATCAATTTTTCCCAACAAATTCACAAGTCCTTTAGTATATATATATTTTAATTAATACACTACGCTTTACATAGTTAAAAAAAAAATAGAGACATTTTGATAGAGACTTTATTTTTAGAAACTTAGTTGTTGATCATGATGTCACGTTGTAAATTGTTGTGTTAAACGTTAATACTGATAAAAGCAAAAATAAATCTCGCTAGCTACCTTCCCGAAAAGGACAAGACACTCGAAAACTTCTTGGACGAATTTTAAAAGATCTTTTAGCCGAATGAGTTTAAAATCTGTCGGTTTTACGAGCCGATCCTCGTAAATTCTAAAACAATTGTTTTCAGAATAGTCTCTTTCGAACAAAATGTTTTTCAATTATGCAGTATTGAATGCGAATCGGGGCGTTTCAGATTCGCAGAGTTTACTATGGGACTCGTATGTTTTCACGAAACGAGCGTAGTGGATTACTCATAGCAGAGACCAACTAAGGGGCGACGGATATAACCGAGGCATCGATGCTCTTCCAAAATCTATGACATGACACGATCCAGCTAGTTGGTTATCTAAGTCTGTTGCTAATAGATTTTGATTGAAAGTGCCGTTACATTGCTGCTTTAGTAAGATAGTTGTCACGTTGATTTTTATTTAAGCAGCAATGTGACTGCATTTTCAAACGTTGATAGAAACAAGTTACATAATCAGGGGGCAGGTTGGCTTTCATCGAAACTTACTATTAAAATCGCTGGCGCAACGAAAACTTATATTTTTTTGTGTTTTTTTTTCTTTGGAAGTAGGGCTTCCAATCCCGGTGCGAGATTCCGAAATACCGAGATCCCGCAGCATATTGACTAGTGCGGGAATCCGCGGGATTTGTGGGATAGTAAAATAATCATGCAAACGTCCTCTTACTAGCGCTGCTGCTCGAATACTGAGACTGCGCCTCGCCATTTACCTACTGCGGCATTGCATACGGGCTGCGCATGCGCGTAATTCCTTTAATGGAAACAATCATCAAAAAAGATATGACAATGATTTGGGAGGGTCAATGGGTAAATATTTGACGCGGGCACACAATGCCCTTAAGTCTGTATAGTGTAGAAGCCGAGCGGGCATTCTGCAGGATCACATTGTGTTATTTATTATGCTTTTTTTTAAAGCAATGAAATGTTGGTTATTAAGTTTATTTCTTGGGCTTTCAAACGAGGTCAATATTTGTGGGGGTACACCCGTACACGTATTTGTAAAGTGTTAATAACGCATTTATTTTTTTTAAACGTGCGTTTTTTGACGTTGTGTGTATTCTCGCCCTCAGTGCGTCCCTGAGCAGGCTGTTCCCGCGTCTAAGCCTTACAAACGTTCCTCCGAATCGTCGTTATTTAGCACTGGCGGCCTAATTAAGGATCCCCCTAACTTTTCTTGACGTTAGCCTCGTATGCCAGCTCACCGGATAGATTGTTTGGACAGTCGATAGGCACAAACGGATTTGGAAGGATTTACCTAAACTTTGTTTAGGGCAAGTTTACCCGTTTTATCTTCAATGATTTATGCATGAAATGTATTGTGAGTTAACGTTCGACGTCAAGTTCATTAGGGTGTGTTAATGTAGATTAGCGAATCAATAGGTGATTGATTGGTTAGAATCTAAGAGTGAGCAACTTCGAATACTTACACAAATACCTAGCACCTACCTAACCTGTTAGACTTGTGACTGTGAGGTAGCTTAGCGTCGAACAGACTCTTTGTCCACTCAAGTCCGCACTTGATCTTTACTGAAAGTTTTCGCATAAAGATCGGATACCCCAGTATATAATAATTTAAATAAATCCATGCTTATTACAACATAACACTGCAACATTTCAGTTTTCTCTATTCCGTATTATTGTATTAATGTATCTTTCTTTTCATCTTTAAAATTTCCTTCAATACTGTTCGTTAAAACAAAACTAATATACTACCTTTTTACATTAACTCACAGAGCTTCTTATAATACGAAAAAGTTGTTTAACAAATACAACACAAATACTTAACATGCTATAGAGTAAAACAGCTTAGAGTAATTGAAATCACCCTCGCACTATCCAGGGAAAAGGGGGGAAATAAGAATAGGTTAATCGTACCCCCGGGATACCAGGCCGGCCGGCAGGGTTTTGTATCTGACAAGGAACTAGCTATTTGATACCGAGGATCTCCAATAAAAATTTAGAGGCACGGGGATCGAAACATGCGGTGACCTCTATCTGAAATCATTGATTGTTATCGGGTGTTAACTGTATGTTTTCATCATTATCGTCAAGTGAGTGTTATGTAAAACACTAGTATAGTATTATATAATCTGTGGTAAAACTAACTTTTAACAGTACATTAATAATAAAACATATCTTATTTAACGCGTCCTTAGGGAATTTCTCCAAAAGGAGCTTATGTATTTCATCGAGGCCCTATCTTGTTGCATACCCAAATTACCAAATGTTTGTCTTGTGACTTGTTCAAAATCTTTTCACCTCACACGCTCGGAAAAGGAGGATTTGTCATTCAGTTTTCGCGCATTTTGCGGCCTGGTGCGGTAAAGTACTTTTTTAATTTAATACCTAAAAATATGTCATAATGCGTTCCGAATCGCACTTTTGACTTTTTTGTTACATTTTATACTTATTTTAAATAGCTTTGAATTAATTATAATACTCCGTTTTGGTTTTATTAAATTATTTTAGTTCATTGGATCATAAAAACAATAACAATAAGATTAAGCTATTTGTTATATGAATTTTATATTAGGCTGGGTGAGATTTCACAATCAATGATTGGATTTCGGAACATGGCACAAACCTTTATTTTTAAATTGTCTTTGTCTTGTACCTCATGTCAATGTCAACATTTACCGAATCGTTTTTATTGTTATTTTTAAGTATCAATATAATCCTACTTCAAATAACTTTGAATTAACTGTAATACTACCTTTTTTATTATTTTAGATTTTCATATCATTAAAACAACAAAAATAAGGTATATTTAGATTAAACATAATGTTTAAAGAATTTTTTACCGGAAGTTGACCGCGGAAACAACTATAAAATGTTCATCACTGTTGTGAGGTGAAAAATTGTGTGTTACGCTTGGCAGAAAAGTTCTTAGCGTTTGGTTTAAAATGTTTTAAACCAATTTTTGAGGTTTAATATAGGTTTAAATCGATTTTCTATTAGAATTTACTAACCTTTCATAAAAAACAATTCAGAATAAACTTATTGCATTGTCTATAATATAACTGGGTTATTGAAATGAGAAAAAAAATAAAAGCTTTTTTATAATCAACATTTATTTACCATTTACGAAACATTGTGAACAATTATTAATTAAAAACTATACTTATCTTACATATTTTAATATATTGATCAAAATCAAACTATATCATGGCACATTATTGTTTAAGGTGATCCTCCAATCCTATCGAACGTGACGCGACTCAGCGCAAGTAATGTGTAAAAATAAGAAAGGAAATATACGAAGCGACGTTGCCACTCCGTAACGTATTATATTGTACAACTAAAATACACTATGAAATAAGAAAAAGCATAGGTACCTACTTACAGCTTAGGAAAAAGAAAGAAATAAATACGCATATTAAGTTTTTTAATATTTCTAAATATCATATTGTAAAACGTCATTTAAACTTACAATAATACAAATAAAAAATTAATATCTTTTATTATTACTTTCTAAATAATAATTTGTTAATAAACTAGGCAACAGGCTGAATAGAATTGAAACTAGTAATCACGTGGTCACGGTTTTTAACCGTTTTAAATTTATTTAAAATGCGTTTAAAACCACTGATTTTAGTTTAAAACGGTTTATTTGCAACTCTAGTCTTGTACCTTTGAAATCCTCGCTTCGCTCAGATTTCAATAGAGGTAAGGGTAACACGCCGCTAATAACCAACTTTCCAGCCTTGCATAACAAATAACTATTATTTTAATTTTATTGATATTTTAATCTACCTAGTCTTTAAGTAATGTGTTTATTGTGACCTTAATGTGAATTTTTTGTTTGTAACTAGCGGATCTTTTTTGTACTGTATTTTAGTTACTTTGATTTCTGTTTTATGGTAAATGTCGTGTCACATATAAAGGTGTATGCATCAGAACCATGTCTTGTTGATTTTTTTAGATTTTGTCTATGTTAATTAATGCATACACCTGGTGTAACTTATAAATAAATAAAAATCTACTTTGACCTGTTAAAAAAAAGTCACGAAGTCTGAGTTCATAATCATATCTCATAGGTACTAGTCGTCGCTCTATGCCTATTTGGAATAAGGTATCTTCCGAAGTTTTATAAATAAATACAATATGGTCAATAAATAACAAACATAAAGTAGCATGCAAAAGACAGCTCATTATGACAAAAATATACGCTCTTCTTCCTTTTACCCGACTACGACTACGACAGAGCAAAAAGGGTTATGATTGTGATTTTAAGACGTTATACGGAAAAAGTACGTATTTTTTGTTACAAAACTATAGGACGGTTAAAGATGTTATAAATCCTTTAATAAAATTTAAATATATTTCTTCATACCTTTATCTAGATTTGTAAAGTTCAGAAAGACGATTTTATGACATTGCCTCGACACTTTATTGCGAAAATAAATACGAAAATGTATGATTAATCCCAAACGGGGTTACATATACTATTGAAAATTGGTTAGTTTAGTGGACACCAATAATATTTAGCATCCTATAGTTTCATTTATCTCTTATAGTTATTGACTACGAAGTGATTTCGTGATTTTTTTGCCTAATCTGCAAAATCGGTGTCGCACCCGCGCACGTCGTTTCTCATTGCTATCTCGTAGTCGTATAGCGCCTTAACCGGTAATATTCTAGAATTTTCTGATCAAGCCTTTACGCATCAAAGATCAACAAACATACAGTAGCATGCAGTAGACAGAACACAATTATATTGACGCCCGGATTCGATAATGCTAAGGCGGAACATTGGACGGCTAAGCCCGCACAAAGGCCTCGCAGACCGGAGGAACCAATCACCAAAACCAACAGCAATACTAATGCAAATTGGGATTACCTCCGGACACCTATTATCCGGTGTAAACACTAGTACCGCACTATGCCTGTAGGGTTTTCATAGAGTTTAATATGTATAGACAGGACAGGATTATATGATCAATTTTGTCAAAGACAAATTGTCATGACTCGTGACCAGTTTTGATGCTATTTTTTACGTGTACGTTACCGAATAGGAAAAGTCGTCCTTACGAATAATGTTTGTACTATTAAAGGTGTGTAGTTTCAGATGCCTGAAGATGAAGAAGGTTAGGTATACGTACTATTTATTATTTTTAAGTGAACACTTGTGTCTCTAATATTTTTTGTATTATAAAAGAAAGACGTATGTTATTGAGACCGCGTGTATTTCCATTACCATGTCTCATATACAATATGTAGGATAAACTACCTGGTGCTGGCCATGTATTTTAATTTTAAAATATATGTGTCGCAGGATGATTAGATAAATCGTTTTTTTTTGCAAAAATCCTAGGGATATCGCGAAAACACGGATAATTAGACAATGGATTTGTAATTTCTCAATCCTACTGAAAAAAGATACGATTTTTGGGAAAAAACTGGTTGCCTTAGTAAGATTGCGAAAAAAATCGCTGGCTATTATGAAATTAGAACACTGTTTGGCTAGTCGGATCGTCCAAAACAACATCTTCTCTGATTGGTTGACGACTTGACGTTTCAAATGTCAATAGATTCTCTCACGTGTAGTAAACTTTCCGTGACCCAATCATAATAAGAGTTAGCAAGCAAGCAAAAGTCAAGCCAATCAGAATAAAGAATATCCAACGTTTTAGTAACATTACATTAACCCGTATTTTTGCAAAAACCCTATCTTTTTCAGTAAGATTGAGAAATGTCAACACTATATCCCTAGGATTTTTGCGAATTCTATTTATCAAATTATTCTACGACATATGCATGGCCAACACCGGTTAAAATTAAAGTATATGGCCGCTGTATAACGCTGTTGTTCAGTAAAAGAGCAGTAAAAAAAGAATGATGTACAAATAAAATGATGTACAATTGGTAATGTACCAAAATATTAATAACGTTGAAGAAAAACACGAAGAAAGATCACATTTTCTTAATTGCCAACCGTGTTCTGCAAAGGTCGGCATATGTCCCAATTAGGAAGCTCTTAATAACAATACTTGTAGCAAAGACGACAAATTCAGCCACCCACAACAATGAACCTTGTACAGTAAATAGCACGTCAAAGATAGCACTTGCTCCATGAAAGCCGCTGCGATTACGTTGCATAGGTTTGTTTGTACAATCGGGGAACTACCCGGGTGATCAATAGAGTTATTTTGAAGAAAGTTATCTCAAAAAGTAATAGACTTATAGAAAACGTTTATATCACAAATAATAGAGCTCCAATAGGTATTTCATTTTATAAATAAATTATTTATTTTACCTTTCTACGTTGCGAAATATAGTTCCCCGACTGTACCTACTCAAACTGTTGACTGTTAACTTCATGCAAGAACTTTTCATTCACAATCAAAATTAATATCATTTATTCAGTCTAAGCTGTAACAAGCACTTGTGAATGTAAAAGAAGCTACGGTTCACAAACCCTACTGCGGGAGACCTTGTAACGAGAAGAACCGGCAAGAAACTCGTCAAGGGCTGTTTTTTCTCCCTGTTTTATTTCATACAGAGTCGTCAAATTTAAAAATTTAGAAGTGACTATAACTGGTAAAAAACAACATTTGAGAAAACATTCAATTGTCCTTATAGTAATTAAGTACAATCATTCAATCAAGGACGTGTAACTCTAAAACATTTGCCTCTGTATTTTTCTTTACATGTAGAGAGTAAGGAAAATAACGTTTTCGTTGTTATTTTATCATAATCAATAGCACGGTTATTTAATAATTGTAGCAACTACATAAACTGTTGTGTTGTTTTGTGTTTTTTTTGTGGCTACAACTGTACATACCTACGTTTTTAACCGACTTCCAAAAAGGAGGCGGTTCTCAATTCAGCTGGTATGTCTTTTTTATGTATGTACACCGAATACGCCGAGATTTCTAGTCCGATGTACGTGATTCTTTTTTTTGTTTGATGCGGAATAGTTGCCATTTGGTCTTTATTCAGTTTGGCCCAGTATTGTTTATAGTGTGAGTATTTTAATTAACTTGAACAGTGTAATTTTCACGATACTTTCGTTGTGGTTAACTTCGATTTACACCGATTATACATAAAGGTTTCTGATCCGATTTGCGTGATTCCGTTTTGTTCGATAAGATAAGGATGGGATAAACTTGCCGTTTTGTATATAAAAATATCTCCATCCCAAACACCATGTTTACATACTACTCACCTTTAAGCTAAGAAAAAATGTCAAACTCGGCATGACAGACAGGACTACAAACTGTAGGTTTGTATTGTATCATTGTAAGGTCAAAGGTCATTCCTTTCTTTCCTTTTTGTCTTTTTCTTTTGTAAATATCGCGATTTTAAAGGCTCCCTTTCTTTTTTTTATGAACGACGGGGAGACTCTTAGCCCTCATCATACCTGGTGTTAATTATCGATAAGGCTGAAAGATGGAAGCGAGCCTTTCCCAGAATCCTCAGTCACTTAGGAACTGGCTATCTTATCTCGAACTGCCGGAACACAACAATGCTGAAAACATTGTTGTTATGATTATTCTTTAGATGCTTATCCGCTTTTTAGATAGACCGCGGAAAACCTGCGGCAATTATAATGATACCTACATAGGTACTTTTTACAAAAACATAGTTGGTTGTGAGACTTCAATGTGTTGCTAATTGTACCTAACAATATGACATCAGCGACATAATCAAGTCAAGTAAATTTAAGTATTCGTCGCACGTACTTGTGTCCTTTGTATTTCATAACGAGGTGATACTCGTCAAGCTAGCTTTAATCTAGGTAGAATATAAATAAATTAGCAAAGTCATACATTTTTTTCTTGACTGTGGCACGGTAGCACCTGCCGCTTAAAAAAAATCTTTACGGAAAATGTTGTCGCTAAATACCTAATCGTCTCTTCAATCTTCAATAAAATAAATGAACAAAAGATTATTCCTTTGTCACAGTGATCTCTGGAACTACTCATAAGATTGTATAGATTTCAGTTGGTAACCTAATTCCTGAGGAGGTCGTTCTAATCTAAAGGAAAGAAAGAAAAATGTTTTCATTAAAAGATAGGTTGTTGAACATCTACCTACGCTAAATTTGTGCAACATACTTAGGTAAGTAATTGTCATTGAAGAAGCATGGAAAGAATTATTTAGACTGAAAAAAAAAACTAGTGAAGATGTGCTGGCTAGTCATGATTGGCGAGGGGCGAAGTATCCTTGAGACGCTGTCTATTGGGACTAGAAGGCACAGTATACCTACCTATATATTTTAGAAGGGTAAGGATAATAGGCGGACGATGGACGACACGGCAGTTTCATTAAAAACGATGGCGGGTAAAGCAGTTGTCAGTTTCAATGACATTATAGGATACACTTTGGAGAGTGTGCGAGAGAACTGCACGACCTTGTTCCTCCAGCCCCTTTCCACCATCGGGGAACCAGGTAGACGACGCAAACGCAGGTTAGCTTATCACCCGTACGTCGTTGACATTCCAGCGATCCGTACCAAGCGCTTAGCTGACACATTTCTAATGCAAACCGCTAAAGACTGGAATGCGCTGCCTGCTCATGTGTTCCCCGATTTCAACAACCTTGGTATCTTCAAGGCGAGAGTGAATAGGTATTTCCTGGGCAAGCATGTTACACCTTAGACCACATCCTATTTACGCGAACGAATCGCGTACGGAAGCTAGTCATTCTATAATCATAACATTTGGTAGGTAATATATAGGTAATATACCATTGATACTTTAATATTATCTTATTCATATCTCATTCCATTATAGTTACAATACATTAAAGAAAGTAAATAAAAACCTCAAACGAATTTTTTTTTGTTCGTTGAAAGGAAACCCCTTTCTAAAATACTGTTTCATTTCAGGCCGCAATATCTTTGACATAATTTTTCATCTTTTGAAATCAATATTCCGTCCCAGTAATCCGATGACTGAGGACAAAAAGCATTAAAGTATGAAATTCGCCAATTATTGCGATCCGTATCCGGAACGGGGCGGCGGCGGCGAAGTGACGAACGGATCACAATTAAATACCCTTCTTCAAAAGGGGACCGATTTAATTTAAATCCGGCTCTCTTAAGCGATGGACACACGTATTTCACGGAATCAGATTATTACCCTACCTCTTTGTTGAACACGAGCTACGGTTATCCATAAATTCTGTTAAAGCTATTTTCATCTCTATACCAGCTAGGTACTCTGCTAATATTCCAGTGAATATTAGCAGAGTTTTTATTTACAGCTGACGCATATCACAAAAACGAAGAGCAATATAATTAGAATTGTTCAGTATTTTGTAAATGTTTTAACTCTATTTGCCGTGCAAAGTGTCTTTTGACTCTTCGCGAGCTTGAAGAAACGGTGATAATAACTTACAAGTATTTAACGATCACATTTCAATTATTGAAATAAGTAAATAACATTACGGATAGGTACACGAATATGCATCGCATAATTTTGTTTTATATTTCCCGTCTTTTCTTTTCGTCTCTAGCACTTTTTGCGAATATCCACATATTTTTCATTATCGCACCAAATGTAAAGAGGAAAGTGCCTTTCATTGTTAAAACACTGAAATCACTTAGACATTCGAATGAACTGGTTTGGAGAACTGCAATATTCATCGTCGGAGTGTTTGATTGATATATTTACAAGGACATGGCTACATCTGTGAGGGTTCCATCTCATAAAGGGTGGCCAGTCTTTGGAAACCGCATTCACACGTGCCTTTCGTGGACGGTTCCATTTGAATGCGGCCCTACGGATTGAAACCCTGTTAAAATTTCTGATTTAACACAGAATTTATCCTCTTTTGTCATTGAATTTTTCCTTTTCGCATTGTTTATTATACCAATGACGGATTGAAACCCTGTTAAAATTTCGGATTGAACACAGAATTTCTCCTCTTTTGTCATTGAAGTTTTCCTTTTCGCATTGTTTATTATCCGAGTACCTACGGATTGAAACCCTGTTAAAATTTGATTTCTGATTGAACACAGAATTTCTCCTCTTTTGTCATTGAAGTTTTCTTTTCGCATTGTTTATTATACGAGTACCTACGGATTGAAACCCTGTGAAAATTTCTGATTGAACACAGAATTTTTCCTCTTTTGTCATTGAATTTTTCCTTTTCGCATTGTTTAGTATTACGAATACCTACGGATTGAAACCCTGTAAAAATTTCTGATTTAACACAGAATTTATCCTCTTTTGTCATTTAATTTTTCCTTTTCGCATTGTTTATTATACGAATACCTACGGATTGAAACCGTGTTAAAATTTCTGATTGAACACAGAATTTCTCCTCTTTTGTCATTGAAGTTTTCCTTTTCGCATTGTGCCTATGAACGATTAGTTTTCAAGCGCTTTATGTTGATTTCTGAAAATTAAACGAATAGATAAGATACTGAAGCCTTTTATGGGTCTAAATGCAATAAGTATTTCAAAAGCACGCATATACCTAGTAGGTACACGTTACATACTTAAGACGCTAATCACTGACTAACTGATGAGAGATTGCTATCTCGATTCAATGAGAATAGGACGCGCACGGCAGCGAGACCGATTTGACTGGTTTGATAAGGCCAAAAATACCACGAAATCAATTTGTAGTAAATAACTATAGCGATTAAAGAGGAATGAAACTGCACGATGCTAAATATTATTGGTGTCTACTAAATAAACCAATTTCCAAAAGTATAAAATACTATAAGTACATACTTATGTTATGTAACCGCATTTGAGAATAATTTTGAATTTCGTATTTTTAAAGGGTATTTCGAAAAAAAAAGTGTCGACGCAAAAAAATAAAATCGTGTTTCCGAAACTTTAAAAATCTAGATGAAGGTATGACGAAATAAATATCTTAAACCAGATTTGTAACATCTCTAACCGTCCTATAAGGTTTTATAACTTAAAGTATGTACTTTTTTCGTATAGCGTCTTAATTATTAAGTAGGTACTTTAATTGGAGAATCTTCCGTATTAAACCAAACTCGTTTAATCCCGGCTACTTTTTGACAAAAACTAATATACGCATAGGCGCCCAAGGATTTTATTAAAGGGGTCGGATTCTGGGCCATAGATCAAAGGAGGCAGATGCGATCGGCCCGGTCACCCCGGTTACGGGAATTCAGAACAGGATCCGGTTCTGTTATAAATTAAATCAAACGGAATCACATTTTAGTGGAATAGGTATTCAAAGGATTTGTAAATGAGGAATAGTAGATTTAAACAAAAATGGATTTAATCTGGTTCAAGCCATTTTGTGATGGGTTAATGTTTGTCAATTACTCGTACTTACCTATTCAACAGATTCACTGATTAGAAATTATTTAGTTTCAAATAGTTTCGTGCCTTCTTTTAATAAACACATTTTCTTTCCCCCGACCTCTGTTTGTTGCTGTAATAGTTTTTGCTATCCTTACATATCATTTTTTTAAATTCAACATTAACTTCTCAGAAGTTTATGATTTTGTAATTTTTGCATTTTTCAATGCTATTTTTATACTTATGGTAAATTTTAAATATAAAAAATATTGGAAAAATTAAAGTGAATTCTCAGAAGTTTATAATTCTACAGCTTTTCTTTGGCATTAGTAACTGAAAATAATAAATACCAGAAGTTCTTAATAGGCTTATTTTAGGAACAACTGTGCCAAGTTTCATACTTGTGTCAAAATTTGTAAGGATCGGGCGTTTTTTATCTCTAAGCTCCTCTACTATATAGAAACGTGCGCTTTTATCTGTGCTTTTATGATACAAAGCAGTCTGACGCACGTGTGTGTATCGCGTTTGTATCGCTGCAAGCGCGCGTCGATGGCGCGTTTAAAAACGCGGTGTGCATAGGTTCTAATTCACTACACACTGCTCCCTTATTTTATTTTCAATCATCTTTAAATAATATTTACGATCCCGAATGTTTCAGACCAAAATACAAATTCAGTTTTAAAGCCCACCGACCGCTTTACAAGAGAGATAAAACCTACTTTATATTATTTTGAAAACCCTTATCTCGCAAAGAAATGTGCAAATCCGACTAAGCAAATTGAATCCAGCAAACAAACGACCTTTTGCCCGGAAACATTCTAAGGCACTTTAACGTTTATTATCCACAGACATCAAGTCACATTATATTCTTTATTCATTTTATTTTTGCAGGGTCACGGGGCCCGACCGGAATTCCTGCAATGCTTTGATGTAAGCCAAACAAGAAAAAACATGGACGAAAATGCACTCGAAGCGTCTTCATAAAGGGGGGAAAAATATAATTTATTCACGAGATAATTTTCTCCTCCCTTTGGAGATAGTAGTCGTTTGAAGTGGGGTGGGCACGGTATGTTTGCATTTATAGAAAGCTTTAGTCTCCTCACCTCGTCGGGGATACACAGCCCTGCTTCTTTTAACTCGTTTTAAAATATAAATGGCTTGTTTAAGAAATAGTAAAATAAGTACTTAGTATTAAAACCGGCCGAGTGCGAGTCGGACTCGCGCACCGAGGATTCCGTACAAACCTTTAGGTATATAAGTAAAAGTTCATCCATCACGCCAATCGAGTCATAGTAATGGTATTTTTATTGCAAAATCAAATTTAAAATTTTCAAAAACATTTTTTATTATATGATGTAACAAAAAAATTACCTACGGTTTTCGCAATTTTTCCTTTATCTGTACTATAAGTATTCCACGTCGTCGTACCAAATTTCAAGATTCTAAGTTCACGGGAAGTACCCTGTAGGTTTTGATTCCCGTGCGAGTTTCGAAAATTTGCGGAAATTTGCGGCATAAACGGCTGTATCTTTTGATTGCTTTGGCTTAGAAGTTTGATTTTTTCACAGCTCCAAGGGACAGTAGACCTGAGTATTAAATATAAATTTCAGTTTGATACCTCCACGCGTTCCTGAGAAAAACGGTCTTGACAGACGGACGGACGGACGGACAACGAAGTGATCCTATATAAGGGTTCCGTTTTTTTCCTTTTGAGGTACGGAACCCTAAAAACAAAATAAGTACTTAGTTATCACTAATTTAAAGTCTTACTTATCTGAATTTAATTTGACGATGGAGACATAAACAAGAGCCAAAACCTCTTTTAATATTGTCAATAAAAAACTCCAGTCACTGCGTAATTCAGCTAATATAATTCAATTTACTAATTCCATTATCTTAAATAAATAAATTAAATTAAACAAACCAACCAAGAGAAAAAATAATAAAAGAGGGCCTTATTCTTTGCAGTGGCGATGTAAAAAATTGCTGATGATATCTATACAATTATTTATTAACTACCTCATCTGTGGTCTAGAAGTAAAACCACCGGTATCAGTCAGACCTAGACAGGTCCTAGGTTCGACCAGTTGGGGTACATCACAGAACAAGGAATGTTCTGTGGGGTACCTACATAGTGTATTCCGATTGGTTGGTCGTAGGACTTCCCCGGGGTAGCTACGGCCACCTTATGTAAGTATGTTGCAATTGCAATAGCAACAATTTATTCATAATTAATGTTGTTCTGGCAGTGAAGCAAGAATTCAGCGAGAAACTCGATTCCTCCTTCAGTCATGTAATCATAACATTACTATGATGAATGCTGTGTTTCCCCCGTTTTAGATAAAAACAATGAATTTGAAGCTTGAAATGCAAAAATGCAAGTTAAAGACAATCTTTTTTTATTGTTATCATAAAAACAAAAACTTACAAAACAAACCATCGACAATCAATTCTCGCAAGTTATTAAATACCCTGCAGATTCATTCAAAGTTAGTCCGACTTCATTAAAATGGTATCTGCAGTATGAATGGTAGATCTAAAAGGGACCTCTACAAGATAGGCAAACTTTGGACGTTTCATATTGACTTTATTTTTCGTGCTTTGAATTGGTCGTGGAATCGGGAGAACTTTCAAACAGGATTCATTACGAGATCTTCTTTGGATCGGTCCCTTGACTTCTATTCATAAAGAAAGGTTATCATTAATTTAATGAACACCCATTTTATTAAGTATTCGTTTGAAATTAGATCCAAATTAAATGTTGCTTTCTCCCTGATTTGATTAGATTATAATTATAACTTATTGAAGTTAAAGGAAATATCATATTATTATCATAGTATTTTTCCTTTGTTCTCTGTATATCTAAAACGTATTAGGACTAAAAAGCTTTATGACTAAAACGCATTAGGACTACCTACCTGAATAGCTTTAATAAATATACTAACATATTTTTCATTATATAGGACATTATACATTGGATATAAAAAGCATTTTCTATAAAAAGAGATGGAGCAAGATAACGCAGCAAACATTGGCTTTTTCACTTTTCCCCATTATCAAGTTATAATGAATTTTAGGCATAACGCGATTTAGTCAAATGGCGAAAAAGGTAGTTTGCGTTGCGAAATAGGCAGATAGCGTTTAAGGTATTATGCGAATTCGCCATTGGAATGCCACTACTTACGAATGAACTTTAGGCAAACGCGATTTAGACTAAGACTTAGACATAGGTACCTATAGAGAATAAAGGGTGTTTTAGGGTTCCGTACCAAAATGGTAAAAAGGAACCCTTATGGTGCGACTCAGTCTGTCTGCCTGTCACAGCTGGATATATCAAGAACTACTGATGCTATGAACTTGTAATTTAGAATAGTTTTAGGATGACGTTTCCCCAACTATTTTGCAATTAAGAGAGAAATAAATGTACATTTATTTTTTAAACAACAGGGGTCTTAATAATTCAAAATGTTGCTACTAGCGCATGTCGGAATTCACCGGAAAGAGCGCTGCAATCACATTCTCAAAAAAAAAATCTTTTGTTTTTAGGCCGCATAGTTTTCAACTTTTGATGAAAATTGAAAAAAATACCGTCCCCCGTCCCCCCTCTTTTTTACGAAATTTACATAGAGAAAAATCTGAAATTATTCTATGTGATAGAAGTTTATGTAAAGATTACAGGAGAAATAAAATATAATGTCTTAAATAGCATAGGTACTTTAATAGACATGAAAAAAAGTGATTTTACACTTATTTGCTTTTTAACCGACTTCAAAAAAGGAGGAGGTTCTCAATTCGGTTGGTATAATTTTTTATTTTTTTTTATGTATGTACACCGATTACGCCGAGATTTCTGAACCGATTTCCATGATTCTTTTTTTGTTCGATGCAGAATAGTTGCCAATTGGTCCCATAAAAATTTGGTTTCGTTTGACCCAGTACTTTTTATGTTATGAGCATTTTTATATATTTCATTTCATTGTTGACTTGGATGATGTAGTATTTACGATAATTTTGTTTATAATGTACATGAAACCTTATCTAATCTAGAAAAACACTGCTGTAGTTTACAAAACAGCCTATTACAGACACTAAAAAGTAAAAAAAAAAACTGCGTTAAAAAAAACCGACTTCAAAACTAAAAAGCAAAAAATAAGCCTTTTGGAGTCGGTGGCAGCCAAGACATTCTACTTTAAGCTCCTATTCTTTTATTTTTCTTGCCTTGGCTGGAACCGATTTCATCAAAAGTTGAAAACTATGCGGCCTAAAAACAAAAGATTTTTTTTTGAGAATGTGATTGCAGCGCTCTTTCCGGTGAATTCCGACATGCGCTAGTAGCAACATTTTGAATTATTAAGACCCCTGTTGTTTAAAAAATAAATGTACATTTATTTCTCTCTTAATTGCAAAATAGTTGGGGAAACGTCATCCTAAAACTATTCTCAATTACAAGTTCATAGCATCAGTAGTTCTTGATATATCCAGCTGTGACAGGCAGACAGACTGAGTCGCACCATAAGGGTTCCTTTTTAGTTTTGAAGTCGGTTTTTTTTAACGCAGTTTTTTGGTTTGGTATGTCGATGTGTGGGACAATTATGATGGTACGGAACGGAACCCTCGGTGCACGATCCCGACTCGCTCTTGACCGGTTTTTTTATACGGGCAATCGGCTATGAACTCAAACGTAAGCCGTTGATTTTGTAATTGTCTGTAGAAGGGGGTTTTTGTATGACACCTGGGGGGCAATTCTCGCGCTGAGATTATGTCGAATTCGAAATTTTTCAAAACATAATTTCTTTATTCAAAATGTCAGTACTACGGTCAAAATACTTTAGTTTTAATGATCTTTGACAATTCTATAATGTTGAACATTGCTTTCAGTGAGTTTTAAATATAGGTACATTTAT
The DNA here is from genome assembly GCA_910589605.1 of Chrysoteuchia culmella. NCBI lineage: Eukaryota > Metazoa > Arthropoda > Insecta > Lepidoptera > Crambidae > Chrysoteuchia > Chrysoteuchia culmella. Next base: position 16,957,313 of record OU342653.1, read on the forward strand.
GGCTTCAAAAAATGTTGAATCCGAGGTGTCGAAGGCGCGAGAGTTTCGGCGATAAGCGATGAAACGCATGTCAATCGACCGAGTAAGTGATTACCATCAAAACGTTTTCAGTGATCAAATCTCTAACGTCCGAAATCAATAACCTGTCTGAAGATATGGATAGGGCTATCAGAGATAGTTGTCTAGGATACTGGTTTCGTTGCCTAGCAACCGTCGTTAGTTTGGTCGTATTAACAAAAGTATCCTAGGCGACTATCTCAGATAGCCCAATCCATATCTACAGATAGATTATTAATTTCGGGCGTAAGTAAGTGATAGGTACAGGTTCTGAGATTTTTTAATCCAGACAGAAAAATAAAGAAATAAGTTTTTTATAAGTGAATCGTATAATAGACATCAAGTATGCATTATACATAGTTCAGGGGCCGTACCGCGCAAGTGGCGTCGGCATCAGAATCGGCTTCATTTGACAGATGGATGTGACACATTGCTGCTTCTTTTTGACACAAATGAAAACTTACCAAAGATTAAGAGCAATATGTCACATACATCTGTCAAATGAAGCCGATGTCGATGCCGAAGACACTTGCGCCCAGTAGCCCTACCGCGTAAGTGTCGTCGACGTCGTAGACTTGTCGAATATGGGCGCGACTCTTCAAACGCGAGCGCTGATGCTATAGCCCTGTCTCGGTCGCAAACAGAGTCGTGTATTAACTATGGAAAAGGAATCTTAATATTAGTACGATAACCTTGAAGTTGCGTTGTACGAAAACGCCGTCGGCTGTCAAAGTGAAGTTGACAGCGATGCCGACGGCACTTACGCGGTAGGCCCATAGATATTTTTACATATTTTGGTTAGTCCTTGAACTCAAAAATCTCAAAAATCGTAACACTTAGGAACTTGATCACTGAAAACGTTTTGATGATAATCATTTACTGTGATCTGTCCATTGAAATGCGTTTTTTGGTTGGCCGCCGAAACACGTTTCTTCTAAAACGGTGGAATGTATAGGTATGCCAACGACGTTCGATACCTACTTTTTGTCACTTTGTATAGATCGTAGTTGTCGTTGACTGTACTAGGCGTATATTTTTTATGATTTTTGAATTTTTGCATTTTTTCAATGCTATTTTTTTTATAAAAATATTGGAAATATCATCTCGGCCATAAGTGAATTCTCATGTGGGACTGGAACCCAAGACGATTGGAAATCCATGGCAATGCTCTAACCACTGAGCTACCACTGTGAGAATCCACTGATGGCCGAGTTGATTCTTTACAATGCTTTTCTATTTAAAATGTACTAGGCGTAGTTTAACACCTGAGGATATATTTATTCTTAAATAATGAGCAAACATATTTAATTAACTTTCATGGTCATTATCACCACGGGATTTTATGATAAAAAAGTCCCATAAGAAAAATATCTTTTTTTCTCTGTATCTCTTTTTCCAACTGTGCCAAAATATCGGGGGGACTCGACAGCAAATCGTCGTTGAAGTGATAATACCTCCTATTATTTTTTTAAGAAATCTTACAATACTTTTTTTAATGTAATAGACTTAAAATTCATTTTGCGTGGACTGAAGTTTCTTCTATCTGCAATTGAACTTTTTAATTAGCTATTAAAACTCTGTGGAAATTGCAGCATTAGGCTCCAGAAAATATTTACGTATTCATAATATCCATTCATATAAAATTGTAGTTAGGAGGTACATATTGTCACTTTATCGACGAAATACAAACACGGGAAAAATCCCGTTTAACGTAATCGAAATCTTAGTTTAAGCCGTATCAGTTTCAATGGCAAACGTAGGAAATCTGAATAAAAATTAGTAATATTATAAAAAAAACATCTATTTCGCAATAACATTATGACTAAGTTTACAAACTTAATATCTATGCAACAAAACCGTTTATTGATACGTTAGACGTACAAAAAAACATTTCAGAATAAACAGATTAGGATGTAATGTAATTTTGTGAAAACATCAAACAAAAAATCCAATCTACAATCTGTTTATTTAAATAAGATTTAAATTTATTGTTTTCAATATTTTGAAGCAAGAGTCAGATAAATATTTACGGAAAATATTCAATAGGTAGGTACTTCATTGTTCCTGAACGATCTCAAAACACCATGTTTAATTGACCGTTATATTACCATTAATATTTTGCTATTTTAGTTAAAAAGCAAAACTATGTTTTATATAACTACAAATTTGGCACTTAATAAGTACCCTGATATACCTATAAAATATGTACGCAGCACATCAAGTTTTAAAACCTGACCAGAAAAAAAAACCTGCACCTATACCGCCTAAAGGTATTGCTATCGCTATAGCTTTCGATTTTTTAAACCCCCTACAAGGGCTCTCACTGACGCTATCACTTTCATACTAAAAATGGAATATTTAATCCAATAGATGAATAGAAATATGTAGGAATTGGAAAAAACCGGCGAAGTGCGAGTCGGACTCGCGCACCGAGGAGGGTTCAGTAAAATATTTTTTATTATATGATGTAACAAAAAAATTACGGTTTTCGCAATTTTTCCTTTATCTGTACTATAAGACGTTACTTCGTACCAAATTTCAAGATTCTAAGTTCCCTGTAGGTTTTGATTCCCGTGCGAGTTTCGAAAATTTGCGGTATAAACGGCTGCATCTTTTGATTGCTTTGGCTTAGAAGTTTGATTTTTTTTCACACGGACAGTAGACCTGAGTATTAGATATAAATTTCAGTTTGATACCTCCACGCGTTCCTGAGTAAAACGGTCCTGACAGACGGACGGACGGACAACGAAGTGATCCTATAAGGGTCCTTTTTTTTCCTTTTGAGGTACGGCACCCTAAAAATACCCTATCATTGAAGTACTAGAGTTTAAAGTTTGATAGCGATAGCGTTAGCAATACAGTTAGGCGGTAGAGGCGCTGGTCTGGAGCGCCACTTTCGCATTTCGATTGTTACTTAGGTATGCCAAATTCAGTAGAAGAAATTAGTCCATACGTTTTCCGCAATATGGCGAGGGTTTTTATTTTACTGGTCAGGCTTAGCATAAAAGTTTGATACTAAACGCATTCTTATAACGTACTTGCGTTTTCGTATAAATAACAGCTTTACTACAGAACAACTATAATTTATGATTTTTTATTTTTTGTATTTTTCAATGCTATTTTTATACTTATGATAAATTTTTAATACAAAAATCCGGTCCGGAGCATTGGACCGGATTTCCAAAGGTTGTGGTTTCGATTCCTATCTGAGAATTCACTTGTTAACTTTTTCCAATATTTTTCTATTTAATATTTATCATGACTATAATTTAATTAAAGTGACATATATTATAACTTTATTTGTGTTGAATATGATATCATATTAATCATATAATATGATATCTTATTCAAAACAGTGTAAGAGCCCAAAGTACAGCTCTTTTATGGTATTCTATAGTCATAATTTTTCAATCTAAATTAAACTCTACATGTAAGTTGCTAAGGTTGAACATAGTTTGGAAAGATAATGTAGTTTTGAATAAGGTCAAAATCATTATACAGCCATGTGCGTATGTACATAAGTTTCTATGATGCTACCTACAGTATGACAGAATACGATTTAATTCCAAAGTAGCTCTATACAGTCTACTGGACTTTTTGACAATAAATATACTGATACTAAATTACTTCTTTAAAGTATATGATAAAATGCTAATTTGGTTTAGCAAATCATAGTACTTAGTACTGAAGAGAAGTCGTGCTATCGTTTCTATTAATTAATAAATGCCTTTCTTCAGACAATCCCGAACTCAATAGCTGACGCCTTTTAAAGTTCAAAATCAATTTTAGAAATTTGAGTTTTGTAAAGCCCGCCTTGCCGTTGGCCGTACAACAAGCGACTTCTCATCGGATCTTAGAACAATAATAAGGTTACTTTAAGAATTTAATAGAAGGACCTACAGAAATATACAGCTAAAGATGTCGGGTAAATTCTGAACCACTAGAAACGTTAGATCTACTAATTTCACAAAAATATTATTCGTTTTGTTAATACCTTTTCATATTATAAAATACATACTAGAATAAAATAACTAGTATTCAAATAGCTCAGGCGGTACTTATTCGTTATTTAATTTGACTCTGTTATTACATTTCTAAGAACGGTGGTTATAAATGTTATAATAATCAACAACCTTATTTTAAGGGGTTTAACTGTTGTGATAGTGCATAACTACGTATGCCTATTTTTTTAATAGACCATTTTTGAGCCGTTCGTTGCCAAAATTCGTTTCTTTACAAATAACATTTCACCATTACCATTTCAACATTACTTGGACCTCAAATTCATACTTGCTAGTTGCAGCAATGATTCCATCATCACAGTTCTTTAATTCATTAATTTCGTTGCGATTTCCAAAATCATTATTGTTTTCATGATTTTAAATAGCTTTGCATGATCTTGTAACGATGCCATTTCGTTCTAGCCTTATGGATGGATAAAACCTCCATAATGGCTGGAAACTCCGTAGTTTCACTCTATGGAAATCAAATTATATTTTTATCTGTTCTGTCTAAATTAAAATTTTCTCCGTTCCGCGATTCCTGTTCAGCTTGCTGGTTTCTGTAAGATTACGTCAAAATGAGCTGAACAGGAATCGTGGAACGGAGAAAATTTGAATTTAGACAGTATTCCATTAGATGCAGCCGCTGAGGGAATGTATTTCTGTCATTTTGTTATGGCGATTCACCCACTGGCACCGCGCCTTGCCCGCGGAGCACGGAGAAGCGGATTCCGCGCGCGGCGACGGAGAAGCAGGAATTGTATTTTGCAACAATCACTTTTAGCATACGTAATCGCAAGATTTGCATGCAACAGCGATGTTGTACAAAAGCATTTATTCGATTGTTTCAAAAATACGACTCTCTTTGACATATTGCTCCGCGCCTCCGCGCCTAGTGGCGGAATCCGCTAGCGCACCGCGCTATTTTGGAGCGCGGAGCAGTGAGTTTACCGCCTAATTCTACTGGATAAAGTTCATTTTCTATTAAAAGGAAAATAAAGATATTCGAAAATAAGCTTTATTCACTTGATTGGCAGAATAGACCTCGCAGCAGCCAGATTTGAGTCTGAATCATTTTAGTATTTTGAGTGTAATAAACATTATCAACATTGAGTGAAAGGAATAATGTAGATTTTTGATGTCAATAGGAAGTATTCGAGCAGTGCTCAAACTTTCTTCATTCTTTTGGTCATCTAAATGAATAAAGAAAGCATATTGTAGCTGACAGATACTTAATGAGTAATATATTTTTTTATACATAAGAGCATGCAACTTGTGTTATCAAGAATACAAGATAAAATCACAGTCTATCTAACATATAGTCGGCCGACGGACACGTTTTGCCAGAGCAATCGTTCGGGTTTCGCGGGGCGAGAGCGGGTACTAGCGAGACCGAGCTGCCATACGCTCGCTCGGGACATGACAAATGTCCTGTCAAATACTAAGTAGTCTTGTCAATAGCGGCATGGCCGCGAAGTTTCAAAGGCGTTGTCCCACTGTTAGTTCCTAAGTTACACTGTGATACAATCAAGTTATTTTATTTATGTATTTTCTAAATAGCACAGTACTATTAATATCGTTAATTGGTCCTACATTATCATACATTGTTTTTCGATAGTAATATGTAATAAGGAAGTATTGAAGCACATATTCTTAATCACATAAAGGTAACACTAAAAGATCTACAATCCTACTAATATTATAAATGTTAAAGCCAGGGATTGTATCGGTTCTTAATAAACCCGTGAAAAACCGAGATAAACGAATAAAAAAAAATGCAAAACCAACTAGTTTCCAGTATTGCTGGCATAGTCCATTTGACATAAGAAATATTAAATAAAGACATCTGAAATTAAATAAACTATTTAGTATTATTATACCATAGTTAATTAAAGATGCAGTAACTTAAAGCGACCTAAGACTTAGATTAAGTTAAATATCTAAATATGGTCAACGTTTATCAATATTTAATGCGCAGCATTTATTCCATAGACACTAACCATGAAAATATGTGAATATGAATAAAAGGTCATTAAACCTTGTGTTGCAACGCAAAAACATTTACAAGAAAACGTGTGGTAAAGGTATAATGCGGTCGCTGAGAATATGCATTATTTGACAGTTCCTATACCTATTGACAGGTCTTTGATCATCATCTTGGAGCTTGCATTATTTCACGTTTTCTTGTAAATGTTATTGCAACGCCAGAAATATTTGGGCAATAAATTATATAAGCTTATAGGCCCATAATTATATATGTCTATACTATGCCTATCTCTTATTGGAGAAGAGAGAATACACCATTAAAATAACATATAAAAAATCTCTTTAATTAAAACATATCATACACATCATTAATAAGCTCCAGGCTTCAATATTAATAATGGACTAAAATAATCTACTAAATGCAAATGTTACGCAAATAGTCTCGTATTTAAATCTAAGTTTTTTAGCAGCAGCACTAACTCTACAAATAGGCCTTATTTCAATTACTATAAGGTCGCATTTGGCTCATTTCATTGAGCATTATTTTCGATCACACATCACAGTAACACTTTACTTTATCTATATCAATAATTGTCCATGTCTGCGTATTCACGAATTTCGGAGGTTTTTGGAGACTCGGGTAGCTACAATCAAGACTTCTAGAATAATTTTGGGGATGACGTAAATAAGTAAGACGTTGCATTAACAGAAAAACTTTGTCGACTATATACTATACTCCAGCCATCCAGGAAAAAATGTTTGTAAACAAACATTTGAGCATTTCTCGTAATTATTCCAATAATACATTATATTTCAATTCATACCATACCATATATCAAACTTGGACAACAAAAGCAAGCTATTTATGAAGTGCACATATTTCCAAAATATGTTACTAAAAAGCTCTTTTGAGGTAAAGTATGGGCGGTTTGTTTACAAACATTCTTTCCGTAAATAGATGAAGTACACATTAATATCCGACATTATTTATATTTGACCAGAAAAGATTTATCGAATAATTTTTAAGCTTCGTGCAAAATAGCTAAATGTGTCAAAATTTTATTAACCCAAATACACAAGATAACGTGCAGGTACGTAGTACGTATATGCGTCCTAATCCGCAGTCTTGAACATTGTTTAATAGAAATTAAAAAAAAAATCTTGACACTTATAAGTTTAATAATATGCGTATCTATGGCTGCTACTTGTTTGTGGCATTGTTGCAGCTAGAAAAGCTCCAATATAACCAATCTATCACATTTTGGTTAAATCATCACTTCTAAATATATAAAACTGAAACTTATTTGTAACCTATAAATCCTATTTCTGTGCTGAAGACTTATTTATCACAAAAAGTTTTTAGTGCAATTTCAGCAGAATGGTGTTGTTTGTGTTTATTCCCCAAGTCCTATTTCGAGTGCCATTACCTCCTCAGCTACCTTACACGCCCAGCAGACAAAAGGCGAGTAGGTTAGAGCATCAGTCGTCAGCATCATCTTCACTCATCTCTTCCTCACTGGTGCAATCCGGTTGGGAAGATTCCGAGCTGCACCGCTCGCACCAACACACGAATAGGTAGTTTTGGGCGAGCTCCTGTTGAAAATAAATAATAAAAAAAATAGTTAAGGGTTACATATTAAACAAGAAAATATACTAGAAAAAAGCAACTAGTCTTATGTCCCGTCAGGGCGACATGTACATGACTTTAATATGTATCACATAAAAATAGCATTGCAAAATGCAAAATTAAAAAGTTATAGTTAAGGGTTGTTCAATCGAACAAAAATAAAAACATCCACTTAGTAATTGAATCAGCTTGAAGTAATATTTTTTATTAATAGTTATTCTCATCTCTTTTAGAATGTGGATTTCAAAATGGATGATATTTAAGCAAAACTGTTAAGATCTATTCAAGAAAAAATAAAAATGTATTAGATTAGACTTGTTCTGGAGATATGTTTTATTTATGAGTTAGAAAGAACTCTAATGCTTCGACTCTCATAACTCTTTTTTTATCTTTTCTTATTTTCACAATAAGAAATCTAGGACATACAGACTGGCTAAGACATGTTGCATAGATAGCCAAACTGTTAATCTGTATAAAAAAAGCAGTGCATACAACTCACTTTCTGCCTTGAATGTCTAGATCTCTGCAGAGTGCAATCATCCAAGTAACTGATACATATCTCATCACCAGGTAATATTGGCTTCAACGCCTTTAGTTGTATTCTATAGTTGCCATAAGGGAATGAAGACTCAGCATTAGGTGCACAGCTATGGTTGCAAGCACTTTGCAGTTGGAACAAACCGGAGCCTTCTGTATTGAGGAAAGTGCCAGATTCTGAAAGTAAACATTCCATTTAAATATTTTATCTCCTTTCTTGACATTGCTTTATGATCTTGTTCATCAAAAAACAAATATAATTTGTGATTTTAAGTTAAGAGTATAATGACTTTTACTTTTACAAGTTCATTGCCACATAATCTAAAGATTTTATTGCACTTTACAATCATATCTAAAGAAAATAAAAAGATGATATAGCAATTTTTACGTTTGTCTTATAAAGTTAGATATCATACATAAACAAGTTAAATACAGTTTAGGTCTCACCTTCTTCAACATACTGATACAGTTTATCAATAAACAAGTCTATTTGTTGTCTTTCGTCGTCTGACATTGTAAGTTCAAGCACAGCATTAACCCACAATGCCAAAGGACTTGTGCCAATGCCTTGTCCATTTGTGCCAACCAGAGCCATAAGGGTACAAAATCCTTCTGGTGTGAGAAACTGAAAAAACAAACATCACACATTATGCACATATCTTTAGTTATTTGGTCATGATATCAATAACCTTTATGTCAATCATGTTTATTTTAATTAATTTAAAAAAAAAAGAAAGTTACCTCCTGTACATGATCACCACTTAAAATGTTTCTTGTCAGATCTCTCAAAGTATTCAACTGATCAGCAAACTGTTCCCCGAGCAATTTGTGAACTAATTCAGCGTCTTCATTCACAGTGCGGTGGCAGAACTGTTTAATCTGTGCAGCGGCTCGCGATGGGTCGGGACTTTGCTCAATGTAGGCTAATATTCGAACAAGTAGCATGATGCTTGTTGTCTCTGGAGGATAGTGCATTTGTCTGAAATTTATTTGAATTACTTAGGCTGAATGTTTTTTCTGCAATAATGTCAACCTTGGTTAATCATATGAGTGATATAAGTAAGTGTGAACAGAATTTCAATCACATTTTGTTAAAACTAGTTGAGTCAGGACAATTGATAATAGTCTGTTTCCTAGTATTTATTCTTTCTTGTAAATTATGTTTAATGAAAGCAGTCTATTCTTCAATTTGTTTGTATTTCTATGTTAAACAATTTACTATTAATTTATAATTTTTACTTACTTCCAGGCCTCCAACAAAACAGTAATAGGATGTTGAGCATCACTTGTGTCATAACATAACAACCTGTGGTAGGCAGCATATGCTCTATCTCTGCAAGCATCGGAACAATACAGCACTGCACACTGGTTGCATGTCGTTATATTCTCCAAATTTGTCTCAAAACAATTAGAATGAGGCAAAACAATATCTGGTTTACATGACAGACGCCGCACATTCTGTTCTGGAGTCTCCAGAGGTCTAAAATAAAATGTTGAAATAATATAATATTATAAACATGAGAAAAGGGCTAGTTTTAGCGGTATCACTTTTACTTGCCTCATACAATAATCACAAGCCAGGTATCTATAGGCTGCATTCCAGGCAAACTGGCACGCCACTAATGGATCCTCTTCCAATATAATTGTACCTTGATCAAATTTCTTCGTTGCAAATAATCCTTTGCCCTGAAATATGATAAATAATACAGCATCTTCGATTTAGATCTTCGATTATTGATTTTTTGAATGCTTACCTTTTTGCTATTAGACGTCCGAATCTCGAAACCGTCCATTTTCAATAGTTCTAAAATAGCCCAGTAATTAGATCAGAGTGAATGCTAACAGAATCTGCAGAAAATCTTTATTTATTTTATCCGCCTTGTGTAGATGGAAATTTTAGGTTATGATGACACAGAATAGCAGGTTACTAAGACTAATTTATGACAGTAAGAGTTTGACATTTGTGTTGGAAAATATCATACCACGGGTAAAAAAGAGATAGCACTACTAACTCACAAATTATAGAGGTATATAGTAACTACATCCTGCTGACGGCTTGAAACAGGTAGGGGTAGGTACATGAAAAATAGCAGTTAATTAAGGTTTTCACAAAAACCGCTTCCGCCATATTCGGAATGAGAGCGCTTCAAAACCCTAAATAAACCGGTTTGGTCCAAAACTGTGAATGTATCTACTAACTGGTGAGGCGATCAGGCTAATAGCGACCTTCGGGTAAGTAGACATAAGTTAGCTAGTCGATTTACCACTCACGCGCTCGCATTGGGAGAGCGGTATTTCATTCAAATGGCGAGCTTATGTCTACGTGTGGAAGGTCGTTTTTCGCTTTACTATTCATGCGCTCGCGTTGTCCCGTTGTATTTAGGTAAAATTATAAGGAGCAGAAAAACCTCTATAAACCGCTTAATTGATTCAAAATCCTTTTGATTATGCTCTTTCATGAAACCGCATTTTAAGGTTTGTGTAGAGCCTAACGTTAATAAAACGGTTTCTATGTTCTTGCTGCTGTACCCGTTTGACAATTAACCGGATAAAAAGCCCTGCCTGCTGATGCTGTGCTGTGATTGGGGTTACCTAAACCCTTGGACGAATTAACCACATTCGTCCAAGGGTTTTAACCCTATCAACGAGCAAGTAAAACCGCGCTCTTAAGGCTCGGCTCGTCGCTCTAATACCGCGGTTTTGTGAGTTGACGTGCCTGGATCGCGGCTCGTCATGTTTGCCTCATTTTTTACATGAATTTTGCATTTTCATTTCGTAAATTACGATATATTATACTAGTTTATGATTAGATAGAGGAGCCCGTGGCACAGCGGTTCGCGCGCTCGGCCTGCTATTGTTGAGGTTAAACAACTTTCGCAATGGTCGTTCACGGGATAGGTAACCAACAATTTACTATCTCGAGCTCCTCCGTGCTTCGAAAGGCACGTTAAGCCGTTGGTCCCGGCCATGAAGCTATAGGTATAAGTGGACCTAACACTTCGAATACCTACTTAAAGCAGACCATTGCCAGCGACCAAGCCAATGCCAAAACCAGTGCCTCAGCCGTAGTGGGGACATTAAAAATGGCTGATGACGATATGGTACTTAACAAGTTAAAACATATTTTTCCTATAGAATTTACTCTTCCGGACTTGATTACTAACCAAAATTTTTGGATACGTTTTCGTTAAAGAAAAATCCCGCAGTGCAGTGGCACAAGATTTCCTCGTGTTTACACATGTTTACAAACATTTACAAATGTTTTATTGTACAGTCCATAGTACAGCAAAATCAGACATGCAACACTTGATTGACGTATTTAGGTAGATTCATTATATTTTGGACAAACATTCAATTGGAATAAGTTTAAAGTAGGATATTTTAAATAAGTACTTACACGATTTTTTTTTATCATAAGTTTTTTATTTATTAAGATCTAAATAAAAGTATCATTAACTTATCAAGGCTTGGTTCGTAAAACAAAAATGATAGTTATCTATTTATTTTTAACTGACTAATTATCTAATGCTATCTTAGTTACAAATACTTTTGATTAAGCCTGTGCGATTGTATCGAATAAAGGCAAAACTTTGGTTTCGGGGGTAAATGTTAGGAGTAGAGCCGAAATCACCGCAGTTGATGAAAACAATAGGTATTGCAGGTAGAGACGCCATTTGTGTGACCTATCAGCCGATTACGATCAGGTGTAAAAGCTTGTGCTATTAACATTAGCACGGAAAGAGATTTCCCATCACTATTAGCGTAGACGTCAATAGAAGTACTTAAAAAGTGGCACGCTCGGTTTTTATACAAATCGCGGTACTTGCGTCGTTATATTTAGATGTGGTATTTAGATCTATGTCTGTGGTTGTACCACTAGACCACAGAGGCGGTTATCTCTCTTTCATCTGACAATGTTTCGCCAATTCTTACTCGGAATGTTCTTTTCATTCGTTTCATTCATTCGAAAAATATTTCATTCGTGCGTTAATTCCTTAAACAATTCAAATCGCGGTTTACTATGATTTTGACGGTTCGGTTAAATCCGATTTGCATGATTTTCTAATCGGTTCAAACCGGTTAGACAAAATTCATGACAGTAACATCTTTAATTTTGGACAAACAATCAATTAGGTAGGTACAATAAGTTTAAAGTAGGATGTTTAAATAAGTACACGATTAGAAAAACTTTATTTTATCGTAGGTAAACATTTATATTTCAGTTATAAAAATATAACTTCCGTTAAAAAGTATCATATCATATTATACAAGGCTTGCTAGGCGATTGCGTAAAGTCAATCGTATTGATTTGACAGTTCATATTGTATCATATCGTATGTCATCCCATACAAATTGCAGCCGATTGAATACGATATGAACTGTCAAATGAATACGATTACCTTACGCAATCGCCTAGCTGGTTCATAAAACAAAAAAGATAGTAATTTATATATTTATTTTAAGTTATCTAATTATCTAATGCAATCTTGGCTTAGACATTAGACTTTGATTTGTATGCTTCGACCTGAGCGATTGTATCAAATAAAGGCAATACTTTGGTTTCGGGCGTAAATGATATGAGTAGAGCCGAAATCACTGCAGTTGAAGAAAACAATATTGCAGGTAGAGACGCCATTTGTGTAACCTGGAACGAATAAGTACGAGTAGGTTTATCAACACGTCAGCAATAATAAAAACCATCCAAGTGCGAGTCGGACTCGCGCACGAAGGATTCGGATTATGTAAATCAACAAATGCACAAACTGGGTGAATGAATCCGTCACTTCTAATGAAATTATGATCCTGTTATATAAAAAACAAAGTACATATTCCACTTTATTCAAAGTAGTCGTTAAAAGTTTTGCAATGAATAATTACTTTTGTGTATCTTTACTTCAGTAATACTGTTACGCTTACGCGTTACAGTTCTTGAAACATACCAGAAGAGGTGTCAATGGAGCCACAGTGCCTCCAATCCTTGCTGCAGTATTACCCCACCCTAATAGGGATCCTCTTACACTAGTCGGAAATAATTCCAAACTATAGGTGTACATTCCTGTAAAACAAATTGCTACTCCAAACTTTCCAAGGAGGAATAGTAATATTTTAAGCCACAACAAATCTGAAAAGTTTTATAAATACTTATTAAAACATTACGGATAATCTGTAATAATATTGCAAAAATATCTACTCGTATAATTTAGTTAATTATCTGTAAGTAATACAGTGCTAAAACTGTTTTTAAATAAACTGTTTAAATCTATAACAGAAACAATAACTTGCAGAAAAGTAAGAATTATCCCAAAAATAATTTATTTTGTAACATTGCTTTACTTGGTATTTGCAGAGATGTACTTACGATCAGGTGCAAAAGTTTGTGCTATCAAAAATACTGCGCATATTATAAATCCGCACTGTAGAGTTATTTTTCGGCCGATGTGATTCATAGCAAAAAATGCCAACAGATCTCCAGGGAAAGACACGAGAGCGGTCAAAATAAAATTGATATACTTGTCACCAGGCAGCAGTACTGAGTGTATTATTAAGCCGTAGTAGATGAAACTTGAAGAGAAGAAACAAAACGATGTGACTGCCAGTCGTATTATCAATTCTTTAGATTGCCATATATTCTTCATTGATTCTCTTTCTACCTGCTTTTCTATGTTATATTTTGACCTAATCTCTGCATCACTCAAAGCATCGATTTCTTCATTGGACAATTCAAGATTGTTTATTTTGGAAATTATTCTGTAGGTTCTTTTGACGTCATCCATTTTGCCCTGTAGAACTTGCCACCTTGTACTTTCTCTTATTAAAATCGTAAATGAAATAAACAATATGGGAAGTAGGTAAACTACTAAAATAAGATGTTTCCAGTATTTCAAACCCATAGCTAGTGCAGCGAACAATATTTCTCCCATGTATACTGCGTAAGAGAATATAACACCAGTAGCAACTCTCTTAGTTTCTCCTCCGACTTCTAGTACTAAAAAAGATAAGGACTTTTCCAGAAAAGCATACGGACTGAGCCAACTACAACATAGCAAACAAACAATCGTCATTATTTTTCTTAGTGGCCTCTCACGGTTTAACCCGCGTGGTTTTTATATGAATACTGGAATAAAATTAATACTATTCCGGAATCCGGACCATGGTCTACTGTATATATCTGTTTTGCAGTGTCATGCGTGATTGAGTTCGGTCCAAACAGAATTACAAACTTTGACGAGGTATTCCTCGAAGCGCATCTAAATGATATGCTGCCCTGGTACTTTTTGTTCAATATTTCGATATTTTACTAATAATACTCTATCGTAGTGTAAAATGCATTACTTCCTTCCTCCAGTGATTCCTCGAAGCTCTGATCCTTCGAGGAATCATTTAGGTGCGCTACGTTAGGTGCGCTTCGAGGAATACCTCACTTTGACATCTACCTTCTGTATACCTAGCTACTGATAAAACAGTACGGTGACTGACTGACAGACCACGCACAGCCCAAACGGCAGAACCGATAAAGCTGAAATTTTGCAAACAAGATCCTTTACCGATGTAGGCGAGCACTAAGAAAGGATTTTTTGATGTTCCCAGGGGAACGGAAATCACGCGGGTGAAACTACAGACGTCTGTTAGTTTATAATATAACTAGGATAAGCAGGTAGCTAAGTACTTACATAGGACAACCGCAACTGTATATAAACCTGATGCAATGACAGATTCTAAAAACTCTAGAGTAATGTAGAGATAATAATTCGTGACCAACACTTTGAACACGCCTACGAAACATCCAATGGAACAAATAATTGTGGTAGGTTTTCTCCCAATTCTGCAAAAAAATTAAACTTTACAATTAATTGCTTTGTACACAAAGCACACACAATCATTCTATCCGATTTGACAGATTGAACAATATTGTATTCAATGCTAGTGGTATAAGATTTTTATCCAAGCTCACTTAATTAATATGACGTCACGTTACCTTCGTTTCATCAATGAGAGAAATATACTCGCATTTTGCATTTTACAATGCTATTTTTATGTAATAAATAGCATTGTAAAATGCAAAATTAAAAAGTTATAAGTAGATGGCAGTTTCATCTTAATCGATAGTCAAACATCTGTAAAGATGTTTCTTTCGAATGCGAGGATATTTCTCTCATTGATGAAACTACGGCGACGGTGGCCAACACCGTAGAAAAAGGTGAATATACTAGAGAATTTCAACGTGTTCTCGTAGGTCTCTGTAGCATAATTGGTCAGTGCATTGGGCCGGATTCCCAAGGATGCGGGCTCGAGCCCCGTCAGGGCGACATGAGACAAGTTGCTTTTTTCTAGTATATTTACTTGATTAAAAATTATCACATAAAAATAGCATTGTAAAATGCAAAATTAAAAAGTTATAAGTAGATGGCAGTTTCATCTTAATCGATAGTCAAACATCTGTAAAGATGTTTCTTTCGAATGCGAGGATATTTCTCTCATTGATGAAACGACGGTGGCCAACACCGTAGAAAAAGGTGAATATACTAGAGAATTTCAACGTGTTCTCGTAGGTCTCTGTAGCATAATTGGTCAGTGCATTGGGCCGGATTCCCAAGGATGCGGGTTCGAGCCCCGTCAGGGCGACATGAGACAAGTTGCTTTTTTCTAGTATATTTACTTGATTAAAAATTATCACATAAAAATAGCATAATAAAATGCAAAATTAAAAAGTTATAAATGACGTCACGTTGTTTTACCTATCAGCAATCCATCCAGTGAATATCATAGACACAATCATACCGGCGTTGTGAATAGTACCAACGAGCGAGGATTTCCATGATTCGCAACCTAGACCAAGCTGTAACCAAAATAAATTCGGAGTCTATTTTTAGTTATCTAATCTATTATTAGTAGTTTTTAGTTAGGAAAAACCAATGTTAATCAACTACAATGTCAAATTAAATCTCTGCAGTTTATTAGTCTCTCCTCTCATTAAATTTATCGTTTAGTAAATACTGTTACGTAATTAACCCTCTACCGCCTATTGTGCCATATTCGGAACAGTTACGAAATTCTCCCATAAATCATTAATTACGAAATATTATCACGTAAATTACTATAATTTCTATAAAAAAAGGTTATATTTATATTTTAAGAATGCACATGTATAAGTTATTTACCCAACTCAGTCCTTTCGTATTAAAACAGTATTTTATGAACTCAAGAGATTTTTATACTTTGGCAATGAATTTCAGTAGCTTTTCGTACAAATGAAAATAAAATAAGTGTTTGGTCCATCAGAGGACCACAAGAATGGTTCCCCAAAATTTTTGTTGCATGAAACGCGTAAAGTAAAAATAAATGCGTACTATTGACTTTGTAAATTAAACTTTGTTCCGAATTTTGAACACTAAGCAGTAATGCATTTAGTTGATAGCCAAATTTGGAACATTATGCAGTGGTTACATAATTACACTTATATTTTTAAGTACAGATAAAACATGGCTTGGTAATGCTGTTGTTGCGAAATATCATATTATGATACCTATAAAAACTCGGACCAATTTAATCACGTTTTTCTGACCCATCATGAAAGCCACTTTATTGGAGATAGTTCTGATGATGAATACAGTCCCAAAGACCGAACCAGTTTTAAGATAAAGAATATTTTAGTTGAATTTAATTAATGTATTCATGGAAAATACAAAAACTAATATACTGATTGTATATATTTTTTTAATACTGTACTTATTTTTATGATTTAGATAGTGTTCACTACATAATGTTCCATAAATGGAACACATAAACTTTTAATAAAGCGTGAATAGCGTTCCAAATATGGAACAATTGGTTTTTTTCTCAATAAAACATTCCAAATAATTTTTTGTTTTTTTTTTAAATAATTTTTCCTATGTAACGATTAGTGTATAAAATGTGTATTTTTTTTCACGCGATTTTTAAAAATTCCGTTCGGTAAAGGGTTAAACAGCTACGGCTTAGATGGGAATACCACAGCAAACAAATTATCCTACTGTACTATTCTTAGTGAACATAATTTTGATAACATTTTTGACATTCATCAAACGAGTTCATGAAACTACCGTTATAATCCCTGTAATCATATGAAATTGACTCAATAAACAACAGTTTACCTTTATCACAATGCAAAGTTGTGTTGTGTACACACACGCAAATTTTCGTAAGTTATATTTTCAGCACAGAACAAGAACCTTTTTCCTTTCCTTGTTTTGTGATTTTTGCAGAAGTATTTAAGTAGTTTTATTTAGTAAACCATTTAATCCATTACGTACCGATTCTTAAAATTTGTATAATGCAGTAGAGCATTTGGTAGCCAGGGGAGCCAGACAAATGAGGACTTTTGATCTTGTAGTCGTTGCTAAGTCTAAGCATAATATAAGAACTCTTTTACATAATTTCTACGAGCGTATAACGCGATAGCGAGATACCGAACCGAACCAATAATTTCAAAACTGTAATTTATTTCATTAATAACTAAAACTGGAGGATAATTTCATTTTTAATTTATTATTTTTATTAATTGCGGTTCTTATTGAATTAACTCTCTATCTTAAAAATTACAGAACTAATTTCTGTAGATTCCGAGTTGTCCCCAAAATTGGAGTAGGTATAAATAGTTTTTGAGATATATGTGGAAAAACATAAATACATACACTTAGTATATTTTGACTAGAATAATTCGGTATTATGTGATACGGTCCATTCCACGGGTGAAACACGGTCTCCCAATTATATGAGAGGCTTTTGCCATATACTTCTATAACCTTTGTGCTTGGTTGATAGAGTAGGTTAAAAATTAGGGATTATTAGGATATAATAATGAAAATTTACCTCTGAAATCATAGAATAATTACTTTCAAATACCCATTCACTACATGGTTCCATTTGATCCAAAAATATATCTTTTGAACAAATTTGATTGTTTGCACTATATTTTTGTATATCGATGACCGGCTTGTTACACTTCGTGTCCATATTTTCTGGCCACCATGTTGGTACTTCTGCTGTCGTATTGATATTTTCACATTCAGGTACTTTACATCTGAAAATGTACGGTAAGGTTTCTTTAGGTGGTATTTTCGACCAATTTAAATATAAAGGTTTTTCTTACCCTAATCCAAAGACCTTTAAGTAGGTATTACAAATACGAAATAATTAACCCCTTAAAACCAAACTAATGAAAATTTAATTACGTACATAAGTTTAAATATATCTATAATTACCAGTCCTTTACTGTGTGTCTTTATTTTTACTGTACTGATGCAATTATTATATTTAAAACTAAAACAAGTTTCGTGGCTTAAAATGCGCTTTTTATTTACATAAATTGTTTTTTGTATATAGGGTATTGCTAAGAGAAACTAATTTTAACGTTGAACATCTTAATTTATTCATATTGAGGACACAAGTTCATGGCTCATATATCGCTATTGTCTCAATAACTGTCTATTGATTTATATTAATCAACCAATAGTCCGTCTACCATGAAACTTAAGCGTGTTGCATGATAATGATAAATCAATGAAAGGTACTCAAACTTTTGTAACATCATTAGTGTATTTCAACAAATAGTCTCTAGACCCATTTGCGCCAAGCCAGGTTAACATTTAACTCAGAGTTAGTGTATACTTTGTAGAGTTAACTATGGGTTAAATGATTGAAAAAATAAAAACCGACTCCCGTGTTTAAAAAAAACCGGCCAAGTGCGAGTCGGACTCGCGCACCGAAGGTTCCGTAAAATATTTTTTATTATATGATGTAATTAAAAATTTACGGTTTTTGCAATTTGTCCTTTATCTGTACTATAAGACGTTACTTCGTACCAAATTTCAAGATTCTAAGTTGACGGGAAGTACCCTGTAGGTTTTGATTCCCGTGCAAGTTTCGAAAATTTGCGGAAATTTGCGGCATAAACGGCTGTATCTTTTGATTACTTTGGCTTAGAAGTTTGTTTTTTTCACAGCTCCAAGGGACAGTAGACCTGAGTATTAGATATAAATTTCAGTTTGATAACTCCACGCGTTCCTGAGAAAAACGGTCTTGACAGACGGACGGACGGATGGACGGACAACGAAGTGATCCTATAATATAAGGGTTCCGTTTTTTTCCTTTTGAGGTACGGAAGAAATTGAATGTAGAATTTAAAGAATGTACCACTTCGATGTCTAAGGTTACGAAGTTACTATTTATTAATCTGTTCCTGAGGTGGCATGGCACCGACTCCAAAAGTCTTTTATTTTTTACTTTTTGATTTTTGAACTCGGTTTTTTTAGTTATTAATTTTACAATATTTATAGTAAGAATAAGTCCCGTATTTGTCTACACTACTAATTTTAGTCAAAACGAAATGAACGTGTTTGTGTCAAACTGCTTGACCGAAAATCGACAGATTTTTCAAGATTTCCTGAAAACTACTAACCGATTTCAAAATTTAAAAAAATGCAACCAACTTGGAAACAAACCCGATGTTATAACGTTTGAATCATTTCAATCGAGTAATCGATGAATATACATTAAGAAATACGTGATGAATTGATAGCCTTCTTGTTTTTCAATAAGTCAAATTACAATATCACTAATAATATTGGGGTGTACTTTGTTATAGGTATGCAAATAGGACTCAGCATAAAAATTTACCCCGAAACAATTAAAAAATAATACCTATTTCTGGATTTAAGTTTACTTTCCAGAGTTTTTTTTCCTTTGCGATACATAATGATTGAGTTAATACTTCAGGCTACATGTTTATTTTTATCACATTGTAAATACTCACCTATGACCAACATCTTCAGCCACAAACACATAATTCACATGTGTCATCGATACAACACATAATGGTAAACATAACAAAAAGTACTGAGAAAGTTGAAAATATCCAAACTTTTGAAGGCGTAGAAATGGATCACATTCTCCATGAGATTTATTGATAACATTTGATACTACCATTGCTATAAGATTCTTCTAGACGACACCGGGCACCGGTAAAGGAGACCGGTTATATATGCGATACTTCTTGCCACTACTGACGCACAGCACAGTGTCTAATCTAAAGAACTCCAAATGTGAAGCTTTGAGCCTCCTCCTGACATAGGATGTTTAATACTAGTTTTTTTTAAGAAAAGATGTCATTGATAACTATAAAAATCAATTGACTTATAATTGGCTTTTTGGCTTCTACACCGAAAGTTTATAAATAAATAAATAAATGTTACACACATTATATCCATTCTGCATAATGGTTTTATCTCAACGAGCGGTTACATTGCAGAAGTGCAGAAGTTTGCCTGTAGGTTTTTAACAGTTTATACAAATTAATTTTCACGTTGAGGTAAGCTGATATCAATATAACTTTAATACTTATTTCTTTTTATGAACGACGGGGAGGCTCTTAGCCTTTATCATACCTAATGTTAAGTATTTATAATGCTGGAGATGGTAACGAGCCTCCTCCGGAATTCTCAACCACTAAGGAACTGGCTATCTTATCTCTCACTGCCAGAATATAACAATGATGAAAACATTGTTAATATAGTGTTAGACTTAGATAAGACTGATGGTGGGTAGCTAGCCAGGCGGACTTACGGCAAGTCCTACCACCAACCAAACCAAATACAATATGTAACCACGCTGGGAATCGAACCCGGGACCCCTGTCGGGTGTTACCACTAATCAACAGAGGCGGTTAAGAATATATTCAAACAAATAGGTCATAAGTTTCAAAGTACCTATTATATTAATGATTGCCACCCGCCGCCGCCTGTATCTCCATGGACGACTGGTCATCTCCATGGTGCTGCTCGTTACATTCTTTTACATAGGTACTTGCACTAATAAAGCGGTCGACATAAAGGTGCTCTCTCAAATTCTAACCTTCTGAATTTGAAACTGTAAAACCCGACATGCTGTGGAATGATCGTCAGATAAGGCATTTTGCAATTCTCTACAGGAACGAAAAATTTTACCAAAAGGAAAATTACCAGTCCTATTCTAACTCAGGTAGTAAGTAAGTTAGTATTTAAGTAGATAAAAGCCCATCGGACAAACGGAGTAAATCATAAATCATTTATTCACGTTGAAAGATAGTACTTACATAAATACAGTTCTTAAATCAAAATAATGTTCAGCATATTTCGCTCATAATAATGGCATGTGAATGTCAAAAACTTTAAATTACAATATTAATTACTTACACATTACATTACATTTATGTCCCAAATAATCCATAACACTATAAAATCTATGGTCAACTAGAAACTTTGTCAATCTTGATTGAAATATTTGAAATGTCCGAGATTCTTTTATGTCAATTGGTGAATGATTGTAAATTTTTATAGTCATAAAAAAGGCAACCTTTCAAATAAAGTGCTGTTTTAGGAGTATGTGACAAGACCATTCTATTACAATTTCTGCTTGAATTTGAATACATTTGTTCTGCATTATTAAAAAGATGCATATTACGTTTAGCAAAATTACAGCATTCTAGGGATGGCAAAGTTAACAATTAAAAATTTTCAAATACAGGTTTACAGGAGATATGGAGATATTCCCGCTATGGCACGGATGCGCTTTTTTGTGCTATAAACACTTTATTACAATCCACCGAATTTCCCCATAACAACAAACCATACCTTATAACAGACCCCACATTAAGCATGATATGCCATAAGCGCCAGAAGCTATTCGTCGTAACCTACCAAGTACACACACACACAAATCTATTTATTTTGCTGCAGACCTTTTCTATCTGTGCTTTCCAAATAATTTGTTGATCAATTATAATTCCCAAAAATGATGCTATCGGTATCGGTATCGGATAGCAAAAACGGACTTATAAATTCCGTATTATATTTAAGTCTTAAGTTATCATATTGATGATTCCTATTTTTAAAATAAATGTAGTTGGTCGGTCTTTTTAGTTTTGTTTTGTATTCAATTGCAAATTATTATTATCAAGCCATAAAGCAATATTTTGAAGTGTTATATTAATTTCAGCTTCAAATACAGTATCGTCACTCTTTTTATCGGATGTTACAAAAACGGAAATGTCATCAGCGAATAGTACTGATTTCTGGGATGTCACTAAGAGCATGTCATTTATATAAAATAGAGATAAGAGGGGTCCGAGTATACTTCCCTGCGGGACTCCAGATCTATTTAATTCATAACTGGAATCAAATGTTGACATGATGTTAGAAAGAAAGAAAGAAAGAAAGAAAATAAATTTATTTAGGACAAATAACATGTTAACGAAAGGCAGTACACACAAAGAACATTAAAAATTTGTCCCAAAACGGTCACGACTCAGCATAATGCGTGGTCTTACGACCCGCGCTGGTCTTCCGTCGTGACCGTGTAATTATGTTATTATTATATATGATTAAAAACCAAGACAGAGTGACTCCCCTTATTCCGTATTGCTCCAATTTTTGCAATAAAATACAATGCAACATAAAGTCAAAGGCTTTTGTCATGTCAAATAGTAAGTAAGTAAAATAAAAAAGTAAAAGTAGTAAGCAAGTTTTTAAACCTTTATCAACATTTTTCACTACGTTACTTAATGCATCGTAGGTTAACTGATTATAATTATAAATTATTAAAGAGGAGCAAAACGGATTTCTCAAAAATAAATCAACAAGCAAAACTTTACTACCTTTGTTACTATTGCATCATAGCCTGTACAATTTGTGTTCTTAAGCGATTTAATAATGTTTTTTATTTCGTCTGGTGAAGTGGGTCTTTATAAAAAGGAATGTCCATTATTAGATTGTTTAATTTTATATGAATTGTTTATGTCATTTTTATTTCTATTAGTCGTGTCAATGAAGTAATTATTAAATTTTGTCGCTATATCTAAAGGCTCTGTTACAATGTTATTCTTATTATCAATATTTAATTCTTTAATGACATTACTTTAGATGTCATATTTGTTACATTATTGATTATTCCTCACGCTGATCCACATATATTATTTCATTATTGGTGATTTTCTGGGATAACATAAGGTTACTTTTTAATATTTTTGAATATGTCAGATATTTTATTCTGTTTTGGTCGTCGTCTCAGCCACATGACACCCACTGCTGGGTATAGGCCTCCCCCAAGGATCTCCACAACGATCGGTCCTGCGCAGTCCGCATCCAGCGGCTTCCCGCGACCTTCACCAGATCGTCGGTCCACCTTGTCGGGGGCCTACCCACGGAGCGACGTCCTGTGCGCGGTCGCCATTCCAGAACCTTTCCGCCCCAACGGCCATCGGTTCTTCTCGCTATGTGTCCCGCCCACTGCCACTTCAGCTGAGCAATCCTTCGAGCGATGTCAGTTACTTTAGTTCTCCTACGGATGTCCTCATTTCTGATTCGATCTCGTAGGGAAACGCCGAGCATAGCCCTCTCCATTGCGCGCTGGGTGACCTTGAGCTTTCTTATCAGACCCATAGTTAGCGACCACGTTTCACTACCGTAAGTCATCACTGGCAACACACACTGGTCATAGACTTTCGTCTTGAGACACTGCGGTAAGTTGGACGCGAAGATTTTACGGAGCTTCCCGAATGCTGCCCAACCGAGTTGGATTCGACGGGAGATCTCTTTCTCGAAGTTGGACTTACCTAACTGGATTGTCTGTCCAAGGTAAACGTAGTGGTCAACAACTTCGAGTGTAGTGTTCCCAACGTGAACTGGAGTGGGTACAACATGGGAATTGGACATAATTTTCGTCTTATCCATGTTCATCCTAAGACCCACTCTTTGGGAAGCACTACGGAGATCTTCGAGCATTGTGTTCAGGTCCTCCAAGGTCTCAGCCATAAGGACTATATCATCGGCAAAACGAAGGTGTGTCAGATACTGGCCATTAATGTTGATGCCGAGTCCTTTCCAGTCCAAAAGCTTAAAGATGTCCTCCAACGCAGCTGTGAACAGTTTCGGAGAAATGACGTCTCCCTGTCTCACACCTCGCTGCAGTTGGATGGGACTTGTGCTCTGGTTCTGTAATCGGACCGACATGGTGGCATGTTCGTATAAGTACCTTAACACCTCGATATACCTATAGTCCACTTGGCACCTCTGGAGAGACTGCAGTACCGCCCAGGTCTCTATCGAATCAAAGGCTTTCTCATAGTCCACAAACGCCAAGCAAAGTGGCAGATTATACTCTTCGGTCTTCTGTATAACCTGCCGCAGCGTATGGATGTGGTCTATGGTGCCAAAGCCTTTTCGGAACCCGGCTTGTTCGGGAGGCTGGAAGTCGTCGAACCTGCGGGCGAGACGATTCGTAATGACTCTCGAAAACAACTTATATACATGGCTTAGAAGTGAGATGGGTCTGAAGTTCTTCAAACGGGTGTTATCTCCCTTTTTGAAGAATAGAATCACCTCACTTATATTCCATGCCCTCGGCGTTTTGCCCTCGACGATGACGGAATTGAAAAGCTTCTGGAGGACTTTGAGTATCGGCTTACCGCCCGCTCTCAGAAGTTCTGTAGTGATTCCGTCATCACCCGCCGCCTTGTTGTTTTTGAGTTGTTTCAGAGCCATACTAATCTCGTACAGGCTAACGTCCGGGATATCTTCGGTGAAGTGTCGGGTAAGCTTGGCTCTGGGGTCTTTAGCCTTGCTTTCAACATGTGTCTGCGTGGAATATAACTGTCCATAGAAACTCTCGATCTCCCTCAGGATTTCAGGTTTCGTAGAAATGATGCGACCGTCGTCAGTTTTCAGCTTCGTCATCTGGCTTGGCCCAATAGACAGATTTGTTTTGGTATGTTTTATTTTTGTAGTAACTGAATCTAAGTTTTCTTATATTGTAGAAACTAACTTTTAATCCCTTAGATATCCAATTAGGTTTCTTATCGAACTTGAGTGTTACTTTGATTTTTGGAAAATTAAGTTTGTAAAACAAAGGAAAAAGCTCATGGAATTTCGAAAATGCAAGGTCTGGATTGTTTTCTGAAAATACTTCTGAAAACGACAAGTTTTGAAGACAATTTCTAAATCGCAAAAGGTTTTCATCAGTATAATATCTCTTTAAGTAAGTGGATTTAACCAAAGTAGTATTTGCGCTGTTTCGTGGTCAGATAAAACCAATGGTAAAACAGTCCCGACTCCTTCCTTATTATTACATAAGATGTGGTCTATGCATGATAACTGTCGCGTAGGTTTTTTAACGTGTATTGTCAAATGTAGTTTTCAGCGTGTTCGTTTAGACTTTTCGTGGCATTATTAGATTTCAAAGTATTTATATTAAGGTCGCCTGTGATTATTATTTTACTTTTAAGAGTTTTTGATACTTTGTGTAACACAGTATCCAATTTACAGATAAATTGAGATACATCTGACTTTGGAGTTCTGTATTGTATACAAATATTACTAATAGTCTTTGACTCGGAATTTGCAACATTCAAACGTTTTCAGCACTGAGAATTGATGTAACCATTTTATTTCTTTGAATAGCATAGCATACTTATTTGTTTTTACTAGAATGCAAACTCCTCGTCTGAGTCTGTTATATCGAGAGTATGACGCCGCCATTTCATAGTTATTTATGCACACATTATTTTCATGACCGGATTTAATGAATGTCTCAGTAAGACATACAATATCGGGATCTATTTGTTTGTTGCGTAAATCTGAGAGCACTATTTCCAACTGTTCCCGTTTAGCCAAGACACTTGCTATGTTTTGGTGTAAAAGTCTGAATTGATAAATATTTTCCGAATTATTAACGAAATGTCTTATTTTTACTATTTACTTATTGATGACAGGGGAAATTTTTGGTAATAACTTAAAAAAAAAATGGAATCATACCCCTCTTTGTATCAGTATATGTATTGCCACTACGTCTAAACTTGATTTTTCAATAGTGTTATCATGTTTACTCGCAAAATTTCCTAACAACTTTACAGTATTCTTTTAATTGCTTGAAAATGTGACTCCGTCCACTGTTGTTGATTTTCCACGTTTGAGATGAAAACATTTGTAGGTTTAGGTTCAGGTTACTGTCATAAAGTGTACCTACCGTAGTAGTAGTTTTGCATGTCTGAGAATAGTAAGTTATTAAAGTTCTCAACGCGACAATTGTATAGGGTACTTCCGCATATATAAGTAGGCGCACAGAGTATAATGTTGGTCGACAATGATACTTTTTGTAGTATTTTTCGAATATAATATACTAATGAGATGTTGTTTTGTGATCCTTTGAAGTCACCCTCTCCGATGTAGGTACATTAATACAGCAGGTACGACCAGCAACCTGATATGGCAGAGATAATTAACGCGGTGGATAGTGGGTTACAGGTCGAAACCGGTTATTACGAGGGTGGGTGGTTTGATAAGTCCGTGAAGAAGAAAAACTTATGTAAAGAATATTTTGTTTCATTTTTCTACATAATTTCCTTTTAGCTCTATACACTTTGACCAACGATGTTCCAACTTCTTCAACCCATTCAAATAATAGTTTTTCAACACACTTGCTCATAAAGTAGCTATAATTTCACTGGAATTAGGCACATAATGACACCTATAATCAAACTGTGACTAATTCATTACTATTATTCACAAGTGAGTTATAGATTTGTTTTAATTATTTTATTGGTTGAGTTCACAGACAAGTTGCTTTGTTCAATAGTACAAATAAATTAATATACCTATTGCTTGCTCATTTCATGCACTTCGTATTTAAATAGATAATTTCAACTTGTAAGTACGTGTTTAATAAACAAAACTTTCACTCAAATATCTGTAAAAACTTTCAACTCCCCATTTTGTATGTGTATAATATTCCCCTATCCGCGACAATCCAAAAAAAAGTAATATCATTATTTTACTCTATGGCCGTTGTTGCGCGCGCATAGGAAAACTAACTAATTTTTCCCGCC
Source organism: Chrysoteuchia culmella (assembly GCA_910589605.1). Classification (NCBI taxonomy): domain Eukaryota; kingdom Metazoa; phylum Arthropoda; class Insecta; order Lepidoptera; family Crambidae; genus Chrysoteuchia; species Chrysoteuchia culmella. The sequence continues at coordinate 16,984,413 of OU342653.1, forward strand.
ATTGCGAAAAAAAAGTTCACTACTTACTCGTTTTCACTGTTGAAATTATAGTTATTTATTAATTAAAATGTCTACAAGTAGGTACTAGTAATAAAGAAAATGATTTATGTTGTACACCGCCCGATATAAGATGTGAAGCCCTTAACGTTATGGAAAGTTTACTACCGGAAACTCCAAGGAAAAATATCTATTAACGTACCAAAATTTCATACAATGGCAAAACAACAAGAATACGCAGTCTTTTTCAAAAAATGTGTTCATGGCATACTTTAAAGAATTATCTTCGAAGTACAAACTTAGCTCTTTGTGGTGTTATATACTCAATGTTAAAAAGTACAGTCCGAACAAAGAATGGAGTGGACTTAAAAACATACTCTAATTTGTCAGCTTATCTAAAGAGACTCCGATGGATTTAGAAGCAAAAAATCAAAGGTTTTATCTATCACGAAAAATAAAATACCGAGGTCATTTGCCATACACGGTCCATTCTATGAAATAGTTAGGAAGTATGAAAACTTGCGTTCACCAAAAGCAAAAACTGACCGTTTCTTTTACCCGAAGCTGACAGGTACAATTACCAGAATGGTAAATGTACCTGTCAGCCTATAGGTATAAACCAATTTGGTTCTATGCCTAAAGAAATCGCTAAGTTTTTAGGTTTAGCAGATACTGAGAGCTACACTAGACATAGTCGCAGGAGAACTTCAGCTACATTGCTGGCTAATTCAGGAGCTGATATATAATGACGTGGGTGGCGATCTAGCAATGTAGCAGAATCATACGTAGAAGATTCCATACAAAACAACAAGGTTTGTACAAAAATAAAAAATAAACTTTTTATAAAAATAATAAAACCGACTTCAAAAAACTAAATCATTCTACTTTGCGGTCCTAATATTTAATTTTGCATGCCTTAGCTGGCACCGACTCCAAAGGCTTTATTATTTGCTTTTTAGTTTTTTGAAGTCGGTTTTCATTATTTTTTTTAAGTTTTTATTTCACAATTTTTAAAGGTAGAAGAGGTCCCGTGCCTACGCTAATAACCTTATGACAAAACTACTCATCACCTTTTACAAAATGCTGCTTTTCCCGGTGCAGGGACGTTATACTTATTGAGGAGTTCTCCCGATAATTCATCATCAGCTCCACTTCATCACATGCATTGAGTCGAGCATAAATTGCTTATGAACTACATTAAAGTACCTAATCGTATCGCTGCCGTGAAATGCTAAGTATTTAATAGTTCCGATGACCATTTGTGGTCTTCATCATCAGTTCCACTTCACCAAATGGTGCTTTCCGGAAGCATAATATGCATATTATGCTTGGATTCGTCCAAGATATTATGCATAAGTTACTAAAGAATACACCGAAATCGCTATAGGAGAGCCTATAATATTTGAAGAGTTCCCTGGATTTCTCCAGGATTCCATCATCAGATCCTGACATGATGACAATGGGACCACATAGGAAGTATACCCTTTCGGACAAAAAAAGAATTACGCAAATCGGTCCAGCCGTCTTCGAGTAATCGAGTAACGTACATAAAAAAACCGTCGAATTGAGAACCTCTTCCTTTTTTGAAGTCGGTTAAAAAGAATTAGACTTGATTCTGAGGCGCGTCCTACTGGCGAAACATAATGAACCATCTCAAATAACAATACAAAATGAAAGTTTCAGTAAATAATCTATTTGATGAATGAGACAGCTATGCCATAAAAAACAGTTAAGGGGCCATACAAAGCTAAATACTATACATTTTTGATCAAGGATTTCACATAGTATTACTAGATTTATCGGCCCCAAAAAAATACTGTAGAAAGTAGACTATAGTACTCAGTTATGTGATTGACAGAATCATGATTGCTAAAACTTTTCTCGATAGAAAAAAATCGTAAAGTTACTTCCAATTTTGTAGTTTTTCAATGCTGTGCCAACCGCTATTAAACCTTTAGTCTTGAAACTATTATTAAAAAATACCTTAGCTAGTTCTCTAGTTTTGTGATTGACAGTTTTTCAAAATTTTAAATAGTTCATTAATAATAAATTAAAAACGATAATGTCGCTTACGTTGATGTTTTTAAAACAGACACCAGTGTTTGCATCTCTATCGCATGCGTTATTTCACCGTATTTCTGTCTGATTCGCTCCTCGCTCTTCAGTCGTGAGTGCTCCATTGAGACGTGTGGACTGCGCTTGCCTTACGCTCCGCGACGATTTCGCACGTAGATTATTTAAAAAGTCTATTTGTTAATCATAACCTAGGTATAGGTTATTATAGCAAACAGAGATAAAAAATAAGCTTTTGTAGAAATTTGTAGAAAGTAGACAAGTATTCGACGAGCAGCATATTAAGATACAAAACTGTCAAATATCTGTCAGAAATCAGTGCCAATTTAAATGTTTGAAATTGATTAAAGATATTATTTGACTGTACTTTTTAGATAAAAGTAGTAATTTATTATAAGTAAATACATAGTATACTTTTTTTAGTTTCAGGCACAAACAAAAGGGGGGGGGGGGACAATAGCCATTGCCCCCCTCCCCCCGGCACACAGTTTTACGCAAAGTTTTTAAGCAAAATGTTTGCAATTATGATATAACCTCCCTGAACCAAATCCCCCCCCCCCCCTCAAACAAATCCTGGATCCGCGCCTGTATTATATTCTATGTAAGTTCCGAACAAGACCAATTTGGTACCTCATTGGTCACATCGAGGAACCAAAATATTGCTCGGCACTTACTTATAGTAATGCAAAGTTTAGATGACGGAATTATTAAGACGGAATGATCAGAATTTCTTTTCTTTATTTCCTCGGGCTGTACCTGTTTCCGGTTTTTATTTCAGAGCCGAGTCTAGTAGTAACAGCATTGTAACAGGTAGCTCAATGTTCAATTCTGATATGACGGTGCAGGAAGCTACGAATGTCGAATGTATTAGTCCCAAAAGGTATCTTAAAATACCCAATACCTTAAAAGTGCTTTGGTGCATGACAAAACAAAACAGTTATAAAATGTATTATTTTTCGGTTTTTTGGAATCGTATTGGCAGATCTTACAAACATAATTCCTGATGTTACTTCTACTTTCATTAATGATGAGCAGCAACAACATTTAGATAATGACAATGTGAGGGCTAAAATGTAAGTAAGTTTGCAGACAGTGGTACCAGTATCGAGCGTAATAAAAGACTTAGACTTAGACGGAAGGTAGATCTATTCGTGTGCCAATAACATCAACCCGCAACAATCAACAGTTCTTTCGTGACCATGGCGCATGCAACTGCGCTGAAATATCGGAGTCTCAAATATAAACAGGTACATGGTGTAAATCCAGTCCTAGTTTATTCTAGTAACTTCAATAACCATGGAAATTTAAAAGAAGATAAGCTTGTAAAATTAATAATACTTATATTGTCGAAGACATTATACAACCCTACATGTTTTTATTGTTAGACACAAATACATGTTATTGTCTCTTTTTCAGATCTGAGCATAGAAGTAGTTCAATGTCCAATTTTGATCTGACGTTGCAAGAAAAAAATACGGATGGCAAATGTTGTCATCCCAAAAGGTTTTTAAAAATACCCTTATTGTTTTGTACTGTGTGTGTATGAAAATTTAGAAAATTTAAAGAGACGACAAACTTTGGGAGACCTTTATGCTACCGAAACTAAAAGACTTTTATATGCAACATGTTTTGCCAGAATTAGTGGATCCTCGTCAGACTCGAAATATGCCCTTAAGGTGGTACGACTTCCATACAAACAAACATTGCACATTGATTAGTTCATCATACCTTAATAATTCATAAATACATGCGCAGCTAACTCGTTTCAGTTATTTGTTTGCGTGAAATAATAAAAAAAATGTACTTTCATACATAAATCACGAAAAACCTAACATCTTATAATTTCAATAATTCTATGTATGTGTGTGTGACTCATCGCATTTATATACCTCATGTATGAAAGTACATTTTTTTAATAATTTCGCGCTAACAAATAACTAAAACGAGTTAGTTGCACATGTATTTATGAATTATTAATGTATGATGAACCAATTAATGTGCAATGTTTGTTAGTATGGAAGTCGTACCACCTTAAGCAGTCCGCTAGTAAATGTAAGCAAAAATAAACGAAAAGGAGCAATATCAATGAGTATTGAAGCTAAACGTAAGAAAATGTAAATAAAAAATTGGTTGCTTGTTGAATAGTTTATTATTTTTCACGCATCCTTCTTACATGGGTTTTGGGTATATTATAATATTTTTTTGCATTTCTATACTAAAATCAAGAATTAATAAGAAAAGGATCTTTGTGTTGAGTGTATTAATTAATATAGTAATTAATTATTATTGAGAGACGTACTGAACCCCTGTCAGAACGTGTAAATTGCGTTTTTTTTTCATATAAATTTCACGTAAGCAAACAAAACTCACACTAGGCATACAGACCGATGGATCCCAAGATGGTTATTAACATAAGTAAAACGAATAATAATGCGGGAGGTTCACCAAACCACATTACAATACAAAATGTAATGTCGCACATTTTTTATATATTTATTTCTTGTATGTTTATTATTAATCCTCAGGTTACCTAAGGATTACCATAATAAAAAGTACTCGTCTCCTGTTTTTAATCGAGCTACACTGTTGCCAATCTGAAACAGAAAAAACATTATAAATATGATTAAAAAACGTAATTTATAAAATAAACAATAAACAGTACTCACCAGGAATATCTATTTGAATGCATTAAGTATGTGTATATACATGCGACACTTGTCTCTATTTTCTTCATTACACTGTGCACGTAAACTCAAGCTAACTTTGTTCTCGGCCTGCGATAACGACACGCGCGGAGCTAGTCGACAGCGGCATAGGGTGCGGGACGCGCGGGGGAAATCCTTATTTCTTCTAGCTTTGTATGGCCCCTTAATTATAATTTTACTAACTGCACATTCACTAATTTTATTGTTTCTCTGAATAAAAACTTTTTGTATCTATAAACAAATAGTATGTATAGTATGTACTATTAGATACGATACGACGGCCATTCATCATCGGGTATTATGTAACTCAGTGAAAACACAACGATAGCGCGTTTTAAAATACTACTAACGCCATCTATTGTCAACATTTAAAACTAAACATTATTTTGTTCGTCTTAATTTTTTCGTTCCATTAGGTACTGATAGGTTCAAACTAATACATTTACATCCTCCATCATCCCTTTTCCCATGGGGGTTGAATTTATCAAAATCCTATTTAAGCGAACTTCTTTATCATAGTAACTTCAATCTTTAATTTCAGTTCAATCGGTCGAAAATTTAAGAAGATTTATACTATTATTTATATCAAAATCCTTTCTTAGCGGATGCCTACGTCATAACATCTACCTGCATGCCAAATTTTAGCCCGATCCGTCCAGTGGTTTGGGCTGCGCGTTGATAGATCACTATGTCAGTCAGTCAGTCTCCTTTGAGTTATATATATTTAAAAGTGTTTTCGTATAAGATTAAATAAGTATTATTTAATCTTATATGAAAACACTTTTAAAAGAATTGTCATGCAATGAGCCCCATGATTTTTCAGTATTTCCAAATCGATCTTGATGACTTCATATTTTTAAGTCCTGTTGCCGTATAATTATTTAGTTTTTATTTGCCATATGGCAGGATGGGCTTTATAAAATTCCTTAATTACGTGTTTGGGCATATTTCGAATGCCACCCTTTTCATCTAAATTTTCCATTTCAATTGATTTCAAATTATTATTTTTTTCATATTAAAACCGCACAAAGCGTTAACTAATACAAAATGACAACAAATAAAAAAGGCGGTAGTCAAATTATTTTTGTAATAGTACAGTAGGTACATACTAGGGATGGGCCGAATATTCGTTTTATGTTCGGTATTCGGCATATTCGGCAGGTTTACCGAACATTCGTATTCGGCCGAATGTTCGGTAAATCTGCCGAATATTCGGGACAGTGGTACTTAAAGATTTTAATAACAGGTTCTCTATTGTGAACTATATTAGACTGAGATTGATTGATTGAACGATGCATGTACAATCAACGATGAACAATCACTGTGTAGCTTTATACTTTTGAGATAGTGTAGCTGTATTTCTTTATAATCGTAGATGAAAATATGATAATTGAACAAGAATATCAAGATACAGTAATTTGAGACCCTATTTATTATTAAAATTTAATCAGAGGGTTTATTTAGTGTAAGAAATGAAATATATATTCGAAATTATAATAACTGTTTATTGTTATTGGTAAGAATAAGTTGCAATATTACAACGATTTCTTAATTAACTTAACTGCCCCAAATTGGATAATGTGCGAATTGCAAAGTGTTAATTATATCCAGGATTAAAGGTTTGTGTAAAAAAAAGAATTGTATAAATTCGACATGGATGAAGTTTACATAAAGGCAAACTCAAATTTTATAGCCTCTGAAATTCTGTTGAATGAACAATTTTAGAAGTCTTTTGAAGAAGGGCTTAAAAAAACATTTTATAAAAAAAATTCAAACCGATTTCAAAAAGTAAAAAATAAAACTTTTGGAGACGGTGCCAGCCAAGGCATTCTACATTGCACTTCTATTAACTATATATTTTTTTGGCCTTAGCTAGCACGGACTCCGATTTCTTAAATTTTGTTTCAAACATTTATTTAACCAAAGAATAGCATGTCAGAAAAAGAGAGATGAACCATACAAAAAATAATTATTTCATGTCTCATATTCTGAAAGTTACTCATAACTTGCCTAAAATGCGGGTTGAAAGTGATATGTGGCGGCCCTAGGGCTGTAATAAATTAGAAAAAAGAATAGGGGGTGTCATGTCAAAACGATATCTGTAATCTCTTTGGACTTTTATTTACCAAAGGTATGTGTACATGGCCTATACGGCTTATTTTGCTACATTATAAAATAATTTTGTAACATTTTTCTTATTAAATATTTTTTTAGAATATTCTGTTTGTTTTTACTTTCCTCATATTCAAAATGAAAAGTAGAGTGTTTACTTCGGGTGTATGGACCCATAACAGTCTCGAACTATAACACTCGACTGTTATGGGTCAAACAATCTACTATATTAACTTAAAAATCAACTATACAGAACTTAAAAGTTTTGATTTTAATATCATTTTAATATAATCCTTTTATGACTGTGTGATCAAATTCAATAGGAACGTTTTGAATACTTTTCAATAGGAACTTTTAATAAATGAAATATTTCAACATTAACTTATGTTGAAAGATTTCATTTATTAAAAGTTCCTATTGAAAAGTAGTTACATTGAGCACGTTATTGCAAAACTGTAATATTATCATAACAAAACAATTGACCTTGCAAACAAAAAACTAAAATACTTTTAAGTAGTTGGAGGTGATCTGTGGTAGCATGTAATTCTCACTTAGTATTTAAAATTTAAGAGAGGTAAATTATGGTGCAAAAGCACTAGTTGCTCTGCTTTGAAGGGCAAAAGTTTGTTTTGTTTTAGCTCATAAACGTTAAAAAAACTATTAACACATAAACAAAACAAATGCACGTGGTGCTGTTTCATTTCGCACTGGATGATGCAATAATAATGACACGTATTGACAAGTGTAGCGGGGGTAGCGAGGGGAGTCGCGCGGTTAGCGTAAACACTTCGAATTAGCTTATAATAAATCACTAAATTATAAAAAAACAACAACAAATAAACAATTTAAACAGCCCTGGATTAGGGAACATATTTTAAAGCTAGCAAACAAAAGGGATTATCTATATAATAAATGGAAAAAAGATACGACAAATAGTTGCTTAAGATTAGAATACAATACATTACGTAACAAAATACATAAAATATTGGAATATAACAGGAATAAATATTATCGTATTGAAATTAATGATAACTTGAATAACCCTCGTTGCTTATGGCGAATTTTGAACAAAATATGTGGCAGGGTCACCAATTCAATTGATGATATAATCTTAAAAGCTTTTGAAACACAGGGACAAAGTGTTTCTGCAATTGCCAATAAATTTGCAATTGAATTTAAAAACGCTGTTAAAAATATACTGCCGACATGCTCAAGTAAATTAATTAATAAAAAAGAATACAGTTTACCTGCTGAAGTTAGTCTACGATTACAAAAAGCAGTTCCCTCAAAAATCGAAAAATATATTAAAAATCTAAACTCTAGAAAAGCACCCGGAAACGATGGAATTAAAGTTGCTGATCTTAAATTAATCGCCAAAAAAATTTCATTTCCTAATGCGCAATTAATTAATGCTAGCCTGAGCTCTGGAGTGTACCCAGACGAGCTCAAGCAAAGCTGTGTTCGCCCTATTTATAAGAAGGGTAAACAAAGCGACACAAGTAATTATCGCCCCATTTCCCTTTTACCCTCATTAGACAAAATAATAGAAAAATATTTTAGCGACCAAATTCACACTTTCTACCAAGAACATAAAATAATAAGTGCAAGTCAATACGGATTTCAGCCTAAGAAAAGCACTACGTCGTTACTCTCAAAATTCACCGATGAAGTTAATACACACTTACATGACAGGAAGCATGTTTTAGCTCTTTTTATAGACTTTACACGGGCATTTGATACTTTAAACCATTCATGCTTACTAGAAAAGCTTAACAATACAGGTATTCGAGGACCCGCACTAAACTGGTGCGCTGAGTATTTAAAAAATCGTACATACTATGTCAAAATTGCGGACACTACAAGTGATATACTACCTATCACTGAAGGGACAGCTCAAGGATCGGTGCTTGGTCCTCTCCATTTTTTGGCATACGTTAACGACATGAACAATGTACTGAAATACTGCTCATCGTACCAGTATGCTGACGACACATGCCTTATAATAGCAGACAAAGACGTTACCAGGGCGCTTGAAAAAATGCAGCAGGATTTCGACTCATTAAATAAGTGGTGCCATGATAACGGTCTCGTTCTTAATGCCTCTAAAACAAAACTAGTACACATACAATCGCCATACAGTAAAACATACTGTGAAACAAACAATAGACTAAAAGTTCACTCGCATAATTGTCTACATGTTAAATTGCCACAGTGCAAATGTCCAGTAATAGAAACAGTTAATAAGCATACTTATCTTGGACTGATTGTAGATTGTAATTTTAACTGGCAACCACATATTGATAATGTGTGTGATAAATTAAGAGCGTTCCTGGCACACATTATTATTATTAAAAATAGAATACCATACAAAATTTTAATTCTGTTATATAATGCATTAGCAGATTCAATTATTAACTACGGTATTACAAGTTATGGTAGAACATTCAAATCTTACCTTAATAACATTCAAGCCCTACAAATTAGAATTTTGAAACTAATTGTATCCCCGAAAATAAAAGAATTGTACAAAAACGATGATTACAAACTTTTCAAACATTGTAATGTCTTACCAATAAAATATAAATTCCTTTTTAATATATTAAAAGATAATTTTTTTAATAAAGATTTACAGAATAAAATTCAACATAAAATTAATACGCGCCACATAACTAAACAAAAATTAATCACTCCAACAGCCACAAACAACAGCTACGGTGAAAGAACTACTCAATATATAGTTCCTCGACTGTTAAATAACTTAGACCCTTCTTTTAAAAATACCATCACGGCCCATAACTTAAAGAAAAAATTGAAATTACATTTTCTAAGCATCCTATAGATAAAAGAACGGACTGGTGCCGCGATGCGAGTCTGCCTTCCTTCACATTCACTCCAATTGTGCATGCTTCACTGTTGTACTATCTCCCTCCTGTCCACGGAATTTTATATAGTCTGTCGATGTTTACATGTTACAATTACACTGTTCTTTTTTGGTGCGCTTGTCAACTATGTAAAAGTTTTATTTTGTCAAATAAATTTAAAAAAAAAAAAAAAAAAAAAAAAACTTATAGACCTGCTCTGGTATGCCGAATATTCGGCTGAATATTCGGTTCGGTGAAAATTTAACCGAATATTCGGCCGAATGTTCGTATTCGGCAAAATCTATGTTCGGCCCATCACTAGTACATACTGTATTGCAGTGGCCAGCAAAAAAGGCATTGATGGACGAACTTCTGTAAGTCGAGGCAAAGCCGAGGCACACATACGCAAGTCCATAAAATTAAAGCCTACTTGTGTCCAAGGCTTGAATCAAATCAAATCAAATCATTTTATTTGCTAAGAATAGGCACACATGGTGTTAAATAGGATACATTGCAGTTCTCTATTCAGTTAACAATAAATTAACATGCAAAAATATTCTATAAATTTATATTCATATCATATACTTAATATACTTTCATCAGTATCATATCATGTCATTATTACTATCCTAGCATTGTAATGTCTTATCACGTTATTATTATTATCATGTCATGTCATTATCATTAGTCATTATCAAAAACTCTCTTACACTATAAAAAACACTTTTCTGTAAGCCACATGCGCAGTTTTCTTGTCATTAATTTAGAAGGCCCACACTTAAACTGCTTTGGGATTTTATTATATATTTTAATACACATTGCATAGCAACCGTTTTGGGACGTATTTGGGCGAAAGTCCAATATAAGTCGATCCTTATCTCTTGTATTTCGAGGATATTTATCCTTAGCACGCTTAAACAATTCGGAATGCTGGTTAACAAATTTAAAGGCTTCTAAAATGTACATACATGGAACTGTTAGCAATCCTAGTATAACAAACAACGGTCTGCAAGTTTCAAAGGGGCCTTTGCCACATAAAGCGCGTATGCACTTTTTTTGTGCAACGAATACTTTATGAACGTCAGTTCCATTTCCCCACAATATTAACCCATCATAAGCTATATTTAAAGCGACATAACCATGATAAGTTCACATCGCCTTAAGACATAGACGAATCTATTGATTTTATTGCAGACCTTATGCACATGAGTAGCAAAGTTTAAACTTTCATTTAATTCAATATAATTCCTAAAAATGTGACATTGTCCTATTATTACATACATTCCTGTTATGACATACATTTATATATTTTCCTCTCATATTAAAATAACAAAATTGGTCTTACCTAAATTAACATTTAAATTATTTGCATTAAGGTACATAATTATATTATTAACTGTAGTATTTATGTCGTTTTCGTAGCTCTCTAAGTCGTCAGAATTATTTGATTTAACAGTAATAGAAATATCATCACATGTCCACCAAATACACGCACTAATTTACATACCCTTCATTAGGCAAATTTTTTCCTTTTCTTTATGTTTGAAAGATAAAGATAAAGATATATTTATTTGCAAAAAACATGAGTAACAAAGTGATGATGAATACAATGTAAAGAATTAGATCTATCATGTTTTGCCGGTCAGCATGCAAAAAAAGAAATTCATTAGGGAAAGCAATTATTACATTAAAATTATGATTCATTTGATTAAAGAACAAATATTCAATAAAATTTCATTGCGGATCTATAATTAAAAAAAAAAGTAGTAAAAAAATAATAATATATATATATATATATATATATATATATATATATATATATATATATATATATAAGTTCAAATCCAATTTCATCTCACAAATTTAAAACATGTCATGAATATTAAAATCGGAATTAAAATAATTTATGTCAAGAGTAATTTATGTCAATGCATGTCATGCTTAACATAATGTATTAGACTGATTTGTCATTTAAGAAATCCTGTATAGTGTAATAACATTTTTCAACCAGAAAGCTTTTTAAGTTGGCTCTAAACAAATTTTTATTAAGGCTTTTGTACTTTTCTGGTATTTTATTATAAATCTTAGGAGCCATACATATGACACTATTTTGTAAAAGTGTCGTCTTAGCAGCATGTATACATAGCCTATCACCATGACGCCTGTTACGTACAACAAAAGCAGATTTTTTTGGAAACAGATGTGGATAGGTTTTAACAAAGAGGGCCATTTCTAATATATACAATGACGGAAGTGTCAAAATTTTATATTTTGTAAAATACGGCTTACAACTGTCCGTGGTTTGGAGACCAGTCATTGCCCGTAGACACCTTTTCTGCATTTTAAAGATGATGTGTTTATCTGTAGAATTTCCCCAAAATATGATTCCATATCTGAGTACAGATTCAACCATGCCATGGTATGCCGTGAGAAGGGTATCAATATTCGTCGAAAATGACAGCCGATACAATGCATACGATAAACTACTAATCCTTTTACTTATTTCAGCTATATGATTTTTCCAATTAAGTTTTGCATCAATTTGTAAGCCAAGAAATCGCGCAGTTTCAACTTTGTTTATGATGTTACCACTATATTTTACTTTTATGTCATGAGCAAATTGAGCCCTTTGAGAAAAATGCATAATATTTGTCTTATCAATGTTTATTTTTAAATTATTATTTTTTAGCCAGTCAATTATTAATGTCAAGGTTTTATTAATGTCAAGTTCATAGGTACTAATGTCAGAAAATTTTACGGAAACCGTACTGTCATCAGCAAACAGTGTCATCGGTTGATCCGTTGCATTAGGCAAGTCATTTATATATATGAGAAAGAGAAGAGGGCCAAGGACACTTCCTTGAGGAACACCGTACTTTACATTACGAGTGTCCGATCGGAAGAGTTCCTCGGTCCTTGTTTTGTTATTAAATCTCATTATTTCTGTTACTTGTTGTCGATCGCTTAAGTAAGACCTAAATAAATCTAAAACGTTACCTCTTATTCCATATGCATCTAGTTTTTTTATTAATATGCCATGATCTACGTAGTCGAAAGCTTGTGTCATGTCGCAAAATATTGTACACACTGGCAAAGTTTTATCAACATGTGACATTACAATTTTTAAAAACTCAAAAATTGCTATATTTATAGATTTGTTTCGTCTAAAACCATTCTGTTCATTACATAATATATTAAATTTTTCCAGATATGCATACAATTCTTTGTAGTAATATTTTTCCATAACTTTCGAAAATATTGAATTTAAGGCAATTGGTCTATAGTATTCCATTAATTCTTTATTATTTTTTTTAAACAGTGGTTTTATGATACTCAATTTAAGATCCTCAGGGAAGATGCCTGTTTCAATAGTAAGATTGATAATATGGCATAAGTGATGACATATTTGGTCACTAACAGATTTTATTACTTTTGTTGATATTCCATCATGTCCAACGCTATTAGTATTTTTTAATTTCGCTATAATTACTTTTACATCCTGTGGTAGGCAAGGAGGCATAAACATAGACTGTGGTTGTCTATCTATGTGAGCAGTTATGTTTCTATCACTTTTAGAAATAGGCTGAATTTTATCTACAAAATAGTCATTAAATGCATTCGCTAATTCTAAGGGATGGCTTATATAGTCATCATCTAATTTAATTTTTGTAATTTGTTCCTTGGGTTTTTCAAAACGCGATTCGTTAATTATTTGCCATACAGTCTTAGATTTGTTATCAGATGTTTTTATTTTATAATTATTTTGAGCTTTTTTTGTAAAACTTATAATTCTCTTAAATAATTTTGAATACGACCTGTACTTATTCTTATTTACATTTGAGGGTTTTGACCTAGAAATCCACAGCAAATGTCTTTTTCTTTTGCTACATATTTTTAGGCCACGCGTTATCCATTTAGCCTTCTTATTGATAAAAATTTTAATTTGTTTCAAAGGAAAACACATGTCGTAAAAAAGTTTGAAAACGTTAAGAAAATTACTGTATGCAGAAGAGGCATCAGTAGTGTTGTATATTTCTGGGAATGAGTAGCTCTCCAAGCACACTTTAAACTTTTCTATGTTTTCTTGGCAAAAGTCTCTAACATATTTACGCCAAAATTTTATTCTTGGTACATGTTTTGCTGCAAATGATATAACTTGAGCCGTATGATCAGACAAACCAAATTCCAACACTTCAGCCTTACATTTTTTGTTAAAATTATGAGCAAAGTTGTCTATACATGTTTTACTACTTAGCCTAGTTGGTTGTCTTAATGCTAATTTACAATTAAAATTTAGAAGCAACCATTCCAGATCTAATGTTATATTATTATTTTTTAAAACATCAATATTGAAATCACCAGCTATTAAGATATTTGAATATTTCTTTTTTGAAATATATGACAGTACTTTTTCTAATTTGCTTAAAAATATAGGAAGATTATTTCGTTTTGGTACTCTATAAAAACAAATTATAGCTATGTTATAGTCTGTCAACTCAATGGCACAGCATTCAAAAACGTTTACTAGTGACATTTTGCTTAATTCTGGGAGCCCTCTCCACCTATGTTCTTTTTTTACCAATATACATGCTCCTCCTCTTCTAGACTTGTCTCGGCTGAAACACGCTGCCAAGTTATAATTATAAATTCTGAGTGACTGTTCGTCTCCCTCTATCATAAAATGTTCAGTAATACAGATCACGTCTATTTCCAGGTTTCTGTCCGTTAGTTCATCTAAATTTATTTGCAGTATGTCAGATTTTGTAATAAGTCCTGCTATGTTCTGATGAAATACGTGTAAATATTTAGTTTCGAAAAAATATTGAGTCATCTTCAGTAGTTTTGCTGTCAAGTTTGGTATTTTCTATTAAATAAATGTCGTCAGTGTTTTGGTGGGAATTAATTTTCATTATAAGATCCTGAAGGGTTTTGAATACAATTCGCATGCCATAGTCATTTAGAGTGCCAGTACGTTTATGAAACATTGTAAAATCATAGTCTAAATTTCGATTTGAGTCGAGTATATATGCATGTTCATGCGTCATTACATCCAAATACAATAAATTATTAAAATTTTCTACTCTCCAGTTGAACATGTTTTTAAGGTGTCCGTATTTATATGTTGGAAGGCAAATAATAACGTTAGTGTAATTGATATGTTTCAAGGTTTCTCGAATATAATAAATAATATTGAAATAGTCTTTGGTAGTTTTAAAATCTTCATCGCCCAACATAAGTATGCAGTAGTCTTGTAGTGTAAAATTTTCTAACTTCTTCTGAATATCTTCTATCATTTGTTCTATACTTTTATTTGGCGTAAGATAGTGGCATAGATCCCTGCGTTCTACCAGAATATCGTTGGCAATGCTGAGAATTTTATTTTGTTTATTTGTACTTAATATGCAGATCTTATTTGGAGTGTTTTCGCCTGAAGTTGTCTGTAAGCAACTTTGGGGCATGGTTACATTGATACTATCTTGTGATTCTTTCGTAATATTTTCTTTCGGCAATTTTGTATTTTCATGTGTTTTTATATTTTGTATCGATAGACTAGAGGTAGGTAATTTTTTCTTTGGTGTTTGTTTAAATCTGGCTGGACTCTTCGTGATTTTATTTAATAGTTCATTCTTTATTAACAAGTCTTCATTACAGCGTTTTAAGTTCATATTCTCTAATGATAGTATTTCTATTTCTTTGTGTGCACTTTTTAATTCTGTTTGTAGTGTTTCTAACTGCTCCTTTAGTTTATTTAGCTCATCTATTTCACATTCAACTGATATGTCTGGTAAGCTGTTACTTGTTTCATCAAGCACGTCTGTATCCATCGATTCCTTGGTCTCATTAATTGTATCTGATTTTGTACGGTTGCGACGAAATGTTATATTTTCTAAGAAATTCATGTTTTTATTTAAATTTAAATATAGTATAAAAAAGCAATCTTTCCCTGGGTTCGGAACTCCGGGCCCACTGCGTAATCTGCTATATGTCGCACCGATGCACCAGCGGTACGATGGGTTACGCGTCCAAACAACGAAACGTATTGATAGAAAAAAATCCTTTAGATCTAATGTTAAGCGGGCAGTGCAAGAATCGTTTTTATATGAACACCCTTTTATCACTTTTAATTTTTATATTTTATAAAATATCACTTAAAGACACAAATATGAAATTTATAATATTCTTTTTAATCACATTTATTTTTATATATTATTTATCACAGTTTCTTGTCTTCTTTTTATTATTTTTACACTGAACAATGCCACTGTTCTCGAATTGTTTTCAATTTTTTGTTATTATTTCTGCACAATCTTACATAAAACTGCACTTTTTTTATGATGTAATTGATTAAAATAGTATCATTTGTTAATTTAGTGCGTTGCAATTTTCAAAAAGTCCTTGGTGTTTGAGTCTTCACTTGAATGCACAACTGTTTTTTATGTTTTAGCACAACAAATGTTTATAAAAAATCTTGATAACACTCACAACTGAAGTTTACTCCTTAAACTATGATTTAAGTTTAAATTTTTATAGATTTATCAATGTTACATAAATTATTATCAATAAAGTTTACGGAGCTCAATGTTTACGTTGCGCAGCCGCAAAAAAAAAACTCATGAAATAATTTATTTGTTAATAAACTAGCACTAAGTTACGTACACACGCAAATATAATTATGTAATTCGACTTTTTTCACACCTATCAGAGTTGGGCCTACCTAGCACCTTTTATACAAGTTGTCTTCCCAACTTAGTAAGGGTGCTAGTATCGTTAAATTACTGAGTATTGTAAGCGACTGTTTGTATTAGGTTAAGAAATAATTGTGAAACTGTTTCTTATTATTGAAAATAAATTATTATTATTATTATCATCAACAAACATTATACATAGATTTTAGTCACTTTTGGCAAGTCGTTAATGTATATTAGTAATAAAATAGGGCCCAACACGCTGCCCTGAGGTACGCCAAATTTATTCATTCTATAGTTCGAGCGATCTGCTACAGCTACATTAGCGTCGTTCATGCTACGAAACGAACCTCCACGCATTGCTGTCTATTGTTTAAGTAGGTCTTTATCCAATAATGGCAACTTCCACGAATTCTATATTTTTCCAATTTGTCTAGTAATACTTCGTGTACTACAAAATCAAACGCCTTGGACATATCGAAAAAGAGTACTATTTTTATGAAGGCCTAAAATAACATTATGAATTAGGTTACAGCATGCAATTGAAAGCAAGCATGCATTGTTTAGTACTTTTCTCAATTAATAATCTCGGTGACCTTAATATGTATAGTGCTTCACTGAATGTTAATAATTAATATTGTTACTTTTTATCGTATTGTAATTTTGTAGATAGAAATGAAGTTGTCAATTATCATGGTGGTAGACTTGATGTTGTGTTTACACAGGAGCACGTTAATGCAGTGAATGTATCTAACTCCGATTTCGGAAGTCTCGTGCATCACACAGATTCTGATAAGTATCACCCTCCGCTTGATGTTACCATAACGATCGATTTATTTAAGCTCTCCCCTGGGCAGTTCAGGACCGAAGTCCTGACGCATCTTCAAAATCTAGATACAACTTTAATGTAAGATCTATAAATTGTATGTAACTTATAACCTAAATAATTATATTAGAAACTACTAAAATTTTAAATGTATGTTGTGGATAACGTTGTTGTTTGCAAAATTAGTAAGATTTAATTTAAGTTAGTATATATAATCTCATTTTGTAAATGTTTGTTATTCCTAATAAAACAAAAAAAAAAAACGTTTGAAACTACTGTTCACCGGGGATCCATGCAGCCCATTAAAATTATTAATAGTAGGGACTGGAACTTCAGTAAGGTGGAGCTAACTATTCTGCGCCGTTATATTAATGATTTGGACTGGAGTTCTGTACTTTAATCTCATACTGTGCCATCGTGCTTGGGATTGTTTTATTATGAATCCCTTTACAACGTCTTCGACCGGCTTGTTCCTAAAAAACGCAGGCCTAAATTTTGTGCGAGGCGGTTTCCGGTCTGGTATATTGCGGATATTATCAGGGACATTAAAGCAAAAACTTGTCTTCATAGAGCTTGGAAGCAATCTGGATGTCAGGAGAGTTACGTCCGGTTTTCCAATCTTCGTGCTCGTCTCAAGCATACGATGCGTACCGTACATCATTTACTTGGAAGATAATCTTCATAAGCACATCTAAGTTTCTTCGCGCACTCATAATTGAAATAAAACAACTTTTGCGGAATATTTAGTGCGATTTATTTACCGGAAATATATATTTGGTACTATAATTTTTCGGTTTATTTGAGGTTTTTTTGTTTCCCGTCGTTCGGCACCTTTTAAATATTATAGTACCAAATATATATTTCGGGTAAATAAATCGCACTAGATAATCTTCACTTTAATCCTCGCAATTTTTTGGCGTCACATTAACAGTGTAAAAGGACCGTAGGTGGTTTCGAACCATGTATTGTATACCAAGGTTTTCAGTGCTGGCGCAGATGCAGCGAACGCTATTGCGAGGCATTTTTCAAGTGTAACCCGGGACGATCGGATTCTGGACTCAACACCTGTCTCCGCTCCAACGTATGCGCATATAGATGATGATTTAAAAAGACAATCCCTCATTACTGGAAAAAGACTGATTCATTCATTCAAAGGCTCTAATTTATAATTAAGTACTAAACACATTTACCTGTGACCAAAAATCTACAAACGATAAAAACAAATCATAGATTTACTACAGAATACTTTATAGTACAACTACACTACGTAAATAGGTACTACACTATTTTTTTTCGGTTTTGGCTTCTTCCGTTTTCCACAGAATTCTACACTACACTACACATAAAGATTTGTCAGGCCTGTTTCACTCCCCGTGGATGCTCGAAAACATACCTACGCGCGGCGGCCCCCTCCGGCGGTGCCAATCTAGTAGGAATTTGTGGTAGGGACTCACGAGCGAGCAGTGACGCACGCGCGAGTTTTGTTTGTCACCTACTTTCCGTAGTTAACTACCTTAAAATAAGTTAAATTTAAAATGGCAACACGTAAAAAAAAGCTCGTAAATATTGTGCAGTGTTCAACTGTTTAAACACGAATCGCGATCCAAAGTTAACTTTTTTTACGCTCCCTAAGGACGATGAAAGGCAAGTTCTACTTTAAAGTGGTTATTATTATTAGGAAATTCTCATTCATGTTAGGTTTATTACGTAGGTTTAATATTTAAATAGGTAGGTACCTACCTACTTAGGTTACGAAAATAAGTAGGAACGTAGGTTGGTGTAATAATCTTTCACGAGTTTGATAGAATTAAACGAATTTCTGATGTTTGAGACTAACGCTCTGTTTTGTCGTTATAGGTTATAGGTACGTTTGTTATTTTTTTTAAGTTTTGGTAGGTATCTATTAACCTTTAATATATCTACCTTTTGATTATACTATGCATATGCCGACACAAAGTCTACCTATAAATAAGTGAATCACAAAGAGGCAAACCTAGCTGCGTCAGAAAGAATACGAGTTACGCGATAGAAAGAGACGCAGAATGTAGGTGAATATAATGTTGCATTTAGCGCAGCGCGACGTGAATTGCACTTTATTGCGTCGTGAGCTAGACTAGCAATTTATTTGATTGGAGTTGCGAGGTGAACCTTCTGTACTTGTACTATTAAGTATTCTGTGGATTTGTGTTGTTGTGATGTGTGTGTCTACAGCTTCCTCATAAGACATAGAGAAATTCTAAGCATGCCATTTTTTTGTGCATATTAGGAGCAATCAAAGCGTGTCAGTGATATTTTAGGTGCAACCATAACTTCGTTACTAGGAGTTTTTTTTTGTGTGTTAGCTGGAGAAACGTGTCCCCAGCTGACACATGCCGTTTTAAGGCAAACCAGTGAGGTTAGGGCTTTAGACTATAGTCAGAAATTTAGTGCACAATAGGAGCAATGAGAACCAAAAAAACTAACCGTCACACTCAAATACTGTTGAAACTACGTTCATTAATGTGTGTGTTAGCTGGAGACCCGTGTCTCTGGCTTACACACACCTGTATCTTCGTAATTATTTGAGGTAGGATTATGTTTGATACCTCAAATTTTTGAGTCGAATTGGAGCAGTAAGCTCCAAATTTTTCTAATCTCTAGCTCGTATAGTTTTTAAGCTACGAACCGATAAGCATGTGTAAGCTGGAGACACGTTACACGTTTTGAATCACTGTAACCGTATAAGATAGAGTCTCGTATTAAGAATCAAATGATACCTTATAATAGGTGCACACGGCATGCAAAATTTCAAATCACTGGACTTCTTAGTTTCAAAATTATAGGCAAAAAACTGGTTTCCCGCCAAACAATTCAAAATAAATGGCTCGGACGCAGCTATAGCGCGGTTGCCTTTCCGTGCGCTACACTGCTGCAATCGACTTTGAACCTAACGGCTGGTATTAATTCGAGTCACTTTAGTTTGCGCTTTCGATCGTTTTAATTTCTGTTTTGAGAATTTCAGACCAGGAGCCGTCCGATATATCTACGCTGATTACAAACCATCTATGGTAGTTACTTATAATTGAACTATCTGATTCTCTTATGAAGTAGTTTTTAAATGTTAGTGTTAGAAAATTCACAACATTTGTTGATATAGGGCATGGAAGATGGGCAATTTTCTATGGAACCTGGGCGTTAAACCAACAGAAATGGAACTACCATTTAGTACTTAGTACTAGAAAATATTTTCTTGTTTATTAACTGTCATAAGCCCCCAGGTTTGCTTGACAATAACCAGAGCGAAATACACTATTATAAATTCTGTACCTAACTATACTTTTTTCTCTCTTATTAATTCAGTGATCGGAATAGGCTGAGTATATTTACCTATAGTTCATAGAACAAAGACAAAAATCGATAATTAGGCGAACTTTAACACCTTATTATTAATATTTAAATTATAAATGCTTTTCGTTTTGACACAAATATTTAAAAATAATTAGAATGTTTTCATGGTTCACGTGATTTTAATTTCCTAAAATTTTATTAATATTCACCATAACCAGTGATCAGATAAAGTTATTTTTTGGCTGAAAAATTGTGGAAGCAGCATCTTAAAACATTTTGTTTTTTTAATATTTATCCCAGGATTCCAAAAATTTCGGGAATGCAAAAGTAGTCGATAACATAGTGTGGAAACAACGACTTTAGCATTATGGTACTTATTATAAAATAATCCGGGACTCGCGATCCAGGTGTTGCAAAAGGGGTTACATATTCGTATTTTAGTACTTTTATAAAAAAAACTGTCGTCTCTGGAATTTCGCCGGCCACTGCCGCGGCACACTCGCTTTTCTAGCTCGATTCGCGCGTCTTTTTGTCACAGTTCTAACCTAATCTAATCTAGAGGTACCTTAAGTACTGTGGAGATCATACATGTCTCTGAACTACAAGGAGGCCGCAACACCGCCGTTGCTGGCTGGTTTTGTTTTTAATAAAATTAAGCAAGAGAGCCCGTCGTGCGTACATATGAACAATTGCCATGTCAAATAAATATTTTAAAATATTGTAAAATAATAATATAATTGCTGAATATAAAAACAGTATCGAAGTCCTCCGCTGCTCTTCTATATTTTTTATATATCTCGGAAACGGTGCATCGTAGCACAAAAATAAGGTATTTTTCGACCCCCTACGTAACCCATAAAACCCCCTTCCAGCATCAAATATCAATTATAATAATAATAATATCAATAATATCGATCGATTTTGTATGGCAAGCGACTTATCCAAATTTTAGAGTGAAATTACTATGGAAACTGCCCCCTAATTGTCTAATTTCAAAATCTATCACAATCCCTTTCAGAGTTATTGTGATTGTGTTATTTTCTCTGCCACATTTGCTTTGACAGTTCAATTTCGTTTATTCCATACCTTTCAAAACGCGTCCCGATCACAATCCCTTTCAAATGTCAAATAGTGATAGCCTGAAGTATTTAAATATCTTTGAAATGACGAATTGAAAGGGATTGCGATAGATTTTAAAATTAGACAATTAGCCCCCTGGACTTGAAGAAATTTTGAGCTTGTTCTTTTATTTTTGTGCTACGAATCGTACATGATTTACGATTCGTAGCCGTCGTCATTTCAAAGATATTTACATACTTCAGGCCATCACTATTTGACAATTGAAAGGGATTGTGATCGGGACGCGTTTTGAAAGGTATGGAATAAACGAAATTGAACTGTCTAAGCAAACGTGGCAGACGAAAATAACACAATCACAATAACTCTGAAAGGGATTGTGATAGATTTTGAAATTAGACAATTAGGGGGCAGTTTCCATAGTAATTTCACTCTAAAATTTGGATAAGTCGCTTGCCATACAAAATCGATCGATATTATTGATATTATGATTATTGATATTTGATGCTGGAAGGGGGTTTTATGGGTTACGTAGGGGGTCGAAAAATACCTTATTTTTGTGCTACGATGCACCGTTTCCGAGATATATAAAAAAATATAGAAGAGCAGCGGAGGACTTCAATACTGTTTCTATATTCAGCAATTATATTATTATTTTACAATATTTTAAAATATTTATTTGACATGGCAATTGTTCATATCTACGCACGACGGGCCTCTCTTGCTTAATTTTATTAAAAACAAAACCAGCCAGCAACGGCGGTGTTGCGGCCTCCTTGTAGTTCAGAGACATGTATGATCTCCACAGTACTTAAGGTACCTCTAGATTAGATTAGGTTAGAACTGTGACAAAAAGACGCGCGAATCGAGCTAGAAAAGCGAGTGTGCCGCGGCAGTGGCCGGCGAAATTCCAGAGACGACAGTTTTTTTTATAAAAGTACTAAAATACGAATATGTAACCCCTTTTGCAACACCTGGATCGCGAGTCCCGGATTATTTTATAATAAGTACCATAATGCTAAAGTAGTTGTTTCCACACTATGTTACCGACTACTTTTGCATTCCCGAATTTTTTGGAATCCTGGGATTAATATAAAAAAAACAAAATGTTTTAAGATGCTGCTTCCACAATTTTTCAGCCAAAAATTAACTTTATTCGATCACTGGTTATGGTGAATATTAATGAAATTTTAGGAAATTAAAATCACGTGAACCATGAAAACATTCTAATTATTTTTGAGCAGTTGTGTCAAAACGAAAAGCATTTATAATTTGAATATTAATAATAAGGTGTTAAAGTTCGCCTTATTAAATTCCCAGTTTTACCGGAAAAAAATAGTATTAAGGAAGTCTCCGACTCTTGTCTTTGTTTTATGAACTATAGGTAAATACTCAGCCTATTCCGATCACTGAATTAATAAGAGAGAAAAAAGTATAGTTAGGTACAGATAGTGTATTTCGCTCTGGTTATTTTCTAGCAAACCTGGGGGCTTATGATAGTTAATAAACAAGAAAATATTTTCTAGTACTAAGTACTAAATAGTAGTTCCATTTCTGTTGGTTTAACGCCCAGGTTTCATAGAAAATGGCCCATCATCCATGCCCTATATCAACAAATGTTGTGAATTTTCTAACACTAACATTTAAAAACTACTTCATAAGAGAATCAGATAGTTAAATTTTATGTAACTACCATAAATGGTTTGTAATCAGCGTGATATATCGGACGGCTCCTGGTCTGTAATTCTCAAAACAGAAATTAAAACGATCGAAAGCGCAAACTAAAGTGACTCGAATTAATACCAGCCGTTAGGTTCAAAGTCGATTGCAACAGTGTAGCGCACGGAACGGCAACCGCGCTTTAGCTGCGTCTGAGCCATTTATTTTGAATTTTTTGGCGGGAAACCAGTTTTTTGCCTATAATTTTGAAACTAAGAAGCCCAGTGATTTGAAATTTTGCAAGCCGTGTGCACCTATTATAAGGTATCATTTGATTCTTAATACGAGACTCTAACTTATACGGTTACAGTGATTCAAAACGTGTAGCGTGTCTCCAGCTTACACATGCTTATCGGTTCGTAGCTTAAAAACTATTCGAGCTAGAGATTAGAAAAATTTGGAGCTTACTGCTCTAATTCGACTCAAAAATTTGAGGTATAAAACATAATCCTACATCAAATAATTACGAAGATACAGGTGTGTGTAAGCCAGAGACACGGGTCTCCAGCTAACACACACTATAATGATCGTAGTTTCAACAGTATTTGAGTGTGACGGTTAGTTTTTTTGGTTCTCATTGCTCCTATTGTGCACTAAATTCCTGACTATAGTCTAAAGCCCTAACCTCACTGGTTTGCCCTAAAACGGCATGTGTCAGCTGGGGACACGTTTCTCCAGCTAACACACAAAAAAAAACTCCTAGTAACGAAGTTATGGTTGCACCTAAAATATCACTGACACGTTTTAATTTCTCCTAATATGCACTAAAATATGGCATGCTTAGAATTTCTCTATGTCGTATGAGGAAGCTGTAGACACATACATGTTGTTGTGACCCAATATTAGTAATCTGTGGTTGTGACAGTGACAGTTGGTGACAGTTCGAAATGGCGGTCAGCGTTGTTACTTACAACAAATATTTATATTGAGTTTTGATTCCTAATTTTTACAGTAAAAATGCATATAAAACAGGTATAAATAGCGGTTCTTTTATAAAACAACAATAAATCGTGCAGTTAAAGTCTTAAAACTGAAATGCCGGAGACTAATGCAGTATGATTGTTAAAGTAGCTTTTTCTTTATTTATAGGTGATTATCCAAGGATTTAAGAGTTACCGGGAGCAGATTGTTGTGGAGCCGTTTGATAAACGCCACAATGTAGTCGTAGGTCGTAACGGTTCAGGAAAAAGTAACTTTTTCCATGGTAAGTTATTGTTTCTGGCTTGTCACAAACATAAAGCTATAAGTATATTGTGTTAGCATTTTACGTATAATACTTAGATTATACCCTTTTTATTATTATTATGTTTAACCAGCATAGTTAAACAGATATAAAAAAAAAATGTGATGGGCAAAAATTTTTTCAATACAATTTTAATATATTATTTAGACTATATTTATATATTTATTTCATATTTACTATATTATATTATATATACTAGATTATTATAATACTAAAATCAAACATGTGCATACTTAAAGTTTTAGTTTTCACATTGCAGCTATTCAATTCGTGTTGAGTGACGAATTCTCTCATTTGAGACCTGAACAAAGATTGGCCTTACTTCATGAAGGCACAGGGCCAAGAGTCATATCAGCCTTTGTGGAGATTATATTTGACAACTCGGACAACAGGATACCTGTAAGTAGTACCTTACTTAATCCTATTATTATAAATGCGAAAGTGTGTTTGTTTGTCTTTCCCTCATGCCCTAACTAAGCAACCATTCTTCGGCTTGATTTTTGGCATGGAGTTAGTTGAAAGGACAGAGAGTTAACATAGGCTAGTTTTTAATCGGAATGGAAACCATGCAGGTGAAACCACAGGCAGAAGCTAGTATGAAATACCTATTTTAAAGCTTATATTAAAGTATATTGTAAAAGTTCTAAAGTTCTTAATTATAAATTACTAGCTGTACCCGGCATGGCAATGCCACGTGAAGTACCAATAGAAAATATGTAGAATTATTTCATAATCAATATACATATATCCCAGACCACCATAAGTTTCATCACAATCTGATCAATGGTTTTTGAATACATTAACACTAGAGTACACATGCCCCTTTTTTACATGAGTGCTCACACATCTATAGTAGAGCAGTTTTATTTGTTATAAAATATTTTACATGGACATCTATTGAAATTTATGGTATTTGTCATAGCAATATTGTATTATTTTAGAACTGTGAGAAGAATATCTCATTAATAAGTGAACAATCTTAAATTAAGTCTTATTAACCTAAAACTGACAAAGGACATTATCCAGACTTCATATTTTTGTTCACACTTTTTAAACCCTAAAACCTACTAAAACAACCCTAATAATACCTAAAACAGTACTGCTGCAGCTTTGCCATAATAATAAATGTTAAGGGGTTGGAGATCTATCAGAATCAAGTTTTTTTTTTGGCCGGCACTTAAAAAATTATTGTACCTTATCCTTTGTTTATATTAAAATATAATTAAGACATCAACTTTAAAAGATTTGTTTAAAGAAATTAATATTCTTATTAAAATATTTTTTCTATTTAAAATTTACCATTAATATTCTAACTTGTACCTGAAGTACGTCATGCTAACTCAAACGTTTCTTCGGCGGTGTCGTGTAAGGCGGGTCGTTACGTTCCCTAAAATATGGTTGAGCGAAGCGATGGCTGGTTCATGCGTCATGCTCGTGAACGGGTGCCGCCAGCGGAAATGGGTCTACTTCAGTCTGCTTATCTTAATGCTGTGCTTAAAGCCTAAATATTTTTATCTAAAATAAATTGATACTGACCTGTATGTACCTCACAACTTGCAGTATAGTAATCTTGTAATGCGAGAAATGTTGTAATGTATGATAGACAAGTCTTTCTTTGCCAGTTAAAAATTGGTTACGGTTACAATAACCATAAAATGTAATATTTTAATTAGTATTTTCCTTTTGTGATGGAAATTGACCTTACTGATATGTTAAGGTCACTTTTCAATTTGACGACTCTGTATGAAATAAAACAGGGAGAAAAAACAGCCCTTGACGAGTTTCTTGCGGGTTCTTCTCGTTACAAGGTCTCCCGCCGTAGGGTTTGTGAACCGATGGCGTAGCTTCTTTGACGTGCATAAGTGCTTGTAACAGCCTAGACTGAATAAATGATATTGACTTTATTGACTATTTATATGCATAGCGATGTTCATCATTTCAATACTAGAAATAAGAATAAGATTGCCATTCCAAGATTTAGATTTTAAAAAAGTAGACGCTCGTTTTTGGGGAAAGGCATAGCCTTCTTTAATAAAGTTCCACAACATGTGGTTGAATTGCCTATGCTTAAATTTAAAAAAACATGTTAAAAATATGCTCTTAAGCAAAGGTTATTTCATATATACAATACAAGGTAGATGATTATTTAAAAGACCACAATGCATGGATGTGATACTAACATAAAAACATAAAATTTTCCTCTTATATTTATATTTCGAGACTGTAGATTTGTTTGGCAACAACATGTTTCTTTGTAAATGTTGTTGTTTCGTTAAAGCTGACAAGTTTCTTGCGGCCGTTCTTCTTGCCAGTTAAAAGATGTCCTCATAGGAAAAAAAAATTGATGGTTCGAAAGCACTTATATAAAAGTTTATTTGAATAAAAATATTTTGAGTTTGACTTTAAACAAGTGAAAATTCATTCATTCAAGTATATTTCTTTGGATTCATAATATTGGGGCTATTAGGCATCTTAGTGATGAAGTCTAGGCTAGATATTGCCAAATTTATTTACTCCATACATTCCTTCATACAATATTTACATTTTTTCTGTGCGACATCAGTAGTCGCACATACTACTATAGTAGACCCAGAGTTGTTAGTGTTATATTACAGCAACACGTACAATAACAAGAGGGTGTGTTTATACTTATTTGTCACACTATTTCATAGACTACGCTTACCTGGCCCCATATTGTGATTGCGTGATGATAAACTATAAAGTATTTTTTTTTACCGCGCTCTACCATAGTAGAGCACGCGTGTACTCTAGTGTAAGCATATATTGTAATTTTTATTTTTACAAAAAAGTTCTGCAGAATGAATTGGTATGGAAAAGTAAAAAAAAACTGATTTGGAAAAAAAAAAAAAAAAAAGCATATGCCATTAGATTTCTTTACATGGTCTGATTTAAACTCTAAAGGTATGGGATATCAATACAACATAGTGTATACATACAATCCAAGCTTGGTAAAATGGAAAACTGTTAGAAAAGTAATTATTTCTTATACATATTTAATAAACATTTTGTTGTAGATTGAAAAAGATGAAATATTTTTACGTCGAGTCATTGGCTCTAAAAAGGATCAGTTCTTCCTCAACAAGAAAGTGGTGCCGAGGTCAGAGGTGCTCAATCTTTTGGAGAGTGCCGGGCTTTCCAACTCCAACCCTTACTACATTGTTAAACAGGGAAAAGTGAGTATTCTTCTTTCTCATAATCCGGGATTATGATCACGCTTTCCATAGCTTTCCATAGAAAGACTTCACTTAGATGCAGTCAGTACAAAGTGAGTGAAAATCGAAATAATCTATAAAATAGAACTTGTATGAATTGAAAAAAACTCATCTAAGTCTAGCCGATTCCTCACAATATTTTTTAAATAAACATTTTTTAGTAGTATCACAAAATATACTTTAAATTATACTCTATTGGCTCTTTAGCTACGAAAATATTTCTATAGAAACTAGCGCCATCTGGTAATCGGTTGGAGCGACTGAGTTTTCATAGTTTTGTTTTGTTACATTTTGGTCACAGAATATTTTTTTGAATAATTATAAAATAAACAAATACTCTGTGGCCACAATGTTTCAGTTCCTTTGACAATGACAGCCTACAAGTGTTTGCACTGTCGTTAGGACAAGAATACGTTCGTTTCATAGTAAAATATTAATAAAAAAAATTGGGTGCCCCTCGACACGCCTAAAATCATTAGTCCTAATTTCATCTCGCCGTATTTCGTTTTCCTAAAATTCTAAGCACAATTATTGTTTAGCATAATAGATTATTTGGCATCATTATAGTTTGGCCTAATCGTTAAAATTCCTAATGATCAAAATCACTAATATTCAGTTCCTAATATTCATTAGCATACATATCTTTTCACATAACAATTACTACGCATTCGTATTGTTACTCCTATTATTGTCTTGCATACTAGTCAGTGACAGAAACAAATCGCCTAAAAACCGACACCACGCAGTCTTGTATGCCCTACCCCTAGAGTGTAATTTAAGCCCGCGCAGGGGCGAGGCGGCCCGCGAGCTGAGGAGCAGTTGGTGAGCGAAAATCATCTGCGACGATAAGGTCGCGTGGGAACGCCGTAGCCTCGCAGCGCCGGAGCCGTGACAGAACACTTGCCTGCTGCATGTTTGCTTGCTTGCGGGCTTGCATAAATGCTTGCATGCATGCATGCTTGCCTGCAT
Organism: Chrysoteuchia culmella; assembly: GCA_910589605.1. Lineage (NCBI taxonomy): Eukaryota > Metazoa > Arthropoda > Insecta > Lepidoptera > Crambidae > Chrysoteuchia > Chrysoteuchia culmella. Next base: position 17,013,241 of record OU342653.1, read on the forward strand.
GCTTGCTTGCATGCTTGTATACTTGCCTGCTTGCTTGCATGCGTGCATGCTAGCTTGCTTGCTCACTTGGATGTATGCTTGCCTGCCTGCATGCATGATTACATTCATTCTTGAACAAGACAATAAGAGTAGACAAATAAAACGATAACGTCGAGTTTCTAGTGCTGTTTATTAATGATATTTTATTTTGAACACATGCATAATCCATGTAGCATTAAAAAAGCAACAGAATAAATTTTCCTATTGGATCACAATATCAGTTTTGAAGTATACCTTCTTTAAACTTATAATAAAAAGAATAATATTATATATGATACTATTTTGTTTGTACGTTACTTTTCCTGTATAAAAAGGTTACGCGTTACGTTGTTGTGCGAATCGTCATTTAGTACTTGGTAACAGTAGGGATAATGAATGTTTATGCCAAGTAATCAATTAGAGAAGCAAAAATACGGTTAAATGAAATTAGGCAAAGTTAAAATAGGTTAAGCTAATTTGGATCTAATGAAAATTAAGCGAAAAATAGTTAGGCGTATAATTAGTGTGCTGTATAACGTACTAAGGACAAAAAAAATAGGCTTTCCAATATATACCCAAAAATTGGCTTGCTTTAGAATTTTAATAATTACGTGAGGACATTCGGTTTTTATTTCGGTTATTCGAATAACAACTCTCATTATGCCAGCTACTTGTCAGGGGAATTTTACACCGTCTCCTTTATGGAGCACATTGAATATTTGGCATAGTAAAATAATGAATTTGTCAACAGATCAATCAAATGGCAGTTGCCCCAGATTCACACAGATTGAAGTTGTTGAGAGAAGTTGCGGGAACTAGAGTGTATGATGAACGCAGAGAAGAATCTGTGACTATTCTCAAGGAGACTGTTGGAAAGGTATTTAGAAATAAAAAAAAATATATCTTATATTATTCTGATTTCAGAGAAAATTATAAAAATTCAAATGGCGGCCGACTTTAGGGCCACCCTCCGTGCTAAAATCTTCAAACATCTTTACTATCTTGAGGAGCTCGAGAACGCACCTTAAGCTGTTTTCCCGGCTGCAATTGCAGTCGTTAAAACCAACAAATCTGCATTGGGTCCACGTGGTAAGTCATGGCCTTCTCCTTATCCGTGGCCCCAGCAGTGGGACACTAAAATGGCTGATGACGATGTACAATCGCGTAAGTACCCGGTAGTACATTTGCCGCGCAATATCACTCACGGGTATCAGAAGGGGGCAATGGCTGAGACTGAACTAGTCGAGCCTACGCGAATATCGCCTAAAATCGACTGTGCTTTAGATGAAGCTTTTCAATTAACAGCATATTACGCTTTACATTTGTTTTTAGATAACTGCTGCTATAACAAGCGTTGCTGCTGACTAACGCCCGAAATTAATAACCTATCTGTAGGTATGGATAGGGCTAGCTCAGATAATTGCCTAGGATATTTTTGTTAATATGACCAAAATAACGACGGTCGCTAGGCATCGAACCCAGTATCCTAGGCAACAATCTCTGATAGCCCAATCCATATCTACAGATAAGTTATTAATTTCGGGCTTATGTCATGTGACCTTGTGAGTTTAGATCAATGTTAGGGTTGGATTGGGCCACTTCCATCAGCACGCTGACGCCTTTTTCCGACGCCCTATTCTTTTCTGTCGCTCAGTGGGCCTACCATGAGTTTTTCTTTCCGTTTACAGTAAACGGGAGGCATTTTGTATGCGAAACTGTACAGCGCCTCTAGTGGGCAGTAGCAGAACTACAGATTCTCATACAAAATGTCTCCCGTTTACTGTACAGTAAACGGGAAGAAAAATCGTGGGACGCCCACAGAACCGTCACTTGTCAGCGAGAAAGACTGACGAAACGCTATCGCACCGCCGATGCTGAAGCATGCTATAGCATTCCGTCAGTCTATCTCGCTCTAGCAAATGGCGGTTCTGAGCGTCAGAAAAGGATAGCCCGACGGAAAAGGACGATAGCGTGCTGACATATAGATGCGGTCCAACACTTATTGAGCTAACCCGTTAATATACTTTAAACAGGTAGAAAAGATAAATGAGTTCCTTCAAACTATTGAAGAACGATTGAAGACACTAGAAGAAGAGAAAGAAGAATTGAAAGAGTATCAGAAATGGGACCGAGCTCGACGCGTACTCGAGTTTATTATTCATGACACAGAACACAGAGAGAATAAAAGAAAACTAGAAGAGGTATGTAACAAATAATGTAGAATACTAGAGAAGTGTCTTCTCTTTCCACTTTTAGTACTTTCTTATAACGGAACACCAACTGTCGATTATACTGCAGCCATCTTAGGGAAAGAATGTTTGTAAACATACATTTATTTGTGCATTTTTCGTAATTAATCTACAAATACAATAAATTTCAGTTAACGAATACCCTATATCAAACTTGGACAACGTAAGTAAGCTATCGCTATAGGCTATCAAATCTAAGAAGTACCTTTTGACAGCTTTGACATACTTATTGAAAAATAAGGATGGGGGTCAAAGTTATAATATCCGATTCATACGAGATATCGATTTAATTTCTTTGAGTAGGTATATGAATCGATTATAGTTTTCGGATTTATTCATTTTCGTAGCCAAATCTTAAAATTAAACACATCATAATGTGGCCGCATTATATTTGTCATTATATTAAACAGTTCTATTCTATGAAATGGAAAGTACTATGGATTGTCCAGATTAATGAATAATCTTATATACTTTTAATTTCAATTATGTGTATTTTATTAAATGTTGGGTGTCAGCTGAAAGTTAAGTATCATTAAATATAAAATTACGGCTGGAATAACAACGACTCGTTCATCAATAAGTTCGATTATTCGTATATTTTTACCGTTTATTCGTATATTTTTTACCGATTATTCGTATACAAGCGAATTCGAAGTGTCTCAACACTGTGGAAAAGGATATAACGATGTGACTTTGTAACGACGTACAGAAAAAAGAAAGTTTTTAGTATATATTATTTATTTGGCTTTGTTTGATGGATTTGAATTTTATTTAGACATTAATAATTGTAAATCATACAACTAAATGAAAATATCTTCATAATTTCATAGTTTCACATATTTTTTATAGGCAATTGTGTGAGTTACGCCTGTACAAAGTTATGTCGGTATTGAAAAATATGAAACGTCAAACGGTACTTCTTAGATTTGACAGACTATAATGAGGTGCGCTTATTTCTAAAATGTGTACTTATTATTGTATTGTCGTTCCTTTCAAATTGAAACAAATGACTGAAATAAATTGACGTTTAGCGTTAATAGGTCGGTTAGTCTGTTTGTGAACCCCTAAAGTTTTTTTTTTTTAAGTAACTGGTTTTACCACAGATATTACCTAGGTATTTGATTGTAACAATATAATAATCTTTTTGTCTGTAGTTGGAAAAGATGCGTTCAAACAGCGGTAAAGAACAACAACACTATGCTGATTTAGTGAGGGAGGCACAGGATCATGTCAGAGAAGCTAACAGGTAAACTTTTGGCATTGTTATAATGAGTAAATAAGGTTTTTTTTTTATAGAGATTGACTGTCCTATTTTTCTACGATTATATTCCAGGGAATCTTACTCATTCACATGCCAAAACGGGGCATTAAAATCTGTTGTTTACATGGGAGTAGCACGCCGTTTAATTAATACAATTTATCATTCATCCGTGACCTTGGAAAGGTGTTTGAATGTCATAAAATCCAAAACAACTTTAAATTAACTCGCAATATATTATTGACACTTAAACCAAAATTGGTCACTTAACAAAACTTCGTGCAGTCATGCAGTCTTCTTGCAGTCCTACTCCTTCGCTTTCTCTCCCTGTTGAACAGTTTTTCTGTTGAAGATAAGATTCAAAAAAGTATCTCTGCATGTTAGAGCGCTTTAACATTGCGACTTTTTGCATCGATGCAGTCGCAAAACGTCGAAATTAACACACACGCGCTACTGAAATTAGCAGATTTAGCAGCTAGCCGCCTAGCTGAAATGCAGTGACACAGTCGTTACGTAACACTCGTATGAAGCGATAAAAATGTTGTTGACTAGCGGCCGCCCGCGGTTTCACCCGCGTAATAAAGTATAAAAAAGTATCCTCTGTTTTGATCCACGAGCTTTATTTTTAAATCGCACGTACGAGGGGAGGTCTAAAAGTCCGCGGAATGGGAGGGATGGAAGAGGTAGGTTCATTTGTCCAGCTAGGTATTGATTGAGCACCTCATAACGAGTATATATTCCAAATTTGAACGTAATCGGGTCATTGATATTTTAGTAATTTAACGTGCAAGCCAGTCGGTAGGGAAGACAAAAACAAATCAAGATTTTTTTGTCGCCCTTTGGAGCTCTGTAGCGAGATAATTAATGAAGTTACGGTCCGAAATAATACTGAAAATGAAAGCTATGTTCACCACCATGAACTAATCCTAGTCGAAGATGTAGTCGATACAGTGGCATTCCACCGCCCTAGAGGGCCGAGTTGGAAAATAAGGCGAAAAAATGATTGCGACTGATTTTTTTGTGTATTTTACTCATCGACTATGTAGAATGCGATGTTAATAGAACCGTACAATACTAAGCTTCATTTCAATCTACATTTGAAGGGGTCCATAAAAGAAAAATAAGGAGAAAAGGTTTGGTCTTTTGGCATGAAAATGCACCTGCGCACAAGAGTCTCGTTGCAAAACGGGGCGTTTATTCCCCGATGAAGCTTCGAAAAACTTCATCGACCTTTTTATATTCCAGACCTGGTCCCAAGCAACAAATTAAAATTTACTTCAATTTAAAAAAAAATACGGCGACTTAGAAGTAAAGTCTGTAATTTCTACTCAAATTACAAATATTTTTATTCGAATTAGTAATCAATTTATATGATCAATTTCAGAAATGTATTTGGGGTAGTAAAGAAATATACTTGAAGGAAAAAAATATTTGGTGCTTAACTGCAACCGACTTCCCCCCATTCCGCGGACTTTATGACTGCCCTCGTATGACATAACATTGACATATGCGACTTAATTCATGCGTCTCGTGCTGGTTTCGTTGGACTGCAACGAGGGGGTGAGAGCACTCGTGGTCGAACGATTAAAAAATACGGAAATTCGTATGTCGGACGAAAATTAGTAGAAACGAAGAGCTTGACGCGCGACGAGTAAATAATAAATAGAGCGCCAGGCTATCTTCCTATCTCTGTGACAAATTTCATCCAAATCCGTTCAGTAGTTTAGCGTGAAAGAGCAACAAATAAACTGACATCGAATGTATGTCAGTTTGTTTCTTTGTTGTTTATATTAATCAGCTGGTGTAGCGATGCAATCGCGCGGCTGTCAAACGCGCGTTTGTATCGTTGCAAAACTCAGTATAAAAGCGTTCTTACACTTGCCTAAGCGTTTCAACTTCACCTAACGTTTTCTCAAGTCTTACTTGCCCTTTCTAGGAAACTGAAAGAGGCTCGCAAAGACGTAGCAGCTGCGCGCGAAGAGAAAGACATCCTGTCGACGGAACAGCAACAACTGCTGAGAGAGAAGACCAAGTTGGAACTGGCCATTAAGGACTTGACCGATGACGTTGACGGTGACAACAAATCTAAGGTGAGAATTTTCAGTGTACTTACTAAATTTTGCCGGTATTAGTTGTAGAGCAGTTCGCGAGGAAGCTAGTTTTTGAAACGAAATTGTACATACTGTTGTGTAACGTTCAAATTAGACAAGTCCGCCTGGCTAGCAAGCCTACCTTATCTAATTCGAACGCCATAACAACAATATTATCAGCTTTGTTGTGTTCCGGGAGCTATAGTCCGTTCACCGAAATCAGCTAGTATTGAGATACGTGATTCGTGATTGGCTGAAGATAAGGCGCTTTGCCTATGCGCGTTATCTTCAGCCAATCACAAGCGAGCTGATTGCCTATGCACCTTTTAATCATCCAATCAAGAGCGAGCAAATTTTTCTAGTACTGGCTTATATCGTTGAAAAGACTATAGAGAGAAGATATATATTCTATTTAATTTTACAATTAATAATTTATTTCTTTCGCGCTTCTTGTTGTCTCCACATCACCCTAACGTTGACTGATATTATATTTTTTATCCCTATATTCCCACGGGAACCACGGGTGAAACCGCGAGCGGCCACTAGTTTACTATAAATAAATTAAACGCTAATGGTTAGATATTAGTTAAAAATTCATCTCAATCTCGTTATTCAACATAGGAAAGAGCCGAAGCGGAGTTAGAGCGTCTAAGGCAGCAGATATCAGAAAAGGAGCGAGAGCTTGAAGAACTCAAGCCCAAATACGAGGAGATGAAAGCTCGCGAGGAAGAATGTACCAGAGCTTTGGCCCTCAATCAGCAGAAGCGGCAAGAGTTGTACGCGAAACAAGGGAGAGGGACGCAGTTCACATCTAAGCAGGACAGAGATAGATGGATCGAGAAAGAGTTGAAGTATGTTTTAGTGATATAACACGCCACCTTACTAGTTAAAAAATAATATCAGGCCCCTGTTGCATAAGGATTACAATTGTCAGCGACAGGTGACAATTTGACAATTGTACGTGTGGTTATAGGAAAAGCCGACATATTGTCAAATTGACGGGATAAATATACAATTTAGCTTTTCATAAAACATTTGGTCTGCCATTTGTAACCGGAAAATTTTACATATTTGTCAAATAGTCGCTTTTTTATGGGCATCCTTGGGGTCCGTGTCAGGATTGGGAGTGACAGTCATTTTTAACCGACTTCAAAAAAGGAGGAGGTTCTCAATTCGGTTGGTATTTTTTTTTTATGTATGTACACCGATTACGCCGTGATTTCTGAACCGATTTCCATGATTCTTTTTTTGTTCGATGCAGAATAGTTGCCAATAGGTCCCATTTGGTTTCGTTTGACCCAGTACTTTTTATGTTATGAGCATTTTTATATATTTCATTTCATTGTTGACTTGGACGATGTAGTATTTACGATAATTTTGTTTATAATGTACATGAAACCATATCTAATCTAGAAAAACCCTGCTGTAGTTTACAACACAGCCTATTATAGTCACTAAAAAGTTAAAAAAAACTGCGTTAAAAAAAACCGACTTCAAAAACTAAAAAGCAAAAAATAAGCCTTTTGGAGTCGGTGCCAGCCAAGGCAATAAAAATAAAAGAATAGGAGCTTAAAGTAGAATGTCTTATAAATTCTCACATGATCGAAAGAGTTCGTAATAGGATTTTGAAAAAGAGAACTTTAATGTATGACTGCTTTTTATAGAAAACCTATCTTCTGCAATGATGACAAAGGTCAAAATTGCGTAGATCAGTGACAGAAAAGTATGTTCAAGAATAGTTGACCAAGTAGATGGCAAAATTTTGTATGGACGACTGCCCTAGCAATGTATTTACACTGAACCTAGTAATATAGGATAGCGTATTATTAGTCTTCGTACGAAACAAATTTCAGGAACTTTAAAAAACAGTTAAATCTTGAAAATAAAATCATAAAAAAACTGCTCCGTCTGTCAGCTTGACGATTTTTTTTTAGTTCATTTAGGCTACGTTCGGCAGTGCAATAATGTTTCTGAACGCATCCTCTTCGATGAAAAATTCGTAAGCTTAAGGAAAAAAATATTTCTTAAACACGATACCTATTTCTCACATAGTCTCGATGTGAACAAGTATTTTCTTCTGACACTGCTCTATTTCAGAAAAAATCTGGTGAGCGGCTTGCGGAAAAAATAATGCCGTCTGAACGTGGGCGTATTACGAATGCTCATTACTTGTCAATTGTATAGATCAACCAAACTTATTACCTATTTTGTGTTTTTGATTTGCCACGAACACGCAAAACCCAAAATATCATAATTTCTTAATAATTTAAAAACATCTATTCAATAATATTATTTGTTTCCGTTTACACAAATAAAATTTAAAAGAAGGTTTATTGCCCACTGTTTTCGTACGTAATATGGATATTCTTCTTGTCAAACAAAAACATCAAAACCAACTTGAAATCTTTTTAATTCATTGATTATTTCATGAAAGTGTTATAAGGATATTGAACTAAAAAAAATAATATGAATATTTTAATGTTACACGCTAGTGAGACATTAATATTAGCCATGTCCTTTGTCGACTTGTCAAGCTTTATTAAACAGGGGCCAGGGGACGTACCGCGCAAGTGGCGTCGGCTTCGAAATCGGCTTCATTTGACAGATGTATGTGACACATTGCTGCTTGTTTGACACAAATAAACACGAATGAAGGCGAAGTCGATGCCGACGACACTTGCGCGGTAGGGTCGTAGTGGCCGTACTGCGCAAGTGGCGTCGGCATCGACATCGGCTTCATTTGTCACATCCATCTGTCAAATGAAGCCTATTTCGATGCCGACGCCATTTGCGCGGTACGGCCCCAGGTAGTTAGGTTAGAAGTAAATCGCGGTAAACTTTTTGATGATGTTTTCTAACTTTACGAACATTGAAAGGCACAAATTAACAACAACAAATTATTATTTAAACATGTCTATAATTTGCAATCTTGCCGGTTCTTTCGTTACAAGGTCTCCCGCCGGCGCCGTAGGGTTTGTGTACCGATGGCGTAGTTTCTTTGACATTTGTATGTGCTTGTAACAGCTTAGACTGAATAAATGATATTGAATCTTGTAATATACTGTACTTTACGAACGGGGACATAGGTTGTTTTATTTAACTGTTTGTTGTGTAGCTGCTAAGGCGATGTTCTTTTCAAATAAAATAAAATTAGCGGATAATAAAATAAAGGCTACTTGGAATATTATTAACCAAACAACTGGGAAAACTAAACATAATGTAAACTCCTTCTCCCTTAAAGTAGATAATAAATTAATTGAATCTGACGTTGAGGTTGCCCGTGTTTTTGAAGATTTCTTCTCTCGGGTACCCTTAGAAACTACCAGTAATTTAAATTCCTGTCCAAACGTTGCTGCTGCCCTCTTAGAGTCATGTGTTGAGAAGTGTTATAAAGTTTTCAATTTTAAGCATATTAATAGTGAAGACATTTTAAAAGCTTTCAAGTCTATAAATATTAAAAAGACTGAAGATTTATGGGGCATATCAACCAGCGTTATTAAATCTATAATTGAAATAATAGCTCCATATTTGGCTTTCATTTTTAATCAATGCATAGATGAAGGTACTTTTCCCGATTTAATGAAATATAGTAAGCTTATTCCTCTTTTTAAATCAGGTGACAAAAGTGACCCCACATTTTAGGCCGATATCAGTCTTACCGGCACTTAGTAAAATTTTTGAAAAAATTATATACTCTCAATTATTAGACTATTTAACAGTAAATCAAATCCTTCATAATAATCAGTTCGGCTTTTCTAAAGGTAAAAATACTACAGATGCTGGAATAGCACTGCTCAAACATATTTTTGAGGCTTGGGAGGGCAAGCAAGACGTAATTGGTATATTTTGTGACCTGTCTAAAGCTTTCGATTGCGTTGATCACGTTACACTTTTAAAGAAGCTAGAACATTATGGTGTCTCTAAAAAATCAGTTAGCCTTTTGCAGTCATACTTGCACAATAGACATCAAAAAGTAATTGTAAATAATACTGATTCTACTGGAGCCCCCATTATTATGGGCGTGCCCCAAGGTTCAATATTGGGCCCTCTGCTGTTCTTAATATATATTAACGATCTCCCTAACTACGCGAGTAATTTATGTGAGACAGTACTATTTGCAGATGATACATCTTTAATTTTTAAAATTGATAGAGGAAACAACTGTTCTGACGAAGTAAATAGTGCTCTCTCTCAAGTCGCACACTGGTTCAACAGTAATAATTTGTCTCTTAACCCTACCAAAACGAAATTTGTTAAATTCACATTACCTAATGTAGGGCAGGTCGACATGCACATCAATTTGAATGGGGATGTAGTAGAGTTAGTTGAGAGTACTAAATTTCTTGGTATTACATTAGATTCAAAACTACAATGGGATCCACATATTGAAACCTTGTCGAGTAGACTTAGTTCTGCGGCTTTCGCAATAAGGAAAATAAGGCTCCTAACTGATATTGAAACGGCAAGACTAGTTTACTTTAGTTATTTTCATAGTGTAATGTCCTATGGCCTGTTGTTGTGGGGCTCAGCAGCCAATATAGAAAATGTTTTTATACTTCAAAAAAGAGCTGTGCGCGCCATTTACAACCTTCGACAGAGAGATTCTCTTAAAGAATTGTTTAAAGAGATTAATATACTAACTTTGGCGGGACAATACATTTATGATAATATAGTATATGTAAGGAAACATCACGATTTATTTATTAAGCATAGCGATGTTCATAATTTTAATACTAGAAACAAGAATAAGCTTGCCGTTCCAAGATTTCGACTTGAAAAATGCAGTCGCTCGTTTTTGGGGAAAGGCATAGCCTTTTTTAATAAAGTTCCACAACAAGTGATTGAGCTGCCTTTGCATAAATTTAAAATACATGTTAAAAAAACGCTCTTAAGCAAAGGTTATTACAAGGTAGAAGATTATTTGAAAGACCAAAATGCATGGAAGTGATACTAACATAAAACATGACTATTGTAATTGTATAAAAGGAAAATATTCTAATAACTGAGTATAAGAAAATTTTCCTCTTATATTAAATATGTTTCAAGATTGTAGATTTGTGTTTGGCAACGACATGTTCCTTTGTAAATGTTGTTGCTTCTGTTAAAGCTGATAAGTTTCTTGCGGCCGTTCTTCTTATCAGTTAAAAGATGTCCTGAATGGCTGGTAGGAAAAAAAAAATTGGACGATTCGAAAGCACTTATCTATAAGTCTATTTGAATAAAAATCTTTGACTTTGACTTTGACTTTGACTTTAACAAAAGCTATTTGCTGAATTTGACTGACGCTGAATCATGTTAACTAATATGTATCTCCTTTACATTTCTGTCATGTTTAAAATAGTTTACCAAATTTTTTTCATGCTCATTCATAATTGAAGTCAGAGAAAATTGGTAATCTCATCAATATCTTACAGATCTCTCAACAAACAAATAAAAGACAAGAAAGACCATGAAGGCAAACTGCGCGAAGATCTCCGACGAGACGCGACAAAACTTACGGAGTTGGAGAAAAGGATAGAAGAGATGACGAAAGAGATGGAAAGACAACGCGTGGCCATTGATGAGCACAACAAGCAGTATTATGAGTGCAAGAAGAAGAAGGACCAAGAACAGAGCTGTAGAAAGTGAGTATCTTTACTAATTTAATAAAACTAGCATTTGTTTGTTTGAAAACGCTATTTGAAACTATACAATGGGCTGGTTGGACGTAAAGCTTGGGTATAAAACCTTAACCACAGTCTAAACAGTCTGCACTGCCTACAGACAGCTGACGCACTCACACAGATACACGCCGCTACACGCGCGCTCGCTACTGTTTTGGGCTCGGACTACAGTGAAAACCAGTGAGATGGAGGGGCCGACCGTAGCGATAGTGAGTCGGCCGAGTACGTCTGTATATGTTTAGACTGTGCCTTTTTTACTTGACGTTGGCGAATGTACAGTATTTATGTATTAATATTACATTTACATACTCTTCTTCATTAATTTTCTTTCTTTTTGCACCAGTCCCCAGTTCTCTATTATTCTATTATATACAGGGTGGTAATTTAAGACGGGGCAAGTAAGGGCAGGTACCTTAAACGTTGTTGCTACATGAAAACGTTCTTAGGCAACCATCCTTATTATTTTGAGAAATATTGAACTGCAATTACGGATTATGAAAAAAATAGTAAGCAGGAAAAAAGACAATTTTCAAAAAAAAAATATTTTTATGCTAATCGATCCTGTTTCTTATGAAGATCAAAACACTCTAAGACACTAACTGAGGTATGAGTACTAGAAAAGTCAGAAATTGAGAAAAACGCAAAAACACTTGTCATGCTCGCGCCACACGCCGCGGCGGTATCCGCGTCACCGACGAGCACCTTCGTTTTATTCAACTTATTTTCTTAGCGACTATGTGGAAATACTTTTTCGCGATTTCTTATTTTTCTAGTACTCATACCGCAGTTGGTGTCTTAGACTGTTTTGATCCTCATAAGGAACAGGATCGATTAGTATCAAAAAGTTTTTTTTTTCTGCTATTTTTTCAAAATACGTGAATGCAGTTCATTATTTCTCAAAAAATTAAGTATGGTTAACGAATTAACCTAAAGAACGTTTTCATGTAGCTACAACGGTTAAGGTACCTGCCCTTCGTGCCCCGTTTTAAATTTCCACCCTGTATATTCTTATACTCTCTTTCACCCAAGGTTGCCTGGAAGAGATTGCTACGTAGCAATAAGGCCACCCATTGTATGTCTACTTAATTTTTGTTTTATCGTTTCGTGTGCAATAAAGTTGATTTTATTATTATTATTATTATTATGTACAAAATGTACGAGCCAGAAAAAATATTACTGCCTTAACCATGGAAAAAGTAATACTCTCTGACCGCACGAAAGAGGTCAGTAGGACTGACATCATCAAAAAGAGAGGCAACATATTGACAAATACATATGGATAAAAATATATTGTAAAAAGTTTTTTAAGATAAATAAATTAAATAAAATATAACGTTTGAGAAGGAGCGCTGAGCGCCGTTATTTTTTGTGTAGGAGCAATACTATTTATTTATTTCAATGATTATGTGGAGTGTTACTTGTGTACGTTAGTATACTATTACATTTTATTGTCTTTGGGATAGGTTATGCGCAAAGAACACAAGCAGGCTATAAGTAGTAAGTTATCAATGTGAAGTTTTTAACAAGTACACGTAGAATATACATCAGACTAGTGACAAGATGATGGTTAGTGACGCTATATGATGTTTTGTTGATTTTTTTTTCTGTTAATAGTGAGCTGTGGAGGAAAGAAACTTCCTTGACGCAAAACCTATCTTCTTTGAAAGAAGATTTGGCCAAGGCGGACCAAGCCCTTCGTTCCATGGCGGGCAAGGTAAAATATTATTTTGTTGTGATTTTTTTTGCATTTGCGTTTCCAATACTATCTTTATAATATCTTTGTCGTGATTTGTATCACCTATTAAAGTCGGTTTTTTCTTACTTGTCTTAAAATGTAAACAATCTTGACAAGACTTATTGTTGAATAGTAACGAAAAAAATTACATGTTAATGTCAATCTATACCTATGACAAAGCAACTATTGAGTACAAAGATAATTTTGTAATATCTTTCTTTGTTTTATGTTCTAAGGAAACCTGTAAAAAGACATGTAAAGATTGTTTACATTTTATGACAAGTAAGAAAAAACAGACTTTATAAAAGACGATATTTTCAGTCACATTATCTTTATTTCTTATATAATAAGGTTGATTTCGTTGCAAGTTTTTTATCTGTAAAAATCTTGCTCTGAAGTTCTTAAAAGCATGTACAGTTAAACACCGCCTTTCTCGAACTGCATAAAGTTGACATTGCCAAGAAAAAAATACAACATTTTCTAACTAATTAATGTGTAGCAACACAGCCAAAACGTCAAGCTATAAGTACATATGTACTTCATAATAAATGTCGCGTTTGAGTCCCGTTGCTCTAAACCAGTGGTGCCTAATAAGTTTATACTACGTACCACTTCAAAAATCTTCAAACTCGCGTACCCCTTTATTATATTATATCCATATGTAATTATTTTTTACTGATTTAATATCTTAGTTAACAGATTGCTAGCGTACCCCTTGATGCTACCTCACGTACCCTAGGGGTACGCGTACCACTAATTGGGAAACACTGATCTAAACTATTAGTATAATGGAACGCGAAAGTCTATAAATATAATTTCAAATATAATGTGTTTCAAATTGTCGATACATTCGAATTCACATAATTTCTAGTAAGGTTTAGTAAATAATCAAATGTCACTAAGTTGAGAATTTCAAGTTGAGTCTCAATCATTTCTCTCAAACCTCACTTATAACTTGATATTAAACGAATATTGCTTTGAGTCGAGTTTAAGACATTCTCAAACTAAAAAAACCGACCATTAGTACAGTATTATACTATAACTTATTCTACAGCCTATTCTGAACGGAAGAGACAGTGTAAGGAAAGTGCTAGAAACATTCCAAGAGAGAGGGGGCGAGTGGGCCAAAATAGCTACTCAGTACTTCGGACCGGTTATTGAGAACTTCACTTGTGACAAGACTATCTACACAGCTGTTGAAGTAAGTACTTATTATCAATAAAAAAAAAACAACTTTATCTTGCAACCATGGGTCGAATAATGCAAAAAGAAATCGATTCTGTATACTTAGTAAGTCTGATGTCAGTATGGGAATTCCATATTCTTTTGGATTTTCGATTTATGTTTCTAGGAGGATGAAAATTATAATTCGTTTCTCTTTAGTTCTGACCGTGTCTTTGTTACACCATTTATATTTTTTAGAAACAAACAGCACAATAAAACACATGCTTTGTAGTATACAAAGAATGATCAGAATCAGAATCATTTATTCCTTAGAAAATCGTATTATCTAAGATGGTACAATTAATAAAGTGCAAACATTTTCTGCCATTAAAAATGCATAGGATTTAGTACATTACATACATTAAAAAATACAATTGATAATTAATAAGGAAATTACAAAATTATTTAAATGTCAAATGTCATCATTACAAAAACGTCAAAATTAAAATTTACATGTCAGAAAAAGTACATGTGATAAAAACTAAATAATACATGAATTAAATTTGTAGACTGGTATGATAAAGATGCCAATGAAGTTTCTACAATAAGTTTGTATGTATAGGTGACAGCCGGAAACCGTCTTTTCCACCACATAGTAGAGTCCGACACAGTGGGAACCAAGATCCTCAAAGAGATGAACCGTCAAAGTCTGCCCGGCGAAGTCACCTTCATGCCTCTAAATCGTCTGCAAGTACGAGATATGGTGTACCCTAATGACAACGTGAGTAGAAATATACTATATACTGAACTTTTTTTAGATAAATGTAGTTGGCGCCAGACATGTTAGCGGAATAAAATTTACGATCTTGAAATGAAATTATGATGTGTACTAGATCAATGAAACTATTAAGATTCTATATTTGAACTTGATTGCTGGGCGGCAAATCTTGCGCTGAGATATGTCGAATTCGACATTTTTCAAAACATAATTTTTTTTATTGAAAATGTATGTAAAATCTTTACTACGGTCAAAATACTTTATGATCTTTGACAATCCTATAATGGTGAAGAGTTTCAGTGTGTTTTAAATATACATTTATGGCTCCAAAAAATGTCGAAGGCCCGAGAATTGCCAGAGGGGCAATTCTCGCGCTGAGATATGTCGAATTCAACATTTTTCAAACCATTTTTTTTTTATTAAAAATGTAAGTAAAATCTTTACTACGGTCATAATACTTTAGTTTCAATGATCTTTGACAATCCTATAATGTTGAAGCTTGTTTTCTGTGAGTTTTAAATATAGATTTATGGCTCCAAAAATGTCGAATTCGAGATGTCGAAGGCGCGAGAATTGCCCTCCAGGGGCCCAATTCGCCCTCCAGGGGCCCAATTCTCGCGCCTTCGACATCTCGAATTCGACATTTTTCAAACCATAATTTCTTTATTGAAAATGTAAGTAAAATCTTAGCTTTGGTCAAAATACTTTAGTTTAGTAATGTTGACGATTGTTTTCAGTGAGTTTTAAATATAGATTTATCGCTCTAAAAAATGTCGAATTCGAGATGTCAAAGTCGCGAGAATTGCCCCCCAGAACACAAATAGTCAATTAATTATACAAACGCATAAATCTTCGGGTTACTTCCATTACTGTGAAGCTGAAGAGACATTAGAGAAGCTACGCCACGCCATCGGTTCACAAAACCTTCGAGATTTTCTTACATTTTTCTTTTGTTTATCGCATTATAGAATGCCATAGCCATGGTTCAGAAGCTGAAATACGATCCGAAATACGCCAAAGCGATGAAGTACATATTCGGCAAGACGCTCATCTGCAGGAACTTGGAATGCGCCACCGAGTTGGGAAAGCAGTTCCATCTCGATTGCGTCACATTGGAGGGAGATCAGGTAAGAGACATTTCAACTTGAGCGAGACAAAAGGGTGAGAGAGACAAAGTGGGAGCGAAAGATAGAGAGAGACGGATAAATGGTGTTACTACAAAACGTGGTCTAAGGTTAGAATTATGTTAAACACTGAAGCTGTTACTTTCATTCGCAAATAGGAGAACAAAAACAACTTCAATTTCAAAGCAGGTCAGCCTTTAACACCTAAAGAAAACGATAGCCGATAGATTTTCTTATCTTTATAATAAAAATAGTTAAAAATTAAATTTACCTTGAATAGACGCTAAAACTCAAAATAACAGTAAAATAACAAATGAAACGAAGTTGTAAAAGATACTATTAAATATGTTTGCCTGCATTCATTTTGTATTTGTTAATTATTTAAATCTCAATATTATGACACAACTTATCGTCACTCTTGTAAATGGAATATAATAAACCGCGGGGCTATTACCTATCTTTGCAACAGCAACGCGACAGCAGAAATTGCGCGATAATTGTTTTACGTCACGTATCAACAGTGCGGCCTCTACCGAAC
Source organism: Chrysoteuchia culmella (assembly GCA_910589605.1). Lineage (NCBI taxonomy): Eukaryota > Metazoa > Arthropoda > Insecta > Lepidoptera > Crambidae > Chrysoteuchia > Chrysoteuchia culmella. The sequence continues at coordinate 17,029,858 of OU342653.1, forward strand.
AAACGATGAACTATATTGTGCATTCATTTAGTTCCTGTTATTGCTACCAAATTGTTTTTGGCGCTAGCGTCATAGCAACACGCGGCGTCTCACTCTCGCACCTAGGTAGGAGCGCGAGAGAGTGAGACGCCGCCGCTATACGAACCATCAGCGAGCGTTTAGCCAGCAATCACATACGTAATACCATTTTTATTTTGACGTTCCGCTGCGATCGCGCGATATCTGCGCGACAAAAAATCTAGGTTGGGTTGCGGAAAAACTAGGTTTAGGTTAAGTTAGATTGGCGACTAACGGCCGAAATTAATAACCTATCTGTAGATAAGGATAGGGCTATCCGAGATAGTTTCCTAGGATACTGGCTTCGTTGCCTAGCAACCGATGTTATTTTGGTCATATTAACAAAAATATCCTAGGCAACTATCTCAGATATCCCAATCCATATCTACAGATAGGTTATTCATTTCGGGCGTTAGTCGCTCACCTAGTATTTTTGTCGGTTAAAAAGTTTTTTAGTCGATCGGTTAGTTACTACCCCTTGTAAATTAAACCTTGTTCACCACTCATAAGAACTATAATCACTTTCACTATTCTCTCCAAAAAGGTATCATCAAAAGGGTCCCTCACCGGTGGTTACTTCAACCAGTCACGATCTCGTCTAGAAATGCAGAAAACTCGCTCAGAACTGATGGAACAAATCACTACTTTGGAGCAAGAACTGAGCTCTCTACGGCAAGACTTGAACAAGACTGAGACAAGCATTAACACTATAGTGTCTGAAATGCAAAGAACAGAAACTAAACAGGGGAAGGCGAAGTAAGTTATTAATTTATGGATATTGAGGTAATAGTTTCCATTTAGATGTCTAAGAGGCAATTTCTCTTTTACTGAAATTAATATAAAATAAGAAACGGATCTATGTATATCACTCGTTTATACATCTAACAGCAGGTTGCACCAAAATTTATTTTACTAATTCGTAAAAAGTATTTCTAAGTACAACTTGTTAAAGTTCTTAAACAATTATAAAATTTTATAAAAAAATAAAATTACGTCTTTTAAAAACTGAGTTTCTTTGAAATTATTGGTATTGATTAATTGAATTTCAAAGAAAAATATTTTTTATGCTATCGTCATCAAAAACAATAAAATGGATCTTAGTTGGCAGCTTGCTTGTTGTAGTTATTTCAGATTTAACCTTTATGTTTGTTTAGGTTTCTTAATAAATTGGTTTACTGAAACTGGAGAAAAGAAAGAAATGATAAAAAACGGACTAAAACTTGTTTAGATTTTTATTTGAAGTCTTCCAACTAGGTCCCATATATATTTTTTTTTCCTATTTTTAAAATCAAAGTTTGATGTATCGTAAATTAATTTTTAATTTATTTCTTGTTAACTTATATAGATCAATGCTGTGCACAATTGTTATTGGTTCCAAACTAACATTTATTTTAGTATTAGTGGATTGTATGTGTAAATCTAAGTTTGTGGACTGTTGTGTCTAAATAAATAAATAGATACTTTTCTTTCGTGACATTGTATTTCGGGTAATAATTGTAATATACTGACTTTTTTATATTTCGCTAGGGACATATTCGACAAAGTGAAAGCAGATATTCGCCTAATGAAAGAAGAGTTGGCGTCTATAGAACGATTCCGCGGCCCTAAAGAACGCTCGCTCGCTCAGTGCCGCTCCAGTTTGGAAGCCATGCAAGCCACCAAGGAAGGACTCGAATCTGAATTGCATCAGGTAAGTCAGACTTAGAACTAAGTCGTATATTGTAAATCGCTTAGATTTTATAAGGTATGTAAATGTCGTGGCTTGGCTTCTGATCAACTCTTGACGCGATCGCAATGAGATCGAGATTGAATTAACGTCAAAAATCACTAATTATGATTCATGATAAGTAATGAAACTATTTTTTTTTTTACATGAAATTAGTAAATAAAGTAATTTTATATTCTAGAAATCGATCAAAAGCGAATCAACGTCGAAACTCAGTAATATTTATTGACATTCAATCTCGATCTCAACGCGATTCCGTCAAGAGTAACCCCCCCGATTTTAATGTAATTTTGGAACAGGACTTTGAATCAGGCAAATTGATTGCTTGAATTTGATTCAAGCAAGGATCATAGATTAATCCTCTATTTAAATATTTACTAGATTTATATATAATAAGATTGCTTATTTACGTACTCCAGCTACAATTTGTCCGTGTCTGCTTTAAAAAATAACAGATCTACTGAAATATTATAATATATTAAAACATATTTAGTGTTAATATAAAACGTTGTCTAAAGTCAGAAAAAGAGTTTGCATTTTCATTCGCTGATACAAATACAGAGACGGCATCAGTTTTAAAGCAAGTCTTACTTAACGCCACTTTTTGTAGTAACTTCATTCGTGTTTTTCTATAGGAACTTATGGAGCAACTATCAAGTGCTGACCAAGGCAAAGTGGATGAGTTGAACGACGCAATCCGCAGACTTACACAAGAGAACAAGGAGGCTTTCAGCGCGCGTATGAATCTCGAGGCGACCAAGAATAAGCTGGAGAACTTGCTCACCAACAATCTCATCAGGTATCGTGATGATAGTCTTTAACCGAGCGGTATTCTATTAATAGTTATCGTCGACATTGGCGACAGTCACACCAGAACTGACGTCACTACATTGTTCATACTAATTTTACAATAAAAGCCAAAGAATTTTTCGCTCATTGAATGACAATGACATTGACAAAACTTGAAATTGAAGCGCTCATGGCCGCGCTTGACTGGTCCTATTAGATCACGTTCGTTAAGCAAAGTTCGGCCCGGTCAGGTGTCGCATGGGTGTCCCTAAAGTGGCATTACAACAGCGCTTCCGTGCTTCGGAGGGCACGTTAAACCGTCGGTCCCGGCTGTTGTCGTTTGAGTAAGTCGTTAAGCCAAGTCAAAGGCCTTATAGGCGAACCGCCTAGGCGGCTTGATAATCTCTGACACCAGAGGTGGCCACCTCTGGTGTCAGAGATTATTATTATCTGGTGTTCCTCACTCGATAAGAAGATTGACAAAACTAACGACATACACACCAAAACTGACTACATACCAAAACCGACGACATTTCCAACAAATTGGCCATATTAGACGACACTTGCATCAAAAACGACACTCCCACCAAACTGACGAAATTGATGACACTCGCAATAAATGACGATTACTGTCGACATGACGATGAAAAGCGCTTAATAAAGTCTATTTAAAATTAAGCGCTTCTATTCTATTTTATTTACTTTGAAACCTATCATTTATATTAACAGACGTAAAGACGAGCTAGTGCAAGCTCTCCAAGAGATATCAGTCGAAGATCGCAAGCGTCGCCTAGCGAACAGCAAGGGAGACTTGACTGCTGCCGAGAAGAGAATCAAACAGATCAATAAAGAGATGGAAGAAGTGGAAAGGAAGGTCCAAGCTGCGGTCAAGAATGAGAAGGCACTCAAAATGGAACTGGACAAGTGGAGGAATAAGGTTTGAAATCCTTTGCATGTAATTGTTGATTTAAAATATTTTTTTCTAAGTTTTTGTAAGAAGGTGTAAGCCGTGGTCAAGAATGAGAAGGCAAAATGGAACTCGACGATTGAAGAAATAAGGTTTGAAATCCTTTACAGCTGTTTTCAGTCAATTTTATGTTTTTTAAACGGGAGATAGCATGGTTACAAACCTTTTCAAATTCCAAATCTACTACAGCTGTTTATTAAATTTGCAGGGAGGTTAAATGTTTTCTAACCGAGGTTACACTCTTAAACTCTGAATACGAAATAGACTAGACATCAACTACTTTGAAAATGGATATAATTTTTTGTTGATCATATTTGATAGAATCAGGCGTTACTTGGCGGAAATCCATATCTTAGTAGAAAACGAAAAATATGTCGCGTAATTCCGCAAGAAAAAATGCAGATGCAGCCCAGTGACACACCTTGCACCTTCACCGACTACTCTACACGTGTTTCGCCCACACACGGAGCATCCTCAGGAGTTGTTAGACCGTGCCAATCTCAGCACCGAGATGAATTTTGTTGATCATTGTTATTATAGGAAATTATAATTGACACGATTTCATTTTTAACAAGGTACCTTAAATCGAAAACCATTTCGAGATTTTTCAATTTCTAACACCGTACGTATTTTTTCGGATTGTTTATTCAATTATTTAACGAAATATTTGGAATAAACCCCGATTTGTCTTGATCACGGAATAATAATGACATTCCTTTGCCTATAAAAGTTCTCTTATAATCAATATAAAAAAAATCGCTGTCAATATAGTCAGAGTATGTAACAGTGCATTTCAATGAAATGAAAATAAAAAATAAACGATAAAATGTTTCAAAACGGATTGAAATATTTCAGTTTTGAGTGACAAATTTTATCCAAATCAATTTGTTCAGCCGTTTTTTCGTTATTTTGTAACAAAGATCTAAGTGCACAAACTAAACATACAAACACACACAAATTTTAGGATAGAGATAGAATAGAATCGGACTAGTTATGACTTTTCGCAATTTTGATGCGAAAATAAGCCTTGATAGGGTTCAATGCCAAATAAAACTGCAAAAATAAACACTCCAAACTAAAATATTTCCAAAATGAAAATTCTAAATATTTCACTGAATAATTTTTTTCTTGAAATTTACCCATCCATATTAAACACTCCAAAGAGTAAGTTTCTACCACCCTAATAAATAAAATCGTACTACCAACATAAACTGAAAAATCAAAAGAATAGTGAAGTATCTTAACAGCTTGAAAATGATATCGACAAAAATATTAATAAATAACTCATTAATCTCAAATATTTTATACTTTGGAACTAAAACCAGGCGATAAATCCCAACACACATGCAAGCAAAAACAAATTTATTCGAAACAATTGTCAACATTAAATGATAAACATAGTTGTATAAAAATAATCTCGATTTTTTTTCTCCTGATAATGACGCGGTAAATGGATTATCGCTTACTTTTTTGAATTACAAAAGGACAAGAATCAAGTTATTTATTAAGCAGCGAGTTAAATAAATCTATTTTTATGAAAATACGTTGCTGTAAAAACTGCTCTATTTTAGTTTGCCTCGAATTTCAGTCCCTTCGGAGGCTGCAATAACAAAAACAGTATAATATATTATAAACACCATAGCATAGAAATCGATCGCCGAAAATATCGATGAAAAATATATATTGCACATTTATGGCACCTCACTATAACTGGCGTTATTTACACAAAAAATATATGCATTTTTCAATGATTTCTCATAAATAATTCAGCTTTTTTATGATGTTTCAATAATTAGGCATCAGAAATTGCGTGTACTATATTTAGTATCTTAGATAAACTGACCTATTTAGGTAGGTAGTTACCTGTAAGGCTCCAATGAAAATCTGGCTAAGAATATGTTTTAAGTACATTTTTACTCTAATAACGCCACAAATTTGACATTTTCCATAAACGTCTTGGCCTTTCCTCCCTTTAAAATCAAGTTAAAATAGCAAGACTAAAATTAAACAACAAAAAAACAATCTTGCAGGCGAAAACCATACAAGAAATACAAACGTAAACAAAACAAACAAACTTCATTTAAGTGTCATGTTGACTTGACAACGTCACAGTGTATTTTTTAAATTAATTTGCAAAGGTATGTCCGCCAGAAATCCGTACGACTGGACTTAAGCTCTTTTAGAATGAGCAATTTTATAAATTAATTTTATGATGAGTTATAGTAAAAAAATTGCAAAAGGAAAAATTACGTGTCTCTTATCTTTATATGTAATTTCTAAGTAAAAAATAAAAACGTAGGACAAATTTTATGAAATGTTGTCAATTGTATTAGCAAGTTTCATCGGTAGGGGTGCAAAAATAGGATTTCTTTTGAAAAAAAAATAACTTGATACATTGATGATGATCGATGGCTGTTTCCTCTTAATCAACAGTCAAACATTTTGAAAAATATTTCTTTCGAATGCGAGGATATTTCTCTTATTGATGAAACGACTGTGGTGGCCAACACACCGTACAAAGGTGATAAATACTAGAAAAATTCGACGTATCCTCATAATAGGTCTCTGTAGCATAATTGGTTAGTGCATTTCCTAAGGATGCGGGTTCGAATCCCATGTGACAATTTGCTTTAATATTATTTTGTCACATAATGGACTTGATCTCTAATGAATATAAAATACCTATTAAAGGTTTCATAGTTTTTTATTTGTTCAAATTGAAATCTTTATTCTAGGAAAAAGAAGCTCAAGATAAAATGGAAGAGGATGCCAAAGGCTTAGAGAAGATGGCGTCTAAAGAAGTATTGCTGCAGGAGAAGATACAAGAATCTCTGGACAAGATCGCGGCGCTCGGGACGTTGCCCAACGCGCCTGAGTTACACGCTAAATACCAGAAACTGTCTTTGAAACAGGTACATTATTTAAATGCAGAATAATATGCTTTTTTTCTACCACCATCTTATCTAAGTCTGACGCCATAACAACAATGTTTTCAGCATTGTTGTGTTCCGGCAGTTAAAGATAAGATAGCCAGTTCCTCAGTGATTGGGGATTCCGGGAGAGGCTCGCTTCCATCTTCAGCCTTATCAATACTTAACATCAGGTATGATGAAGGCTAAGAGGCTCCCCATACTTCATAAAAAAAAACAATTCAATTATGAACATGCTGACTTACAGTAACCCCAAATCGCCAGTATGTTATAATTATTATAAAGACAAATTAATAAGAACAGTTTAATAGTAACAGTAATCTTCAATTGAATATTTATATGTCTACAACTTGTTGTTTAAGTATGTTCACGGTTATAGCAAGATTAGTAAGGAAATGCTTTGCAAGACTTATAATATGATGTACGGAGAGTATTTGTACATTAATTGTTTTTTTATTATTGTAGTTGGTAGACATCATCAACTTACTGGCACGAGTTGCAAATGTATTTCTTTGTAATATTAAAATGACCCTAATAAAAAATTTCTTCAACCAATTCTAACTTTATGCAGGACATGATAAGGTTCAAAATTCATCAACTTTATACTAAATCTACTACTTACTTATGATAAATTTTAAATAGAAAAATATTGGAAAAAAACTACTCTGCCACAAGTGAATTCTCAGATGGTCTACTACTTACTACTTTTATGTTATGTATGATATGATAAATTGATAGAAGTAATTAAGTGGAAGAATCATTCATAGTCTTGTTTATGAAATGATTATTTTGTTTGCAGCTCTTCAAAGAATTGGAAAAAGCTAACCAGCACCTAAAAAAGTACAACCACGTGAACAAAAAAGCGTTAGATCAGTTCATTAGTTTTTCGGAGCAAAAGGAGAAACTTTACAAACGTAAAGAAGAACTTGATATTGGGTGAGAGACTTTTTTTTACTCAGTTATTTACAGTCATAAGAAATCATAGTAATCTTGAAAATAGCATCCAACATGCTTGCTGCTGACTGTACCACCTACTTCCAAAATCACAACTGAATCAGTTGGCATTTCAATAAAGAAAAAGTTTTTTAAATAGGTCAAGTAGAGTTTAAAATCATTGCAAGAATAGTATTTGGTATAAATTGTTTTTGGAATAAACAAATACTATTATACATTTTATCAACAAAAATTATTATTATTATTACTTATGTCTATTATTGTCTTTTGTCTCTATGATAACTTGTATGATATCATATAGTTTAGCTACAGTGAAAGCTCGTCTAATTTAACTTATTAATCTTAAAAATGCCTGCCCTTATCACATACTAACGTAATTTTATATCGTGCAATTCAAAGCACGGTTGACTTTACAATACATTGCGAAATATGAAGATTGTGAATGATTTCTAATCTAAAAAATGTAAAACAGTGGCGAGAAAATCCGCGAGCTAATAGAAACACTGGAGCACCGCAAGTTGGAAGCGATCCAGTTTACGTTCCGGCAAGTGAGCAAGAATTTCACGGAGGTGTTCCGGAAACTGGTCCCTCACGGACGCGGCAGTCTAGTTATGCGGACGGGTGCGGACGATGGCGATATTAACCCTGAGGTCAGTACTATAAGCTTTTTATTATAATATATTCATTTTAAAGTGTCGCACTGACAGTGTGTCTCGCTCTCTCACTTATCACTATCACACACGGAGTCACACTCTCACTGTTATACTTTTCTCACAAACTCATCTACCTCACACTGGCTGAGACACACTCTGACCTGAGACACACTCTGACCTGTCACACTTTACACACCCTGTCTTATCGCATTGTTGTGATCTCTGATCTGTCAAGTTGTTACACAAAATCATCTATCACTTTGTGAGCAAGAACTTCTTTGAGTTGTTCCGCAAACTGGTGCCCCACGGCCGCAGCAGTCTGGAGCTCTATTTTTTATTCACTCGTCTCGAGGATTCTACTGATTCTCATGCGATGTTTGAGTTTCGGTATTCCGTAAAAGCAAGCCGTGCGAGGGGCAAAGCCAAAAGCGTGCTATGTCTACGCTTGCAAGGTCGCTAATCGCCTGATCGCCTTATCGTTCGCCTCGCCACTCGCGCAACGAGTGATTCAAAAATAGAGGTCCGGGTTATGCGGGTGACAGCGATATTAAGTTAGAGGTGAGTAATAAAATGTTTCAAGAAAGTTGGTTTCGAAGAGTCTCACTGTCACACTTTCTCACCTATCACAGTGTTGACACACACGGAGTGACACTCACAATTTCACCTCTCACACTCGCGGAGACATACTCTGACCTGTCACACTGTTGTCAATATCTGACCTGACACTCTATTGTCACACGTTAACATGTCACATTGTTGTCACACTCTGACCTGATACTGGTGTCAGTTTTAGACATGTCACACTTAATTTTTCAGCGAGCAACCGGTGACCAATTCGCGGGCGTAGGCATCAAGGTATCTTTCACGGGCGGGGAGGGCGACATGCGAGAGATGAACCAACTGTCTGGCGGGCAAAAGTCGCTCGTAGCTTTGGCTCTCATCTTCGCCATACAGAAGTGTGACCCGGCACCTTTCTACTTGTTCGACGAAATTGATCAGGTGAGTTGGTTGTTTCGTTTTATTTTATCTTTCGTGATTTATCTTAGAAAGAGATGGATTTATTGTTGTCCTTATTTATTTGCTCCAGAAAAATTATAAATAAATAAATACTAGTACTTTTGTGCTCGAAGGACCGACAAAGAATAAGTAACTCAAGTTTTAGTCAAACTTGTACTAAAGCACAGGTCATATTGGGTTCACTTGTAACTTTTTTTTTACAATGTTATTTTTATGTGATAAATATTTTATCAAGGAAATATACTAGAAGAAAAATACTTTTCTCATGTCGCCCTGTCGGGTTTCGAACCAGCATCCTTGGGAATCCTGCCCAATGCACTAACCAATTATGCTATAGAGACCTATGAGGACACGTCGAATTTTTCCAGCATAACCTTTCTACGGTTTTGGCCACCGTCTCGTTTCATCAATAAGAGAAATATCCTCGCATTCGAAAGATTTTTTTACAAATGTATTGTGACATATTGACATGAGACGATGCTTTTTTCTAATATATTTTCTTGTTTAATATTTATTACATATTAGATTCACATTGCGAATTAGAGAGCAAATTTTAATACATTTTTGATTCAATTAAGCAGCAATAGTTTTACGGCCGAAATTAATAACTTGTCTCTAGATATGGATAGGGCTATCTTAAATAGTTGCCTAAGATATTTTTGTTAATATGACCAAAATAAGCATGGTTGCTTGGCAACGCAGCCAGTATCCTACTCAACTATCTTAGATAGCCTTTTCCATATCTATAGATAAGTTATTAATTTCGGGCGTAACACCAACCACTACCTTACTTTAAATAATAAATAACACAAAATAATAATTACCCAGGCTCTCGACGCGCAGCATCGTAAAGCGATCGCGAACATGATCCACGAACTGTCATCATCAGCACAGTTCATTACCACCACCTTCAGACCCGAACTGTTGGAACACGCACACAAGTTCTACGGCGTCAAATTCAGGAACAAAGTGTCTCACGTCGAGTGCGTCACTCAGGAAGAAGCAAGGGACTTCGTTGAAGATAGCGCTACCCACGCGTAAAGATTTTAATAAAGAATGACAGTATATTGAATTAATATTTTTTCATTTTTATCAAGAAAGCATTTCAGTTTATCACCATTTCCGCGTAATTGGTGTCGAATGCGCTTGCGCTGGTAAAAAATTGACCATTTCAATAGTTTTCTGATTTGCGTTTCCCTGGGTCTCAGATTGCAATTTGACGTTACGAATTTCAATCTTCATTTATTGAAACAGATTAGTTGACCGATTTAATTGACACGTACAGTAAAGAGCATGTTAACTTTACACGTTGACCTTGAGAGCGCCCTTATGTCGCTCACAGTAGAGGCGATTTCCGTAGTGCACGTGTAACTGACGTGGTGTTGACGATACATTATTCAAAATCCAAGAGATATAAAAAATTTACATTGTAAATATATTCTTCATAGGTACGTGGAGTTGTAGAAGGGCCTGCACAGACGACGGACATTGGAGGACTTTTTGTCCGCGACACGACCTTATTACTAAGAACATAAAGTTAAATATATAATGAAGACTATCGCGTACTTTTCATGGATATACGCGATCTAAGTTCAATCTTATTTGGTTAACAATAAAGACGTGTCGCGGACAAAAAGTCCTCCATTATCCGTCGTCTGCGCTAGCTCTTATTGTTGTACTAAAATATTTTTATATTGTACTGAAACTAATAAAAACGGATCTATGTGGACTGTCAAGTCAGAGTAGCACTTAGTTAAAAGTTTATATATTTAAAGTTTCATTGCCTAAGTAGATAATTTTGAATCACGGGATTCGTAAATTATTATTTCTACTTTGGTAAAAATGACGGTTTGATAAATTAAGAAATTACAGTTTCAAGAAAACTCCCTGTTCAGAATGTCTTCTGTTAGACGTAAGATTTTAGAAATTGTTTTTTTTCATGTATTTTTTTAAATTATTATTTCAATACAATAATTTTCAATACATTAAGTTCTTTGTTAATTGGATTGAATTTATAATTTATAGCGGTAGGTAATCGCTCTTTATTTTTATGGTAAGTTAAATGTAGGTGCTGTGGCCGTACCATCAACTGTAATGCAATTAATTGTAGGTTGTGAGTGGGATGCTGCCATATGGCGCGTCTAGCGGCGTCCCGCACTTACTACCTGAGTGTAACCTAAATGGCCTGCGCAGACGACGGACATTGAAGGACTTTTTGTCCGCGACACGACCTTATTACTAAGAACATAAAGTTGAATAAATAACGAGGACTATCGCGTACTTTTCGCGGATATACGCGGTCTAAGTTGAAACTTATTTGGTTAACAATAAAGACGTGTCGCGGAGAAAAAGTCCTCCGTTATCCGTCGTCTGCGCTGGCTCAAAATGAATCGCATTACAGTTGATGGTAGGCCCCTTGTATTTTACAGTGTAATAGCGACATTCTGTCTTAACGAACAATAAAAAAAATTACAGCGTGAGACTTTGCAGCCTATAAGGAATTAGCATAGTCAATTAAACTTAAAAATATATAAAACTATACACAGAGAGAGAGTAAGAAAAAGTTTGTCTACATCTGCTAGTGGTAAATACCTACAATTGATTTCGTTATCCTTGTCTTGTATAATGTCGCTTCTTCATTTCTTTCAGTGTAAAGCATAACACAATACACAATGTTAAGTTTTAGTTTAGCATCCTGTGGCGCTAGCTGATCTACTAAAATGTCACTTATGTAATGTTTCATAAGGTAGAAAATCTGGTGTGTTCTCTACCGTACATACTGCACTAGATTTTATGACTTGTTAACGATTCAAATGCAAAGCTATATTAAGTATTAATTTAATGACAAATACAATTTCCATTTTGTACACACGTCTTTTATTTCTTAAAATTTTCCTTAAAATATTGATTTAATCCCTTAGGAAGGAAGAAAACAAAGAAGTTGAGAAATGAGTAAGTATTTATTTGTTTACCAAAAAAAACGTATGACACCAACTCCATCTACCTTTAAATGTAGATAAAATAATATTACAAATGAGTACCCAAGTAGAAATAAGTCACTCTTATAACAAACAGTGATATGGTTTCAAAAGGGCATTTAAAATAAAACAATGCATTTTAGTTGCCTTTATAAAGTGCAATCATAATAAGATGATGTAACACTTATCTCGACAATGTTTTCGTAGTTAAAATTAAATGGCATACTTAAAAGTATGTACTAAAATTATAAATATTTGAGCCAAAACATTGGTAAACATTTATGAATAGAATATTTAAAAAATTAATAGCGGTAATGTTATAACTACATAAAGTTACAATTTTGTTTTGAAAAGTCGCATAGATAATTCATGTTACAGACTTATGGACTATTAATATTAAAATCACAAACTTATGAAGTAATATTATTTACAATAGAGTTCACACAACATGCGTAGATATAAAAACAGAATCGTACAAGATTTAACTGCTCATATCACACAAAGTCGAAGGCACACTGACGTCATACAAAAAATATGGCAAGTTATTAAATACTATAGTTGTGTTTATGTTTGATAAGTGGTAATAGCGATTTAGTTGTTGAAATTAACAGTTGAATCTATTCCTTGTGTCCATTTGGTTGGAGACGTATTAATTCAAGAATTATGTGATCCATATAAATTGAAAAATTCCCACAATCGATTTTGAACCCAATTTACAAATGAATGTTCTAAATGAATTTTAGAAATAGGTAAATTTTCTAAAACTGATAATGCTGATTATACATTTGTTATAATTAGTTTTTCTGTAACTTATCTAAGTATTTTTATTTTTTTAAGAAAACTTGCCTTGAACTTAACCAATCATAAGCACAACTCACGTTAAGATACCTATAGCTATTAATACTCCTCCAATAGATAGGATAACTTATATTATGTACTTTGTACATGCTTCTGATAAGTTTTATGTTATCCAAATTTCTAGTACTAAAGATTAATTTATCGTCATATATTAAAATTACTTCTACGATCAAGATTTAGACATTTATATATTTTCAAAAGCAAAATATTTATCTTTTTATTTGAAATTTTAAAACATCATAAAAATAGGAAGATGTTGAATATTGACAATTTGAAAACACTCTTTGATAACTATCGATTATTAATTTTATTATTACACACTTAAACCGAACTGAATATTTCATTGATTACTTATTTTATTTGGAATTGGTTTCTGAACCAAGTATGCCCAAATATTAATATCACACATAATGAATATTTCAAGACACAATTGAAGTTTAAAGACACCACTATACGACACTAAATCTATAGTCGAATAGCGTGCATATTTAGACAATAAAATAACCTTAATTTAGTGATTGGCACATGTATTGCTGAAAACCAATATCGTCACCTCATTTTTACACACAGCCAAATTCCTAACATCTCCAATTTAAATATTTTTAGGCCTTAATTAATGCACTACAGAAAAGACATCAAGAATTCCTTATTGCAAATTGATATTGTTCAGAAGCAAACAATACGCGTACGCGTTTTTACTATAATCACAAGAGTCATTCATTTGAGCAACTATATTCGACTATAGACCACAAATCTCACGAAAAACCCCAAAGACATGTTAATATGTATCAAAACGCTATAACCTCAAGGGAACAGCGTACGGGGAGGTCCAGTCTCGTTCGAAAACATCCTGTAGTTCTTTTCGAATGTCCTGTGAGATGTTCTGGAATAACCCGTGGGATTCGTCTTGAAATACGAATGCGACTCCAGCGGTGTCTACGAAATAGTCACCGGACCAGTTGGAAGTGCCGATATAAGCGGTGCGATCCGTCACCATATATTTGTTGTGGTTTACACGCGCGAATGGGATCTTATCTTGATCCGGTGTTGAGGGCACGACGAAGCGTTTCTGGTGAAGGGTTAAACTTTGATTAGTCCGTTGATGAATAACCTCGGTCACTATGTTATTCAATAAACTGAAAGCAAATAACTGTTGGTCGGTCTGTGAGCCTTTGACCTCTTTAGAGTGCCACTACGTTTTGACTACTGTTTGGTTTAAAACATTTCTACTCTCCCTATATAATCCGGCTCAAAGGACCATTATTAAGTTGTCCTTCACAAAATAGCACCGATAATTAAAATTAATCAGTATTAGAACGATTGACTGTAGCGCTCATTCTTATTTATTTAAAAAATGTTTCACATATTGTGTGTCAGTTCAAGCTCAGTTTTCTTCCCTATGTCAATAGTACTAAAAGGTTCTTATAGTATTATTATCTTAGTCTCTCATAATGTGACCACAACCCTATAAATTACACGGTAATACTTACTATCTGTATGTTGACGCTCGGATAAGATTGCGTGAGCGCTATAAGTGATCGCAGGATACACTTTCGAGGCGTGCGACTGTTTCCACCAGCTGATGAGCATGCACACTTTGACGCGGTATTCGAGCTATCCAGACAGCGAAACTACAAGTATTTTAACCGCCTCTGTGGTCTAGTGGTAACGACCACCGGTATCAGACGCAGGAGTCCCGTGTTCGATTCCCAGCGGGGGTACATATTGTATTCGGTTTGGTTGGTGGTAGGACTTGTTGTAAGTCCGCCTGGCTAGCTACCACCATCTTATCTAAGTCTGACGCCATAACAACACTGTTTTCAGCATTGTTGTGTTCCGGCAGTTAGAGGTAAGATACCCAGTTCCTCAGTGATTGAGGATTCCGGGAGAGGCTCGCTTCCATCTTCAGCCTTATCAATATTTAACATCAAGTATGATGAAGGTTAAGAGTCTCGGTTAAGAGTCTCCCCTTTGTTCATAAAAAAAAAACTGACCACAAAACCCAAAAATACCCCGTAATATACTTACTATCTGTAGAATGTCGACGCGTGGCTAAGATTGCGTAAGCGCAATGTGTGATCGCAGAAAATACACCTCCAAGGTGTAGGAATGTTTTCACCAGCTAAAAAGTATTTGCACTTTGACGCGGTGCTCGAGCTAACCGGACATGGCTACATGGGTTCCTTATTAAATCATACTTACAGTATTACAGCTATACTTACTATCTGAATATCGACGCGTGGATAAGATTGCGTTAGCGCTATAAGTGATCGCAGGAAATACACCTCAGATGCGTGCGAGTGTTTCCACCAGCTAATGAGCATTCGCACTTTGACGCGGTGCTCGAGAGCGGCACGACGAATCGCGTCGTCTATCTTTGGCCAGAACCTATGAAAAGAAAATAAATGGTTTTGAGGGATGATGGAACTTGATTAATATACGATAACAGGAGGAGTTCAGGTACAAATTAGATAGAACGGACAATGTTAAGGTTTTTAAAATTTCGACTTTATTCAAGATTAAAGCAGTGCAATTTCTGTTTGTTATATATTCTGTGATATAAGTAAGTACAACCACTGCTTTAATCTTGACATTGATAAAAAATCTACGAATAATCAAGTAGTTACAGCGCGCGTATCCAAAATGTCTCGCGGGCCGGAAACGGCCCGCGGGTCGGTGGTCCATATCGTGTGGAGTCTACAACCGGGGATAATATTAAAAACGGAGGCTCTATAGGTCACTAGTAACTGAATCATTATGGTCCCAACTAATTAAAACCAAATCTTTACTTTTTGATTTTTTCTAACAAACTTAATCGTAAATTCAATGTAAAACAAACAACAGTACCGCTCAACTTTGTCGGAGCTACTCGGAACGTCTTTTTGACAATTTATGTGTCGGCTGACAGAAAAATAATACTGTCTTACTATCGCACTTCATGAGTCCTCATAGGTATTATTTTTCTGGTGTTTTTTTTTTGCACTCGAAGCCATTTTCTCATTTAATTACATATTGTGTAAATAAATCCAATTCAATTAATGTAAACTGAAACCAAAGAAATTCCCATGACAATATTCTGACTTTACTGATCAAAATTATTAATTCATATTTATAGTATTTTTACACTATGATCTTATTTTAAAAAGATCAGAATGTAAAAAGCGTTGAATCCATAGAATTAAAAGGTACTAAGTACTAGTACTTAATAATTCCATGGCTGAATCTAGTTGGTACAAAGAGTATACTTGGTATTGATTGAAATGACATGGCATGCATGATGGATAAAATTGTAAACAGATAACTGTCATTGCGATATTCAGTAATAAACTACAGATTTTAATTAATTTGAAACAGCTATTTAAAGCTGTGGGAAGTAGCGGGAGCTGTTGCTATTCAAGGAGCTAAAGGTAAATTTTCTAATGGATAGTGATATCATGATATTTTAGCGGTAAGTTTTTTATTGTCCTGTACCACGATACGTTCGCAACGTTAGCGATAATGTCGTTTTGCAATTATACACGGATTATGAATTGTACCTTTAAATTCTTATTGTAATGCATGGGTTTTGATTAACTGGAATCTTTTCAGAATAAATACTAATCTCTAGAGAGTCTCTATTTTCAATATTTTCCCCGGTTCTAGGCCCCACTGATAAGGCCGAAGGTGGTAGCGCGATCTTCCGGGATCCACAACCACCGAGGAACTATACTAACTGCTGGAATACAACAATATTGTGGGCGTGTAAATATGGCATCACGTCACACTTCGATAGGATGGCGGTAGTACCAGGTGGACTTACAACAAACACTGCCACCAACCAAACCGAATACGTTACCCCTTGGGATTGAACCCGGGCCCATTTTTCATGAAATAGGTATCTTTAACTTAGGCAGCTGCGTAGCTTTAGCGCAGGTGTGTATCACGGATATGTAGATGAACTCTTCGGCATTATCCATGATGGACACTAAATAAAAAGCCTTCCAGCTCTTTCATGAAATAGCTCTATATAACTAATATATTGTTGATAGTTATCAAACGTCTACTCACTTCAACTTAGGCGCAAACTCATTCGTAGATGCGTAGTCCATCACCAATATGATCATAAACTATTCAGCATTTTCCATGATGGTCACTAAATAATTCATTCCAGCTCATTCATGAAACAGATCTATTTTACAAATAAGTATATTGGCCATCGTTATTAAACAACTCACTTCAACTTAGGCGCGAACTCCAGCGCAGGTGCGTAGTCCATCACGGATATGTAGATAAACTCTTCGGCATTTTCCATGATGGACACTATCGCGTCGTCATCGTTCGTCCGTCCCGTCGGGTTGAAGGGAGGTGGGGAACTCTGAAAAGAAAAGACAATAACTATTAGTAAGCATTATTACTAGGTTTTTCAGAATAACGCTAGAAGAAGAAGAATGAAAATTAAGATATATACCGTACATTGATAGAATAAGTTTTGGTATCACACTGTATCCAGTATTCGTTTCGGTTGTGTTCTTTCTATTTTCTCTTTTTTTACTTTGTTCTTATCATTTTATGTTCGTATATTTTGTGTTACGTGTGGTGTGATGCCAAAATAAATGTATTTTCTTTCTTTCTTTCTTTCAATAATGCTAGCTGACGAACGGACAGTCGTTACAGCTGAATATTAAAAAAATCGTCGAGTGTTATGACTGAAAGGTTTTCAGTTTGAGCACCGTCTGGGCAGTAGGAGACATTTTTTTTTCTTCAAACGACATGTTCTGCCATATATCGGGGAACTTCCCGGTAGATCAGTATAGATTTTTTTTAAAAAGTTATTTCAAAAAGTAATAGACTTAACAAAACGTTTATATCACAAATAATGAAGCTTTAATAGGTATTTCATTTTATAAATAAATAGTTTATTAAATTTAATACTTTTCGAGATATCGTATCTAAAAAATCTACTGATCCTTCGGGAAGTTTCCGGCTGTACAATATTCGGCAATTATTTTATTTTCTCGTGAGTCAAGATAATAACATTTTAGCTAAGTTAATATATTCATATTAAAGTTTTTCATTTAACGCTTACAATATTTACACCTACATGCTTCTTTAAAGTCAAAAGAACGACGGGTGTTCCTATTCATCCCTATTTGAAACTTCTAAATTGTTAGCGAGTCAACGTAACTTTAACGTTTGTTTTAGCTTTGAAGTTACATCGTAACTTGTAGGTTAAAGCAAAGTTAGTATAAGGGCTGCTTTATTAATTTATGATTCCAGACATTTATAACTTAGCTTTATATCCCTCGAGTTCTAAGACCCTATCTTTAAATGGGGACCGCTCGTAAACTCGTACTACTAATTATTTTATGCAAAGACCCAATGAAATGTGTATTTTTGTATAGCTTTTGTTTATAAAAAGGCTGTTTTCAGTGATTGAAAAAACAGTACTGCTCTAATAATAAATTTTAAATAGAAAAACATTGAAAAAATAACGAATCCACAAGTGATGGAACTCGAAGCCACGACCTTTGGAAATCTACCGAGTTCCGTAGCTCAGTGGTTAGGCATTGGACCGGAACGTTGTGGCCGAGTTGATTTTTACCCACGACGGACGGAACGGAACGGAGGCGGTATATGCGTATGGGGCTAGAGGTTGTTTGCGTGTGGTGGGTGTGTGTATGTATGTCTGTTGCCATTTTTCTCGGCAAATACCGGGCTGATTTCGATGCGGTTTGTTGCATTCGAAAGGTGTTATACCAGAGCTGGGGGCCTACCATCAACTGTATTGCGAATCATTTTAGGTAGTAAGAGCGAGACGCCGCTATACGCGCCGTATGACAGCATCCCGCGCTCTCAACCTAAAAATGACCTAAAATGAACCGCATTACAGTTGATGGTAACGCCCCAGGTTCTTAAACATGCTTCATGGTGGTAGACCACCAGGAGACGCTGCAAGAAAACAGATCAAAAACTATTAGAACGATTTTCATGTGGATTTTTGCATTCAACAGGTACCATTTTAGACTTGGTTTTACAGGACAGCTGCAGATTGTCTTTTGTTTTTTTCTTAGCATAAATAAATTCGACTCGAAGCAATAAATCAATTTGAAATTTGGAATTTGAATTTGTATTGCCACAATAGAGTTTAAAATCCCGTAGTGCGTAAAGACAAGCGCGGTCACCGGGGACCGCTTAGTGGTAATTGGGGGTGGCACTGCCGCAGCAAGAATTCTTGGCACTTGAGGGCTTCTCAGAAACTATTTAACCGATTCCGATGCTGTTTTTTGCATTCAACAGGTGACATTTCAGAGTAGGTTTCTAATTATGTTTTACAGCGGACGCTTGCTTTAGTCTGCTGCAAGTTCTCAAAAAAGATTGAAATAAAAAACAACATTGAACATTATGAGAAAAACACACGCCGTATGTAAAAATCGTCATAAAAATTTAAGAAGTTAAATAATTTTACGAAAATACGACTTAAAGTGATGTAGGTACTATAACATAATTTATACACCTATTCATAAATTATAAATGCAAGAAAAATCCGTCGGGGCTGCCATTACCTGACCAGAAATGAAATAACATTTAGCCGATGTGATTAAATAAAAAAACATTTTATAAAAAAAAATCAAACCGACTTCAAAAAG
Organism: Chrysoteuchia culmella; assembly: GCA_910589605.1. Lineage (NCBI taxonomy): Eukaryota > Metazoa > Arthropoda > Insecta > Lepidoptera > Crambidae > Chrysoteuchia > Chrysoteuchia culmella. The sequence continues at coordinate 17,049,413 of OU342653.1, forward strand.
TAAGTCGGTGCCAGCCAAAGCATTCTACATTGCACTTCTATTAACTATATTTTTCTTGGCCTTAGCTAACTAGCACCGACTCCAAAAGTTTTATTTTTTACTTTTTGAAGTCGGTTTGATTTTTTTTTATAAAATGTTTTTATTTCAGTTTTTTTTGTTACATTATGTGCCGTTACTTACACTTAAAATCAGCCCATACACAACAATGATGTCATCTAGGTATACGACTACTTGCCAAAAGGTGATTGATATTTTTCAGGATTGTGAAAAAACTACTAGCCAGATCTTCGTAAAAATTATATGGGACCACACATAAACCATTTTCTTCCAGATAAAAAGAGAATTTTAAAAATCTGTTAACAACTGGCGAAGTTATGGTGGAACATACATAAAAAAAATAAAAAAATAAAAATACAGTCGACTTGAGAACCTCCTCTTTTTTTTGAAGTCGGTTAAAAATTTAATTGAAATGCTTAGGAACAGATAGATGGCAAGAGCAGCACCCGACGGATTTTACTTATGTTTATAATTTATGAATTTGTTTAGAGAACTTAGAGTACTAAGTTTTCTTCGATTAACATATTATATAAAAGCATTTATCTACATTATTTTAACGTTCATAAACCATTATGAAAGATTATTTTGTATAGGCATTCAAATAGTGGCTAGGAAAAGAATAAGAAACAATTTTAAAGTACCTATATGGTTTCAAAATACTTAAATTGTATTTTACAAGTAGCACAAAGGCTACCTTGGTTTCGAAAATGAAACGTGAGCCGCTACGACAGATTATAGAGACAGCTACGACAGACTACATTAACAGATAAAGGCTAAAATATTAAGTAGCAGACCCTAACTTACACCATTTCCAATTTCATCAAACCTTTTACCAATTTTCCATCCAAGTTAGTTAATTTAAAAGGTAAAGTTATGTACTACTTCTGAATTTCGGTTAATTTCACGAAAATTATTTATTATTTTTAAGTAATAGTATTCTAATTTTTATGAGACCTGTCCCTGTTCATTAAAGCTAAGCTATTTTACATAGCTGACGAGGAATGATTCAGCGGTCGTCTATAAAACGAGTCATCAAAACGTTAACTTTTTATATCCACTCATTATTACTGCCCATTAGGCAGTGCGCTTCAGTACTTTTCTAACCAGTTTTAAGAGGCAACTAAATTCTAACGATGGTCATCAAAACTGGTTTTTACGATTATAGAAACCGTCCATTAGCCTACTTTAAACCTATCAACTAAGTTTTTCAGTACATACATTGAATTATTTTGCAATAAGAAAATCTTTACAGCTTGACAGCCCTATTAGAGAATAAGATTATAGCATCAATCACATCAAGAAAGTCATTACTTAAAACCTTAGTTTCAAAGGTTGAGTTGTTCAAAGTTAAGCACATAACTTCGAAACTCTTCCTTCTTTACTTAGGAAACGTTTTTACATTAATTTTAAGTAACAGTAACAGGTTTTTTTTTATGCACAAAGGGCTTAGGCTTCATCATACCTGATGTTAAGTATTGATAAGGCTGAAGATGGAAGCGAGCCTCTCCCGGAATCCTCATCACTGAGGAACTGGCTATCTTATCTCTTACTGCCGGAACACAACAATGCTGAAAACATTGTTGTTATGGCGTCAGGCTTAGATAAGATAGTGGTAGCTAGCCAGGCGGACTTACAACAAGTCCTACCACCAACCAAAAAATAATGATAATGTCTAGTTTTAAGTTTCCAAAACCTTCTCTCAAATAATTTGCCTACCGAAATAATAACAAATTCAGTTCACCAATGCGACAAGTATTTTAGCATAAGTTTTCCCCTTGGCATTGCATCTTACGACCATCAATGTCTTAATGGCGGTATCGCTTATTATAATAAACTTAAAGGCTAATAGGTCGGGTGGTAAAGGTCGGGCTGAGCATGCAAACTATGTATTTCCATGAGAATATCAGACTAAATGGAGGGGGTGGTCGCCCGTGTGACCTTGCCCTACGAATGCTCCTAGTAGTAGTAACTTAACTCCGTAGTTGAACACTAAGGTATGACTGTTTGTTTATATCACAAAAATGGATCAGCTTACGTTCCTGGAAATATAGTTTAGAGTTTAGGCGAAAGGTATCGTTTTATAAGTAACATGATATTTATTTATGTAGAAACTTGTTATGTAGTCTTTACTTACCTTATTTATAACTATACTATACTACACTTATATATTTGAATCACTTATATATTTGAATTATGCAGATTTGTGACAGCGCATGGAAAATATTTTTGTCGAATTAATGAAATGTCGAGACGTTATGCATCACGTCGTGCAAATGACCTTGTTCTTCCCACACCAAACCTTACCCTATTTAAAAGCGGTGCCTATTATATGGCCATTAAAATATATAATCATCTACCTAACTCCTTGAAAACCCTCCAGGGTAAAAAGTTTGAGAATTCACTGAGAAAATTTCTGTCAGATAAACCATTTTATAACTTAAATGAATATTTTAATGAAAAATTTTAATTATAAGTAATTTTATTGCAATCGTTAATCCAAATTTGTAATGCCAATTTTTTTTTTATTTATTTAAGTATGTTTAGTTTAATTTCACGAGTGCCTCGGAAGAGGTCATAATGTTTATTAAATTTCTAATTTTCAGTGTTGTAAATTTGTAACATTATGTATGTGAATAAATGAATTATGAATTATGACTATGAGTCATGCATCATCATGAAAATATTATTTGTTTATTCTTAATTGATTGATCTGGCAAACAATCTACGCTCTAATTTATAATGAAACAATAGTTTATATAACAATAAACAATCTACTGCGTATTAAACAAAATCGGATACACAATGATAATATGACAAAACATTTTCAAATAACGTCACATAAAAACTTGAGTATCTACATATACCTACATGGTAACTTTTAAAACGCTATCCATTTTTTTTAGTTTCGATAGCGTTTTAATAAAAATAATGAAAATGAAAAAATTATAAATTTTCTTCTAAAAACATGGGTCGAAATATGACCAAAAAAAATACTCTTTATACAAATCAGACTGATCTGGACTGATCACACGATCGATTTAGTATGGGGAGACCAAAGATTGTTCTCGTATTTCGACCATCAGTACAATAATAATTCAATGATTTCGACCGATGTTTCTAGGAGAAAGTTGTTCACTTACCGATTCTGAGTCGAACCATTGAGCAATACTACTTCAATGAGTCCAACTTAAAAATTTGGATAGTGTTTCAAAAATGACCCTGCGTATAAAAAAAAATACCTACTAAAAAGACAAGTACAAAATTTTGTATGGATTATGGAGTTATTTAAAACCGGCGGCGTAGAATATTAAAACCCCGGGACCCCTGGGTCTGATAGATAGTTACATTATATGCTCTCGCGCCATAAATCCCTTGCAGGTTTGACAGAGCGTCGAAGTTGCAGCTTCTCAAGCTGCAACTTCGACGCAAATGCAAATTTATTATTATCACTGTCACGGACACACCTCAACGATGCTAAGTTCGTCGGGTAAACGGTCGCTTTTGAATACGTTAAAAAATTCATGACAGTAAGAGAAAACTAATTACTAATAGATTATTTCTATTCTGAAAAATAAAAAACTCATCAATCATAAACGTAACACGCGTTTTCCATTTCCATATAACTCAGTGACGTTTTTGAATTTCTTTGAAAGCCAATCGAGTAGCAATGTATGACTAACGTTAACTGCGACAATCGACAGCCATATCTATCAATTTAATCATCATTAACTGAAACTCGCTCCACTTTTCAGGAACATCTACATACAAACATACGAAACCATATATTGTGTATCGGTATAAACAATTAATAAATAATTTTCATACAATCACAAAATTATTATCTAGTTCAAGGTTAGTTACACTAAGAACTTTTCTATGCGGATACTAGATTACGATTTAAACATATTTAAGTATATACTTTTTGTTTGTAAATACATACATAGTAAGCTCCCCGATCAAGACAAAAAGACATGTGTATTCTCACAAATATTTGAAGGAATGCAGGCAAAAAGGCATCATAGTCACGTATTCTTCAAAATCAATAAGCTGTGTTGTTTTCTACAAATAATTCAGAATCTTTAAAAAAAACTGAGAAAGTATCCATCAATCACAGTCCACATGACACTCAAAGCAAGTTTGTATTGCTGCAGGAAAAAAAGATCATCAAATATACAAATAAATACAAATATGTTTATCACCTCACCTTTGTATTTTACATTTAAAAAATGCCAATTGTAACCTTTAAAGGTCCACAGACCAATAATAACATTTAAAAAGGTCTTTAGTCAAGATAAAAGTATATCAAGTTTTTCTATTATCTGAAAAATACCCTGTCTTATGCGGGAATCAAACTCATCACCCTATACGACGACGACATATCCCTACCCACCCCTGAGTCAGGTCGTCGTAATTGTCCAAGTGTAGGATACATTTTGTTTGGTCCAACAAGCCCCGCCCCCCGCCATTAGTCGCACGAGCCACGAGTCCACAATTTAGAGGCAAACTTCCAACCACATAGTAACTTTGACCTTTGTGTGTTTACGTGAACAGGGTTATTCTGTTTGGAATATTGTATGTACATAAGTCAAATAAGTTTTTATATTGAGTTCAGTATTAACTTTTACAGGTTATTGACGTTAGCAAAATGATACTAATACTAATCCTAACTATTATTGTAAATGCGAAAGTATATTAAACAATATACTAGAAAAAAGCAACTTGTCTCATGTAGCCCTGACGCATAAAATTTTATCACATAAAAATAGCATTGTAAAATGCAAAATTAAAAAGTTATAATTAGATGGCTGTTTCATCTTAATCGATAGTCAAATATTTGTAAAATTGTTTCTATTGAATGCGAGGATACTTCTGTCATTAATGAAACTATGAAAAGTTATAATGCGAAAGTATGTTTGTTTGTCCTTCACGCTCTCCCTAACTAAGCAACCAATAGACTTGATTTTTATATATTTATTTATTATACGGATAGTAGACAGCACTGGAAACATTCAAATTAACAATTTTCGGCATAAAAACATTGTAGGCCAATTCAGACTATCCAGCGGTTCACAATTCGGCTTGCTCGAGATATAGATGTTATTTAATAAAAAAAAAAAAATTAAATATAATCCTATAAAAAGAAGAAACCACGTAACAAAAACAAGTTGAAAAAAATATATATAAGAGAATCCTCGAGTATAAAATTATAAAAGTATACCCAAGGGAAGGCTCAATCATAATAATATAATTTAGGACATAAAAATACGTATATAAGTGAAAGGTAGCCTAGTAAATACAGAGTTCTGTGCATAATTAGTATAGCGGGGCTTTAAGGTTTTATGGAAGCCAATGAAAGACGGAGTCTTATATTAATGAAAGTTTTATTCAATTAACTATTATTATTTGGAAAAGGTGTTTTATATTAGTGCGAGCAGCGCACAGTTGAACAAGGCTAGAGCAACGAGGTAAGTAACTGAACTTAACTCAGGGAACGGTCTCGGACTAGAAACAAAGGATTAATGTTCAATGAAGTAAATATAAACAAATTGTGTAAAAGAGAAAGACTACCTGTAGTTTGAGAGAGACGTATTTATTTTGTACATTCCAACAGGTGCGGGACGTGAAGCAGGCGGGTATGCCTTGTGCGCCGCGGAGGGGTATACAGTGAAATAAGTTCAACCAGCTCCGGACTATCCAGACGGCCTCGAATGATGTCGAACAATAGACCCATATCCAATACCTGTCTACGCTCCGCAAATGTGAGAAGGTTGTAGTGTAGGCTTGACAAGACTCTTCATATGAACGCCAGCGTCAAGTTTTGTACATTTAAAATTTAGATGCCGAACGAACTTTCGCTGTATACTTTCGATACCCTTATAACAAGGTTAACCCCATAACATGATGACCATACAGGGGCAGCATACTCTAAAATGCTACGCACATAAGCATAGTATACTATTTAAATACACAGAGGGCCATTAAAGGAGCGACAGGTGCGCATAACAAAACTAAGATTTCTATAGGCTTTTGCTCTAATTATCTTTGTGGGTAGACATTTGCATCCTATGTCAAAATGAACACCTAAGTCGCTAACCACTTCCGCTCTATCGATCTCGACACCGTTAAAATGGTATTTATTGACAATAGGATTATTTTATGATTTTGTAATTTTTGCATTTTTCAATGCTATTTTTATACTTATGGTAAATTTTAAAATAGAAAAATATTGGAAAAAATTAACTCGGCCACAAGTGAATTCTCAGGCTGGAATCGAACCAGCAACCTTTGGAGCATTGGACCGGATTTCCAAAGGTCGCTGGTTCGATTCCAGCCTGAGAATTCACTTGTGGCCGAGTTAATTTTTTCCAATATTTTTCTATTTTAAAATTTACCATAAGTATAAAAATAGCATTGAAAAATGCAAAAATTACAAAATCATAAATTATTGGCAGTTGCATCTTAATCGATCGTTAAACACCTGAAAAGATGTTTCTTTCGAATGCAAGGATATTTCCTAGCATTGATGTAACAACGCTGGCCTACAGCGTATTAAAAATATAAAAGTATTGGAGAATTTCGACGGTGGTTCGCAAGTCTCGGTAGCTCAGCGGTTAGAGCATTGGACCGGATTTCCAAAGGTCGCTGGTTCGATTCCAGCCTGAGAATTCACTTGTGGCCGAGTTAATTTTTTCCAATATTTTTCTATTTTAAAACAAGTGAATTTTTAGATGGGACTCGAACCCACGACCTTTGGAAATCCGGTCCAATGCTGACCGACTGAGCTACCGAGACTTGCGGACCACCGTCGAAATTCTCCAATACCTTTATATTTTTAATAAGCTGTAGGCCAGCGTTGTCACATCAACGCTAGGAATATCCTTGCATTCGAAAGAAACTTCTTTTCAGATGTTTAACGATCGATTAAGATGCAACAGCCAATAATTTATGATTTCTGAATTCTTGCTTTTTTCAATGCAATTTTTATACTTATTAATTTTAAATAGAAAAATATTGGAAAGAATTAACTCGGCCACAAGTGAATTCTCAGATGGGACTCGAACCAACGAACGACCTTTGGAAATCCGGTCCAATGCTCTAACCACTGAGCTACCGAAATATTACTGTTGTCTTATTCCTAACATAGTAGTTATAAAGATTATTGAGATCGTACTCTCATATAAACTTTTTTGTCGTCGGTGTACAGGTGTTTGGAAGTAACAATGACGGTACCTATATCATAAATACCTATATGCATTGTAAAAGAGAGGACCAAGATGGGAACGCTGTGGAATTCCTGAACGTATAGAAACATAGTTTTCATCCAATCTATTCGAAAAACGCTGATTGATTCGCCTATAAGTGTGAGCTTTTCTCCAAGAGACTTTTTCACGGGGCAGTAATGAGATTTGAATTTCGAACATTAACATCGTCCGTGACCAAAGAGATCGCACGAAAATATTGTATGAAAAAGTCACTGGCCGATTATTAGGTGACCGGCGCGTGCAGCGCCGCAAAAGAAAAAAAAAACGCGCGAACTACTTATTACCTTTGTATTGGACTTTATTGGAGTAAACAGTGTTTTGTGAATGGTACTTGCAGTGCCGTAATTGCGAAAAATTATTTCCACAAGCAGCGACAAATTTTTTTAAACTATGTCTATAACATTTCAAAATTGCACAAATGTTTCAAATATTAATATTAATTTTTAAGCTGTTACTTTATAATTTTTTTAACATTATATTGGTGTTTAATGTTTTTGAAGTGAAAACTTCTTTAGCGGCGTTGAGCACTTTTTCTGTAATGGGTATAAAATCTTAAACTCGCGTCAGGACACGTGACCTGATCGAAAAAGCGTAGGACGGATGGAGAATGTTGAGGTGACAGGTTGACTATGGTCTCGGTTGCTTAGCGACAGACTGTTGATAATGTCTTTTACTTGTCTCTTGTTTTATTGTCAATATATATTTTTCGATTCTCTATAATAACTAATGTTTTCTTATATCTTATTACCTAACTTAACGTTCACTTTAATATGGTTTGTCATGTTTGTGTACGATAGCGCAATAAATGAATATTGTATTCTACCACATAAATGATAGTACTTTTATACTGATAAAGCAATTGGTGCAAAATTATTCCCTAACCATTCCAAAATATCAAACATGCTCAACGTTAATAATCAAGTTTTCACTTCTGCCGGCACTCCCGGAGTGCAACCCGTCTTTTTTTTTTTATAAATACATTCATTAGTTGTATCTAGAAACGCCTCTTATTTCTTTTTCTCATAGACGGGGATGAAAAGTAGAGTGTATCACTCGGCCGCAAAATATATTTTTGGCTCGGGCGACGTACTTTCTTTCTACTAAAGAATACTCTAGAATCTCTCACTTCGCTCTAGATTAAAACAAGCGCCCTCGCCGTAAAAATATTATTTTGCTCCCTTATGGTACAATCTACTATTGACCTATACCCACCAAGAACGACTGCCTGTGAGCGGTTGGTTAGGTAAGAACGCACCCAACGTAGTAAATCTCTGTATATTCCGATACCATAAGGTTAGTTGAAAGGACGAAGAGTAACATAGACAATCATCATTGTGTCGTATGAATGAAGCACCGCTCCTGGTAACTTTTCCAGAAATTGATATATTTTTTTGATAATTCTAAAAGTATTAGTAATAGAAATTAACTATCTTATTGTATCTTTTTTGGTTTTTACAAATGTAAATTATGTACCTTGTTTAAGATAATTATGTAATTGGGTTTATACCCGTTTAATTATGCTTAATAGACTTTTATCCCGATATTCTATTCACACGGAAGAGGGAACCACGCGGGCAAAACCGCGGGAGTCCGCTTGTACTTATTATACATGCGTAAGTTTGAGAGAATGGATGTCATTCATGCAAAAACTACTGAACTAGTAGATAGCCTGGATTAAAATATAGAATACTTTTTATCCCGATATTCCCGCCGTGGGCGGTCACTAGTAAGATATAAAATAATTATAAGACAGTATGATACTAAAAAGTAATGATTTAAATGTAAATGTACAAGTCGTTGACAAACGACTATACTTTATTAGTTAAAAAAAACAAACGATAATAATAATAATAATAAATTCCATATAATCACACCAATTATCTAGCCCACGTTAAGTTTCATGAAGAACTTGTGTTATGGATACTAGATAACGGATAAACATACTTAGTAGAAAACGAAAAATATGTCGCGTAATTCCGCAAGAAAAAATGCAGATGCAGCCCAGTGACACACCTTGCACCTTCACCGACTACTCTACACGTGTTTCGCCCACACACGGAGCATCCTCAGGAGTTGTTAGACCGTGCCAATCTCAGCACCGAGTGCTCAAGGTGCAAGGTGTGTCACTGGGCTGCATCTGCATTTTTTCTTGCGGAATTACGCGACATATTTTTCGTTTTCTACTAAGATATGGATTTCCGCCAAGTAACGCCTGATTCTATCAAATGGATAAACATACTTAAATTGGAAATATACCCATTTACCTACCGTGAATGCAAACTAAGGTTATCGGCGTGGTTAAAAGCCCTAACTTACGATGAGACCGAGGATCTGCTTGTAATCGATTCCTAACCTAACATACATACACACAGGCACGCACACATTCACACACACAGACACACACAAAGACACACACACACATTTACAGTTATTTAATTTATTTAGTTTTTAGTAAATTACTTTATGTAGTTAGTTTTTAGTAAATTACTGTATGTACCATTACTAAAACTAGTTTTTTATGGAAGAGCGAGTCCACCTGGCACAGGTGCACTATGCACTTAATAGAGGGAGTCAATCACCATGCTGTAACAATTTATTAGTACCAAAATAAATTTTCTTCGAAATTTTAAATTTTGAAATAAATTATGTTTTTTATTTAAATATACTTTTTTTTGTAAATACATACATAATATACATATGAAACACCCAGACCAAGACAAATAGACATGTTCATGCACACAAATATTTGTCTTGTCCGGGGATCGAACCCGGGACCTCTGGCGTAGAGGGCCGGTTACTAAACCCTGCGCCAAACAGGTCGTCAAACGATAATTTCAATATGTGGAGAGCTTTTTTAAATTGGCAATGATAAAAATTGCTTAAAAAGATTGAAGAAAAGAAAATTATATGTCACAGTAAGTAAAATAAAAATAGGAGTACCTACTCCTAGCACTAAAAGCTTTTACTTTTTTGGTGTAAGCTAAATCTTATACTGAAACCTTTCAAAAAATCTCTTATCTTGAAGGTTTTCTTTCCAAGAACTGACAAGCTATTGTAACATCGTATCATTTATGCAAATTAGATCGATTCGCTTCGACTAAAGAATCGAGGCTATAGACAATAATGCAATAAGAGCCCAGTTACATAAAGGTTAATGCACTAAGTTGCATAAAAGCTGTATCGCAGGTGTATTCGTGACCTAACTTTATAAAATAACGAGGTTTTATGTAAAACAAAGATAAAACAAAAGAGGGTATTAAATTGAACGACACCACTCTGTAACCTTTTGTAAGTTTTCTACGAATCATCGCTGTTAGCGTCGAGTTTCAAGGCTAACAGGCGGAGAGCTTTTAAAAGCATTTGTAAGTACTAGTGTTAGGGATCACTATGAATACAAGATACCCTTTTTTTCTAATAAAAGAAGCGGAAAAGAGGCTGCTTGAATTTTGAACCAGCATTACCTATTTGATTTTACGTCAAGACCGTAACCCACACAGAAGCAATAGCGTGCCTAGGATTGAAGTTTAGTCATGTTCGTTATACATACAAATATTTGTCTTGTCATCAGCCATTTTTATGTCCCTACTGCTGGGGCACAGACCCTTCCTTGTGGATGGATAAGGAGAGATTAGTCTTGTGTGGGAATTGAACCTACGAACTCTATGTATTGTACTATTTAATATTCTGTGGCAGAAGGCAGGTAGCTGCCCCCCTAATTGTCTAATTTCAAAATCTATCACAATCTCATTTAAAGGTATTGTGATTGTGATAGTGATTTATGGAATTGTGTAACTTATAGTCGCAATCCGTTTAAATGACACTTCATTTGACAATTCTCCATACATTTGAAAGATATTTTCGTGTGTCACTTTGCTTAGACAGTTCAATTTCGTTCATTCAATACCTTTCAAAACGCGTCCCGATCACAATCCCTATCAAATGTCAAATAGTGACGGCGTAAAGTATGTAAATATCTTTCAAATGACGAATTGAACGAGATTGCGATAGATTTTAAAATTAGACAATTAGCCCCCGTGTCTCTGTCTAGGTAAACTGAGATTTCTCGCCATCGTATTGTTGCAAATAAATTATCATGGCGACGCAACGGTTAAGCCGTTGGTCCAGGCTGTGTTAGCAGTCGTTAAAACCTACCAATCATGTGTACCAATGAACTCACGTGGTGGGACATGGCCCACAGTCTTTTTCATCTATAAGGAAGGCCAGTGCCCCATCACTGTAGACATGAAAATGTTTAATTACTGAATGATAAAAAACTGAAGAATGTCTTGGCTGCCACCGACTCCAAAAGACTTATTTTTTGCTTTTTAGTTTTTGAAGTCGGTTTTTTTTAACGCAAGTTTTTTTTTCTTTTTAGTGTCTGTAATAGGCTGTTTTGTAAACTACAGCAAGGTTTTTCTAGATTAGATAAGGTTTCATGTACATTATAAACAAAATTATCGTAAATACTACATCGTCCAAGTCAACAATGAAATGAAATATATAAAAATGCTCATAACATAAAAAGTACTAGGTCAAACGAAACCAAATTTTTATGGGATCAATTGGCAACTATTCTGCATCGAACAAAAAAGAATCATGGAGATCGGTTCAGAAATCTCTTCGTAATCGGAGTACATACAAAAAAAAAAATATACCAACCGAATTGAGAACCTCCTCCTTTTTTGAAGTCGGTTAAAAATCGATTCCCACAGCAGAGAAAGTTATCGGTCGTGTGGGGACCCATAACAAACATAGGGTTAATGATTCTATAAACACAAACCGCTGTCTAGGGGTGGGTTTCATTTCACTATATTGGCAATTCAAAACGTAGACTCGTTCCCGTAACGACCTATGACATTGGCACTTTTATCGACCAATATTTAGTCTAGTAAGTGTGACTAGAACGGTAATGGACCAGTACAAAATGGCATTGAGCGGTGTCAGTGTCATGAATATTTGGCAAGTAATGAAAAGCCATTTAATTTACTTACCACAGAACACTAGTTACAGACACATGCGATTTTTTTCTGGTGAGTCCAGACAAATTTGAGAGTAGCGTTGTAGTTATGCGTTTCCCGGTAGTTCATAAAAAACCGGTCAAGTTTCATACCATCCATTGAGTTATGTACAGTCGGATAACTTACCGGTTGACCAATAGTTTCTTTATTTAAAAAAGTAATAGATTTATAGAAAACGTTTATATCACAAATAATAGGACATTAATAGGTATTTCATTTGAATAATAAATTATTTCTGCAACCTTAGTACTTTCCGAAAAAACGATTCCCAAAAACCTCTACTCATCAACCGGGAAGTTCCCCGATTGTACCATCATATATTGTCCCCATACATTGACATAGGTCGAGGTCAGTTAAAATCACTTTTTTTAAGATTCTTGAAAAAGTATCCTATTTAGAAACATAATTGAATTTTTCTGGTAATCCATACACTTCTATCACATAGTTTTTTTTTTTTTAAATTTTCATCATATGGCAAAAACTATGCGGCCTGAAGAAAGAAAAAAAAATGCTTATTTAAATAAATAAATAAATAAAATAAATAAATATCTGTGATAGACAGACAGATTAAGTCGCACCATAAGACTTCCTTTTTACCATTTTGGTACGTAACCTTAAAAGTACAAATGTTTCATTTCAACGAATTGACAACAGAGAAGCCTTCGTTCGAAGTTCTTGAAATTCTTAAGTATCATATCATCACCATATAGCTGAACTTAGGTGTTATGTTTCACAACATATAAGTTCAACGGACTCGCTTTACATTCTGTTCAATTCTACAAAATTACAGATCATTGTTTTTGTTTCAGGTCGGCGAACTTAAAAACAAAGTGATATAAATCTACTATACCTAATGCAAACGAATTAAACGAATTGACCACACCTTTGGATGTTACTGTGAAATAAAAAACATTCCATAGTAAACTACGAACCTATAAAAAATAATGTGTTTGTATAGGGCTTCCATCTCAGATTCTAGTCTAGTCTAGTTTTAGTAGCACGGCGGGATAGATAAATAAATAAATAAAAAATAAAATGTTTTATTGTGATAACTTGAATACAAAGCCAGTAACAGATAATGGAGCAGCCATTTGAGCACAGAAGTACTTGCGATAGGATGCTCCGCTCTTCATATCTTAGATAATTTCTATGGTAAAATACTTAAGAGTTTTACTGTTAAACATTTTAAATATAGCGAAAGCGAAAGCTAAGCGAAACTACTAACTAAAAACAAAAGAAATAAAATAATTCAAAATAATGAAAACTAAAATCAATTACAGCTACCTACAAAATTAAAAGAATGCCCCTTTAAGAATAAATAAGAATTGTGCATTTATGTGTGTGTGTGTTCGCGCGCTCGTGTGTGTGTGTGTGTGTGTGTTTGTGTGTGAGTGTGTGTGTGTGTGTTTGTGTGTGTGTGTGTGTGTGTGTTTGTGTGTGTGTGTGTGTGTGTGTGTGTGTGTGTGTGTAATTGTTTGTTTCTGTTTACGTTTGTTTGTGTGTTTTATGTGGGTGGGATGCATGTAATATAAATAAGTATATCTAGTCCTATACTCTTAAAATTATTTTTGTAATAAAGACTCGATTTCGTCATAACTTTTGGTTTTAAGCCATTCGGTGAGAGTTTTCTTACATTCTCGGTGCGTAAGTGAATATATGTCAAGTTCCTTGTTAATAATATTATATAGATATGCCGATTGTCTAGGATATTGTTTTTTTGCAAAGCTAGTTCTAACTGTTTCCGTTTTAGCCACCGTGTAATTCCTTCTTTTAAGCCGGAAACATGGATTGTAAGGTAAGGACTTATGCTTCTTTGCTATTATATTTAATATAGATAGGTTATGTCGAGCGCCTTCTTGCTTCGGAAGAACGAAGCTGTTGGTTCCGGAAACACCTACCATTTCAAATTGGGCAGGCGAGTTGGCTAATAGTTCATCCTCCTTATCCATCTATAAGATAGACCTGTGCCCGAGTAGTGAGGGCATTAAAACATGGCTGACGATAATACTCTAGTTTCGTTATCAGCCATTTTTAATGACGCACCACGCGGGCCCAATGCGGATTGGTGGGCTTTAACGACTGCAAATGCAGCCGGGGCCAACGGCTTAACGTGCTTCCGAAGCACAGAGGAGCTCGAGATAGTAAATTTTTGGTCACCCATCCTGTGACGGACCATTGCGAAAGTTGCTTAACCTCAACAATCGCAGGCTGAGCGCGCGAACCACTGTGGGCTCCTCCTGTTGTGTTCTAGTTTGGAAGGCCTGAAAAGGGTCCCAACGGACGGTAAAGACGAAAATATTCATAAGGGCATTTTGGGTTTCATGCAGCACAGAGCCCAATGGTCTCAAGTCTCTTTTAAAAAACGATTGACATGGTAAATATAAAAAATGCTATTTATTTTGTATTTTGGATTGAGAAAAAATTGTTCGGGTGAAATCGGAAAACAATACTGTAACGAGAACTTAACGAGAAACCCCATGTTTTAGTCCGAAGTTATAGTTTGTATAGGTACCTACAGTATGTATATTGTTTGTATACTTATGTGCCAGCCCTGTTTGTGTATACTATCGACGTCGCAACTATTAACTAAAGTGGACTGTCGATCGCCTACCAAATCAGTTTTATTTAGTTTGTCAACTAACATTATGGTGAACGATATAAAAACGATTAAAAAATAAATTATGTATGTAGGTATAAAACATACGTAAATATCGATTTTTGTATCTAGAACTAAATCATGGATGGATGATTCATGATAATTTCCTGGCAGCTAATCCTACTTTATAAGACTGCTATGCACTTGCTTTACTTATAGGAAACGTCTTTGAGAAGGCGAATTTTCCTCCTTTGATGTGCACATTCAACAACTGCAAACTCCAGAGGATGACGTCATCCCACCTATACTTGTACGCAGCAACTCACCGTAATATACGCGCCCAACGCGCGCTGCGACTAGGACATGTTGATGGGATGCGCCATGCTGGTGTCGGTGCCAGACTCCAGTGGATGACGTCATCACCTATACTTGTACGCAGAAACTTACAGTAATGTACGCGCCGTACGCGCGCTGCGAGTCGGACATGTTGATGGGATGCGCCATGCTGATGTCGGTGCCAGACTCCAGTGGATGACGTCATCACCCATACTTGTACGCAGCAACTCACCGTAATGTACGCGCCGTACGCGCGCTGCGAGTCGGACATGTTGATGGGATGCGCCATGCTGATGTCGGTGCCAGACTCCAGTGGATGACGTCATCACCCATACTTGTACGCAGCAACTCACCGTAATGTACGCGCCGTACGCGCGCTGCGAGTCGGACATGTTGATGGGATGCGCCATGTTGATGTCGGTGGCGAGTTCCGCAGGCCAGCTGTCCGGTACCACCGCGTCTGGTGTGCCCAGACTCCAGTATACCTGTACCGATATACGAATATTTAGTGTGTTAATTGGAAATACGGTACGTTAACAAAGGGCACATTAAGCTTCTTCACAGGGAACATTTGCTGTATAGTATTTTCCCCCATATTTTAGATTTGATTTTAAACATTAACTACTTTAGCTTCCAAAAGCAGATGAAACTATAATGGTATTAACATGGAAACTATAATGAAAATTGGGATTAAAATGTAAGAGATTCTACTCTATGACCTTACTACTCAACTCTGTAACGTTACAATTATAATACGCGAATGTGTCATGTAATTGCACGTGACTGTACCTTAGCTTATCAAGGATGATATGGAATAGGAAATCTCTGAAGCTGTGATATATTTTATTTCGCGAACAGTCGCAAGGTACCAAGTAGTTAAGTAAAGAGCACATAAGTATGTGTCTGTTAAGTAATTAATACACAGTTACAATTACTCGTCGTGCAGTTACTTGTGTTCGACTAGTTAATCGATTGCTTTTATAGCTTTCATGTCACTTTAGCTTACGACATTTTATTTATTTTTTTATTTACTATCAGTAACAAGTTTAAGACTTTTAATTATTTCTCACTTTTTGTAAATACTGAATAGTTATGTGGTAACTTACACTTTGTGCCTATAGTGACGACCTGTTTGGCGCAGGGGTACTAACCCCACCTTCTGCGCCAGAGGTCCCGGGTTCGATCCCCGGACAAGACAAATATTTGTGTGCATGAACATGTCTATTTGTCTTGGTCTGGATGTTTATTATGTATGTATTTACAAAAAAAAAGTATATAAGTATGTTTATCCGTTATCTAGTATCCATAACACAAGTTCTTCATGATACTTAACGTGGGCTAGATAATTGATGTATTAAAAAAAAATAAAAAAAAAATAGGTAAAGTCAAAGTAATTACTGGAGTATAAGTCATTACTTGAGTGTCTTTAAAGTTTTTATACAATAAACACGGATTTAGATTAAGTACGAATTGACAAAAGTAAGAATACTTGATGCAAAGCTACTTAAAGCAAATGATAGTAAAATAGTGTTGAAGATTAATGACATCGTGTACCTACTCCTTAACTGTAAACTCGTTAACGGCTATGTTTTATCATAAATTGAAAGCATAAACAACTCCTCAGAATGTGTTTTATTTGATGTTTCTTTAATAATAGTTGAGGCAACAACAACTTTAATGAACAAACTATCCATGTCAGCTACTGAAGCCGACCGCGTCGTTTGAGCGAATTTCCCAACTAATTCTAGTTAAGTTCCCTTTCTTGACTGGCACCGGGTTGCACGTAACTTGACTTAACTCAGTTAACTTTAGCTTAGCAAGCTAATCACGACGCCATTGTGTCTTTACGAAGAATTACTAACTTTATCCAGTAAATGTGTAACGATTGCGAAGTAATTACATTTATTTTGTGCTTGCTAATTTGACTTCTGAAAATCTTTTTTTTATACTGGCAGAAATCCATTTGCCGAGTTTTATATTGCAAACCTTTTTTTTTTTTTTTATGAACGACGGTGAGACTCTTAGCCTTCATCATACCTGATGTTAAGTATTGATAAGGCTGAAGATGGAAGCGAGCCTCTCCCGGAATCCTCAGTCACTGAGGAACTGGCTATCTTATCTTAAACTGCCGGAACACAATAATGTTACACCTTACATGTTACACCAATGGTATCTATCTAAGATTTGATAGATTAAGAGATAATAGCGTAAATTAATTGAGGTGCGATAGGGACTCTTTCGAAGAATAAAAAAGCTATGCTTTAAGTTTGAAGATTTATATATGATAGGTACAGTCAACAGCACAACGGCTTTCCACTTTGACCTTGTGAGCGCCCTTACGTAGCTCGTAATAGCGGCGGTTTTGGTAGTGCAAATGAAAAGCCGTACGTGCTGTTGACCGTACATAACTATGTCCCCGGTAATTTTTACTGTCATATTTCCATGCAAATTGTAACCCTAACCACCAGTTGATAAGAATAAACGTTCTATCTATTTAAGCATTGTATTTATAGTAGTTCTATTATGATGAAAATTTAAATATTTAAAGTAAACTCAAATATAACTTCTGATTATAACGTTTTTTTCCATTTCGTCTCATTACCACTACAAGCAAGGACAGACCTTGTGGAGTATCACGGACGCGACAGTTATTTTTAACTTAACATAATTGTCGTTGCATGATAAATGCATTTTATATTAAATGTTTACGGTTCAAAATAGAACAATCGATACTATTTCGAGGGCGTGTGTCATTGAGCTTGTTTAGTAGTTAAACAGTTTAATATAGAAATCGAAATAAAATACAATGATGAACTTACATCGAATATCTTCCCCAAGTCTGTGGCAAGGCAGGAACAGTTGTAGGCGACGATACCCAGCTCTTTTACCTATTACAGAATCCAATATTACTAGATATTTCATGATAATAGTATTTTCAATACAAATTCAACTCTGTCTTACCCCCGTTTCCACTGGCAAAACATGTACAAGAAAACATGTAGTAAAATCTTGGACGAAGTGGTTAATTCGTCCAAGCGTAAAATATAGTAAGGCCGCTGAGAGGATGTCCATTGGATGGATTTCTTTATTCCCATGACTTGCTTTGACTAGTTCACTGGTAACGTCCGTGGAGGTTTATGACGCTGTATGTTGAAATACAGGCTTAGCCTAGTTCGGCAGCAGAGGCTTATAAATATTAATATTTGTACACATGTCCTAGTTCTAACTTGGTTATTTGTAACAATATGTAACTCTTTTGGTCAATAAACAATAAACATTATCTTATTGGCTCTCGATAGGAGCTTTCAAATAATGAATTCTCTCAGTGCAGTCGCATTATAGGTTTACAAAATGTTTTCTTGTGACTGTTTCGCCTGTGGAAACGGTGGGTAAGACATCTACATAATATGTAATAATAAGATGAATAATAGTTATTTTCACCTCACACGCTCGGATGAGGTGGTTTTGTCATTAAGTTTCATCGTAGAAAATCGCTTTTTGCGGCCTAGCGCGGTAAAGTACTTTTTTAATTTAATACCTAAAAATATGTCATAATGCGTTCCGAATCGCACTATTAACTTTTTTTTATTTAAATAGCTTTGAATTAATTATAATACTCCGTTTTGGTTTTATTATATTATTTTAGTTAATTGAATCATAAAAACAATAACGATAAGATTAAACTATTTGTCATAAGAATTTTATATTAGGCTGGGTGAGATTTCACAACCTATGATTGGATTTCGAAACGTGACATAAATCTTTATTTTTAAATTTTCTTTGTCTTGTACCTCATGTCAGTGTCGACATTTACGGAATCGTTTTTATTGTTATTTATAAGTAACAATATATTCCTACTTTAAATAATTAATAACAATATATTCCTACTTTAAATAAAAAAAACTTTGAATTAATTATAATACTCCATTTTTTATTATTTTAGTGTTTTATTTCATTAAAACAACGAGAATAAGGTATATTTAGATTAAACTTTATGTTTAAAGAATTTTTTACCGGAAGTTGACCGCGGAAACAACCATAAAATGTTCCTCGCTGTTGTGAGGTGAAAAATTGTGTGTTGCGCTCGGCAGAAAAGTTTTTAGCGTCTTGTACCTTTGAAATCATCTCTTCGCTCAGGATTAATGCTAGAATCCTAGCTATTTAAAATAAGTTTAAAATGTAACAAAAAAGTCAATAGTGCGATTCGGAACGCATTATGACATATTTTTAGGTATTAAATTAAAAAAGTACATTACCGCGCTAGGCCGCAAAATGCGATTTTCTACGCGGAAACTGAATGACAAATCCTCCTTTTCCGAGTGTGAACTGAAATAAATATTTCTTACACTTACACCAATTAACCTAGCTCCAAAGCACTGTAACGCTTGCGTTATAGGATACTAGAGTAACGGATATAAATACATATTATTTACATATATAACTATTTATGTGTAGAAATATATATAAACGTCCATGACTCAGGTACAAATGCTCGTATTCATCATCAAACATTTGCCCCTACCGGGATTCGGACCTCAGATTAGGCAACACCTTGAAACCGGTCTTTGTAACACACTACCACGGAGGTCGTCAAAAGGGAGGTGTATGGATTATACACTATATTACTATATTAATATAATTACACTATATATCTGATTCAGGCTGAAAGGGTTTTTTAATTCAGTACCAATTTTATCTTTGTAAATGATATTTTCAGTTGAATACATTTTTATTACTTTCTTTCTTACCTGAGTTAGAGACCGCCAGTCCATGTTGGCACTACCAATGTAAAAGTGTGATCTATCTACAATCCAAAATTTGGTGTGTAATACTCCATTCCCAAGTAGCTTGGAAAAGTTTAAGCTCCGCACCTATGACAATACGTTTAAAAGTATGAATAGTCAAAATCGCATCTCAATTGCGTTTCAATTGCATTGCATTTTACAGTGTAGAAACAAGAAATATGTAAAAGGAAATTACAGTCAAAACATGATTGAAATACGATTGTGGATTGATGTTAGCAGAATTGGCCCTTGATCTATAATAAACATTTTGTTTAGTTTTGAATAATTCTGCCTTATTTTAATTTTTATACAGGGTGGAAAAAATCTATGGGCCCTGTAGGGGGTAGAGCATGTACTATCGGATCATTTTTCTAATACCGGTATTGTTTCGATATTTGATTAAAAAATATCGAATTTTCGATATTTCGATATCTTTCCGATATTTTTGCAAAAAAATAGTATTTTTCATTAAAAGAACTAAAATTGGAACAAATCAAGCCTTTATTTAATAATTAAAACAATTTTAACGATTTGTAATTATATTAACTACTAACTTGACATGACACATTTCAAATTAAATAAGCCTAACGCGCAAAAATAACCTGTTACATACAATCAGTAGAAACATAAACATAAGTAAGCTATACTTATTTATAGGTAGGTATAAGTTTTATGTTTATTAGAAAAAAAACTCATAAATCTCAACACAAATATAAAGATCGCAAACGAATAAAGTAATATATTATGGATTAAAGGAACTTTTTTTTAAGACTAGCTAGAGAAATACGAGTATTTAAATAAAATAAAATAAATCTTTCTGATAAACTGCTGAACATACTCTACTAAACTCTACTTAGCAAAAAAAAAACAACATAATTATAAAGATCTTACTTAACCCAACAATTAAAGGGACTTTCATTTCTAAGACCAGCTAGAGATTAAAAATTATTAGAAATATTAGGACCAAATAATGATTTTAAAAATAAATCAGCCTTGCTTTGGCATACATTAATATCAATAATGCACATACAATCGTGGTACCTAATGATTGTACAGTATAGCCACTGGAGCCTCTTTTATAAGAACGTTTTAAGACTTCGTCGTTGACGGCAATGGTAGTTGATTTGAATGAGATCGAGCTTGTTGGAATAACGACCGCAAAAAGCAAAGTGCATCCAAAGTATTATCTTTAAAAGATGACCAAATCTTATTACAAGTGTAGGCAGCGATTCCCTATCCTAATACAATGTAAATTAAAATTGTTTTTAATGCTTTTAACTAGTCTCTTACAATCAGTCAGACATTTGTTGTTTGAATTTCTCAAGTCTTAAATTTTGAAACTACAATATCGAAAAACCGATATTATTTGATTTCAAAACCGGTTTTGCAATATCGGATATTTTCTCCGATATTCCGGTTTTTCGATATTATCGAAAACCGATATCCATGCTCTAGTAGGGGGGAACTACCTTAAATCCTTTAAACATTTTACAGAAAGGAAACATTCCTTTTTTTATTAAAAGAAAAAACTGCATTCAGAGATTTTTGTACATTTTTCAAAAGAGCCTTGAAAAATAAAGTAATGTTTCCTTTCAGTAAATGTTTAAAGGATTTAAGGTAGTTCCCCCCTACAGGGCCCATAGATTTTTTCCACCCTGTATAAACCAGATTTCTTATATTTCAACAATATCGAAACTGTTGTGTCACTTGGGAAGGAACTGACCTCTAAAACACAAGTTTACTTAACTTAGAAGTCAGGGCTTTAACAGTTTTGTAATATTTAGAAATTTGTTGCAATATTTTTTTTTTCATTTTTCAATATAACAAGCAATCAGTGGCGAAGGGTCCATATATACCGATACCCATCGGCTCCCCTTTTAGTAATCCTACCCCAGTGGGTAGTGTCGGCTTAGAATAGCACTACCCCCTCTCATCCCGTGGGTGCCGTAAAAGACGACTAAGGGACTCAGCCTTCATTAGACGGGCAGCAGCGTCTCCTACAAACTTGGCCATACTGCGATCGCCAACCGCCTGCCAAGCGTGGCCCCCCCCCTTTTGGGGGAGGCCTATACTCAGCAGTGGGTGTTATGTGGCTGAGACGACGACGACGACCTCAGTGATCTACTATGCAAATCACAATAATTATTTGTTACCAATTAGTTAAAAATACGTAGCTGCCAGGTAGTTGCAAAGTGAACAAAATGTTAAGTTTCCATGTTAATTATTGTCTGATTTGAGGATTTTTCTAAGTCCGGCTTACCTTAGTCATATTTCAACCCCTCGCCACTGCAAGCTACACTTAAAACCTATGGCTCGCTGTCACGCTCAGAAATAAAGATTTGTAATGGTGTCACTTACCTGTGCAGCTTTTTTCTTAACTAAATATTCTGTATCTACATTAGGAAATAACTTAGTGGGCCAATTTTGAGCAATTTTTAAATTAATGTTTCTTTTTGACCCAGCAGCATATAAAGCTTGGAACACTTGCTCACCCTGAAATATTGTTGAAGCATTAATGATTGCGACAAATTACATGTTTCCAATAATAAGCAGTGTTCATTATAGCTTAATGATAGCATACATATGTTCATGGGGATTCAGTCTATTGAAGGACATTGCTGTAATTAGTTGTGTGAGACTGTTATATTTAGAGATATTTAACTAAAGTAGCAAGAACATAGTTAACATTAAATGAACAGATTGTACACAATATACAATTCAACTGAAAGTAGAGGATTTTAGTGCCCTTCCATTTTTTGACCAAGTTTGAAACTTGGCACAATTGTTCCCTGGGTCAAAATAAGCCAATTCAGAACAGTAGCCCTCTCTCTGGCGCCGAAGGGTCCCAGGCCAAAGAAGTACTTCTCCACCCGGCTTCATTACAAAAATAATATCTGTCCATGTTTAGCTAATAGGTCAAGTTTAGTATAATTTTCTTATAAATCGATGGCCAGGAATTTATTTCTGCTAAAAAAATTAATTTCTCAATTAGTTTCTTAAAAATTACACTATATTAATAATTTACAATTATATTTTTTTACTTTAAGTCGCTGTAATTAATAAACTAGTGTTTTTATTTGCAAACAAAAAATATAGTAGTGAAGCCTATTTAATGGAGATTCAAAGAAATATAACTTTTAAGCACCGTTACCATTAAGTAGCGAAAAAACATTTGTGAACGTCGCGCACCACCAATTTGTTTTTCACGGTAACAACCGAATAGCGTATTCTGAGAGTTAGTCCGAAAGGATTTGTTGGACCGATATAACATTATGAGGTGTTATTAGATTCGTTTTGATTGTAGGACATAATATTTTAGTGTGACGTCAGCGTAATAAAAAAAAGGGAAGGAGGAAAATGTATTCTTAACTTTAACTTACAACAATTTGAATATTAAAAGAAGGCCAAAATATTCAACAAAATACTTTTTATGAAGATTTTGACAGGAACATAATAATTATTAACTTAATTTGAATAAACGATACTTGCGCCCAGACAATTTCCTACACAGAGGCAAAGGTCAGTACATTTTAGTGCTCTCTTTCAGCAATTGTATCGCGTTTTGCATCCCGCTTTGCATTTACATCAATAGAAAGGGGCAACAGTTCTATTATTATTACACTACCAACATGGTTTAATGTTTAACTAATCTGTGTTAATCCTAAAGTCAACACGAATCTAATGACACCCCATATGTTATATCCTCAAACAAATCGTTTCGCCTGACTCCCAGAATGCGCTCTGCGGTTGTTACCGTTGACGGTGCGCGACATTCACAATTATTTATTTCGGAACTAATTGTTGGCGAAGGTACTTAATGTTATTTTTTTTAATGAACATTAAATAGACTTTACTTCTCAATTTCTTGTTTGCAAATAAAAACACTAGTTTATCAATTACAGTGACTTAAAGTAAAAAAACAACAAATATATTATTTTATGATTTTGTAATTTTTGCATTTTTCAATGCTATTTTTATACTTACGGTAAATTTCTAGCATTCCTAGCATTGATATGACAAAGCTGGCCTACAGCGTATTAAAAATATAAAAGTATTGGAGAATTTCGACGGTGGTTCGCAAGTCTCGGTATCTCAGCGGTTAGAGCATTGGACCGGATTTCCAAAGGTCGCGGGTTCGATTCCCGTCTGAGAATTCACTTGTGGCCGAGTTAATTTTTTTCCAATATTTTTCTATTTAAAATTTACCATAAATATATTATTGTCTAAGTTTTAAGAAACGACTTAAGAAATACCATTTTTAATACCAGTATTGATTTTTTTGTCATCGATCTATACGAAAATGACACCAAAGTTGACCTATTAGCTAAACATTGTCAGTTGTAATTTTCGGAATGTAGCTGGGTGCTTCAGTGCTTTGACCGGGCTACTCCGGCACCAGAAAGAGGGGCCCCGGTGACTACCGATCTCATCCGGCTTATTTTGACCCATCGACTGTGCCAAGTTTCGTAATAATCGTTTTGGATAAACCAAATGCGATCTTCGTTATTAGCAGTAAAAAAAATTGACGGCGCGCGACGTTCACAAATTTGTTTTTGCTTTTATTGTTAATCCATCATGTAGGTTTTACTATTATATTTTTTGTTTGCAAATATAAACACCAGAAATGAATTCCTCGTCATCGATTTATACGAAAATGATACCAAACATGACATAAATCGCTTTGGATAGACCCACATAATGTGCTCTTCGATTATAAGCGGTAAAAAAATCACAAATTTTTTTTCGCTACTTATTGGTCATAAAGCTGCTTAAAAGTTATATTTTTTGAATCTACATTAAATAGGCTTTACTACAATATTTTTGTTTGCAAATAAAAACACTGTTTTATTACTTATAGTGACTTAAGGAAAATAAATATAATTGAACATTTTGAATATAGTGTAATTTTAAAGAAATTAATTGAGAAATTCCATTTTTTTATAGCAGAAATGAATTTCTCGTCGTCGATTTATACGAAAATGATACCATACTTGACCTATTAGCTAAACATGGACAGTTATAATTTTTGGAATGAAGCCCGGCTTAGCGGTAATTTGGCCCCCTCTGGCACCAAAGTACCGCTCCGCTACCGCTGGCTACCGGGGGCTACCGATCTTAATCGGCTTATTTTGACGCAGGGAACAACTGTGCCAAGTTTCATAAACTTATTTTTACTATTTATAAGACTATATAAAGTAGTTTACAAATGCAATACGAGAGGAGCTCAGTGGCGCAATAGTTTGCGCGCACGGACTGCGATCGTGGCGGTAAAGTAACTTTTGCAATGATCAGTCATGGGATGGGTGACCAAAAATTTATCGTCGCGAGCTGGTCCCGGCTGCATTCACAGTCGTTAAATTAAAACCCACCAATTCACATTAGGTCCGCGTTTTGGATCATGCACCATTCTCTTTATTATATCCATGCATAAGGAAGACCAATGCCCCCACAGTGAGGATATGGAAATGGCTGAAGATGCAATACCGATGAATCAATAAAACTTACCTCGATTGAGGAATTATATGGATAATCTTCATTAAACCTAAGGCTCCAGTAAAAGGATGCTATTTCAATAGATGTTTGAGCTTCATCTATTAAATCTAACCACACGTTTTTGGTAGGAAGATGTGTCATGTTTGGAGGGTACATGTGACCCTCTGGTATACTCTCAACTAATGATAACCTGTAATAATAATTTCAGTTAGAGTATCAACTAACTTTATACATTATAAACTACCCAAAAGTTTAATCACAAGCAAGGGTTGAGAACAAAAGCTCAACGTAAGCACTCTAACTGTATTAATAATAAACTTTATGTAAGCTAGGAAAAGTTACTCTGTGTTTTGCTGCTCACCCGAGTTCTTTTCGCAATAACACGTGTTGTGAGACTCCATTTTTAACTCAATCTACCGTACAATTTCTACATAATTACAAAATATATTTACTTGACATTGGCAAAATTCGCTGAGCACGCCATTAATTAAGAAAGAAGAAGAAGAAGAAATAAGACAAAACACTGACTAACTACTCCAAGCTCACACCGAGTTTATTAGTAAGGTGATATGATTATTAAACATGCAAACATTTTGCTAAATCTATCAACATTAAATATGCAGTTCAATTTTAATTAAGTGATCTTTTCCAATTATTCAGAAACTTAAGTTTTTCATATGAAATAAATACTTAGTAACATTTGCTTGCCCTTCTCAATCAGATCAGATCACAGAGTGGTTGCTGTTGTGTTCTCTTCCAAAGCTTTTAAAGTTTGAATATTTCAAAGTCTACAATTATTTAGATGGCAAAGAAAATATAA
Organism: Chrysoteuchia culmella; assembly: GCA_910589605.1. Taxonomy (NCBI): domain Eukaryota; kingdom Metazoa; phylum Arthropoda; class Insecta; order Lepidoptera; family Crambidae; genus Chrysoteuchia; species Chrysoteuchia culmella. Next base: position 17,075,779 of record OU342653.1, read on the forward strand.
TTAACACATCATAATAGGTTTTCTGCACTCCCTAATACATATTATATCTAGTCTTTTTCAACTAGGATGATTTCTGTGACACTTCAAAGTTTGTCCGAATCGCGTATAGCAAAATATATTGTAATATACATACTGTAGCAATATAATAAAAAAAATTCAAACTACACCTCTGGAAATATATAGTAAAATCAACGTCTAATTATTACATTTTAATTGAATACGAAAGAAAAATATTTAATTTTTAGAGTAGCAGTTGCAGCTGTAGTGAAGGACAACTGATTTGGAACAGAATCGGCTGCTGCCGCTGTTCATTAGTCGATAACAGTGAAAAGTAGGTAGGTACATTAAATTTTTAACAAAACAAAACTTAGCATGTTTTTGATGCTACAAATCAAATGTTTTTACTGTCATTATTAAGTAAATTATTAAGTTTAATTAGGATGATAAAAGTTATGCTCTGTAACTGGGTTCCACGTGGCCGGTATAGTAGTAAAATATGTTGCAATTACTCCAAAAGTAGGTATAGTCACGTGAAGTAACATGGAAACACTAAGCAACATTGTCACATTAAATATTGAATGATATTTGCGGACGAGAGAGCTTTGTTTCCATGTGTGTCAATGCAATAAGGTTGTATAGTGTATATGTCGCAGTCATCTGGTTAAATCAGCCATTTGATTGGAAGGCTAGCCTGTTAGTTAAACGCCGGGATTCAATTGCATGCCTAGGCCAATCGTTGATTGAACTAGCATCACTTAACGCTTGCTGCTCCAGTGGCAAAAAAGTTTTATTAATATCAATATTGATATAATAAAAATATGCCTGATATTACACCGCCGGCTACAACTTTCCCCAAATAGTTTGAGTCTATAATGACATATCATTTAATGAGATCGCTAAATTTGACGTTCAGCCAAGTTGTTAAATGTTTCATTCAACAACTTGGCTAGTTGTCCCTTAGCCATTTCATTGAATGCTGGCGTTAATTTAACGTGCTAGCCCTCCAATTGAAAAATATCAATAGATAAGTCGATAGGATTTCAAAATGGGACATGTCTAGAACTGTCAAACTTGAAACAACACAGTAATCATTCTAGTTGAAAAAGACTATAAACTATATAAAATAAGTTTCAGCACTCACCTACACTCATCTGAGCAATGCAAAGCAACGGGAGTGCTGGGAGTGGCCAATTGCACGACGTTGGGCTGGTCTAGCAATGGCACCAGCACCACCAGAACGATCAGCACTATCACTATCGACACCGGTATGCAAGAGGGACGACACCAGATGCTCTTTTTCTTTCTTCTTTAAGTATTTGTTAAAAAAAAAACAAAACAATTTTATACTAATTAACATATGTTATAAATGTTATAAACAGTCAACAGCACATTAAGGGCGCTCTTATGATTGAAGTGTAAAGGCTAGCGCATATATACAACTTTTAGTTGAACAACTATTTTGTTGCGAATCATAAGTTTATAGGAATGTATTGAAGCACATACTCTCAGTTCAATAGTCGTTTGACACAAAAGTCGACATCAACTTTTCCATAGACTAAACTGTTTAGTTGTGTGAAAATCGCGAGAAGTACACAACTTGACAAAACAGCGTTGATGGTAGAGTTGCATATATGCACATATCATATTATATATTTAATAGATCTTGACAGCGGTTTATCAATATGGGCCCTACTTTACTACTGGTTGATAAATAGGTACTTAGGTGGCTAATTAAATATTTTTTACTTATAGAGGAACCTACAATAATGTAGGTTCCTAATATACTCACTTATCATTGTAACTATTTCCGTTTTCATCCCGCATCATGAATATCTGTTCCCACTGCTCCAATTCTTCATCAGACGACGAAGCGTTCCCCACACTCCCTGACTCTAGCACAGTCTAAAACAACAATTTAACTTTGTTTTTTAAAACGGTTACTTAAAAACTAAGAAATCAATAGGTATGAAGAGATTTTGTTCAGAATTAATAGGTACATGATAAATTGAGTTTCAATAGAAACGGGAAACAAACTTTTAATTGAGTCAGCAGACGTTTCGGCAATTTAAGTAAGTACTCCATGTTTCATCAATGTAACAATAAAATATATTTTAACCGAGTAAAACAAAGACATTCGCCGATTAACAAGAACAAACAAAGAAATCTAAACACTGAAACTGGCTGGAGGAATTTTGTTTGAATTTTAATGACAGTACGACAACAAGACAGACATAACAAAACAAATGAAATGACTGCTGACGCTGACTGCCATTAATGACAATCTGCAGGAAGTGACGATTTTTGACGTTAAAACTTTGTTTTTAGCAGTTCGCAGTCAGAGATTTAATCTAAATCGATCGATTAAATTAAATATAATTTTAATTTATTTTCATTTTAGTTGATGTGAATTGTTTTAAACACTTTAAATAACACTTTTAAAACATAAACAAGATTTTGTAAGTTTAGTAAGCACGTTTCTTTCATAAACGAAAATATATCTAAATAAAAATCCGTACATTTCTTTTGTACTAACCATGTATGTTGTTAAAAGTTACACTAGGTTATCAACAAAAGTAAACCTTTACGGAAGTGAAAATCACATTCATCACGAAAAGAACTGAATAAAACTCCATCACGAATAGAACACGTCGTATATAACTGCATTTTCGTGTATCCTGTCGTCCCTTTACGAACCGTGCAGGCGCATTAGTGGCAAAAATATTACTGCAAAGCAGATGACGTCGGCAACAACCGCATTGTGCATGTGCATTTTAAATACTGGGTTAGTACAGTCCATTAAGCTATTCAGGGCAAAACTTTTCGAGCAGATACCATTAAGCCGTCATAGTTAGTTTTATATACATACATAACTTAACTTTTTTCCTCCTTCTATTGTAAGTAAATAAAGTCATTAAAAATTGTTTGATAAATTGTCTACTTTCCACGGATAGTTTGTTTACATGAATTAGGTACCTACTTACATGTTTTTTTTCTGATTTGTGTTTAAAGTTTTGTCTAAATTCAAGCAGTTTATATTAAGGAGTATGAATAGTTTATTATAAGTTCGATTTGTTTCCTTACCTTAAAAACTCGGTTACGACACAGAACTCGCGTGTTTACTGGTTATACAATACATACATGACAATTAATATCCAAATGACGGCTATTACGGTTACGGGTTCACGAATTTTTCACAATCCTGGCGTGTAGAGCCGCCTGTCGTCTATTTTGTACTGTGACTTTCGGGTATTATTTCACACCAACTTGTGTAAGTATATCTTTTACTTTTTCACATTTTACAGCGATACTCACTAACTACCTTTTCCGAAATTCAAGTAAAATAACTGATTTGCTTTCAGTTGTACTCACTCACTGCTACATACATTGGTAAAAAATAATGATTTTGTTGTACAGCTTTTCATAGCAGTGACTTTGCATGACATCGGCTAAAAATTGTTTTATTCATTGGTGAACAAGTTATTCAATCAAAAGAAAATTAAAGATTAGTCGAATGACTCATCAACTTGAATGTATTATGGGTGTAGCACTAAAATTAGTTATAGTACTTGACTTTTGGCGGGAACAAATAAAACTTTGAAAGTTGGTCAATCTTCAAGACAAGAATAAAATAAATAGGTACCTATGATCAATGATTATATACCATATATAATCATTGATCATATAATCTAATATGTTGAAAAACAAATCTTCGTTTTATAAATACTTAAGCCATATTGACGATGATAATTAACAAAGGAATAGACGTATTTTAACCGACTTCAAACAAGGAGGAGGTTATGACACGGACCCATAATACGTAAGTATTACCTACCTACATAAAGTATACGTAATAAAAAATGAAACAAGTGCAAGTCGAACTCGCACATGAAGGGTTTCGTCTCTCACCCAAGGTTGCCTGGATGAGATTTCTATGTAGCAATAAGACCGCCTATTGTGCGTTTTCTCTGTATGTGTTTGTTTTTGTGTCGTGTGCAATGAAGTTTCTATTATTATATTAAATACACCTACCTACCCAAAATGTCACTATAATTTTTCGCCTGCAAAAATAACTTTGTTTTTCATAGTGTCTGTATGAATGAATGAATGAATATTTGCGGTTTTGGCAAATGTGCTTTAGCTCTGAAACTGCATAATATATTTCGTTCAAATAATTTTCGTTGAAAGTTTTTATAAAGGTCTATATTTTTTAAAATTAATTTTAAGCATATTTTTTTTTTTAGATTTTTCACTTTCTTATTTTAAAAGTTAGAGGGGGGGGGGGGGACACACACTCATTTTTTCACTTTGAAAGTGTATATCATTCAAACGGTTGGCTTTGAGAAAAAAACTGATTTAAAAACCTCAATATAATTTTTAAAGACCTATCTATAGACACCGCACACGTATAGGTTTGATGAAAAAAAAATTCAGTAACAGTTAATTAATATATTTTTTGATTTTTGTGTAAAAACCGTAAAGCGGTTTACAGAATACATCTACCTACCAAGTTTCAACTGTGTAATCCTCATAGTTTTGGAATAAAGTGGCTGTGGCATTTTACCGCTTTGGAAGTGTATATCTTTTAAACGGTTGATTTTGAGAAAAAACTGTTATAGGAACTTCAATGTAATTTTTAAAGACCTATCTATAGATATGCCTCAAGTATAGGTTTGATAAACATATAAATAAATTCTTTCAAATCCCTTCGGGAAAAATGTTATATAAACTATAACTGACAACCATATTTCGTTCAAACCAATTTTCGTTGAAAGTTTGTATTAAGATCTACAGTACAGCATATATATATTTTTTTAATTTTTCACTCTCTTATTTCAAAAGTTAGAGGGGGGGACACACACACAATTTACCACTTTGGAAGTGTACATCTTTCAAACGGTTGACTTTGAGAAAAAGTTGTTTTAGAACCTCAATGCAATTTTTAAAGACCTATCTATAGATACCCCACACATATAGGTTTGATGAAAAAAAAAATTCAGTGTCAGTTCCATATGGGGAGCCCCCCCTTAATTCATATTTTTTTTTTAAATTTATGTAAAAACCGTAAAGCAGTTTACAGGATACATCTACCTACCAAGTTTCAACTGTGTAATCCTCATAGTTTTGGAATAAAGTGGCATGTGACATACATCGATTTGGCCGAATCTATAATGGTTTCGTTTTTTGCCTTTAGGCTACGAAACCCTAAAAAACACTAATTAGCTTACACCAAGCAGAATGAAAAGGTCATTCGAAAACATAAAAGACTCTAATCTTGAAATACTGCTTCCATCCATCATAAATTCGTTATGGTCTATAAAACGGACTTCAATTACGTAGATGAAATTTAAAATGGCAACTATACTATAGTGCTTTGTTTAGATACGGGGTGTACCGATGTAAGTTACCCCATAAAAATGCCATAAAGCCATTGAGCCATAAAATTTTAAGTGAACTGTAATATGTACCTAGGTTATGTAGGTACTTACCTAGCATAATGTTGCCTACCCAAATCACAAACGGTTACTATAAAATGTAAAATTGGTTACTTGATAAAAGCTCTGGAAAGCAACCTTAAAGAGCCGAAATAGCATGTATGTATAGAGATATTTACCTCAAAAAAAAAAACATTTATTTAGTCAGGCTGTTACAAGCACTTATGAACGTCAAAGAAGCTACGCCATCGGTTCACAAACCCTACGTCTGGAAACCTTGTAACAAGAAGAACCGGCAAGAAACTCGTCAAGGGCTGTATTTTTCTCCCTGTTTTATTTCATACAGAGTCGTCAAATTGAAAAGTGACCTTAACAAATCAGTAAGGTCAATTTCCATCACAAAAAAGAATACTAATTATAATAGTACATTTTACGGTTAACCTAACTAAAAACCAATTTTCAACTCGCAAAGAAGGAGGTACTTCAGGTACTTATGTTAAGGTGTATAAATATAAAAAAAAATTAATGGAAACAGAAAAAAATAAAGATAAAACTAGTAGAAGTGAGAGGAATACTAGTTAAGTTCGACTTAGTTACACACTTTGTAACAGTCTTGTAAATTATAAGCTAATAAATTAGCTGACTTTATCATATATTTTTTAGGCAGATTCATATTATCTGGAGTCAAAATAAAATTGTTAATAAATTTATTAAAGTCAAAATATAAAATAACGACACTATGACGACAAATCAAATCCTATTCATATTTAGGTCAGAGATTCGTTTATTCTCATCCCTGTTTAAAATGGCAAAGCAATAATTATCATTCTGCATCTTTTGTTTGATTGCAATTTCAATAATTTATTTACATTTTAAAGTATACCTATCCTTTCTTGTTAATTTGAAATTGACTACATAATATTACTAAAGTGTTGTTTTCATTTATTTGGGATTCATCAATTTTTATAACATTTTGGCTAAAAGACTGGCACGAAAATTAAAATAATTATTTTGTCAAGATTATCTCTAAAAATTTATCCAAAACCTTGACCTATTTTGGCTGAATACATAATTGTCTGACAATTATAACTTAATACAGGCTTAAAACGAACAGTATTGACTCAATCTTATTTTGAGAGACCAATGTATGAATTGATTCTATAATACTTGTGTTTAAATTTATTGATTCTGAATGTTGCGATAAAGAGCAACAATTTATTCCTAGACTAGCAGAATTAAATTGAGTCTGACTAACGAGTCATACCTATCTGCATTATAATTACAGAGCTCTACCAGCTACTTCGCTGACCGAATCTCTTTTTGCGCACTCAAGTACGGATTAAGTAAATAAAACTTAGCCGTGTGGTGACGACCTTTTTTTTGTTTTGATTGAGGGGAATGCGTTTAGAATACCGGACTGACGAGTCCGGCACCCTATCCCCCGGCGCCGCCCCCCGACACCCCGTCGAGCCTAGTAGGCTCAGCGGGGGTTCGAGAGAGAAGGGAGGGGGGGCACTACCAGCTAAACCCCTCATTTCTTGCCCTCTCACCGCCGGTGTGGTAAGTAACGACCTAAGAATACAAGTGTCACCACTCCACCACTCCCTTACATGCCTAGGATGTCGTAAGAGTCGACTAAGAGGTTCGACGCATTGAACACCCGTGCGAGAGAAGGAAAACTTGTAACAAACCCTCTACCAACCCATTTAGTGGTCTTATAGACTATCTGTCCATGAAATCTATAAAATCTAACACAAACTACTTATTACTGCAACTGCGCCAAAATATCGGGTCTCGTCTCGACAGCAAATACAAACGTAGTAAAAATCCATTTTTTCGTAATAAATGATAGTGATAGAACATGAAGGATTTATGTTTATTATCACTACTTTTAATCATGCCTACTTTAATTAAGTATAGGTACCTATTATGTGGTGAGGTCGCAGTCAGGGGGGCTATCGCGTAAAAAATCTGGGTATGGATATGGGCTTCATTTGACAGTTGAAGCTCATAAAATTACCATAATGGTAATTTATCTGTCAAACGAAGCCCATGTCCATATTTTTTACGCGATAGCCCCCCAGATCTCTACAACTTTACGACTATATAATTACAGTGAGTATTATGTAATAGGTACTTACTAGGTATCTACGTGTTACTAGAATTTTAGTATGTTTACCTATATTAAGTTTTACCTATCCACACAAATCCTACACAAACAACGAGTAGTAAATTGTTGTATAACGGTTAAACTTTGCGTGCAACTCGTGCAAATGTACGGTCAACAGCAGGTTCAAAGATGGCAAACTCATCCAATCGACTTTGACCTTTAACGTGTAAGTCATTAGGTCGTACTTGTTGATGAAATTTGACAAATTGTAAGGTCACGTTGCTGTTGACTGTGCATAAAACTTTCACAGCGTTCTGTAAGCACATCAACTCTTTTCCTTGTTCTGTGGGGTATGTCGATTTAAAATTGCGTAAACTCGACTAGACACCGTAATCGACTTCGATTAATTTACACTTAAGTTAAAAAAAATAAGTTAATTTTTTAGGGTTCCGTACCTCAAAATAAAAAACGGAACCCTTATAGGATCACTTTGTTGTCCGTCTGTTCGTCCGTCCGCCTGTCTTCGATTATTTTAGGAACGCGTGGAGGTATCGAGTTGAAATTAAAACCATATATTTAGGTCAACAGTATGTTCAAGTTGTACAAAAACTAAACTTGTAAATTAACGTAAAACAAATAAAATATCGTCTTTTACTTCAAATACAGGAAAATATCAAGAACTGCACATTTGTAATTAAATAAAAAATATAGCGTTTAGTTTTGGAAACTGAATTTCGGGAAAAACTCGGGAACGCGTGGAGGTATCGCACCGCTAATCATCAAGACAATCCTACCGCTGGCCTTTGGGAATCCTTCAAATCTGCCAGAAACCGATGCAATCCAGATGGTTAGAAGAGATAAACGCCGATACATTCACAATAACGTCCTTGAATCTTCTCCTGCTAACATCTGGAAATTTCTTCTCTCGCTTGGAGTTGGTAAACCTCGTGATCCACACAAACCTTCTTTCACGACTAATGAACTCAAGAAGCATTTTTCTTCCGTTACCCCGCTTGCAAGCAGTGTTAGACTTGCAACTGTCTCCAACATCTCTTCAGCTCCTTCTTCTTGTTCAGCACCTGTTTTCTCATTTACCCCTCTATCTGAAGATGAAGTCCGCAAGACTGCTCTTTCGGTCAAATCTAATACTATTGGCTATGATGATGTCAGTCGAACCATGATCAGCATATGCTTGACTGTTTGCTTCCCATATTGACACATATAATTAACTTCTCTCTACTCACCGGTACTTTTCCTACACTATGGCGTAAAGCCATTGCTATTCCTTCGCCTAAGAAAAAATGAGTGGTGTTTTGTATAATAAAAATATTATCTCTTTCTCTCTCTAAATTTGCTAGCAAAAGATATAATTATTTCTTTCGTTTAATATTTAGCATTTATTACGTGAAAAATCTCATCCCAGACCCACCATACCCCTGCGGGTAGGGTGGGGCGGAACAATACCACCGTTAGTAGTGCTGGGATTTGATGGAAAAATAGAAAAATAAATAGGTACCTAACGAATACAAATATTTATTTTATTAAATTGGAAAAAAACGAAACCCGTTCTGGCAAACTCAATTGACAAGAACGGCTTAGTTGCAGACGAGTAGATTTTCGACAAAAAATTTAAATGATTAGGTTGGATTTTATACCTACTATTTTCTAACATTTTAGAGGTTACTATTTGTTCTAATCTAAGTCATCTATTAAATACTTAATTTGTCTTTTTCTTAGCTTAACTAAAATCGACTCTAAGGATAAGCGGCATAAAATAGAGATTAACGCGAAAGGTCTAGCGCGGTAACCGGGTACCGCTCAGTGGTAAATGGGTAGGTTACTAAGTTCTTATGATTTGTTTTACAAATATATTTAGAACAAATGATTTAATAAAAATATCCTAAGTATCAAACTTGTTTTCGTAGTATTATCCAGAAATTATAAAGTAATGTACAAGTAGTATTATCGGTGTTGCTAGTTGTAGTCTAGTCCTACAAGACTGGTGGCGTCCTTAAGTATTACTCTGTGTACTTTGCCAGGCCGATGACCCAAAAAGTTTGCCCCCTATTGTGTTCAGATTGTGTTCTAGAAAGCTTTAAAATATGCACGAGTTTGCGACGTTATCGGGGACCGTACGGGCAACAGCGTGGCATATTGCCCGCGGTTAGGGTTACCTGTACTTGCTATTTTATTCAAACATTCGATTACGTGTCTACCTACCTGAGATACTGCTTTACAGCTTGAGAACGCGAGGTATTAATATTTACAAGTAAGATCTTTGGCATGCATAAATCATTGGACTTATTATCATTATTATTAGGAAAAACGGGATTTTACCATGTTTGTATTTTCTTTCGAGTCCCCGATAAGAAAATACAAACTTTGTAACAATCCCGTTTTTCCTCATATTAATGCTGTAATTTTTTATTTATCTAGGTCTTTACAATACAATATTATTATATACCTTAGAGACTAACATACATAAATATTTAAATACTTTAATATACAAGGTGGAAAAAATCTATGAGCCCTGGAGGTGAACTACCTTAAATCATTTAGTTAGCTCAGTTTACTGAAAGGAAACATTCCTTGATTTTTTTTAAGAAAAAGAACTGCATTGAAACATAAAAAAACGCTTCACACACCCAGGAATGGAATCAGCTAAAATATTAAAAAAAAATAACATTCTGTACTTTAATATCATCAATCAAAAGGATCAACTCTAACAAACATGGTAAGTCAATCATCAACCAGTCATCCCGTGACCACGGCAGCTGAAAAGATGCCGAAACGTCGGGAAAAAAAAACCCCTAAAAAACCTAAAAATACGGACAATTACAACTTAGTTCGTGAAATATAGCGCGTTTGATATCCGTAAAAGTTGTTTTATGTCAATAGTAAATTAAATTAAAGGAAATACATGAACACTAAACTTATAAATTCTATGGGACAGATAAAGCACTTTTATTCAAGGATCTTTTGACTAAATTACAAAAATCGTTGAATGCAGTTTTAAAAAATAAGAGAATGTTTCCTTTCAGTAAAATGGGCTTACTAATTTAAGGTAGTTCTCCTCCAGGGCCCATAGATTTTTTCCACCCTGTATATTATGATAGTGAATTCGTCCAAGGACAGTGACCATGAAAGTTTAAAGTGTTATTGGACTTATTGTATGATCTTTCGATCATATTGGCATCAAGCCCCGGGCTAAGAGACACACACAATAGGTATTCAATTGTTCTCTGGACACCGGTGCCCATATGACGAATTAAATAAGTACATTTAATAATACTCGTTATCTAAATATCGTAAAAAACAAAAGGACGGCAGCAGCAGACTATTGCATTCCCATATTTAATATCGATAATGGCGCTTGCATGTTTGAAAACACCGCACTTACAAAATGTGTGACAAAAAAAATATTATGATTATGTATGGTATGATGTGACCCATGCATGGATGAAGGTACTACCTACAAGGACAATTGTGACGTAACAATTATGACAATTATTAATTGTGATGTAATGAACTAAAGGGCAAAATATTTAAGTCTTTTCAGCTAGGATGATTTCTGTGATACTTCAAAATTGACCGAATTGTGTATACAATGTCACAAATATATTTTTGACAGATCATTTATTTAGGTTTATTAGGAAGCAATTTAGTAAAAAAAAAAATATTAAAAACCACGCCGTTTGATATATAAAGTAAAATATGTGTCTATTAATTACGTTTTAATTGAATACGATAGAACATTTTTATGATATTTTTTAGTGCAATGTGCGGTTCGGAACGGGGTAGAGATGAGACACAACAGAATTGACAACTGCCGATGTTCATTAGTCGATAACAGTGAAAAAGAAGAAACTTTAAATTATAAACAAAACTAAACTCAGCGAGTTTTTTGATGCTACAAATTAAATGTTTCTGCTGACGTTTTTTTTTACCACATAATTAAGCACATACAATAATTTTTATCCTTCTAATAGGTTTACGTGGGATGATATAAGTTACGCTATAAAACCGGTTTCCACGTGGCCGGCAAATTAGTTATTTTTTTTTTTCAAAAGTAAGTACATTGACTCTTAGAAAAAATCGATAGAAAAGATCGGACACCGGAATCATCCTAGATGAAAAAGACTGTAATTAGCTACCATAATTATAATTTTGTCACTATCTAATATCTTTATATAGTTAATATGAGTGTTAATGTAAAGTTAAACTTTAATAACTGCTAAAAAAAGATATTGTACTTTCGGATTTACTTACAAAGATTTTTTTTGGAACTGCGGGGGATACGTAAAATAAAGCATAAAAATCACTTAGGTAGATACTGTAGGTACATTTTTTAAAAAATCCGTGAATGCAGTTCAATATTTCTCAAAAAATTAACGATGGTTTACTAAGAACGTTTTTATGTAGCAACAATGGTTAAAGTACCTGCCCTTACTGCCCCGTCTTAAATTCCCACCATGTCCGACACCCATATTCTAAGTCGTTCCTCCAAAACTTACTCGTCCTCGACTTAACGAAACCTCATTGAAAACCTCTTTAAAATACTCCTCGAAATCGGTATTCTAAGTCATAACTCCGTAAGGACCTGGAGGAGCCAAAGAGTATGTAGCCACTCCGTGTTAGGCCTAGCGCACACTACAATTTTTACCCACGACGAGGTTGAGTGGAGTGTAAAAAGTTTTGGAGGAACGACTTAGAATATGGGGGTTAGTATATATTTATGAATGTTTACCGATTACTCGAGACTGCCTGAACCAATTGAAATGATTCAAACGTTATAACATCTGGTTTGTTCCCAAGTTGGACCCATTTTTTGTAATTTTGAAATTAGTTGAGCTGTTTTCAAGAAATCTTGAAAAAACTGTAAATTTTTCTGTCATGCGGTTTGATACAAAACCCGTTCTTTTCGGTTTGACTCCAACTAGTACTGTTGGAAAGTAAGGGACTTACTTAACATTAAAAATTGTGAAACTTAAAAGTAAAAAATAAGCCTTTTTGAGTCCATTTTGGAGGCCTTTTGGAGCTAGCTGAGTTATATGCAGAGCTAATTAGGTACCAACCTAATAATTCTGAAAAAGTTAGATACTAAATCAACTTCATACTTAGAACTCCTACAAAAAAAAACTTTGTACCTCGCGTAGGTGCAGTTGTTTTGAAAATTTTAATCTTTTAACACTTCCCACGTTGTAAATGTACCCAACTTTTATTAAGCATGACTTGCGGTTAAATTTCAATAACAATTTATCATTCCCGGGACTGAATAATAAAAGTAGGTACATACCGCCTTTGTCGCTGCTGTTTTGTTTGACGACCCTATTTTCAAGGTCGCCGGTAAAATTTAAATATTGTTACAGAAAACACCTTTTCAACGGACCGGCTAGCCGTTGTCATGACAACGGGTGTAATAACAAAATTAAGGCAAATAAGTACGGTCGGCTTGAGAGCTGTGCAAATGAATGTCGCATGATATTGGTTAATATCACCCTTGACACGGAAATATGCGTGGAGTATGTATAAAGCCATTTGGAGGGAAAGAACAGACAACACATTCGGAACGATAATGTATTGTGACATAGCAGACAGGAAAAAGGTTTCCGCTGTTCTTTGTGTAGAATTTAGGTTGCTAGAGCCATTTTGGGTTCACGATAAAACATTGAATAGGTAAGTCGGTATGTGCCGTTATTTAATGGCTTGGGTTATTATCTCCTAAGAGAGTAAGGCGAAATTTAATCTTCGCTAAATCAAAGGCTAACAACGTATTATCATTTCATATGAGTAACCTACTATGAACTTATAGGTACTATTTTTGTATAATCACAGTAAGTTTATCCTATTTTGTTTCTATACTCCAGCCATCTTACGGAAAGAATGTTTGTAAACAAAGATTTGAACACTTTTCGTAATTATCCACAAATACATTATATTCAGACATCTAATGCCATATATATCAAACTTGAACAATATAAGTAAGCTATTAATGAAGTGCACATATTTCTAAAACATGTACCTAATAAAAAAGTACTTTCGGGGTTAAGTACGGGCGGTTTGTTTACAAACATTCTTTCCCTAAGATGTTTGAAGTATAAGTGAGCGTATTCCAATGGGATATACTGACCGGCGATATCATTATTGCGAAAGGAGAATACGAATACATCAGTTATCACAAGAGAAAGTTAAATTAACAGTCTCTCAATAATCCATCTCTCTGTTATAGAAATACTAACAATGTTTTATTTAAGTTGAGAGAATTTCACTTGGGAACTTAATCCATTGTTTGCATATTTCTTTACGAGTAGAACTTCTCGTTCAAAGTACGTTCTTGAATATTTATTTGAATTAATACTTTATAACGCTGTCGACGTTTTCAGAACATTGTTTGCTGATTATGTTTGTTTATTACGTGTGTTAAAATTTAACACAAAAAGTTTACAAAGTTTGATTAAAACATTAAACTTTATGAGGATTCAGATTAATTCTAATGTACGTGCTTTAATTTAATTCAAGCGTTTGTACTTTCTGAATAAACAATTTTTTAGGGTACCGTACCTCAAAAGAATAAACGGAACTCTTATTGGATCACTTAATTGTCCGTCTGTCCGTTCGTCCGTCCGTCTCCGTTTATCTCGGAACGCGTGGAGGTATTGAGTTGAAATTAAAACCATATATTCAAGTCAACAATCTCTTCAAGCTGTGAAAAAACAAACTTCTAAATTAAAGTAAAAAATGGTATGGCCATTTTTGCTGCAAAAACGTATATTTCGTCAGTCTCAAGGGAATCAAAACTCTTAGGGTACTCCCCGTTGACCTATACTATGAAAGTTGGTAAATAATATCGTTTTTACTACAAGTATAGAAAAAATAAAAAAAAACTCTAAAAATTTCATTAAATCATAAAAATATAGTCTTTAATTTTGGAAACTGAATTTCGGGAAAAAATCAGAAAAACTGCGAGACTCGATTCTTGTTTTATCTACAAAGGCAAGCCTAGTTTTGTCGCCTTTTCGAAAATTCCTGCACACCATCCAAACCTTGTTCAATTGATAGAGTATATATGTACGAACAATAGTTATTGAGACAGCACATTTCTAAACGGTATCCATTCCAAAATGAATGCACCTATTTATCACTATTATTTTATAGATAAACGTAAAAAAATGAATGACCGATTATTTTTACAATAAATTTGATAATAATGTATGAATATAAAATAATAATGATAATTATCATATTTTACTTTTCGGGGGGACGGCGGCATTTCGCTACCGTCCTAATGAGGCGATTATTTAAATATATTGTTAATATTATTTAAAATAGTATCATTATTTATTTAATACATTATATAAATAATAGTATTTCATTCATAACTAGTATCTGTTGAAAAAATTGCAAAAATTTTGTTATTTTCAGCTTAAATATATGAAATCATAGTGATGAACAGGTGCATTTATCTCAGAATGGATACGGTTTATAAATGTGCTGTCTCAATAACTATTGTTCGACATAATACTCTATCGTTTGAATGATGTGCAGCGATTTTTGAAAAGGCACCATCCCTCCATGCAATTGTGGCATTGTCCTTTGTGCGGAACCCTCGGTGGGCGAGTCCGACTCGTAATTGTAGTAGATATATGTATAGAAAATATGAATAACACAAATAAAAGAACAGGTATTTAATTTGAACAATAAATTATTTCTTTAACCATAGTACTTTCCGAGAAAACTTTGCTTAAAAAGACTCTACTGGACAACCGGGAAGTTCCCCGATTGTTCCATAAAATTAGGAATAATCTTGACAAATTAAACGCGAAATTTAAATCTTATTCAAAAACGATTCCATAACTGTCAAATTTAATTTGAAACGTCATTAGTTATTTGTTATGCAAGGCTGGAAAGTTGGTTATTAGCGGCGTGTTACCTATATAGAATCCTGAGCAAAAGGAGGATTTCAAAGGTACAAGACGCTAAAAACTTTTCTGCCGAGCGCAAAACACAGTTTTTCACCTCACAACAGCGAGGAACATGTTATGATTGTTTCCGCGGTCAACTTCCGGTTAAAAATTATTTAAACAAAAAGTTGAATTTAAATATACCTTATTCTCGTTGTTTCAATGATATAAAAAACTAAAATAATAAAAAAGGGAGTAATTATAGTTAATTCAAAGTTATTTAAAGTAGGAATATAATGTTAGGTACTTATAAATTACAATAAAAACGATTCGGTAAATGTTGACATTGACATGAGGTACAAGACAAAGATTATTTAAAAATAAAGGTTTCTGTAACATTCCGAAATCCAATAATAGGTTGTGAAATCTCACCCAGCTTATAACAAATAGTTTAATCTTATTGTTATTGTTTTTTATGATTCAATGAACTAAAATATTATAATAAAACCAAAACGGAGTAGGTATTATAATTAATTCAAAGTTATTTAAAATAAGAATAAAATGTAACAAAAAAATCAATAGTGCGATTCGGAACGCATTATGACATATTTTTAGGTATTAAATTAAAAAAGTACTTTACCGCGCTAGGCCGCAAAAAGCGATTTCCTACGCAGAAACTGAATGACAAAACCTCCTTTTCAGAGCGTGTGAGGTGAAAAATAATATATCATACCTATCTTCTTAATAATGACTCGCGTAGATCTACGAGTACGAGTATGATCATATTAATAATAGTAATTTTTTTATTGAAATGTAGGCAGGAATGTCTCCATCCAGCTTCATTAACTTACGTCTCAAAATACAATACATTGACAATACTACGTGTAAACAATAACGAAAAGAAAAAATCTGTATAGGTAGTATCTATAAGAGTATTTATCGCTTTATTATTTAATCTTTATATAATTTAGTAAATTGCAATAAATTGAAATATAAAAAAGATATAGCGCTAAACATCAATACCTACACTTTTTGGCGTTAAAGTAGATTGGATTAATTAATTTCAGATATAGAAACGTTCCTATTTCATTTACCATTCCCTTTATTACATTTGATAATGAATTCACCAATTCAATTTATCAGAATCGAATGAGATCTAATGGATACTTTTGTCTTCTCCGATACCAAGGGCAACTTTGTGAGTACAGTATAACGCCATTTAAATTGCTTTCTTTGAATTCTATTTTACTTTGATTTACGAAATTTAGTTTTCACAGAGATTAGGTTGTTTATATGTAAATTTGATTTAATTTCACACAAGTTTCATGGTTTCATTAACTCATATGTTAAAAAATATTTTTTCATAACAAAATGAAAACAATACATAATTTGATACCGATTTTAACTGCAAGTTCACAAACACTACGACTGCCTCGTAGTCGTAATAATTGCTACATCGTAGTATGAGGTTGCTACGCCGTAGCACTTGCATTTACGAGCTACATTTTTTTCGTTTCAATTTATTACCTTAACTTCCTAGATAAAGTTAAACTTTTTAAGTTCTAGTTGCCCATATTTTAAGGAATGCCCATAAAATTGATAGGGGTCGTGTTAATCGCAACATTGCATGCGTTTAGGCCCTAAATGTTAAGAAACAGCAAGTGAACGTCGACTTATTTGCCGATAATGTGTATAGTTAGCATAGTGGCTAGCGGCACGCAAAGCAACAGTCTTCATTGGAATGACTACGAATGGCTTAGCTAATTGAACTATTGCTGTAGTTCCCTTATGTAGAATATATACACCAACCATTTCAAATTATAAAATTAGTAAAATTCGATTTAGTTATTTTAAAAAACGTTTTACTGGAACAAAGTGCAATTTAATCTCGTTATGACTGTTTCAAACCGATTATTTCTACACTACTCACGTGAAATTCAAAAACAAAAAACGACAATCAAAGAACCTAAATAGTAAAAAACATTTTACTGAAGTGCCCCGCACTTATCGTTTGAAACGGTCGCTTAAAAAACGCACAGGATCAATCTACGGCGTATCTACCTAGTTGTGCGGCCGGATCGCTTGAGCGGTTAACTGGAAGATGCTGTTATTAACTACATTACCCAACGAATTTATAAAGGTTTCATGCATCAAAAAATGTTATAATTTATATTGGCGTCTTATAATTAAAATCCAATAAACTACTGATAGTCAACGTATAGATAGACGTATGAAATGTTACAGTCTTGGCGTAGATTTTGTGAGGACCAAAATTTAGCCACCTAAACGGCATATTATTGTCAGTAGCCATGTAATGGTCCTTGCGTGTACAGGTGTAAGAACACGCAGGGCAGGACAAAAGACGTGCCATTGTCTGGCGAGAAATACCACACAGACAAGCGCTCTCCGAGCTGTAACCCACCTGCGTATATTCTCCTTAATATTACAGTCAAAATATTTATTAGACATTTTTTTTTATTTGCAGTTGGCTTTAAATCAGATTAGTCTCTGGCTTTTTTTCTACTGCGTTCTACTTTAGCCCTTTTTAATAGTTAACTAACGGCCGCTCGCGGTTTCACCCGCGTGGTTCCAGTTTCCGTGGGAATATCGAGATAAAAAGTATCCTATATTCACCAGGCTATCTAATATCTGTGTACCAAATTTCATCCGAATCCGTTCAGTAGTTTTTAAGTTTATTCGTTGCAAACTAACAAACAAACAACCAATTAAATCTTTCCTCTTTATAATATTATAAGACAATCGGGGAACTTCCCGGTCGATCAGTAGAGTTTTTTTGAATAAAGTTATCTCAAAAAGTAATAGACTTATAAAAAAAAACGTTTATATCACAAATATTAGAGCTTTAATAGGTATTTCACTTTATTAGGAAATTATTTCTTTTAGCTTAATACTTTCCGAAATATCGTTTCTCAAAAAAACTTTACTGATCAACCGGGAAGTTCTCCGAATCTACATATAGACAAACACTGATGACTAAAGGCTGGTTTACACAGTGCGAGCTGCTGCCTTGCCAGTAGACAGCTACTCCGTTTGTCTACTCGTACGCCCGTAGCTCGGCTCGCCTTTGCTGTTTACACGACACCTAGCTACTGCCCAGTCCGAGACGAGTCGCGATGTCGAGTGAACTTGTTTTAATAAAAAAAACGAATGAAATATTATTGTCAAAAGACCATCTATCCGCAGCCATTTCGAACTCGATTTCGTACGTAGGCGTAGCACACAAAAAAAAACACGGGTTCCACTCACAACTGTCCGGCTGGCACTGGCGAGCTACTGCCGAACGCGTCCAAACGATGCGAGCGACGTCATGTGCGAGTTGCTGCCGGGCGAGCAGGCGAGTGAAAACAAAAAATGTTGTAGTAACTCGGATGCGAGCTACTGACCAACTCGCACGTACGAGTTACTCGTAAGTTACGTCCAAACAGTTCGAGTTACTGCAGTGCAACTACTCGGCAGGCTGCCTCGTACGCTAGCTCGCACTGTGTAAACCAGCCATTAAAGTCGTCTGAAGTCTATTCCACCGTGTAGAAACACAAGGTACGTTTCAATTCTACGTTACACTTCAATAGAATTGATGAAGCGTCTCGCGTGTTATCGCACCGATCACGAACACGCCACGGTACGTGCAAACGCTCGCGAGACGAACGGCGCTTTTGAACTGATGAAATGGAACCTTTGTTTAATCTTTATTAAATTAATAATATTTTTACTAGAAAAAACAACTCATCTACTATTCATGATTTTTAAATTTTGCATTACAATGCTATCTTATATGATAAATGATAGAACATTTCTAAAATGAAGAGTAGTAGAGTAATAAGACGCAGTAGAAAACGTCACGAAAAAATTATCCAAATCGCAAAGCATGATGTAGTTTTGATTTTTTGTTTGAGTTTGGGGTAGATTAATTCTTCAACTTCGATAACTCGTTGTTTACCACGTGACAAACTGCGAGATTCTGGAACTTTTTCATTTTGATCTAATAGTCGCTCAAACATTTTTCGACATATTTAATTAGGCTTTACGTATTTTTATAGTTTTTGATTTTATCGCAATTTCTGCTCAATTGACCATTAGGGATAAAACCTCTCAAAAAAAGGGAAATCTTTTCCGAAAATCCTAATCCTTACTAATATTATAAATGCAAAGGTGTGTTTGTTTGTCCTTTCTTGCCGCCCGAACTAAGCAACCAATCGACTTTTGGCATAGAGTTAGTTGAAAGTACGGAGAGTAACATAGGCTTCCTTTCATCCCGATCTTCCCACGGGAACAAAAACCACGCGTATGAAACTCCGGGCGGAATTTAGTTAACTACAAA
Source organism: Chrysoteuchia culmella (assembly GCA_910589605.1). NCBI lineage: Eukaryota > Metazoa > Arthropoda > Insecta > Lepidoptera > Crambidae > Chrysoteuchia > Chrysoteuchia culmella. The sequence goes on from OU342653.1 coordinate 17,095,561, forward strand.
ATTGTAGCTGTTGCTTCCGTTCGAAACAAAATATAGGGTATATTTTGCTTGGCAAGCACATAATTGCATTCCTCTAAGCCTTTACAGTACACGCTAAATTTTACCAGAGTTTTTAACACGTCTCGCGTGATGACGGCTAATAAGGTTCTACCAGGAGCACACGACATAAAAGCCACAACCACAGGTAATGCCATGATATAACAACGTCATATCATATACTGGATTCGACAACTCAAGCGTAGGAAAAACAAATGATTACGTTTCAATTTGACAAGTCCACACGAAGAGAAGGAAAAATGTTTTTCCGAGCTACTTAGGTACTGTTTATTCTAAAGATAAAACTTAATTATATTGTAGCGGCTATTTATTAATTTAACTTAATTTTAATTCACATTGTCATATTTTTGTTTTCTTTGTAATTTAATTTTCATTAACTTTCTTCTAAAATATTGTTTGTTGTAATAATAATTTAATTGTTAAATAATTGGCACAAGCGAGGACGGGTGCGCGCACTACCTTAGCAAAACGATTCGCACTTGACCGTTTCTGTTATCTACATCTTTTGTTCTCGCATTCCTGCGCCGGCGCAGCTCGCATTTCTCTTTGGAACGTTGAGCCAGTCCAATTCTGGATACCGCGGCGAATGCACGTCCGTTTTTGCTCTGCCAATTTATTACGCGCTTGCTATAAATATTTAATTTCTATCTGTTTCTTAAACTGTGACTTTCTCCATTCTTTACTATCGTTTCCGCTTGTATCTGTACCCGTGTTTTCTTCTGTTTTTGTCTTTGTGTATTATGTGGGAAACCGAGAAATAAATAGACAATTTTCTTTACCGGATAACATCGTTTTAATCAATCTCCGCGTAGGGTTTCCCATATCTGGTGACCCCGAATAAGTACGAAGCACGCAGTAACTACGTGTAGGCGCCGCGCCGTAAATTTGTACCGCGTCGCGCGTTTCAATATACCCGCAGTCGAAAAATATAAAAATATTCTCGAACGTTCTGGAAATTTCTATCTACGGCAATGGAACCGGCAACTACCGCGAGCGCAAAGGAAAAAAGCGATACAATATCTAAAGTAGGCATGAAGATGCCACCGTTTTGGGCGCAAGAACCGGCATTGTGGTTTGCGCAGATAGAAGGGCAGTTCCTTATCAGCGGAATAACTTCAGATGCTACGAAGTTCTATCATGTCATCGCGCAGCTGGACCATCAGTATGCAGTGGAAGTAAAGGATATAATAACTGATCCACCACGCGAGAATAAATATGAAAAACTAAAGATGGAATTAATTAAACGGTTATCGGAATCGCAAGAAAAGAAAGTGAAACAACTTTTAGTCCACGAGGAACTTGGGGACAGGAAACCGTCTCAATTCTTGCGACATTTACAGACATTAGCTGGCCAGAATATTCCAGATTCCTTCTTGAGGACGCTTTGGGCAAGCAGACTTCCACATAACATACAGACAGTAATAGTTTCTCAGTCAAACATGGAATTAGTAGCGGTTGCGGAACTGGCTGATAAAATACATGAAATCGCGCCACTTTCGCCGACAGTAGCTAGCGTCGGACCGAGCACATGTGTAAGCGATGTGATGGACAAGATGGCGAAACAAGTTGAAGAATTGACACGTCAGGTATCTTCGCTGAAAAGTCAGGTAACCCGCTCACGTTCTTTTAATAGACACTCACGCAGTGCGACACCATACCGAAATCGCAGTGGTTCTCGTTCAAAATCTAGATGTAGGAATGAGGGATACTGTTGGTATCACAATCGATTTGCCGATAAAGCGCAAAAGTGTACGTCACCATGTTCGTACCCTACAAATATGGCGTTAAACAACAACGGCAGCCGGAAATAGCGGCAAACGACTGCCTTAATGGACCGAGCCGCTTATTTGTAACTGACTTAAATACTAAAATGACTTTTTTGATCGACACAGGTTCTGATCTCTGCGTTTACCCACGATCAGCTCTGCAACAGCCGCGCAAAAAGACGGACTACGAACTGTTTGCAGCCAATGGATCGCGCATACACACCTACGGCTGGGTTCATCTTCAGCTCAACCTGGGACTGCGCCGTGTATTTCGATGGAGGTTTGTCGTAGCAGAGGTTTCTAAACCGATTATAGGTGCTGGTTTTCTCCGGTTTTATAATATACTTGTAGACCTGAGGAATCACCGTTTAGTCGACGGGCTTACAACCATATCAACAGCAGCCCAACCAGCAAAGACAGCAGCAAATGTGGCGTCAATCAAGTCAGTAGCTGGTGATAGTCGGTACCATCAACTTTTACGTGAGTACCCCGATGTTACTAGACCTTCTGGCACCTTCAAGGAAGTAAAGCATAATACGGTCCATTACATAAGAACAACACCTGGTCCACCTGTTACATGCAGACCGCGCCGATTACCACCGGACAAGCTGAAGGTAGCTCAGAAGGAGTTCGAGGATATGTTGGCCAACGGTATAGCACGACGTTCAGAAAGCCCTTGGGCGTCACCTTTACACCTGGTTCCTAAGAAGGACAGCGGCTGGCGTCCCTGCGGCGATTACCGTGCGTTGAACTCTCGCACCATTCCGGATAATTATCCAATCCGGCATATCCAGGATTTTGCTCAACAACTAGCTGGCAGCACTGTATTTTCGAAGGTAGATTTAGTGAAAGCTTATAATCAGGTTCCAGTAAATAAAGAAGATATTATGAAAACCGCCATCACTACTCCCTTCGGGCTCTTCGAATTCCCGGTTATGACGTTTGGGTTGCGTAATGCAGCCCAAACCTTTCAACGTTTGATCGACGAGGCTCTGCGGGGGCTTCCTTTCTGCTACGGTTTCTTGGATGATATTTTGATATTTTCGCAGTCAGAAACGCAGCATTACCAGCACCTGCAACAGCTGTTTCAGCGCCTGGACGAGTACGGTATGCTAATAAATACCGCTAAGTGTGAATTTGGTAAATCACGCATGAACTTTCTAGGCCATGAGGTAACGTCAGAAGGTATTTACCCTCTTACAGAAAAGGTGCAGGCGTTGCAGAAGTACCCAGTACCAAAGACGGTTAGAGAATTGCGTCGTTTTTTAGGCATGTATAATTTTTATCGCCGTTTCGTGCCAGGAGCAGCAAAAATCCAAGAGCCTTTAAATAAATTTCTCTCACGACCGAAAACCAAAGGCAATGAGGCTATAACGCTAACATTAGAGATGCTTGAAGCTTTCAACAACTGCAAGGCAAGCCTAGCAAAAGTAACACTATTAGCTCATCCAGAATCCGGTGCTGAGCTGGCAATTTACACCGATGCTTCTGATAACGCCATAGGAGCTTCATTACAGCAACGAACTGGTAACGATTGGACACCACTTGCATTTTTCTCCAGACTTTTAACACCAGCCCAAAGAAAATACAGCCCATACGACCGAGAGTTGCTCGCCATTTATGAGGCCATACGGTACTTTCGGCATATGGTCGAAGCAAGGAGTTTCGCAGTATATACAGACCACAAACCACTCACGTATGTATTCCAGCATAACCGTGAAAAATGTTCACCACGACAGTTCCGGTACCTGGATTATATTGGCCAGTTTACCACCGATTTAAGATACGTCACTGGTAAGAACAACGTAGTCGCTGACGCTTTCTCCAGAATCGAATCAATTAATATTCCTATTGATTACGAAGAACTAGCTAAGTCTCAGAATACTGATCCAGAGCTACAAGACCTGCTTGCACACGGAGTAACAGCACTACGACTACAGAGAGTAAAAGCTCCGGGAACTCAGACAGAAATCGTTTGTGATATGTCGAAACAACCACGGCCATATTTGACTCCAGCTTTTCGTAGGGCCATGTTTGAGCAGATACATTACCTTAGTCACCCTGGTATCAAAGCAACAGTCAGACTGGTGACCGCCCGATTCGTATGGCCGGGAATTAAGAAAGATTGTAAAAGCTGGGCTAAGACATGCACTGAATGCCAAATTAACAAAGTTTCCCGTCACACACACTCTCCTATCTCTACTTTCCCTGTCCCATCAAACCGTTTTTCCCATGTCCACATGGACATCGTAGGGCCTTTACCCTTTTCGTCTGGTTACAGGTACTGCCTCACCGTCATCGACCGCTTCACGCGTTGGCCTGAGGCGTACCCGCTCAGCGACATCACCGCGGCCACATGTGCCCGCGCTTTCGTCGCTGGTTGGGTGGCCCGCTTCGGTTGCCCTGCCAAGATCACCACCGACAGGGGCAGGCAGTTTGAGTGCGAGCTTTTCCGCGCTCTGACCACCATTCTTGGTACACAGCATCGACCCACAACAGCGTATCACCCTGCCTGCAATGGTATGGTGGAGCGTTTTCACCGCCAATTGAAAGCAGCCATCATGTGCCATTCTTCACCGACTTGGACCGATGTACTTCCTCTGGTATTACTAGGAATCCGCAGCGCCTGGAAAGAAGACGTAAAGGCATCTGCAGCTGAGCTGGTGTACGGGGAGCCTCTCCGACTTCCTGGCGAATTTTTCGTTCCCACAGCAGATGTCAATGACGATCCAACGAGCTTCATATCGCAACTACGTCTACATATGGCTAAGTTAGCTCCAGCACCTGTAAGTCGTCATGAGAATAAAACCTTTTACATTCCAAAAGACCTAGCAACAGCTGATTTCGTTTTCCTGAGGCAAGATGCAGTGAGACTCTCGCTCCAGCCGCCATACACTGGTCCATACAAGATACTGGAGCGAAACGAAAAGACTTTGAAACTAGCCATCCGAAACAGAGAAGTAACGGTATCTATTGATCGCGTCAAACCAGCTTACATTACCAGAGATGACCCCATCGCCAATGATTATGCTAAGAAAGCTATTTTACCTCCCAGTCCCAGTAAAGAAGTTCCATCAAAGAAGAAGACGAGATTCGGTAGAACAATTAAAATTCCTGATTACTTTCGACTTCCACAGTAGTTTCAGTCTCGGCAGGGGGGTAGTGTAGCGGCTATTTATTAATTTAACTTAATTTTAATTCACATTGTCATATTTTTGTTTTCTTTGTAATTTAATTTTCATTAACTTTCTTCTAAAATATTGTTTGTTGTAATAATAATTTAATTGTTAAATAATTGGCACAAGCGAGGACGGGTGCGCGCACTACCTTAGCAAAACGATTCGCACTTGACCGTTTCTGTTATCTACATCTTTTGTTCTCGCATTCCTGCGCCGGCGCAGCTCGCATTTCTCTTTGGAACGTTGAGCCAGTCCAATTCTGGATACCGCGGCGAATGCACGTCCGTTTTTGCTCTGCCAATTTATTACGCGCTTGCTATAAATATTTAATTTCTATCTGTTTCTTAAACTGTGACTTTCTCCATTCTTTACTATCGTTTCCGCTTGTATCTGTACCCGTGTTTTCTTCTGTTTTTGTCTTTGTGTATTATGTGGGAAACCGAGAAATAAATAGACAATTTTCTTTACCGGATAACATCGTTTTAATCAATCTCCGCGTAGGGTTTCCCATAATATCATAAAATAAAATTTATATCGTTAAATAACATTTATTCATTCATATATAACCGACGTGGAACCAAAATGGAATAAAATAACATATATTTGGATTTGAGAAATATACCTATGCATAGGTCTCGCGCCATATTTAATTTCGATCGATGGTGTGTTTGTTTTTACTTTCCTTTGTTCACTGAAAATGATTATGATTTAATACATAAAACAAGTAAGTTTATAATTATAGACGCTGACAGAAGCCAACCGAAAGCCTATCAATTTAATTATAAAACTTCTGAAGTCTATTTTTTAGAAGAAAAATAAATCAGAATATTTGGGTTCCACTAAACACAGTATCATTAATATCATTATGCTTTATATACCATACAATTGCATTCAGAAAAAAAATGTCTCTTAATTTTCTGTAAATTTTGAGCGATAATATATCGTAGCAGTTGTATGTGGCATTGCTACGGCGTAGAATAGTGCTACGTCGTAGCCACATTACAGACTATTATCAAAGAATACTAACTATTACTAACGTAGGACTACTATTTAATTATAGTACTATTATGTAGAAAAAGGAAACTGATACTGATTTTAATTTGGTTTATCTTTATCTCTGCACCATCCAATAATCAGAGCCTGAAGGTTATAAAAGTTGCTATTATTCTTTGTAGTAACTACTAACTTAGCAATAGCAATGCCTACTTACTACATACAAAACGTCAACATTTTCAATTTGCAATCGACATCAAAAGTAACAATAAACATACTGTGCAATGAGAAAGCTTCATAAAACTAGCAACATTGTAACTGTATACAAGGTAATATATCCTTTCATATATCTCCTGTACAAGCGGATATTGCTCTCATAAAGGAAAAGCTCCAGAGAGCTGTTTTATTTATTCAATATTCCAGGCTCAGTCAACTTTATGGATACCAAACCTGTATTTATAAAAAAACGGATAAAACTAGTGCTCGATTTTATTACAGAGTTCTAGGCTTTACTTTGAATTAAACAGATGTAAAACATCCATATAATTGAATAAAGAAAGACGCAAACATTGATTCGATCGAAATGAAGATGTCATGATGTGAAATTTCTCATAAAAAAGTTTTTAATACGTACATATTATTTTTTGGCGCGCACTGTTTATTGAAATAAAACAACTTTTACGGATATCAAACGCGCCACTTTTTCAGCTGCCGAAACGTCGGGAAAATCAAAACCCCCAAAAAACCTCAAAAATACGGTAAATTACAATTTAGTTCGTGAAATATAGCGCGTTTGATATCCGTAAAAGTTGTTTTATTTCATGTTTTTAATCTTAATAATAATAATAATAAATAATAAATATTTCCATACAATCACACCAATTATCTAGCCCACGATAAGTATCATGAAGAACTTGTGTTATGGATACTAGATAACGGATAAACATACTTACCTATATACTAATTTTTGTAAATACATACATAATATACATATTAAACATCCAGACCAAGACAAATAGACATGTTCATGCACACAAATATTTGTCTTGTCCGGGGATCGAACCCGGGACGTCAATCAATGTTTGTTTGTCTGCGCTCCGAAACCAATAATCAGATTGTGGTGAAACTTCGGCAGGGTGTTCTCGGGACGCCCACGAGGGTTCCTGGCTTAAAAAATCTATATGTTTCTTTATACTTTACGTGGCGTTGCAAATGCTGGGTACAATTTTTGGTCACCCATCCCGTGACTGACCATTGCGAAAGTTGTTCCACTAATTGTTATTACTTATTTTCATATAAACATACTTACAGTCTCATTAGTAAAAGTATCATCAGTTATGTAAAAAAATAAGTATATATATCCTAATGTATGAGTCGAATACACAACTTACGAAAGTGCCAAGTAGAAAACGTTGAATTTTACGCAAAGTGTGGAAAAAAAAATCACTAGATCTGGTTGACTATATGGAATCAAAATTAAACATATTTTGTTTCGCTGAAAGATTAGAAAATGAAGTTTTTTTTTTCAAATGTTTTATTTGGTTGATTGAACATTTGACCTCGCCATCAATACTCAAATCTTTGCAGAAATATACCTCCTATCTTTATATTTATTAGATTGTAAAGTGATCATGTTTGTGTGTGTATTACGTATGTATTTACAAAAAAGTATATAAGTATGTTTATCCGTTATCTAAAATACATAACCAAGTTTTTCATGAATCTTACCTTGGGAATTTATAAAAATAATGAGGTGGCTCGATTTATTTTGCCCCCGAGTGTGTCTGTATACTTAACGTGACTTTATTCAATAAACAAAACACAAACGAATATCCTCCATCAATTTTTATCTTAACTTCTTACAAGTTAAGGTTCAAATTAGTTGGCGGTTTTGCACAACTAGGTGCGCTTACTGTACAAAGTAGGAGATATGTGGAGATATGTTGTATCACTAATATGCATGTGGCGTGCGATGCTAGTACCTTTTCAATGAATTCTAAATTAAATCACATGTTTGTTTTTTGTAAAGGTCATATTATATTGACTGACTGTTAAATGATGTTACCATAATATATCTGATTTCTTTAATGACCATTTCAATTATCAATAATACATACTTCAATGTCGCTATTATTACCTTAATAATGAATATCTATGCCATAAATATAGTGTTATAAATAATATAATAATATTAATAATTCATAAATGAAAGCGAAATATGAAGATTTAATTAATTAATAATAATGTAAAAAAATATAATTTTATATGTTTATCAGATTTTATATATATTGTAACGACAATAAATAATAAGAACTTGAATTTATAAGCCTAGTTAAAATGGCAATAAATGCTGTGCCCTAGCAGGGCGTCACTTGTACATTTCATTCTGTGTAACACCTGTACAACTTGTGACTTACAATAAATTGAATTGAATTGCAATTTAGTTTAAACTGAACAAAAGAAAAAAGCCATTCTTCTTGCCAAAGTATATCCTATTTGATTAACTTTTAAAACCTTTTTATTGTCAATAATTTATCAAGAAAATAACAACAATTTTCTCGTTGTGGAGTACAGGGAACGGATGTTATAATTCATGAAAGGCAAGTGTAGGTTCTTGTTTTAAACTAGTCTAGACTAGTCAGTCAGTCAGACAGATCCAGTCTAGACTAGAACAAATAGTTGAGGTATAAAACGCAGACAGCAAAGTACCGCGATAAAATATGTCTCAAAAAAAACCACTAGATGCATGGAAAAAAAAATACCCACTCTGCACCAAGTAATGTCTTTTTATTGTTCTGTATAAGAATTCTGATCTTTCTCCGAAGCACGGAGGAGGTCGAGCTAGTTTTCTGGTCAACCATCCCGTGACCAACCATTGCGTAAGTTGCTTAACCTCAACAATGGCAGGTCGAGCGCGCGAACCACTGTTCCACGGGCTCTTCACGGGTTATTGTTGTTTTATTTATGTATTTTATTTAACTTGTTATTTACGTAAGTATTTGCAACAGCCATGGATCACAGATATGCAATTTTGTAAAAAAAGACCCGAAATTACAACTGACAATATCCATTATTGTCTCGTCTCGTCTTTTCAGCCAGATAACACCCACTGCTGGGTATAGGCCTCCCCCAAAAGGGGGGCTTTGCCATAATCGCCACGCTAGGCGGGTTGGCGATCGCAGTATGGCCAAGTTTGTAGGAGACGCTGCTGCTCATCTCCTGAAGGCTGAGTCCCTTAGTCGCCTTTTACGACACCCACGGGATGAGAAGGGGTAGTGCTATTCTACACCGACTACACAGCTATTATTCATCCATTAATGGCTAAGGATAAAATCAACGAATGGAGCTTATGTTTGCAAAATATCTTGTAAGTACACTACGTGAACTCGCTTCCTCACGTCCAAAGACAACAAATATTTTATTGTCAGTGGATTGGATACAATTAATACGATAGGGTATGTGAGTAAACACGGAAATTGTTTTTGTAACTTTCTGAGCTTTGTTTTGCCAATTTATTGTGGCTACCGGGGTGCAAAGGCCGCGTTACTAAAGCGAACAACACCCTAAAAGTAGGACAGGGGTGTGCGATTTTGAAATCAATAACTATCTTCCGCTATGATGTTTGGACAGCCTAAAAACCCTAACAAACAACTTATACATATGTATAGTTGATCTCAATATATGAGTGAACCGAATTAAGGGGCTACTCGACTGAAGCGAGATTTAAAGAGACAACGAAACTGTTCGTTCCTAAATATTATTGATGTCCACTAATTAAACAAATTTTTAATAGTTTAAGTTACCCCATTTAAGAATAATCTTGAAAAAACGTATTTTTAAGGGGTCATATCGAAAAGAAAAAGTGTTGAGGCAAAATCATTAAATCGTGTTTCTGAAACTTTACAAATCTAGATAAAGGTATGAAGAAATATATATCTTATTATCAGATTTGTGTCTCTAACCGTCCTATAGTTTTATACCAAAAAGTTCCTACTTTTTAACCGACTTCAAAAAAGAAGGAGGTTCTCATATCGACTGTATTTTTTTTTTTTATGTAGGTATGTTTGAATGTAACGTCGTCAGTTGTCAACCGATTTTAATTATTAATTTTATCTGAAAGAATATAGTTCAAGTGTATTCCCATAAAATTTTCACGAAGATCTGGCCAGTAGTTTTTTCATTATCCTGAAAAATATCATTTACGTTTTTCCAAATAGTCGTTACCTAGCTAGATGACATAATTGTTGTGTATGGGCTAATTTTTTGTGTTAGTAACGGAACATAATGTAACTAAAAGCTTGTAAAATAAGAACCTTTTTAATAAAAAAACCGACTTTCAAAAAGTATAAAGTAAAACCTTTATAGTCGGTGCTAGCCAAAGCAAGAAAAATATAAATGTTGAGTGCAATGTAGAATGCCTTGGCTTGGCACCGACTCCAAAAGTTTTATTTTTTACTTTTGTAGTCGGTTTTAATGTTTTTATATAAAGTTTTTTCGATATAGCGTCTTAAGGTACGGCGTCTTTGAAACTCAAGTAGATTTCACGTTATCCATCCTTAATTTTCTAATCCATTAGGCATATTCGATTTACCCGATGCCTCCAAGACCTTGGACTAAAGAATTCGGAGGATTCTTGGAATATCTTTAGACCATTTCAAATTCAATAAGCTATTCGTTAGATCAGTATATTTGGAAGTGATGGGATGTAAACTAGATCTAATTTATTATGTAGGTAACAGACCCTGCATAATCCTATCTTTCTCGAGGTGAGCTGGTTAGTTTGACAGAGTTACAGCTCTGGTTGCCTCTCTATAAATTTCTAAGTAAGGCTCTTAAGTTAAACCAACGCCTAACCCAAGCCTGACTTAAATTAGAGCTTTGACAAGGTAGTTTGATCTAGGTCGACTCAGCCGCTTATATTAATACGCTCCTGTCAGTTTCTGGTAAAATCTTGGATAGTTTCAAGCCTTTAATTTTGGTTATGGCCCAGTTTCTAGAAGCATTTAGCATAATTAGTTTGAAATGATGTGGGTAGAATGTCTCCATATTTTTTATAGTAAAATCATTTAAGAATTTCATATGATGTAAGTGGTGGTGAAAGCTAAACTCCTTTATATCTCTTGCTTAAAAAAAATATTAGAGTAGTGAAAGGGGTTGAAAATCTGAGATTAGGAAAATATGTACTCGCGGTCGTCTCTTCAGTGTGGACGTTGATTGAAAAGTTGAAGGCAATCGCTATGTCTCAAAATACCAAGTTTTAAAACTTGGGGATTCCGGGAGAGACTCGGTTCCATCTTCAGCCTTATCAATACTTAACATCAGGTATGATGAAGGCTGAGTAACCCCGTTGTTCATTAAAAAAAAAACTAAATAACTAGTTGGTGTTAGCTGCCTCCTTCTTCTTGGAATTATTAATGCGATACTGAAAAGTTTCATTGCTTCGGTTGCCCGAAGTGGCAGTAAAGGACAATCTTCTATTTTATTAATGATTCTCGGCAAGTGTTTACCTTTTAGGATTTTTGAACCACCGTCGAAATTCTCCAATACTTTTATATTTTTATACGCTGTAAGCCAGCGTTGTCATATCAATGCTAGGAATATCCTTGCATTCGAACTTTCTTTTCAGATGTTTTACGATCGATTAAGATGCAACAGCCAATAATTTAGGATTTTTGCATTGGACCGGATTTCCAAAGGTCGTGGGTTCGAGTCCCATCTGAGAATTCACTTGTGGCCGAGTTGATTTTTTCCAATATTTTTCTATTTATAAATTAATTTAAGTGTTTACCTGACGTAGTTTTTTGTTATTGTATCCATTGCAACCCTACTAACCTTAGGTTATGTTTCAAATAAACAGGAACACGGATTATTAATCTTTATTATTAAAATAACTATCTAATTTACATAGTATTACGAGTACGCGGTTTAGAATCAAATAATTTTAATGATGATTTAAGTTGTATAGCTTTTGTGGATTCATTGGAATGGACTGTTTCTGAAATGTATATTTCTACAACATTCTTAGGTAAATGGATTGGTATGAGAAAATAATTTTGTTAAACAATGGCGGACATTAGAGTCATAAGTTGTATTGCAGAATTAAATTTCTTCAACAATTAATTGTATGTAAATTATATATTAGTCTTTCGGTACATGGCACACTGACTAAAACGTAAAAAAATATGAAAGATAGAAAGGCATGACTGACATAGACTCTTTTAATAGTTTATTCATCTTTTGATCGTAGTTTTTAGCTACATATCTATAAAATATGTTCTAAATCAGAATACTTATAGTGAAAACTGAAAACCGTAGATAGTAAAGCACACCTAACTCATACTTTTCAGTTATCTAGAAATAGAAAAATATATTTTACCCTCTGAAAAGGAGGTTTTGTCATTCAATTTCTGAGTGGAAAATCGCATTTCCCGGCCTAGCGTGGAAAAATTCGCCATAATGTTCGCCGAATCGCACTACTGATTTTTTATGTTACATTTTATTCTTATTTTAAATAAATTTGAATTAATTATAATACTCCGTTTTGGTTGTATTATATTATTTTAGTTCCTTGAATCATAAAAATAATAACAATAAGATTAACTTATTATTGTTATAACAATTTTCAATGTACGATGGGTGAGATTTCACAACCTTTGATTGAATTTCAATCCTTTATTTTCAAATTGTCTATGCACAATTTATTGCACCTTTATAAACATTTTCGGAATCGTTTTTATTTTTATTATATGTAACATTTTATTCCTCTTTTAAACAACTTAGATTAACTATAATACTCCTTTTTTAATATTTTAGGAATTCAAATCATATAAAACAACAAGAATAAGGTATATTTAGATTAAACGATATGTTAAAGGAATGCTCGTTCATTTAAAACCCTCGTAACGTTCAGGATTCAATCCTAGAATCCTTCACTTGCTCAGGATTCAATAGAGGTAACTCGCCGCGAAATCCAACTTTCCAGCCTTGCATAACATTGCATACGAATGTAACTACCGTAAATTTTTATGTTACGACAATTTTGTATGGAAATAAAGTTAAGTGTAGTATGAGAAAAACTGGTAAAGGTACCTACATATACACTTTGTGTCGTACAGCAAAGGTATAATTTTCCGGGCGGTTAAGCTTCGCGTGTCGCCTGCTCATTACGCGATAGAAGATATTAACTTGCACACCTCACAAATTATTGTTACCCTAACATTCGATCGCGTCTCCGTTCTAACGTAGACTCAAAAGCCTTATCTAACATAAATCTTTGAAGGCCAAAGGCCACTTTGAATCCGATGTACAGGTAATTAGTTCAAGGCTCCTTGTATTTACATATTCAAAAAGAAAAGATAGACTGAGACGGTATCGTATTCGTAGGTATTACGAGATATATATAGATAGGTACATACAATCGGGGAACTTGCTGTTTGACCAGTCGTTTTTTCAGGAAACGTTTATTCTTAAAGTAATAAGGTAATAGTAATTATTTATTATTCAAATTAAATACCTATGAATTATTCTATAAATCCATTACTTTTTGCAATAAAGCATCCTAAAAAAAATTTACTGGTCAACCGGGAAGTTCCGCGATTGTACAAGATATTTGCTTAGCTTTTCCCGCGTGAAAGACGGTTTACAAGTTTAGGTTACGCGACTACGGTTTTTTATCACTTAATCTGACTCTGAAAAGTTTCGTTCTGCTGAAAAACTAAAAAAGACTGTGCGATATAGCGTTTTTCCATGAAATATATAGTAGGTACAGAAAGAGTTTTAATCTAAGGTCGATCGTGGGACTAAATAAATCGATCTCCGATTTCGGAAGGAACGCTTACCCTCCGACCACAATAAAATTATGATAAAAGCCAATTTTATTGCAAACTCCTTCGAGCGCTTCCGTGCTCGTGAAATCCCACAATGTCGAATCGGCCCCCAAAAGTATTAAATACTAAATACATGGATAATTGGGACAAGGTCGTTGTAGCGTCGGCGACTACTGCCACTGGTGTCTTCCGCACAAATCGATATGTGCCAACGATCGCACCACACGGCACAATAAAAAGAAAACAAAAGAAAACGCATCACAAACGGTCTAAAAACAAATCGCACCTCTAGCCCTAGGTGAATCAGCTTGCTTGCATTTGCACAACACAGAATCACTACAAAACTGACGACTTATTTAACACTGTATCGGATATCGTTTATTGCCAATGGACAATCAAGGTGGACTAACTGCAAGGCGATGCGCTGCGCGTCTATGCATCTTTTACGGTAAGACAAGGACGAACGTTATTGGTAATAAATACTTTGACGGAATTGACAATCGGACGTTGGCTATTTGCTATTTTTATGCTAATGTTTCGTCTGTTTGGGATTTAAAAACTTTTTTTTCGATTTCTTCATACAGATTTTCAACGGAAAAATGTTTAATCATATTTGTAGTGCGAGCTGCGAGACATTAATGAAGAAAAAGCTTCGATTTCAGAATAGTACTTACAATACGTTTACAACAAAATGTGTGTTTTGTAAAAGCTGAATTTTATCTTTCGAATCTTTTTCAAACGCATTTGTTAAAATTACTATTGTTCCCAAATTATATATCTGAATGACTAGCCGTCAGTTCAAGAACAAAAGTAACAGACTTCCAAATATTTGGGGTAATCAGGAAAAGTATTGAAAGAGTTTCAAACTAAAAAAGTTAGGTGTGCATAAAACAAATCAGTTAGGTACTTACGGAAAGTCCAGGATTGCAGCCCGAAGTGATCGAGTTCTTCCTGAACTTTGGCACGCAGACCTGCATAGAACTTTTCCCTTTAGGGGGTCCAGCACAACCGTACTCGTCGCTCCTCGTAAGGTTTATGTTGTTCGTATTGTTAACTTTGACTAGGATGTTACAAGTCTGCGAAGCGATTTGGAACAAGCCCTCTTCTAAGTTCCGTTTGTTGTTGTACTGTCTGTTGAAGTGCAGGTAGTCCCACAGGGAAGGCATTTTCTGACGAGAGTCGGGCCGTGCGTCCGGCGACGTGTAACCTCCTCCACGGCTGCAGACTAGTGCCTCCTTTATGTAAGAGTCGCGCGGACTTGCGCGTTAAAAGTTTAGTTTTCGACAGTGTACAATCACTTGAGAAAGTATTTTTGTTTCTTACATACAACTTTTGGTTTTGTCATAATAATATTAAACATTACATTTATTGACAAACATTATTAACTACCAAAAGTCTTAGGAAACTTAAATGACTATGATTTAGTAATTCTGCAATAACAACACAGATCATTGATTTGTCTTCTCTATTATTACTATTATCGTGTCAAAACCGCAAAGCAAGAGAGATGCAAAGTAAATTAAGTATCTATGAAAGTAAGTTAATATTGGTAATGAATATGATAGTGATTTATTCTATTATCTATGCTTACCGATGTTATCTTCAAGTATTACTTAATAGAATAAAATAAATCTGAAGAGACATTTTGTCTTTGATAGCCCGATTTTGAGGTAGGAGATATACCTAATATCTTTAGGCTATTTAAAATTACATTACGAATACTGATTCTTCACTTTCCCCAAGTTCCTATAAGTACCTATTCAGAACCGATTCATGTTGGCTACGGACAGATATATTTTGAATTATTTTCCATAGAATAAATTTCAAAATTTAACTTTCCGTAGCAAAATCCGAAGTTCGTAAGTTATAGGAACCGGCGTCTGATTAACTAACGGAAACTCAGTTCAGTTGCGTCGCTGTCACGACTGTCACATTTTCATGCTGTATGACAGCCACAAGAGCGACTAAACTGAAACTGAACCTAGTGTCCGTTATAATCAGCCCTTGGGTGTAGGTAAGTAGGGGCGGCAATTTATTTATTTTATGATTAAAGTCATTACAAAACTTATAATCTATGCTAAATATATGAGCCAAGACTTTAATCCAATAATAGCGTACACAGCATGCACAATTATTTGAAACTTATGCGAACCAAAACAATAATAATTGTATTACAAAACTAACTTTTTCTTTTTTTTTTTACTTTCAATTTATACAATTTCAATCTATGATGTTTCTGCTTCAAGAAGCTCGGACAATTAAATATGACTAGACATGTAGGAGGAGAAACCCGAAGGAGGAAGCAAAGAGACAATTTCAAGAGCCATTGCTGACCTTCGACCAACACTTAAAACCACACTTTACGACTGTACATTCAGCAGGTGGACACATTAATTATTAATCTTGTTCTATTGACTTTTGAAAGAGACATTTACGTGATCAACATTGGGTAGTGTACACACTTCAAAACAGTTGACAGCAATTCCATTCAGCACTAAAACGACTCTCGACTGAAGCCACAGAGTTAAAATTTGATCAGAAGTGAGACGTCTGGCTGTGGTGTCGATCGTACCGAAAATTCACCTGTCTGGGCACGCAACGCAGTTATAGCCAACGCGAAGCGCACTAACGTGAACTAGGTGATCTCGCCTCTATAGCCCTTAAAATAAGGACTCTATTTCTCATTTGAAAGTGTACTGGATAACAATATAAATGCTAAATGAGAGAACTGAATGTCATACGTGGAATACACTCTTGGGGACTTGGAAATGTTTACTTTATGTCTTTATGAGTCATTCCTGTGGCTCAAGGTGCAATTTAATTATGTGAAATTCGGCTACAACCTTCTAGATAGATAATTTCGAAGTTATCTTTTAAAAAATTAAATACAGTCACATTGTCAGTCAGCTTTCGTTTTAGACTGGTTCACTATTTATTTTTCGGTATTTACCTAGTTAATGTATTCCTAATAAAGTACGTAATCTACCGTAATCTACATGCATGCTGTGGTCTCCTTTATTTAAAAGAAGTGGAAGGAGAAGCAAATCAGCGCAATTTTGGTTAATGAAGTTTGGTGTATTCTCCATTGGAATAAATAAACTTTGAGCGCACCTTAAGCTTGAAACACGCTAACCGCGTGTCTCCCCACCTTATACTGTACCCAACTCTGACAGCTTCACTGAACAACCGAGTTTCGTTTGGTCGGTCGGTCGTTACGTCGGTCGTGAGTACAGCAGCTTTATTTCCTTGGCCACATACAGTGGTGGTCACATAATTAACGACTACTACTATCTAAAAGATGTAAGGATCAGAGTTTTCAGTTGTAGAATTTTAAAAAATTTTTAGGCCATCGTCGCCGTTTTTTTAAACATATCTCTCTCCATACATCTCTTAGAATGTTGATCAGATCAGATAGGTGTGCAATCTGAATGACCTCCATTTACTCCCTAGATGGCCATTATCAGATCACAGCTCGGTCAATCCTTGACAGAGAACCGAGGCTCCAAATTTACCTCTTTGTATGAAAATCAACTAGTCGTTAACTATGTGACCACCACTGTATGAACACAACACAACGCATCCGATCCGACCCACTCCTCCATTATGCGTGTTGATATTCATATTATATTAGCTCAAGGATTATAGACCCGCCGTACCTGCTCCCGACCCCGACCAGACTCACGCCAGCCTTAAGCGTGATTTGCTTTAGTTTCGTATTGCAACTGTACGAATATCTATCATAAAGTGTGTATCGACATTGCGAGGCTTCCTCGCGAGCCAATTTTAAAGTTGCCACTCGCGAGCGCCGCTCCTCTTGATGTCGGGTGACGGTACTGAAAGGGCGCTCAGGTGACGCATGTGTAACTGCGCGCTCGCGACATCGAAAACAAAGAACTTCGTGATCTAGCAAAATTTGATGACGCCTCGTGAGGCAGCCTTGCAATGTCGATAGAGGCCTTAACATGTACAGTCGACGTTGGCAGGGTAACTTATTAAAAATAAATAGTTAACATTTTAGCTAGAAAAATGCTAGTAAAATCAATAACCCAGTCTTACAATATACTCAGGCGGGACTCAAACCCGAAAAAACCTGAAAAAAATCCAAAATAGGAACCCTTAGTTTTAAATCCACAGTTATATGCGCCCTGTCAGAGCGAGATTAAAATGTCCATTTCTTCCAATCCAAAAATTTGCTCAGTCATAATTACAAAAGCCCTATAATACCAGAGATAGACAAACAGTGACAAATAATATTTAGAAGTATTTATTTATGCTTACCTTGGACACAGAAGCATTATTTTTAGACAACATTACTTAGAGGCAATAAGTAAAATTATTAAGAAATTAAATGTAATGGTACTTAAATTTATTATCTTTTATCCTTAAAACTTGTTCAAACATTTCACTTAAAATTACTCATCTGTAGATGCTTCTTTCATTTCCACATCATCTGATAATGTCTCAGTGTCATCTGGCTCATCCAATAATGCCTGAAGCTGGTGTATAGAAGTGACCAGAACATGAAACTGTTTCTTACGTAGCGCTAAACGACTCTCTAACTGCTGTTTAGTAGACTCCAAATTAGCCAATTCACTCTTCAGTGTACTGAGTTGTTCTAAGGTTTCTTTTCTATCTGGCTGTTCGCTTATAACTTTTGCTAGGACGTCATATTCAATGCGGTTTTTACGCACGGTCTTAGCTTGTGCAAGATCAGCTTTGCTTTTCTCAATGTTGCCTTTCGCAACTTCTATTCCTGTTTCTAGGATCTGCGTTAATGATTCATAACTTTTGAGCTCTGCTGACATCATTTCTGAAGCTAGTTGCGATTTTGTAACGGCAAATTCACATTGTGCCAGTTGAGCTAGCATGCGGTCATGTGTGGCTTTGCTAAAAAATTATGTTCTTTTTTAATAAACTATATTTATTATTCAACCACTTTTTGTTTCTTATGTAGTCTTCAGATACTACATAAAATTATGGTTAGAACATTGAATGGATTTTGTACTACTGAACATAAACCGGTACTAGTTTATGATTGTGCAGTTATCTATAAATTGCTTATTGTATAATAACAATGGTCTCTAAGTTATGTGAAGCCTATACTAAACAGAGAAAACCAATCAGCTATTAAAAAAACAAGTGTTTTGTTGTTTGTAAGAAAAAAAAAGAGTACCTTTCTTCTGGCTTATCATCAGTACTGTTGCACCATTTTATTAGTGTCTTCAAGAGAACATTAAGTCGTCTATCATCTCCTGTGCCATCTCCATCGATAAGAAGTCTTCTACGAATCACATCCTCTAGAAAATAAACAATACGTTTGTGTTTTGCCGGAGAAGAGGTTATGAATTCAACATTATGTTACAAAGGTTTTACTACTTACCATCGCCCATGTTTACTTATAACGTTGATTAGTTGAAAAGGTAATACTCTAATTTGTTTGGCGCTAAAGCAAGTAATTATAATTTTACGAAAGGAAATAAATAATGGGCTAGAACAAAACACAATACACCATCACAAACAAGTCAATGATCACAAACGATAGTTTTTGACACTGACAATGACAACTGACAAATTTCATCTGACAGATAATTGACAGCTACAATAAAAATTACAATTTAGTTTTCGTTTAAAAACCGTTTTATACACTTTGTCTTTGCTATATACGCAATCACTACATTAAAAAGTTATTTCTGAACGCAGTTAGCAAATGTCAGATTATATGTTGTTTTGGCCTTGCCCTTTGTCGAGTA
Organism: Chrysoteuchia culmella; assembly: GCA_910589605.1. Taxonomy (NCBI): domain Eukaryota; kingdom Metazoa; phylum Arthropoda; class Insecta; order Lepidoptera; family Crambidae; genus Chrysoteuchia; species Chrysoteuchia culmella. Next base: position 17,115,132 of record OU342653.1, read on the forward strand.
AATTATGGCAAATTTTAATAAATTCTTGTTGATTTATATTCAGATTTATTGTTCTACAGTATCTTCACTTTGAGGTCTTTCCTACGACCTAATAAGAACAATGGAAGACACAAGTTTTAGTGCGAAAGTCGAAGCCTATTTTTTGGAGCTGGGGCGATGGCTAGTATTTTCGCTTGTTTGTTTTTATATAGGGAATATTGAAATCAAGAAACTAATCATAAACTTATATTACAGGAAAGTGTGGCGAAGTATAATTTTGGGACAAGTATTGTCACTATTGTTAAGTGGAAAGTGTATTATGACTACTCTACTACAGAGCGCGACTTGGCAGTTTCCAACCACGGGGCAGCTTGTTCTACCGTATATTACACTCTTCGTTCTATTTACACCAACATTATTATGTAATGGATTGAAAAAAATATCCAAGTAAGTGCTAAATATTTAGGACCCTAAAATATACTTTTAAAATAATGTCACAACTATAAAATTGTCTTTATTATATATATTTTTTACAGAAGATGGTGGATAGTAATAATAGCATGCACTCTAGACGTGGAAGCGAGCTGGCTACTAGTAATGTCCCAGAGATTCACATCCGTATTGAGCTGACAGCTGCTAGCGTGTAGTGGAGTTGGTGCAGCCTTAGTTGGTGGTGCTTGGCGCGGCCAGAGGCTCGGGGTGGCGCACGTGGCGGGGGCCACGCTGGGGCTGATGGCGGTGGTGTGCGTTGTGTGGGCTGATGTGGAAGGAGCCCCCACTGATGGTAAGTTTTCAAAAGGTTTGAAAAGTATTAGGAATTCTATTAAAATGTATCTTAGTATAGTGTTGTTAAATAGTAGCATAGTAACCTTACTACTTTAAAACTATGTAAATAAGAATTAAAATGAATGTGGCTAAAAACAGTGTCTTCCCCACTAAATGAATAATTAGTACTGCTGTAAATCACAGTTGAATAATACATTATGTTTGTATCCATATACCTGGGTCTTTTTGTTAACTTTTAAACTGATATTTTTGTTACAGGCAAAAACCAGCTTGTTGGTGACATGCTCTGTCTTGGAGGTTCTCTCCTCTATGCCACAGTTACAGTACTTCAAGAAATGATGCTCAAAACACAATCTTGCTCAGATTACTTGGCCCTGCTAGGCCTCATTGGAAGTGTAGTGTCGTGCACTCAAACATTCTTCTTAGAATTCAGTGAACTAATGACTTTCAACTGGTATGAACTAGACACTATAGTTCAGCTTGGAAGCTATTGCTCAGTTCAAACTATATTCCAGATTCTACAATGCTTCATGTTGAGGGATGCAGGATCAATAATCCTTCATTTGTCATTCCTGTCAGCTGATTATTATACACTCATTGCTGGGATGTACATCTTTCAATTTAAGGTGAGAGAATTTAGAATTTCTGAAAATACTGTAAATTTTTTCATGCATCCTTATTCTATTTGTATAGCAACATATACGATTATAAATAAAAAAAAATAAATTACATTTTATATTTATGTGAATGGACATGAAATGCGTGAACACAACAATATCTTTAACAAGATTGCTGAATAAGGAGACCAGGCATTGGACGCAACTAGTACTTTGGCAGTTGCTATTAGATGTCTGCACAGTTTCTTTGAATTAAACTTATGTTAACAGCTTAATTGAGTTATCTCTAAACCATCGATCCAAATAGCTCTCTCTATCTGCGTAGCACCTTAAAATGAAATCTTTTGTCATTTTGTTTAAGTTCCACGCCCTGTACTTCCTCTCTTACCTCCTGGCGATGGTGGGCGTGTTCCTGTTCAGCGCTCGCGCCACGAGCGCCCCGCCGCCGCCGCCCGACGCTCTACCGCAACTAGTGCACGACTCCGTGCAGTCGCAGGACAACGTCTCTATGTAAGTGTTCAAAATCAACCATTTTAATGTCCCTACTTCTGGGAACTGGCACGCGGGCTCAATGCGATTGCCGCAGTTACTCCATCCGAAATAATGACAAGCCTTTCTTCTTCATCGTTGTTGGCAATTGCAACTGAAAGTACTGAAAGTATCTCCCGAGATACTTAAAATAGCAGAATGTGTTGTTAATGATGATATTAAATGATTTTTCGAGTCCCCGCCTAAGAACAATTACCCGATAAACGACCCGAGTCGATTTTTTCTACAATTTTTCTATTAACATTTATCAAATAAGAAAGCATTGAAAATGCAATCTTAAAAAATCATAAATTCTATTTCCAGTTTATAAAATTACTAGCGGATCCTCGCGGTTTTACCAGCGTGGTGCCCGTTGGAATATTGGGATAAAATATTGCCTATGTCACTCGGGAGAAATGTAGCTTTCTAATGGTCTAAGAATTTTCTAAATCGGTCCAGTAGCTCCTGAGATTAGCGCGTTCAAACAAACAAACTCTTCAGCTTTATTATATTAGTATAGATAATAAGGTTTTCTTTACAGGGAGTATACTGTGCCGACACTAGACTGCATCCCCATTGAAGGCTTGGAGCCTCCGATAAGTCGGGACACCACGTTCACATCATTCCTCGGAGGGCCACAAACCACCATGTCAAATGGAACAGTAACCTTCAACCATTCGAATGGCACACAAAACAAAGACCCCTGTTAATACACATTAAATTAAATAACATTTTCGTATAGACTTTATGTAACATAAGACTTAATATTGATAAGCACTGGCAACTCTGGCACTAACACCACATATCCTTATATACATGCTTGGAATTATTTAAAACGTTCAATACTCGTGACCAGACTTAAAGCAAGACATGTTTTGTTTACATTGTTCGCTGGGTCTAAGCTATGTCTTTAATGTTTGTTATATTAACACCAATGTAACAAATAAATAATAAATACAAAAAACTACGCTAGCTCGCACTAAAAACGTGTCTTCTGGACAAATTCGTATTGGTCAAGTCAAAGCCAGACTTTATTTATAGCTGTAATTCGAATGTAACTAAGGAATTGATCTCTTGATATCTTGGAAAGAAACTGGGCGTCCTCTCTAAGGCTAGGCGGTACTTCTCTCCGAATCAGCTGCTTCTTTTATACAAAGCGCAGATTCGGCCGTGCATGGAATACTGCTATCACCTGTGGGATGGTTCTGCCAAGTATCAGCTAAGAGCTTCTGGAATCGATTGAAAACTGTGCCAGGAAACTCATTGGAAACTCAGCATTGGCCACGGCGGAACTTCAGAGCCTCAGTCACCGCCGCAAAGTTGCATGTTTATCGGTCATTTATAGGATACACTTTGGAGAGTGTGCGAGAGAACTGCACGACCTTGTTCCTCCATCCCCTTTCCACCATCGGGGTACCAGACGCAGGTTAGCTTATCACCCGTACGTCGTTGACATTCCAGCGATCCGTACCAAGCGCTTTGCTGACACATTTCTAATGCGAACCGCTAAAGAATGGAATGCGCTGCCTGGTCATGTGTTCCCCGATTCCTACAACCTTGATCTCTTCAAGGCGAGAGTGAATAGGCATTTCCTGGGCAAGCATGTTACAAGCAAGGCCACATCCTGTTTACTAAGCACGATGGTGGTCAAATGCCTGCCCAGTTACATGTAAAAAAAACTATTGTTGAATAAGCTTTTATGTTGCAATGCAGTTTGTTAAAAAAAAGAATACAATTTACAAGACAAATAACATTTTCAGATACTGAACAAATGTAGTCTTTAGTGCTCTCAACATAACGTCTATATGCGCACAGTCGATGGATTCTCGTAGTTCTGTCTCATTAGTTAGTATATAGATACGTCATTTTAGCAATAATCGACCACTAGTTTTGAACTTTGATAACTAAAAATACTGCCACATACTCGAATTTTACTAAAAATTTTAATTGAAATATTGACATTTAGAAATGTTTGTATGAAATTTTAAGGTAGTTTATATGAGAGAAAGTGTATTGGAATTGTGTAATATTTAATTAGAAAAATATTATCTAGCACATAGTTTACTGGTGTTTCCTGGGAATAAGATTTAAGTCGGAATTTGCTGTTTAACAAGATAAAATGCTGACCAATTTCATGACGCCGAGGTAGATTCAGACTAAAGTTAACGTCTTTACTACTAATATTATACCAACTAGAATACTCATCTCCAGAAAATCCTAGATCTCTAATCATTTAAAAATATAAGCTGTGATTTTGTTTCTTTATAAATTTAGTAATTATACTAAGTATTGTTACTTGCTTTTATGAGAAAATTTTATGAGATTTTTATTATAAGAAATGAAAGTATATGTACCTACTTTATTGTAGAATAGGTGCGAATTCAGAGCGTAAGTGTAATATAATTTATTCCGTGGCATAAGATAATATTTACGAAATGAGCTAGAAATGCTAAAACCATTTAAACAGTAGACTTAAGTATTAATATGAACGTTTTACCTGTAAATAAAACGGTTATTAAACATACTTACCTTATTCGAAGCCTAATAAATACATGAGAGAGTAGCATACTTGATTTCCGGCCTACAATCGTGTACAACAACTCCAATCATTGGCTAGATCCGTCCAATCAGCGTTCACTTCCGGTTCGCGCCAACCCCCTACCACTTTGCTAGGCGATGTTTTTTGGGGGACCCAATTGTTCCTCATTGCATCTCGAATGTTTGCCACCAGGCAGAAATTTAAAGTATTAGGCTTCGAATAAGGTAAGTATGTTTAATAACCGTTTTATTTACAGGTAAAACGTTCATATTAAACAGTACTGTACCGTTATTCGAAGCCTAATAAATACATGAGAGATCTGTTTGGTATCGCCTGGTGGTAGATAGTTGCGTGAGCCGATGCTAATGTGATAAATACTTGAAATAAAAGATTCAGAATTATAATCATGGGTTTAATCGAAGATCAATTTTTAGTACATAAATAATTTTACCAATCATTGTATAGGTTCAAACTGAGAACGAATCAACAATGAAGTATTATTGTTATGGGAACAGATGTTAGTAGGCTTTACTTCACGCCTATAGAACTTTTTGAAAGTGTGTTCCGACTTCCAGTTGCCCCTAGACAGGATATCTTCTAAAGGACAGTTTTCTAGCCAACTTTTTGATGCTACCGCGGATCTTGTGCTGCCTGGTGTCGCACTCACGCCAGCTTCTTCCAACAATTTTCTTACCCAGCGTCCGATCATTGTTTTCGATGCTGCTTTTGGTTCACCAGCCGTGGAGATAAACAAATTATCGGACTTGGCTATTATTCGCCTAGGTCGAGACAACTCGATTAGACGTTTGATCCAATGAACTATATTTAATGATTTATTGCTTTCATCTTTTATTAACTTCCACCCAGATTGTTGATACTTAGCGTTATCCGTCTTTGAACCGAAAGTTGGCCAAAATGTCACATCCGTTTCCGTAATAATGCAGTGATTGGGAGTTACGCTAAGCAGTGTTAAATCATGCACCCGTCTGCCTGACGCCAATAGCAGTAAAGTTGCTGTTATCTTGGATACATCGTAAAAGTTAGTGGTTTCAGGATTTTTTAACGTAAGATGTTGTAAAACTACATCGATATTCCATATGGGAGCCTTTGCGACTTTCGGCTTAGCAAGTTCAATGGATTTAAGGACTTGCTTAACAAAAGTATGGGAACGAGTTTAATGTTGCTATCAGGATCACAGAATGTTGATATCGCCGATTTATGTACCAAGATGGTACTGTACGCTAGTCCTTCTTTTTGGTGAAGATCAGCTAGAAATCTTGCTAATTGTGATCCAGTTGGTCGGTATTCATTTATATTATTTTGCTGAGCCCAGGCCACCCATCTCCTCCAGGCTGGTTTATATGTATTTAAGGTGGACTTTCGCCAACTTGAGGAAAGAAGTAATTTCTGACTTTCCGACCAATCACTTAACATCGAATTCCACCCCCACATAGCCAGACCTCGATCTGCATCATGTCGATTCCTGGGGGAGGTAGGCCCGTTGACGTGTCCACCAGTACTCGCGGTAGATTGTGCACTGTGAATGGGGCCGACAATGCTCTGTGTTTGAGGTCCGGTCTCCAGTATACTTTGTCCCATCGAGGAACTACCAGAAGATAAGTGCCTCGGGCGTTGTTTAAGTGCGCTAGCACTTTGGGTATCAGATGGGGTGGAGGGAATACCCAGGCTAGTGGGTAATTCCAATTCATTCCCAGTGCGTCGTGGCGGGCAGCTTGATGATCGGATTGATCTAGGGTGCAGTAGTTTGATACGACATGTGCCGTAGCAGATGCGAAGAGGTCTATGATCGGGGTGCCCCATTTCGCAAAAATAACCTTTGTTGCCTCCGGTAGAAGGTGCCACTCCGGTGCCGATTTCAAGCGAGATAGATGGTCTGCATCCGAGTTGAATATACCTGGGAGGTGAAAGATGGACAGGTGTATCTTGTGACGGTCCAGTATGTCGAAGATTTGCGTTGTTATCTCCGTAAGGGTTTGTGACTTTGTCCCCCCCTCGTTTCGTAGATATGCTACTACAGTCTTGTTGTCGCATTGTATCTGTAGACTTTTCGAACTCAGGTGCAGACAGTGACCTTCTAAAACTCTTAAAATGGCAATCATCTCTTTGATGTTGCAATGCAACTTGCATTCTGAAGTTCTCCATTGACCGGCTAGGTCTTTGTTGTCCAGTTTTGCTCCCCATCCGAGGTCGCTCGCGTCTGTCGTTAGATAATGTGACGGAGGGGGTCTGTGTATCGGAGATGTATGTCGGCAATGCCTTAGCCACCATTCCAACTCGACTAGAGCTGACTGCGGTAATTGAATTGCTTTCGTTGTTTCCGTCTTTAAGAGTAGATTCATATGTTTTTGTAGTGCTCGATAATTCAGACGTCCCCTTGTGACTGGAAAACTGGCAAAGTTCAACATCCCGATAACTTTTTGGAGTCCTGGGAGGCTCGCTTTCTTTTTGAATAGAATTGCTATAATTTGCGATTCTATTTTCGCTGCCAGTCTTTCTGGTAAATACTTTATGTTCCGTACAGAATCCCACATAATGCCGAGGAATTCTAGAACCGTCTGTGGTTCGTATACGGATTTGTCCTCGTTTATCATCCAGCCCAGATGTCTCAAAAGGTTTACTGTCATAGAGACATGTTTGCGCAGTATTTTCTTGTCTTGGTTGACAAGGTAAAAGTCGTCGAGATAGACCAGGAGACGAACACCGCTTTGTCTGAGTTGCTGAGCTATCCAATTGGACAGTGATGCGAAAATTTTCGGGGCGGAACTGAGGCCAAAGGGCAAGGCTGTCATTTCGTACAGTTTTCCGTTGTATATCAACCGGAGAAACCTTCTGTGGCTTGGAGCGACGCTCACATGAAAATATGCCTGGTGTAAATCTATTTTTGCCATCCAATCGCCATCTTGTATGAAATCTGGTACTTTTTGCACATTCACAAGACGAAATTTGTCTGCACGGACAAATTTGTTTAGCTTCTTCAAGTTGAAGATTGGCCTTAGACTGCCGTCGCTTTTGGGTCTTAGAAATATTGTCGAGACAAAACTCGGAGAGTTTGGTGCCGGCACGATTATATGCTGCTGCAGTAATCTCTGAATAATATGATTCATTTCTGGCGATGGAGCCGTCTGATTGCTGCGGTAGTTTGGCAGGCATAAGGGTGGCTTTGCTTTGAAAGGAATATAATAACCGGTCACTATTCTGAGGATGTAGGGCGGTGCCCCGAGATCCCTCCAATGATCGCAGTGTTTCTGCAATTGACCGGCTTGAAAAGGCATGACGTAGTCAGTACCTCTTCTTGGGTTGACCTCTCCTGTCCCGGTGGGACGAGGGAGAGCGCGCTCTACCTTCTCTCTGCGATCCACCACCTCGCGATGTTCGAAAAGTAACGGGACGACCACGTGAGCTATCCTTATGACCATACCGATTTCCTTGCTTGGGTGGTGGCACCGGTTTATGAGCTCTTTGATGATTGGCACTAGGTCGAGAAAAGCCTGAAGCCACTTCAGTTGCCTTTTGTTGAGCAGCGAAGTTGCGGTCTTTTTGTTTAGGCCAAAAAACGTTTTTCATTCCACCCGCTTTTTCAATAACAGCACTAAACTTTTCGCTGTCAAATAGATTTGAGCAGGATGGTGGGACCTTACGTAATGCGCTTTTGTGATAAGCATCCTTCGCCGATGCTAGAATAGCCTCTCGTCTATGTTGCACAAGCTCTGCTCGATGTCCGCATACCAACTGTAATGCATCACTGCACACTTTTGTATACTCACTGCTGGTAAATATCTCGTTAAGCTTCATATAAATGTCATTATAGCCTGGCTCCTTCGCTTCATAGACCCACAACAGAAATTTTCTTATTTCAGACTGCAAAACGTCTTTTTGCTTGAGCAATGCAAAGGTTACAGCTGCAAAAGCCTTTTCCATATTAATAGATAATTTAGAGTTATCATATTGTTTAACTTCATCGTTAGGATCAAGCTCAACAAACCCAGGTGAGTGTGCATAGGATTTTTGAAGATCGGCATAACGTACACTGTCCCACTCCGATGAATCGAAATGTTGCAACACCTTCAACTGTTCGAGATGTTCCCTAGAGGTTCTTGGAACAGGTGGTTCTTTAAGCTTCGTTTCTAAAGTAATGTTAAACTCGTTGCCTTCCAAATGTGGATCAAGTTGAGCAGCCTCTGCTTGCTCATAAAAATCACCACTGACGTTAGGGTCAATGTGCGAATCGGCATAATCATTGTTATCGAGTGAAAAAGATTCGACATAAGACTTATTTAAATGATTTTTGAGATTATGGATTTCATTTACTAAATAGTCAAACTTACGGTTTCGTCTTCGTCTTTTACGATATTTCTTACGTCTGTAGTCTGATGAAGAACTAGATGATATGGAACTATCGGATGAGCTATCTGAACTGGATGATTTCGATCTTTTCCTTTTCTTTTCCTTCCGTTCAGTTGTATTTTTTCCAGTATCATCCATACCTGCTAAATCTTTGTTAGTAGAAGGTTGATTTTCCATACCTTAAAACACATAATATGCATAAGTTAGTTTAACTTATGAAAGAACAACAGAAATGTAAACGCTGACTGGATTTCATTTTTTTCCACATTGACATACAGTTCGATATTCAAATGGAAAAATAATTTAAGAAGTAATTTTCACATTGAAAAGCAGTTCAGTAGTCGAATGGAAAAGAAAATAGTTATTCTTTTCCGATACAAAATCGAACGGTAACACCATTTAATTATTGCATCATTTTTATAAAACAGGAAAAAACCGCCATTTTTATCAAGGAAAATACGTTCGCTATTTAAATGGACAAGTAAATAGTTATTCTTTTCCGAAACAAAATCGAACGGTAACATCGTTTAATTATTGCATCATTTTTACAAAACAGGAAAAGTCTCCATTTTTATTAAGGAAAAAACGTTAACTATTAAGATGGAAAAGAAAAATATTCTTTTCCGAAACAAAATCGAACGGTAACACCGTTTAATTATTGCATCATTTTCATTAAACAGGAAAACGACACCATTTTCAAAAAAGGAAAATACGTACTTTACCTTTGTTGCACACGACTTATATAAGGAAACACTTTTCCACACTTGCACGTAATGCACTCGTTTTTCTTCTATAGGCGACCGTTTCGGTCAGAAATCACGATGCTAATGAGGAACAATTGGGTCCCCCAAAAAACATCGCCTAGCAAAGTGGTAGGGGGTTGGCGCGAACCGGAAGTGAACGCTGATTGGACGGATCTAGCCAATGATTGGAGTTGTTGTACACGATTGTAGGCCGGAAATCAAGTATGCTACTCTCTCATGTATTTATTAGGCTTCGAATAACGGTACAGTACTGTTTAATAGTGTTGTAAAGGAGTGCATGTTGTACTATCTGTTGTTTTATGTTTGCCTAATGTTATCACTTATTATTATTGTCAAATCTTATGTAATTTAGCAGAAAAGGGGTATGATCTTTTTTTTATGGAGGCTGACCGTCCGAATCCGTAGTATGAAACGCCGCCATTTTGAAAATTTATCAAAATGAACGTCGCACGATAATACACAGAGGCAAAAAAATGTTACGAATGCACTAAAGTGTCACTTAACCCTATCTGGGTTATTAGATTATTCTGATTAGAGTTTAAAAATAATTAATGCCGGCCCAAGTATCACCTTTGTTTGTATCTTTAATTCCAATTATCACACTAACCTGATACTTTCAGGCATTATGTTGTTTAATATGTTTTGTTTATATTGACGTTCCCTATCCATTAATATAGGTATCAAATGGCGGTCCTAGGACCAAGGCCAAAAGGATCAATCCCCACTTTCACATGGAACAATTTGGGTTTTCAGTGGTATCAGTTCCTTGCATATAATATTTCTGTTGTTACTAAACATGTGGCCTACTTTAAAAATTCGGCGAGTTTTATATCATTATAGAAATATGTAATTTATTTAGCCAGTAAATGCATGATATTTAAACTTATTTAATTGATTTATTCACTTTGTTATGACAAAACTACTTTAAACTTTTTAGATAGTTACGTTACATTGACGCTCAATTATTACTTGTAAGATAAATTAATGCATACCTACCTATGTATATTTTAATAGTCCATTAGATAATTTCAACTTCTAGCAGTCATTTAAATGTTATTTTATCTATATAAAGATATTATGTTTTCATAAGGAACGGTTGTGTTTTAATCCTACTCGATAAATATTAAAGTACTTATAAGCTATGGATAAATTAATTGATGTTATCTTTTTATAGAAAAAGAAATTGAAATATTTTGCTGCTGACTTTAGTTTTTGTGAACTATGTTACACTGAGTGAGATAAGAGAAAGATACAATCTGAAAAGTTTTCAGCTGTAAAATTAACTGTTTCATGGTCAGCAAAAGCTTTGTTTTTAACGAAAAATACCAACTTGTGTTAAAATTAATTGATACAAGTGTCTTTGGAGTATCTACTGTATATTTTGAATTTGGGAAATATACAACATTTTCATGAACAAAATTTATTTATTTAAATCCTTCATCAACAACCTGTTAACTGGTTAAGTAATCATTTTTAGTTAAGAATGTGTTAATGTTAAACCCCAAGTTATAGCTGCAAAAATAGGGAAATATTTTTTATCTTCAGAAATGAAATTAAAGACGTTCATTGTTGTTATATCATTTATTAAATATTCAAAATAGACAGTCTGTCAAACTATCTAACAAAATTTATAAACATTTCTTTGTGGAACTAATGTTTAACTATATCAATCCAGTTATCATTGTGATCGATCACGCATATGAAACTATAATTTATAAATATTAAGAGGTCATCCGTACTGCGGGAATACCGACTTCAGAGAATGGGTACTTTCTCAAGTTATTCAAGAGTGAGTAAGTAGAAGGAGTAAGTTTTAATAATTACTATCAGGGAGGCGAATAAGTACAAAATAGCGTTTAGATTAGACTAAATACTTTTTCCTTTTTTATATCTAAACTTAATAAAGTTCATTTAATAGTCGTACGGGGAAGTTATTGGAAGATAAAATATTACACCAAATGGCCGTTTTGATTTGCTAGACACTATGACTATTGCTATTTTACAAGTAGTTGAAGCATTAATTAAAGACGCTTTTTGTCATATAACTTTCGAATAACCATAGTGAATTGTGACATTTCGTTAGCAAAAACAATTTGTTTCTTGATTCAAAGCAGCTCAAATCAAAGTTATATAATAAAAATAAGTAAATATTTAGAAGTTTCATTCGGTCTGAAAGGCTAAGTTGAGGATTTTTAAGTTATGTTTTGTAATTATTGGTCAATGTTGTCGAGTTAACAATTTCATAAATTAAGTCGCTAATAAAGGAATAATAAGCTGTCTTATGTCATATAAGGCTTCTAAGAAAAGTTTTAAAGTATATTCAGAGTATAATAAAATTAAAAGTGCAGTTTTGTATTTAATTTACATAACAGTGAACAATATTTATTAAAAGTGAACATATTTGAATGCTTTACGAATCTTGTAAACATCGGCAAATAATACGTTGCAAATAATAAATTAAACTCAAGACGGATTTAACGGTAGAAAGTTCTTTTTTGTTACAGCTTTCTAAGGGAGTTTCAAAGTCATTAAAAAAAAATTACGAACATCAAACAATTGAGAATTGAGTCAAAAATAAAACCACAATGCGTTCCGTGCAGACAAAAACGAACCCTAACACGATTACAGTAAAGTCTAAGCTTCGTCTTCACTCGCAGACACAGATTTTCTTGACTCGGGAGTTGCTGGGCGGGAATTTCGTGAGCCTGACCTCGATCTGGAATATTAATATTCTAATTGATTTTTAAGATGATGAATGAAAATGAACTTCACTCAATAAAAGTATTTTTAAATTGTCACTTGCATTTCGTTTGAATCATCTTACAGTGAATAATACAAATAAAATACTAGAGAAGGTATACAGAACTTGGAAGGTGATTTAGATTAGACCACCAAATTGAACATCTTTTCGAAGCAACATTGAAATCGTACACAAAACTGATGTTTATAAACTCCCACATCTACTTGTCTTTTTACGAAACTATTGCTCCCCAATGAAAAAAAAAATCATTTTGATGGTGTTACACACCTCCTAAAATGATGACAGACATTTTTAGAAAATTTTATGTATAAAATACGTTAGTAAATAACTCATTACCTTGACCCTGATCTAGACCGGGAGCCAGATCTTGATCTCGAGCGGCTCTTAGACCGGGACCGAGAGCGGGATCCGCTCTTCGATCGCGACCGCGACTTACTTTTGGACCTGGGCAAGTGGGAAATGAAGGGAAGTTATATCGATACTTTGCATGAAAATACCTTAACTGTAATGTAAGTAAAACAAGAAATTATTGTACAACTATACACATACATACATCAAGTGTCTAGGGATCAAACTACTTTTTAACTTTAAATAATATTCGATGAATATGTACCAAATGCAGGATGAATATTTCAGACTGACTTCTTACTTTGATTCTTTGTTCATTCAAATACGAGTAGTGATAATTACAAAAAGGAATTATTAATCCATCCAAAATATTTAAAATAATGATCATCTGTTGCGGCGATACTCTAAGCCGTACTTGATCCCTAGAAACTTTTGATGTGTGTATTTGACAAAAGATAACAATATTAAGAGTCTTAATTTTATTAAGAGGTTTGCGAGTTGACAGCGAATAAACAATAAATTTTTCAATGATTTGGACTTTTTGGATAAGTTGGTACCAAATATCAATAAAAAATACGTTACAGAAGCTTGAATAGTATCTTCGGAAAAACAACTTACCTCGATCTAGATCGACTCTTCGATCTCGACCCGCTCTTTGACCTTGATCGACTTTTAGATCTAGAGCGACTCTTCGATCTCGAGCGACTCTTTGACCTCGACCTGCTCTTTGACCTCGACCGCGACCTGCTCTTCGACCTCGACCTGCTCTTTGACCTCGACCTGCTCTTGGACCTCGACCTCGACCTGCTCTTCGACCTCGACCGGCTCTTCGACCTCGATTTCGACCGGCTCTTCGACCTCGATCTCGATCGGCTCTTAGACTTCGACCTCTTCCGCGACTTCGACCGGGAACGACTTCTCGATCGCGATCCGCTTTTGGACCTTGAGCGACTGCGCGATTTGGATTTTGATCTGCTTCTTGATCGTGAGCGGGACCTGTTTAAGAGTTAATTAATTATTAATATGTTTTATTATATATGTATTAACCCAAAAATTTTACTATATGACAAAGTGGTAATCATGGAGCCTGGAGAAGCTACTCTGGATTCATGAGGGAACCGTTTGCTGGGGGAGCTGTTTAAATGCTAAGGACACAAATTATTGAACAAGTCTGCTCATACTTTTAGCCCAGAGAAAAAAAATCTTGATAAAATACAACAGAGCGAAGTTAATAAAATAATAGAGTAATTGATGAATCAATATTTTACCCGTCACTGTCGGAAACAGACATGATCCTCTTCCTGCCCAGGCAGGCGGACTCCTGCTACGACTGCCGCAACGGCTACGGCTTCGGCTACGAGACTTGCGTCCGGAGTCCAAATCCGACTCCGATGTAGATTCACGACCGAAAGTAATATGGCGATGGCGACATGACAGAAAATAATAACCTATCCTCAGTGAGGGATAGGCCTAACTGAGATTAGTTAACAAATTTTTTTTTGTTAATGTGACCAACATGCGACGGTTGCTATCTAACGAAACCAAGATAAGCCTAGATAGGCTTATGCAGTGTACAGATGTAGTTAGGTTATTACTTCTGGCCTATAGTCCCTTTTGACACCATTTTAGCTCTCTGTCGTTCTCTTTTAACCATATCAGGTCATAGATAGGTTGAGTATTATATTTACCTGTCACTATCAGAAGCAGACATGATCCTCTTCCGCCCCTTCGTAGCGGGCGGGCTCCTGCTACGACTGCCGCTCCCGCTACGACTGCCGCTACGGCTACGGCCGCGGCTACGAGACTTGCGGCCGGAGTCCGAATCTGACTCTGATGTAGAGATGGTTTCCTTCGACACGATCTTAGCTCTCTGTTTAGCGCTGAGTTTCTCATCGGCCATTTTAGCCTTTTCGCGGCGACCGATGCCTTTTTCGCCCTGTTTGATCACATTAAAATAAAAATACATGTTAGATGTAGAATAGTTATAAATAATTACTTGTTGGCTTAGTCGCACAACGTCTACTTCGCTAAATGTCTACACGACGCAAAATGTAGCTTTCTCATAATGCCTCTTTTACAAAATGTCCCGATTGGGACATAGAATAAAATTTCAATGTTTGAAGAAAATTAATCGGTTGCAGTAAGAAAAAAATAACACCATTTTGTACTTTGATTGATAAATTATTTTCTTCAAACATTCAAATTTTATTTTAATCCCACTCGCGTCATTTCGCGAAATAGGCATTCTGGGGGGTTACTCTCGACGGAATCGCGTTGAGATCGAGATTGAATGTCAATAATTATTACTAATTTACGACGTTGATTCGACTTTAATTGCCGCTAAAATCGATTACTAGCGTACAAAATTACTTCATTTACTAATTTCAAGTATTAATTTTTAGTTTAATTACTAATTTTAAGCTAATATTACTGACGTTTGACATTAATTCAATCTCGATCTCGATCGAAAGAGTAAGGGGGCAGAACCCTTGTTTTCTATGTGAAAACAACGTTTGCTAGATCACACTGTGATAAACCTCTTTAAAGAAATGTATAATTTAAAGTAGGGCAATTTTAATTGATCGCATTTGTAAATAAAATTTCTTAAAAGTACGGACGGCCATACAAAAATGTGTCTTATTGCCGTGCAAAAGTAGCAAAAGATGTATTTTTGAATCATTCAAATTACTATTCGCATACGGAATCTCAAGTTTCGCATGCGAATGCTTAAAATAGTATTTTTGAAATCCAATTCGCATTCGAATCTGCAACGAGTGGTCCCGGGCCACTCTTTTTTTATTCGAGCGAATAGATATTTGACGTTTAGCGCTTAATGTCATTTTCAAATTGACATTGACATGACGGATAGTTTGTCAACCCGATTCAGTATCGGTTTTTGAAAATCTATGGAGAGTAAGTTACCGGTTTTTAAATATTCTGCGTAAAATGAAATAATTTTAACAGAGATTAAGAAAATCACCGTATTCCAGTGATTAAAAAATGCGACATAATGGAAATCGGTGAACTTCATTTCGAATGATTCAAAAATACGTCTCCTGGATTCAAGTGAAAATTTAACAGCAACAAAATAAGCAGTTTCATATAATATTGTTCTATAACCTTCTTCCTGCCGCGCTTCCGTGGCGGATCACTGTCACTGCCGCTTCCTCTCTCCCTGCGTTTCTTGGACTTGCCTTTGCGCCCTTCACCTGGCTCGCGCTTACGACGACCCTTTTGCTTCGGTTCGCGACTACAAAAAAATAATTATAATTTTATAACCTAATCTTAGTAAATAGGATTAAATATGAAACACAATTTTTAGAAACATTTTTTATGAACTACGGAGAAACGTTTAGCCTTCATCACACCTGCACCCCGACCGCCTAACGGTATAGCTTGACAAGGGCACTCGCTGACGCTATCACTTTCATACTAAAAATGCAATAGTGAATACAATCGATGAATAGAAATATGTAGGAATTAGACAAAAACTCTATAGTGGATTATATGAAAGTTTGAAGTTTGGTAGCTATAGCGAATACACAAGCTATATCGTTAGGCGGTCGGGGTGCTGGCCCCTTACTCTTGAAGCGATTGCATTGAGATCGAGACAGAATTTATTTCAAGTCAGTAATTAGGACTTATAATAAGTAATTAAACTAAAAATTAATATTTGAAATTACTAAATGAAGTGATTTTGTACTCTAGAAATCCCATCAAAATCAAATCAACATCGAAAATCAGTGCTAATTATTGACATTCAATCTCGATCCCAACGCAAGTCGCGATCCCGTCAAAAGTTACCCACGCCTGATGTTAAGTGATGATAAAGCTGGAGATTGAGGCACGCCTCTCCCGGAATCCTCAACCACTGAGGAACCGACTGTCTTATCTCCAACATCTAAACTGCTCAACGATTCAATACAAGTAAAAAGGAAATGAGCAGCGCCCTCTACCAGGCGTACACGGACCTATATGTCCCCATACATCGCAAGTTTTTCTCCCCTCATCGCTTGGGCCGTCGCTGCAGGTCTACGTCTAGTCTGATATACATTAGTTCTCTATTCTACCGACTCCTTGGATATTCAACAATAAAGCATTTCTCATAAATGAGGAGGCACACTGAAAACTAATGGCGCCATTTGATTGGTCAATAAATGTCTTGACTTAAAACAACAAGCGCGCAAAGGTAGTGCCATTTACTTTAAGTGTCTTTCTCTATCTATATACTTAATTCAGGTTCGCAAAATTTGTGACGACTCGATAGGGACTTTGGCGCGTAGAACGCGGCCGAGTAAGGTATCAAATTAAAGGTACTCGAGTCTATTTGTTCCGAAAACTATAAAATATACAAAATGTTAAACGTGATGATCACAAACTGCAATTAAAAATTGATTGTCATTATTTTCGCATAAGTTGGAATTTTTCGTCGATCGACGAACCCGAGTATCGGGTTGTAACCGCCCTAGTTAAATGTTCATTTAGAAACGCGTTTTATTCTCCTATAGAACCTATACAGCCCTTATGCCATAATCTCTTGCGGGCTTGGCAAATAAAACATCGCTCTTCTAACACACCTTAACGACGTCACATTTGGCTGAAGATGTTCCAAGCACTAACTATAAAGCGATGAATTCTTCTAAACTAAGAGACATTTTTCATTCCTCCTCTCTTGGGACGTCGCTGCATGTCTAGGTCTACGTCTAGATATTTATATTAGTTCTCTATTTTACCGAGTATCGACCCCTTGGTCATCCAACAATAAAGCGATGTATTCTCCTAAATGGAACGCACACTGCGAACTAATGGCGCCGGTTGATTGGTCAATTACATGTCAACCAGTCAAGTTTTGTCTCGACTAGAAAAAATTAAAAGATTTTGTGTATGATAAATTTTAAATAGAAAAATATTGGAAAATATCAACTCGGCTAAGTTTCGGTAGCTCAGTGGTTAGAGCAGTGGACCGGACTTCCAAAGGTCGTGGGTTCGAGTCCCATCTGAGAATTCACTTGTGGTCGAGTTGATTTTTTTCAATATTTTTCTATTTAAAATTTATCATAAGTAGGTTTAAAAATAGCAATAAACGATTTTAGGTACCCGCGGAGGTGACGCCATTAACTTTTAGTGTCTTTACGCATTAAAAACTAAATATCTTACCCTTCTTCTCTCGGTCCATCACTGCCGCTTCCCGGTGAGTCCGATATGTATTCGTCCTTACGGCGCCCTCTACCGCCGCCTTTAGACTTCTCAACCGGCATATCGGCGAAAAGCATAGCATTCTTGGTCTTCTCCTTGAATTCTTGACGCTTTTGCAGCATCTCCACTGTGCTTTTCTGTTGTTGTTCTTCGCGGCGACGACGCTCTTCTTCCTGAGATATAATAAGGTATTCGTTTAATAAAATGTAAGGTTTATTTGGTTTCATTTAGTGCCCTGCTCCGAAGCAAGATTCTTCTTTATAATTTTGTCGTCTCGCTCTAGCTACATGCCATTGCGCCTGAAACAGAAGATCTCCGCAAGCAGGGTTAAAAAACCAATCTTATATTTGATTGTTGATTTATATTAAAATAAATAAATAAATAAATATTTCCATACAATCACACCAATTATCTAGTGATAAAACATTGTTTACGAACAGTATAGTCGATTATTATAATTATTTCATTTTTCTGATTTTGATTTAAATCAGTGATTTGTACAAAAAAAAATTGAATCATGTCCGCAAGTTCGGGCTTCGGCCGCTGCCATTTAAAATCTAAACACCTTTCTTTATACTATACCTGTTGCCTCTTGAAAACCTCGCGATTCTTTCTGTCTGTCACGCAATGTGACTTCTTCATCATGTTGACTAGACTGTCTATTTTATATCTTGCAATTTTTTTTATTGGCGTTTTTTTGTAGCTTTCTTAAGGGTGCTCTCACTGTCTGTCTCTTAACGTGACTTCATCATGTCGACTAGACTCTCTATTTATATTATACGTCGTCTCAGCCACATGACACCCACTGCTGGGTATAGGCCTCCCCCAAGGATCTCCATAACGATCGGTCCTGCGCAGTCCGCATCCAGCGGCTTCCCGCGACGTTCACAAGATCGTCGGTCCACCTTGTCGGGGACCTACCCACGGAGCGTCGTCCTGTGCGCGGTCGCCATTCCAGAACCTTTCCGCCCCAACGGCCATCGGTTCTTCTCGCTATGTGTCCCGCCCACTGCCACTTCAGCTGAGCAATCCTTCGAGCGATGTCAGTTACTTTAGTTCTCCTACGGATCTCCTCATTTATATTATACACATAATATTATTTTTTGTTATCGTGATTTTTATTCATAGCTTCATCTTAGTTTACCTGTTGCTACCTGAAAGCTTCGCTGCTCTCTCTGCCTACTCTACACATGTCATTATCTTATTTTTTAGTAATAAATTAATTGAAGCGTTATTTTCTTACCTGTTGCTTTCTAAAGGCCTCGCGCTGCTCTCTTTGCCTGTCCCTGAGCGTGACTTCTTCATCATGTTGTCGTCTCGCTCTGGCCACGTGCCATTGAGCCTGAGACAGAAGATCGCCACAAGTTCGGGCTTCGGCCGCGGCCGCCGCGGGTTCGTAACGAGCTCGCTCTGTCCCTTCCCCACCTTCCGTTGAGGCTAGGCGTTGGAAGTATCTGTGGAGAGGTTAACATTTAAAAGGTGTAGACAACAAAAACTATGTAGCTAGATTTAAGCTGATAAGTTTCTTGCCGCCGTTCTTCTTATCAGTTAAAAGATGTCCTGAATGGCTGGTAGGAAAAAAAAATTGGACGATTCGAAAGCACTTATCTATAAGTCTATTTGAATAAAAATCTTTGACTTTGACTTTGATTCCAAACAACTCCTGAAGATGCTCCGTGTGCGGGCGAAATACGTGTAGAGTAGTCGTGAAGGTGCATGGCATGGTGTGTCACTGTTATTGTATTTGCATTTATTAGCGGGCGGGCGGTGCATTTGCATGTTTCTTGCGGAATTAAGCTACATATTTTTTATTTTCTACTAAGATATGGATTTCCGCCAAGTAACAATGAATTATCAATTATTTAAAGGTAATTAAAGAAAATGAAAATATTATTTGTTTATGGGCTTGGTTATATAAATAGTAAAAATAATACAAAACAATATTTTCTCATCACAAGCTTAAGTAAATTTACAAAACATTATTGTTGTTGCATATTTAGTTTGTGCGAGATCAGTCTCAGGCATCAGTGCCTGAGCTAGATATTAAGCTGAGCTTCCACTACCTCGAGGCACTAACTACAAGAATGACTCGATGAGTGACAGCCAATATTGTCATTCACTTTTTTTTCATATCTTCAAAGGATATATTCTATTGTATACTATGTATACTATGTAAAAACTCTTAAACCTAAAAACAAAAACTAAAAAATTAACAATCGTTGCATCGAGCTTTCTTTACTGTAATGACTCATACTCACAGCCGATCAGGAATAAACGGTTCGGTTAGAACAATCGAATAAAGAATGTTAAATAAAATAAAATAAACTATATTTAATAACATCGATAGAAAGACAAATTTTCTCAATTTTCGTTATAAAGAGACGTATCGTATAAAAAATCTAATTAAAGTTTGTTAAAACCATATTAATGACAAGTTAAACCTTACACATAGCTACTATTGTTGGACTTACTAGCAAGAAACTTGAAATTCGTACACAGCTCGCAACACACGATGCAGCTCTGAGCGCTCATCTTCGAGCACATGAGCGGTTAATCTCCTGAGCATGAGGTCCGTGTTGTTTAGTAGAGCTAACTTTAAGACCCGAGTTATTGTTACACAAAGTTAAAAATAACTTCCTTGTGAGGCACTTGAAGTTCGTGCACAACTCGAACACGCGATGCAGGTCTGAGCGCTCATCTTTCAACACGTGAGCGGCGAATCTCCTGATCGTGAGTGCCGTATTGTATAACAGTGACATATCGTCTAGTGCTACCTATCTAGCCAGAGTTATTCTAACACAAAGTTATTATGAAACAACTTACTTGTGAGACACTTGAAGCTCGTGCACAGCTCGCAACACGCGATGCAGCTCTGAGCGCTCATCTTTCAACACGTGAGCGGCGAGTCTCCTTAGCGTGAGTGCCGTGTTGTATAGCAAAGCGGGGTCATGTGGGGCTACCCTTCTAGCCCGGAGCAGGGCAGAACGAGCGGCCCCGGGTCGGCCCGCTAGTCCATGGGCTCGGGCTACCCACGTGAGCCACTCTACGTCGTGGTTCATACGGAACTTGCGGATGCAGTTCTCATACTATAGACAGCAAGGAAATAAACTATTAAAATCATTGAAGCACTCGATATAACTACATGGGTATTTTGATAAAAAAAAAGACTACGATTTATTTCATAGCTTTCATATCTGCTAGGTATGTAATGCAAGAGAATTAAAAGCGTCTTTCCAACAGGCTTCATAGATTAGGTACAACAATCTGCCAATAAAGCGACTAAGTAAGTCAGCGAGACGCTAGTGGCCCAGGGTCAGCCCAGAGTCGGCTAGTCCATGGGCTCGGGCTACCCACATAAGCCACTCTACGTCGTGGTTCATACGGAACTTGCATATGCAGATCTCGTACTGTGTAGATGGCAAGGAAAAAATAATTGAATGTGCGATTTAAAGTTTTTTTTCACGTTTCATTTCGTGGCGTTTCGTATTTGATAACTAATGAAATAGAATTAAAAGCGGTCCTCCGATGAACTTTATAGATCAGGGCAAAAAATCTGTCAATAATGCGAGAAAAAATCTAATGGTGAAATAAACTGTTATGCATCACCAATTTTCAACAATTTATCGCTCGCTGATGGTTGGTATAGCGGCGTCTCTCTCTCGCGCTCCTACTTAGGTGCGAGTGAGACGCCGCGTGTTGCTATGACGCTAGCGCCAAAAACAATTTGGTGGCAATAACAGAAACTTGATGAATGCACATCGTTTGTTCGGTAGAGACCGCACTGTTGATACGTGACGTAAAGCAAATATCGCGCAATTTCTGCTGTTGCGTTGCTGTTGCAAAGATAGGTAATAGCCCCGGTGTATTATGGTTCAAGAAACTCACTTTTATTAGGACGATAAGCAAGCATTATATTTTTCTATTTATTTCATAATGTACTATGAATAAGTATATAAATCTATCAAGACTCACCATCTGTATAGCGTTGATGTATTGCTTCTGTTCGACGTAAATATGCGCGATATTCATCCAGACATCTGGAAAGTCAGCGGTGGCTTCGCGCACTTGAGCGAATATGTCGCGAGCTTCGTTTACGCAACCCTACGAACATTATTACATGTTTTATTTAATAACAATAATTTTTTGTATCTCTATTGCTGGGACACATGGCTTTCATCTGGCTAAATAAAAGAGGATAGGGCTTAACCAAATCTAATGCTGAATTGATACTTTGATACTGTGTAATAAATTAGCAGACACTTAAAGGTACTGAAACCAGTGAAAGATTCCATTTGGTGTTGGATATTTCAGTTCTGATTATTTCCAATTCCAATGCTATCTAGTTCAATTTGGTTCACTACTAGACATTGTTACTGAGCTATTGAACTTGATTTTAAAAGATCAATATTAATAATTACTAATAGTAATCGAGTTGAACGTACCCACTCAGTAGATCAGTTGGCTGAAGAGACGTTAATATAATAGAACCCGTGGTAACTTTACCCAAAATTAATTAAATGCATATAATAACTTTTTCACGAAAACATTATTTCATCTTGCATGTTAAGGGCGCGGGCCAAAATGAGTTAAAGTTAATAATTTAATTTTTGCTAACGTATGTTATTAAAGTTTTCAATAAGTAAATATTTTTCCAAAACCGGCTAAGGTCATTTGAAATACTATGGCAGAATAAATTATCGGTGGACCTGCTCCAGTGCGTAAATGAGAAAATCAATTAAACGAGTTTAATATTATTTTATAATTATTATATTATAATTATTTTATTATTTGCAGACGATAGAATTGAAAAAACTGAAACGAATGGTGTATTTAACTCATATTTGACCAAAATTGCAGTTAATCGGTTTTGGCAGCATGACGGCGCACTGATAACTACATATAATTGTTATGACGCCCAATTTAGATAAAATAGGGGGGAACAAAAAATTACAAAATGCTAGTCTCCTGGAAAAAAATATTGCCGTCAAACTATAGTATCACTAAAGCAATAAAACTGTGTTCCTTTAACTAACAATATGGAATTGGTTCAAAGTTTTTTTTACCTTATGCGCAAGAACGCAGCCAATGCCATTGGCAGCCCAAATGTTCTTAAAATCATTCATCAGAACTTGTTTGTACATCGTCAGCGCTCGTTCTTGATGCCGTTTCTCTCTGTCCTTCTCGCGACATGGCTGATGCAACGTTTGCAGCCACACATTGCCTAAAATGGGGATTACCAGCACTTTTTAGTTAACATGAAAAAAAATGTTTTTATTTTTTCCATATGTGGTATATTTCTAGAGATATTTAATTTTTCAACTTCGGGTCGGCGTTTTATTTTGTGACGTCACTATAAAACACTTTCTATACAGCTTGCGGTTCACACTTGACCGATTTGGTCAGAGAGTCGCCTTCTTTATTAAAACGGTATAGAATGGCCACACAAAGAGCGCGCGAAGTTAGAACACTTGTAAATTGGAGACTAATTATCGTATTTGAATAAAACAAATAGAGTTCAGTTTTTACACGTTTTAAAGGTAAACTGTAACAGTTTCAAAGGATTTAATAAATCTGTTGTTAATCTCCATTATATGATATTATGGAAAACTTTTAACAATCTTAATAAAATATGTGAATAACATTTAGTCAAATCATTTAAAATGGGTAACAGGGGTGGAAAACTTACCAATTTAATGGAAAATTATGATTAAAGGAAAATTAGGATTAAACCAATGGAAAACTTACAAACTTAAAATTTTTTATGAATGTCATTCACTAGGGTAACAAAGTGATTAGAAAAAAATTATGTGTCTGTTTCACCAGTTCTATTTACGCTCAAATTAAATAACGTAATTGACAAATATTATTTTATAAAAAATGAATCAGTAATAGTATTGGAGTAAACATTGCTGAAATCTATTTTAATAGCTTAATATTTCCAATACTATGCTATTATCTAGGAAGAACAATTTGTTTATGAGTTTTGAATTTTGCATTTTTCAATGCTAATTTTTCTATTTAAAATTTATCATAACAACAAGTTGGTTGCCAAAAATAATGTTAGTATTTGATAGCACATTTCCTGAGGAAGGCCATAGCCTCCACAACGCAATTGAATTCTAATAAAATATGTGTGAATAATTCGTACTTTATGCCGCTCTCATACTGTACTGCTTCAGAAACTAATTAACTATAAAGAACTTCAAGTTGACATGATTAATTGTTCAGTCCCTATCTCAATGGAAAAAAGTTGAAATTAGTTTGCACATACCAAGAGCGATCAGCGAATACGCATCAGTAGAAGTGGTAGGGTTCTGTAATATTCTTTCGAACTTCTTCTGTCCGGGACCCCACTCTTGCTGAGCTAAATGAAGGTTGCCTAGCAACGACCAAGTGTCAGGATGCTCAGTGTTCACCTTCAAAGCTTCTTTGAACCAATCTGACGCTTCATAGATTTGACCTTTGTCTCGAGCCATACATCCTAACCTACAAAGTATAAGCAAGCAATACTTTAAACTCGATTGATAGTCGTATGAGAGTAGCTTGAAGTATTATTAATAGTAATTATGTCATTTTCCCAAAATTTACAAACAAAATTGTTGATATCAAATGACAGTAGGCAAGACAACAGAAGTAATATTTATGAATAAATAGACTTCATCAGCCCAATGTACCTAAAATTGTTATTCTACATCTGTCTCATTCTGAACAGGTTGTTAATTAATCTATTAGGAAAAATACCTATTTGGTTCTAAAAAATGTATGAACATTACTATATAATTTATTTATCTTTAAAAAATACACTCAAACAAAAAAGTCAAATACAAGGGAAAATGTAATAAATAAATAATAAATAAATAAATATTTCCATACAATCACACCAATTATCTAGCCCACGTTAAGTATCATGAAGAACTTGTGTTATGGATACTAGATAACGGATAAACATACTTATATACTTTTTTTTTTTGTAAATACATACATAATATACATATTAAACACCCAGACCAAGACAAATAGACATGTTCATGCACACAAATATTTGTCTTGTCCGGGGATCGAACCCGGGACCTCTGGCGCAGAAGGTGGGGTTAGTACCACTGCGCCAAACAGGTAATATTAGTATAATAATTAAACCTAAGTCTAGGTAGGACTAACAAAAAGTAGCAGTCAAGTATTAAAAACTTACCTCAAATAACAATCAATATAATTAGGATGTTCCTTCAATATGTCCTTGTAAAGTTTCTCAGCCTTATTGTAAATGCATAACGCTTCATTAAGTCGAGCCAAATTGTACATTGTCGTTACGGCTATCGAATTGTAGTATTGGGCATCTAATGTTTCTGCATCTGCTTTCTCTCTAAATAAAATCACAAGAAAAATTAAAAACTGGCCATTAGGCCGGTGACAATTTTGTTATATTTTTGTTAAATATATTATATCTTATATTTTTGTTAAATATATTATATCCATATCCGTCTCGAAGGACTAATGTAAAAGTAAGGGGTAAAGAGCCCGGTAATTCATCAAATTTGTTTGTCAAAATTACGTATTTGTCAGATATATTTGATCGTCTGTGGCTATGTTTGACGCGTCTTAGCTCTCGGAAATTTATTTGACAAATTAATTTGATCGTTTAAAGAGGGGCTCAAAGTATAGAAATACATTAATTCAGGACACTGGTGTCTCGAGAACTATGGAATGTCTATTGGGTCTGAGAGGTAAAATAAAAATTATAGGAAATTATATTATAAAAAATTATATTATAGTTAAAAGTTATTACTATTAAATAAAAAAACCAAACACTAACCGATAGAAGGCGACTGACAGGAAAGCAAGCAAGATAAGACTTAGTAGCGCGAATCAATTTTTTTTTTTTAACAAAGCCACGATTGTTAAAACATTATTTAAAAAGGATAAAATAATTTTAATTTTGCTTTTAATTTGAAACTTTTTAGAGAGCATAGGTATTATATGTACATTGTAATACATAAAACCCGTTACTGAAAACCGCATCAAAATTCGGACTAGTAGTTTTGGCTTTGCTCAAACAAATGTTTACTGCAGCGCCTCCTGATCAGTTGTCATCGTAACACTTGTCTAAGAACATTCATCAATCAAACTCAAACCCATTACTGAAAACCGCATCATAATCGGACCAGTAGTTTTGGTTTTGCTCAAACAAATGTTAACTGCAGCGCCTGGTGAGTTGTCGCCGTAACACTAATCTAATAACCTTCACCAATCAAACCCAATCCATTACTGAAAATTGCATCAAAATCGGACTTGTAGTTTTGGAGATAAATGGTAACATTGGTTTGCAAAACAAATGTTTACTGCAGCGCCCCCTGGTGAGTTGTTACCGTAAAAATTATTTAAGAACATGCACCGATTAAATTCAAACCTGTCACTGAAAACCGCACTAGTAGTTTTGGAGATAAATGGTAACATCGGTTTGCACAATCAAACAAACAACCTCTCACCCCAAAAGCATATACCGTCTCCGTACCGTCGCGGGTAAAAAAAAAACTTCATTGTAATGGAATATAGTTCAAATTTGATAATTTATGACTTACCTCTCTAGAGCTTCTTCCAAATAATTTTTAGCTTCATTTAGGTTGCCAAGCCTGTAATGTAATGCTGCTACATTGTTCAATATTTCAGCTGGAATATCGGCATCTACTTTCTCTTTGAGGATTTTCATTGCTGTAGTGTACGCGTTTAATGATCCCTGTACAAATAAGAAAAGAGATTATTTGACAAGCAAATATAAACTCGCGTCGTCGTCATCGTCATCAGCCATTTTTAATATCCCCACTGCTGGAACACTGGCCTTCCTTATGGATGGATTATGGATGGATAAGCCAAATGGGGATTGGTGGGTTTTAACGATTGCAAATGCAGCCGGGACCAATGGTTTAACGTGCCTTCCGAAGCACGGAGGAGCTCGAGAAAGTAAATTTTTGGTTACCCATCCTGTGACCGACCGTTGCGAAAGTTACTTAACCTCAACAATCGCAGGCCTAGCGCGCGAACCACTGCGCCACCGACATGAACTCTATAATGCTTATATTACTTACTTACTTCTATTAGGTATGAATGAGAGAGATTTAATAAGACGGAAATGTACTTCTGATTTGTCTAATTTATAACTATGACTCATAAAAAGTATAATTAATAATAATGGGGTTTCTACTACACCTAATCCCCGTTTCTACTGGCAAAACATTTACAAGAAAACATGTAAAATATAGTGCGCGGCTGCTGAGATATATTATAAGATAATTATAAGAATAAATATCCCATAATTGTTTACAGAAAGATTAAATAGTCTTGAATAATCGTTTTGATCCTATAGTAGTATTTTGTAAGAGATATTAGATATAGAGCTATTTTGCAAGGTATTATAAATACACTAAACTGAGATTATTATAAGTTTGTATAGGATTAGTCTTGTTTGAGATTCTTATATATGCAATTATACTTAATAAGAGCGAAATTAGATCAAACAACCGTATAAGCTACTAGATCGATCACTTTATTAGTATGTTAATCTCAGCCATTTTTAAATGATTAAATTGGCCTAATTCGACGTGGGAAAATTGTTTAATATGAATTTTCTTTGTCATGGATGTTAGGAAGAAGTTGTAAGCTACTCATTTATCAATTTCGTCATTAAATCATATCAAAGCTAGTTTATAAGTTAGTAGACATTTATAGGTTAGTGACAAAGCATGGTGACTGTTCCTAAGAATTGTCGAACCTTTTGTCTAACCGTAAATATACAATGCGCTATTTTTGAAAGGGCGTTGTGAAATTAACCAACTCTTGGAAGACATTTACAATAAAAATTACTTCCCCGGCGATTTCACACACTACATTCACAATATTTTGTCATACTAATGTTCTAGAAATACCAAATTATTATAATGTTTATTTAATAGGAATCACGCGAGCGTTTTTTAAATATATTTTTTTTATTACAATACGACTGCATCAACCAGCCGAAACATCAAAAACGTGCTTATAAGTTATAACTAAGTTCATTACAAGTGCATTATAAACATGATTGCTTTAGTAGGATACTTATGTTAGTTACTAATAAGAGTGTTTGTGTTTAATAATGTGTAGTCCAAGAATATTATAGAAGCAATTGTACTTCTCAAAGTATTATGGGATTAGTAACATTCTTTAATTCGGTTATAAGATAAATACAGAAATAATAGCTCCTATAACTGCGCCCAAATCCATGTTTGTAACATGCTACAAGTTTCTTTATAGAGGTAGTCTTGAAGATAGTTATAAGAACTGATTTTGCTAGTTGGGTGGTAATCGAACCCGGGAACCCTGGGTCTGATACCGGTGGTTGTACCACTAGACCCCAGAGGCGGTTAAATACATCTTGAATCTTAACTATTTGATTTCTTTCTTTTCTTTGTACTCCTAATGCTACTACTACTCACTAGCTCACTACACATAATTATCACATCCTACCTGTAGATCATTCTGCTCCAATATCTGTGCAAGCTCAATCCAAGCTTCTACATCATCTGGGAACTGCTCTGTGACCTTTTTCAGATGCTGCCGAGCAATATCACGCTTCGATTGCGACGGCGAGTTCGCGTACAGCGAGCCTAAGATCTTCATGGTCTCATAGTTGCCCGGCTGTGCTTTCAACACTTTCTCGAAACATTGTGCTGCCTGTTAATGAGAATTAAAATTTGACTTTCAAAACTCAGTAACAGTACTAGGGATAGTAAGAATTGACATTAACTATCAACATTATGGAAAACTATCTCATGAACTGCCCCCTAATTGTCTAATTTTAAAATCTATCACAATCCCTTGCAAAGGTATTGTGATTGTGATATTGATTTATGGAATTGTGTAACATACAGTCACAATCCGTTTCGGAACGAATGATATTTTAAATGACACTTCATTTGACACTTTTCCATACATTTGAAAGATATTTTCGTCTGTCACTTTGCTTAGACGGTTCAAATTCGTTCATTTAATACCTTTCAAGACGCGTCCCGATCACAATCTATATAAAATGTCAAATAGTGACGAATTGAAAGGAATTGCGATAGATTATAAAATTAGACAATTAGCCCCCTGGTCAAGTCAGTAGAGCAGCCTATGCATATGAAAAAGACAGCGCTATTTTAGATAGCAAATATAGTTTGACTAATATTAGGGATACAGTACAGAAATAATTTTAATATTTAATACATTAAAATAATTGACAGTTGAGTAGTGTAGCTAGCAAAAGGATTGTATGAAATTCAATACAAAATGCCCTGCATCTATTCAAACCAACAAGCACTGTTTTAAGGGTCAAGTTCTGTTTTAGTAAGTTTCCAAAACATGATGTGATGACTTGTGTTAACTAAAGAATTAACATTAAATATGTTATAATAAGTTGTATACAATTTTGGCAATCATAACTCGAATACTAAAAAATATAGTTCTACTTACATTCTCCGTATCACCTCTGTAGATATACATCTGACCTAGACCATAGTGAGGTAACACAAAGTTAGGTGGTGCAAATTGTGTTGCTTGGTAGTAATACTGAAATGCTTGGTCGCAATCTCCTTGTGCATGGAATGCTCTGGCTAGATGGTGACAGCTCTCAGCTCTCATTGCTTCATTCTCTGTGTTGTGAAAGGCATGCAGAGCTAGATGTTGAACTTTGCTGTAGTCCTAAAAAAATATTTTCATTTAAGGTGGTACGACTTCCATACAAACAAACATTGCACATTAATTGGTTCATCATACATTAATAATTCATAAATACATGTGCAACTAACTCGTTTCAGTTATTTGTCTGCGCGAAATCATAAAAAAAATATACTTTCATATGAGCTATATAAATGCGATGGGTCACACACACACATACGTAGAATTATTGAAATTATAAGATATTAGTATATTCGTGTTTTATGTATGAATGTATAATTATGTAATGTTTGTTTGTATAGAAGTCGTAACACCTTAAGACTTCTGATGCATTATTTAAATTATTATTAGTATGCAGTAAGCAGCAGCATGACTGCGTGACAAAGTTGTCGCTTTGTCAGTACAGTACAATTTAATACAAAATATTTATTTTTATGTTGAGTGGGTAGGAAAGCCTGTGCCCCCATCAGCGGAAACTTCCAAATAGTGATCAATAACATTGATAAATATAGACCAGCTGTACTCGACATCATGCAGTGCAATTCCACACAAATTATAAAGAAATAATAGATTATTTGGGCCAGGAATCCTTGTAGGTGTCCCCAGAACACCCTACAGAGTTTTATCAAAATCTGACCAGTTTCGGAATACATAGAGCATAAACAAACAAACATTGATTTTTATTTATATAGATTAGTAAATCCAAAAAAGTTTATCAGCAACATACAAACCTTTTTAAAAAAGAAGTGGTTGGCCAAATGGTTCAGAACCATAGGATTCTTTGGGTCAATAGCATAGGCTTTGGATAACATTATAACAGCCATTTTGTTTGATTCATTTTCTTGCAAATTCAGTTTCAGAATTGAGAGGCCAACTAAAGCTCCAACACACTGAGGGTCTAGCTGCAAAGCTCTTTCAAAGGCCATCCTGTGAAATAAAAGAAATGCCATCTTTCCAAAATTTTCTTTCTTTCTTTCTTTCTTTCTACATACTAGAATTATACTAAGTAACATAACATAATTTTTTCTTAAATTAATTTTGAGTACAATTACATGACAAAAATATCTGATCAAAAATCGATAATGACTACTTACACAGGACTTTGATATCCAAATATAATAAAAACAAAGGACATCAGGCACTTATCTATAAAAAGAACCCAAAAATGTATAGCATTTCTGTCTAATCTAAATTAAAGGTAATCAATAAGTCATAGATAATATACACTGTTTTATAGTCATTTATTTTTGGAGTTATTTATGTTTGAAACTTTTTAAAGAAAAGCTGAAACGGAAGCAGTTGTACGAAACAAAAACGCTTTTTGCAGTTGACTGACAGTAACAGTCAATGCCACATCAGTTATCATGACATTATACTTTTTAATGTGCCTCAGTAGTCAAAATGGTGTCCATTTCATTTATTTACTTCCATTTAATAAAAAAATTGTTTAAGCAGTAAAAAAATAAACTTACTATTGTTTTATGATAACATTTAATGTATTGTACACTTTTGGGTCTAGTTTGCCTGATGTCCTTTAGAGTCACATTTTCCAAAAGAAAGAAAACTATCAGGATATTTCCAGTGACACAACTGTATTGTTGTATTGTTGTAACTAACTTTAATAATAATGCTCATCTTAATACATGCTAATTTCTTATATACTGTACCCATCAGCAGGTACAGTTGGAGAACTTCCCGGTCATCCAGTAGATATTATTTGGGAAGCATTATTACAAAAAGTAATAGCGAAAACATTTATATCACAAATAATAGAACATAATTACGTGTTTCATTTAAATAATAATATATTTATTTAGTCTTATTACATTTAGGTTTTTTCTAAATGTAATAAGACTAAATAAATATATTATATTATTTCCCCAAAAACTCTACTGGTCAACCGGGAAGTTCCCCGATTGTACCACAGTACAAAACAAACTTCTCATTCTATTCTCCATCTGACTTTTACAGGCAAATGTATGAAGGTTTTGTCACTATATTCAAGTACATATTAAAATCTTACCTAGCCTTCTCCTGATTATTGAGCTTCATGAAGCAGTGACCCATGCCCAAACGCAGAGCAGCCGGGCTATCGGGATTTGTCCTGAGTGCCTTTTTGTAGAATGCTAGTGCACCTCTGTAATCTTTCCTGTTAAATGCAATACAAGCTTTGCCCAGCAATGAAGGCACATTGTTCGGTGACTGGTTCAGCACAAAGTTGAACTGAGCATCTGCTTGTTCCATTTTATCACCCTCAAGAAGGCAAAAGTAAGCCCTTCCAAGTAGATGGTTCTATAAAGAGAAATATGAACCTTAATTTTGATTCAAAATACATTGTTTGTTTGTTTTACATTTTATTTTTAATATTACTATAATGTTGAAAAGACATTTAATTTCTTTTATAATGTCAATTACCTGGTCATACATGATGATCTTGTCAGCCATAGTATACAGTAAAGTTGCTTTGGTGAACAATTCTTTTTTCTTGTCTTTCAACTTCTCTTTGTTGGCTTCTTGCACATAATATGCGGCCAACATATCGAGGGCACGCATTTGATCCCTCTCAAAGTCTCGATAGTCGATATTTGCATCCACACGGGACGCTTCAAGTATTTTGAGGAAATCATCGATCTTTCTCTGTTTGTAGTACGCAAGCTGGAATAACATCAATTATTTTATTACGTATCAAATATTTTCTATTATCATGTTGCGAAGTACATAGTTTTAGGGTTATCTTGCTTACCGCAACATTGATCCAGACATTGAGCTGTGAACGTTCTTGCTGCAATATACTCAGCACTTCATCACCTGATGGCAACTGTTCGGGATCTAACTCGATCACCTAAATAGAGAACATTTTTATGTAACTTCATGAGATGTTTCATGTATCAACAAACACAACAGAAATCACATCATATTTACCTCATCAGTTGACATCAACGGTATTTCGAGAGACATCTTGTTAGACTTTCAAACAACTACATCACAACTAATCAATCAAATAATTTGCACCACGGTACCCGATTATTTTAATTCCAACAATAAATAAAAAATTCCAATAAAAGCCAGCCAAGCCAACGCTTTGCTTTCTTTAATAATGTGACATGACAGTTGTGACAGTCAATGACAATGACACTCATGACAGTGTCAGTGACTTTTTTTTCTTGTGAAAGTTTGTATTCTTTTTATGGGTTGCACTAGCCCTGGCTAACTTATTCTCCAACATAATATTTTTTTTATATAAGTATTTCCGTTAAAACAGAAACTACAGAAAAGCCGAAACCGACACATAAACCGGACGGATGGGCAACCGGCCAGTGAGGTGTTATGTATGATATGAATGAAATAATAGCTAGGCGAGAACAGCGACCTTCCCATCGTAGACATATGCTCGTCGCCATAAATAACACGCGTCCGAATGTGTAAATCCAGGAGGGCGATTCTCGCGCTGAAATATGTCGAATTTGTCATTTTTCTATCCCTTTCTTTATAAAAATGCAAGTAAAATCTATACCACTGTCAAAATCTTTTAGTTTCAATGATCTTTGACAATCATAATTTTGGACATTGTTTTCAGTGAGTTTTTAATATAGATTTATGGCTCCAAAAAAAATTTCGAATTCGAAATATCGAAGGCGCGAAGTAAATATATTTTATCATATATAGAAATTGTACGGTAGATTGAGTTATAAATGGAGCCTCACAATGTGTTATTACGAAAAGAACTCGGGTGAAACTCTTCCCCCAGCCCATTGCCTTGTTGTATCTGTAAGCCCCAGCCAGCCCAGTACCCTACTATACTACTACCCTGCATGCGTAGCATGAGCACCTCGATAAACCTATCTCGACAGTTTTCTCGTGCGAGCGTATTGTCTGTCCCACTCACACCGTACTGATATGAGCGGGACAGACATCGCGAGATAACCGTCGACAGCGAGTCGCGGTGCGCATGCTACGCTGGCTGTACCATTGACTTGTAAATATGTTGTATCTCTATGGGCTGTACCCATACCCAGATTCAGATATAACCCGAAATCTAGTTTTGACAGTGACATTTGCTTTGTTTTGCACAGTGACAGCAAGAAGCAAGAAAGTTAGTTTGATTGATTGACTTGGTTCACTTCAAGATCAAGAGCGCTCTTATTTCCATCAAAATAGGGACGGCTTTGAGCAAGTGTAAAGCCCGACATGTAAGACGTGTTGTTGACATTAGGTACTTTGGAATTTGTTTAGCTATAAGCTTTACTTTATTTGCACAGTTAATAATAGGAAATTCTTAGATAAAATCGCCCATTCAAATAAAGAGGCAATGAAAAGAATTAGCGTAAAGCGGCAAAGACCAAATCCGTTCTTTCAAGAAAGATTAGAAGTACTTTTTGAAGATGCCAAAAATACTAATAGCAAATTAGTCCCTATGTTGCAGGAAGCTCTAGATTCGTTATCAAAATATCCTCTGCCACTTAAATCTGGAGCCGAGTGTGCAATTCTCAAGGGTTTCAATAAAAAGTTGTGCTTGTTCTTGGATAAGTGTTTGGAATGTCACAATGCCAATGCAAAGTTGACAAAAACATCTCTTTCGGAAACAGCTGATTCAATAAGAGCACAAGAAAATATCAACCAGGAAGCTAATAAGACAGACCCTAACAGAAATTCAGAAAAAGATAGTCAAGTTAATGGTAACAGAAGTGTTGCCTCTGATAATTTACCCACAAGCTCGAACTCCAGCTCACAAGCATCTGTTGCCTCTTTGAGACGCACAAAAAGCAAAACCTATAAGCCTGCACATAGGTCTGGTGGTTATGCTATAGTTATAGCTTTATTTGAGAACATGCATGAAAATCCAGGTAAAGTGTCCCTCTCTAAAGATGAATTGATAGCAAAAGCACAGAAACACAGTGAAGAATCATTTGTAAGACCTAAGCCAGAGTCTTTTTATACAGCTTGGTCAAATATGTCAAGACTAATAACAAAAGGATTAGTGATGAAGGTTAAAAAGAAAAAGGTTGAGTATACTCTTACAGAGGATGGAGTATCAATAGCAACTAAACTATTGGAAGAGTCAGCTAATATACCAACTGTTAATGATGTCATATTTCGTGATATTGTAACACCTAGTGTTGTGTCAAATACTGTATCTGAAACTGAGTCAAATATACAACAAGTGTCAAACAGTCAGCCTGTGAGTGATGATTTACCACTCATCGAGTTGCCTCCTGGCTCATTTGAAGTAGTTTTGCTTATAGACAAAAATGAAATTAGTGGGTATGTAGACTATACTATACCTATTGTATATTATTTTAGTAATACATTAACAACGTGATAGTCAAACTGTTGACTGCTAATCATGTTCTTGGGAGTTCACTTTCCACAGGACATCTTACCTATCCAGCCTACTAATATTATAAATACAAAAGTAGTGACGTTGTTTGGATGCTTGTGACTCTTTCATGCAAAATCTACTGAACCGATTTGGATGAAATTTGGCACGCAGATAGAAGATAGTGTGGATTAAAACATAGACTATTTTTTATCCCGATATTCCCACGGGAACGCAAACCTTGTTGGTGAAACCACAGGTGGCTAGTATTTTATATAATGTTAATGCCTAACATGCCCAAACTAAGCGGAGCTTGTACTATGGTGTTGCGCTAAAAAACATTTGATATTATTATAATCTTACTTATAGGTGATATTTTACAAATGATATAAATTTATGCTTTTCCAGCTTAACTAAGAAAAATGATCCTACAGTGGCACAATTCAACAAGTATCCAGATATGATACATGAATATAGGAGCCTGAAAGTTGGCGATTTCACTTGGATAGCTAGGCACAAAGTTAATAAGGATTGGGAATTAGTACTTCCTTATATAGTTGAAAGGAAAAGGATGGATGATCTGGGCCACAGTATTAAAGATGGAAGGTTCCATGAACAGAAGTTCCGTTTACGAAAATGTGGCTTAGAAAATGTTATATATATGGTTGAAAACTATGGCAGTAATGTGCATTGTGGGTTACCTCTCCCCTCGCTGATGCAAGCTTTAGCAAACACAAGGGTGCATGATGGATTCAACGTCCATGTGACTGATTCATTGAGCCATTCTGCCAGATTTATGGCTATGATGACTAAAAGGCTAATTATAGAATATAAGGTAGGTAACTAATAACTTTGTTCTCAGTAATTTCTGGCATTCTGTTTAAACCAGGGGGGTTAAAAAGGATGCAAACGCAATATTGCTAGTGAATTCATTGACAATTCATTGTTTTTGTTTATTTCCTATGGAAGTTGCTTTTAGTAATTTTTCTTGCCTTAAAAAAATTAAAAGCAAATTCTTCTACACTGGCACTGACACAGTTCTAAACTCCATAGAAGATGAACAGTTAAATGAATTGTTAAGGAATTCACTTAGCAATATTGAGCATGCGTCCTCTTTAGACCCTCTGAACTGGGCTATCGCGTAAAAAATCTGGGTATGGATATGGGCTTCATTTGAGAGTTGAAGCTCATAAAATTACCATTTAAGGTCATTTATGCCCCTCCCCAGCTCATAAATATTTTGAATTTTCAGATGAAGTACCTATTTTATTGAATACAGAATAAAAGTATTCTTTATTATTTTAGGATAAACATTTAGAGGGGTGCAATAGTGATCCAAGAGATGGCCGCCTGATGACTTTCCATTATTTTAACAAAACATCAACTAAAAGTAAACCACTGTCTGTAACAGAGACTTTTATAAAATTGCTTTTGCAACTTAAAGGAGTATCTGTTGAGAAAGCTTTAGCTATTACAAATGTATATAAAACTCCTGTAGCCCTTATGAAGGCCTTCGAAAATTGTACTAATAAAAAAGAAGGTGAAATGCTGTTAGCTAACTTAAAGTATGGCAGCGCCAAACGTAATGTGGGACCATCTATAAGCAAGTCTCTATATCACTTATTTTCTATGAAGTAAAAGCACATAAAAGTATTTAAAAAAGTAAAGTTAATTATACCTAAATATTTAATGAATCATTCTTTTGTTTTATTTTGTTAAAAAAGTTATCCCACTGTGAGATTGGTTTGGTTACGCGCGTCGATTATCGTCAAACTATTGTCATGTAACATAATAATATGTAAGTAAAAGTGGTGACGTTCTCTCTCACATGAACTGTCGATCGTGACGTGAACGCATCGATTTTGTATGAAATAAGTGGCCCGCTACGTAGCGGATTACGCCACGGTCTACACCAACGCTATACAATAAATCTAACGCGCTCACTATCGACCGTGAGTATTTTAGAAAAAACTCGCACTCAGTACACTGTATGGGGGTCGTCTTCCCAAAGCATGATTAATTAATTACGTACGCGACTATCTTGTTTCCAAGGAGTAATTGTGTTCTGTGGTTTCCAATCATCGCCGTCGTATGCGGCGCATGCACGTGTTAGAATTTAAATCATAGGTATCAATGAATAATTAATTTAAAAGCTACTGGAAGGGTTTAGAAGCTTCAATTTGTAGTCAAACTATTGTTCTACAGGGAGTAAATAAATAAAACTAATCTTTCAATAATTACTCAATTTATTCAATAGAAACAACAATTAGAATGTTCCTCCAATAATGATATTTCAAACACAACTATAAACATCCAACACATAGAATGAACATAAATTGTCACTTAACAGACATAACATAACTTCGTCAAAAATAAACAGCAAGAAACTACTTAGCTTTTGAGACCTCTCTGCTTGACTGCCCACACAAGACTGAGACTAGCCCAAAATATGTGTCTTCCTTCTGTCTCACAGGAAGTCAAAAGAGTGGGGGTTCTCCCGCCATTAATTACAACCAATCAGACATCAGTATGAAAATAGCCTTGCTACAGTGGCGCCAACCTGTCAAATCCATCTTTTTCCATATCAAAGATAAAGTAAACTATTTGTACTGACAATAATGTAATTTTATTTACATTGTATATGGTTTATTTTATCAAGTGAAACACTTGTTAAATATATATATTTCAATATGATTAAGAATTAACAGGGAATAAACAGAAGACTGAGCAATTCTAGTCAAAATACTTTCTTTTTAGTATTATACTGTTTTTACAATAACACTTAATATTTTGATACTTAAACCAATAACGACAATTTCCATTAATATAATTAATTCAATACCAATTTTACACAATCATTCTCAAATATCCATTAAATCGAAAATAACCAACGTCAGAATATTCGTCTTCAAATAATAAAACTAGGGCGGTTACAACCCGATACTCGGGTTCGTCGATCGACGAAAAATCTTTAATTGCAGTTTGTGATCATCACGTTTAACATTTTGTATATTTTATAGTTTTCGGAACAAATAGACTCGAGTACCTTTAATTTGATACCTTACTCGGCCGCGTACTACGCGCCAAAGTCCCTATCGAGTCGTCACAAATTTTGCGAACCTGAATTAAGTATATAGATCACGTCTTTTAAATGCCGGAAATGTTCAAACAATTATGCTTCGAACATGTTTATTCCACAAAATCAGACTATTATGTAACAGGATCACAAGTATGTATTCCAAAATTGATCCATTGACTTTAGACTTGGACGAATTAATCCAAGACTTTAGATTAAAAAAATAGCAATTTTCTTTTAAATAAACTTGAATATTCTGTCACACGCACGAGCCGGTCGAATCGAAACTGAGTGCGCTACCCCCGCAAAATTTTGTGCTTTAGAGAGATAAGACTATAACAGATATTTAGTGTGTCATGAGGAGAAATTCGTTTACTAATAGCAAAATTTGTGTGAATTATAGTTTTTAAGATATTTGAGAAAAACAGTTTTTTCTGGAGTAACGTTTGAAGCGTTACCCTGGCAAAAAAAGTCGTTTCAGCTCGAAACCAAATACATGAATAGATAACTTTTATTGCGTAGTAAATGTTAGCAAGGTAACTCAGTGTGCAATGGAGAGAGCTATGCTCGGCATTTCCCTGCGTGATCGAATCAGAAATGAGAAGATCCGCAGGAGAACTAAAGTTACTGACATCGCTCCAAGGATTGCTCAGCTGAAGTGGCAGTGGGCGGGACACATAGCGAGAAGAACCGATGGCCGTTGGGGCGGAAAGGTTCTGGAATGGCGACCGCGTACCAGACGACGACGACAAGGTGGACCGACGATCTGGTGAAGGTCGCGGGAAGCACAGGACCGATCGTCGTGGAGATCCTTGGGGGAGGCCTATACCCAGCAGTGGGTGTCATGTGGCTGAGACGGCGACGACGAAATGTTAGCAAATAGCAAAATTTGTGTGTGTAGTTCTTGAGTAATTTAAGATTTTGCTGCGGTAACGTTTTGGGATTTCCCAGATCTCGATAACGGTTTAAAGCAGAAATTTGAAAAAAAAAACCAATTAGAGACCTTAATTCGTTTTTGATTTGGTTGACGTAAACCAATGTAACCAATTTAATGGTTTCGAAAATATAAAAAAAAAAGTATTTGCAAGTAAACTGGTAGTAAACTTTTAACCAAATAAATTGCTACATAAAATACCTGTGGTAGACACTTTTTACGTCAAGAGTTTTAGATTTTGTAGCTTTACACGTTAGGAAGTTAAAATAGTTATTTGTTATGCAAGGCTGGAAAGTTGGTTATTTAGCGGCGAGTTACCTCTATTGAAATCTGAGCGAAGCACAATTACAAGACGCTAAAAACTTTTCTGCCGAGCGCAACACACAATTTTTCACTTCACAACAGCGAGGAACATTTTATGGTTGTTTCCGCGGTCAACTTCCGGTGAAAAATTCTTTAAACAAAGTTTAATCTAAATATACCTTTACCTTATTCTCGTTGTTTTAATGATATAAAAAACCAAAATAATAAAAAAGGGAGTATTATAGTTAATTCAAAGTTATTTAAAGTAGGAATATATTGTTACTTATTATTAAGAATAAAAACGATTCCGTAAATGTTGACACTGACATGAGGTACAAGACAAAGACAATTTAAAAATAAAGATTTATGTCACAGTCCGAAATCCAATTATAGGTTGTGAATCTTACTCGGCTTATTATAAAATTCTAATAACAAATAGTTTAATCTTATTGTTTTTATGATTCAATGAACAAACATAATAAAATAAAATCAAAACGGAGTATTATAATTAATTTAAAGCTATTTAAAATAAGAATCAAATATAACAAAAAAGTCAATAGCACGATTCGGAACGCATTATGACATATTTTGAGGTATTAATTTAAAAAAGTACTTTGCCGCGCTAGGCCGCAAAAAGAGAATTTCTACACCTAAACTGATTGACAAAACCTCCTTTTCAGAGCGTGTGAGGTGAAAACAAATTTGTTCAATTTTAGACTGGTCGAACTTTAGCAATCTAATACGCAGTTTCTATAACATTAAAGCGAGTCACACACTACGCAGATACGATAAGATATCTGTATCTGAGCGCATATCTGTCAATATCGCTCTCTATACATTTCATATGAACTACCACACACAGCGCAGATAATTTATATTTTATCGTACAGTATCTGTCGGCACCGACATATATCAACAGATGGTCAGATAATTATCTGCGTATACAAATATACCGGCAGATAACATCTGCAGTTAAACAGATTTTATCTGCATGTAAATACAGGGTGATGCGCAGGGGTAGGGACTGTTTGCGGTGAGACAGAGGCCAGAGGGGAGGGAACCACCCGGTCAAGCTCACAGTGGGTCTAAAATGCTAATTGAGGGTCTGGGACTTTTTCTTCAATTCGTACATCTTTTATATATTTATCGATAGATCACTTGATCCTAGTGACCAATCATCTCAAGGTATTTCTTTAAAATCAATATTTAGGTTAGATTTTTTTTGTTTTTTCTTTTGTACGGAACGATACCTTTCATGAGCTCTTGTAGCCAAGTCTCAACTTTTGAGCATCAATATTTGCTATACTACAATACTAGACTATAAGCACGTGTCCAAACTTGCCCATTCAACTTATATTTTCAAAGGAAACAAAATTGAATTCACAACAAAGATCATCTCATGATGATGTACTGGTGATAAAATGTGCAACTCGTCAACGGTTAGAATTAAGACTATTTTTTTTATATATTTTTGATACGTAAAGATTTATAATTGTATTCTTTACGGTTATTTTAGTGAGTAGGCTGATGGTGGAAGGTTAAACTGTATAAAAGTTAAGAGTTGGTGGGTGGAGCTTGTCTGAGTGTTCTCATTTAATTAAGGCAACAGTTTTAGTTGTTGTACTTTTGTTTAGGTTAAGTTCTTGTTTAGATAGTTTTATTTTACCTTAAATAATTTTATTATAGGTATTTAAAGCGTATATTTTATTGTATGGTGAGGTTTTAATAACGATAGAGGTCGGCTTGAATCTCCTAGAAACAGGGGTAAGTGAATAAGTATTTGAATTTTAATCATTCTATTTATGTTGTTGTTATGGTAAAGTAAGCAAACAGCAAGTCGTTCTTCGGTAGAAATACATTTTCGCATTTTAGTTTTTTTTTTATATATTTTCTTTAATCAAATCGTGAATCGCCATAAAAGTTGCTCTTGGGATTCGAAAATAGCTTTCAAATTTGTTATCTGAGACATCCTGGAAGATATTAAATTCGCCTAGGTCCTTTTTACGCTTTATATGGCGTTCTATCCAAATTCTTCGCGTTTTATAAAATGAAGCAAGACGTGCATCAAATTCAAAATCAAAATCATCTTCTGACGAGCTGTCTAATCGAGAAGTAATAAACGCGTTATTTCCGTAAAACGCGAACTCATTTTTAAACACACTGTATAAACAATCCTTACCAAAAAAACAAGTCTACTCAGTCTGAAGGATTCCTAGTGAATGTATCATATATTATCGTATCTGTCTAGTGTGTGATGCCTTCAGATAAATAAGTTTTTATACGCAGATAAAATATTATCGTATCTGCGTAATGACTCGCTTAAGGGCCTGTTTCACAATTTAAAAGTAAGTCTTACTTTGCAGATGATTTGACAGTTATGATATGACAAATATGTCAAATCCTCTGTCAAGTAAGCTACTCAGAACTTACTTTTAGATTGTGAAACAGGCCCTAAGAAACGTGGCTTACAGAACATTCGTTCCTGTTAATTGCAGCTTATTCTCTGAAAAGCCGAACAAACTAATAGATAGTTTCCTGATGCAGGAAACTATCTATTAGTTTCCTGCATCAGGTTCTCCAGCTTAGCTAAGTAAGAAATATGGAAATGGCGCCTTAGCAAAAGTTGTATGGCGTGATGGGCATTTTCTATTGACTTATAAAAAACTATGAGACATTTTTTCCATTATATTATTATGATCAAAAGCCAATACATTATCTACAATTAAATACATTCACGCGAACGAAGTCGCTGGCATCAACTAGTCTTGTAATAAGTATCTTTTTTTGCGTAGGTACCATCATTGAATTAATGGGTTCCATTTAAAAAAAAATGTCTTATAATGAAGATTTGGTTTTAAATGCCATTGAACTTTATATGACCTTTGTGCTATTAGTAAATTACTGCAGCGGCCAGCAAGAGGCATTGATGGAAAAACGTGTAAATACGTAAGTCCATCAATGCCTAGTTGTGGCTATGGCAAAGGCTTGTATATAACTTTTCTCAAATAATGCGCGGAAATTAAAAATACTTTTCGAAATCTGACCAACAACGAACAACAATATTTTTTCTCGCGTCAAAGTGTTCATTCGTTTTTTTTTTCTAAAACAGCTTTCTATTTGCAAGCTTGTTCGAAATTTAAATAAAACCTTTGATAAGTTACCTCCTTGGTTGCCATATTTCGGAGTTAAAGAGATCGTTCAATTTTTAAATTACACGACAGATATGACTTTACCATGTAATTTATTTGGCCGCTAAACACGACAATATGGATTTTCATACAACTTTTGCCGGCAGCTGCTCGCATGTATGTGGCCAGTATGCTGTTAGTTCGGCTGTGCATATCTTGCGTCGCAATGGGGTAAGGTTTAGTAAATATCCTATCGGTGCTAGAGATGAGCACCTTTATACAAATAAATGAAAGTAGTTGAGAGTAAAAAACAATAGTTTCATACATACCTTTATTTAACATAATCAGTGACTGAAATGATTGAAAGTAGCAGTAAGTATTTAGTTTTGTAACTAAAAAGTATTCATATGTTTTTTGATAAATCTATCGATAAATAGTTCAGATTTAAGAGCACTTTAGGATGGAATCATCTTACTCCAGTTTTCACATAGTATGCTAATTAGTTAACATAAAAAAAGAAACAAAATATACAAAATTGACTTGGCATAATTATGTAAACATCAAACAAAGATAGGTACGTAAATGAGATTTCCAGATTTTCTATCGAGATTCAAAATGTAAAAAAAATAACTAGATGATCTATAATGAGATCAAATAAAACTAGATTATGCCAAATCAATATAGGTACTACTTTAGACCCTTATTTTCTTCATCACATTGCGTTTCCTTATACAATAACACTTACTATAAATATAATTATACACTTACAGCTACATACATCTCTGAAGTTTCAGTGCAAGTTAAAGCAGATTAGTGGAAAAATTTAATAATCATAGGATTGAATGTGTTGTCTAGTACATGGCACAGCTTTACAAACACATAGTGGAATACTATACACTATATTGCACATAGTTGCTTATATAAATCTCAAAAAATCTGTTATTGTAAATAATACTTTTGTTCCAAATATTTAATAAAGATTTTGTTAGTATTAAACATCACAAGTTCCCGATTTTTTAAATCATGGACTTGTGTAAGCAGCAGGTGACATACATATGAATTACAATATTTATGAAAGTTTCAAACACTTAAAACACCAAGATAAATGCCAAATTATACTAGGAGATAAAAAAATATAATTTATTGGTAGCTACCTTAAGACATAAAATTATATTCAAGTCAAGTAAAACTTTATTGACCAGCCACCAACACTAAACATTAAGACAGAAAGGAATAAGAAATTATTTTTACTATACATAACATGCAGAAACCCTGTATGTGAATTTCGTTAAATAAAAAATAAGTGCACTGAACAAAAATTATTCAATTATTCAACACTTTTAAAGATGCTAGTGAACTTACTAAAAAAATATATATTATAGGAAAAATAAGATAGACTAACTTAAAGAGTGTGGTAGTTTCTTTCAGTTTGGTTTTTGTAGTATTTGAATCCCATGAATCCAATTGCTAGGAGACCCAAGGTGAGAATGATGCCACCGATGAAGCTAGGGCCATCAAACCTGAAAAACAATGATTAAGTTTCAATTCATGTGTTAAGTTTGTTACATTAAGAACATGTGATGAATGATGAATATCCTTTAAATCTAAATTCATGAAAATAATGTTAGTCCATTTGAGAGAAATAATTATTACAGATAAAATATATAA
The DNA here is from genome assembly GCA_910589605.1 of Chrysoteuchia culmella. Taxonomy (NCBI): domain Eukaryota; kingdom Metazoa; phylum Arthropoda; class Insecta; order Lepidoptera; family Crambidae; genus Chrysoteuchia; species Chrysoteuchia culmella. The sequence continues at coordinate 17,159,126 of OU342653.1, forward strand.
CAAAAAAAAAGTAAAGTTTGATAAATTATATCATTGCATTCTATGTATGTGATAACCTTGAATTATGCTTTTTATTTATCTTAAAATAATAAAATGTAACTCAAGCATTACTGTATCCAATTGGTGTTTATACTTTGTTGCATACAAAATAAATATATAACAGTAAATATTTTTTGTATTGATGTATAAACATGTCATAACTTCCTTCACTATGAATGTACTATATACTAGTAATTAGTCAGAAAGTTGATTGTCAGAATCTATGTAAATAGCTTATTGGATATGTAATACTAGCACTAATAGAAAAACTACACATTCATCCTTATAGGTACATGTTTAATTCCTTTAATCAGTTCTTGCATGATTAAAGAAATTAAACATGTAGTGAGGATGAATAGACTTAAGCTAAACACAGCTGAAAGACTTTCAAAATGCAGCTCTTAAAACTATGCAGTGCACCTTGATTCACAAAAAATATAGAAGTTCATGAATACCTACAGATATGGTACATCAAAGATCATTATAAAGTAATGTGAGAACTACATCCAACGACTTGAGTCATAAAAATCAACTTGCTACAGGCCTGTTTAACACCACCCAAATCATTAAGCAACTTAAGAGAATGCTACTGGCCACCATTTAGCTGGGGCTTAAATATGTGGACAACATGTAGATTTTCGTTGGAGTTATGAAGTCTCCGAAAATCATAATGAAAAATAACCAATCTGATTATAGTCTGGAGGCTAATTGCAGATAGAGAAAGAAGAAAAAAAAAACTATAAGTACTTAAACAATCAGTTATGATAATATAATTAAAAAAGACTCTAGCACCTGTGTGTGACCCTTATTTCAATGAAAAATAATATTACACTTAAGAAGAAGCAATAATCTTACCCTCTTGCTTGCAGTGGTGGAATGTCAGTAGCTTTGGGTGGTTCGGTTGGTTTAGACGTTGACGTTGTTGGTTCTGGCTTTACAGTGGATGGTTCGGTTTTGTTGCCCTTGTCACTTGCAGGTGTGACCGTTTCATTACTCTTAGCTTTGTTATCAGCAGGTGCCACGGTTTCATTTTTGGGTTCTTTAGCAGTGGTTGAATTAGCATCAGGTTTGGCATCAGTTTTCTTCTCCTCAGGTTTTTCTTTGGGTGGCACTGGCACGGTTGCTTCAGCAGGGGTTTGTGATTGGGTACCAGTTCCTGTCTGAGCCGGCACTGCTGCTGCTGTCCCATCTTTAGCTGTGGTATCATTAACATGTGTACCAGATGCCGCTGGAGCAATTGTAGGACTTGGCGGCGTTTCCAGCGCTTTGATGGTGGTAGTAACTGGTACAGCTACAGCTGCCTTTGCTAAGAAAATAACATTTTTATTAGAGAGATTGGATAACTAACTGCAGAACTTCTTTATTTTATTTAATTAAATTGAAATGTGCTGTACTAACACATTTATATAAACTACCTATAGGTATTGGTTGGTTCCATGTTTAACAAGATTAATAACCTTCAAGATCACAGTAAATATTTCAGGTTTGGTGAAAAATTGACATATAATAAAACTCCGACCCTATGATTGAATATTGGTGTAGGTTTACCACATAAAAACAAGTGATTATACAATCATCATAATAAAGCTTTTTCGTAATATTTTTCGGATTGAATTGCACAACATTAATGTTATCAGTATTGTATTAGTCATTTAACTTTAGTACCTACCTACTTCATTTAACGACTACTGTAATTAATAAATAGAGGAAAACGTGAATGAATAAATTACTCGAGATTCCACGAAATGGTAGTAGGAAATGTATTTTATCGATTTATTATTTTGCCATTTTTTTATATTGGGGTCGATTTTTTCTACTTTGTTGCTAGACGGTAACAAATAGGTACTAGTTGACTGTTATAATGGGAAAACGTAAAAAAAATAAACTACGCATATAAGCTGCCATGAAAAAATTCCAATACAATGCAATTATCATGGTTGCCAGATTGTTTTCTGATTACTTACTAGGCGTCTCCTCTGGTCGGCTCAGGCATGTTGAAATTGAGAGCAAACAAATAAATATTACTTTTTTCATCTTTGTTATCGTCTATTACCAATTTTATTCCGAGAAAAAAACGATTAAGCTTCCGTGGCCTCCTTCACTCACAGATTACCTCCCTCCGTTGGCTCTATTCAGGGTTGCCAGATGGACAGATCGGCATGTCGCAGAAAATCGACCCTCAGGTAGCCCAAAATCGCGAAAAACAATGATCACAAAATTCACTTATTAGTTTTATGATGTTTATATAGTTAGATGATGTTTATTTTATGTTTTTTTTTATTTTTGCATTTTTCAATGATATTTTTATACTTATGATAAATTTTAAAAAGAAAAATATTGAGACTTCGGCCTCGAGAACGCTCGGTAGCTCAGTGGTTAGAGCATTGGACCGGATTTTCAAAGGTGGTGGGTTCGAGTCCCATCTGAAAATTCACTTGTGGCCGAGTTGATTTTTTCCAGTATTTTTCTTTTTAAAATTGATGTTTTTTGATAATAAAACATTAATTTAATAGTTTTATGACTGTAGAACACTAATCTTTATTGAATTAAAAATTAGCAGTCAGAAAATTATGTAACTGTTAAATCAATATTTTGAGTACGAGCTTACAAAAACGCACAAATTTTCAGTAAACGGTCTTTTTTAATTTGCTGTTTCCAGTGAAGTCAAGTAGCCCAAAAGTCGCGCAAAAATTTGTCCAAATAACCCACATTGCGATCATCGCAAAATACGTAAAACTGGTCGCAATTTCGGTCGCTAGGTAGCCCAAATTGCGACATATCGCCCAATCTGGCAACCCTGGCTCCGTTCGACACTTGCAATGCAACACAGATTAAATTATTATTATGATTTGACAGACAGTTTTTTTTATGGCTCCTAATACTTACGGATTTTACATTAGCCAATGAAAAGACAAAGTAAAGGTAGGGAAACCATGAGGTATTTAAGGATTTACGGAATTTGGGATGGTGAATAAAATAATAGCATGATCATTGATCACAGATCACAGGTCCAGAGATGCCACAAATTACTTACACGCGGACATAGATTTAAAAAAAGAAGCGATGTGACAAACATCTCGAATGAAGAAAAAACAAATAATGATTGTAAAATAATTATAATAGTGTTTTCATTTTATGTAAACATTGGAAAATGTTCATTAATGGTTGATAAAATCAATGTTAGAGCAAGACTTTGTTTCGCTCGAAATTTGCGTTTTCGGCATTCGTCGGCGTGAAAATTTTGGAGCCTTTGCCTATTTCTTACAATAGATGGACTTGAAGCTGACACTTTTAACTGTGCTTTTAACACTGGACTATTTTTAACGGACTTTAAAAAAAGGAGAAATTTCTCAATTCGACGATTTGATTTTTTTTATGTATGTTACTCGCTTACGGCTGGACCGATTTGAGTAACTCTTTTTTTGTTCGAAAGGGTATACTTCCCATGTGGTCCCATTGTCACCATGTCCCGATCTGATGATGGGATCCTGGAGAAATCCAGGGAACTCTTCAAATATTATAGGCACTCCTATAGCGATTTCGGTGTTTTCTATAGTAACTTATGCATATGCTTCCGGAAAGCACCATTTGGTCAAGTGGAAATGATGGCGAAGACCACAAATGGTCATCGGAACTATTAAATACTTATTTCACGGACCGCAAAGTAGAATGCCTTGGCTGGCACCGACTCCAAAAGGTTTATTTTTTGCTTTTTAGTTTTTTGAAGTCTGTTTTCATTTTTTTATAAAAAGTTTTTTAGAAGAATATAAGTTATAGACGACAAACGACAAAAGAGTCGAATGCGGTATTAGCCGGCAGAAAGTGGAATAGTCAATTCGCTTGCTGTCAATGCCCACGAGTAGAAGCTGTAGAAGACTTTTGAAAGAAAGAAAGAAAGAAAGAAAAATTGTTTAATGGTTATTTTACACAGTAGGAACATTACATAATTGCATTACACTATAAAATAACCAAATTGGTCGCTACTCAGGTATGCTATGACCTGACACAAGGCCACAGCTCTGGTCTTCCGTAGCGCCAACGTGTGCCAGTGACAATTTTGCGGCACATGCATAGCGTAAAGATTACTATAGTTATACCTAAAATTAGTATTTAAGCTGTATCAAAAGTAAATATATAATAACAATATTAAAGTTATATGCGTATTAACAAACATCAAAATTGTGTATCTTAAATCAACATATTAGTGAAGTTAACAGTTGCACTATTACGATATCCATAAAATCACCAATTGTGTGTGTCCCATTTAGGAAATTTTAAACATTTTGAGAAACTGCTAGTTACAACCGCAACAAATACAGATGTACAAATTCCGAATGCACGAAATACAGATGTAAGTACGAAAGTACGAGACGGCCACCTATGTGTTAGATTTCTGCAAATGAAGTAAATGCTTTTCAAGTTGATTTTTGAAAGAATTAACTGTTTTGGAGTTTTTGACCGGTGGTGGAAGAACTTTTAACAGCGATTCTTAAATTATTGGGATCTACTAGTTCCCCATCTCTCAGAACTCAGTATTTTGCAGGCGCAGGCTATACCACACCAGCCCAGCAGCGGGCGGGCGGAAGAGCTTCGTCCTCTTTTGATACATAGGTTCACCCCGCAAAAGCAAGGTAATCTGTGCTAGCGACTTGAACGAGATGAACGAGTGGACTCGGCTAGCGAAAAGTGGTGAACTCGGTCAAAGACCTATAGTAATAAGGGAAAAATGAGTTTTCGAAACTCGGTTGTTCAATGACTGAACTGAAGATGTGTACAGTACACGAACGATAATGTTAGGTAAGTAATTATCTGCAAACTCCTATACAATAAAATTAAAGCAATTGGTCTTAAGGCTTGGACGAATTTAAGGTCATGAAAAGTGAATGAACGTGGGCGACTGTTATTGATGCGAGCATTGACTCAAATTACTGTTGTGTGGAGCGCGACACCTTTCACACCGTAATTAAATTGCCACATTATTTGATGTGGGAAATTAGTAGCTGAGAACGGCCATGATGTTCATAACATTTGTTGAATTGAAATACCTGTGTGTGTGTGTGTGTGTGTGTGTGTGTGACCTGCCCTTACCTTTTTTAACGTTAATTTTGAATTTTGATTTTTTCACAGCTTATAGAGATTGTTAACGTGAATATATGGTTTTAATTTCAACTCGATGCCTAAACGCGTTCCCGAGTTTTTCCCGAAATTCAGTTTCCGAAACGAAATACTATATTTTTATGATTTAATTACGTATAGTTTTAGATTTTTCCTGTATTCGCAGTAAAAGACGATATTACTTGCCAAATCTCCTATTTATTTGATTCCCTTGAGAGTGTCGAAATCCACGTTTTTGCGACATAAACGGTCCTATCTTTTTTTTACGTAATTTACAAGTTTGTTTTATTTTACCCCTTCAACAGACTGTGAACCTGAATACACGGTTTTAATTTCAACTGGATATCTCCACGCCTTCTCGAGATAAACGAGGACAGACGGACTACAAAGTGATCCTATAAGGGTACCTTTTCTTTCTTTAGAGGTTCGGAGCCCTACTTCTTCTTTTCGAGTCTATAGCAAACGTAAACTGTATCGGCCTAAAAATCAGCTACTAAGACTGCAGCATCAGAAGCCTCCATGAGTTCCTCCTGCGAGCAGCTGTATCACAGGATGGTGATCGTTGAGTGGGTGCCGGGTGTCGTGTGTGTATCATGGTTGTTTTATCGGATGAGCTTGCTACGGCCCTACGGATTCCTGGGGGAGCTTTTCCGGCAAGAGGATACAGCATTTGCACCGGGGTCGGTTTCAAACAACCAGTGATGATTGTTCGATCATCGATCGATGATCGATGTATCGTTCAATGCTGTATCCACCAACTTTCGGAGCCCTAAAAAGGGAGTATTATATTTATTTCAAAGTTATTAAAAATTAGAATAAAATGTTTAGTAGGTACTTATAAGAACCATTCAAGCAATTCGGTTTTTTTTTAAAAACAATCCTAGGTTGTGAAATCTCACCCACCGTAAATTAAAAATTCGTATAACAAATAGTTAAGGTATGTAATCTTATTGTTTTTATGATTCAAGGAACTAAAATCTATACTAATCTATACTAATATTATAAATCTGAAGAGTTTGTTTGTTTGAACGCGCTAATCTCAGGAGCTACTGGACCGATTTAGAGAATTCTTAGACCATTAGAAAGCTATATTTCTCCCGAGTGACATAGGCTATATAGTATCCCGATATTTCCACGGGAACGGGCACCACGCGGGTATAACCGCGAGGATCCGCTAGTAATATAATACGAGTACAATACTATCTATACTAATCTATACTAATATTATAAATCTGAAGAGTTTGTTTGTTTGAACGCGCTAATCTCAGGAGCTACTGGACCGATTTAGAGAATTCTTAGACCATTAGAAAGCTATATTTCTCCCGAGTGACATAGGCTATATAGTTTCCCGATATTCCCACGGGAACGGGCACCACGCGGGTATAACCGCGAGGATCCGCTAGTAATATAATACGAGTACAATACACGAGTATTACTGTTACCTTATACTTACAAAAATCGAATCTTTCTAGAACTAAAATCCCTCGCATGCTCTGTTTTAAATAGAGGTAACTCGCGGCGAAACACAACTTTCCAACCATGTATAACAAATAACAATTTTTTTTTTCAAGGCTGTATCTAAGTACTAATTTATTAACTACATGATGCCCACACAGCTGGTCATAAGGCTTCCCCAAGCCCCAAGATTACTAAATTTGTCTCTACCTATATGTATACTATAGTACAGAATAAATAAATAGGTACCTACATATTATAGTAAGTATACATTATTAAGGTAGCTACATTTTGAGTACAATAATATTATAAAAATGATAAATTTTAAATAGAAAAATATTGGAAAAAAATCAATTCGGCCACAAGTGAATTCTCAGATGGGACTGAATAATGCAAATAATAAAAAATCATGAAAAATTATAATACTTATAATCTAAATAAGTAATGCAAAACTAGCTAGCTTTGTATTATTTATTTCTTTTGTCTAATGGTACAAAACTTTTTTCGAGTAACTAACGAATGAATCTATTTACATAACATCTATTACAGATTTATGTCTATGACGACTATTTTTAACGTTGTAACTTCATCAACAACTAAAAATTTTAGACAGTCGGGCGTCACAAAATAGCGTCTAGATAAACAGAATAATAAGTAGGGCTCTGAATATTAAATGAAACACTGCAAATTATGATAAGAACACTTGCTGATAAATATTTCGTCGTCTTAATGATTAATGTATAACAATAACTGAAAATCCCTTTGTTCTCTCTTCTTTGGATCATTATCATTAATATGGAAATAGAATAAAATAAGTACTTATGATAAATTTTAAATAGAAAAATATTGGAAAAAATCTACACGGCCACAAGTAAATCTCAGATGGGACTCAAACCCACGACCTTTGGAAATACGGTGCACTAACCACTGAGCTACCGAGACTTGCGGACCACCGACCGTCGAAATTCTCCAATACTTTTATATTTTTAATACGCTGTAGGCCAGCGTTGTCATTGATGTGACAACGCTGGAATATCCTTGCATTTGAATCGAAAGCTTTTAACGATCGACAGCAAATAATTTATGATTTTTTAATTTTTGCATTTTTCAATGCGTGCAATGGTTGGAGCATTGGACCGGATTTCCAAAGGTCGTGGGTTTGAGTCCCATCTGAGATTTACTTATGGCCGAGTAGACTTTTCCAATATTTTTCTATTTAAAATTTATCATAAGTATAAAAATAGCATTGGAAAATGCAAACATTCAAAATTCAAACAGTATAGGCAAAAAAAAAAACACTGAATCACTTGGTAGTACATGACTATAGCGAATAAAGCGAAATGCATCTACACTATGGTAAATATTATTGGTGTCCACTAATTAAACAAATTTCCAATTGTAAGTATATGTATTTGAGAATAATCTCGAATTTTCGTTTTTCATTTCGAAAAGAAAAAGTATCGAGGCCAAAAGCTTAAAATCGTTTTTTTTGATAAATTTACAAATCTAAATAAAGGTATGAAGAAATATAGAGATATATATATATATATATATATATATATATACTACTAGATTTGTAACATATTTAACCGTCCTTTAGTTTTATATCAAAAGTACCTAAATCGTTTTGTATGGCGTCTTAACGCTAGAGTGCGCACAGCATTGTTGACTACCCTAGTTTCAAAGTCCCTCTAAATATTTTAAACGCAAATTTTCTTTGGGCGGCATCAAAGTTCCTTGTATTAAAGAACATAAGTAAAACACCTGGATACTGCTTACAAACTCCTTTACTCTTGATTCTGTACATTATCACAATGAATTACAACGAACACAACTATTTTCACCGGGAAGACTAAAAGTTAGCTTCCCTCCTTTTTTAGGAATATTAAAGAACATAAGTAAAACACCTGGATACTGCTTACAAACTCCTTTACTCTTGATTCTGTACATTATCACAATGAATTACAACGAACACAACTATTTTCACCGGGAAGACTAAAAGTTAGCTTCCCTCCTTTTTTAGGAATGACAACAGCTGTCAAAGGCCGACCGGTGTTGCCACGTTCGAGTAAACTAATATTATTAAATAGCAAGTATAACGAATAAGTATCATTCCATTCATGAAATTTATAATTGTTAACAGTCGGCCATCCTGATAGTGTGTCTGTCCCAGACACAAATAAAATTTATCCTAAATATCGGAGTTTTTAACAGAACAGTGGAATTTCACATTAATGACAATTTCACATTACGGTATTGAACTAGGTATTAAATTGAAAAATAATTATCCAATTTAAAGCAGGCAATGCATTATCTTATTATTTATATAAATTTAATTTACCTATTTATTCATAAAGTTGCACCAGCAGGCACTAGGTAGTACATTCAAATATCACAACAATTGTATGATTCTGATGATGCATATGCCACTAGGTACATACTTCAATCATAAAGCAAATAAGTTTAATATATACATTCAAATTAAATTCGTTAGCAAGATGAAATAGAAAACATTAATCATAAAATACATTAATAACAATTACTAACTCGACATACACTGATTTTGAACTAGATTATAAATGGAAAATAAAATTATAACCATTAACTGAATATAAATCTAATATTACTTAATAATTTCTTCTTCATAATAATAATCACTTATTAATTAAGTAGATGTACTTTATCAAAATTAACCAACGTAATAATAACTGTCGAAAACACTATCCTATACCTACAATACTATAATTTATTTGACAGTGGTATAAAATATTGAACAATAGTAGTCAAATTAGTTTTGTTTGAGTTAAAGATTCAATTTAACTCTTGGCCAATGGGAAATAAAATTATATATATAACAATTAACTGAATATAAATCTAATTTTACATAATAATCACTTATTAACTAAGTAGATATACTTAATCAAAATTAACCAATTTAACTAATAACTGTCGAAAACACTATCTTATACCGACAATACTATAATTTAATTGATAGTGATGTAATAAAATAATATTGAACAATAGTAGTCAAATTAGTTTTCTATAACTTTAAAATTCAGTTTAACTCTCGGCCATCCAACCACTACGAATGACCACATTCGTTTTAAGTAAAGTAAATATACCTATTATAAAACGTCATATTTTCTAAAGACTAAAAAGACGACAAAATATATGTCATACATACTAATTTCTTAGAAGATTTTCCCTTTTTAAGAAACTATGTTATAAGTTGCAAATCACATTACTGCATTGCGTTCTTTTAAATAATCTTTGTAATAAAGTAACTTGTCTCAACTTTTGCTTTTTAACACTTTATAAATAACTAACATGTTATCTGCAAGAACTTCTATTATTTTTACATAATTATATTAATTTATTATATATTTAATAATATTTATTAGGGTAAGATAACAGTTTATCGACATGGTACCATTTTATGGGATTACATAATAACCTAGACCTGCACTCTAATATTAAGTTACACCGCACTCATTCATTATATAGAATCGTATTCATCAAATTAAGATACTTACATAAATGGATAAAATACAAACAAAATGCAGTCATTAGCTTTCTATAATAATTTTACATTAATGTGGTAATGTAATGTAACAGAATATTTAAGTTATTAGCGAATGAAATATAATTTAAATGTTGATCGAGTTCTACTTAGGTTTACTAATTAATAACTGTCGCTCAAATCTAAATGCTAATTGCTAACCAACATCGTCATAATATATATTCTTATAAGTTATGAATATTCGTATACTTTATGTGATTATTTATTTATTATTATTAAGCACACAGGTATCATACAATTTTCATTTGCCCTACAAAACTATTTACATAGTCGACTGTAGAATCTGGAGTCTCGATACAATATTAATAACTTGGTTGTTGTAATAACTTAGTTATAATATAAATAACTTAGTTGGATTTAACAAGGTTTAGTTTACAAGTATGTATGTATTTAACTTAAATCGAGTAAATGTTAAAATTATGAATCAATGATATCAGTCTTACTTTTAAATAAATATATTTTTGGTCTCAAACTTAAAGAACTTATAAGGTATTAATAATATTATTTTATAAAAGTATGTGTATTTAACAATAGGTGTTTAACTTAATATTTCTATGTTATCAAGAAAATGTTTTCTCACATTATTTTTAAATATAGTTTTGACATTTTTAGATCTAACGTTTTGTAGGAGGCTGATTAACAAACATGCTATCAAGTGTTCTATCAACATTCTATCAAGTGTTTTGCGGTTGTAATAGACCTAGTACCATATTAGGGCGACAAGTGAGTGGCGCTCTCGACTCCCATGGTAAATCAATAGGTAGTATACTGCAAACTTTGAATAGAATTGTCTTTTTGACATGTGATTTAATTAAAGTTATACAAAGGCAGTTTCTGTGCGGGAACCTATCTGCGTACAAGTCAAACCAGATGCAGTTTGCAGATATGTAGGTCGGCAGACGACGGTATATGAAGTTTTAAGATTACTTTGCTCTGGTAGTTAGCATCCTAATGGTGTTCCTCATTTCTTGGGGTGATTCTCGTCTTCCGATGCAGTGTCCCAGGTAGTCTTCATTGATGTAATCGGTTCTTGGTTATTGCTGTTACAATAATGAGCCACCACAGCGTGCCTTCGTAAAGTATGGCTTGGGTTTGCTGTGGGTTTTTTATTCCATGAGGTCGTATAGCCTTAGTTTTGAATTCCTCTTATGCTGAACTGGCGCTAGAATAAGAATCAACTACCGACAAGGTGTACCGACGATCTGGTGAAGGTCGCGGGAAGCCGCTGGATGCGGATGATCGTTGTGGAGATCCTTGGGGGAGGCTTATACCCAGCAGTGGGTGTCATGTGGCTGAGACGACGACGACGACGACGCTTGCTCACTCAAGGGCTACAACCTAAAAATATCGTTCGCCGCTTGCCCACACCAGGAGCTTCGGCCTACCGCTTGCCCGCACCATGGGCTTCGGCCTTTTACCATTGATTTACCGCTTGCCCGAACCATGAGCTTCGGCCTTATTCCATTGACTTGCCGCTTGCCCACACCAGGAGCTACGACCCCATCTCATTTAATTACCGCCTGCCCACGCAAGGAGCTACGGGTTCAAGCCACGCACTCACCACACGGTCGCTACGGTCCAAAGTCACGCAGCCGATACCCGTTGGCCACGCGAGGAACTTCAGTTTCCAGATGCTCATCCACCATGCGCTTGCCCACACGAGGAGCTGCAGTCCCAAGCTATCAAGCCACACAAATATCATGTTGCGATTTTCAAAATGGTCCTGAGAGAAAGAATAGAATTAATATGTAGTGTTACTCAACTCACTAATCTTATATTCCATAAATGTATTACTTCACTAAAATTTATCTGCATTTTCATCAGTACCTTTTACTGTTCTGCGGTTTATTCTTTGTGCCAATTAACAGTTCTGAAATTAACCCAACAACCGTGAACGATTCCTGTTCACAATAGGCTGAACACTATTAAATACTAGCTAGGGTGTTTTCAGCAAAAAGGACACTCATTACGACACGTATTTAGTTAATAATAATAATAATTCGTTCACCAATATTGCTAGGATAGCTGAAAGTCAACTAAAGCTTCGGTATTCATATCCGACGCATCTAATAGAACCGTAATAATCTCACACGGGGAAAATATAATCCTTCAGGTTAATGTACAGATAAGTTTAGTTTAATTAAATTCAAAAAGTTCTCAAATCAGAGTACAAATGTCCTCAAATCTAGTTAAGTCTACAAATGACGCCATTCACTATTTACTACTTTTCATTCATTTTCATTCAACGAAATGGTTGTTTTCATATGATTTCACCTGCTATTCATGAAATGTTCCACAGTGCTTAGATTCATTATAGTATCTTGTTCGTCATAATACAAGTGATAATTATGTTCCCTTGCAATCAATGGTATCAACAAATATATCGGCATATATAGGTTTGGACTACAAGTATACTCAGTCGATACAGTCGACGTGTAACTATTGCCAAGTACAGTCAATGGCAACGACTGCCTATAGAAAATATCAAACTTCTACTTACTATTCTGAACTCGACGGCTTATGTTTAAAGTGCATAGTCGAAGAACTCGACGGTTCTAAAAATCCGTATCTGTTGTTGACCGTATAAATAACAATTATTCAATTCGCAATCTAATGCAATTAAATTGAATGCGAGTTATTGAAATTTCCTTAGATCGTCATACTAAAAATTGAAACAACTAATATAATTAAGTTATCAAAAAGATAATTAATATATGATTACATTCTCAGTGTATGTAAAGTTCGTGTCATATCATTTAGTAAAGAAAAGTTTTTTTTCTTTTAGATGTTATGCCTTTTCGTCAGGGTTAATGTTACTACGCGATTTGTAACTCCACTACTACTGTAATGTAGACTGTAGTGTTAACGCTTAGTGTATTTAACTATTCAGTCGGCGGGTTAACCCGCGTCCAGCGTGTCCCTTGCTCCCCTGGAAACATCGAGACAACTTGTACAGGCTACAAGCATCCGGATGCCAAAATTCATCCAATGTGATCAAGTAACAAACCTCCAAACATCCAACCAAACCCTTACATTAGAATATAAGTAGGATTTTGCAATTTAGTGGATTAAGCAAGCGACCGTCTCGACTGATCGACCAATAGGCTCATCTCCTTTTGTCAGTGTGTATGTGCAGAGGAGGCTTCCTCGAACATTAAGATTAAACTTAATTGGCCGATTTTATCATCTGCTTCCAACAGTACACCTAGGCGGTACAGTACAGTACGTAGGTGTTCGAGCTTTTGGTATTACGCGCTCGAGATCAATCGAATAAGTAGTAAACGTACTAGGTACTAATAGGACTACACTCGGCACGGTACAACGCTACCAAACACAAACTGTTAATGTAACAATCGGACAGTTCGTATAGTACTTTACCCAATCTCTTGCTAAATCATTTTTTTCAAAACATCAACAACAACAAGTTAACGATATGTACTCGATCTTGTGACCGTTTCGTTGATTTCTTTATAGTCGAACTTGAGCCATGAATCCTGCTTTAGCGCTAACTAATGCTTTTATCGATAGCTGTTTGTTAAATATACTAGCGTAACCCCGCTTTATTGTAGGCCTGCTTACAACAGCACTTCATCGCTCTAATCTGTAAAATGTGGCCTTTTACGTTTATCAGAATATAACAGACTATTTAATTAGTGCTTCAGCTGCCGTTTACATCCTGCCAATATACAGTTTTTTATAATAATATATTGTAGCAGTTACGTTATTCGGACTGTATCTACTATGACAGTTTACAAATAATTTACATAGGTATGTAGGTACCGTAAAATGTCGCATTAAGCAGACTAATCGCGACATGTTGAACACTTTACCTACATGGCGATTGTGTGATAGCGGTGGTTTCCTGGATGTGGGTTCACATCGAAACTGCTAGAAAGTGCAGTCAAAAATGAAGAACTTTAGCCTTTAACTTCAACCTTATCAAGTGGTATGGTAGATATTGCCACATCATAACAGACTCAGCTTATAATTCCAAGACAAAGGTCTAGAATCCCGGACATGTCCGCGGTTCCGCTCCTATCCCGACAGATGGTATCTCTGCTCGGGAAAGAGTTTGTTATTGTCAATTTTTCTTTTTTTTTTACTTACTTTACCTAAAAGACAAAATATGGTTCACAGAATTAACCCATTCACATACTGTTGTCATCTGATAACAGGCGAAGTCGGAAGCACCATAGGCGGCCCAACAAACTCTGAAACCAGAGGCGGCCAACAATCATCACACAATAAGAAGAAGAATACTTTATCAAAAATGTGCTAATGCTGAATGGCACTTACTATTATGCTTTCATAATTATTAACACTGCAATAAGCATAATCAGATAGACAGATGCAAAATCAATAAAACTATTTAGAATTCATTCACTGTAAAGCATAAATAGCTGCTGTTTAAATAATAATAATTGCATACAGTCACACCAATTATCTAGCCCTCGCGGCCTCGTCAAGTTTTGTTTGGTGACAAACACACCCTTGTACTTTCCTCTTGCAAACACATACATAATACACACAATAAACACTCAGACCAAGACAAATAGGCACGCTCATGCACACAAACACTCGTTCCATCTAGAGACCGCAACCGGGACCTCCAGCGCAGAAGGCGTGTTCAGCACCACTGCGCCAAACAAGTCGTCAAAATTTCAGTTCGCCCAAACAGGTAGTCATCGTAGTAGCATTATTTGTTGTAAATAACTCAAATAATTAACAAGACTTATACCTTATGTTGATTTATTAATACTGCAGATAACACTACACACACATCAATTTCTCTCTGAACCACATACACATATAACATGCTTATGAAATGTAATGTACAATCATCAAACAGTGATGACTGAGAATAGTGTATTTATTTTCACTCCGTTTCTATAAAATAAGTTGCCGGTTGACCAGACAAACTTTATAGTACTAACGTTAACAGTGGTAATAGTTTAGTCAAAACTATTAATTGATAAATGCTATAATAGCTCAATACTATGAAATGAATAACTCCCACAGTTATTTTACTTGTCGATTAATATGACAACATTTAATACTCAATTTCACTTGAGTCGTTCAATAATAATCGGAATATAATTTTATGTTACCACTTTAATATTTTTGCTTCATACATAACATACAAAAAAAACAAAAACATAGGCTTAAACAGTGTTGGGTGTAAACCATTAATACCATTTAAGATTTATTTAGTAAATCAATAAATGGAGTTGGATTCTATTAAATTAAATATTAGAAAAGACAAGCTAATTTGTACCCTTTTGATGGAATACTAATACTTTCCTTAAACATTATCAATTAATTATTACAGTTACCATATATCAAACAAAGGGTCCTGCCTGAAAACTAGAGCTGCTGTGATCTGGTAACACAACAATGTTTAGGATGTTAAAAGTAGCTTTAACTTTTTTTGTATTATTTTTTTTGCTCACTACCAAGAATAAGCTAATAAATAATACCCCATGAAACCAAACAGGGCTGACTCAGCGGATCAATCTGATAAATGTTTATTGTGCATGTTCATTTTTATTGCAATCTAGTTAAGCACCACACAGTGGTGATCTCATTTAATTAGAAAGTGATAATTTTAATCAGTTTTGTGGTCTATCTTATCAGTATTAAATTTAATTATTAAATTGCTACACCCTCTCATTGTGTAAACTATTACATGTTCAACGTTATTGAATAATTAAATAGCTACATAAATTTGTAAATTTATTTAACTGTGATGCTATTACTATTTTAATAGCATCCTGCCCCATAACATGTGTATGACTCTATCAATTTAATGATTGGTGAAGTTAACAACAACTTGTGTTTATAAATATTGAATTAGTTTTTAGTGGTTTGTACAATAAGTAGCCAAGTGAAAATTAATAATAGCTTTTGAGTAAGTACTTCTAAACTTCTCTTCTGATTTGTGTTGTAAGAAATACAATCAATTTTAAATGGAAATAAATGATGTACTTGTATATGGAATATGAACATTAGGTATTTGGATTGAAATAAGTTTATCTATCATTGAATCACCGTTTTAATAACTAATAACAAGTGGAATGGATTATTTTGTTGGTAAGATTATTTTAACATGATGCACATAAATTATAAAAGGTGTTACACTTTACATTACAATGTATACAGTAGTATTATGTAGGTATATGTTGTTGTTATTACCTAAGGTATTCATAATCTTAGTAATTATGATATGAACAAGGTTTCCAATGAAGGTGACTGTGACTGCATAATTCGTCAGTGTAATTTTCTATAATTTATTCGATGAATTCGTACATATAAATACTTAGTTTTGACTTTCGTCAAGCTTTTGGTTAATGCTCATGTTAGGTACCGCAGAAGTGTGGAAGTATCCTGCCTCGAATCGAAAGAGATCACAATATTCACAATACACTATCACAGAAAAGAACACTACACAATCTGCAATACTCATTTATCTATAAAATGTAATAAACTTACCGATGTATCCGAGCTTACCAAGCACACGGCCTAGAGCGTAGGCATACGTTCATTGTCGCGGGTGCATTGCACTTCTGAACTATTAAAGAACATAAGTAAAACACCTGGATACTGCTTACAAACTCCTTTACTCTTGATTCTGTACATTATCACAATGAATTACAACGAACACAACTATTTTCACCGGGAAGACTAAAAGTTAGCTTCCCTCCTTTTTTAGGAATATTAAAGAACATAAGTAAAACACCTGGATACTGCTTACAAACTCCTTTACTCTTGATTCTGTACATTATCACAATGAATTACAACGAACACAACTATTTTCACCGGGAAGACTAAAAGTTAGCTTCCCTCCTTTTTTAGGAATGACAACAGCTGTCAAAGGCCGACCGGTGTTGCCACGTTCGAGTAAACTAATATTATTAAATAGCAAGTATAACGAATAAGTATCATTCCATTCATGAAATTTATAATTGTTAACACTTGTGCATTTAATATGCAATGCAAATGAGTTTTTATCTGAAATAAAACAACTTTTACGGATATCAAACGCGCTATATTTTCACGAACTAAGCTGCCATGGTCACGGGATGACCGGGTCAGTCATCCCATGACCACGGCAGCTGTAAAGGGAAAACCAAAAAACCCCAAAAAACCTAAAAATACGGACAATTACAACTTAGTTCGTGAAAATATAGCGCGTTTGATATCCGTAAAAGTTGTTTTATTTCAATGAACAGTGCGCGCCAAAACAGAAGATGAGTTTTTATCTATCATCAAGATCACTACCATATCTGCAAAACACACTAGATAGAGAAGTAGAATAAACCGAATTTAGTTATTAACTACTTATTATAATAATACTAACAACTAGTAGGTGTTCACCGTTCTGTCCTGGAGATTGTTTAATACTTTAATTTAGTAATAGTGTCATAGCTAATCGACCTCGTAGTAGGAAAAAACCGGCAACTATTTATGTCCTCTCTAGTTTAATTAATCCTATTTATGTGGTCGTGGACGGTGGCATGTTTATATAATTATTGCGTGAAACTTCAGCTCGAACGAGAATCTAACAATTACCTGGATGATATAATTGTTTCATGACTTCCATGACATTAGGCCCCATATCTCCGAAGATTATCATCGGATTTCAATGAGACTTATAAGGGACCAAATTGACAGTGTACCCGATAGAACAAAAAAACAACTATTAAAATCGGATCACCAACACCGGAGTAATCGGTATACATACATCAGACAAAATAATAATAATAATACGCGTTGAATTGAGTACCTCCCTCCTTTTTTGTTGAAGTCGGTAAAAATGCTTAAATATTTAAACCAGATTAGCGAAACGATCTACTTAGATCTTTCGTTATCAGAGTATGTAAGTTGTTTCATTTATACAGGGTTATTTGTAAAACAACCTAGCAGGATTTTTTAATGTTTGCATTTTTCAATGCTATCTTTATACTTTTGATATTTTTTTTTGAAAAATATCGGAAAATATCAAATCGGCCACACGTGAATTGTCAATTCAATACAATTTTTCCGAAAAAGGGTCCCCGAAAAGCTTTGTTTGAAATGTCTATTTTTTGTCGATTGTAGACTAAAATAATTCACCTTTAATATTATTTCAGATAGTAGGTACAGAGGTGTGAAACATTACTAATATTATAAATGTGAAAGTTTGCATGTTTGAAGGTTTGGATGTTGGTTAATAATCCCGCAAAAACAAGTGAACGGATTTGGATGTTTTGACATGGTTTTTTTCCGAAACCGCGGTCGGCCACTAGTTTTCAAAAAATTTAGTGTTTTAAAAGTTTCTTAAAACTTTAACTGTAAAAAACTGTTCATAATTGCTGTAAGGTTTCTATTTTTAGTTATTTTTTTTTTATCTTACCCCCCGTTTCCACTGGCGAAACAGCTGTCAAATAATGCATTCTCTTAGTAGCAGCGCTATACGTTTACAACACGTGTTCTTGTATATGATTCCAGTGGGAACGGGGGTTAGCTGTAACTTTTCCCAACAAATAAAATCAAATAAAAACGTTCACGAATCAACCCTACGGCGCCGACGCACTATGGGACTTTCTAATACGTAATGATAAGAAGTGAATGAAATCAAATAAGCATTGACTTAAGTATATATTACTATTGAAAATACTATTAAATGTATATATTATTATTGTTTTTTATACTTGAAGGTATGTACAATGTTGACATCATTATGTGTAATGATGTTTAAAGTTCACATTCGGCACTTAATCTTCGTCAAAGCTGAATGATAAAAAAAAGTGTTTTATTAATTCACTGTTAGATTTCTTGGAAATTATTAAAATTATTTACTATATTTAAAATGGAAATTGTTGAGGGAGGTAGGTATGTAGATTTACGCACTCTGAAAATTATAAAAGCAATCGTAAATATTATTTAATATTTAGGTTAAATTAAATAAGGTTAAACCACAATGATATGGATTTTTATAGTGTTTATTATTTAAAAATCATTATTTCATGCAATAGAAATATAACAGCCTAATCTAGATTTGACTTTCGAGTAAGTATAACATTTTTAAATAATTAAATCATTTTAAATTAGTATTTTGTAAGTAAATCAGTAAATTTTCCATTATTATTTTTAAATAGATGATATTTTGAATAAGAAATTCTTAATTATTATCACAGATGTTAGGTTTGGCCACACTGTGCGATGGTATTATATCTAAGTATTTTATCCCATCCCGGCACAGCTATTATCTTTCCTGCTAATGGCTGCCTATTCGGTTCAGCCTCCAAAATGCTAGATTTTGATTAATTAAAGTTCTCGGTTCTCCGAATGTGTTTGTACATACCATCTCGCTATAGAATACGGAATGCTTTAAACGTTCGGCTTTCGGATTGATACATTAGATGTAGCAAGTAGGTAGGTACTGCGAGAATTTATCAAATTTCAGATGTTACCGGAATAGGCTTTTGCTAAGAGAAACATTCGGAAATTATTACGTAGACTCGAATTCAGGTTTAAGTAATGGTTCGAATTTTGTTATTACTCAAATTAAATTGTTAGTAAAATGTTAATAGTAATAAAACTAGGTATATAGCATAGTGTAAGGAGAACTAAGTTTTTTTTTAATTTTTTTTTTATATAATTGCATACAATCCCACCATTTCTCTAGCCCACGTTAAGTTTCATGAAGAACTTGTATTATGGATACTAGATAACGGATAAACTTACTTATATACTTATTTTTTTTGTAAATATATACATAATATACTTATGATAGACCCAGGCCAAGACAAATAGACATGTTCATGCACACAAATATTGGTCTTGTCCGGGGATCGAACCCAGGACCTCTGGCGCAGAAGGTGGGTTTAGTACCCCTGCGCCAAACAGGTCGTCAAGTTATATAGACTGTGGTATTATTTTGCTAAAACAATTCATAAAAAATACTAATTTGTTTATTAATAACTTATAAACGTGAAAACACATTATACTTGGTTGTAGTGTTAATAATATCTATAATACAATTGGTTGTACAGTTTCTACTGGTAAATTCCCCTTCCCGGTTGACCAGTAGAGTTATATTTTTAGGCTTTATTTAAAAAAGTAATAGATATATATATATATATATATATATATATATATATATATATATATATATATATAAACGTTTATAACAACCAATATAACATTAAAAGGCTCATTTGAATACTTAATTTTTTTTTTACTTTAGTACCTACTTTCCGAGAAATCGTTTCCCAAAAAAACCCTACGGGGCAACCGAGAAGTTCCCCGAGCGTACAGTCGAGTTTAATAATATTTGTGCACTTTTGAACATTGTCGTAGCAGTAATTATTGTGACAATTTGTACATATAGTCAAAGACGATGTCAAAAAACTTAATGCGACAAAGTCCGAAAATCTCCAGATATGATTGAACTCGACTGTACCACAATTGTGCGATACTTTTACTATACGGTTACTTTATACGGATCTCGAAACCTTCTCATAACGTAAAAGTTTATAGTATATTTGACAGTTCGTTCGTTTATAATTCGTGTTTCTGCTAAAAGCGTAACTTGTACAAAATACCAATAAGTATTTTAAATCAAATTAAAATTTGAGAGTCAGATGTATCTTCAGATGAAATAAATTTCATTACTTTTGCAAAAATCCCCACACAGGACGCAACCATAGATATAGATTTTTTTCGCTGGACACAACATAATCAAGCAAGCAATCAATGTCAAATCAAATGTGAAGTCAATTATTGTCACCAACACCAAGGAAAATGGCCGCGGGTCATGGCGTTTTTTAGATTTTACCGTACAATTTCTTTATACTACAAAATATATTTCTTTGAAATATTTGTCAAAATTTGCGAATTTGATCGCGAGCAGGCTATTAATTAAGAAAGAAAAAGACCAATGAATATAAAACAACATGGATATGTGCGCGTTGCTCTATGGAAATAGTTGTCAATAGGAGCATACAATATATTTACTCTCTTTTTGATGATCATTATATAAATTACATTACGCACCTATACGTTGTAAAGTTAATCAGTTTGATTTGTTCACAATTAAGATTGGGGTACTTCAGTGGAGAAAAAAATAACTTAAGGAACTCCACAGGGATCATTTTATATTTTTTAAGACCTTGAGAGCAAGAGCAAGTATGCATACTTTTTGTAGGTATCTTAAGTCCATATAGTTTCTCTGGTCATTGATTGTCACTTAGTACTGACACAACACAATTGAAAAAAGAAACTACCATAGTGTAAAACGTATAAAATAGGCATACGTATACGTAAAAACAGCTCTTTTGGTACAACCGGCCGTTAGTTCTCTACCGTGGGTAATTTCGGCTTTCTTGTATAAATAGTATACCTGCCTACTTAAATAAAATAATACAACGCAGAAATAAGGCCTATTGTATATTCTTCTTGTTTGTTTGTTTTTGTGTATTTGTTTCTTTTTTTATCTTACTTCATCAAGATCATAAAGCACCAAAAGACCGCCGGCAGCGATCGCACAACAATAAAAGATCTATTGTGTCCGCAGATTGTGTCTCGTTTTCCGATTGATAGGTATACTTGACTCAATCACAACGCTACCTATCGATCACCGAATGATATCAGTCGTGAAAGGAACAAAAGGAAAAATAAAAAACAGAACAATATCTTAAGTAACAAGCTTTGTCATCCATAAAAGAGTTTCGTTTCATTTTGAGTTAGGTACTGCTGCCAGTGGACTACAGTAGTCTTATATCGAAGGGAGTATCAAAATGAGAACGTTGACACGTCCCGGACAATCTATTACCACTCCCGAGTATTTTGTGAAACAAACAATGCTTCCATAAAACATTACGAAACCGCACAACAATAAATAAAGACGAACACATTTCGCCTCGGCCAATTTTGGGGGGAATAAAAAACTTTTTCTCGCCAAGAACGTTCACTACGTGCTGTGTTTTAGCGAAACGTAAGAACCATATCATTAAAAAGTCTAGTCGTTTAGCATTAAGAGAAGAAAAAGGTATAAAATGTTTCGACTCGACGCGACATGGCTTTAATATTGTTATACCTCATTTGATGTCATAGTATTAATACGAAGGCATCTTCTGAGATGGTTTTTAAAGATAAAATTTATTGTCTCCAAGCTGTTTTATCTACCTCAGCAACTTGGAGATTAGTTATTTTTTCTATTACTTATTTTGTCTCATGTTATGGTTGTGCAAATATATGGATATCAAGGAAAGATAATGGAAAGTCAATGTATAGGTAAAATGTTTCTTCAGTAAGCTCTACTTATAGTCTATGAGTAAGCTCATCTCACTTTTTAGTAGGTACTGCAGTGCCTAAACATCCGAATTCCTAACTATAAAATGCTGAAGCTTTGATTCTATAAACTATGAGTATATAAGTGAAGTTACAACTTCACTATTTATTTATTTACTATTTTTATACAATGGTTAAAGAAAAAAAAGGAACCCTTAAAGGATCACTTTGTTGTCCATCTGTCCGTCCGTCCATCCGTCTGTCCTCGTTTAAATCGTAACGCGTGGAGGTATCGAGTTGAAATTAAAACCATTTATCAGGTGAACAGTCTGTTGAAGAGGTAAAAAATGAAACTTGTAAATGAACGTAAAACAAGATTAGACCGTTTATGTCGCATAAAACGTAGATTTTGACACCCTCGAGGTAATCAAAATTCATAGGGTACTTCCCGTTGATCTATAGCTATGAAATTTGGAGTAATATCGTCTTTTACTACGGATACAGGAAAAACTCTAAAAACTATACATTTGTAATTAAATCATAAACATATAGTCGTTACTTTCGGAAACTGAATTTCGGAAATACTCGGGAACGCGTTTAGGTATCGAGTTGAAATTAAATCGATATACTAACGTTAACAATCTCTTTAAGCTGTGAAAAAAATCAAACTTCAAAATTAACGTTAAAAAAGGTAAGGGCATTTATGCCGCAAATTAAAATTCATAGGATACTTTTCGTTGACCTAGAACTAAGAAATTTGGCAGGTAGTTTCTTGAAATAATAGTTTCTTCTTTTACTACAAGTACTGGAAAAAATCTGAAAACTAGACATTTGTAATTTAATCATGAAAAATTTAGTCTTAAGTTTAGAAAACTGAATTTCGGGAAACTTCAGAAAAAACTGCTAGACTCGATTCCTGAACTATATATAATACTAGAGGCCGGGCGCGGTTTCACCCGCGTGGTTCCCGTTCCCGTGGGAATTTTGGGATCAAAGCTATCTTATCTCTTAAGTTGGACCAGACTGCTCACGGTGTGCCAATTTAATTTAAAATCGGTTAAGTAGTTTAGGAGTCCATCGCGGACAAACATCGTGACAGGAGATTTATATATATTAAGATTACGTACCTAGGTAGCTGGTGAGGGGGGTCAAAATATGGCGAAGGTTAGCTGGACCCAAAACTGTATGGCGGATCAGTGGGATAGGATTTCTAAAAGGGAAGCCGATGGGAATCGGTATGTATGGACCCTTCGCCACTGCTAGGTTACAAATTTGTACGGAACCCTCGGTGGGCGAGTCCGACTCGCAATTGTCCGGTTTTTTTTCATTTATTACAGTACAAAAAGTAATTTTACAATAATTGAAAAATAACAACGTAAGAAATCCACAGAGGTTTATAGTAACGCTGTTGGAAGCTCGATTTGGGGTTAAATACCATAAAATATACTAACACACCCTTTTTGCACCAACAGACCCTTTTGGACCTAGGGTCGTTGTAAAACAAAGTTATAAGAGTTATAATGGAAAGAGACGCGGAGATAAATAAAAAAAAGCGGGTTTCATACAACAGCCGTGTAAGATTTTCACTTAGCCGAAACTTCAATAGAGTTTCAGAGCCTCATCTTCTTTTTAATATTGAATTTTGTCAACTCCGTAAGAATGGCATTATCAAGTAAGATTGTTTGACAAACTTCTCGGCGTATAA
Source organism: Chrysoteuchia culmella (assembly GCA_910589605.1). NCBI lineage: Eukaryota > Metazoa > Arthropoda > Insecta > Lepidoptera > Crambidae > Chrysoteuchia > Chrysoteuchia culmella. The sequence goes on from OU342653.1 coordinate 17,183,293, forward strand.
ATTCATTATAGATAAGAGAATATTAAGGAGCCCGTGGCGCAGTTTAGTTTTAAGCATATTTCGCAACGGTCGGTCACGGGATAGGCGACCAAAATTTACTATCTCGAGCTCCTCTGTGCTTCGGAAGATACGTTAAGCCGTGGGTCGCGGCTGCGTTTGCAGTCGTTAAAATCAACCAATCCGTATTGGGTCCGTGCTTGTGTGGTGAGGTGGTGGGTCATGGCCCGTTCTCCTTATGCATCCATAAGGAAGGCCAGTGCCCCAGCAGTGGGGACATTAAAATGGCTGATGACGTAAGATTAAAACTTTGGCGTATACCGCCTGTATTAATCCTCTGAGTTACGTATTAATCGTTGGTGCATTGTATGACTGATGAAATTCGTTTTTTATACTGGCATAATTGATCTAAAAGCTTTTTACGAGTCTTTTTTCAGGTATATTCAGTTTGAAACGTTGATTCTTCTGAAATGCATCAATTTCTTACCCGTTTCTTTTACTGAGAATAACGAAGACTTCGCTTTCTTCGTTTTAAATATATCGGAAAAAGTGAAAAAAAAATCAATTTTTATTTTTATTATTTTACAAAACGGTACCGTGCATTTTTAGTTTTTCTTACACTTAAAAAAAACGTTTGTTTTCTTGGTTTTAGATCTCAGAGCAGCTTTAGGTATGTAGGTATCAGAAGAAGAGGTTCTCCAATTAATTTATAATATGATCCACTGTAACTCGGTTACACAATTCAATTAGAATCGGATCAAAGGGATGCCCTGAGAATCGGAGTGGGTAATTCATAAAATCGATAACATGATAATGCGAGAGCAAAGCGCAAGTTTAATGTAAATCTTAATTACAGAAACGTATTTACTTGGTTTGATTAAAGGATTTCTGTTCAGACTAACGAAGGAATCGAAGGATGCGTTGTGAATCAAAGCGATGAAGAGCTGTAGGCTCATGACAAAGTGGAGAGAATATTACCAGGGGGCCTACCGCCATCTCTTAACGCAATATTGTTTAATGTCAGTTTGTATCGGCGCAATGTTGTTATATGTCATATCGTACCGCGAACCTCTTAAAACAAGCTTGTCTTTTGACGGAAGTTTTGTGGCGTCATCGCTCAATCATTCACTCAAACAAGATTTTTATCAATCAAACCTACTACGACGTCTTGTATCAAATAAAGTTTAAACAGTATTGAAACAAAAGGAAAACATAACGTTCTTACGACATGACGGTTACTAAAAGATGGCGGTAGGCCTGCTGGAATATGTGTGGCTGCGTGATGCTTGAAACGATTTAAACATATAAATAATGAAGTTACTAGTCGCCTGCGATTTTACCCGCGTGGTTCCCGTTCGCGTGTGACAAGTAACTATTAGGATAAAATGTATCCTTTGTTTTAATCCAGGCGGCTCTTAACTACCTGTGTGCCAAATTTCATCCAATGCCGTTTATGCGTGACTGAGTCGAAACCATCCAATTAATTTGGTTGGTGGTAGGACTTGTAAGCCCTCTGGCCACGTGGTCCTTTGCCTTTGTCCTACCGATCGGACCTCATGGCTAGCTACCGCCTTCTTATCTAAGTCTGACGCCATAACAACAATGTTTTCAGCATTGTTGTGTTCTGGCAGTTAAAGATAAGATAGCTAGTTCCTCAGTGGTTGAGGATTCTGGGAGAGGCTCGCTTCCATCTTCAGCCTTATTAATACTTAACATCAGGTATGGTGAAAGCTAAGAGTCTCCCAGTCGTTCATAAAAAAATAAATGAAAAAACATCCAAAATTTTCAATCCAAAGAATAAAATAATTTAAAATACCCCGATTTAACCGTCGCGGGATGCCATCACTATTTTAAATTTCACCATGAATATAATTAAGTAATAAAACATCTCCAATTATTCACGATAGTACAATACTGCAAAACTAGTTTTGGACTAATTTAGTTCATTATTTAGCAGCTCCGACGGATAATAAGTCAGGATTTTTAAATTACTTATATCAATTACGTTGTAACCGTCGTGGGTATTTTCAAAGTTTTTAATTTTCGCTTTTTTGCCATAAAGTTAGTTGAAAGGATGGAAAGTAAAATAAGCTTACTATCGGGATACTTTTAATCCCGATATTCCCACGGGAACGGGAACCACGCGGGCGGAAGCTTTCCAGAAATAAGTGGAGCTGCGTGATGCTTACGATGTAATTAAGCAAATGAATAAGAATATGTTAGCTGTGTAGTGTCGGCTTAGAATAGCACTACCCCCTCTAATCCCGTGGGTGTCGTAAAAGGCGACTAAGGGACTCAGCCTTCAGGAGATGGGCAGCAGCGTCTCCTACATACTTGGCCATACTGCGATCGCCAACCCGCCTGCCAAGCGTGGCGATTAAGGCAAACCCCCCCTTTTGGAGGAGGCCTATACCCAGCAGCGGGTGTTATGTGGCTGAGACGACGACGATATGTAGTTACTAGTGTCCGCCTGCGGTTTTAGCCGCGTTTCTTCCCCTTCGCGTGTGAATATCAGGATAAAATGTATCCTTTGTTTTAATCCAATAAACTACCTGTATTTTTTTCTTTTTTAGGGTTTCGTAGCCTAAAGCACAGAATACTTAATAGTAGGCAAAAAACGAAACCCTTATAGATTCGGCCAATCCAATGTATGTCACAGCCACTTTATTCCAAAACTATGAGGAATACACAGTTGAAACTTGGTCGGTAGATGTATTCTGTAAACCGCTTTACGGTTTTTACACTAAAATAAAAAAATATATGAATTTAGGTGTGGCTTCCCATACATGGAAATGTTACTGAAATTTTTTTTTCATCAAATCTATACGTGTGGGATATCATTAGATAGATCTTTAAAAAATTACATTGAGGTTTCTTAAACAGTTTTTTCTTAAAGTCAACCGTTTGAAAGTTATAATACACTTCCTAAGTGGAAAAATGTGTGTCCCCCCCTCTAACTTTTAAAATAAAGTGAAAAATAAAAAGTAAAAAATATGATGTAGATCTTTATAAAAACTTTCAACGAAAATTGGTTTGAACGAAATATATTTAGTAGTTTCAGAGCAGCACATTTTCCAAAACCGCAAATATAATTTATAATTTGTCATTCATACAAACACTATGAAATACAAAGTTATTTTTGCAGACGACAAATTATAGTGGCATTTTTGACAATAATAATAATAGAAACTTTATTGCACACGATACAAAAACAAACGCAAACAGAGAAAATGACAAAAAAGAGGAACACACAATAGGCGGCCTTATTGCTACGTAGCAATCTCTGCCAGGCAGCCTTGAGAGACGAAACCCTTCATGTGCGAGTTCGACTTGCACTTGGCCGATTTTTTCTACATTAATTTTATGAATAGGATTAGTTTAGCAGCACAAAAGCGAAGGTTCCTTTTCAACGACTTATATTCGTTATCTTAGTCAAAGTCAAATTCAAAGTCAAAGTCAAAGATTTTTATTCAAATAGACTTATAGATAAGTACTTTCGAATAGTCCAAATTTTTTTTTCCCTACCAGCCATTCAGGACATCTTTTAACTGATAAGAAGAACGGCCGCAAGAAACTTATCAGCTTTAACAGAAACAACAACATTTACATGGAACATGTTGTTGCTTAGCGTAGCATTTGATCAGAAGTAAAAAAAAAATCAATATATGAAATGCCGTCTTTCCGAGGAAAATAGGCAAGATACGAGAAAGGATAAATGGATTATAGGAGAACTAATAGGAAATTATATCAAGTTTGTTCCCTGAATATTCATCTCCGCATTCAAGTAGATACATTCCTTACGTGTATAATTTGTTTGCTGCGCACAAATATAGAAGATGTATGCATAACGAGATAGTAGGAATAAGTTTAGAATTCAAATGCAGGATATGATTTTCATGAGACGAAAATAAGACGCGGTCCTTATCGGCGAATGCATACAGAGTCGGTAAAATAATTATGCCATTAGTTTAATACTATGTAGTTGAATAGGTATTTAAGATTGTCATATATTTTTTGACAATAGGTCCTCGATACTTACTCGAAAGTTTTTCGTGCTAAGCCTAATGTGGTCTGGTTATTCCAGAGATAAGCGCGTTAACAAACTTTTGAACTTTGTTAGTATTTATAAATTGCTAAATTAATTTCTCGACCGAAAGACAACAAACGAAAACTCGCTAATAGGTCTACCAAAAAACATTGCAATATTTCTCGAGTAAAAAACGACGCGTTGATTGTGTGCCACCATTTTTTTTTCACGTTTCCCTGATCGGGAATACGACAACCATTTAAATCTATCAATATGTGAACTGTCGACTGAAAAAAATAGTTATTTTAACGTACATTTCATTCAGTTTCCACATCGTACGGCACAAAAGCTTTTCCATACAGCTTACGAGATACGAATGTCCACGTCGAGCTGTATTGGATTTCGTTTTTGTTTGTTTGTAAACAATGGTTCTGTTTTTGTTCCTAACGTTTTAATGGTTTATTTTATTTCCTTTTAAAATATCGGGTACTAAAATGAATCGGAACATAAAAAACCTAATTAGTTTTTCTCTTTTATCTGTGCAATTAAATACCAGGAAGTGAAGTCATTGACAGAGAAAAGAGATGAATGGAAATTACTCGACCGATAAGCGCGCAGCTTTTAAATTTCAGAAAAATAAAACTCTAACCGCCTCTGTGGTCTAGTGGTAACAACCACCGGTATCAGACCCAGGGGTCCCGGGTTCGATTCCCAGCGGGGGGTACATATTGTGTTCGGTTGGTGATATGACTTGTTGTGAGTCCGCCTGGCTAGCTACCACCATCTTATCTAAGTCTGACGTCATACCAACAATGTTTTCAGCATTGTTGTGGTCCGGCAGTTAGAGATAAGATAGCCAGTTCCTCAGTGGCTGAGGATTCTAGGAGAGGCTCTCTTCCATCTTCAGCCTTATCAATACTTAACATCAGGTATGATGAAGGCTAAGAGTCTCCCCGTCGTGAATAAAAAAAAGGGATTAGTTTTAACGAACTCGGTGGTAAAGTGGTACGTACACCGGTTTCGAGGTGTAACGTACTCTGAGGTCCTGGGTTCGAATCCCGGTAGGGGCAAATGTTTGTATAATGAATACAAGCATTTGTACCTGAGTCATGGACATTTATATATATTCCTATACATAAATACTTATATATCTCGAATTATTTGTATTTATATCCGTTACCCTAGTAAGCCATAATACAATCCTTACACCATGCTTACTTTGGGCACAGTATACCTATATATTTCAAGTCAAACTTTGGGGCTAGGTTTATTGGTGTACCTAAGTGCAAGAAATATTTATATTCATTTAGTTTTTGCACGAAACTTCCACTTGCTACAGGGAAAAAGGTCTTGACAACCAAAAAAGGTTTGTAAATAATCAGTTTTGAGTTTTGACCAGTTTTAGCCCTCAAAAAGATAGGTCATCAGCAGCATGTTTAAATAAACTGCCAATTTCTTCTCCAGTTAATCTTAAACCATATTTTTTGATAATGTGGTTTAAGGAAAGAACTCTGACCGTATTTCGAATAAAAATTCTTCGAAATGAAATTGATGGTCGTTTGGTCTCGTTTTCCTTGCACTGTTACACTGGTTTTCTGAATGAAAAAGCAATACACGCAATGGACCCTAAATAATACTGACTACATATTTATCGCATCGCTCAATCGTAAAAAGGTCGTAAAACCTTTTCCGAGGTTTTAACTCCAGATAACTACGCCACAGCATATTTCAGATCGACTGCTGAAATTGCATTTCGGGATATATAAACTATTATGACAGCGATAAACTTTTATTATTGTTTCTTTGGATAGAATTGGATTAATACGAGTCTGATATAGTTAATTAAGGGTAAAAGGTCTTGGATTTTTAATAGACCACAAAAAAGATCTGTAAATAATCTGATTTGAGTTTTGAACAGTTTTAGCGTACAAAAATATGGGTCATCAGCAGCATGTTAGGTTAAATAAACTGCCAATATCTCCTCTAATTAATCTCAAACCATATTATTTGATGTCAAGCGGATTGTGGAAAAAATTCTGACTGTATTTCAAATAAATATCTTTCAAAACAAAATTGATGATCGTTTGGTCTCGCTTTCTTTGGATTGTTACACTGGTTTCAGAATGAAAAAGCTATCCACGCAATGGACCCTAAATAGTAATGACTACATATTTATCGTATCGCTCAATCGTAAAAAGGTCGTAAAACCTTTTCCGAGGTTTTAACTCCAGATAAGTATGCCACAGCATATTTCAAATAGACTGCCTATATTGCATTTCGAAATATAATTATACATACATACTCTTTAAAGACATAACCCTCCTTCTGGCGCAGTCGGGTAAAAACTGTTAAATTTTCTGACAGCGATAAACTTTTTTGTTGCTTTTAAGGAAAGAATTGGAATTATGCGAGCCTGATTTAATTACGACTAGGTCCGTGTAATGATAATTTGTTTTGTAGGATGCACATTATATTTTATTATCAGACCCTTTTTATCTTGTATTTTGCAATTGACGTCCTGTCCGAGTAATGTATATTACTATTTGTTTCGTAGGATGCACATATTCTGGTATCAACACTTTTTTTTATCATGATACTTATTTCTAATTGACTTCCTTTTTCAAGGCAGCAAAAGCAGAATTTAACCTAATCGCATCTAACAAAGGTACATGCGGCATAAAAAAATAGCACCTTTAAAAATTGTACTTTAAACTAATTTAAACCTGATTTGGAATAAACTATGATGGTCATCTTGGATATTACTTGAAAAGTAACAAAAAAGAGTAAGGTGTAGGAGGAAAAGGATATCAAATATTTGCCTCTAGTTATGGCTTAAAATATTTAAGAAAAAATAAATAAAAGTGAGTTTTTTATGCCGACTAGATGTTGCATCATTGGCCTTGTTGCAAAAGGAAAACCTTATTATCGCCATATATTCCATAGCAAATGTATCGATAACTATATTTATCTACAAGAAAATATACTAGAAAAAAGCAACTTGTCTCATGTCGTCAGGGCGACAGCAAGGTGACAGACTGATCGTATTCGATCACGTTTGTTGAGCAAAGTTCGACCCGGTCAGGTGTCGGATGGGTGATCGTAAAGTGGCATTATAACTGAGCGCTTCCGTGTTTCGGAGGGCACGTTAAACCGTCGGTCCCGGCTGTTGTCAGTTGATTACAGTCGTTGTCAGTTGTAAGCCAAGTCAGAGGCCTTATAAGATAAACTCTGACACCAGAGGTGGCCACTAATCCTCACTCGATAAGAAGAAGAAGACTTAGGTGGTTCTCGTTCTCGTTCCCGAGGAAATACCTTCGAGTACAAATATATATATATACAGACCCAATGTATCCAGTTTCGTCCAAATCCGTTCAATCGTTATCGCGTGATTGAGTATTAAACATCCAAACCTATAAAGATCCACACTTTCACTTATATATATTTTTATAATTATAATATGATAGGTCAGCGCTTGACCGCTATTTCGTGTGATGGTAAGCGATGATGCGATCTAGGATGAAACGTGCTTTCCTAGAAGATACCTATAAATTTACCCTATTAGTACGATAACACTGCATATTATATAATTTGACTTACATTTCTAATTTAACTAGGATTTGCATAAGTAGGCAATTACCGTGCTGCTGACTTTGAATAGGTACCTAAACACGGGGCCTACCGCCATCTCGTAACGCAATATTGTTTAATGTCAGTTTGTATCGGCGCAATGTTGTTATATGTCATATCGTACCGCGAACCTCTTGTCTTTTGACGGAAGTTTTGTGGCGTCATCGCTCAATCATTCACTCAAACAAGATTTTTATCAATCAAACCTACTACGACGTCTTGTGTCAAATAAAGTCAAGCTTGTAATTTAAACAGTATTGAAACAAAAGGAAAACAAAACGTTCTTACGACATGACGGTTTCTAAAAGATGGCGGTAGGCCTGCTGAACTAAGATGCTCGAAATCTTGATTTGCTACGGAGCGATGCTACATAAATGCTACGGAAATTGTGTCTCGTAGTCGATCACGACGTAGCCTAGTTCAGAATAGCTAGCTATTCAATTAATTTCTACACTAATCTTGAATCGTGGTTAGTGCAAAGCAATTTTTATTGAAATTAAGAAAGATAAGAATAGCCTTAGGTGATTCTTAAGTTTAATGCAAATTTAAGTCTAAGTTATTAATAATTCTTATGAAAATGAGAATGTGGGTTGTTAAAATGTTTTTCGGTGATGCGTACCAGAAATTTATTAAATGCTATAAACGACTATTTCTATCCAATCTTTGTTATCGGCCATTTTTTGTGTCCCCTTCCCCACTGCTGGGACACTATGGACGGATCAGGAGAATGGGCCATGATCCACCATTCGGGCTCAATGCGGATCGGTCGGTTTTAACGATTGCCAATAAAGCAAAGACTAACGGCTTAACGTGCCTGCCCAAGAACGGAGGAGCTCGAGATAATAAATTTTGGTCACCCATCCCGTGACTGACCGTTGTCAAAGGTGTAGAATCGCAAACCGAATACGCGAACCACTGCTCCACCGAACTCCTTGTCCTCCTCTCTAATACCTACACCTTTGATTATTATTATTATCATGAAGTTTAGTAAATAAATAATCTAAAAAATACCTCTGTGCATGACTCAATGCCTTTTCCTCAAGGGCAGGCGTGGAGGCATCCTGATAATAGTTGGTGCGGCGCGCCGATGGAAAAATGGGAGTTTTGCACGCCAGTGGGCGCCTGGCATTCCCGCTTTCCCGCGCTTGTAATGCGACCTTTAATCTATGGAAGTCTCAGTAGATACAGGTATATCGTAATAGTAGTTTTGTTTTGTAAGTGAAATCAACTATGTAGTAATGGTTAATAGACAATTCTAGAGAAAACTGACTCGTCGTCCAAGGTTTTCTCATGTGGGCCTTGTGGGACGAGTCGATTTTCTTGTATTTTTCTATAAAAAATATATCGTACTACTATCATTACTAGTAGTAGTATAGCATTTAAAAGGCAAATTTAAAAAATCATAAAAAAATATAGTCATGATATTAGTAACGTAATTGAAATATAAATACATATTTTGTAATGTTAGCACACATTTGTCTACTTTTCTTGGCTTGATCACCCTTAAAACTAAATAAATAAAATATTAGACATTCAAGGAGATCATTATGTTTAGGCCGTTTTCTAAAAGTGATCGTTTGGAGCATTTGTTGATATGGCACAAAAGTTGTAGAAAGGTTAGTAATTTTTATACATTATTTCTTTTCTAAAAATATTTATACATATTTGTACGAGCAAGCTCGCACATTGCCGACGCATTATTTAGTTATTGACCCAATTTACTTCACATTACAAATTAATTTTATACATTTCAGTTCGCATTTAGTCATCAAGCGCACTACGCGTACTCATTATAGTTTTATCAGTATTTAGCTTTCTTTTCAAATATACATTTTTATCAAGTTTATAACAGTTTTATTATTTATCAGTCATTATCAGAACTCTCTTACGGTAAACTCGTACAATATTATTAACTAATATACTAGGCACTATTATAAAACGGCACAAAATGTATGGAGCCTGAATAATCTCCTTACCTGCACACAAAATTGTTCTAGATATTTTTATGTCCTTTGACAAAATACATCGTTTGGAATAGGATGTAGGATACTTTAAAGAAACAACTTGACAGAGATGATTTGCCTTCATCATTATGGAAATTGTAGTTACTACAAAACAAACAGAGCGGTGCGTTGACCGAGATGGGCAAATACAGATTAAACAAACTGCCACCGCTCCATTTGGCAAGCAGCGGCGTGTTGTTAACCATAAATCATAATCCTTTAGGGCTGACACAGACGAGCAGCACTTTGCTGTCGATAAGCCCAACTGCAACTGTCGTTAGCGCTAATTGCAGCCGTCGCATTGGTCGGCAGCAATATTAGACACGTCGACGGCAGGCACCGCACACACAACTACTACACGTCCATCACAATTAGGCGCATGATAGCTACGAAAAACACTCGTAGGCAGATAGCTTACTGAAAACCAAAACTTCAATAAACGCTAATCAATCAGTTAATCACTGTAGTGCAAATCAAGCAGTGAATAGGGTAACAGGTAAATGCAGTAGAGGCGGGGTGCGGGCTTTGAAAATACGAAGCCGCATTTTTGTAATGCCCTTAATTGTTTTGGTAATAGTACAATTATCGATAGAACCAGCAATGATTGATTGAAATTGTCCAGCAGTAGCTGTCGACGCGTGGACAGCAAGCGTCGACCAAGGGCGACAGCTGCAGTTGCCTTTGTTTGTCGACAGCTACAGTTTGCCATTGTCGACAGCTGATGTTGGCTTGTTAAAGGAAAAATTGGGCTGCTCGTGTGTACGGGGCCTTACAGTGCGGGCTTTGTCGACAAACTAAAGATGTTTCCATTATCTGTCCGCATAGTTTGTACATACTGCGTGTGTTAGGTTACAAATAGAGTAACTTAGCGCTTTCAGTCTGCCTACGAGTGATTAAATTTGGCAAAGAACAACTATATACATCTAAATTAGACACTTCACTACACACGCATGGTTCCAAATTGTTTTTTTCAATGACGTGCTTTCAGAAGCCCTGGTAATCGATAAACCACGAAAGAGTAATATTATGAGCCTTATATCTCAACGTACAATAACATCGCCCCTTTCAGACCACAGCTAAATTGTGTTTCAACCAGTGGCATACTAATATGTATGAAGTAACAAATAGTTCCATACTGGTATTCTAAGCCCCAGAGACGTGTTCCGATGTTGTATTTTGTTGGGTCAGCAAAGAGTTCTTTGTTCATACAAACCTTATTAACTGAAACAAGGGTGTAGGGACTTTCAAATATATTACTACCTAGACCTACATAGGAAACTTGCAAGTGGATTGCTGTAAAGGTTTTTGAACTTTACAATTAGACTACGTTCACACGAGAGCTTTTCGCGCATTGTTTCTAACGATTCGAAATAGAACTTATGGCTCTGCGATCACATGCGGGTGCTTTTTGGGTCCGGAGTTGCCATACATAAGAAAACTCCGAAACTCCAAATGCTTTTTTAATTCGTAATTTGCTAGCAGGACACCGGTGTGCAGAGAACAATGGAATGTTTATTGTGTCTCACGATGAAATTATAAATGTGTACCTACTTGAAGCAGATATTTCATACGAGCTCGCATTGTGAAAATAGGGAAACTGGGGTCCGAATCAAATTCCTATCTCTTTCATTTCCGTGCTTTTTCGTGTCTTTTGTTCTACTTGTCAGTAAAATATGACAGTTGTCTTGGTCACAGATTTTAACGCAATTTACTATGAAGGTAACATATTATCTACTATAAAATATCGTTGGTGTCTCATAGCCCAGGGCCTGAGAGGTTAAGCTTCCGAAGGAACGTAGTCTTACCGTACATTAGCGTCCTATCAGGTGAAGATGCGTTCTCTCGTCGTCGTCGTGCGATCAGCCATTTTTTATGTCCCCACTACTGGGGCACTGGCCTTCCATGGATTGATAAGGAGAATGGGCCATGGCCCACCACGCGGGCCCAATACGGATTGGTGGGGTTTAACGACTGCAAATGCAGCCGGTACCTACGGCTTAAAGTGCCTTCCGAAGAATGGAGGAGCTCGAGATACAATTTTTTGTTCACAAATCACGTGACCGACCATTGCGAAAGTTGCTTAACTTCAACAATTGCAGGTTGAGCGCGCGAATCACTGTGCCACGAGGTCCTCATGCATACTCTACACCGCCTTTTTGCCTTGATTAAAATTGTCCAACATCGTTGTGGGAAAACGGCTCAATAGTACACTTGGCAGCAAATAAATCGAGCCACTGCACACTGCGTTATTTTCATACAAACATGCTCACTTTACAGTCTCAATATTCAAAACATATAAACAGTTATGTAAACATTTGTACGTCGATGTAAGAGTCGAATACTCGATTTGCGAATAATAGTCCCAAAATTCAAGAAAACCTTTAGTTTGTGCAAAGGGAGAAAAACGAATTCACTCAATCCGGTTTTCTACAACTTTGTAAAGGTGAAAATAAAACCGAAGTTTTTTGAATTTCTGGGACTTTAATTCGCAAGTCGAGTATTCGACTCATACATCGACGTACAAATGTTCACATAACTATTTATACGTTTTGAATAATGAGACTGTAAAGTGAGTATGTTTGTATGAAAATAACGCAGTGGCTCGTTTTCTTGAAATAAAACAACTTTTACGGATTTTAAGCGCGCTGTATTTCACGAACTAAAAACGAATTGTCTGTCTTTTTAAGGGTTTTGGTTTTTCTGACGTTTCGGCACCTTTTCAGCTTGCCGTGGTCACGGGATGACTACCGTCCCGTTCCGACGAAAGCAGCTGAAAAGGTGCCCAAACGTCGGGGAAACAAAAAAAACATGGACAGTTAGAACTCAATTCGTGAAATACAACACGTAAATAATCCGTAAAAGTTGTTATATTTCAATGAACAGTGCGCGCCAAAACTTAAGATGTACGTCAATATTTTTTTTTTTTTTTTTTTTTTTTGTTATTCGGTTTATCTGCGATCAGTCTATTGACTATGAGCGGATGTTATGTTAGACAATATGGCTTGCAGAAAGAGTACTCCACTAAGTATGCCTTCATTGTTTGCTTTCTATCATTCTACTCTGATACTCTGATAGCTCAATATAATAGTATTAAGCTTTTTTGTTTTCGTAAAAAGAAACAAGTTATTTAGTAGAAAACGAAAAATATGAGACTTCTCGAAAGAAAGTCTCGGTAGCTCAGCGGTTAGAGCATCGGACCGGATTTCCAAAGGTCGCTGGTTCGATTCCAGCCTGAGAATTCACTTGTGGCCGAGTTAATTTTTTCCAATATTTTTCTATTTAAAATTTACCATAAGTATAAAAATAGCATTGAAAAATGCAAAAATTACAAAATCATAAAATATGTAGCTTAATTGCAAAAACTTACATGCAAGATGCAAATGCTAATAAATGCAGATGCAACACCGTGACACACCTTGCACCTTCACCGACTACTCTACACGTGTATTGCCCACACAGGGAGCATCCTCAGGAGTTGTTAGATCGTGCAATACCAGCACCGAGGGAGTAAAATGGCCCTAAACAATGTGACGTAACGCGACTATAAAAATCAAATAAAGTGATAATTATTTGAAAAGTTGTAATAAATTAAAATTAAAATGTAAAAATATGATATAAATTTGTGAAATATTTCTTTGTGTGAATCTTTGTGAAAAATAAGTGTTGGTGGATATAGATGGAGGGGAATTTTAAAAAAATGAAATATGTTTCTAATTTTGGAAAAAAAGATTACTACCTGTTTGGGTAGGTTGATCTAGTGATAAATAAATTAATAAATTATTACCACTCATTAAACATTGGAATAATGTTGATGATTCAAAAATAAACTGCGTTTTTAGGTTTAAAATAAAAATCTTATTAATAAACAAATTGCTCCTAATACAGTAATACCTAAACCTGTTCTGTCCTAAGCACAATATTAAGCACGTGTAAAAAAAAAACAATATTTGACAATATTATATTGCCGACAACGGAAGGTAGGAATGACAATATATTGATGGTGTATTGTGTAGTCCGCTATTGGTTTATGAAATGATCTGTTATGAATGAACATCCGATTCTCTCATTGTTACTTTCACCAACTGTCTTATACCTATTATCATGTAGGTATTTGATTAAAGGGACAGAACGATTTTGAACCTTGTTTAGAGTTAACCGTAATTAGTGTTAATTGGTGAAAATCGCCCAAAATAATTGTAGACAACACATTGACGTTGTCCTTTTCAATATCTAGAAAAATCGGAAAGTTTTCAATTTTCTATCAAACAAATAAATATACAATCCGGAGACGGTGTGCATGTGTACATACCTATCGGATTCAACTCACCCGAGGGATTCCCACAGTCACGGATTTCAAGTCCATGCATATCTAGATTCGAGACTGTCAATTCCGCTGGGATTGTCATATGGACTGGAAACAACAGCTCAACTATTTACTCGATCTATTTAGAATAGTACACGTCGCACTTAAAGTTGGAGATCGGTTGTTTGCTTGTTTAGTTTTCTAGTCAGCCGTGATTTCACGTTATAATTCTAGTGATCGCGCTATTTTTGATTCCCTTGTCGCGCCTCTTTTTCGTTTGACATACGCATTTCTATATTTTTGCATCGCTCAAGATCGAACAAGAGAAAAATCTGTATCAATGCAGTTTTTTTTCTATCTATACTATATACAGGGTGGAAATTTAAAACGGGACACGACGGGCAGGTACCTTAACCGTTGTAGCTACATGAAAACGTTATTAGGAAACTATCCTTAATTTTTTGAAAAAATTTAAACTGCATTCACTAATTAAAAAAAATATATAATAAGCCGAAAAATTATGAGTTTTGAAAAAAAAAATTATGGCGTTCGATTCTGTTTCTCGTGAGGATCAAAACACTCTTTGACATCAACTGAGGTATGAGCACTAGGAAAGTCAGAAATCGCGAAAAGCTATTTCCATACATTCGCTAACATCAGATAGGTAGATAAAGCGGATGCGGCTGCTATCAGAAAACACGGAATGATAGTTTCAGGCATATCCTAACAAATGCTTGGAACATTTTTTCGTTTGAAAAGAGCCTAAAGTCACCTGATATTAAGACGATAATTTAATTGAACTGGTTGAGAATTGATACAAAGATATTAAAAACAATAATAAAAAAATTATATCTAAACAACCTTCTAATTGGTAACCAGCGCGTTGCGCTCCGCCCACCTGACGGCGTGCCGCTGTGCCATTCGTCTTTCTTTTTGTACAAGTACAGTATAACTATGTATGAAATAGTTTTTCGCGATTTATGACTTTCCTAGTGCTCATACCTCAGCTGTGATGTCAAAGAGTGTTTAGATCCTAATAAGAAACAGGATCGATCGCCATAAAATAAAATATTTTTGAAACCTTATCATTTTTCTGCTCACTTTATTTTTTTTTTTAAATCGGTGAAAGCAGTTCAAAATTCCTCAAAAAATTAAGGATGGTTTACTAAGAATGTTTTCATGTAGCTACATCGGTTAAGGTACTTGCCCTTCGTGCCTCGTTTTAAATTTCCACCCTGTATATTATTAATATTATAAAGCTGAATTTGTTTCTTTGAACGCGCTAATCTCAGGAACTACGGGTTCGAATTGAATAATTCTTTTTGTGTTGGATAGTCCATTTATGGAAAAGGGTTTAAGGCTATATAACATCACGCTGCGATCAATAGGAGCGAAGAATCAGTGAAAAATGTTGTAAACACGGGGACAATAATCCATATTTGAGGGCTTCCGTTGCGTGCGCTGCGTAAACGGTTCAAGTTACCCAAAATATATGTATGAAAGAATTATTACTATACTATATGATCTAAAAAAATGTATATGTCTATCTTTTTTCTGAAGTCTTTTTACGGTACCTAATTCTTTTGACATATATTTTATTTAAAAACTTCTTAATCGCGATCATAATAACAGAAATTGACGCGGACGAAGTCGCGGGCAACAGCTAGTTCAAAATATACTCAAACTCACTTTAATTCAATTATTGAATTAATTTTATCATTACTTTATCCTTTACAGTCTAATAATTTATTAATTTAATCACGGAAACTTGTTATAATATTATCAGAAATACGATACCAACCTGTTTTCATCCAGATATCTGGTTAAAATTTATACAATATTTTTATGTATTATCCCATAGTCAAATTAACAGTTATAGGTACAAGTGAAATAGATTGAGATCTAAGAGAATATCTTTCCTAATCGAGGTACAAAATGGTACTAAGCTAAAACTTATTAAAGTAATTAGAAACAAAGCTTTAATCTGCCCACTCGATGAGGCCGGCGTTGGAGTAAACCAAGTTCTGCCGAGATTTTGTTGAGAGTCCTCGGTACTCGGTAATTAATTTATAACTTGTCCTAGAGACTTGTCAGCTTCCGACCATTCCCCACTTATATTGTAGGTGTTTGCGAGCGAATAGAGATAATGTTATGAAAACTATATATTCTATCATTATTAGTAAAAACGAGATTTTTACCAGGTTTGTATTTTCTTTCGAGTACCCGATATTTCGGCGCAGTTACATGCGCCATGATCACGGAGTGACTGAAGTTAATTCGAAACGGTCTACCCTCTTTTTTGTTCGTTTACTGTGCTTCGAATTCTACTATAGATTCTGATGTAGTCGAAGAATCGGAAACGATTTTCAGTGTTAGAGCGTTTTCTCATTTATCCGATGCGATATCGCTATCGGCGCCGATAGCCGACCACAGACCTCCGATATCTGTCTGCCTTCACATATTGCGGATGTTATCGACCAATAAAATCTGTCATCTCAGTGTCAGCCATGTTTACTCGATTTTGTAAGTGTTTTTTTTTAAGTTAGTAAAAATCAATAAATATGGTGTTAACAAGGAAAAAGGTACAATATAATGAGTTTATTGAGCAATTTATATTTTGTCTCTCTGCAATTAGGCATGATGATTTGATTGTTATATTTTAGAAAAATATTGCTATTGAAATAAAACAACTTTTCCGGATATTAAACGCGCTATATTTCATGAACTATGTTGAAATTGTCCGTATTTTTATGTTTTTTAGGGAGGTTTTGATTTTCCCAACGTTTCGGCATCTTTTCAGCTGCCGTAAAGTTGTTTTATTTCAATGAACAGAGCGCGGCAAAACTTAAGATGTATAGACATTTCTTTTATCAAAACATTTTGGTAAAAAAAATTATTGGCTTGAAAACTTGGCATGATATGATTCTATAAAACACCTTGGGGGTATTGGGACTCCCGAAAAGATGTTATTCAAACAAATCAATTAATAATAAACATATAATCATAGCACTACCTTATACTAATTATAACAAGAAAACGCCGTCCAACTCGCAGCCGCGTGGCATTGTACTGAGAACACTGGCGCTGTTGCCCCGCTGAATACATAGATTCAGCCGCTGGGCAAGATAGGCACCAGCTCTCAGGTCTCCTGAGGCGTGGACCAATCTTTCATATGTTTTTTTGTGTCAGACGACCAAGGGCCCATTGTCTCTACTGCAAGCGCCGCACACTCGTGGCTTACTGAGAGCGACGCATATTTGCGGCGTTTGAGGAATTGAGCTTGCTCCGCCGTGACTCCAGCTCTTGAGGACGTACCACGTATATGGGAAGGACCTAAGGTGAAAATAGTCCATGAAAACATATTATGTTACCGAAACTAGAAGTTAGCTGAAGTAAAACAACTTATACGGATCTGAAGCGCACTGTATTTCGGGTAAGATCTAATTTTCCGTGTTAAATTAAATAGGTTCTTACTATAATAAACAAATCCAAATATCAAATCAATAATTGTTGCCATAGTAAAAAAGATTAACTTTTAATTAGTAAATGTCTAACCGTATCCGAACGAAAAAATTAAGTAACTTTTCGAAGGTAGACTTATAAGTAGCCAGTCATCCCGGGACCAGCAGGACGGCAGACGGCAGCTGGAATGGTGTCGAAACGTCGGGAAAAACCAAAAACCTTAAAAAACACGGAAAATTTGATCATAACTCGTGAAATACAGTGCGCTTAAATTCCATAAAAGTTCTTTTATTTCAAAGAACAGTGCGCGCCAAAAATTAAAATGTATGTATAAATGTAGTTTGCTATTGACCATTTAGGCCCACTTGCGTCAAGCTAAGTTAACATTGAACTCAGTGTTAGGTGCATGCAAAAGTAGTATTAACTCCGAGTTAAATGAGTATTTACAATTGTAATCTGTTAGAAATATTAAATAGGTACTTTTTATAGTCCCTCGGCCTTATCATCACCCCTATTTTGATTGCGAGGTATTTTTTGCAAATCTTCGAAATTTCTTTCGCATCTGTAGCAGGTACTCTCAAACAGTTAACTAAGTTCCCATCTGCATTATTTCACAAAGCCAGATGACATCGTGGAATATATACGCATCTAGTCAAAGTACTCGCTGAGGGTGCTACGGTTGGAGGCACGCCACAATGTGAATTTCAACTCATTTGTGGTGAGGGCACCGATTGAACATCTGGCGACCTTCACGAGTGAAGATATTTGGCCGAAAGGTGTTTTGATCCGACGGTTCAGCGGTCGATTACCAGGACCTCTATTTTTGAATCACTCGTCGCGCGAGTGGCGAGCTAATTGGGAGGCGATCAGGCGATTAGCGACCTTGTGTGTGTAGACATAGCTCGCTTTCGCTTTGCCTCTCGCGCGCTCGCGTTGGGAGGCGATATTACAGACGAAAAGCGAAGCTATGTATATAGGTGCAAGGTCGCTATTACGGAAGTACGGAAATTACGCAAACTCGTATGTCGAACGAAAATCAGTAGAAACCTCGAGACGAGTGAATAAAAAATAGAGTTCCTGATACCGCGTTGCGCAAGAGGTCACGTTGTATCGGCCATCAGATGCCTGAAATAAATGGTTAATAATAAAATAATAGCAATAAATTGTGAGCCTAGTAAGATCTTCTTTTAGCTTCTGTTTGGATCATCTAAACTGTGCTTATATGGAAATTGAGTTTGGACCATTAATATACCACTTAAGGCGATTAGGAAGTATCTGTTCGTACTTATATAATGCGACGACGAAATTCTTCAGGGACTGTCTGCAGAACTGTAATCAAGTTTAACATTTTATAGTTTCATAGTCGCGTATCATTACTGGTACTATACATAATACATACATTGCTTTTGAAGGTTGAATGGATCGCAAGTGGCATGCTTTATCGCATTTTTTTTTATGAACTACGGGGAGTCTTTTTGCCTTCATCATACCTGATGTTAAGTATTGATAAAGCTGAAGATGGAAGCGAGCCTCTCCCGGAATCCCCAATCACTGAGGAACTGGCTATCTTATCTTTAACTGCCGGAACAGAATGACAGCAAATTATAATTGGATACGTCTATTAAATAATAAATAGACGTATCCAATTATAATTTGCTGTCATTCTAAATAATACAGAGAGTAAAAAGCTCTTCTCTTCAATATTTTTTCAGAGAAATCAAATCCACGCATTTTATCTCAGTTAATAAGATATGAAGTAGACGGTGACATATAAAATAAATGATCTGATGTCATCATTTCTTAATCGAATTTATCATTCTCTTCTGATACTTCAGCGCGAGTAAAATTTCATAAAAAGTTTCAACAAAAGATTCTTTAAATTGAAGAGATAAAGTTCTCATTTTGCACATTTCACTCTGCGTAAAATGACAGTAATAGAACGGGGTTTGATCAAATCACAGCTGATTACTTATAATAACTTTACTGTCTCGAAAAGTCTATGTTTACTTGAAGCAAATACTGTAGAATTACTACTACTAGTGTCTCTATTATTTGCTGGAAGTGACTAGGTTCGTGGTTCTAGCTTGTTTATTTATCATATACTGTTTGGGTAGTTGTTCAAATTAATCTTACACTGTTGATCAGATTGTCGTGGATTTAATTCCCACTGGACATTGGGTAACCTGCACTAATCTTGGCACCCCGAGTCATTGGCACTCTGACATTTAAACGCAATTATTAAGGAATTTCCATAGAACTACAATGCGTCTTCTGATATAATTAAAATCTTACATTGTAACACTGTAAGTATTTCATATTAGATTTTTCTAATAGATTAATATGGCACACTCACAGTATTGAAAAAAATAGCGCGCAGAATTTTTGTTGTCTTTTCATGCAAATTTTAACAGTTTTGATAAGGAAGAGGTAGGTATACAAAATTATTGTTATAATATTATAAAGAGTAATATTTATTTTTATTTAATATATTTTTAAGGGATATTACACTTTTATTTATATATATATATATATATATATATATATATTTACCTTAATTAATTAGTGTGCCAACTATAAGTAAAAAGCCTATATGGAAGTGCAATGATTGGCACCTATGCCAAACATAGTATTTTGAAGGGGATTATTATGGCAAGTCCTTACTATTGTGTATCTTTATGTTGCCTTGTGACCCAATTGTGGTCTCTAAACCAATTGTGGCCGCTGAAACGGCTGATAGCCATGTCGCCACTCACCTGATAGTGATCAATTGTGACTACTGACCTGATTTATGTGTGGTCACTGATCCAAAAAGGGTTACTAACTAACCCAAATGTGGCCATTGACCCAAATGTTGCCACTAATCTAAATAAACCCACTGAGCCAAATGTGGTCACTGATCCAAATGTGGTCATAGATACAAAAGTGGCTTTAACCTAAATGTGGCAACTTATCCCGATGTGGCAGTGAAAGCTGAAAAAATTTATCAATTCACGAAAATTGTTTTTTTTTGTAATGTATAGGTTAGCGCTTGACCGCTATCTCGCCTAATGGTAATTGATGAAGCGAAACGATGATGCGATCTAGGATGAAACGCGCTTGCCTAGAAGATACCTATTCACATAAGATACCTGTTATTGTTGAAAATGTCACTGACTACAAAGTATATCTAATAGCAAGTCGTAGACTCATTTTAAATTCATTCTAAGCTTAAGACTTAATTATAAGCTTAAGATCTAAGCACGAGAGCTTCAGCTTATCTGTAAACGATATTTTTTGAATTAGGTTCTGTAATTCGCGAGCTAGTGTACTAAGGGCCCCCCTTAAAATGTATGGAAAAAGCCGTTCAGTTGATTTGGATGAAATTTTGGGAAAATATAGTCTTTAAATAGGTGATCACTTGTGCAATACTGCAACGTCAACAGTTTTTTAATTATATGGAATGCAAATGAATTTAATACTTGCCACCTGTAGGGAAATTACCCTGAATACTGGAGATATCAAATAACACTCATAGAAAACATCCCCTATTTTTTTAAGAAACAAATCTGCATTTAAATACGCTCAGGTGCAAAAAAATTGCACAGTAGCGTTATTTGCATACAAATATGCTCACCTTACAGTCTCTTTATTTAAAAGTTTTATCAGTTATGTGAAAATGTATACGTCGATGTAGGAGTCGAATACTCGACTTACGAATAAAAGTCCCGAAAATTCAAGAAAACCTTCAGTTATGAGCAAAGTAAGAAAAAACAAATTCACTCAATCCGGTTTTCTACAACTTTATATGAAATCGAAATTAAACATTTGGTTCAATGAAAGTTTAGGAAATCAAAAAGTTTTTTAAGTTTTTTCTGATGGTTAATTACCTCAAATTGCATTTGAACCGAAATAGCAAAGTTTAGTTGATGGCCACGCCAAAAAAAAGACCATAGGAGTGGCCTCCTATGGTGTTATGAGACACATTAGATATTCCATTGTTCTATGGACACCGGTGTCTTGATAGCAAATGACGAATTAATATGTCTTCGACACACGTATATGTAGATATCCAAATAAGTTTTGAATTCACCTGTCGTACAAATTATATAGCCCGATTTGTCTTAATACTCCCATCCTGGATCCAATTAGGGATTAGCAAGCCCTACGTTAGTTGAACTACGCTATTAACAGGAGAGTCTCGCAAGTATACCCTACTAATGTTTCACTATGATATTTTAGATTAAATGATTACCATTGTGATAAGGAAGGTTCCGTTTCATCCCTGTTTCGTTATTCAAGACCTGGTGGTAAGTGGACTTTTGATGGCTGATGATAAAGATGATGTGATTAAGATTAATTCACAATTTACAACGCATTACGCACTGGAAAAAGCTTACATAGCTATCATGTTCATCTTAAAATCCGGGTAGAGACCAAGTCAAATATTTAAGTGAATCACACGAATTTTTGGTCTTGTCTTAGATATTGAATTTGGTTGGTGGTAGGATTTGTTGTAATTCCTCCTGGCTAGCTACCATCACTTTATCAAAGTCTGACGCCATAACAACAATGTTTTCAGTATTATTGTGTTCCGGCAGTTAGAGATAAGATAGCCAGTTCGTCAGTGGCTGAGGATTCCAGGAGAGAGTCGCTTCCATCTTCAGCCTTATTAACATTTAACATCAGGTATGATGATGAAGGGATGGAGGGCGGCTGATATGTGCCCAGGCGTGCGATGATGGGCAGAGCATGTCTACCGCCAAGTGCCATTGGTACGTCCACGCCGTACATCCCGGTAATGCACGGATCTATAACAGGCATCGCACAATACTATCTGCCCTGGGATCCGAGTAGCTAAAGCCAATGGCGCTATCCCGTCAGTTAACTCCAAAACTACGGGAGATTCCCTTTCCCGCTGTCCTATGCTCCTAACATCCAATATCCCCTCCTCTAACCTATTTCCCTTCTTAATTCCCTTCCTCTCCTACCTACCCAATCCAAGGTGTCAGTCGTACCGTGCCCAGGGATGCGTGGCCAAGGGGGTGCTTGGTCTCAAACGGTGGCTCTCCAGTGAGATGGCAATCCTGGAGCAGTATTTTGCCTTACCCGGGCAAGCGGGGCTCTGCTCGGGTGGACCTGTTAATTCCCTTGCTAATCGTGGGACCTGCATGGAACCGAATTTAGAAAAAAATATTCTTTCTCCGGACGATATCGAACGTCCGGAACCATTAAGTAGTCCAACTGCTTCTCTTCCCGACTTGTCGGA
Organism: Chrysoteuchia culmella; assembly: GCA_910589605.1. Lineage (NCBI taxonomy): Eukaryota > Metazoa > Arthropoda > Insecta > Lepidoptera > Crambidae > Chrysoteuchia > Chrysoteuchia culmella. The sequence goes on from OU342653.1 coordinate 17,205,957, forward strand.
ACTCTTACTCGAGTCCGAGGGTGACTCCCAAGTCCCCTTGGACGACGAACTAATCCTCCCACAGCCAATGTCTGGCAATAAGGGCGACAGTCCAGCTAAGCAGGACTCAAACGCACAGCCAGTGACAATCGCGAACTCGGGAGTAAACAAAATTAAGCTTCCAGGAGCGGCGCGTAGACGTCTGAAGCGACTCAAGGCAAGAGGTATGGAGCCCAGTGAGGCATACAAACTCTGCATTGAGCGTCTCGTGATGAACACAACGCACGCCCAGGGAAATGGTTCTTTGGAAGGGTTACCTTCTGACAGGAGGCCGGTTAAGCGGACTCGGTCTGAGGATGAGTCTCCAAAGGACCAAGTGAAAAAGTCTTCACGGGTGGGTGATGACTCGGCGGCAGGGGCGCAACAAACGACCCGCGTCGAGCCGTCTGCATCACAGGAGCCGGTAGCCGGACCTTCGAATGCGGACAAGTCGAAGACTTTCAAGGATGCTCTTATGTTCATCCGCGTGGGGATCCGTAACAAGGAACCCATGTCGGATGAGCAATTGGGCCTAGTTAAGGATGGTATCCTTAGGGCGGTTCTCGACGACCCTGCTAAGAAAGGCCCGCAATTCGCAAGTTGCACTTTCAAGCCGGGCTGGCTGCAAATCGTTCTCAAGAATGATTTCAGTCAGCAGTGGCTTGAAAAACATATAGGGAATATCAAGCCCTGGCCGGAAGCGGAACTCTCGCTCTTAAGCGAAAAAGATCTGCCAAAGGCAAAGGTTGGTATTCTCTACATACCAATATCCGAGGCCAAATCTGTTAAGGACGCCCTTAGTCTCTTGCAGAAGCAAAACGCCCTAAGTACCGACTTATGGAAGGTCCTACGCACGAAGAGCGAAAGGGAAGGTTTCACCGTCGCCCTTTCAATTGACGATGCGTCCATAGAGGACCTCCGTAAGGTGGACTTCAGGCCGGGGCTCGGTTTTAAATCAGTTCACATTCGCATCCGGGGCGAAAATACGCCAGAGACTGCGAATGTGACTCAAAGGGCGGAACTAAGTCCATCGGGACTAAAGAAGCTGTCCGCACCACACTTCCCTCCAAAGGCGGGACCGAAAGTCCTGGGGTCCGGGGTCACGGTGAAGAGCAAAAACGCTCCACCTAAGGCCAGGGACCAGGGCATAAGGAACCGCCCTCTCGGGGCACCACCACCGAAAGGGGCTAAAGGCCCCAATCGATCTGAAGGGGCGAGAACCACCGGGCCTAAAATGGACTCTAAAGTCCCAAGGCGAGGTGGTTCTAAAAACGCCTCTTAAATTAATCTACACTACACACGAACACATTAATAAATTCACACAAAGCACAGACTACACAATTACTCAAACACAGCACAACACAAACACACACGTGGTCCAAATAAACTTGCACCACGCCAGAGCCGCCACGGCGGTTCTGGAAAACCTCTTTACAGAAAAGAACATTCACATCGCTCTAATCCAGGAGCCGTGGCTGGCTAATAGCAACACGGTGTCTGGACTCGGCTCTGCAGGTAAGGTGGTTCACCACATCGGTGGGGTCAAGCCAAGAGCATGTATCCTTTTCAAGAATAATATTGATTTCTTATGTATACCAGGGCTATGCAACGATGACATGATGGCGGCTTTTGTTCAAGTCAAGAGCGGAAGCGGACGCCTCATCGTGTGCTCTGCATATCTGGACGGCGCGAAAAACAACCCATCTGAAGAACTGGCGAAAGTGGTCGAATACGCAAACGAACATAACGCTGATCTTCTGATTGGATGTGACGCCAACGCCCACCACACCAACTGGGGCAGCACTGACATCAACGAGAGAGGTGAGCTGCTTCACGATTTCATCCTAACCAATCGCCTGCAAATAGTCAATAAGGGCTGTAAACCGACCTTCGTGACTAAAACCAGGCGGGAGGTTCTTGATGTTACTCTCGCTACTAATAATCTTTCTAGGTTAATTAACGACTGGCACGTTAGTGATGAGACATCTATGTCTGATCATCGACTAATCAGATTTGAACTTAATACATCTAACATGTATGAAACCATTACCTTTAGGGATGCTAAAGCTACTGACTGGGACTTATACAGACAAAAGCTCCAAGAGAAGCTACAGAACATACCTAAACACATACGTTCGATCGAAACTCTAGAATACGCTGTGAATCAAGTTACCGAAGCCATTACAGCCTCTTACGAAGAGAGCTGCCCTCTAAGAACTGTCAGGGACAAAAGAGTATCATGGTGGAATAAAAAGCTCGATGTCCTGAGAGAAGAATCGCGTAAACTATTCAACAAGGCTAAATCCACGAATCAGTGGAGTCGGTATCTCAAAGCCTTGACTGAATACAATAAAGAACTACGGAAGGCAAAAAGACTGTCATGGAGAAAATTCTGCGAGGAGATCACCAAGGTCCCACAAGGAGCTAGAATCCATAAAGTCTTAGCCAAATCGCCTACCAACCAACTGGGTCTCCTAAAGAAACCAGATGGTACTTTCACCGAAACAGCGGAGGAGACCCTAGATCTCCTGGCGTCTACACACTTCCCGGGTTCGGTGTTAACATCAGAGACTAATGGACTGAATGTTACCCACAAACGCCTCTCCAGACCCACCAATGAAGACTGGAGAAGGGCAGCGAGGAACTTCAGACCAAACAGGGTTGAATGGGCTATTGACTCTTTTAAGCCTATCAAATCTGCAGGTGAGGATGATATCTTCCCAGCTCTCTTGCAGCAAGGGAAGGATATTCTCATTCCCATCCTAATCAAAATCTTTAGAGCGAGCTACGCATGGGGATACATACCAGAAAAGTGGACTATGGTCAAAGTCCGTTTCATCCCGAAGGCTGGCAAGAGGGACTACTCACAGCCAAAGTCCTTCAGGCCAATAAGCCTCACCTCTTTCCTACTAAAAAGTATGGAAAAGGTCATTGATGAATGTATTAGAGATGGGCCACTTCGGGAACGTCCTCTACACTCAAAGCAACACGCTTACCAAAAAGGAAAATCCACTGAGACCGCTCTGCTGGAACTCACAGACAGGATAGAAAGGGCTCTGGAGGACAAGCAAATAGCTCTCTGTGCTTTCCTTGACATTGAAGGAGCATTCGATAACGTCACCATTCACGCTCTCTCCAGAGGAATGAGGGCTAAAGGAATTGACGAAACAACTACCGGTTGGATCGAATCTATGCTTCTCAATAGAACTATCAGTGTAAGCTTACACGGAACCACAAAAGGCTTTAAAATAACTAAAGGCTGCCCACAAGGAGGCGTATTATCACCCCTACTGTGGTCGCTAGTTATTGACCAGTTGCTGGTCGAAGCCTCGAATAAAGATTTAGATATACAGGGCTATGCAGATGACGTGGTGGCTTGCGTTGTCGGCCCCTGTCAGAGCACTGTATCATCCTTACTGCAAAAATCTCTAAACATCATTAGCAAATGGTGCACAGAGAATAATTTGTCAGTAAACCCTAGCAAAACCACAATAGTCCCATTTACGAGGAAGCGCAAGTTAGAAAAACTTATAACGCCCACTTTAAGAGGGACTCCTATTCCATTTTCCAAAGAAGTCAAATATTTGGGCGTTACTATCGACCAAACACTGACTTGGAATTCGCACATCAGTAATGTGATCCAAAAGGCTAAAGTAGCCTTAGGGATTTGCTATCGCTTAGCAGGGACGAGATGGGGTTTAAACCCCAAAATCGCTCTATGGCTGTACACCGCTATAGTCTGGCCGACGATAACGTACGCCTGCGTAGTTTGGTGGAAAAAAGCTACCCAAGCGACAATCATAAACAAGCTTAACAGCGTACAGAGATTGGCATGCCTTATGGCAACGGGTGCCATGTCTACTACCCCAGGAGCTGCATTGAATGCCCTGCTAAACCTACCGCCCCTTCACCTATTTATTGCGAAGGAGGCGAAAGCGGGTATGTACAGGATACGCAACACTGGCAAGATCAAATGGCATTCTCAAGCACTGAGATCTCTACAAGATTCTATGCTTGAGCTCGATCTGCTATCGATGACGACGGACGTCATGCTCCCACTGTGTAATTTCACCAGAAATTACTCGGTGGAAATACCAAGCAGAGAAGAGTGTTCTGAGGATCACTATTCCTGTAAGGCTGGAAGCCTGGTCTGGTTTACAGACGGCTCCAAAATGGGTGAAAATGTAGGATGTGGAATATTCGGCGTAAGTCCCAGAGTCAGTAAAAGTTTGAATCTGGGCAAACACGCCACAATATTCCAAGCGGAGGTTTACGCCATTATAGAATGTGCGGAAGTCAACCGTCAACGAAACTACATAAACCAATCTATCTTTATCTTCTCAGATAGTCAAGCAGCGCTTAACGCCATAAACTCGAATACCATAAATTCGAAACTGGTGAAAGACTGCGTCAATAAATTAAATGAACTGGGTCAAAGGAATAAAGTTATTCTGAAATGGGTACCAGGTCATTCGGGAGTCGTTGGCAATGAAAAAGCCGATGAACTTGCAAGGAAGGGGGCTCAGGGACTACAGATGGGTCCAGAGCCTTTCTGTGGCATCTCAAAGAACCAGGCCATGCAAACTCTTAAGAACAACCTTCTTGGCGAAGCTAAAAAATACTGGCTTAAACAACCGGGATTACTGCACGCCAAGTCTCTTATAGAAGGATACTCGCTAAAACGAACTGCAGAACTTTTAGAGCTCAGCAGGACGAACATCTGTGCGATTGTCAGAACCTTAACCGGACACTGCAAATTAAACAGGCACCAATTTCACATGAAATTGAGTGATACTGATATTTGCCGCTATTGTAAACAGGAGAGGGAGACACCAAAGCACCTTCTGTGTGACTGCGGGCCATTTATGCATAAACGCAGTATTCACCTGGGTCGCCACATCATCGACCCAGAGGAACTAAAATCTCTAAAAGCTAGGAAGATTCTTGACTTTCTGGAAGCAACCGGGCTAAAAGAGGTACTATAAATAGGTGGCGAGTTACAATAGATCTTTTAGGTCGCAGTGACTACAGCCCTCAACAGGGTTGCAAAGCCCCTAAATCCTCAAATAATAATAATAGAGATAAGATAGCCAGTTCGTCAGTGGCTGAGGATTCCAGGAGAGAGTCGCTTCCATCTTCAGCCTTATTAACATTTAACATCAGGTATGATGAAGACTAAAAGTATCTCCGTTGTTCATAAAAAGAGAACCCACTATTCTTAGAGCAGCATCAGCACTAAATGCGTTATCTATCTAACAAAATAACCATAAGTAAGTATAAAACATCAATAAATACTATTGACCTAAGCTTCTATAAATACTACTCTGCAGACCTAATGACACTGTGAAATTACAAGAGCCAGTGAAACGTAATAGCAGAGGCACCCATTACTTTTCACGTCTCAATCGTTCTACTGAGGGCAATATCTTTTTATGCGCTTGAACTAGCTTTTTCTACATCAAGGTAAGTGTAGAATACTAAATTTCGTTTGGGCAGAAATTTTAAAACTATATATTATTGGAGATCTCTTATTTTAATAAAAATAAAAATCTATATTTTAATTATTTTCAGTACTAGGTACGTGAGTAGCCGACGGACATTGGGGCCGAAATAGCATGGCAGCAGGCCGAAATGGTCATTATTATTTAACGAGTTAAAACGGTTGTGTCTATTAATTATAAAAAGCGTATTTAGACGAAAAAAGTATTATTTGGAATGCTTTTCTTCATCGTAAATGTAAATGCGGAAGTATGTCAGTGAGTTCGTTTGTTTGTCATTCTTTCACGCAAAAACTAATGAACGGATTTTGATGAAATTGGTATGTAGGGACTTCAACTAGTGGACTAACACAAAGGATGCTTTTTATTCCGATATTCCCACGGGAACGGGAGCACGCGGGTGAAACAGCGGATGACCGCACCTTTTTTATATAAAAAAAATGTTTTATTTGCGAATAGGTTTATTGTAGAAAAATATGAATTGCAATATTGAACGCGTTAATAAAAGGGAACTTACATTAAGAGTATTCGTAAAATATTGTACTGTTATCTATTTAATTTAGCCTCAACTATCATTCATAAAACAGATTGCAAAGATAGAATCTCTTGTTTTTGTGAAGGTATATTATGAGGTGTTACGAGTATATTTTGAATTATCTAGCTGCCCTTCAGTCCTAAGCTTGTAAAATAAGTTCTTCGCTAGTTCCCTTCTGGTGATTGTATACGCCAATTCTAAAAACTTTTTATAAACAATGAAAACCGACTTCAAAAAACTAAAAAGCTAAAAATAAGCCTTTTGGAGTTGGTGCCAGCCAAGGCATTCTACTTTGCAGTCCTACACTTTTATTTTCCTTGCCTTGGTATTCTACTTTGCAGTCCTACTCTTTTATTTTTCTTACCTTGGCTGGCACCGACTCCAAAAGGCTTATTTTTTGCTTTTTAGTTTTTTAAAGTAGGTTTAAATTTTTTTTATAAGAAGTTTTCACAACTTTTAAAGTTAGAAGACGTCTTCTATTTACGCTAATAACCTTAAGTATTTAATAGTTCCGATGACCATTTGTGGTCTTCATCACCAGTTCCACTTTATGGTACCACCAAATGGTGCTTTCCGGAAGCATATTCATGAGTTATTACTATAGAAAACACCGAAATCGCTATAGGAGTGCCTATAATATTTTAAGAGTTCCCTGGATTTTTCCAGGATCCTATCATCAGATCCTGACATGATGACAATGGAACCACATGAAAAGTAAATATACCCTTTCGAACAAAAAAAAAGAGGGTCGGTCCAGCAGTCTTCGAGTAATCGGGTAACATACATAAAAAAAAGATTCCGACGAATTGAGAACCTCCTTTTTTTTTAAGTCGTTTAAAAAAGACAATGAAAGCTTGCGAAATTCGGTGCCGAAATCAATCAAAATTACAGTTTTAGACTTTCAGTTAAAGTAATTTACGAAAAACAATAAAATTTAAAACAAAAAAAAAGCAGGTGTAGTGAAATTCACGGGCATAATCAAAGCAATTTTTTTTAAAGTACAGCATTCCGCTCAACTTTTGTAAACTGTTCTTTAAACAAAATGATATAGAAATCTAAATACGTATTACGTTATACATTTATCCAAATAGTTTTTAGCACCAAAGCAAACAATTTCTACACAGTCACAACGATTCCTTGCAGATTCCACGTTGATTCCACGCTTTTCTCTAACGTGGAATTTTTGACAGTTCAAACCACGCGCAAGTCACGTTTATAACACACGGTTTCATTCAAGTGTCATAGAGAATACGAATTTTGAAAATGTCGTAACCATGTACGATATTGGCGTGGTTTTGAAGCTAGGAATCGCAACTTGGTCATAGTGAATAAGGGCCCTGATGTTAAGTATTGATAAGGCTGAAGATGGAAGCGAGCTTCTCCCTCTTTACGTACTGAAAATGTATGAGCTTTGACAGCGTAAACTTGAAAGCGACATGGTGCAACCAACAGTAGTGTCATAATGCTCAATGTACAGTCACATGTACGAGTCTCGTATACACTTTACAAGCACACACACCTGACTCTCACGGAAACAAAGCTGTCTCTGTCCACAAATGTCGTTCAATATTGTAATGTGACAAGGTTGCTTAGTGTTTATGTCATTGCACGTGACTGTACTCCTACGTACTATGATCTACGTACTAAAACTTTTTTTTTTGTACATTTATTGATTTTTTGCTATTATCACTTATTTCTGTCGATCAACCATGACGACAAGACGTCTTAAGAGCTTCAAAAACACGTTTTAACTTTTGCAAACTCGTCAAAACTATCAATGATCAAAGTACCGGATCGGAAATTCCGGTAATTCTGGTATCAGAAACCTGTAGGTACTTTGAAGTAGGTATCTGCCTCCTTGTAGGAAATGGAACTTACGATTAAGTTGCGACGACGTAAACGTAAGCCAGCTAATCATTCAAATGTGCCAATTTCACTGCCTCCCAAGGCTCCCAATTTGAACCGACCTAATTACATTTTAATTTCATTGGCTGATTTAATTAAACGTTTCTGTTGTACCTGTGACGATAATAAATTGGAATAATTAATCGCTCTCCTGATTTGGTTATGCGTTTATTTGGGGAAGTGTAACTTCCCTCATTCTTTTTATAATCACACCAATTATCTAGCCCACGTTAAGTTTCATTAAGAACTTGTGTTACGTATACTAGATAACGGATAAACATACTTATATTTAAACTTACTTACTTATTTTTAATAAAAAAAAGAACTTCTAATGTATAAGTGAGAAACAAGCACAAAGAGAAGAAATAGCAGTGTTTTATTACGTTTATAACTAACTTCCCCAATTGCTAAAGCATCGCAATTTTGAATATCATTTCATTGAAACGATCTTACGAATATTAAGAATTTCGCGCATCACTGACAGTCATTATTTTTGTAACAATTCAAACGCAAAAGACCGTTACAAAAGAGAATGAAAAAAATAAGTGAAAATTACCTTCTGATGAAAAATCGACGTCGGGGCTGCCGTGAGAAAACATCAGATAATAATTTCTTGATTAAAAACTTTCCTTCTATTCTTATGAGAGAAATGCCCACTCTCAACGAAGATGTTTCTGACGTTAATTTGCAAATATTATAAAGGTTCTCTCATAATGAAATGACGCTGTTTAAAAAAGAAATAAATTTCATTATAAGCCAACATGAACGAAGAGTTTTGTTAGATGCTTAATTAAGAAAAATACTAAAGGGAAATGAATGTTGTGTTACAGAATTTTTAAGTAAATTGAATAATATTAAGTAATCTATCATAATTGAATATATCGTTGTTCAAATTAGTTATTATAAGTATTAAGATTATGTAGTCACTTTTATTGCTGTAATTTTCGGAAAATCCCAAATAATACAATTTTAGTTTTAGATACACTTTTGAAACACTGTAATTTGCATTGTCAAAGTTAAATAAAAAACATCGTAATAAATATCGTCATATCTGAAACGCCACAAGTGGCTACCGATCAGTTACGTATTGACGACCCGGAAAATGTGAAAAATTATGCATGAATAATATCAAAAGGAGATTAAAACGTATTCTCTCACATCGTAAAGTATTTTACTTTAATACAAACTTTTATAAGGACTTTTAAGAACACAATGAGTTTGGGACCGTTCTCCTATAGTCCTTTGGTCCGTGGTACTGGTCCGTTGAACTTTTAGCCAACACAACTTTTTATCGGCGTATGTTTCTCTAAATTATCTTTCACCTTCATATCTACATATGTCAATACTCACTGAAATTGATAAAAATATACATAATATAACTTTTTCTCTTACCAAAAAACATTATAAAACAATTTTACTGCCGTTCAAAGTTGATACACTTGATTGAATGTATTTAATTGCATAAGTTATAGAGGTCAACCTACAACATGCGAAATCTTCACAGAATAAATAAAAAAATTGAATGTAAATATTTCTCTCTATCACACATTTCTATATCGGAATCATGGAGTCTATGAATATCAGTTTCACCAATCTGTGATTCCTAAAGGGAGAAAAAAAACTCATGAGCCATCCGAGATACGGGTGTCTGCCAGTTTAAAAATTGCAGGATAAATCGTAAGCGGAGATATCGAGTGTATTACAATCAAGATATTGAAGATTGTTGGTTGGCGATTGTTTTATTATCGTAGTCATCATCTCTCATTCTCTCACTCCTTATCGTAAACATCCTGTACCCGTCTTTTTCTCTTTGCATATTTCCTCTCTTATACCGTGGTTCAATTCTGCATATGAGTAATGTACTGTAATGCCATAAGCTTTTTAGGGTTTCGTAGCCTAAAGGCAAAAAACGAAACCCTTATAGATTTGGTCAAATCGATGTATGTCACAGCCACTTTATTCCAAAACTATGAGGATTACACAGTTGAAACTTGGTAGGTAGATGTATTTTGTAAACCGCTTTACGGTTTTTTTCACAAAAATAAAAAATATATGAATTAAGGGGGGGCTCCCCGTACATGGAACTGACAATGAAATTTTTTTTTTTTCATCAAAACTATACGTGTGGGGTATCTATAGATAGGTCTTTAAAAAATGCTCAATGCATTTTTTAAAGACCTTTCTAAAACGATTTTTTCTCAAAGTCAACCGTTTGTAAGATGTACACTTCCAAAGTGGTAAAATGTGTGTCCCCCCCCCTCTAACTTTTGAAATAAGAGAGTGAAAAATTAAAAAAAAATATATACTGTTAGATCTTAATAAAAACTTTCAACGAAAATTGGTTTGAACGAAATATGGTTGTCAGTTTTAGAAATATAGCATTTTTCCCGAAGGGATTTGAAACATTTTTTTATTTTTTTTGAGGCGTATCTATAGATAGGTCTTTAAAAATTACATTGAAGTTTTTATTACAGTTTTTTCTCAAAATCAACCGTTTGAAAGATATACACTTCCAAAGTGGTAAAATGTCACAGCCACTTTATTCCAAAACTATGAGGATTACACCGTTGAAACTTGGTCGGTAGATGTATTCTGTAAACCGCTTTACGGTTTTTACACAAAAATAAAAACAATATGAATTAAGGGGGGGCTTCCCATACATGGAACTGTTACTGAAAAAAATTTTATTCATCAAACCTATACGTGTGGGGTATTTATAGATAGGTCTATAAAAAATACATTGAGGTACCTAAAACAGTTTTTTCTCAAAGCCAACCGTTTGAATGATATACACTTTCAAAGTGAAAAAATGTGTGTCTAACTTTTAAAATAAGAAAGTGAAAAATCAAAAAAAAAAAAATATGCTGTAGATCTTTATAAAAACTTTCAACGAAAATTAGTTTGAACGAAATATATTATTCAGTTTCAGAGCTATAGCACATTTGCCAAAACCGCAAATATATGAATATGAAAAACAAAGTTATTCTTGCAGGCGTAAAATTATAGTGGCACTTTGGGCAGGTAGGTGTATTTAATATAATAATAGAAACTTCATTGAACACGATACAAAAACAAACACATACAGAGAAAACACACAATAGGCGGTCTTATTGCTACATAGCAATCTCTTCCAGGCAACCTTGGATGAGAGACGAAACCCTTCATTTGCGAGTTCAAATTGCACTTGGCCGATTTTTTTTTAGAATATTCGAATCTTTTAACAGAAGATTTACGAACCGAAGTCATTGCTACGTCGTTGTCGTCGTCGTCGTAGCCACATGACATCCACTGCTGGGTATAGGCCTCCCCCAAGGAACTCCACGACGATCGGTCCTGCGCTGCCCGCATCCAGCTGCTTCCTGCGACCGCGCACCAGATCGTCGGTCCACCTTGCCTACCCACGGTGCGTCATCCTGTGCGCGGTCGCCATTCCAAAACCTTTCCGCCCCAATCGCTTCTGCTCGCTATGTGTACTTTCAATCAATCAGAGCAATCCTTCGAGCAATGTCGGTCATTTTAGTTCTCCTACGGATCTCCTCATTTCTGATTCGATCACGTCATATGGAAACGCCGAGCACAGCCCTCTGGGTGACCTTGAGCCTTCTTATCAGACCCAAAGTCACTGCTTGCACTATTTTAAATCTAATAGTTTGGAACGAAGATGTATTTTAACCCTTAATTCGACGCCGTACAGTATACTTCCCATTGAATGAAAAAAAATATACATAAATAATAGACCATTATTTCTTAGTTTTAGATGCTATAATTGCATCTGAACCTATTTAACTACGTTGTCAAAAATTAGCAAAGCGTTTGCATCGACGGGACGCGAGCAGTCACCAGCGAGATGGCGGAAAGGAATAACATGCTGCGTGGGCTTTCGGTAAATTGCATTTTATTAATTGTGTTATGGCTTATTTCCTAGCAATGTTATTAAAAACTAAAGATAACATTCCCGAAAAGCTTCTCGTATTGTTTTGATTGTCTTACTGAGTTTTATTTAGTTTTAACGACGCCCACAACTTGTATGTCCAGTATACTACACGTTGTCGAATCACTAGTAAAGTAACTGCTAAATACTATGTCCAGTATTCTTCCCGTTGCCGTATTACTAGTATATTAACTTTCGTTATTTCGCGTATTAATATTTTTAGGGATCCGTAGATAAAACGTTTTATATATTTTTCTTTTTCTTTTTTCAGAGCTAGAAATCGAGAGGGCACCACTTGGTAGAGTTGGTGCCGCCTGAAAACGCTCTTTCATATGTAGATAGTGGTTCTGAACCTGAAAATTAAGAGGAAATTGCTGATAAAACTGAGGAGTTGTCGTCCTCACCCTGCCCTTCCATCGATTCATACATACAGAACATTAACATTTTAGACAGGTCTGAATACTATACACAAGGCAATATTTCTATTGACACTGATCAAGATAACGTTGGTACTGATACTTTCATCGAGACAGTAAACGAAAATCTTCAAACAGAGGACTGTTCCAGCATCAGTGCGAGCGAGAAACCTCTGTGGCTTAGTGTTAACAAGCACTGGTACCAGACCCAGAGGTCCCGGGTTCGATTCAAAGCGGGGTACATATTATTGTATTCGGTTTAATTGGTGATCGAACTTATGTTTGTAAGTCCGTCTGGCTAGCTATCTAGCTAACACCATCTTATCTAAGTCTACCGCTATAAGTAACAACAATGTTTTCAGCATTGTTGTGTTCCAGCAGTTAGAGACAAGATAGCCAGTTCCTCAGAGGTTAAGTATTCCGGGATAGGTCTCAGATCTCCGGTTATTCAGCCTTATCAATACTTTACATCAGATATAATGAAGGCTTAGGGTATTCCCGTTGTTCATAAAAAAAGACAGCAACCCTGCTTAAGAAGCCGAAGACTACTTGATCCATAAACCGTTGAATTGTTACCACACCGACTGGTGAAGGCTTTACCAAGTCTGGCTTCGGAATAATAAGGCAAAACAGACTTTGCAAGGAACTATGTGACAAATATCTAAAGAAATGAGGCAGAGATTCAACTAGCCAAGTTATCGACATGTGACATTATTACGTATAATATACGATTATACGACATTATGGATTTTGCAAATTCTGCAAGAACAATAAAACGAACGTACGTACATTGTTCCAAATGCAAGCAGAGGTAGTGCTTAGTGGCCAAAAGGAATTGTTTTTCTTCTTTCCACAATAAGTAAGTAGGGTAGGGCAATAAAAAAATAAGTGACAGTTGGTACTTATATTAATTGTACTATTAAGTATTCTGTGCTTATATAGATTAAGCTATATTGATGTTTTTAAAAAACCGGAACTACTATACTATTTTTGAATAAAGAAAAATGGTGATTATTATGAAGATTTTATAAGTACTTAATTATTATGTTCAAAACATAAGTGAGTTTTTCGTACTTATAAGTTTTTGGAGTTTGTACTAGTGTTTTAAGCATAAGAAATGTGACTATGAGACTGATTTGCTTTAATATAATTACTATTTTTCTACGGAATCACTTGTTTCTTTTATTCTTTCTCTTTGACAATGGGAAGTATACTGCACGCGGTTAGAGTGCATTAGTTTCTTATGAACTTGATAATGTCCAGTATAGTGGACGTATGTTTTTCAGGAACCTGAAATGGGTAGATTTTTTCAGCTATTTTTTCGCGGGCTCTCTACAAGCTAAGAATCGAAATATGTAACAATTTTACAAATTTTATTTAAATAAAAATCCGTCGAATTAAGGGTTAAAATGCCTAGATAAGTTATTCATTTCGTAATACCTATATATTTGTAATTTATTTGCCACGCTTGGATTGTGCCTTTATAAAAAAACGGACATTTTGCCTTTATTATTAAAACAAAATTTATGTAACAATACATGACATTTCTAAACAAAATTGTATTTATTACCTATACTAATGAATGGAATCATTCCCGATTAGACTAAAATGTTGGTGTCTTTACAGGCATTCAATAGATATTTTGTACAGATATATTACAATGTCCAGACGTAGGGTTAAAGATTTATGAACTACGAGTATATCTGTATGGGTGTTGCGGCGGAAGCCACTGTTTAACACATGGCGTGACCACCGGTTTTGTTGAGCTAAAGTTCCGTTCGATTTATGGACGTTTTTGTTCCAACAAAATAGGTCTTTCGACCTTACTATTTTGATTTGTGGAACCTACGCTTTGTGCCAAGGGCGCTTCCAATCATCTTTTAGAAAACTATCATGTTATTAAGTAGAACGTTTTGTTTTAAGACTGTTCAAATTCCATGACCTGCTCAAAGTAAAATTTTGTGATTCCTGCCAAGGAACAAATTGAAGTTGTCAAATTTTTATATACTTTACACTGTAAGGGTCAGCTCACACCTAGACGCGACGCGACGCGACGCTGCGCGCACATTTTAATAGAGCGACACAAAATATACCTTATTTACTCCACGAAAAGATACACATTTCATTGTGAGAATTCAGAATACGTGGCACCACGCAGCACTGCGCCTCGAGATGCGTCGCGGCGTAGCGCGACGTATCGCGACGCGACGCAGCAGAACATCGCCGGTACGTGCGGCGTCTCGCGGTGCCGCGCGACGCAGCGCGACGCCGCGAGGCGCAGCCTGAGGCCTCTTCGAGTGTCGTCGCGTCGCGTCGCGTCTCGGTGTAAATTGACGCTAAGGGCGATAAATGGGCAAACACATGACAAAAACACTTTGTGACACAATAAAGTAGTAAACTATTTCGCTAAAAACCTGTCTATCTTAGTTATTTGTTTCGATGTAGATTTAACCATTATTTCTTGGCGTGAAATAAAAACATACTCGTTACATAAAAATAACGTACGAGTTAAGCTCATAATAAGCCCGCATTACACTCTCATTTACATATTTAGCTTTGTTTATGAATATTACTTAATCACAGTAAACCTCAAAATACTACGCGGAGTAAAGCGGCTTCGTTATTTCCCGGGAAAATAAAATATTTATGAAGCTGTAGGGTAGACTTGATTGCGAAAACGCCGTTTCAGACCACACAGCCACAGTCTAAATAGTCTTTGCACTGCCTACAAACGACCGAAATGACACACACAGACACGCGCCGCTACACGCGCGTTCACCACTGTTTTACCAGTGAAAACCAGTGAGATCGTGAGGGGCCGGCCGTGAAGCGATAGCGAGCGTCGCGTGTGTGCGTGAGTCCGTCATATCGGCCGAGTACGACTGTTTATGTTTAAGATGTGATTATGCGTTGGTTCCACAAATCAAAATAAAAAGTCTTTTTTTTACAAACAACGGGGAGACTCTTAGCCTTCATCATAGTATTGATAAGGCTAAAGATGGCAGTGAGCCTGTCCCGGAATCCTCAACCACTGAGGAACTGGTGATCGTAACTCTAACTGCCGGAACACAACAATGTTGTAAACATTGTTGTTATGGCGTCAGACTTATATAATATATATGATGGTAGCTACTAGCTAGCCAGGTGGACCTACAAGTCCCATCACCAACCAAAAAAGAGCCGAAATACCTTGGCGCCTACTGCCATCTCTTAGCGCAGTATTGTTTCAATCTTACTATGCTATTTCGTACTACGAACCTCATAAAGTAAGCTTGTTTTTCCGCTAGAAATTTTGTCACGTCTTCGCCTATTTATCGTGTTTACAGTGTGAAGTAGTATAAAGTATATAAAAATTAAACGACTTTAATTTGTGGTAAATTTTAAATAGAAAAATATTGGAAAAACCCGCGACCTTTGGAACTCCTGTCCAATTCAAAGAGTTATTCAATTCAATTCAAAGTTATTTGGGTACTAGACAGTAATTATATACTTTTCTGTTAGTAAACATTATAGTCAAAGTCAAAGTCAAGCTCTCTTCTTCAAGTCTTGCTTCTTCTCAATAAATTTAACAATAACCTATCACTTAAAATTTCACACCTAGGTTACTTTAAAAACTTTACATCATACAGCCAAAGCTCTGACCTAGCCAACAAGAAACACAAAATATAGCATTTAACTAATGCTAATGCTAAATGGGAAAAAGGAAAAATAAAATACAATACAGCTCAGTATTCAATGGATAGTCTTCAGTCATAAATTCAGAGTGAAGCTGCGATGATTTCGGGATAAGTATTACAATGATGCGAATACTTGAGTGACGACCCATTTTATGATAAAAAAACGAAAAAATCTAGAATTGTCGACGTAAAAGGTTTTCTTTTTTATGGTATATTTTTACCCGTTTTAATCTCTCCGGGCGAAAGTGTGTTATTATATTTCTGCGTAATTTTTTATGGAAATGACGCTCGGATCTCACTTACGCTTTCCGAATATTGTTTTAGGGAAATTTTTCACGTTTTCATTGTTTATCTTGATCGTCACTTATAGCGTTTTTGAAGCACTTATCTTAAATGGAATTTTAAATGCTTTGAATTTGTGCTTTGTAACGCATATGACGGACACTCTCAGATTGGTTGACCGGATCAGACCTGGTTTTTGGGCGTTTGTACAAATTTCGGGGCTGTTTTTTTGTGGGATTAGTTCTAGCAATTATTTGATAAGAAATGGAATTATATATTAACAATTCGGTAAAACACCTCCAAAATATATTTTTCAAAGTTGTTCTCCTAATTTCCATTCGTTGTTCAGAACCAAGAATCACACGTTCAACCTTTAATAATAATAATAATAATAATAATTTGTTTATTGTCCAATACTAGCATAAACATAACAAAAAATTCTTAATAATAATTTACAATACCTCCATGCTAATCTAAACAATTATACTCTGCCTCCTAGTTTAGGTCAACCTGTATTCTAGGAGACAGATCCTTCCCACTTTGTATTCATTAGCACTTAACAAAACAAACGAGATATACTATGTATAAACTGTGATTGGACGAAATTTGAGCATGTATCTGTGTGTGTGTGTGTGTGTGTGTGTGTGTGTGTGTGTGTGTGTGTGTGTGTGTGTGTGTGTGTGTGTGTGTGTATGTATGTGTGCATGTGTGTGTGTGTATCAGTCTGTATATTTTAGACTATAGAAATTATGTGGTTGATTGATTTATTTAGGTATTAGTTATTACTTTTAAAGTAGGTTGTAATTATTATCTAGCTATTAAGTTTTAAAAGTATAAGTAAGTATAAGTATAAGTTTAATAGTAGCAAAACAGCTAAGCTTTTACATTACTGTCTGTAAGAGGTTGAATTGAGTGATTCTCTCCTTGATTTCTCCACCCAGTACCTACACGAAGGGATAAGTAAAAGGCGGTTATGGAAAAAGAGTTTACAAGGACTCACGTGTGTGGCTGGCTTGGTTCACATCAGCCGAAGCCGAACTGCCGTGAAGATCCCAACGGCCGCTTCTTGGGCAACTCTTGATAAACTGGCATTCACTTTAATTAATGTTCATGAACACTTTCTTTGGAGCTGGCTCCCACAGTTTTTCTTCTTAAATGATATTTTTCAACGCGGAGATGAGTGGCGCGTGCCGCGGCTGGTTCAAGACACTTTCTTTCTTCTTCTTTCGGTGATGGCGCGACTATCGCGCCGTAGTGTACGTCAAAGCGCCTAAGATGGTGCTAGGTATTGAGGATGTGGGAAAGAATGGGAAGCCCAAACACTGTCTATATATTTTGAAAGTAAATTAATACATTTTTCACCTCACCCGCTCTGAAAAGGAGGTTTTGTCAATCAGTTTAGGCGTAGAAAATCGCTTTTTGCGGCCTAGCGCGGCAAAGTACTTTTTTATTTTAATACCTAAAAATATGTCATAATGCGTTCCGAATCGGACTATTGACTTTTTTGTTATATTTGATTCTTATTTTAAATAGCTTTAAATTAATTATAATACTCCGTTTTGGTTTTATTCTATATTTTAGTTCATTGAATCATAAAAACAATAACAATAAGATTAAACTATTTGTTATAAGAATTTTATATTAGGCTGGGTGAGATTTCACAACCTATAATTGGATTTCGGACTGTGACATAAATCTTTATTTTTAAATTGTCTTTGTCTTGTACCTCATGTCAGTGTCAACATTTACGGAATCGTTATTATTCTTATTAATAAGTAACAATATATTCACTTTAAATAACTTTGAATTAACTATAATACTCCCTTTTTTATTTTTTTAGTTTTTTATATCATTAAAACAACGAGAATAAGGTGTATTTAGATTAAACTTTATGTTTAAAGAATTTTTTACCGGAAGTTGACCGAAACAACCATAAAATGTTCCTCGCTACTGTGAGGTGAAAAATTTGTGTGTTGCGCCCGACAGAAAAGTTTTTAGCGTCTTGTACCTTTGAAATCTTCGCTTCGCTCAGGATTCAATAGAGGTAACTCGCCGCTAAATAACCACCTTTCCAGCCTTGCATAAAAAATAACTATTGTTATTTATATACCTATATACCTGGGCACCCGACTTTGGAAAAACTACTTTTATTGTGTTTTTTGAAAGATTTCGATAAGTAGTGGATAGTAGTGAAACAATTTTCGTTAGTAGTACGGGACTACCTAGTCTAGTTGCTTTTTTCTGGTATATTTTCTTGTATAATATTTATCACAATATACATACATGTTTATACACTTTACTCCGGTGTAAAAAGATCACTCTCATTGCCACATTTCAACAACTCGCATTTGGCATTGGTTGGTCAATAATGTGACCACAATATTTTTCGATTTTACCCTGTCCATTGAAAGGCTTTTCCTATCTGCAATAAAAGGTAGGAGCTGTAGCACGTCTCTATGCCAAAAATTAAGACGATTTATTGCTTAGTTAGGGCGCGAAGTCAGGTCAAACAAACACACCTTCGTATTATAATATTAGTTATGATTTACACAACATATAATATAATAATCAAAAAACTTGTAAATCTTCTATAAAAACATAGTTCACACTTAGTAGTGATAAAAAAACATCCAATCAACATGTTATTTATTATATTATGTACACAACATAAACGCCAACAGAAGCGGGTGTGGAATAATTGGACGGATGCGGCCCTAACATCTTACCAAAGGGCACAACTCGCCTACAGGCGAGATTTCAATAGGGCGAGATGCCTCCTATCCTAAGGGTGAAATATTATTGAAATTTTAAGGTAATTTTAACTCTTTAAATTATACTTAAGATAAATTTTAAATAGAAAAAAAATTAACTCGGCGACAAGTGAATTCTCAGATGGGAATCGAACCATAAATTATCCTTAGTAAAATAAATAACGAATATAAAAATAGCAAGTAATTTGTTACCATTCGGTTTAATCATCAGAAATAAAAATGCTAAAGCGTGTATAAAAATCATCTGATTTTACTTAGAATTCAGTAATATTTCAGTGCATTTTCTAATTGCAGAACAGATTTATTTATTTTAACTATAAAACTATACATGGTAGATGTTTATTGCAGATCGCTGTCCCAAAAGTTAAGCAATAGCAGTAAATAAGTAGAATTTTGGCGGAAAGTCCAATTGGAAAGTATGGAGGCAGTAACCGTATTCTTTTATAGAAGGGGTTTACGTAGAACATAGTTAAAACGCAAAAGTAGACTAACCTGTGAAAGTAATACATACATAGATAAAAAGATACTTAAGTAACGATAAGTTTTCTTTTATTCTGATGAAAATAGCGATACTTCTGATAAAGCTGAAAAGTTTCTTGTCCCCAATCTTCTTGTCAGTTACAAAGTCTGAAATGGTCGGTAAATATATGACCATTCTAGTTACTTTGAGACGATGCGGATGCATGAACGGAATTGGTGATCTTTGTCTAAACTGTTTTGTTTTGTGTAAAGGCTGACATAAGTGTCAGCCTTTTAGAAGTAACTATATACATATAAAATAACTTTCCATAAGTTTCTATAATATAAACTTAAACAACACTTCCTATCTTTATTATCTAATACCTAAAACAAGAAAAAATTATATAATGATTTTTGCCATCATTATTGTGGTTACGATATCACCCCGTGTGTCTTCGATCCAATACAATGGTCGATCACGTTGGCAGGGCGTGAGCGTGATACTTCCTCGATACATCTTTTACAACATACGATACGAATTACTGATGTTCTGTGCATCTACCTGCATTTCGTGCAATAAAAAGTGTAATAAAGTAATTAAACTAATGTATACTTATCTAATAACTAGTTCGAATAAAAAAAAAGTGTTTACAACACAATTCACCGATGGGTACTTGCTAAATTACGAAGAAAATAAACATTACGATATTATATTTCTGTATTAAGATGTAAGTGATTAAGCTTTTAGAAGATGAATACGGCAGTAAAACCAGAATTGGTTTATATGACACTGTGTTATAACAATATTAACTATTTTTTATGTTGAAATTAAATAAAAAAAAAAAAAAGGTAACTTCAACCTGGGACCCCTGGGTCAGATACCGGTGGTTGTACCACTAGACCACAGAGCTGTGGTCTAGTGATACAACCACCGGTATCAGACCCAGCGGTCCCAGGTTCGATTCCCAGCGGGGGTACATATTGTATTCGGTTTGGTTGGTGGAAGGATTCGTTGGTCCGCCTGGCTAGCTACCACCATCTTATTTAAGTCTGACGCCATAACAACAATGATTTCAGCATTGTTGTGTTCCGGCAGTTAGAGACAAGATAGAAAGTTCCTCAGTCATTAAGGATTCCGGAAGAGGCTCGCTTCCATCTTCAGCCTAATCAATACTTTACATCAGGTATGATGAAGGCTAAGAGTCTCCCCGTCATTCATAAAAAAGAAAACTATTATCACGAACGAGTCCCAGGCGCACGCTAGTGATGTCCAAAATCATATACTTCCTTAGCTTTTACTGTAAGAAGTGAAGAAAGTCGGACAAAACCGTCTGGCAAATAAGACTTTACGGTTGCCCGGATTCGAATGGACTTCGTCACGAAATATGCCCAAATGACGTGAGTTTCACTTAACTTTGTGCCACCGCCGCTTGCTTGGCAGAAATTATGATTTTGTGCTGAGCTTTTTGAGATTGTTAAGAGTGCAGTTAAACATGAAAAATAATGAAATTTAATAAATGGTAGTGAAAACTTTTCATTTTGTGAGTTTGTTATTATTGCGTATTGTTATTTGGAGATTACTCTCTGACTGATGCCTTTCTTTATGTTTCCACTCATGTATCTGAAAGATAAAAGGAGAAAGAAAATACATTTATTTTGGACAAACACGAACAAAAGACAAGCTATAAACAAGGCACGGTTTGTCCAAAAACGGTCCCGACTCGGCATAATGCATGGCTTTGGACCATCACTGATCTTCCGTTGCTCTCTGCTGGAAGATCAATATGTATATTTACATCTCTCATGTTAGGTAAGTAGGTTCTTATTACCACCTTGTAGGTGACTAATTAGCGCTCTAGGGTAATAATGTAGCTAGAAAAGCCCTAGGGCAGTAAGTTATTAAAAAAAACACTTCTTTCTTTCAAAAAGTTCGCGTACATCTAACCATCATACTGGCAATAGACATCATGCATTCAGCCCAATGACCAAAGAGGTCGCTTTGCTATCAGTCATCAATTTTAAATATCGAACGGAGAAGCTCAATTTCGATCTTGAAAAAAAAAAAAAAATTCTTTACTTGATTCTTTTTAATGAAAAAAGGCGGTAATAGAAAACTTTTACTTTAAATATTGTTTGTTTTTGGGATTGTTCTCATTTCACTATAAATTTCAAGAAATAAAACGTTTTATTCTTGTAATGCCGGTTTTATTCTACTTACCTCACAATCGAGATGTAAAGCAGAATAGTTAGCTCGGGTGTAAGCATCAATAGGCTATTTGACAGGTTTTGAAAATCCATTTTATATTATGTAGTGGAGTTTAAGGAACCCAGTAAAATTTATAACTTTTTAATTTTGCATTTTACAATGCTATTTTTATGTGATAAATATTAAACAAGAAAATATACTAGAAAAAAACAACTAGTCTCATGGCATCAAAACATCCCGTCAGGGCGACATGAGACTAGTTGCTTTTTTCTAGTATATTTTCTTGTTTAATATTTATCCAGTAAAATTTGTTTTTTAATTCTGGTACATATTTGCTGAAAAATATCAAATAAAAAATTCAATATTTAAATAGCGCGCCAAAACGCTACTTTGACAATATGGCGCTGCATTGGTTCGGTGACGTCACTTGCCTGTATTCTGCATATCATCCACATACGTAGGCAAACGAGGTTTACAAGCAGGTGACGTCATTATAAACTCGACGAATCAGGAGCGTTTTGTGTCACGTGACAAAACGTTTAAAAAATGCATTTTTATTTACGGATTTTTCAATAAATTTATAATTATTTTCAACTTACGTTAATAAAAAATCATTTTTAAACTCATAATTATTTATACTGATAACAGTAATTGACAGATTATTTTTCGCATTGTCAAATAGCCTATTGCACCCTCGAACTATATGCGCCCTCGCTGCTCTCGTGCGCCTAAATATCTCGGGCTGCAATTGATGCCTTACAGCCCTTGGCTACTAATCTACTATTCTTACACTCACACCAATTAACAGCCTCAAAGTAAGCACTGTAAGGCTTGTGTTATGGGATACTAGGGTAACGGAAATAAATACATATTATTATTATATATATAAATTTCCATGACTCAGGTACAAATGCTCGTATTCGTCATACAAACATTTGCCCCTATCGGGATTCGAACCCAGGACCTCAGAGTAGGCGACACCTTGAAACCGGTGTACGTACCTAGGTCGTCATCGTCATAAATGTGAAAAAGCTATGTAAATAAATCCCTGTCCAGTTATTCTGTCTACGTCTTCTCATACATCATTTTGTGTGTGTATAAAATATATTAAGTACCTACCTAGCAGTAAGTAAAATATATAAAGTAAGTATCGCAGTGTAGAGAACTGAAAGCTTGAAATAAATATTTCATTCAATTGCTATGATCGTTTTTGAAGCATGTCAGCTACTTACAATATCTCTAAATATTTATAAATGTAAATGAGTAATATGTCTTCCAAAGAGTTGTCTGTTGAAAGGAATGGTATAATGGATGTTTTATTACTAAGCAATGTGTTTATGGAAATATGTGTGTGTGCTCAAGTATTATTATTATAATCTGTGGTAACACGTAAATAAATGTGTTATTAGTTTTATGCGAGAAGAAGCTATGGTACTACAGGTTGGGTAACCAAAATAAATATCCTGTATTTCTTCCGTGCTTCGGAAGGCATGTTTATTTCATTGAAAACTCTTTATATCATTGAAAAACTTTTGCATTTTACAATGCTATTATTGGTATTGCACTTATTAAGGGCCCGCTATAGGCCAACGCAAATCAGATTGCTTTACATGATCGTCTGTAATATCAATATTAATGAAAAACTGAATTTCAAATTAAGATGCAGCAAACTACAGGACTAACACTAGTGACTATGTTACTCAAAAACACGATTGCATAAAATTTTCTCGATAGAAAAAAAATGCGAAGTTGCCTCCAAATCACTATAATTAACACGATAAACTGCTAGTATTCAAGTAATACATTAAAATAAAGCTTGAAACTTTTTAGTATAATTACACTATAGATAAGGCAGGGATTATGTTATATATTTTTTGTAAATAACCTTTAAATATCCTTTAAAAAAAGAATTTCCTTCATTTCTTCATTCCGGACCGGCCGAATGGGGCCGGAGAATTATATAGTAAATGCTGCCTTATTTGTAATAGAAATAGGGCAGCATTTACTTTGCAGTTTGCCGTTGCAGTTATTACTTTTGCTTTTGGCCTAGAGCGCGCCCTTAATGGTTAGTGCATTGGGCCGGATTCCCAAGGATGCGGGTTCGAATCCCGTCGGGGCGACATGAGACTAGTTGCTTTTTTCTGGTATATTTTCTTGTTTAATATTTATCACATAAAAAATTGCATTGTAAAATGCAAAATTTAAAAGATATAAACACTTTTTTTTCTTTTTTACAAAATACTATTACCGTGTAGTGTTTTGTGCACGCATTTAGAACGTGAGATTCACTGTAAATATTTTCTTTGATCAGAAACTAGATTACAAGTATGAAATATGATTCTATTTATTAATTATTTTTGTATTTTTTTTCTTATTTTTTTATGAACAACGAGGAGACTCTTATCCTTCATCATACCTGATGTTAAGTATTGATAAGGCTGAAGGTGGAAGCGAGCCTCTCCCGGAATCCTCATCACTGAGGAACTGGTTATCTTATCTCTAACTGTCGGAACACAACAATGCTGAAAACATTGTTGTTATGGCGTCAGGCTTAGATAAGATGGTGGTAGCTAGCCAGACGGACTTACAACAAGTCCTACCACCAACCAAACCGAATACAATATGTACCCCCCACTGGGAATCGAACCCGGGACCCCTGGATCTGATACCGGTGGTTGATACCACTAGACCACAGAGGCGGTTAAAATAGACCTCATTTCGAAAAAGAGAAACCGTTTAATTCCAACGAAAGCGAGTAGAAGATTTTATACTGAAGGTATGGAACTTCTTTCAATACAACAGTTAATAATATAACTTCATTTTATTCTCCAACGAGTTTCATTTCAATGTAAGACGACTTTAGTACAAATTGGGAGCTCGCCGAAGTAGATTTTCTATGGAAAAGAGGTTACGATAGCGTGAATTCCTATTGAAGCTTTAAGACAAAGAAGGAATTCAATTCATTCATTGTCGAAATGAGACATAAAAGTGGGAATGAGTACGTTTTGAAACTAGAAAATTAAATTGAGGCAATATTCCTTTGGAAACAATATCCGTTTTTACAACATTGAAACTTGAACAACTACGCTGGAGTCGCATTTCTAATTTCTATCCTTTAAGGAATACGATGTTCATTTTATTTCTGGACATTCATTTGTTATATTTGACAAGCGAGCTAACCAACTAATAACCGACCGCCATTGCATTTCAGTCCTTTGTTTGAAATTTAAAGGCACAGAACGAATGTCCTAAACGATTATATCGACAATTTATGAACTCGGTTCTAAGTCACGTAATATGTGGTTAGCTAAGGGAACATGGGACTATTTTCCTTATTCATCCATAAGGAAGGCCAGTGTCACAACAGTGGGGACAATAGAAATGTCTGATGACGAGGCGAACCTCGTTTCGTTTAAATGTAGCCCGCACCCGTCCATTCTTTTTATTTTTTATGAACAAACGGGGAGCCTCTTAGCCTTCATCATAATATTGATAAGTCTGAAGGAAGATGGAAGCGAGCGGAATCCTCAATCAATGAGGAACTGGCTGTCTTATCTCTAACTGCCGGAACACAACAATGCTGAAAACATTGTTATTATGGCGTCAGACCTAGATAAGATGGTGGTAGCTAGCCAGGCGGACTAGCAACCAGTTCTACCACCAACCAAACCGAATAAAATATGTACCCCGACTGGGAAACGAACCCTGGACCCCTGGGTCGGAGACCGGTGGTTGTTACCACTAGACCGGACTGACAGAGGGGTTAAACAACATAAACAACAACATGCAACTAACAAATTTTAAATGCCTCTGTGGTCTAGTGGAATCACCAGTATAAGACCCAGAGGTCCCGGGTTCGATTCCCAATTGAGATACATATTGTATTCGGTTTGGTTGGTGGTTGGGCTTGTTGTAAGTCGCCATAACAACTATGTTTTCAGGATTGTTGTGTTCCGGCAGTTGAAAATAAGATAGCCAGCTCTCTAGTGATTGAGGATTCCGGGAGAGGCTCGCCTCCATCGTCATCCCTATCAATACTTAACATGAGGTATGATGAAGCCTAAGAATCCCTCCGTTCTTCATAAAAAACATACCTATATACCTACCTGAAATATATATATTATGACTCCCCACAATCTTACCGTTTATTTGTGTTAAACAACAATTTCCGAAAGCAAATTATTTTCCCTCTTCCTATCAGAATAATGCTAATTTATGTAATAAACCAGATAAATGTTTCCTTTATACGCGTATCGCCGTGTTTGAACAAAGAAAGCCCATAAATTCCCACATAAAGTATTTGAATACTCCATCACTGTGGAATTTATTGCTTTTTTTCCCTCAAATATGTTTATAACGCCGAGCTTCAGTTTATGCGCTTCTTAATGTCGAGAGTTGCTGGCGAATTTTATATTTATTATGTAGTCTACGAAGTCTGTAGAAATGCTGCTATTACAGTACTTTTTACCTTTATTTCTATCGTTGCGACTTTTATTTATATATTTATTCATTGCACAATTACATAGAGTAAATAGATGTTATAATTTATAGAAGTACATGTGATACCCTGTAAGGTTGTTGGCATTGAGTGACAAAGAAAGATTTAGTTTAAAAACATAATTACATAAATTCATAAAATAATAATTAATTGCACAACATTAAATTAATATTTCAATAAAATTTCATGAATATATTCCATTACATTACACAACACGTACAAGTAATTATTAAATAAATAAATAAATATTTCCATACGATCACAACAATTATCTAGCCCACGTTAAGTATCATGAAGAACTTGTGTTATGGATACTAGATAACGGATAAACATACTTATATACTTTTTTTTTGTAAATACATACATAATATACATATTAAACATCCAGACCAAGACAAATAGACATGTTCATGCACACAAATATTTGTCTTGTCCGGGGATCGAACCCGGGACCTCTGGTGCAGAAGGTGGGGTTAGTACCCCTGCGCCAAACAGGTCGTCGTAAATTATTATTAAGTATAAAGAATAAGTTGGATTTCATTCAGATGTTGTGATCATGTTAATTATTTATAAATAAATTTGTATCCTGTGGGTCTAAATAATAATACACAATAAAAATAAACTATTATAGTTTATTTTAATTGACACATTTTTGTTACAAAAATACAGATAAATTTTCTAATCATAAATACATCTTAGATCTGGAAATTGACATCTGCACCTGAACTAGTTTACACTGTATCTCAGGTGCGCTCTAAAAAGGGCGCTAAAGCGATATTTCTAAGTGAATGCTCTAAACAAATCATATATTTGTTTATATCCTATGGAATTTGCTTTAAATAAGTTTTCTTGACTTCAAAATATTTAAAGCAAATTCTGCTACACTGACACAGTTCTAAACTCCATAGAAAATAAATAATTATATAAATTGTTAAAAAAATCACTTGGCAACATTGCGTTAGAGTCTTTATTTATTTTTAATGAACGACGGGGAGACTCTTATCCTTCATCATACCTGATGTTAAGTATTGATAAGGCTAAAGATGGAAGCGAGCCTCTCCTGGAATCCTCAACCACTGAGGAACTGCCTATCTTATCTCGAACTGCCGGAACATAACAATGCTGAAAACATTGTTGTTATGGCTTCAGACTTAGATACGATGGTGATAGCTAGCCTTACAAAAAGCCTACCACCAACCAAACCGAATACAATAACCCCCGCTGGGAATCGAACCCGGGACCCCTGTGTCTGATAACGGTGGTTGTACCACTAGACCACAGAGGCGGTCCTTTTTAGACCCTCTGGTCATGCCACGCATGTCATAGAGTGGAATTATGGAGTATGATTCCGTGGTCGAGTGGTTCGTACACCGGTTTTAAGGTGTCGCCTACTCTGGGGTCCCGGGTTCGAATCCCGGTAGGGGCAAATGTTTGTATGATGTACCGGAGTCATGGACGTCTATATATATTTCTACACATTAATACTTATATATGTATAATTATATGTATTTATATCCGTTACCCTAGTATCCCGTAACACAAGCCTTACAGTGCTTACTTTGAGGCTAGGTTAATTGCTGTTAGTGTAAAAAAAAAAAAAAAACATTAGTAGTAACGTAAGTAGGTACCTACTTAGTCATAAATGATAGGCTCAGTAAGTAAAACATATAAACAGAGATCATATAATAAATCAGTTGGCCTAAGCTAATAAGAACCGCATTTCTTTTCAGCCAAAAACACAAACACCAAACCACCACCAAAGGAAATCATTCAGGCTCCATACGCTTTTGAGCCTTTTCTGAAAGTGCAGGTCAACAAAATAAAATGGTTAGTCGTTTGGAGCAATAGTTGTTGTCGTACATAAGTAGCGGGATTGTTTTGTTGTTTCAATTGTTCCAAAAAAATTATCTCCTTTACAAATTTCCAAATGTGTAGGTTGTAGGTAGGTGTTGTTGTTGTAATGTTGTAATTTCCAATGTGTGTGTTCGTCAGAATACACACATTGATTTATTTTAATAAAAGGTACGGACGAACAATTCGGCTTATTGGTACAGACAGTAATATAAAAAAAACAGCAGTTCAGTTGCAGCAGGAGTATACCAAAGGTTGGAAAGGTACCTTTTTTCGAGCTTGGAATTAAAAGGGTAGGGTTTTTTTGCAACAGAGGCAGGAGTCGTCGAGCCTCCTCTCTGTCAAAGCCATGTGAAGCTACATAGAGATTAGGATTACAAAAGCTAAATTTTTTTTGTCCATAGCACTGATGTGCTCACCGAGGCGGTATGACTGATATTACTGTTTAATGGGTATTGATTGACCACAGCTTTATTGTGATGTGGCCTAATTCCGGCCAGTCATGTCTGAATGGTTACGTATTCAATGAATCTATAATTTAGCTAATTTGCAATAATTAAACATAACTCATTACATTCGATAGTTCTCGTTAACGTATTAATTCTTTCTAAACGTATGAGGATTAGTGGCCACCTCTGGTGTCAGAGTTTATCGAGCCGCCTATAAGGCTGGGAATACACGTCAGATTTTTCTCTCCGATATAATAATATACAATTAGTCGGCTCCGATAGTCTGATCAGACAATCGGAAGGCACTTGTGTCATACATTTGTTTGAATAAGCAATATTGTCGGATCCAATTATCTGAAGGCGCTGTATGCATACTTCTGTACAGATATGAAATAGACGTCCGATTCTCCTGCCTATTTGCCAGTTGATTCTCTAGCGCATATTATTTTATTCTTTGGACTAAGTTTAGAAAAACTGATGCTTAAATCGGACTTGTATCAAGTAGATCCGATCAAATAGTCTGATCAGACAGTCGGAAGAAAATCGGACGACTATTTCCAGCCTCTGACTTGACTTAACGACAGTTATCACATGAAAACAGCCGGAACCGACTGTCCTCCGAAGCACGGAAGCGCTCCTTTGTAGTGCCACTTTACTGTCTCCCATCCGATACCTGGCCGAATCGAACGTTGCTTAACACATTTACTGCGTTGGCGCAAAACCTGAACTTACTGCCAGTGCGTTACGAACAAACACTGTGCGTACTAACTTGCCTGATTTGCGTTAAGACCAGTATTTTGACGTACCAGGATCTGACTTCCAGGGTCCACAGACGTGGAAACTCATCATAACAAATCCTTTTTTTTAAATAAACTTTAGGTCATATCCCTGTTCTGGGGAGTAGTTTGACAGATATTAGGATTTTAGAAAATCATTGATTACGACCATATATTGGACGTTTAGCATAGGAGCGAAAAAATGCTAGAGATGGGATTTCATCAATCAAACAACAGACAATGGTTATCGATATTATTTTACGGACAGTAAAGATATAACTTAAAATCAATCACATCACACAAAACACTTAGTGTGTTTAAACAAAATATGTTCGTCGTCGTCAAAATACTGGTCGTACCGCACTAGACGAATACAATATTTTTTTATGCGTTAAGACCAATAATTTGCCGTAAACATATTTTGCAGATTATGGTTCTACTACAAACAATTACAATGGGAATACCAGTATCTCGCACTGGTCAAGAAAAAACACCCCCGCACAGAGCGTAAAACAAGGGCAGAGGACTGCCGCATAGTCGGAAAGTTAAATACGTCAAGATAGTGGTCGTAACGCAGTGAATGTGATAACGTATTAATAACACACCACA
Organism: Chrysoteuchia culmella; assembly: GCA_910589605.1. Lineage (NCBI taxonomy): Eukaryota > Metazoa > Arthropoda > Insecta > Lepidoptera > Crambidae > Chrysoteuchia > Chrysoteuchia culmella. Next base: position 17,235,838 of record OU342653.1, read on the forward strand.
GAGGGCCACACTTACCGTGCGAATATTTTTGGCGCGTTGTCGCATATATATATATATATCATAACTTTGTATTGTAACTATCAGTCATGAATTCTACGCTATCATTCCTCTTCACCTAGATTATTTGTGCTATTACAAATTGCTTTATTTTCGTTTATCGTACAGTCAAAAAAATATAAAAATTTGCTCGACAAAGAAGCGCTTTCCATTACACAGCAGAATACAAAAGACACATAATTATCTGATCTTAACAGTAATATGATGCGTTCTTTCTATATTGACTCTGATTTACACAATAAATACTCGAAGTTGTATTTTTTATTAATTTGCATTTTACAAGTAGGTAAAGTGTTGCTATTTAAGTTTCTGAACGGACCATGCGTTTGGACAATAATGATCGTGAATTACAGATATTTTGATATTGATGAATAAGAGGAAACTGGAAATATCAAGTAAAAGCTTTCGTCTTATGCCTGATGTAAACTATTACTCCGGAGCTATCAGTAGGCAGAAACAATTAATTACCTACGTTATTATAACAGGCGTTCATTTGTTAGCGAAATTGCGATGAAATGGTGTTTATTATTTTAGGATTAAGGTCGGATTAAGGACCGTTGTTTCATTTATAATTAAATTTTAGTAAGCATCTGCTTAGGAAAGTTAATGTCCCAATTTTAATAGGTATGGAACGAGCAGATATGTTATTTGTGAAATAAATAGGAAGGTAAATGATAGTTCTTGATAACATGATAAAGTTTTAGTATGTTTGGAGTCCAAAGTGCTAAGTATTTGATATGAAATTCGACTTAATAAATGATTCTCTGATAAAAAAAAATCTTTCATTGAAATTTCTACTATATCAAACATTTCATGAGTTCGTAATGAAGAACATCAAAATTCTTCAATAAGTAAGAGTTTTTGTTCGCTGTTCAATCTATACTATAATATTATAAAGCTGAAGAGTTTGTTTGTTTGAATGCGCTAATCTCAAGAACTACTTTACCGATTTAGAAAATTCTTAGACCATTAGAAAGCTACATTCCTCTCGAGTGACATAGGCTATATTTTATCCCGATATTCCCACGGGATTCCCGCTGGATGCGGACTGCGCAGGACCGATCGTTGTGGAGATCCTTGGGGGAGGCCTATACCCAGCAGTGGGTGTCATGTGGCTGAGACGACGATTCCCACGGGCACGGGCACCACGCGGGTAAAACCGCGAGGATCCGCTAGTAATAATATTATAAAGCTGAAAAGTTTGTTTGTTTTAACGCGCTAATTTCAGCAACTACTGATTCGAATTGAATAATTATTTTTATGTTGGATAGTCCATTTATCGAGGAAGGCTTTAGGCTATATAACATTACGCTGCAACCACTAACAATAAGAGCGAAGCATCAGTGAAAAATGTAGCAAAAACGGGGAAAATTATCCATATTTGAGGACTTCCGTTGCGTACGCTGCGTAAACAGTTCAAGTTACCCAAAAAATATCTATGAAAGAATTATTACTCATTAAATGATCTAAAAAAATGTCCGCGACAGTATATGTCTATCTTTTAAGATTGACTCATTATAACATTTTTTATGGTAATCAATTTTGGTCCAAATTAATGCATTATTACCAATTATTTGCCAAAGAGTTTTGCGATCATAATAACAGAAATTGACGCGGACGACGTCGCGGGCAACAGCTAGTAATATAATAAATTGAGACCTTTTTACAAAATCAGCTATTGATGACACAAATTTTACTTTTGTTAGTATATAAACTTGTTCGCAAACATATTATTAAAGTTTAAAAAAGGCTTTAACCTAGAATTTCAAATCTTACGTAAGAAAATAACAAGGAAATTAAACAACACTTTCTTTTTTATAAAATATTTCCGGTGGCTTTATTAGTACCGGCAGGTGAGCTAAATGGGATTTCCGGAAATAAAAAGAACTAGGTACACAGGGTTAACCTAATAAGTGTGGCTACAAATAATAATTATGAAGAGTATATAAGTATAGAATAAGTTATGGTTTAATATAAATTCTGATTTTTTTTAAACGCGTTAGGTAATTTGACGGTGAAGTTACAAAAAATTAAGTAATTAAGGTATTTACTGCAATTATGTGGTTTTCAATAAAAAAATATTTGTTTCTATCTTTTTAAATCCTGCTGATAAAATAAAATTGCTTTTAAAAAGCAAGTATTTAACCGATCGACTAAAAAACTTTTTGAGCGACAAAAATACTATATAGATGACAGACTTAGTCGCCCATCTAACTTAACCTAAACCTATTTTTCCGCAACCCAACCTACGTTTTTAGTCGCTCGATTTAGTTATTATTAGTCGACCGGTTCATTATGTTCCCTTTTAAAATAGCTGAAGGTAGAATCGGATTTTTCAGAATACTCGACCACTAAGGAGCTTGTTATCTTATCTCTAACTGCCTGAACACAACAATGCTGAATAATATTATTGTTTTGGCGACAAACTTAAACAAGATGTTGGTCGCTAGCAAGCGGACTTAGAACAAGACCTTATAATGACAAACTGAATATGAAAATCGGAAACTAAAATTTAAAATACTTTCTGTCATCCAACTTACGTTCGCTGCGGCGCCATTTTTTATGGACTTTCAGCCAGTGCGTATGAGGTCTTTTCGAGGTCCTAAGGTTAAACTTCTTTCCAGTGCAAATGAGACCATTTCGGCCCCACAAAATGTTGTTTTCGAAAAATTTACTTTATTTGCTTGAAATTTTACCATTATAGACTTAAATAGTTGTTAAAGCTAAATCTAGCTTCACCCGCAGCTATGACATTTTGGTATTGAATTAATCAATGTTATAATTTTTGAATTATTGCATTTTTCAAAGCTATTTTTATACTTATGATAATTTTTTAAATAGAAAAATATTGGAAAAAATTTCCTCGGCCACGAGTGAATTCTCAGATGGGAATCGAACCTACGACCTTTGGAAATACGGTCAAATGTTCTAACCGCTGAGCTACCGAGAGTTGCGAACCACCGTCGAAATTCTCCAATACTTTTATATTTTTAATACGCGGTAGGCCAGCGTTGTCACATAAATGCTTGGAATATCCTTGCATTCGAAAGAAACATCTTTTCAGGTGTTTAACGATCGATTAAGATGCAACAACCAATAATTTATAATTTTTGAATTTTTGCATTTTTCAATGCTATTTTTATACTTATGATAAATTTTTAAATAGAAAAATATTGGAAAAAATTAACTAGGCCACAAGTAAATTCTCAGATGGGAATCGAATCCACGACCTTTGGAAATCCGGTCCAATGCTCACTTATAGCCGAGTTAATTTTTTTCAATATTTTTCTATTTAAAAAAATATCATAAATCAATGTTAATTTGGCGGCCAGTCACGCATGTGGGTAGTTCGACCTCATGACGTCGTGAACATGTAAAACCCTGCAAGGGTATTGTAAGATACTTAAATATAGTTAAAATAGATAATATAAGTGGACAAGGAAAGAGAAAATAACGAAATGCTTTGATTGTTGTTATCTTACCCTAGTAAATTACTCTTCATTTTTGTCTGTTCCTTTCTCATACTTTTCATTCTTGTCTGTCCGCTAACAAAACATGAATCAGCTTCCATCTAAGTTACCTAATAGTATTAAGTACTTTCTGCAGGAAGAGTCTGCGGTGACCTTTGGTACAGGATTCTAAGAAAACTATTTTAGGTGCCTTCACAAATTTAGATTAACTATGACTTTTATATTTTATGATACGATATGGTTGGTGGTAGGACTTGTTGTAAGTACGCCTGGTTAGCTACCACCGTATTATCTAAGTCTGACGCCATATTAAAAATGTTTCAGCATTGTTGTGTTCCGGCAGTTAGAGATAAGACAGCCAGGTCCCTAAGTTGTTGAGGATTCCGGGATAGGTTCACTTCCATCTTCAGCCTTATCAATACTTGACATCAGGTATGATGAAGGCTAAGAGTCTTTCCCGTCGTTCATAAAAAAATGTAATGAATTTGTGAGGTGACAAATAAATTATTATTATTGTTATCTAATCTAATCTCTTTTCCTCTCATCTCATCCCCGTTTCAACCAGCTTTGCAATCTCAACAGCACCCTTCCTGTACATACATAATTATAAGTTTTGAATATTCGGGATAACCATAATGTATTCCATATTTCCATAACAACAGAATAACATCGGGCAACCTCACACCAAAGGGTTACCTACTTCATAACAAATAACAATGCGGAACAATAACCCCTCTCTATATTGAATTTTGTGTACGAATTGGAATGAAATCTCCTTCTTACGACTCTCTGGGGGTTCCACCTTTTCCAATACGTAAGTATTGCTATCATAATAAAATCACAGAAATTATTCAAGTAATTCTGTTGTCGATTCCCGTGGGTTCTTAAAGTGCGGCTGAATACGAGACTGGTTCATAACCAAATAGCTGCTTTCCTAGTTATGAAGTAAGTAGATAAGAAATTGGATGATATTTTAGGTTACTGAATCAAAGAGAATTTGCGATTATATAGATAGGTATTCTGTAGATACAAGAGTGGAAGTGGAACATTTAAATCGGTATTGTCTGAATGAAGAAAATACTTTAAAGACCGCAAAGCTAAATATTCCAATGAAAGGATTGGTAGATTGTTAGTTTGACCTTGTGTTGGATATGATATACCTAGATAGTTGAGTAGGGATTTTCTCTACTTATATTAGATTATAAATAATCGGTTTCTGAATTAAGAAATTGAAATTATCTAAGTATTTATGTTAAATTTAGGAAGCGTTATTGAGTAGGACGCCAGGACGTTTTTAAATAAACACTTTTTGATAAGGCTTCTATTTTATTACCAACACCATTAGCGGAAACAGAGGAACAGGAAACAGTGACAGATCGTACAGACTAATTTTGACATTGACTAAATATGTACAGATCAAGTTACGTAACATACAGCCAAGTGTGCCATAGCTTTATAATATTCAACACTCCCCCTTAATTTTGTCTTTACAAAATTACAAACTTAAATCAAATCAAACTATGAGTTAAGACACACAAATCAAACTTATGTAAACAATTAAGACTTTGAGTATTAATTATCAAACAATTTAAACTATTAAGTTTCTTAAAAAAAAATTCTATTATATACACTTATTATGTTTTAGCTATATTAAAAGAAAATGAATTTACTTAATGAAATTATGACACAAGATTTTTAGCAAAATGTTCAAACTTAATTTTATTTAATGGTTTAGTAAATATATCTGCAATCTGATCGTTAGTTGGACAATATTCTACCATTAACTCTTTATTATAAATTTTTTCATGAATGAATGACCTTACATCTATATGCTTCGAACGTCTATTTAACACACCATTTTTAATAAGTTTTATTGCACTTTGATTGTCCACTTTTAATAGTACTTTTACACTGACACTTAATAACTCTTCACTCACTCTTTTTATGTATGGCACTTCTTTAGCACATTCAGCAGCGGCAATGTATTCTGCCTCGGTGGTAGACAGTGCGACGATCGGCTGCTTTCTCATACTCCAACTTATCAACTTGTTGTCAAAGAAAATAGCGTAGCCAGTAGTGCTGGTGACATCTCCAGCATAGTCGGAATCACAGTATGCTGTTACAGTATTCTCATTCCCATTGTTGTAGTAAATTATTCCCTTGTCTGAAGTTGCTTTTAAGTATTTCAGTATTCTTTTAATAGTTTCAATATGTTTTTCAGTAGGATTTTCGGAGTTTCTGCTGCAGTAATTCACTGCGAAGCTAATGTCTGGTCTGGTCTTATTCGACAGGTAAGTCAAACTTCCTAACAACTCTTTGTATGAAAAACTTTTTTTTTTTTCCTTATTCAGGTATACTTTCCATAGGTGTATTGACTGTCTTAGCATCTTTTAGATTGTATTCTTCAATTAGGTTATGTATTAGCTTTTCTTGTTTTAATTTTAAGTAATTGTCTTTCCTTTATATTTCCATTCCTAAGTATCTTTCTGGTTTTTCTTCTATCTTTGTTTGAAAATTTTCTTTTATTTTATTTGTTAATTCTATTACATATTTTTCTTGACCAATCACTATGCCATCATCTACATGTATGCCCATGAATAATGTGCAGGTTTCATTTTTAAACATGCATGGCTCCGTCTGTAGTTGGACCAATCCTATTTGTTTTAAAAATTCAGTAAATGTTTTGTTCCATTTTAGTGGCGCTTGTTTCATGCCATATAAGGCTTTCTTTAGTTTGCATAGGCCTTCTATCACCTTAATGCCTTGTGGCGGATACATGTATATGTCTTTATCGAGAGTTCCATATAAGAAAGCTGTTTTTATATCAAAGGTGTATATAGTATAGTTTCTTTGTTGTGCAATTGCAAACAACAATCTAAGAGGGCTACTGTTTATGACAGGGCTATAAGTTTCTTCATAGTCTATTCCTTTTTCTTGTTCACATCCTCTTATGACAAGTCTTGCTTTGTAAGTACCATCTTGTTTTATCTTAAATACCCATCTGCTGGTGAGAATTTTCTTGTCATCAGGTATCGAGTTAACAATTTCCCATGTATTGTTTTCTAATAAAGAATCTGTTTCATCCTTGATAGCTTTACACCACTTTTCTTTATCAGGGCCACTTATTGCTTCTTCGTAGGATAATAATACATATTCATTATATATTTTAGGTTCATTTACTATTCTTCCATATCTTGTTCTTTTTGGGCTATTAAATTGTCTTTCTTCAGTATCTTTTCTGTTCTCTATGGATGTAGAACCACTAGTCTCTTTTTCTTCAATATCTTTATTTTCTTCTGTAGGTATATATTGTGTAGTTTCTTCATTTATGTTTATTGTTTCATAGTTAAATATACTTTCGTAATCTTCTTCAAAGTTTATAGATTTTATTTCTTTCTGTTCTTTATTGTTATACTTGCTCTTTTCAAATATCACATCTCTTCTTACTAATATAGTTTTATTTTCAGCATCCCAAAGTCTATAGCCTGTTGGTGCATAACCAATCATAATAAATTTTTGGCTTCTTGCTTCTAACTTCTTTATTTGACCTAATCTTTTTGAAAAACAGATATTTCCAAAACTTTTTCATATTTGCAATATTTGCTCGAGTGCCAGTCCAGAATTCAAATGGTGTTTTATCTGAACCGTCATAGGGTATTCTGTTAATCAAGTATGTTGCAGATAACACTGCTTCTCCCCACATTTGTAAATCTAAGTTAGATTGGAAAATCATTGCTCTTGACTTTTCTAGTATCGTTCTATTTAGGCGCTCAGCTTTGCCATTGAGTTGTGGACTATAAGGGATTGTGAAGTCAATTTTAATGCCTTTCTTCTTTGTCCATTCTTTAAACTTCTTATTATTGTATTCTCCTCCATTATCACATCTTATTTTATGTACTTTTTCATTTGTTTCTCTTTCAGCTTCTTTTATGTATTGTATTATTATGTTGCATGCTTCATCTTTGTTTTCTAGTAAGTATGTTTTAGTAAAATGAGAGTAGTCATCTAATATTGTTAGTATATATCGTTTGTTATCATGTGTAGCGGGTGATATGGGACCGCATATGTCACTATGTATTATTTCCAATCTTCTTTGGGCTCTGTATCTTACTGTATTGAAAGGAATTCTTGTTTGTTTTGATTTACAGCATAGTTCACACAAATCTGTTAGGTTATCTATGTCTTCATTAGTAATATTTGTTCCATCAACTGTTTTATCAAATTTTTCAGGGTAGTTTTGCCCGGATGTCCCATTATGCAGATCCAATGCTGATTCTTTGTAAGTTGTAGCAACAATAGATGTCTCCTCTTTATTTAATATCACTGTGTATAAGCCGTTCTTGTTTCTTTTACCTTTGAGTATGATCTGGTTATCTTTAGCAATATGTACTTCTTCTTTTGTAAATATGACATTTCCACTGTTCTTGGTAATTGCACTGACTGAAATTAGGTTTTTCTCTAAGTCGGGTATGTATAAAACATTTTTTAGGACACATTCATCCGTTTCTATAGTTCCTTTCTGGGTAGATGTTATTTTCTCATCCCTTTTTGCTATGTATATATCAGTTGTGTCGCTTTCTATATTTGTCAGAACTTTTATGTTGTTGGTCATATGCGAAGTGCAACCAGAATCAATAATGAATTCAATATTTTCTTGTTTTTCCGAAGTAGTTAGAAAAGCTGTTCTGTTTCTTCTAAAGTAGCAATCTTTCTCGGTATGATTATTTTTCTTGCATATTGTACAGAAATTCTTGACTTTATTGAAGTAGCAGTTCTCCATTGAATGATTATTCTTCTTACAAATTTTACAGTAATCTCCTTTTGACTTGTTATGTTGTTGGTTTTTAAGATAATTATGTTGTTGTGTATTTTTACTATGGTAATTATATTGTTGTTGGTTTTTACTCGGATATTTTCCTTTCTTGAACGCTTTAAATGCAATTGATTCTTCTGTTTCTGTATTATTTAATCTTTTTTCTTCTGCTATTAGTCTTGCTGTTAAGTTTGTTAATGTTTTTTCTTTTTCAGGTGCTGTCTCCCAAGCCGTGAGAAAATATGAAAATTGGTCGCTCAACGTGGATAATATTTTGGAAATTATCATATTTTCGTTGATTTTTTTATTGAGATTATTCAGTTGGTATGCCAGGTTTTCAAGTCTACTTATATGGTAAGTAATGTCCTTTGTCTTATCATGTTTGTATGCAAAAAAATCTTTTGTTAAAGAGCACATTTCTGTTGTGATGTTGTGTTTTCAAAGATGTTGCAGATTTTTTCATACATACTTTTGGCACTGTCACATGACATTATGAGGCCGATGTGTTTCCTATCCAGGGTCATCATGATGATTTTTTGAGCTTTGGCATCTTGAACGGGTTCACATTTTAGTCCTTGTATGACTGAATCCAAACCGTAACTCTTGAGCAGTATATTGATTTGGAATTTCCATGTTGAAAACGTTTTCTCGTCGATAAGTTTTTGGATATTCACTATTTCTTCGTATTTGTCCATGTTTTTCGGTTTTTACTATTTGGTTTTTCGGCGTATGTAATGGCGGCCAAAGACGCACGTGTTTTTTTTTTGCAAAAGCGTCGGGGAAATGTTTTTTACGTATTATTTGTACAATGTTTTTTCGACTTTTTTATTTTACTGCCTGGGCCCATAACCTGTTAAATTTAGGAAGCGTTATTGGGTAGGACGCCAGGACGTTTTTAAATAAACACTTTTTGATAAGGCTTCTATTTTATTACCAACACCATTAGCGGAAACAGAGGAACAGGAAACAGTGACAGATCGTACAGACTAATTTTGACATTGACTAAATATGTACAGATCAAGTTACGTAACATACAGCCAAGTGTGCCATAGCTTTATAATATTCAACAATTTAGAGACCGGCCAAAAATGATCTAAAATTATGAAAGAGTTCAAATTGATTCAATAAAGACAAATCATTTCCCGGAGCATAATGCCTCATTATGGTTGGTAATTATTTACAAAAGCGTTTAATAATTAAGTATTCTACCGTAAACCACAATCTATTTGCTGACTAATTTTATATTCTCAACTTATAGATAGTGTAAGGACCATTCATAAGCTCCCCCTAGACGCTCAGTAAATACTGTGACCCATCATTATGATAATTACTGATGAATTTCATTTCATTATCTGAGTGAACAAGAAAGCCTACACTTTCAGTTTTTTATCACGTCAGAATTGAAAAGTTTTCCATAAATACAGTTCACACGCGTGGAATGAATGTAATAACCAAAGCTAATGTGGCTTGGACCTTATTGGGTGCCCTTTAATACGCCTAACATTATTTGTCATAATATGAATTCGTATAACAGATTGGGCATAACATAACTGTACATAACATTGATCATAATAATAAAAGACAACACTAATTGCGCATAATTTAAATCTACATAACATTAATAAATATAACTTTAATTGTCATAAAATAAAAGAAGCGAAGCCCCCACTTTAGCCTTCGATGTTAGGTATTTTTTGTTCTAGCCCAATTATAGATATTTTAACATCCTAATTAATTTCTCACCAAAGGGGACCTACGTAATTGAATGTCTAAAATGAAAACGCCTTTAGTCTTTTTCAGCTAGGATGATTCCTGTGACACTTCAAAATTTTCCAAATCGCTGTGTCAAAAAATGATTTTGAAAAATCATTTATTTACTTTAAGTAGCTATTTAGTTCAAAAAGTGTAAAAATGCACTTTGTCAAATATAAAGTAAAATTTCTGTCTATTAATTACATTTTAATTGAATACGATAGAAAAAATCATTTTTTTTTTGTAGTGCAATGTTTGATTCGGAACAGGGTAGAGAGGAGACATAACAAAATCGACAACTGCCGTTGTTCATTAGTCGATTACAGTGAAAAGGAAGATACTTTAAATTTCAAACAAAACAAAGCAGCGAGTTTTTTGATGGTATAAATTAAATATTCTAGTTGACATTAACATTGACAGCTTATTGTTTTATTTTACAACACAAATAAGCACATACAATACTTTTAATCCTATATTGCGTTTACGTGGGATGGTATGGATGGTAACCCGTCTGGCCAGCGTGGTAGCAGTAGGCTAATAGCCTCCTATGAACGCCACAATAGCCATGAGCTAGGAGAGGCCTATGTCTAGCAGTGGACGTCCACAGGCTGATGATGGATGGATGGGATGGTATAAGTTACGCTACATAAATAGATTCCACGTAGCCGGAAAAGTAGTAAAATATATTGCAATTACTCCAAAAGTACATTGAATCTTAGAAAAAAAATATAGATATGTCGATAGGATTTCATTATGGCACATCTCATAAACTGTCAAACTTGAAAAGTCACAGAAATCATCCTAGTTGAAACGGACTGTAGTTTGTCTTATTCATGTAGGTCACGTGATAGGTAAGAAAAAGTATTACTTTTCGTGGTTATTTTTTTAGCCAACAGAAGTAGTTGTTATTTATTTTCTTTATATATTTATATCATTTAATACTTGTGCAAAGTAACATTATGTTTATTACATTTATCCCAAGTTATCATTATGACAATTTACATTAACCGCATTAAAATTTTGCGTCTTCAGTTATATTATGAGATAAAACGTTTTTCCAATTTGAATTAGAAGTATTACTCTATGCGAATTAATATAGACCCGTCAGTATTTATCACAATTTGTCAATACGGAATTAAGAAATCTAGTAATCCTCGAGCAGGTTCCAGAGCGTTGATCCCAGCACCGAACCTTGCGGGCAACCCATAGTTGCTGCCTTCCATACAACCCGGTCACCAACGAAAAGGCCCACCCGGCGATTCACGAAGTAGTCCGCCAAAATCCTAAAGATGTTATGAGGGCAACCCCCACGCTTCGCCTTGAGCAAGTACATCGGCCACCAAGCGTTATCGAAGGCACCAGAGATATCCAAGAAAATCGCCTCAACATAATTCGACGAGCTCTCTCTAGCCACGCTAAAGATTCTCTTCAGCGCGGACACCGTCGACCGACCTCGAGTGAAGCCATGCTGGCGGTCCGATAACCCCAATGTTAATTGCGAGGCACACCTCAGCATTACGCATTCTAAAATCTTACTAAAGATCGGCAACAAAGTGACGGGCCGATTGGCTTTCGGGTCGGAAAGCTTACACAGACTACACGATCAGTATATATCACAAAACTTTTTATAAAAAAAATGAATACCGACTTCAAAAAACTAAAAAGCAAAAAAATCACCTTTTAGACTCGGTGCCAGCCAAAGCATTCTACTTTGCGGTGCTACTATTTTATTTTTCTTGCCTTGGCTGGCACCGACTCCAAAAGGTTCATCAGATCCTGACATGTGAAGTATACCCTTTCGAACAAAAAAAGAATTACTCAAATCGGTCCAACGGTCTTCAAGTAATCGAGTAACATACATAAAAAATAAAATGAAAAGATTTCGTCGAATTGAAAACCTCCTCCTTTTTTTGAAGTCGGTTAAAAATAAAATATATAATGATGGATCACAGTATTTACTGAGCGTCTAGGGGGCTTTCAAGTACTTTTTTTTAACGATAAACAAATATCCAATATTCGCGAAACTCCGTAAAATCTTCACGTCCAACTTACCGCATTGTCTCAAGACGAAAGTCTGTGACCAGTGTGTGTTGCCAGTGATAACTTACAGTAGTGAAACGTGGTCGCTAACTATGGGTCTGATAAGAAAGCCAAGCCAAGGTCACCCAGCGTGCAATGGAGAGGGCTATGCTCAGGCGTTTCCCTACGTGATCGAACCAGAAATGAGGAGATCCATAGGAGAACTAAAGTAACTGACATCGCCGGAAGGATTACTCAGTTGAAGTGGCAGTGGGCGGGACACATAGCGAGAAGAACCGATGTTCGTTGGGGTGGAAAGGTTCTGGAATGGCGACCACGCACAGGACGACGCTCCGTTTGTAGGCCCCCGATAAGGTGGACCGACGATATGGCCGCTGGATGCGGACAGCGCAGGACCTATCGTTGTGCAGATCCTTGGGAGAGGCCTATACCCAGCAGTGGGTGTTATGTGGCTAAGACGACGACGGCGATAGCGGCGATATTCTAAAACGTACTTGATCCCTAGACACTTCTGATGTGTGTAGATAAAAAGCATTTTTTTCATAAAAACCTATTTCCCAAAACAAAGAGTTGTGATAAACGACTAAGGGAGACTACGAATTGTTTACCTTCTGTATATGAACATTATAATAATTTTCAAACATTCAAGGGCATTCATAGCTTCACGGTCCATTACGGAGGTTCACTTAAATCGCTTGCGATTACAAATAATGTTCCTGGGGAAGTGCAATCATTGAAATGGCCAACTTTTGCCGACTGGGGGCATTACAAAAGATAAATGACAGTTCAGATAGCTTAGAATAACAGTTAATTATCTGTTTAGAGCTCTCTCGGCGTTTGAAAGGACAATGATCGCTAGTTTTTTTTTGGGAAAAGATAGCTTAGTTAAAGCTCATCTTTAACTCGCGCTCAATAAAACAATTCTTATGACGTGTAAGGCGTCAGGACAGTCGGGGAACTTCTCGGTAGAGTATTTTTAGGGAGCTTGTCATATATATAAGTATATTATAGTAACAGAAAACGTTTAAATCACAAATAATATAACATTTACAGGTTTTTCATTTGAATAATAAATTATTTCTATAACCTTAGTACTTTCCGAGAAAACGTTTCCCAAAAATAATCTTCTGGTCAACTGGGAAGTTCTCCGATTTTACCTACACGTTTGAAGTCCCAAGTTCTGTTTTGTCTGCCATGTCGCGAATACAAAAAATGTATAGAAAAATGTAGATCCGTTTACGTCCGGTATTAACGCTGCTTAATACGCATAAATTTTTGTAGATTATACTTTTTAGATACTTACTCGAAAGTTTTCGTCCTAGGCTTAAAGTGAGCTCGGTAATTCCTTTTAGCACCGCCAATCGAGAGCGAGCTGTAAAAGATGAAATCGACCAAGTGCAAGTCGAACTCGCACATGAAAGGTTTCGTCTCTCACCCAAGGTTGCCTGGAAGAGATTGCTGTGTAGCAATAATACCGCCTATTGTGTGTTCCTCTTTTGTCATTTTCTTTGTATGTGTTTGTTTTTGTATCGTGTGCAATAAAGTTTATATTATTATATTAAATACACCTACCCAAAATGCCACTATAATTTTTCGCCCATAAAGATAACTTAGTTTTTTATAGTGTCTGTATGCATAATATATTTCGTTAAAACTAATTTTCGTTGAAAGTTTTTATAAAGGTCTACAGCATATATTTTTTTTAGATTTTTCATTTTCTTATTTTAAAAGTTAGAGGGGGGGGGGGGGGGACACATTTTTTCACTTTGAAAGTGTATATCATTCAAACGGTTGACTTTGAGAAAAAATTGTTTTAGGAACCTCAATGTGATTTTTAAAGACCTATCTAACGATGCCCTGTAACGATGCCATTTCGTTCTAGCCTTAACTTAATTTGGAAAATAAATAGGTAGTAACAAACAAGTCTCCCGGAACCATTATTTTATTTTGTTTCCAATATTTATTAAACGAGTGCGGCGGTTCCGACGTTCCGGCGACTCGAGTGCTGCCGGACTAGGAGCCCCGTCACACTGGCTCTCCGGCGAAACTAACAACCACTACCACTTCTCTGCAACTCGGACTGAGTGAAGACTACCATATCCTTTTTAATACCTGCAAAATTAATGTTTATGTTATTTGTGTTTTGTGTCTTTTCTATACTTAGTCTTTTAAATTCTAAAATATTACCCGGCACAATTTGCCTGTTTCGTCCCCAAAACCTTTCGGCCCAGTTAACATTTTTACTTGCGTTTACTTATAATTATTGTATTTGTTTTCAACCATTCTCATTTCAACACACTATACACTATCCAAATATTTACTTATTTATAACAAATATCTACACTACATACACTTTACACACACCAAACAGACAGAAACACGATCGGCTACTATGGCTGGTTACAAATGTAATCGGTTCCCGATGCCATAGTAGCGGAGGCATTTCAAACACACACTTATTACTTACACACCCTTGGCTTTGGAGAGTATCTTTTGCCAAGATCCACTACACATTTTTTTCATATTTATCATCAAATTGTTATTTAATTCTTTTATTGGTATATTATAAGTCGTAATATTTATTTGCACGTTTTATGTCAATTGACATTGTCGGACGTTGTCATGTTATTTTATTTTCAAATCGATAATTTTTTCGATTTTACAAAACACGGAAAAGGTTTTATACCTTATTTTTATAACAGTGATTAAATACTTTTTAATTACATTTTCCCTACTATAATACCAAATATAAATATGGATATTTCACAATTAAATAAACCTGAAATTATTTACGAACTTAAATTACGTAATGCGGATTTTCAACCGACTCAAACTGCCATAGAATTACGTGAACTTTTAACTACTATTTTATCGGAACCGAATTTATACCCACCATCTTCATCAAGCCCGTATACTTTTATTTTAGATACGGAGGAAGTAACAAAATGTTTAGATATAATTGATGTAACCATATCTTCCTATCCTAATAGGAAAGCGAAAATATTACCTTATATTACCCACGTTCGTAATAGATTGTCTATAATAGAAATTGACACCGAAAATTCACCCCAGGACATTCAAGTTTATAAATCTCTTTGGGATCGACTTAAAACACTTGAACAACATTTCCGATCTCTCGTACCATCTTCATCAACAACTACCTATCATTCAACTGAATCTTTTCAAGAAAATGTTATTCCTAATTCATTTTTTGATACTTTAACACAAACTTTATCAAATATTGCAAATACTCGACCAAACACTGAGATTAAAAAATTCTCCTTCTCTGGCGAAGGTTGTCCTAGACAGTTTATCTTAAAAGTGGAAGAATTTGCTACTGCAAGGAATATTAGCCCTAGTACCTTATTTGCCCACATTTACGATATACTTTCGGGAATAGCTTTAGATTGGTTTAGAGCCAACAAAGATTTTATAAGGGATTGGGAAACTTTTAAAACCTCCTTCTATAAATATTTTGAGATTACGGATTATGATTACAAGCTCAAAAAATTTATAGATTCACGTAAACAGAAACATAACGAAAGAGTTATTATTTATTTTGCCACAATGGAATCTTTATTCCATAAACTTCATGAACCATTGACAGAAAAACAGAAAATTGAAATTTTAAGACGGAATTTGAGACCAGAGTTCGGTCACAGATTAGTACCTAATGATTTATCTTCAGTAAATACATTACTTGAATCTTGTAAATGGTTTGAAAACTGTTTAGAAGTTTCAAATTCTAACTCTAATGATTTTTCCGATATTTTACCTACCTCATCGAAACAAAAATATTTTCCAATGTCTCACAACTTTGATAATAGTAAACATTCACGTACCTACACGCCATCAACACCTATTCATGCAGTTTCTACTACTCAACAACGGAAAATATTTTTTTGTCCTCGTTGCCGAACAGATGACCACAACTTGATAGATTGCACTAGTACCAATAAAGTTTGTTTTCGTTGCGGAAAACAAAACGTTATTTTTACTAATTGTCCGAAATGTAATATTTCTCCAAAACTAATAAGTGAGAATCGTAGTAAGTCGAATTTCGACAAGTCAGATTGGGACAACTGGCTAAATACTATTAAAATATTTTTTTAAATCTTATAAAATTACTACACTTCTCTTTACAAATAATACTGATACCGAACGTCCCTACATTAGTATTAACGTCAACGGTTTATCATTATCCGGTTTATTGGATAGTGGTAGTGCAATTACTATTTTAGGCAATAACTCACATAAATTATTGCTTAAACATGGTTTTGTTATAAAACACAATAACATCATACACGGTACGGTTGCAAATGGTCAACCCATACGTTCCATTGGATATATTAACTTACCTACTATATATAATAATCAGTTCTTTAATATTACAGCGCACATTATACCTAGCATCTCTGAATCATTTATACTTGGCATTGATTTTTGGAAAGCTTTTAACTTAGCTCCCCAGATTCTTTCCAAAATTACTGTCCATAAATCTTCAAACGCTCCAACTTTCTTAATCAATACTACTGATAATAAATTGAGTAATTATAACAATCTTTCTGAAACTCAGCGCGCTATAGCTGATACTATCATTTATAATTTTAAGAACATTTCTACTGAAACTTTACCACTTGGTAAGACACATTTAGCTGAACATCACATTGACACCGGTGACCATCCTCCATTACGTCAACGATGCTATCGTTTATCACCTGAGAAACAAAAAGCTCTTCGCGAAGAAGTAGACAAAATGCTAGAACTAGATGTGATTGAACCTTGTGAAAGCCCTTGGCTTAACCCTGTTATTAAAAAAAATGGTACTTGGCGTTTCTGTGTAGACAGTCGTAAACTAAACGATGTTACCAGAAAAGATGCATATAAATTACCTTTTATTGCCGACATTTTAGATAATCTTAAAGATGCTAAATACCTGTCATCTATTGACATTGCAAAAGCTTTTTGGGAGATTCCCCTTCGTGTTGAAGACCGTCCCAAGACTTCGTTTCACGTCCCTAGTCGCGGAACATATCAATTTAAGGTTATGCCTTTTGGTCTCACTAATGCACCCGCAACTCAACAAAGGTTTATAGATAATCTTCTTTATAACGTTGACAGCTCCGTATTCTGTTATTTAGATGACATAATTATCGTCAGCAAAACATTTGACGATCATATTACCCTACTAAATAAAGTTTACAATAAATTAAAATCGGCTAACATCACTATCAACTTTCCGAAGTGCGCCTTCTTTCGAAGCGAACTTAAATACTTAGGCTATATAATTAACGAAAAAGGCTTACATACCGACCCTGACAAAATCAAGGCTATTCTAGAAATACAATCGCCTAAATCTGCTAAAGAAGTCAAAAAATTTCTTGGTACAGCGAGCTGGTACCGTCGTTTTATACCAAATCTCAGCACTTTGGCAGCTCCTCTCACAAAATTAACTTCAACCAGCAAAAAAGCACCTCCTTTTAAATGGACTTCTGCAGCAAATGATGCATTCAATTTAATAAAGCAAGCTTTAGTTTCTACTCCAATTTTAACTTGTCCTGACTTTACAAAACATTTTGCTGTTCACTGTGATGCGTCAGCATACGGGTTGGGAGCAATGCTTACACAGGAATTTGAGGGCATAGAAAAACCTATTGCTTACATGAGTAAATCCCTTACTCAACCTCAAAGGAATTACTCGATTACCGAACGGGAATTATTAAGTGTCATAACTGCTCTAGAACATTGGCGTTGTTATTTAGACAATGGCCAGAAATTTACTATCTATACAGACCATTCTGCCCTCCAATGGTTCTTACATCTCGATAATCCCACAGGTCGACTAGCCAGATGGAGTATTCGTTTATCCATGTTTAATTTTGATATGAAACATAAAAAAGGTAAAGAACATTTAGTACCAGATACCCTATCCCGTATTAAATCCATTAACGCCATTAATATTAATATGTCTAATTCCAATGATGATTGGTATAATACAATATTATCTAAATGTAAATCGAATCCATCTTCAACCCCTGATTATTCTATTAAAAACAATAATTTATATAAGTATACACGATCTAACACTCCATATCATTCTGAGTTTTCTTGGAAATTAGTTGTTCCTTTGGAACTACGTGATTCCATTATTGCCGAAAACCATTCTACACCTACTTTTTTACTCGTTATTTCGATTCATTATTTATAAATAAAACTTTTCTATATCTTTGTATTTTATATTGTTTCAGTTCCTTATTTCCATTACATACAAATAAAACAAGTCTCCCGGAACCATTATTTTATTTTGTTTCCAATATTTATTAAACGAGTGCGGCGGTTCCGACGTTCCGGCGACTCGAGTGCTGCCGGACTAGGAGCCCCGTCACACTGGCTCTCCGGCGAAACTAACAACCACTACCACTTCTCTGCAACTCGGACTGAGTGAAGACTACCATATCCTTTTTAATACCTGCAAAATTAATGTTTATGTTATTATTTGCAGCAATCAATTCCTTTTCCAGGTCTGAGATACGACTAAGAGCTCTGTCATAAGTGTTAAGCTGCTGGTCATAATCACGGATGTTGTCTCTTAGATGATCTCTTTCTACTAATACCTCCGTATACACAGAATGAAGTTGGGCCAACTCGCTCCTCAAAAGAGAATTCCTGTCAATAATCTTCTTAATCTCTTCTTCACTATCCTCACGTTCTTTTAAGAGTTGACAGCAGGTATCCCTCGAAGATTTGAGTTCTTGCAATGTCTGCCTCAACTTCAATTCGGTGCTTTGAGCGACTGCTTTGCGGGTCATCATTATGAATAATTTGCCTGAAATTATATTGTAACTTTTAATAAGTGATCTTAGAAGCTTAGTATTGTTGCTTTAATGAATATGTTCAATTATTTGTAATATTTGAATAAAAGAAACTCAATTTCAGTAGTATAACAAAAAAAAAAAAATTGTAAAAAGTGGGTAGTAGAAATTGTAAGTAAGTACTCAATAGATTTCACAATAAAAATGTTTTAAAGCTAAGCTAATTATAAGAAATTTTAATAAATCGGCCCACAAATGATAAGCAATGAACTCACAGACTTATTTAAATTCTACAATATACCTAAAGTACACTACACTCCACGCTATTGCCCACAGGTGAATACAGTAGAACGCTACAGCCCTACACGTATAGGTTTGATTAAAATTTTTTTTTTTCGTTTCACTTTGGGTAATGTGCTATATTTCTAAAACTGCCAACTATATTTCGTTCAAACCAATTTTCTTTGCAAGTTTTTATTAAGATCTACAGCATATTTTTTTTTCACTCTCTTATTTCAAAAGTTAGAGGGGACACACATTTTTTCACTTTGAAAGTGTATATCATTGCAAAATATTAAAACTTACTTTATTATATATGTCTATCAATATAATAAAAAACTAAAACTATCTATATACTTAATTCAGGTTCAAAATTTGTGACGACTCGATAGGGACTTTGGCGCGTAGTACGCGGCCGAGTAAGGTATCAAATTAAAGGTACTCGAGTCTATTTGTTCCGAAAACTATAAAATATACAAAATGTTAAACGTGATGATCACAAACTGCAATTAAAGATTTTCGCATAATTTGGAATTTTTTGTCGATCGACGAACCCGATTATCGGGTTGTAACCGCCCTAGTTTGTATATTATTTTTTAGTTTTTATGATCCTAATAGAATACAAAACAATAAAAACATAAGAGACCTTCAAACAATCATTTATTACAGAAATTCAATTAAACTAGAAGTATAAAAAATCTCAGTACTGTCCCTAATAATTTGGCCACGTCTGCGAGCAAGACGATTCGTGATGACTCTCGAAAACAACTTGTAAACATGGCTCAAAAGTGAGATGGGTCTGAAGTTCTTTACGGCTAAAGATTTTATTCTTTAAAAAGGGTGACAAGACCCGGCGGTCTTGTCACCCTTTTTAAAGAATAAAATCACCTCACTTATATTCCATGCTCTTGGCGTTTTGCCTTCGACGATAACAGAATTGAACAGCTTCTGGAGGACTTTGAGTATCGGCTTACCGCCCGCTGTCAGAAGTTCCGCAGTAATTCCATCGCCGCCCGCCGCCTTGTTGTTTTTTAGTTGCTTGAGAGCCATACTAATCTCGTACAGGCTGACGTCCGGGATATCTTCGGTGAAGTGTCGGGTAAGCTTGGCTCTGGGGTCTTTAGCCTTGCTTTCAACAAGTGTCTGCGTAGAATATAACTGCCCATATAAACTCTCGATCTCCCTCAGGATTTCAGGTTTCGTATAAATGATGCGACGGTCGTCGGTTTTCAGCTTCGTCATCTGGCTTTGCCCAATAGACAGATCTCTCGCGAACACTTTGCTTGCACACTAGCCTCTTCGTATTAAATTGGGGAAGGTCGCTTGCCAAAGACTTAGAGATCTGCCTATTTAGCTGCCGATAACGATGAGCATCCGCTGAGTTCTGAAGCCTCATTTCACGTCTCTGATCCACGAGTAGGAGTGTGTGGTCGGTTTCTTTAACTTGGTACTGCGGTTCTTAAAGGTACCCTACCGTACGGACAGTGTCCACCACCATGTTGTGTAGATCGTCCACATCAATGCTGTTCTCAAGGGCTTCGAAGCGGTTTTGGAGCTCGAGTTGAAACTCTCGGGGTTTTGGATATGGGCCGGTAATGGTCGGAGCGTAGATTTTATCAGTCTCGATCTTTCCAGCTTTACGTTGATATTCAATGTGCCACGTACTAATCGGTGATCACTCCCCGTCTTAACGGTGTTGATCACAGTGACATCATTGAATATCTGCTTCCTCGTCGACATGATAAAATCTGTCTCATTTTTTACTGTACCGTCCGGACTGATCCAGGTCCAGTTTCAGCTTTCCGGCTTTTTGAAGAAGGAATTCATCATAAAGATCTCCTCCCTCTCCATATCTTAATTTATCATAGATATAAAATTTATGATTTTTGTATTTTTGCATTTTTCAATGCTATTTTTATACTTATAATAAATTTTAAATTGAAAAATATTGAAAAAAAAACAACAACAACAAAAACGGGACCATCCCACCCCATCTGAGAATTCACTAGTGGCCGAGTTTTATTTTTGCAATTATTCTTGGTTTCTTTCCAATATTTCTCTATTTAAATTTTATCATGTATACAAATAGTATATTTTCTTTTTTAATATTTATCACATAAAAATAGCATTGTGAAGTTCAAAATTAAAAAGTTATAATTAGATGGCTGTTTCATCTTTATCGATAGTCAAACATTTGTAAAAATGGTTCTTTCGAATGCGAAAATATTAATTCTCTCCTTGATGAAACGACGTTGGCCAGCACCGTAGAAAAGTGAATATACTAGAAAAATTCGACGTGTTCTCATAGGTCTCTGTAGCATAATTGGTTAATGCATTGGATCGGATTCCCAAGGATGCAGGTTTGAATCCCGTCAGAGCGACATGAGACAAGTTGTTTTTTTCTAGAATATTTTCTTGTTTAGTATTTATCACATGTAAATAGCATTGTTAAAGGCAAAATTATAAAGTTATAAGTGATATTGTATTTAGGTTCAATGGACTTTGGTGAACAACAGTACAAAATGAACAAAAGTATTCTCAATGATTTGTTGTCTAGAAGCACGTAGCGTTATATGTGTCCAGTCCAATGTACAATGTGTTTTTTTATGTCCAAAAAAATATTTTTTTACATGGTCTGATTAAAACCCTAAAGTTATGGGATATAAAACAAAGTTGTAAATCTAGGTATATCTAGGCCATGGAATTATAGGTCGTAGCCTAACAACGAATAACGTAGCTTCAATTGAAAAATCTGGTGTGTGGCGTTAGCCTGAGCCGATAGTCATAACTGATGTCACATCATCTGCCAAAAAGTATTGAAAATAGTGTAATCACCGGTTTTATCCGTCGACATCAAGGAGAATAACCCCCGATACCATTTGAAATGCTCGTAACTCTAAGAAAAGGATCGGTTAGTCGTGCCCCCAGATAAATTATTGCGTTTTAATCTCCGAAAAAATATATCAATGTTTAAAAATAAAATTGATTACGTCAGTACATTGTATTATAAATATTAAGCTTAACTATAAATCATATTATTAGACCTTACATAAATATTGTTTTATTGTTGCTTGTGATTGTGACGTCCATCATTATCGCGGAAATAAAACATAATAATTATTTGACGTCTTTCTGTAAAGTTCATACCACAGGGAGAAATGGTGCCTACATCGGAGTAAAAAAAAATTAGACCATATTTTTTAGTGATCCCTAGTGAGAACGATATAGCTGAATACCACGAGGGCTATAGGTATGTCGCGAGTTGAAAGCTAGTTCTGTATAATACATACATACATACTACATACAAAATACATAGAAATATACAAAAACATTTTAAATTGGTTTACATTTACTTAGCCAATTTTATTATATTATTACTTAATCAATAAGTTGGTGATAACTTGATTAATAATCGTGTAATTATTGTACAAGCGTTGTTCTTGCAGAAACCGGATTGCGTAAAGCCGCGATTGTGAAAAATTTGAATTGTGCAGAAATGCGCATTGGAAAAACTGAGATTGTGATCAGTGTCGCCTGATTCTTCTTTGTAATGGCGGTGCCCTTTTGGATTTTGCCAATGTCAAGACGATAAGCGTTAGATGTTTATTAAAAGTTCTTTTGTCTAGCCGTCTATTATCACAAACTAGGAAGCATAGATACGTAAGCAACTAAATTATCGATCGATAAAGATACCTTTTGCACTCGTGATTGTAAGCCAAGTAAATTTGGCTTACAACCGGCCTTGCTAGTGAATCCACACAAAATCGGGAGTTTTTGTATCACTGTCCAGGCACTCGCTAATCGCCACTGTATTTGACCCATGTAAATCGGGGATTAAGGCATGTAAATAAGCCTGCCATCAATCCAAACGATGAAGAACTCATCGTCAAAATAATCAAACCAATCGTAACCCGAATCAAAACCTTCAAATAAATTACATTAAGGTGGTACGACTTCCATACAAACAAACATTGCACATTAATTGGTTCATCATACATTAATAATTCATAAATACATGTGCAACTAACTCGTTTCAGTTATTTGTTTGCGCGAAATTATTGAAAAAAAATACTTTCATACATAAGCTATATAAATGCGATGGGTCACACATACATACGTAGAATTATTGAAATTATAAGATATTAGTATATTCGTGGGGTTTATGTATGAATGTACATTTTTTTAATAATTTCGCGCAAACAAATAACTGAAACAAGTTGTTGCGCATGTATTTATGTATTATTAAGGTATGATGAACCAATAATTGTGTAATGTTTGTTTGTATAGAAGTCGTACCACCTTAAGGCCGTTATTCTTCACATTAACTTGGCTAGACCGAAAGAACTTGGTTAATGTTATCGAAAACTGTCAGAGGATCGTTTAAATACATAATTTTATTTTATCGTTCCTGCATAATTTGACGTTGATTAACGATAGTCACGAAAGTGGGCCAAGGATTTATATAGGCCCCGATAAAATCTGGGTTTGATTGCTCGCCCCCTTGTTTTTTGGAAATTCTTATTAATAACTTTTTGTCGTGGTGGCAAATTTTTTCAGAAATAATAATTCAAAAATATTTGTATACTTGCTCATTAGCAGATATTTTTTTTTATGAACAACGGAGACTCTTAGCCATCATCATACCTGATGTTAAGGCTGAAGATGGAAGCGAGCCTCTCCTGGAGTCCTCAATCACTGAGGTACAGAGGGCTATCTCATCTCTAACTGCCTGAACACAATAATGCTGGTAACATTGTTGTTACGGTTTCGTACTTTAAAAAGATAAATTGGCTATTTCGCTTGCTATGTGCCTGTCTGTCTTACTTGATTATCTATTCTATACTATATATACTAATATTATAAAGAGGAATGATTTGATTGTTTGTTTGTTTGTTTGCTTTGAATAGGCTCAGAAACTACTGAACTGATATGAATGAAATTTTTACACAGATTGTAGATAGCCTGTTTATGAACATAGGATACTTTTATCCCGATATTCCCACGGGAACGGGAATCACGCGCGTTAATTTGCTATTGGCCGCTAGTTATTTATATAGTTGGATAATCTCCAAATCTTAGACTTCTTCATATTAGGTATTTTTTATCGACTTAGTATTTTTTTTAAAGCATCACCAATGCTGGCTTTCACACATTTACTTCATTTCACGGCATAAAAGACCGGCGACCGGGCAACTCCCTATACTAATGTAATACCAAAATGATTTGAAATTGTTATTCGGATTAAGACAATATCTAGGAATTCTATTTCAAGTATCTAGGTTTCCATTAAAAAAATAATCCTAAATACTAACCCAATTAAAAATAAATGCGAATTGCACTTTTGTATGAAAAAAGTTAATTGGCATTTTTATATTGGGTGGATATTTTGGTTTAATAAAAACCTAGATAAATAACATCACAAGTGCAGTCAATCATGTTAAAATTTTCAATCATTTTGCTATTACGTTTGTATGGGAGACCGACACGTGTCGCGGGCCTCATAATATAAAAATCAAGTCAGGTACCACAGTATAACTCTTCGATAATATTCCACTCGGATCCGAGTTATGGCAGTGAAGTGTTAATTATGTTTAACAATTTGTATAAGAAAATAATAAATAAAGTACCAAACTACATAAACGATATGAAAACGACTTTATTTGAATTATATATTTTTGGATCAGAAAATTATTCGCAATAGTGAAAAAGACAGGTGAAAAAATTATTTGTCTGAATTCTATTCAATCTCCGTTTGGAATGTGCGTTTACATAATCGTGCTCATATAAATATTAAATAATGATAATGTTTCTGGGTATT
Source organism: Chrysoteuchia culmella (assembly GCA_910589605.1). Taxonomy (NCBI): domain Eukaryota; kingdom Metazoa; phylum Arthropoda; class Insecta; order Lepidoptera; family Crambidae; genus Chrysoteuchia; species Chrysoteuchia culmella. Next base: position 17,260,879 of record OU342653.1, read on the forward strand.
TGGAGCATCTAAAAGTCACAAAAACACTTTAATGATGTCAAATTGTGATTTGAGTATATGGGTCAATAGTATTATCAAGCACTATGTTCTTTCGTTTCTTGTTAGCCATAAGATTAAAGTAAGATTTGTTGTAAACATCTTTGATATTTTATCCCAATCCTAACTAATATTATAAATGAGAAAGTATGTTTGTTTGTCCTTAAAGACGCTATAACTAAGAAACCAATCGACTTGATTTTAAACATAGAGTTCGTTGAAAGGACGTAGAGTATCATAAGCTACTTTTTATCCCGATATTCCCACGGGAACGGGAACCACGCGGATGAAAACGCGAGCGGAAGCTAATCTTTAATAAAACTTAAAAAAACTAGTATGAAATAACCCTGAAATTGCGAATTAATAGTTATCATTAGTTATCACTCTCATAATTTTTTAAGCAGCTGATTTGTTGTCGTGATTTATTCAAAAAGGTTTTTCGTTAATATCAGCCCTTTTTTATGTTTTTAAAAAGAAGTTGTTTAAATTTTAATAAAATAAAATAAGTTATTATATGCGTTATCCACTATTTTTTCATTCACGGTATCATGATCTAAGTCTGTGGTTCCCAAAGTTGTCTGGGCTATACCCATCTAATACAGGTTTCCAAACTCGGGACCTACCTCTTGGCTGCCTTAGGGAAAGGGGGCCCGAAATTTGTAATTCTCATATACCCTAGTCTAGGGCCTCGTCTCTAAGGCCTAGTGACGAGTTCCGAGACTACTTATTGCAGTCTTTTTGTTTAAAATTCGTCGAAAGTCGTTCTACAGGACCCACATAATATTTGCTCACGTACCACCAGTGGGTCGCGACCCATAGTTTGGGAAACCCTGATCTAAGTTACACTCTTTATTTCCATTTTACGATACAGCAGCTAAATATTTATCTACTTAATAATGCTACCATTAAAATTGTGATTTAATGTAATTAAAAGCTCCCTCAGTAGCTATAAAAATAATTAACAAACTCAGAAAACATACCATCCTTGGTCTTTATAAGAAATTAATGTAAGTTACTTTATCTGACTCCCGCAAGAAAATTTAATATGAGCAAATATGTCCCTGTCATAAGCAGTAGTTGAAAAAAACAAAATAATTGGACGTATATGGAAGAACATCTTCACAAGAATGTTAATAACACTAGGAATTTTCCTGCATAGGAGCAACCACCCCTTGTCTTTCTAATAAAGTGATCCCCTTCTTTGCTTTTTCTACCATATTAACTTTATTTTTAGGAACGAGAAAGGGTTCTGAAACGTCATCCTTATACGCTGGAAAATCTTTTCTTACTTTCGAGAATGGTTTTCTTTTTTGTTTTTTCTTGACTTTCTCTCAGCTCACTTACCTACGTTAGTACCTAATTGTATTCTTTGGTAGTATTAGGTAAGATATGATAAGTAATTATGTGAAATGTGTTTTTAATATAATAAATTATAGCCAATCCTAATCATAACTAAAATTATGAATACGAAAGTGTGTTAGTTTCTCCTTTCTTAACGCCCTAACTAAGCAATCAATCGACTTGATTTTTGGCATAGAGTTAGTTGAAAAGACGTCATACATCTATCTACCTATCTATACTAATAAAACAATACCGTGACTGACCGACAGACAACGCAAAGCTCAAATGGCTGGATGCTTAACGATCACGAGCACTAAGAAAGGATTTTTTGATATTCCCACGGGATAGGGATTATATTGTAATCTAATTCCTCGCGGACGAAGTCGCGGGCGGAAAGCTGGTCCTAACTAATTTTTTTTTTTTCGTTCCTTAGAACAGGCTAGGGTCATAGACCATACTGCCTCGTCATTAGTAGGTATCTTTTCTTGAGTGAAGTTTTATAAATATAAATTCATTAGTTTGGTCCTAACTAATATTATAAATGCATAAGTATGCTTGTTTGTCCTTCCATCACTCCATAACAAAGCAACTAAACGACTTGATTTTTGGCACAGAGTTAGTTGAAAGGTCGGAGAGTAACATAGGATATCCCGTCACGGCGACATGAGACGAGTTGCGTTTTTCTAGTATATTTTCTTATTTAATATTTATCACATAAAAAAGCATTGCAAAATGTAAAATTAAAAAGTTATAATGTTGTCTGTTTCATCTTAATCGATTGTTAAACATTAGAAAAATGTTTCTTTCGAATGCGAGGATATTTCTCTCATTGATGAAACGACGACGGTGGCTAACACCGTAGAAAGGTGAATATACTAAAAAAATTCGACGTGTCCTCATAGGTCTCTGTAGCATAATTGGTTAGTGCATTGGGGCGGATTCACAAGGATGCGGGTTCGTATCCCTTCAGGGCGACATGAGACGAGTTTCTGTTTTCTAGTATATTTTCTTATTTAATTTTTATCACATAAAAAGCATTGCAAAATGTAAAATTAAAAAGTTATAATTATATGGCTGTTTCATCTTATTCGATCGTTAAACATTAGTAGAATGTTTCTTTCAAATGCGAGGATATTTCTCTCATTGATGAAAGGACGACGGTGGCTAACACCGTAGAAAAGTGAATATACTAGAAAAATTCGACGTGTCCTCATAGGTCTCTGTAGCATAATTGGTTAGTGCATTGGGCCGGATTCACAAGGATGCGGGTTCGTATCCCGTCAGGGCGACATGAGACGAGTTTCTGTTTTCTAGTATATTTTCTTATTTAATATTTATCACATAGTAGCATTGTAAAATGCATAGGTAATTAAAAAGTTATAAATAGGATATCCCGATATTCCCACGGGAACCACACGGGTGAAAATTCGGGCGGAAGGGTCTAGGAAGGTATACAATCAAAATGTTTTAAATTTTTATAGTAAAACTAAATAATAATAATATTTAGTTTTAATAAAGCCCTTTCTTCCGAACTTGCAACCACTTTGCAGGTACAAATTTCCAGGGTTTGTTTAATTAAAGTATGTCTCGCAATTCGTTGTGCCTCTTGGCATAGGCCTCCTCCAGCTCTCTCCACTGAACTCTATCTTCTGCTACTCTGGTCCAATAAGGTCCCAAGGTTAGGCGGATATCGTCATTCCATCTTGTTTTTGGACGCCCCTTTCTTCTAATGTCCTCTCTTGGATACCATAAAGTTACTTGTTTGCTCCATTTGTTTGTTTAGCAACGCAGCATATGTCCTGTCCACATGGTAAAACTGGACAGGACACATAGTAAAACTACTTACTAGCATATCTGAGCAATGTCAACACGCAATGTCAAGTGCGAGGTTAGCGATATCTAGGTCAGTCGCGTAGCGTCAGTATATACGGAACAACTTGGTCTTATCATACGAGATAGAAGTTCAGATAAAACGTAATTCGATGACAATCATGATATGGGTTTAATTGTATATTTATGTTGAAAACCAAATTAACTATAATTAAAATATTCAAAATAAATAGCTAGACATAAGCCGAAGACGAATGGCAATGAACTTTCGGGTAGAATATACTTATAAGTTTAAACTAATGGTCACTAACTACCTAATCTATACCTACCCTACGCTTGAACATATTGTTTGGATTATTTTAATTTGATGATATTTATTATTATTTTTGTTTAAGTACAGTCAACAGCAGTTACAGGTTTACACTTTGGCCTTGAGAGCCCCCTTACGATTAGCGGCGGTTTTCGTAGTCTTTCAAGCTGTACGTGCTGTTTTTTTTTACCTCAATAGAGTTCAGTCTCAAAAAACTCAAAAAAATACATTTCGATTGTTTAATAATGTAATTTGACGATCATAACAATCCTCAACTCCGCAGCTCAATTTCAAAAGTAATGAAGTAAAATTGACCTCATTGCTTTCAATTGCAAAAAATGTTCGTTGCACTTTGACCTATACTATAACAAAGGTTGATCTTTGTCCGCTTAGTGAGTTCCCTGCCACGTGCCACGTGTACGCAGAAGCAGCGTGCTTGCAAACGTGCGCGCGACGATGCAACGCATATGCAACACGCACGCGTTGTCAGCGTGTATGTGACTGCGAATAAGGAAACGGTAGAGTGCCTATGAGAGTGCCACTCGGTATCGGTACTTAACCGTGGAGATCGTATATGTTGGCCACATCACAGTCCAGTCTCTGCCCTGCCTACAAACGGTCGCACAAAAATGACGCACTCACACAGACACAAATACGCGCCGCTACACGCGTGCTCGCTACTGTTTCAGGCTCGGGATACAGTGAAAACTAGTGAGATCTGTGTAGTGATAGCGACCGCCGCATGTGTGTGTGAGCGTGTCATATTGGCCTAGTGCAACGACATGCGTCATTTTGACATTTAAAATATTAAACATTTTAAAATACTAATATTACATTTATAATATACTACCACATTAAAGTAATAGCATCGCTTCCTTGAAATGCTAAGTAATTGTAATAGTTCCGATGACCATTTGTGGTCTTCATCATCAGTTCCACTTCATCTAATGGGGATTTCCGGAAGCATATGTATGACCTACTATAGAAAACACTGAAATCACTATAGGAGTGCCTATAATATTTGAAGAGTTCCCTGGATTTCTCCAGGATTCCATCATCAGATCCTGACATAATGACAATGGTGGTTCCATTGTCATTATGCAAGGATCTGATGATGGGAAGTAAGTATATCCTTTCAAACAAAAAACTATTACTCAAATCGATCCAACTGTCTTCTAGTAATCGAGTAACATAAAAATTTAAAAAGGAATCCGATGAATTGAGAATCTCCTCCTTTTTTGAAGTCGGTTAAAATAAAAACAGATCATTTGATACATATTTGATACACTACGGCTAATACAAAATGTCATTTTTAAACAGTTCCGAACTCAAAGGCTTGAATCGTACGGAAATTTGACAGTTCTGCAAAGCCTGACCTGCTGTTGACTGTACCATTTTTTCGGTAGAAGAATTTGGTTATGAACTGACTTTTGATTTTGATTTGCCATATAAAATACGTACTTTATATATACACTAAGTTATATGATATTAGAGTTAAATGTTTAATATAAATTATTCGTTTTTACACAAAAATATGGTGATGGTTATAATTGCGTCATTAGCTTTTCTATAAATATTAAATATTACGTTTCTGTTTTATTATCAACTGATGTTTATATTTATTATAACAGATCAAGAAACTTTAGATAAGCGATGTTCCAAAGGGCTTTTTGCGTATTTAGAATTCATACCTACGAGGCTACGACTGGAATATTATCACATTGCGAATGTACGAGTACTTTATTTATTGAATTGATATTTTATTGTATTTCTGTCAACTTGAAATCGGCTAAAAATTAAAAACATAATACCATTTTTATTCTTGGATTGTTTCTGGAATCGATAAAAGAAATATGTGATTTTTACGCCCCTTGTTTTGTCAGTTAAAAAGGAAAATAAATGAGGGCAAAAAATATTTTAATTATAAAATACAAACAACACCTTATTATAGGTACTTACCCTGTTTTGAAATGTAAACAACGAGGTACGTATAAGAATTTAGAGGACGATTAAATATTATTTATTTTCCATATTCTACCGGTGCCAGTATCAGAATCCAAGCTATTGGGTATCCGGCTGAGTGCTGTTAATGGAACCGCTCTGCAGTAACTGAATATTGACTAGCAAACGTCTCCAGTGTTAAACCCTCGATTCATGGCTATATAAAACGACAAATAGACAAATAAGTTATTATTACAAAATTATTAATTTATAGTTATTTACAAGAAACATACAGGAAAATAAATACATGAAAGGTTAGAGAATCATTCTAGCAAAAAAAAAAATTATCATATTACACCGTGACTTATATGAAGGGTATGGTTAAAAAAATAAGATTTTCCTATTTACTTATTTTATAAGGAGCTAAAAAATAAATTAAAGACATGGAAAAAAATCATGCGAGCATTCTGTTTTTATCTAATTACGATTTTTTTCTTATTATTATAACACTTATTACGTGATAAAACGTAGGCGTATCGAATGACAATGACTAGTAACGTGTGAATTATACAACTGTTGTTAATAATTAGAATTAAAGTTTATAGGAAAATTACGATTGCTAATCTGCATGCGGCTGTGTCGTGACACTGCTTACAACTCACAACCGTTACTGGAATAATAAAATAAATGTGCAATAGGTTAACTTCAGTAGGTAAAGTCAGGGAACTTAGAGGTATACCAGTAGATATTTTTTATAGTAGTTTGTATCAAGACTTCTTTTTTTGTATTTGGTTCAAAATGTACTTCCATGCGTTTAGTAGGTAGTTATATTCCCCACAAATTTTAATCTGATCTACCGAGATTCGAATCCAGGACCTCAGAGTAGGCGACACCTTGAAACCGGTGTACGTACCACTCTTCCACGGAGGTCGGCAAAACTAAGTTAAATTGAATTTGGGTTGGATGGGAATGACATGTTTCCTTATAGAAACAAAGTTTCTAAACAATAAAGAGAAAAAAGAAACCCTCATGTGATAATGGCGTGAAGGTATGTAAATATCTACAGATAAATAAATCCTTTCTTCTGAAAATAGTATTGTTATTGTGGACAGTGTGACGTAGTCAATAAGCACCATTTATAGGGTCGATTCACACCTGTATTGTAAACATTGTGACGTCACAATGTTTTCATCCGCTGTTTATAAGACAAGCACAGTATTTACACATTTAATCAATGCTAATTAGTAAATGTTAATTTGATTACAACTTTTAATTTTCATTTTACAATGCTATTTTTATGTGATAGTCTAGTCTCATGTCGCCCTGACCGGACGGGCGACATGAGACTAATTGCTTTTTTAACCGACTTCAAAAATGGAGGAGATTTCTGAACCGATTTCCGTAATTCTTTTTTTGTTCAATGCAGAATAGTTGCCAATTGGTCTCATAAAAATTTGGTTTAGTATGACTCAGTAGTTTTTATGTTATAAGCATTTATATATATCATTTCATTGTTAACTTTGACGATGTAATGTTTACGATAATTTTGTTTATAATGTTCATGAAACCTTACCTATCTAATGTAGGAAAACCCTCTACCACGGAGGTCGGCAAAACTAAGTTAAACTAAGTTAAACTCAAAGTAAAAAAACTGCGTTACAAAAACCGACTTCAAAAACTAAAAAGCAAAAAATAAGCGTTTTGAAGTCGGTTTTTTTAACGCAGTTTTTCTAGTATATTTTCTTGTTTAATATTTATCACATGTTAATTTGATGTTATTCTGTATCTGAATGCATGGCGGAACGATCATGACTCTTACATAAAAGACTGATATAGGTACAACCATTTGACAAATAGTATTGAAAGTTTGTACTTTTTATGTAATTTTTTATGCGAATTTAACGACCTTGGTAGAGTGGTACGTACACCGGTTTCAAGGTGTCACCTACTCTGAGGTCCCGGGCTCGAATCCCGGTAGGGGCGAATGTTTGTATGATGAATACGAGCATTTGTACCTAAGTCATGTCATGTTTGTATGTATTTCTACACATAAATACTTATAAATGTATAATTATATGTATCCTTACCCTAGTATCTCATAACACAAGCCTTACAGTGCTTACTTTGGGGCTAGGTTAATTGGTGTGAGTGTAAGGATTATTTATTTATTTAATTCGCATGCGAATTGAATATTATTTAAATAAATAACTTTTTATAAAAAATTAAAACTGACTTCAAAAAACTAAAAAGCAAAAAATAAACGTTTTGGAGTCGGTGCCAGTCAAGGCATTCTACTTTGCGGTCCCACTAGGTATTTTATTTTTATTGCTATGGCTGGCACCGACTCCAAAAGGTTTATTTTTGGCTTTTTGAAGTCGGTTTTCATTTTTTTATAAAAAGTTTTTTATATCACAATTTTTAAAGGTAGAAGATGTCCCGTGCCTACGCTAATAACCTTATGGCAACTCTTTATCACCTTTTACAAAATGCTGCTTTTCCCGGTGCAGGGACGTTACTTATTGAGGAGTTCTCTCGATACCACCCTCCAACTCTTAACTGATATGAAGTTTAACGTTTCACCACCAGGTAACCTAAATAACTTGAAAGAATACAACTCAAGGTCTATTGGTGCATGCAGTACTTAAAAACATGCTTTTACTCCTAAGCGTTAAGAAGTTCTACCTTTCATCATCAGCTCAACTAAATAACCTGAAAGATTGCAACTATATTTTTTTTAAGTATCAACGATATGTAAAGAATTATCCTCCAACTCCTAACCATTGAGGAGTTGTACCTTCCATCACCAGCTCATCATCATGTGATGATAAAATAACAGATGCAAATACTTGAAAAACTTTAGGAAATATATAAAACACGAAAATACCTATAAAGTTTAAGGGTTTTCCTCGATTTCCCATGGATTCCACCATCAGATCCTGACTTGGCAACAATGAAATCACCTCAGGAGTATACTCTTTTAAATAAAAAAATAATCATTGAAATTGGTCAATAGTTCGCGAAGATATTGACGATTGAAGATAGTGAGTGTGAATAATTAACCTTCACTTGTATAATACCCTATTTTCCGCAAAAGTCAAAGTCAAAGTCAACAATATCTCCACCTCTGATGTAATAATATAGATACTTTGTATGTTTCAAAATGACATTATTGTGTTTTTTTTACCTTTAAAAGCATTATGTTTATTTCAATGCTGGCAGTCTGTCATAAACAACGTTACCATACAAGAAATGATAATTTAGTGAGTAAGCTTCTTGTACTCCATAGTTACACAAAGCAACTATTCTTCCTATAAGTTGAATAAATATTTGTGACGTCATTTAATGTTTTTCTTTCTTTATTTTGTTTTTAGATATTTGCTTCCTGACGACCTGTTTAGCGTAATACAGATAAATAAATAGCATCTTCGTGTAAGGGTGCGTATATGTATAGCATTGTGAAATGCAAAAAAAAAATCATAAAAAAGACATAGTTGTTTAAAAAGTGCGAATAATAGCTGGCACCGACTCCAAAATGCTTATTTTTTACATAAAATTTATCATAAACTATGTTAAACAAGAAAATATACTAGAAAAAAGCAACTAGTCTCATGTCGCCCTGACATGAGACTAGTTGCTTTTTTCTAGTATATTTTCTTGTTTAATATTTATCACATAAAAATAGCATTGTAAAATGCAAAATTAAAAAGTTATAATTAGATGGCGGTTTCATAGTCAAACATCTGTAAAGATGTTTCTTTCGAATGCGAGGATATTTCTCTCATTGATGAAGCGACGGTGGCCAACACCGTAGACCGGTGAATATACTAGAAAAAGCAATCCCAAAGAAATTTTTGTAAGGCAATCCCTAGAAGATTAAATTGATTTGCGCAATATTACGAATTGTGCAATTATTATGAGCGTTTACAGTTAATATTAACCTATTATAGATATGTGCTCTCTCGGCACATATCTATAATAGGTTAAATGCAATACATGATATTAATAATATGGAACTCAAAATCTGTAAAGATCTTTTAAATAAATGGTTACTTACACTAGATTATGAAGACACTGAGGCATTTAAATTAATTGCAGATATATTATGTATAGGTGTGAGGTGGGAATTTAAATTTATATATACACGCACTCACACACACACACACACACACACACACCACACACTCACGTACATACACAAACACACACATACACAAACACACACAGAACATATACACACACACACAGGCGAAAGATCGGTTTTGGATTGTAGTAGTTGTAAGTAGTTTAAATCAAATTAGCTATCTTAATTTGGCTATGATTTTGTCTGTTTAATTTGTCTATCTGAATTTTTGTATGATTGTGTTTTTGAAGAGCGGGGCCTCCTGACACAGGCATTTCAGAATGCCTACTAGGTTGGTTCCAATCACTGTTCACAGCTTTGTAAATCCGATGGACTGTAATAAAGGATTTTTGATTTTGATTTTTTTTTTGATATTGAAGATGGCACACGAATCACGATTAAGCAAAAGTTTGACCGAGTTTAATTTTTATCATACAATTTTTTTCATTACACCGAGTAGGGTCTGTATTGCACAATATTTTTCATTCTGTATTTACTATACAATACTACCGCCTCTGTGAAATAGCAGCAGCAAAGAGTATCACGATGGTGATAAAAATAATGAAAAGAAAAGAAGAAACTCATTTAATATTGTTGTCTTAATACAAACAGATGTTCCAGAGGTAACTATAGACTAGTACAACTATGAAGTTTGATGTGCTATCGACTGCTCGTTGTTTTTTTAGTTACTTATTACGTAATAGAAAAAAAACAGCCCTTGATAAATTTCTTGCCGGTTCTTCTCGTTACAAGGTCTCCCGCTGTACCGATGGTTTGTGAACTGATGGCGTAGCTTCTTTGACATTCACAAGTCTTTGTTACAGCCTAGACCAGCACCCCGACCGCCTAACGGTATGACTTGTGGTATCGCTATAGCTTTCAAACCCCTACAAAGGCTCTTGTTGAGGCTATCACTTTTATACTAAAAATGCAATAGTGAATCCAATAGATGTATAGACATATATAGGAATTAGACAAAAACCCTATCGTTGAAGAGTTTTATGAGAGTTTGAAGTTTGATAGCTATAGCGATAGCACAAGCTATACCGTTAGCGGTCGGGGTGCAGGGATGGCGAACCAATGGCAAGCGTGTGACACAAAATGTTGGGCACGTCACCGACCACAAAATATGCACTGCGAAAAAAAAGTGTGAAGTACCTTTATGACGGGCTAACGTGAATGATGTAGTAAATAAATATCATGAAGGTATAGGTATAACTAGAGCTAACATTCCGAACACCTACTTGAAGCAAAATTTTATGTAAAATTTTGCTTCAAGTAGGTGTTCGGAATGTTAGCTCCTGTTATACCTATATCTTCATGATAAATAGTTTTGAGTTGAAAGTATTTATTATTATTTTCCCAATAATCACAAAAGCAAAATTATTTGGTGGCACGTCTATGACCACATTAATAATTTCTTTATAAAAATGGCACTTCGAAATATAAAGGTTCGTCATCCCTGGCCTGGACTGTATAAATGATATTGAGTTAGAGTTTAATTATATATTCACACCAATAGATATGTTATACTTAACTATATTGAACTCACAAGGTACTCGCATAATAGACTGATCAAGATGAACACAAATATAAACAAATACTTTAACTATATTTTATGGTATGTTTGTTAATATCAATATTTTGACACATATTCATAATACCAGCACCATAGTAACTAACTAAAACTAAATAATACGACACAAACTATAAAAATTACTAAGTAATTGTTTTTCTCGGATAAGGTCATCATGCTAAGATTATTATTATATCTAGAAAATAGTCGTTCGTTCAACTATACCTAGTGGATAAAAAAAATATTACACGGTTCAAAATGTCTAACACAAACAAGTCAAAGATTAAGTAAAATACTGATATGGTACAATAAACAACATTCGACAGTTATATGACGATTCATAACATGAAACACACCCACAAAAACAAAACATTGATTTGCCCTGACTTTTTCTGTAATTTTGTAGAAAATAAGTTTTCTTAATTTTTGTTGAGGTATTCCTCGAAGGGCACCTATTTTCAAGCGAACTTAACGAAGCGCACCTAAATTATTCCTCTAAGCAATTAATCAATTAAAACCATAACAAGTTTCTTCCTCGAAGCGCACCTATATTCAAATTTTGAATAGTGATGGGTAATAACTGAAAATAACGGATATCAAGTAAAGCACGTTATTTTTTTAGATTTTGCAACAATTCAAAGTTAGTGACGTAACCCACTTTGAAGTTAAGTATAGTGTTCCTAAGCGGGCAATACCTATTTTCCTACAATTTCGACAACTTTTGTTGTCTCACGCTGACTTTATACGCTAGGCAAAAGCAAGATGCTTATAGTTGCCGGCCACACATTTGAGCAAAAATATATGTTTAGGAGCACCATACTATAACATAATATAAATAAAACAGCGTTTAGCGCAGGGCTACGGATTTAAAACCAGACATCGGAAAACTTCACAGACAACCAATACAAACAAAATATAGCCATTATTTTATATTAATAATATTAAAAGGATTAAAAGTCCGTAGTCCAATCGTTCAGATGGAAAGTTTTATTAAACAATTGTCGCTTTTATAATAAACCCACTTGAAGCCAATGGAATATTCTAGAGATAACAAATTCATGGAAATATTCAGTGTCGTAACTACATCGATTACATCACAGTTAGTTTTATCTGTATTATTATCTTTTTTACACGCGGATGTCAACTGTATTATAGGTATCTGACAAAAAACAAACATTAGTATAATAACTACCTTAAGTACCTATTAGAGTTAAAAACATTGTGACATATTAATGAAACTAAATATTTGACTATACTAACATTGCCAGATATCAGTTTTACAAAATCTTATTATGTTGTAAATGATTCCCACATGATTTTAACAAATCATTTAAATACGTCATGGTCCGAGATAAGTTGATATTTTAATCATTTCAGAAACAACGAAGATAATGAAAAAATTATAATCTAATAGTTATAATAATATTTATGATTTTATGATTTTGTAATTTTTGCATTTTTCAATGCTATTTTTATACTTATGGTAAATTTTAAATAGAAAAATATTGGAAAAATTAACTCGGCCACAAGTGAATTCACTTGTGACACTTGTTCCAGCCTGAGAATTCACTTGTGGCCGAGTTAATTTTTTCCAATATTTTTCTATTTAAAATTTACCATAAATATTTATGATTTTCAAAGTTTGCATTTTTAATGTAATATAATAAATTTTTAATAAAAAATGGGTACTAGAAAAAATATTTTTCACCTCTCACGCTCGGAAAAAGAGGATTTGTCATTCAGTTACCGCGTAGAAAATCGCTTTTTGCGGCCTAGCGCGGTAAAGTACTTTTTAATTTAATACCTAAATAAAATGTCATAATGCGTTCCGAATCGCACTGTTGACCCTTTTGTTACATTTTATTCTTATTTTAAATAGCTTTGAATTAATTATAATACTCCGTTTTGGTTTTATTATATTATTTTAGTTCATTGAACCATAATAACAATAAGATTAAACTATTTGTTATAAGAATTTTATATTAGGCTGGGTGAGATTTCACAACCTATGATTGGATTTCGGAAAACGTGAATTATCTTTATTTTTAAATTGACTTTCTTGCTCCACATGTCAGTGTCAACATTTATGGAATCGTTTTTATTCTTATTAAAAAGTAACGATATATTCCTACTTTAATTAACTTTGGATTAACTATAATACTCCCTTTTTTATTATTTTATTTTTTTATATCATTAAAACAACGAGAATAAGGTTTAGATTAAATTTAATGTTTAAAGATTTTTTTTCCGGAAGTTGACAGCGGTAATAACCATAAATTGTTCCTCGCTGTTGTCAGGTGAAAAATTGTGTGTTGCGCTCGGCAGAAAAGTTTTTAGCGTCTTGTACCTTTGAAATCCTCGCTTCGCTCAGGATTCAATCTTTGAACCACTCGCCTCCTAGAATCCTTCACTTGCTCAGCTTTCAACAGAGGTAACTAAGGCCCGTATTTATAAATCACACTTAAGATCTGTCTTGAGAGCGATCTTAGTTGATACGCTCTCAAGATGTGATCACGATCTTAAGATCGTGTCTAATTTATAAATCATCATCAAGAGCGTATCAACTGAGATTTATCTCAAGACCATGAACTCAAGATCGTTTGTTTTTTTAATGGACTTGATTCAAAACGTCAGTTTTGAATGAGTTTTTTTTTTTTTTTTTTTCAATTTATTTTCACATATAAAATTATACATTTAAATACATACATAAGGAACAGCAAAAGAAACCATAAATAAGGTTTATGTTTGCTGTCGTTTGAGTAATTAACCGAATGATGTAAAAAAAACCATGTATTTCATCTGTGGACATGCCGTGTCCAATGTGATCTGTGATGTGATTCCAAATAAACGCAAACAACAATACAACATAAACATTAATCATCCATCATCAGCCTATGGACGTCCACTGCTGGACATAGGCCTCTCCTAGCTCACGCCTGTTGTGGCGTTCATAGGAGGCTATTAGCCTACTGCTAGACGGCCAGACGGGTTGGTAGAGGGTTTGTTTCAAGTTTTCTTCTCTTGCACAGGTTTTTAATGCGTCGAGCCTCTTAGTCGACTCTTACGACATCCCAGGCATGTAAGGGAGTGGTGACACTTGTATTCTTAGGCCGTCACCACACGGCAAACATTAATACGATAATATAATAATCATAACAAGTACAAAAACCAAAACTTCGCGCGTGCGTCGCAGCAAAACTGTATCTCAAGTCACGGTTTGACGGCACTTAGGAAATGAGCTCTTGAGATGCATCTCGAGAGTTTCGTCATTCAGTTGATACGATGTACTCAAGACTGTACTCAAGTTTGGTCTATTAATTAGAACAGCATCTCAAGTTCGCTCTTAAGATCGAACTCAGAGTTGAGAGCGGTTTATAAATACGGGCCTAAATAACCAACTTTCCAGCCTTGCATAACAGATAACTATTCCATTATAATTTATTGTACGACAACACCCCAGGTACGGAACAAAATCATTTTTAGGGTTCCGAACCTCTAAAGAAAAAAGGAACCCTTATAGGATCACTTTGTTGTCCGTGTCTGTCCATCCGTCTGTCGTCGATTATCTCGAGAACACGCGGAGGTATAGATTTGAAATTAAAACTATATATTCATGTCAACAGTCTGTTGAAGGGGGAAAATCTAACTTGTAAATTAAAGTAAAAAAAAGGATCGTTTATGTCGCAAATAACGTAGATTTCGAAACTCTCAAGGGAATCAAAATTCATAGGGTACTTCCCGTTGATCTATAACTATGAAATTTGGAAAGTAATATCGTCTTTTATTACAAATACAGGGAAATATCTAAAAACTATACATTTGTAATTAAATAATATTTTTTTTAGCTAATAATATTATGTACTGTTAGGTATGTGTACCTACAAAGTACGGAACTCTCGGTGGGCGAGTCCGACTCGTACTTGTCCGGTTTCTTTAGACATGAATGTGTTTGTCCCGGAGGAGGTCGAACCGACGAGGGCCGGCTCAAATACAGGATCTCCTTCCAGTACGTCATTGGACCAGTCACTATTTAAATAACGATTACCAAACTAATATGGATGTATGTAATGGATTTTGTAGGCTTTTGTGTATTTAATGATGATAATCACTGGCCTAATCACTATTCGATAGCACTTATGGGTAACAGTTTCCAACTAACATAAATAATTACGAGTATACTCGTAGCACAGTGTATATAACTGCTCTTCATCGTTGATTTTATCTTTAATCAATGTATTTGGTGATGAAGAAAGTTATAAATTTAAAATTACCTTATTAATTTCTTAGTTATTTGAATATTAATAAAGGACCAATAAAACACGAACAGAATTAGCATATATGATTTTTAAAATTTTTGCATTTTCCAATGCTATTAATTCTTATGATGAATTTTAAATAGAAAAATATTGGACAAAATCAACTCGGCCACAAGTGAATACTCAGATGGGTATCGAACCCACGGTCTTTGGGAATCCGGGCCACTGCCAGTGAGCCATCGAGACTTAAGACTCTATAATTCGTCATAAGAATTATCATTATTGTGTTCTACTGAATTAAGAAAAAAATTGTCCGGAAGAGCAGAATTTAAAAGTATTTTTTTTGTTTTTAAATATTAGTTATCTCTCATTTTTAAAAACTTCTTCATATTCCAGATGAATTTGGCAACATTTGGCTCCAAATAATACGATGATACCGGAAGGACCTTTTTCCCGATGAATACATTTGCACTTGGAGTTCCGTAGCTAGGTAATTGGAAAAAAAATAATTAAAATTATAAACCCAATGAGTGTTTATTTTAGGAAAATAAACCTCGGAATAAAAAGAGTGTTCGAGGTGAAGACAAAGAAAATGTTTCTACATTTTCTATAGAATAGTATAAAACATCGAAATTTCGCATACAGAAGTGTGACAGTCAATGTGACAATTACAGTGTTTTTTAAGCAAGAGTTTAATTTATGACTCGTATTTATTCGTATTATCGACAAGCTTTTGATATTAAAGTTCATACCAACACGCTGTTACAAGCACTTATAAACGTCAAAGAAGCTACGTAATCAAAACTCTAAACGAACTACGTAAAAAAAAAAAACAAACTCTACGGCGGGAGACCTTGTAACGAGAAGAACCGGCAAGAAACTCGTAAAGCTTTTTTTTTCTCTCTGTTTTGTTTCATACAGAGTCGTCAAATTGAAAAGTGACCTTTTAAACACATGGGTATTTATAATCAATTTTCATCACAAAAAAAATACTAAAATAAAAGTACATTTTATGGTTATCCTAACCGTACACAATTTTCAACTCGCAAGGAAGGACTTACATTACGCATCAAACATGACTATGTTTGCTGCGCCGACGGTCAAATAAATTTGAGAAACACGAAAATATGACATATTTGGTTGTAAAAAAACTACAGGAAAATAACGTAAACGTATAATTAAGTTGTAAAAGCTACAAACATATATATTTTTCTCTTGTTGTTGTGTTCCCTGAAACGTTGGTAGGTATGTTTTCAGTACAATTAGTGAAAAAACTCATTAGGCCGAAACAACGCGAGCGCAGTGCGGTCGTTGCTGTTTGTTCACACCCAAATGACGCATCATTTTGTTCTGCGACGTTGTTAACAACATCTGACTGGCAGAAACGGGATATTGCTACTTTGAATCTGTCTGCCCCAGGGCCCTGGGCGGACCGCGACTCTGTTACTTCTAATGCTGCTTTTGTGGCCGGGTCCATATTCGATTGCATAAAACAGAGAGGCATATTTTAGAGCTGCTTGCTTAACGTTTTTTGGCATACTCATCATTTCGCATAACGTTCATACAGAATAAATCATAACGCGTACTTTTTTCCCCATAACCTCTTTCGTAATAATGTTATTTCATTATATATATTTTTTGCGTAAACGTTTTCACCTTAATGATTGCTAATCATAACATTTATTGGCATATCAAGCTTTATCACAAAATATAGGTATTTTAAATACTTTAGAAAATCAGAAATGAGGAGATCCGTAGGAGAACTAAAGTAAGTGACATCGCTCAAAGGATTGCTCAGCTGAAGTGGCAGTGGGCGGGACACATAGCGAGAAGAACCGATGGCCGTTGGGGCGGAAAGGTTCTGGAATGGCGACCGCGCACAGGACGACGCTCCGTGGGTAGGCCCCCGACAAGGTGGACCGACGATCTGGTGAAGGCCGCGGGAAGCCGCTGGATGCGGACTGCGCAGGACCGATCGTTGTGGAGATTTTTGGGGGAGGCCTATACCCAGCAGTGGGTGTCATGTGGCTGAGACGACGACGACGAAATGCTTTAATGTTAAAAGTATACAATGCATACATGCAATGCATGTAAATTGCAAAGCAAGCATGAAAAGCAAGCAAGCATGCAAGCATGCAGAGCAAGTATGAAATCAAGCATGCAAGCAAACATACAAGCAAGCACGCAAGCATACATATGGGAAATACACGTCTCCGGCGCTGGAAGAAGTGCAGCCCCTTCGCCTTTGCGGATCAAGACACAGATACCGCGATCGGCTACGCAGCTTCGGCTTGCTGGTCGCCTTCGGCGACTTTCGACCTCCGACCTTCGACCTATGGCGGGCGGGGGCTGTTCTCCCACCGCGCCTCCGGCCTCTCAATTGCACTCTAGTATTGGGCATACATGTACCACGGCAAGGTGACCACGGCAGGTCGGGATCGGGATCTAATTCCCTATCAACTTAAATATAAACTTTAACTCTTAATTGTAGATGGTTACAGACAATATAGTCCATTATGCATTTCGTATTTTACGATAAATTGCCTTTAGACGTATAACAATTATGCCCTTTAATTCATTTAAATTCATAAAACCCTTTAATTTCATAAATACTATGCTTATCTTATTTTATGCGAGATGCCAAAACTGTTATGCCAAACGACATTATAGATAAAAACATTATGCGACAGAAAGGGCACCCCAAGCGGCCGCTCGCGGTTTCACCCGCGTGGTTCCCGTTCCCGTGGGAATATCGGGATAAAAGTATCCTATGTTCATACCAGCCTGGTTATGAACATAGGATAATAATAGGAAATTTGATACACAAATTTTGTGTATCAAATTCCATCCAAATCCGTCCAGTTGTAATTTCGGAGCCTATTCATTGTAAACAAACAAACAATAAAATCTTTCCTCTTTATTATATTTGTATAGATAAACATATGATTCACAATAAAATAGTTATTCAACTAAAAGTTGTATTTATGCGCTAGCCCTATTTGCATTTTAATTTACATCATAACATAACCCTTACGGGGTAGGCAGGCATCAAAGGCACTTGAGAGTAAACAATGCTTACAATCACTCCAACAGCCAAACCTCATCGATGCCGCATTTGATATTTTTTTCTTTAAAGCAAGGGTGAATAGACACCTTCTGGGTTAACTAATTCCATCGTGGATTCTCATGGGCTCGATTAGGATCAAGAACAAAGCCATTACAAGTAAAAAAAAATAAGATGTTGCCCGGCAACAAAGGTTACCAGCCCAAAGCCGACAATAGCTTTCGAATATGTACTATCCGTTGTGAGGCTTTAGAAGATAGACAGACTGCGATTTTACCATCTGCACTGAAAAGTGTAACTGGCGCATTCCATGTTTTTCTATCTCTCCTAGTCCAGCATAGGAGATATTTTGATAAAAAAACATTCTATAACTAAATGGAGAATACCTGGCATACTTATATTAAGAATAAATAACCTACAATAAACAGAGTGCGGCTCCAGTTTGTGTATTTCTATAACGACATAAAGAAACAGGCAATTTTCTAAAGTATTTTTGCAAGATTGTGTCAAAAAACTCGGAAAAATGACTACTTTGGGAAAAGACGGCGGGGACTATGGCCCAGTGGCCCGTAGGCGATATGTCGCCGAAAACTGTACGCCGGAAAATGTTCTGTAATAAAGCGCTCGGTTTACACCGCGCAATATCCATAATACATATTATAGATAGCGTGAGGATCGCTTTTGAGAGCATCAGGAATAGTGAATAAGCTTCGGGTTAAGCAATAAGCGATTTTCTTTCCAATTTTCTAAACTTTCCTGGCCCTCTACTCAGTGGCAATTTTTCATATCTTTTGAATTCTAACACATACATATAAGTTTTAAAATAACGAAACAATAAAATTAAATTATAAAATCACAGAAGTAACACAGTAAATATGATGAAAAGTTGTTTTATTTTTACTAACATTACGCGCAAAAAAAATGTATGTGCGAATCTATTGATGAATACTTATTCTTGAACAAAGGTCATGTTTTGTAGTATTTAGGTATAGTTCTACTGTAACTGCCGTCACCAGCTGGCAAGGAAAATAAAAACCAAAGGTGCCGAAATAATCAAGAGAGCCTTTTGTGCGTTAGAGCGCACTTTGTGCAGTGTTAATTTCTGACAAAGTATTCAAGTGGTTATCTCTGAAACTCTGCACAAGTGTAGCACGAAAACGAAACTGTCGGAAAACTTACAACTTGTTTGAACATAAAAATAAGAACATAAATTTTATTTTAAAACTGCATACTTCATACTAATTCACAGAAAAAATAAATAGTTGTCTACTTTATGTATGTTGTTGCAAAAAGTTCTTGTTTGTAAATTGATTGTAAATAATTTGTAAACCAATTGTTTGTAAATAATCGAGGGTATTCATGAACTGCCGAATATTATATATTGTAAACGGATATTTGGATTTGCAATAAAACGGATGATATTACGATGATTTAAAAATAATCATTGTCCAGCGGTCAGTTTGTAAACAAACGAGATCTACAGCGTTTAATTGTGATTGAGCCCGTATCAAATGCACCAATCGCGCTACGGTGTACAATTAACCGTAGTTACCGTATACGTCATATTGTACGCGGTCATATGATTAGCCCATGGATTGGCAGCATGGGTGTTCAATAGTTGTTCATCAACAAATTCAGAGTTATTTAGCACTGGTTGATTTATTTTATTTCTTCGACCGCAGGCTCCGTTTCACTAATTTTCAATGAATTTTCACTTTGTTTGTTAAACTAACCGATAAATACTGGTATTTAGTACTAAACACACTCTCGAGCACACATTGTTTACGTTGTTACGTATCAACCAATCGGCGTAAAGCATGCTTTCGTCACACCCATACGTACAATATAACGAATGTAGGGTTTCCTACATCTATGGACATAGTTGAAGTTTGTTGAGTTAAACGACGCGACGTCGCGGTTTTGGTTATTTTATTAAAGTTTACAAGTTACAGTTTATAAATAAATGTTTGTTTGTTGGTGGCTTACGCTTAACTGACTATAAAATCAATTAAATATAATTATATTGTCGCGGAATATGCTGACACGCAAGTATGCGAACATTGACTCGACTTCTTGGCCGAATTAACCACCTCGACTTACATAATAATGTTAAAAGTATACAATGCATACATGCAATGCATGCAAATGCAAAGCAAGCATGAAAGCAAGCAAGCATGCAAGCATGCAGAGCAAGCATGAAATCAATCATGCAAGCAAACATACAAGCAAGCATGCAAACAAGCAAGCAAGCATGCACGCAAAGCAAGCATGCAAAGTAAGCATGCAAGCAAACAAGCATGCAAGCATACATATGGGAAATACACGTTTCCGGCGCTGCGGGAAGTGCAGCCCCCTCGCCCTTGCAGATCAAAACACAGACACCGCGATTGGCTACGGCTTAAAAAGAGATACTAATTATTTATAAAAAATCGAAAAATCATCCGTGTCATTGGAAATCCATTTGTCCGTTTACAATAATTCGACAGTTTATAAACACCCTCGATTATTTACAAAAAAATCATGCAAATAGACGGTGACACATCCATACCACAATACAATTAAAAAAAAATGATGTTTAGGGAGTGTTTACTAGTGATTTGTTTTTTTGTAACAATTTTCGACTGATTTATAAACATTCTTAGACTCATAAAAGTTAAACATTTTATGAAAATTATTTTTTGTTATAAAATGTTTTTTATTTCACAGTTTTTTGTTAGAATATGTGCCACACTTACCTTCACAAAAAATCGGAACTATGAACTTGTCAACTATGATTATGTCATGTAGGCAAATAGTTACATAAACTATACTATTTTCAAGATTTCCTGAAAAGTACTGAATCGATTTTAAAATTTCATATAATGATCAGTGAACATACAATAAACAATATATACGCGGCGAATTGATAACCTCCTTCTATTTTAAAGTCAATAAAAAAAAACAACACTCTGGGAGTGCCGGCAGAAGTGAAAACCGCTTAAACGAAACAGCAGAAGCAGGCATACATTTTCGCCGCGCGATAGAAAGAAAGGGGGATACTACTTCCTCTCCTAAGCCGGGCGGTCTACTCTCCCTCCGTCTTACGAAGTTTCGATCAGGTCACGTGTCCTGACGCGACTTTAACATTTTTTACCCATCCCAAAAATTTAATACTCTGATGTGCACAACGCCGCTAAAGAAGTTTTCACTCAAAAACAATCCAGAAACGATCATTCATCATTACTCACCTTGGCAGATAAACTTATAAAAAAGCAAATTACTGTCTATTAAGATTAAAGGAAGCATCAATTCTACAATTTATCATTTCAAAGCCACGAAAAATTACATAACTGAAGCATAGACAAGATTGATTACTAAAGCAAACAGATTATACATTTGAGACGTTATTTACAAAAGAAATAAGACAACCAAATAATGTGGGACGAGCTCTTGGAAACAATTATCTTATTTATTTGCTAAGCAAACTCTTTTGTAAGGAAATTAAGTTTTAGTTAGAATACCTACTACACAATCCACAGTTTGCTACAATCGTGTTCTTGCAGACATAACGTCTGATGTAGATTAGATAAGTTGGCGTAATTTAATAAACAAAATTACCTGTTATGAACATTCATAGAGATTTTATTTCGGCTTTCCTTTCTTTTTAACTTCAACATTCTGACTGCTCGTTTTATTATCGAATATTTAGAGACAGTAAATTATTTTTGAATTCACGCATAACGCACTTTTACCCCTAATGAGATGATTAGCATAATTGCGGTTCCGTAGTCCAGTTGAAATCCGTTACTAGTTTTAGATTTTAGATATAGCTAAATTAGTCTTAAGTTTCCGATTTACAGCTGTTTCGTGATTAGCTATTAATGCCCCCACTGCTGGGGCACTGGATGGATAAGCAGAACGGGAAACCACCAATAACCCACCACGAGGGCCCAATACGGATTGGTGGGTTTTAACGACAACAGATGCAGCCGGGACCAAAGGCTTAACGTTCCTTCCGAAGCACGGAGGAGCTCGAGATAGTAAATTCTTGGTCACCCATCCCGTGACCGATAATTGCGAAAGTTGCTTAACCTCAACAATCGGAGGCCAAGCGAGTGAACCACTGCGCCACGGGCTTCTCAGCCTTGTCATATGTTTTGCGTAAGAATCGTAAGCATTTTTCTTTATATATTTTTCGCCTTTAGATAGATTTAGTTTTATTATCTCTCATTGAAATCACACCACATTGAAGACCATGTGATATACAGTCTACACAAATATTTGTTTAACATTATTATGTACATAATGCCGGGAATTTAGTTTGCTATATTGTAAAACTACAGACCAAACAAACATGGTTACGGTTTTATAATTTCGTTAAACATTCAGCTCGTGTGTCGGTTGTAAAAACGGTAATTTTTATCTCGCTCGATTTAAATTGCTGTCGTTTTGCACTATCACCAACCGGTGAAATGATTCAATTGGAGTACAGCATTTTACAGACTCTTAACCTTCATCATACGTGATGTTAAGTATTGATAAGGCTGAAGATGGAAGCGAGCCTCACCCGGAATCCTCAATCACTGAGGAACTGGATAAGACACAACAATACTGAAAACATTGTTCCTATATGCTAACTATCACCATCTTGGTGATAGTTAGCCAGGCAAACTTTTTTTCTGAACGACGGGTAGACTCTTAGCCTTCCTGGGAATCGAACCCGGGACCCCTGGGTCTGATACCGGTGGTTGTACCACTAGACCACAGAGGCGGTTACAACAAGTCATATCACCAACCGAAGTATTTTTATATTTTATTGATGCCGAAGTTGCGGTAACATTTTAGCTAGCTTATTGCAGGGGCCAGGCAGGGGCATAGCCAGGTCTTTTTTGTGGATGAATTAGGAGAATAGGGAAAATGGGAAATGACATGAACCATCCTGCGCCCCAAAAATCCCTCGACGAGTTTCTAGCCAGTTCTTTCGTTTCAAGGTCTCCCGCCGTGGGGTTTGTGAACCGACGGCGTAGCTTCTTTGACGTTTATAAGTCCTTGTAACAGCCTAGGCTAGACTGAATAAATGATATTGAATTTTGAATTTTGCTTGCTTGAAATAAGTCTATCCTACTTCGAGTATTAACAGATACAGTACAATACATTTACAGTATTAACATCTAGGTATCTACTATGATCACGCTTTAGTCACGTATCCTGTGTCTATCATGTGCCATTTTCCTTAATTATTGTTGATTCATTTATTGTTAGCTTAGCAGTATATGTATTTTACATTTCTTTGTATTGTTTACATGGGTTTCTGTCACTCAACTGTGATAAATCTGAAACAGTGATTTAGTTTTGTAAATATGAAAATACTTAGAATCTTCTGAATCGTTTTAGATTTAGTTTTAACCCATTTTGAATATCTCTACTTCTAAAGCAAATGCTTACCTTATGGAGGACTAGTGATCGCAGCGGTTTCACCGCGTGGTTCCCGTCCGTACCCGTGGATACATGGATGCCTGGATAAAATGTATCCTACGCTTTAATCCAGGCTATTAATTATATGTGTGCCAAATTTCATCCAAATCTGTTTATCCGTTTTTGCTTGATTAAGTTACAAAATCCATAAGTGACATCATCCAGGTAGTAGGATTGAGTATTCTCCTACAAATATCATAAATGCGAAAATATGGCAGTTTGTTTGTTTGTTACTCTTTCACCCAAAAACTACTGATAGGATTTAGATGAAATTTGGCACAATGATAGTAGATAGCCTGAATTAAAACATAGGATACTTTTATCCCGATATTCCCACGGGAACGGGAATTACGCGGGTGAAACTTTAACATGGCTCTCAGCCCCACCAAAACGGTACCGACGGAAGACCAGCGCTGGCCAAAAAGCCAAGTATTATGCTGAGTCGGTACCGTTTTGGGCCAAACTGTGTTTTTTTTGTACTACTTTGATGTGTCTTAATGTCGTGTTTGTCCCAAATAAATAGAATTTTCTTTCTTTCTTTCAAACTGGGGGCAGCGCTAGTAAAAATATAATAAAACTAGCTTCCACCAGCGGTTTCACACGAGTGGTTCCCGTTCTCGTGAGATTAACTTGCGATAAAAAATATCCTATGTTACTCTTCGTCCTATCAACTAACTCTGTGCCAAAAATCAAGTCGATTAGTTGCTTAGTTTGGGCGTCAAGAAAGGACAAATAAACACACTTTTGCATTTATAAGTTAGGATTATTTATGAGCTATTTAGACTCGCTCGAAATCAAATAAATTTCATGAGAGCTACTCTATACGAACGAATTATTCTTATTTTTAATGGCGCTGCCCTTCTGTATTTCGCCAGTATTTTCGATTTATCATTTTTTTATTAAATTAAAATAATATTATAAAAATTGTACGATAGATTGAGTTAAAATGGGAGTCTCACAACACGTGTTATTACTAAAAGAACTTAAGTGAAACTCTATGAACAAATTAATAATTGAAGGCTACGATTAGTGCATCAAATACGCGAGGACTAATATTTAGAGTGCTCGAATCAAAAGCGACTAATGAAATGAAGAGCCAGCGTACCGTGAAACATATATATTTTGCATTGCATTCGCCCATTGGAATTGTGTCGCATTTTGACATAACACTTTGTTGGACAAAACAGAGTTCGATGTGCAATTAGGATGAATGGAATATAAAAGGTATGTAACTAGGAAAATATTAATATCTACTAATACTAGTGTCAAACTTAACATAAAAAATAAGTAGGTAACTAAAATTTTAAAAATAATGTAGTTAGGTACCTAATGTAATGACTGTAATAAATAACATAATAATCCTGAAATTAACCGCTGGTGGCTATCGGGCCGGGTAACACTGACATCATCTGATTCCGAAATATGTTGTTGTACTTGCGTCATCCGGTATCCAGATAAACACATACATTTGTACATTTTTTAATCAATGATTATATGTTCTATAAGGACATAACCTTGGGAGTCGTGGTTCAGTAGGCAGGCAGAAGGAATTTTGGTGAAAAGTAGGTAAGTATATATATATTTTTTAATTTATTTAAATAATAAAGCTTTTACATTGTTGACAAGCGCACCAAAAATCGCTAGGATTTGTCCGGTGTGAGTACGTAATTTAATTCATATATATCTTTAGGTACATATAAAAATATAATAAGAAAGAAGGTTAATGTTGGGCTACTTAACTTACCGATTACTAATTAAACATATTGAGTTTGTATAAACGACAGAATTTTACATAAACACAAAAAGGAACAGTGTAATTACAGACATTAAAAATATTTACATCAAATACGATAAAAATAACCTTATGTAATCTTCATTTAAAGATCAATGCTACAGTATCTACTACTTTAATACATTCCACACATTTGTTTATTTTCCCACAATACTCATTCGTTCGTCAAATTGTTAGAAATACGACTAAACTATAAAGTTCCGTGGACAGGAGGGAGATAGTAACAACCACAGAACAAGGAAAGAGGAAATAGTGTAGCATGGACAATTGCAGTGAATGTTAAGGAAGGCAGACTCTCATCGCGGGAGCCGGCACCAGTCCGGAAAATATATATATATTTTTTTTCTTTAAGGGGCCGATTTAAGATTTCGGTCAGTCTGCAGTTTTGTAACAAATCTTGACGAAATTCGGTTTTATTTCAATTTCGAACTGGCTTGCAAATAGAAACCTGTTTTAGAAAAAAAAACAAAAAATGAACATTAAAGTGTTCATTTTTTGTTTTTTTAAACGCGTTAAAACGCGGGAAAAAATATTGTTGTTCGTTGTACGTCTGATTTCGAAAAGTAGTTTTAATTTCCGCGCATTATTTGAGAAAAGTACTATACAAGCCTTGGCCACAACTAGGCATTGATGGACATACTGTCGCTGCAGTAATGTACTATATCCTGAATAGATATCAAAAAATATCAAGTAGGTCCTTTTAAAAAGTTTATTAAATAAAGTTTTGACGTCCTGGTTCCATGTGAGAGCCTGAAATTAACAAACATCCCTCTCATAGCCATACCTCAGACATTTGGTAAGGGTCAGCATATGCTGGCGCACAGACATTGTCTGCGCGACGTAGATCTGTGCGGCGCGCATGCGTATGCTGCTCGGACGGCGCCTGTGCGGACCGCGCGCCGGCGCCGCGCAGTCTACGTCACTTACGTATTTTTGAATCATTCGAAATACTCTTGCGGAATTCAATTCGCATTCGAAAATCACCAACACCCATTTTGTCGCATTTTTTAATCACTCGAATACGGCGTTGCCGTTTTCTTAAACTCCCTTGATATTATTGGATTTTACGCCGAATATTAAATAACGGCAAACTAACTCTCCATAGATTTTCAAAAACCTATATTAAATCGGACTTATATCACGTAAAACGAACCGTTTTTTAAGTTGTCAAATTATCAGTCATATCAATGACAATTTGAAAATGACATGAAATGGTAAACGTCAATCTTTTATCGCTGGAATCAAAAAAGAGTGGTCGGGATCACCGGTTGCAGATTCGAATGCGAATGGGCATTTAAAAATACGGTTTTTAGCATTCTAAGATGTTGTCCGGAATCAACAGTCCGATGTTGTCAGCCTATCCATTGATAGGTTTTTACTATCTGCACTGGGAAGCTATTCGAAAAGGACGCCTTGGTTCGCCGTTAAGTGCACCAAAGGTGGTGTTACGAATAAGAAAAGTTTAGCGGGCTTAATGAGTTTTTAATCCTCTTTATAAGTGCGACGCAATTATATTTGCCGCGCTCTTTTTGAATTTAGAACATCTTAGTGTTCAACGCCAAAGAAATCGAACGCAAAATTGTTTGATTAAAGACTGGCTTACGACGGCCCATATTCACGCCGCCGCGCCGCCAGCTGAATAAAAAAAAGATATCAAAATTAACGATAACTAAAAACGCGCGAACTACAGCCCGCGTTTTCGTCAATTTTCACGGATTGTTAGAAATTCATGGTTTTGTTTTGAAAAATGAGTTCTTCAAGTGACGAAAGTATAGAATTAACTCCTGAAAGTATTAGAACTGACGCAAGAAATGTGATGGATAATCTATTTCATAGTTGCAAAAATATGTCAAATGTAAAAAATAAGTTTTTAGTTGTTTTATTATTAGATACTATTTAATGTCAATTTAGTTACCCTATGTTTTATTAAATAATAATATTACAATAACATATGAGGCGCCTTTTTTTTCTCATATAGGGTGATGAAAAGAGTGTATCACTCGGGCGCAAAAATATATTTTTGGCTCGGGCGACGTACTTTGAATCCCTCGCTACGTTCAGGATTCTACTAAAGAATCCCTCACTTCTCTCTAGATTAAAGAGCGCCCTCGCCGTAAAAATATTATTTTGCTCCCTTATGATACAATCTACTATTCACTCCCAGTCCAGCATGGGAGACACTCTAAACTCCAATCTGCATTTATGCGTGTTAAGACGAGAGAGTCACAATTACAAATACCGCTACATTTATTCTGAAATATTAACAGGTACCCGGTACTAATTTGTTTAAAACAGATACGTATTTTCGTTCTTCTTTATTGAAAGTTCGAGAACAACTTTCAAGGAGCTCTCCAAGTTTTGCATAGCAACTTCTCCGGTATCCTCAAAATTGTGCCGTAAATAGGCACTCGGCAACTTTTATATCACCGTGCGGCTTTTGATTTGGCCGCCACGAGTTTTTGCGAGCTTTATTCGGCAATTACCATTTGAGTAACTTGATACTTCTTTGTTATGTATTCTTTGGTAATCAACGTTTTGGGCAACTTGATGCTTTTTCGTTATGTATTATTTGCCAATTAACATTTCGGGTTATTTTAATGCTGTTTTGTTGAATACTCATTTCACTGTCATGCTGAATTTCAGCGTTACTTTTTTAAAACATAAAATGGAAGATAGAATGTAAATCAAGTCGATTTTTCGATTTGAGACACGAATAACTAAGAGAAAGTTAAATTTGAGAGGTACAATGTAAATTTAGTTACGATACCGACTTTGTCAACAATATTTTATTAGGCTGTTGCTTGCCTAGTCGGACCACCACGCTTGTAGGCACAGACAGCTTATCTATCTTATATTCAAACAATATTACTTACATAAACATACAACCAATAAAGAGTTAATCAAAATATACAAGGCAGTTGTTTAATTGCTTGTCATTATCAATTACCATAATAATTAAAAAATTAAATTATTAAAAAAAAATTATTATGAATTATAAAAAATATTTTTATGAGTATTATGATTTTGTGTAATTTAGTTTATAATTTCATGCAAAGGCGCCGAAATGTTAGGAAGACAAAATATACAAATCTACATCACAATCTCAGTACCTATACACAATAAATTTATTGCCATTTCCTTTTTTTTAAGTCGGCTAAAATAAAATGTGTACAAATTGTTTAAGCAGTTTGAGTAATGCTCACGAGAACGTAACCATAAAAAAAACTAATTTTGGTAACATCAGCAAGCTAAATGTCTCAGATAAGGACTGCTGGGGCATTGGCCTTCTTTAAGGATGAATAAGGGGAATGGGCCATGGACCATCAAGCGAGTTTAATGCGGATGATTGGGATCTAACGACTGCAAATACGGCAAATACCTAGTTTTGCCATAAATACTGTAACAAAGAAAGAAAAACAACTATTGCAAATAAAATTTATTTCTTTTACAGTGTGTTAGTTTAATACATAAATATAATACAATTTAAAATATACAAACTAATTTGAAGTGGTCTCCATTGGTTGCAATACAGTCCTTTAAACGTTGAGGCCAGTTATCAATAGAAGCACGCAATCTTTCCATGGGACAATTTTTCACTGTCAATCGTATGGATTGCTTTAGGGACTCTAAATTATCATGGCGATTAGAGCAAGCCGTACTCTCTAAAACTGACCATAAACCATAATCCATCGGATTAAGATCGAGGCTAGACGACGGCCAGTCTTCAGCTCTGATGAAGTCCGAAACGTTCGTTTCCAACCAAGACTGCGTAGACCGAGCTTTAAGACCCGGCGCCGAGTCTTGCTGGAAAGGCCATTCTGGTTATTGATCATGGTGTTGTTAAGGGGCTTCACTATCTTCTCAAGAATGGTATCTTGATACACTTCTGCCGATGTTTTGATACCTTTTTCACAAAAGTATGGCTCAGTCACTCCTTCATAGCTAATACCCCACCAAATCATCACTGAGGTCGGATTATACCCACGTTGCACTCTGTCGACTAATTGGGAAGCTTCCTTAGAGCTGTGAGCTTATATACTGTCATTTTATTTGTTAAAATGTTGCTCAATTGTAAAAAAAATCTCATCCGTAAGCAAAATTTTTCTGTGACCTCCCTTTGGGTACCGCTTAAGTAATTTACCACCCTATTCTTTTTTAAATCATCAGTTAATACTTAATACTCAATACATTTATTGCATCCATAATGTTATAAAGATGTTACATAAAAAAAGTACAAATTATGGACCCCGTCGGGTATCGCAATTTGAAAAAGAAGAGTGGAAGGCGACATTTCCAATCATAAATAGATTTTAGGCTATTTACAAAAGTTAATACTACTTATTTAATTTCATTTTCTTTTATTTTATCGGAAAAGTATTCTTGAATATTGTAGTAACATTTTTGAACTAATAATTGTTTTAACTTATTTAAAAAAAAATATCATTATTTTCATTTCTTAAGTTCTCTGGAAGATTGTTGTAAATTTTGACGGACATATTATAGGTATTTGATGAGCATATATTAAGGCGTGCAGTTGGAATCATTAACTTATTTTTATGTCTCAAGGAGTAGTGAGTTTGTATTGCATCCCTTTTTGTGAATAAATTCCTATTTTTTCTAACAAATTTACAGATTTCTAAAATGTATAAGCAGGGTAAAGTAAGAATTTTAAGGTTTTGGAAATGTGGTTTGCAGCTGTCTGTCTGGTCTATATTGACTATAATACGGATAAGTTTTTTTTTAAAGGTAAACAAGGACAGTGCGTCTGT
The DNA here is from genome assembly GCA_910589605.1 of Chrysoteuchia culmella. NCBI lineage: Eukaryota > Metazoa > Arthropoda > Insecta > Lepidoptera > Crambidae > Chrysoteuchia > Chrysoteuchia culmella. Next base: position 17,291,368 of record OU342653.1, read on the forward strand.
GCTGTTTCCCCACATAATGATTCTGTAATTGAGCCAAGCAAGGGCATAGGCGTAATATGTTACCAAATGACCAGTAAGACTAATTAGGTTAGGTTAGGTTAGTTTAGGACTAAGAAATGACCAGTACGTCTCTTATAGGCTGCAAGTCCTAAGGCACCTTTTAAAATACGTGACATGGTTCTAGGTGCTATCGTCATCTCTCGAGATAAAATCTTTTGCTTTCGGACAGGATTTCTTCGAATTCTTTCCCTTACTGCTTTGACTACCTTTTTCGTACAAACAGTACGTGGAGGGCCAGATCTTTTTCTGTCACAAACAGAGGAGGTCTCATTGTAGCTATTAGTAGCCCGGTACACAAACATTTTACTAATACCAAGCGTATGGAGAGTTTTAGATATTGCATTTGGCTCCATACCTAATTTGTGTAATGCAATCACAGCGATTCGGTTCTCTTTATCACCCCACTCCATTTTAATATCGTTAAATATTGTACAATGTATTGGCGCCAAAATGAGAAAACACAATGAACAATCATATAAAAATGACAGATTCCAAATTCAAATGTAATATTTTGTTTATTTTTAATTGTAACAGTATTTAACGCCAGACTAAGAATATCGTGCTTTTCGTAGCGGAGGGCGGAGGTCGAGATAAAAAAATTTTTGGTCACCCATCCCGTGACAGACTAACGCGCAATTTGCTTAACCGCTCACAGAAACTTTCTTTGAAATTTCCCATAGTGCATTTCTTGGCAACAACGATCAACGTACCATTACAGCCAGTTCATTGTGTACAGGGTAAATGGGTATAACGAGCCTTTCAGTAACGGTCTGATGCAGTTGCTATCTGGATATACTAATATTACAAATGGTTAGTATTTCTATCTGTCTGTTACTTTTCATCTCTGACGTTGAGGTTTTGGCAAAGTTGCGTGGCAAAAATAAATGGTTTTAGATTCAAATAAAATTACTATACAGTAAAAGTATAGACCTTATACTACAAACTTCTCTCCAAAAAACAAACACATATTACAAATCAATAGATAACACAATACAGTTTGAAATTTTAATAGGTATGTACAATTAATAAGAACTCATTAGCAAACTTCACATGATCACTCACTATGGGAGTGGTACTAATTATTTAATGTTTTGAACGCAAATGATAACAAGGCATGGAATAAATTTTCCAACGTTTTTTTCTGTTGTGTACGAGTAGTTATAGTCGAACTTTGTTCTTCTATCAAAAAGTTATCTGTCACATCCTTAACACATGGCTTTTAAAGACATCCTACAGCACTAAAAAAATTTACTATCGATTAAGATGCAAGGGTCAATAAATTGTAAAATTTTATATAAAAAAAAATTGTCATAAGTATAAGAATAGCACTGAAAAATGCTCAAATTCAAGTAATAAAAGATTGGCTGTTGCATCTTACTCGATCGTTAAACATTTGAAAAAATATTTCTTTCGAATGTAAGGATATTCCTCACAATAATATAGCAACGCTGGCCTACATATAAAAGTATTGGAGAATTTCGACGGTGGTCCACAATTCTCGGTAACTCAATGGTTAGAGCAGTGGAACGAATTTCCAAAGGTCGTAGGTTCGATTCCCATTTGAGAATTCACTTGTGGCCGAGTTGATTTTTTCCATTATTTTTCTATTTAAATATTTAACATAAATCTAAAAACTAGACTGGTAGTAACTATTAAAACTGACCTGTGTGATATTATGGTGCAGTAGAGGACACTCTGTCTACTAATCCAGGGGTCGTGGGTTTGATCCTCATCTGGGACAAACAAATTCTACTTTTCAAAGTAATGTACCTAGGTATAGGTAATGTGCGTTAAATTTAATTCCTATACCTTTATATAATATTTCGAGTATCCGGCTTCTTATAACACGAGTGCAGCAACTTCAAATTGCAAATATTATAGTAAGATAAGTATTACAAAAATATTTACAATTTGGACTTTTGTTGGTTCTGAATTCGTAAAACAAGTATTTAAGCTACAGACAGGAATGAGATCAATGTTTGTGATGTTATCGAATGTATTTCTATTTATACTACTTTCGAAGCTGCCATGAATGTTTCTGAAATAAATTGGAACTGTAAAATAAAACTGTTACTACTTTCTTCTGTTTGAATTTTAAGATAAAGTAGATAAATGATGTTTTTTTCCACTTTATTATGTAATAAATACTTACAAAGGTGTTTAGAATGCGTGTTGAGTTTTATCTAAGGAATTACGAGTATGTTTACAACGATGGTATTAGATGTGTGATGGGTTATTAATGGTATTAGATGGTATTAGATGTGTGATTGGTAACCATGATATATAAGAGATCGACTGTGCCACTGACGGTCCTAATTTCAAAATCACCCAATCTTTTGGATAATAAATTGAATATGTCGAACGACGGGTTTGACGCAGAATATACACTTCGCAAAATGAGAACACTTTAGCGAAGTGCATATTTTGTGAAATGCTCATTTTGCGAAATGCACATTCTGCGTCAAACCCAAACCGACAATCGCATCTTCGTCCTTCAGGGATTTGTTCCAGATCTCCAAAGAATACTTCATATGCCCCCTTTTCAATATTTATTTTAACTACTCAATTTTTCTCTTTAGTCCAATTCGTATATACCTACCAAAAAGTTTAAGAGACAAACGCGTGAAAAAGCCACAGGCATACGCACATTTATATTGTTTCAAGTAAAGCTTCTGTTATGAAAATCTATTAAATATCCGTTATCGACTCAGTCGGCAAATATTTACCACTCACATCAACAATTATCTGATTCTAAATAGACAGTAATGCGATACATGTAACCACGCGCGGGCAATGTGCAGAGTTAGCTAAACAAGACACACACATGACGTCACAGCGATCATGTTGTGGATCCTTTATCAGTCCACTTACAGATATCGCACGTGTCAGCCACTATAAAAGCCGCGGCGGCGACTCAGTCAGACATAATTCGTTCGACTACCTCACCGAGCACACAAACGAGTATAAGAATACTCTTGCACCCACGACACGCTTTTGTTTTCAAACATAAACATGGACAAGAGGCAAATCATCGGAAGGGCCACCCGCTACATCGCTGGAAGGCACGCAGTACAAACAGTATACTGGAGAAAATCAGCAGAAAACGGCAAAGGTCTGGTGAAAACGTCGAGAATGACCTTTTTCGGAAAGAACGAAGGAGCAAACAAAGTTGACACCGCAGAAATGTTCGCCAAAATGCGAGACAGATACATGTAAATTATTAGTGAAATTTTAAACCCCAGACTGTGATATAGTATGTAAGTCTAGAATAATTGTGCACCCAGTGTTTGGTTGTATTAGTACCTGTGAGTAAGATGTGACATTAGAGAAATCACCGTAAAGTTCAAATCGGTTAATGTATTAAATGCGTTGCTGTTATTGTATTTGAATAAAAGACATGTAATTATAATGTTCGAAGTATTACTGTGTAATCCTACACAATCTTTTATGAAAGTAAAACATTTTCGTTACAACAATTCGCTATTAATTATATGTTTAATATGTTGCAGCGGTAGCTTTCAGGTTTTTACTTTTCTATTATTATTAACGGGTCTATCATTTGGGGCTTTTTAATTTTGTTAGACCAGTATTTCTCGACACAGACCGCATTATCGTTACTTTTCTAAAAACAGTTAAATCTCGAAGCGTGGGAATCGTAGCGTGCAATTTTAGGACACCTAATTGGGTGTCCTCAAATACGGCTCATAGTCTGATACCCAGTCCTTTCCTCCTACGTCTACGTTACTCCTACGTCCATAAACCAAATCTTAAGACTGCTGTTTATTATCAAAACTTTTTTTTATACTGGATTTCCATTCTTGCAAACGCGTTCAACGATACGTTCGACGAAACGTTCTTCAAAACGTTCGACACGAAAGATACTGGTAATGTTTAAATGTTACTAAAAGAGTTTGCTATCTTAGAAAGTATACGTCCCATGTCGCTCTGACGGGACATGAGGCAATTTGATTATTTTTAGTATATTTTTTTGTTTAATATTTATCACATAAAAATAGCATTGTAAAATGCAAATATAAAAAGTTATAATATGTTAGTTGAGCATTTATCTCTAAAATTCATACATACATACCTTCACGCTCTTGTGGGTTTCGCAGAGTATCAAAGGTGCGTGCGCTTAGAGTGAAATGTATAAAGATTACTCTTATAGGCGACGACGACGCTCCATTAGGCTTAATGAGGTACGACTTCTATACAAACAAACATTACACAATTATTGGTTCATCATACCTTAATAATTCATAAATACATGCGCAACTAACTCTTTTCAGTTATTTGTTTGCGCGAAATAATAAAAAAATTGTACATTCATACATAAAACACGAATATACTTATATCTTATAATTTCAATAATTCTACGTATGTGTGTGTGACCTATCGCATTTATATACCTCATGTATGAAAGTACATTTTTTATTAATTTCGCGCAAACAAATAACTGAAACGAGTTAGTTGCAGATGTATTTATGAATTATTAATGTATGATGAACCAATTAATGTGCAATGTTTGTTTGTATGTAAGTCGTACCACCTTAAGGCGCAAGTAAACGGTGCGCCCGAGCCACGTCCGTGGATGGTGATTGCGCGACGACGGACGCAGGCAGTTAATTAATTAATTAATTAATTGTAATATTGGCGCAGTGCAGTGATAGGTACTGATACAATCTTGGTAGTCTGTACCCGTAGAGTTTGAATAATAAATAATTTCATCCATTTTACTTTCAAAAAAACTTTTCCAAAAAAATCTCTACAGGTCAACCGGAAAGTTCCCCGATTGTACAGGAGTCGTTCGTTGGTTTAATGCCCACCTGGGCAAATATTTATATGATGAGTATAATATGTGTTTGTTCTCTGTCTGGGTGTTATTATATTACTTCTGTGTAGTAATAGTTATTTTTTTTAGATTTTTCGAAAGTAAAAAGGCTGAAATTATTTATTACTCAAACTCTTCGAACTACAGGAGAAATCTCCGATTGTACCAGTACCTACCACTGCGCCAATTATAATAAAAAATGTCCATTGCTGGGCCTTTAGGATAGGTGTAGCGTTGTCGTTGCAAGCTACTCTACGTATTCTATATTTTATGCTATGTATTTTATAGCCTCCTATGTGGATTACGAACCTACGTAATCCACAAAGGAGGCTATAAAACATAGCTTGCAACGACAACGCTACAGTACTATCTGCACCGGAAATATATGCGGGTACATTTTATGTTTTTCTTTTACTCTCAGCTCAGTAAGAGAGATTCATAAGACAAAACATCTAAAATTCAACAAAAATAGAAAAATCATAGATCTATATCGAGATAGACCGTAAAAGTGTACCTATCTTGCGTGCCAGTTTGATCTACGGTCATAGTTTTACGACCAAAATCCTTATGATCGAAGCTTAAATCAGTCCGCTTGAGACCATTGCTTTGAAAACACGCGACACTCAGAAACGAAAATGGTTAATTGTGCAGTGCTTTCTTGCAAGAGCTCGTCAATAACATTTACACATCACTAAATATCGCTCGTGACGTGACCGTGATAGATACGAAAAATTCGACACGCTAGGTTCTCATACAGTTTGAAGCGCTATTTTAGTCTATCTCGATATAGGTCTGTGAGAAAAATACTCGAAAAAAACAATGTCTCATAAGTTGTTCTCAGGCGGTATCAACTTGTAATAAAGAAAAAAGAAAGAAAATGATTTACCTATTAGCATCACATAACGATAACATATTTTACAACAGATTATTATTGATACAACAGTAACACAGGAAGACATAAGAACAAAAAAAACAAAGGATTGCACTCCGGGAGTGCCGGCAGAAGTGAAAACCGCTTAAACGAATCAGTAGGAGCAGGCATACATTTTCGCGGCGCGGTAGAAAGAGAGGGGGATCTTACTTCCTCTCCTACGCCGCGCCGGCGGTTTACTCTCCCTCCGTCTTACGAATTTTCGATCAGGTCACGTGTCCTGACGCGACTTTAATTTTTTTTACCCATCCCAAAAATTCCAAACACTAAAAGCGGTATGTGGAGATAAAGGGTCCCGACTCAGCACATATACTTCTGGACCATTTATAAGTAGACGGTTAGAATGGCCCAGAATCACTGTAATTCTGTCAGTCAACTTGTGAGTCGTGTGGTTTTTTTCTATTCAAATTAAGTAATCACCGTCTTTGTTCCTATAAGACTTCAATTGGCACACCAATATATATGTAAGATAGATACTTGTTATAATAATTCCATTAATGTCTAGTATGATAATGATACTTACTCATTTCTTATCGACTATTGGTTATCGTTCCAGTGGGTCAATAATTTTGTTATTTATGATAGGTGTTTCTTATAAACTACGATCTGAGTGTTTAGTGTTAGTTTTGCTAGGTACTTAACTCGCTTACGCCGAAGTTTGCGAATAGAGTTTTATTCTCACTGTATTAGACGACCTGTTGGCGCAGGGGTACTAGACCCACCATCTAAGCCAGAGGTCCCGGGTTCCATCCCCGGACAAGACAAATATTTGTGTGCATAAACATGTCTATTTGTCTTGGTCTGGGTATTTAATATGTATATTATGTATGTATTTACAAAAAAGTATATAAATATGTTTATCCGTTTTCTATTATCTATAACACAAGTTCTTCATGAAACTTAACGTGGGCTGGATAATGGGTGTGATTGTATGAAATTTATTATTTATTGTTATTATTATTATTAAAAAGATATACTTAACTGAAAAAAAAAGCTTTTTTGTTTTTGCATTTTCAATGCCATTTTCATAATTATGATAAATTATAATAGAAAAAAAAAGAAATCAAACCATTGGACCGAAAAACCGGCAGTTTTTTTCAAGATTTCCTGAAAATTACACAATCGATTTCAAAATTTCATAAAATGGGACCAACCTGGGAAAAAACCCAATGTTATAACGTTTAAATAATTTCAATGGGTTCAGGTGTTCTCGAGTCCGGTGAACATCCATAAAAAAATGTACGCGACGAATTGATAACTCCATCTTTTTTTGTAGTCTGAAAAAAATCGACTAGGCTCTTAAGTTATTTTGAGACAGGTTTGTAATATTTTTCTAGTAAAATTTATCATAAATATAGAGTAGAATAGAATAGAAAGCGTTTATTTGGTACAGGTAAAACATACACAAAAACATATAAAAAAAGAATATTAACCTATGTACCAAATAGGCCTCTGCTCAGTATAAGCCATGATAACATTACCGTCACCACGGCACTGGTGTTCTGCAGATGCCTTTAGAGAGCAAAGAAAGACGCAAGACACTATATAAACAAAATTGTTCGTCATTGAATATAAAATCTTTAAAACATAAAATAGCAACGCAAATTAAAATAGAATAAATAAAGCATAAACATTAAGAGAGTAGTTAAAATTTAAATAATGTTAACATTTTCACACACTGACGTTCACACTTAGCTACTTAAATATTATACATTTTAGAGTACGGTTAACGGCGGGTGCCGCTTCGCGGAATTGTCGTGTATCTCCAATCGACTTAGATTTTTAAGACGGAAGCCGTTGAAACTGGATTTGTCTGTAGAGATTAGAAATTTTTTGAGGACCGTGTTTGCCGTTGATTGTACATAGACTACTAAATTATTTAAATATTAAAGACAAACAAGGAAACATAATTTACATAATTTTATACGTATACCTAGAAAAAAAAAATGCTTTATGATACTGATAGAAGTGTATAACTGCCTGGCTATTGTTGTTGCTATAATTTTGTTTAAACTAAATGAGAACTACTGCCGACAAACTGCTGAGCAGTTTGGCAGATTAAATTTTTGTAAAACATTGTTACATTCTTAAAAAAAAAAAAGCTATAAAAAACATTACAAGCCTAGCATTAACGAAAAACGAATTAACACGTGCCGACTGCACTGAAGTTATGCGCGTAGATACATTTCAGCAATAAATTTCTATTTATGTTACTTTCATTTATATTTAACCGCCTCTGTGGACTAGTGGTACAACCACCGGAATCAGACCCAGGGGTCCCGGGTTCGATTCCCAGCGGGGGTACATATTGTATTCGGTTTGGTTGGTGGTAGGACTTGTTCTAAGTCCGTCTGGCTAGCTACCACCATCTTATCTAAGGTCTGACGCCATAATGTTTTCAGCTTTATTGTGTCCGGTAGTTAGAGATGAGATAGCCAGTTCCTCAGAGATTGAGGATTCCGGGAGCGGCTCGCTTCCAGCCTCAGCCTTTTCAATACTTAACATCAGATATGTATGAAGAGTCTCACCGTCGTTCATAAAAAAAAAATAGTCACCGTCGTTCATAAAAAAAAAATGGATAAAGTAATCTGTGATCACGGCACCGACCGTAATGATTTATAAAGTATTAGCGGCCGCCCACGGTTTTACCCACGTGGTTCCCGTTCCTGTGTGAGTATCGGGTTAAAAAGTAGTATTTCTTACTCTCAGTCATTTCAACTAATTTTTTGCCAATAAATCAAGTCGATGGGTTGTTTAGGGTGTGAAGGAAGCAACACAAACAAACAAACACACTTTCGCATTTAAAACATTAGTTAGGAATTTTTGGATTTTGTCTTTGACTTTTTTACTGTTGTTTTCATATAGTCTGACCGGTTAACTAAAACAGCGTGAAAATTATTTAGACATAATAATTTTTAACTTTTGACACGGGAACGTAATTTCACTATGTTAAGGTATGCGTATGATCAATCTTAAAAATGACCGCTTATGGGCTGTGTTGTCTAGACTTGACACAGACATTTCTAATAATTGTAAATAAGCAATCGTGGTATAAGCACCCTTATGTCGCTCGTAATAGCGGAGGTTTTCGTAGTGCAACTGTAAAGCCGGAGGGCACATGATCTTCCATAGTCTTACCCACAGACCTTTATCGAGATAGACGGTAAAAGTGTACGTACCTTGCGTGCTAAAAGTTTGATCCATGGATGGATAAAGTTTTACGACCAAAGTCAGTCCGCTTGAGACCATTGCCATGAAAACACGCGTCACTCAGAAACGAAAATGGTTAATTGTGCAGTGTTTTCTTGCAAGAGCTCGTCAATAACATTTACACATCACTAAATCTCGCTCTGGACGTCATCGTAGGTCCGAAAAATTCGACACGCTAGGTTCTCATACAGTTTGAAGCGCTCTTTACGTCTATCTCGATATAGGTATGTGGTCTTACCCATCAGCACTTTATTATACGTACATTAATATACAGTATAGTAATAAAGGCTTCTGACTTGTTAACTATTAACAAAAGATATTATAACCGCCACTATTACAAGCTACGTATATAAGATTGCTCTAAAAGCCAATCTTTTAAGCTTGACGTGCTGTTGAAAGTACAAGCATTCAATGTTCAACTTGCAAGTTGTTTAAAGCTTTCAATTTATATTTTAAACGTTTGAAGAAGCCAGGGTGAATAGGCATCATCTTGGTGAGACCGTTCCGTCGATCCCATCTTGACTATCGGGATCGGATCAAAATATATAAATAAAAAAAGGATATTGGGAGTAATAATTTAAACATCCATGGTCATTATCGCCTTGATCACGGTGAGTTACTCCGTGATCATGGCGCATGCAACTGCCGAAATATCGAGGACTCGACAACAAATAAAAATATAGTAATTGTACAAAAATAATACATCTTATTACAACCCTATCGTTAGAATGTGTCGTACATATAATGAAATAAGCCGTGGTAATAGACATCTTGATGTCTTTAATAACAAATTCTCTCTTTATAAGAAAACTGTGTCCGAGCTTCTTGGAGCAGAAACATCATAGATTGAATTTGTATAGATTGAAAGTAAAAAAAAAAAAAGAAAAAGTTAGTTTTGTAATCCAATTATTATTGTTTTGGTTCGCATAAGTTTCAAATAATTGTGCATGCTGTGTACGCTATTATTGGATTAAAGTCTTGGCTCATATATTTAGCATAGATTATAAGTTTTGTAATGACTTTAATCTGTAAGTGTACCTATAACAAATAAATAAATAAATTCGCGGAGCCATGGAAAGTTCATGAACTTTAATTACTGACAAAAATAAAACAAACAAGAATAAAATCTGGGCGAGATGCAACAAATTGCTTTTTCCTAGTATATTTTATCAAATAAAATCTTCAAATTGAAAGCGGCGATTTTAAAATTTCTTTTAAGTGCATGCCGGTGCATTCATTTCCCTTTGGAGAATGTCGTGCGATCCTTTTGTGCAGTGCACTTTGTAGAGTTCCCGAAGTCAGGACAAAGGGACGACCGACGATGTGATGCACATCACATATTCAAGACGCTTGGATAAATGGTCCCACGGACAGAGACATAAATATTAATATGCCGAAATAGTGTTGGCTTTGGGACATGAGGTAAAAAAGAAAAAGTAAGACTAGAGAAGAAGAAAATTTTATAAACGCCTGATTAATTTTATAAAAGCTTACAAGAATTAGAAAGAGTTACCGAAGTTCTTATGTGGAAAAGTAGGTCGTACATACTGTAATTACAGAACCATGGAAGACATTTCCTTTCCTCTTTTTAGAACTAGATGCTTTCTTTATATATGCGTTTAAACTCCATGTCTCATAAAACGTAATTCGATAACGCCACCGTGCGCAAGAAAAAGCAATTCTGTACCATCGGGGAGCTTTCCGGTTGACCAGTAAGTTTTTTTGGGAAACGTTTCCTCGGAAAGTACTAAGGGTAAAGAAATTATTAATTATTCAAATGAAGAACTTATTAATGTTCCTTTATTTGTGTTATGAACGTTTTTTTGTATATATGTTACTTTTTTAAATAAAGCTCCCTAATAAGGTTTACTGATCAATTCTATTTCTATGACTATATTCTATTAAAACGACTTTTGAAAATGTCAAAACCAAGTACGACATTGGCGTGGTTTGAGCAAGGAATCGTTAAGGTGTCATAGTTAAAAAGGGCCCAGGGAACTCATATCGAATAAAAGAACAAACACACATCAAAAGTATAATAGGGATTAGATTAGATTATTTATTCATTAGCAATATACATTGTGTTTGAAATCATAGCAAAGTACATAAAATGAATTATTATTTAACAAGGATCAACATCATAAATATTAAATTGGTATTAAATTAAAATATTAAAAATATAGTTGAGTCGAATATACATACACTAAATAAAATTAAGCAATAATCACAAAAACAGAATTAATTGTCAAAAACCATATTCATTATTATAAAAGATCCACACAAACAAATCACAAAATTCAGACAATCCATGCATAAAACTAAGTAGGGATTATTATTTTAACTTTTTTTGGTTTTGTAAATATCACTACTTCATTAAGGAAATAATTTAATAAGCCAGTTTGAAAGACTAGATTTGATAAAAATTCATTGGATATTTTTTATAGTTAAAAAATACTTGGTGCCTAGACACTTTTATCGATGTGATTTTATATTCCGGTATACGACCATTGGCTATACCAGGCACATAACTTTATATTGTAAATATGCATTAAAAAGTTCATCACTGGATAAAATAATTAACATGGAAACAAGTTAATTTTATTAACACAGTAGAACTTATTACAAATCTATCGGATACCACTAAATACCTATTAATTAAACTTCGTAAAATGTTAAACGTTGGATGATATTATATTGTTAACTGAGACGATAATATTTTCACATGAAAACGTTTTATCTTCAGGTTAATAGCTGAAACCTTAGCGGCATATCCACGATATGAATTTTATTATACATACGAGACTTTCTCTGCGCTTATACTGAGCTAAGGCCAGTTTTGGTAACACATAACACTGCATTATTTTTTACATATATTGATTTCCAAAGGTCGTCGGTTCGAGTCCCATCTGAGAAGTCAGTTGTAGCCGAGTTGACTTTTTCCAATTATTTTTCTATTTAAAATTTATCATAAGTATAAAATTAACATTGAAAAATGCTAAATTCAAAAATCATAAAATATATTGTTTTTTTTTTACTTTTTTTAAACTTTAGATTAACTTGTACTGTACGTAAGTTGTCTGCTTCAAAATAATTGCAAACCTTTTTAGGCTTTCGTAGCCTAGAGGCAAAAATGAAACCCTTATAGATTCGCCCAAATCGATGTATGTTGAGAGGGGCTGTGCTCTGTATTCTGTAAGCCGCTTTACGGTTTTTACACAAAAATAAAAAAATATATTAATTAAGGGGGGGGGGGGGGGGGGGCTCCCCATACATGGAACTAACACTGAAAAAATGTTTTTCATCAAACCTATACCTACGTGTGGGGTATCTATAGATAGGTCTTTGAGAATTGCACTGAGGTTTCTAAAACTATTTTTCTCAAAGTGAACCGTTTGAAAAATGTACTTATACTTCCAAAGTGGTAAAATGTGTGTCCCCTCCCTCTATCTTGGCTTTATCTAACTTAATAAGAGAGTTAAAAATAAAAAATAAAAAATATGCTGTAGATCTAAATAAAAATTTTCAACGAAAATTGGTTTGAACGAAATATGGTTGTCAGTTTTAGAAATATAGCATTTTTCCCGAAGGGATTTGTAACATTTTTGTTTTTATTTTTATCAAACCTACACTTGAGGCGTATCTATAGATAGGTCTTTAAAAATTACATTAAAGTTTTTATTACAGTTTTTTCTCAAAATCAACCGTTTCAAAGATATACACTTCCAAAGTGGTAAATGTCACAGCCACTTTATTCCAAAACTTTGTTGGATTACACAGTTGAAACTGAGATAGATGTATTTTGTAAACCGCTTTACGGTTTTTACACAAAAATAAAAACAAATATATGAATTAGGGGGACCCCCCCCCCTACATGGACCTGTTACTGAATTTATTTCTTCACCAAACCTATACGTGTGGGGTATCAATAGATAGGTCTTTAAAAATTACATTGAGGTACCTAAAACAGTTTTTTCTCAAAGCCAACCGTTTGAATGATATACACTTTCAAAGTGAAAAAATGTGAGTCCCCCCCCCTCCAACTTTTAAAATAAGAAAGTAAAAAATCTAAAAAAAAAATATGCTGTAGATCTTTATAAAAACTTTCAGCGAAAATTTGTTTGAACGAAATATATTATGCAGTTTCAGAGCTATAGCACATTTGCCAAAACGCAAATACAACTTTGTCATTCATACAGACACTATAAAAAACAAAGTTATTTTTGCAGGCGAAAAAATATAGTAAGATTTTGGGTAGGTAGGTGTATTTAATATAATAATAGAAACTTTATTGCACACGATACAAAAACACACAATAGGCGATCTTATTGCTACATAGCAATCTCTTCCAGACAAACTTGGGTGAGAGACGAAACCCTTCATGTGAGAGTTCGTCTTGCACTTGGCCAATTTTTCAACCACATGCTGGTATTTGTAAATTGGATGACAAACAACGCAATAGCAAAATTATGTGAAGGAGCTAATTTGATTATGGAACCGACTGAAACCTGTCGAGTTTGGGCAATTTTTGCGCATGTTAAATTTTATGTGTATTTTGCTTTCTGTCAAATAAATTACTATTCCATTCTAATGTATTTGATCTTGGTAATCCTATTCGATCCTGTGGTTAATATGTGAAGCATATAATATGTTAAACCTGTTTGGCACAGAGAGTGCGGGCAGCAACACAGCTGTGCATAATTGTGCCAAACATCTGCAGAAGCTACTCTGTTAGAGCCAATAACAAATATTAAACTATTGGCATCTTTCAGCAACTTACACCCTGGTTTCTAAAACGCAACTCAAGTAGGTATAAAAAGACTATAATAATTGACAATCTCTTCAACGACTACGTAAATGGCAATACCATTTACCGGTTTAAAGTTGTTTTTTTTTTTTACTTTTTCAATCTATACCATTTTTTACTTCTCTAACTCAGATCAAGCATATCAGCCCCTCTAGCATGACCACCGCTATATCATGCGATATGACATAGCGCATCATGCTGTCTTGCTTACTCCGCTACGATGTGAGCGGGACAGTGACACGTTATCGAGTTATCTAGTCGATAAAAGTCGCTCATGCTAGGCCTACATAATTACAAAATAAATTACTTACCTAAAAACTAAGTAGATTTTTAAGGGATGGGTATTCAACATTGTCAAATTCCCCGAACAAATGCAGGAGCAAATACAAAAGTAAAAAATGCATACATTAATTCTTTTGTTGCACAAAGCTCAGGCTTGGCGAGCGACACGCGTAGAATTTACGCTTGTAACATTAGAATGATATATGATAATATATTATTCGTGTAGGTAGTCTTGTACTTAATATAATTTAGAAAAATCATGAATACTTCATTTTTAAATATCGTAGTGGTATCGAGGAAGACGTAAGTAAAGAATTTTTAAGAACGAGTGAACTGCCAAATTAAGAATCTACCCAAACGCAGCAGGTTTGGCTAGATTCTAATATAAGAAATTAATTTTGCATTCGTTACGATACCTATTTGTTTTTGAAAAATTAGAAATAATGAATATCTATTCAATTGCTCATGTTGCGGAAAAGTAAAATGTATTGATTAAAGTCTATTTGTTGTTAGTTAACTAAGACCTTTAGGTTTATATCCAGTGAATAACCGCAACAGATAACAAGTTAAGGCGCTATACGACTGAAACGAGATAGCAACGAGAAAACGACGCGTGCGCGTAAAGCGATTAAAGAGAAAATGAAACTATACGATGCTAAATATTATTGGTGTTCATTAATTAAACTAATTTCCAACAAGAAATGTAACCCCATTTGAGAATAATCTTCAATTTTCGTTTTTTTATGAGGTCATTTCGAAAAGAAATAGTGTCGAAGGAAAGTCATAGAATCGTCATTCTGGTACAATACAAATCTACATTAAGGTATAAAGAAAAGTAAGTATAACTTATTACCAGATTTGTAACATCTCTAACAATCTTATAGTTGTGCTAGCTTCCGCCTGCGATTTTGTCCGCGTGGTCTCTATAACTTGGTCCAGAAAGATTTAGTAAAAAAGAAAGAGGAAATATCTTTCTTCTATCTAAAGAATTTCATACCTGGGCCGGCCAGTAGGGCGCAGGCCAGTCGGTCGACCTAGGTACCGCTGGGCTGACGAAGTAGCCAAAGACCTACGGAAGCTACTGCTGCCCGACTGGGAGGAGGTCGCGCTATACAGGGAGAAGTGGCGCCTTTTGTTGTCGGAGGCCAAGATCCACTTCGGGGTCATCGCGCCATCAGAGTAGTAGTATCTAAAGAAATATCTTCTATTCGCCTTTATAGACACAACTCATAACGCAGGCATTCACCAGCAGTTTCTGTTAGCAAGCTAAAAGTGCTGGAACAATATACCACCCCCGTTGAGGAAAACAACGTCGACAAACTTTCAAGAAGCATATACAATCAGCACTACTCGAAATGCAAAACTTGGGAATAAGCACGACTGATCGCTTGATAACGGTTTCTGCTCTTGTCTAAAGTGTCTTATACGAGTAATATAAATTACAATCTTAAATTCTTAATTTTTTTATTTTTTATTATTATTTAAGGATCTAGGGGCTTTGCAGCCCTGTTGAGGGCTGTAGTCACTGCGACCTAAGAGATCTATTGTAACTCGCCACCTATTTATAGTACCTCTTTTAGCCCGGTTGCTTCAAGAAAGTCAAGAATCTTCCTAGCTTTTAGAGATTTTAGTTCCACTGGGTCGATAATGTGTCGACCCAGGTGAATACTGCGTTTGTGCATAAATGGCCCGCAGTCACACAGAAGGTGCTTTGGTGTCTCCCTCTCCTGTTTACAGTAGCGGCAAATATCAGTATCACTCAACTTCATGTGAAATTGGTGCCTGTTTAATTTGCAGTGTCCGGTTAAGGCTCTGACAATCGTACAGATGTTCGTCCTGCTGAGCTCTAAAAGTTCTGCAGTTCGCTTTAGCGAGTATCCTTCTATAAGGGACTTGTCGTGCAGTAATCCCGGTTGGTTAAGCCAGTATTTTTTTGCTTCGTCAAGAAGGTTGTCCTTAAGCAGTTGCATGGCCTGGTTCTTTGAGATGCCACAGAAAGGTTCTGGGCCCATCTGTAGTCCCTGAGCCCCCTTCCTTGCAAGTTCATCAGCTTTTTCATTGCCAACGACTCCCGAATGACCTGGTACCCATTTCAGAATAACTTTATTCCTTTGACCCAGTTCATTTAATTTATTGACGCAGTCTTTCACCAGTTTCGAATCTATGGTATTCGAGTTTATGGCGTTAAGCGATTTTAGTAAATTCTTCATTTACTAAAATTCTTATATTTTAACAATAATGTTGTCTTATTTAAGTTTTGCATTTAGAGTCACCCGCTTACTTTTAAATATCTCTTACATGTCTCAGGTAGGCTGGAAGAGATCTCTTTTAGAGATAAGTCTACTTTTGTACGCATGTCTCAAGTTAATTGTGTAACTTTATTTGTTAGTGCAATAAAGAGTATACTAAATTTTTAAACAAGAATCCTGGTGCAAACGACTCCTAGATTGGAGGCCGTGGGACTAAAAACGACCACGAGGGAGGCCACAAATGGGATGGA
Organism: Chrysoteuchia culmella; assembly: GCA_910589605.1. Taxonomy (NCBI): domain Eukaryota; kingdom Metazoa; phylum Arthropoda; class Insecta; order Lepidoptera; family Crambidae; genus Chrysoteuchia; species Chrysoteuchia culmella. The sequence goes on from OU342653.1 coordinate 17,307,986, forward strand.
AGGATGACATCAAAAAGGTGGCAGGCAGCAACTGGACTCTAACTGCCCAAAACTGAGAAAAAATTTAATACTCGTATATATATTTATCACGAAACTAATTTAAATTAAACAAAATAACAATAATTTAATTTTTTTTTACTACGGGGAGACTTTTTTACTCTTAGCCGTAATCATACCTGATGTTAAGTATTGATAAGGCAGAAGATGGAAGCGAGCCTGTTCCGGAATCCTCAATTACTGAGGAACTGGCTATCTTATCTCTAACTGCCGGAACACAACAATGCTGAAAACATTGTTGTTATGGCGTTAGACTTAGATAAAATGGTGGTAGACAGCCAGGCGGACTTATTACAAGTCCTACCACCAACCAAACCGAATACAATATGTACCCCCGCTGGGAATCGAACTAATCGAATTAAATATATTAGTAGTTTTAATATTTTTTTGTTCATTGTTTAAATCTGTGTTGAAATAATCTATCTATCTTTTACCTAACCTAACCTACCTTCTATCTACACTACGTACCTATCGCGATGTTGTGTATTTCCCGTAGGAAAAAGGGTTTTATACGCGACAAAAGGTATCCAATGTTCCTCGCCAGGCTTTTAAGTACCTGTGTCCCGAATTTCATCCAAACCCATTCAGCTATTTTTGCGTGATTAAGTAACAAACATCCAAACATCTAAATTTATTCATTTTTGTGATATAAGTAGGAAGTAGAATATGAAATTTTCTAAGATTATGTGGAGTCATCTATTTTAGCCCGCATTGATTTTTGTACTTGCCCGTAGGAATGAGGGATTTTAACGCGGCAAAAAGTATCCAATGTCCCTCTCCAGGCTATTAAGTATCTCACGGCTTCCATCTAAATCAATTCAGCCGTTTTTGCGTGATTGAGTAACAAACATCCAAACATCTAAACATCCAAACTTTCACATTAATAATATTAGTAGGAAGTAGGATTTCTAAAATTTTGTGGCGCTATATTATTTAGCCCGCATTGTTTTTTTCCGTGGGAATGAGGGATTTTAACGCGAAAAAAGAATCCTATGCTCCTCTCCAGGCTATAATGTATCTGTGTCACTAATTTCATTCAATTCCATTCAGCTATTTTGGCGTGGTTATCAGGTTCATCCCGTGAGATGAGGAATTGTAACGGGACAAACACAACCCTATGTTTTTATCTCCAGCGTATAATGTAGCTCTGTCCGTAATTTTACATTTAAAATATTAGTAGAAAGAAGGATTTCTATAATTATGTGGCGCCATATTTTTTATCCTGAATCGATTTTTGTATTTTTCCGTAGGTAGATTATAAGGTGACAAAAAGAATCCTATGTTCCTCTCTAGGCAACTAACACCCATATTCTAAGTTGTTCCTCTAAAACTTACTCGTCCTCTTCTTAACGAAACCTCATTGAAAACCTCTTCCAAATATTCCTGGAAATCGGATTCTAAGTCATAACTCCGTAAGGACCTGGAGGAGCCAAAGAGTACGTAGCCACTCCGTGTTAGGCCTAGCACACACTACCATTTTTACCCGCGACGAGGTTGAGTGGAGTGTAAAAAGTTTTGGAGGAACGACTTAGAATATGGGGGTAAGTATCGGTGTCCCTAATTTCATCCAAACCAGTTCAGCCATTTTTGCGTGATTGAGTACCAAACATCCAAACATCTACACTTTTACATTTATAATATTAGTAAGATAGCAGGATTTCTAAAATTATTTGGCACCTTATATTTTACCACACATGGTTTTTTTATATATTCGTGTAGGAATGAGAGATTTTAACGCGACAAAAAAGTATCCCATGTTCCTCTTCAGGCTATAAAGTGTCTGTGTTTAGCCATTTTTGGGAGTTTAAGTAACAAATATCCAAACATTCACCTACGTGGTTCCAATTCCCGTGAGACTATCGCTATGTCTATTTTGTATAATTTTTCTATATAAAAATTAAAGTCCATTTTCAAACCTTTAAGAGTTGATTAATGTCCACCGGGTCGGACTTCAAAATCAATGCCATTTTCGTAATCAACATCGCATAAAACCTCAATAGCAACACTCATATCGATTTTAACATTATTTACACAATTCAGGTTTGTTTATTTGTATTTAATTTCCAACTATAATAAGTCTTATAACAATAAGTGACTTTTACTTTGAAAATAAAGGACTTTATTACTTAACTTCATCCCCCATTTTACCCCTATGGGTTTGAAATTTTCAAAAACGCCGAGACAGGTGAATGTTTATTTTTAGTTATCAACCTAAATACAACATTTTAAGATCCTCAATCCTTTACTTAAAAAATAAAGGACTTTTCTTATTTAACTTCATCCTCCTTTTCACCACTTAGGGGTTGAAATTTTCAAAAACGCCGAGACAGGTGAACGTTTATTTTTAGTTATTAACCTAAATACAAAATTTTAAGATCCTTACACCTTTACTTTGAAAATAAATGACTTATCTTACACAACTTCTTTTCCCTTTTTTACACTTTTGGGGGTGAAAATTTCAAAAACGCCAAGACAGGTAAATGTTTATTTTCAATCGTTTACCTAAATACAAAATCTGAAGATTTTGTATTAGATTTTGAAAAATGGTTTCTTATCGTACGCCTAGAACTGATAAGGAACTTATGTGCCAAATTTGGATATCTCTAGACCTAGCGGTTTGGGCTGTGCGGTGATATATCAGTCATTCAGTCAGTCAGTTACTTCTTTTATACATTTAAAGATATCAAAAGTACTTACTTTTTCCGTACTTATAGCAATTTGTTTAATCCGGAGTAGTATAAAGCCGTTGACACGAAAACAAGCTATCAAGCTTGATATTTCAGGACTCGAACGGAGTTCGTAACCGTTGCATTTTCAGTATGATGTCACAAAAATTTGGTTAAAGTTGGGCAAGTAATATCGTGTGAGTTACAGCTCTGCACGAAAGTCCTTTGAATGTTCGTGTATGAAAAAAAGTACAGCAAAGTTTTTGGCAGGCATTTTATTTTAATTCTATCAGTATTCGAAAATGGCATTTTTCCAACAGCAGCCGAATGAAGTTTGGAGAATATTTTCGCAAAGAAACTCTCTACTTCTATTATTAAATCACTAACTTGCGAAGAGTTTTCGAATTGTACTGATTTTCATTCGACATTCACGTCGGTAGAATTTTTTCATGACGTTTTGTTTTGGCAGCCAAAAGATGATTCATCAGTTTCCACCTGCTTCCACCCTGTATAACTAATAATGTGTCTTACAAATTTATTGAGACAAAAGTCTGATATGTAACTACTATTGAATATGGATGATTGATTATGATTCAATACTACTAAGCTATTCAAATGTGCAAAGTACTAAGTATAATATGTTATCAAAGAACATAAATATCAAATTAAAAAAAAGCATTTTCAATGTTAACACATAATATATTTTTTTATAAAAGTATCTTTGTAGCCGCATGTGAACTTAACATAATGTAAAACTAGCGGTCGCCCGCGTTTTCTCCCGCATGGTTCCCATTTCGTGGGAATATCAGAATAAAAAGAATTCTTGGTTTTAATACAAGAAACCTACTATGTCTGTGCCAAATTTCATCCATATCCGTTTATTAGTTTTAGCGTGAAAGACATTTACGTGAAAGACATTTACAGACAGTATTGTTATCTAAATTTTAGCGTCAAAGACATTTACAGACAGTATTGTTATCTAAATTTTAGCGTGAAAGACATTTACAGACAGTATTGTTATCTAAATTTTAGCGTGAAAGACATTTACAGACAGTATTGTTATCTAAATTTTAGCTTGAAAGACATTTACAGACAGTATTGTTATCTAAATTTTAGCGTGAAAGACATTTACAGACAGTATTGTTATCTAAATTTTAGCGTGAAAGACATTTACAGACAGTATTGTTATCTAAATCTTCATAAATATTAAAGAACTAGCTACCGCCAGCGGCTTCACCTACGTGGATCCCGTTCCCGTTGGAATATCGGGATAAAAAGTAGTTACTCTCCTTCCTTTCTACTAACTCTATGCTAAAAATCAAGTCGGTTCTGAGAATTTGCTTGTGGCCGACTTAATTTTTTTTCCAATATTTTCTATTTAAAATTTATTAAGTAGATTGTTTGTTTAGTTAGGCATGAAGAAAAGACCAAAACACACTTTCGCATTTATAATAAACTCATTTGCAAAAAAAACGGGCACCTAAGCAATGAACCATTTCAAATGTTAATATTGCTTTGTTTGATAATTATAGGTAGTTTTATCCTCACAATTTGGTAAATTAATAAGAAAATAATCGTTTTCATCAGTATTTCATAAAATTTAGATACAATTTATGGGAAATAATGCTAAACCTCGCTAGTAGTGTATGTTCGCTAGTAGTGCATATACTCATGAAGTAAAAATAAAAAAAGTTTTTTTGTTTGTTTTTCTTTAATAAAGTAAAAGCAGATAAATGTTTAGTATCGAGTGTGACTCCCTCTAGCTAAAATCACAGCTTGAATTCGTCTGGGCATGCTAGCGAGTATATCCCGGATACTTGCTTGCGGAATACGTTCCCACTCCGCAGTAATCACATTCTTCAGCTCTCTGATGGTCTGCGGAGCCGGGTGTACTGATCTTACACGCCGTTTCAGAACGTCCCAGACATGCTCTATGGGATTGAGGTCGGGACTTCGAGCTGGCCAATCCAAACGACGAATGCCGACCTCTTGCACATACGCATTAACATCGCGGGATCGGTGGGTGCGAGCATTGTCGTCCATAAAAATCGAGTCTTCACCTAGAGCGGCCAATGCGGGTTGTGCATGAGGAATTAGAACTTCCGTTATGTATCGATGCCCAGTCAGTGAGCCGTTTTCAATGAAGACTAACTCTGTACGATCCATTGAATTTATTCCTGCCCTAAACATAACAGAGCCCCCACCATAAGGTGTGATTTCTTCGAAACATGCCTCTGCAAAGCGTTCTCCTTGTCTTCTTAGCACTCGCCGACGTCGATCTTCACCGAACAGATATATCCTGGCTTCATCAGAGAACAAAACCCTATTCCAATCTTCTTGAGTCCATGATTCACAATTTCTAGCGAACCTAAGCCTGTGAACTCTGTGCTCACGGAGTAATTTGGGGCCGCGGGTCGGGCGGTGACTGCGTATATTGGCAGCGAGAAGCCTCCTCCTGACCGTCCATAGACTAATATGCACATTTCTTACTTCTTGGAGGTTGTTCTTAAGATCCACATACGAAGATTTGCGATTTCTCAATGCGCGACTCACAAGAAAACGATCATCCCGTGGTTGGGTACATGGTTTCTTCCAGAACCAGGCCTTCTTTCGACGGAACCAGTCTCCTGATATCGCTGCCAGGTCCTTTGGACTGTCGAGCAACTAACATTTAGCCTCCTAGCCACGAAACGTTGGCTGCAACCCTCTTCAAGCAGCGCGATAATTTTGGTAGCTTTTACCACTTTATCTACCATTTTTGATACAGCCAAACAGCAATAAATAAAGCTTTGACAGTCAAGGATATGAAATTAATCGATAAAAATTGAATAAAAGTTATGAAGGTCGGTATTAACTTCTGGAACTTCGCGCCAAAAATGTAGGATGAAAAGGGGTTTTCTGTAAAAATGAGCATCAAATGAAAATTTGAATTTTTAAAACCGGCCAGTAACGTGTACAAACGATTGAAACCTTTTTGGTATTGTATCTTTTTAAAGATGAATGAAAATCAAAACCGCCCGTTTTTTTTGCAAATGAGTGTATTACAGTTAGGGAAACACACATTCTTGCAGAAACGTTCATACACGAGACCTAATTTAAGGCAGATATTTATATCTAAATCAAACGAAGAACTATGGTATTTCTAAAGCAAACACCAAACCACATTTTCAATCGTAAGTTACTTCAAAGGGAAGCTTCTGTTTACCCCAGGGCCCTGTTTCATAAAGCTTGACAAGTCGACAATTTGTCAACTATGCTCGAACATACTTTTATTATCACTGATCTACGCAATTATGATCTTTGTCATAATTGCAGAAGGTAGGTTTTCTAAAAAAGCAATCATACATTATAAAGTTCTCTTTTTCAAAATCCTTTTACGAACTTTTCGATCATGTGAGAATTTATAAAAGAAAAATAACTGCCACTCCTCATCCTGACATAGACCAAGAATGCCTATCAAAAATGTGCGACAATTTGACAAATATGTCAGATTTTCCGATTACAGATAAATCAGACCAAATGTTTTATGAATCGTTAAATTGTAGAGTTGTCGCGATAATTTGACAATTATGTCGGCTTTTCACATAGCACCAATGTTTTATGTTACGTACAATCGTCAATTTGTCACCTGTCACCTGTCGCTGACAATTGTAATCTTTATGAAACAGGGCTCAGGAGACGTATTTTTGAATCATTCGAAACTTTCTTGCGGAATTCAATTCGCATTCGAAAATCACCAACTTCCATTTTGTCGCATTTTTTTATCACTCGAATACGGTGTTATCGTTTTCTTAAACTCCCTTAACACTATTTCATTTTACGCAGAATATTCAAAAACCGGAAACTAACTCTACATAGATTTTCAAAAACCGAATCTGAATCGGATTTCAATTCGAATGCGAATTGAATTCGCATGAGACTTTCGAATGATTCAAAAATAAGTCTCCTGCGCCCTCTTTGCTGGCCGTCAAACATTTTTACTTGTGATGAATTACAAATTACAATCAAATATTCCTGTGCCACTCTGTAGGCTTAGCATGAATAACTTTCTAGTAAGTATCGAGGAAGTAAAGTAAGAAATGTATGACATATAGAGCAGCGTTCCCGGACGTAAACGGAACTACATTATCCTATAATTTTGTTGACATTACGTGCTCGATATTTACTCGATAGTTTTCCGTGCTAGCCCTACTGTACTTCCAGAAATTATTTCCTATAATCTCTTTATAATACTCGTATTAGTTTAACACCGAATGATCTTATGATAAATTTTAAATAGAAAAATATTAGAAAAAATTTACCGAATGATCTTCTGTTTACATGCACAATTTCATTCCTCAAGTAATAAAAATGCAACAACCGTTGAAATTCGGCTGAAATCAGACGCTGACCGTCTGATTTAACCCGAATTTAAACGGTTGTCCTAATAGAACTGGAACTTTTTTAATTTGGCCGTGTGCGGCACGGAGATAACAGGTAGTTTGTTCACGGTGTGATGAAAAAAGTTAAATTCGAAAACTAACGCCCGGACGGCGAAGAGGGTAAATTTTCACGTCGAAACTACACGAGAAACAAATCGTATTTTCGTATCGCTCGGCTCGCGCGTTTTTGGTAACAGTTTTAAAACTGCCCCGATAGACTTCGTTCTGCCAAAAAACCTTTTGGCCTTAGTTAGTGCTAGCTAGCTAAGGCCAAAAAAATATATAGTTAATAGAAGTGCAATGTAGAATGCCTTGGCTGGCACCGACTCCAAAAGTTTTATTTTTTACTTTTTGAAGTCGGTTTGATTTTTTTTTATAAGATGTTTTTATTTCAGATTTTTTTGTTACATAATGTGCCGTTACTTCCACTAAAAATCAGCCCATACACAACAATGATGTCATCTAGGTAAACGACTACTTGCCAAAACGTGATTGATATTTTTCAGGATTATGAAAAAACTACTAGCCAGATCTTTGTAAAAATTATATGGGTCCACAAATAAACCATTTTCTTTCAAATAAAAAAAGAATTATAAAAATCTGTTAACAACTGGCGAAGTTATGGTAAAACATATATTAAAAAAAAATAACCGTCGACTTGAGAACCTCCTCCTTTTTTTGAAGTCGGTTAAAAAGTTACTGGCCTGTCGCACGTCAAAATGTTTGAGGACAGATGTTTTTAGAAGGGAAAACGAAAGTTTTTACTACATATGTTCATTGCAATATCGTATTATTTTAAGTTTCATTTGATGTCTGTTAAAGTTTCAAATGTTTGCTAGTTAGTTTCACGGTATAAAGATACATAGTGCGAGTAATACCCGGCGCGCCTTGTCTCGGTGAGAGCTCGGCAAGCGTCTCGAGGAATGCGCCGCGGTTTTGTACGCAGTGCGTGTGGATGTTGGCGGGCAGCCCTATTGCGTATTACGTACCGCGCCACAGATTAATAAATAGTTACTTCGTAACAGATAAACCACTCTATTGTAAATGTTTGTACTTGCATTTTATAGCCTACTCTTTACAGCTGCGCGCCTCGGCGCGCGAAAATATACCGTATTAAGCGGGCGTAAGCTTGCTATTGCTTCACAGATTCGCGCAATCGCATGACCTTGAAGAAAAAAAAAATTACAATGTTGGTGAATTAAGAAAGTTATACCTTTTATATTTATATTAATTTACTCAAAACAACAATACAATATTTAATTTTAGTTAATTAAATACAATAAAGTACAAAGTTCCTACAAATACATCTAAGTAGAAGGCCTGCGCCCGGACAAGAACAATAATAAAATGGTGTATTTGAACATGTCAAAATTTGTTATTATTTATTATGTATGTATTTACAACAAAAAAAAATTTAAACTTTTTTTTATATAATAACTGGGCAGGCATTTGACCACCATCGTGCTTAATAAACAAGATGTGGTCTAAGGTGTTGCATGCTTGCCCAGAAAATGCCTATTCACTCTCGCCTTGAAGAGGCCACTTTTGCAGGAATCGTTTATAGCGTTATTTAGTATCATTAATTTTAAATCGTTATTATTCAACGAAAATAATGAATGTTGCTACTTAAGCAACTCACCTCTTTTTCGTCACTAAGTAAATAAAAAAAGAAAGGTCCTTGTTTCTCCTCTTGCTTGATGTACATCCAGGTACCGCACCTAAATTTCAAGAAACAGAAACCATTGTCAATGTGAACCTACGAATGGTCAATATGAAATAATTCGTCGAAATAATCATCGTCAGTCCCGAACCAAATTTTTTAAACCACACAATTACGTACGCACTCGGCTGGCGGCAACCTTACTGGTTGACCCTAATCCTACTTATTTGGACACTCGAGTGTCCGCCGGCCGGTAGGCAATTATCTGTACTATTAATTATAAGTACATGGAGTGAACTAGGCCTGACCGCGCGGCTGCAATAATTAACTTTTGTCGAGGAAGAGTTTAATACAAAATACTGTGTGTTTCTTCATGCTGTGTCAGTTTCGTTTCTATTAAATATTTGTTGATAGTCCTGGAGACGTATTTTTGCATCACTCGAATTACTATTCGCATACGGAATCGCCAGTTTCGCACGCAAATGCTACAAAACCGTATTTTTGATATTCCAATTCGCATACGAATCTGCAACGAGTTGACCCGACCACTCTTTTTTAATTCGAGCGATAGAAAGTTTGACGTTTGGCACTAAAAACCATTTTGAAATTGATAGTTTGACAACTTATAAACGTTTCGTTTCACGTGATTCAAGTCCGATTGAGTATCGGTTTTTGAAAATCTATGAAGAGTTAGTTTCCGGTTTTTAAATATTCTGCGTAAAATGAAATAATGTCAAGGGAGTTCAAGAAAACAGCAACACCGAATTAGAGTGATAAAAAAATACGACAAAATGAAATTCGGTGAATTAAAATTAGAATGCGAATTGAATGCATGATAAATTCGAATGATTGAAAAATACGTCTCCTGGGGGTAAACAGAAGCTTCCCTTTGAAGTTACTTAAGATTGAAAATGTGGTTTGGTGTTTGCTTTAGAAATACCATAGTTCTTCGTTTGATTTAGATATAAATATTTACCTTAAATTAGGTTTCGTGTCTGAGTGTTTCTGCAAGAGTGTGTTTCCCTAACTATAATCCGGTCCAATGCTCTCAATGTCCAGAGCAGTGGACCGGATTTCCAAAGGTCATGGGTTCGATTCCCATCTGAGAATTCACTTGTGGCCGAGTTAATTTTTTCCAATATTTTTCTATTTAAAATTTATCATAAGTATAAAAATAGCATTGAAAAATGTAAAAATTCAAAAAATTATAATAGTATAAATGCGAAAGTGTGTTTCTTTATCCTTCCTTCACGCCCTAACTAAGCAACCAATGTTACCATTTATCTCCAAAACTACTAGTCCGATTTTGATGCGGTTTGAAGTGATGGGTTTGAGTTTGATTGGTGAATGTTCTTTTATAAGTGTTACGGTGACAACACACCAGGGGGCGCTGCAGTAAACATTTGTTTGAGCAAAACCCAAATTAATAGTCCGACTTTGATGCGGTTTTCAGTAATGGGTTTGGATTTGATTGGTGAATGTACTTAGATAAGTGTTACGGTGACAACTCACCAGGGGGCGCTGCAGTCAACATTTGCTTGAGCAAAACCATAACTACTAGTCTGATCTTGATACGGTTTTCAGTAATGGGTTTTCTGTAGTACAATGTGCATAATATCTATGCTCTCTAAAAAGTTTGCAATAAAAAACAGCTAGTAGCGCGGTAGCTAGTTCTTTAATAATCATGAAGATTTAGTAAACAATACTGTCTATAAATGTCTTTCACGCTAAAACTGCAAAACGGATTTGAATGAAATTTGGCACAGAAATTGTAGATATCTTGGATTAAAACAAAGAATACTTTTTATCCTGATATTCCCACGAAATGAGAACTATGCGGGAGAAAAAAAAAGACATAACGACTTTGAACATTTAAAATATTTTTTACAATGCCACGCGACATGAAATACTTCTCCATTCACACTAATCCATGCTAATATTATAAATGACAAAGTGACTGTTGTGTCGCCCGTATTCACTATGACCACATACCGATTCCTAGCCCAAACCACACCAATGTCGTATTTGCTTTCGACATTTTCAAAATTCGTTTTCTCTATGATACTTTCAAATTTTAAAGTTATTTTACTTGTTTAATAACTACAAAATTTGTGACTGTCATGTACTTGTACAATAACTCTATAATTTGTGAGAATAATGGAGAAAAGGAATTTTGAAAATGTCAAAATCAAGTACGACATTGGCGTGGTTTGAGCAAGGAATCGCCAAGTGGTCATAGTGAATAAGGGCCCTGGCTGTTCCTTTTCTGAAAAAAACTGCTGAATAGATTTCAGTGAAATTTGGTATGAGTATAACTTGAACAGTGGAGATGGACATAAAATACTTTTTATTCTGATAAATGGCACCACCACTACGCGACATCTTTCCGTGCGATAACCTAATTCCTCTCGGATGTAACGGCATTAAAGTCCGCCATTCGTTGCATTCGAACAATAAATAATTAATCCTATCTTATCCTACTTATACTTTCAATGCGGAAGTTTGTGACGATGTTTGGATGGATAGATGTTTGCTACTCTTTCACGCAAAAACTTCAGAAACGATTTCGATGGAATTTGACACTCAGATAGAAGATAGCCTGGATTAAAACGTAGGCTACTTTTTATCCCGATAGTCTCACGGGAATTGGAACCAAGTAGGTGATTGTTTGGACGTTTGTTACTTAAACTCCCAAAAATGGCTAACACAGACACTTTATAGCCTGAAGAGGAACATGGGATACTTTTCGTCGCGTTAAAATCTCTCATTCCTACATGAAAACATAAGAAAACCATGTGTGGTAAAATAGAAGGCGCCAAATAATTTTAGAAATGAATTAATTTGGATGTTTGTTACTCAATCGTGCAAAAATGGCTGAACAGATTTAGATGAAATTCGGGATACAGGTACTTATTAGCCTAGAGAGGAACATGGGATATTTTTTCTCGCTTAAAAATCCCAAATTCGGTAAAATACAAAAATTGATACGGGTTTAAATAAATGCCGCCACATAATTTTTAAAATCCCACTATCCTATCCTACTAATATTAATAAAGATGAAAGTTTAGATGTTTGGTTGTATGAATGTTACTTTATCACACAATAACAGCTGAACGGATTTGGATCAAATTTGGTTCACAGATACTTTATAGCCATTCCGATTGCGATTCCGTACGCTAATGTAATTCGAGTGATTTAAAATACGGCTCCAGGTCGCTAGATATTACATGAAATCGAAGGTGCAAAAAGAGTGTAAAACTTGTATAAAATGTATAAAGTTAATACTAGTCCATGAAATCTTATTATTACTATTCGTTATTTTTGTCGTCAATGTAGTGTATTATGTTATCTATGACAATACTATTAAATCTATACATATCTTACATATAAGTAATAAAACTGTAAAATTATAATTTCTGTACATTGAATATATTTACCAAAAGCCAATTGGGGACGACGTAAAAACAGTAACAGAATACGTTAAGGCGATTTTTTTATATTTTTGTCTGTCTATTTGTCTGTTTGTATGTACACGCTAATCTTTTAAACTACTGACAAGATTTAAATAAAACTTTTTGTGTTATGAAGATACTAGGTCGGGTCATAACATAGGCTAGATTTCATTTTGAATCTAGAAAACCTGATAAAGGACACTAAGAGACCAGTTAAACTATAAGGGTATGGAAATGCCGCCTTTGCAAAAGTTGTTAATCGTGATAGGTACTGTCCGTAGATATATTAAAATCATGGGACAGTAATTTTTTTTTTCATCCCATCTATTCGAAAAACGCTGGTTGATTCGCCTATAAGTGCGAGCAAAGTAAGTCTTTTCTCCAAGAGACTTTTTCACGGGGCAGTAATGAGATTTGAATTTCGAACATTAACATCGTCCCTTAGTGCTCCGTGACTAAAGAGATCGCACAAAAATAATGTATGAAAAAGTCACTGGCCGATTATTAGGTGACCGGCGCGTGCAGCGCCGCAACAGAAAAAATAAAATAAATATAAAAACGCGCGAACTACGTTACTCTTGTATTGGACTTTATTGGAGTAAACAGTGTTTTGTGATATTTGCAGTGCAATAATTACGAAAAATTAGTTCCACAAGCAGCGACAGTTTTTTTTTTAAATATGACTATAACATTTCAAAATTGCACAAAATATTTCAAATATTAATTACATTAATATTTGAAATATTAATATAAATTAATATTAATATATATATATTAATATTAATTTTTAAGCTGTTACTTTATATATTTTTTAAAATTAGGTATAACATTATATAGGTGTTTAATATTTTTTATAAATACATTCATTAGTTGTATCTAGGAATGCCTCTTATTGCTTTTTCTCATAGACGGGGATGAAAAGTAGAGTGTATCACTCGGCCGCAAATAAAATATATTTTTGGCTCGGGCGACGTCCTTTGAATCCCTCGCTACGTTCAGGATTCTACTAAAGAATCCCTCACTACGCTCGGGATTCTATTCTAGAATCCCTCACTTCGCTCTGGATTAAAAAAGCGCCCTCGCTGTAAAAATATTATTTTGCTCCCTTATGGTACAATCTACTATTTTCAATGAGTAAAATTTATGATATATTCTATAATAGCATTCTATAGTTTTTCATTTTTTCTATACATGATTCCGTTTTTTTAATCGGAGGCAACTCCCTCAGTGAATACGACCGAACTGTTCCCTAGAAATAACCTAATCAACCATGGTGCCAATTTTCAATATTTTGCTGAAACAAATTTCCGCTCCATTGAAATGACAACTGTAACTGCGGTGACATTATTATAAATTTCACCATAGAACAGGGGAAATATTTGATACAGTCGTCCGAAGTGTTCTCAACAATGAAGGAAAGCTGTGTGGAGTGTCTTCATACACACCCCACAGATGGCACTATTTAACGAGATAAGTCAGGCGCCAAAAAGTTGTGCATGTAGTAGCTTCGTGAGGTATCGCTGCCTCATAGCATCCCGGCGGAAAGACGGCACATAATATGTTCAAAATCCCATTCGATTAAGACAGAACTGAAACAATATTGTAGTATTTCATATGTCATGTAAATTGTAACGTAAAATTGAAGTGTAAAGTACTTTTTCTCAAACATGCATGGAAATGTTGTCATTATTTTTGAAAAAAGAACACGCAAAGTATCGAATTTACGGACAAAGAAAATCAAATCCATTGCAGGAGCGTTTTTTGATTTGGAACATTACAAAGAGTATTTAACAACTCCAGCACGCCGTTTCATACAACATTGCTGGAGCGCTGTAATGTTCCAAATTCAAAAAGACGCTCCTGCAATGAATTTGATTTTCTTTTAGTAATTATTAAATGTATAATATAAAAAGTATGTTTTATTTCCCTGCATTCTTTTGAGAAAAGCACTAAATATGCCTCGGCGGAAATGGCAATTGCCTGTCTCGTATTAGTGAAGTCCTCGCCTACGGCTCGGCCTTCAAACTCATACTCGACTTGCAATTGCCTATTTCACGGCCTTTGCAATAATGTACCGGCTACAGCAAGTAAATAAATAATTGTATACAATCACACCAATTATCTAGCCCACGTTATGTTTCCTAAAGAACTTGTGTTTGGTAAATAACGGATAGACATTCTTATTTACTTTTTGTAAATACATAATATACATATTAAACAGCCAGACCAAGACAAATAGACATGTTCATGCACACAAATATTTGTCTTGTCCGGTGATCGAACCCGGGTCCTCCGGCGCAGAAGGCGGGTTTAGTAAGTCTTCGCTAAACGGGTCGTCAATTAAAAAAATAAAAAATAAAAAAGGTAATTAAAAATTAATTGAATTGGAATTTTCGGCTCCGAAGTATTCCCTATTAAGCGCCTTTTCTCTTTCTTTTAGAAACACTAGGTACTTATAGACTTTTGCGAGAATGCTAATACCAATGCTGAAGAATGCGAAACTGACCGATCAAACGTTTTCAGGGTTCAATAAAAAAATTGATAAAAAGAAAAAAAGCAAAGCTTTCTGAGCTGATCTAGTTCAATACAAGATTGTTCGCCATTATAATACCATAAAATACAAGGGTATCAAGGTATTGCCTTTTAATAAATTTAAGAAAGTTTAAAGAACTGGCTGATGGACGAGGTTTCTATTCTATGTATTAAAGATTTTCTTAAAAACAAAGAGTAAGGAAGATCGATATAGTTACTAACGGCAATATTAAATTATTATGACAAATTATGATGGATGACATAACAATATTAAATTATCATAAATATGGTTTTGTTACTAATTTGTATGCTATATAATTTATTTATTTATTTCATAACAATGTTCATTGTGTCGAAATTCATGGTTACATAAATAAAAATTAGTTAACAATTAAACAACAAAAAATTATATAATTAAATTGACACATTTACACATAATATTGTGGACATACACGCATTCGAGATGTTCGATATTAAAAATTTTACGTCAACTTATGATATAATAATAATGTCAACTTACGATATTATAATAATGTCAACATAATTTGTTTATTAATTTTTAAGTCCAATGCATAATAATAAAACTTAAGGAAATACTATACAATACACATAAATACTACTGGCTATTCAAAAATATAGTTAAATAGCCTTCAGTTTTACACAGTTGTAACTACAACACCTACAAAATTGAAAAAAATGTACCCTATTAATAAAAAACTGCTTTTGTTATTTGTCGTTCTCTTAGCTTAACTAAAATCGAATCTAAGATGTATAAAATAGAGTTTAGCGCGAAAGGTCTAGCGCGGTAACCTGAGACCGCTTAGTGGTAAATGCGTTTGCAAATAAATAATTTATTTATATAAACCTAACCACTTGACTTCAAACTTTTTGGACATAACTTATTTGGAATCGTTATGACTTCAATAATTCCAATAATGTAGGTCAGTGTACCTACACAATTTGTTTTTCAATTCAATCACGAAATTATGTTAAAAGCTACCTAATTTATTTATTGCCTCAAGAATTATTCGATAACTAAAAATAGATATTCAAAAAGAGCAGCGTGAAACTGGAAAATGTTAACTTAAGCCTAATAAAAATAAAGCTTGTTGTACACTGATTGATAGTCGGCACTTGAAGCTAAGAGCGGACGCGAAATTTTGAAAAATAGATAATTGAGACAACTACAGATCCCGCTGAATATAGCGAATAAAAATTACAATTACTGTGTAGCATAAATATTTAAATTTCGTAAAGTGGATAATTTTATCAAAAGTTTCAATATTCTTGTAAAATACGTGAAAGCTAATACCTAAGTCATTAGATATGTGTAAATTTGTGATATAAAGTGGACGATATAGTAGAACATAACACAAAAAAAAGTTTAAAAATACATTTTAGAATTTCTGTTAACTTTCATATTTATTTCGCAATCACCCCTAAAGACCAGGCGGCCGTGGCCCGGTTACCCGGGCCCCCTCACGGCTGGAAGATGGCCGAGCAAGTTTAGCCAGACGGTGGAAACCGTGCAAGGCCGGCGATGGCACACCCACCAACGCCAGCTTGGTTTCTTTATAAGGGAATGAGGCGATCATACCGTCGCCTCCTTCCCCTTAGCCGCCTGCGACGGATTCGGGCCGCATGAGCGTCCTGCTCGCAAGCCCTCTCCGCTGTGTCCTTCTGGAGGATCACATCCTCGCAGAAGGAGACTGCCGCCTGCCACGATCTGTCACTACCCAGCATCTTACTGACGATGCTGGGTAGGGAGAGATCCCCTCCTACCACTGCCACGAGTTCCGGCGCTGTGCCGACCACGCAGGACACACTTCGAGCGTGTGCTGCGCAGTGTCCAGCTCCGCGTCGCACTCGTGGCACTTTGGAGACTCCTCTCGCTGAATCCGGTGCAGGAACCTAACGGTACCAACCAATAATGTTTCCCCCTCTAACAGAACAGTGATAGAAGTGAAAATAAATAGATTTTTTGCACATATTTCAATAAGTGCAAAGGATCGAAGACAAGTGATTTACTGTGTTATAATTCCATGATAAATAGTATAATATAACTCAGTAATTACATGGAACAAAATCAAATTTTCAAAAACTTTAAATATGCTAAAAGTGCAGTCGAATTCTGTGGTCAATACCACAAACTAAACGGATAAAATAAACGGTCTACAAATTTCTTTGTGTTTTGTGTAATGTGCAGTCAAGTACAATAGTCTAAACTAATTAGAAAGAGGAAAGAATTGATTGTTTGTTTGCAATGAATAGGCTCCGAAACTACTGAACGGATTTAAATGAAATTTGGTACACAGATAAGGATACTTATTATCCCGATATTCCCATGGGAACGGGTACCACGTGGGTGAAACCGCGAGCGGCCGCTAGTAATTTATAAAGCCACAAAATCAATTTATTGAACTTCAGTTTTAAGTCGAATATAAACTATGCTATTTCGCTTGGCCGATTCACGTTGCAGACGAACTGTTGCTTCAAGGAAAGAAAGTTTGTCATCTCAGCCACATAACACCCACTACTGGGTAGGCTTCCCCAAAGGGGGGGGGGGGGGGGGGGGGTTGCCAAAAACGCCACGCTTGGCAGGCGGGTTGGCAATCGCAGTATGGCCAAGTTTGTAGGAGACGCTGCTGCCCGTTTCCTGAAGGCTGAGTCCCTTAGTCGCCTTTTACGACACCCACGGGATGAGAGGGGGTAGTGCTATTCTAAGCCGACACTACACAGCCAAAGAAAGTTTAATGTGTTCGAACCCAATTAAGATTTTAGCTGATGATGATATAAGTACAGTTTGAGAGAGTTCTGTGTCTTGAAATAGTATAACTCATCGAATAATAAAATGGACAACGTTACTTTAAGACGGCACAGACGGCGATTAACTTCAGAATTAGATATGTCTTATAATAATTACATAGACACCAACGTGCTGTGCTACAATAATTCATTGATTCAAGATGAGACTATGCAAAGCCTCCCTGGTATGCCATTGTGTAAAAGCTCCCGCATCATTGAATTGGAAATGCAGGTCGAACAATTAAATAAGGAACTAAGCGCTGCAAATCACGAATTATGAGCGAAGCGAGGATTTCAAAGGTACAAGACGCTAAAAACTTTTCTGCCGAGCGCAACACAATTTTTCACCTCACAACAGCGAGGAACATTTTATGGTTGTTTCCGCCGTCAACTTCCGGTGAAAGATTCTTTAAACTAAAAGTTTATACTAAATATACCTTATTCTTGTTTTTTTAATGGTATATAAAACTAAAATAATAAAAAATGGAGTATTATAGTTAATTCAAAGTTATTTAAAGTAGGAATAAATTGTTACTTAAAATAACAATAAAAACGATTCGGTAAATGTCGTTGACTTTATCATGAGGTAAAAGACAAAGACAGTTTAAAAATATAATTTTATGCTATAAAAGGTCACGTTTCGAAATCCAACCATAGGTTGTGAAATCTCAACTACCCTTAATATAAAAGTTTTTTTTAACATAAAAAGTCAATAGTGCGATTCGGAACACATTAGGGTATATTTTTTGGTTTTGAATTAAAAAAGTAGGCACTTTATCACGCTAGGCCGCAAAATGCCACGCAAAATTTAGAAATTGAATCACAAAACCTCCTTTTCCGAGCGTGTGAGGTGAAAAAAACATAGCACCGCCCAAGACCCCTCTCAAGAGGCCAAATTTGCTCTTTCGGTGATGGCGGATAATTAGAAAGACAATGGATGTCGCTGATTAATCAGAATCGATTGGCGATTCTTATCACGGGTGAAAAAGAGAGGAAATATACATGAATTTCGTGATAAGAATACTGACCACCCTAATGTGAGTAAAACTATTGCCAGCTGTGATCGTTATTGTGACGTTATAAGCAGGTTGAAATCAAGGCGCCCAAATTTATTTGCTGTATGCAGCAAAACTGAGTTAATTATAAAGAAGTAGTTTAGAAATGATAAAGAATATGTAATACCAAAATAATATTATTGACACTGGTTAAACTTACCACAATACCTTGAATAGGTTTTGTTAACTACCTATAACATCTAGGTTTACTTACCGAAGCTACATATTGAAAATGTATGGATCTACTCTGTTACTTTATTGTGGAATAAACGATTATGATTCTTTTGTTTCTTGTCTAAATACATACTATTTTTCATAAATATTATTTCAGTTGTTATTAAATTGTTTTTGAAGTGTAAGCCGGCGCAAGGAATCAAAAAAGATTTTGTATTGAATGTCAAGTTGTAACTTCGATATTAAACGAGCGAGATTCCAGCGACAAGTTAACGTTAGTTCCTACTAAAGTGTCGATAGCTTATAGTTCCGAATATTACCTCTGGGTCTTAGATCTGGGGTTCAACTAGCGCTAAACTGATAAGAGATGAAACACATCATAGTATCTACAAAATGATATCTTAAATAAAACAACGATAGAAAAACGACCCGTCTAGGGGTACGTAAAGCCTTCTGTGGCGATCCCTGGACAAGACAAATATTTGTGTGCATGAACAAAATGAACATATCTGTCTTAGTCTCGGTGTCTAATAACTATACAGGGTGGAACTTTAAACGTGGCACTTAGGGCAGGTACCTTAACCATTGTTGCTACATGAAAACGTTCTTAGTAAACCATACTTAATTTTTTGAGTAATATTGAACTGCATTCACGGATTTTGATAAAAATGTACAGCCAGCAGGAAAATTGTCAGTTTTCAAAAATATATTTTTTTATGCCAATCGATCCTGTTTCTCATGAGGATCAAAACACTCTAAGACACCAACTGAGGCACGAGTACTAGAAAAGCCAGAAATCTCGAAAATCGCAAAAAACACACTTCTCGCGTTCACGCCATACGCCGCCGTCTCCGTTTCTCCGACGAGAACTGTTGTTGACGGAACTTAACTTCTTAGCGAATATGTGGAAATACTTATGCGATTTCTGACTTTTCTGGTACTCATACCTCAGTTGGTGTCTTAGACCGTTTTGATCCTCATAAGGAACAGGATCGATTAGCATCACAAAGTAAAAAAAAAAACTGCTGACTTTACTTTTTTTTCATAATCCGTGAATGCAGTTTAATAATTCTCAAAAAATTAAGGATGGTTTCCTAAGTACGTTTTCATGTACCTAGCTACAACGGTTAACTTTCATTCCCTTCGTGCCCCGTTTTAAATTCCCATCCTGTATATGTATATAATGTATGTGTTTACAAAAAAATGTATATAAGTTTGTCCGTTACCTAGTATCCATAACACAAGTTCTTACGAAACTCACCTTGGGCTACATAATTGGTGTAATTGTATGTTTGTAAAAAAATCTTATAGCTTTCTGTGTGATTAAAGTATAAAATACCCACTTCAATTATGGAGATCGCTGGCGTATTCGCCCGTGAACGGTATAATGAGTATAAAAAGGTATAATGAAATTCGACAGTTTTTAATAATGCCTTTATGAAGTTTGCAAATGAAGGCTGTCAATTGTTTCTGTACTATAATGATACAGAATTAAACTTTTTGAACGGACTTTTTATTAGTACATATTTTTTGGAGAGTTAGTTCGTATTATTTGGTAGAAGAATGAAATTATTACTATAATATAGAGTCCTAAATATTTTTTACACGCGCACCAATAAGCCTAGCTCCAAAGTAAGGTTTGTGTTATCATACAAACATTTGTTTCTACCAGGATTTGAACCCAGGAACTTAGAGTATGTGAATTCTTGAAACCTGTGTACCTACATACCACTGAATTACGGAGGTCATCAAATAACTTATTGTAAGAAAAATGTCTTTTAATACAAACAATATATTTTGTTACTAAGTAACTATTAAGATAAATTCTTTTGAATACAGCTTCAATTTGGATTTTGAAAACCTAAGTTCAATAACAGGAAAATTTCCTAGCGCTAAAAAATTAAGATTTTTGAAGAATGCAAAAATCTTAAATTGTTCTTCTTTTTATGTAGTGGCCGTTCCTTTTTGGGTTTCGCCAATGTCCAGTGAATATATTTTTAATATAAAATAGAAATTGTACGGTGGATTGAGTTAAAATGGAGTCTCACAACACGTGTTGTTATGAAAAGAATTCGGGTGAAACTTCGATTTTTGCATGATTAAGTATCTTTTAAAAATTGAATAGGATTTTATGTTAGGTTTCTTGGAATAATGTGCTGTATTTATAATATTCGATATTTTCAAATAATAAAGTATCATTATTTAAACGATTCTAAAAAAGGCTGAAGTTACAAAAGAAGAAAGAAAAAATATTTAAAGTATTTCAAGTCATTATTATATTATAAAGCCGTTTTTCTAGAACCTAGTGTGTATCTTATTAATGTAATATTTAATCAAAGTTAACAAATACATAATCTCATTATTATTACTTTTATTGAACTCTTGTTAATTTATAACTCCCCGGCACATTTAACCGCCCACCCCGTTATTTTCGTACAATTTATTACAAATATACTCACTTTGCAATAAATAGCTGTGTAGTGTCGGCTTAGAATAGCACTACCCCCTCTCATCCCGTGGGTGTCGTAAAAGGCGACTAAGGGACTCAGCCTTCAGGAAACGGGCAGCAGCGTCTCCTACAAACTTAGCCATACTGCGATTGCCAACCCGTCTACCAAGCGTGGCGATTATGGCAAACCCCCCCTTGTGGGGAGGCCTATACCCAGCACTGGGTGTTATGTGGCTGAGACGACGATGCTCACTTTGCGACTCTATACATAAAAATCTCAATATATTTCTGCAAAGATCTGTATGCTGATGTTTAGGTTAAGTACTCGATTGTCCAATGAGTCAGAGTCAGAGATTCAGAAAGTCAGAGATGCCTTTAAAGAGTCTTAAAAATCTCTTTCCGTTTCTTTTCCTTAGTTTCAACACAGCATTACTTTATGACCATATCACATTGCATGTGATGAAGCATTCATTGAAATAAAAACAAATTTTACGGAGTTAAGTTTTTTTTAACGACGGGGACACTGTTAGCCTTCATCATACCTGATATTAAGTATTGATTAGACTGAAGATGGAAGCGAGCATCTCCCGGAATCCTCAATCACTGAGGAACTGGCTATCTTATCTCTAACTGCTAGAACACAACAATTCTGAAAACATTGTTGTTATGGCGTCAGAGTAAGATGAGATAGTATAGGATAGATAGATAGGATAGATAGGATAATATAGGATAGAATAGAAGTAGCTAGCCAGGCGGACTTACTACAAGTCCTACCACCAACCAAACCGAATACAATATGTACCCCCGCAGGGAATCGAACCCGGGACCCCTGGGTCCGATACCGGTGGTTGTGCCACTAGACCACAGAGGCAGTTAAAAGAGTGAACTAGCAGCATTACATACTGCACTTAAAATAACTGTACTGCAAAGAAAAATATCGCGTATTCCACGTACAGCATACAACACAAAAACAGTGAGAATTTTACCAAAGGCGAATTAGGGTTTTCAAGATTTTTTTTGTATCAGAAACGTATATACGAATCGTCAAACGTTACCCTGTTTTTCGGATCACGTATCCGATAAACTGCGGTCTGGATTTTTGCCGTTAGCTTCATTTCTGGCAATATCACATCATTGCAACTACGTGCCGTGCTAAGTTTCGCAAACTGTTGAGAGGGCTTGCTGTGCGATATTCGCTCTTGTTTCCAACTCCTTAGGGCGGTAAAAAGAATTTACGTTTATTTAGCCTACAAACTGTTTAGGGGGCTTGCTGTGCGATATTGGCTCTAGTTTCCAATAACATAGGGCGGTAAAAATAATTGACTTTTATTTAGCTTTTTGTTTTTTGTTGTGGCTTCAAATTTTAGATTGAGATTGAGAAACGGTAGATCTTTTATTAGTAAAACCGAAGATGGTCTGCTATCGTTTAATTTCTATACGGTGCATTTCTGATCTATTTAATTTCTAAAAATGGCATATGATTCCTACCGATAAGAGGACTTTTTGCTATTAGAATAGATATGAAAATTAAAATGCAAAAATATTTAAAATATTTAAACCACTATAACTATACACTTTGTTATTGCTTACTTACAATATAGAATTAATGTAGGTAAAATCATTTTTAATTACTTTACAAGTAATAGGACTTGGAGCAAAGATTTCTTAAAATCTAATGAGTTAAATCATAACTTATTATCTCGCTATGTCCATTCTCCTTATTCAATCATAAGGAAGGCCAGTGCCCCAGCAATGGCTGATGCCGAGGTTGACGATCACGACGTACAAAGTAGTGAGAAAAAATGCTTGAAGAAGTAGATGTTGAAATATTTCTAATACTGTAAATTTCGTGGAAACATAATTCTCGTAAGTTTGCCATTAATTTACCGTATTTTCGCCAAAATAAACTTGTTGTGGATTATAATAAATACAAATAATAACGGTTTAAGCAAGATCAGTATAATATAATAATTATATCATAGAAAATAACCTTATTTCAGTTGTATATTACTCAAATAAATCGATGATCAACAGACAATGAACGATAACAGAGACATATTTAGTTTTCTAAGTTTTTTTCTTGGTCCCCGAAGTTAAGGGGGAGGTTGTGTTAAATGTTTAGATCTGTAAATCAGATAATATATTTTTCATCATAGAACTGCGAACAGCTAATATTTAATAATAATATTTTAATATTATTATTTGAAGTTTATATCTGTTTTTTTTTATTGCTTAGGTAGGTTTACTATCCCAATAATCGACGCTAAAACTTCATGAAATAACAACACATCATTTTTTTCGTTTTTTGTTCTAAACATGTACTTTTAACTTTGGTCACAGAAAAAAACGCGGTTTCAAACCTGCCAATTGATTTAGGCTTTTACTAGCAGTTGGCACATTTTATGCTTTTGTTTCACCAGTGGTGAGTCACGAACAAATTGCGTTAGGAAAACGTAGTTCCGTTTACGTCCGGTAGGGACGTAAACGGCTCAATACGACAATGTATGCTCAATACGTCATACATTGTCAAGATACTTCCTCGATAGTTTTTCTTGCTAGAGGCACAAATACAACGTACATGGCGCAACAAATAATCTCTGTCCGATTTCACGAACCTCATGGCGCCGAAAACATTGGGATAATTAATAATATCTTCGGAATTACTGGATATATAAACCAACTGATTCCTGATAACTTTCGCTAGGGGCAGAATAAACAGATATTGCTGACGTAGTAAAAACATTTGTTATTTTCTCCGCAGTATCCTCCTCATATATTTTTCCCATTGGTAAGAATAATAAGTAGATAAGGTAAAATTGTGGACCACGTTCCATCCAGTACTGTAAAGGACCCCGCACAAATTGCATAGAAAAGCCGTTCGATCGATTTGGATAAATGTTTGGGAAAATGTAGTCTTTACAAAATCACCTTTGCAAAATTGTAACCTTAAATAACTAACAGTTTTTTAATATACAGGTTGGAATTTTTTCATTCTACCTGAAGGGGAACTACCTTAAATACTGGAGATATCAAATTACTTTCAAAAGAAGCATTCCCTTATTTTTGGAAGAAAAAAAACTGCATTCAAAGATTTTTGAAAATGTGCTACCCACATCCAGGAATCGAACATGCTAAAATCTTTAAAAAAATATCAGCCTGGACATTTATGGCATCAATCGGTAGGGTCAATCAAACTGATCAAATTTTTTCTAGCAAACAAAGTAGATTAAATTAAAGAAAATACATGAAATCTTAACTAATAAACGCAATAAGTCAAATAAAGCGCTTTTAATACAGGCTCTTTTGAAAAAATAACGTTGAATGCATTTGTGTTTCTTTTCAAAAATAAGAGGATGTTTCGTTTGAGTGTACTTTGATATCTCCAGTATTAAGGATAGTTTCATTTCAGATGGCATGAAAAAATTCCACCCTGTATATTTTAATTGTGTATTCCATAGAAAATACAAAATTAAATGAATTGTTAGGGTATTCACTTAGCAATATTGCGTAATCGCCCTTTTTTGACCTTTAGATTATTTTTCATTAATTTTTTTTTTTCAAAGAGCCTGTAATAAAAGTGCTTTATCTGTCTTATTGAGTTTATAAGTTAACATTTCATGTATTTTCTTTAATTGATCTACTTTGTTTGCTAGAAAAAAAATTGATCAGTTTGATTGACCCTACCGATTGATGCCATAAATGTCCAGGTTGATATTTTTTAAAGATTTTAGCTGGTTCGATTAGTTGTTTATTTTCTATGGATTAGAAATGTGTCAGTGTCGGTGTAGCAGAATTTTCTTTAAATATTTTAAAGGCAAGAAAACTAACTAAAAGGAAATTCCATAGGAAATAAACAAATAAATGAATTGTTAGGGAATTCACTTAGCAATATTGCTTTGGCGCCCTTTTTAGACGCTCTGAGCAAACGTTTTTTTATTTATTACACACCAAATAACATTTAAAGCCCAAATCTTTACGGAGAAACGTGGGTGAAAACACAAAATCAAATAATTCATTTTTTCACGGAAAATTCGTTACAACCCATCACAGACATGTTACTTAAGCAACACAAGCATTAGGTTGTATTACCCACACATTAGTTGAACAAATATGTTCCCGAACGTGTATGTGATCTCGCATACAGATCAAATTGGAACTTAGGCTTTAATCTCTTAATGGATCGTGTGGACCACTTAAAGCTTTCGCCATTATTGAAACATGTGACATAAGAATAAATATCTATAAAACATCTACTCTGTTAGTTTCCGGTTTAACCGCGTAGTCAATAAACTAGTATTTCTTACACTCACAACAATAACATAGCCCCAAAGTATAGGTCGGTTAATTAAATCTGGCATGTTCAACACATTTACACGTAGTGTCTGTGAATAACGTGGCGTTGCATTTCATGCTCATCAAGAATAGTCTCTCTGTCTCTCTCGCACGGGCAAACTTACGAGTATGAAGGAGACAGTTATTGGTTTGCTTTTGCTACTAATGAAGGAAATTTTGTATTTGTCTATTCGTTTTGCATTAGTGTGAGTAATGATAACGAGCCAGCTTTCGTGAACCAACCTGTAAGCACTGTAAAGATTTTAAACTTTCGCGTTCCATTATAATTATATACAAGAGTGACGGGACTCAGCCGAAACGCCAAGCTGTAAGTACATATGTCGTCGTCGTCGTCTCAGCCACATAACACCCACTGCTGGGTATAGGCCTCCCCCAAAGGGGGGGTTTGCCATAATCGCCACCCTTGGCAGGCGGGTTGACGATCGCAGTTAAGTACGGCCAAGTTTGCAGGAGACGCTGCTGCCCGTCTCCTGAAGGCTGAGTCCCTAGTCAAAGTCAAAGTCAAAGTCAAAGATTTTTATTCAAATAGACTTATAGATAAGTACTTTCGAATAGTCCAAAATTTTTTTTCCCTACCAGCCATTCAGGACATCTTTTAACTGATAAGAAGAACGGCCGCAAGAAACTTCCGCCTTTTACGACACCCACGGAATGAGAGGGGCTAGTGCTATTCTAAGTCGACACTACACAGCTAAGTATTACGTAAGTACATTGTACATATGTACTACATAATAAATGTCGCGTTGAGTCCCGGTAGTCTTGTTTATAATTATAATGGAACGCGAAAGCTAAAAATATTATATAATTTTATATAGATAATAATATTGGATTCGAAACATGTAATACCTATATACCTAAACGTCGATGAATCAGGTACAAAATGCTGTTTCATCATCATAAAAACATTTGCACCTACTGGGATTCGAACCCAGAAACCAAAGTTTCAAGTTGTCGCCTACCATGGACGTTGTCAAAGTCAAAGTATTTTCCGTTCCTGCGTGAATATCGGGATAAAAAATATCAAATGTTTAAATTAAATTATTATTATTAATGTAACTAGCCCTTAAAATATCTGCGTGACTGCGTGATTGGGTTGAATATAGACACCACACAATAGTTGTTGAAATTTTGGAGTTTTTGTCAATATGCTTCACAGCCGTCCAACTACTGCGTAGCTGAAGCTACTTTCCGCAGTTGGTAAAACACTAACTAATGGTATTTCAAGAAATTTTGGGCAGTGGTAGCTTACTGTCCATAATCACATTTAGAATAGGTACTCGTACAATCCGCGGTTGACCAGCAGAGTTTTTTTTGGAAAGGTTTTTTTAAAAAGTAATAACGTTAAAAGAAGTAATTTATTATTCGAATGAAATACCTACAGATAGTAGCCTGTGATACATGATGATGATAACCTGGATTAACACATAAGATACTTTTTATTTCACACTGAGATGCGAACCACGCGGAAACATGGATAAAAGTTACAATAACACAACGGCTGAACGGATTTGGAAAAATTGTTTTTAGGTAGATAGATTAAGATCTGGACTAACATTAGATACTATTTTTCATCCCGAAATAACGCGATGGAAGTAGCGGCCAAAAGCTAGTATTTAATAAAAGTCGTTTTTGTGAAAACGTTTAGACTTTTCCGGCACGTGTAATTCGCTTAAAGGTAGAAATTCGAAAAAAGTGTATAAGATAAAAATTGTAGAAAATTTTATGAGCTTTCATTACATACAAGATAATTTTGCTCTACAACGCACCGTTTTGAATATATTAGCAAAAACAAAAAATGGGCCTCTCCCCCCTCCCCCCACTCCGGCGCACCTCTTCCTTTTTAGTTTACTCCCTAAGCACCCTGATCAACTTTCTGAAGAAATCGCTTCGGTTCCAGCTCACGCACTCTAAAACTACTTTCTTGGGTGGGCTATTATAATTCCGATATAAATAATACTAAGTAATTGATTTAATGAATAGTAATGATTATTTTTTTAATTATTGCTAATAAAAAAAATCTAATAAATAGCTAATAAAAGTGCAAGTCGAACTCGCACATGAAGGGTTTCGTCTCTCACCCCAGGTTGCCTGGAAGAGATTGCTAAGTAGCAATAAGGCCGCCTATTGTGTGTTCTTCTTTTTTGTCATTTTTTCTGTATGCGTTTGTTTTGTATCGTGTGCAATAAAGTTTATATTATTATTATTGCCAAAATGCCACTATAATTTTTCGTCTGCAAAAATAACTTTGTTTTTCATAGTGTTTGTATGAGAGACAAAGTTATATTTGAAAATGTGCTATAGCTCTGAAACTACTAAATATATTTCGTTCAAACCAATTGTCGTTGAAAGATTTTATAAAGATCTACATCATATATATATTTTTTAGATTTTTCACTTTCTTATTTTAAAAGTTAGAGGGGGGGGGGGGGAGCACACATTTTTTCACTTTGAAAGTGTATATCATACAAACGGTTGGCTTTGAGAAACAACTGTTTTAGAAGCCTCAGTGTAATTTTTAAAGATCTATCTAATGATATCCCACACGTATAGGATAGATGAAAAAAAAATTTTTCAGTAACAGTTCCATGTATGGGGAGAGCCCCCCTTAATTCATATATTTTTTTTATTTTTGTAAAAAAACCGTAAAACGGTTAACAGAATACGTCTACCTACCAAGTTTCAACTATGTAATCCTCATAGTTTTGGAATAAAGTGGCTGTGACATACATCGGATTGGCCGAATCTATAAGGGTTTCGTTTTTTGCCTTTAGGCTACGAAACCCTAAAAAAATGAGTAATTGATGTTTTTAATTTTGCTGATTATTTATATTTTAACTGAAAAGTGATTTTTAGCTTCAGCCCAGTTTTCTTTTTCTTAGTTACTTTTAATATTGTTGATATCGATTGTTCGTATTAAATTATTAATTATTGTATTTTTTCTCGTTATTCTTTCGCGTGAAAATGTGTCCCAATATTATTATTTATCCATTTTGTAATTTAATTTATCGACATAATTTAAATCATTTCCACATTTGCATGTCGTGCTAACTTGTTTTTGAGACATAGATTCAAGAAATATTTTCTTTAATTTTAATTTTATTGTCCGATTTCTCTCTTGTTGGCTGTAAAAAAAAAGCAGGACAATGAAGGTCCTAATCCACATACGTGATCGAAGTCGCCGTCGGTTACCAGGCAGGTCACACATACATAGTAAGGCAAGCTAGAGCAAGGCAAAGTTCCTTGAAACTCTATTAAGTTTCATAACTTTTTTGTTTTGCCGAAGTACGAAGTTTGTTACAAATTAAACTAAAATGTAGTTCGAAACATTTATTTTTGTTTCTGTTGCGGATGTTCGTGTAAAAGGAAGTGGTTACGACAGCTAGATGACAGTGTCGTATTTAGAGAGTTCATTTTAAAGCGCGGTCTTTTCATGAAAAGCTCGCTCTTTCGAGAAATACAGAACATGGGAATGCTATGATGTCGGGCGACTTCCCGGTCAACCAGTATAGAGATTTTTTTGGGATACGTGGCTTGCTTCCTTTCAAATCACGGCCGGCCCTACATAGAGTTATTTGAAGTAATAAAGACATGTAAGGATTGTAAAAATTATAAGGAAGCATGCGTGATCCTGTGTTATGTATGTAGAAAGTTATGCATGACTGCAAAATTATGATTTCAGTAGCTACGAAAAAGTTTGGTTTCCAGTCAGAATTCACAATGAATATCAGCGACATTATTCATTATTTTATTATTGACAGACTGATCGTATTCGATCACGTTTGTTAAGCAAAGTTCGGCCCGGTCAGGTGTCGGATGGGTGACCGTAAAGTTGTACAACTGAGCGCTTCCGTGCTTCGGAGGGCACGTTAAACCGTCAGTCCCGGCTGTTGTCTTTAGATTACAGTCGTTAAGCTAAGTGAGAGGCCTTATAGGCAGCTTGATAATCTCTGACACCAGTTAGTGACCACCTCTGAGGTGGTCACTAATCCTCACTCGATAAGAAGAAGACTAAGCAACCTTGTCACATTACAATATTAAATGACATTTATCTACAGAGAGAGCTTTGTTTACGTGTGTGTTATTGCGATAAAGTGTATACTTATCATTGCTCGTAACTATACTATTCTATGCTAAAGCGACATATTGATGCCATTGTGTCAATTGTTACATCATCTATCAATATCCACATAGTATTGAAAATGGTGCAATCACCAATGTGCTTTCGTTGCTTAGAGAATCGCGCCCCGAGTAATATTTCGTCCAAATGCATTCAACGATTTGATAGATTGCGTGTGATGACTACTTAACAAACAAGAAAGCTATCCGATTGAAATATGAATATTAGTGGCCGCCTGCGGTTTCACCTGCGTAGCTCCCATTCCCGTGGGAATATTGGGATCAAATGTATCCTATGTCTTGATCTATTAGACTGTAAACTTTAAGTGTGTGCTACATCCAAACTTTCACTAGTAACTAATATTAATAGGTTTTTTTTTGCCATATTTTTAGATCTAGTACCCACTGGGCCTCGTCTACAAATTAGTACCCATTCGATTCTCTAAAAAAAAATCATGTTCCATGGAACCTCAATTTTAACCACTTAAAAAAGATTCATGGCGCATCAATTTTGCACGGAAATCGAACTAAGACAACCAGGAGATTAAATGAGAACCCTTAATATAATATCTTTAGGAAGGTCGAATGAGACCTGAAAATAGGTCCAATGGGTACATTTTTCATTAGGTTCGAATCATGAGGGTCGCGTACTCGATCTATTTTTAGCCCTCTTTGCCCAAATACGAGACTGGCTTTCGGAAGATTTATAGTGTTTTCCAGACCAATCCCGAAGGGATCTAGTTCCTGCACTCCTTTTATTTGAGTGTTGATTAAAGGACGCAATCAACGTTTCACGGCTTTGCACAAAACTTTAAAGTTGCTGATTATTCGAAGTTCCTTCTTATTTTTTATGGTGGACGCTATTTAATATACCTTCACTAGTAAAAAGCTACATATATGTAACATAAAATGTTTAATCTATTTGACTAGAATACACTAAAAAACAATTAGTTAGTCACTATATTCATCAGACTAAAATTTATCACATCATTGTAAAGAAAAAAAAACCTATTAATCGTTTAAAGTTGAGCTATAAGAAAAAAAAAATCATAACATTTATTATATCTAAAATACTTAAACTATTTGCGTAAACTGTTATAATATCTTCCCGGCCCGCCGGTCAATCAGGCTTGTGTAAACTTTATCGCGTTTTTTTTTCTCTCTTTTTTCTAGGCATTGAGTGAACTTTTTTATCTTCCAAACACACTATGCTAACGCGCACCATCGCATACCTAAAGGAACACAAATACAAAAATACGCACATACCCACGCTTACATACACGCACATATACAAAATCTAGGATAATGTTTGTCTTTGTTAATAAAATAAATTGCTAAATATGTTAAGACTAGCACTAGTTCATCTTAATACCTACCTAGCTGTAGTCATATTATGTAAGATTTGCTCCACCTTAATGCTAGCTAATATGTAAAATGTGACCAGCACTATTGGATTCATAATGATTGTATCTGAATGCTTATACTTAGTTTTATAATTGAAATATTATGAATCTGTTTGTGATCCTTTAAATAAAAAAAAAAATATATATATATATATATATATATATATAACCGAGGAGGAGTTAACCTACCGCGTAAAAAATAGGTATATAAAGGCTTAATTTGACAGTTGACCCATAAAATGATATTATGACTAATTAAAAAAAAAAAAAAAATTTAATTAGTCATAATTAGATTTTAGTTTAGTTAATTACTGTGTATACTATTCTATTTAATGCATGCCGTGGCAGCCTCTCAGTAGGGCAACACCATGTCTAGATTAAGACGAACTGTGTGTGTTTTTAAACCAAGTTTTTTGTGTATGCCTTGTTGGTTGTCCATAAATAAAAGAAAAAAAAATGACCATTGACGGTCATCAAGTGGCATTTGGGTAAAATTAGATTGGAAAAGTCTCCGTGACAAAGTGCTGTAGCACAAAATGTGATTACAGTTTTCAGTCGTTTTCCTCGTAGCATTTCCAATTTAATTACACAGAGCCATAAGAAACAAGCAATTATTCAAGCCTTACAGATCGTTCTGGATATAAATTAAAGAAGAAGGTTTTATTTCATAAAAAGTGTTTACCCTTTTCAAGCAAATATAAAAGGTCGAAAGAACTCTAATTTCTTTACGAGAAATGAGAAAAAGACTGAAATAAAAAACCGCTTTTACAAATTACAAATCCTTTATATTACTCAGTTATGAAAGTTTCTGTGGGCATGTACAGACAATTTGGCGTTAGACAAGAATAATCTTGTGTGTTTTCCGACCTTTTTTTCGTTGTTTCGTCGTTATTATTCTATTATTCTTCAAATGGATAGTCATTACAAAGGACATGATGTTGGCATAAAGAAAACTCTATAAGGAAATGTTGAAGTAACTAACTATTATGTTTTTTAACTCTTACACACAAGTTAAAATGATAACTGCTTCAATTTTAGTTTCTTAGTAGACAACGCAATATAACGTAGCTTAATTCCGCAAGAAAACCGCCTCTGTGGTCTAGTGGTACAACCACCGGTATCAGACCCAGGGGTCCCGGATTCGACTCCCAGCGGGGGTACATATTGTATTTAGATTTGTTGGTGGTAGGACATGTTCTAAGTCCGTCTGGTTAGCTACCACCATCTTATCTAAGTCTGACGCCATAACAACAATGTTTTCAGCATTGTTGTGTTCCGGCAGTTAGAGATAAGATTGCCAGTTCCTCAGTGATTGAGGAATTCGGGAGAGACTCTCTTCCATCTTCAGCTTTATCAATACTTAACATCAGGTATGATGAAGGCTAAGAGTCTCCCCGTTGTTCTTAAAAAAAAAAAAAAACGGCTTTGCACTTTGCACGGCTGGTATTTTCTAACATTTATTTGCGAGCGGGCGGGCGGTACTCTTGCATGTGTTTTTTCTTGCTGAAATAAGCTAAGTACATATTTTTCGTTTTCTTTTAAAATATGGATTTCCGCCAAGTAACGCCTGATTCTGTGTAGTGTCGGCTTAGAATAGCACTACCCCCTCTCATCCCGTGGGTGTCGTAAAAGGCGACTAAGGGACTCAGTCCTCAGGAGACGGGCAGCAGCGTCTTCTATAAACTTGGCCATACTGCGATCGCCAACTCGCCTGCCAAGCGTGACGATTATGGCAAACCCTCCCTTTGGGGGAGGCCTATACCCAGCAGTGGGTGTTATGTGGCTGAGACGATGAACGCCTGATTCTAACAAATAATTTCAGTGTCCTTACTACGTGTTTTGTTATTCAGTATTCACACGTTTTTTTGATTAGGCATTCAATTTAATCTTATAGTTTTTATTTTGTAAGAGTTTTCAACATGTTTATAACTTATATATTACATCCGGGTTCAAGTTAAGGATCGCTGATGTAAATATTGGACTACGCATAGCTGTAACATAAATGATATTGCGTCGAGTTTCTTTTGGTTGAAAGTTATTCAACTCTCGCTTGTAATATCCTTCTCGTGATGTTTATGTTTGGAAAGTAATTTCGTGTGCACCTATGATCAAGCCAGCCAAATCTTCTTTAAATTGCTGATCAATAAGCAACAAATATATTTTCAACACTCAACTGTCAAAATCCTTTGTCTTTTGACAGGTAAACGCCATAAATCGCTATATTATATCGCGTTGTAATGGTCCCCGGCAGAGGTTTTTGATGACGAAGTTAGAGCGATTTCACATTACCCGATCCGTTATCGGTATTGGTGCCGACATCGATATGTTGGCGGTGCCGACATCGGGGTACCGGACGATAATGTTTGCCGTCATTTTTGTTTTAACTTTAACATTGTAAGTAAAATGATAAGTTGTCTTCCTGGATTCCACTTACTTCCACCACCACGTAGAATACATGTATGCACCATTTTTATTGTATAACAACATCTTTTTTTAAATACGTTCAAAATCGCGGGTCGAGTTAACATGGCTGACATTGAGATGACAGATTTTATCGGCCGATAACATTGGCAATATGTATACGATACACAGATATATGAAAAAACGCTCTTACGGTACGGATAAAAAAAACATAATATCTGTACCGACCCTTAACGGCTGCAATGGCAGGATAAACGCTCGAGTTCCTTTAGACAATGTTATACCGATTCACAACTTATGGAAGGTCGTTTTGAATTGAACGGTGAAACTTATGGACAAATAACCACGTCAAAGTTGGCGCTTCAAAGCGAGAGTTCAAGTGATAAAGTTAGAAACGGCGAGCGACTTCAGCGGTTTATGCAGTTTAACCGATTCTCACATTGTTATTTGCACTACTCTTTATTTGTTATTAAATATTTTGCAACGTAAATAGTATAAGTTTAGACGGTGCTAATTTAAAAAAAAATTACGATTTAATTCAAATAATTAAAAAAAGTCAAAATCAATGTTTGGGCTTCCCATTCTTTCCCACATCCTCAATTCCGAACACCTAGCGCCATCTGTGGCGTTTTGACGAAAACTTAGGCGCGATAGTCGCGCCCTCACCGAAAAGAAAAAAAAAAAGTGTCTTGGACCAGCCGCGGCACGCGCCACTCATCTGCGCGTTGAAAAATGTAATTTTAGAAGAAAAACTGCAAAATTGTGGGAGCCGGCTCCAAAGAAAGTGTTCATGAACATTAATTCAAGTGAAAGCAAGTACCAGTTTATCAAGAGTTGCCCAAGAAGCGGCCGTTGGGATCTTCACGGTAGTTCGGCTTCGGCTGATGTAAGCCAAGTCAGCCACACACGTGAGTCCTTGTAAACCCTTTTTCCATAACCGCTTTTTACTTATCCCTTCGTGTAGGTGCTGGGTGGAGAAATCAAGGAGAGAATCACTCAATTCAACCTCTTACATTTGTTGGTCCATACGAGCGCAGATGCCCATGTGGTACCGGTTTTAACCAGCGTAAAAGTTATACAGTCCATTAAAAATTAATTGTACTAAAGCTAAAGGTTCAATTTAAATAATAGTTAACGTTGCATTCCTATCGTAAATACGTATAAAAAGTTTGTTTATAACACAACTCAAGCGCTGTGTTCCGTGGCGTTGTCGCTGCGCCGGCCGGCCATTTTTTTTTCGATCATTCACGTAAAATTAAAATAAATCTCATTACATCTCATTCGTAATTGCGTATTACCGCTTAAAATTACTTGTTTCTTAACAGTTTTTAACGTAAATATAATGTTTTTTAATTTAATTTCATAAATATCTTGTCGTATTTTAACTTTGTTAAATACCTTTGTAAAATTAGGTAGGTACCTACGTATTTGGTACCGAGATATATCAATATCATTTAACCAGTATTTTAACGTTCGTACGTTTAACTTATCTAACAGTTACGTATAACGTAAACTTACGTGTACAATTATAAATCGTGTCATACGTAGGAACTTTGTTTACAGTTTTGTTGGTTATACAAAATGTCTAAAGATTCACAGCTAGCTAGTAAAAGTGCTAATAGTGCAATTGCGAACGAAAACGAAAGACAAATAAAATTGGTTCAAACGCAGCGAGAATATGCGTTCCATGATATGCAAATTTTGATGGATTTATCTAATAATATTCACTCGGATAAATCAGCATTGACTAAATTCAAAGCTAGGTTCAAACGGATTGAGAAATTACGTAGCGAATTCTTCGAGTACACTACTCAGATAAACGAATTAAAGTTAATCTTAAACCCGAGTGAAAACATTGATTTAAAGGCGGTCCAAGCATTTGACGATTTATACTATGGTGTTATCGGCGCCGCGGATAGCATTCTACCGAACGAAAGCGTAGGTATCGACACGGCTCACGCTGCTCGCGCTTCGACAACCATCGGTGCGTGCGGTAGTTTCGATAACCATAGCACGAAACCATTCTCGCAAGTGCGTTTACCTAAAATTGAATTGCCGAAGTTTGATGGTAACATTGAACATTGGCAAACATTCTTTGACACATTTTCGTCACTTGTGCATAATAATAATAGCATAAGTTCGATTGAAAAATTCCATTATTTGTTATCGTGTCTTTCTGGTCAAGCGCTGTCACTTGCCAAGGGCATTCCGGTTACGAGTGAAAATTATCCAATTGTTTTCGACACTCTTATCGATCGATTCGAAAATAAACGCGTTTTAGCCTATAATTATTTAGATAAAATTAGTAATTTTTCTCCTTTAAAAAATGGTAATTTTTTCAAACTTAGGAATTTAACTAACATTTTAAACGAAATGGTTAACGCCCTTAGGGCTATGAAAATAAAACAATTGGATGAGTTTATACTTTTTTATTTAGCTTCGCGGGTTCTAGATAACGATACTCGTAAACGTTTCGAAATTCAGAATAGCGAACAAATACCTACTTTTTCTGATTTATTAACCTTTTTACAAAGTTACGTGAAAGTATTGGAGGTCAGTCAATCCGGCACGATATCCGGTTCTGGTACTCAATTAAATCAGTTAAATAAAATAACTAAGCGTCCCTTAGAGGTTCGAACTAAAAACAATTATAAATCAAATTCCTTGCCGTCCAGTGTCGCCAATGCTTCGATACCTAATCAGTATTCGGTTACCTGTATACACTGCGGTGAACAGCATAATATTTTCAAATGTTCTAAGTTTCAAACACTTAGCATTCCTGAAAAGAATAAAATCGTGTTTAAACAAAAGTTGTGTAAAAATTGTTTACGTCCAAATCATAATGTTAGTCAGTGTTTTTCTAAATCTTCTTGCTCGGTCTGTGGCAAGCGTCATCACAGTTTGTTGCATGACGGTGGCGGGTCCGCTGTCGCGGTACCTAGTGTTTCCTGCGAAGTGACTGACGGTTCGGATGGGTCTAGCGTGATTGAACCACCTTTTGTAAAGGAAACGTCAGTAACTTCTAATACGCACCTCGGACATAGTCGCGCTATGGTTCTTCTCGGAACGTGTATTGTACGCGTACGCGGTTACGACCCGGGATGCTCTACTCAACCGATTTTGGCTCGCGCGCTCATCGATAGCGGTGCACAAGACTGCTTTATGACTTCATCGCTCGCCCAACGTTTGTGCTTACCTCTACGTCGTTGTAAACTAACCGTAGCCGGTCTAGGTAAAAGCGTAGTGCATCAAATAAAGGGGGAAACATCCTGTACGGTACAGCCTCGCAATTTAGATGATCCTAAATTTGATATTAATGTCATTGTTTTGGACAAAATTACTAGTAAAATGCCTTCAGTTCCAGTCCCGCCTGTTGTACGTAACAACTTTAAACATTTAGTACTTGCTGATACGGAATTTGACAGACCGACAGACATCGACTTATTATTGGGCGCGGAGCAGTTTCACGCGATTTATGACGGTCAACGCCTCGATCTGGGCAAGGGTCTCCCGATTGCTTTACACAGCGTTTTCGGGTGGGTTCTCACTGGCAGAGTCGATCCCGTTAGCCGTCCCCCATCCACAATCTCTTCCCTCGTGGCTTCCACTCGTGAATTAGATGACGTGGTCAAGCGTTTCTGGGAGGTCGAAGAGCCACCAAAAACGGAATTAGCGAATCCGGAGGACGTTAAGTGCGAGGAGCTATTTACCAGTCTAGTTTCCCGCAAGCCGGACGGGCGATACGTGGTGCCGTTACTGTTGAAGGATCCGTGCGAAACCTTAGGCAATTCTTTAACTAACGCAAAGTCGCGCTTAAGTAAGCTTGAAAAACGACTAGTACATTCCGAATTAAGCAAAGATTACGGCGATTTTATGGATGAGTATCAGAACTTAGGCCACATGCAACCTTCAAGTCTCGGCTCAGGTAAATTCGTCATCCCACATCATTGTGTAGTCCGCCCAGATAGTGCGACCACAAAACTCCGGGTTGTTTTTGACGCCAGCTCCAAAACAACTAATGGAAAATCTTTAAATGACATTGTTTATACTGGACCCAAGCTCCAGAATGATATCGTAGATATACTTACCAAATTTCGTTTGCAACCAATAGTGTTCACAGCGGATATAACAAAGATGTATCGCAACATTGATTTGCGTCCTGAAGATAGGGTGTGGCAACATGTACTCTGGCGATCATCACCTTCGGATCCTGTCTCGGAATACGAGCTAAATACGGTTACCTATGGCGTGAAAAGTTCCCCATATCTGGCAATTCGTACATTGCATCAGCTCGCAGCCGAACATGGCTCAGAATATCCTAAAGCTGCCGAAGTGGTTCGTCAAGACACATTTATGGACGATATAACGGCAGGGGCACCAACCGTAGCCCAAGCACTTCAACTAAAGGACCAGTTAATTAACCTTTTGTCGTGCGCTCAGTTTGAACTCCGCAAGTGGAGCAGCAATTCACCTGAATTTAATGCGTCTCTCCCTGTCGAACACTGTCAGATTCCAAAATCATTTTGTGATGAAAATCATCAACATATTATCAAAATATTAGGTGTCCAGTGGGACCCTCTTAAAGACTTTTTTACTTATTCAATTTCAGCATTGAATTCAAGTTTCACTAAGCGTGCTATTCTGTCAGGCATCGCTCGCATCTATGATCCCGTTGGATGGCTTGCACCTGTTGTGCTCCTCCAGATATCGCAAACAAATGGCGAAATTTTCTCCTTGAATTGGATTATGTTAAAAACATTACGGTTCCTCGTAAGGTTACAGCTGATCGTGCTGTTCAACATCAACTAATTGGATTTTGTGATGGGTCCTCAAAAGCATACGGCTGCTGTGTTTATTTGCGCAGTGTAGGTCCTGAGGAATGTCAAGCGCATCTTTTGATTGCCAAGTCAAAACTGGCTCCCATAAAGCCATTAACAGTAAACCGCCTTGAACTCTGTGGCGCTGTTTTACTTGCACGCGTTCTCAAGCATATGCATAACTTGTTAAAAAACAAAATCCCAATAAATCAAACCATTGCTTTTACTGATAGTAGCACTGTGCTTTCCTGGCTACACATTGAACCTCATAAGCTGAAGACGTTCGTTGCGCATCGGGTTGTTAAGATAACGGAAGATGTTCCCCTCGAATACTGGCAACACGTCTCCACTCGGGACAATCCCGCAGACCACTGCAGTCGAGGCTTAAGCTCGGGAAAACTCGCTGAATGTGCCTCCTGGTGGGTGGGTCCGGACTGGCTGGCTAAAGATATTTCCTGTTGGCCAGGTAATTCTCGTTTCGAATTTTCTGATGATATTCCAGAGCTGCGTCCCAACGCGTGTTTAGCTCAGGCTACAATTGTACCAAATGAGCCTAGTCTCATATTCACCTTATTAGAACGCTATTCTTCTCTAACGCGTGTACAGCGTAT
The DNA here is from genome assembly GCA_910589605.1 of Chrysoteuchia culmella. Lineage (NCBI taxonomy): Eukaryota > Metazoa > Arthropoda > Insecta > Lepidoptera > Crambidae > Chrysoteuchia > Chrysoteuchia culmella. The sequence goes on from OU342653.1 coordinate 17,346,978, forward strand.
TCTTGCTTGGTGTTTGCGGTTTATATCGGCGTCTTCACGCCATACCGAAACCAGTAAAACACTTACCGTAAAGGAATTAGACCATTCCCTTCAGCGTTTAATTAAACATGAACAGCAGGCTTACCTTACTGAGGATGTGCAGAGTTCTAAGGCCATCCAGAAACTCCGTCCATTTGTAGACGACTCGGGTCTCCTTCGAGTGGGGGGACGATTAAAACATTCAAATTTACCAATATCTGCTAAACATCCAGTTTTATTGCCCAAGACTTCACGTCTATCCTTACTGATAGTAGATTGTTTCCATATAACTTACTTGCATTGTGGTCCTCGTACTCTGCAATCGATTATTCAGCGTAAATTTTGGATTCTGGGGATTCGTAATTTGATTCGCTCCAGATTATCAAAATGCGTTCAATGCTTTAAAGCAAAACCTATTCAGTGTCAACCTTTAATGGGAGATCTTCCATCTTCCAGAGTTCAACAAACGCGTTGCTTCCAGAAGGTTGGTATAGATTTTGCTGGACCCTTTCTCGTAAAAGAAAGTCACAGACGAAAGGCGAAAACTTACAAAGTATACGTATGCATTTTTGTATGTCTCGCCGTAAAGGCAATTCACATCGAAGTAGTCACCGAACTATCTACGGCTGCATTTATTGCGGCTTTAGACCGTTTTGTTTCCCGTCGCGGGCTTTGTACGTTTATAGTTACCGATAACGGTACCAATTTTATCGGCGCGAAACGCTATCTTAATGAATTATATAAACTCATATGTGAAAATCGTGATCCCGTATCATCTAATCTCGCAGAGCGGGGAATCACATGGCAATTAAATCCTCCAACCGGTAGTCACTTTGGTGGAATTTTTGAAAGTGGAGTTAAATCCATGAAATATCATCTCAAACGGGTAATCGTATCGCAGATTCTAACTCTCGAAGAATTGATAACTGTACTTGCTAAGGTCGAAGCGGTACTGAACTCGCGACCGTTATGCAACATATCCTCGGATCCTGACGAAGTAGACATTCTAACACCGGGGCATTTCTTAGTTACGGGTCCTCTAGTAGCATTACCCGAAACGGAACTGACAGATCAATACGTGTCCCCTAGAGAACGTTGGCAGATGCTGCAAAAACTTACCCAATCATTCTGGCGTATCTGGCAGCGTGATTACCTGCATACGTTACAACAGCGTGCGAAATGGTTTCACGGTCGAGCTAACGTGCGGTGCGGTGATATCGTATTGCTCGTTGATAACAATCTGCCTCCATTAGAGTGGCGCTCAGGACAAGTTACTAACGTGCACCCTGGCGCTGACGGTGTGGTCCGTGTCGTTACCCTCCGTACTACCCGTGGCTTCCTTCGGAGACCAGTTACTAAACTTTGTCCGTTACCTATAGAACATTAACTGTATCAATTTTATTGGTACACTTTCGTAGTTTAAGTATTTTTTTGGATTATTAATCAAGCTTAAAATCATTAGATTGCACTTGGAAATTGTTAGTGGAAAGGAATGCAACTTTAGCAATTTTGATATTTTTGGTATGGTTTTTTCCTTGATTTTTTACTTTCGTACTTTTGAAATCTAGACGATTTCAAGTGGGGGGATTATGTTTGGGCTTCCCATTCTTTTCCACATCCTCAATTCCGAACACCTAGCGCCATCTGTGGCGTTTTGACGAAAACTTAGGCGCGATAGTCGCGCCCTCACCGAAAAGAAAAAAAAAAAAGTGTCTTGGACCAGCCGCGGCACGCGCCACTCATCTGCGCGTTGAAAAATGTAATTTTAGAAGAAAAACTGCAAAATTGTGGGAGCCGGCTCCAAAGAAAGTGTTCATGAACATTAATTCAAGTGAAAGCAAGTACCAGTTTATCAAGAGTTGCCCAAGAAGCGGCCGTTGGGATCTTCACGGTAGTTCGGCTTCGGCTGATGTAAGCCAAGTCAGCCACACACGTGAGTCCTTGTAAACCCTTTTTCCATAACCGCCTTTTACTTATCCCTTCGTGTAGGTGCTGGGTGGAGAAATCAAGGAGAGAATCGCTCAATTCAACCTCTTACAATCAAAAATATTTATTTCGTAACAATAGAACTACAGACTATAACAGTGCATGGAGATCCTCTTTTAAGTATAAAGAATACTTGTACTAGAAGATCTCGCTCCTCCTCAATGATCTTGCAATACTTTTATGTCACAGAAATACCAATAAATGCTATATTACTACAAAATAAAACAGAAAAAAAACATTTTATAAAAAAAAATTCAAACCGACTTCAAAAAGTAAAAAATAAAACTTTTGGAGTCGGTGCCAGCCAGGGCATTCTACATTGCACTTCTAATTACTATATATTTTTTTGGCCTTAGCTAACTGGCACCGACTCCAAAAGTTTTATTTTTTACTTTTTGAAGTCGGTTTGAATTTTTTTTATAAAATGTTTTTATTTCAGATTTTTTAGTTACATCATGTGCCGTTACTTACACTAAAAATCAGCCCATACACAACAATGTCATCTAGGTAAACGACAACTTGCCAAAAGGTGATTGATATTTTTCAAGATTATGAAAAAACTACTAGCCAGATCTTCGTAAAAATTATATGGGACCACACATAAACCATTTTCTTCAGATAAAAAAAGAATTATAAAAATCTGTTAACAACTGGCGATGTTATGGTAGAACATACATAAAAAATAAAAATAAAAAAAATTCAGTCGAATTGAGAACCTCCTCCTTTTTTGAAAAGTAAAAGAAAACATGTAGTGACCGTAATTCACTGCGATATTGTGTGTGCGTGTGTGTACGTGTGTGTGTGTGTGTGTGTGTGTGTGTGTGTGTCTGTGGGTGTGTGTGTGGGTGTGTGTGTGTGTGTGTTTGTGTGAGTGAGTTATTTTATTATTTAAATATATATTATCGTAATTACATTAGGCTCTTTAGTGCCTACTACGAAAGACAGATCGCGATAGCCTGACTATTTACGTCACACGATTTGGACTACTTTGACGCTGCTAAAGTTTTGAAACTAAAGTAAAGATCGACCGATTATCGTATCTGGTTTTCGGAATAAACTCCTGGGAGATGTTTATCTATGCATTTTCTTTTTTTGTGTGCTATGTGTGGTCCTTTTTATCCGCGCGTGAAATTGAATTACATGTAATAAAAAAAATAACAAACTTTTTCTAATAACTTATATGGTAATATCACAGACTATATAACTTCCCTAAGCAGGAAATACTTACAATGTAATTCAAAACTCCTATTATCGCTTAACATAACTATATGACACGTCCTCTTAACAAATACCAGAATATACACGCACTTGGTAACCCAATAATACTTCGACCAAAATTAGTAGTAACTGTTGTGATAGTAACTTAATCCCGGATCTACGAAACTATAAATAGAATTCACGTTCTATCAATAAACTATTGGCATATGGACACAGTATAAAGATAATTACATACAGTAAGTTGTTTTAGCCTTTTTCTTGATAAAAGTTGATTAATATATTAATATTACAATTGCAGCAGCGCGGTACGCGTATAATACGCGATATTGCTGCCCGCCAACATAAATAAACCATTACCACACGATAATTGCGATCTTACAACTTTCTCTCTCAACTTTCCCAGCGTGCGTTCGTCACCGTGGCACATTCAAGACTGAGACTCTTGCCGAACTCTCGCCGAAACGAGGCGTGTCGGTTTAATAACCGACGCGGACGGATCTTTAGTAGGAAGACACGATACTGTGTATCTTTATACTGTGGTATGGATCATCCTCATAAGCTTGGTGTATCTTATTTGCAATTATATTGAGAAATTTGCGGTTTTGTTGGCACGATCGCACCTCAAGTTCTTGATTGGTTCACGGGGTAACTGATGTGACATTTCCATTAAGATTAATGAATTAAGCTGGCTCTTGGAGAGCGTCGCACATTTATTTTTTCCAAATACTAATAACAGTGTCAATCAACTTTGAAACTTATTACATCGAATGTGTGCTCAGAAAAGTTTGCATAACATCAGTTTTCTTACGACCGTATTAGTTCAGCGTGAAACGAGTAGCTAAACATCGCACCCGCGCACTTCAAGTGTGACAGAGATCGGCTCCGAAATAATCTTATTTCTTCGTCTACCCGCAAGCTGGAATGGTTGGTCCGGTGAGTGAACGAAACAAATACACTGATCTAAAGATGAGCTTACTACGCTCACCAACTGGTAGTGGCATTGCGACACACAGTGCGAAACCTGCATAAAATAAAAGATAATCAAGTCACGTCAAGGAGTAAACGCAAACAATTTGATGATGATGCATTTATTAAGAAGGAAATCAGTGAGATGAGGAAACAGATGACCGAAATGATGTCATTGCTGACATCTTTAACTAAAAACATAAATAGATGTCTAGAACTGGTAGTTTTCCCTGATAGTCTTAAAGTAGAGAAAGTCTAACCCATATATAAATCAGGATGTAAAAGTGACCCAGGGAATTACCGTCGTATTTCTATTTCCAGTGGTATCAAAGATATTTGAATGGGTGATTTATACTTGACTTGCTTTGCTTTAGACTTGATAAATATTTATCTTCAAAAAACTATTTGTTTCATAAGCGATACGGATTTAGACCAAAATCAAATACATTTTCGGCAACAATAGTTATTGTCACTAAAATCAAAGTTAATATTGATCAATAGAAAATCGGCATTTTCGTAGACTTAAATAAGGCTTTTGATACGGTAAGCCACCGTATCTTAATAGACAAACTAAAAGATATTGGAATTGCAGAAAAAGCGTTGAAAACATTTAACAATCGTTCAAGGCAAGAAAAATTAAAATATAGTTAACAGAAGTGCAAACTAGAATGCCTTGGCTGGCACCGACTTCAAAAGTTTTATTTTTTACTTTTTGAAGTCGGTTGTAATTTTTTTTATAAAAACCTTTTTTGAAGCCTGTGTAAAGGCTCAGGCGGAGATAATGTTTGGTTTTAATGAAAAAAAATAATAATCTTTGATTTAAGTAGTGTTTTGAATAAACTTATACATACTTCTGTCAATTTGATACCTTGATGATTGTGTTTTACACCAGTTTTACAATCTACGTTTATGATTGGAACACAACACCTCATATGTTGTTAGGACAAAGTATTATAATAAATATTTTTGGGTAAATTCTGTTAACTTTCAGCCATAATCGTATCTCATTCGCGTTTTGTCTGTAGCTTTTTTTAAACAGAACTCGCAGAAAGTTTATAGCAGTAGAGCACTTAAACTGAAATACAATTGATAAATAGTTATTTGTTATGCAAGGCTGGAAAGTTGGTTATTTAGCGGCGAGTTGCCTCTATTGATATCTGAGCAAGTGAAGGATTCTAGGATTGAAAGATTGAATCCTGAGCGAAGCGAGGATTTCAAAGGTACAAGACGCTAAAAACTTTTCTGCCGAGCGCAACATACAATTTTTCACCTCGCAACAGCGAGAAACATTATGGTTGTTTCCGCGGTCAACTTCCGGTAAAAAATTCTTTAAACATAAAGTTTAATCTAAATATACCTTATTCTCGTTGTTTTAATGAAATAAAAATCTAAAATCATAAAAAGGGAGTATTATAGTTAATTCAAAGTTATTTAAAGAAGGAATATATTGTTTCTTATTAATAAGAATAAAAACGATTCCATAAAACTTGACACTGACATGAGGTACAAGACAAAGACAATTTAAAAATAAAGATTTATGTCACAGTCCGAAATCCAATCATAGATTGTAAAATCTCACCCAGCCTAATATAATTTTTTTATAACAAATAGTTTAATCTTATTGTTATTGTTTTTATGATTCAATGAACTAAAATAATATAATAAAACCAAAACGGAGTATTATAATTAATTTAAAGCTATTTAAAATAAGAATCAAATATAACAAAAAAGTCAATAGTGCATTATGACATATTTTTAGGTATTCATTTAAAAAATTACTTTGCCGCGCTAGGCCGCAAAAAGCGATTTTCTACGCCTAAACTGATTGACAAAACCTCCTTTTCAGAGCGTGTGAGGTGAAAAGATAACTGTACGGCATCTACGAGTATACAGTTGATTATATGTCTATAATTAACATAGGATTTACATTCTCCATCCATACAATTGGCTGAAGATAAAGCACATTGCATATGCGCCATAATATCAGTCAATTTCGAGTTAGCGAATAAGTAAGAGTCATAAATGTATTGCCCATTCCACTCTAATTAAATTTTGAAACTCTTCTCAGGGTTTTATATTGTCGCCTACTGTAAAGATCTAATTCCGGTAGGGGCAATTTTTTATGATGAAATGAGTCCTCACTCAACCTCTTCCATAGTTAGTTGAGGAACTATGGATGAGGTTGAGTGAGGACTCATGGCTGTCTAATAGGTATGTAAAGTTTTTAGAAATATTATAACATTTAAAGTAATCCTTAATATCGTTTAAACTTACGCCATTAAATTAGTGTCGATATTAAACGAAATTAATTACAAAATCACATGAAATATTTCTTCAATGAATACCAAACTGAATTTCAGTCTGAATGAAGCGCGAACGTGTCGATTCTTACAAAGTAATCAGATTAATTTGGCTGCCTTTGGCGAAGTAGGTTTAGTTTAAATTCGATAGCGACGTAAATTTAATTTGTAATGTGTTTCAAAGACAAAAGTTTCGTTGTAAATAATGTTTATCGAATAAAGGTACCGAATTGAATCATACGAAATTAGATTCAGGATAAAGTTAAGCTAAAGAATTATTTATTGACGTAAAGTCTGAGATTCAATATTAGATTTACGTAGTCTGTGTTTGAAATCATGTTATAATGTTTGATATACTATATTACTATATTATATTAGTGTAATACTTAAAGCATAAAAGCAAATCTATAACTTATAACACGCAAAACGAAATGTGTAAATAAAAAAGGCGTATTAATTTGTAAAAGTTGTTATAATTTTATAGGAACATTATGGTCAAAATTTCACAAAAGAAATGATACATCTTAAGTTCATCTTAAGTTAAAAACAATTTTTCCGGATATTAAACGCGTTATATTTCACGAGCTACGATATAATTATCCGTATTTTTATCTTTTTTAGGAGCTTTTGATTTTCCCGACGTATCGGCACCTTTTCATATCCGGAAAAGTTGTTGTATTTTTTACTAACAAATCTAAACTCACAGTCATGTATATCTGAAAGTCCAAAGTCATTTGGGGAAATTTGTTAGATAGGTATGTAAAGCTGCTGCTGTTGACTGTACAATCCATTGGGGGCCTAGCTATAGACAGATAAGGTTCCTTACAAATGCTGTTCATTTTTAACGTCGCTTTAACTACGTCGGTCGTTTGATCCGAGGTTTTGCAAGGAAAAACAAATGCCTACCTTTATTTAAAGTAAGAGTAAGTTTCGGCAATATTTTAGAAGGCTTTAATACCGTTTCCCTTCCGATCTAATCTAAGAATGTTTACTTGATGTCGATGACAGCGTCGTATCTAAACCACCAACAGTCCGTAGATTTGTCCCCAGATTCAATCAAATTGTTCAAAAGCTTGAAGAATAAGTCTGAAAATTATTATCATAAATAAAATAAAAAGTATACTGTATTCCAATAAATGGTAAGTATAACTAGACAAAGTATGTTTTACAGCGTTTCCAATAGTTGGAACACTGTATTAAGAACACGTATGAATAATATCAATTTCTTAATAAAGGAGAATATTATGAAAGTCTAATGCGATTATAATATTACTTGGAGAAGTAAAAAGATTGTATCACAAGTTGTGCACTCAAGAAAATTATAAAAGTTCTGCTCACTAGTTCGCACTTATACCCGAGAAAAATTACTCAATCGGCACATTCTTATGGTCTTCTAAAGGCAGATTATTATACTGCTACAACTGGGACATATTTGTTTAACTATAAATAAGATCTACATTAATACCCAAGGGTATTAAAGTGGACCTTTGAGGTTGCCAACGCATAGGCAGGCGCCTTACTTAGCGCTTCGAGCTTAGCGACTCACCTAGTGACTGACTAGTCTAGCTAGTAACCAAGGGCGCAGCGCAGTACGGCCGATCGATCACTAAAATTATAGAACGTTCGTTTTACTGAGCTACTTGCTAGGTGACTCACCAGTAACGTTGAAAATGAAATGTAAAATACATTGACGACCTGTTTGGCGCAGGGTACTAACCCCACCTTCTGCGCCAGAGGTCCCGGGTTCGATCCCCGGGCAAGACAAATATTTGTGTGCATGTACATGTCTATTTGTCTTGGTCTGGATGTTTAATATGTATATTATGTATGTATTTACAAAAAAAGTATATTAGTATGTTTATCCGTTAACTAGTATCCATAACACAAGTTCTTCATGATACTTAACGTGGGCTAGATAATTGGTGTGATTGTATGGAAATATTTATTATTTATTTATTTATTTAAATTATTTTACAAGTAATTTTCAACATTGCGCTTTGTAGAGTTGAAAATGACGTGTAAAATACATGTATTTTACACGTCATTTTCAACACTACTTACCAGGGCTCTAGTTGCTTAACAATTTGGAGTGCGTTAAGTACCACTGAGAAAACCTAGGCTGCACAGTTTGTCTTTCAATGTTAAAAAATAATCAAGGCAGCGTGAGTCCAACTCATACACTCTCATTCTAATATTTAATTTATGGAGTTTATATGTATGTATCTATACAATTCTTAAACTCTTATTTCAACCCCGTGAAGACATATTTCGCGAGATAAAGGTAATCCAAGTGTTTTTCCCAATAATGGTCCATAATACACAATCCTTTCCTTAAATCCTCCCAGTCCTTAATTCCTCTTAATTTTCCACAAAAATCTGTACTGGTTTTTTTTTACACCAAAAAAATTGTGATCATGAGAACTGTTTAGAAGTTACACTTTTCAGAAGTAATTACGACTATTCCAATACAAATACTGAAGTTCGTGATTAGTTTTCGTACCGTAAACACATTTCATAAGATATCAAAGTGGGTCACGTTCAAAATGTGTAACCTGTCAGCTGCAGTTAGTCTAGAACTAGGTTTGTGATAAGGCACAAATACACATAGGCAGGCATTATGTAGTTAGGGTTGCTAAATGCTATTTTAAATCGTCACAGCTGGAATTTAAAGTATACATTATAAGCAGAAATAGGATGATTTAAGTACATAGGTACTTTTTAGAAGTGTACAATGATATTTTCATCTCACACGCCCGGAAAAGGAGGTTTTGTCTTTCAGTTTCCGCGTAGAAAACATTTTGCGGCCTAGCGCGGTAGGTAAAGTATTTTTTTAATAATACCTAAAAATATGTCATAATGCGTTCCGAATCGCACTATTTACTTTTTTCTTACATTTTATACTTATTTAAAATAGCTTTGAATTAATTACAGACTCCGTTTTGGTGTTATTATATTATTTTAGTTCATTGAATCATAAAAACAATAACAATAAGATTAAACTATTTGTTATAAGAATTTTATATTAAGCTGGGTGAGATTTTACAACCGTTAATTGGATTTCGGACTGTGACATAAATATTTATTTTTAAACTGTCTTTGTCTTGTACCTCATGTCAGTGTCAACATTTACGAAATCGTTTTTATTCTTATTATAAAGTAAAAATATATTCCTACTTTAAATAACTTTGAATTAACTATAAAACTCCCTAAATTGTGTGTTGCGCCCGGCAGAAAAGTTTTTAGCGTCTTGTACCTTTGAAATCCTCGCTTCGCTCAGGATTCAATCTTTTAACCACTCGCTACGCTCGTGGTTCTATCAATCCTTGAACCCTTCACTTCTCAGATTTCAATAGAGGTAACTCGCCGCTAATAACCAACTTTCCAGGCTTGCATAACAAATAACAATTTTTCTTTTTGTTAGATAATAATGGATCTCTAAATTATGGATCTCTAAATTATGGTTGAGCGAAGCGATGGCTGGTCCATGCATCATGCTCGTGAATTCGTAAATATTTTCATCTAAAATAAATAGCTATTGACCTGTATGTACGTCACAACTTGCAGTACAGTAATCTTGTAATGCGAGAAATGTTATTATGTATGGTCCTTCTTGCGAGTTGAAAATTGTTTACGGTTAGGATAACCATACGATGTACTTTTTTATAATGATAATTGATATTACATTACAAAAAAAAAATACTAAGCTCTGTATGAAATAAAACAGGAAGAAAAAAATAGCCCTTGACGAGTTTATTGCCGGTTCTTCTCGTTACAAGGTCTCCCGCCGTAGGGTTTGTGAATAAATGATATTGAATTTGAAGAATTTTATGTTCTTTGAGAATATGGGCTTTGCTTCTATAAATTACTTTTGGTGGTATAATAAATTTGATGCGATACTTAACCTTTCAGGCCCCGGATTATGAGACACAATAGATTTACCATTGTTCTCTGGACACCGGTGTTTGCTTCGGGTTTGATGAATTAAAATGCATAGACAAAACAATTAGTTACTTATGTAATGAAAAACAAAATTAAAGTCATACTTACTTAGTTTTTTTTTTTTTTTTTATTTCATTAACATATTCTTGAAAATACTACAGAAAAGACCTAGCCCTCTAACAAGTTACCTACTGTCAAGCTATTAATATTCGTGGTTAAACCCGTTATAAAACCGGACAATCTGGTCGCAAGAAATTTGGCCTACCCAAGTTTGTTACAACCTAGGAAATTCATTACAACATTCAAACTTAACCCTCAAACTACTCATGGAAATGTTTGTGGTCGAAAGGCCCAATCGACCTCTATAAGTTTTAAATAGTAATATAGATTTAAATGAAAATTAAAACCGTTCGATTGCCCAACCACGTATTTAACTAGTGGGTTAGTTGGGAAAGCTAACTAATTAATGAAAATCTATGATTGGAATATAGGCTTTATTCAAATAAAAGTTTTCAATCCATTCCGATACCACATCGTTGGCGGTCTGTTGGGTTGCATCGTAATGATATAATTGTGAAATTAAATTGGTTATTATCATTATTAGGAAAAACAAGTTATTTGTTATGCAAGGCTGGAAAGTTGGTTATTTAGCGGCGAGTTACCTCTAGCGAAATCTGAGCAAGTGAAGGACCCTAGGATTGAACCACGAGCGTAGCGAGTGGTTCAAAGATTGAATCCTGAGCGAAGCGAGGATTTCAAAGATACAAGACGCTAAAAACTTTTATGCCGAGCTCAACACACAATTATTCACCTCACAACAGCGACGAACATTTTATGGTTGTTTTCGCGGTCAACTTCCGGTAAAAAATTCTTCAAAAATAAAGTTTAATCTAAATATACCTTATTCTCGTTGTTTTAATGATATAAAAAACTAAAATAATAAAAAAGGGAGTATTATAGTTAATTCAAAGTTATTTAAAGTAGGAATATATTGTTACTTATTAATGAGAATAAAACGATTCTGTAAATGTTGACACTGACATGAGGTACAAGACAGACAATTTAAAAATAAAGATTTATGTCACAGTCCGAAATCCAATTATAGGTTGTGAAATCTCACCCAGCCTAATATAAAATTCTTATAACAAATAGTTTAATCTTATTGTTATTGTTTTTATGATTCAATGAATTAAAATAATATAATTAAACCAAAACGGAGTATTATAATTAATTTAAAGCTATTTAAAATAAGAATCAAATATAACAAAAAAGTCAATAGTGCGATTCGGAATGCATTATGACATATTTTTAGGTATCAAATTAAAAAAGTAGGTACTTTGCCGCGCTAGGCCGCAAAAAGCGATTTTCTACGCCTAATCTGATTGACAAAATCTCCTTTTCAGAGCGTGTGAGGTGAAAAGGGTTTTTACCGTGTTTGTATTTTCTTTCGAGTCCCCGATATTTCGGCGCAGTTGAATGCGCCATGATCACGGAGTACAACTGAAGTTAAGTATCAAGAATATTTATTTGCGAGTATTCACAGTACAAAGAGAGTAGATAATAGTGACCATGAAACTTAATAGTGTTATTAAATCGGTTATGTCAAAACAAATAAAGAGAATTAAATTGGAAATAGAATTCCCGTCCTCCCGACGAGTTTTCGAGCTTGATTGGAAACGGGAGCTGTCTTGATCCAACCCGAGCCTCCGCCGAGCTGGACTCGGGTTGGGGCCGTGTACTTCTTACTTGAGGAACCCGTGGCGCAGTGGTTTGCGTTCTCGGCCTGCGATTCGCTTCCGATCCTCCGATCACAACGGAATGGGTAACCAAAAATTTACTATCGTGTTCTTCCGTGCTACGAAAGGCACGTTAAGCTGTTGGTCCCGGTTGCATTTGCAGTCGTTAAGACCCACCAATCCGCATTGGGCCCGCGTGGTGGGTCATGGCCCACTCTCCTTATCTATCCATAAGGAAGGCCAGTGTCCCAGCTGTGGGGACATTAAAAATGGCTGATGAAGACTGAAGACGACTTCTTACATGGTCCTGCGATTCCCCTCACTCAAAGTTTAAAAATGAAGGTAAAATACTCGGTGCTATATCTATAGGTTTGACAATAATAAACTCGTACAGTCGTGTTATCAACTTTAAACTTATGCCGTGTCTGCATTTTACCAACTTATGACGTTTACACGAGAACTCATTTTAAAAGTTGCAAAGCAAAATAAAGTAAAGTCGCATTCGGGGTAAATAAGTAATCACATATAAAGGGTGAATATAGAGTACGCTTCAGTGTTCTCAAAGTCTTCAACGAATACTTATCGGAAAAGTTGACAAACAAAAAGTTTTAAGGAAACATTTGGGAATGGTCTAAAGTGAACTTGTTCGATATTTTATTCGAAGCGTAACCGAGTTGGCCAAAGCCACAAAGTACGTCAAGCGTCGGCGGACGTCCAAGCAAAGAGACCACTGAGAACAAAATTGTCATTTTTCGTACGCACACACTGCCGTTACGCTTAGACTCATTTCAAGCTATGTAATAGCATAAAAACTTACGAGCAAATATCGAGTACGTTTTGAGTACGTTTCATCAAAAAATTTATGACATATTTAGCAGCGTTCCTGCCGGACGTAAACGAAACTACATTTTCCTTTACATTTTTTGAGGAAACGTCCTCGATACGTCTTCGATACTGTTTCGAAAGTTATTCGTGCAAGTCGTACAGAATTCACTTGCAACAACTAGCGACACTTGTTGTCAAGTTAAAGTAAACTTTAAGAGTGTGCGAAAGCGGTCCTTTTGGCTACTTTTGTATTTTGTGCTAAAGCCAGCAGATCAAGGAGTGTGTCAATGTCACTTTGCAATTCTTCAATGTCCATCGATAACTTGGAACGCTAAGTCCTTTCTTGTGGATTCGAATTTAAGAATGTCGTTTTTACACTCTTTTTTTCTTGTCTCAAGCCTATGCCTTTCTAACAGAGAGATATTAGTTTCGCTCCGCTTCTTGACATATTGATCAAATATTTTATATTGTAAGGGTAGTATTAAAAAATAAAATTTTGCATTTCGACTGCCTTAGAAAAACAACTGACTGTAGGTAAAAGGAAGGGGTTTGTGATGGGTGACAATGATCCCCCAAACAATGTTATTTTTATTTTGTATTTTTTTTATTAATAACGGGGAGACTCTTAGCCTTCATCATACATGATGTTAAGTATTGATAAGGCTGAAGATGGAAGCGAGCCTCTCCCGGAATCCTCAACCACTGAGGAACTGGCTATCTTATCACGAACTGCCGGAACACAACAACGCTGAAATCATTGTTGTTATGGCGTCAGGCTAAGATAAGATGGTGGTAGCTAGCCAGGCGGGCATACAACAAGTCCTACCACCAACCAACCAGTTACAGTTACAACCAGTTACAACCAGTTACAACAAAATAAAAGGGTTCCAAGAAATAACAAAAGCACTCATAGCTTACGGTATATATATATAGTGATACAGGCCATGTGGCTTCCACGTTTAAGACGGCAATAAACCAAGGTATTTGTTTGGGGTTAAGGCCAGACGACCGAATTATATCGTGCTTAAAGGGTAAGCTTGGTCGTATAAGGGGTTACGACGTTGCTAAAGCACTTGCCAAGTATTTTTGTTACTTTTGTTATTAAACTAGTGACGCAGGCTCCGGGCGTAATTTACTAATGAAAAGTGATAGAAAGTTTCTCATTAGAATTTTTTATTATTATTATCATATTTTTATTCGAATGTTGCATTTATATAAAAAGCTACTCGTATATCTAGCAGTAGTATTTCCGTTTTGAAATTAATCTATGTACATTTAACCTACCTAATTCTAATATTTTTTTATTATTTTTGTGCTATACAAACAATCATTCCATCATTGCTGGGGCACTGGTCACCCTTCGGCTGCCCTACGCAGAAGTCAAGTATCTCAGTTTTTTATTTAAAAAAAACAATTTTTACTTTTTGGATTTAGCAGAATTAAACACATCGACTACATGTTTTATTTTAGTAAAATACGGTTTATTTCGGAAAATATATTTGATTCAAGTATATTTTCCTGTGTGTATTCCCGTTTCTAATAATACTTTTACTGCATAAGCCAGGCCCTCTCCAAACATGGTGTCGATCCCACTATTGCCGGGTGGATTGACAGCATGTTAAGAGACAGAGCTATACAAATCACTGTGAATGGTACCACTAGAGGGGTAGTAGCAAAAGGATGTCCCCAAGGGGGTGTCCTCTCACCTCTTTTATGGAATATTGTGGTCAATGAGCTGATTAGCTGGCTCAACGACCGCAACTTCCTCACAGTAGGCTATGCAGACGACCTGACCATACTCATCAGCGGACGAGTTGAGAGTGTGATATGTGACCGAATGAGGTCCGCAATGAAGGTCGTCGAACAGTGGTGCATCAAACACAATCTAACAGTGAACCCAACAAAGACGGAACTAATCCTGTTCACAAACAAACGGAGTCTAGGCAACCTTAAACTTCCTAAACTTTTCAATACCAGTCTGTCCCTTAGCAAGGAAGTCAAGTATCTAGGGGTGATACTAGACAACAAACTCCTCTGGAATAGACATCTCGAAGGAAAACTAAACAAAGCCACCATCATCTTTTGCCAATGTAAAAGACTGCTTGGCAAAAGCTGGGGGCTATCACCGAAAATAACGATGTGGCTGTATAAAACCGTTATACGTCCCATAATCACATACGGAGCCGTTGCCTGGTGGTCTAAAACAGAGCAACGCACCGTAATCAACAAGCTGCAGAAATTCCAAAGATTGGCATGCTCTGCGATAACCGGCTGCATGCGAACTACCCCCACAGCCGCCCTTGAAGTAGCCCTGGATCTAACACCCCTGGACCTGTTTATACAACAGGAAGCCTCCATGGCTGCTATAAGGCTTAAACACATGGGTCTATGGTACAACCAAGAGGGTCCTCACTCCACATTGTGGAATAATCTAGTGAAACATGAGTCACTAATCGCTGCCCCATGCGACAGGATCCCTAAACAATACATTTTCGAAAAGAATTACCAAATACAGTTATTTGAAAGTGACCAAGACTACTCTGGCATACATGAAGTCCGAATCTATACGGACGGTTCCAAGATGGATATTGGTACTGGAGCCGGAGTATTCTCACAAGACCTAAATATCAAAACATCACTAGCACTAGGCCAACACAGTTCGATATTTCAATGCGAATGTGTTGCAATAGTAAACGCAGCTACCACGGCCCTGTCTAGAGGTATGAAGGAACTGAACATCCGCATACTGACCGACAGTATGGCCGTCCTAACAGCACTGGAGGCCAACACGATCAACTCCAGTATTGTCTACGAATGCCACCGAGTATTGGATCGTTTAGCATCCAACAACAGAGTAATCCTACAATGGATTAAAGGGCATAGTGGATCACACGGGAACGATGCCGCCGATGAGCTGGCAAGAAGGGGATCCTCCACAACAGTGGCTGGACCCATACCCATTCTGCCACTCCCGTTCAGCCAACTGCGCTCATGGGTAAGACAGCGTACTCGTGCTGCACATAATAAGCGTTGGGTAGATCAAACAAGCTGTAGACAGTCCAAGATGGCGATGACTGCAGTCTCGCCGCGGTTGACCTGTAGACTGCTCAGCCTTAATCGTCCAGACCTCCGAATAGTTGTAGGCACACTTACAGGTCACCTCACTTTAAACCGGCAACTATTCATCATGAATGCGACAGACAGCCCCCTATGTAGGGGATGCCTGGACGCAGAGGAAACAGCCACCCACGTGATCCTGGAGTGCGTGGGTTTGGCCGCACAACGGGCAGAAATCCTCAAAGACGTGAGGTCGCTCCTAGAAGCCTGTGAACGCCCCAGGAGGCTTCTGCGCTTCTGGAAGGAGCTGGGATGGCTTGACTAGCCATACCGATGCTATGTTCACGCATAAAGGACCAAATGGGAGTCTAAATGCGGAGAAAAGAGCCCATCACCAATACCAATACCAATACCAATCCCGTTTCTAATTTAAAAACAAGCGAGTTCATTTGAGATACTAGTAATAATTCATATAGACTAAGAGACACTTGACTTCTTGGCACTTATTTTTAGAGGTAAGTAAAATATTATAGCTGAAGTTTCATCCTAGATCGCATCATCGCTTACCATTAGGTGAGGTAGCGGTCAAGCGCTAACCTATACATAACAAAAAAAAAAAGGATTTACGCAGATACTTGTTTTCAACTTTAAATCAAAGTGTGAAGAAATATTGAGAATAGGTATATTCACGCTGCAAAAAGTAACTTATTATAAAATTTTGATAGTAGTAGCCAGCATTATGCTATAGAATTTAATTATTTAGTGCTAATTATCCTACCATAGAATATTATAAATGCGAAAGTATGTCAGTTTGTTTGTTTTGAAGAAAGAAAGAAAGAAAAAACATTATTTGGCACACACACACACACACACACACACTATAGATTAAAAAATAAAAATAAAAAATCTTAAAATCAAACCTTACAAACTATAACTTAAGGAAGCCATTCTCAGATGGGAGGAATGAAACACAGAAGCGCTGTTATTCTGCCAGGATGCTACGACTGACGTTACAAAAATAGATAAAAAATATATAATAAATAACTACATATACATACACAAAATTAAAAAATATAAATAATATACATTAGATAATAATATACAACATATAATAATATAACCATATAAATAAACGAATGAAAGGTAGAGTGTTCCACTTCTTTGCCACTCTCAAGGCACGAAAACGGGACGTTTTAGAAAAAAATAAAAAACTTTTGACAGACAATTGCGCGTAAAAGTGGCATCACTTTTAAAGTTTGTGTCTTGCGTTTGTGCGTTTGTGTTTGTGCGATTGAGAAGCGATTATACAAGTTGTTTACTTTTTTTAAAAATGCCACGAAGTCCACACAAAGACCCCCTCACTACACACTAGGTGGTATATAGATTGCCTCGTCGGAGCCGGATGCATCATAAAATTCTAGCGTCTAGCCTGACGCTTGCCCGACGTGAAAAAACCGAGGTACAGTGAATTAGTTATTAAGTTTATTTATTTGTTTCTCTTTCATGCAAACGTGCTGAACGGATTTGGATGAAATTTGGTATGTAGGGACATCAATTAGTGGACTAACACAAGGGCTACTTTTTATCCCGATATTCCCACGGGAACGGGAACCACGCGGGTGAAACCGCGGGCGGCCGCTAGTAAAATATAATAATGAAAAGTAGTCGTGATGTAAATAACATGTATTGTTCCTCAATATCTGATCGCGGTCTACAAATGGTTCAATTTCAATATCTTTTATTCAGTCTAGACATAAAGCTGTATTTCTGGGTAGATATTCCAATTGAAACGTGCAGAATTCTCACGCTGCCCATCAGAATTCAATTCGACGAGAGATCTCTTTATCGAAGTTTGAGTAACCTAACTGGACCACCTGTTCTAGGTAAATGCAACGGTCTAAAATTTCAAGTGTGACGTGTAACTATGTTCCCAACACGATGGGGATCGACATCTCTTTGGAAAGCACTACGAAGATCTTCGAGCATTGTCTTCAGGTCCTTCAAGGTCTCAGCCATAAGGACTATAAGGAATTTGAGCTCTCTTAGTTATTGCAGCTATAATAATTATAATACTAATTATTTTTATTGCATAATCGTTTTTTATAAAATCTATATAAAAAATATAATTTCAACTACCATAATTTATTTATTTTTTGCGCACATTCTGCCCTATTTGACTCATCGACCAGTCTCAACAAAAAAAAGGGTTGTCTGGAAGAGATCGCTGCTAAGCGATAAGGCCGCCCCTTTGTACAACTTATCGTATTATTGTTTCCATGTATGTTTCTGTTCTGTGTGTGCAAATAAAGTGTTATCTAATCTAATCTATATCATTGGCAAATCGAAGGGGCGATAGGTACTGACCATTAATGTTGATGCCGAGTCCTAATCAAATCAAAATGTTTAATTTCACTCATGTGGTATATAAACATGAGTGCAATAAACACGATGTGGTACAAGAAGAAAATTTGAAGACAAATTTAGAATTTATGATTTTGTAATTTTTGCATTTTTCAATGCTATTTTTATACTTATGGTAAATTTTAAATAGAAAAATATTGGAAAAAATTAACTCGGCCACAAGTGAATTCTCAGACGGGAATCGAACCCGCGACCTTTGGAAATCAAAATACTTCTACGCAAAACTATATTTTCCTCCGTTAAAATGTGAGAAGGGTTCAAAAGCTATATTTTTTTACATTTCCCATACCTTTACATTAAATGGGTATTCTATATAGGTATTCTTTTTCCTTAAAACACTGAATAACGTTTTTTTTTGCATTCCTGTATTTTTTTCTAGAATAATTCAGACCCAATATAGATAGATTTCATCGAATGCAAATATAGCCGAGACCAACGATTTAATGAGCCTCCTCGTACTGCCTGTGGCACTGGAATGCCTTTATCTTGTCTTTGGCGAGAAAAAGGCTTCTACGATGTCATTCATTAATTCGACTAAAGTTTCTCGAGTCACGATACTTAATTCGAAAGATGGGTTCCTCAACCTTTGGTTTACAAGAGATTTAATAAATTACCTGCTTTTTGCATGTGTAATTGACAGAAGCCGGTTTGTATGGATGGAGTTCGACATTTGAGATTTTGATATTTAAAATATTCGCAAAAAGTGATATTGTATGGAAATGTAAGGTTCGGTTTATAATAAGTAATGTTAATAGTGTTCAAATAAAATGCCAACAATCTTGCATCCTCTGGTATTTCTACAGGGTTGTCGACTTGTTCCTAGGCTATATTGCCAGGCTATAGTGCTCTATTTCTCAAGTTTCTTTTCCTGAAACATAATCTTATCTGGTTTATACCGGAGTGTGTTACTTTTTGCATAATCATCGACTTTAACGAAGTCTTTATGACTAGCGTTCCGCCCAAGACTTCGTCCGCGTGGCATTCGTTTATATCGTGCTCTTGGACATCACGTTCCATAGACATAACTTAAATCGTAACGAAAAGTTAGCCGATTGGATCTACCGTTACATTAAAAACTTTTCACGTAGGTATCTGTAAAAAAAAAACAAAGAACATTAACGTTTTTAACGAAGCTTCCCTCGATCCCTCATTCTTTTAAAAGAAGCATAAGACGGACTTATAAACCGATCAGTTTAACCCGTCTCTTAGCTAGTAAATGCTAAGTAGTTAAAAGTTGAACCCGGTTTTAGTTTGTTTACCTACGTATGTGAGCGAAACTATGTTTTTAACATCCGGGTCTGGCCAATGGAAACATCCATTTAAACTAATAAGTTTAAAGTCTTCTTGGAACAAGCAACGTGGGGTTGGAACGTGGCGTTCTCTTACTAGTAGTTCCATTCGCAATCAGCGTAAAAACTTACGCTCTCAACCAAACGGTAGAGAGCCAAAAGCTCCAAAATATTAAACATTCAGCCGCTCAATCAATAATAGAAGATAATTGTACTTTTATTATACTTATATGTCGAAGCATTGCATTACCAGCGATCTCTATAGATTATTTGGTAATTTATTTAATGACTCCATTCCGTTATATATATTAAAACAACGGGACTAAAACGCGACATTTGGATCAAGATCTGGATCCTCAGGATCCTCAGAATCCTCAGGATTCTAAAATTCTCTCCACCGATCATCATTATCATACTAGGATGGTACGAGAAGCGATTGAAATCAAGAAGTACAAAAATTTCAATCGAACCGCGAGCTTTACCGTTTAAAACAAACCCCAATACTGTATGTGTTGTGCGCCGTCAGGACATCTCTAAAGACAATAAAAATAAAAATAGTAACAATTTGTGGCTGAAGATCTCCAAGCTCGCCCGAACAGACGACGCCGCGCACCGCCAGTCTGCTTGTGACCACGACTACTGCAACATAGCCGAAAAGTCAAGCTGTAAGTACATGTTGTACTACATAACTGTCGCGTTTTAGTCCCGTTGTTTTAATATTTAATTATAATGGAACGCGAATTTTTTAAATTTTATCACACTTGCTATGAATTTTTAAATCTTTACAACAAACTTAGTAAACAAGTCTTTTCAAAGAGGGCATTGGTTTAGTGGAAGCAAATATATCTATGCTTATAAAACAATAACGTGACTGACTGATAGGCAACGCACAGCCCAAACGGCTGAAGCGATTAAGCTGAAATGTTGCAAACAGGATCCTTCCACAATGTAGGCGAATACTAAGAAAGGATTTTTTAATATTCACACGGAAGCGGGAACACGCGGGTGAAACCGTGGGCGGCTGCTAGTCCGCTATAAAGACAACTTAACTATGTTATAAAATAATATAATTTCTTTTAGTCTTTCGGCTGTTAGTAAAAAATAATTTCTATTTACAGTCTACATCGAAGCTTGCTCCATATTAATACCACAAAGACGATCCCGCTCAAGAGGTTCAGAACATAATAGTGTAATCTCTTCTGACAACACTCAAGCGAGAATTTTATTTCACAAGTCGCGGGATTTTTACCGGAGTTACAAAAGATTCTTCAGTGATACTTCGACAATATTGTTCTTTGCCAACCATCTAGAATTCATAAGCAGCGGGCCCTACCATCATCTAATAGAAACCATCACGTCATAAGAACGTTTTGTTTGCGTTTTGTTTTTGTTGAAGTTGTCACATTTTGTCACACTTCACATTTTGGGTGCGGTGATTGAGCGAAGACGTCACAAAACCCGTCAAAAAACAATCTTACTTTAAGAGATTCGTAGTATGGAATAAAATGGTAAGATTAAAACAATTAAAACAGAGATGGCGGTAGCCCCCCAGGTCGTGACAAGAATAAACCTTTTTGATGGGCACCTTGTTATCAAGTTTAAGATGTTTTTAATGGAAAAATCGAGTGCAAATCTTATCATAAACATAGAATTATTCATGGTGCCAACGGTGATTTTCGTGTCAGGATTGTTAAAGTGACTTTATGTAGATCAGTGGAACAACTTTATATTTTATGAAAATGTTGAGTGAACCAATTTCATAAATATTCTGTTTTATGATTTTTTTAATTATTACTTTTTTCATACTATTTCAATAATTATGATAAATATTAAATAGAAAAATATTAAATAGAAATCAACTCGGCAATATAGAAAAATACCACATGGCCACAAGCGACTTCTCAGATGGGACTCGAAGCCACAACCTTTGGAAATCCGGTCCAATACTCTAACCACTGAGCTACTGAGCTTGTGGCCGAGATGATATTTTCCAATATTTTTCTATTAAAAATGTATCATAAGTGTAAAAATAGCTTTGAAAAATGCAAAAATTAAAAAATCATAAATTTTTGGCAGTTGCATCTCGACATCGATCTAAATCGATCGTTAATGTGTGATAATATGTGAAAAGATGTTTCTTTCGAATACAAGGATATTCCTAGCATTGATGTGACAACGCTGGCCTACAGAGTATTAAAAATATAAAAGTATTGGAGAATTTCCACGGTGGTCCGCAAGTCCAAAGGTCGTGGGTTCGACTCCATCTGAGAATTCGCTTGTAGCCTAGTAGTCTGTTAAATTCTAGAAGCGAGAAAAGTTATCATCGTTGCATTGAAAGGTTGTGGAATCTTTGCTCAGATACATCGTGGGTAAATAATATAATAACTCAATGCTTCAGAGTAAAACTAGGAACCAATCAGAATAAGAACTGGCCAGCAAGCAAAAATCAAGTCAATCAGAGTGAAGGACGTTCAATATTACTAAAGCAATTCGTGTATTCGCAAACCCTAGTAAGATTGAGAAATGTCGTCACCGTTGTCTAATTATCCGTATTTTCGCAAACCCTAGTAAGATTGAGAAATGTCGTCACCGTTGTCTAATTATCCGTATTTTCGCAAACCCTAGTAAGATTGAGAAATGTCGTCACGTTGTCTAATTATCCGTATTTTCGCAAACCCTAGTAAGATTGAGAAATGTCGTCACCGTTGTCTAATTATCCGTGTTTTCGCAAAATCCCTGGGGGTTTCGAGATAATTCGATTCATCAAAATATCTTAAGACATATTTATATCAGAGGGTCTAAAAAGAGCGCTAACGCAATATTGTTCAGTGAATTCCCCAACAATTTAATTGATTATTTTCTATGGAGTTTAGAACTTTGTCAGTGAAACCAAGTCAATTTAACTGCCTCTGTGGTCTAGTGGTACAACCACCGGTATCAGACCCAGGGGTCCCGGGTTCGATTCCCAGCGGGGGTACATATTGTATTCGGTTTGGTTGGTGGTAGGACTTGTTGTAAGTCCGCCTAGCTAGCTACCACCATCTTATCTAAGTCTGACGCCATAACAATAACGTTTTCAGTATTGTTGTGTTCCGGCAGTTAAAGATAAGATAGCCAGTTCCCCAGTGATCGAGGATTCCGGGAGAGGCTCGCTACCATCTCAGCCTTATCAATACTTAACAGCAGGTATGATGAAGGCTAAGAGGATCCCCGTCGTTCATAAAAAAATAAAAAAAAATGTTTTAATAAATTGTGTGTGTGTAACAATCACCAAGGGATTATTATTATTTATTTGAAGCAAATTCCAAATTAAGCATTCCAAATTACATTTGGCGTGACGTGCAAAGGAGCAAATCCCAAATTATCAGGTCGCATGCCTCATCAAATATCAACCATAGATCTTAAGGATGTGTGAAAATGGCCATACATGACCCACCACGCGGGTCCAATTCAAATTCATACCTGCGAGCTCATACTTACGTATCTGTGTCTGAACGGGACACAATAGATATTTCATTTGTAGGCGACTCCACTACATTCATAATTATTTAAAAATATTATTATATATATATATATATATATATATATATATGTATGTATATGTTTGAATAATACAATCAAATGAAATTACACTACGATCTAACTATTTATCATAAATTATATTTATTATATACATTTCCTTTCTTCTTCTCTCCTTACAGTTTTTTTTATAATTAATGTTACATTGAGGACCTTTTTAGGGTTTCGTAGCCTAATGGCAAAAAATGAAACCCTTATAGATTCGTCATGTCCGATGTATGTCACAGCCACTTTATTCCAAAACTATGAGGATTACACAGTTGAAACTTGGTAGGCAGATGTATTCTGTAAACCGCTTTACGGTTTTTAGACAAAAAAAATATATATATTAAGGGCCCCTTTAATATATATATAAATATATATATAGGTATATATTTTTTTATTTTTGTAAATTTGTTTTTTTCATCAAACCTATACGTGTGGGTATCTATAGATAGGTCTTTAAAAATTACATTGAGGTTCCTAAAACAGTTTTTTCTCAAAGTCAACCATTTGAATGATATACACTTTCAAAGTGGTAAAACGTGTGTCCCCCTCTAACTTTTGAAATAAGAAAGTAAAAAATAAAAAAAAGCTATATGCTGTAGACCCTTATAAAAACTTTCAACGAAAATTTGTTTGAACGAAATATATATAGCAAATATAGCTTTGTCATTCATACAGACACTATGAAAAACAAAGTTATTTCTGCAGACGAAAAATAATAGTGGCAATTTGGGTAGCTATTTTAATATAATAATAATAATAATAATAGTAGAAACTTTACTGTACACGATACAAAAACAAACACATACAGAGAAAATAATAAAAAGAGGAGCACACAATAGGCGGCCTTATTGCTACATAGCAATCTCTTCCAGGCAACCTTGTGTGAGAGACGAAACCCTTCATGTGCGAGTTCGACTCGCACTTGGCCGATTTTTTATTATTTTTAAGTAGGTTATGTTATTCATAAAAATGTGATTGTTTAGCATTGTATGACTGTATTGCGATGTTATGTCTTATTAATTTGTATACCTATACTGAAGATGAAAGCTATGTTCACCACCGTAGTCTTAGTCAAAGAAGAAGTCGATACAATGAAATAAAAAAGGCATTCCGCCGCTGCCCAAGAGGGCCGAGTTGGTTAATAAGGCGGAAAAATGTTTGCGACTGTTTTTTTGTGTTACTCATCGACTATGTAGAATGCGGTGTTAATATTAGGTTCGGGAAAAAGTCTTTTCGCATAAAGTATGTATTTAACTTGTAACAAAATTTCTTTGGCTATACTATTTGTATATGGCTGGTTTTGGTATCATTAAAAGTTACAATTTTAAAGAAGATAATTCTAAATTCAAATTAGGAAAATGTGTGATTTTCATTTGTTTTTCTTACTGTCAAGATGAGTGAAACTAATGAATAAATTCGATACATTTTAAAATTTTACTACAAAAAGGCAAAAATACAACTCAATCTTACAAAGAGTAGAAAAATATGGAAATTGACCACAAAACAGTTTTGGCGCCTTTTAAAAAAACTGGGTACACAAAAAAGATCGATATTTGGGTTCCTCACGAGCTCACTGAGAGAAACCTAATGAACCGTGTACTTATTTGTGATTCTTTATTATGACGTAATGAAGCCGAACCACTTTTGATGAAGCTGTTAACTGATGATGAAAAGTGGATCACGTACGACAAGAACGTGCGAAAAAAGTCGTGGTCAATAGCCGGTCAGGCTTCACAGACTGTGGCGAATCCCGGGTTAACTCGCAACAAGGTGATGCTGTGTGTGTGTTGGGATTGGAAAGACATTATTCATTATAAGCTATTACCACCAGGCAGGACCATAGATTCTGAACTCTACTAAGAACAACTGATGAGATTAAAGCAAGAAGTTGAGAGTAAGCGGCACAGCGGTAAGTAAACAGAAGGACGAACTACAGAAGGAAGAACGCACAGCACATAGGCGGCCACTCGACGACGTCCGACGACGACGTAAGGACGAGAACCGCATGTCTGCTTTCCTCTGACCGTTGTCTTTGAGTTTGACGTTTTTGGCCAAGCTTACGTTTTGCATTAAATTATTGAAAATTATTATAATTAGTTTTATTATTTCCGAACATTCTCCTGCTACTGTTTAAACTGTACTGTGCTTTTACTTGTACTCGTATTTCATTCTTCTCGCCCTCTGTACTTTGTTTTTCGTTTGTTTTATCCTGATTATACAGGGTGTTAAAAGACCCACAACGAAAACGAAAACCACGTATTCTCTCCATCGTTACTATCATTTTCTTGTATGGGGCCAAATCCGGAAACCTGATAGTTGAGGAGTTATTGAGAATCAAAGTCAATATTTATTTTTAAAGACTATCGTTTAAAGTTACAAAACCGCAATAAATAACAAAACTAATCAAAGAAACTAGATCCCGTCCGTCTACTCGTACTCTCTAGACACACGCACACTTTGTTGCACGCGTTTTTTTGCGTGTATAAATAGCACCCATTTTTTTAAAACGAAAAATAAAAGTCGTTTCCCAGCAATTATTTTCACATATTCTTATTTAGTTTGATGCACACTACGTATATATTACGGCTTCGGTATGGGTCTTTTAACACCCTGTATATACTATCATATCTATCGTGAGTGGGACTATTCATTTACTTTACTCGTCACATGAACCTATTAAACATTAATGGGGTGAGAATTCTATCTCTCTCCTTCGCCTCCCCCATACATTGTTGTGAGATCGTCGGGCGGCGGTCTTGCGTTATTTTACGAATTGAGTGGTCTAGTGGTAAACCACACCGGTATCAGACCCAGAGGTCCCGGGTTCCATTCCCAGCGGATATTTTGCATTTGGTTTGGTTATGCTGTAGGACTTGTTGTAATCTGCCTAGCTTGCTCGCACCATTTTAAGTCTGACGCCATAACAACAATGTTTTCAACATTGTTGTGTACTAACAGTTAGAGATAAGATATTCAGTTCCTCAGTGGATGAGGATTCCGGGAGAAACACGCTTCCATCTTCGGCCTTATCAATACTTAACATCAGGTATGATGATGGCCAAGAGCCTCCCTGTTGTTCATAAAAAATATAAACAGGTAAATTAAAATAAAAGTAGGTATAGTTGCTGCACCAACCTGTTCACATTCACTATACCGAATATGCTTTCAATAAACTTATTTCTTACTATGTTTAACACATCGCAGATTTAATAAAAAGCTCGAGTTCCTAGTCGACAACACCTAAGCGGTATTTTATTACAACAGGCAGTGATTTACAGCGGAACTGGTTCGGTGTAACTGTGACAAAATTGTTCTCCGCCCGCCACCTAGAATTCATAAAAAGTACGTGACCAGAATACGCCTGCTTGTTTTTAAGTGACTTTTGTTTCAGTTCAGATAACAGAATAAAGAAAAAAATATTTTTGTAACGCTTAATTATTAGAGATCTTACAAACATGATTAAAGACGTATTTTCATTATCGTCAATCATTTTAAGGTCTCCACTGCTAGGGTATGGGACTCATAAATGGTTATGGTACAAGGGCACATTGGTGGTGGTTATAATAGTCGGTGGTAACGGAAATTTGCAGCTGGGATCAAAGGATTAACTTTATCCTACTGAAGCATGGATGATCTGAACCCCTAGTACGAGTTGATATTAAGAATTAACAATTTAAATATATCTAGCTGTCAAGACTCAACTACGAAGACGGAGAGTGTTACTATGGAGAAGAAAAAACGAAAAGTTATTATATTGGGTGATGAGCAAATAAAGAATTTATCATCAAAGTTACATTATAGCCGTAACCACAAAACAGATGATCCTTATATAATCTCAACAATAATTAAGCAAAATGCAAACTGTTCTCAAATTTTAAGAAGTTGTGATGAATTGGAAAAAGAACTATGTAATGACGATATTGTTATTTTAGCTCTGGGTTCAAATGACACAAATCCTTATGTTCAATTTTCTGAGCTAGGTATTGCTTTATATAAATTAAGAAATTTTAAAGTTTTTATTGTAAACGTACAGAATAACCCATATTTGAACAAAGACTTACTGAATTATAATTTGAATTTATTATTAAGAAATCATAAAAATTGTACTTTTATGGAATTATTTAACAATGATAATTATGCAAAAATTAAATTTCAGTTTAATCAAAACTATTTCACCAATCAATTATGTTCAAAAATAAATATAGAATTAGATTATTTAGAATATAAAATCAATTACCTTGATCCACAGAAAATTAAAATGATGGTAAGTCGTTCACACACGCAACACAATCATTGCATTGGAATGATTGGTAATAAAACTAAAGAGAAGATATATAAACAATTGACGATTCCGGATTTCTTCCACAGTACGACACATAAAAGTACCTTTTTTCGGAAACATGACTAAAAAAAAGCTGACATTGTTCCACCAAAATATAGCTAGCATTTTAAGTAAACGTGACATTTTTGAATTAACTTTGGACGAATTAAAACAGGAACTCGAGGATATTAATATAATTTGTTTAACAGAAACTTTTATTAAGAAAGGTTCTGAGAAAAATTTACATTTAAGAGACTATAAACTTGCTTCGTCCTTCTGTAGAAATGAACGCAGGGGAGGTTCATGCATCTTACTAAAAAATAATATTGATTTTAAAATAGTAGACGTTAAGGAAGCAATGGATCATGTATTTGAATGCTGTGCAGTAGAAATCCCAGAACACAACCTACTGATATACTGCATATATAGAACACCGTCGTCAAATACAGAATTATTTATTAACCAATTAGAACTATTATTACATAATTTGTCACGTAAACGTAAGCATAAAAATATTATTCTCTGTGGTGACTGGAATATCGATGTACTACTTGATAATAAAAATACAAATGAGCTTCTAAGTCTTCTTGCAAACCAGAACATTAAAAATCATATAACTAAACCCACACGTCTGAATGCTTGCTTGGACTTAGTCGCTAGCAATCTCCTAAATGTTCAATCAAAGTTGCATAACTTATGCTTGTCTGATCACGATAAGGGTCAAAGTATTACATTTGAAACTTCAAATACTAATAATTATAGAAAGATACCAGAGTTTTGGTTTGAAAAAAAGAGAAACTATTGTGAGGAGAACGTTAAAAAATTCATTGATTGCATAAGTTCACTTTCATTTAAAGATGTTCTTATAGAAACTGACACGGAAAAGACTTTCAATCTCTTCTGTGATTATTTGATTTTGTTTTACAACCTTTGTTTTCCAGTCATATCAGTTAAAATCGTAAATAGACCTAAGAAAAAAAACTGGTATTCAAAAGGCTTAAAACGTGGTTGTGTCCATAAAAGAAGGCTCTACTTAAAATATCGTTTATCTGCTTCTAACAAAGAGTTAAACAAAAAGGAATATTTACGATATTCACACATTCTAAAGAAGTGCTTACAACAAGCTCATCAAATTGCAAATACAAAGAAAATTGCCAAATCTAACAATGTGTGTAAAACAACTTGGGACATAATTAAAAGTGATACATCAAATAAATATAATAAAACACAAATACAAAAAGTTACAATAAATAATAAGACTATTGAAAATCCTTTAGAAATATGTAATGAATTTAATGACTTTTTTATTAATATGACCAATAAATCAAATTCTGACATTAACATGCATAATAATAATAATGACATAAGTATTCCATTCTTTCCCAAATCAATATATCTTAGGCCTGTAAACGAAGACGATATTCTTAAAATTATCAAGGGAATGAAAAATACAAATTCAACGGGCTATGACGAAATAAACACAACAATACTGAAAGAGTGTGCCAAATATTTAGCAGTTCCTCCTACGCATATAATCAATTTGTCACTCGTCGAGGGCCATTTTCCATCACGACTAAAGCTATCCATTGTAAAACCGATTCACAAAAAAGGCGCTTTTGACGATTTAAATAACTACAGACCTATAACCCTAATACCAATATTAGCAAAAATTTTCGAAAAAGTCATATCAGAAAAAATTTACTATTTTTTATCGTCACAAAAACTGTTAACTAAAGAACAGTTTGGGTTTAGAAAAGATAGTTGTACAACACTTGCCTGTTTCAATTTAATAAAATGTATCACAGAAAATATTAACCTAGGTTTGAATACACTGGCAGTATTTCTAGACATGACGAAAGCGTTTGACTTTGTTTCACACAAAATTCTTTTAAATAAACTTGAACGGTACGGAATCAGGGGAAATGCTCTAGCTTGGCTAGAGAGCTACCTAAAAGACCGGCAGCAGTGTGTTGAAATATCCCAAATTTCCGGTAAGAATAAAACAGTTTACACTTCCGATTTACGATGTAATAAATTTGGTGTACCACAAGGAAGCATTCTTGGCCCTCTATTATTCCTTGTTTATATTAATGACTTGCCTAATACAACCAACCAAAACTGCTTTCTGTTTGCGGACGATACGACACTAGTAGTAAAATGTAAAAACGAAAGGGAACTAGAATCTGACACTGTAAGTAATGTTGCTAAAGTAGTAGATTGGTTAGAACATAATAATCTACAAATAAATACTGTTAAAACTAAATACATACACTTCCAAACTAAAAATAGTAATAAAAGGAAACTTAATATAAAATATAAAAATAACATTATTGAAGAGGCCAACACAATATCTTTTCTAGGTTTCACACTAGACAAATATTGTAATTGGAAAGCACATATAAATGGCCTAATAACTAAGCTCGATAGATTTGTATATGCGCTAAACAGAATCAGGCAAACTGTTTCGAAAAGTGCCGCATTGATGGCTTACCATGGCTACGTGGCGTCGGTACTACGCTACGGCATCATACTGTGGGGAAATTCGGTTGAAATGAATCGCGCTTTTAAGTTACAGAAAAAGTGTATAAGAGCGATCTGTGGCGCAGGGTTCTTGGAAAGTTGTAAACCTCTATTCAAAGCTCTAAAAGTGTTGCCACTTCCCTGTCTTTACATACTCGAAATCTGTGTTTTTGTGAAAAAGTATCCTTATCTTTTCAATGTCAAAAGTGATTTCAATTATAGGGGCAGAAATGGTAAAAAGCTATGTATTCCAAAAAAGCGATTACAGTTGTTTTCGAATAATTGTTTCTGTATGGCTATCAGTATTTATAATAAATTGCCTAATGATATCGTCCAAATGACATTCAATAAATTCAAAAAGAATTTATTTAATATGCTATTAGATAAAAATTACTATAGTATTAAGGACTTTATGAATGATAAATTGTGACTTATTTTTAAATATTCCGATTGTACTATAATTACACTGTGACAATTGATTTAATATTTTATCTTTTTTTTTTTTTTTTTTTAACATTGTTTTAATTATAATTTTTTGACGCACTATGTAAATCTATTGTATTTCTAGGACGCTTAATTTTAATTTAGTTTTATATTAATTACACTGACATTTAATTAGTTTTAATACAGTATGTGCTCTTTTGACTGAATTGCACTACCAAATTTAATATTTGCACGCTGACGTATCAGCAGAATATGTCGGTCACTATTTTATGTAACAACCCTTGTATCCATATTCTTGCAAATAAATAAATTTTATTTATTTATTTATTTTTAAGGCACTGTACAACTGAAGTGGAGATAGCAATGAGTAAAACAATGCGCGCGGGATGGTGACCGACTTTGCAGATTAGGCAAAAAAACCACGAAATCAATTCGTAGTATATAACTATTGCGACTAAAGAGAAATTAAACTACACGACGCTAAATACCATTGGTATCCACTAATTAAACCAATTCCAATAGTATACGAGTTTGTAACCCTATTTGACAATAATTTTGAATTATCGTGTCGTAAGCTCCAGTCCGGTGTCCACCAGAGCCCACAGTACTGAAAATTTGGACCTCTCATAGGTCTTAAGACGCTTGAAACAAATGTCATCGCGGACGTACACACAGACTTCGGGCATTGGGTATGAACTGATACAGAGTATACCCAGGGTAGCTGAGATACGCCGCATCGGCTGGACATTTGATTTGCGTCTCGGTCAGGAACAGCAGTTGAGGTTTCTCAGCCTTTAGATGGTGATGGACCGGAACGAGATTTGAGTGCAAGCCTCTCACATTTTTAAGGTGTACTTTGAGTGGGAGGGAGTACAACCGCTGTTTATACTATTTCCTTTTGTACAGTACCATGCTAATATTGAGGGGAAAGGGAGCAAAAAGGCAGGAGAAAGGAAGTTAGGCGAGGCATATTTCTGCCTACTTGGGGACTATTTCACGACTGACACGCTGAGAAGGAGACTGGCCTGGATACTGCGGGGACGCCCGAACCCCTTTCAGAGATGGCCACCTAGCCCTCCCATCCAGTCGCCAACCGGCAAGGTGGAGCATACTGGGATTTTTCGCGAGCTGGCGGGGCAGCCTTTCACGGGTAGCTTACCCGTTTCTTAGGCCCCCACCTTCCTGCGGTCAGCCAGCAGCGGCACTGTGCTTCGGATCCCGCTACCCTACTCAGTAGTGAGCTGACACAAACAATCACGCAGAAGATGTAACTGCCCAGACCCTACTCTCTTATATTTGCTTCTCCGGACTGCAGATCGGAACACGACCTTAGTCGTTTGGCGTTGCGACTTAGTCCGGAGAGTGATGACCAGACCAGCTTCGACCATGGCTGCTCAGTGAGCATCACCCAGGGGTCACTTGTGGGGTCTCGCGGGTAAACCTACGAAAGCGAGCAGCATTAACCCCCAAGTCTTTCCCTCCCTTTGTATTGCAAAGACAAACAAAAGAAGTTAAAGTCATATAAACGTTGAACATAATAACATTTCATACATTAAGCGATTGTGCAATTAAGGAAATGTCTCCCGGAATATAGCAAGTGAAGAAGTTTGCAAGGAAAAAGCTAAAGGAACTCACTATCGTAACTTTACTAATGTATTTGCTGAACTCAAGTTAATTCCCGTTAATGGCCGGTTGCGTAACTGTTACGGGGCGTAAGCGGTTAATTGTGCAAGTTGACTTATGGCTTACTAACTTGGTTTTTGGAACTACTTATTGTAGTAATATTTGTTTTTTTATCGTCAGTGCTGTTGTGTCCTAAAGGATGGCTTCCATTTGCGGCAGATCAGCTGTCATTTGTTCAAGGAGTTGTATTGTATTACTATCTGACCAAGACAATTAGGCGGATGACAGCTGAGAAATACTAAAAAAATCTAAGTAAAAACCAAAATTTCAAAACGCGGTAATCAATCAGTTAATCACTTTAGTGCTAATTAATCGCATAATAACGTAAGTGTGGTGATAGAAGTGGGCTGCAGGTGCAAAAAGTGCAAAACCGCATTCCTGTCATGCGCCTAATTTTCTTGGTCGTGTAGTAACTACGTCGAATATACGGCCCCATTTGTCAATGCTATAACGAGTACAATAAATTTACAAGGAGTTTTTATGCTTTATTTATATTTCGTCGTAATAACTTCGATAGTGTTTTGTTTGAGATTTAATATTTTTTCTGATGAAAACACATACTTCTCAACGAATTTAAATCGGTTTATTTTTTTTCTTATATTTTTATAAGCCCGACATTTAATACATTCTCTTCAAATAGGCGTTGCGTTTGCGGCCCGCCCCGCCCCGATCCATCGCTAGTTGGCAATGTTTCATAGAAAACATAGGCACGAGATTTTGGGGTACGTCGCGGCCCGACCCAGCCCGTCTGGTGAACACAATCATCTGTTTCATTGAAAATTTGTTCGAATGCCATATTATCATACTATTGGTTTATTCTGTACGTTTGTTGTGTGCCATTTTAAACAATTTCAGCGCTGGTTGCAGACCATGCATTATGCTGAGCCGGAACCATTTTGAGACAAAGTTATATTTTTAATTTAATTTTTTTCCTTGTATTTGTCTTGTGTTGTCCCAAATAAATATATTTTCTTTCTTCTTTCTTTCTTCTTTTTATAGATGTAAAACTATGGTTTTCTTCACAAATTACAAAACATTGCCCGTAGTAGATTCCCGGACGATTGATAAAAAAATAACCAAACGGTTAAGACGACCTGGATCAGTATACATTTTATTCCTTGATACTTTACCTGATGTAAAGTATTGATAAAGCTGAAGATGGAAGCGAGCCTCTCCAAGAATCCTCAATTTCTTAGGAACTGGCTATCTTATCTCTAACTGCCCGAACACAACAATGCTGAAAACATTGTTGTTATGGCGTCAGATTTAGTTAAGATGGTGGTAGCAAGCCAGTCGGATTTACAACAAGTCCTACCTAACAAAAGCGAGTTCAATATACATATCCGCTGGGAATCAACCCGGGATCCCTGAGTCTGATACCGGTGGTTGTTACCACTAGACCACAGATTCGGTTAAATTTTGACGAAGACATAGAATAGAACTTACGATACATACCTAGGCTACTTTAGATTCCAATCACTATGTAAGTAATAGAACAAATACAATTTAGTATAACTTTATATAAGTATTATACCTATTTCAAAGGGAGCATTTCCCTATCGATACAAAACTTACAAAAATACATTCCTCAAAAAGGTACTACAAATACCTAAACCTTAGGGAAATCAATAAGCCAAGCTTTCAAAATACAAGGTTGTTTTTCAAGTGAGAAGATATTATGGACGAGAGCAAAGATATTGTGGCTTGTGGCTAGTGACAAGTAGCTGAATGCAAACATAATTTAACTTCGCTAGGGCAACGTGTCAAGATTTAACGCAACTATTGTCTTAATGGAAATTATAATTAATGTTTGCAGCGAGCTATGAAACTATGCTGTTTAGATAATTGTATTACAGCCAAAGCTTACCTTTGTTCTCAAAATAATGCCTTACTACAAGGTAATAGAATCATCAAATACGTTTTCTTACACGGCGTCCTACGTGAGCGACTGGATGCGAAAGCGAAAAAAATACTGTCTAACTTGACCCACGCGCGGTGAGACAGATGATGCACAGTAACTAGTTTTTGTTGTTACTGCGCATCTTTGTTTCGCCGCGCGAGTGACAAGTTATTTGCCCGGACTATAGAAACCTGCGTTTGGTCACATATTACACTTTAAGGCGGTATCCCCACCGAAAGTGTCGCCGCGATGAATTTCTTATTCACAATTTTAATAAAACTAAACGTGGAATTTTTAGAGCCCATAGTCTAGTATTTTTAGACGGCATCATTACATTCCCTCGTAGTCACTGCTAGAAGTAGATAGCAAAACTGCTAAAAGTGGTCGTTTTTGACACATTTGCTATCTACTTCTACGAATGACTATGACGAGATGTAGCGATACCTTCTAAAAATACAAAACAATGGGCTCTAAAAATTCCACGTTTAGTTTTATTAAAATTGTGAATTAGAATTACGATATTAAATAAAATTCAACGCGGCGCCACTTTCGGTGGGGGTACCGCCTTAATCGGTATCGACTTTTTACTGTTTAAGCGCCGCAGCGCGTCGCTCCGCGTTCGCATCCAGATCGCTCTCGTAGCAAAAGCATTAGACTCTTTCTTGATAAAGGTTAATTATAATTATTGAAGCCGCGCCGTACACAACATTCGATAACGCTGCCCACCAACATAGATTAGCCATTACCACACGCTTGCTGCGTACAAAACTTTCTCAGCATGCGTTCCTCACCGCGGTGCATTCGAGAAGAGTCTTGCCGAGCGCTTGCTGAACCGAGGCGCTTCGGGTAGACTCACGTAGGGACCCTTAGTACGAAGACAGTAAACTGAGCTTACGACGACCGCATCACAGAGTTCAGTCACAAGCAATAATGTGTAACACTAACCCCCATATTCTAAGTCGTTCCTCCAAACATTTTTACACTCCACTCAAACTCATTCGACAAATTTGGTATTCATAGTTGCAAAAAATCTCCTCCACACAAATTATTCCTCACTTCAGTGTAATAATTAGAGTTACGACTTAGAATACCGATTTCGTGGAGTATTTCAAAGAGGTTTTCAGTGAGGTTTCGTTAAGTCGAGGACGAGTAGGTAAGTTTTGGAGGAACGACTTAGAATATGGGTGTAAGCAAGGCACATTACAATATTTATTGTCTTTTGTGGTCACGGAGAGGTTTTTTCCGTGTGTTTCAATGTAATAAGATTGTATAGCGTTTATTTAAATTAGGAACTGTCTTTATTGCGGAGTATTTAGTGGACTATCGAGTTACATAGGTCTCGTTGGTCATGGACATTTGGACCAAGTCTCAAACTACTTTGCCCATCATTGTCTCGTGGGCAATGTTGTATGGGATGTGGATCGTGCTCTATTAGTATTTTCTTGTTATTTTGTAATGCTTTTGTGATAATATGTAAGTAGTGTAATGCATTTATAATGTCTACTTTAGGGATCAGTCTCCCACAAAGTATTACTTAATAAAACACACTAATTGAAGCAACTTTACAGTATATTTTATGATTTTTTGCATTTTTAAATGCTAGTTTTATACTTATGATAAATTTTAAATAGAAAAATATTGGCCACAAGTGGATTCTCAAATAGGACTGTCAGGTTCGATCCCCGGTGTAGGTATGTAATTTTTAAAAATCTTTGAATGCAGTTAAAGTTATTTTTAGAAATTACGGAATGTTTCCTTTGGTTGATTATTTCAATATTTAGGGTACTTTCCCTCCAGTGACCGACTTTTTATCCACCTGTATGTGTATGTGTTTTTTATTTTATGTGTCCAATATTAATGAGGAGACAAATTTGGCGATTTCTTTTTTTCATTGTTGCGCTGTAATTTTCTTTTAGTTATTTTGTATTTCAGCTTCCGAGAAAAGAAAACAACAACAAGAAAAAAGAAACTGACAATACTCGCCGCTAGAGGCGCTGCTAAGTTGAACCCACGACATCAGTCAGAATCCATACAAACAGTTCTTTAAATTTATATTTTTATCGTTTTATCGAAGAATGCCGCGTCGTGCCGAAATTGGATTAAATAAAAATGGTAACCACTTCTCGTGCTCACTTTGGGTCAGCTATACTCAAAGGACGCTAAAATATATAATAATGCATTTAGGGTACTATTGGGGCTGCCCCGATACTGCAGCGCCTCAGGCATGTCCTGTGAGGCGCGCACAGACGGCTTTGACGCAATAATGCGTAAAAAGGCTGCGTCACTGCTTGCGAGAACCATGGGGCAAGAGTATCCTAAATGTAATAGACCAAAAGAACGGTTGCCCGATAATCAAGCAACTTGTAAAAAAGTGTACGTGTTAGTAATTATTAGTAATACTAAAATAATTTGTTTTTTTGTGTCTGTATAGATCTCATGTTGACCGAAATAAAAAATATATTAATTAATAATATTATTATATTATTATTAGTACTACTTTCGCAAGGATGAACGACTGAGAAAGCTATGGGTAAAGTAGGCAGTATGGTGCTATTATGTACATCACGATATGTCTGCCTTTGTGGTAATTCAATTTAAATTTTTTCACTTTCATGATCCTGAGGGATTCCAAAGTTGAAATTGCGGATTAAAGACTGTAACACAGTGGTGCCCAACTGGTATTGCTCCAAGGGCTATTTTGAAAAGCCCGATAAGCCACGCGGGCACCACCGAGTTATAAAAAAAACATAAGTGATATAAAGGAAACTACATTATACAATTAGACCATTTTTTATTCATTATATTACACACTTACTACACTTAAAACAGAATAGACCGGGGGGCCTACCGCCATCTCGTAACGCAATATTGTTTAATGTCAGTTTGTATCGGCGCAATGTTGTTATATGTCATATCGTACCGCGAACCTCTTAAAACAAGCTTGTCTTTTGACGGAAGTTTTGTGGCGTCATCGCTCAATCATTCACTCAAACAAGATTTTTATCAATCAAACCTACTACGACGTCTTGTGTTAAATAAAGTAATTTAAACAGTATTGAAACAAAAGGAAAACAAAACGTTCTTACGACATGACGGTTTCTAAAAGATGGCGGTAGGCCTGCTGAACAGCAAAAAGCTAATGCCATACTTGACTATTCACATTTTCAGAAAGCTTTTCAGAAAATCCAAAATCATTAAATTTTTGACGTGTTCGTCAGTTTTATTACGTTTAGTTGAGAAAAAACACGTTCATATAGAAATTTTGACCCAAAAAATGGTTTAATGACCACAGTTACGTACGTTTTTGTATTTAACAGGGTCCATGAGCTTGAAAACTTCGTCGCTTTTATTGTCTGAGCTTTTAAGGATGGTATCACTGCCAAGGTTAATAATTTCTAATTCAGCTTCCGCTTTATTAACGAAGCAATGGGTTTCCATCAACGAAGCTAGTTGTGAAACATCGCTAGCGATAAATGCATTTTTGACAAAAATAAACAGAGGTTCCATACAGAAAATGTTGTCAAAACGCCTTTCGAATTTAAATATTAACTGATGAAATAGCTTCACATGTTTAATACTGTATGGCATAAAGCGTAATTTAGTTATTGTTTATTTAATTTATTTGTCCTATATGTTCGCGTAGATGAACAGGGCGCGGGCTACCAGGTGCCCGCAAGCTACCGGTTGGGCACCACTGTTGTAACACAAAAATATTATTTGAAACCATAACATAAATTTATGGTTTCAAATACATTCTGTATTTGTATACAAATCGTTGAAAACTTGAACGGAACGTATTAATACGCATATAATTTACTTGAATATACTGCAATGTACCAAATACAATATGAGATTGTTTGATTATATTCGTTTTCTAGCTTATTTTACCCACCACTTACCTACTAACTAGGACCGCTTTACGACCCTTTGACGTCCCTCCTCGGCTTTCCAACTCTTCTTTTAACTGTTTCACAGTTCAATTACTTTACATTATTTTATTTGTAAAAAGAAAAATACCACTAATTCACCAAATATCGAAAAAAAAAACAAAAACCGGTAAACTAATTTAAAAATTAATATATCAATAACAAAATTATTGCAGTTTAAACCTAAACAAAAACAACCAATAGATTCTTATATTTCATATAATAATAATATTATACACTTTGAAAACGCATGCACCTTATTAGGATTAGAATTAGATACGAATATTGATTGGAAAACACGTCAAAAAAATTGCCACGAAACTCTCGAAATTTACATACGCTTTATATGAATTAAAAAAATGTACCGATTTAAGTGACGCTATGACTGTTTATTATGCTAACGCTAATGCATGGCTGAGCTATGGAATCGTCCTTTGGGGTAATAGCGCACACGTGAATCAGCTTTTTATTCTCCAAAAAAGATGTATAAGATTACTCGCAAATAAAGACAAAATGGAAACATGTTGACCTCATTTTATTAGACTTAGAATACTAACACTTGTCTCATTATATATATTTGAAATATGTAAATTTGTCAAACAGAACATACATTTGTATTCACAAGCAAAAGATCTTTACCAACATCCACGTAACCTAAGGTACCAAAATAGACTGGCTTTACCTTTCACAAAACTACATATGGTGAGCTCAGGCACTTACCATATGTCAATCAAAATATTTAATAAAATACCAAAGGAATTCCAGGAAATCCAAACAGAAAAGATCTTTTGCTCAAAACTGAAGGAATATTTAATACAAAAATGTTATTATAACATGAAATAATTTTTTGTTTGTACTTGAAATGTTTATGTTTAAGAATACATACTTTTAAAATATTTAAATTGCCATACCCTTGCAGGGTCATGTTTATGGATAATTATTTATGTATTTACCATCTGCAATGTACCAAATACATATATACATATATACAACATGCGCAGTCTAATTCATGTTACATGGCACCCACTGACCAATTCGCAATCGAAAAAATCATTCGGAATCTTAAATCCACCGCTAGCACTGGTTACGATGACATCAGTACAAAAGTCATAAAAAATGTAGCAAAGTATATAGCGCCAATATTAAGTCACATAATTAATTTAAGTATTGAGAAAGGCATTTTTCCCAGTAAGTTAAAAATATCAACTGTTATTCCACTTTTCAAAAAAGATAACAAAGGAAATATCTGCAATTATAGACCAATCGCTTTACCTTCCGTCTTCGCCAAAATTTTCGAGAAAGTAATCTATGAAATCATAGAAGCTTTCTTAAATAAAAACAATATTATCGCTGCAGAACAATCAGGATTTAGAAAAAACAAATCCACGGAATCAGCAATGTTCAATTTCTTAAAAGAAGTGTTAGATGGTTTGGACAGTAAAAAAAGAGTGACAGCCTTATATATGGACATGACTAAAGCATTCGATCGCGTTAATCATTCCATACTCTTGCGTAAGCTCGAACTATATGGAATTAGAGGAACAGCATTAAATTTAATCAAATCTTACTTAACAGAAAGAAAACAACAAACTGAAATAAGTAGATTAGATTTAAGAACATAAATACTCGTCATCACTCAGAACGGTGCATTACGGAGTACCGCAGGGTAGTATATTGGGACCGCTACTATTTCTAATATATATCAATGATCTCCCAAAAGCTATTGACTTTCCTATGGTACTCTTCGCGGATGATAGTACGGCAATTTTTACAGACAACAATAATGGCAATCATGAAAGTGACATAAATGACTCATTTAAATGTATAGTAGACTGGTTAGAATGTAACAATTTGAAAATTAATATTGACAAAACTTACAGAATGACATTTCAAAATAAAAATAGTAGCTTTGACCCTCTTAATATAAATTATCACAACTACCAAATTAAACAGGCACAATGCACCAAGTTCCTAGGCATTTATATCGATGCCAGCCTGTCTTGGAAAAATCATATAGAACACATATGTCTTAAGCTGGGTAGGTTTTCCTATGCTCTGTACTTGCTACGAAAAGTTGCAAATATAGACGCGCTCTTAAGTGCATATCATGCATATGTTGGCTCCACGATCAGATACGGAATCATATTTTGGGGGAATTCCGTAGATAAGGAGAAAGCATTTAAAGCGCAAAAAAAGTGTATACGCTCTATGTGCCACTTGAAACAAACTGATTCATGCAAACCTTACTTTAAAGAACTTAAGATTCTAACACTCCCTTCGATATATATCTCTGAGTTAGCTTTACTTGTTAAAAAAAACATTGATAACTTCAAAGTAATGCATAGTAAAAGGCATAAAAATAGGTTAAAACTTACTAGATGTAACACTAGTATGTTCCGAAAGAGTGCTTTCAGAATGGGTATTAAAATCTATAACAAGTTGCCGCAATATATCAAAGAAATTCTTCTTCCTCTTAGTTTTAAGAAACAGCTTAATAATTTCCTGATTGAAAAAGCATATTATTCAATTGAAGAATATATTAATGATAAATTTTAATACCTTGATTTGTAGGAAAAAAATTTTGTTACTTTGCAATTTTTATTATAATTGCATTTTGACGTTATTAAAAATTGTATTTTGACATTTTTAATAATTGCTTTTTTGACATTTTTAATAATTGTATTTTGACATTTTTAATAATTGTATTTTATTTAGTTCTTATATAATGTT
Source organism: Chrysoteuchia culmella (assembly GCA_910589605.1). Lineage (NCBI taxonomy): Eukaryota > Metazoa > Arthropoda > Insecta > Lepidoptera > Crambidae > Chrysoteuchia > Chrysoteuchia culmella. Next base: position 17,387,824 of record OU342653.1, read on the forward strand.
GTTTCTATTGTATGATTCTGGAGTTGTCCGGTCAATTAATTTATGACATATTAATTTACCATATCTTTATTTCATTTTAATGTTAATCTATGACAAAAAATAATTTTGACATTTAAATTTTGATGTCTAATGTTGATGTAACTTCTATCTACTCATATTTTGATTTTGCACACCCGTGAGGGTAGGACATGGCGCTCATTGTATTCCATTATATAAACTGTATATTCTTTCTATACCCATGTTTAAGCAAATAAATGTTTTGATTGATTGATTGATTGATCTGTAATAACCAACATGTTGCAATAAATGTTACGACTATGACTATGACTATGAAACTCAAAGTGATAGATTCCTAACTTGTTATGGGTCCTGATGCAGCGCCATCTGTATTAGGCTTAGCTTCCTATTGCCTTTAAATATTTTTGGAGATGGGATGCAATGATAAACTAATATTGTAAGCCAGATGGCGCTTTATTCAGTGTACTATGACTCTGACCTTTACTTAACATTACTTCAATATTTCGATATCTGGTGATGGTAAGACCTTTGAAGTGCCATCCATATAAATCAATAGACAAAAAACTTTAAAATGCTTAAAAAACAATGATGGCCTGGAGTCATAACCTACTAAAATTCCATTTAATAAAATTTAGTAGGTTATGACTCCCATTCTACTTTGCGGTCCTACTATTTTATTTTTCTTGCCTTGGCTGGTTCCCACTCCAAAAGGTTTATTTTTTGCTTTTTAGTTTTATGAAGACGGTTTCTTTTTTTATAAAAAAGAAAATATTTCACAATTTTTAAAGGTAGAAGAGGTCCCGTGCCTACGCTAATAACCCTATGTCAACTCCTCATCACCTATTACAAAATGCTGCTTTTCCCAGTGCAGGGACGTTACTTATTGAGGAGTTCTCCTGATACTTCATCACCAGCTCCACTTCATCACATGCATTGAGTCGATCTTAAATTGCTTATGAACCACATTAAAGTAATCGTATCGCTTCCGTGAAATGCTAAGTATTTAATAGTTCCGATGACCATTTGTGGTCTTCATCATCAGTTCACTTACCAAATTGTGCTTTCCGGAAGCATATGCTAAGTTACTATAGAAAACACCGAAATCGCTATAGGAGTGCCTATAATATTTCTGACACGATGACAATGGGAAGTATACCCTGTCGAACAAAAAAAAAATTACTCAAATCGGTCCAGCCGTCTTCGAGTACTCGAGTAACATACATAAAAAAAAAGATTACGTCGAATTGAGAACCTCCTACTTTTCTTGAAGTCGGTTAAAAATAGAAACGCACTACTCGTAACATCGTTGGTACCGTTGGAAAAACAAGGGAATCCGCAAAACGAACCATTTCATTTATCTTAAGCCGGATCTGATACAAATTGCAAACCAGGTCGCCGATTTTCTCGATCGCATCTGCCCAAACGACCCTTTCTGTGGTTAAGATAAAATCTAAATTGAGGCATTGCCGATCCTGAATAATGCAACCGTGAATGTGACGTCCGCATTTGAATAAGAAAGTGCCTTTATTTGGGAAGATCCTCTTTTATCGAACAAATGAAATCTTTACATCTTTTTTTATTTAGCTTAATTGATAGGTACGTTTTTTTCTGATGAATTCTACGTGACTAGGTAAAGAAAAGGTAAAAACAGAGCTCACCAAGTGTTCTAGTTGCAACATTTGAATTTTTTCTAAGGTTATTGATATTTAAATTAGATATACGGCATTTTTTACAAGTATCTGTGCTTCGTGCTTAGTAAACAGGATGTGGTCTAAGGTGTAACATGCTTGCCTAGAAAATGCCTATTCACTCTCGCCTTGAAGAGACCAAGGTTGTAGGAATCCGGGAACACATGAGCAGGCAGCGCATTCCATTCTTTAGCGGTTGCATTAGAAATTATATCGCATTTTATCAAATCCATTTGTATATTAAATTTTAATCATTACAGACAATTTTTGTATGGAAGCCACACTGAAGACGTTAAAAAAAGTATTTTGTAGGCGTTCATAGAAAACTCACCATTTGAGCAGTGGGCGACTGATATTTTCTGAGACCACAGAGACAAAAGTATAACAAGCCAGACCAAAATATGCTTATAATCTACAACATTTGCGGGCTTACCGCCATCTCTAAGCGCAGTATTGTTTCAATCTTACCATGCTATTTCGTACTACAACCCTCTAAAAGTATCTCGTTTCTTGACGGAAGTTGTGTGACGTCTTCGCTCAATCATCGCCATCTTTTTCTTAAATAGAATGGTAGGCCGGCAGGTATAAAAATAACAAAAATATAAACAATTATAAACTTATTACAATTCAGTATTCAGAGATAATTTAATCTTCAAAATATATTTTCCCGGCGTTATCATGAATTTAAGGAGAGCCACGCCTAATGCTAGGTAAATTTTCTCTAAATGGGGCTTTGTCGTAATCTCCATATTTGGCAAGCGGTTTGAGCATGGCGGCTGCCAAGACTTCAGAAGATACTGCTGCCTGTATTCTAATATCAGTGCTGCTGTAGGGTCAAAACCTTTTTTGTCTCATATAAAAAAATCTGCTGTTCCAAAGAATCAGTTAAAATGCGGTTTTTTTTCACAATTTCGTTGTTGGCTCTATTGTAAAAAAAAATTGTACTGATGGATATTAAAGCCCCCTAAAGTTATAGATACATAAAAAATTAAAAATGAAATTTTTATTACACCTACACCAGTCAACCTAGCCCCAAAGTAAGCATTATAAGGCTTGTGTTTTGGGATACTAGGGTAACGGATATAAATACATATAGGTAATATTTATAAGTATATATGTGTAGAAATGTATATATATAAACTTCCATGACTCAGGTACAAATTCTCGTATTCATTATACAAACTTTTGCCCCTACCGGGATTCGAACCCAGGACACCTTCAGAGTAGGCAACACCTTGAAACCAGTCTACGTACTACTCTACAACGAAGGTCGTCAAATAAAAAATAGCCTCTATGTATTTTTTTATATTTACTGGGTGAAATGACATTACGCATTTCTCGATGGTTCGAAATGCTGGACTCATGTAGAGAGCTACGTTATTAGCTACAAAGTCAACATTGAAATTGTCCTATGCTACTTAGTTGAATAAAATAAGAATTTCCAGCACCAAATATAATTCCTAAAGTAAACATAATTAAACTAAATCGTCAAACCTCTGTATCTAAATACTCCACTCATCAAATAAGCAATGCCTGAGTGAAATTATCAACTGTTTATTTAACTGAATGAGCATTGAGTTTAATAAACACTCAACGAAGATAAGATATGTGCTAAATATTATCAGACTCACATGTTGATAGAGGGTGTGTGCATAGTAAAGACTATAACTTAACAGAAAGTCAATGTTTGTTGTTTCTTTCACTTTTCAGTCGGTCCCTCAATGCTGAAGATCTTTTTTTTAACGAGTTGAAAATGCGTTAGCGCGCCTGGGAGAGCAAACAAAAAGTTTAGTTGGGACTCTCCCACCGATGGGCTCACTCACTAAAAACCACTCGCCGTGTTCTTCCCATAGTGTCTCGGCCATGAGCATGATTGTTGTAGCATTGGTCAAATTGTGTTTCCATCGACATGAGGCGCGCCTCTAGCGCTTATCCCTCAGTCCTCACTGTTTTCGAGCGTCCGCCTCTAAGCGACTTTCACTCCCCCTCATGTGTACTTTGTTCCGGTTTCCGCCTCTATGTAAGTCATAGAGCGTACTCCCTCTTAGATTTCTACAATCGAACGCGTGCTATCCGAAAGGTTTTTGTGTAACCACAAAAACATAGTCCCTCTCAAACCTCCGCAACCGTTTGAGCTCGGTTGCCCACCGCTCTGGTTTTGGTTAGCGCCGGCCCCCGTCACTTGGTCGAGTTTTGGACCGCGGAATGCTAAGATGACGATTTTCCGCCAGATGTAGTCCCCTGTGAACTCGAACTCGTCTTAAAGTTTAATGTTGAATAGAAAAATTTTACAGTTTCGTGAAGCCATACCTGCTGTTACGTAGCAACTATTTAGTAATCTGTGCCTGCTGTTCACCGTAGAATGATGCTTATTTCATTTCGAGCATTCGTGCTATTACTGCATTTCGAGCATTGCACGTATATTTGACGTCAAGCAAGAATGAAATGAATCACCAAAATGTAACGTGTAAAAGTTAATAGAAACGTTTTTGTCAGCCATATCGACTTTAAGTATAAAATCAACGATTAAAATGAAACGGCTTTGTGTCCTTTGAAACAAAGGCGTTCTATTTTATTTTAAGTATTTGCTTGATTAGCAAATGCATTTGTTATGGATTAAGTGATATTTGTATTTTATTTGTTACTCTGCTTAGTTTTGTAGCATGTGATCTGGATTTAATAAGCTTTTTATATCTGAGTCTGATATAAAATCTCAATTATAACTTCTTAATTTTGCATTTTACAATGCTATTTTTATGTAATAATTATTTAACAAGAAAATATTTATAACATAAAATCTCAAGTTTAGTTTTCTCATCTTTTGCTAAAATATCTCATATTCATCATTGATAATATTCCTAAACGCGTTTCATTTGTTTCTCAAAAGGGAAATAAGATATGAAATTTTAACAAAATGAAACAAAGGAAAAGCTCTACCTCAAAACAAGCTACTTATTCTCAAAGTAAACAAAAAACCTACGAGCATCGATGTTGTATTTAATTAATGGGTGATTTAGCCAGCGCAGAATTTACATTATTAAAGCAATAAATTGTAGCCAAATAGAGCCCGTTAAAAGAAAACTTCTTGCAAGGTAAGTTATCAACGTCTGAAAGTTGCAGTTCGCTCAACGGTATAAATAATAATATAGTATTCATTTAATGTGTTGGATGAAACAATATTTTACGAATAATGCCACAAAGTTTTAGTCATTCTACATAATTAATTTGTTGCTAACTTAGTAAGTTCTTCTACTCAAATCTAGAATATCGTGAAGTAGGGGAGAGGTTTTTGTAGCAAACCCATTATCTCTCAACTTGGATATTATCATGAAAACGAATATTTGTGATTTTGCTGAGGCACCCAGCAGTCTCACAAACGAGTCGGGTGGCCATTATATACATTTTTTTTTTCAAATTTCAATATTCTAGGCATTTATGAACATCGAAGATACGCCATCGGTTCACAAACCATACGGCGCCGGCCGACCTTGTATGATGAAGAACCGGCAAGAAATTCGTCAAGGGCTGTTTCTTTCTCCCTATTCTATTTCATACAGACTTGTCAAAATTTTAAAGTAGACTTAACATAAGGAAGGTCCCTTTTCTCGTTTCGGCATATTTCATTCGGGAATTGATAATAGACCAAACACAGGTAAAAGTCACTAACTGTATGGCTATTCCTATACTAAGACCGTTTCAACGAGCCTAAACAGGATATTGTGCTGAAAGTAATCGAGGAGTTTGGGACTCTGCAGACCGTCCTGGTCGCTTCATTAGATCAAGGCTATGATATTTTAATCATGGCACCGGTTTTGCCTTCAATTATCAAATTTTAACACAATCAGTCAAGTGGAAGTATATACAACTGTACCTACACGTCCGACTATGTCTGTTTTAGGCAAAGTAGCTCCTAAACTACTAAACCAATTTTGATCCGGGTTTTTAATTTGAAAGCTAACTTAGTTAAAATGGTTTTTAGTTATAATTATTTAATATCTGCTAAGCCGTTCGAAAACCAATAGTCCATTTTAGGAAATTAAAATGAAAATGAAAAGAGGAAATCAGCTGATGATGTCCAAACGTTACCATCGCTCGAGAGTAAAATTTTGACAGATAGCCTTAATACAATTGGAATAAGATTGACAATTAAATTCTATTCGCAAACTGGGGCGTAAGCGAGTAAGGTGAGAAAACTCACACTAAGCAATCAGGGGGCTACTTGTCTAATTTTAAATCTATCGCAATCCCTTTCAATTAGTAATTTAAAAGTTATTCAGGCCGTCACTATTTGACATTTGAAAGGGATTGTGATTGGGACGCGTTTTAAAAGGTATGGAATAAACGAAATTGAACTGTCTAAGCAATATGACAGACGAAAATATCACAATCACAATACCTCTGAAAGGGATTGTGATAGATTTTAAATTAGACAATTAGGGGCAGATCTTCATAAATTATAGCTAAGATCCATTTCGATCACGCCAGTTTTCAAATAAAAAAAAACTACATCAAAATCGGTCCAGCCGTAAGGAGCTACGTTGCCCCAGACAGACAGACAGACAGATAAAATACACGTCAATCTTATCACACCCCTCTTTTTGCGTCGGGGGTTAAAAACGTAACCTTATGAGACAGGGGCGTGCATTTCATATAGGCAATTAGGCAGTGCCTACCTCATTCAAAACCTAAATAAATATACAAATAAGTGTTAAAGTTATTTTATTTTAGTTTACCTTAACTTCTATTCAACACTCACCCACTAAGATTTTCCTTACGCTAAATACTGAATACCCTACCGGTAGGCAGTCTCCAAATTGCCTACTCGAAACAAGCAGCGTTTCATACAAGAATACAACTTATTTGGAAAAAGTATTGCTCAAGTATAAACCGCCCACGGCAAGAAGGGCGCTATTTGTACGTGTAACGTTCTAACTTAAACTTCCGGAATATATCAGTAAAAAGTAAGCTACCTGACGAATGAATTTTGTCGCGGATTATTTTGTAGAAGAGTTATTCTAAAACTATCATATTTCCTAAGATATTCATTAAAATTAAATGATGTAAAGGACAATTTTGTTCAAAATTAAATAATTGTGATGATTAATGTATTTATTTAGATAAGGACTAATATAATGTTTATGAAAAAAGCTTCTCAAATAATACATTCGTTTAGAACAAATATGATTATCTTAAAAATGGTTATAGTGAGTTAACCATAAAACATAGACATATGCTGTCGCGGATTTTTTTTTAGAACTTTTGATGGGGAACAATTTCGTCATACATGATTTTTACGTAACTTTAACCGTTTACACACCGTCCGCAACGGAAGCTCCCAAAAGTAATATTTTTTCCCCGTTTTTGCAACGTTTTACACTAATGCTCTGCTCTTATTAATCGTAGCGTGATATTGAATATCTTTTACCTTCCGAGGTAAATGGACTATCCAGCACAAAAATATTTTTTCAATTCGAACTAGTAGTTCCGGAGATTAGCGTGCTCAAACAATCAAACTCGTCAGCATTTTAATATTCCTACTAAATATTACGAACCTTATCATTTATGACTAGCGGCCGCTCTCGGTTTCACTCGCCGCGTGGTTGCCGTTACCTTGGGAATATCAGGATAATTATAAATATTTGCATACAATGTGATTTTCTGATGTATAAGCTACATTGCTGTAAAGTTTCATCTTAATCAGTTCAGTAGTTTTTGAGTGAAAGAGTAACAAACATTCATCCATCCAAATATCCTCACAAACTTTCAAACTTATAATGTTCGGTAGCAGGGTAGGATAATTGCAAAGTCACTAGTTAGATCTACAGTGCCTACAACGCTGGAAAACCAATGCACGCCCCTGTATGAGATATTCATTGTATGCATTTACTAAATCAGCACATTTATCTACTCATACTGATATAGGAAATATGATATATCTGTGCGATGTGCACGGTTTATTTTCAAGACTGGATATCGGGAGAAATTATTAGCAGCACGGTGACGGTTTCATCGCATTGTAACGGATATTTATAGGCACTTCTGTAATACTAGCAGTAGTTTATTACCAAGCTTTATCAAAAAATAAGGAGGACATTTGTTTCTGGGGCATTAAATATTTGTTGCCGCTCGCTTTCATATTTTTAGTAGTGTTACCTACCAAACTACCAATGCAGCGCACGTTTTACATAATGTGTACATATTCATGGATCCATATTTTAAGAAAATAATGTAGTAACGGATAAAAATGTTATCTGTGAGGGCGCGTGATTTACTCAATGTGTCTACCGAAGCACAAATTATAAAGAGTGTTATTTCATTTTCAAGAGCTGCAGACCAAACATATTCTCTTGAGACCCTCGGTTTCACCTGTGACACTGGCAAACCCTTTGACATGGTACCACTCTTAAAATTTTAACAATACACTAGATTCCAATCTGCCTTCCCTCTATATCTTAGATAGAAGTAGGAAAAAATTAAATTTGAGGGAGAATTGGGAAGAAGACAGTAAAAACTATTCATCAATTTTTCGAACATCAATTTGAGTTCCCTGGATAGAACACCGGCAAGAGGCTCTAAAATGTGGGTGGCTGAGGAAATACATCCTGCAGCATCTTGATTTCAAGCTAGATTTCGTCAAACATTTGACTTATGATGGTGTAGGTACTGCCACTGTCTCTGCAATGTTTGAGACCAAATTTCGAAAGACTTACACGTAACGGTCCTCGCCTACATCCCCGCCTTACAGATCTTACAAAATCCAAGGTCTAGTACAAACATATCTCTCGAAGAATTACCTTCCAATTTTATGAAAAAGAGGAGGCTTGTAGAACCTTTGCCCAAGGCGTAGAAAGGCAAATTAAGGCTTAGTACTTGACTGTTTGCACCAAAATCAGCGGAGCAACAATAAAAAATCGGTCCTAATGTCGATTGGCTAGGCGCAGTCAACAATTTTTTTTTTTTTTTTATAATTTTTACTTAAATAATTTTCCGCCAAACTATGAACATAGTTTGTTGGCGGGATATTCGCTCTTTCACAATTATTTACACATACCTACCTTACCAAACATGCAATTTAATAATAAACGTATTCATTTGTAGAGTGTTCTTATTGTAATTTATTATTATGTTAAAACGTTAACAAAAGTCGATTTTAAAAGTAACGCGAGTTGGTTTTTGTTTTGGGTTCATTCAATCCCCAAAGTGTCATTTATGACAAGACCTGACATGACCCCCTTTTTAAGCACTCTGTGAATTTTTTCACTATTTTTTTCGTGGTCCATGTGATTATATTAACTCAAAATGTAAAAATCATAGCAATCGGACAAAATTGTATACTCTGGGTCTCAGGAAGATTATTATAATTTTGCGGATCTAGTTAATTATTCGTTTATATACCTAAATCTATTGGTTGCCCACGGCTATTGGTTGATTTGGAAACGAGATCAAAGGCTCATCCGCAATACGAACGAAGTGCAACTTTTCGTACTTCGTAATAGACTCTATGTTGTTTTTACGCCAACTATTTAATTGCTCTGGCCCGCGCACTCGCGCTCAATCTCTTTATCTATCCATAAAAGTGTGTCCAGATATTCATTTCGTACATCCGTTTTGAATCAGCGCCGCAATCAAGAACGCTAGTCTGGAGGCCAGTTTGATACAGTACGGTGGTGCACCGTCTTGATACGGATACAGGTATTATCTGTGGTCCTATTCGTTGACTTGTCGAATATGGGCACGGCACTTCACACGCAAGCGCTGATGCTATAGCGCTGTCTTGGTCGTACACAGAGTCGAGTATTAACTGACTATGGAAAAATAATATTTTTATTATGACAATAACCTTGAAGTTGCGTTTTACGAAAACGCCGTCGGCTGTCAAAGTGAAGTTGACAGCGATGCCGACGGAACTTACGCGGTAGGCCCACTCCACTGATCCGCCATTGCGAGTCGGCTTTGCGTGCCCGTTCAACGCACGATGATCGCAGCGACGAACTTTGCGTCCAGAGTTTAGGTTTTTTTTTACTATATACCTAAAAGCAAGGGGCCTAGCTTGCATCATTATTTTGTGGTACATCCTGTTTTTTACCGTTATTATTTCAGCAGTTTAAGTTACACTTATCTCTTATTAAATGAAAGTTAAACCAAAACACCAGCCTTTATGCTTCGTACAGTTTGCTCTTTGGTCGTTTCTCTTTGAAAGCAGTCGGTTTAATCCCGCCACTATATTTGGAATTTGGCACTCATCCATCTTACATGGAACTTTCGTTTGCCTTACGTTTTGGTTTGGTGTGAAGTTCATTTAAGGTTTGTTATTGGCACGTTCCAGCATCTAGATATTAATATCGGATTTTAGGCTACCAATGTAGGTGACTTTTCTCGATACGTAACTCAGAGGAGTATAACGTGAACAATGTTGTTCATGATATTCTGCTTCCTATTTGCTCATCTATCACTTAATCACTTAACCAGTTTGTTAATATAAGCATTTCAATATCCATATTTTTTACTAATAAACTAGCTTTATTTATTGAACTTAACTTCAACTTAACCGAATCACTAAAATAGAAAACCGTATAGCCCTAGATTAAGGTGTTACTGAATCGAATGACACCAAATTTGCCTCATTTCGTAAAAGTTTATAAGCAATAAGGTTTCCACCCCCCGGAAACCTTATTGCACGAAACAATAATTCATAAAGAAAAAGTAGGTAATCGCCTTTAGGACTCGCGACGCGTATCGATACTACACAATTATAAAAAAAAAATAGAGCTCTTTTCCAAATGTGAAAGGTGTTGAATGTTCATAGAAGAAATATTCTTGTGAATATACAGGCAACTTTAACGTATTTTTTAATTTTTTTTATGAACGACGGTGAAATTGTTAGCCTTCATCATACCTGATATTAAATATTGATAAGGCTGAAAATGGAAGCGAGCTTCTCCCGGAATCCTCAACCACTGAGGAACTGGCTATCTTATCTCTAACTGCCGGAACACAACAATGTTGTAAACACTTACAACAAGTCCTGCCACCAACCAAACCAAATACAATATGCACCCCCGCTGGGAATCAAACCCGGGACCCCTGGGTCTGATACCGGTGGTTACCACTAGACCACAGAGGCGGTTAAATGTGGTGAAATGCTGTTGACTGTACTAAGGTTATAATCTACGTTATTATCCTTAAATGCTGTATGAACATATTTTCAGTTACACTTAAAAATCCAGTTTCCTGTTTTCAGATTTTCAGTTTATACTCTCAAACACCATATTTTCTTTCGCTTCTGTAGCTAAGTGAAACTGAGTTAAAAGTTTTTACTGAAAACACTGAATTAAAAGGATTTTGCTTTCCTGAACTGTAAGTTGTTCACAGCCGAAGATTTCCAGTCGGCAAGTCTGACGTGGATTAGTGGTTCTTAACGATAAGCGGCTTAGAGCACTTTCACACTAGAGGAACTTCTGATAACTAGTTCGGCATCTATAAGTTTAGACAATAATTAATGGTTTTCTTGACAACCGACTTGTGGAAATAATTTGTTAGGAGAGCGTAACCCCTTTATTTCTAAAATCGTCGATTCAGTGATTTTTACTATAGGAGGAGGTGATTGTTACTATAATCAATACTTTTTTGTATGAAAATTACTGATTTAGTAGCACAGTATTACCTATGCGTAATCCATCAAAGTACTTTAGCATATATATTTTTGTGAAAGCACAATTTAACTCTAATCTCCACATAAAATTGCACTTAACGGATCAACTTTTTACATGGAAAAAAGTTACAGACAGGAGGACAGACAGAGTTACTTTTCCAAGGCTATCAGCGCAAAAGTGGTGTAACTCACATTTTTTTTTATTTTAAGCTTAATTATCACAAATGTACACAAAAATTATAGATTTAGAGGTTCTTTTTATAAAGTAAATTAAAAACAGATAAGATAATGTTTACAAAAGAAACAAGGGTAAAAAACAATTCAACCAAATTTTAACTCTTTATTATCTCATAATAAGTAGTCTGGGGTTACACCACTTTGAGAGATGTTTATTGAAATATGGCAAATTAAATTTTTTGACGTTAAAATATAATCAAAGTATCAACTTTATTTGTGTCCTAGTTTAGGTTACGCATGCGCATTTACTAGAACTTTGGTCTTACGTATTAAAATTTTTACATGGAATAAACAGTGTTAAGTGCAGAAAAGTGACATAAAAAGAAATGATATGTATCGTTATGAAAATGATAAGTTTAAAGGACAAGAAAGGTCGACCTGTTTGGTGCAAGGGAACTAAACCCGCTTTCTGCGCCAGAGGTCCCGGGTTCGATCCCCGGATAAGACAAATATTTGTGTGCTTGAACATGTCTATTTGTCTTGGTCTGAGTGTTTAATGTATAATATGTATGTATTTACAAAATAAAGTAAATAAGTATCCGTTATCTAGTATCCCTAACACAAGTTCTTCATTGGTGTGATTGTATGCAATTATTTATTATTATTATTTATTAAACTGTGTAGAGTCTTAGAATGGCACTACCCCTCTCATCCCGTGGGTGTTGTAAAAGGCGACTAAGGGACTCAGCCTTCAGGAGACGGGCAGCAGCGTCTCCTACAAACTTTTATTTTAATTTTTTTTATATATTAGAATAGAATAGAACTTTATTTCATGCTAAGGATATACAAAGTTTCACATAAAGGTAACTTATGAGTAGTAGGTATAATATTTAGATAAAGGGGTATGACTAAAATGGGTAAGTTACAGTTTTGGTGAACAAGGGTGATTTTTAAATTGTTCGAAGCTGACCCTAATAGGTTATTAGAAATAACCTGTGCTTAGGGATTCAGCTCCGAACCCCTAAACTTGGCCATACTGCGATCGCCAACCCGCCTGCCAAGCGTGGCGATTATGGCAAACATCCCCTTTTGGGGGAGGCCTATACCCAGCAGTGGGTGTTATGTGGCTGAGACGACGACGACGATTATTTATTAAGAATCCTAATCCTAACTAATATTATACATTCGAAAGTATGTTTGTTTATCCTTCCTTGACGCGCCCTAACTAAGCAACCAATTCACTTTATGTTTTAAATAGTGAAAGGACAGAGACTACAAAGTACAGCCATTGACAAGTTTTCACTTTTAGATAAATAAAATAATGCTTAAAGCCTCTTTTAGCCTAAAAAATTAACAAAATTAACAATTGTTGCTCAGTTGTATTGTATCCCCTTAACTGATGAACGGTCATTATATGACGAATAATAATATTATTTTGAAACGTGTGAGTGGCAGAATGGCTGTATAGGCTGTGCTCTTTCATTTGAATCAATAAAAACAGACTTGCTTTAAGAAAAAAATTAAGTTTGTCTAATTTTTGCGATGCAATATAGGTAGTACAATATTTTTTAATGAAAGTAGTTCCACGTTGTAGATAATTCATCCATGAATCCAACGATGTACAATATGTGTGGTATTTATAAACAGAAAGGTCATAAAAACCAAATAAAGTGGAACCACTTGACAAAACCACTTGAAAACGGCTCAAGTGCTCATGTGACTTTTTTGAAAAAAGTTACTGTTAAACATTCTCTTGAATATTGGTATGCTTGAATTGAATATATCGAGATCTATGGTTTTTAAGAAGGAATCAAGTATTTTGGGTGCTCTGTTAACAAATGAATGAGAGTGATAGTTCGTTTTAGCGGAGGGAACATGAAATAGGTTTATATGGCGCATAAGGTTTAAAGGTTTGAATAAACCTAAATTAAACATAACTATAAAGGCCTGAGAATATGTGATGAAAAGCTATGCTATATTTAATACGAAAGCAATCGAAAACGAGGTCAAAGTAGGCTTCATAAGGCTCTTACATCGGCGGCATGATTATTGGATCGGTGAAGACGTTATTAATTCGTAACCCTACGTGACGTTCATTATTAACAATGTAATAGAGTTGAATTTCGCACGATCGCCATTCGGGGAACGGCAAGATTGACTTATGGGTACAAACAGAATGGCGTCATGGATTATCACGTGACAACTTGACATAGACTTCAAAGCAACCCTCGTCACTAGGGTGCCGTCGTATAATGTCACGACGGGTGTCATCACAGGAACAGAATGGACTTCATAATTGTGAGGTGAGTACATTGAAACAATTAATAATTGTAGAGCCAGACGAGCCTTGTTCCGAGTTTATTAACGGTTTTAGCACACTCTGTTGCGGTTGTGAATACTGGATGAAGCCCCAAAAATGCTATATTTATACCTGGTAAATTGTCATATATCTACATTATTGATTTTTAATTAGAGTAATAACACTTTTTTTTCAAACGTAAGCAAAACATAAAGAAAGGAAAGACTACCTGAAGACAACACGCAGCTTAGTGGCAATCTCTAAAATAATAAATAAAAGACGCCCTCTTTTATTGGTGCGATTTAAAATATTTACAATACGAATAATAATAAAAAATCAATATTTCTTACACTCACACCAATTAACCTAGCCCCAAAAAAAGCACTGTAAGGCTTGTGTGGATGCTCGCGTAACGGATACAATTATTATATACCTATTTAAGTATTTTGGTGTAGACATATATTTAAACGTCGATGACTCAGGTACAAATGCTTGTATTCATTATTCAGACAATTGCCCCTACGGGGATTCGAACCCAGGACCTCAGAGTAGGCGACACCTTGAAACCGGTGTACCACGCTACCACGGAAGTCGTCAGATTATGAAGATATATGTGCTTACTTACGTACATTATTATGAAGATATGTACTTAAGATAGGAGAAACTTTAGCGAATATAATTAAATATTTAGAGTATGCTCACGAGCTACATGAGCTCACACCGCCATCCCCCTTCTTCCATCGGACATCCAGATGCACTGCGGGCTACTACTCTTTCTTGGTTAATATTGATAAATGTTGTGCAAAGCGGTACTCGTCATCTTTTATAGGAGTGAAACTCCCTCCCTACGTCTGTATTTCCGAGTATTTATAACCCGTCCAATAGACACCTTCTAGGCTAACTTGCTTCACCGTAGAACCTGTCTTAGCGTCCGAGCTTGATTAGAATCAAGAGCGTGCTCATCCGATATGAAAAAAGAATAGTATTTGTATATATTATTTTATTATTATATTCCTAATGCTACTTCAATGCGCAAACTGTGAAAATGTTTATTTCACATAAATCAAACAACGTAGCTCATTAGAGCATGACTAGACAGATTTAACTCCCACAAGGCCCGATTTTAAGAGCAGAAGTGTTCTATTTGTTCTGAAAATTGTTATTGAAGCCAAACACTACAAGAATAATGGCTTTAGTGATGTGACACTTTTGCTCCGAAGAGAAAATATAGTTGAACCTTTTTTTCAATAACTCGTTTATGATGTATTTATTTTTAAGATCGTTTTACTGCTACTAATATGGTTATGAAAGTTGTTTATTTTGTTTCAAGGCTGGAAAGTTGGTTATTTAGCGGCGAGTTACCTCTGTTGAAATCTGAGCAAGTGAAGGATCCTAGGATTCAATCAGGATTCAATCTTTGAACCACGAGCGTAGCGAGTGCAACGCATTATGACATATTTTTAGGTAATTAATTAAAAAAATACTTTGCAGCGCTAGGCCGCAAAAAGCGATTTTCTACGCCTAAACTGATTGACAAAACCTCCTTTTCAGAGCGTGTGAGGTGAAAAACATATTGCACAGTCCACTTTGATAGTGTAGTCCGCTTTAGCTGGCAATGAAGAAGACACAATAGAGCTTTTATTGTTAGAAATTAGAATATGTCTGACGCATTGTTAATTATTTAGTTACAGTAAGTTGCTGTATATAAAAATAAGCGAAGACGTTTTTGAATTCATTGGAATCAATTGGGCGCCTTTTGTTTGCAGCATCGTATTGTCTGGCGTAAATTAAAGTAACCCCTGACATATTTTATGTTGTGATAGACTGTTATTCTGCCTGTGCTTAGGCACAACAACAGTCTATATGTAGGCGACAAGCGGCCGCCTGCGGTTTCAATCGCGTGGTTCCCGTTCCGGTGGGAATATTGGTATAAAAAGTAGCCTATGTGTTAGCCCACTATTAGAAGTCCCTAGTCCTTAAAGTTAGACATAATTATTAGTTTCTGTAGTAGGTAGGTACTTATTTAAGTTTACTTTTGATACTGGTACAAAGCGAAACCGTGTTTGACTATTCTTCTTTCGACTACACTAGAATCGGAACAACTACTGACTATTGAGATCGGAATTGAATTTGAAATATACTTTTCATATCTGGGGGCACGGTAGTGCCCCCGCCAAGTCGTGCGCGAAGCAAACACTGCCGTACCATCCTTTACTGGAACGTTTCGCCGCATTTTCAGACTTTTTTTATCAAGCCTACAATTGACTGGTTATTGAATCAAAGTATAAAGTGTGTTCAACGGCCAAGTCACACAACATTAACTATAATAATAAATAAATCGCAGTAAGGAACCTTACACTTTTCAATACTTTTTAGAGATAAACAAGCAGCTCCATCGAGACTTGGCTAGTTTATTACAGAATGTTTTTGGTGGGATCTATTTTACTAAAACAGGGATGATTACATTGAATTATTTAACACTAGACATTTTTTTTGACATTGAATTATTACTCATTAACGATTCAAAGAAAATAAAATAGTAATCCTCTATACCGGTGGTACTCTAAAACGAACGTGATCCCTGGACATTTTTGATGTGTGTATTTTCGAAATACATGATGGTGGTAGGAAGTCGTTATAGAAATGAAATTCAGCGAAATTTTATCTTGAAAATCTTACATTTCTGTGTCCTTTGTTCGTAGAAATATGACATAGAAATTCCTCGTACTAAAATGCTTCGGGAAACTCGACACTCGACCCTTATGTGTTCAACGCTTACCGAACCTGAAGACTCGATTTGTGAATTTAGTTCTATCTGAATTTGCAGGTGAACGGAATTCTATATTTAATGCAATATAATATTGTACGGATTCTAATCTTGGTACGTACTCTTGCAGGATTCGACTTGTTTCAGGCTTTTGCATGACGTTATTTCAGGAACTATTATACAGATTTTAATTCTGTTATTCGAAAAAGCAAAATGTGGTGGCAAGCGGTTATCTGATGAGATCGAAGTATTAGGTAAAGTATCACTGGTTACATAATTTAAAAGAGTTACGCAGAAATTACCTGGGTAAATTTGAGAAAAAAAGTATTTCAATAGGTAGGTACTCAATTATAATAAATCAAATATAAATAAGATTTTATACTAAAAATCTCGCATAATGCCGAATATCGATAGCGTGAAGCAAATCCACGTTATTTGATATAATCAGGCGCAGAACCACATCTTCTTTATTATTAACGACGGAGAGATTTAGCCTTCGACATACCTGATGTTAGGTATTGAAAAGGCTGAAGATAGAAGCGAGCCTCTCTCGGAATGCTAAATCACTGACGAACTGGCTATCTTAAGTCTAACTGCCGGAACACAACAATGCCGAAAACATTGTTGTTATGGCGTCAGACTTAGATGAGATGGTGGTAGCTAGTCAGGCGTACATAAAGCAAGTCCTACCACCAACTAAAACGGAGTCGTATAAAAAGAAAATCTAGCTACACCAAGCACGAGGGCTTGGTATTGCACGGTCTAGCAACTCCTGAGGATGCTCCATGTGGGGGCGACACACGTGTAGAGTAGTCGGTGAAGGTGCAAGGTGTGTCACTGTTTTTCATTTGCATTTATTGCGGGTATATCTTGCATATTATTTTCTTGCGGAATGAAGATATATATTTTTCGTTTTATACTAAAACCCATATTATTAAGCTACTTATGTGCTGATCAAAATCAGGTACATCATTCGGAATGAACACTTATTGAAAACAAACAGTCAGCAGAATGTTGTATTCGTACCAAATATATAAATTAATCAAGTCGTTCATGTGAAGCCAAACATTTAGAATACACAAACAAATTAAATTAAAAAAATGTTTGCTTTTTGTTACAGTCCAGACGTAAACTTTTTAATGAATTCATGTACAAAAATTTGGTGTTCTTTATTGAGGTATACTGTACTATACCTTTACTTTTCAAAACAAGAATCCGGGAATAATTTTGACGGCAGTACAGGTTTTCTTTATTTATTTATTTTCAAGGAAGACTAGCTACTTCGCTCGCCGGAACGGTGTCAAGCCGTCAAGTAGAAAGACATGCTATATCTATACTAATATTATAAGGCTGAAGAGTTTGTTTACTTTAACGCGCTAATCTCAGGAACTACCGGTTCGAATTGAATATTTGTTTTTTGTTGAATAGTCCATTTATCGAGGAAGGCTTTAGGCTATATAACATCACGCTGCGACCAATAGGAGCGAAGCATCAGTGAAAAATGTTGCAAAAACGGGGAAAATTATCCATATTTGAGGGCTTCCGTTGCGTGTTCAAGTAACCCAAAAAATATGTATGAAAGAATTATTACTCTTTAGATGATCTAAAAAAATGTCCGCGACAGTATATGTCTATCTTTTTTCTGAAGTCATTTTACGGTACCTAATTCCTTTGACATATATTTTATTTAAAAACTTCTTAATAGCGATCGTAATAACAGAAATTGTCGCGGACGAAGTCGCGGGCAACAGCTAGTATTTTCATATATGGGAAGCGCCGTATGGTAAAAACGCCGAACGAAAGCGTACAGAATGCAGCGAGATATTTCTTCTCACGGTCGATCGTTAACGCATCGATTTTTGTATCAATGAAATCAGCGACCCGCTATCTAGCTGATTACGCCACGGACTTCACCAACGCCATACCAAACGCGCTCACTATCGACCGTGAGTAGATCACACTAAGCACCGCCTTTTAACCGCCTTTGTGGTCTGGTGGTAACAACTACCGGTATCAGACCTAGGGGTCTCGGGTTCAATTCCCAGCGGGGGTACATATTGTATTCGGTTTGGTTGGTGGTAGGACTTGTTGTAAGTCCGTCTAGCTAGCTACCACCATCTTATCTAAGCCTGACGCCATAACAACATTGTATTCAGCTTTGTTGTGTTCCGGCAGTTAGAGATAAGATAGCCAGTTCCTCAGTGATGAGGATTCCGGGAGAGGCTCGCTTCCATCTTCGGCCTTATCAATACTTAACATCAGGCATGATGAAGGCTAAGAGTGTCCCCGTTGTTCAGAAAAAAAGCACACAAGCTGCTTATGGACGCTAAGGACACTCCTATTAAAATAATATACGGGGAAGTGTACTAGAGGCTAACAGTCAGGCGCTCACTGTGAGCAAGGTAGAATTCCACCAAAATCATGTGCCGCACAATATACGGTATGTGCAGCACATAATTCATGCAAACTCAAATAGTGCGTCAATTACGCGGTTACTGCTAAAGTTTTGGGTAATTTTTGTAAGCGAACAGTGCTGCACTACTACCTGTGTGCGAACAATACCTAGTTATTTGTTATGCATGGCTGGAAAGTTGGATTTCGCGGCGCGTTACCTCTATTGAAACCTGAGCAGGATTCAATTCAAGGATTCTAAAATTGAATCCTGAGTGTAGCGAGGGTTCAATCCTAATAATTTTTCCCCTAACAACAGAAGGAAAATTTTAAGGTTCCTGCGGTCAACTTCTGGTAAAAAAATATTTTAGGAAAAAGTTTAATCTAAATATCCCTTAATTTACAATAATAAAAAAGGGAGTATTATAGTAAATTCAAAGTTATTTAAAATGGAAATAAATTGTTACTTAAAATAACAAGAAAAACTATTCTGACAATTGTTGACATGGACATGAGGCACAAGACAAAGACAATTTAAAAATAAAGGTTAATGTCACGTTCCGATATCCAATTATAGGTTGTGAAATCTCACCCAGCCTAATATTAAATTCTTATAACAAATAGTTTAATCTCATTGTTATTATATTGTATCTGTGCTTGGGGCACGGCATCTAAGACTTCTCTTATTGAAATTGAGCGTGCTCAACGTGCAGTTCTGAAGGTTTTGATGGGTCTACCCTTCCGCTACCCCACTGAAGATCTGTTTAAGATCTGTGACGTGCTTTCAGTTAGAAAATTATTTATTTACCAGTCTCTGCGAAGATATCACCGTTACACTGTTCCCTTTTTGACTCTGCCTAATAGACGTGTATGCAAAGTACCACTACCTAAATGTAGAACCGTATTCGCAATGAAAAGCCATGATTATTATGCACCTATGCTTTATAATAAGCTTAACCGTAATGTTAAGGACATTTCTAAGTTAAGTAATAACATGTTTAAAAATATAATTTTAAGTAATCTTAAGGAACTGGATTATGAAACGACAGAAAATCTCTTTGTAAGGTTACAGTAGCAAGTATTTGTTTGTTAGCATTTTAATTCAATATTACTGTACTATTATAACTTTAATTAAGACAACACTTTTAAAAACACTTAAATTAATTTGTTAGTCTACCTGGGAGTACCGTGGCCTGTAGCACAGTTTTTACTACCACGGGTCACGGTGTCAAATTTTATTTGATGTATGTGTTTAGTACTCAATAAATAATTATCTTATCTTATCTTATCTTATTGTTTTTATGATTCAATGAACTAAAATAATATAATAAAACCAAAACGGAGTATTATAATTAATTTAAAGCTATTTAAAATAAGAATCAAATATAACAAAAAAGTCAATAGTGCGATTCGGAACGCATTATGACATATTTTTAGGTATAAATTAAAAAAGTACTTTGCCGCGCTAGGCCGCAAAAAGCGATTTTCTACGCCGAAACTGATTGACAAAATCTCCTTTTCAGAGCGTGTGAGGTGAAAAATCATATATCATTGTGATTATAAGTGTGTCAGCCCATTTCTCGGCTGACACACTTATAATCACAATGATCACAGTCAGCCAAGATATTCTCGCATTAGGACATACTTTTAGGGTTTCAAATAAAAAGTTCTTTACCACGCTAAGCCGCAAAATGCGGAAGCAAAGAGCTACGAATGCATGTATATTTTATAAATATTTGATAAAGAGAGTCCACCGAAAGGAAAATTTTGTGCAGAAATCTGTGGGGGGACGGAGCCATACAGTATCGACCACAGACCACAGCAGCCACTAATATTCAAATATAATAAGACTATTGTAAAATGATTCGATTAAAATTAACGGGTGGCATTTGTTTTGATTGTTGTTTGCGTATATTCACTTTGTAATATGAGGATATATGCAGCCAATCGAGAAATGTGTAATATGGTAGGTACATTTGAAGTTTCATGATATACTAGCGACCGCCAGCGACTTCGTTCGCTGGTCATTTTACCAACACACAAACTACACTATTTCATCCTCTTGAATATTAATTGTCACGATAAAAATATTTATGTTTATGCGCGTGGGTGGTCCAATCTTTTTCTATAAGTACCAAAATGTATCCAACTCTTAGTTTTAGAGATACGCTAACTACCAAACTCTTCAGCTAAAAAGGGATAGGCACGCACGTTGAAGGAAATGGACATTATAAATTATCAATTGATGCTGATAATATTTCTCATTCGTTAATTGTTACTACTATTACTTTTACGACTTAAAAATATATGGTGTTTTATAACTTTGGCAAGCAAATCAGTGCAACGCAGCCTGAGATATTTTATTATCTGTAAAGAGAACGTTGGAACAAAAGACTAGGATAAACTAACTTTAAAATATAACAACAACCCCAGACTCAGCTCGAAAGGTATTGTGTTTGTTAGTCGTTGTTTAATTTATTACTACTGCCATCTCTTTATTTATCGCCGTCCGTTTCACCGTTTTCGCAAAACGTACCGACGGTATTTCACTAGAGGCTTTGTATTAAGTTTTTACTTCACCGACAAAACTGCACAATATAATGGTTCCTACTTTTTAAACGCTTGCAGGTAAATGTTTTGGATGAGGAAGGAGAAGAAGGACAATTAAAAACAAACATTTTATAAAAGAAAACACACCGACTTCAAAAAGTAAAAAATAAAACTTTTGGAGTCGGTGCCAGCCAGGGCATTCTACATTGCACTTCTTTTAACTATAATTTTTTTTGGCCTTAGCTAGCTAGCACCGACTCCAAAAGTTTTATTTTTTACTTTTTGAAGTCGGGATGAATTTGTTTTATAAAATTTTTTTATTTCAGATTTTTTAGTTACATCATGTGTCGTTACTTACACTAAAAATCAGCCCATACACAACAATGTCATCTAGGTAAACGACAACTTGCCAAAAGGTGATTGATATTTTTCAAGATTATGAAAAAACTACTAGCCAGATCTTCGTAAAAATTATATGGGACCACACATAAACCATTTTCTTAGATAAAAAAAGAATTATAAAAATCTGTTAACAACTGGCGAAGTTATGGTAGAAAATACATAAAAAAAAACAGTCGAATTGAGAACCTCCTCCTTTTTTGAAGTCGGTTAAAAAAAGATCTTTAGTTAATATTTGTATGATATTTTATTATGATGAAATGAGAACAACATTTCATATTTTCAGAAACACCAGACAGCCTTCCATCATAAAATCTCCGTGGGAGTCGGAGTATCGAT
The DNA here is from genome assembly GCA_910589605.1 of Chrysoteuchia culmella. NCBI lineage: Eukaryota > Metazoa > Arthropoda > Insecta > Lepidoptera > Crambidae > Chrysoteuchia > Chrysoteuchia culmella. The sequence continues at coordinate 17,410,104 of OU342653.1, forward strand.
ATACAACACAAAAACAGTGCTTACCACGAAGATGGAAACATAAAACGAAATGACATAAGTACGATACTGAGACCGATATTGTTTACGGAAATTGCACGTACGATAAATGTAGCGTATAGTTTTGGGTTACTTACCTAACCAACCCTGCCAGCATTTGACTGTTTGTCTTTTAAGACTGACTGTGTGTTTTGTAAAAAGTGTGGGTTGCACCGTTTGCACCATATTACATTTACAGCTTCTTTTACATTTACGATTTCAAATCCCATACATTTTTAAACCGTAAGTCTATTAATAATCGTAAAAGTAACATAATATAACCCACTGAAAGTTGGTAACAAAGGTGATAAATATACCTACCTAGTTTGTGTAACCGCGCTTATCCAACTAATCCTATTCTATCCTTCCTACTAATACTTATCTAATAATCCGTATCCTCAATTCTACTAATATTATAAATTCGAAAGTATGTCAGTTTAACGCTAAAACTACTGAACGGATTTGAATGAAATTAGGCATAGAGATAAAATATATTAGACTGTATTAGACAGAGTATTTTTTATTCCGAAATTCCACGGGAATGCGAATCACGCGAGCGAAACCGCGGGCGGCTGCTTATTTCTGAAATAATATTAACCCCGTGAGCGTGTGTCTTTTAAAACCGCTTTCACGACTACAATAGATGCAAACATCTAAAAATCTTGCCTTAGTTATTATTTAACAGAAAAACATATAGCTAACCATGGAACCCTAAGCACTCGAGTCGTGCTCGCGCTTGACCAAATATCGAAGTAAGCCAGGTTCCTGATAGAATTGTCGTCGCAACGGAAAATGCGAGCATTTCACATTATTCACGATCACCGTTTTGTTGATGCCAGTATATGGCGGATTGACAATTTTATGACTTTTTATCTTTTGAAGAAGAAATGCAATGGATTTGTCTTGCTGTTGAATTTTACAAAAATAAAAGTCTATTACTAAAGCGAAAGACAATTATATTTAGACAAGCGGCCGCCCGCGGTTTCACCTGCGTCGTTGCCGTTCCCGTGGGAATGTCGGGATAAAAAGTATCCCATGTGTCAGTCCACTACTTGCAATCCCTATATACTGAATTTCATTCAAATACTTTCAGTAGTTTTTGCGTGAAATAGTAACAAACTGACATACTTACACATTTATAATATAGGGAAGTAGAATCATATAGAAAGAGTATATAGAAATGTTTGAGTACAGATAAGTATCAAATTGATATAGTTAATTAATATTACTGTAACAAAATATTTACAGTACAGCCTTTTGAGTAGGTATACAGACGTTTTTTAACGAATCGTAACGCTTAGACATAACATTACATTAGTATTTGAGTTGAGTTGCGAAAGTTATTTGGTTCACATATAAATTTTGTGTTAGAATCATTATCTTATACGAGTAATAGATTTTGGTCATTGAGTCTCGTTAACCGCTAAAATAGTCAAATTACTTACAAATACGATTCAGTTCAGTTCAGTTTTTGAAGTGAAAACTTCTTTAGCGGCTTTGTGCACATCAGAGTTTTTAATTTTTGGGATGGGTGAAAAAAGTTAATGTCGCGTCAGGACACGTGACCCTAATCGAAAATTCGTAAGACGGAGGGAGAGTAGAGCGCGCCGGCGCGGCGTAGGAGAGGAAATAATATCCCCCTCTCTTTCCACAGCGCAGCGAAAATGTATGCCTGCTCCTGCTGTTTCGTTTAAGCGGTTTTCACTTCTGCCGGCACTACCGGAGTGCAACCCGTTTTTTTTCTTTAGTTTTTAGCGCATTTATTTGGCGTATCATTTAAAGTTCCAATTGATTATTCTGTATTAAATTACAGTTTGAACAAAAAAATACCTGATTTTTTTCAGGCGATAATATTGAATTTATTTATTAGACAATGTACAAACTCAATTTCGTATGTCTTATTTATTGAATGATGGATAATATAAGTCAACTTACGGTGGGTTTCAATAACTTATCTACAGTAAGAGATAGGCTTACTAGAGCTTTGTTGCCTAGATATTTTTGTTATTCAGCCCAAAATAACCCAAAATAACAGCGGTTTCTAAGTAACGTAACTAAGATAAGCCTACCTCTTGTTAGGGATAGATTATTGAAACCGGCTGTTAGAGAATAAAGGTTCGGTAATACAATCATATAATAACTTCCTACACAATACTTAAAATAAAAAAATCTATTTAAATAATTGTCAAAATAATTTACATTGTTGGATTAAAATTAATATTGATTCTTTTATACCCGCGACGTTGTTTGTTTCTTTGTGCAAACCAATCCTTTATTAACCATTTGTCCAAAACTACTAGTCCGATTTTGATGAGGTTTTCAGTGTTGGGTTCGAGTTTGATTGGTGTATGTTCTTAGATAGGTGTTACAATCATAATTCACTAGGGGGCGCTGCAGTAAACATTTGTTTTGCAAACCAATGTTACCATTTATCTCTAAAACTACTTTGATGCGGTTTTTAGTAATGGGTAAGGGTTTGATTGGTGGATGTTCTTTGATAAGTGTTACGGTGACAACTCACCAGAGGGCGCTGCAGTAAAAATTTGTTGGAGCAAAATCAAAACTACTGATTTTGATGCGGTTTTCAGTAATGGGTTTAATGTAGTACAATGTACATAATATCTATGCTCTCTAAAAAAATTTAAATATAAAGCAAAATGAAAAAAAAAACATTATAATGTTTTAATATCGTATTGAATTATCGACTCTATTTATCTGATTCCGATAATACTCGTAGATAAATTCTTTCGAATTCAAATATTTAGTTTTTACAATTTCAAGTTTCTGGCTAACATAAAAATTCTCAAAGCTCGAATACCGTTTAAGGCGAAAGTAATGTTATATAACGCACTTGCGGGTTCGTACATTCGATATGGGTTGAGCAGTTATGGGCGAACTTACAAGACATACACTAACCTAATTTACAATCTACAGTTAAAGATAATTAAGACGATAGTAAGTAAAAACATTAAAAAACAATACTCTTCAGATGAATATAAATTATTTAAACTTTGTAAAATATTACCAATCCATCTTCAATTTAAAAACAATATTCTAAACCAACATTTTTTCAATAAAAACCTTAAAAAACTGAATCACCCCACATTTACTCGTGGCATCGCTCGAAAAAAACTTATTATGATTAGGGCGAATAACCTGTACGGCGAGAGAACTACCGCTTATCTAGTACCGCGGTTTATTAATCAACTACCTGCAGATTTCGTTGAAAGTATAACCAAGTCGAACTTAAAGTCCAAAGTGAAGGAATTTTTGTTTGAAACCTTCGAATGCGCCTAGCTTGTTTCTTTGATATTATAGTCTTATCCTATTTGTAAGTGATATTTAGTAAATTTTATGTTATTTAACGCCAACGCGAGCTTCTAACAGCGTTGCTATAAACCTCTGTGGATTTCTTACGCTGTTAAATTTCAACTATTGTAAAATTATTTTTATACGGTAATAAATGAAAAAAAAAAAAAAAAAAAAAAAAAAATAACCTCTTCAAGTAAATAAAACATATTTCCTTTAAAAATCAGCGTGATTTTTGAACGGACAATTTCAAACTCGTTCAGTCGGAAGGCCTTGGTGACAAGACACGACTTTGCACTCAGTAAAAGGTTGGGGAGACAAGGAAACAGGTCACCTGGAATGAATACAGGTTCACTTCTGACAGGCGACGTCGCGAGACAAGCTAAGGTTGGGGCAGATTAGATTTGTCAAATTAACGTGGGATCACCCAAAGGAATTTATGTGAACTGTTAATTTTCGTAATAATTTGATATTCGTTTCTTCATGTATAATATTATTCCTTGCCCAAGCGTATTTGTATGTGTAAATGTTGGATAACAGCTAATAAATACATATTAGGCAAAATCACACAACCGGGGGCTAATTGTCTAATTTAAAAATCTATCGCAATCCCTATAAATTCGTCATTTGAAAGATATTTCCATACTTCAGGCCGTCACTATTTGACATTTGAAAGGGATTGTGATTGAACTGTCTAAGCAAAGTGACAGATCAAAATATCTTTCAAATGTATGGAGAAGTGTTATAATAAGTGTCATTTAAAACATCATTCGTTCTGAAAGGGATTGCGACATTGCGACTATAAGTTACACAATTCGATAAATCACAAATGGTTGGTGGTAGGACTTATTGAAGGTCCGCCTGGCTAGCTACCACTATCTTATATACGAGTAAGTCTGACACCATAACAACAATGTTTTCAGCATTGTTGTGTTCCGGCAGTTAAAGTTAAGATTGCCAGTTCCTCAGTGCTTGGTGATTCCGGGAGAGGCTCGCTTCCATCTTCAGCCTTATCAATACTTAACATCAGGTATGATGAAGGCTAAGAGTCTCCCGATCAACATAAAAAAAAAAAACACTATCACAATTACAATACCTTTGAAAGGGGGTGGTGATATATATTGAAATTAGACAATAATAGCCAATTTCGAAATAAATGACTTTACGCGCGTATAGCGGCGCGGCGCCTCACCCTAGAAGCGCGGAAATCCAACTGCTAAGCGTTGCGCAAAACCCTACAATTGCTTTTATTAAAAACAATGGTTGTGTAACAAAATATAGTCAATATTATAACACCCTATCTATATAAATATATATATTTATAAGTGACGGACAAACACAAATGCCTGTCACATAAATATTTGTTCAAGGTAGGGTTCGAACCCACAGCCCCCGGAGCAGAACGTCGTATTAGTACCACTGCGTAAACTGTACGTCATCATCAGCCATTCATAAAGATGGATAAGGGGAGGTGGTGGTCGAGAGAGGTGAATTACAAGTGCTAATGCAGCTGGGACAAACGGCTTAACTTGCCTTCCGAAACATGGAGGAGCTCGGGATACTAAACTTTTGGTCACCCATCCCGTGACCAATTATTGCGAAAGTTGCTTAACCTCAACAATCGCAGGTCGAGCGCGCGCGAACCACTGCGCCACGGGCTCCTCAAAAAATACTAGGTTTCATGCAAATAACAACTATAATTTATGCTTGTGACATTTCATAACACGAGTGACAGATTTATACAAACCAGCTATCACTGTTGACAAGTGAGTGAAGTTGGGTTGTCAGTTTGTCACATATTGAACTTGTCAGATAAATGTAGGCTGAGGAATGTAGGTAACGTGGTTATATTGTTTTGTTGATAGGACATGCCTTGTATTTCATTATTGTCTAAGGTCAAATATTTAATTAAAACTTCATTGGATGGCACAGTTATCCCAAAGTAAGTCTTATCCACCGACAATAAAGGGCACCACTAAAGCTGCTCCCTTCAATGCGCGACCTCTGGAGTTTTATCCCAACTATACCTATGTCATGGAAAGAATAGTGCTCCGTAATATACTGGGCCCAGTCCAAAGAAGAGACGGCAGTTGGAGGGGAAGGAAAAACGCAGAGGTGGAACACCTGTATGAGATAGAGTAGGAGCAAGCTTATCTTTTGATTATCAGCATGTTAAGATTGTATGAAGATACCGTCTCAGACTAGTGAGATTCCGTTAAATACGAACTTTAAGATTTTATGTTTCCACATTCAATTCGACGTTTACACGAAAGATTAAAAGCGACAATGGACAAAAGATTTCTTAAGTTCAACCCTGAAACTCTCTGAAGATATCTATTATGTATTGGAAAACAATGCGGTTTAATTTTGAGCGAAGCGATTGAAAACTTAAGTCTTTTGAAAGTTTTAGAAAGACAAATACTGACAATGACAGTTAACAACTCGTCACAGAAATTTCGATGTTGGGAGTTTCACCCCGAGTTCTTTTCGTAATAAAACGTGTTGTGAGACTCAATTTTTACCCTACTTACCGTACAATTTCTATTATAATTATTATTTGAATAAAAACTGGATACTGGCGAATTCCAAAAGGGCACCGCCATTAAATATAAGAAGAAGAAGAATTACGATGTTTTATGAATTACCTATTTACCTACCTACACTACTAGGTAGCCCAGTCACTGTAGCCAAAAAGGTATCAATCTCGGAATGAGAGAAGGCAAGCTGAAAGCTCGTACCACACCCTCATTTTGGTGTTCTTGTCTCAAAAGTCAAATGGTGTTCGCGCCATCATTTATTCAATGTTATAAAAACAATTTTTTCTCGATTATCTCTATTTCTATAGCTCTAAAATTGTAGAACACAAAATTTGCGATCAATTTGGTTAACATTTTTTTCATACCATCAACTGTTTTTGAGATAGAAGGCAGAGAGCCCGCATACTATGATTATACTGCATTATAGACCATTCTAGAATTGATGACACTGCAACAATCATCGGTCAAGATGTTGGTGCCTTGGAGATAATTAAAGTGATTAAAGTGGAAATACGTTAGAGTATCAAATATTGAATCCTGAGCGTAGCGAGGGTTTCAAATGTACAAGACCCTAAAAACTTTTCTGCGAAACGCAACACACAATTTTGACCTCATAACAGTGAGGAAGATTTTTAGGTTGTTACCGCGGTCAACTTCCAGTAAAACATAATTTTAACAAAGTTTAATTTAAATATACCTAATACTTGTTATTTTTTGTGTATAAAAAACTAATATAATTAAAAGGGGTATTAGGTATCGTTAATTCAACGTTATTTAAACTTATAGCTATCTATATATCCTCTATGCATGTGCATAGAGGATATATAGAAAATTTAAAATTTTATTATTTTAAAATTTTTTAGACCACTTTTTGAAATAATTAAGAAAAAATAAATAGAGTGACAAGGATGAGACTTTTAAAATTAATATGTATTAATTTTAAAAGTCTCATCCTTGTCACTCTATTTATTTTTTCTTAATTATTTCAAAAAGTGGTCTAAAAAATTTTAAAAAAGCACTTTCCCTCACACCTGCAGAAAAAATGATTTTGATGCGATTTTTTGCGCGCCAAAAGCACCCTTTCGTGCTGGAGAGGTGAAAACAATATTTTAACTTACCCTGAATTAATCATTATAATAAGCACGTAATTTAACATCATTTCGCACAAAAACAATAAACAGTAGATTACGGCTACCACTTTTCTATGATTGACTAAGGCATGGACAGCTAGTAGCAACATAAAATAAAAAAGTAAAGTACCCTCGTACAACACAATACTTTTTTAAAGTTGTCGTCAAAGACACGGTAGGAGCAAGAGGTTTAACTTAACTTTTTGTAACGAAACTTAAAATAAACCGTGACAAAGGCGTAAATAATGAATAGAAACCGCGTAATCAGATTTTTCTTCTCATCATTGTCAGCCATTATAATTTCCCTACTACAGTACTATGTACAGTATACTGTTTGAAGATAGATAGACTCTGCTACAGCGTGTTACACACCTTCCATTAGGCGGATGGGTCATGCATGACCAGTGATCGGATAATCGGATGCACATTTACCTAAACATAGGTTTTGGCTAGGAAATTATGGAAGCGGCTTCTTAAAACATCTCTTTTTATATATATCCCGGGATTCCAGAAGTTTTCGATACATCTCGGAAACAGTGCATCATAGCACAAAAATATATATATTTTACGTCACATTTCCATCAACGCCTAGTTGTGGCGAAGGCTTGTATGGTACTTTTCTCAAATAATGCGCGGAAACTAAAAGTAATTTTTGAAATCAGACGAACAACGAACAACTATATTTTCCCCGCGTTAAGGTGTTCATTTGTTTTTTTTTTCTAAAACAGCTTTCTATTTGCATGCCAGTTCGAAATTTAAATAAAACCTATGATAAGTTATCTCCTTGGTTGCCATATTTCGGAGTAAAAGATCGTTCCATTTTTTTATTACACGACAGACATGAGTTTACTATGTAATTTATTTGGCCCCTTAACACGACAGGTATGGATTTTCATACAACTTTTGCCGGCCGCTGCTCGCATGTATGCGGCCAGTACAGCAATATCGATTTATCTCGAAGAAGGTTGTCAAAATAATGCTCACATTTCCAAGCATGTTTGAGAAAAATATATTTAAACGACATTGTCAATTCAGTTATTCGTTTGGAGTCAAAAGTGACAAAGCGATTAAATACGTTTACCGCTAAACTTAGATTGTAGCGGTTGGTTAGTTACTGTGATAATTAAATTTATTGTGAATTTAACATTGCTAAATACTAGACTGAACTATTTCTTATTTGAATGGAACCCTGTCCCTGTTTCTCAGAATTATTCACACGAAAGTTTTAATTGGTACAGTTCAACGAGTTGTAAACTATTAACAAATGTAAATGAACCCATTGAATCTGTTGAGGAATTATTATAACTTTTGAGGAAACTCTGCTACTCTCGACTGTCTGCTACTCTTTGTAGCTTTAAAAAACTCGCTCCAACCTTTAGTATTAAAAAGCGAAATTCTTTTTCAAATTGTAAAGAAAAAAAGTAGAGTAACAAAAGAAATTAATAACTTCATTTAACTTCATTCCCTGCTGCTTTAAGGCGATACTCGAAAAAAATATGCTGAAGCGATACGTACATCTTATGTTTTGGCGCGCACTGTTCATTGAAATAAAACAAACTTTTACGGATATCAAACGCGCTATATTTCCACGAACTAAGTTGTAATTGTCCGTAATTTTTAGGTTTTTTAGGGGTTTTTTGATTTTCCCGACGTTTCGGCACCTTTACAGCTGCCGTGGTCACGGGATGACTAACTACTTATAAGTCTACCCTCGAAAAGTTAATTTATTTTCGTTCGGATACGGTTAGACATTTACTATGGCACAAATTATTATTGATTTGATATTTTTATTTAATTGTTATTTTAATTCTTTATTATTAAGAAAAGAGAAAACTAAAGACTCTACTGGCAGTTCACAAATTGGGAGGACCTTCGAAGAAAGAAAACTGCCAAGAAAACTTCGAAAGCCGGCCGACCTCCATCTTTATAAAAAATATTAAAAAATTAGGATATGTTGTCTCCACCTTTACTTTTTTATATTTATTTATCTACAAAAAGAGCTAACCGTATCTTTGGGTCTTGCAGTGCGTGATTTGGGTTGAGACTTTAATTTATGGATAATAGGGTCCCAAGCTGGTGGAATCTTCCACCCATCATCTCTATTGAAGTTTGGGTATTTGGTAATTTGCTGCGTGAGGCTATTGAAATTACCAAATACCCAAACTTCAATAGAGATGATGGGTGGAAGATTCCACCAGCTTGGGACCCTATTATCCATAAATTAAAGTCTCAACCCAAATCACGCACTGCAAGACCCAAAGATACGGTTAGCTCTTTTTGTAGATAAATAAATATAAAAAAGTAAAGGTGGAGACAACATATCCTAATTTTTTAATATTTTTTATAAAGATGGAGGTCGGCCGGCTTTCGAAGTTTTCTTGGCAGTTTTCTTTCTTCGAAGGTCCTCCCAATTTGTGAACTGCCAGTAGAGTCTTTAGTTTTCTCTTTTCTTAATAATAAAGAATTAAAATAACAATTAAATAAAAATATCAAATCAATAATAATTTGTGCCATAGTAAATGTCTAACCGTATCCGAACGAAAATAAATTAACTTTTCGAGGGTAGACTTATAAGTAGTTAGTCATCCCGTGACCACGGCAGCTGTAAAGGTGCCGAAACGTCGGGAAAATCAAAAAACCCCTAAAAAACCTAAAAATTACGGACAATTACAACTTAGTTCGTGGAAATATAGCGCGTTTGATATCCGTAAAAGTTTGTTTTATTTCAATGCTGAAGCGAGATAGCAATGAGAAAACGACGCGCACGGGAGCGAGACCGATTTTGCAGATTAGGCAAAAAAAACACAAAATCAGTTCGTATTAAAAAACTACTGCGATTTTAAAAAAATGCTTCTATACGATCCTAAATATTATTGGTGTCCACTTATTAAACCAATTTCCAATAGTGTAAGTAACCCCATTTAAGAATAATCTTGAATTTTCGTATTTTTTAGAGGTCTTTTCGAAAAGAAAAAGTGTCGAGGCAAAATCATAAAATCGTGTTTTTGAAACTATACGGATCTAGATAAAGGTATGAAGAAATATATATGTTATTACCAGATTTGTAACAACTGTAACCGTGCTATAGTTTTATATCAAAAAGTCCATACTTTTTCCGAGTAGCGCCTTAAGCGCGGAATACACATGCTACCTAGTGGTACATAAGCATGCTAGTTTCGAGCACGTGCCACTTAGTAGCAAGCAACTCCTCGCGCATGCTACCTAATCGCAAGCCGGTCTATTTGCTTATTAGCGCTTATTAGCACGCGGTGTGGGCGCGGGTGAGAGGGGAGTAGCTAATAAGCAAGTGTGAAAGTGCTCTATGCAAGCATGCTATGACTTGGTTTGTTTATTTTTGTTTGTCTAACTACTTTTTCTTTAAGAGTTTTTTTTACTAATTGTATTGAAAGTGAGAAAATTGCTGAATTTAATTCGTTCCGCAAAGTAACGTCCATTTTGAAGCCTACATAATGTGCATGTGTATCTCAGACGTGCTCCAAAGTAGTATGCTAGTAATAAGCATGCTCAAAGGCATTTTCGCTTCATGAGCACATGTATACACTCGGAGAGCATGCTAGTTAGTAACATGCCACCTAGTAGCAAGAGAGCATGCTTATTTAGTACCATGTTATTATGTATTCCAGCCATATAACTAGAGAAAGTAACATTCTAAGCTGTTTCCGTAGTTTCAACTACGATTACTTCCGGATCTTATTACGAAGACTTACCTACCTACCTAGATTTTTATGTCGCATCAGATGCAATGGCAAAGAGCTTTTTCATATCACCCGATGTGCAAACGCTCGATATCGGTATCGGCATACTATTAAATATTCTGTGGTATCGGTGCAGCACCGAAACCGATATTGGGGCAAGTAAAAAATGTGAAATATGTACCTGCCTTTCACATTATCCTTGTTTCAACCGAGCTAGATTTATGTAAAATTAAATTACTGCCACCTTTTTATCACACTTTCATAATGAACTTAGGATTTATATTTTGAAAAAAATTACTTATTTTTTTTGTTTCCAAGTATTACATTCACTAGTTGCATACCATGATTCGAATAATAATATTTCTTACTTAATTTTTTAGTTTATTTTGTTCAAGAGATTTATACTTTGATGATAAACAGTGTATATTATTATATATAATGTTCCTAAATTACTCTTTCCAATCACACCGACATATTTTTCTGTTTCGAATTTGTTTACATTCACCGGTTGCATACCATGCTTCGCCCAATATATAATGTTTCCTCATATCTATTTATTTATTTCAAAATCCACAGCTCTAAATTAAAACTTAACAAAACTTAAATACTACACATACAGCAAATAACGGATTTTACATATGTTAACTAAATAAAATTATAGGTAAGAGGAGACGCACACATGTAAAGAGTGTAAAAATTTTTAATCATTTATTTTAATAGGCGAAGGTAAACATACACACATATAATAAATACACACATACATAAAATTTACATATATATATAAATAGATAAATAACTACTTCAAGTGGAAAGTATGTTGCCAATTTTTTTTTTCAATGCTCGATGAGGCAAATTGCTCTATGAGGATGATTCTAGTTTTGGTCGAATTCATCATTGAAAGAATGGTACTTGATTTCTCTCTTAAATAACCTGCAGAGACCCAAAAGATTTCACTCCGTCAGTATTGATTTGAAATTTAAGATAACCCGCATATACACCGGACTTAACCCTTAGTGATTTTCACTTATTGAAAGAGCATGTTCATGGAGCAAGATTTCACAACAATGACGCCGTAATGACCGCGGCAGAGGAGTTTTCGAGAGTCAAGGTTTTCTTTTTCCAAGGAATAAAAAATTTGGAGAAGCATTGTATTGTACCAAATGTATTAGAGTGAGAAAAAGATAACGTACAATAAGTTTTTTTTTTAATATTTTACTGATGCTTTATTGGCAATTCTAGGAACTTTTTGATTCACCTTCGTATATATCAATCAATTACCTATTGCTGCTTTCTATTAGAATTAAGTATTTCAAGTTACAGCCATTGTCTCAGTAACATATGCATATATTTGTATTGTCTACAGAAATTACAGACCTCAAAAACGTAGTATCTCAACTTCTCAACATCACGTTTGTACGAAAATTGTAAGAAATTCGCTGACCTTAAAAAAGTCGTAACTACTGGTTTGTTTCAATTTGCTGTTAGGAACGCTAGTAAAGATCGAATCCACGTCCATACGAGAATTACTAACCATTGTACCATCCCGCCAGCCAATACTACATACGAATAAAAATTCAGTATGAATTTACTATTTTGTTATCCAATAATAACAAAATAGAATACTAAAATAATTCATGGTAAATTTTAAATAGAAAAATATTGGAAAAAATTAACTCGGCTACAAGTGAATTCTCAGACGGGAAACGAACCCGCGACCTTTGGAAATCCGGTCCAATGCTCTGATGAATTCCCGTCTGAGAATTCACTTGTGGCCGAGTTAATTTTTTCCAATATTTTTCTATTTAAAATTTACCATAAATATAAAAATAGCATTGAAAAATGCAAAAATTACAAAATCATAAAATAAAATAATTCAATTCAATATGTTTTCTTGTCACTGCGTTATTTGTAAATGACGTGAAAAAAGCCAGCGAACAACTTTATGCAATTTGGTCTCGACATAAAATATTGGAATCTCTCCAGCCGTTAAAATTGAAAGACTCAATATTATTACTTTGTCACTCTCTATAAAACTGTAACTACTGTAAGATTTTGATGGCATTTAAAGCATCAGATGTTTGTGAAAGGCACTTTCAGAAAATAAAATTGGGTTTGTTCGTTCTAAAACAAATAATATTCTAACCTACATAAATTATCCATGCGAAAGTATAACAATTTTATAAACATACTGATATGTTTATAAAATTGTTTGTTTGTTATTCTTTTTTTTCTTTTTTTTATGAAGTACGGGTAGACTCTTAGCCTTCATCATACCTGATGTTAAGTATAGATAAGGCTGAAAATGGAAGGGAGCCTCTCCTGGAATCCCCAATCACTGAGGAACTGGCTGTCTTATCTTTAACTGACGGAACACAACAATGCCGCTATTGTTATTCTATTCTTTCACGCTAAAACTACTAAACAAATTTAGATAAAATTTGGCATAGATATAGTATTATGGATTAGAAATAGGATAAATTTAATCCTGATTACTTATAAATTTGGTTGCATGCAGTTTCTCTCTAGTATTTGGATGTAACACGCTTTTTGCGATAATTTTACTTTATACTGTTACTTTATACGGAGCTCGGAACCTCTTCATAAAAGTATAAAGCAATTTTGACAGTTCGTTCGTTTGCAATTCGCGTTTGAGCTAAAATACGCAGGTGGTAAAATACCGATTATTTAAAATCAAGATTAAATTTAGAATCAGATGTATCTTCAGATGAAATAAATTCCCTTATTTTTGCAAAAATCACCACACACAACGCAAAATAATCATACAAGCAATCAATGTCAAATCAAATGTGAAGTTAATTATTGTCACCAATCAATAAAGAACTATATGGATACGAAAATGATTACGATGTCAGTCAGTCAAGCGCGGCCACGTGCGCTTCTACTGTGAACTGTGCGAACCAACACAAGTTTTTTTTGTTTGTTATTCTACTAGTTTACTCGTGATACTACAAAATTAATTAAAATGTACCTGATTTCTAATAGAAAAATACTCAAAAAATCTGACCCACCAGTTAATCTCAGACGGGACTCGAACCCGCGACCTTTGGGTTGGTCGCAAAATTTTAAAAGTATAAGGTTTTGGGCAAGATTTGTTTTATATTTAACTATAAGATGTAAGATCATAGCAGTTCTTTCATAGCATAACATAAAATAAAATTATTTTATGTCGATCCTACTAATCGGCAAATTGTAATAACACAATCAGGTGCAAAGAAATGAGGAGATCCGCAGGAGAAGTAAAGTTACTGACATCACGATTGCTCAGCTGAAGTGGCAATGGGCGGGACACATAGCGCAAAGAACCGATGACCGTTGGGGCGGAAAGGTTATGGAATGGCGACCGCGTACCGGACGACGCTCCGTGGGAAGCCTCTGAATGCGGACAGCGCAGGACCGATCGTCGTGGAGATCCTTGGGGGAGGCCTATACCCAGCAGTGGGTGTCTTGTGGCTGAGACGATTCAGGTGCAAATAAATCGAACCACTCCCTTATTTACATACAAACATGATCACTTCACGGTCAAATAAATAAAAACGTTTGTGTATTTCTGCAAAGATTTGTATGTCGATGATGCCGAGGTCAAATGTTAAGCTAATGTAATAATAAATGTCATAATTATGATTAAAAACAACTGCAAAAATATCTTTATTACCAAAACTTTCAGTAAAACAAATGGTCCATTTGATTCCCTATGTAGGAAACCGGATTGAGTGTTTTTTTCTTACATTGTACAAAATAGAAGGTTCTCTTGATTTTTTGGGACTTTTGTTTATATGTCAAGTATTGTAATCATATGTCGACATACAGATTTTTACATAACTGTTAATACTTTTAAAATAATAAGACTGTAAAGCGAGTACGTTTGTATGAAAATACGCACTGGATAGATTTTTGCACCCGAGTGTCTTATTTTAAAAGTAACTGTCTAAACGGCTTTTAATCAAATAATGTTAAACTTTAAATATACAATTGATATATTAAAGTGTACATGCATAAAGTATTAAAGTAGCTACAGATAAGATAACAACCAATCATAATGCTAGATTTCGTGGTTATAGAATTTTCGTGGGCAATTTCCCACGAAAATTATGCCACGAAAGTTATGATATTTAACATATATTATTTGAAGATGTGTTTATTAACTTATCCACAAGTAAGTTATATATAAACATTGTCAATGACCAATGTTATCGATTCAGTATTTTGGAAATTTATTATCGATTTTCTTTACATTGTATAATGGGACCACGAAAGTTAGTTGCTCTTGTAAACAAAATGTTATGTTGATTCAAATGCCTAAAATTAATTTATAGCAACGTGAGGAGCAGGTTGTGCATCCTCGAGAGATGATGAGAGAGATCCATCACATAGTTTCGAATGAACTAAAACTCGTATCTAAAAGTCAACAATATTCAAAAATGTGAGCCGTTATGTCACGCGCTCGAAAAATTGCTGAAACGTGTGACAGGAACTAAATGTTTATTGTCCTAATCTTCTTTGCTTTGAGATTTTTTTATTTTTGGCAGGACGAAACGTGGTTAAAATACGCTTTTTTGAGATATAAAACAAACATACAACTTGTCAGGCAAAGAAGTTCTAAAACGTTGCTCTAAGCGCGAACTGAGTGTGACTCGCGGAGAACAGCTTTTACCCGTATTCGTGTCATTCATACAGCAATTTATGATTTTAGATTTTTTTGCATTTTTCAAAGCTGTACTTAGGATAATAGAATGTTTTAAATAATCGGCCACAAGTGAATTCTTAGATGGGAATCGGACTTTTGGAAATCCGGTCCAATGCTCTAACCACTGAGCTACCGAGATTTGACTTCAGTGGTTAGAGCATTGGACCTGATTTCCAAAGGTCGTGGGTTCGATTCCCATCTGAGAATTCACTTGTGGCCGAGTTAATTTTTTCGAATATTTTTCAATTAAAAAATACAGCAACTTTTTTTATGAAATTGTGTAGAGATATAATTTAAAAATAATTTGGTATAGGAGGTGTATAAACAATAGTTTACGAGGAAAGAGCATGACACCGCTAAAAAAAGGTGCTCGTAGATTTACCCAAAAAAACAGCAATTTTGCTACAACCGGCCGAGTATTTCTAATGTTTAAATGGCACATCTTGATTATACCTTTAGTATAAAATTAAGTGTTTAATTTTGACATAAATTGGGACAATTTAATTAGATCGAATTGTTAAGAGGATTGTGTAGCTGTAAAGTTTCATTCAAAAAGCGATAACGTTTTTCCCACTTAAACATAATCCAATTTTGATATTTTTAATTAAAATTTTATTTAAAATTATTAGCACCTCCATATCCATATTTATTACTAAAAGACAACCTCGAGCGTTTCAATTTATTTAAGTTAAATTAAACTTAAATTAGTTAAACCGTACAGCCCAAGATTAAGGTGACTGAATCGAATTTCAGAAAGAAAAATAAGGCAATCGCCTCTGGGACTCGCGACGCGTATCAACACTACACAATCCTCTTAAAACATTTTGAATTCGATCTCGTAAAACATTTATTACAAAAGATTATATTTTTTTCTGGGCCGTTTCCTAAATGAATTCCGTATGGTAGAACTGGTCGTTCTTTGCAATTGTTGATATGTCACAAAAGTTGTAGGATTACTCAAAGTCGAGGTATACAAGTTCAAGATTAGCCAGTTTTAATACATTTATGGATTTTTGGAAGTGTAAAAAAATCTTGATCTGAAGCATTTTTACTTACCATACGTACCATTTTTTTTTTGTTGCCGGCACTTTTAGAAACTGCACTGCTAGAAAACAGCCCAAATAAAAATTTTATCTTTTGTATGTTTGTATTGTATTGTATTGTTTGTATGGTGCATGAATGTTTTTTTCATTTTATTTATTTATTTATAAGTACACCAACAGTTTTACATGTAATTTCATACAAGTAGGTCATATCGTTAACATTGTTTAAGTCATACATGAAAACCAATTACTGGTACTTATACACAACATTTTCCATATTATTCTTTTATTCTATATACTATTAATCGATAAATGATCTCCTTTTATTTTTATTAAATACAAGAGCGTAAGTTTACACTTTATAATTAACTTGAACAATTAATAATCGTCAACGAACCAAGTAATTTGGTAAGTCAAAGTTTTGCATTGACTTTGAAAATTTAATAATTACTCTATTTTGTTGAATTTTTATTTCTTTTGTTCTGGCTATTGTGTTTTGTTAAAGTTTTCATAGTTAATAAAATAGTTTTTAAAGATTCTAAAATGAACATATAAATTTGGGATTTGAAAATTTTCTTTTTAATGAACAATGGGGAGACTCTGCCTTCATCATTCCTGACGTAAAGTATTGATAAGGCTGAAGATCTTCATCACTGAGGAACTGGCTATCTTATCTCTAACTGCCGGAACACAACAATGCTGAAAACATTTTTGTTAGGCATTAGGCTTAGATATGATGGTGTTAGCTAGCTAGGCGGACTTACAACAAGTCCTACAACTCCACTGGGAATCGAATCCGGGACCCCTGGTTCTAATACCGGTGGTTGTTACCACTAGACCACAGAGGCGGTTAAAAGAAAATAAGTATTCAAATACAAGGAGTAGCTCTAGGTTGCACACGGCTGTTACGAGTGGCGTAGATTGAAGGAGGCCTACACTCAAAGGGTCGAGACAGGCTGAAGAGAGAGAGAGAGAGAGGGAGAGAAAAAGAGAAAGAGAGAGAGAATTGCCAAAATCGCAGACCTAGCGTGCTAATCTATTTTTAGGTAGGTCCGAAATGCTCCACGATTGATAAACTACCAAGACGAAATGACCTCCTTTGATAAACTTTAAAACCGTAAACAAACTGAGATTTATCTTTTACACTGAATTAAATTTCCTCTCCAAAATATGGGTGACGTTCGGAAATCGAAACTGTATCCGTTTCGAATGACGTCTTATCATTCGGACCGTAAATGTCACCGAGAAAGGGTCGCTGATTTAATCGAAAACAGTTTTACGCGAACTTCGATAGGTAGTACGAAATGTTTACGTTCTACCTTATTTTTCATGTAGCTGAAGCAGTCAATGAAGGACGCTCATTGAATTTTATTGATTTAGGCGCTATATGGCTGAAGCGAAATAACAATGAGAAAACGACGCGCGGGAGCGAGACCGATTTTACAGATTAGGCGGAAATACCACGTAATCACTTCGTAGTAAATAACTGTGGCGATTAAAATAAAAACGTATTTCTGAAACTTCACAAATCTATGGTAAATTTTAAATAGAAAAGTATTGGAAAAAATTAACTCGGCCACAAGTGAATTCTCAGACGGGAATCGATCCCGCGACCTTTGGAAATCCGGTCCAATGCTCTAACCGCTGAGCTACCGACACTTGCGAACCACCGTCGAAATTATACAATACTTTTATATTTCTAATACGCTGTAGGCCAGCGTTGTTACATCAATGCTAGGAATAGGCATTCGAAAGAAACATCTTTTCAGGTGTTTAACGATCGATTAAGATGCAACTGCCAATAATTTATGATTTTTTTATTTTTGCATTTTTCAATGCTATTTTTATACTTATGGTAAATTTTAAATAGAAAATATTGGAAAAAAATAACTCGGCCACAAGTGAATTCTCAGACGGGAATCGAACCCGCGACCTTTGGAAATCCGGTCCAATGCTCTAACTGCTGAGCTACCGAGACTTGCGAACCACCGTCGAAATCGATTCCCGTCTGAGACTTCACTTGTGGCCGAGTTCATTTTTTCCAATATTTTTCTATTTAAAATTTACTATATTTATCAGACATTTATCAAGTTCAAACAATATGCGGATGACCATACCATTTTAAACAAAAATCGCAAGGCTAATTTTAGTTAATTAATACGAAAGCTTTATTTATACTGATTAAGATTAGAGTAGAATAAGAAAAACCTTAGCAGTCGTAAAAAGTCAATTATTTGGAGTACTTAGGTACATTATAAATATTCAAACCTATATGTATAAATTTTTTTACAAAGATTTATATTGGTTAGGCTTATTTCAGTATATAAGAGACACTTGAATCTCATTTAGATCGTGAAGTGCAATTTAGGATACCTATGGTACAGTTAAGGAAACCGGTTACCTAAATTCTACTTTTTTTTACTTTTTTTAAAACTTCAATTGTCGTTATTAGTTTTATATTTCCTCATTTTCTAGTAATAAAAAAGTGAACACTAATAGAACAAGTATTTTATTACCGGTAATATAATCCTCGGTTAGGTTTAAAGTTCGTTAACTGGTACAATTTATGCAACCAAAGAAGACCAATGAGGATGTACTGACCATGGTTGGGGAGGGAAGAAATTTACTTGGGGAGATTGGGAATAGAAGGGGAAAGATGCTGGGCCACCTGTTACGACATGACAGTTTCATTATAAACATACTGGAAGAGAAAATGGTGGGAAGGAGAGGGAGAGGTAGACCTAGAATGAGCTATATTTCACAAATAAAGGAGAAAGTTAATGTTGTGTCGTACCAGGAGGTGAAGTCATTGGCAGGAAAAAGACAGGAATGGAAAATACTCCACCGACAAGAGCGCAGCTCTTAAATTTAAGAAGAAGACCCATATCGTATTACCAGATTTGTAACATCTGTAATCGCCCTATAGTTTTTAACAAAAAGTACGTACTTTTCGGCCTCAGCTCCTTTCTTTATTCGATTATTCTGTATTATTACTTATCCAGAAATCTGAAGAAATACGAGTATTTAAACGCTGGAAAATTCTATTTAGCAAGAGTAAAATATGATGGCAAAAGCATATTGAGAAACTAAAGCATCAAGGTTCTCCGTGTGGACTCGTTAAAATATCCGTTGGTCCAGCGTTACGATCCACTATTGTTACATTGGGACTGCGTGGTAGGTCATTCTTCTTAGCAGCATTAATGGCTATGAAGCGCTGTAATCGATCACGTTTGCTGAGCAACGTTCGGTCCGGTCAGGTGTCGGATGGGTGACCGTAAAGTGGCATTACAACTGAGCGCTTCCGTGCTTCGGAGGACACGTCAAACCGTCGGTCCCGGCTGTTGTCATCTGATAACGGCCGTTAGGCCAAGTCAGGGGCCTTTTAGGCGGCTTGACAAATTATTCGGTATTAATTATTATTCCCTTTACAAGATTAATACTATACCTTTTATTATTATTTCTATATCAAATTGTTGTTTATTCTTTCAAAACTAATTGACTATAATGACCGCGACAGACAGACCTTTTCGAAGTTTCTAAGAATTCAATGACAAAAGCAAGTCGCATGATTCTATCAAAATGTCTAATATAACCGAATAATATTTTATTTTCAGCAGACATGACTAAAGTAATGGGAGTACACAAACAAAGATATTTGTATTTCAAAGGTCTTACTTTACCCTTTGAAGACGTCGAAGAGGCTGCAAGATATTTTGGGATAAATATTTCTGATGGTTCAAAGTATTTGTATAAATCACAAATGATTTTATAATTTCGTTTGATATGAGGGTAAAGTATTCGGACAGTTGTTTTACCTTTCACTAGCGGTGGCTATGACTTTCTCTGTTTTGAATTCAAATCATTTTAAGAGTTTAATGTATTGAAAAAAAAATATTTTTTTTTTCACAACCTAGGCTCTGTGAAAGATAGATTTACTAGATTTTAATTGTATACCTACATAATTTTGTTAACTAGTCCATTTTTTTTCATACAACCTTAGATTTATTTATTTAAAAGTGGCTGTTCTTTGCAGATACTACAGACATTATTTGTCAGTCTTCTAGTAATAGTACCAGTCGCATATATTGTTACTTGGTTAATTCAGTGATGTACTACTGTGGCACTTAATGATTAAAATATTCTTAAATACGAAGATATATGAATCATAATATTCACATCTCCCAAATGTCACCCAATATCTTTTGTCCAGAAAAAGTTTTTTTAGTTAAGTACATACGTTTTAGGTTGCTACACCGATGTTTCAATAAGAACTGACCAAAATGGGGCCATTGTTTGCATTATAAAACAAACAGGCATTTTTGTACTATGACATAGTTCCAACACGTATCTCGTGTCGATTGATTGAGTTGTCTCATTCTTCAATGAAACAAGCGCCTTTGAAGCCGTCAACAGACACCGGACTCGACATGGAGTGATGAATACGAAGCGTCTGAGGTGTCTTGCAGACCAAGATGGGAGCTTTAAGCGAGACGGTACATCACTATAAACAATTTTGTTCGGTGGCCAAAAGTCAAAGTCAAAGTCAAAAGTATTTATTTGCAGAGAATAGGTACACAAGATGTTATTTAAGGTTAGACACACTATTCAGTTAATAAACATTAACATGCAAACTTAACAATAATTTAAAAAATCGTTCAAGCTGTAAAAACATTTTTATACTAGCCATTCACGTAACTTTCTGGTCATTAGTGTTTTAGGTCCATGCTTAAATTGGCTAGGGATTTTGTTATAGACTCTAACGCACGTGCAGTAACAACTCTTTTGACAAGCAGAAGTTCTTGGGCGAAAATCCAAAGCAAGTCTATGGCAGTCTCTAGTATTCCTAGGGTATATATCCTTGGCCATTTTAAATATATCCGAGTGGCTTTTAACGAATTTGAAAATTTCTAGGATATACATACTAGGTACCGTTAATATACCTAGCTTTACAAACAGTGGCCTGCATGTCTCATATGGACCTTTGTTGCATATTGCTCGAATGCATTTTTTTTGAGCAATAAATACTTTACCTGCATCAGTGCTATTGCCCCATATAAGTGGCAGTGGTTCAAAGTGGTGCAAAGTTACAAAGCAGAATAACCGCACCGGCTACTCTTAAAAATAGTAACTAAATTGACAGGCGTCGCTAGTTGCCATTGGATTCTGTTGAAACTGCGTGAGAACTAGACACAGGTTAGCTTATCACACCAACATTGTTGACACTCCAACGGTCCGTACCAAGCGCTTTGTTAAAGAATGCAATGCGCTGATAATTCCTACAACCTTGGTATCTACAAACAAGGCGAAACTAATTTCCGTGGCATGCACTACTTTAAGGTGGGTCCAGATATGTTATTTGTCCGTACCATACCTCCGGTGGATGGAATATATATCGCTTCTTCTTCCTTCTTGAACTAATCGCAAAACGGTTGAGGGTATATCGACTGTTTCATTCAGTCCATTTACAAGAATTGGGTTAATGAACATGGCCAGGTATTTCGGTCTTGGGTATTTTATTTCACCTGTCATGTTTAGTTTGCTACATAATAGGGAAAACATTGACTAGAGAGATCTTTTCCGAATAATACTGACATTATATTGGAGTAATTTTGTACACTAGAGACGCTAGGCAATTTGGAAACTAAGTTTATTATTCTAGTAAGTAATACTAATATAAAGGTACTAAGCACTTATATATACATGGAATAGTATTGTAAATACAATAATTGAAATCTATATATATATATATATATATATATATATATATATACCTATATAAAATTCTACGTCCTGACTGACTGACTTATAATCAACGCACAGCCCATACCGTTAGTTTTAGAAACTCCAAATTTGGCACATAGGCTCCATATGAGGTGCAGGGGTACACTAAGAAAGGATTTTTCGAAATTCAACCAATAAGGGGGTGAAATAGGGGTTGAAAGTTTCTATAAGTCTGTCAGTTTTGAAGATAGGATCTCCAAATTTGTATTAAGGTTGTCGTTTAAAAATGAACATTGACCTATCTCGACGTTTTCGAAAATTCTACCCCCAAAAAGTGACATTGTTTAAAAGTCATTTATTTTCATAGTAAAAGTCGCATATTTTTTATAAGGATTATGTTTGGAACTTAAATATAAAAATCCTCTCAAGAAATAAACCCAAGGGAGTAAATAATGTTAAAATATGGGTGTCGTTATTGAGTTTTTTTGGTATGTTGATTGCAAAAATGTCATCGATTTTGAAGTCCAATGCGGTGGCCTTAATAGTTCAAATTTTGTATATAGCTTTGGAGCATTTTCTACTACTTTTCCATTCACACTTATCCATACGCTTATATTATAAATGCTAAAGAAAGAATATCTAGCTGTTCCTTTTCACTCGTAAACCGTTGAATTGATTTTAGTGAAATTTAGTATGGACTTAATTTGAACCGTGGGAGGACATTAAATACTTTTTAATCTGATAAATGTTGATAAATGGCACACTTACGGTAGTGAAACGTGGTCGCTAACTATGGGTCTGATAAGAAGGCCCAAGGTCACCCAGCTTGCAATGGAGATGGCTATGACCGACATCGCACCAAGGATTGCTCAGCTGAAGTGGCGGTGGGCGGGACACATAGCGAGAAGAATCGATGGCCGTTGGGGCGAAAAGGTTCTGGAATGGCGACCGCGCACCGGCCGACGATGCTCCGTGAGTAGGCCCCCGACAAGAACCGACGATCTGGTGAAGGTAGCGGAAAGCCGCTGGATGCGGTCAGCGCAGGACCGATCGTCGTGGAGATCCTTGGGGGAGGTCTTTACCCAGCAATGGTTGTTATGTGGCTGAGACGATGAATTGGCACCACCACGCGTCATCCTAAATCCGCGTGATAACCTAATTCCTCGCGGACGAAGTCGCGGGCGGAAGGCTAGTACTTATTTATATTTTTCATGAATACTATATTTTATAAAAAAATATGTGAATTTAAAATTCATTCTATTTAGGTAGGTATTTTGATTTGCAATAATATTCAGTATTTGTATTTCAATTTGATTTAAAAGCATTCAACAATTTTAATGCTACAAAGAGCTAAGAATATTTTTGTTTCTTTTATTTGCGGCGTCTCATGAATTTAAAGAAAATACAATAGACTAAAGGTATGGCGAAGATGTCTTGAATAAATTATTTGTGTTAACGAGATGTTCTTTTCACAAAGCTTTTAGACTTAGGATTTTCTTAAAATCTTAAGCCAGATTCTTAACGCGAATAAATATTTGATGCAAACGTTCGTACGCACCCTATGCACAATAAGTACGGACATGTGAAAATCGACAACAACTAACAAACGCATCGCATGTCTCTTATCGTATGAGGATTAGTGGCCACCTCTGGCGTCAGAGTTTATCTGGCCGCCTATAAGGCCTCTGACTTGGCTTAAAGACTGTTAGCAGAAGACAGCAGCCGGGACCGACGGTTTAACATGCCCTTCGAACCACGAAAGCGCTCAGTTGAAATGCCACTTTACGGTCACCCATCCGACACCTGGAGCCTGTTTAATAAACGCGACAACGACAGGTGACAATTTTGTCAATCTACCTGTCGCATTTCTATATAATTGTCTTCTTTATTAAACAGTTCCTGTCGCCACAATTCGACTTATTTGTCAAAAATTGACAAAACTGTCGGATTGTCACGTTTATTAAATAGGCAAGGCAAGGCACGGACCAGCCAGAGGCTGGTCCGTGCCTTGCTTTGTTAAGTACTTAATAATTATTTTGCTTAATTTTCAAACATTAATTAACAAACATAATTTTTTATGATAAAATTTGTGATTTCTAATTTTATATAAATAAATAATTAAAAAAAAACAAATCAGTCTGTCCAGCACCGCGTGTGTAGTGTTGATACAGTTGAGCTGCATGAATAACATGTACGCGTAGTGGACGCAATACAATGATGTTACCTTCATTGTAATTTTCGTTGAAATCTGTGACGCAGTCTGCACACATTGACAATTGACAAGTAGGTCAAAAGACACAAAAAGCACGGAAATGAAAGAAATAGCAAATTGAATCGGACCCCATATAGGGTCTTCCCAATGTTTCACAATGCGAGCTCGTATGATATATCTGCTTAAAGTACACACTTATAATTTGACGACCTAGGGGTGCTAAACCCGCCCTCTACGCCGGAGGTCCCGGGTTCGATCCCCGGACAAGACAAATATTACTTAACGTGGGCTAGACAATTGGTGTGATTGTATGAAAATTATTTATTTATAATATCATTGACGCTGGTGAAGCGTTTAAATAGCTACCACCTGAAAATGCGGGGATCTAACGGTTGGTAACGACGGCTTAGGGAAAGGTTAACATCAAATAATGATTTCACTCATCAAAGGGCAAAATATGGCGCAATGCCTCAAGCGCTTACCTGATGTTCCTCCGCTCATCCACTTCCAGACACGACGGCCAGGAGCCGACACGACCGGTCACCAATTGTCCAAATAATCCATTACATAATTCAACAATCTTCTGTATCTTATGGCATGTTTGTAAAGATGCACTTCAGACACACTATAGTAGCGAATAAAGCGTAAAAAGACACGAAGTCCAATATTTAATTATTAATTAGCGGAGGAGAATTATATTTTTTTCATGCGTTCGCGACGCGGCACTCCAGAGACCTTTTATTTATAAACAAAAAACGAGAGCCCGCCAAAAAGTTCTTTTGTTTTGTAATTCTTCACGGCATTGGGACCGTGGCAGATTGGCCATCCGGCAGGTTCACAGATATCCCACCAGGTGGAGCAAAAGAGCAGTTCACCTATCAAACCTCTTTTTGAGTGAAATTTAATGATGTTAAATAATCGCCAAACCAGACGCAATAACACACACTTTTGTATTAAATTAAGCCCACGCGAGTACATCCATGCTGTAGTGGGACAAGACCATATATTATATTATTATATCATAGCATTAGTTCACCTTTCTACGGTGTTGGCCACCGTCGTTTCATCAATGAGAGAAATATCCTCGCATTCGAAAGAAACATCTTTACAGATGTTTGACTGTCGATTAAGATGAAACAGCCATTAAATTATAAATTTTTAATTTTGCATTTTGCAATGCTATTTTTGTGTGATAAATATTAAACAAGAAAATATACTAGAAAAAAGCAACTAGTCTCATGCCGCCCTGACGGGATTCGAACCCGCATCCTTGGGAATCCGGCCCAATGCACTAACCAATTATGCTACAGAGACCTATGAGAACACGTCGAATTTTTCTAGTATATTCACCTTTCTACGGTGTTGGCCACCGTCGTTTCATCAATGAGAGAAATATCCTCGCATTCGAAAGAAACATCTTTACAGATGTTTGACTGTCGATTACGATGAAACAGCCATTAAATTATAAATTTTTAATTTTGCATTTTTGCAATGCTATTTTTGTGTGAATGAAACGACGGTGGCCAACACCGTAGAAAGGTGAATATACTAGAAAAATTCGACGTGTTCTCATAGGTCTCTGTAGCATAATTGGGTTGCTTTTTTCTAGTATATTTTCTTGTTTAATATTTATCACACAAAAATAGCATTGCAAAATGCAAAATTAAAAATTTATAATTTAATGGCTGTTTCATCTTAATCGACAGTCAAACATTTGTAAAGATGTTTCTTTCGAATGCGAGGATATTTCTCTCATTGATGAAACGACGGTGGCCAACACCGTAGAAAGGTGAATATACTAGAAAAATTCGACGTGTTCCATAGGTCTCTGTAGCATAATTGGTTAGTGCATTGGGCCGGATTCCCAAGGATGCGGGTTCGAATCCCGTCAGGGCGGCATGATACTAGTTGCTTTTTTCTAGTATATTTTCTTGTTTAATATTTATCATAGCATTAGTTGTTATGTAATGTACGAGTATCATGCGCTTTATAACATTTATACGCCTAAATTATATTTTAATGTCCAATATTATTAACCTTTAATAGGGCGGAGTTAATTATAATAACTCTTTTATTTTATTTTCTGCTTATTATTACCAAATGATTAGGGCAGCACGAATCACTTACGGAGTGGCTACGTACTCTTTGGCTCCTCCAGGTCATTACGGAGTTATGACTTAGAATACCGATTTCGAGGAGTATTTCGAAGAGGTTTTCAATGAGGTTTCGTTAAGTCGAGGACGAGTAAGTTTTGGAGGAACGACTTAGAATATGGATGTTAGTGTCTGTGATAGGATCTGTAGTAAATCAGTCATGGGGCTACATGAATTGTCATATTAAAAATTATCACAGTAGATGTTGGGTCAATGAGACCTATAGTAAAGATTACTAAATAGTTACTTCGTAACAGATAAACCACTCTATTGTTAATGTTGGTACTTATAATAAATAAATAAATAAATAAATTGTTTATTGTGCTTTAACAGTGTGTACAGCGGTGGTTTACAATTTAAGTACATTAGGCATGTTAAATTAAATACAAAACAAGGTTGCTAAGTAAACAATACACTAGTACCTAAACTAGGTCAAACCTGTAATATAGGTACTAGTTCCTTCCATAGTAGCTAGTTTTTATTTTTGTTTTAGCGCAATACAAGCAAAAGGTAGACTATTATTAATTAACATACAATTTTAAATAGATTTTCTACTTCTACATAAGACAATGATTTTAGCCAATCAGTAATTTTAGACTTACAATTATGATAATTTAAATGATAAATGTTAACAATTTTATTGATTTTATTATATAAAAAGGGCCCAAGAAAACATTGAAACTTTTTTATGAAAGTTGTTCTATAAGTATTTATAGAGCAGACGTTGTATTGTCTTCGAGTGGAAGCTGTTGGTGTTACATAAGTCAGCTTTTTGTGTTGTGAGAGTATGGTGCTGCTAACAAACAACTGCCTTACAGTGAGTACATCACACAGTGCATATAGATCGCGTGTTGAAAATTTAAACGGTTTACACGCTATTACTTTCAGCAAGGCTCGTTGGGCTCTTTCAACTGTTATTGTTACGGATAGCTGCAGAATTGAGGGAAAACTAGGACTTTTCGGGATATTTAAGGAAGGAAACACCATTTAGCACCAGTAATAAAATGACAACTGGTTTTAATAATAAAAACGTCAAAGACATAAAAATACAAGAAAAAACCATAAACTAAACACAAAAAGATCTTAATCCTAAGCCAGTTGGCAACATTCTCCCTTTTTTAAAGTAAGGGCACGACTTTTTTGAGAGGTCTTTTAAAAAGTCCTGCGGCGGTGCATATCTCAGCGACCCTGGCCACACCATCTTTGCCGCAGTGCAACGAGGTTATTCGCTCTTTCGGCCATATTCCCCGAGGTAGGTTGCTATCTGCGATCAATACCATGTCCCCCACCTTAATATTTGGCTTCTGGCCTTGTAACATGGGAACATTCACAAGGGGTAAATATTCGTTTACCCATCTCCTCCAAAAGTAATCCGCCATTCTGGCGGCTTTTCTCCACTTCACTCTTCCACACAAGTCGCCTTCCTCGGTCTGAACGACTAAGTTGCTTCCTGAAGAAGTCCCAATTAAAAAATGAAATGGAGTGAGGGCTTCTGGATATTCGGGGTCAGGAGAAACGTGTGTAAGGGGTCTGCTGTTTACTATCGCCTCTGCCTCCAAAATAAGAGTCTGAAAGACTTCTAAAGTTGGTGATTTCGCTTTAAGGGTGACCTTGAGAGCGCTTTTTATACTACGGACGAGCCGTTCCCAGGCCCCTCCCATAAATGGGGCTGCAGGAGGAATAAATCTCCAATGAATGAGCTGGTTTGCAGCAAAAGTTGATATTTGTTCGCCGTAAAGTTTCTTCAGCTCCCTGTTCAGACCGACGAAAGCTGTTCCGTTGTCGGAGTAAATTTCAAGGGGTGTACCCCGACGAGCAATAAACCTTCTCAAACTCATCATAGCTGCGTCTGTTGACAAGCTGTCAACTATTTCTAGATGGACTGCTCTTATAACCAGGCACGTGTACAGAGCAACATATCGCTTTTCATGTCTTCGGCCTATTGCGACTTGAATGGGGCCAAAGTAATCCAATCCTGTGTACGAGAATGGCCGCTCATGATGTGCGAGTCTAGCGTGAGGTAACTGTCCCATCGGAGGGTTGAAGGGTTTCGCTTTTTGTTGTTTGCAAAACAAGCAATGGTGAGCCACTGAACGTACTGTGCTTCTAAGGTTGATAATCCAGTAGGATTGACGGAGCTCATTCACTACTGTTTCGGTGTTGGCGTGTGCAGCTCTCTGGTGAAATCTATGAACGAGCAATCGTACGGCTGGGTGTTTGCCATCAAGGATGATTGGGAATTTGGCTGATGATGGAACGTTAGCAGCAGCTGTGGTGCGTCCGGACAAACGAAGGATGTGATCTTCATCAAAGGTGGGAGACAGTCTACACAATCGGCTTCCTCGGGGAAGTGGTGTTTTCTTGATTATGCAAGCGATCTCTGCTTTAAAGCCGTCTATTTGGCTTTGCCATAAGACGTGCCTCTCTGCTTTATGTAAATCGAGCGCCGTCAGATTATTTGGCGTAAGACTTGTATTACCTACTCCTCTACGTGCTAGAAGTAGTTTTCTAATAAATAAATGTGCTAATGCGGTGGCTCGAACTAAACAAAGCCATCTACTGATGCGATGAGGGTTGGCTGCTACAGGAGCTAACGGAGAAAATGGTTCTTCAACAGTTGCATGACAAAAAATTCTATGCTTTGGTTTCAACTCAGACTTACTATTCGCTGGTATGTAAATGACAGGCTCAGTTGGCCACTGACCAGAATGCAGAAAGTCTGAGCCTACGAACCAACGTGACTCTGAACTGAATGGATCTTTGCTCAAACGTGTCGCGTCGTCGGCTATGTTCAACTGAGATGGAACCCAGTGCCATTCACAGACATTGGACAATTCTGAAATCTCGCCTAGACGATTGGCTACGAAAGGTTTATAATTACGAGCGTCATTGCGAAGCCATCCCAGAACATTCATCGAGTCACACCAGAAAAACCTTTTGCTTGGCTTCAACTTGTGAGCGTTGCAAATGGTCTCTGCAAACCTAGCAGCTACTAAGGCGCCTTGCAGCTCAAGCCGTGGAATGGAGGCTGGTTTTAATGGGGCTACACGAACTTTGCTACCTATAAGCATGATACTGATAGTTCCATCAGGGAAAATCAATCGCCAATATGCTACAGCAGCGTACGCACACTCACTAGCATCACAAAATAAGTGAAGTTCTCTTTCAAGGCGAGTATCATCAAAAACGCTGAGGTTGTACCGTCTCGGAATTTTCAAACTGTTCAGGGAATTTACGCAAACACTGTGCCATTGCTTCCATGCAGCGGTATCTTCCTGTGCGAGTTGATGATCCCAATCGAGTGATTTACGCCAAATATTTTGAAACATTATTCTAGCTCTAATAGTTAGTGGCGCTAATAGTCCTAACGGATCAAACACACTCATCATTAGAGAGAGAACCTCACGCTTTGTACATTTATCAGAAATTGATTTTTCAGTAAAGCCTTTAACATTAAAAATTAACAAATCCTCGGCGGGTTGCCAAACTAGACCTAAGGTCCTAACTGAGTTTGCAACCTTACCTAAATCTACATTGACATTAGCTAGAGATGGGTCTAGTAAAAGCTCTTTTGGGATGAGAGAAAGGGCTTTTGGATCATTGGATACCCAAGATCTCATCTCATAATGTGCTTTTTTGTGGATAGCTACAATATCAGCAGCTAGTCGCGCTGCTTTCTCCACTGAAGGTGTAGACACTATGCAATCATCCATGTAATGGTTGTTAAGGATAGTGTCCACAGCCTCAGGAAATTGGTTTTTAAATTCCAACGCGTTTTTATTTTTTATGAACTGTGCTGAAAAAGGACTGGAAGCCGCTCCGAAAATCATAGATGACATTCTGAAAACTTGAACCGGTTCGTTGGGCGAGTTCCTCCATAAGAAACGTTGAGCATCTCTATCCTCTTCACGTATTTTAATTTGAGGGAACATCTCTCTAATATCTGCAGAAAGTCCAACTCTGCCCTCACGAAATCGAAAGAGTATATCCAGAATAGAATTTAGAAGGTCCGGTCCAGTCAGCAACATAGAATTTAAACTAACCCCGTTGGATTTTGCTGCCGCGTCGTGGACGATACGAAGTTTTCCAGGTTTATTTGGATTAGTGACACCGAAATGTGGAAGATACCAACATATCGAGCTTTCGCAATTTACACTGACGTCACATACGACGACCTCAGCATATTTTTTGTCAAGGGTAGCTTGAACATTTAATTTATATTGTTCAGCGTAAGTTGGCTCCCGGGCCATTTTTCTTTCCAAGCTCTTAAATCTAGACATTGCAAGCCCAAAACTGTCTGGAACATGGGAGATATTGTCCTTCCATGGAAGGCCTACCTCAAATCTGCCGTCGGGCAAACGACGAGTTGTCTCTTCAAGAATAGTAACAGCTTTAGCATCGTCATTAGTAAGACGATCCATTTTGTTGATGCCTAAAGAATCTAACTTATAGTAATTTTGTATAAGGGAGCTTAATTGACCGAGATCAGAATCTGCTTCGTGAGAAAATCTGATGTGGTTGACTAAATCGACAGGTTTGGTTTTGCTTGAGTCAAAACCAAATAGTACCCAGCCTAAATTAGTTTTTATTGCAACTGGCTGCGATTTTGTACCTTTCCTGGTTGCTTTAGAGATCAAAAGGTGCCAGTTGTCAACCCCGATAATTATTTTTGGCTTAATATCCTTGTAACAAAGCATGGGAACTAAATCTTGTAAATGAGGAAACTCCTTAATGTTTTTTATTTCAGCTGTTTGCTTAGATAATCCTAAGTCACTAATTGATCGAGCATTTTTTATTTTAAATGTTTTGGTGCAATACCGACCCTTTATGTTAAAGTCCACGTGTTGAACTTTGACCCTTTTGTTTAATCCACTGACGCAATCAAGTTGAACAAGGGACTCGGGTCCAGTTACACCAATTTGTTCACATAACTGAGAATCAATGAAAGTTGCCGTGGAACCATCATCAAGTAATGCATAAGTGTCAATACTAGAAGATGGACCTGAAATAGTAACACCAATAATTTTGAGCAAAGGCCTAAAACATTCTTTGCCGCTACATGACTCAGATGGTGAAGTTGTGTGGGCAATCTGTTCGTTTGGTTGAGGATCAATTACTGGCTCTTCGTCTGAAGAGGGTGAATGTTTATCAGAATCGGACTCATTTTCAATTATTGTATGCGCTAGTAAGAAATCTGCGTTGTGTAAAAGTTTGTGATGACGGGATCGGCAGTCGGTAACATTGCAAACCTCTTTAGAGTATTTACAAGCTTTGTAACTGTGCGAACCTCTTTTGAGACATTTATGGCAAAGTTTGTAATCTTTGACCAACTGCCACCTGTCGCCGATTGACATCGTTACAAACTTGTCACATTTTGACAAATTATGATTTTGCTTACAAATGAAACAGGCTTTTGGTTTAATCTCAGGTTGGATGAAGGTTTTTGACGGAATTTCGTGCATATGTGATGACTTAGCATTAATGGAAGAATTTTGGAAACTATTAGTGGATGTAACTGAGTGAACTTTTTCAATCCTTTTATGAATGAATGAGGGCTCAGAAATTAAACCAAACTTGAGCTGCATATCGACTTCTCGACTTAAAAATTGGGCCAATAATTCAAGTTTGGCCTTACCCTGAGGTAAGAAATGTATATCGCAGTAATCGATCCACTTACTTCGAAGCAAAGGTGTAAGTTTACCCAAAACAGATTGAAAGAGTTCCGGTGACTCTAGATAACATCTTTGCTGAAGCAGCTTAATTGTTTCGACACAGTTGCGAACTTTGCAAGTGAATTTGTTAAGGTCGCAACTATCCGAGTTTAATTTAGCCATAGCACGGACCGCAGAAATTTCATTCAGAACTATTATTTCAGACCTGCCAAATCGTAACTCAAGCGCCTCCATCACCTTGGTAGGGTCATGGGCTGAGACGAGGAGCACTGCGACTGCTTCTCTGGCTGCACCTTTGAGGGCCATGCCAATCCGCGCCAAGTTTTTGCTTGGCGAATGTGCGGTCTTGGTGTCCTCAAAAATCCTCTTGAAGGCCAGCCAATCGAGAAGTTTACCGTCGAACACAGGTAGCCGGTGATCTCCACATCTTGCACCTCTATTGCCAAGAGATGTGATAGCCTGCGCTAATAAAGATATGTCAGTACGCTGTCGTTTTATTTCACTACTTTTGTTTAAAATGTGGATAGGTATATTAGGAATGCTCGCTGTGGCAGCAGATAAATTTGGCTCTTTTGAGCTTCTCCCGTCACTTGTATTTACAATTTGGCGACATTCAACATTCTTAACAAAAGGTTGTTCAAAAATTTTAGGTTTAGATGTAAAAGGTTCTAACGCAGCATCATCTTGATTATTATTAGCGATAGCAACTGAATCTAACCAATTTTGGACTGAAGTTCGGGAGCTTCTTCGGCTCCTACCACTTTCAGACTCCAAAGATGCGAGCTGCGCTTCCAGTTCCAAGTCGGCGGCTTTTCTTTCCGAAGCTGCTGCTGCTGCTACTGCTGCTGCTGCTGCTGCTTCGGACTGAGCAATTTTCCGCGCATGTTCAGCCTGCAGTGTGAGTCTTTGAGCGCGCATTGTACCAGTTGAACGAGCTGACCTGGAAGTCGAAGCATTAGAGCCTACGCTCGAAATTGGAGCGATCGCGGCGGGTATGGACGCCACAGGATCGCTCATGTTGTCACTTTTACTTTGCTTTCCCTCGGTCTCCCGAAGTTTTGCTTGAGCCCTAGTGTTCACCATCAAATTTTAAAAATTAATTTAGAAAATGGACAAAATTTTTAAAGGCGAATGTTCGAAATAACGGTAGAAGGACCAAAATACAAGAAAAAACCATAAACTAAACACAAAAAGATCTTAATCCTAAGCCAGTTGGCAACATTCTCCCTTTTTTAAAGTAAGGGCACGACTTTTTTGAGAGGTCTTTTAAAAAGTCCTGCGGCGGTGCATATCTCAGCGACCCTGGCCACACCATACCCTCCGATGGGACAGTTACCTCACGCTAGACTCGCACATCATGAGCGGCCATTCTCGTACACAGGATTGGATTACTTTGGCCCCATTCAAGTCGCAATAGGCCGAAGACATGAAAAGCTGTTCCGTTGTCGGAGTAAATTTCAAGGGGTGTACCCCGACGAGCAATAAACCTTCTCAAACTCATCATGATATTAGAGAGATGTTCCCTCAAATTAAAATACGTGAAGAGGATAGAGATGCTCAACGTTTCTTATGGAGGAACTCGCCCAACGAACCGGTTCAAGTTTTCAGAATGTCATCTATGATTTTCGGAGCGGCTTCCAGTCCTTTTTCAGCACAGTTCATAAAATGACAACTGGTTTTAATAATAAAAACGTCAAAGACATAAAAATACAAGAAAAAACCATAAACTAAACACAAAAAGATCTTAATCCTAAGCCAGTTGGCAACAGTTATTATGTTAGATTTGTTGGCTCCACCCCATGCTGTAATGCAATATGATAATATGGACTGTGCTAAAGCGAAATAAATTGTATTTATTAGATTTTTGTCCTCTATGTGACTTGCATTTTAGAATAGCCTATACTTTAAAGCACGAATGATTTCGTACTTTTTTGCACATGAATCACTACGATCAACTAATCCTGCATCGCTTGGTTACCCTATTTGTTATACATCTAATATACCACGCCATAACACGCAGCATGACACATCAAACAAAGTGTTGACATAGTAAGAAGTAAAAAAAACACCCAAAGGGTTCGAATTAAAGATAGAATTAAAATATTAAGAGGTAAGTTATAAAATAACTATCTATATAAATAAGTACTTTTTTCTTACTAATAAGTTAACCTTAGAGATCGTTTAATAATTCAATAATTGTCTGAAAAAAAAATCCTTTTTCTACAAACTATCACCTTCCTACCGCATGACAAGTTTTAGAAAGGGACAAACGGTCTCTGTTGTAGATATCTCACTCGGCTCGTTTTGCCTTTGTGAAAGTTGCTTGACAAAATTGAGTCTTAAAACAACATATTGAGGTGTGTTCTTGTAATTTATGTTTTTTAATTTTTGCATTTTTCAATGCTATTTTTATACCTATGATAAATTTTAAATAGAAAAATATTGGAAAAAATTACCGAGACTTCTCGGTAGCTCAGTGGTTAAAGCATTGGACCGGATTTCCAAAGGTCGTAGGTTCGAGTCCCATCTGAGAATTCACTTGTGGCCGAGTTGATTTGTTCCAATATTTTTCTATTTAAAATCTATCATAGGAGTTTGTTCTTGTAAGTTAAAATTTTGGCAGTATATTACGTCCTTGTTTATTTCAGACACAATCACACACTAAATAATTTGTATCATGCCACAGGGAGCTATTGCAATTGGATATGTTAACTTATACAATTTGGAAGTACTTTTGCATTAAAATATTGATTCATAAATCAAAACTATTTCCAATAATATGTTACTTTGCAAATGTTTTATTCTCTAACCAGTCGCGTGCCGCACGACCCGAATTGGGACGTTTCAAAAATATGCGGACGTGCCGGAAGCCCACTTTGGGACGATTACGTCACGAAATTTTAGAATTCATTTTTTTAAAAAACTATTCGATAGATTTTTTTGAAATTTTTACTGAGTATCTAGAAGGCATAAAACTAAAGACGTACAGAAACAGATTTTTAAAAAAGTGAATAAAAAAATAATTAAAAATAAATACCTATTCAGTAAATAAATAAATAAATAGCGTATTTTCACAAATGTTTGAACAGTGTTAGTTTATGTTTTAAATGATAAAATGAGATAAAAAAAGAGATAATATTATATAATTAAATGTTATTAACCGTTTTAAATCGATAAATAGTGTATTTAAGTGATAATTAAAAAAAAAATACGAAAAATCGTCTTTACGCGCAATATTACGCGACAATTTTGCGCGTGCGCATGGTTATTAATTTATTACCACGTTATTTTTAATTATTTCTAAAATATTATTGTTTTAATAATTTTATTAAAGTATTAGTTTTATGTGAAAAATATTTATTTTATTCGTACCTTCGACTATTTTCCTTATTTAACATTATTTGTAACAAGGGGAAGTTGGGCAAAAAAAAAATATATTTGATGATTAATTAATAAAATATTTTGTGTCAAAGGGGGTATTTTTTTTTATTGACACCTATAGCAAATTTCCCGAATTTTTTGGATCAATAATTAGATTTTGGATAAACCTAAAAGTTTTCTTTGTACAATCCAAAGTTTGAGTCACCGATTTTTCAGTATTATTTTTTTAGTTAAGCGTGGTTTTACCCATATTTCTCGTAAACTAAATGTTTTTAATACTTGAAAATTTGTACATTTAAAGAAGAAGATCTAAGCTACAAAATAAATCTAATTTCTAAGCATTTGGTTCAGTAGAAGCTAAGAAATAAGATTTTAAACATATACGGCGCTTCAGCACAGTGATAAAACAGTTTACTTCATGACTTTTTTGTTTCAGTATTGAAATATTTTTTTTCAATAATATTCACGGTAAATCATGAACGTGAAGGTTGTTTGAAATCCAATGATCCAAATATTTTAACACAAAAATGTTCTAAAATCATTTCTACATTTGGAATTTGAAAATAAAAAGGATCCTGCTTTCATTAGCATTTGAATTTAGGAATGAGCGTGGAGTATTTTTAGGATAAGGTAGCGTAAAGAAATTAATGCTTACAAATTGAATCAAAGAGCCTAAGGTTGAAGGTCGAGATAAAACGGTGTCTTTGGTTAATGGCAAAAAGCGTAACTTCCACTTGAACCACCCATTTGAACACCCTGGGAGGTCCATAGATACTCACTATTACTTTTAAACCCCCTTGGGTCCACGGATACTCGGTATTACTCTTGGACACCCTAAACATAAAAAATAATTATGCATGGTCCTCCTTGATATAGTCATTAGCCATTTCAATGTCCCCACTGCTGGGGCACTAGCCTTCCTTATGGATGGATAAGGAGAACGGGCCATGACCCACAACGCGGGCTCAATGCGGGTTGGTGGGTTTTAACGACTGCAAAAGCAGCCGGGACCAACGGCTTAACGTGCCTTCCGAAGTATCGACGAGCTCACGATGGTAAATTTTAGGTCACCCATCCCGTGACCGACCATTGCGAAAGTTGCTTAACCTCAACAATCGCAGGCGAGCGCGCGAACCACTGCGCCACGGGCTCCTCTGATATAGACTCACAAAATAACAGGATATGCCCTTAAACGAAGTAAATACATCTTATTCCCCGTGGTACTATTTAATGTTACTACCAGTAGTTAGTTACAGGGGTAATTTTTTTCCCCTAGTACTATGATATAATACAAAAAATAGAGTCCAAATTGGGGCCTCAAGTCAAAGTACTTTAAAGGAATATCATAGTAAATTATAACGAGTTTACATAATAAAAAAATACTAGCCTTTTAACAGCTTTCTGATTCAGACGAAAGTTCATGCAGTAATTTCCAATAGAAAAATCAAATTGCGACAGCAACTAAGTTCTTAACCCAAGTAGGTAGTATCTAAATGCAATAAGGCCGCCTAAAGTGTGTTTCTTTGGTGTAATTGTTCTGTATATGTATTTCAAATCGTGTGCATTTTTTTTTTAAATATTTGTATTATTTAAAACCACAAAGTAAATATTCTTTGCTAGTAGGTAGCTCTATGCCAATGCATTTAGACTGGCTTACGTTGCCTTTAAAACAGCTTTATCTTTAAAATATTTCTCCGAGATCGCAAGGACTAGATTTATACGAACTCCTTTAAGTTTTAAATTATATCAGACACAGGAAACTAGAGCAGAAAATTGAATATAAAATAAATAAACCTTTAGTTTTCTTCGAAATAATATTTCTCAAATACTTTCAGTATGCAGGCGAACCATCTTTCACGGTTATACGAACTAGCTTCAATATTGTGGATTCACTAGAGTATGAAATTCGCGGCGGCAAGGGGCCTACCATCAACTCTATTGCGATTTATTTTAGGTTATTTTCAGGTAGTGATAGTGAGTCGCCGATATACGTGCCGTATGCCAGCATCCCACTCTCGCAACCTAAAAATAACCTAAAAAGAGTCGCAAAGAGTTGATGGTAAGGCCAAAGGTCTTATACCTCCCACTCTCGAAATCGACGATTTACTGGGCCGTATCTCTCGAAATATCCGGGATGCAAATGTTTTACGAAATCAAGTATGGTAAACCTACTTAATTTTGTAGCGAACGTGACTAAAATCGGACGAGAACTAAGGAAATGTTTTCTCTTTACACTTTGAGTGATTTGTTGTGGAATGTGTAAGGGTTGTACAGTTTTTCAGAAGATTTTTCCGTGAAAGACAAACTGATTGGAAGTTTGAGTACGGCTGTGGGTAGGGCTTAGCAAAAATGTGATAATAGGTCTTCTCTTATCACTAAGTAGTGATATTAAAGTCGTATATAATTAACCTTTATCACTGGTAGTTGTATATTTATGTTCTGAAACACGTATTAAGTGTATAAGGATAATTATACAGCTTAAACGTGATTAACCTATCACATATATGTTTACTCAGCATATATAACACAGCTGCAAATTGATACTCTTTAACTTTATTATAGAGCAATTATCTTGTACAGTAGGTTTCATGATGCTATTTAAACACAAATGTAAACTAATGTGGCTTTGATCACCACTGTAGCTAATCTATAGCTAATAGATTATACTACTAATATATCAATCGAATATAAAATAGAGCATATACTCGTAATGGTTGCCACCATTACAAACAACTTACCAAATTATTTAATATTTTTTGACGAATCAGCGCGTTCACAATTTCTAATGATAATCAAACAATTTTATTATAGAATCACAATCACTAATATATCAATTAAAAACTCGATATCAGTGTAGCTGAGACTTTTTTGCTATTTTATTGTGTTACAACTGATTCGACGTCACTGATATAACACCAAGAAGGTGATAAGAACACATATATATCACAAATATGTATCTAGTTAGCCCTAAGCACACAATACTAAAATAGTACAAATCCCTTAGTAAAGCTAGAATGGGTACAAAAACTATAACACTTAAAAGTGAAAGAAGTGGGGCCCTTACTCAATGATAGACACGTTTCTATCAAACATATACGACTGTTTATATCACCGATATACAGATAAGTTGTGTTTTGTTAGGGCCAGCTAGGGCATGTACGGAACGATCCCTCACAACGATCAATCTGAAAAGATATAGTGACGATCGATCGTTCAAAATTTGCCGCTCACACACAAAATGATTGGTCGTTACGATCGACGTTAGACTGAGACAAAAGTCGAATCGTTGATTGCAAAGAGCCACTGTCGATTCATCGTTGCCATATTAATGATTGCATGGGTTGCGTTCTCCAATATTTATTTATTTATTTATTACAAATTGCGTTACATGCCACTTAGTGACTAAACAAAACATGCGAGCACCAATTTAACGCATGCACCTCGAAAAAGGCACTGCAACGAACAGGAGATGGGCAGACATTTAGAAACTTTTATCCTCAAAGTATTCATTAATGGAATAGTAAGCTTTTTCAAGGAGCGAATGAACACAGCAATATCCCAATAATACCTGCGATCAAGTAAATCGTTTACGATCTTCACATACACTAACGATGCGTCGTTTCGATAGGTCTGAAGAAACAGTGGCCAAGGCTATCGACGTGGATTGCTCGATTCGGTTGCCCAACGACACAGCCCACATTCTTTCAAATCATTATTGTGAAGAAGCTTCCCCAGATCCAGAAGGGTACAAGTGACAAGAAGTGGACGTCTTGTTAGATTTCCTCATTTTTATCGCCCTTGACGGTCTCTGGAGGGTGGTGTAGGTGACTCTCTTCATTCATCATTATTTTTTATATATTATTATATTTTCATTATTTATTTACATTCATACATCGCACGTTCGTATACCAGTCGGGCGTTGTGTTCTGTCGCTGAAACGCACAGCACATCGGCGGCCGCTGCGCGCGCGCATGAACGCAGGCACGAAGACGTGACCGTTGTCTTTAGTTTGACGTTTTCTGCCAAGCATACGCTTTGTGGAGCAGGGGTACTAAGCCCGCCTTCTGCGCCAGAGGTCCCGGGTTCGATCCCCGGACAAGACAAATATTTGAGTGCATGAACATGTTAATTTGTCTTCGTCTGGCTGTTTAATGTGTATATTATGTATGTATATATCTGCATGAAACTTAACGTGGACTAGATAATTGGTGTGTAAAAAAAAACTATTAATCAGAGTCCACAGAATTGTATATATGTTTAAAGTCCTTACCTCAACTGACCGTATAGGCATCAAAATCGGTCAACCCTATCAAAATTAATTACATTTTAAAAAGAGCGCGTATGCAGAAGGCAGAGTTGGAGTTTACACGTCGTCGCCGCGTCGTTCAGCACCCTAATTGTCTAATTTAAAATCTATCACAATCTCTTTCAGAGGTATTGTGATTATGATATTTTCGTCTGTCATATTGCTTAGACAGTTCAATTTCGTTTATTCCATACCTTTTAAAACGCGTCCCTTTAAAACCCTTTCAAATGTCAAGTAGGTTGAGATACGGAATTTATACATATATATATATATATCATTCTGTGGATTCTGATCAGTGGTTTTGGTGTGATGCTCATTCAAACACACAGACATACACAGGCAAACAGACATTCATTCTTAAAAAAGTTAGACATCGATTCTGCTGCTTATTTTGAGAACCCTGAACATATTTTTGCAAATCGAACCAATGTACAGACACGCTGAACTTTGATTCTTATTATAAGTATAGACTAAAATAATAAAATGAAACGCACAAGTTCCTCGATCATCTTAACCCGTGGATAACAGTGTGGGTTTCAGAATGACCTAATTAATCAAAAAATTATTACAATATCAATTTAGACCCTATTGTTTAAACTGTTTGTTGTCACAAATAAAATAAAATAAAAATTGTACAAAAAGCAAATATAAACTTTAATCTACACTCAATTTTATACCTATTTTGTGTGATAAAATTTTACTGTTATTACTTCCTCCATGTGATGAGGAAACGTGGTTTACGCGGAGGACACCGTTATTTAGCCGTGTACATTTAATTTCTATTTAAAAAGCGAGCGTGAACTTGGCTTAGACTTACTCAAAAGGCAGTTTCTTTGGGTGTAAATGAAGCGCTTGAGGCTGCCTCATTACATTACGCCGGTCTTTTCTCATTTTCTCCTTTAAGATTTTATCGAAGAGCCAACGCCACTGCTTAGGCGAATGAAAAATTCCACGACAACTTTCCTAATTAATCTCTTTAGTGCTTCCGTCTAGATAAAAGAATGTGTTAAGAACTTGAATCTAAGGCATTAGTGATAAGGCAGAGAACCGTGCATTTTTTTGAGATTTCTAAAAAGCAATGTATGTTTGTTCAGAATAAATCATGCAGAAAGTTTTTTTGAGCATTTAAATAAGACCTTGTTTTGGAAAAGTTTAAGAAA
This sequence comes from Chrysoteuchia culmella, assembly GCA_910589605.1. Classification (NCBI taxonomy): domain Eukaryota; kingdom Metazoa; phylum Arthropoda; class Insecta; order Lepidoptera; family Crambidae; genus Chrysoteuchia; species Chrysoteuchia culmella. The sequence continues at coordinate 17,451,185 of OU342653.1, forward strand.
ACCAACTTTTTTAAGTTACTTGTAATAAATTTATGAATACCGTTCGCTATTTGCAAGAGCCATGTTCGATGTTCATTGTAATTGTCGCTGGCTATATTTATTTATAACGCTTAAGTTTCATTGTGAAAGCCCTTCTTTGTTTTCGAAAACAATAGACCTGTAAATTAAAAGTAGAATTCGGAGCTGTAAATAAGGTTATTTATAACTCGACAGACTGATCGAGTTCGATCACGGTTGCTAAGCAAAGCTCGGTATGGCCAGGTGTCGGATGGGTGACCATAAAGTGGCATTGCAAGTGAGCGCTTCCGTGCTTCGGAGGGCACGTTAAACTGTCGGTCTCAGCTGTTGTCTTCTGATATCAGACGTTAAGCCAAGTCAGAGGCCTTATAGGCGGCTTGACAAACTCTGACACCAGAGGTGGCCACTTGAATATTCATGATTATGAGTAACGGCCAGTTTCAATAAATCCATTCCTATAAACCTCTCGAAGTTATTTTGGACTGATTGACAAAAATATTATGTAAGCATCGAAGCTCTAGTAAACCTACCTCTTACTGAGGATACGTTCTTATCTACCGTTAGAAGTACCTAACTCAAATATAGAACAAAAAAATATGTCATTTTGTTTGTTTGTTACTCTTTCTCGCTAAAACTAACTGAAAGGATTTGGATGAAATTGGCACAGAGATAGTAGTAAACGTTGAGCTCGATTATAATTATTTTCATAAAATGGCTTTTAGCTTATGTCGCAAAAATAACCTTTAAAACAAGTGTTAAACTTGTATCTTAGTTCTACCAATTTCTTTAAAGCAAACTCTGCGTGGGAGCCCTAAAATTGTGGATTCCAGTAAAACATTCATTCCACTTACAAAAAAGTGCTATTATAATATATCAGAATATTTAGAAGATAAACATTTATTATAATTATAATGGCAATTAGGAAATAGTAAGTTAATAATTATTAATAACATAGTAGATATATAAATAAGAATATGCTGTGCCTGACAGGGCCCATAATTGTACAATAAATTTATGTAACACCTTTATCGCCATTATGGAATGCAATAAATATATTGAGTATTGAGTAAATAAATATCTCAATAAATACTTTAAATATATTTTTATTCGCAAAATCAACTAAAATACGGCTATATTTATCCCAACCAAATAAAAGACCATCACACCAAATTGACACATTTCTTTTTTGTTACTTAGTTAGGTACACCAAAGAGTTTCGATAGGTACATTACGACCTAATAAAATATGTAAAAACCAAATAGTTTTTATACATTCTTCAACAACAAGCTTAAATTATAATATATTAATTGCAGTTTCAAAAGTTAGCCTCTGGCATTCCAAATGATTACATTTAAATAGGGCCTAAATATTAATCTACACCCACACAAAAAAAATTAAATACATCACTGTAATCTAACCAAAACAAAATGAACGTAGGTTATTGAAACGTTCTAAAAAAAAACACAAAGACATTAAAACCATCTTTGTAGCATAATTGGTTAGTGTATTGGGCCGTACTCCCAAGGATGCGGGTTCGAATCCCGTCAGGGCGACATGAGACTGGTTGCTTTTTTCTAGTATATTTTCTTGTTTAATATTTATCACATTAAAACCACTTTTACATTTCACAAAGCATTATCTTATGAAAACCTTTTCAGGTGTAGGCAATTTCTAATAACTTTTGAACAAGTTGCTGATATAATAAGGTTCACATTTCCATTTCCGTCACAAGCGCTTTTAGATGCGAACGGAAAGGTGCTGGAAAAGTTAAGACAACATCAAACAGGGTAAACAGAAGCAAACGATAAAGTTACTAGGGTAGAGATTTTGTTTGGCTATTGCAAGGTGCCAGTTGTTTAGCCAGAGATATGGGACCCGATCGTAAAGAGAAAACATTTTTTTTTTATATATTTTTAAGGCGATTTTCACCAATTGCCACAAAATACGTTTAGCTCTAAACATAATATAGAACTTCGCTGTCACATATTACTTTAAACGAATTACTGAAATGACAATGTCATCTATAATAATTATATTATAAAGAGGAAAGATTTGATTGTTTGTATGTTTATTTGCATTGAATAGGCTCCGAAACTACTGAACGGATTTGGATGAAATTTGGTACACAGAAAGTAGATAGCCTGGTTATGAACATTGGACTTTTTATCCCGATATTCCCTCGGGAACTGGAACCACGCGGGTGGAACCGTGAGCGGCTGCTAGTTTATGTTTAGCTCATAAATGTGTTTAGTAACGTTGGTGAAAGTCTAAGTCTACGTTTATTTTTTTACACAGAACGGGGACACTCTTAGCTTTTATCATAGCGAGTTATTTAACGATAAAGCTGAAGACTTGTACTACATGTACTTGTGTATTTAGTATTCTGTGGCTGAAGATGTAATCACGCTACGCCCGGAACCTTTAACCACTGAGAAATTGGCTATTGTTGCTAATATATATATGTCGCAGCCAAATGGTTAAATCAGCCGTTCAATTGGAGATCTAGCCCGTTAATTAAACACCGGCACTCAATTGAATACCTAGGCCGATCGTTGATTGAACCCGCATCACTTAGTGTAAACTAGTTGGCTTATTATAAGTTAGCCCTTTGAGGATGGCGGACGTAAAATCAGCCAAGTGATTTAAATTTAGATTAATTCTTTGCCACTGCGGCACTGGTAGTCACGAAAACAAATATGGCGTCAGATAGCTCGCATCAGCTGGCAATTTTATGTGCTTTTTTCGTTTCAACTTATTTTAAAGTGATATATTAAACTCAATAATAATATAAAAAAATGTCTGATAAAAATGGACCTGATATTGCACCGCCCGGCTACAAGTTTTCATAAATAGTTTGAATCTAGAATAACATCTCATTTCATGAGACGGCTAAATATGACGTTCAGCCAAGTCGTTAAACGTTTCATTCAACGACTTGGCTAGTTGTCCCTTAGCCATTTCATAGAGTGCCGGCGTTTAATTAACTGCCGCCTGCTTGTGACCACGGCTGTAGCAACACAGCCGAAACATCAAGCTATAAGTACATATGTATTGCATATAAAGTGTCGCGTTTGAGTCCGGCGGGGCTATTACCTATCTTTGCAACAGCAACGCAACAGCAGAAATTGCGCGGTAATTGCTTTACGTCACTTATCAACACGTCGTATCATCGGCACGTGCGGCCTCTACCGAACAAACGATGAATTTCAATGTACATTCATTTAGTTCCTGTTATTGCTACCAAATTGTTTTTGGCGCTAGTTAGACGCGGCGTCTCACTCTCACACCTAAAGCGCGAGAAAGTGAGACGCCGCTATACGAACCATCAGCGAGCGATTATTAGCCAGCAATCACAAACTTATTTTGACGTTCCGCAGCAACCGCGCGACTTCTGCGCGATAATTGCTCATTTTTAGGTAACAGCCCCGTTGTTAATATTTATAATTATAATGGAACGCGAAAGTTTAAAATCTTATATATAGACTGACTTAGGTTTCATTACTAGGAATGAAGATTTTTTTTTACCTGTTAAGTATATTTTGTTATTGCATATATTACGCAAGTACAAAATGTATTGAAATATATATTTTGAAAAAAAATAGATAATTACTATTTTTCCATTAATATAACAATATTTCTTCTTATGAGTGAAACTACGGAATCCGCAGAAGTTGTCAGCATTGATACAGATATTTTATTACGTCAGTTGTCTAGAATCAAATCTTTCTCTAACGATGATGCGATTGTAAAAATGCGCTATCCTTATTTTACTTAACGTAATTTGCGTTATAATTATAATTACAAATCAGATAATGTAAATAAAATTAAACTGGATAGTTATAGACCTAATTTAATTCATAAAGCTGGCTGGCATACACAAAAAACTTTATCAAAGCTAAACATATGTTTTAAAATCCAACTTGATTAATAAAACAATTGCTTTTATTACCCTCAATTACTACAAAATAAATTTTAAACAATTTAAGGGAAAAGTCCCGCATTAATTTACTAAGCTGATTCTGAGCTATATCATAAATCTTCTCAGCCACAATTGTTAGCACTTAAATTAAGTCTACTGAATGGCATAATGTTGAAAATTCTAGATAAATTATGCGGTTGTTAGGGTTCCGTAGCCTAATGGCAAAAAACGGAACCCTTATAGATTCGTCATGTCTGCCTGTCTGTTTGTCTGTCTGTCCGTATGTCACAGCCACTTTATTTCGTAACTATTAAGATCACGCAGTTGAATCTTGGTAGATGTATTGTGTAAACCGCTTTACGATTTTCACACCAAAATAAAATAAATAAAAAAAGGGGGGGGGGGGGGGGGGGCAGGGCTTCCCATACATGAAAGTGAAACTGTAATTTTTTTCGTCGAACCCATATATGCGGGGTGTCGATAGATAGAATATTAAAAATTACATTGAGATTCCTAAAACGATTTGTTCTCAAAGTCAACCGTTTGAAAGATGTACACTTCCAAAGTGGTAAAATGTGTGCCCTCTAATTTTAAAACTAAGCGTGAAAAATCTACAAAAAATATATGCTGTAGATCTTAATAGAAACTTTCAACGACAATTCTTTTGTTTTAGAGATGTAGCACATTTTCCGTGACGTTTTCAAATATAATTTTGTTGTTTATACAAAAACTATGACAAAACAAAGTTATTTTTGCGGACAAAAAAATGTTAGTGGCATTTTGACTACGGAACCTTAAACTGCGCGTAGCCCGACACGCACTTGGCCGATTTTTTTTTTCAGTTCAGCTATGCAAAACACGAAATTGGAGTTTGACATGTTGTGAATTTACAAACATGGCAATTATTTATAACAATTTAATTTTAACTATAAAAAATGCGACGACCAATTTTAAACACTAAGGGCCGATTTTTACCACCTACAGATAAGTTCTGTATATAGCCTTCTTTATAAAGGCTTACTCATTCTTAATCGTTAGATTAAAAAGAGGCCTAAGATGGAGCGAGCTTGCCTAGAAAAATTCTATTCACTCAAGCTTTAAATATATCACTCGGAAATACAGACACAGGCAGGGAATTCCAGTCTTTGGCTGTGCGCATAATATAAGATGAGGAAAAGTGCTTTGTACGCAGACGTAAAATATCAACTAGGTAGGTAGCCTGCCCGCCTAGTCTAAGGGGTGATTGCGAACCCTACCCCCCGTGACCAATGGCGGCCTGGAGGGCAAGTACTAGGAGTTTTAGTTGGTAGTACTCCAGGTGAGTCCAACTCCAGAATCGGGCGAGGGATGCGTAAGCATTTCACTTAGTATACAAAAAAAATGTAGGTAGCAGGACTCCCGGTGGTAAATAGTATCTGGCGGGATGAGCTCATGCTGCTCCTTTAATCAATATCTTTTATGACAGTTGTAATAATATGAAAAATATGTCAAATTATCGTATACGTAAGCTATCCAGAATATATCAGTCGGTGGTGAAACCGGCTTTAAACATTTTAAACTTCCATCATGCTCCTTTAAAAGTTATGTACTACATAAACACTTCATTTTCAATTAAAAAAAAGTTTATCATTTGTAATTGTTTGTAGATATTTAGATTAAAGATTTGTATTTGTTTTTACTAATGAGTTCATTACCTTGGCCTAGCAATCCCAATTTTTTCTTTTAAAAATCCAATCCGAATTGTTATAGTTTATTTAAAAAAAAATAACAAGGTAAGGTAAGTCAAGGTAGATATTAGCCAAGAGAATTTAATACCAACCGATGAACAATATGCTTTTGTTGCCAGTGATTTATACGTACTTATAACCAGTTTGTATGGCTACCAATATGTGGGTATTATCCGGGTTCGAAAGTGGCGGGAAATAATGTAACGTACAATGAACAACCATCAGCAAGACCTAGCTATACGGAAATAGTCCTTATTACGTACGCGATAAAAGCGCGCTTATGACTGGATGCTTAATATCAAACCATTACACAGCCTTGTGCTCTCCTGATATCGGGCGTAGGTTGATCCATCCATAACGAAAGCCAGTGCCCCAGCAGACGAGACGTTAAAATGGCTGATGACTAAAATGAATTAGTGAAATGAATTATTTGATAGAACCATGAGTTTATGCGAAAGAAAGTTTGAAATTTTTGGGTTCATATTATGAGACCAAACCAAGTCAAGACATAGTTAATATTATACGGACTAAAATTACCTATAAATGTATAAAATTCAATGTCCTGACTGACTTATCGACTGATAATCAACGCACAGCCTAAACCGTTAGGTCTAGAAACTCCAAATTTGTCACATATGCCCCTTATGAGGTGCAGGGATGCAAAGAAAATATTTTTCGAAATTCAACCTCTAAGGGGGTGAAAAAGGGGATGAAAGTTTGTATGAAGGTCTGTCAGTTTTGATCATAGGATCTTCAAATGTTGTATTTAGGTTGTCAATTAAAAATGAGTATTGACCTATTTCGACGTTTTTGAAAATTCTACCCCCAAAGGGGTGAAAAGGAGGGATGACATTGTGTAAGAAAAGTCCTTTATCTTCAAAGTTATACTGTTAGGGACTTCAAATTTTGTATTTAGGTTGAAAAATAAAAACATTGTTTTACCATTCTGGGCATTTTTGAAAAATCCACCCCCAAAGGGGTGAAAGGGGGATGAAGTTGAGAATGAAAAGTCCTTTATTTTCATAGTAAAAGTCATTTGTTTTTTATTAGGCTTATAGTTGGAAATAAAATATAAAAAATCCCCCTCTCAAGAAATCAACCCATAAGGGGGTAAAAAGGGGTAAATAATGTTAAAATCGAAATGGGTGTTGTTATGGGATGTCTATTGCAAAAATGTCATCGATTATGAAATCCGATGCTGTGAACATGAATCAACCCTTAATGGTTTGAGAAAAAGTTTTAAAATTTGTATAGAAAAGTAATGTAAAATAGATATAGCTACTTTTTTATTTTAAAGCTTTGGAGCATATTCTTCTACTATTAAATTCATACTCATCCATGCAATTATAATAGGTTTTTACCTATGAAATTGCCAATTATTTTCTTATACTTCTAGAGAACCTCACTACTTTTATAATGAAAAAATGAAAACTGACTTCAAAAAACTAAAAAGCAAAAAATATGCCTTTTGGAGTCGGTGGCGGCCAAGACATTCTACATTTTATTTCTCTTGCCCTGGCTGGCACCGACTCTAAAAGGCTTATTTTATGCTTTTTAAGTAGTTTTTGAAGTCGGTTTTCATTTTTTTATAAAAAGTTTTTTATTTCACAATTTTTAAAGGTAGAAGTCACCAACTTACACTAATAACTTTATGTCAATATGCTTTTACAAAATACTTTTCCCGGTGCAGGGACGTTAATAATTGAGGAGTTCTCCTGGTACTTCATCATCAGCTCCACCTAATCATCTGCATTGAGACGAGCATAAATTGCTTATGAACCACATTAAAGTCATCGTATCGCTTCCGTCAAATGCTAAGTATTTAATAGTTCCGATGACCATTTGTGGTCTTCATCATCAGTTCCACTCCACCAATTGGTGTTTAATCGAAGTAAATACACACGTTACTTAAGAAAACATAGAAATAGATATAGGTGTGCCTATAATATTTGAAGAGAGTTCCCTCGATTTCACCAAGATCCTATCATCAGATCCTGTTTTGACTATAATGAGATTAACTTGAAAGTAAAAAAAAAACTTCAATAAAAAAAATATATATTCAAATCAGTTCATAAATGACCGAGTACTGAGGTAACAAACATAAAAAACAAAACATAAGCACGAATTGATAACCTCCTCCTTTTTTGAAGTCGGTTTGAAATACATCAATTGCTTGATTTTATATTAAATTAAGATTATAACACTCAATAATAAGTAATCATAAGTTTTTTTATTTTTATATCTTATACGATAAAAAATACTTCGAAAGGTATTCATTTTATAAAATGTAATTTCTAAGATACTCATTATTTATAAAATAAAAATAAAGCATTAGATTGCTCAGTCATCATACAATCATTCATCATCATCAGCCTGTGAACAACCACTGCTGGACATAAGCCTCTCCTAGCTCACGCCTGTTGTGGCGTACATAGGAGGTTATTAGCCTACTGCTACCACGCTGGCCAGACGGGTTGGTAGAGGGTTTGTTTCAAGTTTTCCTTCTCTAGTGTTTAATGTGTCGAGCCTCTTAGTCGACTCTTACGACATCCCAGGCATGTAAGGGAGTGGTTCTGTGAGTCTTCATACAATGCTGGTGCATAAAAAAATTTATGCACCAGCATTGTATGAAGACTCACAGAACCAGTGAGTATGGAAAACGAACTTTCTTCGAAATTCTTCAATCTTGATACAAATCGGCAATTTCATAGGTAAAGGCCTATTATTATAAATGCTAATATATGCAAATATATTATGAAAGACTGCACGTCTGTCTGGCTGTACCTTTTCACGCGTAAACCACTGAATCGATTTTAGTGAACTTTGATATGGACGTAACTTGATATCAAATACTTTTTACTCTGATAAATGGCACACTTACGGTATATCAATACTCAGCTGAAATAAATACGAAAACCCATTTTAATAATAACAATTGATATTATTACATTCAGTGAGATCAAAAGCCCAAACCCTTTTTACCTTTCCACACAGGAAACTATAAGGAACACGCAAAATCCAACCAAAAGTAATTGGCTTCATATTTTCCATTCCTTCAGTTCAATCGCTACACAACTTTTCTACTTTTTCTGACAATCTTCACATATTTCTGTTAGGCATGTACTTTTGTCTAACAAATGTTGAAATAAATTCTATACAAAACAATAGAATATTATTTTATAAAGGACTGTTACTTAAATTATTTTACCTATACACATTTTTAATATTGTTATTTTAGACAATAGTCTAGTAGAATGTGTCTTTTTAATGTTAAGTTTTGAAAATGTGTGGGATTTGACAGCGTAAACGTAATAGTAACATGTGTAAGTGTGTGTGTAAATAATTGTAAATTATGCACTTACCTTGGTTACGTTACATAACAATAACAACAATTACTGGTTAACACGATGCGAGTTCACGCACGAGAAATGCTTTCTAGATGATTCTCGAAAGCTCGCATGAACATAACGGAAACGAACGCAGCACGATCGCTTCACGAATGCTAGTTGTCTCGTTCGAGAAGGCAGCATGCTTCTCGTGCGTGAAATCTCGCATCGTGTCCACTAGACATTAATGACATGACAATAAACAACCATTTATTTATATAACGAAGGCAGAATTTTTAAAAGCCTTGTTTTATTAAGCAAAACATTTTTGCATTGTTGAATACTTTTTTTTCTTTCACTCCGAAACCTTTCTATCAATCTGATTGTCCCTTTACGATTTATTTGAAGGTTATCTTTCCAAACGAACTGTCTTCAAAACGGAATTTAGCCGTTTTACAATTAAATTAAGCTCTCCAACGAGTAACGTTACTTTCGTAATTGCAGAATGGAGTTATTTTGACAAAACCTTTTTTGTTATTGAATTAACATCAAAGGAATGGCAGTTAGGAGTTTTTACGCCTTTTATTACTTAGTCCAATTACTGTTTCTTGTCGTGAGTGAGTCGTTTTATTGCTGTAAATAACGGTTTGTGTCAAACAAATTGTCGGGTATTAACTGACTGAGCACATTGTATGGCTTATTTATTAGACAATTATTTCAGCCGTGGACTATTCTTTCTAAAAATCTAAAACACTTCATAAACCTATTTTAGTTAACGAATGTTTTGTTTATTTCTTTCGAATTACAAAAGATAAGACAACTGAAATCCAGACAAATGGACAGAGTAAAGGCGATAGGCTGGCTGTCACTATTGTTTTCGAACATCTTAGAAAGCCAGAACAAAAAAAAAAGTAATTTTCTTTTAAGGAATAACACTTGGGTACCTTTTCATCCAAAAATAAATATTGTAGGGCATGAAATACTGAAAGTGTGTCTGAAACGTGTAGTCACAACAACAAAGCCAAGGCACGTGATTTCGACTTAATACGTAGGTAGTAGCTAGTACAATCACAATCACACCAATTATCTTGCCCACGTTAAGTATCATGAAGAACTTGTGTTATGGATACTAGAAAACGGATAAACATACTTGTATACTTTTTTTTTTGTAAATACATACATAATATACATATTAAACATCCAGACCAAGACAAATAGACATGTTCATGCACACAAATATTTGTCTTGTCCGGGGATCGAACCCGGGACCTCTGGCGCAGAAGGTGGGGTTAGTACCCCTGCGCCAAACAGGTCGTCAATGCTAGTACTTTACAAATACAAATATCTCTATTGTTTCATGAGTAGGTATATAAAAATTCTTAACAGAGCAAGCAGAAGCAGCTAATAGTTAAATTGTGGCAAATCGTCTATAACAGTAGCTATCGTTTGTATGTATTTAATATGTATATCCATCCATCCATCCATCATCAGCCTGTAGACGTCCACTGCTGGACATAGGCCTCTCCTAGTTCACGCCTATTGTGACGTTCATAGGAGGCTATTAGTCTACTGCTACCACGCTGGCCAGACGGGTTGGTAGAGGGTTTGTTTCAAGTTTTCCTTCTCTCGTACAGGTTTTCAATGCGTCGACCCTCTTAGTTGACTTTACGACATCCCAGGCATGTAAGGGAGTGGTGACACTTGTATTCATAATATGTATATAATATTATATATTTATATACCTATAGTACCTATTTATTTAAGTAAAGTATTGTATATGTATTTATGTTTCGTAATAGTACTTATATTTTATTTAATTACAATTAATCATTTATTCCCTATGTTGTTTTTTTACAATGCACCCTACTTCTTGTTGTCTCCACATCACCCTAAGGTTGACTGGTGGAAAATGCCTAAGGCATTAAGTCCGCCTTTGTACAATGTGCATAAAGTATAAAGAAAAAAATAACATGGTGGTAAAATAAATAATTAGTAACATCATTATAGTATTCGTTAGTTCCCCCGTAAGAACTGGCATAACTCAAAGTAAAAAAAAAACAGCTTGGCATAGCCAGCAGACACATTAATTAATTAAATATCTTTGTCATTTTTAAGATTCCGTTTCTGAAAAGGAAATGAAAAGGCTGTCTTTAAAATTCCTGGAAAAAGTCATTGGATTAAGAAGTAGTAGAAAGTAGTATGCTTTTAGCTATGGGGAAATATTAGGTCGTTCATAGTTCGTAGTAATCTCGCAACTTCTACGAGTTATTAAAAAGTAACGATATTTTTTTTATTTATACATAAGAAAAGTACAATTAAAGTGACTAGTTTCTTGTAATATATAAAATAATACAAGAACCGAGTCATAAGACACTTATTTGATTGAAATAGGCGTTCCCTCGCGGAATTTTCTAACAAACTACGGAAACAAAAATATCTTTCTGTTAGGTTTTAACTAAAAAACCTTAGACAAAAATCTATTATACATTAGTTACGTTTGTGTCCATACATTTTTTTTGTAAAAAAAGATCATTTTTATTTGCGTCTATAATAAATTACCCTAATCGTAACTAATATTATAAATGCGTAAGTGTGTTTGTTTGTTTGTCCTACCTTCACGCCCTAAGCAACCAATCGTCCTTATTTTTAACATAGAGTTAGTAGAAAGGACGGAGAATCACATAAGCTACTTTTTATCCCAATATTCTCACGGGAACGGGAACTATGCGGATGAAACCGCACGCGGGAGCTAGTTAAACTATAAGTAGCTACAGAAAACGCAATTTACTCTATTCTTCATAGACGAACGAAATATTAATAAAATATAACTTACTTGAAAACTCCTCATCAGGAAATATGACCTCCGCTTAAGAGACAAAGCAGGCGCGTGTTCCAAACATAAGACACTGCGCACGAGCAACTTATGTCTCCGCAACAAATTTGTCTCTGTCGCCGTGTTATTGCTGAGATTTCAAAGTAGCACACGAGAGCTACAGCAACACACTTTTTCTGCATACCTAAGTTTCCGCAGTCAGTAACTTTTTTGTCATCACAACAGTCTATTGCCTCAGCAGCCTTTTTGTCGTCGCAAAAGTTGCGTCACGGGGTTGCTTCCAAACCCACGAAAATAACAGTCTTCCGGCTGTCGTTTCGCCACATGCGCGAACTCATACAAGCCCGTGGACTTGATGCCAGAGACAAAAAAAAATGTTGCGGAGACATAAGTTGCTCGAGCGCGCTCTCTCTAAGCGGAGAGGAAAATCGACTTTCATAAAACCCTTATTAAGGTCACGTCCCACCGCGTGCAGTAATTCAAAAATTGTTTCTCTTCGTTTCGCATTCTTTTGAGTGGCTTAACCAAACATCAAATAAGAGCTAAGCGGATTGCCGTCGTAAATATATTCAGAGGAGACTTAAGAGAAAATTGATGAAAGTGTGCGAAGACTCGCCGAGAATCATTTTAATCTAATGGAATTTATAAAAGCTCTAATATTTGTGGAGGTAGACCGATTTTGCGATGTTTGCGGATAAATAACGAGAAATGAATTTCCTCAGTCGACTTTATTGTGTTTGACGTAAGGTTCAGATACGTGTGTACAAAAGGCCCATGTGTTGATTTATGAGATCATAGATTTCGGGTGGTATTATGTTACGGTTGTCCCGTGCCAGTTTAAAATTGGGCAATGTGATGTATTTTTTCCTTTGTCCGTTTTTAGGGTTCCGAACATCTAAAGAAGAAAATAGGAACTCTTATAGGATCACTTTTTTGTCCGTCTGTCCGTCCGTCCGTCTGTCCTCGTTTATCTCGAAAGCACGTGGAGGTATCGAGTTAAAATTAAAACCATATATTCAGGTCAACAGTCTGTTGAAGGGGTAAAAAAAACAAACTTGTAAATTAACGTAAAAAATGATAGGACCGCTTAAGTCGCAATAAACATAGATTTCGACACTCTCAAGGGAAGTACCTACCCTATGAATTTTGATTCCCTTGAGAGTGCCGAAATCTACGATGAAATTCGGCAAGTAATATCGTCTTTTACTACGAATACAGGAACAAATAAAAAAAACTATATTTTTTTAAATAATTCTTTACTGTTTGCATTTTTCAGTGCTATTTTTATACTCATAATTAAAATTTATCATAGAATATATAGAAGAATATTGGAAAAAATCAACTCGGCCATAAGTGAATTCTCAGATGGCACTTGAACCCACGACCTTTGGAAATCCGGTCCAATGCTCTAACCACTGATCTACCGAGACTTGCGGACCACTGTCGAAATTCTCCAATACTGTATCTATTTATACATATTGTATATACATTAAAAATGACGATATGACTCTGAATAGACTAAGTGAAAGTAACGTTCAAAGAAATTACAAATTAAGTGATCCAAGAATGTGAATGTAAACAGATTTACGCAAACTAATTTAAGCCTCCGAATATATTGAAATCCCCACATATTTACGCACTTACCTATGAATACTTATGGTTGGGTAATAAATGTATGTAGCTATTTATGTAAATTCGGCCCTTGTTAAAGATGTCGGCTTAGGTACGACTGAGGCCTGTTAAGTTGATAAGCTTGGCAGGTACTTGAATTACGTAACTAAATTTTGGCTTAAAATGTGTATGATAAGACCCCTATAAATATGTATGAACTATTTTGACGTCATCAGACGTCCCGTTAACGAGTAGGTACATTATTCACATTGTAAATTGGAAACGTTAACTGAATGCACTTACCTCATATTTAACCTCTCGTCTGTCGGGATTCCAGATGCAATAGAAAATCAATTTTGTCCCGCGTGGATCTACGTTCCAACGTCAAAGGGTTTACGCTGTTTCTCGTATACATAGATCAGCTATGCCGCCTGTCACTTGAAAACTGTAACATGTTTACATAAGCGGACGACACAGCCCTGCTGGTATATGGTGTTAACTGGAACTCCGCCAGGCACCATGCAGAAATCGCTCTGGCTAGTGTCAGGGATTGGTTATCTACCAATTTGCTAACTAACTAATTTGGAAAAAAAACAAATTCTCAAATTTAACATTGGCAGGTCATTAAAAGCGGTATTACCTCCTGACATTAAAATCCACGACTGTATTGACGCATGTCTTTGTAAGCCACTTAAATCAGTAACAAGTTTAAGGTATCTTGGTGTCCATCTCGACGATCGGTTTAATTGGCACGCCCAGACCGATGTCCTCACAATGAGAGTTCGAAAACTTATATACATTTAAAAAAAACTACGTCATTCGGCAAACAGGAATACCCTTTTCTTGATCTATTTCGCATTATGTCAAACGTCTTATCACATTGCAACTCTGTGTGGGGTGGCACTGACAAAACTTATTTTCTTAGGTTGGAACGTGCTCAGCGAGTAATACTCAAGGTGTTGCTTTGTAAGCACAGAATTTACTCTACTGTTAAACTATATGCAGAATGCGAGGTTCTCAGCGTTAGGCAGCTAGCTATCCTTCGAATGCTCCTGCGGAAACATTCTTGCTTGCCTCTGGCCTCTTAGGACCTGTCATGGCGCTCTTGTCTGTCCACAGGTCAAATGTCGAATATCAATACACTGCTCTCAGTGCAAAACTATATACCTATCAGGGTTCATAAAATAAGACCGATATATTCACTAACGAAACATTAACTAAAAACCGATGTTCAAGATTTACTTCTTTTCTTAAATAATGATGAGAGTGAAAATTTAATTAGATGATGTACACACACACACACACACACAAACAAACAAACACAAACACACACACGCATACACACACACATGCACACAAACAAACACAAACACACGCATACACACACATAACACACCCACACACATTTATCAAATGCTATGTACAATAGACTGTGAACTATATTAACCAGCCAATTTGTTTTTGAGAATATTATGTTTTGCTTTTGGAGGAATCGCCAGCTCCTAAGATACAGGATTAGTCATAGTTTAGGAGTTGGGGACCTGAATTGTTAACGTTGTAATTGTGACTTTTGTTTAACTCTACAATGTTATTTTTTGTTGTTAAATAAAGTTTTCATTATTATTATTATATTGTTTAATTTTAGAATGGGAATAATGGGATGGATTATGGGAGTGACGTTTTTAAACATTTCACTCTCTATTTGTACCTTTGATGCTCAGCCAACCCTGCTAGGGATTTTTTTTGAGCAATTAGCACCTTCAGCTTTATCATTACGTATTAACATCAGGTATGATGACGGCAAAGTGTTTCCCCGTCGTAGGTAAAAAAATTAAGAGATAATATCAATCTTTTTCAATTTTATAATAGAGAGGCGTAGTAATTATACTAAACAATGACGCTGATATAGATATTACTTCATCGACTTATATCCTTATGCCATTTCATCAGCTGCCCCATTCATGTACACGCGTTATAGAACTAATATACCTAGCCCAAGCAATTGTAATACGCAAAGGACAGTTAGTCGATGGCGCAGTTCAACCTCCTACTGTAGCGGTTAAGAAAATTTTATTATGCTCGGGATGGGTGCCAAAAAATTACCTTAAGTCCTTTGCAATTCCGAAGACACGATAAGACGTAGACCTCGACTGAATTTACAGTAGTTTCGACCCACCAATCCAAACTGGGCCCGCATGGCTTCTCTGCCCGTCTCCCTTATCCATCCATAAGCAACTCCCAGTAGTAGAGAATTAAAAACGCGAATGTTAAAACGAAATCCATTCGATATTTATTTATTCAAAAACCAAAAGTTTATTCTCTTATTTATTCATCGACATCGGAACGCCTATTTTTAATTATTTACATACAGAATTTCACCGAGTTGGACTTCAAAATCTATGCCAACATCTCGTGAAACCTCGATTGTGACATACATATCGATTTTTAAATAATTTACCACTTTTGACCCCTTAAGGGTGAACGGTCGAAAAATTACAAAATAAAGGACATTTCTTACACAACTTCATCCCCATTTTTTTACCGTTTAGAGGAGGAATTTTCAAAAACGGCGAGACAGGTAAATGTTTATTTTCGAGATTCTAGATAATTGTAAATAAAAAATTTGAAGATCCTAAATTGACCGACTTTCATACAATCTTTCATCCCTTGTTTTACCCCTTTAAGGGTGGGATTTCCAAAAATCCTTCCTTAGTGAATCTTTACACTGTTTTAGATATCTTTGTGCAAAATTTCAAGTTTCTAGTTTCAGCAGTTTGGGTCGTGCGTTGACCTTTGAATTTTATATACACACATCAAGACTATCTAGGGATATTATATTACATTCATCATAACTCAAAAACTATTTACAGTACAGAAAAAGTTTGTATGGGCGATAAATGCCTTCGAAATTTAAAAAGAAAAATAAAAAAATGTAAAACAAAAGAATGCATGATGATTCGAATATAACTTTCGAAAAATGTTTTTTTTCTTTTAAACAAAACAACGCAATTTTCTGAAAATTAAATTCGTTTCATCAATTCTTTAATTTAATTTGAAAGATTGTTTTGTTATATATCATGCCACATCGACACTTAACCAATTAAGATTAAGCTGCAGGCATGTTGAAAGCTGGCGCTATCCAACGCAACGCCACCAAAACGTGATCTCGTGATTATGGTCACGTTATCGTATCACGAGAGATGCTGCGAAACATCATTCTGGCAAAAAACGCGTTACCACTCTTAGACATGAACGTTTTCTACGAAATGTCGCCAGGAGACAACTCAATGTGGAAATGGCTATGGAAATGGTTCAAAGACTCATCTGACCACCAATTATTGTTAACGAGTGAGCAAACTGGGATGATAAGTTAACATGAAGTCGGTCTTCACTCTCGCACTCCAATTCGAGTTCCAGCTTTGCAACGTGGCAATCGTGGACGAAGACTTTTATGGACTCGAGAATAGTTGGCATGGAGTGCCGAGCAGTTGTCGCGAGTGCAGCCAGAACTAAGCACTACCGAAAAATATTTGAACTAAGCAAAATGTTATTTCCCTGTACGTATTTACGAATACTCCGGAACTCTTACCCCCATATTCTAAGTCGTTCCTCCAAAACTTTTTACACTCCACTCAACCTCGTCGTGGGTAAAAATGGTAGTGTGCGCTAGGTCTAACACGGAGTTATGACTTAGAATACCGATTTCGAGGAATATTTCGAAGAGGTTTTCAATGAGGTTTCGTTAAGTCGAGGACGAGTAAGTTTTGGAGGAACGACATAGAATATGGGTGTTAGAATCGGAAACACCCTCATAATTTTCTTTAAAATTATTTTAATCTAGTAAAAATCTTCTTGACTTTGCACCAAACATTTTGAAACTTAATCCAAAAAGATATCCTGATTAAAAATATGTCATGATATTATACATGAATATTATATCTTGGAATGATTATATCTTGGAACCTTCCACGTCACTGGCACAGTACATTTATAGTGGTACAGAACGACTTAAATATAGCTATGTGTTGGTGCTTTCGTCTATTCTGCTTTAGAGAGGATGTTATGCAGGAGTACTTCAATGATTCGTCTTATTGAAAATTTATAATATAACGTATATTTCAAAAACGAATAAAATACCTATTGAAAATAGAGGTGACGCTTAGTGCTACGGTTCGGAATTTGAGTCGTCGAATAAATGCCCGCCACCGCGCCGTCACCCGCTCCTGGCTTCACGCTGGTCGCGGTCGATGCGAGCTTCGCAACGTTTCCAGTGGTCAGCGGGCAGTTTTTAAGAAACGTCAAGATTTAGATATACACAAATAACATGGGTAGCCTTATGTGCATGGCCTACGAAGTGACTGTGTGCCGCATGTAAAAGCATGCTTATAGAATAGGTGGCCATATTGGGGTATATCCGAGATGACCACGCGTGTAGCAATGACATCACTATTTGACAGGGTAAGTTGCTGCGTTTTCCGTGTATCTACGACACACTTAGAAACTAAGGACACAAGCAGTCGATATTAATAAATGGCCGTGAGATACAAAAGTACCTACCTTCATTCTAAAGGCAGTTCGTAACGCTGTCTAGTATAGTATTATAATATATCTTTGGTAACCTTCAGTGTAATATGTAAGTGGTGACACTTAAGATCTCCAGCTCACGCTAATAATTACATCATAATACGACTGGGCTGAGATACTACAGTAACATTTACTATGCTGGCTTCAATAAATTATGTTGATTACAACGTTGCTCATGCAACCCACGACACATTGTAAATTTGTTACGGTTTTTTTTTCCAATTACTATAATGTGTGTTTGCTTATCTTATAGTACTTAAAGTTAAACGAGAGACACTGAAAAAGAAGACATTTCAGTGTCAGTGTCGTCTAAAGCACAAGGTACGTTAGGCGGCGTTGCAGGCCAAGCAGAGAGACCACTCAGAACAAAGGCAAATGCCATTTTTCGCATGCACACATCGACGTTACGTTTACAGGAATTCTCATGATTCGAGCAATAGTAGCACGAAAAACTAATGAGGACGTATCGTCAAAAAATCTATGACATATTGAGCAGTGTTCCTACCGGACGTAAATTGAACTGCATTTTCCTATACATTTTAGACGCTACGTCATCAATACTTACTCGTTAGTTTTCATATTCATAGTCGAAAGCGAGCGGTGTTTCTGCTAACTTTTGTATTTTGTATCTGAAGTGAATCCATCTGAAATTATTTATCTTGCTTGCCACAAGAATAATAAATTGTACTGTCCTCTTGTTGAGGGCAACACTTCATGTGTGTATGCATAATATATGAAGCTGATGACGTTACAACATTTCACGATGTCAATAACTTGTTTTGTACCAAAATGCAAGAATATATTTTCATTCTTGTGGCGTGTAGAATAGAATTCGTTTGATACGATCAATTTAAGGTTTATATTTAGTTTACTACATATTTGCAACACCTATTTGCTTATCCTTCATCATAAATAGCTGATGCAAATAAAGATAATGCTGAAGTAGGAATCGCGCATCTCTCGGACTCCCCATCACGTAAAATATATTGGATATAATTATTGTTGCTTGTGGAAACATAAAAGGAACTTAAAAAATATTGTTTATAGTCCATTTTGTATGCATCACCATTTTTTATATTTATTGAATAGTTCACGGAGATTTTACGGCAAAGTTTCGCAACAAAACATGGTGCTGTCGCGTCCGTTAAAAATCCGTTTTCAAAGTAAAAAAAAATGTCGGTTGAACTATATCAAATGAAATTCTTGGAACGATTATCAATCGTTTTTCATTTATTACCTAGATTTTTTGAGGTTCCCCCTATCTGGCAGAATCTCGATGCGCAGAAACTTATTTGGTATTACATACTCGGCAGAATATTATTCAAACAAATTTATTCAGGCCGAAGAATTATTTAGCATAATTGTTGATTGACAGAATGTTTATATGTCCGAATTTACAATGGCATACTGTTAAGATTACAGAATTTTATTTAGCATAATTACCTTTGGAATAATTTTATTTTGCATCATTTTGTTTGGCATACCTTTTATTTAGTACCACGATTATTTGGTATAACTTCACTTGGCATACTACGAAGAATTTCATTTGGAATAATTTCGTTAGGTTTCTAATGAAAATGTCTAACAACTTATAATAAAAAAACATTATATAATTTCATTTTATATATTATAAATAATACATAAATATATACAAATTGTGCTATGTTGTGCTATACTAGCCAATGACAGACCCAAATCGCTGTAAAACCGACTACACGCATTCTTGTATGCCTACCCCTAGAGTGTTATTCAAGCTCGCATAGGCGCGGAGGGGCAAGGCGGACCGCGAGTTGAAGAGCAGGTGGTATTAAGGAAAACCTGCATGCTTGTTTGCATGCCTGCTCCATGCTTGCTAAATGCTTGCTGCATGCTTGCTACTTGCTTGCATGCTAGGTGCATGCTAATTGTATGCTTGCCAATTATTGAACCAGAAACAGTAGTTTGAACTCGATACAAGTAGCGAGCAAGCACGCTTGGCAGTATATCCATAATAATTAAAAGCAGAATCATCATTTGGCAGAATGTTTGCGCATTATAATTACTATAGCCGTGAAATTTCTGTCAAAAGACGATCCTTCCTGTAAAGGTTCTGCCAAATGATGATTCTGCTTTTTGATTATTATGAATAAGGAAATTTTGCCTTATGATGATTCTGCTTTACAAAATTATGCGTTTTGAATACAACTTTCTGCGTAATGAGGTTTATGCCAACAGAATAAAATTATGACTTACAAAGTTCTGCCAAAAAGGGTAGACCCTTTTTTGTGTTCAAGAGCAGTGACATTTGCATAAAGAAATAAAAATGCTTTTGTTAAACTCATTGAAACAGATTCAATTTATAAGTAGAAATAGGAACTACACTCATTAAAAAAGCAGGACAGAAACAAACTATCTTAAAACTGCCTTTGTTCCGAAACAATTCTAAACCGCTGAAACTGAACTAATCCAAGCCCACACCACTAAATTTAGGTTCTCACTAAAATTACAAGGAACCAAAGAGGAGCGCTTCGTGCTCTTTAATCGTTGCAATTACAACCATATTACTCGCCTGGAAGGTTGCTGAAAGGAATTAGGACTTAATTAACGTGGAATGCTTAGCTTCACTGAACTAGCTCTTTGGAGGGTGATATATTTTTATTTAGTACTAGCTTCCACCCGCGGTTTCACCCACGTGGTTCCCGTTCCCGTGGGAATATCGGGATAAAAAGTAGTCTATGTTACTCTCCGTGCTTTCAAATAACTCTATGACAAAAATCAAGTCGGTTAGTTGAAATAAAACAACTTTTACGCGCTATATTTCCACGAACTAAGTTGTAAATGTCCGTATTTTTAGGTTTTTAGGGGTTTTTTGATTTTCCCGACGTTTCGGCACCTTTA
Organism: Chrysoteuchia culmella; assembly: GCA_910589605.1. Lineage (NCBI taxonomy): Eukaryota > Metazoa > Arthropoda > Insecta > Lepidoptera > Crambidae > Chrysoteuchia > Chrysoteuchia culmella. Next base: position 17,472,080 of record OU342653.1, read on the forward strand.
CAGCTGCCGTGGTCACGGGATGACTGGCTACTTATAAGTCTACCCTCGAAAAGTTAATTTATTTTCGTTCGGATACGGTTAGACATTTACTATGGCACAAATTATTATTGATTTGATATTTTGATTTAATTGTTATTTTAATTCTTTATTATTAAGAAAAGAGAAAACTGACTCTACTGGCAGTTCACAAATTGGGAGGACCTTCGAAGAAAGAAGCTGCCAAGAAAACTTCGAAAGCGGGCCGACCTCCACCTTTATAAAGAAATTAAGATATGTTGTCTCCACCTTTACTTTTTTATATTTATTCGGTATATTTATTCGGTTAGTTGTAAAGGAAGGACAAATAAACACACTTTCGCATTTATTATATGAGTTAGGATTAGGATTAATTTTAACGTAGTAGCTGTTAGAAACAATGAATTTAGCTTATGGCAACACTTTTTCCACGTCATCAGATAAGTGGTCCTTTGAGCCGGATCACTAGTTTGATGCAATACGCTATTGAAAATTAAAGATGGTTTATTGGTGAACAAAATATTATATTACAGGTTCATAAGTGGCTGGAACCAACCTATTAAGTATCAAAGACAAATGTGCCAGGAGGTGCCAGGAGGTGGAAATGTGCTCCGCTCTTCCATAACATAATGACATCTAAGTAATACACGCTACTTTACAATATCATCAAAGAACATTTTCCGTAATACAAGTAGGTATGTGTGTGTTGTGTGAGCAAATAATAAATTGAATTAAATATGCTTTAAACAATCAAATGAATTAATTTATTTCGCAGTACATTTGACAAACATAATAACTCAAGTAGAGATATGGCGTGAAACGTGTTGCTAAAACCTAAAAATGTTGCTGTTCAACATTTTAAGATATGTATGGATATGTTTAAAAAAAAAAACGAGAAAATAGCATAGAAAATGTATGGAATTTCTAAAAAGGAAAACTCTGATCCTTACGTCTTTTCAAATGTTAATCAGATCAGTTCGGTATATGCATAGCAATCTGGATCTCCTCCATTCACTCCCTGGATGGCCAACAACAGATCGGAGCTCGGTCAATTCTTGGCGCAGAACCAAGCCTTCAAAGTTACCTCGATTGTATGAAATTCGGCTAGTGTCGTTAATTACGTTTTTTTTTCATAAATTTTCCACATTGAAGGTATTAAAAAAAAACACATCTGCCAAACTGCGTAACAGTTTGTCGGCAGCAGCTCTCGTGGATACAGTTTATGTACTTATTTACTAACATAATATACTGTTAGGAGTCGAGAAAATAGGAGTGGGGAATACCCGCACTTTCTGTATAAAAGCAAGACGCGCAGCTGCTTGCGCTCACTTTGTTGCTGAACATCAGACCGGTCGGACGTGCTGCATTCGTGGTGATATCCCATAGTTTCCCTGCTATTATTTTCTAATGTTATATTTGATTTTTGAATTGTGTTTATTTCGTTCTTTTATTTTGTTGTAATCTTTAGGTTAATAAAAGTTGTTATTTTTTTAAGTGATTTCCCTACTGATTTCCAAAATCAGAAGTGGGATTAGTAAATTCACTCCCACATACGTTTAATTTTCAATTAAGTTCTTTATTAAGTAAAACTTTTGTTATTGTGGTTTTCTGCAAAAAAATATTAAACTACCTGCGTTTAGAATTCTTATTAAAACAGTGATTTTAATCCTTGTGCCTGTTCGTTTTTGTTGTTTGTGTGCCAATGGACAGGTCCAGTCGCTACGAAATACGCGGCTCGCGTAGCCAAAGTCCTCACGACAGGCGGCGGCGTTCTCACGATCGGCGCTCTCGTGATTGGCGCTCTCGCGACCGGCGTCCTCATGATCGGCGTTCGCGCAACCGGCGTGCTCGTGGCCGCGGTTCCCGCAGCCATTCAAGGACACCTGCGACGCCAAGGAGACGACGTAGCCGCAGTCGCAGCTGCATACGGGTACGCCGGGACTCCAGTGCTGATCGTCGGACACCGGCGGGCTCCCGTGACTCCGAGCCACTTGAAGCCATCTTATCGCGTCTGGAGGCATTGGAGGGGCGCTCCCGCGATCCTGATTCATCTGTTAGCCGAGGTACAGAACAAATCGTAGAGGCGATCCAGTCATTGAAAACCGTGAGTTCTCAGCATTACTACGTTTCCAATTTTGACCCGAGCATACACGACGTTGTTGTTTGGTGTGCCGAGGTTGATAGGGCCAGGGTTTTGAATCGATGGGATGATTCTGAGTGTTTGTCACGTATCGGTAATTGCCTTAAGGGAGACGCAAAGTCTTGGCTCAACGAATGGGTGACCGATGACCGATCTTGGTCTAATTTTAAGAACGATTTTAAGCCATTGTGTATCAGACGTATTGATTCAGCGGGTATTTTGTATGAGGTTTTGTGTACAAATTCCGATAAGTTCAATACTTATGCTGACTATGCAAGAAAATCCTTATTACGTCTGCGCATTGTTAGAGGACTTAGTGATGACTTAATAACTGAAATTGTATTAAGGGGTATTAACGACCCGCATGTTAAGGCAACCGCCACGAATGCCAATTTAAAACCTAACGATTTAGTTAATTTCTTATCTACATTTACAAAACCCGCTAAGGCCTCTAACAATGATTCTCGCCCTAGCCGCCCATTAGTGACCAGTAAAAATAATGACCGGTTTTCTAGTTTTAAAAGACATACACGGCCTACCGGCCCGAGGTGTTTTATTTGCGGTGACCTTAACCATAAACAAAATGAATGTCCTAAGAAATCTAAACCTGAGCATACCGATAATAGTGTCAAAAAGGAATCTAAGAACCACAAAAGTACGATCTCTTGCGCGTATTGTAAGAAACTAGGGCATGATATTTCTTCTTGTTTCGCTAAGCAGCGAGTTGATCAACAAAAAAGTAAAAATAATGTTAACTTTTGTACAGCTGCCACCCAAGAGCGCAACGATGTCGTAGTTGGGGTTGTTCAGGGTATCCCGGTAGATATACTGATAGATACTGGCGCTATTGGTGTCTCACTCATATCTTCAGAAATAGTTAAACATTTTTCTTGTAAATATAAACCAACTGAATCACAAATTAAGGGTGTAGGCGAGTCGATTATTAAAATTAATTCTTACGTCACTTTAGACATTGAGTTAGATGGTGTGTCCCTTGAAGTGGATTTGTTAGTAGTACCAAGTGAATGCATGAATGCACCCGTTATCATTGGAACGGATGTACTAAATAGGGACGGTATTACCTTTATACGTACAAAGAATTTGCAACGTATCGTGCGCGTCTCGACCCCCAAGGTGGTGTCGGCTGTGGAGTCGAATGAGCGTCGAGTTATTAACACAGAATTAGTCGGTGATGATCTGTCTAGGCTAAAATTCATTCTCGATAAGTACTCACAGTACATGATTTCGGGTACTGCCACCACTACTGTTACTACTGGCAGTATGCACATCCGACTCAGCAGCGATGCCCCTGTTTATTACCGCCCTTATAGGATGTCACATGACGAGAAGCTAAAAGTCCGTGAAATAGTAAATGACCTTATGTCAAAGGGGATCGTGCGCGAATCGGAGTCTCCTTATTCAAGCCCGGTGCTTTTGGTTAAGAAGAAGGATGGCTCCGACCGCATGTGCGTAGATTTTCGGGCTCTAAATAAGATCACGGTTAAGGATAGATACCCGCTGCCCCTTATCGATGACCATATCGATCGTTTGGGCAGCGGTAGGTTCTTTACCACTTTAGACATGGCCACTGGCTTCCATTAGATAAGGTTAGACGAGGAGTCTGTTCCACTCACTGGTTTCGTGACGCCTGAGGGCCATTTTGAATATGTTAAAATGCCATACGGTTTGGCAAATGCTCCCATAGTTTACCAGCGACTTATATGCCAAACTCTACGGAAATTTATTGATGAAGGAAAGGTTTTGGTGTACATCGACGACTGCTTAATCATTCATCATTCAGTTGAGGAAGGATTGCAGACATTAGATGAAGTTTTAGCTACCCTAACTGCGGCTGGCTTTTCTATTAATTTAAGAAAGTGCTCGTTCATGTGCACCAAAATCGAGTACTTAGGTCGCGTGATATCGAATGGTGAAGTCCGGCCCTCTAAAACCAAAATTCAGGCACTTGCAAATGCTCCTTCTCCTCAGAACGCGAAACAAGTTAGGCAGTTTTTGGGCTTGGCAGGGTACTTTCGGAAGTACATTGCCAATTATTCTGCCAAGACTGCTTGTATCGCGCGTCTTACCCGTAAAGATGTGCCTTTCTGTTGGGGACCTGAACAGGAACGCGTGCGCCAGGAAGTCATTACGCATTTAACCTCAGAGCCGGTATTGGCAATATTTAATCCCGCACTACCTACTGAAGTCCACACGGATGCAAGTAGTATCGGTTATGGTGCAGTCCTGTTGCAGGTTCACAAAGACGGTACCAAACATGTGGTGGCCTACTACAGCCAAGTGACTAAAGGAGCTGAGGCAAAATATCATTCTTACGAACTAGAGACCTTGGCCGTAGTAAAAGCACTTAGACATTTCAGACATTATCTTATTGGTAACACTTTTACTGTAATAACCGACTGTAATGCTCTTAAAGCAACACAAAATAAGCGAGATTTGTTACCGCGTGTGGCGAGATGGTGGGTCTACCTTCAAGATTTTAATTTCAACATTCTGTATCGAAAGGGCGCTATGTTGCCGCACGCGGACTACCTTAGCCGAAACCCCTGTAACACGGTAAATACCGTCGAAAGGCCGCGTAATTGGGCCCAGATCGCTCAGTCTGGAGATGAAGAGACTCGTAATTTGCTTAGGGCCCTTGATCAGGGCGAGCTGGACGCATCGCGTTATGTTAAGCGTAACGACATCCTGTATTATCGGCACAGTTGTACGGGTGAGGAACCTAGGTTGCTCTGTTACATACCGAAAGGCTATCGTTTGAGCCTTCTTAGAATTTTCCATGATGAGCATGGACATATCTGTTCCGATAAAACAGTCGATTTAATTTTAAGACATTTTTGGTTCCCTGGCCTTAGGGCTTTTGTAAAAAAATACATTGCGCATTGTCTAACTTGTGTTGCTCATAAGAGGGTGCCTCGTGCACCACTTCAGCCTATAACTTCTTGGCCTAAACTAGATGTACCTTTTGACACTTTACATGCTGATGTACTTGGTCCTCTTCCGGAGTCCAAGAGCTATAAGTATGTCATGGTAGTAGTAGACGCATATACTAAGTTTTGTTTGTTAATACCTATCGCTCGACAAGATATAGAAGAATTGAAACGCGTTTTTCAAACTGTTTTCTCTTTGTTTGGTACTCCTCGTATGATTGTTTCTGATAGAGGCCGAATGTTTGAGTCGATCGGTTTCACTTCATGGATGCAAGTCTTGGGGATCGAAGTTCACCATATCACGCCAGAAATGCATCACGCAAATGGGCAAGTGGAACGATACATTCGGACTGTTCTCAATATGCTCCGAATTGAGACGAACCACAGAAAGCGCGAGTGGGCTGATGAGTTGTGGCAGTTACAGCTGATTCTTAATCTTACGAAGCAGCGAACTACGCAGGCATCGGCTTTGAACTTACTTATTGGTCACGAGAGTGCCACTCCGGCTATTCGGGTACTAGTGCGAGATGTCGCAATGCACCCTACGGGTAGTAACCGCGAGGGTCGAAGAGAGATGATAAGGCAAAGGACGGCCGAGCGGCTGTCGAAAAACCAATCTGAACAAGACGCTTATGTTAACGAGGGCAGGAGCCCTCCTCGTATGTTTCAGGAAGGTGACCTGGTGTATGTCATCAAGTACGCTCAGTCACGTGGGAAGCTGGACCACGGCATGCGCGGCCCGTATCGCGTCATTCGAGCCATGCCTAATGGTCGGTATGAGCTGCGATTGGTGGCCGGCGCGTATGGGAAGACGACGTATGCTGCTGCCCAGTTTATGGTGCCATGGAGGGGCGAATGGACTCCTGAGGCTTGCACTGCCTTCTTTGAGGGTGAGCTTGTGGTGCTGCGTCTGGCTTGGCTATGCTATAGCCCTCATCAGTGATCTGTATCACTCTCTGGTTTCTGATTGAGTGTGCGAGCCTGCGGGCTGCCTCAATCCTCTTTGTGCTGTGGTGGAATTGGTCTCCTTGGGAGTTAGTTCGCACCGCGGTACCTCTGTTCTGGTCACTGAAGGGTGGGTTTGCCTTACGGCAACCACCTGTGACCCTCTCTGGCCACGGGGGATGGATGCTTTTGATTCTAAAGAAATCGGTTATCCATCGCCTCGTGTCCCTCGCATGACTATGACTAAATGTGTATGTTTTTACTTTATTTGAGTGCTGTGACTTAAGGGCATGTTACTAAACTTACCCTTTGGTCGCAACATTGTGGTTACGGGTCAACTGATCTAACAATAACTAACATCTAACTTGTATAATATTGATAGACGTTATTATTTCTAACTTTTGCCCTTGTACTTTGCTTTCACAGCAAGTGAACGAGATGATGAAACTCTCGAAGCACCAGGGCAAGAACTTCCCATACACGACGAGCCGGGTCCACCTGCCGCGTTGGACATGCCTACTTTGGATACACCAGAGTCACCCCAACCTGGACCTTCAACACAGCGTGGCCTTCCCGAGCTGGAACTAAGCGATACCGATAGTGACCTATAAGCTGATACCTGACGAGGACGTCCGGATGTCAGGAGAAGCCGTGTTAGGAGTCGAGAAAATAGGAGTGGGGAATACCCGCACTTTCTGTATAAAAGCAAGACGCGCAGCTGCTTGCGCTCACTTTGTTGCTGAACATCAGACCGGTCGGACGTGCTGCATTCGTGGTGATATCCCATAGTTTCCCTGCTATTATTTTCTAATGTTATATTTGATTTTTGAATTGTGTTTATTTCGTTCTTTTATTTTGTTGTAATCTTTAGGTTAATAAAAGTTGTTATTTTTTTAAGTGATTTCCCTACTGATTTCCAAAAATACCATACCTTCAGACACTACGTAACTATACAAACACAATAAAATTTAATGCACGCAGTCATACAGAAATCACCACGGTACATGGTATACATATAAAATATGACTATAGATGGTACAAAAACGTTTAAAACATGTAATTTTCCGTAATATTGAATGTTTTGCTGCTTCATTCACATACCATTAGCTACCCTTATTACTTATGGAAATGGTAAATAGTAATGTTTGTAAGGGACGTGTTTCTTTTGGCCTTTGAGATTCACGCAGGGATGTCACATTTCGGGTTTATGTTTCTTTCTGCTTTTCTGTATTATAATAATAAATATTTCTTACACTCACACAAATTAACCTAGCCCCAAAGTAAGCAATGTAAGGCTTGTGTTATGGGATACTAGGGTATGGCTAATCGCCGTCGTCGTCGCCTCAGTCACATAACACCCACTGCTGGGTATAGGCCTCCCCCAAAAGGGGGGGGGGGGGGGGTTGCCATAATCGCCACGCTTGGCAGGCGGGTTGGCGATCGCAGTATGGCCAAGTTTGTAGGAGACGCTGCTGCCGCTAAGCCGACACTACACAGGCACAGCTGCGTATTGTAACGCATATAAATACATATAATTATACAATATATACATAAGTATTTATGTGTAGAAATATATATATATATAAACGTAGATCGCCAAACCGCCTGCCAAGCGTGGCGATTATGGCAACCCCTTTGGGAGAGGCCTTTACCCAGCAGTGGGTGTGGGCATGTGGCTGACACGACGATATAAACGTCCATGATCCAGGTAAAAATGCTCGTAATCATCATACAAAAATTTGCCCCTACCGGGATTCGAACAGACCTCAAAGTAGGCACCTTGAAACCGGTGTACGTATCACTCTACCACGGAGGTCGTCAAATATCGTCGTAATGTCCGGATGGTTGTGTTCTATAAATCCTACTTTCTAAGATGGTGGTAAGTTTTGACTAGAGATCCGTAAGCTATATAGCAACTGAAAAATTGAAGGGTTGACTATAAAAGAAGAAAAAATATTATGAAAGCTGTTTTACCCGAATAGTTAGGTATTATGGAGATGATACAACATGAGCTATGTTTTATAAACACACACATATCAAAAGTGTCTAGGTATCAAGTACGTTTTAGAGTATCGCCGTTAAAGAGGTTTTTTTGTCATAAGTATTAAAAAGACAATATAATATAATACTAGAAAAAAGCAACTAGTCTCATGTCGCCCTGACGGTTTTTTTATGTTTTGATTTGTTGGATAAATGAATCCTTTTTTTTACTTATGATAATTTTTTTATAGAAAAATATTGGAAATATTCCACTCGGCCACAAGTGAATATGAGTGTGAGTGAGTGAAGTCTCGGTAGCTCAGTGGTTAGAGCATTGGACCGGATTTCCAAAGATCGTGGGTTCCAATCCCATCTGAGAATTCACATGTGGCCGAGTTGACCTTTTCCAATTTTCTATTAAAAAATTATCATATGTATAAAAATAACATTGAAAAATGCAAGACTTTAAAAATCATAAAATCCGCTTTTGTAAATTTCGCTATTTGGATGAAGAAAGAATTAAGGTAAAAAGTCAGTTAGGTAGTTAGAAAGACTACTTGGTAATTATTTATTAGATATTTTTCATATATATTCATAAATTTGGCATTTTGTATAAACCATAGTTGCCGTTGACTGTACTTGAATAAGAAAGTCAAATATATATTTATGATAAATTTTAAATAGAAAAATATTGGAAAAAATTAACTTGGCCACAAGTGAATTTTAAAATTTATCATAAGTATAAAAATAGCATTGAAAAATGCAATAATTCAAAAATCTCAAATATATATATTGTTGAAATTTGAAAATATTTAGACAAATGCTAGTTACGATCATTTATGTACCTTGCTAGTAGCAAAATAATTTATGCGATGCATTTCATTGTTGTTGATATAAAAAAGCAGAATTTTTTGTTTTTATCTACGACGGGGAGACTTAGCCTTCATCATACCTGAAGTTGATAAGGCTGAAGATGGAAGCAAGCCTCTCCCGGAATCCTCAATCACTGAGGAGTTGGCTATCTTAATGCTGAAAACATTGCTGTTATGGCGTCAGACTTAGATAAGATGGTGGTAGCTAGCCAGACGGACTTACAACAAGTCCTACCACCAACCAAACCGATTACAATATGTACCGCTAGGAATCGAACCCGGGGCCCCTTGGTCTGATACCGGTGGTTGTACCACTAGTCCACAGAGGCGGTTAAAAAGTCGAACGACATTGAGTGTCATCGAGCTGCCAATTAAAATTCCAAATTCCTACTTTTTTGCCAACCCTGCCGTGCACTCAGGTTTCCCCTAGGGACGACGACTTTGTGACGGCTTTTTACATGTTTTCACAATTGCTACGCTCAAGGGATTTGGAAACTCAAACATTTGAAGTTACACTATTCAGTGTTGAAAACCCTCTTAGCAGAAGGATTACTGATTGGTGGTTTGAATTATGTAACGGAAGGAAAGGAAAAAGGAAACATGATGAAAGTAAAAAAATCTATTTGATATAGGTATAGAGTTGTAGTGTGTGAAGCGCTCATGGCCGCGCTTGACAAACTGGTCGTATCCGATCACGTTCGTTAAGCAATGTTCGGCCCGGTCAGGTGTCGGATGGGTGACCGTAAAGTGGCATTATAACTGAGCGCTTCCGTGCTTTGGAGGGCACGTTAAACCGTCGGTCCTGGCTGTTGTCATATGATTACAGTCGTTAAGCTAAGTCAGAGGCCTTATAGGCGGCTTGATAAACTCTGACACCAGAGGTGGCCACAACTATAACACGATAAGGCGAGGAAGAAGAGTTGTAGTGTGGATTTAAATACATGCATTATAGTGTAGTGTAGTGGAACACATAAATGCTATTCATTAACTAGGTACCTATATAATATTATTTATACAGATAACAGCATTCAGACACAAAACGTACATAAATTAATGTTTGTCGCACAGACCACAGAGGCGGTTAAACCGTGAAAATGCACTTGCAAAACGACTTAGTACATAACGTTTTATGAGGTCTATTTGCATGTTCTTACGTCAAGTGTAATCCTACTTACATCCCAACAACTCTCCTTTAAAGGGAAGAGATATAGATACTATCTTCCAAACCCCATCCCATCTAGACGGCAAGCCTATCTTAGGGTTATATCTTCAGTAAACCTTTCATGTCAGTCGCACTATCTTCGTCAATATGATCGACTTAAGCGGTTGATGCCTCTGGGTAGTAGAAATTGTTTACTTTGTATCATGTCCTATGGAAATTGATCTGTGACGTAATTCAGGTTCAGGAATGTATCAGTAACGAATTCCTGGTCGAAGGTCTGGTAATTGCTTTCTAGATGGAGGTATAATATTTTAAACCCATGTTTGTAATAATTTCAACCTCAATATGATAAAGCGTCTCACGTTGTTTATTAAAAGAATTGTTATGTTACAGTCAAAGACAATGTACTCGTCGCGTCATCCCAAAATCCTCGATTTAAACAATATCCTGATAGCATTGGGTATGCAGATGATACCACCTTAACCAGCAGATATATCTCAACTGCAAAGTGATGAAATCCAGTCTTGTTGAGAATCCCTTGTCGAGCATATGCATCTGACACTTCAGGCTATCTCCGATTGGGGCATCGCCAATCTTGCCAGTTTTTATGCCACTAAAACACAGGCATGTTTATTTACTGCAAAACGGAGTCCTTTCCAATTGACTCCGACTTTCCAGGGTGTATCCTTACCGATTACCGAAAATCTGCAACTTCTTAGCCTAAACCTATCTTCCAACCTGAACTTTGGCGAGTACATCGACTCCATTGCTAAGTGTGCTGCAAAGAAACTGGGCGTCCTCTCTAAGGCTAGTCGGTACTTCTCTCCGAATCAGCTGCTTCTTTTATACAAAGCGCAGATTCGGCCGTGCATGGAGTACTGCTGTCACCTGTGGGATGGTTCTGCTAAGTATAAGCTAGAGTTTCTCGATTCGATTGAAAACCGTGCCAGGAAACTCATTAAAAATTCAGCATTGGGCACGGCGGAACTTGAGAGCCTCAGTCACCGCCGCAAAATTGCATGTCTATCGGTCTTATAGGATACACTTTTGGAGAGCGTGCGAGAGAACTGCACGAACTTATTCCTCCAGCCCCTTTCCACCATTGGGGTACCAGACGCAGGTTAGCTTATCACCCGTACGTCGTTGGTATTCCTGCGATCCATATCAAGCGCTTTCCTGACACATTTCAAATGCGAACCGCTAAAGAATGGCATGTGCTGCCTGCTCATGTGTTCCCCGATTCCTACAACCTTGGTCTCTTCAAGGCGAGAGTGAATAGGCATTTCCTGGGCAAGCATGTTACACCTTAGACCACATCCTGTTTACTAAGCACGATGGTGGTCAAGTGCCTGCCCAGTTACTTGTAAAAAAAAAGAAACAAAATATTTTTACTTTCTCAAACAGATAAGTTTTTTGAGTAACTTGATCAATCGCGGTTACGCGCTGGCTGATTCCCTTTCATAAAATAAAAAGGAGATTTATTCGAATGAACTCGTTCAATATACAATCCTAATACATTCTTTAAACAGTCGTAGCGCGTGATTTTTCCGCCTATTAACTTCTGTGGGGCATTTCAGGCTACTCATACAATTATTCCGCTCGTTACGGCCAATAGAATCGGTAATTTGATACGTAAAACGGGTTATAAACTTTGACCCGTATTTACGTTCAAATTCGATACGCAAAAGGGATTCGGGGATCTTTTAAAGTTAATTTGTAATGTGAAACTGGGAAGGTTTGATTCACCTTTTATTTATTGCCTTTTGGAACTTGAAAGAGGCAGGCTGACCCGAATCTCATTAGAAATCTTTAATCAAGGACAGCGAACCAGATTTTGCAGAGTGACGTTTTGTGTTGAAGGAGTTCTTTGGAGAAGGTATTTTGCTTATTTTATATGAATACGGTTTCGTGAAGGGTAGCCGGAATAGATATTTTCGGTAACTGAATACGTATTCAGTAGTAGAGAAAGCAGTACTAAGTCTAATTAAAATCCCACTGCAAAAGCCCATCCCATACTGCGTAAGTATATTGGTTTTATTGTCTTGTGTTATCTAGATGTGTCGACGAATGATTAAAACAGAGTTTCTTGAAAGTTCGACTTGAAAGTTAAAATATATACCGATGGATGAATATTGGCGATCGTACCCACGATCATTGGCGTAAGCAGGGATCAATAATCACTGCCGCCAGTTCAATATGATTTATCAGTTCTCAAACTGTATTTTTGCCATTTCAGTCGAGCTTATCACCCTCACTGCGGCTTTTGGGTGAGGCATGCCCAGAAGCGTCAGCCCTGCAGAGAGTCATCCCAGACCAAACTCCGACTTTGGAACGCTATGCCCCCATTCACCAATCACTGCATCTAAATGTCTTGCCTCCGGCCATAATCTACCTTGGCCGACCTGGTAAACAGATTGAGAACACAGGTCGATCGAAAGTTTTAACCGCTTCTGTAGTCTTGTGGTACAACCACCGGTATAATTCGGTTTGGTAGGACTTGCTGTAAGTCCGCCTGGCTAGCTACCACCATCTTTTTTACCCACGTTTTTAGCATTGTTGTGTTCCGGCAGTTAAAGATAAGATAGCCAGTTCCTTAGTGATTGAGGATTTCGGGAGAGGCTCGCTTCCATTTTCAGCCTTAGCAATACTTAACAGCAGGTATGATGAATGCTCAGCGTCTCCCCGTCGTTCATATAAAAAGATAAACATTGTGCCGGAGGACGATCAGTGTGAGTGCGGTGCCTCACCGCAGACATTAAACCACCTCCTATGTTGCCCCGCATGCCCACATAGTTGCACACAGTCGAGCTGTGGACCTCTACTAACATCCATTATTACTTCAAGATAGGATACCGATTTAGAAGAGTATTTCGAGGCGTCTCTGTTGAGTCGAGGTCGAGGAAGTTTTGGAGGAATATCTTAGAATAAGAGTATGAGTCAGCGGTCTGGGTAGCCTATTCTGGGCTGGAAAAATTTAAAGCCACCACCAGCACCATCGACTCGAAAGAAGTAGAAGAAGAAGTTCTCAAACCTAATGTGTAAATGAAAAGTGCGTTTTGATTTTCAATTTCTTATATCAGCCTTACCATTCAATCTAATTGATAGTGGTTCTCGAGACATATTTCAGAAATGTTTTGCGGCGACCGTATTCGAAATATTCGCGATCAATTTGTTAGCAAACGGGGATATTGCCGAAGTTCTGGAATAGCGGGCTCTTGGTGAAGCCGAGAGCACTCAAAATTCATAGCAACCGATATAGAATGCCTAAAAAAGGAATGCAATAACTCATACGAAGAACTTTTCACAATATGCAATTAGTGAGATTCTTGATTGCACAGTTTTTTTTAAGTTTTTGCAGTTGTATGTACGTACAGGTGCTCCGGTGTTTAAAAACGTTTGGAAACAATTATAAACATCTGGTGTGGGAGCAATAATAGATGTGTTTCCAAACAATACGAATGTTTACAAACGCTTATTAACGTTTCCAACGTTTCCCAACGATAAAAGGAGTTGTTCCTAACAGTAGACAAACGTTAGTAAACATTTCTAAACCAATCATTTAATAACACTTGGATACAAACAAAACAATTTGAAATTGTTACTGTGTAGGGAATTAATGATGGATGATTATTGTTTATCCATGTCTCGGTGTGATATATTCACAACACTTTGGTCGAATCCGATATCCATTACACAAACACTTAACCTCTCAGGCCCTGGGTTATGATGAAACACAATTGATATTTCATTATTCTCTGGACCCGGTGTCCTACTAACTTTACGAATTTAATAAAACGCACGCGTGTTTCCAACACTTGCAAAGTGCAAGACGGAATAAACGTTGGATACGATACTATCTGGTTTTCCCTTTTGACGTTACGGTAAACATAGACTATAGAGCATCGCGGCTTCCGTCCCGCAATAGGAAGCCGCGTTGCTCTATGTCATAAATGCTCTCTAGCTTTGAATAAAATCAAAAAAATCAAAATCAAAATCAATATCATTTATTCAGTCTAGGCTGTTACAAGCACTTATGAACGTCAAAGAAGCTACGCCATCGGTTCACAAACCCTACGGCGGGAGACCTTGTAACGAGAAGAACCGGCAAGAAACTCGTCAAGGGCTGTTTTTTTCTCCCTGTTTTATTTCATACAGAGTCGTCAAATTGAAAAGTGACCTTAACATATTAGTAAGGTCAATTTCCATCACAAAAGGAAAATACTAATGAAAATATTACAGTACGTAATAGACTAACAAAGTAACAAATAGACTAGTAAAGGAAAGTTATTTTGTTCGAGAAAATGACATTATATCCTACACTCAAATTGATTTTAATTATTGATTATACTTGAGTATGCAATAATATTTTTTTGAGTTTTGCTCAAAATTTTATTGGAGTTTATTTTTGAAAGATTGTTTAAAATTTATAATACTTCTATCTTAAAAATATTTAAATCTAAACAAATGAATTTTATGTAAGGGCTCTTTTTAACCAATAAACACGATATCTAAAAAATCACCCCAGTAATGGCAAAAGATTTGCAAAAAAAACGTATAAAAAGTGAAAAAAATTAACACTTAAACAATAAATAAACAAAGGGTGATTTTACATTTTTTTTTTTTTTTTTTATTTTTTTTTTTTTATTTATTTATTTATCTAATTACAACGGCAAATAGTGCCACTTACAGTAACTAGTACACAACAAAAAGATAATACGGAAAAGAAAATAATACAAAATAAATATTACACACATGTGGATGTGACTTAGACGACTATAATCGATAATATAAATTGTCACCATGGCGACTTGAATAGTTTTTTTTTGTGTTTTTGATGAAGGGAAATTAATTTTAGAGTAATTTTTTTAAATTGAATTTTCATAATTTATTATATATAAGTACTTAATAATAATTGAAGCATTTTCTGTAAAAAAAAAAACATTAAAACAATCTTACCTCTCAAAATAAATAAGCGATATTTGGGTCTAAAGTGTAGGATGTTCAAACATATGAAATCCTACTCAAATCCCTACTGTAGATTTTTATCAGCAGGAGTCATATATCGTGAGTTTCGTGTCCGTTTTCTTAAAACGCTCAGTAGGAGGAGGGGTGAAAACTGCAAGGCGGGTTTCCAGTAATTGCAAATAATGATCAGAAAAAGAAATTATGACTGTAGGATTAAATGTGAATTTTTATTTATTTTGACTGGACTATACACCCGCAGGCCGAATATCTTACTAAAAATCATATAGCAACCAGTTTTCATAGTCAGCCTGCCGGTTCTTAAATCTTACGATCGTTTTGCTACGGACAGTTAAAATTTGACATATTTTCCGTAAAAGAAAATATGACAAAATATAACTCCATAGCAGCCAAAATGAATCGTTTCTGAATTAAGGAACCGGGAGTTTACCCATAGCTCTCCAATAAACAAACAAGTGGCAAGGTTGATTGGGCATTGAGCACGAGAGTTCATTATTGAATCATCAGATAATAACGCAAAATTATTAAAAAAATGTATTGGTACACTGAAATAAATCCTTGGTTGTGTTCTGGAGAACGGATCAGATGTGGAATGTCGAGGGTTGCTTCAAGTTATTTGTTGCTTCGTAACGCTTCTCCAAGTACACTGTGTTATTTGGTTCGTCAAATCAATTCGTTTTTGCTAAAATCATTTCCTATGGTTATACATATTATTTTATGTGACTTTTTAAAGATTAGGTATCTCACATAATTATTTTTTTTATGATAACTGGGCAGGCATTTGACCACCATCGTGGTTAATAAACAGGATGTGGTCTAAGGTGTTGCATGCTTGCCCAGGAAATGTCTATTTACTCTCGCCTTGAAGAGGCCAAGGTTGTAGGAATCGGGGAACACATGAGCAGGCAGCGCATTCCATTCTTTAGCGGTTCGCATAAGAAATGTGTCAATAATACAATGGATTCGTATTAAAAACAAAAAGGTATATTCCCGGAATTGTCAACCACTGAGGAACTGGCTACCTTTTCTCTAACTGCCGGATATAGCTATCTTACTAACCTATGCCCATTCAATGATGTACACACACTTCACACAAAGTGTTTAAAGAGGAAGCGTAATGCTCTGTAATTTATTTTCATTCACAACATTTACATAATTAGTTCACAACACGTATTTATACACCAGTAAATATAGGCAAAGTAAATGAATGAGTAGGGAATGAGTGGCAAATGTGAAATCGATTGAAATAAATGGTTCTACCCTTTCTTGATTACTTCATATCGATGTGTTTGATTCATGGGTACATAGTAAAGCAAATATTTAATTATTTTTCATGTATATTTGATTCATACGTCTGTTTATGTACGTAATTGGAAATATTTGAATAAATAGTACCTAATAAAATGTGAAGCGTAAATTAATAATGCTTTCTATAGTGAAAATCAACAAATCACCCCGTGATAAATATTAAACAAGAAAATATAATAGAATAAGCAACTTGTCTCATGTCGCCCTGACGGTATCACATGAGACAAGTTGCTTGCTTTGCTTTTTCTAGTATATTTTCTTGTTTAATATTTATCACATAAAAATAGCAAAATAGCAAAAATTAAAAAGTTATTAAAAATTTGTCCATTGCTTAGGTGGATTTTATAAAAAAATAATGTTTGATACAACCCTTTTTTACAATAAAGAACAATAAAGATTTGTCAACTCTGCGCAATTCGGAGATTTAGTATTTTCGTTATTTATAAAAAAAAACACAACAAGCCAGCCAAATGGGATAAACCTTTTTTTTTAAAGTAGGGAACCGTTAATTTTTATAGTTACGTACCTTAAAAGGAAAAACGGAATTCTTATAGGATCACTTCGTTCTCCGTCCGTCCGTCCGTCCGTCTGTCTGTCAAGACCGTTTTTCTCAGAAACGCGTGGAGGTATCAAACTGAAATTTATATCTAATATTCAGGTCTACGGTCCCTTGGAGCTGTGAAAAAAATCAAACTTCTAAGCCAAAGCAATCAAAAGATACAGCCGTTTAAGCCGCAAATTTCAGCATATTTTCGAAACTCGCACGGGAATCAAAACCTACAGGGTACTTCCCGTGAACTTAGAATCTTGAAATTTGGTACGAAGTAACGTCTTATAGTACAGATAAAGGAAATATTGCGAAAACCGTAAATATTTTTGAAAATTAATTTATGCTTCTCCAGCTTTCCATATTGTAATGTTATAAATTTCATTTTGCAATAAAAATACCATAACTATGACTCGATTGTCGTTATGGGTGAACTTTTACTTATATACCTACAAGTTTGTACGGAACCCTCGGTGCGCGAGTCCGACTCACACTTGGCCGGTTTTTTTATTATTTCTCACAATTCTTGTAGGCCAAGCTTGTAGCCTCTAAACAAGACTATAGAAATGTTAGCGAAATTAAAAATCTGAGACGAATGATGTTTTCTAGTAGATATTATGTTGCTTTCATAGTAATTTGCATTGAAATCTGTGACGCAGATTGCACACATTGACAATTGACAAATAGGACAAAAGACACGAAAAAGCACGCAGATGAAAGAGATAGCAAATGAAATAAAATGAAATTAATTAACGTTTTATTCGATTGAACTCATTGCAGGTATTTTTGAATCGTCAGTTGGGTCTACCACCCATTTAAGACTGTTTTAGCTGACAAGAAAAAATGGGCGCAAAAAAATTATCAGCTTTATAAAATGGTAATGATATTTACAAATAATATAATCATTACAATACATAATACATTACTGAAGCGCTCGTGGCCGCGCTTGACAGACTGATCGTAATCGATCGCGTTTGTTGAGCAAGGTTCGGTCCGGTCAGATGTCGGATGGGTGACCGTAAAGTGGCATTACAACTGAGTGCTTCCGTGCTTCGGAGGGTACGTTAAACCGTCGGTCCCGGCTGTTGTCATCTGTTAACAGTGGTTAAGCCAAGTCAGAGGCCTTTTAGGCGGCTTGATAAACTCTGACACCAGAGGTGGCCACTAATCCTCATACGATAAGAAGAAGAAGAATACATTACTAAATATAAACAAAACTTTTACTGATAAGACTAATACAAGAACTAATAATTTATTATTTCCACGTATTTTTGTCATATATGTAATCGCAAGTCTATGGTATAATAGCCCTTGCTAGAGAGTTGCGTTTTAACAATAGGCTATATGACAATGCGAAAAATAAAGTTTCAATTCAAATAGCTGTCAAATAGCCTATTGTTTTAAATTTCTCTAGAGGCAGTTCAGTTACAAATTGAGTCGGACCCATATAGAGTCTTCCCAATGTTTCACAATGCGAGCTCGTATAAAACATCTGCTTAAAGTACACACCTATAATATTATTGCGTGACACTGTGATGAGTGTACTCTGAAATTACACTTCTTCAGTCGGCGATTCTTCAGGTTTTTTATTTCAAAAGAAAAATATACACAGAACAACCGTGAAGTACAAATCTGGGAGAAATCTTATAAATAGGCACCCATTATAGTGAACGCAAAGAAAGAAGAGTGATGGTCTGCCGACGTGCAATGTTTTTGAATACACAATACCCATCTGGGTTCGAAGTATAACCGCTAGGGGTCTACCGCCATCTCTTAGCGCAGTATTGTTTCAATCTTACCATGCTATTTCGTACTACGAATCTCATAAAGTAAGCTTGAGTTTTGACGGCAGTTTTGTGTCGTCTTCGCTCATTCATCGTCTTCAAAGTGTGAAGTGTGTCAAAATGTGACAACTTCAATAAATACAAAACGAAAACAAAACGTTCTTATGACAGGATGGTTCTAATATGTGATGGTAGTAACCAGCAAATCGATGCGAAGCCAACAAAGGTGCTTCCCGAACAACAATTATAAATATCTGAAAGAACGTTCTTCGGTATTTCGGGTACATTCAGTGGAGTAATTATGAGTCGGTTCTTTGTTCGCCTTTTGAAGGTTTTGACCTAAATAAAAAAGGATTTACAATCGTTTTTTTTTAACATGCCAATTCGGTTTTCGTTTTATTTTTTGTAGTAGGTAATAATCATCCAGTATTGGCTTTGATGAATGCATGTACAATCTAAGAGTACTTTAGATGAGAGAGGAGAGGATGTGAAGGCGCCATTAGATTACGGCTTCGAAAAAAACGGGCAACTAATGCCCGTTTATACAGGGTCAAGTACAGTAGCGAGTGACGCCTGAACATTGAAACAAAAGGCAGCGCCAGATTTTATATGGATTTATTGACAAGACAGCTTGCAAGACAAGTTAACTTGACACTGTCTGATCGTTTACATCACTGTATTTACCAACTTCGCTTGACCCGTGTAACTCGGGCATAAGAGACATTAGCGAACCCAGCGGCCGGAGATGCACAACTTCGCTATTTTAATTAAAGCTTTATAACTGAAATAAAACAACTTTTACGGATATCAAACGCGCTATATTTCCACGAACTAAGTTGTAATTGTCCGTATTTTTAGGTTTTTTAGGGGTTTTTTTTTATTTTTCCGACGTTTCGGCACCTGTACAGCTGCCGTGGTCACGGGATGACTGTCATCCCGTTACAATTACAACTTAGTTCGTGGAAATATAGCGCGTTTGATATCCGTAAAAGTTGTTTTATTTCAATGAACAGTGCGCGCCAAAACATAAGATGTACGTAAGCTTTATAACTTTCGATAAAATAGCGAAGTAGTACATTTTCTGCTGGTATGGCCGCTTACAGTGACAACCTATCTCATTAACGGAACTACGCAATAATTGGTATATCAAAGAAATAGCTAAAATGAATCAGTCTAGAATTTATCGATTATGCAAGAACGTCCGCTGTCACAGCTCAGCGAACGCCCGTGCGGTCATGCAGCAGAGAGTTCGTCGGCGAGCTAGTATAGCTTAGAGAATACCAAATAATTCGTCATTATTACAGCGGACGATGTGACGGCTGTAATAATGCTAATCTCGAAAGCGAGGGCAGGGTTAATGTGTTGCTTAAAGAATCGCATAGTAGATGAGGCTGTTTAAAAGGTTATCAAACAAATGTATGAGACATCAAAAAGTGTGCGTTTGCATTGCATTGGAAAAGTTAGAACTAGTCAATGAGGACTTCAGTAGCGCAGTAGTTCGCGCGCTCAACCTGCGACTGTCGAGGTTAAATTTACTGTCTCAAGCTCCTCCGTGCTGCGGAAAGCACGTTAAACCGTAGGTTCCGGCTGCATTTGCAGTTGTCAAACCCACCAATCTACATTGGGCCCGCGTGGGGGTCATGGCCCAATCTTTTTATCCATCCATAAGGAAGGGCATTGCCCCAGCAGCGGAGACATTAAAAATGGCTGATGAAGCCTAGTTAAGATTCCAAAGCTTTTTGGGTGAGCATTATTCTTCCATATTTGACGTTCAGCCTACATTATCCCGCAGTTCGCGTGTTTCCCTAACATATTAAGTGAAAACAGGTCATAGTGGAGCCTTGACAACATTTTGGTCATCTGAGATAACAACGCACCTTATATTGCTTCATTATTATGGAGCACGCAACTGCGTACTTTCTATGTTGTGCTATTGTTTTCCGGTTATTAGTATTATATTTGCATTTTAAATTACATTAAATTCTGCAGTAATATTTATTTTCAGTGTTGCCAAATTGCCAAATGTTATGAAAAATATGTTTTCAAATGCATGGGTATATTTTAAAACTCGTTCAAGCGAGTTTTTTTTATTCTAAATAATATTATACTTACTATTACTTATACTTACTACCGAGACTTAGTCGAAGTCTCGGTAGCTCAGCGGTTAGAGCATTGGACCGGATTTCCAAAGGTCGCGGGTTCGATTCCCGTCTGAGAATTCACTTGTGGCCGAGTTAATTTTTTCCAATATTATTCTATTTAAAATTTTACCATAAGTATAAAAATAGCATTGAAAAATACAAAAAATTACAAAATCATAAAATATTATCATTATTGGGAAAAACGGGATTGTAATTGTTTTCTAGTCCCCAATTCGGTAGTTAGGAAATAATCGGGGACTCGGAAACAAATACAAACATTGTAAAAATACAAAGATGTTAGTGATAGTGACCATGAAAGTTTAGTGTTATTCATACATGTGACAAGGAATTCAAAGTACGAAAAGCCTAAAAAGGCAATTATAGTGAGGCCAGCTTAACATTATAAACTGTAAAAAAGCTTACATTGACCCAAAACAATTCTACATTAAGAAAATATTAACAAACCTATTCTAATCGTTGGCGTCTGTTTATGAAACGAAGATTCTTCGAAACAATCTTGCGGTAATCGTATTCATTTGACAGTTCATATCGTATTCGATCGGCTGCAATTTGTATGGAATGACATGAAATATGATACAATATGAACTGTCAAATGAAAATAATTGACTTTACGAAATCGCCTAGCTGATTTTTAATTCGGTCTGAAGTGTGGCCATTAAAAAATTTTGAACGAAAATAAATGAAATAAAAAAAAAGGTTGTTTAATTAAAGTCAACAAAGTTTTTTTTATTTTAATTTAAAATTTACCATAAGTATAAACATAGCATTGAAAAAAATAAATTATTGGCTGTTGCCTCTAAATCGATCGTTAAACATCATAAAATATGTATTTCTATCGAATGCAAGGGTATTCCTAGCATTGATGTGACAACGCTGCATCGCGAGCATTGGACCGGATTTCCAGAGGTCGTAGGTTCGAGTCCCATCTGAGAATTCACTTGTGGTCGGTTGATATTTTCCAATATTTTCGATTAAAAAAATCACAAGTACAAAGTTATGACTTGAACTCTGCCCCCCTTATTAATAAACGAAGAGCAAAGCGAGCGACATAAAAAATTTGACGATGACGATATATTCAATGTGGAATCGATTAAGTTTACATTCTTGCATATACAGGATGTTGTTAAGAACAAAATGAAGCGATTTTTTTTTACTCAAAAGTTTTTTGTCATTGTAGCGCTGCGATAAGCTGATAGCCCTGAGCCGAGCTTGGTGCACGCTCAATAGTTATTTTTACTATTATTGATTAGCATCAATAATATTATTTTAAGTTTGTTTTCTTTGTTTCTCATTGCTTAGGTAGGTTTAATATCCAAATAAACGACGCTAACACTTGATAATATAAATAAGCATTTGAAAAAAAAAACATTATGTTGTTCTAAACACGTATCACTACCTCCACCTTAACTTTGGGCACAAAGAAAAAAAACACGGTATATGTCAGACAAGATCAAGTATATAATATTTGTAAGCAAGGACTTAAAAATGTTCTAACCGAATGAGCTACAACATAAACGTGCCCTACATCCCCGTATCTTCCATCTTAATAGCGGAATTTAAGGGTTATGATTGGAATGCAAGACAAATTGAATCCTGTGACTTCCACATCGAGCTCAAAATAGCTTACAGCTTGAGCAACGAAAAAATTTAGGTGATAATATTTTTATGGCACCGTGTGCTGTTGCGAGCTTTTTGTTACTTCTTTGCAGTAACACGAATTATATTAAAAGCCATGCATTAAAAGAGTGTAAATATCTTTTCTTTTTTCTTCATGAGTTGTTTTCTTTTTAAACGACTTCTAAAAAAGGCGGAGGTTCTCAAGTCGACAGTATATATATTTTATATATATATTTTAATATAACTTCGTCAGCTGTCAACCGATTTATTTATTTTTTATCTGAAAGAACATGGTTCATGTGTCCCATACAATGTTTGTGCAGACCTGGCTAGTAATTTTGTCATAATCCTGAAAAATACCAATTCGTTTTGCGAAACAGTCGTCTAGATGATATCATTGTTGCGTATGGGCTGACTTTTTCTGTTAGTAACGGGACATAATGTAAGTAACTAAAAACTTGTGAAGTAAAAAACGTTTTATAAAAAAACCGACCTAAAAAAAAAATTTACTATGTTTTTGTTTTTCTAGCCTTGGCTGGCACCGACTCGTTGCCAGCCAAGGCAAGAAAAGTCGTCGAAAAGTTTTATTTTTTACCTTTTGAAATCGGTTTTAATTTTTTTTTTATAAGTTTTTTGGCGCAGTTTTCATCGTAATAAGCAACTACAGCGCATTTATTTTCATATAATATTAAAAACAGTTCCTCAAATTGACCGTTACAAAGTGGTGAAGAGTATAATAAAAAAAATAAAAAAAATGGGGCTGGAACGATGTGGCAAGATTTAAAAATTTACTCATAATATAAGCTAAAGTACTGCCCACTGGACTGGAGGAAAATGTTTCCCACATATTTTTTTGTGATTTTACTCGACTTGTATGTTTATATCGTAAGTTGTATAAAAATAACTTGTTTTTTTAGTTAAAAAAAATTTTTTTTTTCTTTCTGTAAGCAAGTAACATTGCTCAGGCCACCAACCAGGGTCCAAATTTGCTAAAGTTTAGTCATAATCGAATTTCAATTTATAATGGTATTTTACACAGTTCTTGTTACTACAGTGTAAAAAAGAACTACAATCGAAACACGATTGAGAAACGATTATGACTAAACTTAAGCAGAATCGCCCCCTGTTCTCATAACTTAAACATTTTCCCATTTATTTCAGTAACTTTAATTAACAATTTCATATACATTCCGTTTTACGTAGAAATGACAAGAGCATCGAACAATAGCTGCTCGTATCAGTACGTGACAGTTAAATTGAATACATCACAACCAATGAAAAGCTTTATTAATCATATCGATGTACATTTTGATTAATAATAGGCCATAATGAATTAAAATTCACACAAAACTATTTTCTGTCTATTTACTTTCATGCCTACCTCTGAACGAATGTTGTTGATTTGGTATGGAGATTATTGGAGATTTAATATGTATTTTATCTGCTTCTACGGTCTAGTCGTTATATCATTGGTATCAGGAGGTCTACTCTCTAAGCACGAAACCCGTAGTTTCGGCCTAAGTTACGGACGTTTCCTACTCCGTATCACCTACGGACAGCTTATTAGTTCGGAGACCCGAACTACGTTTTCACAATGTCCCTACTCCCAATGTGTTTGTGAAACATTAGAAAACGAAGTGTTCCGTGATCGTGGCGAGAGTTCGCGCGAGTCGCGAAACATCGGACACTCGCGGTCTACCGCGGTATCACGGGCTACCCGGACAAAATCGGTTGATGACGACGGCACCATGACGCCGCCACTTCCAGACCGTACAACTACAGCCGGTCAGAGTACAGCCGACTCGAATGGTGATCTCCCCAGTGATCAAGTGAAGAAGTGTGGTACGACAACCGCTCTACCACCACCGCCGCCGCCCTCGTGTTCCTCTAACCAGCCACTACATCTGCCTTCCACTCGTGACTTTGAGAAGGCATATCCGGGTCATCCAGTAGGATCGGTGAGTGCGAATAGCGCACCGTTGCCATCCGTGTCATCAGTGAGAGCGCCGGCGCCTGTACCAGGTATATCGACGCGCCATACGTGGTGAGCGCACTGAGCGCAACTGAGTTTGTGGCCGCGGCGGTGCCGAGCCAGGCCACGGTGGCGATGCCGAGCCGGGCAGTGCCGCCGCCGCCTTCTTCGTCGCTGGATTTAGCGTATGTAGATAATTCTTTTAATAATAGTAATTGTTCTATAAGGTATGTGGGTCGAAGCGACCCTATACCGGAGTTCGATCCACAAAATTCTCTGATAACTATGCAAATATGGTTACGTAAAGTAGAAGGCATTTCCAATATGTACGGGTGGGACGAAAAACATTACAATTCAATTGCTCGTCGAAATTGAGGGGTTATGCCCGTCGGTGGTATGACCAGCTTCAAGACATAAATCTATCGTGGCCAGATTTTAAATTATGGTAGTTGAAATTATATTTTTATATAGATTTTATAAAAAAACGATTATGCAATAAAAATAATTAGTATTATAGTTATTATAGCTGCAATAACTAAGAGAGCTCAAATTCCTTTTAGTTCTTGGTTACCTGTCTAAACTTTTAACTGCTTATCCATCCCACAAAAGTAAATTAAACATGATGAGAGATTTGGTTAACGTGGTTAGACAACCTAACGCCGATTACTTGCAATTTTATTACGATAAGTTAGCCCTGGGTAATGCATGCGGTATACCACCGTGTTTAGTGACAGAGGCTATAATCGGCACCATAGGTAGTCAGCTAATTGAAGTGGGTGCTATATCTGCGGGTTGCCGCGACCCAAATACATTGTTAAATTACTTATCATCCTTAAGAACATCAGTAGTTGCTAATCAGAATTTTCAACACGGTACCGGAGGCACTACCTTTAATAGCAGTCTTAATAACAGGGGCAATATAAAATGCCATACTTGTAAACGTAGGGGGCACACCGCTGCAATCTGCACTTATAGGATTCGTGACAAATCTGCAAAACAATGTTATTTTTGTGGTAAGAATGGTCACAGTGATAATACAACGAAAATTCGAAATACTGTTTTACGAAAATTCGAAAGTCTTCATATTGCAATAAAAGTGGTCATGTTAAAGACGAATGCATGAAACTGAAGAATCGAAATTCGGGTAATACTGTCGCAAAACCAAGTACAACACAAAATGTGCACGTTATTACGGACTCAACAGGTGGATCTAAATACTACTTAACCGCTAAGGTGAACGACACGCCTCTGCGCGCTTTTGTTGATTTTGGTAGCACATGTATTACAATATCTGAAATTGCGTCTAAACAATTGCAATTAAATGTTACAAAATGCATTGGTGATAATGTAATAAAGGGTTTCGGCGGATCAAGAATATTACCATATGGGGAGACTTTAGTGAAAATATCAGCTGATGAAGCTACCTGTGATGGATTAAGGGCTTACATAAGCCTGCTAGTGCTAGTGCCTGATAGTGCTCAAGACATTGGTATAATTATAGGTCAACCGTTCACGGAATACCCTAATGTATATGTTATTAAGACACCTAATTCATTAAGAATGTTCAACGCCAATCATTTGTCCGAGTTACCGTGTGCTTATGAAGACATTCAACGCGTCAAATTGTTACCTGTAGACGAAGTTTGTACCTTACAACCCGGAGTTAACAAGATAGTAGTTACATGTGATAATCCTGTGATAGGTTCTGTATTAGTTCACCCCTCTGAACACGGGACGCCTAGGGCCGAGTGTTCGATACCTCAGCATGAAACCAAATTCTTTGATGGACACGCTGTTTTGAACATTTTTAACTTAAGTGATATTATAGTAGAAAACGAAAAATATGTCGCGTAATTCCGCAAGAAAAAATGCAGATGCAGCCCAGTGACACACCTTGCACCTTCACCGACTACTCTACACGTGTTTCGCCCACACACGGAGCATCCTCAGGAGTTGTTAGACCGTGCCAATCTCAGCACCGAGTCAATTTATATTCTCGGTGCTGAGATTGGCACGGTCTAACAACTCCTGAGGATGCTCCGTGTGTGGGCGAAACACGTGTAGAGTAGTCGGTGAAGGTGCAAGGTGTGTCACTGGGCTGCATCTGCATTTTTTCTTGCGGAATTACGCGACATATTTTTTCGTTTTCTACTAAGATATGGATTTCCGCCAAGTAACGCCTGATTCTATCAAATACTTAAGTGATATTAGTTTAACCTTACCTTTAGGACAGTGTGTAGCGCGTACGTCATTGACAGACGAGAGGAAAGGTTATAAGGTAGGCGATAACTTACCTTCTGAGATAGTCTTACGCCTCAAAAAGATTCTATATGAGTTTTCAGACTGTTTTTCCAGTGATGGTGGTAAGATAGGTAAATGTTCTACGAAGATGCGTATAGAGTTAACTGAATTGAAGCCCATTTATTATCGTCCATATGGTATGTCGCTGTATAATATGACGCTACGTTTAGATAAATGCTCATTCCTCGTCCCACGAATCGAATACCTAGGTCACGAAGTCTTTGACGGCACTGTGAGACCTGCCAAGCATAAACTCTCAGCTGTCCGTGATTTTGAGGTGCCTAAAAATGTTCATCAGGCTCGTCAATTTATGGGCCTGGCTAGTTATTTAAGGCGATACGTACCTGGATTTGCAGCCTTAGCACGGCCCATAACTATGTAAACAAAAAAAGATCAACCTTGGGTTTGGGGTGAAGCCCAATCCCAAGCATTTGATAAAATTAAGACTATGCTGATTAATCGTCATGTAATGGCGTTGTTTAATCCTAAATGTCCAACTCAAATTCACACTGATGCTTCTAAGTTAGGATTAGGAAGCATTTTATTGCAGCAGCAACCAGACGGTGGTTGGAAGCCAGTCGCATATGCAAGTCGTCAAACTACATCGACTGAACAGAAATATCACAGTTCCGAGTTAGAGGCGCTAGCGGTTGTCATGAGTTTAGCTAAATTCAAAGTGTATGTGACCGGTATACAATTTACAATCGTTACTGACTGTAATGCTTTGCGTTGGACGTGGTCGAAGCGCGATTTATCTCCTCGCATCGCCCGTTGGTGGCTTGAGGTACAAAGCTTTGACTTTGATGTTCAATATCGTGCTGGTAAGTCGATGGCACATGTTGACGCTCTGAGCCGTAACCCTGTGGGATCTGTTATGCACATAAATGATAAATGTTTTGTAGAGTCAATGCAGCAGGGAGACGACTCAATTCGCTCAACAATAGATCAACTAAAAGATGAACTTAGATGTGGTAATATGACAGGACTTGCCAATGATTAAACAGTTGAAAATGGCGTTCTTTTTGTAAGGTTAATACCGAGCTAAGAGCTGTAGTGCCTAGAGCATGTCGGTGGTCACTCATGCAAACTTTTCATGACAATAACGGACACATTAACTTTCAAAAAACGTATGACGCTATTAAGGCTAAGTACTGGTTCGGTAAAATGCGAAAATTTATTAAGAAGTATGTTCAAGGTTGCATAAGCTGCCAATATGCCAAGAAAGCTACGGGACGTCGAGTAGGGTTGTTGCAACCTATAGAAAGGGTACCCGTGCCATTTCCCACTGTACACGTGGACCACCTGGGCCCATTTTGTAAAAGCCCATCTGGGAAAATGCATATATTGGCAATTGGCGACTCTTTTACGAGATTCATCTGGTTGGAGGCTGTACGTGACGTTATAGCTGTAAATACGTTTTACAGACATTTGAAGTCTTAATTAAGACATTTGGCGTTCCTTCTCGAATATATAGCGATCGTGGTAAATCTTTTAATTGTAAAGACTTTAAAGACTACTGCGTTGAAAGACAGGTAAAGGTCATAACAGACCGCCATTGCCAGTCCGCGCGCGAATGGGCAGGTTGAACGTTTTAACCGTACCATCTTGTATTTTCTTTCAGATAAAAAAAAGAATTATAAAAATCTGTTAACAACTGGCGAAGTTATGGTAAAACATACATAACAAAAAAAAACAGTCGACTTGAGAACCTCCTCCTATTTTTTGAAGTCGGTTAAAAATATATTGGAATAAATCATCTCGGCCATAAGTGAATTCTCAGATGGGACTCGAACCCACGACCTTTGAAAATCCGGTCCAAAAGCAAAGGTTCCAAAGGTCGGAGATTCGAGTCAACCCCATATACAACAATAATGTCATCTAGGTAACGACTACTTGCCAAAAACGTAATCGATATTTTTCAGGATTATGAATAAACTACTGGCTAGATCTCCGTAAAAAAATTATGAGACCACATTTGAACTATGTTCTCTCAGATAAAAAAAGAATTTTTCAAATCAGTTGACAACTGACGACGTTATGGTAAAACATACATAAAAAATATACCATCGACTTAAGAACCTCATCTTTTTTGAAGTCAGTTAAAAACAGATACACTTATCTCAATATTTCCACGTGTTTGAAAAACCGCGGGCAGCCACTAGTTATTAATAAATTGATATGGCTAATAGAGAAATTAATTTATTAGGAAACGATATCTGTAGTGTAAGTTTTGATTAATAGTATTTTAATAGTGCTGGCAACTGATATTTTGAATTTATCATTTGACAAAATACGAGTAATAAGTACCTGTATTTTGAGTATCTACATATTTAATGATGTTTGGTGCCTCTATATTTCAAACTATTTACAACACAAAGCACAGTACTTAATGCCAGAAGTTTCTCGGTATTAGAACTTTCATAATATATATAATTTATAAAAACATTTATTATTGAAATTTAATAAGCTTTGCTGATACTTCTCAGAAACTGATTTCAAAACTAATTCAGAAAATTTTAAATCGCAGTGACTGTTCTTTTATTAAGTGGATGAAATTAGAATAATGCATTATCTTGGAGGAGTCGTGGAACCTCGTTAATAGACAGAGTTGTTTATTAGATTTTCAAGTTTTGATATAAAAATGCTGATTCAGTTTAAAGCTAATAAGTTGAAAATCCATTCTTGACTGAATAATGAAAACTGAATGTCATTTACATTAAACTTACTCTTGGCACAACGTATTCTAAATTAATTAGATCTTCTTAGATTACTTTTTAAACTAGAAAATTACTAGAAAAGACTCAGACGGGAAGACGTGTCATGAGCGACATGAGACAAGTTGAATTTTTCTGGTTATATTTTCTTGTTTAAAAAAATTATCACATAAATTGTAACATAGTAAAATGAAAAATGCCCTCAACGACATCCAACAGCGGGCTCTCACGTCGGCCGGCATCCCCTCCGTCCTTTAGCCGCCGGGTCTCAGCCGCACCGATGGTAAGCGGCCTGATGGCCTAACGCTAGTGCCGTGGGAAAAGGGGCAGTGCTTGGTGTAGGACGCGACTTGTGTCAGCACCTTCGCTGCTACCCACATCTGTCGTACGTAACGCGCGGCCGGGGCGGCGGCGGAACACCAGGCGGTCGCGAAGCACCAGAAATATGCATGCCCCGCTGGAACAGGGCTACATTTTCATCCCTCTGGCGGTAGAAACGGCGGGTTGTTGGGGGGTAGAGATAATACAATTTATCAAGGGCTTGGGGCGTCGGCTTAGACAGAAAAATTGTGACCCTCGCTCTGGGTCGTTTTCTGGTCTATTGACATCCAACGCGGCAACGCGGCCAGCGTTATGGATACATTTGCGCCGGGGACTACTCGGGGCGGTTTATTAGACTAATAGACTAAGTAATATTTTGTCAATTTGTCATTTGAAAGATATTTACATACTTCAAGCTGTCACTATTTGACATTTGATTGGAATTGGGATCGGGACGCGTTTTGAAAGGTATTGAATAAACGAAATTGAATTGTCTGAGCAAAGTGACACGAAAATATCTTTCAAATGTATGGAGAAGTGTCAAAGGAAGTGTCATTTACAACATCATTCGTTCCGAGAGGGATTGCGACCATGAAGCTATATCTTTAGCTTCATGATTGCGACTATAAGTTACACAATTCCATAAATCACTATCACAATCACAGTACCTTTAAAAGGGATTGTGATAGATTTTGAAATTAGACGATTAGGCAGCAGATCCGAATTTTCGGGAAACATTTTTTCGAAAAGTATATCGAAATAATTTATTATTAAAATGAAAAAAGTATTAATGTTCTATTATATGTGATATTAAGGTTTTCCCTAAATCAATTACTTTTAGAAATAACGACACATTTTTATTTTTTTTATGAACGACGGGGACACTCTTAGCCTTCATCATCCTGCTGTTAAGTATTAAGTACTTAAAAAATCTCAATTGGTCGACCAGGAAGTTCTCTGACTGTACATAACACAATATTTCTTAAATTCTGTATGTTCATTATTTATTTAATACAAACATGTCTTTAAGTCAAAAAGCGCATATTAACTCGCTAGGGTTTGTCGTCGATTTTCGTAACTCATTGATTTACACAGATATAGAGCATGATGTATTAATGATGTTATTTGAATTAAGACAGTATTTATTTATTTATTAACTCTTTATTGCACATATACAGCAAATGGCGGACTTCATGCCCTTAGGCATTCTCTACCAGTCAATCGGTTTTATTTATCTAGGTTGTTATTTAAAAAAATCCAAAATATCTACCCAATGAAAAAATAATCAAACAATAATCCGTACCAAGCGCTTTGCTGACACATTTCTTATGCGACCCGCTAAAGAATGGAATGCGCTGCCTGCTCATGTGATCCCCGATGCCTACAACCTTGGCCTCATCAAGGCGAGAGTGAATAGGCATTTCCTGGGAGAGCATGCAACACCTTAGACCACATCCTGTTTATGAAGCACGATGGTGGTCAAATGCCTACACGGATTAAAAAAAACATAAAAAACACTGCGATTCGCATTAATTTTTAATAGGGTAAGTGTTTTTTTTTTTAATGGAAACGTTGATGAATGCTGCAGCTCAAGGAAGAAACAGATCCAAAACTACACCCAGTACCTATTAACGACCATATTTTATAAAAAAAAACCGTCTATCTGTCGTTACGGGACATTGGCGAAATTCCTGTGAAAACGTTAGAAAGTCAGAACAAATAAAATACAAAAAAAAACACAAATACAGTAAATAATGCTCAAATTTCTCATTTTGGTATTACGTTACTTATCTGATCGGACCCCGGCCTCTTGTAGTAAGTAATTATTATAGAATAGTTATTTATTATGTACAGTCAAACAAATACATAAGTATACACAAAGTACATCAACACAAATTTCTTCAGACAATGCCGAACTCAACGGCTTACGTTTGTAAAGTTCAAAGTCGAATGGAGAAATTTATCAATTTTGTAAAGCCGTACTTGTTCCAAGTTAGAACTAGTCAATAAACCCGATAAAGATCTTAACGCTGATGTATCTTTTAACCTTTTAAATGTGTGAACTGTTGCGTGACTGTTGAAAGTGCATTAATATGATCGTCACGGGATAATGTTTGTGGGTAACAACTTTCCTTATTGATAATTTTATGGAAAATACGCTTTCCGAATGATGATGCGCAAAAAGAATAAGTAGAACTCCTCTGCAGAGTTTTACAAGAAGACAGTTACACACCGCGATTTTTTTATTACTAGCAGGTTGCCTGACCTCCCCATACATTTTGGTTGGTGGTAGGACTTGTTGTGAGTCCGCCTGGCTAGCTACCACTATCTTATCTAAGTTTGACGCCATAAAAACAATGTTTTCAGCGTTGTGTTCCGGCAGTTAGAGATAAGATAGCCAGTTCCTCAGTGATTGAGGATTCCGGGAGAGGCTTGCTTCCATCTGTCAGCCTTATCAATGCTTAACTTATGCTTTACTTTAATGCTTAACTTAACATCAGGTATGATGAAGGCAAAGAGTCACCCCGTCGTGAATTAAAAATAAAACAGATTTTTCATTGTGTAGGTAATGTCCAGCCCTTTTTTTTTTTCAATTTCGCTTCTGCTAGTTATTTAGAAGGTAGATAATAAATTTTTATTTTTTCGATCCAAAACAATGTGCACCCGACGTCTCCATACTAAAAGTTTCATTGATCCGGCCACGTCCAGTAGAAATAAGCCTGTAAAATTGCTATTAATTTTGTTCATATTTGATTCATGTACTTGCCAGTGTTGGTACAGAAAGTGCCACGTGTATCAATATGTGATGCATGGGATTTAGTGATTTAGAGGGTCCGTAAATACGAACGAACAACTTGTAGTATGGAGCCAAGAGCGAAATTACAAAATGGAACAGTTGTTATTCTTTTCACCTAGAAAATTTAGAATCAAGTATATTGTTTTAATTTTTGGAGATTGGAAGTAGAAAATCGGTGCAAAAGGTAACCTAATTGAGGCGATTGTAAAGTGGCTGATGTAACATTATCAATTAAATATGCTCATACTATAGAGACCTGAGAATCCGCTCACATAGAGCTAACGAACTCATAAATGGAAAAAATATTTTAATCAGGCTAATAATTTATTTATAACACTTTATTTGCACACACACAGACAGAAAATACATGTATAAAAGAAAAAACAATAAAGAAGATTTGTTGTACAAAGGGCGGCCTTATCGCTTAGCAGCGATTTCTTCCAGGCAACCCATATGACACATAAACTGGTAGAAGGGATGAGGGTAGTTGGTGCGCAACAAACAAATTAAAAGAAAATAACATATCATCTAATATATAAATAGTTATACAATAAAATACATATACTACATATACAATAAAAACAAAGTTAATGCAGTTAAGAGACTGAAAATACACAAATAAAACGGGAGTTCTGTAGGGAAAAGAAGGACTAGTGGGATAGGAAGAACTCCTTGACCTGGGACTTGAAGGAGTTGAGGGTCTGTGCACGTCTAATTGTGTCAGGCAAGGAGTTCCATAAAGAAATAGCTTGGCACGTGAAGGATTGGCTATAGAATTTGGTCGAGCGAGGAGGGGTGTAAAGACGGAGATTATCAGAGGAGCGAATTCACAAAGTAGCTCCGCCATCCTTTCACAAAATCCAACTGAAGCAATGATCATTGGTCTCGATCAAATAAAACATACAAATCTAAATAAAAACCGCTTACTAAATTTAATCGCCAACTCGCCAATACTTCGGGATTATTGTGCCTAATTTAGAAGTCGAAACGTAGCTGGCAGCATCCGTTG
The DNA here is from genome assembly GCA_910589605.1 of Chrysoteuchia culmella. NCBI lineage: Eukaryota > Metazoa > Arthropoda > Insecta > Lepidoptera > Crambidae > Chrysoteuchia > Chrysoteuchia culmella. The sequence goes on from OU342653.1 coordinate 17,505,657, forward strand.
ACGACTATTACGCACCGCAATACGAAAAAAATAATTTCAACTTAGACTACGCTGCTAACGTACCCTCTGACTTCTAAATTTGGCACGATAGGCCCCCTTTACTTTTCACATAGATCTACTAATAATGATACTTGCGGGAAAACGTCCAACAAACAATGGTAAATCGCAAAGCCTAAACGACATCCTAAATGAAAACAAAGCGGTAGTTTTCGTTTATGACGTCATTCCTAAGAAAGGGTTTCATTATTAACACAAAGGAGTTTTCGTTTGTTAAGGAAACGTTGTTTTGTCTCCAGTTACAGCAAAAATATTATGTTACTTATCAATTAGCAAACATTTAGGTCGACTTGCAGCAGTAGTATTTTGATTTCATTAAACCTAGATTGTCCTTAAAAAATCCATTTTTTCTTATACAGGATTTCTTATTTTGACATTTTCATATGGACTATGTCTAGGTTCATTAAATCGAGAGTTTGTAAAGTTTGCTGCAAGTGATAAAGTCTTATAATATGTACCATTATCTACTACGAGTACAAATAAAAAAATATTACAATTAAATAAGGAATGTCTGATGATACTCGTAACAAGTTATTGGTTCCTTAAAAATATTATGAGAAATCCTTGTTAATTGTTAGCCATAAAATACTTATTATTTATTGTTATTATTATCTTACAAATTCTGCGTTCAATAATATTTCCATCAAGCGATGATTAACCGTTTGTTTAACTTTTATAAAAACGTCATATTTTCCACTAAGTATTAAAGTTATAACGGCCAAAAAGATTCTAACTTCCAAAATGACTTCAATAAAATCTATATATAATCTTATTTTAAAATCAATAAGGTATGAAAGTTACTATTTTGTAGGTCGGGCAAGTTTAGTGAGTACATATACGAGATTATGTCAGTTAGACGAAATAGTCGACAGTAAATCCATAATAAACCCCTTTATCAGGTCCGAGGTGCCTGTCGTAAATAGCTATGAGCATATTATGTGGGTACCACTTAGGCTCAGGCCTAAATCGGATCGACGCTCACACGCTTGCGACAAAACTAGTTTACTGAAATGTTTTCAGTCTTCAGTGCGTGTCATTTAAAATAAACCTCATTTTTAAATCCTGTATAGAAGTTTATTTTTGGGAAAAATATATTTTATTACGAGTCGGTAAATGTTGAAATTGACATGAGGTACAAGCTTGGACGAATTAACCACGGTACAAGCCACCGAAAATTTTAAAATAAAGGTTTATGTCACGTTTCGAAATCCAATCATAGGTTGCGAAATCTCACTAACCGGTGGGGTTAGCACGAATAACTTTCAAGTAAGTATCGAGGAAGTAAAGTAAAAAAAAATGTATGACATATTGAGCAACTACATTTTCCTATACATTTTTTGACATTACGTGCTCGATACTTACCCGATACTATTTCGACAGTTGCTTACTGAATTCTTTTACCAAATAGTTAAATCTAAATTTATATTTAACTAACTGTTACCCGCGACTTCGTCCGCGTGGAATCCTTTTATACATGTATTAGTTTTCCGCCCGCGACTTCGTCCGCGTAGATTCTACTTTCCCCTTAAGGGAAAATTCTTTCTTACCTATCTACATGCCAAATTTCAACTCAATCCGTCAAGTACTTTGAGCTCTGCGAATTTGAATAGAATTTCGAAAAATCCTCTCTTAGTGCACCCCTAGACCTTACAAGGAACCTATGTGCCAAATTTGAAGTCTCTAGACCTAGGACCTAGCGGTTTGGGCTGTGCGTTGATATGTCAGTCAGTTTCTTCTTTTATATGTTTAGAAGCTGTTTCTAGAAACTAAATCATCAGTCATTAATGGCTTCGGTCAAAAGTTGAGTGGGATTACAAAACATTTAAATAAAAAAAAAAATTACAACTAAAAATCGGAATTTAAAACCTTTGTCAATCGTGTTTCGGTGTAAAGAAAATTATGGAAAATAAAAAGTGGCTAAACGTTTTCGGGAAAGTGAAATTCGTAATCTAAAAATTCGAATTCAAGATAGGTGACCCTTTTTACCATTCTAGGGGTTGATTTCTTTAAAATCACAAAATATAGGTTTGTTTATTTGTTTTTAAGTTTCAACCATGAGCCTAATAATAATAAAATAAGTCACTTTTACTTTGAAATGAAAGGATTTTTCTTACAAAACTCCATCCCCCTTTTCACCCTTTTCGGGATGGAATTTTCAAAAACGCTGAGACAGATAAATGTTTATTTTTAATCCTTTACCTAAATATAAAATTTGAAGATCCTAACTCCAAAACTGACGGACTTTCATACAAACTTTCATCCCCTTTTTCACCCCCTTAGGGGTAGAATTTCGAACAATCCTCTCTTAGTGCACCCCTAGACCTCACAAGGAAACTATGTGCCAAATTTGAAGTCTCTAGACCTAGCGGTTTAGGCTGTGCGTTAATATGTCAGTCAGTCAGTCAGTCAGGCAGTTTCTTCTTTTATATAATTAGATAAAGAAGATAGATAGATTGAATGAATTGATAATATGAGAAATATGTTTCTAGAAACTAAATCATCAGTCAATAATGGTTTCGGTCAAAAGTTGAGTAGGTATACAAAACATTTGAAATAAAAAAAAAATTACAACTGAAAATCGGAATTTAAAACCTTTGTCAATCGTGTTTTCGGTGTAAAGAAAATTATGGATAATAAAAAGTGGCTAAACGTTTTCGGGAAAGTGAAATTCGTAATCTAAAAATTCGAATTCAAGATAGGTGACCATTTTTACCATTCTAGGGGTTGATTTCTGTAAAATCACAAAATATAGGTTTGTTTATTTGTTTTTAAGTTTCAACCATGAGCCTAATAATAATAAAATAAGTCACTTTTACTTTGAAATTCAAGGATTTTTCTTACAAAACTCCATCCCCCCTTTCGCCCCTTTACGGATGGAATTTTCAAAAACGCTGAGACAGGTAAATGTTTATTTTTAATCCTTAACCTAAATATAAAATTTGAAGATCCTAACTCCAAAACTGACGGACTTTCATACAAACTTTCATCTCCTATTTCACCCCCTTAGGGGTAGAATTTCGAAAAATCCTCTCTTAGTGCACCCCTAGACCTCACAAGGAACCTATGTGCCAAATTTGAAGTCTCTAGACCTAGCGGCTTGGGCTGTGCGTTGATATGTCAGTCAGTTTCTTCTTTTATATATTTAGATTACAAAACATTTAAAATTTGAAAAAAAATACAACTAAAAATCGGAATTTAAAACCTTTGTCAATCTGTTTCGGTGTAAAGAAAATTATAGAAAATAAAAAGTGGCTAAACGTTTTCGGGAAAATGAAATTCGTAATCTAAAAATTCGAATTCAAAATAGACCCTTTTTACCATTCTAGGGGTTGATTTCTGTAAAATCAAAAAATATAGGTTTGTTTATTTGTTTTTAAGTTTCAACCATGAGCCTAATAATAATAAAATAAGTCACTTTTACTTTGAAATTAAAGGATTTTTCTTACAAAACTCCATCCCCCTTTTCACCCCTTTACGGATGGAATTTTTAAAAACACTTAGACAGGTAAATGTTTATTTTTAATCCTTAACCTAAATATAAAATTTGAAGATCCTTACTCCAAAACTGACGGACTTTCATACAAACTTTCATCTCCTATTTCACCCCCTTAGGGGTAGAATTTCGAAAAATCCTATCTTAGTGCACCCCTAGACCTCACAAGGAACCTATGTGCCAAATTTTAAGTCTCTAGACCTAGCGGCTTGGGCTGTGCGTTGATATGTCAGTCAGTCAGTCAGTCAGTTTCTTCTTTTATATATTTAGATGAATTGTTTTGATATTATTTTACCAAATAGTTAAATCTAAATTTATATTTAATGAATTGTTTTTATGATTTGAGGACTAAAATAATTACAATTGAACCAAAACGGGGTATTATAATTTATTCTAAGTTTAAAAAAATAAGAATAAAATGTAACATAAAAAGTCGATAGTGCGATTGATGACGCAGAAATTGAATGTGAAAATTCCGAGCGTGTGAGGTGAAAATAGTAGATTGTACCATAAGGGAGCAAAATAATATTTTTACGGCGAGGGCGCTTTTTCAGAATCGAATAAATTACTTTTTCAGAAGCGAAGCTTGAATTCAGAGCGAAGTGAGGGATTCTAGAGTAGAATACCGAGCGTAGCGAGGGATTCTTTAGTAGAATCCTGAACGTAGCGAGGGATTCAAAGTACGCCGCCCGACCCAAAAATATATTTTGCGGCCGAGTGATACTCTCTACTTTTCATCCCCGTCTATGAGAAAAATAAATAAGAGGCGTTTCTAGATACAACTAATGAATGTATTTATAAAAAAAAATATTAAACACCAATATAATGTTATAATGTTAAAAAAAATATAAAGTAACAGATTAAAAATTAATATTAATATTAAACATTTGTGCAATTTTGAAATGTTGAGGTCATAGTTAAAAAAAAAAACTGTCGCTGCTTTTGGAACTCACTTTTCGCAATTATTGCACTGCAAATATCACAAAACACTGTTTACTCCAATAAAGTCCAATACAAGGGTAATACGTAGTTCGCGCGTTTTTCTTTTTTTTCTTTTTTCTTTTGCGGCGCTGCACGCGCCGGTCACCTAATAATGGGCCACAGTGACTTTTTCATACAATATTTTCGTGCGATCTCTTTGGTCACGGCACTAAGGGACGATGTTAATATTCGAAATTCAAATCTCATTACTGCCCCGTGAAAAAGTCTCTTGAAGAAAAGACTTACTTGTGGCCGAGTTAATTTTTTCCAATATTTTTCTATTTCAAATTTACCATAAGTATAAAAATAGCATTGAAAAATGCAAAAATTACAAAATCATAAAAAAAAAAAAGACTTACTTTGCTCGCACATCAGCGTTTTTCGAATAGATGGGATGAAAACTATTTTACTGAAGGAGGTCTTCAGTTAAATAGTGCCTGGAAGAAATTGCTACCTAGCAATAAGGCCGCCTTTTGTGTATTTCCTTTTACTGTCTGTTTTTTTTTCTTTGTGTTCTTATTATGTGCAATAAAGTGTTTTATTATTATTATTATTATTAGTTTTTCACCTCACATGCTCGGAAAAGGAGGTTAATATTAGATATTAGAATAATAGTACATTACTGTAGCGGCCAGCAAAAGAGGCATTGTTGGACGAACTTGTAAATATGGGCCGAGGCGAAGCCGAGGCACACATATAAGTCCATCAATGCCTAGTTGTGGCCAGGGCTTGTTTATTACTTTTAAGTTTATACTTTGACTGATTTTTTGTGTAATTCTGTTTTTATTCTCCACCGATTCTTCTATATAGCTCTCAGCAACTCGATCGGATTTCCATCCTCCATGCCTTTTTAGTGTAATAAGATTGACCCCAGTATCGGCAAGAATAGAGGCCGATGAACGCCGGAAACAATGATCTGTAAATTGTTCCGGATGGAGCAGTTCCAAGTATGTAGCAATTATTTTGGGCATTTGAGCAATTTTGTGCCTACCTATCACTTGACTGGTGCATTAGCAGTTTTTATAATAAAAAAAAAATCGGTCCGTTTTTACGTCAACTGGACGTAGTGCGTAATATTTCTGCACCACTGCAAATGAGGCGTCACGAACAACGAAAGTACGATCATTCTTCGTTTTTGTATCTCGTAACGTAATTATCATTACGTTGATGTGAGTTGCAATGTCATTAACGGTGATATTGGTAATTTCGATGCATCGACATGTACCGTAAATGCTAAAAATAAGAACCACCTGTAACAATAACAAGTACGAGTATTAATTATGAGAACGTGTACAGTACAAATTTCAGTTTTTAGATATAAATACTTACTTTCACCGCTAAGTGCTCAGAGTTGGAGGCTTCATTTATAAGCTTTTCTACATTTTGTGATTTCAACACTTGATTTTTTTAATTTATATCCGTCTGACTGTCGTTTTAGCATACTCGTTAAATTGTGGTAATTTTTAATGTTCAAATTGTGCTTTAACATTGAATAGGTATTCCAGAGAGACGAAGGCTTCATTTTGTTGGAAAGATCATTGAAACACACAAGAAAAACATTTTCGGATAAAGATTTAGATTTCCTACTGATTTTCCACTGCACAAGTTTTTCATATACAAGCTTATATTTTTCCTTTGAGTTTCGCGGTATTAAATTTTCAACCACTAATTTAGCTTCATCTTTAATGTCTGGCGGTGTTAAACACAATGAATCGGAAGAATTTTAGCTTTGAGAGCTCAATTTTAGCAAAAAAGTCACTAAATAAAAATAAAATTTTCGCTGAACTGTGCTTTTGTTATTACTTTGTTTTTTTTTAGCAATGGTAGTTGGAACTATACAGCCAAATATGGAATAAAATCATTTTGTACCTATCTCTCTAAATACAAACAGCTGTGTTTTAAATAAAATCTTATTGCATTTGATTTTTTAAAACGTTGAAACGTCAAAATAGCGGCCGGCAATGTCTTACCGGCCTGTTAAAGCGACCAGCAAAACTTTGCCGGCCGCTCCTTGAAACAGAACGGCAAGGTCGACTTTGCTCAAACAAGGTTGTCAAAATAATGACCACATTACATGCATTTTTGAGTAAACTTAATTATTAAATTATTTCTGCAGATTTTGCAAAAGAATTTGTGGAATACTAATCAGAGTATAAATTTTTTGTATTTAATGCTATTTTGATATGAAAACGAAGCGTTCATGGCGGCGCTTGTCAGACTGATCGTATTCGATCACGTTTGATAAACAAAGTTTAGGCCAGCCAGGTGTCGGATGGGTGACCGTAAAGTAGCATTACAACTGAGCTCTTCCGTGCTTCGGAGGGCACGTTAAACCTTCGGTCCGGCTGTTGTCATCTGATAACAGTCGTTAAGCCAAGTCAGAGGCTTATAGGCGGCCTGATAAACTCTGACACTAGAGGTGGCCACTAATCCTCATACGATAATAATAAGAAGAAGATTTTTTTTTTTCAAAAACACGGTTTCTGCATACTTAATGAACTTTATCAAGTACGGCAACAATAATAACAACCAGTGGCGAAGGGTACATACTTGCATACAGTCTGATTCCTATCGGCTTCACTTTTAGAAATCACACCCCACCGACCCACCATACAGCTAAGATATTTTTTAAATAAAATGTTGGTCCGGCTTACCTTCGCCATCTCGACCCTTAGCCACTGATTACTTATTTTTATTTTTTTTATTTATCAATGACTTTACATTTCTATTACTTTTGCTATGTAGTATAACAGAAACTAGAAATGTTTATATGTACACTATCATCATCACTACATACTCGAATTACATAATTTTAAAACGCCTAAGTACTTACAAAACTATTTTACTACTTACATCAAGATTATTACTGCACAAATCAAGTGGCTAAGTATGTTTAAAAAACTGAACAAGATAACTAACAATGGTGAAATATTCATACTACTATTGATTATATAGACAAAGACAGCAAGTACGAAGAAGGCGAATTGCACATGGAGCAACTATTGCAGCACATTGCAGCAACTGGCAACTGGCAACTAGCTGTTTACATATATTTCAATTGAACAGCGCACACATAAGCAACTCGAGTTTCGAGTTCCGGTAATCGTCAACAGTTTTCAGTTGCTGTAATCGATGACTAAGTTATAATTTTTTATTAAGTAAATATATTAGAAAAAAGCAACTTGTCTCATGTCGCCCTGACGGGACTCCAACCCGCATCCTTGGGAATCCGGCCCAATGCACTGACCAATTATGCTACAGAGACCTACGAGAACACGTTGAAATTCTCTAGTATATTCACCTTTTTGCCAACACCGTAGAAAAAGGTGAATATACTAGAGAATTTCAACGTGTTCTCGAAGGTCTCTGTAGCATAATTGGTCAGTGCATTGGGCAAAGTTATAAGATGACTAAGTTAGTTCCTAATTGCCGCAACTAGCAACTGTTAAATATTATACCGGTTTTTAAAGTTGCCGGTTTCCTCAACCGTCAATCGCAACGCGTTTTCGATTCTCGAGGCGATTTCACACCCTCCCTCCCTCTCCCTGTGCTCTCTCTAATCTTCTCTCTTTATGTTAATAAATTGGGATCGATCTAGAAAAAAGGGATGAATCCAAAACCGACGATTGCTGCGAATAATTTGTCTTTGTTGGCGCCGTCGACGGCGACGACGTAATAAAATGATAGCAAGTGCTGCTTCTTCGATATCCATCGTCACACTGAACGCTGATCGCGTAGATTTAGCAAGTTGGCTATGAAAGTTGCTCACAGATTGCCATAAAATTAAAGGCAACCGTAAACATTATAGCAACTATCAACTTTTAACAAGAAACTTTTAAAATTATAACTTTTTAATTTTGCATTTTACAATGCTATTTTTATTTGATAAATATTAAACAAGAAAAATATACCAGAAAAAAGCAACTAGACTCATGTCGCTCTGACGGGATCCCGTCATTTATCACAACTTTTAAAATATTGATAGTTTCCTCAACTTAAGTTGCTCCATGTGCAAAGCGCCTAAGACCAAAACAAACCTTTCCTTGAACACATATCTTGAGTTTCCAAAGAAATCACTAAAATTTATTCACACTACAAGTAATTCATTAATTAATCATATTACACTGTTTCCTTTTCCAAAGTAATGCAAAACAATCAAAATAATGTAAGATTTCCCGTAATAAGATTTTCACAAACAATCTACTTCAACACAATATACTAACTAACTAATATACTCATAACAATAACATATTGAATTGGGCACCGGAGCGTGTACGCTACAAGACGGTTCTCATCCAACTCCACGTCAATTCCCACAAAACGAACTCAAGTTACAACTTAGCTAAATTCAACGAAATAATTTCAGAACCAACACGTGGGACGTAATTACGTTAATATAAACAAAATTTACGGAGCGGTATCAAAAGTTCTATGTAAACAGATTTCAGGGGCCCGGCACAGGACACGGCGGGCTCGTCGTTGTTTCTTGTTTCGCTGCCGGTACATGACCCTCTCGTTGCCAACAATAACCATACGCTAACCAAAATTTGTTTCGATTTTGACAGCTCTCAATTGACTTACTAGTGATGGGGTATAAGAATGAACCAATTGAAGTTAAACAATATTGTTCAATCAATTATTATCGATAAAGTATTTACTGAGTATTTCTCGGGAAAGTATTGTTATCGGGAAACGTTATGCAGCCACACTGCCAGTCTGTAAAAGTCACAAATTGTTTATTAATTAAATCTTTTAATTCTTTTAAGACAGGCAGCAGTATGTAGGTACAGTGTAATATGAAATTACACTGTACCAACATACTGTGAAAAGGTTCCCTCTCACATAACAAACCCTTTTACACCTTTCTCAAACCTTGGTTGGGACGGAGACATTGAAATATGACCAAATTACACTTTGATTCAGAACACCGCACCGGCGACGAGGAACTCCCTTGAATTAATCAACGATAATAAATAGCATGATTTGTGTAACGAATTCCCTATTTTTTTCCCCCAGTAATAGGTAATCAACTTTGTTGGAGCTGGAGCTTATGAGTTCGAATAATCTAGAATCTAGATGAAAAAGCATTTGTATGATATAGAAGTCTCATAAATCTCATAACAAGTTATAATTCGAAAGAGATGAAAAGAAAAAAAAATCTTGTTATAAATCAATGTAATTACCTATTGTTAATATATAACTAAAATTATAGCTAAAAATCTCTATAATTTACTCAAAAAACAATAAACATTCTCTGATACGGGCCCTGCGATCATATGATCGATGTTACAGTTCCTTCAAATATCATTGCAAAGATTGATATTAAAATTATTGACATATAGCTTCCACCCGTGGTGTCACTCGCGTAGTTCCCGTTACCATGGGAATATCAGGATAAAAAGTAGCTTATGTTACTCCGTCATTTCTAATAACTTTATGTCAAAAATCATGTCGATAGTTTACCTGCTTAGTTAGGGCGTGAAGAAAGGACAAACAAACACACTTTCGCATTTATAATATTAGTTAGGATAGTTAGGATGTTATAACATCTTATGGTAAATTTTAAATAGAAAAATATTGGAAAAAATTAACTCGGCCACAAGTGAATTCTCAGACGGGAATCGAACCCGCGACATTTGGAAATCCGGTCCAATGCTCTGTCGCGGGTTCGATTCCCGTCTGAGAATTCACTTGTGGCCGAGTTAATTTTTTCCAATATTTTTCTATTTAAAATTTACCATAAGTATAAAAATAGCATTGAAAAATGCAAAAATTGCAAAATCATAAAAAATGTTCTAACATCTGTTAACACACAATTTGAAAATGTTAATATCTGGAAGATAAAATAAAAAAAGCTCTATATTCAGATTTATATTGGACACTATGAAAGCAAGCTCGTCTGATTAAAACTTAGTTGAGTAAAAATAGGACAAACAATACTTTAAGAGTGCCATGACACTCCCCTGTACATGTGAGTTCGAGAGCCACCAGCGCAATTTGTGCCAGTGGCGAGTAGCCGAACCATGTAGACGCTAGGGTTGATATCGAAATGAAATGTTGACTTGCGCTAAATACATGTTGTAAAGTAATAATAATAAATAAAAATAATAATAAATATTCGCATACAATCACACCAATTATCTAGTCCCACGTTAAGTTTCATGAAGAATTTGTGTTATGGATACATACATATATACTTTTTTTTTTTGTAAATACATACTTAATATACATATTAAACACCCAGACCAAGACAAATAGACATGTTCATGCACACAAATATTTGTCTTCTCCGGGGATCGAACCCGAGACCTCTGGCGCAGAAGGCGGGGTTAGTACCTCTGCGCCAAACAGGTCGTCAAATATAGGTAAAATAAAGTTAAATATGGGTAAGTATATTTTTTATTATATAATTCTTATAATAAACATATATTCATTCAAATAGACTTCGTTATTATTAGAATTTTAAAATAAGACAATTTCATGACAATTCAAAAGTTTTTCAACTGACAAGAAGAGCGGGCCCAAGAAAACTTGCCAGCTGCCAGAAGTAACGACAATATTACAATTTAGCTATAAAGAAGGAGCTATTTATTAGGAAAGCAAAGCAGACAAATGTAGACGCGAATTGATTGATTGCTTTAATGGGTATGCAACAAGAAGAAAGAATATTTGTTTACATAATTATTATATAAAAAATTTAATAACAATAACGCCTTAAGGGCGTCGGTGGGAGTGGGACTGATTATTGATTACGCGTGAGATCGTTTCTTTCAAGCTAGTCTTTGCATAAAATGGACTAACGAAAAAACGTGTTAAGTTTAAAAAATTAAGACAAAATTTAACTTTTTCCAAAACATGACAAGCCAGTTGCTAAAGGAAAAGTTCCAGTTTGGTAAAAATTATGCAACAGTTTTTGTTAAGCAATATCAGCCAGCAGGGGTACACCCCTATAATCCGAAATACTTAATTCCGTATTTCAATATACCGATTGTCAAAAGTCTGAATTAAAATCACGATTCTTCAAAATCACGAATTTAATTTTTCCGAATGTTAAAAATACGAAATATTTTCAGTTTTCCGAATTTTGAAAGTACGAAAAATCAAAAGTCCGATGTTTTATTAGTCCAAAAAACGGTATTCCGATTATCATATTTCCGAAAATTCATCTTGTTTTGTGAGTATCATATGTCATGTATTTTTATCAGGATAAGGTAGCAATAACGAATTACTGCAAAACAGACGCACGCTTGCTTGCTTGTTTCCTTGCATGCTTGCTCGCTTGCATGCATGCATGCTTGTTTGCTTACTTGCTTGCATGCTTTTGCATGTGTATGTGTGTATTTATTTAAGTTTGTTTATTTATTTTGCTATTTTGGTTTACAAGGCGTATCAAATTTTCGGAGTAGTAATTTTAATATTCGGAATTCGTATTTATGAAACTTCGGATTATTGTCGAGTCGGAATTTTGATTGTTAGGGGTTTTTAAATTTGTAATTTTGATTTTCGGGATTGTAAAAGTTCGTCATTTTGTAAAATCGGAATCGTGATATTCGGAATTCTAAATCATTTTGAATCGTGAAATTCGTGATTGTGAATTTCGGAATTTCGTTTTTCGGATTCATGTAGTGTAATCCAGCCAGCAGACTACGTCTTTTACACCAAGTTTTTATTTCGTATTTCAATAATTAATCGAGATACCCGTCGTCGGATAAATTGCAGAAAGACGATTTTTTATAGCCATTATGTCAAAAAAATCTGCTGTTTTATTTACGACGCAGTGTTTATCTCTTTATACAGCTTTAATGGGGAATAACAGCTGGTTAATTTAATCCCTCGAGACTTTGTTACAGTAAAGCTTAAACGTATAAAAACTGTAGGCCTAGCACGAAAAGCTTGCAAGATATATAGGAAGCATAGTAAAAAAAAATGACATATTGAGCAGCGTTCCTACTGGACGTAAACGGAATTAAATTTTTTGTCAATACGTGCTAGATACATCCTCGATACTATTTCGGAAGTTTTTTGTGGTAGCCCTACTGAACTCTTTTTGTTTTATTCGAATACGATAAGTTGTTTTGGATTTACAAGTCTTCCAACTTCAAGATTCGCGTGCTCCTCGCGTGACGTCATTCATGCAACTTCTGCAAACTGCATACATAGTGTTAGACATTACAGCATAAAAAGCCGATCTGTAGTTAAAATTTTAAATATGCCTAGAAATATTACCACATATGAAAAAAATAGAAACTTACAGAACCAATTTTTTTTTATTTTTCATCCGAGTTCTAGGTACAGTGGTAACTAAATATAAAAGTGATGTTAATCCCCATACTGAAAGCAGATGAAAGTTTGGGAGCAGGATGTGGTATTCGAATTCTATACACGAGTATACCGTGTCTTTTCTGTGTTGTTGTTCCAATAATCTACCCCGTAGCTCCTTAGCTAGCATATTCAAGCAATTATATCCATTCAAGCAACTATATCCATTTGGACAATCAGCTGGCCTACCGCCATCTCTTAGCGCAATATTGTTTTCTGTCAAACATTATCCGCATTACTTTTATATGTCACTTCGTACCGCGATCCTCATAAAACAAAATATTTTTTTGACGGAGGTTTTGTGTGAAGTGTGTCAAAATGTGACAACTTCAATTCGTTCGTTGGCAGGAACAATGTATAAAGATGTACATGGATCTGAGACAGTTGTATAGAAACTTCTATTATTCAAATATATCATAAGTATTTGGATGTCGATATTTTTCTTGAAAATGTTCAGGAGCTGCCTACTCAAGTCCGTCATTACAAAGTACCAGCAAGTGTAGGTAGGCACGTTCTTTTTTGTAATATTTCATCTCCATAGATATACCTCAATGGTTGTGTCATTGGGCAGGAATAAAAAAAATACTTTATGAAGTTCGCGGTACGAATTTAAACACTATTAAAACAAAAGGAAAACAAAACGTTCTTACGACATGATGGTCTCTAAAAGATGGTGGTAGGCCCCCAGGTCTATTTCACTTTGGCAGCTTATCTATAGACAATCACGAGCAATGTTATGTAGGTATTCACTATACAACCTTCTCGTATTAACACACACGGAAACAAAACTCTCTCTGTTCACAAAATATGTCATTCATAAATTGAGTTATTCCCATTAGATCCCCTACAATGTTGGGTAGGTCTGTTTTATTTTTTGTTATTTTCTATTCATATCGTATCCATGTGTCCATATATATTAGTATTTTATTCCCATCTGATACCCTAGCGCTTATTAGCTAATTTGTGTTACCTACCTTACCCTACTTAGAAATACAAAGGCGATCCGTTGGGAGTTGAACATTATAAGGGGATCGTGTGGGAATAACTCAAAATTGTAATGTGACAGGGTTGCTAAGTGTTTTTATGTTATTGCACGTGACGATACCTAAGTAAGCTGCCAATACCTATATCGCTTTAATAGGCACACAAAGAAACACGAATAGGCTTTAATCCTCCTTTTCGTATTTCATCCATATATTCGTAAGATGGTAACAAATACCCGTTATCGGTCAAAGTCCTTCGCATCCACATCGTCGATACAAAATGAGTAAAGTTACGTGTCCTACATAACCGAGATACTCGTATCTCTCGAATACCGTAGGTAAATTTATTCGCACTTCATACGTCTTGGAAATGCCAGCCTTAAAAGGTTGAATGGGTTAAGCTTTGAGATATTGCTGCTGTACGCAGTACAATGTTGAGAAATCATCTTTTATGTACTTATCTACGAGGGTCAATTCTGTTAAAATTTTTGTCCTTAATTGTATCTCAATCAAGTTTCAATTGGAGTCAGGGGACGCGGGATCGCGGTCCTGAAAGCCCCATTCGAAATTAATTTTTTTTTTTGGGGCTTTCGGGACCACGAACCGTGGTCTCCAAAGTACTTCACGACATAGAAAATAAAGATAGTAACTGTGTCTGCATATATTAGTGGTCCCAAAAACCACTAAAAGTAATGATTAATATTAAGGTGGCGTTTGGGATCCGAATGCCACTTTAATATTAATTATTACTTTTAGTGGTATCTGTTGAGACCACAGATATAGACACAGTTGCTATCTTTATTTCCTATGTCGAGAAAGTACAGTCAAAGTACCAGGGCAGCACATCCCACCAGGAGTTGGTTAGATTATTATGCCATGTCGACTGTTTTTGTTTCTTTGGTATAGAACTACTGGCAACATGGGAGATATGACTGTTCAAAATTCTAAATAACTCCTGGTAGTTATAACTTTTTAATTATGCATTTTACAATGCTATTTTTATGTGATAATTTTTAATCAAGTAAATATACTAGAAAAAAGCAACTTGTCTCATATCGTCCCGTCAGGGCGATATGAGACAAGTTGCTTTTTTCTATTTACTTGATTAAAAATTATCACAACTCCTGGTATATTACGATATAGAAAATAAAGGTAGCAGCAACTGTGTCTATATCAGTGGTCCCAAAATAAATACCACTAAAAATAATGATTCATATTAAGGTGGCGTGTGGGACCACGGTTAGTGATCACGAAAGACGCATAAAAAATATCGAAAGGGGGTTTTGGGACCGCGGTTCCGGTCACGGTTTTCACAAAGTAGTAACAAGAACAGTGTAAACCAGCACTGCGTTAAAACACTGTTACGAGTATAGTACAATTATGACTTAGATCTTTGTTTTTTATTTACTTTTCTACGACGTTAGAAAGCGTCGTTTCACTAAAATGTAGGTATTATATAAAAATTGCGTTGTTAATGCAAAAACAAAACTTACGTTACTAAAAGAAACTTTTGTGTAAGCGCTTATTCAGTTAAATTGTTAAAAAACAATTGCTTCTTATAACACTTTCTTTGTAGAACAGCGTTTGAGGACGCCACGAAGACCCGACAAAGAGATAAGATAAAATAATGTTTATTGACCAAAAAAAGTGATCCGACAAAGAGAGATCGGAAACACAACAAATATTTGATTGCAATCATTGGTTTGTTTTAATTATGTTATTGGATAACAGCACTGGACTCACAACGAAACGTTACAATTTTCAGAGCATTAGATGAAGAAATTGAAAGAAAACATAGTTCGCAATACAATACACAACTAGTATTACACCATACTCAAGCTGACCCAACAAACTCTTCCATGTACTCTTAATGCATCGAATTGTTTTGTTTCTCATTCATTATTCCCGGACCGGAGAAAGGTTTCTGTATTCTGAATAAGTAAGCCGTGTTGATTGACAAAAGCTTAATGGTTGATTATTTGTATTTTCTCTCCACAGGCAAACATTGAAATACAGCTGTATCTAATGGTTTCGTACGAAATAAGATCTTTAAGTATAGTGTATAATTATGGTTCTGTCAACTGCGATTCTATAATTTTGAAAAATCAACTTAATTTTCTTTGTTTCGTCAAGGTTGTTTTTATCGAAAATGTCACATTTTGACACACTACACACTTTGGAGGCGATGATTGAGCGAAGACGTCACAAAACTGCCGTCAGAAAACAAGCTTACTAAGAGATTCGTAGTGTGAAATAGCATGGTAAGATTGAAACAATACTCCGCTAAGATATGGCGGTAGGCCCCCAGATTGACATCCAGAACGTATTAAAGTCAAGCCGTAACAAAACATTGTTTTATCTGAGGCGAATCTCTATAAACAGAGGAAGGGACACCAAAAAGGATTCCAAACTCCTAAATTGATCGTTGGAGACCCAAATAGCCTCGGGCTGACGATTCGAATATTTGTAAAAGCGGGCCGCGAGACAATACTACCATTTTCATTGCTTCGTTTGAGTACATTTATATTTCTATTTGGTTCAACCCAACGCCTTGGTCTTTACAAAGCCTTGTTAGGCAGTACACGATAGACACAGAAACTAACAATACCCACTGTATTTTAGCAGATAAAATTCGATAAAACTCGGTCAAGCTGGGTGTGGAAAAATTCGTGCTTAGAGTGCGTTTCATCCTATATTCTAGCCTTTTAGCTCATAATGTCAACTTCTCATAATGTCAACCGGACAAAAAATGCACATTTCTTATAACGTCAACTTCTTATAATGTCAACTTCGTAAAAAGACAACTTCTCGAAATGTCCACTTCTCACAATGACAGCTCCGCATTTGGTCAACTTCTCATAAAGTCGACTCTTAAATGATATATTCGCAAAATGACAACTCTTCGTAATTTGTACTTTAAATTGCTAATTAATAAGAAAAGTCATGTATTCATCATCAATCGCCATGAACGCCATAAAGGTTGATATGTCAAGTACGTGTTAGAAACATCATTTTCATTTATTTATCAATGATATTGTGAACATGCTGACTTACAGTAATCACAAAACGCCGGTATGTTATAATTATTATAAAGACAAATTAGAATGAACAGTTTAAAAGTAACAAAATTAATAAGAACATAATAAAAAAACATATTCATTAAGATGTCAATAGTAAACAAAACGCACATACATAATTCTAAATTGCAAATGTTAATAATATTACAATGTCATTAAATAAGTACTAATTAGTAAAAAAAATCAGAACCATTTACTTCCACCGCTTTTTAATGTTTCAAGCATGATTTTAAAACAGAATCCAAAACTTACAAAGTCTGCATTGAATTCTTGTCCTAAATTAACCTAACCTTTTGACAGAAATTGACAGGGTACCAACCTAACAAAAAAGGGAATATACGATAAAACGTACTCCACCAATATTTTTGTATTTCGCATTCTGTCATCTATCTTACAGCAGCTCTTTGATTTGACACATACTTTGACTTTTGATTATACTCACGTTTCTTTAATCTTTTGTATTTATGCTGTTTTTAATAAAATAGTTTCTAGATTTATTAATAATAATTTATAGGTTTAATCCTTTTTAACATTATTTATGAAAATCTAAAAATATATAATCACAAGTACGCGAAATATCGGTGGTAATCATTTTTTTTATATCTAGGTACTGAATTTAAGAAAGTGTATACAAACCAACTCTTGCCCTATGGTCAAAAGCTGAGGTGGTAAGCAATTGCCCTTTGCCCTATTAAGGGTTAGCGAAGATGTTATTCAATTTTAAAGTCTGCTAGTGATGTTCCTAGGTAAAAACAGAAATAGGTAAGTACATTTAACTAATGGCAGCCCGCGATAAAATGAATCATAATATTTTAATCAAGTAGACAGCTTGATTAAAATATCTGTTAGCCAAACATTAAAATCCTTTCAGCCGTGTTTGGATGATTGAGTCACAAACATCTAAATACCGGCACTTTTACATTTGTAATATAAATAAATAAATAATTGCATACAAACACACCAATTATCTAGCCCACGTTAAGTTTCATTAACAACTTGTGTTATGTTTACTAGATAACGGATAAACATACTTATATACTTTTTTTTTTGTAAATATATACATAATATACATATTAAACACCCAGACCAAGACAAATAGACATGTTCATGCACACAAATATTTGTCTTGTCCGGGGATCGAACCCGGGACCTCTGGCGCAGAAGGCAGGCTTAGTACCCCTGCGCCAAACAGGTCGTCAAATATGAGTTAGATTTCTGAAGTTATAATAATAATGGACAATTTCCATGCAATATCAAGTTTGCGAAGTTTTCAAATTAAAATTCCCAATTCAGAAACCCACTAATTGTCATTTGAATGATAGGTATGAGATTACATGTGACGACAGGTGCAACTGATTACTAAATTCATACAAAACGTTTGTCGTTTAGGATAATTGAAATGGAAATAACAGTCTGATGAAAATTGATTTCGAAGCGCACATTTGACGTAAATCCTATGCTAAACATTGTCTACAGTTACATAACGAGATATCTATCACAAATGAGTAATTTGGGTATAGAAACGCCATAACGTCTCAAACGCTTAGGTACCTTCCTAACTATTCATGCCCTACCCCCTGACGCAACTTTTGTGTCGGTCTGTTCTGTTACGGCTGCGCAGCGAAGCACTTGTGGTAGCCGTGTACCATCGTGTGGCAATTTGCTTATTACGCGCCCATCCGTGTAAGTATTTATTTTTCTAATAACAAATGGTATATTTTGCAAAGTATTGTTTTGTTAATTTGTATTATGTTGCTTAAATTATTACCTTAACACACTGTAATTATAATTTAATAATCATATATTTATTTTTAGCTTCAATAAATATAGAAAATGGACAATCGACATCAAGCACAAATTTGGAAGAGGATTTTTGTGATGAGTTGGATGCGGATCGTGAGAATGCAGAACAAGTCATATTGACAGCATAGAAAGTGATAGTTCCGTCATTCACAGTCCTCATGCAACAGATACCGAACAATCTTCGAGTGAAAAGGAATCTGATACATTATGTCCCAGACGGAAGAACAGACGGTAAAAAAAGGCGTGCACGTCGTGCAAGCAATTACTCTGCACCGAACATGTCACATATGTCACATTCAATATGTTTCGAGAGGCACACTTGTCAAGATCTCATGGAAGTGTAAATTTTTTAAGTTTTTGTTTTTTAAAATTTTTATGAGATTTATATGTGGAATGCTTTTTTTTAAATATAAATAAGTTGTTTTGATAATTGCTCTAGAAGTTGCATTTATGTTTCATAGTTTTAATTAAAAATTTATTTTCTAATGTATTAAACATTGTTTTATTCATACCTATAAATTCATTATAAGCCATTTAGTACTACAACAGTAGATTTATGAGCGTTTAAAGTGGTGTGAGCAATTTGCTCGCGCGCGCCTCTCCGTGTAACAAAATTAGGCGCGCCTTCTCACGGGTTAAAAAAATATTATTATTATTATTATCGTGCTCCTGAGAGATCATTTCAAAAAGTAACCTACTCATATGTCCTACGCCAAGGTTTAATCTAAAATTATCAAATTTGGTACTTAAACCTGAAAAGTCAATAAATAAACAAATATAATTACTTTCGCATTTAATAAATATTAATAATATGGAGAGGTATGGATTTAACTAAATGAAGTTAAACGCAAAGCCGAGACGTCTCATGCTCTTTCGAAACAGTAACTTTATTTGCTGAAATACAAATGTAATTTTGTATACAGAAACAGGAGTCACAATGAATTATTCCAGGGCCAAACGGCAGGATTGAATTTCCATTTGTGTAATTGGTGACGCCTTTGGTGACCCATAATAGAAACTTTGAGTGTCGCCGTTACCATTAATTTAATGGCACGTTGCAATTTTAATTCCACGAAAACCCTTTTAAAGCTACTTGTGATCTTTAGTATCTTTATGTTACATTACGAGTAGTAACAATTAAAAACAAGACAATGACAAACAATAACATTGAAACATAATAATAATAATAACTTTAATAAAAAATAAAAATATTTTATCCTGACGTTTTGGCACCTTTTCAGTGGCAATAGTTTAGGTAAGTCAGTGTAAATTAAAAAAAAACTTGAGAGAGAAAGAGAGAGACAGACAGAGAAACACGCGCACGCCGCACGGCTTACAACTATAGCAAAAAGTGTCGTTACAACTTTTGGTCTTAATTTCCGTGTAGCCCCATTTCGCAACGCGCGATAAGGAACTTCGTTCAAACGCCTTTTAATTCGTAAAACCTGTTATATTTCAAAACCAAACTACCGTAACAGTACGTTGTACCTATTCTCTCCGGTTTTGGTAAAAAAACAGATGCATTTTTAAGAACTTAGGACGCCTGTCGTCACGAATTCAAATCAGAAACTGAAAATTGGTATAAACACGCTTCACGCGAATGTAAACTCTAGAAATCGGTAAGATATGATCACCATGCGGACAAAATCAAAGGTTTTTAAGAAACAAATTACCTGAACAAACGCCACCTTAGTGACTAAATCAGATAACTCAGTAAATTAGAGAATTGTCGACGAAATTGATACTCGATCCAATTTGAGAGACGAACACAAATCTGTCTCGGTCTGTTTGGTTTGTATCAGACCGGAGGCCCTACCATTAGCTATCATTGAAGTAGTATTGATTTAAAGGACGGAGGTATACACTGTGTATTTCAGCATTTTTTTTTATGAACAACAGGGAGCTGCTTAGCCTTCATCATACCTGATGTTAAGTATTGATAAGGCTGAAGATGGAAGTGCGCCTCCCTGAATCCTCAACCACTAGAGGAATGCACTGCGGAAAACATTGTTTTTATGGCGTAAGGCTTAATTAATGGCGGTAGCTAACCAGCCCCCCTAGCATGAACACCGCTATATCACGCGATATGATATAGGGCATCATGCTGTCTTGCTTACTCCGCTAAGATGAGAGCGGGACAGCGGCTCGTTATCGTTATCGAGTCGATAAAAGCCGCACATGCTAGGCCTACAGGTGGACTTATAAAAATCCTACCACTAACCAGACGGAATACAGTATGTACCCACTGGAAAATTGAACCCGGGGACCTCTGGGTTTGATACCGGTGGTTGTTACCACTAGACGACAGAGGTGAGATACAGAGTAATATTGTTTAATACAATATTACTCTGTATCTCACAATATTACTTTAACATTGCTCACCAGTTCGTGGTAAGGCCGGGTTGGGCAAACAGCTCACAATAATAGTTGTTTGATTTCAGTCGTTACGGTGGCGGTGTTTAATTAGTGTATTGTCAATTGTAGATACAATTATTATTATTTTCGTCATTCAAACGTTTAATCTTTATCTGCTCTATTTTGATTATATAAATTACTATAAATAATAATAATTAAACAAAAAGTATGTTAGTGATTATTGTACTGACTAGATATTATGTGTTAGCCTGCTTTGAATTGAACCTTGATTATTTTCAAGATTTGGTAATTAATTACAGATGAGTTGGCGCTCGTTATCATAGATTTTATGAAAATGAAAAATGAAAATGAAAAAATCTTTATTGCAACATTCACCAAAATTACAATTTAATGTAGCCCTGCCCTTTGAAAAGGCAGTTCCTTCCTATTAATGACTAAAGCTCATTGGGAATTGTTGTAACAGCATACAGATTAGTTAAATTGAATTACAAACTAAAACTTTTTTTTTTTACTACTTAAATAAAAAGAAAAAGAAAAACGCTACTAATAAAGTACACTATGTGCGTGCGTGTGTGTGTGTGTGTGTGTGTGCGCTAACGTGCATAAAGTGCTTCATGTATTCAATAAGCAGTAGAAGATAGGAGATCTTCGGTAGTACGATAGTCATAGTTTTTACATCATACTGCTCGGTAACTAGGATTTACTAGATATGGTAAGAGGCTGTGTAAGTTGGCATGTGCAACACAGTGCATTGTTTAGATAGAACGTTCCATTTTCAAATCACTTTACAAATCAAGCATAGGGTGAATGCTTGAATTGTAAAGTACACTTTACCATTTAAGCATGTAAAACTCCTTGGTGAACCAATCTCTTTTCTTATAAAATGACGAAACTTTTTACTGAAAAAAAAAATCAATGAAAATGGTGGCATTTCATTTCAGTTCAAGCTATGCAAAACTCTTAGGTCTTTTTTTTTATAAAATGATAAGAAAACTTTTTACTGTAACCAAACAATGAAAATGGCGGCAATTCATTTGAATTAAATGCTTGTTCACTTGCGACGACTGTATTAAAATTTAAAATAAGTATATAATTGTTTTTGCTAGTTAAAAGTGTTAATTCATCATGTCAAGTACTTCATCCGATGAAGAACTGGTCGGGACGCCTGATTTCTGTCATCTTGAAGCCGAAGATATCGTACAAATGTTTTATTTACCTCGCATGAATGATGTAAAGTAGAATGCTTACCTCGGTTGTAAGTAGCTATTACAACCTCGAACTATATTCGCCCACGCTCGCTTCGCTCGCTCGGGCGTCTAAATATCTCGGGTGCACTCGATCCTTTAGCGCCCTTTGCGAGCTGCGCTCGCACAGGCGCCAAATTGGATCTTGTTCTGTAATAGCTCCCTTACGTCCCTTGTGTAACAAACTACTATTAAGCCAATTTGTTATTGCACTTTTAATTTGGTGGTTGCTCAGTTTTTCACTGAAATAAACTTTATTAAATTTGTTGTACAATAATGGAGCTAAGTAGTAATAATGCCTTTCGGCAAAAACGCTTCTTGTTTTTGGAACTAAATATTTAATTATTTTATTACGACTGTTCGGTCTTTTCGGGACAAGTTGATGATATGCGGAGTACCTATGGAATCGCCGTATGCTAATTTATAAAAAGTTAATTTTTATCTGTCACCCACTTTTCGACTTACTTTAATAAAAATTAAAATGTGTTTATCTAACTTTAAAATAATTCACAATTAAAGCTTTTCATCATTCAATTAACAAAACACGTTCACTGCACATCACCCACAACCGGCCCGACGCGGTGCTTAAATTCTGTGCGGATAGTAATAACCCGTTTTTTCTTGTCTCGTGCGGAGCGTGTATCTTTTCTGTTTCTATTTAGACGACAGAGACTATTATTCGGTTTGTGAGTACAAGTGTAAAAATAAATCATAAAAATATTGCGGCGGGCCTTTATGGACCCCCACCGCATTGAACATAAACAATGACCGTTAACAATCATCCACCAAAATAGGCCCGCCGCCGCACCAGATGAAAGTTATAGTTTTTTTTATGCAGTGAAAGTGTTATCAAAAATATTTTTCTTACAAAATTCGATCCTTCAATGTGTCATCACGAGCGAAAAGCGGAAACGAATAACCTCGAAAAACCTCATCAAGATTTACGTGCACTTTTTTTCTATACAGAATGAAATACAACCATCCTAACGAAGTTACCATCCAATTGATTTGGAGCGCTACGGTCCTAACTCGGTTTAAGTCCCTGCCCATATACACCCATGTCATACTCTCAATCCGGGTAAATGAAGAGGCGTCGTGTCGATCACGGCTTAGATTAAAGTTGGATTTTTTATTAAGAAGAGTAATTGCCAGGATGCCAATGTAATTTTGTAACAATAATGTTTTTCTTAAACTCGTATTTTTCGTAATGGTTTCCTCAGATTCAGTAACGGTTCAGTAAGTATTGATTCCATTTACGTTCTTATGGCTATATTTTAAGGCAGCATTGTTTTTACAAAATTACATTGGTACCCTTTTAAATTACTGAATTTAGGGGGACATTCATCAACTGAAATTAAATACATTTAGCGCTAAACATGTTTAAATTAACCATCGCTCTTTACTTTGTCACTTTTATTTCAAACGAATAACTGAAATGTAAGGTCATTTTAAAAATGTTTAGAGCTAAATCAGAGCTAAATGGGTTTACTGACAGTTTGTGGCCCTAAAAACCGACAATAGAGAAAATGTTGTACTTACTACTAATTAAATATTTTAACATAATTTCTACTTACTGGTTCACATACGTACATCTTATGTTTTGGCGCGCACTGTTCATTTAAATAAAACAACTTTTACGGATATCAAACGCGCTATATTTCCACGAACTAAGTTGTAAAAATACGGACAATTACAACTTAGTTCGTGGAAATATAGCGCGTTTGATATCCGTAAAAGTTGTTTTATTTCAATAATTTCTACTTCTTGTTCTTTTTATAACTTTTTAGGTTTGCATTTCACAATGCTATTTTTATGTGATAATTTTTTAATAAAAAAATATACTTACCTAGTACTATAGAAAAAAAACACCCATCAGAACGATATGAGGCAAGTTGACTTTTTCTAGTATATTTTCTTGTTCATAAAATAAGTATCTCAAAGTCAAAGTCAAAGTCACACATTTACTTAATTAATGTATGTCTGCAAATAAGTTTTCATTGCAGCAATCGTTTTAAATAGCGACTCATTCCTTTCAATCTATTAAAAATTTATCGATATTTGGGTTTTATAAAAAACAAATTAAAACCGACTTCAAAAAACTAAAAAGCAAAAAATAAACCTTTTGGAGTCGGTCAGCATGT
The DNA here is from genome assembly GCA_910589605.1 of Chrysoteuchia culmella. Lineage (NCBI taxonomy): Eukaryota > Metazoa > Arthropoda > Insecta > Lepidoptera > Crambidae > Chrysoteuchia > Chrysoteuchia culmella. Next base: position 17,530,131 of record OU342653.1, read on the forward strand.
TTTATAAAAGCATGTTTTATACTAGCATGATTTATAATAGCATGTTTTATAAATCAGTCTTAATTTGTTTTGAATACTGATTACGAAAAAACAGTATGGTTAAATGGCTAAATTCTCAGTCAGCAGAGGTAACATCCGGGAAACACAATATCCCACATAGCAGATTTTAATTTGACTACGACGTTATAGACAATTATTATCATGAATATACCTACAGTTCTGTAACGTGTGTTTTAAAGAGTATTTTGTTACATTTGTTTTGATTAATCTACATTTTATAATTATAAGCTTTAATTTAATGTAGCTGTTTCGTTTTTTGGCAATATCCAGTAGAAAATAGGGATTTTTACGCGACAAAAAGTAAGGTATGTTCCTCTCAATGCTATAAAGTATCTGTGTCCCGAATTTCATCCAAACCCGTTCAGCCATTTTTGAGTGATTGAGTAACACACATGCAAACTTTCACATTTTTATGATATAGGGTAGGGTAGTAAATTTTCTAAGATTATGTGGCGCCATATATTTTAGCCCGCATTGATTTTTGTACTTGCTTTCCCGTAGGACTGAGTAATTTTATGATTTTATCTCGACAAAAAGTATCCAATGTCCTTCTCCAGGCTATTAAGTACATGTGTCTCGAATTCCATCTAAACACCTAAACATCCAATATTTCACATTAATAATATTAGTAAGCAGTAGTATAGGAGGATTTCAAAAATTATGTGGCGCCATCTATTGTATCCCCTATCGATTTTTGTATTTTAGCTTAGGAGTTTGGGATTTTTACGCGACAAAAAAGTATCAAATTTTATCCTCTCCAGGCTATTCAGTACCTGTGTCCCGAATTTCATCCAAACCCATTCAGCAATATTTGCATTATTGAGTAACAAACATCCAAACATCGACACATCTACACTTTTACATTTATAATATTAGTAGGATAGCAGAATTTCTAAAATTATGTGGCGCCGCCTTTTTTCCCCACATTGATTTTTTATGTTTTCCCTTAGGAATGAGATATTTTAACGCGACAAAAAGTATCATATGTTCCTCTTCAGGCTATAAAGTGTCTGTGTCCCGAATTACATTCAAATCCGTTTAGCCGTTTTGCGAGATAAAGTAACGTTCCCGTGAGACTATCGGAATAAAAAAGGAGCCTGTGTTTTGATCCAGGCTATCTTCTATCTGCGTGCCAAATTTTATTGAAATCGATTCAGTAGTTTTTGCGTGAAAAGTAACAAACATTCATCCATCCAAACATCCTCACAAACTTCCGCATTTATAATATTAGTAGGATAGGATAGGATTAATTATTTATTGTTCAAACGCAACGAATGACGGACTTTAATGCCGTTACATCCGCGAGGAATTAGGTTATCGCGCGGACTTAGAATGTCGCGTAGTGGTGCCATTTATCATAATAAAAAGTATTCTATGTCTATCTCCACGGATCGAGTTATGTTCATACCAATTTTTACTAAAATCTATTTAGTGGTTTACTCGAGAAAGGAAACAGCCAGAGAGGCAATAATGACTTTCACATTATAATATTAGCATGGATAAGTGCGGATGGAGAAGTATTTGATGTCACGTAGTATTTAAAAAAAATATTCCAACTCGTAAAAAGTCGCTATGTCTTTTGCATAATTTTTCTAACCAAAATATAAAGTCCTTTTTTCAAACCTTTAAGGGTTGAATTATGTCCACCGCGTCGGACTTCAAAATCGATGCCATTTTCGTAATCAACATCCCATAAAACCTCAATAACGACACCCATATCGATTTTAACATTACTTAACCCCTTTTACCCCCTTTGGGGTTGACTTGTATAAATAAAAAAGATAACGGTTTGTTTATTTGTTTTTAATTTCCAACCATAAGCCTTATAAAAAATGATTTTTCTTTCTCAACTTCATCCCCCTTTTCACACTTTTGGGGGTGATATTTTCAAAAACGCCGAGACAGGTAAATATTTGTTTTCAAATATCAACCTAAATACCAAATCTGAAGATCATAACTTCAAAACTGACAGACTTTCATACAAACTTTCATCCCCTATTTCACCCCCTTAGGGGTAGAATTTCAAAAAATCCTTTCTTAGCGGATTCTTACGTCATAACATCTACCTGCATGCCAAATTTCAGCCCGATCAGGTCAGTCAGTCACCTTTGAGTTATATATAATTTAGATTGTAGATTTGTGTTTGGCAACAACATGTTCCTTTGTAAATGTTGTTGCTTCTCTTAAAGCTGATAAGTTTCTTGCGGCCGTTCTTCTTTTCAGTTAAAAGATGTCCTGAATGGCTGGTAGGAAAAAAAATTAGACGATTCGAAAGCACTTACCTATAAGTCTATTTGAATAAAAATATTAGACTTTGACATTGACTTTGATACACATTATAAATTTTAAATAGAAAAATATTGGAAAATATCAACTCTGCCACAAGTGAATTCTCAGATGGGAATCGAATTCCCAAAAGTCATGGGTTCGATTTCCATCTGAGAATTCACTTGTCTATTTAAAATTTATCTTAGAAGTCTCTTCTAATATAATTTACTTCGTATATTTTTTTACGGTTTTAACTCTGTTTTAACAATCATAAATACTGTTCTAAAAATGAAAAGGAAACTATGTTTAATCACATTAGCAGTAATCGACCTACAAAATCTGAACGAACGAAAATAAATCAGGGGTCTAAAAAGAGCTTTAAAGCTTAGCTGAGGAATTCCCTGACAATTCATTTATTTCCTATGGAATTTGCTTCGAGTAAGTTTTCTTGCCTTAAAAACAAATTCTGCTACACTGCCACTGACACAGTTCCAAGCTCCACAGAAAATAATCAATTAAATTAATTGTCAGGGATTTCACTTAGCAATATTACGTTAGCGTCCTTTTTAAGACCCTCCGATTTTATAATTTTCTTCAAAATAACGTTAAACTTCAACCCTTCCCATACACTTCTAAATTTATATAATAAACACGGGCGATAATGGAGAAAGAATGTGTCGGAGATACGAAAATAGAATGAAAAGGGTTAACAAGGATATTGATGTGTCGAAACGGGTTTGTAATAAAAGAGAAAACAAGACCTTTAAAAATAAAATTAAATAACAATCAAGCAAAGTTTTTCGTGTCATACTTAAAGAACATTATTAACCTTCAAGTGGTGACCTGAATATCAGCCATTTTTATGTCCCCACTGCTGGGGCACTGGCCTTCCTTATAGATAAATAAATAAATAAAATAAATAAATAAATAAATATTTCCATATCACACCAATTATCTAGCCCACGTTAAGTATCATGAAGAACTTGTGTTATGGATACTAGATAACGGATAAACATACTTATATACTTTTTTTGTAAATACATACATAATATACATATTAAACACCCAGACCAAGACAAATAGACATGTTCAAAATGAGCCATGATCCACCATGTGAGTCCAATGCGGATTGGTGAGTTCTAATGCAGCCGGGATCAACGGCTTAACGTGTCTTCCGAAGCCCGGAGCTCAAGATAGTAAATTTTTGGTCACCCATCCCGTGACCGACCGTTGCGAAAGTTGCTTAACATTAACAATCGCAGGCTGAGCTGGCAGCGTGGCACTGCACCACGGGCTCCTCGGACGTGAATTTATGTCCTGGTATTGGTGATATACCGTCATTTATACGGATACATAGCGAGTACTAGCGAGTGACATATTACAAAACAAAGTATCTTTTGTGCTTACTTCAGTGAGTTGTGAGATCACTTTACGAAGTCTGAGGTAGTCTAAAATTCAACTCAAAGACTGCATTCGTTAGCTCCACGCTGAGCCAAATTTGCAAGTTTTAGCTCAGTTGATCCTGACTTTGTTTCTTCGTTGTTAGTAAGTTGAGCGTGAGAAAAGTTGCTCTCATTATAGTATCAAACCATTATAAAAGGCAAACAAGAGTCTATAACACCAAGCACAAATAATTATAAACTAACGTTCTACTCGCATTCTTTAGAAATCACTTCAGATTGTAAAAAAAGGTAAGTTTCATAAGAAGTTGTGTTATGGATACTAGATACAAGATAAACATACTCATATTGTTTTGTGAATACATACGACTAGATAAATAACATGCCAAATAAACATCTAGACCGAGACAAATAGATATGTTATTGCACAAAAATATTTGTCTTGTCCGGGGATCGAACCCGGTATCTCGGCGTAGAAGGTAGATTCAAACCCCTACGCGAGTCATGTCGTCACTAACTACTTGTTTTTTTTTAACTAAGTTCGAAATGAAGTGTAATTATAGATTCAAGTATAACGACATCAACTCGCATGAACCTGACACATATTCTGCGAGTTTTATTAGCTTCATCTCCAACTTTACAGCACTATTTCCAAAGAATAGTGGACCCGAACAGAGACGAAACACATTGAATAATAATAATTCAAGGCCTATTGATAAATGTTGAATGTAAGCACCTCTTAAATTTTCAAGCGTAGGTACTGTGTTTGGAAAACAACTTTGACGAGATAAAACGCGCTTTTCATAAACACATTTGCTTTTATATTTTGTGTTATTATATGGTTTTTTTATCCGTCATCAGACATTCAAACTTTTTATCAGAAAGTTCCCGGTGGACCATTTTAGGGCAATATTAGCGTACGCTCAATTGACAATGTTTCATAATATTTCTAATAAGTTTTACTTGCTATTTAAAAACAGGAGACACGTATTCTTTCTTCTTCTTTTTGTGCAGTGGCGGTGCCCCATTTGGATTTCGCCAATGACGTGTTCTTTCATTTTCCAAAATTTTTATTTAACCCAGATGTTACGGACTTAAAATATTGCATTTGGATTTAATGATTTTTGTATGTGGTTTAATAAATATTAAATGACGTGGGAAAAAAAATATAAAAAATTTTTTTCCTAGTGGAAATTCGGAAAATTTGTGTTATTTTTAAGCAACTGTAGTAAAATCTAAAATACCCATATTTTCTTAAATATGTTCATAAATTATGTGTTTTTCTAATGCGTTTTTTTAAAACGACGGTAGTAACAAGTGGGTTAATTTGATGACATTGACATCTATCGACTATTGACACAAACAGCCATCTTGACAGCGACATATTTTTTAATAAGAGGATTTTTTTTATGCAAAGGAATGTCTTTATTTATCCTTTATCACGATAAAACGAGGTTTTCTACAAATAATTCGTTAAATTAATGATTAAAAATTCCGAAAAGATATGTACGGTGTTAGAAATTTAAAAAGCTCGAAATAGTTTTCGATTTGAGGTACCTTGATAAAAATGAAAACATGTCAATTGGACAGTCGTATTGGGCTTTACAACGACTACCGGGGATTTCCACGATTGTACGTCTAACACAGTTCCATTTAGTCTCTGTTCGATTACAATCAACTATAGTTACACTTTTGTGGTGGTGTCTGCATACATCAGCTTAGTGTCAAAGTGTTAATTGAAAGTTTGTAACTTTAGTTTCACATAAATGACACAGTGATCTCGTCTCGTGAAGTTCTGCTATGGTGATGTAAAGTTTTTAATCACGTTACACTTTGTTACGTTTATAATTTTATCAAAAGTAAATCAAGTATTAAGTTTTAATTAAGTATCAAAGTAAATTCATGAAGAAAGAAGTTTAACAATAAATTGAGTAATAATAACTCATAAGTGTTAATCTCCATATATCTCAACCTCATATGACGAAATGACAGAACTCCCCGTCTCGTCTGAACGATTTGAAGACTAGTTGTTGTTTCTAGTATAATTTTACCGGACTGCAAAGGGACGGTTATGTTTTTCGGGCGTATCTTGTATGTATGTATTTTTGTTTATATGTAATATTCTTTATTACCTTTTATGTTTCAAACGGCTGAACGGATTTCTATAATTAAGATATTGTTCGATTTGTCTTAAGACGCCAGCTGAGAAGCTTGCCCAAGAAGTGTTCTTAGGTAATTGATTGAAAAAAACTGGCATAGCGGCTGAGAGGTGCTATTATTTGAAGTGTTTTTTTTTTATTTGGAGGTACTTCAGTATGGGTATCAATTATAGGGCTGATCTTAAGAATTTCAAAAAGAACAATGACCAATAAATAACTAAAAAGACAAATATATATTTAGTAGAAACGAAAAATATGTAGCATAATTCCGCAAGAAAAACTTACATGCAAGATGCACCGCCCGCCCGCCCGCAAATAAATGCAGATGCAACACAGTGACACACCTTGCACCTTCACCGACTACTCTACACGTGTTTTGTCCACACACGGAGCATCTTCAGGGGTTGTTAGAACGTGCAATAACAGCACCGAGAGTATAAATTTATATATAAATTTATAAAACTAAACAACCCGCCTGCATCAAAAGACAAGTCAACTGAAAAGATGAAAACAATATCAAATTTAACAAATATTTTATTCAACATAATAAGATGCAGTCGGAAGCATAGAGTTTAGTATTATGTCGAATCATTCATCATGTTATACATACGACTGCATTTTATTATTCGGTTTGGGTGGTGGTAGGACTTATTGTAAGTCCGTCTGGCTAGCTATCACCATCTTATCTAAACCTGACGCTAACAACAATAGTTTCAGCATTGTTGTGTTCCGGCAGTTAGAGATAAGAAAACCAGTTCCTCAGTAAGGAGGATTCCGGAAGAGGCTCGCTTCCATCTTCAACCATATCAATACTTAAGATCAGGGGGCTAATTGTCTAATTTAAAATCTACCGTAATCCCTTTCAATTCGTAATTTGAAAGACTATTCAGGCCGTCACTATTTGACATTTGAAAGGGATTGCGATCGGGACGCGTTTTATAAGGTATGGAATAAACGAAATTGAACTGTCTAAGCAACATGACAGACGAAAATATCACAATCACAATACCTCTGAAAGGGATTGTGATAGATTTTAAATTAGACAATTAGGGGGCAGGTCAGCTTGTCAACAAAGGCTAATTTATATTTATTTATTTACTAGCGTGGTTCCCATTCCCGTGGGAATATCGGGATACAAAATCTAAGTACAGCCTACGTTACTCTCCGTCCTATCAACTAACTCTGTGCCAAAAATCAATTCGATTAGTTGCTTAGTTAGGGCGTGATGAAAGGACAAACAAACACACTTGCTCATTTATAATATTATTTGTGATTAGGATTAAGATTACATAAAGTAATTAAAGCATTGATTGTTTTTTTTTCCTGATGAAGTCAATGAGATTGTCTTAAATAATTGTAATGTAGCTTCAGAGGTTTTACTTAATTAATTAAATGTAGGATATAGGGGCTATGCAGCTCCAGTTGGAACTGTAGTCACTGCGACCTATAAGATCTATTGTAACTCGCCACCTTGTTATAGTATCTCTTTTAGCCTGGAGGGCTCCAGGAAGTCTAAAATAGGTTGCCCTTGAGAAGTTGAATGGCCTGTTCCTTTGAGATACCACAGAAAGGCTCTGGACCTAGCTGTTGGCCCTAAACTCCAGCCCTTGCAAGTTCATCAGCTTTTTCATTGCCAATGATTCCTGAGTGACCTGGTACCCATTTCAGAATAATTTTATTCCATTGTCCCAGCTCATTCAGCTTGTCGACGCAGTCCTTCACCAATTTCGAATGTATGACATTCGAAATGATAGCGTTGAGGAATGCCTATCTGAGAAGATAGTTAGGCAGCCCAGAGTTAGTACTTACATCATATTATGAATTTTTAAGTTAAAATCTAAGCGATCTTGCTCTATAATTTAGTTTTTTTATTATGAAATTTGATGTTCCTCGGAATTCCTTATCTCAGAAACCATGACCAAATAAATTATTTATAAGTTTGTTCTCAAAGAAATAAGATCTTTTTTTTTTTTTGTAATTTTTGCATTTTTGAATGCTTTTTTTATACTTATGGTAAATTTTAAATAGAAAAATATTGGAAAACTTAACTCGGCCACAAGTGAATTCTCAGACGGGAATCGAACCCGCGACCTTTGGAAATCCGGTCCAATGCTCTTTTTTCCGGATTCCGGAAATAAGATCTTTTTAACTTTCAAAGTTAAGAAATGTTAGAAGACGACTTTGTTTAATACTTACCTAAGTACAGTGGAAATAAGGGTGATTTTGGTAAAACACGGTCAGTCGGCAACTTATGGAATAGGTTATTACTAAAATAACAACGCAATCTATACTAAGAAGATTTAAAAAAGAGGCTTTTGTTCATGAATACAATATTGGAAAAGACATCTAGCTAAAAGTTATATGTAGTTAAAGGTAAGTTTTGCTAGCTGCTGCCCGTGGTTTTGCCCGCGTGGTTCCCGTGGGAATATCGGGATAATAACTTAATCTAAACATGTCATATATCTCTATGAACCTTCCATCCAAATCCGGTTACTTAGTAGTTTTTGAGTTTATGAGTTGCGTCAGTTAAAGTGGTCAGGTAAAGTCAAATTGGTATTAGTGATTATTGTTTTCGAAATTGACACCCATATTCTAAGTCGTTCCTCTAAAACTTACTCGTCCTCGACTTAACGAAACCTCATTGAACACCTCTTCGAAATACTCCTCGAAATCGGTATTCTAAGTCATAACTCCGTAAGGACCTGGAGGAGCCAAAGAGTACGTAGCCACTCCGTGTTAGGCCTAGCGCACACTACCATTTTCACCCACGACGAGGTTGAGTGGAGTGTAAAAAGTTTTGGAGGAACGACTTAGAATATGGGGGTGAGACCCTGTCTAAATAATTGACTGTCAAAATTCAGAATGACAGTCGTGAATAGACTGTTACGTAAAAAGGATTTTAGGTTCTAGCATTGTCTATCTAATACATCAATCTTTTCCTTTTGAACATTATTAAAATGCGGGCAAGTAACGTGCATATTTTCTACACAGTTTGTATGTAAAAGATACAAAGTCACGCCATTTGCTAATATTGTCAACAGCCATACCAAGTTCAAAACGTAGATGCGTGCCGCGACATTCAAAATGGAAGGTTAATAAATTAGTATAAAAGCACTTTTGGACTATTCACCAACTAGTCGGATTCCAGTATGAATAAGGAGGTCGAATAATTATTTCCATTGGAACCTAAACATGATTGACAAATAAACATTTCGTTAATATCACAGTTAAAGTTTTTTAAACAAAAGATACATTTATCCTCTGGAAATTTATTCATATTCCTCTGGCATATTCCTCTGGAAACGGAAACTAAGACGTAAAAACCGCGGACGGCCACTTTGGAAGTTGTTACTCAATCACGTAAAAACGGCTGAAAGAATTTGGGTAAAATTTGACACACATATAGTTTTTAGTCTGGGCTGAAACAAAGGATACAATTTATCTCGATATTCCCGACGGGAATATCGTATATGCTGAATTGCCCAAAGATGACAAAATGTCATCATCCATTTTCTTAAAACTTAACATGTCCTTGTAAATATTCCGAAGTAAAAATACTTAAGCGAAATTTTTTGAAGTAAATGTAGTTTTGCTACCAGACTAAGTAGTATAAAGCGATATCTTTTAAATATAAATTGTCCAATAGAAATGAATCAACGTAAATTAAAATATTTTTAGTTGAAAGTACCAGGATCCCATCGCTAACCAGGAGTTAATTTAGAAGTTTTAAGTAGTTCATAAGCATTTACCTAAGTAATAATGTAAATACCTATTCGAAACTCTCAATCACACTATATCGCCGTATAATTATGTTGTTTCAAGCCTTGCATATAATTCAATAATGCCGTAATGACGTAACGGACTATGTAAATCAGTACTTAGCACTGTGTTAGCATTGTAATGTCACAATTATAGAACGATTGTTTAATTAACATACATAAACATTATCCTCATGACATTATCCTTTGCGGGGTTGACAGAGTAACACTTGAGTGCGAAATGTATTATACTCCTGCCCCCTAATTGTCTAATTTCAAAATCTATCACAGTCCCTTTCGAAGATATTGAGATTACGATAGTGGTTTATGGTTTTTTGTAACTTAGAGTCACAATCCCTTTCGGAACGAATGATGATTTAAATGACACTTCATTTGACATTTCTCTATACATTTAAAAGATATTTTCGTGTGTCACTTTGCTCAGACAGTTCAATTTCGTTTATTCAATACGTTTCAATACGCGTCCAGATCACTATCCCTATCAAATGTCAAATAGTGACGGCTTTAAGTAAGTAAATATCTTTCAAATGACGAATTTAATATTAGACAGCCCCATGGTTGGGTATGCGATCCTGGTACTTTAAGTTAAAAATGTTTCTATTAATAAAAATATGTATTCGTAGTACAATTTAACTTAACACTAACTGCCGCGTAGATCACCGGTGACCTACGGTTTAAACATTATTTTGTAGATAGGTGTTTAATTCATGAATGTAAACAATATTTTTGTATGTCGGCGGTTAGTGTGTTAATTTTCAGTTTAAATACATTTATAATTATTATCTCGAATAATGTACGGTTTTTTCATTTTCTGTAGTAAAAAGACGCGGACACTTAAATCCCGTAGGTACTACTGACTACTGAGGCATTTCGTAGTAAGACGGACATACGGACAATTATAAAAACCTGAAAAATGCGAGTTGGACTCGCCCACCGTGGGCTCCGCACCAATTTCTAGGTACCTAGGTACCCACATAATATTATTAATGGTTCAGGAATCGAGTCTTGCAGTTTTTTTCTTATTCAGTGATTTAGTAACTCAGTTAACAAAACAAGGGACTACTTTTTTTATAACTTAATTGCAAATGTAGGTACAGTTTTCAGATTTTTTCCTGTACTTGTACTAAAAGGCGATATTACTTGCCTAATTTATTAGCACTAGGTCTACGGATAGTACCTTATAAATTTTGATTCCCTTGAGAGTGTCGAAATATAACGTAAACCTATCTTTTTCTTGTGTTAATTTACAAGTTTGACTTTTTACACCGTCACTAGACTGTTGATCTGAACATAATGGTTTTTATTTCAGATAACTCGACGCGTTCCCGAGATAAACGAAGACAGATGGACGGACGGATGGACAGACGGAAAACAAAGTGATCCTATAAAGATTCCGTTTTTTTATGATTTTTGATTTTTTGCATTTTGCAATGCTATTTTTATACTTATTAAAATTACCTATATTTAGTTAAAAGGCTTATAATAAGATGCAGTAGATAGCAAAGGCAGGTAATTACAAATATTAAGGTGATTATGACGGTTTTATGTACGACGTAATGACTAATGACCATAATTACAGCCTTAGGACGTCCCTTGATTAATAAAGCCCTCATCCAAATAGATTGTGTTTAATTTTATAAAATTATATCTCGTTTTACAACAATGGTAACTCAATTAGTACCTACATACTCCGAAAGTAATATCCACTTTACACACACAGTACAGTAAAATGGATTTTGTGTTATTTTAAAGCACCATCACAATCAATATTCCACATTGGGTCCGTGTGGTGGTGCATGACAGAGAATGCTATCGCGGTCATACCGCTGGATACGGTAAGCGCATGAGGGTTAATCGCCGTGGCTATTTTTGAGGGAGGCTTATACCCAACAGTAGGTGTCAAGTGGCTGAGATGGTGACGATGATCATGGTTATTCCTCTTTATCCAAAAATGACCAACAATGGCCAATAATGATCTCCCGAGCAACCCCAAATCAAAGTCAAATGTGTCTTTTACATCTGAAAAGGAGATTGAAAGGATTTCTTTCGTAAAGAAAAAGAAAAAGTTTCTTCCATCCTAAAGAATATGTAACCATTCCTTTTTACTCCATTCAAAATACAAAACATTCGAACATTGCTCGAGGAAATAATAATGTTTCTTTATATTTTTATTAGCTCCGCAATTGTTAATTTATTAAGACCGGATTTCCAAAGGTCATGGGTTCGAGTCCCATCTGAAAATACACTTGTGGCCGAGATGATTTAAAGTATAAAAATAGTACAAAAATCATAAAACATTAACATTTTCTTAGAGTCTATCCCAAATATTTACAATTGGCCTCACAGATTCCGGCCCCTTTTCAATTGTAAAATTAAGTTATTGTCAAAATAAAAAGCTTACGCGACACCCACGCAATCATCTGAAGGGGTTCAATCTCCAGTATTAGACAATATTTTAGTATTCGATAACCATTTCGGGAAAACGATCGGTGTAGTGCCATCACGATTGATGTGCGTTCGGTAGTCCATCAATCAGTCAGGCTGTCACAGAAGTTTTTTTTGTTGGCTGTACGCTGTACGTGGAAAGCCTCTGTCTTATGTTTTACTTTTATATTTTCTCTCGGAAAACGATTAAGGTTTGACAGACGACATGTGCGCAAAAAAGTGAATAATGTGAATGTGTGTGTGTGTGTAACGAAATGTTTTATTTTCGGTAAGTGTACGGTAAGTGTGTTTACTGGTACGTGAGTAAATGGTGCTTGGTACCTTTAAAGCTTAGGTTAAATATAAAACCTTATGCTGAACAATTTCATTAATCGTTAATTAATTTCGGCGTTTTTTATACTCAGCTCCGACTTCTCAAAATCAGAGACGAGACACAAGAGTGGGAATAGTGTTTGAAATAATCAATCACATCGTTATTTTACATGTCTCCATTTAACTTCAGTCGTTAGCTTGTGTGTCTAGAAAACTGGCAAGGACACACAATTTTTTTTTTCTTTTTTCTATGATCTATGATGTTCCTAAACACCTTAGCAAAGTAATTCTAAATAATACCTAAATTCCTGGTGCACGTCTACGAACTTCAAAAACCTCTTTTGCTGCGTGTGCAACTCTGTTGTTTCCAAGAAGATCGTAATCGTTTCACCGAACTAACTATTCGGATTTTTTTTTTCAAATTTATATTCAATACAGTACTTATTAAGAAGTACAAGACTGTACTGTAAGTACTGTACTTAGAATCTTAAGCAGTCAATAATTGAAACGGTCGTTTTGATAACTTAACTAGTGACTTAAATATCTTCCAGGTACCTTGAAGTTGTTGAATAAAAGTGAGTGACAAGTAAAACTTACTAAACAGACACTGAATGAGAGAATAAAAAGTTGATCTGCCGAAATAGATGATTGGAGAACGGTGACTCACAAAAGTATCATCACTCCTAATTACTTTAGTTCATTACTTGTATTACTTCTTAATAAGTTTCTAGGCTGTCTAGATTTGTTCTAACTTAGTTTCTTTTTCTTCAACCATTACTAAAAATAAGAGAGCTTTAATAATGTTTTGTACAATTTGTCAATTATTCTTTTTGGACTCTATTAGTAACACTTTACTGATCGAATAACTACTTCAACAAAAGTTTAATAATGAAAAAAAAAAAACATTTATTCTTGAGTGAACTTTTAACTTTTTACATTGTTTTGAAGGCTTTGACAACAAAGAGGATAAAAAACAGTTTTTAATGAAGTACTGAAAGTTGGAGTTATGACGTGAAGGTTAATTAATTAAATTGTTAACTCAAATCGGTAAACATGTTTGTTTACGTTTTACAGAACCGTTATAAATCAGCGGGCTTACCATCATCTATTAGAAACCATCATGCCATAAGAACGTTTTGTTTGCGTTTTGTTTTTATTCAAGTTGTCACATTTTGACTTATTACATACTTTGGAGGCGATGATTGAGCGAAGACGTCACAATAGTTCCATCAAAAAACAAGCTTACTTTAAGAGTTTCGTAGTACGAAATAGCAAGGTAAGATTGAATCAATACTGCGCTAAGAGATGGCGGTAGGCCCCCAGCTCTCTCTCTTTTAATTTTGATTAATATAATAGCAAGCACCTCTTAGTTAATTCAAATATTTTAACACTTTCACTGCCAATATCAAGGGCTTAAGAGGCCTTTCCATACTAACGTAATACCGCAATTAGAAAATTATCTGTACTTGTGACGTTATTCAGATTAAGACCGTATTTATATAGGTCGCTATTAAAAAAATAATCCAACATACTCACTCCTACTAATCCAACAAATATTATATATGGGAAAGTATGTCAGTTTATTTGTTTGTTTGTTGCTCTTTCACGCAAAAACTGCTGAACGATTTGGATGAAATTTGGTATGTAGGGACTTCAAATAGTGGACTGACACATAGACTACTTTTCATCGCGATATTCCCACGGGAACGGAAACCATGCGAGTGAAACCACGGGCGGCCGCTACTATTATAAATGTGAAAGTATGTCAGTTTGTTTGTTTCTCTTTCACGCCTAATCAGTTGAACGGATTTGGATGAAATTTGGCAAACAAATAGTAGATAGCCTAGATTAAAACATAGAATACTTTTTATCCCGATATTTCAACGGGAACGGGAACAACGAACCACGGGCGGCCGCTAGTTAAAAATAAATGCCAATTGCAGTTCTGTGTGAAAACATTTAATTGGCATAATTTTTTTTATTGGGTATATATATATTTTTATAGGCACCTAGATAAATACAGTCCTAATCCGAATAACATCAAAAGTACAGTCTATGATGCTCAAATTATAAATTATTATGGTTTACGTTTATATGGACAAAACTGACGATTCAAAAATACTTGTAATGAGTTCAATTGAATAAAACATTATTTCATTCATTCATTCATTCATTCATGGGAAAGTGCCGTGTCGCGGGCCTCTTAATATATTTCTTCCGGTGCCACTATTATTTTTCGTTAAAATTTCCATTCGGATCTGAATGGGTGTATGTACACCCACTCAGATCCGAATGGAAATTTTTCAATGCAGTGGTAGAGCATTCCACAACTCGGATTCGAGTGTTCGTGTTAATATAAATTACCAGGAAAATAACCATGCGAGTGAAGTTGCGAGAAATTAGTCCTGCTTACATTATGGATGTGAAAGTTTGAATTTTTGTTACCTACTCAATCACATGAAGAAGGATGAAAAGATTTTAATGAAATTAAGCACAAGAATACCACTAGGGTAGGGTGGTGTAAGATTGCGCAGTTTGAGATTAGAGGCTCATAAAATGAAAAGTACTGTAACGCGTGGGCACTAAGTACTTATTAAATAAAAACGATATTTATTTTTATACTGTTGTTAAATATTTCGTTACAACTAATTATTACAGATTTTATAAATATTTTATCTGACAAAGCGATATTCCATATCTACGAACGACGGGCCTCCTTTTTTATTTCTATATCATAAACAAAACCAGCCAGCAACGGTGGTGTACCGGCATGCTTGTAGTGCGGAAACAAATACGATCTCCACAGTACTTATGTTATAATAACGACACTATTTGTTTATGATCATTGGTTATTTGTAGTAGGGGAGCCCAAGCGGGGATTTCGGGATTTACTAAAGCGCGGCAGATTAATATACAGGGGGTACCTTGTACCCGGTTAAGTACCTCCACCAAATATGAGCCCCATATATAAGACCGCCCGTCGAGGATAAAGTATCAGATTAGTAAAATTGATCATCGGAAATTCCCGAGCGCGATTAAGGTGGGGTAAGTTAATTACATGCTAAAAAGTGTAGATTCCACTAATCTGACAATTTGAGAGTGACATAAAGAAAGGGGAGGGCTACAAAGTTGTTAAAAAAACGACATTCTCGAGCGTGGCTATTTTTTTTTAAATAAATAATTCAAGGATTACGAAAATATCTAATCTGACGATTTCCACAAGCTGAAGTAACAAAATTCGTCGATAAAGTTGTCAACGGAAAGTTCAAAATTATCTGGTTTGTAGATGATCAATTGCCGAAAGCGTATAAACGTGTAGTCGTAAAACCTGATATTCTTGAGGATACTCCAGAATCAGGTATATTTTTCTCAAATAATTAAAAAAACACGTTAGTCATAAAATATTTTTTTTTAAATATGATAATGATTTTTTAAAATTATTTTCTTAAAAATACTAGTATTCTAATTAAAAAACATGCACTCTTTTATTTGCATGCTATTTACTGAGATTTTCAATTAATTAAGTTTAATGATTTAAAAAAAAATTGTCAGACTATGTGAATTCCTCTAGATAATCGTCAGATTATGAGACAGCACGTCTATGACATAAAGATGTACCATATATATGTTAATCTGACGCGCTTGAGTATTTCAAAATGGCGAGTTTTTATGCACATTATAATAAAGGCCGCGAGTTTGCGTCACATCGAAATCGTCAGATTATTGAATGAAAACTTTTTTAGGTTCACTTAACACCCCCCTTAGAAAATCTGACGCGCTCGATTAATTTTCTTTTTTCATTTTCAACCCTTACATACGACCACCCGCATCATGCAAACGATCAGATTAACATACGTACATTATTAAAAATACGTAGGACATTGATGCTATCAATATCTGACGCGCTCGAGCATGTCCATGGAACAGTATTTTTTTACATATTTGAAAATCTATAGCCGCTCCCCCCACCGATGAGAAGGTATACATTCTATATAACATTTTTTTCTTCTTATCATCTAAGCTTTGCAAACCAATAGGTCTCTATGACGTTCGAGTAAATCCCCATTTAGCATCGTGGGC
The DNA here is from genome assembly GCA_910589605.1 of Chrysoteuchia culmella. Taxonomy (NCBI): domain Eukaryota; kingdom Metazoa; phylum Arthropoda; class Insecta; order Lepidoptera; family Crambidae; genus Chrysoteuchia; species Chrysoteuchia culmella. The sequence continues at coordinate 17,546,634 of OU342653.1, forward strand.
TCCCCTACTATTGGCAACAAATCAACATAATTATTTTTAAGAAAAGAAACAATATTCTTTATAATTAAATTAAAACGACAAATTGAGAAATGCACAACCTTACAGATCCTATGTAAGGTTGCACGCTGTGACCGATAAGATTGCGCAACAGCACCAATCGCCGAATATGGATATTTTTTGCACAAATCGTAAGTAAAAGCCTGATGCTAATGGAATCGGAACATTCCTTATGCTACCACTCAGAACATCGACTGTTTATATACTTTTATTTACTTCTTCCACATTCCAAAACTTTGCCTTTGGTATGGCGCAAAAATTCAACCACCCCTAACACCTGAGCTATTTGTTCTCTAACTTTTGTCATTATCAAATTATTTTTTGAGCCACTGTCTTATCAGCACCAGAACAAACTTGATGTTCAGTTTTGTAGACTCGGACTGAAGTTTCGGTAGCTCAGTGATTAGAGCATTGGACCAGATTTCCAAAGGTTGTGGGTTCAAGTCCCATCCGAGAATTTACTTGTGGCCGAGTTGATTTTTCCAATATTTTTCTATTTAAAATTATAAAATAATAGTAACTTTGTATGAAAATATAAGACAAACACCAAAAATGTAAATACATGTATCAGCAATAAAACTTTTACTTATTTAAAAATAAAATCAAAATCTATTTTAAACTTTGAACTTTTCTGTGATAAAAAATATTAAACAAGAAAAATTGTAAAGTTGTAAAATGACATTGATAGCAAATTAAAAAGTTATAATTTGAACTTTTCATTATCCAAGGGATTCCAATTATTTTTCTGGAGTAATATCCGGTACTGTTTAAAAGTAAAACACAATTGACGTAAGCTACAAATTTCACTTCGTTATCCAGTTATGACGTATGCGCAATCTTAACTCCCGCGCAATCTTACACCACCCTAACCTACTTGTTATTTTTAGGGTTCCATACCCAAAGGGTGTAAACGGTACTCTATTACTAAGACTCCACTGTCTGTTTGTCTGTCACCAGGCTTTTTGTCATGAACCGTGATAGCTAGACAGTTGAAATTTTTACAGATGATGTATTTCTGTTGGCGCTTTAACAATTAATACTAAAAACAGAATAAAATAAATATTTAGTGTGGCTTCCATACAACAAACGTTTTTTTGCAGATTTTTCCTCGATATTAATAATAATGGTACGGAACCCTCTCGTGTAGGAGTCCGACTCGCACTTGGCCAGTTTTTTTTTATTGCAATCATAAAGAAGAAGAACCCGATTATTAGGGCCGGTTTCATTTGACAGTTGTGATATAAAAAATATGTCAAATCATCTGCCAGATAAGCTATCGAGAATCATAGATTTATCAGTCGGTGGTGAAACCGGTCCTTAATCTTTGATACACTCCAACTCCTCAGGTAACGGTAAAAGATACTCAGAAAGAGACAAATTTTAATTAACTCACTGGAACTTATTTTATTTTACAAATGACTTAAGCTTTGGCCTCTTTTTTTCAATTTCCTGAGCTCTTGGATTAACTTGATTAAGTATCAACAAGATACTTTCACTTTTTCAGGATCAAAGAATGTGACAGGCCACTTTGAAATTATTCTTGGTCTCTACCAAGAATAATTTCAAAGTATTAAAATGATATAAATAAGGAGGTAACATAATTTGCAATCTGCATTATATTGTCGTAGAAATTGTAAAAGAATATTAAAAGCTCTTATTTCCTAAACTATATTTGATTCAAGCTCCATATAGGTAAATAACTATATGGGGCACGAAGTGATTTCGTGGTATTTTCGACTAATCTCCAAAATCGGTCAATATAAGAAAAATTGTGAAAAATAAGTATGTAGGCTAAAGTAAGTAGTTGTTTTTATTATTGTGCTTGTTAGGTTTACCTTTAACCCGCGAGAACTCGCACAGTTAGCACAGCACTAAGAACAGTTTATGTTCGCTCATAATTTTTAAATTTTTGTCTATTTCACGGCACTGCTTTAGGTACCTTCAAACCACATTATAAACTACCCCGACTTCCAGTGAAACTCTATTCTCGGCCCGCGCTTGCGCAGGCGGGACGCGTAAAGTAAGTTAGGGTTGATTAGACCCTCGTGCGAGTGTTTACGTAAGTGTTTTTTTCAATCTGATTGCTTATATTTGTTTCCTATTTTATGTACAAAATGTCACGAAAAGATGTACTTAAAAGTATTATCGAAGATATTTTGATAGAAGAAGATATTTCTGTAGATGAATGCTCAGAGTAAGATGATTACCTACAAGTAAACTCTACAATACTCAATATAATTGGCATAAATCTTTAATTGATCAAGTATATGTATATACAATCGTTGGCGAAACCATTAAATAAAAAAAAACAAAAGTTTTTATATCGACAATTACCAACATAGGTACTAGTTCGGGTGCAGATGTATGCTATTGGCTTGTTTCAATCAATGATTTATTACATTTAAGAACTAAGTTATGTTTACAGTTGTAAGTTATTGTGACTTGCCAAACAATGTATTTTTTCTTTGCAATTAAGATTATTTGGTATACATTTAGATAAATTTATTTCATTTCAAGTTTAATCATAAGTTTTAAAAGCTAACCAACTCAATCGTTTCTTAATGCAGCACATTCTTGGCCGTTTTTGACTTTAGCGGTGTTCGGCGTGCTGGGTGTGCTCTTAGTTACAACTACTGAGACATTCAAAATCCTTCAAATTAGTACTTGATTGGCAAACTGATTTACGCCATATTAAATACTAGCTGTGCCCGTAACTTCGTTCGCGTATGAACCGGAGCATAGTTTGCAGTCCTTCCCGACTAAATTGTTGGTAAGGCGGTCTTTTTAACCAACTTCAAAAAAGGAAAAGGCTATTGAGCCGCCAATATTCTTTACTTTTTGAAGATAATACTTAGCATATGATATGAGGAATACCTGAAAGGACAGCTCCGAGGCGCGTTTCGTTCAAAAGTTATTTAATAATCTTTCACTCTAGTGTTAAGGTCAATCTGTATAGTTTAACATGCTGTCGACTGTACTATAGACTGATGGCTTGACATAAATATTTCTAAGGCTTCTGAAATTGGCCTTGATTGTCCTAACTTGGTAAAATACCTGAATAGGCATTGTAACGAGCTTTTAATGAAGCCTATAAACTTATAATGTTTATGACATCTGAAAGGTCAAGTTCTATCATTATTCATCAGATAACAGACACACTGACAATACTAAAATAAGAACAAGTAATTGCCGTTTCTACATGGAAATACACAATTCGACTCCATAATTTTATGATAACGTTTACTATTACTAGCATTAATAAAATTACATTGTATGTCTGTGTTTTTTTAAAATATAACTAGTCTTATAATTAGTTTTCTTCTTAGCGTGTCGATGGCAGACACTAAAGTTTTGAGGCCCAGAATTCAACCACTTTGACAGCCTTGTCAGATGCTGTCATGAGATCCTCCTGCGTGCAGGTGTCAGGACACGCAGGGCACGATAAGGTGGGCCATCGTTTGGACTGCACCGCAAAGGCATTCCGCGGAACCAGCCGAAAAGCCCCACCTGACCATGTTTTCTTCGCTCCGGCCGGTCTGAGTCCAAAGTCTATTTAAAGACTTCCAGATCGGCCATGGTAGGTCATGGCCAGGGGAGAGGCTTTCAGTAATGGGGACGTAAGGAGTAGGTAGGGTCACATTTTCTCGCCATGTTGCACCTCGCATGTTTTGGGTTCGATGGACAACGGTTCGACGCACCTTACGAAGCTTCGTCGGCTGTCCAGCCTTATAATTAGTGTTAGGTTTGAATGTTTGTTTATCAAAAGCTAAAAAAGGCATAATAAATTTGGATGGCACGGGAATAATATTTAAAACGTATATCTATAACATGAGCATCTTTTTCTTCTTTCTTTTATTTCGATATTTCCATTTTCCCTCGGGAACGGAACCATGCCGTTTACTAGTCGTTTGTAGTTAATTGTTATTTCTAATACTTTTTTCTTTCGTTGGAGGAAATTGTGTCCTAATACGCTCGCAATGTTTATTTAATAACTAGCTTCCAGGGAAGACAAACAAACACACTTTCGCATTTATAATATTAGACTAAGTATTAAGTACCTAGCTAATATGTATATAAGCTGTTTTAAGAGCTACTATATAAGTACTCGTATTTTATTATCATACGTAAGTACAAGTGGGGAATATTGACACTCTATGATACCGTTCCCACGTATCATTCTGAAATTTTCTGAATTTTTTGGTCATCAAAAGTTTATCCCTTTATTTTTATTAACGAAAAAATCTAAGCGCGTCATAAGCTTACATTATTACCATGTGCTTAGGTTGCACAGATTAACAAATGCTCGGATTTATTCAACAATTAATATTTTGAATAAATAATAATCACAGTAAACAGGTTTCATAATAAAACGAAGCTTTGAACAAAGTTAAGTGTAATCTTTAAACGTAAATATTTGAAAACTTGAAAACAGTACTAAGCGTTACAAACATTCTTTAGCATAGCCCCAATGAAAAACGTTTTATTAAATTATTATTATTATCTAAATGGCCTATTATTTTTTACTTGTGGCTTACTTTACGATAAGCCATTGAAAATAAATGATTTAGTAAGGCATAAAGATAAGTAAGGGGAATAATTTCTTGCTCGTTATAAAACGCTTTTTATAACTAATAGCCGTTCGCGGTCCCTTGATTCCCGTTCCCTTGGCAATATCCAAATTTCGATCAAATCCGTCCAGCCCTTTTCGCGTTTCGCGCATAACAAAATATCCAAGCATCTAAACATCCAAATTTTCACATTTATAATATTAGTAGAATTAAGCATTAGTAAATATATTTCGGGAAGCTCCGTAAAATCTTCGCGTCCAACTTACCTCAGTGTCTCAAGACGAAAGTTTACGACCAGTGTGTGTTGCCAGTGATGACTTACGGCAGTGAAACGTGGTCGCTAACTATGGGTCTGATAAGGAGGCTCAAGGTGACTCAGCGTGCAATGGAGAGAGCTATGCTCGGCGTTTCCCTGCGTGATCGAATCAGAAATGAGGAGATCCGCAGGAGAACTAAAGTTACTGACATTGCTCGAAGGATTGCTCAGCTGAAGTGGCAGTGGGCGGGACACATAGCGAGAAGAACCGATGGCCGTTGGGGCGGAAAGGTTCTGGAATGGCGACCGCGTACCGGACGACGCTCCGTGGGTAGGCCCCCCACAAGGTGGACCGACGATCTGGTGAAGGTCGCGGGAAGCCGCTGGATGCGGGCAGCGCAGGACCGATCGTCGTGAAGATCCTTGGGAGAGGCCTATACCCAGCAGTGGGTGTCATGTGGCTGAGACGACGAAATATATATTATATTAAATATATGTTGTCGGTCCCAGCTGTTGTCATCTGATAACAGTCGTTAAGCCAAGTCAGAGGCCTTATAGGTGGCTTGATAAACTCTGACACCAGAGGTGGCCAGAGAACCTCATAAGATAAGAGAGAGAAGAGTTGAATTTGAACATTGCTTGTTATACCGTATTTCCCATACCACCCCAGTTAATCTAAATCTAAATAAACAACCAACTTAACCGACCAACTTAACTACCAAACCTTTAATTCAAAAACGATCAAACAAATATTGATTCAAAAACAATCTCAAGATAGTAGATCCCTTTCAGTAAAATAACTCCAAATAACGAAGAATTACTTTGATCAAAGGGCTGAAATGACAGGAGAGCTTTATTAATTCGTACAAAACAACTAAGTTGCCTCTCTCGTTATTAAATCGCATTGATTGATGTTTAAGGTTAGGGCTGCCATTTGATTTATATATATATATATATATTTTTAGTATAGGTATACATATACTAAAAACAAAGAACTTGAAATTCCTCGAGTTTAGGGATAAAATCCGGAGCCAAAAGTCCTATCTATGCTCCAGCCATCTTAAGGAAAGTGTACGGTGCAACCGTCCATTTTTGCAAATCTGCAATTTATTTAGGTCGCTGCAATTTACGTCATTTTAATTATTTTCACGATAGTACAAGTTTGCATAGCATTCAATGTAGACTTACTCATTGTAGCAATTAAATAAATCATTTTATCATATCAAGAATTTCGTATCATTTTCTATCATCTTAAGTTGTGTGATCGCGAGATCATACATCTTTATGGTCCTTCGAGTTTTCGAAAAAACGGGACCAAGTGCACGGGGACTGTAAAAAAGTGTTCGTGTAAGTGGTGCCAACACAGCGGACTTTGGACTGCAGTGCAACAAAAAACATCAACGTCACTAAGCGCTCAGGCTTAGTATTCAGCATCAATACATAGCAGCTTCGTTACATCTACTACACGGAAATCTCAAGTAAGATCTTTCCTTTTCTTTTACTTGTCATCAATATCAACTGTCATGGAAGACCTTGTCGCGAGCCAGAACCAATTGATGGGGGTGATGGAGCACCTTCTTACTAATTTTAAGAAGGATGGTGCTGACCGTAAGACTACGGCCTATGTTAAAAAACGACTTAGCACCTTAGAGTCGTATTGGCAGGAGTTTCAGCTTAACCATGCGAAGCTGAACGAATTTGGGCAGCAAGATCATGAATATTTTACTAACGACTATTTTAATGAAACATTTGAACTTTACAATAACGCCCGCACGTTCATACTGAAGTATTTACCGGAACCTAGAGAAAAAATTATTTCCAAACCAACAACTCCTCAAATAAATCCTAGTTCTCTGCTACAACCTTCCTACAGCAATCAACAATCTCATTTAATCGATCCTCAACGCGAAGAAAACACCGGTATAATGTCGAAAGGGACAAGCAGCAGGCTCGAAGATATGTTAAGGAGACAAAAAAGCAATTTTAAAGCCTTCGCGAGAACATTAGATAGCATTCATCTCGAAGTTCTTACTGAGAAGTGGGAATTTGACGATGCCTTAAAATCAATCCAATCACGCTGGTCAGGAATCGATACCCTTCACTGGCAAATAGACAGTGAGGGCTATGAAGATGACATAGAATACGAAGAAGCCTTCAGTAGCTATGAGCAGAGATATAATGAAATAAAAAAGCAAATAAATACTAAGATGTGGTCAGAGTGTCACAGAGAGAAAGCAACGCCGCAAGTAGATGTTCCGATTTTCAGCGGTAATTATCACAGCTGGGTATCCTTTAAGGATCTGTTCGCAGAGATCATTCATAACAACAGGACTCTACCCAGTGCGCAAAAAATGCAATACCTAAAAAGTAAACTCCGTGGCGAGCCTGAAAAATTAATTCAGCATTTGCATGTAACATCTGACAATTATCAAGTGGCTTGGGACATTCTCAATCAAAGATACAACAATAAGAAATTAATATTCAACTCACATATGAATATTTTGATGAATATCCCAGTTATGCAAGTACAATCATCAATTAGTATCAAGCGAATTCATGACTCGACAAATGAGTGTCTAAACGCGATAAAAAATTTAGGGGTCGATGTTAAAACCTGGGACCCGTTGATTGTTTATCTGATATCTCAAAAACTTGACACTTACACTCATAATGATTACATAGAGTCGCTGAAACACCCAAGAGAGCTACCATCATTACGTGATTTTTTGGAATTTTTAGAAGCAAAGTTCACAGCTCTGGAGTCTTCAAAGAGAAAATCAGAAAACAAGATGCAGCATCAGCAACAACCACATCAACATCAGTACAATCGTCAAATTCCATCGACATCAAACATTAAAAAATATCATACTTATAATTATAAACCTTCAAATCAATTAAATCAATTCGCAAAAAGTTACAATTCAAATGTAAAAGTTTATCGACCTCAGTCACAAAAATGCGCAGTTTGCAACAAGGATCACGCGATATTTCATTGTGACACTTTTCTCGAATTTCAACCGCATATTAAACAAGAAACAATTAATAAATTATCATTATGCAAAAATTGCCTTTATGACCACAAAGGTAAGGTGTGTTTTTCAATGAAGCGATGTCGCCTATGTAAAGGAGAACACAATACTTTATTACACGAAGTATTTGGCGTTAAGTCGAATGTCGCATCATCAAGCAAAAGCAACGAGATAATATCATCGAAAAATAGCATGACTGCGTTACAGGATGGTACCCAAGAGGTACTTTTAGCAACAGCCCAAATCAAGGTACAGGCAGAAGACGGAAGTAATCATATCTTGCGCGCTCTTATTGATCAAGGCTCGCAAGCATCAATAATATCAGAAAACGCAGCTCAACTATTAGGTTTGCGAAGACAACGTTGTAAGGGCATCATATTAGGAGTAGGCTCCACTGAAAATCATTGTAAGGGGACAATGAACATCACTATCAAATCAATACATGATCAATTTTCTATCAACGTCAACGTGTTTATTATGAACAAAGCAGTAAATAACTTACCTAATAAATCATTTAACAAACCTACTTGGCCCTACATACAAAACTTACCTCTAGCAGACCCGGAATTTTATCATAGCCGATCAGTGGACCTCTTGTTGGGCGTCGATGTTTATGCAGCAATCATGATGGACGGAGTGATAAAAATAAATGAATCGACGCCAATAGCACAGCAAACTAAGTTTGGTTGGATTTTGTGTGGGAATGTTAAATCCTACCAATGCAATGTCGTCACGCTAAGTGTAGACGAAATACAAAAATTCTGGTCCATCGAGGATATCAATGACAGCACGGATTTGTCACAGGAGGATTATGAATGTTTACGGTTATATGAATCGACAACAACCAGACAATCAGACGGCCGCTACGTAGTACGCCTCCCGCTTCATCCTGACATCGAATCAAAATTGGGACATTCAAAAACAAGAGCAGTTGCGCAATTTTATCAAATTGAAAAGAAATTTTGCAAAGAAGAAAAATTAGCAATTGATTATAAATTGTTCATGACAGAATATTATAATTTAGGGCACATGCGCTTAGCAGTGAGTAATCAAATACCTAGCTATTACATGCCGCATCATGGCGTTCGGCGCGCCGAGTCGACAACTACGTCACTGCGTGTCGTGTTTAATGCGTCACAGCCAACATCAAATGGTCTCAGCTTGAATGATCTTATGTTCAGAGGTCCAAATATGCAACAAGATCTCATGCTTCTGATTGTTAAGTGGCGACAGTACAAATATGCAATAACAGCCGATATTGAAAAAATGTTTCGCCAAATTTATATTCACGAACAAGATCAGAAATATCAGAAAATCGTATGGCGCGAGTCACAACATCAGCCCTTGCAAGAATATCAATTGAGGACAGTCACTTACGGTACCAAGGCCGCTCCGTTCTTAGCAATGCAAACTTTAAAACAGTTAGCTAATGATGAAGGTCATCGATTCCCGGAGGCAGCCAAGGCCGTTAAGGAACAGTTTTATATGGACGATCTTTTATCAGGGGGGTACAAAATTGAAACTACAAAACAACTACAATCTGATTTAATAACACTGCTCAAATTGGGTGGCTTTAACTTACGCAAATGGTCATCAAATGAACCCGAAATACTAACTAACATCAAGTGCAATCAAAACCACCAAGAAAACTTTGACTTTAAACACCAAGAATCAACAAAAACATTGGGTTTAACTTGGAACTCAAGAGAAGATAATTTCACGTTTCAATGCAAGATGTCTAACCCGCCCTCAAAGAAACTTACAAAAAGAATATTATTAGGTGAAATTTCAAAAGTTTTTGATCCACTAGGTTGGTTATCTCCAGTGGTAGTCAAATTAAAATTATTATTTCAAAACGTTTGGCTTATAGATTTAAGATGGGATGACGTCATACCGGAAAAAATACACACAGAATGGTTGAAATTAAGATCAGATATAGAAAACATCAATACAATAAAGGTTCCGAGGTGGTTACAATGCGAGCAAGAAGATACTATCCAACTGCATGGCTTTTGTGACGCTTCTACAAAAGCTTACGCTTGCGTCATTTATGCAAGGATTTGGAAACGCGACAAAGCAACAGCATCAGTTACTCTCTTAGCAGCAAAAACTAAGTTAGTACCAGTAACAAAGAAAGCAAAGGATACCGCCAAAAATGAGCATATAACCCTCCCTAGACTGGAATTGTGTGGAGCGCAATTGTTAGCAAAATTAATGAGCAAGGTCATGGAAGGATTGACAAATCATAAAATTGATATTTATGGCTGGTGCGACTCCACAGCAGTGTTGGGCTGGCTACACGGCGAACCAAGTCGATGGAAACCGTTTGTAGCTAATAGAGTTAAAATGATTACTGAAAAAATTTACCCTAACTATTGGCATTATATCAAGTCTCACGAAAACCCGGCAGACTGCGCTAGTCGCGGAATGACTATTTCACAATTAAATGAACATCAGTTATGGTGGAAGGGACCGTCGTGGTTAGAGTCATTCGACAAAAATAATTTCAATCAAGACATTAAACATGTAACTAATTTAGAACTAAAGAAAAACCAAACAAATGTAGTACAAATTAATCAAACCACGGAGAATAATATAATATCAAGTTTAATAAGCAAATACAGCAATTTTACGCAAATCACACGTGCAATAGCTTGGTTGTTGCGACCTTTTTCACGTGATCAACCAAAACCAGCATATTTAACAAATAAAGATTTGGAATTAGCAGAGATTAAAATTATAAAATATATACAGCAATGTGAATTTTCAGAAGATATTCAAAATTTACGTAATCATGGGACAGTCATTCCTAAAAGCAAGTTATCATGCTTAAACCCATTCTTAGATACAGATGGTGTTTTAAGAGTCGGAGGGAGGCTAAGGTCATCACATCTTGAATTTGAAATGAAACACCCGAGAATTATGCCATATCAACATGTGGTGACGTCACTACTAATTGATCAAGCCCATAAACAAACGTTCCACGGAGGCGCCCGGCTCACTCATTCAAGGTTGCGCCAAAAATATTGGATTTTATCAGGAAATAGAGCAGTAAAATTTCATATCATCAAATGTGTTTTATGCAAAAGACACAAGCCAATGAAACACCATCAAATAATGGGCGACCTTCCCGAATCAAGGACCACACCGACCCGACCCTTTTATCATACAGGCGTGGACTTCACTGGGCACGTAGAAGTTAAAGCAAGCAAGGGTCGTGGTATTAAGACGTCAAAAGGGTATGTGGCTGTCTTCGTGTGTATGGTCACGAAGGCTGTCCACTTGGAGCTGGTGTCAGACCTTACATCGTCATCATTTTTAGCAGCGCTGCGCAGAATGGCAGCGAGAAGAGGTACCCCGCGCCACGTTTATAGCGACAACGGGACCAACTTCACAAAAGCAGCAAAAATACTATACAGTGAATTAAAATCAATAATCACAAATGAGTTTCTCTCGGAAGTTAGCGAAATGCAAATAACATGGCATTTTAATGCACCATCATGGCCTAGTGCTGGTGGGTTGTGGGAGGCGGCAGTGAAGAGTTTAAAACATCATTTGCGGAGAGTACTCGGAGAACAAAAACTCTCCTTTGAGGAGTTCCAAACACTGCTATCACAACTTGAAGCCTGCCTCAACTCCAGACCACTATGTGCGCTAACAGAAGACCCAGATGACATCGACTTCCTTACTCCATCTCATTTTCTAGCATCGGGTCCGAATTTAACCATCATCGAAACTGAGACGGACGAGAGAACAAGGTGGCAACTGACCCAAAAATTAACTAACGATATTTGGCGAAGATGGCGCACGGAGTACCTGACACAGTTAACATCGCGTAGTAAATGGCAGCGATCACAGCCAAATATTGAACTTAATGATATTGTTATCATACACGACGCGAACCTGCCTCCGGGGAAGTGGTCTCTAGGCAGAGTCGTTGAAATACACCCCGGTGCCGACGGCCACGTACGGGTCGTAAGTGTTAAAACAAAAAACGGCGTTTTAAAACGACCAATCATCAAGTTATCAGTACTACCGGTCAATAATCAAGATAAACAATCAAAACATGACGATCAGAAAACATTGCCACCCGAAGAAAATCACCTGACGTCATCCGTCCAAGATCAGCCTAAAATTGTATCAGAAAACAATCAATCTCCGGCGCCCGTCGAAATTAAACAAACAAAGCGTAAAATAACAAGAAATGGCATGCAAGTTAATTTTATATCTTTAATAATTATGCTTATGCTATTGTTAGTATCAACTGTGCAAGGTGCCTATAATATATCAAACATAGAAAATAGCAAAGGTTTATATTTCGACAAAATATCAAATATGCGTTTAGTTCGTGACGAATGGAAAATGATAATTTACTATAATATGGATCCGTACTGGCAAGGTTCTAAGCTACTAAACAAATACATCGGCCACCTGGAAAACATATGTTCTAAATTGCAGAAACGACAACAATGCGACGTAATCTTGTTACAGTTACGTCACGGTAGTACGGAGTTACAATATAACGATCAGCTGTTACTTGGTCAGCGTTCTGCGACGGGAATACGAGTACGACGCGGCCTTATCAATGCAGTAGGCAGCGTAGCGCACGCGCTATTCGGCGTTCTGGATGACGATTTCGCAATACAATATCAAAAGGACATTGACCTTATCAGAGAAAATCAACAACATCTTGTAAAATTATATAAAAATCAGACATCAGTCATAGAAGCACAGTTCAATTTTTTGAAAAGATTAGAAACATCGATTGATCAACAATACAAGCTCTTTAATCAACATATCATGAGATTAGAAAAGGACAACTTAGTTATAAGAGAGGAAGTGGAACGGCTTAGAGCCACTAACGAGTTTACATTATCTTCCATAATAGCAAATAACATTTTGGCCGATTTGAAAAAGCTCCAAAACATTTTACTTGACACAATCACGGATATATATCATGGAAAGTTCGACATTCATATCATATCCCCCGACCAATTAAAGGACGAACTCAGCTTAATCTCTGGCCACTTATCAAAGGAAGTGTCTCTCCCTATAGATGACATTCATAATGGTATTTCGAAACTATACCATTTATTAAGAGTTAAGGCAAAAGTTACAGACCAGTATCTTTTATTCGAAGTCAAAATCCCTTTAATTACTCGCGAAGGCTACGATATATACAAAATTATACCTTTACCACAATTAGTTCAAGAAAACCAGATGACTAGCATTATTCCGATTTCTGAGTACATTGCAATGAATATCCAAAAAGATTCCTATGTGCCTATGTCACAAACTGACGTACATAATTGCCTACATGTGGACATGGACACGTCATTCTGCGAATTACAAGGGCCTGTGTATCATATGCAAGAAGATAAAAATCTTTGTTTTAAAAATATATCATCAGACAAGTGTCAAGTAACAACTAACTATTGTAAAAACACATGGACCGCACTTAATAAAATAAATACATATTTGTTTTATTGTTGCGAGAAATGCACACTACGACTTATGTGCGGCGGTCAAGTTTCAACTGAACGACTCAGCAAGGCCGGCGTTCTATCCATCGGGAATGATTGTGTAATTAAGGGCGATTCGTTTATGATTCACTCTCACAATCGTCAAAGCAACGACTTGAAAACACAACCCGATTTTATCAATATAGATATTCCACCCATCAATGACATAATAAATTTAACTGTACCTATCGACCTTGAGTTCGATCATAAGTTGGAAGAGGATCGAAGGGATCGTCAAAAATCATTACAGGAGATAGACCATCGCATCCAGGAAATGAAAAATTCGGATGTAGATTTGAAACAGATGTCATATCACGATGTACATCATTATATCGTAATATACGTATTGGTGGGAATTTGTGGAGCAGCAGCAGCAGTGTTCCTGTGGAGGCGAGTGCGGGCGCACCGCCACCGTCGCGCCCTGGCGGAGCCGCCGCTGGCCGCCGTGGAGCTGCAGCCGCAGCGCCGCCCGGCGCCGGCACCACGGCTTTCACTGTCACTTCATGACATCGCAAGTGCAAGTGTTAGTGCTAGTGCAAGTGATAGTGTTTGTGAACAACCTAAAGCATCAGTGCAATGTCAATGTGAAAACCCAATAGGGTCACAGCAAAGTGCGCGAGTGATCGATAAAGCGACTTCGCCAGTTTTTAAGTCGCTTAACTTTAATGATGTTCGTTTAAGCAATATTTCTAAGTAGTTAAAATCATTCACTAACTAACCATATTTTAAGAATTATTAATATTGTAATCACCTTTTGTTAATATTTAAACCATTATCATTTTATTAACAAAATCATTTCATATCATCTCCTCTCGCGGCCGGGAGCATGTACGGTGCAACCGTCCATTTTTGCAAATCTGCAATTTATTTAGGTCGCTGCAATTTACGTCATTTTAATTATTTTCACGATAGTACAAGTTTGCATAGCATTCAATGTAGACTTACTCATTGTAGCAATTAAATAAATCATTTTATCATATCAAGAATTTCGTATCATTTTCTATCATCTTAAGTTGTGTGATCGCGAGATCATACAGAAAGAAACAAGTTAATAAACATTTATATGTATTATTCGTCATATTTTGGTTGGTGGTAGGACTTGTTGTAAGCCCGCCAGGAGCTACCTCCATCTTATCTAAGTCTGACGCCATAACAATAATGTTTTCAGCATTGTTGTGTTCCGGCAGTTAGAGATAAGGTAGCCAGTTCCTCAGCGATTGAGGATTCCGGGAGAGGCTCGCTTCCATCTTCATCCTTATCAATACTTAACATCAGGTATGATAAAGTCTAAGAGCATCACCGTCGTTCATAAAAAAAACCATAAACACGTCATATTTCAGTGAAATAATGCCACTATATCAAACTTGGGCAACATAAGGAAGCTATTAATGAAGTGCACAAACCTGGCACAAACTGATAAAACGTAGGTAATAAAAAGATACTCTTCAGGGGGTGGTGTGATCACAAATAGTTATTCCGTTAGTAGGCTGGACTGGATGTTAAGTATTGATAAGGCTGAAGATGGAAGCGAGCCCCTCCCGGAATCCTCAATCACTGAGGAACTGACTATCTTAGCTCTAACTGCCAGAACACAACAATGGTGAAAACATTGTTGTTATAGCGTCAGACTTAGATAAGATGGTGGTAGCTAGCCAGACGGGCTTAGAACAATTCCTACCACCAACCAAACCGAATACAAGATGTACCTCCGCTGGGAATCGAACCCGGGACCCCTGGATCTGATACCGGTGGTTGTATCACTAGACCACAGTGGCGGTTAAAAGGTATATTATTAAAAAAGTACCTTCTACCATGTGACATAGCCGTAAGACAATCTGAGGTACATATTTCTACTTGTTCCATTTGAACGATAAAAAATAAACATTATAATGTCCCCACTGCTGGGACACTGTCCTTCCTTATGGATGGATAAAAGTAATCTGCCATGACTCACTACACGGGCGACGGATTGGTGGGTTTTAACAACTGCAAATATAGCAAATATCAACGACTTCATGTGCACGGAGGAGCTCGAGATACTAAATTTTAGGTCACCCATCCCGTGACCAGCCAATGCAAAAGTTGCTGAACCGCCACGCCCGCCGCCGCGGTACTGCCGGCGAGCGAACTACTACGCCACCGAGTTTCTTCCTTTCTATAGATGGATACAGCTGTAACCCGGCCGGGGCGCCTCCACCAATTGTAACGCGGGACGTAGCTTAATAGAAAAGAAGCACTGACTTTGATTTTATATTTCGCTTTTCTACACTAATATTATAAAGAGGAAAGATTTGATTGTTTGTTTGTTTGTTTGCATTCAATAGGCTCCGAAACTACTGAACGGTATTGGATGAAATTTGGTACACAGACAGTGGATAGCCTGCTTATAAACATAGGATACTTTTTATCCCGATATTCTCATGGGAACGGGAACTACGCGAGTGAAACCCCAAGCGGCCGCTAGTCTAATATAATTCACAATATTTTACAATAATTCAATTTATAGGGCGACTGTCTATCTCTGCGCACGACGGGCTTCTCCTTTTTTATTTTATATCAAGCAAAACAGGCAAGAACGGCCGGTGTAACGGCCTGCTTGGAGTGGAAACACATACGATCTCCACAGTATCTACTATCATAATCCATGCTACTGACATAAATAAACCCGAAGGCTGATATTCTAACGAAAACCCGGTTCAGTTTCAGTTTTGTCGCAATTGTGGCTGTCTTACAGTATGAAAATGTGACAGTAACGACAGCGAAGAAACTGTTTGCTAGGTGATTTTTGGTAGTTAATCAGCCTGCCGGAGAGTTAGCAAATTCTCGCTCGGTTGCGTTCCGGACGATTCCAGACGAAACTGGGCCTGTAGTCAAAGTAAATTCATAACTTAATTCGTCATACAACTTGCGGTAAAGAGGACAATATTGACCACGTAATTGAGCGTGGCTTAGGACAATCCCAGACATATTACTTATTATATTCGAACTTCGTAATCGTTTTTGGATCGTTGCTTTGTCTAAGCTAACCTATCTAAACTAAAACTAGGACAGATCCAGGGAAACCTGGGCGGATGCAACCCGATGCAAAACAGTGACATACCTCACCTCATACCTTCACTGACTACTCTTTACGTAATTCAGCCCCACACGGACCATCCTCAGGAGTGAGAGAACGTGCAATACCAAGCATCGAATCACTGTTTGCATTTGCATTTATTTGTGGCCTGGGTGTGTCTTTTCTTGCGGAATTAAGCTAGATCTCTTTGGTTTCTTGTTTAGATATGGATTCCCGCCAAGTGAACTCTGATTCTACCAAAGATGACAACCCTGTTAAGGTTAACGTTCACTTAATCACTCGATCAGCTCCGAAACGCCCCTTTATCGTTATTTGACTTTATGAGCGGTGGCCCTCATTTATCAAAGGTGTAGTAGCATTTCGCTCCGAATGCGTGTTGTGTTGGTAACATCTGGGCTTCTGACAGGCTTACCACACGTTAATAGTTACATTATTCTTACCACAGATAAAATTAAACACATTTTAGGTTTCTTTGCTCACGGTTCATTAAAATAAATCATTTTTTGCGGATTGAAGTGATATTTCACCGTTAACACTTTTGGATTTGGTATCAGTTACATGCGAAAACGACTCCTGGAAAGGGGTTAAGGCGTCGGGAAGCCCAAAAAAATCGAACACCAAATCCAAAAGTGTTAACGGTGAAATATATACACACTTGTGCACTTCAATACGTAAAACTGGATTTATTTTAATAAACCGTGTGCAAAGAAACTTCATTACTAAACTCATTTCATCTGTGAAAATAATCATTAAGTTTCTACGATTTTTATATTTTAAGCAGTATGGTGTGTATCCTTTTTACCCACTTATGTATCCCACTTTGTTCATCTTGGGCATGGTGGGCTATAATGAGCTAAGTGTAAGGAGAAAACTTGCACTAGTAAAATACATTTTTTGTTTAATAAACGCTAAAATGTGTAACCCGGAGTTACTTGCCACTTTATATTTGTGTGTTCCAAATAACTACGTAGATAGACGTCGAAAGCCAAGGTTATTAGTGGTGCCGTCTGGCAGAACTCACTTATTGAACAAGTCGCCTTGGTCGCGGGCATTGCGTACACTGAATCTACTTGAAATTATCGACATTTTCTCGTGCACTATGAGTGAATTCACAAGATCGGCTTTATACATTATAAAAATAAAAAAATGGTCTGTTGTGATGCTACTTTACCGTAGGGAAAATATCCTGTAATGGTAATTGTATACGTGTAATAAATAAATAAATAAATAAATAAATTTAACCATTAACGTGTGGTAAACCTGTCAATTAACGGTGAATAATGTTACACTTAATCCGTAAAAGTTGTTTTATTTTTTGGTAATTGATTACCAAATATAATTAACGAAGTAGTAGTAGGTATAACTAGTGGGCGCCCACGATTTGAACCGCATGGCTCCCTTTTATTGATTACTTTTTATCAGAATATGATAAAAGTAATCAATCATTATTCCTTGAAAATCTAATTATTTCGTAAAGCATCACAAAACCGTCCGTCGGTCTCATAACAATTAAATATTTATTGTATCTCATTGTTCGATATCTGATGAGTTAACTTTTTTTATTTATTTAAAAGAATCAGGCGTTACTTGCCAGTATTCCATATCTAAAAAACGAAAAAAACACATGCAAGATGCACCGCCCACCCGCAAATAAATGCAAATGCAAAAAGTGACACACCTTGCACGTTCACAGACTACTCTACACGTGTTTCGCCCGCACACGGAGCATCCTCAGGAGTTGTTAGACCGTGCAATACCCACACCGAGTGACTCGGTGTAGAGAATCTTGCATGTTTTTTTTGTTTTTTCTTGCAGAATTAAAGCGATCTAGCTTTAGTTTTTTCGTTTTCTACTACTTTTTATTTAACTCGTTATCTGACACACCTTGCACGTTCACCGACTACCGTCAGGAGTTGCTAATGCGTGCAATACCAGCACCGAGTGACTCTGTGAAGAGTATCTCGCATGTGTTTTTGTTGCGGAATTTAAGCTAGATATTTTTCGTGTTCTACTACTTTTTTATTTAACCAAGTTAACTTTAATTTAGATGATAGACGCACATCAAAGTTGTACATCAAATATAGCGGTTACAATTTCGTAATAGCTCTGAGAATAATTTAACTATTCCCGAAATACTTAGATAAACAAATCTCTTATTAATTGAGCAGCACTCCAATCATATTGAGTTTCTTTCAAAGATGAAAGCCTAATATTTGGATTTTATTGATATTATTAAGACGATTGCTGAAAGGAATTTTTGAGAAAACAGAAAAGTAAATTTTCTATTCATTAAGTCTTATTTAATTAACTGGGTGTCATTCAACGACCTATAGGCCGAATGAAAAGAACGATTTCTATGAAATAGAAAAGATTAAGAAACAGAAATAAATTTCAAAGGCTGTATTCACAGAATATTAGAAAGAGGTTAGAAGAAGCATATATGAGTTTGTATTGAAAGAAATATCGAAAACACGCACGTTGTTATGACAATGTTAAGAAATTCAAAATCATACATGGTTTTTCGCAAGATGGTGGCAATGAGTGACAACCAACTTATTTGGGGAACCAGAAATATTGTATTGTATTTGTTTCAGGTATTAATAACCCCCGTTTCCATTAGCAAAAAATTTTTTGAAAACATTTTGCATAGGGTTTCCAATAAGAAAGGGCCGATGTTGAAATTGAATAAAATTTGCTGCGTGTGAGATAATAACGAATTTCTTTTTTTGTTTGAAAGGCCCATCTATGGCAATTTGAGTGGAATATAACTCCGGTTTCTCACTTTGCGGAGCGAAAAAAACTAAATGTATGCATCTCACGGTGGCATAATTTTCGTTGACTTTTCCGTATAAATCTGGCTGAATTTGAGCGATGGCCTGGGTTATGTTGTCTTAGAGGGTATCAGTCGATTGTGGCTTATCTTAAAGACCTACGATTTCAGCAAACCCCACAAAAAAATTCAAATATTGGTGGCAAGTTCACAACACCTTTGAAAAAAATAACGTTCCCATACATCGTTCATGCAGAATTTCCACCACAGATCGTCTACATTCATACTGTTAAGTGTGAGCCAGAATCACGTGGTTGACAGTGATGGCTTCACCAACGTGGTTGTCTAAAAATAAGGCCAAATTACGCCTCCGGCCAAAAGTCCACACTAAACAGTAGGTAACTTTTTTTAGATTCACTATCACCAGGTAAATCTTGTGTGAGTTGACAATGTGGTTACAATTCGGATCGTGTATAAAGCGATAGGTATACAAACATTCTGCAGCCTTGAGCAAAGTGCAAATATTGATTAAATTAAATTCAATTATATTATGAATTATTATTACAATGACAGATATAAATATCAACAAATTAAAATATAAACTTTATGATTAGTTCCACAATTATAATAAAAAAAACTATGAATTATTACAGTCAGACAAAAAAATAATATTAATACTCCAAAACATATTTAACAGAATATTATTATTTTTCCATTAAAAAAGTAAAAAGCTTATTTTTTAATTTATATAATGTCAAAATTGTTATGTCATGTGGCAGTTTATTATAAATTCGTATCGCCATACAGTACGCATTCTCAGAATATAACTTTAATCTTTGACTCGGAATACGTAGGTCGTTGCCTCTTCGACCTCTATAATATATAGTCCTTGTTTGTTGTTAAAAGATTTTGGTATTTCTTAACGAAGATTCTCATTTCAGAAATATGCAAGGAAGTGGCAAAATTTTGAGCTTTAAAGAGAGGCTTACAACTATCTAAATAGCCTGCACCACAAACACATCTTAAACATTTCTTTTGCGCTTTAAACCCTTTTATCGTATCTACGGAGTTACTCCTTAAAATTACACCGTATCTTAGAACCGATGGTCATATCCGTGGTACGCTTGCAAAAACTGCTGTTTTGGAATCAATTCATCTAATTCTGTTCAGTACATGAACGAAGCGATCTAATTTACTTACTAATTCATCAATTTGTGCGTTTAGGTAGTTTTTAATTTGTATACCTAAAAAAATATATTTTACGTTTTCTATTACGTCAGTTGTATTTTGGTTAAAAATGTCAATTTCAATATTAGAATTAATTGTTTTAAATTGTGTGTATTTAGTTTTGTCCAAATTTATATTGAAATTGTTATTTTGTTAACCATGTCATTATTTTATCAAATTATGTATTGGCAGCTAATAATGCATTTCGTTTTAATACGTACATCTTAAGTTTTGGCGCGCACTGTTCTTTGAAATAAAACAACTTTTACGGATATCAAACGCCCCATTTTTCACACACATATTTCACACGTTTTGTATTTATTTATTTATTTATTGGGCAGTCAACAAAAACATGTACTAACAATATGTAATAAATTAAATGTAGAATCTTAGTCTAAGTACAGTTTCTAATTATAGACAGCCACGGCATGCAATTACGAACTTCAAAAAATAAAAATAAAAAAGACAATGTAAAAATCCAATACATGCTGTATTCAATTATAAGAGTAGTATAATCCGCGAATAAGATACACTTTTGTTCAGTGACAATCGGAAGATCATTGATGTAGAGAAATAATAATAATGGTCCCAAAACACTGCCTTGGGGAACGCTGCATTTGTTAGTAAAAAATTCAGAGGTATGATAATGTTTTGAATTACTTTTGATTCTAGTTATTTGAATACATTGTTGACGATTAGTTAGATAACTTTGTATTCAATATAAGGATGTTAACCTTAATTTATTCAGCAATAGTTGATGATTCGTGTAGTCAAAGGCCTTACATATATCGAGAAATATTGCCAAAGTATCTAGCCGTGCGTCAATGCCTTGTGTTATATTTTTTATAAAATGAAAAAATGCTAATAATTATGATGATCAATGGCTCTCGATTGGAGTTATCAAATAATGCATTCTCTCACTAGCCGCATTATCGTTTACAACCTGTTTTGTAAATATTTCGCCAGTGGAAACTGGGGTTAAGATAGGACAATCGAGGAACCTCCAGTATGGAATCGTATTTTTTAATCACTCGAATTACATTCCCATACGGAATCGCAAGATTCGCTTGCGAATTTCATTGTTTAACAACGCATTCTCATGCGAATCTTGCAAGATTCACATGCGAATGTAATTCGAGTGATTATAAAATACGATTCCATACTGGAGGTTCCTCGATTGTCCTATTAAAATTTTCAATAAATATCTGCCTACTTTTTGGAATAGCGCTCTCTAAAAACCTCTACGGTCTACCAGAAAGTTCCTCTAATGTACTAAAAAGGAATAAGCTAGCCCAAATACAAATCTATCTACATTAAAAGCATCGATGGAGCGCTCGTGGCGGCGCTTGATAGACTGATCGTATTCCATCACGTTTGTTAAGCAACGTTCGGTCCGGTCAGGTGTCGGATGGGTGACTGCTAAGTGGCATATTAACTGAGTGTCAGAGGTGTCATAGGCGGGCTGATGAACTCTGTCACCAGAGGTGAACAGACAATGTTTAGTACCTATTGAGAAAATGTTTAAATATAGATACCTAGAGGACTTGAGCTGTCAAAGCAATATCAAAGTAAGCTTGTAAATGAGATGGTTCTAATCACAGTGTATATATAGTTCCGTCTTTTAAACAGCATAAAATTCATGAATTGAATCCGCCATTAGTAAACAGAAAAGTTTATAGTCACGATCGATAGGACACTCAAGATCGTTCCACTCCACAACATTCCACGCCAAAATGTTCCAATATAAGCCAAAAATCTCCGTGTGCGTGGAATCTTTGGCGGCGTAGAATAAAAGTAATATAAGGAGTCGCCACGAGAAGTTGCCTAACCTCAACACTCGTAGACCCAGCGCGTGATCCACTGTGCCACGGGCTCAGTAGAACGGGCTTACTAGGATGCAAATTAGACCATGTGAACAAGTATCACTATCACTGATATAGGTAGTATAAAATATTAAGCTGTAATTTATACTATGACTAGTGGCCGCCCGCGGTTTCACCTGCGTGGTTCCCGTTCCCATAGAAATGTCGGCTATATAAAAGTAGCTTATGTGTTAGTCCACTACTTGAAGTATCTGCAATTCTGCATATCGAATTTCATCAAAATCCGTTTAATAGTTTTAGCGTGAAAGAGGAACAAACAAAGTAGCATACTTTCGCATATATTAGTCGGATAAATGGCTATCAGCTTTTTGAACTTACCTTATCCCACTTTAAATTTCAAATGACATCGCACTCTTTAAATAAGCACTTTCTTCTACCCACCTCAGCCTTTAACCTTTAACCCTTAATCTAGACTCATTGGCTTTTTGTCAAAAAGTGCTACCTTCATTTGTTTATTCTGTACTTCCATAAAAAACGTTCCGTAACCGAAATTTCGCCGGTATATAGAAGCTCCCACACAGGTTATTATGATATTATTTTATAAATATTAAATGCAAGGTGTTATAATTAAATTTCAAGTGGCATAACATATAGTTTTGAATTTTTAACAAATTAAATAACGTTTGTTCTAACATATTCCTTTTCATTGTGGTGCATATTTTTCCTACTATTATATAAGATGTTTCACTTTAACGAACGGTGAAAGAAATATTTGCGAACTAGCTTTCGACCGCGACTTAATTCACGTGATTCACGCAGAAGTACAGCCACAGCGCTGGTGGTGGAATTAGTGGTTGATAATATTTTGGCCGGAAGGGACGTTGGTGAGGGTTTAATTCTTGTATTGCTGGATTTTACGCGCGCTTTTGACACAATCAATTCCACTCAACTTATGGCCAGGCTCGTATATTATGGATGTGGTAGTCTTACAATAAAGTGGTTCTCTAGTTTCCTTACTGAGCGATCTCAAAGAGTGGAAATTACCTGTGGTGACGGCACTAAACTTATTTCGGAAAAATGAGCCTATTAGTAAAGGGGTGCCACAAGGGTCAATACTTGGGACAATACACTTTATATTATACACCACAGACCATGTCCATCAATAACAGCGCCTACCATATATATGCGGATGACCTCCAGCTATACAAGACACTTAAGCCGTCCGACACTAACGATACTGTTATTCAAATGAATCAAGATGAAGGAAGTGTGGCGGGGTCCAATCCAATAGTTTTGAACCCAGAAATAACTAAGTAACATAAGCTGGGCACGAAAGCACAAACTGCTAAAATCAAAAGTCACTAATCAATCAAAAATCAAAACCAAAAATTTAAATAAAAGGGAAGCTGATTCAGGAACTAAGTGAGGCTAAAAATCTGGGTATTATTAAGGACAGCAATCTACAATTTGAAAAGCATGTTCTTGAAACGGTTAGGAATTGTTATTGCCGCCTGAAACAGCTAAGCTAAGCACAGACATGCGAATCTATCTTTGTGAAGCTCTAATTTTATCTAAATTAAACTATGCAGATGTTGTGATAGGAAATTGTTTATCAGCTCGCACAAGAAAACTGATCCAACGCCTCCAAAACTCTTGTGCAAGATACTGCTTCCCGATTCCTCGCAGAGCTATCATAACCCTTTATTTAAACAGAAATGATATGCTTATTATGGGATCCAGACGAACTTTACATTTTGCTTCACTACTCTTCGGTGTTTTTAGGAATAAATGCCTACCATATATATATGATAAATTGCAGTTCACCGAACGAGCACGAATACCTGATCGTTTAGTCTGCCCCAGTCATAGAATAGCTGCTTTTCGAGATAGCTTTTGATACGCTGCGACAAGTTGTTGGAATAACATACCACCTCCCATCAGAAAATCGAATAGTATTAAAACATTTAAAACAAAATTCAAAAGGTATATTTTAAGTGTTCAGAAGTCATGAAATCATATTATTTAATATATTCATAACACATTTTATCATAATGTTATGTACATAATATATCTATTACTAATTTATTTATATACGTAATTATATATATATATATATATATATATATATATATATATATATATATATATATCGTTTGACTAGAGCGCCATAAAGCCAGTTTATTTAATTTCTTTATGTTTATTAGTACTTTTATTGGTTTTTCTATAAGAGATTGGCATCCGCGGAAGACCAGCGTCTTGGTTAGTGCCAAGACATGCTGAGCGGAGACCATTTTGACGCATGCAATTATGATAATGATAACTGACAACAAGGAAATGTGTGTGTATCAAAAAAAGTTTTTCTATTCTATTCTATCTAACTTATTAAAACATCAAAATATCCGAACATGGGAACACACAGACATCTAAACTTTAACAGCAGTCTACTATGATAAATAACTGCAACAAACAAACTTGGAGATTTGAAACCACACAATTTTACTGCAAAAGTGAGTTGTAAAAAGTAAAAAAAAACTTAAAGCTTGGTTTTTTAATGACCTACACCAGTCTTAAGAGCCACCTTCAAGAAATGGAAGGTACTTGTAAATGTGTTCTTTAAGTATACGGTAGATTTTCAGTGAAATGAATGAATTTCGCAGTATAAAATCGCAATGTTTTTGAAGCAATAAGCTTAAGCTAAGCTTAAGCTACTAAAAAAAAAGTCTCATAGCCAAAATAATTAAAATAAAAACTAACTGTCCTAATCCTATTGTTTTAAATCTGAGTGAAGGCGCCTTAGATAGAAACGCAAATACGCGAAAATTTAAATTAATAATCGAAGGTTACAATTATTATACAAATTAGGTTTACAATATTAAAAAAGCTTTCTGCAAAAGTTTGTATAGTCGAACTAAATAAAATAAAATTAAATCATAAAAATGTAGTCACTCCTAAAGAAACTATTTTAAATTTTATTCAAAGTTCAGATAAAAAATATTTAAAATAAACGGCAGTAAAATAATCATGCATTCAGGAATAAACAATCGCATAAATTAAGAAATAATAATCTGTCATTTCTTTATTCAGTCATATGCATACAAAAATACATTTTACGGCTATTAGTATAAGGTTCAAAATCAAATGTGTCCGTAGCTAGTGCGTATTTCATCCCGTGGGGCCGTAGCAGCAGTAGATGGCTGGCCGCTACGACGGGCGCTCGCTACGAGGCGTCTACGACGACGACTCGCGCTACGAGTTTCGACCATCGAACTTCGAAAGTTTTCAAATATAGTGTTTGTGAACTATAATTTTAAAACCAAGTATATGATATTATATGTGATTAAATAAATACTTAGACATGGACTGGCACAGATTTGAATTGTATGTAAATAACTAAAGTTTTGAGTGAGTCAATAATTTAGTGTAAAGTTTGAATTTGTTAAATTAGGGAGGAGAATAAACATCGAGGAAGACGAGAAAACATAAGCGGTAAGTGAAGTCTCTTGTCTGACAATTGTGAATTTGATTTGTGAAATATATAATATTTAAATAAAAGCAAATCAAGATTAATAAAATAAGGCAGTTTTGATGAAACTGTTGTAAAATAAAATCTTATAGTTAACAATGATGATTCTTAACTATAAGATTTTATGTTATAATGAGATAAATAAAATAAGCTAAAAAAAAGTCTGACAACATTTTCGGATAGTTACTTTTAGATTATAATAAAAAAACAAATGGTCTCACTAGAGAGAATACCGGTACGTAATTACTGGGCCATTTTTCATAAAGCTCACTTGGTTGCTATCCAGAAAGCGAGTCGTCGGGAACAAAACAGCTACTCCAGTGTCATAAAAATGGTAGTTAGTGTATTTCGACTTTAGTTGGGAAAAATCATAAGTGAAAAATTGTTTGTTGGCTAGGTACATAAAGAATATATTATCTTTCACAATTATTTATTAGGCCAGCAATATCGTACAGATATCAAACGCTGAAATTGCAATCTTCTTCTTATCGTATGAGGATTAGTGGCCACCTCTGGTGTCAGAGTTTATCAAGCCGCCTAAAAGGCCTCTGACTTGGCTTATCGACTGTTATCAGATGACAACAGCCGGGACCGACGGTTTTAACGTGCCCTCCGAAGCACGGAAGCACTCAGTTGTAATGACACTTTAAGGTCACCCATCCGACACCTGACCGGACCGTACGTTGCTCAACAAACGTGATCGATTACGATCAGTCAGTCAAGCGTGGCCACGAGCGCTGCAATAATTGCGGTATACTTATTTGCTTTTTTGGTATGGTGTTTGGGTTCACCTACATAGTATTAATCTTACATAGAGTTATGGCTGAAAAACCACATTTTTCACTATTTTAGTTTTGTGCAATAAAATAAAACGACATACGGGTCTGACGAGAAAGGTCACTAATCCAATCCAATTCTAATCCAATTTTTGATGCCTTAAAAACATCAATCGCCGAAAAAAAGCATACAACTGAATAGATAGCCTCCTCCTCCTTTTCAGAGATCGGTTACAAAGTTACAGATAATTTATGTGGCCAAAATCTGGTCGTCCACCTAGTTAATAACATCAATTTAAAAATTTGAATTTATTAACAAAAAGCACAGTTGATATTTGAAGAAGCATTTTAAGTAGGTATAACTCGTCGAGCATAAAGCGTTTCTAGCAAATATCACATTTTAAATTAATAATAATATTAAGTTTCTATATTGAAAATAGAATCCTCACAAATTTGATTTTATTCAATTGTAACCCAAAAATACAAAACCCGTATTCAAAATTCTCAAAGACCCTAACTCTCCTCAGTATCTTTCTTCCCGTTTCCAGATGCTCCCTCCTCCTTCTCGCCCCAGGCGGCCTGGCAACATTATGATGCTTGTGCTGCCTGGAAGCAACACCAAATTCTTTCACAATTCCTTCTCTGTCCGAGCGGTACAGCTTTGGAATAAACTCCCAACAAACATTCAGGAATCCCCAAGTATTCACTCATTCAAGTCCCAAGTCAAGTCGCACTTTCTATTGCAATTATTTGAGTCTGAATCATGAGTCACTTACTTTACCCCGTCTCTTTTATGTATTTATTTGTATGTATGTATATTTATATTTATGAGTATGTGTGTATATTTATGTATAGGATAGGTAAATTATGTATTATCTATTTATGTGTATATGATGTAGATTTTAGTTTCACCATTTTCTTATTAAGTTTTGCATTTAGAGTCACCCGCTTAATATTAATCATCTCTTACACGTCTCAGGTTGGCTGGAAGAGATCTCTTTTAGAGATAAGTCCACCTTTGTACATATGACTCAAATTAATTCTGTAAATGTATTTTCTAGTGCAATAAAGAGTATACAACAATAAATCACAGATCTCATGCACCACATGACCTTCAAATAGCATTGGTAATGAACCTCGGTAATAAAAAACAGAACAATTTTCAATTTAATTTATTTTGGAAAATACAGCCGTTTTAATCTCGAATTATAGGTATTATAGTCTTAGTCTACAGCTTCTCGGCCTTTTGGCTAAGATCAAAGTGTAAAGTGTAGCTTTGTTGTGCGAACAATCATTATATAATAAATTATTTTAATTTATTATAGCAAATACAGGAATTTCAGTTACTATATCAATACTATCTAGGTACTATAGCTTTGTTTAACAACATGTATACTTACTTATTTTTATTGTAATTTTTAATACATTTAATTTATTTTAAGAAAAAAATGAGGTTTCAATACTACTTACTTCCAATAACTTTAAATGAATATAAATATTAAAAAAACAAAATGGATTCAATTAATTCTTATACTATATCTATACTAATATTATAAAGAGGAAAGATTTGTATTTTTGTATGTAACGAATAAACTCAAAAACTACTGGACCGATTTTGACGAAATTTGGTATAGAGAATCCTTAGACCCCAAGTAGTAACATAGGCTATAAATGATCCCAAAATTCCCACTGGAACGGGAACTACGCGGGTGAAACCGCGCCCGGCCTCTAGTTGAAAATATATTATGTACAGTATTGTACAGCACATCTGCCATCGTATAATTACCTACTACAAGGATATCTAATTATAATTGTACGGATGTTGTGTAATCATTTAACCATATTATTAAATACTTCAGCTTACCTTAGGAGCCCCAAACTAATTTTATTTTTCAAAAAAAATACCTTTATTGCTTATTTATTTCATTTGCTTAATAAAATAAAGAAAGAAAAGAAAAAATCATCTGTGTCTTGTCTTAATCTAAGCTCCATTGAATTGAATATTACAGACCTAACTTAACGCGCGGCCGAGCGCCCGAGACGCACAAACTTAGATTTTAAAATCTTCGTGACTTCCATAATTATGATTATTTTTACAAACTTCGAAAAACGTGACCTTTCTGAACAAGAACATGAGTTTATGCAAATAATATCATTATTAAGAGTAGATATTGGGTACACAAGGATTGACGAGGATAATAATATACAATACATGTATTTCTTTTATAATTTATGGGGGTACATAAATTATAAAAGAAATACATGACTATTTCATATTTTTTTGTATAGTATTATCCTCGTCAATACAAATATTTTGACGCCTCAATTAACTATATTGACCTAGAAATAACGGGAACATCGGCATGTCGCACTTTTGCGACAAAGCGAACGAGGGCCCCACCAGAAGCGATCAAAAAACATTTCCAATTTATGATAAACTATCTTCAACTTGGCCACAAGTGAATTCTCAGATGGGACAATATTTTTCTATTTATAGTTTATCATAAGCATAGAAATAGCATTGATAAATACAAAAATTAAAAAATCCAATAAATCCTCGTCAATACAAATATTTTGACGCCTCAATTAACTATATTGACCTAGAAATAACGGGAATATTGGCATGTCGCACTTTTGCGACAAAGCGAACGAGGGCCCCACCAGAAGCGATCAAAAAACATTTCCAATTTATGATAAACTATCTTCAACTTGGCCACAAGTGAATTCTCAGATGGGACAATATTTTTCTATTTATAGTTTATCATAAGCATAGAAATAGCATTGAAAAATACAAAAATTAAAAAATCCAATAAAAAAAACATTTCCAATGTTAAAAAACTATTGCTTAGAAATAAAAAATATCAGCAACGTCGAATCTAATTTCATACCTATACTAGAACAATGTCTATGTGGGTAAGCTATCTCATTGTTACAGTTAGGTAGGTCCTACAGCTGGCCTGGTGGCTTACCGCCATCTCTTAGCGCAGTATTGTTTCAAATCAAACCAATGGTATTTCATGCCATGACCCCTTTTAAAATGGGTTTATTTTCCGACAGAAGATTTGTGCCTTCAAAGTGTCAAAATTTTACAACTTCAATTTGTTCGTTGGTAGGCACCACAACAACAGGTCATATGACATTACACTATGAAAATGACTAAAGTAAACTAGTCTTGCCGTTTCAATATCAGTCAGGAGCCTTATTTTTATTATTGCGATAGCCGCAGAACTAAGTCTACTCGACAAGGCTTCAATATGTGGATTCCATTGTAGTTTTGAATATTACGCTGAAATTTCTCCTTTTTCAAATTAATTTGATAATTTACCAGGTCCTTTAGTTTTTGAATATACCCTGTCTATTAATAGGCTTCTACTATCTGAACTAGACTAGCTGCTGGCACATTCTATGTTTTTAATTCACTTCCAGTCTAGGAAGCTTTAATAAACTTAGTAATGAGATGCCCAGCGGGGCTATTACCTAAAAATTTGCAATTATCGCGCAGATATCGCGCGGTCGCTGCGGTACGTCAAAATAAAAATGGTATTACGTATGTGATTGTTGGCTAATCGCTCACCGAGATGGTTCTTATAGCGGCGTCTCTCACGCTCCTACCTTGGTGCGAGAGTGAGACGCCGCGTGTTGCTATGACGCTAGCGCCAAAAACAATTTGGTAGCAATAACAGGAACTAAATGTATGCACATTGTACTTCATTGTTTGTTCGGCAGAGGCCACACTGTTAATACGCTGTCGCGTTGCTAGTTGCGTAGGTTTCATAAAATTCTGCGCAAAAATGTCCTTATATTGTAGTCAACGACTGACCAATCTGAGAGCTGATTATCTGACTGAAACTCATGCTGTCATACAGAATGAAAATGTGACAATAACGACAAGACGAAACTGAGACTGAACCGAGCTTCCGTTACATAATCAGCCTGCTGGCCTAATCTGAACGAAAATGGTAATAAAAGATCGAATGAAAGAAGGTTACGAAGCAATTCTATTGCAAAAAAAATGTCTATCTTCCCATTTGCGCTCCTGTCACGAGAAAAACATTAACGTATTGTAATGGCGGTTTTAGTGTCGCATATGTACTTAAAAGCCACAGAAAGAAATACGGATTTCTTTTATGTCGATACGTGAACTGTAAGTTAAGCATTTGAAGTAAATAGGGAATTATCTTAATTATTTTATGTCTTAACTATTGACCACCCGCAGTTTCAATCGCGTGGTTCCCGCTTTCGAGGGAATATCGGGATAAAAAGTATCCTATATTTTAATCTAAGCTATATACTGTCTGTGTTCTTAATTTCATGAAAACCAGGGGGCTAATTGTCTAATTTTAAAATATATCGCAATCCCTTTCAATTCGTCATCTGGAAAACAATTACATACATCAGGCTGTCACTATTTGACATTTGATAGGCATTGGGACGCGTTTTGAAAGGTATTGAATAAACGAAATTGAAATGTCTAATCAAGTGACACACGAAAATATCTTTCAAATGTATGGAGGAGTGTCAAATGAAGTGTCATTTAAAACATCATTCGTTCCAAAAGGAATTGCGACTATAAGTTCCACAATTCCATAAGTCACTATCACAATCACAATATCTTTAAAAGGGATTGCGATAGATTTTGAAATTAGACAATAAGGGGGCAGTCAACCTTTCGCATTTATAATACTAACGGCCGTGGTTCCCTTTCCCGAGGGAATATCGGGATAAAAAGTATCCTTTGTTTTTATCTAGGCTATATTTATACTTATTATAAATTTTAAATAGAAAAATATTGGAACGGAAAACTCGGCAATCTCGGCCGAAGCACTGTCAAATGATTTTGTGTGGACAATTCGGCCATCTCGGCCATAGCACGGTCAACTGATTTTATAACGACAACTCGGCCATCTAGGCCGCGGCACTGTCAAATGATTTTATATGGACAATTCGGCCGTCTCGGCCGTAGCACTGTCAAATGATTTTGTATCGACAACTCTGACATCTAAGCCGTAGCACGGTCAATGATTGTATGGTCCACGGCTCGGGCTCGGCTCGGGCCCGGCACGCTGTAACGTGAGTCATCCTTAAAACCTCTATTTTTACTCATTAGGGATCATATTCACGGCAAATTTAGTTTCTCGGAAAATAAGTCAGAACAACTTATTTGTTCAAACTTTGAAAAAGAATCTTGTTACCTGCCAGCTTAGTAACAAGAGCCGACCAAAGTTTCGTACTTAAGTATTTTGCAACTTACTAACTTATTCCCGAAGGAACTTCAGAGTATTAGAAGTACGTAAAACTATGTATTGAGATTGATTTTAGCTATTTTTGAGAGATATAAAAATAAATAATCTACTTAAACTACAGAATGTATCTACATGGATTTAAACTTTGTCGATAAGAAATAAATGATGAACATTTGAGTTTATTCTGTATTAACGGTCGCCTGCGGTTTCACTCACGTGGTTCGCGTTCCCGTAGGAATATCAAAAAATCTTTTCTTAGTCCTCGCCTGCATTGTTAGAGGATCCAGTATGCAAAATTGCAGCCTAATCGGTTCAGCCATTAGAACTGTGCGTTGTCTGTCAGTCAGTAACGGTATTGTTTTATTAGTATAGATTTGGGTGTTAAATTATCTATATTTTTGTAATATTTTCGATTGTTCTTTCTTATATCCATTATGCACATCAATGCACGTAATGTTTTGCGGTACTTACCCACCAAGTATTATAGATTCTGTGCCGGTGCTTTTTTTATAAATATACTAGGGAATATCGGGATAAGAATGACCCTTGGATTTAATCCAGACTGTAAAGTGTCTGTGTGCCTTTCATTCAAATCTGTTCAGCCGTTTTGACGTGATTAAATAGGGCCGTACCAACTTTCCGGTAAGGGTGAATTGCACCATAAAACTTTAAAGATAACCATAACTTTAACGGATAAAAAATATATAAAACGCCCCATGAGCCATCAAGTTTTCTGTCAAAGAATGATAAATAATAAGATAAAGATCAAATTTTATTTGCTGATGGGCCAAAATCTATGGAATAAAAATCCAAAATCGAACGTAATCGATACCATTAAATTATGTTACAACATCCTAATCAGGATGTTGCAATTTGGGTACGAATTTTGCTTATTTAGATAGTTCTCGGGATTTTTTTTTGGAAAATCCCAAGTCAGAAAGTTGTTTATTTGCATACTTTGACAAACTATGGGCTCTTAAAGTATGCAAAATAAATCAACTTTTTGAATTAGGATGTTAACAGCTGTGGTGCCAAAATAGTCAAGCTGTCATTCCGGCTGTTCCGGTCCAGAATTTGCCATTCCGGTTGTTTTATAAACAAATAACAGACTGATTGCTGGAGCATTGTTTCTATACAAAAAATAATGCCGTATTATATTATAAAATAAACTCACCTAATTTACATTAATAATAATAATTATGTAGCAGTCTACAAATTTAATGCATGTATTATTTAGTTTTTATGACATGTACTTTTTCTGACATGTAAATTTTATAACTTTTTAATTTTGCATTTTACAATGCTATTTTTATGTGATAATTTTTAATCAAGTAAATATACTAGAAAAAAGCAACTTGTCTCATGTCGCCCTGACGGGACTCGAACCCGCATCCTTGGGAATCCGGCCCAATGCACTGACACAGCATAATTGGTCAGTGCATTGGGCCGGATGATCATGGCCGGACATGGGACAAGTTGCTTTTTTCTAGTATATTTACTTGATTAAAAATTATCACATAAAAATAGCATTGTAAAATGCAAAATTAAAAAGTTATAAGTAGATGGCAGTTTCATCTTAATCGATAGTCAAACATCTGTAAAGATGTTTCTTTCGAATGCGAGGATATATTTCTCTCATTGATGAAACGACGGTGGCCAACACCGTAGAGAAAAGGTGAATATACTAGAGAATTTCAACGTGTTCTCGTAGGTCTCTGTAGCATAATTGGTCAGTGCATTGGGTCGGATTCCCAAGGATGCGGGTTCGAGTCCCGTCAGGGCGACATGAGACAAGTTGCTTTTTTCTAGTATATTTACTTGATTAAAAATTATCACATAAAAATAGCATTGTAAAATGCAAAATTAAAAAGTTATAAGTAGATGGCAGTTTCATCTTAATCGATAGTCAAACATCTGTAAAGATGTTTCTTTCGAATGCGAGGATATATTTCTCTCATTAATGAAACGACGGTGGCCAACACCGTAGAAAAAAGGTGAATATACTAGAGAATTTCAACGTGTTCTCGTAGGTCTCTGTAGCATAATTGGTCAGTGCATTGGGCCGGATTCCCAAGGATGCGGGTTCGAGTCCCGTTAGGGCGACATGAGACAAGTTGCTTTTTTCTAGTATATTTACTTGATTAAAATTTATCATGTAAATTTTAATTTTTAATTTTGACATTTTTGTAATGATGACATTTGACATTTAAATAATTTTGTAATGTCTTTAATAATAATCAATTGTATTTTTTTATGTATGTACTAATTCCTACGCTTTTTTAATGGCAGAAAATGTTCGCACTTTATTATTGGTACCATCTTATATAATACCATTTTCTAAGGAATAAATGATTCTGATTCTGTCGATTGTATTATGTTCCAACGACGTTATAGATGCTATTAACGGGCCCTTAAGACTTGACAGCTTAGAAAACGTTAAATCAGTGAAAATTACCTGGTGCAACTGAGCCTTAGATAATAATGAGATTAATGACTACAATACCCTTTTGTTTTGAAAGTAAGACCTTACAGCCTTGGAAACTTGCCAGCCCAGACATTTATCTTGGTAGTAGTCAATACCCAAAGCTAGTAAACCTTTTTATTGATTCCACAAAACTATACAGCAATCCGCTATCGCAGTCCGCGTTCCAACGCCATTATGTAGATTCGTATCCCAAGCTGGTCGTTTACAAAGGAATATCAACTAAGCACATGCTCGGAAAACATTTTCGTTTATACAATAAAAGTACGTGAGGGTTGACTACTATGAAAGATTGCCTTTACATGACCCCTGTGATGTCGGTTGAGTGCATGTTTTAAGAGCAAACTAAGGTTTTTTCTTTGCGAACTGTCATTATAGGTATCATTATTATGGACCCAATCTCTGAGTAGTAGTGGCCACCTCAGTAGCCCTAGCCCGAGCGGCTTTTATGGACACTCGTGGCTCGATAACTAAGACTGCCTTCAAGTCGCGTGAAATAGATATCTTCTAGGCAAGCGCGCTTCATCCTAGATCGCATCATCGCTTACCATCAGGTGAGATAGCGGTCAAGCGCTAATCTATACATAATAAAAAAACTTTCCCGCTCACACCGTAGCAGAGTGAGCAAGACAGCATCATTCACCATTTCATATCGCGTGATATAGCGGTATTCAGGCTAGGGGGTCTAGTGCCAGAGTTTTTCAAGCATAAAAAGCCTTCTGGCTTGCATAACGACTGTTAATAGCCGGGACCGACGGTTTAACCTGCCGTCCGAAGCCCAGAAGCCCTCAGCTGTAATGCCACTTTACGGTCACCCATCCGACACGTCGCTGGACCGAACGTTGCTTAACAAGGTCTAAATTGTTTTGCGGCATAATTTGGCCACCTCGTCGCGTTGTCGGTGGCAGATACAAGATCAGCTTGCGTGCAAGCTTTGGGACAAGCAGGGCAAGATATGAGGTGGGCCATTGTTTTCGTCGCAGCACCGCATGAACAGCTCAATTAGTGTCA
This sequence comes from Chrysoteuchia culmella, assembly GCA_910589605.1. Classification (NCBI taxonomy): domain Eukaryota; kingdom Metazoa; phylum Arthropoda; class Insecta; order Lepidoptera; family Crambidae; genus Chrysoteuchia; species Chrysoteuchia culmella. The sequence continues at coordinate 17,581,997 of OU342653.1, forward strand.
TCTGCAAACTTCCACCTGTCCCATAAATGTCGATCTAATTTCAAAATCTATCACAATCCCTTTCAAAGGTATTGTGATTGTGATATTGATGTATGGAATTGTGTAACTTATAGTCGCAATACCTTTCGGAACGAATGATGTTTTAAATGACACTTCATTTGACACTTCTCCATACATTTGAATGATATTTTCGTGTGTCACTTTGCTTAGACAGAACAATTTCGTTCATTCAATACCTTTCAAAACGCGTCCCAATCACAATCCCTATCAAATATTGACGGCCTGAAGTATGAACATATCTTTCAAATGATGAATTAAAAGGAATTGCGATAGATTAAAATTTTACAATGGCAGGATAATTTGACAGATAGTTTTAATGATTTTATAAGGTGGCGCTAGTGTAGATGTACACCTGTCATTTTCTCAGAGACGTTATTTCATTGCATTTTCTTGTTTGCTATAAATTTTTGTATTTTGGAAGCGAATGCAATGCATTTTTATATAAAAGTAAATAATAAGACACATGCACGAAAGTAAACATCGTTTGACAGGTTGACAGCACAAATTGCAAGCAAATCATTTTTAATTTAACAATGCGGGTCGATTATAAAACACATAAAAAAAATCAGGAAAAAAGAGACATTAAGGCTAATAGCTTTGAATTAATTATAATACTCCGTTTTGGTTTTATTATATTATTTAGTTCATTGAATCATAAAAACATTAACAATAAGATTTACTTTTTCTGTCATCCTGCCATTAGCCCCCTTGCCATATTATTTTACTTGCTCCGACCGAGCTGTAATCAAAGTCTGTTTAGTAATTCCAATCGCTTGGTATTCAGTTAAGTATATCAAGCTCCTAAGGAGCGCTTAAATTTTTTGCGAAAAAAGTAGTCTACCTAAACCTTTTTCAAGGTCTTATCTACATCTTTGCCAAAATTTATCAAATAAAAAGCATATTGAAATAACATTTTGTTTAAAAGAGTTTTATTCGCGACTTCAGGATCGCTTCCTTACAACAAGTCGTTCGTAACGAAGAGCTCTACAAATGGTTTTAAGTAATAGTACATTACTGCCGCGGTTTATAATGTTTGCTGGTCGCTCTGATGATGGCCGACAACGCAGCGTAGCGTAGCTCCAGGCCGACACAGCGCAGTCAGCGTGCATCACTTGATGGGCGAGCTGAGATAAAGGCCGAGACCGAAGGTCGAGGCCTTTACAGCGAGGACAGCAAGGGCTGCAATGATGGCTAAGCTGGAAGGCCTAGAGAGTAGCTAGGCTAGCTCGAGGCAATCATAGCGTGACCAGCGAAGCAGTCATTGTGGGCCAAGGCTTGTATAGTGCTTTATATCAGCATCATCAGATAAAATCAGCAAGTAATTTAAATAAAAAATATATTAATTAACTAGAAATTTAATTGAAATGACAATTATGAAAAGTACAGTTACTAAAATTCAACACCGACTTTCACGGTTTGCGATAATTCTAATGCGGTGTTTGACTGCTGTATTATGTCTTCATTTATTACTTTACTTATTTCATTATTTTTTTCTTTACAAAATAAAAATAAAATTTTCGCTGAACCGCTTTTGTTACCTACTTCAATGGTAGTTGGATATATACAGCCAAATATGGAATAAAATCATTTTGTACCTATCTCTCTAAATACAAACAGCTGTGTTTTTAAAAAAACTTATTGCATTTGATTTTTTAAAACGTTGAAACGTCATAATAGCGACCAGCAAAACGTTGCCGGCCGCTCCTTGAAACAGAACGGCAAGGTCGACTTTGCTCAAACAAGGTTGTCAAAATAATGACCACATTACATGCATTTTTGAGTAAAGATAAAATAACGTTCTATAATATCAATATGGCAGTACAGATGTTAGGTAATGCGAAAACGCTCTGTTTTTCGATACATTAAGTTATTAACTTTCAATGTAAATGTTATTTCAGTCCAGCTTAAATCGCTGTGACGCTATGTCCACTCGATGATAGGAGTTGTGAGTGAGTAGGTGGGGCCATAATGATAGCGTATAGCGTGGCGTGCTTTTCGCCTCAAATGTCAATGTAAATACTTTATTCTTAACAGCTTCTTTACTAGATGTTGATGCATTTTTTTTTAATTACAATAGTTAGAACCGGAAAATACTAAGATGCGGAAATTTATCTTTTTCAAATATTTTAAATTACTATTTGAATAGAGCATTTCTGTCCTTAATATTTAATGTCACAAATGCTCTACACACTTATATAAAGAAGTTTAAAACTCTTTGATTACATAAGTAAAAGAAATTCTAATTATCTGTTTGCGCTATCAAACAAAACTACCCTGGTTATAAATAGCTACAAAAATCTTGAACCTATTTATAACTAGAATAGGTAGAGTAAACGAGATTGTTTAAAAATCATCGATATTATCAGTAGTGTCACAGCATTAGCGCTGACCCGCTCCGCTTAACGCTCCACACACGGCCACATCTTTACCACTGTTGATATTTACACATTGTTTATCTTGGCTCGGCTGTTTCGGACACTAAGTACTAGGGAAACTGTAAATAGGATAGCTAAAGTGTATTATTGCTAATCTTCGGAATGCGAGGATATACAGTAGAAGTGTTTACCTTTAATTTTAGATCTAGAAAGTTTGGGCTAACTATTTGCTGTTGATATTTTCAGTTAATATGTGGAAATAATATGGATGGTGAAATAAATACATATCTATGGATTGTCGTACTAAAAATTATGTTTAATACAAAATAGCCATACAATAATCGAAAAGAAATACTTACTTATAACAATAATAATAATATAAAATCATTTACGTGGGAATGTCTATACATCGACCTACGACACTGATAAAAAATATATATATTTGAAATCTTAACTTTTTTGATTGGCAAATAATATCAAATTTTAATGTCAGGCCATTCGTCCCCACATTTCTAAACAATTTCTATACAAAAAATATCAAATTATTTCCGACGTAAAATCATTAAATAAACTGACAAAGTTAATAATATCGTATAATAACAAACAGACTTACTATAGTACATTAATTATTTTGTTGAAGATTACCCTCCTTTCACTAAGAATCGATTAAAATTTTCTCCCAAATCACTATTTCTGTTTACACGGAACAAAAAGCAGTACAAAAGGGTAGCATGATCACCAAAAAGCCTATTAAGTTGAGGCAGAGAGCGTAAAATGGCGGTCGAGAAACCTCAGCGGGCGGCGGCAGGGTTGAACGTTAAATTATTGGCGTTCAAAATTGGAAGACACGGCAAGGACAGTGACAGATGGGGGTGTGACCCGCGAAGGGCCAGAAATATTGATGGCGGCGTAAAAAGTTTTAGTTTTATCACGACATGGTCGCTTTTTCAATTGAAATTGTGTGTCGTGTAAATTGAAAAACGTTATCGAATGTTCGATGGTATGGTGGTTAGCTAGCACTTTTGGAGCGCGATTACGGTGGTCTACGCGCTCGACCTGCGATTGTTGAGGTTTTATGCGGCCTAGCGCGGCAAAGTACTTTTTTAATTTAATACCTAAAAATATGTCATAATGCGTTCCGAATCGCACTATTGACTTTTTTGTTATAGGTATTTGATTGTTTTGGTTTAATTATATTATTTTAGTTCATTGAATCATAAAAACAATAACAATAAGATTAAACTATTTGTTATAAGAATTTTATATTAGGCTGGGTGAGATTTCACAACCTATAATTGGATTTCGGACTGTGACATAAATCATTATTTTTAAATTGTCTTTGTCTTGTACCTCATGTCAGTGTCAACATTTACGGAATCGTTTTTATTCTTATCAATAAGTAACAATATATTCCTACTTTAAATAACTTTGAATTAACTGTAATACTCCCTTTTTATTATTTTAGTTTTGTATATCATTAAAACAACGAGAATAAGGTATATTTAGATTAAACTTTATGTTTTACGAATTTTTTACCGGAAGTTGACCGCGGAAGCAACCATAAAATGTTCCGCGCTGTTGTGAGGTGAAAAATTGTGTGATGCGCTCGGCAGAAAAGTTTTTAGCGTCTTGTACTAGAAATACAAGACGCTAAAAACTTTACTAGCGTGTGTAATAGGGGTATCTCGCCGCTAATAATCAACTTTTCAGCCTTGCATAACAAATAACTATTCTGTGGATAAAAAGGCAAGTTAGGCCATTGGTCGCAGCTGGATTTGTAGCTGTGACCAAACCACACCCATCAGTCTGTCACAGGGGCGTGCAATCCATATAGGCAATTAGGCAGTGCCTACCTCATTCAAAACCTTAATAAATATACATTAAGTGTTAAAGTTATTTTATTTTAGTTTAAACTTCTATTCAACACTCATCCACTAAGATTTTCCTTACGCTAAATACTGAATACCTACCGGTAGGCAATCTCCAAATTGCCTACTCGTGACAAGCAGCGTTTCATACAAGAATACAACTTATTTAGAAAAAGTATTGCTCAAGTATAAACCGCCCACGGCAAGAAGGGCGCTATTTGTACGTGTAACGTTCTGGCTTAAACGTCCGGAATATATCAGGATAAAGTAAGCAAGCTTACCTGACGAATGAATTTGGTCGCGAATTATTTTGTTGAGGAGTTATTTTAAAACTATCATATTTCCTAAGATATTCATTATAATTAAATGTAAAGGACAATTTTGTTCAAAATTAAATACTTGTGATGATTAACGTATTTAAAACAGCTTCGCAAATAGGTAATACATTACATAGCTTATAACAAATTTTATTATCTTAAAAATGGTTTTAGTGAGTTAACCATAACACATAGACATAATAATATGCTGTCGCGGACTTTTTTTAGAACTTTTGATGGGAAACAATTTTGTCATATATGATTTTTACGTAACTTTAACCGTTTACACACCGTCCGCAACGGAAGCTCCCAAAAGTAATATTTTTCCCCGTTTTTGCAACGTTTTACATTAATGCTCTGCTCCTATTAATCGTAGCGTGATATTAAATATTTTATAACCTTCCGAGATAAATGGACTATCCAGCGCAAACATAATTTTTAAATTCGAACTAGTAGTTCCGGAGATTAGCGTGCTCAAACAATGAAACTCTTCAGCATTTTAATATTCCTACTAAATATTACGAACCTTATCATTTACCTTTGCCTAGCGGCCGCTCTCGGTTTCACTCGCCGCGTGGTTTCCGTTACCGTGGAAATCCTGATAGGATAATTTGCAGCCTTTGTGGTTTTCTGATGTATAAGCTACATTGCTGTAAAGTTTAATCTTAATCAGTTTAGTAGTTTTTGCGAGAAAGTTTAACAAACATTCAGCCGTCCAAATATCCTCAAAACAAACTTTCAAAGAAAAGGATCTTTCAGGATAGGATAAGTGCAAAGTTATAAGTTAGATCTACAGTGCCTTCCACGCTGGACAACCAATGCACGCCCCTGGTCTGTCATAATGATAACTGATGGGTGTTAACAATGCAAACGCAGCTGTGCAGGGTGGACCATGACTAATTAATCATGGCATCAACCGCCTCTGTGGTCTAGTGGTATCCACCACCGGTATGAGACCCAGGGGTACCGGGGTCGATTTCCAACGGGGGCACATATAATTCGGTTTGGTTGGTGGTAGGACTTGTTGTAAGCTCGCCTGGCTAACTACCACCATCTTATCTATGTCTGACGCCATAACAACAATGTTTTCAGCATTGTTGTGTTCCGGCAGTCAGAGATAAGGTAGCCAGTTCCTCAGTGATTGAGGACTCCGCCTGTCCAGGCCCGCTTCCATCTTCAGCAATCAATACTTAAAATCAGGTATGATGAAGGCTAAGAGTATCCTTGTTGTTCATAAAAAAATGGCCATCCATCTTGCCTATTCTTGAGGAAGGTTTGTACCCCAGTAGTAGGTATATTACTTAAACTAGTGATATTTTCATTCATTGATAAATAATAATAAATAAATAATAAATAATTGTATACAACACACCAATTATCTAGCCCACGTTAAGTTTCTTGAAGAACTTGTATTATGGATACTAGATAACGGATAAACATACTTATATACTTTTTTTGTAAATACATACATAATATACATATTAAACACCCAGACCAAGACAAATAAACATGTTCATGTACACAAATATTTGTCTTGTCCGGGGATTGAACCCGGGACCTCTGGCGCAGAAGGCGGGCTTAGTACCCCTGCGCCAAACAGGTCGTTTAACGTCCTGCTACTATGATAATCTATAGTAATAAAAAAACCGTGACTGACTGACAAACAACGCATAGCTCAAACGGCTGAACCGATAAAGCTGAAATTTTGCATACAGGATCCTGTAACGATGTAGGCAAGCACTAAGAAAGGATTTTTTGTTACTTCTACGGTAACGGGAGCCACGCGGGTGAAACCGCGGCGGCCGCTAGTTTAAATGTATAATAGCGATCGTATACACACTTTTTATGTCCATAAAAAATACAATAGACCATAACTCTCGTCGATAGTATTCCGATGATTATAAATAGTTTAGATAATAACTTCTTTGTGAGATATGTATGATCTGTGGATTGTCTTGTGGATTGTCTTGTGGATTGTCTTGTGGATTGTCTTGTAGATTGTCTTTTGGATTGTCTTGTGGATTGTCTTGTGGATTGTCTTGTGGATTGTCATGTGGATTGTCTTGTGTTTGTTTTATTTCATATCCTTGTGTTTTCTTTTCATAATGTGTCGAATAGCGTGTATATTTTGAGAACACTGAACCAAATTTTTCGTATGATTGATGAACAGATATTAGATTTTAATAGAATAGCATATTAGTAGATTTTTGTCCTTTGGGGTGTGTGAGCATTTTACCTAAGTACCTACCTCGTATTTTTTGCTTTGTCAATTTTGTAAGTTGAAAATAAGTCCCTTAATTCCTTTAACTATATAATTATTCATCATAAGTGGAGACTTGTACATGACTCTCTGTTTCTCAATTTGGGTACAACACCATTAATATAACTCGATAGTTTTCATAAAGAAATAAAGATAAAATAAAACAAATAAGCTTATAGCCTATGGCCCACCTTGAACCGTATTACTATTACCTACTAAAAATCTTTACACGACATTCGAGCTCAGATGCCAACGTCGCCCTCCAGAGAATAAGCAAACAAAGGAATACCATAAACGAATGTGTTGTGGAGGTGGCTATTCATTTTCTCCGAAAAAAGTATAAATTATTCACGGCCACACAAAAGTTCAGACCTCAATGGTACTCGACTTATATCGTTGATAAAAGAAAAAAGGAATTTTAGAGCAGCCTTTGTCAATTTATTATTCGCCTGTAGGTATTTCTATTTTTGCTTGCTTATTGCTAAAAAGTCGTCCATATCTCGATTTTAAATGAACGTCTCTTCGATTGAGTGACTAAGACGATTCGGTTTTATAATCTGGGAGCCTACTATCATCTCTTAGCGCAGAATTGTTTCAATCTTACTATGCTATTTCGTACTACGACTCTCTTTAAGTAAGCTTATTTGCCGCTAGAACTTTTGTGACGTCTTCGCTCAAATATCGTCTTCACAGTGTGAAGTTTTCAAACTGTCCCTTGGCAGGAACAACAAAATTGTACTTTGTGAAGGTCATGGTACAAACTTGAACAGTCTTAAAACAAAACGTTCTAAATAACATGATAATTTCGTCACACCTTTATAAAAATAAAAATAAAATATGATAAAATGTAAATTTTAAAATAAGTCAGTCCACGCGATCATTGCCGCAAGCACCTAGAAGGAGAACCAGACAAAATTTGGAAACAAGAGTCACCGTTAACTTGATCAAACTTCAAAGAGAATATTCGATCATACAGGGATATCAGTTTCAAAGAAAAAAAATAGCACAAATGGAGCAATGGAACTTTGAAAAGACATATAATATACGCACTAAATCTGTCTATAGAACAGAACAAATGACTGAGATACTTTTATGTATGTTCAACAAAAAGGATTTGATTAGACGTGAAAGTGTTTCCCATTCATTCCACATCATTTTCGTGAGGTTCCTTTCAGATCACTTTTTCTAAGTGCAACTTCCTGCCATAAGTTCTATTATTCCATGAAAGCATCACTCACATCTGGTAAATGGGTCAGAGAATGTCAGGCATCGATCTTGTGGTTGCGCCAGCCTGGACAGGAAATTAGCCCTTAGAGCCGCGAGGACATTTACACAATAGAGTTCCGGGCAGTGGTGTAAGTGACGAGTGGATATTATCAAGTTAAAGTTCCTTGAGGAAGAAGTAACTTCGTGAGTTATGGCGGTTGACGTAGACAGCTAAAAAGTTAACACACTTGTAATGGTGCATCCACACTGCAGTTACTTTTTGCTGCTCAGCGTTTCCAAATGGTATGAACAACATCTGTCAACAAAAAGTATATTTTGCAGTGCTGATTTTTAATAGAATGTTACCGTGTTACACAATGTTGCTCCTCAAAAGTAACTGCGGTGTGGACGCACTATTACAGACACTCACGCCAATGCGGGGTTGACAATTCTATATTTTTTTTATTTATTGAATAACATCAACAAGATTAACAGAAGTATATCATGCGTAATAAAATATTAGCTTAACACTAGAGTACACGCGCCCCTTTTTTTATATGATTGCTCGCGCGCTCTACTATAGTAGACCAGTATATTAGTTATAAACTATTTTAACATTTACATCTATTGAAATTAATGGTATGACTCGTAGCTTAATTTTATTGCTTTAGTATTTTCAGTAGAATATCTCAATAATAAGTGAACAATCTTGAAATAAGACTTATATACCTAAAATTGGCAAAAAAATGTGATTGCGACATCAACATTAATAAAAAAGTGACAATTGATTCATTCAAGTATATTTCTTCAGATTTTTAATATTAGGGCTATTAAGCAGTTAAATAATGAAGTATAGGCTAGATATTGCCAAATTTAATTTACTTCATACATTCCTTCATACAATATTTACACCTTTTTTGTGTGACATCAGTGATCGCGCATACTACTATAGTAGAACCAGAATTTTAGTGTTATATTGCACCGACAGGTACAATCCTAAGAGGATATGTCGATACTTATTTGTCGCACTATTTCATAGACTAGGGCCGCACATCTTGATTGCGTGATAATCTATAAAGTTACGAATAATTTTATGAGCGCGTTCTACTATAGTAGAGCGCAGTATCATAAAGTGCAGTGTGTGTGTGTTAAAAATAGTAAATGCAATCTTAATTATAGATGTTACACATAAGCAATATAAAAATTAAAAATATTGTTTAAACATGAACAAGACTAACAATGACGATAATATGCATAAGATTAAGATTCGAGGCAATAGAAAATACATTTATTAGATAAAAAAAAAGCTAAACATTTAAATAGATTTGTCATTCAAAGCAATATATTTTTTTTAAATAAAAAAAAATATTAATACAAAATCAAAATAATAAAATTATTGGAATTAGATTAATTTGGTAAAAAATAGTGATCACAAAAAATACATTAAATATAAAAAAACTATTTTTTTTATTAAAATAACAAAATTATCAACTTACTTATAAAATAGGTACTTCAGTGAGACAAGTGAACACGCGAATATGTATAAACATCACTCTTAAAGCCACCCCAGCGAGCGACGCCACATTTAGAATATTGGGTCTTAGATGATGTCCGGAAACAATAGAGACAAGGTGCCAGCCGATCACATTAAAAGATTGATTTTAATCTTTTCAGTTGACTTGTTTTTTGAAGCAGGCGGGTTTTAGTATATTCAATTTATATATTTTTTATTTATATCTTTTTAGTTACCTATTTATTGCTCGTGATATATCTTTTTGAAATCCTAAAGATCAGCCCTTTAATTTGATATCCATAGAGCCATTCAGGCTGCAGAGCGTGCCAAACATTTGATTTGTGCGCCAAAAATCCGCCATTTTTTATTTTGATATATCCTATAGCGTAAATACGAATCTAACGAAACCTCTCAAGCTAAAATCCATCGAGCCATTCAGGCCGCAGAGCGTGCCAAACAATTATACATACGTGAGTACATACTCTTGAAAATTTAACCCTCCCTCTGGCGAAGTCGGGTAAAAATGATTAGCTCCAATTTGCTCAGACGAGATTCAGACTTGCAACGTTTGATTTACGGTCCGCTGTTTAGTCCATGTCCTAATTGTGCTACCGCAGGTGACCAGGAAAAGGTCAAAGGATGCCCACACATACACATATTAGCACATTATACACTCGCGAGTCACCTAGCGAATAGCTAGGTTAAACGAACTTTCTTATATTTATGAGACCGGCAGCACTGCGCGCTTGGCGCCTAGCTAGGCGCCTAGTGTGTATCCTAGCAACCAAGTCACTATGCGCTAGGCGTTAAGCAAGGCGCCTGCCTATGCGTTTGTGCCCTCGAAGAAGCTCTTTATTTTAAAGTCTATAACTTTACCGCCCCTGCGGTCTACTGGTAACACCCACCGGTATTAGATCCAGCGGCCCCGGATTTGATTTGGCTTGTTTGGTGGTGGAACTTGTTCTTGGTCCGCCTGGCTAGCTCCGCCATCTTATCTAATTTTATCGCAATAGCAACAATGTTTTTCAGCGTTATTGTGTTCCGGCGGTTAAGAGATATAGCCAGTTCCGCAGTGGTTGAGAATTCCGCGATTCCGCCTTCATCCTTATAATTACTTTTAACATCAGGAAAGATAAGGGTTAACGGTTTCCACGTTGTGTGTAAAAAAAGTTTTCTTTTACGCACGAAATCTTAATATAATCATAATCTTCCTCCAAGAGTCATTAAACTAAACAACTGCTCCTTTTCCTCATCACACCAGCCTTCTGCATACCCATCCAATTCAAATGATATGATCTTATGGCATTATTCCATAATATCATCCCGTCTGGCAATAACGTATGAACCATCTTGTATGAAAATTATGGTTAATCTTAAGGTAAATTAACCCATAGGTACTTTCTTCCATTACCTTTATTGAGGTAAAGTCGGGAAATAATATTGAATGTAAGGTTTTTTTTAATAATAAGCTATAGACATGGGTTAAACTGCGTTTATACAAATTGGTTTGTTTTAACATAGTTACGAGTCACTTATTTAAAAATTTACCGATCGTATTGATTTAAAAATAGTGAGAAATAGAGAAAATCACAGTATAGAATTGACCCCTCCGAACTATCAGAAAATTATTAAGAAAATATCTACTCGGTGTTAAAGTGATTTTTTTAAAACGAATTTAAAAGTAAACTGAATTCAGAAATGAAAATGAGCTATAATCATACATTATATCTTTTTAATTTTGCATTTTACAATGCTATTTTTATGTGATAAATATTAAACAAGAAAATATATAATCATACACATTAAATTCGTTAAATTGTTATTTTATTGGTTTGAATGTTATTAAATAAATTATATTAATACACCGCCAGTTAACGAATATGTTTAATTGATACTACACTTATCCCTTAAAAGAGAAATTATCATTACTATTATTATTCCTAGTTATATCTTCATTACATAGTAATATTAAGCTGAAAATCCAATTAAATAAATATCCGAAAACATTACACATTTTAATCTAATTCCGAGATTTTCGGATATCTGGACCATCGGAGGTATTATAAATGTATATAATGCTCCTTTATTCCTTTATCTGCGTGTTATATATCTATGTATCTATAGATATAACACGCAGATAAAAGATAAGAACAAATTTTCACCAGTCCCAAGTGGGTATATTAAAAGAGCAATTGTCCCGACTTTTCTGTATGAATATCGGGGTAAAATGTACCCTGTATTTTAATCCAGACTCTAAACTATCTGCATGCCAAATTTCATCCAAATCCGTTCAGCCACTTACGCGTGATTAAGTAACAAACATTCAAACCTAATAACTAATTTTGTTGAAATGCACTTTATCTTCAGCGTTTCTCATCATAAGAAACAGTTGCTTAGTGGCTAATTCAGAGTACATCTATAGTAAGTATAAGAAAAATGGGGCCAGACGTAAATCTCATACCGTTGGCGTCCTAATTACCTACGATATATAAATGGCCTCTGTGCCTTTTTTAATGCTTTAGATAAATAAAAAAAATTGTAGACTTTCATAAGAATATTTTTTCTAAAATGAGAAAAGAACTATATAATTTCATGACAAAATGTAATTTTCTCTTCACTAATCATTAAGTAAATTAAAATTTAATGTCATCAAAATTTTTCTTAATATTTTGGCTAAAGTATAAATAAGTACTTACCTAAATTGAAACTAAATTATAAGAACATTCAATGTCTACCCGTATAACCGTATTAAATAATAACATTGATTTTCAATGTTAGGTATCTAGATTTTAGATTATAAGTAGCTAGTCATCCCGTGGCTAGTATCGAACCGAGATGGGAGGGCCAGAAAACCATTCAATATATCGGTTTATATCGGTACCTAACTGAAAAAAGTCCACAGTTGAAGTGGTAATCATCGATCATGTTTATCAAATGCTGTTCTTAGTCCAATGTTTATTACAATGTAATTAAATTACCGTTACTCACAAAGTTAAAAAATTATCCATCTATTAGTAATAGTTTAACCGCCTCTGTGATCTAGTGGTACAACCACCGATATCAGACCCAGGGATTCCGGGTTCGATTCCCAGCGGGGGTACATAAAATATTCGGTTTGGTTGGCAATAGGACTTGTTGTAAGTCCACCTGGCTAGCTACCCACCATCTTATCTAAGTCTGACGCCATAACAACAATGTTTTCAGTGTTGTTGTGTTCCGGCATTTAAAGATAAGATAGCCAGTTCCTCAGTGATTGGGGATTCCGGGAGAGGCTCGCTTCCATCTTCAACCTTATCAATACTTAACATCAGGTATGATGAAGGCTAAGAGTCTCTGCGTACTTCATAAAAAAAGGCGTACTGCAGGCTATCTCCCCTACCTGGTAGAAATTCCACGTCTGCGTACAAAACGCTTCAATCCTCATCTTTCAATAAGCGCACAGTCAGGGAGTGGAATTCCCTGCCTGCATCTCTATTACCGGGTGCCTACAATCCTGGTATATTTAAAGCTCGAGTGAATAGGCCTTTTCAAAGCAAGCCCGCTTCATCTTAAGCCTCTTCTTAATCTAACGATTCAGAAAGAGGCCAAGAGTAAGCCTATAAAATGTAAAAAAATATAATATTATATGAAATACTTAACTGCTAAGGAGCCTGTGGCGCAGTGGTTCACGCGCTCGGCCTGCAATTGTTAAAGTTAAGCAACTTTCACAATGGTCGGTCACGGGATGGGTGACCAAATTTTTACTATCACGAGCTCCTAGGTAGTTTTGGGGGTATTAGCTAAGAGACTTCTATGGTTTGAAAAAAAAATAACCACAAAATTTAAAATTAAATTTCTAACCTATCACGTGCCCTACAGGGCTAAGGCAGCAGGAGTACAAAAAATACTTTAATTATTCTCAGTTGATTTATTCAACAAAAAAATGCGAATTTCTAAGAAAAAAAGCATACAAAAATATTGCCAGCTGAGCCAGCTATCTGACGCCATATTTGTTTTAGTGACACCAGCGCAGCGCCGCAGTGGCAAAAAATATACCAAAATTTAAATCACCTGCCCGAATTCGCGTCAGCCATCTTCAATGGGCTACCTTACAATCAGCCAACTAGTTGAACGTTGAGTGATGCTATTTCAATCAATTATCGGCCTAGGCATTCAATTGATTGCCGGCGTTTAATTAATGGGCTAGCCTTCCAATTGAATGACTGATTTACCCAGATGGCTGCGACATATTTTATGGGTATACGATCGTGTAGCATTAAGGCAAATCATTATTATTAAAGTTAACTACAACAATACGGTTGTTTCACTGGGCGCCTCCCGATAGTGTGAAGAGCCAGTGGGTTCCATACTGGTGTTTTTCTTACAATACTACTGTTCATACTGAAACCCAATATTCTCCTTTTGAACTTGTGTAATTTACTAGTAATTTAATGCAATAATACAGTTGAACCAATTTGTAACTTATATAATTAAATTTAGATTGCAAAAGGCACAACAAGACGCACATTAAGTTAAATACCATTTATTTAGGACCATTTATTGTATTAGAGGATTTATTATCCAATGTCAAAATATTAAAAGATGGAAAGGAGGGTGTAGTTCATAAGAATAGGACAAAACCTTTTTACTAATTATAATTAATAAAAAAAAAGTGTAATCTTTTTTTTCTTTTTTTAAGGGGGCGTGTGATGTGCCAACATTAGGCATTATATTCACCCACTAATTATATCTACTTATTATGTATCAATTATTTATAAGCAAGATCATATTGTATTTTTACCGACTTCAACAAAAAAGGAGGGAGTCGGTGCTAGCTAGCTAAGGCCAAAAAAATATATAATTAATAGAAGTGCAATGTAGAATGCCCTGGCTGGCACCGACTCCAAAAGTTTTATTTTTTACTTTTTGAAGTCGGTTTGAATTTTTTTTATAAAATGTTTTTGACAATTCATCGAGAACAGTTGTTTGATTTACCAACTCCTTAGATATGTCAACTCTGCCGATAACAAAAAACAAACATTAAAATACTTTATAGGAAATTCTAGCTCGTCGCTCTTGTCAAAGACTTGCTTGTTAGCGCTTCGTTTGTTTCTCGTCATTTTCAAGTCAAAGTGAGCGTCTAAATGACAGGGTGTCAGAAAAAATGCGCTTGAAAAATCGGCGTTCATTTAATACAGACTCTTGAGGAAGTCGCTTGGAGTCAATTTTCAATAGGATTTACGTAATCTGAGTGTATAAACTCTGTTCTTATAGTATATTTTGTCCTTTTTATAATTAAGTAGTTTGTTTTTATAAAATAAAAAACTTTCAATTATTTTATCAGTCCAGTTTAATCTTGGGTATACATTATGCTCAACATTCGACTTATAAGGACTGTCTACGCCACACGCGCGCCGCGGGACGAAGGAACCGACGACCGGTGAGTGCAGCCGAGTGGCCACATCTCCGCACCACTCCACCAGCCCGACACACGCTCAGAAGCCTCGGAGACAGACGCACGCGCTCCCTTTGCCACACATTTTGTAAACCTCGAAATACAGTCTACTATATCATTTATTTTTTGCCCATATAGACCTACCGTACCCTATTCGGTACGGTAACTTCATAAAATTATTTTGACGAACCTGTGGGTAGAACAATTTTTTTTTATTGTGGCTATGAGGCTCAAGTGTCAGTCTTACGATAAAAATATTACAAACTGGTTACGTGTAGGTGCATTCGAGTTTTAATTATTATTTTCTGGCAGAAAAGGAAAAAAAATATTTACCATGTCTTCAAGAAGGTAAGTTCCAAATTATTTATTATAAATTATATTATTTATCACTATTATTGTGGAGTTTAGAATATAGTAGATACTATTACAAGAAAAAAAGTTAGGCTAATATTATTTTTCTTAGGTATATTCAAACCTCAATTAGATGTACCGTATATGGTACAGTAGGTCTATGCGTAACATATGCGCTAATTATACTATAAACTGTATTTATTTTGCTTTTTGTTGTTTTAGGCCATTGTCGCTTCATGATATTGCCTCGATTCTTGAGGACAATGACGATTCTTATTCCGAGGGGCAGGATATTGATATTTTTTTGCTTCCACCTGATACCGCCAATGATGAACAGACTGATGAAGATTCGGGGAACGAAGATGTCGTAGACATAAATAATTTGCCTGCAAACTTGCTTCGAGCACCAGCAGAACTTGCTGCTTCTACATCATCAGAAGAGCCAGATGGTCCTCGTGAATGTAATGAACCCTTGCAAAAGCGCGTCAAGAACTATAATTGGAGAAAAAAAGATTTTCAATCTAAGCCTATCACCTGGCAACCACTTTATCATGTTCCTCTTGAAAGAAGTCCGATGGAATGGTTTTCTTTGTTTTTTTCTGAAGATGTATTTGAGTTGCTTACTGAGGAAACAAATAGGTATTTATCAAGAAAACTTCTTCTTGCTGACGTCAAAATAGAGGAGATAAAATGTTTGGTTGGAATTTTGTTGGTCAGTGGCTACTGTCAAGTGAGCAGAAGACGAATGTATTGGGAGAACGCACCTGATACAAGGAATAAATTGATTGCAGCAGCCTTGTCTAGAGATAGATTTTCCCTAATTTACTCCAACATTCATGTTGCTGACAATCTGAATTTAGATGCATCAGACAAGTTCGCAAAAGTGCGTCCTTTGCTCAAACTTTTAGCAGCAAAGTTTCTTGAGCATTGTCCTCACATTGAGAATCACAGCATTGATGAAGCTATGGTCCCATATTTTGGTCGCCACGGCTGCAAACAGTTTATAAGAGGCAAACCTATAAGGTATGGCTACAAACTATGGGTTGGTGCGACATCAGGAGGTTACATTGCTTGGTTCGAACCTTATCAAGGGGCGTCTACGTTTACGAATGTCCGATACTCTCAGCTAGGTCTCGGAGCAAGTGTAGTATTGACGTATACAGATCAATTGGAACAGCTGGGATATGGCAAAGACTATCATCTCTTTGTAGATAATTTTTTTACTGGTTTGCCTTTGGTCCATGAAGTTACCGAGAGGGGGTTCCGTATAACTGGGACTATAAGAGAGAACAGGACCAGTAAATGCCCTTTACTGGGAAATAAAGAAGCAAAAGCAAAGGAGAGAGGCTTCTATGATTATCGGGTATCTGATGATGTCATAATATGCAAGTGGCACGATAACAGCATGGTATCGGTATGTTCAAATGCAATTGGTGTTGATCCTGTACATAAAACCGAACGCTATTCTCAGCAACAAAAAAAAAAGATATCTGTGTCTCAACCTCATCTCATTCAGCAATATAATAAAAACATGGGCGGTGTAGATTTATCAGACCAAAACATATCGTCACTGCGAACCAGCATTAGGGGAAAAAAGTGGTACATGCCTCTGATTCTGCACTGTATTGACATGTCTGTGCAAAATGCTTGGCTGCTGTATAGACATAACGGCGGGCACATGGACTTACTAAACTTTCGACGACGTATTGCAAATACAATCATCGATGGCAACAAACAACGCGAAAAGCCCGGTCCTAGTCGAACATCATCAATAACAGCTGAGTCGCGATATGACGGCAAAGAACACTATGTTACTAAGCAGGAGAAGAGAACCAGGTGTGGACAATGCCACAAACAATGCCCTACACGATGTGTTAAGTGCGATATTGGTGTCCACGTTGAATGTTTTATTATGTATCACACGAAAAAGTGAATCAAAGTCTATTTGGTAAAATTGGGTATTTTGTATGCTTATAGGCCTACTGTACCACATACGGTACGCCCCCTCGTGCCCCCCCCTTTTATTCAATATTTTTTTTTCTATTTTTTTTTGAGTCTTTAGGTATACTTTAATAAACTTTTGTTAAAAAAACTAAACTTTTATACAAAAATTGTTACCGGTCTAAATGGGTTAATTTCTGGACCCTTCACGTAGTCTTGAACAAGGACTACATATTAAATCGCACAAGTATCGACCACTTGAAACTCCAAGCAAGCTTGAGATACCGACAGATTTGTTAGTGAGCATCAGTCCGCCTCCAAAACTTATGTACCTTGTTATACCAGCTGTAATATAATCATTGATCAGTAATGCTGCCTCACCATTCTGATCGTGTCAGTAAAAGTGTCAGTACTTTTCCACAACTTTACAATTTACTTTACTTACTTTTCGTTTTCTAATATTGTGCTAGTACTCGTGCATAGAAAACAATGCAAAATAACATCAACTGGAAATAACTATCCGTTCAATATATCGAACTGTTTTTATTCATTTACACAGTGTTCAATATAATTTTGCTTTATGAAGTTTAGTACCTCATAAGAGATGGATTACACACATAATATTATAGGTAGCATGGATTTGAAGAAACAGCGTGTCTCGAATATCCAATTAATATGCAAATTTAATCCGCAAAAGCTCTTTGATCTAATCCGTGTGGCATCACAACAAGAAGACAAATGATACAAGAATGTTTCATTATGACGTCATCATAATTTGAGCCATACAGGGATGTTGAAAGGAGTCGTTCACCGTTCGAGTAAAGAAAGTGATAGTCAAAACTGATTAACGAATATAATATACAAAGTATCCTGTAAAATAAATAAAATAAATAAATCAATTATGGGAATTAACTAATGAGAATCACAGCAAAAAATAAATAAGGTACTCAGTTGGCACAGACGAAAAAACCTCGAAGTATCGATCAATTTAAACTATAAAAAAAATATATATTGGGCTTAAATGACTGAAACACGAAGTTAAGAATGTAAAAATACTTTTAATTTTAAGAGCATTTGTTTCACCTACTATAATTAGAGAACTAACCGCTGAATACATAATTAGAGGACTTATCGCTGAACAAAAATGGTTAAGAATTAAAAAATCTAAATAAAAACATTAAAAATCGACTACAGTTGGAAACTGAAAAGCGTGCGGCAATGTGACCAAGGTGCTTTATTATGCCACTTTTCACGCGGGTTCACAAACAAAATTATTCATATTTACTAAACTACTAATTTTCCACTCAAGGAATAATTGCTGAAATTACCAAGTCATTCTTCACGCCGCAGTAGTTTATAAAATTTAAAAACCGTATTTTTCGCAACACGTAATGATTATTAAACTTTTGCATTTACAATGACTTGTTTCTTTATGCTGGTTGGGGGCAAGTAACAATCTGGTAAGATATGTCAAATTGAAGTTTATTTCAATTCAATATTTGAAATTAAAAAATATAACTCCCGACACAAAAAATACTCTATTTATTATTATTTTTTTATTCTTTCCTAAGAACAGGCTAGGGTCATAGACCATACTGCCTCGTCATTAGTAGGTATCTTTTCTTGAGTGAAGTTTTCTAAATATAAATTCATTAGTTTTTTTGAAAATTTTAGAAATTATTGGTGAATTCAGAAAGTCATATTTCAGTATTTTTGTCATAAGTAAAGATTTGAAATATTTAATTCATTACTTTACGTAATGTCCATCCATAAAGGTCAATCAAGTTTTTCAAAGACAATCCAAGAAGTCGTAAAAGACAAACCAATTCAAAATTCAGGTGTCAAACAAATGCAAATTATATAAAACGTATGAAAGAAAACGTCAACGTCAAACCAAAGCAAAATAGTGTTACAACTTCATTATAAATAGAAAGCATTTAAATTTTCCCTACAGTACTAGCTACATATCTATACAGTAGCAAAAGAGTTTCATTATTTACAAGAATAGCGTGGATGGAGCGCGGTACCAAATCTGGACTACCATATATTTCGATCAGCTCATCCATCAGCACAAGGCGCTGAATGCCAAAGGATGGGAAATTAAAGAAAATGTGATCCAAGGATTGCTAAGCTTTGGTGTTACAATGACCGCAAAAGGGACTCTGTACCATTCTTAAACGATTTAGATGATAATTCAAACGACAATGACCAAAACGCAGCCTCAGGATGGTTGTATAAAACTTCGAGAAAGTTAACCTTATTACTTATTTACGTTAATAAATTAACGAACTAAAGTGTAGCAGAAAAGTAATGAACACTTAATTTTTTTTCACCTTACGCCCATATACATGGCCTTGGCCCATGGTATTTTGCTACCTATACATGTAGCAAAACGGCCCAGCTACATATTTTGACTAAGGTGCAAAGTTTGTGGAGTTAGAGCTTGTAGAGTTAGTGCTTGTAGAGTTAGTGCTTGTAGAGTTAGTGCTTGTAGAGTTAGGGCGTGTAGAGTTAGAAGCTTGATTCTACTTGAGACACTATAACTTTTGAGTTTTTTAGTTTCACACTAATGTACTACTTCCTAAATAGTTTATTAGTCTGAATCTGGTAATGGTTTTCTGTTAAGTACCTGGAAAATAGGCACGCGACTGTTGCAACGCATTCTGTGAGCCGTTTCTAGGAATCGCCATTTGAGCTCACGGTGTCATTTTGAAATTTATTTAGTTTCACACTAATGTACTACTACTTAAATAGTTTTTTAGTCTGAATCTGGCAATAATTTTCTATTAAGTACGTGGAAAATAGGCACGCGACTGTTGCAACGCATTCTGTGAGCCGTTTCCAAGAATCGCCATTTTAGTTCGTCATGACATTTGAATTTAGTTTTACACTAATGTTTGACACCTTATAAGTTTGAAGCTGTTAATGGTTTTCTGTTACATGGAAAATAAGCATGGTACTGTTGCTGTCACCGCATTATTTTGTTAGTTTAGTATATATATAGATTAGTGTTACTTATTAGTGGGTTTCTGTTTTATTTCCCCTCACACAAAAAAAGGTTGTTAAAGCTGTTTCTATAAGTCATTGATAAACCTGTGGAATAAGAATGTAATTAAATGGTACCTATCATATGTTAAATATTCTGTTCAAACAGTAAAGAATGTAGGCGACTCAATAGCCTCTTCCTTTTTTGAACTTGATTAAAAAGACTTATCACCGTAACACTTATTTAAAAACATTCACCAATCAAACCCAAACCCATTACTGAAAACTGCATTAATGCTGAAAACTAGTAGTTTTGGAGATAAAAGGTAACATTTGTTTGCAAACAAATGTTTACTGCAGCGCGCCCTGGTGAGTTGTTACCGTAAAACCTTAGAGCATTGGACCGAATTTCCAAAGGTCGTGGGTTCGAGTCCCATCTGAGAATTCACTTGTGGCAGAGTAAATTTTTTCCAATATTTTTCTATTTAAAATTGATCATAAGTATTTGTAAGTTTGAATATTTCTATTATGTAAAACTAGACAACAGTTAACATAGGTATAAGGTTAGGTTATCCGTATCTACAACATTAGAATTACTTTGGGCCTATTATAATTGACAGAGCGAGCGAAGCGTCTCAGTTTCGAGATTGGGCAACAATGCTTTTGGCTGTTTGTTCACGCCTATAGGCCGCATTTTAGGCCGCATGGGGAGTGGTGGAGGGAAATGAGGTAAAAGTTTGCTGTTAGCGTTATAAATAGCCAGCTGGCCTTCCGCCATCTCTTAGCGCAATATTGTTTTCTGTCAAACATTATCGGCGCATTATTTTTATATGTCACTTTGTACAGCGAACAATTTTTTGACGGAGGTTTTATGTGAAGTGTGTCAAAATATGACAACTTCAATTCGTTCGTTGGCAGGAACAATGAATAAAGATGTACATTGATCTGTGATAGTTGTTTATAGAAACTTACATCATTTAAATATACATATCATAAGTATTTCGATATCGTAATTTTTTTTTCGAATGTTCAGGAGCTGCCTATTCATGTCCGACATTACAAAGTATCATCAAGTGCGGGTAGGCACTATCTTTTTTGTATTTCATCTCCATAGATATATCTCAATGGTTGTGTCAATGAGCAGGACGCAGGAATAAAAAAAAATACTTTATGAAGTTCGCGGTACGAATTTAAACACTATTGAAACAAAAGGAAAACAAAACGTTCTTACGACATGATGGTCTCTAAAAAATGGCGGTAGGCCCCCAGATTTCAAAATATGCACCTTGTCGGAAATTCCATTACACAATCCTTTCTGCCTTCTCGAGACGTACCCGTAGACACCAGGGTCGACCTCCTAGGACTAGGACCATGAGAACGGGATTAATTACTAAAACTTTTACCCCTATTTTGCTCAAAAGTCTATAAGGGTAAGGCTTTTGGAAAATTTAAGCTCCTATTCTTTTATTTTTCTTGCCTTGGCTGGCACCGACTCCAAAAGGCATATTTTTTGCTTTTTAGTTTTTGAAGTCGGTTTTTTTTACTTTTTAGTGTCTGTAATAGGCTGTTTTGTAAACTACAGCAGGGTTTTTCTAGATTAGATAAGGTTTCATGTACATTATAAACAAAATTATCGTAAATTACTACATCGTCCAAGTCAACAATGAAATGCAATATATAAAAATGCTCATAACATAAAAACCAATTGGCAACTATTCTGCATCGAACAAAAAAAGAATCATGAAAATCGGTTTAGAAATCTCGGCGTAATCGGTGTATATACATAAAAAAAAAAAAAAAATTATACCAACCGAATTGAGAACTTCCTCCTTTTTTGAAGTCGGTTAAAAATCGGACTTTCTTCGTCACTGTTGTTGCGCAAATAACTTTACGTAGGTATTAAAATTTGCACTAAAATATTGCATAACTTTGCAAACAAGGCCTACTAACCACAGTTATAAAATTGGACTGGATTTCCAAAGGTCGTGGGTTCGAGTCCCATTTGAGAATTCACTTGTGGCCCGAATTTATTTTCCCCAATATTTATCTATTTAAAATTTATCATAAGTATAAAAATAGCATTGAAAAATGCAAAGTATAAAAAAAAAGTTATTTTTAGCTTAAATATATGAAATAATAGTGATCAACAGGTGCTTATAATCTCAGAATGGATACGGTTTAGAAATGTGCTGTGTCAATAACTATTGTTTGTACATACAGTGGTGGTCAGATAAGTAATTAATTCCTCCATTCACTCCCTGGATAGCCATTATCAGATCACAGCTCGGTCAATCCTTGGCGGAGAACCATGGCTCCAAAGTTACCTCGTTTGTATAAAAATCGGCTAGTGTCATTAATTATGTGATCACCACTGTATATACTCTATCGATTGAACAAGGTTTGAATAGTGTGCAGGGATTTTCGAAAAGGGGCCATATCTCCATACATTTGTGGCATTGTCCTTTATTTATTATTATTTTTTAGCCTTTCTTGTTAAATTTTCATAAGTTTGGATATAATTAAACATCACCGAACCATCGGAAGAATCGGACCATCCGAATTTTATGGAATGAGGTATTGAATACTCAAAAGGGATTTTTTAAATAGGTAAATCTGAGAACCTTATTTGGGTAATTCAACATTTGTCAAGATCGCTTTCGACGTGACACATCCATCATGAGCTTATAAAGACAGATGTCGAAGTAATTTGCATTGGCGCAGTAATGGTTCCTTGATGTATGCTAAACTGGAGGACTATAGATTATGGCAAATAGGCGGTATTAAAATGATGGATGTGAAATTTAATTAACATGTTTTTTATATAAAATTAAGTTAAGTCATAAAATATCAAGCTACGCGATCACACATCACATTACATATTTATTGTAACTTATTTTCATCTATCTGACGAGGTTACCTCAATTTATTTTTAATCTTAAAGAAGGACCTAAAATTCCAACTCCTTATATATTTTTTAGTCTAAGCTGTTACAAGCACTAGCGAGTGTCGATAGAGGTTACGCCATTGATTTGCAAAACGATACGGCGTGAGAGACGTTATAACGAGAAGAACCGAAAAGAAACTCGTCAAGATCTGTTTTTTCCTCACTGTCTTATTTTACAGAGTCATCAAATGGAAAAATTACCTAGATCGCGACCCTTATCGTTCGCACTTAGAACGGTTTTGTAGTGAAATTTAATCACCACTTCTCTACTGCTTCTTTTTTCATATTTACAATTAGGCCGCCCCCTAGATTCTCAGTAAATACTGTGATCCACCATTATTTATTTTATTTTGTGATATATACTGATCCTGTAGTCTAGTGTATTGACAACTGTCAGTATTTATTTCAAAATTTCTAGATTTTTTAATTCCGTAGGGGCAGATTGTGATAAATACTGATGGGTCGATATTAATTCGCATAAAGTAGTACTCCTAATTCAAATTGGAAAAACGTTATAAAGCATTATTCTGCATAAACTGAATACGCAAAATTTTTATGCGCTTACAATAAATTGTCATAATGATGTCTTGGAATAAGTAATAAGCATAACTTTACTTTGCACAAGTATTAAATGGTATAAATATATAAGGCAAATTAATAATAAGTACTTCTGTTGTATGAAAAAAATACTTTAATGTTACTTAAATTTAAGTAACTACGTGGCCTACAGAAACAAGACTAACTAGACGTTAATTTAAGACATTGAAATAAGTAGGTGAGAAGTTAATTAGGATGTGAAAATATCCATTATCGGGCTGGAACAAAAAATACCTAACATCGAAGGCTAAGGTGGAGGGACCTTTGCTTCTTTTATTTTATAACAAATTATGCGAATTCATTATTATGAGCAATAAGTGTTGTTTTTTATTAATATGTTTAGTTTTATGCATAGTTATGTTATGCCAAATCTGTTATACGAATTCATATGATGACAATTAATTTTGGGCGTATTAAATAGCTTTGGTTGCCACACGTGTGAACTGTATGAAAAACTTTGCAATACTGACGTGATAAGTACAAAATGTGTAGGTTTTATCAGTATTTATCATAATGATGGATCACAGTATTTACTAAGCGTCTAGGGGGCGCCTGAGATATAGCTGGTTATTATTTTCTTACATATTATTATTGATTTTTTGAGATACATTTAGTTTCCGTTGGATCTGGTTTTTTTTTTACTCTTGGCATCCTCCTTTATACCTAAAAGGCAATCAAATGTTTTATATAAATTTTAACAATACATCGCTACAAGTACTCCATAAAGATATATTTGCTTTTTCTTTGTAAATTCCTAAAGTAAACAGTTCGTCGAATTTCCGCTTCAACTCCTCTCTCAAAGAGACCCATTCTACTTATTTATTTTCCACAGAACGATACACAGAAGTTGCATTCGATTGTTTCATCGATATAAATCTTTATAGCTAAATGCAATGCACATCTGTAGATAACCGCTCATATCTTCATTTTCTGAGTTTCTCGGTAACGATGTAACGTAACAATGCAACTTCAATTTGACTTTAAACAACAACAATTTTCTCAGAAAATGAAGTAGTTTTCTCATTATCTGAAATAGTTAGAAAACTAAGTACTTACTTAATTTTTTGAGATATTTCTCGATAATGATGTGACGTAAAAGTAAACTTTTTCAATTTGTCTTGAAAGTATGAAGTTGAAATTTCATTTTTTTTATTTCGCTATATATATATATAACTATCATTAATAAGACTGGTGATCCAAATAAATGGAAATGCAATATCAGTGACACACCATGCATCTTTGCCAGGAAGTCTTTACTGAGTTAAGTAGCCAAAGACGCAAAGTAATTTTTTTTTAATGATTTTAAACTTTTTTGCATTTTCAATGAGAAAATTTTTAATACAAAAATATTTTTAAAAAATCGACTCGGCTCACTCTGTGTTTTTTTTCTTATTGTTGCGTGGGATTTTAAGAGTGTACACAATCTCTCTAACAGCGTTTTTACAGCAAATTACAATCACTTGCAACTTATCTATTTATTCATTTCACCTTAATGTTAGAGTAATCGTAGGTATATAAAAAAGGTAGGTAAAATTACAGATTTTTTACATAATTACTGCGTACTCCTTCAAAATAAGTGTGAGTTATTCAGAAAGCCCGAAAAATATTTCACCACCTTAACAACAATATTCTTATCGGACCAAGAACTAAGTAGTATAATTTCTTACGCCAGAGGTTAATATAACATTGTGAGCGTCTATCTATGCGTATTTGGCATTCGCCATGATTGCCTCGATTTGTTACTCGCTGATGACCCCCTTATTAGGGGCCTGATGAGCGGAGCGTTCTCACATAATGTCGTAACTTAGCTGACACCCGTTTGCATTTGGGGGTATGTCATACCATGTGTCATAGTAATATGACTGTGACAAGAACATGGGAAATGAAAGCAGGAAGTTTTACAATGCGTTTCTATTGTATCTGGCATTTAGATTTTAAAGTTTTGTTTTATTTATTTTTTATTTTGGGTCGATGCGCCAAAGGCACGAAAGCTTCATTTTTAAGACTCTTTTTTAGAAAGCAGATTTAAAAAATAATATGTCTAACGAAATCGGCTTCATTTTACAGATGGATGTGACAGATTGCTGCTTCTTTTTGACATAAATGAAAACCTACCAAAGACTAAGAGCAATATGTCACATTCATCTGTCAAATGAAGTCGATGTCGATGCCGACGACACTTGCGCGGTACGGCCTCTGCTTGTAGTGTGGAAACATATACGATCTCCACAGTACCTACTGATAAGTTCTGGATAGCTTTATATGACAGAACATTTGACAGTTGTAGTATGAAAAATATGTCAAATTATCTGCCAGATAAGCATTCCAAAACTTATCAGTCGGTAGTGAAACTGGCCCTTAGTGGACATATTGATATATCGAATATTATGATTGCGTTTTAGTAAGTGCTCTCAAACAGAGTTCCTGTCCTTATTGTTTTAATTTTATTCTTATATACTTTATTTTTGAATCGTTATATTTTACCTACATGTATACATACTTATAAACTGTTATTAAAGCCTCTGCCTTGATAAGTTGTAGGTACCGCTTAGTTTCAGCTCACATAAGTAGTAGTAGTCAAACAGTCATTTCTGCCAAGCTCTCACGTTCCCGGCGAACATGGAAAGTTCCACGGAACTCTCAGTACGGATGTAAATCTCCATACCTGCTTTAAAGTTTTCGAGTAAGTTTTTTAATTTATTTCCCTCGAGTACCGTACGTGTTTTCGTTTGGGCTGGGTTTGTGATTTTTTTTCTCGAGATGCGACACGGTCATACGTTATTTTGCTTTTACCCAAAACCTTCAAACCATTTGTAGAACTCATATTTACCAAAAACTTATTTTATGAAAGCAACCATGGAATCGCGAAAAAGAATCAGCATAGTTCAATATTCATATATAAAGTTGTTCGTAAAGATGGATAAGTCGTCGTCGGCTTCTTTCTTCTTTTTGACACAAATGAAAACTTACTAAGAGCATTATGACACATCCATCTATCGAATGAAGTTGATGTCGATGCCGACGACATTTGCGCGGTATTGGCCAAGTTTGTCAGATGTCCCGGGTTCGATCCCGGACAAGACAAATATTTGTGTGGATGAACATGTCTATTTATTTACAAAAAAAAAGTATTTAAGTATGTATATACGTTTCCTAGTATCCACAACACAAGTTCGTCATTAAACTTAACGTGGGACGTCGACGACACTTATGCGGTAGGGCCACCGTTTGGCTTAGGTTTTAGGGTTAGTACACCCTGCCTTCTGCGCCAGAGGTCCCGGGTTCGATCCCCGGACAAGACAAATAAATGTGTGCATGAACATGTCTATTTGTTTTGGTCTGGGTGTTTAATATGTATATCATGTATGTATTTACAAAAAAAGTATCCATATCCCTTTTCTAGTATCCATAACACAAGTTCTTCATGACACTTAACGTGGGCTAGATGATTGGTGTGATTGTATGCAATTATTATTATTATTATTAGTTTTACAAATGATTTTGAGTTAAAGTAAAATAACGTTGTAATACTTGTGCAACCTTAAAATGAGCACTTCATATTATTAAATGTGTTCAGTCAAAATATGTGATAATTGTAACAACAGCAACAAAACCCGTACATCGTAGCCGCGCTGTGACAATGCTTAAATGGGGGTTTAGTTTTTAATTGGTGTACCTAAAATAATTTAAATAGTAATTTAATTGTCATTATCGTTGTGTACTTAAATTTTAATGTCCATATTTGCAGTGGAAATAAGTCTAGCTTGTCTTGTTGTCATATCCATATACCTTGTGGCACGAAGTACGTACCTAATTTCCCGGCTTCACTCTCCGTCTTACCTGAGAGCATGCACGGAGCAAGCACGGTGTAGCCGGGACAATCTGGTACGTCTTATCTTAACGCGCAAACCGGTTTGTGCAGGTATGGTATGGTAGCCGGTGCATAAGGTATAGGCGCGGCGGGCGCCCAAGCAGAGAAACCACTCGGAACCGAGTTTCATCTCTCGTACGCATACATTTTAAAAACTTTCAAGCAAAATATAGTTGCAACGACACGTATTTTCATTTAATGAGCGGCAATTTAAGTAAGACTTTTCCGAGAGTGGCGGGAACGGTCCTTCTGGCGACGATCCTATTGCAAGCTTTACTCGTGGTGACTAGTTAATAAACACATTGTAAATGTGTGCAAAAGCGAGCGATCTGCCGAAATATTTGAAATATAAACGAATATTTGATCACTGCTTAATTCTCAATCAAATGCCAAACAAAGTAGCATCCGAATAGTAAGTAAACGTCGAAAATTAATTCACAGTAAGCTATTTTTTTTTTCTATCAAGCTTGTGTTGTGTTTATGAATCTAAAAATATAACTGTGACTGAAAGAGACAAAGATCAAGATTTTAAGGCCAATGTATAACCGAACGCTCAACGCTAAACATAATTTAAATAGAAGTATTTCAGTAAGCCAAGAAATTTCAAATTACTGTTGGTGAGCATTGCTGTTATTATTACGAATACTCAAAATAAATTCAAACCTCAACCCTAATGAAACATTTATTAGAATAACTATTATTCAACTCTGACATTGCCGACAGTTCGGTCAAAGAACGGACAAGAAAAAACCATCTTTGCAAGAACTTTCTCGTCATTCGTATTAATTAATCTTACTCCGGGTATTTCGTTCCTACATTTTGACGTCAATTAAAGTTCAGAAGCCCGATTGCCCTAAATTTGTACAATAAAACCAAAGCTGAAATTTTGCCATTGCGTTTTTTTTTTGACAAAATCATAAACTTTGTCATCCCTTGACCACGGCAGCTGAAAAGGTGCCGAAACGTCGGGATAATAAAAAAAACCACAACAACGGACAATTAGATCTTAGTTCGTGAAATATAGCGCCTTTAATATCCGGAAAAGTTGTTTTATTTCAATGAGAGAGTGCGCGCCAAAACTTAAGATATACGTATCATGAACTTTGATCTAGTATTTTAAATGAAATGTAGTCAGCGTTTGAAACGGCTTAGGTGATTTTCCTCCAAAACTTCCTCGACCTAGACTCAACGTAGGTAACCTCAAGAATCACTTTTTAAATCGTAGCGCAAGATATTCACGTTCCTCGAATGAAGCCGAGTTGAGGATACGTCAATGAATCATAGATTTTCTTTTGCAAATGAGTTTGACATACATTTTGTATTTTTTTTTATATCAGCTGTCACTCGAGAAACAACACATGTATATGTGAACAAGTCAAGTCAAGTCAAGTCAAGTAAACGATATGGCGTAAATAAGTGTGACTCGTTGGGAAAAAACGTATTTACGTCGCGAGCTTGTGAGTTGTTCGACACGAACACACACAGGAAACACCTCGAGAGCCGTCAAGTGGAGGAGATATCCTCAAAGACTTAGAGGAGTTTGAGGATGTTTTAGAGAAACGTCTTAAAATATGTGTGTTAGTATTATCTCCAAAGTACATAAGAGCAAGTATTTTTCTGTATAACAAAAACAATTTTCTTAAAATAAAGCATAATTGAACTTATATGTAATAGACCAAGGGCTTTCTGATCATAGTTCTTTTTTATTTGTCATTGTCTTTTTGTTATTTCGCAAAAAAAATATTCATACACCGGTTTCAAGATGTCACCTACTCTGAGGTCCCGGGTTCGAATCCCGGTAGGGGCAAATGTTTGTATGATGAATACGTGCATTTGTACCTGAGTCATGGACGTTTATATGTATTTCTACACATAAATACTGATATTTATTTTTTATTTTTGTGTAAAAACCCCTAAAGCGGTTTACAGAATACATCAACCGACCAAGTTTCAACTGTGTCATCCTCATAGTTTTGCAATAAAGTGGCTGTGACATACATCGATTTGGGCGAATCTATAAGGGTTTCGTTTTTGCCTTTAGGCTACGAAACCCTAAAAAGGAACACTAATAGGATCACTTTGTTGTCAGTCTGTCCTCGTTTATCTCGAGAACGCGTAGAGGTATCGAGTTGCAATTAAAACCATGTATTAAGGTGTATTAACCATCTGTTGAAGGGGTAAAAAAACAAACTTGTAAATTAACGTGATATAAAAATAGGAGCTTTTATGTCGCAAGAAAACGTAGATTTCGACACTCGTATCGTCTTTTACTACGTTAACAGGAAAAAATCTAAAAACTAAACATTTATAATTAAATCATAATGATAGTCAATAGTTTCGGAAACTGAATTTTAAGAAAAACTCGGGAACACGTAGTTGAAATTAAAACCATATATTCACGTGAGCAATCTCTTTAAGCTGTGAAAAAATCAAAGTTCAAAATTGACGTTAAAAAAGGTAAGGCTATTTATGCCGCAAAAACGTATACTTCGACACTGTCAAGGGAATCAAAATGTATAGGGTACTTTCCGTTGGAATGGAATGAAACTATGAAATTTGGCAAGTAAAATAGTCTTTTACTACAAGTTCACGTAAAAATCTGAAACTAGACATTTGTAATTAAATCATAAAAAAAATAGTTTTAACTTTTGGAAACTGAATTTCGGGAAATCCAGAGTCAATCCTGAACTATTTATAATATTATGTACCTAGGTAGGTACGTGCCAATTTTTGCGGAACACTCGGTGGGCGAGTCCGACTCGCACTTTTCCAGTTTTTGTATAATTTACCGCATGTGAATGTATAATTATGTATATCGACTACTACATAACATTAAGTACTTTCAATTTAGAAAATGGAGTTTAGAGTTAAGTTGAAAGTAATTCTGTTTTAATTTTGGCGTTTGCAGTAATTTAAGGTTACCAAAAGGGTAAATCGGGACCCTTAAACTAAGACTCCGTTGTCCGTCCGTCCGTCCGTCGGTCACAAAGCTGTCTCTCATGAACCGTGATAGTAAGACAGTTGAAATTATTACAGATGATGTATTTCTGTTGCCGCTATTACAACAAATTCTAAAATACAGAATTAAATAAATATTTAAGGGGGCTCACATACAACAGACATGATTATTCAAAGTCAAAGTCAATATCATTTATTCAGTCTAGGCTGTTACAAGCACTTATGAACGTCAAAGAAGCTACGCCATCGGTT
This sequence comes from Chrysoteuchia culmella, assembly GCA_910589605.1. Classification (NCBI taxonomy): domain Eukaryota; kingdom Metazoa; phylum Arthropoda; class Insecta; order Lepidoptera; family Crambidae; genus Chrysoteuchia; species Chrysoteuchia culmella. The sequence goes on from OU342653.1 coordinate 17,612,929, forward strand.
CACAAATCCTACGGCGAGAGACCTTGTAACGAGAAGAACCGGCAAGAAACTCGTCAAGGGCTGTTTTTAGGGTTTCGTAGCCTAAAGGCAAAAAAACGAAACCCTTATAGATTCGGCCAAACCGATGTATGTCACACCCTTTTTTTCTCCCTGTTTTATTTCATACAGAGTCGTCAAATTGAAAAGTGACCTTAACATATCAGTAAGGTCAATTTCCATCACAAAAAGAAAATACTAATAATAATATTACATTTTATGGTTATTGTAACCGTAATCAATTTTCAACTGGCAAAGAGAGACTTATCTATCATACATTACAACATTTCTCGCATTACAAGATTACTGTACTGCAAGTTGTGAGGAACATACAGGTCAGTATCAATTTATTTTAGAAAAAAATATTTGATAAGCAGACTGAAGTAGACCCATTTCCGCTGGCGGCACCACGAGTTCACGAGCTCACGAGCATGACGCATGAACCAGCCATCGCTTCGCTCAACCATATTTTAGGGAACGTAACAACCCGCCTCATACGACACCGCCGAAGAAACGTTTGAGTGAGCATGACGTACCTCAGGTACCTAGGTTAAAGTGTATCAATATAAAAAATACAATGGCAACAAATGAAAAGAAAGAAAAGAAAGATAAAAGTGTATTAACGTAAGACTCAACTTACAATGTTAGTAGAAGACGCATCAGCTGGTCATAATCACAAAGCATATTTAAATTTGCCGTTTCTATAGATAATGGTACGGTACCCTTCGTGAGCGAGTCCGACTCGCACTTGGCCGGTTTTTTATCCGTGTATACGCAGGTAAAACCGTGAAATCACTCTGGCTTAAAACAATTTCATGGCAAGTCTTCTGAAGATCGGTCTCTTTAATATTTATGAGAGATTAAAATAAACTCGTTTTTTCCCGCTGAGGTAAATTATTTCCTACGTTTATTGCATTTTGAACGTAATAGCTTCTTTAACACATCCTCTTTATTTAGTCATTGGTTTTTGTCGAAATAGCTCTTTGATTAATGTTACAATTTAATGAAAGACAACAGTATACAATAAAATTATAACGGCGGTATAACTAAACTTAAAAAGATCGTTTCTCATTGCAATCAAATAGCCTCTTTTATACATTTTCACAGTGAATGTGGCGTCATGTACATAGTTTACGCCACTACGAATTTCGTCGTCGTCATCAACAATTTTTAATGTCACCATTGCTGGTACACTGGCCTTCCTTATGGATAGATAAGGAGAATGGGCTGTGACCCACCACGCGGGCCCAATCCGGAATAGTATTTTTAACGACTGCAAATGAAACCGGGACGAACGGCTTAACGTGCCTTCCGAATCACCAAGGCGCTCGCACCCATCCCGTGACCGACCATTGAGAAAGTTGCTTAACCTCAACAATCACAGGCCAAGCACGCGAACCCCTGCGCCGCGGGCTCTAACGCTACGTATTTACCTACCAAAAACCAATTTACCAGTGGATTTACAACTTCGGGCTGCCCTAGCTAGTACCTATTAGTTGACAATTTTCTGACGCGATCAAATGCAATTCCGTGACGACCCACGTAAACGACGTTAGCGTTAAACGTCCCGGACTAAACTGGATACTATAGATACAAAAATAAAGTTAAGTATTGAATATACATTTTAACCGCCTTTGTGGTCAAGGGGTACAACCACCGGTATCAGACACAGGGGTCCCGGGTTCGACTCCCAGCGTGGGTATTGTTTTCGGCTTGGTTGGTGGTAGGACTTTTTGTGGGTCCGCATGGCTAGCTACCAACATCTTATCTGAGTCGACGCCATTCCGGCAGTTAGAGATAAAATAGCCAGTTCCTCAATAATTGAGGATTCCGGGAGAGGCTCGCTGCCATCATCAGCCCTAACAATACATAAATCATCAGGTATGATGAAGGCTAAGAGTCTCCCCGTCGTTTATAAAAAAAAAAAAACAGCGGGTTGCACTCCGGGAGTGCCGGCAGAAGTGAAAACCGCTTAAACGAAACAGGATTTGAAGTTTTGTTTATTTTATTTAGTTATTAATTATATTAAGTAATTAATTATTTTATATATTATATAAAATATAATATAATACAATAATTAATTAATTTACGAAACAGTAGGCCCAGGCATACATTTTCGCCGCGCCGTAGAGAGGGGATAGCTGTCTACTCTCCATCCGTCCTACGCTTTTTCGATCAGGTCACGTGTCCTGACGCGAGTTTAAGATTTTATACCCATTACAGAAAAAGTGCTCAACGCCGCTAAAGAAGTTTTCACTTCAAAAAAACACAAATATTTTTTGCCCGATTAAAGGTCTAAAGAGCTCAAAGAAAATTTTCACTTTTATAAAATTTAAATAATTAAAAAAAATTACACTCACCAATAACCTAGGTTATTGGTGAGTGTAATTTTTTTTAATTATTTAAATTTTATAAAAGTGAAAATTTTCTTGACAAAGTGGAGACTACCTCAGCCCTAGTAAAGGAATGCAAATAAAGCATTCAGAAACTCGCCAACTTGGCTGAGGTAGAAATTGCCTGGGTACCCGGACACGAAGGTAACAGTGGCAATGAGGAAGCTGACAAATTGGCTAGGAGGGGGGCTGATGAACCCTTTATTGGCCCTGAACCAAGACTGCCAATCTCACATAGAATCTCTAAGAACATCATTGAGATCAGAATAATTAAAGAAACTAACCAAAGATGGATGAAAAGAAAGGACTGCAGACAGTGAAAGATCTTCATCAAATCAGTTGATAAGAAGAAAACTAGAGAGCTGCTGAAACTAAGTAGGAGAAACATAAGAAACATCGTAGGAGTACTGACAGGACATTGTCCACTGAACAGGCACCTTTCAATTATCAAAAGGACAGAGGATCCCATCTGTCCACAATGAAAAGAAAAGGAAGAAACAAGCTACCACTTCATGGCAGAATGCCCAATGTATGCATCACTACGCTGGGAGCTCTTTGAAGCGGACAAGTTAAAAGAAGAGGATCTAAAGCAGTTGACGATAAGTCAACTCAACAGGTACTGTATTCGAGGGTCCGACGCCGGTGGGGTGAACGATAAGCCCCCCCCTGTCTTTCAGGGGACTTCTTATTCGGGGAACTGGGTGAAATGGTTTCAACTAGGGAGACTGATCACCCGTCCGGCCTTGCGTGTCTCCCCTCTCCAAAAATAATTATAATAAATACATATTATGAATATACATGGAACTGTTACTGAATAATTTCTTTTTTCATCAATCCCAAATCAAATAAGAAAATAAAAAAATGCTGTATTCACCTGTAAAGGCATGTCTTTTGGCCTAGTCAGGTTTTAATTTTTAAATTGTAATGTGTAAAGATATGTCGTTGGTGAATCTTTTTCAATAAATAAAATAAATAAATAAATAAATCCCATACTTGAGGGGTAATGATAGATAGGTCTTTAAAAATTACATTGAGGTACCTAAAACAGTTTTTTCTCAAAGCCAACCGTTTGAATGATATACACTTTCAAAGTGAAAAAAATGTGTTCCCCCCCCTCTAACTTTTAAAATAAGAAAGTGAAAATTCTAAAAAAAAAAATGCTGTAGACCTTTATAAAAACTTTCAACAAAAATTGGTTTGAACGAAATATATTATGCAGTTTCAGAGCAAAACCGCAAATATAACTTTGTCATTCATACAGACACTATGAAAAACAAAGGTATTTTTGCAGGCGAAAAAATATAGTGGCATTTTGGGTAGGTAGGTGTATTTAATATAATAATAGAAACTTTATTGCACACGATCTTATTGCTACATAACAATCTCTTCCAGGCAACCTTGGGTGAGAGACGAAACCCTTCATGTGCGAGTGCGACTTGCACTTAGCCGATTTTTTTTCTTTAGAGAAACGGAACCTAAAAAAAAAGCAAATAAACTTGAACAGCCGTTGACTATGAATTATCAGAATAATTATCTCCCAAAGCACGAAAGCTTAGTTTGTCGAAGAAAATAAAAAAGTACAGGAAAGCAACTAAGAAACAACGTCAGCTCCACAAACAGACCCAATTCGACAAACATTTGCACGAGATATTTGCTTTGCTTCTACGTTTTGTGCACGGCCTCACAAAGAGACTTGACGGGAAAAACAATTCAATATATGTATGGGACTGGTACTAACGAAATCTATAAAAATAAATGTCAAGAGCCTGGAAATGATAACATTTTCTGACAAATTTCTGACAGTTTTCGTATATGACAAAGGATATCATTCAGGCTTTATAAATTTTTGTGCCGTTTTCCAAAAGTGCCGGCCAAAAAAAAATTTTACGAATGGTACGTTTGGAGCAATAATTGATAGGGCACAAAAGTTGTAGAATTTCTCAAAGTAGAGGTATACTTACAAGTTCAAAGATTGGTCATTTTGATACATTTATGGATTTTTGAAAGTGTAAAAAAGCTTGATCATAAGCATTTTTATTATGCAATGAGGTAAATAATTACCTGAGGGATAACAAGTATAAAAATTACATACGTATAAAAACTTTTTTATTTGCTAATCAGTACCGCTGTAGCCATAAAAATGATGGCTACTAAACGTTTTGTCTTGCGATGACTTCGGATCATTAGTTTTAGCAATATGTTTGAATATTTTTCATTTTTAGCACTTTTAGAAATGAAGGAATATGTATATAAAAATGGCTTATCTTTGAACTTGTATACCTTGACATAGAGAAATCCTACAACAATTGTGCCATATCAACTATTGCTCCAAACGCCCAGTTTTTAAACCAGCCAAAAATAATGATCTCCTTTAGTTGACCGTCTCCGGTTGTGTTTGATGCGTTTTACTTCCAGAAAATTTGACAAACTTTTTTTTTAAATAACTTTTGATCGTTTATTATTCTAAAAAAATATATTGTGAAGTTAATTTTAAAATAAGTAATTCAAATGTTTGAATTTTTTTAATGTTTGAATAAAAAATTTAACCTCTCAAGGTCTCACAGAGGGTCTCGCAGACCGCTGCGGTTTTCAAAACTGCTGGACTGCCCTGTTCCTTGATTTTCCCCGACCTGAGCTTCTCAGTACCTTCGAGTTTAGTTACATCAGCGACATGGAGTGTGTGTGCGACATGGATAATAATTTTTGCCATAGTAAATGTCTAACCGTATCAGATCGAAAAAATAAATTGACTTTTCCAGGGTAGACTTATAAGTAGCCAGTCATCCCGTGACCAAGGCAGCTGAAAAGGTGCCGTAACGTCGGAAAAATCAAAAAACCCCGAAAAACCTAAAAATACGAACAATTAGAACTTAGTTCGTGAAATATAGCGCGTTTGATATCCGTAAAAGTTGTTTTTTTGTCATAAACAATATTGAACTAATGTTAGTGCAACATTTTCAACAGCTCTCTATAGGAAAACCACGTAAAGTTCTACCAACCGCTTATATAAATTAAATTGAAACTTGACATAAAAACTAAGTTCTAGCTAAAGTTAATATAATCTAAGATCTTAGTTCAAGCCACAGGTTAATACAAGTCTAAGCGAGTATTCCTCCCCTTCCTAGTTTAACTTTATACAGATTTCTAGACGACATAATATTTTAGAAAAGGATTAACTAACTTGATGCTTATGATATTTTTTATAGATAAAAAAAATAACTCTATGTTATTGGACACACAAACCATACCTCACATTAACATTTTTGGTACAAAAGTAGACATAATTATATACAGGGTTACAGGGAAAGTCGTACTGAATATTAAAGGACGTTATTATTTAGGTCATTTCTGATGAATTTGATCCTATAATATAGTGTCCGAAACTTAACCGTTATGGAGATATTGATATCTTTAAGTTTTTTTTAAATATCCCAATTTTTTTGCTTTTTTGCCAATCTTTTTATGATTAAGACTCCTAGGGTTCGTTTTTTTATGTATTTAGTTAGAAGACATGCCAATGAATAAAAATGATCAACAAAAACTCAACCCTCCATTAACAGCTTAAAATAACTGCACGACAACGGTATAAATTAAATAATTTTTGCTAAGTATTTCTAACTTTAAAGCGATATGATAAAAAAAAATTGTATGGAACTTATTCTGCAGATGATTTTAAAAACTTCTACGTCTTCTTAGCTATTCAAAAAGGTATAACACTAGCTATTAAATAGGCAAAACATTGACCAAATAACAGTTCAGTTAGCAAAGGCTACATTTTTGGTTTGAGGTATAAATAGCTAAATCACGAAAATAAAACAAAAAAATCAGTAATATTTTTATAATTCATGTTCAACATGGCCGCCACTATTTCTTATACAAATTCTCATTCGTTTTCTTAAATTACTTTTTACAACAGATGTTTGCAGGCTCCGCCTCATTTCCTCAGCCGCATCAATAATTTTTTGTCGTAAAACCTCGATATTTGCGATTGGTGTCATTTCGTCGTACACTAGGGTTTTCATATGACCCCACACATAAAAATCCATCGGCGTTAAATCGGGACTTCTTGCCGGCCACGGTATGGGTCCACCTCTTCCAATCCACCGGTTTGGGTAATTTTCATCCAACCATGCTCGAACACTTCTTCTGTAGTGCGCTGGGCAGCCATCGTGTTGAAAGAACATATTTTGTCTTATTGCCAGAGGTAAATCGAGCATTAAAGAGTATAACTCCTCCCTTAAAAAGTTCTCGTACATCTCGCCATTCAAATTATCGGGCAAAAAGTATGGCCCTATCAAATAATTAGAAATTATGCCCATCCACACGTTGAGACTGAATCTCCTTTGCGATCCTTTTAATCTTTTTTTATTGGGATTACCTTGCGCTTTGGGAGCCCAATAATGGGCGTTATGGTAATTTGTGATACCGTCTTTGTCAAACTTAGACTCATCTGTCCACAAAATTTTCTTTAAAAAAGCCGGATCATCAATATCGGCATTTAGCATAAATCTGCAGAAGTCTAGTCGCCTCAGCGGGTCCCCTTCTTCATTTACGTGCACTGGCGTGTAATGGTAAGGGTATTGGCCAGAACTGTGCATTACGAACCAGGCTTTCCACTGGGAAATACCGAGCCGTCGAGCAACAACAGTTGTTGACGTGGTTGGGTCGGCTTGAAAAAGGCGTCGAATTTCATTATTTTCTTCGTCGTCGTCATCAAAAATACGAGGTCGTCCCACGTCAGTTCGTCGTACTTGAACAGAACCAGTTTCTCGTAGTCTTCGGTAAACTCTGTCAAATACGCCAATATCAGGTACTCGGCGAGTAGGATACCGTAGCATGTATTCATTACGTGCACGTAATGACACTCCTCCGCAAAAGCCGTAACACATTAGGATGTCAGCATATTCCTCGTTGGTAAATGTCGCCATGTTCACAAAACAAATCAAAGTCCAGTTGCAAGCCAAATCACACAGTTAGAAGATGAAACAGTCCAAAAATCCAAGCTAAGTCGCGTTTATACCGAAAATTACCAGACCGACCTTTTCATTGTTTAAAGATGCCAGGTAGTAAATCGGATTCTTTTGTATCGACGCCCCGTTATGTTGCAATACCAGTTTGGACTATTAAGATTGTAAATTCCTACTGTACGATGTATTGTACATTACTAGTAGATGTTGAAAATGAATTATAAAAATATCACAGTTTTTATTTTTTTATTTACGTATTGAAGCTATTTTTACATCAAACTGAAAATGTAGCTTTTGCTAACTGAACTGTTATTTGCTCAATGTTTTGCCTATTTAATAGCTAGTGTTGTACCTTTTTGAATAGCTAAGAAGACGTAGAAGTTTTTAAAATCATCTGCAGAATAAGTTCCATACAATTTTTTTTTACCATAGCGCTTCAAAGTTAGGAATACATAGCAAAAATTACTTAATTTATACCGTTGTCATGCAGTTATTTTAAGCTGTTAATGGAGGGTTGAGTTTTTGTTGATCATTTTTATTCATTGGCATGTCTTCTAACTAAATACATAAAAAAACGAACCCTAGAAGTCTTAATCATAAAAAGATTGGCAAAAAAGCAAAAAAATTGGGATATTTAAAAAAAAACTTAAAGATATCAATATCTCCATAACGGTTAAGTTTCGGACACTATATTATAGGATCAAATTCCTCAGAAATGACCTAAATAATAACGTCCTTTAATATTCAGTACGACTTTCCCTGTAACCCTGTATATAGTCATTTTTTTAGGTGTAGATTACAGATTTAATGTGGTAATATAGATATTTACTGCGTTTAACTTTTTGTAGCGAGCGGTCCCTGTAGACTGTATTATAGTTAGTATTACAATATATTTATGCATGCGATGTTGAGTTACTGCATTTAAAATTTTGTTTGTTTTTATAGTTTAAATCAGCGAATCAAAATCTAGGTTTCTCCAATGTATTACTTATAGTGTGCCTGTTAACCCTAGATAGCTAACGTTCGTCAAAATGACAAGTATCCGAGGTTTACATTGCTAAATTTATCTTATATTGTTTTATTAACACACCCGCGGTTTCGTGCCAACTCAGAACCCAGTTGACCACGTAGAGTGGTGGTCTTATCTAAAAAAAAAAGAGTTACAAAAAATTCAAAATATTAATATTCTTCAAAATAGCCTTTAATTCATATTCCCTATTTTCTATAAACATAACAAAAAAAAGAAAAAAAAATTAATGTTTATTTTTTAATATTTTAAATCAAAATCGTCAAAAAGTCAGCAACGTTAGCTATCTAGGGTTAACATTGAATATTCTACTAAAAAAAACCTGTCACTGCTTTTTATGGCCTGCACGGCAGCACATACTGTACGATAACGTTGATATTTTTATAAGCAGTTACGTTAAATTCAGACTACGGAAAAAAATATAATAATAACAGGATTTCACCAAAATAAAATAAGAGTAGGAATTCTTAAAAATGTGACGTAAATTAATTAAAACCATTATGATCAAAAGCTCCGTCTCTAATTGCCTAAAAAGTTTTTTAATAATAATTAATTTTCGCAATTAGTCTGGAAAGAGGCCACTGAATTAAATAGTGTTTTGCGTAAAAATGTCACACGCTAAGTAACAAATCTTGTCCAACCGCAAAGCTTAAGAAAGATGAAAAATGACATTCCCTTGTTTCGAGTGGGATTATTTCATTTCTCCCACTTCAGGCCTTTTATTTTTATCTCGGTACAAGATAATTCAATTAGATTTTCTACCCCTCCAAGTCAAAATATAACTTTAAGAGATTTTTTTATTGCTGTGGGTATCTTATCCCATCCTACTAATATTGTAAAAGCGAACGTTCGTGAGGATGTTTGGATGGATGGTTGGATGTTTGATACTATTTTACGCAGAACTACAGAACCGATTTGGTTCAAATTTGGCACATATATAGCAAAAAGCCTGGATTAAAGCATATAATACTTTTCTCCGATATTACCACGGAACGGGAACGGGACCACGCGGGTCTAACTGCGAGTGAGGGCTAGTGGTCACTCGAACCCAATGCTGACTGGAGGGTGTTAACGATTTTATATACAACCGAGACCGACGATTTGACGTGCTTTCCGAAGCACGGAGGAGCTCAAGCTACTTTTCTGAACACCAATCCCACCATCCATAACGAAAGTTGCTTTATGAACACAATCGCAAATTCACCCCGCTTACCACTACACCACAGAACTCTTCAATTTAATGCAAAGACATTAATTTTGTTTTTAACAAGAGAAAAATCTGTTAATATACATACAGACATATATATAGACACTTACTCCATTAATCTTTTTAAGGTTCCGTTCCTCAAAAGGAAAAAACGGAAGCCTTAAAGGATCACTTCGTTGTCCATCCGTCCGCCCGTCCGTCTGTCAAGACCGTCTTTCTCAGGAAAGCGTGGAGGTATCAAACTGAAATTTATATCTAATACTCAGGTCTACTGTCCCCTGGAGCTGTGAAAAAATCAAACTTCTAAGCCAAAGCAATCAAAAGATACAGCCGTTTATGCCGCAAATTTCCGCAAATTTTCGAAACTCGCACGGGAATCAAAACCAACAGGGTACTTCCCGTGAACTTGGAATCTTGAAATTTGGTACGAAGTAACGTCTTATAGTACAGATAAAGGAAAAATTGCGAAAACCGTAAATTTTTTGTTACATCATATAATAAAAAATATTTTTGAAAATTTTCAATTTCATTTTGCAATAAAAATACCATAACTATGACTCGATTGTCGTGATGGGTGAACTTTTACTATATACCTACAGGTTTGAACGGAACCCTCGGTGCGCGAGTCCGACTCGCACTTGGCCGATTTTTTTGTTCTACTATGAGATCGCCTCCAGTTCGCGACCTCAGCTGTCAAAAATAATAATAATCTAAAAACCAAATAATAAAACCCCATAATTACAACAGAAACCGTCTTCAAAATATACTTTTTGGAGTCGCAGTAGTAGTCTAATTGGCACAAGGATTGTTGCCAATTAGATTAATTGTTATTGCAAAGTTTATATATCAAGCGGTTTAGTTGATGAGGCTAGACGCCTTTGCGAAGTAGTTAGATTAAATTATGATTATAGTCACCTGGAATGCATCAAAAAATGTGTGATAAGCTTTAAGCTTGTATCACATCAATCAACTTTCTTTATGAAATAAAATAATTTTACTAAATGAAATCGACTTTCAGTTCAAACCACTTTGGTGGACAAGAAGATTGGAGTTCTATTCAAGCTCTCACATTTTTAGGGTTCCGTACCTCAAAAGGAAAAAACGGAACCCTTATATGATCACTTCGTTGTCCGTCCGTCCGTCCGTCCGTCTGTCAAGACCGTTTTTCTCAGGAACGCGTGGAGGTATCAAACTGAAATTTGTATCTAGTACTCGGGTCTACTGCCCTTGGAGCTGTGAAAAAATCAAACTTCTAAGCCAAAGCAATCCAAAAGATACAGCCGTTTATGCCGCAAATTTTGGAAACTCGCACGGGAATCAAAACCTACAGGGTACTTCCCGTGAACTTAGAATCTTGAAATTTGGAAAGAAGTAACGTCTTCTAGTACAGATAAAGGTAAAATTGCGAAAACCGTAAATTAATGTTAAATCATATAATTAAAAATATTTTTGAAAATTTTAAACGTAACCCTCGGTGCGCGAGTCCGACTCGCACTTGGCAGGGTTTTTTAATTATTTATTTCTTTTCAAACTATAAACAAACGATTCCGATTTGCTAGAACTCATCATTACGAACTTTGAAATCGCGAAAAATAAACAGAAGAATAGGCACTGGAATTACTGTTTGCACTGTTTTGTTTCAATAATTTTTGTCGCCGATCAAAGAATTCGTGTTCGGTGTAGGTAACTGAAAAGAGGCAGGACTCGTAGTACTGACTGGCAGTTATTTGCCTGCTTAGTATACTTTTACGGTATCGAAAGCTATTGCTTTGTCAACTTCAAATCCATCGACTTTTATAAATAGGTACTATTATTATAGGTAATACGTTTAGCTCTTGGATATTTAATTCGTTCAAGGTTGAGCTTCGGAAGAATTCGGGCAGCTAAGCGACCTTCGAACTAAGCGGCCTGAAGTGAACTGTACTGTACTTTTATGAAATATATAAAGGAACCAACAAACAAAATAGTCACGTCATGCCGCTATTGCAGCTAGAAACCTCAAGAGCAGTGCGTATTTTCTATAATATTTGGTTAAAACAAGTACTATGGGTAGTGAAGTTAGACGGAGGGCAGACATAATTTTCTGTTGAGCATCGCATAGTGTGAACCTAATACAATCGACGTTGAAGTAAACAGTCTGCGCCAGACGTCGGTCGATTCTATTAGCCGAGGATCTTTCGCAGCGAGATCAAGCATCAATTCCTTTTCGATTGTTTGTTTGGTTCGAGGTCGTTCGCAATTATCTCGCGGTGGCTCCATTGATTTTGTGTTATTCGATTTTTTTACAGTTAAACTTGTTTTGAAAAAAATTAGTTAACGGGGCGCTTTAGAACTTTCATTTCGTAATGTTTTGGTCTTCCACCACTTATTAAATTTTTTGGGCACATGATTTTAATAAATAATCTAAAACTTGAAAAATCTACAGGAGACGTATTTTTGAATCATTCGAATTTCAATGTATTGACATTGAAATTCGAATGATTCAAAAATACGTCTCCTGTAGATTTTTCAAGTTTTCAACTCCTGTAGATTTTCGCATTCGAATTGAAATTCATCGGCTTCCATTTTGTCGTATTTTTTAATCACTCGAATACGGTGTTGCCGTTATCTTAAACTCCCTTGACATTATTTCATTTTATGCAGAATATTTAAAATCCGGAATGTAACTCCTCATAGATTCTTATGATAAATTTTAAATAGAAAAATATTGGAAAAAATCAACTCGGCCGAGAATTCTCAGATGAGAATATTTTTCTATTTAAAATTATAAAAATCGCATTGAAAAATGCAAAAAATAAAAATCATAAATCTCCATAGATTTTCAAACACCGATACTGAATCGGACTTGAATGATGTGAAACGAAATGTTTTTAAGTTGTCATACTATCCGTCAAGTCAATGTCAATTTGAAAATAACACTGAGTGCTAAACGTCAATCTTTCTATCGCTCGAATCAAAAACGACTGGTCGGGACCACTCGTTGCACATGACCACTTTCGCATGCGAATCTTGCGATTCCGTATGCGAATAGTAATTCGAATGATTCAAAAATACGTCTCCAGGCCTCGCGAATCTCAACCTCTGTGAAAAATAAAACAGGGGTACCAAAATATCGGCAAAGGAACTTTTCCTTGAAACGCACTATACCTAATTCTTCTATTATCGTATGAGTATTAGTGGCCACCGCTGGTATCATAGTTTATCAAGTCGCCTATAGGGCCTTTGACTTGGCTTATCGAATGTTATCAGATGACAACAGCCGGGACCGACGGTTTAACGTGCCCTTCGAAGCACGGAAGCGCTCAGTTGTAATGCTACTTTACGGTCACCTATCTGTTACCTGGCTGGATTCTGTCTGGCTGGATTCTGTCGATCAAATCTGTCAAGAGCCGCCATGAACGCTTCGGCTTATGAGACAGTTGCACGATGCCCATAGTTGGGCATAGATCCATCCAATATATGTTATCATACATCATACGGACTTTATATAAAATTCCAAAGAGTATGATAACCTTTGTCTTAGTATATTTTACATCAAACATTTCTACAGATAACGTCTATGAAAGTAAACAGCTTCTTAGAATAAACGGATGATTAATTACTTGTGCCCATCGGTTTCAAGAATTAATGCTTACCGTCATTATAAATTAGGTTAAGTCCCCGGGAATTCCTGGGTGATGACGTGCCACCCCTAAATTAATACAACTGCATAATAAATTAGACGCTGTTTTGAGGCTACTCAAATAATTATGAAATGTAAGCTTTTTAGAAGCATTTTTTTTTTACTTTGAGACCTCTAACTGATTAGGCAACCGATTAACGACCTGTTTGGCGCAGGAGTACTAAGCCTGCCTTCTGCGCCAGAGGTCCCTGGTTCGATCCCCGGACAAGAGAAATATTTGTGTGCATGAACATGTCTATTTGTCTTGGTCTGGGTGTTTAATATGTATATTATGTATTTCCAAAAAAAAAAAAAAAGTATTTAAGTATGTTTATCCGTTATCTAGTAACCATAACACAAGTTCTTAATGAAACTTAACGTGGGCTAGATAATTGGTGTGTTTATATGCAATTATTTATTTATTTATTTATTTACATTACTATTTTCTTTTTTAACATTAGGAAATCTATTAATTTTAACCATTTGGAAATATATGAATAAAATGGGCACAAAAAAGTTTCATAGACCTTGAATAGTCTCGCTAATAATTCTCGATAAGCAATAAAATAAAAACTTCATACTTTTAATATAAACTTTTTAGAACGTAACTGAAATGCCTTGATGAATTACGACCGTAACTTTATGGTGAAGTCATGCTCTTAATTCTTGAATTTTATATAGGCTACGTCACGCAAAGTTCTGGTACCAGCTCTAACTACGAATGTGTGTAGGGTAAAACTTAGTAAAACGCACCAGTCGACAAAAGTTCTCACTTGCTATCACACTCATCAAATACTGTATGTCTGAACGGACATAGTCGTATGTAAACAACATGGCTGATGTTTTAGGGCTTTAACAAAAGTAAAAAGTTTTTTTACGGTCAGACAATATGTGGAAAGTTTCAGTACTATGTACCTACCAGTTGTTTTGTGTTTCATGTTTCTTTAATTGATACTTTAGTAAAACCTAAAGCGCTCCATAAAAGATCAAATTTTCTGTCAGATTTTTGTGTTTATTTGACCGTTTGCTATCTGTGATGCATTTTAATAAATTTGACAAACATGATTGTCAAACCAATTCAAATAATTTTTCTCGTTTACCGGCTTTTTAACCCACTTCCTACTACCGTCCTTTTAAAAGAATGCATAAGTACAACTCATAGTTTATAAAAAACAAATTTTTGAGAATGTGGGTATTTCGGATTTTACTAGTGTTGCTTATAAACAACAAAATTTTTCCAAATTTCCACTATTAAATTATTTATTTATATTTTTTTCTACATCATTTAATATTTATTAAACCGCATACGAAAATCATTAAGCTGGAAAGCAATATTATAATTTAGTAACATCTGGGTTAATTATCATTTGTGCGGAATTAGAAAAAAAACGAACGTTTTTAAAAAGTGTTACGTATCACCTACTTTTACCCTAATATAACGCTCACGTCAGACAGTTTACGTACGCCCTTGGCTCGTCACATTAAATTCTCGTTAGCGAGAAACTACGAGACAGGGCAAACATTTTAAAAGTTGCCACGACTAAACTTTGGTTTTAACTACAAAAATAGTAATGTTTGTTAGTTAGTTTCTAATGATTGTAAATGTTCGACTTCGTTAACGTTTGAGAAACTAGCACCATTAATTTCAAAGTGAATATAAATGGATTGATTATACTTCAAATCGGAAGTAAAATTTCTAAAATCGTAATAAAAGCAAGTTTATTGTATGGAAGCAAATAAGAAATCTAATAAATAGACAGCAGTTTTTATTTATTTTTTGTCTGCTAAAATGTATAAAACAGACTATTTTCAAGCAATAATTTTAGTTTATTTGAGATAGTATGAGGTTGTATGGAAATGGTGTCATTTTATACACGATATGTCGACTACAAAACAATTAAGTAGATGATGAAAATACAAATATTAATTACTAACACTACTACAAAATACTGAAATTATTATTTATTATTTATTATCTACACGAGAAATAAAATGATCATGAAGAATTATAACTTTTTAAGTATGTCTTTATTACTATTTTTATGTGAAAAATATTAAACAAGAAAATATACTATATAAAAGCAACTAGTCTCATGTCGTTATCTCGTCAGGGCGACATGAGACTAGTTGCTTTTATATAGTATATTTTCTTGTTTAATATTTTAATTTTAATTTTTATAATACTTTTGATCATGAAGAATTAATTATTTTCATGTCATTTTTATCTTTGGTTGAAGTACAGGACCTCTACTTTTGAATAACTCGTCGCGCGAGTGCGAGGCGAACGAGGAGGCGATCAGGCGATTAGCTACCTTGTGAGCGTGGACATAGTACGCTTTTTGCTTTGCCTCTCGCGCGCTCGCGTTGGGAGGCGGTACTACAGGCGAAAAGCGAAGCTATGTACGCGCAAGATTAATTCTACGGAATACGGAAGCTCAAACGTCGCACGAAAATCAGTAGAATCCTAGAAACGAGTGAATCAAAAATAGAGCTCCAGTACTGTGACGGGGACGTAATTCTAGATGTAAATAAGCACTCGCTTGGACTGTTATTATTGTTATAATAATTAATATTTCACAATGTTTTATTTGACAAGGCGACTGTCCATATCTACGCACTACTAAACGTAGTGATTACTTGCTCAGTGCGCACGACGGACCTCTCTTTTCTTAATTTTATCATAAACAAAATCAGCCAGCAACGGCGGTGTAGCGGCCTGCTTGTAGTGCGGAGACATAATACCATCTCCACAGTACTTACAATTAGTAGTTACCGTCACAATGACGTACACTACAAAGCTTTCTCTGTCAATGTAATGTATATAGTGTTTCTATGTCATCGCACGTGACTGTACATTATGTGATATATCCTTTTTCTAAGCACGTGACTAAAGTAACGTGTAACGATTTAATCAATTTTCGATTAATTGAACTGGATTAATGGGGTAAAGTAAATTATGTGACTGGTACTGACGTAACTTTAGAAATCCTATACGATTAAATTTGGATTGAGAATGCTTTTACTGGCTATTTTGATAATTTATAAAACGTGCTGTTTTTATTTCATTTGTTGCTTAACGTTAAATAGTTTCTAATACTAGAGACGTAAGGTTTGTCAGGGACAACCACATTTTAAATCAGATATATCTCTCTCTTAACCTAAGAAGATTAGTGGCCACCTCTGGTGCCAGAGTTTATCAAGCCGCTCATAAGACCTCTGACTTGGCGAACTACCGTTATCAGATGACAACAGCCGGGACCGACCGGTTTACGTGCCCTCCGAAGAACGGAATCGCTCAGTTGTAATGCCACTTTACGGTCACCCATCCGTCACCTGGCCGTTGCGTTGTTTAACAAACGTGATTGAATACGATGTGTCTATCAAACGACGCCACGAGTGCTTCAGATTTAGATACGCTTACGAGTTTACTCGAAACGTAAACAGAAAACGTCAACCCCTTGCAGTGCAGTGCAGTGGAAGCAATCCTGTTTACTACGCAAACTATCAAAAGCTTGACCTAACAGAGCGAACATTCCTGAGCGGTTTACCGGAATTAAAAGTGTTGAACGAGCACGTGTCGATTAAATTCGTGGTAACACTTTGATTCGCGTTTTTAGAGACGTGGAATGTAAGGGATTTCACATTTTAACACTTTCAGCGCCAAAGCAAGTCCGAAAAATATTTACAAGTCTGTAACCATTTGTATAAAATCGCATATCTTAAAAATATCGCACGTTTTTATACTTCAAATACACCGAACGATTTGTCAGGGCCAGGGCTACAAAGTCCCCAAACAAAATCTTCTGCACGGTGTATATTCACAGATAGGGCGTGTATAATGTAATATGTGGCGTTGAATATGTTAAATACTAACCTTTTATAAATATTCGTACAAACTGAAACAAAGGATCGTATTTTTTTATTATATACATACATAAATTCACGCTACAAATCCCTTCCGGGCTATGTTAATCGCCTCTCGAGGTCATTCTTTATCTTCTTCCTTCCTTTCTCTCCTATTTTCCCTCTATTTTAATGCCGTCTTCTCCTTTTCTTCCCCCCCTCCCACATTGTTCCTCCCTCCCGTATGGAATCGCGGTGTCGGAGTGCAGCGTGGGCTATCTAAAACTGGGACTCACTCCGTGCCGTGTGGGGACGGCCTAAGAATACAAGGGACACCACTCCCTCCAATCCCAGGCATGTGATGTCGTAAGAGTCGACTAAGAGGATCGACGCATTGAACACCTTGCGAGAAAAAAAAAACTTGAAACAAACCTTCTACCAACCTGTCTGGCACGTGTGGTAGCACTAAGCTAATAACCTCCTATGAACGCCACAATAGAGGCCTATGTTCAGCAGTGGACTTCCACAGGCTGATGATGATCCCTAACTCAGACCACTAACAATTGTACAACAGTCATTTGTAACTTTTTCATTTTGCATTTTACAATGCTATTTTTTGACGACCTCCGTGGTAGAGTGATACGTACACCGGTTTCAAGGTGTCGCTTACTCTGAGGTCCCGGGTTCGAATCCCGGTAGGGGAAAAGTTTGTATGATGAATACGAGCATTTGTACCTGAGTCATGGACGTTTATATATATTTCTACACATAAATACTTATATATGTATAATTATATGTATTTATATCCGTTACCCTAGTATCCCATAACACAAGCCTTACAGTGCTTACTTTGGGGCTAGGTTAATTGGTGTGAGTGTAAGAAATATTTATTTTTATTTTTATGTGATAAATATTTTCTTGTTAAATATTTATCACATAAACACAGTCATTTGCTCAGACCACACAAGGACCTCAAAAACTATGGATATCTAAAAAAAATCCTTCCATGGTTGGAAGAGCTGCAAAGGTGCCGGTTAAGAGTAAAATCTGACCTCAAAGACACATTTTACATTGGTTGGGTTAAGATGTTGTCCGAAAACAATAGGGACAGGTTGTCTTAGTATATTATATTAGTTAAGAAAACTAAAGACGTGCTTATGAATGAATAGACATTTTCGCAAAATCGTAAGTATTACGAATCGCTTACATTATATCTAAGCAATTCGTAATGTTAACTTAATTACAGGCACGCGATGACATTTTAACGAATTCACTGCCGGTCCTTTTCCCTGTACCTTCGCCAGGTGCCGCACTTTTCTGTGTGCCGCAAACGCACAGGTGCGTTTAACCTACAGGTGCGTTAAGGTGGTACGACTTCCATACAATCAAACATTGCGCATTAATTGGTTCATCATACATTAATAATTCATAAATACATGTGCAACTAACTCGTTTCAGTTATTTGTTTGCGCGAAATTATAAAAAATGTACTTTCATACATCAGCTATATAAATGCGATTGGTCACACACACATACGTAGAATTATTGAAATTATAAGATATTAGTATATTCGTGTTTTATGTATGAACGTACAATTTTTTTATTATTTCCCGCAAACAACTAACTGAAACGAGTTAGTTGCGCATGTATTTACGAATTATTAAGGTATTATGAACCAATAATTGTGTAATGCTTGTTTGTATAGAAGTCGTACCACCTTAATAGAACACACATGTGCGTTGACGGCACTGGGCGAAGCTCGCAAAATAAATGAACTCACAGACGCGTTTAAGGCACTGGGTGGAAGTAACGAAAACGTATATAGGTATGCTTTGCCGGCAGCGAATGCGTTAAGCCTGAAAGCCATCAATCGACCTGTACGAGTAGGCTGACCAAAAAAGTTCAACCATAATTTTCAGCTTTTTATATTTTCACGTACATTTGTAACTGTAAGCATTCATTGCGTCAAAACCATCCATCGACATCGTCATCGCTGACTCTGAATAATCAAGAGATTGCCTCGAATGTCGATTTCCGGCTGCCTCATATAGCGGAGAAACTCTTTGTTTGGATATTTCGCGGTTATTGAAATCGTAAATCGCTCGTGATGATGTATTGGCTTTTAGATTTTATTTTACAGGTAATCTAGCGGCCGCTCGCAGCTTCACCCGCGTGGTTACCGTTCCCGTAGGAAAATCGGGATAAAAAGTATCCTATGTTCATAATCAGGCTATCTACTATCTGTGTACCACATTTCATTAAAATCCGTTCAGTAGTTTTGGAGCCTATTCAATGCAAACTAACAAACAAGCAATCAAAACTTTCCTCTTTATAATATTAGTTTAAATAGGTGCACACTCTAAACATAAACAATCGTTGCTCTTGACCGATATGACGCAACCACTCACTATCGCTACACCGCCGGCCCCTCGATCTCACTGGTTTTCACAGGTAAAACAGTTGCGAGCGCGCGTGTATCTGTGTGAGTGCGTCATTGCGAAGGCTGTTTGGACTGTGCTTTGTGGTACATTATGAAGTTGGTAGTAAAAATAATCTTAAAAAACTATTGTTAAAAAGGCGGTCTTACCGCTCGGAGCGATCTCTTCCCGACAACCTAACGAATGGAGAAATTAACAATACCCATTTTCAAGATCCAACATTTTTCAGTAAAGACATTATGTTTACCGTAAGTTGTTTTTAGTTATCGCTTTGTTTATCCGTCTGTACTAATATGACTGTTCTGAACATCATATTGAAACAGATCTTCTTAAATTACACAATTCAATCTAAAATGAAAGCTCAATGGAGTGAACTTTCACGGTTCTAATAAAACTATTTTTATTTTAAAATACCAAGAACAAAGTCTTTTTTTTCACCAACTGATTAACCGACCAATGAAAGCTTAATATTATTTATATGTCATTGCATTTTAGTGGTTTGTTTGATGTTTTTTAATGAGCAACGAGGAGACTCTTAGCCTTCATCATACCTGATGTTAAGTATTGATAAGGCTGAAGATGGAAGCGAGCCACTCCCGGAATCCTCATCACTGAGGAACTGGCTATCTTATCTTGTTGTTATGGCGTCAGGCTTAGATAAGATGGTGGTAGCTAGCCAGACGGACTTACAACAAGTCCTACCACTAACCAAACCGAATACAATATCGTCGATAAAGTGACTATACCTTATAACTACCATTTTCTATGAATGCATATTATGAACACGTAAATATTGTAAATATAAATTTTTTGTGCATATATAGCTGCTATTTGCTAGTTATAATAGCTATTTATAAAGGTCGATTCCAGATAGATGAAAGTTTAGTCCACGCAAAATTAATTTTATTAAATAAAAAAAAAGTAAAGTTAGGAGGAGGGAAGATTTTGTAAAAGGTTTAAAGAATTTATTTTCAAAAAAGACTTACATAAGTCACTTACATGAAAATAAAAAGAATACATAAGTTATTTTTTTTATACATCACCAAGCCTTAAATACTAGTGGTAAGTTTACTTAACTATAAAACGAAATTTAGGTGTAAAGTGCGTAATTTTCAATTATATAATAAGACAGTTTGGACTTAAAGCTGTTATATAATTTTATATCTTTTATGTATGAAGGTAAGCTATTGTACAGTTTTGCTCCCTCAAAGGCGATGCTCTTTTTGGCATAATTTGTACGTGCCCATGGCAAGACAAGTAAGCTTGGCCGACGAAGACTTCGTTTGCTGATTTGCGATTTTTTGGTGAAAGTTATGTTGGTATGAATGTTTTTATCAATAATTTTTCGAATCAAGAGGCAAGTGCAATACGCGTATAGTTGCTTTATGTTCATTAATTTGGTATCTTTAAAAATTTTTTCGGTAGGTGTTAGATAGGGGTAACGAAAAAGGGTTTTTATTACTTTATTTTGCATTCTTTGAAGCTCCTGCAGCCTTGTTTTGCCGGCAGTGCCCCAAATTTCAATGAGGTATAGTAGATGTGATTTAACAAGGGAGTTATAAATATTGTATCGTAATTTCCTAGGGATGCATTGACTTATGTTACGTAGTGAACCACTGAGCGAAGAAAGTTTGCTTTTAATATAATCGATTTGCGTATTCCATGTTAAATTACTATCCATTCTTAATCCAAAAAAAATAGTAGGAGGTATTGTCACTTCAACGACGATATGTACACCACTGGGAATCGAACCCGGGACCCCTAGGTCTGATACCGGTGGTTGTACCACTAGACCATAGAGGCAGTTGTTCTTCTTCTTATCGTATCAACAGTAAATGCCTAAATTTCAACGGCTTTCGGGCTGGCCTCACTATGGTCGCGTTGGGTGCAGGGCCAGGCAGTGATTAGGTTAAGGCAGGAGAGCATGTGCTGCATTGTTTGGATTGCCCCGCAAGCCCATTTGTCATCCCCACTTTCTCCGGTTCACTACGCACCTGCCAACACCAGTACTTTAAAGTTTAGAGTTTATTTAAAGATTTCCAGGTTTTCCAGGGTAGGTGGTAGGCTGGGGGTAGAAGGGACGGAACGATATTTGAAACCACAGTTGTCTTAACGAGAGTTAGTGAAATATCACAAGATTTTGTTCAATAGTTATTTGTTATGCATGGCTGGAAAGTCGGTTATTTCGTTAGTTCGCCGCTAGCGAGTTACCTCTATTGAAATTTGAGCAAGTGAAATATTCTAGGATTGAACCACGAGCGTAGCGAGTGGTTCAAAGATTGAATCCTGAGCGAAGCGAGGATTTCAAAGGTACAAGACGCTAAAAACTTTTCTGCCGAGCGCAACACACAATTTTTCACCTCACAACCAGCTAGGAACATTTTATGGTTGTTTCCGCGGTCAACTTCCGGTAAAAAATTCTTTAAACATAAAGTTTTATCTAAATATACCTTATTTTCGTTGTTTTAATGATATAAAAAACTAAAATAATAAAAAAGGGAGTATTATAGTTAATTCAAAGTTATTTAAAGTAATATATTGTTACTTATTAATAAGAATAAAAACGATTCCGTAAATGTTGACACTGATATGAGGTACAAGACAAAAACAATTTAAAAATAATGATTTATGTCACAGCCCGAAATCCAATTATAGGTTGTGAAATCTCACCCAACCTAATATAAAATTCTTATAACAAATAGTTTAATCTTATTGTTATTGTTTTTATGATTCAATGAACTAAAATAATATAATAAAACCAAAACGGAGTATTATAATTAATTTAAAGCTATTTAAAATAAGAATCAAATATAACAAAAAAGTCAATAGTGCGATTCGGAACGCATTATGACATATTTTTAGGTATTAAATTAAAAAAGTACTTTGTCGCGCTAGGCCGCAAAAAGCGATTTTCTACGCCTAAACTGATTGACAAAACCTCCTTTTCAGAGCGTGTGAGCTGAAAAATAAATTATTAAATTCACTAATAATATTTTGTGGTAAAAATTTTACTTGCACTAACTTTGCTTTGTAAATAAAGGTCTTTTCGGGTGCGATAATAAATCACTCGAAATGCAGTAAATTAATACAGACGCGAGGTTGTTCGCAAAGACTCATAAAGTAGGTAGGCGTAGTTATTTTATTCTGCCATACTATTTTATATTTTATAGAATTTGCATAATTATCATTATCACAAATTACCTTCCTTGAAAAAATAAATAATTGATGCAACTTTACACTATATTTTATGATTTTTTGCATTTTTAAATGCTAGTTTTATACTTATGATAAATTTTTAAAATAGAAAAATATTGGAAAAAAATATATCTGGGGTTAATTCTCAGATGGAACTCGAACCCACGATCTTTGTAAATCCGGTCCCATGCTTTAAAGTGTATATTGATGTAAAATACAATACGATTCCGCTATCATTTACTTTAAAAAGTTGTGCTTACGCAAGTGCATTTTAGGCGTTTCTACTTTCGAGTGTTTTTCTGTTTTTTTTTTACAATCGTCTGTAAGGTTTGTGTACGCAATTTAACATTTGTAGCAACTAGAGAACTCTTGTGCTTGTCAGGTTTTTTTCTTTTGCTACAACTTTACGTTTTCTGTATAAAAAAGTTGCACTTTCCTTACTATCTATATATAATTTCATATCACTGTTTGTTAAACCTTTTACTACTCCGTGAGGGTTTATTAATAAAAGGAAAATGATTATCTGATTTCAATAAATTAGTAACCATTTTATCATAAAAAGAATACTTAAGACTGAGGCGGACCTGTAAATTTCCCATACTAACACCAAAATAATTTATAATTTGAGAATATTTCAATATATAAATGACATTATTCAGATTAAGACTGTACCCAAGCAGCAAAATTTTCCTATAATCGTTGGCTTATAAGATTAAACATCTTATAGCATACTTATACAGGCATAGATTGAGATCACTGATCTTATAAAAGTAGCCTACGATACGATTTGCACTACAAGCACATTCAATCCTATTACGTAGTCTTATAAACGCTTACAAGAACATCGTATAAAACTGTTAATGCTACAAGCGCTTTCGATCCTGTTACATAGTCTTGTAAACGTTTAGAGGATTTGATTATATGATTCTTATAGGTACTAGCAGTCTTATAAGTGCATATTATAATGATAATTAGCAGTGCTCCTATAAATACATTGGGTAAGACTATTTAATCTTTTTAACGTTTTGTTTTATTGTTCTATAAGAAAAGTTGTCCTGTAAACGTTTGGGTCTAGGCTACTATAGGTCGAAGATACTATAAGATTGATTTGTCTTTGACGTGACTGCTAATGGATCACTAGCACCGCACTTTCATTCGTGCTGCTAATATAGGTAAGAATTTACTTATACGTGTCCTGCATATGCTATTACTAGAGTGATTGGTTGTCCACAGCCATTTTGTTTTCATGCTGTGATGTTTGTTAGTGTTTCAAAAAACTACATGAATGGATTTTAAAAAATGGAATTAAACGCTGTGGCAGTTATAGAAGAAGAGTTGCAAAAAATGTCTAGAAATGAAATCCAGGTCAGAGTTCGAATCGATAACTTCCAAGATTGAAAAAGAGTCTGGTAAAGTTTGTGATGGTTCCGTACAATATAATATGGAAATAGACCCAATAAAAAACTACGACGCTGATTCATCTAAATGTTATAATCAAGAAGATTATAAAAGTGATAGCAGTGATAGCGAATCTGATGACCATAACCGCACTGCACTGACTTTGAAGAAAATTCTGAATTGCAGGAAAATATAAAACAATGGGCTGTTAAGAATAATATACCTAGCACATTCATCTTTGACGGACTATCTGTGATTTTAAATAAAAGAATAAAATTTGCATTACCAATGGATGCCCGCACACATCTCAATACTAACAGTAAAAACTATAATTACTAGCGTAAGTTACAACTCACAACTGCCAAAGGACGTTATTTACTTTTATGATTTTTTGCTAATAAACTAAATATTTTATTGATAGAGACCATAAAAGTTAAATTGTCAGTATGGATTTTAACAGAAACCGATTTACGAAAGCATTTCCATGGTCGTTTAAAGGTATAAATTAAGTTATTGATTAACATACATGGAAAAATATGATCAATTATATAAATGCATAACATTAATCTTAATAAAATTTTCAAAGAAATGATATTATGATAAAAATGTTTCAAAGTAGTTTAAGCATTGATAATATTATTCATTTATTACTATAAGTACATCTATTCGCATACGTTTACTTCTGTTGTTTTTCTCATAAGGACCCCTAAAACAATAAACAATATGGTGTCCATTATACTCCTATAGTAACATTAACTTTGACTAAAACACATTATAAAGCTTCTGATAAATGCATTACAATATGGAGCCGATCCGGTCTGATGACAGCTTGTATTTATTAATAAATTAATGAATAAACAAATAATAACTGTGATTACTTTTGAGGCGCTTAAAAATATGTTTATTTTCATCGATTACTTTATCAATAAAACTTATTTCGCAAGTTCATTTCTTTATATAACAGTGAAAACACAAACAGTATCAACCTATTTTACTATAATGAATAGTAAATAAATTACGTAACTTTTGCAAATATTTTATTTTCTTCTAAATTCAAAGTCACACTACACCATTACCAAACGAATGCAAAATTAACGCTCTAGTTATGGCATTACGCTGACCACTGTTGGATCAATTACGCTTGTAGTAGCATACGCCAGAACGTTACAGGACTAATCACGCTGATTCAGTGCATTTACCAGATCTTTATAGGACACCGTGATCTTGTAGATGCACTCAATAAAACAATAATAAAATCAATTTGCACATTACCGGACTGTAACAAAATTACTATAGGACGAAATATCCTATAAGGTGCGCCCAAATCCAGCCCTATAAACGTTAATATGATTACTATAGGACTAAAAAATATGTAGTCTTAGGATACTTATAGGATTGGATTTTGCTGCTTGGGTATTTATCTAGGTTCCCGTTAATTTTTTTTTTTTTTTTCAAATTATTCAACTACAAAAAAATATATGGAATTATATTTCGTAAATTTTAAGGACGTAAACGACGTATTTTTCCATCGAATAATCCTAACTAACTTTAATAAGAACACAGTTTATATTGTCAAGTTACAAAATATCATAAATAAAGTGTAACTATAAGCAAGTTCAATTCATTCATTGTTTTTGGTATTCGCAAATACACCTGAAATTCTTACTAATTTTCGACAAGTAATATTCGTTCTGCTCGCACGGGGTCTTCGACGAACGACGATGACGCACGACCGCACACTGGTTAAGATATTTCAAAAGGAACATGATATTTTTATTACGGAGGCTCATGAATTTTGAAGTGAAAACTTCTGTAGCGGCGTTGTGCACATGGTTTTCACTTCTGCCGGCACTCCCGAAGTTTTTTTTTAGGATAGTTTATTATAAATAAACAACGGGTCGCACAGTGCAGTTATAAAGTCCCATCTCCGTCTTACGAATTTTCGATCAGGTCACGTGTCCTGTTTTTTGTCCCAAATAATTTAAACTCTAATGTGCACAACACCGCTAAAGAAGTTTTCACTTCAAATAAGATTTTGAAGTGTGGAAGCACTTGCGAATTTAAGTAATTTAAAAAGTAAAATTGGAACAATTTTTCCTTTAGCAACACTATAATGACAGATTGCCGGAAGTCGAACTTTTTTTGACATTCTCTGAGTGTGTGCTTTATTCTCCGTTGTCGTCGTCGACGTGGTTTATTTTCCGTCCAAATGCATTTGCATCTGGGAATTTTTTGGACGAATGCAGGTCGGTGTTTCATTAACTAATTGTAGACAAGTTTTTTTTTTATTTGGTGTGATATTTTTGGAATAATAGGATATTTTTGAGATTGGGTATACTTTGAACATACTTTTGGGGATACGATGCTCCTTGGAGCCGTAACGTAAATATTTATTTTGTTTTAGATTAATTATGCCCGGATCATACCAAAAGTTTTGTTTAATTTTGGGGCCAAAAGCTAATTACGAAACTTAATGTAAATAGAGCAACGTCCTGGGATGCATAAACTCACCAAAGTCAAAGTCAAAGATTTTTATTCAAATATACTTATAGATAAGTGATTTCGAATCGTCCAATATTTTTTTCCTACCAGCCATTTAGGACATCTTTTAACAAGAACGGCCGCAAGAAACTTATCAGCTTTAACTGAAGCAACAACATTTACAAAGGAACATGTCGTTGCCAAAAACAAGTCTACAATCTTAAAACATATTTAATATAAGAGGAAAAATATGAAAAGACGCAAGTTTTACTCTGTACTCGAGATAAACCACTTATGAGGGTTTAACTCATAAATTTGTAATGTTAAATGCTATTTTTTGGAAATTTTAATGCGTTTTCTACATGATTACCTGATGTCTTGATTTGTTAAAAAATACATTGAATGTAATTTTAAGTTGATGTTGATAAGGTGTTATTATTGTAAAATAAATCCTGTAATTATACATGTTTTTGTTTAATTTTGATAAATTGATCATACAACACAATAATAAATAAAAAAGCACACCTGTCCCATATTTTTTTTACACCTTAAGCCTAAACGGCCTAGACATAAATAAAAATACATTCTTCTTAAAGAAACCCTTTACTTTAGATATCGCAAGACAATTTTATTTATTTCTAGAACGGTAACACTTTCGCTGACAGTGAACCAGATACAATAGAAGTTTTTTAGGGTTCCAAACCTCTAAGGAAAAATGGAAACATAGGATCACTTTGTTGTACGTCTATACGTCCGTCTGTCCTCGTTTATCTCGAGAACATGTGGACGTATCGAGTAGAAATTAAAACCAACATATTCAGTTCAACAGACTATTGAAGGGGTAACAAATCAAACTTGTTAATTAACGTAAAAAAGATAGGGCCGTTTATGTTGCAAAAAACGTTCTACACTCACAAGGGGATCAAAATTCATAGGGTACTTCCCGTTGATCTATAACTATGAAATTTGGCAAGTAATATCGTCTTTTAATACGAGGAAAGAAACAACTTATTACTATGCATTTGTAATTAAATCATAAAAATATAGTAGTTAGTTTTGGAAACTGAACTTCAGGAAAAACTCGGGAACACATTTAGATATCAAGTGGAAATTAAAACCATAATATTCACGTTAACAATCTCTTCAAGCTGTAAAAAAATCAAATTTCAAAATTAACGTTAAATAATGTGAGGCCATTTATGCCGCAAAAACGTATACTTCGACACTTTCAAGGAATTTGGCAAGCAATATCGTCTTGGCAAGTTTACTCCAAGTACGGGAAAAAATCTGAAAACTAGACATTTGTAATTAAATCATAAAAAAATTAGCCTTAACTTTAGGAAACTGATTTCGGGAAAACTTCGTAAAAAACTGCGAGACTTGAACTATTTATAATATTATGTACCTAGGTAGGCCTACAAATTTATGCGGAACCCTCGGTGGGCGAGTCCGACTCGCACTTGTCCGGTTTTTCAATTTCGATTTCAATCGTTTATTGCCTAAACCACAATGTAAATAAAGGTGTAATAAAAGAAATGGAGACCATTATGGACCCTGTCGGGCACAGCAACTGGATGAGAGGGGAAAGACACTTCTTTAGTTTATTTTTAAAATTATATTTTACTAATGTTAAATTATATTTTAGACAATTTAAATCTTATTTTATTGCAGGTACGTGTTTAATTGTTATAACATCTATAGCCTTTAACTGTCAGTGAATGTGTTAAGTTAAATAAATATAATACTATTTTATATCTTCATTTCTTGAAAGCCTAAAAAGCTAACTTACTTACACCGAGTTTAATATAATCTTAATGGAATCAATTTTCACCGCTGGAAATAGCTGCGCACAAATTTTTATGAAAAACTTATATTATAAGTAAAATTTTACCCCGATCTGAAATTTGGCTTTCCTCGTATTCTGAAAAGATGCAGCGTCATAGGGGTTACATCAGTCAAAGGTTTTATTCAATGGTTTAGTAGAAAGAAAAAATATGTCTAATATTTCTTATGAGTCACGCACATATGTTACATGCAATATTTCATTTTGGCACACTTTCAAAATTCAGCTTCTGAAATATCGCACATATATTTTGTAAAAAGATATGAGCGAATTTTTCCTTACATCGAACCCTCATACTCCATGTGGGGTATAGTAGGGCTTTTCCTAAATGAGGGTGATGTTTCCTGCTATTTATTATTTTAGCTAGCCTTCCGCCCGCGACTTCGTCTGCGTGTAATTAGGTTATCGCGTGGTGGCGCTATCTATCGGAATAAAAAGCATCATTTATGTTGACCTGGCTAAAAATTATCACTAAGTAATGTTTAATATAACCTAAAATAAAAAATCTAGAAATCACAGGGGCCTTATTTACGCCAAGATAACTGATAAATAAATAAATTCTGGTGCAAGAACTTAAACTAACGTAGGTACTTCACTAATAATTTAATATACTGATGACTCTTCGAAAATATCATTTATTTCCTTTGAAAACGATTTCCTTTCTATTGAATTAACGTGTCATGTTTTTAGTACTTAAGTACTTCTATATATATGTAGGTAATAAATCAATTTCAAGAACTACCTGACAGACAAATGATGAAAAGTGGAATGGAACTGAAAATAGGTTTTGTAAGGGAATAAGTCTCTAAGTAAGTATGATAAATGATATCATAAATAAAACGAAAACACTCCGAAATAAATAGAAATGAAGCCTCAAAACGACAGACAGGAAAAAACAAGTAATGTTTGGTATGATAAAAATAAAAAGACAGAAAATACTTAGTACCAATAATAATAATACTTACCCAGCTTTTAAAGAACAGAATTTATGTTCTTAAAAAGTAATTTCGTAAGTTAATCTGTCATCTTTTCTATATATATTGATAGATATTGTGTTTGATCGGCAACAAAACTAAATCGGACTTTTCGGAGTAACTAAAAGTACTTTCATTCTACTACTTACTGCGCGCGATTTTCTGCCTAAATTGTAATTATACTTAATTACCTATGTGCCAGGAAGATTACGTAACAAGCTAGATGAAACACGAGAATTTTTATTAAATTTTTATTACACTCAACGAAAATAATTGTTTGATTGTCATATTTAAACACTTTAAAACATTCAAAATATGTGAAAAATGTCTTATCCTAATTAAATAACTTTATTTTTGTCCGCGCCTTAAAAGAACAAGCTCCCAATAGTTAATAATAATATTTATATCACCAACAGATTTGCTTTAAGGTCAAAATACTTTACCTCAATTTGAGGAGAGCTTGGGAGCCTACCCATGCCCGTATTCCATTATCTTTGTTTACCAAGATTGTTGAATTTATTCAATCCCATTCAATGAGAGCCATTCATAGCTGTTGTCAAGCTGTTGTCTGATCAGTTTTACTAATATCTGTGAAAAGCCTAACTAACGATTCAGCTGTCACAATGGGTTCTAAACCTTTATCATTACAGGGTACAATCAAAAGCAAGTCAGGTTTAAGACGCTATGCTGAAAAAGTACGTACTTTTTGTTATGAAGCTATGGGACGGTTAGAGATGTTATAAATCTGGTAATAAGTTATACAGGGTGGAAAAAGGAAACATTCCTTTAATGTTTTTATTTTAAACAAAACTGCATCCTTAGATTTTTGAAATTTTTTCAGATGAGCCTTGATTAAAAGTGCTTTATCCGTCCCACTGAGTTTATAAGTTGAGTTTTCATGTGTTTCCTTGAATTTAATTTACTATGTTTGTTAGAGAGAGTTGATCCTTTTGATCGACCCTATCGATTGATGGTATAAAAGTACAGAATGTTATTTTTTATAAATTTCTGGTTCGATTCCTGGGTGTGGAAAGCGTATTTTTTCAAAATGTTTCAATGTAGTTGTGTTTCTTTAAAGAAATAAAGAAATGTTTCCTTTCAGTAAAATGAGCGAACTAAAGGATTAAAGGTAGTTCCCTTCTAGGGCCCATAGATTATTTCCAGCCTGTATATTTCTTTATACGTTTATCTAGATTTGTAAACTTTCAGAAACACGAATTTATAGTTTCGGCTCGACACTTTTTCTTTTTGAAAAGGTCCCTAAATATAAGAAAATTTAAGAATATTCTCAAATGGGGTTACATAGGTATACTATTGGAAATTGGTTTAATTAGTGGACTATAATAATAATTAGCATCGTGTAGATCCATTTCTCTTTAGATTGCTTCAGATTTTTTACTACGAAGTGATTTCGTGGTTCTTCTAATCTGCGAAATTGGTCTCGCTCCCGCGCGCGTCCTTTTCTCATTACTATCTCGCTTCAGTCTTATAGCGCCTTAACACTTGCAATACGAAAACCACCTCTATTACAAGCGACATAAGGGTGATCTAAAGGACAAGGTCTTAACTATAAAGACTGTACCATCCAATACTATTTTCCCTGTGTCGTAAAGAAATGTGATAACAGCCTTCTGTATTGCTCCATTGAAAAAGCTTTTAGACGAATAAATAATAGCAAAATATGAAGGAACGGTATTATTCCGTTAGTGTGTATCGTTTTCTCGTTTTAAATTGGATAAGGAATATATTGTGAAGGCTAAGCTATATCCTTGAGGAAGGCTTAAAAAGCAGTAACCATAATTTTTATTATTTTTTATGAAACAAACTTATAATGTGACGCCGAGGAAGGTAAACAATAAATTAGTAGAAAAACAAGAAACCGTTAAATATAAAATCTTATACTATAACTATACTATAACAAAAATACGCCGTCCAACTCACAGCCGCGTGGCATAGTACATACCGAGAACACAGGCGGCTAGTTCTTCGGGCGGTTTGAACGCCGTCATTGTCCTCAACATATTTATATATTTTTAGAGTAATAAAATTCTGTCCTCGTGTCCAGTTTCGAATATAGGTCCCAGACGAGTAGCGTTTAGCAGCATAACCTTTATTATTTTCCCACTTATGCATATTACTTTATATGTTGAGGACAATGACGGCGTTCAAACCGCCCGAAGATTTAGCCAGCGCAGTTGCCCCGCTGAATCCAAACTAATATAATAAATGCGAAATGCTTCACGCCTTTAGTGAGCAACCAATCGACTTGATATTTGGCACGGAGTAATTGAAAGGTATACTTTTCATCCCGATATTCTCACGGCAACTGGAACCACGCGATGAAACCGCGGTCGGTAGCTAATTTAAACTATAAATAGTACACACGGCAACCATTATTAAGTTATTTAGTAATCAGTAGCCATCTGCTAATTCATCTTCACGGTTATATTTCCAGTTCTATATACAAAACTCAATTGCGTTTTTTTACACTTCAAGATTTATTTTTACGGGAATACAGACTGGCAAAGTTAAGTTCGTACGGAACTTTTTTAGTTTGGAGGCATAATTATGTTGAATAATGATAATTTATTATTAGTTATACAACATTCCGATTATTAAGTAAGCTTGGCATTTTACATTGCTTGGCAAACGTATTTCTGGAAACGCCCTACTTAGTTAAATTCAATATCATTTATTCAGTCTAGGGTTACAAGCACTTATGAACTTCAAAGAAGCTACGTCACGGTTCACAAACTCTACGGCGGGAGACCTTGTAACGAGAAGAACCGACAAGAAACTCGTCAAGGGCTATTTGTCTGATCTGGGCTAGTCTGGATGTGAACAAGGCCAATGGTCCTGATGGTATACCAGCAAGGTTATTGAGGTATTGCGCACCTAAGTTGTCTCCTCTACTAACAACCTTAATCGCCTCTCCTCTCAAGACAAGTACCGAAATGCTGAAAGCTTGCCAATGTGCAGCTAGTAGGTGCCCAAAGAGGGAAGTATTGCCAACCCATGCAACGACACTTCCATACTCTGTAAGGTCATGGAAAGAGTTCTAAACAGTAAGTCGCTTTTATACCTAGAAGTCAATGACCTCCTCAGTGACCGTAAATATGGAGTTTCGCCGAGGACGATCAACTGGGGATCTACTAGTACATGTGATGCACTGCTCAAGCAAGGCCCTCGAGATACACGGCGAAGCTCTTGCCGTGTCACTTGACATTTCGAAGGCTTATGACAGCGTCTGGAGCGCAAGTCTGCTGCGCAAGCTTCCTGCGTATGGTATCCCAGCTGACTTTTGCAGTTGGATAGCCGACCACCTTCAAAGCAAGGGTGAATAGGCACCTTCGGTTAGCTTGCTCCATCGTGGATGCTGTCTTTGCTTCTGGGCTTTATTGGGATCAAAAACAATCCCATTCAACATAAAAAAAAGAAAAAAGTGAGACCTATTTGGCTGTAATAGACGTTATCAGGATACGAATACTCGATACGATACAATAAGATAATACGCAAAAAATGATCAGATGTGGACCCACCTTTAGATTTCTTTATTCACTCAGCGGCTTAGAGAGCTGAACTAGATTATCTTCCATAAGTACTAACGAAGAGCGCGGTTAGAAATAACCGTTTATATCATTTTTTTTCCTTCGACCTGTACAACTCGATTATAAGCAACGTAGAATTTTTCTCGTTTATTTGCACAGCGACTGAATTTGCTTTGCATAATAATGTTAGTATTGTTATTTTTCTGACGATTCACTTGAGTTCAGTATGACATAATGTTCAGGAATATTAAATTCAGACGTTCTTATGAGAATTGTTTAGTATCTAGATGGATAGTTATATCTTATCATATTTTTAATTTATTTAAGTAATACACACAAAATAATCTAAATAATTGTACAACGGGCATGGCTAACTTTATATT
Organism: Chrysoteuchia culmella; assembly: GCA_910589605.1. NCBI lineage: Eukaryota > Metazoa > Arthropoda > Insecta > Lepidoptera > Crambidae > Chrysoteuchia > Chrysoteuchia culmella. Next base: position 17,646,323 of record OU342653.1, read on the forward strand.
CCTTTTCTGGAAGCTTGTTTAAACTAACAAAAAAAAGCAAATCCTTTTTTGTTGTCCTATCTGCATAACTATAGCAGAGGACTAGTCAGTTTGCAATAAGTTTAATTACGCAATATCTAGAGAGTTAATTTTTATTATTTTTTTATTTTTTGCAATTTATATTGCAATTTTTATACTTGATAAATTTTAATTTGAACCCACGACCTTTGGAAATCGGGAAGAGCATTGGACCGGATTTCCAATGGTCGTGGGTTCGAGTCCCATCTGAGAATTCACTCGTGGCCGACTTGATTTTTTCCAATATTTTACTACTTAAAATTTTTCTTAAGAAGAGAATTATTATTATTGGATACGAAATATAGTCAGCTACTACTTTCTGTCGCGATAAAAATATTAGATAAAATTGAATATAATTATTGTACATCTGGAGTTCTGGAACAATGTCTAAGCTGTTACTAGTAATTTATTTACCATTGTATAACTTTGCATTTCACTCAAAAAGCTGGAGAGAAAAGCAAATCAGGGTAATAAATATAAATAAGAAATAAACATTGGTCTAATGTCGCTCAGACGGGACGCTCATCTGAGCGACATGATCCAGTAGTTTTTTTCAAGTACATTTTCTTATTTATATTTTTTACATAAATAGCATTGTAAGATGCAAAATTAAAAAGTTCTAACAAAATCAGGGGGTTTCAGCAGAAGCAATAACTATTCTGCACATAACCACTAATTTAACGTCAGTCTTCTATAATGGCTCAAAGGCACCTCCAAGAATTTTAACGAATATCAGCTATTCGCATATCGCGGTTACGGTGTGTAATTAATTGTACAGGTGTAAATTAAAGACGGTACTTGGAGGAAAAGTACCCAAAATATTAATGATAGCAAATTTTAATAAAAGGAAACATTCTTTTGTAATAAAAAATAAGCAAATTGTATTCAAAGATTTTTGATGAATAAACATGAAAATAGAACAAAAGAACATAAAAAATTTACCGGCTTAAATAAGAAAAATAACATTGTATACTTTAATTGTAGTCTTTTTTGTATTTTCAGGCTTTGTATTTAATTTAAGCAAGTGGGTTTTGAACTAAATTGACTTTTACAATTAAGATTATCGATTGGTACTATATTTTTGGCAAAGATTTATGAGAAAGTTATGCTCGAGAAACTCACTTCTTTCTTTAATAAATTTTAATAAATAAATTTTAATAAATTTTAAATAACGACCAGTACGGATTTCAGAAAAATAAGTCCACTACGCAGGCTGTTTTCAACCTTGTGAGTGAAACATTGTCAGGCTTAAATAACGGTATGTACACAACAAGCCTCTTTTTCGACATGTCAAAAGCGTTCGATTTTGTCTGTCACAAACTATTATTGTCAAAACTGGAACGATATGGCATAAGAGATGTTGCATTAAAATGGATTGAGACATACTTGCAGAATAGAATGCAATTGGTACAAGTATCTCGGTTGGATAAGAATAAGGTGGCTCAAACGTATAAATCAGAGTACAGGGAAAATCATTTTGGCGTTCCGCAAGGAAGTATACTCGGCCCGTTTTTATTCCTGGTTTATATTAATGACCTACCAAAAATAACTAATCTCCGTTGCACTCTGTTCGCTGACGACATATCGGTAGTAGTAAGAACAATAACCAAAAATCTGGATGAACATAAAATTGACATAAATAATACTATTTCATTAATTATAGACTGGCTGCATAATAATAATCTTATAATAAATCTTAGAAAAACTAGTTATCTTAATTTTAATAAAAAAACATTTGACATAATCTACCAAGGACATATATATACTTAAAAAAGAGAATACAATAAAATTTCTAGGTATTGAAATTGACCAACGATTAGACTGGAAGAAGCAAGTAGGTAGAGGTAGTATGCAAAAAAATCAATAGTTTCACTTTTGCTCTTCACAAATTGACTAAAATAGCATCTAGAAGCACTGCACTTAGTGCCTACTTTGCTTGTGTTGAGTCAGTACTCCGTTATGGGCTCATAATATGGGGAAATAGTGTTGACGTAGGTAAAGCTTTTATCTGTCAAAAGAAATGTTTGCGGGCCATATGTGGTTCTCCACCCGATGAACCCTGAAGACCTCTTTTTAGATTGCTCAAAATACTACCCTTGCCCTGTATTTACATCTTAGAGACTGCCAAATTTGTCAAATTAAATATGTCCCACTTTAAACAAGCGAAGGATGTGTACTTGCGAAACACACGGAATGGTCATCGACTGGTCTCTGCCACGGTTCCTAGGAGCACCCTTTATCGGAGAAACTGTAACTCGATGTCCATCTCAATTTTTTATAAAATTCCTGAAAGTATAAAATAATTACCCTTTAGCAGGTTTAAGACTGCATTGTATAACTGGCTTTCTGAGAGGATGTTCTATAGTGTAAAAGAATTCTTGGGTGATAATAATTAATAAACTACCTTCAACAAACAGAATTGTCTATTGAACATGTGCTGTCGGCCACGCTACGTGCCACGTCACATACATACATTAGCACGTGCGAATCAAGTTCAAACTATGTCAATTTTATTGTCGGGAATCATTAATTTTATAAATTTTACTTTTTTAACATTTTTAATAGGCTTTGCAATTTTTGCAATTTTGACATATCACTTTTGCTTTCACTTTCACTTTTTTTTCTTTTTTTTTTATTATTTATTTTACAGTATATTGAAGGTATCGAGACATGCAAATGCACAAAATGTATTTGTATTGACATTATTGTAATTGTAGACTGACATGTGAATTTAATTGTTATTGACATTAATTTATTTTATTTCTTATTTAACATTTATTATCATACATTTTTTATTTTTTTTATTGAAAATTTTAACCTATAGGAACTAACATATCAGGATAACATAAACATTTTCTGTATTTCGGATACAATAAAGTTTTAATCAAGTCGTCTTCGAATAACGTGTAAGCTTGAACGCACCCGTTAATAGATTTAGAACGTTTTGTAATTAACACTAATGAATGTGGATAGAGATCTTTACCTTAAACTTCGGAATCTCGGGTAGTCGCGTAATGTAGGCAAGCCCTTAATGGCCGCGGGGACCCGCAAACAAATTGAATCCTATCCTCAACATCAATCAATGTCCTGAGACCTTACCGTCAGGGTGCCTACGATCATCTTTCAGAGAAAACGTGCAAGATCAACTTTTGCCTCCGCAACTATTTTGTCTCTGGCATCAAGTCTACGGGCTTGTATGAGAGTACGCGCATGTAGCGGTGCGACAGCCGTGCGACTTTTATGTCCGTGGGTTTGGACGCAACTGTTGTGACGACAAAAAAGTTGCTGAGAAATCCCCGCGAGGCAACTGTTGCGACGATAAAAAGTTGCTGAATGCGGAAAATCATACAGAAAAAGTTGTCTTGCTGTCGCTCTCGTGTACTTTGAAATCTCAGGGAAAAGACGGCGACAGATACAAATTAGATACGAAGTCAATAGTTGCTCGTGTGCTGTTTCTTAGAAACCATATTGAGTCAAAAGAACGCTTTGTTCGCGTTTTGTTTTCAACACTACTGTTCAAATTCGTATCAAGACCTCCACAAAGTAAAATTTTGTTATTGCTGCCAACGAACGAATTAAAAGTGTACGTAAATAGTACGAAATAGCATCTACCATGCTATATTGAAATAATACTGTGCTAAGAGATGGCAGTAAGCCCCCAGGTTTTGGAGTTATACGATTGCAGATGAAAAGGGACGCTGTTTCTATTTTCCTTTCGCCGCCCGGGAGGAGTATCCCGGCGGCATCTCACTTACACAATGTTAAAAAATATATTTTGACCAATAGAGCGCTATTTGAAAATTTGAGTTTAATTTCAACACTACAAATACTGTGTAGACTTTCCTACATTATTAAATAGTTAGAGAAACCTATTAAAAATGTAACACGGTTTGGTTAATAACGATTTTTTATCATGATTTATTAAACAAAAAAGTTGTCATTTGTTTTAAATTGGAAATCGGAGAGGAGAGGAAATCAATTCAGTTATTTAAAATAAAATAATTTGTAGGTATTTTTATTCGTTTCGCATATTATTATTAACCCAGATGTCACTGAATTATAATATTGCATTCGAACTTAATGATTTTTGTATGCGGTTTAAAAAAATAAAAATGATGTAGTACAAAAATATGAATAAATAATTTTCTAGTGCAAATATGGAAATGTTTTGTTGTTTAAAATCAAGACTCGTAAAATTCGAAATACCTACATTTTCTTCAATATTTTTTTTATAAACTATGGGTCGTACTTATGCAATCTTTTTAAAGGACGGTAGTAAGAAGTGAGTTAAGAAGTAACGTATTATCAAGTAGCTTCTAAATATATCACGGTATGGCCTTTTGAGTCGTAATCGCTTTTGACGCTAACTTTTGAATTAACGAACGATTCCTTTGGCGTTTCTTCTTTTGATGTAAATACATATTTAACTTCGTTAACGGAAACGTATTCGAGCAAGGAAGTGGCTTGACAACTCTTCAGAAGAGTTTTCACTTTCCTAATGCGAATATTTTGTTCTTAGCAAATTTTCGAGTTGAACGGTTCGTACGATATTCGTTGTTCAAGTATTTTCAATTACGGCATATTTGCTTGGTTATTATTTACCTAATCCTAATGCGAGTTCAACAAACTTTATTCGATATCGGAACCTAGCGCTTTGTCTCTTTCGTATCCATTGACTGATGGTTACTAATTATAAATATAAATATATAAATAATTGCACACAATCACACCGATTATCTAGCCCACGTTAAGTTTCATGAAGAACTTGTGATATGGATACAAGATAACGGATAAACATACTTATATACATATTTTTAGTTTAATACATACTTAATATACATATTAAACACCCAGACCAAGACAAATAGACATGTTCATGCACACAAATATTCGTTTTGTCCGGGAATCGAACCCGGGACCGCTGGCGCAGAAGGCGGTTTTAGTACCCCTGCGTCAAACAGGTCGTCAAATTAAGCAATTGATCAATTGTTTTTGAGAACGTTGATAAAATAGGTCTTTGACTTATATCGAGATAGACGTCAAAAGTGTACCTACTTTGCGTGTAAAATTTCTGTCAAATTTGTCCAATCAACTTTGGACTTAAAAAACATTTAATAAAAAAAATTCAAACCGACTTTAAAGAGTAAAAAATAAAACTTTTGGAGTCGGTGCCAGCCAGGGCATTCTACAGTGCACTTCTATTTACTATATATTTTTTGGCCTTAGCTAGCTAGCACCGACTCCAAAAGTTTTATATTTTACTTTTTGAAGTCGGTTTGAATTTTTTTTATAAAATGTTTTTATTTCAGATTTTTTAGTTACATCATGTGCCGTTACTTACACTAAAAATCCCATACACAACAATGTCATCTAGGTAAACGACTACTTGCCAAAAGGTGATTGATATTTTTCAAGATTATGCTCTAGCTTATTAACTACTAGCCAGATCTTCGTAAAAATTATATGGGATCACACATAAACCATTTTGTTTCAGATAAAAAAAGAATTATAAAAATCTGTTAACAACTGGCGAAGTTATGGTAAAACATACATAAAAAAAACCGTCGAATTGAGAACCTCCTCTTTTTTTGAAGTCGGTTAAAAACATGATGATGAGTTCAGATTTGTCTGTAGAAATATGACATTTTATATAAACCTGGGTTGCCGTTGGCTGTACATACACTGCCTGAAATCGACGACTCTATTTCATACTGTAAAATTAATTACTCTGCTTAATTTTAGTGGCTCAATTGATAAGGCTCATTCGTTAATTACGTGGTTTAAGTTAAATTAGTAGAATGTCCAATCAGCGATATCTGGCGATTTTATCAAAATAATTATTATGAACGATTAAACCAACAAAACATTGTCATTTCAGTAACATTGTGTTGATTACAATTTGATCTAATCGAGATTTTGACCTCCGTAGAACAAAATGTGAAAGAACTATTAACTATTTTTAAATAGAAAAATATAAGAAGAAAGAGAGCATTGGACCGGATTTCCAAAGGTCGAGTCTCATCTGATAATTCACATGTGGCCGAGTTGATGTTTTCCAATATTTTTCTATTTAAAAAAATATCATAAGTATAAAAATAGCAATTCAAAAATCATAAACTAATACCTGTCTATCGTGGTCCTATTAATTTGATCTAATTGAAGTTTTGGCATTTTTAGATCGCAACACTTCTTTATGGACGCTGAAGTAAGACACATGTTTAGTATCTAATGTAAGACGACCTCAAATAAAACTCCAACAATAACACTCTCAGCACACTTTTATTGTTCGTAACTCGACACTTCAAATATAGCTTAAACTTAGAAGCAGTACAAAAACACTTTTTCAGACTACCACTCGCTACTTTGATCGTACCAACACTGACTCAATTTGCCGCCAACCGCCATAAGAAAAACATGGCGCCATCTTTTTTCTTTTCCGGAAGTTACCATTTTGGAATAACATTTCTACTCTCGTAGTCAATTGCTGGTATTATAATTGTAATGAATAACATTAAATGATTGTGCTAATAAATTGTAAAAATTAGAAATTAACCAGAGAACCTTACACTAATAAATAAAATAATAATAAATACAAAAACACCAAATTACTAGCCCACGTTAAGTTTAATGGATGGATGGATTCTAGTTAACGGATAAGCATACTTGTATACTTTTGTGTAAATACATACCTACATAATGTACATATTAAACACCCAGACAAGACAAATAGACATGTTCATGCACACAAATATTTGTATTGTGGTCCGGGGATCGAAACCGGGACCTCTGGCGCAAAAGGTAGGTATAGTACCCCTGCGCCAAACAGGTCGTCATTTAATGTCTGTAAAATATATATTTTTAAGGCGCTACTCAGATATAGCTTTATTTGATTAGATTAGATTATACTTTTTGATATAAAACTATAGCACGGTTACAGTTGTTACAAATCTGGTAATAACATATATATTTCTTTATACCTTATCTAGATTCGTATAGTTTCAAAAACACGATTTTATGATTTTGCCTCAACACTTTTTCTTTTCGAAAAGATCTCTAAAGAATACGAAAATTCAAGATTTTTCTTAAATGGGGTTACTTACATTATTGGAAATTGTTTTAATAAGTGGACACCAATAATATTTAGGATCGTATAGAAGCATTTTTTTTAAATCGCTGTAGTTTTTTAATACGAAATGATTTTGTGTTTTTTCGCCTAATCTGCAAAATCGGTCTCGCTCCCTTGCGCGTCGTTTTCTTATTGCTATCTCGCTTTAGCATATTTTTTTTTAGTTTCGCCTTAAATAACTAGGTTAATTATGGTTATGCTTTGTTTTTAAAAGATAGCGCGAGTGTGCCTTTTTTATAGTGAAATTGAATCAACGTCCATGCGGCCAAAATCGCAGACTGCCGCTTGTAAAATAAATATGGTTGTCTGTTTGTTGGTTTTCACTTCTGAACAAACAATGGTTCAGAAGTGAAAACTGAAGTGATTTGATTTGCAAAACTGACACAGGCTTCGTCGGAAAATGACAATGTCAGACAGTAAAACAGTGTCTCAAAATGATATTTTATTTACCCCTTTTGCACACCGTCCAGTGGACCGCGAAACTATAAGGAATATTCAACTTAGAGTGAGCCTGAATTTGATTCCGCCCTGACACCGCGTTTCACGGCGATGTCGGTGTGAAGAAAGCGAACTAAATGATAAAAAATATTTCTCCTTCTTACTGGAGCCTTGCAGCCCACATCAACTACATACCTCCGTCCTGGTAAGGCCTACTGCGCTGAACCTTTGGCACCCGCTGCGGGTCTCGACGTAACGAGATTAAATAAAATTGCAGTTGCGCACGACAGACGACGCTTACATTTTTAACAATGTAATGGTGGCCGCGCGGCCTCGACGATACCAGTGGGATGATTATCAACTCTGTTTCTATTAGTTCTCCAATGAAATTAATGTAATTGTATCCTTCAAGTCACTTTTGCGATTATGTATGTACAATTAGGCAAGTTGAAATTTCAATTACAATCCATTGCAATTTTGACTTATCTATAGAAATTGTTCGCATGGAGCACCGATCATGTACCTAAGCTTTTACGGCAATCAAAGTGACGGCTTGGATTTGCAGTAATTTTCATAGCAATGGAAACAATTCAGACCTTGTTTCTTATAATCAAAAATATGTTTTTTTCATTCAAAATCTTTTTTTCTTGTATAATAATACTTACAAAGTTTTATCTTATAAAATAAGCAGTACACAAGATACTGCTGCTGTTTTAAGCCCCGTGCTAATAAAATAGTACTCGTAAAAAGATTTTTTTAGTCATTTATTAAAATTCTCAAAACTTATTAAATTTTAATAAAAGTCGGAGGAGCTCGGTGGCGTGATATTACCGTTTAAGAAACTTTCATATTGGTCGATCACGGGATGGGTGACCAAAATTTACTATCGAGTTCTACTGTTCTTCGGAAGGCACGTTTTAAGTCGTTATCCCGTTTGTATTGTAGTCGCGTAAAAGCCACTAATCCGCATTGGGCCCGCGTAGTGAGATGAGTCATGGCCCATTCTTATAATCCATCAATAAGGGGGGCCAGTGCTCAAGCAGTGTGGTCATTAAAATGACTGGGGATGATAACGAATAAAAATCATAGGATCCAAAGGTGGGTTTAGAATTTCGGAGAAGATATTTCAACAACCTTATTACAACCAAATAATGCGCTTTAAACTCCCAAATTACAATTTTATTTTAATACCTTGACTTAGCATTGTTGAAAATACATATTATTTACCCAGTAACTATTTATTAATCTGAGATATTAAACTCGTATTTAAAGAAATATAACACGAAAATTATTGTTCACAATGATCGAATTTTAACTTATTTAATAAGTCATATTTTTGTTTTTTTATACTGTGTAATAACGAGCAAAATGTGGATGACTTATCTAGTATCTATAAAAAATCTGTGTTATAATGGTGATAAATTATGAACGTTCCGTAATACATAACGTGGCATCGCAACACTGACTTTATAAATAAGTCGTATTATCCGTATTTCTCAGCAACTTCATGTTAGAGTATAGTTTATCTATTCTGTGGTTTTATCGATAGCAAGTGGGTGGCAATTGAAACATAGACGTTTAGGTAATCGCATTTCATCGATAGAAATTGTAAGGTGTTAGTTACAAAATGTTCATATGAATAAGTTCAATTAAAGTTAGCTAATCAGTCTCGTCGTCGTCGTCTTAGCCATATAACACTTACTGCTGGATATAGGCCTCCCCCAAAAGGGGGGGTTTGCCATAATCGCCACGCTTGGCAGGCGGGTTGGCGATCGCAGTATGGCCAAGTATGTAGGAGACGCTGCTGCGTCTCCTGAAGGGATACCCACGATACCCACGGGATGAGTGCTATTCTAAGCCGACACTACACAGCTAATCAGCCTAAGGGTTAATAATTTTTTCACAAACATGCTTGAAAATATTACCATTATTGTGCCGCACGCCCCGCTCGGATTTGGCAGTGGACTGTATCGTTGCGGAGGGCGAGACGTACGGTTTTTCGAACTGGGTGCTGGGTTGCGAAGTAAAACGCAGAGGAGCTTGTTGTACCAGGAACTAGGAGAGCTTGCTTGCTGTCTCTTTCAGAGTCTTGAGGCGAGAGTGGGACAAGTGATGATCCGTAGCCATAGAAACCCGACTCTCACTAAGCTACTTAAAGGCAATACCATATAGAGAGCCGCGCGCAAGCTCACTAGTTTTCAACTTTATTTATCTCATTTTATCTATGCACATACGACGTTTCTTATCACTAACAATTCCTTATCAGTCACAATATTACATGTTACATATTAAAATATTCTAAAAAATTATTGCTATCAAGTTAAGTTACATTTTCAATACTACGTTCAATACTATTTCTAATCTACCTATAAATCGTTTTGGGAAATGAGAAAACACACGAAAAAATATACTTTATTTCTTAATATCTTATCAGCTATTTACTTAACTCTTATGTATCATACCTTATCGTGAAGGTCTAATTAGCCGCTATGTGCGTAACATCAATTTATCAACATGGGATAATTTATTTGTAAATACCTACTTTATAAATACCTACTGCATAAAACTTTCATACAAACTAGTACAACACGAACAAGCTTTACAATACACGAAAAACACTAACTGCAAATATTATCGACTAAATACATTCCAAACACAAAGAAACTTATTATTATACTATAAAACACTAATAGACAACGAATTCAATAGATTTTACACTTATAACTAGCCACGAAATTTCACATCACAATACAACTTTATTACCACAATTATTAGTCACTGTCTATTGTTCACTTTATTGCACTATTCTGCCGGCCGTCCCGAACAATTATTTTGACAACCTTCTTCGAGATAAATCGATATTTTTGTACTGGCCACATACATGCGAGCAGCGGCCGGCAAAAGTTGTATGAAAATCCATATCTGTCGTGTAATTTAAAAATGGAACGATCTTTTACTCCTAAATATGACAACCAAGGAGGTAACTTATCAAAGGTTTTATTTAAATTTCGAACTGGCTTGCAAATAGAAAGCTGTTTTAGAAAAAAAAAGACGGGTTGCACTCCGGGAGTGCCGGCAGAAGTGAAAACTTGATTATTAACGTTGAGCATGTTTGATATTTTGGAATGGTTAGGGAATAATTTTGCACCAATTGCTTTATCAGTATAAAAGTACTATCATTTATGTGGTAGAATACAATATTCATTTATTGCGCTATCGTACACAAACATGACAAACCATATTAAAGTGAACGTTAAGTTAGGTAATAAGATATAAGAAAACATTAGTTATTATAGAGAATCGAAAAATATATATTGACAATAAAACAAGAGACAAGTAAAAGACATTATCAACAGTCTGTCGCTAAGCAACCGAGACCATAGTCAACCTGTCACCTCAACATTCTCCATCCGTCCTACGCTTTTTCGATCAGGTCACGTGTCCTGACGCGAGTTTAAGATTTTATACCCATTACAGAAAATGTGCTCAACGCCGCTAAAGAAGTTTTCACTTCAAAAAAAACAACAAATGAACACTAACGTGGGACAAAATATTGTAGTTCGTTGTTCGTCTAATTTTGAAAAGTAGTTTTAATTTCCGCGAATTATTTGAGAAAAGTACTATGCAAGCCTTGGCCACAATTAGGCATTGATGGACTTACGTATGTATTTGTATTTACACGTTCGCCCATCAATGTTTTTTTTGCTGGCTGCTGCAATAATGTACTATAATCATACCTAGTGTTACCGGTCACAGCTTAATTGGCTTCCCATTCGTCAGCGCAGACAGCTAAGGTTGCTCTATCTATACAATGTACTCTATTCTTACAAATCCCCATTTTCGACTACTTGAAGTCCAATTTTCAGTTTCTTTGCGACACTCATGATCGCCATCTCTGCTCCTCTAACTTTCTTCCTCACCACTCCCCTTTTTTATTCTGGCTATTTGTCAGAGTCTTTCACACCGCATGCTTTGCATCTCTGGAACTGTCTTCCTGGCACAGATCAGGAGATCTACTAATAAATTTTCCTTCAAAAGGAATATACGCGCTTTTCCTTTGGACAGCTTCAGTTCGTAGATTGAAATTTATCGGCATCATCTTATATATTTCATAATTGCTGAATATTCCATAATTGTAACAATACTTTTATGTATTAAATTATGATATTATTTGTATTATGTTTATAATATATAATGTAGATATTTATTTTATTTACTATATGTTCGGGACGGCCGGCAGAATAGTGCAATAAAGTGAACAATAGACAGTGACTAATAATTGTGGTAATAAAGTTGTAGTGTGATGTGAAATTTCGTGACTAGTTATAAGTGTAAAATCTATTGAATTCGTTGTCTATTAGTGTTTTATAGTATAATAATAAGTTTCTTTGTGTTTGGAATGTATTTAGTCGATAATATTTGCAGTTAGTGTTTTTCGTGTATTGTAAAGCTTGTTCGTGTTGTACTAGTTTGTATGAAAGTTTTATGCAGTAGGTATTTATAGAGTAGGTATTTACAAATAAATTATCCCATGTTGATAAATTGATGTTACGCACATAGCGGCTAATTAGACCTTCACGATAAGGTATGATACATAAGAGTTAAGTAAATAGCTGATAAGATATTAAGAAATAAAGTATATTTTTTCGTGTTTTCTCATTTCCCAAAACGATTTATAGGTAGATTAGAAATAGTATTGAACGTAGTATTGAAAATGTAACTTAACTTGATAGCAATAATTTTTTAGAATATTTTAATATGTAACATGTAATATTGTGACTGATAAGGAATTGTTAGTGATAAGAAACGTCGTATGTGCATAGATAAAATGAGATAAATAAAGTTGAAAACTGGTGAGCTTGCGCGCGGCTCTCTATACGGTATTGCCTTTAAGTAGCTTAGTGAGAGTCGGGTTTCTATGGCTACGGATCATCACTTGTCCCACTCTCGCCTCAAGACTCTGAAAGAGACAGCAAGCAAGCTCTCCTAGTTCCTGGTACAACAAGCTCCTCTGCGTTTTAATTCGCAACCCAGCACCCAGTTCGAAAAACCGTACGTCTCGCCCTCCGCAACGATACAGTCCACTGCCAAATCCGAGCGGGGCGTGCGGCACATTTTGGTCCATTGCGAGCCGAATATCGAAGAAACGCAGAAGCCATGCCTGTCACAAGATCGACCAGCGGAGGAAGGAGCCACCGTGAAGAGGCCGGGAGTGAGGACGCCACCGCGTCAAATCCGTCATCGGGGACCACCGAGTCCGGGACCACTATGGAGTCCACCACGGGGACCAGCGAAGCGACAACCACCGTAGTGCCGACCGCAGACGTCGCACTATCTCCGATACCGCAAGTCGCCGTTGGAAGCGCCGCCGCCGCCGCCGCATCGAACGCCGCCGCCGCCGCCACGCCGTCCCACCGAAGCAAGAAGTTAAGGAAGGCTCAAGCAATCGAAGAAGAATTAGCTTTAGAGCAAGAAATATTAGAAATGAAGATCGCGCTAAGCATTGTAAAGAAGAAACGCTTAGCAAACCGTGTTGCCGAAGAAGATAAAGAAGATAATACGTCACACATCAGCGAATCCGACGCCGATGTGAATGAACGAGTCCGATCGTGGATAGAAGAGTCCACACCATTGGCAATTAGCGACAAGCCGCATTGCCCCGCCGAGTCCGCCGCCCCGCCGTGTCCGCCGCCGCACCCGCCGAGTTCGCCGCCGTGTCCGCCGCCGAGTCCGCCGCCGTGCCTGCTTTCGTAACTGGAGGAACTACATGTCCACGAGTACAACCAGTCGCCGTTACGAACAGCATTGAGAAGATGACGTCCGCCGAGCCTGCCGTCGTAACTGGAGGAACTACGCGTCTACGAACACAACCAGTCGCCGTTACGAGCAAGATAGATGAGATAACACCGCCGTGTCCGCCATGTTCATCGCCGAATCCGATCAATGTAGAAATCGGGAACATTAAGGAAGCCGTCATCGCCCTAGCCGAGCGCTCTCTACGTCCGCACATGCACAGCGCGTCCTCCGAACTACCTAAATTCGGGGGAGCCTTTCAAGAATGGTTCGCGTTCAACACCGCCTATGAAGAAACCGCCGCGCACCACTCACCACTTGATAACAAATCAAGACTAAGAAGATGTCTCTACGGCCGCGCCAGCACCGTCGTCAACAGCCTACTGAGCAGCATCCAGAGCACACCGGAAGACATCATGAAAACCTTGGAGTGGAACTTCGGAAGAGCGGAAACCATAGCAACGCACGAGCTCGAACGACTACGAAACCTACCGAGAGCGGGCGACGACCCAAAGGACCTTATTTCGATGACGTCACGAGTCAAGGACGCCGTCGAAGCGCTGCAATCATTGAAGAAACAACACTCGCTGTACAACGACGAAGTGGCCAGAACGATAGTAAAGAAAATGCCAGGTTCAGTACGCTACCGATGGTATGAAACGTGTCAAGAAATGACAGAAGAAGATCCGCCGCTCGTCCAAATTAAGAAGTTTCTACTTAAATACGTGGGAGGATGCGCCCAGTACGCCGACCCCGAGATTGCGAAAAATGAACATAAGCCAGCGCCGACGTCGTATCAACAACAAAGAAAACACCGAACATTTGCGACTCAAGACGCCGAAGAGAGCGAGACAACACTGCACGACAGAGATAGAAGATCGCCGTCGTACGGGGGGAGAAAATATTATGAAGAGAGGGGGAAGAAAGAAGAGCGAGACAGAAAATATATTATCTGCGAAGAGAAACAACACAATATTCGAGAATGCAAGAAATTCAACGAAGCGGATATAGATAGAAGATGGGACTTAGCGAAACAACATCAATTGTGTTTCCGTTGCCTGCGTTTTAGAAACAAGTCTCACAGCTGCAACATGAACCGCTGCAACATAAATGGGTGTCCGGCGCGACACAACCGAATGCTACATCGCGAAAAGAAAACTGAAAATGTGAAAAAAGAAGCCGAAACAGTCACTACAACGTGGACAAATATGAAGTCGAAGTCGTATCTGAAGATGGTACCTGTACGGGTGTCTGCACCGGCGGGAGAGATTGATACGTGGGCGCTACTGGACGACGGGTCAACAGTGACATTAATCGACAGCAACCTCGCTGACGCCATCGGCGCGCGGGGACCGATCGACCCACTCCATATAGAAGCGATTACAGAGAAGAATTTGAATGCGTCCCGCTCTCGTCGAGTTACAGTTACACTACGCCGCAACAACGCCGTGGAAAAAATACACGCACGCACCATCGACCGCCTACGCCTGTCACCACAACAAGTCAGTGCGAAGGACATCGAACGCTGTCAACACCTGCGCGGGATCGAAGACCACATCAAGTACCCGCACGCGGAGCCCAAAATCCTGATCGGTCAAGACAACTGGCACCTACTGTTGGCTGCAGAGGTACGAAAAGGGCACCGCGACCAGCCGATCGCGTCATTGACGCCACTGGGTTGGGTGCTACACGGCGCGCACACACGTTCCATCGGCCAGCGTGTCAACTATGTACACCACCTGAAGGCCATCGACGAAAACATGGATGAACAGCTGAGACAACACTTCGCGATCGAGAACATGGGCATTGAACCCAAGAAGCCGTCCACTGACCCTGAGCAGCGCGCATTGAAAATCTTAGAAGAGAGTACCGTACAGCGCGCCGATGGCCATTACGAAGTGGCGCTACTGTGGAAGAGCGACGCCGTGACCATGCCGGAAAATTATGAAAATGCCGTGCGCCGCCTCCACTCCGTGGAAAAGAAGCTTGAAAAAGATGAAAAACTAAAGAAGAAATATAGTGAACAGATGGAAGCATTGATCGAGAAAGGCTACGCCGAACCCGCGCCCGAAAAGCGGGAGGTTGGCAAATCGTGGTATTTACCGCACTTTGGAGTAACAAATCAAATGAAGCCCGACAAGCTACGCATCGTGCACGACGCCGCCGCCCGCACCGGAGGGACATCGTTGAACGATCAGCTGTTATCCGGTCCGGATCTACTACAATCACTTCCGGGCGTACTTATGCGCTTTCGTCAACACAAGATCGCCGTGTCCGCCGATATAGCGGAAATGTTTATGCAAGTGAAGATTCGTGAAGAAGATCGAGATTTTCTACGATATATATGGAAGAACCAAGAATACAGAATGACTTCACTCATATTCGGAGCAACATGTTCACCGTCGACCGCAATATTCATAAAAATAAGAACGCGAGCAAGTTCCAAGAAAAATACCCAGAAGCCGCCGCAGCGATAGTGAAAAACCACTACGTCGACGACTACCTCGACAGCTACGAAACCGAAGAAGAAGCTGCGCGCATAGCAACACAAGTACGAGAAATACACCGGGGCGCGCGACTTGAATTAAGAAAATGGGCGTCGAACTCGCCACCAGTATTGAAACAGCTGATCGACGACGAGGGGTCAACGACCGGAGATAAGAAAACATTGGCGGACGGGGCTAGCAGCGAACGCGTGCTGGGACTAGTTTGGAGGCCGGACACCGACGAGCTGGCATTCAACCTGGATCTCGCACGTATACCGAAAGAAATGTTGAATCGAGCTGCACCAACGAAAAGAATCGCGCTGAAGATAGTTATGTCACTCTACGATCCGATGGGGCTCGCCGCGCCAGTGACAATAAAAGCCAAACAAATACTACAAGAAGTGTGGCGCCGCGGCACCGAATGGGACAATGACCTCGACAGTGACCTCAGTGAACAGTGGCGAGAGTGGATGTTACACCTCGAAAACCTACGCTTCGTGTCCGTACCAAGAAGATACCTACACTACAGCGACGCCGTGAACCTACAGTTGCACACGTTCGTCGACGCTAGCGAAACCGCGTATGCCGCAGCGATATACTGGCGCGCGGTCACTCCAGAAGGTCACGTGACACTCACCTTAGCAATGGGAAAAGCTAAGGTCGCTCCACTGAAGCTAACATCGATACCACGCCTCGAGCTACAAGCAGCCGTAATGGGAAGCCGCATGGCCGCGGCAGTTATAGAAGAGCACGACCGCAAACCCGACTCCAAAACATACTGGACAGATAGTAAAACCGTTCTTACTTGGGTGAAAACCGGATCGCGCTCATACAAACCGTTCGTCGCGCATCGCATCGCCGCCATTGAAGAAAACACCGCTGTACACGAGTGGCGGTGGGTACCTACGAAACTAAACGTCGCGGACGACGCGACCCGAGACGTGCCGCAGGACTTCACTAGTGCACACAGATGGTACGCCGGACCGAGCTTTCTACAGAACGACGAGTCAGAGTGGCCAACAGAACGAGTAAAACCGGGGGAGCCAACGGGTGAAGAAAAGTGTACGTACACACGAACAGCTGATTCAAGAAAAATAAGTGAATGTGTTCCCGACCCCGAAAACATATCGAAATGGCTTATATACCTACGAGCTACGGCGCGAGTGCTACAGTTCATCGACCTCTGCAGACAGAAAAAAGAAAAGGTCAACTACAAAAGAACGAAGAAAATCGAAAAAGGCGATAAGGAATACAAAATAACAACTGATAAGAAAACAGTTGATAAGAAGTTACGCAACGCGACGCCATCTACCGGAAAAAATGTGCAACGACGTTATCACCACATTGATAACGCATATCTACGTCGTGCAGAAGATTTGATAGTTCGTGCAATACAAGAAAGTTGTTTTTCGAGTGAAATAGAAGAATTGAAGAAAGAAAAGACAGTTTCAAGAAATAGTCGTCTCTACGCGCTCGCCGTAACTTATGAAGATAACATAATAAGAGTGAAGAGCAGAATAAGCGCAGTTCGCGACGTCACCGCGACGGTGGCGCCACCCGTGACCGACGGCAACGACCGAAGAGTGAAACTGTATATAGAAAATGTACATAGAAGATTATCGCACGCCGGGGCAGAAATGACAATCAACGAGTGCCGACAACATTATTGGATTTTACGTCTACGGCCCGTTACAAGAAAAATAGTCAACGAGTGTGTGTTGTGTCGCATAAGAAGAGCACAACCGTCGCAGCCATCTACTGGGTACCACCCACCGAGTCGACTCGCACATCACCAGCGGCCATTCACCTACACAGGGCTCGACTACTTTGGGCCACTGACCGTCACCGTGGGCCGCACGCAGCAGAAGAGATACGTCGCGATATTTACGTGCCTAACTACCCGGGCCGTACATCTGGAAGTAGCGGCATCACTCAGCACCGACTCGGCGATCATGGCGCTGCGGCGCATGATATCTCGACGGGGGTGTCCGACGGAGATATGGTCGGACAACGGGACCAACCTGCACGGCGCCGACAAGGAGCTGCGCCGCGCCATCGACGAAGCCACACACTCAGAAGCAGAGAAGAAGATGATCAGCTGGCGCTACATACCACCTGGGGCCCCGTTCATGGGGGGCGCCTGGGAACGCCTGGTCCGATCAGTCAAGGTCGCACTGGCAGCCACACAGCAGAGTCGCCATCCTACAGAAGAGGTACTGTCGACACTACTCGCAGAAGCGGAGTACACAGTCAACAGTCGTCCGCTCACACATGTCTCCGTGGACCACCAAGACGAAGAGGCCCTCACTCCAAACCACTTCCTGCTGGGCGGGTCAGCTCTGACACCCGCACCCGGCAGCTTCTCCGACGGGGACCTCATCGGGCGCGCCAACTGGCGCGCGTCTCAACGTCTCGCCGACCTATTTTGGGCGAGGTGGCTACGCGAGTACCTACCGGAGCTCCAGCACCGGCGGGAGCCCCACGGCAAGGGCCCCGCACTGCAGCTGGGCGACCTGGTCCTCATCGTGGACAACACGCTACCACGAAACACCTGGCCCCGTGGAATGGTAACGGCGACCTTCCCGGGGACCGACGGCGTGGTACGAGCGGCGGACATCAGAACGAGAGGCGGCATCCTTCGACGGCCAACAAAGAAGCTGGTCATCATCCCCACGGCAACGGCGGCCGACCCTTCACCGACAACTGGATGTAACGACGGCGGCGGCGCCGGCGTTACACGGCGGGAGAATGTTCGGGACGGCCGGCAGAATAGTGCAATAAAGTGAACAATAGACAGTGACTAATAATTGTGGTAATAAAGTTGTAGTGTGATGTGAAATTTCGTGACTAGTTATAAGTGTAAAATCTATTGAATTCGTTGTCTATTAGTGTTTTATAGTATAATAATAAGTTTCTTTGTGTTTGGAATGTATTTAGTCGATAATATTTGCAGTTAGTGTTTTTCGTGTATTGTAAAGCTTGTTCGTGTTGTACTAGTTTGTATGAAAGTTTTATGCAGTAGGTATTTATAGAGTAGGTATTTACAAATAAATTATCCCATGTTGATAAATTGATGTTACGCACATAGCGGCTAATTAGACCTTCACGATAAGGTATGATACATAAGAGTTAAGTAAATAGCTGATAAGATATTAAGAAATAAAGTATATTTTTTCGTGTGTTTTCTCATTTCCCAAAACGATTTATAGGTAGATTAGAAATAGTATTGAACGTAGTATTGAAAATGTAACTTAACTTGATAGCAATAATTTTTTAGAATATTTTAATATGTAACATGTAATATTGTGACTGATAAGGAATTGTTAGTGATAAGAAACGTCGTATGTGCATAGATAAAATGAGATAAATAAAGTTGAAAACTGGTGAGCTTGCGCGCGGCTCTCTATACGGTATTGCCTTTAAGTAGCTTAGTGAGAGTCGGGTTTCTATGGCTACGGATTATCACTTGTCCCACTCTCGCCTCAAGACTCTGAAAGAGACAGCAAGCAAGCTCTCCTAGTTCCTGGTACAACAAGCTCCTCTGCGTTTTACTTCGCAACCCAGCACCCAGTTCGAAAAACCGTACGTCTCGCCCTCCGCAACGATACAGTCCACTGCCAAATCCGAGCGGGGCGTGCGGCACACTATATATAATCTTACTATATAAACTCATTTGCAAAAAAAACGGGCACCTAAGCAATGAACCATTTCAAATGTTAATATTGCTTTGTTTTCATAATTATAGGTAGTTTTATCCTCACAATTTGGTAAATTAATAAGAAAATAATCGTTTTCATCAGTATTTCATAAAATTTAGATACAATTTATGGGAAATAATGCTAATCCTCGCTAGTAGTGTATGTTCGCTAGTAGTGCATATACTCATGAAGTAAAAATAAAAAAGTTTTTTTGTTTGTTTTTCTTTAATAAAGTAAAAGCAGATAAATGTTTAGTATCGAGTGTGACCCCCTCTAGCTAAAATCACAGCTTGAATTCGTCTGGGCATGCTAGCAAGTATATCCCGGATACTTGCTTGCGGAATACGTTCCCACTCCGCAGTAATCACATTCTTCAGCTCTCTGATGGTCTGCGGAGCCGGGTGTACAGATCTCACACGCCGTTTCAGAACGTCCCAGACATGCTCAATGGGATTGAGGTCGGGACTTCGAGCTGGCCAATCCAAACGACGAATGCCGACCTCTTGCACATACGCATTAACATCGCGGGATCGGTGGGCGCGAGCATTGTCGTCCATAAAAATCGAGTCTTCACCTAGAGCGGCCAATGCGGGTTGTGCATGAGGAATTAGAACTTCCGTTATGTATCGATGCCCAGTCAGTGAGCCGTTTTCAATGAAGACTAACTCTGTACGATCCATTGAATTTATTCCTGCTCAAAACATAACAGAGCCCCCACCATAAGGTGTGATTTCTTCGAAACATGCCTCTGCAAAGCGTTCTCCTTGTCTTCTTAGTACTCGCCGACGTCGATCTTCACCGAACAGAGATATCCTGGCTTCATCAGAGAACAAAACCTTATTCCAATCTTCTTGAGTCCATGATTCACAATTTCTAGCGAACCTAAGCCTGTGAACTCTGTGCTCACGGAGTAATTTGGGGCCGCGGGCCGGGCGGTGACTGCGTATATTGGCAGCGAGAAGCCTCCTCCTGACCGTCCATAGACTAATATGCACATTTCTTACTTCTTGGAGGTTGTTCTTAAGATCCACATACGAAGATTTGCGATTTCTCAATGTGCGACTCACAAGAAAACGATCATTCCGTGGTTGGGTACATGGTTTTCTTCCAGAACCAGGCCTTCTCTCGACGGAACCAGTCTCCTGATATCGCTGCCAGGTCCTTTGGACTGTCGAGCGACTAACATTTAGCCTCCTAGCCACGAAACATTGGCTGCAACCCTCTTCAAGCAGCGCGATAATTTTGGTAGCTTTTACCACTTTATCTACCATTTTTGATACAGCCAAACAGCAATAAATAAAGCTTTGACAGTCAAGGATATGAAATTAATCGATAAAAATTTAATAAAAGTTATGAAAGTCGATGTTAACTTCTGGAAGTTCGCGCCAAAAATGTAAGATAAAAAGGGGTTTTCGGTAAAAATGAGCATCAAATGAAAATTTGAATTTAGAACGTACTTTTTTAAATACCACAGCATTTTTAAAACTGGCCAGTAACGTGTACAAACGATTGAAACCTTTTGGTATTGTATCTTTTTAAAGATGAATGAAAATCAAAACCGCCCGTTTTTTTTGCAAATGAGTGTATATATAAATATTTATCTATCGATGTATTTAGAGATCATTTTATTTCATAATTTGTACTGCATTCGTCGATATGGGTTTGCCCAAAGGTTGACTGGCAGAGAATACTTATAGTATTAAGTCCGCCTTTGTGCTTTATATTAACGTATTTGTACAAAAAGTTAAATAAATAAATAATAAAATAAGAAGGCATCATACAAGAAGCTAAACATTTAAAAAAATAACACTGAATCAACCAAAACAGACACTTGACAACAGCTTTTCAACCTCCTCCCTATTTGTTCGAAACCATCATTGCAACAGTAAATAATTGAACATCCATCACGAATCTTACCCTAATAAAAAGTTTCGTTTGTACCGTAAAACAGAAATCTCCAGAACTTTGTGAGAAGAATAGAAAGGCTTTTTTACGAGAAAACAATAAAATAAAGATAACTTGTTTTGTGTGAGTATATTCTTTACTGCTTCGTGGATCGCGCCGAACGTAATCATGCGTACTTCCGCAGTATAAAGATACATACAGTATTTTATCTTCCTACAAATGTCCGAGTAATACTCGACGCGCCTCATCAAAAATTGTTTCTCATTTTGTATTTGAAATACAAAATGTATTTTCAAAATACTTTTTTAAAAATAAAATACTTTCACGACTCTAATTCTCATATCATAAATTCGAAGCGCTCATGGCTGCGCATTTGTTAAGCAAAGTTCGGCCCTGTCAGGTGTCGGATGGGTGACCGTAAAGTGGCATTACAAATGAGCGCTTCAGTGCTTCGGAGGGCACGTTACACCGTCGGTCCCGGCTGTTGTCATTTGATTACAGTCGTTAAGTCAAATCGGAGGCCATATGGGTGGCTTGATAAACTCTGACACCAGAGGTGGCCACTAACCCTCACTCGATAAGAAGAAGAAGGAACGAGTTTGAACGCTTTATGAACTTGACATTTGCCATTTTTAATGTCCCCACTGCTGGGGCACTGTCATTCCTTAAAGATGGATAAGGAGAATGGGTCATATGATGACCCACCACGTGGGTCCAATGCGTGGGCTTCTAACGACTACAAATTCAGCCGGAACTAAAGCTCAACGTGCCTACCGAAGTACGGAGGAGCTCGAGATAGTGAATTTCTATCCACCCATACCGTGACCGACCATTGCGAAAGTTGCTTAACCTTAACAATCGCAGGCCGAGCGCGCAAACCACTGCGCCACGGGCTCCTAATCAACTCAATAGCGAAATTTTTAAATAGATACCGAAATTTTTAACCGCCTGTGATCTAGTGGTTATACCACCGGTATAATACCCAGTGCCGTGTGGTGACGGCCTAAGAGTACAAGTGTCACCACTCCCTTACATGCCTGGGATGTCGTAAGAGTCGACTAAGAGGCTTGACGCATTGAAAGCCTGTGCGAGAGAAGGAAAACTTGAAACAAACCCTCTACCAACCCGTCTGGCCAGCGTGGTAGCAGTAGGCTAATAACCTCCTTTGAACGCCACAATAGGCGTGAGTTAGGAGTGGCCTATGTCCAGCGTCCACAGGCTGATAATGGACCATACCCAGAGGTCCTGGGTTCTATTCCCAGTGGGTGTGAAAACTGCTGAAAACTTAACTCCGGTAATCAAACAATAACCAATTTGCAAACAAACAGTTCCGTTCTGTACCTACGAATTTGTTAGAACACACACAGCGACAACACCATAACATTTTAGTTTCACGTGAATGTTTTCATTTTGTTTGACAAAACTTGTCGAAAATTATTTTACATTTTGCAAATACAAAATATGACCGAAAAAGTGTTTCAAATAAAATACAAATTTTAAATACAAAATGGAAATAGGTATTTTGTATTTAGTGTTTTGAATTTTAAATAGAAGTACTTCCAAAATATCACCTCTCTGGCAGTAAGCGAGTGGTAATGGCTAATCTATGTTGGCGGGCAACCCTATCACGTATTGCGTACCGCACGGCTGGCATTAATGATAATTAACTTTTATCAAGAAAGAGTCGTAAACGAAATACTGTATGTTTCTTTATGCTGTGGTACTGGCTGTATCGAAATTTTTTTTGTGGACTTTTTTGGGTAACAATGAAACTGAATTTTATTTGGATAACAGTTTATTGAAGGCTTTATTGAGGCTTTTGGACCGCAATCATGTGTGTGCGTATAAATTACAAACGGAATGAAATATTTTGACTATTGTTGTGTTCCGGCAGTTAAGTACACTCAGAAGCACGTCTACCCGGCCCTTCCGTTATTTTCATACAAACATGCTCATTTTGCGACTCCATAACTAAAAATGTCAATAAACATAGTGTATAATTTCCCGATTTTTAAATATGTAAAGAAATCGTAACTTTATTTAGCTAAATGTGTAAACAGCTTTAAAATACCTACTCGTATATACGAGTATATTAATAAAAATATAAAATAATAATCAAGACAGATAAGTAAAATCCTATTCTTAAACAACACACTAATCTAAAAAAAACCGGCCTAGTGCGAGTCGAACTCACGCACCGAGGGTTCCGTAAAATATTTTTTATTATATGATGTAACAAAAAATTTACGGTTTTCGCAATTTTTTCTATAAGACGTTACTTCGTTCCAAATTTCAAGATTCTAAGTTCACGGGAAGTACCCTGTAGGTTTTGCTTCCCGTGCGAGTTTCGAAAATTTGCGGCATAAACGGCTGTATCTTTTGATTTCTTTGGCTTAGAAGTTTGATTTTTTTTCACAGCTCCAAGGGACAGTAGACCTAAGTATTAGATATAAATTTCAGTTGGATACCTCCACGCGTTCCTGAGAAAAACGGTCTTGCCAGACGGACGGACGGACGGACAACGAAGTGATCTTAAAAGGGTTCCGTTTTTCCTTTTGAGGTACGGAACTCTAAAAATCAGCTTGTATTGATTTACTAGGTAAGGTAAAAAAGGTTTCTTCCCTAACCTTAACCTTAAATAGGACTTTCGTTCACCTTCGCTAGTCTTCAGAATCAAGAGGCGATAGTATCACGTTTTGTCAAGTGGGACTTTGTTCGAGGCTCAAAAAGGTTCCCTTCCGTGACCTCGAATGGGCCCAAATGAGCATTGTGACCCTCCGTGCGGACCAGTGGAACGATAAAAGTTCAATTTCGCGTTCTTGACCACAACTAATCTGAGCGGAAATATGATTGTGTGCCGGAAAAGTTTACCCGATTTCTCCATCTAGATTTAATTTTACAGGAGGTAAATTCTGCTATAGCTTAGTCAAATTATATTTGTGTTACAATCGTAGAAATTTTACACTGTAGCAACAAGAATTGAGGAGTGGATATTACAAAGGTGCTAAGTGATTTCAACATAAAAACGAGATATTAACATGAAACATTCTACTGTAAAAAAAATGTATCTATTTAGATACATCCATTGATAAAAAAATTACATAATATTTATTATGTAATTTTTTTATCAATGGAATGCCAACAGAAGAAAACAAAGAAAATTTAAGGAACAGCAAAATAATCTGTCCACAACATTTAGAAAAGAGCTTTATTGAGGTAATAAATTTCCTCAGAATGTTGCTAAGTGCTTATTATTTTCTCTATCTATTTATTACTTTTCTCTCTTAAATTTGTACTTTAAATAAACTTATTTTAAATTAAGACACACAAATATCTCTAATAATATTTATGATCTTCATTTTAACAATCATCGCTAGCAAATCTGTTTTGTTCGCCGTTTATAGTATTTTTATCTTGATAATGTTTCCTTAATATGATCTATTTTGTTATTTTATCCTACTCCTCGTTTCCAAACACTTACTTGTTTAAATAATTCCATTCCTGAAACCGTCTCTTTTAGTTTACCAATACCAGGATCATCAGAATATTATTTTGATAGTAATAACCTGAAAAAGAGCACTGCAATTGAAATACGACTGCCTCTCAAGGTCCGCTGGACAGCTTAACGTTAACAGAAATGGGGACACGATTGAAATACGATTCTGACTGAACATTAGCAGATTTCAGCCCCAAGTTGCTTGATGTAGGTATTTTATCAGACTACAACTTTCTCTTACTTACTATTAAAACTAATTTGATTTCCGTTCAACGATAATATAAAAACGCTGCCAAATCGGGTTTGTTTTAGATTTTAAGATGTCGTTCGTTAGCTGTAAATTTTTCTTTAATAACAGTGGCGATAATTTTGTAAAGCTAACTTTGATTGAGGATTAGCAATGATGTAATAACATTTCACAGAATGCGAAATTGCGTATGTATGTATTATTAGTTATTTTAATATTCTAACTAAGGCTAACTTTATTGTTTAGTAGAACAACGTCTAAAATGTATCATGTTACAAAAGCAGCTATGTTTTTACCAAGTTGAATTTCTTACGCGATGGTTTTCTAAGAAAAGAATTTTTATTTAACATTATGACTCTTGCGTCGCTAAATTTATCCAGCCCTAATATATGGAAAAAATATATCGAGTTTATGGATATACTCGTACCGAGGCGTGATTGATAAATGGGTCTTTTCTTTCTTGATAATATATTTTCCTTTGACTGAGCCAATATACTTGTGACGTCAATGAGCCAGAAAGAATTAATAATATAATGACAGGGTCGTCACAAAAGCGTAAACATTGCCTACTTTTACACGGTGTCCTCGCCTAAAGTAATAAAAAACTATGTCATGCGACATGAATATTTAGCTGACACGCCTAAAAGTTAATAAATCATACTCGCTCAGGGAGTAACATGTTACGTTACGTATTTCGATGTGAAAACTATTGCGTTTTCTAGACGACATATTTTGCTAGTCTGAATAAGTTATGCTGCTGCTTATAGCGTCAGCCCTGAAGTGGACGTCTATTTGAATATTATACTAGTACCTATTTTTGCGCATGTTATAAATGGGACTTTTACATAAAGATCATACGTACCACAAAATAGTACGTCACATTTTATGTACTACCCGATAAGAGCTACTTTATAATAGGCGAGTTTTGAAATGGGCGTTAACGGCACTTTAGGGTTTTAACATTAATCACTGAAAACAGCCTCTTTTTTGAGCGCTTTCAATTTCAAACTTCAAAACCTGACATGCTCAATTTCTTACTTTTTTATGAACATCTGGGAATCGTTTAGCATTCATCGTACCTGATATTAGCTAATGATAAGGCTGAAAGTGGAAGCGTGTATCTTCTGGAATCCGCAATCACTGAGGAACTGGCTATTTATCTCTATCTGCTGGAACACAACAATGCTGAAAACATTGTTTATATAGTGACAGACTTAGAAGGTGGTGGTAGCTAGCCAGGCGATCCTATATCCTATGCAACAAAAACCTTACTACTTTACTCTTCGCCAGTTCGGGACACATCACGTAGGCTATGGTCTCCTATAAATGTCGTCTACCGCGTACAGAATCACGTCGTACGCCGCGTCACAATGCTCACTATAGAAATGTGCTGTTGTGGACTCTTTAACACGCTGACAGCTTCTCAAGTCATTAAAAAGCGATTGGCAGTTACCTACGTGACGCTGTTTATACCACCGGGAGTCCAGGCATACTGCGGGCTATCACCCCTACCTGGTAGATATTTCTCGTCTGCGTACAAAGCGCTATTCTTCATCTTTTATTATGCGCACAGCCAGAAAGTGAAATTGCCTACCGCGACTGTATTCCCGGCAGATTTAAATCTCGAGTGATTAGGCTTCTTCTAGGCAAGCTCGCTCTATCTCCGACCTCTTCTTAATTTTTTATCCAGTTTGAGGCCATGAGTAAGCAATTTTAAATAAATAAATAAAATTAAAAAAATAACATAGCCTTACCAAAACCGAAATTTTTATCCTAAATGCCGACACCCGTGTCTACTTTTAATTCAATGAAACAACGATCGATCTTTCTCCCGTTGAAATAACGTTATATTGTCGTCGAATACATTGCTGGCGGGGAAAGAGATCGCGACCAGAATAATAAATTATCGAAACCGCTAAAATAAAAGTCGTCGTTGAATTTAATGTATGACCCTTTATTGCTTCTACACGATATATGGAGCATTAGGTTACTTTATATAAATAACATGGGCGACCAAACAATTAGTGATTTATTTTTAAAACAGTTGAAGTTTTAAACTAAATATTTTTTGTTGCACTTGGCAGAATGGCACTAAGGTATTTTATTTTTATATGACTGTTGCTAACAGCTAGGTAAAATTTCAGTAACTTTAAATAAATATTAAAGCACAGTGTTAAAAACTTCAGTTTGTATATTATTGCAATGAGATGTTTAAATCATAACTTTTTTGCTTTTTACAACGCTATTTTTATGTGTCCCGTCAGGGCAACATGAGACAACTTGTTTTTTTCTAGTATATTTTTTTGTTTAATATTTATCACAAGATGATTTAATTGTTTGAAATTGTATATCCTACTTCCTACTAATATTATAAATGTGAAAGTATGTCAGTTTGTTTGTTTGTTACTCTTTCACATTAAAACTACTGAACGGATTTGGCAGAGAGATATTTTTTTTATGAACAACGGGGGCTCTCTTAACCTTCATCATAACTGATGTTAAGTATTGATAAGGCCGAAGATGGAAGCGAGCCTCTCCCGGAATCCTCATCACTGAGGAACTAGCTATCTTATCTCTAATTCACGCGGGTGAAACCGCGGGCGGCCGCTAGTTTATGATAAATAGAGATTATACATTTTGCACGTATTAAAAATTTATTACAGTTTAATCATCTGAAGTATGAATTAGTTTATAATATAGTTTTTATTTTATATTTTACATATTTTATTATTATTTTGATTACTAGCGAGCAAGCAAAATTGGGACTAGGTAAAAGACAATTAAAAAATAAGATGATTTTATTGTTTGAAATTGTACATTTAATAATTACCAGCTATGAAATTTCTATTCAAAATGTATCACAGTATATTCACCTGAAGTAAATGAGTTCCTTCTTTTTAGTTTTTAAGTACATATTTTACTTATATATTATTATATTAAACACTAGCAAGCAAGCAAGACTATTTTTCATATTTATTTTCACTGATCAAATCTAACTACATTTGGTAAGATGTTTACTAATCTATGTAAACATCTTTAGTATAAAGCAACATTGGCACAAAAACACCAAAAGTGAGTTTAAAAATGTTTGGAAACTGTTGTTTCCAAACATTTATAAACTCACTTTTCACTCACACCTCAACAACCTTTTGTATATCACAAAAGCCTTACCGATATCCTTTACTCACACAAACAGGAGCAATCACCAGAGGACACTTCAATTTTCAACAATATTGCAGGGGTTTCACATTCTATTGTATGCACAATGTTGGCCATAACGGCTTAAAGCTGCTTATTAAGTTTTGTTCCCAGTGGGTATTGTACCAAGGCAATAGAATCATCAAGTAAGTTGTCTCAGACTCTTTCTTGATAAAAGATAATTATTGTTATAACAACCGCGCGGGCCGCGCGGTACCGTCATCAGCCTGTAAACGTCCACTGCTAGACATAAGCTTCTCCTAGCTCACGCCTATTGTGGCGTTCATAAGAGGCTATTAGCCTACTGCTACCACGCTGGCCAGACGGGTTGGTAGAGGGTTTGTTTAAAGTTTTCCTTCTCTCGCACAGGTTTTGAATGCGTCGAGCCTCTTAGTCGACTCTTACGACATCCCAGGCATGTAAGGGAGTGGTGAGACTTGTATTCTTAGGCCGTCACCACACGGCACGCCACACGGCACCGCGCGGTACGCAAACATGCAATAGGGCTGCCCACCAGAATAGATTAGCAATTCCATTACCACACGCTTACTACGTACAAAACATTCACAACGTGCCTTTGTCGCCGCGGCGCATTCGAGACTTCGATTCTTGCCAAGGTCTTGTCGAACCATTGCGCATCGGGCTTAACTCGCGAACCGACCTCTAGTACGAAGACAGAATACTGTGTAGCTTGATACTGTAGTTTCGTTCCCAGTGGGTCTTGTACGGCGACCTAGTCTCAACACAATGAAGGCGTGACGTCACGGGCACGCGTGACCGCTACCGGGTAGTACTACACTGCTAACACCTTCTTTTGTTTGGTTAACAACGGTTGTCAAAAAGCTTTTACACGCTTTATGAAGCCTTTTTGTTTCGTTCATGATTACTTTTTTTTTTAAAGAAAACGATTGTCGTTTGTTTGGGATGTATAAAAATCTATTTGAATTTCGATTTTTTTTATTTTTATTTTATTTTTTATTTTATTTTCTTTGGGGAGTTTACAGCAGTATTTACAAATTAGGTAAATAAGCAAGCAATTAATAGCTAATTACAAGCTTCCAAAGATAAAAATAAATGAATGATAAATGTTTGAATAGTATGTTGTAAAGTAACAGGTAGAGTGATGTATATAAAAAATATATAAATATACAATCACGAGCAACACTAATTAAACACTATACAACCTTTTCACATTGAACATGGAAAACAAAGTAGTTCTGGAAGTAAAATTTATTTGACAAACGTGTTTGTCAAACAAATTTGTCAAATAAATATGATCGTTTACGGTACTCTTCTTATAGGACTAATAAAAATTTAGTTTATTAAATAAACTTCTATTGTCTGAAGCATTGTACGTCATCCCCATTTGAGGAGTACTTTAAAGGGGTACAATTAACACAAATGTACATACTTAGGTACCTACATACGCGCAACATTTCACGGTTGTTTCATTATCATCTTCATCAGCCATTCTACTGTCCCCACTACTGGGCTACTGGCCTTCTTTATGGCTGGGTAATGAGAATAGCCCATGACCCATTACAGCGGACCTAATGCGGATTTTAAGGACTGCAAATACGGCCGGGATCAACGGCTTAACCTGCCTTCCGGAGTATGGAGGACCTCCCAATGTGAAATGTTTGGTCACCCAACCCGCAACGCGACCGTTGCGAAACTTGCTTAAAATCTTGTACTATTAGGTATTCTGTGTTAAAATCTACAATCGACGACCTCCGTGGTAGAGTGGTACGTACACCGGTTACAAGGTGTCGCTTACTCAGAGGCCCCGGGTTCCAATCCCGGTAGGGGCAAATGTTTGTATGCTGAATACGAGCATTATACCTGAGTCATGGACGTTTATTTATATACTTATATATGTATAATTAAATGTATTTATATCCGTTACCCTAGTAGCCCATAACACAAGCCTTACAGTGCTTAGTTTGGGGTTAATTGGTGTGAGTGTAAGAAATATTTATATTTATTTATTTTTGATTATAAAAAAATAGCATGCCAAGCGCGCCCACCACTTTACCACTTAGTTCCTTTATTCAATTCAATTCAATCTTATTAACAAAGAGATAAGGGTACAAAGTGGCGCCCCGTAAACGATATTTTTTTCTGATTAATTTTTGACAGTTTTTTTGTGCTTGTCAAATTTATTTGACCGCTTGGAAATGTATTTGACAAACATATTTGTCAGAGTATTGATTGGCCTTACTCATTCTAGCTACATTTGGGCTGAGGTCTGTATGTAATCCTATCAGTATCTTTTTATAGTCACTGTAATCGGCTTGCAAGATATTCTGTCCAAGTGTCAAGTCGCGTCTGAGAAGAAAATGTGAACCGAGTCGACTTTTTCAAATTTTTTTAAGTACCTATTTTTGATGCGTTTTACGTCCATTAAATTTTTTTTGACAAACATGTTTGTATTGATTGCGCTACATTTGGACCCAGATCTGTATATAATACTTTTAGTCTCCTATTATAGTAACCGTAATCGGCTCGCATTTTTTTTATCGCAAAATATTGGAAAAATCAAGTGAATTCTCAGATGGGACAATATTTTTCTATTTAAAAATGTATCTTTATTAAAAAAATTGCATTGGAAAATGCAATAATTCAAATATCATATTTTTAATATGTTTTCCATTAAAATGTATCTATTTGTATTTTTATTACCATAATAATCGCTCTTTATAAGTAAAGTTAGAAAGTAGCATACCTAACAGTACGATAATTAGTTCACGCGGACGTAGGCGAACGGTAGTTATTCAACAATTTGTTGGTTAATAAATAACAGCAAAACTTTTTATAACTTTGCTCTCAAGCTTTAGGTACTTAGTTAGCAAAGCTTAAGTAAAATCTGGAGTTTAGATTTTAACTAAATACTTGATAACTTAAATGCCCGCCTTCTAATCGAAAAATATTCAAATAAATCTACTCGGCTCACAAGTTATTCTCAGACAGGACTCCAACCCGCCACCTTTGGGTGTCCACTGAACTACCGAGCCTTGTGAACAACCGTCCAAACCGAATCGATTTTATGTTATGTTTTTCTATTCAAATTAATGATCTTATATTATTAGCATTGAAAATACTAAACTTAAAAATCATAAATAAGACAAGTGTATTTCTATTGCATTTCCTTGTTTCAAAATCACTTCTTTATTATTTATTTATTTATTGGAAGACCAACCTCTTTAACCAAATACATTAAAAAACTTAAATATAAACATAAAGCCATTTACAGGTCTTCACAAATAAGATACAGTAAAAAATTAAAATCTAGCCTAGCCTAACTATTGAATATACACACATAACTAATAATTGGTGTTCAGAACCCTTGATATAAGAAATATATTCCTTTAAAGAATTATTAATGCTCTAAAAGGTTATTATTTCTCCTTTCGAATAACGTAACGCTACAATGTAAATAAATTATCACATTTCCTTTTCGAAGTTTCATCCTCAAGAATGAGCGTGTTCAGGAAATGTAGGTAAATATACTTACACTTAGGTACAGGTTCAGAGTACTTATCTCGGTTAAATCTTGCAAGTTGTTTTTACCTCTAAGTAAGCGCTGCAGCTCTTTCCGTATCCTTTTAAGTAAATCTTTCCTGTACGTTTAAATCAGTGGTTTAAAAGAAAACTTATCTTAAGTGCAAAGTTCTTTAGCAGGAACTTATAAAGTATCTAGTAACAAAACACTTATTTTTATTAACATTCATTAAATTATTCAAAAATGTGTCTCACAAACAGACTGGGTACTAGAAAACCGGATATTCAGTTTTTGTATATTACTTATTATGTAACAAACGAAACATTGTTGAAGTAAAAAAAGTTATGTTATTCTAGTGCAATATCTATCTAGAACATGTTTATATCCAAACTGGTGTTTTTTTCATTAATATACTTTTATGAAGGCTCAACGTGACAGTTACTAAATAGATCGTCCGATTTCTCCTAACCAGAATATGTATTCCACGTTTTGCCCTCATCACGACCCTCTATGTCAGCTCCACACAGGGATTTGTTTTATTATGGCCCTCGGGAACCAATACTATTATCAAATCCGTTTGTCCTTGTATTACAAGCCTGTCTTTTAAAACCCGATAAAGACGTGGTACTTGATACTGCATTATTTATTAAAAAATACGCATGACAAATAGGTATAAGTAAATTAGATGGCTGATTCATCTTATTCGATAGTCAAACATTTGTAAAAACGTTTCTTTCGAATGCGTTAATTTCGGATATTTCTCTCATTGATGAAACGACGGTGGCCAACACCGTAGAAAGGTGAATATTCTAGAAAAAATTCGACGTGTCCTCATAGATCTATGTAGCATAATTGGTTATAGTGCATTGGGCCGGATTCCCAAGGATGCGGGTTCGAATCCCGTCAAGGCGACATGAGACAAGTTGCTTTTTCCTAATATATTTTCTTGTTTAATATTTTGTCTCAGCCAAACTCAATTCATAAGCATCGATACATTTTACAAACGGTAATGTGGTAGCGGGTGTATACTTTTTCAATTTACATAACTTAGATGTTTTTTTTTTTAACATTTGAGTTTTTATGAATAACTAGCTTTTGCCCGCAGTTTTTCCCGCTTAGTTCCCGTTCCCGTGGGAATATAGGTATATGTTACTCTCCGTCTTTTCAACTAAATCCATGTCAAAATCAAGTCTATTGCTTGCTTAGTTATGGCATTAAAAAAGGACAAACAACACCTTTTCGCATTTATAATATTTGTCACCTGGACGACCTGTTTGGCGCAGGGGTACTAAACCCGCCCTCAACGCCAGAGGTCCCGGGTTCGATCCCCGGACAAGACAAATATTTGTGTGCGTGAACCTGTATATTTGTCTTGGTCTGGGTGTTTCGTATATTATGTATGTATTTACAAAAAAAAAGTATATAAGTATGTTTATCCGTTATCTAGTATCCATAACACAAGTTCTTTATGAAACTTAACGTGGGCTAGATGATTGGTGTGATTGTATGAAAGGACATCAGGCAATATCCATACAAAGTTGATCAGGATTGAGATACTGTTCTATACCAATAAATAAAGCTATATTTTCTCTTGTTTCAGATAGAGCTGTGGCAACGCAAAATGAACACGATCTATAAATGGCAGCTGGAAGAGATATCCGACAAACGGTAATTTAGATTTTATGCGGAACAAACGCGAGGGAAATTCAGCAATATTTCACGATTACGCATAAAAGGATTTTTCCTTTTTTGTTACAGAAAAATGGCATGCGAGCAGTTATACCCGCAAGGAATTACATCTACCCAAATGAAGAAATGTTGTAGGAGTTCAATGACTAAATACTTGGAATTAAAGAAACCATTAATGTTTAGTGTTGTTCCAAAAAATGCTACATGAAATGTAGCTGTATGACACAGCAAAATGGGTCAGACACAAACGCAACTCGACTCCAACTACACCTCGGTCAACTACTCAGAGATATACGACGTCATCAACGACGACAAAGATGCTTGCGCCGTTGCCGATGAACCCAAATATCCAAGCAGCTTCGGGATCTTAGCTGTCCCAGAATGGGAAGCCATTTGTACAGCGATTATACTGACGCTTATAATAATCTCAACCGTTATAGGAAATATCCTCGTCATTCTTAGCGTATTCACATACAAACCATTACGAATAGTGCAAAATTTCTTCATCGTATCGTTAGCTGTTGCCGACCTAACTGTTGCTATATTAGTGTTGCCACTCAATGTAGCGTACTCAATCTTGGGGCGATGGGTCTTCGGGATATATATGTGCAAAATGTGGCTGACGTGCGATATAATGTGTTGTACGTCATCGATCTTGAATTTGTGCGCTATAGCTCTCGATCGGTACCGGGCCATTACGGACCCGATAAATTACGCACAAAAGAGAACACTTGAAAGGGTCTTGTTAATGATCGGCATAGTTTGGGGGCTTTCATTAATTATAAGCTCCCCTCCATTGCTCGGATGGAACGACTGGCCCGAAGTATTCGAGCCCGACACACCTTGCCGCCTGACGTCACAGCCTGGTTTTGTAGTGTTTTCTTCATCCGGCTCGTTTTATATACCACTTGTGATAATGACAGTAGTTTACTTCGAAATATATTTGGCGACGAAAAAACGATTAAGAGATCGGGCCAAAGCCACAAAAATAAGTACAATCTCGAGCGGTCAAAACAGATTCGCTACGAAGGATGAGCAAAACGATCAAGATTCTGTAAGCTCAGAGACCAACCACAACGAACATCAAGGTGCAACTCGGTTAGTGACTGATAACGAAAAAAAGAAAAGGACGAGAAAATTAACGCCGAAGAAGAAACCAAAGAAAAAGTATTGGAGCAAAGACGACAAGTCGCAGAATAAACTGATTATACCGATTCTATCAAACGAAAATTCCGTTACTGATATTGTTGACAATGAAAACAGAAATACATCTTCCGAAAGTAATTCTAAAGAAACTCACGATGACGAGCTTATAGAGTCGGCAGAGACTGTGACAACAAAAGTGCAGAAGCAGGTGAGACCGAACCAACAAAATACGGTGTATCAGTTTATAGAAGAAAAACAGCGGATATCATTAACTCGTGAGCGGCGGGCGGCCCGCACCCTGGGGATCATAATGGGAGTATTTGTCGTGTGCTGGCTACCTTTTTTCGTAATTTATCTCGTGATTCCCTTCTGTGCGAGCTGTTGTTTATCTAATAAATTCATCAACTTCATTACCTGGCTCGGATACGTTAATTCGGCCCTAAATCCCCTTATATACACCATATTCAATATGGATTTTAGGAGGGCGTTCAAAAAACTGCTGTGTTTAAAGCCATAGTCATGTGTTGTGCCAAAGACTGTATTAGTTTTGCGCTTTAAATATTAAAAACCGCTGATTTGCTCAAATTTCAATGTTTCGAATCATTACTTGTAGTAAAACTTATCCAGCGATGATAATGATATTATAAATAATCTTAATTTAAATTACTGTTTTAGCTAAATTAATTGTAGTTCAGTCTATGTAAATAAATCATCAATGCATAAAAAAATATTCGTGGGAATACGAGAAATAATTATAGTAATATACTAAAATATAACTAGAAATTGTACTGTATACTAAAAGTGTACATAAAATCACAGGTTTCGTCGTGCATGGCACGGTTACTAGATTATTTAAAATGTAATATTAAACTCATGAGATCGCATTTAGGTAGATGATTACCAACGAAAAATCTCATAAAAATGATGGTACTACATATAAAATCTTTAATTGTAAATACATATCTCTGTCCGTTGTAAATAATAGTAGAATATTTATATAAATTAATGTTTGCGATCTAAGTCGAAATTGTAATTAGGTATGGCTTTGTTTTACTAGCACTTACATTAAGGTTTGTTAATTAAAATCAGTAGCGTTCTATGATTTACACATTGTATCCCTTTAAAATAATTTGAGCCCTTATTTGAAAGGGATATTGGGGTAACCAAGGTTTTTATTGATTCTCCTCGATTGTAATAAAATATTTGACTGTTTTATACTTTTGTTTCATTGCAAAGTCTCATGTTCCCTGTTTAAGTCTGAGCATGTAACTCATTTAAATGCAAAGCATGATGGAAGTCGTTTCTCATACACTGCTGGTATTCCAGTTTAAACAAAAATAAAGCCTTGCGCTTAAAATACTGGAATTGAATCATACAAAATGTTGAGTGTTGGTAAATACATATGCTTTTATTTTAATCTAATCTTTTGACGACCTCCGTGGTCCGTGGTACGTACACCGGTTTCAAGGTGTAGCCTACGCTGAGGTCCTAGGTTGAAATCCCGGTAGAAGCAGATGTTTGTATGATGAATACGAGCATTTGTACCTGAGTCATGGACGTTTATATATATTTCTACATATAAATACTTATATATGTATGTATAATTATATGTATATATATCCGTTACCCTAGTAACCCATAACACAAGCCTTACAGTGTTTACTTTGGGGCTAGGTTAATTGGTGTGAGTAAAAAATATATTTATTAAATTAATTTATTACAAACTATCGAAACTTGTAAACCAAAAGTCGAAGAGATAAATTTAGTGTCACAATACTTCTATCTAGGAATATTCAGTCAACAGCACGTCGTCGTCGTCGTCGTCGTCGTCTCAGCCACATGACACCCACTGCTGGGTATAGACCTCCCCCAAGGATCGGTCGGTCCAGCGCTGCCCGCATCCAGAGGCTTCCCGCGACCTTCACCAGATCATCGGTCCACCTTGTGGGGGGCCTACCCACGGAGCGTCGTCCGTTACGCGGTCAACAGCACTCTAGGCTTTAATTCCAATTCA
This sequence comes from Chrysoteuchia culmella, assembly GCA_910589605.1. NCBI lineage: Eukaryota > Metazoa > Arthropoda > Insecta > Lepidoptera > Crambidae > Chrysoteuchia > Chrysoteuchia culmella. Next base: position 17,683,118 of record OU342653.1, read on the forward strand.
AAACCCGCCGCCGTAAACGATTAAATTATCAGTCAAATTTCTGTCAGATTTTCGTGTTTGTGAAAATGACCGTCTGTGACTATGTTTGATACGTTTTACTACTGGGCCCTTAAAAAATACATAAGGGCGATCACAAGGTGAAACTGTAGAGCCTTATGACTGTAGTCTGATATTTGCATTAAGTTCGAAATATATTTGGCGCCTTTTTAGGGTTCCATAGCCTAAGGGCAATAAAACGGAACCCTTATAGATTCGTTATGTCTGTCTGTCTGTCTGTCTGTCCGTCCGTCCGTCCGTATGTCACAGCCACTTTATTCCGTAACTATTAAGATTACACAGTTGAAACTTTGTAGGTAGATGTATTCTTTTAACCGCTTTACGATTTTTACACAAAAATAAAAAAATAAAAGTTTAGGAGGGGCTCCCTATACATGGAACTGAAACTAATTTTATTTTATTAAACCCATACATGCGGTGTGTTTATAGATAGGATATTAAAAATGACATTGAGGTTCCTAAAACGATTTTTCCCAAAGTCAACCGTTTGAAAAATTTACACTTCCATAGTGGTAATCTAAAAAAAAATATATGCTGTAGATCTTAATAAAAACTTTCAACGAAAATTGTTAGAACGAAATATAGTTAGCAGTTTTAGAGATACAGCACGTTTTCCGTACCCGCAAATATAACTTTGTTTTTCTTAAAACACTATGAAAAACAAAGTTATTTTTACAGACGAAAAATGTAAGTGGTATTTTGACTACGGAACCCTATACTGCGCGTGTCCCGACACGCACTTGGCCGAGTTTTTCATATTGCAAACGTATATTCTGACGTTCTGCGTAGACAGATAAAGGCTAAACTAGATGTTGTAATAATTATTGAAAAAAAATATATAATCATCACAAATATATAATACGTATAGTCAAATAGATACAACACCTACATTTCATTTATTTGTCGATAGTTTATCGAGAATATAATTTCAAAGGTTGTTATGATTGATGTTACTGTATGAGGAAATTCTTTAACGTACCAAGTCGAAGGCTACTGCTAGTCTGTCATTTCATAAGTGCTTTTGACTATTAACACAGACCTATACCGAGATAGACGGTAGAAGTGTACCAACATTGCTAAAACTTTAATCCACGGTCAAAGTTTTACGACCTAAGTCAGTCCGCTTGAGACCTTTTGATTACCATGAAAACACGCGTCACTCAGGAACGAAAACGGTTAACTGTGCAGTGCTTTCTTGCAAGAGCTCGTCAATAACATACACATCACCTAAACATCACTAAATCTCGCTCGTGACGTCATTGTAGGTACGAGAAAGTCGACACGTTCTTCACGACAGATTCTCATACAGTTTGAAGCGCTCTTTTCGTCTATCTCGTCATAGGTCTGTGCTATTCAATCTTGCAAGTAGAGCAAACAATTTAAATGAAGGTTTTAGTCAAATCTAAATACCTACATCACGTTATAATCCCCTGATTGTGCAGCTAGAGAGTAGAAAAATGTTGAAAACATTATTCTTCTAGCTCCACATCTCCGACGCCACATTTGGCATTGGTTAAGCCAAATGTGGTGATGTTTTTTGTCTTTTTTCATGAACAACGTGGAGACTCTTAGCCTTCATCATACCTGATGTTAAGTATTGATAAGGCTGAAGATAGAAGCGAGCCTCTCCCGGAATCCTCAATCATTGAAGAACTGGCTATCTTATCTCTAACTGCCGGAACACAACAATGCTGTATACATTGTTGTGATGGTGTCTTACACCCATATTCTAAGTCGTTCCTCCAAAAGTTACTCGTCCTCGACTTAACGAAACCTCATTGAAAAACCTCTTCGAAATACTCCTCGAAATCGGTATTCTAAGTCGTAACTCCGTAAGGACCTGGAGGAGCCAAAGAGTACGTAGCCACTTCGTGTTAGGCCTAGCGTACACACCATTTTTACCCACGACGAGGTTGAGTGGAGTGTAAAAAGTTTTGGAGATACGACTTAGAATATGGGGGGACTTAGATAAGACGGTGATAGCTAGCCAGCCGGCCTTACAACAAGTCCTACCACCTACCACCGTGACAGCACGTCGAATTTTTCTAGTATATTCACCTTTCTACGGTGTTGGCCACCGTCAAAATTTATAAAATTTATATTAGCGACAGGTCAGCTTATCGCCTATAACTGTTTGCGATTATTCCTTGTCCGTTGATAGGCTATTATTATATAGCATATAATAGTACAAAGTACAATTCAAAAACGATAACGAAGTTCGAAAAGAATTAAATGTTTGGGATTGGCGGATTGGTATAGGCCGCGCTAAATCACGTGATCTTACCGGAAGTTAATTGGCGAATATAGACAATAACAAATAGAATTACCGTTTCGCTACTTATCGATGTTACTTTGTCTACGGGCCCTGAAAAAATATCAGCTGGCGCATTTTAAGTTTTTCTTTCGCTTTCGGTCATGGGAGATAAATCTAGAACTTTAGAAAGTTATGTTAGACTAATAAAATTTCTCAACTTCTTCGCTACATATAATTTCAATAAAACTTTGCATTGAAATAAACATTCTAACCTTATCGTTTTAGGTTGGGTAATCGTTAACACAGCATAAAGAAACATACAGTATTTTGTCTTACACCCTTTCTTGATAAAAGTTAACTATTATTATTGCAGCCGCGCGGTACGCAATAGCTACGTGACCGCAAACCAACATAGATTAAGGGCCCGCTATAGGCCAACGAAAATCAGATTGCTTTACATGATCGTCTGTAATATCAATATGAATGAAAAACTGAATTTCAAATTAAAATGCAGCAAACTACAGGACTAACACTAGTGACTATGTTACTCAAAAACACGATTGCATAAAATTTTCTCGATAGATTGCGAAGTTGCCTCCAAATCACTATAATTAACACGATAAACTGCTAGTATTCAAGTAATACATTAAAATAAAGCTTGGAACTTTTTAGTGTAATTACACTATAAATAAGGCAGGGATTATGTTATATATTTTTTGTAAATAACCTTTAAATATGGTAAAAATTAAATAGAAAAATATTGGAAAAAATTTACTTAAAGTCTCGGTAGCTCAGCGGTTAGAGCATTGGGCCGGATTTCCAAAGGTCGCGGGTTCAAGTCCCATCTGAGAATTCACTTGTAGCCGAGTGATTTTTTACAATATTTTTCTATTTTATCATAAAAATAGCATTAAAAAAAAGCATAAAATATTTGTTTTAGTCTTAATACTTTTTTTGTATCGCTTGTGGCGACGCTTGACAGACTGATCGAATCGTGACTGGTCGGCTTTATAAACTCTGACACCAGAGGTGGTCACTAATCCTCATACGATAAGAGGTAGAGACTACTTTTCGATAACACGTTTACCAATTACAACTCTACTGGTCTCTCTTCTTCCCGTCTGAGAATTCACTTGTGGCCGAGTCAATTTGTTCCAATATTTTTCTATTTAAAATTTACCAAAAGTATAAAAATAGCATTGAAAAATGCAAAAATTACAAAAACCTTTAAATATCCTTTAAAAAAAGAATTTCCTTCATTTCTTCATTCCGGACCGGCCAAATGGGGCCGGAGAATTATATAGTAAATGCTGCCTTATTTCGCATAGAAATAAGGCAGCATTTACTTTGCAGTTCGCCGTTGCAGTTATTACTTTTGCTTTTGGCCTAGAGCGCGCCCTTAATCCATAAACACAAGCTTACTGCGTACAAAACTTCCACAGCGTGAGTTTGTTACAGCCGCGGCGCATTCCAGACCTTTGACGCTTGCCGAGCTTGGCGAGTCAGTACTTATTACTTGCGAACGGACTTTTTGTAGGAGATAAAATACTCTATGTATATTTATACTTTGTCGTTAAGGTCGGCTCAAAACTTTTCACCGCTTGGGACCGCCATGTTACGATGCGTTAAATCAATTCGAATTGATATCGTAACCAACCCATTTGAACTTTTGATTTGTATCCTCTAATATATTTCACAGGACGGGTATCTACCTAACAGGGATTGGTGAAGTATAGGAACTTAAATGACGAGATTGGAGACTATCCAATTTCGAATGAGGAAATAACCTTTTTATAAATGTTTTTTACCAAAAATTATATGGACTTCAAGAAGTAAAAAGATTTTAAAGTCGGTTGCCAGTCAAGGCATCAATGGTACATCCAACATGGCACTTCTTCACTTTTATATTTCTTGCCTTAGCTCTTAGCCTTGCCTCTTTCTAGCACTGACTCAAAAAGGCCTTTTGTAATTACTTTTTAAAGTCCCTTTTTATTTTTTTTATGAAAATCTCAAAATGTTGATCTCATTTTTTAAAAAGCATACCTAATATATTTAATTAATAATGTGATTTCTGCAGGTTTTCAACGAAACGCCATCAAAGCGAGTCACATACTAAATACCAGTTAATTCGGAAAATTTATACCACTTCATCAGTAATTACTAAAGTTCTGACCATTTTCTAGTGTGTATAGACATTTGCGTTTGAAACATAATAGGAGTTAAAACTGCGTTTTATCGCCGTCAGGCGCCCTTGTACTCTGGGTAAAATGACTGTCAAAATGATGACAGTCATTTTATGCATTTTTTTCAATTCTGTTTTCTGCTAATCTAATTGCAAAGAAAATGCAGATTTGCTGTGTCTTAGGCTGTAAAAATATCGACATTCATTCTATACCGAAAGATGCGTCGCAATCAATGGCATGTAACAATGCTGTGCAATAACCTCACTCACAGCTTTCAGACCAGCAGATTTAATCAATTATATATTTATAATGAACGGATTGAATTTATACAGGCTTGTTTCACATACGTAATCTCCGACAAGAAAAGCATAATTTGTGCAAAACGCTTGAACGCATGACTGCCTGAAAATGTGAAAGTGTGATAACCTCAATCATAAAATGCAATCGCCTGCCTGAATATTCTTGTTCTATTAACAGGATTAACATACACATTTTGAAAATTATCACATAAAAATAGCATTGTAAAATGCAAAATTAAAAAGTTATAATTAGATGGCTAATGCTAAACGTTACCTTCTCGATATTTACAATGAAATATTTATAACGGGCAATATACCCGTTCAGTGGCGAAATATAGTCATATTACCAATACCAAAAAATAACAACAATAATCATTCAGAGCTAAAATTAAGACCTATCTCTTTAATGACATGCGTTTGTAAAATATTTCATATAATGCTCATGAAACGTTTGGAATGGTTTATTGAACAAAAGAAAATTATTTCTAAAGATACAATGGGTTTCAGACGTGGACAATCGTGCCTGGACTCTTTAGCACGACTAGTTTCCCAAATAAAACTAGGATTTTTTAACAGTTTACCAACCACTGCCTGTTTTTTTGGATATTGAGAACGCGTACAATAACGTCTTAGTTGAAAGGGTTGCGGGTGTCTTGGACGAAATTGGAGCGGGTGCCACGGTGTGCAAGTACATTTATTCATTCCTTCAAGAAAGACACCTTAAAGTTAAATCAGAATCGGGAGATGATAATCTGGATATCTGTAGATGGACTAATAGAGGACAAGCGCAAGGAGACCCAATCTCACCTTTATTATTTAACATTGTAACTCTTAAAATTTGCCAAAAAATTCAGAATGTTATGATAATACAATACGCAGATGATTTTGTTTTATATACTAGTGATAAATTGAATAATAGTGAATTAAAACTTCAAAAAGCTTTAGACTCTCTACTCATTATTTTAAGCGATATCGGTCTTGAGTTGTCTACAGATAAATCCAAAAGTTGTGTATTTAGTAAAGGTCATAAAAAACTTTCAGTTAGATTGATGATTCAAGGGAGAGCATTGGAATGTACAGATAATATTAAATATTTGGGAATGTGGCTTGATAGGTCTTTGCGCTGGTCTAAACATATAAACGAAACCTGCGAAAAGGCTCTAAAATTTATTAATTTAATTAAGGTGCTGGGGGTTCCCAAAATGGGGCGTTCACCCAACACATCTCCGGCGCCTGTACTTAGCTCTTATAAGAAGTCGAATAGACTACGGTTCCTTGCTCTACGATTGTAGTGCGAAGACACACTTGTCAAAACTTGATAGGGCACAAAATCATACGCTAAGAGTAGTTGGTGGTTTCATTAGAAGTACGCCAATTCAGGTAATGGAGTGTGAGCTCTGCATTCCTCCGTTGGCTACGCGAAGACTGTTTTTATCTTTTAAATATTGTTTAAAAGCTCAATATTTTGAAAATAATCCAACACTGTCAGTATTAGAGAACCTAAACACTTTGCTCCAATCGGTTCTGGCAGAATAAGAAAAAGCCTCTTTTAGTGTCAGCCTATAATATAACTAAAGTCGAAAATGTACACTCGAGTGCCCCATTGGTTATGTTTACTCTTCCTATGTGGATTTCCAATTACTAAGTAGGTACAATTATTAAAACCGACCTGGATTGCGTAAAATGGCCAAAAAAGAATAACGAATTTAGTGTATTGAAGAGTGATATGTTACTGGAAATTAGGAGTAAATACTTCAATTATCATAAAATCTATACCGATGGATCAAAGTGTGCTCAGGGCTCGGGAGCAGCCTATGTCAATGCAATTGTGGCAAAAGTTTTAAAGTTACGGTTTCAGTATCAATTATGATGCTGGAGCTGGTAGCTATTTTAGAAGCACTTTATTATACAAAAACACAGACGTATAAAAAAATTGTCATCCTGACTGACAGTAAGAGCACATATCGCAGGGTGTGCATCTGGCCACAGAGGCACTCCGCTAGCGTATGTTATACTTCAGGAGATTGAGTTACTGAACCAGAGAAGCAGGGAGCTCATATTGCAGTGGATACCGTCGCACATCGGACTTTCTGGAAATGACGAAGCAGATAGATTGGCCAAACTTGGTGCTGCACAAGGACAACCGCTACAGGTTTCACCAAGTTATGAAGAGTTCCTTCCCAAATATAAAAAAATGTGCCATTCTCAGTGGAAAACGGATTTTGATGAAAGATCTAAGTCCACGGGCATCTGGTACAAAGTAGTGCAATCTGAGCCTCCACATATTCCTTGGTTCAGCTATGTTCAGTTAAGTAGGACTTTAATTGTAACTGTACATAGACTTCGATCCGGACACATTCCACTGAACAAATTTGGACACCTAATGAAAAAAGTTAGCTCACCTAATTGCTCACAGTGTGATAAAATTGAAGACGTCCAACATTTGCTGATGGAGTGTGACAGGAATCGAGCATTACGTGAGGAGTTAGTTGCGAAGCTGAAAGTCAACCGGCTTGATATTGGTATGTTCCTGAGTGTTTTATCAAACCCTACATCCAAAGTAGCAGTGTTGACTTACAGGTTCGCAGCACAAAGCATTACTCTAAGAGCAAATAATGTTATCTAACATAATAAAATGCCTCAATAAATTATAGATACGATGGGGCTGGCATGTAACTCTGTACAAAAGCTCCTAAAAACAATGAAGATAAAAAAAAAAAATTAGATGGCTGTGTCATCTTAATCGATAGTCAAACATCTGTAAATATGTTTCTTTCGAATGCGAGGATGTTTCTCTTATTGATGAAACGACGTTGGCCAACACCGTAGAAAAGGTAAATATACTAGAGAATTTTAACGTGTTCTCGTAGGTCTCTGTAGCATAATTTGGTCAGTGCATTGGGCCGGATTCCCAAGGATGCGGATTCGAGTCCCGTCACGTCAGGGCGACATGAGACAAGTTATTTTTTTTTCTAGTATGTGTTCTTGTTTAATATTTATCACATAAAAATAGCATTGTAAAATGCAAAATTAAAAAGTTTTAAGCTTAATGAGTATCTCTATATTAGCAATTTTTTTATAATATTCAACAAAACACCATCAAAGCTAATCAGATACTAAATATAACTAATTCCAGTGAACTCTGAGAATTGATACCGTTTTATTATTTTTGCTAAAGGTCCGTCAATTTTCTAGTTTAAATATACATAACCACTATTACGTCGGTATATGTACCTACATACATATTCAACGTAATTGCTTACTGCTTGAAAACATAATAATTAAATATCTGATACTCACATCATCTTCTATGTATCTTCATCTTCATAACGACATCCTGAAAGTAAGCCTGGGAGTAAGCCTGAGAGTAAATCCTGGGAGTAAGCCAAAAATTGATTAAAAAGTAGCTTATTTATAAGTTTACTAATGGAAGGTCGTGGTTTCTCCGGCGTGGTTCCCTTTACCGTGGGAATATCGGATTAAAAAGTAGCTTATTTATAAGTTTACTAATGGAAGGTCGTGGTTTCTCCCGCGTGGTTCCCTTTACCGTGGGAATATCGGATTAAAAAGTAGCTTATTTATAAGTTTACTAATGGAAGGTCGTGGTTTCTCCCGCGTGGTTCCCTTTACCGTGGGAATATCGGATTAAAAAGTAGCTTATTTATAAGTTTACTAATGGAAGGTCGTGGTTTCTCCCGCGTGGTTCCCTTTACCGTGGGAATATCGGATTAAAAAGTAGCTTATTTATAAGTTTACTAATGGAAGGTCGTGGTTTCTCCCGCGTGGTTCCCTTTACCGTGGGAATATCGGATTAAAAAGTAGCTTATTTATAAGTTTACTAATGGAAGGTCGTGGTTTCTCCCGCGTAGTTCCCTTTACCGTGGGAATATCGGATTAAAAAGTAGCCTATTATTACTCCCCGACCTTTCAACTAACTGTAGGCCAAAAATCGTCGATTGGTTGCTCTTATTGAGGCGTGAAGGACGGACAAACAAAAAAACACACTTTCGCCTTATAATAGGACGAGCTTCCGCGGTGCCACCTGGGTGGTTTTCGTTCTAGTGGGAATATCGGGATAAGAAGTTTATGATTTATGATACATTTCAAATATAAAAATATTGGAAAAAATCAACTCGGCCAAGTCTCGGTAGCTCAGTGGTTTGAGCAGTGGACCGGAGGTCGTGGGTTCAAGTCCCATCTGAGAATTCACTTGTAGCCGAGTTGATTTTTTAAAATATTTTTCTATTTTATCATAATAATGCCATTGAAAAAAGCATAAATTATTTGTTTTAGTCTTAATACTTTTTTTGTATCGCTTGTGGCGACGCTTGACAGACTGATCGAATCGTGACTTTATAAACTCTGATCACATTAAATAAAAACACCCTGTATACTGCGTATAGCGCCGTCTCGCTTACTAACAACTCGTAGTTAGGACCCAGGTCAAAAGGTAAGTAGTATTTTGTTTTAACTGTCGCCTAAACCTTCGTAATGACCTATAAAGAGACTTAAGTTTCGATAAAGCCTCAACTAAAGTGCTATTTATTATTAAACCCTACTTTCAGCAGTCGTAATGTGGCTTGTTTAAAAGATATATCTGAGTAAGAAAACGAAATCTGTTAGAATTTGATAAACTCGTAATAGATATTACTATAATATTACCAGTGGTAATACGAGATGTTATACGAGTATAACAAATTCTTACAGATTTTGTTTTCTTATACATAATCATTGTCTACGGATCCCTCCTTCTTTTTAATATATAGGCTGTCCCAAAATTAACGCAGGATTTGAATTAAATAGAAAACACAGTTGCAAGTCTTTAGATTGACAATTTTGATTGAATCATGAAATTCATAAAGAACATACCACAGGGTAATTTACGAAATAATGCCGGGATCAAGCCGATAAAATGATACTTGCAATTTTAAAATAATCATAATAATGGCGTTATTATAAAACGCTTGCAATCTAACACGTACGATGTACCTGCGCGCAGTAGGCGCATAGTGCGCTCGCGATCAGCATAAAATACATAGAAAGTGTTGCATTGCATGTTATATTTCACCAATCTGTACACGGCATTACATAAATAACCTATGTTATACCAATGCTAATGTTCTTCATGATTTAATAAAATAAAAAAAAAACAATCCAATCGAAACTTTATTTTATGAACATCCTTGATTTAGTTTCACAATACGCTAAAAATGATCTTGTTTCAACTACTCTTAGCCCGGTTCCTATACTTAACTTACGAACGGATCGTTTTGGCTACGGACACTTAAATTTTGACATTTTATTGACGGGTTTCAAACTCTCGGGGCCTACTCTCTTTGCGTAGTTTCAGGTTTCTTTTGCATCTTTCTCCAGACTGTGTTAAAATTAGTACATAGCTTGCGCATCAGGGCGATGTAAGGCGTATGATGTATGATTATAACAAAGTGTTGAGATCGATCCGAAAGTAACTCGAAACTTCGGAAACGGCTTAGAGAGTAGGCCCTCGAGACGTTGGTCCATACATAATAATTTGCTTACCTAAAAAGCACATCACCCAAAAATTCCAAGTCTTCTTCAACGGAAAATTTTAATCGCAAAGCAAAGGGGCTCGTTACCTCCCGAGCATTTTCACGCCCCATTGAATTTTCCTGACGAGACTCGATGTTCCCGTCTTTTTAAGAATTCCCAATATTTTGGTAAACAAACTTGATTGGCTTCAGTATCGACCCACGTTTCACAGAATTGCTCTCGAGGGAAGTTTTGTTTATGATAATGTGATTATTTGGGAAATACGATCTGCGAAGGCTCATTAATTTTCGTCCAGTTGTTTAGGATAATTTTTTTGTCTTTAGTTCTTAGATATCTACTTATTAACAGCCGCTTAGTCAAGTGATCGATTTTCTATTACTTTCAACGCCAACGCAAAACTTAATAGTCGTATTAAATAACAAATTAACTAAATATCTAATGATGTAAGCTTGTCAATCTCATACAATAAGTACTTATTGAAGTATTGTATGTGTGTGATTTACATAAAATGCTTACTTTAAGTGATTCAAACAAGTCTTTATGCTTGTTTTTGAGTTGGCGTTAGGGTCTAGGTATCAGTCTGTCTGAAGTTTGACGTTAACAAAAGATACAAGTGTTATATATATACTAATAAAACAAAATATCTATATATATCTATATACTAACATAAAACGAGATTTGTTCGGTGCTACGCAAACGAACAGCTCAGCAAATTGCCTTTGATGCAATTTGCACATTTTATTAATTACCATTTATTTTAAGTGAATTTAATTTAGTATGTCGATCGCCACCATTCGCGCAACGCGTACTCAATATTACCATTTTACCATTTTTATACCATTTTCGTATTTATAATTATTTTACTAGTTTATTAACTTAGTGACTTTTATTATTTGTTTTTATTGTTGTATGTGAATATACTAATTATACCAGTTAAAGTAACTCTCGGACTTTATCATTTTAAAACCATAAGATATACCATAATATCTTCAAAGGTTGTCTGAGGCTAACCAAAGAGCTCAATATTAACCTTTTCATGGTCCTTCGAGAATAAGGACTTCGGTTCGCGAATAACTTGACCATTAGTGTTCGTGCGGTCGAAGACTTGTCAAACCAACCAGTGCCTATTGGTGAACAGTGAACAACAGGATTGCAGTGACTTGTAACCAGCATTACTTGTAAGCAGAGTAAGGCAAAAATAAGGTCAGATCTTACCATTTTTTTACTTTTATTACGTCGGAACCAGAAACATGGAGAATCTTTTTGTTAATCAGACTGAGATTTTTGAAACTCTTAAAAAGCTTTTAACCAATATCAAGAAAGATGGGGCAGAGAGGAAAACCAGGGATTATTGTAAGCGGAAGTTGGAGATGCTGGAAAGTTATTGGAGTGAGTACCATCAAAACCATACCAAAATGTGCGAAATTGCAGAATTTGACCATGTGTATTTTAAGAAACGTTGTTTTGATACAGCGGAAGAACTCTATTTGACCATTAAAGAGTTAATTAATAAAACCTTAGAGCAGCTGTTGCCACAGCAACCACGTAGGTCAGAAGCGCAGGTGCAGCAAGGTGTTACCCCTCGTAAAGCAGAAGCAGAGGCGGTATACGGACCAGGGCCGTCCACTGGTACTGATTCATTAGTGATATCCAGTCAGCATCAACCACAGAAGGTTATTGTGTCCAACCACAGTACCAAACTGGGGGACATGATTAAGAAACAGACCATCAATTTTAAAGCATTTATGCGTACGGTAAGCTCGATAGATGTAGAAAGCATAAAAAATCGTTGGGAGTTCGAGGATGCCCTTAAATCACTTCAGACTCGTTGGAGCATCATCGATCAATTGCATTGGGAGATAGAAGGTGAATCTGATGGGGATGACGACCATTACCAGGAACAATTTACCAGGTATGAAAAAATATTTACCGAACTTAAGAAAACCATTAACACCAAGATGTGGTCTGTATCACATCGCGAAAAGTCGACTCCGCAAATGGATATTCCAGTATTTAGCGGTAACTATCACCATTGGATTCCGTTTAAAGATTTATTCGATGAAGCCATTCATAAGAATCCGTCGCTAAGTAATGCACAAAAAATGCAGTTTTTAAAAAGTAAGGTGAGTGGGGAAGCTGAGCGACTCATTCATCACCTTCAGATCAGTTCAGATAATTACGAAGTGTGTTGGGAGTTGTTAAACCATCGTTACGGTAATAAGCGACTAATCTTTACGTCATATCTCAACACGTTATTAGGGCTTCCTAATATTCAACAACAGTCACTTAACATGATAAAAAAGCTGCATGATGTGACAAAAGAATGTTTGCATGCGATACAAAATTTGGGAGTAGATATCACCACTTGGGATCCGCTATTAGTGCACTTATTAGGGCAGAAACTTGACAGCGAATCGTTCTCAGAATACGTAGAGTCTGTGAAGAAACCAAGAGAGTTACCAGTACTTCAAGAATTTTTAGATTATTTAGAGAGTAAGTTTACCACATTAGAGGCATCGAAACGTAAACAAGAACCAAACCTGGCTAAAGGAACCACTCATAACCATTATCAAAACCAATTGATGCATCAAAGTTTTCCATACAACCAAAGATCTAATTATAATCCTAATACCAATTATAACTCGCAAAAAACCAATATCAATAATGTAAGAACTATGAAAACGTTCCATGTCGCGAAGTCAATTACCTGCGCATTGTGTAACGCTGACCACGGGTTATGGCAATGCAGCAAATTTTTGCAAATGACGAACGAGCAGAAACTAAAGTCCATTGACCAGCTGAAATGTTGTCATAACTGCTTAATTAACCATTTAAATAAACCATGTTTTTCTACCAAAAGATGTCGAAAATGTCTTGGTAAACATAATTCGCTATTGCATGACGCTATGACTATGACTAATAAACAATTTAATATACCAGCAAAACCATACTCGAACCCGAAACCAGACTCGATAAATCCTGTAAACAAAGATCGTGTGACATCCTCTAATCACGTGACCTGGGATGATATGTCGGAGATACTGTTAGCTACCGCTTTGGTCAAAATTACAGGATCAGACGGGACTCAGCATACCATGAGAGCCTTAATTGACCAAGGATCTCAAATTTCTCTTATTAATGAGCATTCAGCACAAGTTTTAGGACTAAAAAGAAAGCATTGTAAAGGAAAAATATATGGAGTGGGTGAAAAGGAGAATAACTGTAAAGGAATGATTACTGTTACCATTCAATCAACATGCAATGATTTTTATATTGATACCAATGTAATAATAATGAATAACTTAATAAAAAGTTTACCAAATAAAACTTTTATTAAGCCATCATGGTCACATATAAAAAATATAAATTTAGCAGACCCTCAGTTCAACATAAGTCGACCAGTTGATTTACTTCTCGGTGCGGATGTCTATATCAAAATTATGTTAGGAGGCATTTTGCGTGGAGATAATGAAGACCAACCGATCGCGCAGCAAACGCAGTTAGGATGGCTGCTGTGCGGTTCAATGCAACCAGTTTACCATTGCAATGTGATTTTACATAACACGGAAGATTTGTCCCGCTTTTGGGAGACGGAAGATATAAACCAGCAAGTCGAAATGTCTGTTGAAGATCACGAGTGCTTACAACACTTTTTATCGACCACCAAGAGATTGGAAGACGGGACGTATGAAGTTCGACTACCATTTAATAAAGAGTTAAAAGAAAAGTTAGGATCTACCAAAGATAAGGCATTAGCGCAGTTTAGAAATCTGGAGAAGAAGTTAGAAAAAAGTGAAAACCAAAAAATAGATTACCATGCATTTATTAATGAATATTATACCATGAATCATATGATACCATCAACAAACATGACAACAGAGAGTTATTTACCCCACCATGCAGTTACCCGGGAAGACTCTACCACCACTAAATTGAGAGTAGTTTTTAATGCCTCGGCTAAGTCTTCCACAGGGTACAGCCTTAATGACGTCTTGTACAGAGGACCAAATCTCCAACAGGACATTCAGGAACTAATTATAAAATGGAGGCAATACCAGTTTGTATTTTCTGCTGACATCGAAAAAATGTACCGCATAATACGAGTGCATAGTGAAGATCAGATTTACCAAAAAATATTATGGCGAAATTCCTTAAACCAACCTATTTTACCATACCAATTAACCACGGTTACATACGGTACGAAACCGGCACCATTTTTAGCTATGATGTGTTTAAAACAGTTAGCGACGGACGAAAAAGAAAATTTTCCTAACGCAGCCCTAGCTCTTGAAAATAATTTTTATATGGATGATTTTTGCGGAGGACAGCATAATATTGAGTCTGCTCTGAAATTAAGAGATGAATTAATAAAATTACTGCAGTCAGCTGGATTTAACCTAAGGAAATGGACTGCAAATGAACCACAGCTTTTAGATGACTTAGACATTTGCCTACGGAACCAAAAAACGTACGAGTTTAAAGAAATAAGCTCATCAAAGACGTTAGGATTAAGTTGGGACCCACTGAAAGACGAATTTACCTTTCAGTCAAAAATTAACCCAACTTCACCATCAGTACCAACAAAAAGATCTTTGCTCTCCGACATTTCCAAACTATTTGACCCCCTAGGCTGGCTCACCCCGCTTAGCACCAAACTAAAACTACTTTTTCAAAAAGTCTGGTTATGTGAATTAAAATGGGATGACCCCCTACCAGAGGAAATAAATAACGAATGGAGTAAGTTAAAAATTGATTTGGCTGAAATAAATACAATTAAATTAAGCCGGTGGCTGGGAATTAAAGAAAACCAAAGTGTGCAGTTGCATGGATTTTGTGATGCGTCCAAAAAGGCATACGCTGCAGTAATTTATTGTAATATTATTAACAACGATGACGTCACCATAACATTAGTCGCGGCTAAGTCCAGACTTGTACCAGTTACTAAAGAAATAACAATCCCTAGATTAGAATTGATGGGCGCTAAATTGTTAACAGAACTTATGACTAAAATTAAAAATTGTTTACCAAACTATACCATACATATATGTGCCTGGACTGACTCTACTGCAATCTTAGGATGGTTACAGGGAGAAACTACACGTTGGAATACGTTTGTAGCGAACCGTGTCAAAGAAATTAATTTATCTTTACCATCAAACCAATGGCGCTACGTAAAAACATGTGAAAATCCCGCCGATTGCGCCACTCGTGGTTTAACCACAAACCAGTTAAAAAACCATGAATTATGGTGGCAAGGACCTTCATGGCTTCCATCATTTACCACCACCAATGAACCAGAAACAATCGTTTACGAAACCGATTTAGAAACGAAAAAATCTTTTATTAAACAAGTGAATGCCGTAACTATGAAAGATAATACCATGTTAAATATTATAATTTATTTATTGAGTACCTACAGCTCATTAAATAAAATCATACGCTATTTTGCTTGGATATTACGATTACCTACCTACAAAAAGGTGATTCACCAACCATATCTCACGTTGCATGAACTGAGTAACGCAAAACTGCTAATCATCAAAAATATTCAACAATTAGAATTTACTGATGATATACAACATTTACAGAAACACGGTAAAGCGTATAATAAGAGTAAAATATTAGATCTCAACCCAATATTAGACCAAGACGGACTTTTGCGTGTGGGTGGAAGGTTGAGAAACGCTGACATCGATTGGAATATGAAGTATCCTATAATTTTACCATCGAACCATCGCCTCACCACGTTGCTGATACAGCAGGCTCACGAATTAACATTTCATGGAGGAGCCCGCCTTACATTGGCAAACTTAAGACAAAAATATTGGCTAATTAACGGTTATATGACAGTTAAAAAGTTTATTAGGCAATGTGTAATATGTAGAAAACAAAATCCTATTAAGCAATACCAGCTAATGGGTGATTTACCAGCATCCCGAGTTAATCCTGAGCAAGCTTTTTATCATTGTGGTGTCGATTACACGGGTTTTGTCGAAGTTAAAGCAAATAAAGGACGCGGGATAAAAACAACCAAAGGTTACATTGCACTATTTATATGCATGGCTACGAAAGCTGTTCATATAGAACTCGTCTCCGATTTGAGCAGCTCAGCTTTTCTAGCAGCTTTAACCAGAATGTCAGCTCGTCGCGGTGCCCCACGGCATATATACAGCGACAACGGAACCAATTTCGTGGGAGCGAATCGAGTACTTCAAGAGGAACAGCACTATCTACAAGAAATTTTTAATGACAGTTTTTTATCAGAGGTCAACGAATTAGGGATCGAATGGCACTTCAATGCTCCTTCGTGGCCCAATGCAGGAGGGTTATGGGAAAGAGCAGTTCGCAGCCTCAAGCACCATCTGAAACGAGTAGTGGGAACTCAAAAACTGACCTTCGAGGAATATACGACACTATTGTCAAAAATAGAAGCGTGCCTTAACTCACGCCCCTTGTGCTCGATGTCGGAAGATCCAGAAGATCTTAATATATTAACACCGGCCCATTTTCTAACTGCAAGACCAGGGTCAACCATAATCGAAACCGAAAAAGATGCCAGAACCAGATGGCATTTAGTTAAGAAATTATTCCAGGATGTGTGGAATAAATGGAAGAGTGAATACCTTACTCAATTATCTTCTAGAAATAAGTGGACTGTCACACAAAAGAATATGACCATAAACGACTTAGTAGTGATACAAGACGACAACTTACCACCTGGGAAGTGGGCAATGGGTCGTGTTACAGAATTGCATCCAGGAGAAGATGGCTTGGTCAGGGTTGTCACACTAAAAACTAAAAATGGCTATATGAAACGACCTATTGTTAAACTATCCATATTACCAGTTTACCACAATAACCAACCAGAAATACCACCAACAGACCTACCAACACAACCAATACAAGAAGAAAACTCAATACCAGAAAAAAGAAAAGGATTTACCAAGAAATCTTTTACAAGCATAGCTACTGCGTTGATATTTTTTATGTCATTACTGTCACCAGCAAGTGGAGTGGAATCTATTCAAAACCTGCCCACCAACCAAACATTATATTTTGACTCTGTATCGAAAATGCAAATTATAAGAGACAAGTGGACCCTAGTGGTATACTACGATCTACAACCATATTGGACAGGCCTGGAGACATTTACTAAAATAACTAGTTATCTTGAAACGCTATGCATAACCATAGATAAATAAAGTCATTGTAATTTAATATTATCACAACTACAGCACGAGTTCCAAGAAATAAATTACTACAATGAACTTTTACTTACGCAGCATTTTAACGTCCACGCTAGACGCCGTCGGCGGCGCCGCGGTCTTATCAACGGTGTCGGAGTTCTAGCTAATGATTTGTTCGGCGTACTGGACTCTCGATTCGCAGAAAAATATAGTCAAGATATTGCTACCATACAGAATAACGAGAACCATATAGTCGAGTTGTACAAAAACCAAACTTCTGTAATTGAAGCCGAGTTCAATCTTATGAAGAGAATGGAAGCTACCGTTGACAAGCAACATAAAATAATTAACAAGAAGATTAATGAATTGCAAACGGCTACTAATTTTATTCAAAAAGAAATCTTAAACATATCGTACGTCCAAGAATTCACGCTGTCTGCCATGGCCGGTAACAGTTTGCTGCAAAATATAAAGAGATTACAAGACACAATGCTCGATACCATAACAGATATATACCATGGTCAAATCAGTTTACATTTATTAACTCCTGATCGAATAAAAAAAGAACTGCAAGTTATTTACGCACAAATGCCAAGAGAATTAACATTACCAATTGATAATATTGATACAGGTCTGCAATACATCTATAAATTACTAAAAGTTAAAGCTCGAGTTACCTACAACTACCTAATAGTTGTAATAAACTTCCCATTGATTGACAGAGAAAATTACCAATTGTATAAAATTATACCAATTCCGCACCAAATAGAAAACAATATGGTCACCCTACTGCCTATATCGGATTATGTAGCGGTGAACTTTAGAAAAGATGCATTTATTACCATCACCTTACCAGAGTTGAACGCATGTTTACATAATGGCGTAGCATACATGTGTCATATGCCTAAACCCATATTGTCCTTGAAAAACGATGAAAGTTTTTGCCAAAAAACCATGGACAACCAGCAATGTGAGGTCACCAATTCGCCGTGTCAGAACAGATGGACAGAATTACATTCTTCACAACAGTATCTATATTTCTGTTGCGATATTTCTACAATTAAAATTATTTGTAATGATCAAGTTACCGTGCATCACTTGATAGGCGCCGGGTTCATTGGCACGAGTTCGAACTGCATAATTAAAGGCAAAGATTTTACATTGCATTTTTCAAACTCAATGACGAACCAAATTAATTATACACCACACATTATGATACCAGAAATAGACCAGATAAACCATTTAGTAAACTTACCAATCCCAATAGATAACAGCACTGAACCAAGTTTATCTAATTTAAATGCTTCTTTGGCGAATTTAGAGAAGCAGGTTAACGACTTAAAGAACAACAAAGTCGCGATTGATGATATATCGTCGCATGATGTTCATCAATACAGCATCATGTATGTGCTTGTAGCAGCAGCATTGGTTGTTGGAATATTGTGGATTTGGAGGAAGCGTCAATGCTGTTTGCTATCGACCTCTTCACCTCGTTCCCGGGGAGGGCTACCCCGGGAGGAGCCGGGGCAGGAGCTGCAGACGGTCATACCATCACCACGGCCGAGGCAGACAACCACGGCAACAGAACCAGTGTATAGTGTAGTGCAATCGCGAAAGCAGAGTACAGCTGACCGTCAGCTGAGTGTCAGTGAATTAGGTCAAGGCCGTTCTAGTGAACGGTTGCATACGTTAGCCAATCGGTGGCCCAGTGTAAAACGGGTGATAAACAAAGACAAAAAACCAAATGTGTCGACAGTGGAAGACTCTTTAGTTTAATTTGTTTTCAAATAATTAGGTTATAAATAAGATTCATTTAAATATGATTAAGTATGTAATGTAATACTACCACTGTTAATAGAATTGAATTTAAGTGCATTAGAATATCATGTTACATTAGTCATGCTTTTATGTCATTGCTTTTTAAATAAGTATAGTTTTAAATATTTTCTTTACCACATCTTAAGAACCATTGTCATCTCCTTATCTCAGTCGCGCGGGAGCATGTTCGGTGCTACGCAAACGAACAGCTCAGCAAATTGCCTTTGATGCAATTTGCACATTTTATTAATTACCATTTATTTTAAGTGAATTTAATTTAGTATGTCGATCGCCACCATTCGCGCAACGCGTACTCAATATTACCATTTTACCATTTTTATACCATTTTCGTATTTATAATTATTTTACTAGTTTATTAACTTAGTGACTTTTATTATTTGTTTTTATTGTTGTATGTGAATATACTAATTATACCAGTTAAAGTAACTCTCGGACTTTATCATTTTAAAACCATAAGATATACCATAATATCTTCAAAGGTTGTCTGAGGCTAACCAAAGAGCTCAATAAAAACCTTTTCAAGATTTTAATTCTGAGTATATAAAGAAGTTACGTGAATGATTACAAAGCTTATCGTGGTCTGACGTTTGTATAGAATGTGATGAATTTAAAAATCTTTTCATGAAGTGTATACAATATTTTATAACTTATGCTTTTCTGTGAGGAAAATCGGAATAAAGCCAAAAGGTGAAAACAAGACGTGGGTCACTAGAGGCATTCGATTAGCTTGCAAAAGAAAACGTATCCTAAGATTTTCATACTTTAACAAAACAAAAAAAAACGTTATGTACGTGCTAAATCTAACCATCGAAATTATACAAAAATATTAAAGAATGTATAACTAACGCACAAAAGATTAGCAACATAAAAAAAATCCTGACATCTAATAATATATGCCGTGCATCTTGAGACTTAATTAAGGGTAAAAATTATTAAAAAAAACAATTAAGTACGCGAAACACATTATAAACTACAATAATAATATTGACAAACCTGAAGACATTGTAAATGAATTTAATAATTATTTCATAAGTTTGACAATAAGGTAGATACTACTACTAATACTGACAATATCATCATCATCAGCCTGGGGACGTCCACTGCTGGACATAGGCATCTCCTAGCTCACGCCTGTTGTGGCGTTCATAGGATGCTATTAGCCTACTGCTACCACGCTGGCCAGCCGGGTTGGTAGAGGGCTTGTTTCAAGTTTTCCTTCTCTCGCACAGGTGTTCAATGCGTCGAGCCTCAGTCGACTCTTACGACATCCGAGGTATTTATGGGAGTGGTGACACTTATATTCTTAGGCCGTCACCACACGGCACACTGGCAATATACACCATGTAAATAACAGTATTTTCTTATCCCCCACGGATGAAAGAGAAATAATTGGAAGCTTGAAAAACTCAAATACGGTTGGTTAGGATCAGTTTCATACGAATATAATTAAGGCTACTAAGAACTTAGTCGCGCCTGTTCTAAGCTACATCATTAATCTCTCCTTTGAGCAGGGACTTTTTCCTGATAATAAAATAAAATAAATAAAATGTTTTATTGTGATAACTTGAATACAAAGACAGTAACAGATAATGGAGCAGCCATTTGAGCACAGAAGTACTTGCGATAGGATGCTCCGCTCTTCATATCTTAGATAATTTCAATGGTAAAATACTTAAGAGTTTTACTGTTAAACATTTTAAATATAGCGAAAGCGAAAGCTAAGCGAAACTACTAACTTAAAACAAAAGAAATAAAATAATGAAAACTAAAATCAATTACAGCTACCTACAAAATTAAAAGAATGCCCCTTTAAGAATAAATAAGAATTGTGCATTTATGTGTGTGTGTGTGTGTGTGTGTATGTGTGTGTGTTTGTGTGTGAGTGTGTGTGTGTGTGTGTGTGTGTAATTGTTTGTTTCTGTTTACGTTTGTTTGTGTGTTTTATGTGGGTTTCGGACGTGGGTGGGATGCATGTAATATAAATAAGTATATCTAGTCCTATACTCTTAAAATTATTTTTGTAATAAAGACTCGATTTCGTCATAACTTTTGGTTTTAAGCCATTCGGTGAGAGTTTTCTTACATTCTCGGTGCGTAAGTGAATATATGTCAAGTTCCTTGTTAATAATATTATATAGATATGCCGATTGTCTAGGATATTGTTTTTTTGCAAAGCTAGTTCTGTTTCCGTTTTAGCCACCGTGTAATTCCTTCTTTTAAGCCGGAAACATGGATTGTAAGGTTAGGACTTATGCTTCTTTGCTATTATATTTAATATATAAAGTTTTCTGACTGTTAAAAGGTCAGCACAGGAATAGAGAAGATCAGTCGGAAATCTATAAGGTTTAAAGAAGATCACCTTTAAGAGGTATCTTTGAGCTCTTTCTAGTTCAATGAATTTGCTTTTATTTGCTCCACCCCATATAGGTAAACAATATGTAATCACCGATTGGGCCAATAAAATATAAATTTGCCGCAGTAAGTCTTTATCTGCGATATGTCGTAGTGTCTTAAATGTCCAAGATAATTTTCGTATCCTATTCATAATTAGTTCACAGTGGGAGTGCCAGGAGAGACGTTGGTCCAGCATTACGCCCAGGTATTTTGTGGATGCAACTTTATCTATGGGAGCGCAAGAACAATTAGACACGGTTGGCTCCGCGCACTTGTGGATTTTAATTTGAAATGTGTCCGAAGGTTGGGAGCGTTTATTCATTGAGAAGCAAATATAGTTATATATATATATATATATATATAACTATCAAACAGCTGCCTGGCTTGATTCAAACCTGCTTACTTTGAATACTCAAAAGTATATATTATATACTTTTGAGTATTCAAAGGTTTGAATCAAGCCAGGCAGCTGTTTGAGCCAATCCTATTTCCGTTGATTTCTGAACACTTTCCCAAGTTTTGCCGGTAAGTAATATTGCAGTATCATATGCATAAGAAAAGATGGACCCGTCCTTAATTGGTAACTCTAACAGAGTGTTAATATAAATTAGAAATAATGTTGGACCCAACACGCTCCCCTGTGGGACCCCGTATGATATGTCTGCATCAGAGCTGACCATTTCGCCAATTTTAACCCTTTGTTTTCGGTTACAAAGATAGTTTTTGAATATATCAAGGGATCGATTCCTTATGCCTATACTCTCAAGCCTATGTATAAGAATGGAGACCGGTACTGTGTCAAACGCCTTTTTTAAATCAAGGAAAACAGCAATACATTTATCTCCTTTATCTATTTTGTCGATGAGGATTGTAGTTAATGCTTGTATTGCGTCTTCTGTAGACGTTTCTTTAGGAAAACCAAATTGGGAAGGTGATAAAATTTTGAATTTTGTTAAATAATTTACAAGTCGAATGTTTAAAAGCTTTTCAAGTATTTTAGATATAGCCGGTAGAACAGATATTGGTCTGTAGTTTGAAGGGTCTGGTCTGTCTCCATTCTTATACACAGGTGTGATTAGAGCTTTTTTTAAGTCTGCAGGAAAAACTCCCTGTTGAAAGCAAAAGTTACATAAGTGGGTAATTACAGGGACAGCAAATTCATGTGCAGCTTTAAGAAAACTAGTTGGAATGCCATCATATCCAGGTGCGCTATCAGATTTCAAACTCATTAAAACATCGTAAACCTCGTAAGAATCAGTTTCGAGCAAAACAAAAGAATTGAACAGTCTTATTGGGTTGCAAGTAGCTTGAGTCGTGGAAATAGCTGTAATATCATTCGCCAAGAGTCTTCCCACGCTGGCAAAATAGCTATTTACCCTATTTAACGAGTCCAAGGGGGGGGGATTCAGCAATTAGAAGGTCAGTATTTTGTGATCTTTGAGGTTTACGATTAGTAGCACTGTTTATAGTTTTCCATAAGAGTTTAGTATCTTTCTTAGCATGACTTAATTTATCGCGGTCGTATTTGCGTTTTAGGTTTTTTATTAGGCTGGTACAATAATTTCGATATCTTTTGAATGTTATTTTTAAAATATCATTGGTTGGATCAAGTTTAAGCTTGTGCTGCATCTTGTTACGGTTTCTTATACAACGAAGCAAGCCCAGAGTCATCCATGGTTTTATCATTTGGTTCTTTTGGGGTATCACAGATATTATACTATTTGTTTTTATACAAAGTTGAAGATGCATAATTAAGCGTTTAGTAACAATATTAGGATTTTCTAAAGATAGGATTTCTTCCAAATCGATGTTTCTTAGGTATTCCATTGCTCTTTCCATATCGATTTTTGTTTTAGTTTTAACCATCGTATTTACTTTTTTGTTTTAATTAGTTGATATATTTAGTAACGTCATAAGATGATCTGTAGTTGTAGTATCAGCAATAACAATAGAGGCGGTTTTCCTTGAATATTGTAGCTTCAGAATGGTGTGATCAAGACAGTTTGGGCCTCGCGTTGGTAAGTTATGTCCAGGAAGGAGACCGTGCAGAGCTAACATATTGAGATAACTTAGCCTGTTCGATCGTTCGTGTGCCTTTTCATCAGGTTTGTATATAAGATTAATATTAATGTCGCCGGTTATTATAATATTTGGTTTTGATTTTATACTCTCTAAGTGATCACTTAAGGAGCTTATAAAGTCATTAGCATTTAAAACCGAGGGAGACCGATAGATTCCAATTATTATTAAATCTGACAATTGTATTTGAAGGCAAGACGCATGCTGTAGTATTATTTTTGAAACTTTTGCGTCATGTGTGTTTTTAAGATACGCTACAACACCGTCCGCTTGATTCATATGATTAGTTGTTTGAAATGATTTGTAGTTTGTCCATTGGGGGATAAATTTATTTGCATTTAATCTACATTCACTTAATACAACCAAATCAATTTCAGATTTTAAATACGACAGGTTTAATTGCAGATCATCTAAATTTGAGTAAACGCTACGAATGTTCTGAGACACCATTGTGAGGTCAGTGTTTTTAATATTTAATAATTTAGCCACATTTTTAATTTCACTAGTGTAAGCACTGGCAACTTTCATATCATCTATGTCATGAAGCGTATTTAAACGACTATCCATATTTTATGCTTTCAAAATTAAGAGGTGTTTCTAAATGAGTTGAAATATTGTAATTCCACGGATTAGCGACAAAAGCAATAACATTTTGGTTGAGTGAAAGAGCGAAAGTATTGTGTATGAGAGTGTATGTTGTTGAATGTAAGTAAATGTGTGAGAGTATAGAATGTTGTTGAGGTTTTAGGGTTGTGTTTAGTAGAGTTAATTGGGTACATGATTGAACGGGGTTTATATTTATTTTTAAAGCGGGGTTCATTTTGGGATTAAAATTACGATAAGTTACAAAATTCAGTTCTAAGTTATATAGAGTGAGTACAAAGCAATCTCTAGAAAAAATAAAATAATAAAAAAAAAAAAAATTAACTAGTCATTCAGAGTTCAGAAGTTGGTTAATCTGCGACTCATTTTTAACCAAAATGATGGTAGAGTTGTCATCCTTCCTTAGGTAGACTCGCCCATAAGCCGTCCAACAGTATTTGTATCCCTTGCTTTTTTGAAGGTCACGTGCCAGGAAATGTAAACGAGAGCCTTTCGCTGTCAATTGTTCAGAAGTGTAGATCGGCACATATTCATCAACCGTAAGGCCAAGGTGCTTAGCGCATAGTTTCTCTTTATGTCTTATGTTAAAAGATTTAGCCATTTTCAAGAATTCCGTTTTTAGTATAGTGGACGATAGTTCAACAATGATTGGGGAATTTGTGTCAGGTTTACCCTTTCTACTTTTGACTTGGACACGATAGATGTCTTTAATGTCATTTTTGTTGATAGAACAGCCTATATTATCGGATAAAGTAACCGCCATATTGACCAAGTCATATTTGTCTTCTTTGTGTTTTTTAGGAACATTTTTAATTTCAATGTTGGTTTTACGATTGCTTCGTTGTAGGTCCTCAATCTTGTCCTCTAAAAGTGTTATATAGTCTTTGTCTTGTCTTGCTTGAACTTCCAGACGTTCTATCTTCTTCTTTTTCCTGATAGACTTAAATTAACTGTAGTAACGCCAATCCATAAAACAGGTAACAAACATACACTTGTAAACTATAGACCTATTTTAAGAATAACCAGTATTTCTGAATAAATTGTATTATGATGTAAACGAATATCTAACTGACAACTTATAATGAATTGTGAATTTAATTATTTGTTGATCTTATTGTTACATTATATTATTTTGTCAGATATTAAAATACAATTATTGCAATCTTAAATTGGCATACCTACGTAACATTATTTATTTACATATATTTATTTGAATTAATTGTGACTATTTTATGATTTTTGAATTTTTGAATTTTTCATTGCTATCTTTATACTTATGATAAATTTTAAATAGAAAAATATTGACAAACAACCATTCGGCCACAAGTGAACTCTCAGATGGGACCCGAACCCACGACCCTCGGATATCCATATTGGAGCATTGGACCGGATGGAGGGTTATTTCTGTAAAATTGGAAGTGGGCTGCAAAACCGCATTCCTGTCATACGACTAATTGTCTTGGTCGGATAGTAATTAGGATCGTACCACAAATTCTAATCCCATCTAACCCGAATTCCTATTTCATTCAGTAACTCAATAGGGCGAAACAGAATGAAGGCTCTGTAAGTTAACTTTACGTCGAGTAAACATATGATAAGTTTATTGATCTAAGGATAAGGGTTCGAAGAAAGCCCTGCTATTTGTGAGGCACTGCGTTGAATAATAAATTCCTAACATCCGCGATATAAGTAAGTTTGTTTTAGTTCAACATAACAAACAGACCGTTCCGAGGGTTTTTTTTCTGACGGTAAAAGTAAAATGAGTTTTGTTTTTATCTTACCCTTATTCTATCGAGTTTGGGTTAAGGTCGAATCTGTTTGGGTAGTGAATGCTACAAAGTTAGTTCTTGAATGAGATGGTTAGATTTAATTTCTTAACACTTCGGTTCAGTAAACTTTCTATAACGGCTTGATTGATTCAGTGCCTACAAAACTCTACTGTGGATAAGGCCAAAAAATATAAGTATTTTTTCTTTTCAATCGGTATCTTACAATACTTTCTTGTCTAAAAAAACGTTTCAAAATAGAATTTGGCATCACACAGCCTATATATACCTAGGCATGCCCAAGGTGCCTGAAAAATCCTTCCACGACATTCCACAGAATGTCTGACGCTGACTATTTTTTTGGTGTGGGTAGACAGCCCTCAAACTCTATCTCGCCTGACGGCAAGTGATACCAATGAAGCGATCTAGGATGAAAGGCGCTTCGTCTCTTGGCCTTCTCCAAGGATCTCCACGACGATCGGTCCTGTGCTGCCCGCATCCAGCGGTTCCCGCGACCGCGCACCAGATCGTCGGTCTGAATATGAAGACGCTTGCGTAGACGAACCTTTTCTATCATATCTTGAAGGCCCGAAGATTGTAAGTACTTATTAAGAGACTTAGACAAAAGGTTCTGCTCTCTAGCACAATACACATATTTGATCTATAAAACAACGAACTACCATGCTTCATGCAAATTGAAGCGAAGAAAATTGCCCGAAGGATCAAAGTATTAATTTATATTCTTAGCAGACTAATTATGTTGCTCCTGTTACAAACTCAACAAATTTGAAATAGCAACTTTGCCGTGTAATCTTTACAAGGAGTTTGTGAATATGTTTAAAATACTCTCGGATGAACTTTAACTCTCGAAGTTTTCCTCAAAGCTAATTTTTAATCAATAAAAATAATGTTTTCGCTACCTCAAACAATGAAACAAAAAATATGAATTTTCAAAGCTTGTCGGATACTCCTATTTACTATGATACCTACTAGACTTCTATCTAGTAATTCTAATCTATCATTATACTAGGTCCGCCCGCGACTTCGTCCGCGTGGTCTTTAGAACTTGGTCCAGAGAGATTTAGTAAAAGAAAGATAGAACCATCTTTCTTTTTCCTAGCCTAATACCATAATTCATCTTTTAAAAAATACTAGTTACGCCACCTATTGCTATAATAATAATAAATATTTATTTATTCGACCAACATGGATCATTTTTAAAAAATACGTACAAATCAAATATACATTACATTAAATTCAAATCAAATTACGCAATATAACATCTAAATTACAAAATTAAATTTTCAATACAAATTACAAATAGTAAGATTTACAAAATTAAGATTTTACAAATTTAAATATTACAATGAAAATTAAAAATAACATTTATGAAATTAAAGTACAAAAGTCATAGTAAAAAAAAAAAAAACAATAACACAACACAAGACATTTCACTAACTAAACAGGTAACTTAGAATTCTATTTTGGCTTTAGTCAGTAGATGAATCATGTTGCAATGATTCATATACTGACAGTCAAAACGTTCGGCAAATGCCCTCAGGATAGTGTTGGTACTGGCCCGCACCCTACGCACCAGAGATGTGCACCGCTTCCGCATCACTGTGTGAAAGCAGTCTACGCGCTCTGCGGCGAACATCCCCGATGCGCTGCAAAAGCGGGGCAGCCCCAACAGCACCCTGAATGCATTATTGTACTGTATGCGAAGGGCATTAAACTGTTTCTGTGTGTAATCCAGCCACAGACTACAAGTATACAGCGAAGTACAAAAGGCCCGAAATAAGGTGATTTTAACATTCTCCGAGCAACGACTAAATCGGCGAGCTATCATATTGGCTCGAACAGATAAGGCCCTTCGCTCTCTCTCAATGTCAGCGTTGTCCTTGAGATCCGACGTAACAAGGTGCCCCAAGTACTTAAACTGATCTACTCTATTTAGAATGTTCCCTTCAAGTTTAATAGGTGGTATTTTATCAATACACCTTCGTCGAGTCTGAAAGACCATACATTCGCTTTTCTTGACATTGTACAGCAAGCCATGTTTAGCAGCATATTTCTCACAGATGTCAAGCAGTTTAGACAAGCCACACACAGAGGCACTCAGCAGCACCATGTCGTCCGCATAGCTAATATTATTCATGCAAATCCCACCAATATGACAGCCGACATGCGTGCTACTGAGCTCCTCAACTAACGCGTTTATATACAGATTAAAGAGTTTGGGGGAGGTCAGACCCCCCTGCCTCACCCCGCACTCCAATCCGTAAGGCTGCGAGCAAGCTTCCGACCATCGCACGACGTTGATCTGGTTTTGGTACCAATGCTCGAGTATTCGTATTATTTCTTCTGGTACAGACTTCTCGCGAAGTTTTTGCCATAATATGTTATAATGAACCAGATCAAATGCTTTCGACAAGTCAAGAAAGCAGGCAAAAACTGGCGTATTTCTATCGGTATAATATCTGACAGTCTGCTTAAGGCACAGCACAGCTGTCTCAGTGGAGAGGCCAGGTTTAAAACCGAATTGGTTATCGTGAAATTCAAGATGTTTCTCCAGCTGTTTATTAAGCAGACTATCAAATACTTTCGAAACAACACTAGCCAACGATATTGGTCTATAGTTATTTATGTCACTTGTATCACCGGTTTTATTTTTAACTATCGGTACCACTACAGTCCTTATCATTTGAGCCGGTAAGTAAGAATGACCTATGCACAGTGAGAAAAGCATAGCCAATACTCTTGGCAGGTGACAACCTGCATTCTTAAGGTGTTCAATGCTCAGGTTGTCGTGGCCAGGTGACTTGCCCCGTGACATAGAATTTATTACGGTATTGACATCTTTTGCCACAAAACGAGCATTTATCTTCTGGCCACTGCAACCAGAATCGGACTCAGGATTAGATTGTCCCAACGGTGATGTTACAGTGAAATGCTCTCTAAACAAGTCTGCTATGCCCGCAGGGTCACATTCTCCACTGACGCTTACAGGTGTGCCCGGTTTACTGTTAAGCCTATTTGTTGATTTCCAGAATCCACGGAAGTCGTGTTTGGAATGTTGAGCAGCTAAAGCATCCATTTTTATTTGGTCACTGTGGTTTTGACACCAACGCAAACGCGACTTAAAAATTTTACGGCTTGTGTGCATCTCATTCCAAACGCGACCCATCCTCGGTCTCCCGTATAGCTCCCAGAGTTCAAATTTAAGCATAGCCTCCCTGTGCGAGTCTCTCACATATCTATTCCAACCAACTACGGGCTTTCTACTAGACGCCTGTTTTTGAGAATGACTAGCACAGGCCGCCTTACACAAAACATCAATAATATTGTCATGCATTTTGTCAATAACACGTCTGTGGTCAAGATTATTACATACATAGTCACTACAAGCACATAATTCCATAGGAAAGTCAATTAATCTTAAACTATCGTTACATAATTTATTGTATGTTTTTATTTGCTCAGGATTTCTATCACCCCATCGAATTTTATTACAAAACACACTATCATTTGATTGGTAAACTTTTTGTTTAATTTTACCTAGTTTACATTGCATTACAAGAGGAAAGTGGTCCGACCATAGTAAATCATAATTTACGTAAACATTGTCCACAGTTTGCATGGCCGAGCTAGTTACTACGCAGTGATCGAGCCATCGCCTCGCGCCGTTCGCTTCACTCACATATGTAAATGTTCCCGAATTCACACCTAACAAAACGATATCGGCACACAACCAATTCGACTCAGAACAGAAACAGTCCAGTTCATTATAGAATTGTTCTCCGGGATGTGAGTTAAAATCGCCAAGGATGTAAGCCGTCTCAACATTATTAGTATCGATAATAGCGCTTACCAGACTGAGACAATCCGTAAACTCCGACAGGTTCACACTATTATCTGTAGGCATATAAACGCTAAACACTAAAAAGGACCTGTGCTCCAAGGTCACCACTATTGCACACAACCTCGGGTTATTACATTGCACCACTGATACGTTAGTAAAAACACTTTTTCTCCAGAATAGTGCCACTCCACCGTACGGACGTCCACGAAGCATTCCGACAGTCGTATCCACCGCGGATGTCCCGGTGTACCCGAATTCGGACTCATTTATACTGTTTAAAAATTGAATGTCGTCTGGCAACAACCATGTTTCTTGCAAGGCAAGAATATCAGACGTATAACACAACTCCCTAATGTTGTCCGCCGAACGCTTTACACTCTTGCAATTAAACGTTACAAAGTTGTACAAAGACTGATCGTTCATTGGCATTCGGATAGCGGCCGTGCACAGTGTCCCCATTTACACCGTTCGTTTTTCGAGGCTTGAAATTCACAAAACGTCTAAATATTATTCCCTGCGGCCAAAGCTCGCTGTCTAAAAATTTTGATAATTTGTGTTCCGGAACAAAAAACTTATACGCATTATGCTCTCTTTCTTCTTTGAAGGATATTTTTTCTAGCGTTATATTTTCTTTTGTTTTTTCAAAAACATAATCCGTAATACCTTTTTCAGCTGTATCTTTATGTATCTTGGTAATAAAAATAGGAAGCTTTTTCTCGGCGGCCTTGAACTTCCCTTGGTAGTCCTTGCAGTTTCCTTTATTTCCTAAGTATCGATACTTCGGAGGTTTCTGACGTTTGGGAACAGTTTTCCAGCCCTGGTTGTCTTCCGTTTGCACCGTCGTCGCCGCTGCCGGCTCACTCGTATTTTTCTCGCCTCGAACCTCATGCGGTGTAATTAAGGCGGCCTGCACCGGTGACGTCATAGCCACTCGGCCGACCGAACAAGGCGCGCCAGGTAACTTGTCGCTGTTCATGTCTACCGCCGTTATTTTTCTAAATTGCTGTGCAGCGTCTGTCGGCTCAGGCGCACCGGTTTCTTCATTGCCACTATTACATTCAGCTACGGATAAGTCGGGAAAATGTGATAGCCCTATGGGCCCACTATCCATCATCCATCCGCCTCGCTTTTTGTTCACTTTGCATACAGATAACGGAACTAGTGAATCGTTTTGCGCTTTTAAAATTTCTTCTTTATATACGCTCAGCTGTTCGTGAGTAACGTACGTTGATTTAATTGCCTTGAGCTCATTTTGTACCAAAAGAAGATCTTTCAACAGCTTAGTACAGTCTAAGTGGTCGAACAAAATAGGCGGTAGCCGCTCTAAGTCTTTAGCAACGAAAATTGGGAATTGATCAGGCTCCGTTGATTTAAAAACATTCACTATATCTACCAGGTTTCGTTGCTCCTTGCCCTTATTTTTACGCTTAATTTTAACGTTATCCACACACACTGCTTCGAACAACAGCTCCTTCGATTTTTCAATTTGTTCACTCGTAAATGATGTGGTGCATATACGTAACAATGTGTCCTCATCAATAACTGATATCTTGTTCTGTATATATGCTAACATTTCATCAATTATAACATTACAGCTATTGCACTTCACAACTTTCGTCATTTCGAAACGTTTATAAAATAATGCCGGTACAATTATTACACGCCCGCACGTAATTTCCCGTACAAAATAGTAGTTTTTAGACGACAAGAAGTAGGCTATGTTCCTCTGATTTTTTTAACTGATTTGATTTAATGTTTGTCTTCCATTTTACAATACATTTGCATACCGTGAAAGGTTAAATGTGGCGTTCTAATACCTTGTCAGACCTAATGATTGTACCCATATTTTGCAAATAAATAATTTTGATTTTTTGATTTCTGAAAACTATAAAGTCCCAAATTTCATCTAGGTAACCGCTCAGCCGTTTTTGCGTGATTGAGTACTTAACTTAATTTTCACATATTATATAATATTAGTAGGAAGTTGGAATTACTAAAATTATGTACCTTCTCTTTTGGCCCGCATCGATTTTTGTATTTTTCCATAGGAATAAGGGATTTTATGGCGATAAAAAGAATCCTATGTTCATACAGGCCACAAAGTATTTATTTACCTGATTTCATCCAATCCCGATCAGCCAGTTTTGGTTTTTGTTGCTAAACCTTATTTTGAAATTTGAATTATCTAGAAGCCTCTAAAATGCAACAAAAAACACTATATGGTAAAAAAGTATTGATAAAATAAACAATGCACTAGTACTTACGTATCCATAAGCCCTCGATCTCACGGAAGCTTTAGCGTTCGGAGTTTTTTTGTATGCGAGCTCCCGCAATAAAGCGCCCGCATAATGAACACAGGCGAGATTCTAAACGGTAGAAATAACGCGCGTAAAAAGCTCTCGTGCGAATGAAGGTTTCAAGTCTCATTTCAAACTTGTCTGGACTTGAGAGAAGCCTTAAAAGCATTTAATACTATATACCGTTTGCAATAAAGTTACAGCTGAATTAAAACTGCAGCTGGGTCCATCCTTGTTTCAAATTTTATTTCTCAAACGCTTGTAACTTCTTACCGTGTGGCAACAAAAGTTTAAATTTCATTGAAAACTTATCAATGAAATGTGAAGCTTGTTCCATTTGTATTCTGTGTGAACTTATTTTAGTAAGAAGTTTAACCGCAACAATAACTATTGCTACTAACTTTAATGTTTTGGTTCTCCAAAAATATATTTCTAATCTGTTCAGTAGTTTTGGCGTGAAAGCAAATATTATACCTACTTATATGCCGGCGTATACAGGCAGGCTGATTATTTATCAGAAACTCGGTGCTGTTTCAGTTTGTTTTTGTCATTACTGTCACATGTTCATACTGTATGACAGCCAGTGGCGAAACAGAAACTGAACCAAATTTCTGTTACATAATCAGCCCTAGGGTACATTTTTTAAACACTATCCAAATTTTTAATTGTGATTCGGAATCGGTAAGTCAACAATTTGCTTCTAGAAACATTGGTCGAAATACGTTTTTTTATTTATTTCCCAGTCTAAATCGATCTCGTGATCAGTCTGATTTGTATGAAGAGTAATAAAAACCTTATCATATTTCGAGACATGATTCTAGGAGAAAGTTGATCACTTACAGACTCTGAGGCGACATAAAGGCAACAGACCCTATATGCTGACGACCTCCGTGGTAGAGTGGTACGTACACCGGTTTCAAGGTGTCGCTAACTCTGAAGTCCCGGGTTCGAATCCCGGTAGGGGCAAATGTTTGTATGATGAATACGAGCATTTGCACCTGAGCCATGGATGTTTATATATATTCTATAATATGTATAAATATATGTATTTATATCCGTTACACTAACACCCATAACACAAGCCTTAGTGCTTACTTTGGGGCTAGGTTAATTGGTGTGACTGCAAGAAATATTAAGTAATTAATTAATATGCTACATATATGACGTATACTTATGCTTCTTGTACACAAACGGTTTTTCCGCTGTGAAAATCTACAGCTTATTCGCCATGCGTAGCCACGGGCACGGTCGTCAGCGTTGTATGGGTCACTAATATGACTCAGACGGATACAGTGATCAGTGTTGTATGGATCACGGACATAGTGAAACATACAACTGACGACCGTAGATTTTCATTACGAATCAGACGTAGATTTTCACGGAGAAAAAACCGTGTGTGTACAAGAGGTCTTAGATTAAACAACCTGGCAAATTCTTGTTTTGTTTAGTAGATGTCGCAAAAGCCAATGATGTGGTTAATAGATATGTTACTTTCATAGTAATTTGCGTTGAAATCTGTGACAAAGACTGCACACATCTGTTTGGCGCAGGGGTACTAAGCCCGCCTTCTGCGCCAGAGGTCCCGGGTTCGATCCCCGGACAAGACAAATATTTGTGTGCATGAACATGTCTATTTGTCTTGGTCTGGGTTTTTAATACGTATAATAAGTATGTTTTTACAAAAAAAAAGTATATAATTATGTTTATCCGTTTTTAATATCCATAACACAAGTTCTTCATGAAACTTAACGTGGGCTAGTTAATTGTTGTGTTGTATGCAATTATTTATTTATTTATTTATTGATGATTGACAATTGACAAGTAGGACAAAAGACACGAAAAAGCACAGAACTGAAAGAGATAGCAAATTGAATCGGACAACATAAAGGGTCTTCCCAATTTTCACATTCACAATGCGAGTTCAAATTTCAAATTTCTTTATTGCATGCCACAAAAATCTTAGAATAGTACAGAGATAGAAAAGCACAATAGTAAACATGTGGCGTCCTGTAAGGACGAAATGTTACATAACCTAACACTAACTAAATTTAAGTCGTCGTCGTCGTCTCAGCCATATAACACCCACTGCTGAGATTCAGATTCAGATTCAAATATTTATTGCAAGTCACAGGTATAACAAGGTGTTACGTAATATAAATATGTACAAGTGACGCCCTGTAAGGGCACAGCGACCATGAGGGATAGCTATTGTCGTTTTCATACCATCATCAGCCTGTGGACGTCCACTGCTGGACATAAGCCTCTCCTAGCTCACGCCTATTGTAGCGTTCATAGGAGGTTATTAGCCTACTGCTACCACGCTGGCCAGACGGGTTGGTAGAGGGTTTGTTTCAAATTTTCCTTCTCTCGCACAGGTGTTCAATGTGTCGAGCCTCTTAGTCGACATGTAAGGGAGTGGTGACACTTGTATTCTTAGACCGTCACCACACGGCATTGTCGTTTTACTTACTATTAATTAAATTCATAGTATATAAAATTTCATTACATTAATTTTATATTATTTTAAAATTACACTTAATTTAGCATTATAATTGATAATAATAATAAATACGAACTATTATAATATTGAATGATTATTATATATATATACACGATACAATAGAATTAAGTTACAGAAAAAAAACCATTTATAATAATTAATTACACAATTACACAACTTTAGTTATTACACTCTGTCAAAAATTGCATATTATCTATCTAAATAGCACATTTTGTAGGAACTAAGGAAACAAAACAAACAAAACAAAGTGCTGGGTATAGGCCTCCCCCAAAAAAGGGGGGTTTGTCATAATCGCCACGCTTGGCAGGCGGGTTGGCGATCGCAGTTGGCCAAGTATGTAGGAGACGCTGCTGCCCATCTCCTGAAGGCAGAGTCCCTTAGTCGCCTATCACGACACCCACGGGATGAGATATTAGTGCTATTCTAAGCCACTACACAGCTAATTTAAGTACACTTCCTTACTATTAGGTTACTTGTATTTATTTTCAAAATATTCTCACATTATTATCTGCTTCTTATTATTGACAAGAACCTATATTCTCTATGAAAGTACAATTAATAGAGGACGGTTGCGACCTCATTTGTCTTCAGATTTTAAAAGCCTATTTTACTTTTACGAAAGTGATTATCTTCGCGAAGGTAATTTCTTAGTTTGGATACAAGTGTCGAAAATGCGCAACTAGAAATATTCGCCGTAAAAGGTACTGTACGACCGACAAAGATTTTGCGTGGTGCTTTAATAAATAAAAAATTGGTTTGAGGCTAGAAAACTTTCGTACTAGTTTTTTTTTTACTGTTTAACCTTTGAAACCCCGGATTATGGAGACACAATAGATTTTCCATTGTTTTCTGGACACCGGTGTCGGGTCCGGGTTTGATGAATTAGGTCCGGTTGCTCGTAGCTCGGTTACGCAAACTTTAGGGTTAAAATAAGTCTTACAGATTTAACGGCAGTCAAAATAACCGACAGGGTGCAGGTGGTTTAAAATTTTGACATTAGTAGAATTTGTAGTTATCGCTTCCTGCCGTTTTAGGTTATTTATTTAAAATATACTTTTAACTATTGTTTAATTTCACCGTCGCGTAAAATATTTTTGGGCAACTGAATGCGAAGATATAGATAATATACGAGCAACCGGGCCATAAAATATACTTTTAACTCTTGTTTAATTTCACCGTCACGTAAAATATTAGAGCACCTGAATGCGAAGATGACCGACGTATTTTTTTTTACCGAAGTCAAATTGACAACAGTTAAATTTTTAGTTTAACTTTACTAAAACATACGAGCAACCAGACCTTAATGTATACTTATGAGGGTTCATACAACATAAAATAAATAAACAAACAATAACATGCAGCCAAGGGGTGATTTATTAAATGTAATATTAAAAGTATTCCCATCTCACAAAAGCTCGAGGGTAAACAAAATTGACATAAATATGGCGCGACAGATCTCCCTCAGAGACGAACATTAATCACGTCCCGAATGGTTTTATTGTGGCTAACTGGCTAAAGGAATCCGCGTTATGTCAAATAATACAAATTACAGTTTAGAAAGGGATCTTCTGACAAAATAATGGTATAAAACTTTTTATTAAAAAAAATCGGCCAAGTGCGAGTCGAACTCGCACATGAAGGGTTCCGTCTCTCACCCAAGGTTGTTTGGAAGAGATTGCTATGTAGCAATAAGGCCGCCTATTGTATGTTCTTTTTTTAATTTTCTTTGTATGTGTTTGTTTTTGTATCGTGTGCAATAAAGTTTCTATTATTATTATATTAAATTAGGACTGGACTACCGATTACCTACACCTATCCAAAATGCCACTACAATTTTTCGACTGCAAAAATAACTTTGTTTTTCATAGTGTTTGTATGAATGATAAAGTTACATTGTTTTGGAAAATGTGCTATAGCTCTGAAACTGCTAAATATATTTCGTTCATACCAATTTTCGTTGAAAGTTTTTATAAAGATCTACAGCACATATATTTTTTTTAGATTTTTCACTTTTTTGTTTTAAGTTAGAGGGGGAGGGACACACATTTTACCACTTTGGAAGTGGATCTCTTTCAAACGGTTGACTTTGAGAAAAAACTGTTTTAGGAAACTCAGTATATTTTTATAGACCTATCTATAGATATCCCACACGTATAGGTATGATTAAAAAAAACAGTTTCAGTTCCATGTATGGGGATTCCATGTATCCTTTATTTATATATTTTTGTGTAAAAACCATAAAGCAGTTTACAGAATCTACCTACCAATTTTCAACTGTGTAATCCTCATAGTTTTGGAATAAAGTGGCTGTGACATACGGACAAACAGACAGACAGACATGACGAATCTATAAGGGTTCTGTTTTTGCCATTAGGCTACGGAACCCTAAAAATATAGTAAACTGACTTCAGAAGTAAAAAATAAGTACCTTACTTAACTTTTAGAGTCGGTGCCAGCCTATGCATCGAAGGTGTATTTTTAACCGACTTCAAAAAAAGGAGGAGGTTCTCAAGTCGACGGTATTTTTTTTATATTTTTTTATGTATGTTTTACCATAACTTCGCCAGTTGTTAACAGGATTTTATAATTCTTTTTTATCTGAAAGAAATTGGTTTATGTGTGATCCCATATAATTTTTACGAAGATCTGGCTAGTAGTTTTTACATAATCCTGAAAAATACAAACACATTTTGGCAAGTAGTCGTTTACTTAGATGACATCATTGTTGTGTATGGGCTGATTTTTAGTGTAAGTAACGGCACATGATGTAACAAAAAAATCTGAAATAAAAACATTTCATAAAAAAATTCAAACCGACTTCAAAAAATAAAAAAAATAAAACTTTTGGAGTCGGTGCTAGCTAGCTAAGGCCAAAAAAATATATAGATAATAGAAAGTGCAATGTAGAATGCCTTGGCTGGCACCGACTCCAAAAGTTTTATTTTTTACTTTTTGAAGTCGGTTTGTTTTTTTTTATAAAATGTTTTTTCAAAATTATTTACTACTTAGTCTTGCAATAAAGATTTCTATTTCTATTTCTATTTTCTTGCCCTTTGGCACCGACTCCAAGGCTTTTCTTTTACTTTTGAAATCGTTTTTTTTATAAAACGTTTTTATTTCACAATTTTTAAATTTAAAATTTACTGAACAGATTTGTATGAAATTTGGTACGTAGGGAGTTTTATTTCACTACTTGAAGAAGTAGTGAAATAAAATTTATACTATTTTATCCCGATATTCCCAAGAGAACGGGAACGCGGGTGAAACCGCGGGCGGCCGCTAGTACAGAAATAAAACATTTGCTAACGAACACTTGCTTACAAATTCAATATTATAGACTACTACACCGTTGTTTAGTCTCAGCAATTACTTATAGTTAGATGAGATCAAAGTGTTGCGTCTATATTTGCCAGTTGTTACATCTCAAAGCACGCTGGTTAATTATGGTATCCAAAGTCAAGATACCTAATTGATCAGCTAAAGTAGTTGCTATGCAAGTTTATCTTTCTACCAGTAAGATTAGCACGAAAACCTATCGAAATTGTATCGAGTAAGTATCGAGCACGTAATGTCAAAAATGTACAGGTAGTTCAGTTTATGACCGGTAGGAACGCTGCTCAATATCCCATATATTTTTTTACTTTACTTCCTCGATACTTACACGAAAGATATTCGTGCTAGTCCTACCTAGTCCCCTATGTAGAGGATGCCTGGACGCAGAGGAAACAGCCGCCCACGTGATCCTGGAGTGCGTGTGTTTGGCCGCACAACGGGCAGAAATCCTCAAAGACGTGAGGTCGCTCCTAGAAGCCTGTAAACGCCCCAGGAGGCTTCTGCGCTTCTGGAAGGAGCTGGGATGGCTTGACTAGCCATACCGATGCTATGTTCACGCATAACGGACCAAATGGGAGTCTAAATGTGGAGAAAAGAGCCCATCACCTATACCAATACCAATACCAATAGTCCTACCTAAAGTATGGGGTTCGCAATTTAGAGGCGCTATAGCTGATACTCCGGCTGTGGCTGGACAGGCAACAAGGTACCTTAACATTTAGACTTGTGCAAATCATTACGGGTCACGGGCGTTTCGGGAGGTATCTCTTTAAGGTGGCGAAGAGGGAGGAAACTCCGGTATGTCATGGGTGTGGGGCGATGGAGGATATGACGCAACACACTCTGGAGTTCTGTCCAGCCTTCCAGCAACAGAGAGGAACCCTGATGGCGACAATCGGGATGAACCTATCGCTCTCGGGTGTTTTGAGGGAGATGATGGATGACGACAGATGTTGAAAGGCAGTAGGGGCATAAAGGAAGTAATGTCCCAAAAATAAGAGGGTGTAAGAGGAGATCGCGTTCGCTAGTTCTATTAGGCGAAAGCGGATTGGGGTCAGTGGCGGCGGTACATAAATAAATAAAAATAAAAATTATCTTTATTCATCTCATACTACTTAACACCATTTCAAGGTTTCTGAAGCCCTAAAAATGTTTGAAAATAACTTTTGGTACGGGTCACCAGCGGGCCTACCGTCATATATTATAAACTTGGACGAATTAATAAACCATCATGTCTTGAACGTTTTGTTTTTATTGAAGTTTTCACATTTTAACACACTTCAAATTTTGGAGGCGATGATTGAGCAAAGACGACACAAAACTTCTGTCAAATAACAAACTAACTTTATGAAATACGTAGTATAAAATAGCATGGTAAGATTGAAACAATACTGCGCTAAGAGATGGCGGTAGGCCCCGTCTCACCCCGAGGAATTTAGTCATAAACAAATAACTACTTAGAAAGTATAAAGCAAGTACTTACTAAAATATTTAATTAAGTAAAAGAGCGAAGAGTGTTAGTCCTCTCGATGAGTAAATGTATAATGTATGTACATGTGTCTCATTCCCCCATAAGACTACAAATCTCCACAGTTCATGAGAGCTGGGCGCATACGCTTGGCTTTCTCCCGTATTGTGGTAAGCCTGGTTAAGCCAGGCGGGCCCCTGATCGGAGCGAGCGAGTCTATTAGGTACCCGCACGACCAGGGGTAGCCCTTGTGGGCACAAGGTTTAGTGGGTGTTCCCCCCCCCTTAGTCCTCCATCGTGCTCTTCTAGCTGGATGGGGAAACAGGAGGCGGCCAAATCATCACACAAAAGTAGGTACACATTAACACAAACATTTTACATCACAGCAGAAATAAAGAAAAAGGACAGTAGTACAAAAAGTATCTGCATAATCTGCCCTCTGAGCTGTGACGTGATGCCAAACCAGTTACTCGTATATCTTCAAATATTTTTTAGAGTTTTTTACTTGATTCGAACGCTCTATAGCTTCACCTAATATCTTCTTTAATAAAAATAATTGCTGACCATAACGATTGAACTAATGCTGAACGAACCCATAAACATTTCATTTGTATATTCTTCCCATTAACCTTTAGGAAATTTACAGTACTCCTGGTGACAATTTTCCGCAACGAATTACGTCGAATGTGAACCCAGATATAAAATTAACATAAATTAGCAATTGTTTTGGTACTACATCCTAAATATTGAAAGGGGTTTCATATTTTTTGCTATCTTTGGCGGTTTTAATGTCGCCTTCAATAATCCAGCCTGGGGTTTCGCTAACAAAGCAAAAGCTCACAAAGTGCTTACAACTGACATTTATTCATTCATGCTGGACCAAATGAACCGGCATAACTGTTTAAAATGACTGGACACAATACCTTTGTCATATATCCAACTAGAACCAAAGGGAACTAGGATTTCATATGGATTCTCGCTCGTGGCCGCGCTTGACAGACTGATCGTAATCGATCACGTTTGTTAAGCAACGTTCGGTCCAGTCAGGTATCGGATGGGTGACCGTAAAGTGGCATTACAGCTGAGCGCTCCCGTGTTTCGGAGGGCACGTTGAACTGTCGGTGTCGGCTGTTGTCATCTGATAACAGTCGTTAACGGTCCCTATACTGGCATGCAGACATTTTATAACTTATAACAATATACATTCTATTGCGTCTCGTTCATTGCCAGCGAAAAGTTTAAGCAAAGTCTAAGGCCTTATAGACGGCTTGATAAACTCTGACACCAGAGGTGGCCACTAATCCTCATACGATAAGAAGAAGAAGATATGGATTCTATGCCAAAATTTATAAACGATTGTATATAACCTTAGTTACTATAAAGAACAATGCCTAGCAGAATATCACTGCAGCAAACCAAGCTTGCTGCTTACACTGAGCTTGGCACAGTTTGGCGTCATGCGACGATGCGCCGTATGTGTTAGGTCTGTTTTTATTTTTTATTTTTTAAATCTGTATCTGTTGTATCATCGTGTGGATGTCAAATAAACATTTTCTTTCTTTCTAGTTTTGGCACCTTTTCGAAAATGCCTACACACCATTCAGACTTTATTAAGTGGATAGAATATTTAAGTACGAACAATAGTTACTGAGACAGATCATTTTAAAACCGTATCCGTTCCGAGATAAATGCACCAATTCATCACTATTATTTTCTAGATTAAGGTTAATAACTTAATGTTTTCAATATTATCTGGCTCATAAGAATGGCCGATCATTTTTACAATATATATATATATATATATATATATATATATATATATATATAAAACATACAATCACACCTATAGAAGGCGGGTTTAGTACCCCTGCGCCAAACAGGTCGTCATATTATATGATAATAATGTATAAAAATTAAATAATAATGATAATTATCATATTTTACTTTTCGGGAGGACGGTGACATTTCGCTACCGTCCTTGAACCCAGTGAGCTGATTATTAAATATATTGTTAATATTTAAAATTGTATTATTATTTAATAAATTGTATAAATAATAATCTTTCATTGGAATAAGTTGCCAAAATTAATAAAAAAATGTTATTACACGCCAATTATCTAGCCCACGTTAAGAATCATGAAGAACTTGTGTTATGGATACTCGATAACGGATAAACATACTTATATACTTTTTTTTTGTAAATACATACATAATATACATATTAAACACCCAGACCAAGACAAATAGACATGTTCATGCACACAAATATTTGTCTTGTCCGGGGATCGAACCCGGGACCTCTGGCGCAGAAGGTAGGGTTAGTACCCCTGCGCCAAACAGGTAGTCATTAAGTATTAAGCTTAAATATATGAAATAATAGTAATGAACAGGTGCATTTACCTCAGAATGGATACGGTTTAGAAATATGCTATCTCAATAACTATTGTTTGTACATATTTACTCTATCGATTGAACAAGGTTTGAATGGTGTGCAAAAAATTTCGAAAAGGCGCCAATCCTACATATATTTGTAAAACTTTCTTTTAGTTACCAAAAAAAAAAGTAGAACATACAGCAGACTTCAGTAATCTATCCCTACTAAGCATTGACCTGTTAATTTGGATTGATAGAGAAATATCTTGGCAACTAAGCTCTAGTACCTAAACCTATCTCTTACTTCATGATAGGTTATTGAAACCGTCCGATAAATCTTTTATCAAAATAAATTTATTTATTAATTTAAGGACAGTTTTCAAGACTCACACATACATAAATAAATCACTTAATCGGATACAAAAGATGAGTAGTGTAGCCTTAGTTACAAACTGCCACTTAGATTCACAAAAAGCAGTACATGAAGCAGTTCATAAAAATTTAAAAGTTATATGAAAAAACACATATGTTATGTAGATTTAACTTAAACCAACTTGAAATACTCTACTAATGTTCTCAGAATTATTAAAGTTACTTTGGATATTCCGTTAACTCACCCGCCGTAAAAGCCCAAGAAAACCACAGAACATTCACACTTAAGTTTGCTGCCAGCAAAACATCTTTGGCAAAAACAAAACAAATTCCTCTCTTACCTTTAATAAACAAGAAGTCGTCTCCTAAATCTCGATAATCTACCACGGAACGTGATTGAATTACAATATCAACGGCGAATGTGGGTAATTGAATTGTAATAACACGCCCCTAGCGATTGTCGGGGCGAGAAAGAGATTTTCTGCATACAGTAGCGGGGTGTGGTGTTCCGACGGTTAAGAGATAAACTCCGTTATTGAATCGCTCGTATGACATAGCGTTGACGCATGCTACGCAAGTCACGCGTCGCTGGCTTAATTTCGTTCGCCGGCAACGAGCGGGTGGGGGTACTCGTTGCGGTCGAACGATTCAAAATACGGAAATTCGTATGTCGAACGAAAATCAGAAAATCAAAATCAATACAACAAGTAAGTAACATTTGTTTTATTTTCTTGATCCAATGTTCTGTTTATAGTCAGCAAAAGGCAAATACATTTGGCTCATCAAAAATGATACATGAGGTAATTGCAACTTTTAGGTTAGTTGCAATAGCCCCGTGAAATTTTGTATGAAACCGAAATCACTGGTGATGTCTTGTGTCGATATAAGGTGGGTGGACCATGGAAGGCCATGCTCCTTCGAAGGCCAATTATTAAAATTTCATAGTTATTGCCATGTGATGACAAATTCCTTCTATTTACACAAACACCCATCGAACTGGAAATCACAGACGCGGCGGCGAATCGCTTGCGCTACTATTTTGGCAGTACGGTCCCTCGCTTTATTGATATTGGGAATCGACGACTTTAAAATAAGGTGGGTGTACCATGTAAGGCCACTCTAACAAATAATCAGTTATTATTCGTTTATTTACTGGATAAATGAAACTAACAAATATCTAAGTAATACTTTGTTTTATTACGTAACATATAAACCATTTCTTTTTATTGTAGATTTAATCGCTATTTATTAACTTTTAGTGTTAAATGACTGATTTATTATAATGGCCTTCTAAGGAGCCTTGTTCCTAGCAAGGCCATTTGGAAGAGTTCAATGAAACTTAAGTTCAATCAATATTGATTAAATCTGCAATTTAAAAAAGTGGTTTATATGTTACGTAATAAAACATAGTATTACTTAAATATTTGTTAATTTCATTTATCCAGTAAATAAACGAATAATAACTGTTTATTTGTTAG
Organism: Chrysoteuchia culmella; assembly: GCA_910589605.1. NCBI lineage: Eukaryota > Metazoa > Arthropoda > Insecta > Lepidoptera > Crambidae > Chrysoteuchia > Chrysoteuchia culmella. Next base: position 17,727,012 of record OU342653.1, read on the forward strand.
AGTGGCCTTCCATGGTACACCCACCTTAGTCATTATCGATTAATACACTTATTTGAAGGTAAAGTATCGATATCATGTGCATTGTTATATCTTATGGTCGAATCTCGTACTATCTCGGTAAAGTAGTAAGTATAAATTCGTATGTCGAACGAAAATCAGTAGAAACGAAGCGCTCGACACGCGACGAGTGACTCTAAAATATAGCTCCAGGGGGCCGATTCTCGCGCTGAGATAATATGTTGAATTCGACATTCTTTGATGCCAGAAATAAGTATCAAAAAGATGAATAAAAACAATCTTCGACATTGTAGGATTGTGAAAGATCGTTGAAGCTAAAGGATTTTGGCAGTAAGAGTAGTATATGCAGATATCACTCACATAAAGAAATTATGGATACAAAAATCTCGAATTCGACATACGAAACGACATACATGAATCATCACGAGAATCTGCCCCCAGAAGCGCTCATAGTGTCATGGGTCATAGATAGTGAAACCGCGGGAAGTCGCTAGAATTTTGACACAAGTTCTAGATTCATTTGGTTTACGTATTTAATTAATCTCTTCGATAGTGACATTTATTTTGTTACACGGTAAATAATAAGTTTATAAACGCGTTATTTCTTCATTGTATTATTATGCGTTTACATAATATATTATTATAAGATGTAGAAAATAATAATTATATTTCTTATTTCTTACACTCACACCAATTAACCTAGCCCCAAAGTAAGCACTGCAAGGCTTGTGTTATGGGATACTAGGTATATAGGTATAATTATACATATATAAGAATTTATGCGCAGAAATATAATTAAACGTCCATGACTCACAGGTACAAATGCTCGTATTCATCTTCTCGGAACCCAGGAGCTCAGAGTAAGCGACACCTTGAAACCGGCGTACGACCACTCTACCACGGAGATCGTCAAGTCAAAGTAATTAGACAGTCCCGTATTTTCACGGTATGTACCTACATTTATTTTCTATTTTTTTATAATTATGAATTATTTAATTCTTGTGATAAATATTAAACAAGAAAATATACTAGAAAAAAGCAACTAGTCTCATGTCGCACTGACGGGATTCGAACCAGCATCCTTGGGAATCCGGCCCAATGCACTAGCCAATTATGCTACAGAGACCTATGAGGACACGTCGATTTTTTCTAGTATATTCACCGTTCTACGGTATTGGCCACCGTCGTTTCGCACGCGCGTAACGCGAGCACGGCGTTAAATACGCGAATTTTGCCAATGTCAAGTAAAAATATTTTGTAATATATAGAAATTGTACGGCAGATTGAGTTAAAAATGGAGCCTCACAACACGTGCTATTACGAAAAGAACTCGGGTGAAACTCCCTTATTTTATTGATTAAGCGAAATCTCTATCTCGGCTAACGTAATAAACGAAATAAAAAAGTCTACGGCTTGTTAAAATACTACTCAAAATAATTTCAGACGCTTTTTCTTTTGTTTTAAGTTGACGTAGTAAATTTTAATTACGGGTACATAAAAACTGATGTTGTAAACCTTTTCTTCTGTTTTTATTAAATTCCCCAACAATGGTATTATTTTTAAACAGATTGGACACCAGCTGAACTTTTGTTAAGCAAAATAAAAAGAGAAAGGCGTAGTTACGATTTTGTTTTGTCTTTTAGTAAGTTATTTTTATTATTATTCTTTTTAGGGAGTTCTAACACATTAATGTATATTTAGTTGTTTGTTTTATCAAGGTTATTAAATAAATAAATAAATAATTACATACAATCAAACCAATTATCTAGCCCACGTTAAGTTTCATTAAGAACTTTTGTTATAGATACTAAATAACGGATAAACGTACTTATATACGTAATTTTTTTTGTAAATACATTCATAATATACATATTGAACACCCAGACCAAGACAAATAGACATGTTCATGCACACAATTTTTTTTATTTCCGCTGATCCGTTTCCTGAACCCCGGACTTCTGGCGCAGAATGTAAGTTTATTACCCCTGCGCCAAACAGCTAGTTGATTATCTAACTCTGTTGTTAACAGATTTTGATTGAAATTGATTGAAAGTGCACTTACATTGCTGCTATAAGATAGCTGTCACATTGAATTTTACTAACACTTTCAATCAAACGTTGATAGAAACAAGTTACCTACATAATCATTAATGTTGTGTAGGTATGTTAAACTTTTAAGAATTGAATGGTGATTTAAATTGTTTCCTAACTCATCTTCTTCTGAGCATCACCCTTCATCGTCGCTATCATCATTATTACTCATCTTCTTCTGAGCATCACCCTTCATCATCGATATCATTATGTTGTCCCCGAGGAACTGATCCGGGATCAAGTAATGTTTTAAGACAGAAAGTAACCCATGTAAATACATCGATCGGTTTCAGTGTTTCAGGCATGAAAAGATTAACAACTATACCAAAATTAAGCATTAATAATAACTAGCGGACCTGGCAAACTTCGTACCGCCTCAGAATTATTAAATGTTGTCTATATTCGTATCTCCTATGCCTTAGAAGGGCTGCTGGGGTTCTACATCAGGTGTAGGTATAAACTGGCTTACCATCATCTATTAGAAACCATCATGTCATAAGAACGTTTTGTTTGCGTTTTGTTTTTATTCAAGTTGTCACATTTTGACACACTTCATACTTTGGAGGCGATAATTGACGGATGACGCCACAAAACTTCCGTCAAAAAACAAGCTTACTCTAAGAGATTCGTAATACGAAATAGCATGGTAAGATTGAAACAATACTGCTCTAAGAGATGGCGGTAGAACCCCAGGGCCCGTAGACAAAGTAACATCGCTATGTAGTGAAATGATAATTCGATTCGTTATTGTCTATATTCGCCATGTAATTCGCGGTAAGACCACGTGATTTAGCGCGACTTGTGCCAATCCGCCAATCCCAGACGTTTAATTATTTTCGAACATCGTTATTGTTTTTGAATTGTTGCTTTGGCCAGGTGCCCAGGGGGCCTACCGCCATTTTTTAGAGACCATCTTGTCGTAAGAACGTTTTGTTTTCCTTTTGTTTCAATAGTGTTTGAATTTGTACCGCGAACTTCATAAAGTATTTTTTTTCATTCCTGCCCAATGACAACCATTGAGATATATCTATGGAGATGAAATATTACAGAAAAGAACATGCCTCCCTGCACTTGATGGTACTTTGTAATGACGGACTTGACTAGGCAGCTCCTGAACATTCGCAAGAAAAATATCGACATCCAAATACTCATGATATATTTGAATAATGTAAGTTTCTATAAACAACTATCACAGATCCATGTTCATCTTTATTAATTGTTCCTGCCAACGAACGAATTGGATTTGTCATATTTTGACAGACTTCACACAAAACCTCCGTCAAAATAATATTTTGTTTTATGAGGTTCGCGGTACGAAGTGACATATAAAAATAATGCGCCGATAATGTTTGACAGAAAACAATATTGCGCTAAGAGATGGCGGTAAGCCAGCTGATCTTTAATTTCTTCCAGTCCACTGCCTGCTGGGTATAGGCTAGGCAAAGAACTCCAAAACGATCGGTTCTGCGGTACACGCAACCTTCACCAGATTGTCGGTCCACCTTGACGGGGACCGTCCCACAGAGCATCGCCCGGTCGAGTTCGCTATTCCGGAACCATTCCGCGCCTAACACCATCAATTCTTTTACCTAAACAGAAGCTGCTGATTCTCTGAAAAACCTTACCTAAAGCGCTATATTCGTATCTCGTATACTTAAGCTGGGCTGGTGGGTTCTACATCAGGTGTGCCCGACCTTCGATTTTTATACGGCAAATTGAAAATACTTATCACACACAACTTATCCCAAGGTGTTATATTCGTATATTTTATAGTTTAGCTTGTGTGCTAGGTTTCCACATCAGGTGTACCAGACCATCGATATTTGTAAGTCAATATAAAATGCTCATAACGTTTGCTAAGTTGCTTATTTCATATATTTCATAGTTTGGCTGGACTGCTATGGTTCCACATCAGGTTTTTCCTTTCATAAGAACCTTCTCCGGACAGTAATAAACACAACAAATAAAGAATTGGCCAAATAATTCCATCCGTTCAATCGTGATGCGATGACCAAGGGATATAGTGGTTCTGGTGGTTCGTTTGTCGAAGGAATTTGAGGGGGCTAACCTGGGCTCTTAGCCAAAGTAACAATTCATAAACGATAACGAAGTTCGAGAAATATTAAATGTATGTGATTGGCGGATTGGCATAGGCCGCGCTAAATCACGTGGTCTTACCGCAAGTTAATTGGCGAATATAGACAATAACGAATCGAATTATCGTTTCGCTACGTAACGATGTCACTTTGTCTACGGGCCCTGGTTCGACGTTGCTCCCGCGTGCTGGTTGTAAATGGACGCGCGTCTCATTTCTTCCTTAACTCTCCTCCAAGCTAATATTTGTGATCACAATAGTGTCTATATATAAACTCGCGGCGATCACTTTGAAGATGTTAGAACTTGACCGATAATATGAGGAACACGGAGCTCGACTCAAAACGCCCTGTCGCGAAGGCAGCTGGATCGGAAGTCATTGAATATGGCCGACACGACGAGTTATTGGTTTACCCCCATGGATCAAGGATATAAAAATGATATGAGGGTAGAAATTTGGACTAGGGATGTAGCATCAGTACAAGTCTAAATCGATTGATTAGTGATGTGAAAAATATAGTTGAATACATTAAATCTAAATCTACCAGGTTTATTATTATATAACCCGATATAACTAGCGGCCGCGCGTGGTTTCACTCGCGTGGTTCCCGTGGGAATATCGGGATAAAAGTATCCTATTTTCGTAACCAGGCTATCTACTAATGTGTATAAAATTTAATCCAAATCCGTTCAGTAGTTTCGGAGCGAATTCAATGCAAACAAACAAACAATCAAATCTTTCCTCATTATATTATTAGTATAGATACATATACAAAAGTATTAATCATCGATATGCTATATGTAAGAGTAAGTACCGCACTTCTATTTAGCTTACGAAAGTGCGTCGATCAATCTTCTTGTATCGAAACCTTTAACACGCAGCGTTTGAATTTGTGTAGCTTCGTCATCTACGAGTATATGTACAATTAACAGCAAGTTTGACATTCCACCTTGAACTGTGCCCATATCTTCTACTTGAATAAGAGTGATTTTCTTAAACTTGACGTGTCGTCGATGGCAAAGTCTAAGTATGTATAAAAGGAAAATATATGTCATTGACTGATCTATGTACTATCTAAAGGGATTAAGGGGCTAATTGTCTAATTTTAAAATATATCGCAATCCCTTTCAATTCGTCATTTGAAAGATATTTACATACTTCAGGCTGTCACTATTTGATATTTGATAGGGATAGTGGTCGGGACGTGTTTTGAAAGGTATTGAATGAACGAAATTGAACTGCCTAAGCATAGGGAAAAACGAAAATATCTTTCAAATGTATGTATGGAGTAAGTGTCAAATGAAGTGACATTAAAAATATAGTTCGTTCCGAAAGGGATTGCGACTAGAAGTTATACAATTCCATAAATCACTATCACAATCACAATACCTTTGAAAGGGATTGTAATAGATTTTGAAATTAGACAATTAGGGGGCTGGTTGTCATTTGGCAAAATGATATGTACGTTTAAAAGGTACACCATTTAATATGGACATACAAACATACATACCTACATACATGCCTTCACGCCAAATATTCCTTGCAGTCAGACTTGGAGTGAAAAAAAATACCTATAGAATATGCCAGCTGCCAGCTCATTCATATTTCGAGACTGTAAATTTGTGTTTGGCAACAACATTTTATTTTTTGAACGACGGTGAGACTCTTAGCCTTCATTATACCTGATGTTAAGTATTGACAAGGCTGAAGATGGAAGCGAGCTTCTCCCGGAATCCTCAATCACTGAGAAACTGGCTATCTTATCTCTAACTGCCGGAACACAACAATGCTCAAAACATTGTTGTTATGGCATCAGACTTAGATAAGATGGTGGTATCTAGCCAGACGGACCTAGAACAAGTCCTACCACAAACCAAACCGAATACAAATTATGTATGTTCCATTGTAAATGTTGCTGTTTCTGTTAAAGCTGATAAGTTTCTTGCGGCCGTTCTTCTTGTTAGTTAAAAGATATCCTGCAAGGCTACCAGCCTTGTGAAAAAAATTGGACGATTCGAAAGCACTTATTTATAAGGTTATTTGAATATAAATATTTTTACTTTGACTTTGACTTTGGTCTGGCAACCTGTCACTATGACTTACTTCCGGACAACATCTCTGACCCAGGTGTGGCAATAAGAGTGATGTGTATAATAATAATAATTTATTAAAATTCAGATAATTACAGTCCATATTTGTTAGTAACAATGCTTAATTACTATTTTAGTGAAGGGACAGAACAATAAAAATCAATATAACGACCCTTACCCGCGCATCTGACTGGACAATGTCTTGCAACGCTACCCAATACACGAATAAAGGCCTTCATAATCGTCGAGTCATACTTAGCAGCAATACAAATACAAAATACAAACAAATATATTACTAATTACAAAATACAAACAAATATATTACTATTTGTGAGGACCTTTAATTAGCCATCTACATTTATTTGTATTATTTATTACTGTTTGTTGCTGTTGGTCTTCCTAGAAATAAATAAAATATTTATTCACTAACTATATACATACATGATGTGCCCACCGTGTGATGACAGCCTAAGAATACAAGTGTCTCCACTCCCTTACATGCCTGGGATGTCGTAAGAGTCGACTAAGAGGCTCGATGCATTGAACATGCGAACTATGCGAGAGAAGGAAAACTTGAAACAAACCCTCTACCAACCCGTCTGGCCAGATTTTTATAATTTTTGCATTTTTCATTGCTATTGTAATTTACACTTATCCACTAAAACGTCCAAATACACAAATATCCCCGAACTGTCAAAATCGCGACACGTACATGGTGACAAATGTCCCCGAAACAATTTCAGTACGGCGCGGTTCATATTAATTCTAATAGCAAAGAACAGAGAGCTCGTAGTTCTATCAAAAAAATGTAGATGTCTCTGTGTGAACTGCTTGATCTTTCGGTGTATAATTCATCAGGGTCATGGCAACAAAATCTCAGTAGAAAAAAAAAGTTTGATGTGAGTGTGACGTCATGTTGTGATTACGTTGTTTTTATTGGATTTTCTTGATAAATGTGGTGAGTATTGTAGTATTAGATCGTGTTTTTTAACTATGCGTATATGAAAATGATCGTAAAGGTTTAAGCTATCCAAAATGGTATGATGTTTATAGTTTGAACAATGTGATCGAAACAAATTCTGTCTTGAAAGATACGGTGTCAAATTACAAGCTCAAGTGTTACGTCACGATTTAATTACAAACATTTAATGCATTTCTTTCGAAAACTATTACTTAAAACTATTATAGTATTTAATTGTTAACATTTTTAAATACTCTTTTATAGATATGAGTTAAAATCAGCCAAAATAAAACCTAAAATACCACGACGGCGGCCATTTTTGTTGCCTATTTTTTTTGTATAGAGTTGTCTTTTTTTGAATTATTTTTATCTTTCCACTCATTTTGATAAAAAATAAATTCTGACTGTGATATATAATTTTAAAGGGGAAAAAATTTACTTTTTTTTAATTATAATAATAATTAGTCATTATCGCAATATTTTTTTTGGTAAAAGTCAAAATAAAAAAATACATTAATTTTTTTTCTATAATACTTCAACTTTAACCTTTTATTTTCAAATTTACACTTGATTTTCGTAAGTAAACTACTAAAATACATGTATTCGGCGTTTTTTGACCATTTCGTAGGTATTTTTTGCTTTGATACATCTTTTGTTGTTGTGGAGTTGTAAGCGTTTTTTTTTCAACAAAGACCTTCGTGGGTGGTCCGGTCACGTGACCTTGGACGTTTGACCTGGAATTTAATGAACATTAATAAACGGTTCAGTGGAGGTAAATTTTAAATATAAAAATTTGAAAAAATAAACTAGTGGCTAAGTTGATTTTTTCCAATATTCTTCTATTTAACATTTATCATATTATTTATATATAGCTTTTCTAGTCTATAATTGGCAGCCCTTTCGCGTATTGCGAACAGCACGGCTGCATTAATAATAATTAACTTTTATCAAGAAAAAGGCTAAGACAACTTACTGTATGTACTTATCTTTATACTGTACCTATACTGTGTTACAACAATTAAGCCTCCGATGACAGCGGCAAAGTTGTTGCCTGCCGTTAACGGTAGCTACCTGAACCAGTCGGACCTGTTACGATGTTTTGGTTGGTTGACCTTGTGCGATATTGGTAGTGATAGCGTCTTATGTCTAAACAAACTAGCGACCGCTCGCGGTTACATTCCCATTCTCGTTCCCGTGAGAATATCGGGATAAAAAGTATCCTATGTTTATAACCAGGCTATCTACTATCTGTGTACCAAATTTCGTTTATATCCGTTCAGTAGTTTCGGAGCCTATTCAATGCAAACAAACATACAAACAATCAAATCTTTTCCTCTTTCTAATATTAGTGTAGACTAGCAGCCGCTCTCGCATGACGTGTAGACTAGCAGCCGTTCCCGTGGGAATATCGGGATAAAAAATATCCTAAAGATGAAGAAGATAATTTATTTGCATAAAATATGGTACAATGAGATCTAATAAAGTATTTAATGGTTCCACATATTTTGCCAAATCTTATTGGCGTGCAAAAAATGAGTTTACAGTTGATAATTATTTCTAGATAGGTACATATTATATTATATTTAATAATTAAAATTTGATATGCTAGTGTCCGTACATTTAATATGTCCATAACATGTCATTAGATAATATGTGAATTGTTTTATAATAATTAATTGTAGGGTAAAAAAAAATTGACAAGTTTTATAATAAATTTTAAATAGAAAAATATTGGAAAAAATCAACTCGGCCACAAGTGATTTCTCAGATGGGACTCGAACCCACGACCTTTGGAAATCCGGTCCAATGCTCTAACCACTGAGCTACCGAGACTTGCCTGCGGACCACCGTCGAAATTCTCTAATACTTTTATATTTTTATACGCTGTAGGCCAGCGTTGTCACATCAATGCTAGGAATATCCTTGCATTCGAAAGAAACTTCTTTTCAGATGTTTAACGATCGATTAAGATGCAACAGCCAATAATTTTTATTTATGAGTTTTTGCATTTTTCAATGCTTTTTTTATACTTATGATAAATTTTAAATAGAAAAATATTGGTAAAAATCAACTCGGCCACATGTGAAATCTCAGATGGGACTTGACAAGTTTTATCATTCAGGAATTCATTAATTGTATAGAAAGAAATATTAATTAACCATTCCACGAGTTTAATTCTAAACAGGTTAAAATTTTGTTCCCGAATGGATTTTGGGATCTTGTTAAACAGTTTAACAGTCATGTAATAACAATTTCTATGATATAGTTCCGATTTCATGTTAGGCAGTAATAATTTTGAAGGGTCTCGATCTGGACTCGTGCTTTTTGTATTCCTTTGCCTTTTAATATCTCTAGATGTTTTTTTACAAATAGCCCAGATTCTAGAATTAACAAGGAGGGTAAAGTCAAAAGCTTTAATTTTTGTCTGCACGAATCCATCGGATGAGCTTAGCAAATAGCTCGCACACTTTTTTTTTAAATAGGTACTAAACGCTTTATTTAATATTGTTGAGCCACCCCATAATATTAGACCATACCGCAGACTGAAACCATGATGAGCTATTAGGGCTGTTGATTCACCTGCAGTTTTGCGTATCGTTTTGAGTGCATAGGTAATAGTTATTCGTTATGCAAGGCGGGAAAGTTGGTTATTAGCAACGAGTTACCTCTATTGAAAACTGAGCAAGTGGAGGATACCAGGATTGAACCACGAGCGTACCGAGTGGTTCAAAGAGTTCCTGAGCGAAGCAAGGATTTCAAAGGTACAAGACGCTAAAACCTTTATTATTATTATTACTTTTAAATAACATAAAAACGATACGGTAAATGTTGACATTGGTATAAGGTACAAGACAAATACAATTTAAAAACAAAGATTCATGTCTCGTTCCGAAATCCAATCATAGGTTGTGAAATCTCACCCAGCCTGATATAAAATTCTTATAACAAAGAATAGTTAAATCTTATTGTTATTGTTTTTATGATTCAATGAACTAAAATAATATAATAAAAACAAAACGGAGTATTATAATTAATTTAACATAAAACTATTTAAAATAAAAATAAAATGTAACAAAAAGTCTAGTGCGATTCGGAACGCATTATGACATATTTTTAGATATTAAATTAAAAAAAGTACTTTACCGCGCTAGGCCGCAATTAGCGATTTTCTACGATGAAACTTAATGACAAAACCTCCTCTTCCGAACGTGTGAGGTGAAAACGAATTTATTTAATCTTGTGCATATATTATTTATTTGTCCTTTCCAGTTACAATTACTATCCAATGTAATGCATAAAAAATTAACTTGCATGTCTTCTATTGCCTCGTTGTCTGTTTTGATATTAATTCTTGGGCTAATGTTTTTGTAATTATTGAATTGTACCTACAATTTTCGTTTTTGATGTGTTTAATGTCAAGTAATTTTTAGTCATCCATTCTTTAAATATGTCACTTGTTAATCTTAATGTATTGTCATGGTCAGTAGACTTCTTATTATCAGGGACAACAATGGATATGTCATTTACGAATAGTACGGACTGATAGTCGTTATATATGTCATTTATGGTGTCCGATCATTTGACAAAAAACAAATGATAAATTTTCATTTGAAAAATAACATTTGACAAAATTATATTTGACAAATGTATTATGTTACAAACTATTGTTTAATAAACTACTTATTAGACAATATATTTATTAACAAAAAAATATTATGCTAAAAGATTAATTTACAAATTGATAATTTTTTAAAACATGTTAGTTAGCAAAACAACGTAAAGCATAAATAACATTTGACAAAATGCATTGCTTGGTAAATATTTTTTTTAACAAAAATCTATGTTAATCAACAACAATATTTCTTGGTTTGGTTTACTATTGTTTAACAAAAAACGTAGGACAAAAGATCATTTTACAAACAACGTTAAGAACATTTTACGAACAGAAGAAGGCAAGTTAGGTAGTAAGCTATTAAGTACGGTACATTATTACTTTGGGTTCATGCATGGATTATTACAATATTGCTTCCTCAAAAATGGTTCGGTTTCATTACGTCGTAATAAAGAATCACAAATCAGAGTAAACGGTTCATTAGGTTTATTTCAGTAAGTTCTTGAGGTACCCAAATATCGAGCTTTTTTATGTACCCAGTTTTTTTCAAATGCGTCAAAACTGTTTTGTGGTCAATTCCCAGTTCTTCAGCTACGTCATAACTACTGATATGCCTATCTTGCTCCACTTTTTCAAAAATGGCATCCATTTTATCCTTAAAAGGGCGACTAGAGCGAAGTGCATCTTTGCCACTCCGGATTGAAAAGGCTTAAAACAAATTTGTGCTACTCTCACAGACACTTCAATAGGTTCATAAACAGAGCGATTTTTTTTCGCGGCTTGCGTTGCGTTTTTGACTTTTTTGTAGTAAGATTTTAAAATGTATCGAATTTCTTCATTCGGTTCACTCATCTTGACAGTAAGAAAACAAATGAAAATCACACATTTTCCTAATTTTAATTTGGAATTATCTTCTTTAAAATTTTAAGTTTTAATGATACCAAAACCAGCTAGACACAAATAGTATAGCCAGACACTAAGAGATTTTATTACAAGCTCATACATATTTACATAATTCACATCATTCAAAAGCTATATTATTACATAATGGTATTTATTTGAATTCTTTAATAGTGTTTCGTACCAAAATAAACACACCACCTCTTCATTTTGTCTAAGCCTTCATCATACCTGATGTTAAGTATTGATAAAATTACAAAAATGTTCACAAACGTTTTTGATAAGACCATTTAACATATGTTCATTCACAAACCTATTTTGAATAACATTAAAAAAAAATAGCTTTTTATAACACTTAAAAACAGTTGTATCATTGTCGTACCAGGATTAGTGTCAATTTCACATTTACATTGAATAACATAATAATCTTCAGAATCAGGGATATTGCAGCATGATTGTGCATTTGGTTTAGTTGTCGAAGAGATGACATAGTCTTCAAATTTTGTATTTTGTCGAGTATAGACTAGTTTTGATGCCAGTCCGGTACACTGTTCTCTACTAAGGATTAATATTTTAAGTTTTGGATCTTTTTTTCTGCTCAATCTCACTGTTACCACTCTCTCGTAGTGTAGGTGATAACGGAAAACAGTCATTGTTAGTTTGTTGCACTGTGCAGTTCTTAGAGACTTTGTTTATTTTTGTAGATATTTTAGTATCTTTTGTAATTATGACTTCTGGGACCAGGAACCATAATCTTGCTTGCTCATTTTATAAAGCGATGTTAATTAATCAATTTCCAGAATGGCTTGTCTCAGAGTCCAAATCCAAAAAGTCGTCGCTAGGTCTCAACGCGCAGTCCAATCGGTATCCATTTAACGCAGCCAAGTCTTCAATGAGCTGTCGAATCAGTATCAGTGTCCAAAATTCGTAGCCGGGTCTTCGAAAGCAAGATATCATAAAATTTATACGAAACAAAAGGATCAACCAACGCACCATATATAAATTTTATATTGACTAGTAATGTCATGTTCAATGTCATTTCTCTATGGCATGGTCATTTCGCTGAATTTGTTAATATTTTTTTCGGTGCGTTGGTTGATCCTTTTGTATATTTAAAAAATCGGCCAAGTGCGAGGCCAACTCGCACATGAAGGGTTTCGTCTCTCACCCAAGGTTGCCTGGAAGAGACTGCTACGTAGCTATAAGGCCTCCTATTGTGTGTTCCTCTTTTTTGTCATTTTCTCTGTATGTGTTTCTTTTTGTATCGTGTGCAATAGTTTCTATTATTATTATTGCCAAAATGCCACTATAATTTTTTGTCTGCAAAAATAACTTTGTTTTTCATAGTGTTTGTATGAATGACAAAATTATATTTGCCGTTTTGGAAAATGTGCTATAGCTCTGAAACTACTAAATATATTTCGTTCAAATGCAAAAAGCATGTCATGCACAAATGTGCAATGTGCATGACATGCTTATTTTGGATTATACATGGAGATGGACAGTTTCATCTATGAGATTTTTAAAAAAACGTACCTTGGGAAATTCCTCATTAAGATTTGACATTATATTCATTTGACATAAGTAAGTTTTGACATTGTATTAATTTTATTTAAACATAAATATTTATAAAATGGTTAATGTATGGTTATAAATAATGTTTAATTTTCTTTTATGTTTAATATTTACTGAGTTCCACGCCGTACTTATATTATTTATCATCATAAATTGTATACCATTTATATGAAATAAAGATTATGGTTATGATGATTAGTTCTTCGTCTTGTATTCGATCAAGTCCACTCGTGTCCAATTATGTGTAATTCAACCTAGTTTTTAAGGATTTTTTTCTCTTGTTTTTTTGTCGTTGGCGTGTCTGAACATATTAGTTTATACTTGGCTATTTTACTTACAAAGTTATTTGATAGCTTCTTCAAAGATATATTTTCCAAGGTCATACCGTCTATTTCTGCATGTGCTGCTGTTAATTGCTCTTTTAAACATGATATCTCGTCGTTAAGTTCGTCTATTACCGCATAATTATAAATATGACTATTGGACAAGTCTGGAAAACTTCTTGCAAGTTGAAAGAAAGAAAGAATAAATGCCATTGAGATGCTGGTATTCTGGAGAAGCCTATTCGGTAACAAACAACAGGGGAACAAAACAAAATAACAAAAAAAAAATACATATGCTATTTTTACGACAATTACAATAAACACAAACAAGTAAACACTGTAAACACAAAATTATTACCAATAATACAAGAAAAAAAGAAAAATATATATTGTATAAGCTGCATAGTCCCGGTGGGTCCGTTTGCCTTGCCAACAAAAAAGTAAAAACCGAGTCTGCTTTTTTTGTGATTCATCATTAATCTGTCTGTTCTGTGCTTTTAGTGCGGTACCATGAAAAGATATAGAAAAGAAAAAACAAAACAGCAGAAAAAAGAATATAACTACGTTAGTAATAAGTATCTTACAAACGTAAACAAAACAAAAACAACGAACAAACGAGAATGGAACATAAATAAAAGTCGATGAATTAAAGATCACAATTCACAATGAAGCTTAAAGATAAGATCCGCCTCAAGAATCCTACGCCGGACTAGAACGCCCGCCCCGGTTATTATCGTGAAAAACCCCGAAGTGTTCTGTAGTTGGTCAGAATACGAAGAAACAAATGATGTATCGAGGGTATCATTGATTTCCTTCTTTTTCATGTTCATAACCAGGCTATCTACTATCCTAACTATCTATGAACTATGAATTATCCTATGTTCATAACCAGGCTATCAACTATCTGGTTACCAAATTTCATCCAAATCTGTTTCGGAGTAGTTTCGGAGCCTATTCAATGTAAACAAACAATCAAATATTTCCTCTTTATAATATTAGTGTAGGAATCTTGTATGGGAAACATTACACACATACATAATTGTGCTAGTTACATAATTTGCAAAATGTAGACTAGACCGACTACTATTGCACTAAAGGAAGTCAGAAAAAACAAAACAAAAAGTCAAAAAACGCAACTTAATAACAAAAGAAACAATCCTTAAAAACAGTATTTTATAATATTTGAAAAACATTGATTTTCCTCTAAAATTTATAATTTAAATGCAGATAAATAATTTATTTTATTGCTGTACCATAGCAAAAGCTCATTTTTTATTAGATATTTATGACTTAAGGTTACGTATTTCAAACATCCGTATCCTTCTTTTTATCGAATGCTTAGGTTATTTTTCTACTAAAAATGTCGTTTATTTTCCCCGAAGGTCTTACACGCATTCGTTCCGGCTCACATATCCGTGCAGTCGTTTGTCGTGTCGTAACTTCCGGATCAATGACTTAACACTAATATTAATCACATCTGTCAACATAGGCTTTTAAGCCTTCAATCGGTAACCGCATAAAAATGAGTTGATTTATTTGTTAACCGCCTCTGTGGTCTTGTTATACAAGTAAAAAGAACGGTGTCAGCTTTAGAGGTCCCGTTCTATTTCCAGTGGAGGTACATATTGTATTCGGTTGGGTTGGTGGTAGACCTTATTGTTAGTCCGCCTGGCCAGCATAAATAATTAATTGCATAAACCACACCAATTATCTAGCCCACGTTAAGTTTCACTAAGAACTTGTGTTATGGATACTAGATAACGGATAAACATACTTATATCCTTTTTTTTTGTAAATACATAAATAATACACATATCAAACACCCAGACCAAGACAAATAAACATGTTCATGCACACAAATATTTGACTTGTCCGGGGATCGAAACCGGGACCTCTGGCGCAGAAGGTGGGCTTAGTACCCCTGCGCCAAACAGGTCGTCAAATCTTATTATAGAGATTTTATCTAAGACTGTGTTTGTGTTGTTGTTTTTAGCATTGGTTTGTTCCGACTGTTGAGGATTAGATAGCCAGTTCCTCAGTGGTTGAGACTTCAGGAAAAAGTGCGATTCTTTCTACAGCCGTACCTATTAATTTACCTATTATTAATTTACATCAATTCTCAACGTTTAAAAAAAGAAACTAACTTGACTTGTTGCATTTTAATATTTCTTTTTCGTTAAATTCATTAAAAATCAAGATCAAATGACTACAGGAAAAATACAACTTGTTTCTAGCTGTTTAATCAGGTTTGTCACACCTTAAAATATTTTTCTCAAACATGCATGGAAATGTTGTCATTATTTTCGAAAAAAGAACACGCGAAGTATCGAATTTACGGACAAAGAAAATCAAATCCATTGCAGGAGCGTTTTTTGAATTTGGAACATTACAAAGAGTATTTAACAACTCCATCACGCCGTTTTATACAACATTGCTGGAGCGCTGTAATGTTCCAAATTCAAAAAGACGCTCCTGCAATGAATTTGATTTTCCTTTAGTAATTATTAAATGTATAATTATAAAAAGTATGTTTTATTTCCCTGCATTCTTTTGAGAAAAGCACTATATATGCCTCGGCGGAAATGGCAATTGCCTGTCTCGTATTAGTGAAGTCCTCGCCTACGGCTCGGCCTTCAAACTCATACTCGACCTGCAATTGCCTATTTCACGGCCTTTGCAATAATGTACTATTATTCTCCTCGATTTCTAAATGGCAATGTGCTTAGTGTAAAAAAGACTACCTACATTTAAACAGGACTAGCTTTCGCCCGCAATTACACCCGAGTATAGATGCAAACAGTATTTTAAACGTTTAAAACCATTTGGTTTTAAACCGTTTTTTTTGGTTTAAAATGTTTTAAACCAATTTTTGAGGTTTAATATAGGTTTAAATCGATTTTCTATTAGAATTTAATAACCTTTCATAAAAAACAATTCAGAATAAACTTATTGCATTGTTTATAATATAATTGGGTTATTGAAATGAAAAATAAAATAAAAGCTTTTTTATAATCAACATTTATTTACCATATGAAATACTGTGAACAATTATTAATTAAAAACTATACTTATCTTACATATTTTAATATATTGATCAAAATCAAACTAAACCATGGAAAATTATTGTTTAAAGTGATTCTCCAATACTATCGAACGTGACGCGACTCGGCGCGAGTAATGTGTAAAAATAAGAAAGGAAATATACGAAGCGACGTTGCCACTCCGTACAACTAAAATACACTATGAAATAAGAAAAAGCATAGGTACCTACTTACAGCTTAGAAAAAAGAAAGAAATAAATACGCATATTAAGTTTTTTAATATTTCTAAATATCATATTGTAAAACGTCATTTAAACCAACAATAATAAAAATAAAAAAATTATATCTTTTATTATTACTTTCAAAATAATAGATTGTTAATAAACTAGGCAACTGGCTGAATAGAATTGAAACTAGTAATCACGTGGTCACGGTTTTAAACCGTTTTAAATTTATTTAATAAAACGTAGCTTATGTTACTCTCCGTCCTTTCAACTGACTCTATGACTAAAATCAAGTCGATTGGATTCATTGCTTTTTAGGGCATGCATGAAGGACAAACAAACAAATACACAATCGCATTTATAATATAAGTAAGGATTTATGACACGCGTCTTGTTAATAAATAAAAATGGCACACAAGGTAACAGGAACAATGACGTAAAAGGAAATGGATAAATAATACAAGGAAATATAAATAATGTGCTAAAGAAAGCTTTATAACGTCAATAAAGTTACCTAATCATTTACCCACACTTTTATTGGTTGTTAATAAATAATGCTACGACTAGTAAATCAGTCGACTTTAAATGTCTACTAGAACTAAATAAGGGATTAGTTTTATGAACAAGTCTTGGAAAGGGAATTAGTCACACAATATATACAATCACTTTCTGGCGTCAAGGGTACAAGAAGTTCCGGATAGAAATAACTAAACTATGATGTTAAAATTTCATTTTGGCATTCACAATGTTTTTTTATAAATATTTTATAATATAAAAAAAACAACTAGTCTATGAAATTCCTGATCCGTGTTAGCATTTAGAGAAGAGATAAGACTACATACTGCTTATGTAAACTTTTTTCGAGCTAGAATTTATTTTACTGATTTTTATTTTGTCTTCACAATTTTATTTATGAGTTGAAAGATTTAGGAAAACATTGCGTTTTGTACAAACAAACCCAAACTTGAAGCGTACTTCAATCGAAAATAGCTATTTTAGAATGTGAATATACCTAGGTTGTTCCGAAAATTGATAGCCACAGAATAAATACAACCTCTTCCTTCATGAAACTATTTTGAATTGACGGTTAATTTCAACACAAACCTCTTTTGTGATTTTTTTTTTCATTTATGTTAATAGATTATCTGTCACTCTTCTTTTGTTTTCAACAACGGACGTCTCGCGGGAAGCTTTTCGTGCTGTGATTTTCTATGATTATAAACGAGGGTTGACCTTCAAGGAATTATAAAAAAGTTTAAAAGCTGCTTTTGCGGAGTCTGCTCCTGCGTTAGAAACAATTACTTTTCGGTTTTGTGAATTTAAATGTGGCCGAAAGAACTTAAACGATGACCCCCAGACCCGGCTGACCACCAACTGCAGTAACTCATAAAAACGTCATCAGGGTAGAATGGCTATTGTGAGAGAAAAGACATAATTACAAATCGAAAGATACAGGCAGAACTAAACATTAGATCACAGGCAGTTTCCACCATCCTGCATGAACACCTTAACGTTAGGAAGCTTGCTTCGTGATGGATACCTCATTCTCTCACCGATGAGCAAAAATGCCTTCGTTTTGATTGCTGCAAATTTATGTTAGAAAAGTTCGAAGGAGTGATTTCGCAAAACGTATCCTACATTCTTATCCAATTCTTATCTCTCACGAAGCCTACAAAAGATGTTCGCGGTCGGAGCGTTAATAAAAAAATGATAGCGATTGTTTTCGACGCAGTGGACCAGTAGCAGTTATTACCGCTAGAAGACCGTAGAACAGTTACTAGTGAATGGTATAACGAAGTTTGCCTGCCTCAAACTATCGGGGAGTTGGATAGAGAGCGCCCAAGGAGCGGCGTCGTCGGTGGCATTATTTTTCACCAAGATAACGCGCCCGCTCACACAGATGCCAGAACCATGGACTGTTTGACGGTAAAAAAAAACTTTTTATAAAAAAATTAAAACCGACTTCAAAAAACTAAAAAGCAACCTAACCCAAATAAACCTTTTAGAGTCCATTCCAAAAGCATATGCATAAGTTACTATAGAAATCACCGAAATCGCTTTAGGAGTGCCTATAATATTTGAAGAGTTCCCTAGATTTCTTCAGGATCCCATCATCAGATCCTAACATGATGACAATGGGACCACGTGGGAAGTATACCCTTTCGAACAAAAAAGAATTACTCAAATCGGTCCAGCCGTCTTCGAGTAATCGAGTAACATACATAAAAAAAAATCCATCGAATTGAGAAATTCCTCCGTTTTTTAAAGTCGGTTAATAAATAATAATTTAGCATTGCAGACGAGGCCGTCGAAGAATTTCGGCGGTTATTTTTCGACCTCCCGGTTATTTCCGGATTAGAGGATACTCCTGATATAGATGTTGACCTATTCTCAGATAATTTGAAAAATTTTAAAAAAAAACTTACTCCTGAACTTCGATGCTTAGTCCTGTTGTATGTTTGATATGTGTACATTTTCTTTTTTTTTTCATTTAAATTTAATTGTAATGTTAATGTTAATTGAAGTTAATTTATTATAATTCTCAATTGTCAGTTCCGATCAAATTATTTTATTTTATTTTATTATATTACATTTTACATTTAAATTTAACCTTTTTAATAATTGTATTGCATAAATTACTCTATTATTTATAATTTTAATTCTTAATTTTGAATTGTATGATTAACATGCATGTGTGCTCGTAATTCACTCTTATCAATTTTTATTTTCCATAATACTGTTTACTCAATTATTGTTTGTTCTCGTGTAGCACCTATAATTAAGATTGCATTTAGCTCGGATCCCTCATATCGTATATTGTATTCATTTCAATGTAAATCTTGTTGGTGTTAAATAAATAAATAAATAAATAAATAAATTTCCTGCAAGACACGTTTTATAAATGTTTTGAAAGCTGGTTCACCCGAATGCATTGGGATATTGTATTGGGATTGGAGGGGGATATTTTGATAAAAGCTGTAAATAAACTTTTTTGTATTGTAACTATTTTACATTTCACTAACTATTTTTGGATCAGCCCACATGCTATTACTACACAATGATGGTAGCAAGAATAATACATAACAATTACTAGCTGCCGGGAGCAAGCGGTTTCATAAAAAAAACTGGATAAAAAGTATTCTTTATTACTTTCCATCCTTGAACTAATTCTATGCCAAAAATCAAGTCAAATCAACACACTTTCGCAATTATAATTTTAGTAAGCATAATAATATAAAAAGATTCGTGAAATGAAGAAAAGATTCACTATCATGACCCCAAAAGACTATAATAATAATATAAGCAGTCGCCTAATACATAAACCATTTGAATCCAAATTGAAGGTCTCTTCGAAACAACGAACTCAACAAAATGTAATTAAATAATTGTATAATATAAACCTCAAATTGGATTACGGAATAAAGTTAGGAGGGTTAAAATAGGGGCAATTCGATTTACTTAGAATGAAATGTTTTATGTAAACATTTCAATCAAATGCGTAATTATCATGTAATTCAAATGCGTAAATATTAATCGGAATCTTAGTGGAGCAACTCTAGGCAA
Source organism: Chrysoteuchia culmella (assembly GCA_910589605.1). Classification (NCBI taxonomy): domain Eukaryota; kingdom Metazoa; phylum Arthropoda; class Insecta; order Lepidoptera; family Crambidae; genus Chrysoteuchia; species Chrysoteuchia culmella. Next base: position 17,747,507 of record OU342653.1, read on the forward strand.
ACTGCTGATGAAATATTTATATCTAAGTTATTTTTATTTTATGATTTTAATTTAAGTTTTATATTTTCAATGCTATCTTATGATAAATTTTGACAAAAAAATATCAGAAAAAAAATGCCGTCTTGTCTGAGAGTAACTTGTACACCGAGTTTCTATTGATTCTTTTTTCTCCTCTCTAGTTATGTCGATTGTGAAAGTACTTTAAGTAATGTCAACAGGAAAATTGTCTCTAAGAAAACATTATTTGAAAAGAAGTAGAACTGTATTGAAAATTACGTATCTCAAACGAACAACAAGGAAATGAACTTTTAGCGTACGGTTCATTATTTAATTATGAACTTGTCATTATCCGAGTCATTTTTCATAATCTAAGAAACAAAAAAATATGAATAATAAAGTATTAAGTGATAGAGTACATCAAGCAAAAAAACAACTTCTGCTTGAGAGTTTTGCCACTGGAGTCGCGCCATAATACCAATTTTCGACAAAGAAGATGACTCGTCAGGTATCGGAAACGATAAATATTTATTTGTTATGAGACCACCGGCGCCGGCGGCGGTCTTTAATGCTTTACGAATTAAACTGTTATTATTTATTATTATTTCATGGATTAAGGACTTTGCAGCTTTGTTGAGAGCTGTAGTACTGCGACCTAAGAGCTCTGTTGTAACTCGCCTCCTATTAATAGTACCTCTTTTAGCCCGGTGGCTTCCATAAAATTAAAAATCTTCCTAGCTTTTAGAGATTTTAGTTCCTCCGGGTAGATGATGTGCCGACCAAGGAGGATATTACGTTTGTACATAAGTGGTTTAGAGTAACTCCAAATATTAGTATCACTCAATGTCATGTGGTGCTGTTAAATATCGCACAAAATTAAACTATCTTTAAAGTTTAATGTTCTACTGCACGCGCTATGCACTGTCATGGTGACGTGACCATTTTGCACGATGAAAACCGCTCCTATTATGAGTGACATAAAAGGGGTCTTAAGATAAATCTGTAAAGTCTTTCCTGCTCTCGTAAGTACACAAAGTCAACATCAAAACATAGCAGCGGGACAGAGACATAAATAGAATAGAATAGAATAGAATTTATTTGCATAAGATATGGTTGTACATGATGGGAAAACTTATCAATAATGTTGCTTAACATACCTTGCTTATTTAGCATGCAAAATGTTATTATAATATTAATTACATAAACAGTCTCTAAATTGCATTAAAATTAGTATATTAAGAATGGAGTACCGAACCTATGATTTCGTCTTTGAGAAAGTCATTTGTCGCATAATAGCATTTTCCAGTTAACCACGTCATTAGTTTGTGTTTGAAAATGTAAATCGGATATTGTTTGAATTCATTAGGCAATTTATTAAATATTCTTATTATCATGGGGTAACAGTTATTTGAGAATAAAGCTGTTTTAATCTTAGGACCTAGTAGTCTATCAGTGTTTTTTGTGTTAAAATTACAGTGTTCAGACCATTTAGCAAAGAGTTCTGGGTGTTTTTTTATGAACAAACAACATTCCAGTATGTATAGACAATGTACCGTCAACAGCTTAAATTTACGAAAGTACGGTCTACATGAAGGCATTGAGTCAATATCAGCTAGTCCACGTATACACTGTTTCTGGGAGATAAATAATCTATTAATTTCCTTTGAATTTCCCCAAATAATGATGCCGTATCTTAAGTTTGATGCTACATATCCATGGTAGGCTTGGAGAGCTGTCTTGACGTTGCTTATTTTGGTCAAGCGCCAGAGTGCGTAAGCAAATCTATTTATCTTATTGCAAACTTTATCCACGTGATATTTCCAGGAGCACTGATTATCGATTGTAATACCTAGGAAATTCGCTACATTACATTCCTTTATCGTTACGTCATTACACTTAATAATTATGTCATTACTGTTTTTTTTTTCCTATTATAAAATGTCATATAGTTCGTTTTTTCTAAATTTATTTTTAAATTATTTAATGTCAACCATGATATTACGTCATTAATTGTTTGATTTATTTTTGTTTCATAATTGTCTATTTTATTATCTGTAATTACTATTGAAATGTCATCAGCAAATAAGGTACAGTGTTCCTGGGTAGCATTGGGTAAATCATTAATATATATAAGAAACAGTAAAGGTCCAAGTATGGTGAAAATAAAAGTTTCTGTTTTTGACATTGAATCGCAAAGTAAACAAGTTTCTGAAATCAACAGCGTAAATGTCGTCATTACAAGACGTCAGGTTGTTTAGCAATATTTTGAAGACGTGACCTGGAACAGGAAGGTAGCTTGTAGACTACTTGGCTTGGAACTGGTCAGGATTAGCATAGCCCGATATTGGTGAAGTTTTCCAAACGACTGTTGTTTATCTAACTATGTTGCTAATTGATTGATTGAAATTGACATTATGTTATGCAGTGACATTGGTGCTTTAGTAAGATAGTTGTCACATTGATTTTCACTAAAGCAGCAATGTGACTGCAGTTTCAATCAAACGCTGACAGAAACAAGTAACAAAATCAGAGGGCAATTCTATTCTATGGAAACCATAGCAACCGTTTTCAAAGTTATCAAAATAACAGATTTTGCGTTGTGCGATGTGAGTTGTGACGCGCGTAGCTGCGCAGCGCTGTGCAGCATCGCGCGTTTGGTGTGTCATTTCCCATAATATTTCATACTTTACAACATCATAATTTGTGCTGTGCTGCGCTGCGCTACATTTGGTGTGCTTCGCGCTTAAATATTGTCATTTTATGACGTCAGATTTATGATTTTTGATTTTTTGCATTTTTAAATGCTATTTTTATACTTATGATAAATTTTAAATAGAAAAATATTGGAAACAATTAAATCATTTTAATCGATCGTTAAACACCTGAAAAGATGTTTCTTTCGAATGCAAGGATATTCCTAGCATTGATGTGATAACGCTGGCCTACACCGTATTAAAAATATAAAAGTATTGGAGAATTTCGACGGTGGTTCTCAAGTCTCGGTAGCTCAGCGGTTAGAGCATTGGACCGGATTTCCAAAGGTCATGGGTTCGATTCCCATCTGAGACGTCAGATTGTTAAGCAATATTTGGAAGACGTGACTTGGAACAGGTAGGTAGTTTGTAGACTAGTTGGAACTGGTTAGGATTAACATAAATCGATATTGGCGAGGTGTTCAAAGCGATTGACTTTAAATTGGAATGCTTTGGGAAGCGAAGACGATCGAAGCGTATTATGGTTGCAATCGCTGTCGCTCCAATAGTATTCCTAGATCTCTGAAGATAATCTTACCTTTCAAGTAAATTGATTTATCTTCAAGATTTCTTTTGTAACTTTCTTTTCATGTTATTTTACTTGTGGCCACCCCCGGCATCACCCGCGTGCTCATGGTTCCCTTTGGAAGATTGGGAAAAAAATACTTACCGGTGACTGTTAGCGAATGTCATATGGCATTAAGTCCGCCATTTGCTCTATTGTGTATATTGCAATTAAGATTAAATAAATAATTTTAAAACCAAATAAATAGAAAAAAAACATCCCTAGTGCTAGCATCTAATGCTTATTTTTCTACCTAGTTAAAACTTATGATATAAAATAGCTTTGTAACGACAAAAAATTAAAACTCCTAAAATCACTCTAAATGAAGAATTACTATATTTGACGAAAATAATATTCCGTAAACTTCTTTAAACTAACCATGTGACCTATTTCAATTTGTCGATTTTCATTTTTACACTTCAAAATGGTTACCACGAAATAGTAGCGAATATACTTACTCACTCGATACTTCGAGCGTGCTCGAGCTGAGCACGTAAAGTCAAAACATGTTAAATGTAGTTCCGTTTACGTCCGGTAGGAACGCTGCTCGATATATCATTTTTTTTTTTACATTACTTCCTCGATACTTACTCGAAAGTTATTCGTGCTAGGCGTACAGAGACCGACGACCAACAAGTTAAAAGTAGAAATCGTCTAACCGTTTTGTTAAGTTTAATGACATTAATCCTCTAACCTGTTACACAAGGTCAAATTTTTATAGGTACGTAATGTTTTGGTAAACATCTTTGTGAATGAACATTCGAACAATATGGCATTTGATTAAAAACTATTTTCCTGATTACTGATATCTGTAAACAAACTGAATTACTTAGTTTTATGGATTTAGGATCTTTGTCTTTGCATTTAACAATGCTATGCTTTATGTGTTAAATTAACAAGCAATTGGTGCAGACTCCCAAACGTTTGTGGCGTAGGGGTACGAATACTACCTGCCTTCTACGCAGTGGGTCCCGGGTTCGAATTTGACTTGGTCTAGGTGTTTAATATGTATATTATGTATGTATTTACAAAAAAAAAATATTTAATTATGTTTATCCGTTAACTATTAGGTACATAACACAAGTTCTTCATGAAACTAAACGTGGGCTAAATAATTGGTGTGATTGTATGCAAATATTTATTTATTTATTTTATTTTATCCACACCGCAGTTACTTTTTGTTGCTCAACATTTCCAAATGTTTGTGAGCAAAGTTAGTACCTATATGTTGCCATGTTGATACTGATTGTTATCGAATGATACCGTGTTGCACAATGTTGCTCCACAAAAAGTAAACAGCGTGGATGCACCATAACTTTCCAATTGATGTTTACTATTGTTGAGTATTCTGATTAATTATAATAAATATTAATAAACTAATTTAAAAAAAAAAGATCATGCACACAAATATTTGTCTTGTCCGGGGTCGAACCCGGGACCTCTGGCGCAGAAGGCGGGAACCCCTGCGCCAAACAGCTCGTCAATGGTCAGGTTGTGGATGCACTGTTAGAACTAGTACCAGAAAAAAAATACAAAATAGTGGGCGAGATTTGATATTGGTCAAAGGAATACCCTATCTTCCGAACAAAAATAACTATCATAGGCATTTACTTAACGAAACACATAAGCGAATACATTTTTCTTTATTTTCTTTTATCAGTCATCAAATAGGACACGTAACATATAAAAAAATGGAGGTGTACAGTACAATGCAACTCTTTAATGTAGGTACTTTTTAGCTCCTATATGAAAAAGAGTTTTATTTCCATACTCAAAAAGTAAGGGACCCTTATTACCACAGAAAATTAAATAGTACATGTCTATTACTAAGACTCCGCTGTACGTCTGTCTGTCTGACTGTACGTCTGTCACCAGGCTGTATCTCACGAACCGTAATAGTTAGACAGTTGACATTTTCACAGGTGTATTTCTGTTGCCACTATGACAACAAATAGTTAAAAACAGAATAAAATAAATATTCAAGGGGGCTCCCATACAACAAACGTGATTTTTTTTTCGTACGAAACCCTTGTGCGCGTGTCCGACTCGCACTTAGCCGGTTTTTTTTGTATACCGAAGGTATCTAGATTTACTAAATGGTTGCTAGTTTATGTAGATAAGTAGGTAGGTAGGTAATCTTTTTTATGTATGCTCGTCAGTGTGATTTTTCACAAAATCCCTAGGACGAGTTTAGGTGGATATCTATTCGTTTACAGGCATGAAAAAATAACAAAATTGTTTAGTTTTACTAATACTTTATTCAATAAATTCAAGACTATTTAGTATATCACCACTGGATGATTATCATTTATTATTTTACTATCACATGTTTACCTAGATTAGTTAAACAAAAATAATTTAATTATTTACAAAGTTGATAAACAGAATATTGTTATAGTAATAATGTCTACAGGTACGGTCAATAACAACCACGGTTTATACGAAATGTCATATGTCTACAGACAAATCTGAACTCAACTGCATTATGTTTGAAGTCCAAAGTCGATTGGAGAAATTTGACAGATATCTAAAGACGTAGCTGCTGTTGATTGTACCTAACTAAACTAAATATTGGCATATGCTCTCAAACACGCTTCGTTTGCTCAAACTTTACATATCATAATGTCAATAGATAAATAAAGTCATGGACTTTTTAAAGCTATCAAGTTGTTAGTCATGGAGGAATTCAACATCCGTGTAGTCAAATAATTATTGACAAACTTAAAATTAATAATTTAAAACATTTTGCAAACCATAATCCATCAAAGTAAAAACGTACTCGCACAGATTTGAAACATCAAACTAAAAAAAAAATGTCTTATATACTAAAATTATCATACATCACAGGGATAATTCAATTAATAATAATTAATACAAATGCGAAGTTTGATTTCATCACAATCACATAATATTATCGAGTACACAGAATATCTACAACAATACATTGTCAGAGGTATAATAAACAGATTATTATTTAAAATAAAAAAAAAAATCAGAAACCGTGAACTGACTAACCTTTTCTACACGATTGGAATTCTGATATTCTGTCTTCGTTGTGAATCATAAATAATATGGCAAACATTACTTAGAAATCAACAATTAATGCATGTCAAACACATATCAAATTATTCTAAACAAAATACACTAAAATCAGTCATTGCTACATTCAGTAACTCAAGGTCTTCAAATGCTTTCTTCAAAAACATATTACAAAAAATCACTTCACATCTTCTAAAAACTTTTAGACAAACACATTCGTGTTACGTTCATTATCCAGAGCTGATGGAGGAGATTTCATGCCTTAATCATTGGGGAAACACACCTGTCCCATCATCTCGAAGCCTGGTGGACATTCCTTAGAAATCCTCGTGTCAATAAGTTTGGAATAATCGGGATCCACCTCGTTCTCTGTGACATCTGGGAAATAGTTCGTCGGTCCATCGAAGACTATCGCGTTCGGGTCCTTCGTGTCAGGGTAGTACAGCGTCCTCGACTCCACGAAGGTCGCGAGGACCACCGACGACAGGATCAAAGCGAACTTGAACATTTTAGTGTTGTTCGTACCACGTTGCGATGTTGAATGAACTGTGAGTGGCACGTGCGAGCATAAATAGGTATTTGAACAGGTATTGTAGCGAAGGGTTATTCAACAACTTCAGATGAGTTTCGCACGTGTAGTTCTGTTGTAAGTTTGTTCCGATCGTGTAGTATTGGAGAAAACTTTTAATATGCGTTTCGTAAAATATTTATTTGAATTTCTTGTAGTTAAACGATACATTTTTTACGACCAAAAAAAGACAGGGACAGTATAAAATATTGATAACTTTATTGTTCAATGAAATGTCAATTTTGTTCGATTCGGATTATTTTGTAAGAATATTTGATATTAGCGACCGCTCGCCGATTCTCCTGCGTGGCTCTTGTTCCCGTGGGAATATCGAGATAAAAATTATCCTATGTTATAATCCAAGGCTTTCTTCTACCGTGTGCCAAATTTAATCGAAATCCATATTTTTACTTGCCCCGATACTGATCGGTGTCTGCGCAGACACCGATATCGGATTGGGTGATGTAAAAATCCTCTAAGAGCAATCATTTTCTGGTTACCTTGAATAAAAATATTAATGAAAAAGTAGGTATTATATTGTCTGATTTTAAATAATGATTAAGATAAAGAAAACATGTTTGTTGCAGAATATTCCTACTCCGTAAAGTCCCTCAAACCGGCCGCGAGATCATCGCCCCAGTTCTCACTACTACTAATAAGTGGCATAATATTATGAATCATTAAGTTAGAAGTTTTTGTTATACAAAAAAATTATTACAAAAAAAATATGGATCCGATTATACATAAGCGAAGAATTATAACAATAAATTAAACGAGACCTCTTTTTTGCTTAGTTTTTGCCAAAAAATACAATATATTGTCTAGTAGTGGAAGACTATTCAGTCTCAAATATTATCATAACCAGCCATTTTAATGTCATCACTACTGAGGCACTAGCCATTCTATAGAATCCACCGTTTTACAAAATGCCTAGGCAGATTGTAAAACATGTTTTTAAAAGTCTGATTGAGGCGAGCTCGTTGCACCAGCTCGCTATATTGTGGCACCAGGGAACTTAACTGATCTTCTAACTTAAATTGGGAATTAAAAAATATACAATTAGCTATGATTTTTTAATGTTTGCATTTTTCAATGCTATTTTTATACTTAGGATAAATTTTAAATAGAATCATATTGGAAAAAATCAACTCAGCTAGAAGTGATATCTCAGATTAAACTTTTATCTTTTTTTTTTATTTATCATAAGTATAATTAGCTAATCGTATTTTGTATGAGTTTACAACCTGCCTAGGCATAAAACGGCGAATTCTACAATCCGCCTTCGACAGATAGATAAGGAGAATGGGGCATGACCCACCCGTTGGGCCCGCACGGCCCAATGCGGATTGGCGGGTACTGGGGACAACTGTAAATACAACCTGTATCAACGGCTTAAAGTACCTATATCGGCCAATGTGATATAACTTGAACTCCTCCGTACTTTGGAAGGTTCTTTGGTCACCCATCCCATAACCAACCATTGTAAAGAAAGTAGCTTAACCGATACAATCACGGTGCTACCGAGCTCTTTATCAAAGTTTAATATTGACGTCATTTGGAATTTCGCTCATAAAGTTTTCAGTCATTTCGGGAAAATTATCTACTCTGTTTGCGCACTACTTACGTAAAATGTGTCACGGTGGGTTAGTTATTTAATTGACGACTTGTTAACTGATAATAATTATAATATATTATTTAATGTTTCCTTATTATGTACTACCTACTTGATATAACGTTGATATAAAATTCTTATTAAGTGGCTGTTTTTACTCACTTGGCGACTTTATCGGTAATCCGTGCATTTTTCTCAATAATGTTTTTATATTGTAATGTTATGATTTTTATTTTATTTTGCTTTACTTTGACATGGAATTATTAATGATGGGTTTGACATTTATATACATACTTATAGATTGTTTACGTTTTTCACACTTTTAATGTTATTAATATTTTATTTAAATTGATGTTTTAGCTTTAAATCTCAATTGTTTTTTTTTTTTCTATTTTTAGTGTGCAACATTCAGACACAATGGTAAAATATTGTTATTGAATTAAATAAATTGAAATAAATAAATTGAAATTGATACATAAATAGGTACATACCTACATTTAAAAAAAAACAATTTACCACATCTATACATCGCTGCGCTGGTAACTCTTTGAAGAGGACAAGCTAAAGAAAGAGGATCTAAAGCAGTTGACGATAAGTCACTATAAACTTTAAATAATATCTGATAATGATTTTTTATAAGATTTAAAAGATTTTTCAAATAGTGTATGCCTATTGATATATGTAGTTAGATGTTTGTTAAGTTAATTATAAAAATTGTTGTTATTAACACTTTCGCGGACAGTGAACGATACATAATAGAATTGTTATTGTTATGACTGCTAATAGGCGTGGAGTGTCTGCGAAAGGGTGAAATTATATTATTTAAAATAAAACAACTTTAGCAGAAATTTAGTGCGATTTATTTACCCGAAATATATATTTGGATATTTTTCGGGTAAATATATATTTCGGGTGTGCGCGAAGAAACTTAAGATGTGCTTATATTATTTAGTTTTTAGGATTTGCATGCTCTAACCACTGAGCTGCCGAGACTTTTTTTTTTTTTTTTTTATTAGTAAAGACAATTTGATTGCATCACTATATTACAATATTAGTACAGAAATGCATAAGTCAGAAATTTCAATCTACATGACTCACGTGAAAGAGATTTCGATGTTGATTTCATAATGTTATCACCGCTAAAATACACCGTGCTTTTTTTGTGCATAAACTTTTTTTATGCAAAGCTTATTTTATTTTATTTAACTTAACGTATTTTCGAATTCTTCCTGAATTCGAAAATACGTTAAGTTAGTACTTACCTAAGTACTCGTCATTTCATCCACTGGCGTCTTTTGTCAGTTTTCCTATTTTTATTATAAGACCAACTATCAGTTTTATAGAAAGCTATTACTAATTACACACTAACATAATTTTTTTGTAAGGCAAAATCGGTACCGTCTGCGCCGATGGGCTCATTAAGTAAGTGTTGTGTCTGATCAATTTTAGCATAGATATACTTCTCAAGGTCGTGGGTTCGAGTCTCATCTGAGAATTCACTTGTAACCGAGTTGTTTTTTCGAATATTTTTCTATTTTAAAATTTATCATAAGTATAAAAATAACATTGAAAAATGCAAAAATTAATAAATCGTAAAATAGATAAGTATACTTTTACATGTTAACTATGGCGACGACGTGTATGTTCGAAAGGACATACAAGAATTACATATATGAAGTGCATTTTTGTTACGTAATAATACAACAACGTCCATCTAAACTTTAACGTCTGGACTCATATTTTTTTTATTTTGTTTGTAAAAAAATTCAGGTTAAAAACTCGTATTCACAATTGAATGACGAACAATATCCGTACATAAGACAGCTATGTGCAAAACTTAAAACTAATAATTCTCAATGATTCGTCATAACAAAACATGTTCAGACCAAGTGTTAATGCGGTTAGCATAAATATCGGCGCGTGCTACTCCAAGGTTCATTCAACATACAAACGTGGTACGGACAACACTAAAATGTTCAAGTTCGCTTTGATCCTGTCGTCGGTGGTCCTCGCGACCTTCGTGGAGTCGAGGACGCTGTACTACCCTGACACGAAGGACCCGAACGCGATAGTCTTCGAAGAACCAACAAATCACATCTCTGACGTCACGGGAAATGAAGTCGACCGGGATTATACTTTTAAAGTCTACCAGGATTATTCTAAACTTATTGACCTGAGGATGAACAAGGAATGTCCGCCCGGGTATGAGATGGTGGGTCAGGTCTGCTTTCCTGATGATTAAGGAATGAGGTTACTTTAATATGGTTTCGGATCCTGTTTCTAACACGGAAGTGATTGGGTGCCACAAAAATAGCAAACAAGTGATTTTTTTATAATACCTGAAGGGAGTTTTCGGAAGACTGATATATGTGTCGCCATAATAGTGTTAAGTTAAATTGTTACTTTAATTTATTAAAAACTGATTAGTATTATTTATAACATAGGTTTTATATGTAATCTGATTAGATATGAGTAGTTCAATATTTTTGAAATACGAAATTTTTATCTGGAATGATCTCTAAATACTTTTTACTTCGTTTATCAGTAACTAGGTGTACTTTTCGAAACTATTAGATAACAATGATTTATATTTATTGATGATGTATACAAAATTTTACTTAGGTACTTAAAACTGACGTAAATAGGTATTTCTTAACTATTAAGAGAGAATACCCCAGTTTTGGTCCTTTAGTGCTGTAAATGTATACATTTTAAATGTTGTAAATGCAAATATTGCAGATATTATTATTATTATAATTTTTTAAGTTATTTAGTTTGTCAAACCACCTATTTTTCAATAACGTAACCTATTTAAGCTAAGTTATCTCGTACATAAATGTACATAATACCTGTATTACTTAAAAGTGATATTATAATATGAATTAGATGTACCTAACCAGTGATAATATTTAATTCTCTAATAAATAATTATTGGATAAAATATCTTCCGTTTTTTGCAAGACTATAGCACCAATTATAAATAATAATAAATAAATAAATATTTCTTACACTCACACCAATTAACCTAGCCCCAAAGTAAGCACTGTAGGCTTGTATTATAGGATACAGGTTAACGGATATATATATATATAATATATAAATAAACATATATAAGTATTTATGTGTAGAAATATATATAAACGTCCATGACTCAGGTACAAATGCTCGTATTCATCATACAAACATTTGCCCCTACCGGGATTCGAACCCGGGACCCCAGAGTAGGCGACACCTTGAAACCGGTGTACGAACCACTCGACCACGGAGGTTGACGGTTGAATTATAAAGCCCAAGTTCCATTAAAAACTTATGATATGGATACTAGATAACAAATAAACATACTTATATATTTGTTTTGTAAATGCATACGTAATATACATATTGAATACTTCGTCATCAGCCATTTTTAATGTCTCCACTGCTGGGTCACTGGCCTTCCTTAGGGATGGATAAGGAGCGCCTGGTCTTATGGGTGATTGCGAACCCTACCCCCCGTGACCAATGGCGGCCTGGAGGGCAAGTACTAGGAGTTTTAGTTAGTAGTACTTCAGGTGAGTCCAACATTTCGAATCGCCCCTACACCCAGGGGCGAGGGATGCGTAAAAGCATTTCTCCTAGTATAAAAAAAAAAAAGAAAAAAAAAAAGGGATGGATAAGGAGAACGGGCCATGACCCATCACGCGGGCACAATGCGGATCGGTGGGTTTGAACGACTGCAAATGCACCCGGGACCAACTGCTTAACCTTACGAAGCACGGAGGAGCTCGGGATAGCAAATTTTTGGTCACCCGTCCCCTGACCGACCATTGCGAAAGTTGCTTAACCTCAACAATCGTAGGCCGAGCGCGCGAACCACTGCGCCACGGGCTCCTCACACACACACTTAGACCAAGACAATAGACATTTTCATGCAAACAAATAGGTATTTGTTGTGTCCGGGAATCAAACCCGGACACTCATCACAGAAGGCAGATGTCCCTACCCTGCACCGTCTAGGTCACCGTATAGGTCGTCATGGGTCAGCGCTTGTGACCACTGTCTCACCTATTGATAAGCGATGATAAGGAAACGCCGCCTAACCGCTTGGTCTAGTGGTACAACCACCGGTATCAGACGCAGGGGTCCCGGGTTCGATTCCCAGCGGGGTTACATATTGTATTAGGTTTGGTTGGTGATAGGACTTGTTGTAAGTCCGCCTGGCTAGCTACCACCATCTTTTCTAATTCTGCCGCCATAACAAGAATATTTTCAGCATTATTGTGTTCTGGAAGTGGCTAGCTATTTTATCTCTAAATAGTCAGTTCCTCAATGGTTGAGGATTCTGGAAGAGGCGCGCTTACACTTTGAGCCTTATCATCGTCAGGTATGATGAAGGCTAAGCATCTTTCTGTTGTTAAAAAAACACGCTTGTTCAGATGAAACCTATTCATTCACAGCTTTAGGTAAATTGGCACAACTGGGGGGCTATCGCGTAAAAAATCTGGGTATGGATATGGGCTTCATTTGACAGTTGAAGCTCATAAAATTACCATATATGGTCATTTAACTGTCAAATGAAGCCCATGACCATATCCATATTTTTTACGCGATAGCCCCCCAGGTTGATCCAGTTGATCCATTGTTTTTTACTTGTCACGTACCCTTGCCGTCCCAGCAAGTGGCTAAACACTCAAAAGGGTGTCTGAATTTTAAGCATTAGGAAACACAAACTCCAGCAAAAAGAATTATAATCTGGTAGCGGTACGAATTAATATGAAATTTCAATAATTTCATGACTACCTGATACCTACGACGATATCAGATCAGACCACAGATTCCCAGTCAGGGTGCATATTGTATTCTGGTTGGTTGGTGGTAGGACTTGATGTAAGACCGCCTGGCTAGATGCTACCAGTTGGTTGGTTGAGGATTCCGGTATAGGCGCGCTTCCACCTTCAGCCTTGTGTTAGAATATCGTCATTGTACCTACTTATCATCAGGTATGATGAACGATAAGCGTTTCTCGTTGTTCATAAAATAATAAAAATGAATCGAAACAAAAGTTTCTTGCGGAATATTCTTTTTAATTAAAAATTAAAAAAATAGTAAATTCCCTCAAACCGGATGAGACATCTCAAACTGGTTACACCATTATAACTCTTATGGCTACTATTGAATAAAAAAACGATCGTGCGATATTATGTTAACAGTTATTATAATAAAAACACTTAGGTACATGGTGGCTGAGATTATATTAAAATAACACTATTTATTTTTCACGACTTCAAGTTAATTTAATTAATTGCGTTTTATAATAAACTAGCGGCTGCTCGCAGTTTTACCCGCGTGGTTCCCGCTCCCGTGGGAATAATGGGTTAAAAGAATCATATGTTAATAACCAGGCTATATACTATTCTGTTTGTATATACCGAATTTCATACAAATCTGTTCAGTAGTTTCAGAGCCTATACAATGCAAACAAACAAATAATAAAAAAAAATCTTTTTATAATATTAGTATTGTAGTAGTAGTATTTGACGACCTGTTTGGCGCAGGGGTACTAAGCCTGCCTTCTGCGCCAGAGGCCCCGGGTTCGATCCCCGGACAAGACAAATATTTGTGTGCATGAACATGTCTATTTGTCTTGGTCTGGGTGTTTAATATGTATATTATGTATGTATTTACAAAAAAAAGTATATAAGTATGTTTATCCGTTATCTAGTATCCATAACACAAGTTCTTAATGAAACTTAACGTGGGCTAGATAATTGGTGTGTTTGTATGCAATTATTTATTTATTTATTTAGTATAGACTAGCAGCCGCCCGTTAACGTCCCCGTGGGAATATCGGGATAAACTTATTTTATTACTTTTTTATGTTGTTCTTATTTTATCTGTGTGCCAAAGCTGCAAGTTCTGCAACATTTTTCTCGTTAGTTGATAACAAATAAGAAAAAAAAACCAAATGCTCTCGCATAAAATTTATTAAACAAAATATGAAGTCGTCGTTAATTATCAATATACTAACTTATAATGACCTTGACACTATAACTTTACACTTCTTTCCATCAGGTATCCTTGTTTCTGATTTTACAAATGATCCATAATCAATATGAAAATGTAATGTTTAAAGTTTTGACCATCATTTACAAGTTTCACAACCCTTCCTTGTGATGATTTGAACTTTAGTATTCTGAAACGTACAATCGCGTTTAAAGAAACCTACTTTCGGATATCAGAAAACAATCTTTCGTCTCTATATTGACACACTAGATCAAAGATCGACGATGCAATCCTTTTTATTAAGTAATCTTTAGGAAAACAGACTTCGCCAACCATCTCGAAACCTGGCGGGCATTCCGACATTCTCGGGTCAATAACTTTAAAATAATTTTGAAGCGAGTCGACTATAACTTTAGAATAATCCCGGTCGACTTCATTCCCCGTGACGTCAGAGATGTGATTTGTCGGTTCTTCGAAGACTATCGCGTTCGGGTCCTTCCTATCAGGGTAGTACAGCGTCCTTGACTCCACGAAGGTCGCGAAGACCACCGACGACAGGATCAAAGCGAACTTGAACATTTTAGTTGTCTGTACGACGCTGCGTTGTAGAATGAATTTTGTAGGAGCTCGTATCCATATAAATACTAAGATGAGCAGGTATTATTATTACTATTTGTCAAAATTCGAACCGGTCTCAATGGTGTCAGTAAGCAATTTTAATGCCCAAATACGATTTTTGATGTCTAATTATACTGTAGCGTCAGCTCGGACTTTGTATCTAGGCCAAAATGCACTCACACAGAGGCAATTATTTCCAGCTGACGCACATACAATACTATGTTATAATTTAGTATTTAAGATGAGAAAATATAATAAATGATTGCTCTTAGCTATTAGCTCTCAGCACTAGCACACCACACTGGCTGTTTGATTCATCTCCCACGCTAGGAGCCAAATTGGTGACCCCGACGTGATTCTGCCGACGTGATCCTGCCGACGTCATCAAGACCGACTTCATACTACTTCAAGAAATATATACACGGAAATCCAACGTCGCCCAGGGAGACAATCTGAAGATCGCAGCCACCAGAAAAAAATCCAAAACTGAAGAAAGCGCAATCACGCAGTTTCACGTAACTGTTTCATCGTTCGTTATCTAGCGGATCGGTTACTGGCCTCCCACAAGCGGGTCTCACCAGTCAATTGAGAAGTCGCACATAGATTTCGAATATCGAAACAGAAAACAAGCGCTATGGCCTATCAACAGTGCCCTTCGATACCGTCGCCGTCGCACAGGGAAACAGCTACAGCCACGGCCGAGTTATCTGCTTTATCCGTTTCATCTCGGATACCAGACTTTTGGCGGGACCAACCACGCCTATGGTTTTCCGTTTTTGAGTCTGCAATGGCTCCCCAGAAGCAAGGTGACGACTCTAAGTACCACCAAGTCGTTAGTAAATTGGGAAGGAACGAAGTACAACAAGTCAGCGACATCATTTTAAATCCGCCGAGCACAGGAAAATACGATGCTTTGCGAGCACGGTTACTACAAATATTTGAAGAATCCGAAAGCAGACAACTTCAAAAGCTTTTGGGAGAATTAGACCTTGGAGACCAGCGACCAACACAACTCTTGAGGAGAATGCGAGAGTTATCCAGAAGTAAGATCCCGGATGATACCCTTTCTATCATGTGGCAGCGCCATTTACCATCCGCAGTACGAGCTGTCTTGACCGTAAGCGATAGCAAGGACCTGGAAACGCTGGCGAATATCGCTGATAAAGTCCTTGACAACATGAAGCCTTTAGAAATAGCACAAGTCTCATCCAGTAGTAAGGACACATCCACGATTGACTTTCTTGTCAAACGAGTGGATTTGCTGACAAAGGAATTATGCGAGTTGCGCACTTCTTACCGTCACGTGTCAAGAGGGCACGATAGAAATAAACAGAGGCGCAGATCAACATCCCGCTCACATTCAAGATCACGATCCCAGCGAGACGATTGGTTATGTTGGTACCACCGAAAGTTTGGAGATCAATCGACGCGGTGTGCAGATAAATCTCGTTGTGTGTACAAAGCGCAGCGAATTACGCAGTCGGAAAACTAACTCCGACACTAACCGCGGCGGGAGTTGGTGTTGACGGGTCAAGTTACCGTCTATGTGTCACCGACCGAAAAAGTGGGACACAATTTTTAGTAGACACCGGAGCAGACATATCTGTACTCGCCCGCACACGAGAAAAGCCCACGAATGCCGAATACACAATTTATGCCGCCAATGGAACGAAAATCAAGACCTACGGACTTAAGACCGTTTGCATAGATCTGGGACTACGAAGACCATTCACGTGGACATTCGTTATAGCTGACGTGCGCAGATCAATTCTCGGAGCAGATTTTCTCGCTAAAAATCAAATAAATATTGACTTAAGCGAAAAGAGATTGATCGACAAAATAACGAAATTATCGGTTGCTGCGCGCACAACGCACTCGAATGACTCATCGGTCCGCACGATAGATGTAACCGGACCGTACGCGGAGTTACTACGTGAATTCCCTGACGTAACAAGGCCGTCGACGCTGAAAAATGCACCTAAGCATAATGTCGTGCATTATTTACATACGACGGGGCCGCCGATCTATGCAAAAGTTCGTCCATTGAACCCAGCAAAGTATAAAGCCGCGAAACAGGAATTTCATAGGATGATGGAGTTAGGCATTTGCCGCCCCTCTAACAGTCCTTGGGCAACGCCGCTGCACATCGTTACAAAGAAGAATGGCGAACTAAGGCCATGCGGCGATTACAGACGATTAAACGCTGTTACACTTCCTGATCGCTATCCTATACCAAGGCTTCAAGATTTTACATACTTGCTGCGGAATAAGACCATCTTCTCCAAGCTGGACATCAGAAAATCGTTTCATCATCTACCTATTTTCGAAGAACACATACCGAAAACGGCCATTACAACGCCGTTCGGCCTTTTCGAGTTTACGAGGATGACGTTTGGATTACGTAACGCAAGTCAAACATTCCAACGCTTCGTAGATATGGTTTTTAAAGGGCTCGACGTATTTGTTTTTATCGACGATATCCTCATACCAACAAGGACGAAAGAGGAAAACGAGACCCTACTTCGAAAGGTACTGGAGAGGATGGACCAATACGGCATCACATTAAACGTGGATAAATGTGAATTCGGCAGAGAAGAACTGGATTTCCTGGGCTACCACATATCCAAGGATGGCATACGACCGCTGGATGAAAGGACTAAGGCAATTACCAACTTTCCGTTGCCTACTACGGTCCAGCAGCTGCGACGTTTTCTCGGCATGGTCAACTTCTACCGCCAGTGTATACCTCGCGCTGCTAATATACAAGCTGAACTTAACAAGTACCTGCACAACTCCAAGAGGAAGGACAAAAGCGAGATAAAGTGGACACAAACGTCAATAGATGCGTTCGAGAAGTGCAAAGAAAGCATAAAAAGCGCTGTTGCACTATCTCACCCATCCACTTCCGTTCGTCTCGGCCTTATGACAGATTGTTCGGCCACATGTGCAGGAGCAGTACTACAGCAGCACGTGAATGGAAAGTGGGAAGCCCTATCCTTCTTTTCTAAAACACTGAGCGAGACACAGAAACGGTACAGCACGTACGACCGGGAACTACTTGCTATATACATGGCAATTAAACATTTCCGTCACATGATCGAAGGAAGAGAATTTACGGTTTATACAGACCACAAACCGCTGACATTTGCTTTACACAAACCAGCGAGCTCATGTGACACGGAAAGAAGACTGCGCCAACTCGACTTCATCTCACAGTTTTGCTCCGACATACAACATATTTCCGGCAAAGATAATGTTGTTGCCGACTGCCTATCGCGAGTGGAAGAGATTACTTTCCCTTCGCCTATCGACTACGAGCAACTGTCGACAGAGCAAGAAAGAGACACCGAGTTGAGAGAGTTACGTAACAACCCGCGCTTGAAGTTTAAAATGTTCCCCGTACCTAATAGCGATAAGGTAATAACGTGCGAAATATCGACGCGCTATATGAGACCGTACCTACCGCAGCTGTACCGAAGAATAGCATTCGAGATCGTGCACAACATCAGTCATCCCGGCGTCAGAGGAACACGACGCATGCTAGCGCAACGCTATTTCTGGCCATCGATGAATACAGACATTGGAAAATGGGCAAAGGCATGTCTATTATGTCAACGGTCCAAAGTGCAACGCCACACTGTTTCGCCGATAATGCACTTTCCGCCGGCCGATCGATTCGCGCACTTGCATATTGACATAATCGGGCCATTACCTACGTCCGAAGAGTGCAAATATTGCGTTACTATGATCGATCGCTGCACCAAATGGCCAGAAGCGTATCCCGTCAAGGACGTTACCGCCGATACCATCTGCCAGATTCTACTCAGAGGTTGGATTGCCAGATTCGGAACACCGACGACGATTACGTCAGATCAAGGTCGACAGTTCGAGTCCGAACTCTTCCGGAAGCTGACAAGCAAGCTGGGCATCAACCACATCCATACCACCGCTTATCATCCGCAAGCAAATGGACAAGTAGAACGCTGGCATAGAACACTCAAGGCCGCGCTGATGACGAAGTGCAACCGAGTCAACTGGGTCAAAGAACTACCCATGATCCTGCTCGGACTTCGCACCGCTATACGGGACGACACGAAAGTGAGTGTAGCAGAACTGACCTACGGCACGACACTACGGCTACCTGGAGATTTCTTCACCGCTAGTACGACACTTCAAGATGAGAATGGCATGTTACAGCAGTTACAGCATACAATGACGTCACTGCTGTCGACACCGAGGAGAAAACACACTCAGCGAAACATCTTCGTACATGATGAGTTACGAACATGCTCACATGTATTTGTACGCGACGACGCAACGAAGAGCGCACTTACGCCGCCCTACAACGGTCCGTACAAAGTGCTCGAACGTCATGAGAAGTTTTACTCCGTCGAGTTACCAAACAGAACTGCCATTATCTCCATCGACCGTCTCAAGCCAGCCTTCCTACTTCACGACGAGCAGAGTGGCGAACTCAGCGAGCAGCAGTCGCAGCCGCCGCCCGTGATGAAGCCTGGACCATCGACGATTCCTGAGGGTCAACAGCCAGCCAAGGACAACGTGAAGACCACGCGTTCCGGCAGAATCTCTAAGCCAGTTGTTAGATTTAAATTCAATTAATCACATGCACTTAATGCAATGATTAATTGAATATAAACAAAGTCTATTTTTATCGCCGCCGCGAGTACTTTGCCTATACAGCAAATACCGTCCTCGGTCAGTGGACAGTGTCAATTTACAACACCTGTTCCTAGTAGTTAGTCATCGTAGTTATAGTAACTTTTACTTTTGTTTTGTTTATTGGTTTACATCATAATTGTTATAGATTTTTAGTTATTGTAAATTTCTTTTTTTTATCCCTTTCTTTATATTTAGGGGGGAGTGATGTAGCGTCAGCTCGGACTTTGTATCTAGGCCAAAATGCACTCACACAGAGGCAATTATTTCCAGCTGACGCACATACAATACTATGTTATAATTTAGTATTTAAGATGAGAAAAAATAATAAATGATTGCTCTTAGCTATTAGCTCTCAGCACTAGCACACCACACTGGCTGTTTGATTCATCTCCCACGCTAGGAGCCAAATATACCATGAAATATGTTTTGCTGTGTATAAGACGACGTATATAAATCAAAGTAAAAAGAAACTTTACCAAAAACGAGCTTTTATTTGTGGTATAAAAGCTTTCCGCGGGATTTAAGTACTCGTAATTACTTGCGTTTAAAAAAAAAACAAAATATATCATACGGATCAAGTTATTTAATTTACTTGTTTATCTACACAGGCTGTACACAGGTGCATCTTGCGACAAGCTTTTATATTATAAACTAGCTGGTGCCCGCGACTTCGTACGCGTGGACTTTTATGTCGTACTTACAATTTTTTATTTGACGTTAAAGATCCACCATTAAATCGTGGTACTTACAACAAAAATGATTATGAAATGCCGTATGCCATAGGAAATTTATTATACTAATGTAGCTGTAAATACTAATTATAAGCCATCAGAGCAGGTAGAAAAGTTACAAGAAACCTGTATCTATCATCAAAATGTGTGTGGCTTAATGTCAAAAAAATATGAATTAGATTTGTATCTGGAAACTGAAAATAATTTGAAGCCGAAATATGTATGTATCACTGAACATTTTTTAAATAGTAAGAATGTAGATTTATTAAACCTATCTGAGTATGAAGTTGTTTCCTATAATACGAGGTCTAACAAAGTTAGAGGAGGTAGTCTTATATTATGACCTAATGGTCATAAGAACTGCACAGCTACAGTATCATTGTTTTGTAAAACTTTGTATAAATTAGATTATTTTGAAGTTTGTGGAATCCAGGACAAGGAGACAAATCTGAATGTAATATGTGTCTATAGGAATCCAGTAGATAAAACCTTTAATGCTTTTATGGAACAGCTGGAAAAATTGTTAGAATACTATTTTAATAAGAAATGCTTGATTGCTGGGGATTTTAATGTCGATTTACTCAGGGACACAAATCAGCGGACAGAGTTTCTAAACTTATTAAAGTGTTATAATTTTAGAACACTTATAAAATCAGTCACCTATGTCAGAGGTAACACACAATCTTGTTTGGATAATTTAATAACGAATCTCCACGATGATTGTATAAATAGCGCTAAAGTTGATCACAATGGTTTATCAGACGGACACGCGGCACTTATTTGTAATATTTTCCTTCCATTAAAAAGCCAAAACCAAAAAACCTATGAAGTTATAATAAGGGAACAAAGAATGTTTAATGAGAAGAATAATAACAAGTTCAGAGACAACGTACTCAAACATGATTGGACGAAAGACGGAATTAACAGTTTTTTTAAATATTTTCACACCATTTTTAAGAACAGCTTCCCAAAAAAAATTAAAAAAAATAGAAAAAAAGCCAAACAAAGTTTAAGGTGGGTCACAAGGGGAGTAAAGACATCTAGCAAAATGAAACGCTTCCTTTTTATGGCACACAGCTCTGTAACTGACAAATCCTTAGTTGACTACAAATACAATTATATGCGTATGTACAGAAAAGTAATACGTGCTGCCAAAAAACTTGCAGTTCAGTCTTCAATTGAACGATCAAATTTTCGTCCAAAGTAATATGGAGTACAGTAAATAAGCATAGGCAAAAGGGAAGTTTTAAGGGTAAGGAAGGAATTACTCTTAAAGAAAACAATAAATATATCGAAGATCCTCAATTGATAGTAGACATTTTTGCAGAAAAATTTGATCATAGCGAAACTGTTTCAATGGGCACCACTCAGACATCAATAAAATTTCTTGAGCAGCATGGTCAATTTTGCTCGGTTGATATGGCTTGGGAACAGATTACACCTACAGAGATTATCAAAATAGTGAGCAAAATGGAAGATAAAAAATCGTGTGGATGGGATGAGATGCCAATCTCTATAATTAAAAAGAACATCGACTTATGGGCGAAACCATTGTCGGTATTTTACAATAAGTGTTTTATGCAAGGTATCTTCCCGGATCAACTTAAAATAGCAAAAGTTTTACCAGTATACAAAAAAGGTTCAAAGTCAGACTCTAAAAATTATAGACCTATCTCTTTACTGCCTACTCTATCAAAAATATTTGAGAAAATCATAAAGTCGCGCCTATTACACCACATTAATGAAAATAATATACTTAATAAACGGCAGTTTGGATACCAAACGAATAGAGGGACAAGTGACGCAATTGATGCATTGATTGAAGATGTTATCACAAAATTAAATAAAAAGATGAAAGTAGCAGGTCTGTTTCTGGATTTAAGTTCTGCATTTGATATGGTTGACCATCAAATTTTAATAAAAAAACTAAAATTTTATGGTATAAGAGGAAATGTTCTTCGGCTTCTTGAATCGTACTTAATAAATAGATATCAGTATGTTGAGTTAAAGTGCATTGATGATAAAGCTGAAAAAACATTTAAATCCAAGCGAAAGAAAATTCAGAGAGGGGTTCCGCAGGGTTCTATCTTGGGGCCTATTTTCTTTATTTTGTTTACAAATGACTTGATCCCTTTCATGTACAGCTCCATTCCGGAAATTAAACTTGTTGTTTTTGCTGACGACACAAATGCAGTGATAAGTGCGAAAAACATTAGAGATCTCAACAGCCGACTAAATACCGCAATGGAGATTTTTTCGCAGTGGTTCACAGCCAATAATCTCTTACTTAACGTAGATAAGACGCAAGCTATACTTTTTAAATCGACTGCAAAAACAAATGATAAAGTAGATATCAACTTAAATGAAGGCCGTGTCTCACTTGTAGATTCTGTAAAGTTTTTAGGGATTCACATAGATTCTCTTCTAAATTGGAAGGAAGAAGTCAAATATATTGAAAACAAAATCTCTTCATCATGTTACGCTTTGAAAAGCTTAAGAGACGAGCTAACGATGAATCAATTAAAAATGGTGTACTATGCCCTAGTAGAATCTCGTTTAAGATATAGTATAAAATTTTGGGGAAACAGTTACGACTACAATCTAGGAAAAGCGTTCATTATTCAAAAGAGGGCAATAAGAACAATGTTAAGAATAAGCCAAAGACAGTCCTGCAGGGAGCATTTGAAAAACCTTGAAATTCTGACCGTGCCTTGCCTCTATATTCTTATTCTCCTCACCGACCTTGTCAAGCATCCCGATAGCTACGAAACCATAGAAGAAAGAATAATACGTCATGACACTCGGAGAAAAGATTTAGCTAACATCATACAACCAACTTTACAAGTAGTTAAACACAGTGCAAAATATCAAGCAGTCAGACTTTTTAATAAATTGCCCATTGACTTAAAAAGTATAACAAATGTTAATGTTTTCAAGACCAGACTAAGGTCTTATTTACTGGAGAAATTTTTTTATAGTATAGAAGATTTTTATAATAGTATGTAAGTAAGTATGTTTGAATGAATAATTTAATGTTTTTGTTACCCATATATATCTTTTTTATTATTTTAATTTCATATGAATGAATGTTATTAAATTTTGAATTTGATTTATTTATATGTTTAATAATTTGACTTGCTTTAATTTGATGTTAATTAATTTGTTTAAATTTATAATCTGTTTATGTATTACTTAATTTCCGACACAATGTAATATTGTTTTATGGAATAAATGACTTATGACTTATGACTTATGTAAGGTGCTTAGAGTATTTCTTTATGAACTACATTGGTGTTTTTTTCCGATTTGAGCCAATATGAATAAACCCGCAGCTCTACTGACCCGCGAAAACGCAACATAGAGCTGGCCGTAGGAAAAACAATTGGGCCTTAGTGGACACCAGCGGCATTCAGCGTTTGTCACTGCTACTTATTTATAGTCAAATCAAACCACGGTGTCACCCAGGGAACTGTGTGCGAGTGCGCTTGAGCTCGAACGGAAAATTGTTTGGGATGGGCGGTATACGCGGTATAAACTCGGTTTTACCGGCAGTACACCCAGTCAGGATCTCAGCTTCTTTGCAAAGCACTTACTTTAAGTCGGGTCCCGTTGCATAATTTTGGCTCAGCAAAATTTCACAAAAGCAATATCGGAACACCGACTTTAAGATTGATCTTGTGATTAGGGAGACTACTCGCTTGAAGTGAATTAAAAAATTAAATTGGGTAATTTGTGGCGTCGTCCTGATCAACTACATTGTTAAAGCAAGTGTAAACCACTTCATCCGGAATAATTTTCGCTATTTTGTCTTTCATTTATTGCAGTTGCTTGGTCATTTTTAGGGTTCCGTAGCCTAATGGCAAAAAACGGAACCCTTATAGATTCGTCATGTCCGATGTATGCCACAGCCACTTTATTCCAAAACTATGAAGATTACACAGTTAAAACTTTTTAGGTAGATGTATTCTGTAAACCGCTTTACAGTTTTTACACAAAAATAAAAAATCAAAAATTTAGGGGGGCTTCCCAAACATGGAACTTTCTTTTTTCATCAAACCTATACGTGTGGGCTACCAATAGATAAGTCTTTAAAAATTACATTGAGGTTTCTAATACGATTTTTGTCAAAGTCAACCGTTTGAAAGATGTACACTTCCAAAGTGGCAAAATGTGTGCCCCCCTTTAACTTTTCAAATAAGAAAGTGAATAACAAAAAATATATATAATGTTGTAGAGCTTTATAAAAACTTACAATGAAAGTTAGTTTAAGAGCTACAGCACATTTTTCAAAACCGCAAATATAACTTTGTCATTCATACAGACACTATGAAATACCAAGTTATTTTGGCAGGCGAAAATTATAGTGGCATTTTGGGTAGGTGTATTTAATATAATAATAAAAATAATAGAAACTTTATTGGACACGATTCAAAAACAAACACATACAGAGAAAATGACAAAAAAGAGGAACACACAATAGGCGGCCTTATTGCTACATAGCAATCTCTTCTAGGCAACCTTGGGCGAGAGGCGGAACCCTTCATGTGCGAGTTCGAGTCGCACTTGGCCGATTTTTTGGTGTTAATGTGGCGCGTTCACATAACCAAGAATTCTCCTAACTTGAGATACACTGGAGGTCCCCGAATATTGAGTGTATAAATTCCTCTTCTGAGGCAACGACTTTTCTCAGTATTTGGGGTAAGTCTTTACCTGACCCTGATCTACAGGGAGGAGTCCTTCTCTAATTTTTGATAACATGCTGAAGTTTCTTGGGCATGTAAATAACCGGCAAGCTGCGCTTTCAATATTTATTTTCTGCGGTTGTCAATCCCAGCTTATGTATCTGAGGCCTTATGGTTGAGATGGCCTTAGAATATTTTAATGAGGTGTTAATCACATCGGCTCTTGTCCTCCGACTTATAATAGGAAGGGTCTGTATAAAATCTCCCAAAAAAAGGGATGTGACGTTATCCAAGGGCAGTTTTTGCAAAGTCTTCAGTGAAGAATATTTTGTATTTTTTCCACAATACTAAAGTATCCAAAAGACCACAAAACACTTACATAATTGCAAACAAAATGTCGTAAGCAGCGGGGGCTGTCACTGACATAGGCCTCCTCGAAAGTCTTGTCCCAGTGTTGATCATCGTCATGAAGATGAAGTGCCCTACAGGTTGCTTGAAACGCAGGATGCTCTACAGCATCAACTGTCTTTAAAAAACTAAGAGAATTCGTTCCTCGAATAATATGGAGCAACAGGTGCAATAATTAGCATTCTTAATTTGTTTTTGGTTATTTTTTCGTGTAATGATGAAAACGTGTCCTTGATTTTCATATTTCAACAGAAAATGCCCAAACAAATTTGCTAGGCTAGACGCCATTTCCAATCTCCTACATTGGGTTATAATACCCTTAATTCTAATTACAACAGGAAATACCCATCACGTTAAACAACTTTTGCTAGAGAGTAATTTCCATATCTCTTATAGTTTAGCTGGTCTATTACTTTCTGCCACTTCCATTTTCCTACATCAGGTTCAAATATTCTTGATTTTTATATGCCAATAGAAAATGCCTATCACGGTTAGCAACTTTTTCTAAGAGGTAATTTCCATATCTCTAATAGTAGCTGGTCTACTACTTTTCTGGCATTTCCATTGTTCTAAATTGGGTTGAAATATTCTGGATTTTAATATGACAACAGAAAATGCACATCACGCTTAACAACTTTTGCTTTTGTGACATTTCCATTACTCTCATAGTTTAGTTGATCTCTTACACTCATATTCTAAGTCGTTCCTCCAAAACTTACTCATCCTCGACTTAACGAAACCTCATTGAAAACCTCTTCGAAATACTCCTCGAAATCGGTATTCTAAGTCAAAACTCCGTAAGGACCTGGAGGAGCCAAAGAGTACGTAGCCACTCCGTGTTTGGCCTAGCGCACACTACCATTTTTACCCACGACGAGGTTGAGTGGAGTGTAAAAAATTTTGGAGGAACGACTTAGAATATGGGGGTAGTCTCCTACATCAGGTTTTACAGATTTAAAAATATATAGCCTATTTTATGGCCCGACCTATTAGCTACATATCACAAAAAAAAATTCAAATCCGTTCAGTACTTTCGGAGATTAGCGTGTACATACAAACAGTCAAACAAAACAGAAAAAAAATCGTCTTAACGTATTCTCTTACTGTTTTTACGTCATCCCCAATTGGTTTTTGGTAAATATATTCAATGTACACAAATTATAATTTTACAGTTTTATTATATGTATAGATAAAACCTTGTTTTTAACCCTTAAATCCTACCCGGGGGTCCAACAACCCCAGCGACTTATTTTTTGTAAAAATCTTTATAACCATTAAACGGACAGAAACGAGGTAGGTAATCCTCAATGGCACCTACGGTTATCTTACCGTCAAGTGTTAGATAGTTAGAACTGTGTGGATGTAATATTGCGATTTGTGGGTCCGTCAGACCCCAGGGTAGTAACAGCGTAATATTTTAGACCTTTAGTTTGCCATGTTTTTTAAGTTGTATTCTAAATTAAAACGAAATATTTCAATGGTAAGTTCTGTAACTAATTAATATAATATAAAATAGTGGTATTTTTTTTATAAATAACTAGCCTTCCGCCCGCGACTTCGTCCGCAAGAAATTAGGCACGGATTTAAGATGTCGCGTGGTGGTGCCATTTCGTCGTCTCAGCCACATAACACCCACTGCTGGGTATAGGCCTTCCCCAAGGATCTCCACGACGATCGATTTCCGCGACCTTCACAAGATCGTTGGTCCACCTTGTCGGGATACTACTCACGGAACGTCGGCCGATGCGCGGTCGCCATTCCAGAAATTTCCGCCCCAACGGCTATTGATTCTTCTCGCTATGAGTCCCGCCCACTGCCACTGAGCAATCCTTGGTGCGATGTCGGTTACTTTAGTTCTCCTACGGATCTCCTGATTTCCAACTTCGAACATAGCCATCTCCATTGCACGCTGGGTGACCTTAAGCCTTCTTATCAGACCCATAGTTAGCGACAACGTTTCACTACCGTAAGTGTGCCATTTATCAGCATTTATCAGAGTAAAAAGTATTTTATGTGCATCTCCACGGTTCAAGTTATGTCCATAACAAATTTCAGTAAAATCGATTCAGCAGTTTACGTGAGAAAATGAACAGCCAGACAGTGCAGTCTTTCTTTAGCATTTATAATATAAGTGAATGGATAAGTGAGAATGGAAAAGTAGTAGAAAATGCTCTAAAGCAATCGCGATCAAAGTCGTTATGTCTATGTCTATTTTATATTACTTATCTATACAAAATTGGAACCCTTTTCTTAAACCATTAAGGGTTGATTCATGTCCACCGCATCGGATTTCAAAATTGATGACATTTTTGCAATCAACATCACATAAAACCTCAATAACGACACCTATATCGATTTTAACATTATTTACCCCTTTTTAACCCCTTAGAGGTTGAAATTTTCAAAAACGCCGAGACAGGTAAATATTTATTTTCAAATATCAACCTAAATACCAAATCTGAAGATCATAACTTCAAAACTTACAAACTTTCATCCCCTATTTCACCCCCTTAGGGATAGAATTTCAAAAAATCCTTTCTTTGCGGATGCTTACGTCATAACATCTATATGCATGCCAAATTTCAGCCCGATCCGACCAGTGGTTTGGGCTGTGCGTTGATAAATTTATTGTTATATTATTTATTGATCTGTCGCTTGCATATGCTTTTATCTTGATCGTTTTATGTTAGACGTGAAAATTCTTATGCCATTTTGAAAATGTTCACTGATAGCGCACAAAAATGACGTATTTTTTGAAAAAAAACTTGCTTTTGCCCTTATTACAGCTCAAATAGAATAATGCTTGACATGGTCATATTTGCCTTTTAATCTCCGAACTACCTTAGAAGACATTTTGCAAAAGAAGCCCCCTACAATGGCTCAACAGGGTCCTGAACTAATGATAGAAAAAAGATGTGTTGTATGCCACAGAGGTAAGGATCGGAAGACCAAAGTTTTCCATACCTTATGCCTAAATCGCCTCTGTGGCGAGCATACCAAGGCAATATGCCATGTATGTCTCGACGGTAATTTTTTAATTCTTATTAAGTTTATTATTCTAAGAAGGAAAAGTAATAACTAAAATTTTGTTTCTTTTAAAAGTTACAGACCAAAACATATTGGGGGTCAGTGTTTCTCCCAGGTTGGGTAGGGATTAAGGGTTAAAAACGTTTTTTTTTACTTTTTGTTTTTTTTTCTGGCTCTATCTTCATCTAAGAACAGAGTATAAGATTTTAAACTTTCGCTTTCCTATATACTAATAGTTCAGAGCAACGAGACTCAAACGCAATATTGATTATTAGGTACATATGTACTTACGACGACGACGACATATGTACTTCGTCATTTTATTACAGAGTTACTATGGCTACCATTTGGCTCCATCAACGATCCTAGATGTTATCTAGAGTACTCGTCAAGACAAATATACTGAGCCCAAACGCAATGGGGTTGAGTCGTTTAATAACAGAGTTCCTATGGCCAACTTTCGGCTCCATCATCAGATCAGTTCTTTGTCATCGTCGTCTATCTGTCCTGCGCTGCCCGCATCCAGCGGCTTCCCGCGACCTTCACAAGATCGTCGGTCCACCTTGTAGGGAGCCTACCCACGGAGAAACTTTGCGCCCTAACGGCCATCGGTTCTTCTCGCTGTGTCCCACCCACTACTGCTGCGGGTTTGCCATAATCTAAATGGCTAAAGGACAACTAGCCAAGTCGTTAAATGTAACGTTTAGCGACTTGGCTAATATACGTCATATTTAGCCGTTTTGTTAATTCATTAACTGACACAGAAGCAGGACACCGGTGTCCAGAGAACAATGAAATATCAATTATTTCTCATAATCCGGGGCCTGAGACGTGAAAATGTTTATCCGTCACGTCATATCGGGGAACTTTATTTCTTTGTGCGTAAGTTTCTCAGACTAATTCTAATGAATCTATTTTTTACTAACGAACCCGGTTTATAAGGTAAGTCTAGAACCGGTAACGCCGTTTGTCCCAGCCGTCGTCGTCACCGGGACGTCAACGAGATGACGCCGCCGCCGATGATCAACTATCTCGGAATCACGTCAATGTATTAGTTATTTTATTATTTTTGCATTCACAATGCTATTTTTATGTATAAACGGCCGCCCGCGGGTTCACCAGCGTGGTTTCCGGTCCCGTGGGAATATCGGGATAAAAAGTATCCTTCGTTTTTGTCTAGGCTACCTATACATCTCTGCGCTAAATATCGTCCAAATCCGTTCTGTATTTTTTGCCTGAAAGAGAAAAAAACATCCACACATTTTAATATTGTTGTATATAAAATAGCAGCGTTTTACCTGAAATAAAACGCATATTAAAATACTTACCTCACTGGAAGCTTTATTGAGATAGCACATCCGTTTCCCGTCGGTTTTCTATAATTTGTCCTACTCTTTAACCTATATGACTTCCGGTTCAGTGGCGACACCTGGCGGAGCGCGCCAATTTTTTGCTCTTATCATTTTTATAAGCCAAAGCGCGCCATTTTGGTTCATTGGCTCAATTTCACCAGGCAGGAATTAAAGTGAAAGCTTCCAGTGAGGTAAGTATTTTAATATGCGTTTTATTTCAGGTAAAACGCTGCTATTAAATCACTTGACCGTCACTGGAAGCTTTATTGAGACTTGTTTGTTTTCGCCTGGTGATGCCACTGAATAAGTATTTCTGAAAGCAATTTAGTAAACTCAAATAATGTTACTTTTATTAAATCATTCAAGTACACTTTATTTGATATGTTGTTTCATTTGTTTATTTATGCAACGATACAGTAACAGATTATAAAATTACAACATTTACTGAATTCTAAAATTACTCTATTTGTTAATACTTATTTTTTTGTTGCTGAATACAAAAAAAAAATATAAAAAAAAAATAAAATAAAAATAAATTTAAATTATTTCTACAAATATTTGCATTATTATACCAGTAAGTCAGTAACTAATAGAACATTGATATAAAAAGTTGGTGTATAGAAATGCAAATTAAAACGCCAATGTGACATAAGAGTATATTGTAAATAAAAATAATCCTTTTTTGAAAATCATATATATTTTTTTTTTTTTTTTTTTTTTTTTTTTTTATTGTTTGTTAACTTTACATTCTTTCATTTTAACAATTTCAAAAGCTTTTAAATGAAATTATACATTTGTAATATTAATTTAATCAGGAACACATTCTTTATCATCAATCACCTTGTAATCGTGATTCACACATTAATCGAAATAATTTACATATATTTTAATCAACTGGATTGAAGAGACAGCTCAAATTTTTTGAGGTATTCTTTTGCATTACCTCTCGTTGGTAAAATTGTTTAAAAGTGTTTGCCGAACGCCAATTTCCTCGGGCCAGGATATCATCCAGAGCGTGATTATCCATCCAACTCTTTGACGCTACCGCTGCTCGGAAACTGCCTGGAGAGGCTACAATTTGTGCCTCTTTAAAAAGAGATTTTATCCAACCAGCGATTACTGTGCGTGATGCGGCCTTGGACATACCTCGTATTGTAAGAAATAAATTATACGTTTTTGAAGCTATACGTCTTTCATTTAACATATCTATTGTTTTTTCCACCCAAAAAATAGGATCAAGTTTTTGGTTGTTTTTATTTGCCAAGAGTTTCCAACCGGACTGTCTGTGGTCGCTACTATCAGTTTTTGACCCAAACTTAGGCCAAAATGTAATAGTGTCACTGGATTTTTTGTAATGATTT
The DNA here is from genome assembly GCA_910589605.1 of Chrysoteuchia culmella. Lineage (NCBI taxonomy): Eukaryota > Metazoa > Arthropoda > Insecta > Lepidoptera > Crambidae > Chrysoteuchia > Chrysoteuchia culmella. Next base: position 17,778,882 of record OU342653.1, read on the forward strand.
TCATCAACCATAAGTAATGTTAAGTCATGTACGCGGCGACCGGAACAAAGTAAAAGTAATACAGCTGTATGTCGTGATATTTGAAAAAGATTATTTTCATCCAACGAATATTTCTCTAAAAACGAAATTAAGTCGCAGACATTCCAAACTGGAGGTTTGGAAGATTTTGGATTTTTTAAGGCAATAGATTTTAAAACATGTTTCACAAGAACGTGCCCACTTAAATGAGATGACATATCAGCATTACATAATGTAGATACAACCGATTTGTGTAACAAGATGGTATTATATGATAATGTATCTATTAAAAAGAGGTCAGATAGGAACTGAGCTAACTGAGAACCCGTGGGATTGGTTATATCAACTTTATTATGACTAGACCATAATTGCCAACGTTTCCATGCCACTTCATAGGTTCTTAAAGTAGATTTACGCCATGAGTCTTTTAATAGAAGGAGCTGTTCACGGTTCCATGTATTTGTGGCCTTTGTCCACCCCCACATTTCCAAACCTCTAGTATGATGTTCTCGACTTGTGGAGGTGGAAGGCCGGTCGATGTGTCCACTAGGTGATTCTGTAGATTTTTTAGAGTCAGAGGGGCTGCAAGAGCTCGGGCTTTTAGATCTGCGCGCCAGAAGACCTTCTCCCACCGTGGGACCACTATCAAAAATATTCCTGTCGATTGTATCAGGTGTGCTAACACTTTGGGAACCATGAATGGTGGTGGAAATACCCACGCCAGAGGGTAGTGCCACGGGACACTGAACGCGTCGTGAAATAGGGCTTGGTGATCTGTTAGATCTCGAGACACATAGTTGTAAACTACATGAGCCGTTGCAGATGCAAAAAGATCTATTACTGGTGTCCCCCATTTTGCAAACACTATTTCTAGACAAGGTGGGAGCAAATGCCATTCCGGTGTTCGACGACAGCGAGACAGGTGATCGGCTTGACTGTTGTATTTGCCTGGGAGATAATTCATTTCGAGGTGTATTTGATGGTGGTCTACTAAATTCAAAATTCGATATGTTATTTCCATTAGATTCATTGACTTCGTTCCGCCTTCCCTCCGCAAATAAGCGACAGCTGTTTTGCTGTCGCTTTGAATGAGGACCGTGCTGTGACTCAATTGTTGGGCATGACTTTTGAGAGCATACAATATTGCTAACAACTCTTTCTGGTTGCCATGGCGAATTTGGTCTTCTTGAGACCAATGACCCGATAGCTCTATGTTGTTTAATTGAGCACCCCAAGCCAGGTCGGACGCATCCGTTACTAAGAAATTTGTTGGAGGAGGGTAATGTAATGGCGTTGATAGGTGATAATTTTGAAGCCACCACTGCAGTTCGTGCTGAACATCTGGCGGTAGAATGCACATTTTTTGTGGCCGGTTTAATAATGAAATCATCAACTTTATCAGTTCTCGATGATGCAGGCGACCTCTCGGTACTACAAAACTGGCAAAATTTAGTAGCCCTATTAACCTCTGCAAGTCTTTTAAGCACATTTTTCCCTGTTTCAATGCTTGACTTACCTTTTCTTTTATGCTCACAATTTTGTCTTTTGGAAGGGATTTTAGATTGTCCCACGGTCGCCACTCCACACCAAGATAAATTATTCTTGGTTGTGGGGAAAGAATTGACTTCTTGAAATTTATTTGCCAACCCAGTTTCTCCAATGTTTCTATTACAATATTGACGTGAATTCGTAGTGAATCCGCATTCTGGTGTACTATTAAATAGTCGTCGAGATAAACTATTATTCTCATGTTCCACCTTTCTCTTAATATTTGGGCTATCCAATTTGTGAGTACAGAAAACACTTTGGGAGCCGTGCTCAGACCAAACGGAAGACAAGTGGTTTCTAGTAACTCTTGGTTGTAAATAATGCGTAGAAACCTTCTTTGAGATTCTGTTATTCTCAGATGGAAGTACGCCTGCGATAAATCCAGTTTGCACATCCAATCTTGCGGTTGAAGGAAATCTGGGATGCGATAAATGTTTATCAAATGGAATGGCTCCGCTTTGACATACTCGTTTAGAGCTTTGAGGTTGAATATGGGTCGAACTGACCCGTTTGGCTTCGGTACTAGAAACATTGGAGAAATATAGCTTGGCGAGAGCGGAGCTTTCACCAGGATACCTTGCCTTTTCATTTGATTTATTATGGTGGTCATTTCTCCTGAAAGTGGGGTCTGAAATGGACTTTTTGTTACATCTGGATAAATCAAGGGAGGTTTTTGAGAAAAAGGTATGCGATAACCTTGGATTAGTTTTAAGATTACATGTGGTGCCCCCATTATTTGCCATTGATTTTGATAATTTATTAACTGCCCTGCTTGGAATTCCATGCAGTCATTTGTATCTTTTTGTATTATCTCTGGCACTTCGAGTAGCGTTGGAACGTCCTCGACTATTTCCACGTTCGGGCCGCGAGCCTCTGTTGTGAAATGAACCCCTTTTTATGTTTTTATTATTTCCATAAGAACTATTATTAAAGGCTTGGTTTCTATAAGAATAAGGGTTTTGTTGGTATGCACCCCGCGAGGGTGTGTTATTAAAGGCATGAGTAGGAACGCCTGACTCATAATTCCCATATGTGCCACGCGATGGCACACTTGCCTTTTTAGTACCTTGGCCCCGCGAGAGCCTGTATGATTTAAAAACATCATTTTTTAAAGGCCAAAAAACTTTACGAACTCCTCCAGCTTTTTCAAGTGTTGAAGTGAAAGGTACAGTATTAAATAGGTGACTTTCTGATGGTGGTATTTTATTTAAGGCAGCTTTTATCAGAGGATCCTTAACATGCTTAGTAATATTTTCTCGTCGCATTTCAACCGTTTCAGCTCTATGACCACACGTTAATTGTAACAGATCAGAAGATGTTTTATGAAAATCACCTTTTAAAAATAATTCATCAACCTTCTCAGTTAAATTTTCAGAATTAACAGTTGTATTCTTAGACCAAGAAATGAGTTTTCGTATATTTTCTTGCAACGATTCTTTTTGCTTAAGTATGCAATGTGTAATTGCTGCGTATGCCTTTTCAGTATGTTGTAATTGTCGCGAATTATCATAATTTTTTACCTCGTCGTTTGTTTCCAGGTCTACGAAACCTGGGTTATGATTGTATAATTTTTGGGTATCATTATATCTAACGTCAGACCAAAACTCAGTGCCGAAGCGTTGCACTTCAGTAAACATTTTTAAAAATTGATCAGAAGTTTTTGGAATAGTAGGTTCTTTTAATTTAGTTTCGATATCAAAAGTAAAATCTTGATCTAAAGTTTCGTTGACATTATTATGTAATGTTTCGTCTAAATGCGGTTGTTCGTTGACATCCTTTTGGTCATAAAATTCATCACTAACTCCAGATAAAATGGATAAATGCTCCTCGAAATCAGTATTATTAGGATAAGGATTAGCATTGTTCATAATATGGTTACGAAGTTCACTCATTTCTTGGAATAATTGATTTAATTTACGGGATGAATGATTTTTGCGCTTACTTCGTTTATTGCGATGCCGGCGTGATCGCTTTTTGTTGCTCTCGGACGATGACGAGCTTGATCTGCTACTGCTGCTGCTACTGGATGAGCTGCGGCTGCTTCGATCGCGTTTCCGCTTGCGGTTTTCTCCACTGGGTCCAGCAGTTTCTTGTTGCTCAGAGACGTCCATTGTTATAGCTGAAGATTGTTATTAAAGTGATTAATTCTTAGTTTAACTATATTCTAAGTATTTTAAAGGACGTTAAACCTTTTTTCGGAAAAAGTAAAATGTTACTTTTAAAAGCTAAACACTTAATTTATTTATGAAAATATTGAATATTCTCAGCAAAAGACGAATTCATATTAAAATCTATGTAGTACTTTGACGAACAAGCTCTTAATAGGTAAATCATAAAACACTTTATATCATAAACTCGTTCGTTACCCCATCCTTTATAAAATTCACAAAAATCAAGTTTGTACCATTTACTGTCTTACCTTTTAGCAACAGTAAAAACATGAAATTAATCACAAAACATCGCATTAGTCACAAAGGAATCGATTAATCCTTTTCACTAAAAAATTAAAAACATGGAATTTATCTGTGTAATTATTTTCACAAAAAACAATTGATTATTCCATTAACAGAATCGGAAAAGTGAAAACATGAAATTAATCATGCATAATTGTGATCACAAAATGAATCCATTTACTTAAAACGTAAAACTACTATCAAAATTTCATTTTCACAAAATTATCATTTCATACGAACGGAAAACCGTTAAATTAAGGAAAAATTATATCGTACTTACAGGTTTTTTCCACCTTCACTTAACTTGAAACGAATTTCACTTTGCTTTAAAACAAATTTAAATTATTTCGTAATAGAGTAGGACTCACATAAATTTGGACAGATCGATGCGCTTGCACGTGTTATCACGACGGGAAAGAAAACGCCAATGAACCAAAATGGCGCGCTTTGGCTTATAAAAATGATAAGAGCAAAAAATTGGCGCGCTCCGCCAGGTGTCGCCACTGAACCGGAAGTCATATAGGTTAAAGAGTAGGACAAATTATAGAAAACCGACGGGAAACGGATGTGCTATCTCAATAAAGCTTCCAGTGACGGTCAAGTGATTTAATATAGTGATTTTATGCGTTTCTGTTAATGTTATTTCTTAATGGAAAATAAGGAAAAGCTCAAGCTCAAGGCCGCCTCTGTGGTCTAGTGGTAACATCACCGGTATCAGACCCCAGGAGGTCCTGTCTGGGTTCGATCCCCAGTGGTTCCACATATTGTATTCGGTTTGGTTGGTGGTAGGACATGTAAATACGCCAGCCTAGCTATAACCATCTTATCTAAGTCTGATACCATAACAACAATGTTTTCAGCATTGTTGGTGAAAGTGGTTGTTGAGGATATCGGTAGAGGCGCGCTTGCTTCCAACTTCAGCTTTTTCATTATTTAACAGCTGCCCATTTACTCTGGACGTAATCGAGTTCACATTAGGGTCGAATCAAAGTAAAAAATCTGCTATTTTGGTACTTTGAAAATGGTTGCAATGGTTAGATGGACCGATAGATTAGATTAAATCCGTTTTGACATTATTTCCAAGGTTGCCCAGAAGAGATTGCTACGTAGCAATAAAACCGCCTATTGTATATCTACTTTTTGTTTGTGTTTTCTCTGTTTTTTTTTGTTTAATCGTGTACAATAAAGTTTATTTTATTTTATTATTGTTATAATTTCGAGCTAATGGGAACTCGATTCCTTCAAGAGAAACCCCTCAGGAATGATGAAGGGTAAGCATTTGCCCGTTGTTCATAAAGAAGGTGTACTATCATTGGTTACTACCAATGATAGTACACCTTTTACTACATAACTGATATTACTACTAATAGTCAATACAACTGATATTACGAGGAAAAACAGCGCTCTCCGCTGAGTGGAGACACACCTTCAGTGTGTTATCAGTATAACAGTTTCTCTATATTTAGAAGTTTCAACGTCACCACGCTTCGTCACAATGGCGTCGAAATTGTATATAGACGTCACTGTAATTAATGTGATTATATATGACGACATTTTATATTTTTTTTATAGTTATGCAGCTTAACATAAGTACCTGAAGTACGTCATGCTCACTCAAACGTTTCTTCGGCGGTGTCGTGTGAGGCGGGTCGTTACGTTCCCTAAAATATGGTTGAGCGAAGCGATGGCTGGTTCATGCGTCATGCTCGTGAACGGGTGCCGCCAGCGGAAATGGGTCTACCTCAGTCTGCTTATCTTAATGCTGTGCTTAAAGCCTAAATATTTTTATCTAAAATAAATTGATACTGACCTGTATGTACCTCACAACTTGCAGTGTAGTAGTCTTGTGGTGCGGGAAATGTTGTAATGTATGATAGACAAGTCTTTCTTTGCCAGTTAAAAATTGTTTACGTTTACAATAACCATAAAATGTAATATTTTCATTAGTATTTTCCTTTTGTGATGGAAATTGACCTTACTGATATGTTAAGGTCACTTTTCAATTTGACGACTCTGTATGAAATAAAACAGGGAGAAAAAAACAGCCCTTGACGAGTTTCTTGCCGGTTCTTCTCGTTACAAGGTCTCCCGCCGTAGGGTTTGTGAACCGATGGCGTAGCTTCTTTGACGTTCATAAGTGCTTGTAACAGTCTAGACTGAATAAATGATATTGATTTTGATTTTGATTTTGACAGATTTTCTAAGCGACCTTTTTTCTTTGTGGTCCAGTGTATTTTCTTTACCTTAGTTACGATGTGGTATTATCTTTTGCAATTAGTATATAAAGAAATTAAAATTTTATTTAATGTTTCACGTGTTTCTAGCAGCACATTACTCGTCTGAATATTAATATAATAATATGTCCTATAGTAACCTCAATTACATTATTGTTTCCGCCAGCACAATTTTTTTTTATGAGTAGGTACAGTCGTCAGCTACTATGACTAAAACAATAAGTAAATCACACTTCTTCAGACAATTCTGAACTCAACGGCTTACGTCTTAAAGTTAAAAGACGATGGAGTTTGCCAGTTTTTGAAGTGAGGGGAATACATTTACGCATATGGTCTCGTTTCGTCTCTCAGCCACATGACACCCACTGCTGGGTATAGGCTTCACCCAAGGATCTCCACGACGATCGGTCCAGCAGCTGCCCGCGATCTTCACCAGGTCGTCGGTCCACCTTGTCGGGGGCTTACCCACGGAGAACCTTTCCGCCCCAATGGCCACGGTTCTTTTCGCTGTGTGGCCCGCCCACTGCCACTTCAGCTGAGCAACCCTTCGAGCGATGTTGGTTACTTTAATTCTCCTACGGATCTCCGCTCACACTACCTAGTTGTTGACCACTACGCATATATACCACACTTTAAATTCCGCCAGTATCAACGGTTTTAAAGACCGAGCGTACGAACCACGGTACCACAGAGCTTCTTATCAAAGATTAATATCGATGTAATTAGCAACTTTGCTTTTAAACTTTTTAGTAATTTCTTGAAAACTACCTACGTACTTAAGTTTTTTTTTACAAAATTATGTAAGTATATACATATACATTAATTTAAAAAAAATTCTTTTACAAAAGCTTCTTGTGTTCTCCAGTTTTACTCGTATCCACACAATTGATTATCACAAAATGTGCAACTGCAAAAAATAATACTAATAATTCAAAATCACGTTACGTCATGACAAAACCTGATCGGGTGAATGCGGTAAACTTATATACCGGCGCGTGCTACTCCTAATTCATTCTACATCGCAACGTGGTACGGACAACACTAAGATGTTCAAGTTCGCTTTGATCCTGTCGTCGGTGGTCCTCGTTACCTTCGTGGAGTCGAGGACGCTGTACTACCCTGACACGAAGGACCCGAACGCGATAGTTTTCGAAGAACCGACGAATCACATCTCTGACTTGACGGGAAACGAAGTCGACCGGGATTATTCTAAATTTAAAGTCAACCTGGATTATTCTACACTTATTGACCGAAGGATGTATAAAGACCGTTCACCAGGCTACGAGATGATTGGACAGATATGTTTTCCTGGTCATTATTAGTTTCTAATATCAGATTTGGATCACAAGTGATTGGGTGCTACAAAAATATCAAGTGATTATTTATAAAACGTCTGTAGAACGAATTATGTACTCATTCTTATTCATATATATTAGGCATGCCTATTACCTATTAATAAAGTAGTGTTTAATCAACCGTCTTGACTATCATTGATTCTCTCCTAAACACAATATTTTACCCATGATGAGACTTACACTCTCATTGTAAGACGTTCCTCCATAACTTCCTCGACACCACTCCTCAACCTCATTCGAGGAATCGGTATTCATAGTTGCGAAAAACCTCCACCAATCGATTTTTATAAATAGGTAAAAGGCGCTTGACAACTATCTCGCCTGATGGTAAGCAAAGATGCGATCTGGGGTGAGATACTTATTCACTCGTGACTTGTAGACCCTCAAATTGTAAGTGAAGAAGTGAGAAAACACAGACTGGCAAACAGTTCCACCCTTTAGCGGTACGGGTGATAAAAGTCGAATCGGAACGCTTATTACGACTATTTAGGTATATCGAATATGATAAAATAAATGCAATAATTTTTTTAAGCCAGCGTTCATTTCCTGCCACAATTTTGTTAATTTGTTCTCGCTTTCGAGTACTGCACATTCACAATACTGCTGTTATTTTATTTATTTATTATTTATTTATTTATATATTTTGTACACACACAACATTACAGAAAAAACAATTATAAAGAATTATTGTACAGGGGCACGGCTTATTTCACATTGAAATTTCTTCCAGCCGGCCCGTGAAAGGAAAGGACATTGAGAAGGGCAGACAGTGTGTAATATTTATTTAAATAATATAACAAAATTATCAATAAATACACAATACTTAGATATAATATATACAAAATAAACCTATAAATACATATAATACTATAAAATAATTCATATAATGCGAAGAGAAAGACAGAAAGGGATCAGTGCTAAGGACAAGAGGACAGATAAAAATCTTTCAGACGTTTTTTGAAAAGAGATATCGTGCGACAATCTCGTATCTCAGCCGGCAACGAATTCCAGAGACGGACAGCATGTACGGAGAAGGAATAGGAAGCGAAATCAGAGTGATAGGAAGGGAACTTCAGGAGGGATTTGGTATGGGACCGACACGGAGAATCAGGTGAATGAGAAAAGGAGAAACGGTCACGGAGGTAAGAAGGATAAGAAGGATTATAAAGGATGTTGAAGAGGAGACAAAGTATTCTGAGATTCCTGCGCAGGCGTATTGGGAGCCACTTGAGATCCTTCCGAAAGTTAGAAACGTGGTCATACTTTCGAAGACCGAAAATGAAGCGAATGGCAAAGTTTTGGAGGCGCTCAAGTTTGTTTAGAAGTTGCTCGGTGGCGTCTAAGTAGCAAACATCGGCGTAGTCAAGAAGAGGTACAATGAGTGACTGTGCAATTGATATTTTAGTGGGCAAAGGGAGATAACTTTGAAGACATTTGAGGGAGTGAAGGGAGAAGTAGACTTTGCGGCTAACGTCCGCGATATGGGATGTCCAGGAAAGATTGGAGTCAAGCATTAGACCCAAATTCTTGACTGAGTCACTGTATGGAATGGTGACACCATCAAGCACCACCGAAGGCAGCTGCCGACGACGAGCTGAGTTGAGCATGCGTCTGCTAGCAATGATGATGGCCTGAGATTTGATTGGGTTGATCAAAAGTCCATAGTCCCTAGCCCAAGTTGAGATTCGATTGAGGTCATCATTGATTGAAGCAGTAGCTAGGTCAATTTCCTCAAGTTTAAAGTGACGGTAGAGTTGCAAATCGTCTGCATAGAGATGGAAATTGGAGGAAATTACTCTAGTTACTGAGTTGATGAAGAGGGAAAAAAGGAGAGGGGAGAGAACACCACCCTGCGGCACGCCGGCAGTGAGCTGGCACCAATCAGATTTAGAATCTTCATGACGGACTGACTGCATGCGGCCGCGTAGGTAGGAATCGAACCAAGAGAGCGAAGAGGTAGAAACGTTAATGGAGGAAAGAAGAGCAAGAACAATATCGAAATCGACTGAGTTGAAGGCATTGCTGAAGTCCAGCAGAACTAGTGTTGAGAGTTATTTCCGTTCCATAGCCCAACGAACGTCATCAGTGACATTTAGTAAGGCAGTCGCGGTGCTGTGTCCGGGGCGAAACCCAGATTGGTACTGGCTCAGAAGATAGTTCGATAGGAGAAAAGAGGAAAGCTGTTTATGAACAACGTGCTCGAGAGCTTTAGATAGAAAAGGTAAGATGGATATAGGACGAAAATGGGTAGGTAAAGAAGGATTAGGAATTTTAGGTAAAGGAATAATGTGAGCCATTTTCCAGATCTTGGGAAAGCACTTCGATGCAAGAGAAGCATTGAAAATAGCGGTGATGGTTGGGAGAAGTATAGAAAGAATCGGAATGAACATTCTCGAGCACATATTATCCTCGCCAACAGCCTCAGAAGAGATAGTCAGGATGGCTTTTTTGACATCACTCTCAGAAACTAGAGAAAGGTCAAAAGATGAGCAGTGAGGTCGGGGAAGCGAGGACAGTTGCTCTAATGTAGCAGCTTTGACACTGCAATCAAGAGAGATTGGAGAAAGAGAGAGGTGCCTATTTAGAGCATTTACGTCAGTACCGATGGGAACAGACGCAGAGGATTTATTGACCGAAGGATGTATAACCTACCCCGACAGAGCGAAGGAATCTCCAAGCAGCCGCCGGGTTACGATTGGTCAAGGAATCGTGAAAAAAACGTCTCTTGGCATCCCTACACAAACGACTGCAGCGGTTACGAAAGCGTTTGTAACGCATCAAATTGGCCTGAGTAGGGAATTTTTTGTATTTTCGCTTAGCTTTGTCCCTATTTTAGTGGTTCTAAACAATAAATTCACGTTACGTGTCCCTTGATGACGTTTTAAGCAGCATTGGATTGGAATGTCCTTGGTCATATTTAAGCAGCATTTTTGTGCAACAATCATCACGAGACTGATTTTGAAGTCAGTTCGTGTGGGATCCAGGGACAAAAAAGTTTGTTAAATTGTATTTCGTGATGTAAAAGTTTTTAATTTATGTCATACGAATCCTCAAATGTTTGTTCCTGAATCATCCCCATAGGTGATGCGTCTGTTTTCTTAAAAAGCCGCTTATAAGTAACCACATTTTCCTCGATGATCGCAGTTGAAGGCCGTCGTTCGCAACTTGCGATATTCAGTGGAACACGTCCTCAACTAAATATTATTATTCATTCTCATGGTGCCGAGATAGGGCGTTATCCACCCAAAAGCATCAGCAGCAGTCGAGCTGCAAGACTGCTGCTGATGCTGCAATTATGTGGAGAAACTTAAAATTATATAACCAGTCGCGTGCCGCACGACCCGAATTGGGACGTTTCAAAAATATGCGGACGTGCCGGAAGCCCACTTTGGGACGATTACGTCACGAAATTTTAGAATGCATTTTAAAAAAAAACTATTCGATAGATTTTTTTGTAATTTTAAAAATTTTAAAAATCATAAAAAGTTATCTGGCTGAAAACTTCACGCATCAATTCTACGAGATTTTTACAACAAATGACGACCTTCGATGAGAGATAAAAAAATTACATTTGATTTTACCAAAAATCGTTTATAAAGACAACTATTAAAAAATTCTATAAAAAATACATGATTCACATTTTGACCAGTTACTGAATGCCCAGATTGCAAAACTTTTAGTGTGCTTTCTAGTGATAAGCCATTTATGGTGTATGCTTAGCTAACTCGTAATACACTTTAGCCTGAAAATTAAAAGATAAAAAAGATAAGTACCTATTAGCCCAATGCAATGCCGCAGTCGTTACCCAACGGGATGTGACCAATTTACCTTCGTTGTTCGGAAAAGACCAAACCATTGATCTTGGCTGCATTTGTAGTCGTTACCACCGATCAATCCGCATTGGGCTCGTTCAGTGTGCGTCATGAATGACCCATGAATAGGTTATGGCCCATTATCCTTATCCATCCATAATCACCCCGCGTTGACGTGCGAAGTAATAGTTCTTTTAGAATAAGCTTTTTGGGGACCTACGCAACCACAATTTTTTAACCGTGCATTTTTTTTAAATATTTGAGTGAAAAAAGTATGTATGTATATTACATCATGTATGACATAAATACATGATGAAAAATCAACACAGACACACCTACATTTACTAGAACCACCTCGTCGCCAGGTGGACATTGGAAACAGTCCAAACAGTCTTTGCTCTACCTACAAACGGCCGAAATATCGCACCCACACGGATACGCGCCGCTACCTGCGTGCTCGCTACTGTTTTACACTCGGACTACAGTGAAAACCAGTGAGATCGAGCGTCGAGGGTGACCGTGTAGCGATAGCGTGCGGCTCATGTGTATGTGAACACAACATCTCGGCCGAGTGTAACGACTCATCATCTCGTCTGACGGCGGCGCAGGGGTAGAGTAACAGCCTGTGGTTTTATGTAGTTTAATTTTTTTTAAATCGATTCATGAGGCCCGTGGCACAGTGGATCGCGCGCTCGGCTTGCGATTGTTGAGGTTTAGCAACTTTCACAATAGTCGGTCACAGGATGGTTGACCAAACATATACTATCTCGAGCTCCTCCGTGATTCGGAACGCACGTTAAGCCATTGGTCCCGGCTGCATTTACAGTCGTTAAAACCCATCAACTCGCATTAGGTCCGCGTGGTGGGTCATCTATTCTTCTTATCCATCCTTAAGGAAGACCTGTGCCCCAGCAGTGGGGATATTAAAAATGGCTGATGACTACATTCATTAGAAATTATCAAAAAAACTTAAGGAAAAAGTGATAAAATACCCTGCCATATCGTGTCAGCACATTTAACAATAATTTGACAGATGTGCAAAATTATGTACAGTCAATGGTAACTACGGTTTATACAATATGTCAAATTTCTTCAGTCAATTCCAAACTCTACGGCTTACGTCTCAAATTCAAGTTCGAGTAGAGACCTTAAGCGAACAGTAATTGAACCAAAGCAAATCTTTGTATTCTTCTCTTCTTAGTAGAAGAGGTATTTTTTATGGAACTTTTTAAAGACGTGGCATAATGAAAATGTACCTACCAAATCCTCAGTACTCTTGGAGTGGAGAAAAATCTAGGAAATGCACTAAAAAAAGAAGAGGTTAGTGAGTACATGATATACAGTACCTAAAGAAATCCTAACTAATATTATAAATAAATGCTACAGTGTGATTGTTTGTCCTTCCTTCACACCAACTAAGTAACCAAAGGCTTGATTTTTGGCATAGTGTTAGTTGAAAGGACGGGACGGGAAAGACGTTTAATACCGATATTCCCACGGGAACGGAAGCACGCGGGTGAAACCGCGGGCGGAAGCTAGCCAAAATATAAATAAGTCCACCAAACTTGGACTGCGGTGTAGGCAGCATCCGATATAATTATAGAAAAAATAGCTCAAGTTTTGAATTTGATAGCCAGTCTGGCATACACGTCAGAGTATTAACGTCACATTTAGTTTACGTCAAGCTATCAAACTGTGCATCAGTTGCGGCGATAAAAATTACTGTGACGACTGCCTTTACAAGTCAGTGATGGATACACGTCATATTGATAACGATCACGATAACTGGCAAGATGAACAATTAAACTATTTTAAGACGCAAGTCTTGAGTGGATACATTTTCTATACATACATCGTATGGTACAAGGATTTTTTTTTTGAGAATAATTAAAAACAAAAGTTTGGCCATAAATAGCTAACTCACTACATTATAACCGGATTATTATTTTTTTCAATTAAGATAATAATGAACACTTATTAATTTGTGTGTTTATTAATTTCTTTTAAAATGAGTTCCGGTGGTCAACATAGAGAAACCAACGTATCTATACCGTTAACTCCAACGAGGCCAGATTTGTATTGTCGAAGAATTTTTACAAAGTATGTTATTCAAAATTACTTTAATACCTGGGGTTCTAAAAAGGGCGCTAACGCAATACTGCTAAGTGAATTCCCTTACAAATAATTTTATTGAATATTTTATATGGAGTTTGGTAAATTTTCTTGCCTTCTAATATTATAAATGTGAAAGTTTGTTTGTTTATTTGTTACTCTTTCATGCTAAAATTACTGATCGGATTTGGATGAAATTTGGGAGAGTAGATAACCTCGATTAAAACATAGGATACTTTGTGTTTCGATATTCCCAAGGGAACGGAAACCACGTGGGTGAAACTACGGGCGACCACTAGTTATATATACGAAAGTTTGTGAAATAAATGGGTGGCTGTTCGTTTCTCTTTCAAATTAAAGAATACTGAACGGATATGGACGATATTTAGGATGCTGTTTATCCCGATATTCCCACGGGACCGGAACCACGCTGGTGACACCGCGGGCGGGCGCTTTACCCATATTACATAAAAATAGCATAAATAAAACTCAAACGTTGACGTGATTCCGAGATAGTTGACGAGATCATCTCGTTGACGTCCCGGTGACGACGACGGCAGGACGCACGGACGCACGGTCTTACCGGTTATAGACTTACCTTATCTTAGAGAATGAAACCGGGGTCCGTTAGCTAAAAATAGATTCATTAGAATAATCAGAGAAACTTACGCAAAATGTAATGTAGTTCACCGATATGTGATGACGGATAAACATTTTAACACTATCCGACCAAACTATTAGGAAAACTTAAAAAAGCTGACTAAAAAACCAAAATTTTAAGAAGCGGCAACGAATCAGTTAACCACTGTAGCGCTAACTAATCAGATAATAGAACAAGTGCAGTAATAGAAGTGGGCTGCAGGTGCAAAAAGTGCAAAACCGCATTCCTGTCATGCGCCTTATTGTCTTGGTCGGATAGATATTACATTGTTCTCTGGACTGAATTTTTAAACAAGGCTTGAGTTGGTTACATTTGCTATACATCGTCTGATACACAGCGAAAAATATTTCAGGGAATAAATAGACAAAAACTTACCGACACCATTGAGAGCGGTTTAAATTTTGAAGAAGAGTAATAATAATACCTGCTCATCTAACTATTTTGATGGGCACCAGCTCCTCAAAATGCATTCTGCAACGAAACGTGGTACGAACAACACTAAAATGTTCAAGTTCGCTTTGATACTGTCGTCGGTGGTCCTCGCGACTTTCGTGTCAAGGCCGCTGGTGTTTAATAAATTTTATGCATAAGTATTTGCCTTTTTTCTTAATTGTTATGATTTATTTACTGTTAGTTCATCATTCGCTCAGCACTTCTTCCCCTTTCTCGGACCACTAATTTACAACAGACTTAATGCTACCCTTCATATCTATCCACTCCTGACTACTAACTGCAAGCGTACTGTGACCAAGTTTTTGGCGACTTTTGACTACACGCGACTAAAAATTACTCTGCATTCTGAAATAATATGCATAAATGTACTAAATATAATGTAATTAATTTTATTTTTAATGCAATGATTAAGGTTATCTTTAATGGTTAAGAAATAATGGATCTCGTAACGTTGCCTATCTCTTCGCTTCCACATACACTCATACACACACACACATACACACACACACACACCACTCATAAACTCATACGACACATGCGATCTCACTCACACACATGCTCTCACTGAATCACAATGTCTTAGCTTTGTTTTATCTACTTATTTTATATAATTTAGCTTAATTTAGTTTGAATGAAGTGAGTTAGCCATTTACAGCCAAACTTTTGTTTTTCTATTTATTATCAATTTTTGCCTTATGCCAGACGATGTAGTTATAGAAAATGTATCCACTCAAGACTTGCGTCTCAAAAATAGCTTAACTGTGCATCTTGCCAGTTATCGTGATCGCTATCAATATGACGTGTATCCATCACTGGCTTGTAAAGGCAGTCGTCACTGTAGTTTTTATCGCCGCAACTGATGCACAGTTTTAATTTTGATAGCTTGACGTACACTAACTGTGACGTTAGTACTCTGACGTGTATGCCAGACAGGATATCAAATAAAAAATTTGATCTATTTTATTCTACAATTATATCTGATGCTGCCCATACCGCAGTCCAAGTTTGTTGGATTCATTGGCATTTTGACTAGCTTTCGCCCGCGCTTTCACCCGTGTGGTTCCGTTCCCGTGGGAATATCGAGATAAAACGTCCGTCCCGTCCCGTCCTTTCAACTAACTTTATGCCAAAAATCAAGTCGACTGGTTGCTTAGTTAGGGCGTGAAGGAATGACAAACAAACACACTTTCGCATTTATAATATTAGTTAAGATTTGCGATGTGTTCAGATACTGTTAGTATATCATGTGGTCAATAACCTCTTCTTTTTTTAGTGCATTTACGTATACACTGAGGATTTGGTACATTTTCATTATGCCACGTCTTTAAGAAGTTTCATAAAAAAATGAAATGAAATGGTTCAATTTAAGTACTGTTCGCTTAAGGTCAAACATGTAATGTCCAACAGCAGGTGAGTCTTTACAAAACTGTCAAATTTCTCTACTCGACCTTGAAATTTAGACGTAAACCGTTGAGTTCGGAGTTGGCTGAAGAAATGCGACATATTGTATAACCATTTACCACCAAATGCCACTGCTTTCTTAGGATCCTTAGGACAGGTCTTCGTTAAGGATGGATAAGAAGAATAGTTGACCCACCACGCGGGCCTAATGCGAGTTGGTCGGTTTAAACGACTCTAATTTCAGTAAATATAGCATTCACATAGTTTATGTATATATCTTCAGAAAGAACACGAAATTCCAAATATTTTCTACCCAGATTTCATTCAAATAGCTCCAGAAACAAAAAAACATCTTTTTTCCTGATCCTGAAAACCCACGCCCTTTGAGCCCAGAGGTATCGATATGTCTAATTTTTGTTTGTGGTTTCTCTGTATTTTTGGTATATCGTGTGCAATAAAGTTTATTTTATCATATTATTATTATTATATCGAGCTAATGAGAACTAGATTCCGTCCAGAGTAACCCCTCAGGAATGATGAAGGCTAAGCGTTTGCCCGTTGTTCATAAAAAAGGTGTATTATATAATTGATATTACTACTAATAGTCAATCATATTTCGGGGAAAAACAGTGCTCTCTGCTGAGTGGAGACACACCTTCAGTTTGATAACAGGATAACAGGTTCCTCATATTTAGAAGCATCAACGTCACAATGGCGTCGACGTTGTATATAGACGTCACTGTAATTAATGTGATTATATATGACGACAGATTTTCT
Source organism: Chrysoteuchia culmella (assembly GCA_910589605.1). NCBI lineage: Eukaryota > Metazoa > Arthropoda > Insecta > Lepidoptera > Crambidae > Chrysoteuchia > Chrysoteuchia culmella. Next base: position 17,795,706 of record OU342653.1, read on the forward strand.
AAGCGACCTTTTTTTCTTTGTGGTCTAGTGTATCTTCTTTTCCTTAGTTACGATGTGCTATTATCTTATGCAATTGGTATATAAATTATTAAAAAATTTATTTTAATGTTATACGTGTTTCTAGCAGCACATTACTCGTCTGAATATCAATTAATAATATGTCCTATAGTAACCTCAATTACATTATTGTTTTCGTCAGCACAATTTTTTATATGAGTAGGTACAGTCGACAGCAACTATGACTAAAACAATAAGTAAATCACATCTCTTCAGACAATTCTGAACTAAACGGCTTACGTCTTAACCTCTAGAGACCCTGCGGCCTCAAGCGAGTACATAGACTTAAAAAAATTATACCATCGTCGCTATTAAAGATTTCGTATTTTCCCGCGCACGATTTCTAGAGTGGACTATGTTCACACGGCTTGTCTGTGAATGAGCCGGGAAGCGACCAATCAGCGATCAGTGTGGCAAAGAATATCTGGCTGGACGGACCGCATGATGGCACGTGGTAAGTTAATCCTAATTAATCCATGCTAAAACCTAATTATACTATTTAGTTTTATAATAATAATATAATGTTAGGTTCCTAATGTTGTAAAGTGCCTTTATTTTGTAAATTAATTAACAAAAAATAGGTCATCCACACCATTCAATATTATGTACTCGTGCGAGCACGTCCGGTCTCAATTGAAGTGCATTTCTATGTACTCGTGTGAGTAATGGCAAAATATAGGTGTTTATTTTTTTATTTTCAGGTAGTCTATTAGACGACGAGATTCTTCAAGCACTTAACGACTCAGATGGACTATCAGACGGTGAAGGAGACATAGATCTAAACCCCACTCACGGGGTTATTAGTTCAAGTTCCGACAGTGAAAGCGATAAAAGCGATCATCCACACGAAGACTTACATGATGACGATGATTCTGAATATGACGTGGTTCCAAGCCCAGCTTTTCCACCACCAGAAATCAGTTTAGCACAACCACTACATAGAGGACCAGGTCGCCGCCTATCGAGGGGTCTTACAAGAGGTCGCAGGCCATCTGGACAGACATCACGGGGACGAATGACGGCTTCTCGTGGTCGACCCTTAACTCGAAGACGTGGATCCAGGGTGCGTACACGTGGAATCTCTGCACGTAGGCTTCAACCAGGATTGTGTGATTGGAATGGTATGGCACTGCTTCACCAAATAACCGTTTTGAACCAGCCATCATACATACCTTGGGATATGACGGATTGGGAGCCATACGAATTTATAAATGACTACATAGACGATGCCTTTTTACAAATTATTGTAAACCAGACTAACAGGACGCACATACTTAAAACTGGAAGATCTCTAGGTCTTACACTAAAGGAACTAAAAGTTTTTCTTGGCATAAGCTTTATCATGGCGACACTTGACTATCCACATATAAGGATGTATTGGTCTTATAAATGGAAGGTGCCAACTGTAGCAAACTCAATGGAAAGGGACCGATATTTTAAATTGCGCACGTCTTTGAAGATTGTTTTCGACAACGATGTTTCTGATGCGGAGAGAAGCGCTGATAAACTATGGAAAGTCAGACCGCTATTTGATAGGATTTTACAAGGGTGTCACAAACAAGAACGATCGCAACATATCTGTATAGATGAGATGATGATACCTTTCTCAGGAAGTTGTAGTATCCGGCAATACATTCCTAATAAGCCGCATCCGTTGGGCATAAAAGTTTTGGTACTTGCCAACCCAAACGGTGTTGTCTGTGATATGATCGTTTATCAAGGCAGTACTACATTCACAAATGATTTGACGAGCACTTATTCCGTAAATGAATGTTGTGTACTAAAACTGACGGAGTCACTTGTTCCTGGTCACATTGTTTACTATGATCGTTATTTTACCTCTGTGAAATTAGCTAAAACTCTTCTTGATAATGGTATGCAATCGACAGGAACAGTAATGAGAAACAGAATTCCTAAAAATGTTAATTTGATGTCTGATGCTGATATGAAACGGATAGGTCGTGGTACTTGCTTTACAGCTTATTCAAGTGATGGTAAAATGGCAATGACAAAATGGTTTGACAACAAACCAGTAATAATGCTATCTACATGTTATGCTGCTGAAACCACTGATTTGTGTAGAAGGTGGTCGAAGATAAAAAAACAATATGAAATGGTTGTAAGACCGGAAGTGATCAAACAGTATAACAATAACATGGGAGGCGTAGATCTAATAGACAGGATGCTTGCTGTATGTCCGTCCAGAGCACGAACACAAAAATGGACAATTAGATTTATTTTCCACATGTTTGATTTGGTTGTTGCTAATTCATGGCTTCTTTATCGTTCTCAAGCCATCTTGAAACAAACCCCTGAAAAAGACATTATGCCATTACGACACTATAAACTCCTTCTTGGGGAAAAAATGGTGGAACAGAACACAGTAAGCTCTGAAGAAGAAAGTGGCAGTGAGTCTGAAGGTGAATTAGCTCCAAGACATAAAAAAAGAAGAGTTAATATTGCACCTGTTCCATCTTCTATTCGGCGTGCACAGAAAGCAGATCATATGCCGATCATGACAGAAAAGCAAAGCAGATGTAGAAACTTAGCGTGTAAAATGAAAAGCAGAACTAAATGCAATAAATGTAACGTTTACTTATGTTTGACAGTCAACAGGAATTGCTATTTAAGATTTCATAATAAGTAGATCTCATACCTACTTGTATTGTACTGAAATGTTTGGAGACTGATTTACTGCTTACAATTTCTTAATAATAAGATCTCTTAGTTGTATTTTTTGTTAAATAAGTACTCGTACTTCGTTTTGTATTTTTTTGAAAAAGTTTAATTTTGTTAGAAGAAGTTCAATTTTTGTTTCGTAAATGATATTTTGTTTTGTAAAAGAAATTACATAATTTCTAAGGTTCATTGAAATCTTGAGACTGATTTACTGTTATGTACTGATTATTGTGATACATAGATAAATAAATATTAAGTAAGTTTAAATAAATAATATTGATTTACAACAGAATCTTGCTTTTTTTCTACACCCAATCTACCATATGGTAAGTACTCAGACGAGGACACAGTCCTGATGTACTCGTGCGAGTACATAATAAAAACTAACAGGAAAAGCCAGATATTTTTTTTTTTTATTTTCTTACCTTCAGTAGCCTGTATAAGATTAATGTGCACTATAAAATTTTAAGTTTTTTGATTTTTTTATCTCCGGTCTCTAGAGGTTAAAGTTAAAATACGATGGAGTTTGCCAGTTTTTGAAGTGAGGGGAATACATTTACGCATATAGGTCTCGTCTCGTCTCTCAGCCACATGACACCCACTACTGGGTATAGGCCTCCCCCAAGGATCTCCACGACGATCGGTCCTGCGCTGCCCGCATTCAGCGGTTTCCCGCGACCTTCACCAGCTCGTCGGTCCACCTTGTCGGGGGCCTACCCACGGAGAACCTTTCTGCCCTAACGGCCATCGGCTCGCTATGTGTCCCGCCCACTGCCACTTCAGCAGCGCAATCCTTCGAGCGATGTCGGTTACTTTAATTCTGCTACGGATCTCCTCTCACACTACGCTCAAGTTGTTTACCACTACGCAAATAGGTACGTCACTGTAAATACAGCCAGGATCAACGGTTTTAAAGAACCTTAGAGCACGAAGGAGCTCGAGATGATACATTTTTGATCACCCATCCCATAATTGACCATTGCGAAAGTTGATTAACCGCTCCAATCGCAGGCCGAGCGTACGAACCACGGTACCACAGAGCTTCCTATCAAAGATTAATATCGATGTAATTACCAACTTTGCTTGTAAAATTCGTGAAAAGTACGTAGGTACTTAAATGTTTTTACAAAATTATGTATATACACTAAGTAAAATTTTCTTTTACAAAAGTGTTCACAGGTTTCACTCGTATCCATACAATTGAGTATCATAAACAATATCCGCGATAGAAACCAATATGCCACTGCAAAAATTTAAACTAATAATTCTAAATCACGATACGTCATGACAAAACCTGATCGGGTGAATGCGGTTAACTTATATACCAGCGCGTGCTACTCCTAATTCATTCTACATCGCAACTTAGTACGTACAACACTAAGATGTTCAAGTTCGCTTTAATCCTGTCGTCGGTGGTCCTCGCGACCTTCGTGGAGTCGAGGACGCTGTACTACCCTGACACGAAGGACCCGAACGCGATAGTCTTCGAAGAACCGACGAATCACATATCTGACGTCATTGGGAACGAAGTCGACCGGGATTATTCTAAATTTAAAGTCGACCCGGATTATTCTACACTTATTGACCAGAGGATGTATAAAGACTGTCCGCCAGGCTACGAGATGATTGGACAGATATGTTTTCCTGATTGATTATTAGTGTCTTATATCAGATTTGGATCGTAAGTCGACCCAATCAGGGTACTACAAAAATATCAAGTGATTTTTTTATAAAATGTATGTAGAACGAATGTACTCATTCTTATTGATATATATTAGGCATGCCTATTATTAATAAAGGAGTGTTTGATCAACCGTCTTGACTTTCATTCATTCTCTGCTAAACACAATCCTTTACACATGATGAGACTTACGTCCCTCCATAACTTCCTGGACACCACTCAACCTCATTCGAGGAAATCGGTATTCATAGTTGCGAAATACCTCCACCAATCGATTTTTCATATATTGGTAAAAGGCGCTTGACCACTATCTCGCCTGATGGTAAGCGAAGATGCGATCTGGGGTGAGATACATATTCACTCGTGATTTGTAGACCCTAAAATTGTAAGTGTCAGAAAACACAGACTGGCAAACAGTTCCACCCTTTAGCGGTACGGATGATAAAAGTCGAATCGGGACGCTTATTACGAATTTTAGGTATATCGAATATGATAAAATAAATGCAGTAATTTTTTTAAACCAGCGTTCCTTTCCTGTCTCAATTTTGTTTATTTGTTCTCGCTTTCGAGTACTGCACATTCACAAGACTGCTGTTGTTTTTGTGGTTCTAAACAATAAATTCAAGTTACGTGTCACTTGATGATGTTTCAAGCAGTATTGGATTGGAATGTCATTGGTCATATTTAAGCAGCATTTTTGTGCAACAATCAGCACGATTCTGAAGTCAGTTCGTGTGGGATCCAGTGACAAAAAAGTTTCTTAAATTGTATTTCGTGATGTAAAAGTTTTGAATTAATGTCATACGAATCCTCAAATGTTTGTTCCTGAATCATCCCATAGGAAATGCGTCTGTTTTCTTAAAAATCCGCTTATAAGTAACCACATTTTCCGTCGTCGTTCACAACTTGCGATATTCAGTGGAACACGTCCTCAACTATATATTATTATTCATTCTTATGGTGTCGAGATAGGGCGATATCCACCCAAAAGCATTTTACAGCAGCAGTCGAGCTGCAAGTCTGCTGCTGTTGCTGCAATCATGTTGATAAAATGCACTTAAAATCATAAAAAGTTATCTAGCTGAAAACTTTACGCATCAATTTTACGAGTATTTTCACTACAAATGACGACCTTCGATGAGAGATAAAAAAATTACATTTGATTTACCAAAAATCGTTTTTAATGAAAACTGTTAAAAAATCAATATAAAATACATGATTCGCATTTTGAACTGTTACTGAATGCCCAGATTGCAAAACATTTAGTGTGCTTTCTAGAGATAAGCCATTTATGATGTATGCTTAGCTAACTCATAATACACTTTAGCCTGAAAATTAAAATATAAAAAAGTCAAGTACCTATTAGCCCAATGCAATGCCGCAGTAGTTACCCAACGGGATGGGTGACCAATTTACCTCCGTGGTTCGGAAAAGACCAAACCATTGATCTTGGCAGCATTTTTAGTCTTTACCACCGATCAATCCGCATGGGCTCGTTCAGTGTGCGTCATGTATGACCCATGAATAGGTTATGGCTCAGTATCCTTATCCATCCATAATCACCCCGCGTTGACGTGCGAAGTAATACTTCTTTTAGAATAAGCTTATTGGGGACCTACGCAACCACAATTTTTTAATTATGCTTTTTTTTTTTATTAAAGATTTTATTAAAAATGGCTGATGACTACGATTCATTAGAAGTTATCAGAAAAACTTAAAGAAAAAGTGATAAAATACCCTGCCATATCGTGTCTGCATGTTTTACAATAATTTGAAAGATGTACAAAATTATGTACAGTCAATGATAACTACGGTTTATACAATATGTCAAATTTCTTCAGTCAATTCCGAACTATACGGCTTACGTTTCAAGTTCAAGGTCGAGTAGAGAAATTTGTCAGTTTTGTAAAGACTCACCTGCTGTTGGACGTTACATGTTTGACCTTAAGCGAACAGTAATTGAACCAAAGCAAATCTTTGTATTCTTCTCTTCTTAGTAGAAGAGGTATTTTTTATGGAACTTTTTAAAGACGTGGTATATGTACCTACCAAATCCTCAGTACTCTTGGAGTGGAGAAAAATCTGGGAAATGCACTAAAAAAAGAAGAAGTTAGTGAGTACATGATATACAGTACCTAAAGAAATCCTAACTAATATTATAATTAAATGCTACAGTGTGTTTGTTTGACCTTCCTTCACACCAATTAAGTAACCAAAGGCTTGATTTTTGGCATAGAGTTAGTTGAAAGGACGGGACGGGAAAGACGTTTAATACCGATATTCCCACGGGAACGGAAGCACGTGGGTGAAACCAGGGGGCGGAAGCTACTCAAAATGTAAATGAGTCCACCAAACTTGGACTGCGGTGTGGGCAGCATCCGATATAATTATACAAAAAATAGCTCAAGTTTTGAATTTGATAGCCTGTCTGGCATACACGTCAGAGTACTAACGTCACAGTTAGTGTACGTCAAGCCATCAAAATTAAAACTGTGCATCAGTTTCGGCGATATATACGGCCAGTGGTGGATAGTGGATACACGTCATATTGATAGCGATCACGATAACTGGCAAGATGCACAATAATTAAGCTATTTTAAGACGCAAGTCTTGAGTGGATAAATTATCTATACCTACATCGTCTGGTACAAGGTTATTTATAAAAAAAAAATAGTAAAACAAAAGTTTGGCCGTAAATGGCTAACTCACTAAATTAAAACCGTTTTTTTTTAATAAATATATTAATATCTGGGGTTCTAAAAAGGGCGCTAACGCAATACTGCTAAGTGAATTCCCTTACAATTCATTTAACTGTTTATTTAGTTGGAGTTTGAGGAGAAATTGCTTTTAATTTTTTACCACTATGCGATGGAGAACGAATTGTGAGAAGCTCGTGCCCAATAAAGTATTACAAAACCAGAGGGTCTAAAAAGGGCGCTAAAGCAATATTGCTAAGTGAATTCCCTGACAGTTCATTTATTTGTTTATTTTCTATGGACTTTGCTTTTAGTAAGTTTTCTTGCCTTCTAATATTTTAAATGTAAAAAATTTTTTGTTTATTTGTTACTCTTTCATGCTTAAATTCTAATCGGATTTGGATGAAATTTGGCACTAAGATAGTAGATAACCTCGAGTAAAACATAGGATACTTTGTATTTCGATATTCCCAAGGAAACGGAGACCACGTGGGTGAAACAGCGGGCGGCCACTTGTTATATATGTTAGAGACGACGTTATGTTAGTGAAACAGAAATGAAAGAGACGACTGTTGATTAAACACTGCTTTATTAATAATAGACATGCCCAATATACATATACCTATAAATAGGAATGACCATATTAACATTCCTTTTAGGCACGTGTTAAAAAAATCGCTTAATATTTACTTAATATTTACTTTAAGTTCCTACTCAAGTATTAATTCGGTGATAGTGTCATGAATCATTTGGCTTTTTTTATTTTTATTTTTGTTTTTTTTATTTTTTTATATTTTTTTTTTTTTTTACATACGATCTTTGCGTGTTCAATGTTACCATTGAAAATTGTAACTAGAACTGTTAAGTGTTTGTTTACTTTTATGTCATTTGTCCTTAGTTATATCATACTACTCGCAATTATTTTACTGGCCAACACAACTGCCATGGTTTCACGAAATGATATGCAATTTTTATGTAACCATATAATCTCCGCGGTGGGGGGCGCTGGTGACCTGTATTACGGGTTTTACAAACCTATCTCAGGCGCCAGTCTCTCAGCCAAGGGTTGTAATGTGGCTGCTTGCATATAACATTGACCAAATAAATTGTTATGTATAACCATTGTTGAGAGACAAATAAATGATTTTTTTTTTTTTTTTTTTGATCCAAAACCGATAAAAGGAACCTCATCCCTAAATCATCAGGAAAACACACCTGGCTCACTATCTCATACCCTGGCGGAGAGTCCATAAACATCATCGGTTCAATAAGTTTAAAATACTTCGGGTCGACTACAAGTTTAAAATTATCCCGGTCGACTTAGTTCCCCATGACGTCAGAGATGTAGTTCGTCGGTTCTTCGAAGACTCTCGAAGGTCCTTCGTGTCAGGGTAGTACAGCATCCTTGACTCCACGAAGGTCGCGAGGACCACCGACGACAGGATCAAAGCGAACTTGAACATTTTAGTTGTCCGTATCACTTTGCGACGTAGAACGAATTCTGTAGGAGCTCGTACTACACGTCCAACACAATTAGGCGCATTGTAATGTTGTTTCCCCTCTTTCAATAATAATATGAACTTACTTAATAGACTTACCTTTTTCGGCTAGGACAACAACGGGTAAATGAGACAAAACACTATCCAGTGACAAGTAAATTGATTTTTATTATAATACTGGCTCTATACAATTCAAAAACAAAAAAAGGTGTCCTGTAATCAACACATAAAAACATAAAAAATAGGTACACTGTTAAAACAATTAATTAAAAGTTACTGTTTTAGTGATCTTAAATAAATTTGAAGGTTCATGAATGCCTGCCCAAGGATATCAGAAATGGAACTTAATTGAATGTGATGAGAAATTAATGATGATGCTACACTATGGGTGAACTCCTAAGCTTGCTGATGTGAATGAATGGTGGTTGTTGATATGGATATATTTAATTATAAAACTAAATGTTAGTTTTTTGGGTTAATTTAATAGAGGAATGGGGTCACCGCTCTATGTGTGATCCTCTGATTATATTTTCACTGCTTGATACTAGCAGGATAGTAAAACAGCCGGAGGCGACTCCCGGGCTTCCCTGATCTGTCCTCTAACGCCGAGCGTACTGAATTTTCTGCTTCGCGGGCGGAGTGGTGTTTCGGAGGGGCGCCGTATGCGTCTCGTCACCTGCGAGAGTGGATTATGAACGGAGGTGATTTCAGATATTATTGTAACCGGTGAATTCTCACAAAGGGGCCCTACTGTAATGTCTTTACAACGAAGCCTGAAGGGCCCTATTTCATCTAAAAAGCATCAGAGCAAGGGGAAGGTTGATACCCCAGACTTAACCTCTAAAGTGGCCACTTGCATACCGATTATGATGCTGTGACTTATTTTTAATATTTCTTATTTGTAAGTAAATGTTTAATTTGTGAATAAATTATGTTTCACAGTATGATGCCTTTCTGTTTATATTACAGGGAAGCTCTGGCTACAGAGATTAGCCCAAATTATGTTTACATGAGGGCTTCCATGCCACATGGTGTGCACTCATGAAAGCATTCTTGAAGTGACTTATTTATGAAAGTTTACTAATAAAAAGAGAAAGTAACACCCTTAGGGGGTTCCTTTGTATCAATTACAAGGCTTAACTTGATAATTTAGGTGGATTAGGCAAGTATAATGGTAAGATCAAGTAGGGACACTGATTATGAAATTCTGATGTGAAGTGCACTGACACTAACCTGCGGCTTCAGCTATTCGTTCATCAAACGTACATATTGTATTGTTTATACTGGTATCAATAAAATTTTAATTAATCAATAAGAGTTTAATTAAAGTAACCTTAAAAAGCAAGGACCTTTCTGTCATATATCAATCGCAGACCATCTGACAATCTCCTGTCAGTGTCATACCTGTCACTGTCGATCTGACAGATGGGGCGTTACGTGCGTTCGCACTGAATTAAAAACGTAAATCAGTGAGTAGATGCTACCTCTGAACAATGAAAACCTGTAAAGTTAACAAGGTTCGAAGAGCCGTTTCGGCCACCACAACAAAACATTTAAATACAGTCATTCACCGAATTAAGCATCTCTTTTCCTTTACATTTTTTTTTCTACTAGCTCTCACCTATCGTACCTACCCATCCACCTCAGCTACTATATATTTATATCTATATATATATATATATATATATATATATATATATATATCTTAATGAAAGGAAATTTTAAAATGACCGAAGTCTGCAGACATACTGCCTTATACAAGAACCGACATTACAGCATGACAGCTATGAAAAACAAAACTTCAAGAAGCGAATTTCAATCAGTTAATCACTGGAGTGCTAATCAATAAGTTAATAGGGTAAATGTAATGAAAGGGGCGGGGTGCGGACTTTAAAAATACGAAACAGCATTTTTGTCGTGCGCCTAATTGATTTGGTCGTGTAGTACCCATATAAATAAAAAGATGATTATTACTAGGTATTTGTCAAAATTCAATCCGGTCTCAATGGAGTCAGTAAGCAATTGTAATGCCCAAATACGATATTAGTTGTCTATTTATTCCCTGAAATATTTTTCTCTATGTATTAGACGACGTATAGAAAGAAAAGAAAACAAAACTTTAACGAATATGTGCTTTTATCTATAACGAAATCGATATTATAAGGATCGGAAGCCTCTGTGGCGATCATACCACGGCAGTATGCCATGTATGTCTCGACAAATTATAATATTAAAGACATTTTAGACATGAGATCTTCAGATTCCTGATTATTATTAAGTTGATTATTCTAATAAGGAAAACTAATAACTAAAATTTTGTTTTTTTTTATGTTACTGACCAAACCATATTGGGATCAGTGTTTCTCCCAGGATGGGTAAGGATTAAGGGTCTAAAAGGTTTATTTTTACTTTTTGTTTTTTTTCTCTGATTAATTTTAATGAATCTATGTTTAACTAACGGACCCGGTTTATAAGATAAGTCTAGAACCGGTAACGCCGTTTGTCCAAGCCGTCGTCGTCGTCACCGGGACGTCAACGAGATGACGCCGCCGCCGAGGACCAACTATCTCGTCAACTAGAGTTTTTTTTTATATTTTTGCATTCACAATGCTATTTTTATGTATAAACGGCCACCCGCGGCTTCACCATTGTGGTTTCCGGTCCCGTCTGAATATCGGGATAAAAAGTATCCTTCGTTTCTTCTAAGCTATCTATACTATCTCTGTGCTAAATATCGTTCAAATCCGTTCTGTATTTTTTGCCGTAAAGACAAACAAACATCCACCCATTTTTATATTGTTGTATGAAATATAGTGAGAGGCCGCTCAAGCTCAAGGCCGCCTCTGTGGTCTAGTGTTCTCTGGTCTGGTCTAGTGAGCTCCTGCCTGGATTCGATCACCAGTGGTTGCACATATTGCATTCGGTTTGGTTGGTGGAAGGAAATGTAAATACGCCAGCCTCGCTATAACCATCTTATCTAAGTCTGATACTATAACAATGTTTTCAGCATTGTGGTGAAAGTAGTGGTTGAGGATACCGGTAGAGGCGCGCTTCCTTCCAACTTCAGCTTTTTCATTACTTAACAGCTGCCCATTTGATTTGGACGGAATCGAGTTCACATTAGGGTCGAATCAAAGTAAAAAATCTGCTATTTTGATACTTTGAAAATGGTTGCTATGGTTTCCATAGACCGTTAGATTAGATTAAATCCGTTTTGACATTATTTCCAAGGTTGCCTTGAAGATATTGCTACGTAGCAATAAAACCGCCTATTGTATGTCTACTTTTTTTGCGTCTTTTCTTTTTTTTTCAATAAAGTTTATTTTATTTTATTATTGTTATTATTTCGAGCTAATGAGAACTCGATTCCGTCAAGAGTACTATCATTGGTTACTACCAATAATAGAACACCTTTTACTACATAACTGATGTTACTATTATTAGTCAATTCATCTGATATTATAGGGAAAAACAGCGCTCTCCGCTGAGTAAAGACACACCTTCAGTGTGATAACAGGATAACGTTCCCCATATTTAGAAGTTTCAACGTCACAATGACGTCGAAATTGTATATAGACGTCACTGTGATTAATGTAATTATAGATGATGAGAGATTTCTAACCGATCTAAAAAAAAATATCCGCGATAGAAACCATTATCGCACTGCAAATTAAGACTAATAATTCTAAATCACGATACGTCATGACAAAACCTGATCGGGTGAATGCGGTTAACTTATATACCGGCGCGTGCTACTCCTAATTCATTCTACATCGCAACTTAGTACGTACAACACTAAGATGTTCAAGTTCGCTTTGATCCTGTCGTCGGTGGTCCTCGCGACCTTCGTGGAGTCGAGGACGCTGTACTACCCTGACACGAAGGACCCGAACGCGATAGTCTTCGAAGAACCGACGAATCACATATCTGACGTCATTGGGAACGAAGTCGACCGGGATTATTCTAAATTTAAAGTCGACCCGGATTATCCTACACTTATTGACCAGAGGATGTATAAAGACTGTCCGCCAGGCTACGAGATGATTGGACAGATATGTTTTCCTGATTGATTATAAGTTTCTTATATCAGATTTGGATCGTAAGTCGACCCAATCAGGGTGCAACAAAAATATCAAGGGGTTTTTTTTATAAAACGTGTGTAGAACGAATTATGTACTGATTCTTATTGATATATATTAGGCATGCCTATTATTAATAAAGTAATGTTTAATTAACCGTCTTGACTTTCATTCATTCTCTCTTAGTACACAATCGTTTACACATGATGAGACTTACACTCTCATTATAAGACGTCTCTCCATAACTTCCTGGTTACCACTCAACCTCATTCGAGGAAATCGATATTCATAGTTGCGAAATACCTCCACCAAAAAGGCGCTTGACTACTATCTCGCCTGATGGTTACCATGCGCGCGAATGTCGCGAAGATGCGATCTGGAGTGAGATACCTATTCATTCGTGACTTGTAGACCCTCAAATTGTAACTGTCAGAAAACACAGACTGGCAAACAGTTCCACTCTTTAGCGGTACGGATGATTAAAGTCGAATCGGAACGCTTATTTAGGTATATCGAATATGATAAAATAAATGCAGTCATTTTTTTAAACCAGCGTTCCTTTCCTGCCACAATTTTGTTAATTTGTTCTCGCTTTCGAGTACTGCACATTCACAAGACTGCTGCTATTTTTGTAATTCTAAACATTAAATCCACGTTACATGCCCCTTGATGTTGTTTTAAGCAGCATTGGATTGGAATGTCCTTGGTCATATTTAAGCAGCATTTTTGTGCAACAATTATCACGAGGCTGATTCTGAAGTCAGTTCGTGTGGGATCCAGGGTCAAAAAAGTTTCTTAAATTGTATTTCGTGATGTATAAGGTTTGAATTTTTGTCATACGAATCCTCAAATGTTTGTTCCTTAATCATCCCATAGGTGATGCGTCTGTTTTCTTAAAAAGCCGCTTATAAGTAACCACATTTTGTCGATGGTCGCAGTTGAAGGTCGTCGTTCACAATTTGCGACATTCAGTGGAACACGTCCTCAACTATATATTATTATTCATTCTCATGGTGCCGAGATAGGACGCTATCCACCCAAAAGCATTTTACAGCAGCAGTCGAGCTGCAAGACTGCTGCTGCTGCTGCAATTATGTGGAGAAACAGCACTTAAAATCATAAAAAGTTATCTGGCTGAAAACTTTACGCATCAATTCTACGAGTATTTTCACTACAAATGACGACCTTCGATGAGAGATAAAAAAATTACATTTTATTTTACCAAAAATCGTTTTTAATGAAAACTATTAAATATTAGGTAATTTAAAATGCTAACAATATAAAATATAAATATTTTCTTTTTATCCAATTAACTGCATAATAAAAATTAAAATAATCCAATCAATAATTTAAATTCATAGTACCTTATAAAAATAATCCAATTTATAATTAAAATTTATAGTGATAATAATCTAATCCATAATTAAAATTCATCAGCGCAGCGGTAGACTAACGGTCTGTAGTTATCTGTTTTTAAGTTTAGTTACACAGTGGTTCGCATGACCAAACATAAATTTACTATCTCGAGCTCCTCCGTGATTCGGAACGCACGTTAAGCCATTGGTCCCGGCTGCATTTACAGTCGTTAAAACCCACCAACTCGCATTGGGCCCGCGTGGTGGGTCATCTATTCTTCTTATCCATCCTTATGGAAGACCTGTGTCCCAGCAGTGGGGATTAGAAATTATCAGAAAATGTTAAGGAAAAAGTGATAAAATTCCCTGATATGTCGTGTCTGCCTGTTTTACAATACTTTGTCAGATGTACAAAATTATGAACAGTCAATGGTAATTGGTGGTAAATCGTCATACAATCAAATTTTAAATTTCTTCAGTCAATTCCGAACTCAACGACTTACGTCTAAATTTCATGGTCGAGTAGAGATATTTGTCACTTTTGTAAAGACTTACCTGCTGTTGACCGTACATGTTTGACCTTAAGCGAACAGTAATTGAACCAAAGCAAATCTTTGTATTCTTCTCTTCTTAGTAGAAGAGGTATTTTTATGGAACTTCTTCAAGACGTTGCATAATGAAAATGTAACTACCACATCCTCAGTACTCTTGAAGTGGAGAAAATTCAGGGAAATGCATTAAAAAAGGAAGAGGTTAGTGAGTGCATGATATACAGTACCTAAACACATAGCAAATCCTAACTAATATTATAAATAAATGCGAAAGTGTGTTTGTTTGTCCTTCCTTCACACCAACTGAGTAACCAATCGGCTTGATTTTGGCATAGAGTTAGTTGAAAGGACGGGACGGGACAGACGTTTAATACCGATATTCCCACGGGAACGAAAGCACGCGGGTGAAACCGCGGGCGGAAGCTACTCAAAATGTAAATGAGTCCACCAAACTTGGACTGCGGTGTGGGCAGCATCCGATGTAATTATACAAAAAATAGCTCAAGTTTTGAATTTGATAGCCTGTCTAGCATACACGTCAGAGTACTAACGTCACAGTTAGTGTACGTCAAGCCATCAAAATTAAAACTGTGCATCAGTTGCGGCGATATATCCGGCCAGTGGTGGATAGTGGATACACGTCATATTGATAGCGATCACGATAACTGGCAAGATGCACAATAATTAAGCTATTTTAAGACGCAAGTCTTGAGTGGATAAAGTATCTATACCTACATCGGCTGGTTCAAGGTTTTTTTTTTTTTAAATTAGTAAAACAAAAGTTTGGCCGTAAATGGCTAACTCACTAAATTAAAACCGTTTTTTTTAAATAAATATATTAATATCTGGGGTTCTAAAAAGGGCGCTAACGCAATACTGCTAAGTGAATTCCCTTACAATTCATTTAACTGTTTATTTAGTTGGAGTTTGAGGAGAAATTGCTTTTAATTTTTTACCACTATGCGATGGAGAACGAATTGTGAGAAGCTCGTGCCCAATAAAGTATTACAAAACCAGAGGGTCTAAAAAGGGCGCTAAAGCAATATTGCTAAGTGAATTCCCTGACAGTTCATTTATTTGTTTATTTCCTATGCAATTTGCTTTTAGTAAGTTTTCTTGCCTTCTAATGTTATAAATGTAAAAGTTTGTTTGTTTATTTGCTACTCTTTCATGCTAAAATTACTGATCGGATTTGCATGAAATTTGGCACTGAGATAGTAGATTACCTCGATTAAAACATAGGATACTTTGTATTTCGATATTTCCAAGGAAACGGAGACCACGTGGGTGAAACTGCGGGCGGCCACTTGTTATATATGTTCGAGACGACGTTATGTTAGAGAAACAGAAATGATAGAGACGACTGTTGATTAAACACTGCTATATTAATAATAGACATGCCCAATATACATATATCTATAAATAGGAATGACCATAATAACATTCCTTTTAGACACGTATTATAAAAATCGCTTAATATTTAATTGATCCCAAACCGATAAAAGGAACCTCATCCCTTAATCATCAGGAAAACACACCTGGCTCACTATCTCGTACCCTGGCGGACAGTCCATAAACATCATCGGTTCAATAAGATTAAAATACTTCGGGTCGACTACAAGTTTAAAATAATCCCGGTCGACTTAGTTCCCCGTGACGTCAGAGATGTAGTTCGACGGTTCTTCAAAGACTATCGCGTTTGGGTCCTTCGTGTCAGGGTAGTACAGCGTCCTCGAATCCACGAAGGTCGCGAGGACCACCGACGACAGGATCAAAGCGAACTTGAACATTTTAGTTGTCCGTATCACGTTGCGATGTAGAGTGAATTCTGTAGGAGCTCGTACTACACGTCCAACACAATTAGGCACATGACAGCTATGATAAACATAAAATAATTCATGAAAAACAAAACTTCAAGAAGCGAATTTCAATCTGTTAATCACTGGAGTGCTAATCAATAAGTTACTAGGGTAAATGTAATGAAAGGGGCGGGGTGCGGACTTTAAAAATACGAAACAGCATTTTTGTCATGCGCCTAATTGATTTGGTCGTGTAGTACCCATATAAATAAAAAAATTATTATTACTAGGTATTTGTCAAAATTCAATCCGGTCTCAATGGTGTCAGTAAGCAATTGTAATGCCCAAATACGTTATTTGTTTTCTATTTATTCCCTGAAATATTTTTCGCTATGTATTAGACGACGTATAGAAATAAAAGAAAACAAAACTTTAACGAAAATGTGCTTTTATCTATAACGAAATCGATATTATAAGGATCTGAGGACCAGAGTTATCCACACCTTATGCCTAAATCGCCTCTATGGCGATCATACCAAGGCAGTATGCCATGTATGTCTCGACAAAGTATAATATTAAAGACATTTTAGACATGAGATCTTCAGATTCCTGATTATTATTAAGTTGATTCTTCTAATAAGGAAAACTAATAACTATTTTTTTTTGTATGTTACAGACCAAACCATATTGGGATCATGTTTCTCCCAGGATGGGTAAGGATTAAGGGTCTAAAAGGTTTCTTTTTACTTTTTGTTTTTTTTCTCTGATTAATTCTAATGAATCAATTTTTAACTAACGGACCCGGTTTATAAGATAAGTCTAGAACCGGTAACGCCGTTTGTCCAAGCCGTCGTCGTCGTCACCGGGACGTCAACGAGATGACGCCGCCGCTGATGACCAACTATCTCGTCAACTAGAGTTTTTTTTTAATATTTTTGCATTCACAATGCTATTTTTATGTATAAACGGCCACCCGCGGGTTCACCAGCGTGGTTTCCGGTCCCGTGGGAATATCGGGATAAAAAGTATCCTTCGTTTTCTTCTAAGCTATCTATACTATCTCTGTGCTAAATATCGTCCAAATCCGTTCTGTATTTTTTGCCTTAAAGAGAAACAAACATCCACCCATTTTTATATTGTTGTATGAAATATAGTGAGAGGCCGGTCAAGCTCAAGGCCGCCTCTGGAGTCTAGTGATAACATCACCAGTATCAGACACCAGGAGCTCCTGCCTGGGTTCGATTCCCAGTGGTTGCATATATTGTATTCGGTTTGGTTGGTGGTAGGACATGTAAATACGCCAGCCTCGCTATAACCATCTTATCTAAGTCTGATACTATAACAATGTTTTCAGCAGTGTTGGTGAAAGTAGTGGTTGAGAATACCGGTAGAAGCGCGCTTCCTTCCAACTTTAGCTTTTTCATTACTTAACAGCTGCCCATTTGATCTGGACGGAATCGAGTTCACATTAGGGTCGAATCAAAGAAAAAAATCTGCCATTTTGGTACTTTGAAAATGGTTGCTATGGTTTCCATAGACCGTTAGATTAGATTAAATCCGTTTTGACATTATTTCCAAGGTTGCCTTAAAGATATTGCTACGTGGCAATAAAATCGCCTATTGTCTTTTTTTTGCGTCTTTTCTTTTTTTTTCAATAAAGTTTATTTTATTTTATTATTGTTATTATTTCGAGCTAATGAGAACTCGATTCCGTCAAGAGTCACCCCTCAGGAATGATGAAGGCAAAGCATTTGCCCGTTGTTCATAAAAAAGGTGTACTATTATTGGTTACTACCAATGATAGTACACCTTTTACTACATAACTGATGTTACTATTATTAGTCAATTCATCTGATATAACAGGGAAAAACAGCGCTGTCCGCTGAGTAAAGACACACCTTCAGTGTGATAACAGGATAACAGGTTCCCCATATTTAGAAGTTTCAACGTTACAATGACGTCGAAATTGTATATAGACGTCACTGTGATTAATGTAATTAAAGATGATGAGAGATTTCTAACCGATCTTAAAAAAAATATCCGCGATAGAAACCATTATCGCACTGCAAATTAAGACTAATAATTCTAAATCACGATACGTCATGACAAAACCTGATCGGGTGAATGCGGTTAACTTATATACCGGCGCGTGCTACTTCTAATTCATTCTACACCGCAACTTAGTACGTACAACACTAAGATGTTCATGTTCGCTTTGATCCTGTCGTCGGTGGTCCTCGCGACCTTCGTGGAGTCGAGGACGCTGTACTACCCTGACACGAAGGACCCGAACGCGATAGTCTTCGAAGAACCGACGAATCACATATCTGACGTCATTGGAAACGAAGTCGACCGGGATTATTCTAAATTTAAAGTCGACCCAGATTATCCTACACTTATTGACCAGAGGATGTATAAAGACTGTCCGCCAGGCTACGAGATGATTGGACAGATATGTTTTCCTGATTGATTATTAGTTTCTTATATCAGATTTGGATCGTAAGTCGACCCAATCAGGGTGCTACAAAAATATCGAGGGGTTTTTTTTATAAAACGTGTATAGAACGAATTATGTACTCATTCTTATTGATGTATATTAGGCATGCCTATTATTAATAAAGTAATGTTTAATTAACCGTCTTGACTTTCATTCATTATCTCCTAATACACAATCCTTTACACATGATGAGACTTACACTCTCATTGTAAGACGTCACTCCATAACTACCTCGATACCACTCAACCTCATTCGAGGAAATCGGTATTCATAGTTGCGAAATACCTCCACCAATCGGTTTTTTTTAAATACCTATAGGTAAAAGGCGCTTGACTACTATCTCGCCTGATGGTAAGCGAAGATGCGATCTGGGGTGAGATACCTATTCACTCGTGACTTGTGGTCTACAAGTGGTAACTGTCAGAAAACACAGACTGGCAAACAGTTCCACTCTTTAGCGGTACGGATGATAAAAGTCGAATCGGAACGCTTATTTAGGTATATCAAATATGATAAAATAAATGCAGTCATTTTTTTAAACCAGCGTTCCTTTCCTGACATTATTTTGTTAATTTGTTCTCGCTTTCGAGTACTGCACATTCACAAGACTGCTGCTATTTTTGTAATTCTAAACATTAAATCCACGTTACCCTTGATGTTGTTTTAAGCAGCATTGGATTGGAATGTCTTTGGTCATATTTAAACAGTATTTTTGTGCAACAATTATCACGAGGCTGATTCTGAAGTCAGTTCGTGTGGGATCCAGGGACAAAAAAGTTTCTTAAATTGTATTTCGTGATGTATAAGTTTTGAATTTTTGTCATACGAATCCTCAAATGTTTGTTCCTTAATCATCCCATAGGTGATGCGTCTGTTTTCTTAAAAAGCCGCTTATAAGTAACCACATTTTGTCGATGGTCGCAGTTGAAGGTCGTCGTTCACAATTTGCGACATTCAGTGGAACACGTCCTCAACTATATAAATTATTATTCATTCTCATGGTGCCGAGATAGGACGCTATCCACCCAAAAGCATTTTACAGCAGCAGTCGAGCTGCAAGACTGCTGCTGTTGCTGCAATCATGTGGATAAAAAGCACTTAAAATCATAAAAAGTTATCTGGCTGAAAACTTTACGCATCAATTCTACGAGTATTTTCACTACAAATGACGACCTTCGATGAGAGATAAAAAAATTACATTTGATTTTACCAAAATTGTTTTTAATGAAAACTATTTAAAAAAAATCTATATAAAATACATGATTCGCATTTTGAACAGTTACTGAATGCCCAGATTGCAAAACATTTAGTATGCTTTCTAGAGATAAGCCATTTATGATGTATGCTTAGCTAACTCGTAATACTCTTTAGCCTGAAAATGAAAAGATAAAAAAGACAAGTACCTATTAGCCCAATGCAATGCCGCAGTGGTTACCCAACGGGATGAGTGACCAATTTACCTTCGATGTTCGGAAAAGACCAAACCATTTATCTTGGCTGCATTTGCAGACGTTACCACCGATCAATCCGCATGGGGCTCGTTCAGTGTGCGTCATGCATGAACCATGAATAGGTTATGGCCCATTATCCTTAAAATAATAAATAAATATTTTATTTCCAAAAGATTACATTATTTGGTATGTCATTTCCTAAGTCTTCCACACAAGGCTAGGCCTATCCTGTGGAAGTCTTTATTACAATATTAACCTAACAAGATTGCGGTACGACAAAACAAATTAATAATTAAATATTAGGTAATTTAAAATGCTTACAATAAAAAATATAAATATTTTCTTTTTATCCAATTAACTGCATAATAAAAATTAAAATAATCCAATCAATAATTAAAATTCATAGTACCTTATAAAAATAATCCAATTTATACTTAAAATTTATAGTGATAATAATCTAATTCATAATTAAAATTCATCAGCGCAGCGGTAGACTAACGGCCTGTAGTTATCTGTTGTTAAATTTAGTTAAAAATCGATTCATGAAGCCCGTGGCACAGTGGTTCGCGCGCTTGGCCTGCGATGGTTGAGGATTAGCAACTTTCACAATAGTCGGTCACAGGATGAGTGACCAAACATAAATATACTATCTCGAGCTCCTCCGTGATTCGGACCGCACGTTAAGCCATTGGTCCCGGCTGCGATTACAGTCGTTAAAACCCACCATCTCGCATAAGGTCCGCGTGGTGGGTCACCTATTCTTCTTATATTGTGTGTGGGGATATTAAAAATGGCTGATGACTACGATTCATTAGAAATTATCAGAAAATGTTAAGGAAAAAGTGATAAAATTCCCTGCTTTGTCATGTCTGCATGTTTTACAATACTTTGACATATGTACAAAATTATGAACAGTCAATGGTAATTGGTTATACAATCAAATTTCAAATTTCTTCAGTCAATTCCGAACTCAACGGCTTACGTCTAAATTTCATGGTCGAGTAGAGAAATTTGTCACTTTTGTAAAGACTCACCTGCTGTTGACCGTACATGTTTGACCTTAAGCGAACAGTAATTTAACCAAAGCAAATCTTTGTATTCTTCTCTTCTTAGTAGAAGAGGTATTTTTTATGGAACTTCTTAAAGACGTTGCATAATGAAAATGTACCTACCACATTCTCAGTACTCTTGGAGTGGAGAAAATTCAGGGAAATGCATAAAAAAAAGGTTAGTGAGTACATGATATACAGTACCTAAACACATCGCAAATCCTAACTAATATTATAAATAAATGCTACAGTGTGTTTGTTTGTCCTTCCTTCACACCAACTGAGTAACCAATCGGTTTGATTTTGGTCTAGAGTTAGTTGAAAGGACGGGACGGGACAGACGTTTAATACCGATATTCCCACGGGAACGGAAGCACGCGGGTGAAACCGCGGGCGGAAGCTACTCAAAATGTAAATGAGTCCACCAAACTTGGACTGCGGTGTGGGCAGCATCCGATGTAATTATACAAAAAATAGCTCAAGTTTTGAATTTGATAGCCTGTCTAGCATACACGTCAGAGTACTAACGTCACAGTTAGTGTACTTCAAGCCATCAAAATTAAAACTGTGCATCAGTTGCGGCGATATATCCGGCCAGTGGTGGATTGTGGATACACGTCATATTGATAGCGATCACGATAACTGGCAAGATGCACAATTAAGCTATTTTAAGACGCAAGTCTTGAGTGGATAAATTTTCTATACCTAAATCGTCTGACACAAGGTTTTTTTTTGAGAATAATTAGGAAAACAAAAGTTTGGTCGTAAATAGCTAACTCACTACATTAAAACCGTATTTTTTTTCAAATAAAGATATCTGGTGTTCTAAAAAGGGCGCTATCGCAATACTGCTAAGTGAATTCCCTTACAGTTCATTTAATTGTTTATTTAAATGGAGTTTAGAGCTACGTCAGTGTCAGTGTAGCAGAATTTGCTTTTAATTTTTTACCACGTTGCGATGTAGAATGAATTGTGAAAAGCTCGTGCCCAATAAATAATTACAAAACCAGAGGGTCTAAAAAGGGCGCTAAAGCAATATTGCGAAGTGAATTCCCTGACAGTTCATTTATTTCTTTATTTAATATGGAATTTGCTTTTAGTAAATGTTCTTGCCTTCTAACATTATAAATGTGAAAGTTTGTTTGTTTATTTGTAACTCTTTCATGCTAAAATTACTGATCGGATCTGGATGAAATTTGGCGCTAAGGTAGTAGATAACCTCGATTAAAACAAAGGATACTTTGTATTTCGATATTCCCAAGGGAACGGAGACCACGTGGGTGAAACTGCGGGCGGCCACTAGTTATATATACGAAAGTTTGTGAAAAAAATGGGTGGATGTTTGTTTCTCTTTCACGCAAAAAATACTGAACGGATATGGACGATATTAAGGATGCTGTTTATCCCGATATTCCCACGGGACCGGAAACCACGCTGGTGAAACCGCGGGCGGCCGCTTTACCTATCTATACTTATATTATAATATTATAAGGCTGAAGAGTTTATTTGTTTGAACGCGCTAATCTCAGGAACTACTGGAATGATTTAGAAAATTCTTAGACCATTTGAAAGCAACTTTTCTCCCGAGTGACATAGGGTATATTTTATCCCGATATTTCCACGGGAACGGGCACCTCGCGGGTAAAACCGCGAGGATCCGCTAGTATTACATAAAAATAGCATTTGTTAGTGCAGAAATAATAAAAAATCTCATACATTGACGTAATTCTCGTTGACGTCTCGGCAGCGGGGGACGAACGGCCTTACCAGATCTAGACTTATCTTAGATAATGAAACCGGGGTCCGTTAGTTAAAAATAGATTCATTAGAATAATCAGAGAAACTTACGCAAAATGTAATGTGAAATGAATGATGACGGCTAAACATTTTAACACTAATTAAAAAACTAAAATTTTAAGAAGCGGCAACGAATCAGTTAATCTCTGTAGCGCTTATTAATCAGATAATAGAACAAGTGCATTAATAGAAGTGGGCTACAGGTGCAAAAAGTGCAAAACCGCATTCCTGTCATGCGCCTTATTGTCTTGGTCGGATAGATATTATATTGTTTTCTGGACACCGGTGTCCTGCTTCTATGTCAGTTAACGTATTAAAAAAACAGCTTAATATGCCGTATAGCCGTCACTAAACGTTTCATTCAACGATTGGCTAGTTGTCCTTTAGCAATTTTATTGAATTTCAGCGTTTAATCAACGGGCAAGACTTTCAATCAAATGGCTGATTTAGCCAGATAGCTGCGAAAGATTTACATATTGATAACGACTACTATAACTGTCAAGATGCACAATTATGCTATTTAATTATATTTAGCTGGGATAAATTTACATATTGATAACGACTACTATAACTGCCAAGATACACAATTATGCTATTTTTAAAACGCAAGGCTTGAGTTGGTTACATTTGCTATACATCGTCCGATACACAGCGAAAAATATTTCAGGTAATGAATAGACAAAAAAAATTGGCATTAAAATTGCTTACGACACCATTGAGAGCGGTTTGAATTTTGAAGAAGAGTAATAATAATACCTGCTCATCTAACTATTTTAATGGGCATTCTGCAACGGAACGTGGTACGAACAACACTAAAATGTTCAAGTTCGCTTTGATACTGTCGTCGGTGGTCCTCGCGACTTTCGTGTCAAGGCCGCTGTGTTTAATAAATTTTCTTCTTATTTGTTATGATTTATTTACTGTTAGAACATCATTCGCTCAGCACTTCTTCCCCTTTCTCGGACCACTAATTTACAACAGACTTAATGCTACCCTTCATATCTATCCACTCCTGACTACTAACTGCAAGCGTACTGTGACCAAGGTTTTGACGACTTTTGACTACACGCGACTGAAAATCTACTCTGCATTCTGAAATAATGTGCATAAATGTACTAAATATAATGTAATTAATATTTTTATTAATGCAATGATTAAGGTTATCTTTAATGGTTAAGAAATAATGGATCTCGTAACGTTGCCTATCTCTTCGCTTCCACATATACTCATACACACACACACACATACACACACACACACCACTCATAAACTCATACGACACATGCGATCTCACTTACACAAATGCTCACACTGAAACACAATGTCCTAGCTTTGTTTTATCTACTTATTTTATATAATTTAGCTTAATTTAGTTTTAATGTAGTGAGTTAGCCATTTACAGCCAAACTTTTGTTTTCCTAATTATTCTTAATTTTTGTGTGCATCTTGCCAGTTATCGTGATCGCTATCAATATGACGTGTATTCATCACTGGCTTGTAAAGGCAGTCGTCACAGTAATTTTTATCGCCGCAACTGATGCACAGTTTTAATTTTGATAGCTTGACGTACACTAACTGTGACGTTAGTACTATGACGTGTATGCCAGACAGGATATCAAATTAAATATTTGAGCAATTTTATTCTACAATTATATCTGATGCTGCCCATACCGCAGTCCAAGTTTGGTGGATTCATTTACATTTTGACTAGCTTTCGCCCGCGGTTTCACCCGCGTGGTTCCGTTCCCGTGGGAATTTCGAGATAAAACGTCCGTCCCGTCCCGTCCTTTCAACTAACTCTATGCCAAAAATCAAGTCGACTGGTTGCTTAGTTAGGACGTGAAGGAAGGACAAACAAACACACTTTTGCATTTATAATATTAGTTAAGATTTGCGATGTGTTCAGATACTGTTAGTATTGATATACATCTGTCAAATTATTGTAAAACATGTAGACACGATTTAGCAGGGTATTCTATCACTTTTTCCTTAAGTTTTTCTGATAATTTCTAATGAATCGTAGTCATCAGCCATCTTTAATATCTCCACTGCTGGGGCACAGGTCTTCGTTAAGGATGGATAAGAAGAATAGATGGCCCACCACGCGGGCCTAATGCGAGTTGGTGGGTTTTAACGACTCTAATTTCAGTAAATATAGCATTTACATAGTTTATGTATATATCTTCAGAAATAACACGAAAATCTAAATATTTTCTATCCAGATTTCATTTAAATAGCTACAGAAACAAAAAAAACTACATTATTTTTTCCTGATCCTGAAAACCCACGCCCTTTGAGCCCAGAGGTATCGATATGTCTAATTTTTTGTTTGTGGTTTCTCTGTATTTTTGGTATATCGTGTAAAATAAAGTTTATTTTATCATATTATTATTATTATATCGAGCTAATGAGAACTAGATTCCGTCCAGAGTAACCCCTCAGGGTGGCTATTCTCGCGCCTTCGACATATCGAATTCGACATTTTTGGACCCAAAAATCTGTATTATAAACTAACTGAAAACAATCTTCGACATTATAGAATTGTCATAGATCATTAAAACTAAAGGATTTTGACAGTGGTCGAGATTTTACTTACATTTTCATCATAGAAATTATGGTTTGAAAAATGTCGAATTCGACATATCTCATCGTGAGAATTGCCCCCCAGGAATGATGACGGCTAAGCGTTTGCCCGTTGTTCATAAAAAGGCGTATTATATAACTGATATTACTACTAAAAGTCAATCATATTACGGGGAAAAACAGTGCTCTCCGCTGAGTGGAGACACACCTTCAGTTTGATAACAGGATGACAGGTTCTTCATATTTAGAAGCATCAACGTAAAAAATGTAAGTATAGATGATGAGAGATTTTCTAACCTATCTTTTTTTCTTTGCGGTCCAGTGTATCTTCTTTTTCTTAGTTACGATGTGCTATTAGCATAAGCAATTTGTATATAAAGTAATTAAAATTTTATTTAATGTTACTAGCAGCACATTACTCGTCTGAATATTAATATAATAATATGTCCTATAGTAGACCTCAATTACATTATTGTTTTCGTCAGCACATTATTTTTTTATGAGTAGGTACAGTCGACAGTAACCATGACTAAAACAATCAGTAAGTCAAATCTCTTCAGACAATTCTGAACTCAACGGCTTACGTCTTAAAGTTAAATGACGATGGAATTTGCCAGTTTTTGAAGTGAGAGGAATACATTTACGCATATAGGTCTCGTCTCGTCTCTCAGCCACATGACACCCACTACTGGGTATAAGCCTCCCCAAGGATCTCCACGAGGATCGGTCCTACGCTGCCCGCATTCAGCGGTTTCCCGCGACCTTCACCAGCTCGTCGGTCCACCTTGTCGGGGGCCTACCCACGGAGAACCTTTCTGCCCCAACGGCCATCGGTTCTTCTCGCTATGTGTCCCGCCCACTGCCACTTCAGCAGCGCAATCCTTCGAGCGATGTCGGTTACTTTAATTCTGCTACGGATCTCCGCTCACACTACGCTCAAGTTGTTGGTTGACCACTACGCAAATAGGTACGTCACTGTAAATACAGCCAGGATCAACGGTTTTAAAGAACCTTAGAGCACGAAGGAGCTCGAGATGATACATTTTTGATCACCCATCCCATAATTGACCATTGCGAAAGTTGATTAACCGCTCCAATCGCAGGCCGAGCATACGAACCACGGTACCACAGAGCTTCCTATCAAAGATTAATATCGATGTAATTAGCAACTTTGCTTGTAAAATTCGTGAAAAGTACGTACTTAAATGTTTTTACAAAATTATGTATATACACTTAGTAAAATTTTCTTTTACAAAAGTGTTTACAGGTTTCACTCGTATCCACACAATTGATTATCATTAACAATATCCGCGATAGAAACCAATCTGCCACTGCAAAAATTTAGACTAATAATTCTAAGTCACGATACGTCATGACAAAACCTGATCGGGTGAATGCGGTTAACTTATATACCGGCGCGTGCTACTCCTAATTCATTCTACATCGCAACTTAGTACGTACAACACTAAGATGTTCAAGTTCGCTTTGATCCTGTCGTCGGTGGTCCTCGCGACCTTCGTGGAGTCGAGGACGCTGTACTACCCTGACACGAAGGACCCGAACGCGATAGTCTTCGAAGAACCGACGAATCACATATCTGACGTCATTGGGAACGAAGTCGACCGGGATTATTCTAAATTTAAAGTCGACCCGGATTATTCTACACTTATTGACCAGAGGATGTATAAAGACTGTCCGCCAGGCTACGAGATGATTGGACAGATATGTTTTCCTGATTGATTATTAGTGTCTTATATCAGATTTGGATCGTAAGTCGACCCAATCAGGGTGCTACAAAAATATCAAGTGATTTTTTTATAAAATGTATGTAGAACGAATATACTCATTCTAATTGATATATATTAGGCATGCCTATTATTAATAAAGGAGTGTTTGATCAACCGTCTTGGCTTTCATTCATTCTCTGCTAAACACAATCCTTTACACATGATGAGACTTACGTCCCTCCATAACTTCCTCGACCTCATTCGAGGAAATCGGTATTCATAGTTGCGAAATAGCTCCACCAATAGATTTTTTATATATTGGTAAAAGGCGCTTGACCACTATCTCGCCTGATGGTAAGCGAAGATGCGATCTGTGGTGAGATACATATTCACTCGTGATTTGTAGACCCTCAAATTGTAAGTGTCAGAAAACACAGACTGGCAAACAGTTCCACCCTTTAGGATGATAAAAGTCGAATCGGGACGCTTATTACGAATTTTAGGTATATCGAATATGATAAAATAAATGCATTAATTTTTTTAAACCAGCGTTCCTTTGCTGTCTCAATTTTGTTTATTTGTTCTCGCTTTCGAGTACTGCACATTCACAAGACTGCTGTTGTTTTTGTGGTTCTAAACAATAAATTCAAGTTACGTGTCACTTGAAGATGTTTCAAGCAGTATTGGATTGGAATGTCATTGGTCATATTTAAGCAGCATTTTTGTGCAACAATCAGCACGATTCTGAAGTCAGTTCGTGTGGGATCCAGTGACAAAAAAGTTTCTTAAATTGTATTTCGTGATGTAAAAGTTTTGAATTAATGTCATACGAATCCTCAAATGTTTGTTCCTGAATCATCCCATAGGAAATGCGTCTGTTTTCTTAAAAATCCGCTTATAAGTAACCACATTTTCCGTCGTCGTTCACAACTTGCGATATTCAGTGGAACACGTCCTCAACTATATATTATTATTCATTCTCATGGTGTCGAGATAGGGCGATATCCACCCAAAAGCATTTTACAGCAGCAGTCGAGCTGCAAGACTGCTGCTGTTGCTGCAATCATGTTGATAAAATGCACTTAAAATCATAAAAAGTTATCTAGCTGAAAACTTTACGCATCAATTCTACGAGTATTTTCACTACAAATGACGACCTTCGATGAGAGATAAAAAAATTACATTTGATTTACCAAAAATCGTTTTTAATGAAAACTGTTAAAAAATCAATATAAAATACATGATTCGCATTTTGAACTGTTACTGAATGCCCAGATTGCAAAACATTTAGTGTGCTTTCTAGAGATAAGCCATTTATGATGTATGCTTAGCTAACTCATAATACACTTTAGCCTGAAAATTAAAATATAAAAAAGTCAAGTACCTATTAGCCCAATGCAATGCCGCAGTAGTTACCCAACGGGATGGGTGACAAATTTACCTCCGTGGTTCGGAAAAGACCAAACCATTGATCTTGGCAGCATTTGTAGTCTTTACCACCGATCAATCCGCATGGGCTCGTTCAGTGTGCGTCATGTATGACCCATGAATAGGTTATGGCTCAGTATCCTTATCCATCCATAATCACCCCGCGCTGACGTGCGAAGTAATACTTCTTTTAGAATAAGCTTTTTGGGGACCTACGCAACCACAATTTTTTAATTATGCATTTTTAATTTTTTATAAAGATTTTATTAAAAATGGCTGATGACTACGATTCATTAGAAATTATCAGAAAAACTTAAAGAAAAAGTGATAAAATACCCTGCCATATCGTGTCTGCATGTTTTACAATAATTTGACAGATGTACAAAATTATGTACAGTGTATAACTACGGTTTATACAATATGTCAAATTTCTTCAGTCAATTCCGAACTATACGGCTTACGTTTCAAGTTCAAGGTCGAGTAGAGAAATTTGTCAGTTTTGTAAAGACTCACCTGCTGTTGGACGTTACATGTTTGACCTTAAGCGAACAGTAATTGAACCAAAGCAAATCTTTGTATTCTTCTCTTCTTAGTAGAAGAGGTATTTTTTATGGACCTTTTTAAAGACGTGGCATAATGAAAATGTACCTACCAAATCCTCAGTACTCTTGGAGTGGAGAAAAATCTGGGAAATGCACTACAAAAAGAAGAGGTTAGTGAGTACATGATATACAGTACCTAAAGAAATCCTAACTAATATTATAATTAAATGCTACAGTGTGTTTGTATGACCTTCCTTCACACCAATTAAGTAACCAAAGGCTTGATTTTTGGCATAGAGTTAGTTGAAAGGACGGGAAGGGAAAGACGTTTAATACCGATATTCCCACGGGAACGGAAGCACGCGGGTGAAACCGCGGGCGGAAGCTACTCAAAATGTAAATGAGTCCACCAAACTTGGACTGCGGTGTGGGCAGCATCCGATGTAATTATACAAAAAATAGCTCAAGTTTTGAATTTGATAGCCTGTCTAGCATACACGTCAGAGTACTAACGTCACAGTTAGTGTACGTCAAGCCATCAAAATTTAAACAGTGCATCAGTTTCGGCGATATATCCGGCCAGTGGTGGATAGTGGATACACGTCATATTGATAGCGATCACGATAACTGGCAAGATGCACAATAATTAAGCTATTTTAAGACGCAAGTCTTGAGTGGATAAATTTTCTATACCTACATCGTCTGGTACAAGGTTTTTTTTTTTGAGAATAATTAGGAAAACAAAAGTTTGGCCGTAAATGGCTAACTTACTAAATTAAAACAGCTTTTTTTTATAAAGATATTAATATATGGGGTTCCAAAAGGGCGCTAACGCAATACTGCTAAGTGAATTCCCTTACAATTCATTTACCTGTTTATTTAGTTGGAGTTTGAGGAGAAATTGCTTTTAATTTTTTACTACTTTGCGATGGAGAATGAATTGTGAGAAGTTCGTGCCCATTAAAGTATTACAAAACCAGAGGGTCTAAAAAGGGCGCTAAAGCAATATTGCTAAGTGAATTCCCTGACAGTTCATTTATTTGTTTATTTCCTATGGAATTTGCTTTTAGTAAGTTTTCTTGCCTTCTAATATTATAAATGTAAAAGTTTGTTAGTTTATTTGTTACTCTTTCATGCTAAAATTACTGATCGGATTTGGATGAAATTCGGCACTGAGATAGTAGATAACCTCGATTAAAACATAGGATACTTTGTATTTCGATATTCCCAAGGAAACGGAGACCACGTGGGTGAAACTGCGGGCGGCCACTTGTTATATATGTTAGAGACGACGTTATGTTAGAGAAACAGAAATTATAGAGACGACTGTTGATTAAACACTGCTTTATTTATAATAGACATGCCCAATATACATATACCTATAAATAAGAATGACCATATTAACATTCCTTTTAGACACGTATTATAAAAATCGCTTAATATTTAATTGATCCAAAACCGATAAAAGGAACCTCATCCCTTAATCATCAGGAAAACACACCTGGCTCACTATCCCGTACCCTGGCGGACAGTCCATAAACATCATCGGTTCAATAAGTTTAAAATACTTCGGGTCGACTACAAGTTTAAAATTATCCCGGTCGACTTAGTTCCCCATGACGTCAGAGATGTAGTTCGTCGGTTCTTCGAAGACTCTCGAAGGTCCTTCGTGTCAGGGTAGTACAGCATCCTTGACTCCACGAAGGTCGCGAGGACCACCGACGACAGGATCAAAGCGAACTTGAACATTTTAGTTGTCCGTATCACTTTGCGACGTAGAACGAATTCTGTAGGAGCTCGTACTACACGTCCAACACAATTAGGCGCATGACAGCTATGAAAAACATAATATAATTCATGAAAAACAAAACTTCAAGAAGCTAATTACAATCAGTTAATCACTGGAGTGCTAATCAATAAGTTAATAGGGTAAATGTAATGAAAGGGGCGGGGTGCGGACTTTAAAAATACGAAACAGCATTTTTGTCGTGCGCCTAATTGATTTGGTCGTGTAGTACCCATATAAATAAAAAGATGATTATTACTAGGTATTTGTCAAAATTCAATCCGGTCTCAATGGAGTCAGTAAGCAATTGTAATGCCCAAATACGATATTAGTTGTCTATTTATTCCCTGAAATATTTTTCTCTATGTATTAGACGACGTATAGAAAGAAAAGAAAACAAAACTTTAACGAAAATCGTCACCGGGACGTCAACGAGATGACGCCGCCGCCGAGGACCAACTATCTCGTCAACTAGAGTTTTTTTTTTATATTTTTGCATTCACAATGCTATTTTTATGTATAAACGGCCACCCGCGGGTTCACCATCGTGGTTTCCGGTCCCGTGTGAATATCGGGATAAAAAGTATCCTTCGTTTCTTCTAAGCTATCTATACTATCTCTGTGCTAAATATCGTTCAAATCCGTTCTGTATTTTTTGCCGTAAAGAGAATCAAACATCCACCCATTTTTATATTGTTGTATGAAATATAGTGAGAGGCCGCACAAGCTCAAGGCCGCCTCTGTGGTCTAGTGATAACATCACCAGTATCAGACCAAAGGAGCTCCTGCCTGGGTTCGATCCCCAGTGGTTGCACATATTGCATTCGGTTTGGTTGGTGGAAGGAAATGTAAATACGCCAGCCTCGCTATAACCATCTTATCTAAGTCTGATACTATAACAATGTTTTCAGCATTGTTGGTGAAAGTAGTGGTTGAGGATACCGGTAGAGGCGCGCTTCCTTCCAACTTCAGCTTTTTCATTACTTAACAGCTGCCCATTTGATTTGGACGGAATCGAGTTCACATTAGGGTCGAATCAAAGTAAAAAATCTGCTATTTTGATACTTTGAAAATGGTTGCTATGGTTTCCATAGACCGTTAGATTAGATTAAATCCGTTTGACATTATTTCCAAGGTTGCCTTGAAGATATTGCTACGTAGCAATAAAACCGCCTATTGTATGTCTACTTTTTTTGCGTCTTTTCTTTTTTTTTCAATAAAGTTTATTTTATTTTATTATTGTTATTATTTCGAGCTAATGAGAACTCGATTCCGTCAAGAGTACTATCATTGGTTACTACCAATAATAGAACACCTTTTACTACATAACTGATGTTACTATTATTAGTCAATTCATCTGATATTATAGGGAAAAACAGCGGTCTCCGCTGAGTAAAGACACACCTTCAGTGTGATAACAGGATAACAGGTTCCCCATATTTAGAAGTTTCAACGTCACAATGACGTCGAAATTGTATATAGACGTCACTGTGATTATTGTAATTATAGATGATGAGAGATTTCTAACCGATTTAAAAAAAAATCCGCGATAGAAACCATTATCGCACTGCAAATTAAGACTAATAATTCTAAATCACGATACGTCATGACAAAACCTGATCGGGTGAATGCGGTTTACTTATATACCGGCGCGTGCTACTCCTAATTCATTCTACATCGCAACTTAGTACGTACAACACTAAGATGTTCAAGTTCGCTTTGATCCTGTCGTCGGTGGTCCTCGCGACCTTCGTGGAGTCGAGGACGCTGTACTACCCTGACACGAAGGACCCGAACGCGATAGTCTTCGAAGAACCGACGAATCACATATCTGACGTCATTGGGAACGAAGTCGACCGGGATTATTCTAAATTTAAAGTCGACCCGGATTATCCTACACTTATTGACCAGAGGATGTATAAAGACTGTCCGCCAGGCTACGAGATGATTGGACAGATATGTTTTCCTGATTGATTATTAGTTTCTTATATCAGATTTGGATCGTAAGTCGACCTAATCAGGGTGCTACAAAAATATCAAGGGGTTTTTTTTATAAATCGTGTGTAGAACGAATTATGTACTCATTCTTATTGATATATATTAGGCATGCCTAATATTAATAAAGAAAATGTTTAATTAACCATCTTGAATTTCATTCATTCTCTCCTAATACACAATCCTTTACACATTATGAGACTTACACTCTCATTGTAAGACGTCTCCTCATAACTTCCTCGATACCACTCAACCTCATTCGAGGAAATCGGTATTCATAGTTGCGAAATACCTCCACTAATCGATTTATTTTAAATACCTATAGGTAAAAGGCGCTTGACTTATATCACGCCTGATGGTAAGCGACGATGCGATCTGGGGTGAGATACATATTCACTCGTGACTTGTAGACCCTCAAATTGTAAGTGTCAGAAAACACAGACTGGCAAACAATTCCACTCTTTAGCGGTACGGATGATAAAAGTCGAATCGGAACGCTTATTTAGGTAATTTGTTCTCGCTTTCGAGTACTGCACATTCACAAGACTGCTGCTATTTTTGTAATTCTAAAAATTAAATCCACGTTACGTGTCCCTTGATGATGTTTTAAGCAGCATTCGATTGGAATGTTCTTGGTCATATTTAAGCAGCATTTTTGTGCAACAATTATCACGAGGCTGATTCTGAAGTCAGTTCGTGTGGGATCCAGGGACAAAAAAGTTTCTTAAATTGTATTTCGTGATGTAAAAGTTTTGAATTAATGTCATACGAATCCTCAAATGTTTGTTCCTTAATCATCCCATAGTGATGGGTCTGTTTTCTTAAAAAGTCGCTTATAAGTAACCACATTTTGTCGATAGTCGCAGTTGAAGGTCGTCGTTCACAATTTGCGACATTCAGTGGAACACGTCCTCAACTATATATTATTATTCATTCTCATGGTGCCGAGATAGGCCGCTATCCACCCAAAACCATTTTACAGCAGCAGTCGAGCTGCAAGACTGCTGCTGCTGCTGCAATTATGTGGAGAAACAGCACTTAAAATCATAAAAAGTTATCTGGCTGAAAACTTTACGCATCAATTCTACGAGTATTTTCACTACAAATGACGACCTTCGATGAGAGATAAAAAAATTACATTTGATTTTACAAAAATCGTTTTTAATGAAATCTATTTTAAAAAAATCTATAAAAAATACATGATTCGCATTTTGAACAGTTACTGAATGCCCAGATTGCAAAACTTTTAGTGTGCTTTCTAGTGATAAGCCATTTATGATGTATGCTTAGCTAACTCGTAATACACTTTAGCCTGAAAATTAAAAGATAAAAAAGATAAGTACCTATTAGCCCAATGCAATGCCGCAGTGGTTACCCAACGGGATGAGTGACCAATTTACCTTCGTTGTTCGGAAAAGACCAAACCATTGATCTTGGCTGCATTTGTAGTCGTTACCACCGATCAATCCGCATTGGGCTCGTTCAGTGTGCGTCATGCATGACCCATGAATAGGTTATGGCCCATTATCCTTAAAATAATAAATAAATATTTTATTTCCAAAAGATTACATTATTTGGTATGACGTTTCCTAAGTCTTCCACACAAGGCTAGGCCTGTCCTGTGGAAGTCTTTATTACAATATTAACCTAACAAGATTGCGGTACGAAAAACAAATTAATAATTAAATATTAGGTAATTTAAAATGCTAACAATAAAAAATATAAATATTTTCTTTTTATCAAATTAACTGCATAATAAAAATTAAAATAATCCAATCAATAATTAAAATTCATAGTACCTTATAAAAATAATCCAATTTATAATTAAAATTTATAGTGATAATAATCTAATTCATAATTAAAATTCATCAGCACAGCGGTAGACTAACTGTATTCTATCTATCTGTTGTTAAGTTTAGTTATAAATCGATTCATGAGGCCCGTGGCACAGTGGTTCGCGCGCTCGGCCTGCGATTGTTGAAGATTAGCAACTTTCACAATAGTCGGTCACAGGATGAGTGACCAAACATAAATATATTATCTCGAGCTCCTCCGTGATTCGGAATGCACGTTAAGCCATTGGTCCCGGCTGCATTTACAGTCGTTAAAACCCACCAACTCGTATTGGGCCCGCGTGGTGGGTCACCTATTCTTCTTATCCATCCTTAAGGAAGACCTGTGTCCCAGCAGTGGGGATATTAAAAATGGCTGATGACTACGATTCATTAGAAATTATCAGAAAATGTTAAGGATAAAGATCCCTGCTGTCATGTCTGCATGTTTTACAATACTTTGACAGATGTACAAAATTATGAACAGTCAATGGTAATTGGTGGTAAATGGTTATACAATCAAATTTCAAATTTCTTCAGTCAATTCCGAACTCAACGGCTTACGTCTAAATTTCATGGTCGAGAAGAGAAATTTGTCACTTTTGTAAAGACTCACCTGCTGTTGACCGTACATGTTTGACCTTAAGCGAACAGTAATTGAACCAAAGCAAATCTTTGTATTCTTCTATTCTTAGTAGAAGAGGTATTTATTATGGAACTTCTTAAAGACGTTGCATAATGAAAATGTACCTACCACATCCTCAGTACTCTTGAAGTGGAGAAAATTCAGGGAAATGCATTAAAAAAGGCAGAGGTTAGTGAGTACATGATATACAGTACCTAAACACATCGCAAATCCTAACTAATATTATAAATAAATGCTACAGTGTGTTTGTTTGTCCTTCCTTCACACCAACTGAGTAACCAATCGGCTTGATTTTGGCATAGAGTTAGTTGAAAGGACGGGACGGGACAGACGTTTAATACCGATATTCCCACGGGAACGGAAGCACGCGGGTGAAACCGCGGGCAGAAGCTACTCAAAATGTAAATGAGTCCACCAAACTTGGACTGCGGTGTGGGCAGCATCCGATGTAATTATAGAAAAAATTGCTCAAGTTTTAAATTTGATATCCTGTCTGGCATACACGTCAGAGTACTAACGTCACAGTTAGTGTACGTCAAGCCATCAAAATTAAAACTGTGCATCAGTTGCGGCGATATATCCGGCCAGTGGTGGATAGTGGATACACGTCATATTGATAGCGATCACGATAACTGGCAAGATGCACATTAGTTAAGCTATTTTAAGACGCAAGTCTAGAGCATATCAATTTTCTATACCTACATCGTCTGGTACAAGGTTTTTTTTTGAGAATAATTAGGAAAACAAAAGTTTGGCCGTAAATGGCTTACTCACTAAATTAAAACCGTTTTTTTTTAATAAAAATATTAATATCTGGGGTTCTAAAAAGGGCGCTAACGCAATACTGCTAAGTGAATTCCCTTACAATTCATTTAACTGTTTATTTAGTTGGAGTTTGAGGAGTAATTGCTTTAAATTTTTTACCACTATGCGATGGAGAATGAATTGTGAGAAGCTCGTGCCCAATAAAGTATTACAAAACCAGAGGGTCTAAAAAGGGCGCTAAAGCAATATTGCTAAGTTAATTCCCTGACATTTCCTATAAGTTTGTTTGTTTTTTTGTTACTCTTTCATGCTAAAATTACTGATCGGATTTGGATGGAATTTGGCACTGAGATAGTAGATAACCTCGATTAAAACATAGGATACTTTGTATTTCGATATTCCCAAGGAAACGGAGACCACGTGGGTGAAACTGCGGCCGGCCACTTGTTATATATGTTCGAGACGACGTTATGTTAGAGAAACAGAAATGAAAGAGACGACTGTTGATTAAACACTGCTTTATTAATAATAGACATGCCCAATATACATATACCTATAAATAGGAATGACCATATTAACATTCCTTTTAGGCACGTATTATAAAAATTGCTTAATATTTACTTGATCCAAAACCGATAAAAGGAACCTCATCCCTAAATCATCAGGAAAACACACCTGGCTCACTATCTCGTACCCTGGCGGAGAGTCCATAAACATCATCGTTAATAAGTTTAAAATACTTCGGGTCGACTACAAGTTTAAAATAATCCCGGTCGACTTAGTTCCCCGTGACGTCAGAGATGTAGTTCGTCGGTTCTTCGAAGACTCTCGAAGGTCCTTCGTGTCAGGGTAGTACAGCATCCTTGACTCCAGGAAGGTCACGAGGACCACCGACGACAGGATCAAAGCGAACTTGAACATTCTAGTGTTGTACGTATCACGTTGCGATGTAGAATGAATTCTGTAGGAGCTCGTACTATATGTCCAATACAATTAGGCGCATGACAGCTATGAAAAACATAAAATAATTCATGAAAAACAAAACTTCAAGAAGCGAATTTCAATCAGTTAATCACTGGAGTGCTAATCAATAAGTTACTAGGGTAAATGTAATGAAAGGGGCGGGGTGCGGACTTTAAAAATACGAAACAGCATTTTTGTCATGCGCCTAATTGATTTAGTCGTGTAGTACCCATATAAATAAAAAAATGATTATTACTAGGTATTTGTCAAAATTCAATCCGGTCTCAATGGTGTCAGTAAGCAATTGTAATGCCCAAATACGATATTTGTTGTCTATTTATTCCCTGAAATATTTATCGCTATGTATTAGACGACGTATAGAAATAAAAGAAAACAAAACTTTAACGAAAATGTGCTTTTATCTATAACGAAATCGATATTATAAGGATCGGAAGACCAGAGTTATACACACCATATGCCTAAATCGCCTCTGTGGCCATCATACCAAGGCAGTATGCCATGTATGTCTCGACAAAGTATAATATTAAAGACATTTTAGACATAAGATCTTCAGATTCCTGATTATTATTAAGTTGATTATTCTAATAAGGTAAACTAATAACTTTAAGAGAAAACTAATAAGAGAAACAAACATCCACCCATTTTTATATTGTTGTATGAAATATAGTGAGAGGCCGCTCAAGCTCAAGGCCGCCTCTGTGGTCTAGTGATAACATCACCGGTATCAGACCAAAGGAGCTCCTGCCTGGGTTCGATCCCCAGTGGTTGCACATATTGTATTCGGTTTGGTTGGTGGTAGGACATGTAAATACGCCAGCCTCGCTATAACCATCTTATCTGAGTCTGATACTTTAACAAAGTTTTCAGCATTGTTGGTGAAAGTAGTGGTAGAGGATACCGGTATAGGCGCGCTTCCTTCCAACTTCAGCTTTTTCATTACTTAACAGCTGCCCATTTGATCTGGACGGAATCGAGTTCACATTAGGGTCGAATCAAAGTAAAAAATCTGCTATTTTGGTACTTTGAAAATGGTTGCTATGGTTTCCATAGACCGTTAGATTAGATTAAATCCGTTTTGACATTATTTCCAAGGTTGCCTTGAAGATATTGCTACGTAGCAATAAAACCGCCTATTGTATGTCTGCTTTTTTTGCGTCTTTTCTTTTTTTTTCAATAAAGTTTATTTAATTTTATTATTGTTATTATTTCGAGCTAATGAGAACTCGATTCCGTCAAGAGTCACCCCTCAGGAATGATGAAGGCAAAGCATTTGCCCGTTGTTCATAAAAAAGGTGTACTATCATTGGTTACTCCCAGTGATAGTACACCTTTTACTACATAACTGATGTTATTATTATTAGTCAATTCATCTGATATTACAGGGAAAAACAGCGCTGTCCGCTGAGTAAAGACACACCTTCAGTGTGATAACAGGATAACAGGTTCCCCATATTTAGAAGTTTCAACGTCACAATGACGTCGAAATAGTATATAGACGTCACTGTGATTAATGTAATTATAGATGATGAGAGATTTCTAACCGATCTTAAAAAAAATATCCGCGATAGAAACCATTATCGCACTGCAAATTAAGACTAATAATTCTAAATCACGATACGTCATGACAAAACCTGATCTGGTGAATGCGGTTAACTTATATACCGGCGCGTGCTACTCCTAATTCATTCTACATCGCAACTAAGTACGTACAACACTAAGATGTTCAAGTTCGCTTTGATCCTGTCGTCGGTGGTCCTCGCGACCTTCGTGGAGTCGAGGACGCTGTACTACCCTGACACGAAGGACCCGAACGCGATAGTCTTCGAAGAACCGACGAATCACATATCTGACGTCATTGGGAACGAAGTCGACCGGGATTATTCTAAATTTAAAGTCGACCCGGATTATCCTACACTTATTGACCAGAGGATGTATAAAGACTGTCCGCCAGGCTACGAGATGATTGGACAGATATGTTTTCCTGATTGATTATTAGTTTCTTATATCAGATTTGGATCGTAAGTTGACCCAATCAGGGTGCTACAAAAATATCAAGGGGTTTTTTTTATAAATCGTGTGTAGAACGAATTATGTACTCATTCTTATTGATATATATTAGGCATGCCTAATATTAATAAAGAAAATGTTTAATTAACCATCTTGAATTTCATTCATTCTCTCCTAATACACAATCCTTTACACATGATGAGACTTACACTCTCATTGTAAGACGTCTCTCCATAACTTCCTCGATATCACTCAACCTCATTCGAGGAAATCGGTATTCATAGTTGCAAAATACCTCTACCAATCGGTTTTTTTTAAATACCTATAGGTAAAAGGCGCATGACTACTATCTCGCCTGATGGTAAGCGAAGATGCGATCTAAGGTGAGATACCTATTCACTCGTGACTTGTAGACCCTCAAATTGTAACTGTCAGAAAACACAGACTGGCAAACAGTTCCACTCTTTAGCGGTACGGATGATAAAAGTCGAATCGAAACGCTTATTTAGGTATATCGAATATGATAAAATAAATGCAGTATTTTTTTTAAATCAGCGTTCCTTTCCTGCCACAATTTTGTTATTTGTTCTTTGTGCTTTCGAGTACTGCACATTCACAAGACTGCTGCTATTTTTGTAATTCTAAACATTAAATCCACGTTACATGTCTCTTGATGTTGTTTTAAGCAGTATTGGATTGGAATGTCCTTGGTCATATTTAAGCAGCATTTTTGTGCAACAATTATGACGAGGCTGATTCTGAAGTCAGTTCGTGTGGGATCCAGGGTCAAAAAAGTTTCTTAAATTGTATTTCGTGATGTATAAGTTTTGAATTTTTGTCATACGAATCCTCAAATGTTTGTTTCTTAATCATCCCATAGGTGATGCGTCTGTTTTCTTAAAAAGCCGCTTATAAGTAACCACATTTTGTCGATGGTCGCAGTTGAAGGTCGTCGTTCACAATTTGCGACATTCAGTGGAACACGTCCTCAACTATATATTATTATTCATTCTCATTGTGCCGAGATAGGACGCTATCCACCCAAAAGCATTTTACAGCAGCAATCGAGCTGCAAGACTGCTGCTGCTGCTGCAATTATGTGGAGAAACAGCACTTAAAATCATAAAAAGTTATCTGGCTGAAAACTTTACGCATCAATTCTACGAGTATTTTCACTACAAATGACGACCTTCGATGAGAGATAAAAAAAAATACATTTGATTTTACCAAAAATCTATAATACAAAAATGAAAACTATTAAATATTAGGTAATTTAATATGCTAACAATATAAAATATAAATATTTTCTTTTTATCCAATTAACTGCATAATAAAAATTAAAATAATAATTTAAATTCATAGTACCTTATAAAAATAATCAAATTTATAATTAAAATTTATAGTGATAATAATCTAATTCATAAATAAAATTCATCAGCGCAGCGGTAGACTAACGGTCTGTAGTTATCTGTTGTTAAGTTTAGTTAAAAATCGAGTCATGAGGCCCGTGGCACAGTGGTTCGCATGACCAAACATAAATTTACTATCTCGAGCTCCTCCGTGATTCGGAACGCACGTTAAGCCATTGGTCCCGGCTGCATTTACAGTCGTTAAAACCCTCCAACTCGCATTGGGCCCGCGTGGTGGGTCATCTATTCTTCTTATCCATCCTTAAGGAAGACCTGTGTCCCAGCAGTGGGGATATTAAAAATGGCTGATACTACGATTCATTAGAAATTATCAGAAAATGTTAAGGAAAAAGTGATAAAATTCCCTGCTATGTCGTGTCTGCCTGTTTTACAATACTTTGTCAGATGTATAAAATTATGAACAGTCAATGGTAATTGGTGGTAAATGTGGTAAACAATCAAATTTCAAATTTCTTCAGTCAATTCCGAATTCAACGACTTACGTCTAAATTTCATGGTCGAGTAGAGATATTTGTCACTTTTGTAAAGACTTACCTGCTGTTGACCGTACATGTTTGACCTTAAGCGAACAGTAATTAAACCAAAGCACATCTTTGTATTCTTCTCTTCTTAGTAGAAGAGGTATTTTTATGGAACTTCTTAAAGACGTTGCATAATGAAAATGTAACTACCACATCCTGTACTCTTGGAGTGGAGAAAATTCAGGGAAATGCATTA
This sequence comes from Chrysoteuchia culmella, assembly GCA_910589605.1. NCBI lineage: Eukaryota > Metazoa > Arthropoda > Insecta > Lepidoptera > Crambidae > Chrysoteuchia > Chrysoteuchia culmella. The sequence continues at coordinate 17,837,338 of OU342653.1, forward strand.
AAAAAGGCAGAGGTTAGTGAGTACATGATATACAGTACCTAAACACATCGCAAATCCTAACTAATATTATAAATAAATGCTACAGTGTGTTTGTTTGTCCTTCCTTCACACCAACTGAGTAACCAATCGGCTTGATTTTGGCATAGAGTTAGTTGAAAGGACGGGACGGGACAGACGTTTAATACCGATATTCCCACGGGAACGGAAGCACGCGGGTGAAACCGCGGGCGGAAGCTACTCAAAATGTAAATGAGTCCACCAAACTTGGACTGCGGTGTGGGCAGCATCCGATGTAATTATAGAAAAAATTGCTCAAGTTTTAAATTTGATATCCTGTCTGGCATACACGTCAGAGTACTAACGTCACAGTTAGTGTACGTCAAGCCATCAAAATTAAAACTGTGCATCAGTTGCGGCGATATATCCGGCCAGTGGTGGATAGTGGATACACGTCATATTGATAGCGATCACGATAACTGGCAAGATGCACATTAGTTAAGCTATTTTAAGACGCAAGTCTAGAGCATATCAATTTTCTATACCTACATCGTCTGGTACAAGGTTTTTTTTTGAGAATAATTAGGAAAACAAAAGTTTGGCCGTAAATGGCTTACTCACTAAATTAAAACCGCTTTTTTTATAAATATATTAATATATGGGGTTCTAAAAAGGGCGATAACGCAATACTGCTAAGTGAATTCCCTTACAATTCATTTATCTGTTTATTTAGTTGGAGTTTGAGGAGAAATTGCTTTTAATTTTTTACAACTTTGCGATGGAGACTGAATTGTGAGAATCTCGTGCCCAATAAAGTATTACAAAACCAGAGGGTCTAAAAAGGGCGCTAAAGCAATATTGCTAAGTGAATTCCCTGACAGTTCATTTATTTGTTTATTTCCTATGGAATTTGCTTTAGTAAGTTTTCTTGCCTTCTAATATTATAAATGTAAAAGTTTGTTTGTTTATTTGTTACTCTTTCATGCTTAAATACTGATCGGATTTGGATGAAATTTGGCACTAAGATAGTAGATAACCTCGAGTAAAACATAGGATACTTTGTATTTCGATATTCCCAAGGAAACGGAGACCACGTGGGTGAAACAGCGGGCGGCTTAGAGACGACGTTATGTTAGAGAAACAGAAATGAAAGAGACGACTGTTGATTAAACACTGCTTTATTAATAATAGACATGCCCAATATACATATACCTATGAATAGGAATAACCATATTAACATTCCTTTTAGACACGTATTATAAAAATCGCTTAATATTTGATTGATCCAAAACCGATAAAAGGAACCTCATCCCTTAATCATCAGGAAAACACACCTGGCTCACTATCTCGTACCCTGGCGGACAGTTCATAAACATCATCGGTTCAATAAGTTTAAAATACTTCGGGTCGACTACAAGTTTAAAATAATCCCGGTCGACTTAGTTCCCCGTCACGTCAGAGATGTAGTTCGACGGTTCTTCAAAGACTATCGCGTTTGGGTCCTTCGTGTCAGGGTAGTACAGCGTCCTCGACTCCACGAAGGTCGCGAGGACCACCGACGACAGGATCAAAGCGAACTTGAACATTTTAGTTGTCCGTATCACGTTGCGATGTAAAATGAATTCTGTAGGAGATCGTACTACACGTCCAACACAATTAGGCGCATGACAGCTATGAAAAACATAAAATAATTCATAAAAAACAAAACTTCAAGAAGCGAATTTCAATCAGTTAATCACTGGAGTGCTAATCAATAAGTTAATAGGGTAAATGTAATGAAAGGGGCGGGGTGCGGACTTTAAAAATACGAAACTGCATTTTTGTCATGCGCCTAATTGATTTAGTCGTGTAGTACCCATACAAATAAAAAGATGATTATTACTAGGTATTTGTCAAAATTCAATCCGGTCTCAATGGAGTCAGTAAGCAATTGTAATGCCCATATACGATATTAGTTGTCTATTTATTCCCTGAAATATTTTTCGCTATGTATGTATTAACGAAAATGTGCTTTTATCTATAACGAAATCGATATTATAAGGATCGGAAGCCTCTGTGGCGATCATACCACGGCAGTATGCCATGTATGTCTCGACAAATTATAATATTAAAGACATTTTAGACATGAGATCTTCAGATTCCTGATTATTATTAAGTTGATTATTCTAATAAGGAAAATTAATATCTAAAATTTTGTTTTTTTTTATGTTACAGACCAAACCATATTGGGATCAGTGTTTCTCCCAGGATGGGTAAGGATTAAGGGTCTAAAAGGTTTATTTTTACTTTTTTTTTTTCTGATTAATTTTAATGAATCTATGTTTAACTAACGGACCCGGTTTATAAGGTAAGTCTAGAACCGGTAACGCCGTTTGTCCAAGCCGTCGTCGTCGTCACCGGGACGTCAACGAGATGACGCCGCCGCCGAGGACCAACTATCTCGTTTTTTTTTATATTTTTGCATTCACAATGCTATTTTTATGTATAAACGGCCACCCGCGGGTTCACCATCGTGGTTTCCGGTCCCGTGTGAATATCGGGATAAAAAGTATCCTTCGTTTCTTCTAAGCTATCTATACTATCTCTGTGCTAAATATCGTTCAAATCCGTTCTGTATTTTTTGCCGTAAAGAGAAACAAACATCCACCCATTTTTATATTGTTGTATGAAATATAGTGAGAGGCCGCTCAAGCTCAAGGCCGCCTCTGTGGTCTAGTGATAACATCACCGGTATCAGACCAAAGGAGCTCCTGCCTGGATTCGATCACCAGTGGTTGCACATATTGCATTCGGTTTGGTTGGTGGAAGGAAATGTAAATACGCCAGCCTCGCTATAACCATCTTATCTAAGTCTGATACTATAACAATGTTTTCAGCATTGTGGTGAAAGTAGTGGTTGAGGATACCGGTAGAGGCGCGCTTCCTTCCAACTTCAGCTTTTTCATTACTTAACAGCTGCCCATTTGATTTGGACGGAATCGAGTTCACATTAGGGTCGAATCAAAGTAAAAAATCTGCTATTTTGATACTTTGAAAATGGTTGCTATGGTTTCCATAGACCGCTAGATTAGATTAAATCCGTTTTGACATTATTTCCAAGGTTGCCTTGAAGATATTGCTACGTAGCAATAAAACCGCCTATTGTATGTCTACTTTTTTTGCGTCTTTTCTTTTTTTTCAATAAAGTTTATTTTATTTTATTATTGTTATTATTTCGAGCTAATGAGAACTCGCTTCCGTCAAGAGTACTATCATTGGTTACTACCAATAATAGTACACCTTTTACTACATAACTGATGTTACTATTATTAGTCAATTCATCTGATATTATAGGGAAAAACAGCGCTGTCCGCTGAGTAAAGACACACCTTCAGTGTGATAACAGGATAACAGGTTCCCCATATTTAGAAGTTTCAACGTCACAATGACGTCGAAATTGTATATAGACGTCACTGTGATTAATGTAATTATAGATGATGAGAGATTTCTAACCGATCTAAAAAAAAATATCCGCGATAGAAACCATTATCGCACTGCAAATTAAGACTAATAATTCTAAATCACGATACGTCATGACAAAACCTGATCGGGTGAATGCGGTTAACTTATATACCGCCGCGTGCTACTCCTAATTCATTCTACATCGCAACTTAGTACGTACAACACTAAGATGTTCATGTTCGCTTTGATCCTGTCGTCGGTGGTCCTCGCGACCTTCGTGGAGTCGAGGACGCTGTACTACCCTGACACGAAGGACCCGAACGCGATAGTCTTCGATGAACCGACGAATCACATATCTGACGTCATTGGGAACGAAGTCGACCGGGATTATTCTAAATTTAAAGTCGATCCGGATTATTCTACACTTATTGACCAGAGGATGTATAAAGACTGTCCGCCAGGCTACGAGATGATTGGACAGATATGTTTTCCTGATTGATTATTAGTTTCTTATATCAGATTTGGATCGTAAGTCGACCCAATCAGGGTGCTACAAAGATATCAAGTGTTTTTTTTATAAAACGTGTGTAGAATGAATTATGTACTTATTCTTATTGATGTATATTAGGCATGCCTATTATCAATAAAGGAGTGTTTAATCAACCGTCTTGACTTTATTAATTCTCTCCTAAACACAACCCTTTACACACATGATGAGACTTACACTCTTAAGACGTCCCTCCATAACTTCTTCGATACCACTCAACCTCATTCGAGGAAATCGGTATTCACAGTTGCGAAATACCTCTACCAATCGATTTTTTATTTATTTGCAAAAAAGAGTGCGGCACGCCAGAGGATATAGGTAAAAGGCGCTTGACCACTATCTCACCTGATGGTAAGCGAAGATGCGATCTGGGGTGAGATACATATTCACTCGTGACTTGTAGACCCTCAAATTGTAAGTGTCAGAAAACACAGACTGGCAAACAGTTCCACTCTTTAGCGGTACGGATTATAAAAGTCGAATCGGAACGCTTATTTAGGTATATCGAATATGATAAAATGCAGTCATTTTTTTTAACCAGCATTCCTTTCCTGCCACAATTTTTTTTATTTGTTCTCGCTTTCGAGTACTGCACACACACAAGACTGCTGCTATTATTGTGGTTCTTAACAATTAATCCACGTTACGTGTCCCTTGATCATGTTTTTTGGAATGTCCTTGGTCAAATTTAAGCAGCATTTTTGTGCAACAATCATCACGAGGCTGATTCTGAAGTCAGTTTGTGTGAGATCCAACGACAAAAAGTTTCTTAAATTGTATTTCGTGATGTAAAAGTTTGAATTTATTGTCATACGAATCCTCAAATGATTGTTCCTGAATCATCCCATGGGTGATGCGTCTGTTTTCTTAAAAAGCCGCGTATAGTTAAGTATCACATTTTACTCGATGATCGCAGTTGAAGGTCGTCGTTCACAACTTGCGATATTCAGTGAAACACGTCCTCAACTATATTCAGTAAACTACCCTCTCATGCCGAGATAAGGTGTTTTCCACCCAAAAGCATTTTACAGCAGTAGTCGAGCTGCAAGACTGCTGTTGCTACTGCAATCATCGGGAGAAACAGCACTTACAATCATAAAAAGTCATCTGGCTGAAAACTTCACGCATCAATTCTACGAGTATTTTCACTACGAATGACGAACTTCGATGAGAGATAAAAAAACAGATTTTACCAAAAACCGTTTTTAATTAAAACTGCAAAAAAAGAAAATATACAAAATACATGATTCACATTTTGAAAAATTACTCAATGTACAGAACAGAGTGCAAAACTTTTAGTGTGATTTCTAGTGATAAGCCATTTATGATGTATGCTAAGCTAACTCGTCATACACTTAAGCCTGAAAATCAAAAAATATAAAAGACATGACCTATTAACCCAATGCAATGCCGCAGTGGTTAACCAATGGTCAGCTACGGAATGGGTGACCAATTTACCTCCATAGTTCGGAAGACACCAAACCATTGATCTTGGCTGCATTTGTTACTAGTTGTTACCACCGATCAATCCGCACTGGGCTCGTTCGTTGTGCGTCATGCATGACCCATGAATAGGTTATGGATGGCCCATTTTCCTTATCTATCCATAATATACGCACACTGACGTGCAAACTAATACTGTTTTTAGATTAAGCTTTTTGGGGACCCAGCCAAAATTTTTGATCCATGCAATTTTTTAAATATTTGAGTAAACAAAGTATCGTAAAAGGTCCAAAGGATGACATAAATATTAGTCAAAAGCTAATACATGGGAATTTAACTTAGAAAATATAAGTACATGAAAAAATTCGGTTTCGAATCCCGTCAGGGCGACATGAGACTAGTTGCTTTTTTCTGGTATATTTTCTTGTTTAATATTTATTATATGAAAAAAACAACACACACCTACATTTACTAGAACCACCTCGTCGCCCGTTGGACAATCGGACCGTGCTACCTCGAGGCCGCCATCTCGTCTCGTTAACCCCGGTGACGGCGCCGTGGGTGGTGGACGAACGGCTTGTGGTTATCTGTGGTTTAGTTAAGTTAAAAATCGATTCATTAGAAATAATCAGAAACACTACAGCAAAAGGTAATAAATTCCCTGCCATATCGTGTACCTATGCATGTTTTACAGTAATTTGACAGATATACATAATTATGTATAGTTAATGGTAACTACGGTTTATACAATATGTCAAATTTCTTCAGTAAATACCAAACTCTACGGCTTACGTCTAAAGTTCAAAGTCGATTACAGAAATTTGACAGTTTTGTCAACTGTCCTTCAAGACTCACCTGCTGTTGACCATACATGTTTGGCCTTAAGCGAACAGTTATTGAAGCAAAGAATCTTTGTATCCTTCTCTTAGTAGAAGAAGTATTTTTATGGAACTTCTTAAAGACTACGTCTTTAAGCATGATGAAAATGTACCAAATACTCAGTATGCCTAAATGCAGGGAAATGCACTAAAAAAGAAGAGTTTAGTGACCACAACATATACTAACAGTACCTAAACACATCGCAAATCCTAACTAATATTATTAATAAATTCGAAAATGTGTTTGTTTGTCCTTCCTTCGCACCCTAACAAAGCAACCAATCGACTTGATTTTTGGCATAGAGTTAGTTGAAAGGACGGGACGGGACAGACGTTTAATACCGATATTCCCACGGGAACGGAAGCACGCGTGTGAAACCGCGGGCGGAAGCTACTCAAAATGTAAATGAGTCCACCAAACTTGGACTGCGGTGTGGGCAGCATCCGATGTAATTATACAAAAAATAGCTCAAGTTTTGAATTTGATATCCTGTCTGGCATACACGTCAGAGTACTAACGTCACAGTTAATTATGGTAAATTTTAAATAGAAAAATATTGGAAAAAATTAACTCTGCCACAAGTGAATTCTCAGACGGGAATTTACCATAAGTATAAAAATAGCATTGATAAATGCAAAAATTACAAAATCATAAATTATTGGCAGTTGCATCTTAATCATTCGTTAAACACCTGAAAAGATGTTTCTTTCGAATGCAAGGATATTCCTAGCATTGATGTAACAACGCTGGCCTACAGCGTATTAAAAATATAAAAGTATTGGAGAATTTCGACGGTGGTTCGCAAGTCTCGGTAGCTCAGCGGTTAGAGCATTGGACCGGATTTCCAAAGGTCGTGGGTTCGATTCCCGCCTGAGAATTCACTTGTGGCCGAGTTAATTTTTTCCAATATTTTTCTATTTAAAATTTACCATAAGTATAAAAATAGCATTGATAAATGCAAAAATTACAAAATCATAAATTATTGGCAGTTGCATCTTAATCGATCGTTAAACACCTGAAAAGATGTTTCTTTCGAATGCAAGGATATTCCTAGCATTGATGTAACAACGCTGGCCTACAGCGTATTAAAAATATAAAAGTATTGGAGAATTTCGACGGTGGTTCGCAAGTCTCGGTAGCTCAGCGGTTAGAGCATTGGACCGGATTTCCAAAGGTCGTGGGTTCGATTCCCGCCTGAGAATTCACTTGTGGCCGAGTTAATTTTTTCCAATATTTTTCTATTTAAAATTTACCATAAGTATAAAAATAGCATTGATAAATGCAAAAATTACAAAATCATAAATTATTGGCAGTTGCATCTTAATCGATCGTTAAACACCTGAAAAGATGTTTCTTTCGAATGCAAGGATATTCCTAGCATTGATGTAACAACGCTGGCCTACAGCGTATTAAAAATATAAAAGTATTGGAGAATTTCGACGGTGGTTCGCAAGTCTCGGTAGCTCAGCGGTTAGAGCATTGGACCGGATTTCCAAAGGTCGTGGGTTCGATTCCCGCCTGAGAATTCACTTGTGGCCGAGTTAATTTTTTCCAATATTTTTCTATTTAAAATTTACCATAAGTATAAAAATAGCATTGATAAATGCAAAAATTACAAAATCATAAATTATTGGCAGTTGCATCTTAATCGATCGTTAAACACCTGAAAAGATGTTTCTTTCGAATGCAAGGATTTTCCTAGCATTGATGTAACAACGCTGGCCTACAGCGTATTAAAAATATAAAAGTATTGGAGAATTTCGACGGTGGTTCGCAAGTCTCGGTAGCTCAGCGGTTAGAGCATTGGACCGGATTTCCAAAGGTCGTGGGTTCGATTCCCGCCTGAGAATTCACTTGTGGCCGAGTTAATTTTTTCCAATATTTTTCTATTTAAAATTTACCATAAGTATAAAAATAGCATTGATAAATGCAAAAATTACAAAATCATAAATTATTGGCAGTTGCATCTTAATCAATCGTTAAACACCTGAAAAGATGTTTCTTTCGAATGCAAGGATATTCCTAGCATTGATGTAACAACGCTGGCCTACAGCGTATTAAAAATATAAAAGTATTGGAGAATTTCGACGGTGGTTCGCAAGTCTCGGTAGCTCAGCGGTTAGAGCATTGGACCGGATTTTCAAAGGTCGTGGGTTCGATTCCCGTCTGAGAATTCACTTGTGGCCAAGTTAATTTTTTCCAATATTTTTCTATTTAAAATTTACCATAAGTATAAAAATAGCATTGATAAATGCAAAAATTACAAAATCATAAAGTCACAGTTAATGTACGTCAAGCTATCAAAATCAAAACTGTGCATCAGTTGCGGCGATAAAAATTACTGTGACGAACCTTTACAAGCCAGTGATGGATACACGTCATATGCACGGACTGCCCGTCAGGCTTCAAGACGGTTTTATTTTTCTTTTTCTTACGATTACTTAATAAAAGCCATTGCATCTTCGATCTTTGATCTTGTAGGTATGTCTATACAGAGGGTTTTCTGATTTTTATGAAGTATACCTAAAAAGCGGTTGAAATGAATAATAGAATATTAATAGGTATTTCATTTGAATAATAAATTATATCTATAACCATTTCTACTTTCCAAGAAAACGTTCCTCAAAAAATCTCTACTGATCAACCGGGAAGTTCCCTGACTGTAAGTTTCAGAATTTCAATTTTAAGTTATCACAAAGAAGGGTTGTTAATGATGTGTGTGTGTGTGTGTGTTAGTGAACCAAAAATTATGGTTTTGATTTGACCATCATACGTACATCACATTTTCAGTTTATAGATCATTTGTAAAATAAGAAACAAGGATACCTGGAGCTCTATTTTTGATTCACTCGGCTCGAGGATTCTGCTGATTTACGTGCGACGTTTGAGTTTCCGTATTCCGTAAAAGCGACCTTGCCCGTATATACGAAATACATACGAAAAAGTAAGTTGGCGGTATAATAACATGTGGAGCGAATCGGTAATATGAAAATATTTTTAATAATTTTGTTTTTGGGCAAATCGAGATTTTTTCGTGTAAGGCTAAACTCAGTGGGGCGAATGGGCAACAAATCTTTGTTATGCCTAAGAGCGTTTTCTCATCACCCGATCAGATATCGTGTGTCGGAGCCGACACCGATATCCGAGGCAAGTAAAATGTATGAGGTACCTGCCTTTTACATCATCCGATCCGATATCGGATATCGGCAGTCGGCGGCGATATCGGGGTAGGTATCGGACGATAATGTTTGCCGTAATTTTTGTTTTCCTATTGTAACACTGTAAGTGAAAGGATAAGTTATCCTGCTTTCCTTTTACTTCCACATTTTTTTTGTGACTACACCTAAACTATCATCTTTCAGATAAAAAAGTTATTAAATCGGTTGACAACAGCCGAAAAGTTATGGTAAAACATACAAAAAACCATTGACTTGAAAACCTCATTTTTTAAGTTGATTAAAAAGACTACTGATATAACATAATACAGATAAAACCTATTTTATAATACTAGTCAGTTTTCATTTAGTAAAAGCAGAGTATAATAAGGAAGACGAGTTATATAAACTGTATGGTAAAAGTAAGCATAACTTATCACTTATTATGGCGAAACATTTATATCGGATACGTCTTACGAAACTTAGTCCAAGTGAGGATTATTTTGAGTTTAGAACAGGAATGATAGAGACGACGGTTGATTAAACACTGCTTTATTAATAATAGACATGCCCAATATACATATACCTATGAATAGGAATGAGCATATTAACATTCCTTTTAGACACGTATTATAAAAATCACTTAATATTTAAACGATCCAAAACTGATAAAAGGTACATCATCCCTTAATCATCAGGAAAACACACCTGGCCCACCATCTCGTACCCTGGCGGACAGTCCATAAACATCCTCGGGTCAATAAGGTTAAAATAATTCGGGTCTTCTACAAGTTTAAAATAATCCCGGTCGACTTGGTTCCCCGTGACGTCAGAGATGTAGTTCGTCGGTTCTTCGAAGACTATCGCGTTCGGGTCCTTCGTGTCAGGGTAGTACAGCGTCCTCGACTCCACGAAGGTCGCGAGGACCACCGCCGACAGGATCAAAGCGAACTTGAACATTTTAGTGTTGTCCGTACCACGTTGCGATGTAGAATGAACTGGGAGAAGCACGCGCCGATATATACCTTGCCGCACTCAAACCTGGTCTGATCATGTTTTCTGATGACGAATCGTGATTTAGAATTATTAATCAACTAGCGGATCCTCGCGGTTTTACCCGCGTGGTGCCCGTTCCCGTGGGAATGTCTAGGAATTTTCTAAATCGGTCCAGTAGTTCCTGAGATTAGCGCGTTCAAACAAACAAACTCTTCAGCTTATAATATTATATAGTATAGATTTAATTTTTTTGCAGTGGCATAGGTTTCTATGGCAGTTATAGTGATTTAATTGTGTGACCAAAAATTTATCATCTCCAGCACCTCCGTGCTTCGTATTATTCCTGGCAATCTATACAGTATACACTGTGCGTTATTGTTTACATTCCCTTCAATTAAAAAACAATGGTCTTACAAAACTGACAAATTTCTCCAACGATTTTGAACTATACTTGGACGATTTTGGACTTGTCCGAATAGATTTGACTTATTGTATAAGCCGTAGTACCTATCCGTCTGTACCCATATTTTTTTGTGCTAACAAAAACAATAATGTAATAATTGAGGTCTGTTAAATTGATATTAACACGAGACATCTGCTGCTAGAAACACGTCTAGCTTTAAATAAATTTAAATAACTTTACATTCCATTGCTTGACTGAGCTAAAAGGTTTATTGATTTAATTGATAAAATGGCAAAAATATCTCATATACTTATTAATACAATAATACATATTTTAATAATTGATAGCGACTGCGTAATCACGTCGTTTGACGTGACAATGCCATTGTAGGTTTTATCAAATTAATCACAGCGACGTCTCTACGATTGCGACGTCATTGTGACGTTGAAACATCTTGGCTTGGAAAGCTATAGGTAACTCTTTAACCAGATATCACATGAACGTGTGTCTGTCCACCGAGGGTGAGAGGAACGGTGAGAGCGCTGTGTTACCCGTAATGTCAGATGTACAAGTATCATTGACTAGTTTAATTGAAAGTACAAGTGGATTTATAACATTTATAAACACAATAACGGAAAGATCCATAGCCTTCATTGTAACTGATGCTCAGAAATGATAAGGCTGAAGGTGGTGCGCCTCTACCCAAGCATTTTGTTATTATAGCATCAGACTTAGATAAGATAGTGATACCTAGCCAGGCTGACTTACAACAGTCCTACCAACCAACCAAATCGAATACAAAATGTACACCCACTGGGAAAAGAACCCGGGACCTCTTGGTCTGATACCTGGTCATAATCTTAACCAAATCCGTCGACAAGATAGCCAGATCCTCAGTAGTTGAGGATTCCGAGAGCAGCTCGCTTCCACATTCAGCCTTATGCCAGTATCATCAGGTATGATGCTAAGAGCGTCCCCGTTGTTCATAAAAAAAAACAATAATTGCAGCATTGTTGTGTACTGGCATTTAGAGAGTCAGTTCCTCAGTGGTTGAGGATTTTGGGAGAGGTGAGGATTCACCATCAGTCTTTAATAACGTCAGGTATAACGAAAGCTAACATCCCGATGTTCATAAAAAAAAATTGGATCACCTTTATCATCGATGATACAACTGACATTACGGGGAAAAACAGCGCTTTCTGGTCCTCTCCTCCTTAGTAGATACAAAAAAAAGAGAAACGTAATAGTATGCGATAACAGGATAACTAAAGATTTCCTTATTTCGTTGTTTCTATGCTACAATGACGTCGAAATTGTATAAAGACATCACTGTGATTAGTGAGATGATACAAATCATGTTGGCGTCAAACGTATTCACGCAGTATCACTGAATATTGAAAAGCCTATTTTTAAACATGTCTACCTTTTTTTTTATTTAGTGATAAGTTTGTCATTTTATAAATTTGATCAATTTACCTATTAGCATGTAGTTACATGTTAGTTACTTAGTTTAGACGTGCTGCTATCGGAAAATTACTCGTCCAAATATCAATTTAAAAGTAGTAATAATAGTACTACAGCCTTTGTTACTTTAACACAAAAGTTATATACAAGTAGGTACAAGAAACAATAACAGAACAAAAAGTAAGTGTATTAAAAAATATGTGTTCTAGTCAAAAATAACTATGGCCGCCATACGTTTTATAGCTTACTAAGATGAATGGAAAACCCTAAAAAGAAATATGTTTTATAAGTTTTATGTAGTCAAGATAAACGCTTTTCTTATGTCAATAATTTTGTCAAGACACATAAAGTGATCGCTGCAATCAATATTAAATTATTTTAATATTTTGTAAATTCCGCACCACACGGTTTTTCGTTACAATATTAATAATCAGTGATGAACTATGCAAAATGATATTTAGTAATTATATTTCATTGCCAATCCTCATATCATTTTGGATTATACGTCGTTTTAAAAAAAACCATATTTAATAATGATTTGTAAAACCCGAACATTCAAGGTATTACCAGATAAAACAATGATGATGAACTAGAAACTATGTTAATATGTCACGTTTTTCAATAACATTCCCAGTTTTATTTTTATTTTTAATTCATATAACTTTTTTTTTAATAATTAATAATGGAAATTGACGTAAGTATTAGTTTATTGTAGCCCAAATTTTTTGTTGTTCTATAAAGTGAAATTTACGTAACAAAATTAAAAAAAATTGTTTGAACACGATTATCCCTTGAAATTTCAAATCGAGAAAGATGAAAGTAAATCCCTTGTGAACGGTGAAAGGCGGCGCTGTTTTAAGCCTACGCATTCGAAGTGTTGGATACAAAAAAGCAACTTAACTTTAAAATTTAACTCGTACTTAATTATTTGGTAACACTTGCTGTAATTCTCTCTGTGATTTTGCCGCTCGAATGTAAGTCGCCTCGTAATTAAATCTTTTATTTATTTGGTCGGTTTGGGTGGTGGTAGGACTTGTGCTTAACCCGCCTGGCTAGCTACCTCCATCTTATCTAAGTCTGACGCCATAACAACAATGCTTTCAGTATTGTTGTGTTCCGGCAGTTAGAGATAAGATAACCAGTTCCTCAGTGGTTGAGGTTTCCGGGAGAGGCGCGCTTCCATCTTCAGCCATAACAATACTTAGCATCAGGTATGATGAAGGCTAAGCGTCTCTCCGTAGTTCATAAAAAAACCGGCCAAGTGCGAGTCGGACTCGCGCAACAAAGGGTACCGTACTATGTCTATAAAATCGGTAAAAAAATCACGTTTGTTGTATGGGAGCCCCCTTAAATATTTATTTTATTCTGTTTTTAGTATTTGGTGTTATAGCGGCAACAGAAATACATCATCTGTGAAAATTTCAACTGTATAACTATAACGGTTCGTGAGATACAGACAGACGGACGGACGGACAGCGGAGTCTTAGTAATAGGGTCCCGTTTTACCCCTTGGATACGCAACCAAATAAAGTAGGTAATCTTAATTCAACAAGAAGTCGCGAGCAAAAGCTAATATAAGGTAAACAGTTGACATTTTGCAGATGATCACTAAAATAAATGCTACACAGCGTCGTTATACTCAAGGTTACGGAGGGAGTTCCCTCGTATGTTAAACACGCAGCTCGTTTTTATTTATAGTTTTGATTTACTTTCATATTTTAGCGTATGTGTGCATTTTTCCTTAAGGTGGTACGACTTCTATACAAACAAACATTACACAATTATTGGTTCATCATACCTTAATAATTCATAAATACATGCGCAACTAAATCGTTTCAGTTATTTGTTTGCGTGAAATAATAAAAAAATTGTACATTCATACATAAAACACGAATATACTAATATTTTATAATTTCAATAATTCTACGTATGTGTGTGTGACTCATCGCATTTATATAGCTCATGTATGAAAGTACATTTTTTTATAATTTCGCGCAAACAAATAACTGAAACGAGTTGCACATGTATTTATGAATTATTAATGTATGATGAACCAATTAATGTGCAATGTTTGTTTGTATGGAAGTCGTACCACCTTAAATACAAACGTATAGAATAAAATTAATTAATTTGGCGACAAAAATTTTGTCACTGACGGAATTTTATTTAGCTATATACAGGGTGTTTTTATTATATGTTCCCAAACTTAAGAGGGGGGGTTGTGTTACGTGTTTAGAATAACACGAAGCGAGATAAATTTTTTTGACTCATTTTGTTCATTTGTCATCGTAGCGCTGCGATAAGCTGATAGCCCTGAGCCGAGCTTGGTGCACGCTCAATTGTTATTTTTACTATTATTGATATTATTTTAAGTTTGTTTTCTTTGTTTAACATTGCTTAGGTAGGTTTAATATCCAAATAAACGACGCTAACACTTGATAAAATAAAAATAAAAATTTGAAAAAAAAATTTTTTTTTACATTATTTTGTTCTAATCACGTAACACTACCTCCATCTTAACTTTGGACACAAAGGAAAAAAACACGGTATATAGCTAAAAAAAAATCCGTCAAAAACAAGAAAATATACTAGAAAAAGAAACAACTTGTCTCATGTCGCCCTGACGGGATTCGAAGCCGCATCCTTGGGAATCCAGCCCAATGCACTAACCAATTATGCTACCTATAAGGATTCGATTTTTTCCAGTATATTCACCTTTCTACGGTGTTGGTAATGTATTTTTGTATATAATTTGAATTTTATGTTAGTCCTGGCAATGTACCCCCTTGCCGGACTCATAGGGTTAAACGAATTTCAAGGTTATGGAACCTTACCGCCAGCCAATAAAGTAATATTGTAACACGCAGTGTATAGCTAGTTAGATACGCCTTTTAATTATCATTACTACAATCTTACTGATGGGGCAGCTGATGGTAGTTGTCTTTGGTAATACCCACCAAATATCAGATATAGAGGTCCCGGTCCGATTCGGTTTGGTTGGTGGTAGAACTTCTAAGTCCGCCTGGCTAGTTACCATATCGCCATAGCATCATTGTTTCCAGCATTTTTGTGTTCCGGCAGTTTAGAGATAAGATAGCCAGTTCCTCAGTGGTTGAGGATTCTGGGAGAAATTTGTTTCCACCGTCAGCCTTATATTGCTTAAATAACTTAAGCGTGCGTGAAAAAAAATAATATAAAAACCTTGAAAGAAAAATGTGGTGTGATATTTAACCACGTTTTAATGAACTACAACTTTTATTGTTTTATTTATTTAGTTATGTTTTTTGTTTTTCAGCAGCCTCCCATGACCATGTGAAACCTCGGGTGACCTCTGAGCTGTCAGGGAAAAAAACCTAAATAAATAACACATCGTTACACACAACAACATTTTGGTTTAAATTTCCTTTGTACAAAACCCGCTTTAATTTAATTTATATTTTATTTCAAGAAAACCATTTTATGCGAAAATTAGTTTTGTTTTATTTTTTAGTTCTTATACCTATTTGGAACTGTGGCATCTTAAATTATTTCTATAGCGAGAGGGAAGTCCCACCATTTATAGAATTTGGAATAATTTTGATGGTTTCTTTGAACATCAAACTTAGTCGCATTCTGATATTGTACCTAAGTATCTATCATTTCTCATTAACTAGCCATCCTAAGGCTGGTTGACACGGTGCGAGGTTTCAAACAAGAACAGCATGCCGCTTTCTCGAACGAGAAAACTAGCTTTCGTGAAGCGCACAAACACAACGTCGGTCGTTTTGTGTTTGAGCATGCATGCAAGCTTTTGAGAACAAGCTCCACGATGCAAGTTCATGCACGAGCATTTAATTTTCTCGTCCGTGCAATTGAATCGTGTCAACCTGTGGCGTCAACATACACATACGAAATTTAAGGTCAAGTTCTTATAAATTCAATACAATACAATACAATTGAAATCTTCCCTTTCACTTAAAACTTTAAAATCAGTAAACTTTTTTTTATCTGAAAGCCGAAATTAACATAATAACTTAATACAAGTAAAATGACATCTTAAAGTAACTTGTTTACTACTTGTTAACGAGAGGGAAACCGTTTATAAATTACTATTATATAGGTGCCTAACTAAAAAGTTAGTTCAGGATAAAAAAACTTCATACCTAAGCAAGTTCATTAAGTTCATTGATTTCAATTTACACATCATCATAAAAATGTTGTACCCATTTTGTAAAGTAGATACAGATTTTTGGCCGAATAGATTAATTAGTAAGAAAAAACAAACTCTACAAATAAGGAAGTTCATGAAGTTCATTGACATTATTTCGCAACATCGACACGTAAGTTTATTGATGAATCACTATTGCACAATATGACTTTGAAACAGTGATCGCGTGCTACGTTTATTTATCCTTGTATTACTTAATGATTGTTAAGATGAGTTATGTACAGTCATCAACATCTTTTTTTTTATGAACGACTGAGTCTCTTAGCCTTCATCATACCTGCTGTTAAGTGTTGATAAGAAGATGGAAGCGAGCCTCTCCCGGAAGAACTGGTTATTTTATTTTTAACTAACGGAACACAACAATGCTGAAAACGTTGTTGTTATGGCGTCAGACTTAGATAAGATGGTGGTAGCTAGCCAGGCGGACTTAAAACAAGTCGTACCACTAACCAAACCGAATACAATATGTACCCCCGCTGGGAATCGAACCCGGGACCTCGGTTGTACCACAAGACCACAGAGGCGGTTAAAATGATTTTATCAGGTATGAATTAATTAATTGTAGGATATAGGGGCTATGCAGCTCCAGTTGGAACTGTTGTAACTCGCCACCTTGTTATAGTATCTCTTTTAGCCTGGCGGCTTCCAAGAAGTCTAAAGTCTTCCTAGCTCCTCTGGCCGAATTATATGCCGGCCCAGGTGGATACTGCGTTTGTGTATTAGGGGTCCGCAGTCACATAGGAGATGTTTGGGTGTTTCTCTCTCTAATTCGCAGTAACGGCAAACGGCAGTGTCACTTAATTTCACTTAAATTCAAATTGGTGCCTTTTTAGTTTGCAGTGAGCAGCTGAGTTCTAGGAGTTCAGCACTTTGCTTTTGCGAATAGCCTTCGTTATGGGATTTGGCGTGTACTAATCCTGTAATCAGGGGTCTAATTATCTAATTTTAAAATCTAACGCAATTCTTTTCAATTCGACATTTGAAAGATATTTACATAATTCAGTCCGTCACTATTTGACATTTTAAAGGGATTGTGATCGGGACGCATTTTGAAAGGTATTGTTTGAACAAAATTGAACTGTCTAAGCAAAATGACAAACGAAAATATCTTTCAAATGTATGGAGAAGTGTCAAATGAAGTGTCATTTAAAACATAATAATAAAAGGGATTGCGACTATAAGTTACACAATTCCAAAAATCACAATCACAATACCTTTGAAAGGCATTGTGATAGATTTTGAAATTAGACAATTCGAGGGCAGGTATTACAAAACTGCCAATTTTAGTTAATTTACTTCAATCAAATTGTTTAAGGCCACCTGGCTGTTTTATGTTCCCATACACAACACGCATTTTGAATAAGTAAAACATGTCGAATTTCCATAACAAAAAAAAACTTATATATGACCACCCTTTTTTCTTGCTCTCGATCGGTTGTAGGGAACCGTAGTCAACCACCATCGTCGTCATCAGCCTGTGGTCCACTGCTGGACATTGGCCTCTCCTAGCTCATGCCTATTGTGGCGTTCATAGGAGGCTATTAGCCTACTGCTACCACACTGGCCAGACGGGTTGGTAGAAGGTTTGTTTCAAGTTTTCCTTCAGTCGCACAGGTTTTCAATGCGTCGACCCTCTTAGTCGACTCTTACGACATCCCAGGCATGTAAGGGAGTGGTGAGACATGTATTCTTAGGCCGTCACCACACGGCACACCATAAAGATAGTCAATTGTCAGTTTTGAGAAACCTTCGTCATTTGCTAGCAGAACACCGGTGTCCAGAGCACAATATATTATCCATGTGTCTCATAACACGGGGACTGAGAGGAATATTGGAAAAACAATTATGGTACTTACACTAATATATTAATAACAAGAAATAACCCATTTCTCCATTTCTTGACGACCTGTTTGGCGCAGGGGTACTAAGCCCACCTTCTGCGCCAGAGGTTCCGGGTTCAATCCCCGGACAAGACAAATATTTGTGTACATGAACATGTCTACTTGTCTTGGTCTAGGTGATTAATATTTACAAAAATATATATATATTATCTATGTTTATCCGATATCTAGTATCCATAACACAATTTCTTCATTAAACTTAACGTGGGCTAGATAATTGGTGTGTTTGTGTGCAATTATTTATGAATTTCTACTGGGGTTTTTTGTTTATCGACTTGCCCATGGACTATATATTGTGAAGTTTAAAAATTACTTTAAGAAGGATTAAAACCCATAGTTTAATTTCACGGTTATTAATCTGTTTTATATTTTTTACTGATTGAGCGAAATAATTGGATTTTTGCATTCAGCGTTTTTATTATAATATCAATCGATTAGTTAGAGCATTGGTCCAGACTCCCAAAGGTATTGGGTTTAAGGTCCATCTGAGCGACACGAAGACAAGTTGCTTTTTTTTTATTTGATAGAAATCCATATTTTAGTAGAAACAAAAAATATGTAGCATAATTCCGCAAGAAAAACTTACATGCAAAATGCACCGAGCAAATAAATGCAAATGCAACACAGTGACAGTCTCGGTGCTGGTATTGCACGTTCTAACAACTCCTGAAGATGCTCCGTGTGTGGGCGAAACACGTGTAGAGTAGTCGGTGAAGGTGCAAGGTGTGTCACTGGGCTGCATCTGCATTTATTTGCGGGCGGGCGGTGCATCTTGCATGTAAGTTTTTCTTGCGGAATCATGCTACATATTTTTCATTTTTGCTTTTTTTTTGAAAAGATTCTAGTTCTTTGTTATTTTATTATCCAAAATTAGGGCAGCATATCCTACTAATATTATAAATGTGAAAGTATGTCAGTTTGTTTGTTGCTCTTTCACACTAAAACTACTGAACGGATTTGGATGAAATCGGAGTGGTTTAAAACATAGGATACTTTTATCCCAATATTCCTACAGGAACGGGAATCACGCGGGTGAAAAACCTCGGGCGGCCGTTAATTGAGTAGTTATAAAATGTTGTTAACCGTAGGCTTAGCACCAGTAACTTTCGAGTAAGTATCGAGGAAGTAAATAAAAAAAAATCAATGAGATATTGAGCACTACATTTTCCTATTTTTTTTTTGATATAACGTGCTCGATACTTACTCGATACTATTTCGAAAGTTTTTTACCCTACATTACTCGAATGAGTCAAGTGCCGATGGTCAGTTTTACGAGTTTCCTCCTTGGACAGTCATCAGCATAGTCATCAGATAAACTTTTGGTAAACATTGATGATTAATTTTAAAAAGATTTTAAGAATTATAATTGCAATTCTTAAGTTTTAGAGGTGTTTAGTCGTTAAAAGATATTGTTGGCATTTAAATTTATTACTTAAAAAAATATAAATTACATAGGTACTCATATTATTATATACTACGTCACATAATCGCTTCTTATTTATATTTTTTATCGTTTAAGACCAAATACAGGACCAAATATATTAATAAATACTCTAGATTTTTGACATTGTATAATTTAAAACTTCTTATTTAATTTGCATTTTACAATGCTATTTTATATGATAAATCTTAAACAAGAAAATATACTAGAAAATAGAAACTTGTTTCATCTGACAGGATCCGGTCAGAGCGACATGCGACAAGTTGTTTTTTTCTAGTGTATTATCATTTTTTTTATCTTATTGGACATTTTATATGATCTCTAGATAACATATTGGGAAATTCGATGAAACTTCGGTAGTTGAAATATAATTTATACACCACCTGCATCTGGAGGACGTATTAAATGTTAAGTAAGTACCTATTCTTAATTTGAAAGTAAGCTTAAAATGTTCGGAGGGGGGAGCTAATGTTGTATGGAACTTCCCTTGGGGTAAATAGGATAACAATTAAATTTGGAACGCCAAATCAACAAAAACTTCTATCAAAAATATTTTCACAAAAAAACAAGGCTGTTCAAGGCAAAACTTTCTGGGCCCTGTTTTAGGTTCATTTGGACATCCGGACGACAGCCCGGGCTGCCATGGCGTGCTCCGAAGACGTCCGAACGACAGCCCGGGCTGTCGTCGAATCGCACTCGATTATATTCGCTATTATTTTAAAAATAAGACTACCTTCGGCCTGAAACAAAAACAATCCCGCAAGGCAGATCTCAGCGATAAAAAATCACGAGCGGTGTCAAGTGGCCGGCGCTTACGTAATTCGACGCGGGTGGTCCGGTTTCGGAAGGGTTAAGCTTGTCAACTATGCTTGAACATACTATTTTTGTCACTGATCCACGCAATTTTGACCTTTGTCATCAATGCAGAAGATAGGTTTTCTATAAAAAGCAATCATACTGTATAAAATCCTATTACGAACTCTTTCGATCATGTGAGAATTATAAAAGAAAAATAACTGTCGCTCCTCATCTTGACACATGCCAAGGATGCCAATAAAAAATGATTTTCTGATTACAAATGTGTCAGACCAAATATTTAAAAAACGCAAAATTGTAGAATTGTCGCACATTCCTATAGCACCAAATGTTTTATGACAATTGTAATCTTTATGAAACGGGGCCCTGGTCCAAGGAGTTTTTAACTATAAAATTGACACTTCAAAGAGAAGACTTTACTCCTATGAAAAATATTAACATGACAGTCATCTGTCAATGACAATTGTAATCTTTATGAAACAGGGCCTTGGGAGTTTCACCCGAGTTCTTTTCGTAATAACACGTGTTGTGAGGCTCCATTTTTAACTCAATCTACCGTACAATTTATATTACAAAACATATTTACTTGACATTGGCAAAATTCGCGTATTTAACGCGAGCACGCCATTGATTAAGAAAGAAGAAGAAGAAGAAACAGGGCCTTGGTCCAAGGAGTTTTTAACTATAAAATTGACACTTCAAAGATAAAGTCTCTTATGAAAAATATTAATATTGTCCGATTTGTGGATTTTTCTTGGTCCGGTCTGTCTTCGCCATGTTTCGACCCTTCACTCACTGAGCAAGTAATCACTACGTTTTTTAAGAGACGGCACTTCCATACAAGCCCCTAAACTGATTTATGAACGTAGTTTCTACCAACCTGAGTTTTTTTAAGAGGTACCAACATAACAGTGTCAGTTGTCAAAATGACAAGGGATTAGGGTTGCACCCTAACCCCTAAACATATACCTATCAATATCGATAAATGATACTTACACTAATATAAATGATCACATTCCACTCGGCAGTTCTTAGTTACCTATTAGTATAGTATTGCACAAATAAAACAAGGTTCCATATGATTCATGTATTTCTGATAAATCTGTAGGAATATTGGAAGGCAGTATCAGGAGGATGAAGCAGCCACTGATAGAAAGGACAATAGCGGTGAGCTCTTCTTCCGAACTGGATGTTATTCGCCCGGGTACCGGGATCCACCCAAAGCTGGTCTAGAAGTCTTCGTCCCATGACGGACATCTAAAATATAACAATATCGATAACTAATAACTTGACAATGACACAGCACTATGACAATATAGTATAAACTACAATATTGTAATTTTCATGAAATGATTACTTAAATCCATAATATTTACTGATAATACTATTATTATTAACATGTGTTTACTCAAATACACTTTAAACAATGTTTTTATTAAAACAATTGATTATATTACCTGTTCAGCTCAAGCGTAAGCGGGAATTTAGCCATAATATTACCTTGTTCAACCTTCTCACTCTACGGACACAACAAATTTCTCACATTCGCAAAGATTTGCCACCTTATGTATCTTTGTAATTAATAACATTATTAAAATTATGTAAAAATAAATTAAAAACTTGAGCAAAATATTACGTTATCACTGACAGATAAAGTTAAATTCGGCGGCGCGTCACATGCTGGCCCACTTCGCACATTCGCAAAGATTTGCCACCTTATGTATCTTTGTAATTAATAACATTATTAAAATTATGTAAAAATAAATTAAAAACCTGAGCAAAATATTACGTTATCACTGACAGATAAAGTTAAATTCGGCGGCGCGTCACATGCTGGCCAACATGACGTGACGTATAATACTGCTAAATTACGGTGTCGTTATAATACGATGGGACAAATCTATTAAACTTCCTTTTTCATTAGTCGGGTTTTTTCGTAATTTGATTTTGCTACAAACTACGTTCATAAATCTATATATTTTTCATTTTTGTATGAAGTGTCGACCCCCTGCCTTCACTACTGTCACTGCTTTATCCCCTAAGTAATTATTATTTTACAGACACAGGGAAAAAATATTATTTACAACTTTTTAATTTTGCATTTTACAATGCTATTTTTATGTGATAAATATAAAAAAGCAACTAGTCTCATGTATGTCGCCATGACGGGATGACATGAGACTAGTTGCTTTTTTCTGGTATATTTTCTTGTTTAATATTTATAAAAAAAATATTATTTTTATAAATATTTAGCAATGAGAATGATACATAGTTAATACGTAATTGTACGTTCGCGTTACAATTAAAACTTAATATTTTCCACTCCGACGAGAGCAGAATATGCTAAATGTATTTTTATATATTATCTCAATGTGTACCATGTTTTGGGAAATTAATCGATTATCAATTGTCTTACGAAGAAAAACATCATCCTTAGAAAATGTAGGTAGCCATAATGTTTATTTGATTTTGAGATAAGTTAGCCTATTCATTTGTTATCCGTAACACAGTTACGGAATATCTTTATCATCAGCCATATGAATATCCTGAGTGCTGAGACAGGCCTTCCTTATGTATGGATAAGGAGAATGGGCCTAACCTAACCTAACCCACCACGCGGGACCAATGCGTATTGGCTGTTGGTCCCGGCTGTAGTTCCAGTCGTTAAACCCTGCAAACTTAGCGTGCATCCGAAGCACAGTGGAGCTCGATAATAGTTATTTGTTATTCAAGGCTGGAAAGTTGGTTATTAGCGGCGAGTTACCTCTATTGAAACCTGAGCAAGTGAAGGATTCTAGGATTCCTGGAACCTAGGATTCTGGTTCAAAGACTGAATCCTGAGCAAAGCGAGGATTTCAAAGGTACAAGACGCTAAAAACTTTTCTGCCGAGAGCAATACACAATTGTTCACCTCACAACAGCGAGGAACATTTTATGGTTGTGTCCGCGGTCAACTTCCGGTAAAATTCTTTATAATAAAAGTTTAATCTAAATATACCTTATTATTGTTGTTTTAATGATATAAAAAAACTAAAATAATAAAATAGGGAGTATTATACCTAAATTCGGTAAATATTGACATTGACATGACGTACAAGACAAAGACAATTTAAAAATAAAGGTTTATGTCACGTTCCGAAATCCAATAATAGGTTGTGAAATCGAACAGAGCCTAATATAAAATTCTTATAACAAATAGTTTAATCTTATTGTTATTGTTTTTATGATTCAATGAACTATAATAATACCTACAATAAAACCAAAACGGAGTATTATAAAGTAATGTGTTGGCCAAGTCGATGTTTTTCAAATAATAATAATAATAAATATTTCTAACACACCAATAAACCTAGCCCCAAAGTAAGCACTGTAAGGCTTGTGTTATGGTATACTAGGGTAACGGATATAAATACATATAATTATACATATTTAAGTATTTATGTGAAGAAATATATATAAACGTCCATGACTCAAGTACAAATGCTCGTATTCAACATACAAACAATTGCCCTTACCGGGATTCAAACCCGGGACCTCAGAGTAGGTGACACCTTGAAACCGGTGTACGTACCACTCTACCACGAAGGTCGTCACATATTTTTCAATAAAAAAATAATAATTTTGGGGTTTACTATGACTGAAAAGAAGAAAGTTTATAGGTTTGATCATCTTATAACATAAAACGTTACATTTGGCATGTCATAGCTTTACAATGGAAGAATTACTCTTTATCTTAAGTAGGTACTTACTAGGAATCAGTCATACATTAAATAGGTAATTCTATGTTATAATAATGTATTATGGAACATTTGAAATCAATGTTTAATTAACTTGTCATAACTTACATGCTATCACAGTAGGTAGATACAATTAACTTGATAAATAAATTAATTAAAACAGCTAATAAATAAATTGTTATTTTGAAAGTCAGAATTGCAATTATAACTGTGTGCTCCAGGGCACTCGGCTAAATATATATTTTTTTTAGTTCGTGAACATTTCATAAATTGTTTTGAAGAGGTATTTTATAATAATTCAGTTTCGAATTATCAATGCTAATGGTCTTTAGAATATTAAAGTAATGGTGAATTTTGGTTTGGTTTCTCAGAAATTATTCTTAGAAATCTTAAGTATTTTTAAATTACGCATTCTCAACGCTGATTCCATAATAAATACTAATAAATATACTAGGAAGACCCACCTTAGAACAATTTGTGAGACACATATTTTTTCTAATAGTTTTCTTCTTTTAAATTGTCATTCATATTATTGTGATTGTCAATATCAATTGATTGAATAAGAATATAAATAATAACGATCATATTCTACCCTCACGGTTGTGTTTAAAGGAGTTTTATCTAAAACAAAAATGATGCAACCCAACAAACCTATGTCCCCAGTGATATTCGCAGTTCGATACCTATACAAAGGAAATGCTGAACGGAATCTCGAACAAAAGCCCATAACGTGAAGGAAAAAAAGCACCACGTTGATATTTACGTAGTCTGTATCACAGAATTCACAGATAACAGAACTAAAAGATTTCCCGAGGGTACTCGCGGTTAGAAGTTAGGTCGCCTTTCTTTAGTAGTTATCATTCCTGCGGTTTTTTTGCTCCTAACACGTTTGATTATGATAATGCACATGTACAGTAAAGTTAGGCCAGTTTTCTCATCATTGAAATTAAATCGTTTTATTCAATTTGAGGGTTTACCAACTCTTTTTTTAACGTAAAAGAAGATGCAAAATCCTAAGGTGGGAGACCTTGTAACGAGAATTTGAGCTGCATGAGCTCATTCCGCCAGCTCTTTTTGACCATCAGCAATCCAGACGTACTGCATGCTATCACCCTTACCCTGGTTGATATACCTCGTCTGCGTACAAAGCGCTTTTCTCAATCTTTTATAATGCGCACAGCCAGGGAGTGGAATTCCCTGGCATGCCTCTGTATTCTGTATGCCTACAACCCTGGTATATTTAAAGCTCGAGTGAACAGGCTCTTTTTTGACAAGCTCGCTCCATCTTAGGCCTCTTCTTAATCTGACGATTCAGAATTTAGACGAAGACTAAGCTTATTTAGTGTTAAAAGAAAAAAAAATTGGAACAATTTATAATAAATCCAGAAGTTAATTAACTATTTAAGTCTAAACATGTTTTATCTCTACATTTTTCAGACAGAACTTTATGTCAAAACATGATTACCTATTCCTCTAGAGCACTTACCAAAACTCGATTATTCCATTTTATATTTATTCAAAATATTTTATTGCTATTTTTTTAATCTTGTACACAGCAATGACTAATCTAGTTGTCTACAACAATGCAATAAAATTTCGGGTTAATTACATTGTTACATACCTAAAAATTCTCAAATTGTGCAAAAACAAAAATAGTGGAAAATTCAAGTTTTGATAAGAACCTCCTTAATTGTAATATTGTAATATATACTTACTACCATGTTAATTAAAATAGGTTAATATCTTGAATTTTATCTTACATCCGCTTGCGTGCGCTTTGAATTATAATGTCTATAATCTCAACATTGATAATAAATACTACAACCAAATTGTCGTAATATATAATTTGTTTTGTGTTTTTGCAATAATTGAATATTCGTAAGTGCTCTAAGAGTTTATGATCGCATTATAATTTTTTGAAGAGTTGAATGATATGAATCATTCAAATTCAATCATCAAAAAAAGATGTATATATTATGTTCTGATGACCATGAGGTCATCAGAACATAATATATACCTTTTTTTTATATATTTCGATGGGAGCCCCCTCTTTGTAGGCCACTTGAACAAAGTAAGCCAAGTCAAACAAAACTAACTATTTTATTACATTGGAATAGAATCTACATTCGTATAACACAAAAATCATGCGACGTGACAACCTACAAAAGCAAGTTCATTAGCTCTTTTAAAATTTACACTATACTATGATTCAGCAAGAAAATCATTCAAGAGGGAATCCCATTATTTTATTATTTATCATCAATATGGGAATTTTTACGGTAAGTGAGAGGCAAATGTCTAAGAATGTAAGGTCATAGTTGATCAAAATCAACGTTTAGTAAATTTGAAATACCTAACTGAACAGTTAGTCGTTTCGAAGTTTATTTTCTACATAAAATCTATTATTCGTTACCCTTTGTGGGCTATATTATCTAAGTAAAATAATCAAACAAAACCAACTTCTTCTAGATCAAACAGCTACCATAATCTGGATTCGTTTAATAATCATGCCTCATGCTCGTGAACAAAAACAAACGACATACGACGACCTACTAAAGCGAGTTCATTAGTTATTAAACTATTAATGATTCAGCAAGAATTCAAGAGGGAATCCCATTATTTTCTTATTTATCATCAATATGGGCTTTTTCGGTAAATTGGAAGGAAATATTTAACAATGTAAGGTCATATGTTTAAATTTTTTATCAAAATTAACGTTTAATAATCTTGAAACAATTGCAGTTAGACGTACAAAATGCCCCACAATATCCTTCATCGCACTTTTTCCAAGAAAATAACAACAGAAAAATATTATTCGTAACCCTAAAATGGGGCTTTGTGGGCCATTTGATCTAAGTAAACCAAGTCAAACAAAACCAACCACTTTTAGATCAGACAACCACCAGAGGGCCTACCGCCATCTCTTAGCGCAGTATTGTTTCAATCTTACCATGCTAATTCGTATTACGAATCTCCTCAAGTAAGCTTGTTTTTTGACGGAAGTTGTGTGGCGTCTTCGTTCAACCAACGCCTCCAAAGTGTGAAGTGTGTCTAAATGTGAAAACATCACTAAAACATAACGCAAACAAAACGTTCTTATGACATGATGGTTTCTATTAAATGATGGTAGGCCCGCTGAATATTGATGCGTATAACAATGATCAACAAAAATCATACGACATGATGACTTATTAAAGCAAGTCCATTAGATTTTTAAACTATACTATGAGAATATCACTCAAGAGGGAATCCCGTTTCGTAATTAACATAATAAAGGAAATTTTAACGTTAATTAGAGGAATTTCAAGTTGAGAACGCCTCAACAATGATAGAGTTCGAACATTTTGCTTTGAGTTGAGCGTGAGATGTTTCCAGTTTGAAACTCTCAAATTATTACAAAAAATATAATACGTAACCCTAAAATGGGGGCGTAAAAAATCGAAAGGACAAAGTCTCCGGTTGTTATCTGACGAGAGTATCCGCCCCTTTCATTAATCAGTATCCTTAATTATTCAAGTTTTGGGACTAATCTGCCGGCCAACAATTATAGCGGGCAAGACTAATGATTTGTTTGCGAAAAACCAACAGGACATCAACAAAAATCATAGTCAAAATATTTTAAGATCAGTTAGTCTAAGGTTTATGCTTAATTTTTTCTTATTTACTATATACACTGAATAAATTTTGATGGGTTTAAAAGACAGATCAAAATAAACTTTATTTAAACATACTTTTACCATTGAATGGTCTTATTTTATTATATCTAGGCAGGTAAAAGGATCTATAAGCGGTAGTATCCTTCTGCGAGGATGTTATCCTCCAGAAGGAGACAGCGGAGAGAGTTCGAGAGCAGGACGCCCATGCGGCCATTCTTCGCCGTAGGCGGCTGAGAGGAAGGAGGCGACGGTATGATCGCCTCATTCCCTAGGGAAACCTCGTTGGTGATGGTAGGTGTACTATCCCGGAGGATTCGCTGCTCCGCTCGCCTCTCTAGGGAGAGGTGTCGCCAGGAGGAGGCGCAGTAGCTGTGGGGGTTGGGCGGCGGGACGGGGAATCCCGTCGTCCAGCTAGGACCCCCCGTGGTGGATGGGCGCGCCAGGTGTTCCCGCGCGCCCAACAGTAGTGGTAGTCTGGGTCACTCCACCGACCCAGAGAGGAAGGCCCAAGAGGGCAGACGCGGGGCGGAGACCCGGTAGACTGCTACCCTTGCCCCGGTAGTCTCCGTCCGTACGCGAGGAAGGAACACCCAGGGGGTTTTAGTGGGTCCGAGTCCCACATAACCTCTCTGTCTCCCCGGACGGGGGGGTATGCGCGGGCATTTCCCCCTGGAAAAAAAAAAAAAAAAAAAAAAAAAAAAAGGTAAAAGGATCTATAAGCCTAGTAAGGCGGCTTTTATCGACAACTCGAAAACTTGTCACTGTCCCGATCACATCATAGCAGAGTAAGCGAGACAGCATGATGCGCTGTATCAAATTTTCCATACATAAAATTACTGTGTACTTTGAATAATTTGGTTGGCAATTATTTTCAACTAGAATACTTTTAAATTATTATAGCGAAATAAAACAACTTAAGCGGATATCAAACGCGCTATATTTCCACGAACTAAGTTGTAATTGTCCGTATTTTTAGGTATTTTAGGGGTTTTTTGATTTTTCGGCATTTCGGCAGATTTTGGCACCTTTACAGCTGCCGTGGTCACGGGATGACTGTGCGCGCCAAAACATAAGTTATTATTGCGAGTTCGATAGTTATTGAATTATTCAATATTTAGTCACCACTTGGAAATTAAGTAATCTCCCTGCATTTCTTACTGTTAGAAATGACATCATGTTTTAAAAGCTTGCTGGGGAAAAGGTAAATTTTTAGGTTTTTTACAAATTTTCCTAAAAGTAGCTAAATGCAGGGTAGATTTTTTTCTCTGTGTCGTTTTTCTAATAATAATAGGTATGACACGGTGGACAGTAATGGAAAATATATGCTAACCAGCCTTTAACTGCCTTAAATTCTTTATCATGTGAATTGTATGGTTTCCTAATTTATAATCGACCTGAAAAATCTTTTATATTGTAGTGCTTACTGATAAGTGTTACTGCACTTTTATTAAGCTTTGTGTAATTATTTTTAACTACACTTCAAAAAAGAGGAGATTCTTAATTCAATTGTATAGGTATATTTTTATTCATCAAGTATATTACCTTCTAGTTCTGTAGTTTCAGTACCTCAGCTGATTTCCTTATTCATCTGCTCATATCGCTCAAGATACCTTAGAAATTATTATTTTTAAAAATTTATTCATATCACTGATTATATAATTCTATACTATACTAATATCTATACATTTATATATTACGTTTTTCTACACTCAGGGGTATCTCCTGACGTATGCCTATAGTGTACGAGTACCTAGAGCTCCGACTCCAGTTTTGCAATCATTCCAAATTCACCTTTATCAAGATGTATTACCAATCAATTTATACTATGTCACACTTCGACACCCAGATCGACCCACGACAATAAATCAGAGCGGCCAGCGCCATCTTTTAAAATAAAATAAAAGATAACTTCCGACGTCGACCATCTATTTTCCCGCTAAATTGCTCGCCGCGTTCTATTGCCGAATTTTTCGATGGACACTTTTATTAGTAGTTTACATTTTAGGGTTAGGATTCCAGTTTCTTGATGAAGATATCGCACGTAAGTATGTTTATTCGTTAGCTAGAATTATCCTTACTGGTAGTCACCGACTCCAAAAAGTATATTTTTAAAACGGTTTTCGTTGTAACTACGGGGTTTTATTTATTTGTAATTTTTTGGTTTTCAATATTATTTTTTATATTTTGAAGTCGATTTTTTAATTATTATTTTTTTATATTATTTTCACTGATTACTCAAGATGGCTGAACCGATTTCAATAATTCAAACGTAACATCAGGTTTGTTCCCAAGTTGGCCTCTGAAATCGGTTTAGTGGTTTTCAGGAAATCTTGAAAAAACCGTTTTCCTCACTTGTTAGTTTCTTTATCTAGATGGCATAATACTTTATAGCTATACTTTATGTGGCTTATCAAACCTGATGTAGTGGGTGGGTCCCTCAAAAGCATGTTCACACACTGCAGACACAAACATGCTTTTGAGGGACCCGATGACTTGGGAACCTATTATCCATAAATAAAAGTCTTAACCCAAATCACGTACTGCAAGACTCAAAGATACGGCTAGCTCTTCTTGTAGATAAATATCAAAAAGTATAGGTGGAGATAACATATCTTAATTTTCTTTATAAAGGTGGAGGTCGGCCTGCTTTCGAAGTTTTCTTGGCAGCTTCTTTCTTCGAAGGTCCTCCCAATTTGTGAACTGCCAGTAGACTCATTAGTTTTCTCTTTTGTTAATAATAATTATTAAAAATAATAATTAAATCAAACTATCAAATCAATAAACTTTTCGAGGGTAGACTTATAAGTAGCCAGTAATCCCGTAACTACGGCAGCTGAAAATGTGCCGAAACGTCGGGAAAATCGAAAAACCCCTAAGAAGCCTAAAAATACGGACAATTAAACTTAGTTCGTCAAATACATATAGCGCGTTTGATATCCGTCAAAGTTGTTTTATTTCAATAAATTATTTTTACTGCCATAATTAATTAATCAAATAATTTGGTGTCAAAAGGTAACGAAAAACTGTGTACTATCGAATAAAAAATACACATTGAGATAATTTGTAAAAATTAATTGATATTCTTGCTTGTAAAGTGTGTCTAAAAGTTGATTGTAGATATCAGTAACAAAAAGGTATGTATAAAAAATTATATATTTAAATTTCATTATTCATTTCAGCGTTCAATTGTTTTTCAAGGTGTGTACTTATTATCTGAGAAGAAAAAATACGATAATGATAATATTTTTTTACTGAGAGAGAGCCTGTAAATATTGGTGTCCTTTATATAGGACAGTAGGATAATACCTAGTGCATTAGTTCACAAATTCTTAATAGCTTACGACATTCTAGACGCCCTCGAAAACTATTCAGATGGAGTGGTCGATTTCTGGAGTGGAGCTCACAACAAGGAGCTCCATGATATGGTTTTAATCCATAAGATTTATCCAGGTCTTATTGTATCAACGTTTTGGATTTAAGTCCTAAATCCAAAATGGAGATCGGTTTTTCTTTTATGTGTTGTCTGCAACCGTGTCTCCCATAATAAGGTACGAAGGCTTCGTCTACGCTATAGTGTTCATGGTGGGGAAAACGATCTATTTTCGTCATTAGGACTCATTTCATATTCTCCACTGTTATGTCTCCCCTAGTAAAGTCTTCTTGACGGCATACTTATTACTTTGAAACCAGAAGAAATATGACACTTGACGATAAAGTTTTCGACCCTCTCAATGAGACTTTTGCACTGTAGGCCATTCGACCATTGGTATCATCAGGTCCTGTGACTTCCAAACGTAAGAACGCCTACGTTTAGCCGGACGGCCTGACGTTTCCGCCTCCTCACCACCTTCGGATTCATTTTTTGCAGGATTTTCACCCTGAATATTTTTCCGCAAGTATTGTAACAACACATTTCTCTAACTAATGTATTCGTAGGGGCATTGTCTTCGTCTCCGTTTTCTGCATAAGTAGGATAAGTAGAGTTTAGGAGGAGATAGAATACTAAATCAATTATTTGCCCATCCTTAACCAAAACAAACTCGCTGTTGTCAATTTTAAAAAAATGCTTGACCTGCTGTAATTAATGTTATGTTGGAGTGTGTGTAAATGTTTTGATGCCTATCAAACATAAATAATAAATTTTTATTATCTTTTCATTTTGCAATTTTCGTTAAACTTTTTAGAGTCAATAGAGATAATTTCCTACATAGCTACATTTCATTTATGTCCTTTTCTTATAAGTAATTTACTACCGATTATCCTACTGTCCTACATATAGAACAGGGTTTTCCCTGAAAGCCATTGAGTCAAAAAAAAACAGCATTTTTTACATCTTACCTAATGCCTATATAACTAAAGAGACACAAAAAAGAAAAGAATTTCAGAAAAAAAACAGGTTTATTTGGGTTAAAGGGTAAAAGTACGTCTTAAATATTAAAAGAGGTTTTAGCGTAAATTTAACCGTTCACGCAGGGTACGCAACATAAGCTCCCAATAAGAAAAAAAATGCCGCTTTTGCAACGTTTTTC
Organism: Chrysoteuchia culmella; assembly: GCA_910589605.1. Lineage (NCBI taxonomy): Eukaryota > Metazoa > Arthropoda > Insecta > Lepidoptera > Crambidae > Chrysoteuchia > Chrysoteuchia culmella. Next base: position 17,869,950 of record OU342653.1, read on the forward strand.
ATTGGTGCTCTGCTCCTATTGGTTACCACCACGCTACAGCGTAATAATATATATCCTTCCTCGATAAATGAACTATAAAACACAAAAAAAAAAACAATTCGAACCAGTAGTTCCAGAGATTAGCGCGTTCAAACAAACAAACTCTTCAGCTTTTTATAATATTAGTATAGATTATATTCCAGCAAACGTTATTCGGTAATGGAAAATACTCTACTTTAAACTCCTATAATCTTTATACTGGCAAGATCTTATAAAGAAAGCTTTGCTTGTATTTAAATAGTTTTATTTGAGCAACTGAGAAAAATTATATCGTCATTTATTAGGACACTGGTGTCTAGACCATTATACTAAATTGGAATTTCTCGAATAACTCAGAGCCTGGGAGGTTAAACAGTATTTTAATGGAAAAATCAGTCTCACCCATTGCCTCAAGTTAATAATATGTTTTTTATTAATATTTTTTTAGGTAACACCAAAAATAAATAAAAATTTTAATACAAAAAAAAATATTAACCCTCCAATAAACATCCACTATAAAGAAGACTCGAACTGTGGGCAAAAAAGTTTCCTCAGACCAACCCCCACATTTTGCCATTTCTTAGAGTCTACCCTCAGACAACCAACTACCCTAGAGCACCTGGACATCATTAAATAGACTCCGTACTGCTGTTGGCAGGTGCGGAGTAAACCGGGAAAAATGGGGTTTCTCTAGCAATGACAAATGCGCTTACGGGGCAAATTAAATTATTGATTGGAATTGATGTAGCATACTACTGACGAAAATTAATCTAGGCGAAACTTATCTACCATTGTCTCAAAAAGAAAGAAAGAAGCTCGAAATGTGAGCTCAGAATTAAAGATCCCATCTGACTACAATGGGATGAAAAACCCAAATTATGTGTACTTAGAATAGCTTATCAACTCTGCACCCTAGTCGTCAAGAACGAATTTTAATGTTTCAAAATCTTAATTTTAATCTTTTATTGTTATTTACAAACGATTACCACATTTGGATTTGCTCTCGAATGTCCGATATTTCGGCGCACAGTATTTTTTCGTAATTAAGTATCATTACGACCATGAAAGTTTTAAACGTTACAAAGCTATAAGTATTTACTAGTGCATGAAACTAATTTCACTAAAAACTACAAACGTTCAGCGATTAATGTGGGTAGCAAAATATGCACCGCTTATGCGATTTGCAAAGCAAACTGTTACTTCTATTTATGCCTGTTTTAAGGTGCAACTCCATAAACTACAGCACTTACATTGTGCGATTGAATCCGTTTAAACTGTTGAACATTCGCCAACGGCTCTGACGTGATTACCGACTTCCCGTTTCGGACCGCGTTGGCTGCGGTTCAGTTTTCCACAGCTTGTAACAGTTTACGTGGCTTTAGTTTATTATCTCGATAATTAAGACTATAATCCGATTTTATTCGGAATGGTAATTGTATTGGTTCCTCACATTGAAAGGCGTTGAGTGTTGAACATGTTTATACCTGGTTTATATAATTTGTAAGTCTTGGGGCCGCACCTCGTAAGTGCCGTCGGCATCGACATCGACTTCATTTGACAGATGGATGTAACACATTGCTGCTTCTTTTTGGCACAAATAAAAACTTGCCAAAGACTAATAGCAATATGTCTCATCCATCTGTCAAATGAAGTCGATGTCGATGCCGACGACACTTGCTCGGTAGGGCCCAAGACTTACAAATGATATAAACCAGGTATATACATGTTCAACACTCAACGCCTTTCAATGTGAGGAAACAATACAATTTCCATTCCGAATATATTATAGTTCCGTAGCCTACAAATATTATAGATTTGAAAGTTGAAAATTTGGAAGTTTGGATGATTGATACTAAATCACGCAAAATGGCTGTACGAATTTGAATGTAATTTTACACACTGATAGCTTAAAGCCTACAGACTTTTGTAACTCAAATGTAATGTTTTATATTCTGTCGACTGTAATTTATATAAAGTGCTGTATTGTATATCATCAAATCATCATCATTTAGGGGTAATGGGCCAGACGCATTGATATAACCTGCGTTTTCAGCAGTATTTATTGATAAAAGTCTATGGAAAAGATAGACATATTCGTGAGTATGAAATAAATAAAAGTTATTTACTATGAAAACTTAGGCTTTATAGGATTTTTTAAAACTTATCAAATGAAAAATTAAACTTGTACAAAATTCATACAAATTTTAATTCAAGTCTGCGAATGCCCTGACTAAGTTGTGATATCATTTTGATTGGTGTATCCAAAATACAAATGTTTTATAATAATTCCTAGTTTGTTAAATGCCCTAAAGCAACAACGAAAGGCGCGTTTTGATTGAGCAGCTTGAGAAAAGTTGTAGTCTTTCTAGTACCTAGTCTATAGTGTGTGCTTAAGTTATAAAAATGTTAAACAGTTTTGGAATCACTTAACTTTCCGAAAACTACTGGAAACCACTGAAAACTTTACCTTTCTATTAGCTTACTTGATCTGCAGTGAGCAGTTCGCTTCAGAACAATAACTTATTACGGCGCAGCATAAACTCGTGTGACATTCCGATCCAACTTCGAAGTGGCCTCACGTAGCATTGGACCATAGATCATAGAAACAGGTTAGAATTAAGCGTAAGTACTTCGAACCGACCAACTTGGCTTAAAACTCAAATTTTGACATTTAATGTGATTTGCGAATTCTCGCGTACTTGTCATAGACGAATCTGACAAATAACGAATCGGACGAATTTACGAGTCTTACAAAATTACAAATCTGATGAAATGACGAATCAAACGTGGCGAATTGTTGAATCTTAGAAAATGACGAATTTGATTCGAATTTGAAGGGATTAAAAGGCCTCCTGTCTACCGGAGTAGTGTACCGTCTAGGCTGTTTTTGCATACAATTGAGAGTAAAGCTGACTCAGCTTTTAATTTTAATGTTATTAAAACATAACTCAGCTCTACTCCTCTTCGTTTTAATGAACAGGCAGACTTATGAGGTGAAAATAATGAATGACTAACACTGGTTAAATGGATGCTACTGCTGCTGCAGGCTTAATAGCTAATATTTGGGCTGATACAAATAAGGTCTGCTATTGATTTGAAAAGAAAACGAAGAAGACTGGTTAAATTCAAATAATTAAACTTTTAACTTCTTTCTTGTGTACAGTGCAAAGGACATTAGTTTTCCAACCACTGGCGATTAATGACAAAGACGACCTTATAGTCGTATAGTGTTTTATAGTTTTCTGGGGGCCTACCGCCGTCTCTTAGCGCAGCATTGTTTCAATCTTACCATGTTATTTCGTACTACGAATCTCTTAACGTAATGTTCTTTGACGGAATTATTATGACGTCTACATTCAACCATTGCCTCCAAAGTATGAAGTGTGTCAAAATGTGAGAACATTCATAAAAACATAACGCAAACAAAACGTTCTTATGACATGATGGTAAGCCCGCTGGTTAAATTCAAATAATTAAACTTTTAACTTCTTTCTTGTGTACAGTGCATAGGGCATTAGTTTTCCAACCACTGGCGATTAATGACAAAGACGACCTTATAGTCGTATAGTGTTTTATAGTTTTCTGGGGGCCTACCGCCGTCTCTTAGCGCAGCATTGTTGCAATCTTACCATGCTATTTCGTACTACGAATCTCTTAACGTAAGCTTGTTCTTTGACGGAATTATTATGACGTCTACATTCAACCATTGCCTCCAAAGTATGAAGTGTGTCAAAATGTGAGAACATTCACAAAAACATAACGCAAACAAAACGTTCTTATGACATGATGGTAAACCCACTGGTTAAATTCAAATAATTAAACTTTAACCTCTTTCTTGTGTACAGTGCATAGGACATTCGTTTTCCAGTCACTGGCGATTTATGACACAGACGAGACGACCCACTGGTCGTATAGTATTTTATAGTTTTCAGGACATCTTTTATTGCCTAGCATGCAGAGTTTAGAGTTGTATTAACTTTACATAATTTACTCGCTTTCTGTATCACTTATCTGGTAAACCATTTACGTTATGATCGTGGAATAAGTGATGGACTCATAACTTATACTCTTTACTAGCGGCCGAACGATTGGTTTCCTATCCCGTGGAAATATAAAAAAATCCTTTCTTAGTGCTCCTTTACATCGTTAAAGGATCCTATAAGGTCGGATTCGGTTCAGCCGTTTTGCGTTGGGTTGTGCGTTGTCTGTCAGTCAGTCACGGTATTGTTTTATAAGTATAGGTTTAGAGTTGCTTCATGCGGCTGCTCTGCTTTTATTATCTAATTCATTTTATACAGGGTGGAAAATAAATACGGTCATTGAAGGGAAAGTACCCTAAATATTGATTTGAGCAAATTTTATTAAAAGGATACATTTCTTCATTTTCAAAAATAAAATAAACTGCATTCAAAGATTTTTGAAAAATCATTTACCGGCACCGGGAATCAAAAAAACCTATTTACAAAACTTATTCATCGATTGAACTCGCCGGGTCTTGTCGCCTGTGTTATGGAATTATGGTGAATATTAGTAAAAAAGTCAATACCCTAATAATTATGAATATGCACATACTCTCTACCGTATTCAAAATTCTCAAAGACCCTAACTCTCCTCCCGTTTCCAGATGCTCCCTCCTCCTTCTCGCCCCAGGCGGCCTGGCAACACTAAGATGCTTGTGCTGCCTGGAAGCAACACCAAATTCTTTCACAATTCCTTCTCTGTCCGAGCGGTACAGCTTTGGAATAAACTCCCTACAAACATTCAGGAATCCCCAAGTATTCACTCATTCAAGTCCAAAGTCAAGTCGCACTTTCTATTGCTATTATCTGAGTCTGAATCATGAGTCACTTACTTTACCCCGTCTCTTTTATGTATTTATTTGTATGTATGTATATTTTATATTTATGTATAGGATAGGTAAATTATGTAGGTATTATATCTATTTATGTGTATATGATGTAGATTTTAGTTTCACCATTTTCTTATTAAGTTTTGCATTTAGAGTCACCCGCTTAATATTATCATCTCTTACACGTCTCAGGTTGGCTGGAAGAGATCTCTTTTAGAGATAAGTCCACCTTTGTACATATGTCTCAAATTTATTCTGTAAATGTATTTTCTAGTGCAATAAAGAGTATAATATTAAAATCAGTGCATTGCTGCATATTGTTCATATTTCGAGTTACTAAGTAAGTTAAAGTGAACTTCATTTTTATTTTAGTTAGTGTGAGTAAGAAGTAGGTAAAATATTGTTTTGAACTTTGTTATCTTTTATCTTTACTGGCTTTGTTTATAATTTAAGACTTTAAGTTACTTATGCTAAATTGATATTTATACTAACATTATCGAATAGCACCATAATAGTACACTATGTTTTTTTTCTCAAACAAGCCGGTTCAATTCCCGGTGCAGGTATGTAATTTAAAAAAAATCTTTTTAAGGTGGTACGACTTCCATACAAACAAACATTGCACATTAATTGGTTCATCATACATTAATAATTACTAACTCGTTTCAGTTATTTGTTTTAGCGAAATTATAAAAAAATGTACTTTTATACATGTGCCATATAAATGCGATGAGTCACACACACATACGTATATTTATTGAAATTATAAAATATTAGTTTATTCGTGCTTTATGTATGAATGTACAATTTGTTTATTATTTCACGCAAACAGATAACTGAAACGAGTTAGTTGCGCATGTATTTTTGAATTATTAAGGTATGATGATGATGAACCAATAATTGTGTAATGTTTGTTTGTATAGAAGTCGTACTACCTTAATGCAGTAAAACTTTTTTTTTTTGCAAATGAAGTTATGATTCCTTTGGATTAAATTTGCTTACATCAATATTTAGGGTACTTTCCCTCCATTAACCTTCTTTTTTATCTACCCTGTATATTGCACGTTGCTTCGTCCCGTCCCGTCACGCGTCGTATTCGTAAAAAGTCCGCGATCGCGAAACGACGACAGCGTAAAAACTAACGCTGCGGGAAAGTTTTCACATTTGTCTCTTTTTTGAACCCTATTTAAACAGTTTTTGTAAATAAGGTCCCTTTCTAGCCTGCTCCTTTCACCTTACCGGTGTGGTCAAATATCTTTCTATGTCTTTACATGAATTGCATTCCGGAATCAGTGAAAAAATATAATTGGACAAAAATAAAAATAAAAACAAAGTTTATTTCAGGAAATGAGTTACACTGTTTCAATTAACATGTTTTAAGACACAATAAGGCTTTTATAACTTAGAATTGACATTGGTGACTACTATTGCCTGTGGTATGTTGAACCAGTGTTACAAGCAACAGGGCATTGACATTGTTGACATTGTTGCCTATTGGAGTATGTGTGTAGGTATTCTGAAGTTACTTAATAAGAAATGAAAAGAAAAAATAATTGAATAAAGTAATATCTTGAATTGACTGTGAACCTTAAATTTGAACTTTGTGAAATTGTATCGAACTAAAGCTAACCTACAATAATGCAAACTTAACAACCTTTCGTCCTATACGCTAATAAGCAATTTATAGGTTATTAGCATTAATTACTATTGTGAAGTGTGTTTAGTAGCTATATTTAATAAAAATCCTTATAGATAATATCTTCTTCTTTTTATGTAGTGGCGGTTCCCTTTTGGATTTCGCCAATGTTAAGTGAATATATTTATATAATTAAATAGAAATTGTACGGTAGATTGAGTTAAAATGGAGTCTCCCAACACGTGTTGTTATGAAAAGAACTCGGGTGGAACTCCATAGATAATATCAAAATATTAATACCATTAATATATATCATATTCATATCAAATAAAGCAGCTTAGTTCACTTCAGTTCCACTTGGCTCCAACGGCATTTCTGAGTTTCCTGAATGTAAATTGCGAAATCAGATTGTGGAGTATTGAATCTGCCAAATGTTCATTTTAATGCAGAGCGAAGTTCTTATGAAAATTTCGACACTGAACTGAGTGAATGATGAAAGTGAAGTAGATTTATTCTATTTAGACTGTATTAGAAGCCCATTTTTGAAGTCGGTTTTTTTTTATACTGAACCGATTTCAAAATTTCAAAAATGTGGTCCCATTTTTGAACACTTGGGAACAAACCAGATGTTATAACGTATTTGTGTTGTTTGTTATAACGTTTGAATTATTTCGATCTGTACAAACAGGCGTTGTCGAGCAATCGGCGAACATAGGAAAAAAAAATAACCCGCTCCTTTTTTTTTGAAGTCGGTTAATAATATTAAAAATTTATCTAATAATATCTATCACGAAGCCCTGCTAGGACATCAGCGTGCTGTGGAGTTCTCTGGACGACAACATCGCTGAGACATGGTCCTTGTTGTCATATAAGTGAAATAAGCGAAATACAAAAAAGGGGAATGAGTATTCATTCCACTTTTTTGTATTTCGCAATTTTTTTCTGTCTTGCATTTTTTTTTAAATATTGAAAGTGTTAAATTTACGCAACTGTATGTTGTCTATTTTAGAGACAAGGTAATGAAATATATTTTATTCTATAAATTCTATTCTATTTGCTGGTGCCAGTACTCTCACCTACTCAAACCTCAGAATTTGCATTAAGAGCGCATTCAGTAACACGTCATGAGGTATTGATTCCCTTTCAAATTGCAAATGATTGTCGATCAGTCATTTTGTTAGAGGCAAAACTGTTCTGTTACGCTTAAGTGGTAGTAAATCATTCCGTGACGTTTCCACAAAGAGACAGCCTCGAGTTACCTTTTAAAATGGGGCAGTTGCTGAAAAGGTGAATTATTGCTATTGATTGACGAAGTTCTAAAAATATAAAAAAACAATATTCAATATTCTCTTAATTTGTTTATAAATGGTTTTTCTTCTCTTAAACATTTTATCGAATCTGGGAGTTTGTTAAAGATTTTGATGGACATGGAAAGGGGACCTGATGAGAATAGCTCAAGGTGGGAAGTAGGCAAAAGGAGTTTCTGTGTAATTTGTATTTAATATTAATATCTCCTCGTTTAGGTTCTCCTCCAAGATATATGTACATGGCAGGGTGAGTATGTTATATTCCACATAGTATGGTTTGCAACTATCGGTACTTTGAACATTAAATATTATCCAAACAAATTTTTTTTGTAGGGTTAAGAGATCGGGGGCATTCGTACTGTTTCCCCACATAATAACTCGAAAGCTGAGCCACGAATACCCATAAGCATAATAGGTACTGAGTGCTGTAGGTATGCCAGTGGTTTAAAGCGATGCAGGCACGCTTTGAACCCACCGTGTCCGGTCAGAATCTGCGAGGCTGCGCGATCAATCGTCATCTTCCCAACCACGCCGTACGCGGTCACCGCATTCGGGAAATAGGTTTTTGTGACCTCTGCCGTGCTTTCCGATCTATACCTACAGTCCCATTCCTCGATCGTTAAAGTGCGCAGGTGGCGTTTAACAAACGATACAGGATAGCAGTCATAGTCTTGGCTAGTTGATCCGCTCTCTCGTTCCCTTTCACTCCGACATGGGCCTTAATCCAATATAGAGAGACAAGTTGATGGTGGTCTCCAAGTTGTTGTAGGTTGCCCTGTATTGCCTTCGTGATTGGGTTCGAGGAGTCCGGATCAAGTATCGTCTGGAGAGCGGATCTCGAGTCGCTGAGCACGGCACTTTCCTGATTTTTTTTGCCAATAATAATTTCGGTCGCTTGGGGGGTGGCATAAAGCTCGGCTTGAAAGTCCGTACAGTAGGGGGCGAGTTGGAACTTGCGGGTACACGTTTCTCTCGGCCCCTTCCAACAGGTTAGGGCGGCTCCAATTTTCCCCTCAAGTTTACTCCCATCTGTATAGATCTTCTTAATGGTAATCTGGCAGAAGCCAGATTACCATCCTCTTCCGCGTTGTCCATATGTTCAGAATTTAGCATCCGACTGGGGTGACGATTTTTCAAAAAGGAGGCTCGTTCTTCCACTTTCCTGCCGCTCAATACTGCCTGGGGTTTCCCTCGCTTTACCTCATAAAGGCGGGAAGCTTCTTGGATCCGTAGATCCAGCGGAAGCAATCCCGACAGTATTATCAGATCAGATATATGGACACAGAAGAGAGCAGAATTGGCTTTTCGTTCTATTTCTAGGGCCTCGTTGCCATCCACTACCAACACTATGTCATCTGTGAAAGCTTGGCAATAAACATTGGAGAGTCGCAACATTCGGTGAGATGATCTAGCAAGGGGTTATTAGTATTCCAGAATAAAGGTCCGCCAATGGAACCTTGCACACAACCTTTATTTGTATTCTTGCTGAAAGTTTCGCCTTCATGCCTCACCTCCACCTTCCTGTCGCTAATAGCTCGCCACAAGCCTCCGCAGATTTATTGGACAGTCTTTGTTTTTCAATTGCACTATTATTTGTGGCCACCACGCATTATCGAAGGCCCCCTCTATGTCCAAAGAGATCAAGGCCATAATTCTCTTCTCGTCCAAATTATGTCGAATACGCTGGGCCATATCATAGAGGGAGTCCTCCGTACTGCGCTGCGGTACAAAGCCGTACTGTCGCGGGTTTAATCTTGGTAGTGTATGCCAACGAATTCTCCTAATCATAAGCTTCTCCAGGATTTTCCCTAAGATTGCTAGAAGCCTATAGGTCTGTATGACTTGGGGTGGGTGTAATCGTCCTTGTTGGGTTTCCTCAACATGATGATGGTTGCTACCTTCCACGGTTTCGGGAAATGGGAGAGCCTAGGCATTTATTGTAGATAGCCATGGCGAGGTGTATATCTGCGGTGATGGCCGCTGCGCATATGTCTGCCGTAAATCCGTCTCCACCCGGGGCCTTTTTGGGGTTAAACGTGCTCAGGGCATGAAGAAGTTCAGCCTCGACGAACGGAGGGTCGCAAAGTTCATCTTTGTGGCTCTCATTTGCTTTGACTGCTATTCTTCTAACCTCTTTGAGATCTTCGCATTCCGCTTTAACGGTGTCCTCCGGGCAGTAACTTTCGGCCATAATGCGCACCGACTCTGTGGGCTGGTGTTTTTGCCATCCTTGGCTATTGGAAGGTCTTCCTGCAATTTTTTCGATCTGCCTATTACTCGATAAATGCCTTCCCACATCTTTTCCCTCTCTTGTTTCTCGCAGAATTCTTTCCAACTTTCGATTCTGGCTTTGTCCATCGCGGCCTGGTACTAAATTTTTGCTGCCAGGTATTGCTCGACGGCCCATGCTTTGCGGTTTGGCGCTGCCCATCTTATTCTGTCTCATTTTATGTTCCTTTCTTTCTTCATCTCCTCCAACTCCTCGGAACTGTATATTGCAAAGTGATCGAAACTACATTAATTACGAATTAGGTACTCTTCACGTTTTTGACGTTTGCAAAGTTGGCAGACACGTTGGGGTAACAATGACCCCAAAGGACTCAAAACCACAAACATGATTTTTGAAAACTATCGAATCGCGTTGTAATTCGTAAAAATATTTCAATTAATTCATTTTGACGACCTGTCTGTCATAGAGGTACGAATACTGCCTTATAGGCAGAGAGTTTCGATCCCCGAAAGACAAATAGTTGTGTGCATGTTTTGGTCTGGGTGTGTAATACGTATAATAAGTCTGTTTTGACAATAAAAAAGTATATAACTATGTTTATCCGTTATCTAGTATCCATAACACAAGTTCTTCTGAAACTTACCTTGGGCTGGATAATTGGTGTGGTTGTGTAAAATTTATTTATGATTTAATTAATTAATCAAAACCATACATAGCAGTGGTTATGCTCTAAACATTAATTTTCTTTTAATTCTTTATTGAAATTGTTATGTGATCTCGTTATCCATCCGTTATAAAGTAGGGGTCATTAAAAGGGCTGTTAATGATGATTTGTTACCTGCCATAAAGGAAAGGGTACATTACGACCCTTCTGAAAGGTTAAAAAACCGGTCACGAGCGAGTCGGACTCGCGCACCGAGGGTTCCCTACCATCATATAGGTATAAATATTTAATTTACTTTTTACATCGTTTTATTTTTTCTATAATCTTTACATTACATAGAATAATTTAAAAAAATATCATTGCAAACGACAAAAATAAGGGGGAAGGACGGTATTTTTTTCAATTTTCATCATAAGTCGAAAAGTATGCGGCCTGAAAAAAATGTTTGAGAATACACAAGCAGCGCTATTTCATATGATACCCCAATGCCCTAGTATCCCCACTTCGAATTTTTAAGGACCTTATCAGTCCATGTTGCAAAAAAAATGATTTTCTCTTAGTTGCAAAATAATTGGGCAAACGTCATCTAAAACTATTTCAAATTTCAAGTTGATAGCATTAGTAGTCCAGAGGTCCCGGGTTCGATCCCCGGACAAGACAAATATTTGTGTGCACGAACATGTCTATTTGTCTTGGTCTGGGTGTTTAATATCTATATTATGTATGTATTTACAAAAAAAAGTATATAAGTATGTGTATCCGTTATCTAGTATCATAACACAAGTTCTTCATGAAACTTAACGTGGGCTAGATAATTGGTGTGATTGTATGCAATTATTTATTTATCATTTTTAACTAAATTAAATCAAACATCATTTCACCATTTTAACTTGATTGTTTACTTTATTTTGCTTTGATAAATCTTAACTCTGGTAGTTAATTCATAAAATATAACTGCGTACCCTCGATACTGCTAACTTCACGGCTGGGAGATTTCGGCCAATACGAAAATTAATTTATTTTTATTGAACTATTTAAATATAAAAAATCTAGATATTTTTTTTTGGATAACTATTATGTTTTTGTAACTTTAATATTCCGTACTTCTTCGGCCATAGACAAAACACCGTGTGTAGATCGGTCTAACAATCTTCATTTTGTCTATGCCAATGACAAAACATTACTTGCCTATAGAATTTTGGAATCGTCTCCCGCTTTAGTACGGAACATTCTAGATAGATTTATGTATAAATACAGTCTCCGGGATAAAATTGCCCTCTTTGTTTTACTTGGTGTGTGAATTCTCGTACTAGGGGTCGTATCCACGAGCAGCATCTACACCTGTTCCGTCTACTCATTTACTTCGGCACCTACCTGCCGAGCGCTCACGTTCTGGTCTACCCCGGAAACCTCTCCACCTCGTCTCTACGTGACGTGCGCATCACCACACCGAGCCCACCCTCAGTGCTACTGATGCTAAACATACTGCTCCGCTGTAAACGTAGTTCGTGACGTCGGACTTTCGCTTCTGCCTCCTCTAGGCAGTTCTAAAGCTAAGTCCCCTTCTTACTCTCGTTAGAGCCACCAATCGAGCGTGTCACCATACTTTTACAACTAATATTAACAGCATTGACAAGCAAATTACGATTACAGTTAAATTCAAAAAATCCAATTCAATATCATTTATTCAGTCTAGGCAACAGCCTAGATGGCCCGATTGCTTGTAACACAAGCACTTATGAACTTCAAAGAAGCTACGCCATCGGTTCACAAACTCTACGGCGGGAGACCTTGTAACGAGAAGAATCGGCAAGAAACTCGTCAAGGGCTATTTTTTCTCCCTGTTTTTTTCATACAGAGTCGTCAAATTAAAAAGTTACACATGGATAAGATCCATTTTCATCACAAAAAATAAAAGAACCTTTTATGGTTATCTTAACCATAAAAGTACCTTTTATGGTTATCCTAACCGTAAACAATTTTTAACTCGCAAGTAAGGACTTACCATACAATATAAAATTTCTAGCATTACAAGATTACTGTACTGCAAGTTGTGACGTACATATAGGTCAATGGCAATTTATTTAAGATAAAAATGTTTAAGCTCTTAGCACAACGTTAAGGCAAGCAGACTGAAGTAGACCCATCCTACTGGCAGCACCCGTTCACGAGCATGACGCATGAACGAGCCATATCGCTTCGCTCAACCATATTTTATCTGCCTCACACGACACCATCGTAGAAATGTTTAAAGAGAGCATGACATACTCAAGTTACAGTGCGTAACGCAGTTAAAATTGCAATCCATTTTTAACCGCCTCTGTAGTCTACTGGTAACAACCAACGTAATCAGACCCAGAAGTCCCGGGTTCATTGTATTCAGTTTGGTTGTTGGTAGGACTTGTTATAAGTCCTCCTGGCTTTCTACCACCATCTTATATAAATCTGACGCCATAACATCAATATTTTCAGCATTGTTGTGTTCCGGCAGTGAGAGATAAGATAGCCAGATCATCTGTGATTGAAGATTCCGGCCACTCCATTCCGGGAAAGGCTCGCTTCCATATTCAGCCATATCAATACTTAACATCAGATATGATGAAGGCTAAGAGTCTCCCCATGGCGTTGAGAATAATAAAAGTAAAATGGCGCAATGCCGGTAGTTCGATCAAATGTTAACTGGATTTTCTAACACGAGTAATTTTGTATAAGAAACATTCGTTAGTAATTTATTCCCCCGACCACGTATGCCTGTCTGTAACCATCGTATTGAGCAGTTAATCTCTCTGCTCATTGAATATTTTATCTGCCGCCATTGACCCGAATGGATGGCTTTTGAATAATTCTAATAGCAAGTGGTTCCGAACCGATACGTCAAATGTACTTACGGCTACGGATACAAATGTGTACTGTAGGTAACTTGGAAACAGGATCTAAGGTATGTAGCCAAATCTTTATTTAAAAACAAGCACTGCATGTTCCCGTCCTTTCTTGGTTGCTATTCATAACTCTCGCACCAGCATGACCATTAAAATGCGGTATGATACAGCGATTTATTGCGTTTACCTGTCAATAGACAATGGATTTTGACAGTTGAGTGTCGATGAAACGCTATAATATCACGCGCTCTATATCGTGTATCACTATATCACGCGGTATAATATGGCGCATTAGGCTGTCTTACTACACCTACCGCCCGTGACCAATGGCGGCCTGGAGGAAGGGAGTACTAGGAGCTTTAGTTGGTAGTATCCACCCGCCCTCGCCCCCCATCAAGGCTTAGGACTGTTTGGGATCAAGATGAAAAAGCAACGGCTGCTTAATGTGGGCAGAATATATATAGACCAATAGTTATTTGTTATGCTAGGCTGGAAAGTTGGTTATTCTTTAAACATAACGTTTAATCTAAATATACTTTATTCTCGTTGTATTAATGATATAAAAAACTAAAATAATAAAAAAGGAGTTTTGTAGTTAATTCAAAGTTATTTAAATAGGAATATATTGTTACCTAATAATAAGAATAAAAACGATTCCATAAATGTTGACACTGACATGAGGTACAAGACAAAGACAATTTAAAAATAAAGATTTATGTCGCGTTCCGAAATCCAATCATAGATTGTGAAATCTCACCCAGCCTAATATAAAATTCTTATAACAAATAGTTTAATCTTATTGTTATTGTTTTTATGATTCAATGAACTAAAATTGTATAATTAAACCAAAACGGAGTATTATAATTAATGTAAAGCTATTTATAATAAGAATCAAATATAACAAAAAAGTCAATAGTGACATTCGGAACGCATTAAGACATTTTGTAGGTATTTAATTAAAAAAGCACTTTGCCGCGCTTGGCCGCAAAAAGCGATTTTCTACGCCTAAACTGATTGACAAAACCTCCTTTTCAGAGCGTGTGAGGTGAAAAAAATATTTCACATGTTCGATGTAGACGCAAAGCAGTAAATAGAGCTCAAATACTTTTCTTAGAAGAGGAACCTCTTGTAGTCTTCCGATATAAGAAACATGCATTATTTTCCTGAAAACCCATAAATCAAGGTATCACACATGTTCACACAAAACCTTTTAGGCCACCGAATCAATATCATATTGTTTATCAAACCTTATGTATGGTGTAGCTAGATAGATAAATTACACAATGGAAATATCATCAATCATAATGGACTGTTCCGACAAAACTTCTGACACGCAAGGCCTAACGAATTTAGGTAATTATTTTATTTTTTATTTTGGTTACAATTCTATTTACATAGGTACTAGAAAATATCATCAAATGTTTTAGCCTAATTGATTGTCAGAAAATCGTGGAAATGTTTCTTTCGCATGCGAGGATACATATTCCTCTTATTGATAATACTAGGCTGGCCTGCAATAAACAATAAACAATAATCTTTATTGACAAACACAGACTGAATAATACAGTGGACTCCTCCCTTTAAGTTAAGTATAACCTGTGTTGGGAGGGAGCCGCTCTTCAACATAATCTACATTACACCTGTGTAAGAACTAGAATTTTTGATTTTGAAGCTAAAACTTATTCTAAGAAATTGACAAATAGCAAAAAAATATAAATAAATAAAAACTCACCACTAAAAATATTGTAAATATATATAATATATATATTTACAATATTATATATGTAATATTATATATATTATATCTTTAAAATTAATGTAAAATATGAATCTGTGTTTCATACATTAGGTAATTTATTATTCATATTTATAAATAATAATATAATATTTTATCGTAAATAAATTAAAATAAATAAAATTAATTAAAGATTTATCACATAGTAATAATAATATTTTTATTAACTGAAATATTTTAAATTTTTAAAAGTATACGTATATTATTATCTATATATTTTAAAATACAATTCAATGTAGATTGTTATGCCATCTATATGCATCTTTTTAGTAAGGACTCTGTTTCGTCATAGTTGAGACTTTTCAGCCACGAAGATACTGTAGTTTTACATTTGAATAGAGGTAAAGAATAAATATTCAGGTTTTTGTTTATCTTGTTATAGAGAAATGCTGATTGGTATTGGAACTGCCTTGTTGCAAAAGTTGTTCTCGTCTTAGGAAGAGTGACTACTGAACGTGGGTGACGTTTCTTCAGCCTGTTCGCCTCTGGAGTTTTTTCTTATGTTGCCTTATGATACAATTTAGTATATAGAGTTGTCTAACCGTTAAGATGTCTGATTCTTGGTAGAGATTTTTTGTACGGAACATTGAATTTTTGAACAATGCTATTTTGAGTATGAAACGTTGTACTCTTTCTACTGTTAAAATATATGTTTTGTCTGCACCATCCCATACAGGCAAGCAATATGAGATAATAGGTTGTGCAAGGGATTTATATATGTACATAAGAAGATCCTTATCTGCAATGTGTCTCAAATACTTGAATAGCCAAGTCAATTTCCTAATACGAGATGTAATAATATCAATATGGTTATGCCAATTCAGATGTTGATCAATATAAATACCCAAATATTTAGTGCTCTGGACTTTTTCAATATTAATACAATCACAGCATGATGCAGAATTTTTACATAAGTGTGCAGCGAGTTGGAGACTAGGATCTGGTTGAGAGGACTTTTGGAGGGAGATGGTAATATAATTTGTTTTCTTAGCATTTAAAGTCAATGTGCTATCGTTTAGCCAGTGTATAACTTGGTTTAACCCCGTTTGTGCCTTAAAGTATACTTCTTTCCAGGAAGTTCATGAAAAAGAAGAGCTGTGTCGTCGGCGTAAGAAAAAAATTTACCATTTGCTAACGGTAATTGAGCGAGTTCATTGATGTAAATAAGAAACGAGGTAGGTCCGAGGACACTACCTTGTGGGACCCCGAGAGGTTTTGTTAATTCTTCTGAACTAAAAGTCGCATCGAGTTTAACTTGTTGAGTTCTAATAAGATAATCATAATAGATCTATAATAGATAATCATGAAGAAGATTAAGGAAAACTCCCCTAATTCCGATCCCTTCGAGCTTTTCTATCAGAATGGGGATGGAAATTGTGTCAAAAGCTTTCTGAAGATCCAAGAAGATGCAGAGGGTCTTTGTTTTCTGATCTAAATTTTCTGCTATATTCTTTGTAAGCGCTATTAAAGCATCCTCGATGCTTCTTCCCTCTTGGAACCCAAATTGGGATGTGGAAATAATATTATATTTTTTTAGAAAACCAATTAGTCGGCGATTCATAAGTTTCTCAATTATTTTTGATAGGGCCGTAAGCACCGAAATAGGCCTGTAATTGCTTATGTCTCCTCTATCACCACTCTTATAAATTGGGTGAATGATGGACCGTTTGAATACGGTAGGGAATATTCCACTATTAAAACAAATGCAACTTAGATGGCTGATGATTGGTGCCAATTCATGTTTCGCTAATTTTATGAATTTCGTAGGGATTGCATCCCAACCTGCGGTAGAATCACTTTTTAAGTTGGCAATAATCGACTCGACTTCCATACAATCAGGTTCCAACATATCAAACGAGTTAATTTGAACGTTTCCCGAAGAAGGTATCTGAGAAGAACTTAATCTGTTGTTTGGCTTAATTTGCTTCGTCAAATCCTCTCCAACATTGATGAAATGTTTGTTAATTGTATCAGCAGATTCCTTTTTGTTGCTAGAAATATTTGACAGTTCTGTATTACAACGATATGTCTTTTTTAAGTTGGTTACAGTTTTTACTGACTTCCATAGTTGTTTATTATTATGCTTTGATTTGTCTAAGAGGTCACGTTCATATTTTCGTTTTAGTTTTTTAGTAAATCATTGCAATAGTTTCGATAGCGCCTATATGTTATTTTGAGTATTTCATTATGTTCATCCAACTTTAGCTGTCTTTGTAGTTTATTTCTATTTCTAATGCATTTTAACATTCCTGGAGTTACCCACGGTTTTATTATTTACCTACTATTTGAAACCACTTTAGTTTTTATATTTAATTGGATCGATAACGCAATAAGAGATGTTAATCTTTTAGCCACAATTTGAGGGTCATCCAAACGCAACAGTTCGTCTAAATTTGGTTCACGTAACGTTTTGATGGCATTAGTGAAGTTAATAGTCGAACCTATGTTTTTTTTTATTACTTTTGATGTTTGAAGAATAAATATTGACTAGTGAGGTTAGGTGGTCAGTTATTTTGGTTTCTAGGATAAATATAACGGGTTTGAAATTATTAAGATTAAGATTACGAATAGTGTGATCTAAGCAGCTGTTAATTTTTGTGTTGCGCCTGTGTCCTGGCAGCAAACCATGTGTAGACAACATTTCCAAATAGTTTGTGCTGTGAGTGTCTACATGACCTTCCAATATGTTAATGTCACCCGATATTATAACATTCTTATCCAAGTAGTCAGCGTTAAGGTGATTGTCGAGTGATGAGATAAAGTTTGACGTATTTACATTGGATGGTGACTTATATATGCCAAGTATAATGCAGCTCTTAAGTCGGACTTCCAAACAAGTAGCTTCCAGGAGATTAACTTCTTTAATACTATGTTCTATAGAGTCATTGATATACATTACAACGCCGTCATTTTGTGTCACTTTGTTACTAGAATAATAAACAGAATAACCAGATCTCGCAGGTAAAGGTTCATCTGGGCTTAGCCAGCATTCGGTCAAAATAATTATGTCTATATTCAGAGGAATCATTGAAAGGTTGATGATCTTCAAAATGTTTGTTTATGCTTCTGATATTTTGTGAAACTATGGAATAAAGTGGTTTAGATTTTGGCAAGTAGTTGTGTAAGTGTTCTATAGCGCAAGAAAAGCTAGAAGCATTATCAACATCGTCTAATTCATGCATAAATAAAATTTCGTCAGCCATTAGAGATGTGTGGAACTAATGTTAGTATATAGCATCTGATATTTCTTTGTAATAGTGGCAACGCAAGCAGCCTCATAAAAAATATGATAGTAAGATGAGTAATAAGCATGTGACATATTCCTTTTTTTTCCATGTGAAGCATTCATATGACAAATAATTTAAAAGTAAAATAAAATATTTTTTTTGTTTATTTTTATATAAAATAATGAAAATAATAATATAACAGATAAATAATATATAAATTGTGTATAAGACAGATTGTGAGTATAAATTATTTTTCAATACGTATATATTATGTACTGTATTAAGTAAAGTATTATTTATAATTGATGATCCTATATTATAGATACTGAGTAACAATAACACTTTAGTAAGAACAAATCTCTGAAAAAACAAGTTAACCAAATCTAGTCATTTAAATAAATAAATAAATATTCGCATACAATCACACCAATTATCTAGTCCCACGTTAAGTTTCATGAAGAACTTGTGTTATGGATACTAGATAACGGATAAACATACATATATACTTTTTTTTGTAAATACATACTTAATATACATATTAAACACCCAGACCAAGACAAATAGACATGTTCATGCACACAAATATTTGTCTTGTCCGGGGATCGAACCCGGGACCTCTGGCGCAGAAGGCGGGGTTAGTACCTTTGCGCCAAACAGGTCGTCAAATTTTAAACATTTATCAATATTAAACAGATTTTGTACTTGAGCTTCGTTAGTTAGGAGAATAATAGATGAAGTATCAGTCTTTCTTACATACACATTTCCAAACGAAGTCCAGCAATGTCTGTATCCTCTGGATTTTTGTAAATCTCTCCCGAGAAAATAAAGGCGGGATGCACGCTGTGTCAGATGCTCCGTGACGAACACTGGTGTATCCTCCGCAGAGTGAAAACCAAGGTGCTTAGCACACAATTTAGTTTTTTGTTTAATGTTGTATTGCTTGACTTTCTTTATCATATCTGTTTTAATAATGGTCTAGTTGGTTTCGACGACGATAGAAGTGTTACGGGCTTCCGCCGTTTTTCCACGAACTCTATAGATATCCTTCACGTCTGATGAGGTTAATTCGCACCCCACATTTTTAGCCAAGCAAGTAACCATTTCTAACAATGTGTCTTTTGTTTCCGATTGTTTACGGGGAACATTTTTTATTTCAAAGTTGCCTTTACGTGGTGCTCTATGTAAATCCTCTATTTTTTCTTCAAGGAGACTTATATGTTCTCTGTCTATCTTTGCTTGATTTTCTAGCTGTTCTATTTTTCTTTTAAATTCTTCATTCTGCATTGAGAGAAAAGCAATCGAATTTTCTATATTTATATTAACTTGTTTTATTTCCATAAGTGTCGGCATGATTCCTTTAATTTCCTCTTCTTGTTGTTTAAATAAAGCGGTGATAGTATTTTTAATTTCTGTTTATGCCTTCAGGCCAACAATATATGGCTAAAATAATAAGAAAAAGAATATAAAGAATATACTGGTACTAGAAATTTTAAACGTGTCCTCATAAATGACGGTAGATTTAGCGTCAGATAGATCGAAGCATCCAAAGTAGTCAAAATCATCTGATGAACGTTATTTCATTAAATGTACGCAGTCAAAGCAATCATATTGTTCCAGGTCTCCAAAGTAATCAATCTAGGTTAGCAACATAGTTTTCAATTTTATACCTAGCTCGATGGTTAGAGTATTGGGTCTGGACACCCAGAAGGTTTTAGCGCCGTCTGATATGGAGACTTTTCTGGTATATTTACTAGGTAATTTTAAATGCAGACTAAGCTGTTTAAAAAAATACGAACTGTTTCCTCAGAATGGTCAGATGTCTCATTAAAACAATCATAATTAAATTAACAATTCCAAATCGTCGCACAATTTGAAGATAATTAAACTATTATATCGCGCAGTTTTTATTTAAAAATACGTTATGTTAATAACGTTGACGAACTCCGACATAAAAGAAATGTTAAAACAGACGGAAAATTACTAACGTCTCTTCATATTTCTGCTTTTAAAATATTTTAAAGAAATAGTGCTCATAAAAATATCTGAAATTACTGTAAATGTTATAAAAGAAATTTAATATTTCTGTTCTGAATAACCTTCGCACGGTAATTCGGTTGAGTAAATAGTTTATTATTTTTAACTTATGTTTGCTCAAAAGACAAGTCTGATATTTATTTAGAGTAACCGGTAAAAACCTTTCCCAGTTTACCCCAGTAGTTATTGCTAAGTCCTTACACAGGAGGACTTTGCAATAACTAAGTACTGGGGTATCCCAAAAACAAAAGGACAAAATAATCTAACAATATTTAATATAAAAAATCGCTTTCATTATATCCGCCTTCACGAGATGAACCAGTCGACACTAGAGTCGACCGCTTAGGACCAAGGGAACGGGAGTAATCGCTAAAATTTTTATCCCTATTTTGCTCATAAGTCTACATATACAGGGTGGAAATTTAAATATGAAGAGGGCACGAAGGGCAGGTACCTTAACCGATGTAGATGTAAACAATTCTTAATTTTTTGAGAAATCTTGAACGGCATTCGCCAATTTTGAAAAAAAAAATTGCAGTCAGCAGAAAAATGATGAGCTTTCAAATTTTCTTTTTTATTTGTGATCGATTCTGTTTCTCATGCGGATCAAAACACTCTATGACGCCCACTGTGGTATAAGCACTAGGAAACACAGAAATCGCGTAAAACTATTTCCATACATAGTTATACTGTACTTGTACAAAAAGAAAGACGAAGGACACAGCGGCGGCACCCGGCAGGCGGGCGGAGCGCAGCGCGCTGGTTACCATATTAAAGAAGGTTGTTTAAGTTATTTAATTTTTAATTCTTTTTTTAATATATTTGTATCATTTCTCAACCAGATCAATAAAATTATCGTCTTAATATCAGAGTGATTTTAGGATCTTTTCAAACAAAAAAAAATTGTTCTCAAGCATTTGTTAGGAGATGCCTGAAAGTCTCATTCCGTGGTTTCTGGTTGCGCACGGCACGCGTCCCGCGGTCCCGCAACGCACGCACTCGCGCCACACGTAGCCGCGTCCGCTTCACCTATTATTAGCATCATTATTAGCATTATTATTATTATCATTATTAGCATCATTATTCTGCTAAATGTATTTTTTTTTTTAAATCGGTGAATGCAGTTAAATTTTGTCAAAAAATTAAGGATGGTTTCCTACGAACGTTTACATGTAGCTGCATCGGTTTAGGTACCTGCCTTTCGTGCCCCGTTTTAAATTTCCACCCTGTATATAGACACCTATTAAAAAAATCAAGTACCTGAAGTTCGACTTAAAATAGGACTTTCTTCGTTGCTTTTGTTGCGAAAAATAGGTAATTTTTGCTTATAAGATTTGAAATTATATTCGAAATTATAGCAATATAAAAATATTTTTTTTTAATTATAATACAAAAATTACTTATATAATAGAGAATTACTCAAAAACCAAACAAAAGAAAGTAAATCATTTGTGCATTGGAAGAATATCTGGCCTAACTTAGCAAAGCGTCTACTGTTCTCACAGAACGACTAGTTATTACCTACTGTTTAACTAAACATTGCATCAATTAATCTCATTTACAGTATTATAGGCCTGTATTATGGTTTATCCTGTGTGCCTTTGACTATACTGTAATCTCCTACACGGGATTTAGTTAATTTTCGTACTCGCATTACAAAATCATCCATAAACACAAATAAATCATTAAACAATATCGTAATTATTATACAGATCAAATTACAAATAGTAGTATAGTCACACTTGTGACGTAGGTAAGTATTATTTTTATGAATAACTAGCGGATCCTCGCGATTTTACCCGCGTAGTGCCCGTTCCCGTTGAAATATCGGAATGAAATATAGCGTATGTCACTCGGGAGAAATGTAGCTTTCTAATGGTCTAAGAATTTTCTAAATCGGTCCAGTAGTTCCTAAGATTAGCGCGTTCAAACAAACAAACTCTTCAGTTTTATAATATTAGTATAGATTAGTATCGTAAAGGAATTCGTTTCCACGAATGAAACGTTTTGTTATTGTCTGTCTTCAATTTCCACGGAGATTTTGTGTGATTTATTATATTGTGTCGCTTTTGTGTTAAGAAGTTAAAATTCATAAGTGTAAAGTTATTATTTTGTCATTTATTTTATTAATGAAAACAGCAGAATAAATTGAAGTCACAAAAAAGCTCGAAAAATAAAAGGTACCACAGAAAAAGATAAAAGAAGTATTGTTAATGGCGCCTTGATTACGTAAGGTCAGTTGCAAAGAATTCTCGATTGCAATGAATGAAATTGTTACTTTTGCGATCATGGATGCACGACATAACAGTTTCAGTAGCTAACAGATTTCTATAATAAACTTAGTTACTTAGCAATGACAAATCGTACATTCATGATAGCATAAGTAAAAAAAAACACTTAATTTCGAACGCAGAAATGTTAGTCACGACGTTACGCAAGAGGCCGTTCTCCATTATTGTTAACACATAGGTACAGTAATAAGAATTCTTTCGTGAATGGGCTCAAACCGTTAACTATAAATTTCAGCATTCCGCTTTTATGAAACGAACATTCTTCAGGGGGGTATCTACTTGAAAAAGAAACTATAAAACACGATTAATGATGGGTCTCCATATTGTACCTCCGCTTCGTATCAGCGCGTCGCGATCAAGAACGCTAGACTGGACGCCCGCCCGTTTACTACGGTACGGTAGTACAGTCGGGAACTTCTTCTTCGTCTTTTAAGAGAGCTTCATTTAAAAAAGTAATAGATATATAGAGAATGTTTATATCACAAACAATGGAACATCAACAGGTATTTCATTCGAATAATAAATTATTTCTTTAACCTTAGTACTTTCCGAGAACGCACGGTCCTCTCCTCACCAGTTTGAGGGATGGCCATGCTTGCCCGGCCATCTCCAGCCGCGACGAGCCCCGGACTGCCGGTCTTGGTAGTTTTGCAGTGAGAAGACAAGCAAAAAAAAATCTCACATAACTCTACTGGTCAACCGGGAAGTTCCCCGATTGTACGGCGTCTTGATACGGATACATCACACGAGTCGACTTTTCGCCCGTTCAAAGGAAATGAACGCGCGATAATCGCGGCGACGAACTTTGCGTCCAGTTTTTGGATCGCGACGCCTGATACGAAACGGAGGTACGGTACGGACAAAATAGCATAGAATATCACTTTCAATAAAATAGTCGTTGTTTAAAACATTTATGTTCCTTTAAACTTCAAACCGGGGCCTTGATTATCTAAACTTATCTTTCTAAAATAAATAAATATAATCATTAATAATAAATATTTATAACTTTTTAATTTTGCATTTTACAATGCTATTTTTTATGTGATAAATATTAAATATTAAACTTGAAAATATACTAGAAAAAAGCAACTTGTCTCATGTCGCCCTGACGGGTTAAATATTTGTTAACAACGCAAGTTTGTGGCGCTTAATTTTACTTTGTCAATGTTAAACTATATCTGAATAAATTCGTATTTTCATGGTCCCTTACCTAAAAATCTGAATCAAATGCAATTTAGAATTGTATCCCCTTATGATATCGTTCAAATTGCTTTAATTTGTTGTTTCATTGTGAGTTACGTTGCTCGCTTCGTTCTGTCAGGTGTTACCATCGTTAATTATTCAAGTAAGCAATGGTAGGAAATTCCTCGCGAAACATGCTTGAATGTGCAAAACAGTAGAATACAGGCTCTTTGCTAAATGTTACAGCTTACCTGCCAGTTCCTGCGATATAAATAGAAACAAAGAGGTTGCTTCAAGCAAAAACAATATTTATCTAAGTACCTTTATCAATTCAAAGTCAGTCTTGGCACGGCAGCTACGCCATCGGTTCACAAACCCTGCGGCGGGAGACCTTGTACAAGAAGAGCCGGCAAGAAACTCGTCAAGGGCTATGTTTTTCTCCCTGTTTTATTTCAAGCAGAGTCGTAAAATAAAAAAAAATACCTCAGTAAGGTCACTTTCCATCACAAAGAAAATAATTAATAATTAATACCTATGATTATGTTTTTTAAATTATAATTCAAACTTACAGATTAAGTTTGATTGAAATGCAAGTATTTCATTACATTTCAAAAGTAGCCTAAATGACATGTACTTTGAGGCTATCTTTTTATCCTCTAAAAATGAGGTAAAGCTCTACTTACATAATATGTGAAATGTACTATCCATTTCACCTTTTCCCTCATTTTGCGCGGTTTTAACTCCCTTTGTTTCCCATTTTGTGGGCGGCATTCGTCATTTACTTATGGATGCTTTATTCATAAAAATAAAATAAGGCACTTCATACAGTTTTTTAAGGTAAGTATGTCAGAAGTATCAATAATATTCTTTGCTAATTATCAGAAGTCAGAAAAGTTTGTTAGGTAAATGTACTGGTACAATCGGGGAACTTCCCGGTTGATTAGTAAGTAGAGTTTTTTTGAAGAAAGTTATCTCACAAAGTAATAGACTTACAGAAAACATTAATATCACAAATAATAGACCTTTAATAGGTATGTCATTTTATAAATTAATAATTTCTTTAACCTTAATACTTTTCGAAATATTGTTTCTCAAAAAAACTCTACTGATCAACCAGGAAGTCCCCGACTGTACAATTAGGAAGTAGAGTAGACCATAGTAGAGTGTTATGGGCTCGTATTTATTTAGTTGATTCTGAATTTAGGGGAATGGGAGTAAGGGGGATGGAGGGGGGTGTCCCCCTATCCTCCCACTAAAGCATTTAACGCGAAAACGCAAATTTTTGTTTCATACTGTGACGCTAAGAGATAAATATTGTAAAAATATTCAAATCTCCAATGTAAATCACTACTTGCACTGACGAATAGTTTAAGGGTTTCATAAATTATAAAAACGTTGACAAGTTTCATCCATATCTTTGGTCTCCAACAAAAAGTGCAGCAGTTAAAATAACAAAATATGTTCGTTAAACATCTGCAAAGATTTTTCTTTCGAATGCAAGGATATTCCTAGAGTTGATGTGACAACACTGGCCTACAGCGTGTTAAAAATATATATGTACTGGAGAATTTCGATGGCGGTCCGCAAGTCTCGGTAGCTCAGTGGTTAGAGCATTGGACCGGATTTCTTTGGTTCGAATCCCATCCTAGAATTCACTTGTGGCCGAGTTGAGTTTTTACAATATTTTTCTATTTGAAAAAAATATCATAAGTAACAAAATATGGTATCTTAAAACAATAATAAATAACAGAATTCGTGACACTAACGTCTTTCCCATGGCTTTTATCAAGTTACAAACCCTTGTGACGATAGGATAGTTTCAAGGACCTTAACATGTGCAAACTAAACTTTCATAAAATTCTTGGAATTCGGTAAAGTACGGCGGGGAAACAAAGATTCATAAGAAAGAAATAAGGCAGGGATCGTCAGGACCGTAGGCGGAGAGGCGAACGAGCTCGGGATTCGCAGTGTTGACATGATCCTGAACGGTCATAATATTCTCGAGGATATACTAATTTGAGTTAACTGCTAAAGTCAGTGGGTTAAGTACTTAAATAGACTGTGAAAGTGAGAAAGTAGTGTCTAAGTACCGATTAGGTAAAAAAATATAAATGTGTTGGAGAATTTCGACGGTGGTCCGCAAGTGCTAAGTGGTTAGAGCATTGGACCGGATTTCCAAAAGTCATGGGTTCGAGAAGTAACTATTTATTAATCTGTGGTTCGAGTCCCATCTGAGAATTCACTTGTGACCGAGTTGATTGTTTCCAATATTTTTCTATTTAACACATTGAATGCCACCTACGCAATATTACGTAATTGGTCACCATGCCTGAGGCCAACTACGCATTACTACGTACCTCTTTCCTATGAATTATAAAGGGGTTTTGTATATTTGGCCTCCTGGATTGGACATGTTTATGTTCTCTGGCATCTCAAATAAAACACGTTCTAAAAAAAAAGTTACTTTATTAAATCAAAATCTTTCAAATCACATTTTTTGTTAGGCAATTTTGGAAAATTGTTGCAGTAATCTAATGAGATCTACAGTACTTATTACTAATTATTTTTGGGAAAAACAATAGGATATCTTATAAAATAAAGTAAAATACAAAACATAATAATTCTCCTACACTAAAAAATTATGCGAAACGGGGATCGGTATGGTAAATTTTGAAACAGTCATTAATACATAATGCAGGACTTTCAGGACAGATAGCACACACAAAAGAGGATTCCTTGCGCTTTTTATTTTTGGTGCAGACACGGCATGGTTTAGCTGGAACAGCTTTCTTTGCAGTAGGTGGAAGCCTTTCTAAATAATGAAAATTATCCAATGGGACACGAGCATTTTCATTATTTGAGGTTTGGGCAACATTAGCCAATGATGGCGGCACGAGAGGCTCTTGCAACAAAGGCGATGACAAAGGCAAGTTTTGGTTTTCTTGGTCCTGTTGCTGCTGTTCTGGCACTACGGGTAACCCAAAAGTCGAACTATTGTCGGAATTGTGTCCTAACAGATGTTTTACATAATCTTCACGAAACTTGAGTAGTCTCATTTTAGAAGTTCGGTCTTGAATTAGAAGTAAGCGGTGAGCGTTTTGTATATAAACTTCAAAAATATGTAGGGCTAATTTTTTATGCCATCTAAGAGTCTTTCTAAGGCAAGAGTAATACGAGACCATTTGATCGCCTCTGTCTACTCCAGACATTCCTAAGTTATAGTCTGCGACAATAACTTAGGAATTTGGCTTCAATGAAATTTTTCCATTCCTGTTTCTAACATTGACCAGCTATTTTTTGTTTACAAATTTGTGTTTGTTTGAAATCACCATAACGTCACGTTTATCCTTCCATTTACAAACAGTCATGTCATTGCATACTTTTACAGCCACTTCTCCGCGCTTCAACTTGGCGGTCGTTACATCCTTAGGGAGATGCAGGCGGTTCTTTCGAATTGTACCACATATGTACGTTTTTCTTTGGCTTAGACGTCTTGTCAAATCTGGTGAGTTATAAAAATTATCAGCATATATCACGTGACCTTTGTCTAGATATCCTTCCATCAAATTTAATACAACTTCGGTGCTATGGAGAGTTCCAGGTGGAGGCTTTTCACTCTTACCTTTATAAACACGTATTTTCATTACTACTCCAGAGGATTCACATAGTTCATATAGTTTTACACCATACTTATGCCTTTTATTTTTAATATACTGGCGGAAAATCAATCGTCCTCTCCACAAAACCATCGACTCATCAATGCTAAGACCAACTTGTGGGTAATATAAATGGGGCATCATATCGTTGAATCGGTCCAATATGGGTTGTATTTTATGCAATCTTGACTTAGCTGTATCATCGTTTTCAGAGAAGTGAAAATTACGTAGTAATAGCTGGAACCGATTTCTGCTCATCAGTTTTCTAAAAAGTGGCAAATTGTACAGGTGATCTAATTTCCAGTAATGACTTATAGAAGGTAATTTGACCAAACCCATGTAAAGCAACATGCCAATAAACTTGCGCATTTCATCAATGGTTGTGTCTTTCCAATACCTAAACCGAGCATGCTTTTGTACAGGACCTGCTGTGCGATGTGCGTAGTTATTTGTTGCCTTTACCAAAGTATCCAAAAAATCGCTTGAAAAAAATATATCAGCCAAAGCAGCTGGCGAAGGAGAAAAAAATATATTTATACCTGGCTCCCCTAAAAATGCAAATTGCTGTGGTCTTGTTGAACCTATTTTCCACTGGTATTCTGGATCACATGACGATATGTCACCCCCGGGTTCCTGCTGCGTTGGCTGTGGCGGTGATTCATCATCATCAGACGTAGTAGAAGAAGATTCATTGCTTTCCGATTTTGCTTCCGACGGAACGTAATTGTCATCTGATCCTGAAGAAAAGTCACCGTCGTCTGAAGAGTCCACTTCATGAAGAACTCTAGAAACTTCATTTTGACCTAAGGGTTGTCGTGACGATAAGAATGTACGACGACCTCGCAAAATTCGGCGGTTCGCTCTGCTCCCACGCGGCATCGCGATAAAATCCTGTACTCACGTCAATCCCACTGCGCGGGCGGCGCGACACTGACCGTTACGTATTTACTGCACCGACAACTGCACGAAAGAGATAGCTAGAGTATTATGGAAGGGAGATAGCTAGAAATTTTATCAAGGTGCCAAGGATTCGTAATAATGCGTATACGTAATATTACGTAGCTAAGCACCCTAAATAGATTATATTTCAGAGTGGCCTACTACGTAATATTGCGTATGCGCAATATTACGTACTCCGGCATAATTTATAAATGTGTTTGGTTGTGGTGCCTACTACGAAATAATACGTAGAAGACCATTTGTATGGTGGCCACCGGTTTTAGTCTGATGCTTACCTTCGGCATTCAATGTGTTAAAATTTATCATAAGTTCAAAAATACTTTGAAAAATGTAAAAATTAAAAAAAAAATGTATAAAGAATATTCTCATGGCCAACCCTCAACGAAACCATAGGTATTTGGCATTCGTCATCAGCCATTATAAATTTCCCCACTACTGGGGCTATGGATGGATAAGGAGAATGAGCCATGACCAACCACGCGGGCCCAATGAGAATTTGTGGGTTCCTCCGAAGAACGGAGGAGCTCGAGGTAGTAAAATTTTGGTCACCCATCCCGTGACTGACCGTTGCGAAAATTGCTTAACCTCAACAAACGCAGGCTGAGCGCGCGAACCACTGCGCTACCGAGCTCCCCATCAAGGCATTTAGCATTGGTTGTCTAGGATATTGCCAGCTGTCGCCTACAATACCCGATCCGTCGTTGGGGGTAGAAAAAATATTCTCTTCAGAACTTTATTATTTTGTAGTAATAGAATAGCACACATGTGATGCCGTTGTTGTTTACCGCTACGAACATTAATTAAAACTGAGTTAATTAATAAAATATCGCATCATATCAATTTAATTGACAGACGCTGAGAATGGAAGACGACTCGACAGTCATTCCATTGTCTTACTAGGGCTGTGTTCACGTATGCGAGAAGCTTTAGAGCGTTTTCTCATTTATCCGATCCGATATCGGTATCAGCGCCAATAGCCGACAGTCTTCACGTATTACTGATGTTATCGGCCGATAAAATCTGCCATCTCAGTGTCAGCCATGTTTACTCGAATCGCGATTTTGTACGTGTATCTTTTTTAAATGGCGTTGTTAAATCAATAAAATTGTGCTGTTTTCTACGTGGTTGTGGAAGTAATTGGAATCCAGGAAGATAACTTATCCTTTCACTTACAGTGTTAAAATAAGAAAACAAAAATTAAGGCAAACATTATCGTCCGATACTCCAATGTCGCCGCCAACATATCGGTGTCGGCTCCGATATCCAATATCATATCAGCTAATGGAAAGGCAGGTACACATTTTACTTGCTCCGATGTCGGCATCGGCAACGATACCGATATCGGGTCGCGTGATGTGAAAACGCTCTGACTGTGTAATTTTAATTCAGCACAGCACGCAGAATATTTTTCTGAGAGCTAAATTTTTTTTTTTTAATTAGAGACAAACAGCGCGCAATTGAGTTGGTAGGAAACGACAAAACACGGTGGCAATTAAGGATAAAAACAGCAAAATGTCAACACATAGTTTCTGTGAATTTTAAATTCTACGTGAGGTAAAATGCCGTACTGATATTATATTCGAGACCGACAAATTCGAAGCATTTTTAGTAAAACATTTTGAGTTTGTACTGATCCGGGATGTTCCTTTGTAAACTTGATACAACCCTCGACAACATCATGTACCAATTACCAATACCAACAGATATTACGTACATCTTATGTTTTGGCGCGCACTGTTCTGTCCCCAAAAGAATGGGAAAATCAAAAAAACCCCTAAAAACCTAAAAATACGGACAATTACAACTTAGTACCTACGTGAAATACAGCGCGTTTGATATCCGTAAAAGTTGTTTTATTTCAACCAACAGATATTCTTAATATATATATTAAAATGAAGTAACGAATATTTAATCTACACTTGAAAAAGCGAAAAGCTCCAAACGTGTTGAAAAGAGAAAATGGTCTGTATTTTTATTAATCAAAGATTACATCTCCATTCTGATTCTTACGTAATTTTAAAATAGAAACATCTTAAACATCTGGTTTAAACACAGCCTTATGAAGTTATCTATGGAGTTATTAATTAACGAAACTTTGGTTGTTGCTTTTGAAGTTTCAATTATGTATCGACGGAACAGGTAGGTAACAGGTACCTAACTATGGTAATTGATGATACAGAAAGTACTGATCGAATGCTTTGAAGGTTCGCGTACTTACATAAATTATTCGCGGTGAACAATGTTGTTTGTCCCGTTTTGTGTGTTGCTAAATCTATACTAATAAAATTATAAAGAGGAAAGATTTGTATTTTTGTATGTAACGAATAAACTCAAAAACTACTGGACCGATTTTGACGAAATTTGGTATAGAGAATCCTTAGACCCCAAGTAGTAACATAG
This sequence comes from Chrysoteuchia culmella, assembly GCA_910589605.1. Lineage (NCBI taxonomy): Eukaryota > Metazoa > Arthropoda > Insecta > Lepidoptera > Crambidae > Chrysoteuchia > Chrysoteuchia culmella. The sequence goes on from OU342653.1 coordinate 17,901,078, forward strand.
GCTATAAATGATCCCGAAATACCCACGGGAACGGGAACCACGCGGGTGAAACCGCGCCCAGCCTATAGTTACTTAAACTGCTTCGTCGTTTCGCTTTTGACAGAGCGGTCGTGGTCGTTCACGTTGAGGCATCCATCGGAGGTAGCGGACTCGCGGTTTTCACTTGATCTGTTTCCCTCGTAATCTGGTTCCCTCCACTTTGCCCTGTACGAATGAATCCCTTGTAATATAACATATGTGAAAATAACTCCATCAGCCATAAGAAGTCTATTGCTGGATATAAGTCTTATAAGAGCGTCACAGACAGCGGCTGTGAGCGGCTCGCAGCCATGCCAAGGTCATCTCTCCACCTAGTGGGGAGCCTTCCTATACTGCGTCATTCTATTTCTTCACCGCGACTCGCTGTCGACGCTTATCTCGCGATGTCTGTCCCGCTCATATCAGTACGGTTTGAGCTGGACAGACAATACTCGCGCGAGAAAATTATCGAGAAAGCTTTGTCGAGGTGCTTATGCTACTATGCTGGGCCCTAATTTCTATTAGTCTATAATATTTTCTATTGTACTAGTGTGCGTTTCATGAAACTACAGAGATAAAGTATTAGTTACTAGTGTTCAACTGATATATAATTATTAGTAAATTATTTTTGTTTCATGAAAAAATGATTTGTCAATTACACTCATAAATTACATGGATAAATCTACTAGTCTAAAAACACTTTGTGTTAATCCAGGCTATCTACTATGTGTGTCAAATTTCATCCAAACCCGTTCAGTGTTTTTGCGTGAAAGTGTGACAAACGTCCGTCCATCCATTCCAACTTTTCCATTAATAATATTAGTACTCGTATGACGTATGAAGTATGAGAAGTAGATGAAGTTATTTTTTTGGTTTACAATGTAAAAACTGGAAGATATTGATTTTTATCCTAGTTTTTTTTGGTTCCTTCCAACTGCAGTGCAATTCATTGCCTAAGTAGTTGACCAATTTAATAAATCTCTACTTTATAATTTCAAACGAAAAAGTCAGATATTGTTTTAAAGCCATTGTTTTAAGACATAGCACGTAAGAAACTGAATACATGTAAAATTCGCTTTTTGTTTTTTTTTTTCACTATATTGTGCATATGGGATTGGTAACATAGTGCCACACAGCCCATCATAATATGATGTAGATGGGCTGTGTGGTAATATACTACATAATAATATTATATATTTATTTTATTATACAGAATAATATTTTTATTAGTCGATTTGTATTAGTAACAGGTCTAATCAAAATATTCATGAAACAGGATTTATTAGAACTAATAACTAATACACTAGTAACTAATAACTTGTAAACTAATAATTTCGTAAAACAGGCCCCTGTTATTAGAACCACTGATCTAGAGGCTGTAACCGAAGCTAGCCACCGAAGAAAAAAAAAGTTATATTATGTAAAAAATAATAAACTAGGTGTATGATTTCTTGATTGAATGATATTTTTATACTTATGATAAAATTTAAATAGAAAAATATTATAAAAAGTCAACTCGGCCACAAGTGAATTACAGTTCCAGTCCCATCTGAGAATTGACTTGTGGCCGAGTTGCTTTTTTCCAATACTTTTCTATATAAAATTTATCATAAATAATGTAGGTGCTGAAAATCTATATACTTAATTCAGGTTCGCAAAATTTGTGACGACTCGATAGGGACTTTGGCGCGTAGTACGCGGCCGAGTAAGGTATCAAATTAAAGGTACTCGAGTCTATTTGTTCCGAAAACTATAAAATATACAAAATGTTAAACGTGATGATCATAAACTGCAATTAAAAAGTGTAATTATTTTCGCATAATTTGGAATTTTCCGTCGATCGACGAACCCTAGTATCGGGTTGTATATTTACTTGTTACTTTTTAATTTTGCATTTTCAATGCTATTTTTATGTGATAAATATTAAAAAAGAAAATATACTAGAAAAAAAAACAACTAGTTTATACTATAATAAAGGCATCCTTTAGTCTAAAATTGTTTAATGAATCATCATCTGTCACTTTTAGTGTCCTACTACACCCTGTTCCTTATCAATAAACAACGATAGAACCGACGGCTGCTACTAGTCGTAAATAATTTAGATCGAATTCGTCAGAAATTGGATTATACCTTCATCATTGTTAACAGATTGAAGGCGTCAAAAGTGATTTTGATCGTATGCCAAATGCATGACATGACATGCATTCAATATTCAACTCCGAATAAAACGTGGCTTGAAATATACAGACTTCATGAGCACAAATAAAATGTTCTCATCTCGGCGTTTTGGAATGTATGTTAGAAGCTTTTATATGGGGACTTACATAGTCACTTATATATGAGTGTTCATAAATGTTACCGTAAAATGTTATGCCAGTAACACGCTTTCAAGTAAAGGTTAAGATGAGTATACGTCGACATAAAGCAGTAAAGACGTTGTCGTTTTATCGAACACTTGCTTGCTATACTAACTTCCTGACTTTATTTATAAATGCGAAAGTATGTTTGTTTGTGCAGTGTAGAGTCGGCTTAGATTAGCACTACCCCCTCTCATCCCGTGGGTGTCGTAAAAGACGACTAAGGGACTCAGCCTTCAAGAGACGGGCAGCCGTATAGCCAATTTCGTAGGAGAGTCTCCTACGAACTTGGCTATACTGCGATCGCCAACCCGCCTGCCAAGCGTGGCGATTATGGCAAACCCCCCCTTTTGAGGGAGGCCTATACCCAGCAGTGGGTGTTACGTGGCTGAGACGACGACGACGATGTTTGTTTGCCCTTTCTTGAAGCCTTAACTAAGCCACCAATCGATTTGATTTTTGGCATAGAGTTATTTGAAAATTATATCCCGATATTCTCACGGGAACGGGGACCACGCGTGTGTAATCCATTATTCCATAGACAACGAATGGAAGAGAGGATATTGCTATTTTTCATTCAAGTTTGTTTAATGATATAATGGATATTTTCATATGATTTCACATGTGTTTCAAGTTGTTGAGGCTGATATTTTTGTTCCACAGTGACCTAATTTCACACTTGCTGCTGTTTGCTCCTAGTAATTAAATATAAAAAGTGATGAATGAAAACTAATTAACGACCTAAATGAAATGCTCATAAAAGAAATATCACTTTGTCGCATGTTTTAATATGAAGCGTTACTATATTATATTTGAAAATGTTTGTCTTTTTCTACCATGCACTAAGTGCACAAATCATACCTCGCTTACGCTTGTTAGAATATAAAATGTTTAGTTTTATTTATTTGTCAATTACTGCTTATAAAGTCGTAAAATTAATATCAGAATACATACTCATTAACATTCTTCTTCTCCTTTCTCCTTCATTTAACCAGATACTGTTAAAAAAATGTGATTTGATTATCTGATAAAGACGACCATTCTTAAGTTAGTTATTTCCTGTTTAGTACAAATTAAATTTATAATTATTTTGTAAATTTAGTATTTAATTCATTATATTATTGAAGCTTATCGATATTGATTTATCAAACTTTTAAAAGCGATAGTAATCAACAGTAGGTAAAATACTAAAAATATGTGTTTTGACCTGACGATTAACAAATGGTCAGGTTTCCGTTTACATCCTGTTGTTTCCTTAATAATTTTTGTAATGCAAATATTGAACATGTATTGTATCTTGATAAATTAAGTTATAAATAATGTTAATAATATTTATATTATAGTTAGTGCAAATAGTTTATTTAAAGTATGTTATTTTCATAAAAGAAGTTATTTGGCCTGTTGCCTTTAACAATTATTTATTATTTTCACGGATGAGTTGTTAAAAATGGCGGGAAATCCCTCTACGGAACAAATGTTCTGTGGCTCCCTCTGAGCATGGAGGACACATTTTAGGGACAGTCTTGTGTTATCAGTCGACCAGAGCGGTCTAAAATCTAAGTACTTTAATACTGTTTTATTTCTTATTTATTTTATTTATTTACTTAATTTTTGTTTTATTCTATTTTAATTTAGTACTGTTTTATCTTGATTCATTTTTATTTAGAGGTCTAACAAGCTAATACCGTTTTATTATACCCTAATAATTACTGATTTATTCTTCCGTAATAGTTACTTTTTTATTATATTTTAATACTGTGTTATTATCGATTAATTTTATTTGAAGTATACTTGATGTTCTCTGATAAGGGTAAAGATTATGTTAATTAAATGTGTTGTTTGTTTAAAGTTGTGTTTTAGATATTCATTATAATTGAAAGAATATTTTTAAATTGTCGTTTAAATTCCAGTAATTATTATAAGATTTCTAAGGTTTTATTTCTTTATTCCTCGTAGAACAATAGTTTTATTTAACTACAATTGAAGCTATTTAACATTGCCAGTTAAATTTTAATTAAATGTCCGTTGATACTTGTACCAACACATCGCATTGATTGAATGGACAATGAAACAGTCGCTATGAAGGGAAGGAGCAGGTGTGAAAAATGAAATTCTTTTCATATGATTTTTCACATGCTATTCATGAAATTTTCCATGTCTATATCGTAACTATCTCTTTTGATACTAATTTATTTTTGGATCGCTTCCTAGGCGTATACAGGGTGGAAATTTAAGACTGGGCAGTAACGGCAGGTACCTTTACCGTTGTTGCTACATGAAAACGTTCTTAGGAAACCATTCTTAATTTTTTGAGAAATATCGAACTGCATTCAAGGATTTAGAAAAAAAAATACAGTCAGCAGAAAAATTGACAGTTTCCAAAAAAAAATTGTGCCAATCGGTCCTGTTTCTCATGAGGATCAAAACACTTTAAATTCAAAGACACCAACTGAGGTATGAGTACTAGAAAAGTCAGTAATCAGAAACAACGCAAAAATCACACATTTCGCACTCGCGCCACACGCCGCCGTATCCGCTTCACCGACGAGTTCGTTGACGGAACTATTTTCATAGTGAATATGTGGAAATACTTTTTCGGGATTTCTGAATTTTCTAGCACTCATACCTCAGTTGGTGTCTAAAATCGTTTTAATCTTAAGGAACAGGATCGATTAGCATCAAAAAGTTTTTATAAAAAGAAATCTGCAATCTGATTTTTTTTTTTTTATTCGTGAATGCAGTTCCATATTTAAAAAAAAATAAGGATGGTTTCATAAGTACGTTTTCATTCAACGCCCCGTTTTAAATTTTCACCCTGTATAATATAATAAGCGTTTGGACTTTCAAAGGAACATTCGTAAGGAAATCTTGAGCAGCCTTTTCCAATAACTTATTTTACGATCAATCTGTTTAAACCTAAAATGGAATTTACACTTGAAGTTCACATTATGGTTGAATATCCAACGTGTGAAGGCACTTCGTGATAACAAGAACTTATGTCCGCATACTCACTGTACGATGGAAAGATACAATGTTTCCCACTCCGCAACGCCATGTTGGAATAAAATAAAATTTAAAATTATTTCACAACCGCGGCCTCGAGTCGCCATAAGTTGCGTAAAACCTTTTCGGAAAGCTGTAACATTGCTTTTGATTGTGATTTTTATGGCAAAACTTTTTGTTGGTTTGTTTGGGCGTGATCTGAAGACCCATTGTTTTTTCTAACTTCAACTTTGTAAAAACATAAGTAACTACTGTAAAACAAAATAAGCGTAAACTTCGCAAAGATATGATAATAGATTTAGATAACGATACATCTATTTTTATTAAAACATTTTCTATGTTGGCGTAGAAATTTATTTTTAAGTATTTTAATATTATTTTTAAATCTCTAAATTTTTCTAACAAAATTATTTAAGATATATTAAATTATGGAAGAAATAAATGCTTTTAAATCTTCTGCATATGTTAAAAACTTGAAAATTCTAAGCTGTGGTACGTCGGAATTCACATAGATTTCTCGTGTACAATCTTATTGTATTTCGATCCTCATATATTTTAACAGTTTTAGGTAACAATCCGCATCAATATCGGTCCAGTCGTCAATGAGATACGCTGGCTCAGACACACACACACACACACATCAAACTTATTATTTATTATTTTTATGATTTAAAAAGAAAACTGCTAAACGTTTTGTGCCCTACATGTTATGTTGCAAAAGCCCAAAATATGACAATAACAGCAAAATCTATGTTTGAGCATTCAATTAACATCGGGTATTTCGAATTCAGATCGGCGGTTACAGGTCCAAACTAGATAGATATGGAATAGTGCTGTCAGCCAGGTAGACTGTGAAAATTGAATTATTCAGTTCTATTCTCGCTGTCGCCAGTACGATCCAATTACAAGAGCGAATAATATTAAATAGTGTAACCGATGCACAGTTGTCGTATTTCCATACATTGGACTAAACTCATTAAACACAAAGCTTTAAAAATTTTAATATTGCGTTTTACAATGCTATTTTTATGTGATAAATATTAAAGAAGTAAATATACTAGAAAAGAGCAACTTGTATCCTTTTCTAATACATATATTTCCTTGTTTAATATTTCTTTCACTAGCCGGCCTACCATCATCTATTTAGAAACCATCATGTCACAAGAACGTTTTGTTTGCGTTTTGTTTTTATTGAAATTGTTACATTTTGACACACTTCACAGTTTGGAGGCGATGATTGAGCGAAGACGTCACAAAACTTCCGTCAAAATATAAGCTTACTTTAAGAGAATCGTAGTAAGAAAAAGCATGTTAAGATTTAAACAATACTGCGCTAGATGGCGGTAGGCCCCTTAGTACCTACAAAGTTACATTAATCATGAGTGATATAGGCCATAGACATCAGTAATTTTAACGTCCCCACTGCTGGGGCACTGGCCTTCCTTATGGATGGATAAGGGGAATATGCCATGCCCATAACCCACCACGTGGGCCCAATGTGGATTGGTGGGTTTTAACGACTGCAAATACAACGGGGACCAACGGCTTGACATGTCTTCCCTAGGAAGGAGGAGCTCGAGATAATACATTTTTGGTCACCCATTATGTGACCGACCATTGCGAAAGTTGTTTAACGGCAACAGTCGTAGGCCGAGCGCTCGAACCAGCTCTTCACATAGGCTATATTTTTGTCATGCCATCCCGTGACCAAGGCAGCTGAAATGTGCCGAAACGGCGAAAAACAAAAATATTTAAAAATATATTTTATGATTTCGTAATTTTTGCATTTTTCAATGCTATTTTTATACTTATGGTAAATTTTTAATTTTTCTATTTAAAATTTACCATAAGTATAAAAATCATGAGTGTATGTCAGGCAGTTGCATCTTAATCGATCGTTAAACACCTGAAAAGATGTTTCTTTCGAATGCAAGGATATTCCTAGCAATGATGTGACAACGCTGGCCTACAACGTATTAAAAATATAAAAGTATTGGAGAATTTCGACGGTGGTTCGCAAGTCTCGGTAACTCAGCGGTTAGAGCATTGGACCGGGTTTCCAAAGGTCGCGGGTTCGATTCCCGTCTGAGAATTCACTTGTGGGCGAGTTAATTTTTTCCAATATTTTTCTATTTAAAACTGACCATAAGTAACTTTAAAATACACGCAATAAATTTTACTTAACTCGTGTAAATAAACTGTGCGCTAGTGATCCGTAAAAGTTTTAACCGCCTCTGCGGTCTAGTGGTAACAACCACCGGTATCAGACCCAGGAGTCCCGGGTTCGATTCCCAGCGGGGGTACCTACATATTGTATTCGGTTTAGTTGGTGGTAGGACTTGTTATAAGTCCGCCTGGTTAGATACCACCATCTTATCAAGGCTGACGCCATAACAACAATGTTTTTAGCATTGTTGTGTTCCGTCAGTTAAAAATAAGATATCCAGTCCCTCAATGGTTGAGGGTTCCGGGAGAGTCTCGCTTTTATCTGCAGCCTTATCAATACTTAACATCAGGGCCCTTATTCACTAAGACCACATAGCGATTCCTTGCTCAAATAACGCCAATGTCTTACTTGGTTTTGACATTTTCAAAATTCATTTTCTCCGTGATAGTCACAAATTATAGAGTTATTGTACAAGTATATGACAGGTACAAATTGTATAATTATTAAACAAGGAAAATGACTTTAAAATTTGTAAGTGTTAAAGAGAAAACGAATTTTGAAAATGTCGAAACCAAACACGACATTGGCGTGGTTTAAGCATGGAATCGGTAAGTGGTCATAGTGAATACGGGCCCTGGTATGATGAAGGCTAAGAGTCTTCCTGTCGTTCATTAAAAAAAAGTTGTTTTATTTCTACAATATTTTTGAGTGGGAGTCACTAGTTCAATTCTACACCAAATCACTTTCCTCGGGCACTTTTATTAATACGTTCGAATTAATAAAGTATTCCTAACCCGTAATTGAAACTGCTCTCTTGAGATACACAAATAATTTGTATTCAGTTACAGTTAAGTTAAAACGGAGCCCCAAAACTTTCACAGACCCATGTCATCAAAACTACACTATTCGGGTGAATAATTAACTATTTTCATAAATATGTTAGCGAAATTCCAAAATAGTTAGATTCCCATCAAAATATTAAACTACTAGCTTCCGCGCGGGTTATCACCCGCGTGGGTGCCGTTCCCGGAATGTCGGGATGAAAAATAGTCTATGTCCTCCGTTCTTTCAACAAGTAGGTCAATTCGATTAGTTGTTTAGTTAGAGCGTGAAGGAAATCAATCAATCAATCAAAATTATTTATTTGCAAAATGTGGGTACAATCATTAACTCCCATATTCTAAGTCGTTCCTCCAAAACTTTTTACACTCCACTCAACCTCGTCGTGGGTAAAAATGGTAGTGTGCGCTAGGCCTAACACGGAGTGGCTACGTGCTCTTTGGCTCCTCCAGGTCCTTACGGAGTTATGACTTAGAATACCGATTTCGAGAAGTATTTTGAAGAGGTTATCAATGAGGTTTCGTTAAGTCGAGGACGAGTAAGTTTTGGCGGAACGACTTAGAATATGGGTGTATGTGTCACAAGATATTAGAACGCCACGTCATTTAACCTTTGACGGTATGCAAATGTATTGTAAAATGGAAGACAAACATTAAATCAAATCTGATTATTATCAGCAAAAAATATAATAAAAAAATAAACATGTCTACATAAAAATTACAACAAATATTAAACATTGATTACATAATAAAATTCAAATATTATGCGGTCACAATCGGTCAATATGTTTGTCATTTAATAATTCACTGATTGTATAGTAGGACTTTTCAATCTAAAAATTTTGTAGTCTATTTTTAAACGACTTATGATTCGGCTTCTTTTACATTTTTCGGAAGATTGTTGTAAATGATAACCTGCATAACAAACACACTTTTGCCGAATCAATTTGTTCTACATTGTTTTGCTCTTATTTTTTTATTTAGTGTGTTACTTTTTTACGTTTGGAAGTGTTTTATATTTTTTCTTACATTTAGAGATGCTTCTAAGATATATAGAGAAGGAAGTGTCAATAATTTTAATTTCTGATAATGAGACTTACAGGAATCTGTCGATTTTAAATTACACATAGCCCTTATGCATCTCTCCTGCGCTTTGAAGGAAGGACAAACAAACACACTTTCGCATTTATAATATTAGTTAGGATTAGGATTAAAATGGATATGCTCTTAGTCTAACAAGTAGAGGCGATTTCATCCACTGTCAATTAAAAAATCCTTCTTTTTTATGATTTTTTTATTTTTGCATATTCAATGCTATTTTTATACTTAAGATAAATTTCAAATAGACAAAAAATATTGGAAAAGAAAAAACAACTCGGCCACAAGTACACACTCGAGATAAGATAGCCAGTTCCTCAGTGGCTGAGGATTCCGGGAGAGGTTCGTTTCCATATTCAACCTTATCAATACTTAACATCAGGTATGATGAAGGCTAAGAGTCTCCCCGTAACAAAAAAAAAGTGAATACTCAGATGGGAAGATTCTCACTTGTGGCCGAGTTTTTTTTCCAATATTTTTCTATTTAAAATTTATCTTAATAAGAATATCCTTGCTAATAAATTGTTTTGTCTTTTAAAACTTCAAACAAACGACTGAAACGCAAAAAAATATAACTGATATTCAGCGTTAATTGGTCGGTAAATCATTTGATAAACTTTCTCGGGCGGCTTTAATGATTCAAGGAAGCTGGATAAAAAATGGGAATAACTATTATAATATTCGCCATCAGCCGTTTTTAATATCTCTACTACTGGGGCACTGGCCTTCCTTATGGATGGATATGGAAAAAAGCCATGGCCCATCACCCACCACGCGGGACCAATGAGTATTGGTAAATTTTAACGACAGCAAACGCAGCCGGGACCCTCGGCTTAACGTGCCTTCCGAAGCACCGAGGAGCTCGACATAGTAGATTTATTGGTCATATACTAGGATATTCGCATTATATTAAATTACTGCGCTATTCACCAAAATATATATTTTTAGCTAACAAAATAAGAAAATCAAGGCACAAAACGTCCAATCATTTTAACAGCCGGAATATTCGAATACGTGACTCAATACAATATGACAAATTGATGACCAAAATTCGTCGAAAATCGAGCAAAATTCCATTTTTTTATAATACTTCCCAGATTTTATTTCATATTTCGTGGTTGCTATGCCGGTAATTTCGTGTTAAAAAGGTTGTAATAAAATTCTCTTGTAATTTCATTCACAAATAAAACAGGAGTTGCTAAATGTTTTATATTTTAAATGTTAATTACTGGAAATGCAACCACCTGTTTTTAAAAGAGAATTAACGAAATAAAAAGTGGAATTTACTTTCCAACTTACATATTTATAAAGGGAAGTGAATAAGCTGTCATAACACAATATTTCATTGTATTATAAAACATTCAAACATTAAGTTGTTTCTCCAAGCATAGTATTATACATAGGAAGAGGAGATACATAAACTTTGTATGACTGAATTGGTGCAATATCGTAGCTTCCGCTTGTAAATCAGCAGGTGCTCCCTTTTTTACAGTTTTATCATGAAACTCTGAATTTTATTTTATGACGCCACACCACCACTAATCCACCAAAAATCAAATGGAAGTAGTGATACTAAAATGCCACATTTTAAATCAGAATAAATATCTCTGTATTTTCTTAACAAAGAATAATCCTTCTTTAAGTATTTTCCATTAAATTCAAAGCTCGTTCATTGTGATGTAAGTGGTCCCAATTTCCCGTAGAACCTAATTTCCTTTCGCCAGAGGCGATCGGATGCAACCCTGTATAATTTACTATTCAGCAGATAATATTCATGATCTTAACTTTTCAAAGCAAAATTTGTTCAATAAAAATACCGGGATTTTGGAAAACTAGCTGCACCCGCGGTTTTCTGACTTCCTCCGTGGTAGAGTGGTACGTACAACGGTTTCAATGTGTCGCCTACTCTGTTAGATTACCGGTCCTGGGTCCTGGGTTAGATTACCGGTAGGGGCAATTATTTGTATGATGAATACGAACATTTGTACCTGAGTCATGGACGTTTATATTATTTCTACACATAAATACTTATATATGTATAATTATATAAGTATTATATTTATATCCGTTACCCTAGTATCCCATAACAGAAGCCTTACATGGGCTTACTTTGTGGCTAGGTTTTCCCACGTGGTTCCTACTTAAGTAAAAAAATCGGTATAAATGGTAGATTTTTCCTTTTCAGGGGTTTTCATGGTCTATCATCATCATCAATCATAAAATGTCCCGAGTACTGCTGGGGCAGAGGTCATACTTATAGATGGACCCTAGTATGGGCCACGAGACGTCGCGCCGGCCTCATGCGGCTTTCAATCGGACGTGCCTCCCGAAGCACGTAGGACTTGATTGGCAGATTTTTACAAAATCTGTTTTTTACGTCCAACTAAACAACTAATCGACTTGATTTTTGTCATAGAGTTAGTTGAAAGTAGTATATTCCCACCACGCGGGTGAAACCGCGGGCGGCCGCAAGTTAAAAGATAATCAAAGTTTTTAATCATTTATGTAGGACTTGATAAGAATGTGCATTCGCTGGGTAACGGTATTTTATTTAGTTTAAGTAATAGGTTTTTTAAATAGTGTTATTACTTGGCTCCACCTGAAAATCAGCGTCACACTTGTTGTGACAATGAGGGTGGGACGACATCGACTGAATTGTATTTTATAGTGTAAGTTGTGTGGTTTGTATCTTGTTCTTTAGTCGGATAAATTTTAATTCTTTCTTTCTATTTCTTAGGCACTTTCGCACCTTAATCTAAATATCATAAGATAGTTAAAGATAATAAAACTACTCTTTTATAAACAGGTTTTTACTTATTCATAGGTACAAACTTTTTAATCAAAGGCCTTTCCGGTGATAGTAAATGACAGCAACGCCCATATAACAAGTGATGAAATATGAAGCAATCAGCGCCGAATCTGTAAGAAAGGCTGGTAGTGGTTTTGCCATATACCCTAATATGACTACAAATCTTGATAAGGTGTACAATCTGAATAAACATATCCCGAGTCTTACTGACGGATTGGTTGTTATATATAATGCTCCAAGGATCCAAAAAGGGGCTAGATGTTTGAGCTCAGTCAGAAACGCCTTTCGCACCATAATTGGGTTCGTGAAGAACCCTTTGTCGACCCACGTCATAGCAGCTACTGGGCTTAAAGCTAATAACTTTAGCGCTAAAAGCGCTGAATGCACTATATATGTTTGTGTTAGAGGCTGGTCCAAAGATATCGTTAGTGTCATTTGAATTAGTTAACTGATGTAACTAGTTTACTTTATTATCTCGTATTTTGGTAAACACATTGCACACTGCACACAGATTGCAAAGAGTAGGTAATCACAACGACAGATCATTTACGTCAACTTCAATTTGTACTCATGGAAGTAACGAAGTACCAAGGAATACTAACTATTACTAACGTAGAGTGCGATTCATCCTATATTCTATTTTTTGTTTGGTTGGTACCCCTGTATGTCAAAAAGGCGCGAATGTGTTAGAAACATCAAATCAAAAATATTTTTCTTTCACCGCTTTTTAATGTTTTGAGCATGATTTTAGCACAGAATCTAAAACTTAAAATATCTGCATCAAATCTTATATTAACCTAACCTTTTGACAGAAATCGACAGGGGTACCAACCTAACCAAAAAGGAAATATATGATGAATCGCACTCTAAAGAAGCGACACCCCCAACCCCTTGCCGAAAATTATCGCCTGTAGCGAGGTAGTAATCTAGATAGCAAAACAATGCAAATGTCGCAGCCATCTGGTTAAATCAGCTATTTGATTGGAAGGCTAGGCCGTTAATTAAACAAGTTCAGTGCCTAGGCCGATTGTTTATTTAACTAGTATCACTTGACGTTCAACTAATGGAGAAGATAACAAGGTTGCAATATTACACTTTTAAATGCGTGGAATAAAAGTCTAAACCGTATACACTATTCTAGTTTTTATTTCACATCGATCGGTGCAGTATTACCAAAGTTATACGCGTGGGAAGTTTACTTACGTAGGTTTTGTAAATCTCGTCAGTGTTCGCGAGCACCGTGTGACCTCATCTCGTCCATACGGCACGGCAGGCGACCCCGCCTCATACGTCCGTAGTACATTAAGCGGGTAAGTTGTCTGCTCTCGTGCGTTCTGGTGTTATTTATTGATTTTAAATAATGCTGATTGATTAAGTGTATTGTGTAAATTATTGATTTAGAACTAAAATGGAAGAAGGATTTGAAAAAGGCCAATCCAACAACATTCCCATAGTCCACGATATGACAGTGGCAGAATATTTTATAAAAAATTAAGATTTTGTAGCAGCTGAAATCAAGTTTAAAATTGAAAAAAAATATAATAGTTATTTATCTCAGAAAGTTTGCGGGTCGCAAAGCGAAGATTGAACGGCTCTGCTTTCTGTTTAGATTTTGCTTGAAATAGGTATCGTAAAAACATAAAATATATTTACACATTCCTTTTTTAAACTTATAATCAATGTTTCTTCTTGAAATTATAATGATTATTAACCTTGGAAACGAAAGGTTCCATACATCGTTAGTTTCAATACACTGCGATCGAGTGCCTATATACCTAATAAAAAGCATGTACCTAGTTACTAGCAATAACCAAGTACCTACCTACTACTTAGTATTTCACATGACAAGTTATATGTATAAATAGTATTTTAATACTTACATCGAAATGATCCTCACAACAAGATGCGCTGTCGTGTTTGGTCCTAATGGATGCGCTCTTCTCATCGCATTTGTCAATTTTTTTCTGATTTTCGGATCCCTAGGAATGTTTCGGGTGTTTTCGTGGCCGTATTTTTACACTGAAGCACACTACAATATTTAATAGATGGACTCATGTTGTTTTTATTATTTCTTAATCAAAATAAACAAAGTAGTTCCGCGTGCGTCGGGCACATTCGGGTAAATGCTTCGATTCACGGAGTTGCTCGCGCAGAGATGGACGACGTGACGTCATGAACGATATCGCGCTCGGTTTAGACCGAAAATGTTAACTTTTCACTTTTATATCTCGGTCAGTTTTAAAGATAGGAAAACAATAAAAACACAGTTATTCTTGTAATTTTTTGTAGAATTTTTTGGCACATAAAACAAAAAATGGTTATCTTCTCCATTGTGTTATTGTAAGTTAACCCTTTGAAGATGGCCGTCATGGACCGTTCTCTTTATCCATCCATAAGGAAGGCCAGTGGCCCAGCAGTGGGGACATTAAAAATGGCTAATGACGACATTATACCTATGCTATCTAAAAAAGTTAAAAATTAAAAATAAAAATAAAAAAATTTGAAAATCCCACGACGCTATAATATATATATATATATATATATATATATATATATATATATATATATACATTTTTATATATATATTTATATATATATATAAATATATATAAATGAAAAAAAAGGTTTTGCAATCTGGGAGTGCCGGCAGAAGTGAAAAACGCTTAAACGAAAATGACGATCTTAAATCCACTATATCTTGACCACAACTTCATAAAAAGTCGATGAAAACGGAGATCAACTTGATTTGGCAGGCAAATCCATTAAAACTGACCTGGCATCAATATGAAAGTTGGTAGTAATGAGAGATCTTTATATAATGGTTATCATTAACTAATATACGTAGATCTTTTAAGTGTGAGACTTTATGTAATTTGAAATAGGTCAACGGTAAATGGTCTTACGTATTTTCGATCAGGCTCACGTGTCCTGACGAGACTTTTAACATTTTTACCCATCCCAAAAATTTTAAACTCTGATCTGCACAACGCCGCTAAAGAAGATTTCATTTATAACAATAAAAGAGAAGGACGGTAAAGTAGAATGCCTTGGCTAACTAGCTTGCACTTTATCACTTGGATTGAGTCGAGCATAAATTGCTTATGAACCACATTAATCGTATCGCTTCCGTGAAATGCTAGGTATTTAATAGTTCTGAGGACCATTTGTGGTCTTCATCATCAGTACCATTTCGCCAAATGATGTTTTCCGGAAGCATATTATTATGCATGAGTTACTATAGAAAACAACAAATTCGCTATAGTGTGCCTATAATAGTTGAAGAGTTCATCCGATCATCAAGTTCAAATTCAATTCAAAATTCAATATCATTTATTCAGTCTAGGCTGTTACAAACACTTATGAACGTCAAAGAAGCTACGCCATCGGTACACAAAACCTACGGCGGGAGACCTTGTAACGAGAAGAATCGGCAAGAAACGCGTCAAGGGCAATTTTTTTCTCCCCGTTTTATTTCGCACAGAGTCGTCAAATTGAAAAGTAACCTTAAACACATTGATAAGATCAATTTTATCATCGGATCCTGACATGATGACAACGGACCGCATGGAAAGCTTTCCTTTCCTTTCGAGCAAAAAAAAAAGAATTACTCAAATCGGTCCTGCCGTCTTCGAGTAATCGAGTAACGCACATAAAACAACGTCGAATTGAGAACCTCCTCCTTTTTGAAAATGAGGAATGTTTCCCCTAAAGTGACCGTCTTTTACGACCAATATAAAAAAAAACTTTTAATTAATGCTAAAAAATATACATATTATTTTCCTATTATAGTCCTGTGAATAATAAAATTAACAAAGCTTTTTTTTAACTACAACTATCGTCAGAATTAGCTAGAATAGAATCATTCACAACAATATACAATAAGGTAAAGACAAGAAATATTAAAAATATGTATAGTTATAATAAAAAAATTCTCTGAAAAGCTATAAAAACTTGTAAAATAAATTTTCTCTGAAAAGCTATAATTGCTTGTAAAATATCATGAAAAATTAAAAGCAAACTAAAAAGTTACAAAAATATCCAATGCATATGTAACAACAAGATACAAAATTGCGAATCAACCGCAGTCTAGTTAATTAAGTACCATTTAATATCAGGCTAACATCACCACATATATTGTCTAGTTTACGATCATTAGCTCACGAATCTGGTCGAATTGATTACTAGCAATAACTTGGTTAGTTCCATCATCAGTTTCTAAAAACAACTTTCCCATTTTAATAATGTTTCAACAGGTATGTTTTCGCAATCATTTTCCTAAAGATATTTATGGTAGGACTGTATTACCCACACCCCCATGAAGCCACTAATGGCGTAGGATGCAGCTCTAGCAGATTTTGTTGCGATTCTTGGTATCTCTGTGACGTAAGCCAAGGCGATCACAAACCTCGCAATCACAAAACCTCTCAGTAGGTTCAGAGCTGTCGCCTCGTTCGGACCCGTCGTCATATACAGACCAGCTAGTAGCCAAAACGGAGTCAAGTTCTTCAAGTCATTAAGGTTTGCTCTCTTTACCCTATCGGGGTAGTCTACAACTTCAGCCAGAGGCGCCAATGCAAGCAGCTTGAGGACTAACAGAGCTGAGTAAAAAAAATAGCTCTGCGTTAGTTGGTGATTTGGAAAGAAACTAGGCACAAACGATTTCATTGCACAGGAAATTTAATTCATTGTGAGTAGAAAATTTTATATCGTGACATTATTTCCTTTGACGTTGACGTTGTTTTGGCACAAGAAATAAGCAAGCTAGCCATAGTAGATACTATAAATACTCTAGAGAGTTACCTACTTGGCTTGTACAAGTATATTTGGTTCAAAAATACCTAACCAATACTTTACTAAACATGATTTTGTAACACAACATTTTCGCACTTCATCATTAATCACTATTGTATTATCACTAAATCTCAATATATTATAGAGCAGATCTGTAAGTGTACACGACCCATCCGCCCATATAAGCTGTGATCAGGAACGACACGAAGAAAGCGGATTCCGTTGCCATCTTCGGTAGCCTCTGCACATATCCCAGCGCTGCAACGAATCGCGCTGCAACGAAACAGCGCAACATCATCAGCGCCGTTTGCTTCTCTGGTGCAGTGGTTATGTACAAGGCAGCCACCAACCAAAACGGTGTCAAATTCTTGAGATCACTCACGTTGGCTCTTTGCACTTTCTCGGGGTTGCATACAAGCGAGGACAACGGTGCTAAAGCTAACAATTTTATCGCCAGAATAGCTGAATAGACAAAGTAACTTTGCATGAGACTCGGGCAGGAAGCCTCACATAGTGACAAAGTAGGTGACACTGGCATTGTACAGGAATTTTGTTAGCTTTTTAGGTGTTTTAGATCACTTTATTTTGGATTTGTTTTGGTGACAATTTCGGTGGTATTTCATTGTGACAGTAGCCAAAATAAATATTACTCTTTGAATGCATATCTGCACTCTGTACAATACATAGATAAACAATCAAATCTAGGAAGAAAAAGATTATTGTCTTTGTGATGTAGACCCAGAGATAATTGAGAGGAAGATCAATTTTATTCGTATGATTATGAAACCATGGATAATTCTTTAAATATGTGTTCCCTGTTTAAGGTGTGTTATGTAATTTAATTTAAATATTTTAAATTACAAAACATCAAACTGTAAGTAAATAATATGTGTTTGCTACTCATGTTATATGTATAATATTATTATTTATATATTTTATCTTAATCACGGCACGGCACTGCACTGCACAAGCATGCAGTGCAGTGCCGTGCCGTGCTGTAATGCTCGTGTATGTCCGTACGGCTTGTGGGATAAGAAGGCTCAGGGAGGAATTGGATCCAAAACTCTACTAATTTATTACCGAGCAACAAAAAAAAACGCGTACATTACTCTTATTACGGGACATTGGCGGAATTTCTGTGGAAAACGGAAGAAAACCATGGTATTTAAAAAAAAATAAAAAAAACATGTTTGAAACAAACACACAAATTGCGTAACTGCATCGCACACAAATCGTAAACTGCACCAGTTTCCTTAGCAAATTTTTATGTTAAACGCTAAAGATGGTGAACTGGACATTTTGATTTATTTTGAGGCGTATCCGAAAAGCTGAAATAGACCTTGGTTTTTCAAAAAGCAAAATACACCGTGTATTGAAAAAATACAAATTCAAGAGTTATATTGAAGGACGTTTAATTCAAAAGTTACGACCGGGTGATGCCGAAAGAAGACTAAGTTATTGCCAAGAAATGGAGAGGCTCATTAGAGACGATCAACATTTTTTAAATAACATCATTTGGTCTGATGAATCAAATTTCAGCAACAACGGCATGTACAACCGACATAATAATCGAATTTGGCCTAGACAGAATCCTTTACGCATCCGTGAGACCAACGATCAAGTGCGCTTCTCATTTAACTGTTGGTGTGGTATTGTAAAAAACCGGGTTCTCTTGGTACATTTTTATCAAGGGTATTTGAATACAGAAAGATACATCGAAATACTTCAGATTTTAAGGAGCGAATTAAATAATATTCCCGATGTAGAGCGACAAAATCTCGTTTTCCAACAAGACGGGGCACCGGCTCATAACAGTCGGAGAACAATGGATTTTCTCAATGAACATTTTCCTTACTGGATCGGTACGGATGGTTGAATCAAATGGCCTGCGAGGTCCCCGGATCTAACTCCGTTAGATTTTTTTATGAAATAAAAAAAAAAGCTTATAATTGGACCTTTCGATCGGTGTAGTAAAATGAGAAAAGTTTTTTCACCTCACACGCTTTGAAAAGGAAGTTCAATCAGTTTAGGGGTAGAAAATCGCATTTTGCGGCCTAGCGCGGCAAAGTACTTTTTTAATTTAATACCTAAAAATATGTCATAATGCGTTCCGAATCGCACTTTTGACTTTTTTGTTATATTTGATTATTATTTCAAATAGCTTGAAATTAATTATAATTCTCCGTTTTGGTTTTATTATTATTTTAGTTCATTGAATCATAAAAACAATAACAATAAGATTAAACTATTTGTTATAAGAATTTTATATTAACTAGGTTGGGTGAGATTTCACAACCTATAATTGTATTTCGGACTGTGACATAAATTTTTATTTTTAAATTGTCTTTGTCTTGTAACTCATGTCAGTGTCAACATTTACGGAATCGTTTTTATTCTTATTAATAAGTAACAAGTTCCTACTTTAAATAACTTTGAATTAACTATAATACTCTCTTTTTATTATTTTAGTTTTTAAATCATTAAAACAACGAGAATAAGATATATTTATTTAATAATTTATTTATTTATAAATGTTCTTCGCTATTGTGAGGTGAAAAATTGTGTGTTGCGCTCGGCAGAAAAGTTTTTAGCGTCTTGTACCTTTGAAATCCTCGCTTCGCTCAGGATTCAATCTTTGAATCCTAGATTCCTTCACTTGCTCAGATTTCAATAGAGGTAACTCGCCGCTAAATAACCAACTTTCCAGGCTTGCATAACAAATAACTATTTTTTGCATTTAGTGGGTTCGATTCCCAGTTCAGATAGGCGATTATAGAAAATTCTGTGAATGCAGTTAATTTTGTTTTTAAAATAAAAATGAAGTCTTCTTTCAGTAAAATGTTCTATCTACAGTATTTAAAGTACTTTCCCTCCATGTGCCATAGTTTTGGGGCGCCCTGTATATGTATATTACATATCATTTAAATAATGTTCATTTAAAATATTTTTTCAGAAAAAAAAATGGTTAGTTTTCTGAATACAACCAGTCGATACAAATTGCACTATCTCTCGTTGCAGTACGCACGGATGCACAGTAGCCAGTGCACGTAGTTATTATAACTTTTGCTCTAACGAGTTCTTTTTTAAGGACTGTGTTCAGTTACTGTAATAATATAAAATTCAAAGTCCTGACTGACTGACTGACTGACATATCAACGCACAGCCTAAACCGCTGAACCTAGAGACTTGAAATTTTGCACATAGATACTTATACAGTCTAGGCATCCACTAAGAAAGGATTTTCGGAAATTCCACCCCTAAAGGGGTAAAATAGGGGATGAATATTTGTATGAAAGTCCGTCAGTTTTGGATCTTCAAATTTGGAATTTAGGTTATCGATTTAAAATAAACATAGACCTATCTCGACGTTTTCGAAAATTCCACACCCAAAGGGGTGAAAAGAGGGGATGAAATTGTATAAGAATAGTCCTTTATTTTCAACAAAGTAAAAGTGTTAGGGACTTCATATTTTGTATTTAGGTTGACGATTGAAAATAAACTTTTACGTGTCTCGGCGTTTTTGAAAATTCCACCCCCAAAGGGGTGAAAAGTGGGATGAAGTTGAGTAAGAAAAGTCCTTTATTTTCATAGTAAAAGTCTCATTTTTTTTATTAGGTTTATGGTTGGAACTTAAATAAAATCCCTCTCTCGAGAAATTAACCCCTAAGGGGTTAAAAAGGGGTAAATAATGTTAAAATCGATATGGGTGTCGTTATTGAAGTTTTATGGGATGTTGATTGCAAAAATGTGATCAATTTTGAAATCCGATGCGGTGGACATAATCAAACCTTAATTAATGGTTTAAGAAAAGAGTTAAAATTTTGTATAGATAAGAAATGTAATTTAGACATAGACATAAAAACTTTGATCGTGGTAGCTTTCGAGTATTTTCTACTACTTATCCATTCGCTTATATTATAAATGCTAAAAAAAGGCTGCACTGTTTGGCTGTTCCTTTTCACGCGTAAACAGCTGAATCGATTTTAGTGAAATTTGATATGGACATAACTTAAACGGACATAAAATACTTTTTACTCTGATAAATGACACACTTACGGTAGTGAAACGTGGTCGCTAACTATGGATCTGATAAGAAGGCTCAAGGTCACCCAGCGTGCAATGGAGATCGTTATGCTCGAAGAGGGAAATGAGGAGATCCGTAGGAGAACTAAAGTAACCGACATCGCACCAAGGATTGCTCAGCTGAAGTGGCACTCTTAGTGAGAAGAATCAATAGCCGCTGGTGGGGCGAAAACGCTCTAGAATCCGACGCTCCGTGAGTAGTACAAATACAAATACAAAATACAAATATTTTTATTTGCTCTAAATAGGGTTACAGTAATGTTGTTTCCTACAATTGTGAAAACAAAATGGAGCTTAACCTATTTAGCCATTTTACATAGCATGCAAATATACAATACAATGATTTAAATTAGAATAACATTAAGAAACTGATCGAAATGTCATAAAATAAAATCGAGAAATAAATTAATAAAACAAATGTATGATAATAAATGTCAAATAAGAAATAAAATAAATTAATTTCAATATACAATAAAATTCTCATGTCATTCTACAATTACAACAATGTCAATACAAATACATTTTGTGCATTTGAAAGTCTCGAAACCTTTGTCAATATAATTGTGATATAGATAAAAAAAAAAAATTGAAAGAAAAGTGATATGTCAAAATTGCAAATGGAAATTAATCTGCAATCGGAAATTATTGAGCCTATGTTCAAAAGTAAAATTTATACTTATAATAAATGATTCCCGACAATTGACATAGTTTGAGACTTGATTCACACGTGCTATTGTATGTATGTGACGTGGCACGTAGCGTGGCCGACAACACATGGCAGCACAGCACATGTTCAATGGCAATTCTGTTTGTTGAAGATAGGTTTATTAATTATTATCACCCAAGAATTCCTTTACACTATAGAACATCCTCTCAGAAATCCAGTTATATAATGCAGTCTTAAACCTGCTAAAGGGTAATTGTTTTATACTTTCAGGTATTTTATTGAAAATTGAGATGGACATCCAGTTACAGTTTCTCTGATAAAGGGTGCTCCTAGGAACCGTGGCAGAGACCAGTCGATGACCATTCCGTGTGCTTCGCAAGTACACATCCTTCGCTTGTTTAAAGTGGGACATATTTAATTTGACAAATTTGGCAGTCTCCAAGATGTAAATACAGTACCCCGACAAGGTGGACCGACGATCTGGTGAAGGTAGTGGAAAGCCGCAGGGTGCGGGCAGCGCTTGACCGATCTTCGTGGAGATCCCTGGGGAGGCGTTTACCCAGCAGTGGGAGTTATGTGGCTGAGATGACGAAATGGCACCTCCACGCGTCATCCTAAATCCGCGCGATAACCTAATTCCTTGCGGACGAAGTCGCGGGCGGAATGCTAGTAAGTAATAAAGACTCAAATTCCCTGAGATAGTGCACTGTTTTATTAGGCAAAGAGAGCACCACTCCATCATTAATTAATGATGTCATTATACAAAATCGAAAAAACTAAAATAACGGGGAGTGGAGGCAAATATTTAACCGAGAGATAGAACAGACCGGTTTCAGAACCGATTATCATCGGGGAAATAAATCTGCCCGACTTCGCTGGCTAGGGCACGTAGAGAGAATGGGAGAGGATCGAGCTGTCAAAAGAGCGTATCCTAGACGACCAGCCGGACGCTCATGATACAGCTGGAAAGACGAAGTTGTCAAAGACCTAAAAGAACTGGTAATGTCCAACTGGTCAGACTTGGTAAGACAGGAAAGAATGGCGCACCTTGATGTCGGAATTGTCGGAGGCAAAGATCCACTTCAGGTCGCTTAGCCAAGTAAGTATAACATACAATCGTACACTGATTTACTCGATTCATTCATAACATACAATCGTACACTGATTTACTCGATTCATTTACAGCGTCATACCAGTATATATTAGGTACTTCTCTTGTAATACTATGAGAATGGCCATATTATGCCTGTATATCAATGCTACCATGCCACCGTATTGGCGCCATATCTGTGTATTCATTTATTTTTGTATAATCATTACCAAAACCATAATGTGTATATTTTTACCAAATGATATTCCACGTACGACATTATCTAATAAAACACATGTACCCTCTTTTTTACCTAAAAACAAAACATGGATTGTCCATATTATTTTACCTTGTTATCCTATCACGGTTTGCAATGATATGGCTGCGTAGACATTTGTATTCCCGATCAAACTCATGAATAACTAACGAATTGAATAAGTACCAGATCCCCTACCTAAATGGTAAATTTTCTATTCGTATGAACTCTGACGCTAATTCAAAAGTAAAAAAATAATCAATTTTAAAGATCATAGTCATAGAAATATTGGATGTGATTAACGAAGTTACATCATGTAATAAAAATAATGGAGTGCCTTCGCTGCCTTCGCCGGCTCCCAAAAATATCGCCATTGGGAACCGGGCGGTGATACGCTGCCGGCAGCAGAGATGTAAAATAACCGCCGCCGGCGCCGACACTCGAAATGGCAACCGACAAAACAGAATTACGTGTCAAATTTTCATGTACATATCTAATTTTGGGCCGGGAGTCCCAAAGGGGGTGCACTAAAAATTAAGTGTATGTCACATTTTAGTACTTTAAATAAATGTCGTCTTTGGCGCTTCATCGGCAGCTCCCGCGGCACGCTCACTCCGCTCGCTCGGCTCGCGCATTTTTTGGACACAGTTCTATCCTAACCTAAACTAAAAATATCTTTCGTACCCCCCACTTTTGAAAGCAGAGTTTTTCGTCAAAAAAAGATAAAATAATTAACTTTTGTAAGTCCTACACCCTCTTTGGGTCCTACACCTTAACCCAATTCTCTGTTTGGCTCGCTCTCGAAATACTTTTGAAAGTTAGAGAATCGAATGAAGCACAAAAAGCTGGCTACAGAATGAGCAACCGACGCCGGCTCCCGAATCAGCGACCGGCGGAGGAGTAATGTATTTTTATAGTTGACTAGCTGCGCCCGCGACTTCGTCTGCATGAAATAAGTTTATCGCGCAGCCTTAGGTAAGGTAAGGTTAGTTGTGTTGTGGTGGATCTATAAATCGGATCGAAATAAAAAGTATCTAGTTCAGCGGTTTACGCGTGAAAATGTTACAAAGTTATTTTCGCATTTATAAAATTAGTACCTATGGATTGCTTAATTTAAACTTTTGAATTAGCCAACGTTCAAACGAATAAAAATGCCACTTGAGTAATAGTAGGGGCTATTCAATCCCACTCATGCATAATAGAATAGTGTTCTGCATGAACGTTTTCAGTACTGAAGCCTTAACTGTCCGTATCCTTAACAGCGTATGTTCATCTATATATATAAAATTCAGTCTTGACTGACTGACTGAGATATCAACGTACAGCCCAAACCGCTGAACCTAGAGACTTGAAATTTTGCATATAGATACCTTATACAGAATAGGCAATAGGCGTCCAATGCGGATTGGTGGGTTTTAACGACTGCAAATGCAGCCGAGACTAACGGCTTAACGTGACTTCCGAAGCACGGAAGAGCTCCAGATAGTAAATTTTGGTCACCCACCCCGTGAGCTACCATTGCAAAAGTTGCTTAACCTCAACAATCGCAAGTCAAGCGCGCAAACCACTGCGCCACGGGCTTGGTAATATAGTACCTACATATTATTTAATCATCTGCCATTTGTCACTGCCTACCAAAAAACCTTATGTTACTTGTTAATATTTTTTAAGTCATCAATTTTATTTATTTGATGAGAAAGCTCATATACATAATTATTAATAAATACATAAGTAGTAGATGGCCAATAACAGGTTTTCACGGTAAGAAATTGATTTGTAAACGTACCTAATGTTTCTATTTAATTTCTCACACCACACACAATAAGTCTACATCTTTTATTATATTAAACAACTTTATTGTAATAATAATAATAAATAAATAAATAATAATAAGCAAACTTACAAGCTTTTTTACATCTAGCTTGTAAGTGTGTTTGTATGAAGAGCAACCTTCAGAACCGATTTTGAAACTTTTTTAACTTGTAGTTATTATAGACTAGCTACGCACGTGTGCAATCCGTCAGATTTTTCAAGTTTTTCTGACCTGTGACCTTGATAAGGTCAATTAAAAAAAATATTTATTTTTCCGGTCGTCTACGTTTTTCTTGTGATTTTTGAAGATATTAGTCTTAGATTCTAAGCTATTAGTGAAGGCTGTAGGTGTTATACTCATGGCGCTGGAACATTAGAATGGATAACACGGGCTTTATATATAGATATAGAAGATTATGTATAGATATAGATACATTCGTACAATTAATAGGTACAAGTTTTACGTAGTACCTATTAATTCCATGGCTACATTATTACCGAGTGATAGAGCATAGACTATTGATTAGACTAATAGTTATTATTACAGAGCATAGACTATTTTTGATATTGATCAACAATATTTCTCTAAGTGAGGCACTCGGGTTTAATAAGATTATAAGTATAGTTTTTTTTTTTTTAATCGCAAGCAAAGTTTTGGCACTCCGTTTTTTATATAAGTAGCGGGCGAAAAACCATACGAGAAAGCCAATTATAAGTAATTATAACAAAGAACATAAGAATCGGTTGGAGTAGTAATATGGCTTTGGCGGAAGCAATCCAAACATTTATCTCAGTACGATTTTAATTTCTTCATGATTTCGTGGTAACGTGCATGTTTTGAAAGATTTCGTCGGCTAGCAGAACAAACTTTCGAATAAGTACCGAGGAACTAAAGTAAAAAAATGTATGACATAATAAGCAGCGTTCCTACTGAACGTAAACGGAACTACATTTTCCTATACATTTTTTCACATAACATGCTCTATATACGTCCTCGATACTGTGCTAACCAAGTTTTTGTATCCTATTCTTAGTACTAGTAGATAAGATTTTCTAATGGAACAGTTATTACTTTTGACCACAAAATATGTAAAGAATACTATACTTATGACCCAAGGTCGAGTCAGTCTTGGATAAGGCAGAATTAACATTTTTATAAAAAAAAAAACAATTACTTACTACATACGTGGTTTCACCCTTCCAGTCCTATAAAACCACTGGTCAATATCTCAAAATACATTCCACCTTTATCTTATTTATCTAACCCTTTAAATGCCTCTTAATTTTTAACGAAACAAAAGTTAAATTAGATTATACCCGTTTGCATGGTGCGAATTTATTTCCTAATTATACTTTTAGCTTATTCGTGTTTTCTTTCTGTTAAGGTCCGAAACCAAAAAGGACCTTTAGCAATTAAAAGTTTTGTAATTAAAAAGCGAACAATGCGCCTGCATTTTGAAGTACGTTTGGCAAACGGACTGTTCCCTTAACTCTTGAGTCCTTACGATTAAAGATTTAAATGTATGATTATTTCTTACAGGAAATGTCATAACAAAAATATCATTTCTAATATTATCCACCATTTCTGGGAAAAATATTAGTATTAAACCCAATCAAATTATACGTATTTACTTGAAGCAAATATGTTATACGAGCTCCAATGTGAAAATTGCGAAGACTCTATATGGGGTCTGATTCAATTTGCTATCACTTTAATTTCCGTGCTTTTTCGTGTGTTTTGTGCTACTTGTCAATTGTCAATGTGTGCATTCTTTGTCACATATTTCGACGCAAATTACTATGAAGATACATACATATATACACACACACACACACTCACACACACACAATATATATATGTATATATTGTGTGTGTATGAGTGTGTGTGTGTGTGTGTATATATACATATATGTGTACACATATATATATATATATATATATATATATATATATATATATATATATATATATATATATGTGTGTGTGTGTGTATCTATAACACTAGAATGTAAAATGTTTATAGTTATAATTATACTTTTATGTCTACTAGTTATACCATCACATCTTTTGATCTTTTGATCATCTCGATTGCCTCAAATGTCCGAGATGGTGGGAGCCTGATGACCTGTGCTTACGGGTATTTTTTACCTATTTCAGGCATCAGTCTCACACAAACTTAGCTAAGATAAGATTAGTACCTGAGATTAGTAAACTAAGAGTTTGTGATGAGAAATAAAGATTTATTTATTATTTATTATTATTATTAAGCTAACATTATATCTATTATAAAACATCATTGATTGAACCTAAACAGATCTCCAAGCAATGACATCTACTTCATTTTACAGATGGATGAGACATATTCCTGGTTCTTTTTGACACAAAGACTAAGAGCAATATGTCACATCCATCTGTCAAATGAAGTCGATGTCGATGCCGCCGACACTTGCGCGATAGGGCCACAGTTCTTGATAGTAGCGAAAGCAACATCGGTGATCAATCAATCAATCGGTGATTTTAAATTGACAGATGTTGTGACATCTATAAGACAACAAACATCGATAGCAAAACTGTGACACAGTATAGTTACCTACTTTCTTCTTTGTATTGGGGATCTCTTCAGCCTATCTCGACACTTCGCGTGTAGGCCTCCTTCAATCTACGATACCGTCACGATCTTGTAGAACCTGAAGCCACTTCTTCCCAGCTGTCCTTTTGACTTCATCGTCGCAACGCTACTGAGGTCTTGACAGAGGACACTTTTGACCTCATGGTTGCCACTCGAGCAGCCGTTTGGTCCACGAGTCGGTCTTGCGTGCCTCATGACCCGCCATGCCCACTTCAGTCTGGCTACACGTTTGGTGACATCAGTGATCACGCTCTGTTGCCTTACCCATTTATTGGATTTATATAGTTAGTATTCTTTGGTTTTATGGTCCCTCAACGTAACCCCGACCAGTGGGCCTACCGCGTAAGTGCCGTCGGCATCACTGTCAACTTTACTTTGACAGCCGATGGAGTTTTCGTACAACGCAACTTCAGGCTTATCGTCCTAGTAATAAGATTTCTTTTCCATAGTCAGTTAATACTGGGCTCTGTGTGCGACCGAGACAGCGCTATAGCATCAGCGCTCGCGTGTGAAGAGTTGCGCCCATATTCGACAAGACGACGACGTCGACGACACTTATGCGGTTGGGCCACAGTTTTCTCTCCAGACCCACACTCAACTTATGCAGTTCCCGAGAGAGTAATATAAAAGAAATATTTTCTTTGCCGCGGAAAGTGAAAAACATGTTTAGTACGCTAAGAAGAAGAATAATAGATTCCGGCAAATTTTAAAGCACTTTACTTATATCTCATAAGCACCAGAAAATTTAATTCTCAGGACGTACTTAGTTGAAACTGTACTTTATGTAACTACCTGTTACATTTAACAGTCTGTTGAAAATAATCACCTATTTAGCGCTTACGGACCGTCATTAAAGAAACATTGAACGCTTTTCTCCACCGTCTCATTTATTTTCTTTATTATTTTATGAAATTGTAAACGTCATGCTGAGCGTTGTAAAAATGAAATGAAAATCCTATAGTAGTATTTACCTCACAAGGGATCGCCTCAACTTCGTTTGAAAGAACAAAAAAAGGAAATAATTGCAATCGTAAGGAAATACCTACTCGTAATTGCAGACGAAACAATGATTCTACAAAACAATTTTCCTTGATGTTTCATTTAATTTAATTAAGTGTTTAATTAATTCTTCAATTTTCCACAGCGTAAGAGAGATTATATAGAGTGTGGATTTTCGCATGTTTAATAAAAAGACGCATTTAATTTATTATCATTCATTAGAATTATAATTTGTGTTATTTTGCTGTTGTTTGTTCCTGGCCCTTACGGCTAGTTTACACAGTGTGAGCTAGCGTGCGAGTCAGCCTGCCGAGAAGCTGCAGTGCAGTAACTATCAATATATGGGCGAACCTTACGTCTTACTATCACGTGCGAGTTGGACACTAGCCCGCATGCGAGCATAATGTTTTCATTGCCTGCTCGCCAGGCAGTTACTCGCACATAGAAATAGCTCGGATATTCGCTTCGTTTGGACGCTTTCGGCAGTAGCTCACCGTTGCGAGCGGAACTCTAGTTTTGTGTGTGCTGCGCCTATGCGAAAACTTGCACTCACCCACTCACTTGAGACTGGGCAGCTACTATCATCGTGTAGACAGGCGAGTCGAGCTACTGTCACGAGTCATTAGAATGACTTAATGTAAAAACTTGTAAATGGCTGTGCTTTCTTATCTCTATTTCTTATTTAAGTATTACTAATCTGTAAGGTTTCCAAAAACTTTAAAACAAAATAAAATATGACATAACTTCAACATTGTGAAGCTGATGGTAACGAGCAAATATTACAATATTCAAGCTTAAAATAGAGGACTCATTATGCCGTTTAGCACACCCCTATTATTTTATAATCGCTACAGAAATGAGAACAACGCGGGAAAAACGCGTATTAGGCTAATATGATAATATTCTCCGAAATTGGTATAATGTCAATTATCTTCATCTAACGACACGTGCTCATGACAGTCGTTTATTGGCAGATATAATTATTAAAAATCATCCTAAGAGAGCTTACGCACTGCGTAGAACTATTTGTATGGTAGGTAGCGTACGCACTACATCCGATTTCTTCTCTCCGCCATCCGTGAATCTCCAAGACGCATCGTATGCGTACATCCGAATTCTATCCTAGTTTTCTGGTGTCGTTTTTCACAGGTTCGGACGCCGTGCGTAACTGAAGAGAAAAAGATATCTCGTCAAATCCTACTCGGATGGGCAGCATTCGGGAAGCTCCGTAAAATTTTCACGTCCAACTTTCCGCAGTGTCTTAAGACGAAAGACTGTAGTCTGTAGTGAAACATGTTCGCTAACTATGGGTCTGATAAGAACGCTCAAGGGCACCCAGCGTGCAATGGAGAGGGCTATGCTCGGCGTTTCCTTACGTGGTCGTGATGGAATCATAAATGAGGAGATCCTTAGGAGAACTAAAATAACCGAAGGATAGCTCAGCTGAAGTGGCAGTGGGCGAGACACATAGCGAGAAGAACCGATGGCCGTTAGGGCGGAAAGGTTCTGGAATGGCAACCGCTCACAGGACGACGCTCCGTGGGTAGGCCCCCGACAAGTGGACCGAAAATCTGTCGGAAGCCACTGGATGCGGGCAGCGCAGGACCGATCGTCGTGGAGATCCTTGGGGGAGGCCTATACCCAGCAGTGGTTGTCATGTGGCTGAGACGACGGGTGTAATTGCGAGTGGCCCTAGTATACTTATATTTATGCAAACAATTTTTTTGTCAGAGCAATCACTATAATATAACACATTTTCGATTCTCATTTGGTGTTATGAAAAAACCGTTTAATGTAAATGCAAAGCTTTATTACTTCCTGTTACAGGTACCTCCATTATATTCCGAAGCAATTTCTTTCATAACGAAGATATTAGAGTCATCCGAAATATTCACGCAAGTAAGGGCCTGGGGCGAGCTATTTTGCAAGTCAAATTAGAAAAAAGGCCTTTGTACGTCTCTCTGTTAAGTCTGAGGGTAGATATTAATTGTTTGTTGAGTAATCTCGAAAATCCATGAGTCTGCATGTGGTTGAACTTGTGGGCGCACGTGACTTTGCGTGGGCTTCCGTTTTATACGAGTAAATAAGCGACTTTGCGTTTCGTTTAAAGAATATATTTATATTTCAGCCTACTTACAGAATGAATGCTTGTAAACAAACCTCCTACTTACTTAAACTGAAGGTATTATTTAAATAAGTACACGTTTTATATTTAAGTGTACGTGTTAATTGTAAAATGACATTTATTAGTGATACCAATATCAACAAATTAATCAAACACGCACAAAATTTTGTTTACAAGCATTATATCCATTTCACTTCCGGACAGAAACCATGACCATAACACAGAAGTCTGCCGTGAAATTCCGAGTCGCACAGAGAGGCATGGAAAGAGCAGTGTTCGGTTACACCTTGCGAGACCGAAAACGGAATGAATGGATCCGAGGCAAGACTAAAATTAAGGACGTCATGGCTGTCATAGCGAAGAAGAAGTGGGCATGGGCAGATCATATTGCCAGAACGGATAAAAGTCGATATTATGGCTAGTCTTCTGCTACTTTGGTGTTGCTTTATCAGCTTGTGATCTTGTCTGACACAATTTTTCTGTCTTTATTCACTTTTGTAATGTTATGTAGATTGTAAGAAAGTTATTTGTTAAATTGTATTTTATAATTGTTATTATTATTATATTTCTTCTCTCGTGGTGATATGTTGTTGTTTTGTTTTGCATTTATTGTAATTTGTTTTTTAGTTACACCAAGTCTGATTTTGTTTTGTTTGTTTCGTTTGGCTTCTCAAATTTTAAAGATAATGTTTGTTTGGTTTGCTTGTTGTTGTCAAAGAGTATGTAATCACTATGCCACAGATGATTGACAATATTGTTACCTACCAGTTCCAATTACCATAGACAGATCACACAGACTAGAATACTTTCATAGTATATTGTATCATGTTGGTGCCCCTGTGTGATCTGTCAAAAAGGCTGATAGGTTGATTTTTATTTTATTTTGTTTTTTATATTGGTAAATAATAATATATATTTTTTTTAATGTATGTTTTGCTGTGCCGGTTAACATGGCTCTCAGCCCCACCAATACGGTACCGACGGAAGATCAGCGCTGGCCAAAAAGCCAAGCATTATGCTGAGTCGGTACCGTTTTGGGACAAACCTGTGCCTTTTTGTGTTATTTTTATGTACATTATCGTGTTTGTCTCAAATAAATATAATTTTCTTTCTTTCTTTCTTTCTATATACAAGATTAGTCCTGGAATGGAGACCCAGAGCCAATACAAGGGGACGTGACAGACCACCGCAGCACTGGACAGATGACATCCGATGACACGGAGGACGGGACTGGATGAGTCGGGCACGAGATCGCCAGGAGTGGCAGAAGAGGGAAGAGGCTTACATCCAAAATTGGGTATGAAAGGCCACCATGATGATGATGATTATATCCATAAGTTAACTTAAGGTGTTATACGATTGAAGCGAGATAGTAATGAGAACACGACCGCGCGGGAGCGAGATCGATTTTTCGGGTTAGGTGAAAAAAAAAACCAAATCACTTCGTAGTAAATACGTACTATAGCGATTAACCCACTTGTTATGGATATAACTTTTCGTACAATTCCTGTAATTTTCAAATAGGCAAATAAATGCATCTATGCATCAGAAAAAATAAATAAAAAATATTTAGACTCGCGACACTTCTGATCAACAAAGGGACCATTCAGCAAATGTTTAAGGCGACACTCGAAAAAAATATGCTGAAGCGAAATAGCAATGAGAAAACGACGTTTTTGCAACACAAAATCACTTCGTATTAAAAAACTACAGCGATTTAAAAAATATGCTTTTATACGATTCTAAATATTATTGGTGTCCACTTATTAAACCAATTTCCAATAGTGTAAGTAACCCCATCTATACTAATATTATAAAGCTGAAGAGTTTGTTTGTTTGAACGCGCTAATCTCATGAATTACTGGACTGATTTTGAAAATTCTTAAACCATTAGAAAGCTACATTTCTCCCGAGTGATATAGGCTGTATTTTATGCCGATATTCCCACGGGAAAAAAACCGCGTGGATCCGCTAGTTTAAGGATAGTAGAAGGAGGATGTTGAATTTTCATATTTTCGAGGAGAGGTCTTTTCTAAAAGAAAAAGTGTCGAGGCAAAATCATAAAATCGTGGTTTTGAAACTATACGAATCTAGATAAAGGTATGAAGAAATATATATGTTATTACCAGATTTGTAACAACTGTAACCGTGCTATAATTTTATATCAAAGAGTCCATACTTTTTCCGAGTAGCGCCTAATGCCGCAATAGTCGAATCTAGATAAAAGTATGAAGAAATGTATTATCTAATTACCAAATTTGTTACATCTCTCTTAAGTACTTATAGTACCTTTACAATTTTGACAAAGTTCAGTCGCTATGATTATTGATTAGATCCTGAGAACATGATTTTAGACACCTATATTATTTTTTTAGGGCCTACCTCATGATTTTTTATTGTGTCTTGTTTCTCATTTCATTACTTGGTGCTACAACAAAGCAATAACACCCAAAAACAAAGTCCCCTAGATAACTATAAATGGTGCGTGAAAATATACGACCAGCCGGAAAATAAAACTCTCCCTTACAAAATACGATGTACCCAAGTGATCAAATTAACTACTAATAATAACTTTATTAAAGCTTTTTCAAAATAAAAACTAAATTGATAATATTTTTTAATCTATGAAAACCGTTTTAGAACAATAAAAAAAGGACTTCAAAAATCAAAAAGTAAAAAATAAACCTTTTGGATTCGATGCAAGAAAAATAAAAGTAATTAATATAAGAGTTGCAATTTAGAATTACTTGGCTGGCACCGACTCCAAAAGGTTTTTTTTAAGTCGGTTTTTTTTATTGTTATTTCACAATTTTCAAAGTGAGAATATGTCCCGCACTTCGGTTTGACTCAAGCTAGTAGTATAGGCAACTACTCATTTGAGTCAATCCGTTTGGGTCAAACCGCTTGACCGAAAAAACGACAGTTTTTTTCAGGATATCTTCAAACCAACCGAATCGATTCCAAAATTTAAAAAAATGGGACCAACCGACCTCATACCAACCTGGCAACAAACCCGAAGTTATACCTAAGGTTTGAATCATTTCAATCGGTTCAGGCCTTCACAAGTAATCGATGAACATACATAAAAAAAATGCGACGAATTGATAACCTCCTTTTTTTAAGTCGGTTGAAAACTAGCGCTCCACGTTCTTTAAGAATCAGTAACGACTGATTTACCCTGATGTCAAAATTAATCAAAAAGGATTCAGCAGCTTAATGGTTAAAAGGTAACAAACAGAGTTACTTTTTAACATTCAGTATGGATATAGCAACCCCGAAAAAAAAATGTGACTGCATCACAGAATAGTAAAACGTATAAATAACAAGAAAATGTAAATGCTACAATTTTTTATTTTTAAATGTTATTTTTACATATGATAAATTTTTAATAGAAAAGTTTTGGGAGACAGACGGTAGCTCAATGGTTAGAGTATTGGACCGGATTTCCAAAGGTCGTGGGTTCGAGTCCCATCTGAGAATTCACTTATTGTGGCCGAGTTGATTTTTTACAATATGTTTCTATTTAAAATGTATCATAAGTATCTTAATGCTTTTTTAACCGATCCAATTTTAAGCTATTTTCAAGTTATGGCGCAATACGACTGAAGCGGGCTATCAATGAGTAACCGATTTTGCAGATGAGGCGATAAATCATGAAGAGAAATGAAAGTACACGAACGATTCTAAATAAATCTTGTATCTTCGTATTTATAAGGAGTCTTTCCGAAAAGAAAAAGTACCTAGGCAAAATCATAAAATCGTATTTCAGAAACTTCACAAATCTTATTAAGAAATATATATTTTATTTGGCGAGCTGTTTGGCGCAGGGATACTAAGCTCACCTTCTACGCCAGAGGTCCCAGGTTCGATCCCCGGACAAGACAAATATTTTTGTGCATGAACATGTCTATTTGTCTTGGTTCGAGTGTTCAATATGTATATTATGTATGTATTTACAAAAAAAGTATATAAGTATCTTTATCCGTTATCTAGTATCCATAACACAAGTTCTTCATGAAACTTAACGTGGGCTAGATAATTGGTGTGTTTGTATACAATTAAGTAAGTAAGTATTTATATATCTTATTACCAGTCTGTAACATCTTTAACCATCTTAAAGTTTTATAACAAAAAGTAGTCACTTTTTCCTAGCGCTTTAAACGAAACCTGAGACCATAAATACTACCATTTCATATATGGAGTAGTACTGGCTTTGATTTATCTTCGAGAAGGTGGAAAGTTGGACTTTAACAGACTGCACGAACTGGAGAATGCTAGAAGTCAGTAACGCTACTTAAATACACAGACAGTTGTACATTTTATCCGACTTCAAAAAAAAGAGGAGGTT
This sequence comes from Chrysoteuchia culmella, assembly GCA_910589605.1. Classification (NCBI taxonomy): domain Eukaryota; kingdom Metazoa; phylum Arthropoda; class Insecta; order Lepidoptera; family Crambidae; genus Chrysoteuchia; species Chrysoteuchia culmella. Next base: position 17,936,170 of record OU342653.1, read on the forward strand.
ATCAATTCCGTCGTATGTTCTTTTTAGGATTCCGTACCAAAATGATAAAAAGGAACACTTATGGTGCGACTCAGTCTGTCTGTCACAAATCGATATATCAAGAACTATTAATGCTATCAACTTGAAATTTAAAAATAGTTTTAGAAGACATTTGCCCAACTATTATGCAAGTAAGAGTAAAAAAAAAAAAAAATTGCAACAGGGTCTTTGAGGGGGTCTTAAAAATTCAAAGTGTGGCTACTAGGTCATGTAGCTGCTTGCACATTGTCAAACATTTTATGACTCCGCATAGTTTGCGGCTTTTGATGAAAATTGTAAGAAAAAAATCCGTTTCAACCCTTGGTTTGGTATGTCGAAATATGGGGCCAATATATGATGGTACGGAACTCTCGGTGCGCGAGCCCGACTCGGTCCACGAATAGTAAAGTTCGAATTATAGTCTCGGTAGCTCAGTGGCTAGAGCATTGGACCGGATTTCCAAAGGTCATGGGTTCGAGTCCCATCTGATAATTTTATCGATGAAAAAAATACCTCTCATTATGTGACACTTTATAAACTACTATTTTACAGTAAGTACACAGGTATTCATATTTTTTATTAAATACATATTTGGAATGTGTTTTACCAATAGATACCAGGCAGTCGGATTTAGAATAAGTCTTACCACCACCAACCAAACGGATCACAATATTTACACCCACTAGAAATCGAATCCCAGGATTTGATACAGGTGATATTAATAACAGACCACAGAGCCAGTTAATCGTGATATTATCACAGTCTATCTATCTTCTCTTCCATACAGTCGTCCGATAGACACGTTTTGACATAGCAATCGTGCGGGGTTCGAGGGGCGAGAGGGGTGCTAGCGATACCGAACTGCCAGTCGCTCGCTCGGGATAATGACAAATGTGCTGTCAAATAATAAGAAGTCTTGTCAAAAGCGGCATTGCGCGAGGTTTCAAGGGCGTTGTCCCACTGTACTTCCTTAGTTACACTGATAATATTATGTGTTTTTAGGTCATACTGTATGCATCAATTAACTGTGTAGAAAATTCCTAGACTTCTAAGATTACGTTTTAAAATTATTACTTCTTTAGAAAGTGCACTCTCTAATAAAATTGAACCACCTCGTAAAGTGGCGTGTACAAGAACCTCGCTGAAAGAAATTTCAGACCAGCTGAATTTATATATCCGCAGTATTGCCCAGATATGTGCATACACTTGAATGAAAAAATTGTTTCATTGAATATCCTAATAATATTATAAATGCGAAAGTACGTATGTCAGTTTGTTTGAAACGAAATAAAACTATGTTTTTTTATTGCTTATGAGTTATGAGCTAACGTTAGTTAGCATACGTTATGAAATATGTAGTGATCGAAAATGACTGCATTAGTTACGAGTATAACTGTGTCGCAGTCATTAGCGCCCACCTCCAGGCAGGCATCAATTGCAGCCCGAGATATTTAGCGCCTATAGTTCGAGGGTGCAATTGAAGCTTACACCCGGGCTAACTATTTTGCTTTACATCTCGATTGTGAGGTAAGTAGAAAAAAACCGGCATTACAAGAATAAAACATTTTATTTGTTGAAATTTATAGTGAAATGAGAACAATCCCAAAAACAAACAATATTTAAACTAAATGTTTTCTATTCCCGCCTTTTTTCATTAAAAAGAATTAAGTAAAGAACTTTTTAATTTTTTTTTTCAAGATCGAAATTGATCTTCGCCGTTCGATATTTAAAATTGATGACTGATAGCAAAGCGACCTCTTTGGTCATTGGGCTGAATGCATGATGTCTATTGCCAGTATGATGGTTAGATGTACGCGAACTTTTTATTTATTTATTCTTTTTATTACTTACCGCTCTAGGGCTTTTCTAGCTACATTATTACCCTAGAGCGCTAATTAGTCACCTACAAGCCCCATTTGGAGGTAATAAGAACCTACTTACCGAACATGAGAAAACAAATTACAGGATACTTTTTATCTCGATATACCACCGGAACGGGAACCAAGCGAGTAAAACCGCGGGTGACCGCCAGTGGTTTTTTTTTATTTTCAAGTCCTTCAGCTATGGCTCTTCTCTCTCATTCATCATAAAAGAATTTTCCAACTTTTCCGTGATTTGGTATTGGAGTGCCTTTTGTAAATCAAATAATTTTTACCGGCAGAAAGTAGCAAATGTTTAAGTTATGAAAAAGTGATCAATGCAATGAACCTATAAACATGAGAAACTACTCGTATGAATTTCAAAATTTTTCACACTTTAACCACGATTTCTACTAATGGCTTTGTTTGGAACATATAAACGTACCTATGCTTTTCTTTCACTTAACACGGAACCGCCTTTGTGGTCTAGTGGTACGACAACCACTGTATCAGACTTACGGGTCCCGGGTTCTAATCCCCGCGGGGGTACATATTTTATACGGTTGGTTGGTGGTCGGACTTGTTGCTGTAAGTGCGCCTGGCTAGGTACCACCATCTTATCTAAGTTTGACGCTATAACAACAATGTTTTCAGCATTGTTGGGTTCCGGCAGTTAGAGATAAGATAGCCAGTTATTCAGTGATTGAGGATTCCGGGTGAGGCTCGCTTCCATTTTCAGCCTTATCAATACTTAACATCATGTATAATGGAGGCTAAGAGTCTCCCCGTCGTTCATAAAAAAACCTGACGTTAAAGTTAAAGAAAATAAGACAACTTGTAAAAAAGTTCAGATTATTTGGTTGGTGGTAGGACTAGTCTCCCTCACAGTCCGCCTGACTATCTATACAATCTTATCTACTCGAAACAACAATATTTTCAGCATTGTTTTAATCTGGCAGCTAAAAATAAGATAGCCAACTCAGTGCTTGAAAATTCCTAGAGCAAGATTATTCCTTCTAAGCTAAGCATTCACTATTTTAGATTTTAGGTCAAAAAACGAATTAAAAGTTTTCTTAATTAATAAGGTATCCTTATCATATTTATGGTTGGTTTATGATTTTTATGTTTTTGCATTTTCAATGCTATTTTGATAAACTCCTGAAAGCTTGGTAGCTCAGTGGTTAGAGCAGTGTGCCGGATACCAAATAGTCACTCGTTCGAATCCTATCGGAAAATAACTTGTGGCCGAGTCGAGTTTTTCCGATATTTTTCTATTAAAATTTTATCATAAGTACATATAAGGTTGGTTAATTGCTTGCGTTGTAAATATTGAAATACCATAAAATGGAAAATATTTTTTTTTTATTAAAATTAAGTCCGAGTTTAATAAAGCCAGTGTCCCAGCAGTGGGAGCGTGACGATGATGATGATAATTAGGGGACGTCAGCTCAGAGCGGCTACCTTAACTTTGACTTTATAAAAATTACTCTAGAATCGATTTTGAAAAAGTATTTTATGTCAATGGATAGAGGATTTAATAAACTTTTATAAAGTGTTGTCGCGTTTAGAAAAAACCTTGAAAAGCTTACTATTATATGCAAATTACGAAAACTTGGTAAAAAAACCTCTTTGCCCGAGTAAGCACCTAAAGCGGCCGTGGGGGTAAGGGCAAAGTGGTCATGCCAAAATATACCAAGAAATGTAATTATAATTAACAAAAATACCAATAATAAATTATATTTCACATTATTTACGATAAAAAGGAATAGATTAAAAAAAGATTTAAATTAAACAATAAATTCAGTTTTCAAATTGGTCACACGCTGTGTCATTACTTAAATCTAAGTACCAACAATTCTTCTTCATAAAGTAACATAATTAACAGCAATACTCAGTTTATTAACGTTAAATCTTAATGTAATAAGAACAGATTTCTTCATCAATGTGAGTATTCACATACGGCATAGCGCGGTCACTTGGCCACTTTGCCCGGACGCGTATGGCTTTCCGTTATCACCTCGTCCCCACGAAGTGCGACGACATCGATACGCCTTTTTTAACTCTCAACTCGGAAAACCCGTATCCATGTCGTCCCCTCTGGTGCCCCATCAGAGGGGACTAATTAGAGATGGGATTACAGCGCCACATCAAATACAAATTCTCTAGAAACCCGTGTTTACCACGTCAACTAAAGAGCGACGAGATAGATACGCGTTTTTTAAGTAATATGCGCGTATTACCGTCAAACTCCCAAAGCAAGCTCGTCGCTATGAAGTGATTGTGACTCAACGGTCTAACCCAGGGCTTTAAAATCAAGACTAATTTTAAAGTTTTAAATTACTTCGTACTTTGTACCAAGCCAGCTCCCCACAGGAGGGGGAGGGATCGGTGCCCCACCAACTAGAAACCTATAAATAGTATAGACTACTAGTACTATCCGCAGCGTTCCTGTGGAATTTGTCCCAGACTGGTCATTCCTCCACTGGTTCAATACAATCAATTTTAACAATTAAATTTAAAAGAGGACTTGTTAAGGGAATACTCTCTCTGATTCCCAATCTGACAGCAAGGATAGCCCGTGTGGAGTATGTATTTTGAAGAGTGTCTGTAATATTGTGTAGTACCTAGCTAACCCTAACTGCCTAATCTGTGGCCAACATCTGTTAGCAGAAGCCGTCCTAGACTACTCTTGGACGTTATGGGTCCACTAACTATATGACACACCTTGAAGCCAGTATTAACAACAGGCAAACCATTAAAGCATTTTCAATTCAATTCAATTCATGTCATGTCTGTCAGTCATTTGCATATGGTAAAATTTGTAAATAAAACTCACCGAACTATATTGGGAACAACATACTCAACCCAGAACTTCGTCACTACCTACTCACTTTCACAGTCTACTTAAGTACTAAACCACTGACTTCAGCAGTTAATTCAAATATAAATATATTTAATTCTCAAGAATATTAGATGAAATGTGGCAAACAGGTAGTTTATAGACTGGATTGAAAAAAGCAATACTTTTTACCCGAAACTAGCTCCCGGGCTCAATGCAGATTGATAAGTATCAACGTCTGCAAATGCAACATGACCAAAGCTTTATTAACGTGCTTTCTCAATCAAGGAGGCGCTCGACAACAAAATTTTTGGTCACCTATCACGTGAGTTGCCCCACTATCGCACGCATGCAGGCATCTCTAAAGCAATTTTATCACAGTTCCACTTCAAAATTGCATTGCAACTGCAAATTCCCTGAATTTGGCAACATCGTCCGCATGTCATAAACTGAAACTACGTTGCTTTGTTCGATGCTCAAATACTTCCGCATTCTTTGTTTCGCGCTTCGCATAACTGACGTAGTGTATGCCAAATCGCTTTAAACTTTTACAATTCCATATTGATTTATTTACAGCTGCCGTAAGAGTTATAAATAACTGCGCAGTGTGGCTCGAGTCATATCTTCTAATACAAATCCAAAAAGTTTCAATTTATGTCCCACAGGCTGATTTATTACTGGCTCTTTTTCCGCCTATAAATAACACTTTGTAAGTTCAAAAGTTCTGATTGCCGGAAGCAAGATAGATATCAATATTCCGATATGACGTACAAGAGTCACATATTTTTATAATAAGCCATGGGCTTTATTTGAGGCGGAGTTGGTTTTGGTCTCATGGGTTGTTCCCATGGCCTCGATCGCCGAGAGCAGATCCAACCCCAGTCTGCCTACCTGTCCGGTGAGCAGGCATGGCGAATGGTCATGGGAGGAGCGCAACAGTCGCTGATCCCCGTGGCAAGTCTAGCTGATTATCCTTCTCGTGGTTGCTGCCTGTTATTGGTCTGATTCCCTCTGAAACAGACGTAACTGAAACGGCTAGACGCATTTCTCTTCCCGACCTTTCCCATCCTTCTATCCTATCCTAACACCTTTACTGCGGGTAATATGTGGTTGGTACTTGCGGCCTCATCATCAAACAAGACTGACGGTGAGGGGGAGGGGGGAACAACCACCCGCGTGTTTGTGCCGTGCGCGGGGACCCGTACGGGGGGATGAAGGTGTCCTGGTGATTGAGTCGATGGAGTGTAGGCTGTATAAACACTCCTGAGACAACACATCACTTTGGCCCGGATTTCCTCTCACACGGGAGGCCCAGGACTAGCCAACCTTGGTCAATCGGCTGGGACATCCCGTAAGAGGGCCGTCAGGCGAGAGTCCTGGTATGGTAGGTGTAGACGATGGGCGAGACGACCTGGTCTTCCTGCTCTGTTCGGCCTGCTTCCTGCTGTACTGGGGCTCTATATCCTTGCTGTATTTCTGGCGTTTGCGTGCCTTCTGCCGCAACGTCCCCACTTGAGGGCTCCATGGAGGGTGGAAAACAGCAAAGACGAATCTAAACACCAACATACATGGCATCGAAAAACCCACATAAAAAAACTACACGCACTAAGACTGCACCCCAGGGTGTAAACCCAGGCGGCGCGTCAAACCACCAGGCTGCACCTCAGGTGAATAACCAGAGTGTCGCGCCACACAATACACCGGCAGCTCCTCAGGTGCACAACCCAAGTGCAGCGCCACAAAGTACACCGGCAGCTCCTCAGGTGCATAACCTAAGTGAAGCGCCAGCACACAGGTTGGACCTCTCCTCTCTTAAGGCAGCAATGCCGACTACTTCCGAACCTCAACAGGAGGAATCCGGTTGGAACGAGGTAGTCGTAAAGAAGAGGAAGCCCCAACAACCACCCAACCCACCTGGCCAATCACGCAAAGCCAAACGGGCGGAAGCCCGAAAGGAAGCGAGGAAGGCGCGGCGACAGGCTGCAGATGGTAGCAGGCCGCGTGAAGCTGCCGAAGGGACTGCAAAGCCCCGCGATGCCCCCCACAGTGATGCGCTGACCCCTCAAGTGGACAATAGTCCTGCTGAGGTGAAAGCTGCTCCTCAAGGGGCACCATCTGTCGCCTCGAAGCCAGCTGCCGCTAACGCATCGGAGCAGCGCAAACCGGCCAGGCGGGGATACCGTGGGAAGGGGAAAAATGCCACGCCCACCAAGCCCGTAAAAAGGAATCGCCCTGACGATTCCTTTACTCCGCAAGGCGGGGGCAAGCGCAGTAAACCCCATTCCACCACCACCAGCTCCATCGCATACGCCGACGCTCTGAAATCGGACCTTAGCGTCGCGATTATGGTGGAGCCCTACCACGACCTTACCAAGGAGCAGGCTGAGGTCATCAAAGGGCAGGTGGATGGCTTGTTGGACGACGAGATCTTTGCTCCGAGACCGTCAAGCCATCCATATGTCGCGCCAGCATTTAAGGCGAACGCCTTCTATGGTGAGGGCGTCCTTAAATTCTGGTGCAAAGATGACTTCTCGCTCCAGTGGCTCCATCGCACCACTGCGAGAATAGGTTCGCCACGACCAGGCACCAAGCTCGTTGTCAAGCGACAACGGGAGATCCCCAAGCGCATTAAAACGGGGATCCTGGTGCCACAGTACGGACCGGACGACACGTTAGATAGGGTACGCCAACGTCTAACGTGTCAAAACACTCATCTCGGCGTGTCCAACTGGGCTGTCTACCACGCCGAGGAGCAGGAAGACAAAAAATGCCTGTTCCTCGTGCTTGGAGTCCCAGAGGAAGACGCCGAGAAACTCAGGGCAAGCGAGCGTAGAATTTATTACAAGCTGGGTAATATCTACGCCCGCTTCCTGGAAAATACCAGTACGCCCCCGCCGAACCCCAACGCACCTGGGGAGGTCACTAGTGACCTAGGCAGCGGCACAGTACACCACACCGCACAACAAAACGCCACACTACCACCACAAACCACCGACGACGCAAATCCGCCCAAAGAGGACCCTGGGGTAGTCCCCCAGGAGGAGGGGTTGAGGGATGCCCCTATGGACGCTAAGAGCGGAGATAGCGACGTGGACGAGGAGGCCATGCTAGACAGCGACGATGGCGCTGCCAGCACCCCTCAAAAATAACCTCCCCGTCCTCCAAACCAACCTCCAGCACAGCCAGACTGCAACGGCTAACCTACGCAGAAGGCTGGAGGTCAATCCCAAGACCGTAGCCCTAATCCAGGAGCCGTGGATTAGGAAGGGCAGAATATGCGGTCTAAGCAACATCGGAGGTAAACTACTCCTAGACACCACAGCTGACAACCCGCGTACATGCATCTTCGCACCCAAACACGCAAACACAACCCTAATGACCGAGTTCTGTTCCAGCGACCTGACCACTATCAGGCTCCGCAATGACCCCTCCGCAGGCCTGCCTGACGTGGTGATGGCGTCCGCCTACCTGCCGGGCGACGCGGATATCCCCACGCCCGAATTGGCCGAGCTGGTTCAACACTGCGAGCGCGAGGGACTGGAGCTGATCATATCAGTTGACTCCAACGCACACCATGTGCTATGGGGCAGCAAGGAGAACAACACGCGAGGTGAGGAATTCGTTTCTTTTTTACTCGCGACTAATATGAACATAATCAACAGGGGCTCAGAACCGACTTTCGTGACATCACGAGCCCAGACAATCATTGACCTTACTTTAGCGAGCGAACACGCGACTCATCACATCTCCGATTGGCATGTATCTGATGAGGCGTCGTATTCCGACCATCGATGGGTCAAGTACAACCTAAATATGACCCTCACACCGCCCAAGCCCCGACGTAATCCACGTAAGATGGACCGACGTAAGTATGAGCTTCTGACCGCAGAGAAGCTAAGGTGTCTAGACACACCTACAACTCACGCGGTAAAAGCGGATATTGATAACCACGTTGATCGCATAACAACAACTTTAATCACCAGCTTTGAAGAAACATGCCCACTTTCCACTCCCAGCTCCCAGCCAAACAACAAGTATCATTGGTGGGGACCTGATCTGGAGAAACTACGCCGCAAGGTAAGAAAGTTGTTCAACAAAGCAAAGAACTCACGAGAAGCGCACGATTGGGACGCCTACAAACAAACCCAATACAACTACAGGAAGCGTATCCGCCTCAGGAAAAGAGAATGCTGGAGACGCTACTGCACCAATATTGAAACCAACAGCGACGCTAACAGAGTGAAAAACATCCTGTGCAGCGAACCAACACACAACCTTGGTTTCCTGAAAAAGCCAGACGGAACTTACACCAAAACAGATCAAGACACTTCAGAACTGTTAATGACCACTCACTTCCCAGGATGCCGCATAACGGAAAGTAACACATGGGAAGAAAAAGATGAGAATCTACCTGCTGAAACCGATTGGACCACCGCCCACAAGGTTGTCAACCCTGAAAAAGTAAGATGGGCAATCAACAGCTTCCTCCCATTCAAATCAGCGGGCCTAGATGGAATTTTTCCAGGGCTGATGAGGTGGAGCGACGGAGGTCTTATTGACCACCTCGTGGCCATTTACAGAAGCTGCCTAGCACACCGCTACATTCCTATGAAATGGAGGGAAGTCAAAGTAGTCTTTATCCCTAAACCCGGCAAAGGAGACTACACTCAACCTAAATCATTCAGACCAATTAGCCTCACATCATTCCTTTTAAAGGCGCTGGAGAGACTAATAGACAGGGAAATAAGGACAACTGCATTAGTCAGGAACCCCTTAAATCCAAACCAACATGCCTATTCTGCAGGCAAATCAACAGAGTCTGCCCTACATAAGGTGGTTTCTTATATAGAAAGCAATCTCAAACACAAAATATCAACACTAGGCACCTTCATCGACATCGAAGGAGCCTTTGACAAAACCAATTTTACCAGCATAAGCCAGGCCCTCTCCAAACATGGTGTCGATCCCACTATTGCCGGGTGGATTGACAGCATGTTAAGAGACAGAGCTATACAAATCACTGTGAATGGTACCACTAGAGGGGTAGTAGCAAAAGGATGTCCCCAAGGGGGTGTCCTCTCACCTCTTTTATGGAATATTGTGGTCAATGAGCTGATTAGCTGGCTCAACGACCGCAACTTCCTCACAGTAGGCTATGCAGACGACCTGACCATACTCATCAGCGGACGAGTTGAGAGTGTGATATGTGACCGAATGAGGTCCGCAATGAAGGTCGTCGAACAGTGGTGCATCAAACACAATCTAACAGTGAACCCAACAAAGACGGAACTAATCCTGTTCACAAACAAACGGAGTCTAGGCAACCTTAAACTTCCTAAACTTTTCAATACCAGTCTGTCCCTTAGCAAGGAAGTCAAGTATCTAGGGGTGATACTAGACAACAAACTCCTCTGGAATAGACATCTCGAAGGAAAACTAAACAAAGCCACCATCATCTTTTGCCAATGTAAAAGACTGCTTGGCAAAAGCTGGGGGCTATCACCGAAAATAACGATGTGGCTGTATAAAACCGTTATACGTCCCATAATCACATACGGAGCCGTTGCCTGGTGGTCTAAAACAGAGCAACGCACCGTAATCAACAAGCTGCAGAAATTACAAAGATTGGCATGCTCTGCGATAACCGGCTGCATGCGAACTACCCCCACAGCCGCCCTTGAAGTAGCCCTGGATCTAACACCCCTGGACCTGTTTATACAACAGGAAGCCTCCATGGCTGCTATAAGGCTTAAACACATGGGTCTATGGTACAACCAAGAGGGTCCTCACTCCACATTGTGGAATAATCTAGTGAAACATGAGTCACTAATCGCTGCCCCATGCGACAGGATCCCTAAACAATACATTTTCGAAAAGAATTACCAAATACAGTTATTTGAAAGTGACCAAGACTACTCTGGCATACATGAAGTCCGAATCTATACGGACGGTTCCAAGATGGATATTGGTACTGGAGCCGGAGTATTCTCACAAGACCTAAATATCAAAACATCACTAGCACTAGGCCAACACAGTTCGATATTTCAATGCGAATGTGTTGCAATAGTAAACGCAGCTACCACGGCCCTGTCTAGAGGTATGAAGGAACTGAACATCCGCATACTGACCGACAGTATGGCCGTCCTAACAGCACTGGAGGCCAACACGATCAACTCCAGTATTGTCTACGAATGCCACCGAGTATTGGATCGTTTAGCATCCAACAACAGAGTAATCCTACAATGGATTAAAGGGCATAGTGGATCACAAGGGAACGATGCCGCCGATGAGCTGGCAAGAAGGGGATCCTCCACAACAGTGGCTGGACCCATACCCATTCTGCCACTCCCGTTCAGCCAACTGCGCTCATGGGTAAGACAGCGTACTCGTGCTGCACATAATAAGCGTTGGGTAGATCAAACAAGCTGTAGACAGTCCAAGTTGGCGATGACTGCAGTCTCGCCGCGGTTGACCTGTAGACTGCTCAGCCTTAATCGTCCAGACCTCCGAATAATTGTAGGCACACTTACAGGTCACCTCACTTTAAACCGGCAACTATTCATCATGAATGCGACAGACAGCCCCCTATGTAGGGGATGCCTGGACGCAGAGGAAACAGCCACCCACGTGATCCTGGAGTGCGTGGGTTTGGCCGCACAACGGGCAGAAATCCTCAAAGACGTGAGGTCGCTCCTAGAAGCCTGTGAACGCCCCAGGAGGCTTCTGCGCTTCTGGAAGGAGCTGGGATGGCTTGACTAGCCATACCGATGCTATGTTCACGCATAAAGGACCAAATGCGAGTCTAAATGCGGAGAATAGAGCCCATCACCAATTGTCATTTAATTGTTTTTGGGCATCATAATCACATAATCACATGGGCTTTATTGTTCTGAGGCTGATTGTATTAAAATTTATTATACAAGGCGCTGAATATTCATGATGTCTTCAAAAGGCTTATTATTTGCTTTTTGAAGACGATTTCTTGGCATTGAAGAATTTAGGTTTGTAGGAGAAAAATATACTTACCTAATTGTAAACAATTACCTACAACTATAATAGTAAAACCGGTCAAGAGCGAGTCGAGCTTGCGCACCGAGGATTCCGTACCATCATATATTGTCCCCATACATCGACATAGGTCGAAGTAAATTTCCCAAAGCAATTAAGTATAAAATCACTTTCAATTTTATACTCACTTTATTTAAGATTTCTGAAAAAGTATGTTATTTAGAGACATCGTTTTATTTTTCCTGTAATCTTTACTTAAACATCTCATAGAATAATTTAAGACTTTTCGGTATGTAAACTTCGGATAATAGGGTGGGAAGACGATATTTTTTTAAAATTTTCATCAAAAACCTTTAAAAAAAATTGAGAATGTGCAAGCAGCGCTCTTTATTATAATACCCCTCATGCCCATTCATGTATATTCCCCACATGCCATGTAATAGGCACTGCTATAGCGATTTCGGTGTTTTCTATAGTAACTCATGCATATGCTTCTGAAAAGCACCATTTTGTGAAGTGGAACTGATTATGAAAACCACAAATGGTCATCGGAACTATTATAAATACTTAGCATTTCACGGAAGCGATACGATTTACTTTAATGTGGTTCATAAGCAATGCATGTAATGAAGTGGAGCTGATGATAAAGTACCGGGAGAACTCCTCAATAAGTAACGTCCCTGCACCAGTTAAAGCAGCATTTTGTAAAAGGTGATGAGCAGTTGACATAAGTTATTAGCGTAGGCACGGGACGTCTTCTGCGTTTAAAAATTTTGAAATAAGAAACTTTTTATAACAAAAAAACAGATAACCGACTTCAAAAAAAAAAAAAAAAACATAAGGCTTTTGGAGTCGGTGCCAGCCAAGGCAAGAAAAATAAAAGAGTAGGATTGCAAAGTAGAATGTCTTGTCTGGCACAGACTCCAAAAGGCTTATTTTTTTGCTTTTTAGTTTTTTGAAGTCGGTTTTTATTTTTTTATAATATTTGTTAAAATCCATTGTGAAATCCGTTGTAAAGAAGCATTTAGCAGACCGTGCGGCAAGGTGAGGGTGACTGATGTGGGAGTTTAAACAGCTATATTTAAGACAAATATTTGTGTGCATGAACATGTCTATTTGTCTTGGTCTGGATGTTTAATATGTATATTATGTATGTATTTACAAAAAAAAAAAGTATATAAGTATGTTTATCCGTTATCTAGTATCCATAACACAAGTTCTTCATGATACTTAACGTGGGCTAGATAATTGTTGTAATTGTATGGAAATATTTATTATTATTATTATTATTATCTTAGCGTCTGGACTCTACCACCACTTTAACTCAAATGAAAAATATCCAGCTTCATTCACCAAGAAAAAACACATGCAAATGCACCGCCCGCCCGCGCGCAAATGCAAAACAGTGACACACCTTGCACCTTCACCGACTAATCTATACGTGTTTCATCCACACACGGAACATCCTCAGGAGTTGTTAGACCGTGCAATACCAACACCGAATTGCATTTATTTGCGGGTGGGGGCGTACTCTTGCATGTGTTTTTTTCTTGCGGATTAAAGCTGAATATTTTCCAGACTATGTGGTGGTAGATTCCTGGGCCCGTAGACAAAGTAACATCGTTATGTAGCGAAACGATAATTCGATTCGTTATTGTCTATATGCGCCAATTAACTTGCGGTAAGACCACGTGATTTAGCGCGGCTTATGCCAATCCGCCAATCCCATACATTTAATTCTTTTCGAACTTCGTTATCGTTTTTGAATTGTTACTTTGGCTAAGGGCCCAGGTATTCGGATATTTTTCGTTTTCTAATAAATAACTTTAATATAATTATAAAAAAATGTATTTTTCAAAGCCGTATAACAACTTTTCTCCCCAAATGTGAAATTGAATTCAACGTTATAAGAAAAACCATTTCAATTATGAACAGTTGTGACATGATCTTCCGTGAAGTATTCGTCGAGTTTCAGAATAAATTATAATAATTTCCTTGGGAAGCTTCAAGCGACAACTTGGAAATATAGGTACGTAAGAAACAATATCTGACAACGAAACTTATTTGTTTTGTAAAGTAAATAATTAATTATGATAATTTTAATACAACTTGTCTCCTGGGTATAATTGAAATTCAGCTTCAAGGCTTTGACATGAACTAACGAAAGCCTCCAATAGGTTATATACATTTATTAATTTTGCATTTAACAATGGCTTTTAAAACTAGAAAAAAACCACTTGTCCCATGTCGAACCCGCATCGAGTTCGAGTTCGACCCGGTTCGAGTCCCGCCTGAGCGACATGAGACAAATGGTTTTTTTCTAGTACATTTTCTTATAACCAGACCCAGAGAGTCGAGCAGCTACTATTTTCCTTATGTTCTTCTTGCCGCCTTACGTAAATCGACTTGATCGACCGCCCGGTGGTGGCATCGGGCAGCTGGACTGAGCCAGAAAAGCATTCGCATAGTCCTCTTCTTCATCCGTCAGAACGTAGTCCTCTTCGCTTCCGCGACACATTGTCTTTTTAGCCTTGGTAAGGCCGAAGTATCCTTTGCCGTCGCTGGACCCGACGTGGACTCCTTCGACTTTTTGCCTGAACGTAGCCTGGTTTTTTTTTTACGCCACTAACACTTTTCCCCCCTTGAGACTCGTATTCTTCCTCGCTAACATGTCTGCTGCTCATAGCGCTACTCGTCATTCCCGAGCTCGCCCTGCAAGCATCCACATAGCTCTCTTCTTCGTCCTTCGGAACGTAGTTCTCAGCGCTTCCGCGACGCATTCTCTTTTTTGCTTTGGTAAGGCCCTTTGCCGTCGCAGGATCCGACGTAGACTCCTTTGATTTCTTGGCCGCAACCCGACTAGCACTGCTACACCTCCCTTCGTTATTGGCACTATTTACACAGAGCCAACAAAATTGCAGGTGTGGTTGGCATCCACCCACCCACAGCATTCGGAACGCAAGGTCCGTTGCCCCCTAGACGGTATCAGGATAGAACTGAGAACGCGCACCCCGCGACTTTGTCCTCGTAGAATTAGGTTATCGCGTGGACTTAGGTCATCGCGTGGCTTCATCTATCTATCCAAATGATCCACGGGGCGTGGCGTGGCCATGTCATGCCATGCCTACTGAGCCAGAGATAGCAGCTTCTTTTCCACCTGAAAGAAACATATATGACATTTTATTACTAGAAAAAAACGTTTGTTTTGTTCCGTGTCATACTTCCCCTCTATGCCTTGATATTACTACTATGTACCCTACGTATATGTGATGCGCTTGAATCAAATTATACCTTTATAAAAGAAAAATATTTTTTTGGCACAACATAACACAAACACTGAATCTATACCTGAAACCCGGAAGTAATGAAAAGAACGCGTAGGTAAGAGATTCATGGCCCAAACGTGTCGGAAAAAAGGCAAGATTTGCCTAAACGCACCCAAGGGACGCTCCATTTAGGGTAAGAATAAATTAAAATTACCATTGATATGGGCCTGGCGTCCTAACACACCGGAATGATGTATCATTTCCCTGAGGAATTTAAGGGAGTTCTTATGTTGTACTATACACAGTACGTCACACTTAGTAGTTCCTCTACAACAACATATTTTACTATGAAAACTATAAAAGTAAAATTACCATTGATATGGGTACCTATCTTTGCAACAGCAACGCGACAGCAGAAATTGTGCGATAATTGCTTTACTTAACGTATCAACAGTGCGGCCTCTACCGAACAAACGACGAAATGTGCATTCATTTAGTTCCTGTTATTGCTACCAAATTGTTTTGGCGCTAGCGTCATAGCAATACGCGGCGTCTCACTCTCGCACCTAGGTAGGAGAGCGAGAGAGAGACGCCGCTATACGAGCGTGATTTAGTGATGTGGAAATGTTATTGACGAGCTCTTGCAAGATAGCACTGCACAATTAACCATTTTCGTTTCTGAGTGACGCGTTTTCAAGGCAATGGTCTCGAACTTTTGGCACGCAAGGCAGGTACACTTTTACCGTCTATGACGATATAAGTCTGTGGCTACGACAGACGATAAAAGCCGCCAATGCTAGAGTACTTTCTAGGTAAAACATGGTTCTAGTAAAGTATTAGCCACACCTCTTTGTGTAATCAGTATACTAAACGACATCTGGTATTGGTTGGGTCTAAGATATACAAATCTTTTTTTGTACCTCACTGTACAATAAGTTTGTTAAGTTTTTATGTGAAACTCCGAATAAATTATTATTTTACTTTACTTTTCTTTACATCTGGCATTGGTTCTACAATATTTTTGGAAGTATGGCTTGTCCATTAATAGGCATTTACTACCTGCACTGAGAAGCTAGAGGCTGTCGTGTTCTTTTTTTATGAACCGCCTCTGTGGTCTAGTGTGTACAACCACCGGTATCAGACCCAGGGGTCCCGGGTACGATTCCTTTCGAGGGTCATATTGTATTCGGTGTGGTTGGTGGTAGGGCTCGTTGTAAGTCTGTCTGGCTAGCTACCACCATCTTATTTAAGTCTGACCCCATAACAACAATGTTTTCAACATTGTTGTGTTCCGACAGTTATAGATAAGATAGCCAGTTTTTCAGTGGTTGAGTATTCCGGAAGAGACGCGCTTCCATCTTCAGCCTTATCAATACTTAACATCAGATATGATGAAGGCTAAGCGTCTTCCGGCTATTCTTTATTTTTTATGAATGACGTCTCCCGACTCTTGGCTGTCTTAGCTCTAACTGCCGTAACACAACAATGCTGAAAATATTGTAATGGGGATCGAACCTGGGACCTCTGCATCTGATACCAGTGGTTGTTGCATATAGACCACAGAGGCGGTTGAATTTTATGTTTTTCTTTCGCTCCTAGTCCAGCATGGGAGCCAATAAACAGAGGATTAAACAAATGTATAATCTACTATCACGTTATCAAGCAATTCCCAAGAATCATCACGGCTAATTTTCGCCGTCACAGGGAGAGAAATACGGTTCATAAAATTTGCACCGTTGTAGGACATCGTCGAGTTTCATGAGACTAAATAGGCAAGGGTCACAAGAATTATGGTGGGAGAGGGGGATGAACAAATAGGATCAACGACGAATAATGTTCGGGTGTCTTTTCCTTTTGTTTTGTGTCTAAAAATAAACACGGAGCTTACGAACTGTATAGAGATGCTAGAGAACCCGTGTTGACTTATTGGAAGGAAACTCTACTCAGTATAGGTATATCGAACGTTGTAACGTAAGACATTGACTTATTGGAACTGTAGGCTTATTACGAGTTTGGCAAACTTGACGTTACAGTAAACGTTAACGTAAAATGTAGCTCTGTCTCTTTCATATTTAGCGACTGTTTTACCGACATGAGCAGTGTATCCGATAGTCTACGCTCACGAGTCCTGTAAATGTCATGTTAAGCAAACTCGTAATAGGGGTACTGAATACAGTACAGTAGGGCAAGCTTGAATAAGTATCGAGCACGTAATGTCAAAAAATGTATAGGAAAATGTAGTTCCGTTTACGTCCGGTAGGAACTCTGCTTAATATGTCATATTTTTTTTACTTTAGTTCCTCGATACTTACTCGAAAGTTATTCGTGCAGATGAGGAATCATTATACTCAGTAGGTCAGGGTTGCCAGAACGTTACTTTTGTAACGTTTTACATTACTTTTTGATCCCTTCACGTTACATTTACGTTACGAGACGCTTGTATATATCTGAGATCGTATCGTGTATAATTTTGGCAATTTGGCATTGCCAACTAAACAAATGGAAACTAATGTGGTTGTCTCTATCGCACTTATAGCTTGAATTTGTAAATAGAAAGGGTAAAAATTTTGTAAATCGTCCCACGTAATTGGATGTTGGTAATTTTATGGTAGAAACTTCTAGGCGTGACTTACTGCAAAACTTCAGGTTTAGGACGCTTGTAGTTTTCGAGAAAAAAAATACCGATGATTGTACAGTTAGCTTCATAAAGATATTAGTTGACAAGGTGGTCAAATACATGCTAGGAACAAAGGTTTAATTCTATCTTTGCATTTAAAGTTATCTAAATATTGTTCACAACCAACCAGTCTTATAATCCTTCAGTAGGCTTATTACGAGTTTGGCAAACTCGACGTTACAGTAAACGTTAATGTAAAATGTAGCTCTGTCTCTTTTATATTTAGCGACTGTTTTACCGACATGAGCAGTGTATCCGATAGTCTACGCTCACGAGTCCTGTAAATGTCATGTTAAGCAAACTCGTAATAGGGGTACAGATCATAAGTCTCCAATTACATAAAGTCGATTACGAGGATCTCTTATATGTACGCTTCCTATCTGTTAATCGGTATCTAAGCATCCAGAGTACTCATAAATATCTTCACTTACTTAAATTACGAGATGTGAGGGATAGACATCAATCACCAATAGAAATAAGGGCCTTTACAGACCTATCATTAGATTGGTGCGTTTTTGTTTTATTAAGTTTTAATTTTGTTATTTAAATAGATGATTTGCAGACAGAGGATTTGCCGAAAGGATTTTGAATTGACGTTGTTGTTAAAAAAATATAAAAAGGTAACAAAAGCTTAGATAAATTGTAATGAACAACGCCCAGAACCCGGACAGCGAAAGGCGCCTACCTAAGTTCGATTCCCGACCAATGAGGGAATTTCACGTTTTATTAATTGTTTCATAAGTACAAATTAATAATTTCATTTTTTCATAAGTAAGTTCATCAATTTCCAACTACGTTACAATCACGTCCAATTACGTTGAGTCTATGCTGTGATACTTAGCAAGAAGTGAATAACGGTGATATCTCAGGCTCAAAATTATCGTTTAATAATCGTTTTTTTTTAAGTTAGCGTCTCATTTCCAATATTAAATTATTTCGAGTGACCCGAGAATCGGACCTGCCTATTCCGCAGATGTCAAATTGATGCAACCGGCAACCGAATGTGTAAGGATCGTACCTAGTGTTCAGTCGCTCGCTATACCTATTTAGCTTCCGAAAAGCGCCGATTGCCGATGGTAAAAGTAGCATGCATTGTGGCCCTTAGAAAATATATTTATTTCAAAATACTAAGTTCCAAACAAAAGACACGTCAATTACGTCATCACGAAATGAAAAAGATGGGTAGGGAAAATAAGCAATAGAAAATACCTGAAAATACCTTAAAGAACCGTAATACCCCTATTTAGCGTTGATATTCCTTTACTACCAAGATATTTTTATAACTCTGAGTACCTAGATATCATTTAATAGTTATTCACGATTATAGTAATTGGTCATCTTATCATATTACATAACATAGGAATTGTGTTTTTTAGATAATATTGATCACTCTGGACGGTACAACAAATAAGATAATCTGCCAGCATATATGAAAATGGAAATTGTGTCCCTTATAATTTTTTGATCAGTCTTCACACTACGATCTTTATGAAGCTGACTGTACCACTAGACCACAGAGTCGGTTTGGAAATTAAATTTCAATTACAGACACTGGGGCTTAAAAATTTATTTATAAATAAATAGACATCAGATTTTTTAATATCAAATTATAGAAGTTACAACAATAAATACGAAAAATATTTTTCTGTCACTGGAATCCCTGACCACTAGATTAACCCGATGCATAAGTTACAATAACTTTGGTACAAAATTCATAAATAAATATTTTTGTTCTTTGTTATAAATAAACTGTAATATTAAGTATTGTTTTTTTGTTGGTAAATACTGAAGTACATCCGGTTTTTTTTTTATTATTTGCACTTTGATGTAACTGCTAAAATAGTAAGAAGCAAAACCTTAAAAATATATATAAATATTTGATATGAAAATTATGTTCTTTTACTCTTTTTTCCATTTAGCTTTTTAAAATAATAAAAAAAAATCGTCTGTATTTATTCTTTGTTTATTGTTATTCACTTATTACTTAAAAAACGTACATGACGGAAAATGTTTATGTTAGGTAAGATGATAAAAAACGATAGCTGTCAGAATTCCGTCGAATTAAACATCAGACTATAGACCTTTCCACCATAAAATTACCAACATCTAAATAAATACCAAGTTTTAGCCCGACCGTAGATTTCGTTAATCCCTTACATAAGAAACTATTCAAATAACGCTGAAATGATGATTGAAGACTTTATAAAACATTAAAATTGTGTTCATTGTACTGACATATAAAAAATTAATAAAGCGTTACTTTTTCTTGGAAAACGTGACTTTTTGAACTATCTGAGAATTTACTTGTGGCCGAGTTGATATTTTCTAATATTTTTCTATTTAAAATTTATACAATTTATAATACTGCACTAGATAGTAAAGTGTGGCATGCATGGCAAGACAGTCATCGTCAGCAGCCATTTTTAATGTCCCCACCGCTGGGGCACTGGCCTTCCTATGGGTAAGAAGAATCGGCCATGACCCACCACGCGGGCCCAATGTGGATTGGTGGGTTTAACGACTGCAAAATCAACTGGGCCAACGGCTTAACGTGCCTTCGGAAGCACTAAGCAGCTCGAGAAAGTAAATTGTTGGGCACCCATCCCGTGACCGACCATTGCGAAAGTTGCTTAGCCTCAACAATCGCAGGCCAAGCGCGCGAACCACTGTGCCACCGAGCTACCAGGCTGATTCGATCGGCCGAAATGATATAGATTGGCCTGACCAGATCCAGAACACTACAAATACATGGATATATCGCTTCACTTCATTCTGGATAAACCGAGTTTCAGTCTGGTTGACGCGAGCTTACCCTAGGCCACATTATACAAACACGATACGGATTTGCACCCGGTCAGGTAGAAATGAAGTCAAATTGTCAGTATTGGGCGCCGCCCGTGTAACTAATAATAATAATAATAAATATAGGACCACTACACTAACCTCTCAGGCCTCGCGTTATGAAGAGTTCTCTGGACACCGGTGTCCTGCTTCCAAATGAAGAATTAATAAGTACGAGTATTTAATAGAATCAGTTATCAAGCCCAAGTTAGTATTTTTATTAACAACTTGTGTTTTGGATACTAGACAACAGATAAACATACTTGCATACTTTTGCAATACATATTTAAAACACCTCGAATAGTAGCGCATACACACAAAATGGGTTATTCTTCAACTTGTACAACGAGCCTATTGTCAATGTCTTATGCGGGAATCGAACTCACGGCCACTAGTCAAAAGAGCGGTATTCGTATACAGTCAGCTTCATAAAGATATGAGGTGACAAGGTGATCAAATACATGCTAGGACCAAAGGTTCAATTTTATCGTTGCATTTAAAGTTATCTCAATATTGTACACAAACCAGTCTTATATTTCTTCAGATCCTAAGTCTCCGATTACTTATAGTCGATTACCAGGATCTCTTATATGTATGTACGCTTCCTTACTGTTCATTGGTATACTCATACAGATATTTATGATTATGTTTTAATTGTTATTTAAATAGATGATTTGCAGACAGAGGATTTCCCTAAACGATTTTGAATTGATTGATTTTTATTTAAAAATATATAAAAACGTAACAAAATCTTAGACAAAATGTGATGGGCAACGCTCAAAGTCCGGATAGCGATTCGGATAGATAAGTTCGATTCCCGTCCAAGAAGATAATTTCACGGTATTTCAAGAAAATAACTGTTTATTTTCTTACATTAGAGCTTTTCCAGTTTTTTCATAAACACATGAATTTCCAACTACGTTACAATCACGTCTAATTACGTTGAGTCCGTGCTGTGATATTTCGCAAGAAGTGAATAATGGTGATATCTCAGGCTCAAAATAATCGTTAAATACTCGTTTTTTTTATTCGAACATGAAGTTATTTCGAGTGACCCGAGAATCAGAGGGTCTCAAAAGGACGCAAACTCAATATTGCTAATTAAATTCTCTAACAATTCTTGAATTGTACTATAGCTTTGTAACTAGGCTGACCGACTGTCCTGTATTTTACAGGACGTCCCATTTTTCAACCTATCAAAATTTGACCAGCCCCCTGAAAATATAACTTGTTTCTACCAAAGTTTGATTGAAAGTGCAGTCATATTGCTGCTTTAGTAAAAATGAATGTGACTACTATCTTACTAAAGCAGCAATGTAACACTTTCAATAAATTTCAATCAAAATCAGTTAGCAACTGATTTAAAAATCAACCAGGGGGTCCTGTTTTTTAATAAGAATAAATATAGGACAGTAGGTACTGTAAAATTAGACACAAGGCTGGTCATCCTATCTGTAACTGTAACTCATTTACACGAAATGAAACCACGAAATAAATAAAACCGTTTACTCTGTTACACAGCTATATATTGTTACCAATAGGTTTCCGTCACATAATACTTACCGATGTATCGTCGTTTCGGCAGTTTTCTTGTTTGCAAACTACGTGGGATTGCTGGATCTGTTGACGAATCACTTCGTTCGAGAGGCTTATCCCTACAGAAAGTTTGAGCCATCCATTCTTTTGGGTCATAATGTGATTGTCCGTTGTACGTTTTCCTCGTATAACTAGTTACTTATCAAGAAATTTAACCCTTAAATGACCATGTTCAATCGACTGTCGAGATTTGTATATTTGCTCAATGTATGTTGATGTGCATTTAGAAACTCACTGTGTATATTTTCTTTTTAGTGACAACAATAATGTCTAAATTTTTATGTATCTCAACTAAGTATGAGCCTACATACTATATAGTTTATCTTTTATAGCAATAAAAATCATGCATTTAAGGTTAAATAAGACTTTTATTGTGACATATTTAATTGCGCACAAGCGTCTCATAAACAAGAAAATAATAAAAAGAGTAGGTAAACAATAGATGCCGCGCTCGTCCGGGCCCGGAGCCCTTTAAGACACCTACCAGGCCCGGCCATTCTTACCTGGGGCCCTACCGCGTAAAAAATCTGGGTATGGATATGGGCTTCATTTGACAGTTGAAGCTCATAAAATTACCATATATGGTCATTTAACTGTCAAATGAAGCCCATGTCCATATCCAGATTTTTTACGCGATAGCCCCCCAGGCCCGGTCATCAGACCCGGTAGGTATAAAAACCGCGGCACGGGAGGGAGGCGTGAGCGCCAACTCGTAGAAAATTGGCATGGCAATCATTCTTTCAGACTGAAAAATAATTGTTTTGCCTTATGCAAGCTGTTTTTTTTCTTATACACGACGGGGAGGCTCTTACGCTTCATCATACCTGATGTTAAGTATTGATAAGGCTGAAGTTGGAAGCGAGCCTCTCCCGGAATCCTCAACCACTGAGCTCTTAGCTCATACCCCTATCCCACTTCTTCCATGGGACATCCAGACGCACTGCAGGCTACCACTCTTCCTTGGTTGATATTCCTAAATGTCGCAAAAAGCGCTACTCATCATCTTTTATATTGCGTACAGCAAAGGTGTGGAACTCCCTCCCTGTGTCTGTATTTCCGAGTACTTATAATCCGTCAAAGAATGCTCAGGATACCATGGACAGCACATCGGACCAACTTAACAATACTTCAGCAGCTCAGGATCACCACAAGACTATCTTCCATCTGTCTTAAACGAGTACTTGATTACTTTGGCCACATTGCCAGGAAAGAAAGTGGCAACCTGGAGAAATTGATAGTGATAGGGAAAGTCGACGGCAAAAGGTCTCGTGGTCGCAGCCCGATGCGTTGGTCCGACCAGATCCGCACCATTCTCGACACGTCAGTCTACGACGCACTGCATGCCGCCGGTGACAGGGGACGATGGAAGCCCATCATCAAAGAAAGACTGCTAGGAGGTGGTGGTCACGACCCTCAGACATGAGGAACACGACGCAAGGAGGAGGATAATCCGTCCATCTTCAAAGCAAAGGTGAATAGGCACCTTCTGGGCTAGCTCGCTCCACCGTAGATCCTGTCTTAGCCAAGCTTGATAAGGATCAAGAACAAACCCATTTGAAATAAAAAAAATGCAAGTTACAATATACTTTTTGGCATATTATTATTATTATTAAGCTTACTATGTATAATGTAACCAATTTTACATTACATTTCGTTAGTTTTTTATTTTTATTTATGACGGGGAGACTCTTAGCCTTCACCATACCTGATGTTAAGTATTGATAAGGCTGAAGATGGAAGCGAGCCTTTCCCGGAATCCTCAACCACTGAGGAACTGGCTATCTTATCTCTAACTGCTGGAACACAACAATGCTGAAAACATTTTTGTTATGGCGTCAGACTTAGATAAGATGGTGGTAGCTAGGCCAGGCGGACTTACAACAAGTCCTACCACCAACTAAAACTTAAGACATTTTGCTGAAATATTTGCGCTATATTTCATGAATAAAGATCTGATTGTCCGTATTTTTAGGGTTTAAGTAGTAGTAAAACCTGAACAAAAAAACATTCTACTTTGCGGTCCTACTATTTTATTTTTCTTGCCTTGGCTTGCACCGACTCCAAAAGGTTTATTTTTTGCTTTTTAGTGTTTTGAAGTCGGTTTGAATTTTTTTATAAAAAGTTTTTATTTCACAGTTTTTAAAGGTAGATAATATCAGGTCATCCAAGTAACAAATATGAAATGAAATATATAAAAATGCTCAAAACATAATAAGTAACTAAACCAAACTTTTTGCGACCAATTGGCAACTATACTGCATCGAACAAAAAAATAATCACGGAAATCGGTTCAAAAATCCCAACGTAATCGGTGTACATACATAAAAAAAATAACAACCGAATTGAGAACCTTCTCCTTTTTTGAAGTCGGTTAAAAACAATGAACAGTGCGCGCCAAAACTTAAGATGTACGTACAGTATTTTGCTTTTAGCAAATAAGAATTTGTTTTGTTTATAACAAAGCTACGAAAGTTTATCTAAGTTGATAAGACAAGTTTAGTACTTTAAGCTGCGTTATTAGTATCTTATTCCTAATTCTAATACCATACCATAAGTAACAGTAATCAATTCTGTACTAAATCAGTGATTTTGAGACTTTGAGTTAGACTGATTATTGTTGATTTGCTAGTTTGAAATAAATATGAATTCGTCACCTTGAATCATTGTCTTTTGTCCGCGCTTGACAGACCGATCGTAATCGATCACGTTTTTTAAGCAACGTTCGGCCCGGTTAGTTGTCGGATGGGTGACCGTAAAGTGGCATTACAACTGAGCGCTTCCGTACTTCGGAGGCTTCGGTCCGCTACCGGGTTGCAATCTCTAGTAAACAAGAGTGTTGACACTAAAAAGAAAATAATTTTCTTGCTAAATGTTCAACAACATGCATTGAGCCAATATACTAATTTCTTTAGTCGATTAAACGGTATGTTGCAATTTTACATCACATACATTTAAGGGTTAACCCATAAAAACACAGTCAAGTGAAAATGCTCTTTTCTCTCTTTAGTAGAGAGAAAAGTTTTCAAGAGCTTAGAGAGAGGTCGTATGGGGATAAAAGGGATAAAAAAATTAAAGACAGAGAGTACTAGCATTTTCTTGTAATATTTACTAGCATCTTCTATACTATTAAAACAATACCGTGACCGACTGACAGACAACGCACAGCCCAAACGGCTAAACCGATTAAGCTGAAATTTTTCATACAGGATCCGTTAACGGTGTAGGCGAGTACTAAGAAAGGAATTTTTGATAATCCCACCGGGATAGGAAATAAACCTAATTCCTCCTGTAACCTAACTCGCAGATGGCTAGAATATTAGTGTGGCTTATGAATTATATTTTTATTTAAGAATTGAAAAAGTACTCCTTTTTTAGCAATTTTTTTTTGGTCCGCTATTCTGAACTGTCATCAACAGCTTTCCGGTCTATACGACCGCGCGGGCTTTAGAATTGGTGAGACATTCCGACTATTATTAGAAGTTCTTATTAAAAGCTCAAATATATAGACTAAAGCGGTATAAAATACTGTTTACTGGTTGTAATGGTCAAACAAAACCTTTAATAAAAACCGGCCAAGCGCGAGTTGGACTCCCGCACGAAGGGTGCCGTACCATTATCTATAAAAACGGCAAAAAAATCATGTCTGTTGAGGGCCCCCTTAAATATTTATTTTATTCAGTTTTTTACTATTTTTTGTTATAGCGGCAACAGAAATGATCTGTGAAAATTTCAACTGTCTAACTATTTATTTATTTATTTATTTATTTATTTATTACAAATTGCGTTACATGCGACTTAGTGACTAAACAAAACATGCAAGCACCAATGTATCGCATGCACCTCGAAAGGCACTGCAACGAACAGGAGAGGGGCAGACATTTAGAAACTTTTTTCCTCAAAGTATTCATTAATGGAATAGTAAGCTTTTCCTACAAGCAGCTTTTTCAAGGAGCGAATGAACACACCGATATCCGATTCGGCCTTCAGATACTCTGGCAACTTATTAAAGATTTTTATGGACATCGGGTAGGTACCCGAACTATGCAATGCTAATTTGGATCTTATTAGTAAAAGGTTATTTTTATATCGAGTCACGTTGTGTCGGGGTCATGAGATACACCCTGGTGACAAACGGCAGACAGACGGTCGGACGGACAGCGGAGTCTTAGTAATAGGGTACCGTTTTACCCTTTCGGTACGGAACCCTAAAAAAAGATAAAACTTAAAACAGGAGGTCGAACAACATCCAGGGCCCAATTCTGGAATTCTGGTAATGATTAGTCTTATTCTTGTTTTAATAGAAGTGCTATATAACAGTTCTTGCTACTACAATGTAAAACATCATTACTAGGTGTAATGAATTTTAAATAGATAAATAATGAATAATTAATATTCCTATATTTTTCTATTTAAAATCCATCATAAGTATAAAAATAGCATTGAAAATACACAAATAAAAAAATCTGAAAAAGAACATTACACGTTACAATTACTACTACGTTACAATTGAAACCGGATTGCGTTAGCCCATCAGTGGGACTCACCCCGTCACCCCTTCCATGCTCCTGCAGGCTAAACTACTGTAGGGTGTAGTAAAGCTGTGTTGTTTCTGATTAACGATTTGATTAAATCAGTTAAATCAATTTGATCTGATTAAATTGATTTAACTGATAACGTAGGCCAAGATATTATTGTTATTAAACAAGAAAATATACCGTGTTTTTTTTTTTGTGCCCAAAGTTAAGGTGGTGTTGTTTAGAACAAAATTATGTTTTTTTTCATGATTTTTTTTACATGTGTTAGTGTCGTTTATTTGGATATTAAACCTACCTAAGCAATGAAAACAAACTTAAAATAATATCAATAATAGTAAAAATAACTATTGAGCGTGCACCAAGCTCGGCTCAGGGGTATCAGCTTATCGCAGCGCAGCGCAGCGCTACGATGACAAAAAAAACTATTTGAGTAAAAAAAAAATCGCTTCATTTTGTTCTAAACACATAACACAACCTCCCCCTTAAATTTAGTCACATCGAATAAAAACACCCTGTTTACTAGAAAAAAAAACAACTTGTCTCATGTCGCCCTTACGGGATTCGAACCCGCATCCTTGGGAATCCGGCCCAATGCACTAACCAATTATTCTTGTTCAATATTTATCACATAAAATAGCATTGTAAAATGCAAAATTAAAAAGTTATAATATTTATTGTTATAAACAAACTATGAGATAATATTCTAAAAAAAATATGTTATGTATTATGTATGTATATATTTTTTATCAAAATTCTTTTGTTAAATGTCAAATGTTAAATTCAACGTAGATACTTTTATAAAGATGACTATATTTGTATTTTGGGTAGGGTTTTTTTTTTTTTTTTTTCTCTTTATTTGGGTCAACAAACAACTACATATTACATACAAGGGTTTAAATCATATCTTCTTAGGTAACTTAAACAAATATGCAGTCAAAGACGTTAACCACAAGTTACTTAAAAAAAATAAAAAGTTTATAAGACAGTGTGATGCTAAGCAACAACAAAATATAAAAATACAAAGCATAACTACTTTTATACTAAAATAAAAATAATAATAAAAAATAAAAAAAGATAGAATTAGTGCTGAGCCGAACATCATAAGTTCCTACGTATTTCACTTAATTTAATGAACCAGATGAAACAAGTCGGTCAAAATATTGTTTGCCTATACAAAAAAAAAACAATTATATATTAACTAAAATTATATAAGTGATTCCAGTAAGATACGGATGGACCGCTTGAATTGCGCCTCAGAAAGCGAAAGGGTTGGAGTGAAATTGAGTTTAACTCCCTTCTAAGACGTAATCTTATGGAAATTATTACCAAAATTCGATTTATGCAAGCAAATCCGCGAGCAAAAACTAATAAAATATATGTTTTTGAAACGTGCTTACCAAGAGCTTTCATATGACATGATATTCTTTTAAAAAGAAAGTTTTGTTCACAGCTTTATGTCGTCTAGAGGGCGCCATATTGAATTTCATGTGACATGACATAGCCTATAACCAGCGGACAATCGAGACGCTTCCAACGATTCCTAAATTGTGAATATATAATCAGCAGTTTAAAAGTTATGTGGGTACAGACGAACATACATACATACCGGTCAAAATCATATCCCTCCTTTTTTTTGTTTTGCCGTAGTCTGGTAAAAAAAAATACATTATGTATTTTTTTTTATTACACACAGTCCAGCATAGGATTACATTTTGATCTAATTTGAATTCCATTTCCTCTTTGATGACTTCAAGAGATCCTTTTATTTGACTGTTTTCATTTAAATGACCAGGCAAAAAAGATTTTGGCGGGAAATTGGTTAAGACTACCATCGTCACAGATATTTTTCACACTTGCAAACAGTGAGTCCTTAATCCGTAATAATAGCTGATTAATTTTAACATAGGTCAATATTTAACTGCATAACAGCGCGCTTACTGTCAGTAAAATGATGATTTCGTATAGTCCCTGTCCAATGCATCGTAGATAAGGTCCTTTTTAGGGTTCCGTACCTCAAAAGGAAAAAACGGAACCCTTATATGATCACATCGTTGTCCGTTCGTCCGTCTGTCTAGACCGCTTTTCTCAAGAACGCGTGGAGGTATCAAACTGAAATTTATATCTAATACTCAGGTCTACTGTCCCTTGGAGCTGTGAAAAAATCAAACTTCTAAGCCAAAGCAATCAAAAGCTACAGCCGTTTATACCGCAAATTTTCGAAACTCGCACGGGAATCAAAACCTACAGGGTACTTCCCGTGAACTTAGAATCTTGAAATTTGGTACGAAGTAACGTCTTATAGGTACAGATAAAGGAAAAATTTCGAAAACCGTAAAATTTTTTGTTACATCATATAATAAAAAATATTTTACGGATCCCTCGGTGCGCGAGTCCGACTCGCACTTGGTCGGTTTTTTTTTAGTATCAAAAAACATTCCTTCTCGATGTTTAATCTAAACATAAAAAATGTAATGTAAAATGTAGTTTTTTTTTATCAATACAACATGTCTAAAGCTTTTTATATTAAACATAAACGATGAACCTTTTAGAAGCACCTTGCGAAGAAAACCATACTGGTACTATCAAAAAGTACTTCTTACGCTACGTTCACACGGAAATCTGATTTTGCAGGATCCAACAGAATCGGATCTACGTGTACGTGTATTTCGAATCCGATAGTCTGATCAGACTATTGGAAGGCGCTCGTGCTATTTGTTTGAACACTCAATACACATCCGATCCGATAGTCGGATCGGACGTCCGAGTCAGAAAGAACGCTACGCGTTTACGATTTTATTGTCTTATCCAATTGTCTGAAGGCGCTGTATGCATACTTCTGTACAGAGACGAAATAGGCGTCCGATTCTCCTTCCGATTTGCCAGTTGACTCTTTATAAGTAGTAACCACTAAACGCTTTATGAAACAGATAAGAAAGTTCAAAACAAGCAAATTAAGGCACACATTTACAAACAACACCTCGTTCTAATTACTGGATGGAGCCTGCTCGGTTTCACCACACAACCAGAATAACTCATTAACGTAAAACAAATTCTCACCGCGTGCAGATTCCGCGGCTCACACAGCTGCTATACCTAGCTGTGCGATCAAAGCGAAAGCGAAGCCAATGCTATACAGTGTTTCTTAACCTGTGATCCGCAGACCCTTGGGGACCGCAAGTACCTATATGTGTAAGCGGGTCCGCCCTTGGCCTTCTTATCTCATGTTAATGACATTGAAATTAATAAAAAATGCCAACATGTCTCGTAATCGAAGTGATTTTTTGAAGTACGGAAATAAAATTTATACATATGTTTTTTATTAAATCCTTGAAATAGTGAGTGATTTTCTAGCTAAGGGCCCGTGGACTGAAAAAGGTAAGGAACGCTGCATAGAATATAGTCTCTGAAAACTGCTGTTAGCATTTCATTTATGGTAATAAGCCATTTCTATATCCCTGTGTACTGTTGGGGCACATGCCTTTCGTGCGTAGCTATCAGCGCGAGTTCATACATTACGGTTAGCACGACTCTAAAACCAGGCTTAATTTTGTTTCAGTAGCCTGTTCTATTAGCTATTTTTCTTGAATTATTGTACCACAAAACTCTTTATGAAACACACATATAATTTATGATTTTGTAATTTTTGCATTTTTCAATGCTATTTTTATACTTATGGTAAATTTTAAATAGAAAAATATTGGAAAAAATGAACTCGGCCACAAGTGAATTCTCAGACGGGAATCGAACCCGCGACCTTTGGAAATCCAGTCCAATGCTCTAACCGCTGAGCTACCGAGACTTGCGAACCACCGTCGAAATTCTCCAATACTTTTATATTTTTAATACGCTGTAGGCCAGCGTTGTCACATCAATGCTAGGAATATCCTTGCATTCGAAAGAAACATCTTTTCAGGTGTTTAACGATCGATTAAGATGCAACTGCCAATAATTTATGATTTTGTAATTTTTGCATTTTTCAATGCTATTTTTATAATTATGGTAAATTTTAAATAGAAAAATATTGGAAAAAATTAACTCGGCCACAAGTGAATTCTCAGACGGGAATCGAACCCGCGACCTTTGGAAATCCGGGTTGGAAATCCATAAACACACAAGTAAGTTCAAAACAAGCCAATTATGTCTTATATTTACGAACAACACCTCGTTTCAATTACTGGATGGAACCTGCTCGGTTTTACCACACAACCAGAATAACTCATTAACTGGAAACACTGCTATTATATACCATTATTTTGTCATCGTCACTAGCCATTTATATTTCCCTACTCTTGGGGCACAAGTCTTCCATAACAATGAATTTTATACTTTTTATATCCCTAACAATTCAAGTTTAAAGTTTTTTGAAAATAAATTATTAGATTAGAGTATCTGAATCTGACTGATTGACTTGTATTATGTTTTACAAGAGCATGACTTTCATCTCAAAGGGATTGGCGCAGGCGGCGCATCGTAAAATATACATATTATAGTAAAAATACGTAAAGTGTAAAATCATATATTAACATTATTAATTTGTTATTATACGAAGTGATGTTACTCTGTGATCACGGCGCACGCAGCTGCGCCGAAATATTGGGGACTCGGAAACGAATATAAAAAACAAGGTGAAACCTACCTAGTATCAAATCTAAGTGAGTACTGTAGCGCATGAGCGCTACTTTTACAATAAAAGCGATCTTTATCTTGATACTATTCTTATAATTTTGATAAATTTTAAATAGAAAAATATTCGAAAAAATTTACTCGGCCACAAGTGAATTCTCAGATGGAACTCGAACCAACGACCTTGTTGTGGACCACCGTCGAAATTTTCCAATACTTTTATATTTTTAATACGCTGTAGGCCAGCGTTGTCACATCAATGCTAGGAATATCCTTGCATTCGAAAGAAACATCTTATCAGGTGTTTAACGATCGATTAAGATGCAACAGCTAATAATTTAAGATTTTTGTTTTTTTTTTTTGCTTTTTTCAATGCTATTTTTATACTTATGATAAATTTTAAATAAAAAAATATTGGAAAAATTTACTCGGCCACAAGTGACCTCTCAGATGGGACTCGAACCTTGGAACCTTTGGAAATCCGGTCCACTGTTCTAATGAGCTACAGAGACTTGTGGACCATCGTCGAAATTCTTCTTTATATCGCTATTTGTCTTCTCTATATCGCTTAGTTGCTCAAGTGTGGCCTATCTTTAAAGAACTTACTGGATTACACTTACAAACTCATTATTCCGATCTACTAAACATGTTCCTGTATGCAATGAGCTAATTTACCTCACTTTTATCGTCTTAAAGTAAACATAAGAAGATTTTCGATGAAAAGCAGCTTATGTGTTTTATTATTTAAATCCATATGAAGTTATAACTGCGTAAATCCCTCGATAATACTAAATTCCCGTTAGTGAGAATTGACAAATTAAATTGGATATTTCACAAATCGTGCAAAAGAAATATCAGAAATCCACCAAAATTGGGCAGTGTCAATACTAAAGCATACAAAGATAGTTTTGAGCTTTTTTTCCACAGAATTGTAAAATGATATGCAACATTATGGTGCTATTAAACAACGCGTATTAACACTAGCCGCGCCATACCACGCGTCCGTGGTCCGTCCGCGGTACAATCCGAGCCAACGCCACCCGCCTCCTAATTGTCTAATTCCAAAATCTATCACAATCCCTTCCAAAGGTATTGTGATTGTGATAGTGATTTATGGAATTGTGTAACTCATAGTCGCAATCCCTTTCGGAACAATGGATGTTTTAAATGACACTTCTCCATACATTTGAAAGATATTTTCGTGTGTCACTTTGCTGAATCAGTTCAATTTCATTCATTCAATATCTTTCAAAACGCATCCCGATCACAATCCCTATCAAATGTCAAATAGTGACAACCAACAAACAAAGGGATTGCGATAGATTTTAAAATTAGACAATTAGCCCCCTGATTACACGGCTCGGGCTTCGCCTCGGGCACTGGACGGACGAGGGACGGCGAAAAGTTTTTTCGAAAAGTAAATAGGATAATGGATTATTTATATTCAAACTCTACTCTACCGGGAAAATCCCCGACTGTAACAGTACTGTACCTACCACTGCGCCTATATTAATAAAAAAAAAAATTGTTAATTAACTGCCTGCGTCCGTCGTCCGCGGAACCAGGCGCCGTTCACCATTCACCAGCACGGACTGTCGTCCGTCGACGAGCACGGCTCGCACGATCCGCAGATTGAGCCATATGAACTATATGGTGGCGAGTATTGTAGGCCATGTACTTAGAGTGAGTGAGACATGAGTGTATCTCCTATACTGGACTGGGAGAGAAAGAAAATCACAATGCTGCCAGCTTTTCAATGCAAATTAAAGCGGAAATAAATAAAAACATAGAATGCACCAGCGGCCAGCTCTGCGAATTGGACGTTTTGCGAACTGAACAATCTGCGAAATGGACATTTTGCAAATTGGAAATTCTGCGCCTAAACGCTTTAATCGTGCAGATAGTTAAAGCAGAAATATATAAAAACAGAATGCGCCAGCTTTAATGCAAATAGTTATTTATTTAAAAAAAAAAAGTTACAGCGGAAATACTGTCACTATTGTTTCCGGACAAAATAAAAATACCAAATATTTATATTAAGAGAGGTGTGTTAGATACTGGCCATTAATTTTGATACCGAGTCCTTTCCAGTCCAAGAGCTTGAAGATGATCTCCAATGCAGCTGTGAACAGAAATGTCGTCTCTCTGTATAACACCTCGGCGCTGTTGGATGACATTTGTGCTCTGGTTCTGTAATGGGAACGACATGGTGGCATGTTCGTTTAAATACCTTGACACCTCGATATACCTATTGTCCACTTGGTACCTCTGTAGAGACTGCAGCACCGCCTAGGTCTCTATCGAATTAAAAGCTTTCTCATAGTCCACAAACGCCAAGCAAAGTGGCAGATTATATTCCTCGGTTTTCTGTATAACCTGCCGGAGCGTATGGATGTGGTCAATTGTGGTCTGTGCTAAAGCTTTTTCGAAACCCGGCTGGTTCGGGAGTCTGGAAGTCGTCGAACCTGCGAGCGAGACGATTCGTTATGACTCTCGAAAACAATTTATAGACATGGCTTAGAAGTAAGATGGTTCTGAAGTTCTTCAAACGAGTATTATCTCTTTTTTTTTTTTTTATGATTTTGTAATTTTTGCATTTTTCAATGCTATTTTTATACTTTAAATAGAAAAATATTGGAAAAAATTAACTTGGCCACAATAATCTGAGAATTCACTTGTGGCCAAGTTAATTTTTTCCAATATTTTTTTTATTTAAAATTTACCATAGAGTATGATTTCCCTTTTTATCCGACTTCAATATAGGAGGAGGTTCTCAATTCTACAGTATCTTTTTTTTATGTATGTTATTCGATTACTCAAAGACCGCTAGACCAATTTGAGATTTTTTTTTTGTACGAAAGGGATACTTCCCATGTGGCCCCATTGTCATCATGGATCTGATGATGGGATCCTGGAGAAATCTAGGGAACTCTTCAAATATTATAGGTCCTATAGCGATTTTGGTGTTACCTATAGTAACTCATGCATATGCTTCCGGAAAGTATCATTTAGTGAAGTGGTGCTGATGCTGAAGACCACAAATGGTCATCGGAACTATTAAATACTTATCATTTCACGGAAGCGATACGATTACTTTAATGTGGTTCATATGCCATTTATGCTCGACTCAATTCAAGTGATAAAGTGGAGCTGATGATGAAGTACCGGGAGAACTCCTCGATAAGCATCGTCCAAGCGCCAGGAAAAGCAGCATTTTGTAAAAAGTGATGTGCAGTTGGCATAAGGTTATTAGCGTAGGCACGGGATATCTACCTCTACCTTTAAAAATACTGAAAAAAAATACATGTGCTTAAAAAAAATTAAAACCGACTTAAAAAAAACGAAAAAGCAAAAAATAAGCTTTTTGGAGTCGGTGCCAGCCAAGGCAAGAAAAAAAGAGTAGGACCGCAAAGTAGAATGCCGCAAAGTATCACCTCAGTTATATTTCATGCCCTCGGCGATTGGCCCTCAACGATGATAGAATTAAAAAGCTTCTGGAGGACTTTACCGCCGGCTCTCAGAAGTTCTGTAGTGATTACATCATCACTCGCCGGTAGGACGTTTTTTTGTTTATCTTTACGTTCCCTATCCATTTGTCTAAATATTATCGTGCAAAGTCATTTTGAAAAAAAAAAATAAAACTAAATGGCGGACCGGGACGAGGCCAAAAAGTTCAAACCCCTTATAAATCATTAAAAAAGATAATACGTATCGAATTTATACTCATATTCTGTAGAATACTTTATTTCCATACAATGTACTTTTAATTTTCCACCCATATTAACTCTTATTAAGTTTACAGTACCCAATAGCTGGTATGGCGCCTCCAGATTTCCACAGGGCTGTAGCTAGCTCCTCTGAAAGAGCAAAAATGGACAGCGATACACGACACTCTTTGTACGATCACAATACGGTGGACCCGAGGCTGAAAAGCCGACGTAGCTTCGTAAGGTGTGTCGAACCGTTGTCCATCGGCGTAAAAAAGTTACCCTACTTACTCTTTACGTCCCGTTTACTGAGAGCCTCCCCCCTGGCCATAATGTATCATTACCTATCTGGAAATCTTTATATAGGCCACGGATTCAGGGCGGCCGGCGGGAGCAAAGAAAATTTGGTCAGGTGGGGCTTATGACTTGTCAGTCCAGACGATGGCCCACCTAACATCGTGCCCTGCGTGTCCTAACACCTGTAGGATTCTAACACAGGAGGTCCTAACACAGGAGGATCTCATGACAGCGCATCCGACAAGGCTGTCAAAGTGGCTGAATTCTGGGCCACAATATTTTAGTGTCTGCCGTTTAGTGTCTGCCGTCGGAACGCTAAGAAGAACTCGTATTATTCCAATAAAAGGTAGTAACCCTATGCAACGTGTAACATTATTATAAAGTACGTCCAGCAAGCCAGATAATCTGTCTTTTCACTGCCAACCACTGAGCAAGTAATCACTACGTTTTTACTGCCAACTAGAAGAATGGATATATCTTTTTTTTTTATTATCTAGCCCACGTTAAGTATCATGAAGAACTTGTGTTATGGATACTAGATAACGGATAAACATACTTATATACTTTTTTTTTTAATACATACATAATATACATATTAAACATCCAGACCAAGACAAATAGACATGTTCATGCACACAAATATTTGTCATGTCCGGGGATCGAACCCGGGACCTCTGGCGCAGAAGGTGGGGTTAGTACCCCTGGGCCAAACAGGTCGTCATCTTTATTACGATCTTAGTTCTCTGACTTGGAAGGATAAACTTCTTGACGTTGAAATAAGTTTTTTAAGAATATTGAGTACAGAAAGCCTAAATAAATAGTTTGTTTTATAAAAAGAACTCTGTCTAAAAGAAGACTATGTAAATGTCACCAAAGTCTTCCAAACATTGTGCAAACCAAAATTACTTTTCAACCATTACAAAATTGTAATGGAAAGAACAAAGTAGCAAAAGGGTACATAGTAACATTAATCAAAAGGTGGCATGTGTTTTGTTGAACTACCCGCAAACTAATTCAAAACTTCTTTCCAGAGTTACCACAGACAAAAACTCTGTCGGCAAGCAATTACAGAAGGCAAAAACAAGAGAGCGTTAAACGCGGTACATGACTTAAAGAGGGGTCAGTTGGGAGGGAAGAGGGGGATAGAATCCGAATGTGTAGGAACTTCGGTTCTAATTTTGTTTTTCTAATATTGTATATGCCCCAGAGTGCATCAAACAACTAATTTCCTTGACAACAAACCGGGAAAAAGGACAATGGTAATATTGTCGGATACGACTTTTATAGATACTGTCTTTTTATGTTCTTGCGAGCTATATTATAGATGCTATTTATTTATATTTATATATCGAAGCGAGCTTCGAAATTTATGCATCAAAAGCTTCTGTTGTGTTCGAGCTCCCTTAGGCTCTGCTTCCATACAAAAATGGAGCGTGTTTGTCTTATGCTAATGCCTGCTGTTTCAACCTGTTCCTGTTCCCGTGGGAATATTAGGATAAAAAATATCTATTTGTGAACCATAGTTCATCCGAATCTGTTTAGCTTTTTTTCGTGATTGCGTAAGATAATATTAACCACTTACATAACTGTGAATGCAAAGACTTTTGTCAATTACAGAAATAAACAATGTTTTTTTCTGTAAATGAAACATTTACTATTGTGCTCTGCAGACGAAGTAACAACTGCATTCAACTGATTTAGCGCTAAGCCGGCAGGCAGCTAACAAGGTACAGGCGCGAACAATCTTCACTGATTGGCCCGTTCGGAGTACAACAGAAAATCTAGTCTATTTGTACTGAAATCAAGTGTGAACTTGATTCTTTCCTGTATATGAGTACTATAGTGGCGAAAATAGAAACTTATGGGCTTTTGTGATAAATATTAAACAAGAAAATATACTAGAAAAAAGCAACTAGTCTCATGTCGCCCTGACGGGATGAGACTAGTTGCTTTTTTTTAGTATATTATCTTGTTTAATATTTATCACATAAAAATAGCATTGTAAAATGCAAAATTAAAAAGTTATAATTATGGGCTTTTATTATGTTTTTGATGAATATCACCATCAGTTCGTTTGAGTTACTTATACAGAAGTATCAAACAACGATGAAGGCGATACTAAATCTGGTAGAGGAATTTTGGTAAAGAGGTAAATGGGACAACGGAAAAGGCCGGCCCTTTCCGTCGTCGCAAAGTGAAGCTTAAGTAGTTCCACTTAAGATATTCAAGAACTAATGTTACTTATAGAATTTCGTACGAGGTACTGCAAAGCTAAATATGTAAGCAGCTGGTTTTTCATTATTATTTTAAAAATCATGTTCGAAATAGTACATGTCTTGAACTGTTCACAATGAACAAGAACACTCAAAGAGCAAAGCGAGTAGCGGGTGCATACCGCCCACCTATTATCCAGCGCCTTTATTTCATAAAACATCACATAAACTTTTCAGAGAAGAATTCTCTTCTCAATAAGTATTCCTCTCGTTTACATTAAATTTGTTGTGAAATAAACAAGAATAGTTCGTTACGAGTGAAATAACGCTTTTATGTTTTGAATGAAGATAACAAATAATATTCGTCTTCCATTGAAAGATCTTTGAGATTTAAAACTATGCAGCTTCGGCAACGTACCAAAGAATCGTTGTATATAGTCGACAACAAAGATATGTGTACTTTTGAGAGTTAAAACAATAAATTATTTGTGTGACAGACTTGTGGTAGCTAGCCAGATGGACTGTAGATTCAGATTCAGATTCAAATATTTATTGCAAGTCACAGTATAGCAAGGTGTTACAAAACATAAATACGTACAAGTCGAGTATGAATAAGCGGATATGTATCCTATCCTCAATTTGAGTTAGTGAAGCGATATAATATTTTCATCAAACTCAGAAAGAATTCTTTAATATCATAGAAGTGTTGTCATTGATATCATATAATCTGTACAAGTACTACCGTTAACCAAATTGAATACAAATGTTCAATCGGGCCGTGTGGTGATGTCCTAAGAATACAAGTGTCACCACTCCTTACATGCCTGGGATGTCGTAAGGGTCGTAACACCTGTGCGAGAGAAGGAAAACTTGAAATAAACCACAATGCTACCCACCCCCTACCAACCCGTCTGGCCAGCGTGGTAGAAGTAGCCTAATAGCCTCCTATGAACGCCACAGTAGGCGTGAGCTAGGAGAGGCTTATGTCCAGCAGTGGACGTCCACAGGCTGATGATGGATGAATGGTTCAATCGGGGAACTTCCCCCAGACCAAGAGTTTTTAGGGAGTGTTATTTCAAATTGTATTGTAGCTAGCCATATGGACTAAGAACAAGTTTTACCTACCGTCATCATCAACCAAATCAAATACGAGTATATACAAATATACAATTGGGAAACTTCCCGAAAGACCGGAATAGGGAGCGTTATTTAACAAACAAGTGAATTTTCAGATGGGACTCGAACCCACGACCTTTGGAAATCCGGTCCAATGCTCTAACCACTGAGCTACCGAGACTTGCGAACCACCGTCGAAATTCTCAAGTACTTTCATATTTTTATTACGCTGTAGGCCAGCGTTGCCGTTGTCACATCAATGCTAGGAATATCCTTGCATTCGAAAGAAAATTCTTGTTTAACGATCGAATAAGATGCAACAGCCAATAATTTATATTTTTTTTTGCCTGAAGAAATTTAAAGAGCCTATATAATTGATAACAAAATATATTAAGTTCTCATAAATTTCGGAATCATCTCTGTTTAGTTTATAGCTCTGCGGGACGGTGCGCGAGCGGCGGCGTCGCGGGCGTGTTATCTGAGTCCCGACTCGGAAATAATCGGTATGTCATCAAGGAAAAAGGTTTCAAAGAATCTTTTCCATGAAGGTACCACAGTATAAGGGGCGACTCGGCCGCCCAAGGGCCTTTGTTATGTATTGATCCCAAGTTTTGCTGTAATGAAGCTGAATTGTTTTGCAATTTAATTAACTTTTTAAAAGTGCTTAATCTCGTTTAAAAAGTCAATTGATGATTTTCAGGTGAAAAAGTGAAGAAATCAAAATTTTGGGCCTTCAGGAAAAATATATCTCAAAGAACGAGAATTTAGGCAATATTTCACTTTGACCTGCGGCAAAACTTTTGGATTTACACTTCCCTGATAAACTAAGCCTAACACATACCAAAAAATCTATTCTGCATCGTGCTTTTTAGCCAATTCTGAATATTGAAGCTAACACACAGCTTCGGCCAGCCTCAGCCGTGGAGGCGAGCTTTAAAACAACCTGCTCATCAGCTCACGGACCGCCTCGCCCCTCCGCACCTAGGGGTAGGGCATACAAGACTTCTTGGTGGGATTTTTAGGTGATTCGTTTCTATCACTGACTAGTATGCAAAACTATACATCTATTTTTTTTGAGCGACGGGGAAACTCCCCCCATATTCTAAGTCGTTCCTCCAAAACTTTTTACACTCCACTCAACCTCGTCGTGGGTAAATATGGTAGTGTGCGCTAGGCCTAACACGGAGTGGCTACGTACTCTTTGGCTCCTCCAGGTCCTTACGGACTTATGACTTAGAATACCGATTTCGAGGAGTATTTCGTAGAGGTTTTCGATGAGGTTTCGTTTGGAGGAACGACTTAGAATATGGGTGTTAGCCTTTATCATACCTGGGCCCTTATTTACTATGACCACTTAGCGATTCCTTGCTCAAACCACGCCGATGTCGTACTTGGTTTTGACATTAGGGCAAGGAATCGCTATGTGGTCATAGAGAATAAGGGCCCTGATGTTAAATATTGATAAGGCTGAAGATGGAAGCGAGCATCTCCGGAATCCACAATCACTGAGGAACTGGCTATCTTATCTTATCTTATCTTTATCTGCCGGAACACAACAATGCTGAAAACATTGTTGCTATGGCGTCAGACTTAGATAAGATGGTAGTAGCTAGCCAGGCGGACTTACAACAAGTCCTACCACCAACCAAATAGGGGTAACAATACGTATGAGTAGTAAGTTAATGTCAAAAGATATGTATACTTATAAATTTTAGGACACTGAATATTAGTGGTGTTAATTATTATTGATTTTAAAGTTAGGCCAAATTATAACTATACGAGAAATCTATTATTCTAAACGATGAAATATGAATTTTAGGCCAGAGAAATACGGCGAGATGAAATTAGGACTAATGATTTTAGGCGTGTCGAAGGGCACCCCACAATTCCTTAACCGTGACAGAAATATCTGAATAAATACACTTGTTATACTGGTGATTTTTTTTAATAACTAAATATATTAATATACTTTCAAATAATATAGACATTAATGTATAAATCATAGATGTTTTGCAAAGATTAAAGGTAGAGCGTGTGCTTCTGGGTTCTGGACAGCGAATGGAAATTAGAAGAACAACTTTGAAAAAAAATATTTTGGATGATGTTTGCCCAAATTAAGAGT
Organism: Chrysoteuchia culmella; assembly: GCA_910589605.1. NCBI lineage: Eukaryota > Metazoa > Arthropoda > Insecta > Lepidoptera > Crambidae > Chrysoteuchia > Chrysoteuchia culmella. The sequence goes on from OU342653.1 coordinate 17,976,887, forward strand.
AGGTACTTATATAATTCCATTTTTTATCAAATAATTGCTAGAACTAATACAAAAAAATCAGCCCCGAAAAATTAAAGACATCGTAAATATTTGTACGAACGCTCAAACATCAGGTCAGTAGAGAATGACCGTTAAAATAATTTAAAGATTTATTTATTCTATTTTAGGAAGGTTTACAGCTCTCGATACAGTTTAGTAGGATGTATAAAAACTGAAAGCCTATTACAAACCTCCACAATTACGTAACAGTTTACCTATGAGAACAATGAATAAATTGAGTTAGGCATTCCATAGCTAACAATAAAATATTATGAAAAGAGAAAAAAAAGAAATATCTCAGGAAAAACAAATAATAAATTACAGTATAGATCTTATACAATAACTATTTAAATGTGAGAACCTCGTAAAGAGAGAAACAACAGAACAAAAATTTACATTTTCATCAATAGATACATATAACAATGCTATCACAACCAACAACGTTTTAATTTTGATATTCTGTCATTACTTTGTGCGTCCCTGAACCGTATTTTGACTAAAGAAATTCAAGCTTATAGTTCGCTTTATAGTTGCTGCACTTGTCGCAAACAGATCAAGGTCATAGTCAGCGATATACCTGTTAAAAGTAGTGAGACCACGTATTAAGAATGTGTTAGCCCTATAATTTGTATGCGCAAACTGTTTGTGGAGCAGTGGGCGTTGTCGTAGAGCCAGTGAGTTAGCACGAAAACCAATTTTTGACAGTAGTTCCGAACAGTCAATGCCACCGTTAACCAGCTTCGAAACAAAACAAGCATCACTTACTTCCCGCCGGATGTGATAAAGATATTGTTACAATTTCCAAAGAATTACTGAGATACCCTTCTGCATTCACAGTGTCATTTGCTGCTGAGAGCAAATTCGGAGTGCAATTTAAGATGTTAAGTATTTCTAGTATTTCATTTATATTAAAACATCCAAAGACCTTGCTTAAAAAGTTTAAACGAAATAGGTAATATGAAAATAGTCTTTGGATTGGAATTGTTGCATTTTAATTCATCATTATCATCAGCCATTATAATGTATTAATGCTCCATATGAATGCATGAATAATAAAATAAACAACTATACTTAAAAATAAATATTTATTGGCTGTAACGATTTACATGGTGCTAGCGTAAAACATTACTAACCATATTGATTTAACTTGTTATATTTTACACATCCATTGTGAAATTAGACTATTCCTTTATTCTTCTTTGCAACACTGAAGGGCGTTCGAAACTTTTAGAGCCTGGTGATATATCATGACAGGAAAATTCGAGAAGTACTGTCTGCTTGAATTTTCCAGTCATAAAACAGTGCTCGGACGTTTCTACTTTATCTCATTTCGGTAACCTAGCTATAGTAAACTTCGCAATACCTTTGTAATAACACACTCAAATAGTGATGCCATCTGCTTTTCACTTTGAGTTCTTATATCATATCGTATATAAATCATATTTTACAAAAAAAAAAATCTTTAGCTACGCCATTAAACTTACATGACATTGACTGCGTAAAAACACATATTCAAACATAATGTTATGTTCTTAGTAAACTTCAAGTAGTAGTACCTAATTGTTGTTATTTTGATGGCTTTAACATTACATGCATTGTGCTTCGTTATCAGCATTAACTTATGGTAACTTATTTATACATATTCTTAGCTATCATCTCATTTTATTCATAATGTACATTATCATTTTGTTCCACAAAGTCCTGCGGACAGGGTTATTTAGTCAATTGACAGGTAGTTTCTCGTGAAGCCAGTTCTTCTTGCCTTCATTGAACTCCGCTGCGGTGTGGTCGGTGCCTTCTAGTATCCACTTGGTGGTCAGAAGTCCTTCAACTCCAACCGGTCCTGTAACGATAAGCAAACTTTAATTTTCTCTCTTTACAGTAGAGGAAAAATCATCAACATCCTGCTAATATTATGTTTGTGAGGATGTTTGGATGGATGGATGTTTGTTACTCTTTCACGCAAAAACTGCTGAACCAATGTCGATGAAATTTGGCACACAGCTAGTAGATAGCCTGGATTAAGGCATAGGTTTCTATCCCGACATTCGCACGGGAACGTAAATGGCGACCGCTAGTCTACCATGAATGTCCCTCGTACTGAGGCAAAGACATTTCTTATGGATAGATGAGAAAGTTGGACCATAATGCGGACCCGATTCGGAGAGTAAAAGCCTGCAAATATAGCCAAAACCAACGGCTTAATGTACCTCCCGAAGTACGGGGGAAGTCAAGACTATATTTTTTGAGTTTTAAGTTTTTGACACCTATCCAGCCGAACGCGCCAGCTAGGGCTCCGTAAAAATAGTGAACAGGTAAAAGGTAAAACTGATAAGAAGAATGATCTAACACAACTTTACAATTAGTGAATGCCTGCCTTCATTGAGCATTGGAGTTTTTCTGTGTTTTATTCTTCGTTTATTTTTAAACTAGCTGCGGCCTGCAGTTTCATCCGTGTGGTTTCACGTACACGTAGAATATTGGGATGAAAAGTAGCCTATGTTTAATCCAAGCTATGGTCTATCTATGTGCGAAATTTCATCTAAATCGGTTCAGTCGATTTTGCGTGAAAGAGTAACAAACATCCAAACATACTCACGAACGTTCGCATTTATAATATTAATGGAATAAGAGAGTAGTAGGATTTAATAGCATTGGGTAACTGTAGGTATATGTAGTTGTAAGTTACACCAATTGAGTTCCAGAGCTAAATGACTGACATGTCTGTCTGAACAGCTCCAGCGTATTATAATTTAATCAAAGCTGCATTTGGCCAAATTAGAACTTTCCAGACACAACTAATTAGTAAACTGTGTAAGCAGACTCAGCATTTACAAATATTGAAATATCTTAAAATAAAAGCTAATTACTATTTAAAATGTTGAATTCGCAATGCTATTATAATGAAATACATTTTTACACAAAACAGGTTTTTCCTGAGCTCCGACATCTCATCTCAAAATCGACATTTTTCTTTATTGAAAATGTAAGTGAAATCTCTACTACCTACGGTCAAAATATTTGTCTCAGCGGTCTTCGACAATCCTGTAATATCGATGTTTGTTTTCAGTGAATTTTAAATACATACATTATTTGTGGATCCAGAAAATGAAAATTGTCCCCTGTTTTCCAGGCTACACTTGGTTCAGTGTCTACTTTTAAATGCGTGAACCCTCTTCTAAAGTTCTTGTGTCCTGTGTTACGACCTACGTTTGGCCTGTACGAATCTGTACAGCGCCTCGTGGGCAGTAGCAGAACTACAGATTTTATACAAAATGTCTCCCATTTACTGTACAGTAAACGGAAAGAAAAACTCATGGTAGGCCCACTGTGGTTGCGTCTTACCTCTAGCATGTATCCTGGCGGTGGATATTCCAACCTCAGCCCCAAGTCCGAATCGGAAACCGTCGGCAAACCGAGACGATACGTTGTGGAAGACGCACGCGCTGTCCACGGAGGTCAAAAACTTTTTCGCGGTATTTTCTGCAGACACAAAAATAGCAAAAAAAAATAAAAAATTGTCGTTATTCAAAAACACAAAAGGGATTAATTGCTCTTGAATCGTCAAAACTTTTAAGAACTTAAAGATTTTTTTAATGACAATAAGGGTGCAAGAAACCTTGGAAACCTTGCAGCACACAATAAAAACCATAAACTATGTGACTCTGTAGAAATTCGTTTCCATTTTTTGATTATTTGTGTAGCTAAAAACAATCTTCTTTAGTAGGTTGTCACTTATTATACTTGTAGATCTTTGAAATACCTTAGCTATGAAGTAGACATATGAACCGTGGAAACCGATCTTTAGCGCTCTTGGGCGACAAGTAGGTTCTCGTTACAATCCGAAATGAAACAAAAATAATCTAAGAGTTCAAAAGGTCTTTAGACTTTACCGTTTGAAATTCTAATGTGAAACATTAATTTTCTTCAGACTCACTCTTCTGAGATAAACGCCAGTGGGAAGCGACCGAGCAAAAGTAAAAACAGATGCATCATGCCTCAAGTCGTTCTTTTGTTTTTCCCCTTTGTTACCCGAAAGCGCTGGCGGCGACGCGAAATATCGCATCCTAACTTCAAGTGTTTGAGAACAACAGGTCCCTCATTAGTGAGGACACTTTGTACATGGTATCTCTTCAATGAATTTTGTCGCAATTACATATTATAAAATAGTAAAACATGATTTATAGGTGCACATTAAATAAAAGAAAGTGGATTACTTTTCCGTTTATAGATTTTTAAGTGTGTCAAAACAAATCCTGCATTAGGGTAGATACTTCGTCCATGGTATCTCCTTAATGTATTCTAATATTTCTAACACAAATTCACAAATTGGTGAAATTGGTTTTTATGTGTCCTAAATTAGTTGACAGTCGTAATATACCTACAAAGCAATGATGTAGCTAAATAATAAAGAATAGGAATTGCAATCGATTCGTTTACGATAGTGCTTGAATTTGTATTTGATGCTACAATATTTTATATTCAAATAAAGTGTAAATTTTTATTTATTCTGCAAAAAAATCTAGATTGCCGTCTGAACTACATTCCGAAATGAGCCGTGAAAGTTTAGCAATTTACGTCTTGATTAAATAACAAAGACGCAATTCAATATCTTACTGGATACATTACGGACGTACAGTGACCGACGAAGGTCAAGGTTTAATAGATCTCCAAGCCCAAACATTACACAAATAGTCGTTACACACAGACTGATAATGATAGATAGGAGAGTGTTGTCACACGACTTAACAACAAATCTCGACACGCGCTCTCCTTGAAGCAATTTAACTGTTATCTTTACGACTTCCCTGTTTATTCAGCAGTTATCATGCCATTGTAGGCGTTCATGTTAATTTGAAGTTTAGGGTATTATCTTGATCTACTTCACTTTATATCACAAAATTCTTAGCTATCAATAAAAAGTAAAATTAAATACAAGATTTTGCTTACCATTTTCAGTGACGATGACGTCTGTGTGAGAGCTTCCAAATTTGTGTATGTGATCTATAGCTTCGTCCATATCTTTCACTATTTCGATACAGCATTCAAGAGCTCCATATTCGTGACGCATACTTCTAGCAGGAGGAGGACCAAAAGTCAGTTGAGTCGACAGTTTAGGACCTGCGTGTATCTTCACTCCTTCCTTTTTCAACATATTACAAATGTCAGAGAACATAGCCCCCGATAAGTGATCTTCGTGTAACAACAACGTCTCCATTGCATTACAAGCTGCAGGGTAATCACATTTTGCATCACGAACAATTTTCAAAGCTTTTGCAGGATCAGCATCTTTATCCAAATACACGTGACAAATGCCCTCAGCGTGGCCAAGAACAGGAATATGCTGAGACTGCTTCTGAATACTACGCACTAGATCCGAAGAACCTCGAGGTATTATCAAATCAATATGCTTTTCCATAGCCAGCAAATCGCTTATTTCTTCTCTTGTTGAAACGAGAGAGATAGCGTCGTCTGCGCCAACAGTACTAAGGGATTCTTTAACTAGATCCATAAGAGCTTTATTAGAGTGTGCTGCTTCTTTGCCACCCTTAAGTAGGAGACCATTAGCAGATGCCATAGCAAGGGCAGCTACTTGGGGTAACGAATCAGGTCTGGACTCAAAAATGACCAACAGTACACCGATCGGTACGGTCACTTGACGAAGTATTAGATTTTCAGCCAGTTTTGTTTTTCGAAGCACCCTTCCAACATTCTCATAGCTAGAATCAGCTATCTGTTTCAAACCTATCGAAAGAGTTTTTAGCTTTCCAGGGCTTAGTGAAAGTCTACTCAGTAGGGGTGCAGCAAGTCCACCTTTTGTTGCTTCTTCCAAATCTTTATTATTTGCTTCTAAAATTTTGTCTTGCTTATCTACTAGTAAATCAGCTAAAGCATGAATAGCTGACGCTCTATCCACTGGTGATAGCTGTTGAAGCACTCGACTGCCAGTTCGAGCTAAAACAAATGCAACAATAAGATTCAAATCTCAAAGATCTTTTATAACTTCCCATATTCGCAACAACTTACCGCTCTCAGCCAACTCATCGACTGAATTTGAAGAGCTCGAAGGACAATCAGTGAAAAATGTGCCTACTTTCCTTCCACTAATTATTGTTTTGATAGCCTTTTCTTGCATGCCGTTGCAGATAACAACGCTGACTCCTCGTGCCATTGCCCATGTAGCAGCATTTACTTTGGAGTCCATACCTCCGGTACCGACCTAGAAAACAAGTGAATTTTAATGCTCCAAGGATCTCATCAAAACGTCTTTCTGTATAATAACAGACTAGTTAATGATTATCACTAATAACATCACCGCAATCAAACAATAACACGACGGTGTCTTTGTACCATAATATGTTTACCAAACTAATTAGAAGATAAACCAATTATGTCGACTCTGAAGAGAATTTCATTAGAAATTGACGACACATGTGTTGCTTGGTGAAAAGTTAAGCGTTTTTGATTATGTAAATTTGTAATTAATATATTAATTAATAATATATTAACTAGAAAATACATTAATGTAATAAATATTAGAATATCATTAAATAATAGTGGAATTCGAATAATTAGTAAAAAAATACAAACAAAATATTAAAGATATAGAGAACCTTTACTCAGCGTTTTTAGTTTTAGTTAAAAATTTTAAGTAAGTAAGTAAAAATAACTTATTAATATTGTATTCCAATACTGCACCATATCATAAAAAGCTCGGTAAACTATGTACAATAAGCAAAAGCTAGAATACTTTTCAGTCGATAAATTGTGGATTCAAGCCTAACAGACGATAATGAGATTTTTAACAGCTTTACCTTAGATTTCTGTCCAAACTCCACTTGTTCCTTGGAAGAATACGTGTGCATCATCCTTGCACCGTCCTCCCAAGGAGGCTTGTTGTAGATGCCGTCCACGTCGGACATCATGATGAGCAGGTCCGACTGGATCTCGGCAGCCAGCAACGCTGATAGACTGTCGTTATCTTTGATGCCAATGCCCTGAATACAATAATAAAAATTAATAAGTACATGTGAATGTGACTAAATTTAAACCACAATGTAAAATGGTAAGGACGTTGTCTGTGGTCTGGATAGTACGCGTGTGGTGTCTAATCGAAATTAAACATTATGCGAGAACAAATTACAACTTAACTTTTACAACAATTTTAAGGGTGAATTCCACATACAATGCAGCCCCCGTATTACCTTAATCTTCTCTCTAAATTACATTCTTCTTTTTCTTTTTACACTAAGTTAGTGAGACGACAAAGTTGATATGTTCGAAATAAATAAAAAGCATTATTTTATAAGATTTCTGATAATTGCATACCTACATGACCATTTATCATTCCAAGAAACAATCATACCACGAAACATTCAAAATAACTTTCGTAATTTTCTCGCGCTCGTCAACTGTTCTCATAAGGAACCAAAGTTCTCTACACAATTTTGAGTTAATCTTCAAATAAATTCACTTCGGAGAGTGTTCTTACATTAAAATTTGATTTGCTTTAGTCTTAATAAGCGAATCTTGGGAACAGCCGAATTCGTAATTAGATAATGGCTGTATTAATTAGGGTACTTCGAAAAATTAGGAGATTATTTTGTTTTCTTTGAAGTTTTTTTATAAATGATGAGATGTTAATGTTGACTGAAGAAATGTTTTGATTTGATGCTAATGATCGTTAATGGACTGTAATAATAACATAGAACTGAAATCCTAGACAAAGCTGGATGCGAACATTATCAACAAATTAAAATAACTAAAGTTTAATTTGAATAAAATGACAATGGAATCAAACTTTAATTCTGAAAGCTACTACAACAAAAGCAAAGGCTAAAAAACTTTTTTAATAAACTCACAGTAGTTTTATTGTTTATTATCATTTAGCTCCTTGAATAGAATTGATCTCGGTTTTTTTTTACTCTGTCGTAAATAGCTTTTGATATAGGTACATCGACGACATATTTATAATTTGTAAAACATACAGAGAGCCGATTTTACCAACAAAATAATTGACCGATTAACGTTAAAAGGCGTTTAATTGTCCTTGCATTTCAGTCGTTTGTTAAACGATGTTTAAAACCACGATTATCTGATCGACGGTTGATGAACTTAGCTCAAGTAATAAACACTGTACAAATGATTAATCATAAAGTACGTACATCTTATGTTTTGGCGCGCACTGTTCATTGAAGTTAAACAACTTTTTACGGATATCAAACGCGCTATATTTCACGAACTAAGTTGTTATTGTCCGTATTTTTAGGTTTTTATAGGTTTTTTGATTTTCCCGACGTTTCGGCATCTTTTCAGCTGCTGTGGTCGCAGGATGACTGGTAAAAACCAAAAAAATACAGACAATTACAACTTAGTTCGTGAAATATAGCGCGTTTGATATCTGTAAAAGTTGTTTTATTTCAATAATCATAATGTCTTACTTGTATTTGAATTTTTTGCTGTTTCTTTCTTAGTATTTTTTATTGATATGCCGCACATACATGATTGTTATCCATTCTTACTTGTCAATATGTTGTCCAAGCTAATTACTAAAAACCATAACTTTTTTTTACCGTCTTAGTCTAATGTCATAATTATTACGAAAAACAGTTTGTTTTTCATGTAATTTTTATTTGCTATCAAGTCCCCGATTCAAACATCCTTCAAAAACCGTTTTTCGTAAAAGTAATTGTAAAATTGTTTCGTCATCTCAGCCACATGACACCCACTGTTGGGTATAGGCCTCCCCCACGGATCTCCACGACGATCCGTCCTGCGCTGCCCGCATCCAGCGGCTTAAGTAATTCATTTATTGTACACATACATCTGATATTTTACAATAATTTATAATTATATAACTAAACATTGAAATAAAACAACTTTTACGGATATCAAACGCGCTATATTTGCACGAACTAAGTTGTAATTGTCCGTATTTTAGGTTTTTGTTTTTATTATATTCCCAACGTTTCGGCACCTTTACAGCTGCCGCTTAACTTAGGCAACTTAGTTCGTGAAAATAAAGCGCGTTTGATATCTGTAAAAGATTTTAATGAACAGTGCGCGCCAAAACATAAGATGTACGTATAACTAAGCATATTTCATTCCTTTACACGTTGTGCGATATTTTTCTAAAATGATTTATAGTCTAGTAAATGAATAGGTATTATTTTACTTATGATAATTTTTAAATAGAAAAAAGTTGACTATTTCCAATATTTTTCTATTTAAAATTTATCATAAGTAGAAAAATAGCATTGAAAAATGCAAAAAAAATTAAAATCATAAGGTATTATTTTGTTCGAGAAAATTACATTAATTCCTACACTAAATTTTTTATGATATTTATTTTTTGCATTTTTAAATGCTATTTTTGTACTTTTGAATAGAATTCACTTGTGGCCGAGTTAATTTTTTCCAATATTTTTCTATTTAAAATTTATCATTCTATCTTAAAAACATTTATATCTACATAAGTGAATTTTTATTAAAGGGCTCTTTATAAATAAACCAATAAACACGATTTCTAAAAAGTCACCCCAGTAATGGCAAAGGATTTGCAAAAAAAACGATTATACGTGAAAAAACAATAACACTTAAACAATAAATAAACAAAGGGTGATTTTACATTATAATGTGATTTAAACGACTATAATCGAAAATAGAAATTTGCACCATGGTGACTTCGATAGTTTTTATTATTATCAATTTTTGATTTTGGAGCAGGGGCATTAATTCTAGTCGATTTTTTTTCAAAATGTATTGTCTTCATTTATAATATTAAAAAATATAAAAACCCTAATGCTAATTGAAGCATTTTCTGTAAAAAAAGAACTTTAAAAAATCTTATTTCCGAAACCTCCCAAAATAAAAAGTTTGGGTCTAAGTTATAGGATATTCATTTAAATGAAATCCTACTCAAATCCCTACTGTAGATTTTTATCAGCAGGAGTCATAGGATCGAGAGTTTCGTGTCCGTTTTCTTAAAACGCTCATTAGGGGGAGGGGGGAAAACTTCAAGGTGGGTTTTCAATAACCGCAAATAATGTCTATTAAAAGAAATTAATACTGTAGGATTTAATGTGTATTTAAATTTATTTTGACTGGACTATTAATTCACTGGAGTATTCTGATAGGTATTATTAATGTCATTTTTGTAAAAAAACTGCCTAGTAATGATTAGCTCAGAACTAATTGCAGTTCAGTAAGTAGTGATACCACTCTCGTACACAATTTCAATTATTTTTTTTACTACTTTACTTACTTATTACTAGGTACATTTTAAGGCAGCATTATTTTTACAAACTGCTGTCAGATTACTCCCGCGAATGAAAAATCAGCCTGTATATGCCGACTTTTTTCACCTGTGGCATGGAACACCGATAAGTATATAAACTTTAATGTGAAAGTATGTTAGTTTGTTTCTTACTCTTTCACGCAAAAACTACTGAACGGATTTGGATGAAATTTGGTAAGTTCGGACTTCAAATTGGACTAAAACAGAGACTACTTTTTATCCTGATATTCCCACTGATAACGCGAACCACGCGGGTGAAACCGCGGGCGGTCCCTAGTAAAGTCTAAAGCTGATTACATACAACCGACTATGCTGGGCCCGTATTCACTATGACTATTTACCGATTCCTTGCTCAAACCACGCCAATGTCAAATACGGATTCAATATTCGGATTCGACATTTTCAAAATACGTTTTTTCTATGACACTTACAAATTTGAAAGTTATTTTACTTGTTTAATAACTATACAATTTGTGACTAACATGTACTTGTACAATAACTCAATAATTTGTGAGTATCATGGGGAAGACGAGTTTTGAAAATGACATAACCAAGTACGACATTGGCGTGGTTTGAGCAAGGAAGCGATTCCTTAGTATCGAGAGTATAGTAGAGTAGAGTATAGTAGTATAGTAGAGTATAGTAGAGTAGTCATCTATACTAATATTATAAAGAGTAAAGATTTGTATTTTTGTATGTAATGAATAAACTCAAAAACTACTGGACCGATTTTTAACGAAATTTGGTATAGAGAATCCTTAGACCCCAAGTAGTAACATAGGCTATAAATGATCCCAAAATTCCCACGGGAACGGGAACCACGCGGGTGAAACCGCGCCCGGCCTCTAGTAGAGAATAAGGGCCCAGATGCACACATCCCGCTTCAATTATAAATAGTCCACTAATAAATAATTAAACATCGTAAGTAACCCCTAAAGACGAACAAATTAATGGCAAATTCACCGTCTTGTAATAAAGTCTTAGCCAATTTTACGACCAGTGTTCGCTTAAGTCTTATTAATTAACTTCTGTTGCAAAAGATAGTACAACTCAAAGTTTATAACGAAACTTGGAGTTGAAACATTATTTGAAGGCAAATAGATAATGAAAGTCTGATCCTTTTACAGCGGATACTTGGCCCTTTAGCTGATTGGTGTGTTGTATACATAATTATAACTTAATTAATTAAGTGTAAGGTATTTTTACCGACTTCAACAAAAAGGAGGGAGGTACTCAATTCAACGCGTATTTTTTTTTTTTTTTTTTGTCTGATGTATGTATACCGATTACTCCGATGTTGGTGATCCGATTTTAATAATTGTTTTTTTGTTCGATCGGGTACACTGTCAATTTGGTCCCATATGAGTCTCATTGAGATCCGATGATAATCTTCGGAGATATGGGGCCTAATGTCATGGAAGTCATGAAACAATTATATCATCCAGGTAATTGTTAGATTCTTGTTCGAGCTGAAGTTTCACGCAATAATTATAATTCTTTTTTTATCTGAAAGAAAATGGTTTATGTGTGGTCCCATATAATTTTTACGAAGATCTGGCTAGTAGTTTTTTCATAATCTTGAAAAATATCAATCACCTTTTGGCAAGTACTCGTTTACCTAGATGACATTGTTGTGTATGGGCTGATTTTTAGTGTAAGTAACGGCACATGATGTAACAAAAAAATCTGAAATAAAAACATTTTATAAAAAAAAATCAAACCGACTTCAAAAAGTAATAAATAAAACTTTTTGAGTCGGTGCTAGCTAGCTAAGGCCAAAAAAATATATAGTTAATAGAAGTGCAATGTAGAATGCCCTCCTGGCTGGCACCGACTCCAAAAGTTTTATTTTTTACTTTTTGAAGTCGGTTTGATTTTTTTTTATAAAATGTTTTTTTATTGATAAATAAGTCTTGAAATAAGTTGGCATCCAAAATATTTTATAATTATTAAAAATACATTAATCTTTTGGCGCGCGCTGAAATTAAATAAATAAATTTTTACCTGCCGTGACCACGGCAGCTGTAAAGGTGCCGAAACGTCGGGAAAATCAAAAAACCCCTAAAAATCCTAAAAATACGGACAATTTACAACTTAGTTCGTGAAAATATAGAGCGTTTGATATCCGTAAAAGTTGTTTTATTTCAAAGACATTAATCTTTTTTTATATAGAGCATGGCACACCTAGTTGCGAATATGACATATTTTGGTGTACACCGAGAAAATAATTACGAACGACAAATACTATTTGACAAAATGTCGAAAATGTAAAGATTTCACTTTGAATGATTATTTTACAAATAAAAATAAAATTATTGGACACCTACAAAAGTTCAAACTGAAATATTTCAGAAGATACGACTATTACGACATTATATGGAAGAGTATTTGTTGTTTGTAAACGCCTCTGTGGTCTAGTGGTACAACCATCGGTATCAGACCCAGGGGTCCCGAGTTCGATTCGCAGCGGGGGTACTATTGTATTCGGTTTGGTTGGTGGTAGGACTTGTTGTAAGTCCACCTGGCTAGCTACCACCATCTTATCTAAGTCTAACGGCAGTTAGAGATAAGATAGCCAGTTCCTCAGTGGCTGAGGATTCCGGGAGAGGCTCGCTTCCATCTTCAGCCTTATCAATACTTAACATCAGGTATGATGAAAGCTAAGAGTCTCCCCGTCGTTCATATAAAAAAATAATATCTTCACAGTCGATTGGCGTATATTTCATAGATGTACTCCAAACAAAATACAACGTTTTTTAACTTAGCCACACTAATAAGATTCAGTGCTCTTTAAATTGCATTTTTATAGATTCAAATTTATTAACATGTTTGGTTTTATATTACGTGTTCTTTTATGCATTTTGTTCGTTTTGTTATTTCTCGACGTTTTCGACACTTTTGCCCATTGGATATCTTATTCTAAACTGCTGTTACATACGTTCACCAGTGACACAAAAACCAGAGCTTAAAAAAAAATCCATTTCATGTAAATCGGACGAACCACACGTCAGATTACCATAAGATCAATTTCAAACAGTGTTGCCACAAATGTCGCGTTATAACTTCAGCGCTTATTCTGAATGCTTTATAGGTATGTGAATGTAAAAATAATATATTTTTTAATATTCTTGGAGATTTACTGGAAAATTTTTTGGAGATTGAAAAATAAACCCATCGTACAGAGATAGGATTGATATTGATATAAATGTAAAAACAATCATGGATAAAATATGAGCATTTGATTTGTAACTCACGTTCATTTTTCATTTGGAATAATAAAATTGAATATCAAATCCCTTGAATATCAGCTTATCAAACTTGTGAAATTCATCATTACTAAGTAAAATTATATCCAAATCGAGCAATATAGAAAACAACGAATAAGTACCATTGTATCAAGGAACTGCCAAGAGTACACAAGAAAACAAGGGGATCTTAGTAGACCTTACGTCTCTTACCTTCTTCCCCGTGCCCGGTACCACGCTATCGTCGTGGATGTACATAGGCGGGCTCACGGCGTCGTTCGTGTTCACGATCGGCACGATGTTCAGCGATATCAGCTCCGACAGCGTGCAGAACAGGTTCTTGCGAGTCTCTTCGTTGTAGAAGTCCGGCTTTGTCACTAGTACCTGAAAAAGGAATAGTTTTAGTACCTATTGAATCTCTTATCTGACTCCCATCTTCTGTCCCGTCTGAGCGAATTGGAGACATGATGTTATTTTCCAAACTGGATTCACAAAACATAAGTAGAAGTACTAATGAAATATTGCCTCGAAAACCGAAACGTTGCCATGACCACATGAAATCATACAAAAGGAAATGTATGCTTCTGTGTTTTACGAAAGAGCCAACTTACTATTCCTTTATTTGTCTTGGTCTGGGTGTTTAATATGTATATTATGTATGTATTTACAAAAAAAAAAGTATATAAGTATGTTTATCCGTTATCTAGTATCCATAACACAAGTTCTTCATGATACTTAACGTGGGCTAGATAATTGGTGTGATTGTATGGAAATATTTATTTATTTATTTATTTATTCCTAACTTCTTGTTTTATTCTGTGGCTTTAGTCATTGAATCGCTTGCCTGTCTCCCATCTTCTGTGCCGTCTGAGCAAATAAGAGACAAATTATATTTTACAAACACATACACCGAGGTTGGCATGGTATTAGAGGTGCTGCTTGAGAATGAAATGTACCTAAACGACGCCATATTTGACTATGGTGGGGTCTCAGATGTTGTCCGGAAACAATAGTGACAGCCTATGGCTTATATAAGTTTTGAATATACCCTATCCATTGTAACAGTCTAAAACTGAACTGTTATTTCAGTTCCAAATATATCTCTATATTTCCAAAAAAAGTTTATGAATAACTTTATTTATCGTCTTCAGGAAATTCTAGACGATGTCTATATTCTGTAGGTTGTTGCACAACACAATTTATTTGGCAAAACTTGCTATTGAGTGATATTAATAATGTTGGCGTTATGTATAGGTTATAAAACAATAATAACATAGGTTTGACAACGTCAGATCAGATAGTGTAGCGCCGGGTGACAGTAATCAGAACTAATAAATTTCATTCTCGCAGAAGGCTAATGCTTCTTTTTGTAATAAGTTAAACAAATCTTATTAACAATGCATTTCAACTTATTTCTAAATTAGTTTTAGGATTAAAAAACACGACACAGTTCCATTAATAACAATCCTTCCGTAAAATTAAGGTAATTAACTAAATTATCTTTATAAGCTGTTATTGAATTATAGAATATAGAATCAACTATCACTATAAAAGTTCAATCACTATCACTACAAAAGCTTATATAAGTTTCGGATATACCCTATCCATTTAAAGTCAAATTCAAAATATTTTTATTCAAATAGACTTATAGATAAGTGCTTGCGAATCATCGAATTTATCCCCTACCAGCCATTAGGACATCTTTTAACTGACAGGACGAACGGCCGTACTTAGGAACGCACGCAGGAAACTTATCAGCTTTAACAGAAGTAACCACATTTAGCAAAAGCATTGATAGGCTTTTCATATATTATTTCACTCCAGCATTCAGTTCTTCAGTCCAGCATGGGAGTTGTTTTTAACTACTTTAGAATTTATACACTTAAAATGCAATCTATCCCTCACAGTCCCGTGAGCTGCCCCTCTGGTCTGACGTCTCGTTTCAGAAGTTACTCATATCTCACTCGCGAACCGTTTACATTTTTAACAACCTCATTGCGATATTGTACACAATTTGCTTCATAAATGCTTATCGTCCTTATTTTTTAAGTTTATTACTTCTTGATAAAGTCTACACTGACATTATAACAGCCCAAGACTTATAAAATCAAAGAAAAAAAACCGAATAATGATTTTAACCAGGTAATATCTATAAGAATGCCACGTTTCGCTAAGTCTCAAATAACTTTTTCAATGGTAATTCGTAGAAATTCGTAGAAAGTTTTTGCACGAATTATCTCACGAATCTTAAATACATCCATCAGAGACAGTTGAAAGGTTTATTATTCAAATAAATACCTATAAATATAAGTTGTAAGAGAGGCAAATAAAAATGTTGTTTCTAAGTTTTCTTATTATCAAGGCACGTGTAAGAATTATATTTCATTCGTCAAAATAGACGGGAGTTGGAATTAAATCCCTGTTGCTTTGACCACAGAACACAAGACTCAACTTGAAACCCAACTATTTACTTAAATCCTTATATACAGAACGCAAACAATTAATTCGACGAACGGAGTTAAATTACAGTCAGTTAAACGTTAACATTTAACGTTTCAAGTGAGTTTAGTGATTGCAGAGTGAGTAGGAAAAGTTGATACTATCAAACTTCGCAGGATCTAAAAAGGGCGGGTAAAGCAATATTGCTTAGCGAATCCCCTGACAATTCATTTATTTGTTTATGTTCTATGGAATTTCCTGTAAGTAATTTTTCTTGTAAACACATGTTAAGTTTCTTCGCGCACTCATAATTGAAATAAAACAACTTTTGCGGAATATTTAGTGCGATTTATTTACCCGAAATATATATTTGGTACTATAATTTTTGTTTGGTTGACTGAGTCAACCCGTGAGCATGGCAACTGAAAAGGTGCCGAAACTTTGGGAAACCAAAAACCTCAAAGAAACCGAAAAAATATAGTACCAAATATATATTTCGGGTAAATAAATCGCACTAAATATTCCGCAAAAGTTGTTTTATTTCAAGTTTTCTTGTCTACAAAAAATAAAAGCAATTTCTGCTACACTGACACTGATACAGTTCTTAACTCCATTAAAAATAAACAACTAATTGTATTAATAGGGAATCACTTAGCAATATTTCGTTAGCGCCCTTTTTAGACCCCTGCTCAAACGCAAAGCAGTGAAAAGAGAACTATAATATCGAATTTATGAGGAACTCGATTTCGTAATGTTTAGTGTGATATAATTGCGGCAATTATGAACCTTTTTTCTATCCGTAGTTATGGATAAAATAAAAATAAATGTTTTTTTTATCTACATTTTATCTCTCATTTAACTTACGCAATTTTTGTTTATATTAAAGTGTTTTAATCCTTTAAAGAGTACGCACAATAAACCAGTTTGTGGAACTTAGGTATAATTTCAAGCTAATTTGAATGCAGACAAAAGCTATTCACTTAGTATTTAAATATTCACATTAAATTATTTATTCTAAAGCTGCTCATTTACCTTGACTTCAATACCTTTGTATTCATTGCAGTATTAAAATTCACACCATCTTACTGCTATTAGTTTAATTATTCTATAAATTCCAAATAATTATCCAGGCCCAGACAAAATGTGCTTTTAATACTCGCTAGGTAGACTGTAATCAAAATACCAATTCCCGTTACGATACCATGAAATTTCGCTCCAATATTTTCTCCACGATTACGTGATAATAATATTGAATCGCCATTGGCCTTGCGAACGACATGGTGCAAGAATTTCACTTAATTCTCTACTTAGGACAAGAACTGTGGAGATCACTACCTTTGTAGTGGTTTTGATCGTATACTGTCGTGTGATACTGAAATTATTATAATTCTATGTGAAAAATTAAACAAGAAAATATACTAGAAAAAAGCAACTAGTCTCATGTCGCCCTGACGGGATTCGAACCCGCATCCTTGGGAGTCCGGCCCAATGCACTAACCAATTATGCTACAGAGACCTATGAGAACACGTCGAATTTTTCTAGTATATTCACCGTTCTACGGTGTTGGCCACCTTCGCTTCATCAATGAGAGAAATATCCTCGCATTCGAAAGAAACATCTTTACAGATGTTTGACTATCGATTAAGATGAAACAGCCATCTAATTATAACTTTTTAATTCTAGCATATTTTTTTATAATAGCATTGTAAAATGCAAACAAATTAAAAAGTTATAAATATAATTCTTTGACCATGAACTAAACAATATCTCTTTGAAAGTGCTCCGTATATCATTTATTTTTAAAGTGGTTTAAAGTTACTGTGCTTACTTACCAAATCAATAAATCTATAACAATAGTGGTTTATTGTGTTCTGAGAATAAAAATATCGGTAATAAATCGTATGGGAACGTTTAAACAGCGAAAATTAATTGAGATACAAAAGATTATCAGAACTTGTGCGGTCAGTTTAACATTACCGTGTGCTGGTGTCAAAAGTGTATGAGCGTGCGATTCTCACGGTTACGTATTGTGCAGAAGAGTCTATTTCGCGCGCATAGCTACTGCGACGCTGCGTGTTGCCGTTATCAATAGAGTGCGTCATAGATCAAGCGCTACAGACAATACATACGTACGGCGAAGAACGCACTTGCATCTGAGAGAATAAATCGATACTTTTTTTTTTTTTACATCTATTGCAATTTCTCTTGTTGTTATTTGGTATAAAATAATACAATGGAGAGGTCGAATCTAAAATGGGGTTGTTGTTTACCAGATATTGGAAATACAGATTATTATATACTGTGTATAAAGTGTGACAAAAATTTCCACTTTGCGTGTATGTCACTAGATGAATCATCTTCATCATCATTCAGTGCCGAGCGACGAGCAGTTTGGTGCTGCCCCGAATGCAATCGCAACACTGCAAGAGGTACTAAGAAAGATAACACCCCAATTAGAAACGTTACGAACGTGAGAGGAAGTAAAAGACAAGCATTGACTTCGCCACCAACGCAGGCAAACAAAGCTGTTACTCGGGATGACATTATGGATGCAGTGCAAGAAGCAATGAGTCAGCATATGAAAGATTTCATGTCTAAGATGCAAGGAAGTATTTCTAATATGTTAAGAACTAAAACCTATAAAAGATGAACTACTGGAGATAAAGGAGTCCATGAACTTTATCAGTAATCAGTACGAAGATATTAAGAATGAAAACGAAGATTATAAACGCAAAATTATTGAATTGGAATCTCAGAACGAAGCATTAAACTTTTCAGTGAATGATCTTAATCAGCGAATCAATCAAATAGAGCAACATGCACGACAAAGCAATGTTGAACTTCAGTGTGTACCCGAACATAAGAACGAGAACCTCATGGCAATAATCAATGAACTTGGTAAAACGGTTGGCTGCGTCTTGAAGGATGGTGACATTCTACATTGTACTCGAGCTGCCAAACTGAATCGCGCTTCGCCACGTCCACGCTCTATTATAATACAATTTGCATCACCAAGACTGCGTGATCAGCTTTTGGCATCGACTATAAAATTCAACAAAGGAAAACTACCCGAAAAAAAACTGAATAGCGCACTGTTGGGAATATCTGGAAATCCTAGTCCGATATACGTTGCTGAACATTTGTCTCCGGCTAACAAAGCACTCCACGCAGCTGCTAGAAAAAAGTCGAAGGAGGTCGGCTACAAGTACGTTTGGGTCCGGAATGGTAAAATTTTCATGAGAAAAACAGACGAAGCTAACTACATTTTAGTAAGAAGTATAGATCATCTTAAACACATAAATTAAGTTAGTTTTAAGTTTTCAACATAATTTTAGATACGCATGCTTTAATAAACATAAATATTATAAAAGGCGATTCTTTAAAATTGTACTACCAAAATTGCCGTGGCTTAAAAACAAAAACGCATACTTTTTACAGACAGGTTCTTTGTAACGACTACGATGTAATAGTTGTAACTGAGACTTGGCTAAATGATTCCGTTTCTAGCAGTGAGCTTTTTGACGAACGATATGTAGTTTACAGGAGAGATAGAAGTGATACTGAATTTTCACACAAAAAAGAGGGGGGTGAAATCTGTGAATTGTTTGCCGCACATTTCGCTTCTGTCTATACTAACGGCGATGAACGTATTACTCAAAATTATACCCCAGAACCAGATGACTTTTTGAAGGTAAAAGCTGTAAGTGAACATCTATTGATACCTATTATTGACCGTGAAACTCTTTTACAGAAATTAAAATCCCTTGACGGAAATAAAGGAGCGGGACCCGATGGAATTCCACCAATTTTTATAAAGAACTGTGCTGAATATCTGGTAGAACCCCTTCTAATTATCTACAATGCGTCGTTGCAAACAGGTATCTTTCCTACGGAATGGAAGAAAGCAAGAGTTGTACCCATTCATAAATCCAAAAGCAATGAACTAATAGAGAATTATAGACCTATCTCGATTTTGTCCACGTTTGGTAAAATTTTGGAATCCCTATTCTGTCCGTATATCCAACGACACCTTAAACAGAGCTATAGTTCTGATCAGCACGGTTTCATCCCATTTAGGTCGACGGCTACAAATTTAGTGGATCTCTCTGAAAACTTAATGGAAACACTGGATGCTCACAAACAGGTTGACGTTGTATATACGCAATATATAGCAAGGCTTTCGATCGGATCCCCCATGATGTATTGCTAAAAAAGTTGAGAGCATATGGTATTTCTGATGGACTGTTGAAATGGTTGAGATCCTACCTAAAAGACAGAACTTTTTCGGTTGTTGTGAATGGTTTCTTTTCAAGCTCACGAAAAATTACTTCCGGAGTGCCGCAGGGGTCTCATCTCGGTCCAATTTTGTTCACGGCATTCGTTAATGATATACCTAGCGTTATGAGATCTTCCAAAACTTACATGTACGCAGATGACCTGAAGTTAAGTAGAATCATTGACACAGTACACGATGCAGTTATGCTTCAGGGTGATCTTGATGAACTTCTTAGGTGGTGTGAATACAATAAAATGGATCTCAACTCTGATAAATGTTACTTTATGCGATATGGGAGAAAAATAACCTGATTGCGTATGACTATTGTATTGGTCAAAATAAAATAAAAGAAGTGGATCAAATCCGCGATTTGGGTGTTCTTTTTGATAGAAAACTTACGTTTGTTCCGCATATTGAAAATATTTTAAATCGTGCGTATAAAATGCTGGGATTTGTAATCCGGAATAGCAAGGAATTTCGTAATTGTAAAACCAAGGTACTTTTGTATAATGCCCTAGTGCGAAGTATTTTGGAGTATTGCGCAGTAGTATGGAGACCTCACTATGCTACATACTCATTGCGTCTTGAACGCATTCAGAAGAGGTTTTTGCGGCACCTGTTATTCTCGAGTGGCATTTCCAAAAAGAAGCTGCCATCTTATGAAAAACAGCATATTTCCATATGATTTCCCTACAAAAACGTAGAATTATAATCGTTATATTAATTATAATTTTAATTAATTAGAAGTACTTGAGCATGCGGTATTTGCCTTTAAGTTTTTGTTTCACCTAGATAGTATTGTAAGCTAGTAATATGAAAGGTGTATTGGTGTGTACAGACGTTGGCGAATCAAATAAATAAATAAATAATAAATAAATTCTGATAGTTTCTATATCTCCGTACTGCGAGCTGTAGACTTAGCACAAAAACTTTCGAGAATGTTTCGAATCGTCAACAAATGTATGACGTATTGAGCAGCGTTCCTACCGGATGTAAACTTAACAAAATTACCCTACAAATTTTACGTGGCGATTTCAATACTTTCTCGATACTATTTCGAAACTAAACCCAACTGGCCATTACACTGCGGTTATTGTTTGAATAGTTATTCTTTGCGAGCCCTTTTATTTTCATAGCTTCAATCATAACAATGAGTACATATCTAATTCCTAGACATTTATAAAAAAGTGCTAAGCTTATAAAAATGTTACATGGCATGGCAGATGTGGACATGATATTTGATAATATTGTTACTGCAAATTGCGTTGTGTGTATGCCATACTTATAAAGCTTACCTCTGCATTGAAAGCGGTTGAACCATAATGACTCATCAGGTTATAGAAAAGAAAAGCTAGGTAACATTTTCCGCGGAGCTTCTTAATAATCTCTTTTATAAAAATCCGTTTAAAACTCCGTAACAAACTGAACCCCGCTGTTCCGCGTAAAAAGAGCTTGCAATTAAACCCTGGACTTAGTGATCCGGTTTAAGGACTTCACACATTAACTACATCAACTCAACGACGACTCCACTCCAATTCAACTCACAGTGTGGCATTGAAATATAAATCACTAAACCAGTCCAGTATGGCATTTGTAAATTTATAATGATTATTTTTTTTTTATCCCATCTTTACTGTTTGCATTTTTTATTATTATTATTAAACATTTATTTCAGATAAATTAATCCATACATTTAATATTATTAAAATTATTACTAATTTTTTTTTTTTTATTAAATTATAGTGTTAGTAATAACTTAAGAACTATGTTAGTGAGACTAGATTTTAAAAAGATCATACGTTTTGTGGCACTGGCATATGTAGTGACTGCCAGTGCCTCAAAAAAGGACCATTAAAAATGGCTGATGACGACTATGCAGTCTTCACATATATAGGTGATTGTAATGACATCTTGCTTTTTTTTTTTTGTTTCTTATGCTATTGATTATGTTTACTATGTTATTTTTCAAATAAACACATAAAAGTGATACGTAGGTATATTTATAATATTTCAACATTAAATTGAAAAAGTGTTCGGCACGTTGACGACACGTGATTCACCCATTGCTCACCTATGGCAGTGACAGGTAATGTTGAAATTTCGAATCTAAGTAACACGACACAAAGCTCATATTTCGATGCCATACCACAGTCTGCATAACTTCTCCCATACTGTGAGTTGAATTCGAGTAGAGTCGATGTTGAGTTGATGTAATGTACGAAGTCCTTAACAACGCTCTAGGTCCCAAGCCTGTCTCGTGATAAATTATACATTCTTCTCAGGTTTATAAATAATTCAGGAGAAACAAAAGATGCCATATTTATTGTTAAGAAGATTGATGGTTCCTTTTATAGTTCCACGAAAATTGCTGATTTTGGAAGTTCTGTTGAGTGATTTTGATTTAATTTGTTAAATATTACGTTTATGGTGTAGTTTTACGAAGCGAATTGGTACGAAGAAAACATTGTTTTAATTAAGAACTTTGAACAAATGAAATGTCATTAAATCGTTATTAGAATAAAAAGTCATTAGTGACTATAGTGACTAACTATCGCCAGTAATGAAGTAGTGAGAAAAGGTTTTTATGATTTAAACTTTTGCATTTTCAATGAATATTAGAATAGATACATTTTAAAATTTTTGGAGACTAATTTATTATTTCAACAATGCTTGGTAAGGTAATAATCTTACTTTTTAAAATAACAGTATTTTTTTTTGTTGGCAACAAATAAAAGTTAAATTAGTTTTGAACAAATAATCAGCTTCTTTTAATAAACAAAACAATCATAGAGACAATTTTGGCTATTGTTTGAATTAGCAAAGCTGGCTCTCTGGCTGAGTATGATTTACGGGTACAGCACTTGAAATTAAATTATTGTCACAGTTTTGGACAGTAATAAACAGTTTGTAGTACTCAAAATAATGTGTGTATGAAGTGTGAAATAATTTCACATATCATAGTTGAACTGAGCTGAAAATAGAGAAGTTTTATAAAACTGCTATTATTTTTAAATTTATTTTAACTTCTTTCGCCCACTTAAAATTATAGATTCACTTTTTTGGATTCGACCGGAAACAAATTACTAGCATAAAATATTGCAACATTTCAATTGTTGGATGAAAACAAAATGTTTTATTGTTCGATAACAAATCTCTGACCAGTATTTTTATAATTAAAATTGTACGTGCTTCAAATATTGTTAAAATAACAAAGCATAATAATAACAAAGTCAGTTTGGAAATTGATTTCACTTTTGGAGATATACTTTATTGTGTACAAATTGATAAGTCCTTGATGTAACTTTTGTTCGTAGAGTGTATTCGTACAGGCCATGCCAGAATACCAGCGCTGTTGCGGTGTGACGGTTACTGCGCCGCAGCAATGGCATAATGCTGAGGCAGGGTCCTGATTGGCCCGTCACACTACAAATTTCATTTATATTAATTAGGTTAAGTATATTTGTTTGTTACGATTGCCTTATTGAGTTCGGTTTAAATTACTTTTTCCGTTACATTTTTTCCTTTTTTGCTTTTCTTTTCAATTTCTGTGTCATGTGTGTATGATATGTCAATAAAAGATTTTCTATTCTATTCTACTAGTCCTGCTACAACTTTGACGATCTCCGTGGTAGAGTACGTACACCGGTTTCAAGGTGTCTCCTTCTCTGAGGTCCAGGATTCGAATCCCAGTAGAGGCAAATGTTTATATGATGAATACGAGCATTTGTACCCGAGTCATGGACGTTTTAATATATTTTACACAAATATGTATACTTATCTATTTATTTTTATCCGTTGCCCTAGTATCCCATGATACAAGCCTTATAGTGCTTATTTTGGGGCTAAGTTAATTAGTGTGGGAAATATTTAAATATATATTATTTATATTCCTACAAATTCAATGCAAAATTAAATAAAGCAAATCAGCTACTACTCTGTTTTTAGTGTATAAATAATTTATTTCTTTCTTAAGAAAACCTTTTACGGAATTATTAGTGGTTATATATTAACACAGATTTTATAAAATTTCGGACTTTTCAGGTAGCCGAATCACCATCTACTGTATCAAATCAAATGTATTTCAAATTATTGGCTGGACCACTACCTATGTATATCGTGTACCGTCGTCTCAGCCACATGACACCCACTGCTGGGTATAGGCCTCCCCCAAGGATCTCCACGACGATCGGTCCTGCGCTGCCCGCATCCAGCGGCTACCCGCGACCATCACCAGATCGTCGGTCCACCTTGTGGGTGGCCTACCCACGGAGCGTCGTCCGGTACGCGGTCGCCATTCCAGAACCTTCCGCCCCAACAGCCATCGGTTCTTCTCGCTATGTGTCCCGCCCACTGCCACTTCAGCTGAGCAATCCTTCGAGCGATGTGAGTAACTTTAGTTCTCCTGCGGATCTCCTCATTTCTGATTCGATCACGCAAGGAAACGCCGAGCATAGCTCTCTCCATTGCACGCTGAGTTACCTTGTCGTGTCGAGTATATCGTGTATAAAAACGTGTTATATTAAATTCCCACTAAATTAAATGATTCATTTCTCTATTATAAATTAATAAGGCCAATCTTAAGAAAAATAAGTTATATATACGACCACGGTAATTTCAGATGAGAATATTTTCTTGTTTCATACTTTTTAGAGCGTGATTTTTCAGTAGTCGGGTTTTAGTTTTTGAACTTATTTTTTATTTAAATTCTTTTGGAGTTGTAAAGTATGTAGTTTGAGGAGCGTTTTATTTTATTGTACCGCTTTGAATTTCGTGAGAAATTGAGTTTAACTCCCTTCAAGACGTAATTTTATGGAAATTATTACCAAAATTCGATTTATGCAAGCAAAGCCGCAAGCAAAAACTAATAAAATATATGTTTTTGAAACGTGCTTACCAAGAACTTTTATAAGACACCAAACACGATATTCTATAAAAAAGAATATTTTTAGTTCACAGCTTTATGTCGTCTAGAGGGCGCCATATTCAATTTCATGTGACGTGACATAGCCTATAACCAGCGGACAAGCGAGACGCTTCCAACGATACCTCAATTGTAAATATATAATCAGCATTATAACTTTTTAATTTTGCATTTTACAATGCTATTTTTATGTGATTAAACAAGAAAATATACTAGAAAAAAGCAACTAGTCTCATGTCGCCCTGACGGGATTCGAACCCGCATCCTTGGGAGTCCGGCCCGATGCACCAACCAATTATGCTACAGAGACCTCTCAGACCAGAGGTCTATCATATAATCAGCAGTTTAAAAGTTATGTGGGTACAGATGAACATACATACATACATACCGGTCAAAATCATAACCCTCCTTTTCTTGTTTTGCCGTAGTCGGGTAAAAAATAAATACACATCGAACTTTAAAAAAAGGCACAAAAAACTAGCATCGACATAAAAAAGAACGTCAATATTCCAATCCCCTTTATCTGGTGCCCGTTTCAAGTTTTCCGACAAGAAACTATATCAAGTCAACAGCCCTCGAAGTTTCCGTGAAGATTGTTTGAGGGCTACGGACGCGCCCTCGAGACCTCGACCCCTACCTTGGTCTTGATCAAGAGGCCAACTTTTGCGTCAACAAAGTGATAAAAGATTGATACCTACTGTTTTTTTCTACTACGCTTATAATTGCATCAGAAGTGATGATAATAACGGTGGAATAGTGTTTTTCCCGTAATCTTCATGAAACTATATCAAGTCAACAGCCCTGAAGATTGTCGCCCTCGAGACCTTACTTTTGTCATAACGACAACAAATATTAAAAGATGGATACTTCAGCCATATTAAGGAAAGAAACCTCAAATATGCACTTCATAATTAAAAGCTTACTTATGTTCTCCAAGTTTATTTGTGAAATAATTACGAAAAATACTAAAATGTTTGTTTACAAAGATTATCTCCGTATCATGGCTGAAGTATACTTTTTTTTTACAACGGAAGAATACCGTTGCATCAGAAGTGATGACCTGATGCTAAGTCATAATACGAGGGGCGATCGAAAAGTTTCCGGTAAAGGGGGAAGAAGTTAGAAATTCAATAAGAAAAAATTTTTCATTTTAAAATATTATTCTTCTAAAACCCTTATACATTCCGCAGTTCGTCAAATAATTTGTTAAAATCATTGAAAGAAAAAAATGGTCCTTCACGTCAAAATTGCCGTCTGCGCCACTTCTTAAACGTCATTTTTTTGTTCACGCAACAGATTTTTCTTTAAAAAAAATAATGGTCACTGGGGGACAGATCTAGACTACAGGGAGGGTGATGAAGTTGTTCGGAGCCGCATCAGTGAACAGCAGTCGTCGCAACATGACTCGTGCTTCTATCATTATGGGTTCCTTTGATTTTCCTAATATTGAAGCGTAGTATTATCCCGTTCCATTAACATCGCGTTGTTCGTAGTCAATGAGTAGAATACCTTCTTTATCCAATAGGCAGTCGTATCGATCTTTTTGAACGATTATGAGACTCAGGGTATTATCTTGTTTTTCATAATATTCCTTGCAATAATTTCATTTGCCATAATGATCCTCGGTCATAATATTCGTTTGCATTATTCTCATTTATACTAATAACGCATGATATAATCATTTACTGGCAATAACTCTCATTTGCCCTAAAATGAGATGCCATATTAAGAAATGCTATAATTATTAGAAACAATAAACATCATTCGACATAATCTTTATTTGACATAATAATACACGTCATAAAACGTTTATTTTTTTAGCTACTTTATGTTGATAACCAATTAGTAAAAAAACATATAATATTCAAAACCGACTCAGTTGACCCCGACTGCCCGTGTTCTTGTATGCCCTACGCCTAGAGTGTAATTTAGAGCCGCGACGGCGCGGAGGGGTGAGGTGACCCGCGTGCTGAGGAGCAGGTGGCAATGAGCGAGAGATGAGGCTGAGAAATCATTTATTTGTATCTAAAACCTAATACAAAAACAATATTAACGTTAATAACTACAGTAGCCAAAGACGAAGACAAGAAGTAAAGGTAAAATAGCGCTTTTCCCGGAATATTCAATTATTGAGGCACTGGCTATATCTTATCTAAGCTGGCAAAACATAACAACGCATAAAATACTGTTGTTAGGGCGACATACTAAGATAAGAAGATGATAGCTAGACAGACGGACTTTGAGCAAGTCCTACCACCAACCAAACCAAGTACAATAATTATGAATCATTGAGAATCTACTTCTGGTCCTTTAAAACACCACCAGTATCAGATTTTGGTGGTGGCGTTTGGGTTGGTTAACGAAGCCCCATTTGCGCCAAGTTAGGTTAACATTTTACCCAGCGTTAGTGCATACAAAAGAAGCACTAACTTTGAAATAATTAATTGATATTTGTAACTTTTTAATTTTGCATTTTACAATGCTATTTTTATGTGATACATATTAAGCAAGAAAATATACCAGAAAAAAGCAACTAGTCTCATGTCCATCCCGTCAGGGCGACATGAGACTAGTTGATTTTTCTGGTATATTTTCTTGCATAATATGTATCACATAATTAATTAAATAAAAAATCGTTATTACAAATGCTAAAAAAACTATACCCATCAGCTCAGTTGAAGACGAAGTCATTAATAAACCTTATTGTGAAGACAAAGAAAAATAGGTCAATCAAAAGAACACAAAACATGAGGCTATACCTTCTTATCAATCTTGTAGTCTTCGCTAGAATTCGTTTTTACAAACAAAAAATAGGTTTTAATAGCTAAATAATAAAGATACTAAAAACTCGTGGTAAGGACCCTGACCTTTCACACAGGGGACATTAACGGCTAAAAAGTTACGGAGAAGTTATAAAAAAGTCGTTATATTTCGTCTATGGGAAAAAGGAGGGAAATGAAAATGATACTTTGATTCTGTTCATGGATGTTGAAAAGGATGATCTGAAGTAGAATAGGATTTCTTTGTTCATTGTGATTTCTCTATCTATGTAGGTATTATTATAAGTTTTTTTTTATTATGTGATTTTTGCAATCACTATGCGCTTTTTCTTAAATTTTAAACTAAAAAGGTCTGTCTCTTGGCAAGTCAATTGCATACGCATACATATTATTAATTTCATTCTACGAAATATTTTAAACTCAAATAAATCTGAATATAATTAACAAATGTGTCGTCGTTGAGGTGAGGCTGTGAGACTGATGTTTATATGTTTTTTAGGGTTCCGTACCCAAAGGGTTATTTTATATTACTAAGACTTCGTTGTCCGTCCGTCTGTCCTTCTGTCACCAGGTTGTATCTCATGAACCGTAAAAGTTAGACATTTGAAATTTTCACAGATGTATTTCTGTTGCCGCAATAACAGCAAATACTAAAAAACAGAATAAAATAATTATTTAATGGGCTCACATACAACAAACCTGATTTTTTTGTCGTTTTTATAGATACTGGTACGGAACCCTTCGTTCGCGAGTCCGACTCGCACTTGGCATGTTTTTGTTTACTATCGAGCTGCATCTTTGATGCACTGTTGACCCCGTTAGTGATATAATTATGGCGTAAGTATCCCAATAAATATGCGAGTATGTCAGTTTGTTTGTTACTCTTTCACGCCAAAAGTACTGAACGGATTTGGATAAATTTTAGCACAGAGATAGTAGATAGCCTGGATTAAAACATAGGATACTTTTTATCCCGATATTCCCACGGGAACGGGAACCATGCGGGTGAAATCGCGGTCGACCGCTAGTCTAATATAAATATTTTGATAATCGCCCTTATAAAATGATATTCATAAAATAATTACTAACATTGAGTTCTCCACGCTTTAAACGAAGATGTGGCAAAATTTTGGTTTGCTATCACAAGTGTTTGTGTCAAAATAATAGGTATCAGATCTTTAAATGACATCAAAATATTTTTTATTCAAATACGCATATTATTTATTTATGTAACTTACAAAGGCGGACTTTATACTAAAATTATCCCCTGCCAGTCAACTATATTACACACAATTTTGAATCGCCAGTTTTTCCCTACCACCCTTAGTCTAGTCTTGTCAGCTAAAAGAGTCTTATATTTTAGCTGACAAGAAAAAACGGCGGATAACAACATACCAGCTTCAACACTAAACAAAAATTTACCATACTTACAAAAACATTTTTCTAAAAGCGAGCTAGAATAAACTCATAAAATAAATTTATCTTTCCCTGGCCAAAAAACTTTGTGCAGCGTGTTATAAAATTATGCAAAATATTTACATTGCTTGAGATAAGAGTGGAACTTGCTTCTGTTGGTTTCATTAAGTAGAACTAAATGAACTAATGAGCAACAAAAATTAAATAGTATTTAAAATTATATTAAAATATTTTAAAGTATTTTTAATGTTATTAAATGGAACACATAGGTAAATTTCTTTTAAATTAATATATTTTAAGAAACAAGTCAAAGACCAAGACATACTTAGCTTCCACGATGTTGCTTGCAAAAGATGGGTGTTTTTTGTTCAATGGTACCTAGTATCTCTTATGAATCTTATAATAATGGCTTAGGTACCTGAGCCATCATGTGGGTGACACCGACAGCCCCCTTTTGCAAAAGCTACATGAAGACGAAGAGGAAATCATCTTTCATCGTCTCAGCCACATGACACCCACAGCTGGATATAGGCCTCGCCCAAGGATCTCCACGACGATCGGTCCTGCGCTGCCCACATGCAGCGGCTTCCCGCGACCTTCACCAGATCGTCGGTCCACCTTGTCGGGGGCCTACCCACAGAACGAAGTCCTGTACGCTATTTATTGCGTCATCAATCATCGTTATTGGGATAAAGTCTCTTATATCCATGGAAAACTGAAAACATAGTCCACAGTTCCACGCAGAAGGAGCCGCGAGGTTCGACTAGATTCTGATAAAGCTTTAATGAATATTATCACTAACCTGAGCGATCTTCACGTTATACTGGGAGAACATGGCGTCATACATGGACATCAGCTCGGATTGTCCAACCGCTGCTGCAGCTCGAGGGTCGAGGATGCTGCCAGCATCCTGCAGAGACGAACATTTAAAATATTAGATAGTGCTATAAGAAATATTTACAGGAAATAAACAGGAATCTTACTGAGTTTTGTCAATAATTTAATGCTACATTCCGTTCAAACGTTAAGTAAGAATCAAGTGTCAGTAAGAGTCATACAAAAACATATTTCACAAACGTATCCCTAAATCGAAAGATCTTCATACACCCCCAACATTTATGGAATAACCTATACAGTGACACCCACACCTTGGATGAGATGAAATAAAAACAAACATCCCAACTTTACCTATAGAAGGAAGTTAGAATAAAATAGATGTTATACATACTTAAATCTACCAATTTGTCAGCGTAATGAATATGCATGCCGAACAAAAAACAGTCTTTAAATTAATAGAATCGAAGAACTTCTCTAGTGGTTAACCGGGAAGTGTCCCGACTGTCCCTTAAGTATCTGAGATAATCCGCGAACAGGCACCGGCATAAGAATTCATTATATGAAATATCTTTTCAAAGCCTTAGACATACAAAAATTCAACCTTCATACATCTGCAGAGAGAGCTTTCCTTTCGATAAAAAGTAAGCAACAAAAAACTATAGGTACGCAAAATTGTCACATAAGTATTTTATTAGTAGGTATATTTCTTAAATACAGGGTGTTAAAAGCCCCATAACGAAAACGAAAACCACGTATTCTTCCCATCATTGTTATAATTTTCTTATATGGGGCTAAATCTGGAAACCTGATAGTTAAGGAGTTATTGAGGATCAAAGTCAATATTTCTTTTTAAAGATTATCCTTTAAAGCTACTAAAGCGCAATGAATATCAAAACCTATCAATGAAACCGGGTCCCCGTCGGTCGCCTGCTCGTACCATCTAGACACACGCACAAGTTGTTTCACGCGTTGCTTTGCGTGTAAAAATACCATTTTTTTTTACTAAGAATAAAAGTTGTTTCCCAGCATTAGTTTTATATATTCTTATTTAGTTTGATGTACAGTAGCTCTATTATGAGTTGTTCCTGTAAACGTAAGTGACGTGACAGTAGCTGTTAACGTAAATACGTTGCTCGAATCGCCGACAACCGTATCGGAATTATGAGTTTTCGCAAAGGCTACGATAGCTGGTACGTAAATACGTGAGAAGGCAGCATCGAGGAATGAATTTCTATCGTCGTCGTCGTCGTCTCAGCCACATGACACCCACTGCTTGGTATAGGCTTCCCCCAAGGATCTCCACGACGATCGGTCCTGTGCTGCCCGCATCCAGCAGCTTCCCGCGACCTTCACCAGATCGTCGGTCCACCTTGTGGGGGGCCTACCCACGGAGCGTCGTCCGGTACGCGGTCGCCATTCCAGAACCTTCACGCCCCAACGGCCATCGGTTCTTCTCGCTATGTGTCCCGCCCACTGCCACTTCAGCTGAGCAATCCTTCGAGCGACGTCAGTAACTTTAGTTCTCCTGCGGATCTCCTCATTTCTGATTCGATCACGCAGGGAAACGCCGAGTATAGCCCTCTCCATTGCACGCTGAGTTACCTTGAGCCTCCTTATCAGACTCATAGTTAGCGACCACGTTTCGCTGCCGTAAGTCATCACTGGCAACACACACTGGTCGTAGACTTTCGTCTTGAGACACTGAGGTAAGTTGGACGCTAAGATTTTACGGAGTTTCCCGAATGCTGCCCATCTGAGTTGGATTAGACGAGAGATCTCTTTCTCAAAGTTGGACTTACCTAACTGGATTGTCTGTCCAAGGTAAACGTAATGGTCAACAACTTCGAGTGTAGTGTTCCCAAAGTGAACTGTAGTGGGTATGACATGGGAATTCGACATGATTTTCGTCTTATCCATGTTCATCCTAAGACCCACTCTTTGGGAAGCACTACGGAGATCTTCGAGCATTGTGTTCAGGTCCTCCAGGGTCTCAGCCATAAGGACTATATCATCGGCAAAACGAAGGTGTGTCAGATACTGGCCATTTATGTTGATACCGCGTCCTTTCCAGTCCAAAAGCTTAAAGATGTCCTCCAACGCAGCAGTGTTTCGGAGAAATGACGTCTCCCTGTCTCACACCTCGCTGCAGTTGGATGGAATTTGTGCTCTGGTTCTGTAATCGGACCGACATGGTGGCATGTTCGTATAAGTACCTTAACACCTCGATATACCCATAGTCCACCTCTGGAGAGACTGCAGCACCGCCCAGGTCTCAATCGAATCAAAGGCTTTCTCATAGTCCACGAACGCCAAGCAAGTGGCAGATTTTACTCTTCGGTCTTCTGTATAACCTGCCGCAACGTATGGATGTGGTCTATGGTACTGAAGCCTTTTCGTAACCCGGCTTGTTCGGGAGGTTGGAAGTCGTCGAGCTTGCGAGCAAGACGATTCGTGATGACTCTCTTATAAACATGGCTTAAAAGTGAGATGGGTCTGAAGTTCTTTAACCGGGTCTTGTCACCCTTTTTAAACAATAAAATCACCTCACTTATATTCCATGCTCTTGACGTTTTGCCCTCGACAATAACAGAATTGAATAGCTTCTGGAGGACTTTTGAGTATCGGCTTACCGCCCGCTCTCAGAAGTTCCGCAGTAATTCCATCATCGCCCGCCACCTTGTTGTTTTTAGTTGCTTGAGAGCCATACTAATCTCGTACAGGCTGACGTCCCGGATATCTTCGGTGAAGTGTCGAGTAAGCTTGGCTTCTTTCTGGGGTCTTTAGCCTTGCTTTCAACAGGTGTCTGCGTGGAATATAACCCTCAGGATTTCAGGTTTCGTAAAAATGATGCGACCGTCGTCAGTTTTCAGCTTCGTCATCTGGCTTTGCCCAATAGACAGGTCTCTCGCGAACACTTTCGAAAAGAGGCTATCGAGCGTAACAAAGACGCTCGATAGCCTCTTTAATACAGTTCGTATTAAATTGGCGAAGGTCGCTTGTCAAAGACTTAGAGATCTGTCTATTTAATTGCCGATAGCGATGAGCATCCGCTGAGTTCTGTAGCCTCATTTCACGTCTCTGATCCATGAGTAGGAGTGTGTGGTCGGAGAGTTTCTTTAACTTGGTACGGCGGGTCTTAAAGAACCTAGACCCTACCGTACGGACAGTGTCCACCACCATGTTGTGTAGATCGTCCACATCTATACTGTTCTCAAGGGCTTCGAAGCGGTTTTGGAGTTCGAGTTGAAAACTCTCGGGGTTTTGGATATGGGCCGGTAATGGTCGGAGCGTAGATTTTATCAGTCTCGATCTTTCCAGCTTTACGTTGATATTCAATGTGCCACGTACTAATCGGTGATCGCTTCCCGTCTTGACGGTGTTGATCACGGTGACATCATTGAATATATGCTTCCTCGTCGACATGATAAAATCTATCTCATTTTTTACTGTACCGTCCGGACTGATCCAGGTCCACTTTCGACTTTCCGGCTTTTTGAAAAAAGAGTTCATCATAAAGAGGTCCTCCCTCTCCATAAAGTCGGCCAGCATCTGGCCTCTGGCATTCCCCTCTCCAACTCCATATTGCACCACTCTCAACTCATCACCGCAACGTTTCCCCAACTTCGCATTGAATTTCTATACGTAACGTAAAATTGTTAATGTCTCTTTCTGTCTATATGATGAGGATAAGGACAGAAAGACAACTTTCATGGCGACGTCTAGCCCTACTAAATTAAGAAATGTGAAGTAACGGTCGACATCCAACAAGTTATGACCTTTTGAATTTTATCATAGTATCCGCGTTAGTCAAGTGTCAAATGTCATCAAAGACACAGAATGAAATAATAGTACATGGACACAGAGTATTTATATACACGAAAATGTTTATTGTTGATTAATAAACAGTCGATCTTTATGTAGTTGCTCATTGTCGGCTGAGAATATGAAATTACTTCGCCGACTATACCTTGATATATTTTTTATTTAAACAATAGACCGCTTACCTTAAAATAATCCAAGAAATTCTGCACAATCTAAAATATTGTAAAAATATTTTCATCGCTAAAATAAGAAACTTTTTTTAAAACAAGCGACATCCCAAGGCCCGAAAAGGGCCTTGGTTGTCCACAGTTTAATTAATGAGCCCATAGGCGCCGTTTACTACTGGAATTCCTTATCATTTATTACGTGGAATCATTGCAAAATAAATACAGCTATATTATTATTATTTACGACTTTGTTTAATTCTTTAGGTCGATTTTAAAGTTGTGTGTTGTAATAGCAGGCACAAATTTAGCTTAATGCGCTTTTGGATACAAATCAATGTTAGGTTTTTTCCGTTTTCGCAATTTTGCCTCTATACAAATTTAGCTAAATTATTGTGTTCTTTGTTTCGTTCAGCCGCGTAATTTATTTTCTAACCAAAAAAATGCCTTGTCATAATTTATTTTTTCAAAATATGTCGTGTGAAACAGTCGTGTCACAGAAAGAAATGCCGTGAGTGCCGTAACAGCTCCTGTGAACGTAAATTACAGGAGCATCTGCCAAATTAGTAACTCATAATACCAAATTGTATGAAAAACGTGACCGCGAATCGTGAAGCTTACGTAAGGCGCTGGTTTCTCTGGCCCGCCGCACGCGGCCGACGACGTCTGGAGACGCGTCTGCACGCCGTCGGCCGCGGGCGTATGGATTGTCTGGCGGAGACGCGTCTGCATTTATGTTCACCTCAAGGAAGAGTGACTTGGCAGTCAGATCTTGTGTAACTTCGCGTTGATACAATGATGGTTATAATTTTGAGCTTATAAAAATTTCAAATAAACCCTTACCTGGAATTTTCATTGTTTCACTTATATTCTCTTATACTTTGTGCTTTAAAATATTTTTCTTATATTTTTTGTCAGAAGCATCGTACAATAAAGTGTTACATCTTATTAAATTCATTAAAAACTCGTAATTTTCCTTATTAAAATTCATTGTAAAAACTAGGACGCCGCGGCGGGCGTGCGCCCGTCGCTATTCTACAAAATGATACCGACCGACGCGTGTGGCGCGCGACGTCGCCCGCCGCGGGCGACGTTTCAGAGAACCCAGCGCCGAGCATTACCGAACATAGCATTCGGACGTTGTCGGCCGCGGTCACGCGTCTGTCGTCCGCCGCCGGTGGCGGGCGGCCAGAGAAACCAGCGCCTAACAGGAGCTGTTATGTCACCTTATGTCAACGTTATCAAACTCATAATACCATTTTTAGTTTAGCTATTCAGCGCTTGGGGCTCTGAACAGTTTTTCATACAAATTCCTATACGTTAGACGCTAGCGAGGAACGTTGACAAAACTCGTAATAGAGCTACAGTATACATATATTACGGCTTCGGTATGGGACTTTTAACACCCTGTATATATATTTTACTTGAAAACCCAAACTCAGAAGGGACTCAAACCCCCAACCTTTTTATATTAGTTAAATGATAAAAAGCTTCAAAAGATTACGTTACCTCTCGTGTATGATCGCTAGGTGACAAAGTCTCCCTCATAGACATAGACATCAGCAGCTCCTGGGTCAGTTTCTGTCTCCCAAAGGCCACAGCCCCACTCGTCACCATGATACATTCACGGCCTTCATGGTGACATTCAGCAACCTGGTGGAAAATATTTACAACTCTTTAATATTACTTTTTCGTGAGAAAACCTTCTTAACACTCGGCCAAGAAACAAAACAAAGCCCATTTTTGGACACCGAAAAAGTAGAGAACTTTTCTGCATAATATAGTCTGAACCTTGCATTCTGATTCTTTATTATTTTCCCAAAAATCAAGGAATTAATAAGAGATGTTATTTTTACAAACGCAGAAGAGGGTGGCATTGAATCAGTAAAAACATGCCATCATCAGATCAGTAGTCTTAATGCTTTCAAAGATGGTTCGACGAAAAAAAGTTTTTTAATGCGAACCTATACGGATAATACTTTGAAACGTAATAAAAATAAAATTTCGCTTACAACTTGTTTTAATAAATGATACGGAAAACTTGCAGTCTACCCCACGTAGTAGTACAGTAAAGTTAACGTAATTTCAGTCGTTTTTGAAGTTGAAAGGGACAGAATGATGTTTAGACTACATTTATTTAGTCGAAAGTTGGTCTCAGCTCTAACTAAAGAAGTGATCAAAATTTTTACAAGACAAATAAAAAGTCTAAAATATTCTACCAAATCTTGTACCGTTTGATCCTGCTAGATGGACCGACGACCTGAGAAAGGTTGCGGGTAGTGGCTGGATGAAAAAGGCGGGAGATCGTGTCTTGTGGCGCACCTTGGGGAGGCTTACGTCCAGCAGTGGACTGCAATAGGCTGAATGATGATGATGATGAATATCCGTTTTGCGTTACATACATTTTTAGACGTAATAAAGTCATATCAAAGTATTCTCGTATTTAATTTTTACCCACGAGCGACGGCACGGAGACGGTATATGCATTTGGGGTGAGAGGTTGTTTGTTTGTTTGTTTGTGCAAACCAATGTTGCCATTTATCTCCAAAACTACTATACCGATTTTATTTTGGACTTTATAGGCTTGATAAACTCTGACACCAGAGGTGGCCACTAATCCTCACTCGATAAGAAGAAGATTCCGATTTTGATGCGGTTTGCAGTGATGGATTCGGGTTTGATTGGTGCATGTTATTAGATAGGTGTTACGACGACAACTCACCAGGGGGCCCTGCAGTAAACATTTGTTTTGTAAACCGATATTACCATTTATCTCCAACACTACTAGTCCGATTTTAATGAGGTTTGCAGTGATGGGTTCGGGTTTGATTGGTGAATGTTCTTAGATAAGTGTTATGGTGACAACTCACCAAGAAGCGCTGCAGTAAACATTTGTTTGAGCAGAACAACAAATTAATAGTCCGATTTGATGCGGTTTACAGTAATGGTTTCTATTTAGTACAATGTACATAATATCTATGCTCTCTAAAAAGTTTGAAATAAAAAGCAAAATTTTGAAAAAGCCCACGACGACGGATAATTAAGTCAGAGGTTTTTATATAACGTTATCCTTTTTCAATTACGGTTTAACCCACAGACCTATATCGAGATAGACAGTAAAAGTGTACCTACCTTTCGTGCCAAAAGTTTGATCCACGGTCAAAGTTTTACGACCTAAGTCAATCCGTTTAAGACCATTGCAACAGGTATGCACCTCGGAAAGTAGAAGACAGGTTGAAGAGACTCCTTGTTGCGATGTCCAGGTTACTATCACCCCACTGGGAGACGTGACTTATCGTCTGGTTCGTTCGCTTAACCATGGTTCGATCATCGGCATGATCGCTCTCTCTATCACGTCACAACAATATCACGTCGTTGCCGCTGACTTTTGCATCCGACAGGTATCTTTTTACGACAGTACCCAACAATTGCCGGTATCAACTGGCAATTGATGGACAAAAGGAAAATCGTCGCAGAGAGACGTCAATCTCCGGCGTCAATAGCCACTGAGTCAATGGAGCAGCCATCGATGACTACTCTGATCGACCGTTCCGTCAGGAAATCACCTATCCAACTGCACAATTGACATGTTTTCATTTTTATCAAGGTACCTCAAATCGAAAACCATTTCGAGCTTTTTCAATTTCTAACACCGTACTTATTTTATCGGAATTTTTAATCATTAATTTAACGAGTTATTTGGAAAAAGAAAACCCGTTTTATCGTGAGAAAGACTTTCCTTTGCATAAAAAAATCCTGTTATTAAAAAAATGTCGCTGTCAAGATGGCTGTGTCTATGGTCGATATAAAGAATAAAGTAATTTTATGGGATAGATGTCAATGTCATCATCATTGAAATATTTGTCGCTTTTCCTCATTCGTCGGTTTTAATTTGATTGCTTGTAACCTGTTTTTTAGTTTTTCAAAATTGTGATAGTTGCTTGCTGAGGATTTGTAATGGCAGACAGTCGCAATATTCCCAAAGTTGACATGATGATGTTATTTGATTTTATGCGTGGACATTACACGACTCATTTATCTTGGGGAAGTAAAGTTTGTTTTGTTTTCATCGAGAAATGCCTACCTATAAGAAACTTTCGTAGCCTATATGGAAATAAAACGAGAGCAAGCCATGTGTATCATCAAGGACAGAGTAACTCCTCCAGCGGGAATGAAAGCTTGCGCAGCAGACTTGCGTGCCAGACCCTGTCAAAGGCCTTCGAGATATCAAGTGCTGGTCAAGTGAGACGGCAAGTGCTTCACCAAACAAACATACTGACTCAAATTATTCACAACTTTTGTTTTTACTTTTTCAAAATGTTTGTCTTCGTTACCGTAGCCTGTATATACTCAGATAATGTTCAATGGATAACCAAAAAATTTATCGCTATACCAAAACTTTCACATTTTGACTATGACTTATAAAACGTATTTTTCGATATCCTAAAAACACAAATCTAAATTCCACAATCGAGAAAAGTTCAACAAAACATAATTTTGTAGTCCACCCGGTCGGGAACAATGAAAGGGCTCTTCTGCTTTACATAGACAAGAATATTAATAGCGTCTGAGGCTCTTCAGATAACAAATATCATTGTGGCATAATATCCCATCAGATTTCTGAAGTGTTGCCACCCTTTTCGGTTTGATATCTGTTGTTGTTTTGTTAAACTGTCGAGAAAAAATTTGGAACATACATTAGTGCTGACTAGTTTAGTATTTATTGAGTACCTACTTTAATATTGTCAATCGGTATCAAGTGAGAGATTTTGATTTAACAAAAAATTAACTAGGTTCTACTATTTCGTGCACCTAGTAATTCTGTTTTTAATAAAACAAATGTAAATAAAGTAACCTATCTAACCAGCCCCTAATTATCTAATTTCATAATCTATCACAATCCCTTTCAAAGGTATTGTGATTGTTATATATGGAATTGTTTAGTTAGGTACAGTCGCAATCCCTTTCGGAACGAATGATGTTTTAAATGACACTTCATTTGACACTTCTCCATACATTTGAAATATATTTTCGTCTGTCACTTTGCTTAGACAGTTCATTTTCCTTAATTCAATAGCTTTCAAAACGCGTCCCGATCATAATCCCTATCAAATGTCAAATAATAACGGTCTGAAGTATGTAAATACCTTTCAAATGCCGAATTGACAGGTATTGCGATAGATTTTAAAATTAGACAATTAGCCCCTTGTTCTACTTTTTTAAGCGAAAGCGAAATAACATTTCACGTAAGTTTAATTAAAAATGTGTATACTAGGTAGGTCCCAGTATAAACTACTTGACAAAGAATGCAGCATGAAAGTACGAGCAGAACAAGAGCGAGAACTAGTATGACAAAGAGGATTAGGTTAACAAAGACTCCGATACTGTTGGAGGTAGAGAGGAAAAAAAAAGTTTAAACTACTTTCTCCAATTCTATTTAATCTGGCAGTAATAAAACAATAAGATGGCAACACCGATTCTGAATCCTTTGTGAGGGGTTTATGCCCGAAATGATTGTTAAAAGTTTAATCTAACTCCAAATTGAATTTCACCGATTCACAGAATTATTATTGCGTCGAAATGGGAATACGTTCTTACCAATGTCAAACTTTAACTTTGATTCATAACTTTTATCTAGAGTTTCTCGGACGTTTGGCCAAATTAGACCAAATTTTATTATTTGTCTGGTGAACATTTTAACTGATTGTAATCAGATGTTCCTTTTTTTTCCTTTTTTTATGATGAGCATTGTTGGTTATTTTCTAAATTTCGAGTGAATTGTATGGGGCGGTTTCTATCGTGAAAACAAAGTATTATTTCCTGTACTTTTCAACACGTAGAAGAGGCGTAAGGAGACGTAACATAGGGCGGGAATACTGAGCTGCAAGAGAATGAGAAACAAAGGACACAATCACAGCTACAAACACACTTAGACCCATATTCTAAGTGGTTCCTCCAAAACTTACTCGTCTTCGACTTAACGAAACCTCATTGATAACCTCTTCAAAATACTCCTCGAAGTCGGTATTCTAAGTCATAACTCCGTAAGGACCTGGAGGAGCCAAAGAGTACGTAGCCACTACGTGTTAGGCCTAGCGCACACTATCATTTTTACCCACGACGAGGTTGAGTGGAGTATAAAAAGTTTTGGAGGAACGACTTAGAATATGGGGGTTAGACACGTTATTTTGTAGTAAATTTGAGATGCGGATACGTTTATTATCAATTTTATTGATTAGCAAAAGTGGATCGTGCCGCGGTAAGAAGGGAAACAATATGTCGTCCAGCAGGGCTAAGATAGGCGCTGAGACTATACAGGGTGGAAATTTAAAACGGGGCACGAACGAAGGGCAGGTACCTTAACCGATGTAAACGTGAAAACATGAAAACGTTCTAAGGAAACCATCCATAATTTTTTGAGAAAATTTGAACTGCATTCACCGATTTTGGAAAAAAATTAAGTACAGTAATAAATAAGTACTTACTTTTTAGCACTCATTATAATATTATGCATGTGTAATAAGATTTTGGTAATAAATTATTATTTGGTTTGAGGTTATATACTCAGAGACATTGACAACAAAACAAAATAAAGATGTAATAAAACGAAAAAAGTACTTTGGTTTACGACGATATTCTCGACTATTTTGTAATTGAATAAAAGTTTTCTTATAATGGCAATAATTTCGGGGACAAGCGTTTCCCCTGATTAATCCACCTTGAATAGTTTATCCAGAGGGGGGACAAATGACAGAGGGGAATAGTATTTTGTCCTCTCCCCGTGGATAAAATGTCTAGCTAGCCCTGCTGGGCCCTGTTTCATAAAGATTATAATTGTCAGCGACAGGTGACAGGTGACAGGTGACAATTTGACGATTGTACGTTTCATAAAACATTGGTTCTCTAGGATAAGCCGTCGTAATCGTAAAATTATCGGGACAATTCTACAATTTAATGTTTCATAAAACATTTGGTCTGACTTATCTGTAATCGGAAAATCTGACATATTTATAACTTTTTAATTATGCATTTTACAATGCTATTTTTATGTTATAATTATTAAACAAGAAAATATACTAGAAAAAAACAACTAGTCTCATGTCGCCCTGACGGGATTTGAAACCGCATCCTTGTGAATCCGGCCCAATGCATTAACCAATTATGCTACAGAGACCTATGAGGACACGTCGAATTTCTCTAGTATATTCACCTTTCTACGGTGTTTGGCCACCGTCGTTTCATCAATGAGAGAAATATCCTCGCATTCGAAAGAAACATCTTTACAGAGATGTTTGACTATCGATTAATGACATATTTGTCAATTTGTCTCACATTTTTTATAGGCATTCTTGGTCTATGTCAGGATGAGGAGTGACAGTTATTTTTCTTTTATAAATTCACATGATCGAAAGAGTTCGTAATAGGATTTTGAAAAAGAGAACTTTAAAATGTATGATTGCTTTTTTAGAAAACCTACCTTCTGCAATTATGACAAAGGTCAAAATTGCGTAGATCAGTGACAAAACAAGTATGTTCGAGCATATTTGACAAATTGTCGACTTGTCAAGCTTTATGAAACAGGGCCCCGGTTGAGAACTGATACAAATATATTAAAAAAATAATAAATAAACAACCTTCTATAATATGGTAACCAGCGCGCTGCGCTCTGCCCGCCTGCCGGCGTGCCTCTGTGCCCTTCGTCTTTATTTTTGTACAAGTACAGTATAACCACAGCGTAACTATATATATAGATTGTGGTATAACTATGTATGGAAATAGTTTTACGCGATTTCTGAATTTCCTAGTGCTCATACCTCAGTTGGTGTCATAGAATGTTTTGATTCTCATTAGAAACAGAATCGCCATAAAAAAAAAAAAACTCTTCAATTTTCAGCTGACTGTACATTGTTTTTCAAAATCGGTGAATGCAGTTCAAAAAATTAAGGATGGTTTCCTAAGAGTATTTTCATGCATCTACATCGGTTAAGGTACCTGCTCTTCGTGCCCCGTTTTAAATTTCCACCCTGTATATCGAAATTTATCTCGCGATGTCTGGCGTGCTCATATCAGTATGGTGTGAGCGGGACAAACAGTGCACTTACGCGACATAAGCGTCGAGAATACAGTAATTCATTCTGTGGACGAAATTTGACTCAATCTCTCGCGTAGGTGCGAGTGGGACAGCAATATTTAGTGCGTATATCAAGGAAAGGGATATAATTAAAGGATAGGAAATTACGTACATATTTGCTAGTACATGAAGTCAATACCAATCCTTTTTAAATCAACCAAGCATTAAAGTAGTAGTTGAGCGTTTGTCCACTACACCGGCACGGTGACAGCATATCATTTCATACATTTGTTGCTTCCCCAGCAAGCAGTTCTCTTATCGGATATCCTTAAGAATTTCAAACGTAATATCAAAAACGGTTCTACGAT
Organism: Chrysoteuchia culmella; assembly: GCA_910589605.1. NCBI lineage: Eukaryota > Metazoa > Arthropoda > Insecta > Lepidoptera > Crambidae > Chrysoteuchia > Chrysoteuchia culmella. The sequence continues at coordinate 18,019,563 of OU342653.1, forward strand.
CCTTTTACGTTTTTGATTAAAATGTGTTTTTTGATACTACTTGACTTTAAATTACCAGACGTAACGGTGACGATATTAAAGAATGCGCTTGGGTCTCAACCACAGAGCTCTTCAAAGTTTCCCTGTAACCAGTTCTCATAACGGATATCCTTAAGAATTTCAAACGTAATCTCAAAAACGGTTTTACGGTCCTTTTACGTATTTGATTGGATGTGTTCTTTCAATTCAGTGCTGATTGAAAATCGGTACATCGCAAGCACCTTACTTTCCTTTAATAAATGCTATTGAAAGAAGAATTCTTTTCAATACCTTCTCACAATGAGCGGGGTCTTTTTTAAGGTCGGTTCAATATTTCAACGAGTAAATGAAAATGTGTTTCGATGGAAGTCTAATTTATTTTAATTACGACTGGCGGTCCAAATTGGCAGACTATGGAAAAAGACACGCTGGTCGAACACACTTTTATAGAACATTATGGATTCTTTTCAGATGATTACTTATTCAATTCTGAGGAAAATGTTTTAGGGGTATTCGTATAAATCTAACTTATGCAAAAATATACCGACGTATTTGCATGCTATTTTTATTATTTAAACTTTCCACATGAACAACTAGTTAACAAAAATACAACTGTACCCGTTCTTTTTGATACGTTGAATTTTCTTAGGTTTAAGAAATCCTGATGCGAAGGACAATGCCAGAAACCCGTGTGTTTTCAGAACCACATAAAGACTGAGCGTATCTAAGTAGCAATATTAGGATTTTAGTACTCATAAAGCCTAGTAAAATATGTAATGGTGTGATGTTTTTTAAAGCTGGGAATAATAAGTTGATTATGACATGTAACCTCAAAATAGCCCATTGCTTTTGCCTAAAGTACCTACCGCTCTCCCAACGCGAGCACGCGAGTGGCAAATCGACTAGCGAGCCTATGTCTACATACGGAAGATCGCTATTAGCCTGATCGCCTCGAATCGTAGGTACATTTCGCAGCTTTGGATTAAACCGGTTTACTTATGTTTTTAAAGCGCTCTCATTCCGAATAGTAGCGGTCAGTAGCGGTTTTTTGTAAAAACCTTAGTTAACCGCTCATTTACTAACCGGTTTCAAGCCCTGCGTCAGGTCATGGGTGGTTTGGAGGGATTTACGTACTCTTATTTAAAATAATCGATTTGTAATAAATTGTAATATATCGATTATACTTTGAATGGCAACACACACTGTATGACATGCGATTCATTATTTCTACTCGCTCTGTGATTATGTATGTGCATACTGGGGCTCGATTCTCGCGCCTTCGACATCTCGTATTCGACTTTTTTTGGAGTCAAACTCTTTATTAAAAGCTCACTGAAAGCAATTTTCGACACTATAGGATTATCAAGGATAAATTGAAACTAAAGTATTTTGACAGTAGTAGAGATTTTACTTACATTTTTAAAAAGAAATTAAGTATATAATAATGTCTAATTCGACATATTTCAGCGCGAGAATCGCACCCCAGCTGCCAAACGGCCAAATAACGAATGCGTTTTGTTTCGACAAATATAATATGTCAGGTTGGCGTTTTGTTTTACGCTAAGACGAATAAATCAAATCACTTTTAAATAATATTCCCTGCTCCCCGAACAACATTGAATATTGAGAAATATGTACTTTATTATGGCCTTCAAATCACATATAATCAGTTTTCGATACGGTCAGTATTTAGGAATATAAAAAAGATGGTTCCCAGAGCGGCATTCTCCTTTGTGGAAAAGTTCTGACCATAGCAGTTTAAAGTGTGTTATGGGTTCTAATAACACACTTTAAATTGCTATGGTTATGCTTTATAAATTAGTTAGGTTTTAGGTCTCTGTTGCTTTGATTAGTGCATTGGGCCGGATCCCCAAAGATGCGGGTTCGAATCCCCTTAGGGTGACATGAGAGATGGGGCGATTGACACCACGGTCCCCCAGGACCCTACGGCGGCGAGAGAGCAAGTAGTGAGGGGTTTAGCTGGTAGTACCTCCTCCCGACCGTATATTTATATATTTTCTTGTTTAATATTTATACTAATAAGCTGTTCAGAGTGCTTAGTGTTGTATGATATCAACGGCCTGCCATCTAGCGGATTACGCCACGGACTACACCAACGCCATACAAAAACCTAACCCGCTCACTATCGACCGTGAGTAAAAAAAAACTTGCACTAAGCACACAGTATTGAGGTCAAAAACAACTGCTTAACAGTGTAGGTCAATCTTGTCAAGGTCAAACTGATGCGATCCTGGCGATAGGCTAGCAGCATAATCAGATGCAACCTATCGGTGAAGGTTTCTGCTTTCTCTCTACATCTACCAGTGTTTATTTGTCTACGTTCGATTAAAATAAAACTTGCTTTACTATATGTAGATGCCAATGGTAATACCTGCTCGACAATGGCGGTTAGTCCTCCCAACGCCAATCGAATACCATCATCCTTGGTGATGACAGCGCTGCCTATATCTTCAATTACGACGAATACTGAGAGCTATCACTGAATATCCTCTCCTTCAGCTTCGAATTCACAAAACCCCGCTTGTCTACGTCTAATTTTAATAAAAGATAATCTACAGAAGAAGTCAGTAATAATACCTGCTCAACTATGGAGGCCAGTCTTCCTAACGCCAAGCCGATGCCATCCTCTCTGGTGATGACAGCGCTGCCTAGCTTCACGACCAGCCTTCTGGCGTACTTGAGCTGAGATCTGTCGGTGAAGGTCCTCTGTTTCCTGTCCGCGCTCGCCAGTGTCCTCTTATCTACGTTCACGCCCTGGAAGTAAACAAATCATTGTAAAATGTGCAAAATGGAGGCTACCTTTTTTTATTACGTACAAAATTACGGCAATAAGGAAGTTTTCATTGAAATAAAACAACTTTTCCAGATATTAAACGCGCTATATTTTACGAACTAAAATCCAATTGCCAGTCTAATACCCTGTCATCCCGTGACCACGACAGCTGAAAAGGTGCCGAAACGTCGGGAAAATAAAAAACTTCATAAAAAATCTAAAAATACGGACAATTAGAGCTATTAGTGAATATAGCGAAAAGTTGTTTTATTTCAATGAACAGTGCGCGCCAAAACTTTAGATGTACGTAAGGAAGTTTCCATTTTCAAGAAAACAAAAAGTTCTTGCAAATCTTGTAAAGCAATACAATTATAGTTTAAATGGTGAAATAATTATTTCAATATCTTAAAAAAATACAAAATAAATCAACTTTTACTAAAACCCGAAATAAATCGCTCTGCGACGTCACAAATCTCGGCGCCTACTCTCGGTCTACGGTCGACATTCATGACCGACCGCGCGAGCGGACGGGAAAAGTATCATAACTTCCTCATTTTTAAAGATAATTGTAAATTAAAATCACTGGGCTTAATTGCAAGTTTAGCGCTATTTTTTAATGTAAAAATAAAAAAAACGGATACTTCCTTATTATATGTCGCTATTAGCGACATGAGAAAAAGACAAAAACCAACGAATTATTCTATCTGAGTATCTATATATTATTAATATCAAACATCATTTCCGTACTGCTTAGTAACAAAACCAAAACAACAATTTATTAAAGATATCTTCCCTACAAAATTCAGATAAAAATTAATATTCCGCCAAAGCTCTATGAGGCAACCATAATATAAATTAGGTATATAAATAAGGTTAATGTCTCATATTTTCTGTAATAGGCAATTTTTCACCCCTGATGATTATGAGGATTCAAGGCAGACATGATTAATAGCGATGAATTTCGTTTCCGTTATTATTTTTATCACCAGTATACTTTGATCAAAATAGCTTATTTGAACCAAAAGTGTCAATAAAGTGTATTCGTCGTCGTCGTCTCAGCCACATAACACCCACTGCTGGGTAAAGGCCTCCCCCAAAGGAGGGAGTTTGCCATAATCGCCACGCTTGGCAGGCGGGTTGTATAGTGTATACCTAATAAGAAATCGAGACTCAGCTAAAATGTTTTCAATATGCGTCTTTTCATACTTGAGTTCACACTAAATAAACCAAGAACTAAGCGAACTAAGTTCCTCAGTTCACCAATTAAGCAGCAGGTCAGCAACAAACAAGCTGTCAAGGACAGACTTATTGCGCTACTATATTTTTATATCGTCTTTCTTTATTTTTATATATTTAAAGCCGTGTACTAATTGATCATATTTGACTCGTTCAAGTGCACTCTGACGATTTTACACGAGTGTATAATGTAAATTCGACGCACGAAATCGCGACAAGACATAGTCATTTTTAGAAAATGGTTCCATTTCATACCGACTTATAAAAAGGAGGTTCTCAAGTCGACTGTATACTTTTTTTTGTTTGTTTTGATATAACGTCGTCAGTTGTCAACCGATTTTTATAATTGTTTTTTATCCGAAAAAAGATTTTTACGATGATCTGGCTAGTAGTTTTTTATAATCCTGATAAATATAATTTACGTTTATACACAACAATGATTTAATCATTGTTGTGTATGGGCTGATTTTTTGTGTAAGTAACGGCACATGATGTAACTAAAAATTGTGAAATAATAACTTAAAAAAAAATTAAACCGACTTCAAAAAGTAATCAATAAAACTTTTGGAGGCGGTGCTAGCCAAGGCAAGAAAAATATAAATTTAGTAAATAGAAGTGCAATATAGAATGCCTTGGCTACCCCACAAGTTTTATTTTTTACTTTTTGAAGTCGGTTTTAATTTTTATGTAAAACGTTTTTTGAAATCGGTTCAGTACCTAGTTTACAGGAAATATAAAAAAAACTGTCGTTTTGTAACTTCTCGGTTTCGTGATCTGGATGTCCTTAGTTTCATAACACTTTAGCCCGATGTAGGCAAATAAGGGACTTATTTTACAAATTGTGACCATTTTACGAAATGTCAATTTTTAACTTTCAAAATTGTGCAATATTTATAAAATTAGAAAAGATTTTCTTCTTACGTTTTTTTAGGTAATACACTTTGTGGAAAATTATACGTAATTACGTTTTATTTCGTCAAATAATATACAACTTAACTAAACCTTATGTGGCATTTGTCGAGATGCCGAGAGGTAGATAATATCGATATTGCGTGCATATTTAGTTGGTCGCGATTTCGTGCATCGAGAATTGGTTTGTCGCGATTTAGAGCATCGAGATTTGGTTTGTCGCGATTTGTCGCGCTAACGTGCATCGAGATAGCGTGTTTCGAACTTATGTATTACACTCATACACGGTTAACTCATGGTAACGTCAGAGTAAAAAGTTATAGTCAACTCTTACAAGTCAACTATAATCGTGAAAACGCGGCTTAGTTATTAGACCATTCGGTTTTTTTCTCTCTATACAAAAAAGATTTTGTCAGTTCTTCTCTTTCGCTTTCGTTATTAAGAAAACGCTATGTAAATATTTTTGATTTCATCTAAAACGCGCCGTTTTCTATGCTATCCTCAATTTCTGGTCCTTCCATCCAACTGGATATGCACCAAGTAAAAAGCAAGCAACCACATATAACGACTCGGTATACTAGAAGCCTCTAATCCTACCTGTTGATTATTCGTATTCGTATGTTCTATTCACTTGAGACCACCAAGTGAATGGAAAGCAAAGCCGTATATGGACTGAGAGAATTGCATTGCGGCCTGTTCATCAAAGCAAGTGGGCGGAATTTATCAAAAACCGGGAACAGTACAATGGAGAGTTCGAGTTGAATAGATTCCGAGCATTGAAAGAAAGAAAGAAAGAAAAATACATTTATTTTAGCATCACACAACGACTACACAAAATTACAATTTACACAAACCATCGTCGCGTGATGCCAAAACTGTGTCCAGCTCAGTGTAAGTCACTGGTATTCTGCTGGACACATAGGTGACATCAAGAACGAGACTAACAGATACAAATTAAAAACATTACAGACAGATCACAAATACAAAACATTTAAACTTATTTCAATGTGGCTGTACGTTTAAAAACGTTAGCCCTACATAGCTAACAGATACATTAAAAATATTAAAATAAAGCACGACATGACAGACACATGTCATGGTCATGCACGTCATCAAAACAAACGTCATCAATCGCCATATTTAAATACTTTATAATTACGTGGCAAGCATGTGCTTAGCGAAAAAACAAGACTTTTACACACTTAAACAGACTTTTACAGACACTTTAACAGACTTTTTAAAAAACCGATTTTTACAGTTTATAATTGTAAAGAGACACAAATACAACATGTACATAATAAATAACAGTGTGGGACCGTTCGCGGAACAATTGCAGAACAAAACTTGTGTCACAAAAACAAACACAAAATGTGCAGGTGCATAGAACAAAATGACCCAACGAGGCTCCAAAACACAGCAGCATTGCTCATGCTCTTGTGGGTTGAAATGTTGAAATCATATCGAGGCCAAATCCAATAAGGCTATTCATAATTTACGTGCCCAATATCTAGCGCCTAAAGCTTAAGCTATAACATAAATGTTATAAAATAGATAAAAAAAGCCTTATAGTGCAAATGGATGTTAGTTTCATTTCATTTAATTTTGAATCTGGGGCCTTGTTTCATAAAGCTTGACAAGTTGACAATTTGTCAACTATGCTCGAAAAACCTTTTTGTGTTACTGATCTAGGCAATTTTGACCTTTGTCATCATTGCAGAAGGTAGGTTTTCTATAAAAAGCAATCAGACATTATAAAATTCTCTTTTTCAAAATCCTATTACGAACTCCTTCGATCATGTGAGAATTTATAAAATAAAAATAACTGTCACTCCTCATCCTGACACAGCCCAAGAACGCCTATAAAAAATATGCGACAATTCGACAAATATGTCAGATTTTCCGATTACTAATATATCAGACCAAATGTTTTATGAAAAGCTAAATTGTAGATTTGTCGCGACAATTTGACAACTATGTCGGCTTTTCCTATAGTACCTGGATAGCACCAATGTTTTATGAAACGTACAATTGTAATCTTTATGAAACGGGGCCCTAATCATTCTGTTCCCCGTTCCTTAGCCGGGCCGGGAAACAGACATGTCATTTTTCAATAAAACGCATAGATATAGCGCGTACAAGCAAATTTTCACTAGTCGATATTATTAATATTTTCCTATCAAAATTTATAATAAAGGATATTAAGACATTAATCAATATAATTTCTTTAGGGTAAAAATAGAGTTTATCTATTTACGTGTTGGTTATTTATGAATATTACCTATGCGTAATCCATCAAACTATATTAGCCTATATATTTTTGTGAAAGCACAATTTAACTAATCTCCACACAAAATTGTATTAATTTACGGTTCAGCAATTTACGTGGAAAAAGGTTACAGACAGACGGACTGACAGAGTTACTTTACCATATGTAATATTAGTATAAATCTCTACTTAAATAATGCATAGTAAAAAAATTGGACGTTAAAATATATCAAAGTATCAACTTTATTTGTGTCCTACTTTAGTTTACACTGAGGAACTGGCTATCTTATCTCTAACTGCCGGAACACAACAATGCTGAAAACATTGTTGTTATATTACCTACACTCCTTTATTCGAACGTACTACGAAAATTGCTGCTATTAGGAGTAAAGTAAGTGGTCACGACGGAAACCAGCGCGGGTCGTAAGACCATGCATTATGCTGAGTCGTGTGGTGGGTGACCGTTTTGGGACAAATCTTTGTGTTCTCTGTATGTGTACTGGCTTTCGTAACTGTCTGTGTAATTTGTCTCAAATTAATCGATTTTTCTTTTTTTTCTTTCTTTCTTTATACCATCACTAGAGGCCGGGTGCGTTTCACCCGTGTGGTTCCCGTTCCCGTGGGAATTTTGGGATCAGTTATAGCCTATGTTACTACTTGGGGTCTAAGGATTCTCTATACCAAATTCCGTCAAAATCGGTCCAGTAGTTTTTGAGTTTATTCGTTACATACAAAAATACAAATCTTTCCTCTTTATAATATTAGTATAGATTATAAGATAATAAAAATATACTGTCATTGATAAGATAATAATAGTAGATTGTTTACCAAGGGCTGTATGACACCCATTACAGTCGAGTGTTTTGGCGCCCGAACGAAGTAAGGGCGCCGATAGTTCGAGACTGTTATGGGTCCTACACCCGAAGTAAACACTCTACTTTTCATTTTGAATATGAGGAAAGTAAAAACAAACAGAATATTCTAACAAATATTTAATATGAAAAATGTTACAAAATTATTTTATAATGTAGCAAAATAAGCTGTATAGGCTTCTGTGCCTTTGCCTACATACCTTTGGTAAATAAAAGTCCAAAGAGATTACAGATATCGATTTGACATGACACCCCCTATTCTTTTTTCAAATTTATTACAGCCCTAGGGCCGCCACATATCACTTTCAACCCGCATTTTAGGCAAGTTATGAGTTACTTTCAGAATATGAGACATGAAAAAATACTGAACGTACACCGATCAACAATTTTGATGTAATTTACCTCTAGCTACCTATTTCGGTGCTAACTATTATTTTAGTAACTTCCGCCCGCGGTTTTAACCCGCGTGATTCCCGTTCCTGTGGGAATATCGGGATAAAAAATAGCCTATGTTACTCTCCGTCCTTTCAAACTAACTCTATGCCAAAAATCTGTTGCTAAGTTAGGGCGTCAAGAAAGGACAAACAAACACGCTTTCGTGTTTATTAGTTAGGATTAGGAATATTTATTTTACGGATAAAAATTACTTAGTTCTCGCTAATGTGATTGAAAAAATTGATTTAACCGCCTCTGTGGTCTAGTGGTAACAACCACCGGTATCAGACCCAGGGGTCCCGGGTTCGATTCCCAGCGGGGGTACAATTTGTATTCGGTTTGGTTGGTGGTAGGACTTGTTGTGAGTCCGCCTGGCTAGCTACCACCATCTTATCTAAGTCTGACGCCATAATAACAATGTTTTCAGCATTGTTGTGTTCCGGCAGTTAGAGATAAGATAGCCAGTTCCTCAGTGGTTGAGGATTCCGGGAGAGGATCGCTTAATATATATAAAAAAAAAAAAAAAAAAAAAAAAAAAAAAAAAAAAAAAAAAAAAAACCCTCTTATTAACGCATCATTCACATTGTTTTTCTATCATACATATATAATACATATAATAATATATACCTATATTTACTCATGCATGCACTCACACACACACACTCACACTCGCGCGCGCAAAATAATCTATCCTTGTTTATTATAAATTTAAAAATAATTATGATAAGTTGTTCTATACTACTTAATGTAATGATAAATACATAAAATAATGTCATGGAAGAGCGGAGTCTCTTGTTACAGGCATTGTATGCTTAAAAGGGGACTCCGGCCACTAATAACTGTAACTCAAAACTTTTTATTGAAATAAAATTTATTATTATTATTATTATTATTATTATATACGTGCAAGGTCGTTATTACGGAAGTACGGAAAATACGGAAACTCAAACGTCGCACGAAAATCAGTAGAAACCTCGAGACGAGTGAATCAAAAATAGAGCCCCAGTAATTTTTGCGTGAAAAAGTAACAAACAAGCACTTTGTCTTACTTTTGCATATTAGCCTATATAACAATTTCCTGTCTCGTCCCTTTCCGTCCTCGTGAACCAATTAACCCGTTCATTGAGCCTAAAGTCAAAACAGCAGCTGTCGAATGAGCGATTTGTATCAGCTTCTAATTTTCCTGATACCACACTGAAATTGGGCGCTCCTGTTTTCAGTAACGATGATTGGATTGCCTTGTCACTTTATTATCCGCTGAAATTCTGTTGAAAATTCGTGGTATGTATTACGTGTTGTGAACATTATTATATGTATATACGTGTAACTACGCTTTTCACCTGTAATACCGCCACCCAACCGAGCGCGCGAGGGGCAAAGCGAAAAGCGTCCTATGTCTAAACACGCAAGGTCGCTTTTCGCTTGATCGCCTCCCCGTTCACCTCGCCACTCGCGCGACGAGTGATTCAAAAATAGAGGTCCAGAACGGAGTAGACAGTCTGGATTAAAACATAGGATTCTTTATATCCCGATATTTCCACGGGAACGGGAACCATGTGTGTGAAACCAAGGGCGGCCGCTACTTCTTCATATTTTTGGAACTAAAATTTATGCCAAGAGTTTTCAGATTTTCATTTCCAGTATGATATTTAAAACTAGAAGCTAATACAAATCGCTCATTCGGCAACTGCTGTTTCGACTTTGGGTCCAATGAACGGGTTAATTGGAGCACGAGGACGAAAAGGGACCAGACAGGAAATTATTTTATATTATTCATATTTTTAGACCTAAAAATAATGGCAAGAGTTTTCAGATTTTGATTTGAATTCTAGCATGATACTTAAAATTAGATGCTGATACAAATCGCTCATTCGGCTGCTGCTGTTTCGACTTTGGGCCCAGTGAACGGCGTGGGGTGGATTCATTGGTTCACACGAGGATGGGGAGGGACCAAAGAGGAAATTGTTGTCTCTTTTTTATTCATTTTTATCTATTTTATCTTTTCTTTATTTTATAGAAAATATAATATGTAAAGTTTTTTTCAGATTACGGGTTGATTGACGGCGTGACGCGTGACATCAGGAAAGGTAACTATTTCAGATTACAAAATTATTTCCAGCGTGATATTAGTCAGTAGCCTTTTAGCCGGTTAGCCGCCTCTTTGGTCTAGTAGTAACACCCACCGGTATCAGACCCAGAAGTCCCGGTTTCGATTCCCAGCGGTTGTTTGTTTCTACCATCTTATCTAAGTCTGACGCCATAACAACAATGTTTTCAGCATTGTTGTGTTCCGGCAATCAGAGATAAGATAGACAGTTCCTCAGTGTTTGAGGATTCCAGTAGAGGCTCGCTTCCATCAGTACTTGACATCAGGTATGATTAATGCTAAGACTTTCCCCGTTGATCCTAAAAAAGTAGAAGATTATTTAAATTTCCTAACAGCTATTGCTATATTCGGTTGGGCCCAGTGACTAGGTAAATTGGTTTATGTGAGGATGGGAATCCTCAACTATAGAACAAAATATCGTTCATTCTACATCAAAAGAAAATCATTGTTTGATATAGTTTCTAGTCAAACGACCGATTCAATCGAATAATAATAATTAAATAAAACAATTTTTATGATTCTAACCACTGAGCTACCGAGACTTAGTAGCTCGGACTTAAGACAAGTCTCGGTACCTCAGTGGTTAGAGCATTCGACCTGATATCCAATGGTCATGGGTTAGAGTCCCATCTGCGAATTCACTTGTGGCCGAGTTGTTTTTTTCCAATATTTTTCTATTTAAAATTCATACGTATAATAAAAAATCATAAAGTTAAAATATAAACTTTTTAAATTCGGTGCCAGCCAATGTAAGAAAAATAAAAAAAATAATAGAAGTACAATTTAATTTAATTTAAAGTTAGAATAAGTCCCGCACTTCGGTTTGACTCAAACTAGTAGTTTAGGCAACTACTAGTTTGATTCAAACCGTTTGTGACAAACGTCTTGTTCGAAAAATAGACAGTTTTTTCAAGATTTCTTCAAAACATCTAAATCGATTTCAAAATTTCAAAAAATGTTTGAGTCATTTCGATCGGTTCAGGTATTCTCGAGTAATCGGTGAACATACATAAAAAAAATATATGCGCGACGACATGATAATTATTTTTTTGAAGTCGGTAAAAATATGTGGTGTCAAATAATAATAGGTATACAAGTATGAAATGTAATAGGTATACAAGGAAAAGCAGTGACTGTTTTCCTATTTTCAATGTGTGTTCCACCTTGGGTCAAACCAATCGATTTACATAACGACTGTCATTAGACCAGGATAACGATTTTTTAAACATTTGATATCATCCATCGATGAAAATATGTTGCGTGTATTTTTACCCGATACAATAATTTGTGCCTACGCACACATTTTTAAATCATTACTTGTAAGCCCACGTGTTTTCAAACCAATATCGAATACAACATAATAAATGATGTTATCGCGTCTCAATAGCAATATCCATTTCAGTAATACCAAACAACAAAGCTTTGAAAAACTTTTGTGTTAATTTTAGCTACCGATATTCAAGCATCATTATCATCCATATTAATGTGGCCACTGCTGGGGCATTAGGTCATTTTTCAATTTTACGACTGTATACGAAATAAAATACGGAGAGATACAGCCCTTGACGAGTTTCTTAGCGATTCTACCCGTTACAAGGTTTCCGCCCGCACCATAGGCTTGTGAACCGATGGCGTAGCTTTGTTGACATTCACAAGAGCTTTTTTTTTATGAACGACGGTGAGACTCTTACACCCATATTCTAAGTCATTCCTCCAAAACTTACTCGTCCTCGACTTAACGAAACCTCTTTGAAAACCTCTTCGAAATACTCCTCGAAATCGGTATTCTAAGTCATAACTCCGTAAGGACCTGGAGGAGCCAAAAAGTACGTAGCCACTCCGTGTTAGGCCTACTACCATTTTTATCCACGACGAGGTTGAGCGGAGTGTAAAAAGTTTTAGAGGAACGACTTAGAATATGGGGGTTAGCCTTCATTATACCTGATGTTAAGTATAAGGCTGAAGATAGAAGCGAGCCTCCACCGGAATCCTCAGCCACTGAGGAACTGGCTATCTTATCTGTACCTGCCGGAACACAACAATCCTGAAAACATTGTTGTTATGGCGTCAGACTTAGATAAGATGGTGGTAGCTAGCCAGGCGGACTGTTAGTTAGTTACTACAAGTCCTACCACCAACCAATGCTTGTAACAGCCTAGACTAAAGAAATGGTATTAAGTTACGTATCTAAATGTCATGCGATTTCTTTTACACGCAAACAGACCCCCATAGATTACCCCTATAATATTAGTGGAGCGCCTATAAGTAGGGTTGTGCAAGTTAGGGATTTAGGCGTTAAGTTTACAGCTGATTTAACTTTTAAGGTACACATAACTGACATTTGCAAAAAAGCTTTTAGAACACTGGGGTTTATGTTGCGAACGGTAAACAATTTCACAAATGTAATAGCCTTGTATAATACATTAGTAAGGAGTAATTTAGAATTTAATGCTATGATCTGGGCCCCTCATGAGCAAAAATACAACCTTATGTTGGAAAGGGTATAGAACAAATTTGTGAGGTACTTATACTTAAAGCTGTACGGAGTTTACCCTTTCTACCCATTGCAGTACCCAACGTTATTCGTTTTGGGTATGGTAGGGTACAACCAACTTAGTGTAAGGAGAGAACTCAGACTGGTTACATATCTCTTTACAGTTCTTAGGGGCAAGATAAATAATGCGGAAGTGTTAGGGATGATGCGTATTTGTGTTCGCAATGAATACAGAGGGCGAAGGCGTCGACCTAATCTACTTGTGATGCCTAGAGCTCGCACCAACTTACTACGCGAGTCCCCACTTTCGCGCGCCTTTCGCACTGTCAACCTTATCGATAAAGAAACGGATTTGTTCATTTGTTCTCTGAGTGAATTCACAAAATTAGCTACTTGGATACTTTGTTATTATAAGTCATAGGTTGTAAGTTAAATGTAGTCATTATCATAAATGGTAACAAGAATGCTGTAACTATCGCATTGGGTTACATAGTGCCTGTAATGATAGTTATAAGTTTTGTGTGTAAATAAATAAATAAATAAAGTTTGAGTTTGACTTATATTGGCCATGTTTATGGATGGATAAGTAGAATAGTCGATGATGGCTCTGAATACATCTGTTTAAAATATCTAGTAATTGAACACAGAAGAATGAGTCTAATCTGACAACATCATTTTATTTGTCGTCACGGCGGCGGCGCTTAAGTTGACTGAAAAATGCATACTAGGCTTATTATGTTGTTTAAGTTCTTCGTTAAAGTTACGTTATGTGATAGTCTTAACTTCAGATCATTTGATAAAGATTACTAAGTAAAGGTTTTAGCAACTTGAAAACAGTAACATTGAAATGTGGTAATAACAACCGAAAAGTTGAAAATGTTTTCGTTTTTGTTTTGTTTTCATGGAGGTTTCTTTAATACATCTCTCTGTCTTGGCTTCTCTAACCACATTTTATGGAAACATCAGACAATAATTTAAAACTTTAAAAATATATTATAGTTCCTTTCTCAAAAAAATTAACGAAGCGCCGAAGTACCTTCCAAAACGTTAGTGCATTTACGAAACGTGTCGGTTCGGGACAGACAGTGACGTAGGCAAGCAATTACTACTTGAGAGGTGCAATAAACGTCCGAAGCCTGATAACTATCAGTAGAAACACATACATTATAGTATTACATGCCAGAGGATGGCTCGACGATGTAATTTATATAGCGAGTGTAATTTAGAGAATTGGAGCCTTGTCACGTACCTACCTATCGAGCGCGAGGTGACAATATTGCGATAGGTTCCAAATGTAAGGCTGCATTCACAGAATATAAGAAAAAAGCGTTTAGTATGATAATGCAATATTCAGGTAATGGACTTGTACAAAAATGACCTATGACTTTGACCTTTTACAGATTTTAAGCCATTTTCGGGATAAGTTCTTTTAACCACTGACTTGTTTGCAGTCACTATGGTTGCGTATTTCAAAAACGTCAAACTGCTTCAAGCAACTGTAGTTGCGAGGGTCTTGTTTGCACAAAACGATAAGAAACTGTGTGTATATAACAAGGACATAAGGTTTATTTTAAATGGCTTTAGACCATAGAGTATATATTTCTTTAATGTGAGAATGCTGTCTGGCCAACATTGCGGAACAAATTTTATAGAAAAAATAATTTTGAAAGTTGTCGTACTGATAAACGCCTTTGTGTTATTTGGTAATTAACGAAAGTGCGTGTTAGTACTTTTGTATTTTTTACTAGTTTTTTCTACTTCGTTGTTTCATGTTCATGTTTTGCGTTGCATACGGGGGACATTTTTTTGAAACGTCAAACAGTTGAGTGGCTAAGAATAAGTCATTATAGGAATGTGACCTTTTCAGAATAAGTAGTTATTTTTGGAACAAGTCCTTTTTAGAATAAGTCATTTCAGGAATAAGTCCTCTTAGTATGGTGAGTTAGGAGCCTGTTAAGCGTTTCTTGTGTTCGGTGACTTCATTGAAAATCAATGGGGCTAATCTAATTGTGTAATTTTAAAATCTATCCCAATCTCCTTCAATTTGTCATTTGAAAGGTGTGAACTATATTTATAGGAGCTATATTTGGCATGTGATAGGGATTGTGATCGGGACGAGTTTTAAAAGGTATTGAATGAACGAAATAGAACTATCTAAGCAAAGTGATACATTAACATATCTTTCAGATATTGGAGAAGTGTGAAATGAAGTGTCATCTTAATATAATTCAAAACATCATTCGTTCCAAAAGCGATTGCGACTCCAAGTTAGGTACCAAATTCGATAAATTGCTTTCACAAGCACTAAACCTTTGAAAGGGATTGCGATAAATTTTATAATTTTACAGTTAGGGGGCTTGTTATATGAGACTGAGATTAGACGATTATTATTGTAGTTAGCATTAGATGATTATTTTTAGTTTTGAGTGTAGTGTCGCGACGTAAGCAGATACATGACAACGTTAAGAAAATTAAAATCGTACGAAGGGAATTTAATGACCTGCTTGTGCGTTTTGCACAAATGGGTGGCGACGCATGACAGTCAACTTCTGACATCGACTGTGACTGCATTAAAAAACAGACTTGTTACAAGAGACAACGTTGTTTACTAATTTATTTTCGCGGATCACTTATTATTTTCTTTTGAGGAGCTCGTGGCGCAGTGCTTCGCGCGCTCGGCCTGCGATTATGGAACTTAAGCAACTTACGCAATGGTCGGTTACGGGATGGGTGATCAAAAATTTACTATCTTGTCCGTGCTTCGGAAGGCACGTTAAGCCGTTGGTCCTGGCGGCACAATTGCTGTCGTTAAAACCCACCAACTCGCATTGGGCCCGCGTGGTGGGTCATGGCCCATTATCCCTATCATAAGGAAGGCCAGTGCCCCAGCAGTGGCGATATTAAAAATGGCTGATGACAATAAAAAACAACCTTGTTACATTAGACTGAGATTAGACGATTATTATTTAGCATTAAAGTATTATGTATTTTTAGTAGGTATTGAGAGAAGTGTCGCGATAACGTTAAGAAAATTAAAATCATACAAAGAGAATTAGATGAGCTGCTTGTGCGTTTTGCGCATACCTAAGGGTAGTGACGCATGACAGTCAACTTCTGACATCGACTGTGATTGCATTAAAAACAGACTCGTTGCAGAAGACGACGTTGTTTAATTATGTACTAGCGGCGGCCCGCATTTTCACCCGCATGGTTCCCTACCCTATGTTATCCTCCGTCTTTTCAACTAACTCTGGGTATGCCAAAAGTCAAGTCAATTGGCTGCTTAGTTAGAGCGTGAATGGAAGACAAACAAACACAAGTTCGCATTTAGTTAGGAGTTTCGCGGATCACTTATTCTGTTAGTACTATTGTAAAGATAAATAGCAGAAATTTAGTCTAAAAATAAGTTTTTTTTGTGTTCATTTTAAATCTGCAATCGGCTCTCCAGCTGTAATCTGATAGGTTCCAAAGTAATCTGATTTTAAGTCAAAGTCTAAAAGAAAGAAGAACGGCCGCAAGAAACTTATCAGCTTTATCAGACACAACAAAATTTACAATGGAACATTAGTTTTCCGGGAGTTTTGAAAATTGGTGATTTTATAGATTTCGACGTGCTCTTTTCGAATTTTCACTTTGCCACCGTATCTTTCGTATCTTTACCGCTCGCGCCGCCATATTGGAAAAATGGCGCTCAAATACAGTTTTTTGAGAATAACTACGTTCCAACTCATTTTACGATAAAAATAGTTATGTAATAAATTATATTAGAGAAAGTTTCCTACAATTTATGTAGTAACCTTTTTCTTAGTAAAATCAATAGTTTCAGCGTACGAGAGCCACAAAGTACACTCTAACATGCGTTGTGGTCAAATAACTCCTTTCCACACAACCATGAGGTAGAGTAAGTGGCGCGTTATTTTTTTTGTGGTATCCCCAGTAGGACTAATCCACTTGTAATGCACTATTACAAAATTTTACGCATTCTCCTTCGCTTCGCTATTCTTGATGGACCAGGTTCTGAAAGTTCATCGTCTTCGGTACTGAGCGAAATGTCACAAATAGAAATTTCTTCCACGTCATCCGCGATGGAATCATCAGCTTCGTTGTAGTCCTCATGTTCCTCGATTTTGTCAAACGTTTGCTCGAGAATAGACTCTGTTTCTTCCTCCTCATCGCTATCTTGTAGTGGAACGTGAGAATTAACACAGGTACCATTGCATTTAGTGCATATAACGGAGCCCATTAGCTGGCACTTTAAAGTTTGTAGGATCAACTTCTTTGATCTAAGTCCAGGATTTGTCATCTTTTTAGGCGTTTTATGTTTCATTGAGAAGTTATTTGGCCAATCCATTATGAGCTTAATCTATGTTTGTATCTTTTGCTGCATTTGCTGACTTCCTCTTTAACAGTTGATATATCCACCACCAGGTATTGGTGTGATTCGGTATGTTTAACAAACCAATTTGTTCCAGATAGTGTTCTCAATGAATGTTCTGGAAACGCTGCAAGATCTATATATTGGAGTTGCTCCAGCTCCAGCAGCAGCCAGAGCTCTATGCCATAATATGTCCAGATGGGTTTACTTATAATAAGTATATAAATTTTGATTGCAAAGTTAAGGCGAGAAAATAGGTTTCACCATATATTTGTCAAATTCAAATTAGTAATAATGCTAGTGACATTTATATTTGTCAAATTCAAATTAGTAATAATGCTAGTGACATAAAAGAACGTGATTTTCTGAATTTCGAGCAGAACCCCCTTTGTAAAAAGCTTTAAATGTTCTGTGGCTTTTGACGCTGTAATAAAGTCATAAAATACTGTCGACAAAACATGGGCGGCATATGTCGCCACATTTAAAACGAACATTAGTACTACTGAAAAACTAATTGTTGCAATTAGTGTTGAATTAATGCTCTACCCGATTTTTTATCAAGCCAATTCGTATGGTTTTTTGTATTTAAATAATTCGTATTACTGTTTACTAATATAGCAATTTTGAGTTTTGAATGATTAGTCAGTTTTTCTACAGCATTTAGATTAATCAACCTACTTAGATAAGTATCTGCCAAGATTTCTAAAACACGAACTGAACTTTTCTTACTATATAATATAATATTATAAATGCAAGTATGTCAGTTTGTTTGTTTATTGGCTTGTTTTCTACTTTTTCACGCAAAAACTACTGAACGGATTTGAATGAAATTTGGTATCTAGGAGCTTCAAATAGTGGACCAACAGATAGGCAACTTTTTATCTCGATATTCCCACAGGAACCTGAACCACTCGGGTGAAACCGCGGGCTGCCGGTAGTATATTTATAAAACCGAACATAATAAGTAGTATCTTTCCTTCTGTTTAGCTCGTTACTCACGACGTTGTACGAAAAAATATCATCAAAGTAATATTTTTCTTCATATCTGTCAACTGATACATGAACGTGATGTAGTAACAAAATGAGTGACATCTCTATTAAATACGAATTGAGTTATTTACGTAGCTTGGATGGACAAAATGTTGAAAAGGAACGAATTAACTAAAGAAGTAAAATTTTTCGATTACGTACTTTTTTCCGCTACCGAAATGTTAATTAGGGTTAAGTACCCAAAAGGTAAAAACGGGACTCTATCACTAACACTCCACGGTCCGCCTGTGTGTCTGTCACCAGGCTGTATCTGATGAACCGTGATAGGTAGACAGTTGAAATTTTCACAGATGATGTATCATTGTTGCCATTATAAGAACAGAAAAAAAAATGGGGCTCCCATACAACAAAAGTGTTTTTTTACTTAATAATATGGATATAATTTATTAGTGTTCAGTGTTGTATAGATAATGGTGTGGAACCCGCCATGCGCGAATCCGACTTGCACTGGGCCGGTTTTTTAAATGTTAACAAAAAGATTTGTGGGAGACTCCCACACCTTTCCAAATAAACAAAAAATCAAAAGCTTTTAAAAGTAAAACTTTACTACAAACATTTTGCTTAGGTACCGCTTTATCGTCCGGCTTAATTCCACTCACCGGATATTTTATCTACCAAAATATTTGCATAAGATCCCGTGGGACACAACACCTGTATCCAGAAAATCCTCGTTATCCTACTCTATATCTTATCAATATTAATTTGTAATAGAATCTGACCAAACCTCTCGACTTTCGCAGCGTGGTTATTACAAGCTCAGATATTAAAAGGAATATTTGAGAGGAAAATTTTTTACGCGACAAAACGTGATTGTCTCATGGGAAATTTAAAAACGAATTCTCGTTAAATAGATTACTTTTATGTTCAAAATGATTGATAATGAAGTCTATTATCAATTCAATGAAATTCGAATCATTTATTCGGAATTAATGGCATAAGTTGGGCGTTTAATACATGTTCAGGTCGTTCGTTCAGGTATTTGCAACGCGTTTTCTGTCGAGTGGGATGAAGGCATGCATAATATTTCGCTGCTCTCTGTTTCCCTATAGGTTGACTGGTAGAGTATACTTTTAGTATTAAGTCCGCCTTTTGTACCTAACTTTGTGTTTATTGTACAATAAAGATTTCAATAAATAAATAGATATTAAAATATTGTATTAAAAAATCTCTGCACACACATAGGTACTAACAAACCCTCACACCATAAAAAACTTAAAAAGAAAATTATAAGTAACACACTAGCCATTCAGAAAACAGCATAATTTCTCAACCATTTTACTAAGATCTCTTAAAAACTGAAGTTAGTATGCCAATGTAGATCTTTTAGGATTTGGTCAGTAATTTGTACAACACAACCGTTAAACGAAGGTCGGCTTAAATCACCTCATCAGTTCCTAGATTTTTATCTGTAACTTTCTTTTCAATCACAATTTTCTACTAACTTTTCTAGATTATTTTCATAATGAGAGAGGTCACGTTACACGTGAATCATTATAAACTTAACAGAATCTTTAAATCAAAATAACGAAAGTTTAGATTGATCGGGAACCGAGTTTAAGCAAACGAAGTATTGGTTACGGATATCAGAACCAACGAAGGTATTATTTTTTTATGAATAACGGAGAGACTTTTAGCCTTCATCATACCTGACGTTAAGTATTGATAAGGCTGAAGGTGGAAGCGAGCCCTCCCGGAATCCTCATCACTGAGGAACTGGCTATCTTATCTCTAACTGTCGGAACTCAACAATGCTGAAAACACTGTTGTTATGGCGTCAGGCTTAGATAAGATGGTGGTAGCTAGCCAGACGGACTTACAACAAGTCCTACCACCAACCAAACTGAATACAATATATACCCCCGCTGGAAATCGAACCCGGGACCCCTGGGTCTGATATCAGTGGTTGTTACCACTAGACCACAAAGGCGGTTATAGGTATTACAAAATGTAAGACATAAAATATATCTATTAAATATTTGTTCGTTAATAAACTACTTTCGTTATTTAATTGTGTAAGACTATAAATTGTTAATATAAAAAGATACTTTATGATTACATTGCGAGTTAGGGTGGCAAGTCCTTTTAATTTGGTTTAATTCATAAAAAAAAAATTTAAGACAACCTAAATCTAGTTTAATATGTTAAGATTTACGTAAATGTATAATTAAATTTATTTTAATTATATGTATTGATTGTAAACAAATATATCAAAAAATACGGAAAATGGCAACGCAAGGAAAAAACCGCGGCCATCTTGAATGGTACAGCAGTGAACTTCCCGGTTGACGAGTAGAGGTTTTTAGGGAGCTTTATTTTAAAAAGTAACAGATATGTAGAAAACTTTTATATCACAAATAAAAGAACATTAACAGGTATTTCATTTGAATAATAAACTGTTTCTTTAACCGTAGTACTTACCGAGAAAACGTTTTCCAAAAAAACTTTACTGGTCATCCGGGAGTTCCCCGATTGTACAGTCACGTGCATGTAAACACTTTACAACCTTATCGCATTGATGCACACGGAACCAAGCTCTCTCTGTCCACAAATGTTATTCATATACATATACAGGAAGGAAATTTAAAACGGGGCACGAAGGGCAGGGACCGTAACCGTTTTAGCTACATGAAAACGTTCTTAGGAAACCATCCTTAATTTTTTGAGATATAGAACTGCATTCACGGATTTCGAAAAAAATACAGTCAGCAGTTATCTATTTTTATTCAGAATTTTGTGATGCTAATCGATCCGGTTCCGTATGAGGATCAAAACGGTCTAAGACACCTACTGAGGTATGAGTACTAGAAAAGTCAGAAATCGTAAAAAATATTTTCACATATGTACTCGTCGGTGAAGCGGATACCGCGGCGTGTAGCGCGAGTGCGGCAAGTGTGTGTTTTGCGTTTTTCGAGATTTCTGACTTTTCTAGTACTCATACCTCAGTTGGTGTCTTAGAGTGTTTTGATCCTCATGAGAAACAGGATCGATTGGCATATTTTTTTTTTGTACACTGACCATTTTTCTGCTGACTGTAATTTTTTTTTTAATCCGTGTATGCAGTTTAATATTTCTCAAAAAAATATGGTTTCCAAAGAACGTTTTCATGTAGCAACAACGGTTATGGTACCGGCTCTTACTGCCCTGCCTTAAATTTCCACCCTGTATATATATATTAAATATTTTTTATTATTATGATTTTTATTTTGAATCTACTTAAGTTGTTGAGAAAGTTCGTCGTGTCGTTTTCGTCTCTCCTGTTACAAATAGTAATTTACAACAAAACGAAATCTAAAGTCTCAAATAAGATAGGTAGTTTGTATGAAAGAAGATGGTCCATCGTTCCTTTTATTCTATTATATCACAACGTCGATACCAGAAAAAGTTTCTTAGCGCCCGCCGTCACAAAAATGGTCGCAAAATGGTTGCAATAAAGCCTTCTTGAAGCACCCAAGTTATGTAACAAAGAGTTTGTTAAGCTGACTTAATGAAGTTTGCGATTTGCAAGATATAGGGAGGGATGCTGGATTTTACTCACTTTATTTTTATATGCTCCTTAAAAATGTAAAATATAAGCTAGATAAAAACCAAAAGTTTGTAACTTATGGCGCAATTACAACTAATAGTTAGAGCTATAGCGCACTAGGCAGCCGAACATATGACGGTGTGTGTACAGCTCACGCAATATGCAGCCACGAACTTCTGGCTGCGGCAGCCAAATTTCTATTGGCTGCCATAACTGGCTCCTCAAATATTTTGGCTGCCGCAGCCTGGCTGCCTAGTGCGCGATGGCTCTTAGTTTTCGGATAAGTACGATCCAGGCAGTCGTTCGAACGCCCGAAAACGAGCTAACGATACCCGAATTACAAGTTATCGAATTCGGATATACGACCATGTGTAATTGTTAGATATTTATAAAGTATAAAGTTTATCAAAAATAAAACTGCAGGTTTTATTATAAGAAATACAAAAAAACAACAATATAATATGATATCTTTTTGATCTGAATAGACGGAAATATAGGATGAGTTTGAGAATACTATAATTTTCTTGTAGTTTTATACCATTGACCTTTAACAATTATAGTTCTGGCAAGTTCTGGTAAAGGTCACAGGAAACCACTGGAAGCGAGCAACGCAGGAATGAATGTGGAGATCCTTGGGGAAAGCTAAAATCTAGGAGAGAGCATCGTAAGGTCGAATGATAAGTATTATTTCAACTTTCAACTAGATACAAATAAACTCTCTATTTTATTTATGAAAAAAGGGAATGAAAGTTTTTCATGATTTCTCAGTAGGTAGGAAAAATTGGTATGGAACTAACTAAACCTCCTCCTCCTCCTCAGTCGTTTACTCTTGGCAGAGTGCTCGTGGTATCTGATGTTGCATTTTCTGATAATGCCGACATCGCGATGCGCCTCCATATGTTGCGGTCTTCTGCGTTGCGAGAACATTGGACTATGGAGGTTTTTGTTACAGCTGTAATGGAGTCCATCCAACGCGTTGGCCGCTTGCCTTACTGGTCCTTGGACAATAAGTCGTTCCATAGAGTGTTCATTGCGAACAATATGTCTGAAGTATTGGGTCTTTAACTATGACATTGCCGATTTGTATGAAGATTTTCAAAGAAAGTTAGTTTTCTATACTAACAATTTTTGATATAGTTACTACCGCAAGTGCTAATGCCACAATTTTTTAATGTACAATCATAGCTTATATACACTGAGCAATCTAAATATATATTTTTATTTTTAAAATTATGAATAATTTATAAATTATATTAAATAAAGTATTAAATTTTGGTAACAAAAAAAGGAGCACCTTTCGAGTTTTTTAATCGTATAAGAAACGAAAATAATAATCATGATATTAATTATTCTTGATCATTATGATCTTAATTTAATATAAAATCAAGCAATAGATGTACCTCTTAATCACAGAAGTAGTGATTAAGAGGTACATTCTAGAAGTGTAAGAAAAAAATCGGCAATTTCATACTTTAATTATTTGAGGATTCGTAACTGCACAGTAACTAAACCAACTTAGGAATTTTGACGTTATTTTGTAGTGGAAACCACATAACGTACAACGTGAAACACACTAATTTTCAAGTTGTACACGGTACAGTCAACATCATGTCAGGTTTCTGCCCTATTTCGAACGACATAGGCGCTCTCAAGGTCAAACTGTTAAGGCTGGTCTGCTGCTGTCTGTACAACTTTAAAATATTCAAAGCAAAGGGTTAGAGATGGACCGAAAGCACAAGTGCGTAGGAGTATAATTTAAATAAATTAGTAGGTACGCTGCTAAAGCTAACTGCTAATAATAATAACTAGTGGTTGTATGAGATCAGAGTTCTTAGTGCGAGTTTTTTCTTCTCTCGGTCGATCGTGAACGTGGCGATTTTTGTATGAGATCAGCGGCCCGCCATCTAGCGGATTACGCCACGGACTACACCTAAAGTGCTCACTATCGACCGTAAGTAAAAAATCTCGCATTAATCACACGGTAAGTAAGACCCTCCAAATGTGGGCATACATTATAGCGACTACTCGCGTACTCTTGGCCCTAGGACACAGATTACTATAGGTATAAAGTATACATCGTAATAGGATAACTTCGTAATAGGATCTCGAATAGCGTTTAACAGTTACGTGACGATGTACGCGGCCGACGGCTTTTATTATGAGACCATAGTGTTTCTCACAAACTTTGAAATCCATTGATAAATAACGTTACCACAAACCTTCCCCCTTTCCCCCCCTATTCATCCTCCAATAAACGCGCTCGACAAAATTTTTCAATCTAATCAAGCAACTTGTGTTTCAATGTTCGTCAAAATCGGTTGAAAAATACGTCCTGTAGGCGAGAACAAACAGACGGACAAAAGCATTTTTGGCTAATCTCGAAACTGTGGCGCTTCGCTCGCTCGGTCAATTAACTGTTTTATCAGAGTAAAGAGATCCTTTTAATATGAACGTCACTATTGTAATCATGCACCAACTGCATGACATCCATGACATACTAAATTGCTATTGACATAGCTACTAGTCTAAAGGAAAATAAACCTTATCACAACCACATAACAGTAACTTCATATTCACACGTTCCTTCTATTTATAAATAATATCGATTACTCACATAAAGCCACTACATATTTTATTAAAGGATGCTTGAAGTGACCTTCGGGAAATATCTATTACCCAGAACAAGCATGCTATTATCATAGATAGTTATTAATAAGGTAATAAATAACTTCCTTTTTCCATTGACAATATTTTGTAAGTGATATTAAACCACTAACGCCCAAATTTAATAACCTATCTGTAGATATGGATGGGGCTATCTAAGATTGTTAGGATATTATTGTTAATATGACTAAAATAACGAAGGTAGCTAGGCAACGAAACCAGTATCCTAGGCAACTATCTCAGATAGCCCTGTCCATATCTACAGACAGGGGGGTTACTCTCGACGGAATCGAGTTCACATCATGATTGAAGAAATGCCAAAACGATACTATGAAAACCATAGCAACCGTTTTCAAAGTACCAAAATAATAGATTTTTGACGTTGGTCCGATCCTAATGTCAACTCGAATACGTTCAGAGTCAGGGGGCAGGTTATTAACTTCGGGCGTATGGGAATACACAAAAAAACAATCTACAAAACAAAAGATAAATTAATTAGGTTTTTTAAGATATTTGGAAAGAAGTTTTTATGGCGACGACACGGCCGGGTAGTATGTGAATGTGAAAGTCTGTCGGATTAAAATGTTAACTTTTTTTAAATATTACAAATGTAAATGTTTATCACTTAAATACACTCACCGACACATCTAACCGCCCACCCCGTTATTTTCATACAAACATGCTTACTTTGAAACTCTATACATAAAAATGTCGATATGTTTTTGCAAAGATCTGCATGCTTGGACGATAACTCGTCCAATTCTGCATGCTAATGTTCAGGTTAAGCATTCGACTGTCCAATTAACATTTTAAACAGTTTTAAAAATCTCTTCCCGTTTCCAACCCTACGTTTAAGCAGAGCATACTTTATGGCCATTCACATTCTATGGAATGCATTCATAAATCAATTTGGCATAGAGACAGAGGGACTTCAAGTAGTGAACTAACACAGGCAACTTTTTGTCTCGATATTCCCACGGGAACGGGAACCACGCGGTTAAAACCTCGGGCGGACGCTAGTCTTACTAATCCTACTTCCTACTAATATATTATAAATGTGAAAGTATGTCAGTTTTTCCGGATATTAAACGCGCTATATTTCACGAACTAAGATCTAATTATTAATAAATTTTAAATAGAAAAATATTGGAAAAAAACAACTCGGCCGAAAATTTATCAATGTATAAAAATCGCATTGAAGAATGCGAAAGTTAAAAAATCATAGGATCTAATTGTCCGTATTTTTTTAGATTTTTAGGGGTTTTTTGATGTGGGAAAATCAGGATTTAATATCAGGGTTTAATATAGGTACGGAATTGTTTTATTTCAATAAACAGTGCGCGCCAAAATTTAGATGTAGGTATGTCAGTTTGTTTGTTTATTTGTTTGTTTCTTTTTCACGCAAAAACGACTGAACGAATTTGAATGAAATTTGGTATGTTGGGACTCCAAATAGTGGACTTACACATAGGCTTTTTATCTTGATATTCCCACGGAAACACGCGGGTGAAACCGCAGGCAGCCGCTAGTAAGTAATAATAGAAAATAGAAAAAAAAACAGAAAAACTAGGTATAAAAGAGTCTATTTATGACATAACCATTCTTAGTTGACCAAAATATTAGGTACCTAGGTAAATGTGATTTAAAATTATCCAACTAGTTTAAAATCTTTAATATCGTCGCCACTTTTTGCGCGAACAACAGAAGCAGATACATTTTCCTTTATTTAAATTTCTTAGGTTGTTGTCACGGCAACGCGTCTGTTTTTGGGGGACATCGACACTTCTTTAACTTTGACGACCTGTTTGGCGCAGGGGTACTAACCCCACCTTCTGCGCCAGAGGTCCCGGGTTCGATCCCCGGTGTGCATGAACATGTCTATTTGTCTTGGTCTGGATGTTTAATATGTATATAATGTATGTATTTACAAAAAAAAAGTATATAAGTATGTTTATCCGTTATCTAGTATCCATAACACAAGTTCTTCACGATACTTAACGTGGGCTAGATAATTGGTGTGATTGTATGAAAATATTTATTTATTTTATTTATTTATTTAAGTGTAACATGCTACTATCCTCTTTTTGTGTTCTATTGTGAAAACCTTATGTATCGATATGCATTAGATAGGATTCCACAGTGACAAATTCATTAATTTGGCCAATGAATCTGATAACTTTTATCTACATTTATCAGTAATTGGAAGGCGATGTCCTGTCCAATAAATAACGAGCCAATATCCCGATACCTATGGGATGTGGTGACAGGACTTACAGAAGCTAGTATAATATCAGATCCCTAAGGATAGTTCCGGACAGTGATGAATTATACAAGGTGGTACTACCTATATTTTTCACTGTTGGATGGACATTTTTATGGACGCGCGGCTATGGTTACCATCCTTCCGGATTAGTCCGGGTATGTCCGGAATTCTAGACTTTTGTCCGCCCCTTTAATTTGTCCAGATTTTTTGGTTAATGTGGAATAAAACTAACATATTAAGTAAAATGTTTCGCATTTTGTGACTAAAATGTCAGACTTTTTTGATCTGTCAGGGTTTTTGTCAGGTCTTTTGAAATATCTAAATGGTAACCCTACGCGCGCCTAACATATTAGACCACATATCCTACCAATCCTACTAAATATTATAAATACGAAAGTATGTCAGTTTATTTGTTTGCGTTGTGTTTGTCACTCTTTCACGTTAAAACTACTGAACGGATTTGGATGAAATTTGACACAGATATAGTAGATAGACTGGATTAAAATATAGAACACTTTGTATCCCGATATTCCCACGGGAACGCGGGCGGCTGCTAGTATTATAAATGCGAAAGTTGTAGTAAGCGTCAGAACCCCTAGAGCCTAGGCAATCGCACTTGGTCTAGGGCCTAAACCAAGTGCGATTTTTTATGTTTCATCACAGAAAGGTCGGTTGGACATTGTACAATTCATTTAAAAAGATTTTGCATAAAACGAACAGACAGACAGCTGGAAACCAGATATTCAACAATTTATGGTTATGGCTCTACTTAGGTATCTTGATGAAAATATTTCGAATACAGATTTAGCTTTCTTTCCATTTAATTAAGTATACCTATTCAAACGTTTTGTAAAGAAAAAACTTACGTTATTTTTTTTTAACAACCTAAGTATAAAACAGTAGCATTTCAACAAAACTTCGCGTTATAACTTTTTAATTTTGCATTTTACAATGCTATTTTTATGTGAAAAATATTAAACAAGAAAATCCCGTCAGGGCGACATTAGACTAGTTGCTTTTTTCTGGTATACTTTCTTGTTTAATATTTAAAACTTCGTGTTTTGTATTACATTACACTTAACATTAATCTGACCAATGTCGATAACATCGCATTGTAATGAGATTTCAAATCAATCATACATGGTCATTTACCTGATGGCTATCAAAATTGATAATCATAGCAATAGCGCAACTTCGCTTTGTAAATCTTTATATTTACTACCGCTCACCCGCGACTTCGTCCGTGTACAATCGAGTTACTTTTACAATGTTTTCAGTTTTCTTATGTTCCATATCTTTTATTAACATTAGGTACATTTATTAAAAAGTTACGAAAAAGTCTTTTGTGATACAAAATAACGATTTCGTATGATGATTGATGTATCGATTTTCTACTGTCAAAATCTATACAGTGTTATTATCAAACACGGTCAAAAATTAGACTAGGTTAAAGCTGACGTCTTCTGTTTTCTTATTAACAAAATTGAAGTCACAGTTTCAGAGTTAAACCAAGTTAACTTTAGACCCACAATATGTAATAACACCAAAATAATTTTCTAAATCTTTTAGATATAGCGTCATATATGTGATCGATGCATCAATGTACGTACAGTCATGTGCAATAACATAGAAACACTAAGCAACTTTGTCACTTTACAATACTGAATGACATTAATGTTTCCGTGTGCGTTAATACGATAAGGTTGTAAAGTATATAATTTTGAAACTGATATAATAGAGCGGTCCATGCTAAGAGGGCTTGCCATAGTTCCAATACCATGATGCTATGTCAACAGAACATAACTCGAGTTTTGTAATTATTTAAAAACATCAATATTGGTAAGGTAAAACCACCAATCGTGGACGGTATAAGGCCAGTTTTCCTACTCTTATCCAAATATGACATAACTCATAGTACCTACACAGGTGGAAGAATAGGTACTAGCAAACGATAAAAAATACTATAGGTGATTACTTTATTTATAAAAAGTTTCAATAATAATCTTTTAAAAAAGAAAGTCCCGAAAACTAAAAGCATTTTAGGTATGTCAATATTATTATTTTTTTAAATAAAAATTTATTCATCATCATTAATTGGATAACATGTTACATAATTGGATAACATAAAAACATGAGATGTCTCACATTTACCAATTGCCATACTACATTAAAATAAAATGATAACTTTGTTCAGCACAATTCATGATAAAATGTTCACGATTGGATAAGTAAACGCACATTGAACCAATCATAAACATCAGCTTACGTTACAACATTAGAAGAAAAGTTAGGGTATAGTTATCATCCATACCTATTATTTAAAAAAATATAATAAGTTAAAAACTTTTTTATTTTATTACTGGGCAGGCATTTGACCACCATCGTGCTTAACAAACAGGATGTGGTCTAAGGTGTTCCATGCTAGCCCAGGATCATAAACAACTTCATCAACTTCATGGGGTTTTTGGAAAAATATTTTTTTTACGACTCAGGCGCTTCCGATTCTAAGAAGAAAGTACTACTATTTTATCGAATCTTGCCGGAAAATTTTAAAATGTTTCATTTTATGAACACAACATGGCTAACTTCTGGCAAATGTTGTCAGAGGAGGTGTGGATTGTTCGAATAAGTATCAGTAAGAATAAGTATCGTATAAGTAACAGTTGCATTAAATCACTCAAGTTTGGTATTTTTTTTATGGAATTTATTTCAAATGAATTATTAATTTACAGCATTAGAGTGTGGTCCTCGATTGGGGATTTTACCTTATCTCTTGGCCAATTGATTTTATGTTTTTTTTTATGAAGACGGGTTGACTCTTAGCCTTCATCATACCTGATGTTAAGTATTGATAAGGCTGAAGATGGAGATCACTGAGATATGGCTATCTTATCTCTAACTGCCGGAACACAACCATGTTGAAAACATTGTTGTTATGGCGTCAGACTTAGATAAGATGGTGGTAGCTAGCCAGATGGATTTACAACAAGTCCTACCACCAACCAAACCTAATAAAATATGTACCCCCGCTGGGAATCGAACCCGGGACCCCTGGGTCTGATACCGGTGGTTGTACCACCAGACCACAGAGGCGGTTGCAAAAAAAAAATTGGTTACATATAAGTAATTTGATATTCATCTAAAGTAACCTCAAAGCCTTTTTTGTTTTGACAGGTCCGCACCCCGACCGCCTAACGGTATAACTAAATAAAATTAGTCAAAAACCCTATAGTTGAAGGGTTTTATAAGAGTTTGAAGATTGATAGCTATAGCGATAGCACAAGCAATACCGTTAGGCGGTCGGGCCGCAGGTCTTGACCGCTATCTCGCCTGTAAACGATGATGCGATCTTGTAAGGAAGATACATACAAAGTGAAGTGAAGATATTCACTCTTGACTTAAAAGCCCCATATAGTTAGTATTAGTACTTTGGTACTTAACCTACTAGGAAACGGATGAGTTTCTGAGACAAAATATCTTGACAGACAGACAGTTATCTTATAACGGTTCCCATCTCTCTTTCAAGGAACCCTAAAAAGGTTTAAACTCCTTGCAATATAGATAAAACTACACAGTAATAATAAAATAATATTTTTTATCTAAGAAGTTCGTCAACAGATTAGTTTTATTATAAACGAGTTTGAATACCGTATTATTTGTAATGCCATTACTTTAGCTAGTAACAGAAAAATACTTTATAAATAACCACTGCATATTCTTTACACTGAACATTATCTCATACAAAACAAATACCCAGCCAATAAAACAAAGCAAAGAGTCGTTCGTTGACTGGTATCAATTCTCAATACGTTTGGTTATCTCAGCTCAAAACTATCTGTTCTTTCTCACTGAACTTTTGATATGATAAGGTCTTGTTTTTTGTAGATAGGTTAACCACTTATTAGTGGAGTTTTCTTGCTCGTTTTAGAGTTAGAATTGCCTGGAATGGACAGGAGCGATTTGATAAAATGTTGTCTATAATAAATTGTATCATCAACATTATCTTATTGTAAAGACATGGATAATTCTACAACAATCAAGGACGACTAACGAAACGCTTTCTCGAAACCTCTTTTACCGCCTCTGTGGTCTAGTGGTACAGCCACCCGGTATCAGACCCAGGGGTCCCGGGTTCGATTCCCAGCGGGGGTACATATTGTATTCGGTTTGGTTGGTGGTAGGACTTGTTCTAAGTCCGTCTGGCTAGCTACCACCATCTTATCTAAGTCTGACGCCATAACAACAATGTTTACAGCATTGTTGTGTTCCGGCAGTTAGAGATAAGATAGCCAGTCCTCAGTGATTGAGGATTCCGGGAGAGGCTCGCTTCCATCTTCACCCTTATCAATACTTAACATCATGTATGATGAAGGCTAAGAGTCCCCCGTCGTGCAAAAAAAAAAAAAAACATTACTATTTGAATTTTTTTAACTAAGTGAACCAAACATGATCTAACTAAAGAGGAAGCTAACACCAAAAAAATCTAGATTTTTTTATCAAAGAACAAGGATACGCTAAATAGGCAAGGCTCATAAATCTTACTACAAGGAATCTAGCAGTCAATCTATAAATATTATAGAACATCATTGCTAGCAGTTATTACACTTAAATGTCTGGAAAACTTATAGCTTATCAAAGAAAATGTTTAACTCAATTTTCATCTACAATCGATATCAATATGAAAACTATAAAGGTCTAGCATGAAAAGCTTTCGAGTAGGTAAGTATCGGAAAAGTATCGTCAACAAATGTATGACGTATTTAGCAGCGTTCCTACCGAACGGAACTACATTTTTTAGCGTGATAATACTTTATCGATATTATTTTGAAAGATTTTCGTTCTAGCTTTACTGAACATTTATCCGTGTGTGGCTCATAGAAATCCTACTAAATATTCTTGCAGCAGTAGTCAATATACAATTTCAAATAATAGAATATTAAAATACATCTAACATAATGCATATAATACAAGACGATCAAATATTAACCCAGTTCGAAGACCGTAACCAAAGAGATCGATAAACTTAAAGTTAATAAACTTCTATACTATATATATTACCTACGTAGTATATAGGTAATCAATCAGTCTTTTCTAATAAAAACAAAACACAATTATTGGTATATGAAACTTACCTCCTGCACATTTAATTTAGGCCCAATAACTGGCAACTTGTCACATCCTACGACCGTGTAAAATCTTTTTCCACAAACTTTTTTCACAGCACGAGCTCCCAAAAGCAACATTTTGACTTTTAAAATTTAGAACACAAATACAACTTGCACGCACGAACATTAAACTCACTATGGAGATAAACGTTCAAATAAACTTTTATCAGTTTGTTTCATAATTATACAACAAACAACATCCAAGTATTTACGAGAATTAGTTAATTCATACCAGCAAATAAACAGTTCTTGTATTTTTAACTTAGAATAACGAACTCATTAGTATGTTACAATATTTCGCGTCCTAATTTTGAAAATTAAAATAAGAAAGTAAACTTTTTTCGTTTGCTAAAAAAACAATATCTTCATTAGTTCAATGAACTTTCGCGGAGTTATCACTACAGATTATAAGTTTCGAAATACGTTGAAACAGTACGATAAGGCAATTTTATTGGAATGAACGATATTGGATACGCGATGTGCGGTGCAACGGTCGCATTGCTAATAAGTAGTGGACCTTGGTCCTTACGCACATACAATTTACCTTGTTAACACAGTACCTACCTCTAGATGCATAAACTATTAATATATGCGTAGAAAAGTCGTTAGCTATTAACAGTGGAACTAGTATGAGGTGCGTACGGCAAAAAAGTACCCTGATGTTACCGGTCGACCAGTAGAGATTTTTTAGGGAGCATTATTTCATAAAGTAATAAATTTATAGAACATATTTATATAAAAAATAATAGAACATTAATAGGTATTTCATTTGAATTATAAATAATTACTTTTCGAAAAAAAACGTTTCCAAAAAATCGGCCAAGTGCGAGTCGAACTCGCACATGAAGGGTCTCTCACCCAAGGTTGCCTGGAAGAGATTGATATGTAGCAATAAGGCCGCCTATTATGTGTTCCACTTTTTTGACATTTTCTCTGTCCGTTTTGGTTTTTGTATCGTGTTCAATAAAGTTTCTATTACTAATATTATTATATTAAATACACTTCCAAAATGCCACCATAGTTTTTCGTCTGCAAAAATAACTTTGTTCTTCATAGTGTCTGTATGAATGACAAAGTTATATGAAGCGTGCGTGCGTAGAAAATGTGCTATAGCTCTGAAACTGCTAAATATATTTCGTTCAAACAAATTTTCGTTGAAAGTTTTTATTAAGACCTCAAGATATCTTTATAAGATAAAAATATATCTACAGCATATATTTTTATTAAATTTTTCACTCTCTTATTTCAAAAGTTAGATTTGGCCATTTTAGAAGTGTACATCTTTCAAACGGTTGACTTTGAAAAAAAATCGTTTTAGAAACCTCAATGTAATTTTTAAAGACCTATCTATAGATACCCCACACGTATAGGCTTGATAAAAAAAATCAGTTTCAGTTCCAGGTATTGGGGGAGCCCCCCCTTAATATATATATTTTTTATTTTTGTGTAGAAACCGTAAAGCGGTTTACAGAATACATCTACCTACCAAGTTTCAACTGTGTAATCCTCATAGTTTTGGAATAAAGTGGCTGTGACATACATCGGCCATGACGAATCTATAAGGGTTCCCTATTTTGCCATTAGGCTACGGAACCCTAAAAAAGGCATATGATCCACAATTGAACAACGAGCAATCCATATTCCTGTTGGATTGACCAGGGACCCGGAATTTTCACAAACCGTTTAGAAGCATCGAGAATGACATGCAAACGAAGTTACAGCCTGCTGTAGTATTTTAAATTACATGAGTACCGATCTGGAGCAATTCCAAAATGGACCTGCCTGCGTTAGTGAATATCTATCTATCTGTTAAATATTTGACGGATAAAGCTGTATTTTTTGGTAAACATTCTAATGTCTAACAAAAGTGGTCTCGACCTGAAATTAGACCACATAATACAAGAAAGAGGTACTCTTTCTGTGTTCTGTGAATTAGACAGTTGATACCTGATACTGTCTCCTTTGTCTTTTTTTATGAACAACGGAGAGAATCTTAGCCTTCATCATACCTGATGGTATTAATAAGGCAGAAGATGGAAGCGAGCCTCTCCCGGAATCCTCAATCACTGAGGGACTGGCTATCTTATCTCTAACTGCCGGAACACAACAATGCTGAAAAACATTGTTTTTATGACATCAGACTTAAATAAGATGGTAGTAGCTAGCAAGGCGGACTTACAAGAAATCCTACCACCAACCAAACCGAATACTATTAAAACCTAATTTTCATCAACCATCGAAATATAAATCCAGACACACCAAATCAAAAGACGAACATAAAATCTAATGTAGGAATTTAAATTCAAAACTAGAATACGAGCATACCAAGATTACCATGATAACAAACTATAATAAAAAGGATTATATTATTAACTATCGATAATAATCTATTAACATAAAACACCGCTGCTTATCGTTTTAATACTCTTACGAAACCAATAATGTGTAATAATCCCATATCTCTTATATGTACAAGTTTTGAGATAGCTACTTGCCAAAGTAATTAGAGTTACCTAGTTTAGCTCGTGTTATCTTCGAAAATCCTGTTTTACAAGACTAAGCATCTACTTGTATTATGATACAAACAAAAGTAGCTCTGTATGTCTGTGTTTCTTTCGTGTTTCACTCCTGAATTTAATAAACTTCGAGACTTTGTTTGTATTGGTACAGATGGATAGATATATATACCTCTCTACGAGTACCTAACTATCCCTATACCAATTACATCAATTTCTACGACTCTAATAGTATCTCTATCCAAAATATATAAAGAGGAGAGATTAAATTGTTTGTTTGCTTTGAATAGGCTTCGAAACACTGAACGGATTTGGATGAAATTTGATAAACATAGCAGATAGCCTGGTTATGAAAATAGGATACTTTTTATCCCGATATTCCCACGGAAACGGGAACCACGCTGGTGAAACCGCGAGCGGCCGCTAGTAAAAACATAATGGGATAATATTAAAAACGGAGGCTCTATAGGTCACTAGTGATTGAATCATTAGGGTCCCAACTAATTAAAACCAAATCTTTACTTTTTGTTTTTTTTCTAACAAACTTAATCTTGAATTCAATATAATGCAAACAACAGTACCGCTCAACTTTTTCGGAGCTACTCGGAACGTCTTTTTGACAATTTATGTGTCGGTTGATAGAAAAATAATATTGTCTTACTTACTTACTATCGTAATTCATGAATCCACGTAGGTATTGTTTTCTTATTGGAGTGTTTTTTGCACTCAAAGCCATTTTCACATTGAAGTACAAATTGTGTAAATGAATCCAATTCGATTACTTAAATTAAAATTAATTTAAACTGAAACCAAAGAAATTTCCATGACAATATTCTGACTTTACTAATCAAAATTATTCTTTTGAATTTACACTATTTAAACACTATGATCTACTTTATAAAAAGATCATAAAGTAAAAAGCGTAGAATCCATGGATTTAACAGGTACTACGTACTTGTACTTAATAATTCCATGGCTGAATCTACTTGGTACAAAGAGTATAATTGGTATTGATTGACATGACAATACATGTCATGCATGATGGATAAAATTATAAACAGATAACTGTCATTGCGATGTTTAATAATAAACTAATTTTATTTAATTTATAACAGAGATTTTAAGCTATGGGAAGTAGCGGGGGCTGTTGCTATTCAAGGAGTTAAAGGTAAATTTTCTGATGGATAGTGATATCATGATGTTTTGCGGTAAGTTTTTTGTTGTCCCCTGTACCACGATTAGTTCGCAACGTTAGCGATAATATCGTTTTGCAATACTACACTGATTATGAATCTTAACTTTAAATTTTTATTGTGAGTAATGCATGGGTTTTGATTTGCTGAAATCTTTTCAGAATAAATACTAATACTCTAGAGAGTCTGTATTTTCAATATTTTCCCCGGTTATAGGCCCCACGCGGTATAGAGTCGTAGAGGATATATTACTAAAACCTACACGTGGATTTTGTTGAATTTATAAGCTTTTTTATGAAATAAATAAACTGCATAACTAGCAACCGCCTTTAACTTTAACCGACTCTGTGGTCTAGTGTTAACAACCACCGGTATCAGACCCAGTGGTCCCGGGTTTCGATTCCAAGCGGGGGTACATATTGTATTCGGTTTGGTTGGTGGTAGGACTTGTTGTAAGTCAGCCTGGCTAACTACAACAATCTCATCTGAGTCTGACTCCATAACAACAATGTTTTCAGCATTGTTGTGTTCCGGCAGTTAGAGATAAGATAGCCAGTTCCTCAGTGACTGAGGGTTCCGGGAGAGGCTCGCTTCCATCTTCAGCCTTATCAATACATAACATCAGGTATGATGAAGGCTAAGAGTTTCCCCGTTATTCTTTAAAAAAAAACTAAATGCAGTATTATTCAATTAGCTTCTATAATTTAAATTTAAAATTTTCCTGAAATTTAGTTTCCACAACTTAAGACAATTTTTTTATGATTTAATTACAAATGTCTAGTTTTCAGTGTACTTGTAGTAAAAGACGATATTACTTCATACTTCATTTCTACCAAATTTCATAGTTCTTGTTTAATATGTATTTCATAGTTCTAGATCAACGGAAAGTATCCAATAAATTTTGATTCCCTTGCTTGACAATGTCGAAGTATACGTTTTTGCAGCATAAATGGCCCTACCTTTAAATAATAAATAAATATAATAATAAATATTTGCATACAATCACACCAATTATCTAGCCCACGTTAAGTATTTAATTCTAAGTAGTTAATTCATAAAGAACTTGTGTTATGGATACTAGATAACGGATAAACTTACTTATATACTTTTTTTTTGTAAATACATACAAGGGATGGAGGGCGGCTGATATGTGCCCAGGCGTGCGATGATGGGCAGAGCATGTCTACCGCCAAGTGCCATTGGTACGTCCACGCCGTACATCCCGGTAATGCACGGATCTTTAACAGGCATCGCACAGTACTATCTGCCCTGTGATCCGAGTAGCTAAAGTCAATGGCGCTATCCCGTCAGTTAACTCCAAAACGACGGGAGATTCCCTTACCCGCTTTCCCATGCTCCAAACCTCCAACATCCCCTCCTCTAACCTATTTCCCTTCTTAACTCCCTTCCTCTCCTACCTCCCCAATCCAAGGTGTCAGTCGAACCGTGCCGAGGGATGCGTGGCCAAGGGGGTGCTTGGTCTTAGACGGTGGCTCTCCAGTGAGATGGTAATCCTGGAGTAGTAATTTGCCTTACCCGGGCAAGCGGGGCTCTGCTCGGGTGGACTTGTTAATTCCCTTGCTACTCGTGGGACCTGCATGGAACCGAACAATATAGAAAATAATCTTCTCTCTCCGGACGATATTGAACGCCCGGAACCATTAAGCAGTCCAACTGCTTCTCTTCCCGACTTGTCGGAACTTTTACTCGAGTCCGAGGGCGACTCCCAAGTCCCCTTGGACGACGAACCAATCCTCCCACAGCCAATGTCTGGCAATAAGGGCGAGAGTCCAGCTAAGCAGGACTCAAACGCACAGCCAGTGACAAACGCGAACTCGGGAGTAACCAAAATCAAGCTTCCAGGAGCGGCGCGTGACGTCTGAAGCGACTCAAGGCAAGAGGTATGGAGCCCAGTGAGGCATACAAACTCTGCATTGAGCGTCTCGTGACGAACAAAACGCACGCCCACGGGAATGGTTCTTTGGGTTACCTTCTGACAGGAGGCCGGTTAAGCGGACTCGGTCTGAGGATGAGTCTCCAAAGGACCAAGCCAAAAAGTCTTCACGGGTGGGTGATGGCTCGGTGGCAGGGGCGCAACAAACGACCCGCGTCGAGCCGTCTGCATCACAGGAGCCGGTAGCCGGACCTTCGAATGCGGATAAGTCGAAGACTTTTAAGGACGCTCTTATGTTCATCCGCGTAGGGATCCGTAATAAGGAACCAATGTCGGATGAACAATTGGGCCTAGTCAAGGATGCTATCCTTAGGGCGGTTCTCGACGACCCTGCTAAGAAAGGCCCGCAATTTGCAAGTTGCACTTTCAAGCCGGGCTGGCTGCAAATTGTTCTCAAAAACGATTTCAGTCAGCAGTGGCTTGTAAAGCATATAGGGAATATCAAACCCTGGCCGGAGGCGGAACTCTCGCTCTTAAGCGAAAAAGATCTGCCAAAAGCAAAGGTTGGTATTCTCTTCATACCAATATCCGAGGCCAAATCTGTTAAGGACGCCCTAAGTCTCCTGCAGAAGCAAAACGCCCTAAGTACCGACTTATGGAAGGTCCTACGCACGAAGAGCGAAAGGGAAGGTTTCACCGTCGCCCTTTCAATCGACGATGCGTCCATAGAGGACCTCCGTAAGCTGGACTTCAGGCCGGGGCTCGGATTTAAGTCGGTTCACATTCGCATCCGGGGCGAAAATACGTCAGAGTCTGCGAGTGTGACGCAAAGGGCGGAACCAAGTCCATCGGGACTTAAGCTGTCCACTTCACACTTCCCTCCAAAAGCGGGACCGAAAGTCCTGGGATCCGGGGTCACGGCGAAGAGCAAAAACGCTCCTCCTAGGGCCAGGGACCAGGGCATAAGGAACCACCCTCGCGGAGCACCACCACCGAAAGGGGCTAAAGGCCCCAATCGATCTGAAGGGGCGAGAACTACCGGGCCTAAAACGGACTCTAAAGTCCCAAGGCAAGGTGGTTCTAAGAACGCCTCTTAAATTAAATTACACTACACAAAAAACACATTAATAAACTCACACAAAGCACACACTACACAATTACCCGAACACAGCATAACACTAACACACACGTGGTACAAATAAACTTGCACCACGCCAGAGCCGCTACGGCGGTTCTGGAAAACCTCTTCACAGAAAAGAACATTCACATCGCTCTAATCCAGGAGCCGTGGCTGACTAATAGCAACACGGTGTCTGGACTCGGCTCTGCAGGTAAGGTGGTTCACCACATCGGTGGAGTCAAGCCAAGAGCATGTATCCTTTTCAAGAATAATATTGACTTCTTGTGTATACCAGGGCTATGCAACGATGACATGATGGCGGCCTTTGTTCAAGTCAAGAGCGGAAGCGGACGCCTCATCGTATGCTCTGCATATCTGGACGGCGCAAAAAACAACCCATCTGAAGAACTGGCGAAAGTGGTCGAATACGCAAACGAACACAACGCCGATCTTTTGATTGGATGTGACGCTAACGCCCACCACACCAACTGGGGCAGCACTGACATCAACGAGAGAGGTGAGCTGCTTCATGATTTTATTCTAACCAATCGCCTGCAAATAGTCAACAAGGGCTGTAAACCGACCTTCGTGACTAAAACCAGGCGGGAGGTTCTTGATGTTACTCTCGCTACTAATAATCTTTCTAGGTTAATTAACGACTGGCACGTAAGTGATGAGACATCTATGTCTGATCATCGACTTATCAGATTTGAACTTAATACATCTAACATGTATGAAACCATTACCTTTAGGGATGCTAAAGCTACTGACTGGGACTTATACAGACAAAAGCTCCAAGAGAAGCTACAGAACATACCTAAACACATACGTTCGATTGAAACTCTAGAATACGCTGTAGATCAAGTTACCGAAGCCATTACAGCCTCTTATGAAGAGAGCTGCCCTCTAAGAACTGTCAGGGACAAAAGAGTATCATGGTGGAATAAAAAGCTCGATGTCCTGAGAGAAGAATCGCGTAGACTATTCAATAAGGCTAAATCCACGAATCAGTGGAGTCGGTATCTCAAAGCCTTAACTGAATACAATAAAGAACTACGGAAGGCGAAAAGACTTTCATGGAGGAAATTCTGCGAGGAGATCACCAAGGTCCCACAAGGAGCTAGAATCCATAAAGTCTTAGCCAAATCGCCTACCAACCAACTGGGTCTTCTAAAGAAACCAGATGGTACTTTCACCAAAACAGCGGAAGAGACCCTAGATCTCCTGGCGTCTACACACTTCCCGGGATCGGTGCTAACATCAGAGACTAATGGACTGAATGTTACCCACAAACGCCTCTCCAGACCCACCAATGAAGACTGGAGAAGGGCAGCGAGGAACTTCAGGCCAAACAGCATTGAATGGGCAATTGACTCTTTTAAGCCTATAAAATCTGCAGGTGAGGATGATATCTTTCCAGCTCTTCTACAGCAAGGGAAGGATATACTCATCCCCACCCTAATTAAAATCTTTAGAGCGAGCTACGCATGGGGATACATACCAGAAAAGTGGACTAAGGTCAAAGTCCGTTTCATCCCGAAGGCTGGCAAGAGGGACTACTCACAACCAAAGTCCTTTAGGCCAATAAGCCTCACCTCTTTCCTACTAAAAAGTATGGAAAAGGTCATCGATGAATGTATTAGAGATGGGCCTCTTCGGGCACGTCCTCTGCACTCAAAGCAACACGCTTACCAAAAAGGAAAATCCACTGAGACCGCTCTGCTTGAACTCACAGACAGGATAGAAAGGGCTCTGGAGGACAAGCAAATAGCTCTCTGTGCTTTCCTTGACATTGAAGGAGCATTCGATAACGTCACTATTCACGCTCTCTCCAGAGGAATGAGGGCTAAAGGAATTGACGAAACAACTACCCGTTGGATCGAATCTATGCTTCTCAATAGAACTATCAGTGTAAGTTTACACGGAACCACAAAAGGCTTTAAGATAACTAAAGGCTGCCCTCAAGGAGGCGTACTATCACCCCTACTGTGGTCGCTAGTTATTGACCAGTTGCTGGTCGAAGCCTCGAATAAAGATTTAGACATACAGGGCTATGCAGACGACGTGGTGGCTTGCGTTGTCGGCCCCTGTCAGAGCACTGTATCATGCTTACTCCAAAAATCTCTAAACATCATCAGCAAATGGTGCGCAGAGAATAATTTGTCAGTAAACCCTAGCAAAACCACAATAGTCCCATTTACGAGGAAGCGCAAGTTAGAAAAACTTATAACGCCCACTTTAAGCGGGACTCCCATTCCATTTTCCAAAGAAGTCAAATATTTGGGCGTTACTTTCGACCAAACACTGACTTGGAATTCGCACATCAGTAATGTGATCCAAAAGGCTAAAATAGCCTTAGGGATTTGTTATCGCTTAGCAGGGACGAAATGGGGTTTAAACCCCAAAATCGCTCTATGGCTGTACACCGCTATAGTCAGGCCGACGATAACGTACGTCTGCGTAGTTTGGTGGAAAAAAGCTACCCAAGCGACAATTATAAACAAGCTCAATAGCGTGCAGAGATTAGCATGCCTTATGGCAACGGGTGCCATGTCTACCACCCCAGGAGCTGCATTAAATGCCCTGCTAAACCTACCGCCCCTTCACCTATTTATTGCAAAGGAGGCGAAAGCGGGTATGCACAGAATACGCAACACTGGCAAGACCAAATGGCATTCTCAAGCACTGAGATCTTTACAGGAATCTATGCTTGAGCTCGATCTGCTATCGATGACGACGGATGTCATGCTCCCACTGTGCAATTTCACCAGAAATTTCTCGGTGGAAATACCAAGCAGAGAAGAGTGTTCTGAGGATCACTATTCCTGCAAGGCTGGAAGTCTGGTTTGGTTTACAGACGGCTCCAAAATGGGTGAAAATGTAGGATGTGGAATATTCGGCGTGAGTCCCAGAGTCAGTAAAAGTTTGAATCTAGGCAAACACGCCACAATATTCCAAGCGGAGGTTTACGCCATTATAGAATGTGCGGAAGTCAACCGTCAACGAAACTACACAAACCAATCAATCTTTATTTTCTCAGATAGTCAAGCAGCGCTAAACGCCATAAACTCGAATACCATAAATTCGAAACTGGTGAAAGACTGCGTCAATAAATTAAATGAACTGGGTCAAAGGAATAAAGTTATTCTGAAATGGGTACCAGGTCATTCGGGAGTCGTTGGCAATGAAAAAGCTGATGAACTTGCAAGGAAGGGGGCTCAGGGACTACAGATGGGCCCGGAACCTTTCTGTGGCATCTCAAAGAACCAGGCCATGCAACTGCTTAAGGACAACCTTCTTGACGAAGCAAAAAAATACTGGCTTAACCAACCGGGATTACTGCACGCCAAGTCCCTTATAGAAGGATACTCGCTAAAGCGAACTGCAGAACTTTTAGAGCTCAGCAGGACGAACATCTGTGCGATTGTCAGAGCCTTAACCGGACACTGCAAATTAAACAGGCACCAATTTCACATGAAGTTGAGTGATACTGATATTTGCCGCTACTGTAAACAGGAGAGGGAGACACCAAAGCACCTTCTGTGTGACTGCGGGCCATTTATGCACAAACGCAGTATTCACCTGGGTCGACACATTATCGACCCAGTGGAACTAAAATCTCTAAAAGCTAGGAAGATTCTTGACTTTCTTGAAGCAACCGGGCTAAAAGAGGTGTAAAGTTTCGTATCAAGAGTTAAATTAAAGATGAGTGGACTGTATAACAAATGTATGTAAGAAAATAAATACAGGATTTTAGCCCGACAATAGGATGCGTACGCGCGTAGGTCACACAGCGGTCGAGAGTGACGTGGGACGCTGTGTGGTTGCTCGGCGACCGTCGCGCCGCGCCGTCTGCCGTCGGAACCCTTCCTCCTGCCCTCATGCCCCGGGTTCGTCCGGGCTGGTGTTGTCATCATAGCATGACCATACTCCCCGCATTGAAGTATCAACTTCAACATTGGTTGGTAGCGGGCAGATGGTGTTGAAGGCCCTCCGGATTACACCCTTCCTCGTTTTGATGTCGGCAACACGAGCCACGCCATCCTGCCCAGGTAGAACGCGAAGAATGCGACCGAGAGGCCACAGCAGTGGGGGCGCCGTAGCGTCCTTGACTATGACGAGAGCTCCCTCCTTCAGCTCGCCCTTGGATGCTCGCCACTTTGTTTTTGCCTGAAGCCACAAGACATATTCTTTGTGAAAACGTGTCCAGAAATGCTGTTTAAGAGCTTCGATGCGTTGGAAGCGGGGAAGCGAAGCGATCCTTCTGTCCACCAGTTGCGGATGAGGCAATGCAACGAGAGATCGTCCAATGAGGAAATGAGCTGGGGAGAGAAAGGAAAGGTCTAAAGGGTCATTGGATAAAGGGGTAATGGGTCGAGAATTTAGTATAGCCTCGATCTGTATCAGAAGAGTCGCCATCTCTTCAAAGTCTAGGTGTGTCAGCTCTAACACGCGACGAAGGTGATGTTTAACTGATTTTACAGCCGACTCCCATAGACCACCGAAATGTGGGGTATAAGCTGGGATGAAAGAAAAGTTGATACCTTGGTCAGCTAGGTGCGATGATAACGAAGGGGTTTTCAATAATCTGGATAGTTCGTTAAAAGTGCCTATAAATGTTGTACCATTATCCGAGAACATGTTCTGCGGCTTCCCCCGGCGTGCTATAAAGCGACTTAGAGCTGCAATGTAAGCTTCTTTGGTGAGGTCTGAGACAAGCTCAAGATGCAGCGCCTTGGTGGCTAAACAAACAAAGACACAAATATAAGATTTTATAAGTTTGCAGCCTCTACCTTTCCGGTCTGCAATCAGCACAGGCCCAGCATAGTCAACACCCGATTCAAGGAATGGATACTCTAAGTGTATTCTATTGCTAGGTAGGTTACCCATAATTGGTTGTATTGTTTGGCCCTTGAAACGAGAGCATTTGACACATGAGTGCACTATCCGCTTAGCTAGCCTAGTTCCTCCTAAAGGCCAATAATTGTGCCTTGCTGTAGCTAGTAAAAGCTGGGGACCTGCGTGCATATAAGATAAATGTAAAAAATTGAAAATAAGTTGCGACAATCGATGCTTGCTACAAATGAGAATGGGATGCTTAACGTCGTAATCGTAGTAAGAATTACTAAGCCTACCCCCCACTCTGATAAGATTATCAGGATCTATAAATGGCGACAAAGGTAAGAGTCTATTTTTGGAAGGCAAAGGTTTGTTTTCCATGAGCAACTGACACTCTACTGGAAATGATTCCCGCTGAGCCACTTGTAATAGTTTTGTTGTGGCCGTTTTAAGTTCGGAAACTGACAAAAATCCAGTAAGTTTTGTA
This sequence comes from Chrysoteuchia culmella, assembly GCA_910589605.1. Classification (NCBI taxonomy): domain Eukaryota; kingdom Metazoa; phylum Arthropoda; class Insecta; order Lepidoptera; family Crambidae; genus Chrysoteuchia; species Chrysoteuchia culmella. Next base: position 18,063,782 of record OU342653.1, read on the forward strand.
TTGTTTTTAGAAATATTATTAATAAATCTTAGAATAAATGCAGTAATACGTTTTAATTTACTAAAGTTAGATGTTTTTTGTATTAAATTAGATAATAAGTTAGAATTTTCTTCAATGTCTTTTATTTTTATGTGATAATTTACTATTTCTGGTAACTCTATTTTATTTTCTTGATTTGGTTTGTCAGGCCAATGATATGAATCTAGTTTTAAGAAAGTAGGACCTGACCACCACAGTTCAGTGTCTCCTATTAATTTTGCACTTAACCCCCGAGAAACAAGATCGGCAGGATTTTGCTTCGATGGTACGTAGCGCCAACCATCAGAGATATCTTGTATCTCTGTGACACGATGACGTACAAAAGGTTTCAGTTGACTACCTGAAGATGAAAGCCAACCCAGCACAATCATAGAGTCAGTCCAATACACACGAGCGCTATGTTCAAAGGTAACAGACGAAACAACCTTCGCACACAATCTTGCTCCCATTAGGGCCGCACAGAGCTCTAAACGCGGAATAGTCGTCGCTTTGATAGGTGCTACCTTACTTTTAGACGCTAAAAGACGGACGCTGACTGTACCATCAGAGGCCACGCTTCGTATATAAACGCACGCACCGTATGCTTTTTCGGAAGCATCTGTAAATATATGTATTTCGTTGGTAATGGATTTTACTTTGATGCATCTTGGAATTTGTAAATTATTTAAATGTGGTAAAGATTGAGAAAATTCTATAAATTGTTTAGCTATATTAAGTGGTACCGTTTCATCCCATGAACATTTTAAAATCCATAATTGTTGCATCAGTAATTTCGCTTCAACGACACAAGGCGATACAAGACCAAGTGGGTCGAACACTTGGGAAATTGCTGACAATATGGCTCGTTTTGTAATTTTATCTGGTATATTTAATCTTATTGAAAAATTTAAAATGTCTTTCGAGCACACCCAATTGAGACCTAATGTCTTTGCTGCCTCTTTTGCCCCAAAATCGACGCTACCTACAGAGTCGTACTGTGCACCAATAGAGCTAAGTATGTGTTCGTTATTAGAATGCCACTTTCTAAGTCGAAATTTGGCCGTTTCAAGTGCAGTAGTTACGCCTTTACACAGCTCTATTGTTGACTCTATCGACTCTCCGCCACTGATGTAATCATCGACATAGAAGTCGTGACAAATGGCTCTACTCACGGCTGGATCAGGAGAGTCGTACCCTAACTGAGAAAGGCATCTGGTAGCTAAGTACGGTGCGGATGCTGTCCCGTATGTCACCGTATTGAGGGTGTAAGTTTTAAGAGGGTGGGAGGAATCGAACCTCCACAATATGCATTGCAGCGGACGTTGTACCTCGTCTATTTTAATTTGTCGGTACATCTTTTCACAATCTGCTGAAACGACATACTGATGTTGCCTGAATCGGATTAAAATTGCGATGATGTCGTCTTGTACTGTTGGCCCAACACGTTGTATGTCATTAAGTGACTTACCTGAAGACGTGTTGGCCGAAGCATCAAAGACCACCCGTAATTTGGTGGTAGAGCTGTGCTCTCTAAAAACTCCGTGATGCGGAAGAAAACAGTACGTAGTATTAGGCTGCTTAGACAATGTTTCAGACATATGTCCTAACTCTATGTACTCTCTCATGAAGTCAACATAGAGACGCTTCATGTTTGGGTCTCTATCTAAGCGGCGTTCAAGAGAGAAGAACCTACGTTGTGCCATGGCTAAAGAATCCCCTAACTCCTCAGGTGACTCCTTTAGAGGCATAAAGACCACGAATCGTCCATCTTGGTCACGATAAGTGGTGTCTAAAAAAGATTTCTCACATGCATGCTCATTTGTTGTGAGTTCATGTTTAGTGGGTATCGAGTCCAATTCCCAGAAACGCGATAAATCAAAAGGCAAATTATTATCACTACTGGTGAACAAACACACATGACCCTTTGGTCCCGGCTGATAGATGGCACCTGAAACTAACCATCCAAACCTAGTTTCAAATAAGACCGGTTTACGTTTACCTAATTCTATGCGATTTGTACCGATCACCCTCCAAAAGACGTCCGCACCTACTAAGATATCGATGGTTGACGGTACGTTGAACGTTGGATCGGCTAAGCAAATGCCAGATGGTAAATCTAAGTTTTGTACGTTTATATACGAATTTGGTAATAAAGAAGTTATGCGAGGTAAAACGAAGCAGTCAACGTCCGTCCTATAGCAGCCATTATAAGACTCCAATGTAAGAGAGCAAGACTGTGAACTGTTTGACGTTTGATTGTTTATGCCTGTTACCTTCGAACTTGTATGATGAGTTGGAAGACACAGCCTGTTGCAGAGCTCCTGCGTGACAAAGTTGCCCGTACTGCCGTTGTCAAGCAAAATTCTAGCGGCATGCGGCTTACCAAGCTTGTCAAAGACTTTGACTAGCGCTGTGGAAAGTAATGTATTGTGTGCATTAGTACTGTCTCCAGAATGCTCGGCTGAAAGTACTATGCTTTCATGTGAGATAGTTTCCGAAGGCAGGTCAACATGCAATAAGGTATTGTGCTTTTTGTTGCAATATTTACAATGAGTTAATTTACAGTTTTGCTCATTATGACCAAATCTTAAGCAATTAAGACAAACTTTGAATTCTTTGGCCTTTTGTATGCGTAGTTCTATAGATAATTTGCGAAATGAGTCACAAGTAAATAATTGGTGCCCTTTATGACATAAAGGACAAGAAAATGCTTTAGGTTTTGGAGTAAAATTCGAAATAACAAAACTTTTGGGTTTTTGTACAGCTTGATTTTCTAATTTACCTTTTGTGTTACGTGCTTCCTCTAAGGTCTCCAAAAGGTCAGCCCTGTTTGTTAAAAAGGTTAAAAATATTTCTAAGGTAGGTGGGTCACTACGATTATTACGGTACTCCTCCCATTCTCGATTTGTGACGCTATCCAGTTTTGTTGACATCATGTAAATGATCAATGTGTCCCAATGCTGTGTGGGTTGGTCAAGGGTTGCTAAAGCTCGAAGATTTTTATTTGTGACGTCGACTATGTAACGTAAAGCTTTACTCGACTCCTTTTGGATTGAGTTGACATTAAAAAGCGATTGCACATGATTATTTACAAGAAGACGTTTATTGTTGTATCTTTTACACAACAATTCCCAAGCAGAAGCATAATTATTGGCTTTGAAGTCTAAGCTTTTGATGATTAAAGCTGCACTGCCTTGCAAACAAGCCCGAAGATAGTGAAACTTATTTATGTTGTCAATGCTGTCATTCGAGTGAATAATAGAAATAAATGTATCGCGAAACTCAAGCCAGTGCTGATAGTTCCCGTTGAAAGAGGGCAATTCTATTTTTGGAAGCCTTACAAAATTGTTGTGTCTTTGGTTGTGAACATCCATTGAGCTTACCTCAGCCACATTACTGGCCGCATATGGAAAAGCCACAGAAGACGCCTCGCACAACGCCTTGGCTACTCCGACCACGTCGTAGTACTGGCTCTCGAAAGCTTCCCTCTCCTGGTAACGCACTTCAGGATCCTCGGAAAGTTCCTCGATCTGCCCCTGGAGAACATCGAAATCAGAGTATAGATCTTCTATTTTCTCAAGACGAGTTTTAAGCTCGCTAATATTGGAGGCACTTAGTTTGTCTACAGTGCAATCTTTCACTACTTTTATATAATTGCAAAAGCTTGTAAGTTTACTTTTAAATGTGCCTCGTTTTTTAATTAATAATGCAATTTTAGCTTCTACTGATTTACTTTCTGCCATTTTTTAGTTTAATTTAAGTTAAGTTATTTGTAATTATTTTGTTTAAAAAAGATTTGTATGTAAAATTACTATAAAAAATCTACTTAAGTATTGTTGTTTGTGCAAAATACTGTTAATAAATCAATTTATAATGATACTATGTATGCAAAAGTATGCTGAAAGGCAAGAAAACATGAAAAAATATGATTAATTTATAAGAAAAAGAAACAATTATATGAATAATAATCACTACACTACGTAAAAGCAATAAAAATGTAAAGATACACCTTTGCTGTTGTTTTCTCAGCAGGCGCTAGTCGGATCACAAACACCCGTTGTGGGATGTGGACTACCGACCTAAAAATAAAAAATAAATTAGCACAATGTTTAAAGGTTTTCTAATGTTAGTAATGCTAATACGTAATTGCAAAGCACTACTACTAACTACTGTTAATTACTATAAGCAACTACTTTGATTTTCTATGATTTTACTTTAAATATTTTTATGATTTTGAATAATTTAACTTTTAGTTTTTAATTTTATTCTATGTAAATAAATGTTCTAATGCGTTAACTACTTGTTGAAATTACTATGCAAAGCTTGACAAACACTTGACTATGAAAAAAAATTACGTTGTAAAATTCGAATTTACAGCGACTAAATTGACAAAAAATTCATTATAAATCACTAACTACAACTGATACAGATGAAACTATGATACCAATAATAGATGAGGTGATGTAAGAAGGTGAAAAATGAAAGAAAGAAGAAAGAAATTGGAACGATCTCACGGTTCTGGTGCGTAGATGCCAACTTATCCGATCTTCTTTTATGATTTCTTCTCGAAGTGAAGAATAAGACACTCGTCACAGTGCTGCAGTGATGATCTGCCGTCGCAATCTCGTTCGGAAGACTATTTTCTTATTGTGATTGCGCTGGAAACGCCTTGTAGATAGGTAGCTGGAACTCGTCGCTAACGGTACTCGGTACGTAACGGTTTCTTGCTTGAACAGCTGACCGACGCCGCCCGTCAATTTAAGTCGCGCGTTTTTTCGTCCGAACCAATATCCACAACACGTCCTAGGAAGGACCATGTAAAGTTTCGTATCAAGAGTTAAATTAAAGATGAGTGGACTGTATAACAAATGTATGTAAGAAAATAAATACAGGATTTTAGCCCGACAATAGGATGCGTACGCGCGTAGGTCACACAGCGGTCGTGAGGCGAGAGTGACGTGGGACGCTGTGTGGTTGCTCGGCGACCGTCGCGCCGCGCCGTCTGCCGTCGGAACCCTTCCTCCTGCCCTCATGCCCCGGGTTCGTCCGGGCTGGTGTTGTCATCATAGCATGACCAAGAGGTAATATATATAGGTGGCGAGTTACAATAGATCTCTTAGGTCGCAGTGACTACAGCCCTCAACAGGGCTGCAAAGCCCCTAGATCCTTAAATAATAATACATACTAAACACAAAAACCAAGACAAATAGACATGTTCATGAACACAAATATTTGTCTTGTCCGTGGATCGAACCTGGGACCTCTGGCGCAGAAGGCGGTGTTAGTACCCCTGTGCCAAACAGGTCGTCAACCTTTGTTAACGTTAATTTTGAAGTTTGATATTTTTACAGCTTCAAGAGATGGTTAACGTGAATGTATGATTTAGTTTCAACTCAATACGTCCACGCGTTCCCGAGTTTATTACGAAATTCAGTTTCCCAAACTAAAGACTATATTTATATAATATAATAACAAATATATAGTTTTTAGATTTTTCCCTGTATTTGTAGTAAATGGTGATACTACTTGCCAAATTTCATAGTTATAGGTCAAGGGAAAGTACCCTATGAATTTTGATTCCCTTGAGAGTGTCGAAATCGTTTTTTGCGACATAAAAGGTCTCTTTTTTCCGTTAATTTACAAGTTTGTTTTTTACCCCTTCAACTGACTGTTGATTTGAATATATTGTTTTAATTTCAACTCGATACCTCTACGCGTTCTCGAGGTAAACGAGGACAGGCGGACGGACGGAAGGACGTACGGACAACAAAGTGATCCTATAAGGGTTCCTTATTTTTCATTAGAGGTTCGGAACCCTAAAAAAATAACGAACCCTCGCTCAATAGGTAGAATGAGTACTAACTCGCACTCGGACCCATAAATATAAATAATATCATAATATTCTGTATCATTAAGTTAAATTTGAATAAATTTAATATTTATCAATTGACTGGCGACTGACAATGGCCTTTAAAGTAGGCGGATATTGTCACAGGCGTTAATTAACTACGTACCCAGTCATGGCCATAATGAACCCCATATGGAGTAATTAATTAATTACGACATTAGTTACCACCATGTGTAGGGTTTGGAGTTTTGAAAGGAAAATCTGGTGCGATAATTGTTTTGTTATTTACTCTGTTAAATAAAGTATTGACGAAGCCAAAACTAGTAGATGGTTTAAAAACAATTAAGTACCTATTGTAGCTCTTGTTTTCATTTAGGTAATGTAGACAATAAAGCAATAAAAAATATTGTGTTTCTTTTCACAGTTAAAATAGATAGATAAGATAGATAAATCATTTATTTGCATCAGCATGCACACATAACAATACACAAACGAAATTTAAATTGACACAAACGAAATTGAAATAGATAAAAAAAAAATATTACAGACATTTTACACAAACATTACAAATTAACTTAAAATTACACATGACACACAAAAATTCGAACGATGTGTGCCGCAGCGATGCAAATGGGTGAAAACTCTGCGATACCTTTACTCAGAAAGTAAAGCGCTGAAATACATACTGACCGTATTTTTTAACGAAATCAAAATCACAAGTTTCTATAGATTGTATTTTAAGTATCCTCTGCTGAAAATGAAGATTTTCAGGAGTATTTTTTCGTATTAAGAAAATAAGCCATTTCGCAAACGCAAGGAAAAGTAAGTAGATTAGCATTATTCGTACCGTATCCTAAAGCAACAACGGAACCACTGTATATCTGCTTAGGTGGTTAGATTATGAATAACGTATAAATATGTTCATGATAATAAAAGCCACGGCCAGGAAATATAAAAGATTACTTAATAGTTCCACACTTTATTGTACCTACTCCTACTTACACTAACTTAAATAAAAATGAAGTTCACTTTAACTGACTTAGTTGCTCGAAATGACAACAATTTGCAGCAATATTTTATTTTTAGGTTATTGACTTTTTTTGGCTACGCACGTGTGCAATCCGTCGATAAGTGCTTATGTTTGGCCTATGATGCCAGTAAAATCGGACCATGTAAAATTATTGCTGTCAGTAAAAAAAGCTTGAGAAAAAAGTTTTTCTGACCTTTAAATAATAAATATAATAAATATTTCCATACAATCACACCAATTATCTAGCCCATGTTAAGTATCATGAAGAACTTGTGTTATGGATACTAGATAACGGATAAACATACTTATATACTTTTTTTTTTTTGTAAATACATACATAATATACATATTAAACACCCAGACCAAGACAAATAGACATGTTCATGCACACAAATATTAGTCTTGTCCGGGGATCGAACCCGGGACCTCTGGCGCAGAAGGTGGGGTTAGTACCCCTGCGCCAAACAGGTCGTCCTTTAACCTAGATAAGGTCAATTTAAAAAAATAATTATATCTTTCCGGCCGTCTACATTTGTTTTGTGATTTTTGAAGGCTGTAGGTGTTATACTCATGGCGCTGGATGGGAACATTAGAATGGATAATACGGGTCTTATATATATAGAGATATTATCGCTAACAAATAATATAATATAAATTATATTATCGGAAAAATATAGTCATCCCGTGACCACGGCAGCTGAAGAGGTGCCGAACCTTCGGGAAAATCAAAAAACCCCTAAAAAACCTAAAAATACGGACAATTACAACTTAGTTCGTGAAATATAGCGCGTTTGATATCCGTAAAATTTGTTTAATTTCAAATATAATATTTTTTTTTTATTGACCTTATCAAGGTCAGAAAAACTTTTTTCTCATGTAAGCTCAGTGAGTACACGTGCGTAGCACGCGCTTAAGTCTAGTTTATATATTTTCCGTGACGTTATTTCAGTCGAATAATTTCCATGATTCTTATCCAATAAATATACACAACTAGACTTAAAATTTTACGATAATTAAACTGTACTTACCTACCTACCTAAGTACTTCTTGACTATAAAAAGCTACATAATATCTTATGGTAAATTTTAAATAGAAAAATATTGGAAAAAATTTACTCGGCAACAAGTGAATTCTCAGACGGGAATCGAACCCGCGACCTTTGGAAATCCGGTCCAATGCTTCCCGTCTGAGAATTCACTTGTGGCCGAGTTAATTTTTTCCAATATTTTTCTATTTAAAATTTACCATAAGTATAAAAATAGCATTGAAAAATGCAAAAATTACTAAATCATAAAATACATAATATCTTTCTTTGCTTATTTAATTTAACACAATTAACTGAAATAAATAACTAGTTTTTTGTACTTACACTTAAATCGATGCCGTTCACAGTAAAACATCTGTAATGCTGAACTTTTTTAAGAGAATATCTGAAAAGTTTATTCACTTCAGTGCGTCTCAAGCCTAAGACGAGCGTTTTGTAGCACATTTTTATCACTTTAATTTTATTTTAAATAACCATTTAACTATTCTAGCAAACTATTTATCATTATGTTTGCACACAATTGGTCTTTACCGATATCGCACAGTTACTGATATGTGTATAGAACTCCAATGTTTATTAATTATGTTGTAATTCCTGATTTGATAAAGTATCTTCGCAATACAATATAATAGCTATACACTGTCCTGTAAGTACTCGTATCTTGCAAATACTGTATAGTTAATTTGTTAACGGTGAATTTTGTGATGTCTACACTACTGTACTTATTTAAATTTTAAAAAGTACTCTTTTCGCTTTGATCACTTTGTTAAGTATCTATACTGCAGTAACCTTAATTTCATAAAATAAATCAATCTTATGGGGCAAGCGTTAATTTCTAAAAAGTTTAAAACTCTTACGAGATGTTAATTAACGTTTACATCATACTGCTCGGTAACTAGGATTTACTAGTACGGTAAGAGGCTGTGTAAGTTGGCATGTGCAACACAGTGCATTGTTTAGATAGAACGTTCCATTTTCAAATCACTTTACAATTTAAGCATAGGGTGAACGCTTTAATTGTAAAGTACACTTTACCATTCAAACTATGTAAAAGTCCTTGGTGAACCATACTCGTTTCTTATAAAATGACGAAACTTTTTACTGAAAAACAATGAAAATGGCGGCATTTCGTTTCAGGGCTTCTACCGCGCAAGTGTCGTCGGCATCGCCATCGACTTCATTTGACAGATGGATGTGACATATCTATATATATAAAATTCAAAGTCCTGACTGACTGACTGACTGAGATATCAACTCACAGCCCAAAACGCTGAACCTAGAGACTTGAAATTTTGTACAGTGTATCCACTAAGAAAGGATTTTGGAAATTCCACCCCTAAAGGGGTTAAATAGGGGATGAATGTTTGTATGAAAGTCTGTCAGTTTTGAAGACAGGATCTTAAAATTATGTATTTAGGTTGTATTATTTGTTTAGGCGTTATTGAAAATTCCGCCCCCAAAGGGGTGAAAAGGGGGATGAACTTGAGAAACAAAAGTTCTTTATTTTCAAAGTAAAAGTCAGTTATTTGTTTTATTAGGCTTATGGTTGGAAATTAAATATTAACCTCTAAGGGGGTAAAAAGGGGTGAAAATATTAAAATCGATATGGGTGTCGTTATTGAGGTTTTATGGGATGTTGATTGCAAAAATGGCATCGATTTTGACGTCTAACGCGGTGGACATGAATTAACCCCAAGGTTCGAAAAAGGGGTTCAAATTTTGTATAAAAAAATATATAACAATAGACTTAGCGACTTTGATCGCAGGTACTTCAAGACGTGAAATACTTTTCCTTTCACACTTATCCTTGGACGAATTAACCACTGGATACGAAACCCGAGAAGAATGTATGGAAAAACGATCGAAAACTTCTTGCGGGGTGAGGAGCGATTACTATTGTCAAATAATGACAGTAGTGCTTGAAGTAATCGATAATTTTTTTATCGATAAGTAAGGAGTGAATGAATGAACCTAATTAGTTTAATAAATCATGTGTGTTTTAAAGAAATTAGTAAGTTAATTGTTTATTTTGCGGAAAACAATAAAAAGCACCTTATAATATGAAAATCTCATAAAAAATCCCTGAAATTCATAAAAACTATAAAATATGGTTTCCAATGCGTTTGTGTTTGGGTGTTTATTGTGAAAAATGGGGAGATGCATGCAACCTGATATTAAGTACTGATAAGACTTAAGATAGAAGCGCGCCTCTCCCGGAATCCTCAATCACTGAGGAACTGGCTATCTTACCTCTAACTGCCGGAACGGACTTAGATAAGATGGTAGTCCCTAGCCAGGCGGACATACAAATTACTTACTATCAATCAATCAATCAATCAATCAATCATTTATTAGTTCATAAGCATGGGTATTACAAGATTTCACATATAAAAAAGGTACAGCCATGATTCACCTTATGGTATATGAACATTACAATTTTAATTATTATTATAAATTAGTCATTATAATTCATTAGATTCATTAAATTACATTAGTCATTTCTTAAAATATATATATATATATATACAAAAATAAAGGGCTAGTAGATGTCAGTATTGAAATAATTATTTTTAACATTATTTAACATAGCATACGTAATTATATTTTGTCATCAAAAAAAGATCGTATGTCATAATAAGCTTTTTCAGCCAGAAAGCCATTGAGCGCACTTTTAAACCTATTATTGTTTTTAATCGATCTGATATTTAGCGGAATTTTATTATAGATTTTAGGTGCCATGCAATTTATACTCATTCTTCGGAGAAGGCTTTTACATCCATGAATTACTTTCAGTGTGCCTTGACGACGACTTCCGATAGTATTAGTTTCAAAGTGGGTTGGATTATTTCGGACAAAGTTTGCAATTTCGTATATATACATAGACGGCAGAGTGAGAATTTTATATTTGCGGAAGTACGGTTCACATGAGTCATCCTGCTTTAGTCCGAACATGGATCTAAGACATTTCTTTTGAGCTTTGAAGACACTTTGCCTGTCAGTCGTGTTAGCCCAAAACATAATTCCATATCTTAGTGTAGATGCAACATATCCGTGATAGGCTGTCAACAGCGTTTTAACACTGGCAATCTTCCTTAATTTATAAAGAGCATATGAAAATTGGTTTAATTTTTTAATTAAATTGTTAATATGCGGTTTCCATGTCAGCTTGTTATCTATAGTCAAACCTAGAAATTTAGTTGTATCTACTTCTTTAATTGAGTTTCCTAAATAGCTGATGTCAAAACTTAATAGATCGTTATTTCTCTGTTTAAAATTTATCAAATGTGTTTTCGTCAAATTTATTGTCAAATTATTTAATGTCAGCCACTTTATTAAAGATGTCAATGTATTGCTTATGTCTAATTGAATATTTTTAGCATAGTCATAGGTGAATAAAACAGTAATATCGTCAGCAAAAATGGTCATATGATGATTGGTTACGGCAGGTAAGTCATTTATATAAATAATAAAAAGGAGAGGACCTAGCACACTTCCTTGTGGTACACCATAGCACATTGGTCTCTCTTTTGATCTAAAAGTTTTGTTTTCACCAGTTTTCGCGTCAATTTTCGTTGTCTGTGTCATTTGCCTTCTATTAGTTAAGTAACTTTCAATTAGTTTTAGAGCGTTACCTCTTACACCATACTTTTCGAGTTTATAAAATAATGTTTTATGATGAATATTGTCAAATGCTTTAGTCATGTCCAGAAAAAGCGCTAGTGTAGGTTTTCGGTTGTCAACGTATTTCACGGTTTTTTCCAAAAAATCGTATAAAGCCATATTAATTGATTTATTTTTCCGAAAGCCATATTGATGTTTAGAAAATAAGTCATTCGTTTCAAAGTAATTATTTAATTTTTCATATATAATGTATTCTATTATTTTTGAAAATATAGAAATCAATGAAATAGGGCGATAGTTTTTCAAAAGCTTTTTGTCATCTTTTTTGAATATTGGAATAGTGATTGATAATTTTAATAAATCTGGAAATATTCCTTGTTCTAAACATAAATTTATAATGTGACACAATAAAGGAGCTATTAAATTCCCTACTGCTTTAATAATCTTAGTGCAGACATCATCAAACCCCACACTGTTAGTATTTTTAAGTGAGTTTATAGCTTTTAAGACATCTGAGGGTATAATAGGTGTCAAAAAAATTGAATTAGGTTGACTATGTGTAATATAATTACCTTTGGGCTTGACGTCCTCAACAATTTTTGAGGTATTTAAAAAAAAGTCGTTAAATGCATTGGCTATTTCAACTGGTTCATTAATCTCTCTATCATCATTATTCACAACACTGGTAATCTGTTCCCGAGGTAAGTTACTATTATACTTATTAATTATTTTCCATGTAGCTTGGGACTTATTTTTTGACTGTGTTATATAATAGTCATTTTGTGCCTTTTGAGTAAGATTTATTATTCTTTTGTATCGTCTACTATAATCATTAAAGAGTGTTTTATTGAATGATGTTGGACGTAGGCGATATTTCCATAGGAGATGACAGCGTTTTTTACTACAGGATTTTATGCCTTTAGAAATACATTTCGGTTTATTTAAAGTAGAGACTTTGACCTTGATTTGTGGGAAACAAAGATTATAAAAAAGTGTGAAAAGCTCGTGAAATGAATGAAATGCTTTATTTGGACAGCTTGTATTATATACTTCTGTAAAACACAGGCTTTTGATGCAGTTAATAAATTTCCTTATATTGTCAAAAGAAAAATCTCGACGGTAAGTATACCAGTGTTTTAGCCGACATGTTTTTTTTATAGGTATTTTAAGAGTTTGAGCAGAGTGGTCTGAGCATGCTAACTCTATAACTTCTCCTTTTGCACCACGAATATTATGAATTATGTTATCTAGACATGTTTTACTGCGAGGTCTGGTGGGTTCATGAAATTGGCATTTTGTGTTATACTTACATAGTAGCTGTTTGAAATCTCTATATATTTTTGTATTTTTGAGTACATCAATATTAAAGTCGCCGCACATTATTAATTTATAATTGTTCGTATGACTAAGGGAGCTTAATATATTTTCAAGTTTATTAAAAAACAGAGCTACTAATTCGGATTTTGACCGAGGAGGCCTGTAAATACATACTATGTAGAGCTTATGTTGTGCTATCTTTATTGCTGAACATTCAATCACACCAGGTATCGATTGCTCAACTACGCTGTTTACATTCTCGTATTCATGACAGTCCTTAATAAGAATACAAGACCCACCATTTCGTTGTTGTCTACAAAAATAGGACGCAAGTTTGTAATTGCATACTTTAAGGCGGTGCAGGTCACTATGTACCATGTTGTGTTCTGTTATACCTATAATATCTATTGGAGTATGAGCTTCACTTAAATTCTCTAAGTTAATCATTAAGTTATCAGATTTAGTGATAAGTCCGTCAATATTTTGATGGAGAATGTATAACGAGTTAAACACGAAAAAAATTGTCAGATGGATTGCAGTTCGATTTAGAATTACTCTCAATGGCTATATTGCAGTCAATTGTAATTTGTGAAGCTGTCAAAGGAAATAATTTAAAGTCAAAGTGCATTCGTTTCATTACTGACTGGAAAATGATTTGTAATCCAAACTTATTAACTTTACCTGTTATGTTTGAAAACATTTCATAAGTTAAGTTCACATTTGAATCGAAAAAATATGCATTATGGTGATTTTGTAATTCTACATATAGCAAACTATTAAATAATTCAATTTTATAATTATGTATTGGTGCTCCAATGATGTATGTCGGGGTACAGATTATCAAGTTGGTATAGTCAATTTCTTTAATTAAATTTCCAATTATATTTATTAGTTCAATACAGTTAGTATTTTTTATGTCAGCATCATCCAATGCGATTATACAGTAGTCATTCATAGTGAAGTTTAACAATTTGTCTTTTAGATTAGTCAGGAGTGTCTTAATTCTCACGTTAGGTAGTAGATAACGACAAAAGTTAAAATCAGTTGAAAATGTCTCTTCAACAAAGCGTAATGTGCACGAGTAATGTCTATTGCTTAAAATACATAATTTTCTCTTCTTATTACAGTTGGATCGTTCGGGTATTTTTTTAGGGCAGACAGATGAGGCTTGACTAGAGTTATTGAGGTTGCTAGTTGTTGTTTCTTGGCGTAGACTGCTGCATTCACACTCATTTTCTTCAGAAAAAAGGTTCTTCTTTGGGTCAACTATTGTGTTTGTTTCACGTTGCTCTGAGCGAGGTTTTAATGCCGTTGACGGAGTACTTCGCTTGTTTTGTTTCTTTTTCCTTCTTGATAATGGAGTATCACTAGATTGTTCGAAGCCGATCTTTTTGTAATTTTCTATAGCTGCGAGGCTTTTACTGAGATCCAACTTTAGACGATAGTTTTCTCCGTTTAAATTTTCTATCTCTTGGTGCGCGATTTTCAGCTGCTGGTTAGAACAATCTAGTTGCTCTGAAAGTAATTTGATTTTTTCGCATAGTTCCGTAATATTTAAAGATTCATTCAGAGAACCGTTAGGTAAACTCATCATTGTCGCGTCAAACATAGACTCTTTTGATAAGTCGGATAGTGACGAAGATCTGTTCGTTGGCCGAAAACGGCAATGAACTCGCTGGGTTATATTTTCCATATCTAGGTTGAATTCACAAGTGGTACTAATATTTTCTTCAGCCATTTTCGCTTTAATTAAATTATATTTTTATTAGAAGTTTGAAACTAGTTTTGATGAAGTATTAAGTTTTTTTTTTATATGTAATTATTTTATTTTGTCATTAAAAAAATAAATAAAAAAAAAATAAGTTAAAGTCCAAAACTAACAAAAAGTTCTTTAAAATAATCAAAAAGTCCTATCGGCACTTTTACTCAGGCCAAGTAGATTTGAACTCCGGTCAATAGGTGTTAGAAACCGTGATTGGTACCGTTAAGGCTATGAAGCGCTTATGAAACGCGACAAAATAAAGCAAGACTATTCGGTACTTCGATGTCGGGCCCATTCGGTGATTGTCGTAAGAGATCGCGGTTAGGCTTATCAACGATGTCAGCTGAGTCACAGCTGATTGTCAATTCACTGTTCACAGTAGGTTCGTTCAACGAAAATCGGCTTTAACTGCTCGCAATTATGATTTATAATCGTGCACTCTGGGTCACACTTCAAATAAAATTAACCGTTCATTATTTCTATTTTATCATAAAATTTCAATTAAACCACGTAATTGTTTTATATTTTAGCGTAACACTGTTCTGGAGATTGTTTGTATATATGAGGTGTTGTTATTATGTACGTTTTTAGTTTATTTACGTGATTATTCACTAACACTCTTTTTTCACTGTTTTTCACTGTTTTTTGTGGAATTAGTTGTTACTTTTCTGTTATAACACTTGTGCGTCGTATTTATAAAACACTTTTTACTTAAAACATATTCTTGAACATTTTCAGGATGATTTACTATTTTTAAACTGATTAAAAGTACAGAGCTCACTGTTAGCGTGACGGCAGCGCCATCTAGTACTAACACTCTTTAAGTGAGTAAAAAACATTAATATTTGGTTTATATAATAATATAATTCATTATTTACACTAACTTTTTATTCAATCACTTGAGCTTATTTATATAAAACAAAATATGGGTAATTAGTTCATTACAGAACCTTTGTATAGGACATACACAATAGCAACCCCTCCATTATTGTTTAAATTTAGAATCGATTGCAATCCCTTTCAAAGGTCAAATAGTTGTGGCGCAAAATCTCGTATAATATGTACCTTTCAAATGACAAATTTAAAGGGATAGTGATAGATAAAAATTAGACAATTAGCCCCCTGGGAGCTTCTCGCGCTATGACGTATCGTATTCGACATTTTTTTTTTGAAGCCAAAAATCTAAATACACTAAAACTTACTGTTAACACTATAGGTCCCGTAGTAGAAATAAATAGAATAAACTCCGTTACAATTAAAACTGTTTATTGCACCTTTTTTACACACATTGCAGACAAACAGGTAATAGTCTTATCGCTAGCGCGGACGGTCGCAGACTGCCGCGGCGTTTTAAGAGACGTTTCAAGTATAATGTTAATCAGATATTAAACTACCTGCGTAATGACAGAACAAAATCACAAATGAAATATGTGGGCTCGTCGTTAACATCCCCCACCCCAGTGCTGGGCTCAGCACTCATCAACCAGACTAATAGGAGCGACGCGCGCCACTGACCGCCGCCATACACCCGTTTTCGTTCTTACGTCGACAAGCCGGACACGGCCATCCTTACCTGGATAAACCTGTTCCACAATTCCCTTCCGCCAGGTATTACGAGGACTGTCGGGATCAACCACCAGGACAAGATCGCCCACCTGAATCGCCTTCTGCTCGCCCTTCCATTTCTTTCTAGGTAAAAGCTCCGGCAGTACCTCCTTCACCCATCTCCGCCAGTACATGTCGGCCAACCGCTGGGATTTACGCCACTGCTTTCTAAGAAACAGATCTGAGTCATCGAAGACACCGATAACAGGTAAGTTGGATGAGGAACCCAACAGAAAATGATTGGGGGTTAAGGTTTCGACGCTACCAGGCTCTACTGAAACGTGGGTAAGAGGTCGACTGTTAACTATGTTCTCGACTTCGAGCATAAGGGTACTCAACACTTCTTCTCTTGGAGCTCTCTCTTTCAATATAACCTGAAGCGACGTTTTGACGCTTCGTATCAATCGTTCCCATGCCCCACCCCAATGAGGACTGACAGGTGGGATAAAATTGAAAGTCATGCCATTGTGCATACCTTCGGCTTTAATTTTTTCCTCGTCCAGTGCCTGTATCGACTTCCTCAGCTCGTTATCAGCACCCCTTATGTTTGTGCCATTATCGGAGAAAAGTTTCAACGGCCAGCCCCGCCTGGACGCCATACGTCGAATAGCCATAATGAGGGAGTCAGTTGTCAATGAGGCTACTATTTCTACATGTATAGCGCGTACTGTTAAGCATGTAAAAAGAACTCCATACCGTTTTTCGCGGCGACGGCCAACAGTCACCTCCATGGGTCCAAACAAATCTAAACCGCAAAACGTAAAGGGACGTTGGTGATGCGCTAGCCGAGCGGGCGGCAAATCACCCATTAATGGAACCCGAGGAGTGGCCTTTCGTAAACGGCATAATAAACATCTACTCACAACGCTTTTAACAGTAGGTCTCAATCGCAATAACCAGTACTTTTGTTTTAACTCATTGACAACTGTTTCCTGGTTTCCATGCGCGAACTTGACATGATAGTGACGAGTTATCAGACGAGCCACTGGATGTTGACCATCAAGGATGAGAGGATGTCTGGTCTCATACGCAACATCAACAGCGGCATCGATGCGGCCGCCGACACGTAATAAACCACGCTCGTCTATAAAGGGGGTTAAACTTAGTAGCCGACTATTCGGTTGCAAGCATTTACCACCTTTTAAAGCAGCTATCTCAGTTGAAAAGGAGTCAGCCTGCGCTTGTTTTAGCTGTAAACACTCCGCTCGCAACATCAGGTCACAGTCTACGTCTATGGTTAATCCTTTAAGTTTATTAATAAACCGGAAAACCATAATTGTAGCTCCTAATAGTCGGCGCCATGACGATATATTGCTCGCATCAGGGATAGCCAAGCGGCTATCTGATGAGCATTGAATCATCATCACAAATCCTGATTCAACTTCCTTTGAATCTGGTTGTGTAATATCAGCGGGCCAAGACGCTTCGTTTTCATATAAAAATTTCGGCCCCGAAAACCATTCATTATGAAAAGAAACATGGTCAAAATAGTCACGTGTTCCCAAATCAGCGACATTTAATTTAGTTGGTATGTAACGCCATTCCTCACTACGCGTAAGTTCGTCAATTTCGCCGAGTCGATTAGCTTCGAATACTTTGTATTTACGTGTGTTGTTTCTAATCCAATAAACAACCGTAGTGGAATCGCACCAAAAGTGTCGCTTCACTGGCGCTAGTCTGTGTTCCTTTTCAATAGTACTAGCAAGTCTAGCAGCTAACACCGCTGCTTGAAGTTCCGCGCGGGGTATGGTTATCGGCTTCACCGGTAACACGCGGCATTTACTCGCTATAAACGAAACAAAGACCTTTCCGTTTTTAGTAACCCAACGCCAGTAAGCGACAGCACTCATTGCTTTGGAAGATGCGTCACTAAATACATGTAACTGTAGGTCGATATAATGGTCGCTGATTATAGAACACAACTCGGAATTCATAGCGCTCGTAGACGACACGTTCGCGTCGTAGCAACATTCGGAGCCGTAGCACTTACTCGTAGACGCTGACGTCACCGCAGGTGGCGGCGACGGTGGCGGCGGCGGGAGGGGGGCCGACTCCTGCGCTACGGCCGATTCGAAAACAGGTTTTTTATTTGGTGACTCATACGTATAACACCGAGGTATACGTAATTGAGATATTAACTGTAGCATATCAATCCATTTGCACCATTTGCTATAAACATCATCGGGAATAAAATCGTCCCAGTCGATATTTTTACGCCAAGTGTCTTGAAGCATAATTTTCCCTTGAATAGTAAACGGTGAAAGAAATCCTAAAACATCAAAGACGGACATAATAACACGTAACATTAACCTTTTGGTTGGTCTCTGATGACCTTGAATAATATTATCAGGGATGCGTTTTAATGAAACATCAAAACCTAACATGTCTTCTTTTGGAAACCAAATCAAACCTAAGGTACGCTCACCTAATGCGTTCTGATCAATTTTGAACCTTGTAGCAACGTTACCTAAGGTTTCTTTTGGAATACTGTTCAGCACAGCCTCACTGTTAGACGTCCAGTTACGAATTTGAAAACCTCCGGACTCATGTATGTGACTAACGTTTTTAACCATTTGTATGGCAGTCTGTTCATCCGGGATACTGTCTATATAGTCGTCCATATAATGTGAGTGGCGGATGGCGTCTACAGCGGTCGGCATGGATGACTCAAAACGCCGAGCGTTTTTGTCCCTGATAAATTGGGCAATAAAGGGGGAACAATTAGCGCCGAATATTAAAGACGACATAACATATGTTTCTACCGGTTCTGTGTTATTATTTCTCCACAGAAATCGAAAGGCCTGCTGATCATCAGGGTGTATTTTTATCCTCAAAAACATATCTTTAATGTCACCGGTTACTGCAATTTTATTTTCCCGGAAGCGCAGCATTATACCAAACAGTGATGACAACAAATCAGGACCCGTAAGGAGGTAATCGTTTAAACAAAACCCAGCCACCCTATCAGCGGCGTCAAATACCAAACGTAATTTACTTTTGTTGGGGTTATCCACCCCAAAGTGGGGCAAATACCATGTTTTCGGTGTGGAAAATGTATCTTTTAATTTTATTGCGTAATCGTTAACTAACAAATGATTTATTCGTTCCTTATATTTACTTTCGAAATCTGGACAGCGAGACATTTTGTTTTCAATACTTTTGAATCTTTTAAAAGCATTAGGATAAGAATTTGGAGTGGTGGCGTTCCCGTTACGCCACGGCAGACCAACGTACCAGCGGCCGTCGATAAGCCTCGCTGTCTTCTCCAGGTGAGCTACTGCGCGGACCTCGTCGACATTTTCGCGTGGTTGACCTGAAATACCTATGGCATCCAGGGAAAAGGAACGGCGGACCTCATGATGCATTTCTCTTAACAGGCGGTCAGGCTCCTCGCGGCTGTCACCACGGTCATCTAAAAATAACACGTGAGATGGATGATGGCGGTCAGTGGTAGGTACCGTGGTCATACATCCATGTACGCACCAGCCCAGGGGTGTGAGAGTAGCGCACGGCTCATTACGTTTCCCTAACCTTATCTCTAATGGAACAAGCAAATGGTGATTGTCCTGCCCTATCAACAATTCGGGCTTTAAATCAGATGAACACAATTTATATGAAATATCAAACAAGTTATCAAACTGTTTATAAGGAACAATAGACATTTTTTGCAAAGGTAAATTCAATTCATTAACACTACGCGCGCGAATAGAATGAATCTTATTGTCCATACCTGTAAGGTTCACATTTACCACGGTCGTCTGTAGAACCAGTTTGTTGTTTAGCCACGCGCCGCTCACGTGCATAGGCTCGCGGCGGCCGCGCAGCCCCGCGCGCTGCGCCAGCGCCTCGCTTATCAGCGAGACAGTCGACCCGTCGTCTAATAACGCACTCGTGTTGATTATAGCACCATTTTGTCCGTGTATACGTATAGGTACAACTTTGAGTAACACTGACATTCGATCACTCGCGCCTATATGATTCACGTTCTCACTTAATGCACTCACGGTAGTAGGTTGCGAGTTCGTAGTATTTTCACGGTTTTGAATCGGGTAATGCAGTAACTTGTGATGAGACTGACCGCAGCCATCCGCATCGCAGGCGGGCGCGTTGCAAGTTTCTCTGTTATGACGATAACAAAGACATTTGTAGCACAGACCGTGATGTTTCACGAAGTTCCACCTTACTTTACGCAGTGCCTTTTTAAACATTTTACAATCTGGCAAACTGTGTTTTGACTTGCGACAAAACTGGCAGTTATTTTTGTTTTCGTAGTCTGACTGCACCAACACTGTATGTAATCGATTATTGTTGTGCTCACTCTGTCTAAATCTATTGTTTTGTTCGGTGCGCTGCACAGCGAATTGCACATTTGATGTTGTTGATATTTTTAGTGCTTCTTTGTGTAGAAAATCGGACAGAATTAGTAATCGTGATCTTTTTCCTTCGGTTATTAGGGGATAACTATAATCTGACCATTTAGATAGTAACAGTGCAGGCAGCTTGGATAAAATAACCGAGACCACACTCATTCCCTGAAGATACTCTTCACGTTTCAAGGACTTTATAGCTTCAATTAAATTCTGTACTTTCACGGAAAATATTATAATATCCTTGTGGTAATCATTAGACAACGGCTGAAGTTTTTTAACATCTTGTAAAATCTTAGTTATGATGAGGTCAGGGTTCCCAAATCTAAGCTCCAAAGTGGACATTATCTTATCAGGTGATGTTGCACTTATCAGTAAGGCGGCTACAGCATCTTTAGCAGCCCCTTTTAAGCACTTACGGAGTCTCCATAAGTTTTCCTTGGAGCTGAATTTACACACATCAGTTGACTCATCATACGCTTCTTTAAACTGCAACCAATCCATCGGTTCACCAGAAAAGTCTGGGAGGTCTCTAGGCGTACATATACGACTCAATAGCTTTCCATTCGGTTCCTTAGCGACTGAGGCGGCAGCCATGTCCTTTAGTGCTGCAGCAAGCAGTTGCAACGTGTCGCCAGTGTCGGCGCCCTTTTGTTCAGGCACTGACGCTTGTCCATGAAGTGGCGCTGATGCTTGGGGCTCACCCATTTGAAGATCACGCTCGGGGGTTAGCCTATCCGCCTGCTGATAGCTTTTTTCCAGCCACTGCTCAACGTCGTGAGTGGTGAACTCATCATCATTGTGTGGACTGTATATTTCTTCGTCTTCGAGTTCTGCTATATCCGCTTCCAACTGTTTGTCTATTAGCTCCATTTGAATTTTTGCCTTTTGTTTCGCAGCTTCTAACTCTAATTTCTTTTTCCTAGCAGTAACAGATGATGATGAAGATTTTCTGGATGTATTTTTCAGCGTAACGTGCACGGTTGGCGGTTGTAATGGCATTTCCGACTTGACGCTGGTGCCCGCCATTTTGGTTATGTCGACACGACACGTTTCTGCCTTTTGCGCATCATATTCACTTTTTTTCGGAAAAGAATTCGAGGTTTCTGCATTTTGCAGCGTGTTTTGAGACACTTCAATTTTATTTATATCCATTTGCTCACGATCGCGACGCACAGTACTACGGGTGTTCACCATTTTCGGCGGCGTATGGAACATGAATATCCGGCACGAAGACCACTTTGTTAACACTATAGGTCCCGTAGTAGAAATAAATAGAATAAACTCCGTTACAATTAAAACTGTTTATTGCACCTTTTTTACACACATTGCAGACAAACAGGTAATAGTCTTATCGCTAGCGCGGACGGTCGCAGACTGCCGCGGCGTTTTAAGAGACGTTTCAAGTATAATGTTAATCAGATATTAAACTACCTGCGTAATGACAGAACAAAATCACAAATGAAATATGTGGGCTCGTCGTTAACACTTACTGAAAATTATCTTTGATATTATAGGATTTGTGAAAGATCGTTGATACTAAATTTTAATGTCAACTCTAGTATCCATTTACATTGAAATATGCATATTTGTAAGAAAAAATATAACCTTGTCTTCACTTTATTAAAGATCTCGTACACAATTTAAGAATTTATCAACAAAACATCGAATATAAATTACCTACATTTAAGAAAAACCCAAGGCAGTATCTTTCTAGCAACTACTAGCTGAAATACTAATTGCAAGAATATTTCAAAGAATAGTTTATTGTAGTTTTAAGATTGTTTTATTTGAATATAATAAAACGATCTTAAAAATTAAAGATTAAAAATAGTATAATATAGCTTACGTACATACATAAATATGTTTTTTTTTTCTTGCTGTGACCTAACAGGGTCTATGTTAGAAACAAATAATAAATGTAACCACCATTTATGATAAATTTTAAATAGAAAAATATTGGAACAAATCAACTCGGCCACAAGTGAATTTTCAGATGGAACTCGAACCCACGACCTTTGGGAATCCGGCCCACTGCTCTAACCAATAAGCTACCGAGATTTGCGCACTGTCGAAATTCTCCGATACTTTTATATGTTTAATACGCTGTACTGTAAGCCAGCGTTATTACATAAATATACGTGCATTCGAAAGAAAAAAATAATTCAAATGTTTAACTATCAATTATGATTATGATGCAACAGCTAATAATTTATGATTTTTGAATTTTTGCATTGTCACTGCTATTTTTATACTTATGATAAATTTTAAATGTTAATGTACAACACACCATGATAATGTACAACATAACTCTAATACTAAAAAACAATACCGTGACTGACTGACAGGCAACGCACAACCCATATGACTAAACCAATTTGTTGGATACTGAACGCAACATTTTCTTTATAGTTATGTCATGTTGGTAACACTAGCTGTCATGTTATTCTCACATAGAACATTTTGTCGCTAAAATACATTATGCAATATCTTTTAAGAATTTACATGTACAATGATTACTTTTTGAAATGACGTATTACATTTTGTTTACATACCAAATTTTATTGATTTTACGAAAAATTGCTACTTTAATAGGTTGAAATTGTACTTACGCGTGATTTTTTTTTTAATGTCCACTACTACGAGTATTTTTACAAAATAACACAGCGCATTTGCCCGTTTTTGAGATAATGTTCCACTTCGATATCTCGCGTCATACTGACAACGCTATATTGCTTACTGAGTCTAAAAGGCTCAGTAAGTGACTAGAGGGGTAAAGGCGAATACGGTCCTCGTTACGCGTCCAGTGGTTAATTCCAAGGACTAATCCCATGTTTTTTTTTACAAGTGACTGGGCAGGCATTTGACCACAATCGTGCTTAGTAAACAGGATGTGGTCTAAGGTGTAACATGCTTGCCCAGGAAATGCCTATTCACTCTCGACTTGAAGAGACCAAGGTTGTAGGAATCGCGAAACACATAAGCAGGCAGCGCATTCCATTCTTTAGTGGTTCGCATGAAATGTGTTAGCAAAGCGCTTAGTACTGACGTACGGGTGATAAGCTAACCTGCGTCTGGTAGGTACCCCGATGCGCAATGGTGGAAAGGGGCTGGAGGAACAAGTTCGTTCACTTCTCGCGCACACTCTCCAAAGTGTATCCAATAAAATACCGATAGACATGCATCTTTGCGGCGGTGACTGAAGATAAGTACCGTCTAGCCTTGGAGAGGACGCCCAGTTTCTTTGCAGCATACTTCGCAACGCAATGGACTCGCTAAACTTTTAATTGGAGGACAAGTTTAGGCCGAGAAGTTGCAGATTAGCGGTTATCGATAACGATACACAATAATATTATAAATGTGACAGTGACTGTATGTCTGTCTGGTTGATCCTATTCACGTGAACCGCTGAATCGATTTTAGTGAAATTTGGTATGGACGTAACTTGAATCGTGGAGATGGGGCATATAAATACTTTTTATTCTGATGAATGGGACCACCACGCGACAATCTAAGTTCGCGAGGTAACCTAATTCCTCGCGGACGAAGTCGCGGGCGGAAGGCGAGTTGCTCATAATCTTTGGAATGTTTTCATTTGTGTCAAAAAGAAGCATGTGTCACATCCATCTATCAAATGAAGCTGATTTCGTTGCCTCCACTTGCGCGGTGCGGCCCCATTCAAGCTATGCAAAACACCTTTTTGATGAAAAAAAAATTTTTTTTTTCATAATATGATTAAACTTTATACTGTAAAAAAGCAATGAAAATGGCGGCATTTCATTTAAACTAAATGTTTGTTCACTTGCGACGACTGTATTAAAATTGAAAATAAGTAGGTACATAATTACAAGTTTTTGCTAGTTAAAAGTTAGTTCATCATGTCAAGTACTTCATCCAATAAAGAACTGTTCGGCACGCCTGATTTCTGTCATATTGAAGCTGAAGATGTCGTCTAAAAAATAAATATGTTTCTCTAATTAAAAAATAATTTTGTCATACCAATATAAATATTTTATTTACCTCGCATGAATGATGTAAAGTAGAATGCTTACCTCGGTTGTAAGTAGCTATTACGCCCTCAAACTATCTAAATATCTCTAATCTAAATATCTAGTCTAAATATCTCGGCTGCACTCGATCCATTAGCGCTCTTTGCGAGCCGCGCTTGCACGGGCGCCAAATTGGATCTTGTTCTGTAATAGCTCGCTTACGTCCCTTGTGTAACAATCTACTATTACTGATGAACGAACTTTCTAAAATATATAAAAATACCTAGATAATAATACCGAGATATACTGAGTATTTAATATTTCCGATGACCACGTGTGGTCTTCATCATCCGTTCCACTCCACCAAATGGTGCTTTATGAAAGCAACTGCAAGAGTTACTTAAGAAAACGCCGAAATCGATGTAGGTGCGCCTATAACATTTGAAGAATTCCCTGGCTTTCTCCAGGATCCTATCATCAGATCCTGTCTGGACCAACTTGAAAGTATACCCTTTTGAACGAAAAAATCATTATTCAAATCGGTTCATAAATGACAGAGTTCTGAGATAACAAACATAAAAAAACATACGCACGAATTAATTAATCAATGATAATCTCCTCCTATTTTGAAGCCGGTTAAAAAAGGAATATTGTAGTTAAAGCAAAGTTATTTAAAGTAGTATTATAATAAATAAATAAATAAATACCCAGATACTGTGACGAAGGGGCTTTTAAAAGGCCCGAATAAATATTTAAAAATACCCTCAATTTTCGAGTTGTTAAAATGAATTCCCAAAGATATTTGGACTTTTAAAAGGCCACCTTTTTCATGCTTTTCCATGGAAACATGTATTATTTTTTTACTACTTTTCCCAGTTATTATGACTCGTTTTAACTATCATATATCACCAAGATAGGAAACAAAAAATAGTTTCAGTAACATCTGGGTTAAAAATAAAGGTATATAACACGTTCCAAAATTAAATCATAGGTTGTGAAATCTGACCCAGCCTAAATATAAAATTCTTATAACATATAGTTTAATCTTATTTTTATTGTTTTGTGATTCAATGAAGTAAAATAAAATATTTTATGATTTTGTAATTTTTGCATTTTTCAATGCTATTTTTATACTTATGGTAAATTTTAAATAGAAAAATATTGGAAAAAATTCAAGTCTCGGTAGCTCAGCGGTTAGAGCATTGGACCGGATTTCCAAAGGTCGCTGGTTCGATTCCAGTCTGAGAATTCACTTGTGGCCGAGTTAATTTTTTCCAATATTTTTCTATTTAAAATTTACCATAAAATAAAATAATAAAACCAAAACGGAGTATTGTTACTAATTCAAAGTTATTTAAAATAAGAATAAAATGTACAAAAAGACAATGGTGCGATTCGGAACGGATTATGACATATTTTTCTTTCTAAATAAAAAAATACTTTACCGGCCTAGACCGGAAAAAACCTGAAATTTTATGAGAAAACCTCCTTTTCCGAGCGTTTGAGGTGAAAATTTCTTTTAATTTTTATGAACCTAAACCAAAAGTGAAACGTGAAAATAACTCTTAAATGTTTTAGTTTTTCAAAGATTCAACCATTTTTAGGCACCTATTAAAATATACTCGTATTATTAGGTATGTGAAAATCAGTAAGCAAGTTATGATTTCTGATATTGTGGCATGAAGCTTTCGTTCGCATAATAAATTCACAGATAATACCTACAGCTTTATCTATACTATCTATATTTTACTATATAAAGAGGAAATATTTGTATTTTTGTATGTAACGAATAAACTCAAAAACTACTGGACCGATTTTGACGAAATTTGGTATAGAGAATCCTTAGACCCCAAGTAGTAACATAGGCTATAAATAATCCCAAAATTCCCACAGGAACGGGAACCACGCGGGTGAAACCGCGCCCGGCCTCTAGTCTAATATAAGATTTAAAAAGAACAACGAATGACGCACTAGCTCTTTATCATACTTGACAACAAAACATGGTCAAACGTATTAATAGTGTCAATTAACAGATCACGGACTTCTAGCTGCATAGTACTGTACATTGCAATTGCAGTTTTATTGACACGACGTAGAATGATTTTATGACAATTTCAGTGAATTACCTATTTTCCAGGCAGGTGACCCCCGTGTAGAGTGGTAGTGATATGTATGTACATCGGTTTTGGAGGTGACGCTTACTCTGAGGTCCTGGGGAGTCATATCCATTTTTTTGTAAATCCACCGTCATTTAAGTGCCCTAGTCAGTAAGTAAAGTTATATTGAATTTTGTTTAAATAGTGTAACGCTATAATAAACTAAATAATCCACTTACAAACTGATCAATTTATTAGTAAACTCTAGTAAACAATTTCAGTTTTATTTCATAAAAAGGGGGTCATTTATGAAAAAAATTAGTGTCCTCTATAGCTCGCAACTTTTTAAAATCAGTTTTACTAAATGATGTGATATTATTTTGCTGACCTAAACAAACTATATAAATTGAAAATAAACGAACTCATTGTCTTCATGCTGTTTAATTAATAAATATCACAAATAACTATTAAAAAACGCGTAAAACTATGTGTCCTGATTAATCGAACTATTTAATGACATGAATTACCACTGTAGCTTCCCAACAGAGCCGTGGTAGCTCTATGATTTGAATGTGGCAACACTGACGTCGGGTTTAACAATCTAATTAAAAGAATAGTTATGATTATGACACCTCAATTTCCTGATACCATTTCATGACTTCCTGACGTCAGTAAATTGTAAATAATAGTTAAGTCAAGTTGACAATAACAAAAATCTAGCTATGAGACGTCAGTTGGTATGACGTCATTTTGAAATATTAAACAAAACTTTCATTAAATTATGAGCAAATACGAAACAAATGCGACCTTATTCCAAAAAATATAAACACTGTTTAAGACGATTTTTGTTGAACTATGTTTTGTTACTATCTGTCACAGTGACACTCAGTTTTGTAAGGACAAAAAAGGACAAAACAGTATTTATTTATGCTAGGTTTAAACTGCGTTTAATTTCTACTGTGAAATAGCGAGGAAAACCGAAAGAAACATCTCAATAAAGTAGTACCTTTTTAAGGCCATTATTTGCATTATTCAAAACGCACCTTTACATTTACCATTTCCTAACATTTCTTGACAACACCCTTTCCTAACTATTTCCTGATGTACACTTTTTTTGGATATGACTCGGATTCGAATCCTTGTAGGGGAAAATGTGTGTATGATAAATAGGCGTGCATTTCTACCTAATTTTTAGGAATTAATATATTAACGGAACTGTAGGTTAGAGATGTTGTATCAAAGAAGTATTGATTCTGCTTTGACTCCTATTCTATAATCTATGACGTTCTCTCAGTGGTATCAACCTATTTGCATTGCATATAAGCTACGAAGGCTAGTTTGATTCTAAATATAGTCATCAACTATTTTAACGTCCCCACTGCTGAGATACTGGTTTGGACGAATTCGTCCAAGGATACTGGCCTTTCTTGTAGATGGATTATGAGAATGGGACAAATAATTGGTGGCTTTTAACGACTGCAAATACAGCCGGAACCAACGGCTTAACGTATAAAATATTAACATATAAATTTTTGGTCATTGTGAAAGATGCGCGCGAACCACTGCGCCACGACACCTCCTAAATGTAACACTAGGCATTAAAAAAGATTTTTCTTCATGTACATAGACCTCATGAACTTACTCAGTTCTAAAGAGGTATGCCTAAAATAATTGGAAATTTTCCTTATTTTTCCAGGATCCCATTATAAGATCCTGACTTAGTCACAATGGGACCGACTAGAAAATAGGTAAGGTAAAATACACTTTCAAGTAAATAAAAATCAATTTGGCTCGTAAAAGATACCGTGCTGAGGTTACACACAATAAAAAAACCCGAACTGATAACTACCTACTCTTCTCCTTTTGAAGTCATTTAAGTACAAGTGTCTATAGAACAATATTTTGACTTTCAACATTATTTTATGTCTCTTTTGATAATATCACCTGCTGGTATTTTAATTTTCTAAATTTTTCTTCCCGATATAATATCCCATCGCAAATAGTAGAATGGAAGGGGCACTCTGTAATATACCTAATATTCGACCTCAGCGTCCATGAGTTAATTAGTCCATGAAATAAATAATTAATTAATTAATAATAAGTCTGAATCAAACCCTGTGGTTTGGACAGTTATGTACTTACCTATACTGTGTCTGCACAATGCACTAATGACACATGCTTACTAACTTGGATGTGGTATTCGGAACGCAACGTGATAATTAGACAGTAGAACCTCGCTGGAAAACCAATGCACGCCCCTGGTTTCCATTGATTTATTAAAATCGGAAGTCCCCATCAGGACTGTAACAGAAATTTGAACATCCGAACACAATTTGACTAATTTTATGATCTGCAAATCGGTACTTAGGTTATTGCACAAAACAATCAATTTTGATGAACCGTTCAAGCCTCGGAATATGAGACACATAGCCTTTCCATTTGATTGTTCTCTGGACACCCGTGTCAGGTTCGGGTTTGGTGATTTATGAGCCTGTTTCAGCCCCCTTTGGACTTATTGTAACTATAACATTTTTTTTATAGTGAAATAAAAAGCCTAATGTGCCTCTCAAATAAAATTGAAAATCCGTCGTCAAATAACGCTACTGCAAACTTTCTACTTTTCCCACCTATTAACCAAAAAATATAACCACACCTACTACTCGTATAACCGAAATTAGCAAAATAATGCTCATCTACTATACTTGTTACATCGTTGAAAGGTACGCAAGAGTTACCGCTGTTGCCTATAAAGTGGTCACCAGAGACCACCCCGGCCACAGAAATCAGTGTTTGCATACGTAGCATCAACCACGCAATCACACTAATATTTTAATGAGGTAAAATTTGTAGGAAGTACCTAAACTCTGGAACCACTGAATCGATTTTGTTTTTTTTTACTAGTACAAAGATGCATTATTGCTAGAGTCTTTGATTTGATTTGATATATTTCACAAAACATTGACGTTACACCGTAAAATATTGACGATCATTGAAGATGTTTCATCCTGAAATATCCTACTTCTCCTACCTTTTTTTCGATCGATTCTACTACACGTATCCATTCTGGCATTCTGAATGACTTCGCTGGTATTTTATTAACCCGGTATGTTTTAATTGCGATATCAAGACTATGTGTTAAGTGTTAGCCGTTCGAATGATATTGTAATACTTATGCAAAAACCGAAGTAAGAATAAAGATATTACCTACCTACTTACTACCTAACTACTTAGTTTAAAAGAAAAACGTCTGAAGACTTTCCGAGGAAAGCTCAGAAAGAAGGATAAGCTTAATTCAGATAAGAATCTTAAAAAGATCCGACGATATTCCAGTTTCACTGAAAGTAATTTATTTAGCGAATACTATAAGTCCTTTCCCAAAAGAACTTAGAAGAATTATTACTACGTACAGAGAAAAAGTCTGCAAAATAATAAATCTTCGTTCAATATCAAGAAAATTATAGGTTCTTTACAAGATTTAGAACCAAGAGCACTTAGCTAACTCGTTCGGAACGAGCTCTCCAGAAACCCCATTATTATCCTATGACAATTTGACCGTGAAATATAGAGCGTTCCGTTTCAATTACGACACTAACGAAGCTGAAGACCAAGCTTAAATTATTCATAAATTCATGTTGAAACAAGATCTTATACGTACAGGATACGGGAAACATATTTGTTCCCCGATACTAAGTGAAGTGTCTTGGCATCTGCATATGTACGGCAAGGTTTTGTTTGCTCCGAATAAACAGCGTCAATTATTATTGTTATAGCACATACATACATCCTATGACACCGTTTGATATGCTAGTTTCCTTGCTGTTATTATGCTATAGTGAATACGTATTTAGTTATAACGTATCAGGGTGATGCACCTGCTTACATCTACTTAGAATGTTGTAAGTATGCACCAAAGTCAAACCAAAGCTAAGTGCAAGAGCTACCAAGAAAGACTTCAAAAAAAGGAGGAGGTTCTCAAGTCGACTGTATTTTTTTTTATGTATGTTCTACCATAACTTCGCCAGTTGTTAACAGATTTTTATAATTCTTTTTTTATCTGAAAGAAAATGGTTTATGTGTGGTCCCATATAATTTTTACGAAGATCTGGCTAGTAGTTTTTTCATAATCATCATTGTTGTGTATGGGCTGATTTTTAGTGTAAGTAACGGCACATAATGTAACAAAAAATCTGAAATAAAAAAAAATCAAACCGACTTCAAAAAGTAAAAAATAAAACTTGGAGTCGGTGCTAGTTAGCTAAGGCCAAAAAAAATATAGTTAATAGAAGTGCAATGTAGAATGCTTTGGCTGGCACCGACTCCAAAAGTTTTATTTTTTACTTTTTGAAGTCGGTTTGATTTTTTTTTATAAAAAATTTCATCCAAATCGGTTCACTGGTTTCGGAGCCTATTCAATTCAAACAAACAAACAATCAAATCTTTCCCCTTTATAATATTAGTATAGATATCCTACTATAATATTATAAATGCGAAAGTATGTCAGTTTGTTTGTTTAATTATTTATTTGTTCCTCTTTCACGCAAACACTACTGAACGGACTTGGATGAAATTTCGTATGTAGAGACTTCAAGACAAGTAGTGTCTAACATACAGCTACTTTTTATCCTGATATACTCACGGAAACGGGAATCACGTGGGTGAACGTTTACATGTTGGTAACTCAATCACGCCAAAACGGCTGAACGGATTTGGATGAAATTTGGGACACAGATACTTTGTAGCCTGGAGAGGAACAGAGGATACTTTTTGTCGCCTATAAACCCCTCATTCCTACGGGAAAATACAAATCTATGCGGGCTAAAATAGATGGCGCCACATATTATGGAAATACATCTTCCTCACAATACATGGCGTAGGTACCTAAGTGATATCCAATTTTTTATTTCATAAAAACTTTTGATGTTTTTATGATTCAATATTGTGATGATATTTTAATGTTTGATGTTTTGATGTTTTGATGTCTTGATGTTTTAATGCGAAAGTTTATGAGGATGTTTGGATGGATGGATGTTTGTTAGTTTCACGCCAAAACTACTGAACCGATTTGTATGAAATTTGCCGCACAGATAGAAGATAGCCTGGATTAAAATATAGGCTACTTTTTATCCCGATGTTCTTACAGAAACGGGAACCACGCGGGTGAAACCGCGGGTGGCAGCTAGTAGGATCATAATTATCTCTCTCTCTCTCACCTTACTGAGATAAGTATGAAAAGGGAAAAAAAACTGCGTCAAAAAAACGGACTTAAAAACTAGTTAAGTTTAAAACGTTAATTTAAGGATATTTTTTTGTTTGTAAAACTTTATAGTACACACACAAATTTACAATCGTCTATAAGAAAAAAAAAAACATTCGATAACGGACTTGTATTATTACCGTAATTGTAGTATTACCTATTGTGATTATTTATGATTTATTCAATTAGGTCAAAATGTCAGGATATTACTGTTTTATAAATAAGTATTATTTATAATTTTTTTGTTAACTTTTTTTGTGTATTGAGTCATTACTACTTACATGGTAATGGAAAGAGATATTAATAGATTAATAAATGTTTAAGACAAGTTTGACAATGTAGGACTTATAAGGTGTCAGTAACTGTATTACATTACTATATTTGTTATAAATAAAACTTCCAACTATAAACAAGTATTTTATTGACAACAGTCAAGAAATAATCGGGTCTTTAAAAATAGGACTTTGATAAAAAATAAATCATTTGGGCCAACTGAACCCTTGTATTTATAAAAGTAATTAACTGGCCCGCTGACAAATTTCATCTTGGACCAGATGAAGACTATGTTTTAAAAATGTTATTAACTGGCCCGAAGACCAGTTTTAAGGTGGGCCACCTAATACCCAACTCGGTTTTTTAACACCGTTTTTTTTTACTTTTTAGTGTCTGTAATGTGTTGTTTGTAAACGACAGGAGGATTTATCTCGATTAGATTAGGTTTAATGTACATTATTAGGTTTAATGTGCCGTGTAGTGACGGCCTAAGAATACAAGTGTCACTCCCTTACATGCCTGGGATGTCGTAAGAGTCGACTAAGAGGCTCGACGCATTAAACACCTGTGCGAGAGAAGGAAAACTTGAAACAAACCCTCTACCAACCCGTCTGGCCAGCGTGGTAGCAGTAGGCTAATAGCCTCCTATGAACGCCACAACAGGCGTGAGCTAGGAGAGGCTCATGTACAGCAGTGGACGTCCACAGGCTGATGATGGAATAAACAATTATCGTGAAAAGTTAAACAAATATGCTCATATCTGATTCTTAAAATTAAAAGTACTGGATAAAACTGAGTAAATTTTTTATGGGACCAAATGGTAATCGGTCCCGATATCTCGGCGTAATTAATCTAGATATGGTAGTGTAATAGCGGCCTTAAGCTATTATCTATACTAATATTATAAAGAGGAAAGATTTGAGTGTTTGTTTGTTTGTTTGCATTGAATAGGCAACTACTGAACGGATTTGGATGAAATTTGCTACACAGATAGTAGATAGCCTGGTTATGAACATAGGACACTTTTTATCCCGATATTCCCACGGGAACTGGAACCACGCGGATGAAACCGCGAGCGGCCACAAGTAGGTAATATTCTAATAAATAATATATCGTCGATGCTATTTGGAACCTCAATTTACTCATACTCTTAGCACAGCGTAAGAAAATAGTTAGGTACTTAAATAGACTGTGCTCTCATAGGAATACAATTTTTTTATCTATGAGTTTTCTACGCAAACTCTTTTAAGTACTATGACATACAGCGTCACTTTTGCCATAATCCACAAAAGTCATTGACAGAATCCGTAATATCAGATATCATGCATTAGAATTTAGAAATGTAAGAAATTTTTCAGTATTTAACGCCACTAAGACGCTCGTTTCCAAAAATATTTCGGGGAAACGATGCTCTTATACTTACAAACAATAAAGTTTTGAACATCTTACGAAAATAGTTATTGCACTTTTAAACTTCATTAAAAAAAATACATGAGGGCTCATGTATCTCTATCGTGTGGCGAAGTACAAAAGGTAGGTAGATCATAAAATGAACTCCAGAAGATATGAAAGTGAATGTCATGTTTCATAATGGTTAAAATAGATGAGAGTTGTTTATAGAATAATGGTCTTACAGCGCAAGAAACATGAATCACGGTTTCGTTTGAGGTAAGAAAGACCGTGGTAATACATATTGAAGTATAGCACAATGGTTAAACACGAGTTTATGACAATAATATTATTAATAATATGACAATTAATTATAAGCCTCATTTACTCCCAATAGTTAAGGCAACGTCCTACTTGTTCTTAATGGATTAAGTGTGTCTTATGAACGATATGCAAGCTGTAGCAAATATGGTTATCAAAATTATTATACCTATGTCATTCTGTTATTGAAACTACATAATTACATAGTGTAGGTAATTAATGTTTTATACCAATAATAACTCCAAATATAATAGTTTCTTGAATGTAACTTACAGTGCCAATTCCTTCAACTTTAAAAGTTTAACTTTGAAACTTATTTTCGACTTTCTTTGTTTCAGACCTCAAATCTATTTAGAAGAGCCACGTCGGCTACCGATTCCGATAGTAATTAGTCACTACAAGCATACGAAACCAGTAACAGTCAATAGGACTACAGAAAGTACCAGGGCATTTCGCAAGAAAAACAAAAATGTGAAATCAGATATACCGACGCGTGGTACAGCAATAGGCCGTTGGGTCGAGGAACGTCGGACTTTGAGAAGACAAAAGATTGAACTCGAAGAAGAACAAAAAAGAATTCTACAGGAACAGATAGCAAAAGCACGTTTTGAAAACAACGAAATCGTAAAACAGCTACAGAAACAAGAGGAATATCTACAAGAGATCAAACGGAATCAGGAGGAGAAAGATAAACATGTCCCACCGCCATACACGACTGTCCAAAAGTCAATAATAAAAGCTTTATGCAAATCAAGAACGAAAAAGGTCAGACAAGCTAAAACGGCGACAGACAAGCCAAAAGCACAATCAAAATGTGTGAATGTGAATAAACAGTAAGTTTGCATACCAATTTCACACATAAGTAAAATGGTAGAGCGTTCAAAACTCTGCGTAATAGAAGGTCGTCCTAAAATATTAAGATTTGGAATAAGAAAAGCTATAGATTTCTATAAAGTGGATGTGCATAGACAAGAAGCTGTTATGGATTTTCGGGAGATAGAAGATTCCGAAAAAGAATCGGCAAGGTAGGGCTGATTAAACAACAAACAAAACATTATCCAAAAACAACTAAGTAGGTACTTACTTAATTACTATCCAGGAATTTAGATAGAATACTTAGACTGAGGAAAGACAAATAGAAGAAAAAAGAATCGGCAAGGTAGGGCTGATTAAACAACAAACAAAACACTATCCAAAAACAACTAAGTAGGTACTTACTTAATTACTATCCAGGAATTTAGATAGAACACTTAGACTGAGCAAAGACAAATAGAAGACTGTAGGCAGGTACCTACTACAATAATCGGAGATTCAGTCTCCAAAAAAAGGTTACCTATATAATACGTTATAGGTTTTTGACAACGAGGGAATACTTAGCTATACCATTTATTTACACACTCGTGGTCGCCCACGGCTCCATCCTCGCGGTTCCTGCGTGAAAATATCGGGATAAAAGTAAAGACGAAAAGAAA
This sequence comes from Chrysoteuchia culmella, assembly GCA_910589605.1. Lineage (NCBI taxonomy): Eukaryota > Metazoa > Arthropoda > Insecta > Lepidoptera > Crambidae > Chrysoteuchia > Chrysoteuchia culmella. The sequence goes on from OU342653.1 coordinate 18,099,189, forward strand.
GAAAATATGTGATTCAGCACTACCTAACACACTTCCAAACTTTTACATTTATAATATTTGTAGGCAAGTAGGTATGACAATCACTCAGTACAACCAAAATATGCAAGAAATTAAGCTAACTGCGAAAGTACATTTACGTGGAACATAGAAACGTAGACAAGACAACAAACAAGTCGCATTAGAAGGGTTCAAGATAAACAAAACTAGCACGCGCCGCCTGCTGTTTACCTTTAGTTAAGTGCTTAAACTTTAATTTATTATTTTGCGATACGACAGTTAATTTATTAATTGAGAAGCTTTGTTTACCGTAATTACGAAGGAATTTGAATCGCAGATTATTAGTAGGTACTAATTACTGGTTAGATACGGATAAACTTTTATGAAGGATAACTTTTCAACAATTATCTATGATTTTTTAATTCTTGCATTTTTCAATGCTATTTTTGTACTTATGATAAATTTTAAATAAAAAAATATTGGAAAATATCAACTCGGCCACAAGTGAATTCTCAAAGTTAAGTCTCGGTAGCTCAATGGTTAGAGCATTGGACCGGATTTCCAAAGGTCGTGGGTTCGAGTCCCATCTGAGAATTCACTTGTGGCGAATTATTTTTTCCAATATTTTTCTATTTAAAATTATCATAAGCAATTAACTATTTATAAAGTTAATAAGTATGTAAAGATACTCTTTTTGAAAGTCGCTGGTTAGCTACATGAATATTCCAAGCAAAATACAAACGCGGTATCTCCGGTTACGTGTAGACTAGTCAATAGTTAAAAAAAATATGATGTAGCCCTTTTAGCTAAGCTCTCTTTTTTATTATAGAGAGAGAGCTAGGAAGCGTTTCGAATACCTCGTCTACTTTTAGTCCGGGTTCGAGGATGCTGTAGACTCGCCTAAGGGTGCCTGTCATATCATAGCATATCATCACGGGCCAGGGTGGGGGTCCAATGCCTACTAGGCTGAACGGGGTGTCGGGGGGCGGCGAAGGATAGGGTGCCGGACTCACGAGTCCGGTATTCTAGGTGAGCCCAGCATAACCGTTCGGTATGCGTAAATGCATTCCCCTCACTCAAATTAAAAAATAAAGGTGGGGGTCCAATAGATATAGGGCCTATGTCTATTAGACGTCTCTCGATCTCCAATCGGTTTTAATTGAAGGGTTCGATCGTTCAGGAGGGAGAATACGCAGTAAACACTTCACTGTGCGCCCACAGTGCCCACAGGGGCAATTCTTCTAGGTTCCGGAGAAGACGCTAGCGCGGTGAAACCTACTCCAAGGCTGGTTTCATAGTTATGCTGACTGTCAGCGCGGAACTGTGAAACGAGTTTATTATTCTTCTCCGAATAACTCTGAAAGTCTGAATAAACGCGTTGGAATTGAAATCAGCGCGGATGATAACCATAAAATGGTAACAAGACACATCTCGGGCCTCGTTCGCTCCATTAACCACCCGCGCTGGTGGTTAACCGGACTCTAAAACCAGAGCCCAAGTATATTTCTAAGATATATTATGGTAGAAGTTTGCATGTCCTTATATTATCTTATATTATGGTGTTTCCACAAAATGTGGTCCAAAGTTAGAACTGGCTAAAAACATTGCGAGTGGAGTTTAATTCTCAACCTTATTCCCATTACGTTAAGGTATCTGTCAAAATTTCTTTCGCGATGGTAACATTTGGACATTTGCAAACTCACGCTAGATCCTCTGATGTTGTCTCTGGTTTCCCCATTAGCGACTGAAAGTGATAGCTTCGTCTTAAGTTTTGGCGCGGACTGTTCATTGAAATAAAATAACTTTTACGGATTTTTCGCTGTATTTCACGAACTAAGATCTAATTGTCCCGTGACCACGGCAGCTGAAAAGGTGCCGAAACGTAAATACCCTTAAAAAAAATTGATCTTAGTTCATGAAATACAGCGCGCTTTAAAATCCGTAAAAGTTGTTTTATTTCAATCATAGCTTCAGTTTTAAACCAAGTCTAACTTTAGACGACGTTCTATAGAAACGTAGGTAATTATTAATGTTTTTGTTTGTTTCAGCAACCGCCGTCCAACCAGCGAGCGTTTTGTGACCTGTATCTATCGTACTTGCTGCCAGTTCTTCTGTTGTTTCTCGATTATTCTCGTTGTAGGTATCGCGATAATACTTTTGGTATAAACTGTCCAATTCCCATGGAGAAATGTAAACATTTTTTTAAGTATTTCGTTAATTTTTTTTTTTTTAAAACCGCTTCCTGCCTTTCTCCCCAAAATAGAACATTTACTTAGTTGAAGAATAACTCCTGTCATTATAGACCCATGAACACCGCTTTATCATGCGATATATGACGCAAGTTGCTGTCTTGCTTACCTCTACACGATGTGAGCGGGACAGCGATATCCCAACTCCCCAGAATAGATCATTCAGTTGAAGAATAACATTCTGACATCAGCCACCCTAATCACCGTTATTCACGCGATATGATTTGATGCAAGTTGCTGTCTTGCTTACCTCTACAGGATGTGAGCGGGACAGCAATATCCCAACTCCCCAGCATAGATCATTCAGTTGAAGAATAACATTCTGACATCAGGAACCCCAATCACCGTTATTCACGCGATATGATATGACTATATGACGCAAGATGCTGTCTTGCTTAGATACACCGCTAGGATGTGAGCGGGAAAGTGACACGTTATCGCGCTATGAGTGTCGATACAAGCCGGTCATGATAAGATTAGGTTGGGGAAAAAGTCTATAAATGAAAAAAAAAGGTAAAAATATTAAAATAATGTTTAATAATATCTTCATACACGTTACATATCACTGTGATGTGTACCAATGCTAAGAATGAAACTCGATTTACATCTTACAGAAAGATTGTATGAAAATGTAAAATTGTGTCTTCTTTAAGTCTCTATTTCCTTTATTTATTTAAATTAATTAATTTTGACAGTACAGTCAACATCACTTTAGGCTTTACGCTTGCACTACGAAAATCGCCGCTATTAAAAGCGACATAAGGGCGCTCTGAAATTCAAAATGTAAAACCTGATGCGCTGTACACTGTACACAAAATTGCGCGTCCATATAACATCGGTTAGTCAAAGACCTTGGACGAATTAATTCGTCCAAGTCAAAGACCGATAATGTTCCAGATGAATGTGTTGTGTTTACAACGATTTTTAACACTTTTTTCTGCTTCAACGAGACGAAACTAAACAATACCTAATTGAAGTCACGCCCGTTTTCATGTCCCCACTGCTGGGGCACTGGCTTTTCTTATGGATAAGGAGAACGGGACATGACCCACCTCGCGGGTTCAATGCGTTTTAACGGGTTTTAAACTTTTAAAGGGTTTTAACGACTGCAGCGGCTTTACGTGCCTTCCAAAGCACGGAGGATCCCGAGATAGTAAATTTTTGGTCATCCATCCCGTGACCGACCATTACGAAAGTTGCTTAACCTCAACAATTGCAGACCGAGCGCGCGAATCACTGCGCCACGGGCTCCTCAAAGTCCCGCCGACCATTTTTAAGTCGCCAGCTCTAATTTTGCGGAGCAATACTTTTACCAGCGTATCCATCACAGACCACAAGAAAGTTAAATAACACGCGTCGCCATCGTTTTGCACTAAACACAGAAGCAGTCTACTACACTACTTTCCTTTGTATGATTTCGAATTTTTTCATATTGTCATAGCAAATCGTCTGTATTTGAGGCGAAATTTCAACACTGGGCCCATATTCCAGTACGTGACTCAATAGTTGAGAATAGTTAGAAAAGAACGTCGCTACATGCGATGAATAAGCGCGTCCCTTTCGAACTGTTCATAAGTATGGGTGACTGCTCGAGTCACGTTCTGGACTACGAGCCTTAATTCGTAACATGTTTCTAATCTCTTTCTTGTGTTATGTGATCTTTAATCGTGTGCTACTAAGCTACCAGAGAGCGAGAGAATAGAAATAATCGCAGGTAGAATAAATATTTCGATTACAAAGTTAATAAATACTATACTTCATCAGCCTGTGGACGTCCACTGCTGGACATAGGCCTCTCCTAGCTCACGCCTATTGTGGCTTACTGCTACCACGCTGGCCAGACGGGTTTGGTAGAGGGTTTGTTTCAAGCTTTCCTTCTCTCGCACAGGTGTTCAATGCGTCGAGCCTCTTAGTCGACTCTTACGACAGGCATGTAAGGGAGTGGTGACACTTGTATTCTTAGGCCGTCACCACACGGCGCAATAAAGAAGTGAAGTATTGTACCAGCAAATATTTCAATTCCCTTTGTTTGACAGTTGACTTCACCAATATCTTGTTATTCCTGTAGGCCTAGCACGAATAACTTTCGAGTAAGTATCATAGAAGTAAAGTAAACAAAAGTATGAGATATTGAGCAGCGTTCCCACCGGACGTAAACGGAACTACATTATGATCAATTTTGGTGTGAATTCTCAGATGGGAATCGAACCCACGACCTTTACGACGACCTCGTCCTCGACGACGGAGAATTCACTTGTGGACGAGTTAATTTTTTCTAATATTTTTCTTTTTAAAATTTATCATAATGTTCTTGTGGCCGAGTTAATTCTTTTCAATATTTTTTTATTTAAAATTTATAAGTATAAAAATAGCATTGAAAAATGCAAAAATACAAAAATCATAAAAAAAGGAACTACATTATCCTATACTTTTTTCGCATTACGTGTTCGATACTACGATACCGCTCAGTGACAGGTGATCATCTTCCTAAAGTCGTCTTCGTCCCAAAGTCGTCACCTTCCTAAGTTGTAACTTTCGTAAGTGGTCACTTTCCTAAGTGGTAAAATTCCGAACACCCGAAATTCTATCTGTCTCTGAAATAGCCTATTTGTAGATATGAATTGGGCTATCTGAGATAGTTGCCTAGGATACCGGTTTCGTTGCCTAGCAACCGTAGTTACTTTGGGCACACACTTGGTTTACACTGGAAAACAGAACAAGACGATCTGGATTGCACTGCAATATGTTACACAGATGGGTCTAGGAAAGAATCAACTATGCTATCGGGAGCTGGAGTATACATAGCTAAACCCGACACAAGAAGAGCCACCTTCAATCTGGGAAAATACACAAGTGTATTTCAAGCGGAAGTATTTGCGATAACGCAATGTGCGCTAATGATTAGAAGTGTGATAAGCGACCACAACGTAGAAAGAATAGTAATATACAGCGACAGTCAGGCCGCTATCAAAGCCCTTGACAAAACGGAGACTACCTCAGCCCTGGTAAAAGAGTGCAAACAAACCATTCAGGAACTCGCAAACCTGGTTGAGGTAGAAATTGCCTGGGTACCCGGACACGAAGGTAACATTGGCAATGAGGAAGCCGATGCACTGGCTAGGAAGGGGGCCGACGAACCGTTCATCGGGCCGGAACCAAGACTGCCAATCTCACACAAAATTACCAAAAATATCATTGAGATCAGGACAATCAAAGAAACCAACCAAAGATGGATGAGCAGAAAGGACTGTAGACAGTCTAAGATCTTCATCAAATCAGTGGACAAAAAGAAAACCAGAGAACTACTAAAACTGGGTAGGAGAGACATAAGAAACATCGTAGGAGTACTGACAGGACACTGCCCTCTAAACAGACACCTGTCAGTGATTAAAAGAACAGAGGACCCTATCTGTCCACAATGTAGAGAAAAAGAAGAAACAAGCTATCACTTCATGGCGGAATGCCCGATGTACGCATCGCTGCGCTGGGAACTCTTTGAAGTAGACAGGCTGAAAGAAGAGGATTTAAAGCAGCTTACGATAAGCCAGCTCAATAGGTATTGCAAGCGCACAGGTAGGTTCGAGGTCCCGACGCCGGTGGGGTAAATGATAACCCGCCCTCCCCTGATCTTGTCAGGGGACTTTGGGGAACTGGGCGAAATGGTTCCGACTATGGTGACTGATCGCCCGTCCGGCTTTGCCGGCGTCCCTCCTTCTAAATAATAATAATACTTTGGGCACATTAAAAAAAATATCCCTATCTCAATCACATAGAAAGCCCAATCCATAGCTACAGATAGGTTATTAATTTCGGGTGTATATGGTCACTTTTATTTTTGCACGTAATCTACATTTTGCGACTAGCACGCTTATTAAATTTAATCGTTATGTGTAGCGAGATTTGGTATGTACAGTCGACAGCAGCTACGGCTTTACACTTTGAACTTGAGAGCGCCCTTACGTCGCTCGTAATAGCGGCCGTTTTCGTAGTACAAATAATATAAAGCCGTACGTGCTGGTGACCATCCTTAATTGGTAAATGAAAAATTTTGCAGGTTACCGGTGAAATCTAAAAAACGCTATGACAAGTGACATTGACGTTCGTCGAATGACAGCTTTATGGCAAAGGTATGGCAGATCATTCAGCCTAGTGGTAAGTGAAAGAAAATGTTTATATGAAGATAAACTAGGTATTTATTCGGTAATCCGGTAATCTAGAACGCGCTTCTTCATCCAGCGCTGTGTGTTTTAGAAACACATATAATATAATATTATTAACTCAAATTACTCGCATAGCTAACTAGGAGTTCTTTTTTGATATTCCAAGATTTTATAGCAGCAACTTTTGAGTTAAGTATTATAACTCCTAGTTGGACCCTTAGCCAAAGTAACAATTAGAAAATCGGCCAAGTGCGAGTCGAACTCGCACATGAAAGGTTCCGTCTCTCACCCAAGGTTGCCTGGAAGAGATTACTATGTAGTAATAAGGCCGCCTATTGTGTGTTCCTCTTGTTTGTCATTTTCTCTGTATTTGTTTGTTTTTGTATCGTGTGCAATAAAGTTTCTATATTTTTTTTTATTATATTAAATACACCTGCCCAAAATGCCACTATAATTTTTCGTTTACAGTTTTACACAGTTCTTGTTACAACAGTGTAAATAAACACTACTATTGGAACACCATTGAGAGACGATTACGAAAAAAGTTTAGCAGAATTATTCCCCTGGTATGATGAAGGCTAAGTGTTTCCCCGTCGTTCATAAAATTAGAATAAGATATTATAAAAGTGACCACTTAGGAAGGTGACGACTTTGAGAAGAAGACGACTTAGGAAGATGACCACCTGTCACTGAGCGCTCGATAATATTTCGATAGTTATTCGTGCTAAACCTATTGATCATTTCCTTTCGTCTCGCTTCGGCGCTCAAATGCAACTGAAATGGTCAACGCAGACTGATAAAGCTGTTTTGTGTCCTAACCAACCTAATTTCGACCATATTTTGCTAGTGGTATTTATACAACTGTTTATTCATAAATATGAAAAATTCATGTATGCAGATTAAGTTTCATTTATTTTATCGATGGTCAAGGCACTTTATGATAGCATTATACATAATCTTGAATATATAACTAAACAATAAAATTATTATGAAATGTCAAATAGAATAAAAAATACACCTAGTATAGTAATATAACTATAATTTTTGGAAAAGAAAGGGTTCTCCCATTTTTTCCTCGCAACAACGGCAATGCAAAAACAATTTGGTTAGCTATCGAAAATTACATTTGAGTATAATAATTTTTGTGGGCCGTCATAGCACGACATTTTCAACTTAGTATGAGCTACGTACAGTTCGGTTCTCTACCGAAATTACATGCCTAATAAACAATGTTACAACGAATGTACAGTACACGAAGAGTCGATTACTGTGCGTGCTGCCAGAAACTTTCTTGTTTTTTTTTGTTACATCGTCTTACCGCAATAGTATTGTACTAGTTGGTTTTACTTTCCATCATGGTACCGTACGGCTAATGGGGAGCGAGTAACCTATAAATTTGTAAAATAAATTGTTTAAAAAAACCGTTTTAATTATTGAGACTATCATTTTCCTCAGAGTCTAAAATACAATAAAATTAAAGTTCAGTCTCTCGTATTTCGAATATTACATTTTTGGATTCGAAATTCTCTTTTTCGATAACAATTTTCTTACATTCAATTTCTTCCACTTCCTTTGGTAACGAGGAACTGGCGCACCGTTTTCTGCTTGGACTTACATCTATATTTACAATGTTATTAATATTTTTCAACGGCGACCGCTTCGTTTCTTTATCGACGACTAAATTGCTGATCGACAAAGTAAGATCAGATGGGACGTTACCGTCTAGGCAATAGAGTAGAGAGTCGGATATCTTCTCTTCATTATCACTCGATTTGTTTAAAATCGATAGATCTACTGGTGTGGCGGTTAATACAGATCTACTCAGTAAATACTCCCTGAATGGTTCCGTTAAGGATTTCGTCTTTTGTTCGGTAAAATTAGTCATTTCGTGTGTGACTTTGATCTTTGGTATTAGTGCTGCATCACTGAAGGTAGTATTGAGATCCTGTATTTGCAGCCGATCGTGGCTGTTCACGAAGCGGATGTTCTGTGACCGTAAAGGGCTGACATCCCCTAAAGAAAGGGACCGCCTTTCAGTAGCTGGCTTTGGTAACGAAGTCTGATGAGATCTGAAAAGAAATGAAAATACACTTGTCAGCAAATAATAATGGTAATTTACATACTCGACTTGCGAATAAAAGTCCCAAAAATTCAAGAAATTTTTCAGTTTTGTGCAAAGCAAGAAAAACAAATTATAATGTTTAATTTTTATTTCATACAAATTTGTAGGAAACCGGATGAGTGAATTTGTTTTTCTTACTTTGCACAAAACTGAAGTCGAGTATTCTACTCATACATCGACGTGCAAATGTTTACATTACTGTTTATACGTTATGAATGATGAGACTGTAAAGTGAGTATGTTTGTATAAAAAATAAGGCAGTGGCTCGATTTATTTGCAGACAAGTATAGAAATCATGTTCTATGAATATTAAATGGGGTGCTTATTTACAAAAACAGCATAACATTTGTGGGATGTAAAATACAATATGCAAAACAAAAGCCACAAGCAAGACCGTATATCGTCGGTTTAGAGGTAAAACTCATTAAATGGAAATTACTAGTATTAGGTTTAGAAGCTATTTTAAATATTTATTGCAAAAGATTATATAATGCTCGTAGTTCTAAAGTGCAATCCTAGTAAGTTTATTTTTGTTATTAGATTATTAGATTGCTTTTGTAATAGCTTTGTTTTTTTACAATAAAAGCTTGTAGTTTTTTTTATTTTTAATAAAACATGTTTTAATGAGTTTTACCTTTTTAACTTTTGCTTATAAAAGGCAAATAATGAATTCTCATACCTAAAATTAAATACTGTAAGTAAATGAAATCAGTCTTTTTATTGAAAAAAAAACATATTTCCTTATAGGGAAATAGTTAAAGTGGTAGTTAGACCAAACACAAAAGTAATTAACATAACTTTAATAACTGTAACTTTTAAAACTCATCATTTTCGTCTTCGAGTTCAAAAATATCATTTTGTCTTAGACTACCATTGGCCGGTAAGTTCTTATACCAGTCATGTAACTCGTCAGGGATAAGTTCATTTCGACACAACTTAACAAGATCATTTTTTTTCTGGATAGAGATAGGCAGAACGGCGCTATACGCCTGTTTTAGTTCAACATTCTGTGTAATGTGGTTTCGACGACGGCGCTGCTGGATATCAATGATTTTATACTCGGAAGAGTGGTCATAACGATAGAAAATTGAATGGGGGTAGGCTTTCTCAAATTTGAGGCACTTAATCTTTAACCAATTAACTTTTTCGCCGTTTACATCCGTATTTTTATTTTTTAGTGTACTTACGGCCAACGCCTGTAAGTCCCAGACGTCTTTATATTTAAGCTCAACCACTTGATATGGGGGTTTATCTTTATTTTTCCCTCGATTTGAACGAGCACTTTTGAATATGCTAAGCCAATCGTTCATCATAAAACATGTTTTATTTTTTCGTGCATTTTCGATGCTTGAGTGCATCGAATCACACTCCATGTGTGAGTGGCCGGATTCTAAGAATTTCTGCTCAATGACATTTAAATGCGTATATTGAACTGCATGCAAGAGGGCTGCAGCAACTTGCTGGTTTCTATTTTGGCCACTACAGGTGTCCGAAAACAGTGATAGGTGAGTAACCTCTTCTTTTAATGTCTGGATGTATCTAAGTATGCTACTACCGATCTCATTACTACCTCGTTTACCATTTAATTCATTCCACACAAAGCAGTAGGCATTGATACCATTTCCTTCATAAAAAGTCAAATTATAGACGCATAGTTTTCTACTATAGTAAAACTGTGAGACAGATGAGAATGGCAACTGTAAGACGCTCTGTAAGTCAAAGGTAACTGTTTGAAATGTAGGGTCTGTCAAAGATCTCTGTTTGTCTAAGTCCTTGGCTTCATTACATTCATTTTTCCTTATAATGTGCATTGAATATTCAAGCTCCATCTCTTTTTTCTGGTTTGCATCTGCAGTTAAATATTTACTGCATGAAGGGCATTGATCTTTTTTTGGCTTATGGAAAGACAAATTGAAAGATGTGCAAAAAATACGTCTGTAAGTCGGTTCGCTCACTGCATTAACTTGCTTTTTTGCACATAATTCTTTGTACAGGGAATACATTTTTAAAATCGACAAATTGGCATCAAGATACTTTTTTTGACTAGATTGTCTAACATAATGAGCTTCAATACAAGGGAAACTTTGAATGTGTTCTTTAACTAAAGTAACTTGTTCATCATTAGTTTTGTTTCCTGGAGCCCTTTTTCCTCGATGATCAACCCCTTCAAAGCACCCAACATGAGACTTACCCTCCATAGCAGTGTTTATTGGACCGTTAGATATACATAAAGTTTTTTCAAAAAAAATTGAGCAGACTCTAAATCTCCCTTTATTATTAGACAGGTAGTAGCACTTTGAAACAGCTCGTCGGTTTGAATTTGCCTCGTTCACCTTCCTGCGTTTAGGTTCTAGTACTTGCACATGATTGATTAAAAAATCTTTTTGTCTTTTATAGTCTTTCAAGGCCCAATAACTCTTACAAATATTTGATCTGTCGTCTTCATTAAAATTTTCTGAACATCTGAACCTGCACCTGAAGCAGTTAACTGCTTTAGGTTCCTTGGCTGGGCAACTTTTTTTTTTATTGTTGTAGGGTAAGCAGTTTGCACGATTTTCTTTAATAATGTTTACTTTCCAATACCTTTCATTTTTTAAACGCCAACGAGTATTAAAACTTTTATTGCCTGTATTTTCTTCAATAGACTGATAATCTATTGATTCGTCAGAATAAATATCTTGACCATCCCTATGCAATTGATAAGTTGGGTCATTATCGGAGTCATCACATGAAAAATCATTACTACTTGCGCTATATTCTACTAAGCCTTTCTTAACATTTTTATGTTGCTGCTCAATACTTTTATTTTCAATCTGTAGCTAAAAACGAAATATTAATAAAAAAGAAAAGTAACATAACTGACTAATTTCACATGTAGATAGGTACATACAAATTAAATGCTTCAGTCTAAATATTATCTGGACTGAACTACAAGGGCCCAAATTAATTATACTTACATTGTCAATGTTGTTAATACACGAAGTTAACTTTTCATAACTTTCACCAATAGTCTCGTTAGTCTTATTCTGAATATCTTGGGAGTGATGAATCACTGGTTCCAAATCATTACGTTGAGCTTCCCTTATTGAAAGAGAGTTCTGAAGAAACACATAATAGTTTTAGCAACTGTATTCACAACAAGTAGGCTTACAATTAAAGATTACAACATAACACAAAACTTACCTGTTCTTGCACCCAATTATTCACTCGATGTGTTGGGTCATTATCAAAGGTGACACATGAGAAATCTTCATTACTTGCACTACATTCTACTGACCCCTTTCTAACATTTACATTTTGCTGCCCAATACTTTTCGTTTCAATCTGTAGAAAAAAAACTAAGTATTTAATTATGAAAAATAAAGAAACAGAATTGACAATGAAATAACCAAAACCATTTATACATACAATACTTACTATACTAAGGTATATTAAATTTAAATGCTTCAGTTTATTATTTATTATAACTAGCCAGGACTATGAGGGCCCGAATCAGTTTATACTTACATTGTAAACATTGTTATTACACAAAGTTATCTTTTTCAAACTATCGCTAGTAGTCTCGTTATGAATATTTTTCGAGTGATGAATCACTTCTACTTGTTCAAAATCATTATAAAATAAGTCACGTTGAGCTTCCCTTACTGAAATAGAGTTCTGTAGAAACAAATAATAGCTTTAGCGATTTTATTCACAACACATAAACAAAAGGTTTCAAGATTACAACAATACTCAAAACTTACCAGTTCTTGCACCCGATTATTCACTTTTGTCAAATCTACCAACTGTTTTCCTCTTGAATACTTATAATTACTCATTTTACGTGTGAAAACTAGTATAAATCTTTAATAATCATGTGACGAGAAACACAAAACACCAATAAATCAAATTTGGTGGCAAAATAACGACAACGCATGTCAAAGTCACCGTTTGACAAGTGACATGTGTAGCGACAATGTTGCCAGGTAAAACTCACCTAGCACTTACTGAGTATTGCTTGGCAGCAAATTGTTTCTTGTTCCTTGCTAAACCTGTCAGGTAAAAAACAGTAATTACAGACTGAGATTTTCCTGACACAAATATTTTATTGCGTCGCATCTGCGGAAATTTCTACAACATGATCTCGGTATTGACTGACAGTACGCACATAATGATTTTTTCTTAGCGTAGATTTAGCCCTTGTAAGACCGTTCAATGAATTTAATGAATTTCGTCAATTATGTCACTTAATGAGTTTTACCTTTGAACCGACGATATATAAGGGTTCTTAATCAGTAGGCCTAGTGAAAGCGGTTTTTATACTAGTGACTCGATAACGTGGCGCTATCCCGCTCACATCGTAGCCGAGTAAGCAAGACAGCATGACGCGCTATATCATATCGCATGATATAGCGGTGTTCATGCTATTCATGCATGCTTTGAAGTTCTCAATAAGTAAACAGGCTCTTAGCCACAGTGTCCAGAGAGAAATAGGTGATAGGGGGATTGTCCAATTATTGACTCTATGATAAAGAAGGTTACATCTTTTCTAGAAATAAAATACTAACATAGTTATTAAACTCTTTACTAACACATTATGGATTCCTGGGGCCTTACCATCAACTGTAATGCAATTCATTGTAGGTTGTGAGAGTGGGATGCTGCCATATGGTGCGGTCTAGCGGCGTCCCGCTCTTACTACCTGAAAGTAACCTAAAATGAATCGCATTACTGCTGATGGTAGGCCCCCTGTTCTCAGAAATAAATACTTTTTTTTAATACCTGTATAATATATTTTTAAAAGCACTATCTACATATTACAACTTACCTATTACGCGAGTACGACGACCTCGACATAGCGTCGTCATCGGACGACACGAAGTCGCTGTCGTTTTTAGGCGACATCGAGTAGATGTCGTCTTGTTTCGCTTCGGATTTGTTCTCATTGGTCTCCGGCAAACTGTCGCGTTGCTCTGATGTTATAATCAGGGGCGCACGAGAACGAGGTGTCATAATGGACTCCTGAAATATTTAGTTTAGGTGTGAATAAATATGTACGGTCAATAGCGGGCTTTACAAAAACAAGAAAAATAAAAGAGTAGAACCGCAAAGTAGAATGCTTTGGCTGGCACCGACTTCAAAAGGCCTTTTTTCGCTTTTTAGTTTCTTGAAGTCGGTTTTCATTTTTTATTTCACAATTTTTAAACATGATGACAATGGGACCAAATGGGAAGTATACCCTTTCGAACAAAAAGAGGATTACTCAAATCTGTCCAGTCGTCTTCGAGTAATCGAATAACATACAAAAAAAAAAGATTCCGTCGAACTTTGTCGTTATTTCTAACTACTCTTCAATATTTTCGGACAGTTCTAGATACTTTTAAGATTACTTTGAAGTGGCGTACACTGTCATGGCCGAAAATGAAGAATTCTTTGTAGTTGTAATCAATTTAGAAGTTAACTCCTCCCACTGTCATCACATCATCATCAAGATATTTTTTCGCTTTGCAAAAAGCGTGGCAAAGTACTTTTTTAATTTAATACCTAAAAATATGTCATAATGCGTTCCGAATCGCACTATGGACTTTTTGTTACATTTTATTTAATTAAAAATTAAAATTAAAATACTCTGTTTTGGTTTTATTATATTATTTTAGTTCATTGAATCATAAAAACAATAACAATAAGATTAAACTATTTGTTATAAAAAATATATATTATGCTGGGTGAGATTTCACAACCCTTAATTGGATTTCGGAACGTGACATAATCTTTAATTTTAAATTGTCTTTGTCTTGTACCTCATGTCAGTGTCAACATTTACGGAATCGTTTTTATTGTTATTTATAAGTAACAATATATTCCTACTTTAAATAACTTTGAATTAACTATAATCCTTTTTTTATTATTTTAGTTTTTAATATCATTAAAACAACGAGAATAAGGTATATTTAGATTAAACTTTATGTTTAAAGATTTTTTTACCGGAAGTCGACTGCGGAAACCACCATAAAATGTTCCTCACTGTTGTGAGGTGAAAAATTGTGTGTTGCGCTCGGCAGAAAAGTTTTTAGCGTCTTGTACCTTTGAAATCCTTCGCTTGCTCAGCTTTCAATAGAGGTAACTCGCCGCTAAATTACCAACTTTCCAGCCTTGCATAACAAATAACTATTACTTGTATTATGATATACTTACAAGCAAAAATATGGAATCACTTTCCTTGCAACTTGTAATAAAAGTGATTCCATATTTCTGCTCGTAAGTGTATAAGAAATAAAGGACTTATACTAATTGCAACGCGGAAGTTTTAAAATGGTATGTTATACTACCAATCCTAATAAATAAGTAAACGAATTATTGTCTGATTAAAATGAAAAAGATTTATGTATATGTTAACAAAAAAACATGGAAAGCATGACACATGTAAAGCAAATAGCATGACATGACATGACAAACCTGCATGGCCTTTGACAACTTCTGTGTGGATTTCGTGATAGGCGACATCGAAGCTCTTCTGAAGTTAACTCCGAAAGGCGTAGCGCATTCGTCGTCAAACGTCACAGCTTCCGAAAACCCTGGCGTACTCGTCAAGTAATGCATTTTCAACTCTATCTCCTGGTCGCAATGTCGAATTTTCTTTGGCGTGTCCATCAAAGGACTTCTGTCATCGCTGACGTCACAAGACGCGTCGTTCTCAGACGCGGTGTCCTGGTCGTCTAAACACGACACGCAAGTAGGCGTCCCACGTATCACATTACCGCGTTTCTGATACTTTTTATTCACGTTTTGTGATCCTGTAAGTATTTTCGAGCGGAACAACCTTGTTCCTCGCTTTTTAGTATTTTTCGGTGTCTCTTCATTAGTATCTAGCATGCTCAAATTGGGTTCGGAAACGAATTTCGGGCTCAATTTCTTTGATTTACTTAAAGCGCCTTCGGATAGCGTGCTTTCGTTGCTAGCGTCCGAATCGTATTCGTCATCGTCTAAAGACTCTGCACTGGCTATTTTGTTGGCTAAATTCTTTAGAACTATGTTTTTATGCGACACATCGACTTTACTGTCGTCCGTGAAACGTAACTTGGTTTTGCTCGACTTCTGTAATAAGCGCATGCGTTTAGCACGTGAAGAAAGTTAGGATAGACATGTTATAGAGAAAGATAGAGACGTCACGATGCGTGGTTTAGTTTGGGGATGAGATGGGTGAGGTTTGTGTCTTGTATTCAAGCAGGTAACTGTAAACTAACAGAATGAAATAAAAATGTATTTATTTATTCAAAAACGAGTTACCAACGTTTGTATACACTAATACATTTAATCAATTACTGGCTTAATAGACATAAATCTAGGCGCAACAAACAATTAAAGGTAAATACAGCATGTTCCATTACTCCTTAATTATGTGTTAATAAATATATGTCAAGAAACTCAAAATTATCGTTAGGTGTTCAAATAGATTCCCAAATATACGGAACAATTATTTAAATTCACTAACATTCAATCGATATTTAACTCAAATTTTAAGTAAGTATTTTATATTGCGTTTTGATAACAATTCTCAATGTTAAACTAAAGTACAATCAACTGATTATCTTGCATGTTTCTAGACCCGACACAAACCCCACCCCGAATGCAAACAAATCAAGACTTTCACGATATGCACATAGAGTTGATAATTGCACAAGACGTACCTCCTCAACCGTGTTAATAATTGACACTGATCCCTTCTTAGGCGTTTTGTTGAGCAGCCCTTTGTTGAATATGTGACGTTTGATCGAGTCGCCGAAACTGCGCGAGCCTGCTACTTTACCCGTTCTTTGAATCTGGATTGGTGTACCTGATATTCAAATATAAGCCTTATTACTAGATACATAAGGATGTTAATAAGATTATTGGACGACGATTTGCGTGTAGTGGTTCGGTTGTTTAAGTTTTTGTCGTCATGTTCGATTCCCACAGGATATACTGATATATCTATATATATTGATAAATCAAAATAGATCTGTCAGAGATGTCAGATTGTCAATAAAAGGCAAGGTATACAATAATATGGAGAAATGGAGTGAGAGTAGATGAAAGAAGAGATAAAGAAGTGAAAAGTAGGTACCTGTTTGACTGTAGTATCACATCAACAAGAACAGACCTTTACACTGAATAAAAAAATAACAACTTTATATTTTTTTTTATATTTAAACAAGTTGAAGAAACTATTTTAAAGAACAAGTTATCATCATGACCCCATCGCTGGGGCATTGGCCTTCCTTATGGATGGATAAGGAGTATGGGCCATGACCCACAGAGCACAGAGGAGCTCGTTATAGTAAATTTTTGGTCGCCCATCCCGCGCGCGAACCTCTGCGTCACCGACCTCCCAGCGCCCTTTTTTCACGTATCGGACACAATCGAATACGAATAGTACATCGCCTAAGGAAAAAAAACAGTTTTGCTCTCGCGTAATAACCGCCTCTGTGGTCTAGTGG
Source organism: Chrysoteuchia culmella (assembly GCA_910589605.1). Taxonomy (NCBI): domain Eukaryota; kingdom Metazoa; phylum Arthropoda; class Insecta; order Lepidoptera; family Crambidae; genus Chrysoteuchia; species Chrysoteuchia culmella. Next base: position 18,116,173 of record OU342653.1, read on the forward strand.
TACAACCACCGGTATCAGACCCAGGGGTCCTGGGTTCGATTCCCAGCGGGGGTACATATTGTATTCGGTTTCCCGGTGTCCCACCATCTTATCTAAGTCTGACGCCATAACAACAATGTTTTCAGCATTGTTGTGTTCCGGCAGTTAGAGATAAGATAGCCAGTTCCTCAGTGGTTGAGGATTCCGGGAGAGGCTCGCTTCCATCTTCAGCCTTATCAATACTTAACATCAGGTATGGTGAAGGCTAACAAGTGTCTTGAACAATAAAAAAAAAAATAGTAATACATAAATAAATAAATAAGAGACACTTTCAAGTAATTGTTTGACGTTATAAGACGCTACTATTTGTACTGTTTCAGGAGTTAATTATAATGTCAAACTAACTTGACGTAAAAGAACTCATTTTGCCGTGTGCCGTACAGCCAATAATCATACAACTTGCGCCGGACACTTTTCGAATAGAAGGGATGAAACATCCGTAGCCGTTCTGTCGGTTAAAGTGCTTAATAAGGCGTCGCTTGTGGTGAGTCTGGTAAAGCCTGTATGATATGCGTGTACAGCTGTTGCGCTAGGGCGGTGTCTGTGGGCGGAACACAGAACCGATAGCCGTTGGGGCGGGGCGGTTGTGGAATGGCGACCCCCGACAAGGTGGACCGGCGATGGGGACGCCCTTAGGGAGGCTTATTCCCTTTAAGGGGTGTCATGACATGTGGTTGAGACGACGACGAGTATCTGTGGGGTTGGTGGTGTTACGACTCACCGTAGTCGTTCTGTCGGTTGTTGTGCTCGATAAGCGTCGCTTGTGATGCGCGTCCGGTAAAGCCTGTATATGTGTGTACAGTTAGGCTAGGGCTGTGTCTGTGGAGTTGGTAGCGCTATCATTATGACTCACCGTAGCCATTCTGTCGGTTGAAGTGCTTGATGAGGCGTCGCTTGTGATGAGAGTCTGGTAAAGCCTGTATATGCGCGTACAGTTGAACTAAGGCTATGTCTGTGGGGTTGGTGGCGTTATTATTATGACTCACCGTAGCCATTCTGTCGGTTGAAGTGCTTGATGAGGCGTCGCTTGTGATGAGAGTCTGGTAAAGCCTGTATATGCGCGTACAGTTGAGCTAGGGCGGTATCTGTCGGGTTGGAGGCGTTTTCAGCCCGCGTTCGGCCACGATCGACGAACGTGTACACTGTGTTCGCTGCCGTTCTGAAAAGGAGTAACATTGAAAGTGAATGAGGACAATATTGCGAATGACTAGATATCCTAATCATCTCGTAGTAAGCAGTTATAAAACATTTTTATTTTCTTGTTGGTGAGATGTACAGTCTCGAGGCAATGACATGTATACACGTTACAACCTTATCGCATTGACGCACACGGAAACAAATCGCTTCTGTCCACAAAATTCATTTTATATCGTAATGCTACAATTTGTAGTTGCTTAGCGTTTCTATGTCATTGCACGTGACTGTACTCGTCGAGAAATTACAAAATTAGTTTATCAACTTTAACCCAAAAATACAATTTTGATAACAACAAAACAATAACATACTACTCACCTATCAGTAATACTCTCATCCAAGTCCACATCCGGCGATAACACTCGTCTTCTCTCCCTCAGCGTGAAGTATGCAGCTGCGTCGGTAGCCAGTCGCGAAGGTGGCGCGAACAGACGCGCCGACTGACGGATCATGAAGCTGATCACCGGGGCCAGTGCCACCGCGTCCGTGTGGAAATGCTCCGGGGACAACTGGCAACATAATTAATACAACCACAGCGTAAATGAGCTAACAGCGGAACGACGCCCTTGAAACCTCGCGCCATGACAAGACTTTCTTAGGATTTGACAGGACATTTGTCGTTGTCACGAGCGAGCGCCTGGCAGTTCGGTCTCGCTAGCACCACCTCTCGCCCCGCGAACCCCGCACGATTACTGTCAAAACGTATCCATCGGACGACTTTATGGAAGAAATGATAGATAGACTGTGATACAACTTATATCTATAATAACATATCAGAGCGCGAACAGACGCGCCGACTGACAGATCATGAAGCTGATCACCGGGGCCAGTGCCACCGCGTCCATGTGGAAATGCTCCGGGGACAACTGGCAACATAATTAATACAACCACAGCGTAAATGAGGGCGGCTAACAGCGGAACGACGCCCTTGAAACATCGCGCCATGCCGTTTTGACAAGACTTTCTAAGGATTTGACAGGACATATGTCGTTGTCACGAGCGAGCGTCTGGCAGTTCGGTCTCGCTAGCACCCCCTCTCGCCCCGCGAACCCCGCACGATTACTGTCAAAACGTATCCATCGGACGACTTTATGGAAGAGAAGATAGATAGACTGTGATACAACTTTTATCTATCATAACATCAGAACGCGAACAGACGCGCCGACTGACGGATCATGAAGCTGATCACCGGGGCCAGTGCCACCGCGTCCGTGTGGAAATGCTCCGGGGACAACTGGCAACATAATACAACCACAGCGTAAATGAGGGCGGCTAACTAACAGCGGGACGACGCCCTTGAAACTTCGCGCCATGCCGTTTTGACAAGACTTTCTTAGGATTTGACAGGACATTTGTCGTTGTCACGAGCGAGCGTCTGGCAGCTCGGTCTCGCTAGCACCACCTCTCGCCCCGCGAACCCCGCACGATTACTGTCAAAACGTATCCATCGGACGACTGTATGGAAGAGAAGATAGATAGACTGTGATACAACTTTATCTATCATAACATCAGAACGCGAACAGACGCGCTGACTGACGGATCATGAAGCTGATCACCGGGGCCAGTGCCACCGCGTCCGTGTGGAAATGCTTCGGGGACAACTGGCGACATAATATCAGTCTATTTATCCTCTCTTCCATACAGTCGTCTAACGGACACGTTTTGACATAGCAATCGTGCGGGGTACGCGGGGCGAGAGGGATTGGTAGCGAACCCCAACTACCTTATTATATGACGCTCATTAGTGACAATGACAATGTCCTGTCAAATACTAAGAAGGCTTGTCAAATACTAAGAAGTCTTGTCAAAAGCGGCATTGCGCGAGGTTTGTCCAAGTTGTTCCACTGTTAGTTTCTTAGTTACGCTGCGATCTTCGTCTTATCGAGGGAGGATTTAGTGGCCACCTCTGGTGTCAGAGTTTATCAAGCCGCCTATAAGGCCTCTGACTTGGCTTAACGACTGTAATCAAATGACAACAGCCGGGACCGACGGTTTAACGTGCCCTCTGAAGCACGGAAGCGCTCAATTATAATGCCACTTTACGGCTACCCATCCGACACCTGACCGGGCCGAATTTTGCTTAACCAACGTAATCGAATACGACCAGTCTGTCAAGTGCGGCAGGTATTTGTCAGGTTTTTAAAATCCATTTTATATTATGGACTCCATTTTATATTGAACTCTACGTTCAAGGAACCCAGTAAAAGTTGTTTCTTTTTAATTCTGGTACAAATTTGCTGAAAAATATCAAATTAAAAATTCAATATGTAAATAGCGTGCCAAAACGCTACTTTGACAATATGGCGCTGCAATGGGTTCGGTGATGTCACTTGCCTGTATTCTGATCTGTGGGACATATCATCCATATACATAGGCAAACGAGGTTTACAAGCAGGTGACGTCATCATAAACTCGACAAATCAGGAGCGTTTTATGTCACGTGACAAACATTTAAAAAATGCATTTTTATTTACGGATTTTAAATAAATTTATTATTATTTTTAACTTACCTTAATAAATAACCATTTTTAAACTCTTAATTTATACTGATGATGATGATAACAGTAATTGACACTTTATTTTTCGCATTGTCAAATAGCCTATAAGAGCCTTACACATTAGAGCGTTTACATATTAGAGCGCGAACAGACGCACCAACTGACGGATCATGAAGCTAATCATCGGGGCCAGTGTCACCTCGTCCGTGTGAAAATGCTCCGGGAACAACTGGCAATGTCACTGGCCTCACGGCCAGTTCGTAACAACTACTGCTACATATTTGTTGTTGTTACAAAAAAAAAACGGTTGTCATTTAACTTACCTTTCTAGGACACAGTAAATGGGGCGTGAACATAGTAGCCAGGGTATCAGGGGACATGCGGTTGGATGCCTCATTGTCAGCTACTAGCGTGAGCAACTTCAGCAGCCTCTCCAGAAAACTCCTGTGCGAAGGTGTCAGCAGCAACAGTAGCAATTGCAACGCTGTCAACAACTTCTCTTCTGATGACTCAGCATTTGGCGGGTATTGGGCTGAAATGAAATACCGAGCACTCCTTAGAAACGGTCGAAATGACGCACTCACACAGATACGCATTGCTCCACGCGTGCTCGTAACTGTTTATTTAGTAGTACAGTCACTACATACAATGGAGTAGTACCAGATAGTCTGAATTATCCTAGATGGCTTGCAAAGTATTGTATTTTGCCTTTACACATATTGCATGACTCACTTTAGGTTGCTTGTTGAATGCTGTAATTTGCCAAACACAAGGCTATTGGTAAAACAAACGACAGACCTTAAGCATAGTGCTAGAGGAGCCACCAGAACACACAAATCTGGCAGCCAGGCCGGCACCCCAAATGGTATAGCTTCTGCTATCGCTATAGGGAGAATGACCGTCGCAGGCTGTGTGGATACATCCTTAGTCATCATAATATTACAATTTTTCAAACACTTACTAGCTAATGTGCAGTAAGTTTGATAGTACTGATCCATGAGAAGAGGTTGAGGTAACTCGGCAAGGAATCCCTTCAGCACTGAAGCACAATCGTGTACAGAGAACTTGCTGTCGTCCAGCCCGAGACTTGAACCGGTCTGGAGAAGTTGACGAAGTTCCTGTTGTCTGCTCAGGGAACCCGTGCGACGGAAAATACCTTCTTGTGTCACATCTGTAAATAGAAGTTTTAATGAAAAGATTTGACATTAGTTGCATATGCAGTGAAATTTTCAATAACTAACTTTTATCTTTTTACACATTTTTTTAATTTTTAGTACTATTTATAACAAGAACTAAGGTCTTGAATAAAAAAAAGAAGTAATATTTATGATTTGGTTATGTCCCCACAGATGATGCCAAGTACTGATAAGCGAACCTGACAGACTGGTTATACTTACTTTCTGGTTTAGAAAGAAAATCTATTAACTCATTTAGTCGCAAAATACCATCTTCAGTAATTGAATTTGCTTCAGAAGTGTGTTTCATTGAACTTGTGGTGTTTTGACTAGTAGTGGAAGACGAGTTCTTAGATTTTTTGTGAAAATTCCAACGGAATTGTTTTGGCTTGTCTGATGAACAGTCGACACTGTAAAAATAAAAAATCATAATGAATATTACTCGTTACAAAGATAGTATGTACCTATTCCATTTATTATAACCATTTCTTTAAATGTTTACCGGATTACTTACTCGTCTGTGTTGATGTCTACAACGAACGATAAATGCATACGAACTAACGTAAAAAATTGGTCAAGGTTTTCTTTTCGCAATCTTTCTATTAGATTTTCCTCAGTAGAACTCATTTTATTATGGATTTTAACGATAAAATACGCCGTTAAAAAGCTTCAATAAACACATGCATTCTTATTTAATGTAAACATCACTGCTCATAAATAATGATGTATGGAAAGTATCATATTTCAACAAACTAATAAATTAAAATATTTTCTATTTTAATAAGGCACCTTTTGTTTTCTTTTCTCTAGCAAATTCAATTTTTCCAATCAAACAAAACGAAAATATTAAATCAAATCAATGACAATGACAATGAAATGTCACTTTTGCACACAACGGCCACCCACAGATTAAAATACAGTATTACGTTCAGGAATGAGAGATTTTCATAAATAAAAAAAGTACAGGGGGCAATTCTCGCGCTGAGATATGTCGAATTCGACAGTTTTTAAACACTAATTTCTTTGATGAAAGTATAAGGGTAAGAGCTTCAAAGGTTGAAGAACGTCTAACCGGACTGGCACTACTCCACTTCCATAAAAACGTATCCATTGAAGTAGATGAAGTGATAATACGCCTTTCGGGAGAAGACGTAAAATAAAAAATGATTTTGTGATTTAAATATAAGTAGGTCAGCGGCCGTGTAGTGCTGGTCTAGAATAGCACTACCGTCTCATCCTGTGGGTGCCGTAAAAAGCGACTAAGGGAATACAGCCTTCAGTAAATGGGCAGCAGCGTCTTTTAAAATCTTGGCAATGCTGAGATTGCCAACCTGCCTGCCAAGCGTATGCGATTATGGCAACTCCCCCCCCCCCCCCATAAGGGGGAGGGGGAAAGTAAATACTTCGTAAAGCTGGAAAGATCGCGACTGATAAGATGTACGCTCCGATCATTACCGGCCCTTATCCAAAACCCCGAGAACAGCATTGATGTGGACGATCAATATAACATGGTGGTGGACACTGTCCGTACGGTAGGGTCTAAGTTCTTTAAGACCCGCCGTACCAAGTTAAAGAAACTCTCCGACCACACACACTTACTCAGAGACGTGAAATGAGGTTTTATAACTCAGCGGATGCTCATCGTTATCGGCAGCTAAATAGGCAGATCTCTAAGTCTTTGACGAGCGACCTTCGCCAATTTAATACGAACTGTATTAAAGAGGCTATCGAGCGTAACAAAGGCTCCAAGGTGTTCGCAAGAGATCTGTGTCTATTGGGCAAAGCCAGATGACGAAGCTGAAAACTGACAACGGTCGCATCATTTCTACGAAACCTGAAATCCTGAGGGAGATCGAGAGTTTCTATGGGCAGTTATATTCCACGCAGACACCTGTTGAAAGCAAGGCCAAAGACCACAGAGCCAAACCCGACACTTCAGCGAAGATATCCCGGACGTCAGCCTGTACGAGATTAGTATGGCTCTCAAGCAACTGAAAAACAAGAAGGCGGCGGGTTATGACGGAATTACTGCAGAACTTCTGAGAGCGGGCGGTAAGCCGATACTCAAAGTCCTCCGAAGCTGTTCAATTCCGTTATCGTCGAGGAAAAAACGCCAAAAGCATGGAATATAAGTGAGGTGATTTTATTATTTAAAAACGGTGACAAGACCCGGTTAAAGAACTTCAGACCCATCTCACTTCGAAGCCATGATTATAAGTTATTTACGAGAGTCATCACGAATCTTCTTGCTCGCAGGCTCGACGACTTCCAACCTCTCGAGCAAGCCGGTTTCCGAAAAGGCTTTAACACCATAGACTACATCCATACGCTGCGGCAGGTTATACAGAAGACCGAGGAGAAAAATCTGCCACTTTGCTTGGTGTTCGTTGACTATGAGAAAGCCTTTGATTCGATTGAGACCTGGCTGGTGCGACAGTCTCTACAGAGGTGCCAAGTGGACTACCTATAGGTATATCGAGGTGTTATGGTACTATACGAACATGCCAACATGTCGGTCCGATTACAGAACCAGAGCACAAATCCCATCCAACTGTAGCGAGGTGTGAGACAGGGAGACATCATTTCTCCCAAACTCTTCACAGCTGCGTTGGAGGACATCTTTAAGCTTTGGACTGGAAAGTACTGGGCATCAATATTGATGGCCAGTATCTGACACACCTTCGTTTTGCCGATTATATATTCCTTATGGCTGAGACCTTGAGGACATGAACTACTCGAAGATCTCCGTAGTGCTTCCCAAAGAGTGGGTCTTTGGATGAACATGACGATAAGACGAAAATCATGTCGAATTCCCATCTCGTACCCATTACAGTTCACGTTGGGAACACTACACTCGAAGTTGTGGACCACTACGTTAACCTTGGGCAGACAATCCAGTTCGAAGTCCAACTTCGAGAAACAGATCTCTCGTCGAATCCAACTCGGATGGGCAGCATTCGGGAAGCTCCGTAAAATCTTCGCGTCCAACTTACCTCAGTATCTCAAGACGAAAGTTTACGACCAGTGTGTGTTGCCAGTGATGACTTACGGCAGTGAAACGTGGTCGCTAACTATGGGTCTAATAAGCTATGCTCGGCGTTTCCCTGCGAGATCGAATCAGAAATGAGGAAATCCGCAGGAAAACTAAAATTACTGACATCGCTCGAAGGATTGTTCAGCTGAAGTAGCAGTGGGCGGGTCACATAGCGAGAAGAACCGATGGCCGTTGGGGCGGAAATATTCTGAAATGGCGACCGCGTACCGGACGACGCTCCGTGGGTAGGTACAAGGTGGTCCGACGATCTGGTGAAGGTCGCGGGCAACCGCTGGATGCGAGCAGCGCAGGACCGATCGTCGTGGAGATCTTTTGGGGAAGCCTATACCCAGCAGTGGGTGTCATGAGGTTGAGAGGACGAGGTATTTTCAAGTGCAGTTATTAATAAAATAACAACTTTTTACTTGTATCTACTATTATCAAAATTCAATAATAACCAAAGCTGGATCCGCTCTTGGATAATATATATATATATATTTTTTTCTCTTTATTTTGGCACAAACAGTCATTAAAAAGAAATTGACATAGAATAAGGTTATTATGTTGTAGACAACGAGTGCCCAAAATTAAACATAACAAAAAGTTGGATACAGCTAATTTAAGGCTAAGTTAAAAGTAACAATATGCAGTAACTGAATAACGAAATGCAAAAAGATACAATAATAGGATGAGCTATAGTTGACTTGAAACAGATTAAAACAGAAGGTTCATTTTAACATTTAAAAAATTTCTGATTTAATACCAGTTAAGGAATTGCAAAACAAATCTAAATTGGGAAAATGATTATTATACATTCTTAGACAGCGAGAAAAGTAGCTATTTCGGGTATAATTTTTCCGATAGTATGGTGGTACAAATATTTTTATTGGGCGTGAGGGGCGTGCGGGTAGTCGTGCTTTAGTTATAAGGTTTACCTTTGATAGAAGGGCTGGGCAATCTATCTTGTAGTTTATTAACTTAAAAAGAAAAACTAAGTCAAACATCTTTCGGCGATTTTCCAGTGATAATAAATTGTGTTTTTTTAAAGAATCAGTGTATTCCATGTTCCAAATATTAGCACGGAAGTTAAGCAATTTTATAAATTTTTGTTGCACTCTTTCTAGAAGACCAATGGCTTTTTTGTAATATGGGCTCCAAACAACACTACCAAAATCTAAAATATAGCGAACAAAACTGAAGAAAAGGATTTTCAAAGTTGAAGGGTTACTGAACGGTTTAGAGACCCTACTTATGAAACCAAGACTGCGAAAAGCTTTTTTTTTATATGTTCAAAATGTGAACTGAAGGAGAGTCCACTGTCAACCATTATTCACAAGTCCCTTATCACTTCTACACGTTTTAACATCACGTTATCAATTTTGTAAATATGCATAGTTGGTGCAAGTTTTCTCGTGAATGTTATCACGTGACACTTTTCTGCACTAAGGAACAATTGGTTTACACTACAATACACGTTTTTTTTTTTTTTTCGAGGGGTAAATGAGAGAATCCAAATCATCCTGCAATCGCAGACAGTCCTCTACACCATCGATGACTCTGTATATTTTCGTGTCGTCTGCATATTGAAGGTGACTACTATGGTAAAGGGTCTCGCTGATATCATGTATATAAATAGAAAATAGGATTGGCCCAAGATGAGAGCCCTGTGGAACTCCAGATGGTATAGGTAAAAATGTGGAATAGTAGCCCTTCAGACAAACTGACTGCGATTGCGAATGTAAGACTCAATCCACCTAAGCAGATTTCCATGCACACCAAACCTCCAGAGCTTCTGTAAAAGTAAATTGTGGGAAATTTTGTCGAAGGCTTTGGAGAAATCGGTGTAAACCGCATCTACTTGTTTACCCTGCTCCATTGCTTGCTGAACAAACTCTGTGAAAGTTACCATATTGGTATCAACACTGCGAGTCTTAAAGAACCCATGCTGCTAAAGGTTTTGATAATTGGCGTGCACAATTAGATATAAAGAAAGGATGTATATTATCCGAACCTAATTGAGAAAAATCTAATTGAGAGTCACAATTCGAAGATTGTATAAATACTGAATGAAAGTAATTATTAAAAGCTCGACAGATATCCTCACCATTCGAAATGGTAGTATTCTCATAAGTAATTTTTTGCGGTATGTTACCGGTTGATTTTTTTGGATTTAACGTAAGTCCAGAATAATTTAGGATTCTCTTTGATATTTTCTTCGGTGAAAACTATGTACCTCCTATAAGTGCTTGATTCTAGTTTACGCAAACGAGATCTAAGTCGTGAAAATGTACTGTAATCGTTCTGACTGCCGTATACTTTCCATTTTTTGTGATATTTTCTTTTTTCGTTGCTTAACTTTATTAGAGGATGTGTATACCAAGGGGGGAATTTCTGTGTATTAATCAATTTACGTTTAGGTACATACTTTTGTATGATATCATTTAGAATATTATAGAAAGTGACTAACATAGAATCAACATCGTCACTATTCGAAAAAGCTGTATCCCAGTCAATAGATTCTAAGCTACGTTTGATTGAGTCATAATCCGCTCTAAAATAATTGTAAATGGAGTTGGAGTTTGTCACGATTTCCACTTCATAAATAGAGAGTTATAACTACCAATAAAACTTACCTTTTATTTTCCCTGAGATATCCGGAATCCATATTGAGTCATTCCGTTTTTCGTGAATTTTCGCCTAACTTTGCTTCTCTTCCGCTGGGGGCGCCACCTGCTCTAAAGTTGTCCGTATTTCTGGTAAAGATAAGATACGCCATGTTGGCGCGCTTTGGATTCCGGATATCTCAGGTAAAATAAAAGGTAAGTTTTATTGGTAGTTATAACTCTCTATTTATGAAGGTAAGTTTTATTGGTAGTTAAAACTCTCTATTTTTAATTGTTTCGTCTTCGATTTCCGGAATCCATAATGAGTACCTAATGTCTTTGATTTCTCTTGGTACCTATGTTATATTGTTATGATGCTATAATTTGTTATTTTTTTTTTTTTTGGAAATAGATAGACAAATAATTTTATGTACGAGTATATTGTCTCAAACAGACAACTTCAAATTATTCCTATAAAGAAGCATTACTTACAGATTTTTTGCAGAATTACTTATTTATTTATTTAATTATATATATGGAACACAAGTGTATTGTACTTAACATATCTTAGAAAGTAACATGCTTAAAGTTTAGATCAGGACTTGTAATCGGTTTAAAAAAGAGCGGTTAATTGCGGTTTTTGATTAGGGTTTTTACAAAAACCGCTTCCGACGTATTCGGAATGAGAACCTAAATAAACCGGTTCAATCCAAACTGCGAAATGGACCTACTACTGGCGGGGCGATCAGGCTAATAGCGACCTTCCGTATGTAAACATAATGCTCGCTAGTCGATTTACCACCCGCGCGATCGCGTTGGGAGAGCGGTATTTCAGGCAAGTAGCGAGCTTATGTCTACGTCACGAAGGTCGCTGGTGAAGACGAGGACGCTGTCGGCCAAAGCATCGCGGCGACCGGTTCCGTGCCCATCCAAGAGGGGGCATGACGGAGAAGAAACTAATGAAGAAGTCACGGAAATATACGAGCTGTTTACCGAGACTAAACGGCTTAGGATTCACGTTTTAAATTTATTATAATGCCAATTTCACGATGATTTTCGACTATAACTAAAGAACCAGACAGGCACATACTTCTTGAGAAGTAAATGTTTATTTCGCTTTCCCAATTGCATATGTTATGTATTGAATGCATCAGTAGCTGTCACATATGCTGTCACATTTCTTTGAATTGTACATCCCGTCGGTACATACCGTAATGCTCTTGGAATTCGTCAATTTATGTTATACCTAACCTCAAAAACATGATCACCTCACCAATTTTGATCAATCATTGAGGAATTTTCCAAGGTACGTTCTTTTAAAATCTCATAGATGGCGCTGTCCATCTCCTGTAACTTTAACTAAATTATTTACTTACGGGCTGCATGTGCATAGCCCTTTGTTCTGTTCTGACAGAAAAAAAGAGAAAAGCTACAACATTGTTTGTTGTGATCAGGGTTGCCAGATTGGGCGATATGTCGTATTTTGGGCTACCTAGCGACCGAAATTGCGACCAGTTTTACGTTTTACGTGTCCATGCAACAGTATTTTTTTACATATTTGAAAATCTAAAGCCGCTCCCCCCCACCGATGAATATGGTTTACATTAAATAGATTTTGTTTCTTCGTATCATCTAGGCTTTGCAACCCAATAGGTCACTATGACGCTCGAGTAAAGAAAATCCCCATTTAGCCCATCCCCTACTATAAGCTCGCACTCAAAATATTGATTATAAGTTATATAATTTTCTGACTGCTAAATTTTAATTCAATAAAGACTAGTGTTCACCGGTCATAAAACTATTCAATTAAATTAATATTATCAATAAACATCAACTTTAAAAAGCTATTTGGTCAGCACCTAAAATAAGGGAAGTTTGTGATCATCGTTTCTGAGCGATTTTGGGCTACCTGAGGGTCGTTTTTCTGCGACATACCGATCTTGCCATCTGGCAACACTGGCACCATATATAAATTGTATGTAGACTAGTAATGTCATGTACAATGTAATTTCTCTATGGCATGGTCATTTCGCTGAATTCGTTAATATTTTTTTCGGTGCGTTGGTTGATCCTTGTATATTTAAAAAAGTAAAAAATAAGCATGTCATGCACAAATGTGCAATGTGCATGACATGCATATTTTTACTTTTTATTGTTTTTGTCTTAGCAAAGGTCAAAGGAGATGGACAGCGCCATCTATGAGATTTTTAAAGAACGTACCTTGGAAAATTCCTCGTCAGTCAGCCAGAGAGATCTTTTTTTATATATTAGTCTGAAATGCAAAGGAATGTCGGGATCAAATGCCTGACTTTCTCGATTTCGGACTACATTTTAGTTTTTATTTAATATCTCACAAATTACCTGACTGAAGCCTCGAAATGTTTTTTTTTATTTTAGTGCTTTATAGAAAATGAAATGTTGTTTATTGCTGGCTTGCTCGCGATAAAATTCGCGAATTTTGCCAATGTCAAGTATATATATTTTACAGTTTAGAGAAACAGAAATTGTACGATAAAAACTAAAAAACGCTATGACCCGCCGCCATACACCCCACACACAAGTTCAACAACCCTCTAGAATCTTCTAGAGTGAATGAGTGATATATACGTAAACACGTAGTCGTAAACGTCAAAAAGCTTTCCGTTCCGAAATTCCGAGCAGTGTTGCCAACGTAGGCGATTTGTCGCCATTTAGGTTACTCAGGACAAGAATCGGCGATGAAAAAATCGGAAAAGCTACTGGTCGCCTTTTAGGCTACTTCACTGCAGGGACAGGCTAGTTAAAATCGAATCACTAATCAGCTTAAGTTTAAGAAATAAATCAACGCATAGGCAAATGTCTAAGATCTGTGTTATTTAAAAAATAAAGGGTCGGATGTTTAAAGAATTATCAGACTTTTCCCTATGTTGCCTTTCGTTACCACTGAGCAATGCTGTTGTCGAAAGAATATTTAGTCTAATGGGGACGATAAAGACGAAGTTAAGAAACCGAATGCAACTTCCCATGCTGATCACACTACTAAGAATTCGTACTCATATGCATGTGAGAAGTATCTGCTGCAACAGCTTTGAACCAAGCAATCACATGATTAGCTTACATGCTGGCAGAAATATGTACGTCACCAGCACAGCTTCCGCCAGTACTGGCACAACAGCTACAACATCTACTACTGATGACGTTGACGGGGAAAGTCTAGACAATGCCTTACTACTGCTAGCAGTAGACGAAGCTGTGTGATTACTTTAGTATTAAGCTTGTAGTGTTTTTAAATACAGGTATTCATAAATAAATTAATAAAAACTACGAGTATTTTTGTTTTATTTTAGCAATATTTTGGCGTATCTACTTTAGGCTACTGCACCTGAAATTAGGCTTCTTTAAGCTGAAGCTACTTAAGCTGTGAAAAATTGCGACATCAGGCCCTGCGTTGTTGGCAACACTGCTTCCGAGTGTTCTTCTCATTTGTGTTCTCATTCATCTCTCAATAAATTTTGCCTTTGTGCGTTTTTAATTTTTAAGTAAATGTAGAATCTACCTACATAAAAGAGATTCCGCAAAAAACCTAAGTTTACTTCTAAAAAATAGAAACTCGCTGTCTGTTTTGCAATCATGGTTAGTGAACTTTATGTATTATTGAATCAAATAAACTATGCCGTAACTGATGAATTCGTTGTTTTCAGGACGTTATTTCGCGGCCTGCAGAAGAATTTGGCAATGACGAAACATTGGAGCATTTATGGGCCGCGAGGGCTATGGAACATAGTGATATTTATTTCAATGTAAGTTTTTAAGGTTATAAACTTATTTAGCTACTAAAATCAAGTTTTAATGCCTATATTATTCAGATAACTTTTAAATCCTTATTATTATTATTATTATTTTTGGAGAGGGGACGCCAGCAAGGCCGGACGGGTGATCAGTCTCCCTAGTTGGAACCATTTCACCCAATTCCCCGGTGAAGAAATCCCCTGACGGACAGGGGGGGGGCGGGTTATCGTTCACCCCACCAGCGTCGGACCCTCGAACCTTCCTGTGCGCTTACAATACCTGTTGAGTTCGCTTATCGTCAACTGCTTTAAATCCTCTTCTTCTAGCTTATCCGCTTCAAAGAGCTCCCAGCGCAATGATGCATACATTGGGCATTCTGCCATGAAGTGGTAGCTTGTTTCTTCCTTTTCATTACATTGTGGACAGGTGGGGTCCTCTGTCCTTTTGATTGTTGAAAGGTGCCTATTCAGTGGACAATGTCCTGTCAGTACTCCTACTATGTTCCTTATGTTTCTTCTGCTTAGTTTCAACAGCTCTCTAGTTTTCTTCTTATCAACTGATTTGATGAAGATCTTTGACTGTCTGCAGTCCTTTCTTTTCATCCATCTTTGGTTAGTTTCTTTGATTATTCTAATCTCAATGATGTTCTTAGAGATTCTATGTGATATTGGTAGTCTTGGTTCAGGGCCAATAAAGGGTTCATCAGCCCCCCTCCTAGCCAAGTTATCAGCTTCCTCATTGCCACTGTTACCTTCGTGTCCAGGTACCCAGGCAATTTCTACTTCAGCCAGGTTGGCGAGTTCCTGAATGCTTTGTTTGCATTCCTTCACTAGGGCTGAGGTAGTCTCCACTTTGTCAAGAGCTTTGATGGCAGCTTGACTGTCGCTATATATTATTATTTTACCTACATTATGGGTACCTATATCACTTTTAATCATGTGCGCACACTGCATTATCGCAAATACCTCTGCTTGGAATACACTGGTGTACTTGCCCAGATTGAAAGTTGCCCTTTTTGTGTCAGGTTTAGCTATGTAAATGCCAGCTCCCGATAGCTGAGTTGATTCTTTTCTTGACCCATCAGTGTAGCATACTGCAGTGCTATCTAGATTGCCTTGCTCTATTTCCCAGTCTTCTCTAGATCTGATGCTGATCCTGTACTTTTTGTCGAACATCCTTTCCTTATTGATTAGGTCATTGTTGACCAGTATCATTGAAAAGTTTTCTTCATACATGTTACCTATGATAGCATGGCCTTTGTCATTGTGTTTACCTTTCCATAGATTAGTACTTTTAAGCTTGAACCATTGCTCTGTAGCTCTCTTTTTTATCTCAAGATCTATTGGATTGAAGCCCAGTATCATTTCTAAGGCGGCCGTCGGAGTTGTTCTCATGGCTCCTGATATCATGATACTGACTAATCTTTGTACCTTTGTGAGTTCTTTTCTGTTGTATTCTAATTGTGCCTTATGCCACCATACTAGGGCTCCGTGGAGAATTCTCGGTAGTATGATTGCCCTGTATATCCATTGGACCACTTCGGGTTTCATGCCCCAGTTTCTGCCAACGGCTCTTCTGCATTGCATAAGGGCTTACAAGGCCTTTAAATCCTTTAAATCCTTACAAGGCCCGTCCAACATACGGCCCCCGGGCCATAATGTGGCCCGCATAAGTCCTTCATCCGGCCCGCGAAGACATCAATAGCTAGAAGAATGCTTACTTAATCCTGCCCTATTGGTCTTTTCTTTTGGCCCGCTACGGTTACAAAAATACTAAACCTGGCCCTCCACAAAATTATGTTGGACACCTCTGGACTATAAGTATCTTTAGCATAACAATCTTTAGTATTATGCTAAACTTAAAAAATATTGTTAGATTAAAAATGAGGTTATAAAAATATTTTTTTATTTTTTTTGTTTCAGGTACTTTGCTCAGTTGATACAAGATGGTTGCGACTGACACCCCATGATGATCTAATATACACACACTTCAGACAAGATTTTCCAGACTTAGATGTTAGCTACATAAAAGAAAATGAAATTAAAAACAATACCAATAAGGCGAAATGGAGAATCTTTTGTGAAAAGTTTAAAAACATTATTGAAGACTATAGCTTTGGCACACTCATGAGATCAGATACAAAAGGGGACTATTCTGAACAAAACACTATGCTAGTCCCAAGAGTACAGTTTTATGCAATAGAAATAGCACGGAACAGAGAAGGGCTTAATAATGAGGTGAAGAAACATTATAAATGTGCATCTAAATCTAACTTAGAAGTTTCTGGAAAAACTGAAGTTTCTGTATAAGTAATGCTTAACTTAAAAGTAAATAAAGGCTTTGTTGAAATTACCATACACATAGGACTAGTGTCGAGTCATTGGGGCAACAGTAATTGTGCCTTATGTTACTCTTAAGCCGCGTACTTATTAGGTGATAATTGTCGCGCGACTCGTGTCCCGGAAGATGTCGGGCGACTTCATGCGACGTTGCCACACTTCGCCCAAACATGTACCGCAATATCGCGCAACATCTATCTTGTCACCCATTTGAATAAATAAAGTCACAGAGTGTGGACGTGTGGATTCCACAAACACTAATATCACTAAATACACTTGTTTTGTTTTGTAAGTACTTCCTAGTTCACCATCATCTCTTTTTCTTCTTTTTCGTTTTTGAAAGATTCATTATTAAATAAGCTGCACTGCCCAACATTGCCTCTTCCGGCGACATCATAGGATCGACTAAACTGATGTGGACGGCGACAAGATATCGAGCGACGTAGGGCGATGTTCCGCGATTTCGCGATGTCTCCTAAGACAAATGTCGCCTAGTTAGTACGCGGCTTTACTATACTTCAGCCATTTTACAGATAGAATGTTTGTAAACAAACCGTCCATACTTAACCTCACAAGTACTTTCTAATTACACATTTAAGAAATAAGTGTACCTCATAAAGCTTACAGTGTCCAAGTTTGATATATGGTGTTCGTTAACTGAAATATATATGTCGCAGCCATATGGTTAAATCAGCCGTTTTATTAAACTGCTAGCCCGTTCATTGAACGCCGCGCCGGCATTCAATTAAATGGCTAAAGCACAACTTGCCAAAATGTTGAATGAAACGTTTAACATTATATTTAGCCGTTTCGTTAAATGGATTAGGGTAAAACTCCTTTATGGACCGACTATTTTGATAGTTTTGGGGGGTATTAGGAAAGAGACTTCTATAGTTTGAAAAAAATATGAACCCCAAATTTTAAATTTCTAACCTATCGAGTGACCTACAGGGCTAAGGCAGCAGGAGTACAAAAAAACCAACCAAGTGCGAGTCGGACTTGCGCACCGAGGGTACCGTAAAATATTTTTTATTAGGTATATGATGTAACTAAAAATTTACAGTTACAATTTTTCCTTTATCTGTACTATAAGACGTTACTTCGTACCAAATTTCAAGATTCTAATTTTACGGGAAGTACCCTGTAGGTTTTGATTCTCGTGCGAGTTTCGAAAATTTGCGGCTGTATCTTTTGATTGCTTTGGCTCAGAAGTTTGATTTTTTTCACGGCTCCAAGGGACATCAGACCTGAGTATAAGATATCAATTTCAGTTTGATACCTCCACGCGTTCCTGAGAAAAACGGTCTTGACAGACGGACGGACGGACAACGAAGTGATCCTATATGGGTTCCGTTTTTTCCTTTTGAGGTACGGAACCCTAAAAATACTTCAATTATTGTCAGTAGATCTATTCAACAAAAAATGCGAATTTCCAACGAAAAAAACATACAAAAACATCATTGTCAGCCAGCTGAGCGAGCTATCTAACGACATATTTGTTTTGGTGACACCAGCGTCGCAGTGGTAAAAAAATAACTAAATTTAAATCACCTGCCTGAATTCACGTCGGCCATCTTCAATGGGCTAGCTTACAATCAGCCAACTAGTTGAACGTTGATGAGTGATGCTATTTGTTTATTGGGCAGTCAACAAAAACATGCACTAACAATATGTAATAAATTAAATATAGAATCTTAGTCTAAGTACAGTTTCTAATAAACCTACTCCTATCAATACCTAGACCGCTGAAACGACTCACATACGAAGAGCGACTGGATGTGTTTAATCTCACAACATTGCACGACCGCAGGAACCGTGGCGACTTAATTGAGATTGAGACATTCAAAATACTAAGTGGACACTACGACCTTTGTGATATACACAATATATTTAAGCGTAATGAAAATAGCAGGCTTAGAGGTCACAGTCTAAAATTATGTACCGGCGTCGCTAATAATAATCCTTGTAAAAACATTATCTGCAACAGAGTCGTAAGACAGTGGAATAAGCTTCCAGAAGATGTTGTTTCAGCTGCCAACATCAACCAATTCAAGAACAGACTTGATAAATATCTACAATATATGGATTAAATAAATTATGCCACTATCAGTATACAGGCGGTATCAGTTGCATTAACTGCTTGCCTGTTAAATAATAATAATAATTATAGACGGCCACGGCGGCATGCAATTACGAACTTCAAAAAATAATAAAGACAGTGTAAAAATCCAATACATGTTGCGGAAGGTTAAAATCAGTTACAAGATTATCTAATTTAATTTAATTGGGGTTTACGTTACTAATAATAGATTTAACAATTTCTCTATATTTTCTCAGGCTGAGGTGGAATATGTCCAAGTCTTTATATCTTTATGTCCTATATTTGACCGGGATAATTTCAATCAATTATCGGTCTAGGCATTCAATTGAATGCCGACGTTCAATTAACGGGCTAGCCTTCCAATCAAACGGCTGCTTGAACCAGCTGGCTGCGACATATATATTGTATTTGTGGAATAATTACGAAAAATGCACAAATGTTTGTTTACAAACATTCTTTCCATATGATGGCTAGAGTATAGATAAATAATCATTGCTACAAACATGTTTTACACAGACAACTTACTCATAGAATGTTTTTTGCATAGATTGCCATAAATAAGAACTAAGTACACTGTATTGTGTGACACTTGTGTGGTATTTTCTTTAACCTCAGGCCCCGACTTAGGAGACACAATTGATATTCTATTGTTCTCTGGACACCGGTGTCCCGTTTAATGAAATAAAATACCTCCAAAATGTGATCCACGAGGTTTAATCCTAATAGTAAGTATTAAAAATGTGCAAGTTTGGATGTTACTCTATCATGCAAAAAACGGCTGAACAAATTTGTCACACAGGTACCTAGTTTAAATTATAGGATATAGCTACTTTTTATCTTGTTAATATGACGGGAATGAGAACCATGGCCATTAAAATGCAGGCAGTCATTAGTAGTCCATAACAATTTAAGATATCAGATTTTTGTTTAATATGTCATTGTTACTCGGCTATCTATAAACTAGTATTTATTGTAATAGAATAAATAATTAATTAACAGTTGCCAGGGGTTTTTAATAAGTTTAAGAGAATAAAACGACTGTCTGTCACATAATTAGTGATGAAGGTGTAGTCCTATTAACATGGTAATCCAAAAGTATGTCAGTTTGTTCTCTTTCACGCTAAAACTACTGAACGGATTTGGATGAAACTTGGCACATAGATCGCAGTTATTCTTGATTAAAACATACGATACTTTTTATCTCGATATTTCCACGAGAACGAAAACCCCGCGGGTGAAACCGCGAGCGGCCGCAAGTATAGTATTCATAAAGTAGCAGCTAGAGGCGCCGTATAATGTCCATTCTAATATTTTAAGCATTCATGGTGTCTTAGATATAATGATACGTCTCATTCATAGTTTAATTGTAAGCTTAATGTGGATTGCTGTACCTATATAAGTGATGAGTATGATTGTGACTATGCTTATGGATGAAGTGCTCAACTACTCATGCTCATGCATTTTGATCAATATAAAAGTTTTGTACTGGATTTTTTGTGATTATTCAATCTACTATCCTTTTAACATTATAATTTTTTGTTTCATAAAAGAATTTACTGCTGTCCCTACCCAGTCATATTTATTTATACCCCACAGTTAGATACTGTTGTCTCCAAAGAATTATGAATCAGGCATTAGTAGTCTGTGGGTTGAAGTCCAGCAGCAGCATTCATATAAGATTGCCTCCACCACACCATCAACCTGTTCTTGACAAATTACCAAAATTAACAATATTGGGGATAAATAAAAAAAGAGGTACTCAGTTTGACCTGTTTATGTATCTATCTTTAAAAATTGTAAAATAAAAAACATTGTATAAAAAATTCAAAACCTAAAGGCATTCTACTTTGCAGTCCTACTCTTTTATTTTTCTTGCCTTGGCTGGCACCGATTCTTAAAGGCTTATTTTTGCCTACCATCAACTGTATTGCGATTCATTGTAGGTAGTAAGAGTGAGATTCCGCTATACGCGCCGTATGAGAGCATCCCGCGCTCTCAACCTAAAATGAATCGCCTTACAGTTGATGGTAGGCCCCCAGGTCAAACTGAGAACCTCCTTTTTTAAGTCAGTTAAAATAAGTCGCAGCAATATCATCTAGGTAAACGACTAGGTATTTGCCAAAACGAATTTATATTTTTAGGATTATGAAAAACTACCATCCAGATCTTCGTAAATAATATACCTACTAAAACCTTAATGCAACAAATATTTTCCTGAAAACCACATCAAAATCGGTTCAGCCAAACGCGATAATCGCAGACAAACATACATACATACAGGTCAAACTGAGAATTTTCCTTTTTTTTAATCAGTTAAACAACCACCTACTTCATCACCACGAATTTGCCTCAGATTGACAGATAAGTAAACATATCACTCAAAAACCAAGAGAGTGAACTTATTTCTGCTGCATAAAATGGCTTCAATTAACTAAGAACTAATTGGACCATACAGGTTGTGTGGTATTTTCTAGATTCCTAATAATTTTACTTTGAAAAGCTCAGGAGCATTACTATTTCATCTGGCAACAGTATAGATAAGATTCATTCATACAACATAATTCCTCTCCATCTGTATTATTTCTCTGTCCACGAGTTTTATTGAACACGTACTTTACATGTGGAATAAAAGAAATAATTGCTCTTTTTTAAGTTTTTTATTGGTCTTATTAACTATGTGTTCACGAGGTTTCCATAGCGGTGGCAGTTTCCTCTGTGTATTTGCCCTTGTCTTTTCCGAGGGCAGCCAGGCGACCCTTTGCCCTACGATCAAGGATGGCTTTTCTGTCCTTGTTCATCTTTAACTTTACGATCACACACTAGAAAAGAGAACTTAAGGTTAAAAAAGTTACTTAAAAGCTCAAATAAAAAGACTAATAAAATAAAATCAGAGCCATGGAAGTGTTTCCGCATTATCCATGTCCATTCTAACATTAGCCTTCAGTCGAAACATTGGGCTTCAGTTAGATATGAAAACATGACTAAGGAAAAAATTTTCATCATTAAATATTCATTACAGATTTGAATTGAACCAAGTTTCTCAAAAAAAACAAAGTGAAAGGTTATTATTGCAAATGGTTTAAAATAATAGGCGACTAAAGCCCTCAGAAGACTGGAGTCTCAGTTTTCTGGATTCTGACTGCTAACTTTTTAGGTTTGGTAATAATAATTACTAGTAAAAAAATGTCCTGTTCATATAAAAATGCCTAACTACTGAATGAATTGTATTTACCGATACTATAATAGTTCACATTTTAACATACTTCATTTTCATTGTAACTTGCAATAAAAGAATATGAATATAATTATTAACCTTTCAGGCCCCGGATTATGACACAATAGATTAGTTCTCTGGACACTGATGTCCCGTTCGGGTTTATGAATTAAAATACTTATTTCAATAATTTGCTATACAACACACCTTTGAGGGGTGGATGCCGACGTATGCGGTGGCTCCATTGGCCTTCTCACGCTGAATCCTTTCAATGTATACCACAAACTTTTTACGGTATACTTGAACTACTTTGCCGACTTGTTGGCCTTTGTAGTGTCCACGAACAACCTAAAACAGTAAGTCATTTTCATTAGTATTGCGATTTAAAAATGATAGAAAATAGTAAATAACTATGCATACTCTAGGTTAGCTTAGGAAGTATGTATGATCTATTCTTTCTGCAACACAATCAGAGCCAATTTTTGAACCATGGTGTAGACTTGCTAGCTAAGTCAAGAGTTAACCAAAGAAAACCTTCAGCTCACAATCGATTCAGCAGCGGTCGTCTACAGTCTGTGAATGGTTTGTCTTCATCATTTTGTTTTGCATTTAGTTCGAAACATGTGACACCAAAACAATAGTTTTTGATTGTTTATGAAACTATTTCGAATAATGATCAATAATGCTTACCTGAACTTCGTCGTCTTTGCGGATTGGCATAGATTTGACGTTAAATTTCTGTCTCAATTCCTTGGATAACGGAGCGGACATGAGAACTCGTCTGATGTGCGAGGGAGCGCTGAAATGCCTCTTCCTGTTTTTCCTCCTTGAGGACGTGACGAGCTTATTGAACTTCATTCTGGCGCTCTTCACTGAAATCCCAAAATACCACGTTTAGAGCCCAAAGTTTACAAGTTATTGACGACTGGTTTAGGTTATCAATTCACTCTGCGTGCTAAACGTCAAACTGCAGCGGCGAAAATTTTTATGAAATATTATCATATTTGTGGAAATAAGCATTTAACGTGACACAATATTTATTGCAAAAGACCACTTTTACGATTTTATTGCAATAAAGTTAGTAAAAACAGGGATTATTGCGGATTCCCAAACGTACCCGAAACGACACGGCAAAGAACCGAAACAAAAAGAAATTTCACGTCAGTGTTGTCAGTAAACGAAACGAGTCACGAAATTACGCTGTCAAATTTTATTTTGATTCGCACTTTGTTACATTACTACTGTTGTAATTTACAGAATCTTCGTAATAATTAGTATAATTTGATACGTTTTCATTGTTTTTAAAGAATTACAATAAAAATACTTAATTTTAGTTTGAGGATAACATTAATTTTGTCTATCGAATTCTGTTAGCAACTAGTGGCAACTTTGAAATTTTTGCGTTCCGTTTCATGCAAGTATTATGCATGAGCATGAATTTATATTTTTAATAAATAATTAGATAAAATCATGGAAATAACAAGAACTACTGGTACATTACATTTGATGGTAGCTTGCTACAGCAGTTAAATTTTAAAACCTCAAATCGGTCAGTTCGTAAACCACAACTGTTTTCTGTACCTGTATCTAGGAATAATGTATCTAAAAACAATCCACTGAATAGAATGTGTGTGGCTTACAATGATATCTGTACAACTGTTGATATATTCAATTGTAATGCCCAATCTTTTAAAACGTCCCTGTTTAAACTATAAGTTAACCCCGTCGAAAAAAAAGAGAAAAAAAAAATATAGTTCATTATGTTGTAATATTTTTTTTTATATTGTTCATTTACTTAACTAGTTTTTTTTATGTTTTTCTATGAGATTTCGTATAATTTTTGTGTCATCTAGTTAATGCTATAGATAAAATGCTGTGCGCAATAATTGTAATAGGACGTAGACACGCATTTGTTGTTATTTTAAGTTATTTTTTGTTTATCCTTTTGTCTGTTGTCTGTTATTGTGCCAAATAAATAAAAAAATTAAAATAAAAAAATAAATAAAATTATTACTTCCATGATAAAAGTCTATTATCAAGCCGCGTTGCTCTATGTCTCTAGGTGTCCAAGCCATCGGAGTCGGGCAGATTTAGTTTTATCCAAAGATATTTGAAAAAACATTTTATAAAAAAAATCAAACCGACTTCAAAAAGTAAAAAATAAAACTTTTGGAGTCGGTGCCAGCCAAAGCATTCTACATTGCACTTCTATTAACTATATTTTTTTTGGCCTTAGCTAACTAGCACCGATCCCAAAAGTTTTATTTTTTACTTTTTGAAGTCGGTTTGATTTTTTTTTATAAAATGTTTTTATTTCAGATTTTTTTGTTACATTATGTGCCGTTACTTACACTAAAAATCAGCCCATACATGTCATCTAGGTATACGACTACTTGCCAAAAGGT
The DNA here is from genome assembly GCA_910589605.1 of Chrysoteuchia culmella. Classification (NCBI taxonomy): domain Eukaryota; kingdom Metazoa; phylum Arthropoda; class Insecta; order Lepidoptera; family Crambidae; genus Chrysoteuchia; species Chrysoteuchia culmella. The sequence continues at coordinate 18,140,543 of OU342653.1, forward strand.
GATTGATATTTTTCAGGATTATGAAAATACTACTAGCCAGATCTTCGTAAAAATTATATGGGACCACACATAAACCATTTTCTTCCAGATAAAAAAAGAATTTTAAAAATCTGTTAACAACTGGCGAAGTTATGGTGGAAAATACATAAAAAAAAAAAATACAGTCGACTTGAGAACCTCCTCCTTTTTTTGAAGTCGGTTACTAAAAGGTAGATGGGTTCATGGAATGGACGACATGGCTGAAGTACAACAGAGGCCCTATGTCCCTTTTTAAAAGAGTGACCTATATTTTTATAAGTGGGAAAAGTATTTTATTACACGGGACTTAATGAATTTATTATTTAGTTTTAATTTAGAATTAAGTTAAAGAGATGGCAATACGGCCAGTAGGATTATTGAACTAAACAATCGCTACCGTACTTCAGATAGTCACAGTCACCCTTCGGAGTGGCACTTGCACATAGACTGAAAACAACATTAAATAAAAATAAAACCTAAGTAATTTTGTATCAGAGATTGAATGAAGAATATACTTTAGTTATTACGAGTGAAAGCTCCTCCATACTACCAGCTGCTGGAACTCAGGTTGCGATGGATAATAAATGATAATCCCGACAAATACTAAATTGTGATTTATTGCTTTCCTGTTACACAACCTTCCAAAAACTTTCCAATTTATAAATGTTTTTAATTATAACCGGTCTACCGATGTTTCTGTTTCGAGAACCCAAGCAAGAATGAATGCTCAGAGAATATTCTGTACGATGTCAAGTTGGCGCGGTATCGTACATTTCCCTCCAAAAATATCGTCCGCCATTGTTCAAGAAAAAACCAATAGCAACACGTAGCTAGTAATAGAGCAACGGAAATAGTCGTTTTCGAACAAAAACAACGGAAGCCGGTTAAGAATTTATACAATTAATGTTACCTACCACTACAAATAATCTTTAGAATCATAAATTAATACATTTTGTTTGTAATTTTAAAATACAATTAATAATAAAACAACTCATAATATACGCTAAGCTAACAGATTCGTTCGTTCGACCATCCTGACAACATCTCACGACGTAACATTTAAATTATAGTCAGCAAGTGGATTTGTATTTAAATAAACTTTTATCTCTTAAATTAGTAAACGTTATATTTAGAGATATCATAAATACCAGGATCACTACTCAGTTTAGTACCGATACTGAGCTTATTACTTTAACTAAACAAAATATACATGAATTAAAAGTTAATTTTCTTGCATTATAAGTTGTAAATATTGATTTATAAAGATACGTACTTCAATCCAATTTATGTTACAAATAAAATATAAATAACAATTATTTTCAAACAAAAAAACATCAGTAAATCTATAATATTTTTTTTATTGGTTATCAAAAAATATTCTTACAACTAAAAATAACAATGCTTACAACTAAATATATCCTTCCATTTGGGGTAACCTCCCATTGAGATAACCTTCCATTGGGATAACCTCCCTTCAAAATATCCTTCCATTGGGATAACCTCCCACCTAGAAAACCTTCCATCATACTAATAAACTAACAGTAGAATCAACCCCGTACCAAATTAACTTTCTATTTTCTGACTAACCTACATTAATATAGGAAACACACATTAACCATTATACTTAATTGGCACTTTACTAAAAACAAACAACATATAGCTGGACTTTTGATACCATTCTAAATTTTCTACCCTATTCCATTTAAATCCTCATTTAAACTCATCCGTTCCATTATTATCTGTCACGTTTCTTTCTTCTCCTTCGTCATCGCTAGAATCACTCCTATAAAACTTAACCATGGGTGTATCCGTTCAACCGGGTGTACTCCTGTATAACATGCTTTTCCCATTTTTTTTAGTGGTGTATCCTCTACCTTATATCTATCATTTGATAATACCTCGACTACTGTATACGGACCAAAACATTTGGTTAACAGTTTTTTACTTTTTCCCCGGACACAGAATATTTCTTTCTACCCTAACAAGGTCTCCTACGGAATAACTACGTGATTTTGATCTATGTTTATCGAATCTTTCCTTCTGCTTTGCCTGAGAATTGGTTATAGTAAGGTTGTCACTATTGGACCACTTATTGAACTGCCACATCATCAAAACTATGACAGATTAGGGTGATGTGATTAATCATTATCTAAAGCCTTATTTATTACCAATATTCGCTGCTGTCATTGCAGATTTTTTGATTTAAGCATAATTGTATAAAATGCAAAAAATCATTTTTGGGATGGTCGTCTTGTTTGGACTACAGCCTCCTTGATTGAACCATCTAGTTGCTATAATTGGACTTAGGAAATTTTATCGACTGGTCCATTCATTGCACCCAAGAATTCAAAATAAATGAAAGGTGAGATCATATCAAATCACAGTCTTAATTTCTTTTCACCCTCTAATTTAACAGTCTTTTTACGTAGTAATCAACTATAATAAATTATAACATATAATTTTTTACATATTTTTTAACTTTAAATTTTTTTTACCGGCCATTTGCTTTTCTTTATTAAATATAGGTATGCTTCACACTATTTTTTTCAGCTACTTTAAAAGCTTAACTTCTGACATCCGTTCGTGTGATTCCATTTAGATTGCGTTTCATCTCCAAAATAGGACCTACTAGTTTTCTTTCCAAATCGGGTGTGAGATCCCGTTCTGAACCTACAATCTGCTTCTCTCCTTTATATTCTATCCTACTAGCTTCGTTTAGGCCAACTTCTAGCTTACTCAAATCCATTAACGCTAATTTCATGCTCTCTTCATTCCAGCTATAATACTGGCCTCGCCTTGCCATGCTAAAACAAAAAAAAAACAATTTTAGAAGTTGCTTTGATTGGACCGGTCCAATGGTAAAAACTTGCATTGGACCATTGATGGCAAATTACTGCGATCGCAATAAAATTTAAATTAAAAAAAGGTGTAAATATTTTGCTGTATATTATTAGTTAGTTAGCAGAACAGATAAATATGGCATGCAAGTACAAAATAATCCAGTGAAAATCCTTACGGATCTGGGGTGCGATTGCGTAAAGTAAATCGTATTTATTTGACAGTTCATATCGTATTCCATCGGCTGTAATTTGTATGGAATTTGACACTAATGATATACAATATTAACTGTCAAATGAATACGATTAGCTTACGCAATCCCATAGCTGTACTTACATGGTAAAGATTGTCGCACCAATTTTTCACCGGGAGCTCGTGAAAAACACTGACGTTCGTCGTTCCTCAATGAAGCCCGCGACGACCCTGGCGGTTGAGGGGCCGGGTGCGGGGTCAAATAGGAAGCGTTTCGTCATAACGGACGATTTTTACAACTGCCCGTTTTCGAAAAACCTCCAACTTTCCAATGATTGCAACCTTACCCTATGTCTATTTACTTCAACGTAATGCCCTCAAAATCTATCACTGTATCAGCTACGGCGGTTTCATCATGCAATACAGAAATAATTTTACCTTCAGTCATTCCTTTTAACCTCAGCCCAAATAATACTTCGGCGGGGGTCCTACCCGCTTCCTTTATTTACCGTGTTGTTGAGTCCCCATTGTACATTAATAATCTTATCGTCACACAGTTCTTCACTTCGTCCGTGGTTCATAGCCGTGAGTGCATCATTAACATACTTACTGAACATTGTGCCGAGGGCGATGATGACATAAATTGTGCTCCCGCTACCTTGGGAGTAGTGGATGAATGATTGTGTTGTGCCGTCGTCAGAGGCGATGACGATTGGTATCTCTGCTACTCGAGATGTAGTGGATTATTGAGCGTGTAACCGCTATTATTGGTGACGTGAAAATTCAATGCGATTTTGGTTAAAGTACTTAATTGTGTTCTAAATTTGAGATTTCTTTTATTCGGATTCTCAGGAATATGTAGAGCGATATGAGTCAGATATGGCCGATCGAAGAAGAAGTAAGCACTTCTGTAACATTTGCAACTGAAACTGAAACTTTTGAAATGACAACACGGGCGGTTGACAGATGATAGATGTTATCATTGGCATTAGGAAAATAAAGAGGCGCAGCACGAATGCATCCGTGAAGTAACTCGTGGTTTGGAGCCTCGAATGGAACGGTAGTCACGTCATTTAAGGGATCAATTGCTGATGACGATAGCTTTTTACAGCTCTAACGACAGGGTCCGGGGCGAGGCTTCTGCCCTAGTTGCACTACCAAAGCAACTCTATAATCGTACTTTTGTAAGTTAAGAGAGCTCTTACAGTCGCTGAAGTTTCCCGGTCGACCGTTTTTAGACGACATTCGCGAGCGTTCGATTTGGACAGTCATATTAGTTACTTCATAACACACACATAATAGTTACTTCGTTCGTAGTCTTAAGGACGTTTTTCCACTCGTCAGCGCCGGCACCGGCACCAGCCTCGGCTGCAGCTCGGAAAAGAATAAGTACCTACAAATTACTACCATGAAACGTTTTTGTGTAATTTCATAACCCTATGAGACGTGGTAAATGACTTAGGGGCAGCTCCAGGTTTCACCCGTGTAGGTAGTTGTATCGGGATAAAATTTAGTACCTATCCTATGTTTTAATAAAGGCTATCAATCTACTATCTTTGTGCCGAACTTTAACCAAATCCGTTCAGCACTTTTTGCGTGACAGTACTTACCGACCTACTTAACAAAAATCCATCCATCCTCAGGAGGATTTTTATTATTAGTGTAAGTAGTATTAATTAATTATATTTTTCTAAAGTTAATTGATTTGGAACAACTGAAATTCTCGATTGACTATATGGTTCCATCCTATTCTGATGGCGCGTTTTCCTGTTCGTACAGTTGGGGAAGTCCCGGTCGTTCAGTCGAGTAGGTAAGGTTGGTAATACATGCATAGAAAACGTTTATATCACAAATAATCGATCAATAAAAGGTAAGTATTTCATTTATTTGAATTAAATTATTTTTCGAAAAAAAACCTTTCCTAAAATTCTCTACTGGTTGACCGGGAAGTTTCCCCGGTTCGTTTATGTGACACTCAGAAACTATTGTAAATCGTTCCTCTATAACCTTTCTTCTTCTTAAATTTAAGAGCTGCGCTCTTAAACCTTAAACTACAATAATAAATTAAATAAAAAGGTCCATACGGCATAACAATTTACAACATAAAATAATTTATGTAATATAATTTATATCTCGAAAAATAAGCCCTTTCAACTAATAATCCACACGAAATGGCGCGCGGCGCATTCCCAACGTATTGGGGTTGGGGCATAAACTGGCAAATATTGCTCTCAACATCCCCCAGGCGCTTTTTACTACAGTCCGCCTTTAACGAAGTATCTCACCGAAGATGGCGCACGGCGATTTGCACGCTGAAACCAATCGTGTTTACCGTATCAGTGGTAGCTATCACTTTAACTACGACCTTGTGACCTCTGAGTCGGCATGCCCTACCCGGCAGAATGCGTGGCTCTCCAAAACAGAGGGAGCTACTGGATCCTCAACGCATGTCCGAGCCTGCGCAATCCATACGAGTCGCCCGGGCCAGGGCAGTGAATGAAACGAGAGCGCGGCGAACGCACGCCCTACCGCCGCGTGGTACTCCGGTTCAGCCTGATATGAGTGACGTGCAGTGTTGTGTTGTGTGATGAGGCGCCGTTGAGCAGAGATGGCCGCGCGCTCGCTGGAGCCCGGCCACTACCGACCATGTGCTGCCTTGTAGGTGAGCGCTCCTCCCTAACTCAAGGTCACCCCGTAAACAATATCCTCTGGTGACACCCCGTGGCTGAGATGTCTTCGTCTCGCACAAATTAAAAATAATAAATCCCTCCAAAAAGCGTTTCGTTTTAACGATACTAGCAACTGAAATAAAACTTTATTTGTTAAAAAAAAGTTCGATATTCTTTTTTTTCAAGTGATGGCATTAGGCTCTAGAGATTTTGAGACGATTAAGCCTTTAAATAATACCTCCAGTAATGGTCCCTTCCCGGCGTTATCTTTACTCATTACAAAGAATCTTTGTCGTGCCAGGGATCACTTTGTCTCTCCACCGGCTATGTATATTAATTTCCATTGTTAAATTAAATACGGGTCGTGATTAATGAAAATGCGAGCGAAAAAATGGGTAGAGACAATCGCGAGTTTCAGGCAGGCAACTGGCTACTCGCCCGCGTTTTTTATTGTTGGCTCTAACCTAACCTAACCAATTTCGTTCGGTTAGGACTTGGGTAGGTACTGTCAAAAAACATATCTGCGTTTTAATTATTTTAAATACTGTGGCCCGGTCTTCATCGATCGAGATCTCCTAAGAATTTTACATACGGCATTTGATTAACATCCTTGTTTCTGTATTCATTGTATTTATAGGTATGAATCAGAAGTATTTTCTTCTGATTCATACCTAACTAACGACCTTGAATCAAATTTCAATTGAAAGAACCTGAATCAAATTCTATTACAAATTTTAGACTGAGCAATCGTGATTTGATAGACTAATTTTCCTTCGTTTTCATGGAAATCTCTAGTTATTTTTGAGTTGACGAAAGTTACGTAGGTACTATCTATTGCTAGTTTGGTCGGACATTAAAATTTTAACAAACGTACTTTTTCATGTTTTTTTAGTTTATTGATCCTTGTAGTAATTGAATTATTCTCATTATCATATTGCTATCACTTCCATTCATAGATATAAGTATGTCAAAATACATTTCAATAATAAAATTAAAACAATTGAACATTTGCTGGCAATTTGATTTGCTGATCCTATGTTAAACGTAAGATGGCCTTATGTAAAACGTACTATTAAGTATTCTGTGGTTAAACTTAACACAGTGTTTTGTTTGTTTTGTTAATTTATGTGGATCTTCAATGTTCTTAAAAACTTTAATTAGTAAAATTGGTAAAGACCCTTTTGGGGTAGACAGACAGTGGTGATATAAGTACTTATAGGTACAAATAAAAGATACGAATATGATCACTTATCAAGCCACACAATCTTAACTATCTAAGAAAAACATGAATCAGTCATGGAAACAAATAACATCGTAGGTACATGAGAAACAAGAGTTGAATTATGGGATGTTCTTGTGATTACTTAGCTAATGCATAGAGTGCTATTGTTCACAAACACGGAAATTAGTTTGCGTGTAATTGCTAGACAATCTGGATCTAACTATCTATTAGATATGTTACCTTATATTGTAGGTAATTATATGTTTATACAACGTTCACTAAAACTCACCGAAAAATTATTAGTATGGGAGTAACCCTGAAACCTGCCCTGAAACGTAATATCGGCTGTTTCAATTATTTTAGCTGAAAGCTGTGGATTTTTAAGATTTAATGGTCGATTTCGTACTACAAGTTGTTTGTATTTAGTAAGATGAAATAACGCTGGATAACATTTTGTTAATGTAAATATTATAGTTTTAAGAAAGTAGCCAATAGTACATACAAATTAGGTATTTTTTTATTCTTAAATGAAACTCAAACGAAAAGTAGGTATCCAATATAGGTTCTGCACAAAATGATTAAACACTTAAAAACTATTTAAATAAAAAAAAACTTTATTGTAATAAAAAAAAGGTTAAGTACTTAAACTTTTTTGCTTTTGCACGGAACTCAATTTTACGACTGAACCGCTCTCTTTCAAAACTTTGGTTGAATCAAATTCCATTTTACTTTCAAGATATTTCATTAAAAGTTCAGAATTCTTAATGCGTCAATCAGTACGTCTCAGCAGTGGGCGTTAACCAGCGTTAACACTTGTAGTAGGTATTCGAATAAAGGTTATTCTCCTCGGCAATTTCAGTTTTTATGGGCAACTGTTAAAGTAAGAGGTTGTGAGGTTACATTTCTGTGTAAAAGCTTTGAGAAACTTCTTTTCGGTTAAAAAACGCGTCTGACCTGATGTTTTATGGGACCACACCTAGTTTAGTGGATTTCATGTTAAATTAGTGTTTTTTATTCGTTATTATGTTACGTAGGTAGTTCTAAATGAAACATATCGCTTTTTACCCAACTATGCCGCATACAGCTCTCATCATTATGCCGGCGCTACACATTGGCCAACGTTGTAGCCAATTCTCCATACTGTACTGGTTTTGTAGCAAATAATGTTTTAATAGTTCTTACCAAGTAGGTAATGTACGTTGCATTGGCCACAATGTTGTCCAATGTGTAGCGCCGGCATTAAAATTGCATAAACATTATTATTCATCACATAAACTATGGCCTATACGACCAATTCCATTCGAGGTAATTAAAATTGAACCGAATGCAAATGTACGTAAGTAGGTAGGTACATTGCCTTTTTTGTGCATCTGTTTTTAATCAATAACATACCGCAAATTTTTGGCGCCATTAAAAAAACATCAACATTTTATACTCCCTTCATTTCAAATGTAATAAATACTTGGTAGATACCTAATTGATTGAGTGAAATGGAGTGAATTTATTTACACAGATGCCGCGCCAGAGAGCAATAAAATGCTAGCAGTTACAATTGCTATTTTGATTGGACAGGCGCCTTGATTTATTATGTTTGAGTATTGTTTTCTATACTAATATTATAAAGAGGAAAGATTTGTTTGTTTGTTTGCATTGAATAGCCTCCGATACTACTGAGCGGATTTGGATGAAATTTGGTACACAGATAGTAGATAGCCTTATGTTGTTGCCAGTATGTTTCGAGTTGAGAGACACGAACACAAATATCATAATTTTGATGGGGCATAGGGACAATGTCAATAAACAACAGTTGATATCTTATGTTAACTCTCTATGCTCCTTAAATGTTAGGAAACTTGTAATGTTTACAATTCCCTACAGTCAAAGTATCACAGAGATAGAAAATAAGTAAAGATACAACTTAAACTTAACGTTAACCACAGTAGCCTTTCATAACACTGAAAAGCTACATATAATTGACATAAATCCTTGTTAAATAATGTTAACTAGACAAAAGATAATTACTATCTGCCGCACTATTATAAGAGACAAATAGCACTTTCGCTATCTTTTTATTTTAAACATTTAGCCAATAATCTGGCTATTAAAACCTCTGCTTTTATTGAGCAGTTAAATTCTGACATTTGTAATATAACTTTGGAATCTGTTCCAAGTAATTTGATTCTATTGAATACTGACTTGGTTAATTTAAATTACCATTAGAGAGAACAGAGGTGTCGTCTAGCCCAGTGTTGAAAAGAGGAAAACCAAAATGTTTAAAAATTGTTCATAAAATTATACAAGGCTTTTCTGACAAAGACCTAGAAGTAAGTTTATTTTTAAACTGTGAAAATGTTGATGTGTTGTGTATCACTGAGCATTGGTTAAAATGTCACGAATTAATTTTAAATCTGGATAATTATAGACTTGTAAGCTCATTTAGTAGGCAATCTGCTATTAGAGGAGGGTCTCTTATAATTTTACATAATATTTTTTTCAAACTGTGTAGCTACTGAGAAATCAATCAATGAAATCAATAAATGTTATTAAATCGGACCATTAGTGGACAACAAGCCTCTATAGAGCACCATCATGTCTGTCCTAAGCGGAAAATTGTATGCAGGCCAATAACTAAAAAGGGCATAGATGAATTTAGAAACAATGTGATTAATAAAATTGAGTCTTTACCAGTTCCTATTATGGAATCTAATTATCTTTATAATTTATTTTATATGGTTGAAGACGAATTTAGTAAAACGTTTAAGCAAAAAGTGATCAATTGTAATTCGGATAAAGTAAAGTTTAGTGATTGGGCCACGCCGGGAATTTACACAAGTAGAAGGAAACTATATGACCTCTATGCGTCAAAGCATACTTCCTGTGACCCAAATTTTAGTGGATACCTATATCAGGAAGTATTCTCAAATGTTGAAAAGTATAGAAGTAGAGAAGTATAGAAAGAAATGTATGTGTAGCAGCTAAGGCGATGTTCTTTTCAAATAAAATCAAATTAGCGGATAATAAAATAAAGGCTACTTGGAATATTATTAACCAAACAACTGGGAAAACTAAAAATAATGTAAAATCCTTCTGTCTTAAAGTAGGTGATAAATTAATTGTATCTGACGTTGAGGTTGCCCGTGTCATTGAAGATTTCTTCTCTCGGGTACCCTTAGAAACTACCAGTAAATTAAATTCCTGTCCAAACGTTGCTGCTGCCCTCTTAGAGTCTTGTGTTGATAAGTGTAATAAAGTTTTCAATTTGAAGCATATTAATACTGAAGACATTTTAAAAGCTTTCAAGTCTATAAATATTAAAAAGACTGAAGATTTATGGGGCATATCAACCAACATTATTAAATCAATTATTGATACAATAGCTCCATATTTAGCTTTCATTTTTAATCAATGCATAGATGAAGGTACTTTTCCCGATTTGATGAAATGTAGTAAGCTTATTCCTCTTTTTAAATCGGGTGACAAAAGTGACCCCACAAATTTTAGGCCGATTTCAGTATTATCAGTATTACCGAGTAACAATAAATCAAATCCTTCATAACAATCAGTACGGCTTTTCTAAAGGTAAAAATACTACTGATGCTGGCGTTGCACTCCTCAAACATATTTTTGAGGCTTGGGAGGGCAAGCAAGACGTAATTGGTATATTTTGTGACCTGTCTAAAGCTTTTGATTGCGTTGATCACGTTACACTTTTAAAGAAGCTAGAACATTATGGCGTCTCTAAAAAATCTGTTAGCCTTTTGCAGTCATACTTGCACAATAGAAATAAAAAAATAATTGTCAATAATACTGCTTCTACTGGAGCCCCCATTAGTATGGGCGTGTCCCAAGGTTCAATATTGGGCCCTTTGCTGTTTTTAATTTATATTAACGATCTCCCTTACTACAAGAGTAATTTATGTGAGACAGTACTATTTGCAGATGATACATCTTTAATTTTTTAAATTGATAGAGGTAACAATTATTGTTCTGACGAAGTAAATAGTGCTCTCTCTCAAGTCGCAAACGGGTTCAACAGTAATAATTTGTCTCTTAACCCAACTAAGACCAAGTTTGTTAAATTCTCATTACCTACTGTAGTGCAGGTATATGCATATCAATTTGAATGGGGATGTAGTAGAGTTAGTTGAGAGTACAAAATTTCTTGGCATTACATTGGATTCAAAACTGCAATGGGATCCACATATTGAAGCCTTGTCGAGTAGACTTAGTTCTGCAGCTTTCGCAATAAGGAAAATAAAGCTCTTAACTGATATTGAAACGGCAAGACTAGTTTACTTTAGTTTTTTTCATAGTGTAATGTCCTATGGCCTGTTGTTGTGGATTCAAAACTGCAATGGGATCCACATATTGAAGCCTTGTCGAGTAGACTTAGTTCTGCGGCTTTCGCAATAAGGAAAATAAGGCTCTTAACTGATATTGAAACGGCAAGACTAGTTTACTTTAGTTATTTTCATAGTGGCCTGTTGTTGTGGGGCTCAGCAGCTAATATAGAAAATGTTTTTATACTTCAAAAAAGAGCTTTGCGCGCCATTTACAACCTTCAACGGAGAGATTCTCTTAAGGATTTGTTTAAAGAGATTAATATACTAACTTTGGCGGGACAATACATCTATCTTCTTCTTCTTATCGTATGAGGATTAGTGGCCACCTCTAGTGTCAGAGTTTATCAGGCCGCCTATAAGGCCTCTGACTTGGCTTAACGAATGTTATCAGATGACAACAGCCGGGACCGACGGTTTAACGTCCCCTCCGAAGCACGGAAGCGCTCAGCTATAATCCCACTTTACGGTCACCCATCCGACACCTGACCGGGCCGTGATCGAATACGATCGGTCTGTCAAGCGCGGCCATGAGCGCTTCATACATCTATGATAATATAGTATATGTAAGGAAACATATTGATTTATTTATTAATCAAAGCGATGTCCATAATTTTAATACTAGAAATAAGAATAAGTTTGCCGTTCCAAGATTTCGACTTTCAAAATGTAGACGCTCGTTTTTGGGGAAAGGCATAGCTTTTTTAAATAAAGTTTCACAATAAGTGATTGAGCTGCCTTTGCATAGATTTAAAATATATGTTAAAAATACACTCTTAAGCAAAGGTTATTACAAGGTAGATAGATGATTATCTAAAAGACCAAAATGCATGGATGTGATACTAACATAAAACATAACTATTATAAATTTTATACGAGGAAAATATTGTAATGACTGAATATGAGTTTATTTTTCTCTTATATTAAATATTAAATTAAATATATTTCAAGATTGTAGATTTGTGTTTGGCAACAACATGTTCCATTGTAAATGTTGTTGTTTCTGTTAAAGCTGATAAGTTTCTTGCGGCCGTTGTTCTTATCAGTTAAAAGATGTCCTGAATGGCTGGTAGGGAAAAAAATTGCTGGACTACTCGAAAGTACTTATCTTTAAGTCTATTTGAATAAAATATAAAATCTTTGACTTTGACTTTGAGAGCGTGGCACTCTTGATCAGAATAAATAAAAATAAGTAATGTTGTCCAATTGTTCTAATTAAGTTTAAGAGAGTAATTATTTTTATTTTTAATTTACTTTAGATACGCTTTATGATTATGACCCAGCTGATGCGACTTCCAGTAACATTGTAAGTTGCGTCTTACATTAATGCACTTATATCTTTTTTTTATTGCCATTGTATTTTTTATATTTAAACACTTTAACATAAGTACCTGAAGTACGTCATGCTCACTCAAGCGTTTCTTCGGCGGTGTTATATGAGGCGAGTCGTTACGTTCCCTAAAATATGGTTGAGCGAAGCGATGGCTGGTCCATGCGTCATGCTCGTGAAAGGGTGCCGCCAGCGGAAATGGGTCTACTTCAGTATGCTTGTCTTAATCGTTGTGCTTTGAGCTTAAATATTTTCATCTAAAATAAATTGCTATTGACCTGATGTACGTCACAACTTGCAGTACAGTAACCTTGTAATGCGAGAAATGTTATAATGTAAGTCCTTCCTTGCGAGTTGAATTTTTTTTTACTTTTATCTTAGTATTTTTTTTGTGATGAAAATTTTATAGCCCTTGCCGTGCTTCTTGCCGGTTCTTCTCGTTGGTTTCCCCCCTGTAGGGTTTGCGAACCGATGGCGTAGCTTCTTTGACGTTCATAAGTGCTTGTAACAGCCTAGACTGAATAAATGATAGGTATTGAATTTAGAAATTTTACTAATCAGTGCTGGAAATACTAAAAGTTATTACGACTTTCTAACCGAATATTATAAAACCAGCACTATATTATGTAGCTTTATACTAACTATTCTCTATCTATAAAAAGCAGTAATGCACTATCACTCTATGCCAAACTCGGTATTGCTAAAGCTGACCTTTTAGAGCCCGGATTGTGAGACACAATAGATTTTTCATTGTTCTTTGGACACCGGTATACGATTCGTGTTTGATGAATTAAGGCGCTACTCGGAAAAAGTATGGACTTTTTGATATAAAACTATAGCACGGTTACAGTTGTTACAAATCTGGTAATAACATATATATTTCTTCATACCTTTATCTAGATTCGTATAGTTTCAAAAACACGATTTTATGATTTTGCCTCGAGACATTTTCTTTTCGAAAAGACCTCTAAAAATACGAAAATTCAAGATAATTCTTACATGGGATTACTTACACTATTGGAAATTGGTTTAATAAGTGAACACCAATAATATTTAGGATCGTATAGAAGCATTTTTTTTTAAATCGCCCTAGTTTTTTAATACGAGGTGATTTTGTGTTTTTTTGCCTAATCTGCAAAATCGGTCTCGCTCCCGTGCGCGTCGTTTTCTCATTGCTATCTCGCTTCAGCATATTCTTTTCGAGTATCACCTTAATGACTGAAGCGAGAAGCAGAGCAGTGAGAAAACGACATTTTTTTTTCTGTGACCATAACGGAACGCAATGCATGCATCCTAAAGTGCGTTTTACTCCTACCGCTACGTTTTTCAAGAACGCGCGAACACGTTATAGAACCATTAATTCTTAACCATTTTGCCTTTTGCTACTTTTTAATGTTTTAAACACATAATACAAAAAAATTCAAACCGACTTCAAAAAGTAAAAAATAAAACTTTTGGAGTCGGTGCCAGCCAGGGCATTCTACATTGCACTTCTATTAACTATATATTTTTTTGGCCTTAGCTAGCTAGCACCGACTCCAAAAGTTTTATTTTTTACTTTTTGAAGTCGGTTTGAATTTTTTTTTATAAAATGTTTTTATTCAGATTTTTTAGTTACATCATGTGCCGTTACTTACACAAAAAATCAGCCCATACACAACAATGTCATCTAGGTAAACGACTACTTGCCAAAAGGTGATTGATATTTTTCAAGATTATGAAAAAACTACTAGCCAGATCTTCGTAAAAATTATATGGGACCACACATAAACCATTTTCTTTTTAAAAAATTAAACTTTTGGAGTCGGTGCCAGCCAAAGCATTCTACATTGCACTTCTATTAACTATATTTTTTTTGGCCTTAGCTAACTAGCACCGACTCCAAAAGTTTTATTTTTTACTTTTTGATTTTTTTTTATAAAATGTTTTTATTTCAGATTTTTTTTGTTACATTATGTGCCGTTATTTACACTAAAAATCAGCCCATACACAACAATGATGTCATCTAGGTACACGACTACTTGCCAAAAGGTGATTGATAGTTTTCAGGATTATGAAAAACTACTAGCCAGATCTTCGTAAAAATTATATGGGACCACACATAAACCATTTTCTTTCAGATAAAAAAATAATTATAAAAATCTGTTAACAACTGGCGAAGTTATGGTGGAACATACAAAAAAAAAAAAATACAGTCGACTTGAGAACCTCCTCCTTTTTTTGAAGTCGGTTAAAAACATAACATAAATTATACGTCTAGTTTCACATACGTTTCTGTTTCTGTTAAAGCTGATAAGTTTCTTGCGGCCGTTCTTCTTATCAGTTAAAAGATGTCCTGAATGGCTGGTAGGGAAAAAAACATTTTGGACTATTCGAAAGTACTTATTTATAAGTCTATTTGAATAAAAATCTTTGACTTTGAAAAACAAAATCTTTGACTTTGACTTTAAAAAAATGGGAATTCTTATGACATACGAGAACATAATAAATAAATATTTCCATACAATCACACCAATTATCTAGCCCACGTTAAGTATCATGAATAACTTGTGTCATGGATACTAGTTAACGGATAAACATACTTATATACTTTTTTTTTGTAAATACATACATAATATACATATTAAACATCCAGACCAAGACAAATAGACATGTTCATGCACACAAATATTTGTATTGTCCTGGGATCGAACCCGGGACCTCTGGCGCAGAAGGTGGGGTTAGTACCCCTGCACCAAACAGGTCGAAATAATGTAACTTTCTTGGTAGATAAAATAGGGGTATCAACATAGCGGTAAGAGGAAACGCACTTTAGGATGCGTGCATTGCGTTCCGTTGTGGTTACAGAAAAAAATGATGGGCTCGCCATCTTTTTTCGCGGTCGCGGTTAGTTCCATTTTTAAATTACTTTATTGCCTTGGGCTTAAAATTAAATTTTAGGTTCTCTCTGGTACGCTATAATGACCAACTTTTCAAGCAAGTGGCGTGAAAATATATTTCTTTTATTGTAAATACATACATAATATACCTACACATTAAACACCCACACCATGACAAATATATATGTTCATGCACATAAATATTCGTGTTGTCCAGAGATCGAACCCGGGACCTATGGCTAAGTCGGGTATAGTACCCCTGCGCCAAACAGGTCGTCAAAGGTTAGGTAGGTAGTTAACCTGTTATTTCTCTCTAGAGGTCCAATCAACATTTTTATTTCTAAGGCATTGTTAATACCGTTGCTACCTGTTCCATATTTGGCTCACGTTTTCCTCCTGTGACCCTTTAGCTCAAGCTAATTCCTTCGGCCCTTTATTACCTAACTGAGTAACATGCTTGCTATTCGCTATAATTACACGTAACATTATTTTCTTCATTATTACTTAATTGTAAAAGTTCTTGGGAAAAGTAAAGTTTTATTTTCGGGAGATGTACTTATTTGTATTATAAACCAATGTACGTTATTAGTTCATGAAAGTAAGTAGTTTAAAAAAGCTTTAGTAAAAACTGTATCTGATTGATAATCCACTTCACAGAACCCCGGAATCTTCCGATTCAGGCACTTAATAATTTCTTATTATTTGTTTCATAAGATATGATAGGTTTACGTATTTTTAACACGTTCACTGCGTAAAAAATAACAAACTTTCATCTGGTGCGGCGGCGGACCTATTTTGGTGGATGATCGTTAACGGTTATTGTTTATGCTCGGTGCGGTGGGGGTCAATATAGGCCCGCCGCAATATTTTGATGATTTATCACAAGGGTGAGAAAAACCTGTTTTTTACTGTCCGCACAGAGTTTAAGCACCGCATCGGGTTGATTGTGGGTGATGTGGTGGTGGGTCATGGCACTTTTTTGTTCGTAATAGCGGTGACTTTCGTAGTGCGTATGGAAATCCTGCTGCACAGTCGACTGTACACCAAAATCGAACAGCTCATGAGACTAGTTGCTTTTTTCTAGTATATTTTCTTATTTAATAATAATTCTTAAGTTACTATTTTCATATCTCTCATAGTTTGGTTGTACTGCTATGGTTCCACATCAGGTATTTCGATCTTAAATTTCCTGACAATAATAAACACAAAAAACAAAGAATTAGCAAAATTGTTCCATCCGTTCACGTGTAGTTCATTTTTATATATACACAGTGGAAAAATCTATAGGTCCTGGACGAACTACTTTAAATCCTTTAATTAGCCCATTTTACTGAAAGGAAACGTTCCTTTATTTCTTATAAGAAACAAAACTACATTCAAAAATTTTTGAAAAATTTTCAAACGAGTCTTCCATAAAAGTGCTTTATCCGTCCCATTGAGTTTATAAGTTGAGTTTTCATTTGTTTGCTTTAATTTAATTTACTATATTTGTTAGAGAGAGTTGATCCTTTTGATTGACCCTATCGATTGATGTTATAAAAATACAGAATGTTATTTTTTACAGATTTTAGCTGGTTCGATTCCTGGGTGTGTTGGAAGCATATTTTTCAAAATGTTTCAACAGTTGTTTCTTTTAAAAAATAAAGGAATGTTGCCTTTCATTAAAATGAGATTTAAGGTTTTTCCACCCTGTATATATAGTATAGATAGATTACCAGATTTGTAACATCTCTAACCTTCCTATAGTTTTATACCGAAAGTACGTACTTTTTCGATATAACGTCTTAAGGGGCTACTCGACTAAAGCGAGATAGTAATGAGAAAAGCACGTGCGCGAGAGCAAGACCGATTGAGCAGATTAGGCGAAAAAACCACGAAATCACTTCGTAGTAAATAACTATAACGAAAAAAGGGAAAATGAAACTATACGATCTTAAATATTATTGGTGTTCACAAATTAAACCAAATTCCAATAGTATATGTAACTCCATTTGAGAATAATCTTGAAAAAAAAATTTTTTTAAGAGGTCACTTCGAAAAGAAAAAGTGTCGAGGCAAAATCATAAAATATCGTATTTCTGAAACTATACAAATTTAGATAAAGTTAGGAATAAATCTTATTACCAGATTTGTAGCATCTCTAACCGTTCTATAGTTTTATACCAAAAAGTACGTAATTTTTCGATATATTCAAATTCAAATTCAATTATTCAGTCTAGGCTGTTACTAGCACTTATGAACGTCAAAGAAGCTACGCCATCGGTTCACGAACCCTACGGCGGGAGACCTTGTAACGAGAAGAACCGGCAGGAAACTCGACAAGGGATATTTTTTTTTCTCCCTGTTTTATTTTATACAGAGTCGTCAAATTGAAAAGTGACTTTAAACCCATGTGTTTAAGATCAATTTTAATCACAAAGAAAATACTAAAATAAAAGTACATTTTATGGTTAGAACCGTAAACAATTTTCAACTCGCAAGGAAGGACCATAAATTATAACATTTCTCGCATTACAAGATTACTGTACTGCCCCAGCAAACATTTTAAGTATTTTTGTCCAAGACTCAAGAATATATTACCAATTCACGTAAAAATAACGTCCCACGCACCATTTTTTTTTTCACTTCAAGCACTTTAACTGCTACGTCGAAATATATAGCAATTAAAACGTTATTTTTACTTAATCTGGTAGAGGACTTTAAAGTTGAAATTTAGTCAAAATAAGCGGTAGAATTGACGGTTGAAACCTTGACCAATAAGTCATGAATACTTGTACGTGCTTGCTTGGTATTTACTACGTAATTATCTCTTATTCAGCGACCATAAGGTCATCGATTTTAAGTCGAATTTGATACTAATTTTGGAGTAAATTTTACCAATAATAAATACCAAAATGCGACAATCGAGTGAAAAATACTTGTAAAGTATTTGCAATACCGTTAGGTTATATCGTGATAACTTATAAGTCAGACTTACTTAGTAATTTAACTAATAAGTCTTAGGTGACGGAGGCAACCTGACGTTTATCGTGTTTTAGTTACAAATAAGTCAGTTTACGGTGAACTACGACATATTACATGTGACCTAGTTTTTTTCATTAAAATTAAACTTCTAATCTGCAATGGGCAAAGATAAAAAATTGTACAGACATTCAACTTCCTACTATAGAAAATGCAAACGAAAAACAGAAGCTCAGAAAGCTGAATTGCGTAAGAGAACATTAAAAGAAGGACCATGTCAATTGCCTGTAAATTTATTAGCATCCGATGCTCACCCCCCGGGCTCCACGCCATCTTTTCATGAAAATGCATCTTCAAGTCAGCTTATAAAATCAAACGTAGAGATAAATGACAATCTACAGAAAAATAATAATGAAGAATCAGAAAACGAAGACTTTGAAATTGAAGACTCTGGAAATGATGATCTTGAAAGTGATGACTCTGTGTTAACATCATTAAAACTTGCTGAAGATTTGAAAAAATGGACAGTGTTTCGATGCACTACACAAACCACAGCAGCAGCAGCTGCCAAACAAATAATGACACGTCGCAACCTAGTCGCGTCGACTTATCCGTAATTATTACCTATTGGTCGCGACTATAACTTCATGGTAGTTAGGATTATTGACTTAAATAGGTAACCTGATACCATTTAGTCGCAGATAGTATGTCAAATTAACGTAAAATAACTACTAGATACCTATAGGTCGATATATAGGTTAAAAGAACATTTTAGTCGAACCGCCATTTTATTTTAATAATCCGAAGAAATGATATTTCAAATCGCAAATTTTTTGTTGTTATTTCTCGGATAATATCCTTAAACGGCACCTCTACTGTCTAATATTCAGATAGTTAGTTGGGTTTATGTATCTAAATACTGCAAATGCAAGATGATGACAACTATTGATAAAATAAAAAAAAACATCTTGACTTGAAAAAATTGAATTATTTAATATATTTGAAGCCCATCAGCAGATTTCAACGTTAAATCAACAAATTGCGCGAAAAAATTTTCATCGCAGAAGATTTCGTCATAATATCGCGTTGTAATGAGCGCCAAAACTTGGAAACTTGCAAAGCCGCCATTATTATTCTATCGATACAGAGTTTAGCTTTTTAGTTAGACATTTTGTTTTGGAGCAAAAATAAAATATTATTGTCTCTTTTACTCTTCATCGCAAACGATATAAACATCACCTAAATATGTAATTAAATTGTAAAAAACACGTGCGATCTACGTTTAAAAGAGGTAAATGATTACCAAATTAGTAATTGCAACTACAAGGCACGTCGTGGTGACGTCGAGTTTACGTGGAAAATATGACCTATCTGTTGACCTGCTGGTTGCAATCACTAAAATTACGTGGAATAAACGTCACTGGCACGTGCTTTTTTTCCCCACTTAGGGTGATTTCACGTCGACTCTACGTCGATTCTAGGTATCTTATTTTGGTCACCGTAAAAATTGCAACCTAAAATTGGTATTTTTATTGTAATTTTGACCTAAAATGTTTGCTGGGGCAAGTTGTGACGTACATACAGGTCAATAGCAATTTATTTTAGATGAAAATATTTAAGTTCTAAGCACAACTTTAAGACAAGCAGACTGAAGTAGACCCATTTCTACTGGCGGCACCAGGTCACGAGCATGACGCATGAACCAGCCATCGCTTAGCTCTTACGCACTTAAGCACGGAAGAGCTCGAGATAAAACAATTTTTGTTACCAATTCCGTGACTGACCACAGCACCACCGAGTTACTCATGTACAGTACAGTCACAGCAATTACAGTATACACTTACAACCTTATCGCATTGACGCACGCGGAAACAAAGCTTTCTCTGCCCACAAATGTCATTCAATATTGTAATATGTCATGGTTGCTTAATGTCATTGCACCTGACTGTACTACCACAGCGTAAGAACTAACAGTGGGTCAACGCCTTTGATGTCTCGCGCAATGCCGCTTTTATCTGGACATTCGTCACTGGCGCAGGGTTGTCACATTTCTTTATTTTTTTACGTAGTCTCTTATATCCTACATACACATACTACCTTATTGGTAGTACGTGTATGTAGTATATTAGGAATATAATGTAAAAAGAAATATAAGTACACAGACATTAATCGTTTTATTATTAACAAAAATACAAAAAAAAAATACAAAGTAGTGAAATCAGTAAAACTTATAATACACACATATTGAGCTCGTTTCTTATATTTAGATTTTAGTTCAAATGGATATTTTTTTGATGAGTTAATAGCAAAATTAAATTAGTATTCATAAAAATCCATGAAATATATAAAAGGAGACGTAATCAGCACCCCCGAAAACCATGAATTCGACACCCATATTGACTTTATTTAAAATGTCGTGTCCGCCATCTTGGATACTTAAATAGATGTTATATTCGTAATCGGCACCCCCGAAAACCTTGAATTCGACACCCATATTGACTTTATTTAAAATGTCGTGTCCGCATTCTTGGATACTTAAATAGATGTTATATTCGTAATCGGCACCCCCGAAAACCTTGAATTCGACACCCATATTGACTTTATTTAAAATGTCGTGTCCGCATTCTTGGATACTTAAATAGATGTTATATTCGTAATCGGCACCCCCGAAAACCTTGAATTCGACACCCATATTGACTTTATTTAAAATGTCGAGTCCGCCATCTTGGATCCTTAAATAGATGTTATATTCGTAATCAGCACCCCCGAAAACCATGAATTCGACTATGAATTCGACATCTTGGATACTTTGATACGATAAAATTAGTGGATTTATATTTCAAAAGTCAAAGTGAAAAAGTATGAAAAAAATCGTATAATAAATATGTATAAATATAAATATATATATACATATACACATATATATACATTATATATAAATATGTAATGTATAATAAATTATTATACATTACATATTCTATAAGTATCAAAATCATTTTTATCATCTTATCATCTTATTGATGTTATTTAAAACTAGCAACCCGTGTGCGCATAATGCGCAAAAAACACATAATAACATTCAAAAAAGTTTTTTTTTTTTTGTTTTTTTTTTATTTATTTTTTATTTGAGTTTTTGTAAAATTTCTCGACTTATCCGACCACTCCAGACAAATACCTTTCTAACGGTGTATTGCACTTGATTGTGCGACTTTTAGTTTAGGAGGAGAAGCGGCTTCACTGCCGTATTATATATATAGATGTCGTCGCAAACCTCCGCCATTTTGTTTAAAACAAAATTAAATATTACACCAGAACACTTACAAACATTCTAACAAAATAAAATATTATTACACTTAACTTTTATCGGTGTGCGAATTTACACGAGATGATGACATGCAGTCTCTCACAGCACGTAGTATGGACCATTATAAATAAAATATTTTAATAAAATGCTTCACTAAAATGTGTCACTCCTGACCGGCGTGTCCCAAGCGAGTGTATGGCAGATTGGGCTCGCTACCGCCCCTCCCTCGCCCCGCGAACCCCGCACGATTGCTCTGTCTAGACGTGTCCGTTGGCCGACTGAGTAGGGAAGGGAAATATATAGACTGTGGTACTACTACGAACATGGATGTTACAATTTTTTTTTCGTAGCACCGTAGCTCGTAGCTGCTACGCGTAGCAGTTTTTGACTACAGTTTTTCAAATCATGTTTGTTGCGACCGAAAATTGTTACAAGTGAAAATCTTCATGTACCAATATTATTGTCATGAAGGTAAATTAAACTTGTAACCATCTATGTGTACAATCAACAACACGTCAGCCTTCAGCACGTCTCTACATACCTACATGTAGGTAATGTTTATTATGTATTGTTTTGTAACTCAGTCAAAAGACACGGAACCAGCAACGTTTCATTTCGCATCGCTCTCAAGGGTTTTAACGGTAACGGTAGTTATGAACCAGAATTAGAAATTATGTGTGTTCAAGGTTTGTTTGCAGATCACTCGCGTTCGGTAAAACAAGATCGTTTGCGTAGATTGCGTACGGAGAATAATAATGGCTCAAATATTTGACGACATCAATGCAAACTAATTAAAATAGATATTTAGATTAGTTTGCATAGAATTTAAATAGTTGGCCACCATCGTTTCATCAATAAGACAAATATCCTCGCATTCCCAAGGATGCGGGTTCGAATCCCGTCCCGTCTGGGCGACATGAGACTAGTTGCATTTTTCTAGTAAATTTTCTTGTTTAATATTAATCGCATAAAATAGCATTGTAAAATGCAAAATTAAAAAGTTATAATTAGGAATAATTGTTAAGCGTAATGAGCATTTTCTGTTGACGTACAAATAACGAAGGTCTGGTACACTG
This sequence comes from Chrysoteuchia culmella, assembly GCA_910589605.1. Lineage (NCBI taxonomy): Eukaryota > Metazoa > Arthropoda > Insecta > Lepidoptera > Crambidae > Chrysoteuchia > Chrysoteuchia culmella. Next base: position 18,163,372 of record OU342653.1, read on the forward strand.
ATGTGGAACTCTAGCAGCCAAGCTAAACTATAAAAAATACGAATATAGCACCTTGGGATAAGTTGTTTAGCGTGATAGGTATTTTCAACTGTCGTATAAAAATCAGAGGTCAAGCACACTGCACCCCGACCGCCTAACGGTATAGCTTGTGTTATTGTTATAGCTATCGAACTTTCAAACCCCCTATAAGGCTCTCGCTCACGCCATCACTTTCATACTAAAAATGCAATAGTGAATACAATAGATGAATAGGAAAATGTAGGAATTAGACAAAACCTTTCGTTGAAGGGTTTTATGAGAGTTTGAAGTTTGATAGCTATAGCGATACCACAAGCTATACAATTAGGCGGTCGGGGTGCCGATGTAGAATCCGGCAGCCTAGCTTAAGTATAAGAGATACGAATATAGCGCCTTGGGTAGAGTTCTTCAGCGAATGAGCACTTTCTGTTTCGATATAAGATGGCGGTTTGATATGAATATAGACAACATTTAATAATTCTGAAACGGTACGAAGTTCGCCGGGTCCACTAGTAAGATGTATATTTCTTCATACCTTTATCTAGATTTCTAAAGATTCAGAAACACGATTTTATGATTTTGCCTTGTCATTTTTAGGGTTCCGTACCTCAAAAGGAAAAAACGGAACGGATATAGGATGACTTCGTTGTCCGTCCGTCCGCCTGTCAAGACCGTTTTTCTCAGGAACACGTGAAGGTATCAAACTGAAATTTATATCTAATACTCAGGTCTACTGTCCCTTGGAACTGTGAAAAAAATCAAACTTCTAAACCAAAGCAATCAAAAGATACAGCCGTTTATGCCGCAAATTTCCGAAAATTTACGAAACTCGCACGCTTAAAAATGGTCAAGATTATTCTCAAATGGAACATATACTATTGGAAATTGGTTTAACTAGTGGACACCAATAATATTTAGGGTCATTTAGTTTCATTTTCTCTTTAACCCTTATATTGATTTTGTCCGTTTCAAATGCGTTAAAAAACGCATCTACAGTCGATGTTTTTTTTTTTTTTAGTTATTACTGGGCAGGCATTTGACCACCACCGTGCTTAACAAACAGGTGGTCTAAGGTGTTGCATGCTTGCCCAGGAAATGTCTATTCGCGCGTTTACTGATTTTTAAAACATACGTTTCTAGTGCTAGTATAAACAGCTTCGGTGTTATTGGTTCTCCTTACCTGACACCTCGCTCTAGGTGTTTTTTTTTGGTTTTCTTGTGCAGATACAAACAGTAGCATTCCGATGGAGGTATGTAATTGAGGATTTATATGTACCTTTCATCGATACGCCATTTTACTACGGCTCGCTCTATAAAACATCACTCTATAGAGTCGAATGCTTTCTCATAATGAAGGCTAGGTTACGTGGTTTCCTTTGCTTATTGCACTTCTCTTCTCTATTACTATTTTAAGAGTTTGGAGATGGTTATTGGTGCTGATGCCTGAGCGAAATCTTGCCTGTTCTCTGGGTTGGAAGAACCAAAATTAGGAGCACAATGTATCCTTTTGCGGGGGTGGCCTAGTAACCTGTGTAACCGGTTTTCTAAGCCTATTACAGGCACCAGCTTCTCACACTTCAGGTCATAATCTTACTCAAGTGTTTCGTTGTATTTTAGACATAAGTAACCTATCGTGTGATGAAGAAATAAATGATTTTTATTATTGTTATTATTATAACCCCAGCTTCCTGTCGAGTCTGTTGATTAGAACTCCAGAAAAGAACTTCAACAGATGTGACAGCAGGCTAATGGGTCTGTAGTTTTCCAGCTTCTTGATGCCTTTTTTATAGATCAAGGTTATTATAGCGTTATTCCACAATGCCGATACTTTAGTTATTTAAAATTATTGCTTTAAACAAGATTAAATATAATTTCAAACATAAAAATATTTTCAGTTTTAATTGGCAATGTCCGTCTCATGGGACGTGTCTAACATTGTGATTTGTTACGAGTAATTGGCATAATGTCCGTTCTAAATTACGCGTCAAATTTCAAATATAGAAGAAATTTATAAAACAGAATGTTGTGGTTTCTTCTTTCTATACTAAACTCTATTTTAATCACAATGCATCTATGGGTGATGATTTAAGGATTATTCGCTATAGTTATTTACTTCGAAGTGATTTCGTGGTTTTTACGCATAATCTGCAAAATCGGTCTCGCTCTCGCGTGCGCCCTTTTCTCATTACTATCTCGCTTCAGTCCAGTAGCCCTTTAAGGCACTTTAAGCCCACCAACCGCATGGGATGGGCCTTCTCTTTGTCCGTCCATAAGTACCACAGTATGCTAGATTAAAATGGCTGATAACGATGAAATTTTATGAGATAAAACAAAATAAGAGACTTTTTTTTATGTACGACGGTGAGACTCTTAACCTTCATCATACCTGATGTTAAGTATTGATAAGGCTGACGATGGAAGCGAGCCTCTCCCGGAATCCTCAATCACTGAGGAGCTGGCTATCTTATCTCTAACTGCCGGAACACAACAATGCTGAAAACATTGTTGTTATGGCGTCAGACTTAGATGAGATGGTGGTAGCTAGCCAGTAACCTTACAACAAGTCCACCAACCAAACCGAATACAATATGTACCCCCGCTGGGAATCGAACCCGGGACCCCTGGGTCTGATACCGGTGGTTGTACCACTAGACCACAGAGGCGGTAATGAGACTTACAGTAAGATTATTAAATCGCCGATCAGTTGCTAAAAAGTGGCCATACAAAATGCTGTAAAGTGACGTTACACCATGAGGCGCCGACTCCGTAGTAAAAAACTTAAATATCTCGGGAACTATACTTCTAATGAAAAAAATAAAAACGCAGTACTTAAGTTTTTTTTATATTCTACAAGGTGATATAAAGCGAAATGTGCGCTTGTTCTTCACTAATGTCGCGTCGTCGCTCCGCTGTCGCGCAGTTACGCCTCGTGCAGTGCGTGTACAGACGGTTATAGTACTTGCACAATCTATCTAGAGACCGAGACCGAGCTGCCATACGCTCGCTCGGGACAATGACAGACCCTTACAAATACTTAGAAAGTCTTGTCAAAAGCGGCATTGCGCGAGGTTTCGAGGCCATTGTCACACTGTTAGTTCCTGGTTACGCTGTGGCACATAATAGGTGTCGCTAGTTACATCGGCGCCGTCATCTCGTAGACATGGCGGCCAGGGAGCCTACCGCCCCGTCCCTTACCGAAGAATTTTTTCAAACTTACTATGCTATTTTGTACTACGAATCTCTTAAAGTAAGCTTGTTTTTGACGGAAGTTTTGTGACGTCTTTATTTATAGGTCAATGGACGTCTTTGCTCAATCATCGCCTCCAAAGTGTGATGTGGATCAAAATGTGACAACTTTAATAAAAACAAAACGCTAATAAAACGTTCCTAAAGACCCAGACTTGTAAAATAACAATGCAATATTAAAGCCCATTGTGCAAAATTATGCATAAACTAGATATTTGCGATACTTAGATTTTAAATAGAAAAATATTGGAAAAAATCAACTCGGCCACAAGTGAATTCTCAGATGGGACTCGAACCATTACGACCTTTGGCAATACCGAGACTTGCAGACCACCGTCGAAATTCTCTAATACTTTTATATTTTTAATTTGCTGTATCAATGCTAATCCTAGGAATATCCCTGCATTCGAAAGAAACATCTTTTCAGATGTTTAACGATCGATTAAGATGCAACGGCCAATAATTTATGATTTTTGAATTAAAATTTTTAAATTGAAATTAATCAAGTTTAATGTTATAAAAATAGCATTGAAAAATGCAAAAAGTAAAAAATCATAGATAATATAATTGCTGTCAGACCCAGAGAGAGAGACATAGAACGTTATTAATTATTTATAAATTTTTAGCGAGGCATTTTAGGATATTTCATGTGGTAACAACCACCGGTATCAGACCCAGGGGTCCCGGGTTCGAGTCCCAGCGGGGGGTATATATTGTATTTGGTTTGGTTGGTGGTAGGATTTGTTGTGAGTCCGCCTGGCTAGCTACCACCATCTTATCTAAGTCTGACGCCATAACAACAATGTTTTCAGCATTGTTGTGTTCCGGCAGTTAGAGCCAGTTCCTCAGTGGTTGAGGATTCCGGGAGAGGCTCGCTTCCATCTTCAGCCTTATCAATACTTAACATCAGGTATGATGAAGGCTCAGTATCCCCGTCGTGAATAAAAAAAAACACTTAACTCCACTATACCATAACACGTATGGAACATTTTGTATACATTATTTTTCTTACGTCGAGCTATCATCTTCACGAAATATTGGCTATTTATATACAAAACATTTGGAAATGAGTTAAAGAATACCTTTATACAAAAATTTGTACAGTGGGCGATTAGTACTACTAACTTCATTACAAAGCTATTTTTCACCTCACACGCTCTGAAAAGGAGGTTTTGTCAATCAGTTTAGGCGTAGAAAATCGTTTTTTGCGGCCTAGCGCGGCAAAGTACTTTTTTAATTTAATACCTAAAAATATGTCATAATACGTTCCGAATCGCACTATTGACTTTTTTGTTATATTTGATTCTTATTTTAAATAGCTTTAAATTAATTATAATACTCCGTTTTGGTTTTATTATATTATTTTAGTTCATTGAATCATAAAAACAATAACAATAAGATTAAACTATTTGTTATAAGAATTTTATATTAGGCTGGGTGATATTTCACGACTTATAATTGGATTTCGGACTGTGGCATAAATCTTTATTTTTAAATTGTCTTTGTCTTGTACCTCATGTCAGTGTCAACATTTACGGAATCGTTTTTATTCTTATTAATAAGTTACAATATATTCCTACTTTAAATAACTTTGAATTAACTATAATACTCCCTTTTTTATTATTTTAGTTTTTTATATCATTAAAACAACGAGAATAAGGTAAAGAATATTTAGATTAAACTTTAAGTTTAAAGAATTTTTTACCGGAAGTTGACCGCGGAAACAACCATAAATGTTCCTCGCTGTTTTGAGGTGAAAAATTGTGTTGCGCTCGGCAGAAAAGTTTTTAGCGTCTTGTACCCTTGAAATCCTCGCTTCGCTCAGGATTCAATCTGTGAACCACTCGCTACGCTCGTGGGTCAATCCTAGAATCCTTCACTTGCTCAGATTTCAATAGAGGTAACTCGCCGCTAAATAACCAACTTTCCAGCCTTGCATAACAAATAACTATTATTTTGTACAAAATTTTGTACGCGGTGTCTTAGGAGGTTATGAAATGATGGTTTCTAATAGATGTTGGTAGGCCCGCTGGGGCTGGTGCTGGTACAGCGGTAGACTAACACCCATATTCTAAGTCGTTCCTCCAAAACTTACTCGTCCTCGACTTAACGAAACCTCATTGAAAACCTCTTCAAAATTCTCCTCGAAATCGGTATTCCTCCTCTAGCAACGCAAAGACATAAAACGGTTGCGTTCACTGGCAGCTTCCGCTATCAGGCGACCAAGTGCTGGAACAATAGCCCACCACCTATAAGACTTATAACGTCCCGACACTGTTTTAAAAAACGCATTAAACTTGCACTATTGGAAATGCAGAAATTAGGTATTGGTACCAGCACCAGTGAACGCTTGGTGGCGGTTCCTGCGGGAATAGCTTAATTTATTTGAAAAGTATATAATATGTAATTTATATTTTTCTTGACTTATTCATGATCTAATCGTTATATTTTCATTTTATTTTAATACTATGATCGAATTTTTATTTTTTTGTAATTGCATGTTTTATCTAATCTTTTTGTATTGAATTTAATAATGAACGTCCAATAATAAATCATTTATTTTTAGTTACCACATACGTCTGTGTCGTAGACGTGGATTCGCGCTTACTAGGCATAATAAACTGAAAATCAGTGCTTTGCTGTAAAGTAAAGGTATCACTGAGTTTTTGCCTCTTTCTATCGATGCGGCACACAGATTGAGATGATATGTTCCTTAGTTTTTGTGTTTTATTCTTGTGTATTGAATGTGTGTGCTGTATATTACTGTTGCTGTAATAAACATTTATCTTATCTTATCTTATTCTAAGTCATAACTCCGTAAGGACCTGAATGAGCCAAAGAGTACGTAGCCACTCCGTGTTAGGCCTAGCGCACACTACCATTTTTACCCACGACGAGGTTGAGTGGAGTGTAAAAAGTTTTGGAGGAACGACTTAGAATATGGGGGTAATGCCTAATTGCTAAATTGGACGTGCTGCCCATTGTACAAATGAAGTAAAGCCATAAGCCCTCCGAATCGTGTCAGTTTATACCCAAGATCTCCTCCGGGAGAACTCTATATTTGCACGTCTAAAATTGGGGGAACGATGTATCGATTTTGTGCTCCATTTGACGATTTCTAATGAAGCTTTAATAATGATTTGTTATTTAAAACCTTGTAGCAGTTAGCGACTAAATAAGGTTATGTTTTTGAGCTAATTACATACTTAGGTTTTTTGTTTGTTAGAGAGAGCTATGTTCAGTCGTGGACGATGTTGAGCCGATGATGATGATGATGATGCTTATATTAGACATTCCGAATTTTTGTTTATAAAAAAAATATCTATGCCAACTGAATCTGAATAATATGTACGATAATTTTCTTAATGATAACCTTTCTTGTTGCCCCATACTTGTAATCCCTTGTGTCATAAAAAGAAATATTTTCAAGATAACTGACTGAAGAAAAGGTTTACCGTTCAAAATCAAGTTCTGAAATTGATTGAGGCATGCAAAGACAAAAGACTTATTATGAAAAATATGTGTCAACCTTTATTTTGTAGTTATACTCGCTAGACTAGAGGATATAAAAAAAACACTTACTAAGAGTAAACTTAAACTCTAACGGCCGGTTTCAATAATCTAACCCCAACAAAAGGTAGGCCTATCTTGGTTACGTTACTTAGCAACCGTTGTTATTTTGGGTTATTTTGGGCTGAATAACAAAAATATCTACGCAATAAAGCTCTAGTAAGCCTATCTCTTACTGTAGATAAGTTATTGAAACCGACCGTAAATCTATGATGTTTCCACAACTACAATATCATTGGTTTCCACATAGTATTTTTCGTAAATTATTCAATCAAATCAATTACAAAATCTATCGATAGAATTCAATCCACCAGGAATCCATTTGACATCACGGATTCTGCTGGCTGCAATCACCGCATATCTCGAGCACAATGCCGAAGTCCCGGGATAATAGCATTCCTGTGGGACCTACTGCAGCCTTTGTCCGGCGGATTGAGATGTGCCGATTATACGATCTTTCATTGGTTAACTGAAATGTGCAGAAGGCTAATTGGCCTCGATTTGACACAAGGTTTGGATTTGACACAGTAGCACGAAAAACTTTAGGGAAAAATGTAAAGAGATTCCGTTTACGTGCAGTGAGGGCGCTGCTCAATATCCGTAAAGATTTGTTGTCATTACCATACGAATACTTTTTGTAAGTTTTCGCGCCGCTATTGTCAATGATGCACTCTTTATTTTGATAATTGTAGCGTGAAATGAAAAAATGATTTCTGGAGAAAATTTATAACTCGATACGATCCACAAAAACATATTGACGCATCAAAAATAACAATTTTAAAATTCAAGTTTTACTTATCACTTGTTATATTTGTATACTAACTACAAACTAAAGACTGTATCACAAATCATAGGAATATGTAACAAATGTTAAGTGTACAGGATCCTTTAACGATGTAGACGAGCACCATAAAGGATTTTTTGATATTGCCACGGGATAGGAAATAAAACGGGATTGTATTGTAACCTAATTTCTCGCGGACGAACTCGCTATATATTTGTCCCAGGTGCAAGCAGGTGTCCGAAACTGGTGCAGAATCTAAATTATAATGATAGGTAAGTAATGTATTAACCGCCTCTGGTCTAGTGGTACAACCTCCAGTATCAGACCCAGGGGTCCCAGGTTCGATTCCCAGCGGGGATACATATTGTATTCGGTTTGGTTGGTGTTAGGACTTGTTGTAAATCCGCCATACCACCATTTTATGTAAGCCTGACGCCATAACAACAATGTTTTCAGCATTATTGTGTTCTGGCAGTTGGAGATAAGATAGCCAGTTCGTCAGTGGCTGAGTATTCCGGGAGAGGCTCGCTTCCATCTTTCAGCCTTATTAATACTTAACATCAGGTATGATGAAGGATAAGAGTCTCCCCGTCGTTCATAAAAAAAAGTAATGTCTATGTTCCAAATAACAACATCAAATGTTTTTATACAAATTTTCACAGCACTATGTGTGCAGAGCAGTGCTTTAAGTATCATGAACAATTCTATATTCTTGTATGTACATGGTGTATTTATAAACAGCAGCGTACTGCCACATTAATGTAGTAGTAAACTAAAAATAAATTATGTGCACATACCATTTACGACTCAGGAAATGAGCAATGAACTGTGGAGTTGCACTTGCGGAATACAGATTTTAAATCATTACCCCTAAGTGCTCCCGTTTAGTTTGGTTTCAATAGGTTCAGAGAAAATGTCGTAAATGTGTAGTGTAATCTATAGTAGTTCATAGTTATTTATTCCATAAACAAAAATAATTGTGGTAAATTTTAATCGGGAATCGAACCCGCGACCTTTGGAAATTGGACCGGATTTCCAAAGGTCGCGGGTTCGATTCCCGTCTGAGAATTCACTTGTGGCCGAGTTATTTTTTCCAATATTTTTCTATTTAAAATTTACCATAAGTATAAAAATAGCATTGAAAAATGCAAAAATGACAAAATCATAAATGGAAGGTTGTATGACACGATATGTAAATAATCCAATCATATTCATATTTAAGTTTGAAAAAAAGTCGATATCAGCCTTGCCTTTTTACAAAAAGAAAAATATATTTTTTATTCTTAATTTTTACCCGACTACGGCAAAACAAAAAAGGAGGGTTATGATTTTGACCGGTATGTATGTATGTATGTATGTTCATCTGTACCCACATAACTTTTAAACTGTTGATTATATGTTCACAATTGAGGTATCGTTGGAAGCGTCTCAATTGTCCGCTGGTTATAGGCTATGTCACATCACATGAAATTGAATATCGACATAAAGCTGTGAACTAAAAAACTATTTTTTAAAGAATATCGTGTTTGGTGTCATATGAAACCTCTTGGTAAGCACGTTTCAAAAACATATATTTTATTAGTTTTTGCTCGCGGCTTTGCTTGCATAAATCGAATTTTGGTAATAATTTCCATAAGGTTACGTCTTAGAAGGGAGTTAAACTCAATTTTTCTCCAAACCTACCCAAAATACAAAGGCATGTATTTTACGCAGCGACCAATCTAACCTTACCTAAACCTAGTTTTTCCGCTGCCAACCTATTATTTCTGCTACCCCAACCTAATAATCTTTAGTCGCCTGGTTTATTATATTCCAAATACAAATATAGTCATCTTTATCAAAGTATCTACGTCGAATTTAACATTTGACATTTAACAAAAGAAATTAAATAAAAAATAAGTTCAAAAACTAAAACCCGACTATTGAAAAATCACACTCTAAAAAGTATGCAACAAGAAAATATTCTCATCTGAAATTGTCGTGGTCGTATGTCACTTTTCTCTAGAATGTATTGTTGTGTTAGAGTAAGTGGTATTTTAGTTTTTGAACTTATATTTTTCTTTCTCGTTCTTTTCAGTTTTCTATACAAGGGTTCCATAAATATATTTAAAAGGACGAACGCAGATTAGAGCCATTAATCAAGATCAGCACTGTTTTATAAGTCGCGCGACTTTCCCAACTATTCCCATTTGATGGCAACTTGCAGCGGGCGAGAAATTACGCCGGGGACGCGCGACCTGCATTTTAACTACACCTCCAATGCATATAAAACTATATCTCGAGCAAAGATAAACTTTAAGCTCACTGTAGAGTGAGAAGATGTGAAACGAGGTTAGTTTCTTGGAATTATACAAGAAAAAGAACAACTAGACTCCATGTTGTTCAGATGGAACATGGACTTGGAGACTAGACTTGCAAAACAGTTTTTCAATTTGACGACTCTGTTTGAAATAAAACAGAGAGAAAAAGACAGCCCTTGACGAGTTTCTTGCTGGTTCTTCCCGTTACAAGGTCTCCCGTCGTAGGATTTGTGGACCGATTGCGTAGGTTCTTTTGCGTTCATAAGTGCTTGTAACAGCCTAAACTGAATAAATAATATTGAGTTTCGCTGAACATAGGTACATAAAGTAAAATATACTAGAAAAAGTAACCTGTATCATGTCGCCCTGATGGGATTCAAACCAGCATCCTTGGGAATCCGGCCCAATGCACTAACCAATTATGCTACAGAAAACTATGAGGACAAATCGTTTGGGTACTTGTTCTATTTAGTACTCTGTGCTTTGGATCGGCATTTTTTTTTTACTCTTAATTATCTGGCTAACATGATACTTTAAGACATTATATGGCATAACATTATTTGTTCCTCTGTGTGTCCCTTGTTCATTTAAGTATTATCGTGCGACGTCATTTTGAAAAGTCGCACACTGGTTCAACAGTAATAATATGTCTCTTAACCCTTCTAAAACCAAGTTTGTTAGATTCTCATTACCTAACGTAGTGCAGGTCGATATGCATATCAATTTGAATGGGAATGTAGTAGAGTTAGTTGAGAGTACAAAATTTCTTGGCATTACATTGGATTCAAAGCTGCAATGGGATCCACATATTGAAGCCTTGTCGAGTAGACTTAGTTCTGCGGCTTTCGCAATAAAGAAAATAAGGCTCTTAACTGATATTGAAACGGCAAGACTAGTTTACTTTAGCTATTTTCATAGTGTAATGTCCTATGGCCTGTTGTTGTGGGGCTCAGCAGCTAATATAGAAAATGTTTTTATACTTCAAAAAAGAGCTGTGCGCGCCATTTACAACCTTCGACGGAGAGATTCTCTTAAGGATTTGTTTAAAGAGATTAATATACTAACTTTGGCGGGACAATACATCTATGATAATATAGTATATGTAAGGAAACATCTTGATTTATTTATTAAGCATAGCGATGTCCATAATTTTAATACTAGAAATAAGAATAAGCTTGCCGTTCCAAAATTTCGACTTGAAAAATGTAGACGCTCGTTTTTGGGGAAAGGTATAGCTTTTTTTAATAAAGTTCCACAACAATTGATAGAGCTGCCTTTGCATAAATTTAAAATATATGTTAAAAAGTCACTCTTAAGCAAAGGTTATTACAAGGTAGATGATTATTTAAAAGACCAAAATGCATGGATGTGATACTAACATAAAACATAACTATTATAAATTAGATAAAAGGAAAATATTCTAATAATTGAATATTGGAAAATTTTCCTCTTATATTAAATATATTTCAAAATTGTAAATTTGTGCTTGGCAACAACATGTTCCATTGTAAATGTTGTTGTTTCTGTTAAAGCTGATAAGTTTCTTGCGGCCGTTCTTCTTATCAGTTAAAAGATGTCCTGAATGGCTGGTAGGGAAAAAAAAATTTGGACTATTCGAAAGTACTTATCTATAAGTCTATTTGAATAAAAATCTTTGACTATTGACTATTAAAAAAAAAAACATAATGGCGTCTCATACTACGGATTTGGACGAGGTCAGCAAAAAAGTTCAAACCCCATTTTTTTCATTTTTTCCAGTTGTCGCGGAAAAAATGCGGTACCAGATTTTAAAAACTAATTATATTTTCACACAAATTTTCATACAGTTTTTTTTCATCATTGACAATTATTTTGTTATTTACAATCGTAACTAAGCAACCAAAATCTATGATAAAAAATGCTATGCGATAGCTTTACCGCGGCAGTCCCCGAGTGCCACACGTATGTTTTTATTATTAAGTTTATCTCACAAAAGTAGCATTGTGCGTAGCAAAACTATTATTTATAATACTTATCGGTATCTGGAAAAGATGTCAGGTATAAAATTACGTGTAAAACGTTAGAATAACGCCATCGAGTAAACGGTCTAATGATTTTGAATGTCCACAGAAATTGTCTGAGACTTTTGATATATTTGCTCTAGATTCCATTCTCAAATAAGTGCCAGAGGAAGTATTTAAATCATAATTTGTTGTGCAATATCTTAAACAATATGGTATTCAAAATACCAATTTTCGTTCAAAAACAGAACTTAGTTTTGCTATAAAGTCCATTGTAGCATTAAACTAAGCTTAGCACCACACTGGCATACATTGTTATTGCGCAATGCAAGCTCTGCCGGTGGCACAAGTTTGTGATATATCGCCTGTTTACATAACTACAACACAGAGTATGAAGCAGAGGGAACACTTGAACAAAGTAACTACCTGGAGCATCGTTTTACCTCTTTTCATACATAGGTTCACTTCACTTCGCAAATACCGAGCGAAGTCACGCTAGCCACTTGAGCGATATAAACAAGTTATATAGCCAGCGAGCCAGCTGACAACTTGATAGGCCATTCCCTAGCATAGCTAGTTCTAGAAACGATGCTCGCCTGCCCGCTATTTATCTTTAGCAGCCGGAGCACAACAATGCTGAAAACATTGTTGTAACAGTGGCAGACCTAGATAAAATGGTGGTTAAAAAATAGTTAACCAGGCGGACTAAGAACAACTCCCACCACTAACTAAACCGAATAGAAAATTATTTACTCGCACTTAGGGCCTGTTTTACAAAAGTTGATTGTTGACAGATCTTTTGATAGTTTTGACATGAAAAAAACATTTTATAAAAAAAATCAAACCGACTTCAAAAAGTAAAAAATAAAACTTTTGGAGTCGGTGCCAGCCAAAGCATTCTACATTGCACTTCTATTAACTATATTTTTTTGGCCTTAGCTAACTAGCACCGACTCCAAAAGTTTTATTTTTTACTTTTTGAAGTCGGTTTGATTTTTTTTATAAAATGTTTTTATTTCAGATTTTTTTGTTACATTATGTTCCGTTACTTACACTAAAAATCAGCCCATACACAACAATGATGTCATCTAGGTATACGACTACTTGCCAAAAGGTGATTGATATTTTGAGGATTATGAAAAAACTACCAGCCAGATCTTCGTAAAAATTATATGGGACCACACATAAACCATTTTCTTTCAGATAAAAAAAGAATTATAAAAATCTGTTAACAACTGGCGAAGTTATGGTGGAACATACATAAAAAAAAAAAAATACAGTCGACTTGAGAACCTCCTCCTTTTTTGAAGTCGGTTAAAAATATGTCAAATCTTCTGTCAAGTAAGCTACTCAGAACTTATTTTTAGGTTGTAAATCAGTCCCTTATAGTGAAAATCAGCATCAGCATCCTACAGATAGACAGTTACACTTTCATTTTTGTACGAATTCTTAATTCTTTACCAAAATCTTTAAAAAACTCTATCTGAGTTTCAAAGTACCACAGAATACAAAAAAAAAACCGCTCGGAACAATTGTGCAGCGTGATCAGTAGAGCGCGTGCGTGGCTGTCGGGCGTGTAATTCCAACCTTAAGCAAAAGGGAGGCTTAAATACTTGACTGAAAGTTCAAAATGGCTTGCATCGTGTAGTGTCAGGCTTGTATGGCAGCTTGCTCTGGTGATCAAAGTAGAGGGGCTGTGTCAAGCATTATTTTTTCAAACGGTACCGAAATAGAAGGTTTATTTGTGATCATTCAGAAAACGGCCTACTACCTTTTAAATAGTGTGGTAGGTAATATTTGACATTAATTATAATCACCAGTAGGTGACATGACATGGTTCCTTTTTGGATGTATATGTTTTCATCCAAGCAGAATGAAAACATAACCCTTATACTATAAGGGTAAGCCTATAAGGCTTATAGGATCACTTTTTTGTCTGTCTGTCCGTCCATTCATCCGTGTCCATTTATCTCGGGAACACGTGAAAATTAAAACCATATTTTCAGGTCAACAATCTGTTAAAGCTGTAAAAAAATCAAGCTTGTAAATTCATGTAAAAATAGATATTTTGGCACTCTCAAGGGAATCAAATTCATAGGGTCGTTCCTGTTGACCTAGAACTATAAAATTTAGTAAGCAATATTGTCTTCTGCTACAAATACAGGGAAAAATCTAAATACTATAAGTTTCTAATTCAATCAAATCAAATATCAAATATCATTATAATATAGTCTTTAGTTTTAGAAACTGAATTTCGGGAAAATTCGGAAAAACAAACTGCGAGAGTCGATCCTATACTACTTCTTTTGACCGGTGGTAGGACTTGTTGTAAGTCCGCCTGGCTAGCTACCACCATCTTATCTAAGTCTGACGCCATAACAACAACGTTTTCAGCTTTGTTGTGTTCCGGCAGTTAAAGATAAGATAGCCAGTTCCTCACTGATTCAGGATTCCGGGATAGGCTCGTTTCCATCTTCAGCCTTATCAATACTTAACAGCAGGTATGATGAAGACTAAGGTCTCCCCGTGTCGTTCATAAAAAAAGATGTACCTAGGTGCGGAACCCTCCACAGGCTCGTCCAGTTTTTTTATAATTTTGAAATACTACCTTCACGAACTTGGTAGCCTGTGTTACTATCCGGTTGGTCGCTTAGTTACGGCGTGAAGAAAGGACAAACAAACAGACTTTCGTATTTATAATATTACCTAGTTAGGATAAGGATTGTAGTAATGCCTTTTTTAATGTATCACTCGTCGTATTGCGTCACTCATTGTTTTTAACATACGAGGGCTGATTGATAAGTTTCCGAAACGACAAAGAAAACCTATCATCATCATCCATCATCAGCCTGTGGACGTCCACTGCTGGACATAGGTCTCTCCTAGCTCACCCCTATTGTGGCGTTCATAGGAGGCTATTAGCCTACTTCTACCACGCTGGCCAGACGGGTTGGTAGAGGGTTTGTTTTGTTGCGTGTATAATACGCAACCGTGGTATTTTCACTCTCGAGACTGGAGTGGGGGTGTGTCTGGTGGTCTATTCGCAGGACTGGGCTCAGGCCCTGTGTTGAATTCACCATCAACGACGCCAGGAACAGACCACGGGATACACCGTCGCCCCGGACACGATAGTGTTTTGTTTACCATTCTTTTGTGGCACTGATTTTAGTGTTACTAACCGTAGGTTCCTTGCGCACCGAGCTATTTCATTGCAGAATCATTCATTATACGTATTTACCTAGGTTTTAGACTTCATTCCGTAATATTTTGTGGTTTTCAATATTTTCACAATAACAACTACCAGTGTTATTGTTTTGAGTGACTTTGACATTGACAGCGAATGACATGACATCTGACGTTTTACGTTTCGTAACAGGCAATAACTTATTGTTATAAATCACAACTTGCTTTAAAATACATTTCAATTAGTTGTAGAATAAAAATCTAAATTCTTTTTGTGGAAAATTCTGGAACAATATATCATTGTCTTTGGTTCAGCTCGTCTATGGTCGCCGGTGACGGTGACTTGCCTTTTTCCTTTCGATCCTCGGTCTCGGTCGATACGACTTAAAATATTGCCAATATTGGAAGCAGAAAATTTATATTGGGATCGTCCGATCCATTGAAGAAGATGAGGTGGTGATTGTCTAAGATATGGCCTAGTGCCAATATATATTTTTATTATATGAATCAAGAATTTTAATATGGAGCGGCAGGTGAGTTTTTCATACCGTTTCGTCTTGGTTGGAGTCCCCCGCCTCATGGTGGAACTTCTTGAGAATTATCGTGTGCTCTCTTATTTTGTTTCAGAGAGCCGCTCCTTTGTTTTAAGCCAGAAATTAAGTTATTTTATTTGCATTTCTGACAACTTTCCCCGGGCTGATGCACATGTCCCCTTGATGCAGTGTGTCTCGTCTCAGGCCACAGAATATAGAAGTGTTCTCCTCTGATGCATGGGAGAGTGAGTGCACCAACACCTTGGAGGATGGCTGCGTAAGCTAACAACGAACTCCGTATGTTTTTGTGTACTTTTTGTTTGAGAATTTCATCGACATGTAAAACGGTTGTATTAATGTAATTTTAATATAGAAGTAACTTAGGATTAGCTTCAGAATAGATTCATGGAAGGACGCTTCCACTGATTCTTGTTTCCATAGGTCATGACCAAATAATTTACCATGTGTTTTTGAGTACCCACATGTAACTTTTATTCTTTAACTTTTAATGAGTTTTATTAACAGTGCCCATGTTTTCTGCTAATAATGTTTAGAAAGAATTGTTTGTAATTTTAAATAATGACAGTGGTTTAACATCAATATACATATTATTTTTGTCAGAAATGTATCACTTTGTTTGATTTATTCCAACACTCCTGTGTTGGTGGCGCCCTCTTTAGAAGTAAGAATTAGAACCTTTTAGTGAACTAATATCCATATTTTCTTTCCGAGTGTAACAGCCATCAAGGTAGAACCCACGCACACTCCCATGAGTCTCGTGCCCATCTGAGCTAGCTGAGCAGACCGCATCTTGGAGGCAGTGGGTGTTGAATAAACACGGCTGTCCCCAAGTGCGTAACAGTTTCAAGTTTTCCTTCTCTCGCACAGGTTTTCAATGCGTCGAGCCTCTTAGTCGACTCTTACAACATCCCAGGCATGTAAGGGAGTGGTGACACTTGTATTCTTAGGCCGTCACCATCGTCGTCGTCGTCTCAGCCACATGACACCCACTGCTGGGCATAGACCTCCCCCAAGGATCTCCACAACGATCGATCCTGCGCAGTCCGCATCCAGCGGCTTCCCGCGTTCTTCACCAGATCGACGCGTCGGTCCACCTTGTTGGGGGCCTACCCACGGAGCGTCGTCCTGTGCGCGGTCGCCGTTCCAGAACCTTTCCGCCCCAACGGCCATCGGTTCTTCTCGCTATGTGTCCCGCCCACTGCCACTTCAGCCACTTAGGCCGTCACCATACGGCAGGAAAAAAGGAAGGAAGAAAATCTATAATAATCCACTTAAAATAAATTTATTTCTCAATCTAGTATCCTTCTACCTCAATGCATTTAGTCCAGCACTTCTCTAATGCCGTTATACCAGTTTGATAAAATGTTTTCTCCAACCCGTCAATATACTCATCTTCGGCAACAATGACTTCATCATTTGTTGAAAATCTCTGGTCACCTTACCCTTTTTTCAAGTTTGGGAATAAGCGGAAGTCGCATGGGGCGTTCTGGGGAATAGGGTGGATGCAGTAGCAATTCGAACCGCAATTCATTCAGGAGTTTGGAGTGTAGAGGCGCGTTCTTTCCATTGTTAAGAAAATTCGCGACGCAGAAAAAACAAGGTCCTGTCATACAAATTCCATAAGTTCGATCAAATCCTAATTTGGCGTTTTATTTTCGAAAAGATGCCAGCATTATAACGTATTTTTTTTGCGTATCTTTTTTTTAAGTTCGTCGTTTCGGATACTTATTAATCAGCCCTCGTATATTATGTACATAAATAACTTATGTCTGATACCGAAAGGTAAATTGCTATATTGGTGTGTCGAAACAGACGATAAGGGGATTATGATACCGGTGAGAGATTGCTTACCATTAATTGATAAAATATGGTAAAGTTGTGTTTGCAATTTACTTTACTAAAATCCTGATAAGCTGTAGGTAGAGTGTCAAAATCCTGAATCCAATTTATTAAAGTACTATTTAATAATTTCCAGCTTATCGATAAAGCTCGTTGGTTCAAGTACACAATATACTCGTTAATTGGAGACCTAATGCGGATTTATTGATTAACGGTTTTAACGTCAAAAAAGCAGCAGGACCAACAGTGGTAAAGTGCAGGGGTTAGGTTACTTTCTAACCGGTCTTTCGTTGCGTCACCTTTTGAGTTTGAGTCCAGGGGATCTACTACGAAAGCAGATCGTGGTAGTCGGACGCTTTACGTCAAAAGTTATTTATGAAACTTACTAAAAACTGTTGTGATCCTAATCCTAACTAATATTAAAAATGCGAAAGTGTGTTTGTTTGTCCTTCCTTGACGCCCTAACTAAGCAACCAGTCGACTTGATTTTTGGCATAGAGTTAATTGAAACGACGGAGAGTAACGTAGGCTACGTCTATCCAAATATTACCACAGAACAGGGGAACAGGAACTACGCGGGTGAAACCGCGGGCAGAAGCTAACATATAAGTATGATTTACGTGCCCTCCGAAGAAACATTTTTTTTGTGACTGCGAAAGATACAACAAACCTCAATCTCTGCAATGTCGTAGCCAGGTTGTATACATTACAGTATATTATGTGCTGTGCTTACACGTCTCTGTAACATTCCCTGAATGTTTCCGCGTAATGGCCGACCAGGTTTCAGTGGACAGACATTTACAGCGCCTGTTGTGTCACAGGACTCACAGGTCATTGTCAGATAATGGGTATTATTAACTGTCATGTATGTACCTAGTCTGTTATGACATGTATGTATCTAGTCTGTTATGAGATGTGATCTTAGTCTGTGGCTGACCGGAAATAAATGCTTTCTATTGGAACACATCTTTCATTTAGCAATGGCGACGAAGATGGTTAATATATTATTTAAGATTTAACGTTTGCGTTGATATTTTGCTAAATTTAATTGTTAAGGTACAAGAAAAACCAACTTGTTTCGAACATGCTTAGATTGAGGCTTTGGAAAGACATTGACACTGAATATTTATGACTTATTAGCAACCTTTGGGTTTGTGTCCAGTGAGTCTAGACTCTAGAGTACTACGAAAGCCAGATCGCGATAAGTTCTAAGGTGAAACTTACCGTGGACTAAAAACTGGTGTTATTACCTATATGTTTGGTTTACGTGTTCCGGAAAAAGATAGTCCTAGTTATAGTCATATATTAGATGTTTGAGTGACTTACCGAAAGATTGTTATAAGCTAAAACACTGCACTGTAATGTACTGTAATGCCGTAGCCGGGTTGTAAATACATTACAGTACATTATGTGCTGTGCTAACACGTCTCTGTAACATTCCCTGAATGTTCCCGCGTAATGGCCGACCAGTTATTAAATATCTCGAGGCGGCAGCAGGCAGACATTTACAACGTTCTTGTGTTGTGATATTCTCACAGGTCAATGTCAGATGGGTCTTATAACCTTGTTAATATCACATTCATAGAAGTTTTACGTTTTTTTAAGATAAATTGTATATGGGTAGGAAAAAACAGATTGTTGTCTTCAACATTCCTAAGGCGGTAAACCATGCTCTGCTTCTGCGGATTTTAATAGTGTATGCAAATGTCATCAATTAAGTATTAAGGAAAACCGCGTTGACCAATACACCAAAATGCCGCTAGATGATTCCGCCACTAGGTGCGGAGGCGCGGAGCAAACTGTCAGAGAGAGTATTTTTGAAACAATCGAATAAATACTTTTGTGTAACACCACTTTCTCATGCAAATCTTGCGATTTATGCGAAAAGTAATTCGATTGTTTCAAAAAAACAACTCCTGCTTTTCGGTCACCGCAAGCGGGATCCGCTGCTCCGCAGTGTGGCGCGGTGCCGCAGTGAGTGAATCGCCTAACTGTCATACCAAGCGCTACTCAACATCTTTTGTAATCACAGCAGAGGTTATTATAAGCAAACATCCTTTATATTGACGGCTGCAACAGCGGAGACCGCTCCATTTTCAATACTATTTGACAGCTGATGTGACGTTCAATCATGACAACAGCGTCGATGTTTGCTTAGAGAATAACCCCTCAGAGCACGACGTTGCGTCGTGGAAATCTACGATGAGCAAAGATTGTACGTAGGTACGTACAATCGGGGAACTTTCCGGTTGACCAGTATAGTTTTTTCGGAAACGTTTATTCGACAAATAATAAGTTAATAATAATTAGTATTATTATTCAAATTAAATAGATATATCTCTTATTACTATTAATGGTCTATTATTTGTGATAAAAACGTTTTCTATCGAGTGTCGATAAAAGTGTCGAGAAAGCTTTGTCGAGGTGCGCATGCTACACATGCAGAAAGTTCCCCAACTGTACGTAGAAAAACATACAATAGATAAAATATTGTTGGCTATAGAACTTTTGAGTAGGTATTCGACAAATGTTTTAATAAAATCTACTGAAATTGACATCGTACCACTTGTCTTTGAAGACTGAATAAATAAAAGTAGTATCCTAGTAATATGAAAGTATTGGGTGAAATGGTTCCGACTAGGCAGATTGATCACCCGTCCGTCCTTGCTGGTGTCCCCTCTCCAAAAATAAAAAATAAATAAAAAAAAGTAAAATTGAAGTATAAAAATGAGTCAGTTTATTTTTTGTTTGTTACTCTTTCACGTAAAAACTACTGAATGGAATTTGATACAGTTTGGTATATAATGACTTCAAATAGTGGACTAACACATAGCTTACTTTTTATCCCGATATTTCCACGGGAACGGGAACCGCGCGGGTGAAACCGAGGGCGTCCGCTAGTTATTTCATAATTTGCTTAACAAGGAAGAGTGATTTCAATTCCCTCGAACGATCCTTACAACCCAGAAAACAAGGAATCTTGTTAAATAAAATTATTATTCTCGCGGTTACATAATTGTTTCAGCAAATTACATATCTTGTTACATTGCACTAATTAGAATCGTGTTACATACGCCATAGCGTCTACTTTCCCTTGATTATGTAATCGTTTCATCATCCAAATTTCGGGTAATTAGTTGAACCCTTGCGCTTATATTCACTTTTATTAACATCATTATGTGAAATTGGAACAGTTAATAGATAATGGAGGTGTGAATGTGTGAACAGAGTTAGAATTAATTTTTGATAGTTTTGATATTGCAATTATAGAGCCTTACCTTTGGGGCCTACCGCCATTTCTTAGCGCAGTATTGTTCCAATCTTACCATGCTTTCGTACTACGAATCTCTTAAAGTAAGCTTGTTTTTGACGGAAGTTTTGTGACGTCTTCGCTCAATCATCGCCTCCAAAGTGTGAAGTGTGTCAAAATGTGACAACTTCAATAAAACAAAATGCAAACAAAACGTTCTTATGACATGATGGTTTCAAATAGGTGATGGCTGATGACTCTATTAAAAAAAACTTGAGAGAGTCTATCGAATTGTGACTGACTATTATTTCCAAGTTCCTTAGCCTTTAATAAGCAGACAGCCAGAGAGTGGGATTCTCTGCCTGCGTCTGTATCCCCGGGTGCCTACAAACCTGGGCCCGTAGACAAAGTAACATCGTTATGTAGCGAAACAATAATTCGATTCGTTATTGTCTATATTCGCCAATTAACTTGCGGTAAGACCACGTGATTTAGCACGGCCTATGCCAATCCGCCAATCCCATACATTTAATTATTTTCGAACTTCGTTATCGTTTTTGAATTGTTACTTTGGCTAAGGGCCCTGGTATATTTAGAGCCCCCATTGCTTTTTGTTAAGCATATTCTTAATCTTACGATTCAGAATAAAGTCAAGAGTAAGCCTATATGATAAAAGAAAAAACAAATTATTTATTACATACGGTATGTATGTAATAAATAATATGAAAATGTTTTTTTTTATATAAGGTGTTAATTTATTAAGTGCCGATCGAGCAGGGGCTGCTCAGGTCAATGATATAGAACACAAATTATACATGTTTTTTTTTTTAATTTTAGTATTTATTTTAACTTTCATATTTTAGGCATTAGATACCTATTGAATATTCAGCATAAGCAAAACCAAACGTAAAAAAAAACGTTTTAAGTAAGTAACCAAGGCAATGGGTGATTTAGCTATTTGAGTCGGCGGTCGAGATCAGATTTTTTTAAAAATTAAGAACCCAACAATTTTTTTTTGTCTATATTGTCTTCTATATAATTGACCTGAGCAGCCCCTGCTCGATCGGCACTTGATAAATTAACACCTTATATAGGCTCATGCCGAATATCCCTTTCGGGATTGCCAGGACAAAGGTCCATCTTGAGAGTAAGAAATAAACATCACTACATATGATGATATACTATATAGTCCCACATTTGTCATTGTTGTCCGGAAACAATAGTAAAATGACAGCCCATCACTCTGAATAGTTTTCGAATACTGTATATTGATAGTTTTTTACTATCAGTAATAGTATTTAACCGCCTCTGTGGTCTAGTTGTAACAGTAACCACCAGTATCAGACCCAGAGGTCCCGGGTTCGATTCCCAGTAGGGGTACATAATTATTGTATTCGGTTTCTTTTATGGTGGGACTTGTTGTTAGTCCTGGCTAGCTACCACCATCTTATGTTATCTTATGTAAGTCTGACGCCATAACAATAATGTTTACAGCATTGTTGTGTTCCGGCACTTGAGATAAGATAGTTAATTCCTCAGTGGCTGAGGATTCGGGACGAAGCGCGCTTTCAATATACCTAACGTATGAAGGCTCAGCGTTTCTCCAATGTTCATGAAAATAAATTGCACTGGAAAATTAGCTAGTGGTTTAGCATGCGAGGTTTATTTTCTTTAGCCCGGTTTTTTAGGGTTTCGTAGCCTAATAGCAAAAAACGAAACCCTTATAGATTCATGTCCGATGTATGTCACACCCACTTTATTAGAAAACTATGAGGATTACACAGTTAAAACTTGGTAGTTAGATGTATTCTGTAAACCGCTTTACGGTTTTTACACAAAAATAAATATATATATATATATTAAGGGGGGGCTCTACATACATGGAACTGAAACTTTTTTTCATCAAACCTAACCAAACCTATACGTGTGGGGTATGTATAGATACGTCTTTAAAAAATACTAGAACTTAGAGGTTCCTCAAACAGTTTTTTCTCAAAGGCAACCATTTGAATGATATACACTTTCAAAGTGGTAATATGTGTGTCCCCCTCTAACTTTTAACATAAGAAAGTGTAAAATCTAAAAAAAATATATGCTGTAGACCTTTATAAAAATTTTCAACGAAAATTAGTTTGAACGAAATATATTAAGCAGTTTCAGAGCTATAGCACATTTTCTAAAACCGCAAATATAACTTTGTCATTCATACAGACACTATGAAAAACAAAGCTATTATTGCAGACGAAATATTATAGTGTTATTTTGGGTAGGTGTATTTAATATAAATAGTAATAGAAACTTTATTGTACACGATACAAAAACAAACAAATACTGAGGACATGATAAAAAAGAGGAACACACAATAGGCGGCCTTATAGCTAAACAGCAATCTCTTCCAGGAAACCTTGGGTGAGAGGCGAAACCCTTCATGTGCGAGTTCGACTCGCACTTGGCCGATTTTTATGAATAACGGGAGACTCATAAGCCTCCATTATACCTGATGGTAAGTTTTGATAAGGCCGAAGATGGAAGCGAGCCTCTCCCTGAATCCTCATTACTGAAGAACTGGCTATCTTATCTCTAACTGCCGGAACACAACAATGCTGGAAATATTGTTGTTATGGAGTCAGGTTTAGATAAGATGGTGGTAGCTAGCCAGACGGACTTACAACAAGTCATACCACCAACCAAACCGAATACAATATTTACCCCCGCTGGGAATCGACCCCTGGGCTGAACTTTTGATACCGGTGGTTGTTACCACTAGACCACAGAGGCGATTAAAATCTGTAAATATTAGTTCTAAAATCAACAGCCATTAAGACTGCGACCAAAGCCTGCGGCGATAGAGCATTACAAACTCATTATTACGACTGGACTCTACAAAAGAGAGCTCTTTTGTTTAATTTTTCTGGAGGCAAAAGAATATTAACTGGAATGGAACTGTTTGCAAGAGCATTCATTAGGAGACGCCTTTTTAAGTCTGTTACTATAGAAACTTAAACGGGATCCAGATTTTGAAACTTATTGAGCATATAATAGAGCATTGCTGAAATGAAAGTAGAAAAAATAAATAAATTGTTCGCAGTCCCCGTGTCTTAAAAAAGAGTCAATAAATATATAAAGTGCAGTACCAAATAAGTAAACCGTATTGCAACTGCGAAAACGATACCTGGTTGCCTCAATAAAACAATAATTGAATCACCCAATAAAAGCGGGGCGTTGCAATCGACCTAGTTTAGCTAGTCACTAGTTGCAAAAGGTTCGTAAAACGCCATAGCATTAAGCGTCACTACGGCGTTGATTCGCGAGATTCGGAGTTTGGAACCATCTGGCTTTCGCCTCAATTTGCAATTAAGCTCAGAACGGACGTGACAGCCGGCCTCATGCAATATTCCAGTGCACTTTTGAATATTCCCTGGATACATATACAAAGTTGCGCAGTGTAATATCAGGTTTTTTAAAAGCTGTCATTCTTCAATTGATTTTGATCCTTAAAATAATAGGTGTAGGGTTCTGAAGGAGGTGAATATGTCACCTTTTTTTCCCGAGAACCGTTGGTTTGTAAATAATCAAGCGTATTTATAAGCTGCCGAATTATGTGAACAGACCGTAGGATTTGCAATGAAACAAATAATTTTTCGTTTATTTACATATAATCATTGTTCAGCGGACAGATTAAAAACAAATCATTTCAGCAACGTTTAGTTGTGAACGAACCCGCGTCAAATACAACAATTGCAGCACGGTTACGATTACCCGTAGGTTACCCTATACCTATTATTGTACGCAGCCATCTCATTGCCCCATGCACTAGTAGTACTTGTGTTAAATTTTGGTTCATCATCAAATTCAGCGTTTAATCAGTTATTTCTTCGCCCGCTCCTCACTACTCCCTCTCGCCGCCATACGTCCTGGTGTACCCTTGTGATAATCACCCCTATGACTGGCGGCCCGCACGACTACCCAGGCCTCCTTGCAACTGAGGGATGGCCGAGCAAGTGTGCCCATCCCTCCAGATCCTCAGGTGGAAGGAGGTGGGGATCACCCACCTCCTTCCACCTGATCCCACTAGAGCGGAATCCTTCTGCCCACCCGCCTGCGTCGGAGTCGGACCGCATGAGCGTCCTCTTCGCGGATCCGCTCCGAATATTCCACGATAGTTGTATTCAATACTGCGTTTAAAACGTAGTCTTTTACGTATTTGATAGAATTAGGCGTTACTGGGCGGAAATCCATACCTAAAAAATAAAACGAAGAAGAGCGTAGAAGCACAGAAAAAGTCATATAGAATATGGTAGAAGACCGTGCAATTCCAAGCACTCGATCTCGCAATTCCTGAGGGTGCTCAGTGTGGGGGCGAAACACGTGTAGAGTAGTCGGTGAAGGTGCAAGGTGTGTCACTGTTATTATATTTGCATTTATTTGCAGGCGGGTGGGTTCTGCATCTTACATATGTTTTTTTCTTGCAGAATTAAGTTAGTTATTCTTCGTTTTATGTGAAGTCTTTCACAACTCGAAATTATTTTTTTCTCATATGTCCCTATAGTTTAATCCCATATAGCAAGCTACATTCCAAGTGCACATCAATGTATTCAGAACCACTGAACCTTGCACGTGAATACGATATGCCGCGTGGCATAGCAGAAAACAGTTGGCTGTATAAGTGTTTAGTATGCAGTCAAAGCCGCTGCGAAATATCAAATTTGTAGGTTGGAGAGCGATGAATATGTATAGGTAAGCGGTGTTGCCAGGCGAGAATATATTAAGCAACGTGTTAATTGCGAATAGGCTTACAGGAGGCGATAAACCTTTGTTGTAACAGGAGTATTTGTTCCGACTATTTGTTTTTTGAGTGAGGAGCCCATGGGGCAGTGGTTCGCACGCTTGGCCTGCGATTGTTGACGTTAAGCAACTTTCGCAACGGCCAGTCACGGGTAACCAAAAATTTACCATCTCGAGCTCCTTCGCGCATCCAAAGGCACGTTAAGCCGTTGGTCCCGGCTTCATTTGCAGTCGTTAAAACTCACCAATCCGCATTGGGCCTGCTTGGTGGACCATGTCTTATCCATCCATAAAGAAGGCCATGGCCAAGACCATGGCTGATGACGACGAACATTTTTTAAACCCAACGATTGCCAAATGTTTCTTCGTTGAGGTTTGGTTATGAGAATGATGTTTATGCTCGAGGGCTGCATCTTAGGTGCTCTGCCAACCACGCAAGGGATCAATGGTGTGAGTGTATGTTAGTATGTAAGATGAAGATCATTGGATTCCTTCATGGTATGCACAACGGCGGGGCTATTGCCTAAAAATTTGCAATTATCGCGCAGATATCGCGATCGCTGCGGAACGTCAAGATAATTGCTGGCTAATCGCTCGTTGATGGTTGGTATAGCGGCGTCTCACTCTCTCGCGCTCCAATTAGGTGCGAGAGTGAGACGCCGCGTGTTACGCTAGCGCCAAAAACAATTTGGAAGCAATAACAGTAACTAAATAAATGCACATTGTGGTTTATCATTCGTTTGGTAGAGGCCGCTACGTGACGTAAAGCAATTATCACGCAATTTCTGTTGTCGCGTTGCTGTTGCAAATATTGGTAATAGCCCCGAGGATTCAAGGTGTCGCCTACCCTGAGGTCCTGGGTTCGAATCCCGGTAAGGTAATAAATGATGAATACGAACATTGCACCTGAGTCATAGATGCTATTTATGTATTTCTTTGAAAATATGCTAAGGGTATCTTTAACGTATTCCTATCCGTTACTCTAGTATCCTATACCTAATACGAGCCTATAGTGGTGGTATACTTAGGACTTTGTGTGGTGTATGAAATACCTATTTATATTTATAAAAAAGTTTATTATTATTAAACTTCAAAAAGTTCACGAAGGTTAAGTTGGTCAAAGAGTTTTTAAACTAGGTCTTACGGGTTCGATTCTATAAAATGCATGAGTTGAAATCTGTGTTTTTTATGTTTTTGGATGTTATTTTTTTATCTATTTATAAATTTGTATCACCAGTCAATGATTACCTTCGATATTTCTGATATCAGTATCAGTTTCAACTTGGTAGCGAAGTCATATCATGTTTGTAAACACTTAGTAATTATCTACCTTTAATTATTCTTACATACTCAGGTAAATATGTATAAAGTGCAACAAACATTGTGACAAACACTGTTTATTGATTGACGTTTTAAAATGTCCAATCAACGTGGAATGAAAAAAAATATTTAAACAAATAATTTTACGTGAAGATTGAAAAAACACAAACAAAACCATTTAGGAATCCGATAAAAATTTGTATTAGGTGGGTAAACCACAATTCTAATGATTTTAATATAACATACATAAACGCATATTCCCTAACTAACATTATTTTATGGGGTTGGCAGCGCATCAAAAAATGCAGCTAGAGCATAAAATGTTTATGACAAATTTTAAATAGTAAATGGAAAATAACAACTCTGCCACAAATGATTTCTCATATGGGACTCGTCGCTCTAAGTCTCGGTAGCTCAGTGGTTAGAGCATTGGAACAGATTTCCAAAGGTCGTGGGTTCGAGTCCCATCTGAGAATTCACTTGTGGCCGAGTTGTTTTTTTTCCAATATTTTTCTATTTAAAATTTACCATAAGTATAAAAATAGCATTGAAAAATGCAAAAATTAAAAAATCGTAAACGAATAAAATGTTATTGCAAGATCGTCGTTGTTCTCCTTGATTCACAAATGATAGCAAAATTTCATTTGATCCCAACGAGTAACATCAACACGAGTCACAGTGTTACTCGTTGGGAAAAAATCCCATCGAGTCACAGTGTAACTCGTTGGGAAAAAATCCCATCGTGTCACAGTGTAACTCGTTGGGAAAAAATCCCTTCGAGTCACAGTGTAACTCGTTGGGAAAAAATCCCATCGAGTCACAGTGTAACTCGTTGGGAAAAAAGTCCCATCGAGTCACAGCGAAACTCGTTGGGAAAACAACTTTTAAAAATAATTTCCAACGAGTCACGCCAACTATCCTGGTTTCGGGGTAGCACTCTTTGGGT
Source organism: Chrysoteuchia culmella (assembly GCA_910589605.1). Taxonomy (NCBI): domain Eukaryota; kingdom Metazoa; phylum Arthropoda; class Insecta; order Lepidoptera; family Crambidae; genus Chrysoteuchia; species Chrysoteuchia culmella. Next base: position 18,191,167 of record OU342653.1, read on the forward strand.
TTTTTAAATTTTTCTTTGATGAAGTACGGGGAGGCTCTTAGCCTTCATCATACCTGATGTTAAGTATTGATAAGGCTGAAGATGGAAGCGAGCCTCTCCCGGAATCCCCAATCACTGAGGAACTGGCTATCTTTTCTTTAACTGCCGGAACACAACAATGCTGAAAGCATTCTTGTTACAGCGTCAGACTTAGATAAGATGGTGGTAGCTAGCCAGGCGGACTTACAACAAGTCCTACCACCAACCAAACCGAATACAATATATACCCCCCTGGGAATCGAACCCGGGACCACTGGGTCTTATACCGGTGGTTGTACCACTAGACCACAGAGGCGGTTATAATTATTTATATACATTGTTCTCCCAACAAGTAACACTGTGACTCGATGGGATTTTTTTCCAACGAGTAACTTCACGTTGTGGTGTGACTCATGCCAGTTTCAATAGTCCTGCACCCACTGCAAAAGAAAGTTTTTTTGTACGGAACTCTACTCACGCGTGAGTTAAAAACATATTGACATCTCGAAAGGCAATCAATCAGACATACAATTGTGAAACATTAGTTAGTTTTGTATATAAAAAGTAGTTTTGCGTTAATCAGTTTCATTGTTTCATTACTTTTAACAGGGTGTTGTGTTTTTAAAAGTGTGTGTTTTTGTTTTTTTAATTATGGTGCAAGTACAAGTGAATGAGGGTGTTCTGGTAGGAGAAAAGGTGATAAATGAATTAGGTGGTACTTTTTATAGCTTCAAAGGGATCCCGTACGCAGCGCCTCCCGTTGGTGACTTAAGATTCATGGTAATATAAAAATTGGTATCTTGCTCATAAACTATTAGAAGATTTAGAAGTTGTAATTCCATAAATTGACTTGTACTGTTTATTTCCATAAGGCACCTCAACCACCAAAGCACTGGGAAGGAGAATTAAGTGCGAAACAATTTGGTCCTCAATGTCCACAATACAACGCAATTACAAGAGAACGACTTTCGGGCAACGAAAATTGCTTGTATCTTAACATTTACACACCCAACATCAATTCGTCTGCGCCACTGCCTGTCATGATTTATATTTTCGGAGGAGGATTGTGCTATGGAAATGCGAACGATGACATATACGGTCCAGAATTTTTGATAAGACATGGAGTGATTCTCGTCACCTTCAACTACAGACTCGAGGTGCTTGGCTTCCTTTGTTTGAACTCCGAGGACGTTCCAGGTAACGCAGGCATAAAAGACCAAGTAGCCGCCATGAAGTGGGTGAAAAATAATATTTCTAGTTTTGGTGGGGACCCAAACAATATTACTATTTTCGGTCAAAGCTCAGGAGGAGTTTGCGTCACTTACCATTGCGTGTCTCCCATAACGAAAGGGCTTTTTAAAAGAGCAATTGCTCAAAGTGGATCGATGTTAAATTGGTGGGGAACAACGTTTAAACCACGCGATAGAGCAATAGCTTTAGCAAAAAAATTAGGATGCGAGTCGGAGGACGACAAAGAACTGTTTGATTTTTTTAAAGCGCAGCCCTGGGAGAATCTTGTCGGTATCCAAGAGTACATGACCTGGAGAGAAAGAGCTGCTCATGAACATTGTCCAGCACAATTCGGGGTGGTCAGTGAGAGACGTTTTCCAAATACCGAGACGTTCTTTTCTGGCAATGTTATTGAAGCTTTACAAAATTATATACATGAAGGAATAGAATTGATAATCGGTTCAAATGAAGATGATGGAATAATGATGACAGGATTCTCTTTGAACTTAGATAAGACTATCCACTCCGCAAATTATTGTGATAGTTTCTTTATACCAATGCCATTTTCATATACTTATACATTGAAGGAAGTACTAGATGCTGGGAAAAAATTTAAAGCTTTTTATACACAAGACAAAACTATAGTCAAGAACGATTTAACACCAATATCAAAGTTTTATTCAACAGAATTATACAAATATGGCATATTGCAGTTTGCGAAATTTTTCGCAGTGAAGAATAAAACTTACCTGTACAAATTTTCATGTAAATCGGAAAGAAACATATTTACCAAAATTTTTGGACTATCTAGTCACTACCCCGAAGATAGAGTTTGCCATAATGATGACATAGCCTATCTTTTTCCTATCAAAAGTATCAAGCAAGTGATTGCATCAGACACTTTCATTATGATCGATAGAATGACGAAACTTTGGACTAATTTTGCAAAATTTGGGTGAGTTTAAACTTCTATTTTTTTCATCAACATATGTATAATAAATAGCTTTTTTATTTTATGTTGAATTTATAGTGTATTTTTTGTCGGAATCTCAATTTGTTTGAAGTTGTGTGATGGTGGGTTAAAATCGTCATTATCTAGAATTGAATACCACCATAACTGTCCTGACGATAAAATGTTGAAGTCGTATTATAAAGGATGTGTGACTGTGACAAATAAATGATCAGCGGTTTTTTAATTACAAAAGAAGTGGTGACCCTTTTTGGCAATTAAATTTTTCTCCGGAAATGTATTGAATTTGAGCCAATTATTGTTTTTTTCTAGAAATCCTACACCTGATACCAAGCTTGGTTGCAACTGGAAACAGTTTAACGCTAAAACCCAACCATATCTGAACATCGGGGAGACACTGGTGAGGGGTATGGGGTACGACAAAGAAGAAATTGAGTTTTGGGAGAGCATTTACGAAACATATTTACCCGAACAAATGTATCGGCCTAACTAAATGGATTAATAAGAAGTTTTACTGGAAAATGATTAATTAATATGCTTTTAAACATTTTAATCTTTAACTCTACAATATATATGGTAGCTTATTTCAGATCCTGTATGATAAACTTTTGCAACCATCAAAGCAAGTCAATGCAGTAATAATTGTAGTATTATTCGATAAAAATAAAATTAAAAGGGTTGGTTTTAATTTTTGTAATAAACGAGAAATAAATTACGACAAGATCAATGTTATTATTCAATTGAGGAATTCCTAGGTCATAAACTGTAATTTATTGTATATTTAATTTTATTAAAATAAATTGTCATTTTATTGGCAGGCAATTATTGACATTTAAGATTTGACATTATATTCATTTGACATTATTAAGTTTTGACATTGTATTATTAAATTTTATTTAGACATAAATATTTATAAAATGGTCAACGTATGAATGAATGGTTATAATTAATGTTTAATTTTGTGGTTGGTTTATAATATTTAATTTTATAATGTTTAATTTTATTTTAATGTTAAATATTTACTGATTTCCACGCCGAACTAAGGCAGAATATGCCGAACTTATATTATTTATCAGCTTAAATTGTATACCATATTCTGGGAAATAAAGATTATGATTATGATTATGACAACCTTTTACTTTTTTGGTACCCAAGAAATAACTAAATTCAGTTTTTTCGCAGAAGGTATTGCATCTACAGGTACTATAGTAGTGTATTTGTTAAGTGCATTTTCAATATACCCGAAGGTCGCGTAGGGCACGAATTTGTGAATTTTTTCACGGATTCGGACGCAGTGCGTAAGCGCTATTAGGTGCTGGTGACTGACCTGTAGGTAACATTTCGTCGTAACGTAACATTCGAAGCTAACGTGTTTTACTCGCGGCGAGCGTGTTTTTACTCACTACGGAGGCTCGGCTCGCTGTTCTGACCTGAAATATTTCGTCGTAATGTAATGTTACGTTACGACAAAATGTTCCAATACAAGTCAGTCACCACCTTAAGAGCCCGCTATAGGCCAACGCAAATCAGATTGCTTTACATGACCGTCTGTAATATCAATATTAATGAAAAACTGAATTTCAAATTAAGATGCAGCAAACTACAGGACTAACACTAGTGACTATGTTACTCAAAAACACGTTTGCATAAAATTTTCTCAATAGAAAAAAATTGCGAAGTTGCCTACAAATCACTATAATTAACACGATACAATGCTAGTATTCAAGTTATACATTAAAATAAAGCTTGGAACTTTTTAGTATAATTACACTATAGATAAGGCAGGGCTTATGTTATATATTTTTTGTAAATAACCTTTAAATATCCTTTAAAAAAAGAATTTCCTTCATTTCTTCATTCCGGACCGGCCTAATGGGACCGGAGAATTATATAGTAAATGCTGCCATTTACTTTGCAGTTCGCCGTTGCAGTTATTACTTTTGCTTTTGGCCTAGAGCGCGCCCTTAACATGACAGATATCAATTCAAATTTGGACCTTAAATTAATTATCTTTTGGTCACAATTTCGCCCACAACCTACTCTGCCCACGCTGCTTCATTCATCTTCTACATTAGCCTCCGGTCCAGAGTTTTTAATTAAATTCCCGATCGGTGTCAGACCGGCCCTGTGATTTTTCACACCCACGAATATAGGCTATGGTCGCTTTTCAAAACACATTTCAGAGCATTTTAATCACCTTTTCAAATGAGTGTTTAACCCCGTTTTTAAAAGGCATATAATTACTATTTTACAATATTTTTAAACAGAACCTACTTAAAATAGTTGGTTACTATAATGTTAGTATAACATGTGGGTGTGAATAGTCAAAACAGCGTATTTCTTTGTAACTTCTTGAAGACATCTCTTGTAAAGTACAAATAATGGCTGATTACTTTTAAAACATAGGTCTATAACTTGCCGAATTAATGATATGAAAGTTCACTTTCTCTAAGACACTGAAGAGCTTAGTGCTCCTCAATCGAACAACCCCTTGAGTAAAACTCCAGTAATACATATAGTCCTTCTACAGTTTAACAAAACATCCGCTTACGTCATACAAAAACCTTTGTACGCAGCATCCAATGAATCAGAGGACGACTAATAAAATCTGGCTTCGTCAATAATTTGGCAATTTGGTCTTTACGAGCTTCGGACTGACGGTTATTTTCCTATACGATCTGTCGATTTCCCCGTCTGGCAGGTTGATCTGAAAGGTTATTTAATTTACCCCTTAATATTATGTGTACGTGAACGCGGAACGCGCGGAGAATTTCATGGAAACGTTTTGGCAGGGTTGAAAATTGTATTTCGGGAGGTTTTAATGCGGATTGTACGTTACATGATCTGATGATATACAGAGCTGTCAGTCATGGGATCAGTAATGAAAGCAATCAAGGTGCGTTTGATTTTGTTGTTGTTTTTTCGTTTTTCTCACTTTTTATATTACAGACTTTGTCCCGTCAGGGCGACATGAGACTAGTTCCTTTTTTCTAGTATATTTTCTTTTAGACTGAAAGTTCATATATACGTATTTTACTCCAAATTATAACAAGCGATGCATATTTATGTAAAGAAAACCACTACATTTATGCTTTTCTTAACTGTTTTAAATTTGCCGCGTAATCCACAGATGTCATGTGTGAGAGTGACAAGAAACGTGATTGTAAGCTAAGTAATCTGTGGAGCTAAATAACCTGAGAAAATTAAAAGATAGAACATTTATTTTTTTTATAAAATTTGGTCTTTACAGAAAAACGCAATCGTCTTTATTTCACTCATCAGAGTATGATACTATTACAAAACAACATTTAAAGCCTTTATTTCAGGTCTAGATATTTATTTTGCTGTAAATAAACTCTGTTCTATCTTTTAATTTTCTTAGGTTATTTAGCTCCACAGATTACTTAGCTTACCTTGTCACTCTCACACATGACATTTGTGGATTACGCGGCAAATTTAAAAAAGTTAAGAAAAGCATAAATGTAGTGGTTTTCTTAAATGGTGGTTCTTTAATGGTGGTTAAATCATGTTTCTATAATAAACATGTGTGTCTAATCTTTATTTTAGAAGTTTGCCAAAGTAATTAAGTCTAAGAGGTACTAAATATTTTAAGACATATTAACTGTGTATTATAACTCAAGATAAAGTTCATATTTACACATACCTAAATACGAATCCTAACTAACAATAGTTGTATTTTTAAATTATGTGTAGTCGATCTACTCGTATTAGCTTAAAACTTTAGCATAACAAATATTCATATTATTCAAGAAGAAGTTCGGTCGTGGCCGCGCTAAACAGACTGATCGTAATCGATCACGTTTGTTAAGCAACGTTCGATCCGGTCAGGTGATGGGTGACAATAAAGTGGCATTACAACTGAGCGCTTCCGTGCTTCGGAGGGCACGTTAAACCGTCGGTCCCAGCTGTTGCCATCTGATAACAGTCGTTAAGCCAAGTCAGAGGCCTTATAGACGGCGTGATGAACTCTGACACCAGAGGTGGCCACTAATCCTCATACGATAAGAAGAAGAAGAAGAAGAAGTCTTAGGGGATTAGCCAGTTTTATATTCCGTACTTCTTCAGCCATAGACAAACATCGTGTGTAAGTATACAGAGGGTCTAGTGTTAGTTTGAAAATGTTCAAACGCTACCATTGCGACCTGTTTGGCGCAAGGGTACTAACCCCACCTTCTGCGCCAGAGGTCCCGGGTTCGATCCCCGGACAAAACAAATATTTGTGTGCATGAACATGTCTATTTGTCTTGGTCTGGATGTTTTATGTATATTATGTATGTATTTACAAAAAAATTGTATATAAGTATGTTTATCCGTTATCTAGTATCCATAACACAAGTTCTTCATGGTACTTAACGTGGGCTAGATAATTGGTGTGATTGTATGGAAATATTTATTATTGCGTGAGAGTAAAGTTTTGATAGATAGCCTTAATGCCAAGGGAATAAGGTTAAGAATTAAACTCTATGCGCAAACTTGAGAAAGCTCACAATAAGCACTCTGGTCACCCATCCCGTGACCGACCATTGCGAAAGACAAAAGTTGGTGTGACAGAGCGCTGGCGGAAATGGTCCACTGAAATAAAATGATTGAATTTTTTTCAATAAACTTGTTTTTTTTTTTCATCTCTTTCATTATGAAAAAATAGTACTAGTTACCTTCATTTTTAGTAATATTTCGGTCAGTGTAAATGTAAAATATGAAATATAGGTAGAAAGTGAAGTAGGCAAGTACATTTATTTCTCCAACGCCTACATTTTCGGCAATAACCTTTGCCTGGAACCCAGGTAGAACTCTATAAAAGTTAGTACCGACGTAAAATATCAGCTTAAGAGCTATGAAAACAAGCAATAACAAAATTAATAACGAGCCCTCTACCCTGTAGGAGATAAAGCACGGAGCGACGAAAAAACGATGTTCTTAAGTAAATTAATGAAGATTGTGCTCCAAATGATTACAAAATATGTGCTCTTTTGAGATTTTACTGCGGCACTTTGTGATTTATTCAGATTCAGGGAATAAAACTTAAATAACGCAAATATTTTCGACTTTTGAAATTTTACATTTAATCGGTATATTTAATCCGGTACCCTGACCGAAAGTGGCGCCGCGTTAAATTTTATTTAATATCGTAATTCTAATTCACAATTTTAATAAAACTTTACGTGGAATTTTTAGAGCCCATAGTCTAGTATTTTTAGACGGTATCATTACATTCCCTCGTAGTCACTGCTAGAAGTACATTTGCTATCTACTTCTACGAATGACTATGACGAGATGTAGCGATACCTTCTAAAAATACAAGACAATGGGCTCTAAAAATTCCACGTTTAGTTTTATTAAAATTGTGAATTAGAATTACGATATTAAATAAAATTCAACGCGGCGCCACTTTCGGTCAGGGTACCGCCTTAATGGGTAAGTACAAGGAAAATAGGTACATCATGTGTCTATGTCATATTGTTATCGGTATCAGTCGTCCCATTGGACAAGTGGGTCGTAAACATCCCACTTGTCCCATCAGTGGAGTTTTTCTATCCGTTTATAGTACAGTAAACGGGAAGACGGGAAGGACTAGTGGGATATACCGAACAAGAGATACAGTGTTTTAGTACAAGTAAATGTACTGGAAAAAGTTTACTCGAAAACAGGCAAGTTTTCATGACAATGACGCGCGACGTGAAGAAAATCGCAAATATATAAGGAAATATATAAGTGCTAAGGATAATGTATAGATTGCTTTTGCATTTCACGTAAAACGATTCGTGACGGCTACTTTTACTGGTTAATTAACCAAAGCTGGCGCCTTATCAGGGCCATTATTCACTATGACCACTTAGCGATTCCTTGCTCAAACCACGCCAATGTCGTACTTGGTTTGACATTTTTAAAAGTCCTTTTTCTCCATGATACTCCCAAATTATAAAGTTATTGTACAAGTACATGAAAGTCACAAGTTGTATAATTATTAAACAAGTAAAATAACTTTAAAATTTGGAAGTGTCATAGAGAAAACGAATTTTGAAACTGTCGAAACCAAATACGGTATTGGCGTGGTTTGAGCAAGGAATCGGTAAGTGGTCATAGTGAATACGGGCCCAGTACTCACAGTAATGCAATTTCAAAAACGAATAGTTAAATACAAAAAGTTCACTCTATAATAGCAAAAAAAAAGTCGCGCGTTTATTCACAGACGCTACGTGTAAATTTGTGAATGTGCCAGCTTAAGTAAATCGCCCTATATCCTCTTTCTGTGATTTGCTTTTTTATCCAAGTAGAAAAAAAGGTGTTAAACTCTTGTTATTGAGCGTGAGGTCAAGGGTGACAAAAAAAAACAAATTATTTGACAGCAAGTCGCATTTCAAGCCAGTTGTTTTGAGTTTTTGTTGATAAGGTCACACATGTTCACCTCCAATATACTGACACGCAGACTGCGACGTACGATTGATAGCACGTTAAATATTGAACGTTGACTTTGAGGCGAATTTTTCACGTATGCTATAAAGATATTATTCGAAGTGCAACTGTTAAATGCGAGGTTTCTAATAAATGAAAAAAAGAATATTGATTTATTGGTGATGATGATAATGCAGTATGACTAGGGCATAGTATCGGGAATTACCGGTTCTGAAATTTCCCGGTACTAAGGCACATTAATTGGTACCGGTACCATCGTATCAAAGAACCGGTATTCTCGATTCTCAATAATAGTAAAAAAACAATTCAAATAAATGGTTTACAAATGCAAAACGATAAAAAAAAATGTATTAACGAGTAATTGACAGTCACTGCATAAATTCTAATATAATTTCCACGATCAGAAAGGGAGTTTCACCCGTGTTCTTTTCGTAATAACACGTGTTGTGAGGCTCCATTTTTAACTCAATCTACCGTACAATTTCTATATATTACAACATATATTTACTTGACATTGGCAAAATTCGCGTATTTAACGCGAGCACGCCATTAATTAAGAAAGAAGAAGACGATCAGAAAGGCTTTCTTTATGAAATATGAAAGATATTAATAGCAGTAATAAAATGGTTAAAATGATTCGGGAACGCATCCTTCTTAGCGGCCTTTAAAAAGTAGCAAATTCACTGCAAGGAATTTATTAAAAACAACTAAAAATGTGAATTGCATTTGTTCCACGTAATAATTAGTACCACGCTCCACTGGTAATGCAATTACATACCTAGGTTGTTCTGAAAATTGATAGCCACAGAATAAATAAAACCTCTTCTTTCATGAAACTATTTGATTTGACGGCAAATTTCAACACAAACCTCCTTTGTGAAAATCACTTAGAAACCCATGTGTAGAGTTTTTTATTTATTTATGTTTAAAGATTGTCTGTTACTCTTCTTTTGTTGGCAACAACGGACGTCTCGCGGGAAGCTTTTCGTGCTATGATTTTCTATGATTATAAACGAGGGTTAACCTTCAAGGAATCTCAAGAAAATGAACTAGCTGCTTTTGGGGTCTGCTATTCGACGCAGTGGACCAGTAGCAGTAGTTCCGCTAGAAGACCGTAAAACAGTTGCTAGTGAATGGTATAGCGAAGTTTGTCTGCCTCAAGCTTTCGGGAAGTTGGATAGCGAGCGCCCAAGGAGCGGCGTCCGTGGAATTCTTTTTCACCAAAGGAAGTTGCGGAACGGCATTCTGGCAGAAAACGCGTTACCACTCTTAGACATGACTGTTTTCTACTATTAGTACGTTTCTACTAGTAGTATAAGGTTTTTTTTATTTGTTAGATTCAAATGATTAGGAAATCTTCAAGCCGTGAAGCTAGCAGTATCGAGGGTACTCAGTTATATTTTACGAATTAACTACCAGCGTTAAGTTTTATCCGCTTGTTCCCAGTCATCACCACTGGCTTCGTTCCCACTGGGGACAAACGAGAAAAAAAATACCATTTGTTTCCAGTGGTGAGGAAAGGGAAAATGAAATATTAGCTGACGATCGGATAAAGGAAAATCCCAATCGGTTCCAGTGGTGACGCTGGAGATAATGAATTCCCGATTATTTTCAGTGGTAGAATAACATCTACAAGATGTCCAAAAAAGTATTTAATAAATATTTAACAGTATTTTTGTTTTTACTCATAATATGAATAACTTTCATTAAAGGACCAATCCTCAAATAACGAATAAAAATTATGTATTAAAAAATATTCTTTTAAAAACCACGTTTTAAGACGGACTAAAAAATATTAAAAAGTTTTCGTTTCATCTACTTTCTTTCTAATCCATCTTAAAAAGGTTGTTCCTGAAAAAATATTTTTTTAATATAATAAATTATTTTCTGTTTTTTAGTCTTATGTGTGTTAATTTTTGTACTTGTGAAGACGAATTCAACGAGCCCAAACTTTTTATTTATTTTTTATATTTATTTCAAGTACTTACCAATGTTAGTTGATACTTCAATACAAAATGACCGTTTTTATGGAGAAGTCCTTTTTTTGTACATTGTTAACGAAAAATTATTTTTATTGGTAAATTGATCAGTATCGTTAACTTTGCACGTGGGTTCTTTTTTCATTAAGGCGTTTGAAAAAAATATATCTCATGAAAGAAGAGGTTTTTTTTTTATTATCAAACTTAAAACTTAAAAAAGGGGGAAAACGTTTTCCTACTCCTAAACCTTAAGGCGCTGTAGGTAGCCAACTATAAAAGCAGAGGAAATTAAAATTTCTGTCGCATAAAACTCACAAAGAAACAAAGTATTTTTACGTCACATAACAAAGACTGCAAAAGTTTCAATGAAGTTACAATTTTGGAAATAGCGAGAAACGGCTGCTTTTAGCTCTGCGCTATCAAAATTAAAACTTAAAAAAAAGGGAAAAACGATTTCCCCTTTTTTTAAGTTTTAATTTTGATAATTAAGGCTACATTTTTTATTTGCTTTACATATGTACCTATGTACCTACTTCTTTGAATGATGATGTGATTTTTTAATAATGTGATTTACAATGATTGTAAGGTACCGTTTTTCAAATTAAACATCTATCTTGATACTCAAACTCCTCTTTATTTAATTCCCATGGTAATGCAACTAAATATACGAAATTACACTACTGACAACATCTGCGATTTTTTTCGTCCTAACTGTTATCAGTGGCAATAATTGGGATTTTGATGACCCATATCTCACCACTGGCAACAATTGGGGTTTTAATGATCCATTTGTCACCACTGGCAACAAATGGTATTTTTTTCTCGTTTGTCCCCAGTGGGAACGTAGTCAGTGGTGATGACTGGGAACAAGCGGTTTTATCATAGCAAAATAAAGTAAACAATCAAATTAGAATGGTCAAGTGAATGATTTTAGATTTAGTTAAGTTAAAAGTAAGTACTATATTCAGATAAATTTTAAATAGAAAAAAAAGCATTGAAACAGGCAAAATTAAAAAATCATATACTAGATTAGGATTTAGGAGTGTACGGATTTTAGAACCGTTCGTCATCAGCCATTTTTATATCCCGACTGCTGGGGCACTGGCCTTCCTTATGGATGGATAAGGAGAACGGGCCATGACCCACCACGCGGGCCCAATGCGGATTGGTGGGTTTTAACGACTGCAAACGCAGCCGGGACCAACGGCTAAACGTGGTTTCGTCGGTTTCGTCGCTGTCATCGCTGTCATTCAGTATGAAAATATGTCAGTCATGACAGCGGTGAAAGTGGTTGCTAGGTGATTACAACTGAGCGCATCCGTGCTTAGGACACGTTAAACCGTCGCGTCGGTCCCAGCTGTTGTCTGCTGATAACAGTCGTTAAGCCAAGTCAGAGGTTTATAGGCAGCTTGATAAACTCTGACACCAGAGGTAGCCACTAATCCTCATACGATAAGAAGAAGAATGATTTTAAGTTAGATAGAAGCCTGCGGGTCAGTCGGCACAACCAGTATTATATACCCTATGCCCTGTATGGCTCTTGTATATGTCGTCAGTTATAAATTATGTAATATGTAAGGCTGTTTGTTTCCCAATAGAAAATAAATAAATAAATCAGCCATTTTTAATGTCCCCACTGCTGGGTACCACTGGCCTTCCTTGAATATGAATACGAAGAACGGGCCATGACCCACCACGTGGGCCCAAGCCAGGACCAACAGCATAACGAAGCACGGAGGAGCTCGAGGTAGTAAATTTTTGGTCACCCGTCCCGTGACCGACCATTGCGAAAGTTGCTTAACCTCAACAATCGCAGGCAGAGCGCGCGATCCACTGCGCCTAGGGCTCCTCTTGTTAGAACCGTTACAAGAAGCAAAAGAGTCTACTATGAAACACTAGGTAAATCTGGTAATTAGGTACTCACACCTTTAGCTAGGTTTGTAAAGAACCAGAATCACGATTTTATGATTTTGACTGTTTCTTTTCAAAATGTCCCCGAAAAACTATGGAAATTCAAGATTAAGAATAATAAAACAACTTTTACGGATATCAAACGCGCTATATTTCCACGAACTAAGTTGTAATTGTCCGTATTTTTTGGTTTTTTAGGGGTTTTTTGATTTTCCCGACGTTTCGGCACCTTTACAGCTGCCGTGGTCACGGGATGTCATCCCGTGTGCACAGTGCGCGCCACAACATAAGATGTACGTATTAAGAATAATCTTGAATTTTCGTAGTTTTGATGGATGATTCAAATGGATATGATATGGATATTTTTGGAAATTGGTTCAATTAGTGGACACCAATAATATTTAGCATTGTATAAAAGCATTTCTCTTTAATAGCTATAGTTATTTACTACAAAGTGATTTCGTGTTTATTTCGCCTAATCTGCAAAGTCAGTCTCCCGCACGCGCTGTCATCAGTCGTATAGCGCCTTAAGCTAATGATTGCTCTTAAGGTTATATAGCACCCTGAAAGAATTTTACTGGTATATTTATAGTTAGTTTTTGTTTATTAATACCACAAAACTGAAGTGTTGTGACGTTCTGTTTGACAGAGAGGCATGCACCCGAACGATGCCTGTAATAAACGAAAATATGTTGTTTTTACTATTGGAACATACTACCAAGACCAAAAGATTATGTCATAGAAATTAATCTTAAAGCGATGTACAATGAATAATACAATCACACCAATTATCTAGCCCATGTTAAGTATCATGAAGAACTTGTGTTATGGATACTAGATAACGGATAAACATACTTATATACTTTTTTTTTGTAAATACATACATAATATACACATTAAACACCCAGACCAAGACAAATAGACATGTTCATGCACACAAATATTTGTCTTGTCCGGGGATCGAACCCGGGACCTCTGGCGCAGAAGGTGGGGTTAGTACCCCTGCGCCAAACAGGTCGTCAAAGTAGTAAGTAATGTAGGTTTATAGTGGTGGGATCCACAATTCCGCATCCAACTTTGCCCTTTCCACCCTTGCCGTAAATAACTTTTTTCCTTTAATAGACCTAACCTATACTCATCGTAACTGGAGCAGATGGTTAAGAGGGGGTACAAAGATAAATTGCCATTTGCAGATTCAATATTTACACTAGAAAATAAAGTTTATAGTGCCCGAAATTGCCATATTTGGATCTAGTCGTGGAAAAAAACATAAAATCATTAAATTTTCTTGACAGAAAAAAATCTCTAAGTTGGACGATGTTGCCAACTGGCTTAGGCTTAAGATCTTTTTGTATTTAGTTTATGGTTTTTTCTTGTATTTTTATGTTTTGCCTTTGACTTTGACTATTACCGACAGTCTTGAACTTCTTGTCATGGAGTTGTCTTCAGACCTTTACTTTGGAAAGTGTGGTCATTAGCTGTATGAGCTCATACCGCCATCCCTCTTCTACCCTCGGACATCCAGATGAACTGGCTTTATTGGTTGATATTCCTAAATGTCGCACCAAGCGCTACATAAAAGATTTTATATTGCGCTCAGCAAAGGAGTGAAATCGTAACATAAAACGTAACAATGCAATGGAATTTTCATCAGTAATGGTCATTGTTGATAAAAAATATCCTTGGTAATATTTTAGGCATTTGCAGTGTCGTATTCAAAATTTAATTTTATATGTTATTCAACGAGATAAATGATAATATAACTTTCCTTTTTATTTACCACCAGTAAAAAGTATGTTGGTATTTCAAAGCACTCCTAAGTAATCCGACTCGCAGTTAGTCGGTTTTATCTGATTTTTTAAGTATACTGAGCAATATATTAGGCCATCTGACAAATCACGTGACTCCACCGGTGCCTTGGACAAAAGGGTACGACCAAAGGGCACGGGTGAAATCTGTTTTTTTTCTAGCTTTGTGCCCATTCTTAACTTCAGCGTCAGATTACGCATAAGTCAACCGTTACTGGAAAAATACAAAAGGTCTTTTCCCGTACCAGCACATATTGTTTTAGATAAATAGATTTTTTGTGATTATATCTTTTACAATAGACAACATGATTTTCGTAAAAAAAAAACTTATGCTATTGAATTTTTGCACTTGGCTTGTTGCCTTATATGATCATATGATCATTATTCGTGAAGAGTTAAAAAAAATAGTTTTAGTCATCTAAAAATTAACGGATTGGAACTGAAGAAAGAGAAAAGTTCGAAAATTTTCATATTTTTTCTAAAAAAAATTTTTTTTCTTATATAAGAAATCATTTTGTTTTATATTTATGACTAGCTCGAATAGGAATACCACAATATCATAATAATAAAGCATTACGTAAGTACTTTACTTACCTTTTTATAAAAAAATAAGTAAAGATATTTTGTTGTGTGAATATCCTAATAGAGTTATTTGTAATAATGATCATGTTATACATGCATGCGTGAACTAGTTTAAATACCTATGTCCACCTGAAACCAATTGAACTGTTGGTGATAAAATATGATTAAAATTGTACATTAAGCAAAATAATGTTGGCCTAAGCCATGGCTACCATAGCTATCGAGTATTTTTTATATCGATTAAAATCATAGCATCACTGAATTTCAGAAAGTTATATTTTTTGGAGCATTCCTGCAAAAGACAAACCACGATAAGCAATTAAATAAACGAGCAGTTGTGTTAAAATCTATCATTTTGACGCGAAAATTGGAAAGCTTTATCACGATCACACGTCATTCTTGTAATAGATTTTCCCGCAGGACAAACTATTGAGTGAATATATTGATGAAATGAAATTCCTGTATGGCCGTTCGGACGGTCTCCGTCGAATATTGAAATACGTTTGCGTTCGAATTTCGGCGAATATTTCGGTAAAATCTAAAATGTCGTCTATTTTCGTGGAGATTTGTTTACTTGGCTTACCAAGTGTTGTTTAAAGAATGAGTTTTACGCCAAACTGCTTCGGTTTTGACAAAGCTTGTTTTCGCACTGTTGAAAGTTTATTTTGTTTGTTAGTTTTGTTTGTTATTTTTGTTGTCATATAATGCTATTGTATGATCATGGCAATATATAATGAAAGACAATAAAACATATGTATTTTTTTCAGTAGTTTGCATATTAGGTTTATGCTAGAAATATTCAGGGGATTGTTTTCTTTTAAATGCCTTGCTTGCACTCCATTCACACCTTGTTAAATGGAGAAGGCTTAAAGTCTCCCCGTCATTCATAAAAAAATAGAGTATTACGAACAATCTGAGACAGCTTTCTAAACCGTATTCATTCCGACTCCGAGATAAATGCAACTATTAATTATTTTTTTTTTGGGATTTTATCAAACTATTACCCAACACCAAACTAGCATCGACTAGGTCCGGTACTTAGTCATCGTTCTCTCGTCCATAGAATACAATCAGAAAATTACAACAGAATTAGTTTCATACTTTGTTGTGAGTTCCAAAAGAGTTCTGCAACATATTTTTCTGCAATAAAAATGCTTCATGCACGACTAGAGCTGTAGTGACTCGGTAATTTTTACGAAAGGCCGTATAACCGTAACAGAATCTCAAGGAATATTCGGCCGCACCCTTTTCGACTTGTAACGCGTGTACGCGTGCCAAAGTCATCATTAGTATGCAACCAGCGTATGGCAACTGAATGAGGCGATTAAGGGAATTTTATACCGGTATGTGGTATTTAGAGACTGATCCTCGCAAATTTGTTTTTTTGACGCTGGAAAATGTGTGACTGAAAAGCCACGTAAATAAAGGACTTTTTACAAAATACTTAGCGAAAAGTAAGGTGCTTCCGCCCGGTGGGGCAATCACGAAAAACATTCGACATAGTACCTATCGTCACATTAACAAATGTATGAGGTATTGAGCAGTAATCTTCGATCGTCTAACTGACCTTAAATGAGTAAAGCGACTAGATCAAACAGTAGATAAATTAATAATATAGATTTTCAATTGTAAATGTAACTATATTTGTTGGCACTTTCAAGATTGGTAGAACTTGGGTTCTGTAGTCTGTCTGACAAATTATGGACCTAGGTCATTTACCAGACTGAATACTTATCTACATACGTGAAAAATGACAAATTGGTTAAATAATTACCTAACAAGTTTTGTACAAGCATAACGCGAATTACATGGGCGAAGAAATGTGAAGATTCGTCACTAATTCATTAGGAAAGTAGAACGCAGCAACAAAGTTAAACAACTTGCTGAATGGGAATCAGCAAACAATAGGTAATTTGGGTCAAAAGATCTCATTGGACCAAGTTACGGACAAATAAACTTATCGAACCGGACAAAATAGTACGAATATCGGAGGTTCATTTGAAGTTTTTCAAGTACGAATTAGTCGAAACTTGTTCGTACTTCTGGGAATTTCTGGTAGCCCCCAAGGCATATAAGAAACTCGTCGGTACGCCTTACCTAGTGGACGACTAAGTATCTAAATCTATCCTAGAAGGGGACTGATTATAAAAACAAACGCCGTTTTTATCACTCAAAAGTCAAGTCAATTTCTTATAAAGATTTTCCTCCTTTACATCTTTATGTAGGGAAGGAGTGCCCAAAGCGAGCTTAAGGGAAAGTTGAAAAAAAGAGTGGTCTATAATTAAGTAATGTAACTCATTACTTATTTTGTTCCCAAAAGGTCCATTATTTAACCCTTTTGATTGATGCATGATGCGATTTATCAAAAGATGAAATTTATAAAACTAACAAGCAAATTACGAAACTTCTACGATTGCCTGCTTTGCCCGAGGGGGGCCTAAAGTACTCGCTTAGGGCAAAACGGGCATGGGTTGGATAAAGCGGGCATGGTTAATTATTTAACAATAATTTAGGTATTAGAAAATGGATATCCTTCAGTATCAGTGTTGTAAAGGAAACAATCTTGGTCAAGTTTTGTATTTCAATGAATTAGCAGCAATAATATCGCTATATAAATAATAAAATACGAACTTCAGTAGAATATTCTTCTCGATAAGAACAAAATATTCAGAGTCTTGTCTTTTCCCGATCTGGTAACATAGTTACTAACATAAAACTTTCTTCTTAATCTTATTAGCCAGTTACTTATTAAGTATTTTTGCTGTATATTCGTCATATTTCAATCCAGCGTCGTTCTTGGGATCATAACATAACACATATTTAGTTAGCGCCTTCTTGACAGATCTCCCTAATTCTTGTAAAGTCAACAGCAGGTACGGTCAGTTCAGTACTATACAAAACTGTAAAAATTTCTTAATAAAATTGACTTTGAACTTTAAGACGCAAGCCGTTGAGTTCGGAATTGTCTGTAGAAATTTAACATTTTGTATAAGCCGACGTTGCCGTTGACTGTACATCTTGCAATGCCGCGTAATTAATCTTAAAAGAATAAACAAAAATGCTTTAGCAATTTGTTTTTAAACATAATAGTAGTTGGCCGAAGTAGGGAAAATATGAGCAGGATGGGTTACAGCTCGGAGAGCGCGTGTCTATATGGTATTTCTCCCCAGACCATGGCACTTCTTTTGTCCTGCCCTGCGTATCTTTACACCTGTATACGCGAGGACCATTACAAGGCCACTGAAAGTGCCATTTCGGCAGCAAAATGTTGGTCCTCTCAAATATACCCAAAGTCGACACGCTAAGAAGAAGAACAAAATGGTTGGGCAAAGCGGATGCGTATCCGCTTTACCTTGCCCGCTTTGCCTTTTTCGACACCTAAAATATGCCAACAAAATTTTACCTCAAAATGTTACGTAGTAATTTTATGCAACTGGTTTACAGCTAGATAATCACTTAATAACTAATATGTATTGATTTTAACATCTTAAACACTAAAAAGAGAGAACACATGAGATGTAGGTACCATGCAATATTTTCCAAAATCCCAATTAAATGTGCATGCAAAATGGATGAATGACGCGAGGTGTACGCACCTCAGGGACTACGGTCACTAAAAGACAGCGTGTCCATTTTAAATGGAAATAATAAATTGAGTGCCCTCTTTGGGTACGGTGCCCGCTTTAGGCATTTCTGCTACGTATAAGAAAAAATCTATCCATGTATTTATTTCCTTAGAAGCCTCAATAAAGAAAAGGTTCACACACATTATTTATTACCTACTTATTTGAAGTCATTGAAATGAAACATGTTACTGTGAAACTGTTGCTACCTGTGAAGATAAATCTGAAAGCAGAAAATAGCCAGACACGACTTTTAATTTTAATAAAAGCGTTTTGAAATTTAATTTCACACGAGCAGCGGTGCATTCATATTTCAAAATGATTTACCTACTCGTTGCACTGTCAGCAAAGTTGGAACTAGGAACTTGAAACTTTCTTCTCAATTTTGCTTGTTTGAAATCTTGGTATGTAAAAGGGTATTAATAAAAGTTATTTGGATATGGTACTTGAGATTGTTTCTAACAGTGTTTCGCAAGTCCCACAAAATCAAGCGCCTGTTCGTATGGATATTTATGTTGAGGCGTGTTTCGACATTGCGAGGCTGCCTCGCGAGGCATCATCAAATCTCACTAGATTACGAAGTTCTTTTTTGTCTTGCATGCGCGCGAGACAATACACATACGACTCCTGCCCCTCTAGCATGAACACCGCTAAATGTCGCGATATAAAATAGCGTATCATGCTGTCTTGCTTACTCAGCTAAGATGTGAGTGGGACAGTGACACGTTATCGAGTCGGTTAAAGCCGGTAATGCTAGGGCCACTGAACGAGCGTCCTTTCTGCGCAGCCACCAGACAGCGAGCCAAGCGACATGCTTAAACACGGCAACGTTCAAATGGCTCGCGAGGCAGCCTCGCAATATCGATACACGTCATTATATTATATGCGTCGCGTCGCGTCGCAATTGTTCTTCATAACCTTCAGGCGTCGAAAGCTTTTATTACGCTTTTTGAACTCACAAACACGGTACACAAAATTAAGAAACTTCGCTTGGAATCCTAAGTAAACGTTTGTTTTATAGTACTGTTGATTTTTGTTTGAAATTAAATTTATTTAATAAGACAAGTAATTGTAGGTATTTCACTAATGAATTGTAGGTCCTAATACAAGCTTGTATACATAAGTGTTACATTGACGACCTGTTTGACGCAGGGGTACTAAACTCGCCTTCTGCGCCAGAGGTCCCGGGTTCGATCCCCGGACAAGACAAATATTTGTGTGCATGAACATGTCTATTTGTCTTGGTCTGGGTGTTTGATATGTATATTAATAGTGTGTATTTACAAAAAAATAACATTTAAGTATGTTTATCCGTTATCTAGTATATAACACAAGTTCTTCATGAAACTTAACGTGGGCTAGATAATTGGTGTAATTGTATCCAAATATTTATTTATTTTATTTGAGATAATCCAAACATTTCTTAACATCAGTTTACATTCGGTACATCAACGAGTAATTAGGTACAATCCATTGCATTATTGCATGCTGGCGCATATTTTGCAGTTTTGAAACGCTTTAAACTACAAATTAGAGAAGTCGTTTTACAAAAAAATGTAATGTTAAAATAGCTAAACACAAAGTCAAATGGATAAAGAAGTGTACCTGCTGAAACTTAAAACACTCCTCTCTTTGTTTGACTGCGCTTTTTTTGTTGCCGTCATTGTCATTTAGAATGGCGAAATATTTGCCGTAATTATACCTGTTGATTAATAACAGCTGATATACTTACTCATAGTTTTTTTTTTAAATACTTACAAACAATAACCCCCATATTCTAAGTCGTTCCTCCAAAACTTTTTACACTCCACTCAACCTCGTCGTGTGTAAAAATGGTAGTGTGCGTTAGGCCTAACACGGAGTGACTACGTACTCTTTGGCTCCTCCAGGTCCTTACGGAGTTATGACTTAGAATACCGATTTCGAGGAGTATTTCGAAGAGGTTTTCAATGAGGTTTCGTTAAGTCGAGGACGAGTATGTTTTGGAGGAACGACTAAGAACATGGGTGTAAAAGTATAATGTTTACAGCAAAACCTCTTAAGTGAGAGTCTTACATCATCAACAAACTATACACTGGTTTTATTAATTCCCATTCATTAATTTAGCGTGTTATCTGTAACATTTTGGGCAGGCGCGGCGGTACAGTTGCGTCTGTTGCGTCGGTTCTGAAAAATAGGTTTAAATTACTCACGAAAAGAAGAAAAATACCACAGCAAAAACTGTTTAAAAAATAACAAATTACTTTTATTCGCGTCTGTTTCTGTCGGTTTTAACCCATGTGGATATATTTTTTTTGTGTTGTTAATATTGTTAGCATTCTTTTAAGTATATTCGAAATACAAGTATCACAGAAGAAAATTATTTTTTTCCCAGTAAAACCTCTTTTGAGTGAGTTGTAATTATCGTATAGGTTTTATTAGCTGCAATTTAATATTAAGCAGTTTTATGTAAAAATATTTTAAGCGGTATTATTGAAGTTGGTTTTGAAAATGTCGCATAATGTTTTTAGTTATAACGTCATTTTGCATAATAGTTTTGAATAAAGTATTTTCGCATAATTTATGTTTTATGAACGCAGAATGGTTTCATCGGCATAGTTCTTACGTACTCTAATTTCCTTTACCATAATTTTAATAACCATAAAATTAAAGGGCATAATGTTTATACGTCTAATATCATAAAATATGAAATGCATAATGGATTTATTAATAACTACACCGTCTATTACCATGAACAATTAAGAGTAAAATTTTATATTTAAGTTAGCGTGTTTGGTAGGGAATTAGGTCCCGATGCTGACCAACCATGGTACTTGTATGCCCAATACTAGAGTGCAAATTAGAGCCTGGAGGTGCGAAGGGAGCACAACGCAGTCACGCATCAGATCGCGGTGTCTGTGTTTTGGTACCCAAAGGCGAAGGGACTGCACTTCCCGCAGTGCCGGAGAAGCGTGTTTCCCATTTGCATGCTTACATGCTTGATTGCTTGCATGTGCTTGCATGTTTGCTTTGCATGCTGGCTTTGCATGTTTGCTTTGCATGCTTGCTCGTATTCTTGCTTGCATCCTTGCATGCTTGCATGCTTACTTTACATTTGCATGCATTGCATGTATGCATTGTATACTTGTTAACATTAAGGATTTGCAATATATTTTATAATAAAAATTGATATGAAAATATATGTAATTAGTAATCGTTACGAAATACTATTATTACAAAAGAGGTTATGAGGAAAAATAATGCGTTTCGATTTATTCTGCATGCGAAATGATGAGTAGATTATGAGTAAACGTTATGCAGCTCTGGAATATGCCTTTCTGATTTATGCAACCGAATATGGACCCGTGAAAAATACGTCTAAAAATTTACGAAAATATAAATAATATAACAGCGGTACCTATTTCGCAAGATTTAGAAATGTTAGTACTATAGTATAACATTTCAGTTTCATTCGTGGTAATTTATTATTTTGGCGTGTTATCTGTGGTTATTTATGGTAATCGCAGCTGGGAACTGGTAGGCATTGTTTGCATGGGTTTAAAAAGTTTAGTACTTTCGAATTTCACATATTTTTGAAGGAAAAGAAAATATCACAGCTAAATCAATTTGCAAGAGTCCGAATTATCGGATTACACAGGTTTTATTCGCTGAAATTTATTATAGTGGCATAGTAAATGTTTTTTAGAAAGTACTAAAATATTAATATAAAATTTACTCAAATACCTTTTTATGATACATTTTTAGAAACTTCAAAAATTTATTATAACACCTATTTGGTGGTTACTATGGGGGGCAACCCCCTCCCTCCCCCTAGCCCCAATTTCCCTACATTCAGACCCAACGAAGTATTTAGTATTCTGTGACTCAACTTAAGCAAAGAATATATACATTTACGCGAAACTGAAGTAAATTAGAACCCATTCGGTTTTTAAATTAGAACAAAAAGAAAAATATCACAGCGCAACCTCTTTTGCAAGAGTCCGAATTGTCGGATTACACAGGCATTTATCTATATACTTAATTCAGGTTCGCAAAATTTGTGACGACTCGATAGGGACTTTGGCGCGTAGTACGCGGCCGAGTAAGGTATCAAATTAAAGGTACTATTTGTTCCGAAAACTATAAAATATACAAAATGTTAAACGTGATGATCACAAACTGCAATTAAAGATTTTCGCATAATTTGGAATTTTTCGTCGATCGACGAACCCGAGTATCGGGTTGTAACCGCCCTAGTTTGAATTTATTCGCGGCAATTAAATATTTTGGCATGTTATCTGTGAATATTTAGGACAACCAGCATTTGGTTTAAAAAGATTAGTACACTCTAGTTACCTTCAAATAATATAGAACAAAAAGTAAAATATCACAGCGCAACCTCTTTTGCAAAAGTTAGAATTATCGGATTACTCAGGTTTTATTCGCGGCAATTTATTATTTTGGCATGTTATCTGTGGATCTTTGGGCAAGCGAGGGCGGCAGTGGGTCGTGGAATTGGGTCGCGGGTCCGTTGCCTGTCAGCTAGATCGATGGAGCGCTGCCATTCTTGCATTTGACGCCTCAGGAAATGTGTTCAGTTTCTCCATTTTAATGCGATGCAATTTTGAAAATGGATTTGTGAAAATATTATTGTCTGAACTGTGATAGCAAATAATGGCTTATCTTTCATTTATTATACTCTTTATTGCACATAAAAAAATAGATTCCAAATAGTGTTATAGATACATATTTGCAAAGGTGGACTTATCTCTAAAAGAGATCTCTTCCAGCCAACCTAGTACGTGTTAGAGATAGAAACGTAAGCAGGCGATGTAAAGTGCAAAAGTAAATATATATACATATACATAAAACATACATACAAACATATTATAATAATTATATACATAGACTACATAAAATATACATACATAAAAACATTATACATAGCATATCAAGAGATAGGTAAATATAAAATATACGATGATCTAGGAATTGGACAGCTGTGCGAGAAAGTGCGCTTTAAGTTTTGATTTGAAGGAATGTATACTCGGACTGCTTTGAATGTTTGATGGAAGTTTGTTCCAGAGCAGTGCAGCTCTGACGGAGAAGGAGTTAAGAAGGAAGTTGGTGTTGCCTCTAGGCAGCTCAAGCATCTTAGTGAAACAAGGCCGCCTAGGGCGAGTGGAAGGTGGAAGGATTTAGTACTATAACTAAGTTTCTTGATGAGATAGATTAGGATCTATCTCATAAGTATACCTATACTTATGAGAAAATTAAAAGTACGTACCTACGCACTTTTATATATGGTATCAATCTATAGGTAGACCTATAGATTGATACCAT
This sequence comes from Chrysoteuchia culmella, assembly GCA_910589605.1. Lineage (NCBI taxonomy): Eukaryota > Metazoa > Arthropoda > Insecta > Lepidoptera > Crambidae > Chrysoteuchia > Chrysoteuchia culmella. The sequence goes on from OU342653.1 coordinate 18,215,045, forward strand.
AAATAAAAATACTTACCTACAGGTTAATGTATATTTTTTAATTTTAGCCGGTGCGGGTCGGGCTTGTGCTGGGCCTGTTTCACTTGTTCCGTTTAGATTTTCATAATTTACTTGCTTCGTTACAAGATATTTAGGTAATTTGTATTTTTTTTAATACTTCATAAGTCTGCCTAGCTTAGCTACCACTATATCATGTCCTAAGTAGGTATGTCGCCACAACAACAATGTTTTCAGCAGTTTTTGTGTTCCTTATGATAGCCAGTTCCTCAGTGGATTACGGATTAAAATCATTCTATTACATTCTATTCTATTCTGTACTTTTCTATTCCGTTCTGTTCTGTTCTGTTCTGTTCTATTCTATTCTACTCCGGGTTTCGGGAGAAGCACGTTTCTTCCTTCAGCCTATTGTCATTATCGCTTATGTTGATGGCAAAGCGTTTCCCAGTTGTAGATTAAAAAAATAAATTATAATATTTTTTTTCGTGTTGTGTTACACATTTGATTAACCGATAATATTGTTGTCAACAGACGCGCGCGCGCTCGGTAGGCGCTCGAGGGTTGGAGGCGCGGGCGGCGGCTCGCCGAGTTGACAGCATGCTCAACGCCTCCGGCCCGACCAACCTGACCGACCTGGCGCTCCTCGACCTGCCCACCAGCCCCTACAGCCTCGTCCAGAAGATCGTCATCGCCATCGTCGCCAGCGTCCTCTCCGTGCTCACCGTAGTCGGCAACTCGATGGTCATGATCAGCTTCAAAATCGACAAGCAACTCCAAACCATCAGCAACTACTTCCTCTTCTCCCTCGCGGTTGCCGACTTCGCTGTGGGGCTGATTTCTATGCCTCTGTACACAATGTTTACTATTTACGGGTATTGGCCGCTCGGGCCTTATATTTGTGACACGTGGCTCGCTTTAGACTATCTGGCGTCGAACGCATCGGTGCTCAATTTGTTAATAATCAGTTTTGACCGGTACTTTAGCGTGACGCGGCCGTTGACGTACCGCGCTAAGAGGACTACACGCCGCGCCACAGTGATGATAGGCGGTGCGTGGGGCTTCAGCCTCGTGCTGTGGCCTCCTTGGATTTACGCGTGGCCGTACATAGACGGCGAGAGGAAAGTGCCGCCGAACGAGTGTTACATCCAGTTTATAGAGACGAACCAGTTTATCACGTTCGGAACTGCCATTGCGGCGTTTTACGTGCCAGTGACTGTTATGTGCATATTGTACTACAGGATATGGAAAGAGACGAAAAAACGACAGAAGGATCTGCCTAATCTACAAGGGGGGAAGAAGCACGACTCGTCGAAGAGGTCCAACTCAAGGTGAGTTTTAGTTATAAGCAGGGTACTTACTTAGAGTTAGGTATAGCACGTTATGTATGCCATACTGTATCGAGTGAGTATTCGGGATACTTTATTCGTGGAAATGTTGCCAAACTGAAATATTTTAAGCGCGGAAGTGTTCCGCTGAAACGTTTTGAGCGCTTTGTATGATTCAGAAAGCAGTTGAAACTTCTGTGCCTTTGATATTTCAAGCTTAAGCAATTTTATTATAACAGTTTTTAAAATGTCACGAAAAATACAACGGGAATTGAAGTTATAAATATTAAACAAGAAAATCCCGTCTGAGCGACATGAGACAAGTTGCTTTTTTCTAGTATATTTTCTTTTTATTATATATAGTATATTTTCTTGTTTAATATTTATCACATAAAAATGGCATTGTAAAATGCAAAATTAAGAAGTTACTTATATTGTGTTAATTGTGATATGATTCAATTAAATTCTATTAACTACTAACTCTCTCATAGTCACATTTACATTAACCATTTATAGTTGAGAGAAATTCATTTCCGCCAATGTTGGCTTTAGTTCCAACGATAAATGACCAAACGATAATTTAATAAACGGCTGTTTAATTCAATTTCAAAATAATTTTAGCATTGGTTAGATGCGCTGGCTTTTCTACTATTTCGCCACGAATTCAATAATATTAACGTTAGTTTACAATTGGAATTGACTTTAAAATCAACGCTCTTCATTTGAATTGTTTTATTCAGAAGCGATTTTCTCTTTTGTAAAATAAAATGATTTCTGTCGAATTTCATTTCAACGTAAAACGTGGTGTAAAATGGAAACACGATAAAGCCAATTAAAAATAATCTCTCTCATCTGAAGTTGTCGGTGAATGAGATATCGATTGGATAGTAATAACTAAACTGAATAAACCTCATCTGTAGTTGAACAGAGCCCTTAGCCAAAGTAACAATTCAAAAACGATAACGAAGTTCGAAAGGAATTAAATGTATGGGATTGGCGGATTGGCATAGTCTGCGCTAAATCACGTGGTCTTACCGCAAGTTAATTGGCGAATGTAGACAATAACGAATCGAATTATCGTTTCGCTATATAACGATGTTACTTTGTCTACAGGCCCTGTTGTATGTACCTATGGTCTTTCATCAGCCATTTTTAATGTCAGCACTGCTGGGGTGCTGGCCTTTCTTCAGGATGGATAAGAAGAATGAGTGACCAAAATTGTAATAATTGCAGCTGCTCCGTGCTTCTGAAGGCACGTTAAGAAGTTGGTCCCTGCTGTATTTGCAGTTGTAAAAACCCACCAATCCGCATTGGGGCCGCGTGGTGGGTCGTGGCTCGTTCTCCTTATCCATGCATAAGGACGGTACTATCAGTTCCACCGTAGTGGGGACATTAAAAATGGCCGATGACGACGAAAGAAGTGTCGTCGAAAGCAGACACTAATAAAACATTCTTTAACTTTTCGTTGAATCCGCCACAAACTGAATCCAACATAACTCCAGGCTAGACGTAATCGTAGAGTTTCAAAGGGCCTGCAGGTCTGTTCACGTTTTTCTTTTGAGAGTCGTTTCAAAATAATAACAAGTAGAATAATAAAATTGGTTAACTTCCCCATAATGAGCGGTTTTTTTAATGAGCGAAGGAGAAACTCTTAGCCTACATCATACCTGATGTTAAGTATTAATATGTCTGGAGATGTGAGCCTCTCCCGGAATCCTCAATCACTGACACGATGCGAGATTTGCATGTGGAGCATTCCGCTTTCTAGAACGAGAAAATTTGCGTTCTTTATCATTGTGTTTAATTGGCACGCATGCGAGCTTTCGAGAACCGTCTAGCACAATGTGAGTTCACGCACGAAGCACTTCTCGTGCGTGAACTCGCATAGTGTCAACCAAACATAACAGCTTGATTCGTACGCATAAAAGCCTCATAACAAAGTTTAAAGTATCATCCATTAAAATTCTTTCACTTTCCGCTAAATCCACCACAGACTGAATCCTACATAACTCCAGACTCAGACGTAATCGTAGTTTGAAAGGGTCTGTCTGTAGTTCTGTTCACGTTTTCCTTTTGAGGGTCGTTTGTGCTTTGTGTCTGACGCCTTTGTGTTTGCCTGTTTGTGACAAGGAGCGAGATAATACACCTTATCTGCACCCCGACCGCCTAACGGTATAGCTTGTACTATCGCTATAGCTATCGATTTTTCAAACCCCCTACAAAGGCTCTCGCTGACGCTATCACTTTCATACTAAAAATGCAATAGTGAATCCAATAGATGAATAGAAATATGTAGGAATTAGCATAAAACACTATCTTTGAAGGGTTTTATGAGAGTTTGAAGTTTGATAGCCATAGCAATACCTCACGCTATACCGTTAGGCGGTCGGGCCGCTGATCTGTGACCGAAGCAACGCTGAGAGCATGAATACAATTTTGAATTCTAAACAAGGTAGTGAGTTGAACAGGAACTGAATGTTTAAATGTTTTTAGGTTATTGTTTAGATGTTCGATCATTTTTGATCTTGTTTTGTTTTGAGTAGAGCCCGCTTCACATCTTAAACTGTGAAGTTTAGAGCACTAAATGAAAAAATACTCCTGATTTTAGACAAGTGTACCTAAAGGCATTTAGACTGTCAGACTCAGACTGAGCTATTCAGTCTGTCTGAATTTAGTGCTCTGATTTTAGCCAAATGTAAAGCGTCAAATAATAGTCATCTTCAATAATTTTAGTTTCACTTTGATTTATTTGTTAAATAATAATATTTACGTACGAGAGCCTTATTTTATTTTTATGGATTTTTGATACGATATTAGCTAGTTTTTAAAGTTTTCAACATCAAAATATTTCAAAGATTTGCAAAAGTTACACAAATATCTGTCTTGCCCGGGATCGAACCCGGGATCTCTGGCGCAGAAGGCCGGTATAGTACCCCTGAGCCAAACTGAGGCCCTATAGCGCAAGTGGCGCATTGGCGATCGAAATCGGCTTCATTTGACAGATGGTTGATTTTGACACAAATGAAAACTTACCAAAGACTAACACCCATATTCTAAGTCATTCCTCCAAAACTTACTCGTCCTCGACATAACGAAACCTCATTGAAAACCTCTTTAAAATACTCCTCGAAATCGGTATTCTAAGTCATAACTCCGTAGGGACCTGGAGGATCCAAAGACTACGTAGCCACTCCGTGTTAGGCCTAGTGCACACTACCATTTTTACCCACGACGAGGTTGAGTGGAGTGTAAAAAGTTTTGGAAGAACGACTTAGAATATGGGGGTAATTGCACTATGTCATATCCATCTGTCAAATGAAGTCGATGTCGATGGCGACGACACCTGCGCGGTAGGTCGCGCTGGTCGTCAATGAAAACACTGCATCATTACCCTTGACATCTTTGCATTTATCCCAATCCAAGTACCTTTAAAAAATATAGGATAGTGTAGCGTTAAATAACCGCTACTAGTTGTCGACTTTCGGCGCCGCCTATAATTATCTCTCAATTGTGTGTGGTCCGACCTTTACACAAGAAAAACTGCAAATAAACATGGAGTTTTCACATAATTAAAGGTCGGACCACACACAATTGAAAGATAATTATAGGCGGCGCCGAAAGTTGACAACTAGTAGCGGTTATTTAACGCTACAATAGGTACTAGAGTCCGCACGTGGTTTCAGCCGCGTGGTTCCCGTTTATACCGGGATAAAAAGTAGCCTATGTAACTTTCCATCCTTTCAACCAACTCTATGCCAAAAACCAAGTAGATTGGTTGTTTAATTAGGGCGTGAAGGATGGACAAACAAACACACTTTCGCATTCATAATATTAGATAGGATAGCATCATTTGCTACTTCTGCCAGTATCACTTATTCAATTGCATTTGAAACCACTATGTATGCCATTAAAACTGGGGCCCTGCTAATGCTTAGACACAATCGTATTCCAGTGGTGTTTCAATGGTTGTGCTGTTTTACACAGTTCTTGTTACATCAGTGTAAAAAAACACGATTTTTGAAACACCGTTGAGAGACGATTATGACAGAATTGACCCCCTGGTATCTTTCTATCGTATGCCATTCTAACATCGCATGCGATGCATTAATTTATTGGGCATGACACGGAATGAATATTAACGACTGCACGGGTTCCGTATTTGTGAAACTTTTAGAAGATTCCGGACGTGATCTATGACAATGCTACTCGTTTAAAAGCAATTTAAAAGCATTTTTCAATCAATCTTGTTGTCGGTACATAATCCTACTAATATTATAAGTCTGAAAGTACGATAGTTTGTTTGTTGCTCTTTCACGCTAAAACTACTGAACTGATTTGGATGATATTTGGCACAGAGATAGTAGATATCCTGGATTAAATACTTTTTATCTCAATATTCGCTGAAAGTGTTCGTGAAAACGCGGTCGGCCGCTAGTAATACAAACACAAATACAAATTTTTATATAGTAAGCAGAAAACGTTATGCATTTTCAAACTTTTCTATGGTTTTAAGGTTGAAAGAAGCCACAACTGAGTCAATGGCAATAACCGGGGTCTTTTACCCAACAATTGGGTAATAAACACTCGAAACAGCTCATTCACATTAACGCACAAAAGGATGTTCGTTTTTCCAATGAAAATGGCAAACTTTATAGTCCTCCATTATATTTAAATACATAAAACAATATTGTCTTTAGCCGTGAAAATGTACCGACTGGACACAATACTTTGCATTTAAAATATTAGTATCGAAGTAAGAATATCCTGCTAACCATCTATCCTTTTACTGATTCCTATTAATCTATACTAATATCTATATCTATCTATGCTAATGTTATAAAGGGGAAAGATTTGTTTGTTTGTTTGTTTGCAACGAATGAACTCAAAAACTACTGAACGGTGAAATTTGGTACACAGATAATAGATAGCCTGGCTATGAACATAGGATACTTTTTTCCCGATAATCCCACGGGAACGGGAACTACGCGAGTGAAACTGCGAGCGGCCGTTAGTCCTTAATAATATTGACAGTTTGGTTGATTGTAAGACTCAATCACGTAAGTGGGTGACCGAAACCACGGCAGCCACTAGTAATATATAACGAGAATCATATCAAACACCACACTTAACAGGAGAGCTTGTAATAAAAATACCTATCCCGTAAGAGCCGTTAAAAATTTCATCGCGTGAACTTTCTACGGTACAAGCCTCGTTTATCCCGATTCCCGTGTCAGGAAAGGGTTACAAGGGAGTCGGAAGGGAGTAAAGGGTGCCACACACGATGGAAATACTACTTATCTATAAAAATTACGTTTATATTTACCTTCATAGTAATTTGCGTCGAAATCTGTGATCAAGACAACTGTCATGTTTAACTGACAAGTAGGACCAAAGACACGGAAATTATAGAGATAGAAATTTGATTCGGATCCCATATAGGGTCTTCCCAATATTCACAATATAAAAGTTATTGTTCAGACCATTAAGAAAACAAACAAACTTCATTTAAGTGTCATGTTGACTTGACAACGTTACAGTGTATTTTTTAATTTAATCCGTACGACTGGACTTAAGCTCTTTTAGAATGAGTAATTTTTCAAATTAATTTTATTTTGAGTTAAAGTAAAAAAATAGCAAAAGGAAAAAATACGTGTCTCTTATTTTTATATGTAATTTCTAAATAAAAAATAAAAACGTAGGACAAATTTTATGAAATATTGTCAATTACAATTCACTTAACATTAAATTATTATTACATTGAATAAATAAAGTAGTAAGAGTATATTAGTAACAATAGACTTACAACTATGTTAATAACCAAATAACAAAACAAGATAGAATGCAAACATTCACCGCCCACAATGCGAGCTCGTCTGACATAATCTGCTTCAAGTACACACAATAATGTCATTGATCAAAAGTATCTAGGCATCAACTACGTTTTAGAGTATCGCCGCTATAGAGGATTATTATTTTAAGTTTTTTGGATGGTTACTTATGTACTATTCTTTTTGTAAGTTTCACAATTATGCATAAAGAAAGAATTGAAGTAAGAAGCCAGTCTGAAATACTACGTTTGGTAAATATTCACTGGATATTTTTCTGAAGTTAAAAGGTATCTTTAGACACTTTTGATGTGTATTGACGGGTCCGATGATGGCGCAGAGGTTGTCATTAGCCATTTTTGGTGTTCCCACGCTGGGGCACTGGCCTTTCTTATAGATGGATAAGTAGAATGGACCATGACCCACCACGCGGGTCCAATGCGGGTAAATACCCATTACGTACATTGGTTAGGCATTGGGCCAGCGTGCTGGGTCATGCAACATAATATTTTTTGATTTCGTAGGTAGGCTAGGTACTGAACCTTATCTTAATCGTATTGAGATAAACTATTATAGTATCTTCACCGTGTGTGACTAGCTTTAGAAGGGAGGGGCATTACTCTAAGCACAGTATAAAGATACACAGTATTTTATCTTCCTAATAAACGTCCGCTCCCTAGTAATACCCGACGCGCCTCGGTTCGGTGAGAGCGCGGCGGACGAGAGTCTCATTCAATCTCGAATACGCTTCGGTGACGAATGAACGCATGCTGTGAAAGTTTTGCTGTTAATCTATGTTGGCGTGCAGCCCTATCGCGTATTGCTTACAGGTCGGTTATCGAAAGCTGGCACGTTCACTTACACTACAATTTAAAAACCGAATGGACAAATATAAAAAAGTTCACTCTTAAGGTAGCAAAAGCAAAACAATAACTGTTTCCTTCATACTCATAAGTTTGACCTAGCGCGAGTAAGACTATTCTTGATAACCATGCAGTGCAATGTCACACCACGCGCTTATTCACAGACACTACGTGTATATGTGCTGAACGTGCCAGCATTAGTAAACCGACCTGTACCGCGCGGTTACAATAGTAGTTAACTTTTATCAAGAAAAAAGGCTAAAACTAAATACTGTATGTATTTATATTTATGCTGTGCTCGAAGAAACGGGTTATAGATTTACGCGAAGACTGAAGTAAACTGATATGTACTGCGACGAGTGCAAGTCATATCAGGTTGCAGTTTATTGATCTGCTGGATGGGGATGAAGACAAAGATGGCCGCTGATATTGGACCTTTTTGAATTTGGATCAAGATTTTCAACTGATCTAGTTGCTGGGGCTTATTTCACGAAATTATTAGTTTACTAGTATATAATTGTATTAGTTCTAATATAAATTTTGTTTCATGAATATTTTTATTAGACTTGTAACTAACAGTAAAAGACTAATAAAAATATTAGTTTGGGCTGTGTGGCTCAGTTACCCATCCTATACCTAGTGAAAAAAATATCAAAGAGAGAATTTAAGATCTTTCATTTCTTACGAGCCATAGCTTAAAGATTATTAACTTTAAAACAATATCTGACGTTTTTATTTTTTAATTATAATGTCTCTTTACTTAAGTACTTCAGTCATAATAATATTATTAGTGCAAAAGTGACGATGGATGGACGGACGTTTGTCACTCTTTCACGCAACAACTACTGAACGGGTTTGGATGGAATTTGGCACACATATAGTATATAGTCTGGATTAAAACACAGATAATTTTTATCCCGATTTTAATTCTCGATAAGAAAATTTAACTCTAATATTTTTTGCCAATTATTTTTACAAGTGTCTTTAGACTAGTAGTAATTTATTAGTGAATTTGACAAATAATTTTTTCGTGAAACAAAACCGAGCTTACTTGGGTAATAATTCACTAATATTTATTAGTTGAACGTAACTAATACTTTACCTCTGTAGTTTCATGAAACACACACTAGTAAACTAATAGAAAATATAAGTCCATGGACTAATATTATCTGTACTAATATTATAAAAAGGAAAGATTTGGTTGTTTGTTTGTTTGCAACGAATTAACTCAGAAACTACTGAACCGATTTGCATGAAATTTGGTACACAGATAGTAGATATTACTGTTTATCCCGATATTCTCACTGTGCCGTGTGGTGACGGCCTAAGAATACACGTGTCACCACTCCCTTACATGCCTGGGATGTCGTAAGAGTCGACTAAGAGGCTCGACGCATAGAATACCTGGGCGAGAGAAGGAAAACTTGAAAAAAACCCTCTACCAACCTCTGGCCAGCGTGGCAGCAGTAGGCTAATAGCCTCCGATGAACTCCACAATAGGCGTGAGCTAGGAGAGGCCTATGTTCAGCAGTGGACGTCCACAGGCTGATAATGGATTCTCACGGGAACGGGAAGTATGCGGGTGAAACCGCGAGCAGCCGCTAGAAGTCTAATAAGTTTCGTAAACGGCCCCGGAGGTTGAGATGACTGCTGATATTGGAACTTTTTGAATTTGGAATTATAGGGTGCGTCCTTAATCTGGCGAATGCCCTATTAACAAAATAGTATTATTTTATTTCTAAAAGTTTCCAGTTTCCAGTACATATAGTGTATCCCTTTATTTTAAAGGCAGAAGGAAGTAGCAGATTTTGGAACATTCTGAATTTGATTAAAAATTAGTTACTTTAACCTTTTTTTTTATGATATTGTAATTTTTTCATTTTTCAATGCTATTTTTATACTTATGGTAAATTTTAAATAGAAAAATATTGGAAATAATTGACTCGGCCACAAGTGAATTCTCAGCATCTTCAGCAGCAATACTGGCAACCACTCAAAATAGTGGTTGCCAGTATTACATAAATTTTAAGAGAACAATTAGCTAATTAGCAACCGCTAAAGAACAATTAGCAACCGATGAGCTACCGAGGCTTAAGTCTCGGTAGCTCAGCGGTTAGAGCATTGGACCGGATGTCCAAAGGTCGCGGGTTCGATTCCCGTCTAAGAATTCAATTGTGGCCGAGTAAATTTTTTCCAATATTTTTCTATTTAAAATTTACCATAAGTACTTTAACCTTCTTTAAAATGTATATTTTGAGTGGTTGCCAGTATTACATAAATTTTAAGAGAACAATTAGGTACAATTAGGCCAAAACACACCTACATAGGTTGCTACGTAGTTTTTGGATAAAATAAATTTAAAAAAGGTTCCTAAACATAAATATTATCAGCAGTTTACTTACTGTGTCAGTTTACTGTAACAAATTCTACAAGAAAATTGAGTCCGGTTTTCAGTATGTAAGGTTGAATTAAAAGCAACTTCCTCTACTCTCTTAAACCTTCTTTATGTATATGGAAGCAATTCTTCAACGAAAGAAATAATGAAGACAAATGGTTTCTCTCTAACAAGAATAATGATAAAAGTTCGGCAGACTACGTAGCTAGTTCTGCATAATGCGAATTGTAATAACTTTCTGGAGTGTAACGTTCGTCTATTGGCGCTTTTGTTATTCTCTTTGGTAACAGATCGTTATTATCTTGATATTTATTGTCTTTAATGGTTGTAAGGTCTGTGTCTATACTTAAACAAGAATTATGTTCCCTTCTTAGATTTTCCTGTCTACATTATTTCTTCTTTATTTTTCATTCAAGGTCTTTACGGCTAGTCTCGTTTATTTCCCTTATTCATTGTTTAGAACTATTTCCGAGTACAAACTCTGCTTAGTTTCGGGCTAAAAATGTTGTGTCGAATATTATTTTTTTATGAACAGTTGGAAGTCTCTGGATGTTATGTATTGATAAGGCTGCAGACTTTCCTGGAATCCTCATGAGGGACTAGCTATCCTTTCTTTATTTCCAGAACACAAAAATGCTGTAAACAGTTGTTATCACGTCAGACTTGGATTATTAGCGTTAGACGTCGGCAAATATCATAAAAATAAGCAAGGAAAATTTAAATATGCGGCTGATCAAATGATGATGATCAATTTAGTCTCCACTAAGCCAACTTCTGGAAGTCACTGAATGCAAGCATTGTTTTTTTTTTATGAACCACGGTGAGACTCTTAGCCTTCATCATACCTGATGTTAAGTATTGATAAGGCTGAAGATGGAAGCGAGCCTCTCCCGGAATCCTCAGCTACTGAGGAACTGGCTATCTCATCTTAAACTGCCGGAACACAACAATGCTGAAAACAATGTTGTTATGGCATCAGGCTTATATAAGATGGTGGTAGCTAGCCAGACGGACTTACAACAAGTCCTACCACCAACCATAATGTAGTAATTGTAGGAATGATTACCTATCATTGGTAAATTTATGGGAGGCCTTTGCCCAGAAATGAGCGTCACTAGGATGATTTGATGAAGTACATGTGAGGGATCGGAAAGCTCAACCATTGCACTACAAAAATACTTGTTTTTATTATGTAAACACATACAGGGTGTTAAAAGACCCATACTAAAGACGTGATAAATGCGTAGTGTACATGAAATTAAATTAGAATATGTGAAAATAATTGCTGGGAAACGACTTGTGTTTGGGTAACCTGTAATCTTGTTTTGGGTAACGGGTGTTTTCTTTTACCGCAATGGAACGCGTGCAACAACGTGTGCGTGTGTCTAGAGGGTACGAGTAGGCGGCCGGGACCTAGGGGCCTACCGCCATCTCTTAACGCAATATTATTTAATGTCAGTTTGTATCGGCGCAATGTTGTTATATGTCATATCGTACCGCGAACCTCTTAAAACAAGCTTGTCTTTTGACGGAAGTTTTGTGGCGTCATCGCTCAATCATTTACTCAAACAAGATTTTTATCAATCAAACCTACTACGCCGTCTTGTGTCAAATAAAGTCAAGCTTGTAATTTAAACAGTATTGCAACAAAAGGAAAACAAAACGTTCTTACGACATGACGGTTTCTAAAAGATGGCGGTAGGCCTGCAAGTTTCATTGATTGGTTTTGATAATTATTGTAGTTTTGTGACTTTAAACGACAATTTTTAACAGTAAATGTTGACTTTAGTCCTCAATAACTCCTTAACTATCAGGTTCCCAGGTTTTGCCCCATACAAGAAAATGATAGTAACGATGGGGAGAATACGTGGTTTTCGTTTTCGTTATGGGTGTTTTAACACCCTGCATTATAAGAGGGCATTCAAGGTAATCATGCACTTAAAGCCTAAAGTGCTTTTGACTAATCATTGGAAATTAAAACCAGCGAAAGTACACATTTGCGATATTTTTCCTCAAAACATTACGCTTTATGACATTAGCTACAATATAAGGGTTCCACGCAACGATGGATTAATGTTACGCCGAAAGTATAATAAATGATGATAAGCGTATTTCAAAGTCATGATTTATAACGTTGTATTAAAAGTCTTACCGGTTCGTACAAGTCGATGACTTGATTCGGTAACAAATATGACATTATTTCCATAATAAAGAATAAGAGGTTTTTTATTTATTACACGCAGACTAATAACTATTAAACTATTACGATTTAAAATTGTCGTTGTAAATAGAATTTACTGGCTTTCGCTCTCGGTTTCAACCGCGTGGTTTCTGTTTCCGTGGACTTTCAACTAACTTTATTCCAAAAATCAAGTCGTTTGGATGCTTAGTTAGAGCGTGGCATATGGACAAACAAACACACTTTCGCATTTATAATATCAGTTAGAATTAGAATTAGGATGTAAAACTTGATCTGTCATAGAGCTGTTAAATCATGGAATAAGCTCCAGAAGATGTAGTTTCAGCCACCGACTTCAACCAATTCAAGTAGGTATATACTCGTTTTTTTATTAATATTAAACAAGAAAATATACTAGAAAAAAGCAACATGTCTCATGTCGCCCTGACGGGATTCGAACCCGCATCTTTGGGAATCCGGCCCCATGCATAAATCTAAAATCTTGTTTAATATTTATCACATAAAAATTGCATTGTAAAATGCAAAATTAAAAAGTTTTAAATACTCGTATTTGATAAATATTTACGATACATGAAATGAGTCTATTGTGCTATTATCAGGATACAGGCAATATCAGTTGCATCAATTACTACAACCTGTCAAATAATAATGAATGTTTCACAATACATAGAAAATAAACGATAATAAAAAACACAAATAAATAAAGAGGAAAACCAAACAAAATCATTCCAATATGTGTGTCGGGTGAACCGCTGCCGCTGCAGTACGCCGGTTGCGGTTTCAGGCGAACGTATACCTGGTACATTCAACAGTATGCCTGGCTGTACATTTGCCCTGCCAATACCTCTCTTATTAATATTAAACAAGAAAATATACTAGAAAAAGGCAACCTATCTCCTGTCGCCCTGACGGGATTCGAACCCGTATCCTTGGGAATCCGGCCCAATGGATTGTAGAAAATGTTAAATTATGTAGGAATCGATTGTTTCTCTGTTCGAGTAACGCACGGAATAATTCTATAAGCCGCAGGTGTTGATAGTATTATGGTGCTTTTTCTATTTTTGTTTCTCACTATGACTCTATGTAATGTTCGTATATTACGAGAAAAACTAATTTTCAATTTGTTTTTATGCTTGTCGTCACAACAAAAAAGTCCGTTGGACTTGGCTTACTTTGCACTAACACAAAGTTGGTCTTAGTGCAGTTTGAAGCAACAAAAAAAAAGATTCCGTCGAATTGAGAACCTCCTCCTTTTTTGAAGTCAGTTAAAAAAGATACGACTTACTGCCATTTTGAATGGTTGCGTTGCTCTGATTGGCTGTGACTTGAATTTACCTCTGTTCGGTCTCTATAGGCTGTGGGTAAAAGGCAAAGGTTTATTGGGTAACAGGTAGATATCGAATAAAATGGGATATTGAATCGGCCGGATCGGGGCCGTTAAACAGATTGGTCGTTTTACTTCTACGTCTATTCGATGGAATTGCCTTGTTTTTTGTATTCTGTGCTTTATGAGAATTGCATTAAGTCAGGACACTGTGTGAGCGAAACGATACGAGTTTTATTTATTTAAATCTTTATTGTACAGTAAACACAAAGTTACGTACAAAAGGCGGAGTTTTATTCTGTGTCTGGTCTTTTTATATTGGGAGTAATTCTTATTTTATAATAATACTAGAGGCCGGGCGCGGTTTCACCCGCGTGGTTCCCGTTCCCATGGGAATTTTGGGATCAAAGCTATCCTATCTCTTAAGTTGGACCAGACTGCTCACGGTGTGCCAATTTAATTTAAAATCGGTTAAGTAGTTTAGGAGTCCATCGCGGACAAACATCGTGACAGGAGATTTATATATATTAAGAAAGATAAGTTTCTACATAATATGATTATAACTTTTTGATTTTGCATTTTACAATGTGATAAATATTAAACAAGAAAATATACTAGAAAAAAGCAACTAGTCTCATGTCGCCCCGACGGGATTAGAATTCGGGATTTCTTGTCACTACATAGTACAAAGTCGCTTCCCGCTGTCTGTCCCTATGTCCCTATGTATGCTTAGATATTTAAAACTACGCAATGGATTTTGATGCTATGATAGATAGAGTGATTCAAGAGGGAGGTTTTTATGTATAATACATGGTGTCGAATACCACATTACACCGAAGCGAAGCGAGGGCGGGTCGCTAGTTTAATATATAACACATAAAAATAGCATTGTAAAATACAAAATTAAAAAGTTATAATTAGATGGCTGTTTCATCTTAATAGATAGTCAAACATCTGTAAAGATGTTTCTATCGAATGCGAGGATATTTCTCTCATTGATGAAGCGACGGTGGCCAACACCGTAGAACGGTGAATATACTAGAAAAATTCGACGTGTCCTCATAGGTCTTTGTAGTATAATTGGTTAGTGCATTGGGCCGGATTCCAAAGGATGCGGGTTCGAATCCCGTCAGGGCGACATGAGACTAGTTGCTTTTTTACCGACTTCAACAAAAAAGGAGGGAGGTACTCAATTCAACGCGTATATATATATATTTTTTTTTGTCTGATGTATGTATACCGATTACTCCGGTGTTGGTGATCCGATTTTAATAGTTGTTTTTTTGTTCGATCGGGTACACTGTCAATTTGGTCCCATATAAGTCTCATTGAGATCCGATGATAATCTTCGGAGATATGGGGCCTAATGTCATGGAAGTCATGAAACAATTATATCATCCAGGTAATTGTTAGATTCTTGTTCGAGCTGAAGTTTCACGCAATAATTATAATTCTTTTCTTATCTGAAAGAAAATGGTTTATGTGTGATCCCATATAATTTTTACGAAGATCTGGCTAGTAGTTTTTTCATAATCTTGAAAAATATCAATCACCTTTTGGCAAGTAGTCGTTTACCTAGATGACATTGTTGTGTATGGGCTGATTTTTTGTGTAAGTAACGGCACATGATGTAACTAAAAAATCTGAAATAAAAACATTTTATAAAAAAAATTCAAACCGACTTCAAAAAGTAAAAAATAAAACTTTTGGAGTCGGTGCTAGCTAGCTAAGGCCAAAAAAAAATATAGTTAATAGAAGTGCAATGTAGAATGCCCTGGCTGGCACCGACTCCAAAAGTTTTATTTTTTACTTTTTGAAGTCGGTTTGAATTTTTTTTATAAAATGTTTTTATTCTAGTATATTTTCTTGTTTAATATTTATCTCTACATATGAATTTCTACTTTACTCGTATTTATCTCATTTCTATGATGTAACAGTAAATCTTTACAGGTAACGAATAGTAAAATAAGTTAATAACTTTGGTTTCTAAACATTTACTAAATATTTTGTAAGAGAAAACTATGTACGTACCTAAGTTATTTCAAATTACTGTAACGTAACGACCCGCCTCACACGACACCTATAATAATAAAGTAATGCTATAGAGCATAGGGTTTTGGAAAAAAGGAAGAGAAAATATTAAGGGTTAGTAGTGTTGAGCGGCAATAATACAAGGTGAGCGACTTAGTAGGTAACCTAACCTAACCTAAACCAATTTTTCCGCAACCCAACCTTTATTTTTAGTCGACCAATTAAGTAATTTTTAGGCGAATGGTTTTTATATTTCGGTACATTTTTTTTATTTGCCTCAAACTAAGCACGAGGCTTGTGTCATGGACCACTAGGGTAACGGATATAAATACATATAATTATACATATTTAGGTATTTATGTGTAGAAATCTAGTATGATGGTGGTCAAATGCTTGCCCAGTTACTTGTAATATATATACCTATACGTCCATAACTCAGGAACAAATGCTCGTATTCATCATAGAAACATTTGCAGCACACCTTGAAACCGGTGTACGTACCACTCTACCACGGAGGTCGTCAAAATATTAACTAGGTAAGTATGTTAATTTGGTACTTATTCAAGGTTCACATGTAAACATAGAGTGCAACGAATATCGTAGAGTAAATGACAGGCTTGAGTCTTGACATTTACACTACGATGTTCCGTCGACTGTACAATCCATTGTTGTTATGTACGCAAAGGTAAACCAGGCATACAAATCTTGGTTAGTAATTAGGTTTGTGGTTAGGTATCAAATACTAAGGCGTTTGGTATACTGAGATATATATTATATTAAAACTGGCAAGTTTCTTGCGTCTGTTTTTCTTGTCGGTTAAAAAAGTCTTGAACAGTGGTAGGAAAACATTGACGATTCAAAAGAACTTAACTGCTAAGTGAAATTAAATAAAAATATTTTTATTCTATTAGACGAGTCACTTTTTTATATTTAAAAGATCACAATTTATGTTTAAATTCAGCCCAGTCCCACAATCGACTGGTCGAACTATCTGGAGATAAGCTAAAGGTAAATTTAGTATACATATGAAGTCAATGATAAAGATACATTAATATTACTTGCATAGATGTTTTCATAGCCTAACTAAATGTTTATTTTGAAAACTAAGAGTAACAAAGATGTTACAATTATAAGGTACGGTTTCGGCACCGATAGATAAGTGCAGGGCCCTGTTTCATAAAGCTTGATAATTTGTCAACTATGCTCGAACACACTTTTTTTGTCACTGGTATACGCAATTTTGACTTTTGTCATTATTGCAGAAAGTATAAAGTTCTCTTTTTCAAAATCCTATTACGAACTCTTACGATCATGCGAGAATTTATAAAACAAAAATAACTGTCACTCCTCATTTTGACAAAGGATACCAGTCAAAAATGTGCGACAATTTGACAAATATGTCAGACTTTCCGATTAAAAATATGTCCGACCAAATGTTTTATGAAACACTTAATTGTAGAATTGTCGCGACAATTTGAGAATTATGTCGGCTTTCCTATAGCTCCAATGTTTTATGAAACGTACAATTGTCAAATTGTCAACTGTCGCTGACAGTTGTAACCTTTATGGAACGGGCACTGGAGACCTTATCTGGCCCTCTAGCATGAACACCGCTATATCACGCGATATGATATAGCGCATCATGCTGTCTTGCTTACTCCGCTAAGATGTGAGCGGGACAGCGGCACGTTATCGAGTCGATAAAAGCCGCTCATGCTAGGCCTACAGACTGATAATTTGACAGTATTGGGTGTAACAAGAGCCTAATAATGATAATTTAAACAGCAGGTCAGCTGGTCATGGGTAAAGTATTGTTAAATTCCATGCGAAAAGGACATAGTCTACTTTTATCGTAAAATAGAAAATCCCTAGGGGAGCAATTTTCAAATTCAACCTGGACCAAGTCACGGGCGAAAAGCTAGATTAGTAGTATAGTGTTATGACATTGTGGCCTTTCTACTGAATAATTACGCAAAAGTTTAAGTGCATCAGTTCATTACAGAAGTTGCTCCACAAATCTGCTGTGACCTATTTTCTTACGCGCGGCTATTTTGAACCTTATGCTGTATTGGGTTGCTTGATATAGAATAGAATAGGTAGATAATTAATTTATATGGAATACATATACAAGCTCGTGGCGCAGTGGTTCGCGCGCTCGGACTGCGATTGTTGAGGTTAAGCAACTTTTGCAATTGTCGGCCACGGAATGGGTGACCATAAATTTACTATCTCGAGCTCCTCCGTGCTTCGTTATACCGTTGGTCCTGGGTTGGGCCCACGTGGTAGGTCATGGCCCGTTCTCCGTATTCATATTCAAGGAAGGTCAGTGGTACCCAGCAGTGGGGACATTAAAAATGACTGATTTATTTATTTATTTTCTATTGGGAAAAAAAACAGCCTTACATATTACATAATTTATAACTGACGACATACAAGAGCCATACAGGGTATAGGGTATAATACTGGTTGTGCCGACTGACCCGCAGGCTTCTATCTAACTTAAAATCACCTTCTTCTTCTTATCGTATGAGGATTAGTGGCTACCTCTGGTGTCAGAGTTTATCAAGCCTCTGACTTGGTTTAACGACTGTTATCAGATGACAACAGCCGGGACCGACGAGACGGTAAGACAGTTGTAATCACCTAGCAACCACTTTCACCGCTGTCATGACTGACATATCTTCATACTGAATGACAGCGATGATAGCGACGAAACCGGGTGGTTATTCTCTGCAAACATTTTCTTCTTCTTCTTCAAAAGCAAACATCGACGCTGTTGTCATGCTGAATGTGACATAAGCTGTCAAATTGTATTGAAATTTAGGAAATCTCCGCTGTTTCAGCCGTTGATATTTAAGGATGTTTTGCTTAGAGAATAACCTATCTGGAAATAGTTTTACGCGATTTCTGACTTTCCTAGTGCTGATATCTCAGTTGGTGCCATATAGTGTTTTGATCCTCATGAAAACAGAATCAATCGCCAAAAAAATTTTTTTTAAACTGATGATTTCTCTGCTGACTGTAAATTTTTTTCAAAATCGGTGAATGCAGTTCAAAATTTCTCAAACAGTTTTTGTGCAGTTTTGTTTCTTAAAAAAAATAAGGCAATGTTTCCTTTCAGTAAAATGAGCTAACTAAAGGATTTAAGGTAGTTCGCCTCTAGGGCCCATAGATGTTTATATTTTAAGGATGGTTTTGTTTATCAGGATGTTCTTCTTTATCAGTTAAAAGATGTCCTGAATGGCTGGTAGGAAAAAAAATTTGACGATTCGAAAGCACTTATCTATAAGTCTATTTGAATAAAAAAAAAATTGACTTTGACTTTATATATTTACACATTTGGTTAAAGACATGTTATTTTTATTATTTATTTACGTGTCAAAAACCATCCTGTACGAGTCGAGGGGCATTTGGGACAGGGGTGGGGGTCCCAAAAGCCCCTTTAGAATTAATTAATTTTTTTAATTGTCTGTTCGGGAAAACAAACCGTGGTCCCGAACCCCACCTTAATATTATTCATTATTTATTTAGATAGCTTGCTATGATTAGTTTTATTAGAATAGCATCCTCTGAAGATAACATTAGCAATAGATACTACATTTATATTACATTATATTAAACATTTTCTACATTGACTTAGTATAGTACTTCAGAGATGGTGACTAAACAAGGGGCCACCCACTCGGCTGGAGGTCGTTAAATCTTCCACAACTTGATGTTATTTTCTCCAAGAAGAGGAAAATTCTTGTCAAACATGAGGGCAGCAGTTTGTCACGCTCGTCGTTGACAGTGACAAATGTCCACTCTACATGAGACCGAGATGGACTTATGTTTCAGTTTACGTTAAAATTCTATACGATTGCATTTTTTTTATGAACAACAGGTTTGGTTACACTGAAATTCATTTTATTCGTATTCGCAAAAAGCTACTTGCTTGTTAAAGCTGTCAAATTACATTTTTAACAACTTTGAGCAAATTACGATATCAGCCTTATCATTTCATGCCATCCCCCCTAGCACGACCGCCGAAACGCGATATGATATACCGTTTTATCCACACTCAAACGTCAAAACCCATTGTCTTTTGACGGTTAAACGTGTTAAAGCGCTGTATCATATCGCGTTTTTTTAGTCATGCTAGGCTAGCAGAGTTGTTAAAAATGTAATTTGACAGTTTTGACAAGCAAATACGTTATAGCAGCGTTATTCAGATTTCAGAACGTGACTCTGACTAATTAGAGTTACGTTCTGAAATACGGGCCTTATAGTATCAAGTTGAAAGCGACTCAGTCGACTCAACAAATCAAAGTTTTTACGATATCATGAATAGTAAGGAGGGGGGGACATTTGTAGATATACGTGTAGAGCAGGGATGCACAGACTTATTAAGACTAGGGGCCACTCGGGCAAATCATGAACTGATGGCGAGCCGCCAGAAGTATAGGTAATTAAAGACAATAAAGAATTCAATATTTTTCAAATGTCCGAGACTATTATTTTTGCTGTCGGCGGGCCACCAGTATTCCACCGGCGGGCCGCACGCGGCCTGCGGGCCGCGGTCTGTGCATCCCTGGTGTAGAGTGAAGAGCTTTTTCTCAGTTGCTGTTATAGGATCCAATTTTGCAAAGTAAACGACGTATCAGTAATAAATTATAAATTGTTAGGTATGAGACCCGTTACCTTAAAATCGTGAAATTTTTCAGGAAACAATGAATAGCTCAAGGCCAAAGCACGATAAACATAAACTTTTTATTTTTTTACAATATCATCAGATACCGCTTTACAGATGAAATAATTTAATGTTATGCCAGTATTCGATCTTTTAGCGAAGCAAAACAAATAAGTAAAATGTGTATTTGTTTATCTACCGAAATTCTGTATTCGACAAAAATAAATTCCGAGAAAAGTCCAAACAGTTTTGGAAAATATTTCATTTTCCCCAGATTAAAACATATCCATTTGCTGTAACATTATGGGTCCACTCTATCATTTCGAAATTAGCCGCATTTTCCTGTTAACGGAAAATGGACCGTTTTGTCGAGCATTAGAGACTTTAATCGTCTGTTGTGGAAAAACACTTACGACTTTAAGCCTTTGGCCCTGGAGCGACATTGACAGATAGGAAATAGGGCTCCTTGCGGAGACATTTCTTTCAGAATAAAGGAAAGTCTGTGAGAAAAGATTTTTATTTACACATGTTTTTGTAGACAAATAACAGAATTTTAGAAGACGTTACTTGTTTTGTTAGATTATTATTATTTTAAGGATATAGGGGCTATGCAGCTCCAGTCGGAACTGTTGTCACTACCACCTAAAAAAAACGATTCTAACTCCGCCACCTAGTTATATAGTATCTCTTTCAGCCTAGCGGCCTCCAGGAATTCTAAAATTTTCCTAGCTGTGAGAGATTTTAGTTCCTCTGACCGAATTATATGCCGGCCCCAGGTGTATACTGCGTTTTTTTTAATTAGGGGGCCGCAGTCACAGAGGAGTTGTTTGGGTGTTTCTTTCTTCTCACTCCTCACTCAATTTCATGTAAAATTGTTGCCTGTTTAGTTTGCAGTGTCCAGTTAAGGTTCTGGCTATCGCACATACGTTTGCTCTGCTGAGCTCAGTAGCTGAAAGAACTTGAACGAACTGCTGTCTTTGTTACTTATTATATTTGTTTTCACCTCACACGCTCTGAAACGGAGGTTTTGTCAATCAGTTTAGGCGTAGAAAATTGCTTTTTGCGGCCTAGCGCAGCAAAGTTCTTTTTTAATTTAATACCTAATAATGCGTTCTGAATTGCACTGTTGACCTTTTTGTTATATTTGATTCTTTAAATTAATTATAATACTTCGTTTTGGTTTAATTATATTATTTTTGTTCATTGAATCATTAAAACAATAACAATAAGATTAAACTATTTGTTATAAGAATTTTATATAAGCTGGGTGAGATTTCACAACATATAATTGGATTTCGGACTGTGACATAAATCTTTATTTTTAAAATTGTCTTTGTCCTGTACCACATGTCAGTGTCAACATTTACGGAATCGTTTTTATTCTTATTAATATAAGTAACAATATATTCCTACTTTAAATAACTTTGAATTAACTATAATAATCCCTTTTTTTATTATTTTAGTTTTTTATATCATTAAAACAACGAGAATAAGGTATATTTAGATTAAAATTTATGTTTAAAGAATTTTTTACCGGTAGTTGACCGCGGAAACAACCATAAAATGTTCCTCGCTGTTCCTCGCTGTTGTGAGGGGAAAAATTGTATGTTGCGCTCGGCAGAAAAGTTTTTAGCTTCGCTCAGGATTCAATCTTTGAACCACTCGCTACGCTCGTGGTTCAATCCTAGAATCCTTCACTTGCTCAGATTTCAATAGAGGCAACTCGCCGCTAAATAACCAACTTTCCAGCCTTGCATAATAAATAAAAAATTTTGACACTCTGTTTTTTTATACTTTAGGCTTATTCTACACAGTCAGTGTAATCAGAGAAGAGAAGTTATAAAGACTGTGCTTTAGGTAGGTACTTTTTGTGTGCGTGTTTTGTGTGTAGGTATAGTATTTTTTTTTTTTTTTTGTAATAACTGGGCTGCCATTTGACCACCATCGTGCTTAACAAACAGGATGTGTTTTAAGGTGTTGCATGCTTGCCCAGGAAATGCCTATTCACTCTCGCCATGAAGAGGCCAAGGTTGTAGGAATCGGGGAACACATGAGCAGGCAGCGCATTCCATTCTTTAGCGGTTCGCATAAGAAATGTGTCAGCGAAGCGCTTGGTATGGATCGCTGGAATGTCTATCCCTCGCACACTCTCCAAAGTGTATCCTATAAAAGACCGATAGACATGCAACTTTGCGACGGTGACTGAGGCTCTGAAGTAGAACTATTCCAGATTCTAGAATTTCGTGTTTCACTCATGATTCCATTAATGTTTCGACATGTAACTTGCTACCTATATACCAAATTTTTTGTATTAAAAAAAACCCGCTTTTTAAACAGGGTCATCTCAGTCACATAACACCCACTGCTGGGTATAGGCCTCCCCCAAAAGGAAGGGTTTGCCATAATCGCCACGCTTGGCAGGCGGGTTGGCGATCGCAGTCTGGCCAAGTTTGCAGGAGACGCTGCTGCCCGTCTCCTGAAGGCTGAGGTAAAACAGGGTAAAATAAGGAAATACGCAATAAAAAATATATAAATAAATCACAAAATTTTGCCCGAAGCAGAAATGCCCAGATCGCACTGAAATTTAAATGATCTCGGTACATAACCATTATTTATTATCTCGTTCCTATGACACCGCATTCATAAAGTACGAACACAGTAAATGTATTGGCAGTATCTCAATTTTGATCGATTTTGAATTGTCCAAACCGATGGAATGGCGGCGAAGAAATTGCAGTCGGTCTTTAGTTGCTATTACAACGGCGATAGCGCCAGACATACCTTCAAACTCTTGCACACTTCTTTGAAGATTTTCAAAGCATTGAAAACACATTTGAACACTTTTTGACACAACCTGCCAGACATGCTTCACAAACACTTTTCTCCAAAGTATGCTGGTGGACAACAAACAAGACGCAAGTATTCCCATCTGAGAATTCACTTGTGGCCGAGTTCATTTTTTTTCCTATATTTTTCTATTTAAAATTTATCGTAAGTATAAAAAAAACATAGCAAAATGTAAAAATTAAAAAAAAAAAAATATATTGGCTGTTGCATTTTTATCGATCGTTAAACACCTGAAAAGATGTTTCTTTCGAATGCAAGGATATTCCTAGCATTGATGTGACAATGCTGGCCTACAGCGTATTAAAAAATTAAAGTATTGGAAAATTCGCAAGTCTCGTTAGCTCAGTGGTAAGAGCTTTTTTTACAGGATTTTCAAAGGTCGTGGGTTCTATTCCCATTTGAGAACTCACTTGTGGCCGAGTTGATTTTTTCCAATATTTTTCTATTTAAAATTAATCACAATTAAAAAAATTACATTGAAAAATGCAAAAATTCAAAAATCATTAAAAAAAAGACGCAAGTAGTTTTTGCGTGAAAAGTAATAAACAAACTAACACGAACTAAAACTTTCACATTTATAATATTAGTAGGATAGTATATATTTATTAGTAGGTAATCTATATATAATATAATGAAATTTAATTATTACCTACGTATTTCAATAAGCACAATGATGATGTCTGATAATAAGATTATATATCTTGCCTTTTCTGCGTTGACCCTTGCTTTTACAGGGTTGACTGTGTTGGGTGAAAAATTCTTGTTTTTTTCTCGTATGAGGATTAGTGGCAACCTCTGGTGTCAAAGTTTATCAAGCCGCCTATAAGGCCAGTGACTTGCCTTAACGACTGTTATCAGATGACAACAGCCGGGACCGGCAGTTTATCGTGCTCTCCGAAGCACGGAAGCGCTCAGTTGTAACTGCCACTTTGCGCTCACCTATCCGACACTTGACCGGACTAAACATAGCTAAATAAACGTGATCGTATGCGACCAGACTGCCAAGCGCCGCTACGAGCGCTTTATAAAATTGACGGCATTACATAGACGAGATTAACTCTCGTGACTCAACCGACATCGCTCGAAGGATTGCTCAGTCGAAGTGGCAGTGTGCGGGACACATAGCGAGAAGAACTGATGGCCGTTGGGGCGGAAAGGTTCTGGAGTAGCGACCGCGCATAGAACGACGCTCCGTGGGTAGGCTCCCGACAAGGTGGACCGACACGATCTGGTGAAGGTAGCGGGAAGCTGCTGGATGCGGGCAGTGTAGGACCAATCATGGTAGAAGGATCTCTACGATGATATATCTCTCTGATGATATATACTCTGGGTATACCCAGCAGTGGGTGTCATGTTGCTGAGACGAAAACCAAGTGTCGCCAAGCAACACTACAAATAGCTGTTAGTCGTAATGTAGTTTCATACATGTCTAAGTAATTGCGGTACTGTTTCTGCTTTATGTACTGTGTACAAACGACCATACTTTTGTTTTTCTCTCGAGAATTTTCAACCCTCTAATAATTTATTTAAGCACGAAGATTTATATCCAGTAATGTTTTTTTTTGACGAGGGTTTTTCTATTCGATATTTTCATTATAATTTATCTGATGCCGTCCTCAGCACTGAATGCTAATTCGGCTAAGGAATTAAATTGATAAATGTAACAAGGCAGATCAAAACAGTAACTCAGCTTATCAGAATAGCATTACATTTTAGTGTTTTGAGCCCCAAATATATTTAATGATAAAATGTAAGGGGTAACGCGGAAATATTTGCGTTATGAAAATGAGGGGAAAGTTTGCTGTAACGTTAAGTACATATGGCCGAATTACAATTTATGGACCTTGTCGGTTTCATTATGCAATCCATTCCACCTTCGCGAGACGAACCCGTAGACACCAGACTCGACCTCCTAGAACCAAGGGAACGGGAGTAATCACTAAAATTTTCACCCCTATTTTGCTCAAAAGCTACATTTGTAAGCCTTTTAAAAATTCGATTTTAAATTGAACATTATTTCTTTGTTACTTTTGTTGCGTAAATGACTTTATGTAGATATTAAAATTTGCAATAAATTAAAGCATATCCGCCCTAACTTTGCAAGCGAGGTTTACTGTTCTCACAGAACCACTAGTTTCATATAATATTTTTCATATAACAATTGTTAAATGATCTGTCATCAAGCTATTTAAAACTTATTTGTCGGTGGTGAAACCGGCCCTAAGTGTTTTTTGTGTTTAACTCAACATACTATGAGACTAGACTAGAACAATGTACGTATGTCTTTGCTTCTAGTATTATTTCTTTCAAGTTTTTCCGCTTAGTTAGATAAACTGATGAAAATAAATATTAGTTTAGACTGAAATAAAAATCATTCCCTATTATTGAGTAAATGCGCCACCGAGCAGAACTGTCCGAAACCATAAAACTTTATAGAATTTTCTCCGAATTATAAAATTCTCTAAGCTCAGTTCTCTTGTCCCTCGTTGACACAAATTAAAACTTTGAGTGATACTCCTGACTCAGTTCAGACTTGAAGCGACGGACACTAACAATGTTCTTATCGTGCAACTCATGCGATGGTAGATCTTTCCGCTGATATATAAGGGTTTATTTCTTGTGTTTCGGCTTCCAGTCACTACTATAGAATAAAGTCAATTAAAAGCACAGTATTTTTAGTAGCATACGGCCAAAGCTACGTTTGGTAGGAGATTAGCTTTTATAAGGAGGTTCGACAGAATCTGAATATTTAGTGTATTTATCTAGTTAAAAACCTATATAGTTTGATTCACCACCGTAAGATTGCTTGGACTGTGCACATACCGATTTAAGTCCTCTTTTAGCATACGAACAGCTAAGGAGTGTAATGGCCTGCCAGCGTCTGTTTTCCCGAGCACATGCAACCCAAAACCCTCTTCAAGGTGCAAGTGAGCAGGCTTCTTCTGGGCGAACTTACTCTCGCTTCATCTTAGACCTCATCTACGCCCTTCGGCCAGATTGAGGTCAAGAGGAAGCCCATTTAATATAAGAATCGAAATAATAATAATTAGGTTGAAGGTGAAAGTGCGCTTCTTCCGGAATTCTGAACAACTGGGGAACTAGTTATTTATCTTAACTCTAACTTCCGGAACACAACACAACACCACAATGTTGAAAACAAACAAGCCGCGATCAAACAAGCAAAACTAATCGTATTCGATCACGTTCGTTAAGCAAAGTTCGGCCCGGTCAGGTGTCAGATGGGTGACCGTAAAGTGGCATTATAACTGAGCGCTTCCGTGCTTCGGAGGGCACATTAAACTGTCGGTCACGGCTGTTGTCATTTGATTACAGACGTTGAGCGAAGTCAGAGGCCTTATAGGCGGCTTGATAAACTCTGACACCAGAGGTGGTCACTAATCCTCACTTGAAAAGATAAGAAGAAGAACATTATTTAAAATACCAAAATACATGGATGTGATACCAACATTAAACATAACTATTGTAAATAGTGAAAGAGGAAAATATTCTAATATGAGTATGAGAAAATTTTCTTCTTTTATTAAATATATTTCAAGATTGTAGATTTGTGTTTGGCAACAACATGTTCCATTGTAAATGTTGTTGTTTCTGCTAAGGCTGATAAGTTTCTTGCGGCCGTTCTTCTTATCAGTTAAAAGATGTCCTGAATGGCTGGTAGGGAAAAAAATGTTGGACTATTCGAAAGTACTTATCTATAAATCTATTTGAATAAAAATCTTTGACTTTGACTTTGACATTGTTTTTAATGCGTCAGACTTAAATAAGATGATGGTAGCTAGCCAGGCGGACTTACAAGTCTTACCACCAACCTACCACTAGACCACAGGGTTGGTTAATATTTGAAAATAGCATTTTTTTTCTGTACTTAATTTATCTTGACTCACTGCTGTAACTCATACTCGTAGTTATCGTCATCAGCCATTTAGATGTTCCACTGCTGAGGCACAGGCCTTCCTTATGGATGGATAAGGAGAATAGGCTTTGACCAACATGATTGACTAGGTACAAATGCAATCGGGATCAATGGCTTGACTTGCCTCCCAAATCAAACGGAGCTCGAGATTAATAAAAAAAATCGGCCAAGTGCAAGTCGAACTCGCACAAGAAGGGTTTCGTCTCTCACCCAACGTTGCCTGGAAGAGGAATAAGGCCGCCTATTGTGTGTTCCTCTTTTTTGTAATTTTCTCTGTATGCTTTTGTTTTTGTATCGTGGAAAATAAAGTTTCTATTATTATTATTGCCAAAATGCCACTATATTTTATCGTCTGCAAAAATAACTTTGTTTTTCATAGTGTTTGTATGAATGACAAAGTTACATCTGCGGTTTTGGAAAATGTGCTATAGCTCTGAAACTACTAAATATATTTCGTTTAAACCAATTTTCTTTGAAAGTTTTTATAAAGATCTACATCTTATTAATTTTTTTTGATTTTTCACTTTCTTATTCTAAAAGTTAGAGGGGATGGACACACATTTTTCCACTTTGGAAGTGTATAAATTTCAAACGGTTGACTTTGAGAAAAAACTGTTTTAGAAGCCTCAATGTAATTTTTATAGATCTATCTAATGATATCCCACACGTATAGGTTTGATGAAAAAAAAATACAGTAACAGTTCCATGTATGGGGAGCCCCCCCTTAATTCATATATTTTTTATTTTATTGTAAAAACCGTAAAGCGGTTTACATAATACATACCGACCAAGTTTTAACTGTGTAATCCTCATAGTTTTGGAATAAAGTTGCTGTGACATTTTACCACTTTGGAAGTGTATATCTTTCAAACGGTTGGTTCTGAGTCAAGTATAGGTTTGATAAAAAAAATAAAAAAAATGTTTAAATCCCTTCGAGAAAAATGCTATATTTCTAAAACTGACAAACATATTTCGTTCAAACCAATTTTCGTTGAAAGTTTTTATTAAGATCTACAGCATATATATTTTTTTTCACTCTCTTATTTCAAAAGTTAGAGAGGGGGGGGGGGGGGGAGGGGAGACACATTTTACATTTTGTGGAAATTTTTGGAAGAAGCGGTTTACAGAATACATCTATTTACCAAGTTTTAACTGTGTAATCCTCATATTTTTGGAATAAAGTGGCTGTGACATACATTTGTTTGGCCGAATCTATAAGGGTTTCGTTTTTTGCCTTTAGGCTACGAAACCCTAAAAATATGTTTGATCAACAACTACACTGACCGAACGCGTTAACCATTACCAACGTCTAAAAGATCATACATCTGATATTCCGAGAGAGTAGCCGATACACTCACAAATAATTATAGAACTTAGAAAAGGTATAATAACCCACGAGTTAAAATAACATTTGTCTAAGTACTTTTAATGTATCTTCCAGATGAAAAATTCACGTATCAATCCGTAAAAGCTTATTTATTTCAATGACGTACGCGCAAACTTTATAATGTCCTTATTCAATATTAAAAGTTCAGTCTAATCTAATATAACTAATTCCAAAGCATTGCTAGTTTTTTTGTACTCATAAATCAAACGTTGATGATTTATTTTTGAGTCTATTTATTCAAAATTAGCGCTATTGACGATTTATTTTCCTTTTTAATTTACGATGAAAACTTTTTTCACAAAAATCAGCGTAATTAGTCGTTAACGAGAAAATAAATCCCAAATATGAAGGAAGGATAAACACAGATAACGCGATCAAATTGATTACATACATATATACCTATAACTTCATAATTTCGATGATCAATGTTGTGTTTTGTAGAAAGGGCTCGCGATCTCGCGAATCACTTGTGGTTATGTAAAGTGCCGTCACAAATGGCAGGTAGTGATGTGGGTCGGCGTCATAGCAACGACGCGTTACGTCGCCGCGTCGCCGGGACACGATAACTTTAACGATTTCATATTGGTTTTGACGTTCGAAATTAGCACGACTAGTGCATTGTTGTAAAGGACTTTTTTGATTCATGTACAAAAAATATAATAAAACACATTGCACAGTAAGATGCATCGATCTTTAAGAGCCTCAAAGCCTTTTTTTATATTTGGATTTTTGCATTTTTCAATGCTATTTATGAATTCACTTGTGGCCGAGTTGATTTTTTCTAATATTTTTCAATTAAAAATTTATCATAAACATAAAAATAGCATAAAACAACTTTTACGGATATCAAACGCGCTATATTTTCACGAACTGATATTTTGATTTAATTGTTATTACAATTGTAATAACAATTAAATCAAAATATCAAATCAATAATAATTTGTGCCATAGTAAATGTCTAACCGTATCCGAACGAATATAAATTAACTTTTCGAGGGTAGACTTATAAGTAGCCAGTCATCCCGTGACCACGGCAGCTGTAAAGGTGCCGAAACGTCGGGAAAATCAAAAAACCCCTAAAAAACCTAAAAATTACGGACAATTACAACTTAGTTCGTGAAAATATAGCGCGTTTGATATCCGTAAAAGTTGTTTTATTTCAATGAACAGTGCGCGCCAAAACATAAGATGTAGGTATAAAAATAGCATTAAAAATGTCTGGCTTTTACATCTTAATCGAACGTTAAACACTTGAAAGATCTTTCTTTCGAATGCAAGGATATTCCTAGCATTGAAGTGACAAAGCTGGCCTACAGCGTATTAAAAATATAAAAGTATTGGAGAATTACGACGGTGCCGGTGGTCCGCAAGTCTCGATAGCTCAGTGGTTAGAACATTGGACCGGATTTCCAAAGGTCGTGGGTTCGTGTCCGATATGAGAATTCACTTGCGGCCGAGCTTCCAATATTTTTCTATTTAAAATTATATGCTTTCAAGACTCTTAAAACTCGATATCAATGTTGTGTTCTCTAGAAAGGGCTCGCTAATCATGAGGCTATGTAAAGTTCCGTCACAAATGGCAGGTGGTGTTATGGGTTAGAGTCATAGCTACGACGCGTTAGGGCACAACCCCACCATCGGCAAGTCGCTTGATTAGCGCCTAAAGCCTCACGAGTCACCTAGCGAGTAGCTAACGTAAAACGAACGTTCGTATATTTATGAGATCGGCCGCACTGCACTCTAGGCGCCTATCTAGGCGATAAGCGTATAATACTGTGTATCCTAGCAACTAAGTCACTAGGCGCCTGCCTATGCAATTGTGCCCTTACGTTTCGCCGGGACACGGATCGTTCCTTCTACTTCTTCTCATCTTGTGAGGATTAGAGGCCACCTTTGGTGTCAGAGTTTATCAAGCCGCTTATAAGGCCTCTGACTTGGCTTAACGACTGTAATCAAATGGCAACAGCCGAGACCGACAGTTTAACGTACCCTCCGAAGCACGGAAGCGCTCACTTATAATGCCATTTTACGGTCACCCATCCGACACCTGACCAGGCCGAACTTTGCTTAACAAACGTGATCGAATACGATCAGTCTATCAATTGCGACCATGAGCGCTTTGTTAACGTTCCTTCTACTGTTAACGTAAAGAATATACATTAACGATTTAATATTGGTTTTGGCGTTCAAAATTAGCACGATTAGTGCAAACATTTAGTTCATGTACAAAACCCTATCAAAATTATAAGAAAACAGGTATGTACAATTACAACTTGCACAGAATTTAAAAAAGCTTCACATAGCTACTCATAAAATTCGAAGATCAATGTTGTGTTTTCTAGAAAGGGCTTGCGAATCATGAGGTTATGTAAAGTGCCGTCACAAATGGCAGGTGGTGATGTGGGTCGGCGTCATAGCAACGACGAGTTACGCCGCCGCCGGGACACAATCCTTCTAATGTTAAAGCCGATTTTACATTTACGATAGAAGTCTCGCGAAAGTGAGTATTTTCGCGATCAAACCCGGGACCTCTACATTTATAACGGTGATACTGGACCACAGAAATACATTGAACAATTTTAGTTTTAACCTTAGTCCCACTTGCGCCAAGCTAGGTTAACACACTTAAACCAGAGTTAGTGCTACTTTGTATGGACTTAGTCTGGGTTAAATGTTAACGTAGGCCAAGTTACGTTTAATGTCTTTCTGTGGTCCAGTATCATCAAGTGGGCCTTAGTGAATATAAATTTGTTTGGTTGGTGGTAGTACTTGTTGTAAATCCACCTGGCTAGCTACCACTATCTTATCTAAGTCTGACGCCATAACAACAATGTTTTCAGCATTTGTTGGGTTCCGGCAGTTAAAGATAAGATAGCCAGTTCCTCAGTAATTGGGGATTCCGGGAGAGGCTCGCTTCCATCTTCAGCCTTATGATGAAGGTGAAGAGGCTCCCCATACTACATAAAAAAATCTCCACTGCAAGTAGTTATGCCGAAGTTCGCTGAAAATCTTTAACCCTGCTACTAAACCGAATCAATTTGTTATATGGAGTAGAAATTGTGTCCAGTCGATGGAAAACAACTTTATGTCTGCTTAATGTGTTTGTAAAAATCCTGCTCGTTTCGTCAGCAATAAACTGATTGATGGGGAAATACAGTTTCCCGATTTGCCGATTGCATCCATTTGTGTCCGCTGATAGGGAACGATTCCTTTGATGTGATTATTACTTAAGTGGATAGAAGCGTGTTTGTTAATTAAGTTTAGAGCGTAGATTGATTTCATCATCATTATCAATAGCCTGTGGCGTCCACTGCTGGACATAGGCCTCTCTTAGATCACGCCTATTGTGGCGATCATAGTTGGCTATGGCGATCATAGTTGGCTATTAGCCTACTGCTACCACGCTGGCCAGACGGGTTGGTAGAGGGTTTGGGTTTCCTTCGCTCGCACAGGTGTTCAATGCGTCGAGCCCCTTAGTCGACTGTTACGACATCCCAGGCATGTAAGGGAGTGGTGACACTTGTATTCTTAGGCTGTCACCACACGGCTTACATTTTGCCTTAGATTGATTTAGATACATACTTATTACAACGTATCTGATCGATATTTGAGTTCTATTAGTTGTATCAGTCTGCCATAAAGATTCACCAGTACCGTCTATTAATAATGTTGCTTATGTTGATAGTACACAAATACTTACTGTTTATTTGTAATTGTTGAATAAACAATTAACTCCTTTTTCAACTTCTTATAAATGTTCATCAAAGTGTAACTCCTTTTTCAACATCATAAAAATGTTCATCAAAGTGTAACTCCTTTTTCAACATCATAAAAATGTTCATCAAAGTGTAGCAACCAGGTAGCAACGATACCATCATTGTCTGTATAACAGTACTAGACGTACTCAAACTGATTTTAATAAATTTTGTTAATGTTGTTTATTTACAGGGAATCGTTGTGGTTTTCTTTTTAAGGTGCCGCTCCGGTTCACGGTGTGGCGTACTCCGATTTCCTGAGTTCGAATCCTGGTAGTTGAAACATGCTGTCAGACTGTCTATCAGATATTCAGAGTATTTTCATTAAATGAAAGTAAAAATACTTACATCAAAAGTATTTTTTTTTAAGTAGTTTTGTACTAAGTGGAAAAAAAACTAAAACAATAATCAAAACAACTTACAAATACTAAAATTATATAATTAGTCTGAAATGAGTTACGAACGATTCAAAACAATCAAAGTAGTAAGCAATAACATATATCTCTGGATAGTCTAACGTGTGATGTCATTATTCGTATTTATGTCCGTGTACAAACAAGAAAAACATTTTCATGTTATAAAGGACGGGGCTACGGCGAAAACAAGTTCATAAAAACTAGTGCCAGTGCTTTGACAACACGTTGTTGCTATGTTGTTGAAAACAAATATATTTAGTGGTAAAATAGAAACGCAAGTATAATAATAGTAATCAATGCAGACAATCACCTTAAAACTTTAAAACTGTCTCTATTGGTGAAGACCTGTAATTGGCTCTCAATTTTTATGTTAAAATCTAATGTAATATTTTAAGCTGTTGGTCTTCCGAAATAAAATAAATAAAATAAATAAATAAATAAATCACACCAATTATCTAGCCCACGTTAAAAACATGTGTTATGGATACTAGATAACGGACAAACATACCTATATAGTTTTTTTGTCAATACATACATAATACACATATTAAACACCCAGACCAAGACTAATAGACAAGTTCATGCACACAAATATTTGTCTTGTCCGGGGATCGAACCCGGGACCTCTATCGCAGACGGTGGGTTTAGTACCCCTGCGCCAAACAGGTTGTCAAATATGATTGGCGCATTTAGGATCCGTAAATTATATTTAGGGTACCAGTGGCGAAGGGTCCATATCACAGATCTATATCGAGATAGACGAAAAGAGCGCTTCTAACTGTATGAGACCTTTAGCGTGTATAGATTTTCGTACCTACGATGACGTCACGAGCGAGATTTAGTGTTGTGTAAATGTTATTGACGAGCTCTTGCAAGAAAGCACTGCACAATTAACCATTTTCGTTTCTGAGTGACGCGTGTTTTCATGGCAGCGGTCTCAAGCGGGCTGATTTAGGTCGGAAAATTTGACCGTGGATCAAACTTTTGACACGCAAGGTAGGTACGTACACTTTTACCGTTTATCTCGATATAGGTTTGTAGTCTATATATACCGATTGCCATCGGCTTCCATTTTGGAAATCTCACCCCAGAAATCCACCATGCAAATCATAACATTTATGTCATTAACTTTGTCACCAATTAGTTAAATATACGTGGATGCCAGTTAGTTAGAAAGTTATCAAAATGTTTTATTTTCCATGTTTATTATTGTCTGATTTGTGATTTTTTCTTGGTCCGACTTACCTACGCCATTTTTCGATTCCTCGCCAATGGTAGGTACCTA
The DNA here is from genome assembly GCA_910589605.1 of Chrysoteuchia culmella. Lineage (NCBI taxonomy): Eukaryota > Metazoa > Arthropoda > Insecta > Lepidoptera > Crambidae > Chrysoteuchia > Chrysoteuchia culmella. Next base: position 18,249,298 of record OU342653.1, read on the forward strand.
TTATGATAATAATACATCTTCCCTTCTATTTAGCACATTTCTGATATGTATTGTATTAATACATAGTTTAAAATTAATTTAATTTGTCTTTTACAAGAGGAGCCCGTGGCGTAGTGGTTCGCGCGCTCGGCCTGCGATTGTTGAGGTTACACAACTTTCGCAATGGTCGGTCACGGGATGGGTGACCAAAAATTTACCATCGTAAGCTCCTCCATGCTTCGAAAGGCACGTTAAGCCGTTGGTCCCGGCTGCATTTGCAGTCGTTAAAACCCACCAATCCGCATTGGGCCCGCGTGGTGGGTCATGGCCCGTTCTCCTTATTCATCCATAAGGAAGGCCAGTGCCCCAGCAGTGGGGACATTAAAAATGGCTAATGACGTCTTTTACAATCTTTACGGTTTATTAGTGACTCCGCGGATTTTCATGAGATGTGTGTCTTAAAAAAAAAAGTAACAATAACCCAACACGTCAATATAATTATAACTTTTTAATTTTGCATTTTACAATACTATTTTATGTGATAAATATTAAACAAGAAAATATACCAGAAAAAAGCAACTAGTCTCATGTTCTGTCAGGGCGACATGAGACTAGTTGCTTTTTTCTGGTATATTTTCTTGTTTAATATTTATCACGTCAATATAAATTTACGACAGTAAACACTTACTTATTTCCGCATTTTTTCTTCATTTAATTTCCATTACAAACGTAAAAATTTTTTTGTTTTTTTATTTGAGCGTAACTACTTTCTATTCCAAAACTATTCAAGTTACTGTGTAGTTAAACTTTTCAAGTTCCCAAATCGAGTAATTATAGGTTCAAAATTTTATATTGATGTAATATTCTTAATTGCCGACATTGATGTACGGTCAGGCCGCAGGCCTGTCTCACTTCCATACAAGCGGCGCAAAATCCCCGAGATATTTACCTACTATTCTGGAAAACAACCTAATTTCAACCTTTTGCATTGCGTATAGCGTTCATAATACAATAACTGTCTGCCGTCTCGCTTCAATCTGCTAGGGCTGTTGATTGAGACTAGTCCGGTGACCGGACGCTTGCGTTTATCATACCTAAACTCGTGAGTAAAATTTCTGTATCGTAAGGTACTAATTTAATATTCTGTGGTACGATTGACAATGTTCACTATTAGGTATAATAAAATCGGTATAGGGACGGGAAGGTTTCATTATTATTTTTCCTAAACAAAAGTCATTAACCCTTTTTATGAACAACGGGGAGACTACCTTCATCATGCCTGATGTTAAGTATTGATAAGGCTGCGAATGGAAGCGAGCCTCTCCCTGAATCCTTAAGCACTGATGAACTGTCTAACTTATCTATATCTGCCGGGACACAAAAATGCTGAAAACATTGTTGTTATGGCCAGGCGGACTTACAACAAGTCCTACCACCAACTAACATTAAAACCTTAAACCAAACTGCACACTGAAGCGGTCGTGACGGCAATTGCCAGACTTATCGTATTCGATCACGTTTGATAAGCAACGCTCGGTCCGGTCAGGTGTCGGATGGGTGATCGTAAAGTCGCATTACAACTGAGCACTTCCGTGCTTCGGAGGGCACGTTGAAACCGTCGGTCCCAGCTGTGTCATTTGATAAGCCAAGTCAGAGGCCATATAGGCGGCTTGATAAACTCTGACACCAGAGGTCGTCACTAATCCTCATACGATTAGAAAGAAAGAACTGCAAACTAACATTTTCACCGCCCGCCAAAAACCTCGGAAGGTTATCTATAAAAAATATCGCAAAACTTTTAGGGTTGTCGCAACAATTCCTTTAGGATTTCTGACACATGCCACAAGTAATGGCGGACAAGGGTTGTGTTCAACGCCTTTTTAGAATAACACAAAACCCTACTATAATATTATTAATGCGAAAGTATGTCTGTTTGTTTCTTTGTTACTCTTTCACGTAAAAACTACTGAAAGGATTTGGATGAAAGTTCGAATTCAAATTGAATCGGACCCCATATAGGTTCTTCCCAATTTTCACAATGCAAGTTCATATGACCTAATAATATCTACTTCAAGTACACACATATACAGTGGTGGTCATATAATTAGAAACACTAGTCGATTTTCATACAAACGAGGTAACTTTGGAGCCTTGGTTCTCTGCCAAGGATTGACCGAACTGTGATCTGATAATATTCATCCAATGGAGGAGATCCAGATTGCTATACACATCCGACTGATCTGATGAACATTCTAAGAAATGTATGGATATCTTAAAAAAAAACAGCGAAAGTTGTAAAAAATATATGGAAATCCCGACACAGAAAACAGCGATCCCTACATCTTTTTGAATGTATCAGATCAGATATAAGATCAGATCAGTTGGGTGTGTATAGCAGTCTTAATCTCCAGAATAGAGGACTATTTCAAACCTGAGCACATTGACCAAGCCATAGAACAAATCAATGAAGACCTCTGTAACATTGTAAATTGGTCTAATATCAACTGCTTACAGCTTAATGCTTCAAAGACTAAATATATGATATTTGGGTCAAAGCAGCAGATAGAAAAAGCACTCCACTAAAAGATGAACCAATAGAGAGAGTCTACGAATCTCGCAATCTGGGTCTGAAAATGGATAGCAACCTTCGTTTTGAAAATCACATAGGGAGTTGTGTCCGAAATTGTTTTTATAAGTTCAAGATATTGTATACTGTGAAGAGCTACGTATCCGGCTGGTGGAGTCTTTAGTGTTATCTAAGCTCAATTATTTGGATACTGTCTATGGCCCTCGCCTCCTTGCTAAGACTCGAAAAAAATTTAGCGGGTTCAAAATGCATGCTCACGTTTTTGCTTCAACATTCCGTTACGGGCCCACGTGACACCATTTTTGAACAACCATCTTATGTTAAAAATGAGACATCGTCGCAAACTCCATTTAGCTTGTCTTATGTTCAATATAACAAAACACAAAACACCTGAATATCTATATAGCAAGCTGTCCTGGATATCAGCACATAAACCTCTTGGTGCCCGCAGGCAAGCTCGACAACTGTCCACTCCTCGCCATGCAACTGCCGCTTTTCGCGGTAGTTTCCGCTATGCAGCGCCCAAATGTTGGAACAACATCCCTCCACCCGTCAGGGACCTAAAAAGTAGCATCAGTTTTAAACGCCATCTCAAAAATCTGCGCTTAAATGGCCAAAAAGAGCAACAAAATTTAGCTCAATACATAAGTTTATTTTAGTAACTTACCCTTGTTTTCTGTCCCACATACATGTTGTTATTGTTTCTGCACTGTGAATTGCATTTGCGGTCATTAGTACTTACATAATAATATAATTTATAAGTATTATTGCATTGCACTATTAATCTTTCTTTTGCTTTTGCCTATTGTGTTCTGTTTTTTCTGTTGTATCGTGTTATTCTGTTAAGGTGATAACCAGTGTTTAAGCCTGCAATAAATTGTTGAACTCATGAATAACAGCAATAAATTGTTAATAAGAGTAATGTAATCTAATAATAAAAAAAATAAAAAAAACAATTCCGAACCATTATTACACAAGCAGTACTTGTTTGTTGGTTCTCGCCGGAATGTTAAGCCTCACTTTCCAAGTCTTGCCTTATGCTGGTTTTGTGTGTCTTTTTTTTAGATAATTATTAACTTTATAATCAATCACCTTTTGACATTGTTGCACATTGCTTAAAGTTCGTTGCTTTTGAATTTATGTTTTTTATTTAGTTTGTAAGCAAGATATTATTATGTTGTGCTTTGTCTTTACACTATTTTTTTTAATTCGATTGTTTTGTTTGTTTTTAAAAGTTTTTGTCATCTTTGCTAGCTTTTTAACTTTTGCCTGTTTACTTGCACTTATGGCTGGTATACACTTTGATTAGTGATTAGTGCGAGTGACATGTTTAGTGTTAAGTGTTTAGAAAAAAACACGTTCGGACAGTTTCTGTTTAGTGTTAAGTGTATAGTGCTTAGCGAAGTACAGTATTTACAGCGCGTTCTATTTTTTCTGCGAGTAGCACCTCCCGCGCGTCCCGCCTTCACCCCTCACTTGCTCTAAACACGAACTAAACACGTCTGGACGTGACTGTTAAGTGTTTAGTTTAAATCAACAAAGTCTCGTGTTCGTTTCTCCTGTTGTTGTGATTGATAAAAATATTTAAAAAAAATGTCTACTAGGTGGTTCGAATCCGTAACCCACAAATTTGTGGAGTTGTATTATTTTTTATTTATTTATTTATTTTATAAAGTTACAAATAATAAAATAGTTACAGATTCTCGCAAAACCTGCTTGTTTATATAATGTAAAATGTCCTGAATATAAAAACGAACATTTATTACTAATCAAAGTATACATGCAAAATGACGTTTAATTTTTTTTTAAATGAACTAAACACCGCCTACTAAACAGTATAGGACATCACTAATCACTTAACACTAATCACTCTACACACTTAACACTAAACACTTGGCACTTGACTAATCAAAGTGTATACCAGCCATTACTGTCACTGTCAGCTGTCAGCACTAAAATCCACAGACTGTCAATGTAAAAAAAAAAAAAGAAAACTTGCGTATCTGTGGTATCACTAGCTTTTAGTTTATTCAGCCATTTATTTTAATTTGATATCGTCATTAAAATTTTTGCTTTTTTTATTATATTATGTATACCGGTTAATACAGCTCTCAGCACCACCAAAACGGTACCGACGGAAGACCAGCGCTGGCCAAAAGCCAAGCAACATGCTGAGTCGGTACCGTTTTGGGACAAACAGTGCTTATTTTAATTTTTTTGTTTGTATTGCCCTTGTTTGTCCCAAATAAACATTTTTTCTTTCTTTCTTCTTTCTATTTACTCCTTGGTTGGCCATTATCAGGTCACAGTTCGGTCTCATCCTTGGCAGAGAACCAAGGCTCCAAAGTTACCTCGTTTGTATGAAAATCTTGTGATTCTAATTATCTGACCACCACTGTATATCATTGGTAAGCTCTGAACATAGAATATGTTCAGAGCTTACACACTCAGTCTATATAACTTCTTCACATAAGAGGTTTTAAACGAAACTTGTTAATCTGATCTGATACTCCACACCTCGTGATAACGCATCTCGTAATCCGTTTATCTGTGAATCACAATTTCCTTAAAATGAATTTTTAAGAGACAACCAATAACCAAAAAAATATTATTTAAACGACAGCCTTCTAACTGTAATAAGCTGCTAACTGGTAGGGTTACTGAAGTACCTACTGTAAATATGTAGTTACTTTTTGAAATAAAACAATTTTTCGGATAATTTTACGTGTACTATTAGTATTAGTATTAAATTATAAGTAGGAAATTGGTCCCATTCTAAGGAGGGAGGTTTTAGTCACCGTGTGACTAATAAGCCTACTTACTAAAAATGTGCCGAAACGGCGAGAAATCTAAAAAACACGCAACAAGTGGGTACATCAAAACTTTTTCAGCAGTCTCAAATTACAATATTAAAACCATTTTTAAACGTCTTGCCCATAAAACAAATCGCCTACTTTGAATTTCAAATGCATCTGAACATTCTAGTAGTGTTCTTTTGACCTCCAGTTAAAGCATTGTCATTCAGAAATTCATATTTCAAGCTCCGTTGAGCACAATGTGCAGTATCTATTGACTCCACGATCAGACCGGCGTTGGAAAGCGTAGTGACAAACCTGATAATATCGCATCTGTCCGTTCTTACTCTATGTCCGCTAGTAAAAGGAAGGATGTGTCACCGAGAGAGACGGCTTTATACCCATGTCTGGCGAGTGAAAGGGAAGGACATGCGTCATTGTGTTTTGCCTCGATTGTCACAAGTTTGTATGCAGAAGGGAAACTCCTTTTATGTCAGCGTAGACATCGCGCTACGCGTCGGCTTACGGTACGTTGTTTATACAGGCTGTTCTTTTATTAATTGGCTTTTGCTATGGTGCTGTTGCTGAAAGGTCCTTTGGATAATACAGCGTAATGCTTTCATGAGAAAAGACAATTTTGTATACTTCTTTGTTCTATTTTGGCTTCAGATTTATTTATTTATTACGTCTTTATACCTCCTTTTTGTTTATGGCCACTAGAGCTTTCATAAGCTTTGGTAGTATTTATTCTTTATACTATTTGGCAATTATAATCTTCATTTGGTTATTCCTAACGAAAAAAACAAAAGAAAACTACTCAGGTACCTCGCTGCAAAATGTATTTACTCAGTATGGATAATATCATAGAGAAAAAGAATTTTGAAAATGTCGAAACCAAATACGACATTCGCGTGGTTTGAGCAAGGAATCTGTAAGGTCTTAGTGAATACGGGCCCAGGAAAGACTTCTTTGAGTTGGATTTAAATCTGCAATTCTTATTTATCCTACTAAGATTATAAATGTGAAAGTGTGTCAGTTGGTTTGTTTGTTGCTCTTTCACGCAAAAACTACTGAACGGATTCAAGTAGTCTATTAACAAATATACTACTTTCATCTCGAAATTCCCACAGAAACATGGGGGTGAAACGGCGGGCGGCCGCTAGTGATTAATTAATATTAGGCAATCTGTTACTTAATAACTTTGCCCTTATGAATTTTCATATTTAGGATGTTTTGATAATTTATATTAAAAAAAAACAAGAAAAAATCGCGGGAAATTTTTTCTCAGACGGATCTATTCATTTCAATCTTGAATAGATCCGTCTTATGACTTGACAAAAGATAATTACTTGACAAAAGATAATTACTATCTGCCTCACTATTATAAGAGACAAATAGCGCTCACGCTATCTTTTTATTTTAAACATTTAGCCAATAATCTGGCTATTAAAACCTCTGCTTTTATTGAGCAGTTAAATTCTGACATTTGTAATATAACTTTGGAATCTGTTCCAAGTAATTTGATTCTATTGAATCCCAACACTGACTTGGTTAATTTAAATTACCATTAGAGACAACAGAGGTGTCCTCTAGCCCAGTGTTGACAAGAGGAAAGCCAAAATGTTTAAAAATTGTTCATCAAAATATACAAGGCTTTTCTGACAAAGACCTAGAAGTAAGTTTATTTTTAAACTGTGAAAATGTTGATGTGTTGTGTATCACTGAGCATTGGTTAAAATGTCACGAATTATTTTTAAATCTGGATAATTATAGAATTGTAAGTTCATTTAGTAGGCAATCTGCTATTAGAGGAGGGTCTCTTATAATTTTACATAATAATTTTCAGTACAAAGAGCGCAAAGATATAATATCCCTCTCAATTGAGCGAATAATTGAATTGTCTTGTGTGGAACTAGACCAAATTATTGTAATATGTGTTTATAGACCCCCACAGAGTAATTACCCAGAGTTTGAGTCCACTATGGAGGAAGTTTTAAGAATAACTAGTAAAAGTAATAAAAAGGTTGTCATATGTGGGGATTTTAATGTTGACATTTTAGACTCAAAGTTGTCGAAGCTCGCAAGTAGATTATTAAATTTATTCACATCATTTAATTTATCTCATACCTTTAATGAGCCTACTCGAATAACACCCACATCTGCCACCTGTTTAGACAACATTTTTTCAAACTGTGTAGTCACTGAGAAATCTATAATAAATGTTATTAAATCGGACCATAGTGGACAACAAGCCTCTATAGAGCACCATCATGTCTGTCCTAAGCGGAAAATTGTATGCAGGCCAATAACTAAAAAGGGCATAGATGAATTCAGAAACAATGTGATTAATAAAATTAATTCTTTACCAGTTCCTATTATGGAATCTAATTATCTTTATAATGATTTATTTCATGTGGTTGAACACGAATTTAGTAAAAAGTTTAAGCAAAAATTGATCAATTGTAATTCGGATAAAGTAAAGTTTAGTGATTGGGCCACGCCGGGAATTTACATAAGTAGAAGAAAACTATATGACCTCTATGCGTCAAAGCAGACTTCCTGTGACCCAATTTTTATTGGATATGTCAGGAAGTATTCTCAAATGTTTAGAAATGTTTGTGTAGCTGCTAAGGCGATGTTCTTTTCAAATAAAATCAAATTAGCGGATAATAAAATAAAGGCTACTTGGAATATTATTAATCAAACAACTGGTAAAACTAAAAATAATGTCAACCACTTCTGTCTTAAAGTAGGTGATAAATTAATTGAATCTGACGTTGAGGTTGCCCGTGTTTTTGAAGATTTCTTCTCTCGGGTACCCTTAGAAACTACCAGTAAATTAAATTCCTGTCCAAACATTGCTGCTGCCCTCTTGGAGTCGTGTGTTGATAAGTGTAATAAAGTTTTCAATTTTAAGCATATTAATAGTGAAGACATTTTAAAAGCTTTCAAGTCTATAAATGTTAAAAAGACTGAAGATCTATGGGGCATATCAACCAACATTATTAAATCAATTATTGATACAATAGCTCCATATTTAGCTTTCATTTTTAATCAATGCATAGATGAAGGTACTTTTCCCGATTTAATGAAATGTAGTAAGCTTATTCCTCTTTTTAAATCGGGTGACAAAAGTGACCCCACAAATTTTAGGCCGATATCTATACTACCGGCACTTAGTAAAATTTTTGAAAAAATTATATACTCGCAATTATTAGACTATTTAACAATAAATCAAATCCTTCATAACAATCAGTTCGGCTTTTCTAAAGGTAAAAATACTACTGATGCTGGCATTGCACTCCTTAAACATATTTTTGAGGCTTGGGAGGGCAAGCAAGACGTAATTGGTATATTCTGTGACCTGTCTAAAGCTTTCGATTGCGTTGATCACGTTACACTTTTAAAGAAGCTAGAACATTATGGTGTCTCTAAAAAATCGGTTAGCCTTTTGCAGTCATACTTGCATAATAGAAATCAAAAAGTAATTGTCAATAATACTGCTTCTACTGGAGCCCCCATTATTATGGGCGTGCCCCAAGGTTCAATATTGGGCCCTTTGCTGTTTTTAATTTATATTAAAGATCTCCCTTACTACACGAGTAAATTATGTGAGACAGTACTATTTGCAGATGATACATCTTTAATTTTTAAAATTGATAGAGGAAACAATTGTTCTGACGAAGTAAATAGTGCTCTCTCTCAAGCCGCACACTGGTTCAACATTAATAATTTGTCTCTTAACCCTACTAAAACCAAGTTTGTTAAATTCTCATTACCTAATGTAGTGCAGGTCGATATGCTTATCAATTTGAATGGGGATGTAGTAGAGTTAGTTGAGAGTACAAAATTTCTTGGTATTACATTGGATTCAAAACTACAATGGGATCCACATATTGAAGCCTTGTCGAGTAGACTTAGTTCTGCGGCTTTCGCAATAAGGAAAATAAGGCTCTTAACTGATATTGAAACGGCAAGACTGGTTTACTTTAGTTATTTTCATAGTGTAATGTCCTATGGCGTGTTGTTGTGGGGCTCAGCAGCTAATATAGAAAATGTTTTTATACTTCAAAAAAGAGCTGTGCGCGCCATTTACAAACTCCGACGTAGAGATTCTCTTAAGGATTTGTTTAAAGAGATTAATATACTTACTTTGGCGGGACAATACATCTATGATAATTTAGTATATGTAAGGAAACATCATGATTTATTTATAAAGCATAGCGATGTTCATAATTTTAATACTAGAAACAAGAATAAGCTTGCCGTTCCAAAATTTCGGCTTGAAAAATGTAGACGCTCGTTTTTGGGGAAAGGCATAGCCTTTTTTAATAAAGTTCCACAACAAGTTATTGAGCTGCCTTTGCATAAATTTAAAATATATGTTAAAAAAACGCTCTTAAGCAAAGGTTATTACAAGGTAGATGACTATTTAAAAGACCAAAATGCATGGATGTGATACCAACATTAAACATACTATTGTAAATAGTGTAAGAGGAAAATATTCTAATATGAGTATGAGAAAATTTTCTTCTTTTATTAAATATATTTCAAGATTGTAGATTTGTGTTTGGCAACAACATGTTCCATTGTAAATGTTGTTGTTTCTGCTAAGGCTGATAAGTTTCTTGCGGCCGTTCTTCTTATCAGTTAAAAGATGTCCTGAATGGCTGGTAGGGAAAAAAAATGTTGGACTATTCGAAAGTACTTATCTATAAGTCTATTTGAATAAAAATCTTTGACTTTGACTTTGAATCCGAGAATAATTTGTGTGACGAGTCCAAATTTTCAAGTATTTTTCTATTTAAAATTATAAACATTTGGCTAAAGGCTATGTTATGTTGGGTAAACAGCGTCGCTTAAAAGCTATTAGTATGCCATAGCACAGAAAGCTTCAAGCAAAATATTTGGGGTTTTAAGAATCCATTATGTAAGCAGAGGGCAATTTAGCGCAGAGCGAACTTACCTGAACAATCTGTCAAAGTTTTATCCCGTATTGATCTCGATGTCGAAAACAATTTAACTTTTCCTTCAGTTATAGTATACACTTATTTAAACATTTGGTATCTAATTGGTATCTAATGATAATACAAATTGTTTTTTACATTCATTAATTAGAGCTGATTTCGAGTTAATAAGTTATAGATTTTGTTGATTTTATGTTATCAACTAAGGCGAGCTCGGCCACAAGTGAATTCTGAGATGGGACCCAAACCCTTTGGAAATCTGGTCCAATGCTCTCCAATCTCCAATACTCAATTTCGGATTTCCAAAGGTCGTGGGTTCGAGTCCCATCTGAGAATACATTTGTATCCGAGTTGACTTTTTCCAATATTTTTCTATTTAAAATTTATCATAGGTATAAAAATAGCACTGAAAAATGCAAAGATTCAAAAATTATAAAAGAGATCATTCTTTTTGGGCCTTTTTTTAAAAGTGCCGGCAAAAAGTGATAGTGTACGAATAAACCTTTCTAGTTTTTGTTACACTACATAGCATAAGAAATAAAAATAAAAATTTATTGTTAAATAAATAAAAAAAAAAACATAAGTATGTATAGTTAGAACTGGTCATTTGGAGTAATAGTTGATATGGCACAAATATTGTAGGGTTACTCTAAGTCAAGGTATACAAGTTCAAAGATTAGCCATTTTCATGCATTGCTTAATTTGTAAAAATGAAAAATATTTATTCATATTGCTAAAACTAATGATCCGAAGTCATTGCGAAAAAAAATTATTTACCTACAGTGACACTGATTAGCAAAAAAAAATTATTTTTTAGACGCACGTGATTTTAATATTTGTTATAGGGGTATTATTTATTATTATTATTTTTGGAGAGGGGACGCCAGCAAGGCCGGACGGGTGATCAGTCTCCCTAGTTGGAACCATTTCACCCAATTCCCCGGTGAAGAAATCCCCTGACGGACAGGGGGGGGCTGTCCGTCAAGAGCTCCCAGCGCAATGATGCATACATTGGGCATTCTGCCATGAAGTGGTAGCTTGTTTCTTCCTTTTCATTACATTGTGGACAGGTGGGGTCCTCTGTCCTTTTGATTATTGAAAGGTGCCTATTCAGTGGACAATGTCCTGTCAGTACTCCTACTATGTTCCTTATGTTTCTTCTGCTTAGTTTCAACAGCTCTCTAGTTTTCTTCTTATCAATTGATTTGATGAAGATCTTTGACTGTCTGCAGTCCTTTCTTTTCATCCATCTTTGGTTAGTTTCTTTGATTATTCTAATCTCAATGATGTTCTTAGAGATTCTATGTGATATTGGTAGTCTTGGTTCAGGGCCAATAAAGGGTTCATCAGCCCCCCTCCTAGCCAAGTTATCAGCTTCCTCATTGCCACTGTTACCTTCGTGTCCAGGTACCCAGGCAATTTCTACTTCAGCCAAGTTGGCGAGTTCCTGAATGCTTTGTTTGCATTCCTTCACTAGGGCTGAGGTAGTCTCCACTTTGTCAAGGGCTTTGATGGCAGCTTGACTGTCGCTATATATTATTATTTTACCTACATTATGGGTACCTATATCACTTTTAATCATGTGCGCACACTGCATTATGCATAGGGGTATTGGTATTGGTATTGGTATTGGACTCTTTTCTCCGCATTTAGACTCCCATTTGGTCCGTTATGCGTGAACATAGCATCGGTATGGCTAGTCAAGCCATCCCAGCTTCTTCCAGAAGCGCAGAAGCCTCCTGGGGCGTTCACAGGCTTCTAGGAGCGACATCACGTCTTTGAGGATTTCTGCCCGTTGTGCGGCCAAACCTACGCACTCCAGGATCACGTGGGCGGCTGTTTGCTCTGCGTCCAGGCATCCCCTACATAGGGGGCTGTCTGTCGCATTCATGATGAATAGTTGTCGGTTTAAAGTTAGGTGACCTGTAAGTGTGCCTACAACTATTCGGAGGTCTGGACGATTAAGGCTGAGCAGTCTACAGGTCAACCGCGGCGAGACTGCAGTCATCGCCAACTTGGACTGTCTACAGCTTGTTTGATCTACCCAACGCTTATTATGTGCAGCACGAGTACGCTGTCTTACCCATGAGCGCACTTGGCTTAACGGGAGTGGCAGAATGGGTATGGGTCCAGCCACTGTTGTGGAGGATCCCCTTCTTGCCAGCTCATCGGCGGCATCGTTCCCGTGTGATCCACTATGCCCTTTAATCCATTGTAGGATTACTCTGTTGTTGGATGCTAAACGATCCAATACTCGGTGGCATTCGTAGACAATACTGGAGTTGATCGTGTTGGCCTCCAGTGCTGTTAGGACGGCCATACTGTCGGTCAGTATGCGGATGTTCAATTCCTTCATACCTCTAGACAGGGCCGTGGTAGCTGCGTTTACTATTGCAACACATTCGCATTAAAATATCGAACTGTGTTGGCCTAGTGCTAGTGATGTTTTGATATTTAGGTCTTGTGAGAATACTCCGGTTCATGTATGCCAGAGTAGTCTTGGTCACTTTCAAATAACTGTTTTTGGTAATTCTTTTCGAAAATGTATTGTTTAGGGATCCTGTCGCATGGGGCAGCTATTAGTGACTCATGTTTCACTAGATTATTCCACAATGTGGAGTGAGGACCCTCTTGGTTGTACCACAGACCCATGTGTTTAAGCCTTATAGCAGCCATGGAGGCTTCCTGTTGTATAAACAGGTCCAGGGTCCTGTTGTTATAGGGGTATTATTAGACGTGTTTATTAGACATGTAATTACCCCATTGCATGATAAAAATGCTTCACTTTAAAAATCTATAAATGAATGAAAATAACGAATCTTTAAACTTGTATACCTTGACTTTGAGTTATCCTACAACTATTGTTCCAAAGGACTAGTTCTAACCATACGTAGCATATTTTTTTTGTTGGCCGGTACTTTCAGAACAGGCCCACAAATGTATGGAGCCTAAATGATCTCCTTTAGTTTTATCACCTTTAAAAATTTTATCAATGGTTTTAAGACCTCCAATTGTTTAATGTTCTTTATTTTATTATTCATTTATTGTTAGGTTGATCCTTGTGAGGCGAGTCTGAAATTGTTTGTGTTAGGTCAAAAGTCAGCAGAACTGTTAGCCAGAAAAACAACTTTTTACCTATTTGAGTTTAGATTCGATTCTGTTCTTCTCTTCTTATCGAATGAGGATTAGTGGCCACCTCTAGTGTCAGAATTTATCAGGCCGCCTATAAAGACTCTGACTTGGCTTAATGACTTTTATCAGATGACAACAGACATCGATTCTGTTGACACACGTATTACACGCAATACATCCTAAATTTCATAATTCTTAAAAGGAGCTACGATAACTGTCTTTCAAACCAAGTCTTGCGTGAAATCAACATCGGTACGAGGTGAAAATAATATGAATATCGACAAGGCGCTCACGGCCACGTCGCAAAGGTAACTAAATTAAGCCACGTTTCTGTCAACGATATCAATTTATCTCCGCGTCTCGCGTCGTTTCGTTCCGCTGTCATAATATCGGAAGTTGCAGGCACCCCCTCCCTACTTGCTTAAGGTGATCACAGACAGTGAAGATGCTATCAAATTTTGTTTTTAGATAAAATATCGCTTGCTATACAATGCAATGGACCACCATATATTTCTTTTGTTTTTTTTTTATTAACGATGGCGATACTCTTAGCCTGTATAATACCTGATGTTAAGTATTGATAATGCTGCAGATGGAAACGAGCCTCTCCCGGAATCCTCAATCACTGAGGAACTGGCTATCTTATCTCTAACTGCCGGAACACAACAATGCTGAAAACATTGTTGTTATAAGATGGTGGTAGCTAGCCAGGCGGACATACTACAAGTCCTACCACAAACCATACTAGGGCGGTTACAACCCGATACTCGGGTTCGTCGATCGACGAAAAATTCCAAATTATGCGAAAATCTTTAATTGCAGTTTGTGATCATAACGTTTAACATTTTGTATATTTTATAGTTTTCGGAACAAATAGACTCGAGTACCTTTAATTTGATACCTTACTCGGCCGCGTACTACGCGCCAAAGTCCCTATCGAGTCGTCACAAATTTTGCGAACCTGAATTAAGTATATAGATACTTTAAAGATAACATTATATTTTCATATTAAGTAAAATGCCAAGCGATACGGAAACATATATTTCAGAATCATCGTTTGATGAGCTGTCCAATAAGTCTAATAGCAAAGCCGTATGTGTCTCATTTTTTACTACCCTGTATAAAGACGTTTTACAGAATAGAGGTCTGGCCTAGGACGGATTTAAAGAGAGTGAACAGGTTTTCAAAATCCTATCGAATCTTAATCGTGTGTGATGAAGATGCTGTAGGTACATATTATATCTTAAGATAAGATATTATAGCATCTTCATCGTCTGCGATCAGCTTTACCCTTCGCCTGGAAAATGTAGGCGCTTTTCCACGCTTACTATTTATGGCTGGCCAGTCTCTGTCAATAAGTTAGCATTAACCTATTGAACGTCCCGTCTCCTAGCCTATCTTCAAACAATACACAACCATTTCGTTCAACCTCGCGCATCGCTTACGTTCTTGCGATGACGGCCGCCTACCCTTGTTTGCCACGCTCGCCCCATTCAAAAGTGAACTCCACGGTAAGGACGAAAGATTCATAATCGCTTGGTATCTACAGCACTTCTTACGTTCCTCACGGCGCGTTTTGAGATGGGAATTTGCGAGGGCACTTATTACGAGTCGCTCGGCTCGTGCGGTTGAATGTAGTGGAATCGGAGATGGCATACATTCCTATTGTGATGGTAGTTAAGTTCTTTTTCCCTTAAAATGCGGTGTCGTTGAGGTTTTCTGTTTCGTTGTGCCCGGCGGGTTTTTCAGTCGGTTCGGCGCGGGTTGGAATCGTTTTTCGGATAAGAGGATTCATCGAAAGTTTTTGTGACGTGCTTTGTTTCAGACTGTAATGGTATTATTTTAAAATTCAGCAATTACATATGCTGATGAAAGGTTTCAGATTTTGGTGGAATGGTTTTTTTTTTAGTTTGTGTAGAAACAGATATGTCACAAAATGAAATCTATATACGCCGTTCTGAAAAAGGAAGAGTCAACGCGTAAATTTTAGGGTTAGATAATGAGTAAAAGCGAAAAGCCATGTGAAAAAACTTAAGGTACGCTACGCTACCTACATCTAACTTTTATATCAAAATATGAAATTATATGAAAATGAAAATTAGTATGTGTGTTTTACAGTTTCATAGTGTGAAAAAATCAGTACCCTTAATAAAAGAAATCTAAACCAAACCTAAGAAACTAGCGCTTAGATTAAAGCTACAAAACGACATAATATAAAACTCATTCAATATTATTAATAAAGTGATATTACAATTAATTGAAAATGCTGCCCACAACTTAAGCTCTCTTTCCACGTTCTGCCTGTAAGTCCCGGGATTGCAGTCCGGACTGTGACATAATATGTGGACGGCCGCTGCCGGTGCTGGCTTCTCGCAGCATGCACCGATTTATGGGGCAGTTCGGAAAAAGAAGACTTATAGTGCTAGATTCTGCAGGAATTTCAGGCCATGAAAATAATTACTCTAATGGAAATGACGTATACGTTTGCCAGCAATATCCTTGGTTTTATGATTTTTTTTTTATTTTTTATAACCTATTACAATTCTAGACTGAATAGTTCTAGGCTGTTACAAGCACTTGTGAATGTCAAAGAAGCTACGCAATCTGTTCACAAACCCTACAGACGGAGACCTTGTAACGAGAAGAACACAATCAAGTCAACCACACAGTCACAATCAAGTATATCTAGTATTATTAAATATTAAGTAGAAGTTGTGATAACTAGAAATAGATTTTAGGTGGGTCAGTATAAAAATTTACTGTTTAATGCAGTTTTTGAGAAATTCACGGAGAAACACACACCTACTATGAAGATGATACTTATACATTTTAAGACGCCTTAACAGACTAACATCCAATAATTACATAGGTACTACTATACCAGTTGAATTGCAAACCTTATTATATTTGATGTTTTCAGCGCAAACATTCGACAATGTAAGTATCTGGCTTTGGTAGTCTCATTAATATCTTACGCTCTCGACAGCTATGGCCTAACATTCGAATCCTATTTAAATAAAATAGAAGCATTACAGATAATATTTTTAAAACTTTTGGTTGACAATAAAACTAAAAAGGTAATTAGTTACTATCAAATAATTAAAACTTGTAATATTCTACCAGCTAGCCTAAAGCATAAACTACTTATCTTAACTAACAACCATGGATGTAGACTACGCTACAATACAATCACCGCACAAGAAGCGCTCATGGCCGCGCTAGACAGACTGATCGTATTCGATCACGTTTATTAAGCAAAGCTCGGTCCCGGCTGTTGTCATTTGATTACAGTCGTTAAGCCAAGTCAGAGGCCTTATAGGCGGCTTGATAAACTCTGACACCAGAGGTGGCCACTAACCCTCACACGATAACTAGTACCAGAGTGGTGTCTAGGGGCAGGAACTTTCCGGTTGACCAGTAGATTTTTTTTTGGAATGCATAAGAACTAGGTTACAACCCGATACTCGGGTTCGTCGATCGACGAAAAATTCCAAATTATGCGAAAATAATGACACTTTTTAATTGCAGTTTGTGATCATCACGTTTAACATTTTGTATATTTTATAGTTTTCGGAACAAATAGACCCGAGTACCTTTAATTTGATACCTTACTCGGCCGCGTACTACGCGCCAAATCTATCGCAATCCCTTTCAATTCGTAATATGAAAGATATTCAGGCCGTCACTATTTGACATTTGAAAGGGATTGTGATCGGGACGCGTTTTAAAAGGTATGGATTAAACGAAATTGAACTGTCTAAGCAATATGACAGACGAAAATATCACAATCACAATACCTCTGAAAGGGATTGTGATAGATTTTAAATTAGACAATTAGGGGGCTGAATTAAGTATATACTTAAATAAAAATAGTATATACTTAGATAAAAATCATTTCTTGCAGTTCATGTGGTAGGTACATTTAAGATCTTAAAGGTAGTTATTTAGTGCATACACATGAGCCCTGTATGGACATAACAATATTAAATCAAATTACTTATAAACTAGTTAAAAATATTCTATTGTTCTTAAAAATATCTTCAACAAAAATACACAGGAAAGCCAAAAAAATCAGTAACAACATTGGATATTAAATTAAATTATAACGTCTATACTATATAATATATAATTTAATATTATATTAATATTATAAAGAGGAAAGATTTGTATTTTTGTATGTAACGAATAAACTCAAAAACTACTGTACCGATTTTGACGAAATTTGGTATAGAGAATCCTTAGACCCAAGTAGTAACATAGGCTATAAATGATCCCAACATTCCCACGGGAACGGGAACCACGCGGGTGAAACCGCGCCCGGCCTTATAATTTGATCAGTATTATCAAATTATAAGTTAACTTTTTATTGCATAGGTTATAAAATTCGCTAAGTTTATAGTAACATTTCATTGGTCTATATTGGCCAGTATACTTATGCATTTTTTTTTGTACAGTCATTAACTTACGGGCATCCGTTCTATTGCCTCACATTGGTATGTCATAGCGTAACCACGAATGCGCATATGCTAGATACGCTATTCTCGCAGTACTCTTATCTGTAGTTATTTTCAGCTCATTTAGTGCATAGGCGAACCTACATATTTTGTTACCTATGTACTCAATGTGATACTTCCAGTGTAAGTTGCCATATAGTTTAACACCGTGTAGTGTAGTTTTATTGCAAAAGTAATAAGGTAAACTTAATAAATTATTATTCAAATGAAAAACCCTATTAATGATTTATTATTTGTGATATAAAAGTTTTCTATAAATCTATTATTTTGAAATAAAGGTTCCTAAAAAAAAATCTACTGTAACTACTCCCCGACTCTACCAAGGGTTGATAATAATTATTTTGGTGACTGTACACTTCACAAACGACTACCTTAGGTACTTGCGAAATGCACTAACACGTGATATTATAAGCATGGAAAATAATAAAAAACTTAAAAATTTATTAAAAATCATTATTTGGACAGTATTGAATAAGTATTACCTACTTTGTAATAAAAAAATATCTATATTAATATTGTACTAAATTAGTCTTTATAATTGTTAAGCATCGATGTTTTATTTTATTTTGATGTAAACTCTTCACTCGCAGACAAATCATGGAAATTGTTTTGCGAGGAAAAATTATTGTATTAGACAAAAGTGGTTTTTTCTTATAAATAAATAATAATAAAAGTAATATAAAGGTGCACAAACGCTACGTTGGAAGACCTTGTAACGAGAAGAACTGATTCTACAAGTAGTTAGGTAATACAAATAGTAAATCTTAAGCAAATTATGGCCAGTAATGTAGTCTTTACTATCCAATACGGCCAAAGGCATAACAATCTTAATAAAAAAAATGTAGTTACAGCTAATGCACTCCATGTTCCGGCCGTAAGTCCCGGGACTGCAGTCCCGACCCAGACGTAATCTGTGGACGATTTACCCCGATTTATCGTACACAGATTACGTCAAATTACTTTAGTTCGGAAAAAGAAGACTTTTAGTGTTTAAAATTAAGGCAGATTCTGTCGGAGTTTCAGGCCTTGGAAATTATTAATAATATTGTTATTGCCGTATGGCAATTTTCATTATTAGAATACAAGAGGCTGTTTGTAGGCGAGTTACAGAAAATTTTGGACACATAAATGGTAGTATTTACTATCCAATACCATTAATCTGTGCTAATATTAAGAAAGGGTAGTTATATCAGCTTTAATTAAAAATGTAGTTCACAGCTAATGCCCCCATTGCATGTTCCGGCCGTAAGTCCCGGGATTGCAGTCCGGACCCAGACGTAATCTGTGGAAGCTACTGGTATGCACTGATTTATGGGGCAGTTCAGAAAAAAGAAGACTTTTAGTGTTATACGAGTATGGCGGGTTCTACTTCGCGGGTTTTTTCTGGCAATGGAAATTATTACTTTAGTAGACAGACATGGCCGTTTACATTTTCCAGCAACATTTTTGGTTTTATGAACAAAGGTATATCACCTTTACTTAACAAACGTATAATGCTCTCACTGCATGTTCCGCCCGTAAGTCCCGGGATTGTAACCCCGACCCAGACTTGCCCAGAAGTAATCTGTGGACGATTTACCGACTGCTGCTGGTGTACACCGATTTACGTGGCAGTTTGATACATGAAAGAATTAATGTCCTGGAATTGGCGATTACATTAGGCTGCAATATTTTCAATGCTTAGGATGTTTTTTTTAACAATCCTTACAACAGTGCAATTAAACAAAAGTTGGTTTAGAGATTATAGTTTGGATGACGTGGAAAGACAAGGACATTTTTGTTAACAAAAATATGAGCTATTCAGAAACAAAAAAACACATCAAAACGTATTGTAGACTTTATTAAACGTCGCCCTTAAGGCGGTACCCCCACCGAAAGTGGCGCCGCGTTGAATTTTATTTAATATCGTAATTCTACTTCACAATTTTAATAAAACTAAACGTGGAATTTTTAGAGCCCATAGTCTAGTATTTTTAGACGGTATCATTACATTCCCTCGTAGTCACTGCTAGAAGTAGATAGCAAAACTGCTAAAAGTGGCCGTTTTTGACACATTTGCTATCTACTTCTACGAATGACTATGACGAGATGTAGCGATACCTTCTAAAAATACAAGAAAATGGGCTCTAAAAATTACACGTTTAGTTTTATTAAAATTGTGAATTAGAATTACGATATTAAATAAAATTCAACGCGGCGCCACTTTCGGTGGGGGTACCGCCTTCTGGCAGTTTTGTAGAATGTCACTCGACAATTTTGATACACGATTTGTTGAATGAACACTACAGCGAAAATCTGCACCCCGTCTCTTTGGTTTGGAAGTGTCGGTACGTATAGTCAGGTCATTTTACTCTCTACTCCTGAAAGAATATATTTTCTTATCGAAAGTCACGGGCAAGTGTCGTCGGCATCAACATCGACTTCATTTGACAGATGGATGTGACATATTGCTCTTAGTCTTCGGTAAGTTTTCATTTATGTCAAAAAGAAACAGCAATGTGTCACATCCATCTGTCAAATAAAGCCGATTTCGATGCCGACGCCACTTGCGCGGTACGACCCCAGTTTCAGCAAATAGCTCTACTTATCATCTCAGATTCGCTAAACAGTAAATCTTTCGACAATTGTGTGTATGTCGAGAATTTAATAATGATGACGCAGCATATAAGCGCGTACATTATCTCCGAAATATAATAATGCTAGCATTCGTTTATGACTTGAATCCGGATGGCGAGTTGGCGGGTCGCCAGCCAGCTATGTGCTTCCCATTGGACTCTCTTTATTAGTTTTTGATTAACCATTATTGTACTTAAATTGTATAACAAACGTCATAGTGGATTATTATTGAGATAAGTCTTGTTCTTATTATGGGTCGTTGGGTTTAGCAATTTCGGTATTATTTCGACGTTGAAAATGCTTAGTTAGAGAATTTATGAGAAAGCAGTTTCATATATTGACTTACGTTCTGAAAATAGTACATACTAAAATGTGGATTTGCAACTGTTCTGCGATGAGTTTTCCTACATACACGTATGATTTACTACATAATAAAGACTCTCTTATTTTGAACCGAGTTTCAAGAAGGAGGAGGTTCTCAATTCCGCCGGTTTTTTTTTTATCCATATCTGTTTGCCACCGAGCTTTCACCGATTGCATTTCTACTACTCATTTCATACATTATTATAAATCTCTTTTACCATATAGGATTAGTAGTGCTTACTCCAGTTTTTTTTCACGATCAGAATAAACGTTGAAAACATCATTGTAACTGAAAATTATGTCTGACAGCGGTTTCTAATAAAAATTCATGTTGCGATTCTGCAAGGCACGAGATGTGAATCAAGTTAGAGGAGCGAAGTGGGCCGCGAGCCGTGATCCAGTTAGAGGCGAGGCTCTGATTCAATTCCACCAAGCCAATTAATCAGACATGCGTCGAGGTAACGTGATTCTCAGTTTTAATTCAATGGATACATGCGGCGCTCTAGGCGGCTACACTGGTTTTTAACTAGTTCCATTTCCATCGGTTATGTAATTGCATCTTTCAAAGTCTTAAGACGCATACATTTTCTGTTATTTTTAACATAATCTTGTAAGGTTTTAGATTAGATAAGTATAGAACCCTGAATTGAACCCTGTGGCACTACAGACTCTAAGTTATATCAGCCGCACGACACTCACTGCTGGGTAACCTCCAAAGTTCTCCATTACGTTCAGTCCTGCACTGCCCACCGAGCGGACCAGATCGTCGGTCCACCTTATCAGGGGTCTACCCATGGAGCATCGTGCTGTGCGTGGTTGCTATTCCAGAACCGCCCCGCCCCAACGGCCATCTGTTCTTTTGCTATGTATTGTATTGAACTCTAATTAAATCCCAGCAAGCTAAAAGCTAATTTATCAGAGATGCGTCCAGGTAACGTGATTCTAAGTTTTGATTGAAGGATCCATGCGGCGCTCTAACCGGCTTCACTGTTTTTAATTAGTTTCATTTCATAGTGTATTTTTATTATTTTTAACTTAATTTTGTAAGGTTTTTAATCACAGAACAAGGAAAAGTGTGATTTTGACTGAAGAGCATAATATAAATATAGCTATGTACCTATTAGATAAAGTATAGGACTTCTTATTGGACCCTGTGGCACTTCAGAGTCCAACAAGTCGTCATTGTATTGAGTTTCAATTAAATCTCACCAAGCCAAAAGCTAAATAATCAGACAGACGATGTAACGCGATTGTCAGTTTTGATTCAATATGCGGCACTCAAACCGATCACTTGAGGTTAATTAGTACCATTGGTTTTGTCACAAGCTTCCTCTTTTTATGGGTTTTATAGAACTGATTGCTATTGGAGGAACTTTTTGATATTCCAATGTTGTTACTTCGCAACGACGGTGTTCGAACCTACAATCACACCCGTTGTTGTTGATGCGGCTCTGTGCGAATGGATGCGATTTAGTATTATAGGTACCTTCTGACACTGGCAGCACTGGCACAGCAGAAGGAATTTCTGCTCAGTGAATAAGTGCTTTAGCTACTTATTTCCGAATCAGACCGTCTTTTTATCTCTCTTCTTAATTTATTATATTTTGTTGTCCACAGTGACGAGACACGGGAGATAGACGGACGTTTGCGTTCCGAGTCAGGGGATGCAGACTCCGTGTACCACGTACGGGGGGCCTTACACGACGGCCGGTGGGGCGTAAACCAGGTAACGTAGTCTTCTTCAGAATACATACGCTTAGTTGCACCAGATAACTTAAAAGTTTTATGGTTGTCAAAGCTGTCAAACCCTATACATTTTCACACTTTTAAAGTTATAGTTATCATTGAAATTAGATGGTGCCATCCGACCGTAGAGTTATAACGTCATCATTTATGACTTCTTGGTATTGTAATTCTTCAATACTTGTACAAAGTTATTATTTTTGACTCAAAACCATTTGTAGAACTCATCATTACGAATAACTCTTTGTATGGGAGCAACCCTGAAATCAAGCAAGAATACTGTTATGAATCTGTGTAGAGAGGAATGCACTCTAGGTAGTCTGTGGCACTCTAGATTTTCTGTGGAACCGATCGATATTTTTTACAAATCGACTTGACAAAATCAAAAAGTAAATGGACGCTCAAAATTAAGACGCAGTTTGTATTTATTTATCGAACCGGCTGAATATAACGAAAACGGCGGATAGCGATCCGCCACAAATACTTACAGCTTTTTCATACAACATTTTATTCGATTAAACTCTACTAAAATGTATGAAACAACTGTATATTTTTCTCGGTTTTGGGGTTGCGCCAAAGTCCAATCTAATATCCAATTTAATATTTCGAAACAGGCCGGTATCATATTTAAATCGTGTTCATGTTTACAGAATCTGAAAATTGGATCACGAAATTGAATACGATCGGATTTCCGGCTTTCCTCATATCTGTACAATAATCGATGCGTATGGAAAAGAAAGAGTCTCTTATCTCTCTCTTCTCTCTCTTGTTGTTGAGGATTAGTAGCCACCACTGGTGTCAGAGTTTATCAAGCCGCCTATAATGCCGCCTATAATATTATAAATCACAAATAAATGAACGTAAACTTGAGGACAATTTATTTTGCATTGACTTTGACCCACTTTGCAATTCTGATGACGCGGATGAGTGCATGTCGTATTTTATAAACAAAGTTCGTCAAGCAATATCAAGAAGCACGATGTACACACGGTCGAGTAATAAAAAATATAATATTAAGCCATGGATCACACCAGGGCTTATTCGTTGTGTGAGGCATAGGGATAAATTACACATGAAGGCCATTTAGTTTTTTCTAGATCTCAAAATGGCTTTAGACCGAAATTATCGACTGCCGATGCTGTGCATCAGTTAACTAACTATTTAGTTCAAGAACAAGACAAGGGTAACAAGACTTTGGGAATATTTCTCGACCTAGCAAAAACTTTAAATACCGTTTCTGTACCCATTCTATTGCTGAAACTTGAATCACTAGGTATAAGAGGCACCCAGCTTAAATTATTAACAAGTTACTATACGAGCGTTCACAATGTGTTAAAATAAACGATGTTATCAGCTCTGATTTGATGAATACTACCCATGGAGTTCCCCAAGGAAGTATATTAGGCCCTACTCTATTTTTAGTTTACATTAATGACCTTTGTAATCGTAAATTGCATGGTGGAAAAATCATGTCATATGCTGACGACACTGCTCTACTTTTTTCCGCAAGCTCGGAAGAAGAGGTATATGAATATACGCAACGAGGCTTCAATGTAGTAAATAATTGGTTACAGCAACATCTACCAACATTAAACGCTGACAAAACAAAGTATATATATTAATCTAATATTAAATATAAAACTATCTTAACTAACCCAAAATTGCATGCCCACCGTTGTAAGGACCCTGTTAATCACCGTTGCACTTGCCCAGGCATAGGTATTGCTAACAATTTGAAGTATTTGGGGGGTCATTATTGACGAAAACCTTTCATTTAAGCCTCATATTGAAGCTTTATATGGCAGAATACGTAAATTAATATATATATTCTAAAAACTTCGCACTGTTGCAGATTACGCACTAATACGGCAAGTCTATCTCGCCCTAGGTCAATCAATAATAAATTACTGCATTACGTCATGGGTTGGCACGTCTAAAACTTCATTGTTAACAATGGAAAGAGCCCAAAGGGCGGTTCTAAAAGTTGCTACTTTCCGGCCGTACTCTACTCAACTAAGCTTCTATATAAGAATTGTAATGTACTAACCGTTAGACAATTATCTATATTGAGCACTATCCTTAAACAGCACACTGCACTTCCCTACAACACTGAAATTACCAACAAAAGACGAAAAGATAGAGTTTGCCCACAAAATACGGGAATGAAATCTGCATTCTCTTCCAGCTTCTTCATGTTTCTAAGGCCTTTGCTTTATAATAGATATAATGCCAAATTTGGTATTTATTCTATTAATTATCACAGCACAAGGAGCATTCTGTATGCAGCTCATCAAAATATGTCCTACGAAGACACAGAGAAATTATTGCTTGTGATTAAATCATAAAAAGTTTTAAGTACCTATGAAATTTATTTTAATAAGTTAAGTGTATAATTTATATAGTAGTATGTTTGTTAATCATAATCTTGTTAATTCATTATATTGTATTGGGTTGTTTAATTTAAGTATAATGTAAGTCCTTTTTGCCTGAAGCACAGGGTATTTCTAGTTCAGGCTGATTATATAATTATAGTTTTCGTAAAAAATTCTAGGCTATAAGTTTTTAACACTGTAATGTTTTGATTATTTAATAAATGATTTATTTATTTATTATTATTTATTTATTTAATGCCTCCGATTTGGCTAAACAACTGTTATGAGTTGAGAACAGCCGGGATAGACGGTTTACCGTTTCTCAGAGTTTCTTATTGATTATGCATCCTACTACACGACCAAGACAATAGACGCATGACAGGAATGCGGTTTTGCACTTTTGGCACCTGCAGCTCACTTCTATCACCGTACTTCTCTTATTATCTTATTTATTATCGCTACAGTGATTAACTGTAGGATTACCGTTTCTTAAAATGTGATCTCAGTGATGAGGATTCCAAGAGAGGCTCGCTTCCATCTTCAGCCTTATCAATACTTAACATCAGGTATGATATGGTCAAGTGGGGCTTTCAGCTGGTTCCGCGGAATGCCTTTGCGGTGCAGTCCAAACGATGGACCACCTAACTACGTGCCCTGCGTGTCCTGACACCTGCACGCAGGAGGATCTCATGACAGCAACCGACAAGGCTGTCAAAGTGGCTGAATTCTGGGCCTCAATACTGCCAGCGACACGCTAAGAAGAAGAAGGCTAACACCCATATTCTAAGTCGTTCCTCCAAAACTTACTCGTCCTCGACTTTACGAAACCTCATTGAAAACCTCTTAAAAAACTCCTCGAAATCGGTATTCTAAGTCATAACTCCGTAGGGACCTGGAGGAACCAAAGAGTACGTAGCCACTCCGTGTTAGGCCTAGCGCACACTACCATTTTTACCCACGACGAGGTTGAGTGGAGTGTAAAAAGTTTTGGAGGAACGACTTAGAATATGGGGGTAAGATTATCCCCGTTGTTCATTAAAAAATTGGTTTATAGTTAGATTTCTTAAGTATTTTTTAGCTATCATGCGCATAATTGTCTTGGTCAGATAGTACTTAATATTATAAATGCGAAAGTTTGTAAGTATGTTTGGATGTTTGTTAATCTTTCACGCAAAAACTTCTCAACGGGCAAACAAATAGTAAATAGCCTGGATTAAAACAAAGAATACTTTTTATCCCGACATTCCCACGGACACGGAACCAAGCGGGAGAAACCGCGAGCTGCCGCTGGTATACCATAAGTTTACTTCTCATTCTAGGGACAAAAATGTCAGTAGTTTATTGCTCAATTTCCTTAGTTCATATTTATTGTTGCAACAATATTTAACAACACATTATCCGTTGTCATAAATCAAATCAAATTAATTCAATATCATTTATTCAGTCTAGGCTGTTACAAGCACTTATGAACGTCAAAGAAGCTACGCCATCGGTTCAGAAACCCTACGGCGGGAGACCTTGTAACGAGAAGAACCGGCAAGAAACTCGTCAAGAGCTATTTTTTTCTCCCTGTTTTATTTCATACAGAGTCGTCAAATTTAAAAGTGAGCTTAATATATCAGTAAGGTATATTAACAAAAGAAAATACTAATTATAATATTACATTTTATGGTTATCCTAACCGTATCCTAACCTAACCATAGTTACAAAAGGCTACTAAATCAGGTAAAGCGCTTTTCAGACTACGCTATAATATAATAGCATATAGCTTATAGCTCATAGCACAACGATATCGCTCACCATACATTTACTAAGATAGCGTATAGTAAGCGAATAATATATATTATAGCTAAGTGTGAACGTGTTCTAAGTAGTCTGAAAAGCGCTTAACCATTATACAGCATTTTGCATCGCACCCAACTCAGCAGAAGAATAACTGCCAAAAGTTGCCGAGTGCGCTGAAATTCAGTTTAACTCGTTTTATGAAGCGACGTTACTTTTGAATGCAGCGCTAAATCTTTGAAGTTATTGTCCAACTTTTGTTTCAAATTAGTGTTGGTGGAACCTGTAGTTTTAAGTGTATTTTCTGGGAAACAAGTTGATCGGTGAATACTTGCTTTTTATGTTTTAATTCGAGTGTTTATTTCGATCAGAACTTTAGCGATAAAAAATGACAAAATGGTATTTTTATGCTCTTACTTTATTCGTATAAGCTTTTTATTAACGAGCTTTAAGTATCAATTTAAAATAAATGACCACATTTAGAGAAGTTATAGAAAATAAATTATAAGGCAGTTCAGATTTATATATTATTTCAACCTATTGAAGAAATAATTTTTCACAGAATATTAGTCTGTGGGAAAAATGTATTTATGATAATGATTATGATTTTTGTAACTTGTTTTATGTGTGTTTACAAAAGATTGGTTTCAATTCTTGTCCGAGTTGGAGACTAGTTGGTCTTTTCTCCTTTTTTGAGTAACATTTTGAAGACCAAATATGTTTGATTAACATGACTCTTATATGTAACGTTAGATAATAACTGTCCAAAAAATTTTATAAAAAAAATCAAACCGACTTCAATAAGTAAAAAATAAAACTTTTGGAGTCGGTGCGAGCCAAAGCATTCTACATTGCACTTCTATTAACTATATATTTTTTGGCCTTAGCTAACTAGCACCGACTCCAAAAGTTTTATTTTTTACTTTTTGAAGTCCAAACCGACTTCAAAAAGTAAAAAATAAAACTTTTTAATAATTTTTTTTTTATAAAATGTTTTTATTTCAGATTTTTTTGTTACATTATGTGCCGTTACTTACACTAAAAATCAGCCCATACACAACAATGATGTCATCTAGGTATACGACTACTTGCCAAAAGGTGATTAATATTTTTCAGGATTATGAAAAAACTACTAGCCAGATCTTCGTAAAAATTATATGGGACCACACATAAACCATTTTCTTTCAGATAAAAAAAGAATTATAAAAATCTGTTAACAACTGGCGAAGTAATGGTAGAACATACATAAAAAAAAATAAAAAAAAAATACAGTCGACTTGAGAACATCCTCCTTTTTTTGAAGTCGGTTAAAAATACTAGATTTATCTAAAGAAATGCTTAACATCGATCTATCTTTATTATTTACTAGCGGCCGCCCGCGGTTTTACCCGCGTGGTTCCCGTTCCCGTGAGAATATCGGGATAAATAGTAGACTATGTGTTAGTCCACTACTTGAAGTCCCTACATACCAAATTTCATCAAAATCCGTTCAGTAATTTTTGCGTGAAAGAGGAACAAACAAACTGACATACTTTCGCATTTCCAATATTAGTAGGACGTTGACTAGATTGATTAATTATTATTTGATAAAATCAGGCGTTACTTGGCGGAAATCCATATCTTAGTAGAAAACGAAAAATATGTCGCGTAATTCCGGAAGAAAAAATGCAGATTTAGCCCAGTGACACACCTTGCACCTTCACCGACTACTCTACACGTGTTTCGCCCACACACGGAGAATCCTCAGGAGTTGTTAGACCGTGCCAATCTCAGCACCGAACTCGGTGACTGACTCATTTTTCGTTTTGATTAATTATTATTGACGGAAGCTCAACAGTTAATTAAATTTAATTAATATGAGGCATGTGGTTACATCACTTAACTCAATTTTGAAAACTAATTTTCCTGCATGTTGACGTATGCATCCATGTAAGTCAAAGAAAGACATTAAGCTTTGCGACGACGATGAAATCAAAATTTATTTTACAATATGTAACGTTAGATAATAACTGTCCAAAAACATTTTATAAAAAAAATCAAACCGACTTCAATAAGTAAAAAATAAAACTTTTGGAGTCGGTGCGAGCCAAAGCATTCTACATTGCACTTCTATTAACTATATATTTTTTGGCCTTAGCTAACTAGCACCGACGCCAAAAGTTTTATTTTTTACTTTTTGAAGTCCAAACCGACTTCAAAAAGTAAAAAATAAAACTTTTTAATAATTTTTTTTTTATAAAATGTTTTTATTTCAGATTTTTTTGTTACATTATGTGCCGTTACTTACACTAAAAATCAGCCCATACACAACAATGATGTCATCTAGGTATACGACTACTTGCCAAAAGGTGATTAATATTTTTCAGGATTATGAAAAAACTACTAGCCAGATCTTCGTAAAAATTATATGGGACCACACATAAACCATTTTCTTTCAGATAAAAAAAGAATTATAAAAATCTGTTAACAACTGGCGAAGTAATGGTAGAACATACATAAAAAAAAATATAAAAAAAATACAGTCGACTTGAGAACATCCTCCTTTTTTTGAAGTCGGTTAAAAATACTAGATTTATCTAAAGAAATGCTTAACATCGATCTATCTTTATTATTTACTAGCGGCCGCCCGCGGTTTTACCCGCGTGGTTCCCGTTCCCGTGAGAATATCGGGATAAATAGTAGACTATGTGTTAGTCCACTACTTGAAGTCCCTACATACCAAATTTCATCAAAATCCGTTCAGTAATTTTTGCGTGAAAGAGGAACAAACAAACTGACATACTTTCGCATTTCCAATATTAGTAGGACGTTGACTAGATTGATTAATTATTATTTGATAAAATCAGGCGTTACTTGGCGGAAATCCATATCTTAGTAGAAAACGAAAAATATGTCGCGTAATTCCGGAAGAAAAAATGCAGATTTAGCCCAGTGACACACCTTGCACCTTCACCGACTACTCTACACGTGTTTCGCCCACACACGGAGAATCCTCAGGAGTTGTTAGACCGTGCCAATCTCAGCACCGAACTCGGTGACTGACTCATTTTTCGTTTTGATTAATTATTATTGACGGAAGCTCAACAGTTAATTAAATTTAATTAATATGAGGCATGTGGTTACATCACTTAACTCAATTTTGAAAACTAATTTTCCTGCATGTTGACGTATGCATCCATGTAAGTCAAAGAAAGACATTAAGCTTTGCGACGACGATGAAATCAAAATTTATTTTACAACTAGCTTCCCGTGGCAATATAGGGATAAAAAGTAGCTTTCGTTACTCTCCATCCCTTCAACTACCTCTATGACAAAAATCAAGTCGATTTGTTGCTTAGTTGAGGTGTCAAGGAAGGATAAACAAACACACTTTCGCATTTATAATATTTAATTACACACAAACATAGATAAATTGGTACAAACAAATAAATTAATAATAAACATATAAGCATACTACACACCTTATACTAACTATAACAAGAAAACGCCGTTCAACTCGTAGCTGCGTGGCATAGTACGGATAACAGTGGCGCTGTTGCCCCGCTGAAAACATAGATTCAGCCGCTGGGCAAGATAGGCACCAGCTCTCAGGTCTCCTGAGGCGTGGACCAGTCTTGTGGAAATATCTTTCATATTGTCTCTACTGCAAGCGCCGCAAACTCGTGGCTTACTGAGAGCGACGCATATTTGCGGCGCTTGAGGAATTGAGCTTGCTCCGCCGCGGCTCCAGCTCTTGAGGACGTACCACGTATATGGGGAAGGACCTAAGGTCTCTACACAGGTTGCATCCCATACCAAGGTCGCCCCAAGCACCAAGGCACTAACGTCGCACCATCGAGACTTTTACCATCATCCCTGAATAAACCACAAGGTTCCAGAGATGATGGGATCGAAACAGTGCCGTGGGCACGCTTGACTAAATCGTTAATCGCACTATGCCGATAGGTGCGACCTATATATTAGTTGGGTCAATATCAGATTTCGTCTGAAATTTTCTAATTTCTATGGCGCATATTATTTAATATGTTCAATTAATGAGATAACATACCTTGTAAACGACTTAATTCCACGTATAAATATGTTATTTCTCCTTAAATAACATCAGGAGTTTTAAGTTTTAATATTTTGAAAATTACATTGCCAAAGAGATTAGAAAAATGCAAAACTCGCGCCAAAGATATTAGAATAATGTGCCATACAAATGATGTTTGTATAAGTTTAATTCAGTTTTTTTATTGATTTAATATAAATCAGATATGATTAAATAAAATGGTATATATTTTGACTTAAGTGTTTATTAAAAATGAGGTACGACATATTTTTTTAATCTAAGATCTGAATCTCACTTGTATTAAATTGTGTATCAACTTGTATTAAAAACAATCGAGAAAGCATTACCATTACAAAAATACATTAATTATTTACTACACTAGAAGCTTATTTACATATAAACCAAGAAAAAGAATTACTTAAGTTTTAGTTTAGTTTGCAGCGAGATTCATCTTTATTTTTTCTATTGTTGATTATGTAGAAATATATAGGAAATATAATGAACAGAATGCACCCTAAAATACACAATAAAGTTAATTAAAGCTCATTAAAGCAAGAATTTTCAACCATATCCTAATTATTTTGGCTAAAACCTAATTTCTTTGGAACTCAATGCCAAAATATTCTTTCGAAACACGTTGAACTTTTTCACAGATCTGTACTTGTCGGGAGTTAGATCTCAAACTAAACGGAGCAGGGGCTTTAGTTAGGGATTGTCCACGTAACATGATGGCATTATGGGAGACTGCACATATAAGCCATAGAAATGAATTGTTTTTGGGCTGGACAAAATTGAATTAACAACAACTTTTGATTAGATGACCAAAAAAAAATTTATAAAGCTACATATAGTTCAATATTCCTAAATATAGGAAAACCAGTTTAATAGGAGAATTTAGGAAAAAAGTAAAAAAAAATAGGCGTGTCAAAAACAGAATACAGTGAAGGACGCGCCAAGGAGCTTAGATATTTGACATTTGATATTTTTTATAAATATCTTCTATTTGAAAAACTGACATTTTTATTAATATCAATACACTAGTATTGCCATTAATAAAAATATCAGTTTTTGAATGCTAATTCAGAATGAACTTCAACCAAAATAAAACTTGACCTCAAAAGTGGTTGTTTTCTAGTATATTTTCTTATTTATATTTATTCACCACATAATTTTCGAAGTTAACATGGGTGAACAAATGCAAAACACGAAATCTGATATTCACCCAGTTAGGATAAGAATTAGGATTAGGATACTGGAAACTTCGAAATTTAGTAAAACTGAGTGTTTACACTTTTTTGTTGTTAGTATTTTATTGTAATTAATAATTTAATCATTATTTAAGAGAAGCGGAATCGAGCCCACATCAGGATCGAAGATATGCAAATAACAAAAAAGTACTAAAATAACAGATTTTTGACGTCGTCGATTCGATCCTAACGTAAAATCGATTCCGTCCAGAGTAAGGGGGCAGATAAATGATTCATTGACTTGAAAAAAATCTGTTTAACAACTAAGACATTTTAATAAACAAACGTTCTTAACTTAGGAAGTTTCAAGCTAAATAAAAATGGCCAACTTATCATTTTAAGAACACAATCTTCCAATATTCGAAACGCTATCATAAATAATCTATCACTTTGCACATTCGTTTTGGCGTTTTGGAGGGTTCACATCGGAAATAGCAGCCAATGCATAATACCGTCCAGTTTCCTACTACACTAGAATCTGTTGTTCCGGCTTTATGACCTTGGGATAGAGTCGTTTTCTAAACGGATCAAAATACACTGTACAGGCCTTTTGGACAAGTGCCAAGTCATACAGCTATATCAGGTTATTTGGCACAGAGGTCCAAACTAACAACTGAAAATCCAGAACCTTTATTTTATGCGATCGTACTTGCATTTAATTAAATAATTAATAGAATTCATAAGGGGATAAACTGAGATTTTAATTAACAAACTGGAGGCGAACCGAGATTGGTACAATTACTGAGATTAGTTACGGAATGAGCTAATTGAGGGCAAGTGCTTCGCAATATTGAAGCTGTTAATTTAATCAGCTTAATGCGAAGGTGACTTCAAAGGTAGATAATGCTAAAACTTGCTAAGCAGTTAAATTGAATCGCTTTAGCCTAAAGTATATGATTAGTACTTACTCTTCACAGACCTATATCGAGATAGACAAAAAGAGCGCTTCAAACTGTATGACAACCTAGCGTGTCGAGGTTTTTGTACCTAAGATGACGTCACGAGCGAGATTTAGTGATGTGGAAATGTTATTGACGAGCTCTTGCAAGAAAGCACTGCACAATTAACCATTTTAGTTTCTGAGTGACGCATGTTTTCATGGCAATGGTCTCAAACGGACTAACTTAGGTCGTAAAACTTTGACCGTGGATCAAACTTTTGACACGCAAGGTAGGTACACTTTTACCGTCTACCTCGATAGGTAATAGGTCTGTGCTACTGTTATCATTTTATAAGGATGAATAGCAACTAAATTGCACTTTCCTCGATGAAGTTTTCAGCTTCAGAGTTCCATGAACTAGACAAAAGAGGATAGGGTTTGTAACACCTGTTCATTCAAGTAATAGTAGTATTTTGAGAAGCGTTCTGTATTTTTTTAACAAATTCAAGTAAATTAAAATACTGAATTTAATTTCAGGGAAGAATGATCTGATTTTATCCCAACTAATTCGGGCTCAGAGCTGTACGTCTTTCTATTCTGCCAGCTGTTATCTCCTTTTGTCATTACCGCGTACTTGACTCTCGTACTAGAGAGTTTAAAGATATAACAGGAGTACATCTCCCGCATTTCTCATTGCGTGCGTTTTCATAATCGTAATCATAAAAATAAAAGTAAAATCAGAAATAATTGCTTACGAAAATGCCAACACAAATTATAATTACATTTGCACTACGAAAATCACTGCTAGTGCAAGCGGCATAATGACGCGCTCAAGGTCAAGGTCAAGTGTAAAGCCGGACGTGCTTTTGAAAGAACTTACCGCCTCCTTGTGTTCTGTGATATTTATCTTTTCTGTGGTTTTCACCTCCTCCATTCATGTTCGTGATCCTTTCATCGTGTTCGCTTAGAAATTCGGTGAATCCTCAGGAAACATAAACTACGAATATCTGTGTGCTTTTCATTCAAGTCCGTTTGCGCTTTTCAGATTTATATATAACATCAATCAAAGTGGGAATACAACTATTTCTACATTTTTTCTCGCAGTCCGGCTCAGCGCGACGCCAAAAACGCGGCTGGGCAGCGGTGCGGGCGTGGTGTGTTGCGTGGTGGCACTCCGGTCGTGAAGACCTGGAAGACACTGAACCTGAAGAGGAACCTTCCGACCCAGGCTACGCTACTCCCGTGTCCGTTGAGACGCCTCTGCAGAGTTCTGTTTCCAGGTAAATCATAGTAGACCAAGAGTGCGTAGTGCGGGTTCAGGTTGTAATGTGGTCGATAGGACCTGGAAGACACCGATCCTAAATTCTCTTCAGGAACCTTCCGACCCAGGCTACGCTGCTCCCGTGTCCTTTGAGACGCCTATGCCATGTAAATGACAGTAGAACAAGTAGAGATTATAAATATTGAACAATGGTAAGTACTTGGGCTACTGGCGTGGTTCATTTCATATTGGCACTCCAATCACAAGGACCTGGAAGTTATTATAACATTACAAACAGACAACAACGAGCCAAACTTCAATGATTTATTTGAATATACTAATGCTAGCCAGCTATAGAGTCACCATACCTATCCATCTTTTTAATCCTAATACTTAATATCATAAAAAGATAATCATTACACAGACCCGGTACCATTTATGGCTTTCAAAGGTTAAGGCTGATAAATTTATGTATATTATATGATGTTTAATAAGTATTCAAAGAGTTATGTGAGACCCTGCCGCAAAGTTCTGACTTGCAAGTAAATAATTGAGTTATAACCTTTTCCGAAGAAAATCCTTACGAAAGAAGTTTCAGCATCTTTTTCGAGGTTGCTATAAAGTTCCTTGTAACTAAGTTACATAATAACATTTTCGCAGAAATAGTCTTCGCAGGCGTTATAGTGTAATTAAATTAAAAGAAATATAAATAATGGTTCACTTCGGAACAGTTCACAGTTTACCTTCTAGGAACTTTCATAATCCAGACGATGAATGGCTTCAGGTTTCTTGGAAATTCAGTCATACTTATTGTATTAGTCATTCTCGTTATTGCGGTCATCTCAAATTCCAAGAATATTCGTCTATGTAAGGTTGTAAAATGAATATGTTATGACATTTATAGTAATGATTTGGTTTTTCCACAGATGTACGTCATTGAACGTCATCAGGGATCCGTATGCTGCTAGAGGAGGTTCAGGTGGATCATCAGGCCCTGACGGAGGTACATCTCCTCTTCGCAGGACCTACGAACCACCTCTGGGCTCAATGCCCGCCGCTCGAGATAGCCGCTCTCTTCCACCTAACACAAGAATCAACACTACTACCTCACCAGCTCCAAAATCAGCATCCGCTGACTCAGTCTACACAATAGTCATTAGACTTCCCGATGCGGATTCAGATAGAGCCACAATAAAAATGATCACCGAAGAATCACCACCTTCGAACACAAGAACACACTATAGACCGCCTAATAGAGGTGATTCAGAGCTCAATCTACATCCAGCTGGGCACCCAGCATTAACGAGACGAACATCTCACATACAAGATGTCAGAATACCGCTCAACGCTAAAATAATACCGAAACAATTAGCTTCAAAAGGTATAACTTCTAAACAGCCGAAGAAGAAAAAGACCCAAGAGAAG
Source organism: Chrysoteuchia culmella (assembly GCA_910589605.1). Lineage (NCBI taxonomy): Eukaryota > Metazoa > Arthropoda > Insecta > Lepidoptera > Crambidae > Chrysoteuchia > Chrysoteuchia culmella. Next base: position 18,285,012 of record OU342653.1, read on the forward strand.
AAGCAAGAAACAAAAGCTGCGAAGACGTTATCAGCTATTCTGCTATCGTTTATAATAACATGGACGCCTTACAACATCCTCGTGCTGCTGAAACCTCTAACAGCATGCACGAAGTGTATACCAGACGAACTTTGGTCTTTTTTCTACGCCTTGTGCTATATTAACTCCACCATAAACCCAGTATGTTACGCGTTGTGCAATGCTACGTTTAGAAGAACATATGTAAGAATTCTGTCTTGTAAATGGCACAACAGAAATAGGGAGGCGATGACTAGGGGAGTTTATAATTAATGTTTTGATATAAAATATAATGTGGATGAAGAGCTTTTAGATGGCATGCGGTTGGTGTGGAATTGCTATCAATAATTGGTAAGAATTGGTACTGATTTATGGATTGATTTTGAGGTATCAGAATGAATATTGCCCAATTTTGGTACCTAATAGTAGAGGTGTAATCGTACCGAGTTCATACATTGGCCGATAAAATGATGCGAAGTTATTTCGTTGTTCCTTATTAATATAAAGAAATGAAAAAGCAGCAGCAAAGAAATGAATGGTACAAATGATGTAAAATTGCCTTTTTATGTGTGTACTTGAATGTCTCTCTTGAAGTATTTCTCAGCTTTAATCCGTTTTATGCGATCTTTCATCAGTATGCTCTCGGTAATTGCATTAATTGTCTACAAAATACTTTCTTTAAAATAAAATATAAATCATGGAGTAAAATATTGATATTAAATTGTTGTGGTAAAACCTACAATCCGTCAAGTACTTTTTTCCGTTAAGAAGCAATCGATACGTAGTCTTTTGTTTCCATTTGTGAGTTAATCATCCCGTCCATTGTAGGAGTATCATTTGTAGGTTTCGCATTTTGTGATATTTTCTTTAATATAGGTTGAGTACTTCCATTTGTTTCAACTCTTCTGTTTTAAGAAGATTACAATTTATTGATTAATAAAATCAACAAAACTAAGAGATCTTTTAAATGCCCAAATATGTTAAGAGTGATTTTAGTATTTAGAGCGAAAATGCTGAAAATAGACGATTATTAAAATGTCGGTAGTAACTCTAGTTTTTATTGTGGTAAAGTCGTAATTTCCGTAGTCGAAAATTTCTCTACGTGGTGTTCTGATAAGGTTGAGCTTGTAGGGTAAAATGACGAATTTAGAGCAGAAGTCGTTAATTTAATTTCTTATACCCCTCGTTCGGCCGTTGAGGTTACATCCACATAGAAATAATCAACCCTCGGTGACAAGGCACAAAACAAAAGCCGCAAAGCTGGACTATGAAGCTAATTCAAATTCTTTAAAAAGCTTTATCGATGTTATGATTCTAAGGATAATTTAACATGACGAATATTCAATTCGCAAGGGGATCTGATTCGGTACGACCGCGTTAGATAGAGTCAAAGGTGATAATGAAAGAGAGAGCCTGAGCCAATGACTTCTAGGTGATATCCAACGACGCGTGATTTCACGGGTCAATAGTTTTCAAGCGAGTACTGTGAATACTTAAAGATTATGTACCTACACGTATACAGGAGGAACTTCGCGGTCGTTCAGTAGAGTTTTTGGGAAAAGTTTTTTCGAAAAATAATAAGGATAAAGAAAAATTCAAACTAAAAAATGGTATATTATTTGAGGTATAAACGTTTTCTATAGAGCTAATACTTTTTGAAATGACGCTCTGTAAAAAACTTCTACTGGTCTACCGGACTTCCTCGATTGTACAGCACTGTACTGCCCGTCATTTAATGCATTAGGGACGCACACACTGAAGGTTCCCACATAACAGTCACAGTATAAATAGTAACAAGCAGTATTTTAACGCAGACCTCCGCATACTATTACACCTAGCGGAGTAATATTACTTGCGCGACACTCGCGACTATCGTTTGCAACCTGTACTACCCTCTAGACACCCAGTAGCGGCGTGTGTCTGTGTGAGTGAGTCATTATGGCCGTTCTTAGGCAGTCAAAAGACTGTTTACATTGCGTAACAGTGCTTGCGTCGCTAGTGCAGTGCAGTGCAAAGTAGTCTTAATTTTTAATTCGAATTGCCTTCCCTGAAATCACGGACCGTAGGTATCATCTGTAACACTGATATGTGCAAGGGATCCATTGAAAATCTAAGCAATATAAAAACTGTGTATCTTCATGTGAAAAATACTAAATATACGTGACTAAGTTAGTAACGAAATAAATTATAATTTATAACTCTATAAAGTTTTTAATATACACCGCGTTTAAATGTGTCATTTTCTTTTCTTTCGCGATTTTGATGTATCGTAAGTTCCAGCGTTGATTTGATAGTAAATGAAAACATACAACGATTTCAATTGTTAGATGCCCTTAGTGTGCTGCCGGCTTAACTCACTCGTAGCAGTCTTGTACTGTGAGCTATCAAACGTTTTATATTAGAATAAAATAAATAAAAATGTGATTGTCACTTTTGTGATATTTTTTTGTGAGCACGAATCGCGAGTGAGTTAAACTCGGATTAGCGTTTAAACATCTCTTTTGACCTACCGAGACGGTTTTAGCATATATCTTTTGCGTTACAGTAGCGAAAGATATAAATTCGTATTAATTAAATTCTAAATTACGTACGTATTTTAAATTATTGTAAGATTAATAATATTGTAAATAAAACATTTAATTCCCAATATTTGTAAGTCTATGATATTTGTATTGGCATTATTATTAATAGTGATTATTAAAATATTACTGATATACAAGTAATAGGTGTGTATTTATATATCGTACTTATATGTAAAATATACATGAAATCTATGAGTGTCGTACAACGTTCCTTTTGTTGTGAATGAGGTTTTATTAACCTATTTATTAATATATGTATGTGTAGAGATAGTATATTATTATTATGATATATCAGGTATAATACTAAGCCCTAGTTTTGATTAATACCAACGATTTTATACTATTCAAGGAGGATTACGCATTTTAATGGATTCGCAGTATAAATGACGACTCAAATTATATGAAATAAAGAAGTTTATAATGGAGTGTGTATAAAATATATTTTTCATTAAATAATATCAAAGTGTATAATAAAGTATAATAGATAAATATATTTTGGTAAAATCGCTTTTCCTTTTTCAAGCCTTTTTCTTTCCTCTTGATAATTTCCAGTCTTTCCATTTAACATAGTAAAATGCGTAATTCTGCCCTATTTACCACTAATGTACCAATATACTGGAATTAATCATAAATACCAAAGTTGTCGCTACCACACATAGTGACCAAAGTGAGATTTTCTATTAATTTAATTATTATAAGAAAATTATGAGACACAATAATAACAAAAAAAAATCAAAGTCTTTTCAGCCAGTTACCTTGTTTAAATAAAGCTTTAAGTTTTCTTCGGATAACGGTGAAAAATAAAATTTTGTCTTTATCTTTTAAAACGTTCGACACAATGACAACAGATTTTTTTCTTTTTGGAGCCGTAATCGAAGAAGAACAATGCAGTTGAGACTACCTTAGCGAGTAATGCCTAGTTGTCTGCAGTCGGTTTGACATTTCTAGTGAAGTTAGCCACAATTTGTACTAGAAATGTCCATGGATGTGTTTACAATCAGTGTACTTCGGTTTGCTTCAACCCATAACAGTTTTAGTCTGAACTAACCTAAATTAAATGAAAAAAAAAACATATTTTAGTCTATGTGTGTATGCTAAAGAAGCTACGAAATAGGCCCACAAAGCCATGGTAATATTTTAAAGAAAAAACTATGATCATGATGATGACGATGAAATTTTAAATCGCAAATAGAAAAGCACTGATGTAAAACTAGACTTTGTTTAATCTCTACAGCGAACAACAGTTTCAACATAAAAACCTCTCTGTAAAGATAAAGCAATTTCTACTGCAGCATCCATCGGAACTCCGCCTCATAGCGTGCAATGCTCGCATCGCTCGCTATGTGCCGGTCCTAAGCCCGGACAAAGGAGGAAGGATACGCTACGGAAATATCACTTCGCCGGGTAATATTTCCTTAGCACCATAGGTTTAGATCCTCAAACGGACTGCAGACAGCTGGCGCTACGACGCCTTAAAATCATAGTGCTAGGGTGAGCGGAAAGGTTTAAGGGCTCTACTCTTCCCCTCATTCTACTTCCAGCACGTCTCAAGTCTGTTTAGGATAACTTTTAAAATCATGTACTATCACCACTCTTAGCATATTTTAATAGGATAATTGGTCGACCGAGGTTATGACCAGATTTTTTTAGTGAAAAATCTCTCGTAACCTTGGGCTCTAGTATTAAGTGTGATGGATTTTACAATCGTTAGTATGATATGATTAATTCCAGAAAATAAATCTTATTCCTGAACATTATTGTCGAAACGCACAGTAAATTAGTTTTAAATATATTTCTTTTTGTGAATCCTTTTTGTAGATTTTTAGTATTTATTTTTAAATAACTTATAGTGTCCATAAGTTTTTCTATATTTCAGTTTCGTTTCGAGGAAGACTTTGTTATTTTAGAGTTAATCTTATGTTGTTACGCGTTAATTTAATTACAATAATTTAAGTATCATGAATGCTTAATAACGTAAAACGCCAGGTGTCGGTTTGATATTTATGTGATATAATAGCCAATTTTGGATGACAAAGTCTTCTTGGTAAACGAAACTTTTACCTGTAGTCTATACTGTACATCGAAGTCAAAACATTCCTCGTTCGCTGCGCATGAATCGTATACTTTTAGGAAAAAAAATGCAATTCACGAAACCTGCTTCGAAGTCACTTCCTCTCTTTAATATCGTGAAAATGTGCTGAAATAGCTAGAGTAATCAATAAATTAGTATCCAAAGAAATACCAAAGAAGAGAACTCAAACCAAAATATTTACAAAATGTGTAATAAATTAGTCTAACTAGTGTCATATTTAAATTGTAACTGTAAATTTTACAGTTTTTAATTACTTCCAAATTTGAACAATTCAATGCTCAATTCTCGTACTTTAATTAAATGATTTCGCTTCATTCGTTGTAATTATAATGTTTTTCGATAATTACTGTGTAATTTAAATTATTTAGCATAATTTGTAGTCTTTAATACCGTGTGCATAGTTATATTTAAACTTGATTTATAAATTCTATCAGCTTTTATTAAATTATAATATTTATAGAGATCTCAAATATAACAAAATACATTCATCGTTTTTGACATTATATAGTTAAATTATATTTATGCATAATAGTCACAACGTCGTACCTGACTTTAACTGTTGTTTATTTGTATGAAATTTTATTTTATAGTTAGAGTTACTATCCTATTATAATAATATAAAATTACTACTAAAAACAGAGCTATTAAAAACAGTTTCATCTTGCAAAAATAATATTTGGGATGTCTATACATTTTGCTATCGAAACCATTGTGCGTAAAAATTTCATAGTCGTTTCTAAAAACATAATGTAATGACAAGGGAATAAAACGAACTGAATTATTTAACTAAAAGTATTGTCGTGTATTCATAGTATCGTAAAATAAAAAAGAATAAAGTCAAACATAATTAGGGGTCGGCAGATGTATTAAATTTAACCAAAGACAGTTGGAAAGGTTTCATAATTTTTCAAGCTGCAATCTCATTATAATTTATGCAGGGACCCAGAGATGCAATCGTTGCGGGTTCACTAATTCGTTTTTTTTCTAGTTTGCAATTTTATCTTATTGTGGCATCGTCTGATTTTGTAAAAGCTACATAATTTTGAGTTGTGCAGAATTTACAGAAAGGGTATATTTTATTTGTTTTACAGTAATGTTCCATTTCGTATATGCAATAAAACTTAATCAAAATCCAAAGTTCATAAATAAAGAAGATATTTTCTTGGTCATCTAAGAAAGAAATCTCAGAAGGTTTTAGTTTTTTTCCTCTATTTCGCATGTGTGTTTAATGTGTTATATTCAAGTGACCAATATCTTAGGTAAGACTAACTTGCTTCCATTGTAACCGCTAAAAAGAAACGAAGTGTCAAAATAAAGTGTCAAAAAAGTGTCAAAATGTCAGATTGTCGCAACATCAAATAATAGGTATTTATAATTACTGGGTATCAATGTACAAGTTTAGTAATTGACGATGTATTTATGAATAAATAAATAAATGTGTTTTTGTAAGTTATTTTAAAATTAATCCATGTTTTTGTATAACCAAAGACAATAAAAATTTAACTAAAAATGTATTAATTATTTTGATTTCCTGTCTTATTTGGTTGGTTTCTTTTTTACAGAATGGCGTGTGTTTACATTTGATTTAAGATTTCTGTTTTTATGGATAAATAATGAAACCTTAAAATATTGCTAATAACAACACCCTGTTTTCCTTATTCACGAATCCATATTGTTTCTGTTATGTCTTATACAAGAAAGGGATAATAACGATAGGAAATATCCGTGGTTTTCGTTTTTGTTATGGGTCTGTTAACAACCAGTGTTGAGCGCAGGCAAGTTGATTAGGAGCGAAGCGAAAAGATGTTTGTTCAGCAGCTTTTTTATACTGAGCCATTTGCAAACTACAGAGTTTTAGATCGAGTTCGTGCAAAGCGTTACGAACCTCTTTTCGTTTAGCTATGTCTACGCTTTCTTTGAAGACCGAAGTACTACAGTTCAATCATCATCCATCATCAGCCTGTGGACGTCCACTGCTGGACATAAGCCTCTCCTAGCTCACGCCTATTGTGGCGTTCATAGGAGGTTTTGTTCCAAGTTTTCCTTCTCTCGCACAGGCTTTCAATGCGTCGAGCCTCTTAGTCGACTCTTACGACATCCCAGGCATGTAAGGGAGTGGTGAAACTTGTATTCTTAGGCCGTTTCCACGGCTCGGCAATCATCATCATCATCAGTAAGTAATCATGCTAAGTTTATACTATAAAAGCAGACTTACGTCGTTATGTTTTACTTAGTTATCTAATTGACAATACAAGTGTCGACCACAAAGTCACAAAGTAGAATAGTAACAAGAAGAACCGTTCTCCCAAATAAGTATGTTCCTGTGAATGTCCGATATTGGTGAAAGTTAAGATGGACCGGTATAAATAAATATAAATAAATAATTGCATACAATCACACCAATTAACTAGCCCACGTTAAGTTTCATTAAGAACTTGTGTAATGGATACTAGATACCGGATAAAAATACTTATACACTTTTTTTGTAAATATATATTTATATAATATACATATTAAGGGCGCGCTCTAGGCCAAAAGCAAAAGTAATAACTGCAATCGGCGAACTGCAAAGTAAATGCTGCCTTATTTCTATGAAAAATAAGTATAGTAAATCTATATAATTCCCCGGCCCCATTCGGCCGGTCCGGAATGAAGAAATGTTTTTAATGGATATTTAAAGGTTATTTACTAGTTGCACGGTAGACAGTTATTGTACTATGAACGCTATACGCAATGCAAAAGGTTGAAATTAGGTTGTTTTCCAGAATAGTAGGTAAATATCCCGGGGATTTTGCGCCGCTTGTATGGAAGTGAGACAGGCCTGCTAATAATAAGATTCCTTTTCCATAGTCAGTTAATACTGGACTCTGTGTGCGACCGAGACATCGCTCGCGTGTGTAGAGTCGCGCCCTTATTCTACAAGTCGACGACGTCGACGACACTTACGCGGGCTACTGGTCGTCAACAAATTGTGTCTTCATTAGGCATGTACCGGCATAAAACTTCTTTCATCGCATCATTATTTTTATGTATCATAATTTCGGTCATAATAAACATTCATCAAGTCGTCGTCAGTCGTGGCGAAATTTGATTAATTTAGAAAATCAACCTATCTTTGTGTATGAGAGGCACCGGTGTATCCTAAGATACACTGCACTTTGGACATTCATAGTAATTAAAGTCACTGTAGTACTGTACTCGTAGTTTCCTTGCTGAATTAAATGTTTGAGTTAAGATAGCTTTTCTAGTTGCCCCTCAAGCTCTTAGCCTAGAACAAATTAAAGGAAACTCGCTTATTAATTAAGTGCTTTCATCAGCCAGCGCAGAGACCGGGATCTGTAACCAAGAACGGATTCCATTCCAACCCCCAATCGTTTTATGCTTCGGATGTCTTAATCACAAAATAAAATTTACAACAAACTTCCAAAGAACTTGAGAATGAAAATAATGATAAAAAAATACAAATTGTTAAAACAATTGTTAGTTCAAAAATGTTAATACAATATACAAGAATACTTTTCCGATAAAATAAAAGAAAATGAAATTAAATAAGTAGTAAACTTTTGATAAATGGCCTAAAATGTATTTATTGATAGAAAAATCGCCCCCTCTCTTATCCACGATGGGACGGAAAGGAACGGAGGCGGTATATGCATTTGGGGTTAGAGGTGGTTTGTGTATGTTTGTGTGTTTGTGTGTCTGTTGCCATTTTTCTCGGAAACTACCGGGCCGATTTCGATGCGGTTTGTTGCATTCGAAAGGCAGAGCAGGTTCTTAAATATTTTTCATGGTGGTAGGCCAGGGGGCGCTGCAGCAACCAGAAAACAGATAATAAAACTACTAAGACGATTTTAATGTGTCATTTCAGACTTGGACTTGTGTTATAGTACCTACATCACTTTTAGTCGGGTCTAGTCTACTTACGTTTTAACATTTTCAAATTGAAATAGCAGATTTTATAATCAAGGGACTAAAATGACCTATAGCCTCTTGATATACGAGGAGTTTTTACGAGTAAATAGAAACCGAGCTAAGTAAGTATATAAATAGGTTAATAGCGCCGTGGGGTATAATATACCTACTACTTTTCACTATGATTACAAAAAAAAAAAATTAAAACAATATTAATTAAAACAAATTACATTCACCCAATCAATGTTTAATTGGATTAAAACTGCGTTAAAAAAACCGACTTCAAAAAATAAAAAGCAAAAAATATGCACCTACTCCAAAAGGCTTATTTTTGCTTTTTGGTTTTTGAAGTTGTTTTTTTAGTGCAGTGTTTTTTACTTTTTAGTGTCTGTAATATGATGTTTTATATATTACATTCGGATTTATCTAGAATAGATTAGGTAATTATACAATAAACAAAGTATCGTAGAAATTACATCCAGGTCGACAAATATGCTCACATCTGATTCTGATTCATAAAATAAAAACTACTGGACCAAAATTAATCAAATTTTTATGGGACCAAATAGCAACTATTCCGCATCGAACAAAAAAACACGTATCGGTCCCGAAATCTCAGCGTAATCGGTGTACATAAGTCGCAGTAAGATAGTAAAACCCAAACAAACTTTTGCAACCCTTTTCACCACCTTAAATTCAAATTCAAATTCAATATCATTTATTCAGTCAAGGCTGTTACAAATCAAAGAAGGGTTCACAAACCCTACGGTGGGAGACCTTGTAACGAGAAGAACCGGCAAGAACTCGTCAAGGGCTGTTTTTTTCTCCCTGTTTTATTTCATACAGAGTCGTCAAAGGTTAATTTCCATCACAAAAAGAAAATACTAATTATTATATTACATTTTATGGTTATTGTAACCGTAAACAATTTTCAACTGGTAAAGAAAGACTTATCTATCATACATTACAACATTTCTCGCATTACAAGATTACTGTACTGCAAGTTGAGAGGTACATACAGGTCAGTATCAAATTATTTTAGATAAAAATATTTAAGCTTGAAGCACAAAATTAAAATAAGCAGACTGAGGTAGACCCATTTCCGCTGGCGGCACCCATTCACTGAAGTCTGAAGTCTGAAGTAGACCCATATCATGGTTTTATCATTAAGCATTCGACTGAGACGAATTTGTGTGAATTTTTAGAAGATATCCTTGCAACAATGGAAACAGGGGTTCAAGTGGACGCTGTGTACCCCGACTACTCCAAAGCTTTTGATAAAATATCTCACTCACTACTAATTTCTAAGCTTGGAGCGGTCGGTGTACATGGTGATCTTCTACGTTGTCTAACGTCGTACCTTAAAAATAGATCTCAAGCAGTAACAATAAAAGGTTTTGTTTCTAGTTTTAACCTAGTTTCCTCGGGTGTGCCCCAGGGGTCTCATCTTGGTCCCCTAGTCTTTAATATATTTATCAATGACGTCATCAACTGCCTAAGAAATTCAAAATTATTATTGTACGCAGACGACACAAAAATATTATCGGTCATTAAATCAGAAAATGAATGTAGACCGCTTCGCTCAGGAATCATAGAAACCTTCGCTTGCTCAGATTTCAATAGAGGTAACTGGCCGCTAAATTTTCCAGCCTTGCATAACAATTCGTGGTTCAAAGATTGAATCCTGAGCGAAGCGAGGATTTGAGGAGGAGAAAGGTACAAGACGCTTAAAACTTTTCTGCCGAGCGCAACACACAATATTTCACCTCACAACAGCGAGGAACATTTTATGGTTGTTTCCGCGGTCAACATCCGGTAGACTTTTATTCACTTTTAAACTTTTATATTTACTTTTGATATTACTATTTCACACATCCTTTGTCAACATTTTTTTGTAAAAGCTAGCATTGGAAACTAATTAGGCTAATGTATTGTTCTAGTTTTTAAGTTAATTATGTATTACAACATGCTGTTTGTTTCCAATAAAATAAAATAAAAAAAAACTGCTGGCGGTACCCATTCACGAGCATGACGCCATCGCTTCGCTCAACCATATTTTAGGGAACGTAACGACCCGCCTCACACGACACCGCCGAAGAAACGTTTGAGTGAGTATGACGTACTTCAGATACCCATGTTAAGCTGTATAAGTATAAAAAATACAATGGCAACAGCATATAAAGAAATATAAAAGTGCATTAATGTAAGACACAACTTACAATGTTACTAGAAGACGCATCAGCTGGGTCATAATCACAAAGCGTAAGTAAGTTAACCAAAAAAATTTTTTTTTTATTAATTGGAATAATTGAAAAACATTATTTATTTTTATTTATTCTGAACAATGTCATCTAGGTAAACGACAACTTGCCAAAAGGTGATTGATGGAATATTTTTCAAGATTATGAAAAAACTACTAGCCAGATCTTCGTAAAAATTATATACCACACATAAATTCTTTCAGATAAAAAAAGAATTATAAAAATCTGTTAACAACTGGCGAAGTTATGGTAGAACATACATAAAAAAAAAATAAAAAAAATACAGTCGAATTGAGAACCTCCTCCTTTTTTGAAGTCGGTTAAAAACGGCTTCGGCTTTTACATTAATAATTTACCTTTTGTAAGACGTTATGACCAAAAATGTCTGATTCGTATAAACATTTTTTTTGTGAATTTCTGTATATTGTATATACAGATCGATAAAGAAAAATTATCGGAGAAAAATGGAATAAGTATTTAACTCGATGTGGCCAAAATGGTTTATACGCCAATTGAACCGAAAGGTATCGTATTCGTACTCTTTTTATAATGTACCTTATATCTTTATTACATTATGGATGTATATATGTCGCAGCCAACTGGTTAAATCAGCCGTTCAATTGGAGAGCTAGCCCGTTAATTAAATGCCGTCACTCAAATATATAAAGAATACCTAGGCCGATCGTTGATTGAACCAGCATAACTTAATGCTGTAGTACGCCAAAACAATTCCCAGTTCTTCAGCTACGTCGTAACTAATGATATGCAGATCGCGCTCCACTTTTTCAAAAATAGCATACAATTTATCCATAATAGGTCGACCAGAGCGACGTGCATTTTATCTATTCTATTCTCACAGACACTGCACTAGGTCCATAAATACCGCAAATTTTTTTTGCGGCTTGCGTTGCATTTTTACTTTTCTTGTAGTAAAATTTTAAAATGAATTTAAAATCGAATCGAATCTCTTAATTAGATACACTCATCTTGAAAGTAAGAAAAACAAATGAAAATCACACATTATACTAATTTGAATTTGGAATTATCTTCTTCAAAATTTAAACTTTAGTGATACCAAAACCAGCCAGAATGACAAAGCCAAACCAGGATACAAATAGTATAGCCAAAGAGATTTTATTACAAGTTCATACATACTATATGCGAAAAGACTTTTTCCCCAACCTAATATATTGAGTATTAATCTGAAACGTAAAACGATTTCCAGTTCGATAATGGCGTCTTTAATTAAAATATAGTAACATACTTCTCAATAATGTAAGTTATATGGATAACTTACATTAATTAAATCGTGTAGTATGGACTAATAGTACTAACATTCATACTTAATAGTGTAAGTTATCCAACTAATATTACTAACATCCATACATAATGTACCTACATTGTACAGTCACCGGCAACTACACGGCTTATGGAATACTATTATCAATTTCTCTAAGCTAAATGGCTCATTTCTAGTAGATTACGCAGGAGTATATTTTTTACATTTCTAAGTAGATCTTGCCCTTAATTTTACATGTTTATTTTTTGCATTTACTATTTAAAAAAAAACGAAGTAGTTTTAAACAAATCTCACAAATGAACTAGTCCTAAAAAACTCTTTCTAGTAAAATCTTGTATGCATTACTTACTTTTCCCAAAATCTTATTTCAAATAAAAATGTACAATAAATATGTAAAAGTCGCTAAATCTGCAGATTAAAACAACACTAATATGAAATAAAACAACATTTATGGGTTTTAAGAGCACTTTTTAAGATCACGGGATCATGTCATCTCGTGACAAACGCCAAGAAAAACAAAAATCCTAAAAAAAAACACGACTTTTATTTATTTATTTCAATGTACAGTGCGCGAAAAATTTAAGATGTACGTATAACACTAATATGGTTCGCCTCCCCCCCCCCCCCCAACGTTCCGCCGTTTCTACCCCCCATAAATTCACCGGGTATGTTTACCCTGTTCCCGTTGATTTATTTACAGTATTCTTGGTAATTTTCCCCTTCATCGGTTATCCTGGACGCTGTAAATTGTGTTGACTTTCTATGTGGTGTGGTCCAGAAATTAATCCTGTAATGAACATTGGCAGGTTGGTATGACGACGATATTATGTAGGTATTATGAGAGTTTAAATTTAACTTCAAAAATACTGATTTGTAAATTCTTAAACAACAAAATGAATGACAATCACAAAATAATGACAATTTTGTCCGTAAAATACGATATTTTTATTTATTTATTTTTGGGAACAAACAGCATTCAATATTACCTTAATGCTATACTGAGATAGCTTGAATGAGAGTTAAGTATATGTTTTTAAAGCACATTGCAAAATGCGTCAAGTAAAAAATTTACAAAACAACGACAAAAAAACTGTGCAGTGCATTGCTACGGTAAAAAAATCTTACGAGTAGTAACGTACTTTAATGCTATTTGAAACTACAAAAAAATTATGATATTTTTTACTTATTATGATAAATTTTAAATAGAAAAAAAAATAAAAAAATTTTAGCGTCCACTACCTCAAATTGACATTGTTGTCCGTCTGTCCGTCCGTCTTCGTTTATTTCGGAAACGCGTGGAGGTATCGAGTTGAAATTAAAACCATATATTCAGGCCAACAGTCTGTTGAAGCTGTAAAAAAAATCAAACTTGTGATAATTTACAAAAAGTAAAAAAAGATACGAACGTTTATGTCGCAAAAACGTATATTTCGAATATTCGAGGGAATTAAAATCCATAAGGTACTTCCCGCTGCCCTAGAAATATGAAATTTTGCAATAAATATCGTCTTCTTCTATAAATACAGGAAAAAATCTGTGAAACAATACATTTGTAATTAAATCATAAAAATATGTCTAGCTTTGGATTTGAATTCCGGTAAAACAAGGAACGCCTGGAGGTATTGAGTTAAAATTAAAACCATACATTTCGTTCGAAAATCTCCTGAAGCTGTGAAAAAATCAAACCTCTAAATCATCGTAAAACAAGGGCCATTTATGCTGAAAAAACTAATATTTCGACACTCTTTAGCAAAATCCAAATCAAATATCAAAATTCATGGGTATTCGTATACGTTGACCTAGAACTATGTTTGGCAAGTAATATCGTCTTTTACTACACATACTGGAAAAAGACTTAAAACTATTATATTTGTAATTTAATCATAAAAATATAGTTTTTTAGTTTTGGAAACTGAATTTCGGAAAAAATCGGATAATCAATTTATATTATTTTGTAGGTACCTAAGTACCTACAGAGTGGGGAACCCTCGGTAGGCGAGTCCGACTCGCAGTTGTTCGGTTTATTCATGACTTACATAGCAAAACTATTAATCTATACTAATATTATAAAGCTGAAGAGTTTGTTTGTTTGAACGCGCTAATCTCAGGAACCACTAGACCGATTTAAAAAATTCTTAGACCATTAGAAAGCTACATTTAGCCCGAGTGACATTTTATCCCGATATTCGCCCGGGAACGGGCACCACGCAGGTAAAACCGCGAAGATCCGCTAGTACCAAAATATGTACTTTCAAACTTGCGGACAAATGATGCGATGGTACTAACAAAATTAATTATTTATCTCTTGTTGCTTCTTTCTACCTGCATCCTCTCAAACTTCACAAAATTAAATGCAACCTATGCAGTCAAGCTCGCTGAAAATTGGACTTTACTACTTTTATACAAAGTTTTGTTTTGACTGCCTCTGAAGAGATTTAACCGTTATACATGTACTTATTGGCTACTTTAGAGGTTCTGTCTAAACTCTGAACTGAACTAATAAATTCAGGCTAAACAACCTAAGTTGTTTTTCACTTGTGCTTCTAAAACACGGGAGTTTCCACTAAGATTGATATATTAGAATGTTTAAGTACTGTAGATTTAGTTAGCTTTAAAGATTATGAAAAATAATTTAATAAAAAATCTGCCAAGTGCGAGTCGAACTCGCACATGAAGGGTTCCGTCTCTCACCCAAGGTTGCCTGGGAGAGATTGCTATGTAGCAATAAGGCCGCCTATTGTGTGTTAATTAATTAATTGTAGGATATTGGGGCTATGCAGCTCCAGTTGTAACTGTAGTCACTGCGACTTATAAGATCTATTGTAACTCGCCACCTTGATATAGTCTCTTTTAGCCTGGCGGCTTCCAGAAAGTGCTAGGAAGATTTTAATCTTCCTAGCTACGAGAGATTTTAGTTCCTCTGGCCGAATTATATGCCGGCCCAGGTGGATACTGCGTTTGTGAATTAGGGGTCCGCAGTCACATAGGAGATGTTTCGGTGTTTCTCTCTCTAATCCGCAGTAACGACAAACGTCAGTGTCACTTAATTTCATGTGAAATTGTGTTGTGTGTTCCTCTTTTTTTGTAATTTTGTCTGTATGTGTTTGTTTTTGTATCGTGTGCAATAAAGTTTCTATTATTATTTTTATTATATCAAATATTCCTACCCAAAATGCCGTTTTGGGTCTGAAAAAATAACTTTGTTTTTCATAGTGTTTGAATGACAAAGTAATATTTGCGGTTTTGTAAAATGTGCTATAGCTCCGAAACTGCTAAATATATTTCGTTCATACAAATATTCGTTAAAAGTTTTTATAAAGATCTACAGCATGTATTTATATAGATTTTTTTCACTTTCTTATTTTAAAAGTTAGAGGGGACACACACACACACACACATTTTACCACTTTGAAAGTGTAAATCATTCAAACGGTTGACTTTGAGTAAAAACTGTTTTGAAACCTCAATGTAATTTTTGAAGACCTATCTAAAGATATAGGTATACACATATAGGTTTGATGAAAAAAAAATAATTTAGTTTTAGTTTCATGTATGGGGAGATATTTCAAGATGCTTCAACGGAGCTGGCTTACTCATTTTTTTTATAAACAACGGGAACACTCTTAGCCTTCATCATACCTGATGTTAAGTATTGATAAGGCCGAGGATGGAAGCGAGCCTCTCCCGGAATCCTCATCACTGAGGAACTGGCTACCTTATCTCTAACTGCCGGAACACAACAATGCTGAATACAATGTTGTTATGGCGTCAGGCTTAGATAAGATGGTGGTAACTAACACTATATAACTACTTATATATAACTTATTACTATAACTAACCTTGAGATGAGACAAAATGATTTCTTGTTTTTCTTTATTCTACTACTTATATTTTTATTTTTTTTATTTTTGTTAAAAACTCACTTGGGCTGTTTAAATAATAATTGTTTAATTTCTATCGTTAATTTGAGACACTTTTTCTTTTGGTTTTGTAAATAATACAATACTGTGATTCGGGACGTGGAGGCCTGGTGACCTGTAAAACGGGTTTCTTACCTTAGTGCAGGCACCAGTCTTCACAATAATTTATAATGTATTTTAGACAAAATGTATTGTTAAACCAAATTTATTGTGTAACAAATTATTGTGAAGAGAAATAAAAGTATTGAATTGAATTGAATTGAATTGGTAGCTATCCAGACGGACTTACAACAAGTCTTACCACCAACCAAACCGAATACAATATGCACCCCCGCTGGGAATCGAACCCGCGATTCCTGGGTCTGATACCGGTGGTTATTACCACTAGAAATTCTTCAATCAAAAATCTATTCAAATTCTTGTATCGGTATAGACCATCATTGACTTTTTGCAGGACCTATTGATTTATCGAATCGGACTACTTTACGAATGACCTCTGCAATGTTATAGGTATAAGCATTTTTTTTTATTATCAGTTTTCATAATCAATTCAACAAAAAGTCTGTAATGTACTAGATCGGTAATAGTTTTTAATAATCCTATAAAAAACCTTCATGTAAAAACCGACAGTCGTCAACACCATATGAACTTGTAATCATAATTTCCCAGAATGTAATCGTCAGTTCGGTTGTGCAATATCACCTGTGCCCTCAGCCATTAATATTTTCAGCGGAGCGTGAACGACACCTGCCGAAGTATCGATTGCTGGATGCGCAAGAGTTTGCGTTGTTTATTTTAGTTTTCCTTGCTACTTTACTTAATACTTTTTTATTCGTAAAACAGCGCCGCGCAACATTGAAATATCTATTGTGTCTTGAATTCCGAGTTGGTTTCCACTTTTATTCAGAATTTTCCGATCCATCAGATTTGATTCATACTTTATAGGAGTTTGAGGTGTTTGTTAATTAGATCTTAAAGACAGACATTGATTACTTTTGCTTTGAACATTATTATATTCGTAAACTAATTTATTTGGCTTCTACACATCTTCGGCATTTGTGCACCAAATTTATCATATGAGAAAATATAAATTAATTACTACCTTAAAAAGGAGGTGGATGTTAGTAAAATAACCTTATATAAAATCTGAAAAATCCATGCGGCTTCGTAGTCGGAAAGGAGGCTGCGTTGCTCTATGTGAAAAACTGTCTCTCTATGACACGTTAAGATTTGTTTGTTTTTTCTAAGATCATGTTAAAAAAAACTGACATATCCGCAGTCATTATATGAAACAAAGAACTTAAGCAATTAGCCAAGAATCCAGTTAACATAATTTGTAATTTAACAAAGAATCCGTACAATTAAAACATTTGTTTATCGATAAAGCCTCGCGTGTTGTTTGTCTGTAATTGCGAATATCTTAACAACCGTTTAGTGCGATT
Source organism: Chrysoteuchia culmella (assembly GCA_910589605.1). Lineage (NCBI taxonomy): Eukaryota > Metazoa > Arthropoda > Insecta > Lepidoptera > Crambidae > Chrysoteuchia > Chrysoteuchia culmella. The sequence continues at coordinate 18,302,539 of OU342653.1, forward strand.
ACGCTAGTTACGGAATACTAATGTGTGACGTTTTTCAAATAGATTTTTGTGATCTTCGTACGCAAAGAAAAAAATATTATTCCACTTTGCCCCAAATGGGGCAAACTGGAATGCCATTTTGCAGTGGAATTTGCCTCACTCAGTGGGCATTTGACATTAAAAAATTTAGTTGACGTAACCCTATTGGATAGACATATTCTCTTCTGGTACTATATATTAAAAAAAATATTACATCATTGTGCAGAAGATAAATCGGTTAAATCGGTACCAGTTATTGGAACAGACTCCATTGCAAATTTTATGGCTTTCAACTTTGCCGCACCAGTTGGTGGGGCAAAGAGGAAAAATTCCAAGAAAATAATTCTTCTACAAAAAATCTCTATATCGCTCAGACGGGACTCGAACCCGCAACCGTTAGGTGTCCGGTCCAATGCTCTATCCTATTGAGCTATCGAGACTTATTAGGACATGTCGAAATCGTCGATTGTCGATGTCGAAATGGATTGGTAGGTCTAGCACGAAAAACTTTAGATTAAGTTTCGAAGAAGTAAAATAAAAAAAATGTATGACATTATTCAGGAGCGTTCCTACCGGACGTAAACGGAACTACATTTTTTGACGTTAGGTAATCGATACGTCCTCGATACGTTCTCGATCCGTCCTCGTTACTATTTCGATAGTTTTTCGTGCTATTCCTACGGTTTATGGCCATCAGTTTAACGTCGGGAAGGATAATTAACATAGGCACAATACATTAGTTTAATATTTCCGCAGAAAAACAGTAATTCACAAGTTAGTAGTGGTTAACAGACCATTTACATTTCAGCATAATGAACTAATCAAATACTAATTCGTTTTTGCACAATTTCTCCTACGAAGGTTTAGTGCTAAATTAATGTTTATCAAATAATTCGTTACATTTCATCAAATTTCATTAAAGTTTAGTAAGGACAATGGGGCTAGCACGAAAACATGCTAAAAAGTATTCGTATAATGACGTCAGCAAATATAGTCAGTCATAGCTGCGTCCCAATCCCAACTAGTCCACGGGGCTTCTTTCTCTATAACGGACGTAAACGAGATTTTCCCATCCGATCCCCTGCAACCGATCCCCTGGTGGATCTGTTTTATTATTTTCTATTCCAATCCCCCTACACAGGGGACTGTGTAGGGATCACGAATAAATATTAATATTTTATTCCCATCTGATACCCTAGTACTTACCTACCTTACCTTGCTTAGAAATACAATTAGGGGATCCGTTGGGAGTTGATTAGGGGATCGGTTACAGGGGATCAAATGGGAATAACTCACGTAAACTGAATTATACCCTATTAATTTTTTGATGTGGCATTATTCGTGCATGTTGAAAATAATGGTTTAAAAAATAGTGTTATTCTATTATAGGTCTATTCACCACTATCATTAAAATGAGTGTTTTGTATAGTAATTTAATGCGTATGCCATCGGTTGAACAATACTTAACTTAAAACCGTATAGTAGCTTTTAATTGTGACCTATTATAAGGAAAAAGGGATTTACTCGATAGAGTTACTCGGGTTCATGGCGCATGCAACTACGCCGAAATATCGGGGACTTGAACAAAAATTCAAATATAGTAAAAATCTTGTTTCCCCTAATAATGATAACAATTTACTTATAAAGTAAGCAATTCGATATTTTTTATTAAATAAATACAAAAATAGTCGTACACTATCTTTTTTTAAAGATAAAGATAAAGATAATTTATTTGTTCAAAATATGTGTAACAAATAATAAGAGATTCAAACATGTTTTACCATAAACGATATACAAATTAAAATAAAGACAGTAATCAAAACATAATCCAATCTTACAAATTATAAATTAATTAAAAGTAAATATGTTTAATGTCAAGTGTAAAATAATAATAACATGATAATGATATGTCAAACAAGTAAATCGAAAGACATTATAAAAATATCATTTTGTCATAACATTAATTCAATTATGAATATCAACAAAGCATTCAAATAATAAAAGCAGATGAACATTTTACAATTTATCATTCAAAATATTTAGTACCTACAGATTAATAACATTTTTCTTGTAGCATTATTTTCACTTTATATTTAAAATCATTATAATTAAGTTGCTTTATAAATAAAGGCAATTTATTGTAAATTTTTGTATTTTAAACTTAACCGTGGTAGCGATTTTCATTGCCAAGTTGAGAAGAGCACCCTAGTGTACAATAAGTGGACAACTCGAGCGCGCCGAGAATCTTAAGAAAACGAAATGTCGTCTTAGCAAAAATGGCTAAGCTGAAAAATGAGCACTTACAATATTTTTCTTAGTTTTTAGCGTTCACAGCGATATTTTACTCACACACAGACCGCTGCGGTTATCCAAACTGCCGATTTTTTTTTATGAAGTACGCGGAGACTCTTAGCCTTAATCATACCTGATGTTAAGTATTGGTAAGGTTGAAGATGGAAGCGAGCCTCTCCCGGAATGCCCAATCACTGAGGAACTGGCTATCATATCATTAACTGCCGAAACACATCAATGCTGAAAATATTGTATGTCAGACTTAGATAAGATGGTGGTAGTTAGCCAGGCGGACTTACAACAAGTCCTACCACCAACCAAACCAAATACAATATGTACCCCCGCTGGGAATCGAACCAGGGACCCCAGGGTCTGATACCGATGGTTGTACCACTAGACCACAGAGGCGGATTAATTACCTTGTTCCTTGATTTTCCTCGACCTGAGCTTCTCAGTACCTTCGAGTTTAGTTGCATCAGCGACATGGAGGGTAAAAATTGTGTCGCAACTTGCAGGTTTTTTGATTGTTCGAAGTTGACGGTCTGTGAGACCTTACGTCGGTGTTAACGTAACTTGTCCGTTATTTGAATCTGATATTTTGTTTTATATGATGGATTCACAGTTAAAATGTCGCTTTTTGGACCATCAGAAATAAGAAAAAGACAAAAGAAAGATTGTTGTATAAAAAATAGGGAAATAAGGGTATATTGAGTCTGTCGCAATTTTTTGCCATGTCAAAAACATCTATTCTGATTCTGATAAGCCGAAACAATCAAAACCTGATTTTACTGCATTAAAATAAGAAAAACGTGTGCGTTTTGGCCTCCACGACATAAAAGGAATTCATCTTATTAATTGTTGACAAAAATATATATGTATGTTATGTTTGAAATTAGCCCAAAACGTCTGCCCTGATTCTGTGCAATATTTACCCATTGTCAGTTTTCTTATTATTCTATAAAACGTATGTCTTAAATTTTTTATTATATTCACTAATTCCTTTTATAAAAGAAAAAAAAAATGGTAAATTTTTGTTGACTTTAATATTTAATTTAATTATATAATAATATAAAAGTTAATGACGATATTGTTTTTAAAATAATCGTTAATTAATATTTCATTGTGTTTTATTTAATCAAAAACACTTATTTGTTCACATCAAGATCAAAAATCTTATTGGATAAATTAAGTTTTTTAAGCAAAATAATCGTAGTAGGTCTGTGAGACCGCACGTCGGCGGTCGCGTATCAAAGACCCCATGATGACGGTGGTTATTAGCTAGAAAAATAACTTGCCTCAAAATGGTTTCAGACTTGATCCTGCAACATTTATCTATCCGGGCCGATGCGCTTCCATTTTTCTAATACTTTTTACATAGTCACTGAAAGTCAGCGTTATTTTTAATATATCTACAACGGGGAAACTTTTAATCTGCATAATATTTGATGTTGAGTGATGTTAAGGCCGAATGTGGAATCGCGCTTCTACCAAAATTATCAACAACTAACTGCCGAAACATAACAATGCTAAAAATATTGTTTTTAAGGTGACAGACAGATTAAGATGTTTCTTTCGAATGCAAGGATATTCCTAGCATTGATGTGACAACGCTGGCCTACAGCGTATAAAAATATATAAGTATTGGAGAATTTCTACGGTGGTTCGCAAGTCTCGGTATCTCAGTGGTTAGAGCATTGAACCCGATTTCCAAAGGTCGTGGGTTCGAGTCCCACTATTCTATTAGGTAGTATTTTAAACATTAAGAATTTTTTAATTCGTCATTTGCTAACAGGACCCAAGAGACACTTTGCAATAGAATATCAATTGCGTCTCATAACTGGGGGCCTGACAGATTAAACAGCTGAGAGCATTGAGAAAGAAAACGAAAACAAAATTCAATACTTTCCCGAATTAAAATACGACCTATTCCCGCAAGGATGCTCGATGCAAATCGTCGATGCAGCAATCTGTGCAATAGGCATCCGTTCGAATTCGGCACTTTTTACGATGCTACTGGTATAAATAGTGAACATTGCATGCATGCAGCACACACTTCGCCGTAAATCGAAGAATAATGAACTCCTACATTGCTGTGAGTATTATAAATAAATATAATTTTACCTACTTTTGTTTAATCTAAAATATAACTTTATGGTGTTACTTTCCGAAGAGAGATCGATCTGCTTCCGTTTTCTTTAGATAATATTTAATGTAAACCAGATTTCATCTGATAAACACATCTCTTTTCGTGTCTCGTACAATCAAAACCATTTAAAGACAATTATTGGATTTTTGTTAACAAATGTGTTATAATAATAATCGCAAGTTACTGAAAAAATGCCATAGTTGCCATAGTTCTTTTACCAATACTTGAAAATGCTCACCTAATTATTTTTGAGGCCGATTAAACAAGTGTATGATTTCTATATGAAAAAAGTAGTCGATAATAAAAAAAAACAGACCAAGAGTAAAAACTCCATCGATCTTTCCTAACAAATCCCAACATATCGTATATCTAAGAAAATGTTTCAGTCTGAGAAAATATACAACACTGATAGTGAAGAAATTCTAACGATACATTCTAGTGATATCTAGGAGTATCATAATACTCCTCTCTAAGAAAATGTATCACTGTGAGAAAAATGCAAGTAGACAGAAGAGACAGTAGGCAAGTACTTACTATGATCTTTTCCAGTTGACTTGCCTTTTGGCCCTCGCTGGCTGCTGCCACGGCTACGGCGGCTCGGCCGGCTGGGGCGGCCTCGGCCTCGGCTGGGGCGGCCTCGGCTACGGATCCGGCTACGGTTTAGGTAATGTCAAATTGTTAAATTGTATAAGGGACCGCGCATATATACAGCTTTCCATCGACTAAACCGTTTGTCGAGTCGTGTACTTCTCGCGATTTCCACACAACTAAACAGTTTAGTTGGTGATAAAGTCGACTTTTTGTCGAACAAGTATCGCGTTGATAGTATGCGCGCTTCCATATATTCCTATAGAAATATGATTCACAACTAAATAGATGTTCTTCTTAAAGTTGTTTATATGCGCTAACCCCAAAACTTCTCCGACTAACGCCACGCTCAGCAATGAAGTGGGCGATTAAGGCCAAATAAACATAAGTAATCTTTTATTGATGGGGGAATCAGTGTCACATAAAAAAGTGTATTTTAATGTTTCGGAAACCGTCAACACCTGCTTTGCTCCTTTGGTCGCTTTTTAAATATTATCTAGACCTACTAAAGAAACCGGCAATGTTATTTTAAGTCGGTCACTAATGTTCATCTAGTTTGTCGTAATGGTTTCCAGCCATCAGGCAACTCAATTAGTGACTTTCACGATTTAGCCAGTCATCATTATTTACACGTACGATAGTAAGTGAAGAATAATGTTTTCTTTACTTCCTTTTCCTTAGCTTTGGCACCAGCTGCTGTGTCTACCGCTAACCTGGTGAAGGCCGCCCCAATCCCAGTGATTAAGACTGCTGTCGCTCCAGTCATCACCGCTCCCGTTATCCGCACTGTTGCCGTCGCCGCACCCATTAGCTACGGTCTAGGCTATGGCGGCTTAGGACTCGGCAATGGCGGCTACGGACTCGGCCTTGGCGGCTACGGACTCCGCCTTGGCGGCTACGGACTCGGATACGGCGGATACGGCCTCGGCTACGGACTAGGCTACGGCGGTTACGGCCTTGGTTACGGCAAAGGCCACTAAGCTGGAGTTGCCATGGCGAAGTGTAGAAACTAGATCAAAATTTATTGAATTATAAATTGGTTGATGCACTCGATTAAAAGCATTCACAATCCGTGTAATTTCCAATTCTTTCTTTTTTTTCGAAACCCTCTGACCCACAACCGAATTTCTGTTTGGAGTAGGTTATTACCTACTCCAAACAGAAATTCGGTTTATTAAGCTGCCGCTACATTTTGAATAAATAAATTAAACATACTCATTCAGCACATGACACAAATAATTGTTTCACCTCACTCTCGGAAAAGGAGGTTTTGTCATTCAATTGCTGCGTGGAAAATTTAGGTTCTGCGGCCTACCGTGGAAATAGTTATTTGTTATGCAAGGCTGGAAAGTTGGTTATTTAGCGGTGAGTTACCTCTATTGAAAGCCGAGCAAGTGAAGTATTCTAGGATTGAACCAAGAGCGTAGCGAGTGGTTCAAAGATTGATTCCTGAGCGAAGCGAGGATTTCAAAGGTACAAGACGCTAAAAACTTTTCTGCCGAGCGCAACACACAATTTTTCACCTCACAACAGCATTTTATGGTTGTTTCCGCGGTCAACTTTCGGTAAATAATTAGTTAAACATAAAGTTTAATCTAAATATACCTTATCCTCGTTGTTTTAATGATATAAAAAACTAAAATAATAAAAAAGGAAGTATATTAGTTAATTCAAAGTTATTTAAAGTAGGAATATATTGTTACTTATAAACAACAATAAAAACGACTCCGTAAATGTTGACACTGACATGAGGTACAAGACAAATACAATTTTAAAATAAAGATTTATGTCACGTTCCGAAATCCAATCATAGGTTGTGAAATCTCACCCAGCTTAAGACAATTTTTTTATAATAAATAGTTTAATTTTATTGTTATTGTTTTTATGATTCAATGAACTAAAATAATTAATTTAAAGCTATTTAAAATAAGAATAAAATGAAACAAAAAAGTCAATAGTGCGATTCGGATCGCATTATGACATATTTTTAGGTATTAAATTAAAAAAGTACTTTGCCGCGCTAGGCCGCAAAAAGTGATCTTCTATGCAGCAACTGATTGACAAAATTTCCTTTTCATAGCGTGTGAGGTGAAAAGTATATTTTTTATTTAGAAAGAAAAATACGTCGTAATGTGTTCGAATCGCACTGTTGACTATATATAACTTAGACGTTTCGGTATTTTTTTTATTATTTTAGTCCCTTGAATCATAAAAACAATTACAGAATAAACTATTTGTTAAAATAATTTTAAATTAACGGTGGGTGAGATTTCACAACCTATGATTGCATTTCGGACCGCAGAAAAAACGTAGTTTTAAATTGTCTTGCACCTAAAAATATCCGAATCGTTTTGATGGTTATTATAAGTAACATTTTATTACTATATTATATAACATCGAATTAAATATACTAATTATTTTATTATTTTAGTTATTCAAATCGTAAAAAAAACAAGAATAAGATATATTTAGACTAAACTATTTGGTTTTAGATTAAACTACTGATACTAGTATCTATATTCACACACACACACACACACACACACACACAAACACACACTTGCACACACACTTCTTTACATAAAGCTATACATGTAACTATAGTAGAAAGTAAATGTTTAGTTTAAATTTTAAATTAATCTAGTATTGTTAAAAATACCTATAAATGTAGCACAGTTAAAGTAGAAATATGTAATGGAAGAGCGGAGTCATCTGGTACAGGCAAAAATTGCTTAAAAGTTGACTTCGGTCACAAACTGTTGTATAAACTTGCCTTAAGATGAAATAAACATTTATTTATTTATTTTAACTTTTATTTATTATTTATAATAAAACTGTAAAATTATTATATCTGTACATTGAATATATTTACTAAAAACCAATTGGGGACGACGTAAAAACAGTAAGAGAATACGTAAAGACGATTTTTTAAATTTTTGTCTGTCTGTTTGTCTGTTTGTATGTACACGCTAATCTCCGAAAGTACAGAACGGATTTGTTTTTTTTTGTGTTATGTAGCTAATAGGTCGGGCCATAAAATAAAATAGGCTATATTTTTTTTTTAATCTGTAACACCTGATGTAGGACACTAAGAGATCAGGTAAACTATGAGAATTATGGAAATGTCACAAAAGCAAAAGTTGTTAAGCGTGATGAGCATTTTCTGTTGACATATTAAAATCTATATATATATAATAAAACTGTAAAATTATTATTTCTGTACATTGAATATATTTACCAATAACCACGAGAGGACGACGTAAAAACAGTAAGAGAACACGTTGAGACGATTTTTAAAATTTTTGTCTGTCTGTTTGTATGTACATGCTAATCTCCGAAAGTACTGAACGGGTTTGATTTTTTTTTTGTGATATGTAGTTATTAGGTCGGGCCATAAAATAGGCTATCTTTTTTTTTTTTAAAACTGTAAAACCTGATGTAGGACACTAAGAGATCAGCTAAACTATGAGAATTATGGAAATGTCACAAAAGCAAAAGTTGTTAAGCGTGATGAGCATTTTCTGTTGACATATTAAAATCCAGAAAATTTGAACCCAATTTAGGACAATAGAAATGCCAGAACAGTAATAGACCAGCTACTATTAGAGATATGGAAATGAATCCTGACTGGGTTTATACCGCGTATACCGCTCATCCCTCACAATGCGTGCTTTGCAATGACTATAAATAAGTAGCAGTGACAAACGCTGAAATCCGCTGGTGTCGCGTTAAAGTCTGATTGTTTTTCCCCACGGCCAGCTCTATGTTGCTTTTTGCGGGTCAGTAGAGCTGCGGGTCTATTCATATTGGCTCAAAACGGAAAAACCACCAATATATTTCATAAAGGCACCTTACAGCTAGATTAGTAAAATAAATTTCCTTTGGCATAAGGCATATAATAATAATTTTTATTGTACTATCCGACCAGAACAATTAGGCGCATGACAGCTGAGAAAAATTTACAAACAATTAGGCGCATGACAGGAATGCGGTTTTGCACTTTTCGCACCTGCAGCCCACTTCCATCGCCGCAACTCTCCTATTATCTGATTATAATAGCGCTACCAGTGATTAATTGATTATTACCGCGTCTTAAAAAAAATGGCTTTTTACTTAGTATTTATACTAAGTAAAAAGCCATTTTTTCCATCCATCGCCTTCCATCGCCGCAACTCTCCTATTATCTGATTATAATAGCGCTACCAGTGATTAATTGATTATTACCGCGTCTTAAAAAAAATGGCTTCTTACTTAGTATATCACTGGTAGCGCTATTATAATCAGATAATAGGAGAGTTGCGGCGATGGAAGTGGGCTGCAGGTGCGAAAAGTGCAAAACCGCATTCCTGTCATGCGCCTAATTGTCTTGGTCGGATAATAAGTACCACGATTTAATGGTCGATCTTTAATGTAAAAAAAAAATGTAATTACTACATAAAAGCCCTCGCGTACGAAGTCGCGCGAAGAAGCACCAGCTAGTTTCAAATATGACTTTAATTTTAGCTCAATATCTCCACGCGTTCCCGTGTTTTCCCCGAAATTCAGCTTCAACTAAGACTACTTCTATTTTTTTATTAAAATACAAATGTGTAGTTTTTAGATTTTTCCCTGTATTTCTAGGAAAAGACTATATTACTTGCCAAATTTCATAGTTCTATATCAACGGGAAGTATCCTCTGAATTTGGATTCCCTTAAGAGAGTCGAAATATACGTTTTAACGGCATATACGTCCATACCTTTTTTACGTTAATTTACAAGTTTGATTTTTTCACAGCTTCAAGAGACTGTTGATTTGAACATATGGTTTTAACTTTAGCTCGATAGCTCTATGCGTTCGCGAGTTTTCCCGAAATTCAGTTTCTAAACTAAAGACTATATTTTTTTTATTTAATCACAAATGTTTAGTTTTAGATTGTTTCCTATACTTGTAGTAAAAGACGATATTACATGCCAAATTTCAACGGAAAGTACCCTATGAATTTTTGATTCCTATGAGAGAGTCGAAATATACGTTTTAGCGGCATAAACGGCCCTAACTCATTTTTAAGTTAATTTAGAAGTTTGATTTTTTCACAGCTTCACAAGACTGTTGACCTGAATATACGGTTTTAATTTTAGGTCGATCCCTCCACGCGTTCCTAAAATTTTTCCCGAAACTCAGGTTCCAAAACTAAAGATTATATTTTTATGATTTAATTACAAATGTTTAGTGTTTAGATTTTTTCCTGTACTTGTAGTAATAGACGATATTACACGGCAAATTGCATAGTTCTAGGTCAACGGGAAGGACCCTATGAATTTTGATTCCCTTAGGAGTGTAGAAATCTACGTTTTTTTGCGACATTAACGGTTCTATTTTTGTTTTACGTGAATTTACAAGTTTGATTTTTTCACACCTCGAACATACTGTTGACCTGAATATTATATGGTTTTAATTTCAACTCGATACCTCCACGCCTTCCTGAGGTAATCGAATGGTAGACGTGCGGACGGACGGACAGACAGACAACAAAGTGACTAAGGGTTCCGTTTTTTTATTTTGAGGTACGGAACCCTAAAATTTAAAGTCAAAATCCTAAAGAACACAAATTGCATAGACGAAAAAGCAACGTCTGGTCTGCTATAAGTAGATAGGTTACAGACATTATTAATTCAAAAATTCCTATGATGATTGGTGGATAGTTAGTGATGCGACGGAGAAGTGGGGGGTATTAATTGCTTTTTCAATTAACGCCAGACTCGGGATAGCGTTCGTAAGTAATGGACTGACAGAGAGCAAGTACCTCAGATGTAACTTTCATTTTGATATAAGGGAATTTGACTGGTATTTTACCTAGAATTTTTATGGGTTGCATTAATTGATTACCAAACATATCTGACTATATAAGTATATAGAGTATTTTAAGACGTCAAATAAATATATTTGACGTCTTAAAATACTAAAATATTTACGAAATACGACAATTTGGCATGAACTTTGAATTATTAGGCGTATTTTTCTGTTGTACAATTCTGTAAGCAATATTCGTAAAATAAGAATTGACTAATATTAAAAAAAAAACCAATTAAGAGCACTGCCAAATCTGAATTCCTTTTTTAAGTAACTATTTATCATTATAAGTTACAACATAATGCCAAGAAGCTTTCACTTTTTTCAGCTGATTACAACCCTTTCTTTTAACTTGCTGGATCCTGTTTATCAAAATACGTGCGTTGCCCTATTTTAATACTTAGCATTCATACAAGCATATTTTCACAGTATACAGTAAATAACAATAGGTAGTTGCAGCAAAGTCTGGACTTTGTTGCAGAAAAGGTGCCTCAGAATACTTCTCAAAAGCGAGAGAAAACAACCATATCTCTTTGGTTCTTTCCCAAAGACATTTGCCTAATTGCATATCTGCTTGTTGCATATTCTTCAGGGATTCGCCGCCACTCTCCGACGTCCATAATTCCATTTGAGGAGTGAAAACTGAGATGTTGAGATGTTCGTCTCGTAGTTCTCGCTATCACATTAATGTGGAACCCATTGCAGTTAAAACCTTATACGTAAGAAATAATACCGATAATAATGTTGTTAAAACCTTTGACGAACACCGCATACAATTTTTCAACCTAATGGGATTTTATAGAAAATCTGCGGCTCGGATTCCATTAGAAAAGTATACATTATGCATTTGAAATAATGTATCTGTTTGTTTGTTGGAATACACACCTATCGATACGTTGAATTAGAAATTTTTTTTTCAATGTTCACTAAGACTGTAGTACAAATAGATATATATATATATAACGTTTCTTTTTCACGGTTGCACTACAAATCCATTGTTTTGGAATAAAAATGAGATACTTAATAGAATCAAAATACTCATTATTCTAACGTTAGTGCTTATGACATTTTTGTCACTGAAAATATCTTTGCAATAACGCTCTTTTCATTTAATTTTAAATTACTTTGACATTACTCATTCAAAATTAGCCAAAAATACCAGAGCTTTATCAAATTACAGACACAAGTAAATCTAAGTAGCCTAAATAATATTAAGTTAAGGTGATGTATAAGTTAATAATGTGCTAATAGTTTGAATGGCAGCAAGTGCCGAAGTTACGCAACTGTAGTTGCCAACTTCTGTATAATTGCTCATTAGTACTGCAATACGTAATTAAATGGTGTTTAGAGCCCGTAATTCATTCTGAATACACTGTTTCAGTTGCGTGTGTGTTCATTTATTGAATGAAAACAATCTTGCTGAACTATTTCCTCCTATACCTTATCATTTAAGGTGGAAATGTAGTGATACACTAACAAAATTGGCAACTGGCATTATTGTAATACTAACACCTGCATTTCACAAATAAATCATTATATTATATTCTATTCTATTAAACAGGGTTATTTTTTAAACAATATCCAAATTTTTAAGTCCGACTCAGAATCGTTAAGTGAACAACTTGCTCCTAGAAACACGAATCAAATAAGACAGACTTAAAAAGCTACTATTTAGAAGAAAGTTGTTCACTTACTGATTCTGAGGCGAACGTAAAAAATTCAAGTGTTAAAAAAATTACCCTGTATATAAAAATAAATATATATAAAAGATGTAACAAAGATATGTGGTGGACTGAAGGTTAAGGTATATAGTTTAATATACGTTCCTTAGCAGAATTATAGGCTAGCACTGCATTCTGACTGCGATGGTTGCAATTTCAAATGATATTCCGACGATTTCGTTGTGAATTCCAAGAAAATTTCTTGTAAAACTCACAGCAATAGACACAAATTTTGCCTACGAAATTTATTACGAGCACAAAAAATACGTCATTGCCATTACTCGTTTTAACAGATTAATAAGAAGTGCATTTAATTTTCAGTCTGGTATTAAAATGTAGCATTAACGATGTGTCAAAAGTAGCGCTGCAGTGAGCGTGCTGTAAGCGCTGAAAATGTTTGTTTTTCGCCTTACACTAAAGGAGTCCGACACGCTCAGCGCAAAGCGCCTCGTGGTTTAAACGTTTTCTCCATTCTCTTTTAATTCTTTGTTAAAATTTCGCTTAAATGCTTTAGCGTGAGTGCACTTTGCTTCTCCGATGACGTTATTTCAAGCGGTTTTTATGAGTCTGGTGTTACTGTTGAATTTCACGCTCGCAAAGCGTGAAGGGCTTGGGAGGAATGTTTTTGCGCTGTTTGAATAGTCTGAAGAAGTGGTTTTCACGGTGAGATATCTTGAAGTAACTACCTAAATAAAGTGTGTTATACTTCCCAGCAGCGCCACTTTGTTGTACAAGTTTCAAATTGGTCTCAAATGAACAAGCAAAAATTGTTCTAAATTGTCCGTTGTCTCAAAAATTCTTCGAATGATAGTTTCAGAGATGAAATACGTACGTCACTGACACAGTAACTTATGCAAAACAAAAAAAAACCGTCAAGAGCGAGTCGGGCTCGCGCACATATTGTCTCCATACATCGACTACCAAACCAAAAGCAAATAAGTATAAAATTACTTTTTTAAGATTTCATGCCATTTAGAGATATTGTTTTATTTTTCCTGTAATCTTTACATAAACTTCTATCAAATTGAATAATTTTAGATTTTTCATATATTCCTTACTTCAGTACATTGCAGCTATACCTATGTTTACCTACTTATTTTTACACTAACATTCCCATAGGCTGGCATCGAAATAAATTTCACTTCCCATTTAGTGCGAGCTCTTGAATAGTAAATTATGACACACATTTTCTTCATCAAACTTCAATAAGATTAACTTTACTTAAAATTAACAGCTAGAAAATCTTATTGATTCAAATACAAGTTTCCGTCTATGAATCTAATGTGATATTTACGTCAGTAACAAAATTTGGGGTTGACCTTATCAATATCGCGATAACACAGTCTATATAATTTATCTTACCTAGCCTAGTCGGCCGACGAACACGTCTTACGGTACGTATACACCAAAACCGATTTTGTCGGCCGATGACGGACCGAACTCGGACTCGGACTCGGAACTCGGACGAGTGTGTGCTTACACCGCGTCAACATTGTCGGATGTTGCCGGTCTTCTCTAGTTGATTGTGGGGCTGAACAGAGTGTTGATGCGTTTTCAAAATTGAGGAATTTGAAGAAATGTATATTTTTGATAATTAGTACCGCAATTTAATACGTCGACGTCAACGAACTGTTAGAACAGTTAGAAGTTATCACAGTTTCAAAGGACCCCGTGCAAAGCCGTGCCGGGTCGCTAGTTGTATATAAAGCCAAAAAAACCATCAACTTGCATTGTGTAGACGCCCCGGTTGACGGGCGAGAAATCCCAACAAGTTCGGACCCGGCGGCAGATCGGCCGTCATCGGGCGTCTACGGACGATGGCGGTTGTAGTAGTGTACGCGCTCCCTTTATTTTACATACGTTTGATGACGGGCGAGTAAAGATCGGCCGATAACGGTTTTGGTGTACGCGTGCCTTTACAGAGCAATCGTGCGGAGTTCGCGAGTCGAGAGGGGGTGCTAGCGATACCGAGCTGCCATAAGCTTCCTCGGGACACGCGGCGGCGTGTCTCTGCCTATATATTTTAAATACAATCTACACTCGGTTGCATAGAAATCGCACAGTTGCGTTATTATCATACAGACATGCTGACTTCACGGCGTAATAAATAAAAAAGTATCTGTATTTCTGTGAAGATTTGTGTGTCGATAGCGATGGCAAATATCTTACAAAGCAATTAGCATTTAAAACAACCGAAAAGATTTCCTAAACTTTCAGTGAAACGAATGTTTAATTTTGCTTATAGTTGTATGAGAGCGGAGAGTTGAATTTGTTATTTTTATTTTTATTTTGCACAAAACTGAAGGTTTTTTTGAACTTTTGGGACTTTTATTCGTAAATCGAGTATTCGACTGATACATCGACATATAATTTTTACATAACTGATGATACTTTTTGAAATGAGCGCAACGCCTACAAACTGTGATTTCAGTTTGGCGAAGTAAAATATTGTAAACTTAAAAATATGGAAATATATGAATAAAAAAAAATAAAAAATGAGACTGTAAAGTGAGCATGTTTGTATGAAATGGGTATCGTTATCATGTTTTCGGTGCTGCCGTTTACGAATATGGAGTAACTAGATTCCGGCCACGACTTCGTCTGCGTAGATTTATATTCTTTACACCAGACAAAGTAAATAAATAAAATTAAAACTTGTGACAACCCTAACGATTGTCCTGTCAAAAGCGGCGTGGTTTGAGTCTGCAAGGCGTTGTGCCAGCGTAAATTTTGATTACACTGTGGCGATAACATGACGATGTAATTTGCTATATTATAACAAGTTTGCAACAGTGTCCGATGCGATAAATATTCTTCACTCAAATTGTCAAATTAGCCTCTGTTCCACATTGTATATTTCTTACTTTTATGAACAATAAACGATTTGTATATCAAACTATCTTTTATGGATATTTCTGTCAATTCAGCTCTAGCATGAACACCACTATATCACGCGATATGATACGAATACTGCTGTCTTGCTTACCCCCAAGATGTGAGCGGTACAGTGACACGTTACCGCGCTACGTGTGTATGCTAGAGCATCTGGAGCTTAAGTCCTATGGGTGGATAAAAATTCTGATTCATAAGTTTCTTCGCGCACTCATAATTGAAATAAAACAACTTATGCGGAGTATTTAGTGCGATGTTTTACCCGTCAACCCGTGACCACGGCAACTGAAAAGGTGTTGAAACGTCTGGAAACCAAAAAACCGCAAATAAACCGAAAAAATATAGTACCATTTATATTTCGGGTAAATATATCGCACCAAATACTCTGCAAAAGTTGTTTTATTTCAATGATGATTCATAGCCCTCCACGTAGAGAAGGAGCCCGTAGCGCAGTGGTTAGCACGCTCTGCCTGCGTTTCGGTCACGGGATGGGTTACCAAAAATTTGCTATCTCGAGCTCCTCCGTGCTTCGGAAGGAACGTTAAGCCATTGGTTCCGGTTGCATTTGCAGTCGTCAAAACCCACCAATCCACATTGGGCACGCGTGGTGGGTCATGGCCCATTCTCCTTATCCATCCATAACGGCCAGTGTCCCAGCAGTGGGGACATTAAAAATGACTGATAACGATAGCCTTTCACTCAGGAGGAGGAGTGTGTTAGTGACTGAAAATAAAGCTGGGACCAACGACTTCAAGTTACTTCCACAACCGGATTAGTGGTAACACCACCGGTATCAGGCCAGATATTGTATGCGGTTTGGTTGGTGGTAGGTAAGTATTTTGTGGTAATACCATCAGGCTAGCTATCACCTAGCCTACGTCTGGCGCAATAACAACAATTTTTCAGCATTCTTGTGTTCCGATATGAAATATAATAGCTACTTCCTCAGTGGCACGGTTCAACCCTAACAATACTTAACACCAGTTATGTATGATGAAGGCTACCTTCCCCGTTTTTTTTATAAAAGGACGAAGATGCTCGAGCAGAGTGTGGTCACGTCATATTACATAATAATAATAACAATTGTAATAATATTTGTAATAATACATTTCTTACACTCACACCAATTAATCTAGCCCCAAAGTAAGCACTGTAACGCTTGTGTAATGGGATACTTAAGCATAAGCCTAGCCTAGGTCCCGGGTTCGATCCCCGCACAAGACAAATATTTGTGTGCATAAACATGTCTATTCGTCTTAGTTTGTGTGTTTAATATGTATGTTTTTTACAAAAAAAAGTATATAAGTATGTATATCCGTTATCTAATGACCATAACACAAGTTATTTATGAAACTCAACAATGGGCTAGATAATTGGTGTGTTTAATAAAAAATACTAGAGCAACGGATATAAATACATATTATTATACATATTTAAGTATTTCTCTGTAAAAATACATATAAACGTCAATGACTCGGGTACAAATACTAGTGTTCACCATACAAACATTTGCCCCTACCGGGATTCGAGCCCAGGACCTCAGAGTTGGCGACACCTTGAAACCGTCGTACGTACCACTCTACCACGGAGGTCGTCATGACCGATAAAAGATATTCATAAGAACGAATTTGTAATTACCATTAAAATGGAATGGAACAAACCGATATTATAATGCTTAATATTACGTTTACGTAAATCATTTCTAAGCCGTTCGATTAATCGGCAAACATACATAAAAATATAGGTACTTACATTCAATTTTGAACGTGACGAAATGACAATTCTTTTTTGAAGTCAGTTATGAAATAAAAATACACTCATAGGTATACTCCCTAGCTTTTAGAAATTTCATTTTTGTCTTTTTATACCGGTTCTTTATTTTTCCAACTTTGTAAGACATCTCCTCAAAGCTCAGAAGTAGGTCGCTGGCTCCAACTAAAACATGTTCAATTCATGAGCAGATGTTCCGCCTGTGTGCTCCAAGGCTCGTCGGTGTATGTAAACGCACCTTTATATTATGCAAGTGGAAAATCTTGTTTAAACTTACCTTGTCGAATGTTTGCGCTGAAAACCGAGAGCAAATAAAAGGAGATTCAATTCAACTTGTATGGTATGTAATTATTGAATGTCGGTCTAAAAAGTATAAGTACTTAAGTACCAGCAAGTATAATTATAAGTATATGTTTGTTCTTAAACTCAACTTGAATTCTTAAAGTGATAAAACATAATTGAAAGGTACTGAACTGAAATCAGTTACTTTCCGAAATATCGTTTCTCAGAAAAACTTCCTCAAAAAAAACTTTTCTCAAAAAAAAAGTTCCCCGACTGTAATATTAATTAGTATTTTCTTTTTGTGATGGAAATTGACCTTACTGATATGTTAAGGTCACTTTTCAATTTGACGACTCTGTATGAAATAAAACAGGGAGAAAAAAAAGCCCTTGACTAGTTTCTTGACGGTTCTTCTCGTTACAAGGTCTCCCGCCGTAGGGTTTGTGAACCGATGACGCAGCTTCTTGGACGTTCATAAGTGCTTGTAACAGCCTAGACTGAATAAATGATATTGACTTTGACTTGACTTTGTACAATCAATATCAGATTATCGATATTTATTTATATTTCTTTTAATCCTTAACACGATCAGTGTGACACACTCGGATCCGGAGACTGATTGTCTAACAAAACATCACCAAGCAACCAGTTTCGCGCTGTCATTACTGTCACATTTTCATACTGTATGACAGGCAAAACAGCGACGAAACAGGAACTAAACCGAAGTTCGTAACCAGCACTCGGATCGGTGGTATGAGCTACCAACTGGTGCCGCCCATCGGATCCGAGTGGAATTATTGTCGAAAAATTATGGCTCGGCACCTGACGAGATTTTTATAATAAACCCTTGGCAGTGAATGTGTTTCAATTTAATTCAATTCAATATCATTTATTGAGTCTAGGCTGTTACAAGCACTTATGAACGTCAAAGAAGCTACGCCATCGGTTCACAAACCCTACGGCGGGAGACCTTGTAACGAGAAGAACCGTCAAGAAACTCGTCAAGGGCTATTTTTTTCTCCTAGTTTTATTTCATACAGAGTTGTCAAATTGAAAAGTGAGCTTAACATACCAGTAAGGTCAATTTCCATCACAAAAGAAAATACTAATTATAATATTAAATTTTTTGGTTGTCCTAACCGTAAACAATTTTCAACTCGCAAGGAAGAACTTACACTATTACATTTCTCGCATTACAAGGTTACTGTACTGCAAATTGTGACGTACATACAGGTCAATAGAAATTTATTTATTAAATATTTAAGCTCTAAGCACAACGTTAAGACAAGCAGACTGAAGTAGACCCATTTCCGCTGGCGGCTGTTAAACTCCATACAACACTGTTGATATCTTCCTTGCTTTATAGTGCTTCGGAAAACAATTTATGCGCTTTCCTTATCTCCCCCGAGAGGGTACTGCATAGATATTGTGCCTTTGAATTTTAGATCAAAAGCAACTTCCTGGTGGCTGTATATATGATTTAATTATGGGTTCCCATATGACGTGCAAGGTGTAATACAATTATTATGCAATGAGTATGCATACTCTGTAATTACCTAATTATGTTTTCATGTCCATACAAAGAACATCGATTAATCAAGTTATTTAAAAAAAATCGTGGGGATATGTAAGCCTCCAAGACGAAGTAACAGCTTTTAGCAAACTGAAACTTTTCCCATTTACTTACCCAACAGTCAAGTCATTAATTTGTTTTATTTATTGAGAAAATAAACATTGCTATAAGTTATTATATTATATAGTTACCAAATGTGTAGAGTTCTAAAAATCATCAATAAAGAAATAATTTGTTTTTACTTTATCCAGTTTGACCATTGTAATAATTATTATAAGTTGAAAAACTGGACGTCTTATCGTTGTTAGATAATTGTGGTAATTCTACAGATATAAAGACAACTTCTTCTTATCGAGTGAGGATTAGTGGCCACCTCTGGTGTCAGAGTTTATCAAGCCGCCTATAAGGCCTCTGACTTGGCTTAACGACTGTAATCAAATGACAACAGCCGGAACCGACGGTTTAACGTGCCCTCCGAAGCACGGAAGCGCTCAGTTATAATGCCACTTTACGGTCACCCATCCGAAACCTGACCGGGCCAAACTTAAAGAAGCCTAGGTTTTGATGAAAACCAGTATGCCATAAAATGATTTATTCAAGAAGTTACTTTAATTTACACTGCTATTACTGAGGTGATAAACGTATGTAAACATTTTAAAAGTTACCGCTATAATCTTATACGCTTTAATAAGGACAATAATATTAAATACAGTAACTAGCGAAAAGGCTAATAAAAATCTTAAATAAAAAACAGTATCACATTCCACTTATATCTACTTATAGGGCAATTTTCATTAATTGCAAACTAGCTTCCGCCAGCGGTTTCACCCGCGTGTTTCATGTGCCCTTTCAACTAACTCTATGCCAAAAATCAAGTCGATTTGGTTGCTTAGTTAGGGCGTCATGAAAGGACAAACAAACACTTCTGCCTTTACATTATCATATATAGTAGGAATTATAAATAGGTATTATATATATTTGTCTTCACAAACGCCTGGTTCGGGAGGTATTGTCACTGCGCTGGTTACATGTTTGTTTGGTTCTGGATGCTCCTGCAACAAAAAATAAATCCTATTAATATGGCAACTCTGTACAAATTAAGGAAAGAATAACACGGATTGACGAGTTTCTTGCCGGTTTTTCTCTGTACAAGGCCTCATGACTCATGGTGTTGCAACCGATGAAGTAGGTAGCTTAACTGGCATTTACAAATGCTTGTTAAAGTCCAGATTCTATGCTATAATCCTAGATTGTTAATAATATACTGCAGGCCTACCGCCATCTTTTAGAAACCGCCATGTCGTAAGAACGTTTTGTTTTCCTTTTGTTTCAATACTAAACAGTATTAACTAAAATTACAAGCTTGACTTTATTTGACACAAGACGTCGTAGTAGGTTTGATTGATAAAAATCTTGTTCGAGTGAATGATTGAGCGATGACGCCACAAAACTTCCGTCAAAAGACAAGCTTGCTTTAAGAGGTTCGCGGTACGATATGACATATAACAACATTGCGCCGATACAAACTGACATTAAACAATATTGCGTTAAGAGATGGCGGTAGGCCCCCAGATCGTTTCCTTAACTTGATGTCAAGTTCTTCTTCATCATTCAGCCTATTGTAGTCACTGCTGGACGTAAAGCTCCCCCAAAGTGCGCCACAAGACACGATCTCCCGCCTTTTTCATCCAGCCACTACCCGCAACCTTTCTCAGGTCGTCGGTCCATCTAGCAGAGTGGCGTCCTACACTACGTTTACCGAGACGGGGTCTCCATTTGAGAGCCCGTCTGTTCCAACGCTCGTCGGTTCTACGACTGATGTGACCAGCCCATTGGACCTTCAGCACTTCAGCTAATTGTTCTTAGATGTTTCAAACGTATACATGTTTAGAATTAACGCTAACTCAGATCATATTATCATTATAAAATAATGTTGTTGTATTTCCAATAATTTTCTTTTGTTAGTTAAATATCCTAATAGGAGACGAAGGATAGATAATAGTTAGAAAAGTAAACTGCAGGGTGGATGCACCATAGGAAGAAAGTAGATACAAGAATGATGAAAAAATAAGTACTTTTTTTATTAGATCAAAACGTACGTTTTCAGCGTCGACTCTATCCATTTCATTGAATGATTTCATCATCCTCTGGGATCTTTTCTGTGCGGAGGCAGCACGCTGTTGTAGTATCTGTCAGAAAAAATACAGATTAACATTTAACCTTAAACTATTCTGACTACTCATCTCTGTGTTCTCCTTTTCCGGGAATGGAACGGAAAAAAATTCAATATGAAATGAGCTGGGCCTACAATTCCTGTGTCCCTTCCCAAATTATTTAATAAACGAACGGAGCAAAACAAGATGATTCATTATTTTTTTGGTATTAGAAAAGTATGTAAGCTAATATTTAAATAAAAAAAGCGTAATTACTCATCAAAGGTAAAGCCGATTAAATCAATGAACACTTTAATTTCACTCCATCAATTTACACAAGCGCAAACTGAAATTCAATTTGGCCCTCTCATCACCGCTGGATTAATGAGAGCTCTCAACGGTGCACTTGGTAATTAGTTTAATGGAACAATGCTTTTAATTATTGACGAGATCCACAAAGTTTCAGATGAAATGGAACAAAAATTGGATAATGATAAAGCTCAGCCAATAAAGATATCAAGATGAAAGACATCGGTGCTCTTTTGTATAAAAAGATCAGCAAAACGGCATGGCGTTCCAAAGTTTAAAATTTAAAAAATATGTATATGGTAAATTTTAAATAGAAAAATATTGGAAAAAATTAACTCGGCCACAAGTGAATTCTCAGACGGGAATCGAACCCGCGACCTTTGGAAATCCGGTCCAATGCTCTACCGCTGAGCTACCGAGACTTGCGAACCACCGTCGAAATTCTCCAATACTTTTATATTTTTAATACGCTGTAGGCCAGCGTTGTTACATCAATGCTAGGAATATCCTTGCATTCGAAAGAAACATCTTTTCAGGTGTTTAACGATTGATTAAGATGCAACTGCCAATAATTTATGATTTTGTAATTTTTGCATGTTTCAATGCTATTTTTATATCTTAAAAAATATGATCACTACTCTTAAAGAAAGTTCCGTTAATTATTTGAGGTTCTCCACATTGCACTTGCTGAGTAGGCTAAGGGAACAATGCTTTTAATTATTAATATGAGATCGACAAAGTTTCAGATGAAATGGATGAAACAATAATTGGATACAGTGATAGAGCCAATAAAGTATCAATATCAAAAGACATCGTCTCTACTTTGTAAAAGAAGACCAGGGCGTACAGCCATCTCTTAGCAGTATTGTTTCAATTTTACCATGCTCTTTCGTACTACGAATCTCTTAAAGAAAGCTTTTTGTTAGATTGTGACAACTTCAATAAAAAAAAAACGTTCTTAAGACATGATAGTCTCTAATGATGGTAAGCCCACAGTTCAAAAAAGTTCTATAATTTTTTCGAAAGAAAATTCAAGTTTAGTACTTTTTACGAATTCATGTAAACTTTTTTGGCCCCAGTTAATAGAAATGGCATACCGGAAATTATCATCCTCGAATGTGCAAAAATAAAAATAAAAACTGTTAATTATTGAGGATCGATATTTTCTAAAAAACAAACGAACAAATTCAAATGTTCGTTTTAAAACCCACGTGTGAATAGAGTCATCCATCATAATGGTTTTGCTTTTACCATTGTTTGTTTATATTGATTCATTTCATTACCATGGAAAAACAGTCACCAACGTGACTCAGGGCGAAAATGTCACTGCGAAGGTCAATATTTGCACGAGTGTATTAGTTTAATAGCTAAAGCTCTATTCAAAATAATTTTTATATGTATACTAGTTTATAACACTCGTAATTACTGAACTTATTGTTGATGTAACAATCATTTAATAGGTCAGTTACTATATTCAATCTCGGATTTCGTTAAAATCGTCTGCCGTTGTTTTTAACCGACTTCAAAAAAGGAGGAGGTTCTCAATTCGGTTGGTATATATTTTTTTTATTTTTTTTATGTATGTACACCGATTACGCCGAGATTTCTGAACCAATTTCCATGATTGTTTTTTGTTCGATGCAGAATAGTTGCCAATTGGTCCCATAAAAATTTGGTTTCGTTTGACTCAGTACTTTTTATGTTATGAGCATTTTTATATATTTCATTTCATTGTTGACTTGGACGATGTAGTATTTACGATAAATTTGTTTATAATGTACATGAAACCTTATCTAATCTAGAAAAACCCTGCTGTAGTTTACAAAACAGCCTATTACAGACACTAAAAAGTTAAAAAAAAGTGCGTTAAAAAAAAACCGACTTCAAAAACTAAAAAGCAAAAAATAAGCCTTTTGGAGTCGGTGCCAGCCAAGGCAAGAAAAATAAAAAAATAGGAGCTTAAAGTAGAATGTCTTGGCTGCCACCACCAAAAGGCTTATTTTTTGCTTTTTAGTTTTTGAAGTCGGTTTTTTAGTTGAACTATAATTGCCCTTATATAAACTTCAATTTTTTTTTCATGCGAGTTACCTAAACGTAATTCAAGAATATATGGTCGGTTTGGTGTCGATTAATAAGTTTTTTACTGATACTATTCAATGGATCTGCAAACTTTTTCTGGGTCACTGCTACATAGAAAATATACTGTAACTCACTGATTTGTAGTAGGTAACTATATCATATTGGCCAAGCTTTTAAGAATGATTTACGCGCGAAATTAATAACCTATCTGTAGATATGGATTTGGCTATCTGAGATAGTTGCCAAGGGTATTTTTGTTAACATGACCAAAATAACGACGGTTGCTAGGCAACGAAGCCAGTATCATAGGCGACTATCTCAGCCCTATCCTTATTTATTTTATTTATTTATTTATTTACATCGTAACTTACAGCTATTTGCCAAGACATTACAACATAATATAAAAAAAATACTTACAATAAAACTAATTCGTTAAAAATAAACAAAACTTAGCACATAATGAGCCAGTGAATCCACAAATATGTCGGCAGAAGCCTGGTCAGAAGCTAAAAATACATTGAGTAAATAGATCGCACGGGCGGTCGGAGGATTGATAGCGTGCCGCGTGCGCAGGCATCCTGGAGACGCGAACAATAAATGCCGTCGCCGACCAACTCCTCGCATATAATTTTGCGGTACGTAAAGCCCAATCCGGTCTCTAGCGTCAGGATTATCTACCCTATTGCGTATAATGAATTAATAAATTCAATTTTCGCCTAAGCTCCAACGTATTCATGCCTACCATACCAGCTACAATAGATCCATCCTTGTGGCTACCAGCCACAAGGCTGGATCTATCTTTATTTATTTATTTATTTATTACTAATTGCGTTACATGCGACTTAGTGACTAAACAAAACATGCAAGCACCAATGTATCGCATGCACCTCGAAAGGCACTGCAACGAACAGGAGAGGGGCAGACATTTAGAAACTTTTTTCCTCAAAGTATTCATTAATGGAATAGTAAGCTTTTCCTACAAGCAGCTTTTTCAAGGAGCGAATGAACACACCGATATCCGATTCGGCCTTCAGATACTCTGGCAACTTATTAAAGATTTTTATGGACATCGGGTAGGTACCCGAACTATGCAATGCTAATCACGGATCTATCTTCACGACTTACAGTGATCCGTCTTTGTTCTGCCTCCGCCAGTTTCTCCTCAATGTCTGGTAGGCTGATCTCGGGTTGCACTGGCTGCAGCAGCCGTTGCAGGTGTGGTGGTGGTGTGTTTGAGTCCCGCCGGTTACCGTCGATCTCTTCCAGGGGGATTTCAAAGGCAATCGCTGAAAAAATATTTGTGCATATTTAATATAGACAGACAAAGCTTATAGCACACAACATCACAAAATATTGATCTGATTCCGAAACAAGTAGCTTAAGCATTATATGAAAAAAATTTTTTTCACCTCACACGCTCTGAAAAGGAGGTTTTATCAATCAGTTTAGGCGTAGAAAATCGCTTTTTGCGGCCTAGCGCGGCAAAGTACTTTTTTAATTGAATACCTAAAAATATGTCATAATGTATCGCACTATTGACTTTTTGTTATATTTGATTCTTATTTTAAATAGCTTTAAATTAATTATAATACTCCGTTTTGGGTTAATTATATTATTTTAGTTCATTGAATCATAAAAACAATAACAATAAGATTAAACTATTTGTTATAAGAATTTTATATTAGGCTGGGTGAGATTTCACAACCTATAATTGGATTTCCGACTGTGACATATTTTTTTTTTATTTTTAATTTGTCTTTGTCTTTGTCTTGTACCTCATGTCAGTGTCAACATTTACGGAATCGTTTATTCTTATTAATAAGTAACAATATGGAGTTTCACCCTGTTCTTTTCGTAATAACACGTGTTGTGAGGCTCCATTTTTAACTCAATCTACCGTACAATTTCTATATATTACAAAATATATTTACTTAACATTGGCAAAATTCGCGTATTTAACGCGAGCACGCCATTAATTAAGAAAGAAGAAGAAGTAACAATATATTCCTACTTTAAATAACTTTGAATGAACTATAATACTCCCTTTTTTATTATTTTAGTTTTTTATATCATTAAAACAACGAGAATAAGGTATATTTCGATTAAACTTTATGTTTAAAGAATTTTTTACCGGAAGTTGACCGCGGAACCAACCGTTAAATGTTTCTCGCTGTTGTGAGGTGAAAAATTGTGTGTTACGCTCGGCAGAAAAGTTTTTAGCGTCTTGTACCTTTGAAATCCTCGCTTCGCTCAGGATTTAACCTATTTTGTGATAACTTGTCAACTTGTTAAATCCTAGAATCCTTCACTTGCTCAGATTTCAATAGAGGTAACTCGCCGCTAAATAACCAACTTTCCAGCCTTGCATAACAAATAACTATTGTGATAAATATTAAACAAGAAAATATACTAGAAAAAAGCAACTAGTCTCATGTCGCCCTGACGGGATGGTTTATGGTTATTTGTGTCTGTATCTACTCACGTGGTTTCGGTTTTATCGGCGTCTCTGGCAGCATGACAGTTGGTAAGTCGTCGTGTTCGTTGTCATGGCGACCGTTCATTGTCTTGACGCCATTTGTCGCCTTGCCATGGCCATTGGCTGTCTCCTCAGCTGCCGGCACCACGTGGCCTGATGATCCGCAACCCATGGTGTGTCTTATTATGAGGGCTTAAGGTTCATTTCACTATTTGTGTTGAGCATACCTAGTAGAAACAAATTATAAATATTACTACTACAGTATTTTAATTTTTTATCTGTTTTTTTATTAACAAGGTGTCTTAGCCTTCATTATACCTGATGTTAAGAACCTTGCTTAACCAGAAAAATCAACTAGGTATCGAAAAGATTGATAATGTCAATTTTACCATCGTGTATGGATTTTTGTATACGATTTTATAAGTATATTTGTAATAGTTGTGAAAAAATTACGTACTGAACTTATGAGAAGGACAAAAGACAGGTTTTGTAACATTTCATGATAGTAATACTGACCCTAAATTATGGTCACAAGTACCGTTGATGGTACTAACGATACAAAGGTTACTTGTACCATCAATGGTACTAGTCAATTATTTTATTTTATTTTTTATTTTACAATATTTGGGGGGCTTACAGCTAACATTTCAAGGTAGATACATGAATTATACAACTAAGAGCCATTTACAAGTCTCCACAGATAGCACTTGGTTAAATAACTGTTTTACGCTTGCTTTCAGTATATAGCTAATTAATTCATATTAATTTTATATACCTAATTAAAATAGACACTATACAGAGCTACTCAAAACTCTATCAACAGTTGACAAGTTATCACAAAATAGGTCAATAGCATTAATGTCACGCTTGTTAATACTGTTGAACAAATTACTGGCACGGACATAAAAAACATTTCTGTGGTGCATCGTGCGGACGAGTGGGGCATGGAGCAGATTTCTTGGACGACAGTGACGGAATGGTACATTCAATTTTAATTTGGAAACAAGTTCGGGGCAATTGACTTTATTCATATTATACAATTGATATTACGGGGAATAACTCTTGAAGAGGTTGAAATATGAGATGAACTTTAGTGTGAAAATACCAATTTTAAGCAGACTACCATTAGGTATTATCCTAGGCGGTCTAAAGTAAAGATATTGGGCACTTCATCTTATCCTCGTTCTATATCATTAAAGCAAGATCAATCGGAGAATAAGCTCAAAAACCTGACGCGAAACTCTGAGTTCCCCGAACCTTTCCTTAAAGTAATCAAATTAATAGCGTTTAGAGCCTTCATCGACGCCTCACCGTTTAAGGTCTTACTTTTAGGTTAACCATATCGAAATTTCAGAAGTCGGGACAAGAAAATTGAGAACAGTGCCATATTTTTTTTATGAACAACGGGGAGTCTTTAGCCTTCATCATACCGATGTTAAGTATTGATGAGGCTGAAGATGGATGCGAGCCTCTCCCGGAATCCTCAAATACTGAGGAACTGGCTAACTTAACTCTAATTGCCGGAACACAAATGCTGAAAAACATTGTTGTTATGGCGCCATCAGACTTTGATAAGATGATGGTAGCTAACCAGGTGGACTTGCAACAAGTCCTACCACCAACCTAAAAATTATTATATCTAATTATTTAATATCAGGTGTTTACTGTGTTCGGTCAAACTAGTTTGAGTCAAACCAAAATGAACACGCCATCGCAGTTTATTATCTAACAGAGCCATCTAGCTAATATTAGGAACTACTATGAACACAACTACAACAGTATTTTCAAGATTTCCTGAAAAATGCTGAACCAATGTCAAAAAATCGACCAATAAATAATAAAAAAAAAATGGGACCAACTTGAGATCAAACCTCATGGTAGACGTTTGAATCATTTCAATCGGTTCAGTCATCTTCGAGTAATCTGTAAACATACCTAAAAAATATAAGCGCTACGAATTGATAACCTCTTTCTTTTTTAAGTCGGTTAATCTTCTTCTTCTTCTTATCGAGTGAAGATTAGTGGCCACCTCTGGTGTCAGAGTTTATCAAGCCGCCTGTAAGGCCTCTGACTTGGCTTAACGACTGTAATCAAATGAAAACAGCCGGGACCGACGGTTTATCGTGCCCTCCGATGCACGGAAGCTTTCAGTTGTAATGCTACTTTACGGTCACTCATCCGACACCTGACCGGGCCCTGACTTTGCTTAACAAACGTGATCGAAAACGATCAGTTAGTCAAGCGAAGCCATAAGTGATAAGTCGGTTAATGATAACCTCCTTCTTTTTTTAAGTTGATTAAAATACTTCACTTACTAATTAATTCTCTTGGTTGCAGTGAACCTGTGACTCTCTAAGGAATTCTGACTATTGCACAATGGAAAATGATGCAAGACATGCTTGGTCGTGCAGTATGAGATCGAATCCGAAATGCGGAGATTTACGGGGAGCGACCGACATCGGTCAAAGTGATGCTCAGCTGAAAGTAGCGGCGGGAGGCATACATAGCTGGAAGAGCATATATAGGAACACTTACCTAATAAAGCAGTGGGGGGGGGGGGGAGAAGAACCGTAAATCGGATGACCGACGATAAAAAAACAACCAGCTTCCAAGATGGTGCCACCTGGGAAATGAGATTTTTACGGTAGTACCGGTTTTTTTTTTAATTTCTTTTATGGCGTAGTTTTCCCCATCTGTCCAAATATGCCTACACTTATCAGAACTTTTAGTTACCCTATTTGCGTTCATCATGTCTCAAGGTGACGGGGTGGAAAGGGATTGCGCCGCGAATTTGCCAATTCAATCCACTTTTTACTTAGAAAGATTAATAGATCGCTCTTCGTTGTGTATACAAACTTGCATGCCATACCAATATTGAAGCAGTAAACGCCATAACGAGACAATCCTAATCCTAACTTAATATTATAAATGCGACAGTATGTTTGTTTGTCATTCCTTCACACCCTAAATAAGCAACGCCTAAAAGTTTAATGGACAGAGAGTAACATAGCCCCTTACTTACTTTTTAGTCCGATATTCCCACGAGAACGGGAACCACGCGGGTGAAACCACGGGCGGATACTAGTATTATTATTGTTTAGCAGCAATGTTTAAATTGGCGAGCCCAAATCTTAAAAGTTTAATAGAAATATTGCGTTATGAAGTATTGCGAATACTTAGCAATATTGCGTTTGCGCCCTTTTTATACCCTCTGTGCTATTTAAATATAATTCTATTATCGCATTGGCCAGTCGAATAGAAAGAAAATGTATGGGATTGACATTGGCGATCTAAATGTCACGTGACCGCTAATGTCAATCCTATACATTTTCTTTCTATTCGACTGGCGAATTCGATAATAGAAAGCCACTTGTCTAGGGGGGCAGGCCTGTCTCACTTCCATACAAGCGGCGCAAAATCCACGAGATATTTACCTACTATTCTGGAAAACAACCTAATTTCAACCTTTTGCATTGCGTATAACGTTCATAGTACAAAATAACTGTCTGCCAGTCACAGACTGTGCTGCCAGTCGAGCGAGTGCCAGCCTATTGAGACTAGTCCGGTGACCGGACGCTTGCGTTTATCATACCTAAACTCGGGAGTGAAATTTCTGTACCGTAAGGTAAGTACTAATATATATTCTGTGATAATACCGCATCTGTGATCTAGCTAGTGGTAATACCACCGATATTAGATCCAGATATATTCCAGGTTCGATTCCCAGTGCATATTGCATTTAGTTTGTTTAGTGGTAGGACAATCAACTATTAGTTTACTTCTTAAAAACCTTTGTTTCATGAAAAATCAGGATATGTCATCGCATGACAAACAACGACGGAGTCCATTCAAATTCAAATTCAAATTCAAAGATTTTTATTCAAATAGACTTATAGATAAGTACTTTCGAATAGTCCAAAATTTTTTTTCCCTACCAGCCATTCAGGACATCTTTTAACTGATAAGAAGAACGGCCGCAAGAAACTTATCAGCTTTAACAGAAACAACAACATTTACAATGGAACATGTTGTTGCCAAGCACAAATTTACAATTTTGAAATATATTTAATATAAGAGGAAAATTTTCCAATATTTAATTATTAGAATATTTTCCTTTTATCTAATTTATAATAGTTATGTTTTATGTTAGTATCACATCCATGCATTTTGGTCTTTTAAATAATCATCTACCTTGTAATAACCTTTGCTTAAGAGTGTCTTTTTAACATATATTTTAAATTTATGCAAAGGCAGCTCTATCAATTGTTGTGGAACTTTATTAAAAAAAGCTATACCTTTCCCCAAAAACGAGCGTCTACATTTTTCAAGTCGAAATTTTGGAACGGCAAGCTTATTCTTATTTCTAGTATTAAAATTATGGACATCGCTATGCTTAATAAATAAATCAAGATGTTTCCTTACATATACTATATTATCATAGATGTATTGTCCCGCCAAAGTTAGTATATTAATCTCTTTAAACAAATCCTTAAGAGAATCTCTCCGTCGAAGGTTGTAAATGGCGCGCACAGCTCTTTTTTGAAGTATAAAAACATTTTCTATATTAGCTGCTGAGCCCCACAACAACAGGCCATAGGACATTACACTATGAAAATAGCTAAAGTAAACTAGTCTTGCCGTTTCAATATCAGTTAAGAGCCTTATTTTCTTTATTGCGAAAGCCGCAGAACTAAGTCTACTCGATAAGGCTTCAATATGTGGATCCCATTGCAGCTTTGAATCCAATGTAATGCCAAGAAATTTTGTACTCTCAACTAACTCTACTACATTCCCATTCAAATTGATATGCATATCGACCTGCACTACGTTAGGTAATGAGAATCTAACAAACTTGGTTTTAGAAGGGTTAAGAGACATATTATTACTGTTGAACCAGTGTGCGACTTGAGAGAGAGCACTATTTACTTCGTCAGAACAATTGTTTCCTCTATCAATTTTAAAAATTAAAGATGTATCATCTGCAAATAGTACTGTCTCACATAAATTACTCGTGTAATGAGGGAGATCGTTAATATAAATTAAAAACAGCAAAGGGCCCAATATTGAACCTTGTGGCACGCCCATAATAATGGGGGCTCCAGTAGAAGCAGTATTATTGACAATTACTTTTTGATTTCTATTGTGCAAGTATGACTGCAAAAGGCTAACAGATTTCTTAGAGACACCATAATGTTCAAGTTTCTTTAAAAGTGTAACGTGATCAACGCAATCGAAGGCTTTAGACAGGTCACAGAATATACCAATTACGTCTTGCTTGCCCTCCCAAGCCTCAAAAATATGTTTGAGGAGTGCAATGCCAGCATCAGTAGTATTTTTACCTTTAGAAAAGCCGAACTGATTGTTATGAAGGATTCGATTTATTGTTAAATAGTCTAATAATTGAGAGTATATAACTTTTTCAAAAATTTTACTAAGTGCCGGTAGTACTGAAATCGGTCTAAAATTTGTAGGGTCACTTTTGTCACCCGATTTAAAAAGAGGAATAAGCTTACTACATTTCATTAAATCGGGAAAAGTACCTTCATCTATGCATTGATTAAAAATGAAAGCTAAATATGGAGCTATTGTATCAATAATTGATTTAATAATGTTGGTTGACATGCCCCATAAATCTTCAGTCTTTTTAATATTTATAGACTTGAAAGCTTTTAAAATGTCTTCACTATTAATATGTTTAAAATTGAATACTTTATTACACTTATCAACACAAGACTCTAAGAGGGCAGCAGCAACGTTTGGACAGGAATTCAACTTACTGGTAGTTTCTAAGGGTACCCGAGAGAAGAAATCTTCAAAAACACGGGCAACCTCAACGTCAGATTCAATTAATTTATCACCAACTTTAAGACAGAAGGATTTTACATTATTTTTAGTTTTCCCAGTTGATTGGTTAATAATATTCCAAGTAGCCTTTATTTTATTATCCGCTAATTTGATTTTATTTGAAAAGAACATCGCCTTAGCAGCTACA
The DNA here is from genome assembly GCA_910589605.1 of Chrysoteuchia culmella. NCBI lineage: Eukaryota > Metazoa > Arthropoda > Insecta > Lepidoptera > Crambidae > Chrysoteuchia > Chrysoteuchia culmella. The sequence goes on from OU342653.1 coordinate 18,334,661, forward strand.
CATACATTTTTAAACATTTGAGAATACTTCCTGACATATCCAATAAAATTTGGGTCACAGGAAGTATGCTTTGACGCATAGAGGTCATATAGTTTCCTTCTGCTTGTGTAAATTCCCGGCGTGGCCCAATCACTAAACTTTACTTTATCCGAATTACAATTGATCACTTTTTGCTTAAATGTTTTACTAAATTCGTCTTCAACCACATGAAATAAATCATTATAAAGATAATTAGATTCCATATTAGGAACTGGTAAAGACTCAATTTTATTAATTACATTGTTTCTAAATTCATCTATGCCCTTTTTAGTTATTGGCCATAATGTATAACCCACAGAATAAGGTATTCTACTAACGTGTACAACATTATGTTAACTTGAATACATACTTTGGAGGCATTGAGTAATTGCATTTAATATTGAAGCAGGCAGCAGGCGTTTCTACGACGACACACAACGCGCCCGACCCTAATGTAATAAAATTGAATGTACCAACATAATTTGTAGTCTTGTCAATCTGTTTTACTAGCGCTAAAGATACCTTTTTTAGATTTTTGAGCTGCGAAAAGTGTCAATAAAATCTCATTGATTTTATTTTATTGTATTTTTATTTGTACTTTGGTGTTTTTTTGTATCACATAGTTTGAAATAAATAAGCTTGAAAATAAATAAGTTAATAAAATTATGTAAGTATACCCATGTTATTTTACTTTATTTCACTAATTTTAACCGCCTTTGTGGTCTAGTGGTACAAAAACACCAGGCCCAGGTGTTCCGGGTTCGATTCCCAGCGGTTATACATATTGTATTCGGTTTGGTTGGTGGTAGAACTTGTTGTAAGTCCGCCTGGCTAGCTACCACCATCTTATCTAAGTCTGACGCCATAACAACAATGTTTTCAGCATTGTTGTGTTCCGGCAGTTCAAGATAAGATAGCCAGTTCCTCAGTGGCTGAGGATTCCGGAAGAGGCTCGCTTCCATCTTTAGCCTTATCAATACTTAACATCAGGTATGATGAAGGGTAAGCGTCTCTCCGTCATTCATAAAAAATAAAATATATATTTTTTTAATTTTTTTTAATTAACTCTCAAACTATCCTTTAGCTTTATTGGTAAAAATACAATACGAAAAAACAACACATACTTGTTATTAAAAAAAATATATCTATAAAGCCTGTATTAATCTTTCAAATCTTATTAGGGGAATCCCAAGAGGGTTTTGCTTTACAAAAAGCGTACCGTTATATTTTCCGACACGGGCTAATCAGGAAATATCGCTGGCAATCCAGCGTATTTCCAGAACATTTACAAGGCACTATGAGATTGCCGGCAGCGGAATTTTCTACAGAAAATATTGGTAGTCATCCGAGCTTAGTTCTGAAAATTGTTAGAAGCATTTCAATTTTATCTGTGGAAGATATTTCAAAATGGCTAGTATAATAGAGAAGGGGATATTTTGTAATACAACCTCTTTCGTAATGTAGCTATTTTAAACCGTCATGTTCGATGGAAATTAAAAGTTTAAAGAAAGTTTTGCCGTTCAAAATGTGTATATTTAATTTAAATGTGTATATATACTTTTAAAGAGAACCTAAAAGTAATCTGGGAAGTCGAATACGAATCCTCTGTAGTTTTAGTTGTTAATTGCATACCATCCAATAATAAAAGTCACTGTGTACTATACCGTACCCAATACTTTTTTGAAGTATTTTAATGTTTTTAGGGTTCCGTACCTCAAAAGGAAAAAACGGAACCCTAATAGGATCACTTCGTTCTCCGTCCGTCCGTCCGTCTATCAAGACCGTTTTATTCAGGAACCCGTGGAGGTTCAAACTGAAATTTATATTACTCAGGTCTACTGTCCCTTGGAGCTGTGAAAAAATCAAACTGCTAAGCCAAAGCAATCAAAAGATACAGCCGTTTATGCCGCAAATTTTCGAAACTCGCACCGGAATCAAAACCTACTAAGGGTACTTCTCGTGAACTTAGAATCTTGAAATTTGGTAAGAAGAACGTCATACAGTACAGATAAAGGAAAAATTGCGAAAACCGTAAATTTTTAGTTACATCATATAATAACAAATATTTTACGGAACCCTCGGTGCGCGAGTCCGACTCACACTTGGCCGGTTTTTTTTAGTTGCATCAGTAATATACACAGAAATATCACTCTTGAATACATAACAAACTGCAAAATAGTTCTATTATGCCTTCAAGTATGGGAAAGTGCATGGAAGCAAACACATGGCTCTAAGGTTAGCTGGCCTTGATTCTGCAAGGTTAAAATTGTAAGAAATTATTTTTTCACCTCACAAGCTCTGAAAAGGAGGTTTTGTCAATCAGTTTAGGCGTAGAAAATCGCTTTTTGCGGCCTAGCGCGGCAAATTACTTTTTAAATTTAATACTAAAAATATGTCATAATGCGTTCCGAATCGCACTATTGACTTTTTTGTTACATTTTATTCTTATTTAAAAAGGTTTAATAAATATAATTAAGTTTATACTCCGTTTTGGTTTTATTATATTATTTTAGATCATTGAATCATAAAAACAATAACAATAAGATTAAACTATTTGTTATAAAGAAATTATATTAGGCTGGGTGAGATTTCACAACATATGATTGTATTTCGGAACGTGACATAAATCTTTATTTTTAAATTGTATTTGTCTTGTACCTCATGTCAGTGTCAACATTTACGGAATCGTTTTTATTCTTATTAATAAGTAACAATATATTCCTACTTTAAATAACTTTGAATTAACTATAATACTCAATTTTTTATTATTTTAGTTTTTAATATTATTAAAACAACGAGAATAAGGTATATTAGATTAAACTTTATGTTTGAAGAAGTTTTTACCGGAAGTTGACCGAAGAAACAACTATAAAATATTCCTCGCTGTTGTGAAGTGAAAAATTGTGTGTTGCGCTCGGCAGAAAAGTTTTTAGCGTCTTGTACCTTTGAAATCCTCGCTCAGCTTTCAATAGAGGTAACTCGCCGTTAAATAACCAACTTTCCAGCCTTGCATAACAAATAACTATTCTCAAACATGCATGGAAATGTTGTCATTATTTTCAAAAAAAGAAGACGCGAAGTATCGAATTTACGGACAAAGAAAATCAAATCCATTGCAGGAGCGTTTTTTTAATTTGGAACAAGAGTATTTAACAACTCCAGCACGCCGTTTCATACAACATTGCTGGAGCGCTGTAATGTTCCAAATTCAAAAAGACGCTCCTGCAATGAATTTGATTTTCTTTGAGTAATTATTAAATGTATAATATAAAAAGTATGTTTTATTTCCTGCATTCTTTTGAGAAAAGCACTATATATATGCCTCGGCGGAAATGGCAATTGCCTGTCTCGTATAAGTGAAGTCTTCGCCTACGGCTCGGCCTTCAAACTCATACTCGACCTGCAATTGCCTATTTCACGGCCTTTGCAATAATGTACTATTAGGTCACTTTTGAAGATTTAATAACTCTAGTTTAATTTACTTTCCAGACCCCGGGTTATGAGTCACACACAATAGCTATTTCATTATCTTGGAACACAGGTGCCCTGCTTGCAAATGACGAATTAACGGTGGTGATGACCACAGACCTATATCGAGATAGACGGTAAAAGTTTACCTACCTTGCGTGTAAAAAGTTTGATCCTCGGTCAAAGTTTTCCGACCTAAGTCAGTCCGCTTGAGACCACTGCCATGAAAACACGCGTCACTCAGTAACGAAAATGGTTAATTGTGCAGTGCTTTCTTGCAAGAGCTCGTCAATAACATTTCCTCATCACTAAATTTCGCTCGCGACGTCATCGTAGTACGAAAAATTCGACACGCTAGGTTCTCATACAATTTGAAGCGCTCTTTTCGTCTATCTCGATATAGATCTGTAGTTGAAGACGAGCTCGAGCAGTACAAGAAAAACCACGTGCAACTTCGGATGATCATGTATTTCGACTATATTAAGACGAGCTATTGTTTTACATAAAAAAGTTTCAAAAAAGACGACACTAGAATTTGGTATTTAGAACAAATTAGCCAGAAAGAAAATCATAGCCTATGAAGACTGTAGCCAAGCTTGTCGGTAACAGTGGTGATGACTGACGATCATATCGTGGGTAAGATTCCCACTAGACACAAATATTGAATGAAGAATCGACATATTTGTTCTGATCTGGATGATTCCTAAGTATATTAATAAGTATTAAATTAATATTAAAATAATACGAGCTCGGTCTATTTTGGGGCTAGTTATGTACCTACCTTTCCTAACTCAAAAATAGTGAGAGGAGTAAGTGCAGCTTTTTGCCATCGAACTAATAAAAATACTACAGATCTTTTGGCCTATATTACTTTAAAAAATTGTTGTGTTATTATTTAAAACTACGTTATTGCCAGTCAAAGTAAAAAAATCCTCTCATTCTTGGTACTTTCATATTTCGACTAAAGCGTTAAATTGTGGCATTAAAAGTATTAAAAATACACAATCTTTTGAGGCTCTATTAGAGCTTTGAAAGAGCTATCAAACTCTTTATAAAGTGCTTTATTCAGCTACACAGTTAAAACGATCGGCGGAGGTTCAAATATTCAATGATACAGAGCCAAAAAGCCGCCTTTTAAGTTCTTTGTGCAATATTTAAAAGCTATTTAGAAGTCGCTTTCGGTAAAGCTAAATAGGCTTTATTTTTAAATACTATTTAGAATTAAATGGGGCATTGGGTAACATTATTTTTGAATGGGATACAATTTGTGGAGAATAATAGGTATTACACTTCTGAAACTGGTTGAAATTCCTTTTGACTAATCTATTGGTCATATTGAGTGTGTTTTTTTTTGCTTAAAACGCCTGGAGTTGTGGGCTCATCATTTTAATGTCCCCACTGCTGGGGCACGGGCAGTCCTTATGGATACCTATTAGGAGAATACCCACCACGCGCGACAGTAAAGGAGTCGGGACCAATGGCTTATGTCACTCATCCCGTGACCGACCATTGCCAAAGTTGCTTAACCATTTGCGATGGTCGCAGGCCGAATGCGCTAACCACTGCGCCACCGAGCCACCTCATCGTGGGCAATAGAACATCGTTCGTGTTTTCGTGTTCTGTATGGGGCATTTATAATCTATTAACGGTCACCATGACTTCGATATGAACATTTTTCAGATCCGATAGGTATCGCGATAAACGTGGCCTATATTGGTGGTGGGCCTGCTGGGCCTTATGCATAAACGACAGTAAAGGAGTTGGGACCAATGGCTTAACGTGCCGTCCGAAGCACAGAGATGCTCAAGATTTTTGGTCACCCATCCCGTGACCAACCATTGCCAAAGTTGCTTAACCATCACAATCGCAGGTCGAATGCGCTCACTACTGCGCCACCAAGCTCCTCATTGTGGGCAATACAGAAAAAACGTTCGTGTTTTTTTGTGTTTGTCCTGTTATTATAATCTACTAACGGACACCATCACCATGACTTCGATATGACCATATTTCAGATCCGATATCGCGATAAACGTGGCCTATATTGGTGGTGGGCCTGGGCCTTATGCGTAAACGACTGTAAACGAGTTGGGACCAATGGCTTAACGTGCCGTCCGAAGCACAGAGATGCTCAAGATTTTTGGTCACCCATCCCGTGACCAACCATTGCCAAAGTTGCTTAACCATCACAATCGCAGGTCGAATGCGCTCACTACTGCGCCACCAAGCTCCTCATTGTGGGCAATACAGAAAAAACGTTCGTGTTTTTTTGTGTTTGTCCTGTTATTATAATCTACTAACGGACACCATCACCATGACTTCGATATGACCATATTTCAGATCCGATATCGCGATAAACGTGGCCTATATTGGTGGTGGGCCTGGGCCTTATGCGTAAACGACTGTAAACGAGTTGGGACCAATGGCTTAACGTGCCGTCCGAAGCACAGAGATGCTCAAGATTTTTGGTCACCCATCCCGTGACCAACCATTGCCAAAGTTGCTTAACCATCACAATCGCAGGTCGAATGCGCTAACTACTGCGCCACCGAGCTCCTCATTGTGGGCAATACAGAAAAAACGTTCGTGTTTTTTTGTGTTTGTCCTGTTATTATAATCTACTAACGGACACCATCACCATGACTTCGATATGACCATATTTCAGATCCGATATCGCGATAAACGTGGCCTATATTGGTGGTGGACCTGCTGGGCCTGATGCGTTAACGACTGTAAAGGAGTTGGGACCAATGGCTTAACGTGCCGTCCGAAGCACAGAGAAACTCAAGATATTTGGTCACCCATCCCGTGACCAACCATTGCCAAAGTTGCTTAACCATCACAATCGCAGGTCGAATGCGCTCACTACTGCGCCACCAAGCTCCTCATTGTGGGCAATACAGAAAAAACGTTCGTGTTTTTTTGTGTTTGTCCAGTTATTATAATCTACTAACGGTCACCACACTTCAAATTCGGTTCAATCATAATATTAAAATTCATAGCAAAGTGTAGTTTTGTAGGTACCCAACATTAAATAATAAACCATGCCTTTTCTGATATCCAGAATATACAAAGTGCTTATCTTGATGATATCGTGATGATAATTAATATTTATGACATAATAACACCCAGATACATAACAATCACAATTATGCTCATTACATATTTTTGATGGCTCTGATTTCACCTTATCTGCGTCTTTGCTATTAAATAACGCAGAAATCAAATAAACACTATTATTTAGTATTAAAAATGTTAAGTTGTAGTTTAAAAAACATATATAATTAAAAATATTTACCATTAGATTTTATTTTAAGTCTTCTTAAATATTAACACCGACACACAAAAAACTTCTATTGTAGAACTTTCACACTACTGACCCAATTTCAATACAATACTGTAATCAAAATATCTAGTCAATTTTAACTATAACACTAATAATTATAATCACTAACTACAACTTTACTAGAAATATTGTTTGTTAAGTTTTTTTATTCTATATCACAATAAATCCACGTTTATGAGTAATGGTGTCAGTCAGGAATCGAACTGAACACCCGTGCGGCCGCCGTCGCATCGTCAACAGAACTATCGGGTCGTTTAATACAAATTTTATTTCAGCCCACTACGGTTTTTCAGTGCCTATGATAGTGGTTGATTAGGGTGACTCAATGGTCTTGGTACTTGACATTTTAATTCAATAATTTCTTATTTTGTTCAAAATATACACTCTAATTGATAAGTATACTCGTGATGATATGTTAGAGCAAACATCAAAGTTTGAATAGAACTTCATGTTTTAAATTTTCCCCTCTAAGCAATTTGGATAGTAGTCGATTGTTTTAGTTAAGAATTTTCTTATTAAATAGCATTGTAAATGTACCTATGAATCAAAATTTTAACATCATTTTATTCCCAAAAATTGTTTGAAGTCAATAAAAAAAATGTTTTAAATTAAATTAACTCATTCTGAGAGTGAAAATTTGATTCAAATGGGTGGCGTTTTGGACAGCTTTTCTTGTCTTGTTTAGGGTTTATTTTCAATAGTTAGTATTATTTGTTCTTGTTCTTCTTATCGCTCGTGGCCGCCCTTGACAAAAAGGGTCGTAAGCGATCACGTTTTTTAAAAAAACGTTCGGTCCGGTCAGGATCAAAGGAGTGACCGTAAAGTGGCATTACAACTAAGCGCTTCGGTCGGAGCGGAAGGCACATTAAACCGTCGGTCCCGGCTGTTGTCGGTCTATCTGATAACAGTTGTTCAGCCAAGTTGAAGGCCTTACAGGCAGCTTGATAAACTCTGACACCAGATGTGGCCACTAATCCTTATACGATAAGAAGAAGAAGTTAAGTCTTGATAATAATCGTGTGTGATAATTATATTTAAATACTAACCCTATTTAAATATTTAATTTCAGTAACCCAATTTTCTTTTCATCGTCTACATACTTCTTCATTCGACTGCAATATTATTTAATAATAAAAACTTCGTGAAGTATTTTTCCATAAACTTTTAGTCCGGCTGCAGTCATAAAAGTATCAATTTGCCAAGGCGCGCTACATTCAGGACACTAACAATGCTTACATAGAAATTACAGCGAGCCACTATAAGCTTACAGTCAACCCCTTGGCTCCATTCTATGGAACAATGTGTAGTGGAGTCGCCCTGAATCGTTACACATGGAATATTTGGATATTGATAGGATATCAAGATTATGCATTTTTGTTCACCAATCCCTTGAGCAACCATTGTGAAATTAGCTTAAACCCCACAATCGCAGGCTAGATAAAATACTGCGCCACCGAGCTCCTGAAAATGTAAATTTATGGAGATTGGAAAATTGGGATGGGCGGTGTTCCGAGAGCTTAGTGCTAGTTTTTTCTACTCACGGTCGATCGTGAACGCGTCGATTTTTGTATAAAACCAGCGGCCTGCCACTAAGCACACCGAGCCAATGCATTCTTCTTTTTAGGGTTCCGTACCTCAAAAGGAAAAAACGGAACCCTTATAGGATCACTTCGTCGTCCGTCCGTCTGTCAAGGCCGTTTTTCTCATGAACGCGTGGAGCTATCAAACTGAAATTTATATCTAATACTCAGGTCTACTGTCCCTTGGAGCTGTGAAAAAATCAATATTCTAAGCCAAAGCAATCAAAAGATACAGCCGTTTATGCCGCAAATTTTCGAAACTCGCACGGGAATCAAAACCTACAGGGTACTTCCCGTGAACTTAGAATTTTGAAATTTGGTACGAAGTAACGTCTTATAGTACAGATAAAGGAAAAATTGCGAAAACCGTAAATTTTTAGTTACATCATATAATAAAAAAAATATTACGGAACCCTCGGTGCGCGAGTCCGACTCGCACTTGGCCGGTTTTTTATTTCAAGTAAACTTTCAAATGGCGGAATCTACTGAGACATCCAAATGATGAGGAATCGATAAATAAAATTTTACATAAGTACCTAATTGAGTAGAAGTATAATATTTATTGCAACTTAGCATTTTGGACTATTTTTGTGTTAATTCGTTATTTGCTAGAAGGACACCGGTGTCCAGAGATCGATTACGGATTTTTTTGTGTGTCCATAATCCGGGGCCTGTTGGAAGACGTCTACTAATTTTTTAAAGGGTAGTTAAAGCATTGTAGAGCTTCGTTAAGTGTTATATTCCATTATAGACTAATTACCATATCTTTATGCGGCATCATATGGACAAGATTTAGGTCAAATTATTCAATATTGTCAAATTGGTTTCAAATTATCGTAATAGTACGAACTTTCCCGCTTGTTGTAAAGCTAATAGTTTTCGAGAAATCTCCGAAGTTTTGATTCGAGATATTTCTCCGATCTTGGTTGAGCGTAACGTACGCTTCATTTAGCGTAAATAAACTTTGTTGCTAAGGAAATAAAACGTTAATTGATTTACTCAAGTTTAAACTCAAGATAAACATTATTTTATTGTTATTTATTGGTCTATTTGGGAGTCCTAGTATATTCTAATTTGCTTTCGTAAAAACTATTCGTCTTTCTTAGCGTGGACCTTTTTCATTTTCCTTATTTTTAAAGGAATGGTTTACTCTGTCTTTTCTTTTGAAAACCATTGATTACCTTTTAATGAATTCAGCATTGGATTAGTAATTTTTAAATGACAAATTAACAAACAGTCTGCCAAAGTTACTTTCGAAATAATCACGTCTGTATGGATTTTATTATTATTTTAATATTGAGAGGTTTGACGAAACCTTAACTTTAAAGATAACTAATATGAAGTGCGTCTTATATTAGAAAGGCACTTCATCATAAATCTGGTGAAAAAAAGAAAATATAAACAAGGTTTAGGCTCTTTATGATAAACCGCTAAAATAAAGAAAAAATATATGAGTTTTACGCAGGCCGTTTCCACAGACGCAAAAGAGGTTCGTCACCCGTTAGGTTAGGGCACAATCACCGGCCAACACCTACCATTGATTGCCGCTACATTATGCAAAGACCCCCCACTCACCCCCCCAATCATACCGACCAGCTAAACAACAGCCCTCTACTTCATCGCCTCTAATCCGAATACTGAAACAGCTCAAACAGCAAGCGGGTGCGAGGGATCAAGTTAAGTTGGGTGGCGTGCATGTCTATAGAGCCCAATCGATTTTAATAATTACCGGGTATCGGAACGCGTAGGTGTGTCGTGGTGAGAATTACGATTACATTTTTTTTGTTCCATTTCAAAATGAGGCTTTTTTATTTAAGACATTTTTAATAAGAATGTTAACAAAATTACTTGTATTAAACAGCTTAATTAATAATAAAAACAAGTTAAATTATTCATTCGTAGCTGAAGTAATTTAAACTTAATTTTGTCGGCATTTTTCTACGTGATTACGTGATTTTTCTAAGTTTCTCACAAAGGATTTTTTTCGCGTCAAATTACGTCATTCTAGAGCGTCTCTCCACTGAATGTTGGAAACTGTTTCCAACACGTGTTGTTTAACAAATATCCAAGTTGAAAACTTGTATATTTGATTTATAATAATGATAAACAAGATTAGTAGGATAAATAAAAATATAATAAGTCATATCACACAAATATACAATCACACCAATTATCTAACCTAAGGTTAGTTTCGTTAAGAACTTGTGTTGTTGATATTAAACTGGATAAAATAATAGTTACTATCGATTGAGTATTCCCGGAGAATCTTGATTCTACATTCAGCCTTATCTTATTAAATAAAGGATGAGTGTTTCCCAAAAAAAAAAACTTATAAACTTTTATAAAAAAAATCAAACCGACTTCAAAAAGTAAAAAATAAAACTTTTGGAGTCGGTGCCAGCCAAAGCATTCTACATTGCACTTCTATTAACTATATTTTTTTTGGCCTTAGCTAACTAGCACCGACTCCAAAAGTTTTATTTTTTACTTTGTGAAGTCGGTTTGATTTTTTTTATAAAATGTTTTTATTTCAGATTTTTTTGTTACATTATGTGCCGTTACTTACACTAAAAATCAGCCCATACACAACAATGATGTCATCTAGGTATACGACTACTTGCCAAAAGGTGATTGATATTTTTCAGGATTATGAAAAAACTACTAGCCAGATCTTCGTAAAAATCATATGGGACCACACATAAACCATTTTCTTCCAGATAAAAAAATAATTTTAAAAATCTGTTAACAACTGGCGAAGTTATGGTGGAACATACATAAAAAAAAATAAAAAAAAATAAAAAATACAGTCAACTTGATAACCTCCTCCTTTTTTTGAAGTCGGTTAAAAATAACTAAGTAACTAGGATTTATGATTTTTTGCATTTTTCAATGCTATTTTTATGCTTATGATAAATTTTAAATAGAAAAATATTGGAAAAAATCAACTGTTTTTCTATTTAAAATTTATCATAACTAAGATTTATCTACAATGTTGTCAATGTTGGCTAGAAGCTAATTACCATATCGATTCTACTAGCACCTACATTTCTGTTACAAATACAATAATATGGGGACACGACCCATTGACGGAGACAATGAAGTAAACTTTCAGCCAATTTTCAGGTGTAAGTGGGTGACACGGTTTTATTATGATTACGATAATGTGGGGTTTGTTTGGAGACTGATGTATAAATTGTGTTATTTTAATGGTAGTTTTGTTTCTATTAAAGTCTTTAGCTTTGGGCAGCTTTTTTATTTGATAGGAAATTATTGCTGATGTGATAACTGTAGGCTTATTACGAGTTTGGCAAACTTGACTTTACAGTAAACGTTAACGTAAAATGTAGCTCTGTCTCTTTCACACTTAGCGACTGTTTTACCGACATGAGCAGTGTATCCGATAGTCTACGCTCACGAGTCCTGTAAATGTCATGTTAAGCAAACTCGTAATAGGGGTACTGATATCTGCTTTTTCCTTTACGAAATTAATAATTTTCATATAATAAATACAATGTTCACCTCACACGCTCGGAAAAAGAGTTTTTGTCATTCAATTACTGCGTGGAAAATCGCATTTAGCGACCTAGCGTGGTAAAGTACTTTTTAATTAAAAACCAAAAAATATGTCCGAATGCGTTCCGAATCGCACGATTAACTTTTTATGTTACAAATACAAATATAAATAATTTTATTTGCTGTAAATAGGGTACAGTTTTGGTGTTCTTAACCCTAGAAGCGTAATTTACGTCTGCGAGGCGTACACGAAACCGAATATCGTTTGTCTCTTCCTAACGGTTGAAGCTAGCGCGTCGTGCACTTTAGCCAACTCAGTGGCCGCCGGGGGCTAGCTTACGGTGTCCGTATCATTAAGGTAAGTCCCGCCATTTTTGACTTATCGAAGTATTGCACGCCTGCGAGACGTATGTTTAGGCTTTGCGTAACTTTTAACTTTCAACTTTTAACTATAAAGACTGCTCTTAAAGTTTACCTAGTCTTTTGAAGTCTGATTAGTTTTAATGTTCGCTCTAAGAATAACTAATAAGCGTTAAAAAAATAAAATTTTCTATGAAAAAATCATATGTTTCTGTTGATTTTGAAGAAGTTGATTTTTTTGTTCCAGTTTATTCACCTAGTTTTATTTTTGTCATAAATAACTGTGATTGTAGTAATTATTCATAACAGTGTTGGTTTATTTTTAGCTTATATACCAAATTTAAATTTCCACTAGAAAAAAAACAAAATAAGGCTATTTTTTTACACAAAAAACCTGTATTATATGTGTACGCCTCTGAGACGTATGTTAAGGCTTTGTGTACTTCTGAAATAGATTAGGCTTCTAGGGTTAATTCAAAAGGAATTACACACTATATAGAAGGCAAATATGTTGAATTTGGACGTACTAATTAACAATCATTATAATTAATATTATATTCATAATAATTAAATGTCAAGAATAATAGTGATTACAATAATCAATATAATAAAATGCAATCTAGAATGTCAATATTGATACAAGTTCCCATTAAAATATTTGGATGTAATAACAGATTAAGTAGTACCTATCATAATTAATGTCAAAAAATAATAATAGTGTATAAATTCAATGTCAAAATTAATAATAGTGTATAAATTCAATGTCAAAAATAATAATAGAAACAACAATCATTAAAACAAAATAAAAAAGCAACATAATGTTAAGAGTTAATAAGATTCACATTGAAATACACAATACCACACATTTGAATTCAATTTTTAACACCTTAATAGTTTGGTACTCACTTACATCTTAAGAATTCATCTATAGAGTAAGAAACCTTTTCCAACAACCACTTCCGCAGCAGGAATTTAAAAGGATTTATTGAAACGTCTTTGAAGTGGTCAAGAGTTTTATTGAATACTAGCTTCCGCCCGCTAATGCGTCCGCGTGGTCTTTAGTACTTGGTCTAGAAAGATTTAGTAAAAGAAAGAAATAAATATTTTTCTTATTCTTAACCTAATTCCATAATTCATCTGTAAAAAAATACTATTTACGCCACCTATTGCGATGTAGTGTATTTTCCCGTACAAAATAGGAATTTTTACGCGACCAAATGTAGGCTATGTTCCTGTCAAGGGTATAAAGTATCTGTATCCCGAATTTCTTCCAAACCTGTTCAGCCATTTTTGCGTGATTGAGTAACTATTTTGCTTGACAAAATTACCGACTTCAAAAATATAAAGACAGGACAGCGTTAATATATTTAATCACTTGAAATAGGGCTTACATGTATATCGGACCTCAGATTGTAGATGGATCTGATACACCGTTTTTGAGCAATAAACAACCGTTACGTTTTATTCTTATTTTAAATAACTTTGAATACTTTTTTTTGGTTATATAATATTATTTTAGTTCCTTGAATCATAAAAACGATAACATTAAACATTTTTTATAAGAATTTTATATTTAGGCTGAGTGAGATTTCACAACCTACGATTGGATTTCGGAACGTGACATAAACCTTTATTTTTAAATTGTCTTTGTCTTGTATCTCATGTCAATGTCAACATTTACCGTATCGTTTTTATTGCTGGTAAACTTTGAATAATTTATAATATTATCTTTTTTTATTATTGTAGTTTTTTATATCATTAAAACAACAAGAATAAGGTGTATTTAGATTAAACATTTTGTTAAAAGATTTTTTGAAGTTGACCGCGGAGACAACCTAATAAATTCCTTGCTGTTGTAAGATGAAAAATTGTGTGTTGCGCTTGGCAGAAAAGTTTTTAGCGTCTCGTACCTTTGAAACCCTCGCAACGTTCGTGGTTCAATCCTAGAATCCTTCGCTTGCTCAGGTTTCACTAGAGGTAACTCGCCGTGAATTCCAACTTTCCAGCCTTGCATAACAAATAACTATTAATCGCTCGGTAACCTGGATAGTAATCGGTCGATAAAATCGGTCAAGCACTTTTTTTTAAAAGGATAGTAATCGGTCGGTAAAATCGGTCAAGCACTTGTCTTATTACATAAAAAAAATACAAGATACCAATTTCAAAAACTTCTACTAGCATTAAGTAATTGTATTTTTAACCGACTTCAAAAAAAGGAGGAGGTTCTCAAGTCGACTGTATTTTTTTATTTTTATTTTTTTTATGTATGTTCCACCATAACTTCGCTAGTTGTTAACAGATTTTTATAATTCTTTTTTTATCTGAAAGAAAATGGTTTATGTGTGGTCCCATATAATTTTTACGAAGATCTGGTTAGTCCTTTTTTATAATCCTGAAAAATATCAATCACCTTTTGGCAAGTAGTCGTATACCTAGATGACATCATTGTTGTGTATGGGCTGATTTTTAGTGTAAGTAACGGCACATAATGTAAAAAAAAATCTGAAATAAAAACATTTTATAAAAAAAAATCAAACCGACTTCAAAAAGTAAAAAATAAAACTTTTGGAGTCGGTGCTAGTTAGCTAAGGCCAAAAAAAATATAGTTAATAGAAGTGCAATGTAGTGCTTTGGCTGGCACCGACTCCAAATTTTTTACTTTTTGAAGTCGGTTTGATTTTTTTTTATAAAATGTTTTTTCATCAAAACGCTTTTCAGCTTGTAGTAATATTTTTAAGTTTTTACGCATCTAAAGTTCGTTCGTGCCGTGACAATGTAGTTTAATCATTTATATGTACTAAATATAATAAAATTATAAATTTCGAAATATATTTTCCATTCGAGCGACATCTAGTGGAAAACAATGAAAACGCGTCTTGTCGCTCGTAGCAGCTTGTGGGTTCGTAGCAATCGTCGAGGCACAGTTGATCGATCGAAAATCTATTTAATTCTTCAATAGATGGCGTAAGGAGTTTTGAACTAACGAAGATTTTACTGTGAATTTTATAAGAATATATCATATCAAATAATTTTAGTCTAGAAGATAAAGCCTTTATGTTTCATTATTATTTTTTAAATCCTTTTATTAATTTTTCTTTCACCACTTTATTTTTCATTATAATTACTATTTGTATTTATAACTTTTAAGTTTGCATTTTACCATGCTATTTTTATGTGATAAATATTAAACAAGAAAATATACCAGAAAAAAGCAACTTGTCTCAATCCCGTCAGGGCGACATTGAGACAAGTATCTATTTGTAGTTTACTTATTCGCATGTGTACAAACGGACGGAAATCCTAATAGCCTGCGCAGACGACGGACATTGGAGGACTTTTTGTCCGCGACACGAACTTATTACTAAGAACATAAAGTTGAATATGTAACGAGGTCTATAGCGTACTTTTCATGGATATACGCGATCTAAGTTCAATCTTATTTAGTTAACAATAAAGACGTGTCGCGGACAAAAAGTCCTCCGTTATCCGTCGTCTGCGCTAGCTCTAATGTGTGGTTGTATTGTGTATTATTGAGAAGGTAAGTATTTGCTACTAGTTTCGGCTCGCGGTTTCACCCGCGTGGTCCTTTCAACTAACTCTACGCTAAAAATCAAGTCGATTGGTTTCTTAGTTAGGGCGTAAAGGAGGGACAAACAAACACACTGTCGCATTTATAATATTAAATAGTTAGAATTAGGATTTTTGACTAATACTTCATTATTAATTAGTGAATAAAATTACGCCATTTCTCAATACAATAACTTATTTCCCATTAACAAAGAAAAGTCTGTCACATATTCCTTTCAGATTTTTCATTGCAAAACTTTTGTTAGATGCACATATATTTTCAATCACTACTTAATTAATGAAAAAAAAGTTTATAAAGCTCAAACACAATAATTTATTTCCATTGAACAAAGACAATTCTGTCACATATTTCTTTAAGAATTTTCATTGTGAATCTTTTGTTGATGCACATTGTTTCGTGTGATGTCCTATGAAAGCTGTATAAAATGCCACATTTTCAGTGAATGCCTGAAGCCAGACGATACGGGGTCGTCGCTCGTCTAGCTTTTACATTCAAAGGTTGTTTACCCTGTAGATTAATGTCCTTTTAACTAAACTAAATGATAAAATATCTGTGTGATTAAGTTAAAGATTTTTACCTTTTATTATAGTTCTCTAATTTCTAAATGTCTTACCAACAATACTATATAATTGTGGTCTAACCATTTGAACGAGAAAATCCAAATAATAGCTAATTATTACTTGTATTTTGTGAGTCCCGAACATGAGTTCAAAAACCATTTTACCAATTAACAGATCCCATAAAAAAAAATATCCTTTTAAGCGAGTTGGAATTTGAATGTTCATTTTTAAATATGTGTGATGAGTGTGTATTACAAATAAATAATTTGAGCCAATAAAAATGATTTAATATCAATTTTATGCTTTTAAAAATTGTATCGGAATTAGTTACTGAATAATGTAGGCAATCTTTAAAGTGAATTGATCAAAATAAAATATTGAATTAATGAAAATCAATGTTTCCCGGAATTCATGGTAAGGAATTAACACCTTCTGACATTTAACGTTTTTATTCAGGCTCCGTTTGCATGAATAATGGATCAAACGGTTTTTGTATGCGGATTTAAAAACAATTATATGATAAAACAGTTGGATTAGGTATTGTAATTTACAAACATGCCTTAATTATCATTTTGGTTATGTAATTACATACGGCGTTATTATAATTTCAGGTTGAGTATAATAACTTAACCATAGAAAACAACCACCTACCAAAACAAAATTGTGTGATTCAGCTTTCAACGTTAAAATAAAAGTTAGTTGTTTGTTGGTAGATCCTAAACCTATTTAGAGAAGAAAAGAGAGGATTTTTTTAGTAAGCATCATAACTTGTTATGAGGAGAACAATATAGTTCTAACTTGCGGATAATAACGATTACAATCACGAATAAACTGTATTCTAATTATTTTAAAATTGTATTGTTTAAGCTGTGGGCCTATCATCCAATAGAAGCCACCATTTCATAGGAACGTTTTGTTTGCGTTATGCGTTTATATTTATTGAAGTTGTCACATTTTGTAAAACTTCTTCGCACTTTGGAGGCGATTATTGAGTAAAAACGTCACAAAACTTCCGTCAAAAAACAAGCTTACTTTAAGTGATTCGTAGTGCGAAAAAGCATGGTAAGATTGAAAGATTACTGCGCTAAGACACGGCGGTAGGCGTTAAATATTCGAAACTTTAGAAACAAACCCCTTGTACTCTTGTATGACTGATCCAGGATATTCTTTTGCCTTCGGTACAGAGATTTTGTGTTCGATTGTTGATCGATGTTTCACAATTGTGACAAATATTTCTGTATCAACATGTCTTTTTGTCTGGTCTGGGTGTTTTAAAATGTACATTTTGTATGTATTTACAAAAAAAAACTTGTCTGTCCATTGTCTACTATCAATTACACAATTCTTAATGTAACTTAGGTACCTTACACTTAAAAACGGTCACCTCAAAAGCGGCACATGATTCAAAGTCGAAGAAAGAGAAATAAATATATAGATTCCTCCGTGTTTCGCCAACGCGTGACAGCCAAGTTATCTTTAGCCAAGTTATCTTAGGTAACTTTTAACCTCTTCCTTCTGTACTGTGGTTAAAAACATCGTGGAAATCGCTATTTTCAATGAAAGAATGAACGGTCAGACGACCAATAGGATGTGTGCGCGTTTCCGACCACGCGTTACCAAAAAGGCAAATAAGGAGGCGAAGCGTTTGGGCATAAGTATAAACAGGGGTTCGAGGACCGATTAATGCTGATAACCTATAGGGTAAACCTGCCAGTGGCGTGCAGTCCGCGAAAAGATTTGGCTAAAACAAAATACTCGTTAAATATCAAGTATTATCATTGTTATGCCCTATGGACACGACGATCCTCCGTTCCCGCTACATGATTCTTTGAAAGGTTTTTCTATAAGTGACACATCGAGACTGTATGAAAATGCAGTCATCACATCTGTCAAATAGTTTTGAAAATGATGCAACCACCGATTTTGCATCTGCCGCTACCAAGGATGTTGCTTTTCACGACTGTAAGGAGTCCGACCAGCGAGGTCTGTCTCTTGAAAATGAGTGTGATTGGAATAGTTCCAAGATTTACGATGTAAGAAGTTAGTCCTAAAGTTACTTTCGTTTTGCACTTTTTGTCAGGAGGTACTTATGTTCCATTAGGTATCTTATTCAGACCCCCTGGCCCCCTGTTAAGTTACCTTTTAGACTTGGTAATATAAATAATTGTTTTAATTTTACATATTGAAATGGCACCTTAATCTAAATTGACTTATAAAATGTAGATGTATAATGATAATACAGAAAAAAAATACTACACTGTAGCTACTACTTTGTATTAATTTAATCATCTGATAAATAGCTCACAGCTTCTTAAGGTAAAGTTAACAGCTGTAAGCCATTAAATATATTTTCTTTTACTTTTAAAATTGTTTTGAAATTAAAACGCATTTCAAAAGTATCATAATAGAAGTCGTATTATGTTAAATGTTGTGAGTAACAGTAGTCGTTAATAATACCCATGTTTATTATACTATTAATGTATGATATTTGGAGTAGGTTTATCTCATCTTTGATGTTTTGCTAAAGGTGCGTGTGGTGAGTCAGTAAGATGTTAAAGATAGAAACTTTATTAAAATAAGTAAGTATTTATCGCACATCAAAAGTTATCTAATAAAACAAACACTTATGTGAACTTATCCTGTTTGTTACTTTACAGAAGGAATAAAAACGGTCTTCTTCCTTGGAGTACTTAATGTACTCTTTCTTTTTTTTCGCCTTATGGCTTTCTTCCGTTGTCCACAGATATTCCGCCAATATCCCGTAGAGACTCTTAGACGTGCTCTCTTCATAAAAAAAAACTGACAGATATAAAACGTCACGACGATCAAATATTAGAAAAATAAAGATGTTACTGTTTTAATACAGTTTACCCGATATTTTCTTATTGATTCCACAACACCAAAAGGTTTTATCTCGTGATCATTTTCTGAATCAACTTTCTTAATGGCTACCCTTATTAGGTGTTTACGCGAAGGATGACGCTACACAAAATAGCATTTTAGGAAAATGAGAACAACGGTACCTACTATTTAATGAGATTAACGGATCAGCGCTAGATATCGTATTTGGCATCTTGATTTTAGCGATTTGTTGTTTTTACCCGACTGCGCCAGAAGGAGGGTTATGTCTTCGAGAGTATGTATGTATGTATAATTATTTGGCACGCTCTGCGGCCGGAACGGCTCGATGGATTTTAGCTTGAGAGTCGTAGAATGTAGTCGTTACATATGCATTTACAGTGAGAGTGATATTGGGTATATCAAAATAATAAAAAAACAAAATGGCGGAGTTTTGAGCCAAATTCAAATTAGCACGCTCTGCAGCCTGAACCGCTATATGGGTATCCAATTAAAGGGTTGATCTTTAGGATTTCAAAATGGTCTAACATGACAAATAAATAAATAAAAAGATATAAATAAAAATATATAGCAGGCGGGTTTTTAGTTTCTTTTTATATAAATTTAAGAAACTAAAAAGACGCCTTCTTCAAAAAACGAACCTGTTCAAAATACATACAGTCGGAGGCATAGAATTTGATAGGAGTCAAATCATTAATAATGTCATGCCTCCGACGGCTTGTATTATGTTGAACAAAATGTTTTTATATTTGATCTTGGTTCGATCATTTCCGTTGGCTTGTTTTTTAGTTTTTTAAATTTAGGATTTTTCTTCATTATTAAAAATGAATCTAAAAGCACTTTTTTAGGAAGAACGGAAAGTCTGTGAGCAGAATCAGAATAAACTTAAATAGTTTCTCTATAAGAAATAATTTTCGATCAAATTAAACGGCATATAATACGGGTTTAATCAAATAAACCAAGGGCATTGACGTCTATTGCAGACGTTTTACAGTCAGCCATGATCGGCTTTTATCGACTCGATAATTCAATAACGTGTCACTGTCCCACTCAAACCTTATCACAGTAAGCAAGACAGCATGATGCGCTATATCATATCGCGTGTTATAGCGCTGTTCATGCTAGAGAACCGACCATCTGATGATATCGTGGAGTACATCACAGTGAAGACCAAGTACAATCTGAGGCTCGAGCGGTTGGAGTCCCGCCACAATGTGAACTTCAATTCATTCGTGGTGAGGACACCCACTGAACATCTGTCGACCTTTATGAAAGAAGACTTCTGCCCTGTTCGGACGGTTTCGCGGTCGGATACCGGACACTGCATTGCGAAACACGTCGCCGCCTTCAATACCAACGTGTAAATTTATCAAATAGTTTTAGAAATGTAATTTTAAAAAATTATGTATGTTAGTCTGTAAGGTATTTATTGTATGTTTTGCAAATAAAGAATTTGAATTGAATTGAATTGAATTGAATTGTATGGGCCTAGATGCCTGAAACAAATAAATAAATTGCGATAGTTGCTTAACCTCAACTAGTTTCGTAATGGTCGGTCATGGGATGGGTGACCAAAAATTTACTGTCTCGAGATCCTCTGTACTTCGGAAGGCACGTTAAGCCGTTGGTCCCGGCTGCATTTGCAGTCGTTAAAACCCACCCAATACGCATTGGGCCCGCGTGGTGGGTCATGGGCCCGTTCTCCTTATTCATCCATAAGGAAGGCCAGTGCCCCAATGTGCCAAAATGGCTGATGACGATGACGATGCTGCAGCTGCAGTGCTACGGAGGCAACTTTTTACAACACTATAACTATGTAGGTACTTACATGTTTAGTATTTTACGGTTATCTGAAAGACAAAGTGTCTATATCCACCAATACAGAGGTCAGATTTTGTTTGCTATTGTCATTAAATATTACATTTTTATGCAATTAGACAAATTTCCAACAGACAAAAATATAAAGTAAGCTTTATAAAGTAAGTAAGTTTCGAATTTACCACTCTAACCAAACTTTCAGCTCTCAATTTTATAGAAATATAGCGCACATATCAAGAATTCGAAGCAACGTATTCGGTTTTTAAAGATACGTGAATTTATGATATTCTTAAATTCAGAATATCATATTCAATATGATATTCTTGAAACTAATCGATCACGTTTGTTGAGCAACGTTCGGTCCGGTCAGGTGTCGGATGGGTGACCGTAAAGTGGCATTACAACTGAGCGCTTCCGTGCTTCGGAGGGCACGTTAAACCGTCGGTCCCGGGTGTTGTCATCTGATAACAGTCGTTAAGCCAAGTCAGAGGCCTTTTAGGCGGCTTGATAAACTCTGACACCAGAGGTGGCCACTAATCCTTAAGATGAAGATATACGATAAGATGAAGATGAAGATGATATTTTTTCTGAATTACTTTCAAATTCTCTAAAAACTGTCAAATACGAGTAGAACGCAATCAAAATTTACCAATTATCGTTTTCAAAACAGCAAAAAATACTCAGACTTTATTTTTCAGTGCGTCGTCATTGAAAATATTCCGCGTCACAGGTCGTTACGTAAAACAAACAGAACGTATTAGGACTAAATTAGTTTTACAATAATTAGAGGCAGGCCTCAAAAAGGCTCGAGCCTTATTTGGAGGCCTAAATCGTTGGCCAAACATCTCCCGAGCTTATTTGGCGACGAGAATTGGTCACCAAATGTTATTCTATTCGATTTTACAAAAGCGCTAAATGGTTACGTCAATTTCAAGGATTTTCGTACGTGGTCTGTTTTGAATCGAACGTTATTTAAAATGTGTTTCTTTTTCAATGGAAAAGTAACTTGGATTTTCTGTTTTAACCTCTCAGGGCCAGAGTTATGAGACAAAACAGGGCCCCTACCGCGCAAGTGTCATCGTCATCGACATCGACTTCATTTGACAGATGGATGTGACATATTGCTCTTAGTCTTTGGTAAGTTTTCATTTGTGTGAAAAAGATGCAGCAATGTGTCGCATCCATCTGTCAAATGAAGCTGATTTTGATGCCGACGCCACTTGCGCGGTAGGAGCCCCAGGTATTCCATTGTTCTCTGGACACCGGGTGTCCCGCTAGCAAATGACGAATCAAGGCATAAATTTATTGAATTTTGTAGCTTTTAAAATTGAGATTATTAACAGAGGACTCAGCAAATTATTTAATAGAATAAACACTCATTATGTACTCTTCATAAGTTTCTAAATTGGTTCGTATTGATCGGGTTGGTTTATTTTTAAAGCCAAAATGTAAAGCAATAAAATTACTTAATTGGCAGCTAATAAAAAACTTCATTGTCACTAAAAATGTATATCATTTGACAATATAATTTGATGATGACAACATGACTTTATTTGTCTTATTTTATTTACAATTTTAGAAGATACTAAGATAAGTAACAGATGGCGCTAGTCGTCTCTTTTTCCGTCTTTAAATATTCTTCTCTAAAATAAACAAAAAAATCATAGGGTAAGATTTTTCAATAGGGTTAGATTGGTAGATGACTATACATAGTTACATCTTGATAAATTATGTCTCTTTGCTAAGTAGGTAATATTTAAAAAAAGTCAGATTTTTAAGAAAGTTAGGTTGGTAGGTGACTAGGTGTACCTGTACATCATAGTTATATCTTGACAAATGTTCCTTCGCTAAGTAATATAGCACTGACGGCTCCCGGGAAACTCCAGCATGCCATAAATCGTTTGAGCAGTGACCTGGTTGCTTCAGGTGAAATTCCTGTTACAAACAGCCACGGGTTTTATGTTGTCAGAAACTTGCATAAAATCGTAAATCAATAATAATATTATGTGGATTAGCGATAAAAATTCATTTATTAAAATTATCAGAAAAGACGCGGAGATCCATTCATATAGCATATTTTTATTTGTAAAAATAAATGAAATTAGATTGGAGATTACTAGAACGTGAATTGAGCCTAATTCTGTTAATGTTTAGATGTAATCGTGTCTCAATCGTGTTGCAATTGTTGTTCATTGAAATACGATTTTGACCAGCTAGCTAGTTGTTTAACTAACTCTGTTACTATATTGATTGAAAGTGCAGTTACATTGCTGCTTTAGTAAGATAGTTGTCACATTGATTTTTACTAAAGCAACAATGTGTCTGCACTTTCAATCAAACGTTTAAAGAAACAAGTTTCATAATCAGGTGGCAGGACGAAAGAAGGATGGTTGTAAGTAAACCATATTATTTTTTAATTTTGGGTATCATTGCTAGTCAGTTTTTAAGCCACTTATTATATTGCTCAGACAGGGCAGCACACTTTTAATTTTTTTTGTTGTCTCTTTTCTGAATTCGTAGTAATTTTTTGTTGCTTAGTTATATACTATATATCTTATTCTTGTTTATATTTTTTCTTAATTACCTACTCGTCTCTCGTGTCTCACTCATCATACTGTTTTCTTTGTCTGTGGTTAATACATGTTTTCTAATCTATTCAAGATATCATTTAGAATTCACTACGTGCGCCTAAAACAATCAAATCTTAATAAAAATACGTGCTTCCTTCATTCAAACCATTAAAACCTCGTCAGTCTTAGCACCATAAAAGCAGATCCTATAAACAGTATACAGTATACCTATAAACAAACTACCTCAGCTAAGGGCAGACGGTCAAGTGCATGTCAAATGACTCACCAGCAGCTAAAATGCCGAGGGAACCCCAGAGACGATCCACGTGCACCACCTTAACAGATCACAGACCATAATTTTGGTGCCAATCCATAATAGAGGGACCAACTTACTCCAGTTCGCATATTTAGAAACTCGTTAAAGATTTCTCACACTTATTTTAAAGGCATATGAAACTCGCTCCTCAACTCAGATCATTATTATAGTATATAGTAACAATGCGCTATACTTAAACGATAAAATACAACAATCAAATCTTATTAAAAACGTGCCTCCTTCATTCATACCATTGAAACCCCGTCAGACTTAGCACCTTAAAAGCAGATCCTATGAGCGATCGGTAAACAAACTACTTCGGCTTAAGGGCAGACGGTCAAGTGTAAGTGCCGTGACTCACCAGCAGCTAAAATGCCGAGGAAACCCCAGAGACGATCCACGTGCACCACCTTAACAGATCACAGACCATAATTTTGGTGCCAATCCATAATAGAGGGACCAACTTACTCCAGTTCGCATATTTAGAAACTCGTTAAAGATTTCTCACACTTATTTTAAAGGCATATGAAACTCGCTCCTCAACTCAGATCATTATTATAGTATATAGTAACAATGCGCTATACTTAAACGATAAAATACAACAATCAAATCTTATTAAAAACGTGCCTCCTTCATTCATACCATTGAAACCCCGTCAGACTTAGCACCTTAAAAGCAGATCCTATGAGCGATCGGTAAACAAACTACTTCGGCTTAAGGGCAGACGGTCAAGTGCAAGTGCCGTGACTCACCAGCAGCTAAAATGCCGAGGAAACCCCAGAGACGATCCACGTGCACCACCTTAACAGACCGCAGACCATAATTTTGGTGCCAATCCATAATATAGGGACCAACTTACTCCAGTTCGCATATTTAGCAACTCTTTAAGGATTGCTCCTTAACACGTGAGATTCTCTATTTAGCCAGACATTTTCTTTTTTGGTATGACTAGTCCTCGAATGGAGTCTCAATGCTGACCCGTTATGTTACGTAATGTGTGAATGGATGTTGACGTTTTTTATTGTTTTTAGGTCGGTTTTATTTTGTATGGTGTCCTAATTTGAACGCGCCTTAAATGAAGAAGAGGGAAAGCAGTTGTAGGCTTTTAAAGTGGTTTGACACTTTTGTTTTACCATTTTATGTTTCTACCTTTATGGCAATGTCATAGACTTGACGTTGGAGATTTTTTGCAGAACATTTATTATTATTAACTTTCGCTAAAGAACGGAATAGGCACCCTATATCAAAGTTGACATTATTGTATAATTACTATACCTACTAAAATCGTTTGAAAATGTGTGAATGATCAATTTTCAATCATTTCGATTAAGTATTTCAATTTCGTGTAAAATTTTTCGTATCGTAACAAAGGGTTGAATTTCTATTGAAGAAAAGTCAAAGATGTAAAGACACTATTTCTATTTCTAAACTTTATTTCAAAATTTAGTACGTTTTACCCTTTAATTTACCACTTTAAATCTGACTGTCAAATTGGTTCACATCTCCATTCTATCGGACACACATTTGCATTTAATTTTGATATATCATATTGGTTTTTAATCGGTGTACCCAAACCAGTGGGTTGCTGATGTAAATGATTAATTGATCTCATTGATTAGGGTCAAGAGACGTCAAAACAGTCTGACCGTCAATTATGAGGACGCAATCGAATATTAATCGGGTCCCCGAAATATACAGAAATAATTTACTTTCTACAGAAATGAAACTATTTAAGGAAGTTGTAGAACTGGCGTTCCAATAATAAAACTTTTGTTAATCTTAAGAAAATTTTGTCATCTACATCATCAGCCATGTTAATATGGAATACTTATAATTTTTTGACGACTTCAGTGGTAGAGTGGTACGAACACCGGTTTCAAGGTGTCGACTACTCTGAGGTCCCGGGTTCGAATCTCGGTAGGTGCAAATGTTTGTATGATAATACGAACATTTGTACCTGAGTCATGGACGTATATATATATTTCTACACATAAATGCTTACATATGTATTTATTTCCGTTACCCTAGCATCCCATAACACAAGCCTTAGAGTGCTTACTTTAGGGCTAGGTTAATTGGTGTGAGTGTAAGAAATTAGATTTGATAATAAACCAAAAAGTTTTTAGTCAATCGGTTATTTAACCGATCGACTAAATACTACCGTTATTAGTATTATATAGTAATTAGTAGTATTTACGACCCTTTAAATAACCATAATGCTAAACCACGGGCCTTTCTTATGGATGGATAATAAATTTCTGGTCACCTATCTTGCGTAACTGCCATAATATGATCATACTAACCATTGCACCACCGAACTCTACACATTGTGAAGCTTACTAAACAAATCGATATTTACGATTCTTGATTGAATTTCATTGTTAATTTTAGACGAATGCATTGATATTTACTTGTTATTTATATAACCAAATTCATCTCGCTTAATTCCGAAACAAAAATATCTGGTGGAATTGCTTTAAATTTTGGTGTATATAGATTTCCGCCGGGTAACCTGATTCTATCAAATATTTTATTTATTTATTGCAGATGTTGCTACAAAATGACAGACGATCAGTCTCCAAGATTATACAGTTGCACAGTTGTATGCAAATCCGCATCTCTTGGCGTACCTCTATGAATTAGAAATCCAAGCTTCCTGTGTTCGTGACAATAATAACACACTTTCGACCAAATGTTTCAATTTCAATGTCAATCACAGGCTGACACCGTTCGCGGTTGACGTGACCGGAAGTCGTTGATTCGCCATGATGAATTTATTCTCATTTCCGGTGGCGGAAGGACGTGGACAGTTAGGTTCGCGCCAGTTGCATTACAATAGCGCCATCTAGCGGAAGGCGGTTACGTAAAGCTTTTACAAATTTTCGATCAGACAATGGAACCAAAATAAATAAAAACTTGTCTGGTCATCGAAATAAATGATGATCGAAGAAGAAGTCGGTAAGTATTTTGCCAGATTTAAGTACAAATGGTTTTGTACTTACTTATATTTTATTTAATTGGGTTTTATGACATCGCAAAAAAAAATGTCAAACGTTTTATGTATATTGTAATTTGAGTTAAAAATGAAACAGTAAAAATAATGTTGCAAACATAAAAAACATTTTATTTGATATAAATTTAGTTAACTTAGATAAACTGCTAGTGTATTATTTCTTAAATAAAACATATTACAAACGTCACATTACTGAAATTTTAACACAAAAACAGCCCAAAATACTAGTTATTTTGTCTTGCCTTGATAGCTGTTACGATGACAAAATAAAGAAACTTGTCCAAATACTTAAGCTGTTTATTAAAAAAAATACTTTAAAATGGTGTTATTTTATTTTTAAGGTGTGCTTAGGAGTCGAAGTCAATAAAAAGGTCAGTTTGAAAGAAATATGGTACACTGATAGTAGATAGCTGGTTATGAACATAGGATACTTTTTATCCCGAAATTCCCACGGGAACGGGAACCACGCGGGTAAAACCGAGAGCAGCCGCTAGTAGAAAACAAATAATAATAACGTGATTATCCCTAATCAAATCACAACAAAGCCTATAAAAATTGTAAATCAGTCATGTCAAAAGCCGCCGGCTGCGCGGGCGCCTATTTGTGGGGTAGCAAACTGTTTAGGCCTAGCACGTATGTTGAGAAAATTGCCGGTAGACCAGTAGTGTTTTTAATAAAACTAAATAAAATTTATAAAATTTTAAAACATCTATATCACAAGCGATAGAACTTTATTAGCTATTTCATTTGAACAATAAATAATTTCTTCTAAGTATAAATTTTCCCAAAAAAAGCTCTACTGGTCGACCGGGAAGCTTCCCGATTGTACCTACCTAATGCTCCATCACACATCAAGGAATACGTATTTATTAGGTTTATCCTTAAAATAGATCATTAATAGGTATATCATTTAAATAATAAATGATTCA
The DNA here is from genome assembly GCA_910589605.1 of Chrysoteuchia culmella. NCBI lineage: Eukaryota > Metazoa > Arthropoda > Insecta > Lepidoptera > Crambidae > Chrysoteuchia > Chrysoteuchia culmella. The sequence goes on from OU342653.1 coordinate 18,362,597, forward strand.
TTTAACTTCATTGCTTTTCGAAAAACCGATTTCCAAAAAATGTCTATTGGTAGACCGGAAAGATCTTCGATACTACCGACCTAATTTTATGCGTTTACTAACAAAATAAATAAGTCGTCCATCGGTTAACTTCTAACGTTCTATCCCTAATCAAATCACAATAAAGCCTATAAAGTTGTAAATCTGACATGTAAAAGCCGCCGGCGCACCAATTGAAGTAGCAAACTGTTTAGGCCTAGCACGTGTGTTGTAATACGGTACAGAGTCGTTGGTATTACATTCACGCGTGGGTGACTTGCAATTAGACTTAAGCGAAGAATTTTCTTTTTGTATTTTTTTATATACAACACACCAATACCACGTTAAGTTTCATGAAGAACTTGTGGTGTGGATACTAGATAACGGATAAACTTATTTATATACTTTTTTTGTAAATTCATACATAATATACATATTAAACACCTAGACCAAGACAAATACACATGTTCATGCACACAAATATTTATCTTTTCCGGGGATCGAACCCGGGACCTCTGGCGCAGGAGGCGGGTTTAGTACCCCTGCGCCAAACATGTAGTTTTCATTATTTTATTACAACCTAAATAAAAAAGATTTTACAATTTAAATAAAATTAATTACATGATTTTATTCATGCACTAGCTGGCCCGTACGCTACACATTAAAAATATTTTATGATTTTAAATGTTATCTTATATGATAAATTTTATTCGGAAAATATTAATAATCATAAAATTTAATACAGTCAGTAATTTAAAACGTCACTCAGTTAGGAGTAATGTAACTTTTTACTCTAGAGAGAATTTATCAAAATCGGATCAGTAGTTTCAGAGATTACTTACTTCAACTTGCAAACTTTACTTAATTAAAAATGTTACTTATTAGTTTACACAGATAAAACAGAATTAAAAAAAATGGCAATTCCTTAATTTGCCTAGGTATATTTTGGCTTTCATAGTGCTATTTATTTATCACTTATTGATAAAAAAAATTAAATGCTCGTTTGTTAAAAATAACACAAAAATTATTATGTGTTTAATTGCATGAGATTTTCATAATATAACATCCTTTAGGTGCTGTCATTATAAAACAAAAACAAATACACGTTGCTTTATGACAAAAGAAACAAAGTGCTTTTACATAAAACCAAATGGAAAGATAAAAATGTCTAGTCTACAAATTATTGTTTATGCATAAACCTGTCCCTAAAGTTTATTCCATGCATCAGTAATTTGAACTGCAGATTTAAGTTTGTACAGGGTTTTTGTGAATTTTCCCACATTTTTAACATTATTAGTTCAGCATTTCAGCTCAGTATCCAAGCAAATGTGTGAGTATATTCAAATTTTAATGAATATTTATAGTCACCTTGTTTACAATAAAAAACAATATTTCCTAAATTAATAATTTATTTTTTATGAAACCCGTTTCATTAACGGGTATAAACTCAATTACATAATTCTATCAAACCAGAAGTACATAATTTACATTTATAAAAACCAAATGAGATACATCGTAAATTCGTAGTAGTTAATCCCTTTGGATTATCTAATAAATATAACTTTATTAGAAAAACTTATTCAGAAACAATTTTATCTCATCCAACTTTTACGTAGCTTATTTAATTTTTTGAGTGAAATAAAATAAAAATTGATTTGGGAGTATTAGTGCCGGCAATAGGACTACGGTGTAAAATGACCAATGAAACATTTCTTTAACTAATCACTTAGTTTGTATAAGGTTCGCTGTGAACCTTATAATTATACCTAACCACCAGCTACGGCAAAACTGGTGGCTCATTATCTCAACTATGCTGTGACAATATGCCTACTGGAAAACCAACCAAGTAATAAATGAAAACGATTATTTGTAATTACCTTCATTAAATGTTTATCCGTATTTCCTGAAAACAGCCCTTAAAAAAACCATCGCAACAAACTTTTGAATTAATTCAATGTGTCCTTATACAAATGGCTTACAAATTACCATTAATTATTTTGTAACTTTAAAGGAAACGCAGTTTTATTTATCGATTTCATTGATTACACACTGCGCTATTTTTTGTTGATTGATTAATGTTAATGAAGGAATTAATCAAGTTTTTACGCGTTAATTCTGGAGTAAATAAAACGACGCCAAAAAGTATCCTAGAATAAATAATTACTTCTTGCCGTGTTCAATAAGATCCTTATTGATCGTAGCGTGTAGCTAAATAGCACACTGTTAAGAGAGAAACCTTTAAAACATTATTATTCAATTACATTTTTTAATAGCTCGATTCATGAGATAACACCTTTTCATGATTTTATAATTTTTGCATTTTTCAATGCTATTATTATACTTATGGTAAATTTTAAATAGAAGAATATTGGAAAAAATTAACTCGGCCACAAGTGAATTCTCAGACGGGAATCGAACCCGCGACCTTTGGAAATCCCATTGGAAAAAGAACTTCAGACCCATCTGAAGAGCATTGGACCGGATTTCCAAAGGTCGCGGGTTCGATTCCCGTCTGAGAATTCACTTGTGGCCGAGTTATTTTTTTCCAATATTTTTCTATTTAAAATTTACCATAAGTATAGATAACACCTTTCCCGTAAATTAACCTTTTTAAGACAGAAACATTGGTTTTCAAGACAGATGACGATTTCGGAGAAAATGACGTCTCCCTGTCTTACACATCGCTGTGGTTGGATGGGATTTAAGCTCTGGTTCTGTAATCGGACCGACATGGTGGCATGTTCGTATAAGTACCACACCTTGATATACCTATAGTCCATTTGGCACCTCTGGAGAGACTGCAGCACCGCCCAGGTCTCTATCGAATCGAAGGCTTTCTCATAGTCCACAAACGCCAAGCAAAGTGGCAGATTATACTCCTAGGTCTTCTGTATAACCTGCCGCAGTGTATGGATGTGGTCTATGGTGCTAAAACCTTTTCGGAAACCGGCTTGTTCGGGAGGCTGGAAGTGTTTAAACATGCGAGTGAGACGATTCGTAATGACTCTCGAAAACAACTTATAGACATGGCTTAGAAGTAAGATGGGTCTGAAGTTCTTCAAACGGGTGTTATCTTCCTTTTGAAGAACAAAATCACCTAATTTATATTCCTTGCCCTCGAAAGCTTCGAAAAGCTTCTGGAGGACTTTGAGTATCGGGTAGTGCTATTCTAAGCCTACTACACTACACAGCTTACCACGTCAATAACCATATCAAATTATTTTAAAAGTATTTATTTATAGTTTACACAAAGTTAAGGCCCTCTCACACCACGCTAGACACGTCAAATCAAGATTCGCAGCACACGCGCACGACACATCTTTTTACGCGCGCGCGCTCGGAATCTTCCGTAAATTCTTCGTGAGGCATTAAAATTGCATAGAGTCCCGCTTTTTGCGCTCATGTGATGGTGCACCGAGTACATAATTGTGATTAACATAAGGTTTTCCCGTAATAACTGCGGTGAGGCACCAAATTGGTAGGGTCGACTTTTTGCTCCAGCCAATACGTTGAATATCATAAGCCCTCGCGTATCTGCACGCACGGGGGCATTTTTCTTTGGAGCATGTTTTGTTTATTGCAGTGTCAATTTAATTTTTATGTCAACCTGTAGGTAGGACGTGTCACCTGACATTGGGAGTGACAGTAATTTTCATATATCGAACTGATTCAGTGGTGATATTAATTTGCGATTTGGTTGGCATTGCGTTTTTATTGTAATGGTTTTGGAGGAGCTCGGGTCGGTGGCGCAGTGATGCCTGTAATTGCAGCTGTTAAGCAATTTTTGCAATGGTTCGTCACGGGATGGGTGATCTTGAATTTATTTTAGAAGCGCCTTCGTCCGACGGAATTGGGTCGCATTGGAGGTCGCGAATCATGGTCGATTCTGCTTATACATTCTTAATCAATGCCAGCTCCCCAGCAGTGGAGACATTAAAAATGGCTGATGATGATATGTTATAGTTATAACAGATTAATTTTACATCTAGCCCGAGATGGAGCAAACTTGGACGGTTAGCAAGTTATTCACTGTGGCAAATATTGGCCCTATATGAATAATAATATTTTAAATGTTAACTCTAGAAAGATAAACTTATTTTTTAGTACTGAAAAGATAAACGCCTGAGAGGCGCACATTTTAAAATACTCGTTTTATTTCACAAAATTAAATAATTATGCTTTTGTTTATAACTTTAGTCAAGTGTAATATTGTTAATAAGTAAATAAACACAAATAATATATTATTGTTTTTTATTTATAAATACGTACGATTTTACAAAAAAATTAGGTATTTATAGTAGTCACTATATTTATGGATATTTAAGAAAATATATGTAATTTTTTGTATAATATTTTAGTAACAAATTATTTACAATCCAAAAAATACGGGAAAAAAACAAGACTTCTATATACATATATGTTGTAATTTTTTTTATGCTCATTAACTCACTATTCCTTTCTTTCACTCTGCCTTTTTACATTTTTATAACTTTAATCAAATGTGACATTATTAATTAGTATATTAAATACTATTAGTACCACTTTTATATATTATTTAAAAAATATTATATATTTAGATAATAATTTTTATAGAACCTTGTTTTAGTACGTAATTATTTTAAAATAATTGTTTCAAACATATATTTTTGCTCATTACGCACTCTATTTAGATTTTTTTAACGTCATCTTTATTTTTTTATATTGTTCATTAGCAACAGTTACACCTTAATATAGTCAGAGGTACTTCATCAGTTTCTTTAGGAACTTCAGCGTCACCACATGACCCTCCATCCACTGCTATCATCAGTCCTGCAATTTCTTGTCTGAAAAGAAGAAATATATAACTTTCTTTTTAAAATCTACCGCCCATCACTGTGTAAAAAGGTCCTTAAATTAATAAATAATAACAATCAATCCTAATCATTACCATACATAAGTAGAAATAAATAAAAACAAAATCATAAAAAATGTTTAAAAGTTACACAGAAGATAAACATGCTTCTCTCGAGCGCACCACATTCTCAAAACAAAACTGTGGTACTTACCGAACAGCAGCAGTCATCAATGGACAACATTTCAAAAATATATAATGCAAATTTTCCTATGCATAATAAAACTAGATGTTAAAATACGAGACACGTATTTTTTATTTTTATTTTTAGCATTATATTTGTGTATTAAATCAGTATTTCAAAACTTGCTCATTCTAAAAGAGCGTAAGTGCGTTCTCAGGAAGTTAAATTGGTAAGGCTGTTGCTTATTTCGGATTTAAAAAAAACTGACGTAATGGTTTCTAGTAGTGATGTGACAGTGGCAGAACTTAAATATCGATAACTAAGTAAAAGTTGTAATTTTCGTTATCAAACCAAAACATGTTTTAAAGATTAACACTTTGGTTAAGATAAAAAAAAACTTAACAAAAAAATTATATATTTAAATTTATACGCGCAAAATTTTGGGTATTTAGAATTGAAATTTTTGTTTACCAAACCATATTCAAATAAGGTCTGGTATTTCATTAGTGGAACAAAAAAGAACCACTTCGTTAAACACACACTTTCTGACCCGTGGTCCACCTGCCTGGTGTCGCGTGGTGGTTTACCTAGCAAACATAAAAAGTAAATCTATTCAGCAATAATCATAAAAAACAATGTATTCCAAAAAACTCAAAACAATCACAAACTGTTTTTCGTGAAGTTTTTATTGGCATTTTATGTAAATTAGAAAATATCGAATATCGATATCTTAGATTTTGATCGCTCTTTTCATTCACTACTTGAATTGACTGTCATTGTCAACTCAGCCAGAGAGAACCATTTTTTTTATATTAGACAGAAATGCAAAGGATAGACGGGGTCAAATGCCTGACTTTCTCGATTTGGACTACATTTTAGTTTTTATTTAATATCTCACAAATTACCGATCAGAAAATTCTACAATAAAAACTGTGAGCTTATGACACTAAAACCTCGAAATGGTTTTTTTATTTTAGTGCTTTATAGAAAATGAAATGTTGTCCATTGGCAGCGTTGACCAATAAGTTAAATAATATATTTTTCATCAGGAACCCGTGGAACGGAGAAAATTTGAAATTAGACAGAACAGATAAAAATATAATTTGATTACCATAGAGTGAAACTACGGAGTTTCCAGCCATTATGGAGGTTTCATCCATCCATAAGGCTAGAACGAAATGGCATCGTTACAAGTTGGTTCGGCAACACAAGCTTATAAATCCATAGATTCAAAAAATATATCGACAGGCGCAGTTTATCTTTCTAGGGTTAATTGGGAGGTTTACACTTTATCCAATTACTTCAAACCTTATAAAGAAGTAATTTAAATTGTCTGAATAACGTAAAATATGACAATGTAAATAATCGTCCCGTGTGTACGACAAGAGTCGCGAGACAGAAGTTCGCCCTGTGTGTCACTTACTAGCCTTTACCCACAATTGAAAATACTTTTAGACTTTACGATACGATTTATTTTTTCTGTAAATTTTTCTAATGTAAGATTTTATGTTCCAATTAACACATGATTTTATTTCAAATTCTAAATATACGATTATAATGAATGAAATGGCTTAAAATTTTTTTTTTTAGCTGTCTAGTGGTTGCCCGCGGTGTCACCCGAGTGGTTGCCGTTTCCATGGGAATATCGGGATAACATGTATCCTATGTTTTAATATAAGGTATAAATTATCTATGTTATAATTTTCATTCAAATCCGTTCAGCCGTTATCGCGTGATTGAGTCAAAATGTAAACCTTCATAATATCAGATTTATATTATTGTATGAGTAATATTACACTCATTAGGGATAGTTGGCGATAGGTATTAATTTAAGTAATTGGATGAAAACTGAGAAGTAATTGTATAATATTTTAAAGTTTAATTATCGAACAAGAAAATATACTAGAAAAAAGCAACTAGTCTCATGTCGCCCTGACGGGATTCGAACCCGCATCCTTGGGTATCCGGCCCAATGCACTAACCAATTATGCTACAGAGACCTATGAGGACACGTCGAATTTTTCTAGTATATTCACCGTCCTACGGTGTTGGCCACCGTCGTTTCATCAATGAGAGAAAAATATCCTCGCATTCGAAAGAAACATCTTTACAGATGTTTGACTATCGATTAAGATAAAACAGCCATCTAATTATAACTTTTTAATTTTGCATTTTACAATGCCATTTTTATGTGATAAATATTAAACAAGAAAATATACTAGAAAAAAGCAACTAGTCTCATAATATTTATCACATAAAAATAGCATTGTAAAATGCAAAATTAAAAAGTAATAATTTAATTATCGACTTTGAGTCGCCACAACTAAATCACCGCGTCGATGCGTACGCGTACTCTCGTACGAGAACTTTTTGCGCGTTCGTAACGCGATCGGAGCGTCTCATAATTTTGCCCTTTTTCTAAGAACGCCGCTCCTTACACAGAATACCTGGGCGATACTACGATTATATAAGGATTAGATCTTCGATAGAAGATATTGTAGGTTAAGATGGTTGGTATTTAGTTTTTGTAACGCAACTTAGTTGTTTTTTAAAGCAATTTTTTTACTTGCAGTTGGTCGTCACTTTGTTCGCGTGACTATTTTCGTGCGGACAAAGAGCGAAATCCAAAGCAACTTTACGATATTGAATTGAAACAAAAATGTTATCAGCAATAGGAAAAACCGACTGGCTTCTTTCATACTAAGTTAAAATTCATTCTTTGCATTTAGACTAGTCAGAGTAAATAAACAAACTTATAAATTGTATTTTATAAATTAACATGTACCTGGTTTCATTTAACATTTTATAACATAATTTCTATAAATACATAGGTAGGTATATTATTATATTTCATTCAAAAGCTTGAAGTTGCTTTTAATTTTCTTAATTTAACCTTAACGATCATAAATAATAAATTGGGTTAAATTATGAAAAATTTTTTTTTTTTTATTTACAGCTAAATACTTTTTTTTCTCTAATAGAGGGAAATTTTAAAAAGACTATCCAAATTTTTAGTTCGACTCAGAATCTGTAAGTGAACAACTTTCTCCTAGAAACATGGGTAGAAATATGACATAAAAAATTGACTCTTCATAATCATCAGACTGATCACGTGATCGATTTAGTATGGGGAGTCCAAAAAATCTTCTCGACCCATGTTTCTAGGAGAAAGTTGTTCACTTACCAATTCTGAGTCGGACTTAAAAAAATTGGATAGTGTTTTTAAAATGACCCTGTATATGTCGCAGCCATCTGCTTAAATCAGCCATTTGATTGGAAGGCTAGCCCGTTAATTAAGCCCCGGCATTCAGTTGGAATGCCTAGGCCGATCGTTGATTGAACTAGGATCACTTAACGTTCAACTAGTTGGCTTATTGTAAGTTAGCTCTTTGAAGATGGCTGACGTTAATTCAGCCACGTGATTCAAATATTGTTTAATTTGTTCGCCACTGGGGCGCTGGTCTCAAAACAAATACGGCGTCAGATAGCTCGCATCAACTGGCAATTGTATGTACTTTTTTCGTTTCAACATAAGTTGCAGTGTTTTATTATTATCAATATTGATATCATAAAAATGTGTGATAAAAATATGCCTGATATTACACCGCCGGCTACAAGTATTCACGAATAGTTTGAGTCTATAATGAAATCTCATTTAATGAGACGGCTAAATATGAGGTTTAGCCAAGCCGTTAAAGGTTTCATTCAACGACTTGGCTAGTTGTCCCTTAGCCATTTCATTGAATGCCGGCGATTAATTAACGGGCTAACCCACCAATTGAACGGCTGATTTAACTAGTTGGCTGTTACAACTTACAAGTTTTCACAAAAAAAATTGTTTTAGTTATACTGAAAGTAAGTGAAGGATAAAATAACACTTTCTATTATCCAAAAACTTGATTTTTTAAGCAAATCATTCTCGTATGAGCTTTACACAAGAAACGATCAATGCCAAACATTGTTACTCGCCGCCGATTGTTTTCCGCGTGGCAGTTGTCCTACATATTAAATAATAGTTATTTTTTTACCCAATCTTTGTCGTTTGAGCTTTACTCTACTCTTTAATCGCCGCTAGACAATGTGACTCGCTAATAGTTTTTCGCTTGAAAGTCGTCCTTCATAATAAATAATGGTTACTTTTTTACCCAATCTTTCTCGTTTGAGCTTTACACAAGAATTGCCGCCAGACAATGTGACTCGGCGATCGTTTTCCGCGTGAAAATCGTCCTCCGTGCCCGTGCGCGTGCGCCCGTGCCAAAAGCAGACCGGACGCGGCATTTAAGGGGGCGTGCGCGTAGGCATACTAATCTGGAGACAGGGTGACTGTGAGGAAGAACTTTTAAAAAAAATAAGAACAAAAAGCCTTTATTTTTTACTAGCAACGGGGATACACTATTTCGCCTTTATCACACTTGATAATGTCTGAAAGATGTAATTTAGTTTCTCGCAATTTCTACGCAGTTGCATGAGTTTGTAAAAAGTAAGTATTTTTTTTTACGTTATTTACGTTAAGACTAAAGTATAAATAAATAAAAAAAGAAACAAGTGAATAGAAAAGAAAGGCATTTTTACTCCACATTTTTTTTATCTACGAATCAAATCAGTGACCGAAGACAGCTCATTTTGTTTTTCATTGCATTAGCTTTTTACTTTGCAAAGACATAAAAATGTAGTTGTACAATATAAAATGCGAAAATGTAGAACTTCATTACTGTACATAATAAAATAATAAAAAAATCAAAAAGTGTATCTGAATGATAATAAATGTCACACATTCCACTATGAAACTACATGAGAAGAAAATATTGTCACCCTACAAAAATATGACGCTCGCCACCCGTTAAGGTGGCCATTATTAAAATAATGCGCCATGCTTCGACCGCTGGCGAAATATTTATGCATTCTACGCGTTGAATTCCTAATGCACAATTTTCTTACAAGTCGTTTTTCAGACGGAAAAATTTCCCAATAGTCGACTATTAAATGTTATTGACGGCAAAAGAATTTGTGAATAGTTTTGCCATTTCGAATTGTTTTTTGTCACGTTGTGGTATAAATAGGAGTTGGAAATTGCACCTGTAATATGATATCAAGTTACTATGTAAACATGTTTATTAATTAACGTCTTAGTAATTTATTTAAATTTTCTTATGGTCCTTTAATGCTCTTAATGCCTCTGCCATTAAGGTTTTTTTGTGTTCAAGGCAGCGGCACATGAGGCTGGGAAAATAGTGCAAAACTGTCAACGCAAGACGTGTTTTGTTATTTTTGATATACATAATATCGTATAGGTACGCAAAGAAATACTTTTATTTTATATACGTACATATTTATATACAATTCAATGAATGTAACGAATTAATCACAATTTTATTCCGTAAAAATCAAAGATTCAGTTTGACTTTTCAACAATATTTAGTACCTTGTGATTTACTGTGACATTATGAGGTACATAAACAAAGACTAGAAAAAAACTAGTTTACTCCATTTGTTGAGACCTTGTATACCAGATATCCTTCTCTCAGGGCTATCTGCACATTGTACCTACATACTATACTAATACCTCATACTTTATTTACAGCGGACCTACCATCATCTTTTAAAAACCATCACGTCATAATAAAGTTTTGTTTGCGTTTTGTTTTTATTGAAATTGTCACATTTTGACACACTTCACACCTATATGAGGCATTGATTGAACAAAGACGTCACAAAACTTCCGTCAAAAAACAAGCTTACTTTGAGAGGTTACTAGTACAAAATAGCATGGTAAGATTAATTATAATAATAATAATTGCATACAACAATTATCTAGCCCACGTTAAGTTTCAAGAATTTGTGTTATGGATACTAGATAACGGATAAACATACTTATATACTTTTTTTTTGTAAATACATACATAATATACATATCACAAACACCCAGACCAAGACAAATATACATGTTCATGCACACAAATATTTATCTTGTCCGGGGATCGAACTCCTGGGTTCGATCCCTCTGGCGCAGAAGGTGGGCTAAGTTCCCCTGCGCCAAACAGGCCGCCAAAGATTGAAACAATACTGCGTTAAAAGATGGCGGTGTCCTTATAATTTATCTATATTTTTTAGGGAAAATGTAAAATGTGGCTAAATATTTTATAAGTGCTGCACTAGAAAAAATCTAAAAAGTTCATCCATCTCACAAGTTTCCCGGACGGGAAAATTATAAGTAACTAGGATTTCAAGCGCAAATATTTTAAGCTTGTGCAGCTTACAAATTCGATATTCATTTTAAACATTTATCTAATCAAAAATATCTGTTTCTTCTCGTGTCCGATTGATAGTTTTATGATAACAAACTATGTGTTTTTTTCTAACTTTATAGGTTTCTTTTAGGATAGAGATTTTGACAACATCGAAGTGTCAAAACTTACATTTCATCGTTCACAAATATTTTGTGCCTGTCGGAAATAACATTGAGTAGACAAAACTTTTAAAAGGTTCATCAATTCGTCATGCCACCCTTGCATTAAGAAAAACCAATCAGTAGATAGTGTGTTTACTTAAATCAGTAGGTGTGTATTAACTAATGTAGTGTAACAATGAACATGTCTGATTTATTAGTGATTGCATAAACTTTCTTAAGTTTTTATAAGTATTTGATAGAATCAGGCGTTACTTGGCGGAAATCCATATCTTAGTAGAAAAAGAAAAATATGTCGCGTAATTCCGCAAGAAATTACGCGACATATTTTTCTTTTTCTATTAAGTTTTTATGTAGAATAAAAGTTCTGTTTCTCCTAACCCTGATTTTGGCTAATTGTGATCGGGACGCGATTTGAAACATTATTGAATGAACGGAAAGCAAAGTGACACACGCGAATATCTTTTAAATGTAAGTGTCAAATGAAGTCATTTGTCAATATGTTTAAAACTTCGTTTGTTCCGAAAGGGATTGCGACTATAAGTTACACAATTCCATAAATCACTATTCGTTATTTTGAAATTAGACAATTAGGGGGCTGGTTGTAGTAGTGAGAAAATAATCTATATACTTAATTCAGTTTCGCAAAATTTGTGACGACTCGATAGGGACTTACGCGGCCGAGTAAGGTATCAAATTAAAGGTACTCGAGTCTATTTGTTCCGAAAACTATAAAATATACAAAATGTTAAACGTGATGATCACAAACTGCAATTAAAAAGTGTCATTATTTTCGCATAATTTGGAATTTTTCGTCGATCGACGAACCCGAGTATCGGTTATCGGGTAACCGCCCTAGTAGTATATTTCATTACGAGTGCGGAAAGCCTGTCATTGCAAAGAGTTCCAACAAATGTCTACCCGAGCCGAGGCGCAGCCAAAGGTTGACAGTCGGCACTCTTTGCAATGACGGTTCCGCACGTGTACTGAACAACTATTTTTAATACAGTAGCGAAAAAATTAAGCAATTTAATAAAAAGAACATTTTTGGAAAATGGCGCCAACCGTAAAAGAATATAAGCAGAGTTTTTTTTTGTTTTCTTCATCCATTCTGGGTAGGCAAAAGGAACTATGCCCATACAGCCAAGTCCTCAGTAGAATTTCTTTATTGATATAAATGAAAATGAAATTTAATGAGATGAAATGAAATAAAATGAAATGAAACCTAACCTAACTCATTAAATCAAATAATTAAATCTGATATTAAAACAAATTAGTAGCTTCTTTTTATAAATATTTGTATGAATCATAAAAACTTCTATATTTTTTTTTAGTAAAAACTTCGTGATTGGTTTTTTCTTTTAGACATTATTTTGACAGTTGGAAAGAGAACACACGAGTTCGGAAAAGGTAAAGAAAAAAAGTGTATTAAAAAATTCTTTCCAGTGTGTACTCGCCGCGTATTAAGTGGCGTGTGTCCGTAATACCTGATTACTATGTATTTAATATCAAAGGCAATATTATTTTTACATTGCCTTTGAACTTATTTAATAAATGTGATTCCATAAAGTTAAAAGAGTTCGTTCGTATCATCGATTAAATGATATGAAATTTTTATGATAAATTTCAATACATAACAATTCGAAAATTCCTGTGACCATCCGAACATCTAAATGTTATTTTAAAATAATTAAATATTATGTTCTGCAATTTTGCGACGTTCAATCATAAAGCAAACAATTTTATTTCAATACTTAAAAAACAAACTACAGCAACAAAATTTTTTACAAAACTGAATACATTGGTAAAACAACTGAACATCCCAACAACGGGAGGGAGTAAAATCTGAAATTCCATTGATTAATATTATCTCACAACCGAGTTTTGCAATTAGGTCGTCCGACGTACACGTACAGACTCGTAAATAAATTACGAAGCAACCATCCGGTATCGATCCTTTAAGCTAGGATAGTAAACTTTTGAGGAAATCCTCCAGGATTAACCATCGGTCTACTTACGGAATGTTTTGTATCGAATTCTGAGTTATTTACATTTAGTTATTGTAAAAGTTATTTATTAACTTTTTAGGTCTGGCGTACATTTTTAACAAATACTGTAAAGTAAGATTATATGGAGTGTAATTCGTATTTCGTAATTCGTTATTTTTAACTAATATGTGTAATATGTAGCTGTGTCGTGTCGGCTTAGAATAGCACTACCCCCTCTCATTCCGTGGTTGTCGTAAAAGGCGACTAAGGGACTCAGCCTTCAGGAGACGGGCAAGAGCGTCTTCTTCAAACTTGGCCATACTGCGATCGCCAACCCGCCTGCCAAGCGTGGCGACTATGGCACCCCCCCCCCCCACTCCCTTTTTTTTTTCGCCTAACCACCTAGTAATAAAAACTATATCATTAAAAAGTAACAGTGGCGAGGATGGCGAAGGGAAGCCGGACCAAAAAAACCCACAAATAATAAACAGAATAATAAACATGGATAATAAATTTATGATTTTTGTAATTTTTGCATTTTTCAAAGCTATAAAATAAAATTTACCATAAATGGAAAATAAAACATGTTGTTTACTTTCAAAACAGCCGGATATCGTTACAATAAATTAGTGACAATCATTAATTGGAGACAATAATTAATGACAGAATTATTATGATCTGCATGGCGGATCGCTGACTCGCTGTGGTGAGATTTCCAAAGGGAAGAGGATGAGAATCGGAGTTTATGGATCTTCACCACTGAAAAGTAAAAATATTTAATTAATTACCTCAAGGCCGACAATAAACTACATTGAATCGAATATAACTGTTTTTTCTTTTACCATCTCTACGTGTCTGCACCGTATTATTGAATAAAACACTCGATTCTATATTAAAGCGCCATTAAATGCCATATTCGTAAAACAAGTATGAATGTTCAAAAACGTATACAAACTCTTTGCTGTATCATTGGTGGCATCACAGTTTCATATAAATACCCATAAAACGTGTACGATTCGCATTCAGAAATTAGGTTTGCAAAACGCAGTGACAGACTGACGGACGATGGCAGATAGCCAAGTATAGTGTGGTGGATGGGTGCGTAGTAGATCCAGTTCGGAGTTGGTAAATTATATTATATAAATACTGTAGTAGAACGAAAGGAAAGTATAATGACAATGTAAGAAAATATCTTTTTTTTTGTATTTTATTCGGCCGGACTATTACCTATATTTGCAAGAGCAACGCGACAGCAGAAATTGTGCTATAATTGCTTTACGTCACATATCAACAGTGCGGCCTCTACCAAACAAACGATGAACTACAATGTGCATTCATTTAGTTCCGGTTATTGCTACCAAATTACTTTTGGCGCTAGCGTCATAGCTACACGCAGCGTCTCACTCTCGCACCTAGGTGCGCGAGAGAGTGAGACGCCGCTATACGAACCATCAGCGAGCGATTAGCCAGCAACCACTTTCGTAATACCATTTTTATTTTGACTTTCCGTAGCAATCGCGCGATATCTGCGCGATAATTGCAAATATTTGTTAATAGCCCCGCGGAAAGAAACATTAAGAGAGCTGCGATATGGCAATTTCCCATATAAACTTAATACCAAAATTATTTTGATGTTGTTCGGATTATTAAGATAGTAATTATCTAGGTCCATATTAAAAAAATAATACAAAATATCTACCCAATAACAAAAATAATGCCAGTTACATTTTTTCATACTTAACTGCAATTGGCATTTAAAATTTTGACTCTTCATACAAATCAGACTGACCACGTCATCGATTTAGTATGGGAAGTCCAAAAATTTTTCTCGTTTTTCGACCCATGTTTCTAGGAGAAAGTTGTTCACTTACCGATTCAGGAGTCGAACTTCAAAATTTGGATACTATTTTTAAAATAAACCTGTATATATATACGGCTTGATAAACTCTGACACCAGAGGTGGCCACTAATCCTCATACGATAAGAGTAAGAGAGTACTGAGACAAACCTGCCTCGAAACCAGGCAAGTTGCCATGACAACGTAAAAAAACAAACTCACAAAGCGAAACGTTTAAACAACTTCTGTGCTTCAAGCAAAAAAAACGCAAACTATGAATGCCAACCTCTAATTACTTAGTTATGTTTATTTTCTCTTAGCTTAAAATATAAACGTTACTCATAATTATTCTATTTCAACACCGATGACTAATTATTTCCACTATGTTTTATTGAGCAGGCGATCCCGATAGCTGAGATAAGGAAAAATAAAGGCAGGGACATAAGAGAAGGTTACATTGTTACATAGATTATACGATAAGATACAACTTATTTTCATTTTGAAACTGAAAACTTTATATTTGAATTTAACACTTAAATTTTAATTCTCCCAAAGAATTTGAACTTACTTAATGTTATTTTATCACTAAATACTCATATTAACATCTTACAGACATTGGCATATAAATACTTCCACATATTCTATTCAAATAGACCATAGACAGTATCCAGATGGTCTATGTAATATACTTAAAGAAAAGCTCTGTACATTTAAAACTCTTTCAACTTATTTAAAATCCTTAAAACAACAGAAACAAGGTTGTTCCCTCAGCTTTAACTGATCAGAAATCGACTCAAACTAACGGAGAAGTTTTTATAATTTTCTATTAATATTTTCTATTAATCAAATTTGAAAATATAATTAAACTTTAACATAAGTGTGAAAGAATTATGAAAATATATCTACAAATAGAGAGTTTATGGATGCCTTAATTTTGCGCTTAACGGCTTAGCATGTGACGTCACGCCACTTCGGCTTGTAGATAAATTTATTTGAGGCCACAGTCAATTCCGCGCGAAAATATGTAGTTGAAATAATTTAGTTCTCAGCCATTTCTTGATGGATTAAAAAAATCATTGTCTCATTAGTTTTGATCTATATTTTAATCCCATTCACTATATAATGTTTTCAACATCAGGAATTTCTCCATTGGCATAATTCCGATTGGCATAATCCGCGCGACATTTGTTTCCTAAGGAATTTGTTTTAAATCAACTTAAAATAATTCATATAATAATTATTATTTTAAATTTAATTAATTACTTAACTATAACTTACAAATTCTAAAGAATTCTGGACTACAATTATAATGAAAAGTAAAATACTTTTTTACTCTCTTTAACATTATTTGAAAACGATAGAACAAGAGAAACAATGTCACTATTGTCCCCTCAGCTTTAAATGATGAGAAATCGACTCAAACTAATTGGCATAATTCCGATTCTGTCGGCGTCCGCGCGACATTTGTTTCCTCAGGAATTTGTTTTAAATTAACTTAGTAATTAATGTTTTATGGAATCTTTTGCGGAAGGGAAAATCTTCTTTGCATATTGTGTGTCCGGCCTAAGGACTTGAATTTTAATTGCAAGATTGTTAGGACAATTTTAGTTAACAAATAAAAATTATATCATTGGTGTGATTGTATGCAATTATTTATTTATTTATTATTATTATTATTATTATTATTACATTAATATTACAATTATTATTGTGTGATTTGTAATAATCATATGGTGTAGATAAAAAAATATATTTTCAGAAAAAATACAAGAACTTTAGAAAATAAAATTTCACCTCACACGCTCGTAGAGAAGGTTTTGTCATTAGTTTCATCGTAGAAAATCGCTTTTTGCCGCCTAGCGCGGTAAAGTACTTTTTTAATTTAATACCTAAAGCGTTCCGAATCGCACTATTGACTTTTTTGTTACATTTTATTCGTATTTTAAATAGCTTTGAATTAATTATAATACTCCGTTTTGGTTTTATTATATTATTTTAGTTCATTGAATCATAAAAACAATAACGATAAGATAAAACTATTTGTTATAAGAATTTTATATTAGGCTGGGTGAGATTTCACAACCTATGATTGGATTTCGGAACGTGACATAAATCTTTATTTCTAAATTGTCTTTGTCTTGTACCTCATGTCAGTGTCAACATTTACGGAATCGTTTTTATTCTTATTAATAAGTAACAATATATTCCTACTTTAAATAACTTTGAATTAACTAAATTACACCCTTTTTTATTATTTTAGTTTTTTATAACATTTAAACCACGAGAATAAGGTAGGTATATTTAGATTAACTTAATGTTTAAATAATTTTTTACAGAAAGTTGACCGCGGAAACAACCATAAAATGTTCCTCGCTGTTGTGAGGTGAAAAATTGTGTGTTGCGCTCGGCAGAAAAGTTTTTAGCGTCTTGTACCTTTGAAATCCTCGCTTGGATTCAATCTTTGAATTCAATTCAATCGTAGAAACCTTCGCTTGCTCAGCTTTCAATAGAGGTAACTCGCCGCTAAATAACCAACTTTCCAGCCTTGCAAAACAAATAACTATTTCAATATTATTTAGTTTCATTTACTTTGCGTCCCTTTTTAACGTCAGACTATAATTTTACTAGCAGCCGCCCGTGGTTTCGCCCGCTAGGTTTCCGTTTCCGTGGGAATATCAGAATAAAAAGCCTATGTTATCTAAGATAGCCTATGTTATCTACGTCCTTTCAACTTACTCTATGCCAAAAAATAAATCAATTTGTTGCTTAGTTAGTCATAGAGCGTGAAGGAATGACAAACAAACACTTTCACATTTATAATATTAGTTTGGAAGTATTAGGATTCTCGTCGTATATTCCTGTACGAGCTTTTTAGAACAGAATAGAAAAGAAAAAAAATATTTGATACACACAAAACAAAACATTTTCTTGTTATCAGTTATCATTATCATAGGAACATAATTTGCATGCATCAAAATGAACATAATTTGTCTCCGCTCAGCATATGTCATGGCACTCACCAAGACGCTGGGCTTCAGCAGATGCCATCTCTTATAACACCAAATAAAACTACTAATAAACATAAAGAAATTAAATTCATTTTCATTATTCTCATAACGAATTCTTTTAATTAATTATTGTTTGCTTTGCATTCTCTTTGCTTACATTGATCAACGGCAGTTAGCTGTGAAGTTATTAAAAGATAAATTTAATTATGTAGAATGGTAATCAATAAATGAAACAATAAAAGTTGAATTTCGTGAATAAAAAAATGTTGTTATAAGATATTTGTTTAAATTACAATGCTATTGAATAAGATACCAAAAGATAAGATACATTTTAAATAGAAAAATATTGGAAAAAGTCAACTCGACCACAAGTGAATTCTCAGATGGGACTCGAACCCACGACCTTTGGAAATCTGGTCCAATGCTCTAACCACTGAGCTACCGAGTGGCTAGAGCATTGGACAGAGAGTTGACTTTTTCCAATATTTTTCTATTTAAATTTTATCATAAGTATAAAAATAGCATTGAAAAATGCAAAAATTAAAAAATCATAAAATATACCAATTTCTTATTGGAGCTATTTAAAAATTGCTTAAAAGTTTGAATACGGAGAAAAAGGGTCCTTCACACGGACTTAAATTAAAAAGTCCAGAACACAGATGAAGCCATATGCAACTGGTAGACTGACATATTTCCCACTACCTTCTTAAGTCGTCGCAATAATTAACTTGAAACTTCCCAGCCGTATACAGAATTAATAAGCTCAGTAAATAATTATACAACTTTTTTTTCTACCTAATATACATAATGGGCCGGTGTGACATCGTTCTAGACATGTTTGTATGTAACGTAGCGTTTATGTATACATTCAAACGTTACATACATCTGTGGGCCTTGCTGCCTCGAATATGTAATGCGACGAATGCCTTATAGGTACAAACTTGTCAAATAAGAACAGAGGTTATGTAGAGAAGCGATCAAATTTAATCTTATAATTATTTTTTATTGTTTTATTATAATATGATTTTCATGTACCTATTTGTTTTTACATAGTAGAAGTAACGCAATACTATAATTAGTAGAAAGCACATGTTTCCATCGATATTGCGACTATTCTGATTGCTAAGCGAAAAGAGTCTTCATACTTTTTCTTACTCTAAGATCTATATAAAAAAAAACACTATATGTTTAGGGAGAGCGAAAACTTTGCTGTAAGGGGCGGTAATATTAGAAACTATAGCTTCGACTTAATTTTTTATAGAATAAGTTTCATATTATCTTATTATGAAACCAAAAATATGTAGCTTATTTCTGATAGAAGTTTCCTTGAGGAATAAGCTAGATTTTTTTGTTTCATAGTTCGACTAAAAAACTATTGTCAACGTTCGTCTTAGTTTTAAAAAAATACATTATCTTTCGTATTTCAGAAATTAATTAGCGAGCCAATGATATCATGCTTCACCTACACTTTAAAAGGTAATGATTTTAAAAAATGTCGTCAAGTATTTAGCCTCTCCACGGATTACTAGCTATCAATACTGCGTACTCATTATCAATCAAGCCAGCTTATTGGCCAACCACTAGCCAATAACAGCAAACTCGTTATTAAATATTGGATAAACACGCCATCGGATCGTGCCGAATATCATCAGCCATGCTGAAAACCTTCTCTCTATAACAATTTATTTTTAAATTGCTCTAAAGGTATGAGCAAAGAGGTTTTCATAAGGTGGTCTGCTTGTTAGAGCTATTGATTTTTTTTTTCATCGATGGGCGACAGCTCTAGGTTTAGTTTTTGTCGATGGTCTCACATTTGAAACGTGATCGGTTCTTTTTTTGAAAACAGCAATGGCGGCTTGACGAGGTAATTGTTTGGTTGGATAAATTGCAAAAAATAATGAGGACAATGGAAAAACGTTGGGTGCACTGCGTTTATTTATTTTGTTATTCTACAAAATGTATATTTATTTACTCTTGCGCATCAAAGTATGGCGAATTTAATTCACCTACCTACTTAAAGACTGAAACTGTATTTTATATGAATACTTTGATGAAATAATAGCAAAAAAAAACATTTTGAATGTTGCAATTTTTTAGCCATAGTCTATATTACTTTGTTTATGTCAGAAAATGTAAAATAATACAAATCGGTTATTTTTATATTTTTATTACAAATATCGAAACAAAGGAACATTAAATTAATAAGGAAAAAATTACAAACAATGATAATAATTATAATTGTTCGATGTTTACGACTGATACTTAAGACAAATTACATATTTATCCGTAAAATACTGACGTAAACAAATTAAATTATAAATGCTTTAAATAACATACTGCAAGTAGGTATTAACAAAAAATTGCGGCCTGGTTTTAAGAAACAATGAATGTATTAGTAAAACTTTTTTTTTTATTTATAATGAAACAATAAAAAGATATTTCTTTTATACATGAGGGTTTCAACTTTATTTTCATACATAGTTAGTGTTCATTACGTACGTACAGCCAACTAAATTGATGCCTAAGCGACTATAGAATCCTTCAACATAGGTATTTCGTCATGACATCTCGTCCTTTAAAAACTGAAATTAAAGGTACTTACGAAAACAATATTTACTACTTATGTTTAAGTTTTGCAGTAGTCTAAAAATCAAATTAACTGACTTAAACACACTAGCAAAAACCAGGCCGCAACTTCACAATTAATTTCAAAATAAAAAACAAAACATTTTATTACTTACACCCTTATTCATAAAAATATTTAAGTAATTGTTTAATTAAAGGAATATTGCTGTCACATTCGATCTCCTTGCCTTTGTAATTAGATCGAAAGTGGCAGTAACACTTAACTTAAACATGACTTAAATATTTGAATAAGGGTAATAATGTAAAAAATACAAAACTGTAACATAATACAATTACAACGAGATTGTAATACAAATATGCAATACTTTTCTTGCATTTAACCCCCAGACTAATATGTATTGAAACATGTATTATGTAATTAAAAAGTCGTCTCTGTTAATTTTTATTTAACCGACTTCATCCTAATACGTATTATGTAATTAAAAGTAGTCCCTCTTCATTTTAAGTCGAATAACTTCATTCTGTTAATAGTGATAAAAACGGTTTATTAAGAATTTATTTAATAAGATAGCTTATTTAAGTCATGATCCAGTAAGCGATATGATAGTTATTTTTGGTCTGTACCTTTTAAGGGCTACCCAACACCGATACCACTAAAAGGTCATTATCAACAAAAAACTAGTCAAAATGAGGAGTTAACTTAAGTTTATTTATGTCTTCTTACGGTCGGTTTCAATAACTTATCTACAGTAAGAGATAGGCTTACTAGAGCTTTGTTGCCTAGATATTTTTATTATTCAGCCTCAAATAACCCAAAATAACAGCGGTTGCTAAGTAACGTAACCAAGTTACGCCTACCTCTTGTTAGGGATAGATTATTGAAACCGGCCGTTAATGTACAACTTTACATTTTTTAATCTATGTAAAGATCAGCCAATTATATTTTCACTTTTCTGCACCGATGAATGAATGTTTTTAAAATCTAATAGGTTCGACTGAAAAGGTTAAACGTGCTAATTTTGAATGACAAAAATAAAACTGATTTATTAACAAACGATTTCTTTTTAATATTAGCTTAGAATACGTTGCGGAAGGTACCACGGTTTTTAGAACTAAGCTCCAATGATAATTATTAAGAACAACGGGGTTTAAGATCATTTGCATATGTTAACGAGAACTCGATATTTCACCGCACTTGTAATTCAATTTCAACTGTCGTTATTTAAACGTATTTTCGTGGCAAAAGTTATCAGAGTGTAGAGTTACCAATTGGTTAAAAAAGGCCGCAGAATCTAACTAAGGACTTCTTTGTTTCAGTATTAACTGGTACCAGAAGACACATCGGCATGGAGGCTGCGCTTGTTGGCAAAAATTATGAACCGCCACTAGACCGGTCAAATGTATAGTGCCTTAAAAATAAAAATAGGCCAGACTCTTTCTAGTTTTCCCAGATACTTATCCTAAGTCGAATAATAAAGATGGACAATCTTTATCTGGAGCCGGGTAGCCCTGCACGCGAGCCGTCCTAATATGTCCGCGTTGTCAACTTTTTGACTAACGGGTTGATGTCCAGAGAGACAATATGGAAAGACATCATGATCATGCGTCTTTTACTTTTACTTACATTGATTAAAAATCTTCCTACCGTTCGAAACCAAATCAATTACCCCACTATAGATTGGTTTATTTTTAACGGAGAAGACTGTAAATAAATCTGTTGGCGCTCTTGCTACCATATTAAATAATGTATTCGTCCACATCTAGGATTTTTTGTCTTCTTTCCTGATTCGTGCTTTATTCGTTTTATTCGTGGGGTCATTAAAACAACACATTTATTGTGCATGTTATTGTACAGTATTCGAGCTTTTCGTTCAAGTTAACACACATAAATTATTATAATTAGGAAAAACGGGACTTTACCGTGTTTGTATTTTCTTTCGAGTCGTAAATATTTCGGCGCAGTGTATGCGCCATGATCACGGAGGAACTGCGTCTAAATATAGGGGACTCGAAAGAAAATACAAACTAGGTAAAAATCCCGTTTTTCCTATTAATTATAGTAATAGTGGCCATGAAAGTTACAAAAATAGTTGGTTGTTGATATCGGTTACGAACAGCGGCCCGACCGCCTAATGGTATAGCGTGTGCTATCGCTATAGCTATCAAACTTCAAACTCTCATAAAACCCTTCAATGGTAGGGTTTTGGTCTAATTCCTACATATTTCTATTCATCTATTAGGATTCACTATTGAATTTTTAGTTTGAAAGTGATAACGTCAGCGATAGCCCTTGTAGGTGGTTTGTAAAATCGATAGCATAGCGATAACACAAGCTATACAGTTAGGCGGTCGGGCAGCAGGTTAACAATGCTTTTGGGTTAGAGTGACTATTTATTCTGATAAATATCAGGTGAATAATTTGTTTAGTAAAAAATCTTGATCATTGAAACGATTACCAATCAAATTACCAATTTTGTTTATTTGCATGGCTATGCAATTTTTTATGTGTAAAAATTGTTTTCTGGTATCGTGACAGATACTATAATTAAATTTTGTTGTAGTCGGTAAAGATTGAAGTCGGTCAAAAGTATTCGCAGCTATATTTAAATCAAATTATATTATTTAAATTAAAAGAGGGCATAATTCAGTAACATTTCAATTGATATTATTCGGCTTAAAGAAAGAATTTAGAACAAATGCTAAAATAAAGTTTTCTTAATCAATGCTATCTACTTTTTTATTTTCTCTAAAATTATACATTAGTTTACATTTGGCAAGGCTAATTTTTATTTTAACAAGCAAACTTTTTAAGTTTCCTCTAAATAGGTAGGTACAATCGGGAAAATTCACGGTTGACCAGTCAAGTATTTTTTGGAAACTTTTTCTAAGAAAGTACTAAGTATGTATGTTTATGTATTATATTTATAGCGTTTATACATTATTATGCGTAAATATTCTGTATGTTACACATCATAAACTACCCAATTCTACTCAGGTTTTAATCCAGCTCAACTTTATGGTTGCCTGGAAGAAATTGCTTTTTAGAGACAAGGCGGCCAAATTGTTCTTCTTAAAAAAATACTTTTGTAAGCTATCATGGTGTACAATTAAGAATATTTTATCTTTATCTTATTATTATCTAAGGTTAAATAAATAATTTATTATTCAAATAAAATACCTGTTAATCTTTTATTATTTTTTATATAAATGTTTACTATATCTGTTACTTTTTTAAATAAAGCTCCCTAAAAAGCTCTACTGGTCAATCGGGAATTCCCCGACTGTACCTAAAGTTGTTTACTAATAATTTTCCACTAATATTAGTTTTATTTGTAATTCGTTTTATCATTTTTCACTATTATTTGTTAATGACATAACCATAGTATATTTAACATGTTATATGCAAAGGATTATGTTACAGATTGTTTACACAACTTTATTTATAACAAGTGATCAATGCTAATTAAAACTAAACCATTATACAATACTAAGTCCAATATTAGAACTTTGGTAAGCGATATTTTTATAACATTCTTCTTTTTATCGTAGATTAAGGTAGTTACACGTTCCGAGTATCTGTAAGAGAAAAAATAAAATTAGAAAAAGAAATCTTTTTATTTAGAATTTAGAAAGTCAGTCTCCTTCTATGTTTTGGTACTGGTCGGTTAACGAAAGTTGGCACGTTCACAGTACTCACACTAATGTAATTTCAAAAAACGAAAGGAGAAATCCAAAAAACTTCACTCTTTAGTAGCAAAAGCAAAACAATAACTGTCTCCTTTATACTCATAAGTTTGTCTGCGCGCGATAGAGACAAACTGATTATTTTGATTTATTATTTATTATTTATTACTTTTAAAATACCTTTTATAACCCACAAACGAAATTAGTAAAATAAAAAACCAAAAGTACCAGGGCAGCATAACCAAGCAGGAGCTATTATACCTAAAAAGCTGCTGCCACTATTATTATTATTTGAGGATTTAGGGGCTTTGCAACCCTGTTGAGGGCTGTAGTCACTGCGACCTAAAAGATCTATTGTAACTCGCCACCTATTTATAGTACCTCTTTTAGCCCGGTTGCTTCCAGAAAGTCAAGAATCTTCCTAGCTTTTAGAGATTTTAGTTCCTCTGGGTCGATGATGTGGCGACCCAGGTGAATACTGCGTTTATGCATAAATGGCCCGCAGTCACACAGAAGGTGCTTTGGTGTCTCCCTCTCCTGTTTACAATAGCGGCAAATATCAGTATCACTCAATTTCATGTGAAATTGGTGCCTGTTTAATTTGCAGTGTCCGGTTAAGGTTCTGACAATCGCACAGATGTTCGTCCTGCTGAGCTCTAAAAGTTCTGCAGTTCGTTTTAGCGAGTATCCTTCTATAAGAGACTTGGCGTGCAGTAATCCCGGTTGTTTAAGCCAGTATTTTTTAGCTTCGCCAAGAAGGTTGTTCTTAAGAGTTTGCATGGCCTGGTTCTTTGAGATGCCACAGAAAGGCTCTGGACCCATCTGTAGTCCCTGAGCCCCCTTCCTTGCAAGTTCATCGGCTTTTTCATTGCCAACGACTCCCGAATGACCTGGTACCCATTTCAGAATAACTTTATTCCTTTGACCCAGTTCATTTAATTTATTGACGCAGTCTTTCACCAGTTTCGAATTTATGGTATTCGAGTTTATGGCGTTAAGCGCTGCTTGACTATCTGAGAAGATGCTGCCACTAACACATTTATTATTTTTTTCAATATAAAACAAATAAAAAATTTAGAACTTCTCAATACATCTAAAATAGTCTCTTGGTTAGCTATGCGACCCTGGTACTTTCAACTAAAAATATATTTTTATTTATTAAGTATTCATAATAGTAATTGAACATACAAGTAATTAAGTAATTGATTGATTGATGTTAAATACATATTATTATAAATAATACGACGCTATGTTTGCTGATTGTACCTACGAAAAAGTAAGTTGACAGTATAATAAGAATAACATGTAGGGCGAATCGGTAATATGAAATGGGGCGAACCTGGAATAAAATGTTAATAGTTTTAATAATGTCTGTTTTGGGGCGAAGGGGGCATACTTTTAAGGGCGAATCGAAATTTTTTTATGTGGGGCGAAACTCAGTGGGGCAAATGGGGAACAAATCTCCTTTTGATGAGTATGCAGTGCAACAACGTCACGCCGGGCGCCGGCGACGTGCGCTTATTCACAAACACTACTTGTAAATGTGTTAAAAGTGCGAGCTTTAGTTAACCGACCTGTATTTTTTACATACAACGGGGAAACGCTATGTTTCATACATATTTTATCTATTGTTGTAAGTCTGCACTTGGAATCACGCTTCTCACGGAATCCTCAATCACTGAGGTATTGAGATATGGAAACTGATACAAAACGGCCAAAAATAAATTAAATATAAAATCCCAACTGCAGCCAATATTGATGGCTGGTCACTTTATCTCAGTGCTGAGGCCGACGACGGGTTCGATGCCGCCATCACCAACCACAGTTATATAAAAAAATATTAATTAAATTCCACCACCTCCTCCTCAGTGCTGAGGTTCTAGAGTTCGCTGCTGTCGACTCAATGGGCAGCCTTTGGTGACTGACGGGGGTGGACGCCGCTATCACCACCAACAGCGATATAAAAAATATTGATTAATTCCCACCTTCCACAATTGACAGCTGATCACTTCCTCCCAGTGCTGAGGTCCTGGGGTTCACTGCTGTTGTCACTGGAGACACGCACTGGGCAGCCATGGGTGGCTGACGGGGTTACGCCGCCATCGTCATGAGCAGCAAGATGTAAAACTAAAACCCACCTCCTACAATGGATTGCTGGTCACTTCCTCCCAGTCCTGAGATCCTGGAGTTCGCTGCTGTCGTCACTGGAGGCACTCACTGGGCCGCCATTGGTGGCTGGCGGGGTGGACGCCGTTATCGCCGCCAACAGCGAGGTCAAAAAATATTACTTAAATCTCACCTTCCACAATTAACTGCTGGTCACTTCCTCCCAGTACTGAGGTCCTGGAGTTCGCTGCTGTCGTCACTGGAGGCACTCACTGGGCCCCCATTGGTGGCTGAGGACGGGTTAGATGCCGCCATCGCCATCGACAGCGGGATCGTGATGAACTGGGGTTGGGTTGATGATAAGGCTGAAAGAGACGACTCGTTAGAACAAAGGCAGGTGTGAAAACACAATAGTAATGCGAAGGGTGGAGAAGACAAACAAAAGACATTGTTAGATCCAATTTGTTGTTATCCAAATAACATTTTGTCTAACTAACTTTTATTTTTATTTTTTTATCCAAATATGTTGTGTCAAGTTGGTAATCCAACGCCATTGTTACAAATTTCAAGCGTTTAATTCACATGGAAGAGATTTATAGAATTCGGGGTTTGCATAGTGTAAAATAGGAATGCAACAACACATTATACTACCATTATTAACTTTGAGCCTAACCTAATTGCATTTGTAACTTGGACGGTGGTTAATTCATCCAAGATACGTAATAGCAGTTTTGTAGTGCAAATATTAAGTTTCGCTAGATATATTTTGGGTTGTACAAAAGGCATTCGACTTACCAGCACCTTCTTGTCCTTGATTAGCAAGTCCCAATATAAAGCTATGTGGATATCCCATCGCTAAGTTTCCAAGTCCAATATTAGGTCCCATCCCGTCCAGTCCAGCGAGAACCCCTGAGTGGTACAACATGGCACCTCCAGGCAGGTCAATCTTCGGGAAAATCTTTTGGAGAGACGGCTGGCTTGATTTACTGCTATCTGCTTCTTGAGTCGTAGAAGACGTGGACGCTGTAGGCTCTCCCATTCCTCCCAATAGGTCTCTAAAAGAGAACAACCTTGTTAAATCCGAGATACACTCTTTCTACACCATTCATTCGGGTGTATGAATCGACTTCAATCAAGGCTACCTTTACGTGACAAGTTGAATTTGTGTGCCAATCAAGCTGGCGCAAGATGCCACTTCAATTACGTTCAATTAAATCTATTTGGTATACATATTTTTGTTATTCGGGTGTAACCACAAAACACAAGAAGGAAGTCAGAAGGATGTTACGTATTTAGTACTGAAAATGCTGGAAGTGTCGCCTCGAAAACAGGCATGTTGCCACTGCAACCTGGAGAAATCTGGCAAATTTTGATTCTGGCTCTGTTGCAGTAGTTCATCACTCAGTGAATATTCCATCGTTTATGATGACTAAGGTTCCTTCTCGTCTTCCTACAGTCTACCAAAAGGATCCAAAGTCTTCATGTCACGAAATAACATAATAACTATAATGTTACCTATTGTTAGGTTCCCGTTCTGTAGATTCTACCCACTCTTGTTTATGGGTCTGCTGGAGGAGTTTCTCGCTTGGAGATTCGGGTTCACTGCCGCTCTCATCACCGCTGTCGCCTGATGATTGAGGCTCCTCCTGTAATCAAATAAAGAGGTGTTAGTACTCAATTGCTAGACATTTAAAGGTATGTTTATTGTAGATCGATTGATTATGATGAATAGAGATCATAATGAAAAAGCATTACTTTTGAAATTTTTACCATTACCACTACTATAACATTGTTTCTATAGGAGAACTTATACCTCGATCTTTATTTTCCGACTTTTAATAAAATTATTATAGAATACTGTTTGCACATTCAAAAAACATTTGAGCTTATAATGCTTAATACAAAATCATATAAACATGATTTCATGTATGATTTTGTAAAAGTAACAGGCAATACAACAAAAAAAAACTGCTTTTCTACCTAATTGAAATACTTGTAGTTTGCATTTTTAATCAAAGACACTCGTATTATACTGGCGATTTGGCAGCAAAAGAGGTTTATAAATCCTATTTAAAATTGTTTTTTTCAGCAGGATAAAAATATTATTTTATACATAACTACCACAGCGTATCGAGTTGGTATTGCAAGACCCGTAATAATGAATGCGCGGGAGCTCTTTCTCTTAATTTCCTAAGGAAATTATTTCCCCGTAAATCCTCGGGTTTCAGCACTTTCATCAGGCTCAGGTGTTGTAAGCCACCGACATCGTGAAGTGTTTTAGGTGTAAGGCCCTTTTTACACGAAGCAACTAAGTTGCCATATCTTTAAAGGAGATGTAGAATGTTAGTTTCCATCTATCTAGACGGACGGACTGTCAGCGTGTCGCATAAACAACTGTGGTTAGAAACTTTAGAAAATGCTTTGGTATGCATGGAGCAATGACTAAAAAGGGATTTTAAAACTAAAAATTAAAAAAAATATTTAAGCATACTGTATAATTTATAATTAGAGGTGCTTCACTTAAGAGTGTGAAAATACTAGGTAGAATGCTTATGATATAGGATATGTTTCTTCGGATTTTATACCTTTTTATTGTTCAGCGTTTAGCTGTTGTTTGTGTGTTGTATGTTCCACTAATTTAAATTCATTTTTCTGCATTGCAAAATCCTTTTACTTCCAAGTCCTTACATACACACTCATTCGTAAGTCATGAATTTCAATTTATAGGATTGGAAACTGGTGAATGTTATTAAGGCTGATGATTAGAAAAACATAATTTTCAAATCAAATATTTCTATTTTTTTTGCTGATTTTCATCAGCATCTGGCCTTATATGGCGCGGGAAAAATTAGTGCCGCCGATTTTACAACCACTTACCAACTCTGGCCACTTGCACCGCTGAATTATGAAGTTGGCTGGTAATGATGATGCGTGGAGGATTTAGACCAACCCGACAGCTACAGGCCTCCTTTTAAACAACTCTTAGTTTAAGTACAAAGTTCAGCAAGCCGTTTTAGCTTTTTACGCCCTGCTTGTGTCTTTTACTTGTTATGTCTATTTTTAGAAAATATCTACAAATATTGTCAGTATAAATAGTATAATTTTGTATTTCCTACTTTATTATTCTAGTTTATTTGAGCTGTTATACTTTGAATATATTTTAAATGTCTTGATGACAAGACATTTAAAATATATTTTTCTTTCTTAATGACAATTAGTAAAAAGAAGACAAAAAATAAAAAAAATATATATAAAAAATTATAATTAATCATACTTAAAAAAATGCAAGTACGTCTATGTTTTTCTTAAAATATAAAGTATAAGGAATATACGTTTAAAAGCGTAATAAGAAGTAGTGTCATTTGCCATGAAAATAACGCTTTTTTCGTTTTCAGCAATCATTACCTACCTTTACGATTGAAGTGCTGAAAATCTGCTTCCAAAGATTTGAAAATCTAAAAAACAGGCATTAAATTCTCAAGTAAAGAGCGTCTCGTTTCGAACACGTGTACCGATAAAATGTACCAGCAACGTAAGGACGCGATCGAAGGAAAGCGTCGTGAGCTAAGTTGATTTCCCCGCATTTCCAAGATGGCGGGTAACGACGGAGTCTGGGAACCCCTAGACTAAAAGATTGACTTACCAGAACCTTGGGAGGGAAATGGCCTTTATTCGATTGGATAGAAAGCTGAAATCAATTTTCTTGGAAATTAAAACCATGTTTCTTTAGTTTTCTTTAAGATAGACTGTGATTGCAGTATTCAGGATATGGGCTGGTGCTCGTCAAAAACTCCATAATTAATCATTAATGTTTAGGTGTAGATACTGCAAGGAAATACTGGCTAAAACTTGACCCGTAATAACCTATTTCTCATGTCTTGCGTAAAGTAATATCTATCTCCAATATACTATATTCATTAAAATGTATTCAATGGCTCAACTTTCGAAAAGAAACACTTACACATTTATGAAATATTACACAGAAATTAATAAGTTTAGTCGAAACAAATCTTGGAACTGCAAAACTAAAATTATGTTAATTTCTTAATCCACTATAAAACAGCGAATAAGAAATGTAACTCAAAATACTGTTTCTGAAGCATTCACTGGCTAACTTTTATATAAAATATAAAAGCAAGGAGCAAGTTCGCTGTCTGGATAATGTCTAGTTCGGATATTTCACAGTCTAGCATTAGTTTTACACCAAACAATTCAAGCGCAATCTCGTTTCACAATATTACTTTTACCAGGTTTGTATTTTCTTACGAGTCCCCGATATTTCATGATACTGCAGTTAAAAGACCGTAAACGGATAAATAGTTTAGCATCTTCCACCGGCATTAACTTCAGGAGCCTAATTCTGATAATGCTTAGTCACAATTGTATTCCAGTGGTGTTTCAATGGTAGTGCTGTTTTACACAGTTCTTGTTGCTACAGTGTAAATAAACACTACTATTAAAACACCACTGAGAGACGATTATGACAAAAACCCACCCCCAGATACTCCGTAATCATGGCGCATGCAACTGCGCCGAAATATCGGGGACCCGAAAGAAAATACAAACATGGTCAAAACCCGTTTTTCCTAAAAACGATAAGACCCCAATACGAGTAAGTACGACATTTACTATCAACAATAAAAAAAAAAAACTTTGGATTAGGTAAAGTAGTCTATTGATATGAGAGAGACAAAGATTTTTGCATTTTTCAATGCTTTTTTATAATTATGACGTCAAAGTCAGTCATAGATTTTTATTCAAATAGACTTATAGATAAGTGCTTTCGAATCGTCCATTTTTTTTTCATTCAGGACATTTTTTAACTGATAAGAAGAACGGCCGCAAGAAACTTATCAGCTTTAACAGAAGCAACAACATTTACAAAGGAACATGTCGTTGCCAAATACAAATCTACAATTATGGTAAATTTCAAATAGAAAAATATTGGAAAAAATTTACTCGGCCACAAGTGAATTCTCGGTGAATATTTTTCTATTTAAAATTCACCATAAGTATAAAAATAGCATTGAAAAAATGAAAAAATTACAAAATCATAAAAAAACTCAGTTATTAGAACATTTTCCTTGTATACAATTACAATAGTCATGTTTTATGTTAGTATCACTTCCATGCATATTGGTCTTTCAAATAATCATCTACCTTGTAATAACCTTTGCTTAAGAGCGTTTTTTTTACATATATTTTAAATTTATGCAAAGGCAGCTCAATCACTTGTTGTGGAACTTTATTAAAAAAGGCTATGCCTTTCCCCAAAAACGAGCGACTGCATTTTTCAAGCCGAAATCTTGGACCTGCAAGCTTATTCTTGTTTCTAGTATTACAATTATGAACATCGGTATGCTTAAGCCTTAATAGGGCAAAGGGCAATTGCTTACCACCTCAGCTTTTTGACCATAGAGCAAGAGTTGGTTTTAAATATAAAGAGTTTTAAATTGAAAAATATTGGAAAAAATCAACTCGGCTACAAGTGAATTCTTAGATAAGACTCGAATCCACGACCTTTGGAAATCCGAACTTCAAAAAAATTAGATTGTCAGTCATTCGTTCGAAGTCAAAAGTAACATAGCGAAAATATGTTTAGCTCAAAACGTATTTTGTGGCAGTTGGTGAAAGTCACCTTAAAGGTACCGGATTTAAGTATACTCACGACGGCCGACAGTCTTCAGCGACTGCTAGTTAATTATTAAAATTCTTGCTACTCTTCCCGATTTATCTTTCTTGATGAACCCAAAACTTTCCACCCGTAGTTTAAGAAGAAGCTTGAATCAATATTGACGTGGCAACTTCTCCAACTTTTAGTTATCTTTGACGAACAATTCAGGGGAACGTAAACTTTAAGACTCTAGTTCAGTTTGACACATCACTAATCCGTATTTCTGAGATAGTTACTTCAAAATGTAAATGAAATTTCCACAAGACTGGTCCACGCCTCAGGAGACCTGAGAACTGGTGCCTATCTTGCCCAGCGGCTGAGTCTATGTATTCAGCGGGGCAACAGCGCCAGTGTTCTCGGTACTATGCCGCGCGGCTGCGAGTTGGACGGCGTTTTCTTGTTATAGTTAGTATAAGGTACTGTAGTATGCTTATATATGTTTATTATTAATTTATTTGTTTGTACCTTACAAATGTAAAGTAATAAGTTGTATTCTTAAATTGCGATCAATATTCTTGCCCAACACTCGTCTGGGCTGCAACAGAGGATTCATTATCAGGTCTGTTATGTAAATGTGACAATAATAAGATAAAAATTACTATTAGTGTTAATGCTGACGAAACGAAATCGAGTAATTTTACAGGTTTTTAACAGCCAGACACAAAACTAAGACAAATGATCGTTTTCCGGCGTTGGAATCGAACCCACTACCCATGACTCAGTAGTATAATTAGTATCATTCTACCATCGGGCCAAACATGTAGGTATTGTCTTTGACCAGCAATGGTTTGTGTGTATAAAAGTTACACGACGTAGATAATGAAGTTACCGAGGATTTTTCAGAAAAAGGCTTAAGCAATTCTCCGACTCCAAATTTTTCGAATTTCTCGAAACTATAGACGAAGATTCTGAAGTTTCGAAGTTCCCCCTTCGATCAATTAAAAAGACGTTGTTCTGGAAAGTTCCGTGGACCGAAAGCATTCTATTTACGTACAGAGTTTAAATATAGGGAAGTTTTCCCACGGTATGGTCAACAAAATAGGTAAGAAGATATATTTTATAATTTTTTTAATTTTTGAATTTTTCAATGCTATTATTATGCTTATGATAAATTTTAAATAGAAAAATATTGGAAAAAGTCAATATTGGAAAAAGAGCATAGGATTTCCAAAGGTCGTGGGTTGGAGTCCCATCTGAAAATTCACTTGGGGCCGAGTTGACTTTTCCAATATTTTTCAATTTAAAATTTATCACAAGAAAGATATATTTTTATTATTGCACGTTACAGTAAGAGGTGAACTTCTCTCGCTTCTTAAAAAAAAAAACACAGAAATGAAAAGAAAGTCAAATTACAACAATTGGCTCTAGATAAATAAATAAATACGGAAGTTTTCCCACGGTATGGTCAGCAAAATAGGTAAGAAAGATATATTTTATAATTTTTGATTTTTTGCAATTTTCAATGCTATTATTATGCTTAGGATAAATTTTAAATAGAAAAATATTGGAAAAAGTCAATTTTGGAAAAAGAGCATTGGACCGGATTTCGAAAGGTCGTGGGTTCGAGTCCCATCTGAGAATTAAGTTGTGGCCGAGTTGACTTTTTCCAATATTTTTTTATCTAAAATTTACCATAAGAAAGATATATTTTTATCATTACACGTCACAGTAAGAGGTTGCGCTCTTCTCTCGCTTCTTTAAAAGAAAAAAAAATAGATCGATTGGCTCTTAGTTATGATACGTGCACTAATAGATTTTCAAAACTTTTTTTAACAATGAGATTTACAGTTTGAATTAACGGTCTTAGGCGTAAATTCGAACTCTAAAACTAAAACCGGGAAGACATCATCTCTAAACGGCACCAAATCTAGTTAATATAATATAGATAGTACATAAATATATTACTAAAAACTTTCTCCGTTATGTTTTATTTTATTTTATTATTATTTTTTCTTATTTTTCTGACTGTACTTACTTAAAGGCTTTTATTGTAATAGAATTTGTTAGCTCGGGTTTTATTTTGTCACCTTAATCCAGGTGTTTCGCAACTTGCCTCGCACGAAACTTTCTGATCAATAATGCTATTTGAAGGGTGTGCCAAGAACCTTATCGTGAGTCGCAGTACACACACACATATTTTACGCTAAAAAATGACCATGTTCCAAATTTTGACCTACTCAATGACGTTTTATAGTTATTTTTTTTTTCTTTAATAGGATCACCAACAGTTGATACATTGATACATCAGAAATAATTACTTAATCAAAGACTTAACTTAATGTACGTACAACCACTTATATAGGTGACACAGCATGCTCCATAAATGAACTCTATTGTAATTACTTAAGGAACTAATAGAACTAAATTAAATTAAAGGGTATGTATGAAGTGAGTGCATGCGAACTAGATTAAGTGTGAGTATGTATGTTGAAGTAGTTTTGTTTGTTTTTACGTGTGGGCGTGTGTGAAATATTATCTATAAAGGTCAGGCGTTGAGAGAAAGGGAATATGAACTGGATAATAGATATGTTACCTATATAGTTTTTAACTGCCTCTGTGGTCTAGTGGTACAACCATCGGTATCAGACCCAGGGGTCCCGGGTTCGATTCCCAGCGGGGGTACATATTGTATTCGGTTTGGTTG
The DNA here is from genome assembly GCA_910589605.1 of Chrysoteuchia culmella. Taxonomy (NCBI): domain Eukaryota; kingdom Metazoa; phylum Arthropoda; class Insecta; order Lepidoptera; family Crambidae; genus Chrysoteuchia; species Chrysoteuchia culmella. Next base: position 18,397,563 of record OU342653.1, read on the forward strand.
GTAGTAGAACTTGTTCTAAGTCCGTATGGCTAGCTACCACCATCTTATCTAAGTCTGACGCCATAACAACAATGTTTTCATTTCAGCATTGTTGTGTTCCGGCAGTTAGAGATAAGAAGCTAGTTCCTCAGTGACTGAGTATTCCGGTAGAAGCTCGCTACCATATTCAGCCTTATCAGTAGTTAACATCAGGTATGATGAAGGCTAAGTCTCACCGTTGTTCATAAAAAAAATGCCTTGAAATATGTGACGCAGACTGCACACATTGACAATTGACAAAAGGACAAAAGACACGAAAAGGCAAGGAAATAAAAGAGATAACAAATTGAATCGGACCCCATAAAGGGTCTTCCCAATGCGAGCTCGTATGAAATATCTGCTTCAAGTACACACTTATAAAATCATTGGACTAAATTAAATACTAGTACTCTTGGAAATGTTTATCACATGAAAAAAAAAATACAAATTAATCATAAATTGACGCATGAAGATAAGATAACACTAGTAAATATCTAAAAAGATGTTTCTTTCGAATGCAAGGATATTCCTAGCTCAATTGTGACACATCAACAATTGTAACATTTTGAATATTGTGACAACACATCAATTGTGACAACGCTGGCCAGCGTATTAAAAATATAAAAGTTTTGGAGAATTTCGACAGTGGTCCGCAAGTCTCGGTAGCTCAGTGGTTAGAACATTGGACCGGATTTCCAAAGGTCGTGGGTTCGAGTCCCGTCTGAGAATTTACTTGTGGCCGAGTTGTTTTTTTTCCAATATTTTTCTATTTAAAATTTATCATAAGTATAACACTAGTAACTGCAGTTAAACAAAGTATAACGTCCAATAATCCAAACAGTTTATAGTTTTAATTATTTTTCTGAGTTGACTTTAAATAGATATCTAATTTAATGTCTAATTCAATAATAAATAATGAACTAATTTATTTTTGTTTTTTTCTCGCACCATTCTTTGAATCTTGAATACGATTTCAAAAACATTCTTGCGAAAGATGAAGTGACGAGTGGATACAAGGAAAAAATAAAATGCTTACAAAAAAAACGTGCATTGTGTAACCATTGTCACATGTAACATAAATCACAGCGGTAATTAGTTGGTATGAGATACGTATCAGTGCAGTACAATTGTAAATAAATATTATTAAGAATGATCCAAGCCGCACGGGCGGAGATATGATCGTCTGCTTTATGGTCGAGAATAGTTAATGCCATGTATTTAACTTGTGTTACTAAGGCTTATATAATTAACGGTTTGATTGTGGCGATTACAGTAAAAAAGGCTTTGAAAAAAAATATTACCTCCCTGCTAATTGAAAGAAACTTGCACATATTCTTTAAATAAAAAAAAATCTAGTATTAAAGAAGTCTTTTCAAAAAATTAACTTAACAAACTTTAATATTTAATCTAGATTTAGAACTGCATATTGATAAAATATTGTGATTAGCAATAATTGTCACCTATATTATAAAATAAATAAATGAATGATTTATTTTACAAGATCCTATCCCATTCATCCTTCCTCCAACCCATCCAACCTATTACAATATTAATTGCAATCAGAGGTCCAACCATTAGCAGCTGTTATCGCAATATTGAAGTAATGTTGATTAAAGTACCTACTGTGTTTAGCGTCAGCTAGCGAGATGTACGTAACATTATAACATACAATACTTATCAACAAAATAGTTATTACATCTGATACTTTATCAAAAATAAGTTTTGTAAGATTAAAAATCGGAGGCAATTTACAGAAAACGAAGGGAAATCTTTGTGCAAAAGCTTAAAATTTATTCTCCAATAGAAACTCCATAGACATTTCATCGCGAGCGAATCTGCAGTCAAAAACTAATTTAAACCAAGCTTCATTTATTTCAGTAAGCTGGCTTTATTTTAACACAATTTGTATTCGCAACAAAATGTATTTTTAAAAAGAAGAGAAAATAATTCCAGAGGGGAATAGGCACTTAGTAGAAATAATATTATTCTCCTGCGACCAGCGAAGCGCGTAAGTAGGTACCTGTGAGAATATCCACAATTTCTGTTCTACGAATTACTAGCCAAACAATGTTCCACAATGTTCCTGTTCCTAGAGAAACCATGGGGAAAACCGCTTGGAACTTACTGAAAAAAATCACAATAATGGTATTGGTATGATATGGTTTCCTTTATTGAATCAAATATAGTGTGAGATACGTTAGAATATGGATGGAGATTACTAAGAATCCAAGTTGTTTAATCAACGAACATCCGGCTCCCATACCTGAAGAACGGATAGTTTTGCTACGGACAGTTAAATTTTGTCATTTATTCTATGGAAAATAAGGCAAATATGTATACTGCCCGTAGCCAAAACGAATCGTTTCTGGATATATTATTAAAGAACGTTATGTTATAGCACCTACAGTCTTTGTCCAAGATTAAACGCCTTCTTTATCATTATTATAATAAAAACTTTTCATGATTTCCATAAAATTAAGCATAATAGACGAAAACTAATGCAATTTCACATAGTAAATGTCGACTTTGTAAAAAAAATTATGTGAATCTAACAAACATTAGTCAATATTTTACCTAATTATTATTTTATATGTTACTTTGATGTCCTAAAAACAGATAGGTACCATGAAAGAGCTTAGTGTAATTGCTGCAATTAAAATTTCGCGAGCAGCCATTTAAGCTTTTCCCATTGTTGTTTCAATGTTGCCAGCATCGCCCGCCGCGTTTTAGTCTTCCGCTTAAATCTATTGTGTGGTTGCGATTTAATGTTGCCAGAAGTGTTTCGACAAATATTAGGGTATTCAAACGGTATTGTGTGATAAATATTAAACAAGAAAATATACCAGAAAAAAGCAACTAGTCTCATGTCGCCCTGACGGGATTAGAACCCGCATCCTTGGGAATCCGGCCCAAAAATAAAAAATAAACATTGTAAAATGCAAAATAAAAAAAAATAATGATAACTCCCAAAATTGTCGTATTTGAAAATATACGAAGTAGCAGAAAATTATGAATTGGTGATTGGATGATCAACAATTATAAAAGTTTTAGACTGATTTATCTAAATAAAACGACTAGGATTAAGTATGAATAGTTACTCCAGAGTGGTAGGAAAAAATTGTCGATTCTTATGCGCTTAAGGCTCGACGCATTGAACACCTGTGCGAAAGAAGGAAAACTTGAAACAAACCCTCTACCAGCCCGTCTGGCCAGCATGGTAGCAGCAGGCTAATAGCCTCCTATGAACGCCACAATAGGCGTGAGCTAGGAGAGGCCTATGTCCAGCAGTGGACGTCCACAGGCTGATGATAGATGCGCTGAATTGATTATTTTTTACAAAATTATTAAAGAATAAAACATGCTTTTCTTATACAATAATAACAATTGGCAATTGAATGATCTACGAAGACACATTTTTAGTAAGGAAACGTCTACTGATATAGTTTTCTACCAGTATAAACTATCCGTATAGATTAAATGACGCACTAATTTTTATTATAATCAAAGTTGATAAAAATATAAGATTCCTATGATCGATTTCTGAATTGAAAATGACAAGTTGAGAAGGTCTCAAACTCAACTTAAAACCAAATATTCATTCAAGGATGAAGTTTGAGATGTTTTGAACTTGAAATTTTAAGTCAGCAACTAACTAATAGACATAAAAGTATAGTCTAGTATATTTTATGATTTTGTAATTATTGCATTTTTCAATGCTATTTTTATACTTATGGTAAATTATAAATAGAAAAAAATTGGAAAAAATTTACTTAAGTATTGACTTAAGAAACCGAGACTTAAGTCTCGGTAGCTCAGCGGGTAGAGCATTGCACCGGATTTCCAAAGGTCGCGGGCTCGATTCCCGTCTGAAAATTCACTTGTGGCCGAGTTAATTTTTTCCAATATTTTTCTATTTAAAATTTACCAAAAGTATAATCTAGTATTTAAAGCTAGGTTATTAACCAGCAAAATTCGGGAGGCAGCTGCTCCAAAGCTAGATCGTTTAAAATAATAAAGCGTGGGCGTCTCTCTAGTCGCCGCCGCACTAAATTATAATAATTGTCTTTAACTAACTACCGTTTCGCGCACTCCACTTCTGCATCAGATAAATACTTATAGTACGGACTGAACAAACACTAACATTAAAATTATTTATTATTTATCTAGGGTAACTAGAAGTTGGTAGTTAAAGTCTATTACTGTACTTTAGAGCTTGGTGATCTGGGAAGATGATGGACGTGAACGTAATTGATGGATTCATACAATCAATATTGCGATAAAGGGTCTCAAAAAATGAACACACCTACCTAGGTAAGTTATCTACAGACATTTAAAATCTATATTTGGACACTGAAAAAAGATCTTTTGGTTTTGCCACAATGTTATTATTATTATGTGTAAACAAGAAAATATACTAGAAAAAATCTACTTGTCTCATATCTCATCCTGTCTGAGCGACATAAGACAATTTTTTTTCTAGTATAAGTATTTTCTAGTTTTTAGCATTAAATTATGTATTTTTAGGCAATGTTACAATAACAACTGCGTTGCCTTGAGAAATGTATTTATTTATTTAAAGAGTCACCAACATTAGGTACAGCAAATGAAAAATATAAAAAAGAAAATTAACAAAACTTGTGGCTAACTGCACTTACAATTATAGGTAACCACAGCATGCGTTATTCTAATTAGAAATAAAAAACACGTTTCTTACATTGAGATTAACATAATATGAAAAATATTAAACTAAATAATTACAGATGAAGCTAATTATATTAAAAAAAAAAACACCTATTCAAAAACAAAAAAAGTATAATACCTAAGTTATGTCAGTTTTTACTGTTTTCATAAATTTGGGAAGACTAAATACATTGGTATTTAGTAGCTTTCTTAGCTTCCTTATTTTGAAGACCGTACCTAGTCTAGAGTAAATAATAGTACTTTGTAAAGTTTGTTTGTATCCGTAGAGCCATTTTAGGAGCAAAGATAGTTTTGTCCAGCTGATGATGTCACTGCTCATTAAGGATTTAACTAATAAGTAAAGAAAGTTGATACTTTTATGATCAACACGCTTTCCTATAGCTTTCTTGGTGGTGGATATCTACACATTTCCTTTATTCTCTATTCTCTATTTTGAATTTACTATCTTTGTTAAAATTTTCCATTATTAAAGATCTATAAAAACAATAAATAAATAATTGCATACAAACACACCAATAATCTAGTCCACGTTAAGTTTCATTAAGAACTTGTGTTATGGATACTAGATAACGGATAAACATACTTATCTACTTTTTTTGTAAATACATACATAATATACATAATAGACACCCAGACCAAGACGAATAGACATGTTCATGAACACAAATATTTTTTTTTAAAGGCGGGCTTAGTACCCCTGCTCCAAACAGGTCGTCATAATTTGTATTTTAGTAAAAACAATTCGATGGTCAAATAAAATTTGACAACATACTCGTTAGAGAGACTTTCGTATAAGAGAACTGAATTTTGCATTATTTACGTACAACCTTCACTGACCTACTATTTACTGACAATGGCAACACATTATTGATAATATTTTTGATAAATACGAATTAAATTGAGATAAAAATTTCGTTCAGTTTCATGACTACGAGTTAAGACGCTATACGGAAAAGTGTGTACTTTTTTATATAAAACGTAATGACGGTTAGAGATGTTAGAAATCTGCCCCCTAATTGTCTAATTTCAAAATCTATCACAATCCCTTTCAAAGTTATTGTAATTGTGATAGTGATTTATGGAATTGTGTAACATAAAGTCGCAATCCCTTTCGGAACGAATGATGTTTTAAATGACACTTCATTTGACACTTCTCCATACATTTGAAAGATATTTTCGTCTGTCACTTTGCTTAGACAGTTCAATTTCGTTCATTCAATACCTTTCAAAAGGCGTCCCGATCACAATCCCTTACAAATGTCAAATAGTGACGGCCTGAAGTATGTAAATATCTTTCAATTGACGTTTTGAAAGGGATTGCGACAGATTTTAAAATAAGACAATTAGTCCCCAGGTTGTCTAGATTTGCAAAGAACCAGAAACACGATTTTATGATTTTACCTCGACACTTTTCTTTTTGAAATGACCCCTTAAAAATACGAAAATTCAAGATCATTCTCAAATGGGGTTAAATATACTATTGGCTATTGGTTTAATTAGTTGACACCTAGCTGTGTAGTGTCGGCTTAGAATAGCACTACCCCCTCTCATCCCGTGGGTGTCGTAAAAGGCGACTAAGGGACTCAGCCTTCAGGAGACGGGCAGCAGCGTCTCCTACAAACTTGGCCATACTGCGATCGCCAACCCGCCTGCCAAGCGTAGCAATTATGGCAAACCCCCCCTTTAGGGGAGGCCTATACCCAGCAGTATGCCGTGTGGTGACGGCCTAAGAATACAAGTGTCACCACTCCCTTACATGCCTGGGATGTCGTAGGAGTCGACTAAGAGGCTCGACGCATTGAAAACCTGTGCGAGAGAAGGAAAGCTTGAAACAAACCCTCTACCAACCCGTCTGGCCAGCGTGGTAGCAGTAGGCTAATAGCCTCCTTTAAACGCCACAATAGGCGTGAGCTAGGAGAGGCCTATGTCCTGCAGTGGACGTGCACGGGCTGATGATGGTATACCCAGCAGTGGGTGTTATATATACTATTGGCGTCTCCTACAAACCTGTATGTACGTCACAACTTGCAGTACAGTAACCTTGTAATGCGAGAAATGTTAAATGTAAGTCCTTCCTTACGAGTTGAAAATTGTTTACGGTTAGGATAACCATAAAATGTAATATTTTAATTAGTATTTTCTTTTGTGATGGAAATTGACCTTACTGATATGTTAAGCTCACTTTTCAATTTGACGACTCTGTATGAAATAAAACAGGGAGAAAAAAATAGCCCTTGACGAGTTTCTTGCCAGTTCTTCTCGTTACAAGGTCTACCGCCGTAGGGTTTGTGAACCGATGGCGTAGCTTCTTTGACGTTCATAAGTGCTTGTAACAGCCTAGACTGAATAAATGATATTGATTTGATTTGATTTGATATATATGGCTGAGACGACGAGTAGACCAATAATATTTAGCATCGTGTAGAAGCCTTTCTCTTTAATCGTTATAGTTATTTACTACAAAGTGATTTCGTCGTATTTCGCCTAATCTGCAAAATCGGCCTCGCTTCATTTTTTCATTGCTATCTCGCTTCAGTCGAACTCTATCTACGTTATTATTAATAACGTTTGGAAAAAGAACAGAATTTACTACTATTATTTTTAGGTATGCAATGCAACCCTTCATCAAATGTTAATCATGTTATACTAACAACATCGCACTATACGCATCTCAATGACCTGGACCTCTATTTTTGAATCGCTCTTATGACTTCAAAAATACGGAAATTCGTATGTCGAACGAAAATCATTAGAAGCATTAGCGCTCGACGATGGACGAGTGAATCAAAAATAGAGCTCCTGCTGGCTTACCATCATCTGTTCGAAACCATCATGTCATAAGAACGTTTTGTTTGTGTTGAAGTTGTCACATTTTGACACACTTCACACTTTGGAGGCGATAATTGAGCGAAGACGTCACAAAACTTCCGTCAAAAAACAAACTTTCAAGAGGTTTATAGTACGAAATAGCATGGTAAGATTGAAACAATACTGCGCTATGAGATGGCGGTAGGCCCCCAGGTCATACAAAGTAGTGTGAAAGAAGAACATGCTATAAATCTCTTTAGGCACCAGGGGCTAAGAGGCTATTAACGCCACGCTGCCATACAGGTGCGCGCGCGCGGTGTGGTCCCATCTGCCAATTACCATTGGGACAAATGACTATCATAAAATATATTATTTATCAACGTTATTGTTTTAAAAATAAACAATGTTCAGCAAAGGTTGCTATAACTCCGTTATAATTCCTACAGGTTAACAAAAACAATATTGTCAGTGCATAATCATTTAAATTGAATACACATTTAATATAGTTCCTCAATATTTATTCAGTAATGGTCGCAATAACTACCACAGCACAGTAAGATACAAATACAGCGGTGGTCACATTATTAACGACACTAGCCGATTTTAATACAATCGAGGTAACTTTGGAGCTTTGATTCTCTACCAAGGATTGACCGAGCTGCGATCTGATGATGGCCATCTAGGGAGTGAATGGAGGAGATCCAGGTTACAGATATACCCAACATACCTAGTCATACCCAACTGATTTGATCAATATTCTAAAAGATGTAGGGATCAGAGTATTAAGTTTCAGAAATTCCATACGCTTTTATGCTACATTCGCGTTTTTTTTAAACTTATTCATACATCTCTTAGAATGTTGTTCATATCCGTTGGGTATATAATTATAGCAATCTGGATCTCTTCCATTCACTTCCTGGATGGCCATTATCCGATCACAGCTCTGTCCATCCCTTGCCTCTGCAAAGGATGGACAGAGCTTGGTTCTCTCACCAAGGCTCCAAAGTTACCTCGATTGTATGGAAATCGACTAGTGTCCTTAATTATGTGACCACCACTGTTTAACTTGTCTTCTCCGTGATGTAAGACAAATATTTATGTGTATTTTTTATAAAACTAAACGTACAAACAATACATTAAAAAACATACCAGCACATTAGGCATCTCGCAAATCCATAATCGGAAATATCTAATAGCAAAACGTCAGACATCAAAGTTTCTACTTTAATTAGACTACAGTGAGCGCGTACTGAAAACTTGCGATAGCGTTTAAAAGTTACTTGCCTAAAGCTCCCGAGATACTGAATTTAGTACAAACTTCTACGCCAAAGACTTAATAATGTCAATTAAAAACTCTTTGGTATTCTAATTGGTTAACTTAGCGAAACGCTAGTCTTCCGATCCACGTTGGAAAGACAATATTTGCATTTGCTTCTGTTGATGGAACAAACATTTAGCATGGTGTTGCAGTATTTGTATTGCCTTTGTAGTTTGCACAGCAATGTGGTTGCATTTTCAGCGACAGCCGCGGATATTATAAACTGTAAGTGTAGTGTTGTTTCAGTAAATATTGATGTTTGTTAAGTATGGCTTAGTTTAATTGACACAGTTGTCGGAGGTTTATTTTAAAATGTTGTAGCCCGACACTTTTATTCCTTAATATCAGGATAAAGATAAGATAAGTTTCATCCACGTCTGTTTAATAGTTTTTGCGTGTAAGAGGAATAAACATACGAAAAAATTTCCAGGTAAGGCCCTGTTCATGAGGCGAAACTTCATTTAGTACTAAATGCATTACATTTCCTCTTTCTTGTGTTCTATCTCATTTTATAAGTATTAAAAAGTAAAATAAACTATCCCAAATCGTATGATGCAATCAGTAGCAGACCAAATCCTCACACAATCGTTCGCGATCGCATCTCGCGATCATGTCCGATGGTTATCGATACCATGCGGGGCCGGTAATAAGACCAAATTTGTAACATGACACTCATTACGTAAATATGATGATTACTTTGTCATTATGAGGCACAAACAAGTCGTAAGGAGCACGTTTTATGGTTAGTTCGATTCTCTTTTTCAACTAAATAATTACAAGTCTGTTTCGAACTAAATATTTTCAAAATATTTGTTACTATAGTTTTCGTGTCTTATTATTTAAATTCATTTATAAATCACTGATATATTATAAGTATACCATTACCCTAATTATATTTCGGGGACGTTTGATCATCTATTTTATACTAATAAAATAATGCGCAAGTAACTCGTACACAGGTTATCTTGCGTCGCAAATAAAACATTAAGAAATAAAATTTTATACGGAGAAATAACGTGCTGTCACTAATATTATTTCAATTCATGTTTCGAATACTAGATAATGAAGAAGGTACATTTTTGTTTTTATAGTGAAGGGAATGCTTTTACGCATACCCCGTCCGCCTAGGATGTGCGGACGGCGGTTATGTGGGACTCGCCGGACCGCCTCCTGCTTCCCAAGCCTACTACAAGAGCACGATAGGGTACCACGAGGGGGGAATGCCCACTAAACCCCTCACTGCCCTCGGGGACAACCCTAGTCTTGCGGGATCCGGAGCTGACGCTCTCGCACCGACCAGGGGCCCTTGCTAATCCAGGCCTACCTCACACAATAACAGATTGACTTGTTTCACTTACGGGGGAAGGAGGTACCTACGCTCATTTAAATATTACATTACCATTTAAATAAATAAATATTTCCATACAATCACACCAATTATCTAGCCCACGTTAAGTATCATGAAGAACTTGTGTTATGGATACTAGATAACGGATAAACATACTTATATATATTTTTTTGTAAATACATACTTAATATACATACTAAACATCCAGACCAAGACAAATAGACATGTTCATGCACACAAATATTTGTCTTGTCCGGGGATCGAACCCGGGACCTCTGGCGCAGAAGGTGGGGTTAGTACCCCTGCGCCAAACAGGACGTCGAATGTGTACATGTGTATTAATTTAATACACATACCAACACAATACATAAAGCTAAATAGAAGGAAATCAAGGTAAGCAGCACAAACGGTAGTTCAAACCTTTTAAATCGTTTGGTACGGTTTAAAGTTGTGAAATATAGTTGTCCCATGTTGGAGAATTTATTGCGGGATATTGTTCGGCCAAATCTGATAAACTTCGTGTATAAACAAGTCAAGTTAATATCTACTCGTACTACAAATACAGATCTAGTATCTAATGTGTTGTCACACATGTTGTTGACTGAAATGCGAAGTTTTATTTATTAAAAACTTGTCGCCCGCCCGCGACGTCGTCTGCGTGGAGTTAAATTCCATTTTCCAAGCGACGAAGTGCGTAAAGTTGAACTATATTTTCCAATAGGAATAATAAATTTACCGCGAGTTTCATTATTTTTTCACCTCACACGCTCGGGAAAGAAGGTTTTTTAAATCAGATTCAGCGTAGAAATTCGCTTTTTGCGGCCTAGCGCGGTAAAGTACTTTTAGGGTTCCGTACCTCAAAAGGAAAAAACGGAACCCTAATAGGATCACTTCGTTGTCCGTCCGTCCGTCCGTCTGTCAAGACCGTTTTTCTCAGGAACGCGTGGAAGTATCAAACTGGAATTTATATCTAATACTCAGGTCTACTTTAGTACTATATATAGTCTTATATATATAGTACAGATAAAGGAAAAATTGCAAAAACCGTAAATTTTTTGTTACATCATACAATAAAAAATATTTGTCGGAACCCTCAGTGCGCGAGTCCGACTCGCACTTGGCCGGTTTTTTTTTTATTTAATACCTAAAAATATGTTAAAATGCATTCCGAATCGCACTATTGACTTTTTTGTTACATTTTACACTTATTTTAAGTAGCTTTAAATTAATTATAATACTCCGTTTTGGTTTTATAATATAATTTTAGTTCATTGAATCAGAAAAACAATAACAATAAGATTAAACTATTTGTTATATGAATTTTATATTAGGATGGGTGAGATTTCACAACCTATGATTGGATTTCGGAACGTGGCATAAACCTTTATTTTTAAATTGTCTCTGTCATGTACCTCATGTCAATGTCAACATTTACCGAATCGTTTTTTATGGTTATTTTTAAGTAACAATATATTCCTACTATAACATCGAATAAACTATAATACTCCCTTTTTATATTATTTTCGATTTGTATATCATTAAAACAACAAGATTAAGGTATATTTAGAATAAATTTAATGTTTTAAGATTTTTTTTACCAGAAGTTGACCGCGGAAACAAACATAAAAATGTTCCTCGCTGTTGTGAGGTGAAAAATTGTGTGTTGCGCTCGGCAGAAAAGTTTTTAGCGTCTTGTACCTTTGAAATCCTCGCTTCGCTCAGGATTCAATCTTTCGAGAATCCTCCGCTTGCTCAGCTTTCAATAAAGGTAACTCGCCGCTAAATAACCAACTTTCCAGCCTTCCATAACAAATAACTATTAATGCCTCCACTTGCTGGTTGTCAGTCAGTCATCAACCGTTTTAACGTCCCTTCTGCTGGGGCACTGGCTTTTCTTCTGGATGGATAAGGAGAATGGGTGAATGACCCATGATTAACGACTAACTTAAACTTTAACGTGTTGTCCGAAGCACCCACCCATCCTGTGACCGAAAAAAGTTAAAAAGGTACAAAAAATCCGGCAAGCGACTAGATTCAATCCAGTTTTTAGTCGCGGACTATAAGCCTGCTTATATATCTCTAATCTAAACATTGATTAAATCGGACGGCTAAAAACAATATTTAAATATTTGCGATAAAAATAAGCGCAGGGCACATAAAAGGCATGCATAATTAACCAGTGCATTTTACATACCTTTTTTTACCTTGCGGAAATCCGTTCGGATACCCTTCGGGAACCCCTCCGCCTGGGGAAGACGGGAGTGGTATGTGGTGATTCCACTAAAACCCCAGGGGTGTCTTTCTGCGCATGGGACGGAAACTAACGGGGACCTTGTAGCAATTTACCGAGCAATTAATGATTTCATCGATCACATGGAACCAGTACGTCAAAGCATTATTATATAAACTTTAAAAAGGACCTAATTGATATTTTTTGTTATCTACTTAGAATAAAATAATTATGTTCCTTGGCCCGCGTAAATGTAGTGATTAGTTGATATGGCCCATCTCTAAATTTATTTCCTCACCCCTGGGTTAACCTAACTAAACAATCGCAGGATGACAGTGCTAAACACTGCCCTCTTAACGTATTTGATAACTATCCTAAAAGTTGATTTACTAAGCGAGTTTTTAGTGAATTGGGATTTTCCTGTTTTCTTGGATCTAAATTATAATGATTTTATTTTATGAAAACTAAAAAGAAGTTGTTTTAGAAAAAGATATCAGTAATGCAACGAATTTTGTTTTTATCATGGACGTCGCTTATTAAAAAAACCCTGTTGAAGCGAAATTGTAACGAGTCGACAATAATTTATGTGCCTTCATTTATTTTTCTCAACTACGCGTTCTCGCTGGGGGTCAATTCTGTTTTTTTGTTATAATCGTGTTTCAATTGTAGTGTTTTTAACAGACTTACAAAAAGTAGAGTAATATGTAATTGTACACCAATTACGCCGAGATTCCCGATCCCATTTACGTGATTGTTTTTTTGTTCAATGCGAAATAGATGCCATTTCGTCCCATAAAAAAATTGTTTAGTTTGGCTCAGTAGTTTTAATTTTATGGGCATTTTTGTTAACTGTAGTTTACAAAACAATCTATTACAGACACTAAAAAGTAAAAAAAAACCGACTTCAAAAACTAAAAAGCAAAAAATAAGCATTTTGAAGTCGGTGCCAGCCAATGCATTCTAGTTTGAGCTCTTATTCTTTTCTTTATCTTGCCTTGAAGTCGGTTTTTTTACACTATAGTAACAAGAACTGTGTAAAACAGCGCAATAGTTGTGTGTTAATAATGTAAGTAGAATGGAGAAGCTTCCAAATGTTCATCAAATCATCAAAAAAAAAATCAATCATCAAATATGAAAATATAAGTAAAATTAAACATAAGTGTGAAAGAATCATGAAAATATCTATACAAATATAAAGGTTATGGGGCTCAACGTATGACGTCACGCCACTTTAGCCCGCTGGTAATTTGTAGGGCGGTGCGCCGAGATGTGAGGAAGTGGCGTGACGTCACCGTCATATTTGAGGCCACAATCAATTCTGCGCGAAAATATGAAATTGAAATAAGGTATTCCTCAGCCATTTCTTGATGGATTAAAAATAAAACCATTGTCTTATTAGTTTTCATCTATATTTTAATCCCATTCAGTGAAATATAATGTTTTCAACACCAGGTAACTTCTCCATTGAAACTCGATTCGAATACGATTGTGTGTTAATGTTAGTAGAATTGGGACCCTGATTTATTTGTTTCGGTACTCTATATTAAAAGTGGCTCGTCTGTTCGGCGTTTCGTATGAGAATTACGCATACACCTAACCAATTGTGCAGGCTACATTAGCAGGATTGACAGGTACAAGGCCCTTGTTACGCCAGAGATGCGTATCGTACCAAAAGGCTACTGTTTTCGTATCTTTGTGGCGTTAGGGCGACTGGATGTGGTTGGGTTGTGATTGATTTAGTTCATAGATGGCGACGTAAATATTCTCAATAATTAAACAAGTATATGATTATTATTATTATGATAAATTTAAAATGAAAAATATTGGAAAAATTTAACTCGGCCACAAGTGAAATCTCAGATGGAACTCGAACCCACGACCTTTGGAAATCCGGTTCAATGCTCTAGCCACTGAGTCTCGGTAAGTCTAGGTAGCTCATGTGATAAATATAAAACAAGAAAATGTACTAGAAAAAAGCAACTTGTTTGATGTCGCTCTGACGGGATTCGAAACCCAATGCACTAACTAATTATGCTACAGGGACCTATGGGGACACGTCGAATTTCTCTAGCATATTCACCTTTCTACGGTGTTGGCCACCGTCGTTTCATCAATGAGAGAAATATCCTCGCATTCGAAAGAAATATTTTTCTAAATGTTTGACTATCGATTAAAAACAGCCATCTAATTATAACTTTTTTAATTTTGCATTTTACAATGCTATTTTTATGTGATAAATATTAAATAATAACATATACTAGAAAAAAGCAACTTGTCTGTGTCACGTGACGGTGGCCAACACCGTCGAAAGGTGAATATACTAGAGAAATTCGACGTGTCCTCATAGGTCTCAGGTGGCATAATTGTTTAGTGCATTGGGCCGAATTCTCAAGGAAGCGGGTTCAAATCCTGTCAGAGCGACAAGCATCATATGCTTTTTTCTAGTATATTTTCTTGTTTAATATTTATCACAAAAAAAAATTAAGCGTACGTAATTTTTATATTTGTGGCAGGGATTTTCTTAAATGTGTTGTTAGATCATATAGTTACTTCACTGCATAATAAAAATGCTTCAGATCAAATTTCTTTACACTTTCAAAAATTCATAAATGTATGAAAACTACGAATCTTTGAACTTGTATACCTTGATTCGGTGTAAAAATCATGATCAAAATAGTTAAAATGATGAATGTTTATTATTTGCCAATAATAACATAGCTTTAAGGTGGTACGACTTCCATACAAACAAAAATTGCACAATTATTGGTTCATCATACCTTAATAATTCATAAATACATGCGCAACTAACTCGTTTCAGTTATTTGTTTGCGCGAAATAATAAAAAAATTGTACTTTCATACATAAATCACAAATAAACTAATATCTTATAACTTCAATAATTCTACGTACCTGTGTGTGTGTGACTCATCGGATTTATATACCTCATGTACATTTTTTTAATAATTTCGCGCAAACAAATAACTAAAACGAGTTAGTTGCACATGTATTTATGAATTATTAATGTATGATGAACCAAATAATGTGCAATGTTTGTTTGTATGAAAGTCGTACCACCTTAAAAAATATCTTACATTTATTATAACAAGTCTCTTCCAGTACCTACGTCTGACATCTGTACCAGCGGTCTGGGTGTAAATGGGTGCATAATAAGGGGCCATTCAAAATCAAGGAGACGCATTCCCTGTATAATAGGCATTCCTACTATACACATGTTTGCAGCCCTCGTGTGTGTCGGGACATTTGTATGGAAACGAATAATGATTTACAATGTGTACCTGGATAACGCGAGCTGGTAGATTTCTTCTTTTTGGTGGTCTTTTCGGCCATTTTGAATATGGTGAGTGAGGTATTTTAAATTTTACAGAACTTTTAATTTTGTAACAAAATAATGATTCACAATGTGTACCTGGATAACGCGGCTGGAATTTTTTTTGGTGGTCTTTTCAGCCGTTTTGAATATAGGAAGGATTTAAAAATTTTTAGGACTTAAAAGCTTGTAAATGGTTTTAAAAGTTAGCTTGCTAATAGACTTTTCTACTATGTACATGTTTGCTTGCCCTCGTGTGAGTCGGGACATTTGTATGGAAACGAATAATGATGTGTACCTGGATAACGCGGTTGGTGGATTTTTTGTTGTGTTTACTCCGGCCATTTTGAATATGATGAGGGAGGGTTCTTAAATATTTGAGAATTTAAAACTTTATAAAAGCCTTGAAAAGTGAGTGAAAAAAGAGTCAAGGAAGCTAGATTGATCCAAATAAATATCTTAAATTTTAATAAACTATTTTTACAGAAAATGATATTTGGGTAAAATGATTAATACCTACTAAGGCAATTTTTTCTAAATGATTTCCGTTACAAGTATCAACGAAACCTAATGTAAAATTTTCTATAAGTATCTACTGAGTTTGTATGAACGTGTTGGATTAAACCTTTTATCTGTACCTATATTATTTTACGCCATCTGTACTCGTGTACAGTCAGCAAAAAAGGGAACATTTTAATTAACCTCTCTTTGCCTCGGATCACAATCACTCTTTGATCTCTCTGTAAAGATATTCAGCTGTTTTCTAATATTAATTAAGGAGGCTTTTATTATTTCACTTCCAATTTGTTAAACTCTTGCTCTAACTTAATTTGTGATGCTTGTAAAAAAATAAACTTCAATTTAAAGTTTATTTAAGTACAAATTAGATTTCTTTACACAAACTTCGCGTTCACTGTATAGTAAACAATGATGTCATCTACATAACGACTATTTGCTAACACGTAATTCATATCTTTCAGTAGGGCAAGCACAAATAACTATTGAAATAGTATCGAGTAAGTATCGAGCACGTAATGTCAAAAAATGTACAGGAAAATGTAGTTCCGTTTACGTCCGGTAGGAACTCTGCTCAATACGTCATACATTTTTTTACTTTACTTCCTCGATACTTACTCGAAAGTTATTCGGGTTAACCCCACAGGATTATGAAAAAAATACCAGCCAGAACTTCGCAAAAAAATTATTGGACCACATTTGTACTATGTTCTTTTAGATAAAAAATAATTATTGAAGTCGCTTGATAACTGACGACGTTATTTTTAAACATACATCAATATACCGAATGTATTTATATTATAATATAAATACATTCGGTT
Source organism: Chrysoteuchia culmella (assembly GCA_910589605.1). Taxonomy (NCBI): domain Eukaryota; kingdom Metazoa; phylum Arthropoda; class Insecta; order Lepidoptera; family Crambidae; genus Chrysoteuchia; species Chrysoteuchia culmella. Next base: position 18,414,651 of record OU342653.1, read on the forward strand.
TGAGAACCTTCTCCTTTTTTTGAAGTCGGTTAAAGAAACTCATGTTAGAGCGATGTTCTACATTTTACAGAATATTATCTAAAAATGCGATGGGTGGCTAAAACATCTTCATATCTTACCCAACCAAGCTAACAAACAAAATAGTCATTGCATGGGCGCGGACTTCCAGCATACAGCGCCCTGCGGTGCGGGTCTACCACGATCTATTAGAAAACATCATGTCTTAAGAACGTTTTGATTACGTTTTGTTTTATTGAAATTGTTACATTTTGACACACTTCACCGCCTCTGTGGTGTAGTGGTACAACCACCGGTATCAGACCCAGGGGTCCCGGATTCGATTCCCAGCGGGGGTACATATTGTATTCGGTTTGATTGGTGGTAGGACTTGTTGTAAGTCCGCCTGGCTAGCTACCACCATTTTATCTAAGTCTGACGCCATAACAACAACGTTTTCAGCATTGTTGTGTTCTGGCAGTTAAAGATAAGATAGCCAGTTCCTCAGTGATTGAGGATTCCGGGACAGGCTCGCTTCCTTCTTCAGCCTTATTAATACTTAACAACAGGTATGATGAAGGCTAAGAGTCTCCCAGTCGTTCATAAAAAAACACCCCCCGATGATTAAGCGAAGACGTCACAAAACTTCCGTCAAAACAAGGTTAGAGATTCGTAGTACAAAAGAGCATGACAAAATTGAAACAATACTGCGCTAAGAAATAGCAGTAGGCACCCTGTGTGTGGCCAATAAGGATGGTCACCGGAAGCATGTCATTTTTCATGCGATTTTTTGAGATCGGAAGTGGGGCAGTTTTGGGGCATTTTTGCAACTTCTCACTATTTTCCTGTAAGGTATACAAAGTCAAAGTCAAAGATTTTTTATTAAAATAGACTTATAGATAAGTACTTTCGAATAGTCCAACAATTTTTTTTCCCTACCAGCCATTCAGGACATCTTTTAACTGATAAGAAGAACGGCCGCAAGAAACTTATCAGCCTTAACAGAAACAACAATAATATTTACAATGGAACATGTTGTACGTATATTACAATACAAATGGTAACTTTATTTATATAGACTATTAGTGATTAAAATTTACTATAATCGTAAGTAGCCGTCATTTTCTATGTCACTAGACATTTTCCTCTTTGGTAAACGTTACGGAGTTACTATAAGTATCATGGACTTTTTCAAAGTTTCTTCTTTTATGATTTTAGATTTTTTCTATTTTTCAATGCTATTTTTATACTTATGAAAAATTTTGAATAGAAAAATATTGGTAAAAATTTACTTGCTCACAAGTGAATTCTCAGATGGGACTCGAATCCACGACCTTTGGAAATCCGATCCAATGCTCTAATCACTGAGCTACCGAGACTTGCGAACCACCGTCTAAATTCTCCAATACTTTTATATTGTTAATACGCTGTAGGCCAGCGTTGTCACATCAATGCTAGGAATATCCTTGAATTCGAAAGAAACATCTTTTCAGGTGTTTAACGATCGATTAAAATGTAAAAAGCCAATAATTTATGATTTTCGAATGTTTGCATGTTTCAATGCTATTTTTACACGATAAAGTTCTGCGATAAAATATTATTTTATCGCAGAACAGCTTTGAATCTCGCAAGCTCGTTGGATTTTTATCAGAACCTCTATGCATACAAGCTCCCAACAATCACAAGAGTTTCCCAACCGATAAACAATCTCATTGATAAGTCTTACAAATGTCACTGATGTTATCAACTGCGAAAAAATCAAGTAATTGGCACCAGAGCCTGCTATGGGTTTAAAATCCAACTGTCAGATAAAGAATCTGAAATTTTGCTTTAGGATTTTAGGCTTTCTCGCTTTGTATTAGCGTTGTCGCTGCGTAGTCCTTCGTCTATCAATGGACACGTGTCAACAGTCCTCGTCGCTCTGAATGGCTTGACTCGGTACAGTCAACAGCAACTGCGAATTTACACTTTGACCTTGAGAGCGCCCTTACGTTGCTCGTAATAGCGGCGGTTTCGTAGTGCAAATGTAAAGCCGTAGGTACGTGCTGGTGACCGTACTTTCGATAGCACATCAAGAGTGACGCTTGCTGTTTTCTGCATTATTGTCTTTTGTTGCGATAGACATCAGCATTCGTCCTTGTTTTCGAGTGTTTACATAAAAAGGTATAATTTAGAGGTATCTTAGATCCAAACAATGTCAATTTCAGATAATTTGAGAAATATAAACCTTCTTCTTCTTTCTTAATAATGGGCGTGCTCGCGATAATTTTCGCGAACTTTGCCAATGTCAAGTAAATATACTTTGTATTCTATAGAAATTGTACGGTAGATTGAGTTAAAAATGGAGCCTCACATCACGTGTTATTACGAAAAGAATTCGGGTGGAACTCAGAAATATAAAAAGAAAACTTACTTCCGAGCTTTGACAGTTTGACACCTAGTTCCATTGTATTTTTGACATGTGTAAATTTGTTTAATTGATTGAATTCTGTAGTTGATTATTTTAATTTATAATTTGTCAGTTTCCGATCAAATTTTACCTTTTGACATTTATATTGTATTAATTTATTTTATTTATTTATAATTATTATTATGGATTTACACTTTGACCTTGAGAGCGCCCTTACGTCGCCCTTACAGGCGGATTTCGTAGTGCAAATGTAAAGTCGTAGATGCTGTTGACCGTACCTTTGTTTTAATTTACTTTTATCAATTTTAATTTACCATAATACTGTTTACTCAATTATTTGTTTGTTCTCGTGTAACACCTATAATTAAGATTGCCTTTAGCTCGGATCCCTCAAACACCACATGCTTTAAGTAAAAGACGTTAACAAATACTTAAGCTAATTATAAATTTAGGAAACCAAAACCAGATACATTAATTTTGCATTTTACAGTGCTATTTTTAAATATTAAATAAGAAAATATACCTACTAGAAAAAAGCAACTTGTCTCATGTCGCCCTGTCGGGATTCGAACCCCCACATCCTTGGGAATCCGGCCCAATGCACTAACCAATTATGCTACACAGACCTATGAGGACACGCCGAAATTTTCTAGTATATTCACCTTAAAAAAATTATTGAAAAATTCGACGTGTCCTCGTAGGTCTCTGTATTGGGCCGGATTCACAAAGATGCGGGTCCGAAACCCGTCAGGGCGACATGAGACAAGTACCTTTTTTCTAGTATATTTTCTTGTTTAATATTTACCAGATACATTCATTTAAATATTAAGTACTTTATTTCAGAAGGTAGCTCTACGTTAAAGAAGTAAATCAAACTACCGAATAATATAAATTTCAAATCATATGTATTAGATAATTTCCTTTGGCATGACTGCAACACCGTTTGCCTTCTGGTCAAGCTTGATTATGGTGCTTAACCCTTTGTCTGCGGCTGTCATCTATGTCAACACGCTACCAAGACAAAGAACTTTCTACAAATTAAAGGTATAATAATATCTATTGTTATTAAACATATTATTTCACCTAGTCTCCCCGTAACAATTACTGCCACTGCTATTTTTACTTAACCCTAAAGGAACGGTCAGCACAATAAGCAGCCCATAATTCGCAATAAACGCAACCGTACCCAACCGGCACAATAAGATGTCGTAATTTCTAATGTTAATAACATAATAACAAGTCGCAGCCTATTTTGGTCTGAAAGTCCGACGAAACGGGAGCGAGCGGTTAGAAAGAAAAGGACGTAAGTCGAATTAGTACAAAAAACTTTTAGAATAGTTAACGGCAAACGACGTAGTGTTCTATAATAACTCAAATATGATATTTGTAATGCGTAAACAAAGACCATCACAGATTTTGATTCACAAAAGCAAAATTTTTGAATTTGTAAATCGATAGAAAAAGGGAGTTTCACCCGAGTTCTTTTTGTAATAACACGTGTTGTGGGGCTCCATTTGTAACTCAATCTACCGTACAATTGACATTGGCAAAATTCACGAAATTTATCGCGAGCACGCCATTAATTAAGAAAGAAGAAGAAGATAGAAAAAGTTTAAGATAACTTTTATGCTAGAAAAAGCAAAGAGGTTCAACTGTCCCGTCGCTGAGCAAAATAAAAGCTCCCTAATAGCGATTCTCAATTCACAAAAAAATAAAAAATATATTGGCTGTTTTAAACTCCACCAGGAGCAGTCATCTTTTTCGATTTAAAAATAAACTTTTATGAAACAATGTCGTTCGACAACGCATGGCCGCGCTTTCTCTATTAAATTTGCGTTGTGGAAAATTCCATTAATAAAACAGCGCTTTGCATAAAAGTGCGTCCGTATTTTTGTAAGGACAAAACCAGCGGTGCGTTTAGTTTTTCCATGCGACGCGATAAGCACTCGGTGGAAATTCCTTTGTGGAGCTTGTTAACAAAATAAGCCAGTTTAAAGTTGTTTGTTGTGCATTCAATTAAGGACTTTAAAGTCTACGCTTCATGAAGGATTTTAATTACAAAATAATATAAGTTGGTTTTCCTTTTGTCATGTTCATAGACACTTACACAGTATCTAGTATAATTGTATTCACTGTCAGATACTCATATGCAAATTGAGTGTATTACTTAACGTTTTTTTATTATTAGTCCAATGCATAAAATTCTGTTAAATTATATTTCCTTCAAATTCATTTCCTTTGTGGCTTAAGTACGCAAGGTTAAATTACCCGTGAATGCTAAATGCATAAAATTGTGTTATTATATTTTTTCTTAAAATTATTCCTTTTCTGACTTACACTACTTTCTTTGCCCATGCTCCAATGCAATGCTCACGGAAATGTGCGCGGGCGCACAATGGGCGGCGAGATGAAAGCGAGCTTAATATGCATGACGTAATGGGCCCTAATGGCGGCGTGCGACCATTGTGCCGGGATTTATCCCTACTCCTTAGGGACTTACCTCCTTGCTGATTAGTCGCGTATTTAAAAAGATATGGAAAGGTCATGGTTGCTTTGTCTATAGGATTGTCTTTACACGCGTGTGAGAGGGATCTATATATATAAAACAACTTATTTTAACCGTGGTTTAGGGTCTCAGGGTTTTTTGGTTTCTCGACGTTTCGGCACCTTATCAGCTGCCGTGGTCACAAGTTGAAGAAACTTAAGACGTGCTCAAGGATCTATTTATTTTTGATTTCGTTTAAAAATATGTAAAACAATATTATTTAACATGACTCCTACCTTGCCTCTAATCAATGATTACATCATCAGCCTGTGGACGTCCACTGCTTGACATAGGCCTCTCCTAGCTCACGCCTATTGTGGTGTTCGTAGGAGGTTATTAGCCTACTGCTACCATGCGTGCCAGACGGGTTGGCAAAGGGTTTGTTTCAAGTTTTCCTTCTCTCGCACAGGTGTTCAATGCGTCGAGCCTCTTAGTCGACTCTTACGACATCCCAGGCATGTAAGGGAGTGGTGACACGTGTATTCTTAAGCCGCCACTCTGCCACATTGCCTCTAATAATGTGACTAAACTAACAGTCGTTACAGACTGTACCTAAGATCTGAGCGGTTTTTTTTTTATATCGAATAGTATTATGAAATGTTTAATATCTTACTGTGAAAGTTAGGATGTTTGTTACCCAATCACGCAAACGGTTGTAGGTATGTAATGGCCACTAATGGCGGCGTGCGACTATTGTGCAGGGATTTATCCCTACTCCTTAGGGACTAACCTCCTTGCTGATTAGTCGCGTATTTAAAAAGATACGAAAAGGTCATCAATTGTTGAAAAAGGTCATCGTTTATTGTCTACTCTATGGGATATTTGTTTTTAAGATCGTTTGATCTATGTAAGTATCGTGGGCTCTGTAAATAATGGTATACCTCAAACTAAAATCAATAATTAAAGGTGTTGTCGTGATACAGTTGTGTGATACAGAAGTCCTTTGAAACGATGCCGTATTGATTCCAAAAGAAAGATGGTAGGAGCGATGGGTAGCTCGCGAGTGAGTTGTTAAAAAGAGCTAGCTCACCTATTCTAGCTCAACATATATCTAGCTCAGACTCGTTCAATTCATATCAATATATCATTTAGCTCTGTGTTTCATCGGAATCGAGCAACTCGACAGACAAAGAGAGACATATAAGCAATATAAAGATGTACACACGCACACACAAACACTGCCTATTGAATATTCTAGCTCTATTAGACGTACGTATGCTTTCAAATTTTAGCTATTTGTATAAGTTAAACTAGAAAACAAGTCTAATCAAACAATCACAAGTTGTATTTAGTACATCGTAATATATTCAAGTAAATTATATACAAATTAATACTTTCAATTGAAGTTTTCAACATTGTATTTTGTATTTGAAACCATGTAAACATAATCATAAAATAATATTTTAATGTTACAGATTCGAGTCTTGTGACACAATTTTGTGGTTGCCCGTGTGGTGACGGCCTAAAAATACAAGTGTCACCACTCCCTTACATGCCTGGGATGTCGTAAGAGTCGACTAAGTGGCTCGACGCATTGAAAACCTGTGCGATAGAAGGAAAACTTGAAACAAACCCTTTACCAACCCGTCTGGCCAGCGTGGTAGCAGTAGGCTAATAGCCTCCTATGAACGCCACAATAGCCGTGAGGTAGGAGCGGCCTATGTCCAGCAGTGGACGTCCACAGGCTGACGACGATGATGATGACCACAATTTTAACTTTGGAATCCCTCAGGATCATAGAACTGAAGAAATTAAAATTGAATTACCACAAACGGAGACATATCGTGATGAAAATAGTAGCACCATACTGCCTACTTTACCCATAGTTTTCTCACAGTCGTTCATCCTTGGGAAAGTGGTGGTTACCATTTATAATTACATCCAATTGCCACACAACGATTCACACACACATTCTGCGATAAAACGATATAAATATAAACAACTGTTTGTATGGGTTCTGATCTGACAGATGTCGTGGGGTGGGATAAACGTTAGCAGCGCCTCTGGCCGCGAATATTGACAGTTTTCTTCCCCAATTGAAAAGTATGTAGTCTCCTGTATTTATATATTTATGTGCCTTAAACTATCACTGGCCGATCACTATTCACCGCCAGACGCTCAAGATACATAAAACATCACTCCAGCCTTCTTCAGACCCTTGACCACAGTAGGGATCGTTAATCAGTAACTCAATTTATTGTTTAACTATATCCTTTTTTTAATAATGTTCGCGCGTTGTTTTCGTCACAGTTCTAACCTTACCTAACCGCATCCATGAACCATTCAAAAAAATTTCAAAAGTATTTTTTAATACTTACATAAAGTATCACAAGACCGCCGGCGGTCTCACAGCAATAAAATATTTATTGTATCTCATTTTCTTGACAGGTCAAATAAAGGGTTTTGAATTATGGTCGATATACGACCAGTCAAAATTACTTTGGATGGCAAAATGAGCTATGTCAGTAACATGCACACACAAAAAAACATAAAGAGATACCTCCCAAGACACTATTTAAGATCACCTACTGTTTTAGTATTATCTACTGCGTACAGACCTCACGATTTACATGACAACTCGGTCAAGAGCGAAACGGTAAATCGAACCATGAATATTCTATTTCTTGACCTTTTTTCACTTTGTGGGTAAAATCTTTAAGTTGTTGCTGTGAATGTCGGATGGAGGTTTCAGAGAATCATAATTATGTAAACGCAGAACAAAGAGTAAACGGGTACCTATATTATGTGTTAACGATATTTTCATAATAATTATTAATTTACTTATTCCAAAATCCTTCTTAATGTACCGGCTACACGACGGAACGCCGAGCAACCGGCCACACGCACAGTCCGACAGCGTAGTCCTCAGTGTTAAGAGAGAGAGTTCTATGAATTAAGTTAAAACCTCCTTCGAATAACCTCTTACATCGCTCATTTTCATACATTTATTACGTATGTCATCGGAAACAATTTTGACGGACTGAGGCGCGGACTGAAGCGCGGACTGAACGCCCGGCCAGCGGCCACACCTGCAGGCAATACCGTGCAATCAGTGCAGTCCAAGTTTGCGCAGTCCGAATCTTTAGCATTTCTACGATTACCGCGCTTTCAGGGGGGTTTATTCTCTTATGTAAACATCGACGCTGTTGCCATGACTGAACGTCACATTAGCTGTCAAATTGTATTGAAAATGGGGCGATCTCAGCTGTTTCAGCCGTCAATATCAAGGATGCTTGCTTAGAGATACGGTCCGTCTTGCTTGCCTGCGCAAATCGGTTTGTACATAAAAAAATCGTTCAACATAAACGTCAAAACATAATTTATTAATTTGACAATATGTACCTACTACGAGCTTTTATGTAAAGGATCATTATATCAATCAATCAATCAATAAAATCATTTATTTGCATAAATACATTGTTTATGGATCTTATAAATATTATTCGTAATTGTATTTAACCTGCAAGCAGGCGTGGAAATTTTTATCAGGGTACATGCTATACTTACAAAATTAAATGTCATGTTAAATGTCAATGTAAATGTCATAATACTATCTCCATGCCAAAAGTTATCAAAATTAGTTGATCAAAGATATACAGGCAAATTTACTTGCGCATTTCTAATATTATTTCATCATACCCTTCTGAAGTGGTATTATTTAATGAGCTTATATATTTTTTATGTCGTATTCGTCAATAGGTGTCAAGTATATGGAATTTGTTAACATGTCATTTGAGGGCTCGTGTGAATTTATATTAAAGTTTATTTTATTAGTACATTCGATAAAGTTATCATTAAATTTTGTTGCGATTTTTTGGGGGCTAATAATAATCTTGTCATGATATTCTATTGATTCGATGTACTGATTTTTGTGAGTTTCGTAATTTAGCTCAGTCTGTATCACTTTCCATGTTGCCTGGCAAACATTCTTGCTATTTAAAACATATTTATTATTATTTAGTTTTTTAGCTTTTTGTATACACTGTTTTAAAAGCTTAGAATATGCAAGGTATTAATTTTTGTTCGGTATGTTACGTTTTTTGTATTATTTTAGTCGGAGGGCTCTATTTGTAGCACAGCTTGGAAATATGTATGTAAGTAAGTTAACTTATTGAATTTAGTGGAAAAAATTACGTTTTCTCTCTTGACACTACTTTTTCCTAAGCCGAAAGTAGGTATCGAATAAATCACGAGTAATGTTTTTTTTATTATTTTCATATATAAAGCAAAACAAAAGCTTTCAGAAAAACTTTCAGAAATTTCGCAAACCTTTTTCTTTTACTGCTTACCTAAGCTTAGACGTTTCGTTTCACCAGTTTTACTGTCTTTTAGGGTCCCTAAAAACATATAGTCATTTAAAAGCTCTCCCTATACCGGGACGGTAATCATTTCGAGAGGATTTCGAGGGCAATTTAACCGAAAAGGGTGCGTTGAACTTGGTAAATATATAAATGCCGTAAAACCTGGAAAAAACATATACTACTCTCATGTAATGGCAAATTGAAATTGTTCTTTTGTTTATCGTAAGATAGGTGCTTTTATTGTTATTGACTGGATATTAAACGAAATTGGTCTATGGGTCTATGGCACCATTTGTACAGTTTATACGAGTGTACGTCGGTACATTTACCTACTACCAATTTAGAATAACATTGCTAAGCTAGTTTATATAGTTTCATTTAAAAAATATATATTTTTTTAATTAAATAGCTTATGATGAAAAAATTGAAACTATTTTACTTATTATGAACACAAGATTCATAGAATTTGGTAAGAAAAGATAATAATAATAATAATAATAATAATAAATTTGTTTATTTGCTTAAAACACGGTATTACAAGTTGATACAATAAATTATAGTCCACATGTTTCGCTAATAATGAATATAGCATGCAAATATTAATAATACAATTCATGTCAAAAATTAATACGGAAATAATAACAATATGAATGTCAGTACAAATAAGAAATGCCAATACAAATTTGATAATTAATTATTTTTGTTAAAGAAAGAATTTATGTCATAAAAATTATTTTGGTTAATCCATTCGTACAATTTTTGTTTGAACATATATATATTGAGCATGTTTAACTCTTTAGGAATCTTGTTATAGACCCTTACACACATACAAAGGCAACTTTTTGCATACTTATCCGACTTCGGAATATTATCAAAAATCATCCTATGTGGATCTCTCAATCTATAATTATTTACCTTTTTAAACAAATTAGTATTTTTGTGAACAAAAACGGCAACTTCATAAACGTAAAGCGAAGGAAGTGGCAATAATCCTAGACTTTTAAATAGTCCTTTGCAAGACACGTCAGGTAATACGCCACAAATAGCCCTAATGCACTTTTTTTGAGCAATAAAAGCTCTTTTTTTTTCCTTGCTCTTTCCCCATAATATGATACTAATGTTTTTGCAAAACTTGTAATTTTAGATTTTTTACTTTGGCGAGCCATTTAAATCTGAGAGCAACTGAAACGCGATATTTATTAGGTAGTACATGTTTTCATAAGACTACTTTCTACAATTGTATTTACAGTTGTGTTTATAACGTCGTTCTTTAAACATAACAGACGACAATTCTCCATTTACGAGTACATGTGAGTAAAACTGGCCAGCCCCCTAATTGTCTAATTTCAAAATCTATCACAATCCCTTCCAAAGGTATTGTAATTGTGATAGTGATTCATGAAATTGTGTAAGATAGAGTTGCAATCCCTTTCGGAACGAATGATGTTCTAAATGACACCTCATTTGACACTTCTCCATACATTTGAAAGATATTTTCGTCTGTCACTTTGCTTAGACAGTTCAATTTCGTTCATTCGAAACGCGTCCCGATCACAATCCCTTTCAAAAGTCAAATATTGACGGCCTGAAGTATGTCAATATCTTTCAAATGACGAATTGAAAGAGATTGCGATAGATTTTAAAATTAGACAATTAGCCCCTGATCAAATATATGAAAACAACCAGAAAACGATTTCACTCCTCGCGGACGTTCACTACCCCTTGCAAATTTGGTCAGTGCCACAAAATCATTCTCTACACATAACAAACGAAATTCCACCATTTACATTTTCGTAAGCCTTCGACCAAAACAAATGAAAAACAACCACAAAACGAGTTCACACCTCGCGCTCGTTCACTACCCCGCCTTGCAAATTTGCGCCCTGCGCGTCGATTTTGCATCCGCGAACGTGACGAATTCGGATCGATCGCGCGCAAACATCGGCTAACGCGCAAATCACAGGCGCGCGCGATGCAGATCGCCGCGTCGTGCAGCCTTCGGGCTGGGACGTATCATACTGCATTGGATTGTGTACATGGAAGCTTTTGTTTGGGGTGTAATGTTGTTTTATTCACAATAATCTTATGTCATATTTAGATATACATACATATCGTACCCTCAGGCCATAATGTCCCTTGAAGGGATAGGCAGGGCATGTAAAGTTCAGTTTGAAAACCCTTACCGCCATCTCTTAGCGCACAGTATTGTTTCAATCATATCAATGCTATTTCATACCACGACCCTCTTAAAATAAGCTTATTTTTCGACAGAAGCTTTGTGTCTTCAAAGTGTGAAGTGTGTCAAAATTTGTCAATTCCAATAAACCTACTCTATAGGCATTGTTCCCACCAACGAACAATTATTGTTCGTTGGTGGGAACAATGCCTATAGAGTAGGTACATGGAACTGAGACAGTTGTCTGTAGAAACTTACATTACAGAAATATTTCATATGGCTCTTTAATTTTAGTCATAAATTTTTTAAGCATAATATCACAGTCCATAACGTCGATTGTAATAATAATCATGAAGCAGAATTTTAAAAAGCATAATATTGTCTGCAGATTTTTTCTGTGGCATAAGTATAAAATCCATAATCTCGAAACGCAGAACAACTTTAAGCATTTTTTTTTTAAGCATAATTATTGTTTAACAGAATAATCAGAATCAATAATGTTGTTACATACATGGCTTCTGTCACGGCTCGGGCGCTGCGGGGCTTGGGTGGGCCCACGCGTGCTTAAAATCCAAGATGAATTTGACTTGGATATCATCAACGGTTAATAGATGTAACATTTGATAGGTACCAAGCTGCCAAAGTGAAAACGGGCTTTGACAGAATGACAGACTGACTTTTCAATCACTAATCTGCATTCTGCTCTCTCGGTTTTGTTTCAGCGGATATTTGGCATAGTTGCTTTGAAGAATTGATAAATGTAAAAGTAGTAGGTACTAGTTACATAGGTAGTAGGTACGTAGGTATAAATCTATGAGTGAGAAGGTAACTTTGAACTTTTGAATTGTACAATAATTTCTGACGTATATTTATTTATAGACATATTATTATTATTTTTATTTACTATTTGATAAAATCTTCACATTTTTTTTTACTTCATGTCCCATAATCAAATACACAACTCATCATCGAATGCACCAAAAATCCACATAAATAAAAGGCAGCAATGTACACCGCATAGTGCCGACCGCTGGCCATGACAAATGAAACGTTACGAGAACCAGCACGCTCGCCAGGTAAATAGTTCACACTTACGGCACAAAATATGGCAGTTACCAGAAGGTTCGCTTCGACCATCCTCAAAAATATTTCCTGCTACTGTAGGTTTTACTAAAGTTTTTGACACTGTTCGAAAGTTTTCGCAAGTTGTTTAGAACAAAATTTTCTTGTTTGTCATGAAGGTAACATGTACTTTATTTTTTTAAAACACTTGTCGCTAGTTGCGACTGAATGCTGCTTGGAGCTGCATGAGATTGCCTGTAAACGTAATATGACAGTGAGAAATAGCTGTCACATATTTTCAGAGTGGCCTCTCTGCTTACCGCCTGCTACTGTTTTACATACTTTGTGCTTACGGCCTCTGTCTACTGTGGGTAAGGCAGGACGGGATATCTAGGATAAAAGATTAGGAAAAGGAATCAAGTTCTCCCAAAGTGACCAGTCCCTTTGCTATTTACTAGTCACAGTTGTAACTAACGAAATCCCCGGAAATTTCGTCAATGACATTTAAATGACGATTGGGCGGCTCAACAGCACAGTCTAAACATAACCTGTTTTGCATTTGGCCGATATGACACACTCACACAGACACGTGCCTCTCGCTATCGTTACACGGCCTCACTGGTTTTCAATGGTAAAACAGTTGCGAGCTAAAGATAAATAAAATAAATAATAAAAATAAAAATAATCTTTATTCATCTCATACTAATAAACACCAAAGAGGTAAAGAGCTAAAGAGGCCTATGTCCAGCAGAAGACGTCTACAGGCTGATGATGATGACAATGATGTTCGTGGGTCGGTGAATCATTTGGTGAATATGAGTCTTAATCTAGAGGAGCTCGTGGCGCAGTGGTTGGCGCGCTCGGTCTGCGAATGTAGCCGTTAAGCAACTTTCGCAATGGTCAGTCACAGGTTGGGTGACCAAAAATGTATTATCCCGTGCTCCTTAGTGCTTCGGAAGGCACGTTAGGCCGTTGGTCTCGGCTGTATTTACAGTCGTAAATGCGGATTGGTGTGTTACCAATACGCATTGGGTCCGCTTGGTGAGTCATGGCCCATTCTGGCCAACGGCCCAGCAGTGGGGACATTAAAAATGGCTGATGACAATTGATGCCAGGTCTTAATCTAACTTTACGATGAATATTATTTCTTACATAAGCTAGGTGTACATTTACAATTTCCGCCATTCAGACAGATAGGATCAATGTTTGTGTATCTAGTTTGTACATCCATTACAGAAGGCTACAGTTCCTACTGTACGTTAAATGCATTAAGTTATCGGATTACATAGTATGATTGATGGCAAACCAATTATGGCAATAGATAGGTATGTCTCAACTATAGAAATATCCCACCAAAACTTTTTTATGTAATAATGATAAGCCAAAACGTCACCAATTCACCATATAGCTTGCATTGTCAAAAGGTTATCAGATCTCAAGTAGAGCCAAGCTTCTTACTCTATTGGCTCTGTCTTGGCGGGGACACTGTCGTGTCACCAAATCTTCGGAAAAAGGTAATTCATCGGAAGTCGAACCACAATTCAGTTATTTACCATAAACACACAAATTGGAGCATTCATCGACATACAAAAACCTTAGGATATATAGGCATACCGGTGAGGTAACACCTCACGCCCCTAAGGTTATATCTATGCTCGAGATACAAGAGGCTAGTTTTTCAAGTTAGGATAGCAAGCCAGGTATACCACTATCCTGGCTTTCTGTCCTGACCTGACCCATACCATAATTATCTATACTCAATATTAAAGTGGAAAGATTTGATTGTTTGTTTGCATCGAATAGGCTCCGAAAGTACTGAACGGATTTGGATGAAATTTACTATTTACAGATAGTAGATAGCCTGGTTATGAACATAGGATACTTTTTATCCCGATATGCCCACGGGAACGGGATCCACGCGGGTGAAACTGAGTATACTATATAATTATTTGCGGATCAGAGAGTGATAGTGTCTGGTGCACTATTCCCAATCACTAATAACAATTGATATCAACAGAAATCAGAAACAGGTCTGTTCGGTTTGGTTGGTGGTAGGACTTGTTGTAAGTCCGCCTAGCTAGCTACCACCATCTTATCTAAGCCTGACGCCATAACAACAATGTTTTCAGTATTGTTGTGTTCTGGCAGTTTGAGATAAGATAGCCAGTTCCTCAGTGGCTGAGGATTCCGGGAGAGGCTCGCTTCCATCTTCAGCCTTATCAATACTTAACACCAGGTATGATGAAGGCTAAGAGCCTCACAGTCGTTCATAAAAAAGGCGACTTAATTCAATTATAGCAGCTAGAAGCAAAAATAGATTTTTGATAGCTGTTCAAGACTTATCAGTTTCCTGTAATGTAGTTCAAACAGTGACAGAAGCGTTATTACACCAATGAATAAATTCTATGGATATCGCCTGTGGTAGGTATACCTCATTGTGGCGCGCGGGAACTGCGGGGACGCAGCGGGAGATTCTGATCAGCAAACATTTATTTATCACTTCACTACGGGCAGTCGTTCCCGAAACCAACCAGTATTGGGACAGCGTTCGCGAGGGTTCTTTAGCGGTTCGTTTTGTACCCCTACCCCGGGTTTCTGTAATTGACTAATGGATTGTTTTGGCTACGAACAGTTAAATTTTGATATTACTTCTATGGTTTTTTTTTATGTGAACGACGGGGAGCCTCTTAGCCTTCATCATACCTGATGTTAAGTACTAAAGGCTGAAATGGAAGCGAGCCTCTCCCGGGATACTCAATCACTGAGGAACTGGCTATCTTATCTCTAAATGCCAAAACACAACAATGCTGCAATGTCAGACTTATGCAGACAGACAAAGAACAAGTCCTACCACCAACCAAACCGAATACAATATGTACCCCCGCTGGGAATCGACCTCGGGACCCCTGGGTCTGATACCGGTGGTTGTCCCACTAGACCACAGAGGCGGTTGGTGGATGGTGGATGGAAAATATGTTCAAATATAACTTCCGTCCGTACCCAATAAAATATTTTAGTAAATTATAGACACCTGGGGTTAGTCTACGAACAGAAGCACCAGTATGCAACTTTATTCAAAACCTTAAAACCATTTAAGTCACCTATAAAAGTTTTTTGTTAACAACTTTTTGTTTGGTAGTAGTTCAAAAATCAAATTTTTCATGCAATTTAAGCTGAGTTGGAAAAAAATATTTTATAAAACATATTTTATTCGCGATTTCGAAACGTTTTTCGTAATTTTAAGTTGTACAAATGGTTTTGAGTAAAGATAAAATAACGTTATATAATTTTTTTGGGATAACACGAATTTTACGGGAAAGCTCATTTTAATTCTTAACGTAGGTACTTGTTATTTAGATACACATTTTGTTTATTGTTTATTGAGTAATTTATTATTATTTGCATTTTTACTTCAAAAATCGTAAGTATAGCCTACTACAAAATTGGACCCCATCACTTTCTGTAAACTTCTTTTTCTTTCTTAATTAATGGCGTGTTCGCCATAATAATAATAATAATAATCATTTTATTTCGGACCTTGATCCATATCACAATAACATACAAACAATATTAATTACACTATCATTCATAAATTAAAAATTACATTCATCTATATTGTAAGTCCTAAATAAACAACACAAACAATAAAATTTAAAAGTCATTATTAATTACTTAATTTAAACTCTAAAATATTATTTTGATCATATAACATTCACATAAAAAATAATTAATAAAATAATAATTTTTTTTTAATTAAAAATCGAATTAAAATTACAGTTTTTTAATATTTATTTTGAAATATTCTAAAACAACTACCTTAATATAAATTTTGGTTTATAACCAGAGTGCTCAATATGCAGCCCATTCCAATGCTGCATTATTGGGCAGTCCAGATCCATTCTCGAGGCAAATAGCTGCAGGTAGCTGTTGGCGCTGCCCCGCACGCGCAGCATCAAGGACGCGACTCTTTTGCGCAAAATAGCTTGAAAGCCGTCAACATGCGCGTCAGCAAACATCCCTGACGCACTACAGTACGGTGGCAGCCTCAACAGTGCTCTAAACGCATTGTTATATTGAATGCGTAGGGCATCGTATGATTTTTTCGTGTGCTTGACCCATAGGCTGCAGGTATAGAATGATTGACAAAATGCTCTAAATAATGTAACCTTAACTTGTGCAGTACACCGTGCAAACCTACGAGCCAACATATTGGCC
The DNA here is from genome assembly GCA_910589605.1 of Chrysoteuchia culmella. Lineage (NCBI taxonomy): Eukaryota > Metazoa > Arthropoda > Insecta > Lepidoptera > Crambidae > Chrysoteuchia > Chrysoteuchia culmella. Next base: position 18,431,357 of record OU342653.1, read on the forward strand.
CGAATAGACAATGCCCTACGCTCCCTATCCATGTCAACGTCATCCGCCAGCGTCTCGGTGACCCAGTGGCCCAGATACTTAAATTGTGTTACTTTTTTAAGAACACTGCCATTTAGTATGACCGGTGGGACAGTGTCATAAGTTTTGGTTCCCGCCTTAAACACCATTAGCTCGCTTTTGATGGCATTGTATCTGAGCCCATGAGCCTCCGCATAACGCTCACAGATCAAAACAAGCTTCCTGAGGGCACTGATCGATGGGCTCAGCAGAACCATGTCGTCCGCGTAACTGATGTTGTTGACAAGTACACCATCAATCGAGCAGCCGACACCAGCTCCATAATATTCGCGAATTTTGCTTATGTCAAGTAAATATATTTTGTAATATATAGAAATTGTACGGTAGATTAAGTTAAAAATAAAGCCTCACAACACGTGTTATTACGAAAAGAACTCGGGTGACATTCCCTTTCTGTAAACGTAAAACTTATGTAGTCAGGAAAAAATATTTCTTACACTCACGCCAATTATTAACCTAGCCCCAAAGTAAGCACTGTACGGCTTGTGTTATGAGATACTAGGGTAACGGATATAAATACATATAACTATACTTATATAAGTATTTATGTGTAGAAATAAATATTAACGTCCATAACTCAGGTACAAATGCTTGTATTCATCATACAAACATTTACCCCTACCGGAATTCGAACCCGGCACCTCAGAGTAGGAGACTCCTTGAAACCGGTGTACGTACCACTCGACCACAGAGGTCGTCGCAGGAGGTCGTCAAAAAAGACTCAGTAGGCACTTTACTTCCGCTACACATGACTATTAATCCTTCGTTCTAAGCCTCTGGGACAGATCCCACAGCACATAGTTTTATTCCGTTTTATTCACCAGGATTTATATGACAGTTTGTCTTCGTTCGACCCGAGAATCCCGAGATCCTTCATTATTCATTGGATTTGGCTTAATCGAATGAACTATTACATTACAATCATCTCATAGCCACACTCGTCATGATGCCATATAAAATCCCTCGAAAACAAAGTGTGTGTGGAATCCCTTTTGTGCTATTTTGGGCTGACAACATGTAATTGTAAATACTTGCCCAGTTAGCCCAATTTTTTTCGGATTTAAACATGATTTTTTGCTTACACATTTATTATTATTATTGCATATTTTTTGTTTTATTTAAATTCCCCGACGTTTTTCGACGTCACAGGGATGTCTAGCTACTTGTAAGTCTACCTTTGACAATACAGCGTACGTCTTCTTCACTTTTTTAACTAAACTTTGGACTTCTGAATTTAGTCTCAATACATGTAAATATCCTACATCTCCTTATCCGTCCGTATCAGGAAAGCCAGTGGCCCAGCAGTGAGGACTGCTGATGAAAATGATGATGATGATGACATGTGAATAAGTATTGGATTATACAGTCACGTGCAATGACATATAAAAACACTAAGCAACTTGAATGACATTTGTGGACAAAAAGGACTTTGTGTGCGTCAAAGCGATAAGGGAGTCTACCGCCATCTCTTATCGTAATATTGTTTCAATCTTATCATGCTATTTTGTACTACGTATCTATTAAAGTAAGCTTGTTTTTCGACGAAAGTTTTGTGACGTCCTCGCTTAATCATCGCCTCCAAAGTGTGAAGTGTGTCAAAATGTGACAACTTCAATAGATATAAAACTCAAACAAAACGTTCATAAGACGTGATGGTTTTTAATAGATGATGGCAGGCCCGCAGGTTGTACAGTGTGTATATTTCATTGTACGTGACTGTACATGTAATAAGATAGAAAAGTGTAGACGTAATAATATAAAAGTTTATCATAGAACTTTTAAGTAAGCAGAGCTTTATTATCAGCGCTCTCCTGTCTCCATTATTTCACACATACCATCGTTATTTGTTTCACAGTCCAAACTTGAATTTAAACCACATAAGCAAATTAATGTTTTATTTTTAAAGTGTCGCGAGGTCTAATCACGCATCAGTACTCGGAAGTCAGTTAATATCTACAGGCGGCCACACACGAAGCGTTTGCGGCAAAAAGTCCATGTAATTCATGTTTGGTTGCCTGCAAAAAGTTCGAGTGCGGGGGACGAGGGTGCTAGTGACGGCGATTAGCGGAGCTGAAGCGACAGTGATGTGAAGAAGCGTTCAGAAATATATGAAGAGATCAAAATGTTACTACTTCAAATATGGAATAAGGATATAGTTAAGGAATAAGAAATGGAGCTTGAGTGACCGACATAATGTCATTGTTTAGTCAAAATTGGTACCTAATTTGATATTTGTGTGTGTAATCTTTATGATTACCAAGACACACATAGTTATTCATCAGATGAAAACACAGACTCATATTTTTCCAAGAGAGTGTATCATATGAGTGTACACTGCTCTAGTATTCCAGGGAGGGACTTGGGCAGAGGCGCAGTCTCATGCGGAGAAAGGACTCTTTGAAATCTCCTGCTGGCTACGTAAAAACCTTTTAACACTCAATATCAAGAAATCACAGTATCTAACTTTTTCCATCAACAAATCCACACAGTCAAAAAACAATATCACCTTAAAAGTCAACAACTGCAATAACACATTAACTTGTACCTGTTTGACTCTGGAACAAACAGATCACATTAGGTACCTGGGCATTCAACTAGATAAAAACCTATCTTGGGAGACACAAATAGACCTCTTGTCTTCACGCACGCGAAAGCTGATATGGATATTTAAAAAGCTTAGAAACATACTTAAGCCAACCCTCCTAAAAACGGTATATTACGCTTTAGTCCAATCTATACTAAACTACTGTATAACAGCATGGGGTGGGACGTGCAAGACAAAAATCATTAACTTAGAACGCGCTCAAAGATCATTGCTCAAGGTGATGTTCCGCAAGCCGTTCAGATATCCAACGTATAGCCTCTATCAGGAATCAAAAATTTTGACAGTAAGGCAACTATTTGTCTTGCAAATCACCTTGCGCCAGCATTAACAATTAATATACAGAAACACGGCGATACAGAGCAGAAACCCGCAGAAAGAAAAATGTCTGTAAAACAAAAAAACACAACACTGTATTCCTACGTAGACAAACATGCTTCCTTGCCCCGTACGTATACAACAAATTAAACTCGGCACTAGATATTTACCCTAAAACACTATATCAATGCAAACGAACAGTTACTGACTACATCATGAACTTAAGTTATATTGAGACAGAATCACTTTTTACCATATTACGTTAACACACTTCGCTCGCTCAAACACATACACATACACACACCCACCCACACACACACACACACACACACACACACACTCAAAACACACTCTAATTTATTTATTATGATTTTTTTACTTTTTATCTTTCCCCATATTCAGCTATTTCCATAGCACACATTCCCTCACGCACACTTACCGTACCGTATAGTACCACATCCAAACGCCGTCTTTCACCACGAATGAGAGGCCTGGAGTCCCGAAATACAGGATTGTCCTAGTTTGGGCTCCAGTCCATCAATTGTTTTACTGTTACCTAGAATGTTTGATTTGTATACTTAGATAATTGCATGTAACTTTGGTGGAAATAAATTATTTTTTCATTTTTCATATTTGTTTTAAGTACCTATCTAAGTTAAGAATTGATGATAATTATGTGTAAGTTGCAGTTGTCTGAATATAAACAGCTTGACTGACTTGTAAATTATTCTATTAGTACCTAAAAATTTTATTCTGCTTTATTTCAGCCGATTTATAACAGCTATTCCGTTACGTTTTTATATATAACTAGAGCTTTCAACATACCTCAATATTTATCAGATCTCTTACCGCGTTCTGCACCGCTAATCGCTGTCACTGAAGACGTCAAATAAAAAAGCGACGTGTGACCCGCTCGTCGGGGGCTGACCGCTGGTGGTCATATCGTGCCGTGATTACTGAAATACCCCCTACAAGGGGGCAGTAAAAACGCACCAACTATTTACACCGATATGTTATAAATGAAATTCGAAGAATAGGTATTGAGGAAATGTGGAGAATCACATCGATTACGACCAATTACGCTCAGCATGACATAAGTTACGTAATGCCTTTAATTTAAGAAATTATCTGGTCTTTTGTTCACTTAAGTGTGTCCAACATATCTTGTCGTCTTGTGGTAAGGTTAAGTTAATATAAGAGGACAGAATACCGGCATTGTTAACTTACCCGTAAGATATGGAATACATCTCTCCTTGATTGATCACATACAGAAAAAAATATACTTAGTCTAAAAGCGAATGGTACAAAGTTTTCATAATAAAATACAATTATAAATTAAACAAGTCAAACATTTGTAAATATATTTCTTTCGAATGCGAGGATATTTCTCTCATTGATGAAACGACGGTGGCCTACACCTTAGAAAGGCGAATATACTAGAAAAATTTGAGGTGTCCTCATAGGTCTCTGTAGCATAATTTAGTGCATTGGGCCGTATTCCCAAGGATGCGGATCCCGTCAGAGCGACATGAGACAAGTTGCTTTTTTCTAGTATATTTTCTTGTTTAACAATAAAATACAATATCTAAAAACCTTTAAAATAATCGAGATTGCGATAACGTCACTGAAGTATATTATGTGTATTTCGTAATCATAAAAAATCACATTTCCACAAATCTCAACATCGACAACAACAGCACTCTGACACTATGAATCATGCAAAATATCAAAATAGTACCATCGCGATACATTCCATCATCGTTCGCATTCAACAACGCCACTGCTGAAAGCAGTAGATCTTATTACGAACAAAATAAGGGTGGTTATAGGGTAGCAAGTTAAAATTTTAGTACGTGAACTGCGACCGCGCTAAGAGCGCGATACGCCGCGGGCGCTGCGGCCTATCACGAACTGTTAAACACGAATCAACTAGCAATGGACGCTACAGTTACTGGACTTTTCGTAGGTACTTGTATCTGTTACAATATAGGATATGAGTACAATGTAGTTTTAACCGCCTCTGTGAACTACCTGCGGTATTAGACCCAGGCATCCGATTGCCAGTAGGACTTGTTGTAAATCCGCCTGGCTAGCTTCCACCATCTTATCTAAGCCTGACCGTCAACTACCATTTTTTCAGCATTGTTGCGTTCCCGGCAGTTAGAGATAAGATAGCTTCCATCTTTAGCCTTATTAATATTAACATCAGGGCCCCTACCGCGCAAGTGTCGTCGTCATCGAAATCGGCTTCATTTGACAGATGGATGTGACACATTGCTGCATCTTTTTGACACAAATCAAAACTTAGCAAAGACTAAGAGCAATATGTCACATCCATCTGTCAAATGAAGTCGATGTCTATGCCGACGACACTTGCGCGGTAGGGGCCCTGGTATGATAAAAGCTAAGAGACTTCCTGTAGTTTATAAAAAAAATGTTTACGAATAGTCTAAGCCCATTCTTCGATAAAGAACTTCAATTATTTAAACAGCATACTCGTACATGCAACAAACCAATAAAAATCTGTATCACTACACAATCATAAGACGATAAAAATTAGGAAACACAGAAAGAAAACATTTCAGTACTAAGCTACAACGATTCTAGGACAGTGGACCAACGATCTGATAAAGGTCTTTAGAATCGCCATTGTAGAATAGGTGGTTCATGTACTCCAGGTGAGTCCAAGATTTCGAATCGCCCCTGCGCCTGGGGGCGAGGGATGCGTAAAAACATTTCTCCTAGTATAAAAAAGGTGGCCATAGGCATAGGGTAATATTTTATGTTATATACTGACAATGTCATATGAGAACAAAGTTAAATACTTTTAACAAAACTAATAGGTGCATCAAATAAAACACTAGATAAATAAAATGACTCAAGACATGAAAACATAGGGATGTTTTCATCATTAGTGTTCATATAGAGACACTAGTGGTTTCATCCGCGTGATACCCATTCCCGTAGGAATATCGAGTTAAAAAGTATCCTATGTTCATAACCAGGCTATCTATACTATATATATATATATATATATACTATCTGTGTGCCAAATTTCATTCAAATCCAGTCAGTAGTTTCGAAGCCTATCCAATGCAAACAAACAATCAAATATTTCCTCTTTATATAATAGTAATAGATGAACACTAATGCACGTGTTATAATGGAATTGAAATTCTTAATTGCACACTATCACGAGCACGTTTCTTAAAGTAAACACAATTTGAACGAAGATTGAAACAAGACGAAGAAACTATCCAGAGCAAAACCGGGTCGGAATAAAGTCATAACTCGAAGTTTACGCGGCAATTAACACTAAATTCTGGATTACACATCGAAATAGAGCATCCATTCCATAGTGACGATGTAAATCAAGAGGGGACCAGCCGGCTCGTGTTTGTTTTAATGGACCGCATTATCCAACTGCGATCAATGTGCAGCTCTGATTATTTAATTTTCACTAGGCGTGGCGTTTAGCGCGTTACATTAAGGATAGCCTACATCCTTATGCAGTGTAATAAAGATAGCTTGTAGGTATAAGCAATATTCAACGTTATAGATAATAAGGATCTCTTGAATGGAAAAAGGAGGTCTTGAATGGAAATTTTCCCATTCTAATATTCAACACTGATATACAGAAAACTTCATTAAAAAAGTCGATCGTGAGAGAAACAGACTTTTAAAAAATAACATTGTCTACAAAAAATATAAATCTGTAATTTTAGCCCTTGGTGTGAGATGCAGGCTTCAGTTTTAATTTTTTTGTTGTAATCTAATCTTCATAACATCATGGCTATCAAGAGGTCAACTTCTGAACTTTAAAATTTGGGCTACCATATAAATACATAATCTGTTTCAGCTATTTTTAACCGACTTCAAAAAAGGAGGAGGTTTCAATTCATCGGAATCTTTTTTACGTATAAGTATCATGTTTAAGGAATGTAAATAGAAGAAAAAAATCTCTCTCCCCCTCTCTGGAGTTTAGATCTAAGCTTAACGAAAAATTTGTTAGGTCCTCGTCTAGATAATGTTCAAACAGAAGAACACAAGAAAGAGGTTTGAAGATCACTAGTCTTAGATTACTAGCATTTACTTGGTAATTTTTTATTATTAGAGAGTGAGAGAGACATAAAAGCCCGGATCTGCTCTCACTGCATTCGTGCACTCAGTGTTAACACAATCCATAAGCTTGAGATCGCGAGATCTTGTCGTTGCACCCTGGAGGTGGGCAAACAAGCGTTCATCTATATGCAAATGCTACTGCAACGGTTTGTTCACAGCAAAAACTGCCGATGACTATGTTCTCTTTTTTCATTTTGGATCTGGCTCACAGCATTTTGGCCAGTGCAGTGTTAAATTTTATGGCTGGTATGGCAAATAACGAAGTGAAAATTGACTTAGAAAAAAAACTTATCAAAGGATTCTCTAACCTGTGCACTTTAAGATACTGTCTTGTGTACTTAAACAAAATGAGCAATAACAATAATAAATAGCACTAATAGCAACTATTATTATAAACTAACACGAAAATATTTATTATATAAAACATTGGATTTCGGTGATAAATGTCGATTTTAAGCTACAAAAATGCTCTTAGAATCTCTCAATATTTTTAATAAAGCCAAGTTGGAAAATGTACGATCGCATGAAAACGTAGCAGCCTGTCGGAAACTGACAGTAAGAATCAAATTAAAATGCGAAATAAGAGCACAGAATGTACTATTTATATTCGCAGAAGTTGCAGCCGAAAGCTCGTGAAATATTAATATCTATACGGGTGAGTCAAAAAGTTCTTAGAAATGGATACAATTTTTTTTTTGTTAAAGTTTTTTTTAAATGTCATTATCATTTAGTAATTATGCCAAGTTTCAGTTGATTCCGTCTTTTCCTTTTAATTTTATCAATGATTTTGTAAAAAAAAAATGATAAAGTCTACCAAACATGGATGAAAAAAAACGAGATTCTCGCGGTGATAAAGTACCAAAGAGTGAAAAAAAGTGACCACTAAAGATATTTATTCGTATATTTAGCAGACATAAGGGACTGATGCTGTACTTTATTCCACTATCGCTTACTGGGTAGCCGAGTTTAAAAGAGACAAATCTAGCTGTGAAGAGTGCCGTTCTGGTCGAACGTCCACCTCTGTAAACGAAGAAAATGCCAAAAAAGTGGAAAAAAATGTTCTTGATGACTCTTTATAATAACTTGCAGAGACCCTAAAAATTTCATACTTTGGGGTCTTGTTTCACCACGATAACGCTCGAGCTCATCGCTCCTACGTTGCACTCACGGCAATCCATAATTATTGCATTGAAATTAAAGAAAACCTGCCATCAGTGCCCGCCATATTCATCGGACTTAACCCTTAGTCGTTTTCACTCATTGAACGAGAATGTTCATGGAACGATGCGGAAATGGCCAATGTAAAGGAATTTTTGAGTCAAGGATTTTTTTATTCGGAGGGAATATGAAAGTTGTAGAAGCATTATACCAAAGTATAAAGTTAGAAGAAGATAAGGTAGTTTTTTTTTACATTTTATTGATACCTTTATTGGCAATTCTCAGAACTTTTTTGTTCACCCTCGTATATAAGTATATCTATATTGTAGCTCTTCAATATTGGAAGTACTATTAATAGTCGATGGTTATTTTAAAAACGTTAATAATTTATTTACAGGCTACATTGGAATAAGTGTAGATTTTATATATTAATCGTATAAACCAAGCACTGAGAATCTTTGACCGCTCGAGAGTCACAGACTAGACGCTAAACGCTAGGCTAGATCCAGTATTATTTTAGTTTATATTAAATATCTACCAACAACGTTCAAGTAGTCTTGATACAATATAACCCTAGATATATGTGATCGGGTATCACCTTTACGATAGTTGTTTATTTGTACCCACATAATTATGTAATGTATCTGACGGTGACTCCAAGCGAACCATAATGAAGCATTGACCAACACGAAAGGGTACAAAATTGTAAAGAATAAGATCACGCGACACTTTATCTTCATTAGGCACCCTCGAAATAGCCACGAGGTGAAGCGTTTGTCAACTTGACACCGATGACTATAAATCAAGGTTTGACGTTGTCACCGCTGTCATGCGACCTGTCAATTGATAATTAAAAACGTCTGGTCGTGAGCGTGACCCTCAGCAAGGTCCTGTGAATGTTACATTTCGGTGATTCTCAACAATCTTTTAAAACGGATTGTTGGAATCATTTGAAAAAACTCAAGTACCTATCAAATTGACTCTGAATTTACTTAAGTTTTCTTGGCGAGGTCATAGGTACGAGTACCTAATATGAATTAAAATAATTGGCTGGCAGGCAATGATATTATAATGTGTGTACTTGAAGCAAATTGTGAAAATTGGGAAGACCCTACATGGGGTCCGAATCAAATTGCTATCTCTTTCATTTCCGTGCTTTTTCGTGTCTTTTGTCCTACTTGTCAGTAAAACAGTTGACTTGGTCACAGGTTTCAAGGCAAATTACCATGAGGGTAACATATCTATTATAAAATATCATTGGTGGTAGGAAATATTGGACGAAAAGTATTTAATAAAAGGGTTAACTTTAAAGTGCAGCATCTAAGATCATTGTTTTGTCTACTTAAAAACGTCAAACAGTAGCTTTATTTTAATTAAACTTTTATTACATTGCTAGCACGAGGACGTGCTGCCACGTATCAGCATGGGTAACAAAAATGTCACTACGACATGTTTAGTTTTTTTACCATTATCTCGTACCATAGACATCATAGCTGTCAAACGGCTAATTGCGCACGGTCGACCTATTATGAGAATACTGGCATTAAACTATCTAATAAAAAGGAGATAAACCGGTAACTCCCTGGTCGAGGCGATCGTTTCAAAGGGGCATGTAAAAAATCTATCTTTGATTTATAGAACCGAGTTTCCCACGTGCTACGGGGAATAAAACCCGGAACTGGACACTCCTGGGAAAAAGGTACGTTACGAGGCTGCGTATAGGGTTTTTCTTAGATTTGTAGTGAAGGAATATTGCCGATGGTGGTTAGAGTTTATATCGATAGTTTTTAATCGAACTTCCATAGGACTGTCGTTGTAAAGTTGAAAATCTTGAGTTTACTGTATGTTGATTTATTTGGAAACCACTTTATAGATAACGTTTTTTAATGTATGTGTTTTACTCTATCTCTATCACATTTGAAATACCTGACGCTAAGTAGGTATGACAAATTATGGTTTGGCGCCTAGCGCGGGAGATGAATTAAGCCAGGATAGTAGTGTACTTAGCGCTGTGAGCTAATAGCTAAGAGCAATTGTTTATTAATTTTCACATCGTCTCGTCGTCGTCTCAGCCACCTAACACCCACTGCTGGGTATAGGCCTCCCCCAAAAGGGGGGGTTTTGCCATAATCGCCACGCTTGGCAGGCGGGTTGGCGATCGCAGTGTGGCCAAGTTTGTAGGAGACGCTGCTGCCCATGCCATCTCCTGAAGGCTGAGTCCCTTAGTCGCCTTTTACGACACTCACGGGATGAGAGGGGGTAGTGCTATTTTAAGCCGACACTACACAACTATTTATGAATTTTCACATCTTATATATTAAATTATAATAAGTAATTATATGTGCGTCAGCTGGAAATAACTATATCTGTGTGAGTTTATCTTGCCCTAGATTCAAAGTCCGAGCTGACGCCACAATAGCATGGCCATCGTCACTATCGTTATCTGTTTAAAAACAGACAAGAGTAACTTCCTAATATCTTAAGCAAATGATCCGTAAAATCTTTGAGATTTCCCTTATTTCGAATTCGCAAAACTCTTTTTTCTATTTTCTTTCTATCTAATTCTAACATTTTACTTATACGTTTCTCTTCCATAGAACCAAGTTTTTCAGATTTTCGCAAAATCGACACGAGTCATCCCTTCGCTCCTACTTCTAGTATTATAAAATAAAAGCGGTCGCATGCTATACATAGACAGATGGACGTGCAGATCTGATATAATTGTACGTCCAGACAAAGTTATAGTCTGCCGTAGTGGAAATTCATAACGGCTTTCAGAAGCTGATGCGCCGCTTGCGATCTGCAGATTGTTTTGAATCGAAACGATCATTTATCGCGATGGAATTGAATTTGGAATTCATTTTCTAATGTCAGGTGCAGTTTTATTAAAAGAGAGTCTTTGTAGTTTTAACATTCAGTCTATCAGATGATTCACTCACAAGTAATAATGTAATAAACGAAGTAAATAAAAATTCCACACATTCAATATTAAATACAAAAGATCATAGAAAAGTATTAGCTAAAATAGTACAATAATTATGGTACAGACAGGCTAAGAACTGAATAAACATAATAAATTTGGCTTCTAGCGCGGGATATATAACTTAAAAATAAACTTTGATAGTAACACAAAAGCACTCGATGATTAAGATAACAATAATAAGGACAATGACATATCAATTCAAATATTAAATAAAATATCTTCAGACACAAACTAAAAAGACACAGACACATTCAATGAACCACAGCAGCTTAAAATGTACAACATAATATGATCGGCAGAACCTGAAATGGATCATGTCGCGCCAATGACGTTTTCTAATGTTAAAGTAATTTCTACTAAACGAACGCCATCGTTAGCGCGACACTGTACTAAAGGTGTTGAACTTCTGATAGCATATACAAACTTTGAGCTTCACGACCTCAAGTAATCGGCTCTGCCGTGAAACTAATCGGATTGTGCTCGAGCACTGCTCGCTAATTAACCTGTGTCCCGATCTGGGCCCTTGGGACTGACAATTAAGCCTCTGTGTCCCGGTCTGAAAACGTTAAGCCACAAAGTTATACCATAGACATAACTAGCATATTCATGGTGCTGAATTATTGGAAATTAAATTTGAATAGCACTTAAATTGTTCCACATGTTATGTAAGAGTATAAGCTTGTGTTGCTTCAAATGGTTTGATGCCTGTTAAATTATCTCTGGATGGTGTTTCAATGATTGTTGTATTTTACATTAAACCTACCTCTACCTACAATTCTTCTATTTTCCTATCTATAGCGTGTCTTTAACGATCTTTTGTTTGAATTCACTCGCCTTTGTACATATTAATATGGTATTAAATAAATTATTGAATATTGAATTATCAAGCCTACAACAACATTAAACAAAGCCTCTAATTGACGAATAGTATTCGAAATTAATGAATTTTATCACTTCGAATGTAAATCAAATAGCTCATGCTAGTCAGGTTACCAATTATTTTGAAATAGAAAATTATAGACAAAATTAGATGCCATTAAATTTAATACGGCAGAAAGTAACAATACGAATTAAAACGTTGAATAAAATACCGTTTTCCAGAGGTTATGGCTATAATGAATAACAATACCGAACCAATTGACCCTCTGAAGCGGAGAACCAAAACCTTTTAGAATTGAATCACCTTAATCGCATCTCTTTACCCTCACGTCGAATATGTATTTTATGCGATTTTTTTATTAGGGTCGTATTAACCCAGGAAGTTCCGGCATGTGGGATACCTCTAAATGGAATTTAACCTTTCAGCGGCTTGTCCAATTATAATGTTTTATTAAATGTTATACTAGTACGTTATCCTGATCGTTGAATTGCTACAAAGATTAGACTACCATAAAAGATAATGGTGATAGTTTTCGAATTGAAGTTGGTTTAAATTTTTCTTTAAGATACTGCTCTTTTCATATATTTGGGGGGAAAACATGCGTACGAAAAATTATAAAGAAACGAACGAAGTGCTGTTAAACCAGAAACACGTCAAACTAAACGACACGTCAAACGAAACTCAACCGGCTAGGCTTGTTTCTCAAATATTTAGACTTCCAAAATTTTAAGGGTAGCAAAAACTGCGACGACACCCCGTAAAGGGCCCCAGGGCGTGTTACCGATAACCATCTCAAATCTTACGTGCACAAGAAAAGCAATTTGCAAGCTCGCTTCAGATTTCATTCCGATCACGAGTACGAATCGAGACCATCGGCCAACAATGCCTGACATTACTCGCACGGGGCACGGAAGGCTCAAACACTTGGAAAGGTCGATCGCCTCCGTTCTTACGACAAATAAATATAAATCTTTTTATTGTGCACTCTAGAGGAATCCCGCCCGGCCGTATATGGTCGGGGAAGCTCCGGCTCTCTTTATATTCGTGGCGTGTTGTGTCGCAAAAACTACGATACGCGTACGCGCTGCGTACTCGAGGATGCCGACGCTAACGAGGGCTGCCCAGCGGCGGCCAGGGCTACCACCAGGAACTCGTTTCCAGAATGTTATGACCTTCTTGTGCACGCTTGCGCGCCTCTGCCATGACACCATATAAGTTTTTGAAGCAGTTATTGCAGTTGGTAGAATTAACTTGAATATTACACAGTATAATCTTCCTAATGTTTAACACATCCACATTACAATTGTTACTATTGATTTAACACTTCTTTTAATATAATTAGCCCGGCGATATAATTAGTTCTACGTCATCGTGAAAAGGTGAACTAACACAATCAAAATAATTTAGAAACTCCTTGTTACTAAAGAATTCAAAGTAATTATTATCCATAAAAATGTTTTGTTTGAGCAAATTCTTGAAAAAGACAAATTTACTTAATTTTGCTAGCTTTATAGCAATAGTCGTAATGAGTATATATTTAAATTCCTAGATTTTTTTTTCGATAATTTGTTACGCGATAATAGTCTATTCTTCAAACTCTACCGGAAAAAACAACGAAACATATTTTATCTTAAACTGAAAGCAAGAAAAGTAAATTTACAATGAACTGTGTCTATTAATTTTGAATTTCTATTTCGAACTTTTGAAATTCTAATTCCTTTATTCCTGAATACATTGAACAGGTCTTCTAGGTGCATGCTACATTAATATAAGTGCTGTCCAAATATAAAAACAATCAATAAAAAAGCTTAAATTAATTTTGTACAATCCATATGTGTACAACACTGCAATAAATTCACACTTCTTCAAAATAACAATCATATATTAAAACTTTTGTATCAGAAACCTTTTCTAATCATCGAATCAATATTGATTACAAATTTCAAGTGTATGAAAAAACAATATTTTGAGAAGTCCCTGCCAAAATCATCGATCTAATTGTTCCCGAACCAATTACGGGATCCAACTAAAAACAAAGGACGATTTGTTCGGCCTCGTAAGCAAGTATGCCTGCACTCCTGGACGTCCTCATTTCAAAGTTGACATTAGAATGTGGTTCGCGAAAATTGAAAGTTTTTGATCCACATTGTGAAGCGGGTGCGACTTTAAAGAAAAAAATCCTCCCTTTTAACCGACTTCAAAAAAAGAAAGAGGTTATCACGTCGACGCTTTTTTTTATGTATGTTTACCGATTATTCGAAGACGACTGGACCAATTGGAATGATTCAAACATCTAACAATTACATCAGGTTTGTTCACAAGTTGGTCCCATTTATTTATTTTTTAATCGGTTCAGCAGTTATCAGGAAACCTTGAAAATAGTGTCATTTTCGTCACTGGTTACCTAGATGATAAGTTTATAGTTTCGATTTTTGTGTGGGTAAGTACCTACGGAACTTATTCTTGCTTTAAAAATTGTCAAATAAATTTTATTTTCTATAAAAAAACGGACCTCAAAAAGTAAAAAAATAAATTTTTGCGTCGGTGCCCGCCAAGGCAAGAAAAATAAATATATATATATATATATATATATATATATTTGCAATGTAGAATGCATTGGCTGGCACCGACTTAAAAAGTTTTATTTTTTGCTTTCTGAAGTCGGTTTTTAATTATTTTAAATATTTTTTATTATATGAAACACTATAGTTATAATATACGCTGTATTGTAATTGAAATAAAAAGCTAAATTACAAATTTCAAATTTTTTATTTTGCTTTTTATTTGAAACTTTTTAGAGAGCATAGATATTATGTACATCGTACTACAGAAAACCCATTACTGAAAACCGCATCAAAATCAGACTAGTAGTTTTGTAAATGTTTTGCGCAGCAGCCCCTGGTGAGTTGATTTACCAAGTAAACCCAAACCCATTACTGAAAACCGCATCAAAATCGGACTATTTGGATTTTGCTCAAACAAATGTTTACTGCAGCGCCCCCTGGTGAGTTGTCACCGTAACATTCACTAATCAAACCCAAACCCATTACTGAAAACCGCATCAAAATTGGATCAGTAGTTTTGGAGATAAATGGTAACATTGGTTTGAAAACAAATCTTTACTGCAGCGCCCCCTGGTGAGTTGTTACTGTAACACTTATATAAGAACATTCACCAATCAAACCCAAACCCATTACTGAAAACCGCATCAAAATGGGACCAGTAGTTTTAGAGATCATTGGTAACATCGGTTTGCAAAACAAATGTTTACTACAGTGCCCCCTGGTGAGTTGTCACCGTAACACCTATCTAAGAACATGCACCAATCAAACCCGAACCCATCGCTGCAAACCGCATCAAAATCGGACCAGTAGTTTTGGAGATACATGGTAACATTGGTTTGCACAGACAAACAAACAACTTCTCACCCCAAACGCATATACCGTCTCCGTACCGTCGTTGGTAAAAAACAAGATCGGCGCCCTTCACTATCGTAGCGAAGGCATCAGACGACTTCTAAACTCCGTATTTAGAGGATTGACATGACTATGTATCACCTCAGAAAATTTCAGCTTTCTAGCTAAAGTGGTTCTCGAGATTGAATTATGCGCACACACGGACAGGGTCAGCACATAAGACTTCTACTATCGTATGCATAGCATAGTTTAGAAGTCTAAAACGGACAGAAAGACTAACAAAAAGCTAATTTATTTATGACACCGACTAAACTGAGCAATAATGCCAAGCCATAAAAATAAAAGAAAGTGAATAAAGTCGAACAACAAACTGAAAAAGAAAAGAAGCGAAGAGAAAGTTTATGTAGATCTCCATTATCTTATTAGAGGCAAGGAGCTGTTGCATAAACTCATTGTACAATCTCAATGAAAACTTTTGGTGGGACTGTCGAAATAAATATTGATAATGAATTAAGTTTTAGGTACTTCGGCTTTTCTTTTCGGATATCATTGCCTTGTGAGACATGGTAATTTTAATATTTGATAACAATATGGGTCACTTTGTTATTAATTAAAACAGTTTACAACATATAATTATCAACTTGAATCATTATTTTCTTTTTGAGCTGCCCAAGACAATAAGTTTTTTTTTATGAACGCCGTGGAGACACTTCATCTTACCTGATGTTAATTATTGATAAGGCTGAAGATGGAAGCGAGCCTCTCCCGAAATCTCAATCCCTGAGGAACCGGTCATCTTATCTCTAACTGTCGGAACAAAACAATGATGAAAACATTGTTGTTATGGCGTCAGACTTAGATAAGATGGTGGTAGCTAGCTAGGCGGACTTACAACAAGCCCTACCAACAACCAAACCGAATACAATATGTACCCCCCGCTGGGAATCGAACCCAGGACTCCTGGGTCTGATACCGGTGGCTGTACCACTAGACCACAGAGGCGGTTGAATCCAATAGTTATTTCCCGCGGAAATGTGTTGAATAATTAACCTTCATTAAGAATTGAGCAATGCTGCTAAAACGCGCGCTCAAAAAACATCTCTTTCAGATTTTTTTTATTCGTTTAAGTACATATAACTGCTGAGAAAAAGTGCAAAAGTACATAATATTTACAAAAAAAAATTTAGTGTCAAAGTCTCGCTGTGTTGACAATGCTGTCTAAGATTTACAGAACATCTTTACGCCCCCCGGATGTCGCGTGCTCATTTTGCTAATTTGGTCCAACAATATATGAAACGTGACAAAACTCCTTTTTAGCCGACTTCAAAAAAGGAAGAGGTTTTCAAATCGGTTGGTATATATATATATATATATATATATATATATATATATATATATATATATATATATATATATATATATATATATGTACATGGATTACGCCGAGATTTCTGAACCGATTTCCGTGATACTTTTTTGTTCGATGCAGAATAGTTGCCACTTGGTCCCATAAAAATTTGGTTTAGTTTGACCCAGTACTTTTTATGTTATGAGCATTTTTATATATTTCATTTCATTGTTAACTTGGACGATGTAGTTATTACGATAATTTTGTTTTCGTCTCGTAGGTTTGTGGTAATATCCACGGCCATTTTTAATGTTTTTTTTTTAATTTCATACAAATTATATTGTCTAGCGGACGCTAATGGTTCTAAGTTATAACTATGAATTTTGTGAATCCCTTTTCGTTTTTTTAACATAAGACATTTTATAATATATGTAATTGATTAATTGAATGCACCCTTGAACGATTTTTTTTTTGCTATAGATACAAAAAATCTGAAATTATAGAATCTGATACTTATAGAATCTGGCATTTATAGAATCTGTCATTTAAAGAATCTGGCGTTTTAAACGAGTCTGGCATTTGTAGAATTTGTCATAAAATTCAAAATCAATATTCAGTCTAGGCTGTTACAAGCACTTATGAACGTCAAAGAAGCTACGCCATCGGTTCACAAACCCTGCGGCGGGAGACCTTGTAACGAGAAGAAACGGCAAGAAACTCGTCAAGGGCTATTTTTTCTTCCTGTTTTATTTTCATACAGAGTCGTCAAACGTCATACGAGACGAGACTAGGTTTACGAGGGGTTGACGAGGCGGTTGGGGGTGCAAAGCAAACACAAAAGAAAGCAAAGCTTTATAACAACCAAAATAGCTAAGAATTCTTAACAGCGAATCACGTTTGCCTTTTTTAAAAATAAATTTTACCAAAATTATAATCAATCAATCAATCAATAATTTATTTATTTGTCACTTCACAAATTCATTACATATATCAATTCATACACAAGTGTCATAGCATAACCTAAATTTGTGAATGACTGGCGCCTGAAATAGGTTTCTTAGAAACCTGTACCACAGGTCACCAGCCTCTTCCCGCAGAAAGGACAAAACTATTACTCAACTAGGTGGAAGTTGATACTCGTACATACAAGGATTTGCTAGCATATAGACAAAGATGAAAGTATGAGAAAAGTTGAAAAGAGTAAAATTAACAATTTATTATGGTTACTTTATAGATAATAGCTAAGTAGGTTATAGAGAACATTGTGAATGTTGTAGTGATTGTGTGAGTGTGTGTGATTGTGATTTAGGTTGTGTGGTGTGTGGTGTCAGCGTAAACGTGTGTATGTAATGTGTCTGATATGTGTGAGAGGGGGAACAATGCAATGATTGGGATACAGCCGCCATGACGGATTGATCGGGCGAGTAAAAGTAAATAAATGAATAATGAAAATATTATATCAATTACAACTTAAACGACGCCAAAATCAATTTTTATTCCGCATGCCTATTTACTAGATAGAAAAGACGGCTCTACCACTTGCGTCTGACTGATTTTATCGTAATACTAGAATGTAAAGACGCATCTACGCAGAAGCGTCCTTACTTTCTATGACCAGTGTAGTTACGTCTTTTCATTTTATGACTAGACCAATATTTCTTAAAGTATTAATACGCATATACTCACTCAGATACGTCTGTTCTATCTATTGTGCGTCAGTACTGACTTTTCTACTTTCTAAACATTGTGTTTTGATGCAGATACGTCTTTTTTATCAACGAGAATTTTTGGTTTGCGGTTACAGTTATGAAATGAAAAAATACTAGTAAATGCGTTCTTTTTACCGACTTCAACAAAAAAGGAGGGAGGTACTCAATTCAACGCGTATTTTTTTTTTGTCTGATGTATGTATACCGATTACTCCTGTGTTGGTGATCCGATTTTAATAGTTGTTTTTTTGTTCGATCGGGTACACTGTCAATTTGGTCCCATATAATTTTTACGAAGATCTGGCTAGTAGTTTTTTCATAATCTTGAAAAATATCAATCACCTTTTGGCAAGTAGTGTTTACCTAGATGACATTGTTGTGTATGGGCTGATTTTTAGTGTAAGTAACGGCACATGATGTAACTAAAAAATCTGAAATAAAAACATTTTATAAAAAAAATTCAAACCGACTTCAAAAAGTAAAAAATAAAACTTTTGGAGTCGGTGCTAGCTAGCTAAGGCCAAAAAAATATATAGTTAATAGAAGTGCAATGTAGAATGCCCTGGCTGGCACCGACTCCAAAAGTTTTATTTTTTACTTTTTGAAGTCGGTTTGAATTTATAAAATGTTTTTATTTATCTATGTAACTCAATTTTGAATAAAAAGTTAGATACGTCTTTTCTTCTTATGACGGCAGTATGAAAATGATGACGAATCATTATGTAAAATTTAAATAATAATTTTCTTGTGAAAGCTGTCTGGAAATTCGAGGAGTGCAAATAAGTCCTATGTTTTCTTGGGTTACTTCGGGACGCGGCACCCTTATTACGGCCTGATTAAAGTTTAAATTAAAAGGTGGCTTCAAATGAGACCCGTCAAAGTACCCCTTTGCCGTTTTAAGTCTTGCTTTTATTTTTGGAACGAAATGAGAAATTTTTACCTTTAGACTGCAAGTTGGTGAAAGTAGTATTTTACCGTAAAATGGTATCACGATTTTACAATTAATTAAATATGCGTTTGTTCATTATTTTGAGTAATATTTTTAAACATTGAATTCGATGTCGGAAAAATTTGTAATGACAACACTATTTGTATATAAATGACAAAGCTATAATTGGAAAGTCGGAATATTAAGATAATGATAATTGATGTAAACCACAAAATTTTAAGTATTTAATTTTCATACCAAATTCATATGAACTTTTGCCAACAAATTATTATAATATTAATTGCTTGGTATTCAGACCAATATTCCACCTTGCTGTGACAAGAATATTTCTGCTTAATAAAACAATACGTCCGCGAAGCAGTCGTTTCTGCCTATATGTAGGGGTGAAGTGAGCCTTATTGTTAAAAGATAAGGTTGAAATTAAATTTAGATGTTCTTGGTTTGGAGTTGCCAGTAAGATGCGCAGTGCCATGTAAGGCG
The DNA here is from genome assembly GCA_910589605.1 of Chrysoteuchia culmella. Classification (NCBI taxonomy): domain Eukaryota; kingdom Metazoa; phylum Arthropoda; class Insecta; order Lepidoptera; family Crambidae; genus Chrysoteuchia; species Chrysoteuchia culmella. Next base: position 18,451,400 of record OU342653.1, read on the forward strand.
CGCGCGGCGCGTGGCGTGTTGCTTTAACTCACTAAAAGACATAATTACTCCCGAAAAACTGAACGCTTGCCACAAAAATCTTACTTGCGTGTAGGTCGACAACACGGGACAGATATTGTGGACATAAATATTTTCCTAAAAAAAATAGGTAGGTAAATAGGTAGTATAGGTAGGTAGAGCCTTTGGGGAAATATCAGTTGTTCGAATTTTGAATAGCTACTATTGTAATAAGCTTGATGAATTACACTAACATTTCTGAAACTTTTTGTAAATTCAATTTGGAATTTCAGATTTTGGCGCGATTCCGCCATTATTATTTTATATAATTTATTAGAATTAAGCGTAACCAGGAGTCGTTAATTGTGCATTATCAAGCACAGAGCGAATGAAAGCTCTACTATATACCACTCCACACTTGTTCTTGAATCAAAGTGTCAAACCAACATGGAGCAAAAGTCACAAGAAAACTCAATGGCATTTAAAAAAAGTTACAGTTAGTCAATGTTTTATTTTGTAATGAACAACGGTGATCAATATTGAAAAAAAACTCCCACTGAAGAACTGGCTACCTATCTTATCTCTAATTGCCGGAACACAATAATGTTGTATACATTGTAGCTTTGGCGACAGACTAAGATGGTGGTAGCTAGCAAGGCGGACTTAGAACAAGTCCAAGCAGCAACCAAGTATACTATTTAACGTGTTTTCAACTGCTTTGATTGCATATCATGTGAAAAAATCCTAACTTAATTTTCTCGTTATGTCTATCAACGTGCGACTGTTTGGTCACCTTACCCGTAAGGCCGCCACCAAGGTTTTCGGCTAACACATGAATATTGATGTCGAATAGTTGCCGATTCGGTTGCAAAGTTATTTCGACGGTGGGTGTCCAGATTTTTGGAGTTTTGTTACAATTTCACATTCCACCTTCGGGAATTTGTAGCTCCATCGGCACGATGTTGGATTCACGGTGATTAAATAAACATCTAAGGTTAAAAAATACACAATCTTTCAACGTTTGAATTTTGGCAAGCTTTAGTTGTAAAGTAGTATTCTCATTTTCGATAGTAAAATGGTTTTATTTTTTAATTTAACCATCACAATACCGCTCATATATTTAGGTAGGTAAATATCATCAGTATGATTGTAGGGAAGTGCGAGGCATAAACTTATTATTGCTATTCCTTCTTATAAAACAAGTTATAGAGCAAATACCCATCTCATTAGATCCTGTAGAAAATATAATAGTATCTACAGCACCATCGACATATTTCATGAGAAAATTACGCGAATTCGCAAACTTTTAAAGGAATTTGGTAACGAATCCTAAATGGTATCGAGTTATTTTTTTTTATATTGACTCAAATTCAAACTTGTTATCAGCCCTCTCTTTCTTTAAACTTTTGTATTCACTGTTGTTATAACTATATAAACTAAAACTCATTTTTTCCACTTTTCACACATACTTTGTCAACATATGTATGTTTCAGCTAGCTTTGGAAACTAATTAAGCTAAGTGTTGTTCTAGTTTTTAAGTTTAATAAGTTTTACATACTGTTTGTTGCCTTAAATAAATAAAAAAAAACAACGGGTTGCACTCTGGAAGTGTCGGCAGAAGTAAAAACCGCTTAAACGAAAATAACGATCAAAATCCACTATATCTTGACCACAACTTCAAAAAAATTTGATTTGGCAGGTCCATTAAAACTGACCTGGCATCAATATGAAAGTTGGTAGTAATGAGAGATCTTTATATAATGGTTGTTATTAACTTATATACGTAGACCTTTCAAGTATGAGACTTTATGTAATTTGAAATAGGTCAACGGTAAATAAATGGTCTTACGAATTTTCGATCAGGGTCACGTGTCCTGACGCGACTTTAACATTTTTTACCCATCCCAAAAATTGTATTATGTCTCTAGTGCTCTAATCAAAAAATTGCTTATACAGGGTGGAAAAAATCTATGGGCCCTGGAGGGGAACTACTTTAAATCCTTTTGTTAGCCCAAAGGAAACATTCCTTTATTTTTAAAGAAACAAAATTGCATTCAAAGATTTTTGTCAATTTTTCAAAAGAGCCTTGAATAAAAGTCTTTATTCGTCCCATTGAATTTATAAGTTGAGTTTTCATGTGTTTCCTTTAATTTAACTGACTGTGTTTGTTAGAGAGAGTTGATCCTTTTGATTGACCCTATCAATTGATGGTATAAAATTATAGCTGGTTCGATGTCTGGGTGTGGGAAGCGTATTTTCAAAAATGTTTTATTGCAGTTGTGTTTCTTTTAAAAAATAAAGGTATGTTTCCTTTCAGTAAAATGAGCTAACTAAAGGGTTTAAGGTAGTTCCCCTCCAGAACCCATAGATTTTTTCCACCCTGTATATTTTAAAACATGGGTATGACTTCACAATCAAGAACAGTCCTGAACGCGTCTAGTCAGAAGTCTCTTAAAATTCAATATTTATTTACAATAGCCAACAACCACTTCAATTCCCATCAAAAAAGAGAACCGGCAAACAATTAGCCCGCCGTAAATCGATGCATAACAATACATAATCGAATACACAATCGATTAAAGCTGTCGAATCGATCATCGTGTGGCGGGTGCCGTGTCATCGGATTGCACCTTCATTACTATACAGGAGCCGGTAGCAAATCAGCCGGACGGCTGTTCAGTCCGGCACGACAACCGGACAGACGGGCGGCAGGTACAATAATATATTTACAAGCTTAGTCGGGATGCAGTGTATTGTATGATTGTAGGGAAATCTCTTTTCGAAGATACGATTCGTGGATTTTGTTTTTGATTGATTGCTTTTTGTTTCGATGTTCTGATGTTAATACAAATGTATGAACGTTTAAGCGATAAAATCCTAGATTCAAGAAAACAAAGGTTTTATGTACAAGTTAAAGACGTTGAAGAAGATGAATAAAGTTAAAGTTATACCTATGTTGTTGCCGTTGAACCAACTTCGAGAAAATTCGAGAAAAAAGAAGATAGGATCTGTGAAAGAATATGCACTAACTTTACTTAGAAAATTTGATGATCAGCGATCAAAAATTTTACGACAGTAGGTACAGTCACGTGCAATTACGTAGAAACACTAGACAACCTTGTCACATTACAATATTGAATAACATAAGTGGACAGAGAGAGCTTTGTTTCCGTGTACGTAAATGCGATAAGGTTGTTAAGTGTATACATGTGGCTGTACCAGTAGACGTAAAAGTTGCGAGTTGCGGTTAGAATCTATTCAAGTTTCTCATCATTAATGTTATTAACAACGTATTGTATTCCTATCATATTTAGTAGCAAAGATCATGTTTAGTATACGTACATCTTATGTTTTGGCGCGCACTGTTCATTGAAATAAAACAACTTTTACGGATATCAAACGCAGGGATGACTCCTGCCGTGACTTCATCCCGTGACCACGGCAGCTGAAAAGGTGCCGAAACGTCAGGAAAATAAAAAAAAAAATCCTTAAAAAAACAAAAAATATGGACAATTACAACTTAGTTCGTGAAATATATAGTTGATATCCGTAAAAGTTGTTATATTTCAAAGAGTTTAGTGTTTAATAAATCTCGATCTTTCCTTCTTTGCAAAAAGAAAGCGTTCACACGGGCATATACATATTAATCAAATATTTTTCATCTTCAACACAAAAAAAATTCACTTCAAAAGCAGAAGCATCAACGCGTCCTATAAAAAAGATTATGCTAATAGCTTCACAATAAAGTTAAATCGAGTTCCGAATAAAACTTTTTATTTTTTAATTAAGAATCGCAATATATCGCCAGGCACTTTCCACCGAGGAGTGGTGAGACATAATGTAACTTAAATACTCTTTTGTGCGATGCGACAGAGAAATAAATTGGCCGGTGCGCATCTTACACAAAATCTCAATATTTAAACGGTAAGAATAAACACCCAAAAAACGGTAAACTTAAATGGTTCGGTTGCCGCAGGGCAGATGGGCCGGTACCGCTAAAGAGCGCCAAGTGAATTAATCACACTTGTTAAGCTCGCGAGATTCACAGATAACGAACGAAAAATAACGCCTTCGCAATGAGTTATAACTAAGAACACAACGCTTTTATTATGGCGGAGGACTTCCACAGGGGAGTTTGTTGGGACCAACATTCTTTATCGAATGATAATTTTCGATTAGGTTGTGAATTAAAAGCAATATCAATTGCTTAAACTTTTTACTTTTAAGAAATGGCGTCGAGTAGTCTTGTTCGTGGTTTAAATATGTACTACCAAAACGCACGGGGCCTAAGAACGAAAACTAATTCGTTTTACCGTAATGTGTGTGCAAATAATTATGATGTAATTTTAATAACCGAGACATGGTTGATCGACGGTATTGCTGACACAGAACTTTTCGACAACAGGTACGTCGTTTGGAGACGAGATAGGGATTATGCATTAACAAATCAAAAAATGGGTGGTGGAATTCTTATTGCTTCACGTAGTGATCTTCTGGTCACCCCCCAAATTACATTCCAATCGAGTGCAGAGGACTTATGGGTGACTTTATCTCTCAATAATAAATCGCCTAACTACCAAAATATCAACCTGCATATTTGCGTTATCTATTTGATCAAACAAAATCTTGGTAATTCATTCTCGCAACAATTATCTAATTTCTTTTCAAATTTAAACCGTCTTTTAAGTGATTATCCTGACGATTGGTATTTGGTGACAGGCGACTTCAACATGAGCCGTATTACCTGGTTACCAACCAGTTACGATAATTCACTTAGCCCGTGTAATTACTATTCAGTTGACGAATGTCTTTTGGTTGATGAGTTATCTATTAACGGCTTAAGGCAATTCAATGGCGTTCGAAATATTTTTGGTGTGACTTTGGACTTAGTCCTGTGTAATAATACCGTTTCTGTAACTGAATGTATCGACCCTTTATCTTTACCCCTCGACCCCCATCACAGTGCTCTCCTGATTCACGTTAACTTTACTGACGCCTGTAGTTTGAAACCCGCTCCCTACTTGAAATATTTATTTAATAAGGGTGATTACGATTCGATTAATAACGAGATTTCAAAAATTGACTGGGGTAAGGAACTTTCCGTCGGTTCAGTTGACGACGCAGTTAACTTTTTCTATAAGGTTTTCACAAGGTTGAGAGACATGTTTGTCCCTTCTAAAACTGTAGCAAACGGCAAATCTTATCCTAATTGGTATTCAGCGCCCCTTAAAAAAATTATAAAGGAAAAGGCTAAGTATTTAAATAAATATAAAAAATACGGTAATCGCTCTGATTTAGAATCTTTCAAGCAGCTTCGTGACCGGGCAAAAAAGTTGGATGCTATCTGTCATAGCCAGTATATGAATACAATTGAGGAATCAATCCAAAGATGTCCTAAGCAGTTTTGGTCGTACATCAAATCCAAGAGAAAAACTATGAAAGTTCCTGCTTGTTTAAAGTATGGTTCGACTGCTTACATTACTGGTGACTCAATTTGTGAAGCCTTTTCTCTTTACTTTAAATCTACTTTTTTGGACTCGTCTGCCTCACATAACCCACGCGTTGATGTTGACACATCTACCGATGCTGTGTCCTCACTGGCTACCGTTTCGATCGATGTCAGTCAAGTGTGTCAGTTGCTCAAGCACTTGGACCCGTCAAAATCAGCTGGTCCTGACCATCTTCCGGCTATATTTCTAATAAGGTGCTCGCAAACTATAGCTGTTCCCATTTCGATATTATTTCGGAGATCATTGGCTGAGAACATTGTTCCTGATATGTGGAAGAGGGCCTTTATTACACCAGTATTTAAAAAAGGTAATAAAGCCGAAATTACCAACTATAGGCCAATATCCAAGCTGTGTATAGTCTCTAAGGTATTTGAGAGAATTATATATGATCAGGTTTACTCTGCCCTGAAACACTCTTTCTGTCCACATCAACATGGTTTCCTTAAAAAGCGATCCACCGTTTCTAACTTGGTACTGCTAAACTCATTTATATCTGATGCAATGGATTCCGGTGCGCAGGTAGACGTCGTATACACCGACTATAGTAAGGCGTTTGACAGAATAAATCACAAAATCTTAATATCCAAGCTCTTGCTGATTGGTATATGTGGGGACCTTCTAAGGTGGTTTACATCATACATAGAAAATCGATCCCAGGCCGTGGTGGTCAACAACTACATATCTAGCTGGGTTATGGTTCCTAGTGGGGTGCCTCAAGGTTCCTTACTGGGGCCATTGCTATTTGTTATTTTTATTGCTGACATTGGTTCATGTTTTCATCATTCCAAGTTGCTCTGCTTTGCTGACGATATGAAAATCTTTGCTAAAATTAGATCTCGGGATGATGCAATGGCCCTAAACGCTGACCTGGCTCGGCTTGAGAATTACTGTTTGGATAATGACCTAGACCTTAACCCTTCTAAATGCTCTTTTATTTCTTTTAGTCGCAAGCGCAATCCGATTCTTTTTAACTACACTCTTAAAGGTGCTTTGCTTCAGCGTCAGTTAGTTACACGTGATCTCGGTGTGGTACACGATTCCAAATTGTTATTCGATTCTCATGTCGACAATGTTGTGTCTAAAGCATCTAGGTCACTTGGGTTTCTCATGCGTTGCGCTAAGGAATTCGTACATGTTAAAACTTTGAAAATCTTGTTCTGTTCTTTTGTTAGGAGCATTTTAGAATACGCTAGTCAAGTTTGGAATCCTATGTACAATGTATATATTGCACGTATTGAGAATATCCAGAGGAAGTTTATAAGATTTATATGCTACCGAACACAGGTTCCTTATTCATCGACCAATTACTACGACCTCTGTAAGAAGCATCACTTCCTGCCACTTAAACTGCGTCGAACCGTTAGTGACTTGGTGTTTTTGCTAAAGGTTGCATCTGGCTCTATTGACTGTCCCGAGTTGCTGTCACGGATATCACTTAGAGTTCCGGCGAGGACCCTCAGAAATAACCCTATCTTGTTTTTACCCCCAAATCATTCAAATTACAGGCAGAACGAGTTTATGTGGCGTGCTAGTAAAAAATTTAATGAACTTAGTGTAACTTTCAATTTTGATCTTTTTAACACAAGTGTGGCTAGTGTGAGGAATGCGATCAGTGGACATTTTTTCAATACTTGATTGTTTTAAAATATGTAACAAGTAGTTTTTGATACATCTTTCTTTTTGTGTAATCGATTCCAGTGTGTGCGATGCGTGTGACTTAGTTCGTAAGTGTGTATTTAATATTTTTAAATTACTATTTGTGAGGACCTTTAATTGGCCATCTACTTTTATTTGTATTATTTATTACTGTTTGTTGCTGTTGGTCTTCCTAGAAATAAATAAATAAATAAATAAATCACTCCAAAACTTATTCGCTTATTCCAAAACGCAACATAGTTCACGTTTCCAGTTATACAGCCACATAATCAATATTAATAATTTTAAATTTAATATTCACGACGGCTAAGGTAATTGAAATCTGCAAATAAATTTTCATTTAAGAGAAATGAAAACTATATTAGTTTAAGTTGATGAACTACCATTATAACTTATATATAGATGTTACCGGAAATGTACGTACGTAGAAATTGTATACAATTCGTGGGATATTCAGGGTGGAAAAAAACTATAGGCCCTGGAGGGGAAATACCTTAAATTATTTAGTTAGCTCATTTTACTGAAAGGAAACATTCCTTTATTTTTTAAAAGAAACACACAACATATCTTAAGGATTTAAGGTAGTTCTCTCCAGGGCCCATAAATTTATTCCACCCTGTATATACAATTCCGAGCCTATCTTTTTTTCAGACCACTGAATTACTTGTTTTTAAAAAAGCTTCGCCGTTGATTTTTACTGTCACTAGTGTGCCCATAATCATCTTTAATTGAATACATTTCCGATTGCTATTTAGGAATTAATATTTATTTATTGATTTCCTAGGAAAAGTGCATTTAACAAAGTATATCATAGATTTCCTGTCTATTTTAGGAAATGTACGCATATCGTAGGAATTGTATACAATAACGGATTTTATACATTTCCGATAACATAGAAATTGGCCTTACACATTTAATAAGGGCTTCTTTTCTTCAGAAGAAACATGATGCTGGTTGAAGTTTTGTCTGAGTCCTATTCCAGTTCGAATTGTCATATTATTTTAAAACTTATGACTTATGTACTTTTTTCCTCTTTTATGGCAAAAAAAAAAGAGTGTTTAAACATAATTAACATTTGTAATCTTAATTAAAGCATAACTTTCATTAAAATCCTAAGTGTCCTCCAAGTTGTCTGTGTTGGGGTCACCCCAGTTATAATGATGATCAGCCACAACAAATTAACTGTTTGGTTATAGCTATTAAGGCGAGCTTGTCCCATCGTTATCAAGAGTGTTAATTTTCGTAATGCAAAACATAATGACATCAGCGCGAGGAGAGGAGCAATACCAAGTTATTACTTTTTATGGGTTTTCTATTCAAACGAAAATTACGCTTTATTCAAAGAAATTAAATCTAGTTTCATATTTTTCCTACAACAAATCCAGGAAAAGTAACTGGGTGCTTAACTATATGTTCTCGTAGCCCATAATAGATAGGTAGATAGTTCTATAGAAATTAATCAGCCAAAATTTTTTTTCCTCTTTATTTATTTAGGGGCTTTTACCTATATTCAGGTATGTCAGCCCCATCAAATTTAAAATCTGGCTAAAGAATACGTGAAGATAAAGAATATTTAGTGCCATTTCTACAGAATATCATTTAGTAGAAATTTTCACTCACACAACAGAACAGTTTCCTTTGATTGAAAAATAGGGCAGAATTTTAGAATGTGGTTTTCTTACTTATAATCGGTGTGTATTTACCTGAAACAAAAAAATATGCAATCAATTAATTTTTCACAGTCTTTTACTTACGTTAGTGCCTGAAAAATACAAAATAATTAAAAAGTAAATTAAAACTAAACTTCAATAAAATTAATAGAACACGCGAAAATATATCAAAATTCAACACTTAAAAGGTATGGTCGTCGAATGCACATGCCATTCTTTTTATATTTAAATTTCATAAGATCTCTATTGTATCGATTTTATATTTTAAGGTCAACGGTTCCGTCGCTTATTCATCAAGTGCAGTCCACTCTTAATTAGCGATGTTGAAGGAAAAGTTAAACTTTGATTGTTACCAGTAATTAGACTCAAAATCTTCGGCAACTAACTCAAAGTTTCGAATTGTCCTTAACTAGTTGTGTCCGGTGTCGAACAAGAAATAATGGCCAGTTGGTAGCAAAGTGTGTCAAATTGGTCTTGATCCACTGCCATCGGAGGTTTTGTTCAGGCTATGACGGAGATTTGTTTCATAGTCTAAGCACTAACTTTAAGTTTGAGTTGAATAGAACGATAATTTGAGATGAAATCATCTTTTAAATAAGTAAATCGGAAGTAGTGAAAGTGAAATCATCTGGCAAATAATCGAATTGGAAGTAATTACACGCATTTTATTGTTTTTATTTTTCTCCTTATCCATCCATAAGGAAGGCCAGTGCCCCAGCAGTGGGGACATTAAAAACAGCAGATGACGAAAAAAGGCCTTTTTAAATAATGAGTTTGACTTGGATGAGTGCACCAATTAACTTTAGCCATCGTGATTTTTCCCACTTCATCTCATAGTTAGAGTTAAGCTAGGTCTGCACTATACGTTTCTATCTATGGGTTTTCCATGGAACGGTAGATAATAGTGGGGCTGGAGATTAGATTGCTGAATACATTTAAAGTTTTAATTCAATTTTTTCTTAGAAGTGATCAACCTAAGGATCTAATATGGCCCCGCCCCAACTAAAGCGCCAACTAAATGAGATGACAAAAATAATTTTGTAACGAATCCTGACATATGAATGTTGTGACCGCCTTTTTATGTGCCTTATTATATTAATAATTGGATCAAATACCAATAACTTCATGTTCTTATAAGAATCATTTACATTAACCGAAAAAATTGCTAAAGTTAATAAGTATTGGCTTCCTCTTAGTTTCTCTAATTGGGCAGTGCCAATAATGACATATAAATATTTGATGACCATACACAAAAAACGACTTATTAAATTGATATGGAACTATCAGCCACGCGGTCACTGCGAGCGGCGCCTGTGTCCATGTATAGCAAGAAAAAATCATATCACAAATGCATTTTAGATATTGCATTAGGAATTTTGTATAGTAAACGTGAAGACTGCAGAATCGATTGATATTTAACATAAGATTTATCGACAGTTAACTTCAAGCTTTCAGTAAAACGAATGGGCTGTCGAAATAAATGCGCTGAGAAGTAGGTACACGTTTGAATTTGAAGACGTTTTCTAGGCAATTCGAGTTTGTAATTTGTAGGTAGATGTAAGTGTTTATTATGGATAGTGCCAAACTAATCTAATAAAGGTAAATTTTTCGTAAACACAAATAATACATACAATGATATTTTGAATTCTGACAGACAGTTCACAATTAACATAAATTATTCAAAACAAGCTCGTTTTGTTAAACACCAACAGTATTTCATGAACATGAAATAAAAAAAATGACGGGCCCTCACAATGTGTTTCTTTAAGTTGACATTATAAAATTCCCCTATAAGTTGACAAGCAAAAAAACAGTTAGCATTGTTTGTAACAAAGTATAATTTTTATCGGATTATCAAAGGTATACTGTAGACGCGTTTCGATTCACAAAAGACAGACATGTATAACTGAAGGATAAGCAAAAAAGTAAATATGATCCCAGCGACATAGCAGAAATGTATAATGATCTATATGAGGCCTTAGAGGAATTTATTTCATATAAATATGTACATGGTATGTTTTGTGTCGGCGGCGACTGTTGGAATATTTTTGTGTTTATTATACCTTAATGTGACAGAGTGAATGTATAGTGATTTATTTAGGATCGCCTTCATGTTGCAGGTTCGGTGGGGCATGATCGACACAGAGTTGCGCATGAAGAGTTATGTGAAAATTCCTAAGAAAACTCAAGAACATGTGAAAAATAATATATAAACTATAAACATGAATCGATCGAAATATTTCTTCGAATGATTTAAAAACAGGACCGCAGAATGTGGTCTAGTGGTAACAACCACCGGTATCAGACCTAGGGGTCCCGGGTTCGATTCCCAGCGGGGGTTAAATTTGTATTCGGTTTGGTTGGTGGTAGGACTTGTTGTAAGTCCGCTTGGCTAGCTACCACCATCTTATCTAAGCCTGACGCAATTACAACAATGTTTTCAGCATTTTTATGTTAGATAGCCAGTTCCTCAGTGACGAGGATTCCGGGAGAGGCTCGCTTGCCAAACCAAATAATATTTTTTAAATAATATACGATTTTAAGATTAAAAATGTAGATAGATATAGTAATTGACTTATAATAAGTATTAATAAATAATCTTTTAGCTATTATCACGTCAATCTCGCTCAATAGAAAATATCAATCAGGGTCAATGGTATAAATTACTTTTAAATGTCTAGTGTCTAGGCTATTATGTTGTCTAGGCGCCAAGCTCTTAGATATTTTATTAAGTCTTAATACCTACTGGTGTTCAGACACTTTATTAAATAATAAAACACAGTAACATCAATGATCTTTTTCTTTAAAAAAGTGTTTATAAAAAAGAAAAAAATATATTTGTAAATATATTCAATTCTATTCTTAAACCATAAGGGATCAGATTGAAGTTAACCAATTTCTCATATTTTCGAATGTCATACCTACCTATCTTATATTTTTGGCTTAAGTTTATTTATTCCGATCATTTGACGACCTGTTTGGCGCAGGGGTACTAACCCCGCCTCCTGCGCCAGAGGTCCCGGGTTCGATCCCCGGACAAGACAAATATTTGTGTGCATGAACATATCTATTTGTCTTGGTCTGGGTGTTTAATATGTATATTAAGTATGAAATTACAAAAAAATAAAGTATATAAGTATGTTTATACGTTATCTAGTATCCATAGTTCTTCATGAAACTTAACGTGGGCTAGATAATTGGTGTGATTGTATGCAAATATTTATTATTATTATTAACAAATTCATCTTGAATATTAAACAAAAAAGTATACTAGAAAAAAGCAACTAGTCTCATGTCGCCCTGACGGGTATGCCCTGACTATTTTCTTGTTTCATATTTATGACATAAAAATTTTATAAAATGCAAAATTAAAAAGTTATAAATTCATCTTGTTTTACCTCAATATTATTACAAGTTGTTTTTTCTTGTAAAAAAATACGCAACTAATCAGCTCGGGCCTTAGATATTACTTATAAAATAAATCTGTTGCTGGATAACTGTTGGGTTACTAAAAATTAACAAGTTCGTTTAACGTCAACTAAAATATTGTTTAGTAGTTTTGACATCGCATGGTCGGTACTTTTTTTTTTAATTAGTTTTTCTAGAATAATGTATATCTTGCAAAAAATCGTTTGCACCTAAAAATAACTGACAGCTTATGAAAGCAACCACTTATCTGAGTTGCGAAAGAACTTTTTTTCCCAATCCCACTTTTACACATAAAAGTCAGCTATGGCACAAATAACATGTCATGCGAATTGCAATACATTATATACGTCGAGAGTAAGAAGAACATAATTGCACCGCAGCAAGTTTAAACGGCGATAAACAAAAATTTATATACCCAATGCCAAATAAATACATTTAAGAATCGTATAAAAATACCCTTTTTGCGATTACGATCCCAATACATTCGGTATCGGAACACAATAAACAATAGTTAATTGTTTGGTGGGACAAGAAGCGGACTCATCCGGGTGGCGTATTTACTTAACCGTATTGATATTGTCCCCTCGTCGCGACCAGTTCAGTACGTTTTAGAGTAGTAGTAGAGTTCAGTATGTTGGCTGCAGTAGAGTTAGTACTTTTCCCTTTTAGATGTGCGTATCATCATCACCAAAACTGTATGATGAACCAGCGTGTTGATTTCGGCCCATCCGGGTGAAGACACTGTTATGGGTATGAATTTATATTTATGACAAAAATAACAGCAAAACCTCGTTCATTTTGTCTACTGATAAGGCTGAATTCGATACCTATCGGCTATGCGGCATAGGACCCGGGTGGCGTATTTTCATAACCATATTGAATTCGTCCCCTTTTCGCGACCAGTTCAGTAGGTAGGTGTTTTAGAAATCAAAATATGTCGCGTAACCTTATCGTTTTCAGCTCTATCTGTAGACGAAATAAACGCAGTCTTGCGGTAAGCTAGCGGTCACAAGGAGGGAACGCAATCAACGTGGTTAAGGAAATACGCACCCGGTTGCTGCGTCTGCGCATCTCCGATGCAGCCCGCGATAATGTCGACGCGGCATGAGGCTTATGATTGATGAACGATATTTCGGAATCGAATTAATACGTGAATCGACTCGGAACGTTTAATAATTTATTTTTGTGTGAATGGCGGCCTTTGAAGTTTGGAAGCCGTCAAACTGGGGAGATTTTTGTCGCTGGTTGAGCGTGGTTTGTCGCCTGTCTTTGCTCGTTTTGTTTTGTTTAAAATTAATGTAATGCTGTTTTGTAAACTTACTGTTAATGTAAACGCTCAGGAATGGACTGTGATCTATAAGCTGAACAAAATAGAGCAATAACCATATCACCTCCTTAAGCAAAATTTTGTAAGATAAATTTAAATCTAGCCATGCTATATATTTTTTTTCTAGTTGCTATTTTTATATCTCTTATAGTTTGGCTGGACTGCTATGGCTCCACATCAGTTATTTCGATCTTCAATTTATTCTTTTATAAGTAAGAACCTTCTCCTGACAATAATAAACACTACAAATAATGAACAAACGAAATTATCCCATTAGTTCACGCGTGATGCGACGACCAAGGGAAATAGTGGTTCATTTATATATATATAGATATCATCCACAAACAGACAAACCAAACGATTATTATTTATGTTGCAAAAGTTACCGTAGCGCCGCATAAAAACGGAATAAAATATTAAATAGAATTTTATCTTGACAGATGAAATATATCAGAATTTCGATTTAATCTCCCGAATATCGTCCAGAAGCATTAATATCATAACTGTAGCAAAAAATAACTTGGAAGGAATCTATGGATGAAATTTTATTTATTTATTCCGTCGAAGTTTTTCACTATTCAACTGATTGGTTATTTGGTTTGCGAGTTTTATGAGAAATAACAGGGTTTAAATATAAGTTAGTAGGACGGTGGCGCGGTTAGCGCGTTCGGCTCGCGATGAAGCAACTTTCACAATTATAGGGTGGTTGAATAATTTCATCAGGTATCATCGTAATTTCATAGTATTATAGTAATACATATTTTATTTTCCTTAAATAAAGAAATGAACAACAATTATTAATTAGCTAAGAACCGGTCAAAAATAATACTAAAGCATACAATGTTTCAATTGATCTTTGTCCTCTTCACTAGTAGACTTAGATTGGCCACATTATTTTACTATGTGTCATTTTACTGCATCTACTTAAGAGTCCGAGTATAGTTCATGAATAGGTAGAAAACAGACAGACTACAGACAGAGAGCTACTGTGATTTAACTCGTGGTTTATTTTTTCATAACCAATCATCGTTTCTAATCCAATCATCATCATCATTCAGCCTATCGCCGTTCACAGCTGGAAACTGACTTCATAAACTTAAAAGCAAAAAATAAGCCTTTTGGAGTAGGTTCAGTAGGTGATTGTGCCTAGGATTTTGGTGGAGACTGCAACAACGGCCCCAAATTTACAATTCTGGCGATATGCAGCCGGAAACGGGGGGGGTTTTAGCACAGAATATATATTAGTACCTTACGGGTTTCAGTGGGTATGCCTACCAGAGGAGAGCCTCACATAACCCTATCGCCCACCAGCGATAGGGTATGCATAAGGCGCATTCCCCTTCAATAAAAAAAAAAGGTGCAGTAGGTGAAGTCGGTTTTTTTTATGGAAGACTTTCAGAAGTACCTATTTTATAAACCACGACCCCAAGACAGGTGATTCTGGCGTTCAGTATTTATTTGGCAGGCAGGCTATAAACACCGTGGCGGCCGTCAGACAATGGCGGCCAACGGGAGCGACCTCGCGACACGACACCGATACGATCGCGGCTGTCGACTTCACCTCGCGACCTTTGGGGTGACAATGAATTCGGTAAAAACTGAGACAAACGACGAAAATGAGTTTTTTTATTTGACTTCTTTTGGCGTAAGAGTAGGTATGTGCGTCGATCTAAGACGGCCATTAATTCAATAACTCTACAATTCGTCTGTTTTTTTTTAATAATGATAAAGCCTACAATATACGTAGGAATGTAAGTTAAGACTTTATCATCATTCAAATAACCAAATTTAAAAATATATAGTTATATTTGAAAAAAATAATGGCAATATTAAGTGTGGATTGCACCATCTAACTTTAAAGGTAACTATAACTTTAACCGTTAAAAAAAGTATAGGATTTGACAGCTTTGACAACCCAATATCTGTTAAAGTTAATTGATGCAACTCAGCCTAAGTAATGTCATTCTTACAATGATTTAAAAGTAAGTTTTAAAGTATTCGCTACGAAGATTTTTTATCAACAAACATTGGGAACTTCAAGTTTTTTAATAAATTGTAAGATTGTAATTTAAGCTCAAACAAAGTTGTAATCATTTTGTCCTTACGTATATATTACATATAAAAAATCGACCATTATACTTGACACGTGGTCACAAGAGTCGTAGCTCTTGTTTTTCCACTACCTTAGCAAGCATCCTGCAGTGCACTTTGATATTCATAAAATAGCGAGATCAACCAAAACTTTGTCAATAAACGTTCTGTGAATCATACACTGAGAGTTTAGTTCCAAAACATTTATCAATACAGCAAACAAACAATCAATGGAATTGGTGCAATTATTTGTAATTTAAATAAAGAGAGTCATGGTTCAATGATTCCCGTTCATGAGAGGAAGAATTGTGTGTATTGGCTACTGAAGAGTAATTTAAATGGTAAGAATAAAATGTTAAGCATCTTTATGTTCGTAATGCCGGTGAAGGTTAAGAGCTATTAATTTACATCATATTTAAAATTTAATCACAAGCTTCTGCAGCACCAAATTTTTATTAGAAAACTATGTTTATTTTTTTCATTTCAACTAGTATTTTTAATGAAAAAGAAACACGTAGTTTTGACTCCATCCTCTTTATTCCTGGTTTGATTTCAGGGAATTACCCTGATATATTTAAAGTTCGAGTGAATATGCTTTGCCAAGCTCACTCCATGTTCGGCTTTTTCTTGATCTTGATTCCGAATATAAAAAAAGGACTTGCAAACTTCCACATAATGCAAGTTTATTTTACAATCCATGATATTATTGTTTACATAAACATAATTTTGTGCCGTGTGGTGACGGCCTAAGAATACACGTGCCACCACTCCCTTACATGCCTGGAATGTCGTAAGAGTCAACTAAGAGGCTCGACGCATTGAACACCTGTGCGAGAGAAGGAAAACTTGAAACAACCCCTCTACCAACCCGTCTGGCCAGCGTGGTAGCAGTAGGCTAATAGCCTCCTATGAACGCCACAATAGGCGTGAGCTAGGAGAGGCCTATGTCCAGCAGTGGACGTCCACAGGCTGATGATGGATGGATGGATGGAACAAAATTTTACAGGTGCCTGCAATACAATGGTGAATTACGTCACGTTCATTCCCCTTTTGATGCTAAGGTGTCAAATGCTGCTCTGAAAAATCGCAGCACTTTATGTACACCCGCGTGATCCAGTGTTGTCATATGACGAATATCATACGGCTAATCCGAGGAAACCAAATATTTAAAGGAAATCAGCTGTAACAATAATGATAGCGGGCTTTCGTTAAAAAGCGTCAACAATTCAAAAGCAATTTTAAACTTCAGTACAATAAAAAACGGGCAGCGCAATTTCAATAAACAAGATTAAAGATCGAGGTGCATCAGGCTATGCAATATTGCAACCAGACCCTTACGCTTCCATCATTACCTCGGGATTATTCAATCATTATCTTTATTGATTGACCTTTAGGGTGCTTTCACAAGAACTGGTTGATATTATGAAGAGAGACAAACGGAATGAAGACGTGTCCGGATGGTAATGAGCTCTCGAAATTGACAAGCTGAAACGGAGAAAGTTGGTGCTTCTTACGTTTATTGGGTTTGTATTATCTGATTTAAAAGGTTTTTCTTGTAAAATATTATTGTATTTTTTTATTTTAAGATTTTGACAAATCCTTAAATCTTGCAAAATTTGGTTGTGTTTATTAAATAGTTTTTACTTGCACTTAGGAAGCAATTTCACGAAATCTAGATTCCAACGAATTCATGTAAGCAGAATGTAATCTTAAAATATGGAAAGATTACATATGTTTTTGTCATTATACTATTTGTCTAATTAGACTTTAAATACTGACGTGTAACTTGTTAGCAAATGTAATGAAGGATCATCCGCCATTAATAAGTCCAAGGTGTTCGCAGGTAAACATGATTTTATTTATTGTCATGTTATATTAAATAACTTCTTAAGGCATTTATGAACACGTGCTGTAGAATCTTGATTATAGCTAATTCATTGGTTTACAAATTATTGATACGATAGCAATACTTTCCTAGTGCAATAGGGCCTTCTATTGTGATAGTATAATACTATTTTAAACTTAATTATATTTATTTTGTGATCTATTAATTTAGTAAAATTGTAATTATTTGAATCTTGGAACTTGTTTTCTGAATAATAATAATAAAAAAAAATATTCTCTCTCTCAAGTAGAAACTTTCGCTATAGTCGGTCATAGAATGAAAATTAGTCATTTCAATTTTATTTTTACTACATATTTATTTGCAACTAGCTGAGCCCGCAACTTCGTTCGCGTGAGAACCAGATTACCGTTTGCAATCCTTCAAGACTAAAGGTTTTTTTTTTATGAATGACGGGGAGACTCTTAGCCTTCATCATAAATGATGTTAAGTAATGATAAGGCTGAAGATGGAAGCGAGCCTCTCCCGGAATCCTCAACCACTGAGGAACTGGCTATCTTATCTCGAACCACTAACCAAACCGAATACAATATGTACCCCCGCTGGGAATCGAACCCGGGACCCCTGGGTCTGATACCGGTGGTTGTACCACTAGACCACAGAGGCGGTTAAAAAGTTTTGTAAAGTTTTGTTAAGGCGGTCATTTTAACCAACTTCAAAAAACTACGAGGCTATTGAGTCGCCTATATTCTTTGCTTTTTGAAGAGAATAGTTAACACAATACGATACCATTTAATTACATTCTTATCATCTTATCGCCTTTAAACAAGTATGGAGAAATAGGTAACACTCCTTAAGAAATCTTACTGGTCGACTCGGAAGTTCCCCAACTATATCTAAGTAAGACTTAATAACTGCGCCTGTCTTTACTGAAGAGCATTTTTGAGGCATACCATCATAACAACTATGATTGGACAACATAAACCCATTCTTACCCCTTGTACCATTTGCTCTATCCACAGAACAAAACAACTTTGCTAGCCTGTTTTACTACCTACTAATAAGTTCTGGATAGTTTAATTGACAGATCTATTGACAGTTTGTTATATGAAAAAAATACAAATTATTTGCCTCATAAGCTACCCTTATTATTTACTGTGTGGTGACGGCCTAAGAATATAAGTGTCACCACTCCCTTACATGCCTGGGATGTCATAAGAGTCGACTAAGAGGCTCGACGCATTGAAAACCTGTGCGAGAGAAGGAAAACTTGAAACAAACCCTCTACCAACCCGTCTGGCCAGCGTGGTAGCAGTAGGTTAATAACCTCCTATGAACGCCACTAGCTAGAAGAGGCCTATGTCCAGCAGTGGACGTTCACAGGCTGATGATGGATGGATGAAGCTATCCATGATTTTATTTTTAGTACATATTTATTTTTAATAACAATTCTTCATACCTCTGATACATTTGGCATTCTGGACCCTTAACTAATATTTCTGTAGGTTTGCTTGGTGATACGACTTGTTCTAAGTTGGCCTGGCTTCTACCATCCTGCTAATGTTATAAATGCGAAAGTATGTCAGATTATTTATTTTGTTACTCTATCACGCTAATACTGAACGGATTTGGATGAAATTTGCTATGTATGGTGTAGTGTTTGTATCTATGGAAAAGGGTACAATCTACCCTGTCTCACACACACAGGAGGGCAACACTAGTAGCTGTCATTGTCAACGATAGATTGACAGATGACATATCGCTAGGCGGGAGTTCTGGTGGAGTGCGGATAGGATTTCGGCTCCAGAATCCCCGATGTGATGATACGTATTATGTGTGCTTGTCTTGGTGTGACGGTGAGCCAGGGAAACGGTTCGGTAGGATTGCAAATCCTACATATGGATTTGAAATAGTACTTACACATAGGCTACTTTTCATCTCGATATTCCCACAGAAACCACGGGCGGCCGCTAGTGTTATCTAAGTCTGTAGCCATAGCCACAATGTTTTCAGCGTTGTTGTGTTCGGGCAGTAAAGAGATAAGCCAAATCAGTGGTTTAGGATTCCGGAAGAGTGATTCGACTTTTAGTCTAATCATCATTATTTAAAATCAGCGGGTCTACCATCATCTATAAGAAACCATCATGTCATAAGAACGTTTTGTTTTTATTGAAGTTGTCACATTTTGACACACTTCACACTTTGGAGGCAATGATTGAGCGAAGACGTCACAAAACTTTCGCCGAAATTCAAGTATAGGTACTTTAAGAGATTTGTGGTACGAAATAGTATGGTAATATTGAAACAATACTGCGCTTTGACATGGCGGTAGGCCCAGGTAAGAAAAAAGATAAGCTATTCTCCGTTGATCAATTTGGTTAAAAAAGATATTCACAAATGAATCGAACGATTTACTTACAGACTTATGCCTAGCTCGGCAGCAGCTTCATTTTTTTTTTTAAACTTGTCAAGGAAAGTTGAAAATGAAACTATTACATACTTATTGGTATCAATAAACAATTTATTTATTTAGTAAGATCGTTCTGGCTTCACAACACTTTCTCTCGTGATAACAAAGTAACTTTTGAGTATTACACAAATAATAATAAAGTCACTTTTGAAATCACGAAAAAGATGATTGATTTCTTATTACGTGTGTCGGTTTAAGGGCGCACACTCATCATATCAAATAAAAACACCAAAGATGCGAATGCGACGCTCTCTCGTTTTTGTTTTACATCGCAATAACATCTTAATGAGACAGCATGATGTATATAACCCCCGTTCCAAGTGGCTATTACAGAATCGATACAAAACGAAAATATTGAAAAAATATTTACCTTTAGAAAACGATAAATTGGACCTTATTTTCGAAGAGTTAAAGATGAGTATAGTGTACTGGTGATATTTGCAAGGGTGCACTAAATAAATCACTATGTTGAAGTGACATTGTTTATGATTCTTATCGTGTGAGTCGCGCCTTAATAACTGATGCTACTGTGCGTAGTGAATCGTTTAAAGTTTATTTTTAACCGACTTCGAAAAAGGAGGTTCGTGGATTGCTAGCCAATAATAATTAATCATCATAAGCTAATTTTTCATCATAATTTTACTTATATTATGATGAAAAATTCCCAAAAAACAACGGGTCAATCCTGTACCTATACAATTTTTTAGGAATTTCACAATTTTTCTGTAGTCAATAATCTTTTATTTATTTATTTATTTGTTTATTGGGCAGTCAACAAAAACATGTACTAACAATATGTAATAAATTAAATATAGAATCTTAGTCTAAGTACAGTTTCTAATTATAGACAGCCACGGGCGGCATGAAATTACGAACTTCAAAAAAAAAAAAAAAAAAGACAATGTAAAAATCCAATACATGTTGCGGAAGGTTAAAATCAGATTGTTACAAGATGATCTAATTTAATTTTATCATAATGATCATTGCACTTTTTTCATAAACATTGTGTTTATTCTAATAACATAATAAATTCAAACAATAACCATAACATTAACCTTACCTTGACGACACCTGACTCGATTATTATATTATAATGAGAAATAAGATTACAATTAAAATATAATCATTATTGAAATGAGATTAAAGTCTCAAGATTCTTTGTATGCATAGTGGTTCATAAATTATCTAGAAGTGTGTTAAGAGTTGTGATATCAAGCTGTATGATACAATTATAATAACTTATAAGCATTGAGTAAATACTTTACATACACTTTAGGTCAGAACTTCAGAAGTACGACAGACAATATGGATATTTATTTGACGACCTGTTTGGCGCAGGGGTACTAACCCCACCTTCTGTGCCAGAGGTCCCGGGTTCGATCCCCGGACAAGACAAATATTTGCCTGCATGAACATGACTATTTGTCTTGGCCTGGGTGTTTAATATGTATATTATGTATGTATAAAAAAAAGTATATAAGTATGTTTATCCGTTATCTTGTATCCATAACACAAGTTCTTCATGATACTTAACGTGGGCTAGATAATTGGTGTGATTGTATGGAAATATTTATTTATTTATTTCATCATTATCATCACCAGCCTGAGAACGTCCACTGCTGGACATGAGCCTCTCCTAGCTCACGCCTATTGTGGTGTCATGGGAGGCTATTAGCCTACGCTACCACGCTGGCCAGACGGGTTGGTAGAGGGGTTGTTTCAAGTTTTCCTTCTCTCGCACAGGTTTTTAATGCGTCGAGCCTCTTAGTCAACTCTTACGACATCCCAGGCATGTAAGGGAGTGGTGACACTTGTATTCTTAGGCCGTCACCACACGGAATTTATTTATTTACACCACACTTATAATAATATATCGTCGTGACAAAATTAAAAACATTATAAATAGCTGGCTTCCGCTCGCGGTTTCACAATCATGGTTCCCGTTCCAGTGGGAATATCAGGATAAAAAGTAGCCTATGTTACTTTCCGTCTTTTCAACTAACTCTGTGCCAAAAATCAAGTCGATAAGTTGCTTAGCTATGGCGTCAAGAAATGACAAACAAACACACATTCGCATTTATAATATTGGTTAGGATTAGAATTAGGATAATAAGGGTGCAAAAGAAATGCATTAGGTCTATCTGTGGTGCAGACTATTTGGACAGCTGTAAACTATTATTTAAACAATGAAATATTTTCCCTCTTGCATGTTTGTACATTTATGAAGTGAAATATTACGACGTATTGTTGGAGTTCAAAAACAACAGTAAATACAGAGGTAGAAAAAAGAAAAATCAGTGTGTACCAAATTAAAAATGAATATTATATTTCAAAAATATACATTGCATGGCAATTTGACAATACAATAACTCTTTATTATAACACCATGTACATATTATATTTACAATAAAGTTTTAATGAATTCAAGCGTTATAAGGGCGGTACTATCGCTAAAAGCGATCTCTTCCAGACAACCCACAGTATGAAGAGATTGACAGAAAAAAAGCAAGCAGGGTGTATAATAATGGAGATACCTACAAAAACAACGTGCTTATTATTTATATAATATAAGTTTCTAAGGACAACTATCCTACTTCCATATACTTCTACTAGACTTAAGCGCGTGCTACGTACGTGAGTTTTCTGACCTTTGACCTTGATAAGGTCAATTTAAAAAAATAATTATATTTTTCCGGTCGTCTACATTTTTTTGTGATTTTTGAAGATATAAGTGAAGGTGTTATACTCATGGCGCTGAAGGGAACATTAGAATGGATAACACGGGCCTTATATATAGAGATATACATTGTTCCTGCGAACGAACAAGGTGAAGTTGTCAAATTTTGACACACTTTGAAGGTACAAAACTTCTGTCGAAACTTATTTTGAGAAGGTCGTGGTACGATTGAAACCATACTGCGCTAAGAAATGTCGGTAAGTTACAGTTACAGCCCATTTCGATGTCTAATTGATTTAATTGTAGAAAACCAACTTTCTCGATTGTATGCTTCAAGTACACACATATAATATTATTGATTGTATGTATTTATATTTATAGCAAGTTTTGTAAAAAAAATCTTTAGCGGCGTTGTGCACATCAGAGTTTTAATTTTTTGGGATAGGTAAAAAATGTTAAATGTGACCTTGATCGAAAATTCGTAAAGCCTTTTACCGTTGATCTATTTCAAATTACATAAAGTCTCACACTTGAAAGATCTACGTATATTAGTTAATAACAACCATTATATAAAGATCTTTCATTACTACCAACTTTCATATTGATGTCAGGTCAGTTTTAATGGATTCACCTGCCAAATCAAATTGGTCTCCATTTTCATCAACTTTTTATAAAGTTGTGGTCACGATATAGTGGATTTTGATCGTTATTTTCGTTTAAGCGGTTTTCACTTCTGCCGGCACTCCCAGAATGCAACCCGTTGTTTTTTTTTGCTAAAAATGCTTTGCTTTATAAGTCGAGTCAATATTGAATTGGAAGTAATAAAAAAATACTAAACGCACTATAAGTACTTTACTTTTACTTACCAACTTCAAGTAAGTACTTACTAATTAGTAAGTTAGGTTAGTAGTAGTAAGATTGGTATATAAATGTTAGTAATAATTCTAAATCAAGCAGCATTAATTTGTTATTTACCTACTCATATCTCTTCAGTCATTCGAAACGAAATACTCTTGAATATTAAATATCATTTAGACGCCGATATTCCAAGAAAATATGATGAGACGAGCAACATTCCTTGCACGAGATATTCAGCGATGCAGCATTTATAGAAGTAAATTGCATTTATGTTTCCCCATTATCGCTTACGTTAATTAACTCTTAATAATATCGTTGAAAAGAAAATTAAAAGATATGTGAGTAAAAAGTGTTTCTACGAACGGATAGTTTTTTTTTCTATTAGGCGGTGTAATTTTTGCTCTTGATACTACTTTCTTGCGCGATACGATGTGTTAGGCAATGGAACTAATAAATAAATGTATGATAAGTACCCTCACGCCATAAAACATTTGTGGGATTGGTATAGCATCAACGTTTGTTCCCCAACGATTTACAGCAAAACTAGCCACACTTATAAATTTTTAATTTTGTATGAGAGAAATATCCTCGCATTCACATTGATGAAACGACGGTGGCCAACACCGTAGAAAGGTGAATATACTAGAAAAATTTGACGTGTTCTCATAGGTCTCTGTAGCATAATTGGTTAGTGCATTGGGCCGGATTCCCAAGGATGCGGGTTCGAATCCCGCAGGGCGACATGAGACTAGTTACTTTGTTCTAGTATATTTTCTTGTTTAATATTTATCACTAGTCACACTGTTACGCGTTGGATAAAATCCCATCGTGTCACATTTTTTTTTATGAACGACGGGGAGACTCTTAGCCTTCATCATACCTGATGCTAAGTATTGATAAGGCTGAAGATGGAAGCGAGCCTCTCCCGGAATCCTCAATCACTGAGGAACTGGCTATCTTATCTTTAACTGCCGGAACACAATAATGCTGAAAACATTGTTGTTATTGCATCAGGCTTAGATAAGATGGTGGTAGCTATCCAGACGGACTTAGAACAAGTCCTACCACCAACCAAACCTCCTCCTTTTTGGAAGTCGGTTAAATATAATTGCCAACGAGTCACACCCCAAAGGTAGGATATTAAGCGTTAGAGAAAAAATCTTCTCAACCTGATACACTCTGAACTAGAACTTAGTAACTTCTCAAAACATCTAAAATATCTCCTGGTTAGCTATGCGACTTGTAAACTTTCTATGCAGGAAATAAAAGTCTTTTTATTTTTAACTTTTATTTTTATTTTTTTATTTTATCATTTATTTATTTAGCTATGCGACCTTGGTACTTTCGCCTAAAAATATTACATACCTTTGTGGTGTGACTCGTTGAGAAATATTTTTATAAATTGTTCTACCTGCAAGTATATTAATAATTTAAGTAATTTACCCGCCACTGTGGTCTAGTGGTACAACCACCGGTATCAAACCCAGAGGTCCCGGGTTCGATTCCCAGCGGGGGTACATATTGTATTCGGTTTGGTTTGTGGTAGGACTTGTTGCAAGTCCGCCTGGCAAGCTACCACCATCTTATCTAAGCCTGATGCCATAACAACAATGTTTCAGAATTGTTGTGTTCCGGCAGTTGGAGATAAGATAGCCAGTTCCTCAGTGGCTGAGGATACCGGAAGAGGCGTGCTTCCATCTTCAGCCTTATCAATACTAAACATCAGGTATGATGAAGGCAAAGAGTCTCATCGTCGTTCATAAAAAAAAAATAGGACCGCGGTACCGGTTCCAAACGCCCCCGACTCCCCTAAATATTTTGTTAAATATTAATTATCTACACATCAACTGATAAATGAACAGAACAATGCTTACATCTTTCGTCTTCAATAAAATAAGAGATCAAAGTAGTGATACCGAGTGCCCTAGGTCATATATGTACCTATATTGAGTCTGATATAATAGCCACTGGACACACTGTGTGGTCCTATCCATTCAACTCAACAAAAAGGAACCACGTCATTTTTTCAATAAAACCAAGATTTCTTTTACGCTCAACTAAATCAAAGTCAGCCAAAAAGCAACTGTCACACATAGAAATAAGGTAAAACGTGATTTGTCGAAATGTACCACCTAATTTGTTGAATAATCAGCAAAAAACTAAATAATTGGCTTAGGATCTGTCAATGTGAAATGGTTTCGCGACCGACATGTCTAATTAATTTGCGAAGGGATAAAAACAATGGAACAAATAAACATCGACTAAATGGACCCCACCCGAAGACCACTGAGATTGACGAATTTATTAGGACAGTATTTTTTTCAATATATATCTTGTTGTATAGCATCTGTTTATTTTTTATTTGGGTGCTAGATATCATTCCAAAACAACGTGTTTTAATAAGAAATTCAATAATATTATTATTAAAAATATATAGGTATGTTGATGCAAGACGCTTACATAATCAATTAGTTACTAGGGGAATCCATTTCAGATAAGATGAAGTCGGCAAAAAGTTAGAATGAGACTTAAATTGATATTTTGAAGTACAAAACCCTGACTTAAAAAAATATATATTATTCATATAACGTTTGTAATGTCTAATAAACAATATTAATTCACATGAAGGCTACATCATTCCCTATCAACAAAATTAATTCAACGCGTAAATATTTAATTACTATTTGGTCATTATTATAATTATTGTAATTACCCAGATTCAATAATTACGAATTCAATAACCGATGAACTATTTACTTTCAATAAATCAATTTTCCAGAACAAACATAATTAGATCAGGTCAGATACAATTATATCTACTTATTGAAAATAACTAAAAACCCAATCACAGCCTAAACACAATTTTATAAAAATCGTGAGGTTTGTCGACTATACAATAAGCATTTTTTTATTTAGGTACAGAGCAATTTGTAAGCAAAGCAGTAAGCGAAGAGTGCACCTTTGTTTGGCTTGCTTCGAGAAACTGATCACAATATTACTTCAAAACTTTCGAAAGGCATGTCAGTCAGCAAGTCTGTCTTTACTGCCACAGAGGTCGATACAGTAACTTGAGTACATGGGCTGCTTTTTAAAGGCCTAATATGTTTAAACAATGGAATACCTACTGACTCTAAAACACTTTTTACATCGAACCTTGATAAGGAATAACAAGCGAACCAGTATAACAGTAATAAATCTTGTCTTTTTTATCAACAAGTGATTCCACAAAATTTACTGTTTGCTGTTAACAAAGTTGCGAAGAATTTTCTTCAATCGAACTACGCGTTATATGAAGTCGTGGATAAACCGTTTTCAAAGTAAGTATAAGAAGTAATAGACAGACCCCTTAGACCACATCCTGTTTGTTAAGCACGATGGTGGTCAAATGCCTACCCTATTATTAGTAAAAAAACCATAGTTGAAAGAGGAGATGGTAAAAGAACGTCACGTATGCTAAGTAACGGGTGTTATATTTATTTTTAAAAAGCAAATGCAACGATTTCGGAGTAATTTGATAATTTGAGAACAAATTAATGTCTTTCCAAAACAAATGTTTCACTATGATAAAAGTTTATTTGGTCATACACTAACATAAAGATCAAATGAACTTATTCAAAAATTTCACCCGCGTGGTTCCCGTTCCCGTGGGAATATCGGGATAAAATGTAGCCTACGTTACTTGGGATAGTTCATCTTCCCAACGGTGAAAGAATTTTTAAAATCGGTCCAGTAGTACCCTAGAGCCTATTCAATTCAAACCAACAATCTTTCCTCTTTACAATATTAGTACAGATCTTGATAACTAGTTTTTAACTATAATCACGATATGTTGCCTTATCATCTTCATCTTCACCACATAAGAAAATTAGCATCAATGTTTTAAAAAGTCAAAGTTGTAAAAAGTTTTATTCAAGTGGACTTTTTGCTCGGAAGTGACAAATATCTAAGACGTACTAGTACTCATCCATCCATCATCCATCATCAGCCTGTGGACGTCCACTGCTGGACAGAGGCCGCCTAGCTCACGCCTATTGTGGCGTTCATAGCAGTCTATTAGCCGACTGCTACCACGCTGGCCAGACGGGTTGGTAGAGGGTTTGTTTCAAGTTTTCCTTCTCTCGCACAGGTGTTCAATGCGTCGAGACTCTTAGTCGACTCTTACGACATCCCAGGCATGTAAGGGAGTGGTGACACTTGTATTCTTAGGCCGTCAGCACACGGCACAAACAACAGTACTAGTACTTTACTTAATTAATCATAGCAAATGGAATGATTCATGTTAATACATATTCTATGCACATTGCACGGTCCAGTTCGGCTGTATTCATCGGGGTATTAAATAATCATTCGGCTACCGCTGCGGTATAAATCAGCCGGACTGTCGGCTATTTAACGCTAACTTACTGGTGCTAGCCAAATCCCAATTAATCATTAGCTATCAGAAACAGTGGTATAATACAATGAGTATTTTGAAAGGAACTTACTTATTGATTTTTAGTTAAAGTTTTATCATAGATAGTTAAATACTAACTATGTACTACATTTTACTCTAAATAAATAAGAAGGTGGTTTATGTTTTAGTACACAAATCAACATCGAGATTAAAGTACTAAACTTTAAGGT
Source organism: Chrysoteuchia culmella (assembly GCA_910589605.1). Lineage (NCBI taxonomy): Eukaryota > Metazoa > Arthropoda > Insecta > Lepidoptera > Crambidae > Chrysoteuchia > Chrysoteuchia culmella. The sequence goes on from OU342653.1 coordinate 18,479,551, forward strand.
TATATTAAACGTCAATTTGAATAAGTATCTAAGCAAAGTTAAACATGTAGGTTTCAAATAGTTATTTGTTAATATATTTGTAAGCAGTTATTAAGAACTGATACATCTAGTAAGAAAGCGGAAAGACAATTAATATATTTAAGCGCAAGTCTTTAGGATAGATAGCATTGAACGACTATAACTTAGAAGCACATACCCTCACGATGCACAGATGTGCAAGAATATCTAAGTTAGATAATTATTAAACTACAAATTACAAAAAGGCAACAAATAATACGTCACAATCGCCACTCCCAGCCAAAGCGGCACAAACTCTCAGTTTTTTTTGTTACATCGACTAATGACGGTGTACAAATAGCCAAATCAGCAACCGGCCAAAAAAATCAGCAAAAATATCGAATTAAAATACTTAGATAATTATTATATCAAAAGGGCAACAAATAATCGGGCACAATCGCCACTCCCAGCCAAAACGGCACAAACTCTCAGTTTTTGTTACAAATTGAAAAAAATAGCACCCGGCCCACGTAGTGCAATAACCATGAAACGTTACTGTCATATTACGACGAACAAGTATAAAGTTACATGTCTCAAAAGAAGGTGGTGAGGCAATAATTTACGAGAAGCGCAAGTTTTGGATAGATAGCAATACACGGCTAGAAGTCAGAAGAACATACGACGCACAGACGGCAAGAATATCTAAGTATAAGACCTACTTAGATAATTATTCTATGAAAAGGACAACAAATAAAACGTCACAATCGCCGCTTCCAGCCAAAGCGGCACAAACTCTCAGTTTTTTATCTAGTTTGTAGCACAAGTCTTAAGGTTAGATAGGCATAGAAAGACTAGAAGTCAGAAGAACATACGATGCAAAGATGTACCAGAATATCTAAGTAGAATACATTAATAATTTGGTGATTTTATGGATATCGTAATAGTGCAACTGTTAACTTCACTAATATGTTGATTTAAGATACACAATTTTGATGTTTGTTATTACGCATATAACTTTAAAATTGTTATTATATATTTACTTTTGATACAGCTTAAATACTAATTTTAGGTATAACTATAATAATCTTTACGCCATGCATGTGCCGCAAATATGTCACTGGCACACGTTGGCGCTACGGAAGACCAGAGCTGTGGCCTTGTGTCAGGTCATAGCATACCTGAGTAGCGACCAATTTGGTTATTTTCTAGTGTAATGTAATTATGTTATGTTCCTACTGTAATTCAACGGAAAATAACCATTAAACAATTTTTCTTTTCTTTCTTTCTTTCTTTTCATTAATACATAGATAATTATTATATCAAAAGGGCAACAAATAATACGCCACAATCGCCACTCCCAGCCAAAGCGGCACAAACTCTCAGTTTTTGTTACACCGACTAATGACGGTGTACAAATAGCCAAATCAGCACCCGGCCCACGTAGTGCAATAACCATGAAACGTTACTGTCATATGTCGAACAAGGCACTCGGTATGTGCGGTGCAAAAACCACGCAACGTGGTACAAGCCCTCTGGATTCCACGGACGTGTGTTTATAGGCAAGCATTCCGAAATGCGACACTGTTTTGCTGTGTTAGATATTCTATTCTTAAGTAAGCTTCTGTTTACAAAAGTGCCATTTAGTTTTATTTCTCTTCCCGTTATTTTTGGTTACACTAAAGTAACACGTAATTAAATGTTAGATACCCATTGACCGAGGAAAGGTGAGAAGTAGAGGCTGGATTATAAAGGCGGGAGATCGTGCCTTGTGGCTTTGGGTGAGGCTTACGTCCTGCCGTGGACTGTAATAGGCTAAATGATAGGTATCCGTTTTTTTAATTGCCGACAGATTTGGCAAGCATAGTGGCTATTGGAATCGCCATTTAATTGACACACCTATACAAATACAAAATACAAAACATTTATTCAGTAACTATATACACCTATGTATATTTAGTGTCCATATTGTTGCAGAGCAAAAATAACCATTTGTATTGAGCCATAAGTCTAAGTTTTTTGAAACTAACCCCCATATTCTAAGACGTTCCTCCAAAACTTTTTACACTCCACTCAACCTCGTCGTGGGTACAAATGTTAGTGTGCGCTACGCCTAACACAGAGTGGCTACGAACTCTTTGGCTCCTTCAGGTCCATACGGAGTTATGACTTAGAATACCGATTTCGAGGAGTATTTTGAAGAGGTTTTCAATGAGGTTTCGTTAAGTCGAGGACGAGTAAGTTTTGGAGGAACGACTTAGAATATGGGTGTTAGACTTATGAGCAATGTTTTGAAAAACATTGCTTTTGAGCAATGTTCGTGATTCTGTTCACATATTTAAGTTTTGAAATCATTTTGTAAAGATCTTTTCAAGATGGAAATGTATTTTTCCTATCGAACAATTTTACTATTAGGAAACTTGTGCGGAAATCATAAGAAGAAGAATAAGCAGATATCATACAAGAATAACTCGCTGCCTTAATAATTTTCTTTTTAAATAAAATAACGGAGTTTCAACCAAGAAACATCAAAAGTTTTCTCGTAGAACAAACTTTGGAACACAAAGTTTGTCAAGAAAAAGTTCTCAATCTTCCGCTAAACTAAGCTTGGTTGTAAGTCTCACTGGTTGCCTGCTTTAATCCTCCTGGGAATAAATACAGGCTTGAAGTTTCCTTTAGGAACTATGTAACAGCACCCCTACTGCCTAACGGTATCGCTATCAAACTATAGAATCTCGTTAAACCCTTCAACGATAGGGTTTTGTACAATTCCTACATATTTCTATTCATCTATTGGATTCAATTTTGCATTTTTAGTATGAGAGTGTAGGGGGTTGAAAAATCCCCATAGCAACACCGCTAGTCGGTAGGGGTGCAGGTGAGATTAGTACAACAAGGAGTTTGAGTAAACAAAGTAAGCACCTACTTATTGTAAAGATCGCTGGTTATACTGGGACACCCGTAACAGACCCTAACAAAGGGACCAAATCTAAGATCAAGCAAAATGGATAGATAGATAAAACACTTTATTGCACACACAAAAATATAGATAGAAACACAAGAAAGAGTTGACATAAATGTGGGCAAAGGCGGCCTTATCTAAGAACAATAATAATAACTATAATCATAATTATTTATTTTACTCACAAGTCCACCTAAAAGCCTGCTAAAGTTTACCTATACCTACGTTATAATTATGCATTTCTAATAGAATGAGTACTTACCGTATATTAAACCATATATGATGTTTTAAGGAGATAAACCGACTTCTAACTATGTGATAAACCAGCACCCAGGTCAACTAAGCTGTTGACTCATAAAACTGAAGCTTGCACTGCGTCTGTCACTAATGTCACTGTACTATGATGCACTCCGCTAATCCTATTAAATTCTAGTCCTAATATATTATACAAGAAAAAAAAACAATTCAAAAACAGACGGTATTATTACATTTTCATTGTCGTCGTCGTCTCAGCCACATGACACCCACTGCTGGGTATAGGCCTCCCCCAAGGACCTCCACAACGATCGGTCCTGCGCAGTCCGCATTTAGCGGCTTTCCGCGACCTTCACCAGATCGTCGGTCCACCACGCTGTGTAGTGTCGGGCTGTAGCACTACCCCCTCTCATCCCGTGGGTGTCCTTCAGGAGACAGGCAGCAGCGTCTTGGCCATACTGCGATGCGCCAACCGGCTTGCCAGCCGTGGCGATCATGCCCCCCCCCCCCCCCATTATGAAAGGACCCAAAAAAAAAATTCATCTTCTTTATTGAATTAATAAGATCGCAACATTTTTTGCTGCCTCTCATTTTCCATTTAACAGTATAATAACCGTAACAATTAATTCGACGTCGAATGCTAACCACCGAAATGCCAACAACAAAGTCCAAGTTTACACGGTCCTGGAAAAACAATGGCAACATTCGACACGAGTGTAACATGCTCAAACATGTCCTTCCTTTTTGTTGACAAGTCGGGACGTGTCCGATTATGCTCGAATCCAAAGTGGCATGCGCTTTATATGAAAATTTGATACAAACGATTGTACGAACTTGGGTTCGACAAGATTGAAAGGTAAAAAAATAATGTTGAGAAATACTTAGTTTTTCATATTGCTAAATTACAAAGATGGTACTATCTTTTGGTAAATGGGTCTTCGATCTGTAGAACTCCAAATTTTTCCCTAAAATGTCTTCACCGGGAAAGACGTTCGGTGGATCTAAGTATCGGTCATTTACAAGGTTGAACGACGATCTTTTTTAAGGTCGCCAAAAGCCGGCCTAAGTGTAGCCCTATGCCCAGCAGTGTACCTACGTCGTGCGGCTGATATGGTGATGATTTTTTTTTTTCTTATCACTACTAAGACTTCCTTGGTAGAGTGGTACTTACACCGGTTTCAAGGTGTCGCCTACTCTGAGGTCCCGAGTTCGAATACCGGTAGGAGCAAATGTTTGTATGATGAATACTAGTGTTAGCATTTGTGAGTCACTGAGTTATGGACGTTTATATATATTTCTACACATAAATACTTATATATGTATAATTATATGTATTTATATCCCTAGTATACCATAACACAAGCCTTACATTGCTTACTTTGGGGTTAGGTTAATTGGTGTGAGTGTAAGAAATATTTATATTTATATTTTATATTTATTAACTACTCGATTCCTCATCAAATATTGGAAACGATATCGCCGGAACCAAGATTATATAATTTGTAGCAGTTTAAGTAGATATCTGTTCTTGGAAACAGTTGCATCAAATTGCGTACATTAAAATATCTTTAAATGTTTTTGTATTTATTTGTATCAGGTGCGTGCCAGTGCCAGTTACGCACGAAATATATTTAGGTGTCTGAATGTAGCGCAAGTGTATCATAAGATTTTAAACTTTTGCGTTCCATTATAATTATACTAGGGCGGTTACAACCCGATACTCGGGTTCGTCGATCGACGAAAAATTCCAAATTATGCGATAATCTTTAATTGCAGTTTGTGATCATCACGTTTAACATTTTGTACATTATATAGTTTTCGGAACAAATAGACTCGAGTACCTTTAATTTGATACCTTACTCGGCCGCGTACTACGCGCCAAAGTCCCTATCGAGTCGTCACAAATTTTGCGAACCTGAATTAAGTATATAGATATTAAAACAATTGACTAAAACGCGACATTTGTTATGTAGTACAACTATGTACTTACAGCTTGACGTTTCGGCTATGTTGCAATAGCCGTGGTCACAAGCAGACTCAAGTCTCTGTAAGTACATAGTTGTACTACATAACAAATGACGAGATTTACCCCCGTTGTTTTAATATACAAGTGTATCATATCATGTAAATATTAACAAAAGCAAACAAATATTTATCACAACTAATGTAAATTTTAAATCAATTCATTAAATTATCTAGCCAACAGTTTCCGTAGCACTTACCATGAATAAATACGTAACAAGTATTATGTTTATAATTACAAACTGATTATTCTATATGGATACAAATTACTATGTTAAACTGCTATAAAGTACTGGCTCGTAATTATTGGTGTGAATGAGAATCGTAAAGCGACGATGAGTCGTTCAATCCACACCTCATTCACTCGTTCATTAAAACCGTTAGTGTAATAAATGGGTTGGTTAGCTGGCCAGATAATTACTATGTTACGATATTGATCTACTTTGAGAGTAATATTGATGTACGCAAATCAACTCAAACGCAAGAAAAACTTTTTTATCTCTTCTTGTAAAAAATAACTATATTACTTTATTTTATTTGGATATCTGGCGAAGGCTGGCAACTTAGTCCGCGTGGCGTGTCTTTTGAGCATTGTCAAGTCAAGACAGAGGAGCCCGTAACGCAGTGGTTCGCGCGCTCGGCCAGCGATTGTTGAGGTTAAGCAACTTTCGCGATGGTTGGTCACGGGATAGGTGACCAAAAAATTACTATCTCGAGCTCCTCCGTGCTTCGGAAGGCACGTTAAGCCGTTGGTCCCGGCTGCATTTGCAGTCGTTAAAACCCACCAATCCGCATTGGGCCCGCGTGGTGGGTTATGGCCCATTCTCCTTATGCACCCATAAGGAAGGCCAGTGCCCCTGCAGTGGGGATATTATAAATGGCTGTTGACGAAGTCATTTTTCTACTGCAGGGCATTCCATATTATTATTATACAATAAAAGGTGTAAAAAATAATGTTAAGTGTAGTAATTGATCTCTATACAAAAAAAAATACGTGTGGCACTCGGGGACTGCCGCGGTAAAGCTATTGCATAGCATGTTTTATCATAGATTTTAGTTGCTTAGTTACTATTGTGAATAACAAAATTGTCAATGATGAAAAAAAACTGTATGATAAATTGGTGTGAAAATATATATATATTTTTTAAATCTGGTACCGAATTTATACGGTATTACAAACAAAATCTATGACACGGAGTGGAGGGGTGTTAGGTTTTTTTCGTTACGGAATTACTTGATTCGGTCGCCGCGCTCAAAGCCTAGCTTAAAACGTAAATATATCAGTAAGTTATGCTTTCTGCTGTCCAAACGTATGTAAGATTGAAATGAGATAAAGTAAACACTAGTATACGCATGTATCTATCACTTTTCCTTAAAAGGGTATCAAAACAAAATGCCAATTAAATATAACTCGATCAAATAGAGAGAGGCGCACATATTGAAACTGCGACACAAAACAAGACAGATATATTAAAATAAGCTAAGGCAACCTCAATTTTATCGCTACCATAAAAGGATTGAGTAGAATTTTATAACGAAATGTATGCAAATTTATGCTCTATCAACTGAGTCATACGATTAAAAGTGGGGTTTTTATTAAAACGTACCGTGTGCAACTCTGGCGCCGATTATGACGGACAAATCGAATGATGAAGTCATTTCGGATCATATGTTCTTACTTAACTTTGTTTGAAAAGTTTTTGTTAACTTTCAAGCGTTGGAATACATTTTACACATATTTAAGTTGTTATTGTCAACCACCATTGCAAATTTTCAGTCAAATTTCTTAGGGGTTTCTACGGTACGTATTTAAACGAAATATTTACTTGCAAAACCTTTAAGTATAATAAAGAAGCGAAGGATGCTTTGGGTAAAATATACTAAGATCTAAATCTTGTAAGTATTATTTTCTAAACTTATTAATAAAGATAGACAAGTCACTATTAAGTATTTTTCATATCTTTTCTGTTAGGTACAGTCAAGGGCAATGGCATGTATACACTTTACAATCTTATCGCATTGACGCACACGAAAATCAAAGCTCTCTCTCTGTCCACATGTCATTCAATATTGTAATGTGACAAAGTTGCTTAGTGTTTCTATATCATTGCACGTGACTGTACATATTTATTTACGTCTAAAGCAATTTCGCTAAAGAGATGAAATAACCCCAGGGAAAGCCATTGGGTTTCATTTCACAATGTCTTTTAATGTTTCAAAAGCTTACAAATTATATAGTATGGAAACCCTACTAATAATATAAATGAGAAAGTTTGTATGTTCGTCAGTCACTACGCTGAAAAACGGCTGAATGGATGTACAGACACACAGATATCCTGCATTAAAAGAAAGTATTTACTTAAAGAAATAGTATAGGACTAATAAGACCCTTAAGTTCGGTTTTAATAACTTGTCTATGGTAAGAGATAGGCTTACTAGAGCTTTGTTGCCTAGATATTTTTGTTATTCAGCCTAAAATAACCCAAAATAGCAGCGGTTGCTAAGTAACGTAACTAAGGTAGGCCTACCTGTTGTTAGGGATAGATTATTGAAACTGACCGTTAGGTGCACGATGATAAAAGGATAGATAGATAAGCACTTTATTGCACAGACACATTACAGAAAAAAAAATCAAGAAAGGACCAGAGAAAAGGAAAACAAGAAAAGGACTAGAGTAGTTATATATTTAATGCTATTTAGTGGCCTAAACAAAACATCTCATTGACTTCAAGGCAAACTATACTAATGACTTATACATTTTGTTTTATGACTAATGCTATTTTCGCATGCTCTTCATCATTCGAGGCACGTACTGCATGAGCTATGTTGTTGGCATGCGCGATATGAACAATGACATTTTTATTATGTATTATATGTTTGATTAGCCATAATCGACGCCTAACATAGTATGACGGTAGCGTCTGGGAGTGACGCTTAATTTATTCTTTGCATTTTATTATTATTATTATTTTAAGACAGGGTCGGTGATAAGAAGTATTTTGAAATGGGAAATTATATTTCTGAATGATGAGGAACAACTCTGTAATTCAAAATACAAATAATATAGTGTAATATCTATGGAACAACTAATTAATCCATACTATCCATATTTAGGTATAAAATGCGAAAGTAAGTGTCTGTCTGTTACTTATTCACGCGTAAACTAAACGACTTGTCACGCAAAATCAATTTTGATGTAATTTTGGTATAAGCACAGATTATGTAATACTATAGGAGAGACAATAGGAAGTTTATTTCTCAAAATTTTATAAGTAATCATTTTTTATTTTTTACTCTTTTCAACTGAATTTTGTGTTTAGACTTAAGAGGTATTTTTGAAGCGCACCAAACGAATCTCACCTAAATCATTCCTTCATTAATTCTGATTTTATGTTAAGGCATTTTTAATGAATGATAGGCAGCTTGCAGCTTTTCAAGTAAGTATAACTCCTGGTTGGTTATGCTGCCCTGTTACTTTTTATTCAATATTTTGATAATTTACTAATAATACTCTATCGTAGTGTGAAAAATTCTAACAATATAACGTGCATTACTTGATAACTGTTATTTTCAGTTAGTACGCATCACTATTCTAATTTTAAAATATTTTTAATTGATTCCTCGAAGCGCAAGTATTAAATCAAATCAAATCAAATCAATATCATTTATTCAGTCTAGGCTGTTACAAGCACTTATGAACGTCAAAGAAGCTACGCCATCTGTTCACAAACCCTACGGCGTCAAGGGCTATTTTTTTCTCCCTGTTTTATTTCATACAGAGTCGTCAAATTGAAAAGTGAGCTTAACATATCAGTAAGGTCAATTTCCATCACATTAGGTGCGCTTCGAATGATTTGGGTGCGTTTCGTTAGGTGCGCTTCGAAGAATACCTCAGACTGCTGTTTAAACTCAAGTATAGTCCTTCAATATAAATATTTAATGTTGTCGTGGGTCAAATTAAAATAAAGATTCATCCTGACTTTTCCGTTACGGTGACCCTCCATTCTCTTTTATCTAAACTCTGACAGCTCGGGAACAAAATATCTTTCCTTTTGGACTGTTAAAAGTACACAACATGAATATTCAATTTACAACCTTTACAGACGAAAATACATCCTCAACAAATTCTCAAAGGGATTTTAATACATAATATGGGCATATTAGCGTCCCACGAAACCTTAATTTATGTCCAGTGAAGATATTTGTTTAATATTAATATTTAACCAGAGACACTGCGTTAGGGGAATATTTCATTAAATAGCTACGGAACCGCATTCTTAAGATAATTGAAATGCTTCTTGCAGTATCGTGAATCACAACTCCAAATAGTAGGTATTTTCAGTTGCTTTTGTTGATAATAATATTGTCTGAAATCACACACACATACTTTTTACTAAGATTTATCACATATACTAATAGATGAGAAATAACCACGTTAAAAAATCAATTTCTGTAGATCTAATATATTAGTAAAGAATATAGTTTTATAAATTAAAACAAAAAATATTTTTAAAGTAATATTTTACTTGCAAAGATCGCTTCGATTGTTAAAAATATGAAGTTTTTATGAATCACATAAAAATTGTAAACCTTACTTATTATTACTAGTTTAACAGAAAATAAAAGCGTTGAATTTTATTCAATATCCAATTTCTTAGTATTCAATGAAACCAGAAAAAAATTACAAGTTGCGGCAATATCATTTTAATGAACGGTCCCTTTGCATTCTTTGTATTTTCCAGCAAACTATTCATTAACGATAGCTGGATCACCAGTTTTTACAATCGACAATATAAGTAACTAATTGTGCCCTATTACTTTGTAACTCAGTTTCTATCATTCTGTGAACCTAATCGCTCCACGGAGTCTCTGTCTTTTTTTAACAATTTTATAGGGCTTGTTTTTTTCCCACAAAGTGTTTAAAAAGGACATGTTTTTAACCGACTTCAAAAAAGGAGGAGGTTCTCAATTCGACGGTTTTTTTTTCATGTATGTTTTACCATAACTTCGCCAGTTGTTAACAGATTTTTATAATTCTTTTTTTATCTGAAAGAAAATGGTTTATGTGTGGTCCCATATAATTTTTACGAAGATCTGGCTAGTAGTTTTTTCATAATCTTGAAAAATATCAATCACCTTTTGGCAAGTAGTCGTTTACCTAGATGACATTGTTGTGTATGGGCTGATTTTTAGTGTAAGTAACGGCACATGATGTAACAAAAAAAATCTGAAATAAAAACGGAGTCGGTTACTAGCTAGCACCGACTCCAAAAGTTTTATTTTTTACTTTTTGAAGTCGGTTTGAATTTTTTTTATAAAATGTTTTTTTTAACTAATTATTATAGGTACTCATAATTTTTATTTCTGATTATACCGGACGCGCGTCAACTGTTTTTATTTCTGAATAAGAGCTATCTTCAGTGTAATAATCACTTATTAGGAAATTAATACTTAATGATTCTTATAGGTAGTCAAAAAAAAAAATTATTAATACGGGTGCCAGTATGAAGTAATTATCCACATGTGTGTAAAAAGTATTTTCCTTTAACTTGGGGATCATTACGACACTATAGCTATATCTACTTAATCAGTGGTCTTATAGCTAAACGCACTCTCTTCCAGATAACCCTTTAAAATGGCAAGGTAGACGATTTTTTTGAAAAAACTAGACAAGATTATCTACATATAAATTTAACTATTTTAAAAAAAGAAGTTACAGTAAATTACCCATAACTTTAGTGCATACTACCGAGCTTTTTATAAGGTTTTTTTTTAAGAAGTCCATAATAATGGTGAATGATGATAAAAACTTGGGCTGGCCAAGTTTATATCATCATTAAAGTGAACAGCATTGTACCTTTTATCATTGGACTCTCGAATCGTAAAATTAGAACAGTGAAAGGTGAAATTACAGAAATACTTAAATAGAGAAATTGAAGGACAACTTTATCCATCCATGTATTCAAACTTATCCAAGAAAGGGGTTTGTATTTTTTGTATGGAGGCTGGCAATTTCGCAGTATAAGACGCCATTTTAATATTATATGAATTATATTTTTGATAATTCCTGTATAAATGAACAATGGGGTTAGCCCGAAAACTTTCGAGTAAGTATCGAGGAAGTAAAGTAAAAAAATGTATGACATATTGAGCAGAGTTCCTACCGGACGTAAACGGAACTACATTTTCCTATCATTTTTTGACATTACGTGCTCGATACTTACTCGATATTATTTCGATAGTGAAAAAAAAAAAAAAAAAAATGTTTTATTCATAAACAAAGTACGTTGCTCTTACATAAGTGGCTGGAGCCAACCTATTAAGTGTCCAGAGACACTTGTGTCAGGAGGCCCCGCTCTTCCATAGCTTAATGACATCTAAATAATACACGCAATTTATTTATTTATGTTATTATCAAACAAATGTGTTGTGTAAGTAAATATCTAGGTGTGTGTGTGTGTGTAGGTGTGTGTGTGAGTGAGTGTGTGTGTGAGTGTTTAGTCACTGCAATAGCTGTTCTATGTCATCATAGGACTTAGATAAAAGCCAGTTTAATATATCTTCTTTACATTTCCGTAAGTTGTTTTCATGAATTTTAAGGACACTATTTAATTTATTGTATAGTTATACGTGCTTGCGCTACAGGTGACAAATACAGGATTAAAAGTGTTATGATATATAAAGTTTCACGTTAGCCAGATAAGTAGATTAAAAAATGAATAACGCCAACCTAAAATATCACCTTTGTATCTTTGTACAATAATCATAAATTGTAATATTATAATTAGTATTTTCTTTTTGTGATGGAAATTGACCTGACTGATATATTAAGGTCACTTTTCAATTTGACGACTCTGTATGAAATAAAGCAGGGAGAAAAATACAGCCCTTGACGAGTTTCTTGCCGGTTCTTCTCGTTACAAGGTCTCCCGCCGTAGGGTTTATGAATCGATGACGTAGCTTCATTGACGTTCATAAGTGCTTGTAACAGAAAAAAAAATGTGCTTGAAAAAAATTATTTATTATGCAAATGAAATACCTATTTATGTTTTATTATTAGTGATATGAACGATTTCTATATATCTATCACTTAATAAATTTCCCAAAAAAAAACTCTACTGGTCAACCAGGAAGTTCCACGACTACCAACTTAACATAAAAAAAATATAGTCGAACAGCTGAGAGATAATTTAAATATTAATTTACAAGCGGCTGCGCGCGGTTCCAATCGCGTGGTTCCCGTTCCCGTGGGAATATCGGGATAAAAGGTAGCCTATGTGTTAGTCCACTACTTGAAGTCCTTACATATCAAATTTCATCCAAATCCGTTCAGTAGTTTTTGCGTGAAAGAGTATCAAACAAACAAACTGTCATACTTTCACTTTTAAAATATTAGGATTACTCAGGTTTTACTTGTTCCTGCGATTTACAAAATAAATACTTATAAATAACGTAAATAGGTTTATAAATACACTCTATCTATTGAAATTATTTCCGACGAAGTTCGTTGTCGCTTCTACTTCCGGCGAGAATATACTAAAAGGGAAGTTTCATACATTTACAGATTGTTCATTATAGCAGTTTTGTGACAGAAGTAATCAAGGAAATTAGGGCAAAGAAATATGTGCTATTGTTTACCTGTCCTCGACGACTTCATTACCTGATTAAAACTAGAACAAAATAACAAGTGACTTTGAAAAAAAGAAGTCTTACCTACATATGGTTTTTAAAACTTATACACGGGCTAATTTCTTCTTCTCTTGATCCCAATCAAGCCCAGGGGCTAAAACAGGATCCACCATAGAGCGAGCTAACCCAGAAGGTGCCTATTCACCCTTGCCTTGAAGGTAGTCGGGTTATAAGTACTCGGAAATACATACGCAGGGAGGGAGTTCCACCCCTTTGCTGTGCGCAATATACTTAAATAAATAAATATTTCCATACAATCACACCAATTATCTAGCCCACGTTAAGTATCATGAAGAACTTGTGTTATGGATACTAGATAACGGATAAACATACTTATATACTTTTTTTTTTTTGTAAATACATACATAATAGGTATACAAATAGACATGTTCATGCACACAAATATTTGTATTGTCCGGAGATCGAACCCGGGACCTTTGGCGCAGAAGGTGGGGTTAGTACCCCTGCGCCAAACAGGTCGTCAAACTTAAAAGATATTGAGTAGCGTTTTGTGCAACATTTAGGAATATCAACCAAGAAAGGGTGGTGTAAGAAGGGAGATGTCGGTAAGAGCTCATGCAGCTCCTGAGCACACTCTCCGAATTACAGTCTGAAAAAGATACGTCATCGTCATCGGCCATTTTTAATGTTCCCACTGCTGGGGCACTGGCGATCCTTATGGACGGATAAAGAGAACGGGACAACGGCTTAACGTGCCTTCCGAAGGACGGAGGAGCTTGAGATAGTAAATTTTTGGTCACCCATCCCGTGACCGACCATTGTGAAAGTTGCTTAACCTCAACAATCGCTGGCCGAGCGCGCGAACCACTGCGCCACGGGCGCAAACATATTTCCGATATTCACTTCGAAGACAACCAAATTTATGTATTATTAAAACCAGAATTTATTTTATATTGCGAAAAGCAGTAAAGTCCCTTTATACTTTTTCTAAACTCTTATTAAATAACTCTTCAAACGTTAGATTCCTTTTAGAATGAAAACTAATTTCAGCAAACATTTCAAATGACCCTAAACATTCATCCAAATATTCACAACCTGTCAAAAAGGAAGTGTAATAAACTCATTATATTTAACCGAAGGCGCCAGGAAGTTTATACGAGTACAATGAAATTCGACAGTGCATTAGCCATGCAACCTACGAGAGTGCAATTAGGACCGTCGCTGACGTGACTATGGCCCAACGACTACGTGACGTGAAATCTCATCAGCTTAGGATGTTGCAAACAGCTGTTGTCGAGGAAGTACCCGGTATTGTATTTAAATGGCAAGTTTTGGAAGAACTGTCGTAAAGAACATTTACAGGATATTTGATTTGGTATTGTGAATTACTAATATAAGTCTGCACTGCATTACATTACATTGTATATGTCCTTTCTGTTACAGTAAAACGGTAACAAAGCCAAATCTATGCATGAACAACATTTTTTTTAAACCAAAATGCTACATTACTTTCCTTCTGTTTTAAATGAAAGAAGTTTGGCAGGATTGTATTGTTTGCAACTTTTAGTGAATAAAGAACAACTATGTAGTAAACACTGATAATCTAATTCCGTGACTACGTCCCCTGGGTAAGTGTAGAAAAGACGGGAAATAAAAATAACATATACCATAGGTAACACGAAATATAAAACCGAATGCGTAGATAAAAAGCGTTTTATTCCAGAAATTAAATTTATTTCAAAGAAAAGTTTTCGTAATGCAACTGTATTAAAGTTTATTTTGCTGTCAACTATACAATATACATTTATTTTCATGAACAACGGGGAGACGCTTAGCCTTCATCATACCTGATGTTAAGTAATAACAAGGCTGAAGGTGGAAGGGTGCCTCTTCCGGAATCTTCAACTCATCCACTGAGGAACTGGCTATCTTACAAGATATTACAAGATATTAATGTTCATATACCTTTAAGGTGAATCATGGCTGTAACTTTTTTTTCTGTATCTAACTGACATCTTTGTAATACCCATGTTTATGAATGAATAAATAATATGAATATGAATATGAATATGAATATGAATATGAATATGAATATGAATATGAATATGAATATGAATATGAATATGAATATGAATATGAATATGAATATGAATATGAATATGAATATGAATATGAATATGAATATGAATATGAATATGAATATGAATATGAATATGAATATGAATATGAATATGAATATGAATATGAATATGAATATGAATATGAATATGAATATGAATATGAATATGAATATGAATATGAATATGAATATGAATATGAATATGAATATGAATATGAATATGAATATGAATATCTTACCTCTAACTGCCGAAATACTACTATGCTGAAAACATTGTCGTTATGGCGCCAGACGGACACGCATAAGATGTTGGTAGTTAGCGGACTTACAACAATAGTCCTATCACCAAATAAAAGCATTAGCAAACCAGTATAATGTTAATGATTTTTTTTTCTACTGTCTATAAGCACAGGCTGTGGTTCAGTGGCCACAACAAGCAATATCCGAGGACACGTGAAAACTCAAACGTTCGCAGCACGTTCGGTCATTTCCTCCCGGTTCCTAGGTTGCGAATGAGGTGACTGTAAAATTACATATTTTAGGACATATTATGATATGTCTTCCATGCTGAACTGAGAGTGAAATAGAATGTAGCTGCTAGCTTTCCATTTCAGATAGTGAAATCTTATAGGGTTTTTGTTTACTTTTTATTCTTAATGAAGAGACCGGGGCTTTTGTCTTTTAAATGCATAGGTTATATTCGAAAACTAATATAGACTAGTATACGTACAACATCTAAGTAATGCATGGATGTGATACCAACATTGATCATACTATTGTAAATAGTGTAAGAGGAAAATATTCTAATATGAGTATGAGAAAATTTTCTTCTTTTATTAAATATATTTCAAGATTGTAGATTTGTGTTTGGCAACAACATGTTCCATTGTAAATGTTGTTGTTTCTGCTAAGGCTGATAAGTTTCTTGCGGCCGTTCTTCTTATCAGTTAAAAGATGTCCTGAATGGCTGGTAGGGAAAAAAATGTTGGACTATTCGAAAGTACTTATCTATAAGTCTATTTGAATAAAAATCTTTGATTTTGACTTTGACTTTGAAACCCAACCAATATCAAATGTGGAAACCCTTCCAGTATTCAGCGCACCGGTATGTCTGAGATGCGGTTTTCAGTGTAGCTTACAATTCTTTAAGTTGAAAACGCTACTACTACTCAGAGTGATAGATATAATACAATTACTGAATACTGGAAGGATTTTCATAAGAGCATTGAACCGGATTTCCAAAGGTCGTGGATTCGAGTACCTACCCTGAGAATTCACTTGTGGCGTAATTGATTTTTTCCAATATTTTTCTTTCCAAAATTCATCATAAGTATAAAAATAGCAAAATCATAAAAAAATACAAAATATTGTTTCTCAAAAAACAAGAGAAGCTTTGCACTTGAACACAGTAAGGACCTATTTTCATTTTATAGCTATAATACTTTTGAAGTTTGATCGGTTATTGGAAATTCATCTCCAAGTCAAAACTGTCCTAAAATTGACCACTACCATACACACCCTACTCTCAAACGGTGCTTGTTTAAATCGTGATTCGGCGCAGCCCTTGCAATGTGCATTTTTTTATTGAAAGACGACTGAGATACGATTATGACTAAAGGATAACTGAATTAACCTCCTGGTGTAAAGTCCAAACTGTCCTTAAACTTACCAGTATCATGTACACCCTATTCTCAAACGGTGCTTAATTCGGCGCGGCCCTTGCATTTCTAATATTCATGGGACATCGACCTGCCACCGGAAACGTCTGCGAGGAACCGGGAAGTGATCATTGTGCATATTTTTTTTAAATATCTATTTTCGTCACAGGATATTACGCTTTTTGGAGGTCGTTGGACTTTATAGCATAATGGTGAAAATAATTATTTGTTAGAACTGATATTCCGTGCTTTAAGACTTATATTATAAATGAATGAATATTATTACACTTTTTTTTTACTTTAACCTTTCAGGCCCGTGGTTATGAGACACAATGGATTTTACATTGTTGTCTGGACACCGGTATCATGCTGGTAAATTACGAGTTATTATGAAGCCTTATTAAGTCGCAAATTGAACAGATGTAAGGAGCAAAGCAATTAACACGTCAACAGAAATATTGACTACCATAGAAAAATATAATAAAATGCAATTAAGTACTAACAAAAAGTTAATGACTTCATAGCAATGCTTCGAAAGCCAGGTTGAAACAAGGACAATATATAATAAAGGCGAGGCCTCAGCAGAACGGCGATAGAATGTCAACAAAACTAATTGTTTCAACTAACTGTTTTCATCAAATTGGTTTTTTATAGTTGGCAGGGTGATCACTTTACTTCCAATGTTTTTATTTCATTCACGTATCGCATACGCCACAACATTGCAGCCTCAGCCTAAAATTGTTTTTTAGTTATTTTTTTTTTGTGAACGAACGTGGAGACACTTAGCCTTAATCATACCTGATGTTAAGTATTGATAAGGCTGAAGATGGAAGCAAGCCTCTCCCGGAATCCTCAGCTATCGAGGAACTGGCTATCTTATCTCGAACTGCCGGAACACAAGAATGCTGAAAACATTGTTGTTATGGCGTCAAACTTAGATAAGATGGTGGTAGCTAGCCAGGCGGTCTTACAACAAGTCCTACCACAAACCAAACCGAATACAATATGTACCCCCGCTGGGAATCGAACCCGGGACCCCTGGGTCAGATACCGGTGGTTGTACCATTATACCACAGAGACGGTTAAAATATGCTGCTGTATCAATTCATCAATGGAAATAATATAAAAGATGTAAAGCTGCCAGGTGAACCGGAATCGGTGACTACGGTCACTTATAATGAAATGAAGAACTAGGAAGGTGTAGAAATCTATTTAAATGAAGCTACTTTAAAATCGTATAGGAAATCAATTATCGATTACGAACACAACGATTACATTGACCAACAGACCTTACTTGATTGATTTGAAATTGATCTCATCGTTTTGGACAGTTTCCTGTCGATCTTGCCCAATGGGTTTCGATTTCTTCGTAATAAGTAACACTGAGATACACTTCCTTTAAATTTCTATTAAGCGGATAGAAAACATGGCGTTGATCCCTTGTTAAAATTAACGAACGAATTAATTTTAACATTTACATACACAATAGCACTAAAAGTTTCTCAAGAGAAACAGAAAATAGAGGAAGTTGTACATATTTGGAATACTGCAGATCTATTATAGTATGTACTTTTGTTTCTAAATGCCAAATTAACCCCTAAGTTGAGAACAGTACCTAGGTATAAATATTTGAATAAAGTAGGCGCCAGGAAAGGTGCTGGATGTCTACTCTCTTAGCCCGAAACCCGTAGTTTCGGCCTAAGTTACGGAAGTTTCCTACTCCGTATTACCTACGGACAGCTTATTAGTTCGGAGCCCCGTACAAAAAATTAATGAGAATACATTTTGACATTGTCCCTACCCTCAATGTGTTTGTGCCGTTTGTCCAAAACTAGTACATCCGAAATCAATAGAGAGTAGGCTCCGTCCGTAGTTTCGGGAAACTTATTACTTAGCTTAGTCAACGGCCTTAGAGAGTAGGCCTGCTGAAAAACGGGAATTAAATAAATCATTAAAATCATAACTTAATAAACACTTAATATAAATCTAAATACAAAGTAAGTAATAAATATGCGTAAATATTTTGCTCCAATGAAGCAGCTCAATAACGTGATAATTGAAATCATTTACTAAATCAAATAAATTCACTATACCAAGAAAATAACGATCAAAGACGCTCATTAAGCAAACTAGATCGATATTATAGATCGTGATGAATAAATCATCTGTATTAACTAGTTGGTGAATGAAATCCATTGTGTGGGATGCGCAGGCGACGCTGACGTCATCCAGTGTTGCCATATTTAGAGATGTTTATATCATTAGTAGATTTATTGTATTTTCAAGTCAAAATTATATTGAATGTTAAGTAACTGATTTTTATAGTCTTACTCAAATTGGCATTTAATGCCCTTTTAAAGTTTTATTTGAGTGTTAATGAACTATTAATAAAAAGCTGTTGGTGGGAAAAACAATTCAAGTAATAACTTGTTTTTTTATTAATAATTTGGCTTCATTCCATATCAAGATTAAAAAGCTTAGAGTGATAATAAGTTCGCTTTCAAGTTTGAATGCTGGTTCAGCATTGTTGGACATAGAGTAGTTACGTAGGTACATATTATACTATTAGACCATTGTCACAGATAAATCTAGAAGGTAATAAATATGAAATTGAAGTATGTGTGGATGAGTTTATTTGGGTTTTTTATTTAAGAGTCCATAATAATAAAAGTTGGGGACGGAAAAGAATGCCTCTAGGCAAAAACGGGATAAAAATTATTGCTGTGCAAAAGCGAGGTTTCTCCGAGCGCAGCTTTTGAGGTGTAATTGATTTGTTTATCACCTAAAAGCTGCGCTACGAGGCAAATGCAAGATTGAAGCAGTGTGAAAAATGAACATCGCACCACTTTTTATTGTCCTTTTTACGCTAAAATATTGTCATACTCTCGCATAACGATAAAGCTCTCGCATAACGATAAAGCTATTTTAAATACCTACTGTCACCCCTACCTCCTTTCTCACTTTAGTAAAAACTAATATCAAAAGCCGGTTCGCACTTGACTTCTTTTTAACGCTCTTCAAGTTTGAATGCGAGACCGCAATGCAATCCAGAATGGAATGTTTGAAGTGTGAAGATATTGAGGTTTTTCACGCTTCAACCTGTAATTGGGTAGAATACCTACTAAGTATATGATATTTAATATGTTTTCTTATGATCGATATTATTTTGGGCTGTGCATTCCATTCGCGCTTAGGTGTGCAAGGGTTGGCAAAAGTATTCATGAGTTGTAACAGTTTTTTCAGTCTTTAGTCTTTCATATTGAGAATTACGCTTATTCATAATTTAAGAGGCCTTAAATAAAATATTATAATTTAATAGGTCTCGTAAACATTTTTTTACGAATTTTCTTCTATTCAAAATTATGATAATATACATAAAATTCATAAAAGGATAAATACATGAAAGAGAAAGGAGTGAACAGGAGTTAACGGCTGATAGAGAGAATGTACTGACCCCAAATAGAATAAAATAGGAATCATGACATACCTATCTAAATGATTTTGAAGTTCCAAAATGATTTGAAATAAATGATTATTAAAGATTGCAAAATAAATTGAGTTTATAAAATCGGCAGCCCTAAATGCAGTTGACTCTGCATTCTCTTTTTCAGTTTTTAAGTTTAACCATCAGGTTCGGTCGAAAAATCTCGACATATTTTGAAGGTTTTCAAACTATCTAAGGAATTGCATGCACTTACACTGTAGTTCGTTAACCAAACAACTTATGTTATAAGTAATATTAATAGCAGTTGTGAGCACCGCCATATGATTTAATATTCATATTCTTAAATAATCCAATTTAAAAAAATATATACGTGTCCTTTCTTCCACAAGATCGAGTCTGACTTAAAATCAAATCATGATTGGTTTAGCCGTAAATATTTAACACCATTTACACTTAGAACACTTAAAGGAAGAAAGATGAAATTACAAATTTTATCAGTTGCAAGCGTGATGTGACATTTACCTAACATAATATTTTTTAAATTCAATTGATAGTTCCAGATCTATGCTAGTTTAGACAAAGAAACTGTACCTACACCTTTATTATATTAGTGCGTAAATATTTATCAAGACAAGCGGTTTCCCAAGTTTGATTTCAAAGACCACCAACAAACCGTAAACTCTTAATGTGACAATTAAAATGACAATACATCAGGAGAAAGTCGACTCCGAAAATGGTAATCAGATCCTAGCCCATTGTGACTCGCTTAATGACACTATTCCGAAGCGAAGTGGTCCATACAAACACAGTAGCCCCCCAAAAAAGGACACAATATCGTGTCGATTTGAGTCTCGACAAAAAGCAACCGTATCTTGCTTAATTGTCTTAGCCGTTTTTGGTAGTTTTCAAATCGAGAAAACTACCAAAAACGGCACGCTGACTCAGACGCCTACGCTCGTGATTCTAACACCTGATTACTGTTTAAAAGGAAGTTTTTAGTCTTTTTTGATGTTTTAACTTTTAATTAAGTTAAGTAACGGTCTACAAAGGAAATTTTAGTAGAGGCGAATTTAGCCTTTGATCCTTTAAATCTTGATATCTTTTATTATAACTTGAGTTTCGAAAACACTTCGTCTTTTGCTTTCCTTTTTTTACAATAAGTGGGTTCTGTTTGTTATGTTGGCTGACTCGACAGTGCAGTGGGCACTTACTTTCATTGGGTCGTAGCTTCAATCCCAATCGTAAACAAGTATTCCTGGCATAAAAAATTGTGTTTGTTTCACAACACAATCTTTATCCCACGAATAAAAATACCAGTCATATGTTATTATGTGAATATTTGTAATAGTTTTGTTGGTTTTAAAGAACGTAGACTAATACTAGAGTCTTGAGTTTTGAAATATAAATCGTTTTATTATGTTCTCAACTAACTCTGAAACCTAAGATTTTTAATTTAAAAATATATCTTGTCAACTCCAAAAGCTATTGCAATCATAAAACTGTACTAGGATATTTTTACTAGAAATTAATCAATGCGATCCGATTTCTAGTAGTTTCTATCATTTACATAGTATTATACATAACTAAATAAAAAAAAGAAGTACATAAAAATGTTACTTCTAAGTTTTGAAGACCATTATCCACATAAGTTCGTAGGGGAGACCGAGGAGGGTAGTGACAGAGGATAGTTGTGACGCTTGCGATTTCTCGGTATCGGTGACAATTAGCGAGCTGGCAAAGTCGCACATTTATTGTTTTCTAGACCACCATTTTCATTCAGTACGCGCCGACGGCTCACGAGGAGCTGCTGAGTTACTGTGACGCTGTCGTCAAAAAAACTACCAAAAGTAACTTTTTGATCATATCTTTCTTATTCTGTCTTTTGATATGTATTACGATAGCGTTAGTGTAATATTTTTTTTAATTTGCATCGGCTCTTCAAGATTCAGAGCAACTTATAATTTTATTGAGTTCGCTTTCGGTTACGAGGTTGTAAATTATTATTCTGGCACACTCACGATTTTTCGCACCTAGGAGAGTTGTGACAGGCTGTCACAACTCTCCTATTTAATTTCCCAACAAGTGTTATTGCTATTTTGTATGAATTCGCATGCTCCATTGCTTTTTTATTGAAAGAGCCCGCTCCAAATATTTCAGTTGATATAATTGAGAACGACGTTGTTCTTGGGGAAGGTCTTCTAGACCTTCCAAAGAACCCAAAGAAATCAGACCGAGCACGTTGGATTTGAATAATGTGATTCCTCCTGGTATGACAGGCGACAATTCTAAAGAGCCTGCAAATATTGAACCTGTTGCCTCCACATCCACTATTCGTAGTCCACTTGCCACTCAATCTAATATATTTTTGCCGGAAACAATAAGGGCGTTGCGTAAAGCTCCGCCAAGAGAAGACACCCAACAGAATAGACGCAAGATTAAGTCTGCTAACAGATACACCAGTTAAAGATGAAATGGCGGCCATAGAGGAAAATAGAAAGGCGAAGAACGTGAAGAAGTGCGTTTTTACTGAAGAAAAAACTAAGAAACCAAAGGGGAAAAAACCAAAGAAGAAAACAATGACAAAGAATATCCAGGACGAAGAAGAGGACGATGATGACGGCACAGAAAATTAATGTTTTTGTTTATGTTGCCTCGAGCCCTTTGCCAATAGCATTCATCAATAATAATGTCATTTAACTAGGCCAAGATGATGATTAAAGGTGTTTTGTGATTACTTGTTCTTTTTTACTCTACCAAAAGTACCGTTACATTCCAAATACTAAAGTGTCACAACTCGCCTCGAGCGCTGTCACAACTTACCTTGGTACTAGGAGAGTTGTGACACG
The DNA here is from genome assembly GCA_910589605.1 of Chrysoteuchia culmella. Taxonomy (NCBI): domain Eukaryota; kingdom Metazoa; phylum Arthropoda; class Insecta; order Lepidoptera; family Crambidae; genus Chrysoteuchia; species Chrysoteuchia culmella. Next base: position 18,502,502 of record OU342653.1, read on the forward strand.
GGGAGTTGCTTTGGTTTTTGTGAATTTTCTCAGAAATCTTATTACTTTTGTTTATTTTTGTATTTGCACCAAATAGAGAACAGAACTAGCTTTGTACAGATGTAAGGTTTGAAGATGTAGGTCAATTTTTAGCAGAGATATGCGAGTGCAAGCAAAAAGTGTCACAACCCTCCTCGGTCTCCCCTACTTTGTTTGTACAGTAGGTGAACTTCCCAGTTGACCAGTACATAAAGTCTATTTAGGAAACGTTATTTTAAAAAAAAATGACTTATATAAACCGTTTATATCACAAATAATAGAACATTACTAGGTATTACATTTGAATCATAAATTATTTCTTAATCCTTATTACTTGTCGAATTAACGTTTCCCGAAAAAACTCTACTGGTAAACCGGGAATTCCCCCGATTGTACCATGCGTACTAAAATATTAAAAATAGAATAAACTAAAGGTGATTGCCCACAGACCACCCAAGCACCGGCAATCTGCGAGGAAGTCCGGTGGATCAACAATAACCTACGTGAGGATACTTTGTGCTATTATTTATTACTGCTTGCTATTCGCCAAATGCTTGGCGAATATTTGTTATCTTATCATCGATAGTTACGATCGAGTGTTTACGTGCTCTTCCTGTGACTACTCGTGTTAGATTCGAGACGTCTAGTTTTGTGATAAAAAACCTATTTTAACCTATTAGTATGGTGGAATGTTGGTGTTAGTTAGGATTATTTGGATATAGTTTATTGCAGAATTTACATTTCATTTGGAAAAAACTCGAAAAAATTTACTAAATATAGTTTCGCTAATTAGCACACTATTTAAAGATGTATTAGGTAAGATAAATTTTAAATATAAAAATATTGGAAATATTAACATCATGGGTCATGGGTTCGATTCCCATCTGAGAATTCACTTGTGGCCGAGTTAATGTTTCCAATATTTTTATATTTTAATATGACCTTTCATGGGTCATGGGTTCGATTCCCATCTGAGAATTCACTTGTGGCCGAGTTAATATTTCCAATATTTTTATATTTAAAATTTATCATATATACTTATGATAAATTTTAAAATAGCATTGAAAAATGCAAAAATTCAAAAAAAAAAAAAATGTATTAGGTATTTTTATCAGTAATGATTTCTGGTCGAAGAACCGTCTCTTTGCAAGAACCGATTGATTGTAGGTATATAGTCGAGAGTATTTATAAACTGGCGAAATCGTTGAAACAGTCAATTGGATTTGCAAAAGAACGGATGATTATATTTCGATTAATTTAACCTCTAAGTATTATAAAGGTTTTCTTTGATATACGCGGGTGAAACCGCGAGCGTCCGCTAGTGTTCAGTAATGTTCACTGCTGTCGGTTCAGAGCATTTCGGTACCGAAATAAAATTTCGGTTAAATAGCGGTATCATAAGTAAGGGTTGTCATATTTCGGTACCGCTATATTTCGGTTGTTTTATACCGAAATTATTTTTTTCGGTATTTCAAGTAAGGGTAGAATATATCGGTACCGCTATATTAACCGGTAACCGAAATTTAACAACCGCAATCAATCCCTGGATAGAAGTAGCCTATGTTTTAATCCCGGCTATCTTCTATCTATGTGCTAAGTTTCATCCAAATCGGTTATGTAGTTTTTGCGTGAAAGAGTATCTTACATCCAAACATCTGAACATCAAACCAAACATCGTCACACACTTTCGCATTTGTAATATTAGTAGGAAGTAGGATTAGTAGGAAGTAGGGTTTTATTTCTTGGAATGTTCTAGTCCAGTATATTGTTGTCGCAGCTAAATGAGGTCTTACTGATGCACGTGGCACCCTGGAAAAGCCAAGGCACTGAACTTGAAAACCTCCACCTTCGTTTTTTGAAGTTGGTTAAAAATGAAGATCGTACCTGACTAACGAATAGACTTATTACTTACTTACTACTTAGGGATAAAAATATATCTATTCGTGTAAATGTCCATTCACGCAAGCGTCCATTCGCGCTAATGTCCATTCGCGTAAGTGTCCATTCGCGCATAATGTCTTTCACGCAAATGTCTTTCGCGCATATGGATTCGCGCACGTTCCCTGATCCCTATAAATACACTTGATTATTTACAAAAAATCTGTTCTTGACATACGAGTATATAACACATAGGTAATCTTCATTAAAATCATAATATAATTCATATAAAAATATTTCCCACCTCGCACATTGGTATCATTGCAATATCTACTCTACTTTTGACTTTGACGACCTAACCCCACCTTCTGCGCCAGAGGTCCCGGGTTCGATCCCCGGACAAGACAAATATTTGTGTGCATGAACATGTCTCTTTGTCTTGGTCTGGGTGTGTAATATGTATATTATGTATGTATTTACAAAAAAAAAATATAAGTATGTTTATCCGTTATCTAGTACACAAGTTCTTCATGATACTTAACGTGGGCTAGATAATTGGTGTGATTGTATGGAAATACTTATATTTATTTACTTTTCATTCTTTCTTTCTTCAGATATCAAATGCCAAACCATTATCAATTGCATAGCAATACTTTCCAACAATGCAAAGCTTCCACATTTCCTCTAACCATTTCGCAAGATATTCTGAATTGCTTTCACAGAGTAAACACATCAGGTCAATAATACACTGCACAATGTATTCTGGATCTCCCGGGAAATCACTCGAGCACTATCCCGGTTCCAACTTTGCTACAGGACCGGGAATCTATAGTTTCGGGTTTAAAACGGTTTTAAAGACTTACATTTGGTTGATGGCTTAAAGTTATCAGTTACATGGACAGGTTTTTTTGTGATAATGTATACAAGGAAGCGGAGTAATTTTTGGATTTTTAATAATATTTTTTTGTGGTTTGTTAGTTTACTTTTTGACCTAATTTTGTTGTGCTGAATTTATTGTTCAGTTGAAGCAGATTTTTGAAAATAAGATTTCTCTTTTATAAAGTTAAGAAGAAGCTTGATTGGGAAGATGCTTTTAATACGAATGTATAAAATACATATTTTTTTATAATTGAAGAGAATGACATTTATTTCTTTTAGAGTTGCGTCAGCATTGACAAATTTATTTAAGCTGTACGGAAACATTTCTACGTATTAAAGATACAGTAAAGGTTATATTATGGATTAACCGACAATTGTAATTTTTTTAGATAAAAATTTCGTGTAAATAATTTGTAAGAAAAGCAAACGCATGATTGATCTAGGCTGTGAAGTGTCGTGGCAGCCCCACTAGCCTCCGAGTTTTCCACTTTTCTGTAATTATAGTAAAACTAGTTTCCACTCGCGGTTAGACAGGCGTGGTTCCCGTTCCCGTGGGAATATCCGGATAAAAAATAACCTATGTCACTCTCTGTCTTTGCAACTAACTCTATGCCAAAAATTAAGTCGATTGGTTGCTTATTTAAGGGTGTCAAGAAATGACAAACAAACACACTTTCGCATTCATAATATTAATATAGTTAAGATAGTGAGGATTAAGATAGTTTTAAAGGATTTTTAGTTACCCAATTGTAATTCCAAGTTGAATATGTCTAAGTAATTTGTAAGGAAAACAAACGCATGACTGATCTAGGCCGCTGTGACGTGCCAGCCCCACCATAGTAGGCCTTCGCCCCACTAGCCTCCGAGTTTCCCACTTTTCTGTGGCGAGTGAAGTTGGCCGCAAGTGGGCGGGTCGAGGGGCGGGAGGTGTGGCGGCTCAGTGCGCGGCAAACCGTCGCAATGAGTGCGTCCTCGCGTCACTCGCACACTTTCCCGCGCCCGCGTCGATTCAAATTTCGAAACTGGAACTTCTCTGACATTTCGTCAAGTTCCATTCTTTGATTGTTATGAAACAGAAAATGGCGTTTACCAATTAAAAAGAGGGAATTTTATTATTTACTAACGTTGACAAACGCGTATCCAATCAAACAGGTGAGCAGAACGCATCTATAATAAAGCGACTGACCTTTACCTACACTATTTGTCTCCACTCATGATTTATTCATGACTCCTGTACAGGCTTTTTGCAGCGTAAAGCGCTTATAACTACTTAGAACGTCGATTATTTGCGGTTAAGGAAACAAAATTTAGTGTAACTTAGGCTTTAAGGGTTGGGAATAAGGGTCAACATTGTTGGTTTTGTCGGTACGTTAGGTTGGTATCACGTACGTAAGGTCGATATTATAATTGGCGCCACATTGTTCTGGCGCAATTTGATCGCGGGAGCGGCAGGCATGCGTTCGGTTACAAAAACCGATACGTGCGACGAACGTATCGATAGATTACGGTTTTTACAGGCACCTCACTAGCCCGAACAACATTGTTCGCCGGACGTCAATTAGGGATAATGATGAGCAATGTTTTAAAGCCGGTTGATATCTCGATTGTCTCTGATTCGAAAATCTACAAAAGTAGCGGTGATTTTCGTTTTTTTTTTTTAAGATAATTTTTTATCAGATGTTACCATTTCTAAAAGAAATGCGTTTCCACTACAGACCTATATCAGGATAGACGAAAAGAGCTCTTCAAAATGTATGAGAACCTAGCGTGTCGAATTTTTCGTACCTAAGAGGTGTCACGAGCGAGATTTAGTGATGTGTAAATGTTATTGACGAGCTCTTTCAAGAAAGCACTGCACATTTAACCATTTTTGATTCTGAGTGACGCGTGTTTTCATGGCAATGGTCTCAAGCGGACTGACCTAGGTCGTAAAACTTTGACCCGATGTGGATCGAACTCTTGGCACGCAAGCCAGGTACACTTTGACCGTCTGACTCGACATAGGTCTGTGGTTTCCATCTTTAGCCTTATGCCTTATCATTACTTAGATAGGTAACACCAGGTGCCTATGATGAAGGCTAAGCGATCCCCCTTGTTCATAAAATAAAACGTTGATAAAAAGGTGCTGCGTTACTGTCCATGTTTATGGGTCTTGTCGAATATTGAATATGGTAAAAAGTTCTACTTGGATTTTATTGCGTACCTACGAGAGTGAATCATATAGTTCTTAGAATTGCCAATCACTCAAACCCCGACCGGACACCGGTGTCCTCTCTGAATTTCAGCCGAAACCCATAATTTTCTAATAGTTAGAGTTTAGTCTTGTGTGAACATCTTGATTTCAGAATCGAACCTGATAAATATACTCCAATCTGTGATAAAAATTATAATCTACTCTTTGGTTTGAAGTGACATTTGACATTATTGAAAATCGTGAATTTTTTTGGGGTTGTTTTTTTTCTTTGTGTTTTTGCTATTTCTAACCACATAAAACAAATATACTGTTGATGTTATAGTTTTTTTAGTTTATTATCTGAACATGGTTAAAATATTCATCAATCTAATACAGTTTACAGATTGAAAAAATATGGTATGTACGGTAACTTATAAAATTTTATAGAAAAGTAGTATTTTAGGTAAATGGTTTTTTTGGCATGTCATTAGTATGGCCCGATATCGCCCGGGGTATGAATAGTCAGAATGTCAAAAAATCAAATGTCAAATGTCACTTGGTATAATGCTTCTCTAACCTTTTAATTCCTTTGGGAAAAAACCGCAGCCATTACCGCGTCATTGTCGTGAAATCTTGTTCCATAAACATGATTTTCAATGAGTGAAAAGCTCTAGGTGTTAAGCCGGTGAATATGGCGGGTTATCTTAAATTTCAAAGCAATACTTACGGATTGCCGTGAGTGCAACATCGGAGCGATGACCATGGTGAAGCAAGACACAAAAGTTTTTATGAAAATTGATTAGAAACTACCAAATCAAAACTGTAGGGTCTCTGCAGGTTATTTTAGAGAGTCATCAAATACCATTTTTTCCGATCTCACCCATTCCGAATCACACAAAATAAAAATAAATAACTTTCACAAAAATAAAATAGTGTATCAATTATTACTTTTTTATTTTGCATTTATAATGCCATTTTTGTGATAAATATTATAATAAATAATACAAAACAATATACAAGAAAAAAACAACTTTTCTCATGTCGCCCTGACGGGATTGGAACCCGCTTCCTTAGGAATCCGGCCCAATGCACTAACTAATAATGCTACAGAGACCTCTATGAGGACACGTCGATTAATATTTATCAGTGTATCCATTTCCAAGAACTTTTTGATTTGCCCTCGTATGTGTCTAAAGTGTGAAATTCCCTACTATTTCTAGAAATGATGGGGTTAATATCTGATAGGCCTTCGATAGCTGTTTTTTTTAATTAGTAATAGGTACTTAGAATAGCCTACCTTTAAAATCTTAATTATTTTCTTCTTGGTAATTTTTAAGTAGTATTTGCGTGAAATATCTATTATCTAAACTCATATTTGAACGCAGAGTTATTGCAATGTTCCAGTACTTAATGTTGATGAAAAGTCGGAGCTTGAATTTGAATATTACAACCACCTTACAACATTACTTTGATATTGTTCAAACAGCTCTAAGCACAGATAAAAAGGTGAGACCTTTTTTGTAATTATATCGAGACAGATAACTGACGATTGCTGGGAAATGAGTGGCGAAGGGTCGAGAAGCCGGCCCAAGAAAAATTCACAAAACAGAAAATACTACCCTAACATGTAAAATACAATACTTTGTTCAATTTGCAACTGCCTAGCATCCACGTATACTGAACTAATAGTTGAAATTAATTAATGACATAATAGGCGTGAGCTAGGAGAGGCCTATGTCCAGCAGTGGACGTCCACAGGTTGATGATGGATGGATGAATGTCATAATTATTGTGATCTGCATGGTGGATCGTTGGGGTGGAATTTCTAAAAGGGAAGCCGACGGGAATCGATATGGACCTTTCGCGACTGGTACCCACCGAGCGTTAAGATACAAGCCACTATAAAAATATCTGCTTACTTTTGAAACAAATACTGATCCTTCGTTCTGGATACTTCCACATAATACCTATCTTTACTTTATTTTCACTAACCTAAACAACAAAAATACTAAAATGCACAGAAATCACCAACTTAAATTATTTATCTGTGCGATTTGGTATCTAGTACTTAGAAGGATTGTAATGGGACGTCTTAATATTATTTTGTGTCCCAATTTATTATATTAATTAGATTGTAATAAACAAGAATGACAACATTTACTAAGGCAAAGTGAATCAGAGTCATTTATATGTTTAAATATTGCGGAAAATCGGAATGACTACCTTACCTATAAATATTAAGTTCGCTTCGATTTTCCTCATCCTTTACTTTCTTTAATATACGTTTTATACGCATTTCAACCACAGTGCACCAATTTTTAGACCACCATTTTAGTGAAATATTTTTACAATTCAATCCTTTAGAATGTAAATTTAATTTAATACATAAAACTGATTCGATATCTGCATTCTATCTATCTGGAAATCTAAAAAACCATAAAATATCACGCAATTTGGAAAATGTTTTTTTATTTCTTATCATCAATTTTAAATAGGAAAATAAGTAACACAAGTGAATTCGAACCAACGACCTTTGGATATCCGGGCCAATGCTTTAACCACTGAGCTACCGAGACTTGCGGACCACCATCGAAATTCTCCAATAATTTTATATTTTCAATACGCTGTAGGCCAGCGTTGTCACATCAATGCTAGGAATATCCATGCATTCGAAAGAAACAACTTTTCAGAAGTTTAACGATCGATTAAAATGTAACAGCCAATAATTTATGATTTCGATCGTTTTGATCGTTTTATTTCATTTAACAGCAGGCGCAAAATTTTAAGATGTGCCTACGATCTCCAGATAATAAACAAAAAGACAAAGAATTCAATATTGATAATGATAATAAGTACCTATACAAGAAAAAATTTCAAGTGAGTAATTACGAGTATATAACTACTGAAGTGTGAGCAAACTTTATTTAAGTACCAAAATACCGTTCATCACAGAAAAATCTCAGTTAAACCAATGGTTAGATTGTAAGATCAGTACTTCTAGACCAGGGAAAGATCTGTGCCATGCTACTGCTCGATTTCTCACGTGCTTTCGACACTATAAATACTGGTTTACTATTGTCAAAACTAGCTTACTATGGCGTCGATACTAGAACGGTCAAATGGTTCAGTAGTTACCTGTCACAACGGAGTCAATATGTGGAGTTGTCTGAGGCCAATGGGAGCAAAAACTACTCAGCACCCCTTCCTGTGACGCGTGGAGTCCCACAGGGCTCAATCTTGGGGCCAATCCTCTACATCTTGTATAGTGCCGACATCACTACAAACATAAAAAATTGCCATCACCAACTTTATGCAGATGACCTACAATTGTATCTATCTTTCCAACCGTCCGAATATGCTGCAGCTGAGGTACAACTGAACGAGGATCTGGCTCGGATTGCTACCTGGTGCAAATCAAACTGCCTAACACTGAACCCCACAAAATCCAAGTTGATTATGTTTGGCACTACGAAGAAACTAACTAATTTCAAAAATCATAATATATCTCTTAACATCTCTCTAAATGGGGAAACTATTGAGTGTGTTCAGAAGGTCAGAAATCTGGGGCTTGTTATGGACAGCAGCCTCAACTTCGAGGCTCATGTGACTGAATGTGTTCGCAACAGTTTGTATAAACTAAAATTACTTTATAGGATTAGGCTGTACCTAAGCGAAAATCTCAGAATTAGATTATGCGAGACACTAGTGCTATCAAATTTGAACTACTGTGACACAGTCTATGGCCCATGTTTGCTGGCTAGGACCAAGCGACTCATCCAGCGTGTCCAAAATTCTTGTGCCAGATTTTGCTTTCACATACCACCTCGTTCTCATGTTACTCCTTTCCTTAACACCGCTAATCTGCTAAAGATGGAGGCTCGCAGAAAGCTTCATCTTGCTGGTCTTATGTTCGATATAATCAATTCAAAGAAGCCGAAGTACCTGTATGACAAACTAGTCTGGGCGGCTCAGCGTAAACTTTACCCAAAAAGAGCTTGTACTTTCACCTTCTTGACCCCCAAACATCGCTCCATGGCCTTTCGAGGGTCATTTAGATATGCTGCTTCACGGTGTTGGAACGATCTCCCGCCGCCGATGCGTGAACTAAAATCGAAAGAAACACTGAAAAAGCACTTAAAAAAACACTTCTTAGCATTGCAAAATACAGAATGGTCACGCATACCTTAGGTGTTTTCACTTCGCACTTAGCGTTACGGGGATCGCACCCGATGAGGCCGCAATACTTTTTCCTGAGCATGGGGCATATCTTTACGAACTGGATGAACATTTGCTCAGTACTAAAAATCGCTGGACATAAACGCTTTGGTATTGCAACAACCACATGGCATTATTTATATTTTTACATAAATACAAAACGTGGCGCATTTGACGTGGAAGGAAGTGAGGTGGAGGCGATGACATTGACATATTTGTCTATCAATCTGTCCCGTCTGCCAACCAATCACCGACTGTCGTTTCTTCGACTCATCGGCAAACAACAGTGCACATAATGCCATAATATTATATTTTTATTTATCTACCTGTATGACTTTTTATATTTATACATTTTATTGCTTTATATTTTTATTTAAAAATTTTGTTATTTATCTATTATTATTTTATTTGTTTTTGACTGTCTGTGTCCTTTGTAAACCCCGTCAGAATAACAGCGCTACTGGGTCACTTTGCACATCTATTAGTGGCTCAGTAGCATTATGCTGAGACGGGGTATTTATTGGCCCTGCACGCTTAATTCGTTTTTCATTTAAATGTTAATATTGTAGCTCCTTGTATTGTTGTGTGTGTGTGTGTATCTTCTGTGTGTATGTGGCTAATAAATGTTTTTTCTTTCTTTCTTTCTTTCTTTCTTTCTTCTAGAAAACAAAAATTATCTGATATTAAAGAACTATAAGAAAAACACGAGAAATCAATAACGTGAAAACAGTAACCAAAAAGTATTTCAATTGTTTAAACCAGTAGACTAAACATAGTATTTTAACCAATCTAATATTAAAGCAATATTGTCAAAAATATGACCATTCAATAATGACACCACAAGAATTCCAAGAAGAATTTTAAGTAGTGAGTTACTTGAAATTGAACTTACAAGAAAACTATATATTTTCAGAACTACATGTACTAAAATATACATGCATATTCGTAACAGCAAACCACAGACAAAGCAAAAGCAAATCTCAGTTAAGCCAATAGACAAAATAATTGGAATTCTCGTCGGCGACGTCTCTATCTAACGAATTTCTAATTTATAGCGTGCGATAGCGCACACCCGGCTCTAAATCGTGCGTGCGCACATCTAATCGGCGGTGGCGGTATCTCGCGGCACCTTTGCAAACTACGATGTAGAAGCCGCCGCGGCGCCAATATTTCTATTCGGGTTTGAATCTGTGCAAGCGCTTGGTGTTGATAAGTGTTGTGTATTGCACCATGCGGTTTTCATAGGTTGTTGACTTGCAAGATCAGATTGCGGTATCGGTAGTGTTGGCATTATAATTTGTTTTAGAAGTAAAAATAGCTATGGCTAAAAAGTTTTATGAAATCTTTAGATATTTTACCTTATCTAAGAAATTCACTTTTCGATTAACAATACGGGATGTCTCTGATTTCGTCCGAGTGGAGAATCTATGTATGTTTTATTAATTCGTATCTAATTATTTTATTGATAAAATTGTACAGACCAGGATTAAATTGAATAAATCCACACCCTTTTTAAATAATAGTATCATTAGGGAAGTTCCTTAACGATTCTATTTAGAAAAGTTGTTATTCCATCTATCAGCAAAATCTCGAACCTATTTAATCAGCAAATACCAGGTAAGCCATAAAAAGTAGCTGATAAAATAAATATTTTGCTGATCAATTAATTCCTGCTAGAAAACAACATTATAAATTACAGGCAAAATCATGTCGAAATCAGACTTTGCGACTCGGAAGCTCGAATAAATCACTAAAGACATTTAAACTACAAACCTGCTTGCGAATTTTAAAAGCTTCTTTCTGCTCCCATCTCAAAGGAAAAAGCAACCTAAGGTCCAGGTATTAAGTCTCAATTCACGTCCATACTTATGCAGATGATGTACAAAATATGTTATATTCTCTTTAAACACGTGTTGTTGCAATGCAAAGTAATGCCGGCTTTTATGATGCCGAATCACGAACTGGTTTATTTAAAGCAATATGTGTTTTGATTTAATGCAGTTTGGGTTCACAATTAAAAAAAATATTTTTGAAGAATATTAGGATGGCGCCTCATTTTAAGAAAGGACAGTCGTATAAACTTTATGAGTTGAAAAAAGACCCATAAGCCAATGTAGTAATCTGGTTGGAAACATAGTCACTCACTGCATCAATTTCCTATGAAATACTCAGTCACTTACAGAATGAATTTCCTATGAAATACTGGTGTGGCTAAAAATAACATCACATATTTTAGGTAATAACCTTAGCAAAAAGAACTTATATCACATCTCAATATTTTTGAGGAGCATTCTTCGAAAAAACAAAACCAGTAGAATATCTGGAAAGGAAAATATTTCACAAATATCAGTATTCAAATAACTCGTGGCTACAACCGCCAGAATTTTACGAGAACCAATAAAAAACAATATTATCATAAATCATAACATCACACTATAACTTGAATGAAAAACAAAATAGTGGTGTACACCTTACTATGAAATGGCGTTCCGATATCGATTACTTTGTCGCAGGTTGGCACGGTGTCGATAAATTGCCCTGTCGACACCGCGCAGGCGCACAACTAACGAACTGATGCGCACAAGCCTTTCATTAAGAATTTCGATTACATTCCGCGGTGTATGTGTATTAATGACTTTTATAAAGAAATTGCGTTGGTCGTACAGTAAAGCTTGTATAAAAATAAAAATACCTCACCTCTCCGCGCGGAAAATGAATATTTGTTATATGTACCTGTAAAAGAAAAATAATTTATTTAGCACATTTTGAGAGCAATTATTGCAATTCATTTAAATAACACCACCAATATTTTGTACCGAAAATAATTGAATATGAAATAAAAAGTTATGTTTACACTCATAACTTTTTACGAGTATTTACAATGTTCCAATACCAATCAATTTAAGTTTTCAATAAACTCAAATGTAGGTAGCGTGTAATTACAGTCAAATAAAAACAATTAAGTGTCAGCAGTCATTTTTATTGTGTTATTACACCGTCCGTCGAGAGAAAATAGCCGCTTATCAAGGGAAGTTTTGGCGGGAACATCAGCAGCCGGCGCGGTGGGTTTGATGTTTTCGCGTAAAGTAAACGTGACGCTCACCGCAATCGTAATTGTTTTTTGTAGTGCTGGCCTTGATTATCGATACTTTGATGTTATCGATAAAATTGTTTCAATTTAAGTTGCAGTACCCAAATAAATCGATTGTTAATATTTCCAAACAATTTGGGTGTTATTATAACTGATACTCGTATATCAATAACCAAATTGTTATTTGGCAAAAAACTTTTATAAACCTTATTTCTACGCTGAAGTCGATATACAAAAACTAGTCGTTTGTATAAGGGAAGGCCAGGTCAATTTCTACTAAATATTTACTACCTAATTAAATTACATATCAAAATTTCACAAATACATTATACCATCTTAAACTATCCTCAATGAATGATAATCTCTTACTTTGAATACATAAATAATTGACATACTAATTCTTATGATTACCAAAGCAATCAACACCATTCAATCTTGCCCGAAAAAATAAATAAGCAAGCAAACCTCTTATTATCACAACAAAATAAAAAACGGAAAAGCACATCAAAGGTTGATATCGACATAATTACAACCCTACCAGGTCGATAATTATGAATTGTACATTTGGTTTCCGCGTCGCTCGCACCGCTCCGGGCGATCGCAGTATCTCTTTTTTCCCTGACTGTACTTGTACTTTCTTTTTAGGAGCGTCTTCGTGAAAGTACAGTCACGCGCAGACGCTTACGTCATTGCGTTAAGAGTCTTTTTCGAATAACAAACGCGATGTTAAATAAAAAATTTAGTGTGAAGGGTTACTTAGAACGATATACGCTCAAGTGTGAAAAAGATAGGGTGTATTTTTCCATGAATTCAGAATGTGGAAAGGAGATGAAGTGGGTTTGTATTAAAATTTAGACGCGTGTGAGAACAACACTGCGTTAAATCTGGTTATCAGAAAATATGACGGCGTCTCATCGCGTCACACTCAATTTGAACAGAGCATAAATAAATGAAGACCTCTTTTGTTTACGCTAAGTTGTAAATTAACTTGTAAGGCTTGTAATCGATAACCAGCGTGTTTTGCCAGTAATAATGATTACTTACTCAAGAGAGCCATGTCTGAAATCGGAAATGAGAGATCCGTGGAATAGATATCTAGCTTCACATACTGTTTACCACTAAGTTACAAGAAAAAGACAAGTCATTTACCCAACTATTATACGAAAAAAAAAACAATCAAAGCATACTCAGTGTGATAAAGAGATTTGATAATTACACTGGCAGTTGTATCAATGAACTTGAACCATTGAGTGATGAACTTATCGCTCCCATTCGATCCCAACACTATGATTAGACCAGTCATTCCATCTCCGGTGTTATAATAACACTTTGAAGGCTATTAAATATAACTAGACTACGTGGAGGCAGTCCGTGTGCTGTTGGAATAAAGTTCTTTTTCGCTTGGACTTGTCATTAATGATGTGATGGTGAGAGTACCAGACTGAGATTCGTAATAGGAATGTTTGTTTAATTCTGTTTTCTTGACGAATTTCGGTGTTTGGTGCAAGTGAAGAGATTCTGACTAAAGGAGAATGTATGGAGTTTGGTTACCATTGTGCCCGATTGAAACCCACATAATTTTGTAGTGTTTTAACAGACTTCAAAAAAAGGAGGAGGTTCTCAAGTCGACGGTTTTTTTAAATGTATGTTTTACCATAACTTCGCCAGTTGTTAACAGATTTTTATCTGAAAGAACATGGTTTATGTGTGGCCCCATATAATTTGTACGAAGATCTGGCTAGTAGTTTTTTCATAATCCAGAAAAATATAATTTACGTTTTGGCAAGTAGTCGTTTACCTAGATGACATCATTGTTGTGTATGGGCTGATTTTTTGTGTAAGTAATGGCACATGATGTAACTAAATAGGGTGAACTAAAAAACTTTTTGAAGTCGGTTTGAATTTTTTTTATAAAAAGTTTTTTTTAACACTATTATTCTAATTCGACGGATTCATGAGAAATATGCTTATGAAGTTGATCAATTTATAGGTTATTTTATTGAAAACTGACTACATGATTTGATTTGACTTTATCTTATAGTATGCATAATTAAGTCAGACATAATTATTAGTTTCTGTAGTAGGTAGGTACTTATTTAAGGCATTTAGTCAAAATAAAAAACTTATTTTTTTTTAAAAGATTTGATACTGATACAAAGCGAAACCATGGCTGACGATTCTCCTTTATGACTGGTCACAAAAAAAATATTAGCTAGGCATATAAATAGGTATATAAATCGGCTATATAAAACTGAACCAGAAATAGTTTTGTGGTATTTCTGTGAAGTAAAGAGTAAACTGGAGCAAAAACAACTACAAATAAAACTCTGTAGACAATCCAGAATTCAAGATACTTTTAACGAAATGTGGTTCACGGAGAGTTGGAATTCAAAGAAGTTATGTAAGAAGAAATGATTCGATTAGAGGAAACAAAGGTGGCAAGAAGTGAACTCTGCCAAGGTAAAACTATATGAATGTATTTTGGGATGATTTTTCAATCCTCGAATAAATGTTATCAGTCTGTCAGATTTCATAGCCAACCAAAAGAAATGACATTCACAAACTAAAAGAGATATGAATGTCAATTTTATATTAGCCTGTATTATACGATGTTATAGGAATAGTGATTGCTGTGTGGTGACGGCCTAAGAATACAAGTGTCACTACTCCCTTACATGCCTGGGTATGTCATGAGAATCGACTTACAGGTTGACGCATTGAACACCTGTGCGAGAGAAGGAAAACTTGAAACAAACCCTCTAACAACCCGTCTGGCCAGCGTGGTAGCAGTAGACTAATAGCCTCCTATGAACGCCACAATAGGCGTGAGCTAGGAAAGGCTTATGTCCAGCTGCGGACATCCACAGGCTGATGATGATGATGATAGGAATAATTGTTATCTGAGCATTGAAAAATCGGCCCTAAATTGAACTACTTTTTCCAAACTACTATTATTCAATCAAAGACGCCCGCTATAACCCACAACTCGCACTGCCGCGCATCAATTTCGATGAATGACAAATAAGAACCGATGATCGCTCTCCAACCGATCATTAATCGGTAATTGAATCGATCGATTTGTAACTACCGATCTATATCGTCGGCCATTATACTCGGTACTGTTTTATTATAACGATAATCGATCTTATTATCGCTGTTTTAACTACAAGTTTAAATAACGGGTATTTAGATGATGCTTCAGTTAGTATCTGCTTAAAATTATGATTAAAAACTTAATCGATGTTATTAAGTCTTATTAAAAGTGTAAGATGAAGAATGTAGGTGTATAATGTATGGAAGATTCAAGTTACAGGATTTAAAAATGTATTAAGTACTTTTCGTACACTTAAAACTGTTTACCTAATATATAACTTGAAATCAATTTTTAACGGACAGGTTATCAATTCGGTTGTATGTTTTTTTTTATATAAAGGGCCGATTACACCACCTACTGATAAGTTCTGGATACCTTAGGTGGCAGATAATTTGACTTATTGTCATATTACTACTGTCAGATAATCTGTCAGATAAGCTATCCAGAACTTACTGGTGAAACGACGCCGCAATCGTATTCGATACTACTTTGTCAAAGTACCTATTATAATTTATGAAAGAAAAGAATAATCTCATCGGCTATAAAATAAAATCGTAAAAGGATAGGATTTCAACCGCCTCTGTGGTCTAGTGGTACAACCACCGGTATCAGACCCAGGGGTCCCGGGTTCGATTCCCAGCGGGGGTACATATTGTATTCGGTTTGGTTGGTGGTAGGACTCGTTGTAAGTCCGCCTGGCTAGCTACAACCGTCTTATCTAAGCCTGACGCCATAACAACAATGTTTTCAGCATTGTTGTATTCCGGCAGTTCGAGATAAGATAGCCATGATGAGGAACACCTCAGTATCGGAGGATTCCGGGAGAGAATCTTCCGGGAGAGGCTGATCTACAGCCTTATCAATACTTAACATCAGGTATGATGAAGGCAAAAAGTCTCACCGTCGTTCCTAAAAAAAAAAGGGAAAACAGTGCATTTTCCATAGGTTTTTGCAGCATCTTTTCGGTAAATCTAAAATAGGGTTATCGAATCTTTCTGGCGTTTCTAGATGTCCTAGGTATCTACTATCCTACCGACCCAGAAGCAAAAGCCCATTTTGGGGTTACCAAAATGGGCTTTTGGTTCTGGGTCGGTATTCCATAAGTTGGTAACATAAGATTTCATTTAACTTCTGTGGGCATACCAATAAATCGATATCAGCTCAGTTTTTTCAAATCTATAACGAGACCACGGCCACGGTTATAATCATCGAAAACATTCTTTTAACCGACCGCATACGCATGTTATACGTCGACAAAAAGGAACATATATCACGACATACTTAATTAAGGCTGCGTCGCAGAATCCACAAGAATCGATGCACTTTACCAGGATTTCTCAAAGTGTGGTACACGTGCCCCTAGGGGTACGCCATTACACGGTAGGGGGACTAAAATTACTCGTCACAACGACTCAATTTATCACTAATAACCAACCTGAGTATTATTAAATACAATAATAAATAAATATTTCGAACACTCACACCAATTATCCTAGACTCAGATTATGCACTGTAAGGCTTGTGTTAAGGGATATAGGATAACGGATAGAAATACATATTAATAATTGTTTTTTTGATTTTTTTTATAATTTTTGAATTTTTGCATTTTTCAATGCTATTTTTATACTTATGATAAATTTTGAATAGAAAAATATTGGAAAAAATTAACCCGGCCACAAGTAAATTCTCAGATGGGAATCGAACCCATGACCTTTGGAAATCCGGTCCAATTCTTTGATTCCCATCTGAGATTTTACTTGTGGCCGAGTTAATTTTTTCCAATATTTTTCTATTTAAAATTTATCATAAGTATAAAAAAAAATTGTTGTTACCTATAATAAACAGCCATGACTCACATACAAATGCTCGTATTCTGATGAATATGTTAGCATGATTGCTAACATGTGCTCCTACCGGGATTTGAACACAGGACGTCAGAGTAGGCGACACCTTAAAACCGGTATACATACTCTTTTTATTATTTATATTTTTATAACTTTCATTGAAATATAAGACCGTTTTTTGGAAGTGGGGGGAGGGAGCGGGCTTTTACTGTCGTCTAGGAACTTCAACAGGGGTACGTGGCGTAATAAGTTTGAGTAACACTGCACTATTCGCTTGTAAAAACATCGAATGAATTACTCATAAGTCGTTCAAACCCCGCTGAGCTGGACGAACGCTTATTCTGGTCCGATATCTCGCGTAAAGAATCTGCTTTACTTAGTTCATAATTGGATTGTAACAGGGTTGTATTTGTTTAGAAAAAAGAGTATGGTGTACTTAGATAAACTTTATAGGACAAAAAGAAATTATTAAATAGCACTTTGCACTTTCATCGTTATCATCATTATCGTTATTAGGAAAAATGGGATTTTAACCATGTATTTATTTGATTGCGAGTTACTCAGTAAATCCAGAAAAATACAGTAATTCTTATAATAAGTAGTTATAGTTACTTTAGACTGCGTAAATCAGTTCCAGTAGTAAGAAAATAGCTACTCAATAAAACGAATACGATTAGACGTATTTCCTTTTGAAAAAAAAATTAAGTGATGATTTATCTGATGACCTGGTGATTAAAAAACATAAATGATTGATAAATCTCGTTTATATAAAGGAGTCAGGATATTAATTTTTTATACAAAAATAGGTATATAAGTCAAAGTTTTTTAAGAACAGGGACAGAAAGAATATTCATATACTATTTCAATAGGCATACGCATACTTTTAATTGCAAAGGCAACAATTTGCTTTTAATTTTCTGGTCATGTACCAAACATTTATTTTACTAAGGTATAACTTTTACTAATTCGTTCAGAATACCTCCCTTACGGTCTAGGTGGTCTAGATGAATCCTACTTCAACATTTGTTACTAATCAGATGTAACGTTAAGTACCAGTCTCACAGTAAGACACCAAGTTCTGGTTTAATTATAAAACGCTGTTTTTACTCATTAATGAAAATATCTTTTAAATAAGATCCCATTTTCATGGCAAAGGATGCGTCTCGCGTCGTTTTGTTCTATCTAATGTACAACTATCATGGTTGTGGCTATTGCAATTGACAGAGTATGAAGTTACTACCTATCTATAGCTACTTAGATAATTTAGATATGAATCATTAAAACTGATAAAAAAACTATATGAATTTTACAATTTGCATCTACAGTCCTATTTTATATATATGTATAGCTGTGTAGTGTCGGCTTAGAATAGAACTACCCCCTCTCATCCCGTGGGTGTCGTAAAAGGCGACTAAGGAACTCAGCCTTCAGGAGACGGGCAGCAGCGTCTCCTACAAACTTGGCCATACTGCGATCGCCAACCTGCCTGCCAAGCGTGGCGATTATGGCAACCCCCCCCCCCTTTTTGGGGGAGGCCTATACCCAGCAGTGGGTGTTATGTGGCTGAGACAACAATGTACAACTCCGAAAAATTGCTTCTGATTTTCAGTAACCATCTTCTTTATCACAATATTGAGCCGAGTGTCTGTCGATTTGATTAAAATGCATTGATATTTAAATATTATGTTTAGCGTAAACCGGTTGGTAAATCAATTGGTGAAAATAGGTCTAACTTTAATTAAGTTAATGTTAATTTTAAAGTTTTAATTAACTATAAATTACCTTTTCATAAACGAGGCTTAAAGCTAAAGTAAAGTTTTAGTTTTTCTTTCATTAATTTTACTTCGGAATTGTAAAATTCATTAGAAATTGAGAAGTATGCGAAAGAAAACAAAGTTAATTTCGATTCGCTAGGACTGTCAGATTTCTTAAGTTGCAAATTCGCACGACTGGTGTAATTACGAACAATAGTTCTCCGCTCAAACACAAGTTTGAAAAGACACGAGACTGAAGTTAAACGAACTAAGGCTTGTACCGCTTGATGGCTTCGCTTAAAGCTTAAAACATAGAACCTTTTAAGGTAGACTTTTTAGTGCAAGCTGGATATTTATTTATTTATTTATTTCATATCAGCAAGTTTACATAGGTATTCTCCAAAGCACATGCAAGTCACACGAATAATAAAATATAGATGATACAAAAAATGTGGAAATTGATATAGTCATAAAAAAATCATGATTTAATTACATTTACTATACTAGAAAGAAAAACGACTAGTAGTCTTCTTTTAGTATAAACTTTATGTTAATAAAAAAAAAAGATTTTTCCTATGTTTTGTTTTTTTTTAAACAGGAAAGTTTCTTGTCTTCTCACACTTTTTTGCCACTAATTTACTTGTTTCCACCAATAAAATATCAAACAATTTACCACTTAGAATTGGAAGTTATCCATAGTAAAATTTATTAGCCTAATAGCGCTTAAAATACTTCGATACAAACTATGGTCCGCAATAGCAAAACAATTAGTTTTTCGCAATTTCTTATCGTCAAAAGTCAGTCTTTTCATTACATACTCAAATCTTAAAATACAACCTTAATATCATAACATTAAGTACCAAATTACGACGCCAAAAGTGCATAGCAAAAACGTTTATACTCAAACAATTACGTGACTAACAGCTGAGACTGCATAGCTGACGTCACGGCAATTTGATACTCTATTGTGCCCTAATATGGCCACCATCTCATGATATCTAGGCTAGATCATACACGGGTCGTGATCTTAATCCAAACTTAAAACATCTTTAATTAAATATTACGTAATCTCAAATTACCAATCAATCTACGATTACTAATAATTAATTCCAGATTTCCATTTTAATATTGTACTGTAGATATATTTTTTTTACTTGTAACTGGGCAGGCATTTGACCACCATCGTGCTTAATAAACAGGATGTAGTCTAAGGTGTTACATGCTCCAATTGTGGCCTGTGACTCCTGTTTGTTCCGTTTTCTATTTATAACGACATAATGATTGGTTATTTAAAATGTTTGTAAAGTTTTCTATTGTCAAAGATTATATATAGTCGCATATTGTTAAAATAACGGATTACTTAGTTCGAGATTTGTTTAAACACTGATATTACAATAAGATAAATCAAAAAGGTATGGCCAATCTAACTCTAATCTACCTTCTTAATGAGCTATTTTCCAAAATAATCAAAATCTCAAAATCTTTAGATACATCACGCGTCACTGAAAAAAACACAGATAGTTACAGCAGCCATTAAAACATTTAAAAAAGCTTTAAAACTCACACGGAACTGTCGGCTCGTCCTTCCCGAGTGGGTCGATTTTTAATTTGGCCACACAATCAGTGTTAAGCCAAATTGATCGATAAATCACCGGCCTCGGCGCAGAGTAATTGGTTATTTAAATTCGGTTTCGCCTCAGGAGATCTAAACTCATGCGCAACTACATCTCTCTCGTTATGTAAAGAAAGTTTGACTTGTAGAGGTGGTAAAAAGTGGATACAGAGAGAAAGAGTAAATGTTTATTAAAAAAATAATCGGAAAATCGACCGAAGGTAGCATAATCTCTGTAGCATAATTGGTTAGTGCATTGGGCCGGATTCCGAAGGATGCGGGTTCGAATCCCGTCAGCGCGACATGAGACAAGGGGGTTTTTTCTAGTTTATTTTCTTGTTTAATATTTATCACATAAAAATCGACTCGGCCACAAGTTACTTTCAGACAGGTCTTGTCTAAGCAAAAACATAAAAATCCTAAGAGAAGGGGTAATTTCTTATCAGTTACTTACTTTCATAACAACATTAAAATGATAAATTACTTGGTTAGGTAAGTAATACCAATTTCACTATGCTACATCGAAATTTTTATAGTCAAAGTCAAAGGTTTTTATTCAAATAGATTTATAGATAAGTGCTTTCGAATCTTCAATTTTTTTTTTCCTACCTATAAGA
Organism: Chrysoteuchia culmella; assembly: GCA_910589605.1. NCBI lineage: Eukaryota > Metazoa > Arthropoda > Insecta > Lepidoptera > Crambidae > Chrysoteuchia > Chrysoteuchia culmella. The sequence goes on from OU342653.1 coordinate 18,523,677, forward strand.
TAACAAAAACTCAAAAGTGTTAGTATCTGGGGAGGACTAAACTCATGCGCAGTTACTTCTCTCTCGTTATGTAAAACTGTTTGACTTACTTCTCGCAACGTTTGCGGACTTATCTATTACTTACTTATAAAATAATTATCATATTAATATTATAATTTGACGAACTGTTTGGCGCAGGGGTACTAAACCCACCTCCTGCGCCAGAGGTCCCGGGTTCGATCTCCGGACAAGACAATTATTTGTATGCATGAACATACATATTTGTCTTGGTTTGCGTGTTTAATATGTATGTTATGTATGTATTTACAAAATAAAGTATATAAGTATATTTATCCGTTAACTAGTATCCATAACACAAAAACTTCATGAAACTTAATGTGAGCTAGGTAACTGGTGTAAAAAAAATGCGATAGGTTGTGAGGATGAAGAGGTTTAATGCATGATATTGTATGACCATTTTACTTTGAGTTGAGTTTGAGACGTTCTCAACATAAAATTCTCAAATCAAATAACGACAGAGTAAACTCACGTCGTTAATTTCCCTGCCATGTCTTCTATTTGGTACTTAGAAACTATACTCAGCAAAGATAACTTAAATAACTAAGAGCTAGAACAATACCATCTTACTACTTCTTTCACAATCTTAATTATTTAATGGAAAAAGCATTGTTTTTCTAAAGTTAGTAATTAACCGATCGTCTAAAAAACTTTTTGAACGACAAAATACTAGATGATCGACTTAGTCGCCAATTTAACCTAACCTAAACCTAGTATTTCTGCAACCCAACCTAGAAAATTAGTCGATTGGTTTATTATATTCCTTTTTCTAACTTATTCCACCAATTAATAAAACTAGCATATGCCTTCATTTGTTTATCCAGTCAACAATATCTCAGGCTCGTGATACTGAGACTAGTCCGCTCCATAATATATGTGGTGACAAATCGGAACCAAACCAAGCTGTCTGCGAGGTAGGTGTCCTGCCAATGTGGGTGCATCCTAAGGCTACTTGATATTGGACTTTAAACACAACACAGTTGCAGTCTGAAATAAGTAACATCATATTAGAGAATGGAAATATGAAACGCTTGATAGCGAAATCAACTATTAAGACGTTGAAAGCAACTTCCGTAGAAATGGCAGATACTCAAAAAAAAAAGTGGCTGAATGCATAATAGACCTTATCTAACTAAGATTCATTTGATGTTGAAATACAGTACCTTAATTTGATATTTACGACTATATCGCTACTTCTGAACGGTCATAAAAAAGTTTAGAAATTACCAACAACCTGAAACCGAGTGGAATGGTACGAACTAGTGTAAAACCTCCTAAACTATATTCATCACAAATCCTGAAGAATCTATCTAGTACTTATCATATCTAGTACATTGCCAAGGATGGTAACAATTACTTATTGTACATCTAACTTTGAATAAACTACTTGCATTCACAATGCTTGTTTTCTATACAAAAACAAGGGAAATTCCAGGAGAAATGCGATTCCACCTACAGCTTTATCATATTTAATATCAGGAATTCAGCTTTTCCGTTGTAGGTAAAAAAAAGTGTTTTAATGCATTAGCCGTCACAACTGCAGGCCAAACGCGTGAACCACATGTCCCTCATCATTTCTGAACAAATGAAAATGAAAGAAAACTTAAAAGAAAAAACATTTAAGTTGTAAACTGCATTGGGCCGCGACCTGGGTGTCCCGGTGCGCCCTGTGGCGAGACATTCATCTTGGATTGTAGGCTCCAGTGAATGCGGACAAAGTAGGTACCAACCTATGTATTTCTTAATTGGGTCGAAACATTGTTTAAGATTACAATAGTTCCTAACAAATACTTGTTTCATAGAAAACATGACAGTTTGAAACAAATTACCTAGAGCAGGGTTTCCCAAACTACGGGTCGCGTGTGCATTAAGTAGTCACGGAACTCGTCACTAGGCCAGTGGTGACGAGGCCCTAGATTGTTATTTTTTTTTACAATTAACTGGGCAGGAATTTGACCACCATCGTGCTAAGTAAACAGGATGATCTCTAAGGTGTAACATGCTTGCCCAGGAAATGCCTATTCACTCTCGCCTTGAATAGACAAGGTTGTAGGAATCGAGGAATACATGAGCAAGCAGCGCATTCCATTCTTTAGCGGTTCGCATTAGAAATGTGTCCGCAAATCGCTTGGTACGGATCGCTGAAATGTCAACGACGTACGGGTGATAAGCTAACCTGCGTCTAGTACCCCGATGGTGGAAAATGGCTGGAGGAACAAGGTAGTGCAGTTCTGTCGCACACTCTCCAAAGTGTATCCTGTAAAATATCCATAAACATGCAACTTTGCGGCGGCGACTGAGGCTCTGAAGTTCCGCCGTGGCCAATGCTGAGTTTATGGCACCTTTTCCCTAAAACAGTCTAGAGGTGGGTTTTGGAAAATTGTATTAAATGGGTCGTAGCCTAGACAACTTTGGGAACCACTGACCTAGAGATCCATTTTGACCCACGTTTTTTTAGGTGATACGTTTAACTGACTAAAGAAATTCAAGACACTATTAACAGTAAGTTCAATCTCAAGTAGAATCAAACATGGACCCGAAAATGGTCTGGCAAATACTAGAACATAACAAGTTCACAATTTCACATAGTTTATCCTGAAGTTAACAACAACTAGAGAAATAACTAAAGCAAAGTGCAAAAATATCTAACATTAGTGAAGTATAAAGTTATCTGTGGTCTGACCTAAAAGCGTTTATTAGACTTACTTACGTCTTATTTTTAAAAACAAAGATATTTTTTTTTTACTTTTTGTCACAATGTCTGCTAGTTCTTCATAAACAAACCCAAGAATTTCTTTACCAATATCCGCATGTTTATGAACTAAAAGAAACAATAAATTAAGTAAAGGGTACGCACAAAAGCCTATCTAAGTCGAAAATGACACTTCCCAAGGAATACGAGGGGAGCTCTTTCGAGGAAATTGGATTATTTCTCTTTACTGCTATTCTTGCCATTGAGCTGCCTGCGAATCCAGAAAAGAGTTACTAACGCAGCGATGAGTGAACTGACAGCAAAGTTGTTACTATATCCTTATGGTATTACGGCCTTTTCCCTAATGAGTTGGGGACTGGCTAACGACACTTTAAGCAGCCCCAAAATAGTTTTTCAAAATTGGAATGTCTTTTTACTTTTAATTCTTAACATTAATTTGCCAGCGACACAAAAGTTATTATATTAGTAATTATATTTTTTACATTAGTTTAATGATGGATTCTTTAGCGCCCTTACTTAACTTTTGCTAATTTGATTTATTTTGCAGAAATAGATCTTTTTGTATATATTTTAGTTACAATTGATTTAATAATTTGTAATTAATAGTTTTGTTAATAAATATAATGATAACCAGTGAGGCCCGGGGTCTTCGGGCAAACGAGCCAGAAAAATGAAAGACAATGAAGAAAATAATGGTGTTAGCGGCGGTGGTGAGGAAAGTTTGAACTTTTTACCGTTTCTCAAACTAAATTATAAAAAAACTTTACCCCTGAAAATTCAACAAAATATGAATTCAAAGTGTTTGTTGAAAGCAGTAACAATGACCGATTGGGCAACAAAAGTGCCATTTACCTGAATCACATTTTCACGGCAGGAATTAAAGGAGTGGTGTCCATTCACAGAGTGAATGCAAGTATAATTGCGGTTATATAACTATATACACTATAAAGTCAAAGTCAAAGATTTTTATTCAAATAGACTTATAGATTTCGAATAGTCTAACATTTTTTCCCCTACCAGCTATTCAGGACATATTTTAACTGATAAGAAGAACGGCCGCTAGAAACTTATTAGCTTTTACAGAAATAATAAAATTTACAATGGAACATGTTGTTGCCAAACACAAATATACAATCTTGAACTATATTAATATAAGAGGAAAATTTTCTCAAACTGAGTTATTAGAATATTTTCCTCTTACACAATTTACAATAGTTATGTTTTATGTTAGTCTAATATATAGTATTAGTATATAGTTAAACAATATAATATTGCAAGCAATTTTTTGACGAAAAATGTTTTTCTGGACAAAAATAAATTGAAGCCATTTCCCAGCAGTTCAAATTGAAAAGACTGGAATCATCCGTTATGTTCCACTAACATTTCTAATAAAGAACTAAACAAATTATCTTCTACTTATGAAATTATCGCTGTGCGTCGGTTTTTTAGAAAAGGTAACAATGAAAAAGTGCCTTTACAAAGTGTCAGCCTCACTTTCCTAGCCAATACTTACCTGATACTGTACAGTATTCATACCCCGTATTTGAGTACATCCCTACTCTGAAACAGTGTTATATATATATATTAAATTCAATCAATCGGCAAAAGGTCTGTACGGCAAACAGCGCTGCAGTGTTTGCTCGGGTGAACACATTATTAAGACTGTGTTAAACCTAATGGACTAAGTTGTATCAATTGTAGTGGACCACATCTGGCAATTTCAAATTTATGTCCTTTTAAAATAAAGAATAAACTAGAAAAGAAAAACAAAATTATGTATGCAAGCGCTGTTGCCCTTACAAATGAAAAGAAAAATTATTCTGAATTTCCAGCTCTTGTATATAATAAAAATATTGTAAATAAATCAAAAAATGACCTTGCTGTCCACAGAGACACAAAAAACTGAAAATCAAGTTCAGTAATCTGTGAAATCTGTTACACAAAGATCTATATCTATAGATGAATTTAAAAGTTAGTTAATTAAGAATGCTGAATAACCAATGCCATAGTTCGAACTTTAATTTCTAAAGCTAATAAAGGACGACACTATATTATCCAGGATATTTAAGAACCGCTTACTTCAGTCGGTTTTCCATAGTTTTTTAATCGACTTCCAAGAAGGAGGAGGTTCTCAATTCGGTTGGTGTATATTTTTTTAATTAATAAAAATGTATTTACTTACCTATAAACCTGTTTAAGTGACAAATTATATTTTAAGTTTTTTTATGTTTTAGCGGCCCTGGCTTCTATTTTTGCTATAAATTAGATGATTGTTACCTGTATTTATTTCTTGTTTCTTTTTTGAGGCATGTTGGAGTATAGTGTTTCATAATAGAGATACTTACTTTTAGAATGCTGTTAAAAATATATTTTCATTTTTCTAAAACAATTTTATTACTTAGTAGATTACTTGTGCTTCAAATCACTGAGAATATAAGAAGACATCGGTATTATAGGTAGGTATCTTAATACTCTTTTATTTTGATAAGGATAACCGAATTAAAGCAGCAGTTAAGTACTAAATCTTAAAACAAAAGGAAGATGCCTTTTCTTATGAATTTCGCATGAATAAAATTTATGTTATCACTCGCCATATTTAATAGCGATAATGCATCAGTACTGTGTAATGCATTAAATGCTCCTTATGCAACGTCACAAATTAAACTCACGTTCGGTAGCTCAGACTATATGAGCGTAAATTTTTTTTTTAGTTTCGTCCCTAAAATAAGTTTGTGTTTCAATTGAGGAGAGGTAGCGTTTATATTTGTTTTTTTTCACAATATTAAAGTTAATAACCTTTTAATTTTGCATTTTACAATGCTATTTTTATGTGATAAATAATAAAGAAGAAAATATACTAGAAAAAAGCAACTTGTATCATGTCGCCCTGACGGGATAGTAAAGTCTCTAACAGTACATGTAAGTACAAAGAGTAAAACCTATTTAATCTGTGGTAGGTACATCTGAACCCTTTATATTTATCTTTACGCATTTTGTTATAATAAGTTTCTAAAATAGTTTAGTAGTAGGTATAACAATATATAGGTAGGTATGTATGTTGTTGCTGATCTGAATATAATATTACAATAATTATGAAGAACCGAGTCTACCGACTGATTAATCGACCGAAACGTCATTGAAATATCAATGCATTTAAGTCAATTGTTTGAGATGTAAAAAGACAGAACGATGTTTTTCACCAGGATTATCTATTGACAGTTGTTGTAATTGGCTGAGTAGTTTAAAATTGATTGAATGCATTTAAACGGGTCAAATGTTCTTTAGGGATTTTCGTAATGTCCAATCGGACGAAGTCATAGGCGGAAGGTAGTTAAAACAGAATCGCTCTCGCTTACGTTTTACGGTACATTACCCGTCCGCGTTTATCATACGCGATCGTATTGCGTAAATTTGTCCGTTAATTACGAGTTTCGGAACGTCTACGTGGATGAAATTGCGGGTGAAAGCTAGTTAAATAAAATCATCATTCAGCCTATTGCAGTCCACTGCTGGAAGCCTCCTACACTAGGTGCACTACAAGACACAATCTCCCGCCTTTTTAACCGACTTCAAAAAAGGAGGTTCTCAATTCAGTAGGTTATTTTTTTTTTATGTATGTACACCGATTACGCCGAGATTTCTGAACCGATTTCCATGATTATTTTTTTGTTCGATGCAGAATTGGTCCCATAAAAATTTGGTTTTGTTTGACCCAGTACTTTTTATGTTATGAGCATTTTTATATATTTCATTTCATTGTTGACTTGGACGATGTAGTATTTACCATAATTTTGTTTATAATGTACATGAAACCGTATCTAATCTAGAATAACCCTGCTGTAGTTTACAAAACAGCCTATTACAGACACTAAAAAGTAAAAAAAAACTGCGTTAAAAAAAAGCCACCGACTCCAAAAGGCTTATTTTTTGCTTTTTAGTTTTTGAAGTCGGTTTTTTTAACGCAGTTTTTTTTTACTTTTTTTCAACCAACCACTACCTGCCACCTTTCTCAGGTCGTGCGTCCATCTCGCTAGCAGAAGTTCCACACTACACACGCCGAGACGTGGTCTCCATTCAAGAACTCGTCTGCTCCAACGCTCGTTGGCTCTACGACTGATGTGCCCGGCTGTGCCACTTCAGCTTGCTACATTGACGGACTATACCTATCCATCGCATTAGTCTTCCGCTGGATGTCGTCTTAAACAAAATAATCGCTAACGCTTACGTCTTACGGCACACCACCCGCCCGCGTTTATCATACGCGATCGCATTGCGTAAATTTGTCCGTTAATTACGAGTTTCGTCTGTTACGAAACCGACCGCTACCGTTTTAATTGTAGTAAAAAAAAATCATTAATTGGCTACTTATTCCGCGAACTTGTAAATCAGCTGATAGTTGCACTGGTTATCGTAAACCGGCGATTTTATGTTGTTTTTAAATAAAATACGAATTTTAATGCTTTTAAAGCGGTGATAATACAGCGATCAAGTTTTTATTGAGTGAAACTGACGCGGTTGAATTTATTTACATGCTTCATTGCTTTGCATTCTCTAAAAAAGTTTTAGTGAACATGGCTATGTTAATCGTGTAATTAAAACAGGTTCTATTTTAATTCTATGAGAAACGACGTTTAATAAACACAGTTCTTTAATTATTAATGGAATAGAATATAAATATTTTATTAACAACACACTAAAAGAAAATAGAAATACATTATTAATAAAAAAAATATTAACTTAAGTACATATCTACCTATTAGTTGAGAATAACGAGAGCAGAGTTATAGTTTTTCAGATGTAGCTATTGTAAAATAAATACTTACCTATTACATTCTTCGATATTTTACTATGAATAAAAATAATCTGACTTGGGCTTAAAAAAATATGAATATTTAAACTTTTTCATAACTCAGATTAAGTAATAAATGTTAGCGATAATTAATACTGTAAAATAAGAAAATAATTATACAATCACTTGCGAACAATATTCGGCACTGGAGCAGCAGGTTACCTTTGTTCCCAAAAAACTAAAACAGACAACAAACTGAAGCAATACACACTAAACCGTGTGATACAATCTAATCCAATTCGTTGCAAGCATTGAAATCGAACGCTAAAAAAACAAGCACAAAAATTGATTAAAAAAAGAAACAAAAAGCGGTAATAGTTCAGCCAGAAATTCGCAAACAGAGATACTGCTCCCGTTTTAAATTGGCGCTTTTGACACCTCAATAGCGCCAATGAAATCAACAGTCGACTGCACAAAGAATACATTTAAATTAAATATTTATTCAGTCGTAATTCACGCATGTCAGCCGTGTCGGGTTGTCGTCGCGTCGAATTTAATTTTATCGTAATTTTGCGTTCGAGTAATTTTACTCGATTTCAAAATGGCCGCCATTGACGCGACGCGTGGCGGGAATGCGCTACAGTACCATCTATACTCTCGGCGAGAGGACTGACAGCAACTTTGTATTTATTTAAGAGAAAACTAAGAGATTTCGCTAAAATACAAAGGTAACAATTGAAACACCGCGGGAACAAATGACACTTAATTTATTTACATAAACTTTAAAAACCATTTTGATACTTTTTCTAATCACAAACATTTTAAAACGTAAAAGAATCTTGATCTTCTTACTTGTATTACAAATACTTAATAATAATAATAAAAAACATTTTATAAAAAAAAATCAAACCGACTTCAAAAAGTAAAAAATAAAACTTTTGGAGTCGGTGCCAACCAAAGCATTCTACATTGCACTTCTATTAACTATATTTTTTTTGGCCTTTGCTAACTAGTACCGACTCCAAAAGTTTTATTTTTTACTTTTTGAAGTCGGTTTGATTTTTTTTTATAAAATGTTTTTATTTCAGATTTTTTTGTTACATTATGTGCCGTTACTTACACTAAAAATCAGCCCATACACAACAATGATGTCATCTAGGTATACGACTACTTGCCAAAAGGTGATTGATATTTTTCAGGATTATGAAAAAACTACTAGCCAGATCTTCGTAAAAATTATATGGGACCACACATAAACCATTTTCTTCCAGATAAAAAAAGAATTTTAAAAATCTGTTAACAACTGGCGAAGTTATGGTGGAACATACATAAAAAAAAAAAAAAAATACAGTCGACTTGAGAACCTCCTCCTTTTTTTGAAGTCGGTTAAAAATAAACTTTATTGCACACGATTAATCATACAGAATACAGAACAAATAAAACACACAATAGGCGGCCTTATTGCTACATAATGCTATTAATGTAATACAAATAAGTCTCATGCTAGGCCGGCAGATGTCGTAAGAGTAGATTAAAAGGCTCGACGCATTGATAACCTGTGCGAGAGAAGGAAAACTGGAAACAAACCCTCTACCTACCAGTCTGGCCAGCGTGGTAGCAGTAGGCTAATAACCTCCTATGAACGCCACAATAGACGTGAGCTAGGAGAGGTCTATGTCCAGCAGTGGGCGACCATAGGCTGATGATGATGATGATGAATTTCATCAAATCCATCATAACATGTCACATCACAACGCCCAATTCAGTACAGCCGCAGTACAAGAGAGTTGCATAACTAACGTCAGAACGGGCAGTTATAACGTGTCTGAATTGAATGATACGGATCCTAGAGATCAAATATTGTTAACACGGTGACTCGGATATTCCGTATTGCAATGGTTATGGTAAAAAATAATGTCAAATGTATTTATTTTATATATTGAAATTACATGAACAACTTTAGCTACTAATTTATTATAGAGTTAGCATCACAAGTGACTTTAAATCAAATATTTAACAACGTGTTTTTCTGATAACCCATAAGGGTTTTAATCAGATCATGTAATTGTAATCGATTCGAATGGCATGTTTTCCAAACCATTCGTTTTTATTTTACTTATCCATACAAAACGTATTTTTGTCGAATGAATTTCAAAATGCAACAGTCAAAATAAGTATGTTCTAATCTACCTCTGTCAATGTTAATTTTTCCGTGAATTTAAATTGTATACCTACTAACCAAATAAGTTTACAAAAAATTCAGTTGCATTAAGTCATAACATAAAAAAGGATTAAAAAAACAATATTTCTTCGAAAAAGCATACTTCAATCCGCTTGCCAGATCGACGAAGATAATTTGCTTACAATATAATCGGACAGGTATTGGAGCCGACTTCAGGGAAAGGGGTAAAAAGGACCCATAGGATCCGCTATTATATTCAAATTCGTTGGTTAAAGCAATATATATGGAGTTTATTGACAAGGCGGAGGGCCGATCGCGCGCCGCCGCCGCCGCTACGCGCTAAATTCCTAAAGAAAATATTTTCAGTTTCGACTCGGCTTAATTGAGGGGACAATGTCGTTAACTTTAACGCCTTTAATATTTTTTACCATAAATTTTTTAAACTACAACGCGATTTTTTTTTTCGTGCTATAAAAATCGACGACCTCCATGGTAGAGTGACACGCACATACACCGGTTTCAAAGTCTCGCCTATTCTGAGGTCCTGGGTTCGAATCCCGGTAGGGGCAAATGTTTGTATGATGAATACGAGCATTTGTACTTGAGTCATGAACGTTTATATGTATTGCTTATATACCGTGTTTTTTTTCTTTGTGCCCAAAGTTAAGGTGGAGGTAGTGTTACGTGCTTAGAACAAAATTTTGAAAAAAAAAATTTTTTTACAAAGTCTTTTTTAATTTTACCTTTTTTATATTAAGTGTTAGCGTCGTGCATTTGGATATTAAACCTACCTAAGCAATGAAAAACAAAGAAAACAAACTTAAAATAATATCAATAATAGTAAAAATAACTATTGAGCGTGCACCAAGCTCGGCTCAGGGCTATCAGCTTATCGCAGCGCTACAATGACAAAAAACTATTTGAGTAATAAAAAAAAAAATCGCTTCATTTTGTTTTAAGCACATAACACAACCTCCTCCTTAAGTTTGGGCACATAGAATAAAAAAACCTGTATATGTATAGATATGTATTTATATCCGTTACCCTAACTAAACTGTAAAGCTTGTGTATCCTATACCACAAGCTTTAAAGTGCTTACTTTAGGGCTAGGTTAATTGGTGTTAGTGTAAGATTTTTTTTTTTTTGTAATGAGGTGTACTTAGCAAATTTTAACAAAAAGGATTTAACCTATTCCACAGTTATTATTTTTAATATGTATTGGGATTTCATACTGTCTGGCAAAACGATTGGCTACAACGGATCGTTCGAAGTTTAAGTCCATACGTTTTCGTCAATGGTCTTTTGTTATTTTCTTTAAAAAGCGAGCGACGGAACAAAACCGTTCCGCCAAAAGCTCGTACGTTTCGCAAACGGCCAGAGGAAAGTGGACACAAATCGGGATTTCACAAGACAGATTACAGAAGAGCGCATTAATAAGATGATTTTTACAGGTTCCGATCCGATAAATTTGAAGAGATACGATAACACCGATCGTTACGACTTTCTTACAGTACTACTACAAAGTAATAAATAGACAAAGTAATAAATAGATAAAATGGAATAGTAGTAACTGGTAATAAAAACGTAATTAGTAACATAAGTGTAAGTAAACGTAAGTGTAAACTGTAAAATGTTATTGCAATTGTTAAAACTGTATTTGAAATAAATAAATAAATAAAATTTATAATGCGATATATTTTTACTTACATTTTCTAAAGGTATCGCGGAAAAATTGGCCCACTTTGTGAATATTTATTCTTCACAGAGTGAACTAATACAATAAAAAAATCAAAGATAACTAATATCGAATTAATCAATAACTTACTACAATAGTATGCTGAAATCGGCTGTAAACATCTTTATTTGTAAAAGGCTTCAGCGGACGCAATCACAATCACCTATAGCCCTAGATAATCTGCGGAAACAACAGCATGAAAGTCGTGTAGGCCGGAACGATCGTAAGGTCAAAATGTCCCCAGAAGTGCTCATGTCCGATCGCGAGATAAGATCGTAATCTTTTCGGATATTGCTCGCTATAATCATATGCGGCCTTTTTTTAATTTTCTTTTTTTTCACGAAAGGGCGTACCGAGGCGTGCCGTACAATGAACGGTTGAAGAAATAATGCGGTATTGTCGCTGGCCAACGTTTAGCTGAATTAAAAGTTTTATTTATGCGTTCGATTTTTGAAACAATAACTTTGTTTTCTTTTTCAGATAAATACCATTTGTTTGCCGTTAATGAGATGCGCGGTAAGTTCCTTGATTATTTTCTTTCATTTATCATTACCTGGTTAGAGAAAACTGAAGTTAAAGAGACTTATAAGATGACTTATGCACGCTGTCTTATGTTTTTGGTAATTATTCTACGATGAATAAAGTTAAAAATATCTTAAACTATTTCTATTTTCATATTGATATAGCGAAAACCTATTAGAGACTACTTATTTATTTTGTACACTTACAATTTTTTTATTTTTTTTTATTTTTGTTTATTGAAAACCAACAGTGTTACAAATATAATTGACAAAAATTGTGTACACTATAATAGTAAGACCAATTACAGGTTTCCTTAAAAATTTAAGCCAATAACTCAAATAGAACAAAAAACAACGACACAAAAATATCAGCCTAGCTAGTAAACATAGTGTGTGTATGTGTGTGTACGTGTATGTATGTGAGTGTGTGTATGTCTGAATGTATTTCGTAATAGAGTTAAATATTTAACGTAACATAATATGTTAATAGCATAATATTCGTAATAGAGTAAACATGATAACAAGCAAAATTATATAAAAACTTATATGAAAATCCAACAAATATGAACGCAGATGTTGGTTTAAAGTTAAACGATGGCAATGTAAATAATACAATATTTATTTCCTATTTCCAATTAATTAATTATAGTCGACTTATCATTGAAAAAATATTTAATTGTTACCGTACTGATCATTTATTTTTTATGTAAGTATATTATGTCAACTTTAATTTTAATTTGTATTATATCTATCTATATATCCAATGTGTTCATGCATTACAACAATTATAACTGTAATAAAATAGAAGTATATATATATATATATATATATATATATGCGAAAGTGTGTTTGTTTGTTCTTTCCTGACGCCCTAACTAAGCAACTAATAACATAGCCTAGAGTAAGATAGGCTACTTTGTATCTTAATATTCCCACGATTCCCACAGGAACGGGAATCACGCGGGTGAAACCGCGGGCTAGTGATGAATAAAGAAAACGATTATACCACAAATTATTACATTTCATCATTTGCATTGTTCTTAAAAAAAATCGCCTCTTCCCACAAGTTTTTCTCAAATGGGACAATATTTTTAACCACCGATATCAGACCCAGAGATCCCGGGTTCGATACCCAGCGGGGGTAGATATAAGATTCGGTTTGGTTGGTGGTGGACTTGTAAGTCCGCCTGGCTAGCTACCACCATCTTATATACTCGTAAGTCTGACGCTATAACAACAATGTTTCCAGCCTGGAGGGCGATTCTCGCGCTGAAATGTGTCAAATTCGACATTTTTCTATCCTTTACCACTGTCAAAAACTTTTAGTTGCAATGATCTTTGAAAATCCTATAATGTTGAATATTGTTTTCACTGAGTTTTTAATATACCTATTTAAATATACTTACAGGATTTAAGGCTCCAAAAATGTCGAATTCGAGATGTCGAAGGCGCGAAAATTGCTCCCCTGTTGTGTTCCGGCATTTAGAGATGAGATAGCTAGCTCCTCGGTAGTTAAGAATTCAGGGACGATGTTTATATCTTCGTCTCAGCCATATAACATCCACTGCTGGGTATAGGCCTCCCCCAAAAAGGGGGGTTTGCCATAATCGCCACGCTTGGCAGGCGGGTTGGCGATCGCAGTATGGCCAAGTATGTAGGAGACGCAGCTGCAGATCTCCTGAAGGCTGAGTCCCTTAGTCGCCTTTTACGACACCCACGGGATGAGAGGGGGTAGTGCTATTCTAAGCCGACACTACACAGCTATACATATATATAAAATAGGACTGTAGATGCAAATTGTAAAATTCATATAGTTCTTATCAGTTTTAATGATTCATATCTAAATTATCTAAGTAGCTATAGATAGGTAGTAACTTCATACTCTGTCAATTGCAACAGCCACACAACCATGATGAGCTAGTTGGCGGTGGAGGGGATGGCAGCGCGAATTACGACCGAGCGTCGCCCCACGGCGCGCACGCGCACCGATTTACGCGCAACGCTAGGCCCTGCTAGGGATGCGACGTATGGATGCACAATCGTTGCGGTTTTATCGATATAATTGTCATCAACGAAGGTAACCTAGTTTGTGTAGTTTTCAAACTTAAAAGCAACACTAGGCCTATTTGAGAAGTGACGTGTCGATGCCCAATCACTGCAGCTTTATCGATAGAAACATAATTAAGGCACAAATCACAAAAGGCATCCTAATGAATGAGTAAAGAGTAACGCAATGAGCAACGGCGCAGGCCCAATGCAGATTTGTTGGTTAAATACTTATATAAGGAAACATTAGATGATTAAAACTTTAATTTATTATTTGCGTCAAGAAGATATTTAAACTTGTTTGTGAAAATCGAATCGTGCCGAATCAATCGATTGGGTTTTCTGACATGACTCTAAGATGAAAACTAAAATGTATAAGTAACCGTAATAATATTTTTTTATGTTGTACCGTCAAGGTCCCCTTATGACCCTTATTATGCTCGCAATCGTGACAGTTTTCGTAGTGCAAGTGTAAAGCCTGGCATGTTGTTGACTGTACTTACAAGATTTTAAGATACCTATAAATATCGATCTAACCCAAATCTATCGACATGGTGGCCATCACTAGTCCGCCTTTGGCAACCACGCGCTTTATCGATCCGCTAAAAATCCACCGTGACCCCGACACTAACCGAATTATTCTCGGTCCGACGTCGAGATCCAACGTTCGATTCCCGGTTAGATCGTAAAGATGTACCTTTGATATATTGGGAGATTTTGTCAAAGAGACCGGTACAAATGACACGTTCAATTATAGACCAGCCCTAGGGTATGTTCCGTTTTAAGATTCCTTCCCGTTATAGGAAGAAGACAATATAGGACAGGACCAAACCCAAAGAAAAATCGGCATAGTTCGAGTATATATGTTTCTTCTAATATATAACTAATATAGAACAATGTTAGGAAAACCCTAGGTAATTTATATTAAATGCGATTTTCCGGATCCGGATAATAATTTCCGGATGCAAAGAAATAATCTCCAATAATTTTAAACTTTGACCAATTTAATCGCTGCAAATTCCAAACTTAGCTAAAAACGAGAATTAAAACGATGATAGGCATAACATACATTTATTCGTAACTTGGTAAAAAAGCACTGGTATATTCATTATAGATTGAACAAACGTTATCTTAAGTATATGCTTTTAAAATAAACTTTGAACAATGTTGCAATTGCTAACACATAACTGATGCGGCTGATTACAGTTAGTGGTAGGACTTGTTGTAAGTCCGCCTAGCTAGCTACCACCATTTTATCTAAGTCTGACGCCATAACAAGTGTTCCGGCAGTTAGAAATAAGATAGCCAGTTCCTCAGTGATTGAGGATTCCGGGAGAGGCTCGCATACATCTTCAGCCTTATCAATACTTAACATCAGTAGGGCAAGCACGAAAAACTATCGAGTAAGTATCGAGCACGTAATGTCAAAAAACGTATAGGAAAATGTAGTTCCGTTTATGCCGGTAGGAAAGCTGCTCAATATGCCATTCATTTTTTTACTTTCCTTCCTCGATGTTTACTCGAAAGTTATTCGTGCTAGGCCTACTGGTATGATGAAGGCTAGCACGTAATGTTTAAAAACGTATAGGAAAATGTAGTTCCGTTTATGCCCGTAGGAACGCTGCTCAATATGCCATTCATTTTTTTACTTTCCTTCCTCGATGTTTACTCGAAAGTTATTCGTGCTAGGCCTACTGGTATGATGAAGGCTAGCACGTAATGTCAAAAAACGTATAGGAAAATGTAGTTCCGTTTATGCCCGTAGGAACGCTGCTCAATATGCCATTCATTTTTTTACTTTCCTTCCTCGATGTTTACTCGAAAGTTATTCGTGCTAGGCCTACTGGTATGATGAAGGCTAGCACGTAATGTCAAAAAACGTATAGGAAAATGTAGTTCCGTTTATGCCCGTAGGAACGCTGCTCAATATGCCATTCATTTTTTTACTTTCCTTCCTCGATGTTTACTCGAAAGTTATTCGTGCTAGGCCTACTGGTATGATGAAGGCTAAGAGTTTCCCCGTCGTTCATAAAAAAAAACTGAATCTAAAAGTTCATACTTTTTCCTCTTCAGAAAGGCTATGCAAATTGCAACTACCGCTTACATCTCGCTAAAACTACGTCATTTCGTTACATAATTCAGATTACCATATTTATCGTAACCTAAAATCGAAACTTCAGATAGTAGCCGAACAGGACTTTCGGCACGCCTCTCACATTAGCCGCATTTTGCTACAGATATTTGAGTCGAAATCAACTTATATTATCTTTTTTTTCTTAATTAAAAACGTTAATTGTAACAAAACGCCCGCTTTATAATGTCTTCTCGCCGACTCGAGACGTGGTGCAAATCACAGAAGTTTGGAGTATTAATAGCAATGGGAACTAAAGCCGATTTAAAATCATAATTTATTGTTTTATTTGGCACAAAAGGCTAACGGCCTGAAACCAATAGAAATAGTCGATCATCATTGAATGTATTACTTTTTCTCATTAGTAAAAGTTACGAAGAAAATATTGTACGGTTACACAGTACTAAGCAAATTTGTATTCGTGCATTTCATTAGATACAATATTGTTTCACAATCTAAAAGTAAGTTCTGAGTACCTTACTTAACACAGGATTTGACATATTTTTTATATCAAAACTGTCAAATTATCTGGCAAGTAAGTTACTCAAAACTTACTTTAAGAATGTAAAATAGGGCTTACCTCTAATAAATAAATTATAGTATGTCATATCACTTCAATGGTGACCCCGTAGGTAAATCAAGTCGAAAAAATAATATATGCAACAAAATCCAGCAAGTTCTTGTTGAGTCTAGGTTGAGTGGCAGAATCAAAGCACTGCCTAATAAATATAATATTATATTACGGAAAATATTTAAAATGTCATCTCTTGATTTTTTTCTTTACTTTTTTTTCTTCACTGATAATTTTTAGTGAACAGATATTAAGTAAAAAAAGTTAGAAGTTTTCTATGTTATGTGTGCAAGTGTCGACATTGAGAATTTGCAAAAGTCTGCAGTTAATCTGCAATTCAAAACTGTCAAATAATATTCTCGCTTCCGCTTACATCCTGTCCCATATAGTTTACAATGACAGCTCCCGAACAACCGAATTAAGAGCAGTAATTGATATTTATTTGCACTGCACCTGACATGCGGGGCGGTTGAAACGCGTCCATCAAAGGGACACTTTCATTTTAAATTAAAAAACAAAATAAAAAGTTTATCTGCTGCCTGCCCTTTTCATAAAATTAAATGAGAATATAAACAATTTAGACTCGCTTAAAATGTGTAACTTAATTTGGACGAACCTATTTGTAGAACAGTGGGGTTAGCACAAATAACTTTCGAGTAAATATCGAGGAAGTAAAGTAAAAAAGTGCATGACATATTGAGCAGAGTTCCTACCGGACGTAAACGGAACTACATTTGCCTATACATTTTTTGACATTACGTGCTCGATACTTACTCGATACTATTTCGATAGTTATTCGTGCTTGCCCTACAGTATTCGAACCTCATCTAAAATGATTCACATTTTCTTAAATTGACATCATTAGTTATAGTTCATCTTTTTACAGCTTCATTAATCTAATGCGATGCGATTATGGCCTCAAATAGAAACATATTTGTGTAGGAAATTACGAAGAGAGGGGAAGAAGACTGATTATAAGACATACCAATAATAGCCTTCTAAACTGTCATTATTACCCACTGACACGACTTCATAGTTCTATATTTCGTTGTAATTCCATAGTCCAAACTAATAAAACAATACCGTGACTGACTGACAGACAACGCACAGTCCAAACGGCTAAACCGAATTAGCTGAAATTTTGCATACGGGATGATGAGGATCCTTTAACGATGTAGGCGAGCAATAAGAAAGGATTTTTGATAATCCCACGGGATAGGAATTAAAACTGGATTGTATTATAACCTAATTCCTTGCGGACAAAGTCGCGAGCGGAAAGCTAGTTAAATATAGTGATTTAAGTTTCCGTCATTACCATTACTAGATAATCGAATTTTGACGATAAAAGTTAGTTACTTTATTATCATGATTAACAAGCGACACTTCATCGTCATCAGCCATTTTTAATGTCCTCACTGCTGGGGCACTGGTCTTCCTTATGGATGGACAAGGACATCGTGCCATGACCCACCACGCGAACCGAAAATGGATTGGATGGGTTTTAACGACTGCAAATTCAGCCGGGATCAACGGCTTAACGTGCCTTCCGAAGCACGAAGGAGCTCGAGATAGTAAATTTTTGGTCACCCATCCCGTGACCGACCTTTGCGAAAGTTGCTTAACCTCAACAATCGCAGGCCGAGCGCACGAACCACTCCGTCACGAGCTCCCCCTGAAGAAGCGTTACAAATGAACTTTATTTATGCAACTCAAAATTGTTAGCGCGTTGATGTCTTTTCAACGTATAAACATACTCGAGACTAAATGTGCTATATGTGAAGTCGCTTCTGTACAGTTGAAATGATGTATTTGTTTAGTATTTCTGCTATAATATAGATCTCTCCAATTTATAATTTAAATATTTTATGTTGAGTTTCCATATTATTATTATAATTTCAAAGAAAAGAAATCTATACTGAATCATCATAATGGTACAATATTTGTACAAAACAATGTTTAACATAGAAATGGATCCCGCGCGGGATCAAGAACAATACTCGTACGCTCTAATCATCATCAAATTGTAAGTCACACGTCTGTGACCAACTAAATCCTTTCCCCAACCCCGAAATCTAAATTAAAAGACTACATTAAAGATTCATTGTGCAATCTGTATGCCAAAAAACTGTACGAAAAATGTACATACGAGTACGTACTTAATCACCATAATGGTATATTTGCACAAAACAATGTTTAACATAGAAATGGATCCCGCCGGGAGCAAGAACAATACTCGTGCGCTCATTATTAATATTCAGGACGCGCCGCGGCCGATAACTCGCGGCCAGATAACGATTTTGAAAGTCCGAGCACAGTGTACGTAGGGCAGTAGGTAAAGTGGCATGTGAATGTAGGTTAAATTAGATGAAGGTAAGGAATAGGAGATAGAGAGACGATAAACCATAATGATGACTTTTTTAAGCATCAAATCATTTCTAATCAACACATATCCACCAAAAGTTACAATCCATATTATTATTATGTCATTATGTTTTAGGTTTCAATATTGATTAAAACTATTTGATATACAATTATTGCGATAAACACACCTTGTATATTTAACTGATTCATTTCATACTGAAAACTAGGGTTGAGAGAAAGCCTTCAAAGAGCCGAAGCTAGCTATTCATAGTAGCTTTAATGTACACTAACTTTTACAGATTGTCTGTGGCGTTTTAAAGACCACAACATTACGAACTGGGCTCGTGAGGCGGGTGGGTCATAGCCCATTCTCCTGATTCCATAGGTAATGTAGAACATGCCCTAGCAGTCCCTACTGCTACATTAAAATGATTATGCTACTGTTAAACTACTGATTACCACGTCAACTGTGGCTTAAGGCCAAGTTTATGTTAAACGTCACGCTGCGATCCTGATGGCTGCGCGTGCGTCTGATTACTTGCAGCGGGACTGTCACTGCGCATTATTTAAACAATCTTTTTTGAAAATATTAACTTACGGCACTTTCGCTGTCACGCGACTAATCAAAATGTTCGGTTATTTTAATTTATTTACGATAAAAAACAAGTAGGTAATAAAGAATATGGATGTCATTCTATATTTATTTACTTATTTAAGAAACATATTATGTGTTCAAAGATGATACAAAGCTACTCAATAAATATGTAATATAATTGAACACAACTACATTTGCAGATAAAAACATAAAAAATCAAACATAGCTTGGCATTTAATTTAATTCTACTAGTTGATAAGACGAAAATTAACAAAAAAAAGAAAGAATTAGAATAAAAGTATACCCAGCCAATTATCGACTCAAACAATCGAGCTAATATCCCAATCTAACTACAGTGCAATTATCTATTAAGTACAATGTATTAAATCACTTAATATTACAGTTCGCGTGGTGCCTTAAGGCGGCGGGCCCTTTGCCCACGACAAAACAGAGCTCACGTAAATATAGTATCAATTAATGGGTACAGACAGAAGATAAAGCGGCGGAACAATTAAGCAAGGAAAAGGTGATTTTTATTGTTGCAGACAAAGGCTTTTATGCATCAAACGGACAAGCTACACTCAAAGAAAAAACAAGAAATCTATATACAGTACCCGGCGATAAATATTGCACATCAACCTTTGGAAAAAGACAATCGGCTAATTTCGGCTTCGTAGAGCGTAATCTCTGTCGGACGAAATACAAACAGTCCGGTATCTATTAGGAGCTGTTAGAACAATCATGATTTGATAATTGTTTTTATTCTTTGTATAAAATACAAAATCCAAAGGTCGATATGCAATATTTATCGCCGGGTACTGTAAGTATCTAGTTTGGGCTGTTATAGACGCTTATGAACGTGAAAAAACCTACGTCACATCGGTTCGCAAATCTTACAATGGAAGATTTGTGATGAAATGAACCAGCTTACCAAAAACCCGTCAAGCAATGGCTGTACTTCTCCCTCTTAATTCTAAAATACTCATCAATATAAAAACAATTACAATATCCAGACCCTAGCATCGCAGTGTCATGTCATGTTGCAAGTTACAATAGACACGCCGTGGTCATGTCAGGCTGATTGACTTACATCATATTTGAAGACCGATATTTTACGCAAGAAGTAAAATTAACGGTCGTTTTTTTTTTCTTTTACAAACTATTTTTAGCGTAAGTACAGTCGGGGACATTCCCGGTTGATCAGTAGAGTTTTTTCAAGGAGCTTTATTTAAAAAAGTAAAAGATATATAGAAAACGTTTATATCACAAATAATAGACAATAAAGAAGTAGGTATATCATTTGAATAATAAATTATTTCTTTAACCTTAGTACTTTTCGAGAAAATGTTTCTCAAAAAAACTCTACTGATCAACCGGGAATGTCCCCGACTGTACCCAGCTATTTATTAAAAAAATACTTAAAAGGGTTATGGGTTTATTTAGCGGTGGTAATTCTCCAACAATAGGTAACGAGACGATTATTGGGATGATATTTAATGAATGCAAAGTATAATTCCATTAATAAAAGTATATTGACGACCTGTTTGGCGCAGGGGTACTAACCCCGCCTTCTGTGCCAGAGGTCCCGGGTTCGATCCCCGGACAAGACAAATATTTGTGTGCATGAACATGTCTATTTGTCTTGGTCTGGGTGTTCAATATGTATATTAAGTATGTATTTCCAAAAAAAATATATATATATAAGTATGTTTATCCGTTATCTAGTATTCATAACACAAGTTCTTCATGAAACTTAACGTGGGCTAGATAGTTGGTGTGATTGTATTCGAATATTTGTATTCGAATATATTTCATAAAGTGATCATGTGATCACTAATTAGAGTCTACTTCAGTCGAAAACGTATACTCTGAAAACGAAATAGAAATAATTAAATAAAAAATCTAAAACTGTTGTATTTCTCAGTTATCACATTATGAAGAATTAAAATGAGAATTATTTGTCAAGAAAAATGACGATTTTTTAATGTCCCCACTGCTGGGGCACTGGCCTTCCTTATGGATGGATAAGGACAACAGGCCATGACTCACCACTCGGGCCCAATGCGGATTGGTGGGTTTTATCGACTGCGAATGCAGCCGGGACCAACGGCTTAACGTGCCTTCCGAAGCACGGATGAGGAGATAGTAAAGTTTTGGTCACCCATCCCGTGACCGACCATTGCGAAAGTTGCTTAATCTCAACAATCGCAGGTCGAGCGTGCGATCCACTGCGCCACGGGCTCCTCTTGACACCTTTACTTGGCATAATCAGCCAGTATGCAAGTATCCATCACATATTTAAATCGCAAATTGCACCAATGGCAATGTCTCAAAAGCGCTGAACTTTTATTAAGGTTGATGAGTAATTACTTAAATCTTTATCATTAAGGTGACTCTTAACGCGTCGAGATAATTCGTTAGTGGCTACTTTACAAATTGCTGTGATATAACACTTAAGAAGGATAATTTTATGAGGAGCCATTATTTGAGGAATTTTAACAACGATAATGTATTTCGGTGTGAGGGAACGGTCCGCTGATAGTGATGATATATTATGCAGATTTTACTTGAGAAACGAAAGTCGGAGAATATCAGCCAAGTGAAATAAGCTTTAACCGTAAAATGATTGACTTTACAACGAACATTAAAGGTTCAGACAATTGAGAAAATAAATAGCATTAAAACTAAGTCTTAGTTATTCTTAAAGAAAAACATTATGTTAGGGAATACTCGTAATTTACTGACAAAACTTCAGAAATGAATCGCTTAAAACATCCAACTTTTGTAGACCATGGTTTAAAACAATTAAACAGAATTGTAAATGCGAGCGTGACAATGGAACCTGATAACTAGTGGCACTTCCATCGTATGCAGTATGCACCCAAAATCTTTTGATTGGTTTGAATCATGACGAAACTTGACATAATATAAGTACCTACTTGTCATTTACACACGTAATTGACCAGTCAAAACACTGGAGTTTTACCCGAGTTCGTTTCGTAATAACACGTGTAGTGAGACTCCATTTTAACCTAATCTATCGTCATCATCATCATCATCATCATCAGCCTGTCACAGTCCACTGCTGGACATAGGCCTCTCCAAGTGCACGCCACTGAGATCTGTTTTCGGCTTCTCTTATCCAGCTCCTACCAGCCGTCTTGCGCAAATCATCTCTCCACCGTGCCTGAGGACGTCCTATACTACGTTTGCCGAGACGCGGTCTTCACTCTAGAACTCGTTTACCCCAACGGTTATCGGTTCTACGGCTAATATGGCCAGCCCACTGCCACTTCAGCTTGCTAATCCGGTGGGCTATGTCGATAACTTTGGTTCTCTGACGGATCACCTCATTTCTGATACGATCTCTCAGAGAAACGCCGAGCATAGCCCTTTCCATAGCCCGCTGAGCAACTTTGAACTTGTGGACCAGCCGTGCCGTCAGTGTCCACGTTTCGGCTCCGTAAGTCATAACGGGTAGGACGCACTGATTGAAGACTTTCGTCTTTAGGCACTGTATGATCGACGACGTAAGGACTCGACGTAGCTTCCCAAATGCAGCCCAACCCAGCTGAATTCTTCTATTCACCTCGTCCTCAAAGTTGTTTCTACCTAACTGCAATGTCTGCCCGAGGTACACATATTTCTGAACAACTTCGAGAACGGCGCCGTGTATCGCAATCGGTTCCGGTAGAACATGTTCGTTGAACATGACCTTGGTTTTGTCCAAGTTCATCCGTAGGCCGATGCGTAAAGAAGATTCAGCCAGGTCGTTCAGCATCTGTTGTAGGTCCTGCAGCGTTTCTGCCATTATGACGATATCGTCAGCAAATCGCAAGTGAGAGATGTGTTCGCCATTGATGTTGATACCACGTCCTTTCCAGTTCAGCGTCTTGAACATATCCTCCATTGCATTAATCTAACGTACAATTTCAAAAATATTTTGTTTTATTTTATATCTACAAAAAATTGGATATTGGCGAAATCCAAAAGGGCAACGCCATTATATAAGAAGAAGAAGTCAAACCACTTTGAGTACATAGGTTCTCTCTTTTCCTTTCCATCTATGTGATCAATCCAGTTTGTATATTAAAAAACAAACTTTGATGCCTTACAATGAGGAACATGCAAACAGTACTTCGTACATAATCATTACACAGTAGGTACATCGGACAGCAAAAGGAGGATTTAAAAAAGAGATCATAACGAAGCGCACGACCGGCCTGCCCACAGATTAAATTATTTTATTGTTGTCTCTGTGGACCCAAGTTGTAAGTAAGAACTTTCATTTTAAATTACAGAGGTGGGTTTTGCTTGAGGTCCGTTAGCCGTATACAATATAATAATAGTAAAAAAAACTTAATTAGAGCTCTGATATGCAGAATTGACAATATAAATATTGAAATATTCTTTGATGCAATGGGGAGTATTATTATCTGGATCTTGTAAAACCTAGGTGTGAGAGTCTTGTTAACCTTCTTTACTTGGCTTATAAGATTTATAAAAATAAGTAAAGATTATATCGCAAAATCACTTTAAAAATGAATGCTATCGTTCTTGTTATGAAATTTGTTTTAGTTAACCAAAGAAAAAATCGTAGAAAACTCAAAAGTCCGTTCCAGTTACCTAATCCTGCTAATTTTCTCAATTACGAAACGTTTCATCAAAACATCTTTTCAAAGCATACCATTATCCAATTATCGGTTTATAAGTACGTTTTAAAACCGTCAATTACCGTAATAAGCGATGGATCGTGTCAAAGCGCAAGACTGAATAATCCAATCATCATATTTGAAGGATAAATGAGACACCAGTTAATGTGACGGTCGCAAAAAGAGACCAGCTAGGACTAATGAAAAGACTTTAAGATTTGAGTCATCTGGGATAAGCACAAAAAGTCACACGCGCGAGAATGTGTATGCTTTCCCAGTTATACCGTGCAGAAGGGACAGATGAAACATGTAAGCACTGACTGCTACCTACGAAGCAAAGACGTAATGGTTTTCGGAGAAACGACACTGATATGTGGACAGTTACAATATCTCTTGTGATGGAAATTGACCTTACTGATATGTTAAGCTCACTTTTCAATTTGACGACTCTGTATGAAATAAAACAGGGAGAAAAAAATAGCCCTTGACGAGCTTCTTGCCGGTTCTTCTCGTTACAAGGTCTCCCGCCGTAGGGTTTGTGAACCGATGGCGTAGCTTCTTTGACGTTCATTAGTGCTTGTAACAGCCTAGACTGACTAAATGATATTGAATTTTGAATATTAATGTAATAGAGGGATAAACAGGGCTTTACATTTTCAACAATGAAAAGAGTTAACTGAAATACATATTTTAATATTTCAAATAAGTTCCGTTATTAACCTTTTCGATATATTGTTCGTGCTCTCCGCGCTTTTCATATCTAATTACTCGTAATTACAGCATTATTTTACAAAACTGTTTGGAAAAATACTTAAAAGTACTATATTGTATAAAATCATAACGTTATTTTTAAGAAGAGCTCACAAAATTCTCTACAAATTCTAGAAATCAATTCATTCAACAGTATATTAATATTACTTTTTACATGCAAGAGAGACTCACAACACGAAAATTCTACCTAGAGGTATAAAGAAACTGAATGTTTGGTATCTTAACGATTTAATAAAAAATGTTGCCCTGCATGTTACATAATCTTTGTCCCAACGTATAAGTATCGCTGCGTCCTTGGTTTTCTCACATTAGAGTGGGCATTTCAAATGATTAAACTCCGGTTCTGCTAGTTCAAATATCCAGCGGTTAAGCGCCCTCCTCCAGGAATACGATTACACAACGCTTTCGAATATCTTCGATAAGTTTTTTATTGACTCTACTACGGTTTATTATTTACCGGAAAAGATAAGATTTTCTTTAAAACACTAGTTGATTTTGTCTGTGAGGTACTTGGCTGGGAAAAAGCTGAGAGGAACAGAATCTGACATTACAGGGTTTTTGTGAGATGTTTATTTAGTTCGTTTTAATAAAACTAATAAAATATTTTATATGAATACTTGACGAATATCTGCCCATTCTTAGTTTGGATTGAACTTAAACGAGTATATTTATTAGGTTTAGTTTCTTATTAGCTTCATTTAATGACCAAAGTGTTTTCCTATTGTAAGTTTTTCAATACATATATATTTCAGTTTATGTTTTAAAGAATACCATTCTGTTTTGCCTAAAGTACCAAAAAACTTCCATTTAAAAAAACCTGCAGAGTAACCTCCTCAAATCGTGGGATTACAATAAAAAATCAATCAGGATACATGGCATAGCTCGCACTCGTAGTTCACATTGCAGGCATCCCTGGCGAATATCTCGAGAGCGTCTCGGAAACGATAATATCTATCACCTCTTTCCTGCAATCGACGCTCCTACAGAAGTACTATTCCACAGCAATGTACAGAATCTCGAATCACAGAAGTCAGTGAGTTCAAAGTTAAATTCTGTCAAAACTTATAAGTACTTCTATTAAAATTTGAATGTTTCTTTACTCAAATAAAGACTCTCATTTATCATATTCATATCAGAAACCCATACGGTCTCAAGCTGTAAACAGGGCTATTCCTCGTAATTACTTATTGAAAAAACATAGAAGCCAACTATGTACAAACAATTTTATAATAATCTACAAAAAAATTTAATTTCAATCCATTTACTTAAATATGTACTTAATTTCACTAATTTCCTTTCGATTGACGCTGAGTTTTTGATTTACATTTAGTCAAAAAAGTTTTATAATTTACAATTTCAAGTTCATGTAACTTACAGAATAGTTGGTATAGAACTAACAGATGTTCGATTCCCAGCGGCTGGGAATAGATCACGTCCTTAATAAGTTGAAAATCGTCTGGAGTGCAATAATTTGGGAATATTCGTTATGTTGTTTTCATTATACTATTTGTACTAAATGATAATTAATCATCCGGTTTAAATTACGGACCCAATTCCAGAAAAAGCGTAAATAATAAAACAGGGTATTTTTGTATTTATAAAAAGTCTTCTAAAATAAATTAATTAGTATTTATAAATACGAAAATTTGTAACAATCATTTTTCACACCCATATCCAGCGTTAAATAGATGAGTTAATAATGTAGCCAGCAACGGATTCCAAATATACAAGGTTTCAACAGACATTTTTTGTTCCACAACCCACTCGCGCGTTTCAAACAAGGCTGGTAATTTATACGTTTTTACCGCCAACATTATGCCATATTAGATCAAAACATCTTGCGGTCCTGGTTACAGGAAGAGCATCCGCGGTATGTCACTAGTCCACAAGCTGTGCCCGCAAAGGGCACAGACCGGGGGGCGCCTGGCTACACAGAAACGTACAGGAGACCATTAGAAATTGTTATTAGTATTACATGCGATACGCTAACTAATAACACGCAACAAAAAATACATGATAGAACTGCGTTTTGTTTCTTTTTATGAACAAAGGGGAGATACTTAGCCTTCATTATACCTAATGATAAGGCTGAAGGTGGAAGCGCGCCGCTCACGTATCCTCAACCACTGAGGAACTGGCTATCTTATCTCTAACTGCCGGAACACAACAATATGCTTAGGAAAAATCAGCTTCGCCGATTTTACGAGCATTACAAAGGGGTACAAAACTATTTAGTAATTAAAACAGTGTACTTACTGGCTTAAAGTTTATCCAAAACGCCAAGCCAAAATAAATTAAGATCGCAGGTAAATATATAAATAATGACAACAATTGCGCTGCTTAGACGTTATTATGGGGTTTTAACGACGCCAACCAATCATTAAACTACACAGAAAAACAATAAAATTAATAACAAGACTATCGGTACAAACAAATAAAACTCGAAAATCGAATCGAATCGAAATCGAAAATAAGTAATTATTTTCGTAAAACGGCGCGCGGAGACCTCAAAAGGTAATTTCGCGCTGCGCCTGGCCGATCAGACGTTCACCCCACATTCTAATGAGGCGGGGGTAACGACGTCAATCAATCATTTAACTACACAGCAAAACAATAAAATTAATAACAAAACTATAGACACAAATAAATTCAACTCGAAAATTCGAGTCGTCTTCATAAATAAGTAATTATTTTCGTAAAACGGCGCGCGGAGACCTCAAAAGGTAATTTCGCGCTGTGCCGGCCGCTCAGACGTTCAAGCGCCGCATTCTAATGAGGGAGGTTTTTACCGCGCGCCGGCGTGGGAGCCGGTCGATCGAAATCGCATGGACACAACTAGTACTATGACTTTAAGTATAAAATATTAAGCTTAAAATTTTATAATCATAAAATCTATTTGTAAAGAGACAAGGAGAGAGAGAGAGAATTTTTTTAATCACACAAAGAGACCATACAACCAAGATAAAAACTAACAGTAATACAAAGAAACAGGTAAGTAACAATAAATAATAAATTAATAACAAAATACTGTATTTAGGGTCGAATAGGGCCTGCCTCAGCACGTGTATGTATTATAGTTACTCAAATCTAGCTTCAAACCGAGACGTCATCCGCGTAGAAATTCCTAGAATAACTACCCTGTTTAATGCAGTCTGTTAACTGGGTGCCGAATTTCAGCCAAATTCGTTGAAGTCATAGTTAAATAAAGTTAGAGGTAGGTACTTACCTACTTCTAAGTAGAACAGTTACCTCACAGAGTTAGGGAAAAGAGTTACCTATATAGAGACTGTGATATACACCGCGGTGAACGGTGACTGTCAAATTTCATAAGTTTGATATGAAAAATCGGTCAAGAGCGAGCCGGCTCGCGCACCGAGGGTTCCGTAGTATCATGTATCGTCCTCATACATCGACATACCAAAACAAAAGCAATAAATATAAAATCACTTTTTTAAGGTTTCTGATAAAGTATGCTATTTAAAAACATCGTTTTATTTTTCCTGTTATCTTTACATAAACTTCTAGAATACTTGAGAATGTGCAAGCAGCGCTCTTTCTTAAGATATCCCAAATGCCCTAGTAACCCCAATTTGAATTTTAAGACCACAATTATTATTTTTTTATTTTGTTTCTCTATTATTCGCAAAATAGTTGGACAAACGTCATCTTAAACTATTTCAAAATTCAAGTTGATAGCATTAGTAGTAGTTCTTGATATGTCCATCTGTGAGAGACAGACTAAGTCTCACCATAAGGGTTCCTTTTTACCATTTTGATAAGGAACCCTTAAAACAGAATACAGTTTAACCATCGCTTAAATATGCGATAACTTACTAAGGAGGCAAAATCTTTTATAGAATAAAAGAACGTTCGCCAATTACATTTATATGTCCACTGCACAATAAATATACTTTTTAATGTATTTCAAAAGTGAACAACCTCACCAACTACCGGAGGTATATAAAGTTCTGAAACGTTTTTCTCGGCTATCAGACACTTCCCATTAAATAAATAAGAACTTGTCTCCAACAATACGTGCACTTCTTCACGAATGGGAAAAAATTGTTACATACCCCATCTTTTCTCATTCAGACCGGTCCAGTCTGACGTTGCATTTTAATTTCTAAATTCCACGACAATTCTATAGATTTTTTTGCCCGCAGGCAGAAACGGTGCGAATTCACGCCTTACTTTTTGTGTGACCGCATAACACGTGCCGCGTTGAGCAGTCGCCTACTTTTTGTCAGATAATCAATTTTGGGATACATACGACGGTAGTGGTGAAGGCACACGAGGCGAGCGACGCAGTGAACAAAGAACTATAAGGCCTCTGCCTCGAATCTAGCGGGCAGCGGGGCGGCGGCGCGGCGCGACTATCAAAAATGGCGGTGCGCGGGTGGTGCGGTGCGAGCGTTTCCACAGTCCCGCTGCCCGCTAGATTCGAGGCAGAGGCCTTACTAAAATTTATTTTTCGGTAATCGATTTGAATTGAGCAGACTGCTGAGCGTGCCTAACTTCGCTTCTGATAGTCACATTTTCAATGTGAAGATTAACTGTGATTATAAGCATAAAGTTTTAATTTTAATTTATTGTAGGCTCTACGAGTGTTCTCTTCAATCAAAGGTCTAAATGATGCCATGTGTGTTGTACTGATGATACAATATAATGTAAACATGGTCCTAAATTATTTACCGTAGGTGTACAAGGTTTCTGTAAATTTTAGATGCGATAATAAACTGATCTAACTTTAATCGTAAATAGGTATTCAGGCACGGACCTACAAAAAGAATTCGTCTTGATATCTAACGAACCCAAATTGAATAATAGGTACAAACAACAACAATAATATTTTATTTCACATACCTTATTTATTTATTTATACCATTACAAACAACAGACAAAAAACGTGTAGGTATATAAATTACCAATTAGCTATCACAAGTTTCAAGTCTTTTCAAAAGCTTCAAACTACCGCTGATTCTGGAGTACTAAACATTTGCTCAAATCTAAATACTAATATTAAACACTCCCGTCTATGAGTAGATGCGGCACAGACCACTGCAGACCAACGTGAGCCAACCTCCAATTAAATTACTCAAGCCTGCAGTCCCCTTTACTTCCAATTAAATTGCTCAAGTCTGCAGTCCCCTTTACGTCCAATTAACCTTTCAGGCCCCGGATTATGAGACACAATAGATATTCCATTGTTTTCTGGACACCGGTGTCCGGTACGGGTTTGATAAATAAAATTGCTCAATTCTACAAAGTCCCCTTCACCTTTTTTTATGAACGACAGGGAGACTCTTAGTCTTCATCATACCTTATGTTAAATATTGATAAGGTTGAAGATGGAAGCGAGCCTCTCCGGGAATCCTCAATCACCGAGGAACTGGCTATCTTATCTCTAACTGCCGGAACACAACAATGCTGAAAACATCATTGTTATAGCGTCAGACTTAGATAAGATGGTGGAAGCTAGCCAGGCAGACTTACAACAAGTCCTACCACCAACCAAACCAAATACAATATTTACCCCTGCTGGGAATCGAACCCGGGACCCCAGGTTTGATACCGGTGGTTGTGCACACAGAGGCGGTTAAACCTCCAATTAAATTGCTCCAGCATACAGTCCCCTTTAGACTAACAACCTATTGTGGCACCACAATGGTGGAAAGGCCTTTTACCGAGGGTTTTTCGACAACATCTTTATCTGAATCAATGGGTCGTTTCGGGGTTTTGTTTAGCGGAGGTGAGAATTTTAGAGTCAGTAAGGACTATAAGGAGCTTTTATGGACGTTGGTTTTATGCAATCAAGGGTTATGGTATGTCCAAGACAGCGTAGACTGCGAAGCAATTTTAAAAAGTTTTTCAATACCTACACAAAAATACTGAATGAATGTTAAATATACTAATCTTAGGGCCTTTTTAGGGTTTCGTAGCCTAAAGGAAAAACGAAACCCTTATAGATTCGGCCAAATCGATGTATGTCACAGCCACTTTATTCCAAAACTATGAGGATTACACAGTTGAAACTTGGTAGGTAGATGTATTCTGTAAACCGGTTTACGGTTGTTACACAAAAATAAAAAATATATGAATTAAGAGATATACATCTCCTCCTCCTCCCCATACATGGCACTGACACTAATAAAAATTTTTTTTTCATTAAACCTATACGTGTGGTGTATCTATAGATAGGTCTTTAAAAATTGCATTGAGGTACCTAAAACAGTTTTTCTCAAAGCCAACCGTTTGAATGATATACACTTTCAAAGTGAAAAAATGTGTCACCCCCCCCCCTCTAACTTTTAAAATAAGAATGTGAAAAATAAAAAAAAATGTATGCTGTAAACCTTTATAAAAACTTTCAAAAAAAAAGACGGGTTGCACTCCGGGAGTGCCGGCAGAAGTGAAAACTTGATTATTAACGTTGAGCATGTTTGATATTTTGGAATGGTTAGGGAATAATTTTGCACCAATTGCTTTATCAGTATAAAAGTACTATCATTTATGTGGTAGAATACAATATTCATTTATTGCGCTATCGTACACAAACATGACAAACCATATTAAAGTGAACGTTAAGTTAGGTAATAAGATATAAGAAAACATTAGTTATTATAGAGAATCGAAAAATATATATTGACAATAAAACAAGAGACAAGTAAAAGACATTATCAACAGTCTGTCGCTAAGCAACCGAGACCATAGTCAACCTGTCACCTCAACATTCTCCATCCGTCCTACGCTTTTTCGATCAGGTCACGTGTCCTGACGCGAGTTTAAGATTTTATACCCATTACAGAAAAAGTGCTCAACGCCGCTAAAGAAGTTTTCACTTCAAAAATTTGTTTGAACGAAATATATTATGCAGTTTCAGAGCTAGAGCACATTTGCCAAAACCGCAAATATAACTTTGTCATTCATACAGACACTATGAAAAACAAAGTTATTTTTGCAGGCGAAATATTAAAGTGGCATTTTGGGTAGGTATTATATTTAATATAATAATAGAAACTTTATTGCACACGATACAAAAACAAACACATACAGAGAAAACACACAATAGATTGTCTTATTGCTACATAGCAATCTCTTCCACTTGGCCGATTTTTTACTATATTGTATTCGTACTTATTATAAAATTATTCTCTTGTTCTTCGTTTCAATTTCAAGTAGGATTCAATCAGATAGACAAGGAAAACTTTGTTTACAGACTCTAAACTATTATTATAATCTATTCATTGATTTTAAATATTTAAACATTTTGTGATAACTTAGAAAGTTCAGAAATTTTGATCTGGGGACACGGTAGTGTCCACGCCAATGCGAGCCACGCGAAGCGCAAGGGCACTACTCACCTTTTCTTGAAGTGCTTTGTAATTTTTTTTGAGGCCTCATAATTTGGGTTTGTTATTCTTATTATACTACACAAAC
Source organism: Chrysoteuchia culmella (assembly GCA_910589605.1). NCBI lineage: Eukaryota > Metazoa > Arthropoda > Insecta > Lepidoptera > Crambidae > Chrysoteuchia > Chrysoteuchia culmella. The sequence goes on from OU342653.1 coordinate 18,556,238, forward strand.
AAAATTCACGGGAAATAATGTCAATAGTGTTCGTATCAATCGTATAATTTTTTAATTGCATAGATCTTATTCTTTAGATTTTATTAATATCTAAAAATCTCCGATTTCTTCACTGACAAACTGATGATCATCAAAATTCATAGGATACTTCCTGAAGTCCTTGAAAGCTGAAATTTCGTATATAAGCTAATATTAGTAAACAAACAACAAAAAAATTATAAAACTTGAAACATTTACCTCCCATAGTGGATGGTAGTTTGTATGGAACTTAAACCAATTTTGATGCTAGAAGCTATCATTAATTTATTATAAACGTAAAATTAAAACAGTTATTACTACTTACTCTAAAAATTTAAATAAATGTCATGTCTTTCATCATACCCTTGGCCAATAAGAAGATAAGGAGTGATTCATTTTACTAACCAGTGATGAAATTCCAGTTCGAATCATTTCCGACGACATTTGGCCTCAAACAACCTAACGCGTCGTAAACACAAAATGGCGGAAGCTGTCAACTCAACAAAATGGAGGGTCGGTTCGCGCGGGAATTAGTGTAGCTTTGTCGGCGAAAAGACGTGCGCTATAAAACCCAGTAATGCCTCCACTACTGCTGATTTGACTGCCGTTTATGCGTCATAGAAAGGGATTAGGTGTCACTAGATCTTTTAGTTAGTACTTACCCGTTCTACTGTTTAACGTTGCAGTCTAATGTATCACTTTAGATACAACTATTGTAAAGGATTGAATGATTATGACTTTGCTGGTAATATGCAATTGTTTAAATGAAATTGCAAAATATCGTGACACTAGCAATATTACCTTCCACAGTAAAATCAATTGGCTGCGTTATCCCGGTTCTTATACAATAATGTATAAGAACCGAACGGAAGAGTTTAAAACGCTGTCCGATTTCACACAGCAATATAAATTAATATAAGTTTTGAAAATTCATTATCTTCAACTGTTCAAAATACTCAATGGTTACTCTTAGCTTTGAAAGGCCATTGTCAGTTTGCGAATAAATAACAAGATTTATAAACAATTAGCTGCAGCCTTTGCCTTCGAAGTATTTGTATATTTAATAATTATTTTACCTAAATACAAATTTATTTTTTAACAAAATTACAAATTCGAGATAATAATTAAAATTATGGATCGCACCAATGAACTTTCACCACTACTAAAATTTGTTTTAGAGAGATAAAGGTTAATCGATCGCAGAATTTAATTTATAGGCCTATATAGCGCACTAGGCAGCCAGTCGAGCATTTTTACGATATGAATGGGAGCCCGAACACTAGGCAGCCACGAATTCCTGGCTGCGGCAGCCAAACAATGCACCCGATTGCACGGCAGGCTGCCTAGACCGCGATGAGTCTAATGTCCCGGCTACATGAATCGTCTTACCTGAGAGGATGCCTGCACAAATCTGTTTTCGCAGGTACTGTAGCGTACTGTCCCGGCTACACGCTCCGTCTCTCCTGCGCAAACCGGTTTGTAGAGGCATACTTTCAGGTAAGACGGAGCATGTAGTGTAGTAAAAGAAGCCATGATGTTTAAGAGCCTCCTTAAAACTCTAAGGTTCTAAATTGGCTCCAGTATTTCAATGAAATAGCTCCCATAACAAATAGTTACCTTGCCAATATTAGTCTTCCAGATATCTCCGAAAACCGATCTGATTGAGTGGAACTCTCATATTGAGTAGTACCCCAAAAGATCCGTCTTCGTCAGTACACCGTGCGACAAACTGCGTAATAAATCGCAGATCCAATCGTTCGCTGTTGTTTTACGATCGGGCACTGGACAGACCAATAGACGTACATTCTGACTTAGGGTCAACCTATTACGCCCAGGAATTCTGATTGTATAAGAGTTATTAACGAAAATTCGATATATTTCTGCATGGAGGTTTAATATGGATTCTTTGTTTTAGAGGTGGATGTTCGTAGATTTGTCTATAGTGTTTTGCATGGCCGGGTATGGTGTTAAAGAAAAGTGATTGTAAAAGTATGAGCAATTTTAAGCTCTTAGTGGACCGATTGGATATATTTAACTATTACGCTCAGGAATCCTGATGGTATAGGAGTTGTTAACGAAAATTAGATTGATGCCGTCGTCGTGTCGAAATGTTTTTGTTTCTGCATGAAGGTTTAATACGGATTCTTTTGGTTTTGTGGAGGATCTATTTGTAGGTTTGTTTTAGATTTTTTGGATAACTGAGTTGGGATAACTAAATTGAAGTACAATCATAAAATGATTCCAGAAAAGTAAGAGCAGCTTTAAGATCGTTTTACTGATCTGCACTCTGTAATATTGGGTGTCTCGCCTCCTTTTTGCGTGAAATACAGAACTAGTCCATACATTTCAATGTACAGCTACGTAAATGTTTTTGAAACACTTCTTTCAATACTATAAGCGGAATATTACTAAATTACCTATTTCATGTCTTCATTGAGGGAGGAACGTATTTATGCGCGATGATAAATACATTTTCTTTTGTGTAGGGCATGTATAGCGTGTTGGTTTTTTCAAAAAAAAAACTCATCCGTTGGAGGGCTGAAGCGCTTTTCAGACTACGCTATAATATAAAAGCATATAGCTCATAGCACAACGATATCGCTCACCATACATTTACTTAGATAGCGTATAATAAGCCAATCATATATATTACTAGAGGCCGGGCGCGGTTTCACCCGCGTGGTTCCCGTTCCCGTGGGAATTTTGGGATCATAATCCTATGTTACTACTTGGGGTCTAAGGATTCTCTATACCAAATTTCGTCAAAATCGGTCCAGTAGTTTTTGAGTTTATTCGTTACATACAAAAATACAAATCTTTCCTCTTTATAATATTATTAGTATATTAGTATAGATAACTAAGTGTGAACGTGTTCTAAGTAAATGTATGGTGAGCGATATCGTTGTGCTATGAGCTATAAGCTATATGCTATTATATTATAGCGTAGTCTGAAAAGCGCTTGAGTTAAAATTTGGCACGCATTTCGTATTCTATTAGAAGCTTGAGTCAAGATGACTTTTTTATGCACTTGTTTCTACTTTTTACTGGCTTAAAGAAAGCTTCAACCAACACCCACCAGTAATGATATAGTGCATCTGAATTATTTTATACCGTTACAGAACACACTCTCAGTACATCTTTAAATACAGTAAACTTTCATACAATTACGTCACACTGAGACCACCAAAGTTTCACCGAACCACCCACAAAACAAAACCAACTTTATCACAATGCAGTGAAGTCTAAAAGTACAATATCAATTTAAGGTACCACTGTAGGCTATTTTAATTCGAGAATCTTTAAATTGATGCGCATTTAATTCGCTAATTTCGCATCGTATTTTAGGCGAAATTAAAAACGTATTAATGTTTTCTGTTTCGAATGAAAAATTCCATGGCTGGTATTTCATGCTTTAAGAATTTGCAATTTTCGAGATTAATTTCAATCGCTAAAGTCAACATATTTGTATGTGCATGAATACTTCTCTTCTGCAGGTCTGCCACCCAATTGTCTAATTTCAAAATCTATCACAACCCCTTTCAAAGGTATTGTGATTGTGATAGCGATTTATGGAATTGTGTAACTTATAGTCGCAATCCCTTTCAGAACGAATGATGTATTAAATGACACTTCATACTACATTTGAAAGATATTTTCGTTTGTCACTTTGCTTAGACAGTTCAATTTCGTTCATTCAATACCTTTCAAAACGCGTCCCGATCACAATCCCTTTCAAATGTCAAATAGTCACGGCCTGAAATAGTAAATATCTTTCAAATGACGAGTTGAAAGGGATTGCGATAAATTTTAAAATTAGACAATTAGCCCCCTGGTCTGGAAATTGACAATATGACAAACATACAAATACTTCGAGCATATTATAGCTTAATCGTAGGGGCAAAAGTTAAACACGAAATACATACTAAACAACTTTTATAATTGTATTTATGTATAATATTCACATTGTACCATTGTGAAGAATTTGTATTAGTTTCATTAAACAAATGTAAAATGTTACAATCTTCGTTCGCGTGTAATTGAAACAACTTACAGAATTGAATAATCAAATAATTGTATACAAAACGTGATATATTAATTTGCAAAAAACAAACATCGTATTACCCACATCGAAGCTAATCTCATTAATATTAAAACAATAGATAGGTTTTCATAAGCATCCCATTTCTTACACAAAATGACTCATCTGCTCTACTGGGCTTGCATAAACATTGCACAATTATAATTACTTATCGTACTATCCTAACCGACTGACAAACAAGAATCGACTTTAAAATTACGTGCAATACCACAGAGTTTGGAATACCCACTATTCGAAGTTACAACCTTCTTCGCCACAACGATAGTCTCCAAGTAGAAAGCAGTAACTGGAAAATTTTCATTGCACTTTCAACCCTTTTCGTTCTACTTTAAAAGTGGTTTTTAATCGGATGAAAGTGGGAAGGAGTCTTGCACTGATTCAAACAGCTAGTTTTGACTCCCGGGGTGGCTTGTACAATGTACACGAGCGTGACACTGGTCTATTTACGATAGTCGGACTACAGACCAATGCAGGTGCGTCTTGGTACATGAAATGTGGCTTTATTGTTCCATTTGGCGTAAAGGGCCGACGGACCCACCACTTAGTCCAGGGTTTACTTGCTGTGCGGTTTTGTGCGAGTCAAAGTCGGTTTAATTAAGCTTTCAGTGGCTGTCTTAACGTTGAATCATGTCTGATTGTCGGATACGTACTGGATTTGAATGTTCAATATAATTATGCATATATATATATATCTATCTTTATATATATCTTTATTATCGTTTAGAATAGAAAACTAAGAATTATGAAGGCACATTCATTCTGAAAGTTCACTTAGATTTTTTTTAATAAATAATTTTTTTCTTTACTCCCATAATGGAATTCAGAATGGTTTAGTTCTAACCTAATCTAACCGAATAAGCTATTGTGATTTCGGCGAAATCTTTTACCAAAAAAGGATATTTCGGTAAATCATTCTGAAACGTATAGTGCACTAACATTTAACTTACAAGACCACCCGAGAAGCTGAGAAGCAGGTATCATTTTACACATATCTATGCTGGCGTCAAACAAACAGTAAATGTAATTATTATGTAGAGCAATATTTTCAATTTGGTATCTAAATAATAATAAAAAATATTTACTTAATTATATAACAACACGCATGTACCGAGTTATACTGTAGGCAATTATATCCACATACATCGGGTATTGTTCGGCATGTCTTCGATATAAGCGGACCGATTTATACGCCCTCAATAGCCACTGGATTTTGAATAATTATAGTAAGCGCGCGCGCGCGGTCGATTTATGTAGATGTCGCCACTTGCCAGTTTTATCCCGCCCCACTTCGATTGTCAAGTTTGAATTTCGAAACTCGAAATATTCCTTCTCTCGATGACATCCTCCTTAGTAGCTTTTTCTTTTAAAATAAAAACCTTTTTGTATCAAAACTTTTTACACACAGAACAATAAAATTAAAAAGTACGCTAAGTGTAAAAGTTTTTACGCACTTTTAACGGTTGAAATATAACTTAGTACCTTTCTTGAACAGCACATTGCATTAATCTAATGAATAGGTACATTTTGACATTATTATGAATTCAATGACCTCTTATTGAAATCAGCTGTCTTTCTTCAAACATAATTTATAGCATAAACAAACCGTAAAGTTGTTTTGAATTGAGTTATTATTACGTAGAAGTGCCACTTTGTAGTAAATAGGTGCATTCCTCTGTATCTCATTTATAAAATATTATGAATCATTTTATAAGCAATAATAAATGAAACTTATTATGAGCTGATTAAATTGAATATAATTTATTACAATAATAAGATATCCAGGTGTTATTATGAGTTAATAATATGTGAAAAACCTCTATCGTTATTCATTCTATGAATTATTAGTTCATTTATATTGAATTATATATTTCATAGATAAATGCGTCATGATAATATGAAATCTATAGCTATATTAAATAAACATAGCCTAGGTATTCACTTCTCTATTGTACTATGACCAAGAGGTCAAGATACTAGAAAATATATTTTCATAGTTACCTTACAAAGTATTCTGTTGACAACCAATAATAAACCCAAATATAATAATAGCGAGAAGAACCGATGGCCGTTGGGGCGGAAAGGTTCTGTAAGCCAAAAGAGGTTCGATATAAAACTTTAGGAAGAGTCAACAAGCGCAAGGAGGAAATATAATAAATTAAAATGCAGCTAAAGTATAATATGAAAAAGTGGTAATTGTATTTTGGCAGTCAATAACAAACCCAAATATGACAGCATCAGGGTTGGCTATCATTGATATTAGTAGTTCAATAGTAAATTAAAAGAGGCTTGATATAAAACTTCGTTCGAAAGAGGAAAAATCAATAATCGCAAGGAGGAAATATAACAAAAAAATCTCAAATAAAAATGCAACTAAAGTATAATATGATAAAGTGGTAATTTGCTTAATAACCGCGGATGTGGCACGGAATGCCGGCGCGGGCGGCGCCGGGTCACGCAGATTCTATCGGTGACCGAGAGGTCCTGAGGCGTCCTTTAATTGCAGTCGAGAGTTCGATTCCAATTAGAGTTGTGACCGTCGGTTTTATCGATACCGATTTTTGTATTGAATGTGGTATCAAAATATTTGAACTTAGCGTTTCTTATGAAATCAGTTGGATGCTTAGTGAACTAGGAAACGGAAAATCAGTTTCTTTCTTCGCATTATGCGCATATTGGTTAATAGAATATACAGTAATAATTACCTACCTATATTATTGATTACCTTATTTTATTATTTTGATTATAAAAATGTCTCAAACATGCATTATTATTTAAAAAAATACTAGGAATGAATCATAATGTAATACACACTTGAATTGATTCCGTGTTTTAAAAGGCTGAATGTTTTGTTACAAACCTTGTATTAACTTGTTTAAGTCTCAGTAGCTCAGCGGTTAGAGCATTGGACCGGATTTCCAAAGGTCGTGGGTTCGACTCCCATCTAAGAATTCACTTGAGGCCGAGTTAATTTTTTCCGATATTTTTTTCTATTTAAAATGTATCATTTGTATTAACACGTTCACTGATAGTAAACGCTTATAGACGTTATAACAATAAAACATCTATTGTGTCTCGTTCACTTTCAGCGAAAGTGTTAAGTACATAATGAAAGCCATGGCATCTGTGGCTTCATATATCATCACGACAGCCCCGAATAAACGGAAACACAGCCCATTTCCTGTTTTTTCTGCCGATACCAAATATCGGTATCGGTATCTTCAATCACATCCATTTTACCTGAATGGGTGGGCGGGAGTTGGCCAACTTTATAAATTGTCCACGCGGTAGCTCATCTGGGTGGCGAATGGTCTATGACCATGTGCAGTCAGTAAATTCAGTTAGTTTTTGTACTAGAATAAAATGTAGCGCGGTTATCAATGGACCGTAATGATAGGTTGGGAACGTTTCGTGGAGTTAAATTGAATAGTGAGCGTGGTTTAATGCGGGGCTGAGTGCTTTATTATACTCATTCGTTTTAGCTGCTGGAAATATACTCGTAAGCTTTAAGGTTTAAGGCTTAGCTGTGACTGGGAAGATTAAGAAATGTCGCTAAAGATGAGTGTCTTTATTATGTTGTCTGAAATTAATTGAAAGAAAATTATATTTATTTAGGTCCACTGTCACATTATGTTTTTTAATCTGACAAGTTTAGAAGTACCTTTTTATATACTTGGAGAAATGCCTTTACGCATCCCTCGCCTCTGGGTGTAGAGGCGATTCAAAATGTTGGACTCACACATAAGTTTAAAAGTATCTATAGAAGTGGATATTGATAGAATCATTTTTTTAACTAGTTTAGTCCGAAAACTGAGCAGAGATACTAACTACTACAATTTTCAAAACATTTGAATATTATAATAATAAAATATCCTCCTTACTACTCGAGAGTTTTTGTAAACGTCCAAAAGGACATGCCCCAATTTGGGCCACGTCTATATACACCACTAATTTTATGTAATGCACAGTTAATTAGTGGTTATTTAAAAAAAAACAATATTTTATACTTAAAATAAGGCGTCATATGACTCGCAACTCGACGTTAAAAAAACTGACAGTGTCACTGTCATTGAGTTCTACTCTTCGTTCGACTGTAATTCTATTGACTGACGTAACAGTGACAAAATGACGTATTTCGCCATGATGTATTTTTGCATTATGTTTATTGTTCCTTCCAGAAAACAAAGCGATTTCAGAGAAATTGAATAATAAGAAACTGTTTTTTAGTGTCTTTAACATTTTTTTGGTATAAGTATAGGACTTCACACAGACGTGGCCCAGACTTCATACATTTTTGGACATCACCTTTCACAACTGTCAATTTACTGAATTATTCTCAAACAGAAAGTTCCATTTACAAAATTCAAATTGAGTAATAACAACGCTTAACTAAAACAAAAGCGACTCAACGATGCAACTCATGGGCGATAAACGCACCCGTTCACCAAGCGAGCGGGGAAAGCGATCGTATCTGTCGTTATCGCTGCGTGTCGCGCGATGTCGCGATTGCGCTTAAAGACGCCGACGTTTGTGGTCGCCGCGCACGCATGCTCTGATAGTACTCGGATAGCTGTGGCTGTGGAAACCGGAGTAAGGGGCCGATAAAGTTGCTTTGGATGAGGACTTAGCTGTTGTTTGTGAAATTTCGCTCGTAAGGTTTCCGTTTTACATAGAGATTTTAACACAAATACTATACCTAAATTAAAAGTAATTTGACCCGCATGTGTAGATAAATCCATAAAAAGATTGCCGCGGGCGTTACTTAATTTTAGAGTCACCATTGACAGTTTTACAATATTGTCTGAATAGATCCTACTAATATTATAAATGTGAAGGTTTGGATGTATGGATGTTTGGATGTTTGTTACTCAATCACGCAAAAACGGCTGAATGGATTTTGGATGAAATTTGGGATACAGATACTTAAAAGTCTGGGGATGAATATAGGATACTTTTTACCCCGATAATCCCGCGGGAACCGCGTGGGTGAAACCGCAGGCGGCAGCTAGTATGCGATAAATCTATACTTCTCTACTAATATTATAAAGAGGAAAAATTTTATTATTTGTTTGTTTGCATTGAATGGGCTCCGAAACTACTGAACGTATTTGTATTAAATTTGGTACACAGATAGTAGATAGCCTGGTTATGAACATAGGATACTTTTTATCCCGATATTCCCACGGGAACGGGTACCAAGAGGGTGTAACCGCGAGCGGCCGCTAGTATAAAATAAATATAGTCAAATTCTTTTAGATAATATCTAGTAGCTAAATAGAATTGTTGAGACATTGCAAATATTTTTGCCAGTATGAAAAAATTATCCAAAGCGTCATAAGAGAACTGAGGAGGACCTCTACTCTAGTGGTATTGCTATGCCCTTGCAGGGCGTCACATGTTTACTATTTCTGTATCATCTCGTTATTGTAATGTGACTTGCAATAAATATATTATGATGATGATTATGACCTATACCTTCTCAGTTCTGTATGAGAAGTACATAATTACTCTTACATTTATGTACGTATGTTTTATGCCTGCTCTCGAGCACAAACAAACAGAAATCAAGGTTTTGAAACTCGAGGAAATAAAACCAGAACATAATTCAGACACACCTACCAAACCTCTTTAACACTTTCAATGCACAAAAAGATGAATAAATGCAAACACAAACATCAGTGACCTGTGACAAAGGGTTCTGACAAGTAGAAAATTGAAGGTCACTTTAGTTAGGTCATTTATAGTTTTAAGCCCTCGTTAAGATAGGTACCTAATACCAGAGATAGTGGAGATATTTCAGACTAAGCGGTTTTGTCAATCTCCATGCTTAATATCGAAAAAGAGACACCTTTTCAAATGTATGAAAATTTGAACAATACTAAAATGTTTGAGCAGTGTTCAAATAAAACTTTGTATAAAAGTGCTGTTTTTTTCGATTTTAAGGGTTGCTTCTGCACAAAAATTCGGAAGGATGTGTTTGAGGTTTTGAGTAAACATAATATAACGGTGTGTACCATCTAATCTGGGCCATCGGGCTTGCCAAATCGCAGGCTGTTAAAAATAATCTGCCTCTTAGCCAATGTTTCTGGTATTAAATCTCAAATATTCTATCGTTGAGTTATAGTAATATCCTCCGTTTAAAAAACCCCAGGTACACGCATAATGACTAACGTAGGATGTGAGGAGACGCCGCGCGGATGTTAAATATTTGACGACCGTGTGTGCGCAGCAGATAGGCTCGCTTTGTTCCATCTCGCAACAGTATTGTGATTGTGACCGAGAACTTTATAGATAGATAGGTACTTAAAATATAACGAGGATTTAAAATGTTTTATTTACTTAGTTTTAGCGGCAATTTTAAGAAATGTCATTGAAGGCTTAACTACATAGGTAGTACCTACATTTAAATGTTTCAAGTTGTTGGTTGTGTTGTGAGTTGTGACTTCTGATGTTTTTAAAGTGAATTGACTTGTCTCGAAGCGGTTGTGACGTGTTTCAGATTGATTTATCTGTAACACATTCGTCTTGACTTAATTTTATTTATAGCTTTTACAAAAAGTCATGATTGTATAATTTCTGATCATATGAAGAAATGTCCTGTAATAAGTAGGGGTTTCTATTTGCGCAGCACTATTTATATTTAATTAATCTAAAGACCAACAAATGTATCACGCACACCTACGTTAGCAGTAGGCGAGACGTAGATACTATACTCTGGTGAAATAAATTCAAACATCAAAATAAAAGCAATATTTAAATAATTCCCCATTCTAGTGAAAATCTATAATAAAACCTCTCCATTAAAATCTGCATACAAACACTGTTAAATTATTCAAGAGGAGCTCTAATAGGAGAGATATCGTTACAATCTATCAAAATAAACACTGCTCAGTTGTAAAACGTGGTACGTGCAAACAGCCCGATATTTAACGCTTCGCGATACGTAATTATTATGACAGCACAATGCGCGCTGCGACGACAACCGGACAGCTGTTTACATCCTGTAAAGAGTAAGCAAGAGACAAAACTGGGAGATACCATCGCGAAGCCACCGTTTACATCGTATAATATCGTTTATGACGCTCGTTTGTATGTAAACCCTTGTTGGCCGCTTTTTGATTTGAAATGGATATTGTTCTCCACTACAGGATGTTAGTTTTGCTTCAATGTAAAAATGGGATATACTAGAGCAAGTTTCTGTAACCAACATTTAGATGACTTTTTGTCGATGACTGTGTACGAAGTATTGATATCTTCACTAAAGTAACCGACGACCCTAAAAAGAGCAAGATTAGAAAATTATTAGGTACAATTTCACTGTTATTTTCCACACACTTTTGCAACACGCCATAGATACATGAGATTTGACAAAGCAAATTATCAAGCAGCAGCAGAAAGGACTTCACTTCACATACTTAATTTGTGATTTCACACACAATAAAAAAATTACCTCTCTGTAATATAGGAACTTCGATTTCAATAGCCACTAATACAGACTTTTAACTAAAAGTAGATGTGACATAACACTCATTTAACAAGCATTTAAAGCTACTACGAAATGTTAAGATTCGCGACATTAAAAACTTATGATTTCACTGTTACGACAGAACTACTCAAAAGAAATAGTAGCGCTTCAGATCAAAGATAGCTTAGTTAAATTAAACAACGTAACTGCAGAGCAAAGTCGTATTACGAAACAGGTTTTTTCGACATTGTTAAGATCGGGTGACGCGTAGGTGGAAGGTGTAGGTGTGTCGCCCGCAAAAAGGTACAACTTTTAAATTACTGTTTTTGTGATAAATCAAAGAATCTCCGTGACCCGGTCTGTGTTTTATTTTGTTGTTTTGCAACCAAATTGCTTATTTATATAGCGATGAATCAGTTTTATTCGCGTGTTTGCTTTTTGTTGGTACTGATGATAAATAGCTTCATTAGATTTCTTTATGTATTTGCGGTGGAATAACACTTCCGATTCCGGTATTATTCCCTTTTTTATACTCTACGAATATATTGAAACACAAACATCTTTTTTTTCAATCTTATTACAATCCAGAATTGAATCAAAATGGACCGATTGTTTATTCTTTTAGTGATTTTGTAATAACTTTACATATACATACACACAGACAGTTATGATGATGATTTGGGAAGTTCAGTTCCTTGATATTATGGATGTCCGTTGTCTTCCTACTAATATTTAACCACTTGATACTGGACGCCAAAAATATGACGGCATAATGCCTTGACACACACGTTGTATGACTAACAAATTCCCCGTTATCCAGGAAACCCTTAGATCAATAAAACATACAAACAATTCCTAGTAACGCACAAAAGGCACCCCAAACACTGACCCGAACAGGCCCATTCACAATATCCCAATCCATCTTACATTCATATTAACTAATTCAAGTTGATATTTATTCGTAGTAAAGTGTGAGTACAAAGCGTAACCCAGATAAGGCTCACCGCATACTGTGCGTTAATAAATAATGTCGCATTAGAGGCAGCATTAACCGACTGCGTGGGAGGCCGGCTTGAGGTAAAACCTTGTATGTGGTAGTTAGTGGTAATTTTTTTGCCGTCTAGACTTGTTATTAGAGATATTTGTTTCGTTAACGATTTGTGAATTATCGATTATCTTATAATGGTTATTATGTTAAATGAATCAAGGCAGTTCACTCAATTATTAAGTTTGCTGTGTAGGTATAAGTAATACTGTATGAGTGACAAAAATGATGGAATGCGAAAATAATTAATTCTATTAAAATATCAGTTTAAAAGAAGCTTAATAAGAAGTTGTATAATAACTGAGCGATTAAAAAAGTTGTAAGAAGAAAAAAGATCAAAACAGACCGACAAGAATTTCATCAATCAAATCACACTCGACCATTGCTATTACCATTAAAACTTAATGCGTCAATCAGTATAAAAGTACATTCATGATTTTTGAATTTTTGCGTATTGAGTATAAAAGTATTAAGCGTAGGTTAGAAGGAAAATCAATATCTTTATGGGTTTTAAATTAAAGAAATCAACTAAAAGGTTTTTTTCGGGTTTCTTGACGTTCCGATACACCTTTATATTAAATATTCATATTATGTTTTTGTTTCAATATTCTGAATTATATTTTATTGTGCTACTTTATTGCCGATACAGTTTTACCAGTTGACTGGAAGAGAATGCCTGATGGTATTAAGTCCGCCATTTGCTGTATTTTTTTTTTAAATTGCAATAAAGAATAAATAAATAAAAAATGCCAGTTACACCTTTCTCCACCTCGAATGTTCAAAAGCATTATTGTTTGATCGTATCTCGTCAGTAGGTGTACTGCACACTTTTTGACATCGTTGGCACTGGTTGGTACAATGTAAGTGATTGTTTCTGTAATCGCCGGTAGCGAAAGTTCATTGTTTGTGCGTCCGTCTATTTGTCACTATCAATCTGACGATTTGTTTGTAGTAACCTTTGAGTATTTATGAGTCATATGTGTGAGTGTAAGAAGTGTGAGAATTGTCAGTTTTCCCAGTGACGATATTGATTTTTTTTTTTTTAAGAAATTGACGAAGTGTTCCGGATAAATCGAAGCTATTGTTATAGATACAAAAGTAATTCTATCAGTTTGTTAGTTACGGTTTTATAAATCTCCAACCCTCTTAAGATTCTTGTCGGTTCATCTCGTCATCATACATTTTTTCAGCCGTTTTAAACATCTTCATCACTTTTTCCTTTTTTCTCTAGGTTTCGGAAGATGGACCACTTAAACGTTTTCTTGGAATTCTGTATCCTGTTACTTCAGTGATATATTATAACTAATTATAACTAGTGAAAAAAAATAAAACTGTTTTAGCTTCATCGAAATCTGCACCTAGACAGTTTTCAAAAAGACGCATCTGTCTCACATCCCATCCTTAGGACGAAGTAGGCGGACCATTTTAAGTATAACCATCTATAAGTACTGCTAATTTGAACCAATGGCATGGCAGTAACTTAAAAACTCAAGACAATTCCAGTGAGCAGTTAGATAATGGAAGGTAAAAATGAAGAAAAAGAACCCTCAATGAGCATTGTATCTGCTTGCGATTGTTATGGATATGTCAATTACTTTCCCTGCTGATAAGTAGTGGATACGGATACTAAGTTTTTTGGTTGGTGGTAGGACTTGAAGTTAGTCCGCCTGGCTAGCTACCACCATCTTATCTAAGTCTAACGCCATAACAACAATATTTTCAGCATTGTTGTGTTTCGGCAGTTAGAGATACGATAGCCAGTGCCTCGTAATTGAGGATTCCGTGAGAGGCTCGCTTCCATCTTCAGCCTTATCAATACTTAACATCAGGTATGATAAGGACTAACCCCCATATTCTAAGTCGTTCCTCCAAAACTCTTTATACTCCACTCAACCTCGTCGTGGGTAAAAATGGTAGTGTGCGCTAGGGCTAACACGGAGTGGCTACGTACTCTTTGGCTCCTCCAGGTCCTTTCGGAGTTAAGACTTAGAATACCGATTTCGAGGAGTATTTCGAAGAGGTTTTCAGTGAGGTTTCGTTAAGTTGAGGACGAGTAAGTTTTGGAGGAACGACTTAGAATATGGGTGTAAGAGTCTTCCCGTCGTTCATAAAAAAGAAAAGTATTCCATATATACTAATGCAAGTAAACAAGCACCTCAAGCATTTTCATAGTGATTTGATCCCTATCAAGTAGCTTATAAAGATGTTTTTTGTTAGGCAACTGTAAAGGTTGTTCTGCTGTCGATTGTACAATCAACAACACGTTAGACATTACACTACCTTTCCCAATACATATTTTATACGGTTTTATACGGTTTGTAAGTCCGCTTGCTAGTTACCCCCAACTTATCTAAGTCTGTCTATATACTTAGCAACTATGTTTTCAGCATTGTTCCGGCAGTTGAAATATAAGATAGTCAGTTCCTCAGTGGTTGATTCTGGGAGATGTGCGATTCTACTTTCAGCCTTAGCATTTCTTTGTCATCAGGTATGATGAAGGCTAATTACTTCACCGTTGTCGTTAAAAAAATACTTTGACCCTTGTGTCGCTAAGAATAGCGGCGGATTTCAAAATACAAGTGCAAAGCCGACGTGCTATTGTCTGTACAGTCAACGGTAATATACAAAATGTCAAATTTCTTCAGACAATTCCGAACTTAACGGCTTAAGACCTAAGTTTTGTATAGCCTGACGTGTTGTTGTGTGTACATAGTAAAATCGTTAGAGCGCGTACCAGTAGCCGATTGGCCGTCACACCCCGTTAATGCGATGCGCACACGTCGTGGGCGGGGCATGGGAACCGAGAAAGTACAGCCTAAGTATTTGACTTAATGTTTTTCACGCCATTCTGGGTTTCAAGTCATAAGCGAAAACTTTCCTTGGAATAAACCCTCTGATGATTTACAAAAGAAATATTGAAGGAAGTGGAATGCCTTGTATAAAGAGTATACCCCCGTCTTGTAGGGACCTTTTGGACATTCTGACATGTGAACAGCCGTGTCCCGGCAGGCAACCTTCGGAATTAGGATGCATTCAGGCTAGCTTCAAGTCGTATAACTTTTGCATAATACTTCACGTGCTTTTGTAAACAAAAATAATTTGACTCATCTATAACGATTATTTACTTATTTTAAAAGTATTATTTTATAATATAATTATAATATGATTTATTAGAAAAAAATTTAGTCAGCCTTGAAAACGAGGCTAGACGTACACGAAAACTTTGTTTCGCATTTCAACAAAAATACCACATCATTCACTTTATATTTACTGCCGTAATGTACATTCTAGTGAGTTTTTTTTTTTTTAAATAGCAATGTTAAATCTATAGAATTAAACTAAATATTGATACAAACATTGATGCATTTGCCCAGTAAAGACTCTCATGACAGCATCCGACAAGGCTGTCAAAGTAGCTTGTTTTTACTTATAATGGGTTTGCTCTTGATTCCAATCGAGCCCAAAGGTCTAAGACAGGATCCATGGTAAGTGAGCTAACCCAGAAGGTGCCTATTCACCGTTGCTTTGAATATGGACGGGTTATAAGTACTCGGAAATACAGACGCAGGGAGTTCTACTCCTTTGCTGTGCGCAATATAAAGGTTGTTGAGTAGCGCTTTGTGCGACATTTAGGAATATCAACCAAGGAAGGGTGGTACCCCGCTAAATCTGCGCCTTAATACTTAAGTATCTGCCATCGACAATAATAAATACATAAATATTTCTTTCACTCATACTCACAGCAATTAACTCAGCCCCAAAGTAAGCACTATAAGGCTTGTGTTATGGGATACTAGGGTAACGAATATAAAAAACATTTTATAAAAAAAAACAAACCGACTTCAAAAAGTAAAAAATAAAACTTTTGGAGTCGGTGCCAGCCAGGGCATTCTACATTGCACTTCTATTAACTATATATTTTTTTGGCCTTAGCTAGCTAGCAGCGACTCCAAAAGTTTTATTTTTTACTTTTTGAAGTCGGTTTGATTTTTTTTTTTTTTTAATGTTTTTATTTCAGATTTTTTAGTTACATCATGTGCCGTTACTTACACTAAAAATCAGCCCATACACAACAATGTCATCTAGGTAAACGACTACTTGCCAAAAGGTGATTGATATTTTTCAAGATTATGAAAAAACTATTAGCCAGATCTTCGTAAAAATTATATGGGACCAAATTGACAGTGTACCCGATCAAACAAAAAAACAACTATTAAAATCGGATCACCAACACCGGAGTAATCGGTATACATACATCAGACAAAAAAAAAAAAAAATACACGTTGAATTGAGTACCTCCCTTCTTTTTTGTTGAAGTCGGTAATAAATACATACCTAAATAAGTATTTATGTGTAAAAGTATATTATATAATCGTCCACAACTCAGGTACAAATGCTCGTATTCATCATACAATCATTTGCCCCTACCGGGATTCGAACCCAGGACCTTAGAGTAGCTGATGTACCGTTGGGTGTGTCCAAAGATACACGCGGGCGGAGACCCGGTGACTGTCACCCCAAACCCGACAGTCTCCGCCAACGCGTGGAGGGAACAACCAGGGGGTTTTAGTGGGTTCGAGTCCCACATAACCTACCTGTCTTCCCGGACTGGGAGGTATGCGCGGGCATTTGCCCCTGGTAAGAGAAAAAAAAGGACCTCAGAGTAGGCGCCACCGGATACCACTTTTTCATAAGTACTTTAGCTCTCTCATCCGCCTTTCTCTCTTAACTTAGGCCAATCCCAAGTAAGTTAAACGTTAATTGCAGCGCAAACCAACTTAAGTGGCGAACGAGAAAAGTAATTGTTTTATATTGTGTGTAACAAAGGTCCATTTGTAGGTACTCTAAACCGATTGCTTAGCGAGTTAGCGGCTTAAGTCTATTGGTTCTTTTTAATTTTGAGAATTTATGTCTATACACGATTTAAGAAACAAAGGCAAGATATTGATATCTTTCAATGGCTTATGATTATTTTAGTATCTTATTTCATTAAATCATTGAATAAATTACATTAATGATGGTCATTAGATAAGTGCTTAAAATATTTTACCTTTTTAGGGTTCCGTAGGTACATCAAAAGGAAAAAACGGAACCCTTATAGGATCACTTCGTGGTCCGTCCGTCTGTCAAGACCGTTTTTCTCAGGAACGCGTGGAAATATCAAACTAAAATTTATATCTTATACTCAGGTCTACTGTCCCTTGGAGCTGTGAAAACATCAAACTTCTAAGCCAACGCAATCAAAGGATACAGCCGTTTATGCCGCAAATTTCCGCAAATTTTCGAAACTCGCACGGGAATCAAAACCTACTGTACTATTAAGTATTCTGTGCTATAGGGTACTTCCCGTGAACTTAGAATCTTAAAATTTGGTACGAAGTAACGTCTTATAGTACAGATTAAGGAAAAATTGCGAAATCCATAAATTTTTTGTTACATCATAAACTTAATTAAAAAATATTTTTGAAAATTTTAAACAGAACCCTCGGTGAGCGAGTCCGACTCGCACTTGTACGGTTTTTTTTTTAATTTTGCATTCAAACACATTGCTTAAAATATTTCATTAATTACTTAAAATAAAAACAAAATTATGAAATTGATAGCTATTTTCTGTTTTAATTTTTTAAATCCGTCATCCCTTGCCGTGACCCAATTTAGAGGACAAGAGAGGCCCAATATTCATGTAATCGAAAAAGTTCCCATTACAAAACGGAAAAAAAGAAAGTCGTATAAAAAGTTCGATAATTTATATTTTTACCCACGACGGTACGGAGACGGTATATGCGTTTGGGGTGAGAGGATGTTTGTTTGTTTGTTTGTGCAAACCAATGTTGCCATTTATCTTCAAAACTAGTAGTCCGATTTTAGTGCGGTTTTCAGTAATGGGTTCGGGTTTGATTGGTGGATGTCCTTAGATAGGTGTTACGGTGACATCTCACTAGGGGGCACTGCAGTAATCATTTGTTTGAGCAAAACCAAAACTACTAGTCCGATTTTGGTGCGGTTTTCAGTAATGGGTTCGGGTTTGATTGGTGCATGTGTTAGGTAGGTCTAACGAGGATAACTCACTAGGGGGCACTGCAGTAAACATTTGTTTGAGCAAAACCAAAACTACTAGTCAGATTTTGATGCGATTTTTAGTAATGGGTTTTATGCAATACAATGTACCTATCTATGCTCTCTAAAAAGTTTGTCATAAAAAAATTGGAAAATAAAAATTTTTGAAGCTTCCGACGGATAATTAAGTCGCGTTTTTTTATTATTTAATCATTTTTCAATTACGTTTTAACCGCGCCGTAAGCTTATTCAAAAATTTTAATTTTGCTTTTTTCGGACGTTAAATAAATACCTACACAGTTTACGATTGATCAAAATATATTGTAAACTTCTGAGAATATAAGTTTTAAGCATTATAATCTGCGGACTCGTTTGAGAAAATTAAAGATTTTCTCAAACGAGTCCGCAGATTATAATTAATACAGGTACGTAATCCTATTTTTACACAGATGGCCTAACGTATTAGAGAAAAAAAAACAATCTTATAGCTCCTCAGAGTTCAAAATTCGAATTAATAACGTTTTAAATTTGATGGTCATCTTTAAAAAAGACTCACATGTTCGCAACGTAAATGTCGCAGTGTTCGCCTTGACCGGTGACCGGTGAGTCAGCGGCGCCCGCGAGTCGCCTGCGCAAGGACATTATAGGCGCGGGATGAATGAAGAAAGCTGTCGCAATTTTAATGAATGTCTGACATAGTAATTGGAAGGGTGATACCAGGGGCTAAAAACGGTTGAAACGGCTAAAAAAGTTACGTAGGTACGGAGCGTAACGCGAAATATATTACACCTTCCTAGATGGTGTTTTTTTTTATCGATAATTCATAACATTTAATTTCTCGGGAAAAATTGCTCGAGTCAGAATCAACTTACAAATTATTCTTAGTAGCCGATAATTAACTTCATATTTTTCTTAAAAAAAACGCTTTTTAACCCTTTATCATCAACTGGAAAGTAAAGACGTACTTTTATGTCTTCAAAATTAAATTAACACTAATTAGTATCGTTTTACAAAACATCAAGTTCTTTCAATAAATTCTAGTGCTTGCTTGTTGTAATAAACAACTTAGACCTCAATTTTCTTTTTTCAAATAATAAAAGAAGTAGGTATATTTAATTCACAAACTATCAAACGTACATCGCTTTGTAATGTTTTCTAGTTGAGCTATTGTTATTGCTAAGCAATTTAAAATCAAACATCACCGACGAATATCGGTTACAATGCAGATTTCAGAACGAGTCACCTTCCTGAACCAGCAGTGCTATTTTTGAATCGCTCGTCGTCCTGACGATTAAGTTGAGCTGCTGAAGATCAGCAAAATCATTATTGTCCTGTCTGAGAATAACTTGTGAGTCGAATCGAATAATTACATAATCATTATTTTCGTTTGATTCCTTATTTTGTGACGATTTATATAAAGTTTCGTAAACGAGCGGAGACAAGTGATGTTGATGTCATATAGAACTCAACGTTTTTTTTATAACTTTTTAATTTTGTATTTTACAATGCTATTTTTATGTGATAAATATTAAACAAGAATGCGGGATCGAATCTCGTCAGGGCGACATAAGACAAGTTGCTTTTTTCTAATACCTATATTTTCTTGTGTAATATTTTTTGTTTGGAAGCACTTATTTTTGTACTTTACGGGGGTACTTTACTTTTACGGGGGTTAAATAAAGGACATTTTTGACGAGTACCTCGAATACAAATTGATACGGTAGAATGTGCTGGCCAGGTTTAATTTATTATTGTTGTTGGACACAGAAAAAGTAACAAATCATGCGACCGAGTCGACTGAATCGCACACAGTGACAAACGAGTGATTCCTGATACAACTCCTGTGATTTATCGCTAAATTGAATCATATCATATTTACAAATGTAGCACGTATTAAGATTATGACTGGCTCTTTGATGCAGTACTTTTACAATGTTAAAGAATGTCATTATTTGATGAACTTTGAACTGAGAAATCATAATGACTGATAATGATGACTTGAAGGATTTTAATTAAGTATACATATCAAAAGTGTCTATGGATCAAGTACGTTTTAGAGCATCGCTGCTTTTGAGGATTATTACTTTAACTTTTTAGGATCATTGATGATTCTTTGTAGTAAATTCGACTATTTAAATAAAGAAACGATTCAAGTAAGAAGCCAGTCTGGAAGACTAGATTTAGTAAATATTAAATGGAATATTTTTTATAGTTAAAAATGAACTTTATCCCTAAACTGGTGGTATATTGTTTGTAAATACCATTGGTGTATTTTTTGTAAATACCATTACTAACATTTGATAAAGCTGGTAAGTTTTTTGCGCCCGTTTTTTCTTGTCAGCTTAAAAGAGTCTGAAACAGATGGGCAAAACTGACTATTCAAAAATGCGTGTAATATGCTTAATTGAATAAAGAATATTTTCATGTTCATGTTCAAACACTCTTGATGTGTGTATGTCTTATTGTAATCTGCAACGATGTAGCCGTAATCTTTTGAAAAAGGGGCCAAAGTAATATGCGCAAAGAAATGTATTCGGATTATAAATGCACTTTATTGTTTTTAATGAAAATAGATCGTCCCTTCCCACCCCTATACCTACCTACTAACTCCATTCGCTAAGATTTTCGTCACAAGAGGTTTCCCCGATGTTCAGCATTGTTGTGTTCCAGCAGTTAAAGATAAGAAAGTCAGTTCCTCAGTGGTTGAGAATTCCGGGAGGGGCTCGCTTCCACGCTCAGCCTTATCATAACATCAGGTATCATGAAGGCTAAACGTCTCCCCATTGTGCAAACATAATAACATAAAATTTTTTATATAATATAAGAATCCCACTTCCATTATTGAATCAACGATTCCACCCAAACTACTGAATAATTTCGGTAGTCGAAAAAAAAATCGAACGTCCGTCCTATGGCTCTATTCGTAATTTATGTAAATAAATTCCATTAACAACGAACCTCGGAACTTACATAAGGATGAGCACGGAGCCATCGCGGTATAAATCTGTTAACTTTCACCCACTGACAGCACTTGTTATAAAAAATACAAGCACAGTGTAAACGATTTCGCACCGAAAAAGAAACAATTAAGTTTCAAGTAGCTTATTTCAGTTTCGATATTAATATATAAATAATAAATATTTGCATACACTCACTCCATTATCTAGCCCACGTTAAGTTTCATGAAGAACTTGTGTTATGGATACTAGAACGGATAAACTTACTTTTTTTTTTTTTTGTAAATACATACTTAATATACATATTAAACACATTAAACACCCAGATCAAGACAAATAGGCATGTTCATGCACACAAATATTTGTCTTGTCCGGGGATCGAACCCGGGACCTCTGGTGCAGAAAGCGGGGTTAGTAAACCTGCGCCAAACAGGTCGGCAAAAATAAAAAAGCAACTTCTATTTTCCATAGACTGAAATAAAACAATCTAAATAAATACCTATGTATCGATCTGGTGACCACAGTTTTACTCGCGTGGATCTCAATCCCCTACATGAATATCGTAAAAAAAAATGCGGGTTCGAGTCCCGTCGGGGCGACGTGAGGCAGGTTGCTTTTTTCTAGTATATTTACTTTATTAAAAATTATCACATGAAAATGGCATTGTGGAATGCAAAATTAAAAAGTTATAAGTGGATGGCAGTTTCATCTTAATCGATAGTCAAACATCTGTGAAGATGTTTCTTTCGAATGCGAGGATATGTTTCTCTCATTGATGAGACGACGGTGGCCAACACCGTAGAAAAAAAAGGTGAATATACTAGAGAATTTTAACGTGTTCTCGTGGGTCTCTGTAGCATAGTTGGTCGGTGCATTGGGCCAGATTCCCGGGGATGCGGGTTCGAGTCCCGTCGGGCGACGTGAGGCAGGTTGCTTTTTTTCTAGTATATTTACTTTATTAAAAATTATCTCATAATAATGGCATTGTGGAATGCAAAATTAAAAAGTTATAAGTGGATGGCAGTTTCATCTTAATCGATAGTCAAACATCTGTGAAGATGTTTCTTTCGAATGCGAGGATATGTTTCTCTCATTGATGAGACGACGGTGGCCAACACCGTAGAAAAAAAGGTGAATATACTAGAGAATTTTAATGTGTTCTCGTGGGTCTCTGTAGCATAGTTGGTCGGTGCATTGGGCCGGATTCCCAGGGATGCGGGTTCGAGTCCCGTCGGGGCGACGTGAGGTAGGTTGCTTTTTTCTAGTATATTTACTTTATTAAAAATTATCACAAAAAAAAACCAATTCCATACCATGGTATATGTATAGTATACCAAATTTCATAAAAATTTACCAGCTTCATTTTCACATTATAGATTTCACCGCACTAAATTACTTAACATTTTTTTTTGCGAAAATACAGAATGTTATATCCAACTGATAAACAAAAAAAATGGCTTTAATTACTCAATCTATAGTTGCATTAGAAAATCTAATTTTATTATGATTTAAAGTAACCGAAGTTATTATAATTAACATTTTATAGCAATTATTAAAATAAGTTAAATTTTACCTATTCGTGACTTTAAACTAAACGCATTTTTAACCGACTTCAAAAAAGTAGGAGGTTATAAATTCGTGCGTTTGTTTTTTTATGTTTGTTACCTCAGTACTCGGTCATTTATGAACCGATTTAAATAATGTTTTTTTTTTGTTTGAAATGGTGTACTTTCAAGTTGGTCCCATTAAAGTCAAGACAGGATTTGATAATGGGATCTTGGTGTAATCAAGGGAACTCTTAAAATATTATAAGCACACCGATGTCGTTTTCAATGTTTTCTTAAGTAACTCATCATTTGCTTCCGTTAAACACCATTTGGTGGAGTGGAACTGATGATGAAGACCACAAATGGTCATCGGAACTATTAAATACTTAGCATTTCACGGAAGCGATACGATGACTTCAATGTGGTTTATAAGCCATTTATGCTCGTCTCAATGCGTTTGATGAAGTGGAGCTGATGACCAGTACCAGGAGAACTCCTCAATAATTAACGTTCCTGCACCGGGAAAAGCAGCATTTCGTAAAAGGTGATATGCAGTTGACATAAAGTTATGATAGTAAGTTCGGGACTTTTACCTTTTGAAAAAAGTGAAACAAAAATCTTTTTGTAAAAAAAAAAACCAAGCCAAAGCCAAGGCATACTACATTGCGATCCCATTTTTATTTTTCTTGCCTTGGCGGGCACCGACTCCAAAAGGCTTATCTTATGCTTTTTAGTTTTTTGAAGTCGGTTTTAATTTTTTTATAAAAAGTTTTAAATGTCAAAAAAGTAGCTTTGTTTTATGAATTTTTACGCTAAAATCCAAAAGATCGTCAACAAGTCAATACCACTTCTACTAGCTTTATCTTTAACTTATTCATAGCTAGCGGCCGCCCGCGGTTTCATCCGCGTAGTTTCCGTTCCCGTGGGAATATCTGGATAGAAAGTTTCCCATATTTTGATCCAGGCTATCTACTATCTGTGTGCCAAATTTCATCAAATCTGTTCAGCAGTTTTTTGCGTAAATGAGGAACAAACAAACACACTTGCATACTTTCGCATTTATAATACCTATTAGTAGGATTCATAATTAACATACTGAATCCGTCTGCTCTATACGTAAAAGTCCGAACTTCTGTAGCGACGCGGACGTCCAAATTTTCTGAACACAGCCGATAAACGATTGTGTAACCTGCGCCCGCGCACGGCCTGAAGCGTTACCCAACTGCCGCCAATTGAAACTGGAGAGCGGTTCACTCAATCAATGATTGAACTTTCATTATAACCGCCTCTGTGGTCTAGTGGTACAACCACCGGTATCAGACCCAGGGGTCACGGGTTCGATTCCCAGCGGGTGTACATATATTATTCGGTTTGGTTGGTGGTAGGACTTATTGGAAGTCCGCCTGGCTAGCTACCACCTCCTTATCTAAATCTGTGGCCATGAATACAATGTTTTCAGCATTGTCGTATGTGTTCCGACACTTCTGACGGAGATAGGATGGCCAAGCCAGTTTCTCTGTGGTTGAGGATTCGCTATAGCACCGATTTACGCGATGATTTTCGGAACGCAGCCAATAAACGATGTGTAACCTGCGCCCGCGCACGGCCTGAAGCGATGCCAAACAGCCACTAATTGAAACTGGAGAACAGTTCGCTTTATCAACTATTAATGTTTCATTATTACCTTTGACATATAAAATATAACAAACTACTGCTGCTTTAACTTTTTTTCTCAAAGATCGCTCGCGATTTCGTCTGTTCCTTTTTTTACTGTAACCATATCGTCACTATGGGATGGAAACTTCAAAATGGAATGCGAAATATTTTATTTTATACAAAAAAAGTTCACCAATAAAATGCAGACAACTTAGTACAAATGCAACTGTAAAAGCCTTTCATTCAAAAAGCTTATAAACGTTTTTTATCGTATTATCCCCATAACTTTACGGTTTTAATCAGACCAAATTGTAAAAGATTCATGGTAAAAAACACATTGTACGTATAAATAAAATAAAATATCATGTATCATGTCTAGTTTTGTACAGTATCAAAAGACAGGAGGTGCAAACCTGCTGATATATCTTCCCTTATACACAATACAGTAACTGACACTAGTTATTTTATGTATCACGATGTCAAATTTGAATATATCGTGAACTGAAAGTGAACTTTATATAAAACTAAGAAGTTCTGTAAAACTTTATCTACATTTATTTTAGAGTGACAAAAGCCATAAAGGCTGATACAAATCTTAAAATGACGTGATGTTGAATTTATAATTTACTTTAAGTTACTACTAGGATTAAAACCTTCATTTAACTTATTTTTACATACAATAGGTAATACTTACATTCAAAAGGAACAGGGATTTAACTGTTTTATTTTTTTAAAAATTGACGAACAATCTCTTAGACTAAAGTCCATTTAATCACATTTAATCAAATCGTCTAACTAAACCAGTAGCGGTAAAAGATTATTCGTTAATTGAGGCAGGGGTCGGCAACATTTATTTAATTTCACACATGAGCTAAACGGTGAGTTTCTAGCGACGGAACCCCGCGGTCTCATGAATTTTAAATACTATTTTAATTGAAGTACACAGAATCGACACTGAGTGAAGCAAAAACTGGACCATTCTGAATGGTTACTATAGATTCTCGACGGCTCATTAAAAGTTAATTGAAAGGAACGCAGATCATTCTCATACACAACCCTAGTCGATAGAAAAATTTCGTCGTATCGATAAAATATATCTTTTTTAGTAGTTCAAGTTTAGTTTCTTTTTGTTTGTAGGTTTCTTGTAATTAAACTTATGATTGACTTCATTTATTAAGAAGGTACATTTAAAACATCTGGATAGTCTAAAGTGGTCTTTATCGTGTGTTTATTTCAATAGCAAAGTAGTCTTAAAAATCTGTATTTAACTTAAAATTAGTGCAAAAAACGATCATTTATAAAAATATCACCGGTCAATTGATTATTCTTGCACTTCGGCACATAAAAATAAATATTATTTAAAATAATGTTCGGTGACGGTAATGCGATTCGATGCGGTCTCATTTCTTGACGAAGATACACGGGGTGCCCAACCTTTTTTTTATTTATAATTGTAAGGATATTATTAACAACATACTTATTTCAAACGGAATTTGAATCGAATGAATATGACTTATATTTTTTTTCTTCATCAGCTTCTTTATGAAACGCATACAAATGGGAACTTTTATTACAGCTACAAAAGTTACATTTATGTCCGTCTTTTTCACGCTTGAGCCATGAAAGAAACATTGAAGATTTGAATACTGAGTTTGACACACAGATAATTAACTACTTATGAGGAAAGATATTAATACAGGCTAGATATTAATATGCTAAAATGAGACCTATTAAATTACCAATAACTAAATTATGATGCCGGAAAAATATGTTCAAAATGTTTGTAGCCCCTGCCCAAGTGATTTGTTGCAAAATCAGGTATGTCATCAGGGTTCCCAGAAGAGGGGAATGATCGCAACCCGATACCATAATTTGTTCGAGAAGCCGAAAACGAAATGGAGAGGCTGCATTGCATACTTGCAAACTCATCGCGATCTAGTTACAGCATTCGTCAAATTATTGGCGCTATGCGATCAACTTGCATCGGGAAGAATGCGCAAGAAGGCAAATTTTTTGAGCTATTTAATTAAGCTAGCGAACTCCTGTGATTTCAGCGTCATCGAATTAGATCTGCACTGTTTGGAGATCTAAGAGATTTTATCGAAACAAAATATATCGTAAATGTTGAGCCGTGGGTTATGAAGACTATCCGAAATATTGTAAAAACCAAAACAAACAGACCGTAAATTCAGAGCAACTATAGCTGTCATTGTTTTTTTTAACATTCTAAATAGCACATGCTCATCTATTAATAACAACAAACACAAGAAAATATGACTGAATAAATAACCCACTTTTATCGACGTAGCCATGCTGCAAAATCGGCTAGGAGTACATAAATGACCAAGAAAAGAAGTTATTAGCAATTCACAAAATACCGCCAAAGCTCGGATGCGTTCCTATCACACACACACACACGCGCACACACAAGCACACGCATAAGCAGTAAACACACACACTCACTGATTCCAGTTCTTAGCTATAATTTTCTCTATCTTTTACGAATTTTATAGTAATTTTGTAATTATAGATATAAAGTAGTTATTTAGTTACCTAAAAACATTATATAACAGATCCAAGAGAGGAGCAGAGCCGCCCTACACAAGCATTACTTCATGCTTCAAATACAAATACAAATACAAATATTTTTATTTGCTCTAAATAGGGTTACAGTAATGTTGTTTAGTACAATTGTGAAACCAAAATGGAGCTTAACCTATTTAGCCATTTAACATAGCATGCAAATATACAATACAAGATTTAAATTAGATTAACATTAAGAAACTGATCGAAATGTCATAAAATAAAATCGAGAAATAAATTAATAAAAAAAAATGTATGATAATAAATGTCAAATAAGAAATAAAATAAATTAATTTCAATATACAATTAAATTCTCATGTCAGTCTACAATTACAACAATGTCAATACAAATACATTTTGTGCATTTGAAAGTCTCGAAACCTTTGTCAATATAATTGTGATATAGATAAAAAAAAAAAAAATAAGTGGAAGTGATATGTCGAAATTGCAAATGGAAATTAATCTGCAATCGGAAATTATTGAGCCTATTAAAAATGTTCAAAAGTAAAATTTATACTTATAATAAATGATTCCCGACAATTGACATAGTTTGAGACTTGACTTCGTGGGTAGTTCTGGCCACAGAATACAAATGTAACACAAAAGGTTAACGAAATAAACTATTTTATTTTATTTATACTTATCTATACCAACTCTTTTAAATTCTTGAACCAGATCGCTAGCCTTATTCTCAAAACATAAAAATTTAAAAGCTGCCTTAGAATTCCGCTCGCGACAATCCAGATAGTCTCAGAGGGCAGGCCATACGGACATCCTCTAGACCTCGTTGAACTCTTTCGAGCGCTGTTTACAGAAAAAAATACGTTTCCTTTGATACACGACTGTGAACCTTAATTAAAGGTGGGCAAGGTTGAACGGGAGATGACGAAGATGTGTGCTTTTCTGGCGGAAGCGGCGCGGCCTAGCAATCAGGTTTGGTTCAAGTTATGAGAGGTTAATATTAAGATAAAAATAATGTAAGTACTTAAGTGTTAGGACATATCTTTGGCAAACATTATTTATTACAAACGAGGATAGTGTTTTGATGCGAAATAAAACGTAAGTGGACTGTATTAAATAGGTTGTATTAATGATGAACTTCTAAAATAATTGTTAACAAAACGGTACAATGGACGCGACCGCCTACCTGTGTGGCCGGTCGATCGCGAAGTGCGGAGCGAGCAGCGGAATTCCTCGCTCGCCGCTCAGCTAGTGATGTGACGTTTGTGCGTTTTCGCATGAACAGGTAGGTACTCCTCTCATTGATGAAACGACGTTGGCCAAAACAGTGTAGAAAGGTAAAACTATTAGAAAATTTCGGCTTCTCTACATATATATGCTTATGCTATGGGATACCTAATATATTATATAAATCTTTATAATATGATTTAAATAATGATCCAATCATGTCAAATAAACAACTCGATATCTACACTACAAAGCACACTGTGTTTAAGACTCAAGCTTTTTTTTTTTTACTTTATATTAATAATATTCAACTCCTTTATTATTCAATAACTTATTTCATCATTTTTAATCAAATTTATGTCTCGGATCACTGTATTTTTTTTCCTATAATTGTATAATGTACCTAATATAATAATCTTAGGTAATCACTGTATATGTTAATTTATTTTTACCGTAATTGTATAATCTTATGTTATTTGATTAATGCAAATTTATTGTCAATGTTTATTGTAGTTATGTTTATTTTTTCTTATGTTTTCGCATCGCATGAATTTCTGTGTGAGGTAATCACTGTATATGTTAATTTATTTTTACCGTAATTGTATAATCTTATGTTATTTGATTAATGCAAATTTATTGTCAATGTTTATTGTAGTTATGTTTTTTGAAGTGAAAACTTCTTTAGCGGCGTTGAGCACTTTTTCTGTAATGGGTATAAAATCTTAAACTCGCGTCAGGACACGTGACCTGATCGAAAAAGCGTAGGACGGATGGAGAATGTTGAGGTGACAGGTTGACTATGGTCTCGGTTGCTTAGCGACAGACTGTTGATAATGTCTTTTACTTGTCTCTTGTTTTATTGTCAATATATATTTTTCGATTCTCTATAATAACTAATGTTTTTATATCTTATTACCTAACTTAACGTTCACTTTAATATGGTTTGTCATGTTTGTGTACGATAGCGCAATAAATGAATATTGTATTCTACCACATAAATGATAGTACTTTTATACTGATAAAGCAATGGTGCAAAATTATTCCCTAACCATTCCAAAATATCAAACATGCTCAACGTTAATAATCAAGTTTTCACTTCTGCCGGCACTCCCGGAGTGCAACCCGTCTTTTTTTTTCTTATGTTTTCGCATCGCATGAATTTCTGTGTGTACACACACGTATTTGGATGTCAGTTCTGTTCGAAACTTGCTTTGTCATCTGTTGTGTATACCATAAATAAATAAATATTAATTTTATTAAAAGTAGGCACTTACTTACATATTAAAAAAATACAAATTACAAAGTATCATTAATATTATATTTTATAGGCAATAGGGACCACTTTATCGAATTGGGATATGTCCTGTCATGATATTGTGTTTGTGTTACTAAATAAATATTAAATCGTAATGTGTCTTTATTCGGGGTGTTGTCTTAGTTAATAAAAAGTCATCAAAAGTTACTAAAGTTCAGTGTTTTGGTATGAAAAGCAAAATAAAAAATTAAAAAATAAAAAATAAAAAATTTAAAGAACTTATAGTACCTACCTACATAACTTAACACGCTCTACCTCATCTTTTTAAATAGTTAATTCCGCAATCAAAGCTATTATCGAAGAAAACTATTGACCAAAGTCTCGAAATTTTAACCCGCTGGCCGCTCATAACTCACACGTTCATGTTAGTGGAGCGTCGCACGCGCCGACCGGGAAATGACGTCACGCCGCGCCCGTCCGCCCGCCATCTCGCTTGTTCTATTTATCCGGCTTTTTCCGGTTGCGGGTCAGCGGCCATTACTTTTTTCTGGTGACAGCCTCACTCGTTATCCGGCCCGGCATACTGATGGTCAAGATAGCTATTACCTAGACTCGCGAATAACGATACCTAAGGTGGAAAATGTTTTAGCAGATAGATTTTCTCTTTTTATTTGTTTCGTTCCGTACTTCGCTATAAATGTGAAAAAAATGATTCTATTATGGGTTCGCTCTGCTAACTTAAAAAAATGTTTTTTAAAATTAGTAGGTACTTAACTCAGATTTTTATTGCGCAATACGAATCAAGCAAGGAATCAAGTCATTAATTTTACAAAGTTTGAAGAACAATAGAAAAGTAATCCGAAACGTCGGAAACGGACAACGAGAGTAGATCGGATTATGGCTCTCGGCGCTTAAGGGGTTAAAAACGCAAATGTAGGCAACTTTAACTGGGTTTACTCGTGGGTTCCATAATCCATAAGGCATAGGCTACCTACACTTTCATTTACGGGCTGTCTGAATATGATTTGTCAGTGTTAATTATTTATTAGGAATGGGTTCGCTCTTGATCCTAGTCTGGAGAGAGGATCTACGATGGAGCGAGCTAATTCAGAAGCCTATTCACTAAAATTAATGTGTCCTGAAATACCTACTTTGGAATCTTCCGATACATGCTAATTCACTTCTTATAAATAAATATTGCCCCAAAGTAAACAATGTAAGGCTTGTGTTATGGGATACTAGAGTAACGGATATAAATACATATAAGTTATTATAATATTTATGTGTAGAAATATATATAAGCGTCCATAAAACAGATACAAATGCTCGTATTCATCTTACAAACATTTGCCCCTACCGGGATTCGAACCCAAGACTTCAGAGTAGACGACACCTTGTTGAAGAACAGAACAAGAACAAACACACTGTCCAAGAACAGTTTACCACTTTACCACGGAGGTCGTCGTTTTATGTTGTCTTATGACTACCTCCATGGTAAAGTTGTACCTAGGTAACAAAAACATTCATTGACCGGAGCATTGGACCGGATTTCCAAAGGTCATGCGTTCGATTCCTATCTGAGTTTTCACTTGTGGCCGAGTTAATTTTTTCCAATATTTTTCTATTTAAAATTTATCATAAGTATAAAAATAGCATTGAAAAATGCAAAATACAAAAATCATAAAAACATTCAAAACGAGCAATTATAATTTATATTATACGGTTGTATAATAGGTATAGTCGAATGTAGATAAACACAAACAGAGTTGCATTAATAAAACCACTACAGCCAATTATTGCGACATAGACATAATAAGGGCACTTAAGATCAAATTTTGAAAAAAAAAACCTGACATGCTGTTGAGTTTACATGACGGGGAAACTGTCAGGTACTACCTGTTATAGCTCAATGGTGACGGTGTCAACAAGATTTCAGAGCCAAAATATAAGGTTCATACAATAATTATTATGTGTAACAAACCACGAAAGTCGAAAACGAAAGCAGGGTAAAGTGAGAGGTTGATTTTAAGTGCAGACAAACTCGGTGAACAAATTAAACTTATTAAAGTTAAACGAAACCTTGAGGCGACTAAGTATAGTACCTAAAGCACAGAACATTAAATTTCCTTGTTCTGTGACCTAAAGTATATAGTATTAGTATAGTATGTATGAATTTGTATATTTATGTATATATTAAAGAGATGTGCGCTTATAATATCAATGTTAACAAATTGCATATTGTACCGCTTAAGCTGCTCTCTGTTTCCATAAAGGATGACTGGTAGAGAATACTTTTAGTATTAAGTCCGCCTTTTGTACCTAACTTTGAGTTTCATGTACAATAAAGATTTAAATAAACAAATAAAGTAGTAGGTGGTATCGCGCTCAGGGATCCCTTAAATATTCGCTACGAAATGCGTAGAAGTTAGTACTCGTAGTGGGTACCAAATTTTATCATAATTTGTTTTCCCTGAGTTTACAAATTTCAATGAAATTACTTAAAGCAAAAACAAAGTCTTATTAAAACGCAAAAAAAAAGAATAATGATATATATCTGTCATCAGAAGGGGGTTATCTAACCTCCTTCTTTTTTGAAGTCGGTTAAAAATATATATCTTTGGTTTTACCTATAAGTAGGTATCTACATACTTAAAGTTGAAGAAAGATAGACTAACTTTAGTTGTCACATCGCAGGAAAACAGAAACAGCATCAGTAATGAGCCAAATCTAACATTAGATCACGTTTTATAAAAACTATAGGTACTTCTTTGAAAGTTGAAGTCGTAACTAATTGGTTTTATTCTATTCCGAATGTAAAAAAGGCCTTTGTCAATCGCAAACAATTGGAATTAAATGTAGTTTACATACATTAACAATCGACAGTCGGCAACAAACGACTTGATTGAACATCAACGTCGATTCGTAAGCCGAATTCGTCAGTCGAATTTACACCCCCATTCTCATCGAAGTGCTTCAACCACAATCTTCAAAAGTCAGTCTTATTTCTTAACAGTAAGGTTTAAATTAGTCACGTCAAATATCCATCTCATCTGTATTCGTACAGAAATCGTCGCGTGATCAAACAACTTCGTAAACACTTCGAATGCGCTCGCGCATCTGTTTGCATGAATTTCAATGGCGAAGGCGGTTCTGATGGTCTAAAATGGGCGCTAAAGCATATTGCTAAGTGAATACCTTAACAATTCATTTAATTGTTTATTTTCTATGGAGTTTTGAACTGTTTCAGTGTCAGTGTAGCACAATTTGCTTAAATTTTTTTGAAGGCAAGAAAATTTACTTAAAGCAAATTCCATAGGAAATAAACGAATAAATTAATTGCCAGGGAATTCACTTACCAATATTGATTTAGCGCCCTTTTTAGACCTCTGGTGTGTGGAACATTTCAACAATATACGGTATTATTGTTGCCGTGATTGATTCCCGATGAAGACTTTGCAGCTATTTACATTTAGTGGATCAGACACGAGCATTTGCGACTTGTTCGCGCGTATTTATACATTTCAGGGTTTTCTAGCAAAATATGTACTTTTATTGTACAAATATCGTCGTTTTTTAAATGTAGATACCATTTTCGATGCAATTTTGTAAAGGGAAATAATGTTTTCAACAGTTATTTTAGGAATGTTACGATCAGTTGATAAACAAAATTAAGTTAAAATTAAGTTATTTAATTTTCTGGCAGTTGGGTAAATTACTATAGCAGTAAAACATGAACAGTAATATAAATCGATACTAGCGGTTATTTGATCATACAATGCAGTGACAAAAATCATTTAAGGAGCATTGGACCGGATTTCCAAAGGTCACGGGTTCGATTCCCGTCTGAGAATTCACTTGTGGCCGAGTTAATTTTTTCCAATATTTTTCTATTTAAAGTTTATCATAAGTATAAAAATAGCATTGAATAATGCAAGAACACAAAATCATAAATCATATAAGGAGTTTAAATTACAAATGGGCTGTAAAAACGACGGAATGGGCAGTTCGATAAATAGTTCGGCATTTCACGGTGAGAGGTAACACTCGAACATTACTTTGGTTGCAAAGAGTAATACGTTAGTGACGTAGTAGGCTAATTACAAGTGCGGCATTTATTAATTTGGTTTATAAGGCATCACTGACTGTGCGAGTGCGTCGACGTCAATGCTTTGAAATTAATATGAAAATTGTTTTATTTAACTTCCGCTTTGAAGTAAATCAGAGCGAGACCTATTCCCCTTCATAGTTTAGTCATATTATACCATCGAGGAGCCCGTGGCGCAGTGGTTTGGGCGCTCGGCCTACAATTGTTGAGGGTAAGCAGCTTTCATAATGGTCGGTAACGGGATAGGTGACCAAAAATTTACTATCTCGAGCTCCTCCGTGCTTCGAAAGGCACGTTAAGCCGTTGGTTCCGGCTCCATTTGCAGTCGTCAAAACCCACCAATGCGCGTGGGTCATGGCCCATTCTTCTTATTTATCTATGAGGATGGCCAGTGCCCCAGCAGTGAGGACATTAAAAATGCCATTTTTTTGGTGGTTGTTTCCACTCGACCACAGGGGCGATTGAATACATTTTACTGACTATTTTTTACAAAGTGATTATGATTTGTAACTGCTCATTCAGTCATATGACTACCGAATAGTTATTAAACTGCCCATTTCAATATTTGTTACGAATTATTTATATTTAATTTACAGCTCAGTTTTTACTGCTGAACTAGTTATAGAACATGCATTTGGTAATATTTAACTTACCAAAACAACAATATACAACTGCCGCTTTAAATCATAGCCTTTTATAAACTATCTAGGTATACAGTGAACCTTAGGGGTAAAATAATGAATTAATTATTGTGTGGATGAAAATTAACGATTCTAGTCAAGATGCAATACGTTCATCACATAATCAAAGTATTAAATAAAGTATTTAGAAAATAAAAATAAAAACTAAAGTTAATACCTACAATTTAAAAATAATTCATTAACACAAACACAGTCTAACTGGTCTTACAAAACAAAATTCGTGGCATCTCAACACGAACAATATAAGAACAATCTCATCGGAAAACTGCAATAACGAAAACAACCTTTAAAGAAAGACGGATTTATTTTCCCACTTCGCGTTTGAATCAATCGGTTAGATTCTAGTTTACTACCTCTCTCAGTAGAAAAAGTGCCTTAGTTACTTCTGTTTTAGGTGCATATTAATTTGATTTATGCAGGTGGTAAGTGATAAGAGCTTTTGGTATCGGAGGGCTGTATAATAAACGCTACGTGCGCGTACGCCAATAAGCAAGATACATATAATAAAGCTGTGTACGCACAAACGAACAAAACATGGCTAACTCGAACATCGAACACTTTCTTAGCACGTGTAGGTACAGTCGGGGAACTTCCAGGTTGACCAGTACAGTTTTTTACTTTTTAACCGACTTCAAAAAAGGAGGAGGTTCTCAATTCGGTTGGTATATTTTTTTTATTTTTTTTTATGTATGTACACCGATTACGCCGAGATTTCTGAACCGATTTCCATGATTCTTTTTTTGTTCAAAAAATAAGCCTTTTGGAGTCGGTGCCAGCTAAGGCAAGAAAAATAAAAGAATAGGAGCTTAAAGTAGAATGTCTGGGCTGCCACAGACTCCAAAAGGCTTATTTTTTGCTTTTTAGTTTTTGAAGTCGGTTTTTTTAACGCAGTTTTTTTATTTAAAAAAGTAATAGATGTCTAGAAAACGTTTATATCACAAGTGTTTCATTTGAATGATAAATTATTTATTTAACCTTAGTACTTTCCGAGAAAACGTTTTCCAAAAAAACTCTACTGGTCAATCGGGAAGTTCCAGGATTGTACCTAAACTACTAACGAATATCAAAGATTGTGTTCTTCAAAAATTTTCGTGGCGAACCAATTTGATTGTACTGTTCGAACGCTGTAAAAAAATTCAAAATT
This sequence comes from Chrysoteuchia culmella, assembly GCA_910589605.1. Classification (NCBI taxonomy): domain Eukaryota; kingdom Metazoa; phylum Arthropoda; class Insecta; order Lepidoptera; family Crambidae; genus Chrysoteuchia; species Chrysoteuchia culmella. Next base: position 18,592,055 of record OU342653.1, read on the forward strand.
AAAACCTTACAAAGTAAGTCTGTAGTAGTTCTATTGTAAACTAGAACTGTGTTCGCTTTGAGTCTTTCTTTCTTTCTTTGCTAATTTACGTCTACATTTACGAACCAAAATTTGAATATTAAATTATTATTAATACTTAGTACCTTTTAGTGCCTATTTCACCATCTATGATTAGTCACTAACTTCTGGTTAAATTTAAAAATGGAACATAATTTGTATGAAATTAGTTGTCAAGTAAGCTACTCAGAACTTACTTTTAGATTGTGAAACAGGCCCTTAGTCTTTGTAATTGTTAAGTATCGATGTTATATATTTTGATGTTAGTGTACTCTTCACTCGCAGACAAACCATGGAAATGGTTTTGCGAGGAAAAAGTATGTATTAGACATAGAGTGATTTTTAATATAATAAAATAATAAAAAAAATATCGTGTTCGCCATGTTTTGATCGGTCGTGCGTGCGTGCGCTTTACGTGGCGCCGTCATTACAAGTCAGAGAGTAAAATTTTCCGCATTTTATGAAATACCATAATTAAATAATTGTATACTTGGAGTCGTTAGCTCAAATACTTGTGTGTAATAAAATATGAATAATTGCATTACATTCTATGTTACAGATACGATTATTAATTGACGATAAGTAACTTTTAGCCGACTTCTAAAAAGGAGGAGGTTCTCAATTCGGTTAGTATGATTTTTAATGTATGTACATCGATCACGCCGAGATTACTGGTCCGATTTACGTGATTCTTTTTTGTTCGATGCGGGATAGTTGCCATTTGGTCCCATAAAAATTTGGTTCAGGTTGGCCCAGTAGTTTTTATTTCATGAGCATTTTTGTTAACTTTGACGATGTAATTTTCCCGATACTTTGTTTATAATGTACAGTCAACAGCAGCTACGACAGTACATGAAACCTAATCTAATTAATTACAAAACAAGCTATTACAGATACTAAGAAGTAAAAAAAAATCACACTCATTCTACTTTGAGCTCTATCTTTTTAGTTTTGGAAAACGGATTTTTTAACGTAGTTTTTTTAAATGGTTGTAATTATCTGGTCAACAAATTAACAACCTTTAAAATACTAATTTGTCATTTAAAATTAGCTGAAAATCATATGGAATTAATAGGAACCGTAGTACCTAGCAATTCCATGAAAAATCAAAATAAATTAACGTTGGTTACCTCTGTAATCTGTGTGTTAAAGAGACACAATCAGTATCTTTAAATTTTTCGCCGCTAATTTTTAGCTGCTAAGGCGTTAAGTAGGTAACAGCAATTTTTTTTTCATTGATTATTGAAGTAACGCACAAAGTTTTCGTCACTTCTTCCTTCCAACCAACATAAGAACCAGTTAAATTCAGCAGAACAAACAATCGCCTCCAGATAATCTTCGCGAGTAACATAATTTGTTGAGCGCCGCCGCAGCGATACAATCATAATGTTATTTCTCTTATTCCACCCAGCTAGATACTGATCAAGCGCATACCAAAGCGATGTTACTCACTCTTGCAATTCCTCAAGTTACAACAAATTAAGCAATAACCATAATAAACGTAGGTATGCCTATTTTAGTACAACTAAGCTTTTGGTGGTCAGAAGTTTTATTCTTATACTAGCTCCCGCGCGCGGTTTTACCGTGGTTCGCGTTTCAGCTTTTTAATAATCATGTGAATTAAACATGGTGGTGTTCATTTATATAATTAGATAGTCCAGAAACTTATTGAAGTAATTCGTATAATTGTAAAGCCCTCCAATTTCAAAAACATCAATTTTTAGTTTTCATAGAAAAGTCCCATAATTTGCCGGCATTTAAAATAACTGAATCCAGAGATAAATTATCTTATGTGTCACAGTCTATGACGTTAACAATGACATATTTGACAGTTTGCAAGTTTTTTGATAGTAGAAATAGTAATTATCATATATTACTATCAATAAGTCGTAATTGAATTTTAAAAAAACGGAGGGGTTTCTAATTTTTAAGGATTTTAGGTTCTCTGATTATGTAACTATTTTAAAAATGCATGACATATCATCTCCTTTCTTTCAAATACATTCAGCCGCTTTTTTTTTATTGAGTAAAAAACATCCAAACTTTGCTATCAACAAAGTAATCATGTAATAAAATATGATCATGTATTAAGTCTGAATTTCAGACACATTTGTTAAGCTCATACCAACAAACAAAACACTTTAAGCTCCTAAAACACTGAGCGTTGTAACTGCCCCTAACATTTCACATTAATGCCGTAAGACACTCAGCACCCATAACTCTTGAAAGATCGCTCGTGAATGTCAAATATACGCTGAATCATCAACAAATCCTGTCTGCTACCGGGCTTAGCTCAATGTCTTATGCACATAAGTCTACTTTACTATTATCGGCAACACAAAGAACCAAGTGTAAATCATTTGAGCTAAATACTTCTGAAACAAGTTTACCTGCTAAATGTAAGAAAATACAAACATGCAATAACGCATTTATTCTGTTAGGGTAACCGCCTCTTAACCGCCTCTGTGGTCTAGTGGTAACAACCACCGGTATGAGACCCAGGGGTCCCGGGTTCGATTCCCAGCGGGGGTACGATTTGTATTCGGTTTGGTTGGTGGTAGGATTTGTTGTGAGTCCGCCTGGCTAGCTACCACCATCTTATCGAAGTCTGACGCCATAATAACAATGTTTTCAGCATTTTTGTGTTCCGGCAGTTAGAGATAAGATAGCCAGTTCCTCAGTGATTGAGGATTCCGGGAGAGGCTCGCTTCCATCTTCAGCCTTATCAATACTTAACATGATAAGGGTTAAGAGTCTCCCCGTCGTTAATAAAAAAAAAAAAAAAAAAAAGGCAGGCAGACATTAGTTACTTCTTTCCACTTGCTATGATACTATTATATATCTGAAGCGCTCATGGCCGCGCTTGACAGACAGATCGTATTCGATCACGTTCGTTAAGCAAAGTTCGGCCCGGTCAGGTGTCGGATGGGTGACCGTAAAGTGGCATTACAACTGAGCGCTTTCGTGCTTCGGAAGTCACGTTAAACCGTCGGTCCCGGCTGTTGTCATTTGATTACAGTCGTTAAGCCAAGTCAGAGGCCTTATAGGCGGCTTGATAAACTCTGACACCAGAGGTGGCCACTAACTCCTCACTCGATAAGAAGAAGATTATATTATCTCTCTTATTACGGAAGCCGAGAGGCCAGGGACCTAATCGATCGAACATACTCCTAGAATGTATTTTTTTCAATATGAACCAGCCCACTAATTTTCAAATTCAAAATGTATCGCAATCCCTTTCAAACGTATTGTGATTGTGATAGTGATTTTTGGAATTGTGTAACTTATAGTCGCAATCACTTTCGGAACGATTAATGATTTAAATTACACTTATTTGACTCTTCTTTATACAGTTCAATTTCGTTCATTCAATATCTTTCAAAACGCGTTTTTTTTTATGAACGACGGGGAGACTCTTATCCTTCATCATACCTGATGTTAAGTATTGATAAGGCTGAAGATGGAAGCGAGCCACTCCGGAATCCTCAACCACTGACAGACTGGCTATCAGCAGATAAGAAAAACGTTTCCAAAATAAATATTTATTCATACATTAATGTACCTCCTGTACATTGCAATATGCACCTAACGACATCGTCGTCATCAGCTATTTTCAAATTTCCCCACTGTTGGGGCACTGGTCTTACTTATGAATGGATAATGAGACTGGGCCATGACCCACCACGCAGGCGTATTGCGGATTGGTGGGCTTTAACGATTGCAAATGCAGCCAGTACCAACACCATTCAGACCCCGGGCCATACTAATGACATGCCAAAAAAACCATTTACCTAAAATTATACTTTTCTATAAAATTTTATAAGTTACCGTACATACCATATTTTTTCAATCTGTAAACTGTATTAGAATGATGAATATTTTAACCATGTTCAGATACTAAACTAAAAAAACTATAACATCAACAGTATATTTGTTTTATGTGGTTAGAAATAGCAAAAAACACATAAACAAAAAAAAATATTACGATTTTCAAAAATGTCAAATGTCACTTCAAACCAAAGAGTAGATTATAATTTTTATCACAGATTGGAGTATATTTATCGGGCTCGATTCTGAAATCAAGATGTTCATACAAGACTAAACTCTAACTATTAGAAAATTATGGTTTTCGGCTGAAATTCGGAGAGGACACCGGTGTCCGGTCGGGGACAGACTAGTTAACGTGCCTTCCGAAGTATGGAGGAGCTCGATATAGTAAATTTCTGGTCACCCATCCTGTGACCGACCATTGCGAAAGTTGCTTAACCTCAACAATCGCAGGCCGAGCGCGCGAACCACTGCGCCACGGGCTCCTAACGACATACTACGCCAGAAAAAAAACGAATTGAAACCTTGAAATAAAACAACTTTTACGGATAATTGAAACCTCCTTATTCGGACGACAACGTCGGATAAAACTTATGCTACCCCATCTGTGCCTCGGAACTTAGGGACATTATTGCAATACCTCAATGCTAATTCCAGCCTTTTGGCTAAAATGCTCGTTAATTTCAATGAACAGAGATGTCAGATCGTTTTAAAATTTAAATCAGACGGACACTGGGGAGCTAGTTTTTTGTTAACCACTCGATGTTAACTTTATGGTAACAGAATTACGGATAAATATACATAAATGAGGATAAAAAGTCATGCAAAATGTACCAACTCGTGTAGGTCTATATTTACATTTGCCCAAGTGGGACTCGTTGCGTTTGGCTAAATAAATATAGAAACTTACAATATTTAATAATGATAAAAAACAATATTCTTATGGTGTTTTTAACTACTTACAATTATAAAAAAAGACCGGACAAGGACTTGGCTAAAAGTTCATAGATAAAATACCCAGATTCGCCAGCAACGAAATGTATAAATATGGGTTCCTAATTATAAACTCATTCCGTTTTCAAAAAATCACTCTTCTGAACCATCTAGTATAGAAGATATTACATTATACATTGATTTTTATCTGCTTTTATTTTATCACTATAAATAAATAAATATTTCCATACAATCACACCAATCATCTAGCCCAAGTTAAGTATCATGAAGAACTTGTGTTATGGATACAAGATAACGGATAAACATACTTATATACATTTTTTTTTGTAAATACATACATAATATACATATTAAACATCCAGACCAAGACAAATAGACATGTTCATGCACACAAATATTTGCCTTGTCCGGGGATCGAACCCGGGACCTCTGGTGCAGAAGGTGGGGTTGGTACCCCTGCGCCAAACAGGTCGTCATATACTATAACTTTACTACTTATATGATGATATATTAAAATAATGTAAAAATGTACTTACCATTATTTTTTTTTTGACCACAATCTACAAATTATTTATTAGATACAAAATAAATTAATAATAAACATATAAACTTTACCATTTAATACATCCTAACTAATAATAGAAATGCTAAAGTGTGACGACACTGTGTGTGTGGCAACATGAGACTAGTTGCTTTTTTTTTTATATTATTGCATATTTTCTTGTTCAATATTTATGCTAAAGTGTGTTTGTTTGTTTGTCCTTCCTTCGCGCCCTTAGTTGGCAACCAATCGACTTGATTTTTGGCATAGAGTCAGTTGAAAGGACGAAAAGAAACATAGGCTACTTTTTATCCCCAAAATTCCCACGGGAATGGGAAACACGCAGGTGAAACCACGGGCGAAAGCTAGATTAATATAAAAATATAATTTTTCGTGTTAGTATCAATATTTACCCACATATAAAACACCGGTGTTCATCATTTAAAAACTGTTCACGGCACGTTTCAGTACTTAACACAAGCAGAGAGGGTAATACTTAGCTATTTATTTAACTTTAGTTAAAATGTTAATTCATTTGACAAAGCTATCGGCGCGACCATCATCAAAGGATAAAACCGACTAGATAAATTCTAAAGGTTACACGTCATTCTTAAGCTATTAGTCTTCGCGTTAAGTCTAAATCCAAACATTAGGCACGTGTGATTTTCAACGTATTGAATGACAGTTAAGCTGTTCGCAGCAGTTAAGTACCTACTATAAATTCTAAATTAAGAAACAATTGCCGCAAGTAGTTTAATAAGTACTTAATTAGGGGAGGTCAGCTCAGAGCGGCCACGTTAATTTTGACTTAAAAAATGACACTTCAGAACCTTTTTTAAAAAAGTATTTTATGTCACTAGATAAGGAATTTAATAAACTTTTATAAAGTGTAATAGCATTATGCAAAAAACTACTACTATTATTTGCAAATTACGAAAATCAAAAAACCGCTTTGCCTGAATAAGCCCTAAAGCGACCATGGGGGGTATGCCAAAATATATCAAGAAATGCTAACATAATATTATTAATGTAATGAATTAATGTAATTAAAAATATTATATCAAATAAGAAAATAAAAAATGCTGTATCCACCTGTAATGTCTTTGTCTTTTGGGCTAGTCAGGTTTTAATTTTTATATTCAAATGTGTAAAGTGTCGTTGTGAATCTTTTTCAATTAATAAATAAAATAAATAATTAACAAAACAAAATGATAAATATAATGAACAGAAACACCTAAAATAAATTATATGATAAATATTAAACAAGAAAATATACCAGAAAAAAGCAACTAGTCTCATCTCATGTCATGTCATGTCGACATCATGGCTTCTTCGACAGTGACATTTAAAAAAATGGCGAATCTGGCCCCCTACTCTTGACGCGATCTCAATGAGATCGAGATTGAATTAATGTCAAACGTCAGTAATTATGACTTAAAATAAGTAATTAAACTAATAATGATTACTTGAAATTAGTAAATAAAGTAACTTTGTACTCTATTAATCGATTTTAGCGACACTTTAAATCGAATTAACGTCGAAAATCAGTAATAATTATTGTCATTCAATCTCGATCTCAACGCGATCCCGTCAAGAGTAACCCCCCAGATCATGATCGACAAACTGGGCTAGAATATCATACTTTATAACTTTTTAATTTTGCATTTTACAATGCTATTTTTATGTGATAAATATTTAACAAGAAAATATACCAGAAAAAAAGCAACTAGTCTCATGTCGCCCTGACGTCATACTTTTCCCACTTTAATATATAATTATGTAGAAACTAGTTTACTGTTCGTTTCGACGCGCGTTATTTATTTATTATTAGTTGTTACAGTTCTTATTTCGTGGACATTGGTGTGGGTTATATGCTGGTATAACAATGATGTATTTTAATTTTAGTTAATATTACTTAGCATATAACTGTTTAATGTCCCAAATTATAAAAATAAAAAATAAAATAAAATAAATAAAATGTCGCCCTGACGGGATTCGAACCCGCATCCTTGGGAATTCGGCCCAATGCACTAACCAATTATACTAGTTGCTTTTTTCTGGTTTTTCTTGTTTAATATTTATCACATAAAAATAGCATTGTAAAATGCAAAATTAAAAAGTTATACATAAATTATATTTCACTTTTGTGATAAATATTAAATAAGATACAGAACAAGAATGCGGGTTCGTATCCCGTCAGAGCGACATGAGTCAAGTTGCTTTTTTGTAGTTTATTTTCTTGTTTAATATTTATCACATAAAAATAGCATTTCAAAACTAAAAAGTTATAATATATTTCACTTTATTTACGATAAAAAATTAATAGTTTATACCATATAAAGTTTCAAATTACACAATACTTAATTTCAGTTTTCAAATTGGTCAAACGTCATTCGTCATCAGCCATTTTTAATGTCCCCACTGTTGGGGCACTGGCCTTACTTACCGGCCGGCCGGCACCACGCGGGCCCAATGCGGATTGGTGGGTTTTAACGTCTGTAAACGGCTTAACGTGCCTTCCGAAGCACAGAGGAGCTCGAGATAGTAAATTTATGGTCACCCATCCCGTGACCGACCAATGCGAAAGTTGCTTAACCTCAACAAACGCAGTCCGAACGCGCGAACCACTGCGCCACGGGCGCATACGTCATAACCTATATCTAAGTACCAAATATTCTTCTACATACAGTAATATAACTAACAGATATACTAGATTTTTTAGCATTAGATCCTAATGTAATAAGAACAGAATGCTTCACTAATGTGAATACGGCATAGCGCGGTCACTTGGCCAATTTGCCCGAACCGCTTTACCTTTTAACACCATTTTGATATAAAAATCAATTCAGCTCACATTATTTATCCCATGTCGGAAGAAATAATAAGATGAGTAACAATAGACCTGCAATAAAAACATTGAATTCTAAAGAGGTTTCATCAAAACAAGTTGAACTTACAATGGATTTTTTTTAACAAAAAGCTCAAAAACCTTGCACACCTCGCCGCGTCCACGGGTTTGCTCCTATCACCACCGAATGATTGCTCGGAGCAGGGCGGGAGGTTGGTTATAGGGCAGAATGGCAAACGTGGCGCTATCGTTTTTAGTTACCATAAAAACATCGTGTGGCCGCTTTGCCTCCTATGGCCGCATTGAGCGGACTTCCCCTTCTACTTGAGAATGGCATGACTGGATGGAATTGGTTTAGTTTAAGACATGTTAACTGTGTATTGAAAAAATTTTCAGAAAATTCATTGGACCATCGCACGTAATGTTTATTGAAAGAAAAAGAAAAACAAACCGACTTCAAAAAGTAAAAAATTAAAACTTTTGGAGTCGGTGCCAGCCAGGGCACTGTACATTGCACTTCTATTAACTATATATTTTTTGGCCTTAGCTAGCTAGCACCGACTCCAAAAGTTTTAATTTTTTAATTTTTGAAGTCGGTTTGATTTTTTTTTATAAATGTTTTTATTTCAGATTTTTTAGTTACATCATGTGCCGTTACTTACACTAAAAATCAGCCCATACGCAACAATGTCATCTAGGGAAACGACTTGCCAAAAGGTGATTGATATTTTTCAAGATTATGAAAAAACTACTAGCCAGATCTTCGTAAAAATTATATGGGACCACACATAAACCATTTTCTTTCAGATAAAAAAAGAATTATAAAAATTTGTTAACAACTGGCGAAGTTATGGTACATAACATACATACATAAAAAAAAATAAAAAAAAAAATACAGTCGACTTGAGAACCTCCTCCTTTTTTTGAAGTCTGTTAAAAATAACGGGATATCCAAAAAACGCTTTTTGAGTTTTTATGTGTGTATTCTGATAATAAAAAAACCTTAACTACTATTTAGCATTAACCAATAAAAGTTTACAACTTTAATAAACTAATCACCGAAACCTCAAAAACGGCACTAAAAAAAAATGTATTCATTTGATCCATTTTTTCCTGTTTATGCTTATATCATTCATGGTATCCGCGATATGAATCTTAAGATGTAATACCTGCATATAACACAAAGATACCGATCTCACTATCATATTAATCTGCATAAACGACAACCCATAAAACGTCCTTCGAGTAAATTATTAATGTTCACCGTTGCGTATGAGTTGCTTTCATTGCTTCACTAGCGAAAAAAACTTCTAACGGAATATAACTTTCATAATATCTTATGCACCTGTACGCCATATGTCAGATAAAGTGCCACTCCTGCGCACCGCACGCAAAATACGCGCACAGCTCCTTTATAAATGGAAGCCTAGACGAAAAACAACTGAATCGCGAAAATTTCATACCCATATCGGTTAGAGATCGAGTTCTATTGCAATATTTAGCCACATGTGACAACCGTATTTGGTATCTTGTTTTTGCTGTACGACCGACCTTTTCGTGCTGGCCAGTTCATGGTATATTTGTCTCGCTTCTATGACGTCATATCGTAACAGTAGTTACGGCTAGCCAGCAGATAGATAGCATCGGATTAATTCTCACTTTGTTCTCGTATTAAGTGTACTGTCAATCAGAGACCGTAAATCATTTCTAACGTAACAATTAAAGTAACATTTGGACTTTGTCTCTCAAGACCGGGTTGTTAATCGGATTAGACAAGGTAACAGGTATAATTTAACTAGTAGGGAGGAGTTTACAAGTTGTAATCGAGTTAGTTGTGGTTATTCGTTAACTTTGAGACGAAGGGTTGAAAGCTAATCGATATACCTAAACACACAAGAGTGTTAAGTATATGTTGTGGGCATAGGGATATTTGAACCGAAAATGTTTCGGATTATTGTTTAGGATGTTTTAGAAATGCTGGTTTTAATTTCACCATTCTTTAACTTTTCACAATTTTACTATATTGGTTTTTTATTAAACGTCATCCATCCCCCGTAGAATGACCACCGAAGCACGATACTTACATATTGCGTGTTAAAGCGTTTCATCGATACTCAAAAGTCAAAATCCATGTCTTTTGACAGGCAAACACGATAAATCGCTATATCAAATCGCTTTATAATGTGATCATTATGCTAGGGGGCGGGAATATATTTCATGCAAAAAAATATTACAAACTAAAACAAGAACTGTTTTTTATGCAAATTATACCTACTTAGGTGCCGAATATAGATTTTAAATAGCTATCTGAAAGGGCAATAAACATTTATATTGTTAATTATTAGTTTAATAGCCTGGTTGAACCATAGGATACATTTTATCCCGATATTTAAGCGCGGACGGCCACTAGTGGTGCATAAACTATAGAAATAAAAAGCAGAATCAAAAAGATAAAAGCTTAACTCCCCACATTTCTATAGATAACACGTAAACACGGGCAGACAAGCAATCGCTCAGTCATGTCACCACTGAATTAGTGTTGTTCGCGTGCCGGTAGCTGTCGATACGTTATATCGATATTTATCGACGTGACGCCGCGACTTATTGCCGCAGATCCACTGATAACGAGCCAATTTGTTAGCCTCTCGGGCTGGGTTCGGTCGATAAAACTCTTATTTGCCCTCTCGTGAGATAATGTGATTGGAAGATAATAACCGGTGGATTCTTTACGATGGACGTTAGGGAGCTAAGTTATTTGTTGCTGTTTCATTGTCCGCTAAATGATGTAGTTGACTGTAGACCGATACGGATAAACCAATTAAGGTGAGGTATAGATATCATACAGAACACGCATTTGCTTTTTGGGAATAATAGGTAGGTACCTACCTATCTGCACGGGTTATTTCAGTATCTCCTTTGTGATAAAGCTGTCAGAATCTAAAGTTTTCATTCACGAACCACGTCACAGAATTATAATATTTTTCAATTTTAAATTCAATTTCCATTGTAAGTGTTACTTTACGATCTGCCCTGAACTGCCACTTTTTTTCTGAGACTGTGATGAATTGTGACTTTGACCACGCCCATCGATATACATCTAGTTATCTTATCGCATCACTATTCCTACTCGTTAGCTAGGCGGCGATGTGTCCACGACTCCACGTACTGACTGCGCATGTGTTTTTTGCGCAAACTGTCTGTCTATAACTCAACGTTAGCCAAGTCAGAACTGGTACCCGGGGGAAATAGAAAATGTGCATTCGTCATACTTAAATTGCTATTAGGTTAATGTTTGAGTGCGTCTGTGTCGGTAAATAGAGAATGTTAAAAAATAATGAATATTAATTCATTTCATAATTTTGTTTTACGTACTTCTAACTTTCTTTCGCTGGGATATGCAGAGATCGGTAGGCCAAGCACGAAAAACTTTCGAGTACCTAAGCATCGAGGAAGTAAAGTAAAAAAATGTAGGTATGACATATTAAGCAGCGTTCCTACCGGACGTAAACGGTACTACATTTTCCTATATTTTTTTTACATTTGGTGCTCGATACTTACTAGATACTATTTCGATAGTTCTTTCTACTTGCTATAATTCATACCTACATACTTCATCTGGCAAACTTGATGTTGGATGTTCCATTCGGGTTGGGGTACTTTATTCCTTTTTTTCTCATTTTAATATTTTATGGTAAGGCTGGGCCTTAATTTATCAACGTTATCAAAAATTATCAGATGCACAGCTCGTGTCGGCATAGCAGTCTATGGATATGAAGAGGACAGAGCGATATTTTTCGATAACGACTAAAGCTCGCAAAACTCTAAAGCACTAGTTATAGTTTGATGCCCATAGTGATGATGATAGTTGAGCCCAATTCTTAAAAATGTGTTCTTTGTCATCACGTAACGGTCTGACTCTGATCATATAAATAATTATTGATTTTATATTAGTCTGTTTAAAAATTTAGGCGAATGTTTCAGGAAAAAATAAAAAAAATCTTGACAATGTTATAAGTGTCACAACCGTAATATAATTGGAGTTTCACCCGAGTTCTTTTCGTAATAACACGTGTTGTGAGGCTCCATTTTTAGCTCAATCTACCGTACAATGTCATTATACTACAAAATATATTAACTTGATATTGGCAAAATTCGCAAATTTTATCGCGAGCAAGCCATTAATTAAGAAAGAAGAAGAAGTAATATAATCTTGCCCAGCGTCCAGCTACCGTGACGCTCCATCTTGCAAAAACATCACAACAACATTTCATCTGATAATCATCGCAAAATCTGTTACGATATTAATTAAAGTGGCAACTTTTACTAAGGTATCACATATAAAATTTAACATATCAAAAAGAGCTTCAGCACATTCAAAACTCGACCCAACGCAGTTAACTTTTAAACACAATATGCAATGAGAACAAAAAGCTGTAAAAATTTAGTTACAAAATTGTGTTAATTTCCCGAAATTTAAAAAAGTCTTTAAGGGAACGTGTTAAGGTTTTCAGGAATTTATTGAGTAGCATAATTAAATTGGGTTCGCTTGTAAAATGATAACAAGTAGATTAATTACTAAGATGCATCTTCATGCGCGTTGATGGACTGGTTGAATCGTGACTAGGGTTGTCAATGACGTGTGATTAGGAAAAAGATTTTGTTTCCGAACTACTTCGATATTGAACTTAATAAGACACAATAAAATGTCAAGTGTGAATCGTTTTTTTAAACCTGTTTATTCAACGAATAACCTAAATTAAGTTGCATTCAAAACTCATGCATGGTCAACACTATCTCTCCTTTAGGTACAACCCTTCAGACGCTAACCGCAACAGCATCACTTCGCCTAAAAGCCTTTGAATTATTTAGCTTGCATAACTATTCAAATGTACTGGTTTCTTTTACTGCAACATCAGCGTACCTACCCCAACAGTACATAATCTTTCCAATAGCAATAGCAGACGGCGCGCGGCATGACGACTTACGAACGACGGTATATCCAAAAAGTACATACTTTTTGATATAAAACTAAGGACGGTTAGAGATGTTACAAATCTGGTAAAAAGATATATATTTCTTCATACCTATAGGCAGTTTTTCTTTTCGAATGACTCCTTAATAATAGGTTTTTTTTTAAGATTATTCTTAAGTTACATTATATACTATTGGAAATTGGTTTATAACTTTAGGATCGTATAGTTTAATTTTCTCTTTAATTGCTACTGTTATTTACTACGAAGTGATTTCGTGATTTTATCGCCTAATCCGCAAAATCAGTCTCGCTCTCGCGCGCGTCCTTTTCTCATTACTATCTCGCTCCAGTCGAGTATCCCCTTATGAGAACTATAGCGTTTGTAGCCGTTGGCTGTTGACCACGGGCTAAACGTATTCACTCTTTACAAAATAAAAACAGTGGTCAATATCAACATAAAATTATTGTTTTTTGCAGCGTAGCATCGCAAATACAAAAAATCTCGAAGAAAACCCTACTAAAATTATAAATGCCAAAGTATGTAAGTTTCTTTCTTTATTTGTTTGTTTGTTACTTTTTTACCCTAAAACTACGTAACCGATTTGGATGAAATTAGGCACACAGATAGATGATAGCCTGGAAAAAACATAGGTTACTTTACATCCCGATAATCCCACGAGAACGGGTACCACACGGGTGAAACCGCGGGTAGCCGCTAGTGTTGTCTAAATTCACATATTTTTCAAGTGGCAGCCCTGAGCTACCGTTATGTCAACACTCAACACCCGGCGTTAAGTTTTGCGGGAAATATGTAAATGTAATGATATTAATAAAACAATTCGGGGAACTGTTGCAGATGAGACTCCGTAATTTTCGAGCTCGTCTACTGCCCGTTCCCGGTACTAACTGTTCGCGAAACTTGGTTTAATGTGGCTAACTTAATTATTATTTAAGATAAAGTAAATATAACTAAAATTTAACAAAAATCATAAAAAAAACCAAATTAGTATTTAGTATTCTGTGGTTGAACTTAATTAAATAAATTAATAAAATCTTAACATATAATTCATCACCTAGTCTTCACCAACCTATAACAACAATTTATTTTTTTATAATTCTCTCACACAATAAATACACATATAAAGTGCAATAAGAATGTTACGGACTGGGATCTGTCCCCGGACAAGACAAATATTTGTGTGCATGAACATGTCTATTTGTCTTGGTCTGGGTGTTTAATATGTATATTATATATGTATTTACAAAAATAAGTATATAAGTATGTTTACCCGTTATCTAGTATCCATAACACAAGTTCTTCATGATACTTAACGTGGGCTAGATAATTGGTGTGATTGTATGGAAATATTTATTTTATATTTATTTATTTATTATGATCATAATCAAACATTAAATACCTATGTAATGAATATGTATTAATTTAAATTACTTTAGTAGCGCTATAATATTACGAGTTTTTGTTTATTTCTATCTAACCTCCAAGGTAATTTTTTTTTTATAAATATGATACTTATGCGGGGAAATTCTTAACGATAAATTTAGAAAAAAAAAACTCGGCCTCAAGTTAATTCTCAGATGGGATGGGACTTGTGGCCGAGTTGTTTTTTTTTCCAATATTTTTCTATTTAAATTTTATCATAAGTATAAAAATAGCATTGGAAAAAAAGAATTTCTTAAGGCGATACTCAAAAAAAATATGCTGAAGCGAGATAGCAATGAGAAAACGACGCGCACGGGAGCAAGACCGATTTTGCAGACTAAGAAAAAAAAACAAAATCACTTCGTATTAAAAAACTACAGCGATTTAAAAAAAAATGCTTCTATAAGATCCTAAATATTATTGGTGTCCACTTATTAAACCAATTTCCAATAGAGTAAGTAACCCCATTTAAGAATAATCTTGAATTTTCGTATATTTTAGAGGTCTTTTCGAAAAGAAAAAATGTCGAGGCAAAATCATAAAATCGTGTTTTTGAAACAATACGAATCTAGATAAAGGTATGAAGAAATATATATGTTATTATCAGATTTGTAACAACTATAACCATGCTATAGTTTTATATCAAAAAGTCCATACTTTTTCCGAGTAGCGCCTTAACGATTTAACTTCCTTGATCTATTTAATACTTCGTGAGCACGTGTCGTGCAACTTACTTGTAAAATCCGCTATTCGTTTGTAAGCATCGTAGAGATTGCTAAGCAACTTTTCGGGTTGAATTTCTGCCAAGCAACGCAAAAACAACCTTTATATTATATCACGGGCACCGCCACGACTTAAACAGTAGTCTGCATTAATACTTACGATAAATTTTAAATAGAAAAACATTGGAAAAAGCTGGACTTCTAAGTCTATGTCTCGGTAGCTCAGTGGTTAGAGCCGTGGGTGCCCTAACGTCGTGGATTCGAGTCCCATTTGAGAATTCACTTGTAATCGTATTGATTTTTTCCAATATTCATTATTTAAAAAAATTCATAAATATAAAAATAGCATTAAAAATGCAAAAAATCATAATAATGTCTACATTTACTTTTAGTACGAAAATTAAAGAAAAAACCACTACAGTCTCTTTAGTCTTAATTAAAATATGATAGTTATTTAACATGCTGAAGACGGCAATGTAATAATAAATTGCCGTTTTCAGCAGTTAATCCTAAATTATATTATAGGTATTTTAGGCAAAATAAAATATTTCATTTCAAAATAATATAAATAGTACTTTTCTATCAAAGAACTCGTTAAACTACCAATCATCTCTTTTCTTATAACCCCTGTCATATATTTCCGACCCAAATGCCCAGTATTATTATAAATCATATGCTCCGTTCATAAATTCTTCTACACCCAATAAATTGTATGCTGGACCACCTGTTCCTTTGTAAAGGCATTCAATCTGATAGGCGTATGATATGCATTAAAACTCACATTACCGATTTAATCGGTAATACTTTCTTTCATTTCCATATGAAGAGTATCGAACCAGTGAGAAACATTTTAATCAGTTGCTTTGCCGAAAAAAGTCGGATAGATACGCAGTTTATAATTATGGCTTATTTATTTGACAAATTAGCCATAATAAAGGGTACTTAATGATATCAAAGAATTAAAAACTAAAAATTAATACTTTTAACGGCCTTTGTAGTCTAGTGGTAAAACCACCGGTATCAGACCTAGGGGTCCCGGGTTCGATTCCCAGCGGGGAATATTGTATTCGGTTTGGTTGGTGGTAATACTTGTTGTAAGTTCGCCTGGCTAGCTACCTATCTTATCTAAGTCTGACGCCATAACATCAATGTTTTCAGCATTGTTGTGTTCCGGCAGTTCGAGATAAGATAGCCAGTTCCTCAGTGGCTGAGGATTACGGGAGAGCTTCCATCTGTCAGCTTCATCAATACTTAACATCAGGTATGATGAAGACTAAGAGTCGACGGGGACACTTAGAAGAAAAACTTACTTGGGCCTTAGAGAAAAAAACTTGTAATTAGTAAATAAAGTAATTTTCTACTCTAGAAATCGATTTTAGCGCCAATCAAAATCGAATCAAACGTCGAAATTCAGTAATAATTATTGACATTCAATCTCGATCTCAACGCGATCCCATCGAGAGTAACCCCCTAGTCCTGGCTGTTGACAAAAATAACCCGACAAACAAATATTATTCAACCATTCTTGTAGCACTCCCAACTAATCATGCAAATGATGCATTTATACACAAACACATATTATTGAAACACCTGCGAAGTGCACATTGAAACAACACCATATTGTATCACTATAATTACTGTACCTCTAATGCAACCATCTTGCATCTTAATCAAGCTTTTAACAAATAGAAGAATCCGTTTGAAGCTGTGCATGTGACACGCGATTTGTGATGATGATAGTTACAAAACGTTTTGTAAAGACGTGGTAAAAATTCATAGAATTAATCTCTTTATTACTGCCAAGAAAAACTAACTAGTCGCTCAACAAAAGTAATAGGTACGAAATAGCAACGAAACGATAAAATGTTTTAATTCTTTCATAGCCTGCCTTAATAGTTTAATTAATTCCAAACTAAATCTTTTTTTTTATAAAAAGATGCCCAATGTACAGGATTTAACAGCTTGACGACCATTTTTAACCGACTTCTAAAAAATTAAGTAGGTTATCAATTCGTCGCCTATTTTTTTTAACCCCCGACGCAGGCCAAAGAGGGGTGTTATAAGTTTGAAGCCTATGTCTGTCTGTATATTCGTAGAGCCTAAACGAATCAAACGATTTCAATTTGGTTTTTTTTAATTGAAAGCTTAATTAATCGAGATGGTTCTTAGCCATGTTTGATGAAAATCCATCCGGCCATTTATGGAGATGGTCAACTGCCTGCCGAAACGGTAAAAGATACAAAGGTGGCGCTTTGACTAAAATAATGTACACGCTGGGCAAATTTAGGTACTTACAGCCAAAAATAAAAAAATGGCGATTTTTTTTTTGTCTTTCCGTACATAAATATTCGTAGTTGCTAAACGAATTAAGCTATTGCAATGCGGTTATTTTTTAATTTTGTGTGTAATTTAAAAAGGATGAATTAAAAATACAATTTTCATATTCAATAAAAATGTCGGCGGACTACAAAAAGAGAAGTAAAAAACTATATTATACGTTAGGGGTTTAATTTTTTTTAAGTTTTTTTTTTGTGTCGGGGGTTTTTAAAATGTTAAAATTTATTTTTTTTATGTATGTTCACCGATTACTCGGGAACGCCTAAACCGATCGAAGTGATTCGTTATAACATCGGGTCTGTTCCCGAGTTGGTCCCATTTTTTTATTTATTTTGAAAACGGTTCAGTAAGTAGCTCTCAGGAAATCTTGAAAAAACTTTCGTTTTTTCGGCCAAGCGGTTTAACACAAACGGTTTGACTCAAACTAGTAGTTACCTACACTGCTAATTTGAGTCAAACAGAGGTGTGGGACTTATTCTTACAATAAACATTGAGAAATAAAAAAAATATTAAATTGAAGTCGGTTTTTTTTATAAAAAGTTTTTTGTCTATTTAAGTTATCTGGATTCGGGGGGCGTTTGGGACCGGGACCGCGGTCCCAAAATCCCCCTTTGGAATTCATTCTTATTTTTGATGCGGCTTTTGGGGTCACAAATCGTGGTTCCATACGCCACCTTAATATTAATATTATATTTAGTGGTATTCTAGGACCACTAATATAGACACAGTTGCTATTCTGGTGCAACTCAAATAAAGCCGATGTTATAATAAGGTTTGAATCATTTCAATCGGTTCAGGCGTTCTCGACTAGTCGGTGAACATACATAAAAAAAAAATATATGTATACGCTATGAATTGGTAACCTTCTTTTTTGAAGTCGATTAAAGCCAGTTAAGTAGCGCAACAAATAAGACGTTTCATCCAAACAACCTACACCTATTTTTAAACACTAACAAAAAGACAAAACACGCAATAGCTATACCTAATTACTCTTATCAACACCATTTACAAGTAAAACCTATCGTTTAACATAATTCAAACAGCTGTAACGGATCTCCCGACGGTATCCTTTAAGGCTACTGGCTTGTCACTAATTAACAAACTCATGTTTTAATTGACAACACTTCGATTTCAATGTTTAAACACAAAGGTGCCGAACGCAGGTGCCTCTTGAAACGCGGCGAATCGACAGACGAGACGATTCCGCGTGCAAACACTAGTAATTGCTTATTAGTAAGGCGGCTTCTGAATGGGACAACACCCAATTTGTCGGGAGAGTGTGCTTAATTGTGAGGGTGAAAGCCATACAAATAAGTGGTTGGCTGGAATCTAAATAAAAACTGGTTCGTTTAATGTTTCGGCTGATTACAATTAGAATTAATTACGTAATGTGAAACAATTACAACTAGTTTGAAACTACTTACTTTTGCTTAGCCACAGTATAATAAAGAGTACTACCGTGCTTAGCCGTCGTTAAATTAACGTCCGACGACGAAGACAATTACATTTTTGTATCGTGTATTCAATTATGTTTTTATTAGATATGACATATATCACATATTGGTTGGTGGTAGGACTTGTTGTAAGTCCGTCTGGCTAGCTACCACCATCTTATCTAAGTCTGACGCCATAACAACAATGCTTTCATCATTGTTGTTGTACGGTCTACGTAACGACCTACATTTTATTTGTTTAAAGTCATAATTTTTATTATAATTCAGTCAGCCCACATTCAACTCGCGACTCATCAATTAGCGTTACAAAACAAAAACGTAAACAAAACGTTACAAAACGTTTGTGGCAAAAAAATGATATTTTTTGATATCGCAGAGCGAGGATAGCCCAATAATGGTGACGACCTGTTTGGCCCCGCCTTCTGCGCCAGAGGTCCCGGGTTCAATCCCCGGACAAGACAAATATTTGTGTGCATGAACATGTCTATTTGTCTATGTAGATCCGTTATCTAGTATCCATAACACAACTTAACGTGGGCTAAATAATTGGTGTGATTGTATGCTCTTTTAGCTTAGCTCATACCCCAAAGGGCCAGCCTTACATAGAGAACTTCATACAATGTGATAAAAAACCGCTTACGTTTGCCGTTCGTTGCTTTTTATTTTCCGTTTGATGATATAGGTACTGTCTCTAACTATAAGAAATAACGAGTAAGTACCTATGTTAGACATCACAAAAACGTTAATTGATATTTCAATTATTTCCCCTGGGGGGGTCATTATTTATGCAGCAAGCGTTAATACTAGGAAAGCTTAAAAAATCTATCTCATGCTGAGTTAAGAATTTTTGATCCTGCACAAATATTTTAATACAAAAACGCGAATTTCAATTAAGCTTTTAACATTTAAATAAGTAATTGTTAATTTGTTCTTAATTGTCCAGTTTTTGCTAAAATAAATGTTTATTAACTCTTTCTTTTCATTTATTTTTAATATTTGTGTCACCTAGGTACTAACTTGCTCTATTAGGTGTTGGAGACTATAAATATTAATTGCAAACGAACATTTCATTTTGTTTTTTTTTATATTCTTATAAAGACGAAGTTTCCTATTAAATATTTAATAAGATGCACAAGTTATTCTTATAGTATATTAAAAAAAAGTAATATCCATCTAAGCTAGTTTATTTGTATGACTTCGTTTACCTCTGGGGTCACGATGGATTATAATGCATCAAATAATTGTATAGAAAAAGAGAGGAGATCAACATCCTTTATATTGCGCAGAGCAAAGGAGGGGAACTCCCTCCCCGCGTCTGTATTTCCGAGTACTTGTAACTCATCTTTAAAGCAAGGGTGAATAGGCACCTTCTGGGTTAGCTCGCTACGTCGTGGATCCTATCTTAGTTCTTGGGCTTGATTGGGATCAGAGCAAGCCCATTATAAGTAAAAAAGAGAGAAAGACTGGATAAATACGCATCCGAAATATGGAACCCTTTATATAATGTATATATTGAAAGAATTGAATCCATTCAGAGAAAGTTTCTCCGATTTCTTCAATTTAAATGTAAGCAATTCTTACCGAACTATCAATCTAGATGCAAAAAGTATCATTTCCTACCGCTAGTGCTCAGAAGAAATATTGCTGATCTTATTTTGCTTAGTAAAATTCTAAATAACGCCATCGACTCCCCTGAATTATTGAGTGAAATTTATATAAACACACCTCCTCGGCAGTTACGTAAACATCGCCCCATAAGCACACCAACATGTAACACAAATTATAGAAAGAACTCATTTTTCTGTAGAGCTGTTGAACAATTAAATAAATTCTCTTTGGAACATCCCGCGATTGACATCTTTAACATGAAGCCTGCTGAAGTGCGTCGCTTGATTACCACCTAATTTTTCGATTTTTAATTTGTGTTTGTAGTTTGTATTGTAGTTGTTAGCTGATCGCACTTTGAATCAATTATTAGATATTCTGTTGTTTGTCAATATACTCCACCATGTCTAGTTACCTATAAGTGAAAACCTGAAATGGCTCATTAGTCACCTAATAATATTTAACAATATTGTATTTATTTTAGAGCTGTAAGTTTTCCTAACGAAATAAATAAATAAAAGTTTGTATGGAATTACTAAAAACAATCACGCAAACAAGTAGTCGCTAGGTAATTGTAAGTTTTAGCTAAAAAAAATACGGATTGCACTCTGGGAGTGCCGGCAGAAGTGAAAACCGCTTAAACGAAACATCAGGAGCAGGCATACATTTCCGCCGCGCGGTAGATAGAGAGGGATATTACTTCCTCTCCTACGCCGCGCCGGCGCTCTACTCTCCCTCCGTCTTACGAATTTTCGATCAGGTCACGTGTCCTGTCGCGACTATAACATTTTTTACCCATTGTGAAAATTTAAAACTCTGATGTGCACAACGCCGCTAAATTAGCACTTCAAAAAATAGCTAAGTACTAACGTTACGCTGTATTTTAACTCCTGTCTGACGCAAAAAGAAGGGTGTTATAAGTTTGACGTGACGTACCTGACTGTCTGTTGAAAAGAAAGTATCGGCTATTATGTGGTATCGGTGCCTGACGTCTTTCACCTGTCTTATGTCATAAAATTAGCAATTATAGCAATTCGTCACACTGCGTCTATAGATACCTAATTACTCTACAGGTTGCTTGACAGGTGGAAAATACCTATGCTCGCTATATTGGACCAACATTTGTTCATGTTGGACCAATATGGTGGACTACTTCCACGACTGGACTACTAGGAAACCTATAGTTACGGTGAACCAAATTCTGGGCTGGCCCAAATGTTGGTCCAATGTCCAGACTAGAATAGGATAGAATATTTTTATTCGCAGGAATGTGGTACATAACATGATCATAAATTCGTAAAAAGTGACGGGCACTTTCACCCAGCTTGGGCATGCAAAATTTAAATAATTTTAATTTACAGCTTTTAAAATTATCCATAATGTTGTCATAAAATAGTAATTAATACGTAATGTCACAATCAATTCAATAAAATTCAATATGGATATACTTAATAACAAATCATAAAATAAAAATCTAAAATATACTAGTATCATCATCTGTAAGTTGTAATCATGGCAATGTCATATTAAGTTAAATAGATAGTGATTCATATAAAATTATTAACAATGTCGATTTACAATAGTACATTAATATACAGATTTCATTTTGTAGTAAAAAAAATCATTGAGATTATAAAATCAATTTTGAATTAGCCACTTTTTAAGTGTATTTTTAAATTGGTTCATATTAAGTATTTTAATATCATTTGGCAATTTATTATACACTCTTACAGCCATCGAATTAGAGAAAGCGTTAGATACATGTCTAACAGAAGCCTTCTTTCAGGAGAATGAATATCGTATAAATAGCTGTAAAACAAATAAAAAAATCTTTAAAAAAAACGCACTAACACCCTTGAGTGTTTATTTTACTAATGTGGAAAAAGTCACATCCAATAATGGTTTTCCAAGCCAAAACATAGTGCTAACATAATTTAAAAATTATATTTAAAAAAAATCTAATTAAATTTTCTAACTTCTTATTTCTTTGTTTAGGAAAACTATACTTAATTGTCATTCATTTAGTATAAAAATAAATACAGCTATTGCTGCTAATTTGTATTTTCCTGAAATAGAAGGTATTCATTATAAGCACTTATTATAATAATATATCTAAGTAAATGTGTAAATTTATCAATATCTCGCAAGGTGCAGTGCCTTTCAGGCAAGAATTTAAAAATTAAACAACAAGTGCTATTAGAAATACAATTTATAATAGCAAGTTTATTTTTAGATTAGGCATTTGCAATACTTGTTTACGTAGTCGACCAAACACAGGTGATTTTATTAATGCTAAGTAGTACATATTTAAGCTATATCTTGTAGAAAATTAATTCACCAGTAAGCTTCTGAGTTAACAGTCGGTTTCATAATTTATGGTGGTTAGTTGATGAATAGGTGACATGTCAAGTGTTGGTAACAATATTTTTATGTTCATGTAAGTCACACGGCAAAACGACACAAATAATAAGTACTCCAAGCAAGAAAAAAGCTAGAACATTAATTGCTGTTGAGTGCCGCAAAAAGTTTATTTTTAATATTGAATTAAAAGTTTACTTTTGACCTGCATATAATTTGTAGCTTAAACTACTATGTAGTTAATTTGTTAAAATTACTTAAGTATAGATACAATTTCAATTGCCAAAGCAAACACCCTAAAACCACTTTCTGTCAACCAAAACCTAAAGGCCGTGATGCACACAGCTAATCTACCACAATTGCCGCAGCTCACCCGCCTGACGTTTAGCGCAAGTTGGCATTGGCCCTAAATCGCTGAACGTATTTATCTTAAAGTTGACTTCTGACTTGGCTTTTCAACAATAAATAGGTAAATTCCGCTGCATCGAACCTACTAGCTCAGACAACAACATGCAGTACTGCGTCAAAATAACTAATTAACATCATTATACGAATTCAATCGCCAAACACCATAAAACCACTTCATGTCGACCAAGAACTAAAGGCCGTCATCCACGCAGCTAATCTATCACAATTGCCGCAGCTCACCCGCCTGACGTTTAGCGGCAGCTGGCACTGAATTAGAACGCATTAATCAGGGCTATGGTTTGCCGCTGGCGACACTTGCTAACTTGACTAGACGCCTTGACTGAACGCGGTTGCCGCCTGTAGCGTGTGTATGCCCTCTTAAATAAGAATTTGACAGCAGCAAAGTGATTTTAATTTGTCGTCAGACTAAGTACAACCTGATATAATAAACTATAGAGGTGTTTAATTGAATTTAAAGAAAATAAAAAATACATAATTTAGTATCATAATATAGTAAATACTAATGTTACTCTACTATCTTGTAACAACGTTGATTACGTACTTTCAATTTAAATTAATTAATGAAATTAATGTGTCTCATTCCTAATATAAATACTATAACATAAATCGTGTTTAAATGTGCCAAACTAGATGTTTCTATCAATTTATTTTTCCGGCACGTGGTCTTAAACTTGATGCGATTCAGTTATGCAAGCGCCGTTTAAGTTAATCTAGGATCTGAGAGAATATTTAAGTTAGTCGGAGCGGGTAATGGCTAATAATAACTACGATAATAATTAAATTGGCTGCTGCTTAGCCCGACATAAATCACGGGAGTGAGCCCCGTCGCCTGTAGGGTTGGCACTCGGCATTAGTTTGAAATACACTTTGTGTATAGTTTATGAATATTGTTCACCGTGTCGGGAATCAGGATCGATACAACTTATATTTCGATTTAAAAAATTTAAGATTTTGAGCGAAAAAGAACGAATTGCACTTGCTATAAGTAAAACTATGATTGAGTAAGATATCAATGTGTTCCCAAGTGTATGACCAGGTATAACTTTTTGCGTTCCCATTTAGGGTCCAAATGGAATTTTAAGCTTTTTGTTGAGACATCCGTTAGTAGAAGTTCTAAGATGATTGTAAATTCAGCCATTCATTTGTAAAAGCAGAAATTCGAAGGATATAATCGATTTAAGTGGTCCTTCAATCGTGCATGACAGGAATGCATATCTCAAAACCTAGATAAAATTTACGACTGCTATAAATGGCAACTCTTAGCAGAACATTTGTAAAACTTATTTATGAAATATCACTCTTCTCTGTTCAGTGAATAAACAGTATTAGAGTGTAGAAGGTGGGACCATCTTAAATCGATTATATCCTTTGAAATTCTGCTTTTACAAATGAATGGTTGGATTCACGATCGATTTAGAACTTCTACTAACGGTTTACGCATTAAAAAGCTCAATATTTCTTGAGGACCCTCAATGGGAACGCAAACCGTATAACCGACTGCAACTGTCATTATAATAAATTTTTCTGTCAATTTTCTGTCTGCGGCGTTTGAAGCGTTTTACTTCCGGAAAATTATATGACAAACGAATTTGTCAAGAGCATCGAACCTTGTTGGCATATTCCCGCATTTCCCGCCAATTTGAAAAAAATATGTTTTGGCGGCCATTGACGAAACTTATGTCAATAAATAGAGTAAGTAATTACAATCAAAAAGTTTTCAGTGATCAAATCTCTAAATGATACGGTTTTTTTAAATTTTTAGTTCATAAACTAAAAAAATATATGTAAAAATATCCTGTTCCTGCTCTGTGTCCTTTACTCCCGTTTATTCCACTAAGCAGTTCTACGGTAGAAGTAGTGAAACTTTTTTCTCATTTGTGCTACGATTTTATATGTTGGAGGGCAGTAGAACTAGTGGGCCTCGTTATTCCCACTTCTTCTACTTGTTCTACTAAGCGGTTTACGGTAGAACTAATGAAACGATTTTTATCTCATTAGTGCTACTTTTCAATTTGTTAGAAAATAGTAGAACTAGTGGGACTCTTTATTCCCACTTCTTCTTTACTGTTTTTCATGGTTAAAGTTAATACACTCGCGAGCAATGAAAAAGTTCCAGTGACATTGAGCACCAAATAACTCCGTAAAGGCTAGCTTAATGACGCCGGCTGACGGTTCTTCTCGTTACAAGGTCTCCTGCCGTAGGGTTTGTGAACCGATGGCATAGCTTCTTTGACGTTCATAAGTGCTTGTAACAGCCTAGACTGAATAAATGATATTGACTTTGACTTATTTGACAATATTGAAGTGCATTTAACAGCGCATCAGAATATTACCAACTAAAAACGTAAAAATTGTGTTCAAATTTTAAATTAAATGTTAAAAAAAAATTGATTTGGCAAATAAATTTTGTGGGTGGAACTTTTTCATTGCTCGTCAGTGTAAATTTCTTGTTCTCACTTGTATTAATATTCGTCAGAGTGTGTCAAGTCTAGACACTAAATAGAACATAGACATTTCAGAGTCATATAATATTTTATTTAACAAAATAATAATCAACTTCACTGATAAATATAATAAAAAGGTAAACTTCTTAATAAATTATTTCCAAAAAGTTACAAGCTGATAATCTTTTTTGCTAACATAATAAAATTAAGAAAATCATTAACTCGTCTGTTTACAAAATAGGATAGCCCAAAAAAGGAGTATAAAATTATGTGTTTGGGTTTCATGAATGTATGTGAGTTTTGTACTTAATTATACGATTCACTTAAAATAGAAAAAACTTTCTTTTGCTTTATATTTCTGTCTTTGGACTCAAAAACCTCATCGTATCTCTTAGAGATTTGATCACTCGATTTTTTTTTTGTAAATTACATATCTAATACCTACTCTGTCGATTGACATACGTAATCACTGGCCGCTGAAACGCGGCGTCTAAGTCTGACGCCATAACAACAATGTTTTCAGCATTGTTGTGTTCCGGCAGTTAGAGATAAGATAGCCAGTTCCTCGGTGATTGAGGATTCCGGGAGAGGCTCGCTTCCATCTTCAGCCTTATTGAACTTAACATCTGGTATGATGCAGGAGCAGGCATACATTTTCGCCGCGCGGTAGAAAGAGAGGGGATATTACTTCCTCTCCTACGCCGCGCCGGCGGTCTACTCTCCCTCCGTCTTACGAATTTTCGATCAGGGTCACGTGTCCTGACGCGACTTTAACATTTTTTACCCCTCTAAAGAAGTTTTCACTTCCAAAATGTTGGCAGGTTGGCACCCCTGATCGCTACATCGCTACAGACAAGTTGTCGTATGAACGATTATTGCGCCTAGAGGTAGTGCTTAATGTGTAACTGAAGTGCAGCGAATAACCGTGTGACACTACACAACTGGTAATAACATGCAAGGACATACATTTATGTCTTCATTATGTGTCCTATTTGATCTGGAGCCAATCGTAAAAACATTGCCCTATAAATTCAAACATAGTTACAGTTTCGTTTATTTGGAAATATTTGAGGAAGTTTATTTATTTATTTATTGTTTAGTTTTATCGTATCTATATTAATTTCAAACTATTTATCTTATAAATATAAAAAAAACACACATACAAAAAATATAACCTCAATGACACCACAAATATACACTTCATGTGGTCTTGTTTATTGTTAATTATGTTTTTCTTAATTTCACTAAATACTGACATGTTGGTGTTGTGTCTGTGGAATGAATCAATATTGTGTAAATCTAATTGAAGTAAAAACTTCTTTAGTGGCGTTGTGCACATCAGAATTTAAAATTTTTGGGATGGGTAAAAAATGTTAAAATCGCGTCAGGACATGAGACCCAGATCGAAAATCGTATATAAGGCCATTTCCGTTGGCCTTTTTCAAATTACATAAATTCCCACACTTGAAAGATCTACGTATATTAGTTAATAACAACCATTATATAAAGATCTCTCATGACTACCAACTTTTATATTGATGCCAGGTCAGTTTTAATGGATTTACCAAATCAAGTTGGTCTCCGTTTTGTTCCGTGGATTTTGATCGTTATTTTCATTTAAGCGATTTTCACTTCTGCCGGCACTCCCAGAGTACAACCTGTAGTTTTTTTTATTATGTACTTATATGATTTGCATGCTATTGTAAATGGCTGATTCAGCTGATCTATATTTTAATGTCATCTGCAGTGTACCTCAATCAAGTGCAAATAAATGATTATGATTATGATTATAAAAAATCCTCCGTGGAATTCAGTAATAAGTAAATAGCTACTTTATATTTTTTTTTATGAACAACGGGGAGACTCTTATCCTTCATCATACCTAATGTTAAGTATTGATAAGGCTGAGTAGCGAGCCTCTCCCGGAATCCTCATCACTGAGGAACTGGCTATCTTATCTCTAACTGCCGGAACACAACAATGCCGAAAACATTGTTGTTATGGCGTTAGGCTTAGATAAGATGGTGGTAGCTAGCCAGGCGGACTTACAACAAGTGCTACCACCAACCAAACCGAATACAATATAGGTACCCCCGCTGGGACACCTAGGTCTGATACCGGTGGCTGTTACCACTAAACCACAGAGGCGGTGTAGTCCATCAGACCGACTATCCAATGCAGTTTTTCCTCCATTTCAGAATAACGCCGTTATATGGACTTCAGCCCATAGCATGAACACCCCTATATCATGCGATATGATATAGTGCATCATGCTGTCTTACTTACTCCGCTCCGATGTGAACGGGACATTGAACACGCTATATAAGGCCGCTAATGCTAGACCTACTGGAAGTGGAATAGACGGCGCATAGGACGATGCTCCTTGGGCAGACGCCTCCAAAGTCAACCATCGTTCTGGTGAATGTCACCAGAAGCCGCTGGATTTGGGAAACTCAGAATCCAACGACTACCAGATCCTTGGAAGATAAAGATCCTAGAGAACGTGGAGCTGAACGGGCCATTTTCAAAGACAGCGAAAGTATCAAAATTATAAAATAAACTATAGTTATTAACTTACATATTACTGGGTCTTTACTAATCATGCTTTAATTGTCGTGGGCGTTTGGCAGATTCACCAAAATCAGGTATGTTCAATTGTTCCTGTCAAAGAAGGAAGAAGCAAAGCAAAACAAACATGCAAGTTAGGCACGGACGGAGTGAGAGAAGAGCATTGTTAAAAAAAAGTGTTGAGATTCGTCCAAAATTACATGGTAAACATTTTTTTTATTTCTATCAAACAATAAAATGTTAAAGAAAGGTGGAAAGAAAAACCGTTTAGCAAAAAAATAAATAAAACCAAAATGTAGTTTTTTTTTTTTGCTGAAACTGTCCATCTCAGCTAATGCCACAGCCTAGACTGCGGCGCTGGTTTTCAGATGCAGCCGTTTAGGTAGATGACACAAGTTTCACTAAAAGCTCTAACATTTAACATGTAAGGTACTGTGTTCAGTGTGTTCAGGTATTAAAAAGATCTGAATGTACACAGTACAATGTGTGTTATAGTTCAAATACTGGTAATTATGAAAAAGAAAAATTGAGAACCTTTAGAGCAAAACTGCTATGATCGTGGATGTTAGGATATTTAAATAAAAAAGTTTCCGTATTACGTGCAGTAAAGTAAATAAAAAAGGGAAAGTAGGTACCATAATATATTGTAGTAGAGTATGCAAGCTTCGGCATATTTAAACCTTCACGTTAGTTTGAATGACTGTAAATTTTGACGTGTCATGTAAACTTTGTCTAACCATGGAAACTAGATGAACTGTCCCCTAGTCCCAACAACTTTTTCTTTGTTTGTTTTTGTATTGAAGGAAAAGGTCAAACGGGTATTTAAAAAAGAGTTCGGCTGAATCCAGGGGGCCTACCGCCATCTCTAGCGCAGTATTATTTCAATCTTACCATGCTATTTCGTACTACGAACTACGTATCTCATAAAGTAAGCCTGATTTTTAACGGAAACTTTGTGACGTTTTCGCTCAAATATCACTTCCAAAATGTAAGGTGTGTTAAAATGTATCAATTTTAATAAAAACAAAACGCAAACTAAACTTCATTATGACATGATGGTTTCTTATAGATGATGGTAGTCCCGCAGGACTCTGATTCGAATTAAGGGAAATACCTACTAAGAAAAAAAGTCACATAAATTGTATTGTTTTAGTTCATTGAATTTTTCACCCGTCTTTTAAAATTGTGGTCTGAGGTTAGCTAACTATAGTGGCGCAAGTGGCACTGACAGACATCCCTTATTGGCCTAACTAGCTAGCCTAACTTCTTTTTGTTTGGTTTTCATCTAGCTTTATATGTTACTTTGTGTGTATGTTTTTTATTACTTGTTACGGCCGTTAGAGGAGATCCGCAGGAGAACTAAAGTTACTGACATCGCTCGAAGGATTGCTCAGCTGAAGTGGCAGTGGGCCACCCGTTGGCCGTTGGAGCGGAAAGGTTCTGGAATGGCGACCGCGTACCGGACGACGCTCCGTGGGTAGGCCCCCCACAAGGACCGACGATCTGGTGAAGGTCGCGGGAAGCCGATGGATGCGGGCAGCACAGGACCGATCGTAGTGGAGATCCTTGGGGGAGGCCTATACCCAGCAGTGGGTATCATGTGGCTGAGACGACGACGACGACGTCCGTTAGATGTCCTTAATTAAGGTCCCTCCAGATACTAGCGTTGCAGTGGCAGTCTCCTGGCGCTGTAACATTATGCTGAGGCAGGGGCCTAGTCGGCGGCATACTTTTTACATGGTTCTGTTTGTTACCTAGTTTAATGATATATTTTTTTGCTTTGTATGCGTCAATAAATATTTTTCTTTCTTTCTATTATAAGTAAAGACAAATTTTATATTGGTATAATTATGTACAGTCTCCAGAACCCTAAGGTTTGGTTTATCAGTAAGTATTTAATATAAAAGACTTTAAAACTGAAATCGACCTCAAGATATCAAGACATCAAGACTGCGACAAAAACGCACCTGAAGTTGTTAATAAACATTTATTTTATCAAGCAGCAATAACTTCGAAATAAAAACTAGATCAATAATGAACATCCCAGTTAATTTAATTGCAAATTTCAACTGACGGATTACGGAATTTATCAGGAAGCGAATAAATTCGTGGCCAATAATTAAATTGCCAGTTAATGTGAAACAAAATTTTACCGATAAAAAGCGTTTTATAAGCCGTACTCGTCGCACTCTCGTTAAATGCGATTATAATACTGTTAAAATGTTCGTAATGATATTTGAAGCTGTCGTAAAATTGTTCAATATCGCAAGAGGTTTTGTGTGAACCGTTGTTTCTTAATAAAATAATCTACATAAATTTTAAATAGAAAAATACTGGATACTATACTTTAATATTATAAAGCTTTTGAAGAGTTTGTTTGTTTGAACGCGCTAATCTCAGGAACTACTGGACCGATTTAGAAAATTCTTAGACCATTAGAAAGCTACATTTCTCCCGAGTGACATAGGCTATATTTTATCCCGATATTCCCACGGGAACGGGCACCACGCAGGTAGAACCGCGAGGATCCGCTAGTTTATCATAAGTATAAAAAATAGAAATAGTACAAAAAATCATAATCTTAAAAATATAATCTAGTTTTTTCTTAATAATTTAGGTCCTTCTGGGACACGGACCTTTTATTTGGGTGGACGGACTACGCTATGTTGTATATCCAGGCCCAAAGCCGATTGCAACTAGACTAAATACGATAGGCTTTCCGAGGATGAGGAGCGGGAGATTATAACATTTTGGGCACCCAACCCATAACCGACCTGAGCGAAAGAATTCATCAATAAACAAAATGATGATATGTCCGTCGTTTCCATTTAATAACCCCTAAACTCCTGAAGTACCTATTATATGTTAATATTGAAATAGTGCCGTGTGATGACAGCCTAAGAAAAAAGTGTCACCACTCCTTTACATGCCTGGGATGTCGTAAGAGTCGACTAAGAGGCTCGACGCATTGAACACCTGTGCGAGAGAAGGAAAACTTGACAACAAACCCTCTACCAACCCGTCTGGACAGCGTAGTAGCAGTAGGCTGATAACCTTCTATGAACGCCACAATAGGCGTGAGCTAGGAGAGGCCTTTGTCCAGCAGTGGACGTTCACAGGCTGATGATGTGTGTGATGTGTGATTGAAATAGTGATAGATTGAACATTGGATAAGGACGTTCTTCTTTCTACTAACTTATCTTTTGAAACGTAAACGGGTGAATTAAGGGCCCGCTATAGGCCAACAAAATCAGATTGCTTTACATGATCGTCTGTAATATCAATATTAATGAAAAACTGAATTTCAAACTAAGATGCAGCAAACTACAGGACTAACACTAGTGACTATGTTACTCAAAAACACGATTGCATAAAATTTTCTAGATAGAAAAAAATTGCGAAGTTGCCTCCAAATCACTATAATTAACACGATAAACTGCTAGTATTCAAGTAATACATTAAAATAAAGCTTGGAACTTTTTAGTATAATTACACTATAGATAAGCCAGGGCTTATGTTATATATTTTTTGTAAATAACCTTTAAATATCCTTTAAAAAAAGGAATTCCTTCATTTCTTCATTCCGGACCGGCCGAATGGGGCCGCAGAATTATATAGGTAATGCTGCCTTATTTCTCATAGAAATAAGGCAGCATTTACTTTGCAGTTCGCTGTTGCAGTTATTACTTTTGCTTTTGGCCTAGAGAGACAATGTACGGAACTGACACGCCTACCGTTAGTTTAAACATCTTAGGTAAACATAACTAATATTATAAATGCGGCAGTGTGTGTTTGTCCTTCCTTCACGTCCTAACTAAGCAACCAATAGACTTGATTTTTGGCATAGAGGTAGTGGAAAGGCCGGAGAATAACATACGCTAATTTTTATCCCGATATTTCCACGGGAACGGGATCCACGCCGGTGAAACCGCGGGTGGAAGCTAGTTATAAATTACGTTACGAAGATAATCAACATGACATTAAAATTTATTCATTCATAGTGTTTTATCGCTTTTTATCGCGTGGGTGCGAAATGCTTGTATTATCTAAATCCAATCCATTGTTTACCTGATAAGATAGCTTGATCAGTTAGTTATATTGCAGAAGCCTGAGATAAAACTGCCACTTAACAGTTCTCCTGTCTATTTATTTCAACCTACACATTTCAAATAGCAATAAGCATTTGAATTGATCCGAAACTTAAAGTTTTGTTCAAGACGTAGGAAAGTACTTTTGTTTTTTGAAACAGTTTTTTTGTTTATTTGAAGGCGGTATAACCTAAAAACTATCAATACACATTTGAGAATATCTTGTCAGGGAATAATTCTCTAAAAAGTCTACGGTTAAGTATAATAAAATAATAACTGAAATAAAACGAAGTCACGTGCGCAAACTAGTGCATTATTAATGCAGCCTTTACCTACTGATACCCCGTGTAATGACATGATAGAAATGATTCACAACTACGAGTATTAACAAAGGTCTAAAAAAATCACACAACCCAGCCTAACCCAGATAGCGGTGTAATGGTGGTAATGGCGGACCTTGGCGTAGCGCGCGCGCCTCGGACGTTGTGCTCGTGGTGCGATCCATTACGAGACACAAAGTATGTAAGGACTCCAAGCAGAGAGCTGATTCAGTACAAAGTACCATATGGGAGTTGATATAGAAAGCGCCCGAGTCTTGCTTTCCCTGCTAATCTGACAGTGACAGGTAATCGAGCAACTAGAAAATGTATTTCTTCTGTCTTTCTTTCATGCTAGGGCTACAGGCCCGCGGCTAGAGCGCTGTAAAGATAAAATCTAACGCGAAATACCTACCTGTAGGTCTAAGATAAACTCACCTAACTGTAATGTGTGTGGAAAAGTAGAAGATGTACTACATTTGTTGGCGGAATGTGTCAAGAATCGGGTTGAAAGAAACAGGCTAGCTGCAGATTTAGAAATTAATAATGCAGATGTTGGCAAATTTCAGAGCTTTCTATCAAAACCCTCATCTAAGGAAGCTTTGTTGATTTGTAAATTTGTGGCTGCAAGCTTAAATGTCCAATTGTTAATTTAATTATGATATCAGTCACGATGGGACTGACGTGTAAACAAATTTACAAAAGTCCCTAAAACAAATAAAGAATATCCATAAATGTTGTTTTATAATTTTACCACCTATGTACTCACTTTATGGTATGGAATAAAATATTGAAATTGAATTGAATAATAGCGGATCTTGGCAATGCTCACGCGCCGCTGACGCTCTGTGCTCGTGGTGCGATCAATCACGAGACACAAAGTACGACCGTACGGAGTATTTTTCTAAGTATTCGTTATATAAAATTACATAGTACCCAAGCGCAAAAAAAATAAACAAAGTGGTATTAATCTCGTGCCTTACGCAGTTTCAAGCAGAATTCAGTCGGATACTGATAATCCATAATGATACTGATTATTGACATACGAGTAAGATAAAGACAGAAGAGTTTTGTTAAAACCACTAGCAAAGAGTTTCAACCAATGCAATGCCAAAAAAACATAATGTTACAAATTAATACAGTAGCAACAACCCTAGTGAGTCAGGCAAGTTTTTTGAGTACGGCGCCGGGAGCGGTCCTTCTGGTAACTTTCCTATTTTGTGTCGAGAATCGAGCAGCCATGTTTAACGTAACTTGAGCCATTGCTTGAATGGCTTGAGCCAACTGTCAATGAGAGTTTAAAAATAAAAAGTATGTACTTGTCTGAATCACACGTTTGTCATCCTAATATTATAAAAAAGGAAAGATTTTATTGTTTGCTTGTTTCTTTGCATTGAATAGGCTCCGTAACCACTGAACGGATTCGGATGAAATTTGGTACATAGATAGTGGTTATGAACATAGGATACTTTTTATGCCGATATTCCCACGGGAACGAGAACCACGCGAAACCGCGAACGGCCACTAATAGCTAGTATTTTTAGATTTTTCGCCAAGTGACAGCATGCAAATATAATAACAATAATATTTGACGAACAATTATAATAATATTTACCTACCTTATACTTGGTACTAGATTACCATCTACAAAAGATTGATGAATTTCGTAACTTTACTTCCAAGACATAGTCATTATAATAACTGCGACATTTTCACGCACTAACAAAACAGGTTGCTGTAAACTTTGAGTGTAATTAAAAAATAATTTTATAAAAACGTCGGTCACATCAATCATACGTACGAGTAACAGTAAATGGTAATTTATCAAGACATAGTGCAGCTCGTTTATATGGTACATTCGGTGGGATATTATATGTTGGGATACAACAATACATCATGTAATGTTACGGGGTCCGAAACTACAATGAGAGCACGTGGGATGTGCGCAGGCGCAGTGAGTCCCGTGAAATTGTGTCAAATGCCACGGTTATTCGAGAGGGAACCAAGATTATTATGGTATTTTGCAAAAACTCTACTTGCCATCAAACTGACAGAGAGTCTTACAGGGCCGGAGTGGCGTTGCAATTAAAAGTACTTTCACTGGCTTTAGTAATTATTTTTTATTACCCTCCCATTTAACTACACTAATATTGAAATATTTAAAATTTAGCATAAGTATAAAAATAGCATTGAAAAATGCAAAAATTACAAAATCATAAATTATTGGCAGTTGCATCTTAATCGATCGTTAAACACCTGAAAAGATGTTTCTTTCGAATGCAAGGATATTCCTAGCATTGATGTGACAACGCTGGCCTACAGCGTATTAAAAAAAAATATATATATATGAAAGTATTGGAGAATTTCGACGGTGGTTCGCAAGTATCGGTAGCTCAGCGGTTAGAGCATTGGACCGGATTTCCAAAGGTCGCGGGTTCGATTCCCGTCTGAGAATTCACTTGTGGCCGAGTTAATTTTTTCCAATATTTTTCTATTTAAAATTTACCATAAGTATAAAAATAGCATTGAAAAATGCAAAAATTACAAATACATAAAAAAAAAATATAAAAAAAAAATTGACAAGTTTGTAAGTTTTATTGTAGGAGGTAATCTACGATATTACTAATACTATGTCAAAAGTTATATTACCTATAGAAACTACACTAAGCCTGCGTGACACAGGTTATAATAAAATTACAAAATCTCGTAGTAGTAGTGGCACTCGAACGTCGTCGCAGGCGAAAAGCTTTTTATTCAATAATAAATTCAAAGCATTTGCAATTTCACACACACACTGTCATGCTACAAACCTCATTATTCCTTCAGTACTTCTCACTAACCTGAAATAACAGTAAAAAATATGTCAGAATTATTCAAACATTTCTATAACATAATTATATATTACATTTTACATGTTTATTTTGTTAAGTATGTA
Source organism: Chrysoteuchia culmella (assembly GCA_910589605.1). NCBI lineage: Eukaryota > Metazoa > Arthropoda > Insecta > Lepidoptera > Crambidae > Chrysoteuchia > Chrysoteuchia culmella. Next base: position 18,627,953 of record OU342653.1, read on the forward strand.
ATATTTATGGTTCTTAAACTAATGTAATCTTCTCTGGCAGTCCAATAAATAAATAAAGAAAAATAAAAGGTAATAAATGACAATAAAATTGATCTGTAAGTATAATAAACAACTGCTTCAGTTTTGGAATAGAATAGCTGAAAAAAAGCCTATTACACAAAGGCACAATCCAATCAACTCTAACTGCGGGTATTTGTTTAACTGATTGGTATAAGTTTTGGTTATAATTCAACTTTTAGACTGAAACTAATGGTCGGATTCTGAATTGATAATTTAAAGTGGAGAACGTCTCAAACCTCACTCATGCATTTGACAACCTCCGTGCGTGGTAGAGTGGTACGTACACCGGTTTCAAGGTGTCGCCTTCTCTGAGGTCCTGGGTTGGAACCCCAGTAGGGGCAAATATTTGTATGATGAATACGAGTATGTGTACCTGAGTCATGGATGTTTACATATATTTCTACACATAGATACTTAAATATGTATTTATTTCCGTTACCCTAGCATCCCATAACACAAGCCTTACAGTCCTTACTTTGGGGCTAGGTTAATTGGTGTAAATGTACGAAATATTTATTTATTTATGCATATTTTATAAATATTTTGCTTCAAGTTGAGTTTGAGACGTTCTCAGCTAGAAATTTTCAGTTCTGAAACCGACCACATGTTTACTACCACTACACTACTAATTCTAATTTATATTTGACATTGAACACTCTGCATAAACCGATCCTTGCATTATAATGAAAGCATCCTGGTCACACTGGCTGGTCAACTCGGAATTATTATACCACGTTCTTAAAAAAACTATTCACACGTAAGTACCGTTAGCAAATACAAGGTAAAGTAAAATCACTCTCAAATATACTTGAATTTTTTCAAATACACACATAAAAATGTGCGGCATCAAATACATTTAGAGTATCGCCGCTATAGATGATAATTATTTTAAATCTTTTGGATCGTTAATGATTGTTGTTTTTTAGATTTCAATATTTCAAAAAAGAAAGAATTATAGTAAGAATTATAGCATTTATTTTTATAGCTACAAAGAAGTTGACCCCTAGATACTTTTGTCTTGATGTGTATATTTTAATTTGTACCACCAAAAATGGAACGCGGATATTTTGCAGTTGTGATCAACTAAGTTTGAGGTTAAATTATATAAAGACTGAAAAAAGCTCCGATTTCATTCGAGCGAGACGCAAAGAAATTATGAAAATCCACTACCGAAAAGGTGAGAGCTTTGCAGAGAGACGGTCCAAAAATGTCGCACATTCTTCGTCATCTCATGCGCCATCTCGAGGTGCTGCTATGGAGAATTTAATTTTGAAACTGTTGGCTCTGTTCAGGAGAACAAAACAGGTGGCCGTCACCTCGTACGGCACATGTTTTATTGTTGACAATTATGACGAATGGTAGTGGATGACAGTCCGATTCCCATCGGCTTTCCTTTAAGAACTCCCTTCACAGCTCACAGATCCTTAAAGATTGACTACCATGACATTTTTGGAGGAAAATTTAATCCGGCTTACTTTCGCCATATTTCGACGACCCGCCACTGCGTTTACACTTTGTTTATCTGTAATGTTTTCAAAGGATCTACCAGTACGAGCCATCCATACCATCCATACCTCTTAGCGCAGTATTGTTTCAATCTTATCATTCTATTTCATAATAAGCCCCTCAAAGTAAGCTTGTTTTTCCGCTTTAAGTTTTATGACATCTTAGCTCAATCATCGCCTTTACAGTATGAAGTGGGTCAATATTTGACAACTTCAATTTGTTCCTTGACAGGAATAACAAAAATTTACTTTGTGAATGTCATGGTAAGAATTTGATTGAACAGTATTGAAAAGAAAACGTTCTTATAACATGTTTTACTAAAAGATGATGGTAGACCGCAGAGCGAACAGGGATTTTATTAATTAAATTCTACATTTTATACATATTTGTTATTACCCAACCCCTTCGTCGCTGACCGTACCTCGTGACGGCACAATATGTCCGCGCACATTTATCATCGCCTCGTCGCTCACGCAGCGACGCGACATCGCGCGACAATAGTAAGCATTGTGCGCGAGTTGCGCGACTGAGCCAGATAACCCATTGTACTAAACGAAGGCAGTTTTGAAATTTACTCCTACTAATAATACTCAAGCAAAGATCCACTTCGGGTGCCAGAGCCTCAGCAGTAAGTAAAATAAGTAATAATACCTAAGTACTTAGTGTTTGTACACTACCAAAATTGTGGAATATTAACATGACCTACCTACCAATTGTATTTACTTTAACATAACTATTTTACATACGAAAATGATGAATGTTGGTGTCGTTTTATATGTATGGATAAAACATGGATGCATGCATGGATTAACTTATGTATTTCTAATTAGATTGAATGTCTGTCCCGATGTCTGCATACTTCTTTTGGATTCCTACCTCAAGATATCCTCCTGAATAAGGCAAATGTGAAAAGTAATGGTAAGAAAGAAATGTAATTTATTGTATTTAATTTTATTTTTGACATTTTGATATTACATTACGACTTTTACAAAATACAAAAAAAAGTGCATGCTATGTTATATTGCTAAATAGGATTAAGACACTTTATATAAATTGTAAACTTGATATCAACTATATACACCCTATTTTGCAAATAACGAATTTGTATTTGTAAAGTAAAGATTTCTTTAAAGACCGAACTGAAAAATGAATTGTAACAAGTCATTATCTACGCAGATACGGTGTCGCAATTACACTTGTGACGTTGTTAACACTACATCAAATTTTCTGAGAAACAATTTTCATTAACCCGACGGCAATTTACATAAATCTACATCTTCTCACTTCATATCAAACCACCTCAACACGATCGTATCATAAAATTTTACATTGTCAGTTTGTGTATCAAGCTGCAACTGTCCCTTTCTAACCCCTTCGCATCAAAATAAAAGACAGAGACGGAAACAGTAACATGACCACATAAAATTAAATTGTGCGGTAAAATTAACATTGGTTTCTTTGAGTAAACAGAGGTTTCGAACAAACCGAACATTTTCAGGTGTCCACGATAACACATGATCTGATTCCGAAAAATGATTCTTGGAAATAAAAAATTAAGGTTCATTTTTCGTGAACCATCAATTTCGTACGTGCAACCTGAAATTTACACGTTTTCATAATTGGATTTCTGGGGAATCATCGTTATTGGATGTAATTATTTAGCTTTCGATATCATCGGACAAGTGCCACAATCTTCCGAAAGTTTGACCTACAATTATCTGAGAATGGATTTGACATACCTACACTTTAATCCCTCAAACAGTGTCAGTAATAGGCAGAGCCTGGATAAATTTTATAATACCTAAGTGCCAGGTCTAAGTCTCACTTATAAGAACTGCAACATATTAGTAGTAATGCCTACATAATGTGCGCATTTAAACCTATATAGGACTCATATTAATCGAAATTAAAGTTAAACAGCATTTCATACAAAAAAAACGTCTTTAATAAGATAAATAATTATTGCTTAGCTCCTCGCTACCAGCTTGCGTCAGATGCCTAATAAATTAAACACGTCATACAACCCTGCAAACGCCGAGTTCTAACGCATCGGTGTATTCCAATTGAAACGTCATGCTGTCACGTCAACACCAACAATGTGCCAACTCCGTCACGTCTCGGACCCATTGACACGTCAATACGCACTGTTAATTTGACAAGGTAATTAAGCCCAAGAAAGTTTGTTGCAATTAAACGACACAATCAGACAGTCGGCTGATAAAAGGCGTTTTGTGGGACGCGAGATGATATTCATCATGGCTGGATAATTCGCGGACAATTTGCTTGCTTTATCAGTACGTAATTATCCGAAACTCCTCGGTTAATGGACGGTTGCGGTGTAATAGTGTGGGGCGATTTAAAGGCGACGAGCGGTTAGTGATATTTAATGGTTACTATGCCAGAGAAGGCACTGTCACTAGTGAATTTTAAGTAAGTTTCTATCTTTTACATAGTGATTTTACCTCATACTTACATGACGGTCGCACTTGTAGACTATAGCGAAAGATAACGGTAATGCTACGGCAACTGTTTTATCCTGAATGGCTTACAATATTATTATATGTTGCTGGACTGTGAAGAAGACGTGCAAAACAATGGATTTTTTTTAAGATCAGTGTAAATGACACTAGACCAATTTATGTGTGTGGGGTCAATTATAAAAATAGATAGCACCCACATAAAGGAGTTCTTTCAAGTTTGTATGGAGAAAGAGTTTGATCAATATTCTTGGACATAGCCGAAAATGAAATACGTTTTAAAGTTTAATTACGTGCATCCGGCAAACCACAGAAACGAGTGTATACTGTATAGTATAATAACTATATTTCGTGGAAAATAAATGGAGATGATAATAGACAAGCTACTTTAAATATCGCGCCCGCCTTAAAATTACACCACACCCCAAAATATTGCACTCCCGCGCATCTTCTCGTAAGAATGATGTGTACAATCTCCGCCATGTTATTACAATGTGAATTATGGCGTTGACACGTATAGTCACCGAATAACCGAAAAATATCACGGACAAAGGCGATAATTAGCCGCGAAATTTAATTTCCGTGAATCGTTCGAAAGTGCATTGTGCAAGTGTTAATGAAGCAGAGTTCGGTTGAAGCGACCGTCTCGTCCTATAATGGGGGTTAACTTAATGATCGGTCAAAATGACCAGAACAAGTGTAAGATTGGAGTAATTCTCGCAGCTTCTTGTGAAATTGAGATAGCTTTTACATTCGAATGTTCTTATGTTTGCGAATGTTACGTCAGTTACAAAAAACGGGTTAACAAATATAGATATCTACTATGCACGAAAGTAACTGTCTGTCTTTGCGTTTATATTTTCAAGCCTGAAAGACAAGCAACTTTCGAGAATTTTTAGTTATATAAAGTAAAGACTGATAAAACAATGCACTGGCAAGGCATAATCTTGTAAAGTAGAAATACGTGATTTGGGTACAGACAGGGATGTGGCTGAACTATTGGTCTACATGTACTTAGAATCTACCTCCTCTGGTTCGCAGTTGCATTAACTTATGTTTCAGAATCCAAAGGAAATCTAGTTTCAAAACCTAAAAATAATCAAATTAAAAAAATGCAATTTGATAACATTTTGTGGTGATCTTTTTGGGAGAGGCCAATATCCAGCTGTAGATGTCATGCGGCTGACATGATGATGAGAAACATAAAAAATGCATAGTCAAGAAAGCAAATATTTACAGAATATACGAGTGTCGAGTATGTCAACCTATCTATGTTATTCAAAACGAAAAGTAAGAAAGAAAAGAAACCAATAATTCAATATTGTTAAGTGTGCTATGTTCGTACCCCGGGCGCGGCGCCTCTAATGTAAACAAACTCTTAGAGTCAATATTACTCTTCTCTATAGCGTCACCACACAGGTCTGACATTGGCGGGATATATAGGACTTTATTAAGAATTTGATTTTAACAGCTATGCAGTTTTTTGTATGAATAAATTAAGAAAAAATTTCCGGTTCCGGTTATTGTTTCCGCATATGATTCTTGTTGTGAGTAAAAAAGTCTTGAATGGGTTCAAAAGTGCTCCATCTATACCAATATTTTAAAGAGTTTGCTTGTTTGATTGTTTGCAACAAATAAACTCAAAAACTACTGAACGGATTTGGATGAAGTTTGGTACAGAGATAGTAGATAGCCTGGTTATGAACATAGAATACTTTTTATCCCGATATTCCCACGGGAACGGGAACCACGCGGCCGCTAGTTCTTAAATATATTAGAATTAAGATGTATTTTCATTATTCATATTAAGGGTTCCGTACCAAAATTGTAAAAAGGAACCCTTATGGTACGTTTAGAGTACGTACGAGTTTTTCTAAGAGTCTGCCAGACTCTATCTGTCTGTCTGTCTGTCACAGCTGGATATATCAAGAACTACAAATGTTATCAACTTGAAATTTCAAATAGTTTTAGATGACGTTTGTCAGTTGGACAAATGTTTGTAATTATAACAACAGGGACTGAAAAGGGGTCTTAAAAATCGGGGCTACTAGGGCATATTGGGTATTATATGAAAGAGCGCTGCTTGCAAAGTCTCAAACATTTTCTTTTTGTTTTAGGTCGCATATTTATCGACTTTTGATGAAAATTTCAAAAAATACCGGTCCCTCCCCCCCCCCCTTATCTCTGAAGTTAACATAAAGAAAAATCTGATCTATGTGAAAGACGTTTATGTAAAGATTACAGGGAAAATAAAACGATATCTCTAAATACCATACTTTTTCAGAAATCTAAAAAAAAGGATTTTATACCTATTTGCTTTTGCTTTAGGTAGTACCTATGTCGATGTATGGGGACAATATATGATGGTACGGAGCCCGACTCGCTCTTGACCGGTTTTTTAATACTTATTCACCTTTCTTCTTTCATTACCTTCCATCTGTTGCTAGTATTTCCTTTTTAGCCTAAGTATCTGTTATTTGCGTATGAGTTTGTATATTCTTATTTTTTTTTCATCGTGCAAAAGTAGCATGTGTTAGTCCATTACTTGAAGTCCTTTAATACCAAATTTCATCCAAATCTGTTCAGTACTTGAAGAAGAGTAACAAACAAACAAACAAACTGACATACTTGCACATTAATAATATTAGTTTGTTTAATATTTTTTTATCAGTTTGTTTTAATAAAAAGTTTTTGACTTTGTTGTCTTTGTGGTCAACCTACACTCGATGCCAGCCTGTGGCAGAGTTTACAAATGAAATGCATTTTATTTTCCGGCGTTAGTTCCGAGAAATATTATTTCAATTTCGCATTTGTGCATAATTGCCTCTTTAGGTAACATTTCAATGTTCAATATATATTTACACCGATTACATAATCGTTCGATTTATCTACACTTAAATTGGTTTTCAAATAGCTTTTCTTTTGAAAAGTTTCTAAGTCCATTCAGCGTTAAAAGAAATCACTGACATTATTAATTCCAACGTAATATAATCAGTAGAATTATTTGTTAAGCGAACAGACGTACCTATAATCATCATAATCCTATCCTCGTTACTTCCTCCTTAATATTATAAAAGCGAAAGAACGTCAGTTTGTTTCTTTATTACTAGTTCACGCAAAAACTACTGAACCGATTTGGATGAAATTTGGCACACAGGTAGAAGATAACCTGGATTAAAACATAGGTTACTTTTAATCCCGATAATCCCATGGAAACAGGAGCCACGCGGATAACACCGCGGGCGGCCGCTAGTTTAATACAATATCAAGCAAACTTCTAAACTAAAGACCTAACTTTTATGATAATAGCCAGACTGTCTGTCACAGCACTGTCAATAATTTTTTTATAGAGAAATATAGGAAAAAGATCAACTCGGCTACAAGTTGTTCTCAGACCCACTATACTGGGCATCCGAATACGCAGAAAAGGTCGCAGGTTCGACAATCCATCAACGCCAGTTTTATTAAATAAAGTTACTCCCATTAATATAGATAATTATAAACAAATGTTTATATTAACGCAGAAAATTGATATCACTATACTTAACTTATGATGTTTTGAATTTTTGCATGTTTTAATGCTATTTTTACACATTGGAAAATTGAAAATCAAAATCAACTCGGCCACAAGTGCAAGTGCAGTGGGCCGGATTCCCAAAGGTTGTGGGTTCGAGTCCCATCTGAGAATTGAGTTTTTCCAATATTTTTCTATTTAAAATTTCCTCCTACCTCTCTCTCCCATAAAAAAAATTAACTATCATAATAAATGCAAAAATAAGTCAAGAAAAAGTTTAAAGCCTTCGATGTTATGACTCAGGTCGTCCGACAATTAATGTGAGCAACGACAGTATCAAAGCAAGACTTTGATACGTTTCTTTCGTCCGTGTGCAGGGTGCTGAGCGAGCACATTCCGCCGAATGTGCTCGCTATCAGCATGCACGAGCGCATTGAATCAACATTTGACAGATCAAAAGCCTTTTCCCGGCATTAGAAAATTGCTTTGACATGAGACAAGTTGCTTTTTAACCGATTCCAAAAATAGGAGGAGGTTCTCAAGTCGACTGTATTTTTTTTTTTTTTTTATGTATGTTCTACCATAACTTCGCCAGTTGTTAACAGATTTTTATATATTTTTTTTTATTCTAAAGAAAATGGTTTATGTGTGGTCCCATATATTTTTTACGAAGATCTGGCTAGTAGTTTTTTCATAATCTTGAAAAATATCAATCACCTTTTGGCAAGTAGTCGTTTACCTAGATGACATTGTTGTGTATGGGCTGATTTTTAGTGTAAGTAACGGCACATGATGTAACTAAAAAATCTGAAATAAAAACATTTTATAAAAAAAAATTCAAACCGACTTCAAAAAGTTCAAAATAAAACTTTTGGAGTCGGTGCTAGCTAGCTAAGGCCAAAAAAATATATAGTTAATAGAAGTGCAATGTAGAATGCCCTGGCTGGCACCGACTCCAAAAGTTTTATTTTTTACTTTTTGAATTCGGTTTGAATTTTTTTTTATAAAATGTTTTTTCTAGTATATTTTCTTGTTTAGTATTTATCACATAAAAATAGAATTGTAAAATGCAAAATTATTAAGTTATAATTAGATGCCTGTTTCATCTTAATCGATAGTCAAACATTTGCAAAAATGTTTCTTTCGAATGCGAGGATATTTCTATCATTGATGAAACGACGGTGGCCAACACCGTACAAAGAAAGGTGAATATACTAGAAAAATTTGACGTGTCCTCATAAGCCTCTGTAGCATAATAATTGGTTAGTGCATAGGATTCCCAAGGATGCGGGTTCGAATCCCGTCAGGGCGACATGAGACAAGTTGCTTTTTTCTAGTATATTTTCTTGTTTAATATTTAACACATAACACAACACATTTTTAAAATAAAAAAATAAAAAAAATCTCTCGGTCGGGGGACCACAAAAGGAGAAGTACTAAAAGGGTATATTATACGTTGGGGGTCCCCCGACCGAGAGAGATGTTTTTTTAAATTGTTTTGAAGTTCTTTATGTGTCGGGGGTTTTTAAAATTTTAAAATTTTATTTTTATTTCATCCTTTTTAAATTACACACAAAATTAAAAAAAAAAACGCAATGAAATCGCTTGATCCGTTTAGGCACTACGAATATTTATATACAGAAAGACAATTTTTTTTACCGCCATTTTGTTATTTTTTTGTGCTGCACCTAAATTTGCCCAGGGTGTACATTATTTTAATCAAAGCACCACCTTTGTATGTATTATCGTTTTGGCAGGCAGTTGACCACCTCCATAAATGGCCGGATGGATTTTCATCAAACGTGGCTAAGAACCATCTCGATTAATTTAGCTTTCAATTAAAAAAAAATCGCGTTGAAATCGCTTGATCCGTTTAGGCTCTACGAATATACGTACAGACAGACAGACAGACATAGGCTACAAACTTATAACACCCACCACTGCGTCGGGGGTTAAAAAATTGCATTGTAAAATGCAAAATTAAAAAGATGTATTTAGAAAATTGTTTCTCTCGTATGCAGTTTGTTTTTTCAATACCTACTTAGGTAGGAATAAGGTTTACTTTAATGTACTGTAAAGGTAATTTAGTAATAATATAATTTCAGGCTTTGCAGTTTTTGAAAGTTATAGAAAGTTAGACTAATTCTTTTAGCCCAGAGGATTTCAAGTCTAGAAGTTTTAGACGCTTTAGATTTAAGTTCTTGCTTCTACTCAGAATGCGTACTATGTTTGCGGGTAAACGATTCACAATTCAATGCAAGAGCTCGTAGGTATCACTACCGTTAAAAATCCAGAAAAAAACGTTTTCTTGTTTAGTTTTGGAAGAAAATCTGTTGGAAAAAAGTCACAAAATCGCATATTAAAGTGTAAATTGTGACCTATGAAATAAATAGCCTACAACATAGTAAGGTATTTAGGTAAGTATTTTTCAGTAACTAGTAAAGTAGGTCGGGGGAGGCTTGGCTTGGTGGCGCGTTAGCTTCACAATAATCGGTCACGGGATGGGTGGCCAAAGTGGCTCAAGTTCCTCAGTGATTTGGAAGTCAGGTTAGATGTCTTAGCCGTTTGTGCCGGTTGTAGCTGTATTTGTCGCTAAAAGCCATCAACCCGCATTGGGCCCACGTCACCATCATCCTGGCCCATTCTACTTTCCTATGCATAAGGAAGGCCTGCGCCCCAGCAGTGGGGACATTATGATGGCTGATGACGAATGACTGCTAGGTAATCAAAAGTACGTGTATTATGCAGAAAATTATATGTTACTATATGACTTTTTTTAAATAATTAACTTAGCCCCAAAGTAAGCACTGTATGGCTTGTGATAATAGATAGGTACTAGGATAATGGATATAATTACATATTATACATATAGGAGTATTTATGTGTAGAAATACATATTAACGTCCATGACTCAGGTAAAAATGGTCGTATTTATCATACAAACATTTGCCCCTACCGGGATTCGAACCCTCAGAGTAGGCGACACCTTGAAACCAGTGTACATAACAGTACCACTGTACCATAGAGGTAGTCTTTCCTCTCATTATTATGAATTTGACAGTAAATAATGGACTATTGTCCATACGAAAAGTTCCGTACCTAAATGCATAAAATTAAAATTAAAAATAATTTTTATTTCTAGTATTTTTCTATTAAAAATGTAGGTATAATGCAAGACAGCATTAAAGAAGAAAATTTTTAAAATCATTAATAAATCTATGAAAGTAAAAAAAAATTTTGATTCTATAATTTAGTATCTGATAAAACGATACTTCGATTCTATTCGCGAGGATTGCCGGCACCAGCGCAGCTTTCTAGCACCGACTGTATAGACACGTACAGACTTTTTAGACACGGTTCATTTCCTAGAAATATGGCACTTGATGTGATTTCTCGAACGGAACTAGGGTTAACTTACTCGCTTTTACTTTCCCGCAGAACGTCAACTTGGTTGAAAATCCACATGCAAAATAAACCATTGATATTACATTATATAGTTAAACTAATTAACATCACATGAAATATTTTATTCCACAAAAAAAAACTTTAATTTAAATTGAGTCTAGATTATTTTCATTAATTTCATTGAGACTCAATGTCCTTTAAAGATATCGATTGCAGAAAAAAGGGCCTTAAAGAAATACAAAAAAAAACATTATTATCTACACACCTACCTCCAACCCTTTTGTCTCCAGAGCCGTGAAAAAATAAATTTTACGAGCATTCAGTAATAAAGCGTTTCCTGTAATATAAAGGTATACTCGACGACCATCATTTGTTCCGGATAGCCCGCATATCCTTTGGCGAACACTTATCACAATAGCCACACGTTACATAGGAGATGTGTCAAGACTTTCCACACAATGAAGAGAAAACACCAGTAATGACTTAATAAGAATCCTCGAACCGTGGGCGGAGTGACCAGATGCTTCGACTAGTGATTTCACCTTCCGTAATCGATTGTAATTCCCGAAGCTCTCCTCGGACCGAGTAATCGATTGTAATTCTCGATGTCTCACTTTCGATACGATAGGTGTGAAGGAAAAGTAATTTGCGCCTCGTTCAGTGAGGCTTAAACTCGTTGCTAAATTGTTGGTCATAAACGTTGTACTTACTGATACTGGGTTAAATGAGAACAGCAACAAAATATCAACATTAATAAAAGTTATGACCCATCAAGAGACAATAATTAGCCACCCCGAAGTTTGAATTACTGTACGCAAGAACCATTTTAAAACTACCAGACCATAAATAGATGAATCTGATTAATATATTAAAACTAGCCACTATTGCGGAATAACTAATTGTTCAGAAGTAAGAAAACAACTTAAACAGTAACATGAATAATGGATACAAAACTGTTAACGAGATTTTGCCAAATTAAACTGTAATGCTTGACAAGCTCTCATTTTTTAAGTCAATTTTGGACGTAAAGAAAAGTAATAAAGTTAAACTTGCTAAATACACGTGGGCGAAAACATACGCGGGCCAGCGACACCTCATCATAAATAATTAAGTAATTAACAATCTAGGAGCATTAAATAAACTTATATCGGACGACTCAAATGTGGGTAGCATGAATAATTTAAAATTGCCATTTTTTTCGCTGGCTACCCACGATAAGATTAGTCAGTATTTCGACATTCCCTGCCCACGTTCAGCTGGTTATTAACATAAAATGCTACAATTCATTGTGCAATAAACGCAAAATGCGATTTTATCTAGCTACGGAATGGAGGTGTAAAATCCTGCGATGTGTTTTTTCGACAAAAACCAATATTGGCTCAAATGATCACGCGGTAACCGGTATAAAAGTTCCAAAGCCTCCTCAAGTGCTTCCCTGAGAGGGCTCGACAAACATTGGCGTCCAACTATTGGCACAAATATTCACTCCACTTATCAGCTGGTAGTTTCATTGAGTATAAAACGGAGTTATATTTTAGTTTCCTACATCGTTGTTTACATTTACACCCTCACGTTGAATTTTACGACTGTCATGTAATATTTCTATATTCTTTACGACTGCTTCATATTCAAAATTGTGTTCTTGTTTTACAGGTATTGTTGGAGTGTAGCTGCTGGAACATACGAGTAATTGAAGATTTTTCGCCAAATAAACGTATTCATAAGAAAAGTATTGCACTTTTTATTTTACTATGCTGAGCCATTTCTTATACCTTCAGTATGTTAATTTGAAAATGATTTAATGTAGAGCTCTCGGAGTATCGTGTCGAACAATTGCTTTACCCCATCAGATACCAGCAAAACGAATAAACAACCTCATTTTCGCTCAGAAAAACAATGTTCACTGCATTTACAGATTATATTTCAGATGAAACAAAGCTCATACAATTTCGCTAACCGACAAAGCGGCATCGCAAATCTCATTTGCAGACAACAAACAGATAACTATCTCATTCTTTCAACAATGGCCGCTGGTCTCATAAAGAGCCTAATTAGTAATATTCCGTGTGCATTGTGGTAGCTATCTCGCAGCGGACAATAAGATGGAAGCGGTTTTATCTAGGGCGATACGACTGGAATGGCGGCGGGAGCGACAATTATCAGCCAATGACGTTTGCGTGGTGCGTTTTTGTTGATACCCCCAACTGCATCTGCAGGATGTACGCTTTCCAATACTAGCTCAGCAACAGCATTAACAGGCTAGATCGGGTGTTGTGCAGCAATAGAATTAAGGCAAGGATATATGTCCGCTCAGGTTCCGCGAGGCTGGAGCCTGAGATACGATCGTGGCTCGAATACGTAATGGTCGGTAGTGCTCACCCGTGTAGCTCCTGTTTATTGTTACCGCTCTTGTCCGAGAACGTAAATTGAATAAGAGCCTGCGTAGAAAGCTCGCTAAGGGGGAAAACATACAGACTACCAACGCAATACATTTAGGTATTGGTACTCCATTACTTCAAAGATTGAGTACGTAGGTAGAGCGGCACTGACCTTAGCCTTCAATTAATTATCGGAAACACGTCATCGTTATTTTTATGAATGAACGAAACATTGAATGCATTTTGCGTTTACGGTTAGTTAAGTAATGTTTTGGTCAAGAACTTAAATGTCATTGGTATTCCTGATATCTCCAAAGATTACCTACACCATTGGTCGCCTCTTAATTTGGAAATTTTGTGTTGCGTGTGTCTTGCCCTAAGACGGTCGGCACTGTTCCTTACACAAAGTGGACTCTAAATCATAAATTGATTTATTCGAGCTGTTTATCGATTGATAATGCGTTAACTCTCCAAGTCACGTGTTCTCGAGTCAGTTGTTTTGCACTAGAATAACGGCAGCTGTATGAGAATGAGGTTAGGAAAATTTCATAATGGTTAAAGAAATTGTTTACGTATGCTATACCAATTTTGGCCCAATAAAGCTTTATAATTGAAGTGTTTACTTTGAACATTACTAAGATTCACCAGACGTTCTTCTCACCAAGATCTAGACCTCCTTTAATACCTTCATAGGGTATTTTAGAATTAAGTTGTCTTATCTATTCTAGAAGGACCAACTTGCTCTTAAACGGTTTAGTATGAGATGAGCTACTGTATTAATAATGATGTAGTTTACTTATGATTCAATTTCGCTGACGGCCCGCCAAGACGTACGCGGGCAGGATACACCCCCCATACATATGTATGAGAAGGGTAGGGGGGCAACACAGATCATAATTCCCTTCTATTTGTTTTCGAATGTATGTAAATGATTGGAGAATTTATACGAACTACTATGTTTTCAGCTTCTGAATTTTTGTGCAGATATCATCAAATAGTTTTGGTAAGTAGTTGAGTAAAAAATTGAAATTGTTCTTGATTAAATGTTATCAACATGTTTATTTCAGTACTTATCGATAAAATTAACGACAGCTCTCAAATACAGAACTTGATGTAGTTTTCTAATAAGACATGCAACTCGTTCAAATACCAATTTTCTATTGATTCTGCACCAAAAAAAAACTTGATTCGATGAATTCAATTGAGCACCGTCACTATTAAAGATAAGCACCGATATTTCCATACATTTCTGCGACAGAGTAAGAATCATCCCTTCCATTACAATAGAGCAGCTTATGATTGGCTGCATCCAGATACATTCTTATTCCAAGCAACCACAAGACAAATGGCAGCCAACGTCTGTCACTGCCCAGAATCGGCGCAAGCGCATTGATCGTTTTAAACTTTTTACCGGCGCCACCATGTCATAATGTTGCGTTATAGCTGAAATGTACTATATTATGAAAACATGAGGTGAAATATTTATTGGACGGATGATTGAATAGCGCCGTACGAGTGGGCACAATAAACACGATTGATATGACTACGAAGTTATAACTCATTTGATGCAACTGAATGCGTAACGCATGAATCTCCTAAGCAAAAACCATTTGGAATGAGGCAGTTGTGTCTTGCGTGGTTGCAGTAGTAGGTTTTGAAAAAAACGTGCATCTACTCTACCGCCAGTCTTGTTGCGTAGCAGCCAGTTAAGCAAACGTGAAAATTTACAGTCGGTTTCAATAAATACACCCTCAATAACAAACATATAGGCGTAGTTTTGTTGCGTAGATATTTTTGCTAATCAGGCCAAAATATCAATGGTTTATTGGTATTAGCAAAGAATACTAACTATTCCTTACGGTATTAGTAACGTAACCGAGACAGGCCTATCTCTTACTAGGGTTGCAGTTGCAGTGCACTTACAGGTATGCATTGTTGTTGAAACTGGCCGCTAGACAAATAAATCTAGAAGTGAATCTCTACTACTGACAATATGGTGTAGTCAACGATTTTCGACAATCCTACAATTTATTTATTTATTTATACAGACATCTTAGAAGCTAACAAATGACACATCCAAAGCGATTAATGATTAATAAAATTTATAAATTCATTAAATTTATTTGTAAATGTTGTCGAAGATTGTTTTTAAATAAAATTTTAATACAAACTTTTGGTTCCAGAAAATATCGAATTCGAGCTCTCTGGCTGGACTAAGATAATACTAACTGCCAATTCAATTAAAACAAATATTAAACATTAAAGGACTACCTATCATTATTGGCTTTACCATCAATCACAAATACAATTCTCCATTTGACATTTCTCATGAAGATGGTTTGTCTTATTGTGTTATTTCTCTTGTAGGTAGATTTTATGATGGCAAGAAGCTATGTGATACAAGTACAATACCTACCATTATAATTCTCAATTTCCCAGAGACATAGACCTCTAATATCTGTATGTCTTATTTACATCTTTAAGGCAAGATAAAATCTATTTTGGCTTTAAGTACATTTTCGTAACATTTATATTCCTCACATCGAAGCGAAATTTGTTTTATACGTTTAATTTATTTGCAGTGATGTCATGCTATACCTTATTAATATACTACTGAACGGCTCAAATTAAAAAGAAGTGACACATAATTGAATACTACAGACTGTTGGATGATAGTAAAAACAATATGAGAACCTTCCGATTCCCGATCGAATGCATCACGAATCGACTGGTTCGATTATCAGTAATTTCGTTACGTCCAAAAACTGGTCCCAAATGCCGGTAGGGCCGGTGCGAATATTTCTATAATGAAATGACAATTACCAACGACAAGAGCGGATTCCTGGGGACGTTACGCAACCAGGCACCAATCCTCGTGCTGCTACCAAAGTTTCTCGGAATCTTTGAGTGGATAGACCTCGAACAAGTTGCAACTATGCCTTTAAAATAAATCTATAATAGGTATTCTCGTCCGTCGTAATTGTCAGAGAAGTCTACGTTTATTTTAGATAAATGCAAATGAATCGTATAAAATCTAAGCTCTTTTTGATTAAAGCGAAGAAGTAAACGCTAACAACTAGAATCACAGACGCATAAATCCATTACTAGAAGACATAAAAACTATTTCAAGTAAAATCAAGCGTATTTAGTACAATAAAGACGACGACATTTAACTTTTTGCTACGCTTAGCGAAAAAGTATTTAATGTGAAGATGTCACCGTAGCCAATGGTAGGGGCTCTCACATTTATTGCGCGAAGGTTCGATTGTTTTATAAATAAGCAGCCGCAAAAAATACTATCGATCAATCGTGCGAAAGTCAAGAGATGGGAGTCGATAACACCCCGCCCGGAGGAATTCCAACTTTCTTCTCGAAGATTTAAGATATATTTCTCATTGTTCCACAACAAAGGGCACCGCTCCGCACCAATTCTAATGGAGAACAACGAATTTCCCACTTTAGTTGCAAGGTTTAAGAGCTTCTTTGGCGTGACAGGTGCGAACGACGACGCGTCATATTCGTGCGTTTACAGACGTGAAAGATTCCATACGAGAACTGTCCAAACATTTTATACTTTCAAATCTACGGTGCTTTATCTATAGTGATGATCTGAAATCCGTTATCTCTGTCGGATCAGCTCATGGGAGGTTCTCTTAGATCTTTATTACATGCGGCTCGGAACGCCGACGGGCGATGGTCCAGATATGTGTCTTGAAGTCTCAGTATTTTGATGTGACGTCAAATTATGCCATTGTTGTCCTGGTCACTTTATTTCCGATTGTCAACGAGTTGACGTATTTATCGGTGACCCCCGTACGATGTCTGATGTTGATATGATTATTTTAGAATTTCGTGTAGATAACCCCATTAATGGACTGTAAAATGGCGGTTTGATAGCGTGAGCTTTGAAAACAGGTAATCTTAATAATTCAAATGAGTTAGGTCGTTGAGAATCGTTTAAAAACGAGGACACCGCCGCTATAATTGCCGCCTCAAACTACGTGCAGCGATGACAAATCGCTCGCTCAAACCCACGATAAGGATCATTGGGAGAACATTCACACGATCACAATACGCCACAACCAAAACCAGCTCGATCTACTTTTCAAGAGGAACCTGGCATTATAAAGTGTTGAAAACCTCTCGAAAAATCGAATACCTTTGAGGGGTTGTACCTATTGTACAAATACAGTAAATTCCTAATATCTTATATATAAATAATAATAAAAAACTAAATACTGTTATCATAGTTAGAAATCTTGACTGAGGAATAAAAAGTTGTGATAGGAGTAAATTACTCCTAAATACTAAAAACAAAAAACAACTTGTCATAAAATAGATTAGGAGAAAGCAAACCACCGATCTCAGTCTAAACAATATTAATGCCCAACATAAAACCACAAGCAGCTTAATAGAGATTTATCGGTGAATAAATTAAGCCTAAAACGTACAAAGCCGACGAAATGAGACAAGCTAGCGAAATTATTAAAACAACAAGATTTGTCATGTGGCTTTTTTATTGTCGCCCACTTCTAAGTGAGGAACGTAGTCGATATGGTCGGTACAAGTCATGAGCTAAAGCATTTTAATGGGATATTTTTGGTAGGGTAGCGTTAAAACTTTCTTGACTTGGCTAATAGTATCTATAATAAGGCTATATTTACAAATTATTATAAAGCCATATCTGCAAGGAACATTATGAATCGATAACAAAATACTCGACTTCTTTTAAAAATTTAGCAAGGTCTGAGCTTTTTTACTAGAAATGCTCAATAAAATATCACGCCTTTATCCCTGAGAGGTAGATACTAAGTAGTACTTGTATTATTTAATATTCTGTGGCACTCCGAGGTTTGCGTCGTCGAGATTATAGACCTCCACGTGCCACGATAGCATTCATTAATCTTTCCACACAAGCTCGTTTATTCTAGGTCCTTCTTGATTGGAGAGCTTATTTGTACATCCTACATTTGCTACTTAAGTTAAATGCGTAAATCGCTCGTCACTCATCACAAGAACATCCAAAATTTCTGTCAATTAATGTTCGCCTACGTCGAACCACAATTATGACGGTTCGATCATTTTATTATATTCATTATAAATTACGTGATATGTCAGACAGCATACCTACACAGTGCTCAAAGGTCGAAGCAAGGCGCTTAAATTAACAAATTAGTAACATAGTTGAGCAATTAAGTTCAGATAAAATTATTTAACTTATTCGTGGTTATAAGCTTGTTCCACTTAAAAAGATGTGCATTCTTCTGGGAAGTGATATAGAATAGAAATAGAAATAGAAACCATTTATTAACAACACACACGAACACAGAAATACAATCAGACAAGTAGTATAAATAAAGACAGAAAAAAAAAACAAAAACAAGAATACAATACAACAAAACAAAATGTTTGCTGCTAATAGGCCCTGTCTCAGCAAAATTAACTTCTGGGTCATTCGTTGATGGTCAGAATAACCCAGAAGCACTGATATTCTGACGGGGCCCATGGATATGATGCCTTTGATAATTCTGAAGGGTGACGTGATGTCAACACAAACAGAAGGGACAAAAATACAGTCCAGTTTTTATATTAGTTTTTATACGTGCTCACTGCATCATTCAAATACCTAACAGTTTTACACTAGTAACGGGTACTTAACAGCTGATTATTTTAGCAATTAATCAGTCATAACCGCTCATGGCCGCGCTTGACAGACTGATCGTATTCGATCACGTTCGTTAAGCAAAGTTCGGCCCGGTCAGGTGTCGGATGGGTGACCGTAAAGTGGCATTATAACTGAGCGCTTCCGTGCTTCGGAGGGCACGTTAAACCGTCGGTCCCGACTGTTGCCATTTGATTACAGTCGTTAAGCCTTATAAGCGGCTTGATAAACTCTGACACCAGAGGTAGCCATTTTTCCAAAAATCGGAAAGTTATTGTGTACAACAGTTTGCAAATAAGGTTTAATAAAAAAACCTTTTTGATCAATATACCTAACCTAACTAACTGAACAGAGCCGCAAATGATCCCTTTAGTGCTTATTTATAATAATATAATCATTATGTAATAAAAATAACACCTGCTTGAATACTACCCATAAAATTTTTAAACTGTGTCCGTATTATGCTTATTAAAAACTTAAAGAAGCGTTTAATATTAAAAACCCGTCAGTTGAAGTAAAAAGGCGTAATAGTCACACTGATAAAGTGAATAAGTAATACTTTATCTAACAAATTAATATATTTTCACTTAAATTACCTATTAAAGGTAATGATTATAAGTTAATAATATATTAACCAAGCATAAAATTACAAATAATCAATTGAAAGACGGTTCGACTGATATCTATTGCTGAATTATGACGGATCCATGATTGAGAAGGAGTTTTGAAAACTTTGCTAGGAAATTCTAAGTCCTAATGTATTTATTTATGATTTTTTTATTTTTTTTATTTATGGGGTCAACAAACAGTTTCACAATGTATATGACATAAAATGTATAAATACTTTTAAAGACTATTAATATTATGTAACCAGCACCGTTAACACAAATTACATTTTAACAAGTTGAGAGTATGACTTCATAAATTTAATTAGTTAGGTTTAGACTTAATTAGTAAAGTTTTTTGAGATACGTTGTTTAATATAGATAATATTTTTAACAAAGAAAAGTAGGTATGTAAGCTATGTTTCGTTTGAAGTAGGGGAAGTCCGCTCAAAGCGGCCATAGGAGGCAAAGTCGCCACACCATGTTTTTATGGTAACTAAAAACGAAAGCGCCACGTTTGCCATTCTGCCCTATAAGCCAACCTCAAAAAAATCCATTGTTAGTTCAACCCGTTTTATTCAAACCTCCTTAGAATTTAATGTTTTTATTGCAAGTCTATTATTACTCATCTATTTGGCTTTGTTTGTTTATTATTTGTTCCGACATGGGATAAATAATGTGAACTGAATTGATTTTTAAAACAAAATTGTGTAAAAAGGCATGGCGGTCCGGGCAAAGTGGCCAAGTGACCGCGCTACGCCGTATTCACATTAGTGAAGGAATCTGTTCTTATTACATTAGAATCTAATGCTAAAATACATAGTATAGCTGTTGGTTATGTTACTTTATGCAGAAGACTTTTTTGGACTTAGATTTAAGTATGTCCAATTTGAAAACTGAAGTCATTGTTTAATTTGAAACTATATTGAACAGTATTCCTGTTTTATCGTAAGTAAAGTAAAATATAAATTATTTTTGTCATTTAAAATTGCATTTCTTGATATATTTTGGCATGACCACTTTGCCCTTAACCCCATGGCCGCTTTAGGCGCTTACTCGGGCAAAACGGTTTTGACAAGTTTTCTTAATTTGCAAATAATAGTAAGCTTTACAAGCTTTCTGCAAAATGCGATTACACTTTATAAAAGTTTATTAAATTCCCTATCTATTGACATAAAATACTTTTTCAAAATCGATTCTAAAGTGACATTTTTTTTAAGTCAAAGTTAAAGTGTCCGCTTTGGGCTGACTTTCCCTATATTGAATAAAAAAAGATGTGGTATCCAATTATCCTGAGCGCAACTATACTTAGGTACTTATTTTCTTTTTGTTCTCATGGAAAACCAAAGCGGTGGGGCAGGCTGATTGTCTAACAAAAAATCACCTAGCAACCAGTTTCGTCGCTGTCATTACTGTCACATTTTCATACTGTATGACAGCCACGATAGCGACGAAACCGAAACTGGAGGCTCTCTCTAAGCCCATCAACTAAGATACGGGCCCCCGTCCGTAAGTTTCCCGAAACTACGGATGGAGCCTACTCTCTATTGATTTCGGATGTATTAGTTTTGGACAAACAGCACCAACACATTGGGAGTTGGGACAATGTCAAAACGTATTCTCATTCATTTTTAGTTCGGGTCTCCGAACTAATAAGCTGTCCGTAGGTGATACGGAGTAGGAAACGTCCGTTACTTAGGCCGACACTACGGGTTTCGTGCTTAGAGAATGTGCTAAAAGTACCTACATATTTAAGCAGACAGTAGATACGTATCCAGCCTACCATAGTGAAAACACATTAGCAATTCGTTGTTAATTCTAACGGACTACCATATCATCCGAGTAATAAATATCACCAAATTATATGTCAAAAGCTGCGAAGCCAATCAATTCGTCAGCTGGAAGCTTAATCGTAAACAATAAACGCTGAACGCCAGGGTTCAAGTTTAATTTAATGCCCGCATACATATTTATCTGAATCTATTTTAGTGATGAGCGATACAGACGACGATATATCGATATAATCGATACGGCGACCCCACGTCGCGTAATTGTTATTTTTACTTGCATAACTTGTGGTTGATGCTGTAGTAAATTAAATGAATCAGTTTTTAGCGTTAATTAATCAAGTGTCCCGCGGTGCTCCCGGCCTTCCAGATGGGAACAAGAACTTTGTCATTAAGCAGCGTTCCAGAGTGATCTATATGCGATGTCGATTGGAATGGGAGCAAGAAAGGAGATAACAAAAAGTGTTATGTCAATATGGTTTCGATTTAAAAGATAAAACTTTCAAATAAAATCAAAACTCTGTCTTCTTCTTCTTATCGAGTGAGGAGTAGTGGCCACCCCTGGTGTCAGAGTTTATCAAGCCGCCTATAAGGCCTCTGACTTGGCTTAACGACTGTAATCAAATGACAACAGC
This sequence comes from Chrysoteuchia culmella, assembly GCA_910589605.1. Taxonomy (NCBI): domain Eukaryota; kingdom Metazoa; phylum Arthropoda; class Insecta; order Lepidoptera; family Crambidae; genus Chrysoteuchia; species Chrysoteuchia culmella. Next base: position 18,649,982 of record OU342653.1, read on the forward strand.
CGGGACCGACGGTTTAACGTGCCCTCCGAAGCACGGAAGCGCTCAGTTATAATGCCACTTTACGGTCACCCATCCGACACCTGACCGTGCCGAACTTTGCTTAACAAACGTGATCGAATACGATCAGTCTGTCAAGCGCGGCCATGAGCGCTTCATCAAAACTCTGTAAAAGTAAACTTAAAGATTCAGGCAGATTTTCACGCACGAAATTAATTAGGGATATAGGTACATATTTATAGGACCGATCGTGGCTGCAGATCCTTTGGGGAAACCTATACCCAGCAGTGGGTGTCATGTGGCTGAGACGACGATACATAATTCAATTTCATCACGTTTCACTAATTTCTTGAACTAAAAAGGGATAGATCAATGCTTCAAAAATATGTTTAGCGCTACACGTTTAGTGGTAGTTAGTGAAAGCCCTCAAACTACATAAGTACCATTTAAAGATAATAATGAGCCTGACACATTTCGTACAAATCATTCTGTTATACAAAACCGACCGTTGTTGTATCCAATTTTAATATCGACATAAATTTAGTCGATAGTCGACAGAGTCAAGCTCTATCTAGGAGCACCTGCTTGGAATCCTCTTTATCATGGAGACAAGTTGATTGTGAACCTCGATAGACAAGCAAATGGTAGATGATGGAGCGAAAGCATAATTGTTTAGCTGGTACATGACCGCATAATTACTCGGTTTGATTCATTTTTAATGGCGCAAACGATTATTTTCAGTTTTGCGTGTTAAAATGTAGTCAATTGTAAATGGCTTGGTTTTCAGCTTTGAGCCACAGCGACAGCGTATAGTTGAGAAATTAATTAACGTTTGTCATGTTTATGGATGTTGGTTACTACTGCTATGTTTTGAGCATTGACCTTACAGTATTATTGATGTGTATAAAATTGCATTCACATTATACCCACCTTGATTATAATAATTTTCTTATTTCTGTTGCTTTCAAAAACATGCGACATCACTACTTTGAATTATTTAATTTACGAAATCGAAAATATTATATAAAATTTATTACAGCAAACATTATTATAGCTAAGTATAAAATCATTTAAAAAAAAATAAAAAGCCAAACAAGCGTCGCCATCGTGACTATTTATTTAAAAAATAACTTACATGTAGATACTTATAGAGACTACAATAATGCAAGTAATTTGACATAAAAGATCTACTTCGGTTATAAGGTTATCAAACTTTAGGCGATATACAAGTGAAATCATATTAAATGTGAAAGTTCAAACGTAATAATAATAACAATAAACAAAATCGTATCGAAACAAAACACATCTCACGTTCCATGGAAGACAAAAAATGCAAATGTGAAACATGCGTCATTAAAAACGTCCGCTCGTTTCGGGCCAAGCTCGAAAACCGGAGAAAAATCGAGTCGCCACTCAGAATTTATGGCGTACCGCAAAAGCACCTAACTGCGCCACAATTTGTACACTTTACCGGGAGGATGCGCCGGCGCATGAGAAATGGACGAAATCACCTGCCAAGCAAGGATGGACACTGATTCGATATTTTAATTAATCGCTATGATACGATATGATGTCTACTATCTTTAGTATACAAGAACATTCATATAAAAATCTATGTAGCTTTTATACCCTATAGCTACCAACTACCAACTACCAACATAGGTTACACATATTTTTTTTTTAAATACATATTAGTAAGTAATTAACTTTATTCATATATTTTCATATAAGTCAAAATATTTCAAAGAAAACTTATCAAACCGAAATAATTAAAAAAAAATTATAAATTACGTACTACTAATATTAGTAAGTACCTATTATTTTTTAACAAACCATCCAGTTTCTCCCGAATTATATAAATTACTTACTTTATGTTCCCATTTGTTCCCACAACATTTTTCTAACATTTATAAAATTTTAACCCCTTACATTTTCATACATATCAGAATTACTCGATTGTCTCACCTGTCGCATCACTAGCAAGACCTTTTCGCTCGTGCGCAGAATCACCATACTTTGCCAATTTAACGACTGATTCGTATTTCTGGCAGGTGAAAGGCGACACTACTCTATTTCTTAAAATGCTGAAGCACCTTTTAACCTCTGGACAAAATTGAAAAAACAAATATTGGTAAATGTCAGTCTTCATTGCACGATCTCCCTTAGGGTCAATTATTTTTATATTTTATGTAACTTTTCATACACTTACTTTTTTGGTACAATCGGAAACGAAACTTCTTGTACTTTAAAACTTAGCTTGCCACACTCGCTTTTGTACAGGTCACAACCCTAATAATATGAAATAATAATTATGGTGACTTGGAACTGTTCAGCTATTTCTGAGTCAGACTACTCAGATCACCTGTTAACGTCGTTTGTGCACTTTCTTGCTATTAGCATTGAAGCGTGCTCGTCTGTTGCACCCACAGCCGTATTGCAATGATCAAATTAGCATGTATTACAATCATTAGTTCCAGATGTTGATCAAAAATTGCCTCTACTTAAATTTAACTTGGTTTCAAGAGAACATAATTCTCTTCTCCAAAGGTGTTGGAAATTATTTGAGGTAATTTACTAACTGGAATTCTAATTGTCACGAACTTGCATTTCATAACAATACTGGCGAGTGGAATAATGATTTAAGTTGGGGAGAAGAACCATTAGTCTTGTAATATCATTGCTCATGCCTTGAATTTAAAGGGACCAGCCTAATACCACGTTAAATCCATTGTGTTTCATAGGTACCGAGTATTGTTAAACAGCTGTCATATCACGTAGCGTGGTTATGCTAGAGACTGAACATTGTAAGTTTCAATTATACTCGTAAACCTTATCAACATTGGCACTATATTTCAGAATAAAAAAAGAAAATATAACAATAATAATTGTACTTTCGTTTTTCTTTACGTAATTGAGCTATAAACTGATTAAGCGAGAAATACACAGATGATCATCGTTCAAAAACATTTTACTTAAACTCCTATTCAGCGGTCCTAATGTTAACATTATCAGTTATTACTCCAAATTATAAGAACTTACTGAAATACTGCAAAAACAAATAATATCAAGGAAGGAATGAATGATAATTAAAACACGATAAAAGATACGTAACAATAACTCGAAAAAGTTCTCATCAGACCCAATAGACCCAATATTATCAGATCCTACTGATACCGTACAGATCACCATAGATATACTTTTAACAATCCAGGCCCGTTACTTATAAGTGTAGAGGACAAACAATGCAGCCAATCGCAACAGGTTCACCGACGGTTGACCCGCCATTTTAATCGGCGACCTGACCCGCCATTATCGTGTTAAATCTCAACAAGATGAACACTATTTGCTTTTGAGAAATCACCCTCGAATTATCTCATGGGAAAATGACGACCATGTTGAAAGGATTTTTATGAACTAGAAGATTATTTTGCGCTAATATTTTTCCTATGGTATCAATCACCACTTTGCGTGGACGAAAGGAACTACTCCGAATGGAATTTAATGAAATTTAATTACTCTCTGTTCGGTATATGACTTTGATGTTATGCATCATAAGAATCCAATTTTGACTAATTTCAGCAACAGGGAGAAAAGTAAGTTCGTCGCCACTTTGGCAAGATGACAACGCCTGCAGTACAAAATCGAAGTTCTTTAATTCCGCAGATTTCGCTATTGCTATTTTGATTAATATTCCTGCTGATCGCACAAAAAGAAACAACATTTTTTTATCCTTCTCATAAAAATCTTGAGCGATAATTATTAATGTAAACAAATGATGATTGTACTTGTAACTTAAAAACGGGTCTGGAGTATCCATCCTATCAGTAATCAACTGTAATTACTTACCGCTACCCCTAGTGCGAGTAGTTGACATTAAAGATCAACGCTATCGAATGCAGTGGTCCTGTCAGTATATGGATATGAAGAAAACAATAGCGATAGCTTTCGATAGCGAATATAGTCGGCCAAACTCGATCTTGGAGTATCTTTTAAACCGACTTCAAAAACAGAAGGAGGTTATCAATTCGTCGCGTATAGGTATATATTTTTTATGTATGTTTACCGATTACTCGAGTACGCTTGAAATGATCGAAATGATTCCAACGTCATAACATCGGGTTTGTTGAGTTTTGAAGAAATCTTGAAAAAAACAAGCAAGCAACTAGTAGGTAGTTGCCTACACTACTAGTTTGAGACAAACCGAAGTGCGGGACTTATCCTAACTTTTGAAAATTATGAAATAAAAAACTTTAAAAAGTAAAAAATAAACCTTTTAGAGACGGTCCAGCCAAGGTAAGAAAAATAAAAGTAAGTAATAGAAGTTCAGTGTAGTATTCCTTGGCTGGCATTGACTAGCGACTCCAAAAGGTTTACTTTTTACTTTTTGATTTTTGGAAGTGATTTCTTTATATAAAAAGTTTACCCATTTTTTTTTGTTGTTACAGTATTACACAGTGCAGTTTTAATAATTTATTAACTAACGAACATTTTATATTCATGAAAATGTTATCGGAAGAAACCGCTTAATTGAAGCCATATATCTCTAACTGATTGCAAGCACATTATCGGTAAGAGAAAGGGGGGTTTCGATCAGCGACGTTCCGTTTCACAAAGCTCCCGTTAAGTATTGCTGTCAATCTTATCGACAACACGCCGTGAGTTAACACCCGAAATTATCTTCAAACAAATTGTTTTGCGCATCTCTCCCGAATACCGCGAAAATTGCGGAGCGTGCATCAGGCGGTGTGACCAGGTTATCGAGAATTAATTACTGAATAGTAGCTTTAATCGAGTTCACAGACCTATATCGAGATAGATGAAAAAAATCAATGACGTCACGAGCGAGATTGAATGATGTGTAAATGTTATTGTGTTAAAGTCATCCCATGACCACGGCAGCTGTAAAGGTGCCGAAACGTCGGGAAAATAAAAAAAACCCCTAAAAAACCTAAAAATACGGACAATTACAACTTAGTTCGTGGAAATATAGCGCGTTTGATATCCGTAAAAGTTGTTTTACTTTTACTGTATTAGATTTACCCCTTTCATTGAATTTTTCGCCGATTTTATTCCAAATATTTTTTGTCATTCGTCTGTTACTATAGTCATTGAGTGTGTGATTAAATAAATTAGGGTTTTTTCAACTTCAATGTTGTCGCGTCCACTCTCCATACAACTCCACATAAATTCAATGTTGCCTTTCATTTTAGCGCCACATAAAACGAACGTGTTCGATCTTGAATTCGTGTGGCGCGGAAACGTCTCGTCACAAACTGCACCTACTACAAATGTGTCCTTGATGTGCGGGTTTACATACAAATATAGGGGGTCGATAAATGTGTCGCGTATCAAATGTGACGCCACAATTACTGTAATACAAATGTATCTCTGGTGTGCGGCCTCACTTATTGAGCTTTGGCTTCAAGGCTTTGGGCTTTATTGGACAGCATCGTAATTTAGAAGCACTGAAGCAAGAAAAAGCCAACCCGCCTGCCAAGCGTGGCGATTATGGCAAACCCCCCCTTTTGGGGGAGGCCTATAACCAGCAGTGGGTGTTATATGGCTGAGACGACGACGACGAAGCAAGAAAACCATTTTGCATATCTAATATAACAATACCTAGGTACAGTCAACAACAGCTACGGGTTTACACTTTGACCTTGAGAGCACCCTTACGTCGCTCGTAATAGCAGCGGTTTTCGTAGTGCAAATGTAAATCCGTACGTGTTGTTGCCCGTACATCAACTAATATTTGTATAAGCAATTAATTTTTTACTACTTTTGACTTCAATTCTCCGTGACTGATTTTGCTTTATCAGCATAACTTACCTTATGTATCATAAATTTCGCTTACAGATTAAATGTTTGATCTGTGTGTCGAATGGTTCTATTAAATCCCTACTCGCATAATAAGTTTCCCTCATTGAGCTTGATGAAAATTTACGCAGTGTAAAACTGGCAGCACCGACTCCCGCGCAACAATACAGTGTTGCAAGTTAATGTCAATAAATCTTGGACACACTGACGCAGATGTTAGAGGCGGTTTCCATGCAGCCAGTGTTAGGTGTCCTGTTATTTTTATAGAAAAATACTTGTTTTGTGACACCTGCACCGCATTTTTAACACTAACTAGATAGAGCAGCAGTAATGAAATGGTAGATAATTTTATATAGTTATATTTATTTGATAAACTAGGAAGGATATATTAACCAACACAACAGTTGTTTCGCAAACTAATTGAATTGCCATTATAATTTTAACGTGCTTTTAAAATAGACCATATGCAATTAAAATATTTACATGTTATTTGCTTAAAAAGATCCGCTAAAGCCGCCATTATTGTCAACACATAAGTTTACTTCTTTATTGAAAAATTCAAATAAATATTAATTAGGCATTTAACGACTCGAAGATTTTATAACTTTTACATTTCGCAAGGGTAATGAAAGTGCGAATTAATAACCATACACAAACTTTAATTACACAACTCAATACGTTGGTTTGATGTTATTTTTATTGGTGCCAGTTTCCGCTTTTATTTTACTTTTAATTTAATCATTGGTATGTATTATTATTATTGTAGGATATAGGGGCTATGCAGCTCCAGTTGGAACTGTAGTCACTGCAACCTATAAGATCTATTGTACCTCGCCACCTTGTTATAGTATCTCTTTTAGCCTGGCCCGCAGTCACATAGGAGATGTTTGGGTGTTTCTCTCTCTAATCCGCAGTAACGGCAAACGTCAGTGTCACTCAATTTCATGTGAAATTGGTGCCTTTTTAGTTTGCAGTGTTAAGGCTCTTGCTATCGCACTTATGTTTGCTCTGCTGAGTTCTAGAAGTTCAGCAGTTTGCTTTTGCGAATAGCCTTCGATAAGGGATTTGGCGTGTACTAATCATGGTATTTAACCAGTATTTTTTTGACTCGCCAAATAGGTTACCCTTAAGAAGTTGCATGGCTGTTTGCCCTGAGCTCCAGGCCTTGCAAGTTCATCAGCTTTTTCATTGCCAATGATTCCTGAGTGACCTGGTACCCATTTCATAATAATTTTATTCCGTTGTCCCAGCTCATTCAGCTTATCGACGCAGTCCTTCAGTTGGTATGTAATTATTTTATTTAATAATGTTATATTGATTTTACTGTTGACCGACTATCGGTTGATAGGTCAAGAATTCTACGTCATTGCTAATCGTAAGCTAATTGCTAAGCTTGAAGTAAGAAGCCAACACATAAATAACCTCAGGACCAAGAAGTATATAAGAGTAGTAAAGTGGAGATAACCTGCGTCACCGTCACATTTTTGCGCAGTAACTTACAATGTTATTTGTACGATTTTGGATTTCTCCACATTGTCATGTCATTGATGACAATTGACAATGTGCCAGTTTTCGTGGCGAAACTTCTTTCAGTATTAAATTCGATCCGTTTTTTGAAAACAGATAAATAAAGTAAGCCACACATATGAGTAGGTATGATGATTACTTAATCATTGCTTAGTTAGTTATTAATACCAAGCAAGAGAAACCACAATAAATATCAGTATTTTCGTAAATACCAACCTTAACAAAACTACATAATTGAAAGTTTTGTGAACCTTATAATTTCGAGTGAGAAAATCCCCAAAATCAGGCAAAACTCGTCCTAGAGTTTTAACCGTGCGAGCGCCCTATAGTAATTTTTCGAAAGTTAAAAAATCAATACACATTTTTTTCAATTATCGGCGAGGCATTTCGTTTCAATTACATGGTCGGCAAATTGATGGTCCGAAGGCAGCATTTAAGTGATAAGTGGCAGGCAGATACGTAGTATTTGTTCTGGGTAGGGCTGGAGGTCTATCTCACTATCAATCGGCTCGAAAGTTTTGAAAATATTTTGACATAAATACACTAACGATAACGAGCAAAAATATAGACAAAAAGCTAATCACATACATAAATCATGATATTTCCATAAACGAGAAAAGGCTTTGTCGAACAAAAAGTAGTAGAAGTTGATAAGAGTTTTACTATAACCCATTAAGTGAAGTCTTTTATAGGCTATGTTTTATTTTATTCACGACGGGGAGACTGGTAGCCTTCATCATAACTGATGATCAAAAAATACGGGAATTGTGTTTTTATAAACTGAGCAAAAATCAACTTTTTTATGAATGACGGGGAGACTTTATCATACCATAAGGCTGAAAATGGAAGCCTGCCTCTCCCGGAATCCTCAACCACTGAGGAACTGGTTATCTTATTTCGAACTGCCGGAACACAACAATGCTGAATCCATTGTTGTTAAGGCGTCAGACTTAGATAAGATGGTGGTAGCTAGCGAGGCGGACTCACAACAAGTCCTACCACAACCAAACCGAATACAATATTTACCCCCCGCTGGGAATCGAACCTGGGTCTGATAAAAGTGGTTGTTAACACTAGACCACAGAGGTGGTTAAAAACCACCAAAGTTAATGTTATGGCCTATTTGAACGTTTAGGGCAGAATAAAAACAAACTTGCATTGTTCCTCAATCAATTAAGTAAATTGACGACCTGTTTGGCGCAGGGGTACTAACCCCACCTTCTGCGCCAGAGGTCCCGGGTTCGATCCCCGGACAAGACAAATATTTGTGTGCATGAACATGTCTATTTGTCTTGGTCTGGATGTTTAATATGTATATTATGTATGTATTTACAAAAAAAAAGTATATAAGTATGTTTATCCGTTATCTAGTATCCATAACACAAGTTCTTCATGATACTTAACGTGGGCTAGATAATTGGTGTGATTGTATGGAAATACTTATTTATATTTATTTAATTTCTGCGCCGAAAATCGCATTTTACAAGCCTAGCGTGGTAAACTATATTTTTAGTTTAGAAAGAAAAATACCTCATAAAAAAAAGTAAAAGAAACAAAAACAGTAAAAACTAATAGTTGCAATAACATATATTTTTTAACGGTACCTATATAGATTGACTTTTATTCTTTATTTTTGGTATACAGGATAACAGGAGATGATAACAAGCTAATTTGCACTACCTACATTAGATGGAACGACAGGTTATCTTAGGGCAATAACGGTGTAGAAGTGGTATTAGTACTTGTAGATACTATTAAGTATTCTGTGGTATTAGTAAGTACTGCATACTTCCTTAGATGAGAGTAGCATTCAAGACTCGGGGAGTCTTTGGATTTAAATGAGTGGATGCTTGGAGAAGCATCCACTCATTCAAATCCAAAGTTAAGACGCACTTTTTATCACTTCTATTCGAGTCAGAATCATGGGATAATTCAACATTATTATTGTATGTAAATAATGTAGGTTTAAGTATAATATTGTATGTATTTTATTTTAAGTATATGTATTTATGTCCTATTTGTATTTAAAATTTTGTAAACTTTCTTATATTTATTTAAGTTGCACTTTATTTCACCCGCATAATATTGGTAATCTCTAACACGTCTCAGGTTAGCTGGAAGAGATCTCTTTTAGAGATAAGTCCTACTTTGTGCATGCCTTTGTTATTTATGTGTATTGTGTACCTAACTATTTTCATCAGTGTAATAAAGAGTATAATAGGTCATGTTCATGTTTTTAGCAAAATAATATATACGTTTTCAAAAGTTAAAGTGGCAGTTGATAGACAACCCTAAATCAACAACCGAGGTATCTTGCGACCACAGAGGCGCGAAGTCACACAGGTTATGAAAATGGCGGCGCAATCTTTGTTGTTCTTGGAAGCCAAAGATGGAGGCGACAGGTTTTCACCAAAATCGATAATATGTAACTTCGTGTATGTTTAAGACGTTTCATACATCTTAAACACACACGAAGGCTTTCATGCGTTTAAATTTTTAATAATTAATATTATTAAAACTTTCTTCATCATCAACTTCACAGATTTGATGTTATAAGTACTGAAAAATACCTACAGTTTTAAAGAATTTCTTTTGTTAATGTCTATTAACAAATTTATAATTCTAATAGAATTCAATAAAACTAACTGACAATTTCTTCTACATATTCTACATATTTAGTGATCGTAATTGAAATAAATAATGTCAAGTTTATACTATCAAATAAAATTATCTTACCTTCACGAGAAATTTTCCGTTACATATACAAGAAGCCGTGTAAAAAGAAATACGCAATTTCCTCACGGTACTTGTATAACTTGTACGAATAGATATTCAATTTAGACGTGCAATTTTAGCCCCATAAAAAACGCATGGCCGCGCAGTATTTCATTCTGCCACCTCGCACCATGTGAACGGTACGCAATCTTTATTTTTCATAATGGCTGCGCGGAATTTCTCGTCGCGTATAAAAATGCGCGATAACACTGCCGACCGCTTGGCGGCAATTTGCATTAATAATGCGTTAGCATCTGAGGGTTAAAACTGAAATTATCGGCATTGGATAGGTCACTCAGTTTATTAGATACGGTGAAGACGCTTATTAATATTATAAGAATTATCATGGCTAATATAGAAAAGTTACAATGTTGCTAAGTTGTATATGTTCTCGGTAGCTCAGCGGTTAGAGCTTTGGACCGGATTTCCAAAGGTCGCAGGTTCGATTCCCGTCTGAGAATTCACTTGTGGCCGAGTTAATTTTTTCCAATATTTTTCTATTTAAAATTTACCATATGTATATGTTAAATTGAAAAATGAGTATTTTATTAACTTTAGGTGAGTGACTTGCAATAAATAAATACATAATGTTAAACAAAGTACATAAATTCTACCATTTCTATCTGATAGAGCAAAGTAAAATATGTCGTATGTCGTATATGTACCCTAAAATATGTCAATAAAAAGCCAAAATGTCTAGCTAGTTCATAATATGATAAATAAATAAAACCTAATACTCGGACTCGCCTACCGGGGGTTCCGCACAAATTTGTAAGTTTATATTATAAATAGTTAAGGAACCGAGTCTCGCAGGTTTTCAGATTTTTTCCCGAAATTTAGTTTCCAAATCTAAAGACCATATTTTTATGACTTACTTACAAATGTATAGTTTTCAGATTCTTGTATGTATGAAGTTGAAGACGATATTAGTTGCCAAATTTCATAGTTCTAGATTAACGGATTGAATGAATTTTGATTCTCTTGAGAGTGTCGAAACAGACGTTTCTATATTTTTCATACGTTAATTTATAAGTTTGATTTTCAAGCTTTAAGAGACTGTTGACTTGAAACGCATTCCTTTTATAAATGGTATCAGAGGGAAAACAAAGTGATCCTAAAAGATTTCCGTTTTTTTCTTTTATTTTGAGGTACGAAACCCTAAAACGAGCAAAATAAAATAGATATCATATACTATTAATGATAATAAATAAGCCAAAATATCATAGATCATGTGATAAATAAAAATAAAAAAAACTTATAGGATAATGGTCTTCTAACGTAGGTTAGAAATATGAGAAAGGGATAAAGTTTATGGGTAAGTAAGTAATATAAATACAAACGAAATTATAATTCTCATATTGAGAAAAAATCAATCGGCAATTTAAAGGGTTATAGGAATAACTACAAAAGTGGTACCTTATATTTTTGTTTGACTTGATAACTCAGTGATGTAAAATATTATCAAATCAACAACGGGGACCCTCTTAGCCTCCATCATACCTGATGTTAAGTATTGATAAGGCCGAAGATGGAAGCGAGCCTCTCCCGGAATCCTCATCACTGAGGAACTGGCTATCTTAACTCTAACTGTCGGAACACAACAATGCTGAATACAATGTTGTTATGGCGCCAGGCTTAGATAAGATGGTGTAGCCAGACGGACTTACAACAAGTCCTACCACCAACCGAATACTAATATTGTTTGTTTGTTTGTTTGAATAAACTCAAAAACTACTGAACGGATTTGGCTGAATTTTGGTTAACAAATAGAAGATAGCCTGGTTATGAACATAGGATACTTTTTATACCATGTAGGTAAAACCGCGAGCGGCCGCTACTATTTAATAACTTCATAACAAAAATCACTCATACTGTTCAAACATACATTGTGCTAATTCAAGCGTTTTCTACAGTCATAAATATTTGTAGCGAATAGCGTTGTAAATTATTGCAAACAAACTACCATTTGTCACGACAACCGAATGTAACAAAGTTCTGTTTACCAACGGACGTAGATACTCGTAGTATGCGCGTGAGCATATCTCTTCATTGTAGATTGAAGGAATGACGCAAATATTTCATACATCTCTGCCACAAGATTAATTATTACGCATTATCGTCACGGTCTTGGGAGATTATTCTGGATTCGGTGATGCAGCACTCCATCGAATTAAAATCGATTAACTTGTAAAAAATAGGTGAGTACCTATGCATTTATCACACGTATGCAGTCTTTTTAAATCATCCTACATTTACATAGTCATCGCATCAATTAGTACCTCAACTGACGGTATTATTCAACATATATAATAATAATAATATTCAATAACATACTTTTATTACCTTGCCACTATTACTTTAAGGAGCTTAAACCATTCCACTGCGGAGAAAAGGACTCTCCACTTTCCTTTCACGATTTTGGGCAGGGACTGAATAACCAGAGAATTGCGGTACTTTTATTTATCGGTATGACGTCATACCGGTTAAAAACTATTCCTTCATGTTTTGATACCAAAATTTTTCGGTACTTCAAAATATCGGTACCGTATTTTTTCGGTTGGTCATCAAAGAGGTAAGTACCGAAATTTTTCATGACCCAACCGAAACCCAAATATAACGGTACCGTTATATTTCGGTTAATTTAACCTCTATTATAAAGGTTTTCTTTGATATACGCGGGTGAAACCGCGAGCGTCCGCTAGTGTTCAATAATGTTCACTGCGGTCTGTTCAGCGCATTTCGGTTAAATAGCGGTATCATAAATAAGGGTTGTCATATTTCGGTACCGATATATTTCGATTGTTTTATACCGAAATAATTTTTTTCGGTATTTCAAGTAAGGGTAAAATATGTCGGTACCGCTATATTAACCGTAAAAAAAACCGAAATTTAACAACCGCAATCAATCCCTGATTTAGATGTAGATATTGAGTCTGGAATACTTATTTAAGCTACGATTTCATAGATTTGAAGAACTTGATCGAATGTGCTTCTCTTTGAAACTACTAGTGGGATTAAGAAAAAATAATTTTATCATTTGATAAAGGTTGTGGAAAGTCGAGGCAAAGGAAGAAACCACACTATGACAGCCTGAAAATCTTGCATACTGATGGGTATTTCAGAAGAAATTGAGAAGTTAATAAATAATATATTTTAAACACTCATTTACTAGTTTCTTCTCCTTATTGAAATCCTGTTTGCAGTTAAATAAAAATAAAATAAGCTTATTAAAAATGCTTTAAATAAAATTGTTGTCAATTTCTGAGAATCACGTTCATAGATAATTATAAAAACAGGCTGAAAAATCTGTTAGCATTTCTGATGTTTTAACTTAATAATGTCAACATCAAATCCATTTACTTGTAGTTTTAGACGATTAAGTATAACTTTAAAAAGTCACAAAAACAGTTTTTTTTTAATAATAAAGGTGCCTACAAAAAACAATTTGAAACAATAAGAGTTTTCTTAACAAGATTTTGATATGCAAAGCTAGAAAGTTATCTCATAATTTAAAAAATAAACACGCTCTTCTACGTATGATTAGAAATATAAAAAAAGTTTCTGCGACACCTATTAATTAAGTTAGTATGTATGTAATCAATATAAACTTGATTGTCGTCAAAGTCACATAACAGTTAACAATGAAATCGTGAGCATCTTAAGACTTTCCAACTGAAATTAATACCCACATACAACCTGAATGCTTCCATTGTATGACTGTTTCATCTCCATATTATAAGCATTAGGACAACCAGATTGACGGTCCAATAAAGTCCGTAAACAGATGAACTACTACCTCACGTTGAGCTATAAATCCGCGCCATTGAAACGACCATCATCGGGAGAAATTACCGAACTAATATAATCGGACATGCCTAACCCCTCACGCTGGTCTAGAACCTCTAACAAATGAACCAGCCTTCTCCTGACACAAAGCTCTTCCTACAATGGACGCAATAACGCAGCAACCGACTCACGTAGCAAATATTATTCACGAAACGTCACAATATTTTAAACGAGAACATTAAGTGCTGACCCCTCGCTGATATTCGTGTCGGCATTAATATATGATTTAATGAAAGTAGAAAAATAAGGCTTCATAGCATTACTTTTAATGCGAAAACTAACTACAAAGAGCGGTCCATTCGAAAATAATATTTTACTGCTTATTTATGTATGCGAGTCGAACGGATGTGGAATGAACGATTTTGCGCGGCTATAAATGGATTTCATCTAAATAGACGATTGGGCAACATATGCAAAATCATCAACTATGTTTATCAATCATTTATACTAACTGAATACATTATTGCTTACTCATTATTCAACACTTCATTATTTTGTCTATCGATATATCAAACTAAATTTTTGAACAATATTGAACAACAATAACAAAAAAACATAGTTACAACTTTCTATTGATACCTGTATGTGAAGGAAAAACCTGAAAAGCACACTCAGTACACACAACACAAGTCAAAATGATTAGTAGTTTAAATTTCAAACTTGTTAGTTAAATAAAAAGGGCACGTACCTTTCCGAAGTCTTCTTTCTGGAATCTTGAGTACTCACAATCACAAAGCGGTGCGATTGGCCAATCTTATATTCTAGATACGCGATTATCGAAGCCAAAAGAAAGCTGGCCCCTCGAGATACGCGGAGGAGGATCATTGAGCAATTACACCATGTTTACGATTGTAATATTCGCGAAGTAATTATGGGGACAGCGGCATCTTTTGGCATCGACGCATTTTAAAAACTATTAACTGACCGCATCGAGGATGCATCATCGCAAAGTGCACCGCAATGCCTCCCCGAACGATCGGTTTTGGTCATCGATAACAACCAAACACTATCGGACACACCTCAAGGAAACGTCGGTATTAATATCGTAAAGTAATTAAAAACGTCAAATTGGATGTTTTACGACAATGTTGGTAATAAAATTATATATGGTATCGCGGAGCCGGGAGAACGATCCTTGCGGTCCGGTTGGCGACGACCGAGCTAATATACGACAGGATTCGATCGAATGCGAGCACATGGCTTCAGGCCTTAAAGACATGTGCCGAATATCGAAGGAAAAGTGGCGAATACTAGCCAGGGCCCTTTGGTCGTCGCCCCTACTTACAATCATGGGAACGATGCCTAAGTTCAAGTCCCACTTAATAAAAATAAAATATATCTTAAAGCACTTACATAAATTACATCAGCACATAGCCCAAGGAAGGTTGGAACTTGAACCTTCGGCATAGGACAGCATATAGGACCGATTTCCAGGAACTATCCGATAGCAAATGGCAGGGTAGGCGTATTTTGTATACAAAATACAATACAAAACCTTATCAAATTTTTTAACGTTTTATTTTTTTATCATTTTTTTAATGTCTTCTCCGAATTCAACTACGACATTGTACAAACACATAATATAAATTATTCGAAACGATAAAATAAGTCATTATTAAAAATAGAGTAGATTAAATCTTTCAAAAATATTTAAATAGAAAAAAAAACTTGTACAACATTGCATCTAGTATTAAAGTTATTATCGCTTACTTCGTTATTTTATTGTACATATTTACACAAAATGTAATTTACAGTAACAATGATCTAGCGTCTTTAGGTATTGTTTCTATCACATTGTCATTGAGTCACCTCTGGGGCTACGATTCAACAATGATCCCAAATAAGTGACGTTTGAATTAAACGTGTATATTCTATATTAACAAATTTGAAATCTTGTAAAAGTATTCAACATTCGGTTATGTCACAACCATTACAACAGTTTCCAAAAATAATTTCACAACAGCTCAGGAAGCAAATCTCTAGGAAGAATTTTGAGTTCCATTGCAAATTATCTTCAAAGTTACTACCTACATACTACTACTAACTAATTTTTAAGCGTGTGTACACACGGGCACCAATCATGTTAATGTTAGGATACATTTAAATGGTCGCCATAAATTCGATGCGAATACAGCTACTACAAAATGTAGGTACTCGTGTGTGTACACGCCTTAACATGGACAAGCTTTTAAACGAGAATTGAATTATTGCACGTCGCACATTTATCAGCCGACCATGAATAATCGTCTCAAAAAGCAATGAAAGCCCGTCGAAAAACTTAATTTCGTATTTAAATATATGTTTTCGACTTTTTATGCTGTGTGGCTCAGACGTTTATGTTGACGGCACACAGTAGCAGCGCCGACAGTAATGACACCAAAATTGTCATCACTTCGACATATGGGTCAGGATTTGATTTCAAAATGATCCTGGTCATGTCGAATTTGAAATTTCATGTCATATGAGATCTTCGCAAATTGCGGAGACTAGTGACTGGTTAACTTAAGTACTTACTTGAGAATTTAGCCTCCATTTGTAAACATTTTCACTGAATAAATTTGCGGCATGGTCTTTAAGAGGCGTAAGATTTAATGGCTCGGTTCTAGTAAATACTTGGAGCACCATACATATGGATCTTAATAAATAATACTGAATTTATACAGTCATTTTTGAATTTTTAAGTACAATCCTCGAATTCTCACTCCAATGTTCATAAGGCACTAAAAAGACACTGTTTCACAAAATCTTCTTGCTGGTATCACCCTTTCGTGTTAGGATACATCATTCGTTACTTAATACCTAATATATTAATTTATTATTATGTTTCAACGTAAATCAGGAGATTCAATTTTACTAGTAATTTTAATAAAACTACCTTATTTCTAATAAGTTTTAATGATTTGGTTACTAGTAAAATTGAACAAAGGAATCGGCTGAAACTTCATTGACCACATACTCGTTACATGCTACAATAGGTTTATCAAAAATCGAAAAAACCTCATAAATGTTACTAAAAATTTCTGGTTCAATAAAGTGTCAGTCAATATCAATCAATCGTCCAATAAACACAAAACATCATGCCTTAACACTAATATACTCATTAAGTTGGATGGATCACAAACATGTTACGGGCACTAAGCGCAAACTGGGAATGTTACGTTACTTCGATACAGGTATCAATATGTAGTGAGGACTTGGTCCCTTTGATTGTCACAACTACCATAACAACTATAGCATAAGAATATATATTAAGAATCTATATTACTAAGAACAAATATAAAGAGATGGAGATCACCTAATAGCAATTGTCCGACGTCGCTGCAATAGCACCAACATTTTAGCACCAATTTGGGATTTTCAAATTTATCATTGGGGCAGTAGGATTGATATTGGGGTGGAAAACCTAAAACCTAGTCGTTGCATCCAGATATAAACCTCGTTGTACTTATAACTATACAGACGATGGCACTTGTTTAATGGCCTGAGAATCGATTGAGTAAAATGCATTAGAGTATAACCTTACAAGTAAAAAAAATAACGCGACAATTATAAACAAAATTTACGTAGCGAACGTAAACTTTTATTATTCTAAGCCTCGCGTCTCGTTTCATTTGGTAAATCGAGTCACGTCCTGTCGTACAATATTTGTTTGTATATTTTCACTGGTTCGCTACTTATCTACGTCTCTCTCTGGTATTAACTTTGTAAGATTGTTTTGTAATAGTGACTTTTATACATCCGAATCCTGAGGATTAACAATAACACAAAACAAGAAGAACGAGTTTAAACTCAACAATTTTTAAACAGATTTTACACATTAGAGAAAGCTCTCGATTGAAAACAGTTACCAATATACCGTTACTCTAAAATACGGTACGAATTATATCGCATAAAAGCACAAAAGAAAGATGTCCAGAATTAAGTTATAAATTAAAGCGGATGGCCATTTCGAAAGCTTGAGCAACACCGAGTGTCCGCGAACACATTTTATCGCACGCGCCACCTACGGACTGATGTCATTCTTGTCACAGTTAACCTTAAAAAAGACCTAAATATAAATAAAATCAAACAATCACAAGCGTGTGTCCAGCAGTAACAACATTTAAAGAAAAATAACAGACGGAACAATTGCTGATACGCGACCACCAGCTTGCGATTTTTAAGTGACCTCGCGTAGGAGGCGCCCGATTCCGTGGGCGGGCGGAAGTGAGAGCGTCAGCTTACAGCCTCTGTGTCTTTGTCTAACGTTCGTAACTAGGCATTAGCGCAAACGGAACAACCGACCGAACAATTCCGCGTGTCACAAAACTTGATACAACATTACCAAGGCTCCTCAGTTTACGACCACTTTCGGATCTGAATGTGATGCAATCGTCGATTGGCAGTATCTTACGAGTTTATATTGCTCCACGTGCACCTTTCATTCAGAAAAATATGGTCATTACTTTGTGTAAGTTGTTATTGCAAAAATTACAATATTCAAGTCACGTTCCGCCGTCAATGCTCGTACAAAATATTATTATAAAATTCGCCTTGTATTACTTTGAAATTAATATGGTTTAAATGAATTGCCGAGTTATCGATCGATCCGGGACAGGCAACTGTAGATTTTACTCCGATACAGTTACCGGGACATTGAAGATATTAAACGTAAAACCTGATCAATAATAACGTTCTACGCGTATAACGATACACGCGGTGTTAAAATAGTGCCTCGATGTCTGCTGTGGAAATGTGTAGAAATGGAAGTAATTTTCTCTCAGATAAAAACAATTGCGAATCGATGTGCTATTGGATGATTTTAAAATGTTAGGTGCAGAAATAAATGCGTGACGATGTCGAAGTTATGAAGTGCCTTGGATGACGGAGAAATCACAGACTACAGCAATAAAATGTTAGCGATGAAGTCGTCTCTTTTGTGTGCGACGAGCGGCGAAGCTAATATGACTTCATAGGTTTATATCGTTAAGAGAAATAGCGTTTTGTTCGTTAAAGGTTTTTATGGAACTCATAATTCGATTTAAAAATATAAAGCCTTTATCTAAAAGTATATCAAGCATTGAAATTATCAAATTACAGAGGAACTTCTTTATTATTATGTGGTCGCGGAGCGATGAATATCATTTGAAACCTAGTAGGTAGGTATTATACTGAGGTAAGACGGTAACTTGAGGACACTGTAGCAACGGCAAGCGGCTGATCTTCAAGTCAACGTGCCAGAATGCGCAGAATCCTCTCCGACATCCTACCTCTTGTCCAAACCGTATTTATAACCGTGCCTCTATCATTAAACTCTATACCGAATGAATTTATATTAACTGCAACTGTAGTCCTGTCAACAATGAAGACTTAGCGACTAATTGTCACGAACCGAGCTTACCGACGATCACGTAAATTTATATACCTGATGCAATGGTGCTAATTTGTGCCTTTTCAACGAAATTCCGACGAAAGCGATTCGATTATTTTGAAGAGGAAAAGGAAACTGGTTTCGGTGATACAGTTTTTTTTCCAAAAGAAAGGCGGGCGTGATTGTTAATGAAGGTAATTTCGGTAACTGGACTGATTAAGTAGACGGTGACGGCGATTGAGAATTAAGAAAGAAAGCAGACGTTGGAGTTATACGCAGATGAAGAGCGATGTATCATTACTGTCGGACTTTGGATTCTCGTCACGCCTCGTACCGTACGAGAGCTGTGTTGCGAACACAATAATTCCGGAATATATCTAGTTAAATGAACCGACAACACGAGGAATACCGGTCATACATAAATCATGCGCGGGAGTACGAGCGGCGAGGCTGCGCACGCGCTCGGATGTGTAACAAACGCACGCATTAGACGATCGGCGCTCCGTGGGGAAGGACGCCGCCCACGCCACGCGCTCCGATATGCAACCATGAGCTAACGCGCCGATCCGGCGATTATATCACCGTTTATGTAGGTGGCCTTATAAGGTTAATGTTCAAAAACAATCCACCGCCTAACACTCGTGTTTACAAAATTTCCCACGTAAAATTCGACCGCCTGCGGAACTAATCCTCGACACGTACTCCACATTTCCATTTGAAAGCTTTTTGTTTGTGTTAAGCTCGTTGATACTATTGGTCAATAGAAAAACTCGAATGATGGATTGGCACAGTCACAAAAGCTAAGGATTTGTTTTCAAAACTGAATAGCCGTCGAGTTAGTACCGGACGCGTGTAGAATACATTATAACGACGATGTCCATTTTACGGCTCTTGCTCATAGGATGTGTTGAGAAAACGATGTACACACATATATCTATAAGATATTCGAGCCTTACTTTTTCAACAAGCTCAGACCATAATAGTTAATATAATTCAATGATGCAGGTGCACCGTTACTCCTCAGAATTTTCGAAAGGTTATTAAAATAAAACAACTGCGCTGATTGCACAATGAGAAAACAAAACCTCTTTGTCGAAAGCAAGAAGGTGACAGTATCATCCAAATGACCGTGGTGTTTACACACAATCCCGCTCTACGTTCCCACGTAGCTGTCACCGCGGGCAGCTCCACTATACACAGCCTATCGGCCGGCGCATCTACACCACTCCAGTGGACAATCGTCCTAACAAAGGCTCACCGACCAGCGCCGCGGCCCAATCATTTCCCACGCGGTAACGGTCAAGCTTCACCTAGGACGCTAGTTTGAATTTATGGACGCGGAACGTTCCGTATGGGCCGCAACCAATTCCTGTTGCCTAAGATAACTAGCCACCGCGACGCTCGATGAAGCAGAGATGTAAACCGAACTTCCGATAGAATAGCACACAGTTGTACATCCAAAACAGCGCAGAGATGGCGATACAAAAGCATGACCGATAACTTGTACTCTTTCAATAACAGAAGGAAACATTGTTTGAGTTTGCTGACAATAATGTTAAAAATTTCCCGTCATGTTCTACAGATAACGTAAACTATGACCTGTTCTTTGCAGCGATGTAATTGTATTCATTGTTGTTTTATACAAAAATAACAAAGGAACGTGATTAGGATTATGAGTTCAGTCATACGGCATTTTAGTAAGACGGTACAATGCTGTTCTTCCAAATTACAGACACTTGGTGTTGTATGGCCAACTCCATTACATGCCATATAGAGGTACAAGCCTGATATGAAGTTAATTTAGTAACGATGTACTGTAATACAATATCGAGGCGGGCTCGGTGTGACGCGGCCGCAGTTTACGCTATTCTCGGCGGACCTAATTTTAACCATGTGCGTCTCCCAGTCTAGTTTTAGGAAGTGGGCCGCTTGAATTCGCCGAATCAATAGCTCACTGCGCGATAGACGTACGATCACTACCGATTAGAAGTCACCTTCTTCGTCAAATACTTGGAGATTCTTGTTTTTGGGAATTTATTTGCGAGTAAGTTGTCATACAGAAAGCATTTTTATGATATGTGGGGTGTTCGAATAAAAAACGTAATGTAGGTTTGGTTACAATAGTGTTTAAGTATTAATGTTTAACAAACTAATTAAATTAAATATCTTGAAATCAATTTCCAAAACTTGTTATTAATAAAAAAAAAACTATATTCTAGCACGTCCTTTACTACGCAAGCTTGACAGCAAACAAAACGCTTAATTGGAACAAGATTAAATCATAATGACGCAAGTATCTGGCCGTCAATCAGCGGATCTATCGCAGATGTTTGTAAATTGCGCAACTGGATAATCGCGGGTCCAATTATCGAAATGACACAGACGTCGGCCATATCGAGCCGGACGATACACTCCCGGCTAAATCTATAATGGATGAGGCGCGTCCCGCGTCAATCCAGTAAACGAGATCGCATAAACGCAAGCGCATACATAACTAAACAACCCTGAACAATCGCAGTCCTATTCATTAATGTAATCGAATTAAAACCGGCATTGGGTAATCGGGCCGCGTCCCGGAGGAGCTCGAATAAATTTCAATTAGAGCAATCAGGACGGTCGGTCGCGGAAGCCAGTGGAGACGATGGGCACGGGATAATAGCGTCGCACCTTGCATATAAACACTTCACGTCTAGTGCATACAAAAGGAGACCTCCGCTACAAATCATTAGGATTGCGGTAAGTGAGATGTGAGCGGAATCGCGATCGCGAGATTCAAGTCGCAATGCTATCGTTTCTAAAAGAACTGAAACTTTAAACTTGATTTTCTAGTCTGCAGCGTTGTTTACTCCAAGCTGTAGGAAATAAACGAGAAAATATTGATTTAAACGTGCTTCGCCTAGGTGGATATGGCTAACAACAATGTTGGCTGAGCACCATAATTTCCGCGAATACTCGCGATGTTCTGCTATGCATCTAGAAACGCCAATTTGTAAGCGCCGACATAAACAGGCGGTGTAACGAAGCTCCTAAACAACGAAATAAGCAGCCGCATCAAGTCGAGCCCGCGAAATATCTCAGCGGTTGACATGCCGACAACCCAAGAAGCTAACTCGGACTTTACATTCACCGACGTAACGAGGGGAGCCGCCGGCTCGCCCATTGTATTTATGCCTTAAACACAATTTATTTATTCGGCAAACATTACGGAGACACAAAATCTTGTCCATAAATACATGTGAAAGCACATATCAAGTATCGGAATGCAAACGGTGGGTCTCGCGTCTGAATTATGCAACAGAGCGGCGGCGCGGGAGCAGGCCTGCCGTAATAGTGCACGGTGTGGCTGAACGTAACTCCTAAAATACTACGAGCATAAGCTTATCGTGCGCACACCTCCCATGGCGCCACTGCCAAATATTCAAGAGGGCTCTCTCACTAAAGACAACGTTCAGTCGAAATTAGCTGTCTAAAGAAAAACAATGCGGCTGAGAGTATATAAAGTTACCGTTCGTATTGCTATCTTCGGTGAAGAGCCATATTACATCTCGACTGTGATTTTCGCGTAAAATGGCCAATATTGTCGTTCTTGATCTCAGAAACAAAAATACATTAACAATTTTGACTTATTGAATAGTGCAGAATAGCTATTGGCATAGTTCGTAGCGGCCTCACTTTTTGTAAACTTTGGTTAACTTTTTAGTTATACCCAAAAATGTAAAGAAACATTTTCATAAAATACGCGAATGCACTTTTTTCAGCACCTGGATTTAACTACTGATCTAAACAAATGAAATAAAAAAAAAATTAACGATATCTCGTATATAGTCGTACAGTTCTAAGCGACCTCGGAATTATGAAATATCATTGATTTAATATAGAAAAAAAAACTTCTAAACCAAAAAACTTCGGAAATCGCTTTAAGTTAACTGTGAATTTCTCCTGTCTACGATAATATTATTGAGCAAAAAAATTGTTCCATCATGAAGAATAAAGATTTGATAATTTGTAAGCATTTGTAAGAATTTATTATCCTATTTCAATAAAAAACGATAAATATAACTGCAAAATTACTACAAAATGTGACGCACCGGCCGTCTGAACTCAGTACTGATAGGCAGAGTGCAGATTTGTAATAGGGCTCTTAAAATGAAAATATTTTTCCAGATAGATGGTGCACGAATCTCTTCATTTGTCCCCGGACTGAGGACACGGCAAAGGCGTTTTGCAAATATTGCCCTTATGTTGATTCGACGGTGGGTCCATCGATCTTGCGCCCGGGTGGTCGGTCGGAACGATGTTAATTACAGGGCAGAACCGATCATTTAATGTGAATTTCGCAAACATTAAATAATTTACAAAAAAATTGAACCGGCGGTGCGTTCACGCGCGGAATAATAAATTAATGATCGCACCAGCCGCAACGCTCTACTCCGACAACAATTTGGGGATACCTTTACAATATGCGCCGCAAGCGAACAGAAAATGTCGACACACTTAACATAAAAACCTTTCCAACCAAAGACAAAGATTAAATAACGAACCAAGAAACAACAACAACTAGAACAATAGTGTAGCGATCAATGCGACGTTCATTAAGAAGTGATCTTAGGAGCGGCAAAGAAAGTCGGCACAATAATCTTGTAATCCTTAAACCACACGCGGTGACGATTACAACGCACCTATTAGTCAAATTAGCTTTATTGTTGGGGCCCGTCAGGCTTGCACAAGTCGACCAATCGGCTTACAGGCAGACAATTATGTGGGCATATTAGCTAGTACAATACGATGAGTCAGCTGAAATTGCGTCTCGGGCGTTTATCAAAACAATAGTATTGATAAGTTAATAAAGCTAGGTGCAAGACTAACGAGCGATTACTGAGCGAACGTCGAGAATAGACGCACGCGTCTTATGCGAGTGGAATACGTTATGGAACCGAGTGAGTCACCGGCATCGGGAAGAAGCCCGGCCTGATCGTCCACATCTAAAAAAGATCAGGAATTTACGACTCGTGTCGACAACTTTTATAGTGGCAACGATTCTTTTTTAAGCGACGAGATATTCCCCAGAGAGCGAACAGACGTGCCTTGCAACAGAACGCAAGAATCCACCGAGGAATCTGCAGAAGAAACACACGTGCACTGAAAGCGAAATCTCAAGAGTTTTGCGAGAGACGTTACGAAATACGAGAGCTCGATTAGGGATACTCGATGAGGGCACTGACCGACTTCCACATTTATACCGCTAAATCATGCACAAGACCATCTGCATCCTACGAAGTGGTGTTGCGCCAATTGCCGCGGAACGGTACAGTTTATATTCACTAAACAAACGCACCAAATTACTTTACGTTACATGCGGCGAATACAAAAAGATTTTTATTTATGTAAACTACCTAAGGACTATGACAGGTGAAACTATTCCTAGAAAAATAAGAAAGTGCCGCTTTTTAAGTTTAACTTCACGTTCAGATTTATATGCGCAATGATAGAATTACATATAACTATAGAAAACCGTTATCATGGGACAGACTTATCGCTTCAAATCGTAATTACCGCGAGAATATTTCAATCGCATCGACTTATCGATGATGCGTGAACAATAATGATCGATATCGGCGTCGACGTATTATTTCCATGCGTCAAACGCTGTCAGATACAGAGAGACCCACCTGAAGTATGGAGATTTTTATCGAAGTGAATGCAAAACGAGGGAAGCGATGCAATCGATTTCAACATATCACACAAAGCTGACAAGAGGCATTCGAGGTCGGGGGCGAAAGCACAGTGGGCGCCGGATGAGTTCAAAATTAAAACGATATGCAAATGAGAAATGAGAATTAATCGTTCGGTGCAATCGATGCGACAGCAGCGAGAGCAGCTACTGGGTACAAATCGATGAATAAATAGTGTCCGATTAGCGAAGCAAGGTGTATTCGGAGCTTATTGGATGAATCGAATCGAATTTGAGCAGTTCAATGAATCGATACGTCGAACTTTCCTTATTTGGTTCTTCAGTTTGTAAGTTTCATTGATTAACTGTTCGCGTGAGCGCAGGGTACAAACAAAACTAGCATAGTGTTCAAAATCGAATTCAAATGAATCAAATCGCTCCATGAAGTCGTTAATAGTGTTTGTAAATTAAGATGTGAAAGCTTCTGGGTTACACTTATTAGTTTTACGTACAGCAAGACACCGGTTGTTGGAATTGACAGGAGAATTTATAATAGTCGGCCTCCGTGTGTACCTCCGAAAGTAATTTTCAATTAAGTTTCTTAATAATCCGGATCACGCAGAGCCGACCGAGGACTTAGAACCCGAGGCGACGGCGCTCGCTCCCATGATAATTGGAAGCGGTCTAGTAGGTCTTTAAAAGCGGCTATCAGAAAAAAACCACGTTTTTGCCATTATTTTACATGATGAAAAATATGTACTGCTAGTAAACTCTAAAACCAAATATAAAATTATAAACAGGTATGCAGCACAAAAAATTTGAACAACTTCCTTCAATTTACAGATAATCGCCATAATTAGAAGTTCGTTTGGTTCGTATAGGATCTCCTAACAGAAGCGGGATGAAAGGCCGATTCATTGATCATAATGAATCAGTGGCAAGCGCGACCGCTCCCACTTCCGAGGCGTCACTCTAAACAGTCGCAACCGGTTCCTAGCGTTAATTATAAACCAATTTTACATCTGATTATTTTGCTACCGAATGTTCCTCCATAGGTTAAGACGTCGTCGGTACGCTGATCATCAATTTCATTGATAGAATTTTTAAGTTGGATGATTAATTAAAAGATCATGTTTAAATTGATTTTACGTTCTGTCTGAGCAAGCAAACGGGTTGCTCTTAGAAATCTTTTTGTTTTTGTCTCACGGTGAACTGTTTTGATTATTAAAATATTCATCATCTACGAGTACTGTTGGTGGAGCTTTCGTTAGTTAATTTTATGGGCTTAATCTAACAATAATCTGACCAAATATTTGCAGCAATATTTAAACAGAAACATTAATTTATAATCTCTAAGCTGGACGCGTTAATCCTCTAGAAATCGGGACCAGACATACAAAAATTATTCTATTACTTGTAGTATTTACAAATATATTAACAAAAATAGTTTATTGCTTGTATATTATCTCTTATTTAACTAATCATCTTGATCTAAAAACGTATTTGGGTTATAAAATTTTAGCTAAATGTCTTCGGAATTACATCAAATCCAACCACGTTTGCAGACAAGACAATACCCTAACCTAGAACGTGACTATCTCGATAATCCAGTCGAAATCTCCGGAATAGGAGTGATCGATATCCGATACCATGGAATTTATTCTAGTGCCATCGGAACTACCGTTGGGGGTGATGGGACATGTGGGGATGGGATAAATGAGCATGGGAGTACGGTTGCCCTAAGGAGCTGAGTGGCAGCGGTGAGGGGCACGGGGGGTGTTGGTGGTACTGTTGCAGCGGTGAAGGAGCTAACCCCGGGTGATGTGGGTCTATGGGATACTGCGCGGAGCTCGCGTACGCCAATTGCCTCACCTTCATGTCCTCGTCTACTACGTTATAGGTGAGCTCCGTTTCCTCGAAGCCGGTGGCCGCCATCCGCTGCTCGCTGGTGGTGGGCGGGTCCGGGGAGTTAAGGCACGTCTGTATGAGCCGTTTGCCCGCGTCCGACGTTATCATCGGCTGCAGTTTCCGCGTAGCGAATGTGTACACGTGGCCAGTCTCCGATGCGACTAGAAGCATCACTTGTGTGCCCGTCAACGTAGACAACTCGTATGCCTGTAAACAATAAATCATATTATATATAGTGTAATAATTTACTTACACCTACATCAAGATTAAACTCTGCTAAAAACAAAGTGTAATTTAAACGAAGTAAAAGTACATTAGCTGTAAAAGTCTTTGCATATTAGATGCTACTTTCCGAAATGGAGTCTTAGCATCGGCGGCATCCCAAGAGGATGACCTTTCACCTCTCCCACGCCCATAATTTTAAAACCAACGTTTCGGGAGCAATATCACTCTCACGGCACTCTTTTTGTATGCAAGACGAATTATCACACCCACCGGCGCCCTACCACCTACACCTCATTCAGCCACGCAACGTTTGCCGTCAAAACATCCCAACATAAACCTAACCACACACGTATATTAGAACCAATTCGATAGCAGCCTCTAAGTGACAATTTGTCACGGTCGATTGACCAAACTCCAGTAGCCGCGTTTTTGCTGTTTGCATTTCTATTTGACATTAATGTCAATTTAAACCTTACTGCGTAGGTCAGAAAATGTGTGTTTGCACGGGTTGGTTTTCGTTATCACATGTAAGGAGGATTTGTTTTTCTGTTACATAATAAGTTTGCTGAGGCAAGTCGCCCACTTATCTGAAGTAGTTACGTGTTTTGAGCGAGCTTCAGCATGCTTTACCAAAAGTTTGTTCATTTCTATTTTGGCTTTGACAGCACCATTACCATATTCACGGTCTATAAAAAGTTGTAGTTTGTTCAGGGTAAACTTCTTTAAAGCAGTAATCATTGTTTCTGTGATTGGAAATAACATAATATGCATAAACCGTAGTGGAAACACATATTTGTGATCTTTACAACGACACACTATCACGCTTATTATATATTTTAAGAGCAAGCACAAAGGTGCATGTCGTTAAAGAAAGAAAGAAAGAAAAAGTCTTTATTTGATACACACAAACAAAATATTTTCTTATATTTCTTTTTTATTTTCCTTTCTCTTTTCCTATACTACCTAACTAATATTTAGTTTTCCTGTAACGAAGCGTAATAATTTTTCTGTGAAAGAAATTTAGAATGGTCAAAAGTATTAAGTACATGTAAATTTCTCAATGTAAGTTTCAATCTCAATGTGGATGTTTCATTAAAAACATAAAGTCAAGTGCCTGTTAATGTCAATATTCTAACACCAATAACTAAACTATGCATAAAGATACAGTGACATATAAAATTACATTATCGTTCGACACGTAAATCAAAATATTTGCAACGTAATAAATATTACTTTTTCTACTCACGTTACGTAAGGTGGTACTTACTTAGGCCATGTAGGACATTTATTTTCTTTAAACAAAAGTTTAAAATGATTGGCCTCCTCCAAAAAACTTGCAAGGGTCATAATATAACCAAACATCTCGAGCCTAATTGATTTATCCCAAAGCTCAACTTTAGACTCACACGCCATACACATAAGACAGTATTTAAGCTGCAATCTGCGAAGTGGCGTCGTCATCTCCTTTGTGCTTGCACCCTTTCCATTCATCGAGATGATTGATGATAAGCCGATAATTAGCAAGTCTACTGCATCTGTGACACCGACACCACAAGTGGGACAACGCAAAATGACCCTTACATCAAATTTAACAAGGTTATCATTGACAGCACAATCAGCTACATGTCACTGGGTAACACTGCCAAAATTGACAATTACAAATGTTGCCATAATGAGTTTCGTTGTTAAATGTGATTAATGAAGTGAAATTTCAGTGATCTTGGAGTCCCAGGGCTAATTTACGAAAGAATGGGATAACAGTTACTCGGAATTACGCAGGTCATTCTTCATATTCGTTGTAAATTGAAACTGCTACTCCCCAAAATGCTGAGCGTATAACGACGCCTTTACATTTTATGTAGATCTGGAACATCTTAGTTAATTTGTTGATGTCAAAGAATATGACAATTTGACTAGATTCATATTGATTTTAGGTAAATGGAAATTTTATCATAAAACTATGACCAGTCCTATTACAACGGATCAACAAGATTTTTTATTTTTTATTTAACAGTGTATGACATAAAAGATAATGTAAAAACATTTCATTAACACCTGCCACTACCTTTGGCTGTTTAAAATAGAAATTAAACTGGGTGTTAAGTTGTTCACTTTGTATTGAACCTTATATGCAATGATAAGGCAATCCAAAAAAAAACGCCTACGTTTTCTCCTGTTTAGATGTTATGCAATATGTTACAGGTCCAAACATCTTTAAGGATTATTACCATATCACTTACCACTTTAATTATATGACCGATAACTTTCTCCATAATCCCTTTAAAACTTACCGACCATTAGACTAATTTAATCTGACGCAACCTAATCCGCTAAGTAAAAATATAATTATTTTTGTATTAGGTATTAGGTAAGATTGACGGATCCGTTCCTTTGCATTGCTTTATGTTAAGCGTTCATTGCGAAAAAGCAGCGGATAAGTGCTCTACTTAAGTCACGTACGATTGTAGAATCAAGTAGAGCAAAATCCGGCAAACAAGTTCGGGTAACAATCCAGTTCTGCACTGAAATCAGACGAAAGCCATCGAACAGGTGCTGTCTGCAAAATTTCCGAAATCGAAAGCCGATTTCGAACTGTCAAAATTGATGGTTACGTACGCAATTGTGAACTGACGATCCCTTTTACCAAAATCAATTATCCAAGTGTTGAGTAACAACGGAGTATGGCAAGTCATGTCAAAACAGTACATTTCAAACATTTGTCATCGACCACAATATGAGTGAACTAACAACTAAATGATATAAGGACACCATTCGTACTACACATGATCTAGGTTTTATAAAGGGATAATACTCGCTAAAGGCTGAAGTGTTTTCGGATTATCATTAATATGACAGTCAACAAAGGATAAGTTAAATTACTTCGAGCAAGAAATAAAAAACAAACTAGTTTTTAGTGTTATTACAGACTTACAATCGGATAAAGATAAAGAAGACATTATATCGGCTACCTTTTTTATTAAAATTATAAGCATAATACCTACACGATGTAAAACGCAATAAATATACTAAAATCATCAACTCGTCTCTAGCCCTAGCAGAGTATCCGAGACTCGTCTACCAGGCGATGAAAACGGCACTCAGCCGAGATAGATACAGTATGAGATAGCACCAACTAATAGCTCTATAAACAAGATAATCGCCAAGTTAGCGCTGGGAACTGCCTTCGAAAAAATACTGGATTTCGGAGTTGTGATAAATAAAGCTAATCAAGTTGCGACACACTATGTGCAGTTACAAGAACTAGTTCAAGGTTTTATTACTGACATAAAAGAAATAAAATTTACTTGACTTAACTAATGAAAAATAAAATAGACACATTTTCAACGCTTAAGCGATACATAAATTACAAAATAAATTGGAAAGTAATAAGATCCCGTAAAACGAAACCGTTACATGGTCGAAAGATAAGTGTGTAAATTCCATAAATATCAGTAAAATTATCAAAACGATTACACTTCCATCTTGACGTCAAGTAAAAATGAACATTAAAGAGAAGACACAAAGAAATTTGAAAAAGGTCCGCTGACGATGAAAAATGCCCGTCAAGCCGCTCGCACGTGAATAACCACTTATGATTTGCAAAAAAAAAGCATTTGATCTTCACGAATCGTCCAAACAAAAAATGTCTCTGTTATAGCTTACGCAACAAAAATAAGAACCACTAACGGGAAAAAAGAAGTCGATGTTAAAATAAGCGGTTTGTACGTCACAAATTAATGAAAAACATTTGGGACAGTGCATTACGAGATGGGACATTTCTCTTACAAGTGCGACTTGCGACATGGACGTCGAAAAAACTGCTAATTGCGAGTACAATGGCTCACAAAGCGACCGCTATTCCCACGGAGCATCCGACCGGCCGCGTACCGATCATTTCAAGCGCGCTGCTCTTTTATTGCCAAAAATTAATGCCCGGTAAACAGACCTTAATTGCAACCCGGTCTTGTTTAACTCGACGTCAGTAGGAGCCACCAGCCCGCCCGTCACACCAACGACACATTTCGAACCAACCGGCACCAGAAAACACATAAAATTCGCAATAACTGACAAAATAATAATGTAATATTACGGATAACTGGCGATTCTCGAGTCGATTTTGGTGCATTATAGTCGCTTTATGATATTTTAATTTTATTGGTTAATACTATGTTTTCACCATTTTTTTTAATAATTTGTAATTTTGTACTGCACCTTTATAGCTTAAGGGCGGTAACATGCCCAAGAATTTTGTTCTGAAAACACAGATTACTAATTGACTTTTGTATTCTACATGATTACAAGGCAACGGTAATCATATTCACAAATGGATTCATAAGACGTAAAATTAAGAAAACGTCGTTTTTGATTTATGGGATACGAGTTTTTCTCAAACCTTGATACGAGCCTTTTTATTATCAAGTCTATTACACATCAGGGCCCCTAGCTAAAGTGACAATTCAAAAACTATAACGAAGTTCTAAAATAATTAAATGTATGGGATTGGCATACGCCGCGTTAAATCACGTGGTCTTACCGCAAGTTAATTGGCGAATATAGGCAATAACGAATCGTATTATCGTTTCGCTTCATAACGATGTTATTTTGTCCACGGGTCCTGATATGAACTAAATCGAAACGTCTAACTGAAAAGGCCCTTTAGTTAATAAATAATAAAGGCAGATGCGCCGGTTGTAATGAACGCAACCATTACACGCATTCCGTCATTACTAGCCTAGCGGAGCTCAGGGGCTTACGTTGCAGCTTCCAGAACTATTATGCACGCTCGCCTCACATTAGGATCGAGAAGTTGTTAACTGTAATTATTATGAGATGCCGTGATATGAATATAAAGTCTTAATTAATTGGACTAGGCGTTACTCCACCACCATTAAAGAGAGCAAACACTTTATGGCTGTTATTAATGGTACTTTTAATAGAACCATTAAATAATGGAAACAATATTAGTTTCACGGCCGATAATCTTTATATTAAAAAAAAGTTATTATTTATTAGCCACCTATTCGTTAGTCTATCTCTCAAACAAAAAAAACTAGAAGTATTTTGTCTCTATACCTATT
Organism: Chrysoteuchia culmella; assembly: GCA_910589605.1. Classification (NCBI taxonomy): domain Eukaryota; kingdom Metazoa; phylum Arthropoda; class Insecta; order Lepidoptera; family Crambidae; genus Chrysoteuchia; species Chrysoteuchia culmella. Next base: position 18,682,176 of record OU342653.1, read on the forward strand.
ATATTAGTTAGATATTTTTTGTTAGTACTGCCAGCTGCCAGTAGGTATGTTATTATTAGGATCCATTCTGTGATCTAGTACATGTTTGAATCCACTTTCACTAAGCCACAAGGTGTTAGCCCATTATCGCAGAACAGCGGCTAGACAGTATCAATTCCTATGGTAATGAAGCAATGTGCATCCAGCGGGGTTATGGTACAGGTTGCTAGCTACTCACAGCAAGGCTAAACACCAATCATTAACATTTATTAGTCTTCAGGAAACTCCGGTCTGATGAGAAAATAACGCGTGGCCAATTTGATGCGCTTAAGACAGCATATTCTGATTTAATTCAAGATACTACTATCGCTGTTAGTCAATCTTAAATCATCAAGAACTTTAATATAGCCTTCAAGTGCGTTAACAAACATTGTAAAAGCGACTCCATTTCTATTCATCAGATCCTTATCTTTCTTATCTTAACTATGTTTAACTTGAAAATTGTCGCTACCATAAATTCGGTGAACTTGTTACCACGCGATAAATTACCAAGCTTTATTTGGTACAGTTGCTGACCTCAAGAATCATCCAAAAGTCGATCGTAGCGGCTGTTACGAGGCACGTGCGTTCCATATAACAAAAAAAATGGCACGCGATGCTGCAGGGGCTGAGGAAACCCCAAAAACAGGTTATGTGAAGCCGGGTTGCCATATTTGTGGGCAGCTCTGACTGGATTAGTCGTAAAAGGTTTAAACGGGCCAAGCTCGTCTTTTGCCTACCCGCGCGTGCGCCGTCAGCGCCACGTGGCTGTATTTGTTTGCCAGCTCTTGGCGTCCACGTCATTACACCCTGTATGGCGATGGCGAGGATGCTTTATCTTCCATTACGGTCACTGAGTTGACTGACCTTATTGGAACCGTATGAATCGGAGCTACTAAGGGCAACAGTATTTTTCATCTTATAAAGGAGATTTAACACTTCATAAACAAAACCAACAGATTCTTCAAATGCTCATGCTTTTCATTGTAAGATTTTGCTCGTTGAAGGGCAACCAAATCCACACAGTCCAAGCTACAGGATTAACAGTTAATTATGATTCCGTTACATTAATTGTGCCAGCGGTAATGCTAAAAAAGTGAAAGCTTGATATCTTTCATTATCACTTACTTACTACCAAATAGGAAGCCACGCGTTTAATAATGATTAAATCTACTCCACAAATACAACCAACTTTACTTTGCCGTTACTCATCTCTGAAATGTATGGACTAAAGCGGGAACGTGTCTGAGCGGAGTTGTAGTGTTAATTATATAAAGTAATATTGTGTCGTTTCGGCTTGTTTGTTTTGAGTGTCGGAACAACAAAGTCGAAAACTTGATTACCAGGGAAAAAACATAATGATTCAGTAGAAACCAGTCGTCGAATGGTTCCCCGTATAGCGGTACCTTATGTAAATGACTTTAAGGATGATACAGAAGTGAATTCAGAACTGACATCCGTTGCATATGAAGAATAAGTGATTATAGTCAACAAAGATGCCTTTAACTTTCCTGTTCGCTGAGCATAAACTATGTAAATAAATTTGGCTCGGGTAAAAGTTAAAAATATTGAAAAACAAAACTTTTGAGTATTCTCAATCATGTCTATTAGCTTTTGTTGCTATATTTACAGTAGAAACAGGAAAATTTAATTATACACTATGACTATTCTATTTATAGGCATATTATGCTGCAGCACCACCCAAATTTATAATATAGGTTATATCAAAATTTCAGTTAAATTTTTCAAGTGAGGCACTTGGCGATTTTATATTACTCAAAGCTTAGCAACCTTTACACATTTGTAGTAGGAAGAAATACGCATTAAATAGCTACATTGGTGAGCATTTCTTAATTTCGGATCATTCATTTCTTTATCTGTATCTGTATATAGAGTAGCAAAAACAATAAATTATGCGGTATCTGTTAAGTGGCCTCATAATGATAAGGAATAAGTAAGGGCGAAGTGAATGTTGTCAGGCTTGTTCATTAAGCAAAAATCTGTATCAGCTACATTGAAATTGTCATTCAGCACATAGTCTGAGATTGCACAGTACCCGCCACTGGCGTCAAAGTGCCAATCGACGGGCAACAAGCGCCCAGAGTGATTAGTTTAAACGGCGCTTAAACAATAATTATCGATTACTGGAACCTGTGCAACTTCGCCAGTAGCGCACTAGAGCCGATCAAGATTAATAGTTTCAATGTATAAAATATACGATACCATGATTTAACAAAAAGGCGCCAGTTGTGTTGTGTAACATTATATGCCGATGCCGATAATGAAATCCAATTAATTTGGATCTTTACAGACAACAAACCGGAAGACAAAACGCTATGACTGATGAACAATAATGAGAAGAATATTAATAACTTGATACTAGCGCATAATTTTTAGAAATTGACAATTAAGTTTAAACTGCAAACTCAAAATGGCTTAAGATATTCAGACAATGGAGACAACAATACCCAATTCCCTGAACAATGGGCTATCCCAGAATTAATGGAATGAAGTTCTATGTGACGCGTTCCTCTAGTTATTGAACGAGGTTCGAAACCTTATGCAAATGTAGATGCCGCTGTTATCAGTAGTAATAGTGACGATAATTACACGTTTATAGTGTCGGTGGTTTCATTCATAAACAAGCAAGATTGCTTTATGAATGGCGGCTGGCCGTGTCCTTAATATATTGTGTCGCCTAGCTTCCATAAGTTTCCTGTTCGCCTATTACCATTTAACGAATGTTGCCTTTACGATATAATTTTGTGCTTAATTGACCTTGATTTATGAAGTTCATTCATAAATAGAACAAGCCTCAATTTGCATCAAACGTAATCTATGCGCAGTCTATTTTGCATGCTGCACACCTTTATGAGCAGATATTAAAATTGAATTCATTATCACCTATAGTTATTAGCCTTACGTTAATACACAGAATAAATGAATGGAATTATCGCCAACTTGCAAAGTCGCGAGATGATTGGCAGCGTAAAAATTAGCGTGAATGAAACGAAAACGTGATACGTTTTTATTAGAGAAGGCTCGAACATTAATATAATCAATTCATTACTGGAACACGCGAAAAAAGAACATAAGTCAGCACGCTATTACCAGAGCTTATGAACGTAAACCTGTCCAACTGTTAATAATTCTTTACTTAATGGCCTCTCATGGCTGTATAAATTTAAGCGCTAAATAAACAAGCTTTATCGACGATCTTCACAATGCAACAGGTCTGAGGGTTACAGCGTCCGACTGAAGCGCCGCCGGACGATACCATCACGCCGATAGCCATCAAGGAAGACCACTTGTCAATACATTTCACCTGCGACCAGAGCAGAACACGCTTGATGCCCTGTCACACACAGAACAGGTTCCCATGAATTGTACTCAAACATTTTATAACTATAACTAAACAACTACTCCAACGGCCTTTTGAAAAGCTTAGCACTTACTCAACCATTTGTAGATAATCAATCGGATTTCTAATTCTATATAATTGATGCCGTTTACAAACAATCGAGAATTTAGAGCAGAGAAAATCCCGTGTTAAATGCTAATTCACGTCCCCGTCGTATGCAAATTAACAACATTGCCGCTAAATAGCATTAAGACTGAGCAGGAAAATATTCCGCTAACCTTATTTACTGGACAATTCAGACGTCCAAACAAACACAGGTGGTCCCAATAAAAGGTTCGGTGGAAGCCGAAGCGCCTCTGAGTGGAGATGCCGCCCACCCTAAAAGGATAATAATACGTCGTTCGCGAGCTCCGACCGAGGACCCCTAGGACTCCGGGAGAAATGTAAATTGTCTCGGCACCTGACAAATAGCTTAATTAACGACTAACACGCGACACAAGAGTTACTGCGATTCATCCATGTCGCTCATTCCGAGAGATTCCGAATGATGTTTGCACAATTATGAGCGGCTGAGCTGATTTTAATGTGTTAATAGCTTGTCCTAGAATCCGTATGAGCTTTAATTATGCTTAATAGAGACTAGAGATAGCTGCAATATTTATCGAGCAACGTCCGTGGAGAACGGTCAATACAGACGCAGGGGACTTTTAATTCTGTTTAAAGCAATTCAATGGTGACTTTAATGCGTCCGAATACAATGAACAAAAGCGACCAATGGAAACTTATGATACCGACCTAAGAGCCCACATACAGTAATTTAACGAAGGCTTTAAATCTCAAGGTTAATATATAGGAGTTAAGAGATTTAGTTTTTTCGCAATGTTATGCGCCGGTAGGCGTCGGGTGGGCGCGCACGTGACGAATATGTGATTTAACGGCGTGCCACCGCACGACCGCTTGCGTGGGCGGCGGCCGCAACACTGACACAGATGGGTGCGCTCGATACAACCTGACGATTTTGTCTATGGTGTTTTGACAGCTCATCAAACTGTGAAGGTTGCACTGCCCCTGTGCACTCAAGTTATTGTGCAGCGCCCATGTTGATGTACAAAAAAACTAACAGACAAGATTCCTGAACACCGCAATTTCGCACTTCAAAGAGAAAGAGGAAAAAGTAAAAAATTCGAATGTTCATTTAAAATAAGAAATCCATCGAAGCTCAAAAGCAATGAACGTAAAAACTTTAGTAATGTTCAATTGCACGCTAACAATGGCGAAACCGAAGCTTTCCCACAGAAATCTGGACGTTTTTTTTAATTGATATCGTAAAAAAGGACAATTGTTGTGCGTTGTGCTCTCGAGCCGCAATCAAATAAAAACCTACTCGTTAATGTTTTATGTATGAAATTTCTCGTCTCCGATACATATGGATGGAGTCCCGCTGGCTGGCCCGTTTGGAAATTTTGGCAGAACGACAGATATCGTCCATCTCTATAGTAGCTACGGATCTTCTCCAGTGTTTTTTGCGACGTCCGACGACCGATAACATCTTCAGGCGAATAATAACGCGTGGAGTGACCGTGGACATGTAATGAGACAAGGGCTGCTAGTCGTAATTTCCAAAATTTTGTAAGTTTAGATAAATTTGTTTCAATAACAATGTGCAAATTTTGCTAGGTATATTTAAATTCTTAATCATCATTTTCACTTGCTTCGAAATGAGTCTTTGCCTTGGGGATTATACCTTTCTATCGTGGTCATATAAGTTACCAAAGTAAATACTCTAGCTGGAAATTTAACTAGTTTAGTGACATCCTTCTTGTTTGAGTTATCAACAAAGTCAGGCCAAATATTTGATATGTTTTAACTGTTAAAGAATTTAAATAAAACTCTCTTAAAATCTCACAGCCCTACAAAGAAGTCAACGTAAAAGTATGCCATTTAAAAAAGGGAAAATTTACCTTACCCTCATAAACATCGAACACAATTTGGATTGCCAATTCCCAAGCGAGGAATCCAATCATTTTGCATTTAAAACAACTGAAGAGCACGAGAATCAAACGAATAACTCACTAATTCCATTAAGTTCATTTTCGTTTTGGTGCACAGCGCATAATGATATGACCACTTGCATAAAGATTTCAGGTTAAAGAAAGCTCGATTCTCAACCATATGCTTCAAATAAGACAATGGACATTTACGAACAACGTAAAAAATATTTAAATAGTAAGTAAATTCGACTCGTACGCTCAAATTCCAAAGGTTTAATCATTAATTTTTTTACTGATATCTATGTAAAAATTATACTGTTTCGCCGTGCCCGTTTATCCAAAATTCAATCAAACGTAATTGTTAAAATAGCAGTAGTATTTTGTGAACTTTAAAATTTTTGCTTATGCTTTTATTCATGCAGATTATGTCACATATCATCTATTCAACCTAAGATTTCCTTAGGTAATTTCCCAAAAAACATGACTGTGGAAACTCTACAAGCGATTTCTTAACACAATGTAAGACAGCACACATAGGCTAATGTATATAGAAAAGAAAAAAAATTGATAATTAGAGATACGGCCGTAGTAACAGGTGTTAAGAAAGGGATAGGCATCAATGTTTTTTCTTTACTAGGTATATTGCATAGTAGGTACCTAGACAAGGCAGGCAGGAAATATAAAGCATAGCGGCACGTCGAGAGAATGTTGTAAATAGTAAGAATTATAATTCGTCCTCATTAGACGTCTATTTAACTGCATTTTTTAAACGAATGACATAAATAAAGTCTTACTTCTTATAAGAAAAAAACTGTCAGAAGTTACTTGTGGACAACACTTTTTGTCTTTTGAGGCAGAACCAGCAGAAATAAAAGACTATCGTATTGCAATTATACCGTTATTTTTTAGTAGCGTACGCATAGAGCAGACTGCACATATCTTATACATTTTCAGCTTAATTGATATCCAAGAAAGAATTCCTAGCAATCGCGCAATCCGTTATCGTGCCTAGAGACGTATCCCACGGGAGATATATCCCTACAGAACCGGATCTACAACACCGAGTAACGTGTTAAATGGACTTAGTTGCAAGCTGAAGCGATTATTTTAAATTGCTTAAATTTTCTTGAAGTTCGAGAGAAAATATTAAAAACAAGCTAAAAATAAAACAAATTACAAGCGAAATTTTTTCATTACATGCACTTTGTGTAAAAAATAATAATAATAGTACTGTCTGATATTATAATGACTTTGATGCTCTGCCACCACCCGCAAGGCATTTAGGGGGTGAGTGAGTGTAATGTATGTATTAGGTATTATTATGCTTTTACAATGTCTTTCCAATGAAAGTAAAAGAAAATACTTTACAGCGAAACATAGTAAATCAAGTTCATAATGCCGGATTCCCAAAGATTCGGATTCGGATTCGAATCCCGTCAGGGCGACATGAGACTAGTTGCTTTATTCTAGTATATTTTTTTGTTTAATATTTATAGTAAATCAAATTAATTGTCATCCTTTATTATTGGTGCTTTCCCCCAAGCCATGGCCCATCTTATGTCCTGTTTCACATGGTTCTCATTTTGAACACACGTCACGAGGAAGGCTGGGTTCAGTAGAAAAGTAAAATATTGCTAACGCGGAAATTATTCTTGATAGCAATATCGGACTATCCGTGTTGAACTATATGCAGTTTTGTTTATAGCTCGTTATCCGCGGAAATATTTTACATTTCTACTTTGCCCATCGAACCTCGATACGTGTGTTCAAAATGAGAACCATGTGAAGCAAGAAATTAGGTGTGCCATCCTTTGGGGGGGGAGCACTAACATCTGATGAAGGTCACTGGAAGACGCTGGATGCGGACAGCGCAGGTTCGACCGTCGTGGAGATCCTTGGGGGTGGCCTATACCCAGCAGTGGGTGTTATGTGGTTTAAACGACGACGACGACTAACATTAAAGGATGACAATTAATTTGATTACCTATTATTAGGTATCTCGTAAAAACTCAATCGCTATCGCTCGTGATACGCACCAATCCACAGTTTGTTTGTCCACCAGGCGCGCATTACACGCTGTAATGATAATGACCAGATCTATACGCAGATGCGAATGATACGCTACTTATTGTATCGCTACTGGGTAAACGCATATTTGTTAAATAAAGATCTCACTTAAAATAATTCAACTCCAATTAAACAGTGGAAATTGGACTGGATTATTTTTAATAACTTCTGCGTAGAATTGTGAATTCTGTAAGTGATCTTAACAAATGTGTGTTAATTTAGATTTTGAGTTGAAGAAAATAAATCCCTAGTTCAGATAAAGACCAGATAATTAGTAATTTTATTGTTCATAATAAAATTCTTGTCAGGACGAAGAAAATACATGACAATCCCCTTGTATTGAATCATTCTTAGGAAAATTTCAGATTTTGACTACATTGATACGAACAGAGAGTTTATGAAAGATAATAATTTGCTATGATACCTAATGATTAGATATAATTTTGCGATACGTCACGGATGGATTTGGATCTGCTAAACCCATTATCAAAACAGTAGCTAAATGTTTCAGCGAAAACAAGTCATTCGTATTCTAATGAGATTCAAATAACGCCAGGAACAATCGCCTATTTACGTATCTCACCATCAAATATGACATCCCAACTACTTCATAATTCGTGCACATAACTTAGTTTTCTCGAAAACGCGCATCGTGAACGGTACAGTCGTGAGCAGAGTCCCCTTTGATATCAACCGACGACTAACGAACTAGTGTCTGACCGATAAATCCGGCGATTAGTCGCTCCGACAACGAGACAAACGTCTCCGTACTAATCACTCGTCCCAATGACAACTCGACCAATAATCGGAAATGTATTCAATACCTTTTTAATCCAATCTGTCTTGCGAAACTCTATTCAAATTACGACCAAAAGATGTTCGATTTATTTCACTTTGCCCTGCTTCTTACTATAAATTATGTCAAGCGCAAAGACTAGGTACTTGAAACAATCAATCATTCAAGTAGTGGCACCTCGTGGTTGGCATTTAATGGTACCCCGGTACTGGGCGCACATGACAACGAGGCGTTCGCGCTAGGTGTCGCTGGGAGGCGGGCCGACAAGCCAGACGTTCCCTTCCCACCGACCATTTAGATTAGACCTCCCTTGCCTCCTGCGAACGACGATATTTAACTTCAACGGAAGGGAAATTGCTGAACAAGCCGAGACCATTGTATGACGGCGGCATTTCTCTTGACTCCTCTATCGTTCTGGCCTCCTGGTACACGGTTCGGTAAAGCGCATTAGTTGAGGGCGCTGACTATTCCGTAGCGTAGTTGCAAATTATGATTAAATATTTGCAACTCCGCTGAATTTACAAAATCATTGCTTTTTAACAGAATAATATACCGGTTTTTTTTTACTTAATTCTATTTAATTACTAAGAAAATAATTGTTTTTCATTCTTTTTTTATTACTTTTAAAATTTTTTACTCGAACTGATTGTACCTATTCAATTTATAATTTATAATTTTCCAAAATATTTGTAAAAAAAATCAGAACTTGAGCCTTCTACGAACAAATCAGAGTAGCATTAAGTACCATCGGTCGCCGCAAGATGGCTTGCCAAATTAATCCTGCTGTGAGTGTATATTCTTTGGCTGTGTCGAATGAACCCCGCTGAACTTGTAGGGCATAAGCTCTTCATAGAGCATGCTTCCCTGGTACTTTTGCAGCCATATTTGGCACTTTCCATTTTAAATGCTATTTGGAGCGTTTCATTTGTAGCGTTTCGTTTGGCAACTTGTCGTTTTCGATTTCTCTAATTATTTTTAATACACAAGAATATTTAATAATGCTAAAACGGGCTATTATAAAATTAGATTATTCAGAATTTAAATTTAGAAAAATGCGAGAGGTACTAATTTTGTGTCTTCCGACCACACGTTACTAATAGTGACACTGAATCAATTAGAAATAATTTGTGGATTTTCACATGATGAAAACATAATTGTTTACAACAAATGAAATAACAATAAGGCCTGGTGGAGCCAAATACTGCCATATTTCAATATGAAACTCATAATAAAACAAAAAAAAAGAAAGCATAGTGTTAATATGTTGGGTAGCCTTAACGAATCTTGGTTTTTTCTCGTTCAGAACATGTTCTACCTAATCTATATAAATAAAAATGAATCACCGAAATGTCTGTAAGCGCATAACTTCCGATGGACTGCACCAAATTGAATTTTTATTTTTTTGTCGTGTTTATTGTTAGGACAAGGTTATATAGAGGTATAAATTATTCCAACGGGACGGGAACGAGAACCACGCGGGTGACACCGTGGGCGACCGCTAGTATCAAATAAATATTACGTGTATGATACACGTTAAAAATATTGTTTGAATCAATTTTATAGGCCCTCAACTAGTTGCTGTATTCGACATATATTTAATATTTGTAACATTTATGTAAAAACCATAAAATATGAAATATATTAAATTTCATAATTAATTGAAAATAGGTTGTTAGTATTGCTCACACACAGCCAGAAGACTAGTATAGTAGAATCAAACTTGTAAGAGGCTGCGCGATGCGCACCATCTATTATATATCTGCTCCTAATCCTAATACTTACTAGAACCTAAAACTATCAAGATGCATTCTAATGGTCCATAAACACAATCAAAAACACTATCGCTAATCTCCGGGCGTTGCTACAGCCACCGAAATACAAACTATCGGCGCACAGGCCCGTATTAGCATTACAAAACCGCGGGCCGTGAGATATGGGTCGCAGATGCGCTCGCGCCGCCTCGCCGCCTCGCAATTAGCCCCGCGCAACATATAATTGTTTCATTATGGAACAGCCCGCACTGACTCACTGCAAATCGTCTGCAGATTAATGAGATTGAGGGATAATAATGAAAAATTTCCAACATGTTTTTAAATTTAAGTAACCGTTGCAGTTTAAGCCGCGTTCACGGAAAGGTTAATGTTTGCAATCAAATGTGAATGATAATAATCGTAATAATCCTCTTTAGAGTTATTTTTCATTGACAATGTCACAAAAATATGAAACTTGAGAGAAATTTAAGAGAAAACAATGGATTAAAGCTCACCCAGAAAAATTCATCCCCATTTATGAGTTTGTTATCTCCATTCTTGGGGACATTTGATTGACAAACTCGGACTTGACTACAACTCGGATTTGACCACTACTCGGCTATGACTTTTGATTTTAAGATTTGGCTTTGCCTTTAAAAAATACTAGATTAAGAAACCAAGACTCAAGAACTTTGACCTTCGCCTAAAAGGACGAATACTACTACTACTACAATGGATTAAATATATATAGTTGTAAGACACTTAATAATTCCGGCCGATAATAACCTGGCACATCTACCTACTTTCTAAATGTCAATATGGTTTTGTTAATGCATATTCAATTATCACCAATTTTGTGAAGTTCATCTATTGGTGCTTAATCTGTTGACGTGATCTACACAGATCTCGCAAAAGCCTTCGATCGTGTATCTCTTAAAAATTATATCAGTAAGGCTAGGTATAGCCTTCTAAAATGCTGTTCTACCTATTTACGCAAAAGATCATCTTGAGTTTTATCAGCCTTATTTACGCAAAAGATCATCTTGAGTTTTTTTTAAGCCCGATTATTTACAAATCTGGTCTTTTTTGATATTTTTCTGGTCTGATGTTCCCCAAGGATCCCGTTTGGGACCAATATTTTTTAATTGGTGTTGTAGCATATTTATAAAACTATAAGACAGCTAAGCCTGACTTAAAATTAAAATAGTCGAACTCCAAAGCCAAATCGGTTTAACGTAGTACTTTGTTACTATTCCCGTTTCTTATATCATGTTTTATCGTTTAAATACTTTTTATTTCCTTAGGTTTTTCATAAACGCTGCTGCCTAACGTTTCTTTTTAGTTTGAAGTTATTACTTATCAATTACTTACCTACTGTTATCAGTAGGATACCTAAGACGTTTTAGACTTTTTTCGAGTTTATTCCCAAATAATTTTGTTGTTATGCTTTCCGTGGTAGCTTCTGTACACGGAGTATCTTGATGATGACACCGAAAAATATTTAACATAAACATGTAAGCTGTATGATCTAAAAAAATTAATGAAATAATTAAAAAAATGACAGCCTACTAATTAATCACTTAAAGATTTTTAAGATTTTAATGATTAAAATTTTTCCTGTCTGAGAATAACTTGTAAGGCGAGTCGGTTTTTTCTAATATGTTTCTATCAAAAAATACCATTAGTTTATCACTCTTCAAGTTATAATCTAATCAAAAGTTTTGTTGAATAACACAATGTTCGTACTGAAATTTATTGATTCCTACAAAATAATCTGCATCCCGCCCGATATTCTTAATCTGACCTAGAAGAAAGGCAAAATGTTAAATTTAACGCCCCCATATTGTACGTACACACAGAAAACAATACAAAACAAAATCTCAAGATCTAAACGTCGTCAGGCCGTGTGGGAAAATTATCAGAGCAGCAATCTACATCCGAGCTAGGTCCTAATTAATTTAGTAATCGCTCGTGACGACTTATTCCGGCCGTAGACCGAACCACGAACCTAACGAAATCACGACTCCGCCAGACAACGATAATCGTTATTTTAAATTTATTAAAATGTCCTCTTTAAGGACTCTATCGGAACGCCTATATCGGACTGTATAATTTATTCTCTTGCTTTGGAGAAATGCGCTAAACAATGAAGACCATCATTATATAAGGTCGAGATAAAAAGCGCGGCTTTTAAGGGAACACGACTTGTGATGCGATATAGTTACTTAATAATTTTAAAACTTCGTGAGTGGTTGAAGTATTTAACCTAATATAGAATATGCCGTATAGATCAACAAACATTAATATTACCTGTCTCAAACATATTAAACTTAGACGTAAATATGTTTAATTAATTAGATATTTGAATGAAACGAGAAATGGAACAAAATATATTAAAGAAATATTTTGGATATTGTTGGTTCTGTCTCATTCTACCATTATATTTAAAGTTAAGAAACGGTGCGCAATTTAATTATTTTATGACACAAGTTAACCTAATTAATAGAATAATAATCCTTATCATTGCGCACAGTCGTTTATATATATTATTTAATCCTTTAAACGGTCTATGAAATGTCATAACAGTCTCATTGAAATTTTGTTTCTAGTGTCTATTCCTCATAATACGGGGGTCAACATATTGATAGGTTCCATCAATGCCAAAACCAAAGCACATACAGACAGACGATATGAACTTCCACAAACACATATTAACAATATTGTAGATGTAAAGTTTGTTACTAACATTAGTATTATTTACGTATTCATTCAAAGTTCTACCTCAAGTGCTGGACTGAAGTCCGAAACCTCAGTCCGATATTTAGTTGTCCGATGTGCTTTTGATCGACTGAACGCTATTCCGACAAACGCCGGGTCAACCGAACTATATATCGACGAACTCTTGTTCGACAAATGGTTTTCTGACTAGCGGTCGGACTGCATTCTGATTAGCCATTTAGCTAGCATGGATCTGAAGAAAGGCTAAAAAGAAAAAGAAATGAAATGAACTTCTTTTAAATTTTTGACAGTTTCTTACTAGACCAAAGGGCGAAGGAACATAGTATCGGCGTTACCGGTGGTACCACGACAAACTCAAATGTGGCTTCGCTGAAGAATGGCTATGAGTTTTACTCTCAATCTACACAATCGCAAGGGATATATGGAAATTGGAAATTTAATTTTATAGGACCAATAAGCATTCTGGCTGACAGCACAACTTCCGCAAAAGGTCATCTGACAGTATCCTAGCAGAGCAAAGGGCGAGCGAACATAATAGTCGGTGGAACCGGCAAATGTGGCTTTGTTGAGGTATTGCTATGAGTTTTATTCTTAATCTGCACCTTTGATGCTCTGCCAACTCCGCAAGAGATAGATAGAAGATTATGTAAGTTCTACTTAAGAATACCAATAAGCTTTCTGTCTGACAGCACCTGAACTTCCGCATAAGGTCGTCTGACGGTTTCCTACCAGGGGGCCTACCGCCATCTCTTACGGCCGAAATTAATAACCTATCTCTAGATACAGATACGGCTATCTGAGATAGTTCGGTAACTATCTCAGATAGGCTACTAGTTTCGTTACCTAGCAACCGTCGTTATTTTGGTCATATTAACAAAAATACCCTAGGTATCTCTGATACCCCCATCCTCTGATACGACCATCTCAATCTAGAGACAGTTTATGTTATTAATTTCGAGCCTTAGTGCAGTATTGTTTCAATCTTATTATGCTACTTGGTACTATGAGTCTCTTAAAGTAAGCTTGTTTTTTGACGGAAGTTTTGTGGCGTCTGCGCTCAATCATCGCCTTCAAAGTGTATCAAAATGTGACAACTTCAATGAAAACAAAACGTAAACAAAACGTTCTTATGACATGATGGTTTTTAATAGATGATGGTAGGCCCGCAGACCAAAGGTTGAGCGAACATATTGTCGGCGGTACCGGCGGCACCGCGACAAAGTCGCACGCGCATGCAACAAATGCGCTCGTGTCGGGCCGCGGCCCCCGGGGCGTCGCCATTAAACCCCGGCGAGGTGATCAGTTGACCGGGGATCTGTTTGGTTCGGAACCAGGTAGGTACTTGCGATGAAATATCTAAACGGTGCTTTATTGTTAATAACTGGTTTGTGCCAATTTTGGTAGCGTGAAGCTGCCTTTAGTGACAAAGAAAAAAATTTTTTTTTTCGATATTGATAGTTGTGTTTTGTTATTTTTTGGAATGTTGTTTAGTATTTAATTTTCTGAATCTACCACCTGCAACAAACAATTTTTGATTCGATGTGTCAAATCACCGTTAAACAGTTAGCAGTGACACAAATGTGTAAAATATAAGAGAAGTACATTGCCGCATTTTAAATTAAGGGAAAACGAGAGATAATCCATTAAGAGATTACGAATTTAAAACAGGTATCGGCAAAAATCCAATGTTCGAATCGAAATGGCGACTAAATAACGAGCCACGAAAACCTTAATTAATTTCGGATTAACTGAAAATCGAGAAAGCCCAAGTTTAATTACGAACCCGTTGGGTAAAGAAAAAAGTTCAAAATAACGAGGACGGATGCGCGGGCGCGTCGCGTCCAGCTAACAAGTAACAACAGCGCTGCGTCGGCGACTTTGATTCCCGCTGCGCGACAGCGCTTGCGTGCTTACAAGATACGGTTCAAGATAAAAGCGATTATTAGGAGCAAACGTGTTGCCCTAGAAATTAGCTTAACGTGCTCTTTAAGTCATTTACATAATATAGAAATAACGGCTAAATTAGTAATGCAATTATTAGGCAGTTGAAGATGCAAAAGATCGTGTTAGTCTCGGACATTCGTAGTTACGTAGTTTATTTTGTTTTACAATTTAGATACTTAGATGTTTAAGTAATAATAAGTTAACTATAGGTAATAGATATGTGAAAAGGCCCGTCTCTATTCCTTCGGTTTATTTTATATTTCTTTTACTGCGACAAAAGCTCATAATTTACTCTTTATTTTATGCTCAACAACGTAATATACTTAATCGCTCTAACCACTGAGCTACCGAGACTTCTCTAGGTAGCTCAGTGGTTAGAGCATTGGACCGGATTTCCAAAGGTCATGGGTTCAAGTCCCATCTGAGAATTCATTTGTGGCCGAGTTATTTTTTTTCCAATATTTCTCTATTTAAAATGTATCATAAGTATAAAAATCATAAAAATAGCATTGAAAAATGCAACAATTCAAAAATCATAAACGTAATACCTACTTATAAATTGGCAGAACACTTTATGAACATAAATAATGGGATAATTTTGCATAATGCTATTACAATTATAGGTGAAATCCTCACGCATGTAAGAAGCAACCACAAAAATACAATTAAAAACAAAAAAAAGGTAAAAAAAATATTAAAAATAAAAAAAATATTAAATAGGGGAAACTGGGATAAACTTAACAAAAAATATATAAAATAGTCATATTAAATTACGATACCTAATTTTATAATCTTTATCATAATATGCTACCTAACTAAGCGCTTTTCGCGCTCTTCAATGACTTCAATCGCGCCAAAGCCGCCAATTCTAACACAACTAAAATAATATTTATTTACAGTAATCAACAATGGTTATGGTAATCGTATATAGTATTAGAGTGTTTTGAGTTCCCTGTAACCTATTCGTTATTCGGAAGAAATTGACAAAAATTTATACCTAAGTACGAGTACCTACATTTTTTTTAAACGCTTTTATGATGGCTTGGTATAGTTACAGTTGCACTTGCGTTAACTCTTTTCAATTTCCGAAAATGTAAGTATCGCTAATTCACATCAAAGTAAGTTTTAATCAAAATGACAACGTATCAGTTTAGTAAAAAAACATTTTATAAAAAAAAATCAAACCGACTTCAAAAAGTAAAAAATATAACTTTTGGAGTCGGTGCCAGCCAGGGCATTCTACATTGCACTTCTATTAACTATATATTTTTTTGGCCTTAGCTAGCTAGCACCGACTCCAAAAGTTTTATTTTTTACTTTTTGAAGTCGGTTTGTTTTTTTTTTATAAAATGTTTTTATTTCAGATTTTTTTGTTGCCGTTACTTACACTAAAAATCAGCCCATACACAACAATGTCATCTAGGTAAACGACTACTTGCCAAAAGGTGATTGATATTTTTCAAGATTATGAAAAAACTACTAGCCAGATCTTAGTCGGTAAAAATCGTTAAATCTTAGCCAGATCGTTAAAAGTTAGCCCCGTGATTTGCGTAAACCATGGCTTCGTTAGCCGCTTATCATTCAGGGAGGGTTTGACAGACATCCCTGGACGTCTACACGTACAGACAGACTGACAATGTCTGGTTAATGAAGCCACTGGTATGTTCGTATGGAAATAGGAAGCGATGTTTCGGTACATTTGCTAATGGGCAAAATGTCAACGATTAGATGCGAGATCCACGGAGTTTATACTGTCACTATTGATTAAGCATTCGGTGGATTTTAAATATATTTAACTAAATGTGTGTTTGTTTGTCCTTCTGCCCTAACTAAGCAAGCAATCCGACTAAGTTTTTGGCATGAGTTGAAAGGGTGGAGAATCGGAGAGTAAAAAGCTACATTTTATCCCGATATTCCCACGGGAACGGGGAACCACGCGTGTTCACGTAAGTGTATATATTCTTTGAGCAGTAAAATACTTTAAAAATACTACTAACGCCGTCTATTGTGTGGTAGACGTATTTCCAAAATTATGTGTTGATTCTGATAAATAAACTAATCTCACGCGGAAGAAGTCGCGGGCGGAAAGCTAGTATCACTACATTATAAATGTGAATTGCATCAGTCGGTTGATTTGTCCGTCTGTTTCCTACCTCTTCACACCTAAAGAGCTGAACCAATAATTTGATTTATTTATTTATTGCGCAGTCGATAGAGATAGATTAGACGTTTTGGAGAAAGTCATATAGGTAATATTTGTCACTACTTTTTATCGTGAAATAAATTTGAAGCGAATTTGAATATTGCACGCATACCAATTCGCGGGTGAAACGCTAGTAAATACTTCAGAGTCATTAAATAATATTTCAGAGTCCATTACAGGTAAACCTACGTAAAACTTTTTTGTCTTAAATATATTGTTTTTTTTTCTTATTTTATTTCTTTTGCAAAAAATGGCGTATGTAGCTTCGCACTATTCAGTAAAAATGTATGCAAAAAAAAAAAAAAATAGGTAAGTATAACTCTTCTCTGTACAAAATAAATGTATACTGAAGGTCATTTTTATTTCATACTAGCTTTCGCCCGCGGTTCCACCCGCGTGGTTCCCGTTCCTGTGGGAATATCGGGTTATAATACCTATGTTATAGTCTCCGTCCTTTCAACTAACTCTATGCGAAAAATCAAGTCGATTCGCTTAGTTAGGGCGTGAAAAAAGGACAAACAAACGCACTTTCGCATTTATAATAATAATTAGGATTAGGGCAAGATGTAAAAACTGCACGCAGGCTGCAGGGAATTGAACCCGAGTCGTCATCGTCACCTCGTCACAATCGGATTTCGCGTTTGAAGAACAACTATCAAAAACATTAAAATTATTCCGCATAAGTAATATTTAATGTTTAGATATTTAGTTAAATATCACTTTTTTACCGTATAATTCAAAATTAATAAATTGAATAAAAATAACAAGTTACTAGACAATCGAAAACTTTCACGAACCCCATCAAAGAGACTTATAGCGCCATCTGTTGATGAAGCAAAGAACTAAAATATGACATTTGCGCATAGCGTTATTTTGATAGAATTTTAAGCATATTCATTGAATAAAAGGGATTTTGTTTAATATTTAAGGCTTCTGAAAGGACTAATAATTATCCAAAATCACTCATTCAAACGTAATAGATTTCTACAAACAATAAAAAACTTACCATTGATCAGCTGACACCTGTCAAAATTTTCATCACAAATGCTCACAAAAACCCAAATTATAAGTACGAAACACACTGTTTAGGCTTCCAGAGCGTGAAATATTAATAAAAAGTGCTTAAAAAATTACTTTAAGACGCGTTTTGGGCAATATTCCATGTATTTTATCACATTCGAAACATAACCTATACTTACATCAAAATATCTTGGATAATTTTTTTTTAAACTCTTCTAAAATATCAAATAACTCACTTCTGCATACCATTGCTTTTTGTAATATTGCATTATTATAGTAAATTTTTGGAATAAATGTAATTGTAAGGTATTACTATAACAATTTCCAATCCACTATGCTTTGTTTACATGTTCCATTCTGTAATAATTTCTGTTTAAATAAGAATGAAAATGTATCATTTTGGCTTAAGATTATGGCAAATCAACTGATAAGATTAAAATCCAGCAAACTGTGAAATTTTCTGCACCAAATCTCCAAAAATACAATGTGTTTAATTTTACCTTTGCCGTTCAACTTAGAAATCTTGAGAAAAATTATCACAAGCTTATAAAAAGAAATTGGACATAAAATGCTAGCAAAACTAACTGAAGACTTACTAAAGTGATATCTAAAAATATTTTTATAGAAAATCTTGTTGAGTTTTCATTGCAATGGTTATTCGCACAACTTAACTTCACTAAGCGCTGAAGTAACTTAATTTTGTAAGTCACTCATTTGTATATTTCACTGAGAACTAAAGAAGTATCATGCACTTTCACACTTTTTGGAAGCCATTCACAACCAACATTCCCCAGTTGGCCCACATGGAATATTGCCAAAAGCGGTCTCCGCAACCCACCTTCTTCATTATCCCAGTCTTCCGCTTCGAAAAAGTTGTATACCGCCGTAGTTTGTTATCTATGTATTCCATTTTGATCTTGACTCGACCCTTGGTCTTTTTGCCATTAGACGGTGGTGACTTCTTGGGCTGCAGGGAGGCATATCCATCGTCTGCTATGTCAGGCATGCCGCAGTGCTCCAGGCCAACACTCTGAGAAGGCCGTTCATCATAACACTGGTCTGAGGTTCTCTTCACTCCGGGACGAGGCATCGGACAGGGCTGCATGCCCGGACGTAGGGCTCCGCCACCGAGAGAGCTCGGAGGCCGGCCTGCGCCGTACATATCCGGCATCTCCCCAAGGAGTCCCATACCATACGGCGACCCGAAGCGGGGCTCCCGCGCTCCGCCGGGCGCGTCCATTATAACCTCGCAGTACGCCACAGTAACCGGTGCGCACACGCGCTATACACACCTCACCGTCCGAACGTCGAACGGAGACTGACCGAAAACGCGAAAGGACCGAGGGCGGGACTGACGACTCGGCCGCTCGGACCGCAACTGACTTCGCGCGGATCCGTCCCGCGGGCCTCCACCTCTAACCGTCTCGCTCTAGCGCGAGGGAGAGAGTGCGACCGCGAGTGGGACGGGGACAGCGAGGCTGCCGTAACCCGACACATCCGTTGGAAAAGCGAGCACGAACCGGGAACCCGCGAAACGTTTCAGTGCCCGAAATCTGTATTAAAATAGAGCTTTTATTTTGAGTTTATTTCGTAAATAGAAATAATAGAGTCGGAAGTAGAGCGAGCGCGCGCGCGGCGGGGCGGTGGGCAGTGCCAAAGCCATATTTAGACTCGAGCAGTACCAAATACGGCAATCGACGGTCAAATGGGGGCCACTGAAATCCCTCCTACTCGCACCTGGCGATTTTCACGTCTAATAATTAAAAACTTTGTCACGTTATTTCTTGGACGTCTATAGTTATTGCACAGAATAAACCATTATACCTATAGCCGGTATTGTATTTAAGTATGAAGTCATTGAAGTCGCAATTAAAATTTTGCCTGTCTGTCTACCTACATATTGTGCCTTTGTTTTTCCTTTTAAGTCTATCTTATTTTTCCATAAAGTCACTAGCTTTATTGCCAAACTTATAGTAATAAACCTATCTGTAAGGTGTGATGTCAATAAATCAAATAACTAATACTGCCAATAAGTACGTAAGTAGGCTACGGAATTACATCTGGATTTTTACTTTATAAAAAGTACTACCTATTTAGTTTTCCTTCTTCTCGTACGGGTTCTTAAGTATTTTCAATGAACTTACTTATCGTAATAAAAACTTAACTTCAAATTGTAAAAAATTCGCCTTTTGGAGTTGGTGCATCGATGGTGCATTCTACGTGCCTAGTCTGATTTTAATTCGACGGAATTCTGACATTATCGTTTTTGTCATCTTACTCAACCCAAACCTTTTCCGTCATGTACGTTTTATATGGACATCAATAAATAAAGAATAACTAAGTATGAAATTATGACAGTATAAATAAAATAGTTCTTACTTTTTTGTTTATTTTAAAAAACTTAAATGGAAAAACGCGTACCTACAAGAAAATAAATATTATATCGAATAGGTATTTATAATTTTATATTTAAGGTTTGGCTTCTAACTATTTTAGCAGTTACAGAAAGTGCAAATGATTTAAAATAAAATGCATTTTATCTGATGTAAGTATTCATCAACAAAAAAAAATGTTTACAGTTTATATGAATAACAAACAACAATAGTACCTATATTACTGCAGCGACCAGCAGAAGAGGCATTGATGGACGAACGTGGCGGTAGTGTAAACATACGTCCATCAAAGCCTAGTTGTGGCCAAGGCTTGTATAGTACTTTTCTCAAATAATGCGCGGAAATTAAAACATCTTTTCGAAATCAGACGAACAACGAACTACCTACAATATTTTTTCCCGCGTTAAAGTGTTCGTTTGTTGTTTTTTTTCTAAAACAGCTTTCTATTTGCAAGCCAGTTCGAAATTTAAATAAAACCTTTGATTAGTTACCTCCTTGGTTATCATATCTCGGAGTCCTTCCATTTTTTAAATTACACGACAAATATGAGTTTACTACTTATGTAATTTATTTGGCCGCTAAACAGGACAGATTATGGATTTTCAGACAACTTTTGCCGGCCGCTGCTCGCATTATGTGGCCAGTATAGCAATATCGATTTATCTCGAAGAAGGTTATCAAAATAATGCTCACATTTCCAAGAATGTTTGAAAAAATAGATTTGTTTATAAATTTCGTGCCAAAGATTTGTAACTTAAGCATTGGGGTAATCTAGTGGTCAGGGAATCCAGTGAAAGGAAAATATATTATTATTGATTATTGTTACTTCGGTAAAGTGCTAATTACTAATTACCTATAAATCTGATTACTATTTTAAAATGTTAAGTAAACTTTTAAGGCTGAGGTTTTCCATTAATTGAACCAATTTTTTTTTTATTTCGCTTTTTTTTTTTTTAAATGTGTTCCGGTTTAGGCGCGAATGGTTTTTCAATGGCTGTCAGAATTCTGTCGAATTGAAAATCAGACTATACGTTTATTTTTCTTGCCTTGGCTGGCACCGGCTTCAAGCCTTTTGTTACTTTTTTAATTATTTATTTAATTTTATTTTTTAATTATTTTTTTAATTTATAATAACTTTTTTTTACTTATCTATTTCACAGTTTTCAATTTACAATAATTCCCGCACTTTTTTACATTCCGTATTTACAAATACGACACTGTTTTCATTATTTCCTGAAAACTGCTGAACAGTAGGCTTATTACGAGTTTGGCAAACTCGACGTTACAGTAAACGTTAATGTAAAATGTAGCTCTGTCTCTTTCATATTTAGCGACTGTTTTACCGACATAAGCAGTGTATCCGATAGTCTACGCTCACGAGTCCTGTAAATGTCATGTTAGGCAAACTCGTAATAGGGGTACAGAATAAAAAAACTACTTTAATAAATTTGTTCCCCTTTTTTAGCCCAAACCTTATGGAAAATTCAAGCACGTGAAATTCGATAAAAAATTGGACTTTCTTCGTTACTTTTGTTGCGCAAATTACTTTATGTAAGTAGGTATAAAAACGTGCATTACAATACTTATAGCATATCCGCCCTTACTTTGCAGCGAGGCCTACTGTTCTCACAGAACCACTATATAGTTATATTTTTTTTATAAGTAAGCATCAAACAAAATCTTAACTGGAACCAAATTGGAGTGGATGGTGAGGAAACACCTATATGTCAGGGGGTGAGACAGGGCTGTATATTATCGCCACTTTTATTCAATCTCTTTCTATCTCTGAAGCACTGGAGGACTGAGATTGGGGAGTTCTGTTAAACGGGCAAGTAATAAATAACATCAGATATGCTGACGACACCGTCCTCATTGCCTCTTCGCTGAAAGACCTCCAAAAGATTGTAGACAGTGTTTACGAGTGTAGCCGAAGAGCTGGGCTTCATATGAACCTGTCGAAAACTAAGTTCAAGGTAATATCACGTAGCCAACACTTGAATCCCGCTATCAAAGTGGATGGAGCAATGTTGCAATGAGTACCGAAGTACAAATACCTTGGGACATGGGTAGGTACATGAAGAATGGGACTCTGACTTGGAAAATAAGTCTTGGATATGAATTGCACGTGGATTCTTTAACAGTATGAGAAAAGTTCTTTGTAACAACCAACTCGACGTAAAGCTCCGAGTGAGAATGATCCAGTGGTATATCTGGCCGATAGTCTACTATGGTTGTAAGGCTTGAACAGTAAAAGAGGACACTCGCAAAAGACTAGATGCTCTGGAAATGTGGTTTTACCGTCGAATGTTGAGGGTAAGTTGGGTTCATAGAGTCATGAATGAAGAAATTCTACGTCGTGGCAAAAAATCTCGCGAACTCATTACCATCGTTAAGAGGCGAAAAGTGGTACTGACTGAGCACGTGCTCAGGCACGAGCGCTACAACCTTTTTAACTCATGATGATGGGCAACATTATGGGGAAAAGACGCGTCGGTAGAAGAGAGAAATCGTGTCTCCGTAATATTAGAGAATGGACCGGAATCGCCGCCGTAGAGCAACTGTTTCGCTTGGCGAGAAATCGGGAAAAATGTGCAGAGCTGAGCCAACCTTCAGTAGCGGAGAGGCAAGCAGAAGTACAGAGTACAGAAGTAAAGTTTTTTAAATATATTTTTCCCGTCAGTAAAATTATGCAAAGATCCACTTATTTTCATTTGTGCACATTCTAAAACAAGACTCCATATTTTAAAGACGGTTTTTGATACGCGGTTTAATTTATTTATCAAAACATTATTTTTTGTTTTTGATTATATATTTTTAGTTATTGAAGTCGGTTAGAAATAGAAATTTGTAATTAAAAACTTAGATCCTCATCTTGAAATAGGTAAAGTTTTTCTTACTTTTACTGTGTTTCGAAAGTACGTAGTATGCCGTATAAAACTACATAAAAGGGATCGCTAAACTTTATATTGAGTATAAGTATCTTGAATATCAACAAAATAAATGGATAGTAAAAATAGATAATAAAATAAATGAAGTCAGAGTAAATATACTGTTGTTTTTACGTTTTTGGTTAAAGTTGCGTTTTCTCTAACAGTAGTCGCCCACCTTGCTATACGAGTCGCTTTTCCCTTTTTAAGATTATTTTATTGTTGTTAGTCACAGTACGTTGACTCTTGGCAAATGCAAATGTACCCCCATCATTCCGTGTGAGCTGTAAATATTTTATTACATTAATAAAATAGAATCCAAATTATTGTTCGGACGACACGAACCAATTTTTTTTTATTTAGGAAAGAAAAAGCCCATTATATAGGAATATACCTAACAAAACCAAAATACCATTTGCACACATATAGCACCAGCACAGAACTCCATGTTCTTATAAAAAGGATGAAACAAATGGAAGCACGTACAGAGTTATCTCTCGTAGGTAAAGCAGATACCGCCCTTCAGAATAATCTTCTGGATGGGTTTTGGATTCTTAGTGATTCGATCGTGAGCCAGGGGACTTAAAACAAATCCTACTACCTACCAATCAAAGAGTTTTCAGTTTCTCCAGAAAGAAGTTTGAGCACAGAAACTCTGTAATATATAATCTAGACTAATATTATAAAGAAAAAAAAAATGTTTGTTAGATTGTTTACTCCGAAATTACTGAACGGTTTTGAATGAAATTTGGTACACAGATAGTAGATAGCCTGGTTATGAACATAGGATATTTTTTATCCCGATATTCCACCGGAACGGGAACGGCCGCTAGTAATTTATTTAGTGAAATATGCGCTGTAAAATGCACGTCTATTTAAATGAATTTCAATGAGAACTTAATAAAACTTTCATTTCCTCATACGTACCAAAGTAGGAAAATATTTGATTTATATTTCCATATATGGAATTATAAAATCACGTATTAACCTCAGGTAATTTGTGTGTATAATATAATTTTCAATTTTAATGCTTTTGGGGAATATCAAAGTTTTTTTGTAAATAGTTCGAAATGCTTTTTTGAACAGTCATCGGCGATTTACTCGTTGCAGTAGCAGTAGTACCTACCTACTTAGTAGAAATAGTAGTGAGTCCTAGTGAGACTAATAATAATAAAATTGTGAGTGCGAGCATGATCGTATGAAAGTTACCTACAAGTATTGATTTAGAATTATTTTTTTCATAACATTTGTGTCTCAGCAGTGGTGGGCACTTAGGGATGTTAAAATTGCCGACAATGATAATATTTCTAACTGGTTCAAGTAGTTTCCGGAAATCTTGAAAATATTGTCGTTTTCGTTATGGTTATGTCACCGTCTTTTTGCAAGAACCGTTTGATTGTAAATAATCGAGGGTATTTATAAGTTGCCGAATTATTGTAAGCGTACCGCGCATGAAATTATCTGTTTTATTGAAAATCGTACGTACCGAGCAAGTGTCGTCGGTATCGACATCGACTTCATTTGACAGATAGATTGATCTTAGTCTTTGGTAAGTTTCATTTGTGTCAAAAAGAAGCAGCAATGTGTCACATCCATCTGTCAAAATGAAGCCGATTTCGATGCCGACGACACTTGCTCGGTACGTACGATTTCCAATCAACCAGATAATTTTTCGTTTATTTATAAATAATAAATGTCCAGCGGTCAGTTTATAAACAAACAGGATCCGCTGAGTTTTATTGTGAACGAACCCGTATCAAAGGCGCCAAACGCGGCACGGTGCATAATTACCCGAATACCCGGAGTTATGTGTTATTGTACGCGGTCGTCGATTGGCCTATGGATTGGTAGCACGGGTTTTAAATAGTTGTACATCAATAAGTTCAGAGTTATTTAGCACTGGTTGGTCATTTATTTCTTCGTCCGCAGGCTCCGTTCACAAATTTTCACTAATTCTTGTTCGCCCAATTAAGGCATGTTAGATACTAAGATAGCATTTAAACTATTTTAAACGTTTTATGTAGCATTTACACATATTGTTCCCCCAGAGATCTGAAACCATTTGCAAGTATCGCCTGTCGAGGACTCGTCTCTACAACAATTTTTATCTGATACCAAAACAGTCGTTACGAGTATAGTATGAACCGGTGATCAGCTGATCCAGAACATTATTAAGGAAATCTCGAGTTCTGTATAAGTAAATGAGGCCCAGGCGGCCGGTAGCGCGTGCCTCGCCAAAAGCAGCGAGGATCTGCGCTGACGCAACGCCATTCAGAACTTCCGTAGGGACCGTACACTGACGAGGTATGACGGACATTTTGACAGGTAGGGTATAAGGTGTAAGGGTACAAGCCCTGGGTGTGGGCACTTTGATAAATAAATTGTATTTATGATTTTTAAGTTTTTGCATTTACAATGCTTTTTATAAATATGGTAATTTTTTTAATAGAAAAATATTTAAAAAAATCGACTCGGCCACAAGTTATTCTTAAACAAGACTCGAACCTGCGACCTTTGGGTATCACGCCCATATCCCGCCCACTGCTCTAACCACTGACTGAGCTACTGAGTCTTGCGAGCGACCGTCGAAATTTTCCATTTTTTTGTCATGTCCTGTCTGAGAATAAATATTTATCTATTATAAAATAAAATGAAAATAAGGATTACCTGAAAGTGTATATTACCGTAACGTCTACCGTCGTTTGTTAACTCAGTAGAAATTATTATTTAAATTAAATATTGAAAATTCACGTGATTTTTTTTCAGGCGTCTTATGGATAAGGTCATGCATGACTTTCTATCATTTCAATATAGTTACTCTGATAGCGTAATAGATGTGAAGAGAGGACACTTTTATGTAGGTAATCTAAAATATCCAACGCAACAAAATATAATTTTATGGCTGATACATAAAATTTACCCTAATTAAACAAACTAGCTTCATTTTCAGATTTTAGTTCGTAAGAAAGAAATGAGAAGAAACCGAAAACATAAATAAGGTAGCGAAGGTATTTTTAAGCACTTGTTAATTATCATCTACTGATCTCAAGCAGTAGTTGTAAAACAATCCTCTTTCATATTAAAAAGTTATAGTTAGCCCTCTGCGCATAATAGTCTCATATCATAACAATAAGTATCGATTACCATTTAATAAGTAAAGTATTGATTCCATTCAGTACCCTAAGTTTATATAAAACAGGCCCACATTTGATGGCAATAAAGGTGTGTAACAGCATCCAACACAATATTAAATGTTTGGAAAATATTAATGCATTTGAATGCGAATTAAAAAAGTTTTTAATAAATAATAAGGCGCATTAGAAGAATTGTTTAATAATAAGCTCTAGATTTTAAGTTGCACATCGGGGTTTCACACTAACAATTTTTTGTACTGTGATTTGCAATGAATAAATGAATAGGTATGAGTACCATCACAAATTCTGAAACTTTCCTTCAAACCGTTGTAGCCTGGTGACCCCACTGCAGCTCATAGTTGGCAAAGTCGATGAACTCTCCATTTCTGTACCGATTGATTGGCAGGTCTGTTTACCACCATATTTTGCGTCACTTTTAAATAAGTAGTCTTGACGTCTATTGTTTTTATGCAACAATGATGTCTATCGATATTGACAATGAGTTCTTTGCAGCGTTAATATTGATTTACGACGTGTTAATTTTTCGTTTGTTATTGATATTGGTTTTTTTTTATACAGCTCAGCAGCGCTCATTGCTCATAAAGAAGACGTGGTAAAATGATCGTATGGTGTTTTTTTATTATAAAAAAATCAAAACCAACTTCAAAAATCAAAAAGTAAAAAATAAACCTTTTATTGGAGTCGGTGCCAGCCAAGGAAATAATTGTACATGAACATAAGGTTTATTTTTTACTTTTTGATTTTTGAAGACGGTTTTTATTTTTTTTATGAAAAGTATTTTATTTTACAATTTTTAAAGTTAGGATAAGTCCTGCACTTCGGTTTGACTCAAACTAGTAGTGTAGGCAACTACTAGTTGCTTGCTTGCTAGTAGCTTGACCGAAAAAACGACAGTTCTTTCAAAATTTCTTGAAAACTAATGAACCGATTTTACAATATTGACTTGGGAAGAAACGCGATGTTATAAAGGTTTATTTTATACTTTTTGATTTTTGAAGTTTTTTTTTTTTTTTCACATTTTTTCAACTTAAAAGCAGAAGCTGTGCCATTCAATGAACTTCTTTCAAAATAAACTCGTGAGTTTTATTTTTATTAGGTATAAAATGTTTTTTATTTCACAATTTTAAAAGACAAATGCATTAGCAGCGCCATCTAGTGAACTTTATTGCCATCTTACAGTTTTTACAACAGTATTTTTGACATTTCCTGAAAAATACTGTACCTAACATACAAAATTTTAGAAAATTGGACCAACTTGGTAACTTCCCTGATCTAATAACGTTTGAATCATTACAATCGGTCCAGCCCATTTTTTCTTCAGTAATCGATGTACATACATAATACATACATAATACGAATAGATAACCTCCTTCTTTTTTTGAAGTCGGTTAATGAAAACAATTGGAATTGCATCAAATGTGACGTCAAATTCAGCAGATTAAGTACTACACCGCAACGAACGTGGTAACATTGTCGTAAGTATGGTGAATGAAACTACTATTAAAATTGTATGTAAATGTGACGTCAAATTCAGCTGATTACTACGACCACAAGCCACAAAAATCTAATTCTATATATAAAACATACATTGACGCGTTCACTGCGAGATCTTTTCAATATTTTTTTAATCACTTAAAAAACTTGCCAATTAATTATTTTGATATAGAAGTAGATATAGCTACATTAAACTTATTATTATATCTTTTTGCACTACTCGGGCATGACGTTGCCGGTATGTAGCGTATGAACTGCACCCCGCGCATGAATGGAAATTTCACAATAGGTGCTAGAATAAAATTCGTATCTCGTTTGTCTAAGGAAAGGGACAATCAACCGGACATAAGCTGCGGAATGCTCAACATTGCACAGATGTCGTCATCTCGTAGCCAATTATTGAAGAACGCAGCAATAGGGAATCTGAGCCACCGGAATTCAGATACACACTTTATGTCTCTATTCATTAAAAGCCGACCGTACTAATTAAAATTGTTTCAGCATTGTAACGCGTTAAATAAATCGCGGGGACCGGGTGCCTGTTCTGCGTTTCTGTTTTGTTTTTAGCTTGCTACATATTTGTGGGTCTGACATTAACACCTCCGCGGTTGGAGGTACAATGCGTGCGTTGTCGGGTAGCACAAAGGCGTGAGTGTTGGAACGATTTGCGAGGAACAAGCTTTAAAATATATCGGGGTAGGCTACAATGTGATAGTACAGTCGTAAGTAAACGCGCCACCGATATATGGCCTCTTTGGACCTTTGTTTGCCCGAGATTACATCTTTTCCTGCTAATAGAAGTTCGTTTGGGAGTACGCAGTGCGTCCACAGTTTCTAAGTTATTTCTATAACGTGCACATTGAGATTTACGTACCTTCGAATATAGGATGCACAAAAATAGTAAAGCGTTAATTTGGAGTGTTGGTTATCCTAAACGAAATATTGTTCTTACTGCGTGCATCAGTGATGAGATTAGGTAATTTCTTTCAATTTGTTTATTTATTTATTTATTTATTTATTAACCTTATAACGAAGAATGTTATACAAGGCAAGTCATTTACATAGCTCTTAAAATATTGAAAAAATAATTTATTAATAATATAACTTATTACAGTATAAATGAAAATCTGAAAAAAAAAAAAATATATAAGCTACACAATCTGTTGTCATTATTAGTTTCTATACTTCAAAAACATGTCACGGACTTATAGTATATGTCATAAAAATGCCCTTAGGTTGTCATAATACTTAAAAATAACAATAATAATCATAGTAATAAATCAAACAATATCAGAAATTAAAATAATTACACTTAAAAGTATATAAAATTATCAAATAATATTAGTCATAGACTTGCAATATATGTCATAAAATTGCCCTGAGGTTGTCATAATAGTTACAAATAGGTAACATTAATAATATAATATTAGATTAAACAAGAAAATAATAAAAAATCAGAATTAAAATAATTGCAATTAAAAAATTACACATGATCCCTTTGCAAGAATGAAGATTCTTCTAGACGCATTGTCATGAATTCATTTAAGGAGTAAAATGGATGAGAAGTAAAGAAATGTTTGATAGCGCTTTTAAATTCTAGCGTGTCCAACTGTGTTATATTTTGGGGTAATTTATTGTACATTGCTATCTTATTATATATGCCCTGTTTCTGCACTTTTTTCAATCTTATCGCTGGCAAACACAGCCTCTCTTTGTTTCTTAAATTGTAAGAATGAACGTCCTTTCGCTTTTGAAATAAGCCTTTTTGACTGTGGATTTCAATCAAGTTTCTATATATGTACAATGAAACCACCGTCATGATATTATTGATGACAAAATATTTTTTCACCGACGTACGCTTTCTTAACCCGTTAATGATCCGTAAAGATCTTTTCTGGCATTTCAGCACGCGATTAATGTCAGATACATTTCCCCATACAGTGATAGCATAATTTAGGAGGGAGTGAACATAGGAATAATACACCGTTATTAAAGCTCTTTTGTCTGTTACTGGCTTAAGTTTCAATAGTGCATAGTTTGCACTAGCTAACTTTTTGCATAACTTATTTATGTGATATGAGTGACTAATAGTATGATCTATAGTGTATCCCAAAAATGTAGTATCGGTAACTAACACGTTTCGGTTTAGTCCCTTTCTCGATTGATAGTGCATAATCTTACTTTTGTCGTCATTAAGTAGTATACCATTAGCTTGGAACCAATCTTTTAAGTAACTCATGGCTTCCTTGATTTTAAGCTCGAGTCTAGCATCACACTTATCATTGATCCCTCCATGAGTATCATCTGCAAATAAACTAACGAATGACCAATTAGGAAGACAATTTACTAGGTCATTGACATAAATAAGAAAAAGAATTGGACCTAATACCGACCCCTGAGGCACTCCAATATCAGTGGTCCCTACATCTGAGATTTTATCCTTAATAGCCACGGTCTGAGTTCTATTCGATAAATATGATTTTATAATATTTAACTCAACTCCATGAAATCCGTAATGCTCGAGTTTCAACATTAGAATATGGTGACGAAGACAGTCAAAGGCCTTAGACAAATCACAAAAGATACTTGCGCACTTCTGCGACCTATCAAGGGACTCTAACACAAAATGTACTACTTTTCTTATCGCCATTTCCGTCGACCTATTTTTTCGAAAACCAAATTGAGTGGTGGTAAATAGATTGTTTTCTTCAAAGTAGTGAACTATTTTGTCTTTGATGATAGTTTCAAAGATTTTAGACACGGTAGGTAATATGCATATAGGTCTATAGTTACTGACATCACAAGTATCTCCCTTTTGAATTTTTTGTATTAGATAGAAGGTGCATTAGAATCTTTAAATGCTTGTCGGAGTAACAATAATTATATAATTAATTGTATATATTATTTTCTTTGTACCAAATAATTTGGTACAACGATACAGTAGGTATAATAATTTGATACAAAGTCAGATACCTACCCCTTTAGTTATGAAGTTCGGTTAATTCCTGTCCAATTACGGAAAATACTTTAGATGCACTTTCACTACAGGTCACAATACACACTCTTCACACAATAAACTTTCAATCAAAATACTCATATTGAAATCACAATATACCAACGCTAAAAGCTTTTAACTACCTATATCAACTCAGTTTTAACTGTTTTACTTGTTTGTAGTATTGGAAAAAATTTGAAGAAATCATTAAAAATAAGTTTTTCGGAATCTGTCAAAGAAAAGACTTCAACGAGATAAAAGTTGTATGATCTTTAAAATTTTTTAATTTATTGTTTTTTGGGACACAATGCAATAGTATTGAACTAAAACTTAATTAAACACATAACTCCGAATTCAGCAAAGTTTTCACCATTACTGATTTAAAATGTAAGCTATAAATTACCTACCTATTTTTCTTCGCTGACAATTTTAGTAATTGTCGAGGCGTTAACAACATTAATAACAACTTTATCGCTTCTCTTCTCACTTTTTCAATAAGTATTGAAGTAAGTACAATACTTATTAAATAAGAAAATAAACAGGAAAAAAAAGATTTGTCCAGTGTGTTCAACTAATTTTCACAATTGAAAAGTTTGGACGAAATTTGTTCAATTTGTTCAACTGGTTAAACAAAGAGTTGAACATATTGGAACTAAGAAGACTCGACAAGTCTCGACACAACTTTTTTTCTAATATATTTTCTTGTTTAAAAATTATCACATAAAATAGCATTGTAAAATGCAAAATTAAAACAGTTTTTCTTTTATTTATAAAACTAACAGTTCAAAATGTTTTAAACAAGTGTTTAGTTCAATACTATTTTAAACAAGTGTTTTTATTGTTTTTTTACTGTTTACTTCAAAAGTATCAAAGTCTAATCAATTAGACTTTTAATATTTCATTTATAGATGAAAAATACGATACCAAGAGCCTTCCTTAAAAAAAATCAGTTAATTAATATCGTTTCACTGACTGAAAAATACCAATATACTTACATATAAATAGATATATAGATAGATAGATACATATATTTATTTGTTTCCATAATAGGTTTTTTCTTGTTGTTTTTAACATTGTATAAAACTTGTTTTCAACTATGTTTTTACCACATAATAACGACATATACATCCTTGTATTTCAACAAGTACAAAATTCAGCTGCTGTTAGCACATACCATAAAGATATATAAATTAAACAGTAGCATAATTCGGTGCTGTTTGAAATCAAATATGTTTAATTAAGAAACCGCCCTTATCCGTGGCCATCTCGTGGAGTTATTTGTGGTTATTTTATTGCGTATCGGTTGCGGAATTACACGGGAGCACGCTTTTGGAGGTAATAAACCATGTTGTTAAGGTTCTCTGAAGTTTTTAGCAGTTTGGCGATCAACAAGAAGTTTTTTTTTATAAAATTTGAAGTTGTGTTGGAATAGCAAAATTTAATAATTACTATCTTATTTAACTAAGAATGAAGTAAAAACTAATTGGTTGCGGAATCACACGGGAGCACGCTTTTGGAGGTCATTAACCACGTTGTTGAGGTTCGCTTAAGTTTTTAGCTGTATAATCAAGGTTGATTTATTGTTATAAATGAAAGAATATAATAAAACACCTATACCTAGGTGTTTTATTATATATGTAAGTAATGTACCTAAGTATATGAAGTAAATAATTATCGGGCAGAATTTCACGGGAGGGGAGCACACTTTTGGAGAACCTAGTCTAGATATTTTATTAAGTTTTACTATCCATTAGCACATCTTTTTCCTTCGACTCGATTGTTCATTGAAATAGATTTACGTGTTAATTATTTTGTGAAGCTTATATTCTTCGCTATGTCTCCTACTTTACTTACCTATGTAGGTCCCTAATATTTTTCACTAACTTGTTTTTTCTTTTCTTTACGATTCATCAGTTATTGATCCACGTAGGTATATCAAAATAACAACATTGAAGTTGGTTTACGAATAAACAAAAATTTCCTTTTGAATCGCCCAATTGCTAAAAACTTCAGCTAACATTAAAGACATTGAGACGGAATTAATTCATAGGATCTTTGCGCCTTGTCTGTTTAAAGTAGCAATAATGTAATAACTAATAATAACACACCTACAGGGACCTAAGTACTTCACGAAACTTATTAGTAACTAGCTGTGCCCACAACTTCGTTCGGGTGAAGGCCGGAACATCGTTTGCAATTCTTCCCAACTAAATTGTTGGTAAGGCGGTCTTTTTAACCAACTTCAAAAAGGAAGAGGCTATTGACTCGCCTATATTCTTTACTTTTTTAAGAGAATACCTACCTACTTATCATAATGATACCATTTAATTACATTCTTATTATCTTATCGCCTTTAGTTAATAAAGAAAATTATCAGTTCGTTACGACCTACGTATCTACTTACCTAAATTCATAGAATTAAAAATAAAAGTACCTACTAGTATGCAAAGAAGCATCTTTTTGAAGTAGTTTTTTTTTGTTGTGATGATAATAATTAGATTGCCGATGCCTGTGATTTAGTTTCATAAGTCATGTTTCAATGTGGCTTTGTAACACGCCTTTGAAATTAAAAGAGTAGCTCAAGATTGTTATTTTTGGATACCCACCCCGCGACCGACCTTAGCGAATGTTACTTAATCACTATAATCCGTATAATTTCCTTTTCGTAGGTTGTACACAGCTGGTAAAAGATTCCGTCGAATTGAGAAGTTGTATCTAAGTAATACCACAGAATACTTAATGTAATACTTAATAACTGCGCCTGCCTTTACTGGAGAACATCTTTGAGTCATACCATCATAACAATCATGATTGGACAACATGAACCCACCACCACTGTAACATTTGCTCTATCCACAGAACAAATTAACTTTACGGGGCGGTTTTACCACTTACTAATAAGTTCTGGATAGTTTAATTGACAAATATTTTGACAGTTTGTTAAGTATATGAAAAAAGAAAAATTATATGCCACATCAAGCTATCCATAAATTATCAGTAGTCGGTGGAATCGACCCTTAATCTAATACCTACATTTCGATTCGATAATAGCCATTTGAAGTGCCGAGGCTTGCTTACCCCCGAAGTTAATAACCTATCTGTAGATATGGATAGGGCTATCTGAGATTGTTGCCTCCCAGCCAACTATCTCGGATAGTTAGTAAGTAATTAGTAAGTTACGTTAGTAAGAACAAAAAGATCATGACGGCCATGTCAAAAATCCATTTACAAAAAATACGCCTGAGTTGGTGCCAGTGTGCTTCTAACGTACCTGCGAACATATAAAACAATGTTCGCAGTAATGTACAGACACGCTGAATTTTTATTATTATTATAAATATAGATTAGACTAATAATAGTCCATGGACTAATACTTTCCATTAGTTTACTAGTGTAACTACAGAGTTAAGTATTAGTTACTAGTATTGAAGTAAAAAATATTAATGAAATATTAATCATGTAAACTCGGTTTTGGTTTCATGAAAAAATTATTTGTCAAATAGCTACTTATAAATTACACGGATAAATGTACTAAAGACACCTGCAAAATAATTAGAGTTAAATTTTATTATTGAGAATTAATATCGGGACAAAATGTATTCTGTGTTTTAATCCAGGCTATCTATTATACGTATGCCAAATTTCATCGAAACCCGTTCAGAAGTTTTTACGTGAAAACGTCCATCCATCCATCCTCACTTTTGCACTAATCATTATTAGTATGACGTATAAAGTGGTATTACAACTGAGCGCTTCCGTGCTTCGGAGGGCACGTCAAACCCCAGCTGTTGTCATCTAAAATCAGTCGTTAAGCCAAGTCAGGGAGGCCCCTGACTTGGCTTAATGACTGATTTTATATAAGGCTATAGGCGGTTTGATAAACTCTGACACCAGAGGTGGCCACTGATCCTCATACGATAGAAAAAGAAGACTAATAAATGAAATGTCTTATGGACGTCTTGAACAAGGTCACACAAGCAGGATTTTCGTATAAGTACGTAATTAATAAGATACAGAAATAAAAATACAGTCATACAAACTGATATGTCTTCTTTTATTCACAGTATATTAATGTACTATTTACAATCTGTACATGATAGCAACAAATTACCCTATTAAGTACTTACACCTAACATCTATCTACATACAATACAAATTAAACATCAACATTTATTTAAAAATAATAACTTACATTGGGAAATACAGTCGTGCATAAAAATGTAACTTTTCCAGCGCACAGCACAACCAAAAGAATACTACGTAATGGAAAATGTGAAGTCGAACTTTTGTATAGTGAACACTATACAAATAAAACATTATACTTACTCAGTTTACAAACATTTCTAAGCCATTGCACTTTTTTGCAAATAATTTATTACTTATTTCAGCATACAATCAGTGCCAAATATAGCTAGCAACATTCAAAATGTCAACATGTTCGTCCAACATCCGAATTCTTGATTTTAAAATCATTTACGTTAAAGTCCTATAAAATTATGTTATCTGTAGTGACATTAGTTATACGTGCCTTATATTATAAAATATTCTCGAACAAAGCTTTATTTTGATCTCAACTAAATTATTTTAAGGTTAAAAATCAATGGAGTAATTTGTGTTTTGTAATAACAGACGTGTTTTTTGAGTTTTAATTATAAATAATATTAAGATTCTTTCAATATTTTGTCTAACTTTTAAAATCATGCAATCACCATTTCGACGCGCTGACTGTACCACAATAATGGTTTGAAATAAGCAACATAATTATGTAATAGGATTCGTAATTATAATACAACCTTCCAAAACTTCATCGCAATTTAATATTTAGAATTTGTGACTATTCTTCTTTACAAAGGGATCTTGTTGTGATATTTTTTGAAATCGCTAAAGCGCCTCATTGAGAGCTAAGCTAAATGAAAAGAGTTTCGTTCAGCTTTGCATGAGATTGCGCGCTGTCGGTCCCAAGTAGCTGTAGCACTGTTTATATGAGTTTAAGGAGAGGAATCGGATGACAAAATTCGATCAAAACTTGTTCATAAACTGCTCTAGATATATAGTTTTAAAACGACTTTGGAACGGATTTTTACTGATTCGCAGTGCAAAATGGTCTAAGTTTGAACGGATGTGGAACTAACTTCTTTTCTCTAAACTTCGATTCCATTGGGACTAGCGCTTTATACACATACATAATTGGGTAGTTGATATAACTGGACCGATCATATCTAAGGTTAGAAACCACCTCGTGGCCACTTTGAATCAAAACACTATGTTAATGAGAATTAAATTAGAGTGGCCACAACAGGTCGTCCCTTAATAACAAACCTCAATAAAAATAATTAATTTAGGAAATAAAAATAATTAATAAATCCTTAGTCCATTAAATTGGGAAATTACTGAAGTCGTCATTGCTGGTATTTGTAATAGAAATCTAACATTTAAAAGCATTTTAATAATTTATATTGATTAATGTCGATCATCTACCCAATTATGCTGATGCTGATACAGAGCTCATGAGACAACTCTTGAAACCCCAGTTATAATCGTATCTTATGACTTATTGTAGATGACGACCTGTTTGGCGCAGGGGCACTTAGCCCGGCTTCTGCGCCAGAGGTCTCGGGCTCGATCCCCGGACAAGACAAATATTTGTGTGCATGAACATGTCTATTTGTCTTGTTCTGGGTGTTTAATATGTATATTAAGTATGTATTTAGAAATAAAAGTATATAAGTATGTTTATCCGTTATCTAGTATCCATAACACAATTTCTTCATGAAACTTAACGTGGGCTAGATAATTGGTGTGATTGTATGCAATTATTTATTATTATCAATTCATTCTCATTGGATACACTCGTATAA
Source organism: Chrysoteuchia culmella (assembly GCA_910589605.1). NCBI lineage: Eukaryota > Metazoa > Arthropoda > Insecta > Lepidoptera > Crambidae > Chrysoteuchia > Chrysoteuchia culmella. Next base: position 18,718,888 of record OU342653.1, read on the forward strand.
TAACTAAAGCACTGATAGAAGTCACGAAGCATTTAAAATATTAAGATAGGTTTCATATACTCGTAAACTTAATTATTGTAAAATCAATATAATATTATACATTTAAAATGTTTCTGAAACTTATTTATCGGGTACCAAGCATACCAACCAAAATTAAATTATTCGCATTTCGAAAAAGAAATTGATTTTAAAATTTTAAGTGTGCAAAATTCGAATTTTCATACAATATGTTTCTGATAATATCTTACAATAAAAATGCACTTTGTTTATCGATCTCAATCATGAAATAATACATTTTTAACTTACAAATATGTACTAAATAATTCACATAAAATATGCATGTATACATGATTTATAGTGATAAATAATGTTATATCTAGCAAAAGGACATTTGGCATTTCCGAAGAAATTATGTCTTCTGACAAATAATAACCCAATTTCGTGTATTACCCATACTATACTAACAACTAGCAACCAATACTTACAAGATAAAATGAAAATTATAATCCCTCAGTCTGATGTCAATATACCTACAAACGCTGGTAACCCCGACTCGCCTCCACAGACTACAATTTAAATAAATGCGTAAACCATAAATACCGTTTCGAGACTAGTCGATAAGATCTTTGGCTATGGTAAGAAAAACTGTCATAACATTTGCTCTATGCCATAAAATATCAACGTAAATAAAATTATTATATGCAATAATATCATTACACTTAAAAGTTACTAATAATAATATTAAAAAATAAACAATGATTTTATTATATTTAAAAACTGTACTTATATTCGCCAAAAGTATCTTAAAGTAAACCTCAGTAATTTATTGATTTGTATAAAAATAATTATAATGATAAAAATACCATGGTTCTATAGTTTACAAAATAAAATTAATCCAGGAAATATGATTATGTAAATATTTTCTTTACAAAATGTAAAGCAATGTACTGTATACAAAATGGTGGCTGAAATGTATACATTTTAAATAATGTACTTTTGAACACTGTTCAGGCCCCATTTCATAACGCGTACAAAATATATACGTCGCGAAAATTATGTATAATATAACTATACTTACAGTCTATATTACACATCTCACTACTTGTAAATCGTGCGCTTCGTATGACATACATACATATACATATATAACATCGTCTACATATTTAAAATTATTAGGAATAATTTGTTTACCTTCACACAAGCACCGATATGTCAAGATGGACTAATAATGAACTATTCCTCTACAGTTATCATTATAACTTTACTAAATTTTTTATATTTTTAGAATATCATTTTTTTACTCTCCTAAGGACAGATGGCAATCATTTTATATTAGGTACATACCTTTAAATTCCATACTGATATTTTACCAAAATGCGAATGCCATTTCTTAATTTTCCTTTTCGTTATTGCGACATACAATCTAGTATTGGTCGCACGTTGGTAAATATCAGCGAATTGATATACATTAGTGATATAGAATTGACCTGAAATAAATTAGGGATTTATCAACTAGAAACTTATTGTCTTATAAAAAATATTCTTATTTTAATACGACAATCTGTGAGAATTTTCGGATGATTTAGACAGGCATAATGACTGAATGAAGAATATTGTTGATAAATAAAAAAGTAATGCCAACAAATGCTTCGCATGAAATCGAACTATTCTATTGATTTTGTATATTGAAAAAAAACAACGATTTAATCTTGCATTATCGAATAATCGCATTTTATAAGAGCAATGTCCGATACAATTTGTAAAACCAAAAACATTCCATAACATTGAATAAAGAACGTAATCTCAAAAGTTTGTGAGAACAACATTTGTCGCAAAATAATAATAGACGAGGTACAGATTTGAAATACTATGTAACATTTCCATATTCTCTTCTCCGTAATATTTTCCACTACTGCCTGTCTAACTCAATTATTGTGTTCAGACGATATGTTCAATTTATTTCGTGCCTATTTCACAGTCTAGGGTGTATGCTAACCAAAAGTTAATGCCGAGCATTATCTTTAGGTAGCTTACGCTAGTACAAAATATCTAGATAGATAGATATTTTGAATACTAACGGGTAGTTATGAAGCCTTAAATGCTGTGAATGAAGGTTTTATTACAACTCCATATTAATTGTAATAACAAAGCCTTATTCGTAAACAGATGACGTGTAATCTTCTGTCACCTCTTTTTATCTCATTCTGTACTATGGAGTATTCTGTACTATCTTTTTATAACTATACCATGAGTATAGCCTGTTTATGAATAAGGACTTTGGCAAAGTAAATTGGTCTAACTTAGAGATGAATATTAAAAAAAAGAAGAGTCAGATTGCAATTAATATGGGTCTTAGATTTCGCATGGCTCATACAAATTGGTGAAGCTCGTTTAAAAATGTTAAATAAAAAATCAGTAAACAATATCTCCGTACATCTAAAATTGACATAGTAAATTGTCAAAATAAAATGTATATCCAAAGGCATACAATAAGCTCACAACACAAATTATTATCTTAAAATAAGGATAGGGGTTTTAAGAATTAATAAAAATAATATTAATATAAAATATACACCTGTGTATAATTATAGGCATATATTGTTGTATGTATACTTTTACAATATTAGCATGTACAGTGACGGTCAAAAGTATTATTACTTATAAAGAAAATAAATACACGAGGTAAAAATATATTTTGAAGTGGGATCAAATCCATGGCACAAATCTTTTGATAAGACGTTTTAATAGATATTTATATACATTGGCTCGAATCTAAAAGAAATTATTTTCAAGACCAATTTTCAATCTCAATTAAAAATGCCGAAATTTTTATGAAAAATTTCAGCAACTGCGAGAAAAAAATCTCCATAAACAAGACTTTGAATAATGAGAGTATGAACGGGGTGTTTGGAACAGTTATATATTTTTTAATACTTTAATTAATATGATAATAAAAAATGCTTAGACGCTCAACGGGTTAAATCGCCTCTACCAGAAAACGTTCTGTATTCTATGGAATTGGTAAGGACTAAAAATTATAATCAGGTAACGTCAAATATAAATAAGAATATGACACGAATCCACGAAAAATGTGGAGAATAAAATATATTTACACTTTTCTCCGTCACTATACAGCTATAAAATAATAAAAAAAACTACAGTGGGAAATAATTTCAAATGGCATTTTACATCTACATACCCTGGTATTGGGGACGAATGCCCAATTTTAAATCTCTTACAGCCTTCATTCTTTTCTTATTGTCCGTACCTCCGACTGCTATGAATCGCCCCGTGCCCACTTACATTTAATTGACACACAATTATTTATAACCTATTACGTTGTAAACCCTACATCTAGCACGATAAGCTGTCTATGACATATATTTCGATTAGATAAAGAATACTATCGTTACTGAAAGAGTTCATGGCAGATAAAGAAAGGTAAATGGAACAGAGTAGACAGCAGGAAAAGTTCTATACACCTTATACGAGTGTAATAAGGTTTATTTTGATACAATTTTTACTTGCTGCTGTCAGTATATTTCACGATCAGTCTTATTGCAGTTTTAACACTCAAAATTAATTTGAATTATTATTAATAATTATTAATATTCTCACTAAGTTTGAACAGGAGTAAATCTTAAGATTTTAAACATAGCAGAGTTTCCGACCAAAAGGAATTTCGATCATAAACTGATTCTTTTTACTTAATTAGAGCTATAAAGATGCGTCCACATTGACTGAATACAATACGTATAAATGGTTAGTAAATTGAATTGAATACAAGTAAAGGCTTTCTTTAAAGCTCATACTTGACATGGACTTTTAAACAGATAAAAACTAATTAGTTGTTCGTTTGGCACGCCTATGTGGACGCATCTTCACACGAAACATTATACTTACACTAAGACTACAGCTTTACTTTTAGCTCAAGCTTAGGCTCACACAAATGTGATTTTTGCTATTAAAACTTACTATCTCGCTAGTATGGTTCTACTAAGGAACCATTGCAAGAGATGTGATTCGTCGATGAGTTTGTTCGTAGACAAGCATAGCATCAATTTAGCTTGTAGAACATTTCCTAATAAGGTAATAAGACTCAGGAGATTTTCCCTTAAAACTATGTGGATAATCGTAATGGCCTTTTATACAGTTTTCTCGCCCAGTCGGATTTATCCAACAAACTTACACTATTTCTTATTTTCCTCGAAATTAAAAACTAATGTAGGTTATGTGTAAAACATAACATTCAAACACAGGTTCTCCTGTCAGGATAATATGACAGGAGTAAATAAACGACAAGTAGTTGTCGGGTAAATCTGCCTTTGGAGGTTAAAGGGTTAAAAACCAGCCTTATCCACTTTAAGTTTTTTGTTCTAGCTACTTACAACGCTCCGATCTCTGGATAGACGTGTGGTATACCGGCACTGGTCTCTCTGTACTGAAGCGGGTCGGCTCTGAACTCGACGGCTTGCAGTGCCATATGACCGTAGATTTTGGCGAAGCGATCTATGCAGGCAGACCGCTGAGACATGTGACGGGCGTCGGCTGATAGCATCTCTGTGTTGGTGCATTCGGGGCATTTGAACTTTTTCCGAGGAGTCACCTGAAAACGGAGAGAGGGTTTTTGATGAAAGATTGGACGTCAGATTATCAGCAACAATAAGTTGTAAGAAACTGATGGGGTTACATCTATAAATGAATTTGTTGTATTTGCTGAACTCCTCCGCCACAGTTAAAGCCGAAACGGCTTTTGTGGCGGTGTGTAAATTAAATATCATGTATTTTGTAATACTTTTGGTCAATAAATGAAAAAAAAAAACGCTCATGGCGGCGGTTGACAGACTGATCGTGTTCGATCACGTTTGTTATGCAACGTTCGGTCCGGTCAGGTGTCATATGGGTGACCGTAAAAAGTAGCATTACAATTGAGCGCTTCCGTGTTTCGGAGGGCACGTTAAACCGTCGGTTCCGGCTGTTGTCATCTGATAACAGTCGTTAAGCCAAGTCAGAGGCCTTATAGGCGGCTTGATAAACTCTGACACCAGAGGTGGCCACTAATCCTCATACGATATGAGAGAGATCTAAAAGTATGAGCGATTGTCATAAAAAGTGTGGAAGTGGAAAAAGTTTCCAACATCCACCGAATGTTGGAAACTGTTTCCAAAACGTGTTGCTGACAAAAATTGCCATAGTGGATACGCAGCTTTACAATAAGATAAGATAAAATATTGAGGAGCCCGTGGCGCAGTGGTTCGCGCGCTCGGACTGCGATTGTTGAGATTAAGCAACTTTCGCAATGGTCGGTCACGGTATGGGTGACCATAAATTTACTATCTCGAGCTCCTCCGTGCTTCGGAAGGCACGTTAAGCCGTTGGTCCCGGCTGCATTTGCAGTTGTTAAAACCCACCAATCCACATTGGGCCCGCGTGGTGGGGCATGGCCCGTTCTCCTTAAGCCAGTGCCCAGCAGTGATAACATTAAAAATGGCTGATGACGAAAATAAAATAATTCGTTATTGAGTACAAACACATAAATCAAATACATAGACACCGTGACCCGTGGTACAGGTAGATTAACAAGTTAATTTTAGTGATTTCAAAAGTGAGGTCTAATTAAAGTTATTCTATTACTACGTAAAATTTAATTAAAATTACAAAGAGATTTTCTGTTGCTTCATAATCAAGAACTTTCAGATTACTCAAAATAATATTTTTAAAACATGTTATTATTTTACTTAGCAATTTCTTTTACATTACGGTTAAGTTTATTATTAAGCAAAGGTGTGTAGTAGTCATGGCTTTTCATTACAAATACGGTTCTACATTTAGGCAGTGGTACTTTGCATACACGTCTATTAAGTAGATTAAAAAGGGAACAGTGTAACGGTGGTATCTTCCCAGAGACTGGTAAATAAATAATTTTGAACTGAAAGCACGACACAGATCTTAAACAAATCTTCAGTGGGGTAGCGGAAGGGTAAACCCATCAATACCTTCAGAACTGCACGTTTAGTACGCTCAATCTCAATAGGAAAAGTCTTCGTTGTCGTGCCCCAAGCACAGATACAATATAACAGTATAATTTCAGGCGGGGACTTTATGGACTTTATGGACGTAGGTTAAACAGAGTATATCAGGTGGAGCAACACCTCGGAAATTAAAAAAAAACGTAGATTAACTTTCTATTTCTCTTAGCACTTGCGGTTATCTGAGGGGCCCAGCTAAGATTCTCGTCCACTATGACACCTAAGTATTTGATATTATGAACCCGCGTTAGAAAATTACAGGAGCAAGGAGCTGTAACGCAAGAATTTCTATTATGCAACTGAAGCTTGAAGTTCCTAGGAGAAGTACGATCCGAATTGAACTGAATCAAATGTAATTTGTTTTAGTGGTGTTAAAGTTCAGAAGACTGTCCTCTAGCCAGGCTACAACCCTACTCATTCCGGCTTCCGCAAGTAAACGGGTTTGATTCCAATCTGGCCCATGGAAGAGAAGGACAGTATCATCAGCAAACATGAAGATATCACTTGCACTTGCTATGCCAAGATTACAGATTTGATTTAAATAAAAATAATGTCGGCCCTAAAGTGCTACCTTGCGGTACGCCAAAAACGCAATCTGCATCATTACTCACGTGCTCATTGATTCTGATCGTCTGAGACTTGCCCCCTAGATAAGAATGAAACCAGGATAAAGGGACTCCTCTAACGCCCAGATGTTCAATACGTTTTGAAAGGATGGGAATTGACACGGTGTCAAATACCTTTTGTAAATATGTACGCAGCTTAGATGTTAGCGCATGTACAGCATCCTCCGTGGATTTACCTAGCCTAAAACCAAACTGTCGCGGACTGTTCTTCTTCAGATAATCCATCAACCGTTTGTTTACATTTTTTCATAAATTTTAGAAAACGTCGATAACAGAGAAATCGGCCTATAATTAGTTGAAAGCATTTTTAAACCAGTTTTATAAACGGGTGTAACAATAGCTTGTTTAAAGCCTTCTTTTTTGTGAACGACGGGGAGACTCTTAGCCGTCATCATACCTGATGTTAAGTATTGATAAGGCTGACGACGGAAGCGAGCCTCTCACGGAGTCCTCAGCCACTGAGGAACTGCCGGAACACAACAATGCTGAAAACATTGTTGTTATGGCGTCAGACTTAGATAAGATGGTGGTAGCTAGCCAGGCGGACTTACAACAAGTCCTACCTCGAACCAACCAAATACAATATGTACCCCCGCTGGGAATCGAACCTGGGACCCCTGGTGACTGGGGACCGATACCGGTGGTTGTACCACTAGACAGACAGGAGGCTTCGGGAAAAAATCCAGTGTCAAGATTTATTATATGTGTTACCGGTTGCAGAATATACGGGCATGCCTTTTAATATTGATAAATTTAGTTGTAATGTTATCCCCCCCCCCCAGATGCACAATAATAATACTCGTAGTTAGTTATATTAGTAAATAGTTGTGAGATAATACCACAGAATACCAAATAGATAATACTAACTGTTATGAAAGAAAGTATTCTAATAAACAAGCGAAAAGTGATGTCTGTGCGTTCATTGTTGCGAGTGCAAATAAAGATAAGGGTATCCGACTAGTGTTCACGCAAAGTGCGATAACCTGGGCTAGCGGCACCTTATCATAAGTAAAGCTGTCAAGGTTTTCATATAGTCATATATGTCCCTGCAATTACGAACTCTTGCGTCAAAGTTAATTACCATAATAGAGGGATTACGGTATTTGGAAAATTTACTATCAATCACAATCAAATTTTATAAATGAGACTCATGATTGCGACAACCCTCTTGAATATATATTTAAAGTAAGTTGACCACTGTTTACTTTTAGCAAATTTTAGTAGGGCTCCAAATTGTTTTGTTTTAGTAATAATGTTGCCGTAATTAATCTGAAAGTTCAGGTTGTATTTTTGACATTAATCTCCGTTGTGAAATAAGCTGTATGCAAATACTAGGTATATTTTTTATGTACTAAACGTTGATGAAATAATCCTTACAAATGAAATGTTCTGAAACTTTCGTGAAAGGAATTAGAGACAGTAAAAAAGTTATCCTGTCAAATAGGTAGGTAATTTCACAGTTTATAATACACACAGATTTTCAAAGTTTTTCACATGATATATAGACATAGATTTCTTGATGTACTATATCATGTTCTATGTATGTACTATCTCATGTTACCTACGGTCGGTGGTCATTAGAGGGTGCTAGTCATACATTAACAATATGAATTAGTTCCTTATGTAATGTTCAAAGATGATCTTTATTAGAAGTTTAGTCAGTGCCAGCCAAAGCAAAAAAGACTAAAGTATAGAAGTACACTGGCACAGACTGCAAAACGGTTAATTTTTTGTTTAAAATTTTCATTTCCGCCAATCTCTGCCATGCCAATATCCCCAACACACGTTAAGGAACATACCTTGATAGGCGGTTTCTTGGTGACGTTGACGACGAGGAAGTTCATTGCGATATCCTCACAGTTGAAGTTATCGTCCACCCAGCGGAGGATTTCGGCCGGCATCTTGTGCGTGTAGTACCACGATCAGATCTTGTGTCATTTGTGTCAAGTCAATGTCCCTACCACACGTGATAAAACAACCTTGATGGGAGGTTTCCTGGTGACGTTGGCAACGAGGAAGTTCATCGCGATATCCTCACAGTTGAAAGTTGTCGTCCATCCAGCGGCGAATCTCAGCAGGCATCTTGTGCGTGTAGTACCACGATCAGATCTTGTGTCATTTGTGTCAAGACAATGTCCCTAACACACGTTATAAAACATACCTTGATGGGAGGTTTCCTGGTGACGTTGGCAACGAGGAAGTTCATCGCGATGTCCTCACAGTTGAAGTTGTCGTCCACCCAGCGGCGGATCTCGGCCGGCATCTTGTGTGTGTAGTACCACGACCAGATCTTGTGGTGGAACGCTGCGCCGGTTAACACCTACAAGAATAATAATAATCTTTATTTATTTATTTAGGCTGAGAGGACAATATCTCAATAACTAATAATTTTATAACACGAAAAATCTACTTTTGTCTATATCGTTCAGACGGGACAGACGGGCTGGATCTGTGGACCTACCATGAGTTTTTTCCGTTTACTGTACAGTAAAAGGAAAGAAAAACTCACGGTAGGCCCAATGGAGACAAGATATTTTTTTTTTATATTTTTTATAAGCATGTAGTAAAAGCAAAAATAAATATCCTGTTATCGACATCTTTTCTAACGTTTGCACTGTAGATAGAATACAAAAATAATTATTTTTGTGTTCTAAACTCATTTGCGCAAAACACAGAAGCTGACTATTTGACGATTCTTTCGACGATTTTTAATTCTTGACGTTGTTATGGCAACGTGCCTTTTCAGTGCTAAATGTGTGATGCATTTTTAACCTCTTATGTTCTGTGTTTGGTTAGTACCAGCCATGGGAGTACCATACATGGTATGGGAACCACGCGGTCTAGGTAGTACAGATGATATATCCCGATAAAATATCTGTATTGAAAATTTCTAAACAACCAAACTTTAAAAGCCATCCTACAGTACAATTCAACCGATTGGAAGTATTGTGACGCAGGCATGGCACTAGTGGTACTAAATGATAACTCGCTTATTGATATAGCTTTCTATTTTTCGTTTTCAATTAATTATCACATTTTTTTAAATATATTTTTATGACAAGGCGACCGTCCATATCTACGGATGACGAGCCTCCGTTTCTTAATTTTATTACAAATAAAACCAGCCAGCAACGGCTGTGTGTCGGCCTGTTTGCAGTCCGAAAACATATACGATCTCTACAGTATCATGGCATATACAATTGCCCCTTACTAATACCTATTAAGAATAGAGGCTCTGACCCTAATGCATCGTTGGCCGCACCTAAATTGTCTTCTAATGAGCTCAACAAGTGGAACCCCATTTCTATTCTTAAATGTAAATGCGTCCACGCACAGAATCTGCCTTAAATCAATCGAATCAAGGCCAGTTCACTCAAATATGGGGCAAACGCATCTACTTGTTCTCGTTTTATAAACAATACCAATTTTAGACGCCTCTACGTCAAATCTACAACGCGGTAGGTACACAAAGCTCAGAAAGGAAATACTATTTAGCCTCAAAATTTTAGATTTTAATGCTCACATACTTCACATAGTTATAGTTAATACTAATACTTGTCGCTTAATATATAGATTTACTGATTTCAAGTGTGAGTTCATATTCTATTAGTGCGATCCAAATCAGAGTTCGTAGTAAATGGGCACTGGAATTCACCGAGTCGACATTTAAATATTACCTCGGGTAATAAGATTGTACTTTTAATTAGATATTTAATGGTATGTCACCACATCAGTTAAGTATGTAGGTAGGTATTAAGTAAAGTAGGTAAGCATTTGCGACTATATAGAATTATGGAGCATACACAAAATAACTTTGGCTCTCATAAATTCCAATTCAATAATTTTGCATGAAAAAAAGCTTTTCATAGCTTTACATTTCCAGAACTTAGATGATTGATTGTAGAGGCAAAAAAGAATCATCCGATTGTTCTGTTATTGGAAAATGGACAAAGCCCTCTCTCCAAATTTTATGTTTGTGCAAACTACGATACTGGAACACGACTGATTAATTGGATCGATGTTCTACGATAGCCAAAACATGGAAAGAAAAACTAGAAGCTAGCCGTGTTTTGGAGACATATATACCAGCAATGAAGGAAATATGAAGGACTAAATTCGTTTATTTGTTTCTTTCATAATATTGTCAAAGGAACGGAACAAAGGAATATGTTAGATACTACGCAAAAGGAATATAGGTATTGGAACGACATCTGTTTTACCAAATATTTAAAAAAAAACAGACAATAGCAATCGTGTCGAGAAAATAATAAATGTATAACAATCGATATCATATGGATTAAGTTCGACCTTAGGAAAGCATTTATCTTGTCTGTGTGTGTTTTTGTTTTGTCTAGTTCCATAGCAACGAACTAGGTAGTTTCTACATTTTCCGGAATCTGGTAGTTGATTTTCTGACTCTGTTGCTAACAGATTTTGATTGAAATTGACATAATGTTGCAGTTACATTGTAAAATAGTTGTCACAGATTTTTTCTAAAGCAGCAATGTGACTGCAGTTTCAATCAAAAGTTTATAGAAACAAGTTACTAAATTAGGAAGCTGTTGTCATAGATGCACTAAAGCAACTAGGGGTATTTAGTCCACAATATCATATCCTTTATTTAGTCGTAACATTTTTCGTAGCTTTTAATTAGTCCTAAAATTTTTCATATCGTTTATTTAGCTCTAAAACTTTTTATGTCCTTTATTTAGTCCTATAAATTTCCATACCTTTTGTTTAGTCCTAAAACTTTCATATCCTTTATTTAGTACTAAAATTTTTCATATCCTTTATTTAGGCCAAAAATTTTTCAAATCCATTATTTAGTAAAAAAAAATCATATCCTTTATTTAGATTAAAATTTATTATCTACACTGGAAAGCTAGCTGACACGTTTTATGTACTTCTATCACTCCCAGTCCAGTATAAAATCCATTCTCAATATATATAAAAAAAGTTTCTTACCATTGAAATCTGATTGGTCCACTCGCTGTGGTAACGCCAGGAATTAGTGGTGTTGTCCCAGACGTGTAACCTGGACGGAAACCCCACTATCCTGTCGGGGAACTCGCGCCACACGTCGAAACTACAACCAAATATTATAACGTTTAGATATCGTTAATGCCTTTTCACATGACACGGTTTGCGCTGTAGTCCAGTGAAAAGACGAGAATTTACTTACATTCGGTCGGTAGAACTACCGAACCGTTGTAAGTAAACACCCCTATTTGATCTCTATTCATTAGAATTCGGTCGTGGTACTTATTAATACTTACTGATTAATCGACGAACCCGGGGGCGCCCTGTGGTACAGAGTACAGGCCATGCCTTGTGCCTACTGAGGCAGGACAGTAATCGTGGGTTCAATCCCTATCCGAGAGAAATATTCATGTGTGGAATGTTTATTATTTCGTGACTGGGTGTTATATTGCTAATAACTTGGTATGGTATGTAACACAAGTGCTGAAGCTACGTAGGTACTTAATCATATCAAATATGTGTGATTTGTCCGATATGGTTATTTTCGCTGACGAACATATCAAACGTTTGCATCTTTACAAAAATACTTTGACAATGAATGTCAACAAAGTTTACCACGTTACCATCAGCTGTTTTATGTAATTAATATTAGTACTTAATACTTATTCAAGACACAACTACGCACTGCGTATAGCGTCATCTCGCTTAGTATATTACGTTGATATTAGGTACTGTATAAGATAATCACGCCCACTTTTAAAATGTATTTATCTATGACTTAATCTTAATCACTTCCAAAAACCAAAATTAAAAATTAGCTACCCTAATGTTTTGGGAAAACAGGTCTCAAGGTGCACCCCTGAGGCACTACGTCATAGTAAGGACTCTTGTTCTCGCGACGCTCGCGCTACAAAACCGTGCGTGACTATGACAGTCTATGTTCCTAAATGTGCGTTCAGATTGTTCTTTGTCCGTATAGTATCTCTCCTATCTTACACTCCGATTGCATGTCGGTTTTTCACCCTGTTAAAAGGAAATGAACGTGCGATGATCAGAGGTACGGTACGGACAAAAGAACATATCTGGACGCACCTTTAGATATGCCACGCGCTCGTTACGTTACACCAAAAGAACCGTGCTCTCAACCATAACCATACCTTACGTTCATTGTATGTGAATGAATGAATACTATGAATATAAATAATTTATCGTGTGCAAATTAATTCACATTAAATTATGGATGAGTAAGTTATTATTTAAAACGATTTACTAAACGACCATAACTTATAAAAGTAATGTAGCAATTAGAATATGTTTTGCTATTATTGAAGTTATATTTTCCATAATGGAAAAAAAGGTGTATAAAGTACAGCCCCTAAAAAGCATCCTTGAGGAACGCCTCCAACTCAAAGGCGCTTGAATGAAACTGTGCCGCTCTCGAGACTGTCTGTAGTCTGTAAAAGATGCAATGTTAGCCCCGTTGTTTCACACACATAAAAGGGCTCCTAGAGAATATTAAACAGAAAACTGTTATTAACGTTATCATTATCACACAAAGGATGGGTAATTAGTTTTTAATGAGGCTTTCAATACCGTTATATTTTAGAAGTATAGATCACTTAAGACTTAAAATTCTAAAATGTGACGAAGCTTGTGATTTTAATACTTATTTTGGCAACAATTATTTTACAAACATAGTTGTGACATTGCTATTACTTTAATTTATCACCAAAATGGACTAAATTTTCAACGTTGAGTTCAGCCATAAAGTCAACATGGCTAGAGGGTCATCCATCTAAATTGGTTCCGCAGCATAAGTTGTGACACAATGAATAAATATAGCAACATGAAACAATCAGTGAAATCGTAACGTGCGTGACAAAAGCATACGAGCACGATGTATATGCTTGTTTTTCATTTGAATGCGCGTCATTAGGCCAACATTAACTCTAGCAGATAAACCATTCTGTCTGTACTATCGAACTATTTTCTACGACTTTCAAATGAAATGTAACACACCTAATATTTGCATACTTGAATTGAAAACAATTTAAGGCATTTGTTTTGACGTGAATCTCATTGGCTATGGCGATGAATGAAAATTATGTGACCGAGAATAAAATCGTAAGAGTGGTTTGAGTTGGATTTTATATTAAGCCCATAAATAAATATTAACGAACAAAGCTATAACTTCATAATCAATGTAACATATGCAAAAAAGCCGTCCTGTCCCATGTAATGTAATAAACAAAAAACAGTATTAACTTTTATACGCATGGTGGTTCCACATGTTAGGTTTTAAACGAACTCAAATTACTTGTCTAAGTTGTCTATCTGTAAGTAAGTATAGTTAATAAGGGTAACGAAAAATACGTTTCAATTTACTACAATTATCCAATTTGTATTCGTGGAACAATAAGTATATACAGAATTACAGACTCCATATTTCGAAAGTGTTCAAATATTCACTAGAAGCAGATTAAAAAATAGCGCGTCTAACCAAAGAATATCTATAATTGCAAACTAATTAACATTCTATTAACGCGTCCCAGAGTAATAGAATAATATATCGTGGGTGTGAATATAAAATATTCACGCTGAAATTACCGGAAATTTGGAGAGTGAAATATAATGATTTTAATAAAAGATAAATCAAAATGGATAATGATAACACTTTTACACGGAGAAAACAAAATTTCATATCCTCTTACCACAGTTGTGATATGATAAGACAAATCCTAACATTTTGCTTAATAATTGGTAATTAAACACACATTGCCTTTCCCTCATTTTTTATGTTATAAACACACACCCTTCGAACTGAGCTATTAATAGCAACAAGTATAGCAAACACATGAACCCCCGTAGCAATTAATAGGAAATGAGTATCATATTAAACAGTATTTGCTTGTGGTTGATGAAGAAGCGACCGATCGCTATTTATGGATTCGTGGAAAAATAATGTAGAGAAATATGTAAGTAGATATAACTTAGATATAACGAGACTTAAGTCTCGGTAGCTCAGCGGTTAGAGCATTGGACCGGATTTCCAAAGGTCGCGGGTTCGATTCCCGTCTGAGAATTCACTTGTGGCCGAGTTAATTTTTTTCAATATTTTTCTATTGAAAATTTACCATAAGTATAAAAATAGCATTCCAAAATGCAAAAATTACAAAATCATAAAATATGTAAGTGTCAAACAGACCAACAGACAACTTCGTGGTTATGAATGTTGAATCAATTCGACACACAGTTTCAATCCCTTGTCGATAAAAAAATAAATCTGAAAATTCAATTTTAAACTGTTTACCAATATACTAATTACAGAGACGCGTTACTAACGCCAGGCCCAGTGACGGTAGCATTTAATTACACATGCCCGCAACAAAACTTGGGCAAGTTCTCAAAACTAGCGGGCCGGTCCCAATAGTTCGGTGGAAAAGTTATTGTTTTCTCCGAGCGGGCTGACGTCTGGATCTCGGGACTTAAGGACTTAATTTCCGATAGGGGTTCGGGATTTCACCGTCCGAGAGGATTACTCTTGGAAATGCTCTCGAATATTTTATTGTTTGCTCACAAAAGGTACGCCATATTTCTCGAGTAATAGAGGGCTTCCCAAATTAATTAGAAGGCATTTACCGATTGAAAACGTGAAATGTTTTTCTAATGTTCGAGATGTTTTTGCTACTTTCAGTAAGTGTGGGGAGAAATTTTTATTATGATTAATAAAGACTGGTCAAAGTTACAGGTGATAGAACATTGTTACTTCCATTTGTTAAGGTTTAGGTTTTAGTAATTTTCTCATAAACATTTTGAACCTTTTGTTCTATAAGTAAGCTGTTATGTGAGTGTAATGTGACATGGAGAATGTTAATGGCTGCTATATATTTCTAGAACAGCCGGGGCAAACGGCTCGAGGTACGTTACAAGCACGAAGGAGATTCGTAATTGATATAGCCGACCCGAACAGTACCCCTGTTGCAGTATTAGGAACAACATAAAGGAACATATCAACCATACCAGGAAGCTTCAGTCCGGGAATAATGCCACAGTTTTTAGAAACCTACATTGCATGCATGGTTGATTCAGATGATGCCCTTAACCATTGAAAAAGAGAGTCCAGATAAAAATACGTTCGCAATCCATCGTAATGCAATGACAAAAATGACATTAAGTAATAATTAATACACTTTCAACACTTGAACATAACTTTCATATAAGGCCTAAAAAGTAATTAAAGGTTCATTGATTTTCAATATCACAGAGCAATGTTTACCACAGTTTTTGGCGTTGCGTAAATATTCGTAAACTGGCGAGTGTGAAACTCGCGAGTACGCGCGAGGTCACACCTTCCGATTTTAACTATTTATTTTTTTGTCGTCAACTCGCGCGCTTCTCTGTTGTACTACAGTAAAATAAAAACGTAGCCCTCTGTACCTAAATAAGCGAGTTGACGACAAAAAAAAATTTAATCAGGTGCCAACTCGCGTAGGTTTTACACTCGCCAGTTGTCGAATAAGTCTAAAATGTAGTCATTAAAGTTAATAGGAAGTAAACTGAGACTTGACAGCAAAGCAAGTTGCCAAGTCTAATAATCACACATCATCATCAACGAAAAGAAAGCAACCGTTTAAATTTTTATAAAAAAAAATATAAGTTTTTTTTGCTTATGATATTTTTTTAATAGAAAAGTTTTTTTGGCATCATAATAACTTATACAACCTTTGTTAACTGAATATTCGCAGCATAGTTTAATTAATAAAGCCAGCTTTAAGTAGGTAAATAAAGTTTGACTAGGTCACGCTAACTTTTACTGTCATGATGTCAAAAACTTCAGGAACTCAACTTCGTAACAAAATCTACAAATTAATAAGTTCATAAGCGTTTTGTGCTTAGAATGAATTTATAAGCAGATATACGCTGCACGTTTGGAAAGGAATAATTATCAACCTGCCATGACTATGACAAATAAAGTGATATTCTTAATTTGATTAATAATAATAGGTACTTGCATATTAAATTATCACGGGTTTTGCAGTTAGGAATTTTAAATATATTTTTTTATTTGCCGTATTGTATGTACAATCGGGGAACTTCCCGGTTGACTAGTAGGGCTTTTTCGGGAAACGTTTTCTCAGAAAATTAAGGAAACCTCTGTACCTAAATAAGCGAGTTGACGACAAAAAAAAAACAGGTGCCAACTCGCGTAGGTTTTACACTCGCCAGTTGTCGAATAAGTCTAAAAATGTAGCCATTCAAGTTAATAGGAAGTAAACAGTTTAATATAGTTGTGATGTAAACAATCTGTATATCTATAACTTTGTAAAATAAAGCTCCCTAAAAAGCTTTACTGGTCAACCGGCGGAGCTATTATTAACTAAAAATTTGCAATTATCACGCAGATATCGCGCGATCGCTGCGGATAGTCAAAATAAAATGGTAATACTTATGTGATTACTGGCTCATCGCTCGCTGATGGCACCAAGGTGCGAGAGTGAGACACCGTGTGTTGCTATGACGCTGGCGCCAAAAACAATTTGGTAGCAATAACAGGAACTAAATGAATGGACATTGTAGTTCATCGTATGTTCGATGACGATGATGTTGACCCCAATAAATGAAAAAAAAAAAAAAAAAAAAAGCCGCACTGTTGATACATGACGTAAAGCAATTATCGCGCAATTTCTGCTGTCGCGTTGCTGTTGCAAAGATAGGTTATTACCTATCTTTGCAACAGCAATTGTACCTATAAGGCCGGCGATTGTACCTATAAGGCCGGCGGAAAAAATATGGATGTTGAGATCAACATACATATTTTTTTCGCCGGCCTTATAGGTTCGATAACCCAAATGGGTTATCGAACCTTTTTGTTGGTATATTTTTACTAATGAACGTTATCAAAAGGTCAGATTAAAAATTGTAACGACCAGAATCAATTAATGATATCCACTAACTGATATTTTTGGAAGTTCACAAAATAATGAGGCCGGTTAAAATATTAAATTGGTAACTAAAAGAGAAACCGTTATCATGTAAACTGAAAACTTTAATGGCCGTAATTCTATTCTTCTGTTCGTGCAAATAATGATTAAATTTAATTGCCACATTAAAATATTTTGACTAACTCGGTACTTTATAATCGCCCATCGAGTTACTGTCATAAAATACAACATGCTAATTTTACAGGTTCATAGAGAAAGGAACGTGCAATTCTATCCTACTAAAAATATAAATGCGAAAGTATGTCAATTTGTTTGTACCTCTTTCACGCATAAACTACGAACGGATCTGGATGAAATTTGGTATGTAGGGACTTCAAGTAGTGGACCAACACATAAGCTACTTCTTATCCCGATATTTCCACGGGAACGAGAACCACGCGAGTGAAACCGCGGGCGGCCGCTAGTGTTTTATTAATATTCGATGTCATTCATTCATTACCTATCAAATAATTACAGAAAAACATTTTTCAATAATTAATAGCAGTCTTTTGTCTTGATATCACTTGATGGAGATATTATTGAAACCTATTCCAATAAGTACAAGAAAAGAAAAAGCTAACTGTTTATGTTCATTATAATGAATTCATGACCATTTGCGGAACGAGAAGTTTGTATAGCTGTGTGTCGGCTGAGAATAGCACTACCCCCTCTCATCCCGTGGGTGTCGTAAAATGCGACTAAGGGAATCCTTCAGGAGATGGGCAACAGCGTCTCCTACATACTTGGCCATACTGGGATCACCAACCCGCCAGCCAAGCGTGGCGACTATGTCAACCCCTCCCCCCTTTTTGGGGGAGGCCTTTACCCAGCAGTGGGTGTTATATGGCTGAGACGACGAAATTTGTATGTAGGTAAGCACGTAAATAACTTATTATCTGTTACGTTTCCAAACAGCATCAAATACGGCTTTATTATTGTACTGAATAATTTATTCGTCTATACCCGGATAGTATGTGTAAGTAATTATTAATAGATTCTACAATGCAAGTACGGAAAGTTAGTCCAAAGCACCGGATTTAATAAGCAAGATTTTACATAATAAAGGGAAGAAATAATACAAAACCTAACCAAGTTTGGTCTTTATTCGACTCTGTCTCATAATTTAAGCTATTGAAATCTCCGTTTAGTACTTACGTATTACTGCATAAGTAATTTGAAGTAATTAATTACTTATTGTCGTTGAAACAATGTTTCGATAAAACATATGTTTTGTACTCTCGTGGTCGTGAGTGATCGTATTATGCCAAAATGACTTAGTTAGATATAGGTACCTACGTGTTTGTTCCAGTCGGCGAGGTAAAAAATACGGGAATTGTGTTTTATAAACTGAGCAAAAATCAATTTTTTTTTATGAATGACGGGGAGCCTTCGTCATACCTGATGTTAAGTATTGATAAGTCTGAAAGATGGAAGCGAGTCTCTCCCGGAATCCTCAGCCACTGAGGAACTGGCTATCTTATCTCGAACTGCCGGAACACAACAATGCTGAAAACATTGTTGTTATGGCGTCAGGCTTAGATAAGATGGTGGTAGCTAGCCAGGCGGACTAACAACAAGTCCTACCACCAACCAAACCGAATACAATATGAACCCCCGCTGGGAATCGAACCCGGGACCCCTGGGTCTGATACCGGTGGTTGTACCACTAGACCACAGAGGCGGTTTAAACTTATGTACCTATGCAATTATGGCCGCCCCGGTCTAGAATTTATGTATGAAATGAGGTATTTTCAAGTTTTGTGGCTGTATATAATTTTTAACATTATAAAAATATTCGATACAAGGAAGTATAGTCGGGGAACGTCCCGGTTGACCAGTAACGATTTTAGAGAACTTTATTTTAAAAAGTAATAGATTTATAGAAAAACTTTTATATCACAAATAGTACATTAATAGGTTTTTCATTTGAATAATAAATTATTTAAATTATTTATTTAAATAATTTATTATTCAAATGAATAAAGATGTTTCTTTCGAATGCGAGGATATTTCTCTCATTGATGAAACGACGGTGGCCAACACCGTAGAAAAAGGTGAATATACTAGAGAATTTCAACGTGTTCTCGTAGGTCTCTGTAGCATAATTGGTCAGTGCATTGGGCCGGTTTCCCAAGGATGCGGGTTCGAGTCCCGTCAGGGCGACATGAGACAAGTTGCTTTTTTCTAGTATATTTACTTGATTAAAAATTATCACATAAAAATAGCCTTGTAAAATGCAAAATTAAAAAGTTGTAAGATAAAGAAGATCATTGTTGCAATTGCAAAACACACAGGCAGGTACTGCAGTGAAAATAGTTTAGCAGAATGACATCACAAAAGAATACTGACATTGCCCTATACCTACCTATCATAATCGCGTATTCTAACTATGGGTGTATGTATACGCAGACTTTCCCGCTTGTAATCGATTGGTCTACTTTCAGGTGTCTCTTATCCAACAAAGCGGGGTGAACAGGAAGAGATCGCTTAGAAGAGGCCACTTAACCTAATCTTATATCTATGCCTTCGAGAAATCAGTCTAAAATGTCCGATCGATAATTTATTCTTCGTCACAAAGTTTCTAAGAAATAAGCTACAAGAAAATCAATCTGTATTCTGTACTTCAAAACACCGATTATCTAGCTAGATAGCAGCTGGTCCAAGGTAAATATCATTTAGATTTTCTTAATTTCTGAATACAAGCAAATAGACATAATAAAAAGACCCGAACAAGATAAATAGACTTGTTCATTAGCCAAATAAATATTCACGCAAATATTTACAACGTGTAGGAATCAGACCCATGATCTCCAAATAGAAGTCAGGTATATTCCAACCACTCCGCCATTGCCACATGCTTGACAAAATTGTACCTGCTCACTGATATTTTAATAATAAAACACTGATCTTTATTAGAGAATTGAAATAAAACAACTTTTACGGATATCAAACGCGCTATATTTTCACGAACTAAGTTGTAATTGTCCGTATTTTTAGGTTTTTAGGGGTTTTTTGATTTTCCCGACGTTTCGGCACCTTTACAGCTGCCGTGGTCACGGGATGACTGTCATCCCGTGACCACGGCAGCTGTAAAGGTGCTGTAAAGGCTTTCCAATTGATTTTTGTGTCAAAGTTAACTGCGGCATAATTAAGAATACCTAGTTTAATAGTAGTTAAGCACAATTAATTCTACTAACAAAATGAACTAACTAAATTCCCACTTTTGTTACAATATTCTGAATTATGTTTTATAGTGCTACTTTATTGCCGATACGGTAGATACCGATACCTTTTACTGGTTGACTGGTAGAGAATGCCTGACGGCATTAAGTCCGCCATTTGCTGTATTTCTTTTATATTGCAATAAAGAATAGATAAACAAAAAAAAATATTAACGCATTTCAAGATAAGGGAGCGCATTCTCAATCAGTTGCGTTTGCGTACCGCACTGAATCAAACTGTAATGTGATTATATTTATAGGATAAAAAAGAACTGTCATGCAAGTAGAAAAAATATTTTGTACAGTTTACAAGGAAGTATAATAATGAATAACTTTCTATAATTATCGCGTTTACTGTTCATTTTAAATAAAACAACTTTTACGAATAAGAATGCACTGTTTTTGTTCATTTAAATATATATACACTCATTTGCAAAAAAAACGGGCGGTTTTGATTTTCATTCATCTTTAAAAAGATACAATACCAAAAAGGTTTCAATGGTTTGTACACGTTACTGGCCGGTTCTAAAAATGCTGTGGTATTTAAAAAAGTACGTTCTAAATTCAAATTTTCATTTGATGCTCATTTTTACAGAAAACCCCTTTTTATCCTACATTTTTGGCGCGAAGTTCCAGAAGTTAACATCGACTTTCATAACTTTTATTCAATTTTTATCGAATAATTTCATATCCTTGACTGTCAAAGCTTTATTTATTGCTGTTTGGCTGTATCAAAAATGGTAGATAAAGTGGTAAAAGCTACCAAAATTATCGCGCTGCTTGAAGAGGGTTGCAGCCAATGTTTCGTGGCTAGGAGGCTAAATGTTAGTCGCTCGACAGTCCAAAGGACCTGGCAGCGATATCAGGAGACTGGTTCCGTCGAGAGAAGGCCTGGTTCTGGAAGAAAACCATGTACCCAACCACGGGATGATCGTTTTCTTGTGAGTCGCGCATTGAGAAATCGCAAATCTTCGTATGTGGATCTTAAGAACAACCTCCAAGAAGTAAGAGATGTGCATATTAGTCTATGGACGGTCAGGAGGAGGCTTCTCGCTGCTAATATACGCAGTCACCGCCCGGCCCGCGGCCCCAAATTACTCCGTGAGCACAGAGTTCACAGGCTTAGGTTCGCTAGAAATTGTGAATCATGGACTCAAGAAGATTGGAATAGGGTTTTGTTCTCTGATGAAGCCAGGATATCTCTGTTCGGTGAAGATCGACGTCGGCGAGTGCTAAGAAGACAAGGAGAACGCTTTGCAGAGGCATGTTTAGAAGAAATCACACCTTATGGTGGGGGCTCTGTTATGTTTTGGGCAGGAATAAATTCAATGGATCGTACAGAGTTAGTCTTCATTGAAAACGGCTCACTGACTGGGCATCGATACATAACGGAAGTTCTAATTCCTCATGCACAACCCGCATTGGCCGCTCTAGGTGAAGACTCGATTTTTATGGACGACAATGCTCGCGCCTACCGATCCCGCGATGTTAATGCGTATGTGCAAGAGGTCGGCATTCGTCGTTTGGATTGGCCAGCTCGAAGTCCCGACCTCAATCCCATAGAGCATGTCTGGGACGTTCTGAAACGGCGTGTGAGATCAGTACACCCGGCTCCGCAGACCATCAGAGAGCTGAAGAATGTGATTACTGCGGAGTGGGAACGTATTCCGCAAGCAAGTATCCGGGATATACTCGCTAGCATGTCCAGACGAATTCAAGCTGTGATTTTAGCTAGAGGGGGTCACACTCGATACTAAACATTTATCTGCTTTTACTTTATTAAAGAAAAACAAACAAAAAACTTTTTTATTTTTACTTCATGAGTATATGCACTACTAGCGAACATACACTACTAGCGAGGTTTAGCATTATTTCCCATAAATTGTATCTAAATTTTATGAAATACTGATGAAAACGATTATTTTCTTATTAATTTACCAAATTGTGAGGATAAAACTACCTATAATTATCAAACAAAGCAATATTAACATTTGAAATGGTTCATTGCTTAGGTGCCCGTTTTTTCTGCAAATGAGTTTATTTAAGGAGTGGTTTAAAGCAATTGTTAATTCATTTATTTTAATTGGGAGTAATGGATTTTATAACAAAAATATATTATTATTATAACAGCTTAAGATGAAATTGTGCCAATATCATCTTAAAATTACACTAGAAAGCAAATACCATAGCCCAACAATTAATAGTCAAGATTTCTCAGTACACTTTCTCATGTTACCAAGGATAGCTAATTACAGTAATTACCAACTAAAGAATAAATTCACTTCGTTTGCGAGCTTCCGTACATCCCACCACCTAGGGTTGCCAACTTTTTCAAATAAAGTAGGTGTAATTAAGGTCGGACATGACACAAAACTGTACGTAGAAGAATTAACAGTAGGTATTAAACTTCATACTTCTCGCACACCTTCTTCTCTTTCTTCCATACAGTCGTCCAACGGACACGTTTTGACAGAGGAATCGTGGGGGTTCGCGGGGCGAGAGGGGGTGCTAGCGAGACCGAGCTGCCATTATACTCGCTCGGGACAATGACAAATTTCCTATCAAATATTAAGAAAGTCAAGACAAGTGCCAACTAGTACAAGTACTTTTTTATTATATACGTACAACTTATGTTTTGGCGCGCTCTGTTCATTGAAATAAAACAACTTTTACGGGTATCAAACGCGCTATATTTCACGAACTAAGTTGTAATTATCCGTATCTATTCAGGTGTTTTAGGGGTTTTTATTTTATTTTCCCGACTTTTCGGCACCTTTTCAGCTGCCATGGTAACGGGATGACTAGTCATCTAAAAAACCTAAAAATATGGAAAATTACAACATAGTTCGTGAAATATAGCGCGTTTGATATCCGTAAAAGTTGTTTTATTTCAATTAAGTACTTTTTTATTGATCAACTACTTTGTGCAAATCAGTATGCTATTCTTAACACTATGTTGGCAACCCTCCTTCCACCCAACCTGGACACATCCCCCGGGCAACGGCCTTGATATCAACAAACGAAATCACAACACCCCGTATCCATTACGAGAAGAGCTCGCGCGTTCATATTTGAATAGCAATTAGCGACGAAATGGACTTTTTCAGTTTCACTGAATACGTTAGGCGGGCGGAAAAATTCATAGAAGCAGTTTCTATGGTAACTGTGATGTGTACGCTTTATTTCGTGTGAGGAAAATTTTATCTATCTTGTGGAGAAAAATATTCAGAGGGAAGTAGTATTTTTAACCGACTTCAAAAAAGGAGGAGGTTATCAATTCGGACGCGTTTTTTTATGTTTGTTACCTCAGTACACGATCATTTAGAAACCGATTTGGATAATTATTTTTTGTTTGAAAGAGTATACTTACAAGTTGGTCCCATTGTAGTCAACATAGGATCTGATGATGGGATCCTGGAGAAATCGAGGGAACTCTTCAATTATTATACGCACACCTATATCGATTTCGGTGTTTTCTTAAGTATTCGTGTATTTGCTTTCGAAAAGCACTATTTGATGGAGTGGAACTGATGAAGACCACAAATGGTCATCGCAACTATAAAATAAATACTTAGCATTTCACGGAAGCGATACGATTACTTTAATATGGTTCATAAGCAATTTATGCTCGTCTTAATGCATGTGATGAAGTGGAGCTGATGATGAAGAACCAGGAGAACTACAGCATTTTGTAAAAGGGAATGAGCAGTTGAGATAAGGTTATTATTAGTGTAGGCAAGGCACGGAACTTCTTCTACGTTTTAAAATTGTGATATAAAAAACTTTTATTAAAAAATTAAAACCAACTTCAAAAAACTAAAAAGCTTTAAAAAAATAAGCTTTTTGGAGTCGGTGCCAGCCAAGGCAAGAAAAATAAAAGAGTAGGACCGAAAAGGAGAATGCATTGGCTGGCACAGACTCCAAAAGGCTTATTATTTAGTTTTCTAGTTTTTTGGAGTCGGTTTTAATTTTTTGTAACATTCTAATAAACTTCAAACAATGGCCTCTCCAGTTATTTTTATTTTTTTGATGAGTGTTTAATCGGTGTTTACACCGGCCACAGCGATAAGTATTGTATGTTCATGAAAAACTAGACTAACTAATAAAATCATACAACCAGATAATTTTCAGAGACATTCTGAAATTAACAAAAAGAATAATTCGACATTGTAAGGGAATTCAAAAATATACTTATATTTTTTTTAAATGAACGTTATCTGTCAGATAGTGTCAAAGATAGTGTCATTATAATTATACTAACCGCTAATCGGTAAATGGAGACGGTAGGTACTCCATTTCGATTTTAAAAGCTTTTATTTATTTATAGGTACACCAACAGTTTTATATGTAATTTCAAACAAGTAGGTCAAATCTTAAAAAATGTAAAAAATGGTCATACATGGAAACTAATTACTGTTATTTTTCTAGTATATTTTCTTGTTAAACATTTATTACATAAAAATAGCATTGTAAAATGCAAAATTAAAAAGTTATAATTACTGTTACTGGAATACACAAATATTTTTCGTATTATTCTTATATTCTGTATTCTATTACTAGTTAACTTGCAATGTATGTATGTAACTATGTTTGTTGAAGTAGTTAACTTCCACCGATGAAATTTTGTATACACGCTAAGTGTGGCTGACAATGCATGGTTAGCTATGTGACGTCATTATAAATGCAACATAGCGTAGCACGCAAGATGGCAGACTAGTTATTTTTGATGCACTCCTGCAATATGGATATCAAATGAAAGGGCTTGCTGAGAATAACATGAAAAAATAAAGTGACGTCATTCTAAATCCAATATGGCGGAACAGCCACGATGGCCGACTAGTTATTTTTGATGCACTCCTACAATATGAAGAAAGGGCTTGCTGAGAATAACACGAAATATAAAGTGACGTCACTCTAAATCCAACATGGCGGACTAAGTTTTTTTTTGCTTTCATACAATATGGGTACCAAATAGAAGGACTCGCTGAAAATACGAATGAAACCTTTCCAGTGATAAAAATAAAAATAACTAAAAGTAAAAAAAACTTTTTTAAAAACAAGCTTTTATTTAAAAACTCTTAAAATAATAAAATAAACTTTTACTATCAATCAATATTAGTAGAGAAGTTTAGTGACAAAAAACGCCTGACCCTTACATTTTCTGAGACATGTATGAAACTTGGCACAGTTGTTCCTTGGGTCAAAATAAGCCGATTAAGATCTGTTGCTCGATCTGTTGCCCCCACTCTGGCGCCGGAGATGGGAGGCCAAAGTACCGCTTCGCACGGCTTTATTCCAAAAATTATAACTGCCCATGTTTTGCTAATATTTCAAGTTTGGTATCATTTTCGTATAAATCGCTGACGAGGAATTTTGGTAAATATAAAAAAATGGTATTTCTTAAAGTAGATTCTTAAAAATTGCACTATATTCAAAATTTTCAATAATTTTTTTCTATAAGTCACTGTAATTAATAAACTAGCGGTTTTATTTGCAAACAAAATATATAGTAGTAAAGCCTATTTAATCAAATAAAAAAAAAAAAAAATTGAAATACCTTTA
This sequence comes from Chrysoteuchia culmella, assembly GCA_910589605.1. Lineage (NCBI taxonomy): Eukaryota > Metazoa > Arthropoda > Insecta > Lepidoptera > Crambidae > Chrysoteuchia > Chrysoteuchia culmella. The sequence goes on from OU342653.1 coordinate 18,745,287, forward strand.
CCACCATTAAGTAGAGAAAAATAATTGAGAACGTCGCGCGCCGTCATTTTTTTTAACCGCTAACGACCGAAGAACTCATTATGGGGGTATATCCGAAGAGATTTGATCCGAAGAAAAAGAGTTTGCATGAATAAACATTGCTGAAGTAACTGCACTCATAATATATGTATGTAGCATTATTATTTTAAAGTAGTAAATAAACAATCCGGCAAAGAATTTGTGACAAGAATAATCGGTGAAATCAAAGTTAAAGGCAAAGAAGAAGCCACTAGTTGCGTGCTACTAATTAATTATACAGTAGACTGGATCGCAATAATAAATAAATTATATGACGTGTATTTTAATAATCTGCTAAAATACAGTACTTAAATCAGCCAACATGTAAATATACCCTCGGCATCACGCAGCAATGGCTGCACCGCAGGCGTTGCATGTTGCATGACGAATCCGTTTTTTTATACATCGCGTCAACGAGTGTCGTTTTAGACAGCTGGGTAAAAAAAGACTTCCCGAAACGTCATTTAAAACTTTGATGTAAAGACTCCGAGATAAATAGCTTATTATTATTATGCACTTGTGTGCGGATATCACACATAGGTGTTACAATATATATTACACCCAGATACGGTACAAAAAAATGTTCATCATATAAATGTTTGTTCCAGGTGGGAATCGAATCTACGAGCCCATGACCCTGACTCAGTTCAGTATGGTCAGTATAAACCCCCGTTTCCAACGTATAACGCGGCCACTGAGAGAATGCATAATTTGACAGCTTCTATCAAGACAAGAGCTATTGGTCATCCTTCAGCGGCCGCATTATATTTTGCAACATATTTACTTTACGCATACCGCATGGAGACGAAGACAACGTTTTGAATCCCGAGACGAAATCAAAAAGATGTAGCAGAAGGAATAAAACCTCTACTGCCCGATTTCACCAAAACGCTCCCTAACTTTAGTTAGGGGTTTCTTAAAATGATGATGTCACCTTAAATGTAAATGGTATGAAAAAGAGACAAAACGACATTATATTTACGAGCCGCCTAAAGTTAGGGGATGTTGGTGAAATCGGGCATAAGGGGCCTAAGGGTCTAAAAAGGGCACTAACGTAATATTGCTAAGTGAATTCCCTAACAATTCATTTAATTGTTTATTTTCTATGGAGTTTAGAACTGTGTCAGTGTCGTATATATTTATGGAAACCCTTCCAGTATTCAGAGCACCGGTATGTCTGAGATGCGGGAGGGTTTATACTACCCTTAATACATAGAAACATTTATGGAAACCCTTCCAGTATTCTGAGCTTCGGTATGTCTGAGATGCGGGAGGCATGAAGGAAAGGAAAACTTACTAAAAAGCAAATTCCATAGGATATAAACAAATAAAAAAATTGTCAGGGATTTCATTTACCAATATTGCTTAAGCGGCCTTTTTAAACTCCCTTAAATGTTAAAGAAAATTGTAAAACAAAATATGTAAAAAATAGTTAAATGTAACTCACCCAAATTCCAGTTCATCTGGCGTTAGCATAACTATGTCATCATCAATGGTCAATTGACATTCTGTGTCAATTTCATCGTACGGGAAAAATCTATTCGATAACTTGTTCTCTTTGGTGCGTATAACCTTCAATGGTTTGTTGATAACCGGCCACTCAGAAGCTGCGAAAAAACAAACATTTGATAACAAAGAAAATATGATAATCTGAGCTCTATTTTTGAATCGCTCGTATGACATAGCGTTGACGCTTGCGCCTAAGTCACGCGTCGCTAGCGTTATTTCGCTCGCCTGCAACGTGCTGCAAGTGGGTGGGGGCACTCGTTGCGGTCGAGCGAATAAACAATATGGATTTTCGTATGTCGAACCAGTATTCAGAGCACTGGTATGCTAGATGCGGGAGGGTTTATACTACCCTTAATACATAGAAACGTTTATGGAAACCCTTCCAGTATTCAGAGCACCAGTATGTCTGAGTCAAAATCAGTAGAAAGTAAACGCTCGACGCGAGACGAGTGAATCAAAAATAGAGCCCGTACACTATCAAATATTCAATTAATTTAAATGGTATGTCAAACAACAGTATATGTAAAATTAATGAATAGGACCACCGATTAAATCAATTTGAACCTTACACGCCAGATTTCAGGTAACCGACGCAAAATTATCGCGTAAACCACCTAAACAGTTCCGATAATATTATCACAAACTTTCCACCACCGCAAAATTGTTCGTTAACGCTTTGAAATAACGTCGATAATAACTTTCAGCTTATCAGTTGCGTGAGTTAATCATCTGGAGTGTTTAACATCTGGCAGCGTGTTTTGTTCATAAATCGTTTGATGTATTATTAAATAATAAAAAAGTTACTGGCGACTCACACTTTTACATTAATTTGCAAGTTCATTACAATTACTCTATCCTATACCCGTTATACAATATGGAATTTTGAATCCTCACCTGCAGTTCAGGGGAAGTACCCTAAATACTGGGATAGCAATTTTTACTCTTTTTTTGCTGCTGCCATTATATATTTTTATATTTATACAGCTTAACATAAGTAGGTATCTGAAGTACGTCATGCTCACTCAAACGTATCTTCGGCGGTGTCGTGTGAGGCGGGTCGTTACGTTCCCTAAAATATGGTTGAGCGAAGCGATGGCTGGTTCATGCGTCATGCTCGTGAACGGGTGCCGCCGCGCCAGCGGAAATGGGTCTACCTCAGTCTGCTTATCTTAATGCTGTGCAAATATTTTTATCTAAAATAAATTGATACTGACCTGTATGTACCTCACAACTTGCAGTACAGTAATCTTGTAATGCGAGAAATGTTGTAATGTATGATATGATAGACAAGTCTTTCTTTGCCAGTTAAAAATTGTTTACGGTTACAATAACCATAAATGTAATATTTTAATTAGTATTTTCTTTTTGTGATGGAAATTGACTTACTGATATGTTAAGGTCACTTTTCAATTTAGCGACTCTGTATGAAATAAAACAGGGAGAAAAAAACAGCCCTTGAAGAGTTTCTTGCCGGTTTTTCTCGTTACAAGGTCTCCCGCCGTAGGGTTTGTGAACCGATGGCGTAGCTTCTTTGACGTTCATAAGTGCATGTAACAGCCTAGACTGAATAAATGATATTGACTTTGACTTTGACTTTACTCAAAGGAAACAGTCCTTTCTTTTAGAAAAAAGATAATTTTTTTAAGTACCTATTCTCTTGTATAATAGTTCTTTATCTTGTCCCATTAAATATATAAGTCAAAAAACAAAAATTAAAAAAAAAACAAAATTGAACCTTTTTTTTTTTCAAAATGCCTTGAATATTTTATTTTAAATCTAGTCACTTTAAATTAATAAGTTGAGATTTCATGATTTTCCTTTCATTTAATTTACCTAATATGTTTGTTAGAGAGAGTTGACCCTATCGATTGACGCCATATACCTAAGTACGTACATGTCGGATATAAGTTCGGATTTTGTCGGTCTGATTCGTGGGTATAGCAAGCGTTTTTACAAAAAAGGTTAAAATTATAAAGAACCCACGACGTTTAAAACCTAATTGAAAAAGGATCAAATTATTTAAAAACCCCCGACTTAATTATCCGTCGGGGGCTGCCATTAAATAAACTAGGTAGTTTTGCAGTCTTATTGTAACGTGTTACGTGAATAATTGGAGATATTTTATTGCTATACTTATTGATATTTAAGTTGAAATTTAAAATAGTGTTGGCAGCCCGCGACGGATAATTAAGTCAGGGGATTTTTTTATTATTTTATCCTTTTTCAATTACGGTTTAACCGCCGTAGGTTTTTCAAAATTTTTAATTTTACTTTTTATTTCAAACTTTTCAGAGAGCATAGATATTATGTTCATTATACTACATAAAACCCATTTCTGAAAACCGTATCAAAATCGGACTAGTATTTTAGGTTTTGCACAAACAAATGTTTACTGCAGCGCCCCCTAATGACACAACCTATCTATGAACATGCTCCAATAAAAACTCGAACCTATCACTGAAACCCGCATCAAAATCGGCCCAGTAGTTTTGGAGATAAATGGCAGCATTAGTTTGATAAACAAATGTTTTATGCAGCACCCCCTGGTGAGTGGTCACTGTAACACCTATCTGAGAACATGCACCAATCAAACCCGACCCCATCACTGAAAACCGCATCAAAATCGGACTAGTCGTTTTGGAGATAAATGGCAACATTGGTTTGCAGAAACAAACTCTCACCTCAAACGCATATACCGTCTCCGTACCGTCGTGGTTAAAAAAGTCTAGGATTGTCTTTGACTGTGATTTGTTTTTCTTTTATTACTGAACAGTCAGACTTTCTTTATATATTTTAGGACGCTGCATAATAGCCTTGACGGTTTAGTCACGGTTATAGGGGGTTTAGTCAAAATAATCCGCCATTCTGTACGATGACAAGGAAAAGGATGTCCAAGAATAAAAATAAGCTACCTGCCAAAATAACATTTTTTAATAGTAAAAAACAAATCAATAAAACAAAAAGTTATTGGGCAGTAACATTCAAACCGTATATTTTAAACATCGCACGAAATGGTGACTAAACAATTTGGATGCGAAACAATAAAGTTTTACATTGGCGCGTTGATCTATTTCATTTTACGTCGATAAACTATGACAGATAACGGATATGCTAGTCATGCGAGGCTGACATTGTGGAATCTAAAAATATGGGTATTAAAAGTGCGGTTAAAAAATATACTTCCTTCAACGAATAATGAAATGTAAACTAGTTACTGTACTGACATATCTAAGAAGTTATTAGAGTCTGGTTAATGAAAGTATACTAGGTCGGGTCATAAGTTCTGTCACGACTTCTTAATGAAGTAAAAACCGATTTCCAATTAAATAATTATTTTATTGTATATGAAAAGAAAGCTTATCTCATAATTATTACTGAATGATGAAAATATTTAGAAATCGTTGACACGATTTCCGACGCGAGCCTTTGATCTTCGCGCTCACGCGAGTAAGTAAAAGCACGCAATACGTACATGTCGATTTCGGCGGCTGCTTAAATGAAGGATGCATTAAGAGGCTGCAAATTTGGATGTGTTTTAGCGCAGGTCCTCTCTTCTTAATAGGGCCAAATCTCATAATCCAGCGGATTGAAATCTGAGCTAGAGGATGGCCAATCGTCATGCCAGGTGAAGTCGATTTTCATGGGTGTAAAGATAATTTTAGGTCCTTTTGGCTATGTACCCAGGCTCTGAAGCCTGCTGGAAAACCCATCACTGATTTTTTATGTGGTCTGATAAGTGGTCTACGACGGCTGTCAGGACTGATTTTGGTATAAATTGCTGTAGTTTTACATACACTTTTCAAAGAAAACACCTTTTTTTATGCCAAAATACGACTTTCGTAGCCAAACAAATCACTGACGAAGGGTAATTGGCCTCGCTGGACTCGAGGAACACAATTGCTATATTCTTCACTGCTGTGGGCATAAAATTTAATTGTTTTGACAGTTGCAGTACTCTTCCATTGTAAAAAAACAATCATCGGAAAACAGGACCGAACCTTGCTTATTTCCTGCGTGCAGTTCTAACAAAACACGAGATCGGCCCAATATAATTTTTTCAGGCACATATCAAAGGAGAAGTTATTTTTTCTACGATTAGCCTATAATCCCACGTCTTCTTTTATCACACTTTCTGCGGTCATTTTCTTAAGTCCCGTCTGTAATGCTGTTTTCTTTTTTGGACCGGATTTTTCGAATACGCACCTTCACTACATTTACCGCCGCTAACGTCCGAACCGTACCAGGATGACCATTTTTCTCTCTCTCTCTCTTTCCGTTTCTTGAATCTTACCCCCAACCGTTTAATAGTAGCTAAAGGCAAAGCTCAGAGTAATATTTAAATTTTTAACGAGACTGCAAATTTGACTTGTCTCGTAACCACAACGAAGTAAACCGAGAAAAGCGACGTTTAGCGGTTATTCCATTGTGACAAATAAAAAAAAACTTTAATTTATTTGTTTTATATTCCTCGAATGTCTATAAATCGGTTATCAAAAATATATTTTAAATAACCCTTTGAAAATAAAAAAATCAACAGGTGTGACAGTACTTATGACACGACCGCGTAAACTAACAAAATGTAAGAAATAAAAAAAAACGAATTATGGCAATAATTCAGGTAGAAAATTTACTGTCACCACGTGACATGAATTTTTATTATTGCAAATTTATGCCATAATGAAAGTTCAGAAAAACACACACAGATTTGCACTAAACTTAAGAATCACTTATGGCTATTTCTCACTGTCTTATAACATTAATATTAGGAATAACTTAAGCCTTAGGCGCTCGAATTTGGGCCCGTAAGTTAGGCCCTTAGTGGATTTAAGCATGTCTTAAATTAAAATGTTAGTGCAAAGCAATGTGTCTACTTTCATTAGCCAGACTCTAGTAAGAACAGACCTCATAAAGACAAACATTTTAAAATGTAGATAAAAATTTACCTACACTACTTATAGCCTTCAAAACTTAAACTACCACGCTTCTAGAATTCCAAAAACTTTTAAAAATATATTTTCAGTATTAAAAAGATTTAAAGCTTCAAAGAAACTTTGTTGGCTATAAAACTTTTTTATTTCAAAACTCTAACTTTGTAGTTTAGGAGAAATTACAATTTAGTGTGGTACTAAGTTTTGAAGGCCAGTGTATAAAATAAAGGTCGTTCTCACACCATAAAAATGGTTGAAGAAGCCCCGTTCCAATTGGGAAGTTGCTGATCTCAATAGTTGTATCGATAGTATTCTTACTAACGAACGGACTGCGTCACGAGTGACAGTTACTTTTTGCTACAATAATACTGTTTACATTATTTGGTTTCGACAATATAAAAAAATTACGCGCCTCCGCTGCATTGCTTTACGTTTCGTCACGTCCCGATGTAAACTGACCGTAACTAAAGTTACCACTACAAATAGCTTTCTGTCCATGTTAGGTATCAAAGTCAAATTCAAAGATTTTTATTTAAATAGACTTATAGATAAGTGCTTTCGAATAGTCCAATTTTTTTCCTACTAGCCATTCAGGACATCTTGTAACTGACAAAAAGAACGGCAGCAAGAAACTTATCAGCTTTAACAGAAACATTTACATTGGAACATGTTGTTGCCAAACACAAATCTACAATCTTGAAATATAAGTATTTAATATAAGAGGAAAATTTTCTCATACTCAGGTATTAATATTATCTCTTCGATATTTATTTTCGCTTGTAGCGGAAAGAAAGTGAGTATTAACCTATAACCTCAGTTTAATCTCTCTCTCTTAACCAAAATTCATAGAAATACGAGTGGTCTTTTCAGAGATTAGTGCTTTCAAACTTCGATCAACGAAGCGATTAAACTAACAACCAAACTTTAGATTTATTATATTAGTTAATAATCTTCTCAACTGTCGCTGAACCATTATCAAAGAAAATTTAAGTAACTATAGAAGTACTAGCGGCCGCCCGCAGTTTCACCCGCGTGGTTCCCGTTCCCGTGGGAATATCAGGATTAAAAATAGCCTGTTTTATTCCAGGCTATCTTCTATCTGTGTGCCCATTCCATCCAAATCGGTTCAGTAGTTTTTGCGTGAAAGAGTAACAAACATCCGCACAAACTTTCGCATTTATAATATACAGCTATCACCAGCGGTTTCACCCGCGTGGTTCCCGTTCCTGCGGGAATATCGGGATAAAAAGTATCCCCCGTTCCTCTCCAGGCTTTCAAGTACCTATATCTTAAATTTTATAAAAATCCATTTAGCCGTTTTTGCGTAATTGAGTCACAAACATCCAAACTTTCACATTTATAATATTAGTAGGATTAGTAGGATAACGGACCCTATAGACACAATTTTTTTTAATGATCGACGGGGTGACTCTTAGCCTTCATCATACCTGATGTTCAAAATTCCCAAGTGGAAGAAGTTAATAATAATTATTCGTAGAATCTAATGCATTAATTTTCCTGACAAAGTTCTTAGATTAGATTTTATCCGCCAGTAAACAAAATAATTCCGACGATAATGAGTCAAGTACTTAATTACTATTTCATAGAAAATAATAAATAAAATAAATAAATATTTGCATACAATCACACCAATTATCTAGCCCACGTTAAGTTTCATTAAGAACTTGTGTTATGGATACTAGATAACGGATAAACATACTAATATACTATTTTTTTTGTAAATACATACTTAATATACATATTAAACACCCAGACCAAGACAAATAGACATGTTCATGCACACAAATATTTGTCATGTCCGGGGATCGAACCCGGGACCTCCGGCGCAGAAGGCGGCGTTAGTACCCCTGCGCCAAACAGGTCGTCAAAGAAAATGAGATTTATAATTATATAACGGCCACACCGTTTCCCCACGTGGTTCCCGTTCCCGTGGGGGACTATCGGGAATATCGGGATAAATCGGGATAAAAAGTAGCGATGTGTATTGTGTAAGTCCACTACTTGAAGTTCCTACTGCATACCAAATTTCATCCAAATCCGTGCAGTAGTTTTTGCGTGAAAGAGTAACAAGCAAACAAACTGACATTCTTTCACATTTATAATATTAATATAATCTGTGTAGGGTCAAACAAGTAATCTGTATTTGTAGCAGCATTTACCAAGTGTCACCGTTATTTACCTACAATTACGACCAAAAGCGTCATAATTCAATCACGGATAACAATCGGGCAGTCAACAAAGGCACCTTGACGCCGCAGTTAAAAGAACAACTAGGTACCGAAAATCCGGTGATACATGTGGTCTCCTTGTTTTTTAATGACATTCGGTCACGCTCAACTATTTAACATTGACCTTTAATGGCATTAATTTAGGGCTACTTCTTTTAGAATTTAGGGATCTGTACCATTTTTTAACGAGTGGGAAAAGATGTAGTCAGTCACCCAAAGCGTCAGTTGCCCTAGCTAGATGCAAGCGGGTAAGCCGATCTCCTTACACTAAGGTTCAGTACAGAACGCAAGAAAGAGGTGAAGAGAAGTAAGTGAGGAAAATGCGCAAGAGGATGGCGCCGCGTGACACAGTGACCACAGAAGCAATCCATACATTTCCCATAGCACAATTTGGTTAACGTAGTAATGGCAACGAGCCGCACAAGTGCGAGTCGGACTCACCCACCGAGGGTTCCGGACAAATTTGTAGGTACATAGGTAGCCACATAATATTATAAATAGTTCACGAATTGAGTGTCGCAGTTTTCCCGAGTTTATCACGAAATTCAGGTTCCACAACTAAAAACTTTTTTTTAAATTTAATTACAAATGTGTAGTTTTAGATTTTTTTCTTGTATTTATAGTAAAACGTCTTTACTATATATATTACTATATATTACTTCAGTCAACTGGAAGTATCCTCTGAATTTTGATTCCCTTGAAAGTCGAAATATACGTTTTCGCGTCATAAACGGCCCTACCTTTTTTTACGTTTATTTAAAAGTTGATTTTTTCACAGCTTCATGATCATGAGAGTGTTGATTTGAATATATGGTTTTAATTTTAGCTCGATAGCTCTACGCATTCCCAAAATTTCCTGAAATTCAGTTTCTAAAACTAAAGACTATATTTTTATGATTTAATTACTAATGTTTAGTTTTTAGACTTTTTCCTGTAGTTGTAGTAAAATACGATATAACATGCCAAATTTCAATGTTCTAGGTCAACGGAAAGTACCCTATGAATTTTGATTCCCTCGAGTGTAGAAATCTAGGTTTTTTTGCGACATAAACGGTCCTATCTTTGTTTTACGTCAATTTACAAGTTTGTTTTTTTTACACCTTGAACAGAATGTTGACCTGAATATATGGTTTTAATTTCAACTCGATGCCTCCACGCGTGCCCGAGATAATCGAAAACGGGCGGACGAACGGACGGACGGACAGACGGACTACAAATTCCTAAAAGGGTTCCGTTTCAACCCTAAAAATGATACATAACATAAATACGTTCCCCGTGGTGGTAGAAGTAAGTGGAATCCAGGATGCTAACTTATCTTTTCACGTAGGTATAGTGTTAAAAAAGGGAAACAGTTTGTTCATACAGTCCGTCATGGAGATTCACGGATGACGGAGAGAAAAAACGGATGTAGTGCGTAAGCTATCATACAATACAAACAGTTCTATGGCTATGAGATGAGGGACCGTATTTTCACGGATCGGTTTTTTCGCGGATTCGGACGCAGTGCGAAAGCGCTCTTACCGGTGCGGTCCGTCCCAGCCTCAACAGCTATCTTGTTTGTCTTTTTAACCGACTTCAAAAAAAGGAAGAGGTTCTCAAGTCGACGGTATTTTTTTTTATTTTTTTTTATTGTATGTTTTACCATAACTTCGCCAGTTGTTAACAGATTTTTATAATTCTTTTTATATCTGAAAGAAAATGGTTTATGTGTGGTCCCATATAATTTTTACGAAGATCTGGCTAGTAGTTTTTTCATAATCCTGAAAAATATCAATCACCTCTTGGCAAGTAGTCGTTTACCTAGATGACATCATTGTTGTGTGTGTTATGTGTTATGTTTTACTTTTTGAAGTCGGTTTGAATTTTTTTTATAAAATGTTTTTGTCTGCCAGCCTTGCGTCTGTTTTTTTGGGTGCCTAAATCAGAACCTACAACTTTCAGTACAAGTCAAACTAACCCTTGGCCCGTTTAGTTTTTTGGCCCGTTTAAGCAATAGAATTGTAATAACTTTTTAATTTTGCATTTTACAATGCTATTTTTATGTGATATATATATATATATAAAACAAGAAAATATACTAGAAAAAAGCAACCAGTCTCATGTCGCCCTGACAGGATTCGAACCCGCATCCTTGGGCCGCATCTCCGGCCCAATGCACTAACCAATTATATTATATATTATATAATTGTGTAATATAGTTGTATAATTGGTTGCGAAGATATTTCTCTCATTGATGAAACGACGGTGGCCAACACCGTAGAAAGGTGAAAAAATTCGACGTGTCCTCATAGGTCTCTGTAGCATAATTGGTTAGTGCATTGGACCGGACTCACAACGATGCGGGTTCGAATCCTGTCAGGGCGCTATGAGACTAGTTGCTTTTTTCTAGTATATTTTCTTGTTTAATATTTATCACAAAAAGAATTGTTTTTAAAGTAAGGCCTAAGTGATTCATTGATAATTTCAAACCGTCGCGTCATATCCGAAACTCTTTTGAATATGGTATGTTTTCATTACGAGCACACAGAATATTACGGTCCATGGACTTTGTTATAGCAGCTGACGAATTTTGATTTGTTCACATGAGAAAATATTATTGTTAACATAATAAAAATTAAAGTTAAGACGACCCACGCTAATCGCAACTATAATAATATTATGGTTTACTAATGTATGCCCGAATTTCAAATGCAATAATTTCGTTTGACATAATTTTATTTGCCATAATTCCATTAGAAATAACGTTTCTGTTGCCATAACTATCAAATTACATAAAATTGATTGCTATAATTTCATTCTTCATAATCAATCAAACGCCATAACTACTTTATTCCATAATTTTATTTGCTATACATTCCATAAAACCTATACTTAAAATAGGTTGATTCAGGTTGATTGTTTTATTTGTATTATTGACTTTAAGGTGGAACGATTAAGTTACAAAAAGCTGAACGGTCGTTAGATGGCGCTATATCGCTATTTAGTAGTTTTTATTTATTTGTTAATTGTTCTTTGTATCTTTTTAACTCAAAATACTATTAGCGCATTCTATAAATAAATATTGAATTTTCGAAACCAACATTTATCTTTTTGTAGTACATAAATCATCCAAATATCTCGAGAGAGTGTTTCTGTCTCCCAATTTTACTAATCACTCACACATGCATACCTTATTTCTGAGTTTCTTGTAGTAGAATATTTCGACCCAGCTAAAAATGATAAAGTAGCCCAGCGGTCTACGTACTCGGCTTAGATATCAAAGAGTTAAGGTTCGAGACTTCTGATGGTAGATTTTTTTTTATTATTTATTTTATATTATTGTTTATTTAAATAACATCACAATATTAATTTTGATGTATAAATTGCAACAAATGCAATTGCAACTTTTTTAAATTGCACAAGTGACAAGAATGTAATTGATACTCTAAATTTTAAGATTTCTTAGTGTGTTTGCCCATTATAATATCTTTTTTTTAAACCACTGCTGAACAGATTTTGATTAAAATTGCAGTGTTTCCTCAATCAAAAAAAAAGTGGTGGTGGTTGTTGGATCATCATGTTACCGTTTTCTATACTTCTATACTATATAATATTACTAGCTTCCCGCCCGCGGCTTCGCCCGCGTGGACTACACGACTTATGCTATTGTGGGTTATCCATAAGAGATAAACATAAACCACCGCGGAGTTTTCTGTAGACATTTTCAAGGTGTACAAATACTTATTACCTTATATTGATAAATCTCGTAGGGTTCAGCCTGCGTTTGCAATGTAAGCGGAAAAAATGTAATCATTTACGACATCACATTAGAAACCTTAAAAATTACAGTATTTCTCTACTATATATTGAAGGTTATTTTACCTTCCTCTTGAATCACTCTATCTATTAAAAAAAACCGCATCAAAATCCGTTGCGTAGTTTTAAAGATCTAAGCATACATAGGGACAGACAGCGGGAAGCGACTTTGCTTTATACTATGTAGTGATAGAGGAAAGATGTGTATGTATGTATGTAATGAATAAACTCAAAAACTACTGGACTGATTTCAAAAATTCTTTTAGGATGCTACACTATCCCTGATTAACATAGGCTATATTTTATCCCGATATTCCCACGGGAACAGGTACCACGCGTGTAAAACCGCGAGGATCCGCTAGTACAATACTACAATACTATTATATTAGTTTTATTTAAAATCAATACATTTAGCTCCTTTCGGTATATTGGCGCGTATATAAATTTGCGCAAATGATCATATTTTGTCTACTTGTTTGTTAGTTACAATCTCCATTTTATATTATAATAGTTTTGGAATCAAGCTCGAGACGCCATTTTTATACTTACTCTTTTTGTTTACTTATGTGGTGAAATTTTACATCTTGTAAATCTTGTTAAATTCTACCTTTAAAGCTTTAATTTACTGCGATAATTTATTATGGTGATGTAAAAACTTAGAAGCTTGATTTTTACAGTTCGGGGGAACCATAGACTTTAATCTTTATTAATATCAATTTGATACTTCACGTGTTTCTGAGCATTGAGTCTTTAAAGGCACTTATGTGCATATAACTAATTTCGTGTTTTAATTTATAAAGATACTGATATTATAAAATATTAATACATAAAACATGTAAGTAAGCAAAAATTCCCCCAAAAAAAATTACTATTAAGTACTTACCTCAAAATGAAATTGTATTATTCAACAAATACTTAATTCGTAAAGCAGCGCAGCGAACACCGGGGTTGGAAACAATTAAATATCTATTGTGTTTCGTTTTCCGATGCCTGAGAGGTTATAAAATAAAAAGTGCTAACCTCTTGTGTATCTTAAATATGTATTATGTAATGTTAAGTACAATCTAGAAAAAAAAGTGCTGAGATAGCGCTAACATTCATTCATGCGCTATACGGTGAAAATGTTTTTGAAGGCTAACTGACCAATAATTGAGGCAAATTTAATTACATTTGCGCACTATTCGCGCAAATGTTTATTCGAGCAAACGGCTTTTCGTGTAAGAGTCTTTCGCGTTATTAGCTTTTCGCGCAAATGTCCTGATTCATAGTCGAAACAACAATAGTATGTGACGTCAAATTCATGTTTTGTATTTGGCTTAGTCTATGTTTATCTCTATGCTATCATCATTCTTATGATGTTTTGAATAGCTAAGTGAACATTTAATACGTTAAAATTGTAAAATTAAAAATAAAATAAATCATTAAGATCGTTAAATCATTAAGATTTACGTAAAATAAATCATTTCTAGTCAGAAAATAAATTTCACTCAAAACTGAAATATTTCCACCCGTTTTGAAAGATTTCATAAATTTCGTTTATATTTAATTTTCATTTCAGTGAAATTTTGACTGGACCCATTCCCTAGTCACAATGAAAAAACACTACAAACAAATGACAAATACGGAACGGTGTTGTCAGTACGTAGATGTGATTGCGGACAATTTAATATTTGAAAAGGGACCACATGACATTTGTCTAAATAAAAAAAAATATATATTAAGTAAGTACGTTACATAATACAAGTAAATTTTATTTGCACGAAGCAGATACAATTTTCGTTTCCTTTTTTTTCCTTTATAAAATCTTATTTTCTATTTTTTTACAGTGATGGGAGAAAAAAGATTTACGCATAAAAAACAAAATATAAGTCGTGTTTAGCATTTTTTAAAATCGGAGTCAAGATAAATCCTACAAATCACAACTTTATATCCCAAAATAAATTATTACTGACGAAACTCATCTCTTTTGGGACGCAACGGCAACACAGCTGAAAAATCTAGTAAAGAGAAATTTAAACAATTATTAAATCGAGACAAACGTAAGGGCGGCAACTTCGCGCGTTGCGCGTCTTAGCCGCATGGAATGGCAACGTCGCGATTTTTGTATACGTACACGACATTTGTCACATACACAGTCGTAATTTTTGCAATAATTTAGTGTTCATTTATAGGTGATTTCTGAATGAAACAATGTTTGTTTATTAATTAAGCGCAAATGAATACCCGAGAATAAATAGTTGCACATATATTTAAGTATTAATTCTGTTAATCTACCAAGATTATCTCAACTGTTTTTTGTATGAAAATCGTTCCACCATAAGGTGGAACGATTAAGTTACAAAAAGCTGAACGGTCGTTAGATGGCGCTACTTTCGCTATTTAGTAGTTTTTATTTATTTGTTAATTGTTCTTTGTATCTTTTTAACTCAAAATACTATTAGCGCATTCTATAAATAAATATTGAATTTTCGAAACCAACATTTATCTTTTTGTAGTACATAAATCATCCAAATATCTCGAGAGAGTGTTTCTGTCTCCCAATTTTACTAATCACTCACACATGCATACCTTATTTCTGAGTTTCTTGTAGTAGAATATTTCGACCCAGCTGAAAATGATAAAGTAGCCCAGCGGTCTACGTACTCGACTTAGATACCAAAGAGTTAAGGTTCGAGATTTCTGATAGTAGATTTTTTTTTATTATTTATTTTATATTATTGTTTATTTAAATAACATCACAATATTAATTTTGATGTATAAATTGCAACAAATGCAATTGCAACTTTTTTAAATTGCACAAGTGACAAGAATGTAATTGATACTCTAAATTTTAAGATTTCTTAGTGTGTTTGCCCATTATAATATCTTTTTTTTTAAACCACTGCTGAACAGATTTTGATTAAAATTGCAGTGTTTCCTCAATCAAAAAAAAGTGGTGGTGGTTGTTGGATCATCATGTTACCGTTTTCTATACTTCTATACTATATAATATTACTAGCTTCCCGCCCGCGGCTTCTCCCGCGTGGACTACACGACTTATGCTATTGTGGGTTATCCATAAGAGATAAACATAAACCACCGCGGAGTTTTCTGTGTCTGATATTGATAAATCTCGTAGGGTTCAGCCAGCGTTTGCAATGTAAGCGGAAAAAATGTAATCATTTACGACATCACATTAGAAACCTTAAAAATTACAGTATTTCTCTACTATATATTGAAGGTTATTTTACCTTCCTCTTGAATCACTCTATCTATTAAAAAAAACCGCATCAAAATCCGTTGCGTAGTTTTAAAGATCTAAGCATACATAGGGACAGACAGCGGGAAGCGACTTTGCTTTATACTATGTAGTGATAGAGGAAAGATGTGTATGTATGTATGTAATGAATAAACTCAAAAACTACTGGACTGATTTCAAAAATTCTTTTAGGATGCTACACTATCCCTGATTAACATAGGCTATATTTTATCCCGATATTCCCACGGGAACAGGTACCACGCGTGTAAAACCGCGAGGATCCGCTAGTACAATACTACAATACTATTATATTAGTTTTATTTAAAATCAATACATTTAGCTCCTTTCGGTATATTGGCGCGTATATAAATTTGCGCAAATGATCATATTTTGTCTACTTGTTTGTTAGTTACAATCTCCATTTTATATTATAATAGTTTTGGAATCAAGCTCGAGACGCCATTTTTATACTTACTCTTTTTGTTTACTTATGTGGTGAAATTTTACATCTTGTAAATCTTGTTAAATTCTACCTTTAAAGCTTTAATTTACTGCGATAATTTATTATGGTGATGTAAAAACTTAGAAGCTTGATTTTTACAGTTCGGGGGAACCATAGACTTTAATCTTTATTAATATCAATTTGATACTTCACGTGTTTCTGAGCATTGAGTCTTTAAAGGCACTTATGTGCATATAACTAATTTCGTGTTTTAATTTATAAAGATACTGATATTATAAAATATTAATACATAAAACATGTAAGTAAGCAAAAATGCCCCAAAAAAAATTACTATTAAGTACTTACCTCAAAATGAAATTGTATTATTCAACAAATACTTAATTCGTAAAGCAGCGCAGCGAACACCGGGGTTGGAAACAATTAAATATCTATTGTGTTTCGTTTTCCGATGCCTGAGAGGTTATAAAATAAAAAGTGCTAACCTCTTGTGTATCTTAAATATGTATTATGTAATGTTAAGTACAATCTAGAAAACAAAAGTGCTGAGATAGCGCTAACATTCATTCATGCGCTGTACGGTGAAAATGTTTTTGAAGGCTAACTGACCAATAATTGAGGCAAATTTAATTACATTTGCGCACTATTCGCGCAAATGTTTATTCGAGCAAACGGCTTTTCGTGTAAGAGTCTTTCGCGTTATTAGCTTTTCGCGCAAATGTCCTGATTCATAGTCGAAACAACAATAGTCAAGTGATATGTGACGTCAAATTCATGTTTTGTATTTGGCTAAGTCTATGTTTATCTCTATGCTATCATCATTCTTATGATGTTTTGAATAGCTAAGTGAACATTTTATACGTTAAAATTGTAAAATTAAAAATAAAATATATCATTAAGATTTACGTAAAATAAATCATTTCTAGTCAGAAAATAAATTTCACTCAAAACTGAAATATTTCCACCCGTTTTGAAAGATTTCATAAATTTCGTTTATATTTAATTTTCATTTCAATGAAATTTTGACTGGACCCATTCCCTAGTCACAATGAAAAAACACTACAAACAAATGACAAGTACGGAACGGTGTTGTCAGTACGTAGATGTGATTGCGGACAATTTAATATTTGAAAAGGGACCACATGACATTTGTCTAAATAAAAAAAAAAAAAATATTAAGTAAGTACGTTACATAATACAAGTAAATTTTATTTGCACGAAGCAGATACAATTTTCGTTTCTTTTTTTTCCTTTATAAAATCTTATTTTCTATTTTTTTACAGTGATGGGAGAAAAAAAGATTTACGCAAAAAAAACAAAATGTAAAGTCGTGTTTAGCATTTTTTTAAATCGGAGTCAAGATAAATCCTACAAATCACAACTTTATATCCCAAAATAAATTATTACTGACGAAACTCATCTCTTTTGGGACGCAACGGCAACACAGCTGAAAAATCTAGTAAAGAGAAATTTAAACAATTATTAAATCGAGACAAACGTAAGAGCGGCAACTTCGCGCGTTGCGCGTCTTAGCCGCATGGAATGGCAACGTCGCGATTTTTGTATACGTACACGACATTTGTCACATACACAGTCGTAATATTTGCAAAAATTTAGTGTTCATTTATAGGTGATTTCTGAATGAAACAATGTTTGTTTATTAATTAAGCGCAAATGAATACCCGAGAATAAATAGTTGCACATATATTTAAGTATTAATTCTATTAATCTACCAAGATTATCTCGACTGTTTTTTGTATGAAAATCGTTCCACCTTAAGTAATAGAATTGTATGCAAACCTCCATGCAGGCAAACATGCATTATGCAGTCAGGCATGTGCAGCATGCATTATGCAGCCAGGCATGTGCAGCATGCTAGCAGGCATGCAGCATGCAAGCAGGCATGCAGCATGCAAGCAGGCATGCAGCATGCAAGCAGGCATGCAGCATGCAAGCAGGCATGCAGCAGGCAAGCAGGCATGCAACATGCAAGTCTTCTGGCACGGCTCGGCGCTGAAGGGTTCCGGGCGGTCCCACGCGTACTTATCGTCACAGATGGCTTTCGTTCACCACCGCAGCTTCGGCAGCCTAAGCCGCGGCGGCTCGCTCATTGCCACCTGCTCCTCAGCACGCGGGCCGCCTCACCCCTCCGCGCCTTCGCGGCTCTAAATTACACTCTAGGGGTAGGGCATACTACGGGCAGTCGGGGTCAACTGAGTCGGTTTTGAATATTATTAATTTTTTTACTAATTGGTTATCTACATAAAGTTAGCTAAAAATAAACGTTATAAGACGTGTATTATTATGTCAAATAAAGATTATGTCGAATGATATTTATAGTTTCTAATAATTATAGCATTTGTTAATATGGCATCTCATTTTATGGCAAATGAGAGTAGAAATGATTATATCATGCGTTATTAGTTTATATGAGAATAATGCAAACGAATATTATGACCGAGGATCATTATGGCAAATGAAATTATTGCAAGGAATATTATGAAAAACAGGACAATACCTAATATTATAAATGCGAAAGTGATTGTTTGTCCTTTCTGGATGACCTTACTAAGCAACCAAACGACTTGGTTTTTGGCATAGAGTTAGTTGAAAGGGCGGAGAGTAACATAGGCTACTTTTTATATCGATATTCCCACGGGAACGGGAACCACGAGGGTGAAACCGCGGGCGGAAGCTAGTTTTTTTATATTTTATGGTTTTTTTTTCAAAAATATTACGATTTTTACAGCAGTGTACAGTCAACTCTGGTTACACAAAACTACAACATTTCTCATATGACTTTGAAGCTGAAAGACCTGAGTCCTGACTATTGCATATTATTAATCACAAAATCTGACATGTTTTGGAAAAAATTGCATGCTGCTAGTAGTCATTCCATTTGGTAATAACTAATAAGTTTGTTTGACATTTCGAACAGTTTATACCATCAGCAGTAAGTACCTATTCATGATACATGGCTGGGTTCACATTACTCACGAAAAATCTAGCCCAGCAATCTCCAATAAAAAAATCCTATTCATTTTAAGTTTCAATCTTGCAACACATAGAAATATAACATACACACACTGCTATTTGACTAGGTCTGCCTGCAAAATTATTATAAAAGAGATTAGGTACTTACAAGGTGGAGGCTGCTTTTTCTGGTTGTTCCACACAACAAGGATCTTGGCGAGACTCGGCGTGCGCACCAGTTTGCGCACCAGGGCAAACAGGCTGTCGACGCGGTCGTACGTCAGTATGACTGCGGTGAAGCCTGGCGCCTTCGCTGCGGTGACCGGCAGGAATAACGGGTTCACAGGACCGTACTGTAAAGATCATTATTATGAGTAGATGGGTCATATTGATTGCCTCTAGATCTAGCGGATACATTGTTTATTTTATTTATTTAATATACAACAGGAAAACGTATGGCCTTCATTTTAAATATGATATGGCTGAAAATGGTATCACATCCACTTATACTGGAATCCTCAACCACTGAGGAACTAGCTAGCTATCTAACTCTTAGCTCTTAACACAAATGTTGCTATGGCCACGCAGGCTTAGAAATGGTTTATAAGATGGTTTTAGCTAGCCAGATGGACTTACTACGAGTTCTACAACCAACCAAGCCAAATACCACTGGGAATCGAACCCAGGATCTCTGGACCTGATACCTGTTGGCATTACATTACCACAGAGACAGTTAAAATATTATTTACTAATATTTGCAATTTTTTCTAAGTTTATTGTAAAGTTCATAAGAAAAATAAATTATCTTACCAAATGCTCAGGCATATTCCAGTCTTCATACATTCTAGCTGCCAGCGGAAATAAATTCTCGTTTATAATTTCTAAAGTAGTCAGTGTTATCTTCTCTATACTAGTGAAATATCTTTCATACGCCCACCGTAGTTGCCAGTACAATTCCCCTCTTCTCTCATTACTCACTGAATGAACTATTTTCAATAAATTTTTCAAATTATCTTCAGGCAAAGATAGTGAAAGTCTGTTCCAATCAACATGGGAATTAAACGGCATAATTACAGAATCTGCTATAACTATAGGAATGCATTGTGATGCTAAAATATCCATAAGGACAGCTTGAGTCAGTCTTGCGCTGCGTATTACCAAACAAAACATTCCTTCCTTCAATATCTCGGGATAATTAAAAATTCTACCAGTTGTGTACTCACAACGCTTAGTGTAATCAATTCCTCCCATTTCTGATTTGCATTTGTCAAGCAATAGCAAGTCATTAGACGATGAAGCGATGTTCTGCAGTGTTTCTAAATAATTCTGAGGTATATTGAGTTGAGTTGATATGATCATGTAGTTTTTCTGTTTAGGTTGGGTGCTGTCAATTTTGTCTGCAATATGGCTGTACACTGGTATTGATACATCAAATCCATATCTAAATGACCAGGTGTCAAAGCCTCCTCCTGCTATAATGGCTTTTCCTGTATGAAGATTGAGGACTGAATCGTAATTGGGCGCCTTCCCTGGCAGCATGTTGAATACGAGATGATTCTCACCATTATTCCAACTGCACATTATAATATTGTATTAATTTATTTGTGTATCAATCACATAATTGAATTGATAATTTATTATAATAAGGATGTTTAAAAATAATAAGCAACAATGGGACAGATGAAGGCATTCTAAATTAACTATTTAAATTGCTTAGCAATTTAAATAGCCAATTAAATTATGTAAATGTTACAAATTTAAGAAGAAAAGTACTATACAGTAGTTTTGGTAAACTAGTAACTTTATAGTTGACTTTTGTTCAATCTAATAATATAATGGGTCAAACATACTCACTATTTTAACGCTTGCAAAGCTCTTCCGACATATTCACTAGAAAAACTATTTTGATTCAGTGTATCTATACTAGGGACTAACAAACACGCTTCTTCGGGGTCTGGCGTGTAATATTTACTATGCCTTATAGTATCTAATATGATATAAAATTCTTTAGAAAACTGTGATATAGGTCTCCCATTTTCAGTCTGATAATCTTTCAGTGGGTAAATATATATCGTAATCTTATCGTGCCCACCTCTGCCGCACCTGTAAACGTTGAAGCATTCCCAGTAAGTGCAGTTTGCGAGGCGGGCCTCCGATTTTGGCAAATCTTGTTTTAGTTGCAGCACTGTAACACTTGATGGGTCTAAATTCACAGGTTCATGGAAGTCTGTCCGAGGTGAACTACCCGAGAAAACATTAAAGAACACTGTAAACACTAAAGATACCACAATAAACAATAATAGGCCAACGAAAAACCTATGGTAAAGAATATTTCTATACGATGTATATTTATTCTGCTTGCTGGTTTTCAGAAGCGACTCCGCAGCCATTTGTGATTTGAAGAGTTAATTTAATCTTGTTATTTTATATATGGCACCCATTATTATGTAAAATCAATGATTTCTCATTCAGAATCCTGAAAAACGCGAACGCTGGTGCCTCTTGGGAAACTGACGCAGCGTAATGACAACAGACATGACAGGACTGACTGACATGGACGTGACTGGACTGACATGACAAGAACTGTCAATAATGACATTTGATTGCATGACAAATACTGATTGCAGGCTCAATGAGATACCGCAATTGAATAAAGTTCAATTGCTTTTCATATGCTAATTGATTCTGTAAGAATTGGCACATTGACTAACTAAGTAGACAATTTACCTTTAATTTTATAGACATTTTCATTACACGCCACTAAATGGACGTTACGAACTGCCGCCACTGTGGCTTTAAATATTTATTAATATTTAAAACAAACGATATAATAATAATAATAATAATAATAATAAGCATTTATTTCAGAAATTTACATCCATTTTTATAGAAAATGACAATAATAAAATAATAAATTACTTAAAAATTAAAAATTACATACATATTTATTTATTTGGGGCACATGAAGCCATGATATAATACCGAAATAGTTATTTAATTTGTTGGAGATAGACTTATTAAGTTTGATTTACATAGCACGTCAAGAATCTTTAAAATCTTGCTAGATTTATGTAAAAATCATGATTATAATTGATTTCTTGTTTTTATTTTATCCTCACCGCGCACTTTGTCACGGTTAAAATATAATCAATACCATTGTGTCACTACTTCCAATGTGTTTGTGCCGTTTCGTTTGTCCAAAAGTAGTACATCCGAAATCAATAGAGAGTGAGTAGGCTCCATCCGTAGTTTTGAGAAACTTACACGGGCACGTATCTTAGTTGACGGGCTTAGAGAGTAGGCCTCCAGGACCTACCTGCTGGCGTTAGTCACCTTTCTTGACGAGAACTAGAATGCTAAGTTCTCGTCAAGAAAGGTGACTAACGCACAAAGCACACGCTTAATAATAATAATGCAGTTGCCAAAAAAAAATATTTATTCAAGTGTTCAAAGAGCGATTTCGAGAAAGTTACCTTGGAAGTTTTATGCCATGATTATATATACATATATATATATACAATGATGATTATATATAATAACTATGATGATAATATATATATTGCTGCTGCTGGTGCCTTGCGGAGATGGAAAACCCTACTCCCTGTCAGAACTTGCACAGTCGCTTCTCCTGCCAATTCTGGACTATGCTGATGTTTGTGCTTTGTGCTGTTGACCTTAATGAGGATCTACTGGACAAGCTTCAGCATCTGCAGAATCTCTGTATACGTTTCATATATGGCTTGCGCAAGTTTGATCATGTCTCTGAATTCAGAACTGAACTAGGCTCCCAATAAGACTGCGACGCGAGGAGCATGTCCTCCTACTTCTGTTTAATGTGCTGTATGACCCTCGAAGCCC
The DNA here is from genome assembly GCA_910589605.1 of Chrysoteuchia culmella. NCBI lineage: Eukaryota > Metazoa > Arthropoda > Insecta > Lepidoptera > Crambidae > Chrysoteuchia > Chrysoteuchia culmella. Next base: position 18,768,354 of record OU342653.1, read on the forward strand.
TCCTTACCTCAAGGAACGTTTTCAATTTCTTGGTGTCGACCACAGTCGTCCTATAAGGTCCAAGGCTGATAGCAGGTAGTGGCGGTTTCGTTGGACATCCGAAACGCCTTTAACGCCTCCCCTACTCGGTGATAAAGGATGCCCTCAGGTACCACCGCATCCCGTTGTACCTGAGGAGGATCCTAGAATCCTACTTAGAGGACCGTCAGGTCCAAGTAAACGCGGAGGGTCGGATGGTGTCCCGTACAATGACGCGAGGGGTTCCACAGGGATCGGTGTTGGGCCCGCTCCTGTGGAATCTCGGCTTTGATTGGGTGCTCCGAGGAGTCCTCCTCCCGAAGATGAACATCATCTGCTACGCGGATGACACTCTCGTCACCGCGCGGGGGGAGGACTATTGGGAGGCGAGACGACTGGCTGGCGTGGGGACCCAGTTGGTTAAGGAGCGAATCGAGCTGCTTGGGCTCGAGGTGGCGGTTCGCAAGACGGAGGCCCTCATATTTCACGGTCCCAGAAGGGGGCCGCCAGCCGGGGCAAATATAAATGTGGGGGGGGCACGGATCCCTTTAAAACCCCACATTAGATATCTGGGACTGACCCTGGATGGGCGCTGGCGGTTCACGGAGCATTTCCGTCAGCTGGCGCCCAGATTGGAGAAGGCTGCTGCGGCTCTGGGACGCCTCCTCCCCAACATCGGTGGGCCAAACTCCAGCTGCCGTTTGCTGTTTGCGGGCGTGGTCCGCAGCATGGCCCTTTATGGGGCGCCGGTCTGGGCGGACTCCCTCAATGAGGAGAACTGCCGCCTTCTTAGAAGACCGCAGCGGGTTATAGCCAACCGCGTCATAAGGGGATACAAGACGATCTCCGGTAGGGCAGCATGTTTGCTGGCAGGTACACCCCCGTGGGAGCTTGAGGCTCAGGTTCTCAAGAGGATGTACCAAGCGAGGAGGGAGGCTCTTCAGAGGGGAGACCGGCTGGCCCCTGAAGAGCTAACTGCAGTAAGAAGAAGGGCGGAGGAGGATGTCCAGACCAGCTGGGAAAGCCAGCTGGAGGCTCCCGGTGCGGGAACGAAGACGGTGGAGGCGGTGCGTCCGCTTCTTGGCGAATGGAGGGGCCGGAAACATGGGACGCTCACTTTCCGTCTCGTGCAGGTTCTTACCGGACATGGCTGTTAAGGGGAAGGAGGCGTCGGTATGATCGACTCATTCCCCTATAGTGAAACCACGCTGGCGTTGGTGGGTGTGCCAACGCTGGCCTTGCACGGTTTCCACCGTCTGGGAAGATGGCTAAACTTGCTCGGCCATCTTCCAGCCGCGAGGGGGCCCGGGTAATCGGGCCACGGCCGCCTGGTCTTAGGGGTGATTGCGAACCCTACCCCCCGTGACCAATAGCGGCCTGGAGGGCAAGTACTAGGAGTTTTAGTTGGTAGTACCCTAGGGAGTGCGTGGCCTATATATTTGTATAGGCCGTGTACTCCAGGTGAGTCCAACATTTCGAATCGCCCCTACACCTGGGGGCGAGGGATGCGTAAAAGCATTTCTCCTAGTATAAAAAAAAAAAAAAAAAAAGGTCCAAGGCTGATAATCTGCTTAAATGCCGTTTCACGAGTTCTGGATACTACAAGGACTCCTTTACGGCGAAGTCAATCAGCCTCTGGAATAACCTCTCGTATGAGATCCGTCATTCGAAGTCACTTGCCATTTTCAAAAACAAACTGCATTCACATCTTCTTAATAAGTCCTAGTTTGCAAATACCTTTTTTATCAAATATATATTATTATAATATATATAGATATATTAAATATATATTTAGTTGTTATTTATTTAAATATTTTATATTTATTAATGACTAGCTGACCCGGCGAACTTCGTACCGCCTAACAGTCAATGAATGTCGTGTTACCTTTTAGCTGAACTAATTTAGGCTTTGATGAACGTAATATAATGATACAAAATAATATGAATATAGATAGAAACATAAAAGTATTTTTAACCGACTTCAAAAAAGGAGGAGGTTCTCAATTCGGTTGGTATAAATTTTTTTTTTTTATTTTTTTTTATGTATGTACACCGATTACGCCGAGATTACTGAACCGATTTCCATGATTCTTTTTTTGTTCGATGCAGAATAGTTGCCAATTGGTCCCATAAAAATTTGGTTTCGTTTGTCCCAGTACTTTTTATGTTATGAGCATTTTTATATATTTCATTTCATTGTTGACTTGGACGATGTAGTATTTACGATAATTTTTAACCGACTTCAAAAAAGGAGGAGGTTCTCAATTCGGTTGGTATAATTTTTGTTTATAATGTACATGAAACCTTATCTAATCTAGAAAAACCCTGCTGTAGTTTACAAAACAGCCTATTACAGACACTAAAAAGTAAAAAAAAAAACTGCGTTACAAAAAACCGACTTCAAAAACTAAAAAGCAAAAAATAAGCCTTTTGGAGTCAGTAGCAGCCAAGACATTCTACTTTAAGCTCCTATTCTTTTATTTTTCTTGCCTTGGCTGGCACCGACTCCAAAAGGCTTATTTTTTGCTTTTTAGTTTTTGAAGTCGGTTTTTTGTAACGCAGTTTTTTATTATGATGAATGATGATGAAAACATACAGAATGAGAACAAAAATTTAAAAAATATAATAATAATTAAGTACTTTAAACTCATGTCAGAAAAAAATGATTGAAAACTATGTTGTGCAGATTGGGATACACTCGGATTAATTCATTAATGGGATTTTCATTCAAGCACCTTGTGGTAAACGACATTCTTTGTTTTTTGGTCAGGCGCAAGAACAAATAAAGCGGATGGTTTGCCGACACGTGAGCATGCCACGTACAATTGACCATGAGAAAAACATGCATTTTCTAGATTGAGGCCACAAATAGTCAAGGATTGGCCCTGTGATTTGTTGATCGTCATGGCGAAGGCAAGACGAATCGGGAATTGAATTCGTTTAAACTCAAAAGGCATATCCGTTGGGATCATCGGAATCCTTGGAATAAGAACTTCCTCATCTTTATATTTTCCTTTAAGTATCGACGCGTGAATCACATTGCTCAACAGTTTTCTTATCACCAAACGCGTTCCATTGCACAGTTTTGGTTGATTTAAATTTCTAAGCATGATGACTACCGAGCCAACCTTGCGTTTTAAATTGTGCGGTGGTAAACCAGGCACATCCAAGGAGTTTAAAAATTCAGTTGGATAATTAGTGGCTTCTTCTTCGTTTGTTACACAGTCGATAGATTTGAATGAATACAGAGTACCTACGATTTGATTTTGAATTATAAAATTGAGGTCATCTACATCTTTATTTTTAGCGGCCAAAATTGCTCGCTCACTTAACCATTTAGTATTTTTGTGGTTAGCAATGATATCCGGGAATACTTTGTTGATAAGCTCGTCTTTTGATGATACGAAATTGCAAAAATTTGGATGAAATGAAATCAAACCGCTCGATTTGTCAACAGGAACACGGCCATTACCGATAGTCAGCAATTGCTTCGAGAAATCATCAGCAGATAGATCGTTCAACAATGCAACTCTCATATTTACAGACAGTTGAAGTTTCTTTACATATCGCCACAGATTTGATGCTTTGAGGCAAGCGTTTATTTCGTCGGCAGCAGTAGATCTTGGAATGACTGGTAGTGTTTGTCGGAAATCGCCAGATAATAAAATCATTGCACCACCAAAACATCTCGAGTCATTGCGCAGATCTTTTAATGTTCGGTCTAGTGCTTCCAATGCGCGTTTGTGCGCCATTGTGCATTCGTCCCATATGATGATTTTTGATGCTACTAAAACTTTGGCCATTGCGGAGTGTTTCGAAATGTTACATGTCGGTTGTTCAGTAGTTTGAAGGTTTAATGGCAATTTTAACGCTGAGTGAGCCGTACGGCATCCGTCTAACAATGTGGCCGCTATTCCAGAAGAAGCAATTGCTACCGCAATTTCGGATCTCGCACGTACAGTGGCCAAAATCAATGACATGAGGAATGTCTTCCCAGTTCCACCGGGGGCATCCAAAAAAAATAAGCCGCCATTTCCATCATCAATTGCATTAATCAGTGTATCATAGACTTCCCTCTGCTTAGGATTCAACAGAGGTACATTCGTTTGAACTGATTGCATTAGATCATGTGGATCATATTCACGTTCACGTTCCAATTCTCTATTAAATGCGTCATTCATTCCGCGATCTGGCGCTGGCATTCCTAACCTAACTAACAAACTGCCGCACATGAGGTAACACATATCTTCGATCAAGAGCAAAGTCTGGTTATGCATCTCCTCATTCACCTCAAGATCGGAATTTCTTGAGCTGACGCGAATTCGATGTAAAATATCTTCTGACATGTTATCTTTATATTTGTTCCACAGGTCACGTGGGTTCGATGGGAAGCATGTCGAAATGATGATAGCAAATAATGTGCGTATCTGACTTGGTGATGCAGAAATAATTGCTTCAGCGATTGTCGTGTCCCAATGAGTATCGTTTTCAAGCAAATTTAGCTCTTGACATGCTGCACGAAATGTGGGGCACACTATACCATTAACAGTTCGTAGTGATTCAAATGATGTTGGCCCTCGAACATGTACCAGCAACAACCGCAAATAGAAACATTCATCATTCTTCGGATGAACTGTGTAAATACGACCAAGAGCATCAGTAGAACGCATATCTGGATGACCAGGAACTGCATCGCCTTGCTTCCGACGTTGAAATATCTTCGATGTAGCGTTCCAAGTGTAATAACGTGGCATTTCTGAGTAAAGCAAAGTTCGTGCGAACGGATCGCTTTGACAAATCGCAAAGAAACTGGTCAGTGTTGTCGCTGGAGGTGTTTCGGCACGTTGAGCAGCATTCGACGCTGTGAAATATACTCTCTGACCGTTCTCTAGATGCACCCCCAAATGTACAACAGTGGGATGACGTTCGTGAATAGGGAATGAAAATATACGCCAAATTGCTTCATTGCAGTTTACATATCTACCAACTTGATAGCGCGTGATTTCATCGTTGATATTGGATGTTTGGATACCAAAAACCGCCATGTCGCTCCCTTTCGTGACATATTTGCAAATGTATTTAATTGACTTGACCGAATTGCAATACTCAACATTACAATGTGCCTTGAATGTTTTGGAAAGAAGTGGCGAATATGGAACAATCCAACTGTTGTCAACTACGAAATCGTTTCCTTTCACTTTAGTTGTGATAGTTCTACCATTATCATCGGGCGATCGACGCCTATACAATGGATAACCATCGTTGCCTGTAATGGTCTCTGCCGTCAATTTTCGTGGATACCGTTTGGAACAGTTGCCGTCAAACATGCACGGTGATTGGCGGTTGATAGTGCCACACGGTCCATGAATCATATTCGTGATTACAACATCATGTAGGTCTGGATCGGTTTCAGGAGCAGGAATCTCCGCACATATGATGTCATCTATTTGATCTGGCCGAATTCTTTCGACTAACCAAATTAGAATGTGAGCATGCGGTAGGCCTCGTTTTTGCCATTCGATTGAATACATCCAGCATCGAGTATTCCCAAAGACGTGTTGCTTAACAATGTAATTCATTAGTGACCGAATTTTTTGCCTGAAAACACGTGCGGTGATGTCGTGTCGATCACTTGATGTTTGTCCGGGAAGCAGCAATTGAATAATTTCTATCCATTTCGGATTACATGTAAATGTAATGAATAGATCTGGCCGACCATAATGACGAACATATGTCATTGCATCTTGCGCATATTCATGCAAATGACGCGGGCTACCTGTGTATGTCGCCGGTAAAATAGTCAATCGACCAACATTTACTGAATCTCCTTCTGTGTTAATTGCATCGCGTAAATGAATATACTCTTCCGAACGCAATTTAGCTTGATTCAACCGAATGAAAGTCAGGCGCTCCGTTTCGATTTTAACGTACATGTCAACGCAATATTGTTGAAGCAGTCGACGAAATCGCAACAAATAATTGTCAGAATTTTCACGAATCATCAAACGATATGCGTAATAATTCATCGAACTAACCTTCTTGGTAGTTTCCTCACCTGAAACAAATGCAGTAAAAATTGTATTTTCGAAAATTTATTAACGATTTATTATTTATTAATTTTTTGGGTACTAAAAGCAAACAGAATAAAATGTATATCAAGTTAAAATGAAAACAACAATATTGATCTTACCATTCAATGGATTAATCATTTTGATATTAAAGTGATATCCATCGTCTCCTTGCCAAAACATCAGCGGGTATTGTAACGCATCATATGAACGGTGTGTTTCATATATTCTTTGTAGTTGCCCAGTATTGCGTCGTGTAAGTACAATATCACGTGTTTCCAAGTTTTCACCAACAATCAGGATTGCCACTTCATCGATTGTTGGAGCATTAAATGTGCGTTCATGTGTTCCAGCTGGTCTTTTATCTGCTCTGATCACAACTTTATAGTCATCACTTGGCATGCGCTCTAAAGCAGTCTTGAACAGCCTGACCAATGCATGATGTTCATGAAGCATTTGCTGCAGATCTTGGAGAATTGCTCTTTTCGTAGCTGTGTTGATCCCTTGACGCCGGTCAAGTTGTTCTTCCATATTGCCCATGAAGTATATTTGCAAGAATTTATGCTGTGCATCTTCTATAGGTTGCAATGATCCAATGCGATGGCAAATCTGGCCTTGAATCTGTAAAGTCAAAGCCATAGTTATAGTTAGATTTACAAACAATTTTTTTACAATTTTTTTTTTTTTTTTAATAATAACATGCCATTTTTATTTCAGAGACAAATACAGAAATCTAACAAACTACATTCCAGATTTTTTTACAGTCATAGAAAATAAAGTTTTTAACGTAAATTTCCTTAAATGTCGGATTATATCCGTGTTCTTCGATAATTTCCGCCCCAAATGAAGTCATTTGGAAACAGACATTGTATTTTTGAGTGTTCGCTAGAAAATGTCGTGATTCTAGTGTTTCGCCATAAAGCAGGGAACACAATGGCTCTGGTGGTGGGACCAATAATGGCAATTTCACTTTACCACTAAGGCAGCACAAACCAGGCGTTTCACCAGCAAACTTCAATGCTCCACAATGCTGGCAAACAACGTCCATTGGACCAATGCAAACTAAACGATGCAAGCTGTAGTCGATGGTGCAATCATATAGAAACGCTGCTCGATTCAAATCAATACTTGAACCATTTCTTCTTGCACTTCGAAGATTATTCCTCTGTTCATCTGTACGATAAGCTCGACGATTTCTCGTTTCTAACCTAGCCGTTTCACGGGCTGCCTCTCTTTGCTCTTGTGTTTGAGAAGCACGAATTAAGGCCCTTCTTTGCTCCATACTAACGCGGCGCTCTTCTCGTGCAATTTCTCGTTCTTCATCAGATAATTGACTCGCGATATTCCGTTGCCTAATTGCATTACGGCTCCGCTGGGAAAGATTAGATCTTCTAGGACGCGGCATTGTTATTAATAGTAATACTGAATGTGCACTCGCATAAAACCACATAAAACCACCAAATATAATAACAGTGCCTGAACTTTCGAGACATTGACAATAGCTCAAAGAGTATATAACCACTACGTATGAATAGCTTATCAATAAAAATCATAGACAACCTATAAAAAGACATTTACACTTTTGTTAACCTGAAGAATAATTTAGGCATTATTTTCGGAAATTAAAAATTATATCGAGTTTTCATTGTTTTTAAGATGTATTCTGCTATTCGGGGCGGAGACAAATCCAACGAATCAATAACCATGAAAATTGGTTCAGCAGATCTCGAGTTATAAGTGTTGTAACAAACCCGTCTTTGTTTTATATATATAGATTATTTATTTAGTAGTTTATGTAGGTAGATTTATTTATATGTTCAGTAATATTATTAAGTGTAATTCTTGCTTGTTGCTGGTGCACTACCTCTCGCTCTCTCTCTATTTTTCCTATGCCGCAAAGGTTGTCCGGAAGAGATAAAGTGTTTTATCTATCTATCTATTTTATGGTATTAAAATCATCGAGTTTAACCATACTGACCCAAAACATAAGGAGTATACACAAAAATATAGACGAATGTACTGTGCAAGACCTACCGAATTGGATTGAGCTGATTGAGCGACTCTATCTAACTCGGTCGACTCTCCCGAACTTCTGTCAAAGATAAGTTTCAATATTCCAAGTAGGTCTGCTAGACACTTTACTCCAATTTGTGTACCACTGGTCTCGTCAAACTACCGCCAAAACTCCTTCCTGCTGCGAGCAAGCAAAAGTCTTAATAACTTGTGTAAATCTAAAAATCTTGATATATATCACTCTAGTTTAGCAATTGCGAGGCGTTTATTATGTGAGGAATTCTTTAAATAAATGACATTCTGTAAGTAACTTTAAGTAAACACATTATAGGCACTGTCTTAGTTTGTAATAGTTTTAGATTAAGTTTTCCAAGAGCATCTTATTGTCCACACTTAACCATTTAAAATATGTTTTATATACGTGAAGACCTATTATAGCCTTACTGTTTTTATGTCAAAAATCAACTCTGTCTACTCGGTGTTGGTCTTCCAAACATTAAATAAATAAATAAATAAGTCGTCTATATTTTTGTGTATACTCCTTATGTTTTGGGTCAGTATGGTTAAACTCGATGATTTTAATACCATACACTTCGGTAGGTCTTGCACAGTACATTCGACTGATCTCGCTATTTCAGTGTTGTCTATTTCATTCATAATTTGTATTGGACTGTTATCCAAGTAATGAAAATATAGTGCTGTAATCATTCCAATTAGTGTAGGTACTGTCTGTAGTATCGAGAGGACAATACCGTGTATAAGATAAGATAAGTATGTAAGAGGGCATAGAGTAAATTAATGTATAAATGCAATATGCCTGTGTTAGGTGTGTGAGTAAGATTAGGATAATATAATAATGTAACTTGTGTGTATTGGTGTATGAGAAGGATAAAAAATATTGATTGTTTGTAATTTTTTGCATAGAGTGTAAAATGTGTGTGTAAACCAGTATGTAGTGTGAGTTTGTACAACATTGAATTTATATAAAACTGTAAATAAAAACTAGATCTGGATAGCAAAACAGCAGCATCCAAGTATACAGGTACTAGGTATATGCGCAATTATGTAAAAGGCAATCGGATGAGTTAGGTCCATCCAAGCATAATTATTTACTAAATTAAAAATATAAGCTATTTGGCAGTAGAAAATGACAAACAAAGCTAATAAATTCTTAGATGAATACAGCTTACATATGTATCTTCTACAGCGTAGTCATACAGTTTGTTGCAGGTGATGAATTTGATTCTTGTGTTTTATACATATTTTCGAGGAGTTTTCTTCTTTTCTGACATAAACACGGCCTTGACGTCCAGCAGAGTTTACATTTCTTAGTTTTGACTAAGTCTCTTTAATAAAATCTTCTCTTGTTTCATTAGTTATCCTCGACACGTTTTTAATTTCAATACTTGTTTTCCTCATATTTCTATGTGAGTCTTCAATTTTTTCTTCGAGCATTGATATGTATTCTCTATCTCTCTTATGTTGTAACTCTAACTGCTCAATTTCCTTTTTTAATTCTTCGTTTTGGCCAGTTAAAAACGTTATAGAACTTTCAATATTTTGATTTGTTTTTTTAATGTCTTGAAGAGTTGGATTAATTTTGTTGAGCTCATTTTCATGTGCTAACATCAGAGACTTGATCATAGATTTCATTTCCTCCTTAAATGTTTCTAGATCCGAGTCATAATCATGGCCTCTTCTTCTTTTCACTGTCTGCGAGATGAAGTTAGGTGGCGTGATTGATTCGCGTAAATCGGACTCAGATAATGATTTATCCATAGTTTTTATTTAATTCTCTTTTAATATATAATTAATTTAAGAAATACTAGTTTGATATATATTTATTGAAATTTCACAATGTTAAAGTTGCTTAACTTGTACCACACCTGATCACAGTCCGCTAACCGCTTCCGCTCTAGAGTTGGGGCAAACGACGAGCGCAGCACGTCGCAACCAGAACTATAGTCGTCTGTAGTGTTTTTGTCCTCTTTTTGTTTACGCACGCGTATCTGCCACTATTCACTGTTTATGATCGCCTGGTATTAAGCGGATTTATTCGGTATTTAATTTTTGTAGAATTTAACAATTATTTATAAAAAAAAAACCATTTAATACGGATCACACGTCTGGTCGCTTTCGCGGTCCGGGGGGAAGAGGAATGTCTGTCTACACACGGAAGGTCGCTATTAGGACCGCCACGCCACCAGTAGGAGGTTTGGATTAAACCGGTTTATTTAGATGTCTGAAGCGCTTTCTTTCCGAATACGTCGGAAGCGGATTTTTGTGAAAACCTTAATAAAAAACCTCAATTAACTTTTTTCAAACCGGTTTCAAGCCTTGCCAGTAGATCAAAATAACACATGGGCTACAATTATCTCCATATTCCCACGGGAAAAGGAACCATGTGGGTGAAACCACGAGCGGCCGTTAGTATTTACTAATTTTTCTACACGAATAATTCATTGCTATTCGATACAAGATAAATGTTAGCACTTCACTATGATGTTCGTTCTAAAACTAAATCTACCTACTGGCTTCATACACCCTTTTGTTTGTAATAATTAATTGCGAGTATATCACCAACTAACTTTTTGTCATTAGAAGTCGATATTTAAGTTCGAATTTCAAATTTCAATCAGCTATGGCTTGAATATAATTAAAAAAATATATTTAGGTTATTCAAGTTAAAACATGATTTTGAACGTTTCCTGTAAACAGAAAAAGTGAAACGTTCTTGTTTTGCTGTCAGTTTTGTGTTGTGCGTAGTTGTGGTTGAGTTTCTGATGGCTTAATTATTTTTTATTATTATTTTGTTTTCTCGACCGTTTAAATATTTCAGCTTGAGCTTGACCAGAAATGGCACTGTTACCTCCCGATCCAGTTTATACAATCAGAAACGTTGACAATGTGCCAGTTTATTCTCTGGCATTCAGCTTTTTACCTGGGGGTCTGGAGAGGTTACTAGCCGGCTCGAAAAACGGCTATGTTTATGCATACAACCTTCAGGTAAGAGAGATCTATAATCGTCGTCCTACGGACCTGCTGATGTTACATATTCTAACGAAATTGCGCAGAAAATTCGTGTGTGACGTAGTATGGCTTCTGCCCACTATATCGTTATTCTTTGTTTACTACCCCCATTTTGTGACCTAGAAATAGACTGGGACATCGACTAACAAAGAGATAACAAATAAAAAGACCGGTTTCATTGTGCTTAGCTTTTAAAAATATTTAATCTATATAGTCTTTAGTTCTGTAGTTTATATTAAGTTTGCATATTTATATATTTTATTACTTTCTACGTCTACCCTTAATTTTATACTTGAAAATTATTTTCATTTCAGACTAACCGTGTGCAGCAGAAGATTCAAGTTGGTCAAGCTCCAATTATTCATCTCATCCATACCAATAGTCATCTTGTGACTCAGGAAAAAGGGGGGAAATTTAAAATTTTTGAATTAACTAACAGTGGTTACAAAGAAGAAGCACTTATCGACATTGACTATCCAGGCTTCTGCCGTTTCGAAGCCAACACAAAACTCGAGACAATTTATGTACCTGATAAAGAATCGAAGATATACATATATAATTTTTCTGGAGAAAAGTTTGGGTCTTTAGTGCCAGATAGTACTGATGACACTATGCCAAAACTAGGGGACCCAATGTGTTTGAAGTACATTGAGTTTCCTTGTGATAGACCCTGCTTATTGGCAGGATATGAAGCAGGCTGGGTACTCTTGTGGGGTCTCAATACTAGTCAGTGCATTGGCAAACTGTATACAAAAGAGTGTCCAATGTCCATAGATTACCACCTTGAACAGCAGAGAGGAATAATTGGTAATGCTTCAAATGTGATACAGATATTTAGCATAGGAAAAAAAGACTTAAGCATGACACTTAAAGTGGATATTCCCATAAAGAATTCTGGAACGAATAAAGTTCAGTCTCGAATTGATGGAAAAGTATTTGCATCAGGTGGTTGGGATGGACACATTCGAATTTTTTCCTGGTTTTCCTTAAGACCTTTAGTGGTGCTTACAGAGCACAAACAAGCCGTACAAGATGTTGTTTATTCTACAGAAAAAGTCTCTCTTTGGAAGGCCAATTTAATGGCTGCAGGGGGATTAGATGGTGCTATTACACTTTGGGATTTATATAATAACAAAAATTGAATTGCATTTAATACATAACAACATGCTAGACATAGTCAACTTGGGACAACCTACTTTGAATAACAAGTAGAACAAAAAAAATATTTCCTAACCCTCTTCATAATTAATGAGAAATGTCTATGGAATCATGCCAGTATTGCCTTTACTTAAAAACTAGATGAAACCAATCATCAAAAGATGCTTTAATTAATTTGAAGATATAATTTTATAGAATGCAATATTATGCCATTGTAAATTTTAATTGGATCTCAAGTAATGTACAAATGTTGGTAAATAGAGGCATATAATGTCCACTTAATGTGGCAAACTGTTAGATTATAAGTTAACATGTTGTAATTATAGCGATGAATATTTTCCATGATTGATTTTTAGTAATGACTCAATTTTTCTATGAGTCGAGACATTAAAGGCCTATGAAACATTAAATTTTGTTGTTATTTCATCATCTTATTTAGTTACACAGTTGTGTCTTTCCTGGCATCTGGTTAAATATACAATTACCTACATAGCTATTGTTCAAACATTGTGTATTAATAACCTGTTTTTTTTCATTACCTAGTTGCCTTGCACAGACTATATTTAGTGCCTCGGGCTCAACAAGTTTCATAATATTTCTGTATTTAACTCAGTCTATGCTTGGGCAACTTTTCGAAAAGACGTGTCAGGTACTAGCTACTACCGCCAATAATAAATTTACTACTTATTATATACTAGCTGGTGCCCGCGACTTCGTACGCGTGGACTTTTATGTAGTACTTACATTTTTTAATTTGACAAAGATCGACCATTAAATCGTGGTACTTACAACAAAAATGTTTATTAAATGCCGTATGTATGCCATAAGAAATGTATTATACTAATGTAGCTGTAAGGTGCTTAGAGTATTTCTTTATGAACTACATTGGTGGTTTTCTGTTTTGAGCCAATATGAATAAACCCGCAGCTTTACTGACCCGCGAAAAAGCAATATAGAGCTGGCCGTAGGAAAAACAATCAGTCACCCAGGGAACTGTGTGCGTGTGCACTTGAATTCGAAAATTGTTAGGGATGGGCGGTATACGCGGTATAAATTCAGTTTTACCGGCAGTTCACCCAGTCATGATCTCAGCTTCAAAGCACTTACTTTAAGTCGGGTCCCGTTGCATAATTTTGGTTAAGTAAAATTTCACACAAGCAATATCGGAACACCGACTTTAAGATTGATCTCGTGATCAGGGAGACCACTCGCTGGAAGTGAATTAAAAAATTCAATTGGGTAATATGTGGCGTCGTCCTGATCAACTACATTGTTAAAGCAAGTGTAAACCACTTCATCCGGAACAATTTTCGCAATTTTTTTCTTTCATTTATTGCAGTTGCTTGGTCATTTTTAGGGTTCCGTAGCCTAATGGCAAAAAACGGAACCCTTATAGATTCGTCATGTCCGATGTGTGTCACAGCCACTTTATTCCAAAACTATGAAGATTACACAGTTGAAACTTGGTAGGTAGATGTATTCTGTAAACCGCTTTACGGTTTTTACACAAAAATAAAAAAATAAATATCTTTTCTGGGGGAGCTCCCCATACCTACATGGAACTGAAACTGTTTTTTTCATCAAACCTATACGTGTAGGCTATCTATAGATAGATCTTTAAAAATTACATTGAGGTTTCTAAAATGATTTCTTTTTTAAAGTCAACCGTTTTAAAGATGTACACTTCCAAAGTGGCAAAATGTGTGCCCCCCTCCCTTTAACTTTTAAAATAGAAAAAGTGAAAAAAAATAATTGTAGAGCTTTATAAAAACTTACTACGACAATTATTTTGAACGAAATATATTTAGCGGTTTGAGAGCTATATAGCACATTATACACCGCAAATATAGCTTTGTCATTCATACAGACACTATGAAAAACAAAGTTATTTTTGCAGACGAAAAATTATAGTGGCATTTTGGGTAGGTGTATTTAATATAATAATAATAATAATAATAGAAACTTTATTGCACACGATTCAAAAACAAACACATACAAAGAAAATTACACACAATAGGCGCCCTTTTTGCTACATAGCAATCTCTTCCAGGCAACCTTGGGCTAGAGACGGAACCTTTCATGTGCGAGTTCAAGTCGCACTTGGCCGATTTTTTGGTGTTAATGTGGCGCGTTCACATAACCAAGAATTTTCATGTAAATAACCGCCAAGCTGCGCTTTCATATCGGTTGTCAATCCCAGCTTATGTATCTGAGGCCTTATAGTTGAGATGGCCTTAGAATATTTTAATGAGGTGTTAATCTCATCGGCTCTTGTCCTCCGACTTATAATAGGAAGAATCTGTCTAAAATCTCCCGAGAAAAGGGATGTGACGTTACCCATGGGTCTGTTTTATTAAAGTCTTCAGAGAGGAATGTTTTGTATTTTTTCCACAATACTAAAGTAGCCAAAAGACCACAAAACACTTACATAATTGCGAACAAATTTCGTAAGCAACGGGGGCTGTCACTTACGTAGGCCTCCTCGAGAGTCTTGTCCGAGTGTTGATCATCGTCATGAAGATGAAGTGCCCTACAGGTTGCTTGAAACGCAGGAAGCTCTACAGCATCAACTGTCTTTAAAAAACTAAGACTACGAATCGTTCTACGAATAATATGGAGCAACAGGTGCAATTCTTAATTTGTTTTTGGTTATTTTTTCGTGTAATGAAGAAAACGTGTCCTTGATTTTCATATTTCAACAGAAAATGCCCAAACAAATTTGCTAGGCTAGACGCCATTTCCAATCTCCTAAAATGGGTTATAATACCCTTGATTCTAATTTCAACAGGAAATACCCATCACGTTAAACAACTTTTGCTAAGGAGTCATTTCCATATCTCTAACAGTTTAGCTGGTCTATTACTTTCTGCCACTTCCATTTTCCTACATCAGGTTCAAATATTCTTGATTTTAATATGCCAATAGAAAATGCCTATCACGGTTAACTACTTTTTCTAAGGGGTCATTTCCATATCTCTAATATTAGCTGGTCTATTACTATTCTGGCATTTCCATTGTCCTAAATTGGGTTGAAATATTCTGGATTTTAATATGTCAACAGAAAATGCTCATCACGCTTAACAACTTTTGCTTTTGTGACATTTCCATAACTCTCACAGTTTAGCTGATCTCTTAGTCTCCTACATCAGGTTTTACAGATTTAAAAAAAATATAGCCTATTTTATGGCCCGACCTATTAGCTACATATCACAAAAAAAATATTCAAATCCGTTTAGTATTTTCGGAGATTAGCGTGTACTACAAACAGACAAACAGACAGACAAAAATTAAAAAAATCGTCTTAATGTATTCTCTTACTGTTTTTACGTCATCCCCAATTGGTTTTTGGTAAATATATTCAATGTACAGAAATTATAATTTTACAGTTTTATTATATGTATAGATATTTTATTAAGAGCATTTATCAGCAGATCAGTGTGCTGAGTGCGAGGTTTTTGTATTGCTTTGATGTAGTCCGTGACGTAATACGCTAGATGGCGGTCGCTAATTTCATACAAGAATCTACGCGTTCACTATCGACCGTGAGTAGAAAAAAAACTCGCTTTAAGCACACGGGCTTTACACGTGCACTATATAATAGAAATCGGCCAAGTGCGAGTCGAATTCGCGCATGAAGGGTTCTGTTTCTCACCCAAAGTTTCCTGGAAGAGATTGCTATGTAGCAATAAGGCCGCCTATTGTGTGTTCTTCTTTTTTGTAATTTTCTCTGTATGTGTATGTTTATGTATGGTGTGCAATAAAGTTTTTATTATTATTATTATTATTATAATAAATTAGGTATTCACTTGACTACCGATTACCTACACCTACCCAAAATGCCACTATAATTTTAGGTCTTCAAAAATAACTTTGTTTTCATAGTGTTTGTATGAATGATAAAGATCTACAGCATATAGGTATTATTACATTTTTCACTTTCTTATTTTAAAAGTTATGGGGGGGGGGGGGGGGACACGTTTTACCACTTTGGAAGTGTAGGTATATCTTTCAAACGGTTGACTTTGAGAAAAAACTGTTTTAGGAACCGCAATGTAATTTTTAAAGAGCTATCTATAGATACCCCACACCACACGTATAGGTTTAATGAAAATAAATATTTTCAGTTTCAGTTCCATGTATGGCGAGCCCCCCCTTAATATATATATATATTTTTATTTTTTTTGTAAAACCGTAAAGCGGTTTACAGAATACATGTACCTACCAAGTTTCAACTGTGTAATCGTCATAGTTTTGGAATAAAGTGGCTGTGACATACGGACGGACAGACAGACATGGCGAATCTTTAGGGGTTCCGATTTTTGCCATTAGGTTACGGAACCCTAAAAAACACCTCTATTGCAAGCACCATAAGAGTGCTCTCAAGCAAGGTCAAACTAAAGAAAGCCTGACGTGCTGTTACCTTGTACGGTCAACAGCAACTACGGTTCATACAAAATGTAAAATTTCTACAGAAAAATCGGAACTCAACGGCATGTCCTAAAGTCGAAAGTCTGATAGCTGTTGATGACTGTACCATACTGAACATACCGTGCCTTTCATTTATTGAAAAGTTTGGTAGGTAGGTACTTTTGTTTCAGTGTAGATAAAATCAAATTTTCGTTGCTGAAGTACAGTCAACAGCACGTCAAATTTTACATTTTTACCCTGGGAGCGCACTTATTCGAAGTTGACGGTCTCCGTTGTTGAAAGCGCAAGTGGCGTCGGCATCGAAATCGGCTTCATTTGACAGATGGATGTGAAACATTGCTGTTTCTTTCTTCTTCTTCTTTCTTAATTAATGGCGTGCTCGCGTTAAATACGCGAATTTTGCCAATGTCAAGTAAATATATTTTATTTTATTTTATTTTCTTTATTTTATTTATTTAGGAAAACAACAGCTGTTATACATAACAAAGGAATCAATAACATATATAATGTTACAATAGCCTAAGGGTTTCCACTAATAAACATGACTATTATGTTGAGTAGGTAACAAATTTATACAAATCAAAAGGTAAGTACTAAGTTAATTTGAATAAACGGTAAAAAGATAAATTTTGACAAATTCCAAAATTACAACGTGAAGTCAGGTTGGTACTACTCATACTTAACAAATACTAATCATTATTCATCAAACGCAAGAGATTACGAAAGCGGTTAAATTTTTCATGAAATATATCGATGTGGTTAAATTTAGAGTTATACTCATTTGCAGCTCTAATTATAAAAAAAATCTTCCTATAGTTGACCCTACACAGCGGAGAAACAAATGTATGCTTGTTACGAGCACCAAGTCGTGAACATTTAAAACGTAGCTTACTAAGCAAGTAAGGAGAATCTATTAAGTTATTTATTATTTTGTATAGTAATAATTGTTCCCTATGGGTTCGTCGCGTGGACAGAGACTCAATTAAATTTGCGTCAAAATCTTGAATCTATATTTTAATCGTTTTATAAATTTGTTTTGTATATTATCTAATAAGTGAATATATTTTAAATATTGAGGATTCCACACACTGGAGGCATACTCTAATTGAGACCTAACATATGAATTGTAGAGGATTTTTAATGTATTGACATTTTTTAAAGTCAACATTCTGCCGTAAAAAAATTTGTAATATATATATAAATTGTACGGTAGATTGAGTTAAAAATGGAGCCTCACAACACGTGTTATTATGAAAAGAACACGGGTGAAACTCTGCTGTTTCTTTTTGACACAAATGAAAACTTACCAAAGACTAAGAGCAATATGTCACATCCATCTGTCAAATGAAGTCGATGTTGATCCCGACGATACTTGCGCGGTACGGCCCCTGACATGTTATCCCGGTAGTCCATTCAAAATTCAATAACAGCTATCAGTGGGTGGGTGATGTTGAAAGCCGTTACGACTGGACAACTCGAGCGCATGCGAATATTTCCTAAAAGGGGTTTTTGTAAGCTCGCCACATAGGTAAACTCGTCACGTTTGAAAAATTGCAACCTTGAAAGTAAATTTGCCACTACTATGGAATTTAGGTGTAAATTCGCCACAGGTCACAAAGCTAATTTATTTTTAAAATGCTAAGTTCCTGTGGTGATCACATTATTTTTTGCCGTTTTTCTGATGAAGAATTAACTTTTATGGCGAGTTTACATATAACCCACTGAAAGTGATCGGCGGGCGCGGCGGGAGCTTCCGCGAGCGACTAATAATATAGGTTTGCGCGATCCCCGCTACTGTTAGCTTAGCTCCTCAACTCAATTCTACAGTAGCTATTTCTTACAGGATATTTATAAACTTAGGTACCTACATTATGGAAATAAGAAAAAAGTAAATGCAACTGTGAATTAATATTTTAATTTTCACATAGTTACATTAAGTTTAATAATAAATTACTAATATCACATTTACAGTGCGTTCTCTAATTTTTTTCAACATCAACTTCTGAGTATCATTGCCAAATCTTTTTACTTATTTTATATTTATGACTAAAATAAAAATATTGAAGCTTTCTGGGAAAGTTCATTACATTCTTTACTTATTTTATAGCTTTGTGCTTATATTAGAATAGGAGGTTACTCATGGGGTGGTGGTCTTCATTAGGTATATAAATTAACTTAAAGTTAAGACTAGCAAATTCAAAAAGATATTGAACTCTGTTCGGATTAACATATTGTTGTGATATGTATGTATTATTAATAGGGATTACTGAATATTACTTATAGGTACACATTACTTACTTGATAAAGTTACAAAAACGTATTCTTACACTTCAACGATTTTTCTACTTTTTGGAATGAGAGCTTCATCATCTGTGACCACTTCTACGAGTCTTCGACGTTTCCTCAGAGGTCTAGAAGACTCTGAGGTTTCTCTTGGCTTCGAAACGATTTTCGCCATTTTATTCCCTAATCGAGTTATTTTGAACTTTGGTAATGTTTGCTCAGGATTAGCAGTTTCAGAGTTTTCACCTTCAACTTTATCTTCATCTTCTAATCGCTCGTTAGTTTCTATGCTGTGCTCACTATGGTTGTTACTTTCTGCTACAACAACATCTGCATTCACTTCAGCGCTGGGACTATTAGTTTCCTCTCTATTTTTGTCACTATTCATAGTAAAGTCTAAAGGTCCTTCGTTGTCATCAGTCCGGGCTTCAGTTTTGACTTTAGTCGTGCAGTGAGCTTGAATGAAAGCCGATAAGGGCATAGGAATAGGTATCGGGAGAGGAATAGGTAGGACTACAGGGTACGGCACTAAGACCGTCACGGGTGGCACTTGGCCTAATCCAGGAGGGAAGTTCATGGGAGGGGGAAGACGAGGTCTCTCTTGGTGTAAAGCGAAGCCAGGACGCGGCATAAAGTTTAGACGCGGGGGAAACATACTTGGATGTCTGAGATCGTTAATGTGTCCATTGTCCATGAAAGCAGGAGGTGGCATTCCAAATAAGGCATTAGGGAAAGGTGGGGCTTGAACGGGATGGGAATTGACGGGGTGTGGTGGAGAGAGGATGGCGCCATTGCCGACGGTGGAGGCCGGTGATGACCCGTCTACCGATGGACTGCACATGCGTAAGTCCTGGGCTTTCGGCGTTGACGTCCTCTGCCTGGCAGTCTGCGAAGTCACTGTCGCTGAGCACTTCGACGTTCTACGCTTCCTCAAGTTCATTTTGTTGTTTCTCGTTTCTTTTTTACTTTCAGGTGATTTTTGTAAAGTAGTCCTCTCTTCCGATGATCCCTTAGGTTTCATTAGTTTTGACGTTGGGGCTATAGTTATGAGTGGTAGTGGGGATTTTCTGGTTGTCTTTTGAGCGTCAGTTTTTTCTGTATTTGCTTTGTTTGTGGTTTCATGGGGTGGTGACCCAGATCTTTCCGAAGTGGGTGAGGTAGACCGGCTTTTGCAGTTTTTGAGCCACAGCTCTGGAGTGATGAGGTTGGAGGACGACGAGGCGTTCACAAGGTGAGGATTGAGATCGAGATGCGCTTGTGTCTCCCTGCAGAAGATATGCATCTTGTATTGATTGAGGCATTTGTCGGAACAAAATTGCAACTGCGTAGCACCGTCCTGTAATGATAAGTTTCTAAATTAGTACTTACATTATTTCTTGCCTTATAATAATGATGATAATGATCTTAAATAAAACACTATTTTAGCACAATAGGAGAATTTTGTATGTTTAAAACTGTGAAAATTCTACAACGATCGTTCGGATTCCGAATCGATTAACGAAAGGATAATGTAAAACTCATGGGACTGGACAAAAAGAAATGAATGGAATAGATAATGCTTTGCAATTTAACATTAATCAAAGAACTGTACAACAGCAGTACCTGAAAATCCACGTAAGCGACGGTATGTCGGACATGGCGGCACCAATCGCACGTTTTGGCGCGTTTGAAGTTGGCGCGCCGCGATTGGCTGAAGCACAGCTCGGAGCAGAACGTCGCGCCGGCCTGCTGGAGGGCACCACTCTCGCTTGTAATGCTCTTGTTACACCACGAACATTCGTCTGGAAAAGAAGTTAGGGTCTTTCAGTTCAGGCTCTCTTCCCTCAAATTACGTTCGTAGATAGCTGCACACGGCAGCACGTCAGGCTTCAGTGTGACCTTGAGAGCGCCTTCATGTCGCTCCTATGCTCGTAATAGCGACGGTTTTCGTAGTGCAAATGTAAAGTATGACGAGTAGTAGGAATCTTTCGAACTTTGTTAGATACTATGCTTTCGTTTCGAACATTAATTTCAAATTCTAAAAATTTATTATGATTCTGTTCGTTGAACAATGTAAGCTCATATTTTTTTTTACAGGAACATCGATTACAAGACCATTTACCATATTGTGAGAAATTTTGCTATTGCGAGCCGCGCCAGTTAAATCGAACCTACCTATAAAAAAAACATTCGTAGTAAAGTAAGTATTTAGCGTTGTAGTTAAACATTAAAATTCGCCGAATCGTTAGTTCGCATCCCAACGCTATTTTATACGACGCAGAAATTAATAAGGTTTGTAACCTAACGAGCCATCACTGGTAAGCGAAACTCGGTATCAGTATAATGAGTACGGGCTGGTGTAGCGTTTCACTGTTTTTTTTCTCATCCAATATCATTCGCAAATTAATTGGCGGTGGTTACTTGAGAAGTGACAACAATCCCCGTCATTCTCCTACTGTTGTGTATCGTGAACAAATTACTTTCCATATTTTATTATCATTTGATACTTTGTATCTACCTATTGATAATGTAGTGAACCATCAGGAACATTAGATTTTTTATATGGTTTTTATTTTAAATGAAAAATCGATTTAGACCTTTTCACATAAAAAACTTAAAAAAGTCTTGCCACAATTTATGGCCCTACCATAAGTAGTGCTTGAAAGCGTTAACCAAGTTAACTTGGTTTTGATAAAACTTTTTTTTTGTAAAGGCGATTAGAGGATAGTTATTTTTTTGCAAGTGTCATAATTAATTTACCCATAGGGAACAAAACCAAAGCAACTCAGGATCAAATCAACTAAGCACAATCGGAAAAAAATTAAGCGAATTAAGTTTATAAAAAATATATTCCCCTTATCGATAATGAAGTCATTATACTTCGTGATTAACAAATCTAATAACATCTTATCTAAATTAAATGGCAAACCAACCCTACAAACGAAAATGTAAAGTCATGGTGCAAGGGAAATACAGGAAAGTTCCTAGAAGCTTTCACATCTATCGCCGTATCAATCTACGGACCCCTCAATCATTCAATACAGGCAGTGAATCCCGCGGTTTTACTAGAAATAGGGTGATAACCAATAAACCTCTGATTCTAAGAATACAGCTGCAACATAGGGTTTGTGTTTCTGAGAACACCGAAACGATCGATTGATTTAAATGACCAAAATTTTTGCGATTAGGGCATAGGAGCCCGAAAACTCGCGGACAGAAGAAATCGAGCAACTGCGTTATTTTTATTGGTCCCGGCTGTATTTTGTAGTCGTAAAAACCCTTATACACATTGGGTCCGCGTTGTGTCCGCACATGACGTGTCAGCGTTTTATTACATTAATAAGTAAGACCAGTGCCACAGGCCCTACCATCTGTGTTCTGTCTGACACATAGGAGCACTTGAGCACACTTGAGGTTACGAAATATTTCGACACTTTTTAGTAAACACCAATAGTATTTTTATTGGTCGTTGTCGTCGAAAACTTAGTAAGGTCGCTACAACTAAAAGTGATGCCAGAAAGGAACAGCCCTACCATGGTACTGTTTACATAAGAATCATATTCAATTGAGTCTGCATATTGCCTGTACCTTTATTCTTCTGTTCAGCAGCCTGCTCGGGGCTCCCGTCGCGAGCCCTGGAGGCGGCCCACCGTCGCAGCTCCAGCCGCTCGTACCCGTACCAGCCCAGCAGCTCGTTCATAGCTGTTTCTGCGAACTCCTGGAAACAATAGCACTACATGTTAATTGTTATAGATAGAATATGAAATTGATTTATTGTCTGCACATTTATCGTCTCGTGCTTATGTCAAAGTTACGTGGCGAGAACTTGGTATACAAGCAATGGTTCGCAATATCCTACGGCGCCGGAGAACTTATAATAACGAGAAGAACCTGCAAGATTGGGTAATCAAGATCAAGGTTCAAGGTTCTTTTTTTCTCCCTGTTTTATTTCATACGGAGTCATTTTAGCATTCAGTGATTCCCAATCCCAACGTTTTGTTGAAGAACATTGAATGTTATGTGTTGTCGAACTTGTTCCTCGAAGGTAAATTGTTCGGTAGTTCGCACAATGCTAAGGAGGCCATGTTTTCTCAATAAATTAGGTACTCTCATTTCTTCACATTCATGATTTTGTCAAGACTCAATAAATAAAGTGTCCAAACTTTAAAGTACGGATATCTCGAAACAAATCACTATGATTGTTATCATTAATATTTCCGACATTAAAAAAAAATCTAATGAGACATCTTACAAATAGTAACACAGACCTTTAACGTCACGTGTTTACAATATTTAAAATATCCACAATACTGTGTCAAATGCGTAAGATATTTATATCTCGTAGGCGTCTTCGAAATAAAACGCGAAAGTAAATAAATGGTCGTCGATTGACCTCGTTTTATCGGACGTTTTATTGCAGACGATTACGTTAATAAATTCTTAAGAATATACAAAAGTGTCGCATTTTAACAACGATACGTGATTCAAGAATATATGTGTCAGACAGAAAAAGATATAGGGTTGGGAGCTACATGCCATTGGTAGTTCTGATAAAAAGTATACGAATATAATGAGGTCTTTTCTATCTATTCTATCTATATATTCTATCTATCTAAAAGTTTCTATCTCTTTAGATATAAACTTTTATTTTCTTTTTGCTAGAAAAAACGCAAAAACTTAACTTATACTTTTCAGTTTAATAAAGACATCTTTACTAAAATACATAGACATGTCGAAATATCCTGTACCTATGACTATATCGACAACGTGAAATACTTTTAATCGATGCAAAGTAACAAAATCCGTCAACAAATTTAAATCCACATTCACCATCAAAGTACAAACACATCGTTTGCGAAACGTAACGCGCAAAGTCAGACATGAACACACGTTGTCTAAAGATGCCTTCATTATGGCAGAAACAGTATATCTCTTTGACACACGAGTATCTAAATAACCCGATTTAATTAATCTGGAGAGCTCAAGCTTCTACAATGGCGGTGTGGCTGGTCATATTTCAGGACGAAGATGACCATAGTCACGGGTGTCTCTTTATAATTGGGCTCCCGTTACAGAAAGTGCTGTGTCAACAGATATTTGCATCGATACAGTACGTTATTTTAGTAGCAAATTTAATATTTTTCATAATATACATATAAGTAGCTAGTTAGTTTTTTTTTTAAAACAGAATTGTCTACAAGTCTGCAAGACAAGGGTCCACCGAGTAAACCAACTGACATAATATAACCACCGATTTTAATGCTACGGTGGAATTCGGAGATGGTATGAAGACTGCAACCACACGTTCCATTATGTACTCCAAATAGATCCACAATGTTATGTTAAAAGGCCAATTTGAACTGAGTGGAGAAGTGTATGAACGAACTCTATCTCTAATGGATAAGCCTTAGTTTTTTGAGAGGCTACAGAGCTTTTTACCCTCGACGGTACGGAGACGGTATATGCGTTTGGAGTGAGAGATTGTTTGTTCAAACCAATGTTACCATTTACCTATCTCCAAAACTACTTGTCCGATTATGATGCGGTTTTCAGGGATGACAACTCGGTGACAGCTCACCAGGGGGCGCTGCAGTAAACGTTTGTTTGTGCAATACCAAAATTACTAGTCCGATTTTGATGCGCTTTTCAATAATGGGTTTTATGTAGTACAATGAATATAATATCTGAAAAACCCACGACGGACTGTTAAAATGCATTTGAAAAAGGATAAAATAATTTAAAAACCCCCGTCTTAATCATCCGTCGTGGGCTGCCATCACTATTTTAAATTTCAACGTAACTGTCAAATTATCAATAAGGCTATACCTATTGATTGATATTGATAAAATAACTCCAATTATTCACGTAAAACGTTACTTTAAAACTACAAAACTAACCTAGTTCTTTTAATGCAGCCACCGACGGATAATTAAATTATTTTCTCCTTTTTCAATTAAGTTTTAGTTCTAAAGCTAAGGTACATAAACTTACTTGGTCTTTTCACCACAGATAACATAAGTACCTCCGTCCCGTTATAGAAAGTAAAATAAAGTTCAGTAAGATCTTTCTTTTCAATTTACCTACAGTGTTGCAGTGTAGTGTGACTAGTGTTGCTTAATAATTATCACTGAAAATACGATATGTCGAGCGAGCGTATGCTGAAGTGCAGTGGAAGGTTGTAACTTAAAACGGGCGCCCATTATTCGGCTTTTGCTTGATCAAAACTTTTGCCAAAATAATGCATTCAAAATACAGAATATCAAGTTTGTTTACGCTGCATATATCAATTAGTAATGGCTCGTTCTGCGCGTTTGGTAATTTATATTACGCAAAACTCACAGTGATTTTGGAAAATGTATGCCTTCCCGCCATCGTATACATATGTAATGTACACCGGCCTTTGCAAAAAGTATTTTAATTAATGAAACTTATTTTAATTAATAACGTACATAATAAATGTTCATTTTTCGGCCGGAATATCATAATTATTAAAACAATTAACGAAACTTATTAAAATGATTAAAATTCGTTCTGTATTCTGTACCTCTATTACGAGTTTGCTTAACATGGCATTTACAGGACTCGTGAGCGTAGACTATCGGATACACTGCTCATGTCGGTAAAACAGTCGCTAAATATGAAAGAGACGGAGTTACATTTTACATTAACGTTTACTGTAACGTCGAGTTTGCCAAACTCGTAATAAGCCTACTGTTAGTAAAAGATAAAAGTAGATAATTTTATTTGAACATTATCAGCAGTTTATCGTCATTTGTATTAAAATTTTCGAATTGAAATAAAACAACAAGGATTCAAACTGAACGTTAGATTTGTTTTACGCGCAATTTTTTAAGATGCCATCATCAAATTCTATTGTTCATTATCATCAGTGACTTTAACATAATGTACGAAAAATTGTTTTTCTTATGATCTTCACTAAAGGTTGTAGTAATGAACATATGAACATACATAAAAATATATATATATACCTATATATACAGGATGGAAAAAAAAGACGGTAGCTGGAGGGAAAGTACCCTTAATATTGATGTAAGCAAATTTAACTCCAAGGAAACATTCCTTTATTTTCAAAAATAAGTTAAAATGCATTCAAAGATTTTTGATTTGTGACTTGACTGTGCCGGGAATCGAACCGGCTTAAATGAGAAATATTACATTTCCTGAATTTTTATGGTACCAATCTATAGTCTTAAGTATAAAGATCAATTTAGCTTAAGAAACTAAGTGTTTTAAATGAAAGAAAAATCCTGAAAAGCTTGTCCAAAAAACATTATTGGCACATACTAAATTCATCCATCATCACAACTCGCTCTTTTATGGTGAATGCCTGTCCAAAAATGTTAATTACCTGAAAATTTAAATCTGTGTATGGTTGCTCTCATTTCGATCAACATACCGAATTAATATAAAGTTAATATGACCTTATTTTTTTTTGTACCTACTATAGGTACAATGAAGTGTATTGAACTATTAATCTTTCATCTTTCCAGGCTTTTTTTCCACCCTGTATATATATGTTTTTTTTGAAGTCGGTTAAAAAGTGATAATTTTTAATCAAGTAAATATACTAGAAAAAAGCAACTTGTCTCATGTCGCCCTGACGGGATGAGACAAGTTGCTTTTTTCTAGTATATTTACTTGATTAAAAATTATCACATAAAAATAGCATTGTAAAACGCAAAATTAAAAAGTTATCGGTTAAAAAGTATTCATAACAGCTAGAGTAAAAAGAACCAGTGTATATTTTGTTGCATTGGTGTAATACGAACACCTATTTATGAGTTTTGTGTAGTAAATCGGAAGTGAACAAAGAAACGTCCCGGTCAGACCGTGGTCGCGTAACGTAAGCTCGGCTTGTCGATAATATTGTGATATCCAATATAACATAAATGCTTTTAATGGCACCCGGTAAGGTAAATGTAGGAGCGCTGGCAACCCGACACCGCGCGACCTACGCACGACACGACACAGTGCTGGCTGCAAACTTACTAAGTTAGAATAGAAAATCACCGTGTATGGGGGATTTAAAAGTAAATAAAGGTAGGATTTCTGATAAAGGTCCTATAACGATGTGATTTATTTATTTAAAGTATCTAATATTTAAGGAGGGTAGGTACCGCGCCAAAAAACTTGTCACAGTTGGTTTCAGTGTTGTCACAGAAAACTTCATTATTTCTATAATTATCGTTTTATGATGCGATAACAGTTTGATTTGTTTTTTTGGAAAATTATCTCGATATCCCTGAATGTAAGAATAAATCTTAGATTTCAATAAAAAGTAAAATACGCAATGCATAAGGTTGTTCGTTCGTGAGTTTTGTCAACCTATATACTTATATATTATATAAAAAAAAACAAGAATGAAAAGCGCAAATTATAAATACTCGTCATCGTAGTCCACATTTAATAAAGCTACGAACGTCTACGACTACGACTACGAACAACTACGAATTTTGAAATCACCCTTAATATATCAAAGCCTCTACTATGATAAAAATGTGAAAGTTAGTTAAGATGTTCGTTACTCAATAGCGCAAAAATGGTTGAACGCATTTGGATGAAATTTGGCACACAAATAATTTAAAGCCTGAATTAAAACATAGAATAAATACATTTTGTCCCAATATTCCCTTGGAAACGAGCACTGCACGGATGAAACGGGCGGCCATTATTAGTTTATAAAACAGAGCTGTAGTTAAAAAAGTCGTCGTATGCAAGTAACCGGTAGCTAAATCTCACGGCATTTACTGTGTGCCCGTAACATTATATGGGATATATATTAATGGCTGTTGAATGCGAGCTTGCCTCACGTTGTAACATTATAGTCTTACACAATCAAGGCGGATCTCTTAAAAACTTGCCAGCGATAAAATTTAAATGGTAAAGTTGATAGGGTCGACCTTTAGAATTCATGTATGTGTGTGTCTGTGTGTAAGTTTAAATAAAAGAGAAACAGCTATATATTTTATACTGAATATATTCTAAATTAATAAAAATGAATTGCTAAATGTGTTGGTAAGCAAAAGTTGAAATATTCGAAAACGGCTTGATCAATTTAACTGTTTTGTTTTTAAATATTCCTCTAAGTTCGGAGAAGGTTTTAAGGACGAGAAAAAAATTAATGCTCACGGGATCGGGAACTTCGTGAGTAAAATCATAGGCGGCCACTAGTATTAAATACATATTTTTTAATCTACAATTTAGAACTGGCAGTGACCTCTGCAAGAGATCAACCTATGAGGCAACGGCTATGCTCTCGTGACCACGTCATTATTTAAAATAAAGTTGGGGTGCACGCATAGAGCAGGCGGACCCAGTACATCCAGTACGTTCATGAGCAAAAATAAATTGATCAAATAAATGTGTAAACTATAGCTATACGTTAACATTCGCCGAATAATAATGCCATAATTTAAATTAAACACAATACTTTTCAATTAAGTTTTATGGAGTCGGTTCGTTCAAGTCGAAGCCGCGGTGGTGGGCGAAAACCATCTGCGACGATAAGCTCGCGTGGGACCGCCGGAGCCGTGGCAGAAGCCATGCATGTTGCATGCTTGCTGCATGGTGCATGCATGCTTGCTTGGTGCATGCTTGCTAGCATGGTGCATGCGTGCTTGAATGCTGCATGCTTGCTTGCATGCTGCATGCTTGCTTGCATGCTGCATGCTTGCATGCATGCTGCATGCTTGCTAGCATGGTGCATGCTTGCTTGAATGCTGCCTTGCTTGCATGCTGTATGTTTTGCATTACTTTGAGCGACAGCTTCTACACGTATGCACGGATTTTAGTAAAATAATGAAACATCTGTAATATAATCAGATAATATTTAATTAATTATGGATTAAAGATTGTAATATTTATAGCAAAAAAAATAGGACATTTTATATTTATTGAATTTCAATTTTAGGGCACGTTATATTATGAGACATTACGTTAGGACTTATAACTATTATAGAAAAACCGTTCATGTCTTTTAAATATTATAGAATAAAATATTTAAAGCAAAAGAATTTCGATCATATTATATTTAGGAATTTCGATTTCAGGGCAAATGATATTATGAGACATTAAGTTAGGGCTACGTATCATTCGGACACATGATGATTATGACACAAAACTTTATGACACGTTAGATTATGGATAAAAAATTTATGAGACAAAATAGAGAACCGCTCACAGCTCAGTCAGTTACCTCGATTCTATGAAAATCGACTAGTGTCGTTAATTATGTGACCCCCACTGTATTTAAAGCACTATAAAATTGTTAGCGATACCTACCAACACAGTTTTAAGATTAAAATTTTTAAACACACTAGGTACCTATAGCTCGTCAGACTTGTCAGTGAAATAGCCAAATAGACACTAGCTAGACTAAACAGCATTTGTCGTTTTAGCTCCATTGAATCGTTCATTGTGTGCTTAATAGCTGGTTTGGAACTGTTACGCAGTTTCATAGTCAATTAGAATTATACAAACGACACATCAAGTAGACAGACTAAACAATTTATGTTACTTCTCACATTGAATTAACATTTCCAGAAACAATTTTAGTCTTTCCTAATCCTAACATTTACTAGTGTTATTTTTGCTGCTATAACTTCAAGGAATGTAAAAACTGCCATGCCATCGTATTATTCCTCTGCTTTTAGTTTTTTATTGATTATTCGTGTATAATTACTGGCATTAAGTACTTTCAGTTATATTTACTGAAAGTACTTAATGCCAGTAATTATATGTATATAAGATATTATGTAAGTATGTACATAATAATATGTAGGTACTACATATCAAATGTCGCGTTTGAGCACAGCTTCGTAACTTTTGAGTCCCGTTGTTTAAATTTATAACTATAGATACTTTACTAACATTTTAATTTTAGTTTAAATAAGGTTGGCTCAAAAGGCTATAAAATTACATCAAGATATGACTGACTATAATATACCTATTCATCGGTTTATAATACTCTCAGATGAATTCCATGAAAACATCAAAGTGGCAAAGGAAGCAAGCCCAAATTCGTTACATAATACAAGTCATACAAAGATTTGAATAGATGCCAATGTTAAATCGCTATGTTGAACATACTGTAGTTGTTAGTATGTGGCAGCAAGCCGAGACGGCACCGACTGCAAACATATCGGGTTGCGTACGGCTAGTGGAGCTTATAATTTACCTAATGCCGTGTAAAACGATACGCGTGCTAATGTACGCGGAAACAAATATGGACGGTTTCAAAACGGCAAGCCGTGATACTGTAGACTGTACGGTTCGTAATTATGCTGGGCTTTGATCATTATCGGTGGAAACACGATTTGAGTAATTCGTTAGGATAAGTTTACTTCTTACTTATGTAAACTTTATACATAAATAAAGCTTTATGAGAGGTTTTCTCCAACCGTTTAACTTGATAAATAATATATTTATTACTTATGTGATTATCAAAATGGTCTTGTTGAACCCCAGGGGGTTTACGATTGAATGTTGTTGGGAGAGAATTTGGGCCGATTACAATATCCGGCAGTTTTCTGACAAAAAATATTTTCAAAATATATTAAAACAAGGGCGATTGACTTAAAAATCATATTTCGTAGTCCGCTCTTTTCTCCTCCAAAACTGGATCAATTTCATTATTATCTATACTTAATATTATAAAGCTGAAGAGTTTGTTTGTTTGAACGTGCTAATCTCAGGAACTACTGGACCGATTTAGAAAATTCTTAGATCATTAGAAAGCTACATTACTCCCGAGTGACATGGGCTATATTTTATCCCGATATTCCCGCGGGAACGGGCACCACGCGGGTAAAACCGCGAGGCTCCGCTAGTTTTTACATAAAATTGAGGAAAGGCCAAATGCCACAAATCCCTGCGTTTTCCTTTTTTAAATAAATTAATTTAAAATCAAATACTTATGAACCTTCGAAAACCCAGATTTTTACCAAGTTCAGATGTCCGGCAAAATTTTTTTAATGATTTTTTTCTAATCAAATTTTTTTTTAAATTTTCTACTCGTTTTCGATTTGATTTTGCCTACTTTTCATACTTATATTTTTTTCAAGATTTTTTTTAATGCGACGTATCATCAACAAAAAGATAAAAATATGACTTGTAAAGTAAGCCTGAAATACGTAATCGGCAGATTTTCGTGTAAAAAAATTATGTATTCTTAAAAAAAATATTTCATTGATTGGGTTAATCTTTACCATTGTAAATATAATTTTATGTAAATTTATTTAAAACACTATCAATGAATCGATAATGAACGCCATGAACGCAAAAACAATTTATTATCATTGAAATAAAACAACTTTTACGGATATCAAACGCGCTATATTTCCACGAACTAAGTTGTAATGACACGGGATGACAGCTGTAAAGGTGCCGAAACGTCGGGAAAATCAAAAAAACCCCTAAAAATACGGACAATTACAACTTAGTTCGTGGAAATATAGCGCGTTTGATATCCGTAAAAGTTGTTTTATTTCAATGATAATAAATTGTTTTTGCGTTCATGGCGTTCATTATCGATTCATTGATAGTGTTTTAAATGAATTTACATAAAATTATATTTACAATGGTAAAGATTAACCCAATCAATGAAATATTTTTTTTAAGAATACATAATTTTTTTACACGAAAATCTGTAAAAGTTGTTTTATTTCAATGAACAGTGCGCGCCAAAACATAAGATGTACGTAATTTATTATCACTTACCGGTCTCATATTGATTTTAGTTGACAATTGGTAACTAGTAGAACACATTGCTCTTTTGAAGAAATATCAAACGATTCTATGTAGACAATTAAAGTTAGGGACTGGCCCCGAATAAGCTGAAACACTAACTGTAACTCGATCAGCGAGTATCGTTACTAAATATCAGGTATTGTTCTCGTTTCGATGACATAACAGATTCCATTTTGCAACAAATGGTGTTATTCGGAGCGCTGGCTCAGCATTTTTAATCTGTGTCATTAAGATAAATGTAATGTTTGAAGTAGGTGAACAATTCACGTGTGACTGTGAGGGTCTTATTCGCTTAAAAATTACATGCATACCTCCACCCCCACGCCATAAATTCTGTGCGAGGTTGGCAAGCCACCCAAGTAGCACAGAAGTGCTGTATAAAAGCTGAAATACTGTCCACAATAGAATCCTAAGCTGCATTAGCCTGCTGAATAAGAGCATTATAGGCGGTGTTTCAGCTGATATAACTCTGGTTTGGGCACAAATTAAACAGCTCTCAGCTGAATAACTATATACAATTGCATTATATCAGCATTATTTCAGCGTTATTTAAGGTAACAGTCAACCCAAGAGCTGAATATTGTCTGATTAATAGAGTACGTGTTACCAATTATACAGCGAAATTACTGATTAATAGAGTCTGTGTTAACTATTTTTCAGCACAAAATACACGCCGGGATCTTTATACTACTCCTATGAAGTTAACAAACCACAAGTGGTAAAATTGTAAAAAAAAATATGATAAACTTAATTACTATCAAGTTATTTAATAATATTTGTGTTATGTGCCGTTGTACCATTTTGTGACAGGATTTGTATGAATAACTAATATCGTTTTCGTTATGTAACACCTTGACTTTTCTTCCATGTGCGTAAAATTCAAATGGGAAAGGAAGTTTATTGTTAAATACTATATAAATATAGTCTAAAATATTCACGCGCTCTCAAAATATCACTGTTTACTCTAAAATTATAGTTTAAAATAGGTTAATAAATTAAAAAAACAGAAATTTTGTTAATTTGCTCATAAAATTTGACAATAACCTGTTTACTTTTAAAATTCGTTTCGTTTTCTATTCAATTCCAGTTGTTATTTTCATTAAATAAAGAAAGATAAATTGTAAATATTATTATATTACATAGGTTGGAACCTAAAAGATGGCAGACAACCAGTGTGCACTGCATTAATCACAATTAAATGCTGTGGGCTGTTTAAGTATCCACTCGTGGTTCCTTAATCAGAAACGAGCTGACACAAGTAGTTCTTGTGGGTCACAAGTCAGCCACAGATTCACGTCATTTTAAAATTACATTCCTCTTGAACCATTATTGACAACACGTGTAGCTTGCTCAGTGCTTCCTGTGTCATCTGTTACTCTGTTT
Source organism: Chrysoteuchia culmella (assembly GCA_910589605.1). Lineage (NCBI taxonomy): Eukaryota > Metazoa > Arthropoda > Insecta > Lepidoptera > Crambidae > Chrysoteuchia > Chrysoteuchia culmella. The sequence goes on from OU342653.1 coordinate 18,801,482, forward strand.
ATAATTCTTAAGTATTCTGCATTAATTTTTCGGCGGATTCCACCAGTTCTTCTTTTATTTTTCCACATGCAGAACACAAAATTACGTTGCAATGGCGGCGAATATACTGTGTACTAAAGGGGCGCTGAAAAAATAAGTCGCCAAGAGCTTATACAAATGCTTGAGCAGATTAATCGTCCACACTAGTGCAAGTATTCAGCTTTAGACAGGAATGGGCTTCACCTGATCTATTTAATATAGCAGTTTGCTGTAATTAACCATTATATGAATACACTCATAGTGATCATGTGGGCTTTATAAGTGCTATTATAAGATTGCGTGTAACAATCTGAAAAACACTATTAAAGTTCCATTTTGTACAGCAATACGCTTTCTATCATTGTTAATTGATGTCACAGCATATCTGATTGCATTATAGTAGTTCACATGTTCTTTCTTAAAATTCAAGCGTTGTAAGGGTACACATGTGGCTTTCAATTCAGAATAAAGCTTAGTTGAAGTCCACAAAAATGCTACATTGCAGCTCACAGTACAGTAGTGTAGTGTAGTGTGTGTTGTAGTGCTAAAAGCTGTATAGTACTAAACAGCTTACCTATATTAACTTGCAACATTACAGTGTTGTATCCGTGTCGCATAATACTGTTATTATACTGACGACAGCATAATTGTCAGCTATTGCAGATCAAGTGTACTCTAATAAGTCTTTATAAATGCTGAAGATACCGATGTAGACCTTTTGTGACATCATATAATGCAGTTCTGTGCTACTTGGGCCAGCATCAAAGAGACTGTTGAGAGTGATGAATAATCATACCTTAAAAATTGTTTAGCGGAATAGTTAAAAAAACTTTTATGGCAAAAGACAAATGTTTTATGGTCAAACACGTGGTGCACATCTGTCTTTATTTTTTTATCATGTCTCCTTTTTTTCAGATTCGTTTCTGAATATCGTTACATAGAATTTTTTTATGGATTTACTTGCTAAAAAGATTTTAAGCGCTATTTATTTCCGTAGAATACTAACTCTTACTGGACACTATGTAAAAATTCCCTGAAAAAAGTTCGCAAGCTTTGAGAATTTTTTAGCAGAATTTTTAGAAGAGATAAGTAATTAAAATATCGTTTGACTATATTGGGATGTACTAATGAAATACTTACAGAATAGTGCGATTTTATAGAGAATATTTGCCATCACTCTTCGTGGATTCAAGGACGCAGTCCCCCCATCTCAACCGGCGCTCCGCATCGGGTTCAGCTATAAATACGGCAGAATCCGCATCCGTGTCGTATTGCAATGCAACGATTATTATGTATTGATGTTACTTGGCTTCCAGCTGATTTAATATACCTGTCCTCTAGCATGGCCACCGCAATATGACTGAGATTTAAATATGGCGTAGCTGTCAATATAGGTATGTGATGTGATGTGCTTTCACCAGGGATTCCCAAACTATTGGGCAAGAGACGCCTTTTCCAAAATTAACTGATACGTCGGACCCCCTAGCTAAATTACTGAAAAATCCTTTCGCTAGTTGTTTTACTATTGATACAAAATATAAACCAATTTTAATTTTTTGCAGTTGTCAGTGAGTGAACTTGACATTATTTTCATATCAAAATAACAAAAAAATATACATAAAATTCAGCAAATATCAAGTGTAATTAATCAGATTTATTTTTATAACTTTAGAATTTTTCATTTTACAATGCTATTTTGTTGTGATAAATATTATACAAGAAAATATACTTGAAAACTCGTCTTTTCTGCATTGTCGTCGTCATTTCTTGTTTAATATTAATCAGTTTTCGATTATGTCAACCGATATAGATCCCAAGATATCGACCACTTTGGGAATCCCTGGCTAACACTTATTCAATCATGTACCTAATCGTAGACGTTCACGACGTGACGTGACGGTGAACTAATCACTGTTAAGCTACGATTTTTGTTTTGGTGCTTGTAGCAGTTCTTTAAAAAATTACAATGACACAACATAAAACAATTTGGGAATTTGGGACAGGCATGATGAATGATGATGATGATTACCATTTTTGGGAGTGTGAGTGTAACCTGTTTTTTTTTATTGACCTACTTATTATTACTACAATTTCATAAATAAAACTTATTAACCTTGCCAGTTTTGTATAATTGAAGGGTAACCTTGTTTAGACAGTTCCTTCATTTATACAAAACTGGCATCTTATGACTCAATGCCTACATTTTTATCCCATTTCAGTCGTGTGAACAAAGCTCTGGGGTTCGATTCAGGGGCAAATCTTGCTATTGGCGAGCCCCGGTGTCAGGTTCTCCGTCTAAAAATAACGAACAGGCATTCGGTATCGCGTTACAGGGAACACGACTAAACTATTTGTATTGAAATAAATGAGTCACCACAGGACAGACTGACGGCGATAAATATCTCAACGGTACGAGCGACTTCGAATTCTGCAGATGCATCGTGTTGTAATAATTAAAATTGCTTAGCTTACCTAGTATATACCTATTGAAAATATATTATTTGTTTGAGAATTTAGTCGCAATTTAAAAAGGAGATGTTAAAGGTGTGAGACTAGATTGTGAAACAACAACATTCCATGAGGTTAGAAGAGGAACTTAAGAAATAGTAATAGCTGACTAACTTTTCGGTGGTTAGGTTAGGTTATGTTTAGGACGTCATTTTTGTGTCAAAAATAATGGAACGTCAACTAAAATCGTTTCAGTTTCCAGTTACTTCGCTGTTGTAATATGAATGTATGAAAATATAACTAATAATGACAGCGACGAAATTGGTTGCTAGGTGGTTTTAAGTTAGATAATCAATCAGTCTGCGGGTTTTTAGATGATTTATAAAACAGCATGTCAATGAAGAAAATGATGTCATCTTAGCAAAAAAAACCGGCCAAGTGCGAGTCGGACTGGCGCCATGAAGAGTTCCGTACCATTATCTATAAAAACGGCAAAAAAAGACACATTTGTTGTATGGGAGCCCCCTTAAATATTTATTTTATTCTGTTTTATTGAATTTGTTGTTATAGCGTCAACAGAAATACATCATCTGTAAAACTAACTACCTATCACGGTTGATGAGATACAGCCTAGTGAATAGTGACAGACGGACAGACTGACGGACAGACAGCGGAGTCTTAGTAATAGTGTCCCGTTTTACCCTCTGGGTACGGAACCCTAAAAAGCACCAAATTAATATTTTCATGTTCAATAATCAAAAAGGGTACTAATAATAATATTGACAGCGAAGTAACTATAAGCACATAAAATTGCGAATGGGTTTAGAAAAATCCCACGAAGATGGAATAATTACTTCAAGTGAAAACAAGTAACTGTGTAGGTATATTGTGTTATGTTTGTTATGCTTCTTAGTCATTTAAATACTGTATGTTTTCCGAATAAAATAAAATAAAATAAAAATAAATTACGGCGACAGAACTCGGAATTGAATTTGATTTTTAATCTTTTCAATAGATATCAAACGAATACGCGTGCCTCAAGGTTGACTTCTTGGACATTTATTGTATACATATATCAAAATAAACATTAAATACTTAAACTAAAATTGCAACAACGAATTTTAATTATATATGTTAACTATCCAACATTTTATTAAGCTTCACGTGACAGTAAAATCTTGAGGTGTCGCAACAAATCTTGAGAATTATTCGCGTTGCGTAGGTTTCAAAGTTATAAGTATCAAGTTACGTTCATGTACTCGGCTTGCTAAGTAAACTTGCTTAACTGACGTTATAAACACCTCACAGTGAAACGGAGACGGATTACCCCACATTTAGAATTTACTACTTCATCATTCATTACGACCTGTTTGGCGCAGGGGTACTAACCCCACCTTCTGCGCCAGAGGTCCCGGGTTCGATCCCCGGACAAGACAAATATTTGTGTGCATGAACATGTCTATTTGTCTTGGTCTGGATGTTTAATATGTATATTATGTATGTATTTACAAAAAAAAAAGTATATAAGTATGTTTATCCGTTATCTAGTATCCATAACACAAGTTCTTCATGATACTTAACGTGGGCTAGATAGTTGGTGTGATTGTATAGTTTTTTTTTTTTTTTTATCATTATTTTTGATCTTCATCATTAAGTAACATAATCGCAGCTTAATTAATTACACAACAACATATTATTTATTTACCGTACATTATTTAAACTAAAGATTTAGTTATTATCATATTACGATATGATTTTAAGAAGTAACAAGAGAGTCAATGGTTCTCAAAAGTGTGTTGAGTTGACCCCAATACCAGATTTTATGAAATCATTCACGTAAAATAATTTAAAAAAACGTGGTAAAAAAAGAATGCATATTTTCAGCAACTACGTTTGGTAGAACGCTCTTTCTACTCTATCACACCGTTTTATCCAAGTAAATAATAACAAACTAATGAATGGTAATTATTACCTACTTAGTATTTGAACCCCGAAAATAAATAATCTGCGTTAAACTGTAACAATAGCAACTGAGGTTACTGTGGTAAAACATTCGAGTTCTATTCTAAATTAACTTTTTATCCTTCTTAGAGGCTTAATAACTTCCATTGAAAAAGTATAACAATATAAAGTTTTCTAACTACGAGAATAGAAATGAATAGCAAAAAAACACTGATGGCGTTTACGATCGTATTATGACGACTGTAATGCGACCCTAACCCTCATTCTCCGAGTATCGTGGCGAGTGGCGCTGGCTCTTTCTCGGAAACGGTCTATTCTCATGAGCTCTCGTTTCGGGGAGCTGTGAGCGACGCAGGGAACCCGACCCGCTCTTTGTTTCGCAGACGCCCGTAATGAGAAACATGTGCAATGCAATCGATTGACTGCCACGCGAGACGTATAGTAACGCAACGCCACGGGCTGCGCGCCTTTGTGAGCTTAGGAGTTAGGAGATGAGGTGCTTTGATTTTAGTTGATACGTTGAATATTAAATTTTGAATAGCTAACCGCTACTAGTACAAAAAATTTACATATATAATCACGCTTTTCTCCCACAGGCAAAGATCAAATTGATTCCCCACACTAATTACAATTTCGCCGATATAAGGGACTGTTGTCCTTGCCTTTTAAAATCATATTCAAACGTTTGTAGTTTATTATGCATGCAAAATGACCGGCTTACTGACTAGCGGTATAAACCAAACAATACAATCGGATACCCGTGCGATATTGAAGGTGATCGTTAGCACTATTTTGTCTGAGCTGTAAGCGATATCTTAATCATCTAATGTTTATTGATCAATTAGATGTTTATGCATGGGTGAGAAATTATTAAGACGATTGAAGTCGATTTTTAGGCAGAATACATTGAAAACTTTTAAAAGATTAAAATGATAACACTCATTAAAACTGCAATATTACGCAGCTACCTACAAAACCCAAGCACTTATACAGCGACAGACGCAAACATACTTGACGTTGGAAATAAAAATAAAGTCGGCGCGGTGTCAGATTTCAAGATTTCGGAGATATGGGGTCGGATGACCGCACGGCGCGTCAAGTTGCAGCCGACAGCGTGTGCGTAGTCATTTTACGATTTTAAAGGGGTTACGAGTTTTTTTACGACCGTGGCTTTAAGTAAATTTGGCCGATGTTCGTTTGTTTAGTTAGTGTTGAAAATGTTTCGATGGTTACGTCGTTGTAAAACCTGTCTATGTTTAAATTACAATCAATAAATTGTATACTCAGAGGTACAAGTGAAAAATTTTCATCGATTCCAAATAAAAACCTAAAAACAATGGTTCCCAAGTACAAATACAATGCAAATATGTTTCACGTGAACATAGATTATGGATCGACGTTAACACAGCAGACGGGTAGTGTTACGCTAAAATGAACGTCAGCGCTGACGCAAGCGGCGTCGTGTGACGGCCGGTTGAGTTGAGACGAGCGATAATTACGCCCAGATCGTGTTCAACAACCGAGCTGCTGAACCGGGCCTCCGTTTACAAAAGGTTCGAAACAATATGCATTTTGAGATAGATATTTTGGAATCAAAGAAAGAAAGAAAGAAAGAAGAAAGAAAAACTATTTATTGGCACACACACAAAATAATGAAAACATAAATAAACAAGAATAACAGTAAAAAAAAAAAAAAAAAAATGTGCGCGGCCAACTAGGCCCCATCCTCAGCAATGCCACAGTGACATACGTAGCATGCCACTGAGACGCTGGTATTCTGGAGAAGCCTATTTGGTGACAACAAAATAACAAAACAAAATAACAAACAAACAAAAATTAAACACTGCAATACAACAAAAGATAAATTCTCTAGTCTAGTTTTAGTTTATCTGTGCTAACTTCAATGCGGTGCCATGACATGATATAAAAATAATAACAAAAAAAAAACAAATGGATATAAACAGCAGAGAGAGAAGGAAAGCTTGTATTTGTCATTATGGTTGAGGCCTTTTCAGCGGCCGTGTTTTTGTAATTATGTGCATTGCATAGGTACTAAACTGCATACTTTACTCTAGCCACAGAATATTAAATAGTACAAACTCTAGCGTTAGGTACCGCTTCCGAACGTGTTACACTGTGCCACCGATTTCTCTATTTGATAATTATTATGAAATTAAAAATAATAACTTGTTTGCAAACGGAGCCCAATGTCAATTATACCCGGACCGTGTTCTATAGCGGAATTTTGTCTGCATCGACCGCATTCTATTACAAAACGATTCGTTTACCGGAATTTACCGAAATTACGCTAGTTCTTGACACTTTTGCATCACTTCATATTAAATATTGCGCAATCAACATACAGCAAATAACATCTGGTGAATGCCTTAACCTGCGATTTGTCGCGTGGGGTATTTAAAAGCCTCCCACTTAAGAAACCTGCGATAGTACCAACATAAGCATATTGCCTATTGATTTAAACTTAAGAAAGAACATCCGTGAAGAAAACCCCTAATTAATATGTCCAAAGCACTCATCAGCTACAATATATATTGTATTTGCAATCATTGTTGAGAGTAAACAGTACAGTGTGCCTTTGGTTCTTTTTTTTAATTTCTGACCGGATTTAACCGAGCGAGCGATGAGTCTCATTTTCGACGAGATTGACCAAAAAATGCTTTTGTCCGTCTGTCTGTACTCGCCTACAAGTTGCATTATCAACCGATTTTGACGATGATTGACAAACAAGTTCCTTGATTTATGTAAGAATTTTAGTCGTTTGCGGTTTTTGATTGGTGGAAAAAGGCACGTTTGCTATTTTATAAAATATAAAGCTATAATATAAAAAAAAAAATTCATTTTAGAAAAAAATTAGACCCAACACCAGTCAAACTACGCGGTACTGTCCGCCTTCGCAAGACGAACCCGTAGACACCAGATTTGACCTCCTAGGTCCAAGCACAATCGGTAAGACATAAACCAGTCTTTTGTTCAAAAGTCTACATAGGATAAGCCTATTGGAAAATTTAAGCACCTAAAATTCTATTTAAAATTGGACTTGCTTTATTAATTTTGCTGCGCAAATAACTTTTTGGACTTGTATTTTGCATTAGATTACGGCATATCCGGCCTAACTTTAAAATGCAAGATCTACTGTTCTCACAGAACCACTAGTTTTATATTTACTATTTGATTTAGTGGAATGAAGGACCTCAATTTTAATATTTTTTATTAATTTTTGATAATTTTACGATTAGATAGTTTCGTAAAAGATGACAAAAAGGGCAAATTTCACTCATCGTTTTGACTCATGTAACGAGAGGTAATAGAGGTATTATGTAAAACTTTTAATTTTCTCTAAGACTTCAATTTTGACCAACGAAAAAAGAGCTTAAAAAAGGTGCGACCGACGGGGCGGGCGGCGGGTTGAAGGCTTTTTCGCTATAGAATAATAGGCGAGGATCGGGAAAATCGGCAACTTCAAAGGTAAAGACCTAATATTTTGACTTTTCTTTTTATTTTATTAATCTTTTGGGAACAAACAATTTTAATAAATTCATACATTAATATGTATGAATGAAGCTTAAATATTACACATGAATCAGCAAAGTTTCCACAATTACACATATCATTCTTTATACAAAACAGTCAATAAAACTTATAATCAGATTAAATTAAAATGAGTCACAAAATAAGGTGTCAAAAAGATAAAAGGTAATTAATTAAATTGGTCAACATATTACAATAAAATCAAATCGAGGGAATGTCAAATTAAATAAAAAAATATATAATTAAAAAGTCACAGATTATAAACTTGCTTAAGTAAATAAATAAAAAAATAGAATAAAATAACTTTGAGATTTATAAGACAGAAATTTATACGGGGTATGCGTCTAATACTTATCTGTGATATTTGTTTTCGTCGTAAACTAAGCGGAGGGGGGTGGGATCCGGACCCGCTGGACCCCCACGCCCCCCTTCATTTACGCCCATGAATGACCGCTGATGGGCAGTGTTAGTAGACGACTAGACGAAAGTAAAAGAAACATTTAAAACGAGCAACCCGTGTGCGCATAATGCGCAAAAAACACATAATAACATTCAAAAAAGTTTTTTTTTGTTTTTTTTATTTTTTTTATTTGAGTTTTTGCTAAATTTCTCGACTTATCCGACCACTTCAGACAAATACCTTTCTAACGGTGTATTGCACTTGATTGTGCGACTTTTAGTTTAGGAGGAGAAGCGGCTTCACTGCCGTATTATATATATAGATGTGGAAAATTTCCAATTTTTTTCGTCACATACAAATTATCTCATATTTAATTAGAGTTAATTAGTAACAGAGTTCTATGCCGTAATTTATGAAAACTAAGCGCAAATCTGATAGAGGCGCCGCAAGATATTTTATCAGGGGAATTTATAAATTGTCTTATTCATCCACTATTATTGTACCTATCTAGTGAATAAAATGATGGTCTTCTTTCATATTAACCATTCATATTTTTGTTCTAACTATAATATTTAAAATAATAATTTTGATAGAGATATAAAGATTGCTGACGGTTAAACCTGCAGGCAATAGGCAAGTGGACTCATTTATATAGAACGATTAATCATCATGATAAATGATTCATCAATCATTATACATATTTGCATCAAAATATGCTTTGCTATGATGAAGGCTCAGCGTATCCCCGTCGTTCAGAAAATAATCTCTAACCGTGAAATATTCTAGTTTTCAAGTAGGTAAGTGTGTACCTACGTGTCAACGTTATACCTTGGTTGTAAATGAAAGTACTAAAAACATTTTCATATTTAACTATAAATCGTTTATCTTTAATGATATCCAACACATTTTCTCTAAAACATCACCAATTTAACAGTTAAAGAATCTTAATTTTATTAGGAATATATCGCCGATTTTTATTATGCTTCTAATAAACAATTAGTAAATATATTTTCTCACACGTTTCAGTTGATTAATTATTAGAAAAGAGAAATTACAATTAATTTTACATAAAAGAACGTTAGCATAGCGTCTCGGCTTACAGTAAAATTAACAGCGATACGGGCGTCGGATGTCTGCGACTTAAAATAATTAAAGCGTGATTGAAACCTCCGCGCCGATGCCGGCCGATCTTCTCAAATTCAACGCTAATTAAAATAATTTTAATTACTGCGAAAAAATAATACAATATCTTATTCATCGAGAGCTTTTAGTTTCGCGTTCAAAGTGAAGGTATTTTTTAGGCTTCGTATCGTCAATTTTCTGTACACGTGTATGTTTTCATAGCAGCCTCTTTAGCGATTTTAAATCGTAGGTTTTCGGTTATTTATTAAGGGTACAAATTTTCTTTACTTATAACCTTTATTCGAAATCTTGAAGTTAGTCACACAGTTCACACACAACAAAAACATAAAATACACAAAAAATCGCTTAGTATCCCCTTAAAATATATGTTTGTATTATATATTTTCTTTTCTATGAGAAATTGATAATGTTTGATTTAATTGTGTTTTGCATGCGTGATTTCAACATTAATGAGCCTTAACTTTTTCTTCAGTCCAAAAAATACATCGCCATTTTAATTTTAAAATGAAGACAAAGACCTAAAAATTAAATTCCAAAAAGGACAACTTTCCCATCGCCACTTTGTTGGCAAAGTAGCTTTATCGCCTGTGAAAAGGCGCAGTAGTAGTTAGAGTCATAGATAATATAGATTCAAGTTTTGTCTGTCCGGATCGGTCAACTTGTAACCGGAGACGCCAGGGTAACCCGACGCCCAACTAAAAGCCAACCGTCCAAAATTTCTAGATACATACATCATTCGTGTATATTGTGTTACTTGTTTTATGTAAAGGGTAAGCCGCTTTGTTGCTTGGTGTCCGGATACAGTATTACTAAGCGTAAGCTTTCAGAGGGCTGAGACGTGGCATTCGATTAATTAAACGAATTTAAAACGTAGTGAGCCGAACGAATAAAAAAATTAGATGACTTCGAAGCTATTGCATTTATTTTGTGTGTTTTCATTTGAGTAACCTAGTTTTTTTGTGCTCGTTATTATCAGCAGAAAGTTTGTATAAATTTATTAAATATCCGCTTGATAAGTCAGCTCTCAGACCTATTTTAAGAAGAATAGATTTATTTGTGACGTTTATTATATCAGTAGGTAGGTAATAGTACTTCTGTCACAAGTTTTATTACACATAGGTACCTAAATGAAATGAAGTAAGGTAATTGGTAACAGTTCAGGTATTCGGTAAAAATACATTGCTTATTAACAATTAGACACTCATTACATTTGATCAAGGACGTTTTTCATAAAAAAGACAAAAAGGCAAGTATTGAGAAAAAAGTCAATGAGTATCGAAGTATGATATTTTAATAGGGGGTCAAACTAAGTCATGATTGAGAACCGATGACCCTACTTTGGTTGAGATATCCCTAACAAAACGAATTCTGAACTTTACATTTTACATTTTAATACGTGAACAGGATAAAAACAATTTAACTAAGTTATAATGTAGCACAAACAGACGCGGTATCGTATGGCAAACGGCATTTGATATTCAGCAAAAGCTGCGCGTGTTTTTTTTTTCAAACATTTCGATATTTTACATTATGCAGAGTTGAATATCAATTATTTTTGCAATGGAATAATAAATCTTTGTAGTAATGGCAACTTTAAAAATAGAAGTGAATATTATTATGAAAGGACTGATTATTCAAGAGGAATGTATTAGGTAGGTAGGTACACTGGCGCACTCTAGAAAGATATTATGGTAGGAATCGCAGGAATCACGGATGACAATTTGGAAAAATAAGTTACCAGTTTATTGTCCCCTCTGCCTGGCACGAATCTTAAGTTTTTTTACACACAACGGCTTCGATTTCGATCATTGATGATCGAAGCACAACGGGGAAATGCTGTTCAGTCTGCCACCTTGGACGAATTCGTCCAAGTCTGCCACATACCTGTCCCCTTACTCTTGACGCGATCGCATTGAGATCGAGATTGAATTAATGTCAAATGTCAGTAATTATGACTTAAAATATGTAATTAAACTAAAAATTAATACTTGAAATTAGTAAAAAAAGTAATGTTGGACTCTAGTAATTCGTATTTAAGCGGCAATTAACATTGAATCAACTTCGAAAATCAGTAATAAATTATTGATATTCAATCTCAATCTCAACGCGATCCCTTCAAGAGTAACCCCCCTGATGTTAAGTAAGTACCTAATGTGGTGGAACCACGCTTCTTCCGGAATCCTCAACCACTGATGAACTGGTGACTATCTTACTTACCTATCTCTTAACTGCCGGATCACAACAACCTTGGACGAATTACAACAACGCAGAAAACATTGTTGCTTTAGCGACAGACTTAAATAAAGGTGATAGCTAGCCAGGCGGACTTAGAAAAAGTCCTACCACGAATCAAACCGAATACTATCTGTACCCCCCACTGAGAATCGAACCCTGAGGAGTTCTGATATCCGTGGATGTTACCACTAGACCACAGAAGCGGCGTGGTGCTAAACAATTGGGAAAGTTATGTTACCCCAAGAGGCAGCGCTAGAGGGTACTACGGTGATAGATAGATAGACTACACAAAAAATGTGAATCATACAAACCCTTTGCCATATTATTCAGCCCTGATTCCGTATGGAATCGCATGTCAGAAGAAGACACTGATGGTCAAAACAGTCACTAGTGTTAGCGATCTCAAAATCGCAAACTATAATTATTTCGTTCAAAATATTATTGTGAAATGTCAATTGATAAAATGAATATTTTAGAAACGCCTTAAAACAGTACTTGGATCGTCAATTCTCTCGGCACTTTGAAGCCGGCCAAGGGCCCGATTCTTAAAAAAAAACCTTCTTCGGGTTAAAAAAAAGAGAGAGATGTCACTTTGTCACTAGCGAAAAAGCGGAGAATTGACATTAATAGGCAAATGTAATTTTTAGTATTTAAGTAATAAAAAAACCAGTAATTCGGAGTCAAAATTATCATTTCTGAATCAGGAGATATTTCAGTACTAGGACACGTCTAAACTTTGTCAAAATTACTATACGAGGTCATTCATAAGGACAGATCATAGATTTAGAATTTTTTCGCTCTTCTTAATAGGACAGATCCCCTATCTTGACAGAAATTGATTAGCTGTACAAAAAATGATCTAGATTAAATAATCATTGCATTTGTTAACAACATTTTTACAACGAGGGTGTAAAGCTAATATTATTATGTCAAAGTTGCTGGACGCCAATAATACTTCAATGCTGGACGCTGGATATTTGATACTCTCATGCACGCCTCTCTTTACCATAGATTATGATGAAGTAAAGTTGAGAAGAGAATAAAAAACATTAATGCAATCAAATCCTAAGTTTCAAAAGTTGGCTGTAAGCGAACGCTATCGGGTCCGTAACTTAGGACTCACCCGAAAGTCCCCGTTCAATGCGCGGAAGGAACACTACGGGGTTTTTAGTGGCTACAGTCTCCACCACATAACCGCCCCCGAGGTGGTGTGCGAAGGCATTTTCCAGGGACAAAAAAAAATAAAAAGTTTTGACAGTCCAGGGTCCATAAGACCGATTTTGCCCACTATAGCTTTAAGTGTTATAATGTTCTTTTTCTGTAATGTGCGTAATGTGCGTGTGCAATAAAGTGTTTATCAATCAATTTCCTTCTATACATTTATGATAAAGAACCGGACAAGTGCGAGTCGGACTCGCCCACCAAGGGATCCGCACATATTTGTAGGTAGGTAGGTACATAATATTAATTGAGTCTCGCATTTTTTCCCGTAGTTTTCCCGAAACACAGTTTCCTAAAAACTAACACCTAAGACTACATTTTTCATGATTTAATAACAAATGTCCAGTTTTCTGATTTTTTCCTGTACTTGTAGTAAAAGACGATATTACTTGCCATATTTCATAGTTCTAGGTCAACGGAAAGTACCCTATGAATTTTGATTCCCATGAGTATCGAAGTATTCGTTTTTGCAGCATAAATGGCCTTACCTTTTTTAACGTTAATTTTGAGGTTTTTTTTTCACAGCTTCAATAGATTGTTAACGTGAATATATGGTTTTAATTTCAACTCTTTTATGTTGTCACTTTTTTGACAATATTATTTGAAAGAGACAGTATTTAAATGTGATGATTTAAATACTGTCTAAATTAAACAGTGTTTTAATTTTTTTTGTGATAAGGCTGTATATTTTTATGATTTTATTACAAATGCATAGTTTTTAGGTTTTTTCTGTATTCGTAGTTAAAGACGATATTACTTGCCATATTTCATAGTTCTAGGTCAACGGGAAGTACCCTATGAATTTTGATTCCCTTGAGAGTGTCGAAATACGTATATTTCGATACTCTCAAGAGAATAAATTTTTGGGGTATAAACGGTCCTATCTTTTTTTGACGTTAATTTTACAAATTTGATTTTTTTACACCTTCACGAGACAGTTGACCTGAATTTAAGGTTTCAACTCGATACCTCCATGCTCCATCTCGGACGGACGGACGGACAGACGGACAACAAACTGATCCTATAAGGGTTCCTTTTTTTTTCTTTAGAAATTCGGAACCCTAAAAATGGTAAATTATGAAAAAGGGTGAATTGTAAAAAAATTAAGCAACCTTATATACCTATTGCTATTTATTTATTCATCTTTAAATCTAATTTTCTTATACCTTTGATCGCTTAAATAAATAAATACTTATAACGAAATTAGTAGTAGTATAGGCTCACCATGAGTTTTAGATTTTTGGGACTTTGGATAAGAATCAAACGAAAACGAATTAGCACGTATTTCTTCTTAATTGAAAGTTTTTTAATATCACACGAAACAACTGAATGTAGGCAGAGGTATTTTAATGGGTCCATAAGGTTTATAATCAAGTACTTATGTAGGTACCCATTTCCCTTTATTGACAGAATCATCCATCACAGTGTTAGTTTACAAGAAGAAGGTATTTTTTTAGGTAGGTATTATGAAGCATATGAATTTAAAACTACCTTACTACGTCACCATCAACCGGTCTACGAATCAGAACTCTTTGCAGAAAGACGTACAATGCAGAGCATCGCATGGCCGGTGTCAGTTACAACGGGGTATCGGATGGCGCTCCCATCGCACCCCGTGTTAGCTATCGTGTTTGTCCGTGTTACATTATATTGTTGTCGAAATTATTGTAATAATGCGCGAGGGAATAATCAATCGGGTCGGGGTAGATTACGATCGTTGTCACGTCAGAAGAAAGAAAGATAGATTATTTGGTTTTATAGGTCATTTCCTTAGAAACAGAACAGACGCTTTTAGATTTGGAGCCCCCTTAAGGCAATTTCCAGAAAATGCTTGGTTTTTAACCCCCGACACAAAAAAAGAGATGTGTTATAAGTTTGACATGTGTGTGTATCTGTCTGTCTGACTATCTGGGGCAACGTAGCTCCTTAACTACTAGATCGATTTTGATGCTATTTGAAAGAACTTATTTGAAAACAGGCGTGATCGAGATGGTTCTTAGCTATAATTTATGAAGATCTGTTCAGATGAACAGATATTCATTAATTATAGCTAAGAACCATCTTGAGTATATTAGCTTTCAATAAAAAAACATTATCAAAATTGATTAATTCGTTTAGAAGCTAAGTTGTCTCAGACAGACATAATCACACTAAGAGTTGCAGATTTATCAACTTTCACAAGACATGGACATCTTCATTCTTCATACTTCACTTGACTGATCGAGTTGAAATTTGAAAACTGTAAGCAAATCCGGTGACCTGATCAAGCAACCAGGTTGATCTGCAGAGTACCCAACTTCTCGATGAATTACAGTACAGCACACGTATCGTGTTTAGGCTCGTTGAAACGGTCTTAGTAGGATAGCCATACAGTTAGTGATTTTGACCTGAGTTTGGGCATCGGACAATTTGATCTTAATGATAAAAAAAATTAAAAACATGAAATAAATATTTAATTTAAAATTTAAAAACCCCCAACACAAAAAAATCTTAACAAATTAAAAATAATATTTACTTACTAAATTACTTTATATTACGTTTATTAATTTTCACAGACGACGGGGACCGATATGCACCGCTTAGGACATAACAGTTTAGATCAAGTCTCGAATGTAATAAAAATAACCGGATCACCAGTTGGTGTAAAACTCCAGCATAAAGATTTATTCTATGGTAAGTATTTGTTTTCTGAATTCCGAAATATAAATTTAAAAAACTAAAAAACCCGCCTGCATCAAGAAACAAGCCAAATAAAAAGATGGAAATATGATCAAATATAAAAATATTTTGTTCAACATAATACATGCAGCTGAATGATTCGACTGATTCGACTTATTATTAGATTCTATGCCTCCGACTGCATGTATTATGTTAAACAAAATATTTTTTTATCTGCCTTTTATATTTGATCTCGTTTTCAACATTTTAGTTGGCATGTTTTATGATGCCTGCGGGTTTTTTAGTTTTATAGAGTGATATATAAATATATATATATATATTTAATAAGTATATCTTTTTAGTTATTTATTGGTCATGATCATGATATACCTCCTTGAAATCCTTGAGATCAGCCCTTTATTTTGATAGCCATATTGAAGTATTCTAAAAATAAATTCTTTTCTTCACTTCAAACAATAGCAGCCGCTATTTTGGTTCTTTTAACATCTTTTACCTCAGAACACTTGGGCTGTCAAGACAAATCTAACGATATCTTAATTATATAAATCCGTTTACCCGTTTGAGAGATTAATAAAGAATATTACATACAAACTTACACACAAATACGAGCGAAAAACATAACCCTTCCTTTGCAGTCGGGTAAAAATAGGACGAATAATCTCAGCTGACTTAATAAAAGATTAAAATACGACATCTTTCTCTTTATTGCATTTCAAACCTTTCACGATTACCGTAAAAATAATTTAAATAGTATTAAAAGCTCCTATTGCATTATAATTAAAAACAATATAGGGTAGGTAAACTCTGAAAACTTAATATCCTCTAAGTGTCTTTAATTATGTGTCCACCACTGTATATATTTATTATATAAATGTATTATATCACAATTATCTTAATTACTACGTTTTAGAATGTTATAATGTACATCCTTCTTTTACGTATTTTGTATTTCTGAATTTTAATTTTTATGTCCAAAGTCCTAATATTTATATTTTTTAAGAGCAGAAACATATTTCGGTTATTTAAATTTTTTGAAGTTTTTAATGTTAAAGAATACGCAATGTAACATAAATCAATTAAGTACCTTTTTTCTTTTCCAATTAGCTTATAACACGTCTAGTATGTGATTTTAAGGGAAACCTGTAATTAACCTTATTATAGCTCGTAAGTACCTACTATTAAGTTAATTTGTAATTATTACGTTGTTGGTTGTCTTAATAAATTTACAAAATATTTTTTCTTTTATAAATAGCGATATGTTTGTATTGTATGTACTGTGCAGTATGGTATGACTTAATTGCGAAATTGCTGTTTTATTTTTTATTAATCATAAAAGTCCATTCATTAAAATGATACTGCTGAAGATGTAATAATTATTATGAGTATGTGCTGCACTAAAATTAATTCGTCGTCAGTGCATCTCCTTGGCATTGGGTGTCTTTAATGCTGGGTTTAAACTACAGATCAAACGAAACGTTACTAAGTACACAGCCGTAAATAAACCAGTGATCTGACACTGCAATGAACGCCAAAAACACATCACACCACGTCTCATTATAGCTCTTAATTGCATGAAACAAGACACAATTTGTGACCGCAATAAATTAAAGATTTTTAACCTTGGCCCGATAAAATAGTGAGTACAAGTGCAACGGTGACTCAAAAGGCTGTCCGGAAATATACAAGACCGATCTTATTACGTTGTTCTATGCTAAAGATTTTCTATATTGCTTTTCTTTAATATTTTAAAAGTGCGTTTTAATCTGTTCAAGATGTTTTTTTTTTCAAGTACTCGTATCGTACGATATGGTTGGTTGGCGTCCAAAACGTCTAGCAATGTATTTTCATACAAGGAGTATGGCCATTTAATAATGAGAGAAATGCAACCATAGTTGCTAAAGAAAAGACAAAGAAATGGTAAATCAAACCATTATAATTTTATTGACTCTTGCACGCTTTCGGCGAAAACTTTGCAATGCATTGTATTGTATCGCGTGTTGCGTTTTGTGTTTCCCCAAAACGAGTAGATAATTTCCTGCCGTCATATTTCAGCACAGTTTGGGACCGACACGATAATACATCTATGCATTTCGATAACTTCACATTTGCATTTAGAACGATATCACAGATAATTTTGAAAATGTGCATGTTGGTATTGCTATGAAAAGTTTGAGCAATCACAATGTATTTGTAGTATTATTTCAGGTATACTCGAAATGTTTATGCAAATGTATTGAAAACAGAATATTTAAGAATGTTAGACATCAAACACAACCTTTAGGTATAAACATAAAAATATTACTGTTGTTGTTAAGATGTTGTACCTAGTTGTTGTCTTAATAACTTTATGCTGTATGCAGCTCAGCTCAGTTCATTGCATATTTACTCATAGATAGATAAATTTAACAAATATATATTTTATGTGTAGATTATTTTTAAAGCATTCTGATTTGATACATAGTCAGATAAAAAAATACTAAGAACACTTCAACAAATTAAATGGAATTTAGTTATTTTATATTATCAAGTCTGAACTGAATAGAACCAAAAATGCGAATGAAGATAAAGAAAATATTTATATAATCGATAACTTTAGATAGATTTTTTTTATCGTTACTTTCCCTACGGAAGATATTTTTTATGTTTGAAGTTGATGAATATACTTTGGATACTTTTAACATGATTACTTTTATTTAATAATAATCGATAACAAATACTTATTTATGGACTTGCTTTATTTTGTTGTACTTACAGTAACAAAATATGTGTGAGAAGCTGTATTTATTCACTAACTTCCGTAGCCACTAGAGGCAAGAATGTGAAAAGTTATTTATATTTCACGAATATAATGTTATTAAACATAAACATTCGTATTAGGTTTTGATGCTGTATGAAATGTTTAATGTTGTTATATATAGTTTTAGATGAGTACTATAAATAAGTAAGATCAGCTAAAAAAACATCTCAATAGAAGTCTTTTTAATTTTCAGGGAATTGTAAACGGAAAATACAGCTCAAATTTTGCTCGTAAAAATTCGTTCAAACTTTTTAAGTGCCGCGTAAAAATATCCAAATTATACGCACTTAACTATATAGGTCGTCTACGTGGGTAATATAATAAATTAAATCGACCTCAAACTCTCGCGCACAAAGCGTCGCGGGTGTCCCGTGACGTCACAACGCGTGGACACCGCCAATGGGGTTATTGACATGTCAAACTATTTCCGTGGCGCCAAAATAAAGCTCGCGTATCAGCAGGCAATTCAGATAAATAAAACCATAACTTTTGCTTAAATGCGAAGTAGGTACAAACTACTAAGATAATCACATGAAAACAATAAATTGAAGCGTCGGCTTGTGGCCTGGGACGATCTCGAGTTACGTTTTGAGCAAAGGAACGTCTAAAATTACCCGCACGCACACATCGGGCGCGGCGTACGAACACACGCGCACAAGAGCGCCGCCTATATCTATTATCAAAACATCCAGCGATTCTGGTTACAGCGATCCGAGCGCGCTTCAGATATCGTATTACATACTTTAATGGCTGGAAAAGGCCTCGAAAACGTGATATTACACGCGTTTTATTGTGTATCGCGAAATGTAATTAATATCGTAACCGTATACTACTTACTACGTAATTTATTCGGCGTAACCCCAGCTCGAGCTTTGTAGCGGCCTAACACGGGTCGTCGCGAATAAAATATCGAATTTAAAAATACGACTCCGGCATCTAATGTTACGAAGCGAGATGAAACAGGCCGGTTGCCAATAAGATGGAGCCGTAACACGATGATGGTGCTCAAACGGAAATCCATGTCAAAGTCTAGGAAATATTGTTTGGAAATGTCTCACCTTGATTTCTTCTTCATTCTCCTTTTTCACTTGAGCCCTGATAGGCGGCGAGGCATCTGCAGAGGCTTTGATGTCCATTTTTTTAAATATAACGTGTCACTATGTCCGTAATCACAAGAAGAAACGGTGGAAATCGTTTCAAAACTTTATTGTTACGCGGAGTAAGTTTAGTGATCGCGTAAACATTTTTGTCGCGCGAACGAATATCGGCTACTAAACGTGTTCGACACGCGACGTCCGAAGCGCGACTGAAGCTTCGCCCGCCATTGGCTGGTGGGCTGTGGTGTCTGTGTTCGTCTAGTGAAAGCTCATTTTCCCGCGCTCGGTTGGGCGGAGCTTACGAGCAAGGTTGGGCGGATGCACTCTAGGCGATGAAGTTGCAATAATATTCGCTGGTAAGTTGTTTATAACATAATAAGTAAAATCATCCATTTAATTTTAATCCAGCAACAGAAACAAGACATGCTGAAGATAACAATAATTAGTGGCAATGTTTAATGTAGGTAGGTTCATATCTATAGACTGATAAGAAGAGCGTCAGAGAGCAGCCGATAGTAGTAAAGGTATTTTTAGGGTTCCCTACGTGAAAAAAAAAAACGGAACCCTTATAGGATCACTTCGTTGTCCGTCCGTTCTCCGTCTGTCTTCGATTATCTCGAGAACGCGTGGAGATATGGAGTTGAAATTTATTAATACCATATCAGGTTAACAGTCTGTTCAAGGAGTGAAAAAATCAATTAACGTAAAACAATGATAGGACTGTTTATGTCGTAAAATGTAGATTTCTAAACTCTCAAGGGAATCAAAATTCATAATATACTTTTCGTTGACCTAGAACTATGAAATTTGGCAAGTAACATCATCTTTTACTACAAATACAGGAAAAATCTAAAAATTAAACATTTGTAAATAATTAATAAAAATATAGCATTTAATTTTGGAACCTGAATTTCGGGAAAAACTTGGGAACGCGTAAAGCTATTGAGCTAAAATTAAAACCATCTTTTCAAATCAACAGTCTCTTGAAGCTGTGATTTTTCACAGCTTCAAGAGACTGTTGATTTGAAAAGATGGTTTTAATTTGTAAATAAACTTGTAAATAAACGTAAAAAAAATTAGGATCGTTTATGCCGCTAAAACGTATATTTCGACTCTCTCAAGGGAATCAAAATTCAGAGGATACTTCCCGTTGACCTAGAACTATGAAATTCGGCAACTAATATCGTCTTTTACTACAAGTACATGTGAAAAAATTCTAAAACTAAACATTTGTAACAAAAAAAAAACAAACCGACTTCAAAAACTAAAAAATAAATCTTTTGGAGTCGGTGCCAGCCAAAGCATTCTACATTGCACTTCTATTAACTATATTTTTTTTGGCCTTAGCTAACTAGCACCGACTCCAAAAGTTTTATTTTTTACTTTTTGAAGTCGGTTTGTTTTTTTTTATAAAATGTTTTTATTTCAGATTTTTTTGTTACATTATGTGCCGTTACTTACACTAAAAATCAGCCCATACACAACAATGATGTCATCTAGGTATACGACTACTTGCCAAAAGGTGTTTGATATTTTTCAGGATTATGAAAAAACTACTAGCCAGATCTTCGTAAAAATTATATGGGACCACACATAAACCATTTTCTTCCAGATAAAAAAAGAATTATAAAAATCTGTTAACAACTGGCGAAGTTATGGTGGAACATACATAAAAAAAAAAAAAATAATACAGTCGACTTGAGAACCTCCTCCTTTTTTTGAAGTCGGTTAAAATCATAAAAATATAGTCTTCAGTTTTGGAAACTGAATTTCGAGAAAAACTTGGGAACGCGTAGGATAGCTATTGAACTAAAATTAAAACCATATATTCAAATCAACAGTCTCTTGAAGCTGTGAAAAAAACAAACTTGTAAATTTACGTAAAAATGTAGGATTGTTTATCCCGCTAAAACGTATATTTCGACTCTCTCAAGGGAATCAAAATTCAGAGGATACTTCCCGTTGACTAGAACTATGAAATTCGGCAACTAATATCGTCTTTTACTACAAGTACATGTGAAAAAATTCTAAAACTAAACATTTGTAATAAAATCATAAAAATATAGTCTTCAGTTTTGGAAACTGAATTTCGAGAAAAACTCGGGAAGGCGTAGAGCTATTAAACTAAAATTAAACCAAATATTCAAATCAACAGTCTCTTGAAGCTGTAAAAAACAAACTTGTAAATTAACGTATAAATAAAATGTAGGATCGTTTATCCCGTTAAAACGTATATTTCGACTCTCTCAAGGGAATCAAAATTCAGAGGATACTTCGCGTTGACCTAGAACTATGAAATTTGGCAAGTAATAGGTATCGTCTTTTACTACAAGTACATGTGAAAAAATAAAAACTAAACATTTGTAATTAAATCATAAAAATATAGGTTATACGACCTCCTGCGCCTTGATAACCCTGCATAGCAATGAGGAGACGAGACCGCGCGTTTCGTATCTTTAAAAGACATCGTACCGACGACCTTTGGGAATCGTTCAAATCCGCACATTCATGATAACATTCACATTCATGATAACATTCTTGAATCTACCCCTGCAAACATATTGAAGTTCCTTCTCACGCTTGGAGTTGGTAAACCTCATGTTCCCCACAAACCTTCCTTCACCACAAATTAACTCAACAAGCACTTTTCATCCGTTACCCCTCTCGCTAACAACGTCAGACTTTCAACTGTCGCTAGTATCTCCTCGGCCGCTTCTTCTTGTCCAACATGGACACTTGCCCCGAATGGACATTTGGGCGAATGGATACTTGTGCGAATGGACACTTGCGCGATTGGACATTTGCGTGAATAGATTTTTTTGTCACTAATAGTTTGTTCGTTAGTTAGGTACAATCACAGACATAGAGATCTATGTCTGTGGGTACAATCTTCATTTTTAACCAACTTTTATCAAACAAACAAACTGACATACCTACTTGATTGATATATCCCAACCGGAATATTTATTGAGATTTATTTACCCGAAATATATATTTGGTAATATATTTTTTCGGTTTATTTGAGGTTTTTTGGTTTCCCGACGTTTCGGCACCTTTTCTGTTGCCGTGGTCACGGGTTGATAGCTACTTAAAAGTCTACCATCACAAAGTTGATTTATTATTGCGTTCGGAAACGGATCATGTGTTAGTATATTCTCTTCAAAAACTAAAGAATATAGGCGACTCAATAACCTCTTCCTTTTTTGAAGTTGGTTAAAAAGACCGCCTTACCAAAAATGTAGTCGGGAAGGATTGTAAACGATGTTTCGGTTCTCACACGAACGAAGTTGCGGGAACAGCTAGTTATTAATTAAAAGTTCATAATTTTTACTATGGCAACAATTATTGAATATAGTATGATTTGTTTGCTTATATCCCAACCGGACTATAGTTTTAAAACTCGCAGGCTGATTATCTACCAAAAAATTGCGCTGTCATTATAGCCACAATAGCAACGAAACCGAAATTGAACCGAGTTTTCGTTAGATAATCAGCCCTCGCTCGCTTCGGCGTAGCAACACTTGTACTCTCGCATTCTGGCGCAGTATAATATTTATAAGACGACATTATCCATTGAAGTGTAATACAAGATACGTGCAAGCAAATATAGTAGAACGCACGGTGGCGGTGAACGCGATGGTGCCTGATGACGTCATCGGCTAATCGTGCATTTAGGCGCGCGTTTTGAGAATGCGGCACTAAAATCACGACAACTTCGTAATTTTTGGTCCAACTTCAATAATTCTTTCACTGGAATAATTGGACTAATTGGTGCGACTATAATAGTGCATATTTAACTAAACACCTCACTGATCCTCATTCGCCACTAGGAATCGAACCCGGGACCTTTGGGTCTGACACCGGTGGCGTTACTACAAGACTACAGAGTTGGTAAGAATAAAAGAAAATTAATAAATAGCAGTAAAATATTATTTAACCAACATGAAATTTGGCACACGGACAGATAGAAGATAGCCTGGATTAAAAACTACTACTTTTTATCCCGTGGGAATCCACGGGAACGGGAACCACGCGGGGATGAAACCGCGGGGGCCGCTAGTTCAATCAGTAGAATTCTCGAGTCGAGTGAATCAAAAATAGAGCTGGCATTTTCAGACCCTGGCCCACTGAATACTACTACTCCGCTGCTGGCCTATTTAAATACTAAAGACTCAGACCCTTTGGCACACTTAAGAATCGCCTAAGGCTATTAAAGATATTCACATCTATTTGCTTGAACTAAACTTAACAATTGTCAAGTAATAGTTATTTGTTATGCAAGGCTGGAAAGTTGGTTATTTAGCGGGGAGTTACCTCTATTGAAATCTGAGCAAGTGAAGGATTCTAGGATTTCTAGGATTCTATAGAAATAGAAATAATTTATTTGCCTTTAAATGAGGTACACTGCAGATCTTTAATACTAGTAGGCTCAGCTCATTTCGCCATCCGCAATAGCATGCAAATATACATACCTATTTAATTAATAATTATGAGTATTTGATAGAATCAGGCGTTACTTGGCGGAAATCCATATCTTAGTAGAAAACGAAAAATATGTCGCGTAATTCCTTGCACCTTCACCGACTACTCTACACGTGTTTACACTCTACTCTACACACACAAACGAAGCATCCTCAGGAGTTGTTAGACCGTGCCAATCTCAGCCGAGTCACTCGGTTAACATTTTACATCAACATTTTATAGTTGTTTCCGCAGTCAACTTCCGGTAAAAAATTCTTTAAACATAAAGATTAATCTAAATATACCTTATTCTCCTTGTTTCAATGATATAAAAACTAAAATAATAAAAAAGGGAGTACTATAGTTAATTCAAAGTTATTTAAAGTAGGAATATATTGTTACTTATTAATAATTGTATCTCTATGGTAAATGTTGACACTGACATGAGGTACAAGACAAAGACAATTTAAAAATAAAGATTATGTCACAGTCCGAAATTCAATTATAGGTTGTGAAATCTAACCCAGCCTAATATAAACTTATTATAACAAATAGTCTAATCTTATTGTTTTTGTTTTTATGATTCAATGAACTAAAATAATATAATTTAACCAAAACCGAGTATTATAATTAATTTAGAATCAAATATAACAAAAAAGTCAATAGTGCGATTCGGAACGCATTAAGACATATTTTTAGGTATTAAATTAAAAAAGTACTTTGCCGCGCTATGCCGCAAAAAGCGATTTTCTACGCCTAAACTGATTGACAAAACCTCCTTTTCAGAGCGTGTGAGGTGAAAATATATTTTGCAGTATAAAGAAATTGTACGGTAAAATTTATAAAACGCTATGACCACGGCCTATTTTTTACCATCTTGACGTTAAAACAAAATATGTCACTGTCAGATCAGTGTCTTGTTGACATTGACAATTGACTCGAATCTGCAATCAGTCAGTCAGGCTCATCAGCTGTTTTAATTTTTTGTCTAAATAAAATAGTAATTTTATTATTTTTGTGGATAACTAAGTGCAATGTATGTTCTATAAAAATAATGTCTAGGTGTGATATACTACTAAGTTTATTTAAATGACACGCTACGGGGTAAATAGTGACAATGTCTAAAATTCCAAAATCTGCGTTATCTCTAAAGCAGGTAATAATAATATAAAGAAATCCTTCTCAGCCAATAATATCCTTTCTCCTTTCTGGCCCCGAGTTATGAGACATATAGATAATCTCTTGTTCCCTGTGACAAATTAATAATATTCTATAGTGAATATTTAAGTTCTTCACCATCAACTTTTAAGTGCAATTAATGTAAAAAATACAATGTTTTGTTCCAGTTTTTGCTGCGCCAAGAAGTTCTACAGCTTTACCGAGAAATATTTCGTACAATAAGGCAAGTACCTGACAAAGAAACTCGGAAAGAGCTCAAAGAATGGACTCGTACAGACTTCAGGAACAATATGCATCATAAAGATGAAGCTACAATAAAAACAATGTTGTATTATGGGAAGAAATCCCTGAAAGACTTCCAAAACTCTGTTGCGCTGAGCAAAGGATGAGAAGCTACTGAAAAAAACAACTAAGTCAATTTTATACATTAATGTAATTTATTTGTTTTAACATACATTGTTGTAAGTAGATAGTAATACATTTGTAAATTAAAGATAAGATGACATTAGTTATATTTTTTCTCTACAATATTGAAGCTCCTTATGATTTCAATACCTACTTGTTATGTGTAATAGGTAACCTGCCCCTTTATTGTCTAATTTCAAAATCTATCACAATCCCTTTCAGAGGTGATTGTGTAACTTATAATCACAACCCCCTTTCGGAAAGAATGATATTTTAAATGACATTTCTCTTCACTGTTTTCTTCTTCACTTCAGTTCTTTCTTAATTAATGGCTTGCTCGCGATAAAATTCGCAAATCTAGCCAATGTCAAGTAAATATATTTTGTAATAAATAGAAATTGTATGCTAGATCGAGTTAAAAATGGAGCCTCGCAACAGGTGTTATTACGAGAAGAATTCTGGTGGAAATCCTCTCACACTTTTCCATACATTTGAAAGATATTTTCATGTGTCACTTTGCTTAGACAATTCAATTTCATTCATTCAATACCTTTCAAAACGCATCCCGATCACTATCCCTATCAAATTTCAAATACTGACGGCCTGAAGTATGTAAATATCTTTCAGATGACGAATAAAATTGAAAGGGATTGCGGTAGATTTTAAAATTAGGCAATTAGCCCCCAGCATCAAATAAAATCTAAATAAAAGTTCAGATAAAACTCATCCTGACACAGGCAAAGTAAGATGAAGGCTTTTTTCAAGAGAAACTGTTATTAAAAGCATTTATAATATTTATACACAACACACTGATTGCAATTAGTGTTAATAATAATTACAAAGGAGGATGGGACTAATTGTCTAATTTTAAAATCTATCGCAATCCCTTTCAATTCATCATTTGAAACCACATTCATTTAAGCAAAGTGACAGACAAAAATATGTTGCAAATGTATAGAAAGGTCAAATGAAGTCATTTAAAACATCAGTTGTTCCGAAACAGGTTGTGACTATAAGTTACACAATTCCATAAATCACTATCATAATCACAATACCTTTGAAAGGGATTGAGATCTTCTTCTTTCTTAATTAATGGCATGCTTGCGATAAAATTCGCGAATTTTGCCAATGTCAAGTAAATATATTTTGTATTTATAGAAATTGTATGGTAGATTGAGTTAAAAATGGAGAACATGTGTTATTACGAAAAGAACTCAGGTGAAACTCCAGGGATTGTGATAGATTTTGAAATTAGACAATTAGGGGGCTGGCTGCAAAATTACTTAAAATATGGAATTTTATTCTCAATTTTCTACAATTGCTTGGTAAAATAGGTAAACTAACATAGGCACTGTGATACCTGTACCCACAACTATGGTAAAAACAGTGAAAAATGTCACAAAATCCCCATTCTTATTCAAATATTTTGCTAACATTTGAATTAAGTTTCTTGCTATGTGATGCCCATCAGTTCCATAACAAGGCACTATATTCAGAAATCCTATCCCCATTGAAAAAATGAAAATATACCTAAGAAGCTTTTCAAACTGTGATGGAGAGAAAAAGGAAAATAGTGAAATTCTAGGAAAATATTGGTCTATGAATACTGTTTTATGCAAATCATATGGCAGCCCTAAATACAATACTGGGTTATTTTTCTGTCTTTCTATAATCAATAAGAAGGTATGGTTATTCATGGATGGCTTAAGGCAATGATTATTTCTAGGGCATGAGTAGCCATCTGCTTCGGTACATTTGACAAGCTTACTTTTGATCATATCTCTAGGTCTCAGACAGGAATACTGGCCTGGCAATACCGAGTCTCCTGCAATTTTTGGTTCCATATATTCGAAACAAAAGCTATAAAAGTCATCTTTTCTACAACACTCCACAACGTCATTCTCTTTCACAGTTTCCATCATGATCTCATCATTTTGAGCAATGAATTCAGCACTTGTACATATTCCAAAACGATTATGTGCCATGTGCAGGCAGTATACCCAGTCATTTGTATTTTTTATTTCACATCCATTGATAGATGTTACAACATCATCCAACTCTAGTCCTCTAACATCCTTCAAAGGTGAATCATCAGTAAAATCAGTTACTCTTACACCTATTCCAGTCTCATATGCGATATTAAACAAGATTGGTGCAGAGAAAAATAATAGCAAGGCGACAAGAGCTGTTGCTAAGTTATGCCACACCCCCGCACAGTAGATTCTCAGTCTTTTAGTTATTGCTAGGCTGTTTAAATGTTCCGTGTTCAATTGCACAAAGGCCATTGGTATTATTGTGAATACATAGACTCCTACAGAAATCAATTGCACATCCTCTTGAGCTGCAGCCATAGCATGCCCAAGCTCATGAATTGTGCTACACAGGCCTATAGACAAGAAATACACCCAAAAGTCCGAGAGTGGAATATTCACCCCAGGTAACATTGCTTTTACCTCAGGAACTGTATTCAACTGAATAGTTTCATAGAAATGCTCAAATATAAAAGCCATCAATGTCCATATGGCAAATGGAAGAAATATAAATATTGTAAATATGTAACCACAAGTAAACCATTTCTTAAGAATACGGGCCAGGTTTTTGCTCCAGCGATATATGAATCTATTGAATGCTGTAGTTGTCCATGAAAAGTTCAGTATTCCAACTTTTAATCCAGTTCCTTCTAAAAATGCATAGTATGGGTAGTGCATACAACTCTGAAATAGAATTTGAAACAATAATCGATTAAAATAGACGATAAAAATATGGTGCTATTGTGAAGTTCTTGCGAAAAATTATTGGAATACTTTGCATACCTTGAAAAAGGAATCAAAAAACCATATTACTACATAAAATGCTAGAGCAAACGAGCAAAGTACTGTAAACGACATTCTATATTTTTCACATTGGATCCATTAAAATTGATTCACCATCTTTTATTAAAAGAAAAGCCGGGCCCTTTACACAATTCTAATCGACAGTCGTCGGCATTTTCGATTAGATGAAGAGAAGAATGCCAATGACAATTTATTTTTTCGTAAACTGCAGTGGAGCAACACATGTTTTGTACACGGCCTTCCTTCGATGGGAAGGCATTCGTCGGCGCGGCGGTCACTTTTTTATTTCGTGGTTTCTGAGCATTTATTGTTTCTTTGAATAATCGAGCTAGGATCCTCATTCACTGTATGCACCGCAGTGAATTAATAAATTACAATATGTTGTTTTAAAAGCACAACATAATAAAATACCTATTCTGTTGCACCGAAAAAAAATTATTGCCAAAAGATTAGCCAACTACTGATGAGGCAGCCTGTTCCTATTCTAGGAACGAATAAAAAAAAAGAAGTCATGTTGACATTGACAGGTAGAGGTGTGTGTGTGGTGTATCATTTTATTTGTGTATCCGAGTGTCTCAAAGTCTCATCTCGTTTTAGTAAAACTTATCAATATCGTACATGATACTTACTTTTCAAAATATTTTAACATGTGAGTGATGAGTTGTACGGAAAATGAAAGTAGCCCTTTTGTCGTGTTCTTCTTACCAGCAGTCGTGGGCTGTCTGACAATACTCTTAGCGAGACGTTGGGCAAATTCTCAAGTTAGTAGCACTTCCTCGACAGCCGTCTCAAGACGGCGTAAGATCATCAAGGACCCCCTTATTAAGCGACCTTTACCACCAATCGCTTGTAAAATGGTGGCACCCGGTTCAAAGAAGTCTTCTGGCTCATTTAAAAAGGTAGCAATAGATTTATGAATTTCTTATACATTCGCATTATAAAACTTTGCTATAAGACGTCAATTTACTATATTGGTGACTGACCGAAGGTTCTATTAAATTTGTTCAGGGGAATTATGCAACTGAAGAAGATAGCAATGGTGCTGGAAATAGCAAAAAAGTGAACCGACCTACCCGCGCTGCCCCGCCGGCCCCCACAGCCAGCCTCACTGAAGTTAAGCTGGCAGAAGGACCTATACCCCCTAAACACATACCCTTTCCGTACATCCCTCAGGATGGCACTTTGCTGTTTGAAACTATGACATTTGTTTTCCTGCTGGTAGCTGCTGGATTGCAGTTTCTGAATCTGTATAGAACAGCTTGGTGGCTTCCACATTCATATACAAACCAGGCTATGGTAAGTAAAACCAAGTACCAATGGAAGTGTCCATATAATTTATTTATACTTTTTGCATTTACAATCCTTTTTGTATTAATTTTCAAATAAGTTATTACATTTTATGTTTAGTGATGACAAGAAATTTATTTTATGTAAATTGTAATATTTTCAGCACTTTTACTTGATAGATCCACATTTGGTTGCATTCATTGTGACAATAATATCTAGAAGAATTTTACTGGCAGCTTCACTTGCTGGTCTTAAATCATTCCTAGCTCCAAAGATGTTACCACATGCCACCATTGCTGCTAGGTAAATATTTTTTATTTCACATTCTTCAGAAACAATTTGATTTTATAGAAATTAACACTTTCGCTGACTGCGAACGAGATACAATAGATGTTTTTATTGTTATAACATCATATCCGTTGTTACGCCAGTAATGTCTATTCCACTGACAGCGGACATGTTAATATGTGTTCATTTTTACCATATTTTACAGGCACATAGATGATGAGTCTCTCACCTTCAAATGTTTCAAATCATAAACAAGTTCACCAGAAAAATAGACTTTATTCTTAGTAGTATTAAAAATCCGGCTCAGAGGATAATTTACGGCGACTTATTAAATAAAATGCAAAATTTCCACCTAATTGTTCACTTTAGGATAATGTGTTTTTTATAGTTAATAAGAGTTTTTGTTAGGAAGATTCATTAATCACATTCATTCTTATTTAAGTTTTATATTTGTAACTTAAGAATTTACTCTTGTTGTAGAATGTTCATATTGGGAGTAGTGCTTGGTGCTCTTACATGGTGTGCATACTTCATTGTGCTCAAGTATCCATTTGTCAAGATATTCTACCTCTGTTATCCGTAAGTATTTATCTACTATATCTAAATAAAATATTAAGTACTACAATATCAATTGAATTGGAACATATATAATATAGACATTATGCTAGCCATAGATTGCACATTAATTATTGATAAGTATAGACAGAAAAGAAAGCTTTTATTTTAAAACAGACTACTTTGCAATGGTGACTTGTTTTCCAAACATTATTTTTTATAGTAAATATTGCCCTTAGTCTCGACATGTTGTTCTGTTTTTCTTACAGTGTTGTGATATACTTCATATTATTTGGCTTCCAATCGAGTCCATTCCTCGAGTTGAATAACTCTGAGACTCCTCCCCTACATTGCTGTTCTCATGATCCCCAGCAAGTGAGGTCTGAGGTGGATGTCCTCAGACAAGACTTCAATTTGAGAGTAAAGAAAATCATATTCAATTCTGTTATTGGAGCATATTATACCAGTTTCATACCATGCTGTTTTGCACAGGTAATTATCTTTTTATGAAAATTATAATATTTTTATTGTTCTATATTTGGAAATAATTAACCTCTCAGGTACGGGTTTGAGACACAACAGATTTTCCAATGTTTTCTGGACACTGCAGTCTTGTGCTAAGCTAGCAAATGATGAATTAATATGGTTAAAATTAAAGTTATTATCAATTGTGTTTTATTATCTAAGTAGTTATTTATGTTATTCAATCATGCTTAAAGTAACATTTAAATTATTATCCTTCTGCACTTATACATCATTCATAATAAGTACACAATGAATAAACGCCGGCACAATACCAGGAAAGGAAGTTCCATGTGGTTATCTAAATTTAGATGTTATTATCAGTGTCGCACCTAACAGTATGCTGAGTTACAATAGTGACATCATTATTATACGAAAAAGCAAAAACATTTAATGTTATGGTCTATAATATTTATGTACTGTATGTTTAGTCTATAGTAAAAGAAGGAATAATAATTCAGTGATAAGAACGCGCCGGTTCGGTCTGATAGTCGAAGTCCTCCCTTTCGGTCCTAAAAAGTAACTGTTACATCTCAAAGGTTAAATTGCGACACTATTATAAATAGAGTTTCTGATATCTCGACCTTTTTTATTTCTCGAGTTTCGAGAATTCTCGAGGCTTAATTCTCGAGTTTTCTCGGGTCTCGAGTCTTTGAATTGAAACTGTTGAAATTGAATAGTTAACATAATTTTTATCATCTGTGGTACTTTCATAGCACCAAGATCAATATTTAGTAAAATTTGGTACCTCTTATTTAGTTAAGGAAAGGAACAAAACTTCAAATCGTCTAACATACTTACTTAATAATGAAAACGTAGTAATTAACGACTGATTTATGATTTGTGACCCCTATTTAGGTAGTATAATTTGAATTGTTTATGACATAATTATTAATAATTTTATGAAATAGGTAATTAATTAATATTTTTTCCAAATGGATTCAATTCATAAAATTTTGAATGCCCAAATTGAGGGATGTGTCCGGCACTTCAAATAAAATTATGATCCTTTTATGTTATGTACCACATTTTTTCTTAATAAAGTATTTTCGTCTATTCTAACGAATAGAAACATTAACAACTTTTGGGGACATAGATGAACTACGGCTTATTTTGCGTGAATATCAAATAGATCTATTTTTGAGAAATACTTGTATCACTGATCACTCTACTGAAGAAGTAAACTCGGCTGAAAACTAATATTTTAGCTTTTTTAGGGGCGATTTTTCAATGCTCAGATAACAAGCTCTGAATTATTAGAGCTTGTCATCTGAGTATTATATAGACTAATTGAAAATTAATTGTCATTCATATCTGTTGTAATTTGTGATCTTCATTTCTTTAAGTTGGTTATGAATTTAACTCCCTTTTTACCTTTATTTGATATATTTGACCTTTATCCGTGGATTAAAAAATCGGCCCTTAGTCAGTCAAACATATCAAAGACTTTTATTGATGTGTGTATACATCAATAAAAGTCTGCTATCACTCAATGTTAATTATATAAAAACCATTTTCGTAATCAGTTAAACTAAAATAGACTATTCCTAGACTTGATCAGTCTAAAAGCATAGTTGACCTATTAAATGAGTAGGAAACTTACTTTTGTCTTAGATAATAGGCTTTCATGAATATTAGAGCACTATTTGACTCGTCCGATAGTTGGTTTCAGGTCGTCAGGCGCGATATAAATTCGAAGCTCGAGAATTCTCGAGTTCCGGTATTTTTTTCTCGTCTCGAATGGAGCCAAATTTCTCGAGTTTTCTGGAGTTCGTGAAAGCTCGAGCAGAAACCCTAATTATAAAGCCGTGTTATACTAGAATGTGTTTTATTCAACAACTTGTGATGCGTCGAAATTCATAATGGGCGTTTTTCCATTAGCCAACACGACATAGACACCGGCCCTGTCGGGGGGACGACGCAAAAATGTATGAAAATATATGGCACGTTTTTCCACTCGCCGGCAGGATACCGACACGACACTATACATATAGTACTCTGTGGATGACTCCCACCGGCGGCCGGCCGGCCTGCAAAACTGCAAGTGTGTTGTATACGTACGTGTGCGAGTGTTTGCGCGTGCGCTGTGGGGCGAGCCGTAAGCCCGGTACCAAAAAACCAAGTGTCGTCGTGTCGACGTCGTATCGGCCAGTGGAAAAAGGAGCGCGCCGACGTCGGTGCCGGGCCGACGAGGCCGGTGACGTGTCGGCTAGTTGAAAAACGCCCATTCGCTGATCGCGGAAGTTACCGGTAGTCGACTTGCCGCGCAATCCTTTGAACGGCTATCAGCGGCTGATGTTTTAATCCTATACGACTATCCCAATCAAGCGCACGCGAATATCGCCCAAAAGTAGTCGACCGGTAACTTCCGAGAGAGCAGACCAAATGACGTGCTTATTCAACATTCCAGTCGTACCTAAACTACGACGTGTACGCATCGTCGCAGCAAGTAGCGTTCGTGTGGGCGGGCCTGTTCGGGAGGTACGCGGGCCAGCTGCTGTGCGCCGCGTACTGCGACGTGCCGCACCGCGCCGCGCTGCACCTCGGGCGGTGGCGATTGGACACGGCGCAGGGTGAGTGGACGACTGTTGTGTGGGGTCCTTCCTATTGGTGGGTGGTTAGTTAGTTAGGTCAGCTGCTGTGCGCCGCGTACTGCGACGTGCCGCGCTGCACCTCGGCCGGTGGTGGTTAGACGCGACCATGGATGAGTGGACGGACGACTGTTGTGTGGGATCCTGACTACTGGTGGATGGATAGTTAGTTAGGTCAGCTGCTGTGCGCCGCGTACTGCGACGTGCCGCAACGCGCCACGCTGGACCATGGGTAAATGGGTACATTTTTTTATGGGTTTTATGACGTTTGTGCACTTTGTGCTAACGTTCAAATAAGGTAAAAGCCAAAAAATGTTAATCGGCTGATTTATCATATCAGTTCAGTTGGTGCATTCAGGCCTTTCATTGCATTTCGTCGTTTGTCTGAATCGCCTTGCCTTTGCAGGTACGATTACCGTGCAGTGTAAAACAATTACCTCCATAGACAGCTTACATATGCACAGTACAAGCGGCACTAAAAAAGTCAGTATTTTTTTAGAATGACAGAAATTAGCTCTTTAATGTGTGATTAATTCTCCAAGACCGCATCCAGGAATGTACATTATTCAAATGTTCTTGCAGGTTTCTTGATGCTACTTCGGGATCTGTGTCATTTAACAATATGGCAGTGTCATCTGCAAAAGTGGCTGTTACGACGTTCTCTGACTCTGGTACATCAGCAGTGTAGATGAGATATAGCGAGGGTCCGAGCACAGATCTTTGAGGAACTCCTGCTTTTATATCGTAAAAATTGGAGGTAGAGTTGTTGATTTTGACATAGAAGATGCGACTATCCAGGTAGGACTTCAATAAGAGGTACAGACTATTAGGTAAGAGCTTTTTTAGTTTGAAATGTAGGCCGTTGTCCCAGTCCTTGTCAACAGCTTGCTGCACATCTAAGAACACTGCCGAACAGTACTTCTTATTTTCTAAGGTGTTCCTTATGTGCTCGCACACCCTGTGTGCTTGCTCGATGGTTGAGTGATTTCTTCCAAATCCAAACTGATGCTCAGGATGATTGCATTATTAGTCATTGAGGCGTATTTTATTATTTAAGGATCTAGGGGCTTTGCAGCCCTGTTGAGGGCTGTAGTCACTGCGACCTAAGAGATCTATTGTAACTCGCCACCTATTTATAGTACCTCTTTTAGCCCGGTTGCTTCAAGAAAGTCAAGAATCTTCCTAGCTTTTAGAGATTTTAGTTCCACTGGGTCGATAATGTGTCGACCCAGGTGAATACTGCGTTTGTGCATAAATGGCCCGCAGTCACACAGAAGGTGCTTTGGTGTCTCCCTCTCCTACAGTAGCGGCAAATATCAGTATCACTCAACTTCATGTGAAATTGGTGCCTGTTTAATTTGCAGTGTCCGGTTAAGGCTCTGACAATCGCACAGATGTTCGTCCTGCTGAGCTCTAAAAGAGCTCTAAATTGAGGCGTAACAGGATGATCTTCTCAAGTACCTTTGATAGTACAGGTAGGAAGCTTATCGGTCTATATGAAGATGTCAAATGTGGTGGCTTTCCTGGCTTTGGAATCATTGTTATTTGCGAGACTTTCCATATACTTGGAAAGTACGCAGCTCGTAATACAGCATTGAACTATGATGTAATAAAAACGATTCCTTTCCGCGGCCGGTTACGCAACACCTCTGCTGTGATTAAATCAAACCCTGGTGCTTTATTGAGGTTTAGATCAATTATTATTCGACGAACTTCTAGCTTTCGTTGCCAATATCAGTATTGGGCGTGAAAACGCTGCTCAGAAATATTCAAAAGCTGCGGCTCGCTCTTCGTCCGTTTTACTCCACGTTCCATTCTCATTTTTAAGTGGATATCTAGCAATTTGTGGCTTTTCGTGGGATTTGACTGTTTTCAACAGTGAGTTTTCGTTTTCAACTGAAGCAGTTGGGGTTAAACTTTGTAAATGTTGCTGTAATGTTTCATTTTATATATTCAACAAAAGCTGTTTAAGACCAGCGGCTGTTTTGTTAAAGTCTCTTTTATCTGCGCGATGACGACTGTAGTGCCACACTTTTCTAAGACGCTGTTTTTCTTTGACAATGTTCGACACGGTTTGATTTTTTTGCAATATTTGACGACTCCTGAAGAGGCGGAGTGCAAGCCCAAGCAGCTTTTTGAATAATTTTGGTTAGATACTCAGCAGTATCATCGATATCTTCCTTCGTTTTAAGGCTGATTTTAAGGTCCAGGCTTTCACTTAGATTTAGTTGAAATGCTCTCCAAGCTGTGTGTCTGTTATACAGGTATGGAGGCACAGTTTTTTTTTATTACTGTTGAACTCACTGTTGCAATCACTGAGTATGGTCTGATGAAGAGTCGAGAGCAACTTTCTACGACCAAAAAATTAGTTTGCACACCCTTGTAAATTAAGAAGTCTAGCAGGTCTGGCATTTTCGCTGGGTCTGCAGGCCAGTTAGTAGGTTGGCCAGTTGAGACCATGACTCCGGTACAAATGCTTGTATTCATCATATAACGATAAGTAGTTTCGGACTTACAAGTGTTCATACTTCAAGATTCGCGTGCTTTTGGCGTGACGTCATTGTATACCGTTTCATACAAAGAAGCCGACTCTGACCAAATCCGTCAAGCGTGAGCCGCAAGCTGCAAACAAAGTGTTATACAGTGACGTCACAAAATAAAACGCAGACCCGAAGTTCAAAATTCAATATCTCTATAAAAATACCACATATGGAAAAAAAATAAGTATTTTTTTTATAATTCATGTACTACCTACATGATGGCATGTAAAAGTTCTGTTAATCCCCATTAATCTAGCCCCAAAGTTATTACTTTCAGGCTTAATATGTTATAGGATACTAGTGTAACGGATATATTATGTATTTATGTCCGTTACCCTTGAAGTTTGAACATTTGTAGTTAACCGCCTCCGTGGTCTAGTGGTACAAACACCGGTATCAGACCCAGGGGTCCCGGGTTCGATTCCCAGCGGGTGTACATATTGTATTCGGTTTGGTTGGTGATAGGACTTGTTGCTAGTCCGCCTGGCTAGCTACCACCATCTTATCTAAGCCTGACGCCATAACAACAATGTTTTTAGCATTGTTGTGTTCCGGCAGTTTGAGATAAGATAGCTCAGTTTCTCATTGGCTGAGGATTCCGGGAGAGGCTCGCTTCCATCTTCAGCCTTATCAATACTTAACATCAGGTATGATGAAGGCTAAGAGTCTCACCATTCGTTCAATAATAAAACTATTTATCGTATTCTAATTAAACAAATAGCGTTTTATTCCTTTAAGCTATACTGTAACAAAGTTTCCAGCGATTTAGTTAGACCTTAGATTTCGGTTAATTTATTTGTATTTTTTGCAAATTTGTATAACTTCGAGGTGGGCGCTAATAACTGCGACACAGTCTTTGACTACTGTGGTTATTAACGATAATATTGCTTTCTTACCAGGCTTTAGATACAAATAAATTATTGTTTATTATTGATTTAATGAATTATTCTTATTAACTATCGTACAGAGTCATCAAGCGACCTGCCGCAGTGGTGTGGCGGGCGCATATGGGCGCGCGGGTCAAGTGCTCGATGGAGAGGCGCCGCCTTCACCGCCAGCGCCGCCGCCGCCGCCGAGCCCGGCGACCCTACCTATACGCGATTCTACGTGAGTGTTCACCTGTTCTAAGTCCGGCCACAGACCTGCCGACACTATTCTGTTGTACAGTGCGACAAGGCTTATAATGAACGTAACAAAAAAGAGACTAACATGAAACGTTATTTTAGGCAGTTGTGCAGCGCCTCCGCCCGCATTAATTATAAGCCTTGTCGCACGTGCGATAAGGTCTTTAAGGCGCTACTCGGAAAAAGTATGGACTTTTTTGATATAAAACTATAGCACGCTTACAGTTGTTCATACCTTTACATAGATTCGTATTGTTTCAAAAACACGATTTTCTGATTTTGCTTCGACACTTTTTCTTTTCGAAAAGACCTCTAAAAATACGAAAATTCAACATTATTCTTAAATGGGGTTACTTACACTATTGAAAATTGCTTTAATAAGTGGACACCAATAATATTTAGGATCGTATAGAAGCATTTTTTTAAAATCGCTGTAGTTTTTTAATACGAAGTGATTTTGTGTTTTTTTTGCCTAATCTGCAAAATCGGTCTCGCTCCCGTGCGCGTCGTTTTCTAATTGCTTTCACGCTTCAGCTTATTTTTTTCGAGTATCGTCTTAATGAACATGGCAAAAAAAAGGAACTAACACCGCCATCTTGTTTATGTCAATTTTGACAGTAGCAGCGCCCCCGTCCACGTACATTATAATCCTTGTCGTACTGTAGGTAGAACAGTCAAGCACAGAATAGAATCCAGGTTCATCGTCACACACAGCCCCACACTACGCCTGCAGTTTTGACGGCTGTACAAAGTACATAGTTAAAACTAAGATGCATTAATGCATAATAATTATATTTTTCTTTATGTCACTTTTGCTGATTGCATCTTGACCCACATTTTGGGGATTGCGGAAATATAATTATCACGCACGGTCTAGTGGTACAACCAGGGGCGTGCATTGGTTTTCCAGCGTAGTAGGCACTGTAGATCTAACTAGTAACTTTGCAATTATCCTATCCTGCTACCGAATATTATAAGTTTGACAGTTTGTGAGGATATTTGGATGGATGAATGTTTGTTACTCTTTCACTCAATAACTATTGAACTGATTAAGATGAAACTTTACAGCAACCCCATTGTATGCAAATATTTATAATTATCTTGATATTCCCACGGTAACGGCAACCACGCGGCGAGTGAAACTGAGAGCGGCCGCTAGTCATTAATGATAAGGTTCGTAATATTTAGTAGGAATATTAAAATGCTGACGAGTTTGAGTGTTTTTAACTATTAGTTCGAATTCAAAAATAATTTTTGTGCTGGATAGTCCATTTATCTCGGAAGGTAATAAGATATTTAATATCACGCTACGATTAATAAGAGCAGAGCATTAATGTAAAACGTTGCAAAAACGGGGAAAAAATATTACTCTTGGGAGCTTCCGTTGCGTAAAGTTACGTAAAAATCAGGTATGACGAAATTGTTCCCCATCAAAAGTTCTAAAAAAAAGTCCACGACAGCATATGTCTATGTTTTATGGTTAACTCACTATAACCATTTTTGAGATAATAAAATTTGTCCTAAACTAATGTATTATTTGAGAAGCTGTTTTCATAAACATGATATTAATCCTTATCGAAATAAATACGTTATTCATCACAAGTATTTAATTTTGAACAAAATTGTCTTTTACATCATTTAATTTTAATGAATATTGGGTACAACCACCCATCGGTATCAGATCCAGGGGTCCCGGGTTCGATTCCCAGCTGGGGTACATACTGTATTCGGTTTGGATAGCTTCCACCATCTTATCTAAGTCTGGCGGCATAACAACAATGTTGTCAGCATTGTTGTGTTCCGGCAGTTAGAGATAAGATTGAGGATTCCGGGAGAGGCTCGCTTCCATCTTCAGCCTAATGAATACTTAACATCAGATATGATGAAGGCTAAGAGTCTCCCCGTCGTTCATAAAAAAAAAGTTGTCAGGTTGCTCGGTGATCGCGCGTTCTTGCCGATTTGAGTAGGTAGTTGTATGACGCATGGTAGGTACATTTTATTGCATTCTAGCCTCCCAGTTTGAATTCATTTCTGTTCTGTTTTAGGCAGAACATAATAAAACTCGGTAGATCTGTGGCCGCGTGTGTAGTGTGCGTGTGTAGTGTAAGTGCAGTCGCAAAAAAATGCATAATTCCGACAGATTCAGTAAATTCATTAAAGGCCGAAATTAATAAGCTAATCTCTAGATAAAGATAGGGCTATCTGCGATAATTTCCTAGGATAGGTTTCGTTACCTATAAACAGTCGTTATTTTGGTCATTACCATCATATTAACAAAAGTCACCAAGTATCAACAAGTCATATTTACAAAAATATCCCAGGTAACTATCTCAGATAGTCCTATTCAATATTCATGTCTATAGATAGGTTATTAATTTCGTGCGTAAGTTTACTGAATAAAGTTAATTTTCGATTAACAATCACTCAGTATAGTACTTAATTCTTGTTTAATGTGTTTGTTTTCTCTGTGTTTTTTGTGCATTAATGTGTTATTATTATTATTAATTCTGTTTATTTGCACTTTAGTTATTTCGAAATATGCATTCTTTTATTTCTCTCCACAGGCGGTGTTCATAAATCCATCAACAATGCTGTGTCTTCTCCTATGTATGCAGCTCTCTCTAATAGTCCTGGAGCTGTGTCTACTCTTCAGTTCGATAGCGTGGCACAACTTTATCTCAGTAGTCATACTCTTATTCATCAACTACTACACACTATTCAAGATAATGAGAGACTATCTCATTGCATGGAAGGTTTATAAAGCAGAAAACATGATACAAGACAAAAATAATATTCCACAGACAGTGAACTAACTTATTTATATAGAAAAACGGACTTGATTCTCTCGCACAAAAATCGCTAGCTTTTGTTCTTAATCGCGACGCTTTCCATGGAAATTCGTCTTTATTTGATATACTGCTGAAAGAGGTGAACGCGACTCAAGATCAGCGAACGTCATCAGCACTGATGTCAAACAAATTTCAACTGTACGGTGATGCAAATAAAGACGAATTTCAATTGTTGACGATGTGTCTTCGCCGCCATACTGTCGGACGGCCTGACCTAACTGATGGTATTTCAATTACCTTTCTTTTAGTTACGGATAGGCCTGTTAATAATATTTAGAGTCTAATATGACCAAAAGAACGTTGATTACTGTAACCCCAAGATAGGCCTATCTTTTACTAGCGGCTGGTTTCAATAATCTATCCCTAACAAGAGGTAGGCTTATCTTGGTTACGTTTCTTAGCAACCGCTGTTAATTTGGGTTATTTTGGGCTGAATAACAAAAATATCTAGGCAACAAAGCTCTAGTAAGCCTATCTCTTACTGTAGTTAAGTTATTGAAACCGACCGTAGATGGGCTATTGAAACGGGCCGTAAATTTCTTGTTGGTCATAACTGAACTGAGATAATTTGTGTATTGAATTTTTTGTTTGTGT
This sequence comes from Chrysoteuchia culmella, assembly GCA_910589605.1. Classification (NCBI taxonomy): domain Eukaryota; kingdom Metazoa; phylum Arthropoda; class Insecta; order Lepidoptera; family Crambidae; genus Chrysoteuchia; species Chrysoteuchia culmella. Next base: position 18,842,260 of record OU342653.1, read on the forward strand.
AAGTTGTGTTAACTGTCAAATTATTAGAGGATAGTGTTGTAATGTCGGTTCCTGGTAAACGAAAAGTCTAGTCGAAGTCCCAATAATAATACATTGGACATTCCATATGATGTTTAAAAGCAAGAGCTCATTTGTACTTAAATGTGTGTAGTAATTATACACCCTGTACTTGGTTTGGTCCCTGAACAAATGTTGAATGAAATGTGAAATTAAATAAGACTGACAATTGGTAAGGAGAATTGTATTGAACTGTCCCTTTTTTCTTGAACTTGAGTTTCTGGATAGCAATTCAATTTATTTTTTCCATCCGTTTTTTGAAAATGTGAACAATGTACCAATAATGGTGAAATAAAACTTGCCATAAACAATCATTACGTTTTTCTTTTAAATAAATCAATAAGTAGGTACCTGCTTTATACCCACTTCAATACTCCCATGTTTAGCAAAGTACAGAAGGAACTAAAAGTAATCAGTAAAAAGTAATGAAATTAATAAAATGATGAGAGATTTCCAAACATTTATTAGATATAAATCTGGCACCTTTGGATAACTTATTGTAGATAAATTTTATATTACACTATGTACACATATAGCAACAGATCTTACTGTTTAATTATTTTGTGAATACCCAAGAAGCTGCTTTATTGCTGTCATTGATTTGAACTTTGGTCAGTTTCATTTTGTCCCGAATTGTGTCGCAGGCTATTAACAGTTCCTTGTCCTTTCTTGTTAAGGCATTTAACCTTACTGTATGTCGGAAATCTACTAACGTATCTATGAGGGAGTTGGACACATTATCTTTGCTACCTTCCTTTAATGTAACACCAAACTTATTTAAAACAGTGGTTATATAATCAGCTATTAAAATTATTGGTACTGGATAGTACTCTCCACTGTCAGATTTTATAATTTTATTTGTACTAGATATCAGTGATAATAGGTTGTTGATACAAGATGCTGTATCGAAATCTGACTTGAGGTATTTAAGGTTTTGATGCTCTACCTTTTGGAGATCATCCAATAACTTGTCTTTGTAATCCCCATTTTGTATACTACTGTTGTTAACATAGATACAAACATCATTTAAGAAAAATTTAAACTTCTTTAATGTTTCCTCAGCAGTTGTCATCATCTGGTCACTGTATTCCATGGGATATCTATAGTTTGACATGAGGCATGCCATTCTAAAGGCATCTGCACTATGTTTTTCTAAAAGACCTGCTATAGAAATTGTGTTCTTAAGGGACTTGGACATTTTTGTGTCTCCCTTGACTTGTAAATGCCCAACATGTATCCAATAGTTAGCCCACTGCGAGGTGTTGTGGAAGGCACAAGATTGAGCTTCTTCATTTTCATGATGAGGAAACTGAAGATCTACCCCTCCAGCGTGGAAGTCGAGCTGTGATCCAAACAATTTGCTGACCATAGCCGAACACTCAATGTGCCACCCAGGCCTACCTTCTCCCCAAGGAACGGACCAAGAAGGCCCTTCCTTCTGGCTTTTCCAGAGAGCAAAATCCATAACATTTTTCTTATATTCATTGGTAGGCTCCCCAGATTCTTGACATTTCTGAAGCTTTCCATATGATGGAAATTTACTGATATCAAAATAAACTGATCCATCAGGTGTAACATAAGCCATACCAGAGTCTAAAATCTTTTTTACAAATTTTTCTATAGACCCAATATGTTCTGACACTCTGGTAATGATGGAGGGTTTCTCCACATTGAGATTGGCCATATCAAGCCAAAATTCGTGTTCATATTGCTTCGCAATGTTTACAAAATGTGTATTAGTTTCTTTAGCTTTTTTGATAATCTTATCATCAATGTCTGTCACCCCCATTGCTGTAACAAGTTTAATGTTAAAGAAGGACTTCAATATACGTTGTATAATATCCAATTTTACGTAGCAACTTGCATGGCCGATGTGTGCAGCGTCGTACACCGTAGGACCACAGGAGTACCATGTAGCGATGTGAGGATCACTCAAAATCACTGGAACTTTTTGATCAGCGACGCAGTTGTACACAAACACTCCAGTTGGATTACCATTTGGCATTAACCACTTAGTTTCCTTGAATGGTTTTAAGCTACATACGTGTGAAAGTTTTCTGTTAAAAGTTGCGATAGTTCGTAACATAATGTTGTAACAAAATTAAAACAACCACACAACACAACAGCTGATCACAAAATACAAAACCTTTTTTTTTTTTATGTTTTGGCTTCTTCCGTTTTCCACAGAAGTTCCGCCAACGTCCTGTAGTGTAAATACAAAAAATCCTCAAATGGTCCTACCTGTCAATGTGACAGTGACAGTTGCATCACAGAGTACCAACTTATCGGCAACGGAAATATACAATGAAATACATGCAGGGAGACGTGAAAAGAAACGTAGCTGTTATGTCAATTGACTGTCACTGTCATCATTTATCAAAAATCTGTCATTGTCTTGTCTTGGCCGTTCGTTCAATGTTTTTGGTTATCAACAACCACAAATTATCAACAACGAAAAGTAAACTTGTTGCTAATTGAACCTTTATAAAGATTTTAAACCAAAAATGGTTACATTTGCACCTGATGAGGTCGGTTTAGTAGATAAATCACCATGTGCAGCCATCAGAGCAGATCTCAAGACATGTTTACTAAATAGTGATTGCTGTAAAAAGGTTAGTTAAAATTGGGATATTTCTTAGTTTATTAAAAGTATTTCTAAAAAGTCTTAGATTGTTACCTCAGTAGAGAAGAAGTAATAACTTAATTTTTAGAACAAAATGACTCCACGGGACTGCCTCCGAGATGGAAATGTGCCTGAAGAGTGTGTTCAGCTACGCCATTCATTTTTTGAATGTAAAAGATCCTTAGTAAGTATGCCGGCTCATATTTACTTCAGTTGAGTCTGAATTTAATGGAACTATTTCTGAAACTTTAAAATTCATAAAAAAGCATGAGTTTCCGCGTCAAACGCTTTGGTGGGGGGACATCCCCCTCACACCCATTTCCCTATATTCAGACTCAACTAAAGGAAATTAGAACCAAACCAAAACCAAGGAAATTAGAAGAGCATTGCACCGGATTTCCAAAGGTTGTGGGTTGGATTCCCATCTGAGAATTCACTTGTGGCAGAGTGGGTTTTTTTAAATGTTTTTCTATTTAAAATTTATCATAAGTATAAAAATAGCAATGAAAAATGCACATATTCTAAAATCGTTAATTAGAATGCTATGCTATATATAAAATTAAATATATAATATTATGCCTTTAATTTTTCTTTTGTATAGTGCTTATGTTTACTTTTTTAAGTTCAATTCCAAAAAGTCTTTTTAATTATGAAAAAAGATGTACAATACTTAAATGACCGAGAAATGGTTTACCTTATTTGCCACTAACCTTTCCTCAGTAAGAGATAGGCCTACTAGAGTTTAGTTAATAAGTCCAAAATAATAAGGTTGCGATTCCATTAGGCAAGCATGATGTCACATTTTAAATTGTATGCAATTGCAAACTTGAACATAACTGCATATAAGCTGTAAGTTGATTTACTTATTAGTAACTTGTATGCAAATGTGATGCCACACTTGCATAATAATCACACCTTGATGGTCCCTTGATGCATAACTGAGATGGGGTATCTTATGTGTCTATCTTACAGTTATAGTTTAAACTGGCCCTTAGATATTAAAAAAAATTAAGTAGTGGACACTGTGATTCAAAGTTATAATTGTTTTTTTTTCATAAAACTAATATGGCAATTATGTTTTCAGCTTGATAATAGAAGAAGATTCCGAGGTCACAAAGGGTATTAAGATGTGAGACATGTGAGTGAAATTTAGTATTTGTATGAACAATGGCATTCTTCATGTGTTTAGTTTTAAATATTTATAGTGAAGTGTAAATAATAATGAGTTATTTGAATAAATAATTTACTGTTGATATTTCTGCTGTTTGTTTTTGATGCTCAGACTGTATGTTTGATGTGTATTAATTAGCTTGTGTTACTTTTTCTTCATAATAAAATAACAAATATATTTTCTTTTATAGCTTGAACCAGTGTTAAGTTAATAGATCATGTATCGTGTTATTACCTCTCTCACACACATACTTACCTATTATGAGGATAAGTAGTCACTTCTCACTTCGCTTAACGACTGTTATCAGATGACAACAGCTGGGATCGAACGGTTTAACGTTTCCTTCGAAGCAGGGAAGCGCTCAATTGTAACGCCACTTTACGGTCACCCTTCCGACACCTGGCCGGAGCAAACGTTGCTTAACAAAGGCAATCGAATACGACCAGTCTGTCGAGCGCCGCCATGAGCGCTTCATGTTGCATTGTAAGTGATTTATTTATTTATTATTTAAACCTTTGGCTGCTGAAAACGTATACTTGCTTGTTTTGTATTTGTGCCTTGTATTACAAAATCGTAATTATCTTCAATTCCAACATTACATATCACTCTTGTTTGTTTGTTAGTACACACGCGATGGTGTTGTCTAATATCATATATTACTATCCTACCCAAATTCAAAGTCAAAGAATATCGGGATATAAGTATCCTATTTCTTATCCAATACTATATCTGTGCCAAATTTAGTTCAAATCCGATTAGTAGTTTTAGCGTGAAAGAGTAAGAAACAAACTGACATACTTGCGCATTTATAATATTAGTAGGGTGATCATCAAATATAAATCGTAAACCATAACATTTATTTGACACAGACAGTGGACATGGACCACAATCTGTGACATGGGCATAACATATGATAAAAAATACACAAAGATCTTAGAGCAAAATGTTCCACATGGCTGCATCAAATGGATCTGGTTCAGCATGTGTCAGTGTTGAAGCTGACGCTGGTTTTCAACTAGACCCTCTTTTTTACTGACACGTCGATGTTAATACGGATGCATTTTAAAATGGGATATGTACCCTTCGCCTTTTTTAAATCCATTTGTTTGTATATCTGTAATTATATAATTATAGTAGCTGTATTTGTGGTGTGTAACAATAGTGTGTGACTGATTATTTATTTTATTTATTTATTAAAATTTTAACAATATTAATACATTATAACATTACATGAAAACAGTGTCACAAAAACCTGTTTAGGTTTAACCTTACACTGTTTGGTTTCGTCATCTTGTACAATCATTTATTATAATTAATTAAAATAACTATCAATATTTTTTGTAGGGTATGCATTTATAATTTTCCTTATTACAATACAACGTAAATATTTCTACCTGCCTAGTCCAACCATCGCACGAGCGTGCAGCGGCGCATACTCACGGGTGGAATTCTAAGCATTCATGCATTATTGATTAAATTCAATACTTTTTTTTTTTGTAACAGGCATTATTGTATATTATTAATTCAAAGTATATAAATCAATATTACTAATTAAATTAATTGAGTATTTATTACTATTTTATAATATTTAATGTTTTGTTATTTAGATTTATTAATTTATTAAATGTGATGAGTGTGAGTGAATGAATGATATGTAAGAATAACATAAAAATGATAATGACAAACATAAAATAACTAATACTAATACTATTTTAAAAATTATATAATAAATAATAAAATGATTACTATATAAAAGAGGCATCAATATATTTTAGGCAGCCCAACTCTCGCTGTGTATTAACAAGGTGCAATCTCAGCTGTTTTTTGAAAATCTGTACAGACAGAACTGCTTTCTCTAAGAGGCGGAGGAATATTGTTCGAAATTCCAAATGTAGCCTATCTCGTTCAGGGATTACTTCCTGGAAAACCTGGTAAACACAAACTTTACGTCTTTTATAATATTGTATCGATAGATAAAAAAATGATATAGGTAGGTAGAATAAATAAAACAGCATAAGTTTTTAGTTTTATTATAAAAATAATTGAAATTCAATTGAACTTTCTATGATCTATGAGCTCGGCTCGTATTGCAAACTAGCTTTATAAGCTAACAATGAAATCACCTAAATATTATAGCTTATTAACAAAACTTAATATCAACTTCCATATTGCTACATCTTTGTGTACTCAGTTGTAATAGTCTTACACAATATTTAACTTTAACTTTTCTTTGAAATACAAATGTCAAACAAAGCTGATTTGATTGATTAATTAGGTAAAAGCCCCAGTTCACCAACTGTCGATTAGATAATCTTAGTTTAAAACTTCGTTCTCTCTTTTTAAATTTCAACATTTTGCGTAGGTTAGTACCTAAATTGAGAAGTTGTTGAACATGGTTCTTATTTATAAATAGTTAAATGTATTGTAGGTAGTCTTATTTTCAGGCTATCATCATTTCCATCATTTGTTTAATATTTGTATTCAGAGACACTCGATTCAATATAAAACTTGATTGGCATTTTTACAAAATTAACCTACTTATAGCCAAGACTTTTGAAAATTCCATTTTGGAATACTTTGAAAATCTGTGAGTACGTCATTCGTAGTACATGGTATTATTATTGTTTTAGAGGAATATTCACTAAATTATTACTTAATAGCGTTTTCAATCTATAAAATATTCTAGGAAAAAGGTGAAATGACAAAATTAACTACCTAAGTACTAGTAAATATCAAAATGTGTTCATTAAAGAAAGCGAAATTGTTTTACTAATGAAAATATAGGTAATGTGCTTACAAGCTTACTTTGCCAATCATATTTTACAAGTCGAATTAGCACCATAGCAAAACATCTACGTTACCCCTTTAAAAGAGAGACTGTAACATGTGTGATTAAGTTAAATACATCCTTTATCTTATTTAACAATTGTTCAGTTAAACTATACAGATATAACAGGAGCTGCATGAGCTCTTAATACACCGCCTTTCCCTTTCTTCAATCGGACTTTGCAATGCGCTACTCAACATCAGAACTTCCGCGATTGTACAGTCAACAGAGCTACGTCTTTACACTTTGACCTTGAGAGCGACCTTACGTCGCTCGTAACAGGAGCTGCTGTTGACTGTACATATTTACTGTCTACAAAAACTTGTAAGCTTTCAGAGCTAACATCGTTTGCTTGAATAGGTGTTATTTTATAATGTCAACACTATTAATTATCCATCAATAGGTAATTGGAAATAAGTAAGTCTTAAAAGCATTTATTTTGACAAACAGCTAGCCTTCAATTTATCATAGAACATCCTGTTAATAACCAATAAATGAAGTCGTATGTTACAGTCACTTTTTTCCTATATCTATATACAAAATAATAATCTAAACAAAACAATCTATTCATACTCTTTTACTACCTATTAGATACTTAGAAAACAACGAGTCATAGGTGTAGCTAGGATTCGATTTAATTTAACAAACTTCCATTTATAGGAACACCTTTTGTTTTCACGAAATGTCTTTATAGTCATTTGTATAGACATTTGCTTGCTTGGTCTATATTGTTGAGCAGTAACCTCACTAGTATCACTTTTCCTCAAAGAGATGAAGCTATACATACACTCGCGTACAATATTAGAGCCCAGACCACACAAGAGCGAAACAATATGGAACTAAGTTATGAAATAGTGTCGAAATTGACATACAATATTAAAATCACCACAGTTTTCGATATCGTGGGTACTTACTGGAAAATTCATCATAATTATCAAAATCACCATACCTCAACAACTAGCTACACCCATGCAGAGAAGTAACTATTAGCGACAATTTATTCTGGCACTTGCAATCAGTAAGTTATATTTAATTTAATATCAATTATTTATAAGCCAACTCGTTTAATGTGCGTCGATCCTTAATTAACAGTTTATAAGTAGCTATTTATACCTTTGGTCTCATACATATTTCAAATTATTTTGATTTATAAGTATATTATATTTAAGATTCATTTAATACATATATTTTATCAGAAATAGATTAATTGTACTATTAGAATAAACATTAGGTAAGCTATTGTTGTCAAGAAAATAAGATAGTCTCAATTTAAATTGAACAAAAACAGTCGATATATTTTTGAAGTAAAATTTTAGGCTTCAATTTTATCTCTATGACCTATGTAAATATTTTAAGCTATTTAAAAGGTCGTAAGCTGACTGAATACATATATATATATGTACGTATACGTCTGAATTTTAATTTTAGGAGGGGTCCTAGGATGATATGTATAACAAGATATGTAGTAAACTACGAGGTTGACGATTTGAAAAAATATTAGGTATTTAAAAGAATGTCCCTACTGTGCAGCGATGGAAGACTCGTTGGCATTACATGTGAATAATGAATATCTTCCATAAACAAAACTATACGTACGTTAACGAACGTTAGATATAAGCCGCTATGCATCATAACCACCTTAGATCTATGTGACCCCCGTTTCCACTGGCGAACTGGCATTTACAAGATAACATGTTTTAGCCGTATAATGCGGCCACTGAGAGAATGCGTTATTTGACAGCTCCTATCGAAAACCATTGGTCATCCTCTCGGCGGCCGCACTATGTTTTGCCAGTGGAAACAGGGCGTGAGACAGCATAAAAATCCAATGTACAGTCAACAGCACGTCACGTTACTTTGCCAGATAAGTATTGTAAATCGCTGTACTAACGCATTGATTAGGCGTGCCGGAAATATGTTAACAATACATTATTTTAAGGCAGACAATTTGTTAATTAAACTAGAACGAAATTGAAAATTTGAATCATGAGAGGCAGAGGTTTTGTTACTACTTACTCGGAGGTATCTACTTACCAACAATATCAAAAGTTAAATTATGATTTTTTATATTTTTCAATGCAAACATTATCAGGATAATATCATCTCACGTAATACTGTGTTTGGTGTTAAGTAAGCAAACGGAAGTGCATATTATTATAAGGTTTATACAAATATTTAATATGACTAGTTACTCTCAGATTAATTAAATAAGTTATAAAGTTATTCCCTTTACCGAAGTATGAAGTACATTACAAGCTATCTCATTAAATCTAAAATTAAAGTTTTATCAAGAAAAAGCAACTACTGCACCGAGTGAAAATTACTGATAATGAACACGTGATCATAGAATCAGATGACTTATTAATTTGGAGAACACTTCGAAACACTCTCGCGTCCAATCAAAACATTTTACGCTCTTACCATTAAATATATTAGTTTGGTCCATTTTGTTCACAACTTGTGCTGTTCTTTGAACATAGCCTGACCTCTTAGTTACCACAAAGAATCTTAATTTTGAACACAATTTATAATTAGTTAACATCATTCTTTGACAATAAATCATCATTAGTCTGAATATAATACTTTTGATATGAGAATCATAATTAGTTTCCAAAGAGAAGTTAACAAATTCAAATGAAATACAAGATAAAACATACCGGTCCTAAGTTAGATCCTTGTGGAACTCTGATTACAAAACAACACACAGGCCTGCTCGGCCCGCGTCCCTCTACTAGAAAGTCTGTATCGGCCGGTAGAGGCCGGTGTACCCGCACAGTCGCGCCCTCAGCGCCGTGATAAGCATCGCGGCGCCCGACAAGTCATCCAGCAAGTTTGCACATTCGCACACCAGCAGATACATCTTGTCGCCATGGGAAGCCACGGATTTGTGGAGGGCGATCTTCCTCATGCCCACGGAATGCGGGAGGTGCCTGTAGAGCATGCGTGCTCCAGTCCAATACAGCCAGTTTCTTTCGAAACGCTCTCCGTCGTCGCCTTCGAATACCTGGAAATGCATTATACATATCATTTAAGTCTTGTCACTAAAAACGTAGGTAAGTAAACTCTATTCGATTTAATGTTATGGAAATTATTGTTTATGGATTATTTTTTCTGTAAACATATATGTATAACCACTAACCACCCACAGAACAAGGAAAAATCCTTGTCCTGTGTATTATTATATTTTACACAGAACTACATTACTTATTTTTTTTTACACAGAAAAGAAAATATATCTTATATATCCAGTTAATTGTTAAGTTTAATTTTAATTTTTATATCTAATTTTCCCCGTCGGCCCCTTGGACCAAATGCATAACACATCTAGTTGTGCTACGGATATCCAGAGGACTGATGTGAAAATATCAAACGAAAGTACTTTGGTTTTTCGTCCCAATCCATAATGCTATCTCTTACCTTATAAACACTAATAATGAAGCCCGTGGTAGGCGTATGAGACTTCTTAGGCCCACCAGCCAAATCGTTGAATGGCGGTCTGCAAATCATCGCTACTTCACTATACAAATCCAAAGTGTGTGCGGCTGAGTATCTTATGGTCTTCGGGTCAAATTTGGTCAGGGAAGCACTTCGCATGTTATTGTAGAAGAGTAAAGGGTCCGTTTGGGTTGTATTTATCACATAGTACGATATGAATGGGAATTCTGCATTCTTTTCCATGTTTGCCAGCAACATACCACCCACAGCCGTATTCGCTTGCGCTACGTCATTCAATAGTTCTCCAGCCGCTATCTTCTGCTTGATGAGAGGTTTGGTAAGAGGTGATTCTAATATAGGCTCTATAGGCTCCAACGGACTCATGAGATGAGCTAAAATACACAGCTTAGGATCAGCGACTTCAAGTATACTCAAGGAGTTTTGTACCATTTTTGTCATTCCTCCTTTTTCTGGTGTTGGTGGTGGCACTGGGAGCTGGAATCAGAAAGATGAAAAAGTTAACAGATAGTTCATTATGAGAAAGAAAGAAAAAATAATTTATTTATTGATTTTATGGTTTAAATTTTCTTTAAAATCAGAGGAGGTATCACGAAGAAGTCCCTCTCGAGGGTCGCTAGCGAGACGGGCTAGGCGCGGCGGCGGGCGTTGCTGGCGGGCCGGTTCCAACGCCTGAGCGTCACGGATGGCTAGTTAAGACTTATAACTCAGTTGGTAAATAACATACCGGTACGCCATCAGGCAAGAAGCGGTCTAGCGCATGAGCCGGTATCACGAAGCAGTCCCTCTCGAGGGTCGCTAGCGAGACGGGCTCGGTGCGGCGGCGGTCGGCGGCGGCGTGGCTGGCGGGCCGGTCCCAGCGCATGAGCGACACGGACGGCTCGCGCGTGACCAGCGGCTGCGGCGGCTCCGGCTCCGTCCCGGTCCCCCCGCCCAGCACGGGGCCACATCGTTCTGGAAATTTTGATATGATCATTTAATTTAGGTTAGTATAGTTTGTGATATTTTTTAATGAACGTTAAGCTTGTTATTTACATAAACTGTTATTAATACGGCTTTTTGAAATAGATATATAAGTACATGGCTGTCGCTTTTTACTGTATTAATAACAAATCAGCGCAGACAGAACTCTTTTTTCGAAGTGACTGAAAGAGAAGAGAATTGTAGTTAGCACATAAGATGTTTTTATTTGTAGAAAAGACGAAAAGAACATCGAAACACAGGTGGCCGAGTCCTGTTTAAAGCCACAAGTTATTTTTCCACCAATGTTGTAACTAGGAAACGTTTTCAGAAAACTATAAAATACAATATAAAACTATTTCTGAAATGTTACATCGCTGGTCGGTAGATTTTCATATAACGTTCAAACAGCGAGGAAAAGGTTGATAGCACCATCGATAGTAGGTAATGAACTCCAATCAAAAACATATTTACGTATATTCGATCGTGTTGTGTTTACGTTTCCTTTCGGCTTCACTGAAATAGAAATATTTGACAATTTAGCGCCAAATATTTGATAGCAGTTTGATCCGGTTTGCACTTGTTTATGGTTATGACGCCTAAATTATATTGCACATACATATTTTTCATTACAGAAACTAAATGTGTTTGCCAACCTTAATTAATGTTGCGCTTACACAAGGTGTCAGTTGACTGGCATGTTATGTATTTATAACTTTTGACGGTGTAGCACCTGTTAGTTACACTGAATTAACGAGCGAAGGTTAAACGGAAACGTTTTTCTCAGATCAAAAACGCGTTACTTACAACGAATTTATTTAATAGTTCGAAAAACATCGCGGTAAAGAAACTTTGAAACGTCAACGTAGTTGGACAACAATTTTAGTGCGGGATTTCGCCGCTGCGTCAGTTCACTGTCACTTTACCTGTGCCGTCGTTGTACTGGGCGCTCGAGCGCGGAGCCGCTGAGAGGAACAGGTGGGTCTTCAGTGTCTTGTAGTGGTTATCCTCCATGAAGGAGTACCGGTCGCGTTCGCGCCGTTTGGCATTCCTTCCTGCGCCGAGCGCCCCGCGCGCCTTCCCCCCGCCGCCCCCGCTGCTGCCAATGCTTTTCTCCCCGCTGAAGTTCTTCCGAAACATCAAATTCATCTTGGAAGATTGCCACAAACTCTTCTGTTTCACTTGCACCCCTGCAGCTGATATAGGTCAGCTCCGCTCTAATGTTATGTCTAACACAGTAATTAGTTCAGCCGCCCGCCAGAAATTAAGATCGGTTATATTCAGAGATGTTCCGTCTCACTCCTTCTAATAAGCCGGCTAAACAGTTGTTTTAGTGCTGTTTCGCGCTGTTTGGCTCGAGCTGGTGTATTAAAGTACACTTTAACAGATGCGAGAAGATACGGACAGACGATATGAGAAAAATTGCTAATGGCATTTAGAGCCCTTGTTTTTAGCCAAGAAATTTTGTAAACTAAAATTTTACGTATTAAATAGGCACCTAAGACTTTCTTACTTACTGGTGTTTTAGAACTTTATTTGTTAAATATGGAAAGTTGTATTTATAAAAGGTGAAATACCTCATTGGTTCATATCTGGCCAAAATTGCAAGATTACATTATACATTTTGTTAGTCACAGCTATTAATAAAGATGATATTAACCGATCAAGAGTATAAGCTTGTTATTCTCTGTGTAGCTAACGTTATATCTCAAAATAGATTTGATTGGAACCAGCCTTCATTGTTTGTTAAACGTTTCTCCAAACTTATGTAATATTCAGTACTGGTATGATCGATTCCCTACTTCTCGAGTTTACCAGACTATCCGAAATTACATTTATGATAATGAATGAATACCATAGGCAAGACGATGATGTATTCTAAGAATATGATTAGGGAACAACATAAGGCTGAATATCAAACAAGATTAAAATTGACGCTGAAATAGTTTTGGTGTAAACAAATCTGGAGCTCTATTTTTGATTCACTCGTTGCGCGTCGAGCGCTTAGCTTCTGCTGATTTTCGTTCGACATACGAATTTCCGTATTTTTGAATCGCTATACGAGTGCCCTCACCCACTCGCTGCAGTCGAGTGAAACAAGCGTGCGAGACGCGTGAGTTAAGGTGGTACGACTTCCATACAAACAAACATTGCACATTAATTGGTTCATCATACATTAATAATTCATAAATACATGTGCAACTAACTCGTTTCAGTTATTTATTTGCGCGAAATTATAAAAAAAATGTACTTTCATACATCAGCTATATAAATGCGATTGGTCACACACACATACGTAGAATTAATGAAATTATAAGATATTAGTATATTCGTGTTTTATGTATGAAAGTACAATTTTTTAGTTATTTCGCGCAAACAACTAACTGAAACGAGTTAGTTGCGCATGTATTTACGAATTATTAAGGTATGATGAACCAATAATTGTGTAATGTTTGTTTGTATAGAAGTCGCACCACCTTAAGTCGCATGCGTGTGACTTAAGAAGTCATACGAGCGTTTCAAAAATAGAGATCCAGTATTTTAACATCGGTAATGGCATAAAAAATGTAAATGTTTTCCAGATCCGCAAAAATGAAGTTTATTAAGAAATCCATACCATGTAATTATATAAATGATGATCGTTACGAAAATTCGATTGTTTCCATACTTTTATTGATACAATTAATTGTCGCGTTCTAGCAATTTGGCCACTAGTTCTTTATTTCTAGTATACTTATTAAAAAGGTTTAGTGACATTAATAACGAAAAAGGCACATCAACAATTGGTTCTTGATCAATCCTCTCCAACTTCTGTCTAAGTAGGTAATAAGCGAAACTTTGCTTTTTTACGTTATAGGCATCTAGACGACCTACATTGTTAACCCTTTATTTAAAGGTACCAATATCTTGTTTGTTTTCAAAAAAATAAAACAACTCGGACTGAAGAAAAACAAGTGAGACTTAATGAACCAACTTTTCTGGGACAATTTGACGACCTCCGTGGTAGGGTGGTTCGAACGCCGCGCGCCGGTTTCATGGTGTCGCCTACTCTGAGGTCCGGGATTCGAATCCCGGTAGGGGCAAATGTTTGTATGATAAATACGAGCATTTGTACCTGAGTCATGGATGTTTATATATATTTCACATAAATATATATATTTCGACACATAAATACTTATATTTCTACACATAAATACTTATATATTATGTATATTTATATGTATTTACATCCGATACCCTAGTATCACCACTAGCCTTGCAGTGCTTACTTTGGGGCTAGATTAATTCGTGAGAGTGTAAAGAAAACTGCTAGCGTGTTAACGTTTTATCATAATCGTATCTCAATCGTATTTCAATTTTAATGTTTTTTAACACTGTGTCTAAAAGATTGGAATTGGAACTCGATTGAGATATGATACACTTATAAATTTTCGCGTTGCATTATAAATATTGAAAATTGAAACAGGTATTAAACGCGTAGAACGTAATAGGTATTGAGGTAGGTGAAATACCTGTCACTTTCAACGCGTTTAATATCCGTTCAATTTTTTTTTCAAATTAGCAGAAATTTCTACATCTTAAATAGATATACTTAATAAAAGAGGCATTTATGTTATTAAATTCGATAAGAAATTGCGTAAAAGGACACGTCAATTGAAACTCGATTGAAATACGATTATGACATGTCTAAGCTTTAGCAGAATAGAGCAAAAAAGAGACACTTATGTAATTAATTCCATAAAAAAACAGTTGACAGTGCATTCCATAGCGTAAATAAGCTAATGATTTTTTCCTTTTTATGCGACTCGATCCATCTTGTCAATGTCCTGCCTCCTGATATACGCTCTAATAATATACGACGTGGTCGAGTGATTTTACGAGTTTCGCGGAGACTACGAAAATATATCCGGCTATCATGTCTGGCGGGTCTAACGAAATGACCCAATAAAAATTTACCACAACCGACAATCACGAGCAACTGGCTAGAAGGACACGGCTTGGCATTTGTGACTAGCTTACCTTATATAGGCAAGACAAGGGGACCATAATGACATTATTATATTGCAGAACTCTTTGTTAGCTGTGTAGTGTCGGCTTGGAATAGCACTACCCCCTCTCACCCCGTGGGTGTCGTAAAAGGCGACTAAGGGACTCGGCCTTCAGGAGATGGGCAGCTCATACAAACTTGGCCATACTGCGATCGCCAACCCGCCTGCCAAGCATGGCGATTATGCCAAACCCAGTAGTGGGTGTTACGTGGCTGAGAAGTCGAACTCTTTGTTCGTTATGCTGACCTACACCTCTCTCTACCATGGGATTGACCTGAGTTTTCTAAGTACGAAAAATTACAAATTCGTGTTTATGAATTTAGCTTTGAAATGTTTTTGTTTTCATCATAAAAACCTGTTGTTGAAACTATTGCTTACGTTTTATAGAAGGACATTTGAAGGGCTTTGTGGAAATAATCTAAGTACTCACGACAGCAGGTTAGGCATAACAGTTTTACCTTGACGGCGACCTTATTTCACTCGTTAATAGCAGGTGTTTTCGTAGTGCAAGTGTACAGCTTGACGTGCTCTTGACTGTACTACATGATGATAATGCGGCTTTTAAATAGTTTGTCAACCAGCATTGGCTCGTTAAGCTAGACGTTCAAAGTAGATGCATTAAATCGTCAAAGCTTAATGCTCGTCATAGTGAACTATTTAAAAGTTCCAGAAGTTCAGAATGCTGTGTAATCGACTTTGAAGTGAACCCTGGCTGAGGGCAATAAACTCCAGTGCATGCCGGAGCAACATGTGGAAATATTTCAACTAAATTGTGAACGGGAGAGAACGGTAAGCTACTTACTTTAACAACTTGAGAACTGTAGCCACTCCTAATTTCATTAGTTTTTTTTAATCTTTCTAATAAAATAAACGTTTAGATGTTTGGATTTCGTTACTTACAGTTACAAAAACATACTTACGACATTTTTTTTATTTGCTTAGGATTTTTCCAAATGTCTGTGGACGAAGTCGCGGGCGCAAGCTAATATTGTTATTATGATATGGTTTCCGCATAAGAGGCCGGCGAGCGGTCAGCTCCCCATACCAACGTAATACCAAAAAGATATGAAATCATTAGAGCATTATTTTCTGTACTTGTGTGTTATTCGGATTAAGATAGTATTTATCTAGGTTCCCATTAAAAAAATAATCCAATACTTAACCAATAAAAATAAAAAAAGTGGAATGATTTTTTTTATTGTGTAGATATTTTGGATACTTTTTGAAGTGAAAACTTGTTTAGCAGCGTTGTGCACATCAGAGTTTAAAATTTTTGGGACGGGTAAAAAATGTTAAAGTCGCCTCAGGACACGTGACCTGATCGAAAATTTGTAAGACCATTTACCGTTGACCTATTTCAAATCACATAAAGTCACACACTTGAAAGATCTACGTATATTAGTTAATAACAACCATTATATAAAGATCTCTCATTGATCTCATGTTGGTCTCTCAATCAAGTTGGTCTCCGTTTTCATCAACTTTTTATGAAGATGTGGTCAAGATATAGTGGATTTTGACCGTTATTGCCAATGTCAAGGTGAGCAGGAGGCTTAAAACTGAAGTCAGCATTTATACAGCGTTTAGTTCCATTTCGATCATCATAACTATATGAAGAAGGACATACAAAAAATACAAAAAATGTGTGTGAATTTTTTGAGTGCTGTTTTAAATTCGGCAAGTGTTTTAAATGTCTTTAAGTAGCTAAGTATTTTTATTAAATAAATCACAAATGTTTGTTTTCACTTCTAATTACTCATTTATAATATTAGTAGGACGGTTTTAATCTTTCTAATTCTCTTTCAATATTTTCTTGTTTATCTACAACCGTTAGCTTACGGTATTTTACAAGTTAGCTTGTGTAGCATAGGTTGATTTTCCGTCAACATTAAACTGCGTGAGTTACCACAAATAAGAATAGAACGTGACAAAAGACACCACAGATAAAAGAACATTTAAGTAATTGAAAAAAATTAGTTACCAAACTCATTAATTAAAATTTTAGTACCTATAATAACTATGTTATTAACCGTTTATGATCGGACTCGATGGTCATTTTATTTAAATGGTTCGACGTATTGACGCAATACAAACAATATTATTGCTTATAAATACACATTTAGACATTGCAATGGAAAATAGAGACCCATTCACAATGACATAGATTATTATCAAGTAGCCGCATAAGAAGCCTGCTGCCTGGGCATAGGCCTCTACCACAGAACGCAAGAGATAGGTACGCATTAGCATTTCTCTCGATCTATGACGGTTCTTTTAGTACACAGCTTTAATAATTACAAAATAATATTAAAATAACCATGAAGACAGTTTTACAATACATTCATACTTTAAACTTAGTTATTGAAGTAAAAACTTCTCTAGAGGCTTTACGCACATCAGAGTTTAAATTTTTTGGGTTTGGTAAAAAATGTTAAAGTCGCGTCAGGACACGTGACCTTATCGAAAATTCGTAAGACGGAGGGAGAGTAGACTGCCGGCGCGGCGTAGGAGAGGAAGTAATATCCCCTTTCTTTCTACCACGCGGCGAAAATGTATGCCTGCTCCTGCTGTTTCCTTTAAACAGTTTTCACTTCTGCCGGCACTCCCGGAGTGCAACCAGTTGTTTCTTTTTTTTATAGAAACCTATATAGATAAATACTGTCTTAATCCAAATAACATCATAAGTACAGTCAAAAATGCTCAAAATTTAAATTATATTGGTATAACAATGTTAAATCTAAAAAATTGAAAATTATTGAAAGACTTGATAGTTTTATTTTACAATTTGGTTAACAAACAAAAAGGATGCTGGCAGTTATACATGTTTTCCACTCAAATTAAGATTTTCCTGACAAAAGTTTACAAGTTTCCCCATCGAATCTTTCTTTATACTTACCAAAAATTCATCACAAACCGATTAAGTTCCAAGCGTTCAAAGAAACAAATTCTTTAAATTTTATAAATCATGTTCTCTTTACTTCACTTCTAGTACCTACCTACAGGTTCCAAGTATTATATTACAAGAAGTGTTGCAAGCTGGGCAGACGACTCGTAAAACGTCTGATTTAGGAGCGTCGTCGTCGCCCCTGAGGCGCTGTAGGTGTTGTAATATGGACCTCTCTATATGTCCAGCAGAAGCCTTATTTTATGGGAGTCCGTAATTATTTGTGAGACTCATGGGACTTTTATATTTTGTAATTTTACTCGAAAGTTTTTGGAGATAGGCGTAAAATAGGTACGTGTTTTTTTTTAGTATGCGGTATAACTTAAAACGTAATTACTACTTCAGTGTTTACGTGCCGAATTCTTCTTTTTTTATGAAGTACGGGGAGACTCTTAGCCTTCATCATACCTAAGTATTGATAAGGCTGAAGATGGAAGCGAGCCTCTCCCGGAATCCCCAATCACTGAGGAACTGGCTCACTTATCTTTAACTGCCATAACACAACAATGCTGAAAACATTGTTGTTATGCTGTCAGACTTAGATAAGATGGTGGGTAGCTAGCCAGGCGGACTTACAACAAGTCCTACCACCAACCAAACCGAATACAATATGTATCCCCGCTGGGAATCGAACCCGGGACCCCTGGGTCTAATACCGGTGGTTGTACCACTAGACCACAGGGGATTGAATTCATAATAAACACATTTGACACTACGTTTACAATAAAGTTAAAAAGTTCCTAGGGCTGATGATTATCTAACGAAAACTTGGTTCAGTTTCAGTTTCGTCGCTGTTGTGGCTGCCATACAGTATGAAAATGTGACAGTAATGACAGCGACGAAACTGCCTCCCAATTGTCTAATTTCAAAATCTATCACAATCCCTTTCAAAGGTATTGTGATTGTGATAGTGATTTATGGAATTGTCTAAATTGCAGTCGCAATCCCTTTTAGAACGACATTTTTAAGTATATTTACATTTTTAAATGACACTTCATTTGACACTTCTCCATACATTCGAAAGATATTTTCGTCTGCCACTTTGCTTAGACAGTTCAATTTCGTTCATTCAATACCATTCAAAACCTATTGCGAGCACAATCCCTATCGAATGTCAAATAGTGACAGCCTGAAGTATGTTAATTCTTTCAAATGACGAATTGAAAGGGATTGCGATAGATTTTAAAATTAGTGAATTAGCCCCATGGTTGCTCGGTGAATTTTTTTGTTAGATAATAATCAGCCTGCCTGTTACTTAGTTCCAAATGACTAACTTGATTCATAATGGCTTAAAAATTCTAGATAATTTCTAACAGTAGATCATGAAATGACACGATAACGAACAGACAGCCTTGGACTTGGACTAAATTGGGTACAATTTGTATTCGGTTTGGTTGGTGGTAGGACTTGTTGTGAGTCCGCCTGGCTAGCTACCACCATCTTATCTAAGTCTGACGCCATAATAACAATGTTTACAGCATTGTTGTGTTCCGGCAGTTAGAGATAAGATAGCCAGTTCCTCAGTGGTTGAGGATTCCGGGAGAGGCTCGCTTCCATCTTCAGCCTTATCAATACTTAACATCAGGTATGATGAAGGCTAAGAGTCTCCCCGTCGTGAATAGAAAATAAAAAAATAAAAAAAAATATGTATTTTCGTGAAAGCGTTTAAAAACGTTCGACACGTGAACGACATACTCTTAACAGACCTTTACTTGTATATCAAAAAGTAATATGACGAAATCCTAACTAATATTATAAATGCAAAAATGTGTTTGTTTGTTCTTTCTTCACGCCTTAACTAAGCAACCAATCAACTTGATTTTGGCATAGAGATAGTTATAAATAAATAATAAATAAATATTTCCATACAATCACACCAATTATCTAGCCCACGTTAAGTATCATGAAGAACTTGTGTTATGGATACTAGATAACGGATAAACATACTTATATACTTTTTTTTTGTAAATATTTACATAATATACATATTAAACACCCAGACCAAGACAAATAGACATGTTCATGCACACAAATATTTGTCTTCTCCGGGGATCGAACCCGGGACCTCTGGCGCAGAAGGTGGGGTTAGTACCCCTGCGCCAAACATAGTTGAAAGAACGGAGAGTAACATAGGCCTATTTTTACCCCGACATTCCCACGGGAACCATGCGAGTGAAATCGCAGGCGGAAGCTAGTTAAATACAAATCAGAATTCATAGTCAGCAAATATTTGGAGTGGAGCGTCGTATCGTTGAGATACCTAAAAATAAAATAAAAAAAACAGAAATAGCAAATTAATTGCGTACAGGAAAGCGGGATACGAGACACGTACTCACTGGCGCAGTGCCAGGAGCATTCGCGTGTGGCGGGAGACAAGTTCAAGTTTATCGGAAACTTTTTTTACAGGTGCTATTTGTGTAGAGCGATTACGGTTTATTTTGATACAAATTTTATTGTTAAGGTGGTACGACTTTTATACAAACAAACATTACACAATTTTTGGTTCATCATACCTTAATAATTCATAAATACATGCGCAACTAACTCGTTTCAGTTATTTGTTTGCGCGAAATAATAAAAAAATTGTACATTCATACATAAAACACGAATATACTAATATCTTATAATTTCAATAATTCTACGTATGTGTGTGTGACCCATCGCATTTATATACCTCATGTATGAAAGTACATTTTTTAATAATTTCGCGGTAACAAATAACTGAAACGAGTTAGTTGCACATGTATTTATGAATTATTAATGTATGATGAACCAATTAATGTGCAATGTTTGTTTGTATGAAAGTCGTACCACCTTAAGGACCTAAAAGTGAGTAAAGTTTTAATAAACGGGACGCGACGATAATTAACATATAGATTTTATATAAAAAGAGATTTATTTTTGAGTAGCCCATTTGAACTTTTTAGACTGGATAAAAAACCCTGATGTAGTTTACAAAACAACCTATTACAGACACTAAAAAGTTAAAAAAAACCGACTTCAAAAACTAAAAAGCAAAAAATAAGCTTTTTGGAGTCGGTGGCAGCCAAGACATTCTACTTTGAGCTCCTATTCTTTTATTTTTCTTGCCTTCATGTAACATCATTCATTTCATGTTTCATGTACATTATAAACAAAATTATCGTAATAATTACATCGTCCAAGTTAACAATGAAATGAAATATATAAAAATGCTTATAACATAAAAAGTACTAGGTCAAACGAAACCAAATTTTTATGGGACCAATTGGCAACTATTCTGCATCGAATAAAAAAAGAATCACGGAAATCGGTTCAGAAATCTTGGCGTAATCGGTGTACATACATAAAAAAAATATTATACAAACCGAATTGACCTCCTCCTTTTTTGAAGTCGGTTAAAAACAGACTTTCTTTATTCGTGGTGCCACCGATTATGTGTATGCCCTATTATTAACTCTTGCTTCCACATTAGGGTTATATTTCGTAAGTGTTTCGTTAAGTAAATTTTAATTACTAGTTACTTTTGTCGGAAGTGTAATTTGTCACACATAAAATCACAAGGGCAACGTTTCAGCTTTGTTCACCGAAAATTTGTGCGGTCAACTATGAACAAAAGTATTAAAAACGAACTTAGGTAGAAAATATCTATTAAATAATAAATGAATGACTACTAACTCGCACTAGGTTTGATTTGAGATTCTGCCTATTGCCCTAATACGAATTTGGGAGTGGTGATATTTAGTCCGCGGCTTGTAAAAGTCGTGTCGCATGTGTGTGGGCAATTTGTTAATTTTCGTGGGCACTTCAAAATGGACGTGAATTTACTACCGGCTATTTATATTACAGCCATCTTGCGTTGGTATAATCTAGGTTTAGTGTCCCCATTATCCTTTAATTTCTAGGTTTTTATTTTGCTTGTGCTACGAAAATCTACGGCGTAGCAATGGCGTCGTGTAGTCACTATGCTACGATGCTACGAAAATAACCGGACACTTGGTAGTCACTATAGTTGCTGTTACTTAGACAGATAGTAGGGACTGTCCTGATGACTCGTATGGCGCAGTGATACTTGATTTCTGCTCACAGGTCACGACCTGATAAGTGCTTCGATAAATGATATAATTACATAAGGCATAAGGCAAATTTGATACGGGTATGATTGATGGAATATATTTGTTCATTTATTCAGTCTAGGCTGTTACAAGCACTTATGAACGTCAAAGAAGCTACGCCATCGGTTCACAAACCTTGTAACGAGAAGAACCGGCAAACCTGTTTTTTTCTCTCTGTTTTATTTCATACAGAGTCGTCAAATTGAAAAGTGACCTTAACATATCAGTAAGGTCAATTTCCATCACAAAAGGAAAAATAATAATTAAAATATTACATTTTATTGTAACCGTAAACAATTTATAACTGGCAAAGAAAGACTTGTCTATCATACATTACAACATTTCTCGCATTACAAGATTACTATACTGCAAGTTGTGAGGTACATACAGGTCAGTATCAATTTATTTTAGATAAAAATATTTAGGCTTTAAGCACAGCATTAAGATAAGCAGACTGAGGTAGACCCATTTCGGCACCCGTTCAAGAGCATGACGCATGAACCAGCCATTGCCTCGCTCAACCATATTTTAGGGAACGTAACGACCCGCCTCACACGACACCGCCGAAGAAACGTTTGAGTGAGCATGACGTACTTCAGGTACTTATGTTAAGCTGTATAAATATAAAAAAATACAATTCCAACAGCAAAAAAAAGAAAGACAAAAGTGCATTAATGTAAGACACAACCTACAACGTCACTAGAAGACGCATCAGCTGGGTCACAATCTCAAAGCGTAATTAAAGTTAAAAAAAAGCTTTATATTTGGAATAATTGAAAACATTATTTACCTTTATTTAGGTACTCTGATCAAACAGTGCCACGCATCTCAACTCAAAACATCATAAATAACATAAAATCAAAACAACATATATCTCTACACATTTTAACACAAGCAAACATGAGCAGACCCATCCCGCTGGCAGCACCCGTTCACGAGCATGACGCATGCTCGTGACGTCTGCCTCTACTTACTCCATCGAAACAATTTGTAAATAGTCCTAGTCGAAACAAATTCACTTAATAAGTGCGTGAAATAAACAGAATATTATAGTATGTAAGTCCCGACACGCCACGTCGTGATTGATGTCTATGTAGGTATTTATTCGACAAAGTAAAGTAGGTAAACCAATAATGTATTGGAGAGAAATCCTCCTATGGCACGATTTTCAAATTTAGGTCGTGTGATCGGCTCTATTTCATTTAAATAATAAATAAATAATTGCATACAAACACACTAATTATCTAGCCCACGTGAAGAATTTGTGTTATTGATACTAGATAACGAATAAACATACTTATATAGTTATGATAAATTTTAAATAGAAACATATTTGGAAAAAGTCCACTCGGCCACAAGTGAATTCTCAGATGGGACTCCTCGACCTTTAAAAATCTGGTCCAATGCTACCACTGAGCTACCGACAGCTACTTGCGGACCACCGTCGAAATTCTCCAATACTTTTTAACCGACTTCAAAAAAGGAGGAGGTTCTCAATTCGACTGTATTTTTTTTTATGTATGTTCTACCATAACTTTGCCAGTTGTTAATAGATTTTTATAATTCTTTTTTTATCTGAAAGAAAAAATGGTTTATGTGTGGTCCCATATATTTTTTACGAAGATCTGGCTAGTAGTTTTTTCATAATCTTGAAAAATATCAATCACCTTTTGGCAAGTTGTCGTTTACCTAGATGACATTGTTGTGTATGAGCTGATTTTAAGTGTAAGTAACGGCACATGATGTAACTAAAAAATCTGAAATAAAAACATTTTATAAAAAAAATTTAAACCGACTTCAAAAAGTAAAAAATAAAACTTTTGGAGTCGGTGCTCTAGCTAGCTAAGATCAAAAAAATATATAGTTAAAAGAAGTGCAATGTAGAATGCCCTGGCTGGCACCGACTCCAAAAGTTTTATTTTTTACTATT
Source organism: Chrysoteuchia culmella (assembly GCA_910589605.1). NCBI lineage: Eukaryota > Metazoa > Arthropoda > Insecta > Lepidoptera > Crambidae > Chrysoteuchia > Chrysoteuchia culmella. Next base: position 18,866,368 of record OU342653.1, read on the forward strand.
TGAAGTCGGTTTGAATTTTTTTTATAAAATGTTTCTTTTATTTTAATACGCTGTAGGCCAGCGCTGTCACATCAATGCTAGTAATATCCTTGCATTCGAAAGAAACAACTTTTCAGGTGTTTGACGATCGATTAAGATGCAAAACAGATTTGAAATTTTTCAATACCAGGTCCGCAAGTTGGTTCCGCAAGCTGGATGTTAAAGAGTTTATCATAAGCATGAAAGAAAAAAATGTTCACTGAGGTTTTCAAACTTCACTTTCTCGTGATCCTGAAATCATCTATGTCAATCAGATATCCATCAAATATAAATAAACGTTACAACTAAACTTCCTTAAAGTTCCAACTCGAATTATTATAATTTTATGCATTTATAAACTATAGTGGTTCAGTACGCGACCTTGGTAGGGCGGAGGGCCGGGCGGGGCGCCCTTCGAGCCCTACTAACCTAAAACTGGCTGCCCCATCACGCTGATAATGCACCATTCACTGTTGCAAAAACCTGGAGCCTCCACTATGTAAACATCCTGTGTATGACCTCCTGACCTCAGGGCCAAGTACAAACCAAATGTTTTAATTGATCAAAATATTTAAGTGCATTAACATTATCCGACGACCTCCGTGGTAGAGTGGTGCTGTGGTGCGAACACCGGTTTCAAAGGATCGCCTACTCTGACGTTCTGGGTTCGAATCCCGGTAGGGGCAAATGTTTGTATTAGGAAAACGAGCATTTGTACCTGAGTCATGGACGTTTATTTTATTTCTACACAAAAATCTTTATATATTATGTATGTATGTTGAGGATGGATTTAATTAAAACTCTTGGCTCCACTTTAATCTATATTTAATATTGTATATTTTTACTTATTTTCACACGCACGTATTGGTAGACATTTTTCGATATAAACAATTGGTTATGACAGGCTAATAAAAACTATAATTTAGAATGGTAACCAAAAAGAATATACACGGCGGTGTAGGTCGCCAACATGGCCCCCGACGGTGAGAAGCACCCAAAACTATTGGCCGGCGACCAGCAGCGCCACCTTCCGGGTGGGACGACGCAGCACGCCCCCTTTAGATGCAACATCTACAACCCGCACAATGCCGTCTTTGCCAGGATGCACTGCCACCACACGTCCCCGTGGCCAACAATTTCTTGCCAGGTTTCCGTCAGCAATGAAGACCAAATCACCTATCTTGAATTGGTGTGTTTGAGGTGCAGGTTTTCGAGGCACTAAAGTTGGCAGGTATTCTTTAACAAATCGCTGCCAAAATTGGTCAGCGAGTCTCTGTGCCTTTCTCCAATCGACACGTCTGATGAGGTCTGCGTCGCAAAATGAACCAAGTGGAAGGTCGACACTGGAGCTACCGATTAAAAAACTGAAAGGTGTTATGGCGTTCTCAGCATCCTCATCGACTGATACGTGGGTAAGAGGTCTTGCATTAATGATAGACTCCGCTTCGAGTAATAAAGTATTAAGAATCTCTTCCCTAGGCGAGAGCTCTTTTAAGGTTACGGCCAGTGTAGCTTTGACGGAGCGTACCAATCGCTCCCAGCAACCTCCCATGAAGGGCGCTGACGGAGGAATAAAACGCCATTCTATTTTGTGGTTAGCACAAAACTCATACAGTTCCGGCAACATCTTGGATGCGCCGATAAAGGCGGTTCCATTATCAGAATATATACACAATGGGCATCCTCTCCTGGCAATGAAGCGACGAAGAGCCATCAGGGCGGAGTCCGTGGTAAGATTCTCCACAATTTCAAGATGCACGGCTCTAACCGTCAAACAGGTGAAAAGCGCCACCCACCTCTTGGCTTTGCGTCTGCCGATCGTCACGTTTACAGGACCGAAGTAATCAAGGCCAACGTAAGTAAACGGGCGCTGATGATGAGCCAGTCTGGCTTCCGGTAGATTTCCCATTGGTGGCGTCTCGGGCTTGGTCTTCCGATTCCGGCAAAATTGGCATTTCTGTGATGTTGCTCTAACTGCTGGTCTTAAGCCGAGTATGTAGAATCTTTGACGCAGCTCATTAACTACCAACTCGTTGTTGCCATGGGCAAATCTGATGTGCCAAAAATGAATTAAAAGCCTGGTGATTCGGTGCTTTCCATCTAGCACAATGGGCCGTGATTCCATGTCTTCAGCAGCAGCAGTGCGTCCAGCAAGCCGAAGAAGGCCGTCCTCACCGAGAAAAAGTGAAACATGTTTCAGCCTACTTATATTTGTAAGAGGACGTGCGGCATACATGGACAACAAGTCATTAGAAAATGAATCGAATTGAACTTTTTTAAATAAGTGAATTTCTGCTAATTCGAGATCTTTAACAGACAGATAAGTTAAGTTGCGGACATCACGAAGTAGTCCAGGAGGAGATATTAAATTTGGGTTCAAAAAGGATCGAAAAATATTAACCGATTGATGTGTTCGCGCTGTAGCGCGTAGCAAACGAAGCCAGCTGCTGAAGTGCTGGTGGACCGCAACTACCGGTGAAAGTAGTTGACGCGGTTCGGCTGTCAACAGTCCCACCGATTCTGAATTGCGTTTTAACTCTTCGGTCACCGGAGGGACATTACACGCTGGTTCACGCGGCCAATCAGACTCCGGAATCAAAAGAAATGGAGGACCGGTGAACCAACGTGAACTATTCGTAAAGTTTCCATCCCGCGTAGCGTCGTCAGCTACATTCAAGGCTGTGGGGACGTACCTCCAATTGCAAATGTTCGTCGTTTCTGTTATTTCTCCCACTCGAAACGAAACAAAGGCTTTGAATGTACAGGCGTCTTTGGCACAGCATTAAAACATAATTTATCCTCACTGACGTTCCATGTAAGACCTAACACACGAACTTGAGAAGGAGAGGTTGGACCTAAATTCACTTCAGTGGTGTCTGTTGCATGTAGATCAGGTGGTATTAAAGCTAAAGCTTCTTTACAATTTGACACCCAAGAACGCATTTCAAAAGAAGCAGCCTTGTGAATGTGTAATATCTCGGATGCTCGCTGTGCAGCTTCACAAGTATTGTCAAAACTACCTAAAAAGTCATCCATATAATGGTCTTCAATGATAGATCTTACAGCATCAGGATGTTGAGATTGAAAAAAAACTAGCGTTCTTATCCTTTACATAAAGCGCAGTACATGGACTTGATGCTGCTCCAAATATCATTGAAGTCATTCGAAATTCATGAAGTGGTAAGTCGGGGCTTTATGTTGAGATTGAAAAAAACTAGCGTTCTTATCCTTTACATAAAGCGCAGTACATGGACTTGATGCTGCTCCAAATATCATTGAAGTCATTCGAAATTCATGAAGTGGTAAGTCGGGGCTTTCTCTCCATAAAAAACGCTGAGAGTCTCTGTCTTCAACCCTGATCTTTACCTGGGGGAACATCTCCCTGATATCCCCTGTTAGAGCTACCACACCTTCCCTAAATCGTAAAACGATACTTAGCAGAGGCTGAAGCAAGTCGGGTCCAGTTAGTAGGAGCGAATTAAGGCTAACACCTGCACATTTCGCTGCTGCGTCGTGGACAACACGTAACTTTTTCTTGTGCGGGTGGATAACGCCAAAATGAGGAAGGTACCAAGGAACTTGACCGGACGGAGGACTTATACATAACTCTGCATACCCCTTGCTTATCATACCTTGAATGTTTAGCTTGTAAGCGTCTGCATACGCTTTGTCTTTAGACATTTTGCGCTCTAGACTTGTGAACCTGGATAGGGCTAATTCCCGACTATTAGGTACTACAGTAATGTTATCGCGCCATAACAGGCCTGTTTCAAACCTACCCGATTCTAGGCGCTTAGTAGTGGCGTCTAAAATATTTAACGCACGTTGCTCACTGGCACTGCGATGATTGACATTAATTATACCAATGGAGTCCAGTTTAAAATAGTCCCTAAGGAGAGCGTCTAAAGTGACGGTTTTGTCGTCAGTAGCAGAGATATGATTGATAAATTCGGCTGTGGTGGGTCTGTGTGAGTGTGAAATTGTGCCGAATAACACCCAGCCTAAAGGAGTGTGAGCGGCCGCAGGTTGGTCACGAGCACCATGGCGGACTGTTTTAGGTAGAGTCACTTGGCAGTTATCTGCTCCTATCAGTAACATAGGTTTTGCAACGTCGTAGCATAAAACATCGACTAAATCGGACAAATATTTATATTTCACAATGTCATCTAAACGCGCAGACTGGCTTTTGATACCTAAATTAGGTATAGAACGCCATAACACCTTTCAGTTTTTTAATCGGTAGCTCCAGTGTCGACCTTCCACTTGGTTCATTTTGCGACGCAGACCTCATCAGACGTGTCGATTGGAGAAAGGCACAGAGACTCGCTGACCAATTTTGGCAGCGATTTGTTAGAGAATACCTGCCAACTTTAGTGCCTCGAAAACCTGCACCTCAAACACACCAATTCAAGATAGGTGATTTGGTCTTCATTGCTGACGGGAACCTGGCAAGAAATTGTTGGCCACGGGGACGTGTGGTGGCAGTGCATCCTGGCAAAGACGGCATTGTGCGGGTTGTAGATATTGCATCTAAAGGGGGCGTGCTGCGTCGTCCCACCCGGAAGGTGGCGCTGCTGGTCGCCGGCCAATAGTTTTGGGTGCTTCTCACCGTCGGGGGCCATGTTGGCGACCTACACCGCCGTGTATATTCTTTTTGGTTACCATTCTAAATTATAGTTTTTATTAGCTTGTCATAACCAATTGTTTATATCGAAAAATGTCTACCAATACGTGCGTGTGAAAATAAGTAAAAATATACAATATTAAATATAGATTAAAGTGGAGCCAAGAGTTTTAATTAAATCCATCCTCAACATATCGAAGCTCGTTCACTCGCGTCGGCGAAAACGTGAAGCTGAATATTCGCTATGCGTTTGGTGTTGCAGACATAACATCGGGGCACAGAAATGTTGTAAAATTTTTGAATTTCGATAAACCAACTTTTCCAACTTGCGATCAAAAGGTCTGGTAAGACTTGATCCCAATCAATGCCTAATTTCCAAGTTCTTTGAAAGAGAATTCTACCTTTCATAATTACAGGTAGTAATAACCCTAAGGGATCATAGACAGACATCAGCAAGGATAAGACCGAACGCTTTGTAAATTTAATAGGCGTCTTTGGCACAGCATTAAAACATAATTTATCCTCACTGACGTTCCATGTAAGACCTAACACACGAACTTGAGAAGGAGAGGTTGGACCTAAATTCACTTCAGTGGTGTCTGTTGCATGTAGATCAGGTGGTATTAAAGCTAAAGCTTCTTTACAATTTGACACCCAAGAACGCATTTCAAAAGAAGCAGCCTTGTGAATGTGTAATATCTCGGATGCTCGCTGTGCAGCTTCACAAGTATTGTCAAAACTACCTAAAAAGTCATCCATATAATGGTCTTCAATGATAGATCTTACAGCATCAGGATGTTGAGATTGAAAAAAAACTAGCGTTCTTATCCTTTACATAAAGCGCAGTACATGGACTTGATGCTGCTCCAAATATCATTGAAGTCATTCGAAATTCATGAAGTGGTAAGTCGGGGCTTTCTCTCCATAAAAAACGCTGAGAGTCTCTGTCTTCAACCCTGATCTTTACCTGGGGGAACATCTCCCTGATATCCCCTGTTAGAGCTACCACACCTTCCCTAAATCGTAAAACGATACTTAGCAGAGGCTGAAGCAAGTCGGGTCCAGTTAGTAGGAGCGAATTAAGGCTAACACCTGCACATTTCGCTGCTGCATCGTGGACAACACGTAACTTTTTCTTGTGCGGGTGGATAACGCCAAAATGAGGAAGGTACCAAGGAACTTGACCGGACGGAGGACTTATACATAACTCTGCATACCCCTTGCTTATCATACCTTGAATGTTTAGCTTGTAAGCGTCTGCATACGCTTTGTCTTTAGACATTTTGCGCTCTAGACTTGTGAACCTGGATAGGGCTAATTCCCGACTATTAGGTACTACAGTAATGTTATCGCGCCATAACAGGCCTGTTTCAAACCTACCCGATTCTAGGCGCTTAGTAGTGGCGTCTAAAATATTTAACGCACGTTGCTCACTGGCACTGCGATGATTGACATTAATTATACCAATGGAGTCCAGTTTAAAATAGTCCCTAAGGAGAGCGTCTAAAGTGACGGTTTTGTCGTCAGTAGCAGAGATATGATTGATAAATTCGGCTGTGGTGGGTCTGTGTGAGTGTGAAATTGTGCCGAATAACACCCAGCCTAAAGGAGTGTGAGCGGCCGCAGGTTGGTCACGAGCACCATGGCGGACTGTTTTAGGTAGAGTCACTTGGCAGTTATCTGCTCCTATCAGTAACATAGGTTTTGCAACGTCGTAGCATAAAACATCGACTAAATCGGACAAATATTTATATTTCACAATGTCATCTAAACGCGCAGACTGGCTTTTGATACCTAAATTAGGTATAGAACGCGCCCTAATCACAAAGGTATCTGTACTTTGTCGACCTTTTACCCTAATGTCAACGTAGCTCACTTCAGTCTGTGTTTTCAACCCGTTGATACAATTAATGTTTAGTTTGCATCGAGGGCCTGTTGCTCCTACAGTGTCTGCGATGGATTGATCCAGCAGCGTTACGGAACTCCCGTCGTCTAAGAGTGCGTACGTATCTACACTTGCTTCGGGTCCCGTAACGGTTACAGCGATAACCTTGAGGAGAGGCTTGAGAGCCGACAATTTTGATGGTATAGAACTATGAGCAACAATGGCAGACTTTAGACTATCCTTCAAATTATTTGCTTCGCAAGCTGACGATGACTGTACTACCATTGCAGAAGTCGATGGCGTCGACTGAACTTCTTCTTGAAGTACGGTTGATAAGTGGTCTTTGTGCAGAAGCGTATGATGCCGTCTGTTAGCTAGGCAACCTTCGACTAGACACCCTTTTTTACAACTTTTATATTGGTGTCAGAAGTTAAGGTAAGCTTATAAGATTATAAGTTTTTAATATGCCCATAACTAGAGCTCAATCTTTAATTTATAAGAATGATTCGGAGATTCCCATGAGTGAGTGCCCAGTGCCTTGTGATACGGCTGCCTCCCATAACAGCGCTTCTACCCCAGGTGCCATCGCACCAGTGCTGTGCAGCTCAACTCACCTCGCGGCGCAAATGGACCCACTCCGTGAATTATCTAACGTAGGCGCCACAGCGCAATGTAATTCTAAATCTAATTCACAAATTTCTACACGCACTTCGTCAACCGTAAAAGCGCAACAGCTGGCCGCCAAGGTGGAACATGCGCGACGCTTGGTTGAAATCCAAGCCGAACAAGACAAAGCCGCTGCTGAGCGTGAAAAGGCCGCCGCTGAGCGTGAGAAATTTTTAGCGGACCTTCAACTGCAAGCTAAGCTGGCTGCCATAGCTAGCAGTTCTTCACGTGGCTCAAAAGTGGAAAGTTGGTTAGCTGATTGCCAAAACAGTCATGCATCAGAACATATTAATCCAGCGTATTCTTTTAACAGGTTACCGGAAAATGAGGAAGCCATTGGTAATGCATGTCAGTTATATGTTGAGGATGGATTTAATTAAAACTCTTGGCTCCACTTTAATCTATATTTAATATTGTATATTTTTACTTATTTTCACACGCACGTATTGGTAGACATTTTTCGATATAAACAATTGGTTATGACAGGCTAATAAAAACTATAATTTAGAATGGTAACCAAAAAGAATATACACGGCGGTGTAGGTCGCCAACAATGTATATTTTGTATACCTTAGTATACCATAACACTTGTGTTATGGTAAGGCTTGCCTTACAATGCTTACTATGGGTTAATTAGTTTGTGTAAGAAATATTTATTTATTTTTATTATTTTGTATTCGAAGCAACGCTTAATTTAGAATGAAAAAACACAAGAAAAGAGTTTAAATTAATTTGGCTGTCACTCGTCGCCAAAAGCAGAAGCAGGTTTATCCTTCATACGATTTTAAATTTGTTCACATAGTCATGGCAACTATGCCATAAACAGATAAAAAAAAATGAAAACAGGTTAGTACCTGTTTACATTTTTTTCAAGGCGGCACATATCAGTAGGTACTAAATTTGGGACATGCACCTCCAAACTCTTTCTTGTGTTTTATAGGGTAACTAATGCTGTTTTTTATGTTTGATGGTTATAGCATTTATTTTGCTGGTATTACTTACTTATTTCTAGAATAAAAATTAAGGTGGCCCTGTTAACGGAGCACATTTTAGTCATTTCATGACGTTGGATAATTTGTTATGTTTTTTTGTGTTTTGATTTTTGTTATGTCAACATTGTGTTTTTGTCTGTCTATTGATTATTCTTTTGATTGCGGTCCAATGATTCCATTCGGGTTTTTATGTACCTACATTAATAGCTTAAATATACATTTTCGACAGATACTACAAAATTATAGTTAAAAATATGCGATAATATAGCGGTTGAAGCGATTAGGCACAATTTTTTTAAATACTTATGTTCATGTTTGTTAAGTGAATCTGTATTTCATAGAATGCAAGTCACATAATTATAATGCCATCTATATGTACCATAATATAATTTGTATTTACTACTGTACTGTAAATATTTTTCAATTCACTGTGTAGGTAACATACTAGTTAATTTATTCAATTTTCAATTCATTCTACCTTGGGACCTAGGTAACCGAACTAAACTGAATATCTTTATATCTCCAAACTGAATCAAAGTCAATCTTATAAAGAAAGTTATAAAAACGTCTTTGTACCATTATTTTTTTATGTGTTTTGTTGCCGATTCGGCGATATCTTGAGGAAAAGTTGGAGTTATATTTTTGGAGTAAGAGGCAATGTATCGAACACTTAGGAAGTAATATTTTAGGAGCGAACGTTCGGGGTTACCGGTGACCGTTATATTTTAACTCAATGTATAAGGTTCCGCCAGTATTTGTGTCCGATTCTACATATTCGTTCTTTAACCTTTATTCTACAACAAGCTCTAAACATCAATAAAGACATCCAAACCATGTAGAAATAATTTATATGTTTGGTATTAAATAGGTACCTAAACAAGGTGGTCAAATGCAATGCATATTGAGTTCTTTTTTATGATTTTAGAATGATTGCATTTTACAATGCTATTTTTATACTTATGATAAATTTTAAATAGATAACTATTGAAAAAAAAAACACTGTCACAAGTGAATTCTCAGTTGGGATTCGAACCCACGACCTTTGGAAATCCGGTCCAATGCTCTAACCACTGAGCTACCGAGACTTGTTGTCTTATGAAATGTTTTTTATTGAATTGAAGATTATAAATTAAAATCAAACTTTTCAAAATAAAATCTAGATGACGCCCGTTGCGATTTGCTTGAAAATTTTTCATTAGAATTTAAAACCCTATTTAAAAGAAGTCGGTGTAAAATTTATTTATAAATCCATCAACCGCATCAGAGTTGAATGCGAATATTCGTCAGAAATCCGATATATCTCGCCGCAAATTCTAAGGAAAGCATTCCATAATTTAAAATATGTTTTAAAACTACCAGTTTTCTACCAAATATAATCCCACGTTTTTCTCCACGAGTAAGAAATAAGTTCCAGTAAAATGTTAACTGCTGAAAAAGTTGAAAAATACCGTAATCATGCACATGGTTACAAGCAGCTGATATATTGAAGGATTTTCTTTCCTTTCTAGATCAATATAGAAACTCAATCAATCATATTCAGAGTTCAGAGATATTAGGTGTTAAAAAATTGGGGCGACATTTTTGCAAAATCAGCAAATGCTTATATGCCAAACGTATGTTGCTCTGCTTAAATCGTGTTATAAAAAGCAATATTCCAGTTTTTTAAAGCTTAAAGCCTATCGACATATCTGTTTAATTACTTTATTAATACGAGTATTTAATACTTCAATGTGATTGATTTTCTTAGGTTTTCTTGAAGCGACTTAATAATTTGTAAGTACCTTATTTACTTTTTGAAATTTGGTATCTGAGTGGAGGACTGCCCTCCGCCTGTTTGTTATCGAAATATTATATAAAACTATATTTATTAATAGTCGGAGCTACGAGTTTATAATAATAATAATATAAGAGCTTTTATTATCGATACTAGATTACTGGTAATTTTATTTGTAAAAAATACATAATATACATAAAAATAACTGGGTACTTATGGCACCATCTCGGCTAAAATACAATAACTTAATAACGCCGTGTGAATCACAGAGTAATATTACATTTAACACGCACCGCACTATTTTATCATACGCGTAAAATTTGACCTTGTTTTTTATATAATTAAAAGTTACACCCCACTGAGTTTATTTCATTATGAATGTGAATTACATTACTTTTGTGGTCGTCTGACATTTATATCGAGGTAGTATATAACATACCTACCAAATTACCTTCCATATGATTATCTTCATAGTCATTAGTATTTATTCAGGTAGGAACTATATTATTCATAATCAGTTAAAATTGATCGAAATGTAATAATGACCCAGAATATTAATTTACTTTTATTTTATTTTTTCTGTTTGACACATCATTTATCTTTTTAAATAGTAAAATTTACTTTCATATACGTTCATATATGTTCATATATTTACTAGAGTAAATATAGATGATTGAATTATGAAAAAGATTGATATTAAGTGATTTATTTTATGTTAAATACATCCGAACTCCTCAAATAACTAGTGTTTCCGCAGCGTGATCTTTGAGAATAAAGATCTTTAAGAAGAAGCAATTTTTTCAGTTACCGGTAAAACCCTATAGGTATATTTCATTATCTACCATTTTATAAAGTAATACGCAGTTAAATATGTAGTCCTAAAGACAAAATTTATTATGTTCTTGAAAACATACACACGATTTTCAGTAATCATGATTAATAAATATACTTTTAATGACTTTACTGCTTGGTATAGGATTGCATTAAAGTAATGATCATATATCAAATAGCGTGAGTTCTAAAACTTTATTACTTAATAATTTTTTATTTCTACATTAAACAAAAATAGTAATTCTAGTCAATAAAATTGCAATTTTCTTTAGACCTGTCGTTTTTGCAGTATTAGCCTTTTGTAGATTAGTTTCAGTCTGGCCATGCCATATTGTGATTTTAAAGCAATTATGTAGGCATGGGTTTTTAAGTTATGGAATGACCTCATCACGTCAAAGATGTGTAGGTAGGTATAATGATTTAACTATTCAACTTTCCTTTTTAACCGACTTTAAAAAAGGAGGAGGTTCTCAAGTCGACTGTATATATATGTTTTTAAGTAAGTTTTAATATAGGTAACGTTGTCAGTTGGCAACCGATTTTAATAATCTTTTTTTATCTGAAAGAACATTGTTCAAGAATGGTGGTGGTAAATATTTAAGAAGAAAAATAAAAATATAGTTAATAGAAGTGCAATGTAGAATGCCTTGGCTGGCACCGATTCAAATGTTTTATTTTTTATGATTTTTGATTTTTTGCATTTTTCAATGCTATTTTCAAGCTTATGATAAATTTGAAATAGAAAAATATCGATAAAAACATCTCAGCCACAAGTGAATTCTCAAATGGGATATTTAAAATGTTTATGGTCAATTTATTCGGCATGGCAACCTACAAAAGCAAATTACCTACAGACATCAATATTACATGAATAGTTATAATAAAGTTAGAAACCAATTTTGTAAGTATGGTTTCTCGATCTATCGACTAAGATAGATAAAGCACGTGAATATATTTCAGATTTTATCGTGGCCACGTTAAACATCAAAACCGATTATTCTTTTAGAAGTAGCCGTCCAAAGCGACAAGTTAATATCTAACAATTTGTAAAAGATTTGTGATAAGCATATGAAACGATATTGGTAATTTACCTGCAATTATTTACCGATGTTAGTAATTTACCTGCAATTATTTACATTACACGTCACATTTTCTAGTCCTTGGTCTCTATAATAAATTGAAGTTTTTTTTTGTAAAGTAGCTTATCAGTCGTTCGATTTGCTTTGATGACTTATTCTTTGCTCCTTCGAATTCAATGCAACTTAATGTTATATTTAAATACTCTAAACTATTTGAAAACAGTCAGACGCTTGTCAAACAATGTTGACTATTCCTTGAATGCGAACGTAGTTGAGTAGTTTCCGTTGTGCATCTGCTTTATATGTTGTTAGTGTAGGTACATCTATAGAATATTTCACGTAATAATCGAGTGCGTGTCAACAGGAAAATCAATAACGTTAACAACATTCCATATTCAGTTCCAAAGTCAATTCGTAATATCTACATCATATCTCTCAAAAGTTCTGGAAACTAGATACGTTCCCGCCAAATTGATGCATGCAGGATGGTCTAAATTGTTATGTCTGTTTGTTCACGAGTTTCGCGCTTGGATACAATCCAATACATCGCCATGTGACGCCCTTGTGTTGATGTTGCTGATATCTCGCGAATATGTCTGCACTGAGAGTACTGAGAGTACCGGAATATTAGCATCCATTGATGTCGTTTCTTCTGATACGAATCAGTTTCGACTCGTTACTGCTTTGTTTCTTTTTGACGACCCCTTTAAGGTTCTTCTTATTTTCTTTAATGTTTTATGTAAATTGTAAGTACTGATTTTAGGGAATCCTCTGTTTGCGGGACACGAATACGAGACATACAAAATGTATAGTTTATTTACGTGTTTGTCTGAAAGAAAGCGTCAGCGTCGGTACAATGAGACAATCTATACATTAATTTAAGCATGTGGTCTTAAACACTATATAGGTTTAGGTTTAAAGAATTTATTTTCAAAAAAAGACTTACATAAGTCACTTACATGAAAATAAAAAGAATACATAAGTTGTTTTTTTTATACATCACCAAGCCTTAAATACTAGTGGTAAGTATACTTAACTATAAAACGAAATTTAGGTGTGAAGTTCGTAATTTTCAATTATATAATAAGACAGTTTGGACTTAAAGCAGTTATATAATTTTATATTTTATTTTATTTTTACATATTTTGTAAAACTAACAGCTATGTATGTAATACATTTTTATATATAATATGTACTGACGGCTAATTACAAGTTTTCACAGGTAAAATCTTTTATGTATGAAGGTAAGCTATTGTACAGTTTTGCTCCCTCAAAGGTGAAGCTCTTTTTAGCATAATTTGTACGTGCCCATGGCAAGACAAGTAAGCTTGGCCGACGAAGACTGCGTTTGCTGATTTGCGATTTTTTGGTGAAAGTTATGTTGGTATGAATGTTTTTATCAATAATTTTTCGAATCAAGAGGCAAGTGCTATACACGTATAGTTGCTTTATGTTCATTCTTTGAATTTTTATTCAGTAGGTGTTAGATAGGGGTAACGAAAAAGGGTTTTTATTACTTTATTTTGCATTTTTTGAAGCTCCTGTAGCCTTGTCTTGCCGGCAGTGCCCCAAATTTCAATAAGGTATAGTAGATGTGATTTAACAAGGGAGTTATAAATATTGTATCGTAATTTCCTAGGGATGCATTGACTTATGTTACGTATAAATAATAATATAAGTAAAATATAAATTTTTACACCACAACAATCGTGGTAGCAATCGGAATGCTAGCAATTAACCCCATTATCTGAACCACACGTCACTAGTTTTGTAAATAATTTAATGCATTGATCGCCTGGATTTGGCCCCACGTTGGGCGCCAATCGTTCATAATTTCTGCTACTGCAGCTTTGTTGTCTGTCTCTAGTTATTATTCTACTTTTATATAAATGTATTTACTCTAGCTAAGCTGTCTCAAGCAGTTGTAAATATCAAAGAAGCTAAGCCACCGGTGCCTACGCAAAGCTCTACGGAGGGCGGGAGACATTGGAGACGTCTCGATAAACCGTCAAGAAACTTGTCAAGGGCTGTTTTCTCGTTGTCTTATTGAGTACTAATTCTTAAAATTGAATTTTACCCAAATGTAGCTTAAATTACGTCACTCGTTAATATTATAATGTCAGGTCATGTCACCAATGTCACAGTTAACCTAAAGTATAAACTATCTTTGAATAAATCTTAGATTATAGATATTGTAGGAGTCATAGCGTGACCCACCGATTATTACGTCATCATTCATGACGCAATAGAAAGGACGTCATCGTTTTGGTAGCTTAGCATCGAAATACAATAGCTACGTCATCGTTCCGATGTAGATGATAAATAAAATGTTACGAAAAGTTAAGAAAAATTAATGGAAAGTGTAACTTTTCACAAGTTAATTTTTCAGAGATGCATAGAAAATGTACCTAAAAGATAGGTACTAATAATGTGTGTACGCAACATGTTGAATGAAAGTTTGCGCGGGCTCAATGTAAATATAGTTTTTACATATAACTCGTAAAATCTAAAATAATTATTGGCAATGCACGCTTTGCGAAATTCCTCAACATCGCAATATCAGACGATTTATTAAGTGTTACAATATTAGCCTGGCTCAGGTGCAGTGCAGTCGATTTGAGCGGTTTGTCGACACTGACGTGCACACAGCTGAATATCTCATAGCACCTTTCAACATGAACATATGAAAGTGAGAGAGAGGAAAATAATATCCCGTCCGGTAAAAAGTTCGAGAGTGACGTGGTGACATGCCGTATTGGAAGTGCGCCAGAATCAGTGAATAGTACAAACACAGTGTTTCATATATCAAGAAACGGCACGAATTAATGCAAATCCCAATATTTACATGTTCTACTTAACCGAAATGGATTAAAACAATGGTCGCAAGAGGGAAGATTTTGGCAACGGATCCTGTTTTCGCAAAAGTCTAGCCTTCGAAGCTTGAATTTATTTCGGTGTCGTATTCTAAGGAGATTATGAACAACATTTGTCAAAAGGATAAATGTTTACCGATGCGGAATAGGGTTAGTTAAGAAGATATTTCTGAGAGGATTTTAGTCTTCATATTATAAAATATTAATATTAACATTGTTTTACATTGCGTGAAACTAAATCATGCATAAACATAAATGGATGGATGTCAAAACAGTATATTTTTTATAAATGGTTCTGTAGTAGACGTAGAACGGATATCCGTGCTTCTGGCATTCAATTTCGCGCCTTTCGGCCCGCCATCTTGTCACGCTATTTGTAACGGATTTTGTCACTAACAAAACTTTTACTAATAAACAATATTAATCTTGTTTCATTTAGTAATGGGTTTCGTTTCTACATTTAAACAGAACGATTTTAGAGCTGTAAATTCGCTATTGTTCTCTGCAAGGATACTTAAGTACTTATATCCGTATGGACTTTGTAAGTTTTCTATTATGTAACTATTTATAAAGAAAGTATAAATAGTGAGTTTAACTCTTGAACATTGTTAAGAAGTTCCTTCTGTAGATAACAGCTTTTAAATGAACTTAAGCATGAATATTTTGCAGTTGTATTTTTTCAAACGATTCAGGATGAATAAAGCTGCGAAGATAAAACTATACTAGTTATTGTTTTTATTTCAATCAGAATCAGAAAGGCGCACTAAATACTGCGAGTAATATTTTCTTTAGGTATAAGAAAGAAAAAAACATTTATTTCGAAATCACACATGATAAACAACCTTTGATAAAATTATCTATTATATGTATGTGTGTAATTTTAAGCTTAACCAAATATCCTACAGCTAAAGCAGTTCTATTTAGTTGACCACTGTGTTTATAAAATACTTCCTTAAAAGCTCAAAAGACATGAAAAGTTCGTGTGATAAATCGATTGCTATCAACTTTGGTAGGAATAAGTTCTTTATTCTTAAGATAATAAGGCTAAAATTTATTTGACGCATAATTTCGGCCACAAGGTTGTCCATTAGGGAGGGTCACGGCCACCATAGTGGCAAAAGTAGTGTTGCCATCATTTCCTAATTAAATGAATGCCAAATTAAACAAGATTCCACTTTGTATAAAAAAGTTTTAGTGCAAGAAAAACTTTTAAATACCTACAAAAAGGTGCATCAAGGCCAGTGTATCAGCATACAAATATCATAATCTTTAAAATCTTGTCAAATATCGGCTGCTTATAAAAAAAAACATTATTAAGTTTTGAAATGCTCATAAAGCAGGGTAGTAACTAAGAGGTGTAGCACGTAATGTTTCTGATAACGTATCAAGTGAACACGCGGGCTAGCGGCTTGCATTTGCATTGCACTACGTACTCACTAGATTCAGTATCCGATACATTACGTGCTGCACCTTTAAGTGAGTACCATGCTTTACAATCTCATTTTTTTATTTTTATTTATTACAATAAAATATTCGACACGTTCACGACATTCACTAAAAATCACGCAGGTTTACACCAGGAATGCGTCGCTCGGACATCATTCGCGCACGATATTTAATTTTAACCTTAATTGTTCGCAGTTGTGCATTCTTACATAGGTATTTGTATTTATTCATTTACAATCTTATTACTTATAAAAAACAATATTAGGAAGAACAAGATGCCCGGCGGGCGGGCGGCTCGCTGCCGGACGATAACACACACAGGTACAGTACATTACCTTCTCTGAAATTAATTATATAAAGCAAGCCCATAAACTACCCAAGCAAATTGCGTTATGTTATTTGTCACGCTGTGTTATGAAATCATGGTCGCCAGAAATATTCCTAAATATAAAGTTGCAGGAATCTCGGAAGACCTAACTTATAATATAGCTACTAAGTTTGGTTGGTGATAGGACTTTTTGCAAGTCCGCCTGGCTAGCTACCACATCTACCGTAAGTCTGAAGCCATAACAATGTTTTCAGCATTGTTGTGTTCCGGCAGTTAGAGATAGTTCACTTGTGGTCGAGTTAATTTTTTCCAATATTTTTCTATTTAAAATTTACCATAAGTTAGAGATAAGATAGCAAGTTCGTCATGGATTAAGGATTCAGGGAGAGGCTCGCTTCCATCTTCAGCCTTATCAATACTTAACATCAGGTATGATGAAGGCTAAGAGTCTCCCCGTTGTTCATTAAAAAAAACTATAACTACATATACGTAATCTTAAGCCGCGTAATGTCTGGAAAACAACAAAACCAGTTTTACTGTACAATTAAAAATGTTGGTTTAACAAAACCAGTAGGTTTTACTTTTCAAATATAAATGTTGCGAACTGGGGCCTTACCATCAATTCTATTCGTTTTTTTTTGTAATTTATAGGTTGTGAGAGTAGCATGCTGCCATACGGCGCCTATTAGTAACCTAACCTAACCTAACCTAAAATGAATCGCATTCCTGATCATGCGAGAGCGCATGTTTGCGAGAGCTTGCGAACTTTAACGCTAATTTGAAAGTAAACGCGAGGAACAAAAAAGCCAAAATGTCTATAACATAAAAATTAAAAAGCAAAAAATAAGCCTTTTGGAGTTGGTGTCAGCCAAGGCATTCTATTTTGAGCCTATTCTTTTATTTTTCTTGCCTTGGCTGCACCGAGTCCAAAAGGCTTATTTTTTGCTTTTTAGATTTTGTAGTAGATTTTTAAACGTAGTTTTTTACTTTTTAGTGTCTGTAATAGGTTGTTTTTCTAAATTACAAAAAGATTTTTTCTAGATTAGATTAGGTTTCATGTACATTATAAACAAAAGTATCGTGAAATTACATCGCCCAGATTAACAAAAATGGTTATAAAATTTAAACTTCTTGGCGAAACTGAACAAAATTTTTATGAGACCAAATGGCAACTATTCTGCCTCGTGCAAAAAAAGAGTCACGTAAATCAGATCAGAAATTTCGGCGTAATCGGTGTACATGCACATGCATTAAAGAAAAGTAAAATAAAACATACCAACCGAATTGAGAACCTCCGCCTTTTTTGGAAGTCGGTTAAAAAACATGTTCGTTAACGAAACGCTTTAAAAATTGGTGTTCTTAAACTAAATGTAAGCTCTAAAGTCATTACTAACATTGTGTAGTTTAGAGTGAATGCGGTTTCCGAAAACAGAAAGCAAAGGATTTCTAAATATCTTTTTGGAATTTCAACGTCCTTTTGTAATGTAACATGTAATATCGTAAAGGACAAGGCTTATGACTATTCTTACAATACGTCCAAGTGAAACTAACATGATTTTGGCTTTATGCCACATACCGAGAATTAGCTTTTCATGCGCTTTTATTGTAGGCTCATCTTATTTCCACCGTTGGTTGCTATTGTTGCTATGCCTTATGATAACAACTTATGATTAATTCAGTTTTGAATTATTTTGTGAAAAGAGGGTTCAAAATTAGGTATGGCACTACCTAGTACTTAAAATGGTGCACAACTATATCGAGTTCATTTTGTTATGCTGTAGTTTTGTTATTTTGAAAACTTCACAAAGGTCGTGGGTTCGAGTCCCATCTGAGAATTCACTTTTGGCCTATTTGATTTTTCCCAATATTTTTCTATTTAAAATTTCTCATATGTATAAAAATAACATTGCAAAAGAAAAAAAATAAAAAATCATGAAAAAGAACTTCACAATGTTTTGAAACGTGCGTAGTATTAATTAAACTCATAGCTTTGGCATTGAAATTATATTAGAAAATTGTTACTGTAGTTGACCATGTTTCGTCGCAAATAGTTTTCTATTAATGTTTGCATTTTTTCCTGGGAAACGTGCTAATATCTTTGAATTCTCGTAAATACAAAATGAGCAGTGATTGTTCTAGTCATTAAAAGGAAGATATTTTTTGTAAGAAAACCAAAATTATTTTCTTGGTTAGCAGTCCTGAATAGCGATGAGATAACGATACACAATGGGCACTGGGCACTCAGCAAACAGATAACAATGTTTTGTGAGCCTATAACGAGTTCGTATTAATCATCTTTTCAGAAAAACGGGGAAGTAAGTAAGTGAAATTTATTACTTATTTTCTCATATACGAAGTGAAGATTGTTACATTGAAATTATTTACCAATTAAATATTATCTTCCTGTGGGTCTTAAGTTTTGGCGCGCACTGTTCATTGAAATAAAACTACTTTTACGGATATCAAACGCGCTATATTTCACGAACTAGGCTGTAATTGTCCGTATAATTAGGTTTTTTAGAGGTTTTTGATTCAGGGATACCGATTAAACGTCCATTCGTACGCTACGTGACCTTGGATTCCCGAGTTACTACGTACTTTGGACTCAAGATCCTTCCGAACTGTACCTTGTCTATGCTTTTTGTACCCCAATATCATAATTATCCTGTCTATAGTACCCCTGGCCCGGTGCCCAAATGATGGCAATAGGCTTGCCCCTTGATATCTGGTGAATCGTGGGTGTCTGCTACCCCTTCAAGATGTTTTTCGACAGATAATGTAACAAAGTAGACACAATGAGTTGAACAAGTCATAGCTCTACGCTATTTTCACAAATTCATGGTCATTACTGACATTCGTAGATAAGCAGGAAGATATTCATGAACTAACCACTTAAGTAGATGTTGTTTTCTCGTCATAGCAAGTTCAGTCGTTACCTTTTGGCATAACGAACCGGAATAATAACTGTTATTGTCATTCTTGTTGACTTCAAGTCCGCTTTAAATAATACGGTGCTAACAAAAGTATTATAATTGTAAAGACAGTTTCGCAAACTTAGACTAGAATAATAATTATCTATAACGTATGGAATAAAACAACTTTTAAGAAAACAAAAAACTTAAAAAAACCCTTTTATATAAGTACCACAAAATATCGGGTAATAAACAGTATGCACTGAAACCCATAAAAGTTGTTTTATTGCACTGATCTATGCGCGAATAAATTTAAGATGTGCTTATCTATAAGTAACATTATCTTTATCACTACCATGTTTTGATGAAATATTAGGTCTTTGTCTTTTTCTACCAATAAACTGAAAATTCCAAAGAGTCCATCAACTTGTGCTTCTCTAAATAAAAATTATGGATTGAGAAAACTCGCTATTTACTTTGCTTTTGACACATTAATTTAAGACGTGCTTATAAACTTTTAATGTTGGTTGAGTTTTCTGAGTGTTTTTGAGGAATAATGTTATTTATATATTTGCCTTGTTGCTTAAACGTGCTTTTGTTTATTTGATATGTTACACTTATGCTTATCATGTGCCTGATGTCACCACTGTGCTCAGCAGAATATCAGTGCAGCAGGCCTACCCGTCTGCTACGTGTACTGAGCTGAGCACAGTTCTGACGCTGCACGTCTTTGTTGTATGTACATTGTATGTTGTCGATTGTCGTGCAGTGTCAAAATAAATGATTTTTCTTTGTTTTTTTTTATTATTCTTGTTATCTTATAGTACTAGTACTCAAGAGGCATTTTTTTATTTCAGAGACCGCTGCTACAATATTACAAAATAAATAGAATTGAGTTTGACATTCTACTAAAGCATTTATAGTTGTTAAAGAGAATGCTTTACTTATTCGTTCGACTCTATAACCCTGAAATAACGTGGCTTTTAAAATAAATCTTCAATACGCTCCTGACATAACACAATAGTATGATTACAATACCGTAAACAGACTTTGAGAATACTCCACTATTCTCGACATTCTGCCTCACGGTAAGATAGCCGGGAATTCTAAACATTAACTACCAACAATGAACAAGAAAATCCCTGTGTATTTGTTATGATGAAACGCTAATGTAATGACATTTTTTTTTTCATTAACGACGGTGAGAGCCTTCATCATACCTGATGTTAAGTAATGATAAGGCTGAATATGGAAGCGATCCTCTTCCGGAATCCTCAGTCACTGAGAAACTGGCTATCTAATCTTTAACTGCCAGAACACAACAATGCTGAAAACATTGTTGTTATGGCATCAGACTTAGATAAGATGGTGGTAGCGAGCCAGGCGGACTAACAACAAGTCCTACCACCAACCGAAGGATTACTCTTGAAGGGATACCTTAAAATTAGATTTAATGTCAATAATTAATACAAATTGACGTTGATTCGATCTTGATTGGCGCTAAAATTTATTTGAAGAGTACTTGAAATTAGTTACTTAAGTAATTTTATTTACTTAAGTAACTAATTTCAAGTATTAATTTTTAGTTTAATTACTTGTTTTAAGTCATAATTACTGACGTTAGACAATAATTCAATCTCGATCTCAATGTGATCGCGTCAAGTGTAAGGGGGCAGGTCGTCAAACATTGTCTAGTTGCCGCGCGCAGTTTCACCTGCGTGGTTTCAGTTTCTAGGGAAATATCGGGATAAATTATATAAGTAAATTACTATGTTATAATTCAGGCCACAGATAACCTGTGTGCCAAATTTCATCCAAACCCGTTCAATCGTTCTAGCGTTTGAGTTAAATACCTACATCTAAACTTTCATATTTAATAATAATAGGATTTATTTACTTTTATTCTTAAATGCCTCGATGTATAGGAAGAGAAATTATAGGCGTAGTATTCGTGTAGTTCTCGCGCCTTCGTCATCACAAATTCGACTTTTTTTGGAGCGAAAAATCTATATTTAAAACTCACTGAAATCAATGTTCAACATTATAGGATTGTCAAAGATCATTGAAACTAAAGTATTTTGACCGTAGAATCTGAAGATTTTACTTACATTTTCAATTTTCAATCTTTGACTCTAGTTTAAATAGATTTACGTTGGGTTTCAATAACCTATCCACAGTAAGAGATAGGCTTACTAGAGCTTTGTTGCCTAGATATCTTTGTTAATCAGCCGAAAATAACCCAAAATAACAGCGGTTGCTAAGTAACGTAACCAAGATAGGCTTATCTCTTGTTAGGGATAGATTATTGAAACCGGCCGTTAAAAGAGGTATAAGAAATTGTATCAAATAATTATTTCCTATTTTTTATGTAAAATCTGGGTAGTATTTGTTTTACTTTATTTTATTGCTGTGCAATTGCATGTTTTTTTCTCAAATAGTTTTTTTAGGTATTTCATTAGTTAATTCATTCCGCTTTTGCCATCATTAAAGTAGGAATGTTTTTATGTGTTTGTTTTTTTTTTGATGGTGTTATTTATTTTTGTAATCAAATTAAGTTTTATTGTTTAATTTTATTAATATTATTTCTAATTTTAATCTTCACGCTGCATAATATAACCTAATAGTATGTACATAATTAAGGGTTTCAACCTAGTCCTTGTAACTGTTTTAACTATTTAATGTTTATTTATCTTTTGGCTGTAACCTGTTTTGTACATTAAATAAATAAATAATAAAAAAAAGGAATTATGGTTTAAAAAATGTCGAATACTTACGACATATCTCAGCGCGAGAATTGCCTCCTGGTCTATATTGGTCTGGACACGAGTAATATGGAACGACAGATTTATCCCAATTAAGGCTGGGTGTCTGATCTGAACGTGACATTATGTAAGTGAAGGGAATTAACACGACATACGTCAGAGGAGATATCTAAATGATAAGTAATGCGAGTTTATTACGTTTATTAGGGTGTTCTAAGTTGAGATAAATTTTATGGTAGGTCCCTGTTTCTACAGTTGATATACCTATATCATACTTTGATATACACAAGTGTTTGTAACAGCCAAGACTGAATAAATGCTTTTGAGTTTGGGTTTATATTTGTCACTTGTCACAGTACTTTTTCAAAAAAACTCTAGGTGAAGGAAGTAGAAAATTTTCAAAAACTTTCTTTAAGTTTGTATATTTTTTATGATAATAATCTATACTATCTATAATTATAAATATTATATAAAAAGGAAAGATTTGATTGTTTGTTTGTTTGCATTGAATAGGCTCTGAAACTACTGATCGGATTTGGATGGAATTTGGTACACAGATAGTATATAGTCCGATTATGATACTTATGGGCCTGCATTGAAGAACAATCATTACCTACAATCAGGCTGAAAAAGTGTCATAAAAAATATAATGTACCTAAAGATAGTTTTTTCCTATACCTATCTATGGTTACATGCATTACCTACACACGCAATAGTTGCTAAATTATCTGTCATAAAACTGGATTATATATTGATCCGAAAATTAGTATCTGCTACTACGCGGGGCACACATAATTTACGAGTAATATTATTGTTGTAATATTATAATGTTTGCTCTACATCTGTTTCTAGACAATTGCAATTTTTATTTCCTCAATTCAATATATCTCTGCCACGACGACATAGCGATGTCAAATAGATATAAATAATTGGTTGCATCAAGTCCTGGCGCGTCACTACGATCACGTCTCATCCATTTATTTGATCATTTCGACAGCGCTATTAACATTACAGTTTTATTAATGGGAACCTTTAGAAACTCTGGAAACTTAGAGTCGTTCAAAGAACACAGTGGGAATATCAAATCAAAATTATTGTTAGGAGAAATACAAAAGGTTTTACTTGTCTTAACCCGTAAAAAATAGGATTTGGATATGGGCTTCATTTGACAGTTGAAGCTCATAAAATTACCTTATATGGTAATTAAACTGTCCAATGAAGCCCATGTTTATATCCATATTTTATAGGTAGGGCAGTAGTCCCCTGTTGCGACGCAATTAGATTGTTGATCTAATACGAGTATTTATAATAAGTTTGTTTTTTTAGTAAGTTTTGTATTGTAGTACAGCCAGTTTTACACACCAGCCAGTAGTACACTTTACAGATTGCCATTGAGAGAACCGTTTTATTAAACCTGACAAGCTGTTGACTATACTATACATTTTCAAATAAAATCGCTATAACTCACGCTTGAATGAAACAAACGATCTAGTTGAATTGTATCACTCTGAAACACTTAACCTTTTTTTAAAACTAGTCTTTATACTTCTATATTCTTTATTTATTATATATAAAATACATAAAGATCCACTGTAGGTTTAATATATTAAGTTCGAAATTATCATCTATGAGAGTATTCTCCTACGGTATAAACAATTCTAGCGAACAATCATTAAGGAATAAGAAGAAGGAACGAATCGATTTTCCAACATCCTTCAAGAGATCAGTAACAATCTTTGATACAATAACTTTCCGACGAAATGAAAGTTGTAATTAATTCTCACTGAAGAAGAAGAAGTCGAAAAGCTACCTTTATATCTATTGAAACTTTTTAATGATTCCAACTTCTACTACAGTATAGAAAAAGAAAAAAATTCTAAATTATATTGCACTGCGAATAGAAAATAGAAACGGTTTATTGTTCCTGAAGCTTAAAAATATGAGAAGACTAATCAAAAGCTTATATGATAGATACATTTGGTAAGAATGCTTTTAAAGTTAGATAACGTATTGCAAATAATGCTTTTTGTATAAATATGACAAATAAATCGAAATGTTTTACGCTTCTTAATGATTGGAAATTTGACGACCTGTTTGGCGCAGTAGTTCTTCATGAAACTTAACGTGGGCTAGATAATTGGTGTGTCGTATGCAATTATTTATTTATTTATTGGAACCAAATTTTTGTCACAAACAAAATGACACCAAATTATCTATAAGCTAATTGTCTAATTATTAAATACAGCACGCGTTGTAATAAACATTACAAGTGGTTCTATGTTAAAATATCTTGTTCAATATAGATAGTTTTTGTCTAGGGGTTCCGTAATGCACTAGGCTACCTCGAAATGCATTCGGTAACAGTTCTCCATGCATTGTTGACGATCATACGAGGTCAGGTTGGAACAATCAAAGGTGACCTTCTCATTCGTGACACGTACCCAAATCGATATAAACGTTCAAAACAATTATTATACTTATCATTTAAGTATTTATGATACAGTGGAAAAAGTTCGTTTAATAATTTAGCTTAGTCTGAAAATTTCAAAGCTCAAAAATGTACAAAGTTTGAGTTTTCATTCACTTTTTATAGTTTTCCACTGATTCTTCATAAAATTCTCGAATTTCCGATTTAGTGAGAGGAAAAGTTGTGTAAAGTTTTGACATGTATACATATATTAAAAAAAAATACCTTACTATTATTGCAATACTAAGTATTTCAACTTGGTATAAGAAAAAGCTTGAGTTCAATAAATTCCATTGCTGGCGATAAGTTTATTCTGAATTTGTTATTTTGTAAGTTGTTTTTACAGCCTCAATAAAAAAGAAATCAAACATAATTTGAATAAACGACTAAAACTGATTAATTAATAAATGTTCCAAGCAAATAAAGAAAAAAAACTTATTCTTTACATTGTTTTACTGTGTCAACAGATACAGTACAGCATTATCTTAGCTAATTTAAATTCTGACGAGTTGCGTACGGTCTCAAGGGGAAACTTCGGAAGTCAACACTTTCAGTAGTTATTTTAGTAAAGCTACCTATTTCCATTATAACTGTGAAATTCAATTACCTTGGGTAAGATAACTTATCTCATGAAATATACCGTTGGACATTGTTTCGATACCAACAATAATAGGTACCTACCTATTGGAGTGCGTGGCCTATATGTTTGTATGGGCCGTGTACTCCAGGTGAGCCCAACATTTCGAATCGCCCCTGCGCCTGGAGGCGAGGGATGCGTAAAAGCATTTCTCCTAGTATAAAAAAAAAAAAAAAGTTACCTACCTATTATTTTTGGTGTCAATATATGTCCCGTGGCTCGAACTTATAGCACGGGAAGTGGACCCCCTTGGTCCATAAAAAAAAACCCAAAGTCTGTCAAGCAATGATGACGATGATTGGACAGGACTTGGCTAGTATTTTAGTCGGTAGCAAATCCATTTCTTTGCTTGTTAGGTCTTTTTAAAATACCTTTGGTGCTGTCATGGGCGCGAGGATAGATTTCTACAAATTCTTTACTGACTGACAATTGCGGGCATGGCATTAAAAAATTGGTTATTTAGTGTCTCATTGAGTTTAAATATGTGAAGGACAGCAGATTATACACTTTCATCAATAATTTATACGATGAAAACGTAGCAGTATTGCTTGTGTATATTATATTGATTATCTATAGCCATCATCTTTTCTCCACTAAAAGTTATTACATTGCTAATGTTGGTTGAATCAGAACTATACGAATCGTTTGCAAATTTACTACTATAAATTAATATACTTTAATAACCTAAATAACCCAAAATTATAGAGTCATTGCTCTTTTCATGACGTCATCGGTTGACGCTCACACCTTTATAGTAAACATAAATCATGGCCAGCGTTTACTTTGAACTACAAAAATAATATTCTTGGCTAAGGAAACGTTTCGATATTTTAAGATTTCATTTGTGGAGCAATAGTTGTAATACCGATCGTTCTGATGTCTGGACGAATATGCTGGTTTAGCTAAACGATTATTGAAGTATGTGATTACATATGTAGGTGCTTAAAATGACGTCTACTAAAAATATTTATGAATTCAATAAGAATAGTTTTACCAAATATACTTGACTTTGAATTTTTGTTAATTTAATATAATACATACTTATTATGAATTTTAAAAGTTTTAGAGGCAAATTAGACCAAGGGGCAGCCTTTTAATATAATATAGAGAAAAACTTGATCGCTTAGCCAAGAACAAAACGACGAATAAGAAATAATGAAATTGCAAAAATCATTTAAAAAAAAATGTTACAATCAAATGTGTACACTCTTTAATTCTAAAGCTTTCAAATTCGGCAATGTCGTTAACGCAAGTTGTTTTTAATGTTTGTGCAGCTTATGATGGTGTAAGGGAATTAAATGTCTTATATGAGTAAAAGTATGGTTATATAAAAGTAAACATTGTTATGATTTTACACAATAAGTTTAATTAACTTGCTATGTTGGTTATTAGCTGCAGTATTACCGACTAAACCATTAGTTTTCTAATTTAGTACGATAATTAGTTTGATATTGGTTATATTTACTTTAATTTAACATTGATAAGTCTGGATATTGCTAGAGAAGGAAGTTAATTACGAACGATATATAACGACATGATTTACCAACAGTTATGGCTAAAGCTATAAGTTTAACCGCCTCTGTGGTCTAGTGGTACAACCACCGGTATCAGACCCAGGGGTCCCGGGTTCGATTCCCAGCGGGGGTACATATTTTATTCGGTTTGGTTGGTGGTAGGACTTGTTGTAAGCCCGCCTGGCTAGCTACCACCATCTTATCTTAGCCTGACGCCATAACAACAATGTTTACAGCATTGTTGTGTTCCGGCAGTTCGAGATAAGATAGCCAGTTCCTCAGTGGTTGATTATTCCGGGAGAGCCTCGCTTCCATCTTCTGCCTTATCAATACTTAACATCATGTATGATGAAGGCTAAGAGTCTCCCCGTCATTCATAAAAAAAAAGTTAGCTTAGTTTTAGACTTTTGTAGTGACTTAAAAAAATATTTGAAAGCTTGCTGACGATGGAAATACGATAATGCCAATTTTATTTAACTCCATGATGGAAAACTATCTATCTCTAAATGTTTTTAATTCGTAATAACATCCAGTCACCATTGACCCAATACAAATTAGTCTTTATCGGGGCACTTTCGTATAAGTAAACTTAATAACTGTTATGGAAAAGAGAAAAGCTAACATAATTTCTTTCTTATCTCAAACTTCTTGGGCAGGTGGTGTCTGAGGAAGTAGAGTGTTTGTAAGTCACGCACCGCTGATTGTATCACGGCTTTATTGTGAGGGACGTGGCATAGTCGTAACGGTTATCGAGGGCTCAAAGTGAGCGAGGTAAATTAAAATCTCTGTTATAATAACTTAGTAACAAAAGACAAGTAAAATATTCAAGGTGTTTGTAAAAAAATATAGGTATAAAAAGCAGGATATACGAGGAAGTAAGGCAATCATAATTGTGAAAATAGCAGCCGGTCGTGTCTATTTATTGGATTTCAATTGCTACACCGCTGACAAATTTTGGATACTATTTTAACTGATATTTCGATGAAAAGAAATTCCACGTGAAATTGTGAAAAGTATTAAGTACAATATAGATTTTTTTATATAAAATCTACAGTTAGAGATTTTATTAAATAAGGAGTCAAGGTAAGTAAAATAATGTGAGTTTGGCGTTACCATTTCTCATTGACTACGATGCTACGAATTTTTACTACGAAAGCTACGAGTGTTTTTCCGTTGAAGGTTGTTTGTGTGGTGGAGAAATCAAGTCAGAAATATTTCCGTTTTAAAATTTCTTTCGGCCTGTGTTTGGGTAATAACATATCATAAAAATGTAGGCTTACAACTATACATTTCATTATTAATATTTATATCAGATTTTTCGAAATTGTAAGTTAAAATATATTCGGATCATCCTTTTTCTGATTAAAAGATATCAAATCATCTAGTCTTATAAATACGACAAACATTTGTTGTTTTCAAATTAAATGTATCAGTATTCATAAGGCGACCTTATGGTTAGTAAGTACATACCATTATTCAATAAGTAAGATTGTCTTTTTCTTGTTACACTCGCCCACAGTCAATTAGACGACTAATCTCTTTGAGGCATTGAATGGAATTGATGACAAAAGACATTTGAGTCGGTGGACTGATTGACGCGTCTTTAAAAGTATTGAGTATTTCTTTTGATCGTCATTTACTTTAATTATGAAGTAGAGAGATTATTATACAAGAAGATTATTATAGGGACAGTTGGGGCTATTCCCAGTTGATCATTAGAGTTCTTTTTGGGATAGGTTTTCTCGGAAAATTATAAGGTTAAAGTAATAATTTATTATTCAATAAAATAGCTGTTAATGTCCTATTATTTGTGTTATAAACGTGTTATATATATCTATTACTTTTTTTTAATTTAATAGATATATAGATAACATTTGTATCACAAACAATAGCACATTAACAAGTATATAATATGAATAATAAATTACTTTCTTAACATTATTACTTTCCGAGAAAACGTTTCCTAAAAAAACGCTACTGGTCAACCAGGAAGTTCCACAATTGTACAATATTATGATTTTGGGATTACTTGTATTAAAGTGAATACTTCCTCTAAAAGAACAAAATATTTATTTCGATTGCCATTTAGAAAATTTATTTTTCACAAAAGGATAAGTAATAATTACTTATAGGAACAAGGTAATTATTACGAAAGAGGATTTAAGGGGTAAAATATGTATGATAAGGGATTTAAAATTGAAGATTAAAGTGATGCTTCATTGCTACAAGATTGCCTTATATTGTTACTCAGTCTGTACCTTTTCATTACTAAACCATTTAACCAATTCGGTAGGGGGTATGGGGTATTCCTCATAGGGAATGATAGTTTGAACTGAAATTTAAAAAAATACTAGTAAAAGTGGAAGAACTCACGAATGATCGCTAGTAATATTTTTTATAAATAAACAGGTTAATATTTTAACCTACTGCCTTTTAGAGGTAACTCTAATGGCGATATCAATCTAAATAAACGAAAATAGAGTAATTGTATAGCCAAATAACTGTTATTAAGTATAGTGTTTATTTATTGTCGTGTGATTCAATATTGTCGAATGATATGATTCAATTTATTATCATAGATATATGGACATTTAAGAAATATTTCCGATTCTCGATTGAATTCAGAAAATCACTCAAAAGTAAAAAAAAATATGTCAATTTCTTAATATCTCAACTAATATTTTGACTCATTATTATAAAGGAAATCTTTTTCAAATAATTTCGGGCAATAATATAACAACTTATATTTAAAAAGTTTACTTTTAAATGGACTCCTGTACAATTTTTGTCCAACTTTTGTTATTAAACTATCTCGTTTGCAAAGTTTGTATATTTAATTAGACAAATTTTATAATCAAAAGTTTCTTACTTTTATATCACATAAAAAAAATATTGTTGGAAAGGTTAAGGTTTTAATACAGGTACAATCGGGGAACTTCCCGGTTGACCAGTAGAGTTTTGAAAAACGTTTTCTCGACAGTACTAAAGTTTAAGAAATAATTTAATTTTTAAATAAAATAACTTTTAATATTATTTTATTTGTGATAAAAAGGTTTTCAATATATCCATATTTTTTTTAAAAAAGCTCCCTAAAAAAACTCTACTGATCAACCGGGAAGTCCCCGACTGTACTTTTTCACTATATCGTGTCGTGAGTCGTATCTCTCGCATTGTTAAAATCTTACCGTAACTTCTTCGAAAGTTGAGCACAATTTACAAAACTTACATTAGAGTTGCACTACCTAACAACAACAACAAATATTTTAATCCTTAACCTATTTTTTATTTCACTAATTAAATTATTTATGTACAATTATTGTCATTATTAAAATTATTTCAAAACCGCGTTTCGCACGCTCGTCCGAGCGCATCGCGTTACGGGCGGGAACTCAAATTTAGAATTCTAAAACTGTCACTGTCAAATTTCTTTGTTTCGTTTCTATCCAGCCAGAGTTTTGTGCATTATCGTCCGTGGAGTTTTTAGTAAGGAGGCGCGACGCTGCCCGCACGCGTACGTATCGCCGACTGAGCGTCTCGCAACCACAAATGCTCTTGGTCATTCCACTATCGATGATTTCAATCTTGATAATAGTCCGTAACAAAACGGGTCACGGCTCAACTTGAATCTGTTCGACCAACCCTTAGCGGGCAACAACGGTGAAAGGAATGCCTTTCTTTTTCAATGAAAAGTTTTTTGTGACTGGAAAAGTCACTAATATACGTCGTGGAGTAGATGGAGAGCAATATTAATATTTTCTTTCAATGCCATTCCATATTCGAATTAAGGTCAGTACGAGTCGGCTGTCCGGGGCCTTTGTATTTTAATCTATTTTAATACAAATTATTAGAACGAGTACTTAAGTGGTGTTTCGTACAATATTCCGCAAACATAAATTCATCGCAATTGAAATATTTTTATTCTTTAGATATTAATTATTATTTAAAAAGTGCGAATTTCGATACTTTTAAGAATTAAAACTTTATCATATTATATCCCCATATATTGTCATACTAAACTAAAATCAAATAAGTATAAAATCACTTTCTTAAGTTTTCTGAAAAAAGTTTGCTATTTAAAGACATTGTTATATTTATCCTGTAAATTATACATAAGCTATCTCATAGAATTATTTCAGATTTTTCTGTATGTAAACTTCGGAGATAAGGCCCCTCCTTATCTCCGAAGTTTATTACATAGGACGGTATTTGTATTTATTTATTAGAACAGTGTACTTACTGGCTTACAGTTTGCTCAAAACGCCAGCAAGTTAGGATAAGTGCATTATTATTCGTAGAATTATAGTAACAATCCAAAATAAATTAAAATTGCAGATTATACGAGTATATAAAAAATGTCAATAATTAATAGGTACAAAATTTACACAATTCTATTATTGTCAAAGAGGCGTATTATTTTCAATTTTCATCAAAAGTCGAAAACTATGCGGCCTTAAAAAAGGAAAAAAATGAGAATGTGCAATCATCGCTCTTTCATATGATACCACACATGCCCTAGTAGCCCCAATTTATTTTTTTAAGACCACCTTGTAGGCTATTGCGACAACAATATACATTTTTTTTTATTTCTCTCTTATTTGCAAAATAGTTGGGCAAAAGTCATCTAAAACTATCAATAAATTCAAGTTGATAGCATTAGTCGTTCTTGTTATAACCAGCTGCGACTGCGACAGACAGACTGAGTCGCACCATAAGGGTTCATTTTTATAATTTTGGTACGGAACCCTAAAAACGTACCTATATTGTGATATTTTTTTCGATTTAAAGAGTTTATCAAAGTAAACCTGTTTAATACAATGTTATTATGAAAACGGGATAACTTGTTTACAACGAAGTATTCACACAGAGTTTGCGACAATCCAAGGTATGTCGTGTCGTGTGGCCAGTGATCCTATTTTACAGCACTTTTACAACTTTGTTGTAAATTACAATGTGGAGATGCATCTTGTTACGTTTCGCAGAGTAAAGGTAAGGGAAAGGTACAGTCGGCCTATCACGGATAACTTTTGAGTAAGTATCGAGGAAGTAAAGTAAAAAAAATATGAGATATTGAGCAGCGATCCTACCGGACGTAAACGGAACTACATTTTCCTATATATATTTTTTGACATTACGTGCTCGATACTATTTCGACAGTTTTTCGGGCTAACCTTACTGTAATAAAACCTCACCATCATTAATTTGGAATAAAAAAATTACAATCTAAGAAAGTCCCGGTCGACCAGTAGAGTTTTGTTCGAGCAACGTGTTTTCGAAAAGTATATAATAGGTTAAAGCAAATGGATTTTTTTTTTCGAATGAAATATTTATGTATTAATTTTCTATTATTTGTGATAAGTATCAGTAATAGCAAGATTCGCATGCAAATTGCGGTGTTAGACAAAAGAATCACATGCGAACCTTACGATTCCGTATGCGAATGTCATTCGAGTGATTCGACTGACACGGCCCCAGCTATTTTTCTGTAAATCTATTACTTTTTGAAACAACACTACCTTAAAAAAAACTATTATAGTCGGATTTTTTATTTAGTAGTGTAACATGTTTGACAGGTGCCAATTTTGTAAAACAAATGCTGCCTTTTCATGTAGCTATAATATTTATATTGAATTTGTGTAAGTGCATGGAATTAATATTTAGGTACTGAAGTGGAACTAGATCTGAGCAAATCATTTCGAAAAACAATTTAGAGCAGGATTGATTTTACACCTGTCAAATGGATTTTATATTCAGTAGAGTATACTGAATAAAAAACCAACTATAGTCGAACGGCAAGTTCCTTGATAGTACGTGATAGGACAAATCAGCGTGATTCCAGAAATAGCTCGTCATTCAGTGAGGATTAGGAGGGGACGTCTACGACGAGGCAGAGGCAGGTATTTCATCAATTGCCTGCCACTCACGCGCGAGGAAATAGTTCTAGATCTTTGATGGTGAATTATAAAGTTTTTATGTTTACCTATATAATACAAAAAATTTCTTTATTATAATATTGTACACTATGGAGTGTTATGACAAACAATATTTTAACAATTACCTTAATTAGTTACGTAAACTTTTAGTCTATCTATATTTTTCTATTCAATCTGAAATGATTTTCGCACGTGTATTATTAAATATAAATAAATATTTCCATACAATCACACCAATTATCTAGCCCACGTTAAGTATCATGAAGAACTTGTGTTATGGATACTAGATAACGGATAAACATACTTATATACTTTTTTTTTTTAGTAAATACATACATAATATACATATTAAACACCCAGACCAAGACAAATAGACATGTTCATGCACACAAATATTTGTCTTGTCCGGGGATCGAACCCGGGACCTCTGGCGCAGAAGGTGGGGTTAGTACCCCTGCGCCAAACAGGTCGTCAACAGGTTATTGAATGATATAAGACAGAAAACTTTAAAAATAATCACAATACGAGTATCCTACATACATACGAGCAGATATATTTAATATTTTTTTCCCATACCAATTAACCTAGCCCCAAAGTAAGCACTGTCAGGCTTGTGTTATGGGATACTAGGGTAACGGAAATAAATACATATAATTATACATATATAAGTAATTATGTTTAGAAA
This sequence comes from Chrysoteuchia culmella, assembly GCA_910589605.1. Lineage (NCBI taxonomy): Eukaryota > Metazoa > Arthropoda > Insecta > Lepidoptera > Crambidae > Chrysoteuchia > Chrysoteuchia culmella. The sequence continues at coordinate 18,899,791 of OU342653.1, forward strand.
TATATATAAATATCCATGACTCAGGTTCTAATGCTCGTATTTATCATACAAACATTTGCCCCCACCGGGATTCGAACACAGGACCTCAGAATAGGCGAAACGTTGAAACCGGTGTACGTACCACTCTACCACGGAGGTCGTCAAAAATATAACAGATTTGTCATTTTGACCCCGCTAATACATATAAAAGTTGACGTTGAATGCAAATGTGCAAATATATTAGTTACAACAACACACCTTTATTATAATTTACTAACAAGAAACTTACAATTTTATATCATTATTTCTAAATTCCGACACCTTCCCATAATCAACCACTATCCCTTGGGCTCATACAAAATTCCCGAGGAAGGATTCGGTAATTAGATAAAGGGTGTGACTTATTAGAGTAATTTCTTAGATGTGTAATATAGTTATCTCGTTCCGAACTAAGCGGTACCCACATATTTCTGCCTGAAAGGTAAGGTACTCAGTTGCAAATTTCAGGAATACTTAATGATATTATCTGTACAGATTAGTGGAAAGATATCTACAAGTATGTGTAATCAGTTTTTTTTATACACCTATTATATTGAGCACCTATTATAGTCAAACACAGATGACTTGCGATTGTAGCGGTTATGGGACTTAAGTTATCATCGGTCACGTGATGGGTGTCCAAAAATTGGTTAACTCGAGGGTTTTTTGTCAATACTAAAAAAAATACAAGGATATCGGGAGCGGTCCTACTGGTACCTAACTTTTCTATTCTGTTTTAGGGTGGCATTAAACCATAACTTCTCAGAGGCGGCAGCGGATTGACTAAACTATCGGGATGGCTGATTTAGTATCAACAGCGTGTAGATCACTACTGGGATGGAGCCAGTCTGCCTGTATGACGTTGGTGCGTTTAGTAGGTACAGCCGTTGAAAAAAAACAACGGGTTGCACTCCGGGAGTGCCGGCAGAAGTGAAAACCGCTTAAAATAATAACAAATAATAAAAACTTTGAAATAATTAATTTTATTACAAATACAAACATACAAATAGTTATTTATGAATAATGAATCTACAATATAAACGCCATCTGGTACCGTAGTATGAAACTCTAATTCTCTCTCAGGGCGAACGCTAAAACTCGCGCGGGCGCACGCTCGCGTGTCTATAATGAAAAATAGTATGAGCAGCGCAGGCGCGTGCGTCGGAGCGCGGGCGCGGGCGACGGATTGTCACACGCGCGGCGGGCGGCGGGCACACGGCGCGGGCGCACGCGACGGCCGTCCGCTCAAGGGTTTGTTTCTACAAATCAGTCGAGCGCCGCTAGATGCCACGGTCACACGCGTCGGAGGCTAGGTACAACCATGAACATCGATACAGAGCGTCTAATAATTGAGGTGTAATTTCAGCCAGTCTTATGGGATGGCGAATGAATTATATAAAGATAGAAATGCCCGTCAAGAAGCATAGCTTGAAGTTTATATATCGTGGACTTTGATATTTGAGTCTTCGCCTTCAAGTATTGTTCTAATTTTGAAAATAATTCATCATATGTCCTTGTACTTGATTTTAAATATTTGTAAAATTGTTTTTCATTGTCCCTCAATTCTCCGCTGAGTAGCCTGTTTGTCACGAACGGGTTAGGCAGTCGACGTTGTTTGCGTTGACGTCTTTTTGCCAAATAATAAATTAGCAAATAATCCATGGTAATCTACTCAACACAACTGTACACGCTCGAGATCAAAATTATACTAGCAGCGCTAAATGAGACGGGCGCTCGCGACGGATACCCGCTCGCGGATTCGTGGCCCGCGGCGGACTTCCGACGCGTGCACCCGCGTCCGCATCCGCCCGTGTTTTAGCGTTCGCCCTCAAGGCACCAACTCAATGTCATCAAGTATCAAAAACTTAGTGGCAACTATATCTAGATGAAATTAAAACTGACCTGGCATCAATATGAAAGTTGGTAGTATTGAGAGATCTTTATATAATAGTTTTAATTAACTAATATACCTGTAGATCTTTCAAGTATGAGGCTTTATGTAATTTGAAATACTTAGGTCAACGGTAAATGGTCTTACGAATTTTCAATCAGGGTCACGTACCCTGACGCGACTTTAACATTTTTTACCTATCCCAAAAATTTTAAACTGATGTGCACAACGCCGCTAAAGAAGTTTTCACTTCAAAAACGTGCAGGCAGACCGGCTCTATCCCATTCATACTCGTATAAGTGATCTACACGCTGTTGATACTTAATCAGCCATCCTAACGATAGTTCAGTCAATCCGTTGTGCTTATTACATTCGTAGGTACTAATTATTGATGAAGCTAATTACCCAGCTCTAGATATTTGGTGAACAAATAAATATAAGTTAAAACAGATTCAAATTTAAAAGATAAAAATAGCACCACGAAAATTCCTGAATTGGTTTCAAGTTAGAAGCTGGTTTAGGGACGGAATGCTGAAAGGATGGCATGCGGAGCTTCGGAGTTTTTCACTTCGTTTATTAAACGAAATTTTTAGTCCAAGGATAGTTTACCAGCGCGTGATTGCAATGCCATGATGTGACCTTGTGCCCCGAATGCATACTATCCACTCGATCGGACAACACGATTTTTTTATTTTATGCTACTTAACCTAACCTAACCACGAAATAATCTGAAAATTACATTTTCTATTTATTTGATAAAATTAGGCGTTACTTGGCGGAAATCCATATTTTAGTAGAAAACGAAAAATATGTTGCATAATTCCGCAAGAAAAACTTACATGCAAGATCCGCCCGCAAATAAATGCAGATGCAACACAGTGACACACCTTTCACCTTCACCGACTACTCTACACGTGTTTCGCCCCACACTCGGAGCATCCTCAGGAGTTGTTAGACCGTGCTATACCAACACCGATGGTGCTGGTAACTCCTGCATTTATTTGCGGGCGGGCGGGCGGTGCATCTAGCATGTTTTCGTTTTCTACTAATTTTCTGTTTTTACCGTTCACTAGGGCGCGGACCAAACTTGAGGAATGAGAGAGAGAAAGAGAAATATTTTATTAGCACGAAAGGCCACATTATACAATTACAGACAACATAGATGACAACGATAAAAAACAAAAAGAAGTATATAAATAACACATTAAAAATTAAGTTTGGGTTGTACTATTAAGTATTCTGTGGTTTGGGTAAATAAGCTTCAGCATGACATAATTATGCATCTTGCGTTTGTATTAAAAAATCATATTAAAAACTTTTTCAATTTTCCATACCCTTTCATCAAATCCCACGTAAAACAATGAAGTGGCGAGCGTAATGATGCCTTTACAACGTTATTTTACATTTAACCAGAATCATTTTTAGAATTCATCATTACCATCATAACTTACTGTATGAAAGCAACCCAGAAGTGGCGGTAAAACAGCTGTAAAAAACATACAAAATTCATACTTATGATGAATTTTAAATAGAAAAATATTGGAAAAAAACACAGCTCGGCCACAAGTGAATTCTCAGATGGGACTCGCACCCACGACCTTTGGAAATCCGGTCCAATGCTCTAAGCACTGAGCTACCGAGACTTCTCAACCAAAGGTAAAAAAGCATTGAAAAAGGCAAATATCATTAAAAAAAACTCTGTTTTATGGAATGTTGTGGGCCAGTATAGTGCTTAACTAGTAGCCGCCCGCGGTTTCACACGCGTTGTGCCCTTTCCCGTAGGAATATCGGGTTAAAAAGTAGCCGATAAAAGATAGCGGATTAAAACATATTTAATTTATCGGTGTGCAAAATTTCATCCAAATCGGTTCAGTAGTTTTCAGTGAAAGAGCAAAAAACAAACAAATAAACTGACATACTTTCGCATTTATAATATTAGTAGGAAGTAGAATAAAAAGACAATTTCAACGTCAAGTTTTCTGTCCCACAAACAACTCCCGGATATGTGTTTTTTTTATGTCATATAGACTTTCCGGCATCATTGCTATTTTATTATAAGTATGAATATAATTTTTCCCAAAATCGGAAAAAGTTCTGATTGCTTCTATTGTGGCGTTAACAGCATTAGCAATTTAATTGAGAAAGTTCTCGACAAAGAAAATCCTGATTGACGTAACGTACCTATAAAAATAAGTAAAATTGAATTAATCTCTTATTACACCAATTTCAATATCGTATTGTATCTCATTACGTGCTTGTGCGTTATTGTAATGTAAAACGCACGGTTTATCAAGATGCTCCGTCTAAAACGAACGGTACTTCTTTAAATCTTAGCAAAGAGTTTTTATGTCAGAAAAGAGGTCAACATTTTATGAATAAAATTAACTTTGGAAGATAAAATATAATAAATAAACACTTAACTTTTTAATTTAATTCATTTTGACAATACATTACAACTATTTACCTGTAACAAAAACACAAAAAAATATTCGTGAAAGTCCTAGTTTTACCTATTTCCTCGAAAAAATAAAACGTCGTATGACATACGTGCGCTTTGGTAATTACAGCCTCTGCTTTCTTCTAGCAATATCGCGTCGGCTGTAATTTTCAACATACCGGACTGATATCATAATGTCTATCATAATTACTATGTCAGTTCAAATTATTAGTAAGATAACCCTGCTAAGTCAGACACAAGTAAGTTCGTGATGAGTATGATATCGTGATATGTAAGTATTTTGTCGAACCCTAGAAAAGGTTATTTTAATTAGGTTGAGGGACTTTCTGTCATATTCCCGGAAGATAATTATGTTTCTTTTAATTATATTTAATAAAATACATCATATCAGAGATACAAGAAGTGCTTTGTCTGTCGTAATTAGAACTACAATGAATTTATAAGATCGAGTCCCACATTTAATTTGAGAATAACGCTGTAATGCAATAGTCATCAAAAGATGATTTTGCAATTTGATTATTTATAAAATTGTATTTTCTGTAATATTATAATAATAAAAATATCTAATATTCTATTTATAGTTCTTGGAAATCATAAATTATGTTAAATGCTTATTTTTGCATTGCGTAAATCAAGATAATGTTAAGTAATTTATAGAAACAAAAACACAATTCACAAAATTTTGCAACTTTCACAAAAACGAAAGATCTGCTATTTTGCGCCATCTACGGCATCATTGAGAAAAACTTAATGGACTTCCCCGACCAAAGCGGCGGTTTCTAACACCATCTAGCGGAAAAATCGGAAAACTCGGTAAAACTTGCTGAAAACGCGGGGAAAGTGGCCTTTCATTAAGTTTCCTTCGGTGGCGTCGCTGAAGATGGCTCTCGACATAACTGAGCATTGCAGATATTTTACAAGTACTATGAAATTCATGAGTTTTGTGAGAATGTTTCAGTAGAAGAATACTATATATAACTTAAAAATTTTGCAAAAACTCTTTCTAATTTGGTCTTTTGTGGAAAGGGATGAAAATAGTAATAGTAATAGAAATTGTGAAAATTATCAAAATCACAAAATTTTGCAAGAGTAGTCATTTTTGTAAAATTTTGCAGTAATATGAATTAGTTGCTTAAATTTTTTCGCATTCAAGTTCAACAATCACTATCACTATGTGAATATCAAGAAATCTAGAAATCTTTTCAGGTAGTTTCTTTAAAGCACGAATTTTGTACGTTTTGAAATTACCTACTTGGAACAAGAAAAACTTAAAAAGTACATGAAACTCTACTCAACGACAAAAACCATCTAGCAACCGAAGAAACACCAAAAGTAGATATTTCTAAACATTAAATCTGCCAGAGTTCGGAGCGACCATAATTTTGTATTGTTTTATGTTCATGATGCTCAAAAAGCCGGAGGCAAATCTCTTTTAACTTCACGACACGACACAAACTGACGTTGACAGGCCTAGATTAAATCCCACGTATTATGAAATGACTAAACCGAGTAAAACAGACCACTGACTTCATTTAAAGGAGAAAAACCAAACTTTTACCCTATTTAGGTTAACATAATTATTATCATAGTGATTATGCACATTTTTCTTCATTTAGTACGATATATTACATATAATATGTAATATTTTTTGGAAATGTAAAGTTTCAAAATGACACTTTATAGTTGAAAATCAAGCCAAGAAAGTCAAAGAAAACCTAAACTTATAATAATTATATTTTCCTTTTGACTTTTAAGTATACATATATTTTTTTTTAAGTGAAAACTTCTTTAGCGTCGCGGCGTTGTGCACATCAGAGTTTTAAATTTTTGGGATGGGTAAAAAATGTTAAAGTCGCGTCAAGACACGTGACCCTGATCGAAAATTCGTAAGACTGAGGGAGAGTAGAGCGCCGGCGCGGCGCAGCGTAGTAGAGGAAGTAATATCCCCCTCTCTTTCTTCCGCGCGGCGAAAATGTATGCCTGCTCCTGCTGTTTCGTTAAAGCGGTTTTCACTTCTGCCGGCACTCCCAGAGTGCAACCCGTTGTTTTTTTGTTTGTTTCAAAGTGCTTACCGCTCTACTTTCGTTGACATTTGACATTGTGTAAAAAAAATACTGGTAAAGAGACTTAAAATTAGAACTACAAAAAATCTTCATGGAAATAGAAACAGAAAGCAATTTGTTTGAAGCCTAAAAAATATCCTTGCAAATGCCTCTCCTCTCCTTGCCTCAACCGCCGCAGCCGATTTGGTTAAATATTGAGATTCAATTCAATTCAATTCATTTATTCCATTTAACAATAAAATTGTGTAGGAAATACACGGATGGGTATAAAACTTAAACGTAGGTAACTAATAATTATTAACAAAGAAAATTAATTAAAATCATAAAAAATCAACATGTCAAAATTCAACCACATTAAATTCATAAATTCTAATTTCAACCATTATAAATCTATAGCAATAAGAAAAAATATAATGAGACACTAGTATACTACAAATAAAAAAAAAATACAAACATTGATTTCTAGTGAATTGTAACTGATGAGGATCGCGTGCATAGGAAGTTGAACACGACATGTAGAGAAAAAGTAAGTTAATTTATTCGCGTGCAGCTTTTCTTTTAATTTATTTCACTTTAAGTTTCGTCTTTATTTTCTTTTGCAGACATAAATTAACTTATTTACAACTATTGTGATTTTGCAAAAAAAAAAACCTATTTTCATACTTTTATAAAAATCTTCTTTCCTTCCCTACCTCAAAACAGTATTATGTGTAACTATCATATAATTCGGTATCATATTTTAAGTAAAGAATCAAAGTTATAAGTTAATAATCTTCTTTCCTTCCCTACCTCAAAACAGTATTATGTGTAACTATCATATAATTCGGTATCATATTTTAAGTAAAGAATCAAAGTTATAAGTTAATAATCTTCTTTCCTTCCCTACCTCAAAACAGTATTATGTGTAACTATCATATAATTCGGTATCATATTTTAAGTAAAGAATCAAAGTTATAAGTTAATAAGCAAAGTCAACCTTTTAATTTTAAAGTAATATATATTTTATCAGAATAGTCTTCCATGCACCGGTAAATGTATTTTCTCTAACTGTATTCACTCGTGTGTGAGAATTTTTAAAATAAATAAATAAGTTTTTGCCATATAAAAAAATAACATTTTCAATTGTATTGGGTTCACGAACTGTTTAGCTATTTCAACATCAGCTGATAGGTCAGGATGGCCGAGCGGTCTAAGGCGCTGCGTTCAGGTCGCAGTCCACTTCTGTGGGCGTGGGTTCGAATCCCACTTCTGACAAATTATTATTTTTGCATTTTTTTCCGTTCACTGACACAACATCGTACAATAAATTATTGCAGTAATAAAACAATAGATTTTTGCAGCGTCTTTTTTGATAAGCTCAACCAAGCAATGTATGAATTACAAGGAGCATAATAATAAGTCAGTTAAAATGACTATGATATAAGCAACTGTTAGGTAATTATGTGACCTCTGACCAATTATATAATCTGTCCACTGATATGGCAAGCACATGAATAGAAAGATAATTGTTATCTCTCTACTGTTTGCAGGTCTATTGAACACTATTGTTATGCCCTATGATAGCTGGCTCATTTGCCTATGATAATGGAAATTCTAGCAAAAATTTTATTATTTTGTAACTGTTTTATACTTTACAACACCATTTCCCTGGCACATTTTTGATAGAGAGAAATTGCCACTAGTATTTTTATTTACTAATCAGTTAAAGTGATATATCAAATTAAAACCTACGATCAAGTATGAATAATACCATTCAAATGAATTGTCCAACAGGAGTATTAATTTATTTTTTATTCAGAATCATTATCTCATGAAAGTATTTTCTTCGAACGGTGTTTTTACTGAAAAAAAATTGTTAAATACAGTAATTATTTTATTGTTAAACGAATGATAGTTCACAAGTTGTGTTTACGTATGTATAGGTACTTAATATTTGATAAACTTTCTTGCTATATAAAAACTAGTGCTATCGATAAGTTGGCAGTAGAATATATCTGACCTTCATTATGGTCAGAAGGGTACAGTAATTTTACTCATTTGAACATTTAAAAGTGATGATAACAGACCTATAACTTGTATTACTTCACACCGAATTTGCTGTTTTAAATAAACATGGTATTTAAGCGATTGCCCCGGTTTTCTGTGCTGTTACTGTTTGTCGGTCTGTCTGTGTGTGCTAATAAAATAACTATAGACTATGAAAATGATCCTGCTGTGACCAACCTTAGAAATTACCTTAGGATACCGACTGTTCATCCCAACATAAACTATGGTATGTTTTTTTTTTGTTTATTAATGCAAAATGAAAACCGACTTCAAAACACTAAATAGCGAAAAATAAACCTTTTGGAGTCGGTGCAAGCTAAGGCAAGAAAAATAAAATAATAGGACCGCAAAGTAGAAGTGCTTTGGCTGGCACCGACTCCAAAAGGTTTATTTTCGCTTTTTAGTGTTTTGAAATCGGTTTTAATTTTTTTTATAAAAAGTTTTTATTTCAGTTTTTAAAGGAAGATAATATCATGTCATCCAAGTAACAAATATGAAATGAAATATATAAAAATGCTCAAAACATAAAAAGTACTGGCTCAAACTAAACCAAATTTTTATGGGACCAATTGGCAACTATTCTGCATCGAACAAAAAAAGAATCACGGAAATCGGTTCAAAAATCTCGGCGTAATCGGTGTACATATATAAATAAAAAAAATATATAACAACCGAATTGAGAACCTCCTCCTTTTATGAAATCGGTTAATAAAAGTAGGTACTTATAGCTCTACAGTTGATGTTACAAGAAAAGCACAGAGGTAATGTCTCTGCTTTTCTTTTCTTTTCGCTTAATTCTTCAAACCTCGACGGCAAGAAAAATAAATATTAATAATAATAAATAAATAATTGCATACAATCACACCGATTATCTAGCCCATGTTAAGTTTCATGAAGAACTTGTGTTATGGATACTAGATAACGGATAAACTTACTTAAATACTTTTTTTTTGTGAAAACATACATTATATACATTTTAAACACCCAGACCAAAACAAAATGACATGTTCATGCACACAAATATTTGTCTTGTCCCGGGATCGATCCCGGGACCTGTGGCGCAGAAGGCGGGTTTAGTACCCCTGCGCCAAACAGGTAGTCAAAATACTCCGTATTTTACTTCTTCGTTATTATTAGCAATTTAACATTGAATCTCTTCTTCTATATGTATTACCTGCATACATGCATAAAAAAACAGTTATTAATATTACATACCGATCGAACATTCTTCCATTTATTTAAATTGCTTAAGTAATTATAAAAATAAAATTAATTAAGATGTTCAGATAGCAAGTTTATGAGGAAAGTTGGTAAATTAATTTGTAATATAGTTTAGTGAATCACATGATAACAGGTAATCGCGCCGTAGCATAGCATAAATGATTTATGAAAGTTAACCCATACATTTATATAATACCGGTGCAGATGTGTGAGCCGGTGGTGGTGTGCCCAAAAAGGCCGTACTGTGTACTACAGCTCATCAGCTGGTCATATTCATATAAGTGCATAATAGTTTAATGTAACTAATATCTAAATTTAATTGAACCAGATGAATGCCTCGCATATCTGCGCGGACAAGCAGCCGGCCTGGGTCTGCCGGTGCAGGTATTCGAACCGGTGCCGAAAAAGCCGGTACTGGTGATGACGTGGGAGGGCACCGAACCAAATCTCACCTCCATCCTTCTCAATTCGCATATGGACGTTGTTCCTGTGTTTGAGGTAAGGATTCATTATTTGCTACGGTGTCAGTCGTAACATAATAGATGTAAAGTTATGTGAAGATACAAAAAAATAAAGTGTCCATATTTTTTAAACTTCATCTTCTGTCGACACAAGTTATTGTTGTTGCTAACTACAAAATGTTACGAACTACAAAACTTTTTGCTTACTTATTTTTACAAATAGAGTACTACAAATAGAGTAGGTAAATCTATTTTATCAATCGTTTCTAAATGAACTCCTTACAAAGTATTGGACGTCTACACTTTCCTTTTTAGAACGGTCGTTCTGGTCCAAACTTATAATGATTTATCCCTATCAAATTGTCATCAAATATTCTTATCATCCCATTCTTCTGCAGAAAAGCTGGACATACCCTCCGTTTGAGGCTCGGCTCGTCGATGGCGTGGTGTACGGGCGCGGTGTGCAGGACATGAAGTCGGTGGGCATCCAATACATCGAAGCCATCAGGAGGCTCAAGGATAAAGGCATCCGACTCAAGAGAACCATCCATCTTAGTTTCGTTCCGGGTAATTGTGTTTACTAATTCTGACATCCAGATTTGCGATCAGCTGATGATTAAGTACATTGAGTTTCAATTTCTTCCAATCTATTTTCTAAATATTTTAATAGAAAGTAAGAAAAATTGTTTATTGGTTATTTTGCGTTGAGACACAGAGTAGGAGCATTACACAATTACACTAGAAAATAACCAACCAAATTGGTCGCTACTCAGGTATGGTACGACCTTACACAAAGTCACAGCTCTGGTCTTCCACATGCATGGCATAAAGATTATTATAGTTAAACACCTATAATTAGTAATTAAGCTGTATATAGCAAAAGTAAATAATTAATAAACATAATATTAAAGAAATGAGTATAATATCAAAATTGTGTTAAACTTAACATACTAGTGAAGGAAACAGTTGCACCATTATGATATCAATATAATCACCTATTGTGTCTCATTTAGCAAATTTTAAACATTTTGAAAAACTAGAACCAGTTACAACCACAACAAATACAGATGTACCATTATAGACTACCTGACGTCTGTTACACGGATCTCTCAGAGGTTATGCTAAACAAGCTGGAGCATCTGCAGAATATGTGCAGACGCTCCACATATTCTGCAGACGCTCCAGCTTGTTCAGCATAACCTCTGAGAGAAGAGAAAGGAACAAAATGTACGTACTAAGAAGATTAAATTACAAGATAGGTAATAGGTACCAATATAGAATATATGATATGGAAAAGGAAACGTGATAATTATGTTTGGGAAAGGAAATGCGTTCTAACTTGATCGCCAAAAGATTTCAACGTGCGAGCTTTCCTGATATCTTCTGGAAGGGAGTTCCATAATCGGACAGCATGCACAGAGGAGGAATAGGAGAGGAAGTCAGTGGAATGAAAAGGAATGCTAAGAGTAAGGTTAAAGGAAGAGCACAGGGTGCATTGGGTGGAAGAAGTGCGATAGTGAAAATATTCTTTAAGATAGCAAGGAGTGGTTGGGTGGAAGAGTATGGAATAAAGAAGCGTAAGAGTGTGTAAGTCCCTGCGCCGGCGAATTGGGACCCAATTAAGTTTAGAACGGAATTGCGACACATGGTCAAATTTGCGAAGATTTACTATTCCATTGAGAAAGCATTTAACTCATTACCGGCATATCTAGTATCAGCAGGTTTAAAAGTTGTATATATTTGTAAATCATCTGCGTATATGTGATAATGCATAATGTGACAAGTACACGTGTAATATCTGCGCAGTATACTGCAAATAATATAGTTCTAAGAATACAGCCTTGAGGGACTTCTCTCAGGGCGGCTGAAAGCATTGTTGTTATGGCGACACACACATGGTAACTAGCCAAGAAGACCTAGAACAAACTCTACCACTAACCAAACAAAAAATATGGGGCTTAATTTTTTGTCTTTTTCAACAGTTCAACATTAAAATCAGAAAAAGATGTAGGTAGGTAATAGAAAATGTGCAACTTGAAGTACCTAGTTAAAATGTGTAGATTGATTCGTGTTGTTAGATGAGGAAGTCGGTGGTCAGAAGGGCATGGTCGAGTTCCTGAAGACGGAAGACTTCAAGAGATTGAATGTGGGCTTCGCCTTGGACGAAGGCATCGCCAGCGCCTCTTCTAACTACCTGGTCTTCAACGGCGAGAGGAGCATATGGCGTGAGGGCTTTATACCTAACATTTATGACTTTAAATAAGCAGAAAGCGGTAATAAAATTAGTTATCAATGCTTTGAATGATGTTCACAGATCTGAAAATAATCTGTAACGGAAGATCCGGTCATGGGTCTCTCCTGCTTCCTGACAACAATGGCGAAAAGGTAACAACAATATATAATAATAACTATATTTTTATCATTATGCTACACATGAAGCTGAGATTGAATATTGTGACTGTATTTTGACCACAAGTAGCTAGCCTGTTTGTGTTAAACGTGTTGACTGTATGGTTGTAAAAGTATGGAATACCTTCATTGAAATACAGCAGGAAATTCTAACCACAATTAAACAATCAACAGACTGATAATTAACATTACAAATAAAATAAGTTAAAGGTTCGTTAACAAAAACAAAAGTAGATCAACTTATTAAAAAAAAACTGACATTAGTCTCTCTATCTAGAATTATATAGAATTTACAGTTTGACTAATGTCACAGCGTAACAAGAAAATATATAGACTGTGCTAGTATTAGAATTCAAATAAAATTCTAATAACGTATGTCGTTGATAATGATTTAACTCTATTTGATATCCTACGGAAGTTTGAACACCGGTTTTGGCACAGATTGGTGCATTACGCAACACATTGAGGATAGTAAATCCTCTACAACCTGATTATGCTTTAAAAACATCTTTGTTACCTCCAAATAAGGGCTAATTTAACACCGGGATTCAGGACGATTACTCTAATGCGTTGCGAGTGCGAAGCTGCCCTAATTACCTTAAGGATTCCTTTATGTAATTAATTACTCGGAGGCGTTTAACAAATTGAATAGAGGTTAACTGTGGACTTGGGTGGGATCATTACTGGTATGTGTGTTTTAAGGAATTGGTTCAAACAACTATATCTGTACCTAATCTATTTTGGTTTGGTTAATATCCTGTGAGACCAATTAAGTTAAAATACTGGATATGTAATAGACATCTCTAATACATTATTTTAACTTGAGTAATTTCCGTCTTTGATTACGGCTACTTCAAAATTATTAAGATAACCGCTGTTAGAGTTTTTCCTAAGATATGCTGAGACAAATACGGAAGTTGACAGATGACAGTAAATTGCGGTTAGCAATAAGCCATTTAGTGTCCCATTATCTGGGTGCATAGGCCTTAATTGCCTACGCATTGATAAGAAGACGGAATTGGTAGTTTGATAAATCAAATCAAATGTCATTATTTCGTTCGTGTGGTCATCGAGATGTAAGTACAAATAGTACCAAAAACATTAACCCTGTAGGGTATCGCAAAACAACAAAAAATATTTTTCCGAAAGAAAAATAATCAAATTGAATTAACTTATTATGAGAGAAAAAAACAATTATACGTCCTCAAATAAAAACATAACAAATAGAGTATTTACACTTACAAATAAAATCAAATACTTATAAATCTTATCTCAACTATTAAAATAAATAACAAAAATTCAAATATGAGCATGTCTATTTAAAATTATAGTATTCCTCCAATGTATAGAAACTACATATTATGAAGTAAATAAAATTATTTTGACAACTTCATAAATTTGTTAATATTATTTTCCTTTTTAATTTGTGCAGGTATTTTATTAAAAATCTTAACAGCCATTGCAAATGGAGCCGAGTGTATCAAACTTTGTTTTGAAATTGGAGGATATAGATATAGATAACCGATATATACGTGGGGCCTACTGAAAGTTTTGAGCATCATTTTAAAACAAGTTGTATGCAAAATTTGATTTTTATTATCTTTTCAAGTATTCTTCTTTGCATTTTAAACGCTTTTTTATTTCGATTCGACAAACCATTTTTGAAAGCATGAGGATCGCTGATCTGAAGGCATGTTTTTTACGTATTGATTAAATGCCCTCACTGCTTTTGCGGCGTTTGCAAAAGTGACACTTTTTTTAAGAAAATAATAAAAAAAAGGAGTGCCACGTTTATACTATATGCAGAAAGTTTTACAAAATCTACTTTCTTGGTGTCCAAAAACGACTTTGTTTCTTGTCTAAGTCCATAGTGGAAGAGGTTCGGTCTTCTTGGTCGCTTCTCTTGAACGTTGCCAAGCACGACAAAAAAGTTTCTTAAATTTTTATTTGTCAAGTAAGTTAAAGTTATTGAATTTGTCTCATACGAATCCCCAAATGTTTTCGAATCTTCCCATAGTTGATGCGTCTGTTTTCTTCAATAAGCCGTTTTTTAGTAACTACATTTTCCTCGATGGTCGCTCGATGGTTGAAGGTCGTCATTGATGACTTGCCCCGTTCAGTGATACACGTCCGCAATTAAATTCAGCAAACTACCGTATGACGGTGCTAAGATTTAGAGCTTCTCACCAAAAAGCATTTTACATTCTTGTAGCATAGCAAAATAGTGTAAGTCTTTTCGCATCAATTTCATTTACACTAGGAATGGCAAACTTCGATTTGAGATTAAAAAAAAATACAACAGATTTTACCGCTAATCTTTTTTCACTAAAACTGTTAAGAATTAAACTTTAGAAAAAAACATGAGGGGCAATTCGAACAGTTACTGAATGGCCAGGGTGCAAATCTTTCAGTGTGCAGCTAGTATAACCCTTATAAATAACCGAAGTATTAGATCATTTTCTGTTTTTGTCTATTTTTTTAAGTGGACAATTTCATAGTATTCCTGACTTAATACCATTTATAATTCATACAAGATAGGCAAAAACGAATGTGCCTAATCAGAGGTGGTGTGGTGCCGCGAGCTGGCCGCGGGCCAACTCGGGAAATGAAATCGTCCATAATTGGACATGCCTGGACATGCCGGGCCGCCTAATGTGGCAGTCGATGTGTTGATGAACGATGTTACCTTTAGTAAGGAGGCTGGTTAACTTTCTAATAGGCTGGTTATGTTACTTCAAGTCTTCAAGAATGCATGATAAAGTGATTACGCTTACATGTAGTACATGCTTACATGTTTGACGACCTGTTTGGCGCAGGGGTACTAAACCTGCCTTCTACGCGAGAGGGCCTTCTACAAGACAAATAGTTGTGTGCATGAACATGTCTATTTGTCTTGGTCTGGGTGCTTAAAATGTATATTATGAATGTATTTACAAAAAAAGTATATAAGTATGTTTATCCGTTATCTAGTATCCATAACACAAGTTCTTCATGAAACTTAACCGGGGCTAGATAATAGGTGTGATTGTGTGAAGTTTATTTATATATTTATTTATTATTTTATGTAGTGAACACAATCAGATCGCTACATAAGCCAGAAGTTAAATATCGAAAAAATAGAGGATCAGTACGAATGTTATCACATGTCACATGACGTGCAAGCTGACCTAACAAATACGCAGACAGCAAAGATACTTTTATTAAACTACGAATAGCGCGAATACGAATTATAGGAGATTCTCAGCTCGCTGAAAGTTTTTAGTTAATAGTTCAGAGGGAATACTTTAAACTGTCGCGGAATCATATGGTGAGAGATCCTCTCCAAAAAGCTGAAAAGTGCAAGCTCCAACAGCACACCGCTGTAGATAGGTACTGTGGAGATCGTATTGTCTCCGCACTACAAGCAGGTCGCTACACCGCGCCGTTGCTGATTGGTTTTGTTTATGATAAAATTAAGAAAAGAGAGGCCCGTCGTGCGTAGATATGGACGGTCGCCTTATCAGATAAAACGTTTTTCTCAAACATGCATGGAAATGTTGTCATTATTTTCGAAAAAGAAAACGCGAAGTATCGAATTTACGGACAAAGAAAATCCATTGCAGGAGCGTGTTTTGAATTTGGAACATTACAAAGAGTATTTAACAACTCCAGCACGCCGTTTCATACAACATTGCTGGAGCGCTGTAATGTTCCAAATTCAAAAAGACGCTCAGCAGGACTGCAATGAATTTTATTTTCTTTTAGTAATTATTAAATGTATAATATAAAAGTATGTTTTATTTCCCTGCATTCTTTTGAGAAATGCACTATATATGCTTCGGCGGAAATGGCAATTGCCTGCCTCGTATTAGTGAAGTCCTCGCCTACGGCTCGGCCTTCAAACTCATACTCGACCTGCAATTGCCTATTTCACGGCCTTTGCAATAATGTACTATTAAAATATTGTGAAATATTAATGAATTATTGAATAATAACGATAATAACAATCCAAGCGAGTGCTTATTTACTTAAAGAGTTACGTTCGCGCCACAGTACCTATTACGATCGCTGAAACACCAGCGCATTCCTAGTAAACCAGAGTTTCAGTATTCAATTAGTTCCGTAAGTAGCGAAAATTTTGGAATACATTGAGCAAGCAAAATGATACAAAAAACAAATGACTTTATGATTTTAGATTTTTTGCATTTTTCAATGCTATTTTTATACTTATTATAAGTTTTAAATAGAATAGTATTGTATTGAAATAGTATTGGAGAATTTCGACGGTGGTTCGCAAGTCTCAGTAGCTCGGCGGTTAGAGCATTGGACCGGATTTCCAAAGGTCGTGGGTTTGATTCCCATCTGAGAATTCACTTGTGGCCGAGTTAATTTTTTCACAATATTTTTCTATTTAAAATTTATCATAAGTATAGACAAAAGACTCTTGTTGAATCGTCACGGTACACAAACATTACCGCAGTTTGATAAATTAAGTGCCGCCGCGGCTCTGCTGGCTGGCACTAGGCCAAGCTACTACTGCTGTCCTACTAAATTAAACACGTATTAATGGAATTAAACTATGTAGCTGCAACACATAATTAGTATTTAATTCAGGATACGGATGCACTTCCAATGCGTTGAAGTTTAAGTTTGAGAATTAAAGAGAAATTCGAGAGAAAAAACAATAAAAAAAAGCACGCTAGATGGCTAATATAATGTAAAAAATAAACAGTTATTAATGTATTATAGGTTGTAGGAAAAAAAACATGTGTGAGTGTGTGTACTTCTGTAACTGCTAAAAGCCCGTCTTCAAAGGGAAATCTATTTAACTAATAGGTAATATAGAAAATGGATGAAACAAATACACATGGCTCTGACTGAACCCAAACCAAACCTTCCAAGTACCACCTGACTACTTAACTACTTGGGTACATATCCGATTGGAGACACCTCGAAAACCGGAGTGCTTCCTACCACGGAAATTGGAAAAACTTTATAAATAGCAAATGTTTTGATGTCTTCGGAGTCCGAAAGCATCATTCTAATAGAATTTGAGTTATTTTCAGGGGTTTTTTTTTACTATTAGTTATTGAGCAAAAATAAAGTAATCAGGCGCGATACGCAGTAATATCCTCCGTCTTTTAACCAACATTACTTCAATATTGCGATGGCAGCTGCCCCCGTATTCTTGACGCGATCGCAATCAGATCGAGCTTGAATTAATTTCAAAAGTCAGTAATTATGACTTACAATAAGTAAATTAACAACAGACTAACACTTGAAATTAGTAAATCATTTCGTACTCTAGAAATCGATTTTAGCGCCAATCAAAATCGAATCAACGTCGATAATCAGTAATAATTGTTGACATTCAAACTCGATCGCAACGTGATTTCGTCAAAAGTTACACAGATCACTAAATAGTTACTACGTACGTAATACCCCCTTTTTTAATTTTTTTTTTAATATTAATACCCCTGATTGTAGGGCCTCTGGACCCTATGTTACATTGGTATCGTAAAAGAAGACATTTTCAGCATAAAACGGTACCTAGATGGAATCTAAATGATAACTAGCCAAACTGAAGTCTAATTACTTACGTTAACTAGATCCGAACAAGCTAAGGAAATTAGCATTTACCTGTTCACTGACTATAACCGCCTCTGTGGTCTAGTGGTACAACCACCGGTATCAGACCCAGGGGTCCCGGGTTCGATTCCCAGCGGGGGTACACATTGTATTCGGTTTGGTTGGTGGTAGGACTTGTTGTAAGTCCGCCTGGCTAGCTACCACCATATTATCTAAGCCTGACGCCATAACAACATTGTTTTCAGCATTGTTGTGTTCCGGCAGTTTGAGATAAGATAGCCAGTTCCTCAGTGATTGAGGATTCCGGGAGAGGCTCGCTTCCATCTTCAGCCTTATCAATACTTATCATCAGGTATGATGAAGGCTAAGAGTCGTCCCGTGTCGATAATAAAAAAAAAATTAAAAAAAAACATTTAAAAAACTGTTATTTAGAACAATAGGTTGCAGTTTTGGTTGCGTTTACGTATATTTACGTATGACACTGATTTGTAAAATATCTCGGTCTTCTTTAATATATTTTTTGTACTATGTACCTACGAGTACGCCTATGTATTTTTTACGTTAGTAACAGGGCAGTTTATAATAGTTCATAACATTCAATGTTCTATTAGTTAGTCTAATTTTCTAGTAAATATGTATTTTAATTTATGGTGTTACTGACAGCTTGGCGTATAAAAAAATAATCATAAATACCTACTTTGTTGGAGATAGCAATTTTGATTCTGTTCGATATGTCAGGATGGCCGAGCGGTCTAAGGCGCTGCGTTCAGGTCGCAGTCCACTTCTGTGGGCGTGGGTTCGAATCCCACTTCTGACAAATACTTTTTATTATTATTAATTTTCAATTTTCAATACCATCGTAGCTTTGTAGATAGCGAAGCAATGTCTAAATTCGTCATCGTCTCTACCAGCAGTTATCTAACAAAATGCACCTAGCAACCAGTTTCGACGCCGACGTGGCTGTCATATTTTCATACTAAATGACAGCCATGACAGCGACAATCAGCGCAAATACAACATGCGGTAACGAATACTGATCTACAGCCGGTTTCAATAATCTATCCCTAACAAGAGGTGGGCTTATCTAAGTTACGTTCCTTAGCAACCGCTGTTATTTTGGGTTATTTTGGGCTGAATAACAAAAATATCTAGGCAACAAAGCTCTAGTAAGCCTATCTCTTACTGTAGATAAGTTATTGGAACCGACCGTTAACGTGGCTTTTATCAATCCCATACATTTTAATCTTTTCGAACTTCCTATCATTTTTAAATTGTTACTTTATGTAGGAGGGTAGAAAAAGGCTTACTTTATTTAAAAGGAAAAAATAACAATATAACAATTCTGTAAAGTACCGACAATTATATGTTACACAACTTGTTTTTAAAACTTCTGTACAGAAAGACAGAAATAAAAAATATTTTTTTCAGAATGTTTCAATGTGGCAATGATCGAACTTCTCAAACATACCATCATATCGTCCCCTTAGTGGTAAAACCGATTATCTGCACTTTTTTTTTTGCAAAATTTTGTTATAATAAATTCTCAAATTATTGTCAAGATGGCAAGGTAATATACACCTTAACTATGTGTGCAGATAATCGGTTTTACCACTAAGGGGACGATATTATCTCATGAAAGTGATAGTAGTTAAGTATATAAAATAATACATGCTATTTTCTTTCGTTTCAGCTCCGTTACATCATCGATAAGTTCATGGACCTGCGCGAGGCGGCCAAGAGGAAACTGGAAGAGGACTCCTCCCTGACCATTGGTGACGTCACCACCATCAATCTCACCATGCTCACTGTGAGTTCTCGCCATCACTAAGACAAAATGTGCATAAACTTGTTATAGGTACTATACGAATAATTGCAGGCATTTACTTTTTTAGCCGACTTCAAAAACGAAGGAGGTCAGGTTTGTTCTCAAATTGATCCCATTTTTTTTAAATTTTGAAATCGTTTTTTAAAGTCTACTGTTCGAAATGTAACGGTTTTCTGTTACGGCAATGTTTTAGTCATGAATTGGTAAGGATGGCGTTACTAAAATACAGTGTAATATGCAATACGAATACAAAAGTCGTTCCGTGTATACAATATGGCTGGGCGCACCGCAAGACCGTAAAGAGCTTGAAAGCTTAGCCAACTGTAAACATTTCCAAATCAAATTAAAATAAATCAAATTAATAGATTTTCATTCAACATGGACACACATTACACTTTCGTGAAAAAAAAACAAATAATTATTTGGAAAAACGGGTTTTTTACCATGTTTGTATTTGCTTGTGAGTCGCCGATATTTCGGCGCAGTTGTATGCGTCATGATCACGGAGTATGTAAAAATAGTATTATCGACGTACGAGTAGGTATATGAAATAAATTAATAAGTACTCAAAAGGTCTTGCTTCATTCAAATTCAATAACTACCTTAATGGGTCAGTAAACAAAGTAATTCACTCAAATTGGAATCGTAAAAAAGTGAAAATTCATGATTGAATTGGTAAAAGACCTTTTTATCACAAGATTTATGATCGGCTCCACTGTGTAGCGTCGTTTGCCTTTCATGGCTTACCGTAAAAAGAAAATTATATGACAATTGACTCGCTGATATTGTAATTTCAGGTATTATTTAAAGACAAATTGACTGCTTTGATTAAAAGGCCAATTCTCTTTGTTTAAAAAAAAACATTGTTCTTGTTAGGTGTATTTACTCATTGCTGAAATGCTGAGTTCATGTGTTTTATTTGTCGAAACAACACAAAAAAAAGTTAGAAAAAGGGAAAATTTGGTAGATCACCGGTTAATAAAAGAATTAAATAATATCCTCTTACAAAACTACTTGGACAAGGAAAGAAGTTCTGTTGTAATTTATTTATTTATTTGCATTTGATTAGGGTATACTGGAGTACTGAAAATATTTAAAAGTTCTGCCTATTCAACCATTAACATAATAGCATCATATAACCTTATATCCTATCATCTCTATCATCTTATATCCTCTTCTATAAATTGTTTTTTTTTATTTACAGCTAACTACCATGACGATAAGAATATGTTGTTTAACGTTTCAATTACTCTTTTATTAAAATAAACTAATGTTTCAAATCAAATCAAATCAAATCAAATGTTCTTTATTGCGAATACAGGTTTACATAAGTTCATACATCTCAATAAAATTGGCCACCCGTATTCTGCCTTTTTGACATGCAACATTGTTATTAAGATTTCATTTACCTAATGTTGCATGATGCAACATTAGGTAAATTAAATTATTAGAAAAATAAAAAATAAAATAAAATATGACATGTTGATTTAAATAATAATAAATACGTTACATTAGAATAATTAATATTTATCTCTTAAATATGCGTCAACTGTATAATAAGATTTTTCCATTAGTAATATCTTTAGTTTAGTTATCACTTTCTGGTAAATGATCTGGTAAAGTCGCGGTGCCATACCAAATATGCTTTTATTAAGCAGTGCAGTTTTACTGGGAGGAAACTGTACTTTACTGCTTTACTGTTTCAGGGTGGTATCCAAAACAACGTAGTTCCTGAACAACTGACGGTCAGCTTCGACATTCGCATAGCATTGACTGACAGCCCACAAGAACTAGAGGAAAAGGTATGATGAATGACTTAGTTACAAATAGTTGGTGTTGAAAAAATAAATTAACATCATAGTAGGTACATTGTTATACACTACGACCTTAACAAAATTGAAAGTACCGTCAATAGAAATAGAAAAACCAGTCGCATCATTATTTAATTTAATGTTTTTTTTAGTTATAACTAAGTAGGTACCTATTAGAGTTGCGTAGTGTTGGCTTAGAATAGCACTACCCCCTTTCATCCCGTGGGTGCCGTAAAAGGCGACTAAGGGACTCGGCCTTCAGGAGACGGGCAGCAGCGTCCTACAAACTTGGCCACACTGCGGTCGCCAACCCGCCTGCCAAGCGTGGCGATTATGGCAACCTCCCCCCCCCCCCCCCCTTTGGGGGAGGCCTATACCCAGCAGTGGGTGTTATTATGTGGCTGAGACGACGACCTATTATAATAGTTTTTAACTTTTACACACTGAACCATATACCTAAAATATATAACAAGTATAGTTTTAACTTCAAGAAGCAGTATTTTAGATTTTAGCAGCGACCCCGGAGCAAAGGCTAGTGACCAAATAGCCTATATTTTACAGGATGACCTATTTTTCAGACAATATTAAAAGGTTATTTCGCGAAGACTTTTTGATTTATGAAAACAATTTCAAACATAAATTGTTATTAGTTTAAAATTACTACGAAGTTGAGACAAAAATTGCTTGAGGAAACTTTACAGGGTATGGTAATATTACTCAAGCTTTATTCATATAGGTAAGTAGTATATTTTGTATTATCTTTTCTCATCGAAAGCAGCGCCATAATTTCGGGAAAAGTTTCTTCTCCATTGGAAATATGAACAAAACCAATAACACGTTCAGAAGATATATTATAAGAGTATTGAGCACAAGTTATTTCTTACTATGTGCGGTGAATAACGAGGAAGCCAATAGCAATTCATCAACGCGAATGCACGAAATATTATGTTGAAATAAAGAAGAACGTTGCGTTAATTTCACTTTTTGAAACCATCATCGTCCAGTCAAACTAATTAAATGTTGTGCTATAGGCCAATGATAAGGGACTTTAGGACATTTTTATCATTCCTTCGCCACTGTAATCGCTATTTACCAATCTGTAGCCTTAGTACGAGTTTGGCAAACCATATGCAGTATGGAAAACGTGTGGAAAACTTAATCGGTTTGTCTCTTTCACATGCAAATCGACTGCTTTACCGTGAATCAGTTTTCGATCTTACGTTCAAAGTACACATTAACTCAGACTAGGGATACTAGAATTCAATTATTCTGCTAATGTGTACGTCATAACAGAGTTTGAACCACCAGGCCCGTTTCTGAAAATCTGAAAAGATGTATCTACTGCTCTAGATTTATGCTTAAATAGACATGTCAATAAATGACGTGTCTCCTCATGTCACACAGCACTACACACGGAGTGGATGACATGGAATGTATTGAGGCCCTTTCACACATGGCACTATACATGTTTTAATGTTGTTCGTTTTATTTTTATTTTTTTCTTTTGTTTATGATGTTCTTTCTGTTCGTTTCTGATGTCACCTCTGTGCTCAGCAGAATACATACCAGTGCAGCAAGCTTGCTGCTAATACTGAGCTGAGCACAGTTTTGTCATCACACGACTGTAAGCGTACCTTCAAAGAGTAGTTTCCGTAGAGCAACTGGTAGTCTTGACGTGCTGTTGATTCTTCTTCTCGACATTGCAGGTGAAGCAATGGTGTAAGGAGGCAGGTCCTGGGGTCACGTACGAGTTCGAGCAGAACGACACGCAAGTGCCCGCCACCGCGGTGGACACCTCCAACCCTTACTGGGTGGCCTTCAAGCAGGCTGCGGATAACCTGTGAGTGTACATGATAGATCTCCCATGCTGCACTTGAGTGAAGGAAATCACTGGACAGGGTATTATTTGACAACGATAACTAGTCTATACTAATATTATAAATAGGAAAGATTTGATTGTTTGTTTGTTTGTTTGCATTGAATAGGCTCCGAAACTACTGAACGGATTTAGATGAAATTTGGTACACAGATCAACTATAGCCTGGTTATGAACATAGGATACTTTTGAACGGGAACCACGCGGGTGAAACCGTGAGCGGCCGCTAGTATATTATAGCCTTATATATATTATATAGGGGCTGGGAACCTGTCGCTATTGTTTCCGAACAACATTTTGCCCAAACCAACGCCAAATGTTTAGCTATGAGAGTGATATTTATACATCTCATCTCTCTAGCTGCACCTTTGATGCTCCGCCAACCAAGGGATTAATGGCGTGAAAGTAGGTGATATGTGTAACTCATAGGAAACTACGATTTATACTTATTTAATCTACAGGGTGTATAAAGACCCATACCGAAGCCGTGATATATGTGTAGTGTACATCAAACTTAATAACATTATGTTAAAATAATTGCTGGGAAACGATTATTTTCAATAAAAAAAAATTGGTGTTAGTACGAGTAGGTGACCGGGGAATATCATATCCCCATATCATTGAATTGTTTTGATATTCATTGCGGTTTTGTTACTCTAAACGTATCCTTTAAAAAAATATATGACTATATTTCTCAATAACTCCTTAACTATCAGTTTCCCAGGTTTGGCTCCATACAAGAAAATTATGGTAATGATGGGGAGAATACATGGTTTTCGTTTTCGTTATGGGTCTTTTAACACGCTGTTTACACCTAAATACTACGCTGTGAACAGGTAATAATGTAGCAAATGGAAATACTGCCAAAAAAGAGGATACATAAGTTCTTTTATCAACTAATACATCTTTGACGGCCATAAATATGTTAGGCAAGACAAGTTATCTAATGCAGTGCATTGCAGCTTTGATTGATTAAACTGTAGCGTAAGATCGAACTTTGTATCTAGAGTACACAGCACGAGCACGTAACGAGATTACACCAGCCCCCCTAGACAAGTGGCTTTCTATTAACGCATTGGCCAGAAACAACAAATATAATATATAAAGCCACTTGTCTAGGGGGGCAGGACATAGAGGGAGCGATGGCTAATCCTACAACTATGAAGATAATCTAGTAAAATACTAGTAGTATTGACCTAGTTACACGGAGGAGTCCAAGCTAACTGTTCATGATCACCATCACAGATGTGGACTAAAGAAAGCACCAGCTAATAAATTTTTCGCGATGACCACTGCGAGCGAACTCGTTTATAAACTTTTTAAAATTATTTTTGCTATTTCCTCAGCCAAATCCCATTGGAGGTCCGCACGTTCCCCGGCGGCACGGACAGCCGGTACATCCGCAAGGTCGGCATCCCAGCGCTGGGATTCTCGCCCATGGTGGACATCACTCCAGGCCTTCACGAGCACAATGAACACCTGCCTGCCGCCACCTTCCTGAGGGGCATCCAGCTATACGAGGAGATTATACCTGCTGTCGCCAACGTAGCTTAGTCTTTTACTGAATAAACTTAGACTTTGTATAGTCACTTTCGGATTTTTTTTGCCGACACCTTAATTTTCTGATTGAATTATAAAAAAAACCCTGTACAGCTGCATGAATCTTAAATTAATACGGTCATCTCGAACCACAATATTCAAAATCAAGATATCGTAAAAAAAAAAAAAAAGACATACATAATATAATTATCTTAAAATCTAGATTGGTGATAATCGAAAATAAAAAATATTGTCGCGACCATCACAGTTTAGTTGAGTAGATACTTTTATTAATAATATAGTAAAGATAAATAATATCACAATAAAAAATGAGCATAAACATAGTTTTCTAGGATTTATTACTGAAGTTTTATAAGTAAAAGATACCGGGCAACTAGAATAGCGTTAGTACGCTCCTTAAGGTATTATGAGCTCATAAATCACAGAGGTTTTCAGGATATTCACACTCTAACAACATATTTCAAGATAGTTTGTGAATGAGCTTTGAATTTGATTGAAAGACCAGAAGTAACAAGTCATTGTTGTAAGTAGTAAAAATATATCTTTGTGTTTTGCCCGAAATATTTACTTATATTTTTATTAATTTTAATATCTTCTATCGAATGTTATCCTACTAGTATTGTAATTGTTTGGATAATTAAATGCTTGTTAGGCAAAATATGCAAAATCCCTTACATGCCTGGGATGTCGTAAGAGTCGAATAAGAGGCTCGACACATTGAAGACCTGTACGAGAGAAGGAAAACTTGGAACAAACCCTCTACCAACCCGTATGGCCAGCGTGGTAGCAGTGGGCTAATAGCCTCCTATGAACGCCACAATAGGCGTGAGCTGGGAGAGGCTTATGTCCAGCAGTGGACGTTCACAGGCTGATGATGGATGGATGAGGCAAACAAATAGTTTATCCTGGATTAAAACATAATAGTTTATAAGTATCTCGGTGAACTGTTCCCTAGTGATTTTCCGAAATCGTCCCACGCGGACCTTTCGCGGGCGGACGCCAGTTTTGAATATCAAAATTTTCTACTACTGTTATTAGTACAATTGTAGGTACTTCTTGCAGGTTCAAGGTGCGAAGAACTAATAGTCTATGATTTTGTAATTTTTGCATTTTTCAATGCTATTTTTATATTTATGGTAAATTTTAAATAGAAAAATATTGGAAAAAATTAACTCGGCCACAAGTGAATTCTCAGACGGGAATCGAACCCGCGACCTTTGGAAATCCGGTCCAATGCTTTAACCGCTGAGCTACCGAGACTTGCGAACCACCGTCGAAATTCTCCAATACTTTTATATTTTTAATACGCTGTAGGCCAGCGTTGTTACATCAATGCTAGGAATATCCTTGCATTCGAAAGAAACGTCTTTTCAGGTGTTTAACGATCGATTAAGATGCAACTGCCAATAATTTATGATTTTGTAATTTTTGCATTTTTCAATGCTTTTTTATATTTATGGTAAATTTTAAATAGAAAAATATTGGAAAAAATTAACTCGGCCACAAGTGAATTCTCAGACGGAAATCGATGCACTTGTGGCCGAAGTAATAGTCGTCAAATTGTCGTTGGTTCTTACTGGAAAGTCTTGTTTCTGGAAAAAAACTTGGTTCCAGTCCGTTTTTATTTTTGATTCAAGCTTTTTAACCACTATTTTATTTGTAACAGATAAAGTAGTCGTACTTAGCTTTCCGTAGTCGCTAAAGCTCGTTTATTATTTATCCGGTACTGCAGCAATGCACCAATTCTGGTCGAGGTTTTATGCTTCTTTACTTGAAAAAAAAGTAGCACGGAACGACACTGCAATGCACGTAACATGGAATGCTCATGTTTCAAAAGTAAAACCCAAACTGTACTGGCGACGAATAAAATGCAATGCGAAGTGAAGTCCTTGTGAAACAATTTATAAGCAAAAACTAAAACCTTATTTACATTTAGGTACATACCGTTTTAACTAAAACGGACGAAACGCTATCTAACCATACCAGGGGCCCAATTCTGCTAATGCTAAGTCACAATCGCATTCCAATGGTTTTTCAATGGTAGTCCTGTTTTACACAGTTCTTGTTACAACAGTGTAAATAAACACTACTATTGAAACACCATTGAGAGACGATTTTGACAAAAAATTAGCAGAATTGACCCCCAGGGCCCTTATTCACCATAACCACTTAGCAGAGATGTGCAAAATAGTTTTTAAAATGTAATTATTTGAATAGAAAATGGAAATACTTTTTGATTTGTCTATTTCAAATACAAAATAGGTTTTGATTTTATATTTGAAATACGAAAAAAAACGTATTTTCAAAATACTTTTTAAAAATATAATAAGTAGGTACTTTTATTGACTCTCTTATCGTAAAGTTCGAATGAATTAAACGAGTATATAATAACCAGCTTTATGAACTCATCGTACATAAACCATTTTTACTGTCCCGACTGCTGGGGAACTGGCCTTCCTTATGGGTGGATAAGGAGAATAGGCCATGACCCACCACGCGGGCCCAATGCGGATTGGTAGGTTTTTAACGACTGCAAATGAAGCCGGGACCGACGGCTTAACGTGCCTTCCGAAACACGTAGGAGCTCGATATAGTAAATTTCTGGTCACCCATCGCGTGACAGACCATTGCGAAAGTTGCATAACCTCAACAATCGTAACTTTATTTTTATCATCATCATCCTTCAAAAATTTAAGTGATACCAATATGATATCGACAATATTGGCGTTTGCACTTGCACTAAAAACGGAAATTCAGTAATTAAATAGATTAAATCATCAATTAACTCTAGTATTCAAGTAATTAATCAACTTGCAAACAAACAGTTCAGTTCAGTACCTA
This sequence comes from Chrysoteuchia culmella, assembly GCA_910589605.1. Lineage (NCBI taxonomy): Eukaryota > Metazoa > Arthropoda > Insecta > Lepidoptera > Crambidae > Chrysoteuchia > Chrysoteuchia culmella. The sequence continues at coordinate 18,927,839 of OU342653.1, forward strand.
CAAATTTAGTTAAACCACAGAATACTAAAGAGTACAAGTGTTAAACATGTCGAAACGTATTTTGCATGCAAATACAAAATATGTCCTAAAAAGTATTTCAAATAAAATACAAAATGTTTTCCTAAAAAAAGCATTTAAATACAAAATGGAAGTAGGTATTTTGCATTTTAAATAGCAGTATTTTCAAAATGTCACATCTCTGCAACTTAGCGATTTCTTGCTCAAGCCACGCCAATCTCGTACGACATTTTCATAATTCGTTTTCTCTATGATACTTAGTTATTGTACTAGTACATGACACCACAGAACAGAAAAAACTGTTCTGTGCATGACACTCACAAATTATATGGTTGTTGTACAAACAAGTACTAAATACACAATACATAACTTTAAAATTTGTATGTGGAGAAAACGAATTTTGAAAATATCGTCACCACGTACGAGATTGTCGTGGTCTTAGACTAATTAACCACGTCCAAGGTCATGGTTTGAGCAAGGAATCGTTAAATAGAGAATAAGGGGTTAATTTAGGCCATTAGCCATTAAACGCGCCTAAATTATTTAAACTGTGCCACTGCTGCAGTCACATAAAGCATTGACTGTTCTCTTTGTGCAACTCAAACCAGTCCTGCATTCAAATGCCAAGAGAACAAGCATTCCTATCAATGGATAATTAAGAATCGATTAATTCTTACATTATTGATTTTTTTAAACTGAATGATCTGGTAAGCCTCTTTCACATTACCTTATATATACCTAATTTGGCAACGTATCAAAAAGCTTTATGGAAAATTGAGTTTAACGTTGTGAAAATGCAATGTCCCTGTTCTTTTAATTCTTAAATTTGGCAAATTTAACCTCTCAAGTCCCGACTAATGAGGTACAATAGATATTCCATTATTCTTTGGACACACATACCGGTGTCCTACTAGGTAATAACGAATTAAAACCGTCACTATAAAATGAAATTGTTTAAATTAATGGTATTGTAACTTAATACTTATCTAACAGGCAAGTCTTCGTTGTTTTGTTTTTTTTTTAAATATATTTTTCGTAAACTGCAGTTTTACAATTTCTTAATTGCTATGAAAAATAGAAGGTAATAAAGAGTCTTACATATAGACATACATACATACATACAAGATACGCGCGAAAAAAATAACCCTCCCTTTGCAGTCGGGTAAACAGTCAGACTGACGGTAAACACTAACGGAAATAGAAACTTAGTTGTAAGAATCATGTTGAGTTCTTTTCGTAATACACGAGTTGTGGGGCTCCATTTTTAACTCAATCTACCGTACACATTTCTTATATTACAATAGTTATTTGTAAGGCTGGAAAGTTGGTTATTTAACGGCGAGTTACCTCTATTGAAATCTGAGCAAGTGAAGGATTATAGGATTATAGGATCACCTCAAAACAGCGAGGAACATTTATGGTTGTTTCCGCGGTCAACTTCCGGTAAAAAAATATTTAAACATAAAGTTTAATCTAAATATACCTTATTCTCGTTGTTTTAATTATATAAAAAACTAAAATAATAAAAAAGGGAGTATTATAGTTAATTCAAATTTATTTAAAGTAGGAATATATTGTTACTTATTAATAAGAATAAAAACGATTCCGTAAATGTTGACACTGACATGAGGTACAGTACAAGACAAAGACAATTTAAAAATAAAGATTGATGTCACAGTCCAAAATCCAATTATAGGTTGTGAAATCTCACCCAGCCTAATATAAAATTCTTATAACAAATAGTTTAATCTTATTGTTATTGTTTTTGTGATTCAATGAACTAAAATAATATAATAAAACCCAAAACGGAGTATTATAAATAATTTAAAGCTATTTAAAATAAGAATCAAATATTACAAAAAAGTCAATAGTCCGATTCGGAACGCATTATGACATATTTTTAGGTATTAAATTAAAAAAGTACTTTGCCGCGCTAGGCCGCAAGAAGCGATTTTCTACGCCTAAACTGATTGACAAAACCTCCTTTTTAGGGAGTGTGAGGTGAAAAATATATTTACTTGACATTGGCAAAATTCGCGTATTTAACGCGAGCACGCCATTAATTAAGAAAGAAGAAGAATCATGTTAACTGAAATACATCACTTGATACTACAAAGTACTTAGGTGCTTACTTTTCAAAAATCAATTTCATTCATCTTTTGTTGATACTTCTAAGGAATGTTGTGGTAAATTGAATCAGTAAGATAACTGGGCCCTTAGCCAAAGTAACAATTCAAAAACGATAACGAAGTTCGAAAAGAATTAAATGTATGGGATTGGTGGATTGGCATAGGCCACGCTAAATCACGTGGTCTTACCGCAAGTTAATTGGCGCATATAGACAATAACGAATCGAATTATCGTTTCGCTACATAACGATGTTTCTTTGTCTACGGGCCCTGGGTAGATAACTTACTACTTGAGATATATAAGTTTATCCCGATTTGATAAAGAAATTAAGTATGGAGTTAGATAATACTTCTTTTTATAAAGTGATCGTCACGTTTGCAATACCGTGTTGACTGACACGTATTGCAAATAATTCAAAATCTATCACAATCCCTTTCAAAGGTATTGTGAATGTGATAGTGATTTATGGAATTTTGTAACTTATAGTCGCAATCCCTTTACGATCGAATGATGTTTTAATGACACTTCTCCATACATTTGAAAGATATTTTTGTGTGTCACTTTGCTTAGACAGTTCAATTTCGATCATTCAATACCTTTCCAAAACGCGTCCCGATCACAATTCCTATCAAATGTCATATAGTGACGGCCTGAAGTATGTGAATATCTTTCAAATGACGAATGGAAAGGGATTGCGATAGATTTTAAAATTAGACAATTAACCCCTGAACCACGACACTATAGCACTCCTAAAAAGTTTCTTAGTAAAGTAACTTCATTAGAGGAAGAAAACTTACATGTTTAACTAACTCCTTTAAAAAAAAGCTATCGGATTTCGTAGTCGATATTGATTGCATTTGCGAGTATAAAAATAAAACATTAAAGTAATTCGATATTAAAAAGAGGTTCGCTGTCGCCGGAATAGTCTTAAAACAGTGGGACTATCGTTTTGGGAGTTTCTTTGCGATTGATTGCCTTTCTTCAATCCGTTTAAATCTGGTGTTTAACATTGATTTGTTAAGTTCAGTATGTGACCAAATATTAGGTATCTATCATCTCGTATTTAGCTTACCGTGCCTTAGTTACATTACACAACACTGTTCCTACAAATCCATAGTATTAACACAGAGTAGAATAATAGTATGGAATTATGCTGCTTGAATAATACAATAGATGATAATAAAACAATCGGACTATTGTACTGCAAATTACGTCACGAGCTTAAACTCTATTCACTGCAACATGTATTATGACATGACATTATAAGTATGTTAATATTTTAAAAAGTCAAACAATTGTTTTATTTAGGTACTCACATCAAAATGTTGGTTGTGTCAATATGTTTTAAATAGAAAACTGGTGCCCAATTCTGCTGCTTAGTCACAATCGTATTCCAATGGTGTTTCAATGGTAGTCCTGTTGTACACAGTTTTTGTTACAACAGTGTAAATAATCACTACTATTGAAACACCACCGAGAGACGATTTTGACAAAAGTTTAGCATAATTGACACCCTGATTTGTGGACAAAAGATTATTATGTTTTGTCCACAAATCAGTTTTCGATATCGATCGACATCTTTTGTATTCTCTTTTCAATAGTTGTTTTTGTCCTAATATACTATTCCATCGTTAAGTTTGACATTGATACGTATATACTATATCGTACGTTTAATGTAAGCATTACGTAACGTCGCGTCGATAAAACGTCGTAATATTTCATGTCTTATCGTGCTAACAGTAAATTACAATGAACCAAATGCATATGGTGTCTATCAACATAGAAATCTTTTAAAAACATAATTTTCTTGAAGAAAATGCTTTAATTCAAATGATAGACAGAAGTTTGGCTGATTCAGGTTTGAGATCTACCAAAACAAATACAATCAGAGGTAAGTAAAATAGTGTAGTATGTGTAACACTTTACTTACTTCATTTTTACTCATACCAACAAATAAATGAAAAACAAATGCTCTAACCAATATAAATCTCCATTTTAGACTAAAAATAAGGGCATTTAAAATTCAAAACTATAAATGAAAACTCGCTAACATGGCTGGCTGCACGCCAACGAAAAACTTTAAACTTTGCGCTATTCCATCATTTATAACGTTCAAAAATATTTCATTGAATGGACGGGTGTATCATTTCAAATACATTTATCAAACGGCGTCCAATAAATACAAGCAGTAGTTTGGAAAGTGGCACCGAGGAGCTGTTTGAAAGCAATACATCACGTGATGGTAGTATTGAAAGCAAACAATACGAACGGGGAAATATCCACCTTTATAATCTTCTATCATCAAAATATTAATACTCTTTGATATTGACATTTGATGAGAAATATAAAAAAAAATCTCATCAAATCTTTTATCGTAACGATAGCTTCAAGCATTTTGATGTGAGCATAGTGTATAATAATATTATTTTCGCCTCAAACGCTCTGAAAAGGCAGTTTTGTCAATCAGTTTAGGCGTAGAAAATCGCATATTGCGGCCTAGCGCGGCAAAGTACTTTTTTAATTTAATACCTAAATATATGTCATAATTATTATAATACTCCGTTTTGGTTTTATTAAATTATTTTAGTTCATTGAATCATAAAAACAATAACAATAAGATTAAACTATTTGTTATAAGAATTTTATATTAGGCTGGGTGAGATTTCACAACCTATAATTGGATTTCGGACTGTGACATAAATCTTTAGTTTTAAATTGTCTTTGGCTTGTACCTCATGTCTGTGTCAAGTCAACATTTACATATTTTATTTTAATGGTTTTTATTTTTATTAATAAGTAGCAATATATTCCTACTTTAAATAACTTTGAATTAACTATAATACTCCATTTTTTATAATTTTAGTTTTTTATATAATTAAAACAACGAGAATAAGGTATATTTATATTAAACTTAATGTTTAAAGATTTTTTCACCGGAAGTTGACCGCGGAAACAACCTTAAATGTTCCTCGCTGTTTTGAGGTGAAAAATTGTATGTGCGCTCGGCAGAAAAGTTTTTAGCGTCTTGTACCTTTGAAATCCTCGCTTCGCTCAGGATTCAATAGAGGTAACTCGCCGCTAAATAACCAACTTTCCAGCGTTGCATAACAAATAACTATTTCCCAAAAAAGTGTAAGCGACCCAATTAATTAAAAAAACAATTTTTTTTTTTTTAATTCAACAACATTAAAATAAAAATGGTTTTTGATGTTTTAATATCTTTACTTTATGGCTATTTGTTGGTATTAAAACCGAACCGCCTTATAAAGTCTACTTTTGTTCTTATGATATTTTTTTATAGAAAAATATTGGAAAATGTCAACTCGGCCACAAGTGATCATCTTTCATCTTTTGTTTTTATATTTACATGAAAATACGCGTGAAGTCCTAAGAAATAATTACAAATTTTCCTTAGTTCTAAATTGAGTTTTAGTGAGATCTGTGGTAAACCAACATGCCTACTCAGCATATTATGTCGCTGCATAGACAACATCTGCAAAGCAAATATTCCGTGGAGTGAAAGCTTGTTATATCCAAATATCTGTGCACGTACATACTAAGTTGTTGGAGTTTACTATTATTTCAAATCGCAAAGCAATGATAGTATTACCTAGATTAATACTAGAAGGCTTTAGAACTGGATATAGTGTAACTACTTTAGTTCTTACAGCTGCTGAAAAAAAAAACTGTTTCTTGTTCTAGTCTGAAATACAACCGCTGCTGTAGGTAGGTATATTAATTTGCACATGAGGACCATAATTTAAACTTATACTTTTAATTTACGTAATACGTTTTACGTAATAAGGAGGTATACATATTCCATAATACCTTTACGCAATACAGGTAATTATAATAATGGTTTTGGCTTTAACAGAAACATTTAAATCAAATTTGAACGACGCCATATCGGACCCTAGGGAACTTCATCTGTTTGGATTTGGACACATTAAGTCCCTTCTTAATATAATTATATTTTGAATCGCTTGAAATCTTTATTCTATTGGGATTTTGTAGAGAAAAACAATAAGAGACATATTCATATGAAATAGAACTTTCAATTTAAAAGTTTGTTTGTTGTGAAGGTTAAGATCGTATGTAGCTATATAGCTGGTAGATAACTAAAGATCTAAAATGTTTATAATAGAAAAGTTTTAAAGCCTCAGTTGATGAACCCAGGTGTTTTACGGCTTTATAATAATAATAATAATAACGATTTATTTCAGGCTAAAACCCATAGTACATTCAATAGATATTACATACAGCGCTTACATCAAAAGTCAAAAATACACACATTTAAATTAAGTCACAATAAAAGACATTAAACAAAAACAAATGTCAGTCGAAATATTACTTCCTATTGCTACTCAAGTGAGCGGAAATCCAGTGAGCGTATATTGGGTTCATCGTGTCATGTGAGACAGCCCGCAGAATAATATTATCAGAACGCTGTATTCGTTCCCAAAAGGAGGCGATTCGCGAGCGTATTAGGCGTAAAAGTCCGGAACCCCCGCATCAGCAAACATGCAGAAGCACTGCAACTCCAAGGCAACTTCATAAGAGCTCGGTATCCATGATTATACTGTACTCTTATAGAACTGTGTGCTTTCCGAGTGTAGTTCACCCACAGCTGACATGTATACATACCGAGGCAGTAGGCCTTAAATAACGTGATCTTAACGTCTCTGCTACATTTTGCGAATCTGCGGGCGAGCATGTTACTTCTAACAGCGAGAGCTCTTCTTTCTCGCTCCATATCACAATCGTCCTGCAACTTTTCCGTTAAGAGATGGCCCAAGTACTTAAGCTGCCTTACAACCCTGATAGTTGTGCCATTCAATGACACAACTATCAGGGTTGATAGTTGTGTCATTGAATGTCTCATAGTTGTGTTATTTCTGACGCGAAGCGCCTTTAAGTTTTGAGTCTCACGTAAAGAATGACTTAAATACGTCTATTTGTATAAAAATATCTTTGATTTTTAATTGTTCTATTCAGTGATATGGGATCCTTTGTCAAAGCTGTCAAATCACATACATTTTTTAGCTGTAATAGAAATAGTGCAACCCACAGCATAGCAGTTATAATGTGTTCCCATCAAGTGTAAAGTTGTAATTTTCTGGTGCATACAAAAACCAATCCGACTCGTTTGCATACGTGGCGTGGTTCCGTTTCTACGTTTTGCGGACAGGTACGTTTTCATTAGCAGTCGTGTTCGCTCCACAAACAACGGTTACAACGAGTCAACTAACGTAAATTTTTATTGGTTACAACATTAAACTGCTTCAGTAAAATTGTTGGTAATTTAAGTTTAATCAGAATTTGTTATTCAGTCAGTTGGAGACAGACTGCAATGACTTAAAAAAACATATTTATTATAACTATACAGGATGGACAAAAGCCGGTAGTTGGAGGGAAAGTACCCTAAATATGAATGTTAGCAAATTTTACTTAAAGGAAACATTCCTTTATTACCAAAAATAAGTAAAACTAGGTAGGAGTAGGAGAAATCTCTTGCCTGTACGGGGAATCAAACCAGCTTACACTAGAAAATGATGCTTTTAGGGTACCAATCGATAGTATTAATCGTTAATACCAATTAAGTTTAGGTAAGCTATTATCTGAAATGCGCAGATTTTAATTTAATTTAATTTTTATTTTTGTAAATATTTTGCCATAGCTCAATACAAAAGGGGGAACGCGACTTCGAAGAAATCTTTTGAACTAATATTATTTTTTTCTCTTTCTAGTCTGTAACTATATTTTTAAATCTACTCAAACTAAATTGAGTTTTATAATTGACTGAATCGATTGATACTATAAAAGTATTATTTTTTTTCAATTTATGCCGGTTCTATGGCAAGTCATTTATCAACAATCCTTGAATGCAGTTTTACTAATTGTTTAAAATAAAGGAATGTTTCCTTTATGTAAAATTTGCCGTCCTAAATATTAAGGGTACTTTCCCTCCAACTAATGTATTTTTTTAACCTGAATACTTGACCAGTGCCTACTTCGCTAGGCCTCAAATATTTTTACTTGTGATGAAATTATTTCACAATGAAATATTTAGAGCCTTTATCTGTCAGTCAGACTTTCTGACAGTGAATGATTTTTCATAAAGTAAATCGTGGTTCCAATTTAACAACCTTTTATTAAAAAAGAAATGATTACCCATTCTATTGCTATCAATTGCGAAAGTAGCTACAAAATGTTACTAATACCAACATAGTATTGTAAACGAAGTACGGAGTAGTGTGTTGCTAAAGTAGGTGATTTTAATGTATTGTTATTGCAGTTAATATTTTATAATGTCACTGCAGTTATCATGTTTCGGGTTGTTGAGTGCGGCCTTAATTATTAATTGAAATCGCTGTGCCGTTAGTAATGCATATATTCTTTGGCTTTGCTGTAGGTAGAGGCAAGCATTTTGTATCACACTAGATTCAGTTCAACAGATAGACCGATCGCGCTGAGTTATTTTGTAGGCAAAACCTTCAAAAATTCTAAAGTTTATAAAAACTTGCCTGTGGATGTAATTGCATATAAAAAGCTTATTTTTGCGTTTTGTGTCATTTCTTGCCTAGGCATCTATAGAAATTCGAATATTTGTGGTGGATATAAATAATTCAAAATAAAACTTACAAAATTGATTTCTAGTTAAAAAACGCAATGGTATTGAATTTAAGATAGCCTGCGTAGTGTACAAACCTATTTTGTGTCACATTCGTCCAGGGGAAAGTGACTAAAAGTCAGTACATTAATAACTAAGGCAAAAAAAAATTAGAGTTTAAATAACTAGTACCATAATCTGCAGATTACTTAAATAAACCCATGAAATAAATTTGTGCCAGATTCAGGCATGGGATTTTAGTATTTTCAATTTTTTTGTTTGTCCGAGCTATAAGTGCTTTAAAAAAATATTACAATTATTAGAATTTACTTATTTGATATTAAAAATGCATGATTGATGGACAGTGTGAATTTGTGTCATATTAATGCACGGCATTATTAATTAAGAAAAAAATACAAAAAAACGCACGAAGTTAGTAGGTACATAGCGGGCGATGCGAACGAAGCGCAGGCGGCAAGCCCGGCGCGGTCGACCTACATACGCGTGGACCATGTGACATCGCCAATCGCGTGTGACAACCGTGTGTCGGGTTACGGGTATATTCGGTACCTACTATAATAGGTAATTAGATTATCCCGTGATTAGATCAGATTAGGTAAGGATTGAATTGATGAACGAAAGAACACACGCCGTCGTTCGGTCATGTAGAGATTATCATCACAGTCTATATTAAGCGTTAATCTCTATGCAGACGCAGGTCACATCTAATTTTCAATACTGTTACTTTTATGCAAGTGGAAGAATGACAGGGTGCCCCTGTCCGGGTCGTCGGTCGCATAGCAGAGCAGATATTATACCTATATGAGTTATTTAGTAGATTTTCACTTTTACTTACAGGTACCTATCGCTTTTCGGTAGTTTTTATTTTTTTATTTATCATATAAAAAAGTATTCTGCTTTAAGTAGAGTCAGCAAAACAAAATTTATAGCTTGTACTTACTAAATACGGCAAAGTCGTAGATTTACAGGAACCGGGTCCGATACTCCGTTAGGAGAACCGGGAATATCGCTACTCCCGGTACTGAGAAACCCCTAAAGTTTTTTTTTGTATTATTGAGCTGTTTAAAATGTGTGCATAAATGAAAATGTTAGACGCAAGATGAAAGAACCATAGAAAGTGCTGCTGCTGTGAAACTCTTTTTTGGTAGTTCCCCGCGTAACACACACAAAATTCAGCTTTTATACTATAACGTACAATTGAAATACGCTCATATTATCGGTCATATTACTGTCTGGCTATTGCTGTCTCTCTCTGATAAATAGGTCACTGCCCTGTTATACCGCCTAATGGTAAGCTAGGAGTATCATACAATCAACGATGAGCCTAGAAGATATTCATTAGGGATTTAGAATCCCCGGGTTTGTAAGTTTTCGGAAACTCAAGAACAGGTAAGAAGTTACACTCTAGCGCGGTACAGAAGATAAAAGAATCAAAACGCTTAGCCGATTTCGACGCATTGAACGCCAGTCTTTGGAATATATTGTGAAGTACATATTCGTATTTATGCTTGTCTAATTGCAGGGGAAGAGTATAGCTGTCTATTTCAGACCGAAATATATCAGATAATAAAGCGTTAAGCTCGCAACAACGCTACTTTGCGTTTGCGTTCAAGCTTATAACAAAAATATCTTTTGTCTGGGCGTTGGTACCGCCACAAAAATAGATAGATACCGACGCCGCACTGTAACCGCACCGCGCGCTTTGTATGGAAACAAACGACCGTTCGTGCGCAAAACGACAAATGCACCGCTTCGGCACCGCAGCGATCCGACAAGAAACGTCTAAACTGAAAGCGCCCTTAAAGATGTTTGAATCTAAACTTCGATCATCAAGTCGTAGTCATCGTTTAAGCCACATGACACCCACTGCTAGGTATAAGACTCCCCCAAGGATCTCAACAACGATCGGTCCTGCGCTGCCCGCATCCAGCGGCTTCCTTTGACCTTCACCAGACCGTCGGTCCACCTTGTCGGAGGCCTACCCACGTAGCGTCGTCCCGTGCGCGGTCGCCATTCCAGAACCTTTCCGCCCCAGCTGCCATCGGTTCTTCTCTATGTGCCCCGCCCACAGCCATATCAGCCGAGTAATCCTTCGAGCGATGTCAGTTGCTTTGATCAGTTTAGGTCCCATACGGATGTCCTCATATCAGATTCGATCACGTAGGGAAACGCCGAGCATACTCATAGTTAGCGACCACGATTCACTACCGTAAGTCATCACTGACAACACACACTGGTTATAGACTTTCGTCTTGAGACACTCCGGTAAGTTGGACGCGATGATTTTACGGAGCTTCCTGAATGCTGCCCATCCGAGTTGGATTCGACGGGAGATCTCTTTCTCGAAGTTGGACTTACCTAACTGGATTGTCTGTCCAAGGTAAACGTAGTGCTCAACATTTCGAGTGTAGGGTTCCCAACGTGAACTGAAGTGGGTATAACATGGGAATTTGACATGATTTTCGCCTTTTCCATGTTCATCTTAAGACCCAATGTTTGGGAAGCACTACGGAGATCTTCGAGCATTGTGTTCAGATCTGCCAAGGTCTCAGCCGCAAGGAATATATCATTGGCTAAACGAAGATGTGTCAGATACTGGCCATTAATGTTGATGCCGAGTCCTTTCGAGTCCAAGAGCTTAAAGATATCCTTCGACGCAGCTGTGAACAGTTTCCGAGAAATGACGTCTCCCTGTCTCACACCTCGCTGAAGTTGGATGGGATTTGTGTTCTGGTTCTGTAATCGGTCCGACATGGTGGCATGTTCGTATAAGTACCTCAACACCTCGAAATGCCTATAGTCCACTTGGCACCTCTGGAGAGAATATATGGATATGGACATGGGCTTCATTTGACAGTTAAATGACCATATAAGGTAATTTTATGAGCTTCAACTGTCAAATGAAGCCCATATCCATACCCAGATTTTTTACGCGATAGCCCCCCTGGTCTCTATCGTATCGAAGGCTTTCTTATAGTCCTCAAACGCCAAGCAAAGTAGCAAATTATACTCCTCGGTCTTCTGTATAACCTGCCGAAGCGTATGGATGTAGTCTTTGATGCTAAAGCCTTTTCAGAACCCGGCTTGTTCGTGAGGAAGTCGTCGAACGTGCGAGCTAGACGACTCGTTATGACTCTCGAAAACAACTGAGTTTGCGTTTGGTATTGTTGGAAGAACCATTTCAGCGTAAAAAACCTTTGCCAGTAAAGCAAAGCTTTTTTCATGCTAATTAAAATTTTAATGAAATATTAAAAGTTGAAACTTAATGAAAATGACACGCATGATCAGCAAGCATATCCCTCGGAGAGTAGGATTCAGGTTGAACGGACTGACCTGTTTCTTATCCTGTTAATCTTGGACAACCGAATTAGAGAATTAGGGACAAGATGTAAGTTAGCATTGGCTTGGCTAATTCACTAAAGGCCAGGGCGAAAAAATTTAACATCTATATCAATAAAAGCTATATACTTGCTCGTTCGTCAAATGAAGCTTTTTGGGTTACATGACAAGGGGGCAGAGTTGTATTGCGCTATTAAGAGTCTGCCTGCGGAGACAGGTTCATGAACCAGTTCAGTAGGGGCTCGTGCATCAAATTTAAATTCAAATTCAATATCATTTATTCAGTCTATGCTGTTACAAGCACTTATGAACGTCAAAGAAGCTACGCCATCGGCTCACAAACCCTACGGCTGGATACTGGATTTTCTTTGCTAGGAAGGCATTGAATGATGACCCGATATTTTCTCCATACTTGTGAACAACGATAAGATGCTTAATTAGTAGCTACCTGGGCAAATGAACCTGTCTCCACAATCCCCCCAAAACCGGATAGTTTCCGATCTCAGGAGATTGTTATGCAAATATGGCTAGCCAAAGGAAAGAAGAAAGGTCAGAAGTCAGATAATGTTTATATAACATCGATAAATATAGCTACGGCATAGTCCCAGGAACTCCTGGTTACGAATTTTCCGGAGATTCCCGATACGGTACTTACTGGGGCACTTAACATGGTATCACAGAACCGGTTCTCATTAATAGTAAACTTCGATATAAATATATTCAAATGAATGAGTTCGAGATAGGGAAAAGTACCGGGAATTCAAAGTTAAATTTTTTCCCGGGATTCCCAGTACTGACGCAAATTAACTGACATCGGTACCATCGTATAGAAGAACCAGTATTCTTGGTTCTCATTACTAATAATGAATGGGTTAGAAATGCAAAACTATAAAACAAAATGTATTAAACGAGTGATTGACAATGGGTGCATGATTTCTAATTTCAATTTTAACCATTTTCAATTCATTTAGAATAGTGGCACTTGAGGTGGTACAAAGTAAAAACAAATTATACTTACTTACTTGCCTAGATCAGATATATATCCTGTTTTCTTTTCTTGCTTTTTATTTAATGTTTACCCACTTCTAAAAAACATCTTAGTTTGGTCATCAACTTACTTAAAAATGATTAAGTAGGTACCTTCTTGACTAGCAATGTAGGTACCGTCAACAGCACGTACGGCTTTACATTTGCACTACGAAAACCACCGAGCGACGAGCGAGACGTAAGGGCGCTCTCAAGGTCACACACACCGCTCGCGTGTCGCGTCGCGTCCCATGCGCTTGCTCTTAGCGGCAAATTTCAAAATGTTCCGGATTTAAACTGAATCTAATAATATAAGACTCCATGGATAAAAACGACACAAATTTTGAATAGTGTTTCGTTATATCATAAAGATAATAAAAACATAAACTCTAATAACTTGAATTTTCTTTTGTGACTTTTACAGCGTTTTGAACAAAAAAAGGAAAGTTTCTGAAAATGCCATGGAGGAATCTGACACAAAACATTATAAACAAAAGATACCTTTGATCTAAAACTTATAACACTTATTTCACCAACTCTAATATTCTTTTGAACTACTGAGGCGACATCTTAGGTAATGGTTAAATAACAGTATTCCCGTGGAGAGAGATGACACAAAAACCTCGTGTACATCGTTTACGACTTTCTAATCCCCATGAAAGTAAAATTATCGTCTCTAATTTTCTTTCCGGCCGATAATGTCAGAAAAGACAAAAACGTCAATATATACTTATCCCTGCACCTAAAATGACACAAAATCATATATTAGGTTAAGTAAATGGTCCTGGAACTGTATACCAAAAATCAAGAACTTTAATATTTTTGAAACCTCAAAACCTATCCCTATCGGTCTAAGAAGCCCAGTTTCACGATTGAAACGATAAAAATTTAAATAAATATCAGGCTTACGGTAGTGATATATCGAGCTGCAGCTGTAAAATTAAATTACTTTTTGCATACGGTTTCAGTATTTCCATTGAAATGGAAGTTATGATAGTTCCACAAAATTATGCTTCATCTATATATATACTAATAAAACAATACCGTGACTGACTGACATACAACGCACAGGCCAAATAGTAGAGGAGTTTAGCGACAAAAAACGCCCGACCCTCTTTTTTTGACACAAAGAAATATCAAAAAACCCTTTTAAGTGCTCGCCTACATCGTTAAAGGATCATGTATGCAAAATTTCATCTATTCGGTTCAGCCGTTTTAGTAGAGGAGTTTATTACCCTTCCATTTTTGACACAAGTTTGAAACTTGGCACACTTGTTCCCTGGGTTAAAATAAGCCGATTAAGATTAGTAGCCCTAGGTAGCCCCCCCTCTAGCGCCGGAGGGGGGAGCTCCGCTCGGCTTCATTCCAAAAATATTAACTATATATACCATGTTTAACTAATTGGTCAAGTTTGGTATCATTTTCGTATAAATTGATGACGAGAAATTTATTTATGGTTTAAAGAAATGGTTAACCTAACTTGACCTATTAGCTAAGCATGGACGGTTATAGTTTTTGGAATGAAGCCGGGAGGAGCGTTGCTTTGGCCTCCCTTCTCCTGCGCCAGAGGGGAGGCTACCGGGAGCTACCGATTTTAACCGGCTTATTCTGACCCAGGGAACAACTGTGCCAAGTTTTAAACTTGTGTCAAAAAATGGAAGGGTAATACACTAAACTTCTCTACAAAAAAGAATGTACTGTCAAAATTACAAACGAATGATAATTAAATCACTGTAACCTAAATTTAATGCAAGTATAAGTGAATGTATTGTACTATATTGAAACTTTTCAAATACTTATGTACCTAACCTATTATTATTATTTTTTTACGGAGGAATCTCTTTCTGTCACTAGAAGTCATGCTTTTGTTAAATTAAGTCTTTTAATAATTACTTTGCGAACAATGTAGTTGGTTACATAATTAGTTAAGATTTTGATATATTTTGTATTAGTAAGCTTTATTATGTAATTGTTTGTTGTTCCAAATAAAAAAAAAAAAACGGCTGAACCAATTAGATGAAATTTTGCATACAGGATCCTTTGATGTAGGCGAGCACCTAAAAGATTTTTTGACATTTCCACGGGATAAGGAATGAAACGGGACTATATTGTAACCTAATTCCTTGCGGACGGTGCGGCGGGCGTAAAGGCTAGTTTTCAATAAACCATCTCGAGATTATAACGAATAAAATGCTTTAAAAGATAAGTAATATATTGAGCAACATAAATTAAGAAGTTGGCACTTAGTTTATTGTTGTTTTCGTCTGCAATTCAGTGTTTTTTATAGCAACCCAGTAATTGATTTAGATTATTATTTTTCATATCAGCAACTTTTCTTTAAATAGAGCTACTGATGAGCTCTTTAGCTGAGCCAGATGTTTAGTATAAGATTTGGTAAAGAAGCTTTTAGTATTTTTTTATTTATTTATTTAATCTAAAATAAAAAACTCTATATTTATCTCCGGTTTACAGAACCGCAAAAACGTATTTTTACGTTCCTTCATTTGGAGGCTTAGTACGCTTTTAAAATACGGCTCATTACGGCTCGTCCAATAAATACTTTTTGTCTCACTTTATCTTTTATCGCCATAGCAATAAGAGCAATTTTATGAATGCAGTTCGTTTGCGAGATAAGGCGAAATTAAGGTTTTGTATGGCTGGTCCGGATACATTTTGAATACTATAACTGTTAGAAAGAGCTCATGATTTTGCATTTCTTTATAATAGCTCCCAAAATGAATTTATATGAATATTATCCTAATAAATCATGTCGTTTACATATTTATCAAAGACTAAGAGAAATAAGACACATTTTAAAATAGAAGTCCCTTTGATTGAAGATATGTTGGAAAATTAATAAATATATAATGTAAATAAAATAACTAAAGAGTAAATACCTAAAACAAGAAAGTGTTATATCAAAAAAGTAGTCAAAACTGTAGGGCGGTGATAACAAAACCATTGTGTGAGCTTATGACCCACCCACACCGTACTAAAATCTGTGTCTATTCTTAGTTCGGGTACCTAGCCTCTTTTGTATGGAAATTACAAAATAACTACATAGACAGCCCCTCACTTTTAGCTAACCTGCGTGTGCCAAGAAGATATCCTAGACAAAGAATTACGCCCCTTTCCGTACCATTGCGAAATACAGTTTACGGATCCAATTCGCCCATCCCGCGACTCTGCAGGCTTGTGAACAACTACAGTGACATAGATGACTTTAATTTAGACTCGCTTGGTAGTATACGTAGGATAGTTACCAGCAGTCAAGTTTTTTGTTTTTCCTCTCTGTTTTGTGGCTTATACAATTTGTTGAATAATATTAATATTTTTCCTTGTACCATATTCTTTTAGATAGTTAGATAATAGATTTTTTTTCAAAAGCATGTTGTATTTAACTTTATGTGTTTGTTATATTTACCAAAACATTTTAATGGATTGTATTGTTTGTAAGAACTGATTTAATCAAACGTCGGGGAATCTAAATAATTATAAATGAGAAAGTATGTTTGTTTGTCAACCATGCGGCTGAAACCGCGGGAGGAAACTAGTGTAAAAATAAATATCAACAACAATAAACTTTTACATCAAAAAAGACGTCAAAGCTGTAGGGCGGTGATTACAAAACCATTTTAAGTGTGCTTATGACCCACCCACACCGTACTAAAATCTGTGTCTATTCTTAGTTTGGATACCTGGCAGGAGCAAGAAACAGCGAAGGACGAGCTTTATTGAAATAAGCCCAATCGATACAACCACGTTTCATAGCTTTTATTCATTAGAGAGCTTCGCCGGTAAACATTTAGATGAATTTGGATAAAGTTAAAATCATCCGTCTAACTTCAGAATTAGATCGGTAACTCCGTATTTTAATTATATTATTTTAGAGGTAAAAGTAATTACTTATGGAAACAGTGGATATTAAATAAACTAGATTTATGTACTTATTATCCTTTTAACTTGAAGGTATAATATGGTAAATTTTAAATAGAAAAATATTGGAAAAAATTAACTCGGCCACAAGTGAATTCGCAAGTCTCGGTAGCTCAGCGGTTAGAGCATTGGACCGGATTTCCAAAGGTCGCTGGTTCGATTCCAGCCTGAGAATTCACTTGTGGCCGAGTAAATTTTTTCCAATATTTTTCTATTTAAAATTTACCATAAGTACAAAAATAGCATTGAAAAATGCAAAAATTACTAAATCATAAATTGAAGGTATAATTTAGAATTGTTCGTCGTCTAGTTTTACTGATTGTTTAGCAAACAGACGAAATTAACTTTGAGTTGCTCAAGTTGCTGTTTACAACATTTAGTTTAAGCCCAGTTCACCAAAGATAGATAAGATAATCGTGGTTTGAAACGTAGTTTATGCCTCTTTCAACGTCACTAACTAATCAACCGACCGATTTAATTTAAACGTCATGGAAATCGCATTTTCGTCGTGAAAGACGTTTTAAACCACGATTTTCTAATCAACAGTTGGGAAACTCGACTCAAAGTACTCCAGCTAAGATTATTTTTTCATAATTTCAATAATATTACTCTAAGTCATTGATTCCCAAAGTGGTCCAGGTGAACCCCAGGGGTCCACGGGAGACTTGACAGGGCGTTGACGTGACAAAAAAGGAGGTTAACAATTCTTAAGCTTCCACGATTTTTTTGTCTAGAAAACTAAAATATTAGCTTTACTTCAACTATCAATGTAGGCAAATAATATTTTAAGAAGCTCAGCGACTGTTACGTGTAAAAACTTACATACTCCAACTTAACTTACAATTATATTACAAAGGGACAGACAGCATCATTTTAATAAAAGCATAGGGTGTAATATCCGCTTTTAAAAAAAAAATGAACCAAAATATTAGTCGACGCGAATTTTCCTATATATTTATATATAGGAAAATATATTTAAGGAAGAAAATATTTTTATGATGAATTCCGGAAAATTCCGGGTGCAAAATCTCAGAAGTTCCGCGGTTTTTTAATTTGATTTTTTTACTGATAATAGTACTTTTAAGTAGCTTTATATTAAAGCTATTTACAAATTCTACTTCACCAGAACAAAGTCAGAAAAAAATAAAGTTGCTAAACACTTAACATCGATTTGCTCGGCCATCTTAAAACTTAGAGATTTTATAATGGGTTCCTAAAATGCTTCTTAATTGGCTTCACAACATAAGAACTATAACCACCATCTTTCCACTAAAGAATAAAGAAAAAATATTTTTTTTTTTGTATTTTTGTCTTTTTCCGGAACTGTAACTTTAAATTAAGATAGTTCAAAAACTATACAAGTAATCTTAATGGGAGTTTTAGTCAGGCTTTTGTATCAGGTTAATCTATAAAACGAACGGATAAAACAAGCATGTCCGATTTTTGGGCAAAAAAAAAACACTGTGCGACGGCACTTAGGCGATAGGCCCACAGATATGAAGATATTTTGACGTTGGAAATACCACCATGGATCGTAAATCCATTTGAGGAGCTTAGAGGCTGAGACTCGAGGACCTGAAGACGAAATTTAAAAGAGGTTTGCTAGTATATAGCTGTAATTATCCCCTATTACCAGAAGACAGGCCTTATAAATCTCTTTATCAAGAGGTAATCCTTCACAAATATAAAGCCGCTACAAGTAAAAAAAAACAAAATACTTTTACAACCGAGGCGATTATAATGCATTCTGCAGCGAATTCGAGAAGATAGACTGGCAAACAGTTTAAAAAAAAGCTCACTCGAAGAAGCCACAAAAATTTTCTACAGCAAGCTATACGAACTTAAGGACTCTCACATACCGCACAAAAAATATTACCTCATTCCTTTCCTCCTTGGTGTAATCCTGCACTGAAACGTACTTTAAAAGAAAAAATGAAATATCACCGAAAATATAAGTTATACGGTAATAATGAAGATTATCTTACTTTTTCACATCTGCGTCAGAGATCCAAATCACTAGATTCTTCTAGTGATTTGGATCTCTGACGCAGATCAGTACGTGACGTATATTGTATATATTCATTATAGCATGATTCTTCATGCTATAATGAATATATACAATAAACAGTAGAAGCTATTGGAAATAATCCTAAGTCCTTTTGGTCTTACTTTAAGTACAAAACGAAGTCCTCCAAAATTCTATCTGTATTGACATATGAAGGAGTATCACAAACAAATCAAGAGAAAGTTTGTAACTTATTTGCCAGCTATTTTAAAACAAACTGTCTGAAACCAAATAATATTAACTGTGCGACATCTAGTAATAATGGGTTCAACATGTGTAATATTACATTACATACAAAAAATTACCACTTGATCCAAATAAATTAAACCGTCGACGCAAAAATATTGTGGCACAATCCAATAGGACTCGTACCTCGTACAGCCCTTGCTAAACGGCAGTACTCTATTCAGTCAGTTTTTATTTATAACAAAGTGAATACAAAATTAAATATATATAATAGGAAATTGTATGAGTGTAAGGAAATACTAGTGGAATGGTTGAAAACTTTGACTTATGAAGAGACAGAAAATATATTAAAGAGAATTATATAGATTACTTAAATTAAATATTTATATAATATTATGACACAAAACATTCACGTGCACAGATACACCACACACACACTCACACACATACACACACACACATACACACACACACCCACACACACAAACACATACACACACTTACCTTTACAAAAAAATGTTACTTTAAAAAAAAATGATACTTTTACATAGCTTTCCATTTTTTTATATTAGTTTTGGTTTTTGTTAACATAAGTTATAATAAGTTGCAAGGGCAATGAGCGAAGCGCCCCATCACAAGTATTTTAGAATTACTTACTGGGGTTGTTTCATTATATGTTAATAATGTATGATTTGTGTTAATAAAGACATTTATTTATTATTTATTTATTGCAAATTTAAACATTGATACGGCGAAGTCCTGAAATTACTGAAAGCAGCGGACCTAAATAAAGGCGCGGGCCCTGACAATGTTTCCCCTATGATTATTGTCAACTGTGCTAAAAGCTTGGTCACACCCATTACTATACTTTTTACATGGCCTTTGGATGAGGGTATCGTACCATCTATATGGAAATCTGCCTTTATCATACCAGTTCACAAAGGAGGTGATAAAGGGAATGTAAAAAATTACAGGCCCATATCTAAACTCTGCATTTTTTTCAAAGGTTCTTGAGAGAATTGTATACAAACAAACATATGTCGCATTATCTAATTAGTTTATCCCAGAGCAACATGGTATTCTGAAAGGCCGATCAACAACCTCCAATCTCCTCCTCTCTAATAATTATGTGACGTCGTGTATGGATTCTGGTACACAGGTGGCTATGATCTTTACCGACTTCAGCAAGGCTTTTGATCGAATTGATCACTCTATACTTATGCAAAATCTTTTCAGTGCCGGAATCAATGGAAACTTGTTTCGATGGTTTACGACATATATTGAAAACCACACGTAAGCCGTTGCCATTAATGGTTTTATCTTCGATTGGTTTAAAGTACCTTCAGGAGTACCCCAAGATTCCCTAACGGCACCATTACTGTTTGCTATATTTATCAACTCATGTTTTCAAAATTCCAAATTTTTATTATACGCTGACGATACAAAAATCTTTAGGCAAATTGCTACTTCAGATGACTGCGCGCTACTTCAGACGGATTAATAAGTTTCATGATTACTGTTTTTGTAACCAATTAGATCTTAATGTTTCTAAGTGTTATTCAATGAATATTATTACACGTAAGATCAATTACTTATGATAAATTTTAAATAGAAAAATATTGGAAAAAACAACTCGGCCACAAGTGAGTTCTCAGATGAGACTCGAACCCACGACCTTTGGAAATCCAGTCCAATGCTCTAACCACTGAGCTACCGAGACTTAAAGGTCGCGGGTTCGAGTCCCATCTGAGCATTCACTTGTGGCCGAATAGTTTTTTTCCAATATTTTTCTATTTAAAATTTATCATAAGTATAAAAATTCAAATTCATAATAGTTCAATATAGTTAAGTTATATTCGACAATACTCTGCAGAAACTTTCGTCCACTAGCGTCGTGAGGGATCTAGGTGTAATATTCCAAGTTAACATTTGATAAACACGTTGAGTATATTGTCAACAGAGTATCGAAGGCACTTGGTTTTATAATAAGATCGTGTTCCAAATTCAGCAGTATTAAAACCATCAAGATCCTTTACTTTGCCTTTGTGCGTACCCTTGAATATGCCTCAGTAATCTGAAATCCCCTGTATAAGATTTAAACTAACATAATAGAGCAAATTCAGAAAAAGTTTCTCAGATATCTACAATTTAAAACAAAACAGTATCTTCCTAACTATGAGGCTAGGTGTGTTAAATTTCACTTCCAACCATTGAACATGCGGAGAGATATTGCTGACGTCACCTTTCTTTTCGACATTCTAAATGGTAAAGTTGATTCACACGAGTTAATAATGTTTAATTCTAATTTGAATTAGTGCAACACAAGAAAATATACTTTTTTCTTTTTATTTTTACCATTCCGAACCTAAAATTAGTTAGATCTAATTTTCATATTTTTTGTCGAGTTTTGGGAATATGGTAGAAATGTAGCTGCAGGGGGGCCATCGGAACCACACAAATTTTGGGAACCTCTGCTCTGAGTACTCGTGCTAAGATATTTTTCCTGATATATCACCGATGGAAACGTACTGTTATGAGATTTGTAGCCATAAATCGAGAATAGAAAAGTACCTAGCTGTTTCTG
Organism: Chrysoteuchia culmella; assembly: GCA_910589605.1. Classification (NCBI taxonomy): domain Eukaryota; kingdom Metazoa; phylum Arthropoda; class Insecta; order Lepidoptera; family Crambidae; genus Chrysoteuchia; species Chrysoteuchia culmella. The sequence continues at coordinate 18,949,754 of OU342653.1, forward strand.
TAATGCGTACATAGTACATTACGTGCCTACGTATTACTCACTACATATCATAAGGTTACTACTGTTTTTGAAAGACTTCCTGCCTAATTGAAAACTTTTCAAACATATTTTTATGGAATGTCTCGGTGTCTTTAAATTCTATGTAATATCAATATTAATTTGACTTCTAACAGGCATTGGTAACTTCGTTTACACAAACATACGTCCGTATAGGCTTAATAGTTTCAAAAATTGATAAGGAGCTTGTAAAATAAGATTTAGAGCTTGTAAATATAGCGGATACACGGATTTTGTTGTAACGAATCGCATTAATAGACACGCATTTCTAAATATGTGAGAAAAACAGTTTATAAATATTTATTTATTTTTATTCAACGCAAACGCACAGTTATACGAAATCAGCAAAATACATGAATTCGCACAAAACAATACGCATCGGCCTTTCCGCTCATGAAAATTGAATAAAAGTTTATCGAACGTTCAAATATTCCCATTCATTTCGATACAGTTTTCGTGACTCCCTGTCGAAAAGTACTTGACTCGACCAATGTTTACGCTTACCTTAAACAATTACGCCAATTCTACGTAGGTAGGTATTGGAAATTCTTGACGTTCAAACTTGGACGAATTCGTCCAAGCGTTCAAACCAATAGAATTACTACGGTATTTTTTGCAAGAAATTAGCAATTTATTGCCGTTCAAAATAGAATTCGGTTGTTTGTTAAAATACCGCCTCTGTGGTCTAGTGGTACAACCACCGGTATCAGATCCAGGGGTCCCGGGTTCGATTCCCAGCGGGGGTACATATTGTATTCGGTTTAGTTGGTGGTAGTACTTGCAAGTCCGCCTGGCTAGCTACCACCATCTTATCTAAGTCTGACGTCATAACAATAATGTTTTCAGCATTGTTGTGTTCCGGCAGTTCGAGATAGCCAGTTCCTCAGTGGCGGAGGACTCCGGGAGAGGCTCCATCTTCCATCTTCAGCCTTATCAATACTTAACATCAGGTATGATGAAGGCTAAGAGTCTCCCCGTCGTGAATTACAAAAAAAATTATTGAACGCTCGGTCGAGTAGATCTACTAACTCTTAACATGGCAAAAATGCTATATTAGATACAGAAAATGATATCAAAAATGCAATATTTTTTAAATGAATTATAGTGGAAAAATATTTTATTTTAATCTTATAGGTAAGTACTTAAATTGATTTTCTGAAACAAATTACCTTAGACTTTTGAAATTGTGATTATTATAAAATTAAATGTTCAAGTCCATTCAATAACAGAATGTGAAATTATCTAAAGCTATTTCAAACCAAACTCGTAACCATTCATTGTACTAAGTTCGCAAATGGGAAACATATTATTAAATATTCAAAAACAAAACAAAAACTTAATAATGTGGAAAGAAACAATTATATTAAATCAAAAAAATAACTGAATGAAGCTAAATTTGGAAATGGCCAGATGTAATATTTCTGCCTAGAGAGGCATCCTTGCGCATTGCGGCTGTGTTCCTCTCAATATGGTTTTTTTTTAATAATATTAAAGGAAACGTCTATTTAATGATAATGGACCCTACTGATGAAACTCGCGGAAGTCATTATGTGATCGCTCGTGAAGCATCTTTGTGAAGGTTTCATATATGTTTAACGTATATTGCCGCTCTAAAGAAAAAACCCCATTGTCGGAAACGACATGTTTTTAAGAGCATAAAATATTTATGTGATAAAATTTCTAATTGTTTACTAGAAAAGGCTGTTTATTCATAACTTCGAGAATTCGTAAACTATTCATTTAAATTACCTAACTTTTTTTTCCAAATAAACTAGGCACAGGGTTTTTTAAATACCTTATAATCCGTAAAACAATGTTACGTTTGGATGTAACTGCTGAACTTTATTTAGTAATTTTGTAGATACACAATTTTTAGAGAAAACAAATGAATAAAAAGATAAGTATATAGTTATTGTGGTGGGTAATTATCCCACCGCTTTTATATTTCGAATTATAGAGCGACTACCATTTCATAATGATAATACAGTTAAAATTGCCGCTAGTCAGTTAATGTATTACAATGACATTGTCATGCTATTATTCATGTTTTATTGGCGAAACAATTTGTAGGTAGCATTTATGACTTTAAGTTGTACGTATATAATTATACCTATTCAAACCTACCTACATTAAAAAGATAAAACTTTCAAAGTGATTAAAAACTATAGTTACTCAGGGTTGCAAAAAACGGTGCGGATAAAAACACTTGAGGAAAAGTGATCCGAACTTATTTCATACTAGCCACGTTTTCGAAAACTGAAAATTATCATACAAAACCCGCCTGCATCAAAAAACTAGCGAACTGAAAAGACGGAAATAAGATCAAATACTTATAATTTGACGATCTGTTTGGCGCAGGGGTACTAACCCCGCCTTCTACTCTGCACCAGAGGTCCCGGGTCCGATCCCCGGACAAGACAAATATTTGTGTGCATGAAAATGTCTATTTGTCTTGGTCTGGGTGTTTAATATGTACATTAAGTATGGATTTACATATAAGTATGTTTATTCGTTATCTAGTATCCATAACACAAGTAATTCATGAAACTTAACGTCAGCTAGATAATTGGTGTGATTGTATGCAAATATTTATTTTATTTTTTTATAATATAAAAGGCAAATCACCCATTCCATGTTACGGGTGTTACCATTCGTTTTTGTTTCACACCAATTTTCTTAGATAACTCCCATTGAAAAGAACTAAAATAACTCATAAACGTAATCATTTTTTACCGAACTTTTATGTGAATTAAAAATAATGTTAATTACCGTTACATGTTATGAGAAATTAATGTAAAAGTACCCGTTACGGGTGTTACACGAATTTACCTAAAATTATTATTTTTTTGCTCAACATAATAATGTACAGTCGGAGCACACCTATGAATGATTCGACTTATTATTAAATTCTATGCCTCCACTGCATGTTTTTTTTAACATCTCTTGCCTAAGAACACTTGGGCTCTCAAGACAAATCTAACGATTTATCATCCGTTCAGCCGGTTGAGAGTTATGAGGTAATAAGAATATTACTTAAAAACATACAAACATATAAGATACGCGCGAAAAACATTACCTGTCCTTTGCAGTCGGGTATAAATAAAGTGCATTTTTTAAAGGCTAATATCAACTTTGAGTGTTCATTTTGTCGAGTATTTTGATGATTAGAGTGATTGTACCTATTTCATTTATTGTGCTAATATCTGTATCCAAGACATAAACATATAGAAACTAAAATTGTACAGAACACAAGTTTTGTTTCTAAAAACCCACGTAGTAGGTACTGTCCGTGAGAATAAAACTGAAAGCACTTCAGTACTACATACTTGCCTATAATTAAAAAAGTCACAGTCGTCGCAATGAAAAGGCAGAACTCGAGCATCATGTAGGTTATTTCTTTTGGGGTTCCGCACCAAAATGATAAAAAGGAACCCTTATACTCAGTTTGTCTGTCTGTCTGTCACAGCTGGATCTCTCAAGATATACTACTAATGGTATGAACTTAAAATTAGGAATAGTTTTAGATGACGTTTGCCTATCTGTTTTGAATACATACATTTTTGAAGTGAAAACTTCTTTAGCGGCGTTGTGCACATCAGAGTTATAAATTTTGGTATGGGTAAAAAATGTTAAAGTCGCGTCAGGACACGTGACCCTGATCGAAAATTCGTAAGACGGAGGGAGAGTAGACCGCCAGCAGTAATGTCCCCCTCTCTTTCTACCGCGCGGCGAAAATGTATGCCTGGTCCTTCTGTTTCGTTTAAGCGGTTTTCACTTCTGCCAGCACTCCCGGAGTGCAAGTCATTGTTTTTTTTTACAAAAGGGACTGACAGGATGTCTTAAAAATTAAAAGTGTGGCTACTAAAGCATGTGGGGTACCATAAGAAAGACGCTGCTTGCACATTCTCAAACATTTTTTGAGTTTCGATGAAAATTGAAACAAGTTTACATAGAGAAAAATCAGACATTATTCTATATGATAGAAGTTTATGTAAATATTACAGGAAAAATAAAAAATATCTCTAAATACTCGTAGCATACTTTTTTAGAAAACTTATTAAAGTGATTTTATACTTATATATACTTATATATTTTTTATTTTTCCTGTAATATTTACATAAACTTCTATCATGTAGAATAATGTCTGAGTTTTCTCTATAAACTTGACTGATTAAACACACTTTGAGCCCGACTCGCTCTTGACCGGTGTTTTAATCTGTGCTAAGTTGTGCCGTATCCTCCCGGGCCGGCCGGTAACAAAGCCGGATGGTCCCCGGGCGCTCGCGGCGCATTGCGGATGCTCGCACGCGCGCCTCTTTTCGCACTATTGCACTTAAAAAATATTAGCATTACGAACTTTTTTGAACGTATTCATTATTTACATCAGTTAAATTTCTATAGAGCTTTAAAATGCATCACATATTTTTTTACTTTATAACTAATCCACTCTTATAAGTAAACAAATCTAGACTGCATTCTCAAAAGGTTTTGGGAGGTATAAGAAAAAAATTAAGTAAAAGTAAAAATCATAATAAAATACACATTTTATTTAAGAATATCTGTTTTGTCGTATGTCATGCGGATTATAACTCATGTCGCTAATTTTGTGGGCGGAAAGGTTGAAATAGAAAATTGATGTTTGTTATAGAGACACTAAATAGATCAGTGAAGAACGCGCCAAAACATGCATGTCAGACTAATTTTAACTGACCTCGTACGCAAACCACCATTCAACATTACGAAATTAAAACTGCAACTATGGGACTGCGAATTAAAGGGCGCGAAGCTTAAAAATATTCGAAGAACCCTCTGTATTTGCAAAACACACTCGTTCATTTTAATTTTAAAACAAATTCTTCCTCGTGTTTACGAAGCAAAATCCGTTCCGTCTCTCTCGACTGCATGCTTTTGACTGCATGTTTTTTTTAACATCACTTACCTAAGAACACTTGGGATCTCAAGACAAATCTAACGATTTATCATCCGTTCAGCCGATTGAGAGTTATGAGGTAATAAAGAATATAACTTAAAAACATACAAACATATAAGATACGCGCGAAAAACATTACCTGTCCTTTGTAGTCGGGTAAAAATATATATTTTTAAGGCTAATATCAACTTTGAGTGTTCATTTTGTCGAGTATTTTGATGATTAGAGTGATTGTACCTATTTTATTTATTGTGCTAATATCTGTTTCCAAGACATAAAAATAAATACAAACTAAAATTGTACAGAACACAATTTTTGTTTCTAAAAACCCATGTAGTAGGTACTGTCCGTGAGAATAAAACTGAAAACACTTCAGTACTAGGTACATACTTGCCTATAATTAAAAAAGTCACAGTCGCAATGAAAAGGCAGAACTCGAGCATCATGTAGGTTTTTTCTTTTGGGGTTCCGCATCAAAATGATAAAAAGGAACTCATAGGTTGCGACTCAGTTGTCTGTCTGTCTGTCACAGCTGGATATCTCAAGATATACTACTTGAAATTGAACTTAAAATTTGGAATAGTTTTAGATGATGTTTGCCCAAATGTTTTGCAATTAAGAGAGAAATATATATACATTTTTGAAGTGAAAACTTCTTTAGCGGCGTTGTGCACATCAGAGTTATAAATTTTGGGATGGATAAAAAAAATTAAAGTAGCGTCAGGACACGTGACCCTGATCGAAAATTCTTAAGACGGAGGGAGAGTAGACCGCCAGCAGTAATGTCCTCCTCTCTTTCTACCGCGCGGCGAAAATGTATGCCTGGTCCTGCTGTTTCGCTTAAGTGGTTTTCACTTCTGCCGGCACTCCCGGAGTGCAAGTCATTGTTTTTTTTTACAAAAGGGACTGACAGGATGTCTTAAAAATTAAAAGTGTGTCTACTAAAGCATGTGGGGTATCATAAGAAAGACGCTGCTTGCACATTTTCAAAAATTTTTTGAGTTTCGATGAAAATTGAAACAAGTTTACATAGAGAAAAATCAGACATTATTCTATATGATAGAAGTTTATGTAAATATTACAGGAAAAATAAAAAATATCTCTAAATACTCGTAGCATACTTTTTTAGAAAACTTAAAAAAGTGATTTTATACTTATATATACTTATATATTTTTTATTTTTCCTGTAATATTTACATAAACTTCTATCATATAGAATAATGTCTGATTTTTCTCTATAAACTTGACTGATTTAAGACACTTTGAGCCCGACTCGCTCTTGACCGGTGTTTTAATCTGTGCTAAGTTGTGCCGTATCCTCCCGGGCCGGCCGGTAACAAAGCCGGATGGTCCCCGGGCGCTCGCGGCGCATTGCGGATGCTCGCACGCGCGCCTCTTTTCGCACTATTGCACTTAAAAAATATTAGCATTACGAACTTTTTTGAACGTATTCATTATTTACATCAGTTAAATTTCTATAGAGCTTTAAAATGCATCACATATTTTTTTACTTTATAACTAATCCACTCTTATAAGTAAACAAATCTAGACTGCATTCTCAAAAGGTTTTGGGAGGTATAAGAAAAAAATTAAGTAAAAGTAAAAATCATAATAAAATACACATTTTATTTAAGAATATCTGTTTTGTCGTATGTCATGCGGATTATAACTCATGTCGCTAATTTTGTGGGCGGTCAGGTTGAAATTGAAAATTGATGTTTGTTATAGAGACACTAAATAGATCAGTGAAGAACGCGCCAAAACATGCATGTCAGACTAATTTTAACTGACCTCGTACGCAAACCACCATTCAACATTACGAAATTAAAACTGCAACTATGGGACTGCGAATTAAAGGGCGCGAAGCTTAAAAATATTCGAAGAACCCTCTGTATTTGCAAAACACACTCGTTCATTTTAATTTTAAAACAAATTCTTCCTAGTGTTTACGAAGCAAAATCCGTTCCGTCTCTCTCGACGTCTTTTCATAACAATTTTAACATGTCACCAAACAGCTGTTCTTTTCAATGATTTTCAAAATTAGAACTGATATTTTAAACACAAAATGCGGAAGTGTTCTACTACAAGAAAAAAGCTAATGCACTAACTTTTCAAACTTTTTGGTCACTCCGAAAAAAGTTATGCGAACTTTTCGCGCGTAATTTTTGACAGCTAAGACTCACCGGTTGGCGTTTTCCTTGGTGTTTCTGGTTCATAGTGGTGTGTTTTGATGAGTTGGAGTGCGAGGTCGGTGCCGACCTCTTCGGAGCGCGGGCAAGGGGTGTACGCGTATTGTTTTTTGGTCGGCGCCGGGGCGGGCACGACGCGATGTTTGCCGCGCTCGGCCATGCGGCGTCTGCGGGCGGACCGCGCGTGCCGCCTTATCGATAAAGCTGTGTGCCACTCGGTTACGCACCCCGGAGCTAGTCAATTAAACTTTCCCGCGTACACCGTGTTCGCGGAAGACGTTGAGCAGTTTAATGTAGGCTAATTAAAATTAATAGACAATTTACAACTTGTAAGTTAGCAACTACCTACATACTTCGAAATAAATAATTTCGAAAGTGTTTCCCACTCTTCACAGATTTTGTATAAAATTGTTAGTTGAGCATTATTAACTTACAAATGTGAGAAAATCTCCCTGATTTTTTTCCAATATTTGGTAGAGCCATAACATTCATTCAGAAACCTTTAATAATATGGTCAAATATTAGTTTATTTAATAAGATATCTCTAAATTATTATTTACCACCAGTAATTTACTAGTGAAAACAAATGTTACAAAAACAATTTTGCCCTAAACGACATACATCAATCTACCCCAATTTTGACACCACCAGTGGTCTGATCTCTATCCCAAAATCAGTTTTCACCTATTCTATGCCTATCTAAAATAATATGAAAACTAACTAGTCAAAACGAAGGTAAAAGCAAAGCCATAAACAGATAGGTACATCATACATGAATCTATCTAAACATGCACACAACCAGCATCGGTTCTATCTTTGCAATATAAATTTTCTAAAATATTTTCTCACCTAGGTAATATATAAATACTGACTAGTCAAAACAAAGGCAACAAGTACAACGCCCTAACGCCACCATAATAAATCATACATTTATCTACCCAAATATTGGCACAGCCAGCGGTCTAATTTTAGCCATAACTTTGCCCCTGGGTTGCACTATCAACCCAGTTACCCATGGAGTCCCAATGTCAAGGCCGGCCGTCTGGCCGAGATCGGGCGCATCTCTAGCCCACTAAAATGCAATGCAGAACCTTAACTTCGTCGATAATAGTATCTGTTCCTACTTTGGGCATATTAAATTCGTGCACTGCGGAGCTCATTGCCTGCTTACATGGCCTGCGACGGCAGCGTTTACGCACTTTATGCAAAGGTCGGTCACGGGATTGGTGACCAAAAATTTATTATCTCGAGCTCCTGTACCTTCTCCAGTACTTTGGGAGGCACGTTAGATCCATACAAAAATCGCATTTACTGACAAAGTGGCCGTTGTACAACTCTCTGTCATGTTCGAAGTTAACGAAAATTAGCAGCTCCATACAAATAATTGGTTAACCAAAATATTTAAAAAAACATCAAGTCATTTTCTTAGACGTTTTCCAATTTGTAATTGTCTGCATTTGTGATAGTTACTTGTTATACTTAGTTATAAAAATTACACAATATTATTGGTCAATGTTTGGTACACGAAATTAACGGGTCAACCTATTTTGGTAGTGTTTATTAGTTGTACTGTAGAAGAAAAATTAGGAGCTCGGTGTCGCAGTGGTTCGTGCGCTCAGCTTGCGATTGTTGAGGTTAAGCAATTTTCGCAATGATCGTTCACGGGATGAGTGAACAAAAGTTTACTATCTCGAGCTCCTCTGTGCTTCGGCAGGCACGTTAAACCGTTGGTCCCGGCTGCATTTACAGTCGTTAAAACCCACCAAACAGCACGCGTGGTGGGTCATGCCCCATTCTCCTTATCCATCTATAAGGAAGACCAGTGTCCCAGCAGTTGCGACATTAAAAATGACTGATGACGAAGAAAAAAATACGAGTTTTCCGTCATCAGTGACTACATCAATATTCTGACCTAGGTTAGCCGTCTCGAGTGAAGCTAGTCTTCCAAGCTGGGCTGATTTGGAGTCTCCTGTTATGATTTACAAAAACAATGAACTTTCCATGAAGTCCAAAGTAAAACAATGACAACCATGCGAAGTCAACCTTCTGTTTATAATTTAGTGTGATACTCGAGATATTGCGCGCGCACTCGGTGTCTGCACTACGCTACGGTCGATAGTACGGTCCTCCCGGCATCCGGATTTGAATCCCGGTGCAAGTGTTGCACAGGACTACTTTTACTACACGAATGAAAAATCACATCACACGCTTGCTAGATCCATCTGGAGTCTTGAGAAAAAGCTTATCATTTTGTATCATAGTTGCAAGAAACATCTGGAAACTTAAAAAAAATATCATTTTGTATGCTTACCTACATCAACTTATATTGTGTCAAATACGATATAAGCTCCTCTCCTCTTATGAGGAGATGTGCTCTCATAATAAAAAAATATATATATTTTTCCAGCTTTACGCCAGTCAATGTTGAATTTCCCCATTTTTTTATCTTATTGGTCACAAAATAAGTTTTTGTCAATGTTAACAAATCTATAGATCCACAGTCTTTTTCACATAAATTACAACTAATTCAAACCACAACTGTTTTGTCTATTTTCATTTCTTAATAACTGATAGGGATTATTTCAAACGCATTATAACATAAGCAATAATCTTCTTACATTATGGTGAAACAGTAATTTTACTCAATTAATTACTAGTACGAATCACAGGACATAGAGCAGCAGTCTATGTTACACACCTATTATAGACCTACACTAATTTACCTTAATGTACTGTTTCTAATTTGTTCTTAGACCATAACGAAAGAAGCCTTGGAGCAAGCCTGAATAATTCAGAATCGGCATCGGAAGCCGGCCGATTTGTTGATTAAAGCGACCTGGAGCGAGAACCAACTAAATTTTTAAGACATCTTCAGTACTATCGATGACAGACCAATCGAGACACTACGGGTATTCCCACCTTTATTACAAGGAGGTAAGTTTGGTAATCCTACGATGTAGCGTTGCTGCAGAAGTGTCTGAAAAATTAATGGCGCCTTTTTCATTTTATCTATATTTAACGTTTTAGTGCAGTATTTTACAACTTGTCTTGTCTCTAAGTACTGAAAACAGACTCTTTGGAAGCTTTGGAAAACAATATATTTTTTTCCTTCCTCTAGAGTAGAAAAATCATGCCTATAGTTATTATTTTAAAGTCGTTTTGTTATGAGCAGCAGAATGTTACCACAGTCTATTAGGTATAACTTTTGAGATTACTTAATTTGCAGTACCTAAGTAATAAGTAACTTGTGAATGAAAAAGTAATTGGTTTGGTGATTTAAGTTTCATTCTGAACATTTGGTTGTCAGATTCCTTTCGAAATATAAAATAATATTCTATTATAATCAAAAAGTTTCATATATTTCATAAACTCGATTGACAAAAATAAATTGCGGAAAATATTTAAGGTAATCAAAAGCCTGGAAAAAAAGGTCTAGAACACAGGTGGAAAGTTGTAATCCTGAAAACGTGACGAGATTATGAAACACCCGGGAAAACTTGGCATAAAGATACTGATAACATTTACAAAGTTTTGCTGTGTGCCTGTATTATTCGGATTTCATTTTAACCATTCCTATTCATAAAATAAACTTTTATAAGAAACAAGATGTCCTTCACCTTATGTCCTCCAAAATCCTCCCCCTATCTTCATACAAAATTTCATTGTACCGTATGTACCGTATGTACCGTGTACCGTACTCATACATTCAAACTACGGTTTGAAAATGTAACAAATAGTTCCATTATAAACGTTACATTTGCGTTAAAAATATTTGTTTCGATGAACGTTCTATTTCTTTAAAACCCTAAAAAAAGTGTTTTTCTCAAACATGCTTGGAAATATGAGCATTATTTTGACAACCTTCTTCGAAATAAATCGATATTGATCGATCGAATTTACGGACAAAGAAAATCAAATGCATTGCAGGAGCGTTTTTTGAATTTGGGACATTACAATAGTTATTTGTTATGCAAGGCTGGAAAGTTGGTTATTTAGCGTCGAGTTACCTCTATTGAAATCTGAGCAAGTGAAGGATTCTAGGATTGAACCACGAGCGTAGCGAATGGTTCAAAGATTGAATCCTGAGCGAAGCGAGGAGTTCAAAGGTACAAGACGCTAAAAACTTTTCTGCCGAGCGCAACACACAATTTTTCACCTCATAACAGCGAGGAACATTTTATGGTTGTTTAATGGTTGTTTATGGTTGTCAACTTCCGGTAAAAAATTCTTTAAACATAAAGTTTAATCTAACTGTACTTTATTCTCGTTGTTTTAATGATATAAAAAACTAAAATAATAAAAAAGGGAGTATTTTAGTAAATTCAAAGTTTAAAGTAGGTTGTTACTTATTAATAAGAATAAAAACGATTCCGTAAATGTTGACACTGACATGAGGTACAAGACAAAGACATTTTAAATATAAAAATTTATGTCACAGTCCGAAATCCAATTATAGGTTGAGTAATCTCACCCAGCCTAATATAAAATTCTTTTAACAAATAGTTTAATCTTATTGTTATTGTTTTTATGATTCAATGAACTAAAATAATATAATTAAACCAAAACAGAGTATTATAATTAATTTAAAGCTATTTAAAATAAGAATCAAATATAACAAAAAAGTCAATAGTGCGATTCGGAACGCATTAAGACATATTTTTAGGTATTAAATTAAAAAAGTATTTCGCCGCCCTAGGCCGCAAAAAGCGATAAACTGATTGACAAACCTCCTTTTCAGAGCGTGTGAGGTGAAAGAATATTTAACAACTCCAGCACGCTATTTCATACAACATTGCTGGAGCGCTGTAATGAATTTGATTTTCTTTTAGTAATTATTAAATGTATAATATAAAAAGTATGTTTTATTTCCCTGCATTCTTTTGAGAAAAGCACTATATATGCCTCGGCGGAAATGGCAATTGCCTATTTCACGCCCTTTGCAATAATGTACTATTAGATGTGTTTCAAAAGAACCTGTTTATCATATAACTTTCCAAATATAAATACACATTGGAGCATTTGCAACTACAAGGGTTGATAAGATCCGCAGTGTGCATGCGACTAAGATGAGATGTACAGTCGCGGCACTTCCCGTTAGACCAGTAGAGTTTAATTAGGAAGCTTTATTTAAAAAAGTAAAATATATAATAATAATAAATAATAATAAATAAATAATAAATATTTCCATACAATCACACCAATTATCTAGCCCACATTAAGTATCATGAAGAACTTGTGTTATGGATACTAGATAACGGATAAACATACTTATATACTTTTTTTTTTTTTTTGTAAATACATACATAATATACATATTAAACACCCAGACCAAGACAAATAGACATGTTCATGCACACAAATATTTGTCTTGTCCGGGGATATATATATATAGAACGTTTATATCTCAAATAATAGAACAATAAGAGGTATTTCATAAACGAATATGAATATGAATATGAATATTTAATTTGAATAATAAATTATTTCTTTAACCTCAGTACTTTCCGAGTAATCGTTTTCCAAAAAACTCTACTGATAAACCGGGAAGTTTCCCGATTGTACCAACAAGATAATAGACGTGCGTTTTGGTCACGTAAAAAGAAGACGACTTTTGATAAATATTAGACAAGAAAATATACTAGAAAAAAGCAACTAGTTTTATGTCGCCCTGACGGGATTACTTTTGTCACTGCGGTTGAGAATACAGTGAAAAAATTATGTACCAACTGGTCATAAAAAATGCAGATTGACAGAAGAAGTGGGATGTGGAATAGCAGATTTAAAAGAATTATTATTGATTAATATTTTTTAAGTCGGTTAAAAATGAAAATTAGAGACAACTCCTTATATTTAAGACTTTTGAAGCATTTAAGACAAAATTAAAATGTTAGTAATACACCTGCCAGCGTAGCATGCGCACCGCGACTCGCTGTCGACGCTTATTCGCGATGTCTGTCATATCATTACGATGTGAGCGGAACAGACTATACGCTCGCGCGAGAAAAGTTTCGAGAAAGCTTTGTCGAGGTGCTCATGCTACTCATGCAGTAATCGTAATTTTCTGGTCAAAGATGTCGAAACCACGTACTTACTTAATAATAATTGTACAAGTAACGTGGTGCAACCCACTTTAGTATCATAGGTTGCACTTACTGTGCCACTTTAAGGCATTGTTCGTACCATTTCCATTTTATCTTAAAAATTACCCTTACAGCAGATAACTAGTACAAGTTTAAATTAAAACGGTAGGTGTTAAGAAAATACCAAATAATTTAAATAAACTCGTCTGTTTATTTAAATTATTTGTCTAAATAGCTTACTTCGATTCTATTTTGTCTTATAAACTGCACTACAGCAGATACTGTAAGTTTAAATTAAAAAGATAGGTGTTAATAAAATACGAAATAATTTCACCTAAGCCTTAGCTAACCTAGCTTACTTCTCGAGTACCTAAGGAAAAAGAGCAAAACTTTTTTAGCGAAAAGTGGTAAAGAAATATCTTTTTAGAAAAAAAAAACAACAAATGAACACTTTAACGCGGGATAAAAATATTGTTGTTCGTTGTTTGTCTGATTTCGAAAAGTAGTTTTAATTTCCGCGCATTATTTGATAGTACTATACAAGCCTTGGCCACAACTAGTCATTGATGGACTTACGTATGTGTGCCTCGGCTTCGCCTCGGCCCACATTTACACGTTAGTCCATCAATGCCTCTTTTGCTGGCCGCTGCAGTAATGTACTATATTTCAAACATACTTGGAAATATGAGCATTATTTTGACAACCTTGTTCGAGATAAATCGATATTGCTATACTGGCCACATACATGCGAGCAGCGGCCGGCAAAAGTTGTATGAAAATGAATATCTGTCGTGTTTAGAGATCAAATAAATCACAAAGTAAACTCATAATATCTGTCGTGTAATTAAAAAATGGAACGATCTTTTACTCCGAAATATAGCAATCAAGGAGGTAACTTATCAAAGGTTTTATTTAAATTTCGAACTGGCTTGCAAATAGAAAGCTGTTTTTAAAAAAAACAACAAATGAACACTTTAACTCGGCTATAAATATTGTCGTGCGTTGTTCGTCTGATTTCGAAAAGTAGTTTTAATTTCCGCGCATTATTTGAGAAAAGTATTATCCAAGCCTTGGCCACATCTAGGCATTGGTAGACAAATGTATGTGTGCCTCAGTTACGCCTCGGCCCACATTTACCCGTTCGTTCGTAAATGCCTCTTTTGCTGGCCGCTGCAGTAATGTAATATAATTTATTCCTGTAAAGAGAAAATATGGATTACCTTTTCTCACAAGCTTAAGATCTGGAATGATTTACCTAAATATAAGGAAAATAAAAAGTAAATCATGAATCTTTATTTTAGGGCAGGTTTTTATGAACTTTGAAAATGTTTCTGAATATTGCTACAATTATAATTTCATTCCTCTTTGGCTTCAGTAACTATCTTGGTTGAGAATACCTGTTTTTTGTGGGGTATTAAATGTCATGGTAGGTTTACGCGGGACTACTTTTTCAACTTTTATTTTACGTAATACGAGTATGTACTTAAATCCATAAAAACAATTTTATATATTATTCGTAACAGTAGAAAGGAATTAACCCTCAATAATCGCACACTGTAATAAGAATAAGTAAATTCTAGACACAGCAAAGGAAAATAATAAGAATAGATCACAAATCCAGCGATATAAGCCCGCCCGCGCGTAACGAAATTCAATATCCAATATTTTTCTTACATGCAAAGCGCAGGCATACATTACTTTCTTTGTGTGGTTTCTGGCTCCTGCGACCACACTTATATTAAATCTCTCTCAATAAAAATATATTGAAATCTCTCTTTTTTATTTTACTTTGCCCTAAATCTATGCTTACATTAAAAGCTGAAGAATTTGATTGTTAATTTTTAACGTTCTTTTCTCTGCAAACACTGGTAATTACCTTAATAAACAAAGACGTCTTAACTGCTGACGTCAAGAAAATGTTGCACCAAATTGTCAGCAGAGAGTCTGTCAAGTCATTTAGTTAGAAGATGAATCACTTATAAAATAATAGAAAATTCTCTAGATTAACAAAAAAAACTCAATTGTTCCTGTCGTGGAAATCTAATTCAGGAACGCAATTACGCTAGTCCAATTAACTTTTATACGATATAGTTATATCAATAAAACTGGCTGTGAATGGAACCAACACAACAGTAAAACTTAACGCTTGTCTTATTAATATTTCATGATGTACTATACGAGGAACAGATGTATTCAAAACTATGAATATCGTATTAACAGACATCCTACTCGTACGGACTCGTACCCGTCCAAAACACCTCCAGGGGTGCCGGCATCCATTGGAAATGTTATTTTACTCACAATCCTAGACATAAAGTTAGCTATGCTTTATTAATAATACGTACGTAGCGCGTAGTGTGTTTTCACTTGTATAGTAGCACCACTTATAAAATAATAGAAAATTCTCTAGATTAACAAAAAAAACTCAATGTTCCTGTTGTGGAAATCTAATTCAGGAACAAAATGACATTAATCCAATCAACTTTTATACGATCAAGTAATAACAATAAAACTGGATGTGAATAGAACCAACACAACAGTAAAACTTAACGCTTGTTTTATTAATACTTCATGATGCCCTATACGAGGAACAGACATATTCAAAACTGTGAATATCGTATTTAACAGACATCCTACTCGTACGGAACACGTCCAAAACACCTCCAGGGGCTGTCGGCATCCTTTGGAAATGTTATTTTACTCACAATCCTAGACATAAAGTCAGCTATGCTTTATTAATAATACATTCAGTAAAAAGAAAGCTAAGTTCTCTACCTGTAATAACAATAAAACTGGATGTGAATAGAACCAACACAACAGTAAAACTTAACGCTTGTTTTATTAATACTTCATGATGCCCTATACGAGGAACAGACATATTCAAAATTGTGAATATCGTATTTAACAGACATCCTACTCGTACGGAACACGTCCAAAACACCTCCAGGGGCTGTCGGCATCCTTTGGAAATGTTATTTTACTCACAATCCTAGACATAAAGTCAGCTATGCTTTATTAATAATACATTCAGTAAAAAGAAAGCTAAGTTCTCTACCTGAGAAGGGTAAGACCTTACTGGTTCTTAGATGTTACTTGGTTGTTTAAGGGTTGCCTATTCACAAACAATTCCAAACCTAGACTTGCCGAGAAGAACATTTGTAATTATCAGCCTTTAAAGATATTTTGTAGACGTCTGAAAGGTATGATGTCTGTAAGATATAACTATTTGCCTGATATGAAGAAAGCTTAAAACTCTTGTTTGAAAGTATAGCCTATAAGAATATCAGAAATCCATCACGCCTTTTCTTGAAGAATTCTTCTAATTGACTAACAATTAGAAGAATTCTTCAAGAAAAATAAGCGAAAATTACCAAAAAGACCGAGCACGTAAAAAAATTAAGTAGGTCTACAAGATAAAAATTTTGAATTCCTTTTTAAGTTATTTGCTAAAGTCTGAAGCACATACTTCACCAATTCGTCACAGCCTTTTATTCAGCCGCGCCTCAATAAAAGGATCACTCAAGCACTCATCTCCCTGAAGACTTCTTAATTTTTGTAAGAGTTGAAATCCCAGGTCAGACAGAAATACTTAAGCTTGTAAGTTCTGAACCCTGTTTCAAGGGTGCTTGAGGTGAGGCTAATGAATTATTCATACATGACACAAGAACTCCGCGACAGCTCTGATAAAAGGCCGGGGGTAAACATGGGACTACTATGTTTTTAACGACACCTTACTAGGTAGTTTCTTTTTGTTAAATTGTTACAAATACACAGGCCATATTTACTCTTTCTCCCTTATCATATGAGGATTAGTGGCCACCTCTGGTCTAAGAGTTTATCAAGCCGCCTTTAAGGCATTACTCTTTCTATTCGTTTATTTATAGGTTTGGTTAAAAATCACATAGTACTACTGTAGTTAAAATTTTAATGTATGAATCAAATAAATTCTTATAGATTTTTTTTAATTTCAGCAGAATTAAATTTTCCATTCTGAATCATTAAATCATGCATGAAGCTGCAGGGTACTTGTTTCATTTTTTTCTTTTTGTATGCAAAGGACATTTCGTACAGAGATTGCATATTGTTATGAATTCGTTACGTAATCCATGCCCATCAAAACTATATTATGGTCTCCGATATTAAGTAGATATTTAATTTTATGCCTTAAAGTTTCATCATTCTAAATTACTACAGTTTAATATACCTATTTTTAATGAAAATGTATATTTCATTTGCCGCTAGGGATCATAACAAAACACCCGGCATGGATGGGATGAATTTTAATGTTACATGAGATACAAGCATGTTAGAAAAGAACCCTACCCCTAATACGAAGACATGAGAGAGAAGTCACTCGTCACAAACAACAATTTATTTGGTCTCATAATTTTAATTCTAAATACATCTAATGAGATGAAATTAACAGATGTGGATGAACATTATACTTTAGATGGGATACATAACAGCATGATTATACCAATGTAAAATGCCACTCCTAGGTCAAAGAAATTCTCAGATCCTAATCGATACATTAACTTAATTCAAAAGATTCTTTGGACAAAATGAGTGGTGGACTTTAGATGAAACTTTCTAAACAACGGTGCGTAATGTCTGTGACGATGATTGGCAAAGAAGCGATGAGATGAGTCCGGCACGGCATAGGTGTTTAGCAGAAGTGCATGTCGGTAAAGTTCTTCTTGTCCTTGTAGACGGGGCCCCAGGCACCGTAGTCCTTCTTCTGCTCGGGCTTCTTGACCGGCTGGTAGCTGGTTTGGGTTGCCAGTGTTTTTCTGGAATGGTAGAATTCAATGATTAAACATTTGACACATGACTATGGAAATAGCAGTTTACCTATAAATATTTGTGACATTGTCGCCATTGCAGTTCCGACACAAGCAGTTCTTTGAGTTTCCTATCAAAAAACAGTAGGTGTAGGTCTCTAGGTTGTTGAAACTGAAACATTCCTTATATCTTCTTCTCATTAAATGTATAGTGTTTTCGGCTTCTCTATCTGACCAATATAGAGGTGTACATAGAGTGATCGTTTTATCAGCATACTAGCACCCGCTTGGTTCCCGTTTCCGTGGTAATATCGGGATAAGAAGCATCCTATGTTTTGATCTAGGCTATTTACTATCCCTGTACCAAATTTCATCCAAATCCGTTCAGTAGTAGTATTGTGAAACACAGGTAGGTATATTAGGTGATTGTAAAAAAATATATAAAATAGTTCAGCTGGTTTCTGCCGATGTGCTATACAATAAAATTTAAATTAAAAATTACGTCAAAGTTAAAAAGCCCTTTATTTATAGATTAAACATTTCTCATTAAAAATATCAATTAAATTAATTTTATACTAAACGTTATTATCATTCAGCGTGAAAGAGTAACAATCTGACATACTTTCGCAATTATAATATTAGTTAAATACAAATAATGCGATACTTACTTTATTGGAGCAGTAACATCCAAATTCTTGCACGCGTAGTTAGCCTTAGAAGCAGTTTTGCATTCGTCGCCGCGAGCCATGTTGCCTCTTTCTATCTGCTGTTGCCGATACCGGTGTGAGCGAGATGGATGACGGTGGGGAAGGTGGGGTGGCGGCGGATCTACGGTACGTGTTGAATGTGTGTGAGCACCGCGTGTTCTAGGCGATTGCCAGTGTTAGCTCTGCGGCTCCCTTTTCTAGTGCACAAATTTTTTGCGAGCCTGAAATCAGAAAAAGGAACAATTAAGCCATGCATTATCTGTAAGTTTAACTTCTCAGACCCCGGGTTATGAGACACAATAGATATTCCATTGTTCTCTGAACACCGGTGTCCTGCTTGCAAATGATGAATTAAGGAATCTCGCCCACTTGTACTCAAAGTCCTGACTTCGCAGATTCCAAATAAACTTTCAAGTTTTTCCCGTCTTTTTCGCTTCAGAATCCGAATCTTTCCTATCGTGATTGGATTAGTTGGATTGTAGATTGGGGAGTTCCTATTATAATGGCCTCATTGTAAATGAAAATTCTTTTTGCTGATTCTAAAATGGTTTCCGATTCGACAAAATCATGTTTCGTAGGACAAACTTCAAAGTAGAGAAAGATCTGTAATACAATATAGTATTTAAAAGTTATGAAGAAGTCCAACTTTTTAAATTTACAGACTAGGCTGTGGAAATTGGATTTCAGGCCATGCTGCTTCTATTTTAAGGACTGAATTACAAAAATAATAGAAACGTACCGAAATGAAATTTACAATTAACTATAATGAGATAAAATTTTAAAAACAGGGGCTTTGCTGGAAACCTTTTTCATAAACCCAGACGTCGCGTCGTTGCTTGCTAAATAAAGTTGCTTCGGAGAAAACAAACCAATTCATTGACTTTTCCCAATTTATTAACTTTTCTCCAGATTATTTCCAATTTTATTTACTTGAGCTTTTTTATTTCACTTCATTTATTTGTATTAATAATGTGGACGTACATACTCGTAAAAGATTCAGGAGTTTATGTTTTTGTATTAATGAAACCCGACTATGCGATTAGATAGGTCCTCCTTTTTTCGTTTTTATCATTTCCCAACATTTCTATTTATTTCAGGTGCTATGGGTATCATGGGATTACTAATACCACCTTTGATATTTTGAAACAAGCACTGACCAACATTTACCTAAAATTATTACATGCTTTGAATTTGTAAATAGCTTTTTAGAACTTTTTAATTTTGTAATTTACAATGCTATTTTTATGTGATAAATATAGAACAAGAAATCCCGTCAGAGCGACATGAGACAAGTTTCCTTTTTCTAGTATATTTTCTTGTTTAAATAAATTGCTTTTTGAGATCTATAGAATTTTCCAAATATCTTCTTTTAAGCAAATGAAGAACGAAGATAAAGTTTCAAAGCTTCTTTAGACAGTTAGGTACTTGAAAACTATGCTCCATATCCTCACAAGTGGGTAGGATACTACCCACTTGTGAGTTTTCTTGTCTTTGAAAACCATTGTAGGTATAAGCATTACTATAAAATAAATTATTCATGCAAGCAAGAATTCATTATGTTGTAACTTTACAATTCCCCTTTATGTTTATCACATAATTTAAATAAATGAATAGCCTGGAAAGACGACTAACCTGCATATAATATATTCCAATTCTACTTTATACTGGAAAAACTGGATGATGTAACAATTTTTATCCTTATATCATCGTTTTACTTAACCTTCAGATAAAATTATTTTGTAAAACATTTAACCTCTAAAGGATATTTTATAATAAACCTTGCATCAATACAACAAGCTATTCGAAACGCAATTTTTCTGTGTTTAGAATTTGATATTTTTACCCGACTACGGCAAAACAAAAAAAGGAGGGTTATGATTTTAACCGGTATATATGTATAAACTTTTAAACTGCTCTATAATGATAACACAATTCACAATTGAGGTATCGTTGGAAGCGTCTCGATTGTCCGCTGGTTATAGGCTATGTCACTTCACATAAAATTTAATATGGCGCCCTCTAGACGACATAAAGATGTGAACAAAAAAACTTTATTTTTTAAAGAATATCGTGTTTGGTGTCATATGAAAGCTCTTGGTAAGCATGTTTCAAAAACATATATTTTATTAGTATTTGCTCGCGGCTTTGCTTGCATAAATCGAATTTTGGTAATAATTTCCATAAGATAATGTCTTAGAAGGGAGTTAAACATAAAACGCTTCTCAAACTACATACTTTACAATTCCAAAAGAATTTAAATAAAAAATAAGTTAAAAAACTAAAACCCGACCACTGAAAAATCCCGCTCTAAAAAGTATGAAACAAGTTTTAGTTTTTGAACTTACTTTTTACTTCTTAGGCAACGTATATAAAATATTATTAACAATTTTTTTTTTATTTATTTAAATTTTTATTACAGACAACTATATGGTCCATAGAAATGTTAGTAGGTATCTTAATCTATGTTAGTGGCTAAGGGATTAATAGTCCCACCCAACATTTAAGGATGGGACAATCCATTTTATCCGCAATGACTTCCAAGACGCTGTTGGAGCTGGTTCGAAGCCGGTGTAACAAAGACGCTATGCGTTTACGCCTAATGGCATAGAAGTCGTCGGTATGTTCTTGCGCAAACATGAGTGACGCACTACAAAGGCGGGGCAACTTCAACAGCGTCCTGAAAATATTGTTGTTCTGTATTCTAAGAGCGTTGTAGGCCCTTTGGGTATAGTTGACCCACAGGCTACTGGTGTAAAATACCTGACAGAAAGATTTAAATAAGGTTATTTTAACTTGCTTAGTACACCGAGTGAACCTGCGGGCCAACATATTACCCCGAACAGACAGCGCTCTTCTTTCACGCTCTATGTCTAGGTCGTCTTTTAAATTACTTGTTAGAATGTGGCCCAAGTATTTGCCTACAATGCCTTAACAAAATATTGTAGCAGAATTTAAAAAGCTTAACCTTTTTCTTTGCATTATAAAGCTGCTTACATTTTGTCTATATGGCGCAGTGCTGGTAGTATAAAAACACTAAGGAAACACTTAAAAAATATCTTCCAGTGCTAGTAACTCCGATTGTAACGGAAACATTAGGTACATGTCAAGAGACTTAACAGTTGACAGTAGAAAGGCCTCAAGTTTAGTTTTCACATTTAGTCGGGGCTTGTCTACTCTACTGGCTTTAACGTAGTAGTAGTTAGTAAAGTAACTCGAAAGCTCAAAAATACAAAACAAAAGCTTTTTCGTTCCCAACTCGGAAACCGATTAAATCGCTTTGTGGCAAACTTTTTATAGTTAACTTCTATATAGATGGATAAATGGTGAGATCTCTACAATTAGGATGCATGTAACAATGGCTGATGTGAATTCATCATCATCAGCTTTTGTTTTATATCCCGACTGATTCGGTACTGGCCTTCCTCATGGATGGATAAGGAGAATTCATATTCATCTTCAATCTACGACACCCTCCTCCTACTAACTTTAAATAATCATCATTTTCTCAATTGCATCCCCCCTCTCCAGAGCTTTGTACAATGTATTATTAGGTACTTCTCTGCTCCATAAAGAGTGGCAGTGTTGTGAGCATCTTGCAGCCATCGAATGTTAGTTTAATAAAACTGTTAATGACATCCGAAGGAATACCTGCTCTGCTCTCTTTATCTCGAAATCTACTATTTTGATAAATATTTATAATAACTGACTTACTTTATTCTGAGGAAATTCTACATATAACCATACAATATGATAACATATGGTAAATTTTAAATAGAAGAGCATTGGACCGGATTTCCAAAGGTCGCGGGTTCGATTCCCGTCTGAGAATTCACTTGTGGCCGAGTTAATTTTTTCCAATATTTTTCTATTTCAAATTTACCATAAGTATAAAAATAGCATTGAAAAATGCAAAAATTACAAAATCATAAAATATGATAACATTTTCAAAACGGTCTCCATGAGTGGATGTGGTTGGACCGGTTGAAGGCTGTTTACTTAGGAGCCGCATTTACATACATACTAAGCGGCGCACGCGCCCGGCGAGTGATCGAATTTATTATGCACTCAGTTCACATCAGAACAAAAATTATAAGCACATCTTGAGTGTCTTCGCGCACTGTTCATTGAAATAAAACAACTTTTACGGATTTTGAAGTCCACTAGGTATTGATTTCACCGTTATCTTTATCATCTTTAACTCCAATTATCTCACTAACCTGACACTTTAGGACATTATGTTGTTATCATACTTTTTTGTTCATCTTTAGGTTCCCTATCCATTTATATAGGTATTTACGTGCGATTTTGAAAATTTTTCAAAATGGCGGACCGGTCATGATGCCAAAGGTTCACACCCCATTAAAATATCAAGTATAAAATTTCTGCAATGTAAATAGATTTCCATGAAATAAAACGCATTGTAAATTGGGGAATGATTCTGGTTCATTCAGTAAGCAAGCAACAATGTCAAGAAAAGTGCATTATAGAAATCTTGCAGCGGAGTTGCCATTCGCAACTTTCTCAAAGTCGAAAGGAGGATGTTAGAAATAAGCCATTTATTTTTAACTGATTATAGTTCGATAGGGCAAGCAAGAAGAAAGAAAGAATCGGGACATAGCCAGTGAAGTAATAGATAACCTATAGTGACCAAGCAATATAATATATTTCCTCAATAGATTCCAGGCCCAACCTTCAGCGTTCAAAGGTTCAAAATCAATTGCAAATATTTATCAGATTTGTAAAGCTTGGGGAGCAGTTGACAGAACTAGAGAAGTCTTAGGATTGATTCCACAATCTAACTTTATCGGTAACGGTGAGAAAATGTATAGGAGTTGAAAATTTTGACAATAACAAATCTATTGAAGTTAACTGGTGCAACTCAGCCTTACATTAATCTTTACATTAATTGCAATCTTAGTTACATTAAGATTCCAATAATTCGTTCATTGGACATTTGCAACATTTCAGCATAATAGCTATTTTAATGAAAACATTGTAGGAAAAACGAACATCACAGAAGAACACATGTTTGCCAACTTTTCAAGGTTAGGATATTACTTTCTATTATCTTCCTCAATAACTATGTTTGCAAAATGCGAATGAAAGATATCCGGTGTGCGTTTTTAATTTGGTTTGTCCTCTAATTTCACGCCATTATTGACATAATATCGACTTACTTTTTATAAGAAAATGTTGTTGGGTTAACGGTGGAAATTGTTCGGAAATAAACTGATTGGCGTCATTCATAAGTATAAAATATATTGACAATAATCTTAGATGATTGGGATACAACTTTAGTTATGTACTTAGAAAATATTGCTGAGTAAGAAAAGTAGTATAAAATGACACTAACCTTGGTAGAAATTTGTCGGTGATCGCGAACTTTCTCTTCGATTTTGTCATTGACACATACAATTTCTTTTAAAAAATTAAAAACGACACTCCGAAAAATACAATTTAGCGTCCAATTGGTTGAAGGAGCCGAGACCTACTGTGGCCGGTTTTCTCGTAATCAGTATTTATGTAGTTGTCCTACAAGTTTGAGGCGAAGAGACCCATTTCGGATTCTGAACTCAATTCCCATGGGCATAAGGCCACAAGAAACTAGCCTCCACACCGGTTTTGAGTGGATCACGATGTGTTTGGATGTAAAGCTGATCGTATTATCTATTCACTTAGATACATTGTCTTCTTGGTCGTCCTGCTGATGTTTTCCGAAATAGCCATTTTTCTCACTACTCATATATTTGACTCAATGAACTGCTTTTAAAATCCAAAAACTTTGGGAATTTAGAAAATACAAGAGATTTTTTAAGTTCATTCTTTATTTAGGAAATGGAAAACCGTCTAGGTATATAGTACAAAAAGTCTTTTAAAATTCTGAATTGACCTCAACTATTAATTTATAGAATACCACAGAACAAGGAACAGATACCTCTTTTAATGTTCCGTGTAGAAAACTATAATGCGCTCTTCATCCGTGAGAACTCCGTACGTTTCAGTCCAAAGGCTATTAATATTTCATACATTTGCACCTTATTATCCTTTATATTTATTCTAAATCACTTTTGGAAGTGATTCCGATGCTAATTCCGATCACAATATAACTGTCCGTATGCCCCAAATACATGAGTCCGTTCAGTGGTTTCAGCTGCTTGTGCAATTCTGAGTTAAGACGGACTGAAAGCTTCGACTACTGAATGCAACTACAAGTAAAAGAATAAAACTGATCAAAGTCCAAAGCATGAAAGAGATAATAACGGTTATATGTATTATTAATAACATTAATTTCCTTAATTTTAAGCGACTTCAAAAACTTCATCGATAATCCATTTATTAAACAATCTTTTTTTAAATCCAACTGTCAAGACTACGTGATTTTTAGCACGCGGCGGTATGCCATATGACTCAGACTTGGTTAGTTACTTTTAAGCTCGAAATGTTTAAAGTTGTTTTAAAAGACCAAAATAATCATGATTGTATTGGGAAAACTTCTGTTGCAAAAATATATTGCTCACTTTTAAGCATGGAGGAGTTGTTTTGCTAAGCCTGACATGGCCCTCATTATCTAACATACAAACATAAACTTAAAGATTAAAAAGTATCGTAGCAAAAGTTGACAAAATTTTTAAAAGTATGGATCTTGGTTCTCTTAGCCTTCATCATACCTGATGTTAAGTATTGATAAGGCTGAAGATGGCAGCGAGCTTCTCCCGGAATCCTTAACTACTGAGGAACTGGCTATCTTATCTATAACTGCCGGGCCACAACAATGCTGAAATATTGTTGTTATGGCGTCAGACTTAGATAAGATGGTGGTAGCTAGCCAGGTGGACTTACAACGAGTCCTATCACCAACCATACCTCGGTCTCAGTCAATCAGTCTTATAATTTGTGTTGCAGACAATCTTAACTTCTTTCAAACAATGTGTGCGCATGTGTATTCATATTACGAGAATACGGCTACCAAAAAGTAGGACATATTTTTTATATTTATTATTATTGTAACATAGTTCAATGTTTATTATTAAAAATCTTGGAATTTGCATTAGTTATCAATTTTTTATAATATTTGATTTTTAATAATAAACATTGAACTATGTTATAATTAAAATAATAACGCAATTTGCTAAATAACCACCTACCTATGGTAAAAATAGGAAAATACTACGAAAAATCAACTCGGCTCACGAGTTATTACCGGGCGAGACTCGAACCCGCATCCTTGGGGAATCCGGCCCACTGCTCTTCCAATTGAGCTTCCTACTTTTCTACCACTTTTTCCTTTTTTCTTCGCCGTAGGCCAGCGTTGTTTCATCGATGCGAGAAATATCCTTGCATTCGAAAGAAACATTTTTACAAATGTTTCACGATCTATAAAGCCATATAATTAATGTTTTTTTAAGTTTGCATGTTTAACGCCATTTTATATGACAAATTTTAAAATAAAATTAAAAGTCAAAATGCATCATAGCCATAAATAATATACCTTAATGAACTTTTTCATTCATAACTGATCTAGTTAGCTTTTTATTATGATAAGCAACCTAGAAATTATTTGAGAATAGAAAATCATCTTACAATATTTCCAGTCGTTATTTCCTTATTTACTATGTATTAGTACAACCGGCCAAAAATCTGATATTACGTCAGTGACATAATATACATAATAGACTTTGCATTTGTTTTTTTTTGGTTTGAATGTGTTTCACGAAAAATCTGCATAGATACTGGTTTGCACCGAATTGCACTAGTAAATGGTATGTAATGTATCATAAATCAGTCTTCGAAAGGAACTATTTTATTGATACACATTAATATGAACTGAGGCTTTTCTGCGAGATATTCAGCAATGTTAAAGTTACTAAGAAGAGTTGAATTTAAAGAACTCTTATGTAGAGTTTTTTTTTTAAAGCTTTTTGTTTCATTGTTTTTGTTTCATAAAATATTCAATTTGTAGAATATAATCAAATATTTCAAGATAATAGAACATTAACGGTATTCCGTTTGAATAATGAATTATTTCACTTTTCGAAAAAAGTTTCCCAACAAAACCTGCTCGATCGGGAATCGGGAAGTCCCTAGATTGTCTGTACACCAGTGGGCCTACTTGGGGGAGTTTTTATTTCCGTTTACTGTACAGTAAACGGAAAGAAAAACTCATGGTAGCCCATAGATGTACTCTAGTTAACATTACTTTTGACGCGTTTTTTTAAATCGCACTAATATTATAAAAGTGAAAGTATGTTAGTTTATTTGGTACTCTCTCACGCAAAAACGACTGAACGGATTTGGATGAAATTTGGTATGTAGGGACTTCATTTCTACTTATTTGGATGGAAACTGTTGGAAGTCTTCTGTTTCATTATAGTTCAGTTGCAGTACCTAGTTAACTATAATGAAACAGAAGACTTATTGCAGATTAAAACTTAACTGTCCACTGATCCATTCATCAATTTATTTTTACATACGCACGCACGCACTCACAAACACACACACACACACACACTTAAATTATATATATGTTGGTTATGAAGTAAGTACTTAGTTATCAATCACATTTTTATATAAAAAAAATGTTAATGACAATATTGGCTGTTACTCATCATGTCATTCTTGTAGTTAGTGTCTCCAGGTAGTGGGAGCCTGATGCCCTGTAATACAGATATTTTATATGTAGCTCAGGCATCAGTCTCACACAAACTAAATATGCAACAGCAATATTGTTTTGTAAATTTACTTAAGTTTGTGATGATTGTTATGCAAGGCTGGAAAGTTGGTTATTTAGCGGCGAGTTACCTCTATTGAATCCTGAGCGAAGCGAGGATTTCAAAGGTACAAGACGCTAAAAACTTTTCTGCCGAGCGCTACACACAATTTTTCACCTCACAACAGCGAGGAACATTTTATGGTTTTTTCCGCGGTCAACTTCCGGTAAAAAAATATTTAGACATAAAGTTTATTCTAAATATACCTTATTCTCGTTGTTTTAATGATATAAAAAAAAACTTAAAATAATAAAAATGTATTATAGTTAATTCAAAGTATTTAAAGTAGGAATATATTGTTACTTATAAATAACAATAAAACCGATTCCGTAAATTTTGACACTGACATGAGGTACAAGACAAAGACGATTTAAAAATAAAGATTTATGTCACGTTCCGAAATCCAATCATAGGTTGTGAAATTTCACCCAGCCTAATATATATTTTTTACAATAAATCTTATTTTTATGATTCAATGAACTAAAATAATATAATAAAACCAAAACGGAGTATTACAATTAAAAAGCTATATAAAATAAGAATAAAATGTATTTGTAATGTATCGTGTATTTATAATTGTAATGTATCATTATGACATATTTTTAGGTATTAAATTGAAAAAGTACTTTGCCGCGCTAGGCCGCAAAAAGCGATTTTCTACGCCTAAACTGATTGACAAAACCTCCTTTTCAGAGCGTGTAAGGTGAAAAATAATTTTTTATTTTATTTATTATTTTTTACTTCAAGTAGTAGACTAACACATAGACTAGTTTTTATTCCGTTATTCTAACGGGAACGGGAACCATGCGGGTAAAACCGCGGGCGGCTGCTAGTTCATCAAAAGGATGTTTATATAGTTATTTATTTTTTTGTTCTTGCACCTAATATTGATTGAACAGACAAGATTATCAAAATGGGTGCATTCACCAAGCTTCCTTTTGGAAGAAACGTGTTTTTGAAAGCCGGTTCCCATGACACCCGTATCACGCCGGTGTCACGTAAAGACTCGGAAAGCACGCGTGATCGTTACGTGATTACGTTATTGCATAGCCATAAATATTTATTTTTTATAGATCAGATGTTGAATTGAAACATCTCATTTATCGGAAAATGTTGGATTTGACAACCATAAAACAGTTAAAGTTATTTAATGCCACAGAGCTTATGAAAGAGAGAGGAAGTGGAAGAGATTGCAATGCTATTAATCTAGGGGCACGGCAGTGCCCCCGCCAAGTCGAGCGAAAAAGGCACAGCCGTACCTACCATCCTTTTCTCGAAGTCACTCAGGGCTCTGTTGACCCCCTGCAACTTCCTTTTGGATAAAACTAGGTGTTTATTATTACAATTTTTGTACTGTCATCATCCGTGAATAATAAATGCAACATTTACTTACACTATTTCAAACTTTTAATAATTCGCTCTCAAATACTGACGATCACTGCAATTGCTTACGGAAAACGATCATTTTTCGCATCAATGATCGTTATTCATGTAAACATTGACCACTAGCCATCCTGACGCTTATTATTATTATTTGAGGATCTAGGGGCTTTGCAATCCTGTTGAGGGCTGTAGTCACTGCTACCTAAGAAATCTATTGTAACTCACCACCTATTTATAGTACCTCTTTTAGCCCGGTTGCTTCCAGAAAGTCATTCCTAACTTTTAGAGATTTTAGTTCCTCTGGCTCAATAAATAAATAAATATAAATATTTCCATACAATCACACCAATTATCTAGCCCACGTTAAGTATCATGAAGAACTTGTGTTATGGATACTAGATAACGGATAAACATACTTATATACTTTTTTTTTTGTAAATACATACATAATATACATATTAAACACCCAGACCAAGACAAATAGACATGTTCATGCACACAAATATTTGTCTTGTCCGGGGATCGAACCCGGGACCTCTGGCGCAGAAGGTGGGGTTAGTAGCCCTGCGCCAAACAGGTCGTCAAACAGGTCTCAATGATGTGCCGACCCAGGTGAATACTGCATTTGTGAATACTGCAATGGTCGGCCGTCGCACAGAAGGTACTTTGGTGTCTCCCACTCCTGTTTACAGTAGCGGCAAATATCAGTATCAATCAACTTAATGTGAAATAGGTGCCTGATTAATTTGCAGTGTCCGGTTAAGGCTCTGACAATCGCACAGATGTTCGTCCTGCTGAGCGAGTATCCTTCTATAAGGGACTTGGCGTGCAGTTATCCCGGTTGGTTTAGCAAGTATTTTTTAGATTCGTCAAGAAGGATGTCCTTAAGAAGTTGCACCTGACGCTTACGCACGCCCGGCCTAATGCGGATGTGTAGGTATCAGTGGTGAAGGGACTTCCCTTTTAGAAATCCCACCCCAGCAATCCACCTGCAGATCATAACAATTAATTAAACTCAAATCTTGACAAAATCATAAACTGGCTAAATTCACAAAATTTACAACTTAATCTAAAAAAAACAAAAATTATTCAATTTAAACCATATCAAAGAGCTGCATTAGAGGTATCATATGGTTACGATGGCATGGAATTGGAAACTTGTAACTCTGCAACTTTATTAGGAATTGATCTGGACACCCATCTAAATTGGAAACAACACATACAAAAAATAGTACACAAATTATCATCTTTTATATATGCTTTCCATCATTTGAAACGTGTAACTGACTTCAAGACCGCACTCACTGCATACAATGCATAAGCATTTTCAATACTCTCATATGGCGTTGTTTTGTGGGGAAATTCATGTGACGTGGATAGAGTATTTGTGCTACAAAAGAAATGTGTAAGAATATTAACTAACATAAATCAAATGGAATCCTGTAGATCTCACTTTGTGAAACATAAGATTTTGACCTTTACATGTATCTACATTTTAGAAGCATGTAAATTAAACAATTAAAAGAATTTCTAATTTTAAAATGTTATTATAATTTGAATGAATTTTTTGGAGACAAATTTAATTGAATGAATGTTGATTGAATATGTGTAATTTACTAATAAACTAATATAATGTGTTGCTAGCAATGTAAAAATGAAGAATACTTTAAATGAAAATTTAACTTCAATTATGATCAAATATAATGATATAAATCAATTAAATAGATTTTATTGTAACTAAGAAATAATATGTAACAAGCGTGAACTATTGTATTCTTACATTTTTATCCTGTGATTATATAATTAAATGTTAATTTTATGTGTAATATTTCAATTAAGTTAAATATTTTGTAATTTATAAAAAAAAAAGTTACTTAATTATTGCTATGCCCTTGCAGGGCGTCACATATAGACCGTATTTTCTTTGTCACCTTTATTATGTAATGTGATATGCAATAAATGAATTGAAATTAATGTAAGTGAAGAATATGTTTTTTTTTGTAGTTGCAAAGTGAAGAATATGTTTTTTTTTGTAGCTTACCTTCTTACCTTCGCCACTTTCGACTCATCGCCAGGTATGAACAACTGCAAATGCAGCCGGGACCAACGAACGGTTTGACGTGCCATCCGGAACACGGAGAAGGTAGAGATTTTTTTATACGTGATAATGATAAGAGAGACGTATCAACGAATGACTCAGAAGGTAATTTTGCTATTAGCAGCACTCTTTTTTTTGTTCTTTGTCTCAATTCGTAATTTTTTGTTGTTGTTTGGTTAATTATAATTCTTGTCTTTTTAACCGACTTCAAAAAAAGGAGGAGGTTCTCAAGTCGACTGTTTTTTTTTTTTTTTTTAATTATGTTCCACCATAACTTCGCCAGTTGTTAACAGATTTTTATAATTCTTTTTTATCTGAAAGAAAATGGTTTATGTGTGGTCCCATATAATTTTTACGAAGATCTGGCTAGTAGTTTTTACATAATCCTGAAAAATATCAATCACCTTTTGGCAAGTAGTCGTATACCTAGATGACATCATTGTTGTGTATGGGCTGATTTTTAGTGTAAGTAACGGCACATAATGTAACAAAAAAATCTGAAATAAAAACATTTTATATAAAAAATTAAACCGACTTCAAAAAGTAAAAAATAAAACTTTTGGAGTCGGTGCTAGTTAGCTAAGGCCAAAAAAATATAGTTAATAGGAGTGCAATGTAGAATGCTTTGGCTGGCACCGACTCTAAAAGTTTTATTTTTTACTTTTTGAAGTGGGTTTGATTTTTTTTATAAAATGTTTTTATTTTTTTTCTCTTAATTAAGTCCTACTTGTCTCATTATATACTGTTTTCTGTGTGTTAATTTTAAATGATTTCTATTCTATTCTATTTTCGTAACGCTAATAATATTGATATAACTTCTCGACTTACTTAGCTCTAAAATGATTAGTTAAAACGATAAATAAGTAAAGGTAATAGGTAGACAATTAAATGACCAGTTTATTCAATATAAGGTTTTATAATAATGTTTTCGCTCCTTTTCTTCCGCCTATTGTAGCACCACTCGATCAGAAGAACGCTTGATGCGGAGAAAAATCCTGTAATTGTCAAATTTTACAATTGAGATCTCTTAGAAATTATATATACAACTATATTGAAATAACAATATGATACACTCTGAACTTGTAGAAACGATACCTTTATTAATCCGTTTTAGAAAGAGAAAGAAATTCATTGATTATAAAAATTTACTTATGATTATTCACTAATGTGTGACTTTTACTTTTACGGCCTAAGAATACACGTGTCACCACTCCCTTACATGTTACCTGGGATGTCGTAAGAGTCGACTAGGAGGCTCGACACATTGAACACCCGTGCGAGAGAAGGAAAACTTGAAACAAACCCTTTACCAACCCGTCTGGCCAGCGTGGTAGCAGTAGGCTAATAGCCTCCTGTGAACGCCTCAATAGACGTGAGCTAGGATAGGCAGTCCAGCAGGCCCAGCAGTGGACGTCCACAGGCTGAGGATGATGAATGTGTGACTTTGTTTTTTTATATTAAATATAAAAAAAAACGAAGTTAGATGTTTCACTAAGTATTTTCCATAGCCAGTCTATTTTCATATAACTGGTTTAGATTATGTAATCTATGTAACTGGTTTAGATTATTTAATCTAAACCAGTTATATGAAAATACACTGGCTATGGAAATACTTAGTGAAACATCTAACTGCGTTTTTTATATTAAATATGTGCCCTCTTACATATGTATGTAAGAGGGCACTGTTCTCCTAAATTAAATACAATGGTGAGGAACACAAGGACGCAAGGTCTAGCAAGCCACAGTAATCGTCTAGAAACAGCGTAAAGATTTTTTCACAAGGCGAAGTCCTCCAGGAGTGGTCTAGCTTTGCTTAATCACAATAAATGGTCTACAATCGAATCTTCCTTCGTCTAAAGGCAAGGGACGGATTAATGCATTTCTCCCAGTAAACAAAGGTCTAACAAGCCATAGTAATCACCAAGAAACAGCACGAAGAATAATCCATACATGTCGCTGAGGTTGACGGTGTGGTAGTTGACCTCCTGCATGATAGACGAGGTCTTCCAGCAGCAGTCACGCTTCATCTTACTAATCATAATTAATGGCCTGGATGTGATCACCTAAAAACAGCTCATGCAATGACCCTTAAGCTAATCACAATACCAGTTCTAGCTAGCCATTGGTCCCCAAGACCGGGAACTCAAAGCGAGTACAACATTTTGAATCATCCTGCATCTAGGGGCGAGAGACACATTAATACATTTCTCCCAATAAAAAGGTCTAGCAAGCTATTGTAATCACCTAGAAACAGAACGAAAAATGACCCTTGCATATCGCTGAGGTTGACGGTGTGGTTGTTGACCTCCTGCGCGATGGACGAGGTCTTCCAGCAGCGGTCGCGCTTCGGCAGGTACGCGCTCAGCCACTTCGTGATCAGCCCGGCCTTCTGCATGCGGTTGATCCTGGGAAGTAGGTCAGTAAAGGAGTTTTATTTGTTTTTTTATACTGAGATGATCTATGTGGTTAATTCGTCCAAGCCTATGACCTATCTAGTATGAAACGCGCTTGCCTAGAAACTACCTTTTAGATTAGAAAACATAAATAAACGCAAGAACTTCTACCTAGCGTGAACGAATATGTGAATGAAAAAGTCGCATAAATAAATAAAAAGAGGTATAAAAATGGTATTTGAGTTGCATGCATCAGTACAGTAGGTTTTTGTTATATTGTAATTGTAATGTAAACTCATGTAATAAACTCACTCTTTATTTATGACAGGTAAATACGGGCTCCCGGCGGGAACAACCATTGCCAGCCTCTCTTCCATAAACTCGTCCCCACCTGCAATGCAAAGTTTTTCAGGATATATACCGATGTAAGAAAGTGGTAGGATATGGGATACCATCAGTTCATGCCAATGCTACTGAAAGGAATTGGAAAATATTCCTCCTGATTTTGTAGCAAACAAAAGACATATAATATAGAAATAAAAACAGTTGCAGACTATCTATTGTCCAACTTACTGAACATGAAGTTACATCCGTCGCTGACGTTGCGTTCGGTACTTTGTTAAGTAACTGAGCCACAAGTTTCAGTTATACATAGCGCCAATAGGTTAGTTGTTGCTTCACACAACACAATCATTGGTCCAGCTTACTGAGCGAAAAGTCGAAAAGTGATGCGGTCGATGCTTGTCAAGTAGACGTATCCTTACGTCCAGTCGAACATATACAGCAATAGCGTCCATAGCTTTAGAGTTGAAAGTAGCATCATTAGGTTCAGCTGATACTTCAGTACTACAACACAATCAATTGGTCCAACTTACTGAGCGAGAAGCCGCAGCTTCTAGTCGAACATAGCGTCAATATGTTAGGTGTGGCTTCACCAGCATACAATTGGAGGACCAACTTACTGAGCGCGAAGTCATAGCTGTCGGGGGCGATGTAGTCGGCGCTCATCAGGTAGCTGAGCCGCAGCTTCCAGTTGAATATAGCGTCAATATGTTAGGTGTGGCTTCACCAGCATACAATTGGAAGACCAACTTACTAGCGCGAAGTCACAGCTGTCGGGGGCGATGTAGTCGGCGCTCATCAGGTAGCTGAGCCGCAGCTTCCAGTTGAATATAGCGTCAATATGTTAGGTGTGGCTTCACCAGCATACAATTGGAAGACCAACTTACTAGCGCGAAGTCACAGCTGTCGGGGGCGATGTAGTCGGCGCTCATCAGGTAGCTGAGCCGCAGCTTCCAGTTGAATATAGCGTCAATATGTTAGGTGTGGCTTCACCAGCATACAATTGGAAGACCAACTTACTAGCGCGAAGTCACAGCTGTCGGGGGCGATGTAGTCGGCGCTCATCAGGTAGCTGAGCCGCAGCTTCCAGTTGAATATAGCGTCAATATGTTAGGTGTGGCTTCACCAGCCTACAATTGGCGGACCAACTTACTGAGCGAGAAGTCACAGCTGTCGGTGGCGATGTGGTCGGTGCTCATCAGGTAGTTGAGCCGCAGCTTCCAGTCGAACATTGCGTGCCGTTGGTCGCGGACTCGGTTCAGTTGCTTCTTCACTAATTGGCACAAAATAATCGTTGTATAATTAAGTTTTTTTTTAATTAAGCTAAACAGTTCAATAATCTCAAAAAGGGTTTTTACATTCTCATCCAAATCGTTTACATAAAAACTTTTCCAGATTTTTTGGTTTCAGATAAAAGGAGAACTAAATTATTAACGGTATTTATTGCCTCATCTATACTTATGATATTATAAAGAGGAAAGATTTGATTGTTTGTTTGTTTGCATTAAATAGGCTCCGAAACTACTGAACGGATTTTAATGAAATTTGGTACACAGATAGTAGATAGCCTAGTTATGAATATAGGATACTTTTTATCCCAATATTCCCACGGGAACGGGAACCACGCGGGTGCAACCGCGAGCGGACGCTAGTCCTTAATTAATGAAGACGCTTTGTAATAATTAAGCCAATATTATAAATCTGAAATTTTGCACGTGTGTTACTTAGTCGTCTGTAAAGTAACAGGTAAAACCGCGGGCTGCCACTAATCTTATCTAAATGAATATCCTAGTAATATTATAAATCTTTGGAAGTTTAGACCTTTCGATGTTGTTACTCTTGCACGCAAAAACTACTAAAGCGATTTGGATGAAATTTGGCACATTGATAGAAGATAACCTAGATTAAAACATAGACTACTTCATAAGTCAATATTCCCACGGGAACGGGAACCACGCGGGTGAAACCGCGGGCGGCCGCTAAAGTCCTTTATATTTTACCGGTTGCATGAATAATTTGATCTAAAACCTGAGGTATAGCCAGTATATTCCTTAGGTCCATAAAAGTCCAATCATACTAACGTGTCGATGGGTTCCCGACTACGCCACCTGCGGCACTTAGTTCGGCCCCTTTGAGCAGCGCCACGTATTTTGGCTCGTCAGTGTTCTGAAAGTAATTGAGTTGCAGTGTTAATAAAGTCTTGTAATCTTGGAGATAATTTATCTGCCTCAATTGGGGAATTTTCTATAGTTACTTACTCCATCCCGAAAACATAGCAATCTAACAAATATTAAATCTATAACATAGGAATTGTTATATCATATAGTTCAGTTTTTATCAGTAAACCAAAGGTTTTCTTTTTTAAACTTCTGAAGTTCTGAAATCGAATCTCTTGAATTGCGAAAATTATTCGATCGAATTCGATTCGATTTTATTCATTTAGACATAGTTTAACTTAGAACACTTTAATTATTACATACATTTTAAACTACGTTACGTCTAAATTAATGACAAATACATTCTATTACTTATGGAAATAACAATATGTATTATTTGAATTTTTATTGTAAAGAACATGGGGATTAAGAGCTGCTGCCTGAGATACGGGGAATCCCAGTTTAGGCAGTAGTTTGTACTGCCTTCGTTTAAAAGTGCGTTTTTCTTATATACGAGTAGTACAGCCTCTCTAAGTGTTGTGAAATGTTTACATGAATTTGTTAATCTTTTGTTAAATACATTTTATTATTTTTTATTATTATTATTGCTATTATTCATCCCAAATACGCTGGACCTCTAGTTCCGAAAAAAAATAACTGGTTTTGGTATTACAAAGCTATCCTTACTTAACATAGACAGATAAAAAAACGTTATATTGTGTCTGGACATAGATTAAATTATTATTATTTTATTTACTTCTCTTTCTCTCTTTTTTATTTTTATTATTTTCACCTAAGTATAGGTAATTGTTTTCAAATAATTTAATGTACGTAATTTAATGGTAAACTTATTTCGCTTTTATTATTATTGTTGTAACTTTTTATATGTAATCCATAAATCTGACATCGTAATTTAGACATTGATATTTTGCTGTTTTTATATTATTATTACATAATTGACATTGTTATTTTTTTTTACATTGACTATTTGATTTTTTTTTTTAATCCTTCTGACATTCATTTTTGTTTTTCTAATTTTCAATAATAAAATTTATGTACTCTGTAAAATCATAATCTTACATTACACTTTTATCATAAATAGCGGCTACTCTCATTATGCATTTGTGTAGTACCTGTAACTGAGATAGCATTTAGCTCTGTAACTTTGTATTTTAGTTATATTATTGTATTTACTGATGTATAAATAAATATAAAATATAAAAAAATATAAATATAAAATAGACACGAAACATAACATGGATGATAGCCCCAAGTTGTGACCCCATCCAACTAAATCATACCTTCAACTCAATTTCTAGGTAAGATCCCTTTTGTATCGACCAGGTGTAAGTCCCACCGTTCTCTACGAGTTCAGCTATAGTGGTGACGGGTATCTCTTGTTTCGGGAAGGTCAGGAACGCCACCAGGTTGCCAGAGTAGGTGGTCACGACGACCAGAACCACCAGCCACCACGTCCCGACCACGAGGCGACCACTGTCCGCTCGAGGAAGGTACATGCCGCCTGGAAATTGACATGACATGATAGGCAAATGATGTAGGCATAAAAGCAATGATGTTTTTTTTGTTTTATTCTTTTGCTTTGTTATAGAGTTGTTATAAAAGAAATACGAGTATGTTTCACAACACGAATCGCAGAAATGAGGAGCGAAATTAGCTAAATAATAATTTGATAATGCTTACGTTTTTAATAATCTAAATAAAGTTATTGTCACCTCACACGCTCGGAAAAGGAGGTTTTGTCATTCAATTTCTGCGTGTAAAATAGCATTTCCCGTTCTAGCGTGGTAAAGTTTTTTTTTAATTAAGAAAGAAAAATACGTCATAATACGGTCCGAATCGCACAACTGACTTTTTATGATACATTTTATTCTTATTTTAAATAACTTTGAATAATTATGATACCCGATTTTGGTTTTATTATTATTATTTTAGTTCATTGAACCATAAAAATAATAACAATAAGATTAAACAATTTGTTATAAGAATTTTATATTAGGCTGGGTGAGATTTCACAGCCTATGATTGGATTAAGTGACATAAACCTTTATCTTTAAATTATCTTTGGCTTGTGTTTGCTCTTTGATTGTTATTAAACGAGTAAGTAAAGGGCGCCGCCATTACATAAAAAGAATAAGAAGTACAACAATTTATTGCTAGGTATTTTAAATAAATAATTAGTTGTTTAGCTTATGCATTGTGTCGGCTGTCATTTTCGACGAATATTGATACCCTTCTCACGGCATACCATTATGGCATGGTTGAATCTGTACTCAGATATGGTACCATATTTTGGGGAAATTCTACAGATAAAGACATCATCTTTAAAATGCAGAAAAGGTGTCTACGGGCAATGTCTGGTCTCCAAACCACGGACAGTATTTTACAAAATATAAAATTTTGACACTTCCGTCATTGTATTATTAGAAATGGCCCTCTTTGTTAAAACCTATCCACATCTGTTACCAAAAAAAAACTGCTTTTGTCGTACGTAACAGGCGTCATGGTGATAGACTATGTATACATGCTGCTAAGACGACACTTTTACAAAACAGTGTCATATGTATGGCTCCAAAGATTTATAATAAAATACCAGAAGAGTACAAATGCCTTAAAAAAAATTGTTTAGAGCCAACTTAAAAAGCTTTCTGGTTGAAAAATGTTATTACACTATACAGGATTTCTAAAATGACAAATCAGTCTTATACATTGTTAAGCGTGATATGCATGACTGTTCTTTTACTCTTGAGTCTTGACATAAATTATTTTGATTCCGATTTAAATATTCATGACATGTTTTAAATTTGTGAGATGAAATTGGATTCGAACTCTAATTCTTTACATTGTATTGTATTCATCATTACTTTGTTACTCATGTTTTTTGCAAATAAATATATATTTATCTTTGAATTTGTTAACTGTAAAACTCCCTTTTTTATATGACACTGATATACAAAACTGTTAATAGGGTAAACTGTATAATTATTGGCACTTTAAGAAAAACCTGATCTATTATATTATTTGATGTCTATTTCTTAAATACACATTTGGGTAAGGGTGTCATTTGGGCCAATGGCAACATCTGGATAAGTTGCCTTATTTGAGTCAGTAGCCACATTTGGGTTAAAGCCATATTTGGATCTAAGGCCACATTTGAATCAGTGTCCACATTTGGCTCAGTACCCATTTTTGGGTCAGTGCCCACAGTTGGGCCAATGGCCACATATTGGTTAGAGGCAATATTTGGATCAGTGGCCACAATTAAATCAGAGCAGTGCTCACAATTGATCACTATCAGGTGCAACATAAGATACACAATAAAGCCAACCATAGTGTTTTGAAAGGTATTATTGTAGCAAGTCTAACTTGCTACAATAATGTGTTTAAAGACATTTATTATCATAAGAACTGATGTTCACTTAAAATTAGATATTATTCCTAAAACTTATAGTTAAATTTTATTATGGCGGCGCAGCGCAAATGCATTTCATATAGTTTAAACAAACTAGGTCAAAAACTGGTTATCGTATCAACTAATTAAACAGCGCACACACGCGGACCATGCGCATACGCACACTATGCGGGTGCGACAAAAAATGCAAAACCGAGTGATTATCGGAACAACAGGTTGCTCGAGTTCTGCCGAGGCGGCTACAGAAATATTTAGAGTACTACTACTACTACTCATATTCATCAAACCCGAACCGGACACCGGTGTCCAGAGAACAATGGAATATCTATTGTGTCTCATAATCCGGGGTCTAAAAGGTTAAAAAGGCTTTATTATTTAAAGTATTTAATTACAAAATTCATATATATATATATTATGATAACTATTAAATTATACTTTGAACTTCTTTTTACTGATTTATATAATTTTTTTTAATACCTTTCAAAATACTATGGTTGGCATAGGTGCCAATCATTGCACTTACATATAAGTTTTTTACTAATAGTTGGCACACTATTTAATTAATGTTATGATCACAAAATAAATAAAAAGTGAAATATCACTTATAAACATATCGTCTGCTTACTGGTAAAATATGTTAAGTGCATATTTTGTGGAAACGAGATAATACGATTTGAAAGTTTAAATAGATTTTTGACTATCTTTCAACTTAATTGTTGTAAAATGTTATATGGCATATTATTTTTAATATATTAACCTTTCGTTGTGTATATTTGAAGCAGAATTTATTTAATGAGAATTAACAAAAAAAGATAATTATGTTGATCGAGGCAGTGTGCTTAACTGGTTTTACCTGTAATTGAAATATGTGAAATAAAACCTGTATTTCACGTTAATTTTATAAAGTTTTAATGAAAAATATATACTTATAATAAAAGTTAGCCCTAAAATTAAAGAAAAATGGCATGGGGTATACATTTATGGAATTATCGAAAAAACTACTGCATTTACCAGATTTTACTTGTAAGTTTCTATAGAAATGTTGTACTTACCATAATGATTTTCCATAGTAATAAGTTACACCAGCTTAAAAAGCTGTTACAAAATGAAAAAAACTATTTTAAAGACAATTTTAATGTCACATTAATCAAAATATTGTAAGAAACATAATAAAACAATCATAAAACCTAAAACCAATAAAGAAGACCTCAGAAATAATAAAGTATTCTGTCTCACTCTTCCGAAGAATCTTCGTCAACTGCAGGTTCTGGTAAACGGTCTGGCTCATCGGTGGCAGGCAAAGACGAAAACCATCCATGGAATTCGTCAGGGATAACCCCTTTATCACACAACGCCAAGAGATCTTTTTTCTTGGCTTTTGTTATAGGCAAAGGCTTAGAATAAAGCTTTTTCAGAATAACTTGGCTTGCTTCATGCGGTTGTTCCTTGTCCCGTCGCCTTTTTGGTCTGTGACTTGCAGTCTGGTTTCTTCCCGAGACATCGATGGAAATAAATTCTTCTGACATGTCATAGTTAAAAAATATTTTAGTTGGTTCTGACTTAAGGTATTTCATTCTCTTTATTTTCAACCACTTGACTGGTTGTCCATTACAGTCTTTTGACTTATTAGTGATCGTTTCCTCGGCTAATTTCTTGAGATCATAGAAATCATTGTACTTAAACTCTCTGGTTTGGTATGGTTGTTTTATGTGTTTGACGCCATCAACAGTGACAGTTTTAACCACTCTAGCTCGTTTAAAAATGGAAAGAAAATCGGGCATGCAGTAAATTTCTGAATTCTTTTTGGCAGACTCAATGCTACTGTGCATACTATCTACTTCCATGTAGCTATGTCCAGACTCTAAAAATTTGTGTTCAATTTGTTCTAACTGCTTTATGTTTTGAACGGCAAAAAGCAGTAAGGCTGCAACAAATTGGTTCCTGTTCTGTCCACCGCATGTGTCTGAATAAAAACAAACTTCTGACACATCATGCGGTACATATTCTGATAGGTAGTGATATAAAATACTTCCAATTTCAGAGCTTCCGCGTTTTCCGTTAACTTCAGACCATGCAAAACAATAAGCATTATTAGGCAGAGCAGCTTCATAAAAACAGAGATTGTAGACACATAATTTTCTGCTGTAATATAGCTGCCCCACCAGGCCGCTAGGAATCTGTAATACAGCTTGAAGATCAAAAGTAAGACAGTAAAAACTTTTCTCTTTCAAGGCTCTTTCTTTATCTTTATTTTTTTCAAGGTTGCAAGCTTTCTTCCGTGCCAAGTGATCATCATACTCTTTTTTAATTTTAAGTTGTTCTTCCATTGTTGCCTTCTTGTATTTAGAGCACGTCAAACACTGGTCTTTCTTTGGCACAAAAAAGCTATAGTTGTAATTGGTACAAAAAATTCTTCTGTAGGTTATTTCCGAAACTGGGGTGACTTTTTCCTTATCGCATTTAAATCTGTAAAGCTGGTACATTTTTGTAATAGACAAAGAGGCATCTAAGTACAAACGTCTTGATGTTTTTCGTATATAATGCGGCTCCATAGTAGGAAAAGATTCGATATGCAACTTAACTAAATTTACAGCAGATTCGCTAGTTTTATTCGGAGGTTCTTTTTTTCCTCTTCGATCGTTAGTGTCGTATAAACCACACTCATTACGTTTTCCAATGGCACCAACAATAACCGTAGGAGATATCGCTAAAGTGGAACAAAAGTATTTCTGGCAGACTTGTTGCCTAGATCCATTGTAAATGAAGTAACATTTTGTTGTGAATTTTCGTTGTTTTCTATTACTTTTCTTAACAGCAAGAACTC
Source organism: Chrysoteuchia culmella (assembly GCA_910589605.1). NCBI lineage: Eukaryota > Metazoa > Arthropoda > Insecta > Lepidoptera > Crambidae > Chrysoteuchia > Chrysoteuchia culmella. Next base: position 18,991,892 of record OU342653.1, read on the forward strand.
TTTTTGGTGGCTCAATCTCTATATTGCTCAATATAAAATTCTTCTTTTCTACGTAATTCAAATTCCAATAGTGTCTGCATAAAATCTCTCTGGCGTTTTTTGGTAAGTTACATTTATAAAAGCATTTGCTACAGTCCACATCTTTTGGAACCTTTGTTTTTTGTTCTATACCTTTTTTAGATTTATATGGTAAACCATCTGATCGCCTTTTCTTCACCACATTTATTTTCCAGTTATTTGGATCAGATTTCTTCCAGCGTTTTCTAGACTTGGTAGCATCGAAAACTCTTTCTATCAATAGGGCTAACAGTGAAATAGCAATCGCCCGTGCATCTGAACCTTCTTCTGTTTGTACTTTTTCATCAGCATTGGTTATTGGGTCGTCTTCATTCCAGTCTCTTAAAAAAATCAAAAAATTATTGTCATTGGCTGAACTGGCAGATGGCTCTCCCACCAAATCCCTGAGTTCAATTAGATCTGTCTGTGGATGATAATCAGGGTCTTCGTTAGAATCGTCGCTATCGAACATTCGTTGCATCTCTTGTCTAACTCTATCGTCATCTTCACTGACAACGCCAGTAGAAGTCGATGAACAGCAGGGTACTTCACCATCGTCGTATTCTGAAAAAGGTACGTAATACATTAATAATAAGTACTTAAGTACGTAACTACTAACTGGATTATAGTTAAATTGTCTAGCCCAACCTAACTAAATCGATTCCTCATACTTAGTTACACAACACTTTTACGGCATTATTAAGCGCAATACACAGCAAAGCCGCCGACCCGCCGATACTACAACCCTGCAGCCTATTATGAAAATAATCATGTCGGCAACATTTGCCCTCGCGTGTTGCCCATCAACATTTTGGCGGCATGTCGGCAGCTTGAGTAAGCAAGCGCAGTTGCCCGGCGACACTTGAGTTGCCGCGTGGCAGGTCGGCGGCTTTGGTGTGTATTGCGCATTATAAAACGCGGTGTCGGTTCATCTCGTGTGCAGTCACTTTCGCTGGATGGCGATCAAAAAGAGATAGCATGAACTTTAAACCAACACTCAAATTAAATTTTATAAAAAACTTATAAATACCTAATATCCACCAAATGTCTAGTCTACCTACATAATAAAGCCATATCGATTTTATGTTTAGTTGGTTAAGTAGGTACTTATGTATTGCATGCCTTTTGCTAGCTTATAGTAGGTAGGTACTGATTTCTAATGACACGAATCAACGATTAAGGGACTTTCCTCTCTGTATTTTCTCAAATGTACCGAATTGTCCTAATTTGAAACACCTGATCAAATTATAACCTCAAAGTTAAAAATGGGTGAGAAAAGGACTTACCCTTAAATGGTGGAGCTTTAGGTATCATTGATACTAATCTCTTGCCTCTGGATTCCATAATTTTAGCTTCAAACGTTCTTTTACTTCACTGGAACTAACTAAAAACTTTTTTTATCAGCAAGCGCGTACGCACGTGTCACTCGTATAATGCCATACTAAGTGCAGAATTTCACTGAGATCCTACAGGTAAAACGTTTTAAATGCATTTACTTTCTTTTGCTAGACCTCAATTTGTAGAAGCTATGATTACCCAACTGGTAAAAAACAGTATCTGTATTTATCATACTTTACCAGTATATAAAGACGAACTTGGTATATAATGGAATGTCAAGAAAAAAACAATAAATGTATTTAGATCTATTTGTCTGTAGCTTTTGTTGAAAAAAAGTAAATAAATGCATTTAATCTATTTTACCACACTGTAAACGTCGTAAATTTAAATTAAAAAATCTACAAAGAAAAAATAATAAAGTGATAAATAATGTTTTTCTTGTGTCTATATAATTCTAACCCAGTAATAAGTACATTTAAGTCGTTTTCTTGGTAGAATTATAGAAATACTATGCCATTTATAATGTTTTTAGTTACGTAACTTGCCACTCATCAGTCCTTTCACTTATCACATTTTACCAGTAGAAAGAGCGTCGAAAATTACAAATACTGCATTATGAACTCATTTTTGGTCAAAAATGTATTTACCATGTTTTACCAGTAAGCAGACATCAACTAAAAATAAATACTTATTACTCTTTATAATAGTAAAAAGTAAAATAATAATAAATGTTGTATACCTCTTTCTTATCAAATCTGTTAAAATTTGCATGAAAAGACAACAAAAATACCGCACGCACTTTTTTTCAATCCTGTGTAAAATTTTAAATGAATTTTTTAGAGTATTGCAATGTAAGATTTTAATTATATCAGAAGACGCATTGTATTTCCATGAAAATTCCTTAATAATTGCGATTAAATGTCAGAGTGCCAATGACTGGCGGGGTGCCAAGATTAGTACAGGTTACCCTACATAATAAATGTACAATAATTTTTTACCGGAAGTTAACCGCGGAAACAACCTAAAAATTTTCCTCGCTATTGTGTGGTGAAAGTTGTGCGTTGCGCTAGGCAGAAAAGTTTTTAGCGCCTCGTACCTTTGAAACCCTTGTTACGCTCAAGATTCAGGACGCGAAATCCTAGAATCCTTCGCTCCTTTCTAAAGTGGTAACTCGCCGCGAAATCCAACTTTCCAGCCTTGCATAACAAATAACTATTAATTTTAAATTGTATTGCACCTAAACATTTTCGCAATCGTTTTTATTTTTATTACAAATAACATTTTATTCCCATTTTAAAAAACTTTGAATTAACTATAATACTCCTTTTTTTATTATAGTAAAATAAATATAACAAAAAAAGAAGAATAGGGTATATTAAGATTAAACGATTTTTTAAAAGAATTTTTACCGGGAGTTGACAGCGGAAAATCCTAAAAAAATTCCTCGCTCTTGTGACGTGAAAAATTGCGTGTTGCGTTCGACAGAAAAGTTTTTAGCGTCTCGTACCTTTGAAAACCTCGCTACGCTCAGGATTCAATAGAGGTAACTCGCCGCGAAATCCAACTTTCCAGCCTTGGATAACAAATAACTATTAATATTAACTAGATGAGACAAAAACAAAAAAATACTAAAATTTCTGACTAGAAAGCTCCAGCTGACGTAGTGTCTGTCTCTGTATAGGAAACAGGAACTTCTTCTTGGTTAGGACCTGGCATTGTGTGATTCCGATCACACAACAAAACATCTTTTAAACAACTTTCCTCACCTTGCTGCAACAATGCCCCGTAAACATACCAGAGGCAGTTATGTATGGTGGCCAATCCCCCCTGGCGCGTGATCTCCATGGCCTCGTAGTACGGGCTGAACCGATGCACCAGGTACAACGTGGGACCCATGAGGATGACGCCTAAGCCGAGACAGAGCCACGTCTGTGGATTGAATGTATGACTTCTTTAGAAACTCGAAATCAGTCATAACAATAATACGTACTCCTAATGGAGTAGACTCAGAACGAGTTAATCAAGAGAAAAATTAACTAAATGACAATATTTTAAAAAGAAACTGTTGCCGTCAGAAGAAAAAAATCGCCCAGGGCCACGTGCAGTATATAATAGGGTTCCGTAGTCAAAATACCACTAACATTTTTCGTCTGCACAAATAACTTTGTTTTTCGTAGTGTTTGTTTGTATAAATGAAAAAGTTATATAACAATATGTGGTTTTGGAAAATGTGCTAAAGCTCTGAAACTGCTAACTATATTTCTTTTAAACCAATTTTCGTTGAAAGTGTTTATTAAGATCTAAAGTATTTTTTTTGAGTTTTCACTCTCTTAGTTTAAAAGTTAGAGGGGGGGGGGGGGGGCACATTTTACCACTTTGAAAGTGTACATCTTTCAAACGGTTGACTTTGAGAAAAAAGTTGTTTAAAGAACCTCAATATCATTTTTAACACGCAGGTATACGTTTGATGAAAAAAATTTTGAAGTGAAAACTTCTTTACCGGCGTTGTGCATATCAGAGTTTAAAATTTTTGGGATGGGTAAAAAATGCTAAATTCGCGTCAGTACACGTGACCCTGATCGAAAATTCGTAGGACCATTTACCGTTGACCTATTTCAAATTACATAAAGTCTCACACTTGAAAGATCTACGTATATTAGTTAATAACAACCATTATATAAAGATCTCTCATTACTACCAACTTTCATATTGATGCCAGGTCAGTTTTACCTGCCAAATCAAGTTGGTCTCCGTTGTTGTCTCAACTTTTTACGAAGTTGTCATATATAATAAATTATATATTCATGACTTCTAAAATCATTACATTTTTCTGTCAAAATAGTATTAATTTTAAATTAATAATTTTTTTATTAATAATATTCATAAAAATAAATTTAATTTAAATATTTAATCCTTTCGTACTAAAATATTTTATTTAATTAAAGATAGAAACCAACCTGGCTCACACCGGTTTGAACTCAGATCATGTAAGATTTTAATGATCGATATATAGTGGATTTTATTTTAGTTTTAGTGGTTTTCACTTCAGCCGGCACTCCCAGAGTGCAACCCGTTGTTCTTTTTTTTGTTTTGAATTGTAATACACATAATCAAAAAAAGTACTGAATAGGTAGTTAGGTATAAAGAAATAAGTTTATTCCTCGATATACTATGAATGATTTGAAAGCAAGATTCACCGCACATAAAAAAAGAACATTAAAATTGGACGAACTAGCTAGACTAATGCTTACTTTACTTGTCCGTTTTCTAGAAAACTTAAAACCTCTATCAAGGAGTTCGTTATTAGTGGTTCGCGCGCTCGGCCTGCGATTGGAGCGGTTATATGCAACTTTCACAATAGTCGGTCACGGGATGGGTGTATTTATCATATTTATTAACCGACTTCAAAAAAGGAGGAGGTTCTCAATTCGACGGTTTTTTTTAATGTATGTTTTACCATAACTTCGCCAGATATTAACAGATTTTTATAATTCTTTTTTTATCTGAAAGAAAATGGTTTATGTGTGGCATTTTTACGAAGATCTGGCTAGTAGTTTTTTCATAATCTTGAAAAATATCAACCACCTTTTGGCAAGTAGTCGTTTACCTAGATGACATTGTTGTGTATGGGCTGATTTTTAGTGTAAGTAACGGCACATGATGTAACTAAAAAATCTGAAATAAAAACATTTTATAAAAATATCAAACCGACTTCAAAAAGTAAAAAAAAAAACTTTTGGAGTCGGTGCTAGCTAGCTAAGGCCAAAAAATATATAGTTAATAGAAGTGCAATGTAGAATGCCCTGGCTGGCACCGACTCCAAAAGATTTATTTTTTACTTTTTGAAGTCGGTTTGAATTTTTTTTATAAAATGTTTTTTTATCTCGAGCTCCTCCGTGCTTCGAAAAGTAAGTTTAGCCTTGGTCCCGGCTGTGTTTGCAATCGTTAAACCCACAATCCGCATGGGACTCACGTGATGGGTCAGGTCATGGCCCACTCTCCACAAGGAAGGCCAGTGCCCCAATAGGGGGGCCTTAAAATGGCTGATTAGGAGGACGAGAAAATCTCTATCATTGTTTACACCCGTAATCAACTGAGCCACTTACGTCCGTAGTAAACGGCAGCAGAAAGAGCAGCGCTCTGCTGAGCTCCCGCGGTCGCGCGATCATGAAGCAATATGGCTGGGAGCTCACCGCTATGGTGTAGTTTATACCTGCATACAAAGTTTTTTTCTTTATATGAACTTCCAGGAGATACCCAAAATTAAATACGTACAAAAAAAATGGCTTATCAACAATGTATTTTACACCTTAGATGAGTACTATACATCTAAACACTGACTGGGCTGTTCATATTGTTTTAGTTTTAACTTATGTATAATACCTACCCATGGTAAATGTTGTATGCCTGTTATGGGTATACTGTTGTTTGTTACCTATAAATCTGCAATGTTATCTGCAAAAAATTGTACACGGTTATCGCAATAAACATATTGAATTGAATTCGATTCAATTCGTATCATCCAAAGAAGAAAGCAACCAAAAAGTTATTGGGGCTCTAGTTTCTTCTCTCTTACTCTTGGTCTTTGATATGCCGATTGGATGTGTAATGTATGACATAAATTTACATGAACTAATGATCAGTTGACTTAATAATGATCAGTTAAATTAATAACTTGCCGTGTGGTGACGGCCTAAGAATACATGTGTCACCACTCCCTTACATGCCTGGGATGTCGTAAGAGTCGACTACGAGGCTCGACGCATTGGACACCTGTGCGAGAGAAGGAAAACTTGAAACAAACCCTCTACCAACCCGTCTGGCCAGCGTAGTAGCAGTAGGCTCCTATGAGCCTATAGCCTCCTATGAACGTCGCGACGTGAGCTAGGAGAGGCTTATGTCCAGCAGTGGACGTCCACAGGCTGATGATGGATGGATGAAATTAATAACGTTTCATATCATTTAATTTGACTTACCAATCACATAACATAACATACGAGTCATATAATTTCATTTAACATAATTCCATTTGATATATTAATCAATTGGCCTATAATCATCTAACCTAATCATTAAATTATACAATGCTCATTTTATATAACATTCATCCTTTTCCCCCTGGATCGCCGTGGTGTACGGACGTGTGTTAAAGAAGTCACGTATTTTATTGTTCCAAGAAAAAACAAAATATAAATAAATTAGCATCTCAATATTCGCTTGAAGTACTAGGAGCGCATAAGATCGAGGAGCTTCGCGGACGTCATCGCCAGTCAGTGATTCACGCACGCTAGAGAAGGAAAGCGCTACGGAACGTGATAGCTATTCGTCACACTGTGCGTATTCTGCCTGCCGCCCGCCGCGCCGCGCCGCATCTCAATAGAAGCCAAACCGTGAGTCACCGACACCGCATACGCATATTGCTAACCGCTTGCAGCGATCTTTTGTTGACATTCACTGTTTATTCGATAGCTAGTCTCGCTTAAACGGCTCGACGCTCGCGCGCTTTTGGAGTAGTATAAGTTAGCTACTTATCGCGTCGCCATTATGTCAACTCGGCACTCACCAGCGAAACAAAAAAATCGATCTGATTTTTTAAATACTGCCTCGACCAGCTTTGGCTCTGACCCTCAATTATTTGAGACAGCTCAGAAACTAGAAAACAGTGACAAAGATCACATTACGCGCAGATTCAAGCGTAAATGTACTGAAGAATCTGAACTTTCTAGCTCAATTGTAAGCCAAATTAAAGAAATGTTTAATGCCTATGAAGCACAGCAAAACGCGAAATTCGAAAAAATTACTGAGCCAATTTTAAAAATTAAAGATCAAAATGACGAAATCCAGAATAGCATCGAGTTTTTATCATCCAGATATGACGAAGTCTTGGAGAAAATGCTTTCATTGGAACAGAAAAACAAGGCTTATGAGCAAAAAATTGAATTACTTGAAAGTAAAATTGAGCAGTTAGAGCGTAATGCTCTTTCCTCCACAGTAGAAATTAGGAATATTCCTAAGCAATCTCCTGAGAATAAAACTGTTTTAAAATCGATAGTTAAAAATATGAGCCAAGTTATTAAACATCCACTATCAGACTCTGAAATTAACGATGTTTATCGTATTAAAACTAAAGATGAGTCTAGCAATCATATTGTCGTCAAATTCACCACAATTTCGTCCAAAACCGACTTTATTTATCAGAGCAGATCCTACAACAAGACTCATAAAGATAATAAGTTAAACACCACGCTTCTTGGATTATCTGGCCCTGTTAAGCCTGTCTTTGTTGACGAGTCGCTGACACGAGCAGGAAGAAAGCTGGCGTTCCTTGCTAGACAATTTGTTAAGGAGCATAACTACCACAGCACCTGGACATCTTATGGAAAAGTTTTTATGAAAAAAATGCAAGATTCAACAGTAATTCGCATAGACAATGAAGGCGATTTAAATAAACTTGCCTCAAAATGACTAGTAATAGATAAGTTAATGTTAAGTATATTTTTGAAATACTTTGTTCTTTTTTGGCTGTTTAACTGTTTAACACACATACTTTACGCAAGCACACAAGTTATTCTCAACTCAAAAACACGTTATCTACATATAAAATTTATTGTTCAAGTTCACTCCACATACACAATTCCAATAAAAAACACATACCACACACACTTATCATTTAATTTTAATAGTTTACACTCGCCACACTTAAAAAGTATCCACTTCGCTTTTATAATTCCAAGTTACTTAAAAAATGCTTACTTAAAAAATGCTTTTGTAATAATATTCAATATTATACACATACTTTACTTTTACCTTATTCATTCACTTATCCACGATATAAAACAAACTGTACCTTGTACGTTACTTACACAACCCTATTGTGCAATAACATTAATTAGAGTGTTTATAAAAGTTATAATTAAAATTCGATAATACGTCTCAAATACATACCGATCTTGATAATTTTGGTATAGCACAATCTTCTATTTGTGATATAGAGGAATGCTCTTCATTAATAAAAAATACTAAGTCAGATCTAAAATTAATTCATCAGAATATTCGCAGTATAAATAAAAATTTCTCGGGCTTTTTGCCACTTCTCCACAAAACAAATACAGACTGGGATTTTATTGTTTTAACGGAGTGTTGGTTGCGTCATTTACATTACCACATCCCATTAAATGGCTATACTTTTGCAAAAACTGAAAACAACTTAACGCAAAATGAAGGTGTCGTAGTCTACTACAAAAACAATCTGCGTGTTAAGGTTTTAGAACCTCATTTGCAAGACGCTAACTGCCTTACCATTGAGATAGATTCCAGCACAATATTAATTGCAATATACCGGCCCGCAGGCTATAAAAACGTTGATCCTTTTATACAATCGTTAAAGGATCTTTTAATAAGTTTACATTACACTAATATTATTATGGTGGGAGACATAAATATAGATATAAAAGAAAACAATAAAGATGCTAATTCGCATAGATATCTTGATCTATTGGCTTCTTTCGGAATGTTACCCGCACATCAGTTCCCGACACACGGAGAAACGTGTCTAGATCATCTTATGCTTAAGAGTAAATATCCAGCTTACTGTCACATAGCGGAAACTTCTGTTACGGATCATGACTCAGTGATATTTGCTCTAGAATATCGTCAGCAATATCACCAGCTCGCCGGACCGGTTTTAACAAAAAAAATCGACTACGATAATCTAGACGCTGATATGGAGAATTTAAATCTAACTGCTATCTATGAAACATCTGATGTGAATACTGCTACATCTTTACTTATCACTGAACTTACAAAAAAAATTGATTTCAACTCACGAATTATCAAGGTCTCAAATCGCAAGAGGATAATTAAACCTTGGATGACAGTTGGTTTGTTAAGATGTATAAAAAATAGAGATCGACTACACCAAAAACTTAAAAAATACCCACATAATGATGTTATTAAAACCACCTATAAAAGGTACAGAAATTTTTGCAATTCTATTCTAAAACGCCAAAAAAGAGATTACGAGAAAACTCAAATTCAAACAGCCGCTAAGATTAACAACAAGTCACTTTGGGATACTTTGAAAAAAGTTACTCATCTAAGTAACTTATCTAATGACCAAAATCCTGGATCGGAATTAATTTCCACGACCGACCCTTGTAACTCTGTCAATAAGGTAAATGAATTCTTTTCCGCTATCGGAAGAAACTTAGCTGATAAAATACACCGCGAACATCGTTGTAAAACACCACCCTTACTTACTCAGCCCTTTTCGTTTTTCCTATCACCTACTACTGAATCTGAGGTGAGAAATACCATATTTAATCTTAAGAAAGGCAACACTACTGGACGAGATGGTATTTCTGGAAATTTTCTTAAACGATATAATAGCATTTTAGTGCCACCGTTGACCCATATCTTTAATTTAATGTTTTCAACGGCTGTTTTTCCAGACGAATTTAAACTAGCTGACGTGATTCCTATTTTCAAGAGTGGTGATAAAGGCTGTGTCAACAATTACAGGCCGATATCCATACTACCGACTTTGTCAAAAATAGCAGAAAAGCTCCTAAATAAACGTCTGGTTCATTATTTGGAATCCAACAATCTCTTATCCAAGTCGCAATTTGGTTTTAGGGCTCATACATCTACTAGTGATGCTGTTCATGAATTGACGGATCATATAGTCTCAAACCTTGACAAAAAGAAAAAAGTCCTTACAATATTTTTGGACTTAGCCAAAGCTTTTGACACAGTCTCTACACCACTCTTATTAGACAAACTGGAAAGGCTTGGTATACGAGATATGCAACTGGAACTGTTCAAAAATTATTTGACAAATAGGCTACAAAGAGTCAAAATTGGTGGATATACCAGCAGTGACGCGCCCATAACCCACGGAGTGCCACAAGGAAGCGTATTAGGCCCGACTCTCTTTCTTACTTTCATCAATGACCTGTGCAATCTTCAGTTAACCAACTGTAAAATAGTCACTTATGCCGACGACACCGCGTTAATATTTCATGGTGGCACTTGGAAACAGACGTATGAGTTTGCACAATCGGGATTTGATAGGGTATACTCCTGGCTCATTGATAATGGTCTGACACTCAATGTTGAAAAGACGAAATTTATACCTTTTTCCATCCAAGGCTTCCAGATGTCGGTGCATGACAACTACTCTATAGTAGCGCACTCCTGTCTGGCTGGATCTGAATGTTCTTGTAATGTAATTACTCGGACGCTCAACATTAAGTATCTAGGAGTAATAATCGACAACAATTTAAGCTTTGACCACCATCTTGACCTTCTGTCAACCAGAACACGTAAATTAATTTTTATATTTAAAAACCTGCGCTATGTTGCCGACAAAAGCGTCATGAAAATGGTGTACCTAGCATTGTGCCAGTCAATACTAAGCTACTGTATTACTGTGTGGGGTGGTTCCTCCAAAACCAAACTTCTTAAGCTCGAAAGAGCCCAAAGAGCCGTTTTAAAAGTATGTAACTTCCTTCCTTTCCGCTTTCCAACCAAAGAGCTGTACTGCCTATCCGATGTTCTTACTGTAAGGCAACTGTTTGTGCTTAATACGATTTTGAAACAGCATTCACTGACAGAATATGACTCTTCGCTAAATTCATCGAAGCGGCTAAAGCATAAAGTTTGTAAATTAAAAAATCCGATGTCCACAAACTTCTCAAATAGATTTTTTGGTTTTCTCGGCATATTTCTTTATAATAAAATTAATAAAAATCTATCTATTTACGCTTTGACAAAGTTTAAATGTAAAAGTGCCATTATTGCCTTTCTAAAAAGTCTAAGCTACGAAGAAACTGAAAAATTGTTAGAGGTCCCTTCATGAATAACTTGGAAATTGTAAATTATAACACACGCACACACACACACACATACACGCACACACACACACACACACACACACACACACACACACACACACTAGGTTACATAAGTTCCTCACAAAAAGAAAAAAATATATATATATTTGTCATAAAAATAAATATTAAGGTACTTTTGTACACCAGGTCCAGTGATGGAGAGGCTGGTTATCTGTCATACAGGTTTTCCTAGCGCAGAAACCAGTCTCTTACATAGATAAATTAAACACTGTACCTATTTAAGATTTTGCTAGTTTTAAGTATTTATCTGTGTGAGAGAACAAATAAAGATTTTTGTATTTGTATTTGTATTGTATATAGTCTATTTATTTTACTTATACTTTAAATGCCATAAAAACTCAAGCCTAGCACTTAAAAAATATTTTACAGTGTTATAGTGATTTCAATTTAATTCATTAGGTATACATATTGAAACGCATTTTTTTCGTTACGACAAAAAAAATGAGTGCAAATAAAAAACATGCAGGCAAGCTTTAAAACCACCTGGGGGTCAATTCTGCTAATTTTTTTCATAATCGTTTCTCAGTGGTGTTTCAATAGTAGTGTTTATTTACACTGTTGTGACAAGAACTGTGTAAAACAGCACTACCATTGAAACACCACTGGTATACGATTGTCACTAAGCATTAGCAGGATTGGGCCCCTGCTCCTCTGCACGCGGGCCGGCCGCCCCGACCTACACTCTAGCTAGGGGTAGGGCATACAAGACAACGTGTAGTCGGTTTTTAGGCAATTCGTTTTTGACATGTATGTAAGCCCCCCTGGTTTTGGGCTCCGCCCCTTCCACTACCCCGTCCCCCCTTCCACTGGCTCTTGTGTTTTATGACCAATATTGACCGATTAGGTAGTTATTTAAATTGTATAACAAGATTTTATTACATATAAAATTAGGTCAAATGATACGTATATGAAATGTAACTTTTATAAAGAAAAAAGTTTTTATACCAACGCAATCGCACCCATGCCAATCAAATAAAAAAAACTATAATAATAAATAAATATTTCATACAATCACACCAATTATCTAGCCCATGTTAAGTTTCATAAAGAACTTGTGTTATGGATAATAAATAACTGATAAACATACTTATATACTTTTTTGTAAATACATAAATAATATACATTTTCGTACCACTTGCTCAAAAAAGTGACATTCTATGCCACAAAAAGCGAACATAACAACAGTCATATTTAATCTGTTAAAAACAGGGAAAGAAAATTGTACTGAATTTCATTCATCCTCTAGGGGGAGAATGTGATTTAAATTTTGAATACTTACCGAAATTTATACTGAACTACATCTGTGTTTACACCATTAAGTTTGTATATAAAGCATTACGCATCTTTTTGAAAAAGGAATACGCATTTATTATGCAGTTATAATTATTAAATAAAATTACGAATGAACGAGGCCATGAGCTTGATACCTTTGCTTTTCCGACAAAAAAACATTAGTCTAGGAATTTGCCGCGTGTTTTTTTTATTCAAATACATCTCATATTATTATTGTGTGATTTTTTTCGCAAATGGTACGAAAAGTAGACTATTTACCTAGCTGTCTTAGTCTTGGGTGAACTTAAATCCCTCGCTACCCTCAGGACTCGTCTTAAATCCCTCGCTTCGTGATTTAAGTTTTTAACACCCTCGCTACGCTCGGGAGTAAACCTCGAGTCCTTCGTTACGCTCGCGATTTAAATCGTCACCCGCGACAGAAGACACTGCTTTATCCCCTTGGTTAATAATCTACTATTAAACACCCAGACTAAGACAAATAGACATGTTCATGCACACAAATATTTGTCTTGTCCGGGGCCTCTGGCGCAGAAGGTGGGGTTAGTACCAAACTATATAACAAAACAGGTCTAGTTTAGTTCGTCATTTGTAGATAACTACAAAGTAGCATTTTATCTTTATCTACTCATACTAAAGACCCGAGTCGTTCCAAATCTACGCGAAACAAACTCATGGGCGGCTGCGAGAATAATATAATCAAACAAACTAGTTACCAATACTTATTCGGAACTTAATTCTTACCTGGTGGTGGATCAGACAAGACTGTAAACGCAGCGATAGCTATAGCAGCTTGGCCTTTCGAAACCGCAGATAGCGTCACCATCGCATCTCGACTGTGGGATAGCTGCAATATTTATTGGCAGCATTTAGTTGTTATTTCACGAGCGACGTTATGAACTACGTATTATTCTCTATTATGGCCTGCGCAGACGACGGACATTGAAGGACTTTTTGTCCGCGACACGACCTTATTACTAAGAACATAAAGTTGAATAAATAACGAGGACTATCGCGTACTTTTCATGGATATACGCGATCTAAGTTGAATCTTATTTGGTTAACAATAAAGACGTGTCGCGGACAAAAAGTCCTCCGTTATCCGTCGTCTGCGCTTGCTCTTCATTTCTTCATTTTCTTTTAGTATTATTTCGTTTATCTGTAGCGCCTATAAACAGAAGCAAAGAAGACTAGCTTAAATACCAACCTATTATATTAACTTTCTAGAATTTACTTACGTCTTCAGATGACTCGTTTGATAAAGCACGTCTGATATTATGGGGCAGTAAAACTTTAAGTCTGAAATCACAATACTCGTAAGTATAAAAAATTTACTTATGATCTGCACCAACTAAAAACCACTAGGTACTTTCAGATTAAGCCTCTATCCTTCAGATGAAGCCTCTGAAATAGGTTAAATATGTTTTGTAAAAATAAAATCTTGCAGCCCAACTCACGTGAAATTCTTATTCTGAGCCAGTTGTTTGATGATGTCGAATATAAGCCCACTGTAGCCCACGATAGACCCAGATTCGTTAGCTTGTAATATTGTCCATGGAGGATTCTGTAATTTCAGCAACTGTATTATTAAATTCACGCCAATTAGTTGAGGAATCGGAATTGCCACAAAGACAGTATTATACTTTTACTCCATTATACACCCAATCCAGATGGCCAAACATAGTGTTAGAGAGGTTTCACCACTACCACCCAATACCGCATTTTGCGGCCTAGCGTGGAAAAGTATTTTTTTATGTACAATAGTTATTTATTATGCAAGGCTGGAAAGTTGGTTATTAGCGGCGAGTTACCTCTATTGAAATCTGAGCAAGTGAAGGATTCTAGGATTGAACCACAATCCTAGAATCCTTCACTTGCTCAGATTTAACAAATAACTACTATAAGGTGTTGCGAGTCTTCTCGATGCTTAATTCTTACGTGATAAGTTATGACTGGTAAATCCTTTCCGCGGAACCCATGTTCGATGTGAGGAAATAAGACGTCATCGAACCTTAACGAGTCGATAGGTCTCCAGAACCCCACCTACGGAAAATCATAAATTGTATTTCTTGTTGCTAGTAACATATCTCATTATTAGTTTATAACACTAAACTTTCATGGTGTCGTCGTCTCAGCCGTATAACACCCACAGCTGGGTATAGGCCTCCCCCAAAAGGGGGGGTTTGCCATAATCGCCACGCTTGGCAGGCGGGTTGGCGATCGCAGTATGGCCAAGTTTGTAGAAGACGCTGCTGCCCGTCTTCTGAAGGCTGAGTCCTTTAGTCGCCTTGTACGGCAGTACGGCACCCACGAGATGAGAGGGGGTAGTGCTATTCTAAGCCGACACTACACAGCTAAACTTTCTTTTTTTTTAACTTTCATGGTGACTATCACTACAATTATTATGAAAAACGGGGTTTTACCATGTTTGTATTGGCTTTAGAGTCCCCAAGTATTTTCTCACTTTTTCCTAATAATCAATATTACGAGTATTAGTCCTTAATCTACAATGGTAAGTCGTTTATCTTTAGAAAATCTTTAGATACTCGTAGTTCTGTAAAATGACGGGAAATCAACAGTTGCCAGTAACTTGTTCATAGGAGACCTATGGCATGAGGATGATCATCATTGTATCAATACAATATTTTTAAACGCCATTAACGTGATTTAAGAGATGTTAAACTTGCCTGAAGCAGCTCGACGTGTTCAATGATGCCGGTAGTGACGTTAGCAGCAGCTGTCTCCTTGATCACTTGTTCAGCGTCCGAGTAACTGCGATACGTGGTGCCCCACGTGTCTGCTGATAACGCCTTCCAAGTGCTACAGTTACCACACACGCTTTTCGCCGCGATGTATTGCTATAAATTTAAAGTGATTTGCATGTTACTCAGTTCAAGGGATTTTGCGCAAATTTTTATACGAAGACCCTTCGTAATTGTTATAAAATTCAATGTCAAAAATCTATCCACCTAGGTATGTACGGTCAGCAGCAACCACGGTTTATACAAAATGTTAAATTTCTACAGACAAATTTGAACTCAATTGCGTATATCTTAAAGTCCAAAGTCGATTGAAGCAATTTAATAGATATGTAAAGGGGTAGCTGCTGTTGACTGTACAATGTCTTTCTTCCACGAAGATATTTGCTTCCTACTCCCCACATCACTCGCAGTAGCATAAACTAGCTCTATCCCCCTTAAACTTGGAGTAAAGTTACACCTAGCGACGGTCTAAACGGAATGCTTTCAATTTTTGCGCTAGAAAAAAGTGAGGGACAACATCTTTACACCTAGGTGTAATTGTTCTCCACGTTTATTAATATGGGCTATACAGTATAGCCCATATTAATAAACGCTAAAATATAGCCTATACTCAACAACCACCTAGGTGTAACTGTTCTCCACGTTTATTAATATGGGCTATACTCAACATCAAATAGGTAATTTGTTGATCTATATGTGTTAGATTTTTTGTAAGAGTTTTACCGACCATGGCTTCTACTAAGGCATTCGTTAGGGCGAATATAAAATTAATGTTGTGAATAACCTGCATATGTTTCAGAAGCATCGTCCTCCTCTGCACCTTTGAGGGCCTGATGGCTTCCCACTCCTCGTCTGACACCTGCGCGGCGACGTCGAACTCGTCCTGCACCGCCGCATCCAACGCAGAGATGAACGCACTCATCATCTCTTGGCAGTAACATAGTATGCCGTTCTGTGGGCATATTTTAATTACCGAATATTTTTTACTTATAAGGTTTGTACAGTCAACAGCAGCTTAGCAGCTTTAGCATACGGCTTTACACTTTGACCTTGAGAGCGCCCTTACGTCGCTCGTAATAGCGGTGGTTCTCGTAGTGCAAATGTAAAGCCGTAGCTGCTGTTGTCTGTACCCCAGTACATACAGTTTATCTTTAGTTTAAATTACAATTTTATCATAAAAGTCAAATTACCCAATCATCTGACCAAGACAATTAGGCGCATGACAGCTAAGAAAAACTAAAAAATCTAACACATATTCTAAGTTTTCAATGAGGTTTCGTTAAGTCGAGGACGAGTAAGTTTTGGAGGAACGACTTAGAATATGGGTGTTAGTCTACTTAGGGTCTGGTCGTGGAGTCCCTTCCTATGAACTTCGTACGCGGAGATATACAGGCTGTAGGACATTATCTATTCTAATATTATAAAGAGGAAATATTTGATTGTTTGTTTGTTTGCATTGAATAGGCTCCGAAACTACTGAACGGATTTGGATGAAATGTCGTACACAGATAGTAGATAGCCCGGGCCCCTACCGCGCAAGTGTCGTCGGCATCGACAACGGCTTCATTCGGCAGATGGATGTGATATATTGCTCTTCTTCTTCTTCTTTCTTAATTAATGGTCACGATAAAATTCGTGAATTTTGCCAATGTCAAGTAAATATATTTAGTAATTATGTAGAAATTGTACGGTAGATTGAGTTAAAAATAGAGTCTCACAACACGTGTTATTGCGAAAAGAACTCGGGTGAAACTCCATATTGCTCTTAGTCTTGGGTAAGTTTTCATTTGTGTCAAAAAGAAGCAGCAATTGTCTCATCCATCTGTCAAATGAAGCCGATGTCGGTGACACTTGCACGGTACGGCCCCTGGTTATGAACATAGAATACTTTTTATCCCGATATTCCCACTGGAACCATGCGGGTGAAACCGCGAGCGACCGCTAGTATGTGCTGAACTTGAATGCCTTATCTTATCACGTACATAATGAGAGTCGTTTTAGTAGTGTAAATGTTGACCTGTTAAAAACACCGATACTTCTAAGATATGATTTATTCAGTTTTGTTGGTGGTAGGACTTGTTCTAAGTCCGCCTTGCAAACTACCACCATCCTATATATGAGTCGCGCCATAACAACAATGGTTTCATTCCTCAGTGGTTGAGGATTCCGGGATAAGGCATATCATTACTTAACATCAGATATAAAGGCTCATAGCTTACCTCGTTATTGTCTTAAGGCTTGGACCACATATCTCAGCACGATATCGCCTTTTCCCGTCGCCCTATCCTTTTCTGTCGTGCAGAACCGCCATTTGTTAGAGCCAGAAAGACTGACGGATTGCTGTAGCATGCGTCAATATCGGCCGTGCGATAGCTAAACGCTATCAGACTTTCTCGCTCTGACATGTGACGAAGCATGCTATTGCTTTTCTGTCGCTCAGAACGAGCAACAGAAAAGCGATAGCCTGCTCACAGATGTGGTCCAACCCTAAAAAAACTTATGTAACTCCTATGATCATATTTTACCTTACAATCAGGATTAACATTATCCGTGATGTTGAACATGAACGCAATGTTCTCTCCCTCGTAAAGGGCATTGATGACACTCGACAGGTTCCCGTGTTGCAGGTCCGTGTCCGAGATGACGTACAGCCACTGCGCCAGGGTGTGCGACATCAGCTGGTCATGGGCTATCTCAGACATCGTCGCCATCACTTCCGTAGTCACTATCGCTAGAAAGTTTTCCCCTAGAAAAAAATTTACGCCTTGTAAAGCACACTAAGTGCTTTTTCAAATAAATTAAGTAATAAGTACACACGTAATATACCTACTTACTTACACAGTTTAAAAGTATTGTTTATGATAAAAAAACTTGGTTTTTCTAGATGAAGACAACTACATGTTCAATTATACACAAATCTTTATCTTATGCGTCAATCGAACCCACGACCTGGGTGTAGAAGTCGGACATACTACCACTACCCCTACCTGCGCTATACAAACGGGATGTCAGAAAACATTAAAGAACTTCAATCAGTTTTATTTACCTATGTACTTAACAGGTAATTTAGACAGCACCCTGTGTATCTCTTTCCGTCTCAGATATTCGTTTATCTCATGTTTCATTTTGTAAACGGAAACTGAAACTGGTGCTGTAGAGACGCCTTCGTCTACTCGTGTCGTGAGAGCTTGCACCACGCGTGACACCATGTCTCGATCTGATGGAATAATTTTGTAGATTATTAAATTAATAAAAATGGCGACCATCGAATGGACTTTCCGTAGGATAGGCCCCACAGAACACGAAAGAGGTGACAATGTGAATACACGCTTACTTGTGTGCGAGAGGCGACACTGTTTCCCATACTAAATTGTACGCATTATACTTCTATCCTCAAGAAAGACTTTCTGTGTTCTGTGGTAGACCCTTTCGAAGTCTCGTACTCGCGGTAGCCGCAGGATGCATGCAGCTTATGAACGGTTCTTGTCATACGTTCAGAGGGCCGGTGTGAGTTTGCAAATGACCAAACGATACCATCGCGTAAAAGGAAAATTTTGAAAGATAAGCCTAGCTTTAAAATTAAACTCTATTCGCAAACATAGGCGATAGCGAGTTAGTTGAAAAAACTCACACTAAGCACTTGGTTTAAAGAGAGTGAATGCTTAATAGTAAAAGGAAAAGTGCTCAGTATAAAAGCAGTGACGATTTTAGCTCAATTCCCATATTTTTTTCCCCCTTCATCTTACGTACTCAGAGTATCGTCATGTAAAATAATAGCCGACTTCCACTTGAACGCCTTCGAAGTCCTCATGTCCAATATGATCTGAGGCAGTTCTTCTCCTGGCTCCACGTAGGTGGCCGTGATGGCTGCGTCCGTCGGTAAGCGGGGGCAGTCAACCTCCGTCAATGCGAACAGGAGAAGCTCTTCTTCCTCCACGCGGGAATATAGTGACCAGGTGTCCTCACATGAAGCAACGCTGAACACTGCTAGAAAACCTACGAAGTAATCGTCATCAGAATTTGGGGTTTTATGAAACTTTGTATTTTTATGTGTTATCTTTTATAGATTCAAATTATCCTTAGAAATAAGCAGCTAGGATGTTGGCCTATAAAACAGTTGTTGAAAAATAGATAGAATAGAATAGAATAGAAAGCGTTTATTTGGTACAGATAAGATAAGATACATAGTTGTTTTTTTTTTCAACAATGTGTTATGTGACTTGACTTATAAATGCAAAATAATAAAGACTTTAAGCTAAAAAATATTATACTTTTATCAAAATGTCCTTTACAAATAGTTTATTAGAGGCTTTAAATTTTAATAAAAACGTCTTTAGCACCATAGACCACATCCATACGCTGCGGCAGGTTATACACACCAAGGAGTATAATCTGCCACTTTGTTTGGCGTTTGTGGACTATGAGAATGCCTTCGATTCGATAGAGACTTGGGCGGTGCTGCAGTCTCTCCAAAGGTGCCACGTGGACTATAGGTACATGTATCGAGGTGTTAAGGTTCTTATACGAACATGCCACCATGTCGGTCCGATTACAGACCCAGAGCACAAATCCCATCCAACTGCAGCGAGGTGTGAGACAGAAAGACGTCATTTCTCCGAAACTATTCACAGCTGCGTTGGAGGACATCTTTAAGAGGACTCGGCATCAACATTAATGGCCAGTATCTGACATACTTTCGTTTTGCCGATGATATAGTCCTTATGAGTTCTTGGAGGATCTGAACACAATGCTCGAAGACCTCCGTAGTGCCAAAGAGTAGGTCTTAGGATGGACATGGATTAGACGAAAATCATGTCAAATTCCTATGTCGTACCCACTCCAGTTCACGTCGGAACTTTCGTCTTGAGACACTGCGGTAAGTTGGACGCGAAGATTTTAAGTAGTTTCCCGAATGCTGCACATCCGAGTTGGATTCGATGGGAGATCTCTTTCTCGAAGTTGGACTTACCTAACTGGATTGTCAGTCCAAGGTAAACGTAGTGGTCAACAACTTCGAGCGTAGTGTTCCCAACGTGAACTGAAGTGGGTATTTCACAATCACAATGTTATTTTTATGTGATAAATATTTAACAAGAAAATATTTATCACAACTTTGTTCTTTTTCTTTAAGTAGGTATCGACATTTAGTTATGCATTATCAGAAAACTTATTTTCTAAGCAATAAGACTGCATTCATAACTCAATATCTGATATTTTGTGGGTAAACACATAATTGCTAAACAGCGTCCAGTTAATCCGTACCTTTTTTAAGACTAATAGCAGTCCACGAATAATAATGGACGACGACTCCCCCGTGCTTCAGCTCAACCCTCGCCAACTCCTTGATGAAGTCTTTCAACTCGTCCAAAACAGTTTGGTACCTGTCGCCCAGGAACTGCCGATCTAGTACAACAGCTGGAAAAAAAAATTGTACTTCGTTTAGTGTAACATTTGTTCCCTCGGTTCGGAAAGAGCTGACTAAAAATACAAAGGCGTAAGAAGACGGACAGTAGTGGGACTTCGATCCAATCAACAGTCTGTCGTGTCAGCAGTTGTACGTATTTTACGGTTGATAATTATTGGTCAATGATTTACCGAGCCATTGCCACCACATTACCATAGGCACCTAATTATCTAATGTGCAGAGCGGGATGTCCAGTTCCTACTGCAATTTTGCACGGAATCGGAGTCGATCCAGCATCAGACTTCCACACCATATTGATACTAATTCAATTTGGATGGATTTCATTAGCCTAAACACCTTATATAAATACAATATTTTAAGATAATTAGGTATATCATCATCATCAGCCTGTGGACGTCCACTGCTGGACATAGGCCTCTCCTAGCTCACGCCTATTGTGGCGGTCATAGGAGGTTATTAGCCTACTGCTACCACGCTGGCCAGATGGGTTGGTAGAGGGTTTGTTTCAAGTTTTCCTTCTCTCGCACAGGCGTTCAATGCGTCGTGTCAAGCCTCTTAGTCGACTCTTACGACATCCCGGGCATGTAAGGGAGTGGTGACACTTGTATTCTTAGGCCGTCACCACACGGCACTCTGGTCTCAATATAACAACATCTAATTTTATAATTTGAATTATTTAGAGCACTTGGGATTACGGGATTTTTACATCAGTCTTCGTACTCACCTATAGAAGCGTTCGCCGTTATCAACGATGGAAAATCCTCCCCCGACACTCCCACAGTTAAACAAAAAACTAGCAACAAGTATATCTGCATTTTTTGACCAGACGAGCAAACCACTGTCTCCATCAACGGAAAATAAAGACCCAGTCATAATTTGTAAAAATATTAACTCTTTTTCAATCAGAACTGCTTTAATATTTGAGGGTTTGATTAATCGTATAACTAATAAGTCGGCGGACTAAGTCGGAACATGTTAACAATTGATGTTGGCTCGATTGGAAACGGGCTGATACAGGCAGGTGAAGCGCTTTCGTGTTGAGCCTTCACAGGTACAGGGTGTTACAAACATACTCGTAGGTAGCCATTAATATAAAGCCAGTCATAATAAATTCAGAAACTATTTGATGCTGTTAAACTTTACATTTTATCTACTTAGGTATATTATTGATCAGCCTGCTATTATAGCGGCTGCCTTTCCGAAATGCTCGGTAACAGGATGAGTGGCCGAAAGTTTTGTCGGTGTTAACATACACACACACAATCTGGTACTGGGCGTGCGTGGTAGGTCCTGTATGAGTATGACCCATTTCATTTATGACCCATTCTCCTTATGGAAGGATGGCTGACTTTAGAATAGCTGACGATGTTGCTGGAAGATAATTTGAATAATTGGATAGATATTGCAAATGTTAAAACGGCTTTGAAAAAGATGATAATCTGAAGACGAGTGATAAATTATCACTGTTAATGATTAAAAAGATATTCAAGCAAACTTCATTGAATGTTAACTTTGATATTCTTTCCGACCACATTTAACATAAGTACTTTTATTTTTCATGCCTTGGCTGGCACCGACTCAAAAAGGTTTATTTTTTTACTTTTTAAAGTCGGTTTTTATTTTTATAAAAAGGTTTTTTGTTTCACAGTTTTTAAAGTTAGAATAAGTTTCGCACTTACTTACTACAAAAAATCGGAACTATGAACTAGTCATCTATGATTATGTAATCTATACCTATAGGTAAATTATTGACAAAAACGACACTATTAATAGGTAAGGAACTTTAAACGGTAACTAGGACACCCTGATTGGCAAGTAAAAGGTCAGGAGCTTCTTAATAATTCACTTTAATTACGTCTACGGTAATGTAACACGTAAATCGCGCAACTTACACGTCACTGAGCTTACAAATTAGGCCACAATAATAATAGGACACACTTGTTTAAAAGAAACAAAAGAATGATAAGTATTAAAAAGGCCATTTTCATCAGAAAAATAATCATGCAGGATAAATTACGAAAATTCGCTACAACAATGCCAATTCTATAGCTGATTTCCCCACACGTCTTATAATCCGACAAACAAACACAACAAACATTAGTTACCTCTTTAAAGTTTGCTTGTTGTTCGTTCTCTGGATAGGTCTTACTTTTTAACTGCCATTTAGTTAGATAAATAAAATATATTTGATACCCCACGTCTTGAAAAAGGATGGAGATTAACCCGCCTGTATGGTCTAGTGGTAAAACTATTAGCATCAGACCCAGAAGTCTCGGGTTCCAAGTAGGGGTTAACATATTTTATTCTATTTGGTTTGTGGGAGGACTTATTGTAAATCCCCCTGGCTAGCTGCCACCATCTTACAGTTAACAAAATTATGAGCATTGTTGCGTCCCGGCAGTAATTAGCAAGTTCCTTAATGGTTATGGATTCTGGGAGAGGCGCGCTTTCACCTTCAGCCTTATTATTACTTAACATCAGGCGTATGATGAAGGCTTAAGTCATCAAAACCACTTTTTAGTATTTCAAGTACGATCCTTGTACGATCCCAACACAAGTCCAAAAGTTTAAAATGCAGAAATTTTTAACATAATTGTATTTAATTTAATAATTACGAGGGCGGTCCCAGAAGTAACAGAGAAAACAATGTATTTGAAATAAAACAACTTTTACTTTTATTTCACGAAGTTGTTTTATTTCAATGAACAGTGCGCGAAACAATGTTTTTGTTTTTTATTTTTATTTCTCTATAAGTATAATTTTCTTGTAGCTCAATACATTTTTGCCAACCATGCTGGAAAGCTTCGATGCCCTGCTGATAATGAAAACTGCCGAGTTTTTTTTTGTTTATGAACAACGCCGAGACATTTAGCCTTCATCTTAACTGAGTGCTTGTGTCAGTTTTCTCACCTTACCCTCTCGCCGAAGTTTGAATACAATAGAATAGAAAATTGTTTATTTTGTTCTGTACATCTGGTATTTTAGACATCTTATAAATAGGTGACATATTGTTATAATAATTTCGTTAGACGTAGTACGGAACCCTCTATGTGCAGCAGCAAAACAGAGTCTAGGCTCGATGTAGTATTTTCGCTCGTGGGGTGAGCAAAACATCGATTTTCAGCCTTCATCCTATTGATGGGTGGGCGGGAAATGGTGAAAATGAAAAAAAGTATAAAGTCTTAAAAAATATATTGGAAGGGGAAGGATTGCGTGGAAGACTAATCAACCAGTAGGATTCTGAATAACTTACAAGATTAAATAAAATGTAAATAGTTTAGTAACTAGATAATACAAATAAATAAATAAAAAGTGTTTGCGAATAGAGTTTCATTCTCAAGCTTATTCCGTTGGCATTAAGGCTATCTAAATTTTACTCTCACGCGATGGTAACGTATGGACATTTGCAAACTCACACTACCTAAATGTACATTTTGGAGCTGATTCTTCTCCTTGAGTCCATTGTTTTGACTTTTATTTAATTTCAGATGTAAAGTAAATAAATAATGGACCATGTTTCATCGATGGTAACAAATCGGCGTAAAAACAAGGGCGGATCCAGCTTTGGCGCCAGGGGGGGGTCACATAGCCGTGGTCTAGTCAAGTTATTATTTAAAACCAATACTGATCAGATACTTAGTAGATCCCTATATAAACGTTGAATTGAGAGAGATCAGGGGCCTTACCATCAACTGTAATGCAATTCATTGTAGGTTGTGAGAGTAGGATGCTGCCTAATGGCGCGTCTAGCGGCTTCCCGCTCTTACTACCTAAAAGTAACCTAAAATGAATCGCATTGCGGTTGATGGTAGGCCCCCAGGGCCCGTAGACAAAGTAACATCGTTATGCTGCGAAACGATAATTCCGTTAACGATAACGAAGTTGGAAAAGAATTTCATCTATGGGATTGGCTGATAGGCATAGGCCGCGCTAAATCACTTGGTCTTACCGCAAGTTAATTTGAACTTATAGACAGTAACGAATCGAATTATCGTTTCGCTACATAACGATGTTACTTTGTCTACGGGCCCATCTTTCTATTATATACAACGCTTCCCGGTAAGAAAAGTCCATTGTATTGGGTACAAAATGACATAATTACAACATTTTATAGCGCGTATTTCATTTGTTCGGCTGCAAAAACGTCGCTATTATGTTGCGCATGGTTACCGCTAGATGGCACTAAGTTCTCTTTTTCACGAAGCTGTTTCGCTCCAACTCAAAGACGTGGTTTCTTCTTGCATTTTCTTGTTTTCTATATTTTTTTGGAGTTTGGGAGCGAATACAATGCATTTTTATTTAAATAATAACTATTAATAACCCTCATGCACGAAACTCGAATCGAAAGTAAACATTTTTATTTGATTTGACAGTTCTACATCTACACTAGCGCCACCAAGCGCGATTACTTTTTATATCATCCTGCCATTGACATCGTCAGCGCCATCTGTTGTATCTCTATGGTCAGCGCAGCTAGTTGTTGTATAGTATTCTGTGGCTGTTGTTGACAGCGCAGCGTAAGCACGACAGCACGAGCCACGATCTGTATGGCTGGTATACATTTTGATTAGTGATTAGTGCGAGTGGCATGTTTAGTGTTAAGTATTTGGCAAAAAACACGTTCGGACAGTTTCTGTTTAGTGTTAAGTGTATAGTGCTTAGCGAAGTACAGTATTTACAGCGCGTTCTATTTTTATTTACAGCGCGCGTCCCGCCTTCACCCCTCACTTGCTCTAAACACGAACTAAACACGTCTGGACGTGACTGTTTAAGTGTTTATAGTTTAAATCAACAAAGTCTCGTGTTCGTTTCTCCTGTTGTTGTGATTGATAAAAATATTAAAAAAAATGTCTACTAGGTGGTTCGAATCCGTAACCCACAAATTTGTGGAGTTATATGTTCAACATGCGTGTTTATATAATGTAAAATGTCCTGAATATAAAAACAAACATTTATTACTAATCAAAGTATACAGACAAAATGTTGTCTAATTTTTTTTAAAATGAACTAAACACCGCCTACTAAACAGTATAGGACATCACTAATCACTTAACACTAATCACTCTACACACTTAACACTAAACACTTGGCACTTGACTAATCAAAGTCAAAACCAGCCATAATAGTGGCAATCAGAGACTAAAGTTGTTAGTGTCAATGTCAATGTCATTGTCAAGTCAACAAGAAAAATCGCGAAACGGTCCAATAGCCCACTATTTATTTTTATTTTCTTGCACAAATTCTAATGTATTCTTTCTCTTGTATAGTTTGAATTAAGACAATGACCAATGAATACCGAAGATTTTTTATTACAGTGGGGACGACCAGATTTGACTCACTTGTCGATACTATAATGACTCCGGCTGCACTAAAATCATTGAAGAAAATGGGATGTAAAGTTATTACATTTCAAATCGGTAACAGCGAATTTCAGCCAGGTATATATGATAAAGAGGGGATACAAATCAATGTATATAGATTTAAAGACTCAATTTTAGACGATATAAGCAGTGCTGACTTTGTAATAAGTCATGCGGGAGCTGGAAGTTGCCTGGAGACCTTGGAAGCTGGTAAACCCGTTCTGGTAGTTGTTAATGAAGAATTAATGGATAATCATCAAATAGAATTGGCTGAACAGCTGCAGGTTGATGGACACTTATATTACTGTACATGTGACACAATAGAAACTACTCTAGAAATGCTGGACTTTAGTATGTTAAGGCCTTTTCCCAAGCCAGATCCATCTATGTTTATAAAATACTTAGATGATGTATTTAGGGTTAAGCCAAAGAGTAACTAAGACATTATCGTGAGGAAGATCAGTCTACTAAGACTTATTGTTAAAATAAAAACTTAAAACTCCAAAATTGTTGTTTAATGATCATATATGATAAAAAAGGACTACCTTATAATATAATAACTTGAATTTTTAATACATTCTTGTCTAGAATCTTGTTTGTCATAATTTGATTAATTCATTTGAATTCTAAGTGTGTAGTAAAGCAAATCAGACAAAAAGCAACATACCATTTAGTTTTATTAAATACATATCATTTAAAAAAAATCACAACAAAGAGCAAAGACAATTTGTATGAATTACAAAACACTTAGTTACTGTGAACAGAATAAATCATATTGATAAAGTACTTATATTTTATTACTAAATTTAAACTAGTTTCTTTGCCTCAAAGAAGCTCTTGAGATGCCTCATCTGCCAATAGCCAATGCCGATGAGGACTGCAGTCTGTAGAAGACTCCACCATAGCACTCTCTGGTTTGTGCTCTCTGATGTCTGTCTGAAGCGTTCTTCACGATGCTATGATATAAAATAAATTTGCTATTTAATGAATGGCTTATAAACTAGAGAAGATATAAAAGAGATTTATTCATCAAATAATTATTGAAATTGTTAAAATTAGGTTTATTAAAATTCATTTCCTCCTCTTGAGGGCTATTGATTGTCAGTTGAAATATAATCTAAATAGTAGAACATACATAAAAATTCAAGTTAATTGAATTAAGAGATTCTAAACTATTCTAATCATCTAGAGATTCAAAACTATGGTTAAATTATAATAATTACCCTCTGATAACTCTGTTCCTTGGTTATTTGATGTACTTGATCCAATAACTGGCGTATTCTGAGTTGGAGTTCTGTCAGCTTATCTTTCTGGGCTACATTAGCATAGTCCACTGCATGCTCACCAACTTGGATGTCTAAATGTACCTAAAAAGGAATATTTTTGACACATAAAATATGTACACAATAAAAACAATTTAATAAATTACAATGGTATCACTTGTTGTACTGTTTACACAGATGTTTGAACTTCTACTAAATTAATTAACCCTTTTGCGGACACTAACGGCTATAGCAGTCATAACAATAAAAATTCTATTGTCTCATTCAGTGTCCGCGAATGTGTTAATATAAAGAACCAATCATAGTGTAAAGAAGGGTATGGTATTTCAACAATAAAGAAATTGAACTGAAATACGATAAATGAACTTTTAAACTTATATTCAATTTTGTTAGTTACCTCTGCATTAGAAAAGTATTAAATAGGTTGGTAGGGGTAGAATACCTATTTAACAGAGGTCTGTTCCACCTGGTAGGGGGTTTGAAAAATCGATAGCTATAGCGATAGTACAAGCTATACCGTTAGGCAGTCGGGGTGCTGGTATTTGCAAATAAATAGAATTGATTTTGTTAGGTAAAAATATGGAAAATTTGGAAATCATACAAAATATTATCATAAATATTACTCACTCTCAACTGTGATCCACTGAACCAAGATGTGCTATTTGAGTACATACAGATGACATGTTCGCCGGGCACATGCGAGGTGAATGATATCATGCCCTCTGAAGAATAGACGCGAGACAACACTACGCGATCATTGCTGTCACGGACTTCCACGTGCATGCCTATGCCTGGCGTTGACGGCATGAACCCACCAGATCGGGGATCATAGAGTTCCACTTTGTAATTCACTAAAAACAAGGATACAACAATAATTATAAGAGCCTACGGCTTTCAACCGGCTAAATATGTTTTAAAGTAGCAAATAAGAATAACACTACAATGTCTTTCTATGAAATAACCGTACATAAACTGATCACAAAAACTTACCAATGACTGTAGTGTCATCAGGTATTTCTTCGATAAAACATTTTCGTTCGCCTTCAGCAATGTGAAAATATAAAGCTGACGAAAGGTCTAGTAAAAGGAATAATGATAAAATTGATGATAATTTGAATAATTCCATAATTTTAGTCTAACAACTTCGGCTAAAATCAAAGAAAAATGACATGACACACGTCACCCAACCAACAAATGTTTATATTTTTTTTTATTTTTGATACATAGTAGCTTGGAATGCACGTTATTTGCACAATCGGACGACGGTTCTTCTTGAAAAGTATGGGTTGGGATGGCATGGGTATCAACATAGCGGCAGAATTACGGGTTCCGTAAAATGGGGTGGATAGGACTAAAGTAATAGGGAGAAAATCATTACAGTCACCCCGTGTGTACCTTACACCTTTCACCTTGGGTGCTATAAAAACTTTTAGTGCCGGATAAATAATGTCTTATTTCGGTATTTACTAATTTGAGATTTTCATACGAATTTCAATCTTGAATAGTATCGTGAGTACTGCACTTATTGGTTCCAGGTAAAGCTAGATCCTCAGTGACGGAAATTCTCTTTACTGTGAATTGCTTTTCAACATTCTTAACGCAAAATTCACGTAACGTAAAGGTTTCAAAGATGGGCCACACAGTTCGATGGTGCGAAATATAGTTTTCGCTTTTTCATATTGATGCCTTGTTATTTGAACATATCAAACGTAACGCTGAAAGAATGCTTCGTTTGGCTCCAAACGGTATGATTATTGATATTTTGGCAAACAAAAATCCGTCCACACAGTTCTGTATTTACCATGTTTAAACGTCGATTTTATGAGATCCAAGGTGAAAGGTGTGAGGTACACACGGGGTGACTGTAATACAAAATCGAGTTTGTGAACATTTGAGGTAAACCGAAAAAAAAAACTACCATTTGCTATAGAAGTTTTTAAGGTTTAGTAGGTTATTGCATCTTTAAAATGGCAACATTGAAAGCTTGTCACCAAAAAGTTTCAAAAATTACAAAATTTTACTTCACTCCAAAGAGTAAAGTAATTATCTTTCGAAAATTAGTCGAAAAGTCGGTACCATTTTGTGTCTCATTAACTTTGTTTGTATTCGTATTTTTTTAAGAAAATTGAGCCGAAAGTTAAAACTTTATTCTTATAATATTGAAGTGCTTTTTTTTATTTATTTATTTATTTGTTTCAGGCATCTAGGCCTATACAATATATACCTTACAGACTATCATACATATTTAAAATTACATTTCTAAATCTATTTAACTAATTTACACGTAAGTGTTGAAGGCGATATACGTGGTGCGCAATGCCGCGCCCGGTATCCGACCGCGAAACCGTCGGAACAAGACACCCTTTGGCCAAAAGTCATCTTTCATGAAGGTCGACAGATATTCGGTCGGTGCCCTCACAAATTATATAGTAATGTACAAGTACCCTCACCACGAATGAATTGAAGTTCACATTGTGGCGGGACTCCAACCGCTCCACCCTCAGATTGTACTTGGTCTTTACTCTGATGTACTCCACGATATCATCAGATTTCGTGCTGTAGTGCAAGCGGGACACGTACAGCAGCGTTGTAGGGATGGCGGGACGAAGCAGGTGGTTGTGTCCGGTCGGGGTGGTGCCGCACAGGTTACGGCGAGTGGGCTTCCTATTCCTTTCCACCTTCTTGAAGCCGTCCTTGTCACACTCTTCGTCCAGTGTCCGTGGAGGTGGTTTGGAGACCGGCTGGCGATGTTTTCTTCCCTCATTTGTTTCCCGCTGGAGTTGATGAACAGCGTGTCCGTTAGCAGAGGTGACTGCAGCGTAAGCACGTTGAGGGGTCGACGTGCTCACGTGTGATGGGGGACGCGGCGGGGCGCGGCGCATCCGCCGGCACCGAGTCAATGCTGCTGACGGTATCATTTTGCGCCCCACGGCGAGTGTTGACGTAGGAGGCCTCGTGTGACCTACTTACCGAAGCAGTGTTGCTTAACAACATAACTTGGGCTCGCAAGTCACCGATAGTGTTTTCCGAGGCTTCTAGCTTACTCTGTACTTCGGCCAAGGATGCGTTTAGGGAAGCAGCCTGGTGACGTCGACGTGGTCGAATGTGACGGGGGGCAGCTTGTGCAGCTCCTTCGCCACGAATATTTGCACGTCGTCAGGATCGGTCTCCTTCAACCTTCAACCAAGTCTTCCTCATTCCTCCGGCGAGATGGCATATCGTCGGCTTCGCCGATGCTCTGGACCAGCAGCGCCTTGGCACTACAAATCTCAGCTTCATTGAAGTTTGATTTGCGGATTTGCACGATGCTGACTTCGTCCAACTCCATGGTGTCAATGACATTTTGAATAAATGCCAACAATTCGTTCACTATTATTCGCTCGGAGCCCATAGTGTATGACGCGCAGAGGCTAATGCCGCGCGAAACGTGAAATTAAATAATACTCACTAATGCAATAGTGCACGACCTTTTCCGAGCGCGCATCGCATTACACTAAATGCATGACTACGGCTAAATTTTAGAGGTTAAAAGACACGAGAGAGAGATGAATTATAGGGACGAGTAAGAGTTGAATGGGAACGGTAGCGTTGGTATAGGGACAGGGGGGCTATCGCGTAAAAAATCTGGGTATGGATATGGGCTTCATATGACAGTTGAAGCTCATAAATTTACCATATTATGGTCATTCAACTGTCAAATGAAGCCCAAGTCCATATCCATATTTTTTACGCGACGCCCCCCCAGGGCTGCCAGTATCACTTTTTATTTAAAATTAGGTACTTACCTACTACCAAGAGCATGTTGTGGTACTACCTACCTAGCTACTTTTTTACCAACTACCTAGGTACTGGTGGAGGTCGTATAATGTCTCCGCACTACAAGCAGGCCGTTTCACCGCTATTGCTGGCTGGTTTGGTTTATGATAAAATTAAGATAGGAGAGGCCCGTCGTGCGTAGATATTAACGGTCGCCTTGTCAAATAAATTATTATTACTGTTATTATCGTTATATTTACTAATAAAATGATATTTTACAATAATTTCTCCTCGCGCATTATAATACTAAATGCGCGTGGAGAAACGTTACAGTCGCACATATTGTTTTTGGTTCCGTCTATTGCCATAAATGATATTCTGATTTTTTATTATTATGAATATCAAATTTCTGCCAAAAGTCGATTCTGCCTGTAAACGTTCTGCTAAATGATAATTCTGCCTTACAAAATATGCGTTTTAAATTTATGATAAATGAGTGTATACCAAACAACTTTCTGCGAAATGAGGTTTATGCCAACCATTATTATGCAGAATAAAATTATGACTAAAAAGTTCTGCCAAAAAAGGTAGACCCATTTTTAAAGCAACTAGTCTCATGTCGCCCTGACGGGCAACATATCTGGGCGACTGATCCCGTTTATCACATAAAAATAGCATTGCAAAATGCAAAATTAAAAAGTTATAAGGTAGACCCATTGTTTTTATTATATTAATAGAATTTGCTAATTGTTTCAAAATAAGGTAAATTCTAAAAAATATCTACTTATTTAATAGACAAATTATTTAATATACTAACACACGTAATTTCAAAAAAATCTTGTTCTGTCACGGTAGCTCAGTGGTTAGCATATTGGACCGGATTTCCAAAGGTCGTGGGTTCGAGTCCCATCTGAGAATTCACTTGTGGCCGAGTTGATTTTTCCCAATATTTTTCTATTTAATGTTTATCATAAATGTAGTTCCGTTTACGTCCGCTGCTTTATATCTCATACATTTTTTTTACTTTACTTTCTCGATACTTACTTGAAAGTTATTCATGCTAGGCCTACTGGTGTAATAACGTTTGAATAATTTCAATCGGTCCAGCCATCTTCGAGTAACATAGAAAGAACCACCTCCATTTTTTAAGGCGGCTGAAATAACTAAACATTCATTGCACGCGTAATTTCCACCAAAAAATGGGCGGTGCGGCGGCGAATATTAATGAAAAATAATTAACCAATAATAATCAACCTATGAGTGTTGAGGCAATCAGACAAAAAGCGAGCGGCCACTGGCGCGCTCTCGTTGTCCCGTTGTTTAGCTACTTAAAAAGAGCAAAAAAACCGCTATAAACCGCTTAATTGATTCAAAATCGTTTTAATTTTGCTCTTTCATGAAAAGGCTTTTTTAAGGTTTGGGTCGAGCCAAACCTTATTGAAACGGTTTCTATGTACTCGCGGCCGTACCGGTTTGAAAATTAACCGGATAAACAAGCCCTAAGCGAAGCGATGGCTGGTTCATGCGTCATGCTCGTGATCGGGTGCCGCCAGCGGAAATGGGTCTACCTCAGTCTGCTTATCTTAATGTTGTGCATAAAGCCTAAATATTATTATCTAAAATAAATTGATATTGACCTTTAATGTATATCAGAACTTGCAGTACAGTAATCTTGTAATGCGAGAAATGTTGTAATGTATGATAGATAAGTCTTTCTTTGCCAGTTGAAAATTGTTTACGGTTACAATAACCATAAAATGTAATATTATTATAATTAGTATTTTCTTCTTGTGATGGAAATTTACCTTACTGATATGTTAAAGTCACTTTTCAATTTGACATCTGTATGAAATAAAACAGGGAGAAAAAAACAGCCCCTAACGAGTTTCTTGCCGGTTCTTCTCGTTACAAGGTCTCCCACCGCGTCGTAGGGTTTGTGAACCGATGGCGTAGCTTCTTTGACGTTAATATGTGCTTGTAACAGCCTAGACTGAATAATAGTACATTATTGCAAAGGCCGTGAAATAGGCAATTGCAGGTCGAGTATGAGTTTCTTCTTCACTAAAACGAGACAGGCAATTGCCATTTCCGCCGAGGCATATATAGTGCCTTTCTCAAAAGAATGCAGGGAAATAAAACATACTTTTTATATTATATATTTAATAATTACTTAAAGAAAATCAAATTCATTGCAGGAGCGTCTTTTTGAATTTGGAACATTACAGCGCTCCAGCAATGTTGTATGAAATGGCGTGCTGGAGATGTTAAATACTCTTTTTCGAGATTTAAGATTTTAAGATTTCAAGATTTTCTTTGTCCGTAAATTCTATACTTCGCGTGTTCTTTTTTCGAAAATAATGACAACATTTCCATGCATGTTTGAGAAAATGATATTTAATTTGAATTTGAATGACCTACTACAAAATATGCTTATCTTGCTAAGCATATTTTATACCATTTGATAATTTATAAAAAAGATTTTTGTAATTATTATTAAAAATTGTATGACTGATAATGATTTAACTGACTGTTAACGCCATTTCCGGCTTCCCTATTTTAAATTCGCGAGCTTCATAATGTGGTTCCTTACTCCTCTAGCCCTTTCCTACTCACACCATCGTGCGCAGAGTGAGAGAGCTAATCAAGCTAGTGCATCGTGATTCGTCGCGTCAGTCCTTCCGTCTTCGACGACCGAGCCGCGGCGCCGCAAAGTGCGTGCGACTCCTAATATAATGTAAAATAAAATGCATTAACCGCAGCTTGAATAACTATAAACTGTGTAATGAGTGATTCAGTGTTCTAAAGTGTGTGGAACTTAGCCGGGCGGCAGAGTGATCTAGGCCTAGGGTTCCTGTCCATCCGGCATGTGTGAGACAGTGAGTGGCGTTTCCTGAAGGCAAGATATTCCAGAAGCTGAATCGAACTGCGCTCGGTGAGTCCCCTTCCCTCTACATACTATCTGGGTTCCACATCATTTTTTTTCTGAACCACAAATCACAAACCGCCCCGCTAGCCGCTATACAGGCCACTTATATTATCGCCAACACACTGACATTTTCAATTATTTAATATTCCGATTTATGTTGAATCATTGTGGAAAAAATATAATTTTTCTTTTTGAGATACTTTATAGTTTGTACCTTTATTCTCTTATTATATTTATTTATTTATTGAAACTTAATTGCACATATATAGCAAATGGCGGACTTAATGCCCTTAGGCATTCTCTACCAGTCAACCGGAAAGGATGTAAAAGAGATATCTAGGCGGCAATATAAAAGTAACTGATTTTAAAATAAACTATATTGAACACATTATACATATGTACCTACTAAACTTAAAGCTACGTTTATATAATACATATATTATAATACATACATATATAAATAAAATATCTATAAAAAATATATTATAGTATAAATATAATATTATATCACAACAACATAATAAATCAGAGATGACGAAGCTAAAGTACAGAACTAAAGAAATGTTCTCGGGCCAATCTCTTAAAAGCGAACTTACTGGAGGCACTACGTATGCTAAGGGGCAAAGCGTTCCAGAGTCGTACTGCCGAAAGAGAAAATGAATAGGAGACGAAGCCGGAAGAATAGGAAAGAATTTTTAAAAGAAGATTGCTGCTAGAGGGAAGTTCACGTTGATGAGAGTCACCCAGAAACTGAAACCTGGATTTCAGGTATTCTGGGGTAAGTGGATCGATTAGAATGTTATAGAGAGTACACAAAACGCGAAGGTTCCTACGCTCTCGGATAGGAAGCCATTTGAGTTGCTGACGGTAGTGGGAGACATGGTCATACTTTTGTAACCCATATATGAAACGGATGCAGTTGTTGAGAAGTCGATCCAACTTACTGAGAAGGTCCTCATTCAAATCTGTGCCGCAGATATCAGCGTAATCTACTATAGGGAGTACAAGAGCCTGAATTAGCACAGTCTTAGTACTGGACGGGAGAAAGAACTTAAACCTATAAAGAGCTCTAAGGGCGTTGGTTACTTTCATCGAGACATCGTCAATATGAGCTGTCCAGCAGGGCTATCGCGTAAAAAATGTGGGTATGGATATGGGCTTCATTTGACAGTTGAAGCTCATAAAATTACCATAATGGTCATTTAACTGTCAAATGAAGCCCATGTCCATATCCATATTTTTTACGCGATAGCCCCGTAGGAGAGGCATGAGTCGATTGTTAAACCCAGGTCCTTAACTTTATTCGAATAAGGTATTTCAACACCGTTGTATTTTAAGGCAGTTAAGTCAGATGTGTTAGTTAAGGCTTGAGATTTGTCGAGAACTGTCAACCACAATCGCTTGGCATTTGGCAGTATTAACAGAAATACCATAGTTGGACGACCATTGAGAAATCCAATCGAGATCACGGTTAAGTGACGCAATTGCAACGTTCAAGTTGTGAACATCATGCTGTGTATAGAGTTGCAAGTCGTCGGCATACAGATAGAAAGAAGAGGCAAAATGGGCTGTAAAATAATTTATAAATAACGAGAACAGAAGGGTGGAGAGAATACCGCCTTGCGGAACACCAGCCTCCAAGTTGCACCAGTCGGACAGTGTCCCATCAACACGAACAGCCTGCTGGCGTCCGCGAAGATAGAGCAGTTGAGGTAATATTTCAACGAGAGAGCATAGTAAGGAGTAATTCATGATCGACTGCGTTAAAGGCGTTGGAGAAATCTATCAAAACTAACACAGTCAATCGTGAAGTCCTCACAACCATCAGGGCTTGTTTATCCGGTTAATTTTCAAACCGGTAAAGCAGCGAGTACATAGAAACCGTTTCATTAAGGTTTGACTCTACCGAAACCTTAAAAAAACGGTTTCATGAAAGAGCAATATTAAAATGGTTTTGAATCAATTAAGAGTTTATAGAGGTTTTTTCTGATCTTTTTAAGTACCTAAGCACAACGGGACAACGCGAGCGCTTGAGTGGCAAAGCGAAAAGCGTCCTTCGGCACGTGAATTAAGCTCGCTACTTGCCTGAAATACCACTCTCGTAACGCGAGCGCGGGTGTGGTAAATCGCCTAGCGAGCTTATGTCAACATACGGAAGGTCACTATTAGCCTGATCGCGTCGCCAGTAGTAGGTTCATTTCGCAGTTTGGATTAAACCGGTTTATTTAGGTTTTGGAAGCGCTCTGACTCTGAATACGTCGGAAGCGGTTTTTGTTAAAACCTTACTTAAAAACCATTTCTATTTCTAGTTAACAGGATGCAGGCTATCATCAGTTGTTTCAACTGCCTGCCTGCCTATTAATAATAATAACAATAACTATTATGTGATCAAACAAACCGGTTAACGCGCCTTTTTTATAACCGCGACCGGCTTACACATCCCCTCTCCGCATAGCATACACGTCTGCGAGAGTGGAGTTGACTTCTCGTTGACTTAAAAAAAGTAAAAAAACAAATACATCTTATATTTTGCTATCTAATATAAAATTGTGTTCCATATCTTTTTGCCTTTTTGGTGGTTTTTTTCTTTAAAACGTGTAATTTGGGGGATTCCGGGAAACATTTGGCGAGAACGTGATCTACCTTATATATAATTTGTGAACGTGATAATAGGTACTGGCATCTGGTAACACTCTCTCGTAGAGAGAGAGTATAGTGTTCTGTGGGTAGGTAATTCTGTGATATAATTTGTGTTCTGTGGGTGTTCTGTGGTGATAATTGTGTATGACGCGGATGACGTCTCCAATTTTTGTTGTGTGTGAAACACCTATAAAATTTGTGTGTGAAACCGTGAATTTTCACACATTTGAGATTTGAAATAGATTGATAAAAGTTAAAAATCTGTACTCAAAAGAAAGTGATGAATAGGTTATATAACAGATTGTTTTTAGTGCATAATTCCTAGTAATTATACTTAGTTAATTTGATTCGAACAAATAACACATAACCATGGATCCTATCATTATTGCTGCTATTATTAGTGCCATAGTTATACTTATTTTATCAATTGCATTTTTAAAAGTATCTCAAGTGAAACCTCAAGGTAACTTGTACACAATACCTACTCCAAAATATTTACTCTCCTCGCCTAAGAAGAAGAAGATTAATACACAATAATTTATGTTTTAGCTGGAGCGAGACCTCGGGCTGTTGCGCCAAGAGATGGAGGCCCAGGAAGAGTCCAAGCAGTCAGAAATCAAAGAGCACGAATGAGAGCAAATGGTTTGTACATTGACAATCATTATTAGATCTGGGGCAACACAATATCCGTATTCAGTATTAAACTTAAATACTATTAAATCCCAGCTACACGCATCGGGTTTCTAACGTCTTACCTAAGAGCATGCCTGCACAAACCGGATTGCGCAGTTGAAACATACTATCCAACCAGAACAATTAGGCGCATGACAGCTGAAAAAAAATTGTGAATAATCCATTTGTTCAGGCATGCTTTCAGTTAAGATGGAACGTGTGGCAGGGACATAAAAGATTTGTAATAAGGATAATTGGATACTACTATAAATAGACACTATATAGCAAGTGTATAATGTAACAATTTTCTTGCTTGTAGCTGCACGTCATCATGCTGCTTTAGAGGAAGAGCCTGAAATGGTCAATGAAGTTGAAGAAGAGAGAGCCCCCGAGTCAACTGCTAAGGTGGAATTTGATGACAAGATGGGCGCTAAGGTGAATATTAATGAGAGAGGAACTCTTATACCGATTTTATATCAACTATACCAAAAAGATTCTTTTAAAAGGGTAAAGTACAATATATCTTTGCAATGTTGGCATCAACATTCAGAGCCAGTGTCATAAATACCTATATTATAAAAAAACAATATCTTTTCTATAAAAAAAAATATCCAGCAAGCTTGGACCACCCTGTATAAGTTTCAGGGTATAATAAACTTGATAATTGAATCAGTAGTTTGGTTGGTTATTTCCTACAATTTCTAATATAATTTGCCTAGAGAACAATGGAATATCAATGTCTCCTAACTCAGGGCCTGGGAGGTTAATACTGACACATAAATAAATTAGTTTTAATTTTTGGGCCTTTAGAAAAGAGCTAAGCTTGAAGCCAAGTTGGAAAAACAAAAAGCGAGAGAAGCTGAATTACAAATGCGTGAAATGAAGAAGAAAAGAGATGAAGAGCTTGAAGAAGAACGAAGAAAAGTAGAAGAGAAGCAAGAAGTTAGTATTTTTTTGTTTTATAAGTCTTTATTTTTTCCTTTTTATGGCTAGCTCTCTTAATATTGTCCATTCCACATCCTCTCCACATTTCTTTGGTATGTTACCAAATGTAGGATATGGTTTTGTGTTGTTGCGTTATGTATTTCTCGTGGGTTGGATAGGAGAAACATAATTTCTTTTTTTAGTTAATGTCACCTCTTTTTATTTGAACATTATTGAATATAAAGGCTGTAACAATATTCAGACACTGAAATCACTGAATTCATACTGATTTACTTGATTAGCATATGCAATGCAATAATTTAAAGCATCCATTATCCATCACACCACTCATAATATTATAGCACATTCTGCAATTTTTTTTTAATTTGTGGAAAATATTTTAAAATATAGGAAGAAGAAAGGCAGCGTGAAGAAGCAGAACGGAAAGCAGAAGAAGAACGCAAGCGTCGCGAGCAAGAAGAATATGAGGCAATGAAAGCTGCATTCTCAGTAGAAAGTGAAGGCTTTGAAGAGAATGATGAGCAAGACAAAGAGAGCCTTCTGCATGACTTTATCAAATATATCAAAGTGAGTTGTAAAGTTTTCCTCTATAGACTCCGCGCCACGAAAGAAGTCCCGCGGAATATTAAGGAACTAAAATTATCCCCATAGTAATAGAGCTTATATTCGAGAGTGCGTTACCCCCGCAAAATGTTGTGCTTTAGAGAGATGAGACTATAACAGATAATTAGTGTGTCACGAGGAGAAATTTGTTTAATAGCAAAATTTGTGTGAATTATAGTTTTTAAGATATTTGAGAAAAACAGATTTTGCTGGAGTAACGTTTGAAACGGGACCCTGGCAAAAAAAGTCGCTTCAGCCCGTAACCAAATACATGAATAGATAGCTTTTATTGCGTAGTAAATGTTAGCAAATAGCAAAATTTGTGTGTGTTATAGTTCTAGCTAGATATTTTGATTCAATCTTTTCAAGACAGATTTTCGGACTTTAAAAAAGTGAAACCTCTTGTGGACATATTCAGCAATCCTTTCACGATTTCAGTTGAGAATGCGCCAGAGTCAATGCAGTTAGAAATTATCGACATTCAAAACGACCAAGATTTACGCAACAAATTCAACGAAGGAGACTTGCTGAACTTTTACCACTGCATTGATAAAAATATGTACAAAGAGTTGCGCATAAACGCTCTGAAATGTGCCAGCTTATTTGGTTCTACCTATATATTTGATAGAATCAGGCGTTACTTGGCGGAAATCCATATCTTAGTAGAAAACGAAAAATATGTCGCGTAATTCCGCAAGAAAAAATGCAGATGCAGCCCAGTGACACACCTTGCACCTTCACCGACTACTCTACACGTGTTTCGCCCACACACGGAGCATCCTCAGGAGGATGCTCCGAAGGTGCAAGGTGTGTCACTGGGCTGCATCTGCATTTTTTCTTGCGGAATTACGCGACATATTTTTCGTTTTCTACTACCTATATATGTGAACAAACCCTGTTCTAGAGTAATTTAAGATTTTGCTGCGGTAACATTTTGGGATTTCCCAGATCTCGAAAACGGTTCAAAGCAGAGATTTGAAAAAAATACTAATCAGAGACCTTAATTTGTTTATACATTAGTTTTTGAATTGGTTGACGCAAACCAATGTAATTAAATGGTTTCGAAAATCAGAAAAAAAAAAAAAAAAAAAAAAAAAAAATAGCTGCAAAAAATACCCGTGGCAGACACTTATTACGTCAAGAGTTTTAGATATTGTAGTTTAACACGATATGAAGCTGAAAAAAACAAATTTGATAAATTTTAGACTGGTCGTACTTTAGCCATCGAATAAGTACGCAGTTCCCATTACATTAAGAAACATGGCGAACATTAAACAAATTAAAGTGATTCACGAACATTCATTCCTGTTAATTTCAGCTTTCAATTACGGCTATCATGAAAGTTTAAACTAAAACAAGAATACTACAACATTTCTCTGAAAAGCCGACCAAATTGTAGAGGTCACAAAAAACCGACCGCACCATACGTACTACCAACTACATGAATAATATAATAATAATATAATAATATATATTTATTTCACCAAAGAAAAAATACATTGATTGGCAAGTAACAATAAGACAACTGTAAACATAACTTAGTTCTTACATGAAAATAAACCATTGTTTGAAACAAGCCAATGGTAAACATCTGCACCCGAACTAGGAAACCTGTATCTCAGGTGCAGTGCTCTTACTCTTACAATGTATTTGGTTTCGGGTTGAAGCGACTTTTTTTGCCAGGGTAACGTTTCAAACGTTACTCCAGCAAAATCTGTTTTATCAAATATCTTAAAAACTATAATTCACACAAATTTTGCTATTAGTAAACAAATTTCTCCTCATGACACACTAATTATCTAAGTCTCATCTGTCTAAAGCACAACATTTTGCGTGGGTAACGCATTCTATATTCGAATGCTGAATGCGACTTCAGCGCTACTCTCAGCTCAGGGGTCTTCTTTCGTGGCGCGGACTCTTTAGTTCGCTGCAGAATAGCATAGTACCTAGTCAGTATAATTACAATTGCAATAAAGGCATGAGCAAACTAATGTGTTAAATTGATGTACGTTTGTACTTTTACAATTAAGGTTTTACTGGTGTATTTTATTATTATTGGCGATACCAATTTCAAGAACTTAATCTGCCTGCCAAGATAAAGATGATGTTTTTAATATTGTTCAATCAGTTCTTACATAAAAAATAAATTTTAATAGCAAGTTATGTTTATACTAAATAGCTTTGTTTTTCCTTTCCAGGCCCAAAAAGTAGTAGTGCTTGAAGACTTAGCAGCCCATTTCAAGTTAAAAACGCAAGCAGCTATAGACAGGATTACTGATCTGCAGTCATCCGGCGAACTTACTGGCGTCATTGATGATAGAGGAAAATTTATTTATATATCTCAAAAGGAACTTGAAGACGTCGCTAAATTCATCAAACAAAGGGGCCGTGTGTCTATAACAGACTTGGCTGAAAGCAGCAATGAATTGATCAATTTAAATCCTGTTACTGTAACATAGTACAAACAAAAAGAAAAGTCGATAGGTTCTAAGAAGCTCTTTATTATTGTTACACAAATTAAATGTTTATTTAAATAAAAATAGAAAATTAATCATCACTTATTTCATAACCAAACATATCCTTTCCCTTTTCCAGTAACATAAGAGAGGACTCCTTCAGTCTCTCCAATACTTCCAGAAGTTTAGACTTTGTGAATACTTTATAGAGACTCCTGTTCTCTCCAGCAATCAATTCACTTAATTTGAGAGCCTCTTTGTGACTGTCTACATCATCATCACTTTGTAATATTTTTAGTATTAGTATCACCACTTCTGGAATACAGAGACGTCTCAGTGTCTCTAACTGCTTTGTTCTTTCTTGCATTTCTTCCTGAGTAAAATTATTAGATGAGATACAATCATTTTCGTCTTGAAGCCATCCACCTGGGAACAGTAATACATTGTAAAGCAAATTCTTGGTATGCCGTGATTGATGTTGCACTGCATTCTGCCAACGAGCTTTCTGCTCTTCTACTTTTGCACACTGTTGTTCATGGTGAACTTTATCAGAAAATGTTGCATCAGGTGGTAGTGGCTCAGGATCCTTGGGTTGCCCACTGATATAATGTCTATACCATGTAGCGAAACTCTCAATTGATTCCAAATAAGCTTTTAGACATAAGTGTTCCCTTAGTTCAGAGGAATTGGCTGAAATTTTATTAACAAAATCAGGGAACATTTGATTAAGGTTTACAATGCAAGCTAAGGCAGCATCAGTGTTCCCTATAAATATGAATGTACGAATCATAGCATTACACAACCAGATGGCTTCCACCAACTGATTTGCAATAAGAGATAACCATTCTAGGGATGAAATCACCTTCATTATCAATGTTTTATCTTTTTCAACTGCAGTAGTTTGGGTAAATGTCAAATCTAAATTGCCATAACCTTGCTGAATGTCAGTAATTGCTTTCTTAATGGCAACTCTTGCAGATGCAGCTACGTCTATGCCAGCACTTAATCCTGCTTTAACCACACCTTCTCTATATTGACTTTTATGAATATGATTCATCAGTTCAGCATATAGCACAATTTGACGATCAATTGGTACAGTAGATGTATAATATGCAATCAGTTCGGGGCATTCAATAGATCCATCAATTTGTCTCTCAATGAGCTGTGTTACATACTTTTCCAATACAGTGTCACCAACATCATGCTGAGGGTCTTTTCCCATCTGCCTCAAAATCAGAATCAAATGAGCCAAAAATCTAATAAATCTTTCTTCTGACTGGTCAAGCCATTGAAGTGAGTCCTGCATAATTGCTCGTATGTTGCCAAGCATTAGATGCCTTTGACAAGTTTGATAATAAGATTCCTTTTTGCCATCCATCAATGACTTGACAGCACTGAATACTTGTTGGAGTGAGAGCTCTTCAATGTGAAGTTCAGATTGTAACATATCTAAGACATCTGGAGTTGTTGTATTGGCTTCAACTGTTGCATGGTGCTCATGCAAGAATTTATCAACTCTTGCTTCTATTTGAACTTTTAAATGAGCCCACAGTAAATCCTCCCAATTACCTTGGCAAGCCGGTAAAGCACTAGCAAGATGGCCACATAAAATTCCAACTGTAGCTCTGTAATGAGTATTTTCAGCTGCATTGCTAGATATACCTAAAGCACACCATTTCCATAAATCTCGTGAAGGGTTCCCAGATATTTCTAAAGAAACATTTTCATCATCCCTATGCAAGTAATGAAGTAATATCCAACCCTGTAACACGGCTCCTCGCCAAGCTTGACCAGCATTAATGCATAATGAAACAGCTTCCTTAAATTTGCCACACCTAACCTCTGTGAATATTCGTTTACATAAGTCAGTATCATCTTTATGATCATCTGAATGTATAGACTTCTTTTGGCGTCTTGGCGCATCAGGGTCCATGCATGTGATCATTGCTTTATTTTTATCTTTATTAAATAAACTGGAACCAATCAGTAGTTGATGCAATGTGTTACCCCAGTGTATGTTGTTACCTATAACTGGTGCAGAAGTTTTAGTTGCTTCTTCTTGATAGGCAGCAGTTGCTTCCAACCAATCCACTAACAGTTGTAGAAGTCGTAATTCAGAGTCACTTCTGAATAAAGCTCCAACCAAAGTTTGTTGTGATAATGTGCTTTCAGTTATCAAAGCATCAAATGATTCTGGATGCTCTAGGAGCGAATCTGCATACAGACAGTGGAGTAATTTCCAAGTATTGGCTTCTTCCGCCAACCAATAATTTTGGGCATTATACCTATTCCACGGTTCTACTAGCTCGAGAGAGTCGCAACATACTTGACCTAACCTCGATAATGTATCGAGAATATCACTTGAACGACTTGTTTGAATAATTTCAAAAAATGCTTCATTCAAGCCTTCACCGGCATTACCTGCACTTACTAATATCGAAGATTCATCTAAAACTTGTCTCAAACTCGTGTCGTTCAAAGTTTTGAAAATAGACGTTTCGTTGAGTATCGGCGACAGATTTAGAACGTCTTCTCTTTGTAACAATTGCCTATTTCTCTTGTTTCTAAGTGGCGTATGTTGGGTTGAATGCAGCAGTAAACTTCTGTCGTAATTCATTTTTCTACTTATTTATTGGAAAAAGAATCACGACACGAACTAAAGGCGACGCGGGCAACCAACAAACAGAAACAAAACACAGACGAAATAGAATACTTACTTTGACATTTGAAATATCAACTACAGAGTAATGAACTGCATAGTGCCCGTTCAAAAATCATTTTAAAACGTGTCATGATAAAATAATTTAACTTTAACCACAGAAAACTAAATAGTACAAGTAA
The DNA here is from genome assembly GCA_910589605.1 of Chrysoteuchia culmella. Lineage (NCBI taxonomy): Eukaryota > Metazoa > Arthropoda > Insecta > Lepidoptera > Crambidae > Chrysoteuchia > Chrysoteuchia culmella. Next base: position 19,036,160 of record OU342653.1, read on the forward strand.
ATACTTTAACGAAGCTTTATTTTATTAAAATGAAACACACAAATGAAGCTTGAAATAAATCATAACTTTGGTTCTTAAAAGTTGACTGTATCAGAGTTATAAAATATAATTGATGTTTTTTGCTGATTTCGAAACGAGTCTCTTGTCTCTTCTTCCTCATCTTCATCTCTCTCTTTTCGTGTTTGTTTTCTTTTCTGCTCTCTCTGCCTGTCGTCGGGGCCTGCCTGTGTAAACTTGGAACTTAAATTTTTAGTAATAATCACTGACGGAAAAAATAACATTACTAAGCAGACTTCTAGCAATAAAAATAATAATTACTAGTATTTTATGCTACTTTATTATTATTACTAGTGTATTTTCTACAAACTAAACCTACTTTAGCTATTACGCTAAGTTTAAATTCAAAGTTTAATCCATTCATCCTATCCCTTTATTGAATTGAATAACCCAAAGCACAAATTATATAGTGTACCAAAGCCTACAAATATAAAAACTTCGCTGGTGCCGGCAAACAAAGGTAGGTAAATATTTTGAAAGCTTAAAATATAAGTATATAATACTTGTGACTTACTACTTATGTTTCATGTTTAATTCTATTATTAATTAATTATAAGTTCTCTAATAATTATAGGTAAGTAAAGGTCTCACAGTATTTAACTTATTAATATATATATATATATAATCTCAAACAATAAACCTACTTAAAATTTGTTTTAAATTATTCTACAAAAAAAACCATTCATTTTAACATTACCTATACAACTCAACATTTTAATTACATATCTTACTACTTACTTCCAATTAACAAATTGTGCAGTCTCTCATAAGAATTAAACATAAAATTACAGAATTGGGGACGGGACTTAAACTTTAGCTCCAATGACAACAAAATATAATTAAGTATCATCGTATCAGTTCACATATATTTAATAATTATTGTTATTGAAATAAAACAACTTTTACGGATATCAATTTTGTGCTATATTTCCATGAACTAAGTTGTAATTGTCCGTATTTTTAGGTTTTTTATTTTCCCAACGTTTCGGCACCTTTACAGCTGCCGTGGTCACGGGATGAATGATTGTTATGTCAGCAAACAATATTGAAACGCAAATAAAATAAATAAAATACCTATTTTGAAACACATAAGTATTTAAAACATGTGTTTGTGGTAAAATTGTGAAATAGGGTAGAAAACCCCGTTGTAGCTCTTCGAAATTTAATAGGTAAGTTTGTAAGAAAACCAATTTCACTGTCTTGCTGTTTTCTAATCTTAGATATTTATTATTGCATCCACTGTCTTTAAAAAAGGTTTATTAACCTTTCTGGAGCCGGACCACCCGGGTCAAATGGATAGAGCTCACTAGAGCTGGGGCCTTACCATCAACTGTAATGCAATTCATTGTAGGTTGTGAGAGTGGGATGCTGCCATATGGCGCGTCTAGCGGTGTCCCGCACTTACTACCTGAAAGTAGCCTAAAATTAATCGCATTACAGTTGATGGTAGGCCCCCTGATTGTAATTATAATAAGTAAGTAAATAAATGAAAAAATGTTTAGCCTGCCGTTGCCTTGAATCACTGATATTATAATTCTGTAATTCCTAGTACTGTATAATAGTAGTAGTGAAGATGAGTGAATATCTTATTTATTAGGTACATAAAGATATTGTAATTTTAGGGTTCTAATCAAAAACATTACTTGACCAGTAGGTAAGTAATTTGTTAAAGTTTAATTCTAATAGTTATTTGTAGTTTTTGTTATTGATTTTCTTTTTATAAATAAATTAAAGGAGTATTTAAATGATTTATTTTTAAAAAGCTACAAATTGAAACTACTACTCTATTTTTAGTGGTACAAGTACAAAACTACTTAGGTGAACTGTTTGCCTAAAGTGGCTATATATGTAATAATATATTTAAGATTATTGCATAATGAAGATAAGTATGTTCATTTCTATTTAAAGTTTTAAGACTGATCAATTGAAATGAAAACATAGTCACATTTTTTTGACATTCAATTTGGTGTCAATATTTTTACAACTTTGTGTCAAGCAACTGTCATTTGACTTGGTTGCAAATCCTTAGCAAAGAAACAGTGGAATAAAATGAAAGATATTAATAGGTTTAACTAATTATTTAACATTTTGTTTTTGCTCAATGTAGGAATGGAGTTCTTCTCAGAAGATGAAAGAAGCAATATTTTGACAGAATTCAAAAATCTTAAAAGTAACATGGGAAGACAAATCTTTAAAAAAGGTGAGTTAAATAGCTTTTATGTGCTTATAAATAATTTAAATTGATTAAGTTTATTGTAGCAAACTACTTAAATAATATTAGATAGAAATTTGGACAATGTTGTCCTTCTTACTAGGCATCCTCATTTTCATAATTTACCTACAAAATTTAGAGTATTTATTGGATAAACTTAAATAGAAACATATAGCTGTACACTTAGTAGATCAATTATTTTAAACTAATTCTCCCTACTTAATAGGTTGTTTTATGGTTTTTTATTCTATAATAAAATTTTAGACTCAAATGAGTAGATCTACCAATTTGGTTGTTGGTATAAATTTATATAAGTAGGTACCTACTCAGTGGTCGTGTCATGATCATGAATGAAAAAATTGAGTAAGTACTTAATTTACAAATGCCCTTCTACTTTTACTTCTCAATATTGTTCTGATAGATATTTCAGATTTCAGGTAGGCAAGTAGGTAGGTACCAAACTAACTTTGTATGCAATCCCTAGATAGGTAGATGTATGTCTCATTCAAAATTTTATACCTACAGTATGTAAGTACTTATATACCTATTACCTAAATAAGTGTCCTATGGTTAAATTATGGCTATTATGGTGATAGAAGAACATTACATCAGGTATGAGCTACCATTTCTTTCATATCCAGGAATTCCAGGATAGGATTGGTCTAATTGATTTGTTAAGTAAGTACCTATTTTTACTCTAGGTACTTATATACTTGTTTCTAACTGTAGTCGTAGTGTGTAGGATAGGAATGAAGGATTTATGTACCCCTAACATAACTCCATAAACGTAGTTATACCCTTTATTTCGTTGTGTGAGTGATTGATAATGGGAGTGCTGTGCTTTCTTTCATAAAGATCTACAATTTTATTCTACTTAAGTAATTTTATATTTTTATCGTAGAGAGAGACGTAAGTAGGTAGTGTACCTTCCTACTATATAATACATATAGGTACTTATACAGTCTGTCTATATAAAAAGAAAAAAAAAACTAAACTTGTGAAATGGATCGCAAAATGCATTATTCACCTGTCAAAAACGAAAATAGTCTTATTTTTATCAAACCAGAATAAATGGTAAACTGTCTTTGTAAACGCACTCTGTTGTTAGGTAGATAACCTAAAAAAACGGATGTATGTACTACGTAAAATGCTTGCTTTTTAAGTACTTGTACTTATTTTATTAGAATTGACTGAAAGTCTCCTAAAGCGTTAACTCTTAATTTTTTTTAAATTAATATAAGCATACTCTAGTACTAACAGAATAACTAAAACGTGTTTTAAAAGTACTTGTACTAGGAAATTTTTGTACTTGGGCTTCGTCGACCCACTCCCTTCACTATCAAGTCATAAAGCTACGTTTCCCTACTTTTACTATTTATATTTTTGATTTATCAGTTAGGTTGTGGTTTTAATTCTTAAAATAATATTATTTCATAAAATAACACTAGTGCAGCCATACATAATTTATAGTTATAGTTGTATAAAAAAAATTGATACTATTTTGACTTTACCGCGCAAGTACTAGTTCAAGGACGATAAAGGTTGTCTCTTTCATCTCTAAGATATTAGACAGAGAGCCAATGTGGCCTGTTTGCGTTTCATTTCATCAGTTTGTCGCTGAATGCGAGTCTTCCTACCTACTCAGTGAATTCAATGTGTTATTTAGTGATTTTTCCGCCATTATCTTTTTTATAATTCTTTGTTTTCGATTTCCGTAGTGTAGTACTTAGTAGTTTCTTGTTCTTGGAAGTTAAAGTCGCTCCCTCACGTTTATCGTAAAGTGTATCATTTCCTGTTCCATAACTTACATACTAGAGAAACAAGCAACTGACTGCGTTCGGTAGCGTACTCCTTTCGTTATCACGTGGGTCAAATTTCGAATTGTGTGCTAATAAAAAATGAATTTATAGTGTACAGCATCCGTAGTGACCAGTGTCAATAATGTGTACACTAAAATAATAAGAACCGTACTGTAACATGCTGTAAACGTTGTTTTCAGAAGCGTGCCGATCTGTAATCGGCCTGTCAGTGGTGGCTTGCGCGCTATGGAGCCGGCAGGCGACTAATTTTACAAACAATGGCGTTTGTCTATTGTGGACTGCAGTGCAGAATAGTGTTAGTGTTGTGATCAAACCCAAAGTTGGAAGTGTTACATAAGGGTGTGATGTGTTTACTTGAGAGCCCGCCCTGAGGCGTCGGGCGCCGGCGTCCGAGGCGGGCTACGCGCGTGTCATGGCTCCGGCGCTTTCAGTCGCACCCGGAGAACCCCACGCCTTTGATTCCACCGACGAAATAGAAAAGTTTATCCCGCTCAGAAGACGGGCGCTTGCGTCCGTCGATAATCTTGCATCACACATGGAGGAGGATGACATGGGACTCCAAAACCAACCCAGTCTTGCCAAGGATTCTCAAGAAATGGAGCAGATCCTAGTTGACTTGGGTAGTAGTGATCTAGCCCAAGCTGACCTGCTCCAAGCCATCAAAACGTTTGATAGTGGGGCAGATGGATTATCAACTGGTGATCCAGATGGCATTTTTCCACTAGGTGCATTCGATTTACCTGAAGCAGCTGATTCTGAAGGTGATGCAGCTGAAGACAAGATCAGATTGTTACAAGCACGCCTCGAACGTCGATGCGCTTTTTTACAAAGACGATTACGCATATTGCAAGCCAGGAGTATTGGGAAAAGAATATCGGAAGAGGCAGCACAAACATTTGACAAATGTATCAGAGGAGCACGTAAAGATGGAGGAGGAAGACCTGTTGGTTTGAAAGCATTCTTGAAAAGAATAGAAACAACTTCTGTATTGCAAGCTAGTGCTGCTTCAAGATCTGTTGCGGGTCCTACATATTACCATGCTAGTACTGCACAGGTAGATCCAACTAAGTCGGCTTCGGTCGGTGTGGCCTCTGGTACTCTGACTGGCCTAGAAGATACTGCTGGTGCGTTGAGGTCACACCTGTCTGTGGTGAAACATGAGCTGGACTCAGATGCAACAGCTTCATCTTCAGGAGCTGAGAGTAATGATGAAGCAGTCACATACAACAATCCACACCAACAGCCTATGCCAATGTGAGTTTTAAAAAGTAGCAATTTTTTTACCTAACCTTATCTTATCAGAGGTCTTTACCCTAGAAACGTAAGTAGTCTCACAAAATCATAGACTTTCCAATGTGTAGCTTTATTTTGAAGGTTTACTTATATAATAGAACATGGCTCAGAATATTTTATTCTGTTATTAGGTTACTGTAAAATGTGTTTCATATGATTGCATCATCATTTTTTCTTTACAAAGTTTATTATGAGAACGCCATTTAGATCTTCAATATGTGAATTTTAACCATTTTGCCACCAAGTAAGTATCCTGTTGTGTAATATTGTGTTGTTTATGTTGGCATCAGTGTTTTAAGAAGTTGATAGCAACTACCACAGCTTTTTAAATTACAATACCACTGTCGAAGTAATGGATATACAGTGTTAAACTGCCAGTATAGCATTATAATAACCTTGAGAGAAGTTTTGTTTACAACTTATCTTATTATGACAGTTGAACAAAATGAATGATCTAATAACAATCCCAATTAAAAAGATTCATATAGATGCAAAATATACACAATCTTAGAGTATTCCATGAGCTGTTATATCCTGATATCAAATTAATGTAATAGATGATCATCAAATCATCATCAAACTACAAATTAATTCATCAAACCCGAACCGGGCACAGGTGTCCAGAGCACAATGGAATATCTATTGTGTCTCATAAACCAGGGCCTGAAAGGTTAATTAAATATTGTGGTGATAACAGCTGATGTAGCTATAGCATCAGCTTGGTTTAACAACACATATTGTTTCTTGCAATTGAAACAGTAGATAGCAAGTCATAATAAATAATATTGAGCAGAAAAAAAATCATCCAGCTAGGTAACTAAGCAATCTTGGCTAACTCTTTCTTTAGTGACTAATAAACAGTTAACATATTTTTAATCCTATACAAAAACAAATGTGAAATATTTTAGCCTGTTAACTGATTCAATCTACTATATCTTAAATCAATTTATTTATTGTAATAAAGTTTTGCTGATAATAAAAAGCATTGTTTACAAAATCATTGATATCAGAAAAGAATGCTGCATGGTTTTAAGGGTTTTAAGAGGGTTTGTTTTCTAGTTTTTAAAAATAATATTTTAACAAAAGAAAAAATGTAGTATTAAATATAAAATCTTATTTCAAATATGTAGTAATTAAGATTCTTATAAAGTGACTCAACATCCTATTCAATCATTATTGTAAACAATTCTTTTAACATCTTGGCCACTTCAATATTGCAATGCCTTCCATAAATTATTCTGGTTATCACTGAACATTAGTTAATTTAATTATTCATTATGTAGATCTTTACACATTATTAATATCCAGGCTCCCAAAGTGATTGTTTATAAAAAATACATTGAATTAATTGAAGTTATGATCCAGCAATTTGTTTGACAGTCATTTTGAAGGGCTACCTATAATTGATCTAGATTCTGAAAGTGATATTCTATGGTAATGTTTAAGAAGAATAAGGGCTTGTTTCACCACCAACTAATAAGTTCTGGATAGCTTACTTGAAATATAAATTGACACATTTTTGATATTACAACTGTTCTGTTTTAGAGGCTATCCAGTAACTTATCTGTTGGTGGTGAAATAGGCCCACAATCATGATTTTGCATGTTTTCATTGATTGTTTTTTTCTTCTTTCAGTGAAAAACGCGCACTATGGTCGTGGCAGAAGACACGTGCTTCGATCGCATCTCGTTGGTGCTGGCTCCAAGCCCAGGTTCAAGAGTTGGAGTACAAAATTCGACAGCATAATGATTTGCATAAACAGGTAATATTCTGGTACTTTTTGTTCGTGGCAGATATCTACACCCTGTGTGCTGATAATTTTCACATTCTTATTTATGATTTTTAGACTTGCATCGAATAGTATATTCGGCCGTTTGCCGAATACTGAATATTCGGCGAGGTCCTGACCGAATAACCGAATATTTGGCTAAACCTATTCGGCCAGTACAAAAAAAAATATCGACGTGATTTTTCGCTCTTTTTTGCTACTGGGGAATGCAATCAGCTAGGTTTCGGACAAAGCTTGCGATATAAACTATAATTCTGCTAAACTAAATTTCGCGCCTTTACGAGATTACACAGGATCATAAATACATGTTTCTTTCGAAGCGCGCTGGCGCGTGATCTTGGTTGTAAGCGACGACTGCGAACGAGTTGGGAGCAAGACGACTCATTTAGATATTGTATGGTTTATTTATACAATGCAAAATCTAAATTTTGAAGACTATCCCCAAGAGATCCAATAGACCCAAGGGCGCTCTCAAGGTCAAGTGTAAAGCCGTAGCTGCTGTTGACTGTACTTAAATATTCGGTATTCGGCCGAATATTCGTTGCAAGACTAATTATTTTTATTATTATTTTTTTATTAAGATATTGTTATTTATGTATGATTGCATTATGAATTTATAATTATTCATCATTATATCAATATTACTGTTATGATCCAAATGTAGCCCAGCCTGCCAAACCCAATTTTTGGGTAAATGAATAGGAAAAGGCACACTAACTTTTGCGACTAAAGTTTTTATTAAGGGAGTACTTAGGGAATTAAAGTTTAAATGGAGGTCTGAATAAATTGACTGTGTGATTCATGAATTCCCTAGATGAAGGCACAGGCAGCTACTTTCATTAATCATTATTAACTATGCACCAATTTACAGTTTAGATTTTCTACTAGCTTGTTTTTTTATTTAAATAAATAAGCATTTGCATTATTTTTAATTCAGCATCCTATTCTACCAAAATGCAAATAGTGAACTGATTTCAACTTGTTCAGACTTGTTGCGTCATATTAAAGCGAGTCGCCATGTTCGAGGTCACAGTCATGTGTTTTGCTTGTTATGTTATGTTGTATTTTAAATTCATTCTTTTTTTATAAAACAGTAATTATTGGTTTTCTATGGCTGAACCATAATGATATAAATATAGTTCTTTTTTTTTATCTACTAACATTTTGATTAAGCAAAGACATTGCGAATACACAACATCTATTTTCTCAAACATGCTTGGAAATATAAGCATATTTTGACAACCTTCTTCGAGATAAATCGATATTGCTGTACTGGCCACATACATGCGAACAGCGGCCGGCAAAAGTTGTATGAAAATCCATAACTGTCGTGTTTAGCGACCATAGTTATTTGTTATGCAAGTCCGGAAAGTTGGTTATTTAGCGGCGAGTTACCTCTATTGAAAGCTGAGCAAGTGAAAGATTTCAAAGGTACAAGACGCTATAAACTTTTCTGCCGAGCGTAACACACAATTTTTCACCTCACAATAGCGAGGAACATTTTATGGTTGTTTCCGCGTTCAACTTCCGGTAAAAAAAATCTTTAAACATAAAGTTTAATCTAAATATACCTTATTATCGTTGTTTTAATGGTATAAAAAGTAAAATAATAAAAAGGAGTATTATAGTTAATTCAAAGTTTAATGTATTGTAACTTATAAATAACAATAAAAACGATTCCTAAATGTTGACACTGACATGAGGTACAAGACAAAGACAATTCAAAAATAAAGATTTATGTCACATTCCGAAATCCAATCACCGGTTGTGAAATCTCACTCAGCCGAATATAAAATTCTTATAACAAATAGTTTAATCTTATTGTTATTCTTTTTATGATTTAATGAACTAAAATAATATAATAAAACCAAAACGGAGTATTATAATTAATTGAAAGCTATTTAAAATAAGAATAAAATGTATCAAAAAAGTCAATAGTGCGATTCGGAACGCATTATGACATATTTTTAGGGATTAAATAAAAAAAGTACTTTGCCGCGCTAGGTCCCAAAAAGCGCCTAAACTGATTGACAAAACCTCCTTTTAAGAGCGTGTGAGGTGAAAAATAAATTACATAGGCTAGTAAACTCATATCTGTCGTGTACTATACATTCTACTTTGCGGTCCTACTTTTTTATTTTTCTTGCCTTGGCTTGCACCAACTCTAAAAGGTTTATTTTTTGCTTTTTAGATTTTTGAAGTCGGTTTTAATTTTTTTATATTACACAACAGATATGAGTTTTTTAATTCACAATTAGTTATAAAAAGTTTTATATTTCACAATTTTTAAAGGTAGATAATATCATGTCATCCAAGTAACAAATATGAAATAAAATATATAAAAATGCTCAAAACATAAAAAGTACTGGGTCAAACTAAACCATTTTTTTATGGGACCAATTGGCAACTAATCTGCATCGAACAAAAAAAATAATCACGTAAATCGGTTCACAAATCTCGGCGTAATCGGTAAAATACATAAGTACATACATAAAAAAAATATATAATACCAACCGAATTGAGAACCTCTTCCTTTTTTGAAGTCTGTTAAAAATGGAAGGAACAATCTTTTACTCCGAAATATGGCAACCAAGGAGGTAACTTATCAAAGGTTTTATTTAAATTTCGAACTGGCTTGCAAATAGAAAGCTGTTTTAGAAAAATAAACAACAAATGAACAAATGCGTTTTTTTTATAGATAATTATAATATGATCTACAATTTTATGATGGCTAAAAAAATACCCAGAATCGCCAGAATTTCCTTATGTGCCGTTTTTATAGACATAATATTATGTACATCAAAAATATATTATAATAATTTATTGCACAGCGATTTGGTATATAGTCGATATTTTTCGATCAATTAAACATATCAAATAGGTATTTTTTGGAATAAGATTGTCTTTTCTTTTCAAATCTGAAGTTGTGTGTCAAGTGCAGAGATGTGCAAAATAGTTTTGAAAATGTATTTGAATAGAAAATACAAATACTTTTTGATTTTTCTATTTCGAATACATAATAGTTTATCATTTTGTATTTGAAATACTAAATGCAAAATACGTATTTTCAAAATACTTTTTTAAAATAAAACTTTTATGGGCTCTCGTCTTTTATTTTCATGTCGTTAGTTTCGAATTATTTAAACGAGTATGAGAACGAGTATGCTTTATGAACTCGTCATTTTCCATTTTTAATGACCCCACTGCTGGGGCACTGACATTTTTTATTGATGGATAAGGAGAATAGCTCATATGATGACTGCAAATTCAGCTGAGACCAACGGCTTAACGTGCCTTCCGAAGCACGGAGGAGCTCGAAATAGTGAATTTCTGGTCACCCATCCCGTGACCGACCATTGAGAAAGTTGCTTAACCTCAACAATCGCAGGCCGAACGCGCAAACCACTGTGTCACGGGCTCGTTATCAACTCAATAGCGAAATTTTGAAATAGATACCGAGATTTTTAACCGCCTCTGTGATCTAGTGTTAACACCACCGGTATTATACCCAGAGGTCCGGGGTTCTATTCCCAGGGGGGGGGTACAAAATTTGTATTTGGTTTAGTTGGTGGTAGGACTTGTTAGTCCGCCTAGTTAGCTACCAGCATCTTATCTAAGTCTGACACCATAACATTCGTGGTATCAACATTAGCCAATTCCTTAATGGTTGTGGATTCTGGGAGAGGCGCGCTAAGTACCACCTTCAGCCTTATCATTACTTATGTATGATGAAAATTTAAAGCTAAGCGTCTTCCCGGTGTTCATAAATTTGTTCAAAGGAAATGTTCATGTTGCTACAAGGGGTCTCCATTATCAGAAAAAAAGCCTTTCTACTCTTGCAGTGCTAGACAAACCGCTCTTATATTTTAAGACGGTCCTTATTTTTATATCTATATGCAGGCAGACATCATCAATCATCATCCTTCAAAGGTTGAAATGATACTAACATGATATCTTAGTATCATTTCAACATCAATATTGGCGTTAAAATTAAAAGTGCTGCCACTGATTTTTGTCAGGTTCCTGTCAGTTCGTGACACGTACGATTACGCCTACATTTCCGTATACATTCGAAAATAAGCTCCATTACCTTGATATAGAGAACTGAAACGGGAACGTATTCTTTCAGCATCCGAACTTTAAGAACTACAATTATCTCCCACAGGTCCGCGAAGCAAAAGGCCAAGTGGAGTTTGAGGGCGAGCCGGTAGCCTACGAGGGCAGTCTGCCCGGCGACGCCGACGAGCCGGCCAGCCACACCTGCGCGAGGGTGCGCCCGCTGAAGCGAGAGACCTTCAAGAAGAGGAAGCTGCTGCAAATGCACAACTTGCACATTGCCACTACGAAGGCTGCTAAACCGGCCGATATAAGGTTTGTGCTATTTTTACGACCACCGTGGTAGAGTGGTATGTTATGTACAGTTAGGGAACTTCCCGGTTGATTGGTAGAGTTTTTTGAGAAACAATATTTTGGAAAGTATTAAGGTTAAAGAAATAATTTATTTATAAAATGAAATACCTATTAAAGCTCTATTATTTGTGATATGAACGTTTTCTATAAGTAAACTACTGATCATGGAAGTTCCCCGATTGTACACCGGCTTCAAAGCGTCGCCTTCTCTGAGGTCCTGGGTTGGAATCCCGAATTGTTTGTATGATGAGTACGAGCATTTGTACCCGAGTCATGGATGTTATATAATAGGTCGGGGAAAAAAAAAGTTTTCTCTCAACTTCTTGCTTTAATCTCATCAGTTGTTCGCAGTTGAGTTCAGAATCGATGGTCCTGCCTGGTGATAACAGTTCATAATGAATAATGTCCTTCCAATCCCACCACACAAACAGCATCACCTTGTTGCGAGTTAACCCGGGTTTCGCCACAGTCTGTGAAGCCTGGCCGGTCTTTGACCACGACCTTTTTCGCACTTTCTTGTCGTACGTGACCCACTTTTCATCATCAGTAGCTTCTTCAAAAATGGTTCGGTTTCATTACGTCGTAATTAAGAATCACAAATGAGTACACTGTTCATTAGGTTTCTTTCAGTATGCTCGTGAGGTACTCAAATATCGAACTTATTTGTGTACTCAGTTATTTTCAAATGCGCCAAAACTGTTTTGTGGTCGATTCCCAGTTCTGCAGTTACGTCGTAATTACTGATTTGCCGATCTTGCTCCACTTTTTAAAAAATGGCGTCAATTTTTTCCGTAATAGGGCGACCAGAGCGACGTGCATCTTTGACATCAAAATTTCCGGATTGAAAACGCTTAAACCAAATTTGTGCTACTCTCACAGACACCGCACTATGTCCATAAACATAGCAAATTTTTTCCATGGCTTTTTTTTTGTAGGGAAATTTTAAAATGTATCGAATTTCTCCATGAGATTCACACATCTTGACAGTAAAAAAAACAAATGAAAATCACACATTTTCCTAATTTGAATTTGGAATCATCTTCTTTAAAAATTAAACTTTTAATGATACCAAAACCAGCCAGAGTGTAGTGTGTGATATTTAATTATTTTAATGTAATAGGGTAAACTACCCAATTATTGGCACACGTTTATATTTCCAACTTTCTCTTTTATGTAAATTACACAGTTGACTCTTAACAACACAGTTGTTTTAATAAATTCCATATGTTGTACCAAATGACAATCTTCTGTAGCTTCTTTGCAATCTTAAGATTAATAAGTATACTTCATTTACCTAAACATAAAAATCTTTTTTTTGCATACATTAAATTGTTAATATATTCTAATACTATGCAAGTATTATTATTATCATTGTTACTTGGTCTAGCATTTCCCTTTTAATTAGCTTTTTGTTCTTGTGTGTTTTATAAATATACACTGAATTTGTCTATTGCGTGTCTTATCAAATATTTCCGAAATAATCAAAATAAAATAAGCTTTTGGTCTATCTAACAATTTTGATTAGTGACGATTCATACATTGTATGCGTCACGTGTTATCGCGTTATGTACTATGCTGTTTTAACTAACACTGATAAGGTATCAATGTTCAAATACAGACTCGTCCACAGAACACTACACAATCCTTTATTTTCATTCATTAAATTAAGGATAATACGAATGGCTATTACATCATAGAGTACCGTACCGATAACACAATGATAACGCGTTGTCTCGCTATGAAAATAAAACTTATTACTAAGTTCGACTAATTACATACATGAAAGTTTTTATCAGCATTTATACATTTTAATCAGAGGATAACATCATCTTCTCTGATTCTCAGCAGTTTTGCTGGACTCTCTCTGGAAATTTTATGAATAGGCTCTTTAATCTTTGAGTGTAGTCTAGGACTAGTGTTTGAGGACGACAGGCGACCGCATAAATATTGCTGGCTGGACGTACCTCAACTTTCCCTAATGCAGAAACCGAGATAAAATTAATAATAAACACATTATATCACGTCTAGATAATACATGAGTAGTGTCAGAATTCCTAGTACAATTCCGTTAAATTATATTTACTAGTGGCTGCCCGCAGTTTCACCTACGTGGTAACCGTCCCTTAGGAATATCGGGACAAAATGTATCCTATGAATTTATCTAGTATATAAACTATCCGAGTGCCAAACTTTCAAATCCGTTCAGAAGTTTCGGCGTGATTAAGTAACAAACATCCAAACTCTCACATTTAGACCACGACCGCACGAGAGCTTTTTAGACGCTTAAACCCAACGTTAGACCCTGCGCCAATCTTCTAGTCCAGTCTGAACACGAGGCGAGCGCAAATCTCGCAAAAAATGTATGTCAAAAACCTTCTGCGCATGAGCGAAGCAAGTTCAGAGCGAACTAGAAGTTTGGCGCGATTTTTACTTCTTACCATTTGAAATAGACCATATGATAACCATAAGTATAAAAATAGCATTGAAAAATGCAAAAATTACAGACCATATGACTTCTCGGCTGTGTTCACACGATGGCGCGTCCGGGGTAATTAAGCTTCTGTGCGAACGTAGTTTTAAAATATATGCCAAGAGATTAAAAAAATGTAGCCACAAAAGCTTCATGCTCTTGACTGTACCTACAATTTATATTTTTCTCATCCTCCATAATATTAACTTGCCCCTCCCCCGGGCCATGGGCTGGCGACGCTCTTGAGGATGACTAGGATGTAGGATGGTCAAATGTGAGGTTCATACCTGTAGTTTATATATTATTGTATCCTTGTAAGTCTGCCTGGCTAGCTACTACTATCTTATCTAAGTCTGACGCCATAACAACAATGTTTCCAGCATTGTTCTGGCAGTTAGATTGAGGATTCCGGGAGAGGCTCGCTTCCATCTTCACCCTTATCAATACTTAACATCATAATTTTTTGTTGATCAGCTGTAGCTGCGAGTACCCAACCGAGAGTTGCGGTGTATGTACGGGACGGGCCGAGGCGACGATGCCAGCGGCGCCGGCTAGCACGCTACCGGCCGCGTTACGGCTGGCACGACCCGATCCTGCCTTCCATCCCGTGCTCAGTGACGTTAAAGGTGAGTGTTGTGTTATAATAATAAATAAAATTGCGTTTATTTCTGTAACTAATCTTAGATACAACACGTTGGCGAGATTTCACTGTAAGTAACCCAAAGATACGGTACGCCCCGACCCTGCTTATCACCCTGTTGTTAAGCTACGTTCAAAGGACAGTGAGCGACTCCCCCATCTTCGGCAACTTGGAAGTCCTTAACCGATTCATTGCGTATCCCACTTTAAGGGACTTTTGTCCATGGCGACTAACAAATGTTCTGTGACTCCTCCGTGCGTCAGCCGCCAACCGTTAAGTGACGCCCTTGCGCGCTTGAGTGAATACATTTTGGTTTTTGTTGTGATTTTGGCTTGTTTACATTCAGTCGGCATTGGATATCCAACGTAAAGGGTTTGCTAATTAGTTTAGAATGTTCTAAAGTGACATAACTACGAGATTTAGCTGGAATGGCTGGTTAGTGATTTATTTGGTTCAGGTGTTTAAAACCTTTTGTGTAATTTTAGTAGGGGTTTACAAAAGTGTGTGAAAATAGTACCTTTATTTAGGTTATTAAATCTAAAAACCATCATGACATACGCAACTTGCATTCAGGGTATTCCTGCGATTTTTATCACGTCGTGGAGTCGTGCCTATGTCCACGATAATTAGTAATAGTTGGACGTCCTTGTCTGCGGTTTTAGTCAAACGAAAGGTTTGAACTTTTCTGCCCCAACTCTCTAAAAATTCATTCTAGTTTTAGAGGTTTTCTTTATGACGCCATACACAAAAGAAGTAAAATTTCGGAACAAAAGGTTTGCAACCTCTGAAGTCTTTAGAATATAATATAATAGAATAGAATAGAAAGCGTTTATTTGGTACAGGTAAAACATACACAAAAACATTTTTATAAAAAATTAAAAAAAGAATATTAACTTATGTACCAAATAGGTCTCTGCTCAGTATAAGCCATGATAACGTTACCGTCACCACGGCACTGGTTTTCTGCAGATGCCTTTAGAGAGCAAAGAAACATGCAAGACACTATATAAACAAAATTTTTCGTCATTCTTAAAATCTTTAAACTGGCACTATTTCCTAAAACGATTAGTACAGGCATAACCTACGTGGCAAATAATGAAAGTTCTGCTAATTAGAACTCTCTAAATAGTCATTGTACATAGTTACAGAGGAATTATTTATGACGCCATTTGGATTCAAACGCCATACGCAAAAAATATCAATGGCGCTCCATGGCGTTATCCGCACTGAATCGGTTAAATAGTCTACGGACCCAAGTCGGCCGAAGTAAGGAAAACATGCTCAGATGAGGTTTTTCCACGATGTCGTTGTCACTTCGTTCAAACGAAGCGGCAACGTCTCGTTTGTTTAAATTTTGTACATATGAACCTAGGTATGTTTAATAAGTACCTAGTTTGCATATTTTAATTACGT
This sequence comes from Chrysoteuchia culmella, assembly GCA_910589605.1. Classification (NCBI taxonomy): domain Eukaryota; kingdom Metazoa; phylum Arthropoda; class Insecta; order Lepidoptera; family Crambidae; genus Chrysoteuchia; species Chrysoteuchia culmella. The sequence continues at coordinate 19,052,264 of OU342653.1, forward strand.
AAATTATTTACGTTTACTTTAAAATACTCATATTTAATGCTGGATTATGTTATATTTTGTCGCTTTAAATATGATTTATAAAATCTAAAATGTAATGTTTATTCTTCAAATATCGATTTTTCTTCACCTAGCTGTTGTTGGAGCACAATAAAACGACGGATTGTTTTCCCTTTTCCTTCGTCGCAGTCGGATAATTAACCGTTAACCGCATTTTATCGGTAGCCAACCAAAAAATTGTTAAGTAACGGCAGCTCATGGGTTTTTTACAACTGTAATGGTATATCCGTGACATAAATGGGTTATGATTGCGCCCGTTGGCCACAGATATCCAGCCGTCGGTACACATAGCGGCGCAGGCGTCGCGGGCCTGGCTGCGGTCGCGGAGGCCGCGCCCGCCGCCCGCCCCTCGGGCTCCCGCGCCCGCGCCCCGGCACAAGCACCCGCCCAGGCGTAAGTACACACAAACTTTCTTTTCTTTCTTAATATATTTGTCAAGTTAATATATTTTGTAATATATAGAAATTGTACGGTAGATTGAGTTAAAAATGGAGCCTCACAACACGTGTTATAAAGAAAAGAACTCGGGTGAAACTCCTACGTTTTCTCAAATATGCTTGAAAATTTGAGCATTAATTTCACTTCGAGATAAATTGAAATTGCTGCATTGGCCAAATACATGCGAACAGCGGCCGGCAAAATTTGTATGAAAATTGAAAATCCTTATCTGTTGTGGTTTAGCGGCCTAATAAATTACATAGTATAGTCATATGAATCGTGTAATTTGAAAATGGAACGACATTTTACTCCGAAACATGGCAACCAAGAAGGTAACTTATCAAAGGTTTTATTTTAATTTCGAACTGGCTTGCAAATAAAAAGCTGTTTTTTTTTTTTTTAATTTCCGCTCATTATTTGAGAAAAGTACTATACAAGTCCTGGCCACAACTAGGCATTGAATGTGTACACGTATACGTTCCTCCGTTAGTTCATCAATGCCTCGTCACAAGTCAAAGATACACACACGATACATACCTTTATTTACACGTAGAGTAGAGGTGACGTCAACCAACAGACGCCAGTCTGGCCACGCCCGCCCACGCGTACGTCTACAGACAACATAGACAGTCACACATGCTTGCTTACACAAACCGAGCAGGTAATTGACAGAATATCAAAGGAGCAGTTTGAATATAAAATCAATAAGGTCGAAAATCCCCTGCATCCGTTTTTTACCTCGTTATTCAATAATTATTGTTGTTAAATAAAATTCAAAATGGGTAAAACCACAAAGGGGTAGTGACCACAGCCGAGGCTTCCGCTTAACCTGACATGTAAATCATACGACTGAGTAATATTGCATTTGAATTGCTAGTTATTATATCATAATTCTTATTTCATTACAAGGAGCAAACATTAGCAAATGTGAAATTAGCCCACTGTGGAAACAAATCACAGTCCGCGAAATTTCACAGGTGAAATCATATGAAAAAAAGTCAATCATTTCATTAAATGAAAATGAACGGAAAGTAGCAATCATTTCCATACCTAGTAAAAATATCAATCTCATAGTCGCACCACAACGACGGGTTTAAATTTTTAGTAACCAATAAATACGTCAATGTTTGTTTGCCCTTGGAATTAAGGTTCGTTATTCTCTAAGGTAAACAACGTTTTGAGTTCACTAAGTTGTAAGTCTCATAAGAAATATAGCCCATAAATACTATGTTAGTTTAGCGTATATTCACTTGGTAATTCAATTGCAGGTTTGAAAAGAGGGCGACCGCCTCTATCGAGGAAAATAAGAGAGAGAGACAGCAGAGGCGAAAGAGATGAAGAAACCACAACACCAGGATATGACAGGTAATATAAAAATATGAGAATTAATTCTTACAAAATAAATATATAATTTTTGTATTAAACTACATAATTGTAATTTTAACGATTGAATACAAAATTCTAAGTTTATCATTTTTGTATCAAACTACATTGTTGTAATTTTAACTAAATAATGAAATACAAATTTCCACTACAACCAAAACAAATAGTGCCTGGTTGTTTCATAAATACACTATACGTCCAAACAGCAACTAATCTATAAAATTTTCTCCTAATTACATTATTATTCTCACATTTAGTTCTTTTGTATATTAACGTGAATAATAATAATCATCTTAAACTAATCCGAATTCTACAATGATGATGAATGATACTGCGACTAATCGTCGTCTCAGCCACATAACACCCACTGCTGGGTATAGGCCTCCCCCAAAAGGGGGGTTTGCCATAATCGCCACGCTTGGCAGGCGGGTTGGCGATCGCAGTATGGCCAATTTGTAGGAGACGCTGCTGCCCGTCTCCTGAAGGCTGAGTCCCTTAGTCGCCTTTTACGACACCCACGGGATGAGAGGGGATAGTGCTATTCTAAGCCGACACTACACAGCTTACATACTTCAGGGATTGTGGTCGGGACGCGTTTTGAAAGGTATTGAATGAACGAAATTGAACTGTCTAAGCAAAGTAACTCACGAAAATATCTTTCAAATGTATGGAGAAGTGTCAAATGAAGTGTCATTTAAAACATCATTCATCATTCAGGCGATTAAGGGACTCAGCCTTCAGGAGACGGGCTCCTTAGTCGCCTTTTACGACACCCACGCCACGGGATGAGAGGGGGTAGTGCTATTTTAAGCCGTCACTACACTGCGACTAATAATAATGACTTAATATTTCCCTTTCGTTCAGGTCGCGCGGTCGAGCAAGCACGGAGAGCCGTCTGCGGCGGCAGTCGTACGACATCGACAACATCGTGATCCCGCAGAGCGTCGCCGCTAATACGCGCCCGCAGATACTCACCTACAAGGAGATCCTCACGCCCAAGTCAGTATTGTAAAATGAAAAATGAAATGAAAATATTCTTTATATTCAATTGACCATATTAGACGGATTTTTGAATTGTCAGCTATGCCCTACCACACCCGTTTCAGACTTTTAGCTGACAAGAAAAAACGGGTTCTGTAGTAAACGTGTAGTGTAGTACTAGACTTAAGCGCGTGCTACGCACGTGTACTCACTGGGGTCACTTGAGAAAAAAAACTGACCTTTGACCTTGTTAAGGTCAATTTAAAAAAATAATATATTTTTCGTCGTCTACATTTTTTTTGTGATTTTTGAAGCTATTAGTGAAGGCTTGTAGGTGTTATCATGGCGCGCTACATTAGAATGGATAACACGGACCTTATAGCAGAATCCGGTTATAGCGACGGCCAAGGGACCGGTGATATTACGTCGTACTAACCGGATGCCGTACTAAGCGAACAGACATTTGTTTTTTATTAATCACATATAAAGTATTTATTAATATTTAGGTGACTAGCAAATAAGAAAAATATTTAAATTAAAATATTTATTTATTTTACTTTTTTTTTACACATTTTTTGTATTATTACACTTTTTTCTTCAATAGGGAAATGTTTTCGTTTTGTAGAAGCCATTTTTGTACGCGTGCTCACTTGTTACCCGCAAATTCAGTACTGCCATAAAATAAACAGTCGCATTCCAATCAGCGATGTGTAGGCAAGGGGGTGCGTGGGGCGGAGATAGCTTCTTACCTACGATTAATTTGTAAACACGTCAACGCTCGTCGTTGTAACCGGACAATTATTTAAAATTCCGTCGTTGAAAGCGGTCGATCGTTGTAAGCAGAGTCGTAATAAACGGATGTACTTTAAACCATATGCCTATACTTACGTCGCTAAATACGGTTGGTTGTTAAATCCGAAGTCGTACTAAACGGACTACACTGTATATAGATATAGAATTCTACTAATGTTATAAATGCGAAAGTGTGTCAGTTTGTTTTTTTGTTACTTTAACGCTAAAACGACTAAACGCATTTAGATGAAATACTGGAGCTCTATTTTTCATTCACGCGTCGAGCGCTTCGCTTCTACTGATTTTCGTTCGACATACGAATTTCCGTATTTTTTTTATCGTTCGACGCAACGAGTGTCTTCATCCACTCGTTGCAGTCGATCGACACCTGAAACCACGCAGATGAAACTGCGGGCAGCCGCTAGTTTCATAGACGACCTGTTTGGCGCAGGGGTGTTTGGCGAACCAACCCCACCTTCTGCGCCAGAGGTCCCGGGTTCGATCCCCGGACAAGACAAATATTTGTGTGCATGAACATGTCTATTTGTCTTGGTCTGGATGTTTAATATGTATATTATGTATGTATTTACAAAAAAAAATATATAAGTATGTTTATCCGTTATCTAGTATCCATAACACAAGTTCTTCATGATACTTAACGTGGGCTAGATAATTGGTGTGATTGTATGGAAATATTTATTATTATTATTATATATATAAATTATTTATTTATATAAATAAATAGCCCACCCAACGCATATCTGTTATAATTTCCGATGACCGACGTCAGCCCTACTGATTTCTTCGTGCGATGACTTATCGAGTAGGCCGCGAGCTGATCGCAAATATAAATAACTATTTGCATACAAAAACATGAGGAGCCCGTGGCGCAGTGGTTCGCGCGTTCGGACTGCGATTGTTGAGGTCAAGCAAATTTCGCAATGGTCGATCACGGGATGGGTGACCATAAATTTACTATCTCGAGCGCCTTCGTGCTTCGGAAGGCACGTTAAGCCGTTGGTCCCGGGTGCATTAGCAGTCGTTAAAAACCACCAATCCGCATTGGGCCCGCGTGGTGGGTCATGGCCCGTTCTCCATATCCTCCATAAGGAAGGCCAGTGCCCCAGCAGTGGGGACATTAAAAATGGCTAATGACGATACAAACACACCAATTATCTAGCCCATGTTAAGTTTCATGAAGAACTTGTTTCATACTAATGTACCTTTTACGAATCTAAGCACGGAGTGAGACCGCTTTGGTTTAGTTACAATATTATTATTGGAATATGATTCTATCAGATAAATAATGCTAAAAAACATCACTTCTCCAAGTAAGATTTTTTTCAAATCTGGTTTATTTTGTATAGGTATGAATGTTAACGAAAGTTCTTTACGTTTCAGATGGCGGGTTATGGAGATTCCCGAAGTTCCACTCAACAATGGTATTTCGAAGTCATCTGATGCGTTGTCTATGGAAAGCGAGGTTTGTATTTTTATTATTTTTATAATGACTTCACTTTAAAATAGCGCACTTTGAAGTTTCGGTAAGCCGGTAAGGTAATGTTGCGTTTGCGACTTTATAATGCGAATCTCTAATTGCACCGATACAACCGCGTACGTTAAATGTACATTTCAGCCGAGTCAATGAGGGCCCTTGCATTTTGTACTAATCGTTTTCTGGATAAGGTGTATTCAGCCAATTTATGGAATAGATGTTTGTAAACAAATCGCCGACACTTTACCAATTAGTATTTTTAATTACTGGTTTTATAAAATAGCATGTATTTTTGTTGAAGTTTGATTATATCGTAATTTTTGTAATTGTACAGTTGTTTACAATAGTAGATTGTATTACAAGGGAGCGAAATAATATTTTTACGGCAAGGGCGCTATTTTGAATCCAGAACGAAGCGAAGGATTATAAAGTTGAATCCCGAGCATAGCGAAAGATTCTAAAGTTGGATTCTGAGCGCAGTGACGGATTCAAAGTACATCGCCCAAGGGAAAAATAGTTTTGCTCTCGCGTGATACACCCTACTTTTCATCGCCCTCTATGAGAAAAAAATAAGAGACACTTAAGTAATTGTTTGACATATTAGCTGTATGTAATGTATTAGCTGTAATGTATTGTAATAGCTGCTATTTTTAATGTTTCAGGAGTTAATTATAATGTCAAACTAACTAGACATAGAAAAGAAATCATTTCTTTGTAAAATACAATAAATAAAATCCGTTCCGATTTTGAACAGAATTCTCTTCGAGTTTCTTTTTTTTTCGGTTTGCGCGGGCCTACCGTGCGCCAATAATTCATGCAGCTTGCGTCTAATTTCTACGAATGATTCATGTTTCAATTAAATTTCTGTTCGCTAAAAATTCTCATACAGAAAAGAGTAACTTTGTCCCCGCTTATCAAAGAACAAAATGAAGCTTTTCGAATAGAAGGGATGATTTTATTCCGTAAGTTGACTGGAGAGTAGTGTATGGTCAGAATTATATTTGTATGTTTTGCTAACCTAATTAGCTTACGACTACGATTACCTAATCTCTTCGACAACGGGGGACAGGAGACGTAAGTTATGAAAGCAACTTACAAGTGTTAGGCCCGTATTACAAAATGTTACTCGATCAGTGTTCTGTACTTGAGAGCAGACCCGTGACCCTAGTCCTAGTCACATTGCTGCTTTAGTAAAAAACAATGTGACAATCTTACTAAAGCAGCAATGTAACTGCACTTTCAATCAGTTAGCAAAGGACGCGCTTATACATCACATGTAGCGACGTCCACTTTGTAACTGCTCTCAAGTAGTGAACACTACTCGAGTCAGTTTCTGTAATGCGAGCCTAAGTGTGGTCTATTGTCCACATCGTTACAACTAAACTAACTGAAGCAGTTCTCCTATCCTCAGGAGGAGGACATATCCGAAGCCGCGGTGCGAGCTCGCCACGTGCGCGCCGAACAACGCGAACGAGGCCGCTACGCGCGCAAGCCGCGCCCGCGGCGGGCGCACTCCGACGCCGCGCCCGACCGCGCCCCCGCGCCGCCGCTGCCGCCGCCGCCGCCCCCAGTACTAGAGCAACGAGAGGTAACCACTTAACTATCTATATCAGTGGTGCCCAAACGGTCGATCGCGATCGACCGGTCGATCGCGAGAGGTTTCACGGTCGATCTTAGAGGTTAAGCATATACAAGATTTTATTTTCGAAAATTTATAAATTACCTACTGAGCATTCCGATCGTTTTTGTTTCAATTCATTTATTTATGTGACGGACTGACGGACGACGTCGACAGGCGACGCTATGACTTCAAGACTTACAAAAAAATCAGGTGGTTCTCACCTTTTTAACATACCCCTTTAATTGCTCGGACATACAAGGAGTTTCTTCATGCATAGCCAACACATTCCATATAGAACTATGTACGGTTGAAAATGAAGTACTAAAACTAATTTCAGATATTAGTTTAAAAGCCCGAGCTGCAGACGACACTCACTTGTCTTCTATGCCAGAAAAAAAGTATCCATTATTAAAATAAGTCAGTCTTCAAATAACTGCATTCTTCACGTCTACGTATTTGTGCGAGTCTGCGTTTTCTCAGATGAAAACAATCAAGTCAAAATACTGTACCCGCCTCACAAACGAGCACTTGGTAGCCTGCTTCCGTATAGCCTTGAGTGAGAACACACCCAAATTTGAAAAGTTGACTGATGACCAACAATGTCATGCATCTACGTCTCGTTAATTTTCCGCCACAAGAAAAATATAACTTGACCTGTATTTATTTTCTTGTCTAATAATATTTTTTATGTACAAATGTGTGTCAAGAGTAAGAAACTATGTAAAACTGTTTGATTGTAAACATTTATAAATCTAATCATGAATAATTACTTATCATTATAACATAAAAATAAATGATAATATAAATATAAATACGTGTTATTATTAGTAATAGATAATTTAAAAAAATACATAAAAATAAAGCTGTCGATCTTAAACCCTTAACTTTTTCTCAAGTCGATCTTCACAGCAAAAAGTATGGGCATCTCTGATCTATATACTTAAGGTGACGCATCGCTAAACAATAAAATCTAAAACGGAGCGTTTGCGCCCGCAACCCGCACACACCTCGACACTTTTACGCGGCTTGCGAGTAGCAGTCAACCGCGCGTGACCGCGCGCTAGAACAGAGGCGTCTTAGAGATGCCCATAAAACTTTTTGTTTTTAATTTTTTTACATTTTGTAATTTGAAATGTGGACACGCGTCAAAATCTTGACGTGTCTAGATTACGAAATAATAAATGATAACAATTTTGATACTGGACACACGTTTGTCCGGTCTCTTGGGTCGAGTTGATGAATAACCCCTTGTATCGTACAGGTACGCTCGAAAAAAACTTATTATGATTAGGGCGAATAACGTGTACGGCGAAAGATTTCGTTGAAAGTATAACCAAGTCGAACTTAAAGTCCAAAGTGAAGGAATTTTTGTTTGAAACCTTCGAATGCGCCTAGCTTGTTTCTTTGATATTATAGTCTTATCCTATTTGTAAGTGATATTTAGTAAATTTTATGTTATTTAACGCCAACGCGAGCTTCTAACAGCGTTGCTATAAACCTCTGTGGATTTCTTACGCTGTTAAATTTCAACTATTGTAAAATTATTTTTATACGGTAATAAATGAAAAAAAAAAAAGGTACGTGATCAATCATAAAGTACTTTACCTTTTTCATTACGAACTTGTTTTGCGGCTCCATTGTTTGATTAGTTTTGTGTTAGGTATTTTTTAATATTTTTATTGCAAATCAACTAAGTGCATTTAGTTACAGAAATAAAAAACCTTAGTGTTTGAAAATAAAAGTTTAATTAATTCAAAATAATGGCAAAAATAGACAAAAAATAATTGACACAGATAATAATAATTTACAAACAATTAACATAATATAACTTTTATCCTACTTAGGTGATTAAAATAGCTGCTGAGCATCAGCCATTGTGATAAGAAAATATAATTTGTTACGCAACTAGCTTTCCGCCCGCGGCTTCGCAACGTGGACTACACGACCGTATCCCGCGGGAATGTGATATTTTTTCGGGGTAAAAAGTAGCCTATATCCCTCTCCAGGCTACAAAATAGCTGTGTCCCAAATTTCAGACAAACCGTTCAGCCGTTTTGGCGTGATTGAGTAACAAACATACAAACATCCAAACATCTGAACTTTCACATTTATAATATTATAGTAGAAAGTAGGATATAAGTCGGATATAATTTACACTAACGAGATTATAAATGTAATAATTTACATTCGATTTTTTTTATAATTACATTTTTACATACCTAGTATTTTTGTTTTACTTATTCATAATTTACTTAATTATTTACAAATTTACATAATTTATATTTTACTTATTGAAAGGTTACATGATATTATTTACAAGTTAACATACGTATTTACTTTTTATTACATATTACAATTTATTTTATATAAAACACAAGACGCACGAGTATGTATGTACATTTGCTGTCAATATTCAGAAAATGGCATAATTTAATTTGAGTTGTCAAAGTTGGCAACTTCAACAACACCAGAAACTTTTTCAAACACAGAAACGTCATCAATATTATCAACATCATTATTATCAACTTTATTGTTGTCAGCAATAGATTTGTTTTGTGCTTCTTCTGAAACGTTCTCAATATTTAGCACTGTATTTTTCTTGCTTTGTCGATTCACGTATTCCGGATCACGAATTGGCTTGTTCCTGATATGCCTTGGATCGACGAGCTCAGGGAGCAAACAATCGTAATAGAATTTTAGCAATTTCGGTTCCATTACGTCTGCCCAAAATTTGTCATCTTTTTCTATGATTTCTATTTTTATTATAAAAATGCATCTTGTTTTTTTTAATTGCCTCTTCGATACCAATTTTAAAAGGCGCTATTGGACATTTTATTTCAATAAGCATATCATTTGTGATACCATCGGGCGTAGCTCCTAAAAAAGGATATTTATCGTCGATAAATAAGCCGCAATTGTTAATATTAATTTTATTTATTGTAGATAGTTGCTCAAGTGCTATTTTTTCGAACTTTTTTCCGTGGCATATAGATTGGACATGATCAATGCTGGGTTTATACAACAAATTTTTAATTGTTTTGCAAGAATTAGTTTGCTTTCTTTTGACAATTTTGCCGAAATTCGAGGCTGTCAACATGTTTCTTCGAAGCTCCAACCATTCCCCAGATTCACTTTGTAATATGGTTCGCTTTTCGATGTCTCTTCGTTCTTCATCAGTTTTTATCATATTTTGAATAAAAGTAGTTTTAGCTTTTTTGAAAGTATCTTCGTCTAAATCCGGTTTATCTACCACTTCTCCATAATCCAAATTCAGCGTTCTTGGTACCAAGATACGATTTTTTTTTCTTTTGTCATGTTTGGCCTTAAGCCTTTTATTTTCTGTTGCTTTTTCAAGCTTCTTAATAGATCGTTTGGGGCTGTTTCCATATATATGTCGATGGACAGTCGATAAAAAAAATCCGGTATTGAATGAGATCACAGCTCCCGAGCATCTTGCTTGATACGAACGTCTTAGAGAATAATTTATTCTCTTACCACCCACGAGCCTTGCTATGACTCCATTAAATCTTTCTACAACATTGCTATCGACGTCTTCTATTAAACTATGGACTTTATCAGATAATTGTGCAAACAGTGTTTTTATTTTCTGCCAAAGAAGACTGCCAAAAAATGGATTAGGACCTGGACCTGGACCCATGTATTTGCATAATTTCCTGTTACAGTTTTCATGAATATTGAAAGCATGGAAAATAGATGCATTAATGTCTTTATATAAGCCATCTTCATCTTTTATTTCTTTATGAAGGTTTATAGCATCGCAAATATATTTTCTTGATCGTAGGATCTTTTCCTGTGTTAGGTTTTTTCTGTCCGCTGCATTGTAATGTGTATCGGAAGAAAGTTGTTGCAACTTATTACAGTGATTTCTTAATAAGTGATTGCGACAGTAAATTTTTGCAACTGTAATGCCAGGATATGGGCGAGCATCTATTATTCTGGAATATGTGCTACTGTCACCATCAGCTATAAATCGTGAATAAATCAATCCATGCATTTCCAGAGATTGTTTAAATCCTTCTGTTATTATTGTAGACTCCATAGCAGTAGATGCTCCATTGAAATTTTTATAGCATTCATGTGCCTTAGGAGTTTCTTTCTTCTTTTCAGATCTGGCGCAAATACAACAATATTTGTTTTTTACACACATGTACAATACTTGGCCAAAACGTCTACCAATGATGGCTGCAGCCCCTGATAATGCTGCGTAATTTGTTCGATACGACCGCTTAGACCAACACCCATCTACAACTACATCTATAAACGGCGTACCATCTTTAGTGACACTACCTTCCCTAATTGCGGCTTCTCTTTCTTTCTCACCGGCTTTCTTCATCTCATTCCATGCAGACTCTTCCCAATCGTTACAAATATCGTTTTGTGTTTTATTGTACGTATGGGCTGACATAATAGGCAAACCTACTGCTGCTGAAAATTGCTTAAGTTGTGCATGCCCACAGCCTGCTGCCATCACCCCCGCAACAGCGTCTTTGTTTATTTCGGCCATTGATGACTTTATTTTGTTTTTGTAACAACACATTGAACATACAAATGTAAATTCGGATTGCAAGCCTACTTGATTATCAGAAACTAATTTCATTGTAGCTAATCCGCAATCGAACAAAGAGTTATGCTGATAAATTTTTATAAGTTCTGTTATAAAATGATTAACGTCTATTATTCGGTGGCCCAAACCTTCTATATATGTCTCAATCTGAAACAAACGTAAATTTTACAGTAGATATTGTAAGGATCAAGGTATTTGAAAGCGCAATATTTATTTTAAGTTCATTACTTTTCTGCCTGTAAAAAATTTACATGGAATAAATAATTTTATATTCTAGCTAGCATTCAACTGTTATTCCCCCACAATGACAAAATTGACACAGTACCTCAATGTCAAAATCATATACATTCCGTTTTGCTTCGCCGTAGTCGGGTAAAACCGTGGGGCGCATGCAAAAGACTTGATGATAAATTTTACAAAATGCGCCACACGTTTTTAAGTTCAAAATTTCTGCAATATGGTATTATTAATCTATGCTGAGAAAGTATTTTATACTTTTTAGTCCGTTTTAAAAATGAGTTTTTTTATGAAAAAAAGTTTTTTTTCAGTAAATTATTTCTTTACTCCTTTAGATAAGAGATAAGTTTCTTTTAATAACCTTGCCCTCAAAAAAAACCTAAAAATAAAGAGTGCTTACTGGTGCATTAGAAGTGTAATCTAATGTTATGTCTGGAGATGCCCTAGTTTCTTTAGATGTTTTTTCTGTCTGAAACATAAATTGAATACATACTTATTTTTGTACATTTAAATATAAACTGAGTTGGAATTATGTGAAAATTAACAATAATCAAAATACCTACTATAAATTTTGACATGCTTTCCACGTTACATGTAAGGTCCTTATTATTCTTACCTGCAGTTCTACAATAAATATTGTTATTAGTGAAATTTCAATCGTTAAAATTATTATACCACATATATACCAATAGTAATAAAATCTAGCACTAGAGCAACGAGAGGTAACTATAGAATACATGACTTATTATGATGCTGCGGCTGACCTCAACCACGATACTACTCCGCCCCCGTCCCCGCCTGTGCCTCCTCCAGTACTAGAGCAACGAGAGGTAACTATAGAATAGATGACCTTTTATGATGCTGCAGCTGATCTCAACCACGATACTACTCCGCCCCCGTACACGCCTGTGCCTCCTCCCGCACTTGAGCAACAAGAGGTAACTATAGAATAGTTAACTTTTTATGATGCTGCAGCTGATCTCAACCACGATACTACTCCGCCCCCGTCCCCGCCTGTGCCTCCTCCCGCACTTGAGCAACAAGAGGTAACTATATTAAATGCACTTCTTCACGTCAGCAGCAACTTGAATGGCGCTGATTGCTGTCAAAACCTGCCCGAGCTCAAACACGATACTACCCCGCCCTCGCCTGTGCCTGTGCCTCCTCCCGCATTTGAACAACGAGAGGTACCTATAGAATATGCACTTCTTAGCGTCAGCAGCAACTTGAATGGCGCTAATTGCTGCCAAAACGTATGGTGACGGCCTAAGAATACAAGTGTCACCACTCCCTTACTTGCCTGGGATGTCGTAAAAGTCGACTAAAAGGCTCGACGCATTAAACACCTGTGCAAGAGAAGGAAAACTTGAAACAAACCCTCTACCAACCCGTCTGGCCAGCGTGGTAGCAGTAGGCTAATAGCCTCCTATGAACGCCACAATAGGCGTGAGCTAGGAGAGGCCTATGTCCAGCAGTGGACGTCCACAGGCTGATGATGATGATGCTGCCAAAACCTGCCTGAACTCAACCATGATACTGCGAATCAGCCCCCATAGCACTTGTACTCGAACAGAGAGAGGTAATAGAACCAGTTGTCATACCATCAGGAAGAGGTTTATTATTATCAGAAACAGCAGTGAGAGATACGCGCGCAATCCGATGCTGCGGCTGACCTCTACCACGACACTATCCCGCCCCCGCCCGCGCCTGTGCCTCCTCCCGCACTTGAGCAACGAGAGGTAACCACTTAACTATAGAATAGATGACCTGTTATGATGCTGCGGCTGACATCAGCCACGATCCCATGTCCCATTGTCCTGTGCTGTTTGTATCCAGATGCTTCCCGAGACCTATACGGTATCGTCGGTACACCTGGTGCCCCACACCTTAGCTTAACGTGCCTTCCGAAGCACGGAGAAGCTCGAGATAATAAATTTTTGGTCACAGATCCTGTGACTGTTAAGAACCCTACTTACAATGTCAAAGATTTTTCTTTAAATAGACAAATAGATAGTGCTTTCGAATAGTAATTTTATTCCCCCTACCAGCCATTCAGGACATCTTTTAACTGATAAAAAGAACGGCCGCAAGAAACTTATCAGCTTTAACAGAAACAACAACATTTACAATGGAACATGTTGTTACCAAACATAAATCTACAATTTTGAAATATATTTAATACTAGATTCCGCCCGCAACTTCGTCCACGTGGTCTTTAGAACTTGGTCCAGAAAGATTTAGTAAAAGAAAGAAAGAAATATCTTTCTTTTTTCTAACCTAATTCCATAATTCAGCTTTAAAAAAATACTATTTACGCCACTTATTGCGATGTTGTGTATTTTCCCGTAGAAAATAGGGATTCTTACGTGACAAAAAGTAGGCTATGTTCCTCTCAAGGTTATAACGTTTCTGTGTCCCGATTTTCATACAAACCCGTTAAGACGTTTTTGCGTGATTGAGTAACAAACATCCATACATCTACATTTTTACATTTCGATGCCATTTTCGTAATCAACATCCCATAAAACCTAAATAACGACACCCATATCGATTTTAACATTATTTACCCTTTTTTAGGGGTTGATTTCCATTAATCACAAAATTTAGGTTTGTTTATTTGAATTTAATTTCCAACCATAAGCCTTATAAAAAAAAGAGTGACTTTTACTTTGAAAATAAAGGACTTTTCTTATTCAACTTCATCCCCCTTTTCACTCCTTTGGGGGTGAATTTTCAAAAACACCGCAACAGGTGAATGTTTATTTTTAATTATCAACCTAAATACAAAATTTGAAGATCATAACTTCTTTTATACCAGATTTAGAACAGATTTTTTGCAATTCTACCCCTAAGGGGATGCCCTTTAAAAAAATCCGTTCTTAGCGCACCCCTAGACCTCAAAAGGAATCTATGTGCCAAATTTGGAGTCTCTAGGCCTAGCGGTTTGGGTTGTGATATGTCAGTCAGTCAGTTTCTTCTTTTATGTATTTAGATAAGAGGAAAATTTTCTCATACCCAGTTATTAGAATATTTTCCTTTTATTCAATTACGAGTCGTATATATAGTTACAGATCGATAAAGAGCTTTCTATATCCTACTAACAATAAATTTGTTATTTTTCAGTGGGTGCGTCCCTACTCGCCACGGCAATTCCCTCTCGGCGAAGCCACCTACTGCGGTATGGTCGCCGAAATGCCTTTCGGCCACACAGCCTCGAGCGATTCCATTGTCGAACTCCGCAGTCGCAGCGGCAGCCCGACACCAGACTCGGACTATAGCGCATTGTCACCTCTATCCAACCCGGCTTATGACGGCGACGACCCCGACGACGCCGAGTGGGAACCCAGTGCTGAGAAAACGGAAAGGAAGAAGTCTTTCAGATGAATGGAATCTGAACCTCTGATGATTTAGTGATATGTGAAAGAAAGTGTTTAAATATGCAACCGGAGATCCTTTAGTAGTTCGAAATTGCGATATTGACAAGTGAGTGTGTGCTAGTGTATAGTAATGAAAATCCCAAAACAAGCTTCTGAATTTCGTCATAAAAGGATGGGCAAATATCAGAAATGTTTTCAAGAATTCTGATGTGACTCATAGTCGCTGAAAACTAACAAGATTCTGGCGACACGATATGAAATCTTATCTGATAGAAGAGCAAAATTTACACATGATCAAGATCACTAAAGTAGTTGGACCACTGCTGTTTATTAAAAGGAGTTAATTTAATATTCTGGAAATGAAGTTTAAGTTAATTAGAACTAAAGTTGCTTGATTCAACCTAGTTTACAGTCTCAATAAAATGCGTAAGTTAAGTTGAATTGATATTTCAGTGAAAATTATTTTCATCTTGGGATTATTCCTAATATTGAAGAGGGCAGCAGAAATGTAATTAGTTGCATTCAAATATGGTTAATCTTGTTAATATGAAAACTTCTAAAGAAAAGAACATTGACTTGTACAGTACTGTGTTGACTTGTAAATTTATATGATTGCAGATAAGATATTATTACGTTCATAAAATGTTTAGATTTGCCTTTTTTTAATAATGGAGGCTCAATTAGAGAAAAACATTGTTAATTTGAAGTAACAAGTTTGATTTAGGTATTATCAATCCTGTGTTTTCAATAATCCCTACAGAAAATTTCATATAATCATTTTTTGTTGTTCCACACATATGTTCAATAATATTTTTTTACAATATGTAAAACCTGCCCCATAATTGTCTAATTACAAAATCTCTCCTAGTCCCTTTGAAAGGTGATAGTGATTTATGGAATTGTGTAACTTATAGTCGCAATCCCATCTGGAACGAATTGAGTTGATTTGAAATGACACTTCATTTGACACTTCTCCATACATTTGAAAGATATTTTCGGCTGTCTATTTGCTTAGACAGTTCAATTTCGTTCATTCAATACCTTTGAAAACGCGCCCTGATCACGATCTCTTTCAAATGTCAAATAGTGACGGCCTGAAGTATGTGAATATCTTTCAAATGGCGAATTGAAAGGGATTGCGATAGATTTTAAAATTAGACAATTAGCCCCCCCCCCCCATTTTACTCTCATGACATGATTTATTTGGTAAACAATCTCACTACATTCATGAAATTAACTTTATATGTCAGTTGAATAATATGTTATGGACACATCATGAACCACTAGACAACTCCATTTAAAAATTAGCATAATGCTTTGTAGATTACATAAAAAGTAATCCAAAATGAATTGTAATTATATTAGACCACAGCTTATTGTATAATGTTTCTAGTTGACTAAAGTAAACACCTAAGTCAAGTATGAAAAGAACATAATAATGATGTCATTATTCATTGCTAACACTAATACAATTGATCTATCAGTTGTTTTTATATATTAATTGGAAAAGAGTTATGCTATAAAAAGGCAATGTAAAACTATTGACAAATTATTTTACACATTTTTGACCCAAATAGAACGTAGAGTACACTTAACTATGCTTTATTTCGATGTTTTTGATTGGAATATAAATTAATATTGTATTAATGCACTAAAGTCATGTAAGAATTAACAGATATCAAGCAGTTCAATACAATAGGAAACTATTATACTCCTCAATCTCCTATAAATAAATTGCATGTCTTGAAAACTGATGTTTGTATAACAGGAATCTTTCATTGCCCTTTGATTTTCATGTTCATTTGAATATTGTCAAAATTATCGCCAAATAATATGATAACGTCCTAATATGAGTTAAAGTTGTATTTAGCACAGCAGGGACAGAAAGATTAGATACAATAGATATTTCATTGATTCAAGAACACCAGTGTTTGGTTGAGATTTCATGAATTAATGGAAACATTATTACTATGTTTGAACCCTAACTGCTTTCATTACAAAACCATGGAGAAATATAAAATTAAGTCTTTCGGTTTGAATAAATTAACAGTTAAGTTCTTATTAATTATTTGCGAATAATTTGTCCTTTTGTGTCCAAAAGTTTTAGTGTTTATATAAATGTTAGTGTCAAGTTTAGGTACCTTGTAAGTTTTGTATAAAGTTGTAAGCAACTAATGCATATTATATAATGGTAATGTTAAAGCGTCTTAGAGTATACGCATGCTGTCGCACTCTGTGTTGAAGCTCGAATTCTTGCACACGCGAGAGCCATTCTCACATTCCTTGCTAGTCCATGTATGTCGTACATCAAACTAGAAACAAAACTGTGACATCGTACTTTCAATGCCACGCTGGTATCACCTTTTGTCCAGTTCGGGGATTTACAATGCAACAAACTTATTTGATCTGGTGGTTAAAATTAGAACTTAGCTTGACTGTCAAAACCGCAGTCCTACAGTATAATACTACAAAATATTAACATTGGCAGATTTTTTTTACAATGCTAGTTCTCAGTCACGAGTTCTTCTAATTTACTAACATAAAGTGAATATTTCATCATATTTTGATTAGTACTTGCAAAATGTGATTATTATATTTACAAAGTAGGTAATAGCGCGCCGTCACCACCGTCACTGAAAATGTTTGTGTTTACTAGACAAAAGGTATAGCCGAAAGAACGTTATATACAAGTTGTTAGACCATGAGAATAATTATAAGCTATTGGAATGGTTAAGCAATTAAATTTCTAGATGTCTGTTATGTTCACTGAGCTATTTATTTGTAGTGTATCGGGTGCGTCTTAGTTTACCACTGATTATCGCTATCGATCGCTTAGACTGCGTATAATAACGTTAAGCTGCCGTTTCGCGTATAAGTACCGCTCAGTGAAAATGGCGTTAATTACGAAAACAAATAATTACTTCAACATATTATAATTATATAAATGAGAGATGTTATTTTTGCCCTTAATATCGCATAGCGTTGTGTAAATAATATTATTGAAAAATACTTTTAGGGCACTGAATAGTAACATAGAGACTGGCTATATTAAATTGTTCGATATGAATCTCTGTAAGAGTAAATTTCGAAGGCCTCCTGTACACAGAAAAGATGAGTAAATTTTTTGTAACAACCAAAGAAAATTGTATTAAAAATCTTCTCATTCGCTGGTACAAGTGTACTTTAAAAATGTTATAATAGTTGGCTATTTTGGATGTAAATATGTAGCACCTGTTTTGCGATTATATTTGGTAGTGGTTGGGAGCGAGGGCATAACAGAAAGATTATTTTATTTCCTGGGCAAATGCCTTTAATATTTTACAAGAGTATTAAAATGTAGAAATCATCAATTGTGCTTTGTACCAAGTGAGACTTAGTCAAAATATTGTAGTTTTTCTTTAGCACCCTCTTTTGCTCTCAGCCTGTATGTTTGCTTTATTTTCCATTACCCATAACTCTTGATTAAGTTGTAATTATAACATGACAGGAACAATGTAATATCAGTATACCTAGAAAAAATGTATGAAGTAAAAGACAGTAACAAAGTTTAAAAATGCAATGTTTATAACAGAAGATATATCAATATAAATGTGGTATTATCTGATAACAGTTCTAACGCATTTTGCTTGTGTCATAATTATGAGGGATGGTTGGGTATGTAATAATTTTAAACAAGTATTTTGTTTTTTTTGCTATTTTATAGAGAAGCCAAAGTCTTCTTGTTTGTATTGTATAAGTAAAGTTAAGGTTTTTTTAAGGTGACGACTTAAGTCCGATTAAGATGTGCTTGAGAAAATGTCTGTATAAAAAGTTACATTTGATGAGAGTTATATTTGGTTTCATTTCTAAATGCATCACTATCCCACATAAAGATATATTTCCGCCAGATAGCTCGAATAATCGAATCTAGAGCATTTATCTCGAATCTAAGGCATTAGGACTGATAGAAAAATTTATAAAATGATAATTTCTACTATTTTATGTGCGACTGCAGTTCAGTGTTTTTTCATCTTTCATCTCGGATGTACTATATACTTCTGCATCATTTATTTAGTCATGAACTACAACAAGAAAAAGGATGATCAAAAAAAATATATTCATTTTAGGTATGTAGGTACTTTATTAACATAACACTGAATTTGTACACCTATACAATATAGACCATCTATGCCATAGATGGTCGTACGGCGGCGGCGCGGCGTAGTCATGTAAAGCCATAGATTCTATGGCTTTACATGACTACGCCGCCGTAATACATAATTATCGACTTCACATAGAATGCTTATAGAAGGATGTTTCCTTCGGGATCGCAATTACATTGGATAATTGAAATAAAACAAATTTTACGGATATCAAACGCGCTATATTTCCGCGAACTAAGTTGTAATTGTCCGTATTTTTTGGTTTTTTAGGGGTTTTTTGATTTTCCCGACGTTTCGGCACCTTTACAGCTGCCGTGGTCACGGGATGACTGGCTACTTATAAGTCCACCCTCGAAAAGTTAATTTATTTTCGTTCGGATACGGTTAGACATTTACTATAAAAATACGGACAATTACAACTTAGTTCGTGGAAATATAGCGCGTTTGATATCCGTAAAAGTTGTTTTATTTCAATGAACAGTGCGCGCCAAAACATAAGATGTACGTATACATTGGCTAAGTTTGGTATTTCCAACAGCATTTTGTTGGGTTTGGACCTGATCTTCGAAAGCTAATATCCATTGTCTATACCGCGCATAGAGCACCTATTTCTTGGAGCCGAAGGCGGCGAGAATCGAGATAGAAAAAACCGGACCCAGTCGGTAATTATGCGGACAGGACCCGGGACCGACTTACTGGGCCCGAAAATAGAACAGGTGGCTAGTCGGCTGGACAGCAAGTCCGCACAATATCCTGTAGGCCAACTTTTTCGTGGACAAATACTTTAAATGAATTAGCTTTTTTTAAATTTTATTGCAAAAAGGTCGCAATATCCGCTGTTTCCTCGTGGTCATATCAGTGTATGACTACTAGGATAAACATGTTCTTGCGGTTCAAACGCACGCAACGTACGGCGGCATGCTCACGAGTTCTCACTTGAGTAATTAAAATAAAGTGGAAACGGAATCTCAGCGGCCTGCACGAGCACCCAGTAGAAGACTACCATGCCATACCGCCAGTGAGTCGGCCCGGTTTTCCTAGGTAATCAAAATCTGAAATCGGCAAAGTCCTCCAATAAATCATAACAACCATGGCACTGTTTAACAATATTATTAATTTATTGTAAAAAAACTTTGCTAAGTAATAAGCAGAGATTCTATATTATTATTACAATTCCTATTATTCCCATTTCACAGTATCACGAGTTCTCACTTGAGTAATTAAAATAAAGTAGAAACGGAATCTCAGCGGCCTGCACGAGCACCCAGTAGTAGAAGACAACCATGCCATACCGTCAGTGAGAGTCGGCCCTTACGGTTTTCCTAGGTAATCAAAATCTGAAATCGGCAAAGTCCTCCAATAAATCATAATAACCATGGCACTGTTTATCAATATTATTAATTTATTGTAAAAAAAAACTGCTAAGTAATAAGCAGAGATTCTATATTATTATTACAATTCCTATTATTCCCATTTCACAGTTTTAGATAGGCATGGCTCGTTCGGACAAAAGCCATGTTGTCAACAAAAGGATTAAGTACATTTTCGTGAAACACCGTCCACACCACACGACCGATGTCGCGAGTAAGCTAGTTAAAATAATAATAACAGTTAATTGTGAAATAGCCATATCCACTAACTATACAATTCGTTAATATATCACGTATATACTCGTATAATATTCTATAGTGAGAGTTTAATCTACCAAAAAAATCTGTAAATTAGAAATTTTATTTAAAAATATACTTGTAAAAATCTTTGACATTTGAATAATACCATAACATACATACAAATGTATAAGTAAAAACTACTTTAAATCATCTTACTAATCAAAACAGATCATACAAATATCAATACAAAACTTAATCTTATTAATCACATTTATCTGCACTTAAACTAATACTGACTTATGTCTGATCTACACAGCCATTTAATCAATTTACTAAATGCTTCTAGGAATGTCAACATCATTATCAAACAACTATAGATAGCTTATTCGCAACATTATATTAAAATGTATGTTTTTAAAAAGTCTCCTGCCGCATCATTTAAACATTTATTTAAAAGCAAAATGCAAAAAAAATTATGTATATTTATTGAAACTAACTTGAAAGTAATGTATGATTTACACCAGACGGACGAAGTCGGCGCGCAGCGTATTTTAGATTTTGCTGGAGGAAAATGAAACATCCGTTAAGGTCCCCTTTTTTAATGCAATTTACGTAGCATTGAAGCCGACTGCACCGTCCCGCATTTGTCGCGTGCGCAGATGATGTTTGCCTAGGGATTATTGATATTCATCGATAAATAAACATCGATGTTTAGCGGGAAAACATCGGCACATTGATGTTATACGAGAATAATATCGGAAAATACTTATAGCTTGTAATCTGTCTTCTGAAACGAACTATCTCTGTCAATAATATACGTACAAACAACAAGTACGAAAACTTACTTTACTTTATCATCAATGAGTTTTTACTACATCCTGGCAGCATATTCATAATTAATAAATACTCGCCACGTTAGCTCGACAGGACATAGAATAATTTTGGTAAAATATCTTTATTCTTCTTTTATTATTATTATCTTCATAAACCACGTCCCATTATAAAATGTTATGTCGTCATATACATACAGGGGCGCAACGTCGAAACGATCAATAGCTCCAAAACAGATTGACTGCGACGTGGAAGCACTAGCGTGCGGACGGACAGTCGAGCATGCTCGCGCCGACTCCGTCCGTCAAGTGTGAATCATACATAAAGGCGGTTGCTTAATTCCTTAGTTTCAATTCCTTGTAAAACATAAGTTAGGCCGGTGAATGTAAAAATGTAGCTGAAATTATAATAGTACGACATTTATCACATGCACTTATATTTACACAACAAAAGATTTTTAAGACATTCAACATGTTTCTTATTCACAATTAAGTAAAAGTTGTGTCCCATTAGAATAGACAAAAAGCATATTTTGCTTTTACAATCTTACAATTTGCAGCACAACACAAGCAGTCATCTTGCTTGACATTATAACATATTTCTCCAAAGAAGTGCAATTGTTAAGTAACTAGCTGCATTTGAAAACACTTTAGCTTATATTCCTAGATATTTCCTGGATTCGTCTGGCATTACACTCCTTGCAATAGAGGTGATTATCGAGCGGGTAGCACCCGCGCCCTTCTTGCCGCGAGCAGAGCGACGCGCCGCAGTCTTCGCAAGCATAGCATGCAATGTGGAAGCTCTTGTCTAAAGCTACGATTCGCACAGTCTCCTCAGCACCACCTTCCGGCACTATCGGCTCTCGGCATCTTGCACAACGGGGCGCATATCTGCAATTCAATTGAACACTTTGACTAAAGATAAATCATCTTTAAGTTAAAGAGGTAAAGCATAGATCACAATATAAATAAAGTAATTATAAATAAACACGAAAGAACATGATGTGAACATCGATATTGCGATGCAGCCTCGCGATATAGAGATCATGAGCTAATTTGAATGTTGCGTCCGTCGTGTTGAAACGCGAGCATCGTCTCTCGGCTAACTGTTGGGTGGGTGCTGGAAGGGCGATCAGGGGAGATTTGCGATTTCAATGCATACAACGACTCTGTTGACTGTTTAGACGCAAATTGAGTGCACTGCAAGGCTGCCTCTCGACTTCTGCACAAATGAGTAGCCTCGCAAGCAGCCTCTGATATCGATACTACTTTCAATGCTTCGCGGGGAGCCATATTGTATTTATTAACTCAAAGCAGGCCTCCGTCACTCGCCTATACCTACCGCGTTAAGCACCTACAGCACGCTACAACTTGGGAGTTGTAAATCAGTCAGGGCCGCCCCGCGGTTGTAGTGTGCAGCGCGAAACATGAATTTTACAAAACATTAATACTTACTCACGAAATATTAGGAAACATTAACTGCACCATGATTATGTATCTTTTGATTAAATTGTTTGTTCAATTTCAAAATTTTTGCAACACAAAAGTTTAATAATAGGTACTTTAAAGACGGTAAGAAATATATACATACATTAAAGTAAAAAATAAATAAAAAATGCTCTATAAAATTATGTTGTTATTTCTTTTACTTTGCTTGTACAACCCTGACTCTTGAGCTTTGTCATAGGTAAATTCTGAACATAGAGGAATTGGGCTCTTGTGAGTGTTGCAGTTGCTTGTGAGGTGCAATTTTGAATGCACCATATGCATTGGAAATTTTGAAGGCTTCAAGATCAAAGGAGTGCAACTTCTGTTACTATTATATATTCTGTGCTCAAAGTAAAATTACCTTTTATGAAAATCTTCAATGCAATGAATACGATTGACAGCATCAACAGTAAATGGTATACCATCTAGGCTTTTCTGACAAACAACACAAGTGAAGCATCTTGGGTGATATGGTTTTCCAGTTGCTCTCAGTATTCTGTCTAATATTGGGTCTCCACAAACGCAGCATTTTTCTAATGTATCCAGATAATCTCTTTCACAGAGAGCTTTTCCTTGAACTGCATAAAATGGGCGGCCCTGAAAATGGAACAATTAGTAGAAAGTCATATGGGAAACTACCATATAATTTGAGTGAAAAGCCATTGATGGTGCTGTACAGATTTTTTCTTCTATCAGTTTCTATTAAGTGTAAGTGTCTATGGCATTTTTGTTTTGGTGTAATGTAAGTAAAGTTTCAACTGTAATTGATAAATAAAATTAATAGGTAACTAATAAAATTTATGTTAGTAGGTTGGTGACATACACAAATAACAAGTAACTGATTTAAAGAAATGGACTGGGTTTTCAGGAGATTTTAAGTCAATCTCAATACACTTGAGCATACCTGCAAATTAATTCCACATTGCTGGCAACAGAAACATTTGATGTGATAAATTCTTTCCATGGCAGTGCATCCCGTGGTCTCCCCCATAATTTTCTCCCCACACCTGTAGCAGTTACCACAGTAAAGCTCTTCATCAGGCTCAGGAGTGGGCTCTGTTGTAGTGCCGACATAACCACCATACAAGGAAGTCCCAGACAAGTGGCTGCATGGCCGAGGATTAATTGGTTCATACAATGATTCATATGTTGAAGATGTTTGAGATCCACCATAAGTAGAGAAATCTTGAGCGTTCACAGACGCTGAAGAGGGTGGATATGCCGAACCTGGACGACGCAACTCACTGTAATTCGATTGCGCACCTAAATCACTGATTCTTGATACTTCTGAACGGGTATCACCACCTCCTCCACCGTAAATACTCTCTGCTACATTACGTTGCATAGCAATATTTGAGTAGACGTGATTCGTGCCTCCAGGCGGCAGCAAGTTACTGTATAGTAGCACATCTCCGCTCCGAACTTTAGCAGTGTTCCTAACAATACAACTCTTTACTGGCACCAAATTTGAATAAGTGGAGCTGGTACGACTTCCATATTCGAGCCTAGAGGAATAAGAAGGTTCACAGGCTGACTTGACACTGTAACTTTGTGGAATTTGCGGCAGCGGCGCTTTATTTTTCTTTGGTGGGATAGACGGTTTCATTTTGGCTGCGTTAATGTCATCTTGCAGTTTCGCGTCTAATTCGTTAGCGTATATTCTTAAATCGGCTAGCTGCTTGTCAAGCGTATTCATCTTTTCAGTTGATATATACGATTTGAATTTATTTGTTACGTTTCATTCATAAATTTACCGAAAAAAATAAAATTGATTCGTCGCTCTTCGACCGATCCACCCAAACTCAGACTAGTTAGGTAATTAGGTACCTATTTATTTTTTCTCACAGTCACAGATGAGTGAGGTGAGACATTACAGACACCTTACACCTTGGGTGGCTGGGTGCTTTATAATTTGTGCTTTAAAACCTATGTCTAAAACACTTTAGTGACGGATAAACAATGTCCTATTTCTGTATTTAAAGCATACGTAACGCAAGCGTTAAAGAACTATTGCCATTTAAATGACGACACCCTAATTTGAGATTTTCATACTTTCAATCTCGAATTGTATCGTAAGTACTGGGGGGCTATCGCGTAAAATATCTGGGTCTGTCGTCTGGGTGTTTAATATGTATATTAAGTATGTATTTACAAAAAAAAAAATTATATGTATGTTTATCCGTTATCTAGTATCCATAACACAAGTTCTTCATGAAACTTGACGTGGGACTAGATAATTGGTGTGATTGTATCCGAATATTTATTTATTTATTTATTGCTTTTCAACAGTCGTAACGCAAAATTCACGTAACGTAACGCCTCGAAATATTTATTGTTTTCGCTTTTTCAAATTGATGCGTTGTTATTTGAATTGAAGGGGTTTTCTGTTGTTAATACTGTCACACATCAAACGATACGCTGGTAAATGAAATTCCGTCCATACATAAAACACTAAACTCTGTAACTCGCCGCAGCGAAATGTGGAACACGACACGACCCGGATAAAACCGGTTAATTTTTAAACCTACAGTACGACAGAAAAGAGTAGAAAATAGATTTTTGATTAAGGAGGAACTATTAAAATACTATTTTTAATGTGAGGCAACATGACAACTGTCAGTCAAGATGGTCATTTTACTTTACTCTTTGGTAATTCTGCTGTCATAACGTCTTCATCATAAATAGGAATGCCCTAATTCGAGAAATGACCAAATCCATTTTTCCACATTTGAGAAATGTCACATTAAACATTTAATTTTAATCCTGAAATTAAATCGTAGGGAATTGGAATGAAATATAAAACATGTAATAGTTTATTAGTATTACGTAGTGTTTATTTGAAAAAAAAAACAAAACTAAGGAAACAATAATTAGCTTCTTCAATAAAAACAATAAAATCTTGAACTTATTTCTAACTATGGGGCTATGGATTTTTTACCCATTATTATAAGGGGCTTAGGGATTTTTAACACATAAAATTAGGACTAAGAGCTATTTTTAGTTTGTACTTTACTCTTATCACTCAGTTTATCCCTATTATATTGCTATCCGTATTAAACAGTTGGTTAATTAAGACTTGACTTTGAGCCATACTTAGTCTAAATATGTGGCTTGGCCGTTTCGTTACTACAAGAACTATTTATTAACTTAACAGACAAGTAATAAACAGTGAAGTTTTCAGCACTTTCACCTTACGCCCATGTTACGGAAGCGAAACGGCCAAGCACAATTATTTTGACTAAGTTGTAGAGCTAGAGGCAACATTTTAGGTGGTTAGGTGTATGGTGGGATTTCACTTCTTTTTGTAGGATTTACCGAAAATCATGTGGCTGAGACGACGACGACGAAAATCCCGAAAATACATATTTTATTACTTAAGACAAGGAGTCCCTATGTCAAGACCTCTAGGGCTCTAGCATTAAAATTGGCGGAAGTCTAATACCAACTTCCATCACACATTTTATGGGGTTGGAGGGGAAAAAATCAGTTTTGTTGTTTGTGTACTAATTACTAGCTTACATATCAAAATTTCAAGTTTCTAGGACTTCAGGAAGTAACCTGAGAAATTTGATGATCATCGGTGAGTGAGGAAGTCGGTGACGAAATCGGGGTTTTATGCGATTGAAACTTTATATGTTTATAAGACCACTATTGACATTTTATCCCGAGAAGTTTGTTTATCTATTATAATCCAAACCCAAGTAATGAGGCTTCAAAAAATTACGAAGCGCTACGAGAAATGGTAGGTTAGGTTATTTTAATTAATATTTTTTCGCTCTCTAATTGGATTTTATTTCGTTTGAAATTTGTATTTGTATCTTATTATGATCTAAGTATTATTGAATTTCTTAAGTGTGCTAAGTATTGTGTTAATGAATTTCAGAAATTAATTTACTGTAGTAGATTCCTTTTTTATTATTAGTTTTATGTCAGTTGGATTAATGTTTAGATTGCGGCACAACATGAAGTGATCATGTCGCGCTTTATCGTACCTTGGACAATTTATCAATAAATGGTCGAGATTCTGGAAAGTGTAGCTATCAAAAGGGCAGGCATCGTCTTCGGTTATTTTGAAGCGATGCAAGTGCTCGTGATAGCCATGTCCCGTTAATATTTGTGTGAGCGCAAAATATAGGTAGGTACGCCGAAAGCGTTTATCGTTGATGAACAATTTTCAATTGTTGGTAGCCAGGCTTTGATAATACTGCCTAGAGACGTATCTCTCTTGCCAGATTGTGAAGGATTCTTTTCTGAGCCGAGTTATAACATATGACGGGGCAAATCAGTCATAGTCTGATTTGCGCTTCAGTCTGGCTGCTTTTCCAGCCTCGACGTCCGCTGCCTCATTATACAAAATGCCCACGTGACTGCGTACCCAGGCGAAGCTGATGCAGTTTGTATTTCTGATTAGGATCTTATGGATTTCCGCTATAAATTGGTGCTTGCTGCTACGATCCTGTAATGCCTGCAAAGATGACATTGAGTCCGAGTAAATGACTGCTTTCCTAATATTTTTGCTCTCGATAAGTCTGCAAGCATCTAATGTGGCTAAGAGCTCTGCTTGGAAAACATTGCACACATTGTGCAGCTTCAACTTCCTGGTTATGATGGGTCGAGTTCCACCAGGAGCTTAACAGATAAGAGCAGCTCCAACCGTATCATCTCTTCTGAGAATGTGAGCTGCTTGCCTGCCATGGTGATATTTGCCTTCAGTGCCTTGTCATTGGAAGCGATAATTTGCGTTTTATCAAGCCCGAATGCTAGTTCGGCGTTTATCCCATCCCCATTTGTGTATGCTCTCCAAAGCCGAGTTTACTCTCTGCTCCAGTATAGTAGAGTTCCTGGTTGAAGCCACTAAAAGAACATCATCAGCAAAAACCTGCAGATGACAACCAGCTGGAAGTGACGTTTCGAAGAGGTCATCTAGAGTCATTTTCCAAAGGACCGGACCACAAGGCGATCCCGGATGAACTC
This sequence comes from Chrysoteuchia culmella, assembly GCA_910589605.1. Lineage (NCBI taxonomy): Eukaryota > Metazoa > Arthropoda > Insecta > Lepidoptera > Crambidae > Chrysoteuchia > Chrysoteuchia culmella. Next base: position 19,080,274 of record OU342653.1, read on the forward strand.
CTTTATTATGGTCTTGGATGGATGGAGTTCGCATGGACGTTGGTAGCTCTGTATCAAGCCAAAGATGTTGTAAGGGCACTGCTTATGTCTAAGTTGTTGTTTTTTTATATTATTTATTTACATTTAACTAAAGTATGTAGGTCACTTTGTTCTATAACTCTTTGTCATCTTGTAGGTAGGGACATGATTTGAAGCTTCTGATCAAAATACCACGACAAATGGTTTTGGCAGTCCTCTCGTGATATTAACCTGACACTGCTAGAATTCTGATGAGACCGAAAAAGGTGGAAATCTGAATGTGCAATGTCAGGAATTTACGGCGGATGCATTAACACCTCCCAGCCAAAGTCTATAAATTTTTACTGAGTGGCTAAAGATTTGTGAGTTCTAGCGTTATCATGATGAAAAACCACACCCCTTCTGTTGATTAATTACGACCGTTTTCTCTCAACTTCTTGCTTTAATCTCATCAGTTGTTCGCAGTAGAGTTCAGAATCGATGGTCCTGCCTGGTGGTAACAGCTCATAATGAATAATGTCCTTCCAATCTCACCACACACACAGCATCACCTTGTTGCGAGTTAACACAGTCTGTGAAGCCTGACCGGTCTTTGACCACGACCTTTTGTGCACGCGTTCTTGTCGTACGTGATCCACTTTTCATCATCAGTTATCAGCTTCTTCAAAAATGGTTCGGTTTCATTACTTCGTAATAAAGAATCACAAATGAGTACACGGTTCATTAGGTTTCTTTCAGTGAGCTCGTGAGGTACCCAAATATCGAGCTTTTTGTGTACCCAGTTTTTTCAAATGCGCCGAAACTGTTTTGTGGTCAATTCCCAGTTCTTCAGCTACGTCGTAGCTACTGATATGCCGATCTTGCTCCACTTTTTCAAAAATGGCATCCATTTTATCCGTAATAGGGCGACCAGAGCGACGTTCAGAAGTGTGTTGTTATTTCTTTTTCTCGAAGCCGTAATCCCATCAAACATAATTACAGTATTGATGATGATATCTTGAAGAGGGTTTCGGAGGTGCGGTAAGGACTTCAAACGATGTTCTAACTTCGGTGCTCTTGCATACCTAACGCTCTCGTACGTTCAATTTTGGAGTATGGATCAACAGTGTGGAACCCTCATTATAAAATTCATAAAAATAGTATATAGATCGTATACATAATAAATTCTTGAAGCATTTTTCATATAGGTGCACATGTTACGCGGACCATCCTGACCAACTTAACTTGTCTCAGCGGCGTGCCCAGCGTGATATTTTACTATTGTATAGAATCGTTAACAATTATATTGATTCCCCTTTCCTCTTAAATTGTTTGAAGTTTAGGTGCCCCCGATCAGGCTCACGAAAGAAGATTCTGTTTTGTATACCTTCTAGACTAAACATTTGTCTAACACCTTCATTTTGAAATAGACATGTTTAATAGCACGATCGCTTCTGTGAAGCGAAGCGTTAGGAAGTATGTTTCACAGTAGTAAGTTTTTTTTAGCCCCCACGCAAAGAGGGGTGTTATTTTTTTTTAAATAATTTTATTCTTTTTGTCTTCCCTTAGTTATTAGACTGTAATGCCAGTACCTCCCCAAGGTTTGTCCTTTTTGTAGTAAGTACAGATAATACCAATTCTTTTTTAATTTTTTTGTAAAATCCGATTGTTACCTTTGTCCATTGCTCAAATATATGCTTTAGTAATAAGTGGAAACTTTGCTGATTTAAGATATATTTAGTTATTATTTTACTTATAAGACAAATTGTATTGTTAGTTTCCCAACTAAAATAAACTAAAATAAACTAGACGTGCATCTTTAACATCAAAATTTCTCACAGACACTGCACTAGGTCAATAAACATCGTAAATTTTTTTCGCGGCTTGCGTTGCAAATTTACCTTTTTTGTAGTAAAATTTTAAAATGTATCGAATTTCTTCATGAGATTCACTCACTCATCTAGACAGTAAGAAAAACAAATGAAAATCACACATTTTCCTAATTAAAATTATCTTCTTTAAAATTTAAACTTTTAATGATACCAAAACCAGCCAGATACAAATAGTATAGCTAGAGCAGAGATGTTATTACAAGTTCATACATACTATATGCGAAAAGACTTTTCCCAACCTAATATGTATTGGAAAATTAACCGGTTATACGAGTACAAGCCCTGTGGTAGGTTATGGCCACTTTCATTTAATTCTTGTTTACATACGCCCTTTTCACACTACACCGCCGCGGTAAGCGGAACGCCAGCGGTAGCGGAAATGCTCTCGCTCTGATTTATCAAGCAAGCTAAAGTTAGAGCGAGAGCAGTTCGCTGGCGTTCCGCTTGCCCGAGGCGGTGTAAAAAGTGTTAGTATGGCAACAATTTCACATATCAAAAATCGAAGTCAAGTGATGACAGAGACTTTTTTACTTGCACTATTATTGCCATCATATTTTTTTTAAATGTCCTTTTCCGCACTCTACCGTTAAGGTGGCCACAACCGGATCAACGCCTATAACCGGAGATTCTAATTTGTATTAAGGTAATGATAATGATAGCTTGAGTATGTCATGCTCTCTTTAAACATTTCTACGGTGGTGTCGTGTGAGGCGGGTCGCTACGTTCCCTAAAATATGGTTGAGCGAAGCGATGGCTGGTTCATGCGTCTGCTCTTGTCTGATTGTGTTAAAATGTGTTGAGATATTTATATTTTTGTTTCAATTTTATAAATTCTATGTTATTTATGATGTTTTGAATTGAGAACGTGGCACTGCTTGATCAGAATAAATAAAAATAAGTAATGTTCTCCAATTATTGTAATTAAGTATATGAAAGCCATTATTATTATTATTTTTAATTTACTTTAAATACGCTTTATGATTATGACCCAGGTGATGCGTCTTCCAGTAACATTGTAAGTTGCGTCTTATATTAATGCACTTTTTTTTTTTTTTTTTTTTGTTTTTGCCATTGTATTTTTTATATTTATACACTTTAACATAAGTACCTGAAGTACGTCATGCTCACTCAAACGTTTCTTCGGCGGTGTCGTGTGAGGCGGGACGTTACGTTCCCTAAAATATGGTTGAGCGAAGCGATGGCTGGTTCATGCGTCATGCTCGTGAACAGGTGCCGCCAGCGGAAATCGGTCTACTTCAGTCTGCTTGTCTTAACGTTGTGCTTAGATAAATATTTTCATCTAAAATAAATTGCTATCGACCTGTATGTACGTCACAACTTGCAGTAGAGTAACCTTGTAATGCGAGAAATGTTAAATGTAAGTCCTTCCTTACGAGTTGAAAATTGTTTACGGTTAGGATAACCATAAAATGTAATATTATAATTAGTATTTTCTTTTGTGATGGAAATTGACCTTACTGATATGTTAAGCTCACTTTTCAATTTGACGACTCTGTATGAAATAAAACAGGGAGAAAAAAATAGCCCTTGACGAGTTTCTTGCCGGTTCTTCTCGTTACAAGGTCTCCCGCCGTAGGGTTTGTGAACCGATGGCGTAGCTTCTTTGACGTTCATAAGTGCTTGTAACAGCCTAGACTGAATAAATGATATTGATTTGATTTGATTTGATAAACACATGATTTTTGTATTATTGATTGAACTAAGTAAATAATCTTCAGTCGGTAGTTATAACAAGTTGTTAACCGCAACTAATTAATCTAGCAATAAAATCGTAATAGTTAGCAGTTATGTTATGGCTTAGTTAACTCTAGGCGATAACTTTTAATTAAATAAAGTCGTACTTTAGGGTTTTTAGTTGTTACTGAGAGTGCGTGAACAATGCGTTTTCAGAAATATGAAATTTTTATTTTAATACTATGTCAGGTGCGAACTTTTATTTTATTATAGTCATTGAAAAATGTGATCATGGATAAGAGTGAAATATATTTTTTCTTTCTAGGCTTTATTTGTAAATTCAGACTACGGCAGCGACTATGACGGTTAGTTTGTAAAACTTTTTATAAAAAAAATTAAAACAGTCTTCAAAAAGTTTTGGAGTCGTTTTCTTGCCTTCGCTGGCACCAACATCAGAAGTTTATTTTTTTTTATAAAAAAAAAATACTTCCCAAGTTTTTAGTTACATGTCCCGTTTACTTCCACTAAAAGACAGCTCATATACAACAATGATGTCGTCTACGTAACGACTACTTATAATACTTTTGATAGAACGATAAAACATACCTACCATATACCTACTTATATAAAAAAAATATTACAGTCGACTTGAGAACCTCCTCCTTTTTTTTAAGTCTGCTAAAAATAAATATTCATGATTACAGAAAGTGTAAATAAATATAATAACCGTAGATAACATTATTTTCTTCTAGAATTGACAACAACAGAACAAACTGAAGAAGAGGTAAAATTATTCTGTTTTTTACTACATGGATAGATTGTAATTTTTTTTTAAATATATAAATTCATAGGTTTTTTTTTCTTTTTCAGTGGCATATGGACTTTATGCCGGTGGGTATGATATGAATGAAGACAATTTGTATACTTAGTAAGTTTTTTTTTATCAAATTATTATCTTTACAGACGGGATACCTTCCAGACAGTGTATATAGGGAACTTGCCTGGTATGGAATTCTTCAAATACAGCCACTGCACCATAGTTCAAAACATAAAGTTGCTGCTCAGTTGATTTGGCAGCACACTTTGGGTCGGCCTCATGTTATTATGGAGAACCCTCCACAAGTGAGTTCCTTTTCTTTAGTACCAAAATACTTTAATTACGAAGCTCTTCATCTTGCACAGACCAGACTCGAACCCGCAACTTTTGAATTCGGCATTCCAATGGGCCAATGCTGTTTGAATATTGAGCTACAGAGACCGTTTCGTTTGGTTGTTATAAGAACTTAAACGATCAGCCAAAGGATGCGGGTTCGAATATCTCCTGAGCAAGTATAAATATAACATAAATTACAAAAACAACCATACTTAGTAACAAAGAAATTTTATATTGATGAATATCTGGTAGAAGAGAATCTTAAAAAAAAAACTTGTCTGAAAACCATTATTAACGTTCGTGAAAATCCACTTCCGCTTCCATATGAATATTCGTTTATCAAATATTTATCATTATCAAACTTTCAATATTAATCATTAAATCAATTATAACGCTATGTCCAGTCAACTCAGTCAGAAGGTAAGGTGAGCAGGCAAATACTAGCTGAAGAGGCAGCCAAGTGGTCTCGGGAACAGCGGGCCGCGCAAGAAGTCCTCATGGAGAACATCAAAAGCGGCGGCAACGGCCTCACAGTACGCACGGTTGTGAGCGCACATATGAAAACTATCTACATCATACAAAATGGTAACTATGTTGCACCAATAACTTACATTTTTAATTTCATAAATAGATTTCATTTAGCCACGTTTTTTAAAGAAAGCGATATTATTGAAGAGTGTCTGTTTCTAAAAAAGTCCTGAAAACTTTGAAAACGCAGTCAGAAAACTTATGATGAGATAGTATCTCATAAGTTTTCTGACTTTAGATAATAAAAAGTATCTAGGTGGATGCGGATGGTACCTACACTACTAATATACAGCCTATTTAAACTTCTCACATACGAGAAGGTAATTCCATTGAGCTGTCTAAAAGTCGATGATTATTTGAATGGTCATTTAATTGTTTACGAATTACACTATATACCAATTCTATGTACCGTGTTTTGATTTACAGGAAATTATTACAAGTGTCCTGAGGGATCTGAGCCAGATTTGGATGCTTACCGCGTCCAAGCTAACATGCACGAGCGGAAATGCACGTTCGGGAAGCAGTCTATACCGGTCCCCGTCGACCCTTGCATCGAAGCTGAAATGGCACCTATAGAGTACTCCTTTCACGAAGGGTGGATGTTCTGCCTCGGAAACGGTGAACGAGAAAATAATTACTTCCAGAACGGAACGTTGGACTGTGGGAATAAGACGAAGGTAAGTAAAAAAGGACAAGCGTTTGGTCAAAGATTAAGGGAGCGTCATGCGGCGAAAAAATTATACCTATACTTTACAAGAAATCGATTAATAATTCGGCATAAGTTTGTGAAAATTGGTAATTCTCCTTGTTTAAAAAAAAAACAAAGAGGATAGATGATTAATTAATTAACGCCTGTCCATCGTCCAGGGTATAATACGTTAGTTTGTCCCAGTACAATTCAGCGTAGATTTTTTTGGTTTTTTAGTTAGACGAGACGTTTCTGTTAATTGAAGGGAAGTGATCACGATATAGCGCTATGAAGGAATAAATGTTTCCCGTGAACACGATCAGCTCCTTCAAAAGCGTGACTCTACTGGAACTACTAGGAGGAACAAATTGACTATATTAAGTAATCCAATTTTAAATTAATAAGTTATTGCTTTTTTGGACAGGTATCTGTGCATGAATTTTTGCATCTTTGCGCCATCGACAATAATATTGTCATAACATTCGATTATTTTGGAGACGAACCGAGAAAAGATATGATGCACAATGCTACTCTTTGCACTTCGTGGGACCCATGCCGATTGTCGTATTTGTATCGTTTAGAGGCAAGTAAAACTAAAGAAATACTTTTTGTGAGACTCTTTTTCAGTATTTTGTGTTAATCTGGCCGATCACGCGCCCCGTTCGGGTGCCTGCCATTTAGAGCACCAATGACCAAGCGTCGCGCAATGTTCCACTAGAAGTGGTTACACTTTTGTCTTGTACACAAAATGCTTGATATATTTAATGTGACTTTATTAAAAACGTTGACTATTCTATCACAGCCACCGCCAGCTGAGATGACGCCCTCATTCCCAACTTCCACACAGAATCCTTGCGAGACCACCATTTGTCCAGAGTGTATCGAAGGTTACACGGAAGAAGGCGGTGTACAAATAAATGGTAACATAACAGGGCCCCTACCGCGCAAGTGTCGTCGGCATCAACATCGACTTCATTTGACAGATGGATGTGACACGTTGCTGCTTCTTTTTGACTCAAATGAAAACTTACCAAAGACTAAGAATAATGTGTCACATCCATCTATCAAATAGAGCCGATTTCGATGCCGACGCCACTGCTGCGGCCGCCTGGTCTTAGGGGTGATTGCGAACCCTACCCCCCGTGACCAATGGCGGCCAGGAGGGCAAGTACTAGGAGTTTTAGTTGGTAGTACCCAAGAGTCCAACATACGAATCGCCCCTGCACCAGGGGCCCTACCGCGTAAAAAACTGGGTATGGATATGGGTTTCATTTGACAGTTGAAGCTCATAAAATTACCATATATGGTCATTTAACTGTCAAATGAAGCCCATATCCATATTTTTTACGCGATAGCCCCCCTGGTGGCGAGGGATGCGTAAAATAATTTCTTCTAGTATAAAAAAAGGGGGCAGCTGCGGCTACCACTATTATTTAAGGTCTAACTATATTTATGAGCGATGGGGAGGCTCTTAGCCTTCATCATACCTGATGTTTAGTATGGATAAGGCTGTAGATGAAAGCGAGCCTCGCCAGGAATCCCCAATCACCGAGGGACTGGCTATCTTATCTCTACCTGCCGGAACACAACAATGCTGAAAACATTGTTTTTATAGCGTCATACTTAGATAAGATGGTGGTAGCTAGCCAGGTGGACTTACGAGTCCTTTTTTCTTTGAGTGTGGGGAATGCATACCGAACGGTTATGCTGGACTCACCTAGAATATCGCACCCTATCCCTCGCCGCCCCCCGACACCCCGTCGAGTCGAGCGGGAGAAGGGAGGGATCGCCGCCGCCTACCGGCCCCCCCATTCAGCCTCGAAAGGCTCAATGGAAGGCCGGGAGGGGGGGGGGGGTACCTGCCGATTGGTCTATGGGGGTCCGGGGTGGTAATCACCCCTACGATCACTCGGACCCTGTCGCGGAAGAGAGATGGCCGAGCAAGTGTGGCAATCTCCCCAGACGGTGGGAATCGCCCACCTCCTCCAATGTGATCACTTTAGAGTGGAATGAGGTGCGCATACTGCCGCCTCCTTCCACCTAACCGCCTTCGGTCTTACGAGTCCTACCACCAACTGAACCGAATACAATATGTAACCCCGCTGGGAAACGAACCCGGGATCCCTGGGTCTGATACCGCGGTGGTTGTACCACTAGACCACAGAGGCGGTATAAAGGTCAATATTTACTTATTATTCTTGATCTGAAATTGCGATAATATGTTGTCAAATGTACGTAACTTTCTACCTCCATAGGGCGTTTCAATAGTTGTTTGTTATGCAAGGCTGGAAAGTTGGTTATTTAACGGCGAGTTACCTCTATTGAAATCTGAGCGAGTGGTTCAAAGATTGAATCCTGAGCGAAGCGAGGATTTCAAAGGTACAAGACGCTAAAAACTTTTGTTTTTGTTTTCCAAGATTTTTCTTTCTGCTTATCTGCTCACACGTGTCAAAGTTAACTGTTAGCATGTATAAGGAAACTTCTAAATTCCGTGCAAATCAAGGTCAATATTGTAAACTGATATTTTGATGAATATTATTCCGCGATATCTAGATTTCAATAATGATCACATATAAAAATGCTTCATTTTCAGTTATGTCAGATGATGAAGAAGCTAAGCAAGCCTCACGTTGAAGAAAAACAAATAAAAATTGTTCTTAGTACCGATTGTCTTTTGTTTTTCGGATATACTTCTTTACCTATTAATTCCAAATGAATATTATTTATTAGTTTATAATATAGTTTGCGACTTTATAGTGCCAAAGGTAATAGATTTTCACTTGTTTATATAAAGTGTCGCTTTTGTTATACACTAATAACTAAAATTAATATAAATCTGCAACCTCACTACGGTACGGTGACACAATCCAATACCTATTCAGCTGATGTCTTTATTAGCCCGGCACCGATATATCAGTGTCTGGCCCAGCCGATGAAGAAACACATTAACATATTTAGATATTTTATCCTAATAAGCAAAATGTCGCGGTGCTGACTGTAGCACAGCTGTACGTTCGATTATTGTATTAATATACAGGGCGTCGCACTAAAATAATTTTTAACTACTTATTTTATTTTATTTAATATAATTTAACCGGTTATACAAGCCTTAGTTCAACCCCCGTTACCACTGGCGAAATATTTACAACAAAACATGTTGAAACGTATACGCCCTTTTCACACCTCCGCTGCGGAATGCGATTCGCTTCGCAGCCGTAGGCGGAACTGCTCTCGCTCTAATTTTAGCTTTTAGAAAGAGAGCAGTTCCGCCTATCACTGCGATTTTACATTGCGCAGCGGAGGTGTAAAAAGGGCGATAATGCGGCTACTTAGAAAATGCATTATTTGACAGCCCTAATATTTGAATGCATTATCGAGAGCCATTAGCCATCCTCTCACTCAGCGACCACATTATAATTTACAACATGCTTTCTTGTACATGTTTACCAATGCCCTTGATGCCCCGTTTTAACTTTCCACCCTGTTTAATAGCTGTACGTTCGATTGTTACGTTTTTTCACACCTCCGCTGCGGAACGCGGTAAAGGGCATAGTTAGATACTTGGCTGAAGGACGTAGAAGCAAGGGCCAATTCAAACAAAAAAATATGTCTGACAGCGTGACGCTGATGGTTGTCACTGTCAGTGTGTAGTGTAATGTCAATGTCAAGTAATGTAAATATTAGCACATGTCCACGTCTCTAAATTATAAAAATATTTTTATTAAAAACTATTGGACACAGTAAATCAAAATGGTTTTATTACGCACTGTTCAAGAACTTTTTGAAGCATCATGTAAAATATCCACATTGAGCTTGCCAACACTGAAAGAAAATCAGTTGCTCATAGAATACTCACAGACTCCTGAAAAATGCGTAAGTTTTACCTAAAACATTATCATTTTATTATTTACAATATATATTTGGACAAATTATACAACGCACACTTGGATTTCCATTCCATAAAAAATCTAGCGACTTGGTTGACTCATCTAATAGAGGACAAGACTGGAATGATTCATGAATGCTTTGTATGTACTTACTGGATAGTAAGTACATGCAAGGTCGGATGACCAGAACAAATTAGGCGCATGACAGTGAGAAAAAATTACAAAAACTAACTAAAAATCAATATTTTAAGAAGCGGTAATCAATCAGTTAATCACTTTAGCGCTATTATAATCAGATAATAGGAGAATTGCAGTGATAAAAGTGGGTTGCAGGTGCCAAAAGTTCAAAACAGCATTCCTGTCATGATCCTAATTGTCTTGGTCGGATAGTATTACAAACTATATTGTAATTTTACAGGGTATAACAACCGGTGATAATGGACAGCAGCCACTTTTGCCTTTTGCATCGAGCGGCTCATTTGATGCTGACATAATAGAATGTAGATGTCTTACAGCCAACAGTCCTGATTGTAAGGCAGTGTATGAAGTTACATTTGACATCAAAGTAAGTAATTATGATGCTATTACTTTATTTATAACCCAATAAATAGATAGTCTATTTCCAAAGTTAATGTTATAGTTTATTTGAAGTTTTTATTTTCACCTTTGTTTTCAGGGAAGTAATTTTACATTTAATCCCGGTGATACCATAGGTATTATACCACAGAATGAACAAATAGAGGTTGATGCTATTATCAATCACTTAGATTTAGCATCTGAAGCAGAACAGCTATATTCTCTTTCTGTACCAACGAACCAAATAGGAGGCAAAATACCACCTCATATACCATTAAAGTCTACTGTAAGACATGTCTTGACTTATTGTTGTGCTATCAGAAGTGTACTTAAAAAGGTAACTTAATCATAATCCTATTTAATATTATAAATGTGAAAGTGTTTGTTTGTCCTATCTTCACGCCCTAACTAAGCAACCAATCAACTTGATTGGCAGAGTTCGTTGAAAGGACAAAGAGTATCATAGGTGACTTTTTATCCCGATATTCCCATGCGAACAGGAACCACATGGGTGAAACCGCGGGCGGAAGCTAGGTTTTCTATAAGTATCATAAATTACTCAAAAATAGCAACTAAAACTTACTGATTTTATTTACATAACCGCATTTTATATTACAGCTCTTTCTTTTAGCTCTATCAAGATATACAAAAGATGTAGATGAAAGAAAGATGTTAGAGTATCTTTGCAGTAAAGAAGGCACCATTGCATACTCCAAATATATATTAAACCAGCAATTTTGCCTTTTAGACTTGCTTTCTGCTTTCAAGAGCTGTAAGCCACCAATACAACTGCTCTTTGCATATCTACCAAGACTGCTGCCCAGACCATACTCAATTGCAAACAGTGGTTTGAAGAATCCAAATATAATTAAAATATGTTTCTCTGTGATGGATTTGGGGCATAACCGAAAAGGGCTTGTGACTGGCTGGCTAGAAAGATTGATTAAGTATAGGAAATATTCTATTGAAGACAGGATGGAATTACTAAGTCTTAATGGATGGAGCAAAACCAAAGTGCCTATTTACTTGAGGAAAAATTTATTAGGTTTTGCACCCCCAAGAAACTTAGAGACACCCTTAATATTGATAGGACCAGGGACAGGAGTTGCCCCATTTATAGGATTTCTAGAAGAAAGGCACTATTTAATAGAAAATGCTCTTAAAGTGATACCAGGAAGTGTATGGTTATTTTTTGGATGTAGAAATCCTAAGTTAGATTTTATTTATGAAAAGGAGATCAATATATTTTTAGACAATAAAACAATTAGTGAATGCCATACATCATTCTCGAGGATTGAAAATTCTCAATCTAAATACATTCAGGTAAAGTAATAAACATGTTTGTTATTTTCTAAACTCATAGTTGTTCACCCAAAGTTGCCTAGAAAAAATTGCTTCGGTAAGGCCACCATTTATATAGTTTATTTCTTGGTTGAGATTGTTTTGCAATCAAGTATACCAAACCGTAATTTATTTCTAAAATACATATTATTCTTAGCAAATCATTATTTTATTTCTAGGATTCTTTGATGCAGAATAGTGAAGAACTTGTAAACTTAATTGATAAAGGAGCAATTATTTATGTTTGTGGGGATCTTAAAAATATGGAGCCTGAGATTAAAACGACAATTATTAATTGTTTAATGAAACATGGTGAATCTCAAGAACAAGCAGAAAATAAATTCTCCAAAATGCAGGTAGAAAAGAGATATTTGGTAGACTTTTGGAATTGAATAAAAACTGTTTTTTTTATATTTTCTTTGTTTCATTGAAGTTGAGTTGAGATAGGATAGAATATAATGTAAAGCAAACAAAATCTTCGCTTTAAGTACCTCAATTTTTATAAGTTTTAAAATTAAGATTGAAATTTAATATTCAGAGGTATCTAGTTGTTACATGAAACAGACTTGATGGGAAACAAATACTTGATTAAACTTAAAGCACGCGCTTCCTCGCGATTGCGATAGTGGCAAAGCGAATAGTGAGCTTATGTCTACACTTGGAAGGTTGCTATTCGTCTGATCGCCTCGTTATACACCTTAACAGTCGAGCAAAGTGTAAATGTATTTATTATAACTTAAAAAGAAAACACGTTAAAAGTTTACAAAAATAATTTAATAGGCAATCTCTAGTTATAAAATGTTCAAAAAGTGTCATTGGTGTATATAAACTTAAGAACTAGACGCAGCATTATTGAATACAATCGCATATTTTCGTTGTGTCATTGACAGCTATAGGCTAAAATATTCTAACAAAACTACTAAGTAGGCACTGATGGTGTAGAAAATAAATGCCCATTATTTTGTAACAAAGAAATAAAGATACAATAATCACCTACATTTTAAGTGTAAAATATTAAATTTAGAACAGATTTAAATTTAAAAGAAATAATACGAACCCTATACTGCATTAATTAATACTAAATAATCGTAGATTGTACTCAACTGTACCTAATCAGCTGTTTCAATTCGCCTGCACAAATTATAAAAAATGGGTAACTTATTTTAGAAATAATAAAATTGAATGCTTACTTTAATTGAAAATGCTATCATGGAATTATGAAATCATCATATTTGAATACTTATAAAGGAAAAACTTATTATTATACTATATAATCATTGATTTTCCACTTCGTTCAAATATAAAATAAAAACTAAATAAAATGATAAACAAAAAAATGCTTGCGGTAAGCTAAGTTCACTTAGCGTGAGTTGTCGAACATTATTCGCGATAAGGTCTCAAGTCATTGTGACAACAAAGGACGAGTCCACGACTGTAATTAAAGATAATTGGAATAATCGTCACTCTCGGCGTAACGTCCATCTGACCTCAAACGAAATTAATTACATTCTACCATCGTTTGGTACACACACAGTACTAAATGTTCAGTTCTACTTAAACGGACTAGTAAGTATATTTTTGTTTCCTGTTTCCTAAGCGTCGGTTTCAGGCTTAGATATTTGCACAATGTTTGAATCACTTATATTATAAATATATTATGGCCTCGATATTTTGGTATTTCTGTCGGTGCAATCCAATCTTATAACTATGAAGCTTAGCGTACACGCACGAATGATTTTTAGTTTGTAAAAATAATACACAACATATGAAATTATATATGTTGAATGCAGACGTTTCAATTAACGGGCTAGCGTTCCAATTAAATGGCTGATTACTGCGACATAACATGCACCAAAATCGATTTCGCACCATTGAAATGATAGCAAGTAATAAAATATTGATAAATCTACAATTTACTTGGAATAAGATTATTTTACTCAAAATACGTCGAGGATTGAATGTTTCGGTACCATCAGACTACAAGATGCTTATATATCAATAATAATAACCAAAATACGGCTTAACTAAAATCTTTTGATAAAAAATAATAAACAATTATTCGCGCAACTGTACCAGTGTTACCTACATAGGCACTCATTACAATACATATTGGAATTACAGCAAGCATCAATGAAAACAATCGCTAAAAAGAACTCTATTAATACCTACTCTGAAATCAGATTTCTATTTTAATACTTTGCAAAGGGAATATATATTATACATTCGTAGTCGGTTTCAGAAATAGCTTGCCACTTTAGTTCGCACTATACCAAGATTATAATAATCATGGCAATGCTTTCATGAATAATTTGACTAAAGAACTTGTGTTCAGCTATTTTTGAGGCCGACTTTGTATATTTGCAATCTTTCCCAAAATAAACGAATGTACATTATATTTCACCCTGTAGTTGATAAAAATAGACTACTTCTGTACAGTCAACAGCACAACATCCTTTGCATTTGCACTACGAAAACCGCCGCTGTTACAAGCAACATAAGGGCGCTCTCAAGATATACTGAGTATCACATAAAAATAGCATTGTAAAATGCAAAATTAAAAAGTTATAATTATACTGAGTCTGTTTATGATTTTTGAATGACTGCATTTTTCAATGTTATTTTTATACTTATGGTAAATTTTAAATAGAACAATATTGGGAAAATCAACTCGGCCACAAGTGAATTCTCAGATGGGACTCGAACCCACGACCTTTGGGAATCCGCCGCAAAGAAGCCGGAAAGAGCAGTGGGCCGGATTCCCAAAGGTCGTGGGTTCAAGTTCGGGTTCTCCAATGTTTTTCTATTTAAAATTATCAAAACAGAGTCTGATCTGCTGTCGTGTGTACAAATTGGTCAACATCATAAAAAGTTATTAAATACAAATGTATTTTTTTGCAATTATTAATTTGAACCTTAAAGAGTAGGATATTCAGTTCAAAATCGATTGAGTTAATTTGATAAGGAAATTTTGTCGATTGAAAATAAAATGTAGATAAGTTAAATATTGAAATCTATAGTATATTGTATAGGAGGTGTTAGGTATCAGTACTAATTTATTAATTTTATTGCCTAGTGCTATAATATGTAATACATATTAGGTAGATAAACAGTCTTATTATCTTGTATATAAGATTCTAGAAAAGCAAAGGTAGCAGAATCGTGTTATAATTTTAAGTCGAGAGGAATGTGATTACAACAAGAATCATCGCGTGTTGAGTAAAGTATCTCAGGTATTAAGAAATAAAAAGGTAATTTAAAATTGTCATTAAAAAATAACACCAAGTTTGATAAAGACTAGTTTAAAATAATTATTTATATACATTTTTGGTAAATACTTAGTTTGACTTACTTAATCATGTTTTATTATATGATGTAAAGTAAAGACTTCCATTTTAATGCATTTTTTACAAATTCCAATCAAAGTACCATACATATAGCAATATAAATGCAATAACAATAAAAGTATGATTACTTGTTTACAACTAATTCCTTCATGGACAGATTTCTTTAAGTAACCAAAGTAAATTTTATATTCATACCTAATTTGATTTTAACATTAGGTATTACAAGTTTTACATAATTACATATTTTCACGTCATAAGATACACAGTGTGATGTCTAAAATCATTTTTGTATCAGTAGCAGATATGATATCTGTGCGAGCATGGTGATAAGACAAAAACTATTCGCCCTGTGTCTATTTTTGAATAAATATCTTCTGATTCTTGCAATGGATTATATTAAGCTTATAGCTAAGCATCTTAACACTTATTATATTAGAGCCTATTTTCCTATTATAATTAGGCCCTTACCTTGCCCTGTTTCACCTTATTTTGTATTCTAATTTAACAGGATTTTTTTCCAAATAACATTTGTAGGTCAACCTCTTAAGCGAACTATTTATAATATCCACAATATTGGCACCTCTTACTCTCATACAAAATTGCAAATGGCTATTAAAGAGAAAAAATGTATAAAAATGGGAATGGAAGAGTTACAACTGTAATATACTCAGTCTGTGAAATTTTTCTGAAGAATTTTTTGTGCAGCCTTAATCAATGGAGTGAGAGTTCTCAACTCCATGGCGCATTCAAGGAACGGATGGGCCAGAAGTTCGTCTGCTGTGGCCCGTAGGTCTACATCAACTTGAAGGCACTTGTCAAGAAAGTCTTGGAATTGAGGAGACAGAGACTCCCACCGCGGTATTTTCGGGCGACCAACGGCCGCGATCAAATACAATGCCCTGAGCGGAGTTTCCTTCATGTATGGAGGTTCTCCTTCAATCATTTCAATAGCCATAATACCAAGAGACCAGACATCAACCTTCTTACCATACTGCTTTCTCGTGACCACTTCTGGTGCCATCCAATATGGCGTACCGACCATCGTCTGTCGCTTCTCATCACCGACTATGTTGGCACAAAAGCCGAAATCTGTTACTTTTACAGTACCATCCATACCTAATAGTACATTGTCAGATTTGATATCTCTGTGTATGGTACCTTTGGAGTGCAGAAAGGCTATTGCTTGTAATGTTTCACGGCAAACTGCTGCTATTTGACCTTCTTTCATCACAACTTCAGTCACCACATCCGTCAGAGATCCACCATCAAGTAATTCCATTGCCACCCATAAGTGGTCATAGCTCAGGAATGAATCCAGGAAATTGACCAAGTTCTTATGGTTGAAATCTTTCAGCACATTAATTTCATTGAGAATGAGATCCTTCTTTGATTGTTTTGTCAAGTCAATATCCTTGATGGCAACCCTGGAATTGTCTTTATTGTCTATAGCGATGAACACAACACCTGTAACAAAATAAAATTATAGTTTTTCATATTGATTACAATAGGTATATAAAACAAAAGAAAAAAGTGATCTTATTACTGAATGTCTTAAAAGCTGCATGATAATAACGTATGAATTCAAGTTCTATCTAAGACACAATAAATAAAAAGATCTTATCTTTATTCAAATATTGTTAACAATTAAGTACTATTGAATCATCAAAATCACCCATTCAATACTTGTTTTTACTGACACAGACACAGTATTATAATATAAAAAGAAAACGATCAGTATTTCATTATAAGAATTAGGAAAAAAGATTACAATTACATCTATTAAATCAATGACCACCAAACAATTATCTTGGTTACATCAAATCTCATAACTTAGTGATAACTAGTTTAGCACACAAGACTAAAATCGTAAAATACATTGACCTTAGCACATTAACATTGAGCAAACAATTAAAGATGAAAGAAATCTTAAAACTACTCATCAATCAATTTATTATAAAGTAACTAGCAGCCGCCCGCGGTTTCACCCGCGTGGTTCCTGTTCCCTTGGGAATATTGGGATAAATTATAACCTATGAGTTATTCCAGGCTATCTTCTATCTTTGTGCCAAAGAACATCCAAATCGGTTCATAGTTTTTGTGTGAAAGAGTAACAAATAAACTGACATACTTTCGCATTTATAATATTAATACATGTTGATTTAAGAATTCTTACAACCAATGATATGTCACTTGTGTTATGAGACAGAAAACAAGCAAATGTACCAAAAAATTAGGTTACAAATTAGAATAAAGTTGAAAAACATTTTTAAAGTCTTTCGGCTGCCATCAATATCAAAGGATTATTACATACATTTGTATGAGTATGTACTGCACATTTAAAATAAATTTGATAAGTGATAACTTACCGGAGGCCCCAGCACCAAGTTGTTTGATTCTATCAAATCTCACATACGGGTCATCTTTATTGCAAATCCTTCTCAACTCTTCATATATTTCCTCATCAGTCAATGTAGCATTTATCATTTCCTTCTTCCTAAGTATTGGGCTCTCATCACCATCTTCGCCAATAAGAGTCAGGTCTTCGACAACAGCAGAAAGGTCCATAACTGCATCTTTTTTCTTAAGACTATGTTTCGTTGGCACTGCAGGCATGGTTTGTCTCTGAGCAAAGGGTTCCACTGACCCAACATCTTCCTCACTGCTCTGACCGATTGATAAATCTGAGTCTTGACTCTGATGAGCATTTTTATGGTCTAACAGCTTTTCTATCTCCAAGTCTTCCCTATTAATTTCTTCCTGTGTTACTATCGGTTTGAAAGGTTCATCTTGCGCTTTCTCCTTCTTGATGAAGTACATATGCAGTTTGACTGCTTGAATAGCAGCGTCAAGGTTCTCATTTTGCTCTGCGGCTGTAATTTGTGCGTTGAGTAATCTCTGCCAGGAAGCGGGCAGACCCTCTAACATTCCTGTTTCCGTATTCTTACTGACATGTATGTGTTGCTTAACGTTAGTGGGCATGCCAATTTCAGTAACTCGCTCATCCTTGTTTTGATCTCTCTTCTTGGAGAATAGTTTACCGAATACACCACGACCCGTGCGACTACTCATTGTGATTATTTACCTGTACCCTTTAAGCTTTGAACTTTTAAGCCATTTCACAATCACACACACACGACCAACTATGCTACATATCTTGTACCAAACTTGTAAATAGTAGTGGAACCTGAATTGAAATCAAGATAGGAGGGGCATAGAAATTTATCAGGGACGGAACACCAAGGCAAGGGACAGGACGGGAGACACTTTTATCATCTGTCAAATTCCACTTGTCACGTCAAATAAAAAAAAAATATGATTACGTTCCTTTATAGGAAACTATAAACAACGATTAAGGAAAGATTGATAAATTGGAAGGAAACGTGCTATTATTTTTTTATTTGCTTCTGCTATGGGTTTATTTCAGAAGCAGCTAATTATTGATTATGTGCTTATTGGTGACATTAGAAATAAGTTTTTTAATAGATATTCTGCCACTAGATTATTTACGTAAACTGGAACATGTCGTTGGTTTAGCAGTGTGTTGGTAATTCTGCGCTTATTGAGTTTCTTTTGGTTGGTATTAAGGTTAATAGGATTTTTTGGATGAATCATACTAAAATACATCTTTAGTAAATATCTAGTATCTATAACAGGCACTAAGTATTTCAGCTCAGAATCTGAAATAGGCTATTTTAATCAAAAATATTGTCAGATTCAGTTTAGTCTTGATTGGGAAATTAGTTTAAAAAAACGAGAGGTTTTATTTGCCAATTATAAGAGCCGAGTTTACCAATACCGTCTGATTAAAATAACCGACCGATTAGCACTAAACATCATTTAAATATTATTAAATTTCAGCAGTTTGTTTAAAGTTTAAAGGGGCAGAACGATGTTTTAAATCACGTTTATCTAATCGGCAGTTGGTCTTTAATGGCTTGTTGTAATTGTTATCGATGTTAAGATCTGTATAGATAGATAGATGGATATTTTAAAAGGCTCTTTCATATGAAAATATTGTTGTTTGTATTAAAAATTCCTAGATAGGTATTTAAACTTTTTAAATGGCCAACCTAGGTACTTTCTGCTTGAACTGCAAAATAAAAGATTAATCTTTGCCAGCACATTTTTCGTAGGAGTTTCCTTGCCTCACTTATAAATTTAGTCATTATACAATAAACACACATACACACATGAACAATGCCTAGGGAGTTATAACTTATAACACAAAATATAATATTATTGACTCTAAGCACATCTTAAATTTCTTTCCGCACTTATAATTGAATGAAATAAAACAAACTTTTCCGGACTAAGTATTTAGTGCACTTTTAATTATCTGAATAGGATATTATTTGGTGCTATAACTTTTCGGTTTTTTATATGGATTTTTGGTTTCCCGACGTTTCACGGTCACGAGTTGACTAGCTAGGCCCTGTTTCACGAAATTTATTAGACCAATAATATTAGTCCATCAACCAAAAATTTCAAAAGGAAGGATGCGCCCATCTGTGGGCCTACCATGAGTTTTTCTTTCCGTTTGTAAACGGGATATATTTTGTATGAGAATCTGTAGTTCTGCTACTGCCCACTAGAGGCGCTGTACAGATCGCATACAAAATGTCTCCCGTTTACGGTACAGTAAACGGAACGAAAACGCATGGTAGGCCCACTGATCATTTGACATAAAACTGTTTCTGTACCGTTTGCGACCTTCGGTACTAAGGTTTTAATGTACTATCGTGGCCTAGATACTGTTTATTGAATCCAGAATTTACTTAGGACCTGAAAATGAAAGATTCTTTGCGTTGAAAACCATTTGGCGTCTATATCCGAATGACATTTTGAAATTGTACAACGTTCGAGGAGAGAGGGATAGGAACAATGTATTCCTTATTACCTTTAATGCGTTAACACGTTATACAGTCGGCAACAACATTCCTAGCGAAACTTCTACCACCAAGAGGTAACCAGGTTTCGCGTAAATTATAAAGTAAGGCCTGGGGTCCAGCGTGGAGAAGCCGAAAGGGCTCACCGCGAAACAACAACAACGTAAAGTAATGTTTACAGGATATTGAAAGTGGGTGCTTTTATTGTAAGTTCATTAGAGTTTTCTAATCGGCCACTTACACGAATTATTTTATCGTCATCGATAAACATGTTTAATTTACTTAGATTATATATAATATGCGAACCATTTAGTAATAGCGGATACTCGGTAGGAAAACTTTTCATTCGAGACAAACGAATTAAAGATTTTTCTGACGCATCTAACTCATACACACTAATAACGCCCATCCGCCTGGCCTGTTATTCTTGTTTCTCTAACATTGTGTATGAAGCGCAACACAAATGCTACAGTACCTACGCCTTATACGATTAAACTGCAAAAACCACTTAAATGGGAAGAGTGTTGCGTTGCGTCAGGTGAGTCATGACTTATGAAAGATGATAATATAGCCGGTTTTATTTCGGGGAGGTCCTCATCGGTTTCCATTACAGGGAGGTCATCGAGTGACAAGCTAGGTCTATGTAAAAAATCAGGACCCTCCCACCATGAAAAGGAAGAGGAAATTTCTTCGAAACTACAACCGCGCGAGGCTAAATCATCAGGGTTATCGTCAGTACGAACGTGACGCCAAACAACACCGTTTGTCAGTTCGTGAATTTCAGATGTCCATCCGAACCAACCAGTTCGCGGTCGACCTGAACCGCCTATAAGAAGCTTAGGAAAAGTCCTCAACCACCCACCAGTCTTGACCCTTCAGGTCACTTTCCCCCGCCCTCTTATACGACTGAAGTACCCTACTGAGAATATCTCCTTTTGGGAATCAGTTGTTTTTGCTTTTTCGATTTCGGAAGGCCTCCTCTCTAGGAGCCTGTCACTATTCACTAAGATTCCGGCCGGTCTCCCTCCTGGGAGTCGGACGTATTGTTGTTTTTGTTAAACTTTAGAACAACAATTATTTTCTTAAATCTATTTTTTTCGTAGTGTGTTCACAAGAACAACAAAGCTTCAAGCATTTTTTCTTTCATTTAACATTGGTCGGTAAAATTGATTTAAAATACTTGTTTGCCGGTGTGTTAGATAAACTCCTCTTTCATCTGTATTGTCTATCGTATATTGCTTTTTTTATTAATTACAAATTCCTGAAGATCAAATTACGCCTAAATTAGCAAAATCAAATGAGCCCGCTATGATGCACAGTGGGCTGGTGCTGGTATGGCAACAGAAATATGGCTAAGTGGCTATACAAGACACACAAGTCTAATAATATAGATCAAAAGTCTATATTTTACCTCCATGTGTTGTCTCTGGATTTATTTAAGAACTCAAATATAGTATTTGTCTGATTCCGATAACGACATTACTCGCGTTCCGAGACTCCGATATTCATGCCCTATTCGGAACGCATTAAATGAAATTTTTTATTATTATTATTATTTAAGGATCTAGGGGCTTTGCAGCCCTGTTGAGGGCTGTAGTCACTGCGACCTAAGAGATCTATTGTAACTCGCCACCTATTTATAGTACCTCTTTTAGCCCGGTTTCTTCAAGAAAGTCAAGAATCTTCCTAGCTTTTAGAGATTTTAGTTCCACTGGGTCGATAATGTGTCGACCCAGGTGAATACTGCGTTTGTGCACAAATGGCCCGCAGTCACACAGAAGGTGCTTTGGTGTCTCCCTCTCCTGTTTACAGTAGCGGCAAATATCAGTATCACTCAACTTCATGTGAAATTGGTGCCTGTTTAATTTGCAGTGTCCGGTTAAGGCTCTGACAATCGCACAGATGTTCGTCCTGCTGAGCTCTAAAAGTTCTGAAGTTCGCTTTAGCGAGTATCCTTCTATAAGGGACTTGGCGTGCAGTAATCCCGGTTGGTTAAGCCAGTATTTTTTTGCTTCGTCAAGAAGGTTGTCCTTAAGCAGTTGCATGGCCTGGTTCTTTGAGATGCCACAGAAAGGTTCTGGGCCCATCTGTAGTCCCTGAGCCCCCTTCCTTGCAAGTTCATCAGCTTTTTCATTGCCAACGACTCCCGAATGACCTGGTACCCATTTCAGAATAACTTTATTCCTTTGACCCAGTTCATTTAATTTATTGACGCAGTCTTTCACCAGTTTCGAATTTATGGTATTCGAGTTTATGGCGTTAAGCGCTGCTTGACTATCTGAGAAAATAAAGATTGATTGGTTTGTGTAGTTTCGTTGACGGTTGACTTCCGCACATTCTATAATGGCGTAAACCTCCGCTTGGAATATTGTGGCGTGTTTGCCTAGATTCAAACTTTTACTGACTCTGGGACTCACGCCGAATATTCCACATCCTACATTTTCACCCATTTTGGAGCCGTCTGTAAACCAAACCAGACTTCCAGCCTTGCAGGAATAGTGATCCTCAGAACACTTTTCTCTGCTTGGTATTTCCACCGAGTAATTTCTGGTGAAATTGCACAGTGGGAGCATGACATCCGTCGTCATCGATAGCAGATCGAGCTCAAGCATAGATTCCTGTAAAGATCTCAGTGCTTGAGAATGCCATTTGGTCTTGCCAGTGTTGCGTATTCTGTGCATACCCGCTTTCGCCTCCTTTGCAATAAATAGGTGAAGGGGCGGTAGGTTTAGCAGGGCATTTAATGCAGCTCCTGGGGTGGTAGACATGGCACCCGTTGCCATAAGGCATGCTAATCTCTGCACGCTATTGAGCTTGTTTATAATTGTCGCTTGGGTAGCTTTTTTCCACAAAACTACGCAGACGTACGTTATCGTCGGCCTGACTATAGCGGTGTACAGCCATAGAGCGATTTTGGGGTTTAAACCCCATTTCGTCCCTGCTAAGCGATAACAAATCCCTAAGGCTATTTTAGCCTTTTGGATCACATTACTGATGTGCGAATTCCAAGTCAGTGTTTGGTCGAAAGTAACGCCCAAATATTTGACTTCTTTGGAAAATGGAATGGGAGTCCCGCTTAAAGTGGGCGTTATAAGTTTTCCTAACTTGCGCTTCCTCGTAAATGGGACTATTGTGGTTTTGCTAGGGTTTACTGACATATTATTCTCTGCGCACCATTTGCTGATGATGTTTAGAGATTTTTGGAGTAAGCATGATACAGTGCTCTGACAGGGGCCGACAACGCAAGCCACCACGTCGTCTGCATAGCCCTGTATGTCTAAATCTTTATTCGAGGCTTCGACCAGCAACTGGTCAATAACTAGCGACCACAGTAGGGGTGATAGTACGCCTCCTTGAGGGCAGCCTTTAGTTATCTTAAAGCCTTTTGTGGTTCCGTGTAAACTTACACTGATAGTTCTATTGAGAAGCATAGATTCGATCCAACGGGTGTTGTTTCGTCAATTCCTTTAGCCCTCATTCCTCTGGAGAGAGCGTGAATAGTGACGTTATCGAATGCTCCTTCAATGTCAAGGAAAGCACAGAGAGCTATTTGCTTGTCCTCCAGAGCCCTTTCTATCCTGTCTGTGAGTTCAAGCAGGGCGGTCTCAGTGGATTTTCCTTTTTGATAAGCGTGTTGCTTTGAGTGCAGAGGACGTGCCCGAAGAGGCCCATCTCTAATACATTCATCGATGACCTTTTCCATACTTTTTAGTAGGAAAGAGGTGAGGCTTATTGGCCTAAAGGACTTTGGTTGTGAGTAGTCCCTCTTGCCAGCCTTCGGGATGAAACGGACTTTGACCTTAGTCCACTTTTCTGGTATGTATCCCCATGCGTAGCTCGCTCTAAAGATTTTAATTAGGGTGGGGATGAGTATATCCTTCCCTTGCTGTAGAAGAGCTGGAAAGATATCATCCTCACCTGCAGATTTAATAGGCTTAAAAGAGTCAATTGCCCATTCAATGCTGTTTGGCCTGAAGTTCCTCGCTGCCCTTCTCCAGTCTTCATTGGTGGGTCTGGAGAGGCGTTTGTGGGTAACATTCAGTCCATTAGTCTCTGATGTTAGCACCGATCCCGGGAAGTGTGTAGACGCCAGGAGATCTAGGGTCTCTTCCGCTGTTTTGGTGAAAGTACCATCTGGTTTCTTTAGAAGACCCAGTTGGTTGGTAGGCGATTTGGCTAAGACTTTATGGATTCTAGCTCCTTGTGGGACCTTGGTGATCTCCTCGCAGAATTTCCTCCATGAAAGTCTTTTCGCCTTCCGTAGTTCTTTATTGTATTCAGTTAAGGCTTTGAGATACCGACTCCACTGATTCGTGGATTTAGCCTTATTGAATAGTCTACGCGATTCTTCTCTCAGGACATCGAGCTTTTTATTCCACCATGATACTCTTTTGTCCCTGACAGTTCTTAGAGGGCAGCTCTCTTCATAAGAGGCTGTAATGGCTTCGGTAACTTGATCTACAGCGTATTCTAGAGTTTCAATCGAACGTATGTGTTTAGGTATGTTCTGTAGCTTCTCTTGGAGCTTTTGTCTGTATAAGTCCCAGTCAGTAGCTTTAGCATCCCTAAAGGTAATGGTTTCATACATGTTAGATGTATTAAGTTCAAATCTGATAAGTCGATGATCAGACATAGATGTCTCATCACTTACGTGCCAGTCGTTAATTAACCTAGAAAGATTATTAGTAGCGAGAGTAACATCAAGAACCTCCCGCCTGGTTTTAGTCACGAAGGTCGGTTTACAGCCCTTGTTGACTATTTGCAGGCGATTGGTTAGAATAAAATCATGAAGCAGCTCACCTCTCTCGTTGATGTCAGTGCTGCCCCAGTTGGTGTGGTGGGCGTTAGCGTCACATCCAATCAAAAGATCGGCGTTGTGTTCGTTTGCGTATTCGACCACTTTCGCCAGTTCTTCAGATGGGTTGTTTTTTGCGCCGTCCAGATATGCAGAGCATACGATGAGGCGTCCGCTTCCGCTCTTGACTTGAACAAAGGCCGCCATCTTGTCATCGTTGCATAGCCCTGGTATACACAAGAAGTCAATATTATTCTTGAAAAGGATACATGCTCTTGGCTTGACTCCACCGATGTGGTGAACCACCTTACCTGCAGAGCCGAGTCCAGACACCGTGTTGCTATTAGCCAGCCACGGCTCCTGGATTAGAGCGATGTGAATGTTCTTTTCTGTGAAGAGGTTTTCCAGAACCGCCGTAGCGGCTCTGGCGTGGTGCAAGTTTATTTGTACCACGTGTGTGTTAGTGTTATGCTGTGTTCGGGTAATTGTGTAGTGTGTGCTTTGTGTGAGTTTATTAATGTGTTTTTTGTGTAGTGTAATTTAATTTAAGAGGCGTTTTTAGAACCACCTTGCCTTAGGACTTTAGAGTCCGTTTTAGGCCCGGTAGTTCTCGCCCCTTCAGATCGATTGGGGCCTTTAGCCCCTTTCGGTGGTGGTGCTCCGCGAGGGCGGTTCCTTATGCCCTGGTCCCTGGCCTTAGGAGGAGCGTTTTTGCTCTTCGCCGTGACCCCGGATCCCAGGACTTTCGGTCCCGCTTTTGGAGGGAAGTGTGAAGTGGACAGCTTAAGTCCCGATGAACTTGGTTCCGCCCTTTGCGTCACATTCGCAGACTCTGACGTATTTTCGCCCCGGATGCGAATGTGAACCGACTTAAATCCGAGCCCCGGCCTGAAGTCCAGCTTACGGAGGTCCTCTATGGACGCATCGTCGATTGAAAGGGCGACGGTGAAACCTTCCCTTTCGCTCTTCGTGCGTAGGACCTTCCATAAGTCGGTACTTAGGGCGTTTTGCTTCTGCAGGAGACTTAGGGCGTCCTTAACAGATTTGGCCTCGGATATTGGTATGAAGAGAATACCAACCTTTGCTTTTGGCAGATCTTTTTCGCTTAAGAGCGAGAGTTCCGCCTCCGGCCAGGGTTTGATATTCCCTATATGCTTTACAAGCCACTGCTGACTGAAATCGTTTTTGAGAACAATTTGCAGCCAGCCCGGCTTGAAAGTGCAACTTGCAAATTGCGGGCCTTTCTTAGCAGGGTCGTCGAGAACCGCCCTAAGGATAGCATCCTTGACTAGGCCCAATTGTTCATCCGACATTGGTTCCTTATTACGGATCCCTACGCGGATGAACATAAGAGCGTCCTTAAAAGTCTTCGACTTGTCCGCATTCGAAGGTCCGGCTACCGGCTCCTGTGATGCAGACGGCTCGACGCGGGTCGTTTGTTGCGCCCCTGCCACCGAGTCATCACCCACCCGTGAAGACTTTTTGGCTTGGTCCTTTGGAGACTCATCCTCAGACCGAGTCCGCTTAATCGGCCTCCTGTCAGAAGGTAACCCTTCCAAAGAACCATTCCCGTGGGCGTGCGTTTTGTTCGTCACGAGACGCTCAATGCAGAGTTTGTATGCCTCACTGGGCTCCATACCTCTTGCCTTGAGTCGCTTCAGACGTCTACGCGCCGCTCCTGGAAGCTTGATTTTGGTTACTCCCGAGTTCGCGTTTGTCACTGGCTGTGCGTTTGAGTCCTCCTTAGCTGGACTCTCGCCCTTATTGCCAGACATTGGCTGTGGGAGGATTGGTTCGTCGTCCAAGGGGACTTGGGAGTCGCCCTCGGACTCGAGTAAAAGTTCCGACAAGTCGGGAAGAGAAGCAGTTGGACTGCTTAATGGTTCCGGGCGTTCAATATCGTCCGGAGAGAGAAGATTATTTTCTATTATATTGTTCGGTTCCATGCAGGTCCCACGAGTAGCAAGGGAATTAACAAGTCCACCCGAGCAGAGCCCCGCTTGCCCGGGTAAGGCAAATTACTACTCCAGGATTACCATCTCACTGGAGAGCCACCGTCTAAGACCAAGCACCCCCTTGGCCACGCATCCCTCGGCACGGTTCGACTGACACCTTGGATTGGGGAGGTAGGAGAGGAAGGGAGTTAAGAAGGGAAATAGGTTAGAGGAGGGGATGTTGGAGGTTTGGAGCATGGGAAAGCGGGTAAGGGAATCTCCCGTCGTTTTGGAGTTAACTGACGGGATAGCGCCATTGACTTTAGCTACTCGGATCACAGGGCAGATAGTACTGTGCGATGCCTGTTAAAGATCCGTGCATTACCGGGATGTACGGCGTGGACGTACCAATGGCACTTGGCGGTAGACATGCTCTGCCCATCATCGCACGCCTGGGCACATATCAGCCGCCCTCCATCCCATTAAATGACATATTATTAAGTATTAAATTTAAAAAGTACTTTACTGCGCTAGGCCGCAAAATACGATTTTCCACGCAGACATTGACTGACAAAACCTTCTTTTCGAGCGTGTGAGGTGAGAAATTATTTACCTCAATAGGGCCGATTTTACTCAAGACGAATGAGCGATAGAGAATGCTACGATGCATAAGATTACCTAGGTCCTAATCCCAAAGGCAATAACAGGCATTCTAAAACAATTAAGTTTTACACGTACATAAGTAAGTAGGTATACCTAGTATTGATCTAACGAATTAGATTCTGTTCTGCTTCAGTCCAATGAACTACACATTAACGTTGATCCAATTATAAGGGTAACCGCAAACTATCATTCGTGTTAAGTAATTTATCTCTTCATATGCAATGCACCACTTTATCTCGGTTGTTTGTCTAGTGCATACATCTGTTTAATCTCACCTGGGATATTTTCAAAAATGTTCTAGCGCTTTTTACAACCTTATTTTCAGGGCACACAGTTGAAAATTATTTGTACCAAGTGGCTGCACAAATAAGAAAGTAGTGAACGCACGTTACTATACTCGTATTTGATGTTTATTTCTCCTTTAGAAGATTCTACCGTAAAGTGTTAGCTTTAACGGTACAATATAAATAATCTTTAAGTACATGAAAGTAAAAGTATTTTTTAAATATCGCGGCGTGTTGTTGATAAATACAAATCTCTGGGCTGTTTGTGTAGCTTTCCAACTACTGAAAAGTTCGATGAGAAATTGAAACTCGATCGGAAGTATCGATAGTTTTTAACCGACTTCAAAAAAGGAGGACGTTCTTAAGTGGCCTGTTTTTTTTATGTATGTTTTAATATAACGTCGTCCCTTGTCGACCGATTTTTTTTATCTGAAAGAACATAGTTCACATGTGGTCCCATATATTTTTTACGAAGATCTGGCTAGTAGTTTTTTCATAATCCTGAAAAATATAATTTACGTTTTGGTAAAAGATGAAATCATAGTTGTGTATGGGCTGATTTTTAGTGTAAATAACGGCACATGATGTAACAAAAAATTGAGAAAATAAAAGACTGTTTATAGAAAAGAGGAAGTCGGTGCCAGCCAAGGCATTCCACATTACATTTCTATTCGCTACATTTTTATTTTTTACCTCACACGCTCTGAAAAGGAGGTTTTGTCAATCAGTTTAGGCGTAGAAAATTGCGCTTTTTGCGGCCTAGCGCGGCAAAGTACTTTTTTAATTTAATACCTAAAAATATGTCATAATGCGTTCCAAATCGCACTATTGACTTTTTTGTTAAATTTGATTCTTATTTTAAATAGTTTTAAATTACTGTTTTACTGTTTTTTTTATAACAAATTGTTTAATCCTATTGTTATTGTTTTAATGTTTCAATGAACTAAAATAATATAATAAAAACCAAAACGGAGTATTATAATAAATTTTAAGGTATTTAAAATAAGAATAAAATGTAACAAAAAGTCAATAGTGCGATTCGGAACGCATTATGACATATTTTTAGGCATTAAATTAAAAAAGTACTTTGCCGCGCTAGGCCGCAAAAAGCGATTTTCTACGCCTAAACTGATTGACAAAACCTTTTCAGAGCGTGTGAGGTGAAAATAACTATTTCTTGCCTTGGCTGGTACCGACTCCAAAAGTTTTTTTTAAACTTTTTATGAAGGTTTCTTTTATACTTATATTTTTTTTTTGTTTGAGTGCTTTTATAATGCTAAAAATTTTATATTTTACTAACGTGTTTTACCAAGGACTATAGGAGGTAAGACGATCCAGCATTAAGCAGGTAGCAGATTCCACTCACACCATAATAAGTCAAAGTCAAGGGCGAAATGTGCTTTCGAATCGTACATTTTTTTTGCCTACCACATTTGCACCCACATTTACAAAGGGACATGTTGTTGCCAAACACAAATCTACATCATGAAATATAAGAGGCAAATTTTCTCAGACTCCGTTATTAGAATACTTTCCTTTTATACATTTATAATAATTATGTTTTTATGATCAATGATGTCGATGGCTTACCTACTTTATTAGTTCGTTAGTTAGTTCAAAAAAGCATTAACTATATTCCAAAACAACGAACAGAATAATTATTTGTAAACAAAACTGCGAATTTTCGCAAGTTTTCCACAATTAGGTACTTACTTAAAGTTTCAGTTTCAGGAACGAGAACCACCATGCAGAAACCACGAGCCGCCAATAGTTTCTAAAAAATTAAAATAGAAACAATAGGTATCGAAACTCTGCTTAGATCTGTAATACCAGTCAAAATGGTTGGTATTTCTGTCTATCATAATTCAAATTGAATAATAGTCGGTCCACCCACTTTTGCAGATCATTTATCAATATAGTTAGATTAATTACATAAGATATAAAAGTTTATTTGTATAACACCAACAACCGCGTAGTACAGATAGCTATAACAACATAAACAATAACTTATGATAAATTTTAAATAGAAAAATATTGGAAAAAAATAACTCGGCCACAAGTGAATTCTCATATGGAACACAAACCCACGACCTTTGGAAATCCGGACCAAGAGCATTGGACCGGATTTCCAAAGGTCTGTTTTTTTCCAATCTTTTTCTATTTAAAATTTATCATAAGTATAAAAATAGCATTGAAAAGTTCAAAAATTAAAAAATCATAACATAAACAATAACGTTTGCTCTAAACTTTTGCTAATTCGTAACTTTTTCTAGAATTTTGGTATATGATACAGGTATCTATTAAGACTAGTTCTGCGAGATTGTTGGTGTTTTGTAAATAACCCTAGGGCTGATTGTCTAACGGAAACTCGGTTCAATGGTGTTGCAAACATCGACGCTGTTGTCATGACTAAATGTCACATAAGCTGTCAAATTGTATTGAAAATAATTTGGGAAATCTCCGCTGTTTCAGTCGTCGATATTTAAGGATGTTTGCTTACGCCCGAAATTAATAACCTATCTGTAGAAATAGATTGGGCTATCTGAGATTGTTGCCTAAGATACTGGGTTCGTTGCCTACCAACCGTCGTTATTTTGGTCATATTAACAAAAATATCCTAGGCAATTATCTTAGATAGCCCTATCCATATCTACAGATAGGTTATTAATTTCGGGCGTTAGAGAATAACCTATCTGATAGGTTATTCTGTAAGCAAACATCCTTCATATTGCCGGCTGCAACAGCGGAGACCGCTCCATTTTCAATACTATTTGACAGCTGATGTGTCGTTCAGTCATGACAACAGCGTTGATGTTTGCTTAGGGAATAACCCCTCTGTATCCGTTTCTTTCGCCGTTGTTGTGGCTGTCATACAGTATGAAAATTTGACAGTACCTAATGACAAGACGAAACTGAAACTGAACCGCGTTCCCGTTAGCGTGATATGTAGGTTCGTACAACGTCGTTTTTCAAGTGGTACGCCTTTGCGAAAAGTTATTGAATCGATAACCGTTGTTTCGAATGACGGATTTGCGAACACGCATTTGCGAAAATACTTTGAAGTGGTACGCCCGTTTGCAAATTCATTGAATCGAATTCTTTTATTGTGATTGAAATTTTTTCGCGACAGCGTACTTCGCAAAGACGTTGTTCGAACCTAAGTATAAATCACACCCGATATAATCAGCCTACCTGTGTATGCATTGATTTGCGGTTGACTGCGCGCCAACCATCAAAAAGCAATGATTGCATTTACACAATAATGTTAATGGGTATAAAATTAATTTCATCATACAACCGTTAAAAACTGGAGATTATAAAATTGAAATAACAGATTTGCTTGTATTTGTTTTGTCGACTTTTCGGCGATACTATGGGTAGACGACCAGGGGCTAATTGTCTAATTTTAAATCTATCGCAATCCCTTTCAATTCGTAATTTGAAAGATATTCAGGCCGTCACTATTTGGCATTTGAAAGAGATTGTGATCGGGACGCGTTTTAAAAGATATGGAATAAACGAATTTGGACTGTCTAAGCAATATGACAGACGAAAATATCACAATCACATTACCTCTGAAAGGGATTGTGATAGATTTTAAATTAGACAATTAGGGGGCTGGTTTCGCACACTAAGCTTCGGTCACTTTCATTCTTGCTTTCATTGTAATCCTTATTGGCTTTATAATAGAAGCGAAAATTTTCGAATTTCTATCGAAAGTTTACTTAATATCGATATTTTTTTCGGGTATCGTGTGTTATCGACCATCGACCATCCATCGCTACAGCATGGATAGTAAACAATTCTTTCTCTGGCGCGTTATTTTTAGGTTAATAGCTTTAGAATTCGCTCATCGCTTAGTTGTACCAATGAAACGTTGCCGGCTTATGCGCATGAGCACCAAGAAAGGAGGATGACTAAAAAAAGGAATTCTGTACGCTGTCCAAGCGTTTATTTGCACACCAAGCATAAATGCTAATGTAACATAAGGACATTTTACAGTGTCTATTGAGTGTCCAGAACCGGGTCAGTGACCAGAACCGGGGCTTCTGCCCTACTATCGAATTTTGTAGATGTACAAAGTAGTGCAAAGGTGACATTGACGTTTCCCTTTTTTGCTCTACCTACGTACTGTCCAATAAAAAAGTGATCCCGAAAAATTTATCTTGTTTCTTTTTCGAGAACGGAATCCTAAACAGTTATACTTTCTAAATATTGAATTTAGAAATGATTTAGTTGCTGTTATTGCGATAACTGTAACCATTCGAAGAAAACAAGCTGTCAAGCGAAGCTACCTAGAGATTTTTGGCCTCTACTAATTAAAGCAAAAACGGAACTACCAACTTATCAAGTTTAATACTACTTAATTATACATGCAGTTCTAATATCTCTTATTCATATCTCTAAGTAGTTCAAATTTTGCTGTGTCAACGAAAGTAATCACTATTACGGCCAGTGCTATTAGAAAACTTTTCTAAAATAATTTGTATACAATACTGTGTTTGTAAGAAAACACTTTTCAACGTATGGTTGGTATAGCGTAATGTAGACGATGTAAAGCAGAATTTTTTCGTGGTAGAAGGTTCATGTGTGGTCACGGTTTAGTGCTCTGCTGAATACGAAGCAGTTGATAAAGAGATTTGCCAATTTTAGTTGAATCTAAACGCAAATAAAAGAATTTGCTATTTTACTTCAAATTATGTAAGTATCGTTTACCTATCTCTGCTTAGGAGGTATTCGAGTACGCTACCTTTGTTATGTAAAACATATTGACAACTGTTTGACGACTTGTTTGGCGCAGGGGTACGTAAGTATACCCTCCTGCGCCAGAGGTCCCGGGCATGAACAAGTCAATTTGTCTTGGTCTTTTTGTTTAATATGTAAACTATTTACATAACATACTATATAAATATGTTATCTACTATCCATAATCCTCAACACAAGTTCTTAACGAAACAAGCGGTCGCCCACGACTTTGTTTGCGTGGATGTGGACACAGACGTGTGGATCAAAGTAACGTAACCTACTCTTTAATTTATAACATCAGCTATTTGCCAGTGAAAGGTTTCTAGGCAAGCTCGCTCCATCTTAATTCAGAATGAGGCCAAGAATAAGCCTATTCAATGTAAAAAAAGAAAGCCCAGAGAAAAGCCTAGAGAAACAGACCAACAAAAAATTCAGAACTTGGTGTTTTGCCATCGCATTAACTTTTATGATGTACATTTGTTGAATTGAAAAGATGTTATTTTGGCAATTCAATTTCATTTATTTGTTAAAGTTACATAAAACACAAATCTGCCAAGGAAAGATCTATACTTATTACTTATTTAATATCAGCTTTATAGCGAAATACATAAAAAATATGGAGACGAGAGTCGCATGCGATATAACGCCTACGATATAACGATATAATTTTGGATCGCTAATCAAAACCAACAGTGGATATTCATAACAGTTAACTTGCTGTTAAACTGTTTTTTTTTTCAATAATGATAACATATTTTATTACTTCACTCTCGCATGACGCGTGCGCGAGCGTCACTCCGACAGCTGGGCGGTCGCCGCCCACTGAAATCAGTCTCGACGTCTACTCCGCGCGGTCCGCCTGCCGTTTGCCGCGACAAACATACTAACCCCCCGCCAAAAACTAACCCCAAAATCGTATTACGTGAAAATAGCGCGAATTCGGTTTTGTTTTTTTTATTTGTTTTTCTTTTTTGCGGGAAACGGCGTTACGCTTTCATTGAGTTCCGAATTCAAAAGTTTCGGTTTGTGTTTCGGTGATAAGGTGACAATATTTTGGAGGATTGAAGGATTAAACAGGATTCTTGCTGCGTAAGGTTATTTTTTTATTGTATTACAATTTTTCAACTTTTGTTTTGGTAAAAGAGCTTTTTTTTTAAAGGTTTGAGAGGAGTTTTTATGCTAACAGAATTAAAGGAAAAAAAGCTTTCTTAAAATAAAGTTACACGTAGTTAAAGGTTCTATAGAAATATTGTTATTATCGGAATTTACTAGCTAAAATTTACTCTATTGAAGGTTTATCAAAAACTACTTAATACGCATATGGTAGAATAGAGATAAGTAAGTATCACGATTCTCTGCATCAAGTTTGCAAGCTCCATAGAGGCATGGCCGGCAGGAGTAAACGCACTTCAGAATGCGTGCATTGCGTTCCGTTACGGTTACAGAAAAAAAACCAAAAAAAATACTGGCTCATCCTCTTAATTACAAATTGAATTGGTGATCGGAATTTATTTTCAATGGATTATTTATTTTCTTGCAATCGTAGTGCAAAAGTAGAGTGTAATACACGGGCGCTAAAAACCTATTATAACTCGGTTTCTATTTACTAACTAAAATAACTCGATACAATAAGACATTTTAAGCCCTCGTATAACAATCTTCTATTATTACCTTCTTTGGGCAACATTGCGTGACTGAAAACTTAGGGTAGCGACCCTTACGAGTTTTCAATTCGTCAACTAATCTTTAGCTGTTAATGAAACTATATACACTTAAACTGTATTAGAATAAAGTCTATATTGCTTCAGCAGTGTTTGGAAAATGGTAACGTAAACAGTTTTATTATGATTGTATCGATTCGATTGTTTCATAAAGAATGGTGGTTTGCTGATCAAAATCTAAAAGTTCGATAGCTTCCTGTTTGAATTTTCATTGAATCATATATTTTTGTGTTGTATATTTTAAATGAATTACGTATGTAAGTTAAATTAACAAGATTTTCATGTCAAAAAATCAACTCGACCACAAGTGAAGTCACAGATCTGAGAACTCACTTGTGGTCGAGTTGATTTTGTCCAATTTTTCTATTTAAAATTTAAGTCTTAAAACAGCATTGAGATTAAGATTTAATCTCAATGATTAAATCAATGATTCTGATCTCAATGATTTAATCTCAAAGATTTAATTGGTTCATTTGTAGCGTTTCTGTATAAAAAAAATGGGTGTGAACGCAAATTAAGAACTCGATATGATAAATAGCAGGTATATTACCTTTCAAAACTACTTTTCATAATGGTGGAAAACAATTTGCATTGCAAAGCAGAACAATTATATTCAAATCCGTTTCTCCTTGATAAAGATAAGATATTGGACGTGCATAGTTGCCACTGTTACAGCATCACAAGACGCAACCACCGCACGGTTGGGTCTTGCGTGACTGTCTATGAATGAGCAATAATACCTACTCTATGGAATTTACTATGATATGTCATAGGTACTAACTGTACATACTACAAGAAATGCTAAATGCTCTACAAAAAGGTGGTATTGTATAAATAAATGTTATTGGTGGTATTGCATTGTATATTCACTTTCTTAATTAATGGCGTGCTCGCGTTACGCGAATTTTGCCAATGTCAAGTACAAATATTTTGTAAATATAGAAATTGTACGGTAGATTGAGTTAAAAATGGAGCCTCACAACACGTGTTATTACGAAAAGAACTCGGATGAAACTCCTATTTTTTTCCTTCTAAGGAAAAATCCGAAATGTGTTAAAAGAGGATTCAAGCTGTAAGGTGGCCGTTATTCGGTGAGCATAAATGTTTATTCATTTATGTTTATGTCAGTATTTTTGGTACAGTATATTATATTTCGAAATCAATTTGTGAATAAATAGTTTTTATCGATTTTAGAAATAAATATTGTTATCGTGTCTTTTTAATTTCTTCGATATTTTTACAACAATCTCAAAATAAGTGAAAATTAAGAATAAAACATTTGTATGTAAAAACCACTCAACTATTAGTATTTAATACGTTAATATTTAATGACAATCATGTCGTCTAAATATAACAAAAAATATATACGAAAATTTAAATGTTACGACCTTAGTGAAAGCTACTTCAGAACATTATGACTAATT
This sequence comes from Chrysoteuchia culmella, assembly GCA_910589605.1. NCBI lineage: Eukaryota > Metazoa > Arthropoda > Insecta > Lepidoptera > Crambidae > Chrysoteuchia > Chrysoteuchia culmella. Next base: position 19,115,828 of record OU342653.1, read on the forward strand.
TTATTATTCTTTCTTCACTTGAAATAGCAAGAGACATCCATAGACAGACATAATGTATGCATTGTAAAAGTAATTTTAGTTGGTGCAATAAGTCGTCTGGAATGACTTGTAGAGTAGAGTAGCATTACTTAATATTGTAAAAGTAATATTTTTATTTGAATTATGTGATTTTTTTAATATTTTATTGAAAAAAAATCACATAATTCCCATATGATATAAGTATAAAATAGATTCACCACATGTGTTATTATTATGGATCACGAACTAAGTACCTAACGACCTGCCTCTAGTAGGTTATAAAATTAATAATAAATACCTAGTTACTGTCGTATTCAAATGTAAGCACTTCTGCTGTGACTAAAATTATATGAATATCTAATATTACATTAGCGCTTTTTCAGCACATGTGTTAGCGATGTTTTTTCAAAGTACTTAGTATGTTTCTCACTCGCAGTAATCTATTAGTGCCTGTATTAGTACTTAACTTGGTCGTAATGACAGAAAAACATAGAAAGAAGAAAATACGTTAATATTTATTAAATAACATTACCTTTATCCTTCGATGTGAAAACTAATGGTTACTGTAAATACATAGTAACTGTACTGTCTGCGTTTTATTATGCATGATGTTCATAGGAAAGTTGTTATTCTTCAATATAATTATATTGAATTTATTAAAAATGTCAGAAAGTTTTGTGGAATACTGATATTTTTAGGGTTCCGTACTAAAATGGTAAAAAATAACCCTTATGGTGCGACTCAGTCTGTCTGTCTGTCACAGATGGATATATCAAAAACTACTAATGCTATCAACTTGAAAGGAGATCATTCAGGCTCCATGTATTTTTGGGCCCATTTCCAAAAGAGCCGGCCAACAAAAACAACTTTGTACTTATGGTAAGAACTGGGCGTTTGGAGCAATAGTTGATATGGCACGAAAGTTGTAGGATTACGCTAATACACGGTATACAAGTTCAAAGATTCGTCAATTTTCATACATCTACTTATGGTTTTTTGAAAGTGTACAGAAACGTGATCTGAAGCATTTTTATGATGCAGTGAGGTAAATTTTTGTTCGAATAACACATCAAACAATATCCCTGCAAGAAATATAAAAATTATGCATTTAGCATTTTTAGAAATTAAGAAATGTATTTACCATAGTACCATTTTTTTCGTTGGCTGGCACTTTTGGAAGAGGCCCAAAAATAATGATCTCCTTTGGAATTGTTTTAGATGAGGTGCTCAACTATTTTGCAAATAAGAGATAAATGAAAAAATATATACTTTTTTTTTGCTACAAGGACTGAAAGGGGGTCTTAAAAATTCAAAGTGGGGCTGCTAGAGCATGTGGGGTATCATATGAAAGAGCGCTGCTTGCACATTCTCAAACATGTTTTCCTTTTTTAGGCCGCATGGTATTCGACTTTTGTTGAAAATTTAAAAAACAAAAACCATCCCTCCCTTATCTCCGAAGTTTAAATGAAGTAAAATCTTAAATTCTTAAATCTATGCGATAGAAGATTATGTAAAGATTTCAGGAAAAATAAAACAATGTCTCGTCAGACTAGTTGCTTTTCTAGTATGTTTTCTTGTTTAATATTTATCACACAAAGTGATTTTATGCTTATTTGCTTTTGGTACACTGACCTCAACCCATGTCGATGTACGGGGACAATATAATGATGGTACGGTACCCTCGGTGCGCGAGCCCGACTCGCTCTTGACCGGTTTTTCCTTTTTTATGTTATCTGCATTACACTGTGCGTGCAGTTCATTATTCTTATTATCTATTTGATAGAGATTTTAGTATGTGGTTATCTGTATTTCCACCAAGGCTGGTGTAGCAATAATTAAGAAACTATTATTGTAAAATATTAACCGTTGATAAAGCATTTAATTTTTTATAAAATGTAATAGGTAAGAACTGATTTTATAAACCTACGACTAGGCAAAAAAGAAAAGTTATATCCTCAGACTTATTAGAAAAAGAGTAAATAAAAAACAAGACTTGCAACGAATATTCGGCCACTATTCGGTATTCGGCCGAACACCGAATACTTAAGTATCTATGTATTGCTGTAGTGAAATAATTGGTAAAAATTCAAGAAAAAATATTGTTTTATTTTATAATAATGTTTTATTGACCATAATCTTTTATTATTTAATGTATTTTTAGGTATGACTTACACAATATACCATTCGTTGCAAGCCTAAAAAAATGACCTTTGATAAATATTAAACAAGAAAATATACTAGAAAAAAGCAACTAGTCTCATGTCTGACGGGATTCGAACCCGCATCCTTGGGAATCCTTGGTCTTATAAGGCAAACTTCATCTAGCCTCATGTGATTACTTACAGCCAGTTTGCGGCGAGTTTTATAATTAGTATTTCCCATACATAAGACGGGGTTTTGCAAGAGTTTAGTATTAACACTCATTGCTGTAATCAAGATCGCAAGATTAATAGTGGGAAAATACTCGAGGGAAGATGAGGTGCGATTTGTAGCGACGTAACTATGTATAAATCAAGTAGAATCCTTTTCTTGGTGGTTCTTTAAAGTTAGATTAATAATAAATTATGATCTTAGAGTGGCTTTTGAGCTTTTGTTACGATTTTCTTCTTTATAATTACTCGTACTATCGGTTTTTGCAATTAAAGCAAAAGTAACAAAACTTTGAAAAGTAATTGTTAGAATTTTGATATAGGGACAGATTGGAAAATTTACAGAGGACCCATTTCCCATATCGTTGTCCCAAAAGGGAGAGAAAATAAAGAATGAAACAATGAGATACCCGTTATATTTTTTTGCTGTTTTTGTTATAATTCAGGCACAGTTGCCAAATTTATTTGAAACAAAGTTTAAACTATGCCGCTCTTCACATTAAAAAAGAAATCCAACCACTAAAACGACAAGGCTTCAAAGCTCATACATATTTTTTGTCACGAACCATTGCACAGCCCGTCGGATATGGGTAATTATCCGCGGTTCCAACCCATGGTACTAGCGGACTTATGGCTCCTTGGCAGTTGGCACTCATCCCGGTCAGACTGAAGGCCAACGCAAATAACGAGACCACATTATAATTGGTGGGTATGTTAAACGATCACACTGTAAAATTTTATGAGTTCTCTGAAAGTTCTGAAACACACAAACCGTATTTTTTTATTACCATTGAAACTTCAGGGGTAAAATTTTATCCATTAAAACGTGCTATGTGTACCTAGCCTACCATTGGTCCAGATTCTTAAGAAAACATTCCAAATTAAAAAAAAACGGACAAGTGCGAGTCGGACTCGCCCACCGAGGGTTCCGCACAAATTTGTAGGTAGCAGTCAAAGTCAAAGTCCAAGATTTTTATTCGAATAGACTTATAGATAAGTACTTTCGAATAGTCCAACAATTTTTTTTTCCTTACCAGCCATTCAGGACATCTTTTAACTGATAATAAGAACAGCCGCAAGAAACTTATCAGCTTTAACAGAAACAACAACATTTCCAATGGAACATGTTGTTGCCAAACACAAATTTACAATTTTGAAATATATTTAATTTAATATAAGAGGAAAATTTTCTCATATTCAATTATTAGAATATTTTCCTCTTATCTAATTTAATTTAATTTCGCAATTGCGAAGGGTCCATATATACCGACTCCCATCGGCTTTCCTTTTAGAAATCCTATCCCACTGATCCGCCATACAGTTGAGAGAACTTTTGGAGAAATGTTGGGTCCGGCTTACCTTTGCCATATTTTGACCCCTTTGCCACTGGTACCTGGGTACATAATATTATAAATAGTTCAGGAATTTAGTCTCGCAGTTTTTTCAGCAGTTTCCCGAAATTCGGTTTCCAAAACTTAAGACTAAATTTTTTTATGATTTAATTACACATGTCTAGTATTCAGATTTTTTTCTGTACTAAAAGACGACACTACTTGCCAAATTTCATAGTTCTAGGTCAACGAAAAGTATCCTATGAATTTTGATTCCCTTGAGAGTGTCGAAATATACGTTTTTGCGGCATAAATGGCCTTACCTTTTTTAACGTTAATTTTGAAGTTTGTTTTTTTCACAGCTTAAAGAGATTGTTAACGTGAATATATGGTTTTAATTTCAATTCGATACCTTTACGCGTTCTCGAGATAACAAGGACAGACGGACAAGAAAGTGATACTATAAGGGTTCCTTTTTATTTCTTAGAGGTTCGGAACCCTAAAAAGTGCCTAAATCTTTTTTTAGTTACATTTTTAATCATATTATTTTTGTTGTTTTTATGTGTCGCTTTTTACTAAATTAAAAGTTACGAAAAATCTACATAAAAACAATTCACCTAATTTACCAGCAGAAGTCGACTGTCGAGAGTACGACTTGGATTAACAAAGCACCGTACTCATACGTTTGGCTATATAAAAAAGAAAACAATTAATAAGTCTTACATTAAATGAAAAATCTATAAAAATAAGTAACTCAATAGGCTTTAAATGGTCTATTGCAGACAATTAATTTTTGAATAATTATTATAATATATGATTTTAATAAGTAGAAAAATACTAGAACTAATCGACTTGGCTCAATTATTCTCATGCCGGAATAATTTGTAAGTCTTGTTATGTAAGTTTACATTCCGTTTTTAGTATAAACAAATGTTGTATTGAATAGGCCCTGCCCTCTAAATAAAGATTAATATTACGTAATATAGTCTCGTGTTAGAACAGCTCATTCTACTGTTTCGAATAATATGCGAAACTGAAAGAAATAATTAATGAAACGCCGGAATGGCACACGAGCGTTACGTCAGTGCCGGAGTGGGCGGGCGGCGAGGTGAAGGACTCCGTTATTGTCGTGTTTTCATTCAAATACACACGCATTTATAAATGGAATTTATAATAAACTTGCAATACAACGTAAATAAATATAGAAATTTATAGATGTTTAAAAAATAAAAAAAGCTTATTTATATATATGAAACGTTTCCCATGATAGTAAAATTTATTTCTCCGTCACTTGGTTACGACTTTCGAAAAATGTTATTACAATCGGAAAAAATATGGGACGTTAATAACGTCCAATAAATATAAACACGAGAGTCATTAATGTTGTAAGTTATTACTTATTAGATAAATAATGAGAACAGGTGAAAGCACACACAAACAGTGTTAACCGCTTTTGTGTTCTACTGGTAAACTGGGAACCATCACATCTAGACTTCTAGAGGTTCGCGGATTTGATACCCGAAGGTGTTCATGTTGTATTCGGGTCGGTTGGTGGTGAGACTTGTTCTGAGCTGCTATCGCCTGGTAATAGCTACCGCCAACTTTTCTAAGTCTGCCGCCATGAGTGTTCCGGCAGTTAAAAGATAAGATAGCTAGTTTCTCACTGGTTCAGGATTCCGGTGAAGCACGATCCCGCCTTCAGCTTTGTAATTTAAACGTTGTATAGTTATACAAATAAAAATGACAACGGGTTGCACTCTGGGAGTGCCGGCAGAAGTGAAAACCGCTTAAACGAAAATAACGATCAAAATCAACTATATCTTGACCACAACTTCATAAAAAGTTGATGAAAACGGAGACCAACTTCATTTGGCAGGTAAATCCATTAAAACTGACCTGGCATCAATATGAAAGTTGGTAGTAATAAGAAGTCTTTATATCATGATGTTTCAAGTGTGAGACTTTATGTAATTTGAAATAGGTCAACGGTAAATGGTCTTACGAAATTTCGATCAAGGTCACGAATGTCCTGACGCAACTTTAACATTTTTTACCAATCCCAAACATTTTAAACTGTGATGTGCACAACGCCGCTAAAGAAGTTTTCACTTCAAAAATAACATGTTGGCTTTGAGAGCGCTTTTATTGTGTACAGTTGCGAGCAAATACATGTATACACTTTACAACCCTATCGTATTGACGCACACGGAAAAAAACCTCTCTCTGTGCGCAAATGTCATTCATAATTGTAATGAGACAAGGTTGCTTAGTATTTTTATGTCATTGCACGTGACTTTTAACCGCCTCTGTGGTCTAGTGGTACAACCACCGGTATCAGACCCAGGGGTCCCGGGTTCGATTCCAGCGGGGCTACATATTGTATTCGGTTTTGTTGGTGGTAGGACTTGTTGTAAGTCCGCCTGGCTAGCTACCACCATCTTATCTAAGCCTGCCGCCATAACAACAATGTTTTCAGCATTGTTGTGTTCCCGCAGTTTGAGATAAGATAGCCAGTTCCTCAGTGGCTGAGGATTCCGGGAGAGGCTCGATTCCATCTTCAGCCTTATCAATACTTAACATCAGGTATGATGAAGGCTAAGAGTATCACCGTCGTTGATAAAAACGTACGTAAAGAAAGGCTATTTGTCACAGTGAAACTGTAAAGCATTATGTGCTGTTAACTGTACATTTTTCAAATGGGGTTTGTTGACTTATAGCTGCCAGTCGTCACCCCAACAAAAGCCGGTGTTGCTAGGCGATGGGATGCAAACATATACCTGTAACACCGCTCAATGAGAACTGTTTCCCTGTAAAATATGTAGAATTCAAATCGATCAACGCCTTGGTTTCTGGAGCATGACATCAAAAGTTATAATTTGTTCTTGCAACCGCAAACTTTTAATTACTATCTGGGAACTCTTGAATACAATAACTTTTCTTGCAACGAAATTAAAGGGCTGGCTGGCGTATTCATAGCATACTTAACTATATTGATATAGGTCTGTGACAGAGCCCAATTCTCGTGCAATCGGAAAAGTTCACATTAGTTCAAGTTTTTTAAAAACGTTTTTACGAACGTGAATTTTCTTCGATTGCATGAGGACAGCTGTTTCCTTTTTGAAAACAGTATTCATAAATATAATTATCATAATAAATTTTTTATCATCATAATAATCATCATCACCACTTTATAATACCGTGGTACTGAGTTTTTCTCTTTGAATATTAACATATTTGATTATATTGTTAGCATTGGAAATAATATGGTTCACTTACAAAAAGTCTATTTAGCAATATTTTTTTACTTACATTAAGTGCCGGTTTCACCCTCGACTGATAAGTGTCGGATAGTTTATCTGGCAAATGTAGTGAAACCGGGTGGCGTCTTGCTGCTCTATGGAGTATAATTTGAAATTTAATCAGCTAGGTATACTTCTTTCAATATCCTTGATGAAGATGTTTAATACTTAATTTAAGTCATATTAAGGTAAATTAATTTAAATATTCAAGTCATATTAAGCTTTGCACTTTACATTACCTGCTATCATATTTATCTCTGACACGTCCTAAGTTGGCTGGAAGAGATCTCTTTTAGAGATATGTCCACCTTTGCCCACATATTATAAAACATTTCTTTTAATGTATTTTTATGTGCAATAAAGCATATAATAAAATAATACTTACAGTAAGCTAAATCACCAAACTTGTTAACGTCAATAAATATTAAAACCCTAATAATTAGCCCAGGGCCCTTATTCACTATGACCACTTAGCGATTCCTTGCTCAAACCACGTCAATGTCGTACTTGGTTTTGACATTTTTAAAAGTCGTTTTCTCCATGATACTCCCAAATTATAAAATTATTGTACAAGTACATGAAAGTCACAAGTTGTAAAATTATGAAACGAGTGAAATAACTTTAAAATTTGTAAATGTCATAGAGAAAACGAATTTTGAAAATGTCGAAACCAAATACGACATTCGCGTGGTTTGAGCAAGGAATCGGTAAGTGGTCATAGTGAATACAGGCCCTGAGACGGTTACCTCACGTGACGCCCGTTAACGTCATCCAGTACGATAGAATACTTATAATCTGTAACCACTAACCAGTTAAGTGGAGTGACTGGTGAGTTTAATGCAACTCACTTGATGGTGAAAGTCTTTTAGCTAAACGATGGTCTAGCACAGGTATTATGAAGATAAATTACCGTGGTGGTAGATGACAGAGGCTCTTGATATGAATTTAATATTCTTGTAAAGTTTAACCTATAATAAGGTAAACAGAAATACAAGGTAGCATCTTTCCGATTAGTCGATCTCATCATTTATGTTTGGTTGTCTTTAGGAAAGTTGGTAAGTACAGTGAACGTACGTTTTTCAGCACATTATTATAATTGTATTTTCACATATTTGTACCGATGTTCAAATGTTCAAAGCACAAGAGCTATTGCGTAATTGGATTAATTTTGTTTTTTTATTTATTTATTTATTTAATTGAAATAAAACAACTTTTACGGATATCAAACGCGCTTTAATTCACGAACTAAGTTGTATCGTGGACATGGTCAATATGGTCATCCCGTGACCACGGCAGCTGAAAAGGTGCCGAAACGTCGGGAAAATCAAAAAACCCCTAAAAACCTAAAAATACGGACAATTACAACTTAGTTCGTGAAATATAGCGCGTTTGATAACCGTAAAAGTTGTTTTATTTTAATGAACAGTGCGCGCCAAAACATAAGATGTACGTATTATTTATTTAAATTAAACATTTAATTGGATAACATATTGCAGTCCAAATTTATAAAAGCATGAGATGTTTCACATTTACCAACTGCCAGCACTATTTAAAATGAACGTCCGCAATTGTGCTAGTCAGCGCACACCGAACCAATCATGAACGCCGTCTGTGTCAGCTTACGTTACAACATTAGGAGAAATGTAAGGGTATAATTAGCATCCTTAACTATTGTATAAAAATAAATAATGAGTTGAAAAACATTAACGTCATAGGGTTTTTGGAAAAATATTTTTATTACGACTCAGTCGCATCCAATTCTAAGAAGAAAATACAACTTTTTAATCGAACTTCGTAGGAAAATTTTAAAATGTTTCTTTTTTTATTAACAACATTATCAACTCCTGTCAAATGTTGATAGTATGTCAGAGGAGGTGTGACTTAGTCGAATAAGTATTACCAGATGCATTAAATCACCCAAGTTGGCATATTTTTGAAGAGAAAACTTCTTTAGCGGAATTTTTGGGATGGGTAAAAAATTTTAAAGTCGCGTCAGGACATGTGAAGGACAGGATCGAAAATTCGTAAAAGTTCGTAGAGGAAGTAATATCCCCCTTTCTTTTTACCGCGCGGCGAAAATGTATGCCTGCTCCTGCTGTTTCGTTTAAGCGGTTTTCACTTCTGCCGACACTATCGGATTGTAACCCGTTGTTTTTTTTTTGGAATTTGTATCAAATGTACAACATTAGAGCTTGGTCCACGATTGGGTATTTTACATTAAGAGCGGACAGTGGCGAGTCAATTTGACACTTGACAGTGGATCCATATAAAATCGGTTGCTGTCTTTTGTTTCACTGTCCAGGCGCTCGCCACTCGCCACTGAACTTGACCCGTGTAAATCGGGAATTAAAGACGGCACTCGAACCCGCAAACTTTGGATTTCTGGCCCACTTATTATTTGAAGTTTTGAATTTTCATTAACATTGTATAAAATCATACTGGATGAAATCACCTACTTCCCTTGTGCCGTCTATATGCAAATTGGAGATTTAAAATGTTCAATCAAAAGATGAAAATGTTGATAACACAACCTCTCGCGTTCTCGCGTACAAGCACATAAATGAAAACAAAAAGGCTATTTTCGTAACTTCAATTTATTAGTTGCTAATTTTAAATGTTTATTTTAAAATATTACATTTTTTCCTGAAAATATAGAGATACTCACGACGCTCCTGAAACTTTATACAACCAGCAGCCAGCAATGTCTAATTTTAAAATCTATCGGAATCCCAATTTGTCATTTGAAAGGTATTTACGCGCTTTGCGCCACAACTATTTGACATGTGATAGGGATTGTGATCGGTCCACGTTTTGAAAGGTATTGAATGAACGTTGTAGAACCTTCTATCAAAATAAAGTGACACGAGAAAATATCTTTCAAATTTTTGGAGTAGTGTCAAATGAAATGTCATCTTAATGTCATTCAAAACATGATTCGTTCCTCAAGCGATTGCAACTCCCAAGTAACACAATTCCATAAATCGCTATCACAATTTCACCTTTGAAAGAGATTGCGATAGATTTTAAAATTAGACAATTAGGGGGCATGTTTGTCATACAAAGACGATTCATGAATCAGGGCCGGGGCCGGCAGTACAGTATAGTCACAGATATTTTTGTTCTAGCGGATTAAATGCTGTGTCTAAATCTCACTCTGTATTTATAGATGCATCTGATGCATACAACGTCATCGGCGGTTCAGCACGTAGCATTGTTATTTTTCAACATGGCATTCATGGTGTACTTTTCTGGTATACCTGCAACACCTGGTTCTTGTGGTAACGAAACGGCCAACCCGCAATTATAACTAAGGTGTACAGTTTGTGTAGTTAGTTGAAGTCAGAAGTTCAGCTCAGAGCCGATAACTTTTTGAGAGTGTGAGCCTTATGGGATCGTCTTTGCTGCCCAATCCTAAAAATGTTTTTGGTGGGATTGTTCTTTTACAACATGTCATTCTTCTTGTAAGTAATGATGGTAATAAAATTTATATCACCACATAATAAAAGCTTCGCGAAATTTTCTACAATAAACCAGCTTGTACGGAAAGATTGATGGAACTAAGGAGGTGCGTAAGTCAGGAAGGAAAAAAAGAAAATTAGAAAAACATTAAGATAATATTAGACTTTTCAACCCAATAAAAACTGAAACTTAAGTTATGACATTTTGAAATTTGTATGGTTATATTGGAGAATGTTCATATAGATTACGAGTGGCTGTTAGTAACCTACATATATAAGACATTATATAGAAACTACATGTCTTTAAAGTTCAAACTATTGCTTAACACTTTTATCAACCTTGATTGTTGGTCGTATGGATCTTCTTTGCTTCGTATTTATAAAAATATTAACGAAAGCGCCAGCGAGCTTTTAATGTTCAGTATCTCAGTATTTTTAACGGCATTGGTGATAGCTACGTGCGAACTTTAATGTGTTTATGTTGTTGGAACCGTTACAAATAGCATCTGGCAGATCTCGTAAAATTGGTTCCATTCGTAAATGGGTTCACTCATCCCTTAATTTATCATTTACATCACCAGGGATTAGTCAGTCTATAGTTAAATCTCACCACGCCATCATATAATGTATGAATGTTGTACATACTGTTGCTTTTAGTGATCTTTGTGACGCTATGAGATAAATATTGTAAAAATATTCAACGTCCAATGTAAATCACTAAGGGTTTCATAAAATATAAAATCGTTGACAAGTTTCGTCGATATCTTTGGAATTTTTAAGCCCTGGGTTAGACCGTTGAGCCACAATCTCAGTAAATATGTGTTAAAGAAATGTGTGTTTAATTTTGTTGCTTTATTTCTATTTTTGTACTGCGATTGCGAAAAGTAATGGGTCAGGGCCCCTACCGCGCTAGTGTCGACGGCATCGATATCGACTTCATTTGACAGATGGATGTGACATATTGCTCTTAGTCTTTGGTAAGTTTTCATTTGTGTCTAAAAGAAGCAGCAATGTGTCACATCCATCTGTCAAATGAAGCCGATTTCTATGACGACGCTACTTGCGCGGTAGGGGCCCTGATCCAGTTTGAGTAGAAGCTACTCGGTTGTTTTTTTCTAATATAAAATAAATAATCTGAATTACAATCATCCTCCTATCGATAGGTCCTCTATCATTTACTTTATACTTGTTTAAATAATAATGAAAAAGTACACTTTACCAAAGCATATTATTTGAGGAGCCCGTGGCGCAGTGGTTCGCGCGCTCGGCCTGCGATTGTTGAGGTAAGCAACTTTCGCAATGGTCGGTCACGGGATGGGTGACCAAAAATTTACTATAACGAACTCCTTCGTGCTTCGGTACGCACGTTAAGCCGTTGATCCCGGCTGCGTTTGCAGTCGTTAAAACCCACCAATCCGCGTTGGGCCCGCGTGGTGGGTCATGGCCCGTTCTCCTTATCCATCCATAAGGAAGGCCAGTGCCACAGCAGTGGGGTCATTAAAAATAGCTGATGACGATACTTTACCAAATAGAAATGGATCCCAGAATTTACCTACCTATCTAAAGATCTATAGCATTTCATAGGTATCTCCCTAACGATCACAATCACACACATTAAACATGTGAAATTCTTCGTACTTATAAAAAAAGCGTTTAATCTAATATAAGTACTATTACATTGTCTGCGATTTAACCTATGATACTGTCGTGTCAATGAAGCCATGTATAGTGATATCCTGCGCTATCCAGGTCAGCGCTTCATCTGGATCCTCCTACGCTAAATGAATAAATTAGTCTAATAAATAAGTCTACCTACGGTGTGCACGCGCAGAATACGTATGTTAGTTGCTCTGTACAGGTATCTCGATTGTAAGAGACTCATTTTCATTATGTTACGATTTTTTTAAAATTATTATACATATAGAAGAAATCGACGACTAATATACAAGCTTTAAACGAGTTGTCAAATAAAAAAAAACATATGAAACACAATGTTCTCAACTTGTGAACTACATTGGGCCGGATTCCCAAGGATGCGGTTTCGAACCCCGTCAGCTTTTTTTTGTATATTTTCTTGTTTAATATTTATCATGACGCACTCGTTTATTGGACTTTTGGGTAAAAAGAATAGGTCGGAAAAATAAAATCTCGGAACCAAAAAACCTTCATTTAATAATTTAAACTGTACTAAAACTTTCTTCATTCCCTTTCTAATTTCCGTTTTATAAAGAGCAAGATTTGTAAATAATTCCCGAAATGTTTTGCAGTTTGCTTTTCGGGAAATCGTTCTACACGTTCAGTTGAGTAAAGGGGCCGTCATCGGCTATTTATGTCACTATGTGAAGGTCAGTTTCGGTGCAATTTTGACGAATCTCATCTTCACGAGTTGCTTGCCAAGAAAAATAGAGCATTCTAAGGTGACATTATGAAATACAGCTTCCGGGAAATTTTATGTTTTGACAAGAAAACTAAACGAGATTTATCATAAAAGCTTTTCGGGGTTGCTTTTGTTTTAAGTCTGGAATTAATTACAAAAATAGTAAAAGCTTACCCTAAAATGCTTTATAAATGTTTTGAGAAATTTTAGTTACAGTGATTTGTTAACTTCTTTAGAATTACGAATTGAGTTTGAACGGCGAAGACAAAAGACTTGTTATGAACAAAACTGTTGATAGATGCAATTCATAATACAAGAGATAAGTCCTAGAGACAATAGATTCAGATTCAAAGATTCGTCGATTTTTATATGATTAGATTCGTTAGATTTGTCTCTCTCTTAAATAATATGAAAATGCTGCCATATTTTAAGAATATTTCCTACTCTAGGATTTTTTATATTTTAATAGAATATTACTAGAAAAAAACCGACTCCTCTCACAATTTGAGTCGATTTTTTCTAGTACAGTACGACATTAAAGAGTAAACAATGGATTTTTGAGAAACTGATTACCAACTTCAATGTAACATGACATGACGACTGTCAAGATGGTGTTCTGCTGTCAAACCTTTAGCGACGTCATAATAAATAGTTATTTTCGCATTAAGAAGTGGAAATTGTGAAATATTTTCTAGATGGTTGCTATTATAGACTATAATATAATATTGACTATTATATATTGACTAGTGGCGCCTCCAATTACTTTCTACTCTTTTTTGTCGCACTATTTATTTTTCTATACAATATAGCACTGTTCGAATAAAAGCGAAAGGAATGCTATGCGGGCCACGAGCTGGGTTGGGTCACGGGTTCAATTCCCGCGTAATTACTACAATTGCGTCCTTTGCGATGCGTTTCCTTATTAAATTGGATCAAATCCATTCTATACGAGTATAATATCCCACTTAGCACAGTTAACATAGGTGCTTTTGTGGTTAGAAAAACTAACACACATTTGCACTAAACTTAAGAATCGCATGAGGCTATTCATCTATCTTAATCTTAATCTTATGTCTTAGGAAAGATAAGAATAGCCTTAGGCTATTCTTAAGTTTAGTACAAATGAGTGTAAGTTTTTGATTCAAGGTTTCTGTACAAGTTACTGAAGAAAGTTAGTGCCCGACACGTACGACAGACATCTTCGAAGTTTTATTTTAGCAAATTTAGCAGCTCATAGGTAGATGCACGTCCGTGTTCGTGATGGAACCTCTTTTTATATAAAAATTGGGCCAAATTGTATTGTTCACAACTGAAGTAGAAGTGATAATAGTTATTTGTTATACAAGACAGCAAAGAGTGCTGCGAGTGCTGACTTTAAATCACGAACTAGCGAAGTAGTCTAACATTGAAATTAAGACAACTGAGCACAGTGAGTGATTTAAAGGCACGAGACATCAGAAAAATTTGCTCTCGTGTTAAACATACAACTTTTCACCTCTACCAGCGAGAAAAGTGTTACAGGTGAGAAAAACAACATTGAAGGCAACATTTAACAATATTACGTCTTTAATAAAAAAGCAATCGTATTTATCTAATTTGTTATTAGATTTCATGAATTTTTCTTATTTTATATTTATATCATGCATTCGACTTCATTTCGTCCATACTCTTTATTTTGAACTTTTGGTATCCGTGTATTTAATTTTATATGCTTTATAATTCATGTCCAACGACATCCTATCTATCTATCCTTTTTGCACATATTAATTTTAAAAGTCTCATCCTTGTCACTCTATTTCCTTTTCTTAATTATTTCAAAAAGTGGTGTATGAAATAAAAAAATCGGCCAAGTGCGAGTTGAACTCGCACATGAAGGGTTTCGCCTCTCACCCAAGGTGGCCTGGAAGAGACTGCTACGTAGCTATAAGGCCGCCTATTGTGTGTTCCTCTTTTTTGACATTTTCTCTGTATGTGTTTGTATCGTGTGCAATAAAGTTTCTATTATTGTTATTGCCAAAATGCCATTATAATTTTTCGTCTGCAAAAATAAGTTTGTTTTTCATAGTGTTTGTATGAATGTTTGTATTATATTTGCGGTTTTGGAAAATGTGCTATAGCTCTGAAACTACTAAATAAATTTCGTTCAAACCAAATTTCGTTAAAAGTTTTTATAAAGATCTACATCATATATATTTTTTTGATTTTTCACTTTCTTATTTTAACAGTTAGAGGGGTGGAACTTTGGAAGTGTATAACTTTCAAACGGTTGACTTTGAGAAAAAACTGTTTTAGAAGCCACAATGTAGTTTTTAAAGATCTATCTAATGATATACCCACACGTATAGGTTTGATGAAAAAAAAATATTTTTCAGTAACAGTTCCATGTATGGGGACCCCCCTTTAATTCCATTTTTTATTATTTTTGTGTAAAAACCGTAAAGCGGTTTACAGAATACATCTACCGACCAAGTTTCAACTGTGTGATTCTTATAGTTTTGGAATAAAGTGGCTGTGACATCTTACCACTTTGGAAGTGTATATCTTTCAAACAGTTGATTTAGAGAAAAAACTGTAGTAGAAACTTCAATGTAATTTTTAAAGACCTATCTAAAGATCAAGCATAGGTTTAATAAAAAAAAATATTTTTTTTACAATCCCTTTCGGGAAAAATGCTATATTTCCAAAACTGAAGACCATATTTCGTTCAAACAATTTTCGTTGAAAGATTTTATCTCTTATTTCAAAAGTTAACACACACATTTTACCCCTTTGGAAGTGTACATCATTTTAGAAACCTCAATGCAATTTTTAAAGACCTATCTATAGATACCCCACACGTATAGGTTTAACGACAAAAAAAGCGGTTTACAGAATACATCTACCTACCAAGTTTCAACTGTGTAATCCTCATAGTTTTGGAATAAAAAGGGTGTGACATACATCGGTTTGGCCGAATCTATAAGGGTTTCGTTTTTTGCCTTTAGGCTACGAAACCCTAAAAAGCACTTTGCCTCACGCTCGCAGCAAAAATCGATTTTGCTACGAGTTTTTACGCGCCAAAAGAGCCCTTTTCGTGTTGGATAGGTGAAAAAGTTATTTAGCTAAGTGATAGAGTAAGTTTCATCAGATTATTTTGATGGATCAAGTAAAAAAAATGCTTATATTTTCCCACGTTCTTTTTAATGAATGTCTAAAAGCCAAATTCAAACCGAAACCAAAACGACGTTTTAAACGCCTCTGTGGTCTAGTGGTAACAACCACCGGTATCAGACCCAGGGGTCCGCGCTTCGATTCCCAGTAGGAGTACATATTGTATTCGGTTTGGTTGGTGCTGGGACTGTAAGTACGCCTGGCTAGCTACCACCATCTTATCTAAGTCTGACGCCATAACAACAATGTTTTCAGCATTGTTGTGTTCCGGCAGTTAGAGATAAAGTACCCAGTCCCTCAGTGGTTGAGGGTGCCGGGGGATGCTCGCTTCCATCTTCAGCCTTATCAATACTTAAAATCAAGTTTAATGATGGCTAAGAGTCACCCCGTCGTTCATAAAATAAAACGAAGTGTCTGGAAAACAAAACCAGACCTAATTAAATCCTACTAGTATTATAAGTGCGAAAGTATGTCAGTTTTTTTGTTTGTTCCTCTTTCACGCAAAAACTACTGAATGGATTTGGATGACATTTAATATGCAGGGACTTCAGGTAGTGGACTAACACAAAGGCTACTTTTTATCCCGATATTCCCACGGGAATGAAACGGGAACGAGGTGAAACCGCGTGCGGCGGCTAATATAAAAAAACCAAACCAACTTCAGCATTTCTTTGATTCAGTGAAAAGGTTCACAATGAAAAATAATGCCAGCCACAAAAGTACATAACTACTTAACTTTATAAATACTGCTCAGTTCAACTAAATTCCATCCATGGTCCACCCCATTAGCTAACTGTGGCAGGGTGTCAAGTGATCGGCGTGCCCTCTTTAATGTAGCAACTATTTTTGTTTTACGAACCTTATCACACCAACATTGTATTGGGACGGGCAAATTAGCCGATTGCTCGTATGTGGGTCACGGCAAAACAGAATTATGTCATCAATAGAAGCTAATATAGCAATTGTTAATATCGAAAGTTTTTTTATATGTAAGAATTTGCCTGGAGAAACAGTTTTGTGCAAATGTTTCCACCTTCAGCTTTGTCATTGTGTAACATCAGGTATAAGCAAAGCAACGCGTTTCCCCGATGTTCACAAAAAAGTGCAAATAGGTAGTTGCTTCAAGAAAATCCTTTTACCACAGACCTATATCGAGATAGACAATAAAAGTGTACCTACCTTGCGTGTAAAAAGTTTGATCCACGGCCAAAGTTTTCCGATTTAAGTCAGTACGCTAGTGACCAATGCCATGAAAGCACGCGTCACTCAGAAACGAAAAATGGTTAATTGTGCAGTGCTTTCTTGCAAGAGCTCGTCAATGACATTTCCACATCACTAAATCTCGCTCGTGACGTCATCGTAGGTGCGAAAAATGCGACACGCTTTATTCTCATACAGTTTGAAGAAAATGACGAATCTTTGAACTTGTATACCTCGACTTTGAGTAATCCTACAACTTGTGTGCCGTATCAACTATTAATTCCAAAGACCAGTTCTTAACATACGTACTTATTTTTTTTGTTGGTCAACACTTTTAGAATACGGACTGAAAAGAATGATTTCCTTTTTTGCTAAAAGTTTTGAGGAAAATTTGAGTTACTTATTCTTTAGATACTTTCCTCCATTTTGTTTTTAAATATTACTAACAGCAACTAGGATCTACAATATTTCGTACAAGTTCTCACTTTACCTAGGATATAATATTATTATGATGACGAATATGATGATTTAAAAATAGATAACTCCCCTCTTTCTATTTTAAGTGGCATGAGTACTTTCGTGATGGTAAAATAAGTATGAAAATCTTACAATCGCTTGTGTCTTCGGGATTCGAACCCAGCACCTCAGAGTAGGTGATACCTTGAAAGCAGTGTACAAACCACTACGTAGGTAGGTCGTTAAATAACGTACTTTTTTACGTAAAAATAAAATAACTAACTACGCAGTAACATTCGTTATAGTTTGATGCGCAACAGGTGACCGTCTTTACACTAAACGAAATCAGGAGGAGAAAAACAATGCAGTGGTACATTATAAATCAATGTAAGTGGAATTCAGAGCAAACGTAATGCAATTTTCTTCTCACACGTTTCAAAGATAGCAATTTACGCCTTTTTATGAGCATTCTGAAAACATTATAGTGAAAACATACTGTGACCTATTTGAGAATGCGAGCGCATCGTAAAAACATCAAATTTTTCATAAATCAAACATTTACGATAGCGATAAATTCCATATTACACAACTAGGAGTTTCGTTATACGTCTTAAACAACGTTTGTAAAGCTATAGCAATAAGTAGGGACTATTTCCGATAGGGATCAATAAGTGTTATCGTTATTGGTAAAGATTTACAGCGTTCAGAATTTCGTATTATGTCAACGACTTAAACCGATATATTATGTAAATAAATAACTAATACTCGTATCTCTATTCATATAACCTGTGTTTTGAGTCTGAATATAACTCATATTTTCTTCTCTTTTGATTTACAGAATTGGTCAATCATTCCTAAACAACGAAACCACGAGGAACAAAATAAAGCGAATAATTCCGTACCTATTACGAGGCCAAAGACCGCAGACGATCGGGATACTCCCGAATTGAGAAACGACTAAGGTGACGCCACAACATGGCGTCTACCGACACATCGACCGCCAGCAGCCAAATATCCGCCGTTCCAGAGGAGCACAAGCGAACCGTCGACGAAGCCTTCCTCAACAGGTTGAAGAGTCTCGTCGAAAGGTTAAGGCTTGAGAATGCGACCTTGAAGAAGTCGCTCGATGTCGAGCGGAGCGAGGTCAGAGCGATGAAGGCTCAGCACGAAAGTGCCTTAAGAAACATCAAGACTGAACAAAAGAAAAGAGAAGAGATCCTAGAGAAACAATTGAGGATAGTCAACAAACCAGACAGACTAGATGATAGTCAACTAGGAAACAATAAGGTCGTAGAACTTAAGAAATTGTCTACAGAAATTCAGTCATTGAAATCAGCAAATAAGGGTCTTCAAGAAAAACTAAAGGTGAGATATTTTTTTATTGTTACAACATAAAAATACAAACTATTACACATATATTCAGATAAAACTGTGATTTTAAATCTAGTAAACTGTTAACTAAACGATTTACCTAGTTTAGTTTCGTGAGTTATATAATCTAGATTTCAAGCTTGCAATGTTGATTTTTCCATACCAATATATTAACTCTATTAAAAATGTTAAAGTGGCAAGTCCTAGTCCTATCATCCATACCGTAAATACCGATTGAAGGTTTTTTAAAGTCAAGGGCTTTAAATATTTAGCGTCAACGCTTAGAAAACTTTTATCCATTTTATATTCCTCTGACTTGAGCCAGTAATTCATTATCCCTCCTTGATTCAGGTGGTGTAGGATGTTTTCAATTCTCTTAAGATATGGACTTCCGTTTCGGAAGCCGAAGACAATGAAGCAAGGAATGGGACACTCCGACATGACTCGAAATAGAGGTCGACCATTCTTCATATTTTTTGTCTTTCGCGTAATAAGCAAAGCATCGGATTTTCTCAGGAGCAGTGCATATTGGAAGTTCCTTTGTTCGATAACTTCCCGTATTTTTTTATCGTTCATTACCGTTATACGGTTGCCGAGCTGAGCACGAGCCCTATCGGATAAACTACCATCAAACAAGCCGATGTGGCGGTTATGTACTCCCAAAGTTAAATTACTTTGCATTAATTCATCCAAGGTGTTGACTTCGCTTACATATCGAGGGTATGTTATAGCTGAAGTAATAATTCCCTGGAACAAATTATATCACATTTCATAACCTTTTAAGTGTGTTACGATATGACAGATAAATTAAACTAAATACTTACATCAATTAGGCAGTTCACAATTAGAGAATAAATAATTATGAGAAGTACTAAAAATCTGAAAACAGGTCCACCATGTTTGATGTCTACAGTTTGTCTCAGGAAACACTTTACTAAATCCATTAAAATTTCTGCTATTGGTGTTCCTTGTTTTATATTCCATATATTGCTTTCCACATATCGGGCCATTATTGTAGTAGACGTCATGATAACGACATTGACCACGAACACTGTGAGCATCGTAACAGATATAAGCCTTACTGTGGTTATAAATGTAGATTGTTTACCTTTACCTTTCACCATAAAACACAGCTCATCTCGCATCAACGGGTATGTTGTGTCAATGTATCCATAATACGAGTCTTTGAGTATTCGGGAGCTTAGTTCTAAATCGGTGTATCCATCTATCAGATCAGCTGTAACTCCAGTAGCTGTTCCATTGCTTAATAAATCTCCTACTGTGTTACCATCTCTTGGTGCCAGAGGTTTGCATGTAGCGTTTAGTCTGTGCATAACAGTTTCTGCAAGGTGTGCATTACAGTTGATCGCTTCAATTTCGTCGTAAGCTGATATTTTTTTGTAAACACTCAATCTAAGTACGTGACCAAGAAGATTATCATATTGATGCGACAAAAGATTACTAATGTTGGGTGAGTCTGTCATGTCAACTATTTCATCATTGAAATAGTTATATGAGTACGTTTTTAACTGTTGTTGCTGTGTAAACATCACGACTGAATTGGTGATACTTCTACTCCACAACAACTGAAAATGGGATTTCATTGTAAAGAAAAAGTAACTGTCAATTTCGACAGCCGCGTTTAGGATAAATATTACAGAACTTCTAGGTTTGAATACGCCTGTTCTAATCAAAGCGTCGACTACGTATTCACTGCCTTCTAAACTTATCGTGCTTCCCGTGATGACATACGCTGTTTGACCATGTTTATTTATTTTTGGTTTGACTCTAGTCCTGTTCGTATCCGGGCAGCCATTCAGTAGTATTACAGGGTATCCATAGCCACTAGTCTCAGTGTATTTCAGAATTCTATTTTCAAAGTAAGTGAACTCACAGAACGTCATGGTAAAGAACCATTGGCGGAAAGCGTTGTAAATTTTACTGACGACTTGATACGCGCGCTCTGCTCTGTAATACGTGCTGTTATGGTACGCGTTAACTTCCTGAAATAGCACACTTGATGTGAAAGAACCAGCCGTGAGATGGAACAGTAAAGTCAGTCTTAAAACGATTAACATGTTAACGAGTAGAATACGTGTGAAGCGGAGAAGGTTTCGCTGAGGGACTGATAGTTTTCAAAGTATATTTTTTGCATAAATGGTTAGATTAGATCATTAACTGAAATGTCAGGTTGCGTGGCACTGCAAGGGCAGTGTACTGTCAATTAGAGGGCAAAGAAAATATTTGCCTGCCATATTGCTGTTGAACCAACCAATCGACAATATGTACCCTATTAAATTTGATGCCTATGACACGAAATATAGTGATAATGATAAAGTTGTACCGAGTTGTTATTGTCAATTTTATGTAAAGTCATAAAGCTGTTCAAACATTTCTAACAGTTTTTATTTTCCGCAGTTTTTTGAATTTATGAATTTCAGTAGAAATATTATAGTTTCTCATTATCTTATGGCATTCGTTCTTATAGTTTGTTTTTGTATATTGCATCGACATGGGGTTATTTGTCGTTACGCTCAACACTGTTTTTGTATTTATGAAAGTTTCAGTCTATAATTTATATAAAACCCACTGATTCCAATCCAATGGGTCCCAATTGGATTGGAATCATACAGTAGAAACGTACATCACAGAATAGCACTAAACTAAATAAATAAATAGCAGTGGGAAGAGAAGTTACAGAGACTGTAGTAGCAGCTAATAGCGCCACCTCCGCTGGTATAAAAAATCTGTTATTTTGTTGAAGTCAAGTCAAAACTTTACGACGACCTGATGAAGGCTCCTGATGTTGCAGTCCTAGTATCTGATTTTTGGGCGGATATATGTTTACTGTCGGCAAAAGTAGAAGTAGTTTCTACTGTGTCGCCCGATTACATTGATTTGAGTTGTCTGCCAAAAGGAGATCATTCTTTTTGGGCCTTTTTCTGAAAGTGCCTGCCAACAAAAAAATGGTACGCATGGTTAGAACTAGTCGTTTGGAGCAATAGCTGATATGGCACAAAAGTTGTAGGATTACTATAAATCAAGGTATACAAGTTCAAAGATTTGCCATTTACAGGCAAAAAATGTATGGAGCCTGAATGATCTCTTTTAAAGGGTAGTTCTCATGTGTTGTGTATGTTTCCAGGTCGCGCAGGCGGCGGAGTGCGCGCGCGCGGCTGAACTGCGCGCTCAGGTCGCGAAGCACGCGGCGCTCGAGACGGCTGCGAGGAGAGACGCGCGTGCACAGTGCCATAAGCTGGTTAGTATATATTCAGATTGAAATTGCGACATACAGTTCAAACTAAAGTAGGGTTTATAATTCAGTAGAGTAATTTGACAGGTGTCAATGTCACTTTGTAAAAACAATCCTGCTTTTGTTCTTCGTAATGATTTGTGCATTTCCAGTTCCAGTTCAGTAAGTATTGATTCAATTCTATATTATCGTTATCATTATAGCTACATTTAAAGGCATTTTTTTTTCACAAAGTGACATTGACAACCTTTCAAATCACTCTACTGAATAAAAAATCCGACTATAGTGTTTAGAATTATGAATAAAAGCGCCTAGAAGACCTTGACGCAAAGCGCCTTCGCCAGCTTTACTGTGCGCCCTGCTTTTCCCGGAATCCTCAACCACTGAAGAACACAACAATAGGATTGAAAACATTGTTGTTATGATGTTAGACCACCACCAAACCAAATACAATATTGAGAGGTAAATTGCTGAGACAGGGGTTTTAATGACTACACGCATTTTATACTGAATTTTAAATATACTTACTCTTTGTTTTTCTGTTTCTTTTTTTTTTGTTTTTCTTGTTATTGTTTTATTGTTGTAGTTATGTATGTAATAGTAAGATTTTAATTATAAATGTTATTTTTCATGCTCTTTTATATTTTCTTTTTTTTTATCCGTGTGTCAATAAAATATTTTTTTTTCTTTCTTTCTTCTTTCTTTCAATATGTAGCCCTACCGGGAATCGAACCCGGGAACTATACGTTTAAGTAGCAACTTATACGTTTAGTGGCAGTCATTAAACACGCGCTGTGGCTTTCCCTCGTCTGTGGTTGCATTTTAGTGGTCTGATGCAGAGCTGTTATTGTTTTTAAATATTTAAGCCTTTTGATTTGCGTATTGAATTATATAAAGTACACATTCTCATGTGGTATTTCAACATCTGTCATTGCCAACTCAACTAACTTAATAGGCGAAGAATGTCGCATTATAAAAATCTGTAAAAACAAATAATTTTATAATCTTAATTTTGGCTAAATAGGTCGTAAAACGTAGCTCATGATAATATTTTACGAGCTAAAAGGACCTTATACGACTGAATCATATTATTCTCTGATGTCATTCTCGTCAGGATGCAAATCCTCATCTTGTCAACTAATCTGACCTTTATACCACCACAAAGAGACTGGCGTGACATCCATAAAGTTTGTCTAGATACTTTATCTTTTTGTAGGCGTTACGGTTTTTTTTTATATTAGCTGATAGCTTCCTGCATTTTTTTTTATTTCTGAGCAAGTTTCCTTATAAAACTTTAATATAATGTGAAATTACTAACTGAATCATAGAGATTGACAATAAGGAATTGGTAAAGATGAGTAGCTTATTTTATTCATCTGCAGACTTTATCATATTCTATTTATTAACCGACTTCAAAAAAGAAGGAGGTTATCAATAAATTCGTCGCATATTTTTGAAGTGAAAACTTCTTTAGCGGTGTTGTACACATCAAAGTTTAAAAATTTGGGATAGGTAAAAAATGTTAAAGTCGCGTCAGGACACGTGACCTGATCGAAAATTCGTAAGACAGAGGGAGAGTAGACCGCGCCGGCGCGGCGTAGGAGAGGAAGTAATATCCCTCTCTTTCTACCGCGCGGCGAAAATGTATGCCTGCTCCTGATGTTTCGTTTAAGTGGTTTTCACTTTTGCCGGCACTCCCAGAGTGCAACCCGTTGTTTTTTTAATGTATGTTCACCGATTATTCGCAGACTGCTGGACCGATCGGAATGATTCAAACGCTATTACATAAGGTTCGGTCCCAAGTTGGTCCCGGTGAAGTAGTTTTCAGGAAATCTTGAAAATAGTGTTGTTTTCGTCACCATTTACATAGTGATATCATCATAGATGTCAAGTTCATAGTTCCGATTTTTAGTACAGGTGAGTGCGGAACTTAGTCTTACTAAAAAAATTGTGAAATAAAAAACTTTTTGACACATGGGTTCTGTAACCAGCAACAATTTTTATTTGCATAAAAAAACAGACATATTATACTTAGGCATATTGAATTCTTCTTCGTGGGAAAAGTTCAAAATCGAAGCAGAAAACAAGTCTAAAATAAACTTTATAGTTAGCGTAAAATTGTTATCTGTATAAGTATAATTTTTTTGATAAGTTATTTGTATCTGTTTTTACCTGTTCTTGTTGACTTCTTGCCAACAAATTATTTAAACGGTCAGAGTTAACGCCTATTCCAAATATATCAGCAATGTTTTATAACGGCGCGCGGCGTAAAATGAGAGAAATTACACTTTTAACTTTCATGGCCACTATCACTAACATTATTAGGAAAAACGGGATTTAAATATAAACACGGTAAAAATCGTGTTTTCCTAGTAATATTAGTATAATGAGAGAGTATAATATGTATAAAAAAAATACAGTGTCAACAAAATGGTAAAGTAAGCTAAAAGGTAAAACTCATACGTTTACTTGCGAAAAACAAACAAAAGAAGATGTGTGTGTCTACAGCTTCCTCATAAGACATAGAGAAATTCTAAGCATGCCATATTTTAGTGCATATTAGGAGCAATAAAAACGTGTCAGTGATATTTTAGGTGCAACCATAACTTCGTTACTAGGAGTTTTTTTTTGTGTGTTAGCTGGAGAAACGTGTCCCCAGCTGACACATGCAGTTTTAGGGCAAACCAGTGAGGTTAGGGCTTTAGACTATAGTCAGGAATTTAGTGCACAATAGGAGCAATGAGAACCAAAAAAACTAACCGTCACACTCAAATACTGTTGAAACTACGATCATTAAAGTGTGTGTTAGCTGGAGACCCGTGTCTCTGGCTTACACACACCTGTATCTTCGTAATTATTTGAGGTAGGATTATGTTTTATACCTCAAATTTTTGAGTCGAATTGGAGCAGTAAGCTCCAAATTTTTCTAATCTCTAGCTTGAATAGTTTTTAAGCTACGAACCGATAAGCATGTGTAAGCTGGAGACACGCTACACGTTTTGAATCACTGTAACCGTTTAAGTTAGAGTCTCGTATTAAGAATCAAATGATACCTTATAATAGGTGCACACGGCATGCAAAATTTCAAATCACTGGGCTTCTTAGTTTCAAAATTATAGGCAAAAAACTGGTTTCCCGCCAAAAAATTCAAAATAAATGGCTCAGACGCAGCTAAAGCGTGGTTGCCGTTCCGTGCGCTACACTGTTGCAATCGACTTTGAACCTAACGGCTGGTATTAATTCGAGTCACTTTAGTTTGCGCTTTCGATCGTTTTAATTTCTGTTTTGAGAATTACAGACCAGGAGCCGTCCGATATATCACGCTGATTACAAACCATTTATGGTAGTTACATAAAATTGAACTATCTGATTCTCTTATGAAGTAGTTTTTAAATGTTAGTGTTAGAAAATTCACAACATTTGTTGATATAGGGCATGGATGATGGGCAATTTTCTATGAAACCTGGGCGTTAAACCAACAGAAATGGAACTACTATTTAGTACTTAGTACTAGAAAATATTTTCTTGTTTATTAACTATCATAAGCCCCCAGGTTTGCTAGAAAATAACCAGAGCGAAATACACTATCTGTACCTAACTATACTTTTTTCTCTCTTATTAATTCAGTGATCGGAATAGGCTGAGTATATTTACCTATAGTTCATAAAACAAAGACATAAATCGGAGACTTCCTTAATACTATTTTTTTCCGGTAAAACTGGGAATTTAATTAGGCGAACTTTAACACCTTATTATTAATATTCAAATTATAAATGCTTTTCGTTTTGACACAAACTGCTCAAAAATAATTAGAATGTTTTCATGGTTCACGTGATTTTAATTTCCTAAAATTTCATTAATATTCACCATAACCAGTGATCGAATAAAGTTATTTTTTGGCTGAAAAATTGTGGAAGCAGCATCTTAAAACATTTTGTTTTTTTTATATTAATCCCAGGATTCCAAAAAATTCGGGAATGCAAAAGTAGTCGGTAACATAGTGTGGAAACAACTACTTTAGCATTATATGGTACTTTTTATAAAATAATCCGGGACTCGCGATCGAGGTGTTGCAAAAGGGGTTACATATTCGTATTTTAGTACTTTTATAAAAAAAACTGTCGTCTCTGGAATTTCGCCGGCCACTGCCGCGGCACACTCGCTTTTCTAGCTCGATTCGCGCGTCTTTTGTCACAGTTCTAACCTAATCTAATCTAGAGGTACCTTAAGTACTGTGGAGATCATACATGTCTCCGCACTACAAGGAGGCCGCAACACCGACGTTGCTGGCTGGTTTTGTTTTTAATAAAATTAAGCAAGAGAGTCCCGTCGTGCGTAAATATGAACAATTGCCATGTCAAATAAATATTTTAAAATATTGTAAAATAATAATATAATTGCTGAATATAAAAACAGTATTGAAGTCCTCCGCTGCTCTTCTATATTTTTTTATATATCTCGGAAACGGTGCATCGTAGCACAAAAATAAGGTATTTTTCGACCCCCTACGTAACCCATAAAACCCCCTTCCAGCATCAAATATCAATAATAATAATATCAATAATATCGATCGATTTTGTATGGCAAGCGACTTATCCAAATTTTAGAGTGAAATTACTATGGAAACTGCCCCCTAC
This sequence comes from Chrysoteuchia culmella, assembly GCA_910589605.1. Lineage (NCBI taxonomy): Eukaryota > Metazoa > Arthropoda > Insecta > Lepidoptera > Crambidae > Chrysoteuchia > Chrysoteuchia culmella. Next base: position 19,142,747 of record OU342653.1, read on the forward strand.
TTGTCTAATTTCAAAATCTATCACAATCCTTTTCAGAGTTATTGTGATTGTGTTATTTTCGTCTGCCACATTTGCTTAGACAGTTCAATTTCGTTTATTCCATACCTTTCAAAACGCATCCCGATCACAATCCCTTTCAATTGTCAAATAGTGATGGCCTGAAGTATGTAAATATCTTTAAAATTACGACGGCTACGAATCGTAAATCATGTACGATTCGTAGCACAAAAATAAGGAATTTTTTGACCCCCTACGTAACCCATAAAACCCCCTTTCAGCTTCAATTGACATGATAAAAAGTCCAAAAGAACAAGCTCAAAATTTCTTCAAACCAGGGGGCTAATTGTCTAATTTTAAAATCTATCGCAATCCCTTTCAATTCGTCATTTCAAAGATATTTAAATACTTCAGGCTATCACTATTTGACATTTGAAAGGGATTGTGATCGGGACGCGTTTTGAAAGGTATGGAATAAACGAAATTGAACTGTCTAAGCAAATGTGGCAGAGAAAATAACACAATCACAATAACTCTGAAAGGGATTGTGATAGATTTTGAAATTAGATAATTAGGGGGCAGTTTCCATAGTAATTTCACTCTAAAATTTGGATAAGTCGCTTGCCATACAAAATCGATCGATATTATTGATATTATTATTATTATTATTGATATTTTATGCTGGAAGGGGGTTTTATGGGTTACGTAGGGGGTCGAAAAATACCTTATTTTTGTGCTACGATGCACCGTTTCCGAGATATATAAAAAAATATAGAAGAGCAGCGGAGGACTTCGATACTGTTTTTATATTCAGCAATTATATTATTATTTTACAATATTTTAAAATATTTATTTGACATGGCAATTGTTCATATCTACGCACGACGGGCTCTCTTGCTTAATTTTATTAAAAACAAAACCAGCCAGCAACGGCGGTGTTGCGGCCTCCTTGTAGTGCGGAGACATGTATGATCTCCACAGTACTTAAGGTACCTCTAGATTAGATTAGGTTAGAACTGTGACAAAAAGAGGCGCGAATCGAGCTAGAAAAGCGAGTGTGCCGCGGCAGTGGCCGGCGAAATTCCAGAGACGACAGTTTTTTTTATAAAAGTACTAAAATACGAATATGTAACCCCTTTTGCAACACCTAGATCGCGAGTCCCGGATTATTTTATAATAAGTACCATAATGCTAAAGTCGTTGTTTCCACACTATGTTATCGACTACTTTTGCATTCCCGAAATTTTTGGAATCCTGGGATTAATATAAAAAAAACAAAATGTTTTAAGATGCTGCTTCCACAATTTTTCAGCCAAAAATTAACTTTATCTGATCACTGGTTATGGTGAATATTAATAAAATTTTAGGAAATTAAAATCACGTGAACCATGAAAACATTCTAATTATTTTTGAGCAGTTGTGTCAAAACGAGAAGCAATTATAATTTAAATATTAATAATAAGGTGTTAAAGTTCGCCTAATTATCGATTTTTGTCTTTGTTCTATGAACTATAGGTAAATATACTCAGCCTATTCCGATCACTGAATTAATAAGAGAGAAAAAACTATAGTTAGGTACAGATAGTGTATTTCGCTCTGGTTATTTTCTAGCAAACCTAGCTTATGATAATTAATAAACAAGAAAATATTTTCTAGTACTAAGTACTAAATAGTAGTTCCATTTCTGTTGGTTTAACGCCCAGGTTCCATAGAAAATTGCCCATCATCCATGCCCTATATCAACAAATGTTGTGAATTTTCTAACACTAACATTTAAAAACTACTTCATAAGAGAATCAGATAGTTCAATTATAAGTAACTACCATAGATGGTTTGTAATCAGCGTGATATATCGGACGGCTCCTGGTCTGAAATTCTCAAAACAGAAATTAAAACGATCGAAAGCGCAAACTAAAGTGACTCGAATTAATACCAGCCGTTAAGGTTCAAAGTCGATTGCAGCAGTGTAGCGCACGGAAAGGCAACCGCGCTATAGCTGCGTCCGAGCCATTTATTTTGAATTTTTTGGCGGGAAACCAGTTTTTTGCCTATAATTTTGAAACTAAGAAGCCCAGTGATTTGAAATTTTGCATGCCGTGTGCACCTATTATAAGGTATCATTTGATTCTTAATACGAGACTCTAACTTATACGGTTACAGTGATTCAAAACGTGTAGCGTGTCTCCAGCTTACACATGCTTATCGGTTCGTAGCTTAAAAACTATTCAAGCTAGAGATTAGAAAAATTTGGAGCTTACTGCTCCAATTCGACTCAAAAATTTGAGGTATAAAACATAATCCTACCTCAAATAATTACGAAGATACAGGTGTGTGTAAGCCAGAGACACGGGTCTCCAGCTAACACACACTTTAATGATCGTAGTTTCAACAGTATTTGAGTGTGACGGTTAGTTTTTTTGGTTTTCATTGCTCCTATTGTGCACTAAATTCCTGACTATAGTCTAAAGCCCTAACCTCACTGGTTTGCCCTAAAACTGCATGTGTCAGCTGGGGACACGTTTCTCCAGCTAACACACCAAAAAAAACTCCTAGTAACGAAGTTATGGTTGCACCTAAAATATCACTGACACGCTTTGATTGCTCCTAATATGCACAAAAAAATGGCATGCTTAGAATTTCTCTATGTCTTATGAGGAAGCTGTAGACACACACATCAAAAGAAGATCTATAAATGCGTAGGATATAAAAAAATATAATCATTCCACATTTTTTTTATTATTTCAGTATGTTTCAAAAATCTTTTTTATAATGTAGGTACCTAAGTCAGTAAACCCAAACGTCGGGAAACCAAAAAGGCACAAATAAACCGAAAAATTATAGTACCTACCAAATATATATTTCAGGTAAATAAATCGCAATAAATAGTTTTATCTGCAAAAGTTGTTTTATTTCAAGTATGTACTTATTTCTTAAAAAAAAAGACAGGTTTCTTCTAAATAATTAGAAAAACGACTAAACTATTAAGGTTTTTTTTACTTTAGCATTTTCCCGTCTGAGCGATATTATAGTTTTTTTTCTAATACTTACATTTTCTAGTACACAATTTATATTCTTAAAGTATAATGTGTAACTGTTTTTGTTCACAGCTGGAGGAAATAAAATCGAAGGAGCGGGTGATAATACAGCTGAGGAGGGAGGTGGCGCGGACAGCTGCCCCCCAAAATGATCAGGTCAGTGGAAATTACAAATATTACCTTTATCTTACACCAGATTTCTGAAACGCCTGTCAAATATTTATTTATTTATTTATTTATTTCGATCCAACTTAATACCACCTTTACAGATTGATATCCAAGGCGATAGTACAAGCATATAAAATGTAACATACATACATTCACGCCAAAAATGCTTTTTTTTGTGCCTTTCCCGTGAAGCGGTTGGGCGACCCTCAGGAGGCGGGCAGCCGGCTATGAGAGTTATGTCAGACTTTCACTGACTAAACGCCACCTAATGGCTGGATTAAAGGGACAGCAGCCATCATCGGAAGCGACCGTAACCCTGGGAAAGGATACAGCGCGAGTGTCACTCACCTATGAGAAGTGCGCATAGGCAGAAGTAACAAATACGTCCGACACGAAAATTCTTTTCTTTGTGTTGTGTCCGACACTCAGAATGCCGGCCGGCCGGAATGCCTGGTAGACCATCAAATGTGCAGCTTGAGAGTGAAATGTATATTTTTGTCGCAGCCAACTGGTTAAATCAGCCGTTCAATTGGAGGGATAGCCCGTTAGTTAAACGCCGGCATTCAATTAAATAGCTAAGGGACAACTAGCCAAGTCGTTGAATGAAACGTTTAACGACTTGGCTGAATTATCCGTCTCATTAAATAAGATGTCATTATAGACTCAAACTATTCGTGAAAACTTGTAGCCGTTGGAGTAGTATCAGGCATATTTTTATCACACATTTTTTTATAACAATATTATTAAAACACTGTAAGTTATGTTGACACGAATGCACATAAAATTGTCAGGTGATGCGAACTATCTGACGCCATATTTGTTTTGAGACTACTAGCGCCCCAGTGGCAAAAAAACTAAGCTAAATTTGAATCACGTGGCTGAATTAACGTCAGCCATCTTCAAAGGGCCAACTTGTTGAATATTAAGTGATGCTAGTTCAATCAAAAATCGGCCTAGACATTCAACTGAACGCCGGCGATTAAATAATTAGCTAGCCCTCCAATTGAACAGCTGATTTAACCAGTTGGCTGCGACATATATAAAAATCACTCTAATACCCACACTACACCTTAATGACGCCACAATTGGCATTGGCTGGGTCTAAGATATTGTTCGAAAAAAATATTCCCCCCAAAAAAAAAAAAACGCTTCTGTGGTCTAGTTGTACAACCACCGCTATCAGATCCAGGGTTCCCGGGTTCGATTCCCAGCGGGGGTACATATTGTATTCGGTTTGGTTGGTGGTAGGACTTGTTGTAATTCGCTCTGGCTAGCTACCACCATCTTACACTAACAGCTCATATTTATTTTTTAATACACCCTAGTATCCATGGAAAAACTATCAGATGGCACATTCTATTTCACTCCAGCATGGATGTGCGGGGGGAGAAAAAATATAACAATCTGTTAAACCACTACGACAAAAAAATATAAAAAATCTGCAAGTTTATTCATCCATTTATATTTCGAAAACAATAAACGACTGACACAGAAACAAACAAAACAATTGGTAGAGAAGAGATCAACGACTTGTTGCAAATTTTATCGATGACATGCCTTTCAGAAATCGGGGATGACATGCCTTTCAGAAATCGGGGATGACTATGCGTTTCAGAAATCGGGGATGACATACCTTTCAGAAATCGGGGATGACATGCGTTTCAGAAATCGGGGATGACATGCCTTTCAGAAATCGGGGATTAGAATTTAGTAATATCCTTATATGTATTACGAACTATACGAAATTACACTGGTAATTAAAGTTATTTTTTTTTAATGATTGGGTGCAGTTGAAACGGATTTTATATTTTTTACAGATAGTTTATAGAATTAGTCTAAAAATAGTCCAAGACCTTTCTAGATGTCGTCAAATGTTGGTAAAAATGCATTTAGAGAAATGCCAAGAATGTCATGGCTAAAGGCAAAGCTTTTTCCTGTTGTGGGTTAAAAAAAGGAAAGATTGTATGATTTGGAAATTGTCACAGGAGGACAATACACACGCGGAGAAATAAAGCGAGTCACTAAGTTATTTTCATACATACATGCTTATTTCGTGGTCTAAGAAATAAAAAAGTATGTGTATTTGTGTTTCGATGGCAAGATCATAATATGCTCAAATAAGCTAATTAGCATTAAAAAAACTGAAAACATTTATTAATTTTCTAAACTTTCAGTGACACAAATGTTTTATTTTACTTTCATTAAAAGTTGTATGAAAGCGGATTGAGTGAATTTGTTTTTAACCGATTTAAAAAAAGGAAGAGGTTATTAATTCGTGTGTATGTTTTTTATGTTTGTTACCTCAGTACTCGGTCATTTATGAACCGATTTTAATAATTATTTTTTTGTTTGAAAGGCTGTACTTTCAAGTTGGTCCCATTAACGTCAAGACAGGATCTGATGATGGGATCTTGGTGCAATCAAGGGAACTCTTCAAATATTATATGCACACATATATCGATTTTGATGTTTTCTTAAGTAACTCGTGCATTTGCTTCCATTTGGTGGAGTGGAACTGATGATGAAGACCACAAATGGTTATCGGAACTATCAAATACTTAGCATTTCACGGAAGCGATACGATGACTTTAATGTAGTTCATAAGCAATTTATGCTCGTCTCAATTCATGTGATGATAAAGTACCAGGAGAACTCCTGAATAATTAACGTCCCTGCACCGGGAAAAGCAGCATTTTGTAAAAGGTGATGAGCAGTTAACATAAAGTTATTAGTGAAGGTTCGGGACTTCTACTTTGAAAAATTGTGAAATAAAAAAGTTTTTATGAAAAAATTAAAACCGACTACAAAACCAGTTTTGTGCAAAATAAGAAAAACTAAAAATAAGCCTTTTGAAGTCGGTGGCAGCCAAGGCATTCTACATTGCGGACCCACTCTTTTATTTTTCTTGTCTTAACTGGCACCGACTCCAAAAGGCTTATTTTTTGCTTTTTAGTTTTACTTTTTTTGCACAAAACTGGAGGTTTTATTAAATTTTTAGGACTTTTATTCCTATTCGACTCATACATCGTTATATAATTTCATAACTGTTGATACTTTTTGAGTCATGAGACTGTGAGTGAGCATGTTTATATGAAAATAACGTAGTGGCCGGCTTTATTTGTCCGCAAGAGTATAAAGAGAATATTCAAGCATATTTTTACGAAACAGCTAAGTACCTTTAAAACGAAGATATTATCATCACTTGAGAATACCTGCTCGAGTAAAGTCGCGTACTGAAGTAGTAACTTGTGTACTTACAAATGGTTGCTTCACAGCATATTATGCATGTTTTACGACCGGTGACTCTTATGAATGACGAAATTTTTCACCTTTCGGAGTTGATAGATTTCCTTTGAAATTCGACACGAGGCTGTTATTTTGAGAGCTGTGTAACACAGTTGTGAGGTTTATACGATGCATTGTCATTTAATAAGTGTGATGTAATGGCGACAAGCTTTTGCTACAAACTATGTAGAGTTGGGTAACTTCCCGGTTGACCAGTAGAGATTTTTTTTTAAAGTAAAAAATATAAAGTTAACGTTTATATCACAAATGATAGACCATTAAGAGGCATTTCATTTAAATATAAAATTATTTCTTAAACTTTCATGCTTTCAGAGAAAACGTTTCCCTTAAAAGCTACTGGTCAACCGGGAAGTTCCTCGATTGTACCTAGCTGTCGGTGATACAATAAGTTCGGTACATTTGGTTTTGTTTTGTGCAAACTCGAATTTAGTCATGAAAAAAAAATCGCCCAAGTGCGAGTACTCGCACATGAAGGGTTTCGCCTCTCACCCAAGGTTGCCTGGAAGAGACTGCTACGTAGCTATAAGGCCGCCTATTGTGTGTTCCTCTATTTTGACATTTTCTCTGTATGCTGTATGTGTTTGTTTTTGTATCGTGTGCAATAAAGTTTCTATTATTATTATTGCCAAAATGCCATTATAATTTTTCGTCTGCAAAAATAAGTTTGTTTTTCATAGTGTTTGTATGAATGACAAAGTAATATTTGCGGTTTTGGAAAATGTGCTATGGCCCTGAAACTACTAAATATATTTCGTTTAAACCAATTTTCGTTAAAAGTTTTTATAAAGATCTACATCATATATAAATATTTTTTTACTTTCTTATTTTAAACGTTAGAGGGGGGGGGGGGGGGACACTTTTTATCAGAATCAGAATTAAGATCATTTATTCCTTAGAAAATGGTATGGTATAAGATGGTACAATTAATAAAGTGCAAACATTTTCTGCCATTAAAAAAGCGTAGGAATTAGTACACTTACTTATTAAAAAATACAATTGATTATTAATAGTGAAATTACAAAATTATTTGAATGTCTAATGTTATCATTACAAAAATGTCAAATATAAAAATTAAAGTTTACATGTCAGAAAAATAACATGTCAGAAAAAACTAAATAATACATGAATTAAATTTGTAGACTGATACATAATTATTATTATTAATGTAAATTAAGTGCGTTTATTTTATAATATAATACGGCATTATTTTTGTTCTAAATATTCATTTATTGTATAGAAACAATGCTCCAGCAACCAGTATGTTATGTTTTTGTAAAACAACCGGAATGGCAAATTCTTTATTTCGTCAGGTAATTTATTGAAAATAATAATTGCTTGAGCATATACATTTTTCTTGAACATTTTTAGCTTACATTTTGGCAAATACAATCTCTCCTTATGTCTAGTTTGTCGTACTAAGACATCCGAATGTTTAGGGAAATAATCTATGTTTTGCCTTACAAATATGCATATTGTTCTTATGTACATACACGCTAAAGGTAGTATTTTCAAGTGCTTGAATACCGGCTTACAGCTATCAGTGCTCCAAGCGTTACATATGGCCCTGATACACTTTTTTTTGTAATCTAAAAGCTAGTAATACTCTACTGTCTACTGAGTTACCCCACAACAATAATCCGTAGTTCAGTACTGATGAGAAATAAGTTATGTCTCATCAGTACTGAACTACGGATTGCATATCATGGTTATGTCACATAACCATGATATGCACTAATAGCTGCTTCTATTGATACTGTCTGTCTTAAGCGCCTAAGCGCAAAAGTGAATCTGTTTAATTTAGAGCATACTTTGTCAATATGTGCTTTCCAATTACAGTGCCTGTCGATTGTAATGCCTAAAAAGTTAACTGTTTCTACGTCACAAATTGGTTCATTATTGCCACTTTGGAAGTGTACATCTTTCAAACGGTTGACTTTGAGAAAAAATCGTTTTGAAACCTCAATGCAATTTTTAAAGACCTATCAATAGATACTCCACACGTATAGGTTTGATGAAAAAAAAATAATTCAGTGTCAGTTCCATGTATGGGGAGCCCCCCTTTAATTCATATATTTTTTTATTTTTGTGTAAAAACCGTAAAGCGGTTTACAGAATACATCTACCTACCAAGTTTCAACTGTGTAATCCTCATAGTTTTGGAATAAAAAGGGTGTGACATACATCGGTTTGGCCGAATCTATAAGAGTTTCGTTATTTGCCTTTAGGCTACGAAACCCTAAAATTATCAAAATAAACATCCTTTCCACTTTTGATTCCCTAATGTTATTGAAGGTTTATCTTGATTAAATAGCTTTATTTTAATATCATTTATTTTGATAATTAAATCAATTGGTATATTTTATTGTTTATTCGATGGCCTGTAAAGTGATAGGTAACGATATTATAATGATATATGTTATGATGGGATTGCCCTTTGACGAGACCTAAACTTGAAGAAATTGTGCTCTACATTATTTTATTTGAAAATTAAATGAAACAACGTAAATAAGTTAGACAAAACTTAGAAAAAAAACTCGTCATCTGTAGTACTAGTTTTATATAATTTTCAGCTTTTTAAACTCTTTTGTAAGATTTACTTATAAACTTTTGCCAAAACTGGCCGTCGCGAGGGGTCAAAATATGGACATAGTAAGTCGAACAAAAAGTCGAACTGATGTATGGTGGTTCGGTGGGATGGGATTTCTAAACTAGTAAGAAATATGTTTCAATGTCATTTCAAAACTTAACGTTATTATTTTCTGCAATCAAAAGTCAAATTACGCTTATAAACGTATTTACTGAAATAAGTAGGACTTTTAAACTTTTGACTCTTTGTTTTTCGATAATTTTTAGAACAGGTAAGTATTAAGTTAATTTATGTAGCATTAGTTCCACCTGGAATGCAATCCCCCCGGAATGCGCGGTGTGTGAGAATCGCCCTAGGGCGCAGAAAACCGCTTCTTCGGTTTGAGACCAAATGAGGGATGCTATATTATTTCCAATAATTAGGACATTATTTTCGGTCAGTTTATGTATTAGGTTAATAACTCCGTTAGTTGATGGTGAGTTATTTAAGCCTCGTGTTGCTTACGAGTTATTTTGCTGTAATTTCATGCACTGAGAATTCACTAAGTTAAAAATGACTTAAATGAGCTGAGCTAAGCTTCCACTCTTTTATTTGTGAAACGGAACACTCTCAACGTCGTTTTTACCAAACTTGCAACGATATTCTTTTTTTGGATTTTGCATTAGGTATACATCCTTCGATGTAATCTAAGATTTTGAAATATGTATTAAAAACAAAATAGAAAACATAAAAAAAAGAAAAGAATCTGTAGTGTGCCAGGCTAAGGATAAGTCCCAATCTCCAAATCCAATCTCTATATAGCAATCCCTCTATTGAATAGTATGATGAAATCTCTTGGACGAATTAGCTCGCCCAAGTGAAATCCCTATACTTTACGAGTATGTTAAGGACCTAGTACTTTGTTAATAGGATTTGTAATTGAAGTTTTGTTTCCAACAGTGGAGCTTTTTATTTTTAGTTTAAATAGAAGTAGGTAACGCTACTGTTTCCTATTAGCATTTCCATGCATCAGCAGCATTAAAAACACTTAAAATAGTGATACATTTTATACAAATACAAACTAATTACATTTACTATACTAAAAACACATCACTTTTCTTTGCGAATTCAAATTGAGTAGTCAAACTAATTTCTCTACCTTTTACCAGTTGCTCAGATGGGACTTGGAAACAAGAGTCACTTTTATGTGATAAATATTAAACAAGAAAATATACTAGAAAAAAGCAACTAGTCTCATATCGCTCTGACGGGACGGGATATTTATCACATAAAAATAGCATTGTAAAATGCAAAATTAAAAAGTAATAAAGAGTCACTTTTTTTCTAAAGACTATAATAATCTCAGCATTGTGAAAGCATAAATTTTAATGAAACTTAATACAGTGGTAAGAAGAATGTGCGAAATTTCCGAAATCGATTACACCAGAATAATTTTCCAGGTCTCATAATTTGGGTGGTGATATTTGGGCACAGGTGAGAGTCTGACACGCAACCAGGGCGGGGCATATTGGGAATTTGGGACCAGGGAAGTGGGTTGATGGGCTGGTTTCGGTAGTGGTGTGATAATAAACGAAACACGTTACGCAGACCAACAGACTTTGGGGACTTTGTTATTTTATATGCTATTAAATTTGAATTATATCACATAACAAAATGTTTTGTTAAAATAACTAGGTAGGTACTAAAACTTAATTTAAATCCATAAATTCTTCATTTCTCTATTTTATGTTTCTTTTTCGACAGGGCAGCATTAATTTATCATAAATTGTATGCATTTTCTAAGAAAATGAAAATACTGAAGTTTTGATGGTCAAAGATTTTATATTCAATGACGAAAAATTTTGTTTATAAATAAATAAAATAATAAAAATAAAAAATAAAAATGTTTATTAATCAGACTACTATAAGGTCCATTATTGTTAGTAACAATGAAAACTTACCAGCTATGTTAGTACTTAATAATAAATTTTTAATTTTGAGCAAGTAATTTGGCACATGTGCTCGACTAGCGGACAGTCCCCGCTACCGGCGATGGCCTGCAGAACGTTGTTGCTGCTACCGCGAACCCGCCGTAAAAGTGAGCCTGCTTTTTTGCGTAGTATGGTGGGAAAACTGTCAACCTTTGTGTACGCGAACATGCTGGACGCACTGCAATATCGCGGCAGCCCCAACAACGCCCTGAAGGCATTGTTGTACTGTACACGCAGGGCGTTGTACGATTTTTGGGTATAGTTAACCCATAGATTGCTCGAGTAAAAAGAGGTACAGTAAGCTTTAAAAAGTGTCACCTTAACAGGCGCAGAACATCGAGCAAATCTGCGAGCCAACATGTTGGCCCTAACTGACAGCGCCCTGCGCTCTCTCTCTATATCCAAATCATCTTTTAGATCCTCTGTTACTATATGGCCTAAATATTTAAATTGTCTCACTCTTTCAAGAGGTGACCCGTATAGTCTTATGGGGGGTACAAAATCAGGAAGTTTATTTCCAGCTTTAAAAACCATGTACTCGCTCTTTTTACAATTGTAAACTAAACCATTAGCAATTGCGTATGTTTCACAGAGACTCAACATCTTTCTAATGGCGCTGACTGAGGGGGCCAGCAGCACCATGTCGTCCGCGTAGCTAATATTGTTGACGCATACGTTATTGACATGACACCCGATCTTCATACTGCTGAGCCCCTCGATCAGCGCGTTCACATAGAGGTTGAAAAGCTTGGGAGAGCAGAAAACCAGTGCCGTGGTGACGGTAACGTTATCATGGCTTATACTTAGCTTATATTTGGTACATAGGTTAATATTATTTTTGTAATTTTTTATAAATATGTTTTTGTGTATGTTTTACCTGTACCAAATAAACTCTTTCTATTCTATTCTATTCTATTATAAGTCATTTTAATGTTTACACGGGTCTTACAGATGCAGGAAAGAATGATGAATTTTTCAAATGTAGAGTTTAAATCTAAGATGTAATGTTTACGTTGCGTCAATGCGTTTCTTCTTTTCCTTTTTATGTAACGACGGTGCTCTTTTGGATTTCACAATGTCAAGTTTTTGGCTCAGTTGATTGTTTCTACACAATGTTTTTCTATTATTATTCTTAGTACACTTATTAACTTAATGACACTTGAAACATTTTCTTTACGAAACGGCGAGTGTTAATTAGTTTTCTGGACCAGCTATTGTCCGTAGAACCAGGTCAAGGCACAGCCCAAGATAGTCCTGTGGCTTCTACGTGCGAAGCCTTAGGCCTGTCCTGCGTGACGTCATGGATATCAAATATTGCTGCAGCTAACCGTTAACCGCAATGAGAGCTGCCTCAGCGGTATCTTCACACGGTGGGTTATGCACGTGTTGGTGATGTCTTTCGAGATGTTTTATGATTATTTTAAGTTTTCTCGTGTGCTGTCTATTGAAACAAATCAGCCCTTATACAAAAATACAAATTTAATGTTTTTTGTTATTAAAATCATCTAGTTACTTACTTCATGCCTCTCATAAAGATTGGATTAAATAATTATGATATTTCATATCATTAAAAAATAATAATGCATATAGAAGAACGCTATGTATCAATAATTTATCTGTAAAGTATTGGTACGAGTATGTATCTTACTGTAAACATTCATTTTTATTTTATGCTTCTTACAACAATACTGTAATCTAAGAAGAAAATGTAAATCTTTGTTCCAACGATTGCTTTAAACTTCAGCCATGGAGCTTAAGTTTCAAAAGCTTTGTGCCTTAAATATCCATGGGAAATCTACTCACCAAGGGCCTAGGCCACCCACACTTATCTCAAAGGGTTAAGTGTAATCGGTTACAATATTTTAAATGATGCGGGATGATAATAGTGAAATAACATGCACCGGTGTGGTCGCGCTGCGCGGCCCGCGGCGCTCTCACACCGCGTCAGGTTCCCGCGCAGTGCGCACGCGATACGCGCCATTTTGAAATCTCAACCGTCACTGGCCGCTCGCGTTCCGATTTCAAATTAAACGAACCGTGTGTGATTGACTTTTTTATTTTTCTCAAAAGTGTATCATTGTTCTGTGCATGTGATATTTTTGCCAATAACTTTGTGACTGGACCGCGGCGTAGAGTCGTGATCTGACTTACTTACTGTGGGACTTTGTATTTCGGATTTACTTTCTATCGTTGTAAGTATCCGCTTTTATTGTTTTATTTACTCATTACGTGTAAAATAGAGAAAGTACATTGTTTCCTGCACCAGAACAAATGCTAGTTAAGAATTTTAATCTGATTATAACCTGCTTTATTTTACTGCAGAAAGTAGTCTCTAGATTTTTTTGTTTTTGACTCTACAAGACCAAAATTGTTTGCAGAGCTTGTGAATGAGTTCACGTTTCATGTATAATCATTAAAAACGGTAAACACAATACGAACCCTAATTATTTTAGTTACTACTATACGTTACAGGATAAACTGTTAATTACTACTGTTACAGCGGAATACCCGTAATTAATCGGCAGGAAACATAGTGTTTTGATATCAACAGTAACGGTTCTTATTTGATTCTCTTTATGAGTAGCTAGCGGGCATCATTTAAATGTTCTCATGGCTTTTGATGTCAAGAAATTAAGTTCAACTTTTATTGTTTAAGGTTGTTGGTCTTGAAATATTTTATGATGACATTTATTTCCTGAGAATCAAAAGCTTTGTCGAGAAACGGGCCGTGAATTTGATAGTTGATAGAGGCAAAAAGTGCGATTGTCCACCGTGTCATACTGCGAAAGAAATATTCGGTCTTTGACCTTAATTCTAAGATTCGATGCCGAAAACAATTTTGGAAGATATTATTATCAAGTTGGTGTTTCTAGAATAGGTAGTAGTTTTGCCTATTTCATAAGGAAAAACGAGGAAATCTATTATTTTGTATTTCTTACCAGGAAAACTGTTTTTACTGCGTAATATTTTCATGTATGTAATGAAATATCAATCGTAAAAATTTAACCCAATTTTAATGCACAAGGTTATAATACAAACTGATCAAATATCTGTACTTATGAATATCAAACATCTTGCCATTTTATCTACGAACTCAATTAAATTTTCTTATGTTTTAAATGAAGGATGAAATTAAAATGAAATGTCTACTCTACACGAGAAGAGATCAGTTAGTACCGGCCTAGCATTGCACTTTTTTCCGTGGGTGTCGTAAAATCAACCATGGGTGCACTGACAGAAGAAAATGGGCAGCATATCTCATAAAACCTTGGTGATTTTGATCAGCAAAATAAGAAAGACGGTGCGAGTTGTGGCGATTATAAGTTGCTATCATAATCGTCAATTGATACGTGTTTGAGGGAAAGTGGAAGAAGAATTGATTACATTTTCACAGTACCTTGTGCTGAAAATGACGATAGAGATGATCATCAGTATGATGAAAAGGGGGGTGTGTTTACAATATTGCCACATCTTGCAACGGATTTGGCATCATAATCGCTAAAGCCAAATACCAACTCGCTACTCTCTACTCGGTAGAACGCAGAGCCAGACGATTTATCGGCGACCACGAGCTGGTTAAAAACTTACATAGTTTGAGTTACCGCCGTAAGGTCGCTTGTCTGTCGGTTTTCTTCAGAATTTACTTTAGGGAGTGTGCATCTGAGCTGCATAACCCCATTCGGCTTCTCATTTTTTCCATCGGGATACCAGACGTACTACAGACAGTCTACCATCCATACTGGGTTGCCATTCCAAACTTACGCACAGAGCGCTTTAAGTCCTGTTTTATGATGTGAACAGCCAAGGAGTGGAATGCTCTGCCGGCGTCTGTTTTCCCGAGCACATAGAACCCAAACCTTTTCAAGGTGCAAGTGAACAGGCTTCTTCTGGGCGAACTCGCTCCATCGTAGGCCTCATCTACGCCCTTCGTCCAGATTGAGGTCAAAAGTAAGCCCATTTAATGTTTAGATAAAAAAAAAAAACTGCTATAGTAATAAAACAATACCGTGACTGACAGACAACGCACAGTCCAAACGATATACCAGCACTAAGAAAGGGAAGAGGAAGAATAACACGCAACAGCATAGACCATATTAGTGATATTTGCCTTGTTCTCAAGAGCTCTATAATTAAGTCCCGTCTATACCTAGGTATACGAAATGAATATGTTATGACAACGTTCATTTTAATAATTATAATTAAGAAATGAGACCTTCAGGGCTTGGCCATGTTATGATTACGTCGGGGCACGAAATGTTCACACAAAATTTAAATTACTATGTTTCTGCTCGAATAATATTATTGTGTACGTCTGTGACAAGTTAATATTATGGTTAACTTTAATATATACTTATTCTTATGTGAATATAGTAATCATTCTTAAAGTGTTGACATTTGTGTTACAACTTATTTTCGACGATGTCTTGTATTAAAATTTCGAAACGATTTTCAGTAATTTATGTTCAAATAAAGTATAACTTGTTTGGCGTCATACTGATTTAGTGAACGAGGGCGCTTCGCTTAATGATTAATTGAAAAATTGCATAATACCCATCCATTGTTTTGGCAAAATATTTGTCGTGTGTTAGACGAACTTTATAATATCACAATTAATTAACATATTAATGCATGAAACATTCAGCTATTTCTTAGAGTTCAACAAACTATGTTAAAAGGATTACTTATAAAGGTATGGTAATTGTAGGCTTCCTACAAATTGGTAATGTTTAAAATATTCATTTCAGAAAAATACTGAAAACTAAATATAAAAAAAATAAGCGACAAAATAAACGAAGATTTACTTGTTTATCTAAAAAGTAGTTATCAATATTAAGCATTAATTCAACAGCGAAGTGCTAAAAACAAGAAGGTATGTTTAACTTACTTACCCAGGAAAACAACTGAAACTTATCAAGGAAAAATAATCCTTCTGTCCTAGGATATTGTTACATATGTTATTTAGTTTGTTAGTTTTTCCTAAGTCATTAACAAAAGTGTTACTCGTCTTTAATACTAACAAAGTGTCGTTACATACGATTTGATACTAGCCAGAGAATTTGTCATCAGGTTGTAAATATCTTTACCGCATCAAAAGTGAAACTTAAAGTGAGTGATTTAGGTTTGTGTGCTAAAGTTAACAAACTCATTAAAGTTTTCACTTTCGAGACAGTGCTATATTACTACACATTCGTAATTACGCATAATTAGCAGCTAAATGTATGAATTTGCACTGTTTTTATGAAGATGGATAGGTCGTCAGACTCGTCAACAAGAAAACCATTTCACGTGTGAAAGGTAGTTACTTTATAGATGGTATGTTGTTTGTTTAATGGGAAAAATGGAAATGTTGAGCAATTTCATTAAAGCCCTTATCGGATGTTTTGAATTCAAATAAAGCGTTTGGGGTAAAACTGGGAAGTTATTTGTACTGTTTTAACTTTACATGTTGGAATTGAGCGGTACCTTGTACATTTCCTAGTGAAAACTTGGAAAACTCAACATTTCGCTGTGCTATAGACTGAATCTTACTAACCATAATAAGTGGCTACCATTGAGAAGTAGGTATTGAACTTTTCCTCACTAAAACCCATCACGCATTTTATTTAGAAAATCCAGTACAAAAGTGAACCTTAAAATTATTAATTGTACCTACAAGATGTGCACCCACAGTCGCATCGGCGAGGTTCCACCATAATAAATTACTGTCATTCAGTCCAGCCGTAAAGAACTTTCTACTTATATTCGAGTATTCACGCGGCCGATAATCGAGCTTTCATAAGCACCGCTACGTGCTGTAAAGGTGCGTTTCCACCAAAATTGTTAACAACTTCAGTGTTTCCATCTGTTTGCAACACTTCAGAAAATCACCATTTTTTTCCAATGTGTCGAAGGCGGATTGTAGAATTCGCTGTTCAAAATGCCTAGGCAAATTTCAAAACATGATTTTAAAAGCCTGGTTGAGACGAGCTCTTTGCACCAGCTCGCTATATTGTAGCACCAGGGAACTTAACAACTCTTCTGACCCAAATTGGGAATAATAACAATACAATTATGTAGCTGATCGGATTTTGTATGAGTTTACAATCTGACAAGGTGTTTGTAAAACGGCGAACTCTACAATCCGCCTTCGACATCTACACCGAGTTGCCTACAATTTTTAGAAACATTTAAGTTGACAACAAGCTGCTTATGCAAGTAGCCGCAGTATTTAAGAAATGAATGTCTTCAGAAAACCTAGCTCTGAGGCTTCCGTCTTAAAGTTCAAAGTCATGACAGACATATTTCTGTTTTCAACAAAATAATGTTTCCAACAGTATATCCACTACCCACTGAACGTTAAAATGTCTGCAACAAGCGCATTCCACTGATGATTCCGCCAAAAACGGAAACACTGTTCCCAACATTTGTTTACAATACCACTTTTGTTGCCAACATAAGCTTAATATAGAAAACTTTGTCAGCAACACGTGTTGGAAACACAAAAGTGCACATCTTTTTGTTTGCCACATTCGGTGGAGACAAGGCTTAAGAATTCCATCGTGATTTATACGATGGGTTTCTGCGGCTTCCAGATGCTGATTTTTTGCATTGTCATGGTGAGAACCTATGAGGCTTGCAGTTGTCAAAGGAGCAGAAGCCATAGCATATAATTCATTTTATATTAAAAAAACGTATAAACAAGAGTCGTTTGTTAGTTCGAATATTTACGGCAAGTTTCTCGGTGTTTGTAATCAGCATAATTTTCACGTCGTTGTTTACGTTGTTAATTTTATATTCGATAGAAGATATAGATAAAGTATCCTTTATGTCATTTACGTACTAGAAGTGCTTATTTTTTAATTCTACCGTTCACATATTATTGAAATATTATAAAATTAGGCGTCACCTTGCGGAAACACTTTACCATGTTATAAAGCCAAAATTCTGTATTCAGTAACAAATGAATTTGTTAATGTAATAATAAACAACGTACCATTGTTTAATTCATGAAACCAGAATGAACACAAAATTACAAACGAGTGATTTATTATATTTACATTCTGCAAAAAAAATCAAACATCCTTTTTAAATTGTAGACGTGGCTTCTTAATAATGGATAAAAAGCCTGGAAGAAATTGCTCTTTAGTGGTAAGACCGCAATTTGTACCACTCTTATTCTGTCTATTTATAACTTTTGTATTTAGTAATGTAGTTTTGGGGTGCAATAAAGAATATTTAATATATTCAAATAATAATACCTCATAAAAGAAACAAACCTAACCTAAGTGGTTAGATTCCCTTTAGTTTAAGGTTAAAAAACGAAGCTTAAGAAGCATAATAGCAAAAACTAATAGATAGTCTGATAACCAAAGTTAGTTTTTTATCATAGAAAGAAGATAAGGTCAGACGATAAGGCTGAGATGAAATTATAAAGTGAAAGCAACCGTCACAAAATAAACTTCAATTGAGGTGACTTGATAATAGCAGCACTTAATTATGATAACGAACTTGCACCAGATAATTGTAGATAACAAGGTGTAACTACAAAGATAAAAATGGTGCAGGTAGTTTCGTGTATAGATACATAAATAAATGTCGTAATATTGTTTTAGACTCAAATTTTTTATTAACACTGGTAAAAGTATTACAGTGCATTGAAAACCGCTTCACAGTTGTCTTTAAATTGTGCATTATTTAGATAACTACTTATATAAATGAGTACAGTAGTCCAACATACTCAACATAATATTTATTTAAATTAATCTACAATTGTATAGGTACTTTTGAATCGTCAATATTGTCCTACCAATTTATTCCATCCAAGACTTTTTAGTGTTACGTTCATTGTTTCGTGATGTTCCAAACGATATCAGCGGATATTAGACAAAACAAGATGGCAATTTTGATTAAAATCCCACAGAAGTACATGGCGAACCGGATCCAGGCACACATTGAGGTCGCCGTTCACCGTTCCTCTGACATATGACCTCGTCAATGCGCGATTGTTGCCATCGGATGCAGAAGGAATGGAAACACACACAATTGTTTTTCTTTTTACGTCACTTCTGTGACTGTACTTATTGTTTGTTTGTTTACATTCAGGTGCTTGGTGAATGGAATTGGATCATTCATGAGTGATGTGATCGTTTAACGCATACCTTCTTTATTAATTTGATAATAGTGGTAGTCAAGAGGTCGTAAGAATTAAATTTGTCTTTCTGCATTAATTATCCATATTATGTACTCTAACATTGCCAAATGACACAATTTCTTGACTACATTCAATTATGTTTTTAATCCTTTACGTTTCCTACGTTGTTATTTTGTTACCTCGTAACGGAACACGATTAAAGAATCTCCTATTTATTTTTTCTATTGGGATGTTGTGTTATCTCATCAAATTTTTTATTACGTTCTTGTTAATATTTTGCCTCATTTGTTTTTCTAATAGGCCTTCATCCATTAATTTTAATAATTCCAAAGCTTTCAAACTAGCTTCGCGTCGCATCCTAATCTTATCAACGGTTAACGTTTTAAACTTGTTGGTAGTTCGCGTGTTACTTTCATCGGCAGCATTTATTAGCACGTGTGCTCTCTGTGTCACTGGTAACAGTAAAACCTGTATCATGGGTCCCAAGTCCAATTTCCATCGCATTGAAATCAATGAGGAGGTAGATGAGACCGTGCGATGCCGTTATCTCAACTTATAAAATGCTCGTTCCGATTAAATTTTCCAATATCAACTTTAAAACGATGCCGTAGGATCTATTATTTAAATTGGTAACTTTGCAATTGCTGCGATTGCAGATGCTTGTTTATGTTGCTTGTAACAAATACTGGCTTTGTGTATTTTCTAATGTTTTGAAGATAATAATCGTTTTAACTCGAGTCGTAGAATAGTCTCTTTGATCACGATTGCTTAGGAACGAAATATTCTAGTAATTATTATTTGAATATAAATGCGCAATCAGTCCCGTAACTAATACGAGATTATGATACATCATTACAAATTGAATATGTAACTTTACATAACTTTAAGCCTCTTTAGTGTAATGGTTTTCGATTCGGTCAATCATTGTATTTGATGGTTAAATTATTTAGCCTTCCAATTGAGTATGCGTTATAAATTACGAAAAGCTATTATTATTATATAAAATCAATTTGTACAAAAAGTTTGTTAATAGCGCCCTTGGTTCAATCTGAACGTAATATTTATTTAGAATGTAGTTTGTAGCACCTACCATGTCAAAAAACATGCACATCTTTACTCAACTTTTATAACCTTTACTTTTAAAAAGCTAAAAGAGGGAAAAGTAACGTTAGTATAGAGATTTTACAAAATTATTAGTCAACAATTACGCTATAAATATTGTAATATAACAATCTTCTATCTAAGATAGTTATTGTGAAAGCATTTCTTGATCCAAACCAAACGAACAACGCGTGCTCTTCGATCAAAGTTTTCTGGCTTCATCTTTGTTTTAAAGATTGATTTTTAAGTCATTATCTGTAGTTACTAGTGTTTAAATAATCATCGCGTGCTCTCTGCATCGTTCGTATCGCCTTGGTTTGATTTAGAAATCGTGGAATGTGTGTATTTGCCTATATTTCGGCTGGTTTCTTGGTTCGTTACATCGGCATGAAGCTTCACGGTTCACTGGGCCAATTCATGAAATGATCCAACAGAATTTCGCAATAGATATGGAAATTGACAGTTTTAAACCGAGTCAATGTCAATTAATAAGGTTATTTAATCTTGATGTTACAATAATTGAAAGTATTACTTAATGTGCACCATTGTTAAGGTGTTTCTTTAGAGTAAGTGTCGATTTCAGATTTTGGTGTAGTTTCCTGAAGTTATGACATATTTTGGCAAAGTATCCGACAATGTCAACCCCCGTGGTTTATATGTCAGTTTTCAGGGTGTCATTTCTAAGGTCCTGGGTTTTATCACCGGCTGACCTGTGCAAATTATCTTTTTGCATTTTTTCTGGTTGTGGTATCGTTGTTCTTGTTTCAGACTGCCATAGACCATAGCAAAAGAGACACAATACATTTTCCATTGTTGTTTGGACACCGGTGTCCGGTTCGGGTGTGATGAATTAAAAAGTATTCTACGATTACTTATCTACATGATCCTTTGATTAGTCTATGCAAGTTTATAAACATTTTTGAACTTTTTATCAATGAGCCTACTCTGAAAACCAAACATGATAATCTTACGAAATTCAAAAACCTTATGACATTATCTCAGATATAAGGTTACCAAAATTAAATAACACGACATTTCGTAGCAGCTCCACAGGTTATGGTTGAAAAAAGGTTGTTAAGATGTGAAATTCGCAACAATTCCAGAAAAGTGTGTAATTTAAAAGACATTACTGTGTTTTATAAGATGAGAGATACCAACCAGCTGCATTATATTACAGGCATTAACGTGTTTACTTTGCGATACGTGGACGGCACTTTGTGTCGTCATTAAATAGGTATATTTAAAAAGTTTCCTTTGACCGAAATGTAAACCTAAAAAAAAAGATGATAAGCGAATGTTTTGAAGATAGTCCTCAGTGATGAGGATTCCGGGAGAGGCTCGCTTCCATCTTCAGCTTTATCAATACTTAACAGGTATGATGACGACTGAGGCTCCTCGATGTTCATAAAAACATCCTCAAGAATCGTTTTTATTTTAATAATAACAACTAAGCGCTTCAATAACAGTTTCTTTTTAAAAACCACGAAAGCTTATTTGGTGTCAGTCTTATTACAACAAAATTTTTACGATTTATTGCCAAACCTACACTTTAAGGGCAAAACAAACAGACGATTTTGTAATGGCGCATGCGTAAATAATCACTTAAATTGGTCAATTAATTTTGACTTAATCATAATGGGCAAGTACTTTCAAGTCATGATTATGAAAACAAAAATGTAAGTCACAACAATCTTGTTTAAAATGTACTGAAATATACGTTTTGTAGGTACAACGTAGGAAAGGTAGGAGTTTTAAATATTAAACAAGAAAATATACTAGAAAAAAAGCAACATGTCTCATGTCGCCCTGACGGGATTCGAACCCGCATCCTTGGGAATCCGGACCAATGCACTAACCAATTATGCTACAGAGACCTATGAGGACACGTCGAACCTTTCTAGTATATTCACCTTACTATGGTGTTGGCCACCGTCGTTTCATCAATGAGAGAATAATATCCTCGCATTCGAATGAAACATTTTTACAAATGTTTGACTATCGATTAAGATGAAAGTAGAGTATTTTGGGAAACGTTTTCTCGGAAAGTACTAAGGTTAAAGAAATACTTAATTATTCAAATGAAATACCTATTAATTATTTGTGTTATAAACGATTTTCTGTATATCTGTTACTTTTTTAAAT
This sequence comes from Chrysoteuchia culmella, assembly GCA_910589605.1. Classification (NCBI taxonomy): domain Eukaryota; kingdom Metazoa; phylum Arthropoda; class Insecta; order Lepidoptera; family Crambidae; genus Chrysoteuchia; species Chrysoteuchia culmella. The sequence goes on from OU342653.1 coordinate 19,165,184, forward strand.
AAAACTCCCTTAAAACATCTACTAAAAAATACTAGATACAATCCACTAGTGCCCAAATTGCTCAGACCCTTTACTAGCTTCCTCAGTATTTCGAATTTTTTGTAAAATTGAAGGAAAAAGGTGAGAGATTAGGTAAGAACCATTTATAGGTAGGTAATAGTTTAACCCGGGTGGTTCCCGTTCCCGTAAGAATCGGGGTAAAAAGTATTTTATGTTTTAGTCCAGGCAATTTACTATGGTTGACTGGTAGAGAATACTTTTAGCATTAAGTCTGCCTTTTAAACCTAACTTTGTGTTAATTTTACATTTACTATCTGTGTGTCAAATCCCTTCAGTAATTTTTGCATGACAGAGGGACAAACAAATAAACAAACAAACTGCTAAACTTTCGCATTTATAATATTTGTAGGATTATTGTGACAAAAAATGCACTGAACGAGGAATACCATGACACAACAAAATTAATTTTAATTCTGATGTATCGTAATTTATATTTTACCCAAATAAACGTGATGTAGTGATGATTTCTGATGTGTTTGAAAATGGCTACTTTGCAGTAAAGCAAACATGAGTGGAATTGTTTATGCTATACACAATACCTACATTAATAATACCTACATTGTGTGCAGCAAAAACGCAGCGTATTTATATTATTTATTATGCTTACTATCTGACCAAGAAAATGAGGCGCATGACAGCTGAGAAAAACTTAAAAATCTAACTAAAACAAAATTTCAAGAAGCGGTAATCAATCAGTTAATCACTGTAGCGCTAATAAATCAGATAAGCGTAAGTAGTAGTGGGCTGCAGGTGCCATAAGTGCTAAATGCATTCCAGTCCTGCGCCTGATTGGCTTGATCATGTAGTAATTGGTTGAACTTTGATCACTGTCGTCAATTTTCTTCAGAGAGGCAGTTTTTTAAATTATCTTCACAATATGCAACCCAAAGTAAAAATTGTCTTTGATAGTAAGTAATATTAGTTAAGAAGTATTAACTATGTTGATAGCGTACCTATTTTTCTTAACATTTTTTAAAGTTTAGTTGTTAATTACTTAGTTAATTTAAGATTGAAATTTAAAAAGATTTAGATAGATAAAATTATCTGCTATTCGTTTTGAAATAGACATGACTGTCTATTATACCGAAGCTTTGAAAGATCTTCTTTACACTATTTTAAAGGCGTTGGAACAGTATATTAGTAGTTCGATCTAATATGAGTACTCCCTGATATTCGGTAAGTCCAAATACTAATTCTAAATACGTATTTGGTAAGTCTCGCGGTACGTTTCGTTATTACGTGATGATATTCAGAGCGTGCAGTATACGGCTTTCACGGAATTTGGCGGTTGAAATAAACTTAATACATTAACAATTAAACAAACTAAACGCAGGAATTGGCTATAATGGCAATCAATTCGCATTAATAAAATAAGCAGTCAAATACTGTGGACTAATTCGAATGTTTTTTGGCTGAGCTTACTTCATCATCATACTTAGCAGCCTGTGGGTATCCACTGTTGGACATACGCCTCTCCTAGCTCACGCCTATTGTGGCGTTCATAGGAGGCTATTAGCCTACTGCTACCACGCTGGCCAGACGGGTTGGTAGAGGGTTTGTTTCAAGTTTTCCTTCTCTCGCACAGGTGTTCAATGCGTCGAGCCTCTAAGTCGACTCTTACGACATCCCAGGAATGTAATGGAGTGGTGACACTTGTATTGTTTTGCCGTCACCACACGGCAAACTTACGAACAACCTAATTTACAAAATAATAATGAGTTATAGTGCAATTTTTTCTTCTTTAAAAGTAAAAGAAAACAAAATAAAAAGCAATTGTTTGTAGAACGGATGAAGTTTTACCATTTGTTTTCTTAGTAAAAGAAAAGTAGGTACCTAAGTATGTGGAAAGTCCATTCTATGTATGTCGCCGTAAAAAAATGTTACCTAGTGCAAATAAAAAAGGTTTTGAGAGCGAATAAAAGCCGTCGCTATTGTCTATTATTTTCCGTTTTGCGTATCGAGTTCGTCTCGCACATTAACGAAAGTAGATTTCCTCTGTCATTAAGGCAGTCACTCACTACGGTGTGTGGTCACGCTTCCTACTAATCTTGTGTGTCACCACCGTTCAACATACGCGATAATTAGTAGCTGAGGTAGTAAGCTGTCGTTCCTAGTGAGACATTCTTTGGACAAGAGAACTAAAGTAAGTATTCAGAAAAATTAATCCGAGTCTGCAGTTTTCGAAGATTTCCTATTTGCGTTTTTGTTTCATAGATAGCAATTAACGAAAGTAGATTTCCTTTGTCATTAAGGTAATCACTCACTACAGTGTTTGGTCTCGCTTCCTTCTAATCTTGTGTCACCACCGTTTAGCAGACGCAATAATAGTAGCTGCGGTAGTAAACTGTCGATCCTATAAATATTATATTATAGTGAGACAATCTTTGAAACAGAGAACTTAAGTAGGTATATAGAAAATTTAATCCAAGTCTGCAGTTTTCGAAGATTTTCTAGTCGTGTTTGTTTCATAGATAACATTTAAAAAAGTAGATTTCCTTTGTCATTAAAGGAAGTCACTCACTACGGTGTGTGGTCACGCTTCTAATCTTTTGTGTCACCACCGTTCAGCTGATGTTATAATTAGTGGGTTGGGTTTGGATAGGAAACTACCAAAGTCAAAAGTCAAAGTGAAAGATTTTTTTTCAAATAGACTTATAGATAAGTGCTTCCGAATCGTCGAATATTTTTCCTACCTTTATTATTATAACGAGTCCGATTATCTTTTCTTTGAAATAAAAATACAAAAGAATACAGAACATTCAATCAGTATGTAGAGTTTTAGAAGATTTTATAGTTGTGCTTTGGTTCGATAGACAAATATCAATGAAGGAAAGTAGATTCCATCTGTCATTAGGGGCAGTCCTTCAGTGTAGTCGGTGTGTGGTCACACTTTCCACTATACTAGGTAATCTTAGGTGTCACCACTGTTCAGCAGATGCAATAATTTGTGGGTTAGGCAGTAAACAGACGTTTTGAGTCCGATATTATGTGAAAGACCACCATCTTATCTAAGTCTGACGCCATAACAACAACGTTTTCAGCATTGTTGTGTTCCGGCAGTTAAAGATAAGATAGCCAGTTCCTCACTGATTGGGGATTCCGGGAGAGACTCGCTTCCATCTTCAGCCTTATCAATACTTAACATAACATTGAAGGCTAAGAGTCTCCCCGTATTTCGTAAAAAAAAGACAACTTAAAAGTTATTTAAAATAGATGTTGCCCCTAGTTCTTTTAAATTAATGTGTCATGAAATGCGTAATTTAAGTATTGATTTAGTGCATATAATAACGTTGTGGTTACTGGACGGCCGCGGTTACTTTCTCGCACTTAACCGAATCTGCGCGAATCGGAACGCGAACGCTCCATTAGACGACCGGCATGCGCATGCACAAATTGAAACGGCTCGTTTTATTCTGGACCAGCTGCGGTACGGTTTGATATATGATTTCACATTTCACTGCTATCATACGTGATTATCGTCATCAGTTTGACATGATAGCTGAGTAGACTTTTAGTGGAATGCTTAACCAAAACATTAACTTAGAGATCATTGCAGAAATAAACTGTCATTTTATGTATAGAGTCAAGTCAGTATGTTTGTATGAAAATAACGTATTAGCGGTTAGATGTGCCGGTGAGTGTAGTTCTCTTACGTCTGTTTTCTTAAATTATTTTTAACCGACTTCAAAAAAAGGAGGAGGTTCTCAAGTCGACGGTATTTTTTTATGTATGTTTTACCATAACTTCGTCAGTTGTTAACAGATTTTTATAATTCTTTTTTTATCTGAAAGAAAATGGTTTATGTGTGGTCCCATATAATTTTTACGAAGATCTGGCTAGTAGTTTTTTCATAATCCTGAAAAATATCAATCACGTTTTGGCAAGTAGTCGTTTACCTAGATGACATCATTGTTGTGTATGGGCTGATTTTTAGTGTAAGTAACGGCACATGATGTGACAAAAAAATCTGAAATAAAATCATTTTATAAAAAAAATCAAACCGACTTCAAAAAGTAAAAAATAATACTTTTGGTGTCGGTGCTAGCTAGCTAAGGCCAAAAAAATATATTATAGTTAATAGAAGTGCAATGTAGAATGCCTTGACTGGCACCGACTCCAAAAGTTTTATTTTTTACTTTTTGAAGTCGGTTTGATTTTTTTTATGAAATGTTTTTTTTTAGATAATAGCTAGACTTTGCTTAGGTATCTACCCTAATGACAGCTTAATATTGGCAGTACCACCTTTATTTAAAGTATTAAAAGCCAATGAAGTATGAAATAGTAATAAACTATTACTATTTAGTACTAATAAAATGCCTGTATGTGTATCATAAATAATGTATCTGTGTTAACGGACCTATTCGCGTGAAAAGCAGACAATTAAATCGTCGTCGTCCACTTAACCTGGAAATTACTATCGGCCGACTATTACCAATACAGTGATTTGCATAGATTAGGCTTTACTATGTGACAAGATGTTCATTGAATTTATTTATATATTTAAAAAAATACGTGTGTCACTCGGGGACTGCCGCGGTAAAGCTATTGCATAGCATTTTTTATCATAGATTTTGGTTGCTTAGTTACGATTGTGAATAGCATTTTTTTTTTCCGCGCGGTACCAGAATTTAAAAAGAAATTATATTTTCACACAAATTTTCATACAGTTTTTTTCATTAATGACCATTTTGTTATTCACAATCGTAACTAAGCAACCAAAATCTATGACACGGCGTGGGGGGTGTTAGGTTTTATTTTCGTTACGGAATTTCTTGATTCGGTCGCCGCGCTCAAAGCCCGCGATAAAAGCTATGCAATAACTTAAAAAAAAGGCGAAATGTTTGTACGCGCATGAATTTAAAACGACTGCATCAAATTCGAAAATTCTGTTTTGGATGTGTTCTATATTGTCAGGATAAACAGGTTTATATGAATGAAAATTTAAAGAAAACTAGGGCGGTTACAACCCGATACTCGGGTTCGTCGATCGACGAAAAATTCCAAATTATGCGAAAATCTTTAATTGCAGTTTGTGATCATCACGTTTAACATTTTGTATATTTTATAGTTTTCGGAAGAAATAGACTCGAGTACCTTTAATTTGATACCTTACATGGCCGCGTACTACGCGCCAAAGTCCCTATCGAGTCGTCACAAATTTTGCGAACCTGAATTAAGTATATAGATTGGCCGGAAAAGTTTTCTTTTTCTTATATTTTATTTAATATTAGATGGGCTTACTCTTGACCACAATCTGGCCGAAGGGCGTAGACGAGGTCTAAGATGGAGCGAGTTCGCACAAAAGAAGCCTGTTCACTTGCACCTTGAAGAGGTTTGGGTTGTATGTGCTTGGGAAAACCGACGCTGGCAGGGCATTCCACTCCTTAGCTGTCACATCATAAAAGAGGATTTAAAGCGCTCTGTGCGTAAGTTTGGAATGGCAACCAAGTATAGACGGTAGCCTGCAGTACGTCAGGTATCCCGATGGAAAAAGGAGAAGGCAGTATGAGGTTATGAAGCTCAGATGCACGCACACCCTCTAAAGTAAAGTCAGTAGACAACTGTTAGAAAAGTTTTTGAGATTCCACACGTATGAAATCATACACGGACGGAAAGATGGTTTATATTGACTATGTTATGATATCTTTATGTTTATTTTTCTTAAGGCGGTACCCCCACCTAAAGTGGCGCCGCGTTGAATTTTATTTAATATCGTAATTCTAATTCACAATTTTAATAAAACTAAACGTGGAACTTTTATGAAGTAAAGTATTATTAGACGGTATCATTACATTCCCTCGTAGTCACTGCTAGAAGTAGATAGCAAAACTGCTAAAAGTGGCCGTTTTTGACACATTTGCTATCTATTTCTACGAATGACTATGACGAGATGTAGCGATACCTTCTAAAAATACTAGACTATGGGCTCTAAAAATTCCACGTTTAGTTTTATTAAAATTGTGAATTAGAATTACTATATTAAATAAAATTCAACGCGGCGCCACTTTTGGTGGGGGTACCGCCTTAAGGTGGATTAGGTTTTTTCGCAAATCTAACCTCACAGATACATACAAAATTATTATCGTTGGCATTTTTAAAGGAAATGAATTTATTAGCTTCCCACGCGGTTTCACCCGCGTGTCTCCCGTTCCCGTGGGAATATCGGAATAAAAAGAAGCCTATGTTAGTATCCGTCTTTTTGGCCAACTAGGTATATGCCAAAAATCAAGTCGATTGGTTGCTTAATTACGGCGTGAAGAAACGACAAACAAAGTCGCTTTCGCATTTATAATATTATTATAGTTATTATAATTAGGATTACCGTAGTGCTGTGTGGTGTAAGAATACAAGTGTCACCACTCCCTTACATGCCTGGGATGTCGTAAGAGTCGACTAAGAGGCTCGACGCATTAAAAACCTATGCGAGAGAAGGAAAACTTGAAACAAAACTCTACCAACCCGTCTGGTCAGCGTGGTAGCAGTAGACTAATAGCCTCCTATGAACGCCACAATAGGCGTGAGCAGGAGAGGCCTATGTCCAGCAGTGGACGTCCACAGGCTGATGATGGAATTAGGATTAGGATGAAGATTGTTTGTTTCGCGTAGGTTCAATTCAAGTACAATGGACAGCCTATCACTTCGAAAACCGCTGTTACGTACACGATAATTTTGCTTGAGAAAAATTTACTGAGCCACAATATTTATTGTCTTGCCCAATGTATTTCTAATCACGGAAGCATTCAGTCATCACTAACAAACTTAACACGATCAATTTAAACAATTACTTGACACATATTATGTGCTGTTAGTTGCAAAATCATTGCATCAAGAATCACGTTACAGTAATGAGACTCCATTATATAAATATTGCATCTGTAGTGATATTAATTACGCACTGAATGTTACACAGTATATAGTGTTACAGAGGTGTTAGGTGTTATTGGGACAAAATTATCCATCCTTGGCAATGATTCCGTAATAGTGGACGACATCACATAGATTCTTTTGAACATGTTTGTATATGAATAACATTTTGTCAACATTCAACTAACTGACCAAGTTTTATAATTTTTAACCGACATAGTTCCGATTTTTTGTGTAGGTAAGATCAGAACTAATTCTAACTATAAAAATTGTGAAAATAACCTTTTTATAAAAAAAACCGATTTCAAAAAGTGAAAACCAAACTTTTTTTAAGTCGGTGCCAGCCAAGGCAAGAAAAATAAAACTCTAAGTGCAATGTAGAATCTATATACTTAATTCAGGTTCGCAAAATTTGTGACGACTCGATAGGGACTTTGGCGCGTAGTACGCGGCCGAGTAAGGTATCAAATTAAAGGTACTCGAGTCTATTTGTTCCGAAAACTATAAAATATATAAAATGTTAAACGTGATGATCCCAAACTGCAATTAAAAAGTGTCATTATTTTCGCATAATTTGGAATTTTTCGTCGATCGACGAACCAGAGTATCGGGTTGTAACCGCCCTAGTGTCAAATTAAAACAAACCAATCGTTAAACTTGTAACTCAAGGAAGAGCACGATGTACACTAGAGCTTCAGAAGTTCTTTTGTTTTAAACCCTAGGGTGCTATAGGGTAAATCGTCTTCATTTTACCTTCTGCCGCGAAAGTGCTTTAGATTCTTGAAATGGATGAAACTTGATGATGTTATTTATTTAACTGCTGGCAATATCATACAATTAGCTAAAAACACAGCCATAGTAAATTAATGCAATTTTGTAAGTAATCCAATACTTCAGTCACAAGTTTCTTGCCGGTTCTTCTCGTTACAAGATCTCCCGCCCGTAGGGTTTGTGAACAGATGGCGTAGCTTCTTTGACGATCTTAAGTGCTTGTAACAGCCTAGACTGAATAAATGATATTGAATTTGAATTTGAATGAAAACTAAACGTAGGCAATTTTTGTATCAGTATTTATCGTGTCGGCCTCAGGGCGAATATACTGATAGTACTACTAGTACAAAAAAAGGAAAAGGTGAAATCATCATTTATTGAATATTTATTAAACACTACATTATGCAATTTGGTACTGTCAAATGATCCCGACAATTCAGAATGCTCTCCATCCACATTTTTACTGACTTTAGAGCGATTGCCTTATTTTTTAGCGATAGTTTAATTTTTTTTATTTAATTTATACATTTAACCGATTTTTATTGAATTTATACATTTGCTTTGTTAGGCAAACGGTCGTGTTTGCATGTAACCTTGGCAGTCTATCGCATGCAGTTTTAGAAGTTCCTGCCAGTTCAACCACAAGGACGTGATTTGCGTTTTTCGTAAAGTTTACGCTAATTGATTTAACGCCATTTTTTCAATACGTGACGGACGTTTCGAAATTGCTGCAATTATAGATTTGCGATATTTGGAAATAATATCAGGTTTCTAATCCTGCATTAAAAATATTGATTTACAAGTTACAATAAATATAACATGTTAGCTATTTATGTTTGCTTCTGAGTCCGCCTCCGCTGACGCTTCTTCGCCTACGTCAGAAATTAAACATAGTGTCAGTATGGTTCCGTTTTTGTGTGTCAGTATTTGCATTTTCCCCGATTTTACCGTAATATAAATCATTTCGAGCGACCGTAAATTTTTTACGTTTATGAATATTTGACATTATCCGTCATTATAAAAATCATTAGGTACTTACGAAGTTTATTTATTTTAGGGAAATCCCATATATTTTTTTTAGTAATAAGTACTGAAAAGTGAGAATGATTGAACATTTGAAAATTTGAAGGTGGGTGGATAATTGTGCCATTGAGTGTTCACTTATGTATACATAAGTGAGAATAGTGAATGTTAGAGCCACTCTTATAATAAAGAAACCATCAGAAATAGTACTAAAATAGATAGTAGATAGGATATCCTTGAAATGACTCCAATTTGAAAATAACAATGAATGGTTAACGTTGAAGTAGTTGAACTACTTCTAATCAGATGGACGCAGGTCATTGCCCTCATCGATATACCGATAGCACTGGTACAAATACGAAAGTTGAAAGATGTATTTTGTAAACTAATATTATTTATATTGACGATAGCAGTTTTATTCTGTACAAGTTTTTTAAATCTACAATCACCATAATATTGTTGCCTTACAGCTGATATCTAAAATACCAATCTAAAAGTCAAACAATGAATTAATATCTGATACAGATCGTGTTGACACTTAAGAGTCATCTAGTCCAAGATGCAGACCTTGATACAGTCACGAAGACATTGCCAATTGCATTGCCTTAATAATTAACCGTTGAAGTATATTTGTGCACAATTTGCGTAACAGCGATAATGCAAATTCTAAGACCAAGTTTGAATTTTTAAATCGTACTTTTATTTTTTATTTTTTTCTTTAAATGGTTAGCAGGTTTATACAAAAGAGTTATGATGCAACCAACCCGTGTTTGAAGCACAAGTAACGATACAACGAATGTTAGAGAAAGCAGTTTGTTTTGATATAAGTGAGCGGAACGTGTACATTCAAATAAATTCATTTTCGAATCATTCATATTGAATCAGAAAGGTCGACGAACTGAGCGGAGTTATTCGAGAAAATTTATTAAAGTTCATATAATTTTACAGATGGCAGAATCTCTTTTGTTTTGTATTACTATTTAAAGCTTCTTTGAATATAGGTACAGGAGTGTGCTTGTGTGCAGCAGAAGCTCTGTGATTAATCGAAAAAGTTGAAATATAAATGTCGACCTCGACATCAATTAATCTACCAATCAACCTGTCAGGTTAACCTTTGAACTCAATAAGATTGTACCACCACACCAAAGATTATAGTTAGAGCACGATCAATTCATTAAATATTCGACAAGTGCTCCTAGAAGCTTTCCCAATACCAATCAATCTATTTGAGAATCATTACAACACTGACAAATGAATCAGCCACATGTTCCCATGGAAGCAACCTTGAAACTGGTGAGTATCATTGTCGAAGTGAAGTAATCGACACGTCTCAATCTAAATGATCTGGTTAATTTGAATACAATGCCCTCGGCGGTGCTTACCTGTCGGTTTTGTGTCGCAAATTTTGAAAACTGGTTCCCAGTCCATAATCCCTATCGAACATATCGAAACTGGTTTGGGGGAATGATTGGCTTGAAAACCGATGTTTTTATCTGTAATCTGGAGTCAAAAATTCATTATTGTAGCTCTGTAGCTCTTATTGGTTGTAAAGAAAAGACATAGACATTTGTAACTCATTTTATTTTCTTAAAGCAGTTGAAGTTTTGCGCGCGTAAGAATTTAATTTAGCCATAAGTTAAGTCAGTCGTGAAAGATTAAAAAAAATATTTTCATTTACCACAAATAAGTAGGAACTTATCGAGTAAAAAAACTTCATTATTCAAACAAATTCATTGTTCTTGTAATTCAACAAACGTATCCAGTTCTTATGAAACAAAGTCTTCGAAAGTCATTGGTATTCCATATACGCTGGCTTGTTACACTTAAAACTTGTATATGCATTCTGAGGATACGGAACCATTCATGCATAAGGCGTTTACGTCCAGGAAACGAGTTAGACGAAGTGATGCTTGGAACAATAAGAAGGACGCGTTTCCTGCAGAAGGGACAAGTTTATCAGGCCCTACGTTCCTAGAACAACCACTTATGAATAATATAATGCGCATATGCACTTAAGCAGATTGCATTATTCAATTTGGATTGGGGTACTTATAAGCTGTAGCGTCTACTTGCCAGAACTTTATATTGAGATAAAAAATAACTGCTTCAGTTTATGATTTCTTATGGTTTCTGGTACAAATGGTTGTTACAACTTCATTATGTTCTTGCAGTTTCCAATAATGAATCATTGGCATGAAATTTAACTGTTACATTTTCACTATTCTCTTCAACTATTCAAACATTCATTTGTATCTATTCTATCATTAATCTCAATATCTTTGTTTTCAATCTATTAATCGGTCCATTAATTTAGTCCTTTGAAAGACCGATAAATTGTACTAAATCAGCAATAGGATTGCGGATGTATTAATTTGCTTTGGATAATAATTTAAATTGTTAGGTTCTAAGGTATGTCCGAGTTCTGATATTATTATAGTGGCCGGCGTGTCGTGATCGGCTATCCGTTTATCGACATACAAATTGTACTATTCGGAAGAGAAAGTACTTGCAACATAGAACGATTGGAAACTGTATCGTGATATCTCTGCGTGTGGCGTGAATGATTTTCTGAATGGCATGCGAGTACGTTGTTATAACTTATATCTGGCTCCGAAGCGGTTTGTTATGGTTCAAACTGTAACAATATGACTGTTATATTATAATTGGAGGTGTAATTGTCTGTATCGTCGTTATATTCGCATCAGATGTGTTACGACATTTTATTTTGTTTTAGGTAAGAAATTTGAGACTTTTCACAATGATATGATCTTATCTGAGATGTATACGTGTCCAAAGTTTTCACTGCGTTAACAAGTCGTATTTATTTTTGAATCAACTGCTTGCTCGATATTGTATTGATACTATGGGTTACAGTACTTTTAAAGATTTTCAATACACTATATAGACTAGACTACAACTAGTTGACTTTTTCAATTGTATGTGGTACAGTTTAATTTTATTCTGATTACGGAACGGAACCCTTAGCGGTCTGATTCGACACGCACCGTTTTATTTGAAAACGTGAGATATAATCACAGAAGTATCGCAATGGTCAACGACAGGAGAGGTAATTGACCAGAAACAAGTAAACAACATAAAACATGGGGAGCATGCAGCTTACTAAACAAGTTTATGGAGTGGACAGTGATTTATGAATTAAATAATGGCTTTGACGTGGTCAGAACAACAATACAAGTATTTTGTTTATAAAAAAAATAAATAATTGTGACTATCAAAGCCCTGATACACAAATGAAAACCTGAAAACATTTAGTTTAATACATTTTCTCTTATTGTTTAGCAAATAACAAAAAGTAGATATTTGTGTAATTGCTCTTCCATTTTTTTGTCCAATTTTAATGTTGTCTTCGTTAAGTGCAATTTTGGATCTAGCTACTTAGATTTCTTTTACTTATGATTTGTTACTCAATAGTTACGGCTGTGTTCGAATTGACGTGACTAATCATCGTACAACACCATAAATTAGGCTTTTGATGCCGGAATCAGTTAAAACCTAAGATATCCTATCCTTATAGAATATAAACAACTATTTTATTGACCTCTGTCGTATTTCCACAGCAAGATTATATTTATTTGGAGCAAAAGCGAGATTTAACTTTTTAACGCGATCTTATTTGGTACTTATAAACCGGTGCAACTTTGCTTAAGCTTTTAAAAGTCTTTAATGTCATCGATGATGATTGTGAGGTACTTGATAGAAATTTTATTTTATAAGCTAATGACGACGGCTGCTGTTTCGCAGGCCGGTTTGGTTCAATGTCAACTGAGGTTAGTGACTCGAGCAGTTGAAGCCATCTGTTACGCAAACGTGGCTCTGGATTCCTATTCCTATTTCAATAATATGAAACGAGTAGATTTACTATTTCCTTTTTTGACAAAGGAGGGCCGATAAAAGATATTTTTTAAATTCCTTCTCTAACAATGTTCTTCAGATTGCAGTTTTCGTTAATCCAGAATACCTAAGTTCAAGAGAGCTTTAAAGTTTGTTTTTGCGTTTAAAGTTCCATTAAGTTCGTTTAAACTTTTGTGTTCACTTGACTAAGGCTTTCTGTAGTCTGCTGTCAAACAAATGGGCAACGAAAGTCTCTTATATCAATTTTCATTATAAGCTTAGCATATCAACAAAAAAAAATGATATTCTGAGTTATTAGTTACGCATAACGTTACCACACTGAAGCTACTATACCATTTGACATACAAAAACTCGTTAAAGTAAAACTAACAACGGCCTATAAGCTAAAGTATGTTAAGTCTCCTTAAGTACATTATCTAACAGAGTTTCTATTGATTCGATTGCTCAACTGTACCTACGATGGAGGAAAATGTGGACTTTCTAAAGAATCCGGCGGAACAGAGCTCGGAATCGGCGGAGCAGATGCGACGCGAGCAAACACAAGTGTGTGACGGCTGGTAATGTGGTAATGCGTGTGCCGTTAGAAGGCGCGTGCGCATATGTGCTTTTTTCTAGAAATATAATAAGTCTGACGCCACAACAATAATGTTTTCAGCATTATGTGGCATTGGTCTGGCAGTTAAAGATAAGATAGCCAATTCCTCATTGGTTGAGGATTCCGGGAGAAGCGCGCTAGCTTCAGCCTTCAGCCTTATCATTACTCAACATCAGATATGTTGAAGGCTAAGCGTCACATCGTTGTTCATAAAAAAACTGATTGTTTGTGGTAGATTGTCAGCAATGTGAATTGTGGGTTGATAGCGTAGGCTTTTATAAAACCGAAACCTTGTTTGACAAATTTTACACTGACGCTTCTTTAGTCCAACGATATTTAAATCTAGATTGATGAACGAACTACTTTAAAATGTATGAACTATTTCTGGTCTATTTCTATACTTATAAACACAGTTTTCATCTGTGAAAAGAATACCTACATTAGACTAAGTAATCTACCTAATATTTAAACTTTTTTATTATTTGCTTGAAATAAGCTCTTTCATGTATAATAAATAATTATAAGTTCGCACAGAACATATTATACTTACTAATCTAGAAGTCAGTAAAAAATACATAGCGGTATGTTGTTATTTCACTGGGTAAATGGAGCAGTGGAAACAATGATGCGTCGAATGCCGTGTTTTTACGCCATTATATTATTAACTGTTAACCTGGCAACACTGATGGGAAGATCTCGAGTGACAGTTATGTGGTATCAATTTCGGACTCCTTTGTTTTTTTTCTTGTGCTTCGGACAAGTCTTAGTGTGTAGGTTGCATTTGTATTTGTATTTGTTTTAATAATAAACGGTGATCGCTGATGATACGCAATTAGCACAAATTGTATAGAGAGAATTGTGTACCATCGTATTTTACTATTGAATGGACAGAGACGACGCGACGCCATAAAATCTTGATTGAGCTTAATGACTACTTCGGTTTTCTAGTTTTATACTACTGCATATTGAAAATAGAACTTTTTGTCAATATAAGAACTTTTTCTGTATGAACATGAAAGCTTAATTAAGCCTTAAAATAATAAAATCGGCAAAGTATTTTGCATATGTTGTGAAGCTTGATAGCCTGAAAAAGCAATGTTATATCATATGCTACCAGCGTGAGCCCACACACGCAAATGGTCGTTTGAACGAAAGTAAACTCGTTAATTTAAAAGTCGAATTGTGGGTGTTGCCAGTTACAGTATCCAGTTATTAGTAATGAGGTTACGAGCAGGCAAAATAAAAAATAATTACATACCACACAGTTGGCGCTAAACGCTTGCAGTCATATCGAGTATGCAACCTATTTGTTAACATAGATGACATAACTTTTATTAAATCATAGATAAAAATATAATGTGTAAGTATAGTGTAAAATTATTAAAAGCAAAGTGACGACAGAAGTACATCTATTATTTTTGTTTTAATTATTATGCCACGTTTTTTGTCGAATTTTGTTCTTTCAATTTGTTTCAAAATTAAACGTGGTTGGAGGAAGTAATTATCATTGTAAACAAAAACTTCTGAAAACAGCATGAAACAGATACCACAGAATATGCAGATACTTTAAAATTCTAAATTAGATATCATTTAGAATTTTAGATTTATTAGATTGATGATGAAGAATTACGAGTTATAAATAGACTTCTTTTAGTGGCCACTGTTTTTATAAGTATTCAAATTCAATTTCTATTGTTTACATTAGATCGACTTAAACATGTAAGTGAATTATGACATGCTCCACTGCTCATCTTGAAGGAAAGCCTAGAAATGACACTTTATATGCTTACTACGCTAATCTATAATCTCATCACAAGTGTTTTATAGTAAATAAAGAATGACGTCGTTATTAAGAAGTAACCGTCCTTTACATAAGACGTTTAGCCGAATTGTGGTGCATAAAGTTTGTGTGACTTCTTCTTCCTCTGAGCGTTTCCGTGCTTCGGAGGGCACGCTGAGCCGTCGGTCCCGGCTGTTGTCATCTGATAACAGTAGTTAAGCCAAGTCAGAGGCCTTTATTAACGGTTCGGTTTGATAAACTCTGACACCAGAGGTGGTCACTAATCCTCATACGATAGGAAGATGACATAAGACGTTTAACCGAATTGTGGTGTATAAAGTTTGTGTGGCGATGACTATTACAAATTACCGAAAACGAATTCGTCACGCTGTTTGTTTGAAAAAACATTCGAAGATAGATTCAGGAACGTGAACTCGGGTAGGTAATAAGGTACCTTAACTGTCTCCATGGGAACTTTTTCAAACTTTTTTTCTCTATACAAAACATTTTTTGATACTTATTTGAAACAAACCGCAGATTGAGAGTACCTGTAGATACAGCGACTCGCATTAGCAGTATGAAATACATCTCACAATTATTATCTAAATTGCTAACTATGTCACTACAGGAACTCTACAAAGTATTGCAAATCGTTGAGTACAAACGCTTCGGTCTAATAACTTGTACGTTCGGTTTGCGTTTAGCACGACACTATTAGAGGCTACAATGGTGCGTGGCATTTGCGCTTTTTGAGTTGCATAAATATGTTAAAGAATATACACTCGCGGACAAATGAAACGAGCCACTGCGTTATTTTCATGCAGCTTTATCTACGTCTCATTATATAAAGAGTATATCAACAGTTATGTAAAAATTACAAGTCAACGTATGAGTTGAATACTCGACTTACGAATAAATGTCTAAAAAAATCAAGAAAACCTTAATTTTGTGCAAATTGAGAAAAATCAAAGTTACACAATCCGGTTTGGTATAACTTTTTGACACATATAAACAGTCTTTTTGCAAGAACAGATTGTTTGTAAATAATTGAGGGTAGTCATAAACCGTCGAATTATTGTAAACGGTCAATTAGATTTGCAATAAAATTTGGATGATTTATAAATAATCAGTATCTCTTCGTTATATTCTACGTATGCGTGTGACAAAAAGCATGCATTAAGCCGATTGGTTGAAATACGTAACAACGAAAACAACGTGTGCTCGAGAGTGTTTTTAGTGCTAAATGCCAGTTTTTATAGGTTTGATTAAAATACAAAGTGAAAATTCATTGAAAATGAATGAAACGGAACCTGCGGGCGAAGAAATAAGTGACCAAATTCAGAGTTATTTAAAACAGGTCTAAATAACTCTGAATTTGTTGTTGAACAACTTTTTTTAATTCAATAAACTTTTTTTTTATGAACGACGGGGAGACTCTTAGCTTTCATTATATCTGATGTTAATATTGATAAGGCTGAAGATGGAAGTGAACATGGTTATATGAAAATAACGTAGTGGTAGTGGCTCGATTTATTTGTCCCCAAGTGTAGACAGTTTCCAGAATAGGTTAAAATGTCGTTCTTTTCGAGTGCTTTTGTAAATGACAGTTGTTACTGTTTGGTTAGCCAATAGTTTGAGCTGAATGAAGTTTTCAGGTAACGTGGTTATTGTTAAATGGTAACCGTGTTTCTAGTGAGTGTTGCCAAATGATTTTGTACACTAATATTGTAAAGGGATTAAATTTGTAAGTTTGTTTGAGCGGTAATATCTAGAAGTACTGAACAGATTTTGAAAATTATGTCACCTATAGAAAGCTATATTCCTGAGTGACATGGCACACACAAGCTATATTCTCTTGTGAGATAATTTCGTCACAAGTAACAATGTGTGACGCCCATGTGAAAAGGTGGGCACGGGTCAGCTAGTATAAAATAAAGTTTTATTTGTACTATAATACTTACTTGTTGTGATTTTTGAGTTCTTTAATTTTTCAATGCTATCTTTATAGGTACTTTATGATTAATAGAAAAATATTAGAAAAAAATTACTCGGCTCACAATCGTCTGAAAATAACTTGTTAGCCGAGTCGAGCCCGCGGTTTTACCTGCGTGGTTCCCGTTCCCGGGGAATATTAGGATAAAATGTAGCCTATGTTACACTCCCTTATTGAGGACAAACAAACACACTTTCGCATTCTTTTTTATAATATTAGTTAGGATAAGGATTAAAATTTATCCTTAAACTGACTTGATATTCAAGCGATAGGTACAATCTATTTTTCAAATAGACTTATAGATAAGTGCTTTCGAATCGTCCATTTTTTTGCCTACCAGCCATTCAGGACATCTTTTAACTGATAAGAAGAACGGCCGCAAGAAACTTATCAGCTTTAACATAAGCAACAACATTTACAAAGGAACATGTCGTTGCCAAACACAAATCTACAATCTTGAAACCTATTTAATATAAGAGGAAAATTTTCTTATACTCAGTTATTAGAATATTTTCCTTTTATACAATTACAATAGTCATGTTTTATGTTAATATCACTTCCATGCATTTTGGTCTTTCAAATAATCATCTACCTTGTAATAACCTTTGCTTAAGAGCGTTTTTTTAACATATATTTTAAATTTATGCAAAGGCAGCTCAATCACTTATTGTGGAACTTTATTAAAAAAGGCTATGCCTTTCCCCAAAAACGAGCGACTGCATTTTTCAAGCCGAAATCTTGTTATTTGTGATATAAACGTTTTCTACATATCTTTTACTTATTTAGATAAAGCTCGCTGAAAAAACTCTACTGGTCAACCTGGAAGTTCCCCGACTGTACAAGCATGACCAAATCGTAGACAATAGCTATTTTTAACCCCCGACGCAGCGCAAAGAGGAGTGTATAAGGTTGAAGCCTATGTCTGTCTGTCTGTCTGTCTGTACGTATATTCGTAGAGCCTAAACGAATCAAGCGATTTCAATGCGGTTTTTTTTATTGAAAGCTAAATTAATCGAGATGGTTCTTAGCCACGTTTGATGAAAATCCATCCGGCCATTTATGGAGATGGTCAACTGCCTGCCGAAACGGTAAAAGATACAAAGGTGGCGCTTTGACTAAAATAATGTACACCCTGGGCAAATTTAGGTACAGGAAAAAAAAACAAAATGGCGGCAAAAAAATATACGTAGTGCCTAAACGAATTAAACGATTGCAATGCGGTTTTTTTTAAATTCTGTGTGTAATTTAAAAAGGATGAAATAAAAATAAATTTTTTACATTTTAAAAACCCCTACGACACAAAAAGAAACTTCAAAAAAATAAAATTTCTCTCTCGGTCTCTTTATCGTCTTCTTCAGCAGGAAAGCTGCCATTTGAATATGTAGATCACCACATAGTACATTTGCTTGTAAACGCGTTTGACATCCGGCCGGAAGCTGCGCCTGCTCCTACGCCCGCCATTGTTGTTGGTACGATGCGTTCGTAATGTAACATAAAATGCAGTGTTACTACGAAGAGCCTAATTCTGTTACGTTTAGACATTATTGCAACTCAATCGTGTCCATTGTACTGTATTTTGACGTTGTAGAAACAAAAATGCTAAAAGATCATTTAAATTGTTAAACCATTGAAATACGACTTTGAGTGAACGTAAGCAGAATTGGATCTAAGATGTAGTCTATACTAATATTATAAAGAGGAAAGATTTGATGGTTTGTTTACATTGAATAGGCTCCGAAACTACCTACTGGACAGATTTGGATGAAAATTGGTAGACAAATAGTTGATTTTCATCCTGATATTCCCAGGGGAACGGGAATCGCGGGTGAAACCGCGAGCGATACAACCCCCTTAGTGCAAGTAAACTTAAATAAACTTAGGCCTGATTAATATACAACGATAATTATATTTACCGCTTACCTCAAAACCATTTGTAGAACTCATCAATACGAATAGCTTTTTGTATGGAAGTCCCGAAATAGCGAAAAAATATCAGCGTTCAAATAAAAATTTCTACGAATCAGCTGATTTTAGGGTTGTTTCCATACAAATAGCTGTTTGTAGTGATTTTAAACATATAATAACGTTGTATATATGCAATTATTTATTTATTTATTTATTACATAAAAGCTTATATGTAGATACGTTTTTTTTTCTTTTTATGATTTTGTAATTTTTGCATTTTTCAATGCTATTTTTATACTTATGGTAAATTTTAAATAGAAAAATATTGGAAAAAAATTACTTTGGAACCCCGCGACCTTTGGAAATCCGGTCCAATGCTCTTTCCAAAGGTCGCGGGTTCGATTCCCGTCTGAGAATTCACTTGTGGCCGAGTTAATTTTTTTCCAATATTTTTCTATTTAAAATTTACCATAAATGTAGATACGTAATGTGAACTAACTACATATATAGGATTTCATTGGCAATAAACATTAGTATAATATACGAGAATAAAATAAATATACGGAAGAAGACTTTAATGTGTTTTTTACATTATGATTTATATTATTTATTTATTTAAGAGACTTAAAAATAACAAAACAACAGTTGTAACACCATGAATTTGAAAGAAAATCCTGAAAAGTGAATATAAATTATTGAAGATGTCATTCCTTTTTATGTGTTCCATTAATTTTGCTGGTGTGTGTATTTATAGGATTTCGTTAATTATTTAGGTTGATATCGTGTTCTATCAATTTTGAATAATTTATGATCATGACTTGCTCACAAGGGTGTGTCTAAAGTTATGTTTCGACTAAACCTTACAATAGGTGAGTCATTAATTGTAAGTTTGAGTGTTCTTTTAAAACATAAATAATGTCGCGGGCAGGACTATCGACATTTATTTTACTAATAAATCGTTATTTAATTATTCTATGCGATACATTTATCATTATTTTCAGACGAAATACGGTATCTTCTGGGCGGTAGTCTATTCAGCCATTTATGTCGCCAAGATTGCAAAAAAACAAATCTTCTGCTACTGCCTCTCTGAGTATCTACTCTGTTTTTTTTTATGAACAACGTGGAGACTCTTAGCCCTTATCATTAAGGCCGAAGATGGAAGCGAGCCTCTCCCGGAATCCTCATCACTGAGGAACTGGCTATCTTATCTCTAACTGCCGGAACACAACAATGCTGAAAACATTGTTGTTATGGCGACAGGCTTCGATAAGATGGTGGTAGCTAGCCAGGCGGACTTAGAACAAGTCCTACCACCAGCCAAACCGAATACAATATGTACTCCCGCTGGGAATCGAACCCGGCTAGGCCTACAGAGTAGAGACTTTTATCGACATTAGCGGGTTTTATCGACTCGATAATGTGTCACTGTCCCACTCACATCGTAGCAGAGTAAGCAAGACAGCATGATTCGCTATATCGCATATCGCATGATAGAAGCGCTCATGGCCGCGCTTGTCAGACCTTTCGTAATCGATCACGTTTGTTAAGCAAAGTTCGGCCCGGTCAGTTACAGTCGTTAAGCCAAGTCTGAGGCCTTATAGGCGGCTTGATAAACCCTGACACCAGAGATGGCCACAAATCATCACTCGATAATACGATGATATCGCATGATATAGCGGTG
Source organism: Chrysoteuchia culmella (assembly GCA_910589605.1). Lineage (NCBI taxonomy): Eukaryota > Metazoa > Arthropoda > Insecta > Lepidoptera > Crambidae > Chrysoteuchia > Chrysoteuchia culmella. The sequence goes on from OU342653.1 coordinate 19,185,732, forward strand.
TAACGTCTACTCTACGTATCCTATGTTTTTATGCCATGTATTTGTAGCCTCCTTTGTGGCTTACGAACCTATTTGTCAAATTTTTTGACAGTTCTGGAAAATAATAATTTGAATGTGATAGAATATTTTTATCCGTTTTGGCATATTGAGTCCACAAAACTATTATTTTAGAATAACATCGATATCAAATTCTATCTTTTATATTGTCATCCAGCTTCAAATCTTACTTATATAGAAAAACCTGTAACCTTCTACAGGTTTTCTATTTCATCCTTTAATAAACGCTTTACTGTGGAATACGCATTTTCATTGCGATAGCGGTGTTCGTGCGGCTGACTTCTTATGACGAAAAACAACACAAGAAAGAATTTAGTAGGATCATGTCACACATTTAGTTCTGGAAAAAGTGGTAAAAGTGTATCCTCGGGAATGTCATGAAACCCTAGAGTAATAAAAAAAATGCAGCTATTTCATGAACATTGTTTTAACACAAGAAAAGAAAAAAGAAAGCAATTTTGAAAGTCTTGAAATATAAATTGCCTTAGATGTGTACAAGAATAAATCGTCTATATCTTAAGTAACACTCTCTAGGTGACTAGCAAATTATTTAATTTCAATTCCATTCATTTAAATGTGCCACAATGGTAGTTATCGTATTCAAACAACGCAGTGGGAGATGGAACTAAAAGCTTTTCGGAGAACAATAGAATGACAAAAGATGATTTGACAGGAAGAAATTGAATTGTTAAATTATAATTAAATGTGTATGTCCGACTAAACTCACTTTCTTTAAATGTACCTACACTTATTAGAAAGAAAGAAAGAAAGAAAAGTAAGTTTATTTGGGACAAACAAAAGACAGTACAATCGAATAAAAACAAAAACACATAAAAGACGAAAAACCGTTTGTCCCAAAACGGTCCCGACTCAGCATAATGCATGGCTTTTGGCCAGCGCTGATCTTCCGTCGGTACCGTTTTGGTGGGACTGCGAGCTAAATTAACAGCGACTTATTACATAGACTATGGGACGGCTGTATTATTTATTACATACATACATACAGGGTGTTAAAAGACCCATACCGAAGCCTTAATTTATGCGTAGTGCACATCAAACTAAATAGGAATATGTCAAAATAATTGCCGGGAAACGACTTTTACTATTAAGTAAAAAAATTGGTGGTATTTTTACACGCAATGAAACGCGTGCAACACCGTGTACGAGTCGGCGACCGGGACCCAGTTTCGTCGATTGGTTTTGATATTCATTGCGGTTTTGAAGCTTTAAACGATTATCTTTAAAAAATAAATATTGACTTTGATTCTCAATAACTCCTTAAGTATCAGGATCCCAGATTTGGCCCCATACAAGAAAATGATTGTAATGATTGGGAGAATACGTGGTTTTTGTTATGGATCTTTTAACACTGTATTATTAATCTTAATACCTCACGCCATAAATTCCAAGCGAGGTTGGCAGAGCAGAAAAAAATTACTACTTGAGAGTGAAATGTATAAACATCACTCTCATACAACAATTTTTGCGGATTTTATGTCACTATATTAATTACCCGAAACATTTAATTTGTAAAGAACAACTTTTTCGGATATAAAACGCGCTATATTTCACGAACTAAGATCTAATTGTCCGTATTTTTAGGTTTTAGGGGTTTTTTGAGTTTCCCTACGTTTTAGTCGGTTTCTGTTATCCCGTGACCACGGCAGCTGAAAAGGTGCCGAAATGTCGGGAAAATCAAAAACCCCTAAAAAACAAAAATACGGACAATTCGATCTTAGTTCGTGAAATATAGCGCGTTTTATATCCGGAAAAGTTGTTTTATTTCAATGAACAGTGCGCGCCAAAACTTAAGATGTACTATATTTACTGTACTGTACTATATGTAATTAGTACTATATTTTCGGGTTTTTTGGTTTCCCGACGTTTCGGCACTTTTTCAGTTACCGTGGTCTTGGTGTTCAATTATGAGTGCACGAAGAAACTTAAGATGTGCTTATCATTCTCACAGTCACACCTTGACGATGTCACTTTCGTTTTTGAGTGATGCGTGTTTTCATGGCAATGGTCTCAAGTGGACTGACTTAGGTCGGAAAACTTTGACCGCGGATCGAACTTTTTACACGCAAGGTAGGTAAACTTTTACCGCCTATCACGATAATGGTCTGTGACTTGCATATTCTATGTTGTTATTTCTCTTTCTGTGCTGGCTGTGCAGTAGAAAGAATTTTATTGAAAAAAATATAAAAGTTTATACCCTTGTAAACTTTTATCGTCTTTCATAACTAATCTGTTACTTTGTATACTAGGCGTGGTCACTTGTTGTGACAGGAAATTACTAAACTTTTATAGACTTGAATCTCGTTAAGCTGTAAGTAGCCATATATGATCTAACTTAAGACCTAATGCAAAGTTACTGGTGTGGCAAAGAAATTAAAACCGTATATTATTTTTGTTATTAACTTATTAAACCGGTTGGAAAAGGACCCCCGTGGCTTGCGTTACTGGTAGAATCGTGGGAAAGGCATTTTTCTAGCCGAGGTTTTAGATTACGGCGCGTATATCACTGTAATGTAAAAAGTGGTAATCTTTGCTGCATTAGCATAGAGCGGCTTAAGACGGTTTCTTTGATATGTTTCTAGCCATATCTTATCCTGCGGATATTTCTTTACTTATCCAATTGCTTTCCTGTTTCATTGCAACGTTGGCTGCATTGATAAAACTTCAATTTTTTTTTATTAGAGGCATAAAATAAAATTCTTTCAGATATTACTAGAAGTGCGAGTTGTATTATTAGGATGAAGCTTTTATTTACCAAGGGTGATACTCAATTATAAGACCAGGTTACCCAAACTGAAACGTACGAGGGACGATCGAAGCTTCCGGTTTTGGGGGATGGTGGAGTTAGACCCTTCATTTGACCAGGTAGCTACTAATTAAGTGTCTTATCATTAGTATATATCCCAAATTTGAACCAAATTGGGTCTTTTAATTTTGTGTTGTCAACGTGCAAGCAAGTCGATAGAAAGGAAATCCACAAGTATTGAAAAAAAAAATAACGGGTCATCGTTAAATGCCTTCCTAGACAAGGAAAATCCAGTCAGACTATATTTTTAAGAACTGTTACTGGTTAACGGGGATTCTTCCTTGGTAAAACCATAGCTTATAAGTAGCATTGCCTTTTCAATCAAGGCAAATACTCAATTGAAGACTACGCACGCTCTGGATGATTATTGAGGCCACCACACCTGAAATCATCTACAAAGTTTTAAAAATGTATAGAAAGATGCCAGATAAAAGATGAACCAGCTTGCACCAAGGGTAGGAGTTGGAGCATCCGATAAAACCATTTAGAATATTTAAGATCTTGGGATGACCAAGGTAAGCGCATGGTGGGTTCTAATAACGTTTTTCAATTCATCAACGAGAAACATTTAAATGTTCTCGTCTGTATTTGGAGCTCGGTAGAGAAAACAGGAAAGAAGTTAATGCCCAGATTTTTACCGAAGATGAAACCTGGGTTTACGACTTTGAAACTGAGTCAACGCAGTAGTCGATTCAGTGGCATAAAAATCGTTAAAAAAGATCGAGGCGACTACCTTTTGGGATACAGAAGGTATTCTACTCAGTGACTACAAAAAACGCGATGTTAATGGAACGGGGGGATAATACTACGCTTCAATATTAGGACAATCAAAGGAGGCAATCAAAGATAGAAGAAAAGGAAAATTGACCAATAGCGTGCTGATTTTGCATGACATTGATTTGTGAACACGAGTCATGTTGCGAAGGTTGCTATTCACTGATGCGGCTCCGAATAACTTCATCACCCCCTGAAGAAAAATCAATATCAAGGAAGTGGTGCAGTCGGCAATTTTGACGTGAAGGACTAATATATTTTTTGGGCGATCTGAGGTATTTATAGGGTTATAGAAGAATATATTAAAAAGAAAAATATTTTCTTATTTAATTTCAAACTCCTCCCCCCCTTTACCGGAAACTTTTCAATCGCCCCTCGTAGTTTAAAAACTCTATTATAATGCCTACGTCTACAATCTTGTGCGAATATTATTTTATGAACAATCAAATAATCGATGTAAAAATTTACAAAGACGTAGCAACATTGTCTCATGCAACACATCTCAAGCACGCCAATGATGCTTCATTTCATTACTCAGCTAATAGATTCTAAATCGAGAAAGTGTGTATTACACAAATTCTCCTAATAGATTCCGTCTTTCTCTTATCAAGTTAATAAATAACTATTGGAAACTATGAAACCGGTCAGTCAGTTATCGTAAAAAACATTTTGTTAGCTCAGTACGGACAGCTAGACGACCGCTCCACACTTACTAGCCAGGCGAGGTGTGGAGCGGTCGTGGAGAGTAGGGTCACCAGCTTTATATAGGTAAAATAGTAGTCCTTGTCATAAATGAAAAAATCTACTTGTCCCATGTCGCTTACGCATAGTATTTCTTTCAAAACATTGCAAAATATACGAAAATATAGTTCACTTTTAGCAAATTCAGAAAACATACATGTTTATTTTTTATCGTTAGGTTTTTCTTTTTCCAGGTGTATTTGTTGTTACTCTTAGCCGTGACCATCAATGTTCATATAATTATGGGAATCCTCAGAATATTATTCTAAGGATTCTAAGAAAAGTTTTTGGATCTACCTTGCTCAGATTTCTATAATTATTTCATATAGTGATAATTGAAAGAGCGATGAAAATATAGTGTTTTCCTTTCTATATTATTTTTTCTATATTATATGATATACAAGTAACCGAAATGTAGTACGATATAAAAATATATATTAAAAAGGTAATAAAAAACGTTTTTTTGCCGTCTGGGATCAATGGGGGTCATTTTTTTCTAGCATTTTTTTACATAAAATTATCATATAAAATTATTTCAAATAAAAAACAATTAAATTTAGGTTGTATTTAAAGAAATGTGCCATAAAATAAATCGCATTTCAATAATAACTTGACAAATATATTTAAAACCCACCTTTTGATTTAATTAGTATTTAATTCTTCCAATAGTATTGGCGTATAAAGGCTATATTATAAATATACATAATAATATGACATAAAAATGTTCTAACTTAACCAACATAACGTCAAAGGAAAGTCTATATTTATCTGCTTTTTTTTCACCAGTTTAAAAGAAAAAGTTAGTTTTGTAATCCTATTATTATTGTTTTGGTTCGCATAAGTTTCAAATAATTGTGCATGCTGTGTACGCTATTATTGGATTAAAGTCTTGTCTCATATATTTAGCATAGATTATAAGTTTTGTAATTACTTTAATCTGTAAGTGTACCTATAACAAATAAATAAATAAATTAGTAATTGGTGATGACGGTGACAACGTTATTGATAAAAATTGGACATTCTGCGAACTGGACATTATGCGAATTGGATATTTTGCGTACTGGACATTCTGCGAACTGTCCTACCACGTAAGTGTCGTCGACGTCGTTGACTTGTCGAATATGGGCGAGACGAAGACACGCGAGCGCTGATGCTATAGCGCTGTCTCGTTCGCGCACAGAGTCGAGAAATTAACTGACAATGGAAAAGGAATCTTATTATTAGGACAAAAACCTTGAAGTTGCGTTGTACGAAAACGCCGTCGGCTGTCAAAGTGAAGTTGACAGCGATGCCGACGGCACTTACGTGGTAGGCCCACTGGTCGTTTTACGACCGCTGGACATTCTGCGCCTAAACGTATTAACGGGTGGCAACCCTAGCGGGGCTGCCTTATCAGCTTCGCGATGGTTATCATAACCACTTTCGCTGCCTCCAAACAAATATGTCCGATTCTATACACGGCATTATCTGTTACTATTATTCTTGGCGGGAAAGTGCGGAGCAAGTTGTCAATTCAGTTTAATCTTCACTCCATCAGTACATTCTCTTTGTTCTTATATGGGTTGTCATGTTACAAGGGTGGTTTTCAATGCTCATTTTATTTAAACAGTTCAACTAAACCTAAAATATAATTATTGATTCAGTTAATTTAGGTTAATTAGAAGACAATTACTTTTCGGTATATTTCGTAAGTATATTTTCAAAGTGCAATAATAACCTTATCGTTATCTCTTTAATATTTATGAAGTTAATTTACTTTTTTGGCAATGAAAAGTAACATCCTCGTATATAATTTAAAATCCTACGGCCTCGTATGTTGCCGATTAGTTTCGAATAAATCTACAACAAGTTTAATAACAGAAGGTTCAACAGGCGAGAAAGTTCCATTTTGATTGATTACATTGTGTATATTTGCAATGTCATTACAAATTATGCAACTGATCGTAATGAATAGTGATGTGGACGAATCATTTGTATCCTCATGTGAAACTCGGCCTATGTGTTGTTGTAATTTGGACGCTTTCGCTTCGTTTTATGATTGATAATTGGAATTAAGTTGATGCAAATTTTACGGGTAACTACTCATTTTCGCTTAACAAAAATCTCGATTTTGTAGAGGTATTTATGAATTTTTAAGTCTGTGGATTAGAGTCAATTGATTTAATTGGATTTGGAACTGTGCTCACCATATCAAAACTAATGTCCAAAAGACGAACGTTTTAATAAAATACTACGTCTTCGTCGTCGAAGTTTGTAAATATTTTCTATGTTGCTGCAACACTACCGAAATTGCAATTTAAATAAGTACATACTATTTCATATTTATAACCAAGCTGATGAAGATTACGGCTATGTATTGCTATGCAAATTGTTTTTATTAACTTATATAGATCCATAGTTACATTTTAATTTAAAGAAGTGACGGATGAAACTTATGGTCATCATCAAAACAAACCCAAAATGAATCATAATCATCAATTTGAAAAGAAAGATATAAGATGATGTCGGTTCAAAAATCCTTGTAAAAAACAGAGAAAAGACCTTGTTTACAAAGCAATTCTTGCTCCAGTTTCTCTCAATACATGAATAGTTTACTGTGTCATCAAACGAGGAACAAAGCAATTGAAATTCTTTCTGGCAACACGCAGCCCGTTTGCAAGTTGTAGTCCAGTTATGCATTGCCGAAAAAAGTAAAAATCTAATTAATCCTATATCTAATTAAAGAGGCACATTGCGAAAGTCGCACGTGGGCATGTGGTACAATTAGACGGACAGACGGACGGTCGTTTGAGCTAATAAACGTAATTGCTGCGCAAACGCACTGTCAGATTGCGCGCCTCTGTTTTTTTTTTACATTAAATGGGCTTACTCTTGGTCTCATTCTGAACCGTTAGTATCCTTTATTGTAGGTGTTCCCGCCAAAAAAAGGCAGAGTAAGAACTAACCATTTTAATGATATACTTATTAATTTAAAAAGTTAAGTATAAGTCGAAACTTTTTACAGAGATTGAAAGTGAAAATATGGCAGCTTTCTGAGGACGAAAAACTACTGATGACACTAAAAATTAACTCTGTATTTGATAATTCTTTTTCCATTTAATTAAAAAAATTTTTTTGCAGATATTGCTAAGATTTAGATAAAGCTCATTAATAATATCATCATTAATAATATTTTCTTTTTGTTTCAGGTGAGGAATTATGTTAACAAAATGTGGTGCAAAGATGCTGAACAAATAACTTAAGGTAAAATAATGATAATTAGTATTTAATTCTTCCAATAGTATTGGCGTATAAAGGCTATATTATAAATATACATAATAATATGACATAAAAACGTTGTAACTTAACCAACATAACGTTAAAGGAAAGTCTATATTTATCTGCTTTTTTTCACCAGTTTCAATAATTACAGCCAGCTGCAGACGTGACAGTTTTGATTGTATGACTACTGACGTTTCCTAGAATAGGCATTTCTTTTTAACGAGATGTAGCATTGTTGTCTGCTTCCCCCTTTATGCATAAGAAGTAAAAAAAGTTTCCTGAGAAACAAAACTTTTTGGTACTATATAAACCACAGAGTACTATATACTAATATTTTATAATATTAGTATCTATACTCTGTGGTATAGATGTGATTGCTTGTTTGTTTGCATTGAATAGGCTCCGAAACTACTGAACGGATTTAAAAGAAATTTGGTACACAGATAGTAGATAGCCTGGTTATGAACATAGAATACTTTTTATCCCGATGTTCCTACGGGAACGGGAACCACGCGGTTGAAACCGTGAGTGGCCGCTAGTATTATAATATAATACAAAACTAAGCCTTAAAATTGGAACACATTAAAAACAAAAGAGTTAATCAAGAGCAGCATTTGTTTTTTTTTATTCAACTTAGTTAACTCTAGGTTCTCATTTTTCTTTTTGGTGGCTTAATTACATCCATCATTTGCGATATTGTTTCAGCTCAAAGAATATCAATACACGCCTTTGGTCTACGTAATGAGGCGTGAATAATTAAATTATTACTGTAATTATATTATCGGTGTCAAGGACAGAAAATATGATACATATTCTACTCAATGGTATGGAGACACGCAACTTTTTAGTAGAGCCTTGTTTAGAAACGAATACCTATATATTATATATATTTTTTTAGACACACCAATTATTATCTAGCCCACATTAATTTTCATGAAGAACTTGTATTATGGATACTAGATAACGGATAAACATACATAAATACGTTTTTATGGAATTGTTTTATAATTAACTTAATTTTAACCTTCTTATCAACTGGTACAATTTTACATATTCTATACAGTTTATCATACTCATTTTTACACCTATTTTTTGTCTTGCTATCAACATATTTTTTTATTAATCTTAGTTGTAACGCCTTAATTTCATTTAAATGGCTTGGGAACGTTAGCCCGTAACTTCCCAGCCCATAATCTATAGTTGCCTCAGCAAGCGCATGATACAGCATAAATAATATTCCTCTGTTTGTCACAAATTTTAAATAATATAGTTTTCCTAAAACACTACGTAGCTTTTTACATAAGTATGTGTTTTATATGTTCCTTCCATGAGAAATTATTATCTATGATCAAGCCTAAATATTTGTAAGATTTAACTTGTTCCCGGTTTATACATCCGCAAGACACTGGCTTGTCATTTCTATGTAGACACTCATAAGTATGTCCTATGATTTTAATATCTGTATTGTTTTGTTTATTATACGGCGAGGATATTAACATGTATTTGGTTTTGTTTACGTTTATTATTATGCCGTTATCATGCGCCCACTTAACAGTATTGTCCAGATCAGTTTGCAATACTGCTTGTATATGCTTTGGCATTGTACATCAAGCGGGTATCATCTGCATACATATATGTTTTACTTGATTTTATTACATTATTTATTCCATTAACGTGTATGATGTACCCTACAGGCCCAAATACTGATCCAGTGAGAACTCCGTACTTGATGTTACCTACGTCACTTCTTATCCCACTAATGCAGACTTCTGCCGTTCTGTTGTTTAAATAACTACGGAACCATGCATTTGTTGGGCCCCGGATCCCACACTCTTCCATAGACTGCAACAAGCCATCGTGATCAAGCGTATCAAACGCTTTTTTAAAATCAATGAATATTGCCAAATAAACCGCAAATGTTTTTCAATTAAATTTCAACATGTCGCATTATTTCTGTTCCAATTCAAATATCGAAATCGTAAGTAGCACTTAAATGTCAAGAAAAAACGACACTTATCATTAATCAATAAGTAAAAAATAGACCTTACCATGATTCATCTCCAAGTGGGATTCGTCCTTGTATAATAAACTTGGTTCAAAAAACGAGTCAAAAAATCTCATCAAAACGATATTCATCTAACCAGGATGAGACATAATAGGTGTCTAAGTTTGGTGTACCTCTTATAAGGAAACTTGTTCATCCATTGTCTATGTCTATACTAGTATAATAAAAAGCTGGAAAGCTTGTTTGTTTGTGCGTGCTAATATCTGAAACTAGCAGGGATCCAACTAATATGCAATCGAAATAGTTCACATTCGTAAAAAAGCTCTAAACTTGTATTTTATTTTTGAAACTTGAATTTTATTTTTTTCAGTGTCAAGTTATGAAATTAAGTTTTCGTTTAGGCAGGGCGGGTTTTTCACCTCAATGTGGAAGAGTTATATTACGAAATGAAATCTTAAACTTGGTGAAATAGGCGGTGCAGTATGAGCCGTATTATATTATCTGTGGGGAAAAATTTATGTAGACAAAGCCGCAGGCGACCACTTGTTTATAAGAAACACAGCAAGCTTTGTATGCTATCGACGCGTCAGCTATATTACTGTCTATAAACGAGTGGGCTCAACACAACACCGTTGAAATATTTTGACGATTGTAAAGAATATTCATTTGTGTTTTACGACGAGGTGTCGACTTTTACGATGGCAGTGTTCATGAGTAAAGATATGGGAACTTATAACGATGATTCACAAAGTTAGAAGCGGTTGACGAAATTTTAATGGCAAAAGAATTTAAGTTAACTATTAACTAATTTTATTCAGTTATTTGAAAGACTAGCCTCTATTAAAGTTATTAGCTGTGAAATACCACAGCAAATAACTTTAATAGGTTCATGGTGAAAGCTGTCATGTCTTGTATATTTTCCGATAGTTAAAGTGATAATAGTTCCTTTTTAAATGTGAAAGAGTTTTATCTTTTCTTACTAGTTTAAGGGTAAGTAGTTTAAAGAAATGGAACTCCAGTTTTAGTTTTTACAAATAAGATTGTTAATAATATAGGCAGCTTATTTATTAAACATTGATTTGCATATGCAGTTGGCTATGTAGCAATACCCATTTAGATATTAAAATGCAGTGGTTCAAGGGTGACCAGCAAATCTAGCAATAATTATAAAACGCTAGTTTATCTGGCGACATGATTTGAATATGCATCAAGTATTATAACTCATTTTTAATTTAATAACTTGAAATATTTTGAAACAGGTTTCATCTTAAATATCACATAATAGTAGCCACTCGCGGATTTAGGACTTTAGAATGACGTTCAATGCCTTTATCTTAATTTTTTTCTAAACAAACCAAAAAATATGTGGCTTATATTATATATAATTTTATAGCCTTCCGCCCGCGACTTCGTCAACGAGGAATTAGTCTACAATACAATCCAGTTTTATTCCTTATCCCGTGGGTTTATTTTTATTTTTTATGAACGACGACGGGGAGACTCTTAGCCTTCATCATACCTGATGTTAAGTATTGAAGAGGCTTAAGATGGAAGCGCGCCTCTCTCGGAATCCTCAATCACTGAGGAACTGGCTATCTTATCTTAACTGCCGGAACACAACAATGCTGAAAACATTGTTGTTATGGCGTCAGACTTTGATAAGATGGTGGTAGTAGCCAAGCGGACTCACAAGTCCTACCACCAACCAAACCGAATACAATATGTACCCCCGCTGGGAATCGAATCCGGGACCCCTGGGTCTGATACCGGTGTTTGTACCACTAGACCACACGCGGTTCATTTATCAATATCAAAAAATCCTTTCTTTGTGCTCGCAGCTTAATCGGTTCTTCCGTTTGGGCTGCTGTGCATTGGCTGTCAGTCAGTCACGGTATTGTTTTATTAGTAGGTATAGATGTAAAACGTGGAAATTTTGATAAAATAATGACTTCAAAAAGTCGAAATAAGTATGAGATGTAACTTCTCCTCTTTTATAAATAAGGTATTGATTTGTCGTTGTTTGATTCTTGGGCTTTCTAAAAGTAAGCATTGCAATAAATCGGGATTCGGTTTTACTTACTTGTAAAATCTCACAACCTTTGGTTGAGACTAATCGTACCTATTTGTTGAATGCACTGTCACGGATCTCAAGTACCGTTTCCACAAACCCTATTCAAAGATTTCTCAACAAAATAAGCCCACTTGGGCGATAATGTTTAAATCTTAGTCACGGACAAGATAAGCCCAAACTTGGAAGCTAGACTTAAAAGCCATTAAGATCTGAGTTAAGCTACATTACCATGGCGTCTCACCGTGAAGCCATCGATAGGATCAAAGGTAAAACACCGTGGGTGTGCAGACTGATGTCTTATAAAGATCTACTTATTCCGCAGGGAGGTATGCTAGGTTCTACAATGCCACAATACGATAAAAAAATTGCATGAAAAAAATACAGTGACTCAGAGGTGAAGACTATAATTTCTACTCAAATAACTTACAACAATGTAGTTTCTTTTATGGGACTGTAGAAGAAAACAAAAGGAGTGAAGTGGCGAAGTAAGGTTTATCATATTAATATTAATACTAAGCATTCTTAAAAAAAATTACAGTCAGTGATTTACATAGTAAATTTTACAGTCTGTGATGTATGAAGACAGATGTTTATAAATCTTTGTCGTTATAATCATTTCATCATTTTATCATTCGTATGCTGGCTTTGTATCATCATTGGAAATTAATTCAGTCACAACATTAGCAAGTTATGTTTCATCAAGCTACAATGGCTTAGCGCATCTTGAATAGCCTTCGAGACGACTCCCATCATTCACGTCGGCTCATTTCTCATTAGGATTGAATATGGCCCTATTCAGAATACTGTTCCATGCTTCGCCGATCACGACCGCATCTAACAATGGAGGATGCCACCCGACCTCGGAAACAAGCCTTGACCGACTGCTTACACTCAGATAAAAAGCATGCTTCCCAACAAAACAGTTTTTGTGACTATTTGATTACGGCACGTCTTGCCCACGAAGCGATTGATTTTAAATGTACACTAAATTGAAGAAGCAGTTCCCATGATTTTACGGCATCGTTCCAAGAGGTTGTTTACACCACATTTCTTCAATTTTATGTTCGAACATCTTTGTTGAAGTGAAGACGGCTTGTGAAAGTAAAATGCTATTACTGTGACTAAGCGGTCAGGGCTTGGTCAGGGCAAAGTATGAACAGTCACTGCCATAATTTGTACCATTTCCATTCAACATTTTAACGTAGACGGTACTCTCGCATATTCTGTTTTTATTACTGTCAATCTTTTACACTCAAAGTCATATCAGTCATATTTTCACTCGATACGGTAAATTATATTTCCGTTGCTTTCATTGTACCGGAAAAGCTTTTGAAATGATATAAGATTTTAAGTTCATTTCAGTCTGCTTGTGACCACGGCTAATGCAACATAGCCGAAACGACAAGCTGTAAGTACATAGTTGTACTACATAACAAATGTTTACAACTGCTTATTTTCCATTGTTTTGGTTAGGTTAGGTTAGGTTATTGTTACAAAGTTGTAGCTCACACGCTAATGGCTCAGTTTTGGCTTAATACACCATTGAAATGTCATGAGCCTCAAGTTTTCATAATAAAGTGCCTGACCATAGCGAACATAATTAAGCTGTCTATTGAATATTAATACGCGTTGCATGTGGGACGCTTTCCTCAGCGGCCGAGCACGATTCATACGATGCTCGCCATTTTTAGCCATCTGGGACGCATTGGCTTTCGCCAGTTTCTGTATCAATGTTTCCTTTCAATATGAATTTGTACCATTGTCTCTGTAATGGGCGATGGTACTCTGTTATTGATTATTGTGAATGGGTCACATTCACAAATTAGTGTTAATAATTGCACGACAATTGATTATTGTGAATGGGTCACATTCACAAATTAGTGTTAATAATTGCACGACAATTAGTAATTGCACGATAAATTATCTTTTTTTCGAGATTGCCGACATTTAATATTTAATTTAGTATAGTTGACATGTTTGCTTTTCAATTGACTGACATGGCTTTCTTTATTTATCATCTCAACTGCATTTTATTCTATGAGGGCATGAAGCACTTAAAGGTACTTTCTCTCCATGTGATTCAAGAATGTCGTTTTCATTTGTCTTCTATGAAACTTAAATTACTTTTAAATAATTGTATGCGGTCTTACTCAATGTGTGTTATTTGTAATTAATGTTATTTTTGTAGGTGATCTGTGATCTCCCACGATATTTGTCTATACATTTGCATCACAATCGACTGTAATTTATCACTTAATAGCAGCACTTGTTTTGACACATACAACTCGCTCACCTATGCAATGCATCTAGGTTATAGTGGGTTTGGACATTTCAAAACTTTTATGTGAACATAAATAATAATTATGTACATCTTATTATCATAATATTTTTTACTTGACAGCTGATTTATTTTTATTTAATAGGCTGATAAATTTTTGAATACTAAATGGCGCTGAATGTTATTAATGTTTATTTGCTTAGTATCTTATTTGAAAAAGTAGTGAGTGACATTTATAGTACAGCATTAATAAGTTTCGATGAAAATATATATTTCTTGGTATAAATTGGATAACACGAATAATTTCCAAACATGGGTAGGTAGGTATACTTTAAACCACCTTTAAACCAACAACGTCTGGTAGCTCCTGTTAGAGAAAGGTATTTTCTAAAGCGTACACAAACTATTAGGTTAGCAGCTTTGTGGTTCACCATAACAACACATTGTTTGCGCTTACTTGTCGCAAAACAAATATAATGTTCCACTAAAACTAATAGAAAGTAAGTAACAATGCATAAAGTAACGCCCATTTCAATCCATAGACTTATAAATGAACGATGTTTTCCTTGCAATATTACCTATTTTAAGGAGTAGGAATTTCACATAGATATATCTCCTATTCTGTAGTACCACTATTTAAATATTGCTAAGATGGATAGACCTTGTGGTACTTGTTTATGTATGAGAGTAAAAGCGGAAAGTTAAACACGTTTCTAATATGTTTGTCTTGATTACACGTTTTTCTTATTTGTACAAGATCATCTTTACGTGTTTGTCTTCATATGCTTATTGTGAATGATTTATGTGATTAATTACCAAATCTTAAGAAATAAATGAGCTGTTATCAATTTCAACGTACTACGTAACTAGGATCTCAACTGCATTTTAATTTCTAGCTACATCGGTTCATCTTCGGTTGCATATCAATCAGTCATAGTCTCATCAAACTACATTCCTATTAATCTGTGTCATATTAATAGTATTAGTCTGAAGCACAATTTTAGCTCGTTTCATTTCGTTAGGCTTCACAAGCCGTGGATCCGGCCCATAAAAAGCGATGAGCCGTTTCTTGCTGGCTTGTAAATTATGCACACTTTATTAGTTTTGACGGTTTCGATTGTTTGTGATGTAACTAAATGCTTATATTTTTGTCTTCCTCACTGTCTGTGCTTTAGATCTTTTTTTTTACTATTTTCATTTCTTATTCTGTAACACTATACTTATCTTTTCGCGCACTTATTGTCACTTGCTAGAGTAGTTTCATGTAATTAACATTCTTAAATTCTCTGTATTTAGTTCCATATAAGGCTACCACTAAAATATTAACATTCGATTGCAAAGTAACAACCCGATTTACAATAATTACAGATACCACATACCAGGTGCCCAAAGAATTCGCTAACTAGATAAATCTACCGTGAAATTGGACAATTTGCTCAAATGACATAACTTGGGGCAATTTTGTCATCGTCTTAACTTGATCACGTCAATTGAAATTTGAGTTGCGTGTGTATTACGGTAACCTGTGTGTTATTTACGACCATGTAAGGAAAAACAATTTTTCGGTGAAACTTTATGTTCAATACGGGAACGTTTTTAAGATTTAAGGTGGTGCGACTTCCATACAAACAAACATTGCACATTAATTGGTTCATCATACATTAACAATTCATAAATACATGTGCAACTAACTCGTTTCAGTTATTTGTTTGCGCGAAATAAAAAAAAAAAAATACTAATAATAAATACTTTCATACATGAGGTATATAAATGCAATAAGTCACACACACATACGTAGAATTATTGAAATTATAAGATATTAGTTTATTCGTGATTTGTGTATGAAAGTACATTTTTTTAAATTATTTCGCGCAAACAAATAACTGAAACGAGTTAGTTGCGCATGTATTTATGAATTATTAAGGTATGATGAACCAATTAATGTGCAATGTTTGTTTGTATGGAAGTCGTACTACCTTAAGCACAAAATCTCCGTTTTGGTACTTTTTTCACCAGCACAATTTATCTTAAAATAGGTAGCAATTTTAATAGTGTTGGTTTTCGATAAAGCGATTGCGAAACTGTAGCTCTTCTAATCAAGAATCAAAGAAAATATCATTTGCCCTAGTCTCAAGTTAGTCCAGGGAAATTCTATCATGGAATCCCTGTATGCTGGAGCAGTTAGGAGAAAATCATGAAAATGATAAGCATGTATGTCATAAATTATTGGCAATCGGCTGTTAGTAACATGACTTGTTTATCTGAATGACAGAACAGGAACTCGATTAGGCGGCGGAGCCAACATTATGTTTGGTATTAACTTTTTTAAACGGGGTGACTCCTAGCCTTCATCATTAAAGTATTGATAAGGCTGAAGATGGAAACGAGCCTCTCCCGGAATCCTTAATCACTGAGGAACTGGCTATCTTATTTCTAACTGCCGGAACACAACAACGCTAAGAACATTGTTGTTAGGGCGTTAGACTTAGATAAGATGGTGGGTCTGGCGGACTTACAATAAGTCCTACCACCAACAACACTGCTAGCAACACTACATCTTTCAAATTCTTATTATCTTATAAGTATGAGGTCAAATTGTTTTATTTGTAATTATAATTGTCGATTAAAAAGTAAATAATTGTGTCACTCTGTACAAACGAGGAATAAATATACGGTGTTTATAATGTAATAGTAAAATACCTTTAACGAATAGGTCATGGCTGATAAATTGTTTTTTAATTAATTGAATGCAGTCGTGTAGTCATGTTTTATTGATTCGTCTATTCATGATTGAAAGGTGATGGCAACAGTTATAATCGAATATTTATACGTTCCATTGTGTTTAATCATTGGTCTAATAAGCCTTTTAAATAAGGAGTGGTAAATAAGGCGCACGCATAACGATCAATTAATGATACGAGTAAGACGTACCTACCTATCCATTTTTTTGTCACAGATTATCAATTGTTAGTATATCATTAATGGTCAAATTTAATTTTACTTCAAATCCTAATCTATGGTCTGCCACGAGATGGATGAACATGTTACGTTATGGGTGCTATTTATTAAATACCTATAATCCCCCATAAATATCATAAATACTACTTATCAGCAGGAATTGTTCTGAGCTTCATAGAGCACGTTAATGCGTTAGATCCAACTGAATTTGCGTAATACCTACTCACTAATCTGCATCGGGACTGTGTGTCTTATCAATCCATAAGAAATGCCAATAGGTACCCCAGCAGAAGCTGTGTAGTGTCGGCTTAGAATAGCACTACCCCCTCTCATCCCGTGGGTGTCGTAAAAGGCGACTAAGGGACTCAGCTTTCAGGAGACGGGCAGCAGCGTCTTCTACAAACTTGGCCATACTGCGATCGCCAACCCGCCTGCCAAGCGTGGCGATTATGGCAAACCCCCCCTTTTGTGGGAGAGCTATACCCAGCAGTGGGTGTTATATGGCTGAGACGAGTACCCCAGCAGATGAAGATAAAAATAGGCGATATAAAGCATTACTAAAAAGGTTAAGCATCTAATAGTCACGATTGATATCTAGCATTTGATAAAAGTTTTCCAAGTAAGGCGCAGTGACTTACAATGTCGTCACACAACAATACAAACGAATGTGCCCACCGGAAACCGACGGTGAAAATGTGTGGACAAACAGACGGACAGGCTGTTCAAATGAATATATTTACTGGTTACGGTCACGTTTACATGTGAGAGTTCGAAGGTAAAATGACGGTTTGAGTTTGTTATTTATAATTTTGTAGTATTAACTTATTTATCTTTGCTGTACCTTTGCATTTACGAAAGCCGCCATTATTACTAACTACATAAGAGCGCTCTCTTTACTCCTTCATTCCAAACTTTAAAGACGAAACTGCTCCCGAATCCCATCTTAGCGAAATGACGACGAAGACTAGTTATTTTTTTTTTGAATAAAATTCATCACATACTTACCTAAAAGAAGCATTGTAAATGCAAAAATAATAAAAAAGCCTACTTTAATTTAATCAGTTACTCAACGACTACATTTACAGTCGTATTCTGAACAGTAGCGACAATAAAACCATGTGAATTGCATAGTTCATTTAAATAGCTATAGTTAGCAAAGAATGCCTAATTAGGCACACAATGATCATTATATGATACGAGTAGGTTAAAATTGAGGATCCTGGATCAGAAAGAGATCCAGGTCCCTCAATTTTACCATTGAAACAAAACATTGAATAGTGATTTAACCATTACTTTTCATGTTGCTTACTTTAAACTACTTTTTACCAATTAATTTAGTTAGTTTTTGAACGTATTGATTGAAGTTAACTGACCTATCGTCTCACTGCGAGGTTACAACAGTTGCTCGGTGTTTTAAATTAAAGCTATGTTCTTTATATGGAAAACAGCACACTTAGCAATACGTGCGTTATACGGATAACAATAGTAGGTACTTAATGATAATGAAGATGTAGCTTACACTTAACCTTTGATGATATAATTTTAAAAGGATGCTAGCTAAAAACTTATAAAATGGGTCTAAAAAATAAAACACGTTACTTATTATGTTAAATTTTATTTATGAAACATACCACTATTTTGTATTACAAACTATTTCTCTCAATAAGCTGCTGAATTTTTGATATTATATCACACGTGCTAGTGTAAATTTCATCAAACAACACCCCCTTCACCACATGTTGTACACACAATTCGGCTTTGCACTTGCATATCGTATCGTCTATACTATCAAATTTTTTCGCATCATAAACTTCAATACGTATGATTTTATATCCTTGCATCGGTGTCTTAATAAAACAAAAGTTAGTCGTTAAGGAATTCTCATCAGATCGTCGCTTACGAGACTCTTGAATGTTTTTATTTTTAGGAAGTTCGCTCAAATCTACAAAGTTGAATAATTCTTCAGTATCCTGCAATAAAATAAAGATATATTTAAGTATAAAAATTAAATACACAAACCACCTCACCACCTTATTTTCAGTTAAGTACCGAACAATACTTTATATTATAAGTGTAAGTAATTGCTACAAACAGTAATAAGTTTTGTAAAATAAATAAATACTTATATTATAAAATCTAATTAAATCACTAAAAACTTACCGACATAATTTATTTGGAATATCAAATCGTGCTGGTCTAGAAGTCTAGAGTGTAAATGGCGAAGTAGAAAAGTGATTGATTTTTTAAATATTACCCCCAATTTATACATATTCAAAATTAATCATAAAGTTCAAAATAGAATAGCAAAACAAGTTATTTATCGTGTTACCATATTAGGGATGACATACAATACAACACTGCATGAATTCTTCGCCATACATCTCTACCTAGGTAGGTACCCACATGATGCACGTGCACTATTGTAAAATAATTATTCTACTCGACTGTTAACGAAAGCAATGTTTTAAAAATACTTAAGTACAGTTAACGGCACGCAGGGATACCACAACAGGGTAATCAAATTCGATCAGTTTTATACTTAAATGTCAATATTTAAATCTTTTTAGGTTCATAATAAATTGCAGATTTTTGTCAGTTTTGTATAACTTAATGTGCTGCTAATAATTTCTTACAATCACACCAATAATATCCCCACGATAGTTTCACTCATGAAGAACTTGAGTTAAGGATACTAGATAACGGATAAACACACTAATATACTTTTTTTGTAAACACATACATAAAATACATATTAAACACCCAGACCAAGACAAATAAATATTTGTCTTGTCCGGGGATTGAACCCGAGACCTCTGGCGCAGAAGGCTGGTATAGTACCACTGCGCCAAACAGGTCGTCAGATAGTACGAATCTTAGTGTACCTAGTTAGTTTTTGTCACTTTAAATTATAATTGTTTTTGTATCACCACTCAAATACTTATTTAACAAGAGAAAAACGATTCTAATAGCTTTGTTTTTTATCGATCAACGTACGTAGGTGTATACCTCCCTCTATGACTGATGGGCATAACCGATTGCTAAACTGAGGATCACGGGTTCGATTCCGTAATGGAATAAAATATACATTTTATTAAATTATTAAAATCCTACTTAGTTTGTTACTCATTCACACAAAAACTCGCTTACGCCGCAGTTTGCGAATAGAGTTTAATTCTCAACCTTATTCCTATTGTATAAAAGCTATGTCTGAAAATGTAACTCTCACCGGATAGTAACGTTTGGACATTTGCAAACTCGCATTAGGCCCTCTGATCGGATCTGGATGAAATTTGCAATAGAGAACTGTGTTCCAAATTTCAACCAAACCAGTTCAGCCGTTTTTACATGATTGAGCAACGAACATCCAAACATCTTAACTTTCGCATTTATAATATTAGTAGGAAGTAAGAAGTCGGATATTGAACTCGACAAAGAATCGGACTACAGACAATAATAGAAAAAAAATCTACATTGGCTCGATCGGAATCGAACCCGGGATTTGGAGGTGGCTAAAGTCAGTGGTTTTTTTATGTTTAATGTTTATAACGGAGTCGAACCCCCAAATAAGGTCGCAAATCACTACGTTACATTTAGGGTACTATAAAATTATCATAGCTTGGTAAAAATCAGTCGATCAGGTTTCTACTTTTTACTTATCTATACTTTTTAGATATAAATTTGTTTTCCTGTTTACTTAAAATATCTAATTAATTTGTAAGTCACCGTATAAAGTACCTATGTCGCGAAATATTGCTTGCGAGGCACTGAGAAACTGAGATCCACATCAATCCATTTTAGGATTATTATAAAGTAAGCATTTTTTCTAAGTGTGCGTCCGTGTCGTTACATGAAGAGTATTGTGTGAAACATAATATTTAAGCCCATCCAACCTGGATCACCTCACATCCAGTTCTCCTGAGGGACCAACAACAACTCTACAAGAAATCATCAACCTAATAATAAAACAAAATGTGAGTACCTACCTACCAAGTATATTATTTAACTAAGTACCTATAGTCATTGCAACTAGTGGGTGAATATGACTACTGAACTTACGATTGCGGGTTCGATTCCTGCAAGAGGAAAATGTTTGCATTTGTATGTGCGTCCCATACAGTACGAAGTATTCATAGTTGCCTGGACCTAACCTAACCTGTCATTGTTGTATTAAATGAATAAGTACTTATTATTTTATTAATAAATATAATTATTTAAGTACCTATTCAAAGTCTGTGTACGGTAGTAATAGTTAATTGATAAACAATATAAGTACTTTATCTTCGAAGTTGTTGTGTAATTATTTCAAATCTTTTTTTTATTTTTCGACAGGTCAAATCATCATGTTACCGCTACTGCTGACACTCTGTTTCCATCCGATGAAGATGTTAGTCATTCAGAAACGGAGAAAGAAACTGCGAAGAAAACTGACAAGCCGAAGAAACGGGTAGCAGCGCCTGCCACCACCGCCCCCGCTACCGTCGCCGGTCCATCGAAAAAGAAGCCCAAGATAAGACCTGTTTCTATGCAAAGTGCAAGAGCTACCGCCCAAGAATTGTTCGGTGACATAAGCGACAGCGATGAAGAACCACAACCACCGCCCAAGCCGAAAGGTAAAACCAAAGCACCAGTTTATAACTATTACACACGACGATTGGCGAACGGGCACTCTCGCCAAATCAATGAGAACAAGAAAGGCTCTCATTATATCGAGATTAAGGTATACAAAACCGAAGAAATAGAGCATGTCCTGCCTTTGAATAGATGGCGTCATGCCATCGTTACAATAAAAAATAAAATTAATGAGGATAGTGACAGTTGGCGTGTGCTATCCCAATTAATTGCGGCAACGCGCAAAGATTTTAAAGACTGCCCGCCAACTTTCGTGAGCAATTATTATTAAAGACCTATAACAGTGTATTTGAATTAGTATTATCGTACTTGCATATTATATGTCTTTATGAAGGGCTGCCACCCAAAATAAAAAGCAGTTCTAACGAACATTATTATGAAACTAATTAACATATAACCGTTTAAAGTGTGTAATTAATTTCTTTGTATAGATCTATTTTTATTGTACTTAATCTATAAGAAATAAAATTATATATTATTAAGTGTAAGGTCTTTTTTTTTCAGCCCCATCCGACGAAATGAAATATTGTGAAAAATGTAATACAGAATTAACAAGAAATGAATATCGATATCATACCAAAAGTAATATACACAAATCTAATTGTTTATTAAAGACCGAATATAATAATATTGACATTATTGCTACTGCTTTTAAAAATCGAATCATGACATATCGTTTAAACCCCTCGCAGGAAGACGAGTACCATAAAATAGAGACGTTCCTGCAGGATAACAAACGAGTCATGATAAAACTGATCGATGAATCTGTAGCTAAAAATGTCTGTATAAAAGTTAACTTTGAATTGTTCGCTCATTTTATATTGTATAAAACAAATGAGCAACAGTTGAAATCATTTAATACAAAATATGAAATTATTTACAAAAATACTGACTTGAATATTTTTTTTATGAATATGATTGATAAAATTAATCAAAAAATTACAGAATTTGAACATTGTGAGTCTGGTTGGTCTTTTGTTGCGATAAGCCATCTAGAAATCAATGTTAACAAATATACCCCTATGAGAGGTGGCACTTATTTAGAATTACCTCCAAGTGTAAGAAATTCTAAAAGCTGTATAAATATAAAAAATTCTGACAACTGCTGTTTTTTATGGAGTGTTGTTGCGGGTATGTTTCCTGCCAAAAATAATGTATGCAGGCCATCTTCATATCCTCATTACTCTAGAGTTTTAAACATAGAAGGGATGTCATTTCCACCTTCGATCAGTGATATAAAGTTATTTGAGAAAAATAATTCTAAAATAAGTATCAATATATACGGTCTAAATAAACACATCGTAGTAGGCCCTTTGTATAAAACAAACACAAAGAAACAGAATCATTTTAATTTATTATATCTGGAAAGTGATGATAAAGCTCACTACTGCTTAATAAAAGACCTGGCACGATTAGTTCGTAAGCAGGTATCATTACACAAGAATAAAGTATATTTGTGTGATAGCTGTTTACAATTTTTTCCATGTGAAACAAAGCTTCATTCTCATGATTGCTCTAATGTGTTGACTGTGTTACCAGAAAAAAACAGTGTACTTAAATTTAATCACTATGAAAGACAGCAAAGAATTAATTTTATTATTTATGCTGACTTTGAATGTTTATTAATAGATCATAATGAAAATCAAACTAATAATACAACAACAAATAAAATTCATAAGCCTTCATGTTTTGCATATTATGTATGTTGTTCTCATGACGACTCCTTAAATAAATATGTATCTTATAGAGGCGAAGATTGTGTTGAAGTGTTTATCAAAAAATTAATTTTGGAAGTCAAAAGAATCCACGCTATTTTACGTGACAAAAAGGATATGCATCCTTTAACCACTGAACAAGAGAAATGTTTTCAAGACTCGAAAAAATGTTACATTTGTAAACAATTGTTATTCGATGACAAAGTTCGTGATCACGATCATGTTACTGGCAAGTATAGAGGAGCTGTGCATTCCCATTGTAACTTAATGCATAGAACCTGTCCATTCATACCGGTCGTTTTCCATAATCTGTCTGGCTATGATTCACATATTTTTATTGGTGAGTTGGCGAGATATGAAGGTACGATCAAGATTATACCAAAAACTAAAGAAAACTATCTAAGTATAACGAAAATTATTAAATCAGACGATAAAAATCACCCAATTCAAATAAAGTTCATTGATTCTTTCCATTTCCTAAGTACAAGCTTAGACACTTTAAGTAAAAGTTTATGTGAAAAAGATTTTGTACATTTGTTTTCAGAATTTAATGATGAATTTAAATGCTCTTTATTGAGAAAAAAGGGTGTCTATCCATATGAATACATGGATTCGTGGTCAAAGTACGATGAACCACAACTTCCCTCGAAAGAGCATTTTTATAATAACTTGAAAATGAATGATATATCCGATGAAGAGTATAACCATGCGAAAACTATTTGGAAATATTTCAATATTCATTCACTCGGTGAATACACAGACTTATATTTGAAATGTGATGTGTTATTATTGTGTGATATTTTTGAAAAGTTCCGAATGTTATGTTTAATATTTTATAATCTGGATTGTGCGTATTATATTACCGCACCAAGCTTAAGTTGGGATGCAATGTTGCTCTATACAGGCGTCCAACTCGAGTTAATTAGTGATTCAGAAATATATCAAATGCTTGAAAAGGGTGTACGCGGAGGCTTGGCACAATGTTCATATCGACATGCTGTAGCCAATAATAAGTACTTACCGGCATTTGATGACTCGAGACAGTCACAATATTTAATATATCTTGATTGTAACAATCTTTATGGTCATGCTATGACGAAAAAAATGCCTCTTTCAGAGTTCAGGTTAATGTCAATGGATGAAATTAAATGTTTCGATGTAATGAGCATATCGGATGATGCTGATTACGGGTATATTTTAGAAGTTGACTTAGCCTATCCTGATAGTTTACATGATTTGCATAGTGATTTACCTTTCGCTCCGGAAAAACTTATTCCACCAGGAGGAAAAACATCAAAGTTGATTGCTAATCTGTACAACAAATACAACTATGTAATTCACTATGTTCATTTAAAAGAATGCATTAAACATGGACTAATTTTACTTAAAATACATCGCATTTTAAGTTTCCGTCAGGATAACTTTTTACAAAAATATATTGATTTAAACACACGATTACGTCAAGCTTCAACTACTTCATTTCAGAAAGATTTTTTTAAACTATTAAATAATGCAATATTTGGGAAGACTATAGAAAACAAACGTAAACAAGTTGATGTTAAGTTAGTAACAAATTGGAATGAACATTGTAATAAAACGAATAAACATTTGGGCGCTGAAAAATTAATTACACGTCCGAATTTAAAAAGTATAACAGTATTCAACGAAAACTTTATAGCTATACAACTAAACCGTGAAAAAATATGTCTTGATAGACCGATTTATATTGGCTTCACGGTATTAGAATACGCTAAACAGCATTTGTACAATTTTCATTACGATTTTATGAAAAGAAAATATGGTGAAAATATTAAACTTTGTTATACAGATACGGATAGTCTTCTTTATTTAGTGCATACTGAAGATATTTATAGAGACATCAAAGATGATATAAATAACTTTGATACGAGCAACTTTTGCACTGAG
The DNA here is from genome assembly GCA_910589605.1 of Chrysoteuchia culmella. NCBI lineage: Eukaryota > Metazoa > Arthropoda > Insecta > Lepidoptera > Crambidae > Chrysoteuchia > Chrysoteuchia culmella. Next base: position 19,210,971 of record OU342653.1, read on the forward strand.
AATCCGTATGAAATGTCTAAGGTGAACGCTAAAATACCCGGTTTATTCAAAGATGAACTTGGTGGTGATATAATAGTTGAGTTTATCGGGTTAAGAGCAAAACTTTATGCTTTATCATCGATGAAAACAAAAATAATGAAAGCTAAAGGAATATGTAAATCAGTGACATGTAAATTAAAAATGTCACAGTATGCTAAAACCTTGTATAATAATACTAATTTTACATGTAAAATGAGTATGATTAAATCAATTAAACATACTCTGTATACTCAACAAGTAAATAAACTTGTATTAAACAGATGTGATGATAAAAGGCAAATCCTTTCAAATCAAATAGAGACACTGCCTTGGGGTCACTATAGTTCTGATTTTCAAAATCTGTAAGCCAATGAGTGGGGCTTAGAATAAAATAAAAATTAATTTATTATGATGTAAGTATAATTAAAAAATTGTGTATATTATATAATATGTTGTAAAAATATTTGTTCTATTAAAAAAGTTTTTATGGAATACAGATAGCTTTTAAGTTATATACGAGTATACCAATGTTTAAAATCAAATTAAAATTATTTTGTACCTACCTATCTATCGAATTATAGTACTTAAGTAATTTTCTAATTTTAATATGGATTCATTTAAGTATTAATAATAAATAGTTGATAACGATAAAATGTATAAATGAAATATGTTTTATTGAAAATATATAACAGTATGTAACTAAAATAATTTATTATTTAAAATGTCCCATAACATAATTACCTACGCTGAAATAAAAGCACTGCTTTAGTATTGTATTTATTGCTAAAGTACCTGATGCTGACTAGTACGATTCAATAGGTAATTCATTTAAATATTGTATGTGCAATGTTTGAAAATCATTTTATTGATAGCCTTGAAACAAAACAGTCAAATTAAAATAACCAGATATGAAATTTTTAAAACAAAAACAGAGTTTAAAACTAGAGCGCATCTATCTTACCCCATTAAGTGAATGGAAGCGTCATGGCAATTTATTACCAAATAGTATACGTTGTCTTGTTTGTGGTCCATCAAATTGTGGGAAGACTAACTTAGTTATTAGTTTATTATTACATCAGGATGGTCCACGTTTTAGTAATGTTTATGTGTATTCAAAGTCTTTATACCAACCTAAATACATATATTTAGAAAATGTATTAAATATAGTCCCTACAATTTCCTATAACAAATTCGATCACAACAGTGACATTTTAAGTCCACACGAAGCCTTACCCGATTCAATAATTATATTCGATGATGTTGCCTGTGAAAATCAAAGTAGCATCCGAGATTATTTTGCTATGGGTCGCCACAAGAATATCGATTGTTTTTATATAAATCAAACATATACAAAAATACCCAAACAACTTGTCAGAGACAATTCAAATCTAATAATATTATTTAAACAAGATGATATCAATCTAAGACACGTTTATGATGAGCATGTAGGGTCTGACATGTCATGGCGACAATTCCGTGATATGTGCTCAGTTGTTTGGAATAAACCTTTTAGATATCTTGTTATTAATAAGGATTGTGAACGTAATAAAGGCTGTTACAGAATGGAATTTGACACATTTATAGTTGTAGATTAAAATACATAAGAGATTGCTATATCATTGATGAATCACTTTCATTTGTGATATAGAACTGAGTGCTATAATTTATAAAATGGAAAAACACCTTAAAAAACAAATTGTAAAATCTGCAGCAGCTGTTAAGAGGAAGGTTGAAATGTTAAAGGATGCAAAAAATACAAATAATGTGGTCTTAGAAACAATATTTAAACCCATAATTAAGCCTCTAAACCTGTTAGCAAATAAAAATGATAAAAAGAGTCCAACGGAAAATTTGGAACACAAACCAATAATTAAAAAGACTAAAAATAATGAAAGTGTAACATCGAATTCATCTATTGAAGATTTTGATGAATCTGTTTGTGAAGAAGAAGAAGAAGAAGAAGAAGAAGACGACGATGCTAAAAATGAAAAACCCTATGATAAAACCTTAACTATATCACCTTCTGAAAACCACAATGTTAGTGATGGCTCATTTAAATCCCTCCAATCATCACCAAACGTTTCAAATCCATCATTATCATGGTCAACATCATCTGAAGTAATGACTAACATCCCATTTGGAATAAGAAATGAACGGGGGAAACTTATGCTTGGTAAAACTCGCGTTAACGATGATGGCAGGATTCTGAAAATAGGAAATAAATATTTTGAGAAAACAGTTGGTTTAAAAGAATTGTTGTACAAAAAGAAACCTAATCTAGATTTAATCACAGATGAGGATATGCATAATTATAAATACCTTCTCATTGATACCAACGCACACAAGCGTAGTTATGATCCATCCAAACCAATCAACAGCAACAAGGGATTTAAATATATGAATATAATAAAACCAATGTTTAAATTTTCTAGAACTATTACTACTAGTTCGGAGAATCTTCCGCACGGAAAAGGCATCGAAATTTTAAAAAAGGTTAAAAAGAATACGGACTATATTTATTGGGATGATCCAAATGAGTTAGTAGAACGGTTAAAACTATTATATGCATCACGAGATGCTGGAAACACAGGATTAGATAATGAAATTATCGCAATCATCGAAGAACTATACGAAGCTGGCATCATTAAGAAATATAAGTAACATGCAGCGTTAAAAATGAACAGTTGACTTACAGTAAAGATCAGACAAACACTGCAATGAATATAGATAAATTTGGTAATCACGTTCATAAACGTTTACGATTATCAGAATACATTGATACCTTAGACAATACTTTAGTTAAGTCGGAAACAGGTGACTACGACTTAAAATCATCAAAATTAAAAGGTGTATCATCTCCTGAGAATGACGATGAAGCTGTAAATAAAGCATATGTGGATGAAGCTGTTCAGCAATTGAGACATGAAATGAAAAAAAATAATAGTGAAGTTAAAATTTACCTCAATAACTTGGAAAAACTAACTAGTGAACGTTTAAGTACTTTATTTTATTCAAAATCTGAAATTGATAATTTGATTGAATCATACAAAGTTTAAAAAATGAGCAAAAGAGACGTAGTCGACGAACTCCATAGATCAGCAAGGAGAAATTTTCCTCGCCGATGCACAATCATAAAAGGAATAGATGATTTGTGGCAAGCTGACTTAATGGACTTTCAAAAGTACTCACATTTCAACAAAGGGTATAAATACATTTTAGTAGTTATTGATGCTTTATCAAAGTTTGTATGGGTTAGTCCTTTAAAATCGAAGGAGAAAAAATGTGTTACACATTCAATGCAAAATATATTACTAAGTTCATCTCGAAAGCCTGAAAATTTACAAACTGATTTTGGTAAAGAGTTTTATAACGACACTTTTAAACAACTAATGAATAACTATCATATTAACCATTATTCTACCTACTCGGTAAAGAAGGCGTCCATTGTAGAACGAGTAATCAGAACATTAAAAAGTGACCTTTTTAAATTGTTTAGCCTACACGGTCAATATAAATGGGTAAAAAAAAATTTGGAAGACGTCGTCCATTGCTATAATAATACTAGACACCGAATAACAAAATTTAAGCCCTTCGATGTAAATAAAACAAATGAGATGGAGGCCAGATCAAACATTATCAAATCTCAAAGTAACAAAACTGGCAAAAAATCTAAGTTTCAAGTTGGTGATCACGTTCGTATAAGTAAACATAAAGGGGATTTTTACAAAGGTTATACATCTAATTGGTCGACGGAAATATTTAATGTGATTAAAGTCAATCACACAAACCCGCCAACTTACCACTTAGAAGATAAACATAAACAGAAGATTTTAGGTTCTTTTTACGAATACGAATTACAGAAAACAAAGTTTCCGAACATATTTCTAATTGAGAAAGTTATTAAAAGAAAAGGAAATAAACTTTATGTAAAATGGTTAGGTCTTAGTGCTGACGAGAACAGTTGGATTGACAAAACTGCATTGGTGTTATAATATAAATAAAGCGTCTTTATTAACACATTCAGTTCATTTGCATCGATGAAGGAAGGAAGCGGTATTGTTAACGACCTAATAAATAATATACCGTTTGAGTTACACTTACCCGGATATCAATTCTGCGGTCCTGGAACAAAATTGACAAAACGACTGCAGAGGGGTGATCGAGGTATAAACAAATTGGATGAAGCTTGTATGTACCACGATATTGCTTATAACAATAGTGATTTGAGCGTTCGACATAAGGCGGATTTAGAACTTTTGAATATGGCTAAAAAAAGATTAAAAGCGAAAGATGCTGGACTGGGAGAGAAAGCCGCTTCATGGATAGTAAAAAAATCAATGAAAGCAAAACTTAAAGCTGGTGCAGGAATGGGTTCTTTTATGACAAAAGTGAAAAAAATACAATCTCAAATAAAAAAAATAAAATCTAAGAACAATCATGCAGCTATAAAGTGTGCATATGTTGCTGCGAGAAAACTGTTCGGTGATAAGAAAGGAATACGTATACCACGCTTTATTCCTATTCCAAAAAGCGGTGGGGTGCTACCACTCATTCCGATCTTTGCTGGATTATCAGCTTTGGGTGCATTAGCTGGAGGTGCTGCAGGTATTGCCAAAGCAGTTAATGATTACAAGGCTGCTGAAAAAAATCTTAAAGAATCCCAAAGACATAATAAGATTATGGAAGCTATTGCTCTAGGAAAAGGCGTGTATGTAAAGGCTCATAAAAAAGGAGCTGGGTTGTATACTTCAAAAAACTAATTAAGCGGCTACCCAGAAGAGCACTCACTAATGTAGATATAGTTGAACATGCAAAATACATTCCTTATTTTCGAGGTGTTTTTATGAGAGACACATTACCATCGAAACCTAGGAAAATAGAGTGTGCTATTCTAAATTTGGATAGTTCTGATAATCCTGGAACTCATTGGGTAGCCTACGTTAAACGAAATGATTACTGTGAATATTTTGATAGTTTCGGTAACTTAAAACCACCTTTAGAATTAATAAAATATTTGCAACACATGTCTATAACCTATAATTACATACCGCATCAAACATTTGGCACTATTAATTGTGGTCATCTTTGTTTAACATTTTTAAGAGACTATTGGAAAAAACATTTATATAAAGAAAACATTAGAAATCGAAGTTAGTATAAATATGTCTTTCACCGTATCGATAACTGGAAGAGGAGCATCTTTGACAACAAACTACTCACCAACTTTAGAATTATGTGAAGAGTATGAGTGCGGACTTTTATATTTTTCTACTTTTAACTCTATTCCAAATATAGACGAAAAAAACAATAAGTTTTACTATGGTAAGGACAAAGTTATCAAAATACCGGAAGGATCATATGAGTTTCAAGATATTAGTGATTTTATAAAGAATAATGTCATTAATACTACATTGAAAATGACTTGCAACAATAATACTCTGAAAACTCGTATTTTCTGTTCTGAAGATGTTCACTTCAACAAAAGTGATTCACTCGGATTTTTTTTTGGCTTTGGTATGGAAACAGTAAAAGCTAATATAAGTACTGAGTCACGGTATCCTGTTAGCATTTTATCAACACCCATCATACGCATTGAATGTGATGTGGTTAGTGGATCATTCGTGAATGGAAGAAGAAGTCATATAATTCACGAATTTGTGTTAAGTGTACCACCTGGTTATCGAATAATTGATATACCTAAAAATATAACCTATTTTCCAGTTAACCAAAGTTCAATAAATACTATTAACATAAGGTTATTAGACAGTGAAAATAAGAAAATCAATTTACGTGGTGAAGAAGTACAGCTATATTTACATTTCAGAAAAAAATGTTAAATTTCAATAAAAACCCCTCTCCGTCTTGTATTCAAGTCAGTTCTCAAAGATCAGTTAGTAAACGAACACCGTTTCAGCTAAAAAAGAAACTTACTAAAAGTAATAAGGAATTTCTGAAGCTGGTAGGTTTATTAAAATGAATATTTTAAATATAACTCAGCCAGCATCTTACGATAACAGCGTTGAAAGTTTCGAATATCATTCATACAAACCATACGTGACAAGTTTCAACAAGAATGACGAAATACGCATACCTATTAATCAACAAGATTTGTATTTGCTACCATCACTCAGCACATTGTATATAGAGGGTACAGTAAATGTGTTTAAGAGCACCGCTACTATTAAGGAGAAAGTACCAAGTGTGGATTTTGTAAATAACCCTGCGTTATTCTTGTTTCAAGACATTCGGTATGAACTAAATGGTGTAGAAATAGATAAAATTAAGAATGCAGGCATCACTACTACTATCAAGTCTTTGCTATCATTGAATGAACATGAATCCAAAAGCGCAAAAAATTGGGGATGGTCGATTACTGGTACTACAAATGACAATGGCGGAGTGTTTTCCGTTTCAATACCATTGAATAAAGTATTAGGTTTTGCAGAAGATTATGAAAAAATCATCATTAACTGTAAACATGAGTTAGTGCTATTGAGAAATAATACTAATCTCAATGCCTTAAAATTGAAAGCAGGGGAATCAGTGGAGGATATAACGTTAAGTAAAATCATTTGGCGAGTTCCGCATATTAAAGTATCAGATCGTGAAAGAATTAATTTATTAAAGCAATTAGAAAAGGATCGGGCAATAACACTAGCGTTCCGTAATTGGGATTTGTATGAATATCCATTACTCCCTAAAACACGTAAACATACTTGGTCGATAAAGACATCAACACAAATTGAGAAACCACGATATGTTGTTCTTGGTTTACAAACCAACCGTAAAAATAATGCTGAAAGATCAATGGCAGAGTTTGACCATTGCAATGTACGCGATGTAAGAGTTTTTTTGAATTCATCGTATTACCCCTATGAAGGGCTGAATGTTAGTTTTTCGGAACAAAAGTTTTCATTAATATATGAACAGTACGTAAGATTTCAGCAGTCTTACTATGGGCGTCGAGCAGAACCGTTGATGAGTTTGAAAGAATTCAGAGACGTTGCTCCTTTATTTGTGATTGACTGTTCTCGTCAGCACGAAACACTTAAGGGGTCTATAGATGTGCGAGTTGAAATCGAATCAGATATAGAAATCCCTGATCAGACCACCGCATATTGTCTCATACTAAACGATTGCATATTCGAATACAAACCACTAACCAGCATTGTTAAGAAAATATCATGAATATGGATACTATAATTGTAGACTTGCAAGGATTTAAAGATTTTGAAAATAAGTTTATTGTTAAAGAGCTAGCAATAGCGCATAAGGAGCACACGCAAACTTTTCTCATTAAGCCACCCTATGCTTTTAAAACACTATCAAATGAAGAAAAGAAACAAATACGATGGTTGGAAAAGAATCGTGGGCTCACTTGGAGTGAAGGATACATTGATTATTTTGAATTCAGAAGGGTAGTGGTTCCATATCTGAGAAACAAAAAAATATTATTAAAGGGTTTGGAAAAAGTAAAATGGATTCAAGAGTTATGTCAAAATTGTGATTTAATAGAATTAGGTGAGAAAGGGTGTCCGAACTTCAAAGAATTATATAACGATTACAATAATTATAATGAAAATGAAAACAAAGAAATAAATTGTGTTCACCATAAAAAAATGTGTGCTTTAAAAAATGTGTTATGTCTAAAAATGTGGTGTAATAATAATAATAATAATGCGGTATGAATTTTTAATTATTACTGTTTCGTTAATAATATGTACCTAGTATGTGAAAATCAAATTACCGTATAAAAGGCTACACCAATTTTTTATGTAACATTTGTCTCTCCAAATTGTATTGTGAAGGTCCTTTTTGTACTAACCTATCCACAACATTATCATGAATGTGATAGTAGATGTGCAAGGATTTAAGAACGAGCTCAACCAGTTTATTCCAAAAGAAATAGCAATTCTATGGAAAAGTCGATTATTGGTATTGTTAATAAAACCACCATACCCATTTTATGAACTGACAAAAAAAGAACGATTAGAAGTAGCCAGTATCGAAAAAACTAGAGGAATATATTGGAATGAAGGAGTCGTTCCATATTCTAATTATAAAGACTGTATAAACTACTACTTAAACAAAAAGTGTTGTATTTTGACTAAAGGTTATGAAAAAATGTTGTGGATCAAGGAGATGTTTAAAAACGATAACTTGTTTAATTTAGAAGATATTCATTGTCCTAGTTTTTTAACACTGTATGAAAAATATACTTCATCGAATATCGTGAGTTGTATTCATCATGATAAAATATGTGCTCTAAAAAATGTATTTTTTTTGGATAAATGGTGTAGAGAAAATAATGTTTTAACGTCTTTAAGTATATGAATTAAATAATAATGTTATTATTTTAATAACAATGATTTCTCCTTTTATTCTTACTTACTAGATATAACCCCATGGGTAAACATTTAATATAGGTAGGTACATGGTACGAGTAGTAGCACTTATAAGAATTTTTTATAAGTAGGTACCTATGTAATACTTGTGTAAGAATTTTAAATAAAAAATACATATAAAACATATTACTAATAGTTTTATTTACCTACCACCTTCCTGAAAAAAGACAATCCTTTGCTTCACAAACTTATTTTTCTTTGTTGTTCTATTAATAAATTACAAGTAATTACTTGCATCAATAACAGTAGTGCATTCCTGATTGTCATGTGATACTCGTAGATAACTTATTAACAAATCACGGTTCGGTTCCAAGCAGACACTTCCGTTACGTGTGTGCTGGTCGGTCGACTTCTTAGCTTACTGCGACACACATACGCAAAAATAAGGCAGGTGTCGTTGAAAATGAGTCTACATCTTGCATTATTATGTAAAGATGTTAAGTAATGGTTGAATAGTGTTGTTTCGATGGAAAAAATGAGGGTCCTGGATCTCTTCTGATCCAGGATCCTCAATTTTAACCTACTGATACGGAACATGTTTTATTGCATTCTGCAATATGCAACCAGAGTGTGGAAATGTTTAATTTAATTTGGAATTATCAAATAGATGACGATATTTTCTTACCAAAATGCTTTTGTTAGGCACAGTGTATTGCAATAAGTAGAACAACCTCTTAGAAGTTAAAAACTGGGACGTTTATTATTAATAGGGGCAGAACGTCATAGGTGCAGTTTGAGAGTTAAAAAAATCCGGACAAGTGCGCAACTCGCTTACCGCATGGGTTCCGCACAAATTTGTAGGTACTAGGTACATAATATTATAAATGCACGTGTCAGCAAATAAATCGAGCCACTGCGTTGTTTTCATACAAACATAGTCACTTTATAACTTAATAGAAGAATACTCGAATTGCGAATAAAAGTCCCAAAGATTCAAGAACACTTTCAGTTCTGTGCAAAGTAAGAAAAACAAATGTTTAATTTTCATTCCATATAAAGTTGTAGGAAACCGCATTGACTGAATTTGTTTAAAAAAATAAACGAAGACGGATGGACGGACGGATGGACAGACGGCAAAAAAGTGATCTAAGGGTTCCGTTTTTTTTTGAGACTTGGAACTCTAAAAATGTATCACAGTGATACCGCAACAACGATACCACATTGAGCGGGTTTTAGATTTTTTCCAAAAGCAATAGTGATTCATTCCCAACCCATAACTCTACAAGATAGAATAGTTTTTGAATAGATAATCCTACCGATAGCAAGGATTTTATGTAAGTTGGTACAAACTATTTTTTTTTTCACTAAATGCACTGGACAGCAAGCAGTAGCAGCTGGCGTAGGCGACTGACAAAGTCGTCGTCATCAGCCATTTTTAATGACCCCACTGCTGGGGCACTGGCCTTCCTTATGGATGGATAAGGAGAAGGTACAAAGTATTTCATTAAAATATCTCCAGATTTCCGTATTCTTTTTCCCGTAGGATAGTCCTGTAATAATTTTCCACAACTTTTTGCTATGTGAACTTCAAAACAAAGACCCGGTAGTAATATTCTATAAAAACATAACTAAATCGCTTTCTTTACTGGGAATAGTACTAAGTAACCATAGACCAAGGTTTTATAATTAGACGTTTCTGTGAGAAAAATAGTCTGTACTTTTCAATTGTGATGCTAAACGGCCTTTAACAAGTGCATGTTGCATAATTATTGGTTAGTGAGAGATATGTCAATTGTTTCCGTGTATGTCGGAACTTCGATAATGTTATCTGAAAGAGAGACAATTGATTGAAATGGTTTTAGATGAAAATAATTTGTGTGACATAATGGGTTTATTAGAGATTGTGGTTGGTGGAAACGCAATCTCATTTTATCTCTAAAGTTACCTATAAATAGGTAGTCGATTAGAATTAGATCTCAAAGCTTATCTCTTAACAACAATAGTTAAAGCCTCATTTACTGTTAAGCCCTTATTGCGTACAATTCATCAGAATTCTTTCTCACGGTAACAAAATTAAAGATTTTTTTGTATCACCAGGTAAGCCCAATATCATTAACGAAACAAAAGAAAGAACGCAAAGCTCAATTAATCCATGAAATTGAACAACCGCAATAATTTACTTTTTTAATGACAAATACTTTTTTGTTGCATTGGATTTATGACTGCCAGTAACCTTCAAGAGGTTTATAACCTCTCACGAATTATGTATTCGAGGATGAAAATTATGCTCATTTCGTCAACGAATAATCGGTAACGGTAATCGATAACAGCAGAGTATCGATGCATCTTGACCGCGAGTTGCCCAAGAGTAGTCTCTCGGGTGAGCGGCCGGTGTCGAGTGTCGAGGTGAATGACAGGGGTGTCGTGACATCAAACGATGTTGCTGCATCTACTAATGCTGCGATGGCAGAAAAAACTGTCTACAAAAAGGTAAATATACCGCGGGAGGCTTTAATTGAACTGGCTTTAGCAATTACGACGCTCGTTAGAATTGATACCAGCAAATCTGAAGCAAAGAAATTAATTGATCCAGCATTAAATAGATAAAGAGCAGTAGGAGGCTTCGCAATAAATATATTTCACAAACTTACAGCGTTAGACATCGTTGATAATAAGAAACTATAATAAAGTGACTTGTTATGTAAGATGGATTTAATTTGAATTGATATTGTGAACTGTGGTAAGTTAAACTTTAAAATTACAGCCATATAAGGAGATATTTTACCAGTCCATTTAATCAAAACAAGATGATGATTAACGTATAAAGATAAAAATAATCACAACTCATGTTTGCCAATTACAGATTGACCTGTATAATGAAGTCTTTTATTACGGTTTTAGAATATGAAACAGAAAGAGGACAATTAGTTGCATAATGGCCATTGTATCGGACATTTTGGCTGCGCTCCGGGCAAATACGAGTATTATACAACCAGTATAAACGGCGTTGTACAATAACACCTGTTTTGCGCTTCCTAAGCACATGTATTGTTGGGGTTATCTGCTATTGTGTTTTGTTTTCTTGAAACTACTGCATGTAGTGGAACGGTTAGGGATCTACTTTCAAGATTATGAAATTGGAGTAACTGCTCAGTATTTTAACGGATAGGTGTAAAATTTACTTATCTAATTACCATTGGAAATTACGTTACAATGTTCCAAGTACCAACTAATGTGCAAATCTTAAATGTTTTATAGATATAAAAGACAACATTTGGCAATTTGAAGAAGTCTATAGTAAAAGTAAATGCACACAGTCGATGCATTGCGAAAGTCTTTACGTCTAGGTCTCAGATAAAAAGACGAAGACTTGACCTCGATAATTGTTTGCTGTTTATGAATGCTTCTTAAGCTGCACTCAAAAGCTAATATGATTATATTTTGCTAGTGGCCTGGAGTAAGAAATAACACCTTATTATAGTGCTTGGGGAAATTTTCGCGAAATTCTGCTAAAATGTATTGACTGATGAAGCAACAATAAAACTAAATCACACGTTGACTTTGTCATTGCCCAGGAGATTTGGGTAAGAGTTGAGACAGTATTGTTTTTATATAGTTCTGTTGATATTAGATGCATTATCGATACAGCAGTATCAGTATAATTACCATCACGTCAGCTGGCCATAGACTTTTGTAATAATCATCAAGCTCGAAAGGTTCGTTGGCGATTGTAGTTAGTAGTTGTAGTTAGTAGTAGTTAGTACTAGTTTAAGGAAATGTAGTTGCCTCATTTCGAATACGTAGTTGTAGTCCCAGCAGTGATCTATGTTGCATCTCATCATATCTTTTCAGATTTCTATTATATAATAAACTAGCTTCCGCCCGCGGTTTCACGCGCGTTCCCGTTCCCGTGGGAATATCGGGATAAAAAGAAGCTTATGTTACTCTCCATACTTTCAATTAACTCTATGTTATTGGTTAGAGGACAAACAAGCACACTTTCACATTTATAATACTAGTTAGGTAAATAATTTCATTCAATCACACCAATTCTCTAGACCAAAGTAAGTTTCATGAAGAACTTTTGTTATGGATACTACTCGTAGATAACGGATAATACTTATAAACTTTTTTTTGTAAATACATACTTTAAATACGATTGAACACCTAGACCTAGACTGTACAGACTATTAGTTCATGCACACAAATATTTGTCTTGTACGGGACCTCTGGCGTAGATGGCGAGCTTCGCACCTCCGCGCATCTCATCATTTTACGTCTGGACAGCGCCGATGGTGCAGTGGTGTATACTAATCCTACTTATAATAGGTAGGATAGGCACATTAAATTGTGCCTGGATTAATCGATACCAAATCAGGACAAATATTTGTGATGAATATTTGTCTTTTTCGTGTCTGGTTGTCTTTGTAATACCTCCCGTTGGTTCTGATATCTGTATCACAAGTCCGTCAGCTATTTACTTTGGAATAAGATTAATTTGTGTGATGTTGTCTGACTTTTAATTGAGCCGGAGCGTAGCGAAGCCTCTCTTATGTTGACTCTTATGAAAATCTGTCCGCCCGGTCATAGCGCCCAGACCGTTTAACCGATTCTAATGAAACTTGGCACATACTTAGACATCAACCATACCTAGGAGGTGACAAAAATTCGATGTCCTACCATCACCATAACCTTAGCTTTTGGCGCCAAAGAAGAGCCAAATTCGGTTTTTAGGGTTTTGCTCGAAAAGTATAGACTTTTGTGCATCGCGATACATTACAAATTTGACGAGAATGTAATTCTGCGTTTAATGCAACAAACCGCGTCTAAATCTGTCATGTCCTCACAGAGTTATGCCGACGTAAAGTTGTAAAAGCTCGCGGCGTTCCGCCTCTCTTGGGCTCCAAAGCGCCACCGAAGGTGGTGCAGTTTGGAGCCGTTCCTAGTTATTATTATAAGGTATATACTCGTACCAGTGGCGAGGGATCAAAATAGGTCACAAGGTAATTCTCTTAACTGTATGGTAGATTGGTGAGGTGGGATTATTAAAAGGGAAGCCGATGGGAATCGGTATATATGGACCCTTCGCCACTGGTATAAACTTAGTCTGTGCCTTAGGAAAACTCAATTTGTTTAGCGGTTAGGAGTTGAGTGTTTGTCCGAGGAGCGTGTTTGCCCTTCCCACGTCCGGTCCCTTTCACACTGAGCACACATAAGGAATAAATAACTTAGGCCTTGCGTCAGCTATCAACACTTTATTATTGGCCAAGTGAGGCAATAATAAAATAATATTTTTACTGTCGTTATATATTCACTTGTTTAGTTTAAAAAAATAACGTTATTCTATTCTTTATTTTATGTACTCGTATCTAAATTAATACTTACACCCATATTCTAAGTCGTTCCTCCAAAACTTACTCATCCTCGACTTAACGAAACCTCACTGAAAAACTCTTCTAAATACTCCACGAAATCGGTATTCTAAGTCGTAACTCTGTAATTATTACACTCAAGTGAGGAATAATTTGTGTGGAGGAGAATTTTTGCAACTATGAATACCAAATTTGTTGAATGAGTTTGAGTGGAGTGTAAAAATTTTTGGAGGAACGACTTAGAATATGGGGGTATTTTATTTTTGTTTCTAGAGTAGTACTACAGCAATAAAAATATTTGCCGATAGTACCACCAGCCGACGTTGTAGTAAGACGGGTAAATAAATAAATGATATTATCGACATAAATTTATGGAAACTATTTTATGATTTTGTAATTTTTGCATTTTTCAATGCTATTTTTATACTTATGGTAAATTTTAAATAGAAAAATATAGCAAAAAAATTAGAAAAAATTTTACTCGGCCACAAGTGAATTGATGTGACAACGCTGGCCTACAGCGTATTAAAAATATAAAAGTCTCGGTAGCTCAGCGGTTAGAGCATTGGACGGATTTTAAAAGGTCGCGGGTTCGTTTCCCGTCTGAGAATTCACTTGTGGCCGAGTTAATTTTTTCCAATATTTTTCTATTTAAAATTTATTATAATTATGGAAACTATTTTTATTGTGTTAATTTTTGCATAAACTTAAAACATTCGCCAATTGCAGAATATTTTAAAGTGTGCATTTCAATTGTCGATGGTCCAGTTATTGTTTTATTAGCAACTTCTTAAAAGTTTTTAGTCCTCCAATCCTTACCAATAGCTTTCCCACACTATCGTTTCACACCTCGGCCACTTGTGTAAAAAAAAAAAAGTCACTGTAAACTAAATGGTTGTATTCTCAGTCCTTAATTTTTGAGGGTGTGCGTTATTGAAGTGGTTTAAAGTATTATTTAGAAACTCGTATTATGTGAGAAGATTTTTACATATTTACACACGTACACGTAATATCGAGCTTTATACTTCATCAGTGTAAATTGTGTACTACCTCTACTCTTAAACTTCAGCTATTATAGTATGCCTCCAGTGTGTGGAATCCTCAATATCTAAAATATATTCACTTATTAGATAGTATACAAAACAAATTTATAAAACGATTAAAATATAGATTCAAGGATTTTGACGCAAATTTAATTGAGTCTCTGTCCACGCGACGAACCCATAGGGATCAATTATTACTATACAAAATAATAAATAACTTAATTGATTCTCCTTACTTGCTTAGTAAGCTACGTTTTAAATGTTCACGACTTGGTGCTCGTAACAAGCATACATTTGTTTCTCCGCTGTGTAGGGTCAACTATAGGAAGAATTGTTTTATAATTAGAGCTGCAAATGAGTATAACTCTAAATTTAACCGCATCGATATATTTCATGAAAAATTTAACCGCTTTCGTAATCTCTTGCGTTTGATGAATATTGATTAGTATTTGTTAAGTATAAGTAGTACCAACCTGACTTCACGTTGTAATTTTGGAATTTGTTAATTTTTTTTCTTTTTACCGTTTATTCAAATAACTTAGTACTTACCTTCTGATTTGTATAATTTTGTTGCCTACTCAACATAATAGTCATGTTTATTAGTGGAAACTCTTAGGCTACTGTAACATTATATATGTTATTGATTCCTTTGTGATGTATAACAGCTGTTGTTTTCCTAAATAAAGAAAATAAAATAAAAAAATAAAATAAAATTATAACAAGATTTCGTCGTAGGTATGTCGAATTTTCAATAATTTACTTCCTCATTATTACCTATACCAAACTACAGCGGAAAAAATGTTCTTCTTTGACAGATCAGTCTGTCACCTTTCCTTCAGTCGTAAGTTTCACACTCGGCATTTCTGTAATAAAATATAATAAATAAATATTTCCATACAATCACACCAATTATCTAGCCCACGTTAAGTATCATGAAGAACTTGTGTTATGGATACTAGATAACGGATAAACATACCTATATACTTTTTTTTTGTAAATACATACATAATAAACATATTAAACATCCAGACCAAGACAAATATACATGTTCATGCACACAAATATTTGTCTTGTCCTGGGATTGAACCCGGGACCTCTGGTGCAGAAGGTGGGGTTAGTACCCCTGCGTCAAACAGGTCGTCGGGTGTAATAAACGGAAGAAGCCATAAAAAAAAGTTTTCACGCGCCAGTTGACGAATAACTCCAAAAAGCGGGCGTGGAGCTCCTAAGCTGTGATTCCTAAGATTATCCCACGAGTAACCGGCTACGAAATATTATTATAACAAGAGCAATTATTTAAGTTTCTCATAAAATGTGATTTGAGCTCGCAACCAACTAGCAGTGACCTACAAAGTCAGCGACCGTGTGTTTTGAATATTCGCAATTACTTAAATTGCTTAGAATCTATGGATGTTGACAAACAAATTAACGTATCTAATCATTTTGTCGATAAATACAAAAAGAACAGCTAGTGAATACAAAAGAATCCTATCATTACTTGCCAATCATTTTCTTTCAAGAGTAAATTTTTATTTAGGTCCTATAAATAAGGTATACCTACTATAATGGGGTCCCTAGAGAATTATCAATTATGATTTTTTAATTTTTGCATTTTTCAATGCTATTTTATTAAAATTAATTAATATAATTAATTAAATTTTTTATTATTTTAAATAAATTTTAAATAGAAAATTAGCGGAAAGAATCAACTCGGCCACACGTGATTTCTCAGATGGAAATCCCATCTTTGATTCCCATGATTCTGTGTCAAGTTATTCCCATCTGAGAATTTACTTATGGCCGAGTTGACTTTTTTCAATATTTTTCTATTTAAAATTTATCATAATTATCAATAAATTAAAATAAAAAATGTAAAAAAGACACGGTAAATGCACGTCCTTATGCATGTGCTCATCATAACTTTGGTAAAAACGATAAAAAAAATACAAAAACTATTTGTAAGTTATACTACTGTCGCAACATCACTTCCTACTAATTCTGAAAGTTTTATAAATGAGAGGTGTAAAATATTACAAAATTAAAACATCAGATCATGATTTAGTAATCGCCGAATTAATATGGTTTAGTTTATTCAAATGTCAATGAAATTACCCAACGGCTACGGCTATTACAAAGTTAATAGGCGATCAAAAAATTTCGATATTCTCACGTGGTGTTATTAACCACAGCAACTTGGTGGTGATAACGCCAAACTGGATTGTGTACAATAGCAATTAATACAAAGTGTTCGTGAGATCAAAGACATGAGCTCACACGGAATGCAATTCAGTTAGACCACTTTCGATCTTATGTCCTTACTAACCTGTAGCAATTAAGTTCTGATTTGGCTTGCATTGCAAATGTGATAGATATGTATGGTGGTCTTATTGTTTAGGTACCCATATGGGTATGGTACTTCAAGGTAGAAATAATCATGAACCTTACTAAAGCGTTAGCTATATAGTTCAAATTTAAATATTTTCATCTAAAATAAATTGCTATTGATCTGTATGTACGTCACAACTTGCAGTACAGTAATCTTGTAATGCGAGAAATGTTATAATGTATGGTATGTCCTTCCTTGCAAGTTGAAAATTGTTTACGGTTAGGATAACCATAAAATGTACTTTTATTTTAGTAATTTTTAAATAAAACAGGGGGAAAAATAGTCCTTGACGAGTTTCTTGCCGGTTCTTCTCGTTACGAGGTCTCCCGCCGGTAGGGTTTATGAACCGATGGCGTAGCTTCTTTCAAGTTCATAAGTGTTTGTAACAGCCTAGACTGAATAAACGATATTGAAATTGAATTTGAATTTGCATGTAATAACGGCGGTGAATGAAAAACATGACGTGCTGTTGACTGTCTCTACTACAAATATAAAGTGCTATAAATATAACGCGATCTCGTGATACAATTAAAAGTGTAGGTAACATTTATTTATTTATTTATTTATTGAAAAAGATTCACCAACGACATATCTTTACACATTACAATTTAAAAATTAAAACCTGACTAGGCCAAAAGACATGCCTTTACAGGTGAATACAGCATTTTTTTATTTTCTTATTTACTAGTTAAAATAACAAAGCAGAAATTTGAAACAGAACAGATAAATTATAAAATAAAGATTAATTATTAACCTTATTTACATGAAATTTTGCCACACACAGCCTCTTAAACGCACGATCAGAAAGATGAAAGATGTCGACATTGCTGTTATCCATTTCGTTATAAGTACCCATGCACCGGCTTAGAGGAGCGCACCGACCAAGATTAGACTTGCAACGAGGCAAGCTGAAGATATTTGTCAACGGATGTCTAGGTATATGATATGGGACAGAGAGACCTATCTGTTGAAGAATATTTGGGCAGTTCAATTTACCGTGGATAAACTTATGAAGTGTAACGAGATCCAAAAGTTTACGTCGGTCGGCTAAAGACGTTATTTTAAAGTGCGAAAGGCGATCAACGTAATCAGCGCCACGTGGACAGTCACGACTACGGTAGGCAAGGTAACGAGTAAAATTCTTTTGAATCCGTTCTATTCTATCAGAATGTACCTGATAGATGGGGTTCCATATGGTTGACGCGTACTCGAGGTGACTGCGAATGAGCGCGTTAAACATTATTATCAAGGTTCTGATGTTATTAATGTGTTTACCCATGCGTTTGACCAAACCCAATATTTTCCAAGAGCAACTAACAATTTTATCAATGTGGTCAATGAAATTTAATTTATTGTCAAGCAATACACCAAGTGCACAAACATTCACGGCAAAGTGTACTTATACCTACATACGGCAATTCGTGATTGCGTAACTGTTCTATAATCTTCAGTCACGACGTGAATACACGCGACTCAGAAAAACGACGACACGAGCATCTATAAACGATCGGTGCAATAAAATCGTAAGTGTTAACAGTTCGAGCGATTTGTCATGAGCATTCCTGAGCCATGCGTATGGAAAAGTTCTGACGATCACGGTATACGAGGTATACGATATCACGAGAACCAAAGAAACTGACATCGCTCGAAGGATTGCTCAGCTGAAGTGGCAGTGGGCGGGACACATACCGAAAAGAACCAATGGCCGTTGGGGCGAAAAGGTTCTGGAATGGCGACCGCGCACAGGACGACGCTCCGTAGGTAGGCGAATGACATGACAAGGTGGACCGACGATCTGGTAAAGATCGAAGGAAACCGTTGCATGCGGGCAGGGCAGGACCGATCGTTGTGGAGATCCTTGGGGGAGGCTTATACCCAGCAGTAGGTGTCATGTGGCTAAGACGACGAAGTCGTAGTTAATTCGTTTACAAGACATGTACCACTAATGTTGATTAAAATACTGGAAATAGGTAAGTAAGGTACTGCGTACTCTGGTTTACGCACATAAACATACGGGATTTTTCTGTAGGTGTTGTGACCTCAAACTGCGCATAATTTAGCAAAAATAGCTAGATAGTTGGTATCTAATTAGCTATTCTTCACACACCATGTGAACAGAGCTACGTGCTAGGGAGTTAAGTGATCGGCGCCAGCGCATATATTAGCGTACATTCAAGCGAATTCTAGATGACATGGTCAGAGCAGTTACGATCGAGAAATCAAAAAAAAAACTTGATTTAGGTTTAGGTATAAGACCATTCAAATCTATCAATATATGTAGGTAAAATTTTAGATTTTGTTAGTTTCAAGGATTATTGTGTGCGGACGAAATCGCGGGCGGCCAATCGTTAATGTAAAAACATCATCATCATCATCATCATCAGCCTGTCGCAGTCCACTGCTGGACATAGGCCTCTCCAAGTGCACGCCACTGAGATCTCTTTTCGGCTTCTCGCATCCATCATCATCATCAAAAACATCGGTGGTACAAAATCGGTATATACCTACCGCCAAATTGAGTAGAATTTCTACAGTAATATGTTTTCACTGTACGATAGTAACATTTCTGCAAAATAGCGATAAAGAGTACGTGATTACATGTCAGTTAACTGAGAATTTTTATCTGCGAATACAGAGAACTTCGAAGGTTCTCAATTTTTTTGAAGTTCCCCATTTTCGAAGTTCCGAACATTTACCATACACACACAAACACACGCACACACACACACACACACACACACACACACACAAACACGTACACTCATAAGTACACCCTACACACACACGTACATAGCTGCAAAATTCTGCATTACATAATCTTTTAGTTGTTATTTCTTTTTTATTTTTATTTAATACCGTTTAACTAGTTCTTCACATAGGCTTACAAACACGTAAAATTAGGAGCACAATATATCCTTTTGCGGGGGTGGCCTGGTGACCTGTGTAACCGGTTTTCTAAACAGGCACCAGCTTCTTACATTTCAGGTCATAATCTTACTCAAGGGTTTTGTTGTACCTATTATAGACATAAGTAACCTATTGTGTGATGAGGAAATAAATGATTATTTATTTTATTAGTTTCAGAGCAAAAAGTTACAGTAGTGGAGATCACACTTTCTTCACAAGTAAATTTTTATGACTAAACAATGCGAGACATGATATTAATGTATCATATTGACTTATAAACAACTCACGTAGTCCCAAGAAACAGACAAACAATAGACATGTGTTATGAAAGATAACTATCTAGTTTTGGCATGAAAAATATTTAAATCAGTAGGGCAACTTGACAAAACAGATGTTATAACTATACTTGTACTTTTATTTGCAATGGATAACCGACAACGTGATAATTAGTGATATACTCTGAAAACTTATGTAACTTTTCCTTTTATAAGAGTACCTAGTACCAACTTACTTTATAAGTTTTACGATATGAATTATTTTTCTGTAGTCTTCCTAACTCGAATTTCGTATTTGCCGAAAAACGAGGCAAATCCTAAGTCAATAACGCAACATCCTTAACGAAAATCGAATCGTTACTTTAATAGTTATTTGTTATACGAGATTTTTAGCGTCTCGTATCTTTGAAACCCTCGCTACGCTCAGCCTCCTTACTCTTGACGCGATCGCAATGAGATCGAGATTGAATTAATGTCAAACGTCAGTAATAATAGCTTAAAATTAGTAATTAAACTAAAAATTAATACTTGAAATTAGTAAAAAAGATTTTAGCGGCAATTAAAGTCGAATCAACGTCGTAAATCAGTAATCATTATTGACATTCAATCTCGATCACAACGCGATTCCGTCGAGAGTAACCCCCCAGGATTCACACAATGATTGAATTCAAGAATACTTAGCTCAGGTTTCAATAGAGGTAACTCGCCGCGAAATCAAACTTTCCAGCCTTGCTTAACAAATAACTATTGTTCTTGTCCTACTGTTGTAGCGTTTGTCTTCGGCAATTCTGCGAAGAATACTGAATGAGATTCCCATCGCCATTCATAAGAATTAGACAGTTACAATACGACCTTTGAATGTTTAATACTTTAAAGTGTAAGGTTTAATTTGAATAGATACACGACAAAGGATCGTGGTGACTAAATAAACATCAATTGTAAATGTGCGAATGGTTGCATTTGCCAGCATTCCTGCGCGTTACTCATCTTAGATGAAGACACGGAGTGTTCTAAGTTATTTATTAAATCTTCAGAAATACTGTAGTAGGTCGGTGGTTAGATATCGTGATCTATTTGTCCTGCCCTAAAGCTCCGTGGCGCAGTGTTAAGCGCGCTCGGCTTGCGATTGTTTCGCAATGGTGACCAACAATTTATTATTTATTACCACGAGCTCCTCCATGCTTCGGAAGGCAAGGATGGTAAAGCCATTGGTACCTATTTTCAGTAGTTGAAACCTACCAATCCGATTTGGGCTCGTTTTCCTCATTCCTCCATAAAAAAGGTCAGTGCCCTATTGATATTGTAACGATGCCCTTTCGTTCTAGCCTTATGGATGGATGAAACCTCCAAGTGTGACGGGGCTCCTAGTCCGGCAGCACTACAGTCGCCGGGACGTCGGAACCGCCGCACTCGTTTAATAAAATGGAAACGAAATAAAAGTATCGTTCACAGGAGACTTGTTTTTATTTTGTAATAATGGAAATAAGGAACCCGATACACGGGTTCCTGATGTAATATGAAAAATATATTATTTCCACAACTTTAGATAAAAATGGTTAAATAGTAGCGTTTTGCTTGCTGGTTTCTGTAAGATTACGTCAAAATGAGCTAAACAGGAATCGTGGAACGGAGAAAATTTGAATTTAGACAGAACAGATAAAAATATAATTTGATTACCATAGAGTGAAACTACGGAGTTTCCAGCCATTATGGAGGTTTCATCCATCCATAAGACTAGAACGAAATGGCATCGTTACAATATGATGAAGGCTCTGGTTTCCAAGATTATTTTTTCGATTTTTGTAATGCTGCTACATGGCGCCTTTTAAAATTTCGCCATAATTCAAGTTTTTGCTGCGTTAGTTAATTTGATTCTAGATCACACACAGTCCTTTTTTATTTTGAGTGTGTTTGCTCTTGATTCCAATCAAGCCCAGGAGCCAAGACAGGATCCACGATGGAGGGAGCTAACCCAGAAGGTGCCATCCACCCTTGCTTTGAAGATGGATGGCCTAATTATAAGTTCTTGTAATACAGCGTCGTCTAACTTAACTAAAACCAACAAAAACTTTGTCTATGTTAATCAATGAGTCTCCTTTTCGATGTTAGTAATTGAGTTAATTCTGTATAATGCCGTTCATGCAGATATTAACTTATCTTTACTGTCAACTTTAAAGCAATGAAATTGCACTGCACCAAGTGCGAAACTTGATGCTTTTAATACTTAGTCGGTAACGATAATTTATGCGTGATAAGTTAATATAAAATACAAACTAAGAAAGAGAAATTAGCAAATGGTTATGAGTTGTTTAAGCATTGTATTTATTCTCAATTCTTTAAAAAAATGAAGAAGGTATTATTTTACACGTAACGAAAATTAAAAAGTACCACTAGATTAACTTTTCAGAGCACTGTGATCAGCTTAATAGTGATTAAGGAGAAATCCAAAGATGCCTTGTATTTTATTCAAATGATCAGTGGCCACACCATCAGTGTATCCGTAACCTAAAACTTCTGTATTAGATATAATGGGTGACTAGACTATGTCCTGGCGTAAAATGGCGCCCATTAAATTAATGCTCTGTAGCGATGGTGGTTAAAATCGTTTAGTTCAAAAAGGCTCTATTCCGGAAATGGACACACGGCACTAAAAGGGCCTATTCTTGAAATGTCTTATTCTTGAAAGGATTCGTTCCGTAAAACGTGAAGTCAGTAAAAAGCAATTTGAATTGATAATCATCTTAATACATTTCTTTTTGTATCCATTCAGACTAAACTGTTAAAATTAACTTTCGAAATGGTGAGTCACGAGATGGGTGACCAAAATTTATTGTATACACTTAAAGGTTTATTTTGAGACTAAAATTTATTTTATACTCTTAAAGGTTTATTTTGGGACTAAAATTTGCCTGTTTAATCTCCCTACGTAATCTAAAGTTCAATCTGAATGACTGGTTCTTTTCTTACCTAGTTTAAGAGATTAGCGCGAGTAGATATATAAGCAAACTTTTCAGTTTTCTTCAATATTCAGACTTAATTTTGTAGTTAGTGTCTTTAAATTTAATGATAAAATGAAAACTTGATGAAATAAGCATGATTATTATGAAGCTCTCACTTAGGCGGATAATTTTCATTAAGTAGTTACATAATTCTAATCAACATAAACTTCTTGATATATAAATGGGATAGGTAGCTATAAAAATGACAGCGACAACATGTATAATTCCGAATTTATATTTATTTTTTTGTTCCTTCTCATTTTAGCTCAAACTTGTAACCACATTTTCCAGAATTATAAAATGAGTATCCTGACTTTTATTAGAGTATCGTGACATGAAGTTGAAATCACTACCATGAACGTTACATACCTACAAAGTGCAGTCGAGAATCGTATAGCTCGAACACTAACAAAGTAACGTTTCAACAAAGTAAAGTGACGTAGCAGCTAAGATATTAACAAATTGCCTTCTACAGGGTGGAAAAAGTCTATGGGCCCTGGAGGAGAACTACCTTAAACCCTTTAGTTAGCTCATTTTACTGAATGGAAGCACTCCTTTTAAAAGAAACACAATTGCATTAAAACATTTTTAAAAATACGCTTTCCACACCTAGAAATCGAACCAGCTAAAATCTGTAAAAAATAACATTCTGTACTTTTATATCATCAATCGATAGGGTCAATCAAAAGGATCAACCTGTCTCTAATATAGTACATTAAATTAAAGGAAACACATGAAAACTGGGTCTGATAAGAAAGCTCAAGGTCACCCAGCGCGCAATGGAGAGGGCTATGCTCGGCGTTTCCCTACGAGATCGAATCAGAAATGAGGACATCCGTAGGAGAACTAAAGTAACTGACATCGCTCGAAGGATTGCTCAGCTGAAGTGGCAGTGGGCGGGACACATAGCGAGAAGAACCGATGGCCGTTGGGGCGGAAAGGTTCTGGAATGGCGACCGCGCACAGGACGTCGCTCCGTGGGTAGGCCCCCGACAAGGTGGACCGACGATCTGGTGAAGGTCGCGGGAAGCCGCTGGATGCGGACTGCGCAGGACCGATCGTTGTGGAGATACTTGGGGGAGGCCTATACCCAGCAGTGGGTGTCATGTGGCTGAGACGACGACGACGACGACATGAAAACTGAACTTATAAACTCAATGGGACGGATAAACGCTTTTATTCAAGGGTCTTTTGAAAAATTTACAAAAAAATTTGAATGCAGTTTTGTTTCTTTAAAAAAATAAAGGAATGTTTCCTGTCAGTAAAATGGGTTTACTAATGGATTTAAGGTAGTTCGCCTCCAGGGCCTATAGATTTTATCCACCCTGTATAGTAACACCTAGCGAACACGACAGACGACTCAGCGCCGGTTATTGAAAACGCTCGTTTGCCTAGAAAGTGTTTCGGCGCAGGCGCAGGCAGCTCTCTAACTACTCCTTAATGGCTATAGCTTTTCCATTCGGCTGCATAGCTAGTATTAATAGAGGTACGTAATGCACATCGTGATATCACGTAGATGCTTTTCTATTGCAGTATTGTCTTTTTTTTCAAAGTCTGCGTGAGATTTTAAAAGTTGTAGGCCAATTTACGTTTTCTTCTGTTATAATTGAGTTATAAGTAGATACACTTATTTTGTTAAGATTTTCGGTAAATGTTATTTTCATTCAAACAGATTCAATAATCAATAATGTAGTTCCGAGTATAAAATAGGACTACTATTATTTTTATTGTCTTAAAAATTACGAACGAAATTAATGGAATTCATAAATGAAATAAAAACAGAAGAATTTATTAATTTTTAAGAGCTCTCGCCAAAGTGCCATAACGACCGCTTGCGCCTTGTTTATTTTGACATTTATATTAAAACCCGTCATAAACACGAACATTCACAAACGACTGGCCCGTGCAACCGCAACGTAAACATTTAAGGCCCGATCAATTTGGTTGGCAACAAATGTCATGTTCGATCGCACTAACAATTTAATGGCTGACATACTGTTGCATAAAGCCCACCAATTATGGGTTTCAGATGAATTAATAGCCTTTTTACTTCACGAGGCTATTTTAAGCTGGCTTACCACCTGCTTCTAATTATAGATCGGCAGGTGCTTTAGCTTTGTTTCTGAAGAATACGCAAGTCTTTTTATTGTTGTATTGTCTGGGGAAAATGTCATCTGTAATTGTAAACATCTGATGTAACGGCATGTAATGTGCTTGACAAGTTTTTTTGTTTTTATTTATCTAGTTTTGCTCTTGATCTAGCCTAAGATGGGAAAGGCACGTTATTCACGAGTGTAAAGGAAATTGAAAATGCAAGAGTTTTCCCAAATGGTCATAAATATTAAGGCCCGGTCTCACCATCTTCTGATAAGTTCTGGATATGACAGATCATTTGACAGTTGTAATAAAAAAATGGTAAATTATTTGCCAGATAAGTTATTCAGAACTTACAGTAGTGGTGAAACAGGCAGGGCTATTATCAAAAAATTTGCAAATATCGCGCAGATATCGCGCGATCGCTGCGGAATGTCAAAATAAAAATGGTATTACGTATGTGATTGTTGACTATTCGCTCGCTGATGGTTCGTATAGCGGCGTCTCACTTGCTCGCGCTCCTACCTAGGTGCGAGAGTGAGACGCCGAGTGTTCCTATGACGCTAGCGCCAAAAACAATTTAGTAGCAATAACGGGAACTAAATAAATGCACATTGTAGCTCATCGTTCGTTCGGTGGAGGCCGCACTGTTGATATGTGACGTAAAGCAATTATCGCACAATTTCTGCTGTCGCGTTGCTGTTGCGAAGATAAGTAATAGCCCCGCCGCCCTTAACCCTCAAACGTTTTAGTTTAATAGTGACGTATATTTAAAGCTTTTATAGATCCGGTTACGACTCTTCAATCCGTTGGTTAACGCCTATTAAATGTTAAACACGTTAATTAATAATGAAGACAGCTAGTATAGTTATTTAATTAAACCGATCGCACGCGCTTACACAACTACTAGTGTGAAGATCATTCGCCCGTGATAATTTAAACGAAAGCATGCGTACGCGCATATGTTCGGCACAAGTTACGTTACAAAGATCGATAGAGAGATTCCAATTATGTGTGTTGTGTAACGTTATTGAAGATTAATTTATGAGGATAAATAATTTTATTGCATTGGATTTTTTGCCACGTATTTGTGTAGTTTTCGGAAATAATATCAGACTATGTCAGTTGTCTAGAGTATCTAAGTACACTATTAATTATGATCTTAGTAAAATAATTTTGGTCAAACAGGACTGGAACTAGGGCATGTAATATTGGAAGGTTTTCAATTCCGATACTGATTTCCGATATTCGATCTCAATATCGGAATTCACAAATTTGCACATTTTCTTTATAAATTGCATATTAGCTTTATACATAGCACAAATTAGGTATGAGGTTGGATTGAGTACAATAAATTCAATAGAACCAATCTTAATTGTATTCTTATTGTTTTATTTAAGTATTGACTGCACTAGTATATAGAGCGAATGTGAATGGAAAGATTGGTAAAGATCGGCCTAGATGAGCATACCAAAATCAGATCGAAAATGTTCTAAAAAAGGCCAGTTAAGAAGTTTTAAGAATATGAGAGCTTGTATGGAAAAAAATAAACAATAAAATTATGTACACAATTATTTTCTAATAATTTTTAAGTCTAATATAAGATTTTAAGCTTTTGCGTTCCATTATACTTTTAAAGTATTTAATTCTTTAAAGATTTTTTTTACTATTTTTCTTGGCAGTGTGTTCACAAGAACATTTTGTCTCCGGGTGTATTTAAGAACTCAAGTAACAGTAATTGTCTGATTTCGATATTAGATCACTCAATATCGGAATTGTAATATCGGAAATAGCGTTCCGAGATTCCGATATTGCGATATTCCGACATTCATGCCCCAACTGGCACCTGTAACTCTTTGCTATCCGGACATCTCCTATTCCATTTTAATTCAGTATTATGTTTCGTTACGTCGCTGTTTCAAATTGTGTCTGAGTCCGAGTAAGTAAAAGATATTTAATTGTTTTCATGTACTTAAGTACAACAATTTTTTATGTAAACTTTATTGCATAGGTAGGTGTTCTTACTTACAAAAAATGGCAGGCTTAATTTGTATTATTTATATTACTTACAGCGAAAAACCTTGTATCTTCTGTTGATGTTATTCGTATAACAACAGATACCATTTATCTCATTTATAAATCAAACTATTTCACTTCTATTAACTCTTTCCGCCTTCCCGAAACATCAGGAAAAAACAGAAAAAACACTTCTGAACTTAGTTCTTTATCTTTAATGTAAAATTTACATAATGGTATCGTTTCCTGAAACATAGGAAATCGCAAAAAATAAGAAGCTTTACATTTTTAACCGATTATTTTTTGATTATCTATTTGATAACCCTCGTCTACAATTTCTACAAATATTTTTTATTAAAACAAGAGTTAATTTTGCTTTATTGATATGTTAATAAAAGTTTTAAACCTTTACGAACATTTCTAAAGGATTACGATATGAAAAATACAAAATCTTGAAGAGCATTCGGCTATTATCACATATTGATTGACGGCAGATACAGCTATAAAACTATTCAATAAAAATACGATTTAAATCAATTCAATGCCATTAACTTACATAAGTTTATGGCTACCGGTGCGGAATTGAATATCACTTTCCATTACTAATAGAAATTGAGTAGCTATTGCTTATTAATATTAAAACATTGTTGTTATGGCGTCAGGCTTAGGTTGTTGATTAGGTTATGCTACTGCCTTTGGGGGCTCAATCGTACTCCTTTTGACTGATAAAACTTATCAGTTCTCACTACTACAATTAAAAAACAGATCCTTTATTATTATACCTTTATTGAAGATCGATGCCATATTTATTGTGAGTATCCTAGAAGCACCTAATAATTAACAATAATTCCAAAGCATACGAGGATATTTTGTACAGATATTTATGAACGAAACGATAACGATTTGGTTTAGTTCCACCCTTCCAAATTAATGATTTCGGGGTAACTACTGTTCCTTGATTACGTTCTTTATGCCTTGAATATAAACATTGCCACTACAACAATTTAATAAATCGTGACTAACGGTATTGGTTTTAACAATGTTTGACCACCAGCTTACGATATGAAATTAACAATGATAGATCACCTTTTAATGTATGTCCCATAGGTTAGGGCCCTACCTTCGCCTTATATAATCTCAAACTTATGTCATATGGAACGGAAGAGAAATTTTATGACATCGTTTAGGCCCAGAAGGGCGTTCGACTATCTTCATAAGACTAAACAGCAATTTAAATAAGTTGCACGTGGAAGTCTTATTACGAACGATTGTGTAATGAATCAGCATGAGTTAACGAAGCAGGAGTTTTCTAAATATGGCTGGTTGTAATTAAACTTCTTTCTGCTAACTGCTTGGTCATTATGTGTAAGCTATATTCGCAACGGTAATGTGAAAAGGGAAGCTTTTGCTGAGGGTAATTTATATGTTCATGACATTTTTCGCGCGGACAAAAATTAGATATCAAATTAAAATAATACTTTCGTTATCATATTTTAAGCCTTTTCGCTCGTAATCGCACTCTTTAATTCGAAAAAGTAGTATTTACAATTATTTTGATGCTGTTGCATGCTCTATTAGCAAATGCAAACATAGTAAAAATCCCGTTTTTTCATAATAATGATAATTATTTTGTTTTCAGAAGGTCATGATAATTTTTGTTAATGATAATTTATGGATTCAGACTATTCATGCTTAGCCGGTGCGTACATGATGAAGTCATAAGTTGAATGGTTACTCGCGGGTGGCACTACATCCATGTATTGATTACTCACTGCATCTGATTATGTTGATGAAACCTTTTAATCATTAATGGATTAAGACGCTACTTTTTTATTGGATTCAGCTTCAATAAAAAAAATACAGTTATAGTTATCGCTAGTCTTTGGTTTGTTTTGGAAAAAATCGGATAATGAACCCCATGACTCATGAAAACCTAAACGTGCATCCGCTGTACAGTTTATTTTAATTATAATCTCCAGTTCTAGGATGTATGTATATACTTTTGCATAGTATGCATTATTCTTATTGAAAAATGTCTGAAAGTTCAGATTGTTCTACACCTTGAATGGATCATATATAGTTATAAAGACATTATCACTAGTTATTGTTTCGACGTGTGTATCAAGATTGGGTAGCTCTAGCGTGGCCAATAAACAATTGTCATTCTGAACACTGACTTTTTTAAGAGACGTAAAGTTTTATATGTCTATAGCGTGACGAAAGCCTATTCAATTAGCTGTGGTAGTTACTTTCCCGCCTATATCGGCCTGATTTTAATTGTTTCTGAGTTTTCACGGTTACTCACGTTCCGTTTGTGGCAGTTCTGTATTAGACCTTGACATGAAAGTTGATTTGGACGTAGATAGAAGATCCTATTCTAAATAAAACTAATGTTTTAAAGATTCATTCAAATATCAGGTGTTTCTGTAAGCATTTCTCTCAGAGGAATCAATATGCCCGATAATGTATAGGTACTTCCATTAAAGTATGAAGCAGTTGAGATTCTTAAAATCTTTTAAATAATGTTGTAACTATCAGTATTAGGTATCATTAAACAAGAAATCTTCTCCTTATCCATCCATAAGGAAGGCCAGTGCCCCAGAAGTGGGGATATTAAAAATGGCTGATTACGAAAGAAGTTAAGATAAGGAAAATAATTAAAATAAAGAAATAATAAAAAAAAATGATTAAAAGAACTTAAGTATGAATCAAGAAGGAATGATGATATCAAGCGTGGTAGGCGACTTGGAAAGCTATCTGATGACTAAGCAAAGATTTTCGTAAGACTATCGACCTTCTACCAAATCCGATAGACTCCTTTGTTCTTCAGACAGAATGGTGACATGAGGACGCCTATTGCATACTTATTAGCGTGGACTTCACACGAGTAATGTAGTGTCGACACGAAGGTTTGCATAATGCACTGTATTTAGAATCCAACGACATCTTATGAATAGTGTGAAGTGTACAATCATGATTCTGTTTACATTTTTTGCGAAAAATCCTATAAAGTTGTTATGAAATGATTCACCTTGTTGTGACTTAATTATACTAACATTTGCTCTCGAATTTGACAATCGATCTTTAGAAATACGTAGACGGACAATTCTCATTGTTATTACCATATTTTTTTTTAATTTATTTATTTAGAAACTCAACAGCTTTTTTTACAAAATCAATTAATGTAACTTATAATTATTAGACTCTTAAGCCAATTACAGAGTTTCGTGGCATTTTTAGAGGCTATACAGAATAAAATAAAGAAAACTAACAGTAAAAATCTAAGTTATCTAATAGTGACAAATTGCAAATGTATTAAATTTTTTCTTTAATTTGACTAGCATGCTTATACAATTTATGATCATGATAACTTGATCATAAACATATCTAAAATTAACTTATAGTTAATGAGTTACTTATATTCCAATTTTATTCGAAAGCTACAAACAGACCGACAAATTAACTAAAACAGACTTTACAGTTTTTTTTTTAAGTTTATATCGTTAGCAAAAACATTAATATGCTTATATAGTTACTTACATTGTTACATAATTTAAACTGTTAAATATTTTAAAAGTTAAGAAAGAAAGTATTGTCAGTATGAATCCTACTAATATTATAAATGCGAAAGTTCGTTTGTTTGTTTATTACTCTTTCACGCTAAAGCTACTGAACGGAATTAGATGAAATTTGGCACAGAGTCAGTAGAAAGCCTGGGTTAGAACATAAGTTACTTTTCATCTCGATATTCCCACGGGAACGGGAACCACGCGGGTGACCGCAAGTGTGAGAAATGAGAGCTTTAAATGAGAAAACAATATACCTGAAACTGCAATAAAAATAACACATGTTTCGTTCCAACGACCAACTTGACTTTTTGTTTCCACCTTAATCGTACTACAGCTACTTGGAACATGGCAGCACCTTGAAACACCACTAGCCATTCTAAGATTCATTTGATATATATCGACGACTTTAATCTCGGTGACCTAATTTTAATCTGCTTAATTTGCCTTTGTTTTACGACAATCTACTTTGAAAGCAAGATTCTTATCACGTTAATAATCACTTACATTTTTATGTCAGTCTGTTCTTTTTAATTGAAACTTTCAATAGGATTTTTTTACTTACGGACTATGTTTATGTTATAAACGCGACAGCTAACGGGTGTCGATTATATCAAATGTGTTTGTGCTTCGATATGATGAGCGACATCCCGACAATCCCGACATCAGCTCATTTCTCGTCGAGAGAGCTTTCCATCCTTTGCCATTACACTTAATGTGATCTTTAAATCTTGAAAGAGAAGGGTCAAAATATACTGCACTTGTCTGTAATTTATCGCGATATTAACATCCGTAATAATATATTGTATTGGTTGCGTGCTTTATTGCGTTGAGTTAAAGTTGTGATTGGCGTGTGTTTGAAACCGGATGCCTCTTGGATGTTAGCGGATGCGGCACCGTAGTGACGAGTGTTTCTGCACATCTCACATTGAAGTGGTCTTCTTTTTGCGTTAACCGTACTTGGTGCAGGATCATTAGACTATTTTAATTTACGATTGCGGTGAGCGGGCTAGGTTCTAATCCGGGATGGTATATGATTAAAATAGCACACAATGGGCATAACAGATAGAAGACAGAGTATCTTGAAAACGGTTCAATGTTTTACGATTCTTCAACTATTTACTGTGCTATAAATCTTTGTTTACGAGCTAAGGAATTATTTAAGGTGCATAATATTCTAGAGACATTTTTTGGTGAGGTTTCGCAAGGTTTGTGGCGAATTGCGATTTATTATTCAAATCTCATAATTCATTTTGCATTGTTACAGACGCAAAGGATGGAGGGAGGAGTCAGTGAAACAAGCAGGAAACTGCGAGTTGACCAGGTATTTATAAAATAACATCATCAATAATTTAAGCCATGTCATAATGATAGACATATATAAAAGCTTCACATTAGAAAAGAGAAATTAAACACGAAACAAAACTAGCCGTGACAGATATGGTAAAAGTTAAAGATTACAAATTCGCTAAATCGCTTCTTACAGAATATAATTATAACCATAAATTAAGTACCGATCATTCAACCTCGATGGTATTAGATAACACTTGCTACAAATTAGTTTCTAATAGTTCAGTGGGCATTAATTATCGTCATAATCAACCGCAGACACAACACGCAAATGAATGCGCCCGTATTTTAATTAAAAAGTCAGAATGTCTTTACATACTGACCAGAGGCAGTCAACCTTTGACTAAAGATAAAGATTTGACAGATGTAAACGTTATGCGAGCACTTGATTGATGGTTTTGCGGCTGAATGACCACATTATGTACAGGTTATTTCACAATGATTTTGAACAAAGGAGTTCGGTATACTACCTCTATTTTATTCTTTTTAGCCTTTATTGTTTTAAATAAGGTTTAAGCAAGGCAGACACAAAAAGGTGGTATACTCAGAACAATATTGGTATCGAGGTAAGGTTTGGCCTGGTTTTGCCATAAACATGAATTATTTTTAATCGAATTCAAACGTTTTGTTTTAAATTATTTAATACAATCTGCCGTGTGGTGACGGCCTAAGAATACAAGTGTCACCACTCCCTTACATACCTGGGATATCGTAAGAATCGACTAAGAGGCTCGACGCATTGAACACCTGTGCGAGAGAAGGAAAACTTGAAACAAACCCTCTACCAACCCGTCTGGCCAGCGTGGTAGCAGTAGGCTAATAGCCTCCTATGAACGTCACAATAGGCGTGAGCTAGGAGAGGCCTATGTCCAGAAGTGGACGTCCACAGGCTGATGATGATGATAATGATGATGATTTTTTGAAAGCTTGTAGAAAGAAATAAGCTTCTCAAAGGAGATCAGCAAAATTTGGTCAATAAAAAAACTTTTTAGAATATGTGAATACAATACCACAGCCATTTTAGTACATACAAATAGTCGTGGTTACCAGTCGTTATTTCTGCGTAACAAGAGACAGATGATATTGTTTGTGATGACTCGTAGATACCAGTTTGAATGCACCTGCGATGAAGATGGCATACTTACTTTACATCAGCTGTTAGTTCTTTGTCTTCGAGTAACTTAATTATACGTAATTAGTCTACACCTTTACGTCAAAAAGGATATCTAGAGTGCGTTTCATCCTATATTCCCTTTTCTGTTAGGTTGGTACCTCTGTATGTCAAGAAGGCGCGAATGTGTTAGAAACATCAAATCGAAACCATTTTTCTTTCACGGCTTTCTAATGTTTTGAGCATGATTTTAGCACAGAATCCAAAACATAAAATATCTGCATCAAATTATTTTCTTAAATTAACCTAACCTTTTCGATCGACAGGGTACCAACCTAACAAAAAAGGGAATATAGAATGAAACGCACTCTAACGGCTGTGCATGTATGTATCAACATGTCAAACAACTGAAATATCAGAGAGAACTTTTAGAGGTATTTTCCGTTCTCAAGTGTTTGTATTTGACAGACTTTTTGGGATATTGTTCATTGGGAATGGTGGCAGTTGTCCCATATAAATTCACGTTACTAACTAGCTAATTTATTAAATTTTCTCAATTCTTGAACAAAATGATTGACCTAAAATGGTGCATACAAACGCTTAAAAGCTATCTTTAATTCCGTTCCGTTACTGAAACGAACAATAAATAAGTTTTTCGTCAGCCTATTGTTCTTTGATGGTGGAAAGTGGAGACATAAACTGAATTTTAGGGTTCCTACAATAAATCATCAATTTATTAACTTTATTTACGAATATTTTCTTAATTTTATCCAATATTTAGGCATACAATTCTCAAATCAGATAACAAGTTAGCTTACTTAAAGAAGCTTTAACTTGGTTAGTTATATTCACCGCGAACGGTTTACGTAACGGTCTGACCGTGAGTTGCCGATACATCTAACGTTAATTCGTACTATTTACACCGAATAGAACGTAACAATGATACGGTAACACCGTAAAATTAATTTGATGTCATTGGATTTACACAGTACTGTAATATTTTCACAGAATGTTTTCCTCAAGATTTGGCAATCTTCGTAGTGATTTGTACCCTGTTTTTTGGGAAACTAAATTTGATGTAATGTATGAGGATGAGGAAGGTGGGTAATCGACTCGATTCGGCCCTGGAGGCCTACTTTCTAAGCCCGTCAACTAAGATACAGGCGGAGGTCCGTAAGTTTCCCGAAACTACGGATGGAGCCTTATTGATTTCGGATATACTAGTTTTGGACAAACGGCACAAACACATTGGGAGTTGGGACAATGTAAAATTCACTCATTCATTCTTAGTTCGGGTCTCCGAACTAATAAGCTGTCCGTAGGTGATACTTAGTAGAAAACGTCCGTCGCTTAGGCCGAAACTACGGGTTTCGTGCTTAGAGAGTAGATTCACCGAGCTGTACGTGATAAATGTTCGGGGATTTTTTTTATATTTTTTTTTTATGTATCCCTTGTTGCCATAATTCAATACCTACTAACATAGTCTATAATTTATATTGTTACTAACAATCTATGGATCTCTGGTCTGAAAATAAATGATTTTTATTTTATTATTGTAATCAATGGATGATGTAGGTATGTTGTAGGTATAATTACTTGAGATGTTAATTTTCATTTAATAATTCTTAACGTTTTGGTACCTTTGCAGAGACCACAGAACACAAGATTTTCTGTGTTCTTTGGCAGACCAAAAAAAAACTATTCTAATAAACTTCTATTTCCGAAATACTGGATAAGATTTTAAAGAGTGAAATAAACTATATTATTTATTTTTATTAACTACGGGAAAACTCTTAGCCTTCATAAGAAGTTATATTATAAGAAGTTTTAAAATACTTCCTCTACACAGTTTTGGATATTTTTTCTATTTAATATAATATTGTAAGTATAATTCTGTGAGAACTCCACGGAATCATATTGACACACCAAACCCAGCAAGTCAAAATCGAGTTGGATTCTACCGAACCTACTCAAAATCACGCCGCGACCTCCTTTCCACTGGTTCGATAATTTTAGCGCCGACGAAAAACGAAATAATAACAATAATTATATCGATATGATTTGGAACGTCTCTTGAGCAATTGTCGCCCACTCCTATTGTGCCACCAATTTTATATTATTGGAAGAAATAAAACGTGTAGGTATTAATTTAGTAACCACTTTTCTTCTAAACTGTGCCATATATTTAACTTAATTATTAACATTTACTATCTACGTACATCTTATGTTTTGGCGCGCACTGTTCATTGAAATAAAACAATTTTTACGGATATCAAACGCGCTATATTTCCACGAACTAAGTTGTAATTGTCCGTATTTTTAGGTTTTGTAGGGGTTTTTTGATTTTCCCGACGTTTCGGCACCTTAACAGCTGCCGTGGTCACGGACAAATACGAAAAATACGGACAATTACAACTTAGTTCGTGGAAATATAGCGCGTTTGATATCCGTAAAAATTGTTTTATTTCAATTTACTATCTAATCAAGGTATTTTTGTTGGTTAGGAAATGAAGCAGTTACAATTTTCTCTTCCACTACACTACTTATAGGTACCCAAACACTTCCGTGTCAATTAAACAACAAGCAACCAACAGGAAAACAAGGAGGAATAAAAGGTATCAACAGTCCGCATTATAATAATAAGAAGAATAAATCATTTTATAAATAAATCATTTTAAATAAATTTTATTTTGAACCGTGATCCATTATTCTTGTAGAATATTTACTAAATTATTTCATTATTTACAAATTAGTAGAAAAACCAGAAACCGTTAAATAATAAAATCTTATACTATAATAAAAATACGCCGTCCAATACCGAGAACACTGGCACTGTTGCCCCGCTGAATGCAAAGACTCAGCCGCTGGGCAAGATAGGCACCAGCTCTCTGGTCTCCTGAGGCGTGGACCAGTCTTATGGAAAGATCTTTAATAAACTTTTTGGTGTCAGACGACCAAGGGCCCATTTACTAAATAGGTAAGTATTATTAATTTATTATGTTTTGGAAATATTCTTACGCCTTAGCGGGTTTAAAAAATAGCCCTTGACGTGTTTCTTGCCGGTTGTTCTCGTTACAAGGTCTTCCGCCCGTAGGGTTTGTGAACCGGTGGCGTAGCTTCTTTGACGTTCATAAGTGCTTGTAACAGCTTAGACTGAATAAATGTTATTGAATTTTATGTTATTTTTTTTGTTTTTTTATTTTTATTTTGAAAAGACAAGAAAGGGTAATGAGTTACCATTTAGAATTTCTTCGCGTTTTGATGGCAACGTGCCTTGTTTTCCAGGCAAAACTTTTTTTGTACTTATCTTTTTTAAGTTCCGTGGCTATAATCGACCTAACTAGTTATAACTTTAGCAGATTAGACCCGCTTCAAAATGTAAATGTGACTCAAAATATTTTAACAGCGAGTCATGGCAGGGTCAAGACCTCAAGAACAGGCATAGGAGGATCAAATGACTTTCGTTTTTGTTTCTCGTCTTGTATTTTAAGCAAACGGTTTGAGGTAGGATTTCTAGGAAGTCAGTATGTCGAGGAAGACATATGAGAATAATAAAGTCAATATGTTGAAATTTCTCTTACGTTAATGTTTAGTAAAAGTCTTATGGGTGAGGCTAAATGTTTGTTTGTTCACTATGACCGACTTTGGAGTAATATTTGTAGGAATGCTTTTAACGGATCCATTGTAATGGCTTTAAGTAACAGTGAACAAAATGACTTGAATTGCCGCTTTCAAAAAAGATTAACATCAATAAAAATAGCTGTCTTTGTATGGTTATGATTATGTCCTTTTATAACTGTGTAGGTAAGTAACTGATAATGTTTGGAGTCATCTTTCAAAATACCTAATAGAAAGTACCATATTCTGAGAGTACGAGTATTTTTATTAGATGTCTTTTAGACTAATATTTATGATGAATACACGCTCTACATAATAATGTAGACGATGTCTATAACCCAACGTTCGGTCTCAATGTTTACTGTTGGTAGATTGTATTGTTGATTAGAGTGTCGTAGCACAAAGAAGCATGGTAAGTAGAGAGACGGTAGTTGATCTGTAGTAAGACCTTATGTAGAAGTAAACTATACGCATTCCGTACGACTTCCATACGCCACAATTACCTGTCGGAAATTCCATATAAATTAGTCATAATCGTCTTGTTACCGCTTTCCGTCGCATGCCGTCGTCAATCGGCCGATCGGAACCGGATCGGAATCAGCGCGGCCCATCAACGGTATATCTTGGACGAAACATAATTATGATGATTATGGAGACACTGTTTTTAAGGAGATACGACAAGATTTACCAGGGACAGTTGTCGAAGTTTTTAGCAATGTTCATTTAGTTGAAAACGAAAAATATGTAGTAGCTTAATTCCTTAAGATAACACACATGCAAGATGCACCACCCGCCCGCAGCAAATAAATACAAATGCAAAACAGTGACACACCTTGCACTGTGCAATACCAGCTCTAACAACTCCTGAGGATGCTCTGTGTGTGGGCGAAACACGTCTTGAGTAGTCGGTGAAGGTGCAAGGTGTGTCACTGTGCATGTGGGAGGTGCATCTTGCATGTGCTTTTTATTGCGGAATTAAGCTGCATAATTTTCCGTTTATGTGCATGAACATGTCTATTTGTCTGGGTATTTAATATATATAATAAGTAGGTATGTATTTAAAAAAAAAAGTATGTGAGTATGTTTATCCGTTATCTAGTAACCCTAACACAAGTTCTTATGAAACTTACCTTGGACTAGATAATTGGTGTGGTTGTATGAAATGTATTATTATTATTATTAAATTCATTGAATTGGAAACTCTACTCAGCAAAGACGATAAATAAAATTATCCTTGTCAGCCGTCTATTAACATTCGGTAGGTATCTAACGATGACAAATTGACCACATGATTCAACGCGGCTTATGTCATTCCCATACATTTTTTTGTTTTTAAATTGTTACTTTTTGTAGGTACTCTGTAACTGTAGTACATAAAATTAGTTGTCAGTTAGTTGTTGTAGAGCATCAGCCATCAGCCATCGGCCAGACAGCTGGCTGGACCGGTTCCATCCAACGGTAACATTGACGCGGACAGTGCACTGTGAATTACGATCTTACGAATATTACTTACACAACTTACAAGAGTGCTTGAGAAATTGAGGAAAGAACGTAAATCGAATAAGTAGCTTATGTTTTTTTTTGTATAGAAGTTGTTGCTAAAACAAGGAACAATTACAAGCCTTTTTCTTTCATCTAGTTAAATCCAACGAGTGAATTAATTTCAAAGCTCCAAGCGTTCGTTATAAGCATATCGTGAACGATCGGATAAAAGCTGGTTTTGTTTATAAAATTGCTTAAGCGAGTAAAAGACACAAAGGGACTATTCCTGAAGAAATTCTTTGCATATTTGTATGAATGTTTAAGGTCCGATCAATATAATTCATCTTAGTTAGCTGCATTTAATCATACGCATTTATAAATGTATGAAATAGTTATATATTGTCAAATGCCACACACATAGAGTGCGTTTCATTCTATATTCCCTTTTTGTTAGGTTGATACCCCTGTCGATTTTTGCCAAAAGGTTATGTTAATTTAAGAATATAATTTCATTCAGATATTTTCAGTTTTGGATTCTGTGCTAAAATCATGCTCAAATCATTTATTTATTTATTAACTCTTTATTGCACATATACAGCAAATGGCGGACTTAATGCCCTTAGGCATTCTCTACCAGTCAACCGGAAAGGATGTTAAAGGAGAGATCATGGCGGCAATGGAAAAAAAACAATAAAAAGACAGTGATTAACAAGCTAACAACATTATAGATAAATATACACATACGTACATGAATGGATACGTACCTACATAAACGAATAATACATAAATATTAATAAATATATATATATATACAACTATACATTAGAAAGCGGTGATGTTTCTAACATATTCGCGCCTTCTTGACATACAGGCGTACCAACCTAACAAAAAAGGGAATATAGGATGAAACGCACGCTAAAGCATTAAAAGCTTTCAAAGATTAGAAATGAACAGCTTCACGCGCTAAAGGAAACCAGAAATTAACAGTTTCACACACTAAGTGAAACGGAACGACAATACTTGACGAGCGAGTGCCATCGTGCGGTATTGACGCACTTTACTAGCTGCTAAACGGTTTCCGGGCATTTGCCCTTAATCACCGTTAACTGATCAGGTTTAGCTGCCCAGTAGTGGAGCATTAGGTCAAAGCTACAAATGTCCTCTCTCGGTGTTTGTACGAAAGATTTTGTACCTACTCACATTCAGTTGGGTCTTAATATACCCACGAGCTTAAGCTTACTGTTAATTCTTAAGTCGGCACTGACATGGTGCTGACCCCCCATAAGAACTTATAGTTGAACTACCTCGACCATAAGTACATACAAATCTCCCAAAATCATGCTCTTAGATGTAAAGCATTAGGATTGTACAATAACTTTGTCGTCTACATATTCTTCTTCTTATCGAGTGATGATTAGTGGCCACCTCTGGTGTCAGAGTTTATCAAGCCGCCTATCCTTATAGGCGGCTTGATAAACTCTAAACTAAACCCAGAGCCTTCCTCTGGGCTTTGGCTTGGCTTAACGACATTAATCAATTGACAACAGCCGGGACCGACGGTTTAACGTGCCCTCCAGAGCACGGAAACACTCAGTTTAATGCCACTTTACGGTCACCCATCCGACACCTGACCGGGCCCAACTTTGCTTAACAAACGTGATCGAATACGATTTATCTGGCGGCCATGAGCGCTTCTAAATCTACATATTGATGCCAGTACTAGTGAACTATGGTTTCTCCTAAAACAGATTCCATTCGTATTGCATGGATAAGAATGTTAGAAGTTGAAAAAATCATTATCAGGAAACCTTTGACTTACATAATATTTATGGGATTTCAAGGTAAGCACTCTCAAGTCCAAAATTGTAAAAATATGTTCTTGGTGTATAGTTTCCAAAAACCAATTTGTCCCTTTGTCAGCATTCTAAAAATATACCCTATTATTATCTACATTCATAAAATGTAAGGATAACTAATATGTTTGTAGTTCTGAACTCATGTTTTACCAATTTTGATTCTCAACTCTAATGTGATAGAGTTTAAAATTGTTTGAATGGCATCGAATTCATATTGTTGATTAAAAAAATAAGCGACTCCCTATTCTTGTAAGAGCCCGTGCTATGAATATACTCAGACCGGTTTTTTTGATGGGTTCATTCAAGGAACGCGCATAAAAACGCCTTCGTGTCGTGTCCCACGTCTCTTCTATTTTGTTTTTTTAGTTTTTTAGCTGTGACTTGGAATAACAATACCCTTTTAACCCTTAAGTATAGTCGTGGGTCCATTGGACCCACTTTGATTTTTCTCTCTCCTAGCTTCTCAGTATCTACCTAAACTTAGCTGGAGAGCATACAGTAAGACATCCGACTTTCACTCTCCAAAGATGTGTAATTAATTCCACCTGGGTCCTGTGGACCCACGACTATAGATACGTATTAGTTTTTTTTATTATTTTAATGAAACCCAACCTAGCGGTAACCTAAAACTCGATCGGAACGAAAGGAAAATATTTGTTTTTGGCCTTCTCGCTAAAAGAGCCAAGTCCCTTCAGTTGTGCACCAAATACTAGTAGATTATTTGCGTGACATGTGCAATATTTGTATGCAATTCATATTTGTAACTAGTCTCAATTTAACTGGTGTCTTAGTTTTTGTAAAGCACACTTTTATGTTTAAGAAAAAAATATTATTCTGATTTTCGACACTAGATAGATAACTTTTAACATGCGTTTGATTAAACCTAATTAAAGCGCAAGTTGGAAATATAAATAATGTCCCTATGGTTAATTTAATTAAACAATTTGATTTATAAAACATTAATAAAAAACTTGATAAAAGAAATAGAGAACTTAATTGTAGTTTGGTTACCATACTAAAATATATGGGTCCACGGGACCCACAACTTAAAGATGCGTTAATATTTTTCACAACTATAGTTTAGGGTTAACAGGTTTTTTATTTTCCTTTCTAATTTATAGCTTTTGGTAAAATATGGCTTTGCGTTATCAGTTTTAGCAGTAATACGCCACTTTTTTGGTTCTGATAAGCCTTTCCAAGAATTGAAGAATGGACTATCAAAATTGCTAGGATATAGGTGGATTGACGATCACTGTCGCCAAGAATTCTGTAGCATTGCTATGCTTCTTCTCATGACTGTGATCCCTCGATCCCTACTGACTGTGATTGTTTTGCTCTCTTGCCTCTCACGGGAGGCAGCGGAGTCTAGGGTTTGACAATAGCGCCTTGACTTTAAGCAAGGCAGTACCTGAAATGTTTATGTTAGGTTTCGTCATTAGCCATTTTTAATGTCCCCACTGCTAGGGCACTGGCCTTCTTTATGAATGGATAAGGAGAACGGGCCATGACCCAGGACGCGGGACCAATGCGGATTGGTGGGTTTTAACGACTGCAAATGCAGCCAGGACCAACGGCTTAACGTGCCTTCCGAAGCACGGAGGAGCCTACGAAAGTAAATTTTTGGTCACCCATCCCGTGACCGACCATTGCGAAAGTTGCTTAACTTTAACAATCGCAGGCCGAGCGCGCGAACGTTAGGTTTATGAGACAATAATGATATCTTGTATATTTTCAAAACAGTCTACCCTTCTTAGTAAGATATAATTATATCAGATAGTAATATAAAGTTAACAACGCTAGCTTAGTACTCGTAACCTAGGGTCTATTCTGGTTACACCACTAAGCACCGTGCTCTACTAAGATTATATTATTGAAACTCGCTAAAAGCATTTTAAAACATGTAAGCAAAAATTTATTTAACCTAAATACATTATTAAAATCTGAGAACAGTATCAGCGATAACAATTAAAAGTTTTGTAAGCTCACACAAGCTTCGCTACTTAATCATCCACAAAAGTAGGCTCGTAATCTTTTGACCCTTAACTTTGGGAAAGTGGTCCCAAGTGGGACATGGGCCACTTGTCGCGTGGGCGGGACACCTGAGACGCCTCAGGCTGTCCGAACGTGTCCGACCGCTGTGTCATGCATAGGCGACAGACATACTGGGTCGCCATCATTGAAAATGAAAGCGCCGTCAATCAATTGGAGTACTTATATAAACAAAATGTCCGTTTATCGGAAGTGCTATGGTTCTATGATGATGCGATGAGTTTGTTGTTGAAAGAATCAATATTAATCAAAGTTAATAATACTTTGATCAATATTTTGTGATTGGTTGCGCTTTCGTCGATCAAGTATCAAGACAGCTTGCCTTGCGTCTATTGGTTAAGGACTGATTGAAAGGTCTGGTATTCCATCTTTGGTACCTATTATCGTTGGAAAGTCTTCAGTGATGAATTTAATAGAAACTGCTGCAACAGGTAATAAGATGTAAATTCTTCAACTTCTACTAGCGTATCGATAAAATCGTTGCATCTGTTGTTCCAACTCCTTGTTTCACAAGCCACAATTCGCATAATTATAAGTGATTTGAATGATAATGGCCACAGCCGTTCCTATCTTAACTGGAATCTCTATAAAAGCCACTGTGGCGAGATAAAACCTTAAATGTGCGAATGGGTCTATTAAATTTTACGACGCTCGTGTCAATTTTATGCCTATTTGTTTCCATGGTTGCGTCACAAAATCGGAAGAATATAAATTCTTTTATAAACAGAACATCTGAT
The DNA here is from genome assembly GCA_910589605.1 of Chrysoteuchia culmella. Taxonomy (NCBI): domain Eukaryota; kingdom Metazoa; phylum Arthropoda; class Insecta; order Lepidoptera; family Crambidae; genus Chrysoteuchia; species Chrysoteuchia culmella. Next base: position 19,254,195 of record OU342653.1, read on the forward strand.
TGATAGCCACAACCGGTTGTTAAAAGGAAACGACTCGATCCTCTCGAGTTGTGTAATCGCACAATCGTATAATCGATTCGGAACATTGGCCGTTGCAGCCTCCGTCCGGTGAAAGTTGGTCACTTGTTGCTGTTTTGGAGGTGCATTGCAACCTACTTTTGCGTCGACGACGTAGTAAGCGCATCTTCTTATCTCCATGTGATCAGTGTCTTTCTATGTAATTGGTAGAAATTGAATGTATTAATTAATACGTCATTTGTTTAGTCAAAAGATACGGAAAATATCAAATTGCCAAATTATTATTTCGAATTCGATCCTTTCTTATTTAGCAGAAAACGGTTTTCTAGTATATTTTCTTGTTTAATATTTATCATAGGTTGTTGTAACGGATTTACTATATGTACCTTTATCTATAACTATAGACTAACATACGCAATGAATTACTTATACATATTATTACTCAAAATAATATGCATATAGGCATATTATTTTGGGTTGAATATGGTTAAGTATACAAGTTATATAATACAGGGCCTCTACCGCGCAAGTGTCGTCGGCATCGACAAGGACTTCATTTGACAGATTGATGTGACATATTGCTGCTTCTTTTTGACACAAATGAAAACTTACCAAAGACTAAAAGCAATATGTCACATCCGTCTGTCGAATGAAGAGATGTTGATGCCGACGACACTTGCGCGGGGGGCACTACCGTGTAAGGCTCGTCGGCATCGACATCGGCATGCGCCATGTTGTTGAAAGTAGTTACCTAATAGTTATACCACATAATAGTTATATGTTTTTGCACTCTTTCTTTCATAATACGAACTTTATCTAGGTATGCCAAATCTCACTTTTTCCGACATCTTCGTATGACTTCAATGATCATACAAAGCTCATTGTATAAAAATAATTGCTATTCAACAGTACCAAACACAATACGCCCTGGCCAAACTACACGCAGTATTGCATAAATTGCATTGTCATTAGACGTCACCGATTGTAGCCGGGTCAAAGGTTGTCAGAGGTGAGGTGACGCGGACGCATGTGCACTAATGCACCGATGTTTCGCAACACTGCGTCTGCGTTGACAATCTACGCCATTAAGCTGCAGGGAGTGCAGTACCAAAGTTACGTCATTATGCACAGCAGTTTACAAAATCCACTGCTTTTCTCATTTAATTTTCTTAAATTCAGAACTTTTTTTTTATGAACAACGCCTATCTTTCATCGCACTTGTTATGTAATGATGAATGCTGAAGACTTAGATAGGGAGACAGGAGGACTTACAATAAGTACACAGAGGCTTGTGCAGCTGTGGTCTAGTGTTAACGCCTGTACCACAATATACTAACTTACATGCGAAGATTTCCTATATCAGTTATTTATGAATATATGTTCGACTACTTATGGCCTCCGTCACGAAGGACCACGGGCATATTGACGACTTTTTTTTACAGTTTAAATTCAGAGTTCTTTTTTTATAAACATACAAATATTTCTTACACTAGAGCACTGGGCAGGGCTACTTTTTTTCTATGCAAGTTACACGAGTTTAACATTGACTGCTAACTTTCTGTCTGAACGTTCACGTTTAAATTAGCGTATACTTCGTCAAATTGATGTTATTTGACACTAAGTGCATCTTTCGGCATTGGAGTGATACAGGATTTGCGTGTTCCGAAGCGTAGGTAATCGCGGTAATGACAGGCGTCAGTCATGGCTCGGAGCGTTGCCGTAGGTCGGGGGTCGCGCTTTCCCATGCGTTATTGTTTACGTAGCGCGCGAACAATGCCTCTAAGCTCCTCGGTTTCTTGGGCGCCTGGTACTTCGAGTTAGTATGGCCTCAAAAAATAGAGGTCATGGAGAGGTTTTTTTAAGAAGCTTGTATTAGATTTTCTTTACATATATAGGTACTACACTGGTAAAAGTTGTAGTTGGAACTTGAAAATTTTAGAAAACGACTTATTATTTTCAAGTACTTATCTTGTTAACTCGATAATAAAATAATAACGTAATCACCATAATCATAACCATACGATTCAAAACTTTCATGGCCACTCACTTTGAATTGCTCGTAAAAAAAGCTTGCGTGCACAAAATAAACAAGTCTTAATAACCTTAAAAATTGTTTCATAACGTCTTCATTTGATAGCATAGACATTACTGCCTACTACCTAATTATAAACTTATTAAGTACCTATCAGTTTTGATTATGATCGTCTAGTACTTAGATTTCTGTCAATTATAGTTATTAGTGCAAAATTAGTACTTCGTTACGAGCTATATCTGTGGTTGTTAACACCTTTCGTTTGTTACCTATTCCATCCTGTTAATAGTGAGGAGGTATGCAAACTATCGACGTTGTCGATACTTTTTTCTTCACTACGTTGAAAGCATAGACAGGCCAAATTATAAACAAAAAAAATAGAAAGCTTTTGCGATTCCAGTTTCAAGTTTATGCTCCTTTCTTAAATAACTTTTTGTAGCTTAGGCTTCCGTCATTTTTCGGCAGTTTTAAAAGAATTTTATATGAATATCCGTTATTAAACCTGTTGTAATGTAAAACATAGGTTAGTTTGAAATTTCTATACAAGAAAACTAAGTGGAGCGTAATAAACACTGTCGTGCAAGGCATCAAAGATACGTTAACGCAAACAAAAGAAGTTTTTTAAGTATACAGTGCAATGATCATTACACAAAAAGTACAGTATTGAAAGTGAGGTAGCACGTATAATTAACTTTGCTTTGTGGACAATTAACTTGCTGGTAAAATGAACGTTGTGGTGAGATCTGAATGTTTTTTTCATCAGCTTCAATATAACGAGCGTTACGCTTGGAAATAACATAAACAAATTAGTTTTTACGACTTGCTGAGTGTATATTTTATTCTAAAGACAATAAATAAAAACGATGTATTAGCAATCAAGGTGCTTGTGCGTCGTGCCACGACGATATTATTGTTACAATGTCTCTGCCCGTCGTATTATGATAGGACTCACGTTCTGATCTCCAAGAACATTAATATAACTTTTTACTTCAAAGTAATTTTCGCGTGTGTATTAAGTAAATTGTTGTGTCAAATAGTGGACTCGTAAATATCGTCAAACAGCGCGCCGGCCTGGGAACTGGGCCAACTAAACGAGCCTGGGCTTTGACGGACCGCGGCTTATACAAAGTGGTTTGCACAAGGACAAAATGTTATTGACTATCGTTTGCTTGTAGTCGCCTAAACACAGATTTGATCATGCCTAGTGAACCAGCGGTCATAGGTTTAATCATTTGTGTTTTTGCAGTGTTTGGGTGTTATTATCGACGCATGTATTACAAATAAACCGAAGTATAGTTTAATGTAGTTGTTACTTATCTCGTATTGAGATCACTTTAATGATATTTGCCTGAGGATAAATGGTTTTAGCAAATGCTAAAATTCCTTCATAATTATTTTTGTTGAATATTCTGTCTGTATGTTGTTAACAGAAAAAAACCGGCCAAATGCGAGACGGACTCGCGCACGAAGGTGTCCGTACCATTATCTATAAAAACGGCAAAAAAAATCATGTCTGTTGTATGCGAGCCCCCTTAAATATTTATAATATTCTGTTTTTTTTTGTATTTGTTGTTATAGCGGCAACAGAAATACATCATCTGCGGAAACTTCCACTGTCTATCTATCATGGTTCATAAGATACAGCCTGGTGACAGCCGGACGGACAGTCTTAGTATTAGGGTCCAGTTTTACCCTTTGGGTACGAAACCCTAAAAATAGCACAAATAGACGAAATTTACAAAGTTATGAAGGTCAATCTTAAAGTTATCGCTATCGATATCGATAAATATTAGTGCCTTCTTTTCACCGATCTATTTATAATGGTGCTAAGCTGAGTGTGAAATTTCGCATGTTTCTACTAAGTTTCCCTTATCGAACCTAAAAGCAAATGCTAATTAAGTGAGATTTAAACTCGGCGAACTTTCTTAGCTTTGGCTAATTACCCAGAAATAATGCAGTGAAATTAATTCGCTACGAAATGTGATCTGGGGGTACGATCAAATTTTTCGTGATATCTAAATATGCGCTGACATTTTCTATTTGTTTTCGATTTTGCGAAACGTTCGAGATCAAATAATGTATTCGATATGAGAGTAGAGAGTTCCTGTTTTGCATTCACCAACAGCATTTATAAGTTTTTGCACGTCTTCAATTGCTGAGTGATATAAGTGGAACACTTTCGTTATCCTTTGCGACATCAGAAGGCAGAGATTAGTAACCTGATAGTTGCCTCTACAGAAGGGGTCAATCGAAGCGCAGTCTTTGATAGTTTCGTAGAGAAACAATAGCTAGGTAATTATTAAGTATAACTCTTAAGAGTACCAATGCATATGGTAAATTTTAAATAGAAAAATATTGGAAAAAATTAACTCGGCCACAAGTGAATTCTCAGACGGGACTAGAACCAGCGACCTTTGGAAATTCGGTCCAATGCAAAGAGCGGATTTCTATTTAAAATTTACCATAAGTATAAAAATGAAAATTGAAAAATGCAAAATTACAAAATCATAAAGTACCAATGCAGCTATTTCTTTATCCTTCATCATACATCCTAATTGATGAAAAGGTTAAAGTGGAATTGCATTTATCCCGGAATCTTATACCACTTCATGACACAACGCTGAGAACATTGTTGTTTTGGCGACTGACGCTCATATATATAGGTAGATATATACACTCACCTAGTATCAGTCTATAATTGCAACTGAACTATGCAAAGGCTCATTTAATTTTGTTACCTCATGTTTTGCGTTAAGAAAAGCCTTTGATTTCTTTATAAACACCAATGACTTACTTTTAGTTTACAATTTAACCAATTTTATAGCCAGTAATTTAGCGTTTCGACGCAATTGTTAATTGCTTGCAAATTGCGGAGGATGAAATAAACGTTCCTACATGTCGAAATATCGTGGGCAAACGGTGTAATAACTAATAATTCATGAAAAATCTATTGCATAAGAAGCCCTCTAGTGCTGAGCTTAGAGTAATCAATTGAAAAATTAACTAGACCAATTGAACTATTATTTTAAACAACGCAATGGCCTTTTTTATAACACAATCATATTAGCGTCACAATTAATCATTGTTATATGATTGCGAATTGATCGTATCACGATCGTGTGATGTAGGGCATTCAGATGTTATCGATTTAGCTAGTTATCGATTGACCCCTGTGACTTTCTATTGGCTTTCGCTAATCAGTATCGATGCGAATACTGATCGAATCACGAGTGGTTGGTGTAATCATAGAGGTAGGTATGTTATTTGTAAGGATAGGAACATTAAAGTAACTGTATTTCCCACGAAATTCAATGTAGATACTGCATAGTAAAGTCCTTTTGATTTGAAACGATTTTGGAGCAATCCGATGAGGTATTAACGACTCGATTCATTGACATAACAAAATATTAACTATAAGTCAATTTCGTTACCACTGTAGTAAAACTAACACAAAAAATATAATACCGAAAAGCAATATTTTTAAATCAGACATGATTAAATCGATAACATAATTAAATCGATAACATAATTTAAAATTATCGAAGGCTGACAAACACTTTTATGTAATAATCTATAAACTCTGATAAACTTGCAACTGTACAGATAAGTATGTTTTCGATGTAATGCAATAAACTTTGAAAGTTCAATGTAGGCGAAACCTTTTTAAATAGTTGCCATCTGCCATTTTAACGTCACCACTGCTAGGGTCTGGGCTTCCTTATAAATGGATAAAGAGAATATGCCATGACACACCCAGATAGCAGGATTTAACGACTGCAAATACAGCCGGGGCCAACGGCTTAACGCGCCTTCCGAAGCACGGAGGAGATACCTAATACAAATTTGGTCACCCATCCTGTGACCGACCGTTGCGAAACTTAACGGCTACAATCGCAGTCTACCGAGCGGGCGAACCACTGCACCACGAGCTCCTCAAATATTTGATCCTGTAAATATTTAATTAAAGATTAATATTGATAACGGTTAACACTTTTTCATATTCAATCATTCTCCAAACCTTAGGAAAAAGAAATGAAACGAAAAGAAAATACCTTAGTTAGTTATTTTTTTCAATTAATATAACACTGCCTACTTAAATAATTATACTTCACTCTAACAAAATCTTTATCATATACGAATAATAACGACTGATTAAAGGTGAACCAAAGCTTGAAAAAGTTATATCACATCGATCAGACCTAACACCTGCCTCGATGACTTTTTGTCGTTCGTCTGCATCCGATGGGACGACTGTGTTACATCACTAATTGTATAACGAAGTAGAATGTGCCATACGCGAATCAAGTTATTTATTAATAGGTGGCTTAGTGCTACTTTCCTCTTTTTTTACCTTTTAGATAGATAGATAGATAGATGGATAAAATTATTTATTTGCATCACAAACATACATGCACATAAACAAAATATACAAACTACTTACGGACTAACAAAAATATTCGTACAGAGATCTGCCCATGAAAACAAACTATTGTTTCAATTCATAAGTATATCTGTGCATGTGTGTCATAGCGATGCAAAGAGGCAAAAGCTCTTATGAGTAAACTAGCGGCCGCTCGCCGTTTCACCCGCGTGGTTCCCGTTCCTGTGGGAATATCGGGATAAAAATATAGCTTAAGTTACTCATCGACAGTGCAGCTTTCCAACGGTAAAATAATTTTTCTAATCGGTCCATTAGTTTTGGAGCTTTTTCAATTCAAACAAACAAACAATCAAATCTTTCCACTTTATAATATTAGTATAGAAAAATAGTTATATTGTTCCCCTTATTAGGTACTAGTACCCGCCCGCGATTCACTCGGGTGGTTCCCGTTCTCGTGGGAATATCGGGATAAAAAGAACCCTATGTTTTAATCCAGGCTATCTACTGAAATCTCTGTGGTCTGTGTTCCAAATTTCATCCAAATCTGTGTAGTAATTTTCGCGACAAAGAGTAACAAACTTTCAAACTGACATACTTTCCCGTTTATAATATTAGTAGGTACTAAAATGTACTATACACAAGAATCAAGTAGTTTGTTAGAAGGTGGATTCTACTTTCCTCTTTTTTCACCATTTATTGGGCACTTATTTCTTTTCTTGTTTTCCGAAACAAAGGTAATAGAATTAAACATCTTCAAATATAAATGCATTTAAAAGTTGTCTTTTCTCTAGATATGCAACAGTTTATTTCAAAAGATGACTTTGATGGTTGTTATTAAAATATTTACCTGTCTTTTGTTTTGTTTCAGGGTAAAGAAAAGAGCAACCGCGAAGATTTGAAAACTGACATACAACATCGAAAAGAAACATTTTATAGGGTAAGCTAAGTTTAAGACTATTTTATTGAAGTACTTCTTCAAACCCTAAACTAAGTAAGTTACTAAACTAAGCTTAGTCGAATGAACTAATGTATAAGTACTTTTAAATGTACTAAAGTACAGACAGAACATTTGACGATTTACAATATGAAAGGGTTCTTTGGTGTCATTGATTTCGTATTTATGGAAACAATAAATGGTACTTCTTTCTTACTTTTGTTATATTGCTGTTACCTAACTGAGATCTTGTTGCAGGAGGCCCCGTCGGACGAAGACTCGGCGGTCTCGTCTGCGCCCCCCTCACTCTCACCGCAACCGCTCAACGATATGTGGGTCAGTATCTTTAGCAGGGTTGAAGCCCCGGTTGTGGCAACCTAACCGTCGGGGAACTTTGCGGTTGACCAGTAGAGTTTTCTAAAGGAGCTTTATTAAAAAAAAAAAACCCGCGACGGTTAAAACGTAATTGAAAATGGATTAAATAATTTAAAAACCCCCGACTTAATTATCCGTCGGGGGCTGCCATTAAATGAACTGTAGGTAGTTTTGCAGTTTATAGTAACGTGAATAATTAGTAAATTTTAAATAGAAAAATATTCGAAAAAGTCAACTCGGCCACAAGTCAATTCTCAGATGGTCCCATCTCAGAATTCACTTGTGGCCGAGTTGACTTTTTCCAATATTTTTCTATTTAAAATTTATCATAAGTATAAAAATACCATTGAAAAATTAAAAAAAATCGAAAATCGTGAATAATTGGATTTATTTATATTCATGCTGAAATTTATAATAGTGATGGCAGCCCCCGACGGATAATTAAGTCGGGGGTTTTTAAATTATCCTTTTTCAATTATATTTTAACCGTCTTCGTGGGTGATTTCAAAAAAATTAATTTTGCTTTTTATTAAAACTTTTTGGAGTTCTAGATAGATATTATGTATATTGTACTACCTAAAACCCATTACTGAAAACCGCATCATAATCGGACTAGAAGTTTTGGTTTTGCTGAAACAAATGTTTGCTGCAGCGCCCCCTGGTGAGTTACAACACCTATCTAAGAACATGCATTAATGAAATTCGAACCCATCACTGCAAACCGCATCAAAATCGGACTAGTAGTTTTGGAGATAAGTGGTAACATTGGTTTGCAAAACAAATGTTTACTGCAACGCCCCCTGGTGAGTTGTCACCGTAACACCTATATAAGAACATTGTACCAATCAAACTCGAAACCAACACTACAAACCGCATCAAAATCAGACTAGTAGTTTTGGAGATAAATGGCAACATTGGTTTGAACAAACAAACAAACTCTCACCCCAAACGCATATATATACCGCCTCCGTACCGTCGTTGGTAAAAAGTAAAAGATTATATAGATAACGTTTATCACAAATAATAGAACATTAACAGGTATTTATTTGAATACTAAATTATTTCTTGAACCTTCGTACTTTAGCACTTACTTCCACGTGGCAGATCGAGACGGCGATGTAGGGACGATCTTGACTCATATTTGAGTGATTAGTGGACAATATACCGTGTGAATTACGTATAAGGAAGGTGGAGAAGCCTTTGCCCAGCAGTGAGACAATTTGGGCTATTAATAATAGTACTTTCCGAGAAAACGTTTCCCAAAAAAACTTTACTGATCAACCGGGAAGTTCGCAGATTGTACTTACCTTCCGGCTTGAAGGACCAAATGTAATTGATGAGGTGCTTATGGTCACTGCCGCTGCCATTAGCGTGTTTTGAAGACTACTTGAAGCTAGTGTGTTGGAGCTACCCGTCAACAATAGAGATTAAACGGAAGTGGCCACAACGTGCGTTAGAGTGGCCATATCATATAAAAAACCTAACTAAACCTAACCAAGTTAAAGAATCCTACGAAATGATTTTGGAATTTGTATTAAAAACAGAGGTATCTTTGACTAAATTGAATGGTGAAAAGATCTATAGAAGTAGGTAACGCTTAAAAGAGACTTTACTTCAAAATGTACCAGCTGACTGTATTTTCATGGGTAGGTCCATATCTAATTTTAAAAAAATCATCGCTTTATATAAAGAGAATTAATTATCACTAATGACTTCAGTCATTTTCTATATCAATTATAGATATTTCTTTACGAACGAATAGGCCGCGCCTACAGTAGTGAAATAGCATAATTTTCGTCCGTCAACATGTTGCCGATTGTAATTTAGTAGGCGTTATTTGTGTGTGATATTGCTGAGTAATATGTAATAGGCGTTGAATATTACTACATATTTATTTTGCGTAAGACAAAGAATCTTGTGTATTATTTATCAAAATTATATACATATTTGCTTTATGTATGTTTGAACTGTTGAAGGTTTGCGATGAATTTTAGTAAATAGAGAAATTTTGTCCTAGGCTTTGCATATAAGAAAAAGTTTTTGCCGCAAAAAATAATGTAGTTAAAGTGTCCGAAAGTAGGAGGCGTAAGCTCGTAAAAAGAAAGAAATACGTGATACGGTTACAAAATATTATTATATTGTAATAATTAGCCTGTTAGAATGCTTACAGACTCTTTTGGAATTCAGAATGCAAAAATGTTATGGAAATACTGTTAAGTAACTTTCGCATGGGATGGGTGACCAAAAATTTACTATCTTGAGTTTCTCCATGCTTTGGAAGGCACGTTAAGCCATTTGGAGTCATTAGCTGTAGGTCAGCTTTAGAGCCTTCAGAGCCCATTCTTATCTATCCATAAAGGTAGGCCTGTGCCCAGCAGTGGCAACATTAAACGCCTGATAATGATAAATTATAATCATAGAAAACCTTGCTTTTGACATTATTATTATTTTCTGTCAGTCGTTCTCTATGCATTGTGTGTGCATGCTTATTAGGAATACGGTGTGAGACAGCCTTGACTCGCGGCGCGCGGCAGAGCATCTTTAAAATAAAATGTCAGATTCGCAATCTAAATATTTTGTCACCCATAAACTATTGGCGCTTAGGGCTTGCGTCATGCGTGTGCGCAGGTTGAGTAGGGAAACCATGTTAGATTTTAGCTTATAGAAATAGGCTGCCTCGTTTTTGAAAAAAAGAACAGTTTCAAATTTGCTATTTTTCGTACACTTGTACTTTAATAAAATATCGAATATGTAGTTTTGGTATTATTTGGTCTTGTGCCTTTAAAAACAAGCGCGAAAAAGATTCTTTTGACTTATGGTTCTTTAGAAAGAGCAGTTTGTACTAAAACAAAAAACCATCATACAAAAAAAGGTTTGATGGTCAGCAGATTGTTAAAGTAGTTGGTTGTTGGTTAGTTTAATACGTTTGGACTTCATCCTAGTAATGTTTCCGTCAGCTGTTTGTTACGCAGCGCTCTAGGTGGTCGCTTTCAATAGACGTAGGTACAGTTTACAGCATACCATGTTGACATTAGACGCCCTTATTACGTACAGTATAAGATAGATTTTCCTGGTGAAACTGTTAAGCTTGTTCGGCTGTCGAACTGGGGCCCAATTCTGCTAATGCTTAGTCACAATCGTATTCCAATGGTGTTTCAATAGTAGTCCTGTTTAACACAGTTCTTGTTACAACAGTGTAAATAAACACTACTATTGAAACACCATTGAGAGACGATTTTGACAAAAATTTTGCACAATTGACCCCCTGTACTTGTGTTAGGCACGCTTGTCAATACTTTAGTTGGTGGTGAACAGATTTGATTTATTAAGCAAAACGGTAAGAAAGGATTTTCCTTATTACCAAGTATTTTCGTAGAAAGCGAGCATCGTATTGAGAGTCACGCAACGCAATTAAAATCTTCATAAAGCCTGAGTAAAGTTACACAGACTTTATGAAGATTATAATGAAAAATTTGAACAGAGATTAGATTAGTTAGTAAAGACAAATAGTTTAGGTGGAACTGACTACTTAATTTTGTCCAATGATTCGGCATATAGTCTTTTTCAATTTAAAAAGGTGAACAATTTATGAAGATTTATCACGTATAACGGGTGCCTAGAGAGTAGAGGAGACTACAATCTTCAATTTAGTAATAGTTAGTATTCTCTGCTGTGTAGCATTGTAGTAACATATTTGCTGTGACTGTGCCATCACCAGGACGCATAATAAGCAAAACCTAAGTTCGGAGTTTTAAATTTGATCCAATCTCTTGTCAAAAATTTAACCATTGAGTTTTTGACCAATCCTGTTACTATCAAAACTCCGTGGTTAGGTTTTGCATATATGTCACCAGGACAGTCAGGCCACCCGTATCATAGTACTTTTGCCTAGCCATGCGGGCATTGCCGCGGACGTTGCACTTCTCTCAGCAGGCTATCGCCTTTTTCCGTCGCCCTGTCCTTTTCTCTCGCCTGACTGACAGACTCGCCTGAAAGACTGATGGAATACTAAAGCATGTGTCAGCATCGGCGGTGCGATAGCTTTCCGTCAGTCTTTCTCGCTCTGACAAGTGACGGTTCTGAGCGACAGAAAGGAAAGCGCAACGGAAAAAGGCGATACCGTTGTTGAGGGGTTATTCTTCAGAGTAGAATGATACAAGTAGTTCAGAAGAGAATCGTGATTTTATTTACAAAAATGGTTACTAAAGTACAAAAAGGATAACTTACAACTAGTAGCTATATTATTTACAACGAAATGAAAGAGAGTTACGCGACAGTAAGAGATAGCGCGAGGCGCGTGCGTGAGCTAACGGAGTGGGGACTCGACGCGTGGGAACGATATCCAATGATATTCGATCTTTTGAATTCTTGATATCTTCTATTGCAAATGAATCCAATCATAATCGATCTCTTGTTATTATAACTTTTCGTAGGTTATTGTATTAACTCCTACACCGTGCTGATAGGTGTGGACCAACCCTTATTCGTGTCCAAAATCTAGTAAGCAGCCTAACACTGTAGAGTTTAGTGACATCATCAGGCAGGACAGACCCTCGACCGTTTTATAGTCAAACTCATGAGTCCTGACGTTTCGCAGCGTAGTGGCCGTAACAGCGCGCAAGTGCACGCGTCTTCAAAGTCAAAGTCAAAGTCAATATCATTTATTCAGTCCAGGCTGTTACAAGCACTTATGAACGTCAAAGGTTGACAAACCCTACGGCGGGAGACCTTGTAACGAGAAGAACCGGCAAGAAACTCGTCAAGGGCGGTTTTTTTTCTCCCTGTTTTATTTCATACAGAGTCGTCAAATTGAAAAGTGACCTTAACATATCAGTAAGGTCAATTTCCATCACAAAAGGAAAATACTAATTAAAATATTACATTTTATGGTTATTGTAACCGTAAACAATTTTTAACTGGCAAAGAAAAACTTGTCTATCATACATTACAACATTTCTCACATTACAAGATTACTATACTGCAAGTTGTGAGGTACGTAACGACCCGCCGCACACGACACCGCCGAATAAACGTTTGAGTGAGCTGTATGTTAAGCTGTATAAATATAAAAAAATACAATGGCAACAGCAAAAAAAGAAAGATAAAAGTGCCTTAATGTAAGACACAACCTACAATGTCACTAGAAGACGCATCAGCTGGGTCACAATCTCAAAGCGTAATTAAAGTTAAAAAAATATATAAAAAAAGCTTTTATATATTTGGAATAATAGTTAATTAATTTTTGGAATAAACATTATTTACCTTTATTTACTCTGATCAAGCAGTGCCACGCATCTCAACTCAAAACATCATAAATAACATAAAATCAAAACAACATTAATCTCTACACATTTTAACACAAACAAACATGAGCAGAACTATCCCGCTGGCAGCACCCGTTCACGAGCATGACGCATTCAGCGGCATAACAGGATAATCCCAGCAAGATGCGCTCTCATCACGTAGTTCTTTCTTTTATACGTGCCGGTTAGACTAAGACTTCGCACACGCGTTGTGTGACGTCACCAGGGGGCCTACCATCAGTTTTTGTTACCGTTTACTGTACAGTAAACGAAAGACATTTTATATGCGAATCTGTACAGCGCCTCTAGTGGGCAGTAGCAGAATTACAGTTTCTCATACAAAATGTCATCCGTTTACTGTATAGTAAACGGAAGGAAAAACTCATGGTAGGCCCACTGGACAGTCTTTAGGCCACCCATTTCGTAGTTTCGTTCAACAACGAAGCATTACACGGTGCTGGCGCTGGTATCCATAGCTAAGCTATTACAATGCTCTAGTACAAATACAGTAGCGTGAAGTGACGTCACCAGGACAGTCTCTAGGCCACCGATTTCATAGTCACTATCGCCCCACAGTCATGCGGGCAATGCCGCTCGGCGGCGGAACGCGCGGCGTCGGCGGCGCGCGAGTGCACGCGTCTCGCGGACGCGCTGCGCGACGCTCGCGACCAGATCGAGCTCATGGAGTTCCGATTGCTGGAGCTTGAGGACGCAAGCCCTGATAAGGTGAGTTTTTCTTTTTTTTTTTATGTGGACTCTGTGATTTGGCCTTGTCAGTGTTGCAAACCTTTGGAGATTTACTTTTCCAATTCCAGTGGGTGTTTTTTGTTTTTAAAAAGTAAAGATGCTAGAATAAAAATACTTTTTTCATTATTGTTGCTTTTTGCATATTTCGACGTGTTTAACCTTTGTTAGTGAGGAATTTTTTATATAGGTACTGCTAATTATTTTTAATTCGTCTAAGTATCTATAACACAACAAAAGGATATCCAAGCTTTTTACTGTTTGAGCATTCTTTTTCAATGTAAAATATTCAAATAGGTATTTTTTTACTTTTGTTTTCTATTTGAAACAAAAAAATACAGGTGACCTAATGTAACAATCATAACTTATCTCATTGTTGTCATTGGCTTACGCTAGTTTCTTACATACATAGTTGTGCTACCTGTTTAGATTACTCACTTCTATTTACGTGAACACAGTGTGGAGACGTGACTTGAAAATGTGATTATTTTTTTTGCTATAAGCATGAAATTAAATAAAATCAAAAAGGCAAAAATTACTGAAGTATAAGTGTTTTTCCTGAGTGACATATTACCTATACTTAGAAAAGTATTATACAAGAAGTGATAAGGGTGTGACAGGCGTTCAGTTTTATCAATGCTGATAAGGCAGCCCAGGAGTCTACGATAAGTTGATAGACATTACTATATCAACAATTTGGTGTCAAATTGTTTTTTTTTTACAAAATAATAGTTGGGTGTTTTCCGCAAAATGATCATTGGATAAAAAAAACGTCTTTTGTTACACGTTTTAGCATTTGGATGTGAAATCATATGGTTTAGTTTTAAAATCGTTACTATAGTATAGGAACAAAACTTTAACCAATTAGTTCGCAACTGAAGGACATAATTCACGGATTTCTTCAATTAAAAATTATTTGTGGATTAAATGCTTCTAGAAACAGGTATGCAAATATCCGCCGATCCGATTATAACCGCCTCTGTGGTCTAATGGTACTACCACCGGTATCATACCCAGGCGGTTCGATTCCCAGCGGGGGTATTGTATTCGGTTTGGTTGGTGGTAGGACTTGTTGTAAGGCCGCCTGGCTAGCTACCACCATCTTATCTAATCCTGACGCTACAACAACATTGTTGTGTTCCGGCAGTTCGTGATAAGATAGCCAGTTCCTCAGTGGCTGAAGATTCCGGGAGAGTCTCGCTTCCATCTTCAGCCTTATCAATACTTAACATCAGGTATGATGAAGGCTAAGAGTCTCCCCGTCATTAAAATACATATCCTCATCCTAACTAATATTATAAATGCGAAAGTGTGTTTGTTTGTCCTTCCTTCACGCTTTAACTAAGCAACCAATCAACTTGAGTTTTGGCATAGAGTTAGTTGAAAAGACGGAGAGTAACATAGGCTTTATATCCCAATATTCCTACGGGAACGGGAGACCGCCGGCTCTACCGCGTGGTTCCCGTTCTCGCTGGCTAGTTGTTTTATAATAATCTGATTTTTCGATAGGCTACAAAAGTAAATATATATACCATTATATTTTAATTGATGTTTTTTTGTTTATACTATTCACTAGTAATATTTAAACACAATATCATTTATTTAGTTTGGGCTGTTACACTTGCGTGTGTCAGGGAGGCTACGCTATCAGTTCACAAACCTTACGACAAGAGACCTTTTAACGAGAATTATACTAAAACGAGCAACCCGTGTGCGCATAATGCGCAAAAAACACACATAATAACATTCAAAAAAGTTTTTTTTTGTTTTTTTTTTATTTTTTTTATTTGAGTTTTTGCTAAATTTCTCGACTTATCCGACCACTTCAGACAAATACCTTTCTAACGGTGTATTGCACTTGATTGTGCGACTTTTAGTTTAGGAGGAGAAGCGGCTTCACTGCCGTATTATATATATAGATGTAAATGTTAGTGCTGGTTCATTGTAACTTACTTACATAAAAACATAAATACAACAGTAACATTCACATTTGTACATGTTGCTCTCGGGCTACCATGTTCAGCTATTTTCATAAATATAAATATATTTTTTTTGCGCAATTTTGTAAGAATAATTTTGCTTATGGTTTACATCACCAAAAGTCGTTTGTCACAAAATTATTGGTTTATTTAAGGGAAACCTGTTATTGGCTTACTATAGATTTACATAAGTTATTATATAAGCATTGTTAAAGCTGTTGGTTTTCTAAATAAAGATAAATAAATAATAAAAGAGCAATACACTTCTGAATAATCAAATGATATTAATATCAGAGTAGATTAGCAGAGTAGCATATTGATTACACTGCTTTTAATGTATTAACTGAGTATTGGGTTATCTACTCAGTTTTCCGGAACAAATTTCCACTTATGATAAATTTTAAATAGAAAAATATTGGTAAAAATTAACTCGGCCACAAGTGAACGCTCAGATGGGAAACGAACCCTTTGGAAATCGGGTCCAATGCTCTAACCGCTGAGCTACCGACTCTTGCGAACCACCGTCGAAATTCTCCAATACTTTTATATTTTTAATACGCTGTAGGCCAGCGTTTCACTTGTGGCCGCGTAAATTTTTTCCAATATTTTTCTATTTAAAATTTATCATAAGTATAGAAATAGCATTGAAAAATGCAAAAAATCAAAAATCATAAAAAAAACCACTTGTTACAAGACAGCAGTGTTTTGTTGCTCAAAAAAATTACGCTACAATCACCAACCGGTGTTGTTTTCAATGAAACTGTCGTCTTCCAACTTAATTCATTACCTATCTATAAGAAAGAAATCGGAACATTGCTTAACTAAAAATGTATTGGCACGATAATTTGTTTTTAATAAAATAACAAAATTGGGAGTTCTACAATGTATTGTTGACAACACGAAATGTCAAAGGTAGGATTAATGTGAGTCCGCCTGGCTAGCTACCACCATCTTATCTAAGTCTGTTACCATAACAATATTTTCAGCATTGTTGTGTTCCGGCAGTTACAGATAAGCTTGCCAGTTCGGTATGATGAAGACTAACACCCATATTCTAAGTCGTTCCTCCAAAACTTACTCGTCCTCGACTTAACGAAACTCATTGAAAACCTCTTCGAAATACTCCTCGAAATCGGTATTCTAAGTCATAACTCCGTAAGGACCTGGAGGAGCTAAAGAGTACGTAGCCACTCCTAGCGCACACTACCATTTTTACCCACGACGAGGTTGAGTGGAGTGTAAAAAGTTTTGGAGGAACGACTTAGAATATGGGGGTAAGAGTCTCCCCGTTGTTCATTAAAAAAAAACTTAACAATCGCTATATGAATATCGGTTAGTTTCTTACGTTAGTCCAAAAAGGAAGGGCGCGAGGTCATTATGTCACACAAGATGTCTTCTAATCAAAATAATTAGTGAAAAGAGTAAAAGTTACACATAAATATTGGATCGTTGATTTTTTTTTTTTATCTCTTTAACGAAAATCGTATAAAAAATTTATAATTAGTATAACTTTACTACTTACGAACATTTTTTAACAATTTGTCAAGATAAAGAAATATCTACCTATTAGGGTCTATCAGTGTTCTTAATAAAGATAAAAAACTACAGTTATGTTTTCTTATTAGCAAGATATTTTAAGAAATTTGGCAATTACATACTGCCTTATTTAAAACGTTCATCATTTGTAAACGCGTGGGCAACCTTAGTACAAATATGCGGTAAGGTCATCTTATGAATAACTACCTTATGACGTTTGAGTCACATCGTACACGTAAATAGGTAAATAAAACAAAAAATTAGACGCTCAAACACGAAACAAATGAAATCGTATGAAAACTGAAAGAAAATAAATCTTATATATAAAATTCTCGTGTCACAGTTTTCGTTCCCATACTCCTCCGAAACGGCTTGACCGATTCTCATGAAATTTTGTGAGCGTATTGAGTAGGTCTGAGAATCGGCTACTATCTATTTTTTATCCCGAAATTCCACGGGAGCGAAGCCCCGGGGCACAGCTAGTAATATATATAAAGGAATATCGCGATAAATCTACGTTCTTTGAACTAACTCTATGCCAAATATCAAGTTAATTGGTTGCTTAGTTCAAAATTCAAAATTCAATATCATTTATCACTCTAGGCTGTTACAAGCACTTATGAACGTCAAAACCCTACGGCGGGAGACCTTGTAACGAGAAGTTAGGGCGTCAAGATAGGACAAACAAACACACTTTCGAATTAATAATATTATTAAATTAAATAATAAATAATAGGAATTGTGTGTCACTTAACGTTTATACTAGCTTTGTTAAGGCTTTAATGTTGGTTGAGTTAAGTAGGTACAGATTTTTGGTTGTCAAAGCTCTCAAATCTTATACATTTTCCAGTGTTAAAGTTATCGTTCAAGTTAGTTCAATTATTTAACCCTCACCCATTTATGATACATTTTAAATAGAAAAATATTGGCAAAAATTAACTCGGCCTCACCCATTTTCCTGTGAAAAAAACTATCAACCAAACCGCCAACGAAAAGCATTTTACTTTTTGTTATAAATGTATATCAAAAGCAAAGTAGAATTTCGGACCGACTTTCAAAAAGAGGATTTCTGTGAATCTATTGGACTGTATCTGTATAAAGAACTATAATGTCTGTTGACATATCCAGCTTTGTTTAGTGGGTAGGTAATTATACTGATAATTCGTACTTGTCCAATGTCCAAAAATATTACATTCAAACTTTTTGAAATTAATATTTAAAGTAAGGTGATTCCCCTCCCGATCAGAAGGTCTATGTAACAAAACGTGAAACAGCGCGAAATGTCTAATGAGCAGTAACCCTAATTGCAAAACTTCTTACTCTATCAGATGATGTATATATATAGCAGAACGTCTATTTAGCAAATAGGTAATAGAAAAATTATGAAGTTAGCACTATATAAACAGTTAATGAATTTAGCTTTTGTCCACTATTTAAGAACATCTTATCTGTCTGACGCCATAACAACAATGTTTTCAGCATATTGCTATGTTCCGGCAGTTCGAGATAAGATAGCTAGTTCCTCAGTGGCTGAGGATTCCGGGAGAGGCTCTATTCCATCTTCAGCCTTATAAATACTTAAGATCGGTATGATGAAGGCTAAGAGTCTCCCCGTCATTCATAAAAAAAAATGTTTAATTAAGTTTAGGCTGTGAAAAAGTTGAATAGAAAAAGTTATTAATAAGGTTTTTCGGAAAGATATAAACATTTCGCTATTTACGCTATTTATTTATTTTGTGTACGCGTTAGCATGTCTTTAAGTATTTGAAACAATTCTTAATTTATGATCCGGTCTATCACTTATTAGCACCCTAATTCACAAACGCAGTATCCACCTGGGCGGGCTAATGATGATATGAACTAAAATCTCTTAAAAGTAGGAAGATTTTAGGCTTCCTGGAGGCCTCCAGGCTAAAAGACTAAGTGGCAAGTTACAATAGATCTTTTTAGGTCGCAGTGACTACAATTCGGACTGGAGCTGCATAGCCTCTTTATCCTACAAATAATAATAATAGCATTTATTGATCTTTAACTATAACAATACAACGGTATGAGAGATGTTTTGACACATACTTAATAGAACCTGAATGACTACCTTTCTACGACCGTGACCGCCTGTTTGCATCGATAAGGTCGAAGGATTGCCAACAAAGGTACGAACTTAATAGAATGTTATAATAACAAAGTACTTATATACTAAGACACAAGGATATACATACTAAGACAAGGTGGAATTACCCTGTCAAATTAAAACAGCAGTTGTCAGCCTGCTGAAGCAAAGCGAGGAGAGATCTATTTGATTTAATCGTACTGTGTTAATAAGCTATTTAAAAGCAAACGCGCCACTGGTAGTGTGAGGATTTTTTTAAGCTATGTACACAATACTGTATGTGAATTATAGTTAATTCTGTTTGATAATGTCAACGGTAAACTTGGCTGTATTTACTGACAGCATCAGATCCCGGATTTAATATTTGCTTTACATGACCATGTTTTTTTAGAACTTTGGTGTATTTTTCAACTTAGGCTTTTGAATATTAGCCTACATGTTTAGAAAGATAGAATATCTAACTCTCTCTAAATATATCCAATAAAACGAAATGCGCCGTAATCTCTACTACTTTAAAATACATTATTTTTAAGTGATAAATAAAAAAATCGACGAAATGAAAAGACTTTTTTACAATATGTACATATCTTTAAAGATCATTATTTTAATTGTTGTACGATGAATGTCGTTATGGTAATAGATTAGAGTAGGTAGTTTCCTACTAGCATTTCCTAATGATATTATTTAGCAAGTTCATTACTAAAGAATAATTTAGAGTAAACTAATATTTTGGATTAGGTTATTAACCGTATGAATTTTACACTACTTTCCTAAAAATAACCTTTGCATTAGTTTTCAAAACGAAACTCGTTATCGCTTGTAAGATATTTTAATAAATTTTACAACGGCGTAACACGGAAATAGATTTGCTTTAAGAAGAAAATATATGGTAATTTTTTAACACAAACAAGGTCCTTCTGTTTCCTCACTGGAACTGCTACTAGCTAGCTAGAGCAATAACAAAGATATATGAACCGTGATAAGAATTTAACAAAAATTACTTAGGTACGACATTTTTTGCCTTCGACTTTTCATGTGATAAATTTGCCAGATTTTCGCTGACTTCAGAAGTCTAGCAAAAGAATTTGACATGATCATACCTATCAAAAGGCGAAACATAGAAACACAGCCAAAGCCTTAAATAAAAAAAATACGTGTGGCACTCGGGGACTGCCGCGGTAATGCTATTGCATAGCATTTTTTATCATAGATTTTGGTTGCTTAGTTACGATTGTGAATAACAAAATTGTCAATAATGAAAAAAACTGTGTGAAAATATAATTTCTTTATAAAATCATGGTACTTACCGCATTTTTTCCGCGTACCAGATTTTAAAAAGAAATTATATTTTCACACAAATTTTGTTATTCACAATCGTAACTAAGCAACCAAAATCTATGACACGGAGTGGGGGGTGTTAGGTTTTTTTCGTTACGGAATTTCTTGATTCGGTCGCCGCGCTCAAAGCCCGCGATAAAAGCTATGCAATAGCTTAAAAAGTAATGAAAACGGTCCAGTTTTGGAGCAGCTCTTTGTCAATTTTCTCACGTTATCAAATTAGGTTCCTTTAAAAGGTTACCCACAAGTTCCGTTCAGGAGTTACATGAACTTTTCCTAAAACAAAAAACCTAACTAAATACATAACTATAACTATTAACTTAACTATAATATTATAAAAGTGAAAGTGTTATTTCGTCCTTTCTTGACGCCCTAACTGAGTAACATAGGTTACTTTTTATCCCGATATTCCCACGTGAACGGGAACCACGCGGGTGAAACAGCGGGCGGAAGCTAGTCAATAATAATTTCGATTCTAACACGATAGAGCCACCGGACACGACAGTGCGATCACCTTTATGACGCATTGGCAACTCCATACCATAGCAATATTTGCTGTGACCATAGTAGGGAAAACATACTTCTTAATGCGCATTTCCTGAGGTCACGCAATGATCGTGTGCATGTGCACCTGTTACTACCAAGCAATGTTATAATCAAGTATCTTAATCTTTTTTGTAAGATAAAATAAAGTACTAAAGTAAAGCTAAGAAATTTTTTATATAAGAACCAGTGAGTAAACTGACTGAAATGGGTACGGCCATTATTTGAAAATAGATTTTCTGTAATTTTACGCTATTTGGTGTACCCATCGTAAACAAAAACCGATCAATAACAGTTTCGTTTGTTACTTTAAAACGTAAATCTTGTTATTGGTTAGTGTTTTCCTCGTTTAATTTTCTACAGAGCCTTCTTACCATCGATCTTTTGTCGATTGTTCACTTCCTAATATAAGAGATTACAAGTTTCCTTATCTTTTTCAGTTGCGTCTAGCGTCAGTAAAAATCCACTTTTGTCTTTATTTGAACACCTTCCTACCTGCGGGCAATAGGCCGAACCAATCAAATGGATTACGGTGGCGGACACTTCATTTTTGTATAGAGCTTTACGTTTATGTGCGTTTATTATCCACAGTTTTCCCGATAAGTCAGTTCATAACCAAGCTGTTATTTTTTGATGGCGCTAACAAAACAATACAGTAACGTCCCATGAGAAGCAGATTTTAATGGTAATTTTATTAATAATCGAAGTGAATGGAAGGGTCTTAAACAAACATAACACGAGCAGATCCAGGTTGGTTTAAAAAAATACTAAAAAAAAGATGAGAAGTACCAAGAATAAACGGGCTTGTATGAAATGACTGACGAAAGTTAAGGAAGCTAGAAAAGTATGACAGGATCGTGACACGTGAAAGTCCATAATCTAGGCCTACGGGATAAAGGCGTGACATTATTAAAGTAGGTTTGCATGTACACATTAATATAATAATTGGTACGATATGCTTATAAATCAGTGACTTATTCTGAGGCCGAACGTAACGTAAGTGCGTTAAAAACATACTAATGGGTGGTTTAGTCACGTTTTGGTAATTTGGTAATTGATTAAATGCGTTTGTTCGAGTTGAAGCTACGAGTTATGTGAGTATGCCATTTAAAATAACAATACCTATGCTATTAATTATATTCGTAACTAGGAGGTTTTTTTAACCAGGATATTGGTTACAGCTTTCCATAGATGATAGATGCTTTTGTTGACTGACCAATAAACAAATCAATAAATAAAAAAAGGTTTGTTTCGGGTTAAGAATCCAGTTGGTAGATGAACTCGCCATGTACAGACGTTCCGTGTCTGGCCATGATCTCTATATGCCAGAGTCGGTCTGCATATTGCCATTTGGTAAACAATAGTGGGCGATCGAACACGTATTAGAATTAAGCGGATTAGCCTAAAGAAAACATGTATAAATGTGTAAGTTTATTTTATTTACATTTTTTGTTTTTGTTTTATTAGCATATACTTAGCAATTTTCAAGTAAATCATCGTCTAGGCTCTGATAATAAATTGTTTAAGTTTTACCGCAAAAGTCGTGTGTTAGTTGTTCATAAAAAAAATTGAATTGAAGGTTACCCTTACTTAGCCTTTACGTATTTTGTGCATTGGTGTTGTGTAGAAAACATAATGTGTGTTGTGTTCACGTGTGGATGGGCGTTTCTCAATAAAAATATATAGAGCGAGTACAATGAAGCAATATTCTTAAATCTACTAGGCGATCTTGTAGGTTGAATCAACTAAGTAGGTAGGTTAGTAATATTACTACTTAGGAAAACTTACTAGGTACTTATATTCCTTCAATACAGATAATCTTTTAACAATTAACAGATATATAGGTTCTCTGTATTAATGGAAAATTAAACACAAGTGGGTGATATTACAGTTCCAAAATGAGGTAATATTCATATTGGTGTAGGTAAGTATGATTCAAATTGTACCACTTTTCTGTATATGTAGGTACATAGGCACGTATTGTCTATTAAGACTTCTTAGACTCTTAGCAAATTTATATTTATAGAGTACCTAATGTTTTTTTTTATTAAAATTAGCGAATTGAGGTTAGACTTCGCGGAATTGTAATTTTTATTTGGCTTTCCTAAAATTCTTTGAAAAATCGTACCTCTGTCGAAACTAATATAGAAGATGTTAATATAGAAACTGCTAATATAGAAATATGATAAACCAGCTAATAAACTTAGTAAAATAAATTTCAAAAAGACTTTTATTGATACAAGAAAAAATAAAACACACCTAGCAACGCTTTTGTGGTTCCAAATTAAATTTAACATATTGTCTGTTTAACATAGATATTTTGACGATAATACTGTTTCAAATCAGATTAGTATTGGATGAGCTACCATTTAAGGTCACAGCCTACGCCAGCGCAGTAGATCAAGTCCGCAAGTGTGGGCGCACGTAAACAGACCCACACAAGATTAGGGTTGCTTAATTTGTTAATCCGAATATATCATAATTAATGAAGAATTGGCCAATATCTGTCGCCAAAAAATGATCTGTTTGATTGCTCGACCTTGTGATAAGGTCGAAGCAGACTTAACCCGGAATTCTCTACCGTTAAAGTTCAAACGCATATCGCGCGCATTCATCGTTTGTAATTTTTATCTATTGAAGTCGACAAAAGCCAGTGGGCCTACCGCGTAAGTGCCGTCGACATCGCTGTCAACTTCACTTTGACAGCCGACGGCTTTTTCATACAACGTAACTTCAACGTTATCGTCCTAATAAAGTATTCCTTTTCCATAGTCAGTTAATACGCGACTCTGTGTGCGACTGAATCAGCGCTCGCGTGTGTAGAGTCGCGCCCATATTCGACAAGTCGACGACGTCGACGACACTTACGCGATAGGGCCACAGGTTTCGCATGCAGAGGTATAGAAAATATAGTGGTTAAGCACAAGTAAAAATGGAATAAATGGAAAAAAAAACAACGCGTTGCACTCTGGGAGTGCCAGCAAAAGTGAAAACCGCTTACACGAAAATAACGATCAAAATCCACTGTGCGATCCACTATACGCCCGCGAGGGTTCCTGGGCCAAAAAATCAATATACTTCTACAATATGCACGCATGCCGGGTACATTTAGGTAAAATAGTGTTGTAAAAAAATCAAGTCTTATAGTCTTAATTTCGAGACTTGAGTCGAGTCTCAAGACTAGGAATCGTTAGTCACATGAATCCCGAGTCCTTTGAGTCTTCTAAGTCCTTTTGAGTTTATTAAGTTCTTTGAGCTAGACTGAGTCATGAACTTGAGTTGGTGTATTAGAATAGGTAATACTTGGTGATTTTATAGCGTCATCCATATTTATTCACACATATTTAATTACTAGTCTGATTGAAAATAAATCGTACAATAAAAACTAGTAACAATTTAATTGCATTAAACACAAATAACCTAATCAAAAGTATCCACCTGAAGACTGACGATTTTCTGTATCAAAATGCGAGTTAAAAAACGTCTTAATAAAATGTAATAACCAAGCGACAAAACCGATTGGGTAATAAAACTATAAGGGCTTCAATGTGCCTGTCTTCCTGGCTCAATATACTAAAATAATATATATAAATATAATAATTACGTACCTAATAAATCAATAATTTGTTAATTGCTATTTTATTTACTTCAAACTACAGCTATGGATTTAGAGGACTCAGTCATGAGTTCTTTTAAAAAGACTCAGTCTTTAAGTTCTTTTTGGCAGGGCTCAAGTCCTTTTACAAAGACTCCAAATTCTGAAGGACTTGAGCTCTAAGTATTATTTATAAGACTCGAGTCATCAAAAAAAGCTTAAGTCTTATTAAATAAGACTCCAAGACTCGAGTTTCTTACAACACTAGGTAAAACCATCCGAGGTCCATCTTGCTTTTTTTTCTTGCGGAAATAGGTCCAAAGCTAGATATTTTTATTTTCACAGTAAGATATGGATTTTCGCCAGATAACGCCTGGTTCTATAAAATATACTAGTACATTAATTACTTATCTTGTGATTGCATTTAGCGAATCAATAAAATTTAGCCTTTGTCAGCCCTATAAGCTACTATGGTGCGGAATGGCTGGTCAACATTCCTAGTTCACGTCCGTCACGAGGCGAATGTGAATGTCGAAGGAAAATTAAACACGAGTGACTAATTTTATTCGTCTATCTTTGTGTTTTACCATATTTTTAGTAGCTTGGCAGTTATCGTAAGCTAGGAAAAACTGCCTAAATATTTGTGTAATTTAAATGAAATATTATAATACGTACTTATTTAAAAAATTTCGTTGCATTTATAATATTACTATTTCTCCCTACACTGTGTTCCCATCACCAAATTTTTGAAGTCAAAATATTTATTTTGTCCCTTTAAGTCATAAAAAAATCCATATTATAAACCTTCACGTATACTAATTGACACTCATGGTAATTTATCCTTTTTTCGGTTCCAGGGTGCCAGGGATAATCTGACAGACTCGGATTCTGGCTGCGTATCCCCCGGCTCCCGTATCAAAGACTCCGCGTCCCCCGAGCTGAAGCGAATGGACTCCGGATACAAATCCCCCCATGCCCCGAGCAGCCCCTGCAACCCTCGGAGGCACCTCGGCACCCCTCACGATGACTTCAAGGAGGACTTCGCTAAGGCACAAGTCCTGGCCGATATACTCGACAGGAACTCAGAAAACAGTGACTCATTGAAGAGCAACCCAGTGAAGGACCATTTGGAACAGATGATCCTGAACGCGGCGTCCACAGAAGACAGAACTTGCCTTGAACAGGTTCTGATGTTGCTGTACAACCTTCAAGCGTTGAGCAGCTCTGTAAGCGAAGATGAGTGCTATCAGGTAATTATGATGAAATATTTTATGGAAATAGTTTAGTCACATGTAAAAACTCCATACATTGAACCTGTTAAAGAGTAGATGTTAGTCTATACTCTTTCTCTTTGTGAAGTTTTTGATAACTTGCTGTCAGTTATCTGTCTGTTTTGGTTTTGATGCATAGTAAATTTTAAGTTATATTTTCTCATTATTAAAACTAACTGATCACAATTCATAATTTTAGGTAAAACCAAGAAGATTAAGTGATTTAAAAGCAAAATCTGAAATCGACATTTCATCGCACAAAACTCAAAAGGCAATCGCGACAGTCACACCGTACCAGCAGAAGGGGAACAAATGCGAGTCCCTGGAAAGTCTTTGTAGCGACGAGAGGAAACCGAGCAACGTATTACAGGAAAGCGGGATCTTCGAAGGTGTCGAAACAGAAACTAAGAGTACTCAAACAGATGTAAACGATAGTTTCGAATGTACAGGTGAACTGAACACCGAAATACAACGACTGAATAGTATTAGGGAGAAACTTGAGAGGCAAGGAGTTAGAAATAGGACATTAAATACTAAGGACGATGGCGATGGCCTGGAGTGCAGGTGCGTGAAGTTGGGGAAGAAACACAAACAGTATTACGAGAGGAGGCTTAAGTTTTTGGAGGGAAAGATCTCGATATACGAGGCTGCTGAAGACGTGAAGCAAGCAAAGTTAGCTGAGAGGTTACAGAAAGAATTTCAGCTTGAAAATCGAATACAGGACTTAGAATCGCAGCTACTAGAACTTCAAGAGAAATATGAGAGGCTAGAAGAGGATTGTTGTGAGCTAGAAGAAATCGAGAACGATACTCGATTACATTGGCAACAGTAAGTCAAAATTAATTTAGATACATATTTACAACCAGATTTTATTTTAATAATTTTATGGTTATGTTCCTATCTCGTTTGTTGTAGGCTTGAAATGGACTATGAGCTCTGCTCAGCTCAGCTAAGAGACATGACAGAGCAAAGGGAATGTTCGAGGGCGCAAGCCGAAAGGCTTATGGTTGAATTAAGCAAGAGGGAATGTTCATTAAAAGCTAGAGAAGTAAGTATCTTTGCATACCAATGCATGCATAAATACCCGTACCTAGTTAGTGATAAAATAAGTATATGATTACGCTTTTATTTTCAGAATGAACTCTTAACAAGGTTAGACAAATTGGAAAAGGCGGTACCTGCACTGATAGCATGGAATGTGATTCGAGCTATTGGAGCTAATATAAGCCCAGTTGAACAGGTAAGTCTTAATTGAGATTTTTTTTCTACATACACTACATAAAACCTCACACAATCAATACGTTAATTAGTCATTCACACAGTTCAAATGCCATTTTAATGCGGAGACAAATCAAGAAAAGATTAATAAATCAATCCTCTTTATTTAATTTGTTGACCCTGAGTCATTACATTATGTTGCATATTTAAATCTTTTTATTAATTTGTGTTATTTAGCAAACCCTTAAGTGCCGGATGACACCATACAGTGAAAACCCGAAGGAGTTTGTTCACCAAGTGCGACAGGAAGCCAAAAATGCGGCCTGCGGCTGCGGTACCGTGGTAGCTCTGAACAATATTAACATCAGTGCCACGCCCACCGTGAGACAGCTTGAGGAAAAAATTATAAGGTAAGAAGCCCTAACGATGGTAATATAGGAAATATAAAATCAACACATTATTTTATTTTTACGGGTATTTAAGAAAAAGGAGTTTACTTTTGTGACCAATCACAATAAAATAATTTGACTTTTATATTATTTCGGTGGATGAAAATAACAATACGAAATTTGCAAAGTCAATAACGGAAAATAATATAATTCAATAATAATTTCAGTTTGATAACCGAGAAGAAATCTATAGAATCCAGCACAGAGAAAATGAAAAAGAAACTTGAAGCTAAAGTAAAGCTGTTAGAAGAAGAGTTGGACACGCTCAAACAACAGTTGAAAGCCACTGAAAACGGCGCTTCGATCAAAAAAGGCAAGCTAGATGATCAGATCGACAAGATAGAGTACCAGATCCAGAGAGAAAAAGAAAATGAAAAGGTTTGTGACAATTTATACTTTTATACACCTTGAAAGAATTCAAAACGATTTATCTGGTTTTAAAACACTGAGCTTTCTCCGTTACACATTATTATTAGACCGTATTAAAGTAAACAAACGTAACTCTAAGCAATTAAATTCCTTGACCATGACGATTCCTCTAATGAAATCTCAATCATTATACTTGAATGTGTGAGAATGTGGAAAATAGCAAAACGATAAGTTAAAGATTTATAGTATCGTGGTTCCAGCCTAATTCCATTGTTGATTAAAAACATAGCAACAATATAATTTCTCAGAAAACGAAATAAAATTGCCGTTAATTCGCTAGTTTGCCTTATGTTTTCACAGGAGTGTATTGAATATGCTTTATTTTGAAGACAATTTATTTTCTATGTTTACTTATTCAGTGATATTACGAATATCATTATGAAATATTGTGTGTAATAAAGAAAGATTCTTTACAGGTACCAGTTGACCCGCTTATGGGTATGAAGCTCAAAGCTCTGTTAATAAGCGAGCAGGAGTTGAAGACCAGGGTAGCAGAACTGGAACGGCGAGAGACAGCTTACTTAGAAATGCTGACGCAAGCTGATGACATGTGGGCTGAGATGGAAGGCGGCTATAAAAAGAAAATTGAGGAAGCGCAAGACGTTAAAACGCAGCTGAAAGGAAAGGTATGATAGCAACGTAAAAAAAACAAACACTAGAGAATAGAACACTATTGTACATCAATTTGCGTAGGTGTTACCCACGCATCAGTAGTTACTAAGGAAGACAGCTATAAGTATATGTATATTAACTGATTAGAGAAATAGACGAGATGGTTATTTGATTATTATCCGTCTTTTATAATTATTATGTTTTATTCACAGGTGAAGAAACTAGAAACTGAAAGAGATTACTGGAAGAAATGCATGGAGCCAATGAAAAAGAAACTAAAAGAAGTAGAAGAATCAGAATCAGGATTACGCATCGCTTTAGAGAAAGCAGAGAGGGATACGAACGCACTTAAATCGCAAAATACTAACCTTGTTGCCATGTTCAGCAAAGCAGATGCGGAAGCGAAAAAATCTGAAGCAGCCTTGAAAGCACTCGATGCAAAATTTAAGGTTGGTATTTGTTTAGAAGTGGTTACACTTTTTTTTACGATTTCTCATATAATTTATGTTATTAGATTATATGACAGATCGTATAAACTGCCAATAATATGAATATATTCAAATATATTATTGCAAAAACTAAATTCCTTTTTAATTTCAGAGGGAATTGGAACAACTGCGAAAGCTTAATAAACAGATAGACACAGATTTCACATGCCATAAGGAAGCTTCTAAGAAAACGGAATTAAATTTTATGAATGATCTAGAGAGTGTCAAGAAGGAACTGAATAGAGCCAGCAAGAATAATCAAGACCTTGAAGTTACCAACAGCGAACTAAAGGAGGAGGTAAGTCTTTGAAATGATCGGTTAACATAAAATTGGAGTTCTTTGTTTTCGGAATGTTGTGTTTTTTATCTTCGTCTTCATTATCGTAATTGGATTCTAAACAAACTTTAATGGATATTCTAAATGACTAGTAGTATTATTGCGCTAAATAGTCATATATGAAATTGAAGACGGAGATTGAAAAATAAATACAATATTAACTGTGCATGTTAGTGGCTGTAGATATTGCGTAGGCTAATGCTTCCATGTTTAGCTAACGCTTTTAATGATTACATAAATAAATAGGATATCACAATTTTGCATGTTCGCTTGATTTTCACGGTTTGGTCGGTTTAATCGCTCGGATCACGGAGACAGTGCATGATGGTCGTCGTGTTATGTGTGCGTGTAAATATGCATGAAGCACTCACCGGAGACGTTCTAAGAAGGCGTGTGTTCTCAGGTCGAATCTCTGGAAAAGCAGCTAGCTTTAACGCAAAAAGCTTTGACACAATGTAAAAGAAAGTGTGACGAGAAAATCAAAACCTTGAGTCACGAATTGTCAATCAAAACCGAGGAATTAGAGGAGATGAGAAGTGAATCTATGAGGCAGTCTTACCACGCCTCCCGGATAGAGATGCAACCGGAGAGGACGGAGTATATAGATGAAGGTTATTCGGTGTACACAGCGGTGCCAAAGAAAGCTGACTACGGAAGAATGCACCATAGTATGAGCTACATTACGTCTGACGCTCGTTGTTCTTGTCCGTCCATGAGGAGTCAGCTAGTCAGCCAACTGATCGAGGACCTGTTCGATAGGATACACAACACCGTAGACGACGATCTGACGAGACTCTGCAAAGAGATCACGCCCGTGTCCGGTAGAGAAGTTACTGTAGAAACCAAAGCGAAAATTACAAATTACCTCTTAATGGCGATATCGAAGGAGCTGGTTAGGTCCATCGGAGACGCCGATGCAAAGACTGATACAGAGGTATGTATGGTTGTGGATTAAAATTTTGTGACTAAATAATATTGTTAACTGCGTTAGATTCAACTACTTATACTAATAATAACTACAATCAACCCAAAAGCGTAACCATAATTGGGGTTCGGCTAAATCATACCATTTACTGATCTAGATTTTAATATGCCTGACCTAATGAGGATTATCGAGATTTCCTTTAAAAGACGCTAAATTATTATTCTCGTGAAGGCACGTCCGTTGGTCCCGGCTGTATTTGCAGTGTGTCATGACAAGCCCCATTCTCCTGGTAAATCCATAAAGAAAGCCAGGACTTTGATGTTTTTTTCTCAAATATTTCGTAATGGCATTTTCTTATCCTAGCAATATTTGCCAACAGCTAATTGACGTCTATGTTCATAATGATTTGAAAGTATCGCATGTCGTAGGAGTGGCAGCGCGCCGTGTCGTCGATGACGTACTCCGGCGCAGGGTTCGGGGAGCGAGGCGGGGAGTTCGCGTCGCTGCGGCTGGCGGGCAACGCGGGCGTGCTGCACGGCGCCTCGCGGCTGGCCAGCGTCAGCTGTGCTTGCGCCGCCGCCAGGCTGTGTGCCGCCGTGCCGGAGATCGCGGACAGCGTCAAGATTTGTCAGGAGGTTGGTATTGTGTATTGGTATCAGTAATAAGGGTTCGGGGAGAACGGTGGTGAGTTCGCATCGCTCCGGCTGGCGGGCAACGCGAGCGTGTTACATGGCGCCTCGCGACTAGTCAGTCTGAGAATTCACTTGTGGCCGAGTTAATTTTTTCCAATATTTTTCTATTTAAAATTTACCATAAGTATAAAAATAGCATTGAAAAATGCAAAAATTACAAAATCATAAAATAGTCAGCTTCAACTGTGCTTGCGCCGTCTGCTAAGCTGTGTGCTGCCAGAGATTCCAGAGACCGTGGATAGCGTCAAGATTTGTCAGGCAGTTAGTATTTTGTATAGGTAACTATCAAAATAGAGTGAGCAATGCGGGGCGGGCAGTTCAAGGTGCAGGATTTGTCAGGAGGTTGGCGTTTTCATTTGTTATGGTATTTAATCCCATGTTGAATTGCGATTGAAAGAAAACAAAGTGCCAGATGCTAGCTATCCAATGCTTTTAGTAACTTTAGCAAGGCTACCTCTGTCACTAAAAATTTCATTATGCCTAAATTTTAACCGCCTCTGTGGACTGGTGGTACAACCACCAGTATCAGACCCAGGGGTCCCGGGTTCGATTCCCAGCAGGGGGAATCGAACTATATTGTATTCGGTTTGGTTGGTGGTAGTAAGTCCGCCTTGCTAGGTAGTGCCATCTTATCTAAGTCTGACGCCACCATAACAACAATGTTTTCAGCATTAGAGTTAAGATAGCCGGTTCCGATTGAGGATTCCGGGAGAGGCTCGCTTCCATCTTCAGCCTTATCAATACTTAACATCAGGTATGATGAAGGCTAAAAGTCTCCCCGTCGTTCATAAAAAAATAAAAAATAGGCCCTTGGTCCCGGCTGCATTTACAGTTGTTTGAACGTTCTAGATGGAATAATTCCTTACTTAAAACCAGTTACGAAACTACGATTACGTACGCGGCCGAAAAGGATAATTACTTGTAAAAGATTTATCACTCAAATATCATAAACCCGTATAATTGTATATTTTTTCAATTGTAATTGACAATAC
Source organism: Chrysoteuchia culmella (assembly GCA_910589605.1). Lineage (NCBI taxonomy): Eukaryota > Metazoa > Arthropoda > Insecta > Lepidoptera > Crambidae > Chrysoteuchia > Chrysoteuchia culmella. The sequence goes on from OU342653.1 coordinate 19,286,496, forward strand.
AACATAATTCATTTATAAATAAAAACAAAACTGTTTTAATACTGATATGTAGTTGCATTAATTTTTGCTTGTTTTCAGGAAGTATTGGATCACGGAGATGTAAAGATTATGGAGGAGCAGTTGGCGAACGCCATAGAAAGTATTGTTGTGAGTATCATTAGTATTTTTTTCTTACATTATCAAACTGAAATTATAATAAGCCTTTATTTCATAAATGCTGTATTATTGTAACCCTGTATAAACTTAGTTATTATAATGTTAATAAAACGTAAAATAGTAAAATTGTATTAAATTTTTCCATTGTTCTTTTCCAGAATTGTCCATCTTGTGCGTTGGGTACAAATGCGATAGTTTGGAGCACGGACGTCTAGAGTCACCAATCGTGCGAAATTTGTGTAAGTACTTACTTATATTAAAAAAAATATATGTTACCCCATCTCTACGTAGTCGTAGTCAAAATCTATTTATTATTGTAAAAGTCGCCCTCCACTCTTCTTTTTCAAATTGCGATACCCGACAGGGTCCATAATTTGTACTTTTTTATGTACAAATTATGGACCTAACAGTTATGGATATAACATCTTTGTAACATTATGGATGCAATAAATGTATTGAGTATTGAGTACGTATTCAGTACAGTCTACTATGTTAGGGTGGACACAAAAAAATACTGTTACTGTGAATTTTACAGTTTGGTTCTAGTCAACTGCTTTGATCGGAATTTGATTCCAATCTGCAACCTATTGTTTTCCAAACATTTACTTTTGCATTTGAAGCTAGCGGACGAGACAAATTGTTCAGGGACATTTTTTTTATAGAAAAAGACTAGAAAACATTGAAAGCTTCGACTCGGCACACAAGTCCCGCCTAAGAGTAACTTGTGAGGCGAGTCAATGCTCTTTAGCCTATTTCTATTAAAATTTATAATAGAAGATAGCATTGAAAATGTAAGGTTCGTCAGTTTTACATTCATGTTAATAAATAGTTCACCAATTGTTTTATTTAGCATTTTTACATTGATCCGGCTCGAAGGACCAATGTAAAAATGCTAAATCAAACGATTAGTGTACTGGATAATAAAATAGACGTAATGATAAAATTCGGTTACAAATTTAAATGGCAAAAGCAAGAGTTCCGCATATTTCTATAACTTACAAAACTCTTAAAAATATATGTGAGAAACTAACAATATGATTTCTTTGCTTCAGGTTTAAAACCTCCACCGACCTCACTCTGGTGCCTTCATTAGTTAAGCCAGTTAATATAAACGAACTGTACATATGTTTGTATTATATATTTTAATAATACTCTAAACTGCTCCAAAATGAGGAATATTTAATATCTCGATAATGTTAAGTACCTCTTTTTGTGTAGTTGTATAATTTTATCTACACCCATACCTTTACAATGTTTTGCTTAAGTTTTTAATGACGATAAAACAGTTATTGAAGGTATTGTTTTTTGCTGGTTCAATGCGCAATGGTATCTGATGGTTGGGTGTAGGTAAAAAGTAATAATTTAAGCGAAGCATATCGAACAAGTGTACCTTCTATCGATTTAAAAATAACGAACCGTCTTCACGTGTTATTTTATTATTTGTCATCGTTTTTGTGCCAATAGTAAATTGTTTTCGAATTATTAATTTTTATTTGTAAATAGTAATCAGCGAATATCAATTCGAATTTAATTTGTATCTAACATCACTCACAAATTAGCGGACTTGTATCTTTGTCTATTTTAATGAATTGTTTTTATTTACAAAAAGATTAATTATAATCGACGAATTAAAATGATTGTTTAAATTCTATTTTGTTTTATTTTATTCTTTTTTAAAATGGAAGAAGTTTGGCAAATACTTTTAGAAACTAGGTAACTTAGCGATAAATTCTGAAGCCTTAAATATTATATTTAATATTATTAAAATATGCCATATAATATGCATTGCATGCACGCCATGATAATACACTACCGGAACATCTAAAAGCCCACTCCGTTTTTTTTATAATAACTGGGCAGGCATTTCACCACCATCGTGCTTAATAAACAGGATGTGGTCTAAGGCGAGAGTGAATAGGCATTTCCTGGGCAAGCATGCAACAGCTTGCCCAGGAAATGCCTATTCACTCTCGCCTTGAAGCGGCCAAGATTGTAGGAATCGGGGAACACATGAGCAGGCAGCGCATTCCATTCTTGAGCGGTTCGCATTAGAAATGTGTCAGCGAAGCGCTTGGTACGGACCGTTGGAATACCAACGACGTACGGGTGGTAAGCTAACCTGCGTCTGGTACCCCGATGGTGGAAAGGGGCTTGAGGAACAAGGTCGTGCAGTTCTCTCGCACACTCACCAAAGTGTAACCTATAAAAGACCAATAGACATGCAACTTTGCGACGGTGACTGAGGCTCTGTAGTTCCGCCGTGGCCAATGCTGAGTTTCCAATGAGTTTCCTGGTACGGTTTTCGATCGATTCCAGAAGCTCTAGCTGATACTTAACAGAACCATCCCACAGGTGACAGCAGTACTCCATAGACGGCCGAATCTGCGCTTTGTATAAAAGCGTTATTTCCGTCCGTTATTTTCATACAAATATGTTAACTTTGCGACTATACATAAAAATAACAACATAATTCTGCAATGATCTGTATCCTAATGTTTAGGTTAAGCATTCAACTGTCCAATGAGCACTACGCTACACTACTTACGCTCTTACTCTAATCTCACTCTTGATATTCCTTCCCATACCACTGATTTCCTCTCCTATTCCTTCTCTGTGCATGCTGTTCGACTATGGAACTCCCTTCCAGAAGGTATTAGAAAAGCTCGCTCATTGAAGTCTTTTAGCGATCAAGTCAGAATGCATTTCCTTTCTCATATTTAATCAAATTTTTTCCTTTCCCATTCCTACTATATGTTTATATATTCATTCTAAGTATGATTATTTATAATGTTCTTTATTCAATTGCACCCACCTCCCCCCCTTTTCCCCCTTTTCTGCTCTTCCTCTTATTTCTTTACCACTCAAGGTTGCCTGGAAGAAATTGCTACCTAGCAATAAGGCCGCCTTTTGTGTATTTCCTTTTACTGTCTGTTTTTTATATTTCTTTGTGTTCTTATTATGTGCAATAAAGTGTTTTATTATTATTATTATTATGAAATCTCTTTCCGCAGGCTGATTTTCTAACAGAAACTCGGTTCTGTTTCAGTTTGGTCCTGTCATTGTCATGTTTTTATACCGTATGACAGCCAAAACATCGACAAAACTGCAACTGAACCGCGTTTCTCTTACGGCCGGTTTCAATAATCTATCCATAACAATAGGTAGGCCTATCTTGGTTACGTTACTTAGCAACCGCTGTTATTTTAGGTTATTTTGGGCTGAATAACAAAAATATCTAGGCAACAAAGCTCTAGTAAGCCTATCTCTTACTGTAGATAAGTTATTGAAACCGACCGTTAGTCAACCCTCCGTTTCCCAATCTTCGTTTGAGCAAGCATTACTTTATGGCCATATCACGTCCTATTAATATTATAAATGCGAAAGTATGTCAGTTTGTTTGTTTGTGATGATGCTCTTTCACGCAAAAACTACTGATCTGATTTATATGAAATTTGGAACACAGATGGAAGGTAGCTGGATTAAAATATAGGCTACTTTTATCCTGATATTCCCACGGGAACGGGAACTACGCTGGTGAAACCGCGGGCTGCCGCTAGTTGTATATAATCTGATGATACATTCATTGAAATGAAACAACTATTATAGCTAGCGCAGACGACGGATAACGGAGGACTTTTTGTCCGCGACACGTCTTTATTGTTAACCAAATAAGATTGAACTTAGATCGCGTATATACATGAAAAGTACGCGATAGTCCTCGTTATTATTCAACTTTATGTTCTTGGTCATAAGGCCGTGTCGCGGAAAGTCCTCCAATGTCCGTCGTCTGCGCAGGCCCTTATGGATTTAGGTGCCTATACATATATAGGGCATTATATAGTGCACTTAAAGTCGTAAAACTTTTTTATTTCAATGATGAGTGCGCGAAAAAACTTTAATAGTGATCATGTAATCGCAATCGCATTCTTTACTAAATAGATCTATTTTTGGAGAAGTGTTTCTCACAGCAGCAAACATTGCTTTGGGATTGTTTGTCTTATCGATTGAAGCTAAGGGAATATCAAAATCACGAGAATCTTTCTCAAATGGTTTCTGCATAACCTGTTTTTGTATTTTACATGAATCTGTCACTGCTCGCTTCACATGATGGACTAGAACAAGTTTCGCAATTACAGTTAGAGCCCGAGTAACACAGAGCAGTATGGCGGCTGGCTTACAGCATTTCTGTATCGCTTTAGCATTAGGTGTTGTACAGTAGCATTACAGAGGTTTATACGGGTACTGTAACGTTCATTCGGGCATAAACTATACGGCTTTAGATTCTAAATAGGTTCGTAATAGTTGTTTACAAGCGCACTTTATTAGCATTATTGTGGTCAAAGAAAGTGTTAATCGCATTTAAGAAGCATTATTACGGTCAATGAAGTTGTTAATCGCAGTACAGATGCATTATATTGCAATATTCTTGATAATGCACATATTAATTGCATTACAAAAGCATTAGAATAATATTAAAATGAAGTAAAAGAGTTAGTGGAGCTTTTTAAGTGGTCACAGTTAGAACTTAATTGTGATTGCAAAAACATCTCCAATATAACGCGTACTAAAAATAACTAGGAACGGCTCCAAACTGCACCACCTTCGGTGGCGCTTTGAAGCCCAAGAGAGGCGGAGCGCCGCGAGCTTTTACAACTTTATGTCAGCATAACTCTGTGAGGACATGACGGATTTAGACGCGGTTTGTTGCATTAAACGCAAAATTACATTCTGGTCAAATTTGTAATGTATCGCGATGCACAAAAGTCTATATTTTTCGAGCAAAACCCTAAAAACCGAATTTGGCTCTTCTTTGGCGCCAAAAGCTAAGGTTATGGTGATGGTAGGACATCGAATTTTTGTCACCTCCTAGGTATGGTTGATGTCTAAGTATGTGCCCAGTTTCATTAGAATCGGTTAAACGCTACGCTCCGCCTCAATAATACAAAAAAAAACCCAGTAATTTAACTTTGTCTCACAATACAACTTACCAGTTTGCACTTAATAATATACTTGTGACATGATAATTTATTTGTGATGACTCTTTTTAGTCATATCATTAATAAATAGGTATATAGCTTCTATAATGGTGTCGGTCTTTAGCAGACCGGTGAGCCTTTAAAGTCAAATTAATGCCGTCAGCAGTTTAAATACTCACACGTGAACAATTATTAAGCGTAAGACCAGAGATTTTGATGAGCCCCTGCAGTGCCATTGCCCATAAGTAGTTCAATATGGGTTCATCGGTATACCGAATTTAAGCGCATTATGATGGTACAAATGTATGCTATTAAACAGCTTTAGGCTTTATCTTACTACTTGAAAATGTTATTATAATTGAGCCTAAAGCACTAAAAACCGCGGATTGTAGCGGCATTGTAATGGTTAATGCTATTCTACTAAACAGCCATAAGCATGTGTTTTCTACTTAAAAATGCTACTATAGATCCAAATTCACTTAAAACAGCGGAAAGCTGTACAGCTGCGTTGTGGTTTGCTTCATTAAAAGTCTTTACAATAGTATTGTGAAATGTCAATATCCAATGGGTGTACACTTTAAACTTAAACACTAAAACATCTTAATGCTTTTATAATTTTAATATAAAGCGTTAAGATGCTCGGTGAACTTATATACGACTTTATACGAATCTTAAGTTCTACATTAGTTTACTATTGATTTCTTTAAATGCTTTCTGTGTTACTTGGGGGGTCTACTAATTCCTGTACATATTCCGCGTCTTAGCGTTGAGGACATCGGAAATCTCTGGACACATTCATCACAGTCGCAGGGTGAACAAGAACATAGATTACGTGGTACTTGTTCTCTTACCCTTCCTACTATTAATGCTTTTTTGGCTTAGGTTTTGGTACAGAAAAAGATTTACATTCGATAAACTCGCAGGGTTTGCAATTACGAGGTTTATTATAAGTGTTAAAATACTTAAGACAGTCACATGGAACACAACCACAGTATTGGGATTCGGAGAGAGATCTTTTCACCACAGCTCTACATTCTTTGCCATCATAGCGTGCTAAGGGGTACCCTTGACCAGGTAGGCGAAGAATACCAATATTCTTCAAATTATTCATAGCAACTACGCAATCAATGCATTGTCAGGGTTTGCATGTAGTAGGGTTTGCATGCAAGTGCACTATATAGTGCATTATATATTGCACTTAAATCTGTAAAACTTTTTTATTTCAACGATGAGTGCGCAAAGAAACTTAAAATGTGATTATGTAGCATTCATTATTCTGCGTCTATGGACAAATGCAGTGTTTTCGGTACTCATTAAAACTGCTAATTGGATAGTCGAACGTTTAACCTAAATATTGGCATACAGATCTTTGCAGAAATATGTTGACATTATTATGTATAGAGCCGCACAGTGAGCATGTTTGTATGAAAGTAACGGGCTGGGCAATTAGATGTGCCGGTGAGTGTATATGTGTGTACTTGAAGATGCACACATAGTTTTCTTCTGTATTAATATTTGACACACCTCTAAAAAGGAGCAATCCAAGAGCACTTTGGTTATGCTGCTCAAAATTTGACATGACAGAATAATATTTTTGACATTTTCTACAAAATTCTGTTTACTTCAAAAAAGGATCCGTGCGATGAAATTAATTATAAAAATGTAAATAAATTAAAAGTGTATCTACACTAAAAACATATTATAGCAATGGACGTTATTCGTTAATAAGGTAAAAACACATAACAATATAGAAGTGCACAGGTTTTGAGCAAATAAATACAGTTGTTTTAAACAAAATAGATAAGGTACGTAAGATTATGTTTGTTCCACAGGTTTGCTGCCCCGAAGGCAAGTACATCTGTAAATCAATGAACCGGCAATCCACAAGAACATATCCAAAGAAACACAATTGCCACTATCAACCAGCATGAACTCAGCCAGCGCGAAAACTATTACCATCTGCAAAAAGCAAACGGCACCTAACCTATCAGATAATAATTTACAAAGCTGCTCGTGCGATAATTGCGACTCTTATCGCTGTTTCGGCTTACGGAACAAGAGGTCATGTTCTTGTGAAAAGGGTTCGACAAACTGCGACTTATCACAAACGATCTTCTCGGCAAGCAAATCATCGTCGAAAACCTATGAAAACAGTAAAGAAAAGCTCGAAAAGGTTTCGGTTGACCGATCACGAACTGTTACAAGTAAGGTTCTTAACTCTGACACGGTAAAGTTAAGCGCGCAAATTATGAATGTACCGTACAATGATTTCAAACAATCTGTGTCCTATAACACTGACATTTCTCGTAGTAATCAAAAGTTGACTAAGCTTGATATATTTAGAAGAATCAAAGATGCTTACAAAGCGTGCAGTTGCAAGGTCTGCGAATGCATAATCGGTAAAACTAATTGCAACGACATCTGCAAATGCAAACCCTGCCAATGCATTGATTGCGTAGCTGCTATGAATAATTTGAAGTATATTGGTAATCTTCACATACCTGGCCAAGGCTACCCCTTAGCAAGTAGTGATGGCAAAGTGTGTAGAGGTTTGGTCAAAAGATCTCTCTCCGAATCTCAGTACTGTGATTGTGTTCCATGTGACTGTCTTAAGTGTTTTAACACTTATAATGAGCCTTGTAATTGCAAACCCTGCGAGTGCATCGAATGCAAAGCTTTTTCTTTACCAAAACCTAAACCAAAAGCACTAATAGTAGGAAGGGTAAGAGAAGAAGTACCACGTAATCTATGTTCTTGTTCACCCTGCGGCTGTGATGAATGTGTCCAGAGATTTCCGATGTCCTCAACGCTACGACGCGAAATATCTACAGGAATTAGTAGACCCCCTAACTGTAATTGTGAAACTTGTTCTAGTCCATCATGTGAAACGAGCGACACTGACAGATGTTCATGTCAAATACAAAAACAGGTTATGCAAAAATCATTTGAGAAAGATTCTCGTGATTTTGATATTCACTTAGCTTCAATAGATAAGAAAAACAATCCCATAACAATGTTTGCTGCTGTGAAAAACACTTCTCCAAAACTAGATCTATTTAGTAAAGAATGCGACTGCGGCGACTGTGAGTGTTTGGTCTGCAATCAAAAAGACAAAACCGATATTCGTAACGAAGACTCTTGCAATTGCTTACCTTGTGAATGCGAGGTATGCAAAAAATGCAACATTCGAAGTACTGTCCGTATCCCAAAACCATGTACGTGCGACATTTGCAATTGCTTGGAATGTGACGGTTACATAAATATGACACAAAGCAGAAAAAAACAGAACTATGAGAAAGTTATTAAAACATTTTCTACTAATCAATGTAAGTGTAGACCCTGTGAATGTGCAGATTGTCAATTTCTGTGTAATTACTCTAACGAAAATAATTATGAGTACTACCAGCCCTATTCTAAAATGAATAGCAGTCAGGAAAATCATGAAGAAACATTTATAGAATCAAATGATTATTGTAGTTTGGATAAAGTAAAGTCACATTCAAAACCTCATTATGATAATGTAATGCAAAAACCAAGTGCTTCACATTATTCATCTTATACAAATAAGGACAAGCAAGAAGCTTCTCGAAGAATAAAATATATAAAAGCTTCTGATCACAGTTTATTAAAACCGGCACAAGAATTACATCGAAACAGTTTGATGAGTGACATGTATAAACAATGTACAGATAAGTATATTCCTCAATCAGATTGTACTAACGTATATAATGCAGGTTCTGAAGCTGTAAATTCAAAAACACCAAAATTTTACAGCGATGAATTTTCAGTTTCCCTCCATAACGATTTTACAAAACCTCAACTGCAAAACAATATTATATCATCATATACATCGAGACAGTCACTCCAAGGTTCTGTTGATAAATACTTAAACTATAAAACAAAAGTAAATCTACATGAGGACATGAATTTGATTAACTATAACACTACTGACAATTGGAGCAGAAGAGATAACAATGAAATAAAAGACGAGAAAAATGATGATCTTGAATCGAGTTCAAAGTACTTTGAAACTGAGTCGATAAAAGATGTGAAAAAGTTGGAAGATAACCAGAAACAGATATCCAGTGTTAAAAAAATGTCTCATGATTTAGTAGATTCTCTAAGGCAAGCAAATGAAAAATTTTCCAAACTCAAATATGGGAATATGAACAACAAAACTATGGCCGGTAATCCACAAGAAACTGTACCACCCATTGTTCCTGAAAAATATGAACCTGAAAAAATTAAGGATTCACCTTCTAATAATGAAATAGATTTTGAAAAGGTAAAACACAGTTTACAGCAAGCAAAAGCTTTTTCAATTGAATTGATTAAACTTTTACAGCAATACAAAAAAGCAAATTATGACTATGAAAAATATTCTAACTTGGAGTTTTTAAGGAGATCGCAATATGGCTCTGGAAATAAAAATAAACAGCACGGGGAAAAGTGTGATACATATACTACATTTAGAGTAGAAACCAAAAAAAAGCCTAAAGATAAAACTAACTGTGCAGTAGAAAACGGTAATACGAACAGAGAAACTGAAATGTATTCGAAATCAGGCAATGATAACATTTTACCAAGTACATCGAATAAGTCAGATATAATAGATTATTTACTCAGTGCTCATGAACGACATAATTTTGAATTCCAATTAAACCAGCCCGCTGAAACCAAAAAGGATCATTCAAAAGAGCTATCCTATAATAACGACAATATGTACAAAGGTATCGAGATCAAACTTAAAGACGAGTAAAAATAGTCATCAGATGTTCAAAAAATTATTACAATCTATAAGGAAGAAAGGTCATGTTAAACGAAACATAATTCTGGAAGCTTGGCCAGTTGGCAACAAAATGAAAATGAATATGTAACGCCCTCTGGTAATAATTCTGAGTAAGCCTAATAGCATTTTTATTTAATAATTCTGAGTAAGCCTAATAACATTTTTATTCAAGAGGTTTATGGATTTTAAATAATTTTCAGAATAAATCGATATAGAATATTTTTTGGTTTAGATTCACATGGGACTAGACTTAGCAAAAAGTTTGGTCGCGGAATTTACACAAACATTACGAATTATACTGACAGAGAAGGGAGTGAATGGTGTTGGCTCTGATAAAATGGTGATAATTTGGTTATATATTTTTTTTAATAACAACTGGGCTGGTATTTGACCACCATCGTGCTTAACCTCGTTCGCCTAAGAAATGTATCAGCAAAGCGCTAGGTACGGACCGTTGGAATGTCAACGACGTACTACAATACTAAATGTCAATTTGATTTAAAATCTGAGTTTTATGTAAGCAAAGCCCAACTATGTATATGGTGAGTATTGACTTGAGTAATAAGTGCCCTCAACATTCGGTCATAATATAATGCGGTGAGATCGGGTTTCATTCTGTCAGGAACGAGTAACATATCTGTCTTGAAACATTTCTGCCATTATAGTTTAATATGTAATAAGTTAAACATTAAGTAACATTATAGTTTATTTAGTTTTAATTTTAGCCGATGAACCAAAAGCAGGAACATGCATGGTGGAAGCTAAATACGGGTACAATTCGGAACTCTGGAGTTAAAAAAAAATCCGAGGTAAGCCATCCTAAGTTTCTACGCGCACTCATAAAATGAACTTCCACGGTTCTATAGTTGTTTTATTTCAATATATTTACATGGTCGTTCAAGATTATCCTTTAAACTTCCAGAGAGCAAGCTGCAGTTCTGAATCTATGAAGGTAAAGATCTTGAGTTTGAGAAGAGCGTCAGATCATACAGTCTTCATCAAATGGAAACAACCTCGAGATATGACCAATGTTGAAGGTTATGAAGTGAGTTGTACAAATGACCTCTCGTCAATCTAATTTCATTTGCATCGAAGTTATTTTGCAGATGGATGAACGCTTAGTCAGCAGCATTTCAAGTTATTTAATTTTTCAAGTTGTTATTCATATATGCCAGAATGCCAGTATTTTTCATTCTCTCTTGTTCCTTTCTGCCATTGACTTCACCTCTTGAGACCTGTGTATAGCTTTAACTTTTTGCAGGTGCTTGTAGACGGGCGAGCAGTGCAGACCATTTTATGTCCATCTCGGTGCATGGCCGTCGTAAGTTCCTTGCCTGACCTGGAGCGGGTGCTGATAACTATTCGGACCATAGTAGACTCGACGAAGTACCGCGATCATACTCCCTCCGCCAACATCGTTTATCAACCACGCAACTCATAGAACAATAAAATATTAATATTGTTTTCTTTCCGTGTTCGTTATTTGTAGTAGTTACATAGAACTTAAATTATTTTAAACCTCTTATTTTGGTACGGTCGCAATGCGACAGATTTGCAATAGCCGTCAAGTGTGTAATGTCGCAGTCGACGGAAACAGACTTTTCTGAAGAATTTATTTAAACACCCTATTTTACACTTGATTAAATGTAAAATAGGGTGTTTAAATAGATGGCAAATTATTGACTTTCTAAATAAGTCATTAGTTTGTCTTCATCTATTGTGGTTCTTGAGAAACATGGAAAAGAAGTGGCGATAGGTATGCCGGAAAAATTACCTCTGTAACCTGATACACACTTGACGCATTCAATATCTGTAGCAGGATTCGAACCTGGGATTCTCAGAGTAGTGGTACTCAAGTGGTACTAATGAACTAGACAGCATTCAAGCCCAGGCATTCAAAAGAAAAAAATAACCATAAATATTTTTTGACAATTTGACGTAAGCCTTCTTGACTCCGTCATTAATCATTATAAATTATAAATTCACGCAAAGGATGGATTGTAAATTGATGTAACAAAAAATTTACTGTGAAATAATATGAATTGAGCCAAAATGAACAGAAATCAACGCAGGCTTGGTAGGCAGCACCAAAATCGGTACGAAGAAAAGAAATATACCGAAATAGAGAAAGTGTTGCCTCCAAAGAATAGGAGGGATTCGTCCAATCCGTCCAAACTACAGAAGTTTACGACCAACAAATGTTGCTACGTGACACCCATTCGCAAGGATTTTGGCCAAAGCACTGAACCCGCCAAACCATCTGATACGGTAATCATTTTTAAATATTTGCGGCATTCACCACATCATCATCTAGCTAACCCAATCACAGCAATGGGCTAGTAGAACCCATGGCTATAATCGTCATCGTCATTGAAATGTCCCCACTGCTGGGATACTGACCTTCATTATGGATGGATAACGAGAATGGGCCATGAGGTCATGACTCACCACAAGGTTCAATGCGGATTGGTGGGTTTTAGCGACTGAAAATACAGGACAGGGACCAACGGCTTAACGTGCCTTCCGAAGCACGGAGGAGCTCGAGATAGTAAATTTTAGATCAACCATCCTGTAACCGATCTTCGCGAAAGTTAACTGCGCCACTGAGCTCCTTATTATTCTCAAAACGGATTATTACATATAAAACTGATAATTGAAAAATTATAATATTAATAATTTCATACAAACAAAATTGTCTAGCCCACGTTAAGTTTCATTAAGAACTTGTGTTATGGATACTAGATAACGGATAAACATACTTATATACTTTTTTGTAAATACATATACATAATATACGCATTAAACACCCAGACTAAGACAAATAGACATGTTCATGCACACAAATATTTGTCTTGTCCGGGGATCGAACCCAGGACCTCTGGCGCAGAACGCAGGCTTGTACCCCTGCGCCAAACAGGTCATCAAAAAATTAAATCATCAAATAATCTTTTCTAGTGTCAAAATGTTCTCAAAACGCAATTTGGATTCGATCCCCTTATGTCAGAAACGCTAAGACAACTGAGGGAATTGAGGAAGGTGCTCTGTAACGATATAGCTAAGGTTGAGAACAGTGCGCAGTGCGCTGAAAAGTCCAATTCCGATATTGTTGCACTCGATGGCACTAGATGGCAACCCGTAGACAATGCTGCGGATATTGATAAGTATCTCGCTCAAGAAAAAGGTAATATTTGAAAGTTGATTAATTAATAATAATAAAATACATAAGTCAAGGAAATCAAAAATATATAGTAGAAACAAGACAAAAGGGCGACTATTTCAGGCAACGTTGAGTAGTAAAGTTTTATGGGATGAGAATTTAGATAGGAAATACGAATGTATAAATAATAATAAAATATTTCAACCCAGGATGATGTTATCTCTTGTTCAACATAAGATGACAATGAAATATATGCATAGTTAAGGTTCGAATCAAAGGTCTTGACAGATGAACCATTAATGACCATTAATGGCAATTGGTCGTAATAGATAGCAAGCCCGTTCCATTAATTGAGCTGATTGATAATGAGAAGATTTTTATTTATATAAACTCTTGTAATTTATTAATGATGCATTTTGCAGAAATACGACCATCTCTGTTCCTGCCGAAAGACGTTCATATTTCAGAAACGCCCCGAATAAAAATCATTGCAAAAAAGTTCTCTAAAATGAAGAAAAATAATATTGAACTGAGGAAGGTCGATGAAAAAGTGGCTTGTGTTGAATATGACGTATTTATTGGTGCCGAAGTTAAACCTAAGGAGAAATTGAGGGCATTTTTCTCTATTAAACCTGGTTATGGGAAAAATGGTAGTAGAAAAGGTACGGACACATTGATTTTGAATAAGAAAACCGAACTTTTTGTTTCAGGTTGCAAGTAGTAGCTTGATGAAAAAGGCGGCAGATCGTGACTTGTGGCGCTTCTTGGGGGAGGCTTACGTCCAGCAGTGGACTGCAATAGGCTGAATGATTATAATGATGAATCATATGAACTAAATTTAATTGAAGATGATTGTTTTCTTTCAGGGTTAAATTCACAAGTGCCTTCAGTCATAAAGAAAAAGTTCAACCTTCCAGACGAAGAGCTGAGTAAATTCAATGAGAAAGAGATAGAAATCATAGATGACGAAATAGAAGAGAATAGATCCTATTTGGACGATCTTAAGACAGTATTGATAAGGAGCCAAGCCATAAGCGCAAAAAAGAACAAAGATACTCTGGACGTTATGTCGTTGTACAAAATGGCTAAAAGGTCGTCTCCTCCTTTAGATGACGGGTTTTCGGGTGTAAATTTTTTGTCGAAGGCGGAGTTGCAAGAGATAAAGGAATTGATCGTACAGAAATGCGCTTCAAGCGTTCATGGGATAAACAGGAGGACTTTGAAGGATTCTGGAGTAAAGCCAGAACACATGGGAGCTATATCGCAGAGCATCGTGGCTGAGCTGTGGAGGGGAGGAGAAAGCACGCTCGCTAAATAAATTGTTTGTCTTCTATTTTGGTTCAATATTTTAAGACGCTATACGGAAAAAGTACGTATTTCTTGTTATAAGCTATAGGGCGGTTAGAGATGTTACAAATCGGGTAATAAGATATACTAGGGCGGTTACAACCCGATACTCGGGTTCGTCGATCGACGAAAAATTCCAAATTATGCGAAAATCTTTAATTGCAGTTTGTGATCATCACGTTTAACATTTTGTATATTTTATAGTTTTCGGAACAAATAGACTCGAGTACCTTTAATTTGATACCTTACTCGGCCGCGTACTACGCGCCAAAGTCCCTATCGAGTCGTCACAAATTTTGCGAACCTGAATTAAGTATATAGATATTTCTTCATACCTTTATCTAGATTTGTAAGTTTCACAAACACGATTTAATAATTTTGCTTCAACACTTTTTTTACTCGATAATACCCCTAAAAATACGAATATTCAAGATTATTCTCGAATGGAGTTACTTATACTAATGAAAATTGGTTTATTTAGTGGAAACCAATAATATTTAGGGTCGTGTACTTTCATTTCTCTTTAATTTAATTTAGTTATTTACTACGAAGCGATTTCGTCTATCGCCTAATCTGCAAATTCGGTCTCGCTCCCACGCGCGTCGTTTGGTCATTGCCATCTCGCTTCGCTTCAGTCGTATAGCGCCTTAAGCAACCACGTATCTTGTTTTAGTGTGCGGCTTACTTGGCCTGCCTGTCTCTCTTTTTATTACACACGTGTTTTCTTTAGTTATTGAGCTCATTTTGGTGGTTACTAAAATAAAATGAAAAACTTACTTGTTTATCTTTCCCCTTCTTCTTCTTCTTCTTTAGACTTCTTTCTTGAGTGAAATCCGTAATAGTTTACAAGAGACTCGAAATAACCACTAAAAGTTACTGCATTTTAAATCTCTTAAGAGGTTATAAGAATTAAAATATATAATTTAAATTCTCAAGTTAAAAAAGAAAGACAGATAAAGAGTTAAAATTTGAGTTTTATTGAACTTGAAATAAAATATAAAAAAATAGTAACAACCTTTACGTAATATGGCAAATACAGTATATATTTACATCGATTTTAAATAAATAAGAGTAATAAAATTGTATTATATCTACTTTGGTTTTTTAGCAGGGTCAATGCCGAGTTTCTTCATTTCTACAGCCATTTCGAATAAGTAGTCGTAACATTCGGTCCTGGAACAATAAAAGAAGCATTTTAAATTCTGGAACTATGTGTGTAAACGAACTATGTTGTGATGTGACTTACATAAATCTCGGAAAATAAATATTACATGGGTAACATTGATTAGATTATTGCCTTATGGAAATCAGGGTCAACCAAGCAAAACAATTATTATTACACACAATACGAACAAATTTGCCATCATACTCTAATTATAAAATGACTTGTGAAATTATAATATCACGACTTTGAGAATATCACTGCGACATGCACATAAGACTTACATGGTCGCTAACTACGAGTCCCATAAGAAGGTTCAAGGTGGAATGAAGAGAGTTATGCTCGGCGTATCCCTATGTGATCGAAACAGAAATGATCCTGATCCTGAGATGAAATGATGAGATCCGTAGTAAAACTAAAGTTACCGACATAAGATTTTAAACTTTTGCGTTCCATTATAATTATAAATTAAAACAACGGGACTAAAACCGTCACTACAAATATGCACTTACAGCTTGACGTTTCGGCTATGTTGCTATAGCCGTGGTCACAAGCTTCTGTGAAAAAAATTCTGGGGGACTTCAATGGCCATCATAAGAAATGGTTCCCTATATCAGAAGACCGACCATGCTGGGAGAGGGGCGCGGCGACTAGCTTTTACGCACGACCTCTCTCAGCTTGTTAACGGCGCTACGCAGGTGTAAGATATGTACACATACTCCGAACTGCCTGGACCCTCTGCAGACAACTGATCGAGACAGACATTCTATATCGGTATCGGCCCCTTTGGGTTCATGCTGGGTCACTGTGTGGTGAAATCTGTATTCATCTACTCCCCACGGATGCCCTAGTGGTATGAGACGAGTGTGGCGATATTAGTCGGCAGACTGAGATGAGATGCGTCACTTCTTTGCGTCTTTTCCGTGGCGGCAATGCTGCTTTTCTTCTGAGGATCCGACGAAGTACGCTGACGGTGTCGCCGAGATCATACTTCGGGGTATGGAATTCCTTACTCCGACTTTGCGTCGGGCAGCAAAGCTCGCCCCTGGTTCAATACTGACTGCCACAGCGCCGAAGCGCAGAAAGAGTCAGCTTTCTTAGCTCGGCCTGATACTCGAGCGCACAAATCATCGAATACTCAATCCCTGAAGAAAGCGTATAACCGAGCTGCCAAGTCCAGTAAGCGAATGTTGCGCTTATTTTGACCACATTGGCCGCATTGGCGCCAAACTTGCTTCCCACCCATCTGGAAGCAGAGTTTTGGTCGCTTGCCGAAGCAGCTTCCACCACTGCTAAAACCTGACGGATCGCTTGCTCATACTGCGACTGAGAAAGCACACTTGTTTGCCTGTCTTTTTGCGGAAAATTCGCATCTAGATTTTACTTGTCGGTAACAAAGTTCCACCTGGAATACCTCGTGCTGACTCCTCTATGGGAGACTTTCAGATACGCAACAAAGAGGTTCTTAAAGCTCTCCGTGCTCTAGACGTGAACAAAGCTAGTGGTCCCGACGGAATACCGGCAATTGTCCTGCGCAACTGTGCACCTGAATTGTCTCTAGTGTTAACTCGCCTGTACCGCCTCTCACTTCTTCTTCTTATCGAGTGAGGGTTAGTGGCCACCTCTGGTGTCAGAGTTTATCAAGAGTTTATAAGGCCTCTGACTTGGCTTAACGACTGTAATCAAATGACAACAGCCGGGACCGACGGTTTAACGTGCCCTGTGCCCTCCGAAGCACGGAAGCGCTCAGTTATAATGCCACTTTACGGTCACCCATCCAACACCTGACCGTGCCGAAATTTGCTTAATAAACGTGATCGAATACGATCAGTCTGTCTAGCGCGGCCATAAGCGCTTCGCCTCTCACTTGATACTGGTCAAGTACCTCAATCGTGGAAGCTTGCAAATGTGCAGCCTGTGGCCGAAAAAGGTAGTCGTGCTGACCCATCTAACTATAGGGCAATTTCCGTCACTTCCATACTCTGTAAGACTATGAAACGTGTACTCAACACCCGTCTATTGGCATACCTCGAAGATAACGTGATCAGATAAGATAACCTCCTCAGTGATCGCCAGTTTAGTTTCCGTCGTGGCAGGTCGACTGGTGATCTTCTTGGGTATGCTACCCATCTTTGGAGTGAAGCGATCGAGAGACACGGTGAAGCCCTTGCCGTATCGCACGAGATCTCCAAAGCCTTTGAAAGGGTCTGGCTGCCTCTGCTCTCTGCTCTGGTAGCCTTTGCACTTAGGTTGCTGACTTACCCCGAAATCGCCTTATCCGAGTTGTGGTAGACGGTCAATCATCCGACCTAAAAGAAATCGATGCAGGTGTTCCCCAAGGATCTGTGTTGTCTGCGATATTATTTCGTCTACATATCAACGACCTGCTGGTGTCAGATACCATTGGGTATACAGATGACACCACTATCACTATCAACTGCAAAGGCTACCAGTGATGAAATTCAGTCTTGTCGAGAGTCCCTTGTTGAGCATATAAATCTGGAACTGCAGGCCGTCTCCGATTGGGGCAACGCCAACCCTGTCAGCTTCAATGCCACTAAAATACAGGCGTGTTTATTTACTGCTAAACAGAGTCCCTTCCATCTGACTCCGTCTTTCCATGGTGTATCCTTACCGATAACAGAAAATCTGCAGCTTCTTGGCCTGAACTTGTCTTTCAACTTGAACTTTGGCGAGTACATCGATTTCATTGCGTTTCAAGTGTGCTGCAAAGAAACTGGGCGTCCTTTCCAAGGCTAGACGATTGCTGATACATTTTTTATTCGAACCGCTAAGGAATGGAATGAGCTGCCTGCTCGTGTGTTGCCTGATTCCTACAACCTTGGCCTCTTCAAGGCGAGAGTGAATAGGCATTACCTGGGCAAGCATGCGACACCTTATACCACATCCTGTTTGTTAACCCTTCGACTGTCGGAACTGGAATGGAATCCCGACAGACGAGAGGTTAAGCACGATGGTGGTCAAACGCCAGCCATTATTATTAAAAAAGAAAAAAAAAATGATAACCCCCGATTCCTACAACCCTGGTCTCTTCAAGGCGAGAGTGAATAGGCATTTCCTGGGCAATTATGTAACATCTTAGGCCACATCCTATTTCCAAACAAGATGATGGTAAAATACTTGCCAAGTATAGAATAAAGCGACTCAAGTGAAAACGTCTTAATTGTTCAAAGTTGCGTTTTTTACTCCTCTTATTGTTAAAAGTACATTATGATATATGAGGCGAGGTGCACACACTACAGGCTGATGAAGATGGACTTACATGGTCTTGGCCTGCTGCCAAGTATCTCCCCACACGTAGACGCCGTGGCGCCGCACCAGTACCGCGCTGGCGCCCGGATACTTGTCCAGCGCATTGCCCAGGCTGCCCGCCAGGTCTTTCTCGAATGGAGTGTTGTCTATTATGGGTACCACTAGTTTCTCGTCGTAGCGGAGGTAACGGCCGAGCTTCGCGTCATAAATGCCCTGAAAAAAACAATTTATCCTGTTCCACTTATGTGTGGTAAATTTATCGATGACTACAATGCGTTCGCACTGCAAAACAAAGAGAGAGCAAGAGAACATATTGTAAACATAAAATATGCAACCGTTGAGAGAATGCATCATTTAACAGTTCCTGAAGTGTCTTTGGACATCGCAGACCGCATTATAATATACAACAAAATATTTTTTTGTAAGTAAATGTTTTTACAGTGCGAATGCACGGTTATAGAACAAAACAAGTGTGGGAGTAGCAAAATGTAGAGGGACTTCGAAAGAATTACTAAGTCTAAGTCCTCGAGTCGTTGATCATCAATCTAAACAGATAAGTTAAATTAGCCACTATCAAAGCTATCATAAAGAAAAAACACTACTGTGCTACTCCCACATCTGTTTTATTCTATAACCGTGCGTTCGCACTGTAAAAACATTTACTTACATCTCACCTTTATCATTTCCTGATGCGTGATAACGAACTCGTCGTGGTTCAGCAGCGTGCATCGCACGGCGTGCGGCGAGTGCGTGTGAATGACGGCGCCCGCGCCTCGCTCTTGGTACGCCAGCATGAACAAAGGCGTGCACTGGCTCTTCTTCAACCTGAATTAGGATTTATGCTGCAGGTAAAAAAGGCTGGTATTCAGTAACTTTGCATTAAATATGGAGCCCGCGCTGCACTCCTGGTAAAGTATGAATAGCGGTGTGCACTGACTCCTTTTCAACCTGAATTAGGGCATGCTGTAGGTAAAAGAGACGGCAAAACTGTACTTTAAAGTCCCAATAGTAAAAATTTCGCAATTTTTGTTGAAGAGATCTGCTGTGAATTTTAAAAGTATTTTATTTGTATCCTATAGCTCCCAGAGCCCTGTAGGTGGTAGTTCATGGTCTCTTCTCCTTATCCATCCATAAGGAAGGCCAGTGCCCAGCAGTGGAGAAATTAAAATGGCTGATGACAAAAGCAGGCTGTATCTTGTAGCTTTGGTATGCTTGTTAAGAGATAACTAATTTCATTATTTATTGACATGGAGCACAACCTAAATGATATAAAACCATATGCAGGCAATGTCGTGGTCGTCGCAATTTACTAATAATT
Source organism: Chrysoteuchia culmella (assembly GCA_910589605.1). NCBI lineage: Eukaryota > Metazoa > Arthropoda > Insecta > Lepidoptera > Crambidae > Chrysoteuchia > Chrysoteuchia culmella. The sequence goes on from OU342653.1 coordinate 19,306,674, forward strand.
ACGAGGGTGGATTGAAAAGTAGTCGGCCTAACCAAGAAAATAAACACATACTAAATCAAATATATTTTTATTTTTCTACATAATCACCATCAACTTCAATGCACTTTTGCCACCTTACCTTCAAAGCATTTAGACCGTTGAAAAAAAATGATTCTTACTTAGAGTCAAAATATGCGTCTACTGCTGCTTTGACCTCGTCGTTTGTCGAAAATCTTTGACCTCCCAAGTGCTTTTTTAGGTTAGGGATCAGAAAAAAGTCTGATGGTGTCAGATCAGGTGAATAAGGCGGATGCGGTAACAGTTCAAAGCCACAGTTGTGGAGTTCAGCTGACGACGACGAACACGAGCGTAATCTTGATGAAACAGTACTTTTCTTCTGAGTATTCCTGGACGTTTTTCTTTTATTTCCTCTCGTAAATGACGTAGTAAGGTGCAGTAGTAATCAGAGTTTATGGTGTTACCCCTTTCAAGATAATCGACCATAATCACACCCTTCGAGTCCCAGAATACTGAAGCCTTCACCTTATTTGCCGACAAAATCGCCTTAGATTTTTAACGGGTGGTGAACCAGGTCTTCTCCACTGTTTTGATTGTTATTTTGTTTCTGGTGTACAGTAATGAACCCATGTTTCGTCCATTGTAACAAAACGATTAAAAAAATCATCTTCATCGGCTTCAAATAACTCCAAACAGTCGCGTGCAATAGTCAATCGCATATTTTTTTGTTCAACTGAAAGCAGTCGCGGAATCCACCTCGCAGACACCTTGTGGAAACCCAACACGTTGACTATGTTGTTTTGAGTTCGTTCATAAAAGTTGCCTATAGTCTCGGCTATCTCTCTAATTTTTAATCTGCGGTCTCCCATAATTAAATCAAGTATTTTTTAATATTTTCGTCAGTAGTGGACGTCGAAGGCTTCCCAGAGCGGGGTTCGCCTTTCACACTCTCTCTACCACGCTTGTATTCTGATATCCATTTTTTGACGGATGTATATGACAGAACGGAATCCCCTAATGTACTGACCATATCATCATGGATGGCTTTTGATGACAGCCTCTTCTTATGGAGGTACTTAATGACGGCACGCTGCTCGATTTCCTCCATTTGCTGAGATTATGTCCGATTGCTTTGTTAATAAATTTATAAAATCACAACTAAGTATAGCACACCTTTCAAACTTCACACAATTAACTAGTCTGAACTGAACTAAACAATGTGGGTAGAGTTGATTTTTAGAATTAAATGGATCTGTGTTAGGCCGACTACTTTTCAATCCACCCTCGTACTTAAAAAATATCACTGTCCTTCATTATAAGTTTATCGGTTTTTATCATTTACTAGCGGCCCCCCGCGGTTTCACCCGCGTGGTTCCTGTTACCGTGAGAATATCGGGATAAAAAGTAACCCATGTTTTAATCCAGGCTATATTCTATCTGTGTGCAAAATTTCATCCAAATTGGTTCAGCAGTTTTTGCGTGAAAGAGTAACAATAAAAAAAACCGTCATAATTTCGCATTTATAATATTAGTAGGATTTCATCAGATTTATGATAGTGGATGGAAGTTAAAGACATGTGAAACTTACCTCTTCTCTGGAGGAGGCAATTCCAAGTCATCACCATCTATAGTCTGAACGAATAAATCATCAAACTTCATTCTTTCCTTCTGCACTCCGGATGGAGCAATGTAGATTTTGTCACTGTCAATACAATTTTAAAATAATATTTAATTAAGTCATTCATTACTTAGAAAAATAATTAACAAAATTAACATGTCTCCCATGTTCTCAGGCAGGCCGTTTTATCATAATATAAGCTAGCATTGCAAATAATAATCAATAATCATAAATTGCTTTTGGCAATATGGCCGCCGATTGTTCTCCCTTTTTATGTTTCATTATAATTTACCACTGTGTAATAAAGAATATTTTATCTTTATCTTAACTCAGATGTGAAGGGTTGGACTAAGGCAAACTAAAGGCTTCCTAATACAAATACAGGGCTATACAAGTCCAGCACACCGGAGATGTTCTGCCTCTCCGCCCTTACAGGCTGGGGCTGCTCTCCCTCCACGCCTCTGTGCTTGTATATATACTCTCGCTAGGGGTAGAGCAGACTAGTACCACATGGAGTCTGATTTAGAAAATGAGCATGATGTTTTTCTTACACATCATTTTTACCAGAAAAGGTTCATTTAACGTTGCTCTGATTACTTTTTACGTATCATTTTCCTTTTTTTCTCATTATTTGCATATTATTTCATTCAAAAATTAAATAGTAAAATAAAAATATGTAGATACCTCTCTTGCAACCAAAATCAATATCGGGGGTTTCAGTAAAACCCATTGAGCCCTCCCATGGTATCAGTTTTCCCAGAACCAGGGTACTACATAAACATACCCATCCTTGATTGAGATTCCACCTCCGGTGCCCGTTACCCATCCCAAATGATAGAACTGTTTGCACAGTTCTGGAATAAGATTCCGGGGGTGTTCCTGTAATTAGTGCAATATAATAATAAGATTGTGCAAAGCAAAGATAAAGTAAATTCACTTAATAATATAAGATCAAAAGTATTTTGAGGTCAAAGTAAGGTTAGGAAGGTACAATAAAATGAATGACTGACAATTAAATGAGATTCGTCAGGTTAGGAATAAGCTAATGTATCAATACAAACTTATAAATAGACACCTAAACAATATTTAGGTAAGTATGCAAAACTTACAGGATCAAGTGTCTTAGGGTCTTCACTCATTTTGTGATAGCGAAATGATCTCGTCTCCGAAGTGTGATCACAAATTATATAGTAAGTTACAGTGTGATTGAGATATTTCTTAGTTATCTATTGTTTACATAAGTTTTATCAGAAATATTTTAATTGTTAAGATTAATAACAACAACACTCTTTCTCAGTGCTGCCAGCACGTTACTCCCGTTTCAACAAAATTTTCGGCTCTTTTTAATTAACCAGTAACTGGGCAAAAAGGCCGAAATTGTAAAAAAATACGGTTTAAAGTTGATTCGCGCACTTTACCTGCGATTGTTCAGGTTAAGCAACTTACGGAATGTTGGTCATGGGATGGGTGACCACTGAGCAGAAATTTACTATTGCATTGGGCCCGCGTGGGTCATGGCCCTTTTTCCTTATACATCCAAGGCCAGTGCCCTAACAGTGGGGCCATTAAAAATGGCTGATGTCGATGAGACGCGCAGTGGTTCAAGTGCTCGTCCTACGATTGTTGAGGTTAAGCGCAACTTTTTCAATGGTCCAAAAATTTATAAAGCTCCTCCGTACTTTAGGTGCGTTAAGCCGTTGGTCCGGGCTGCATTTGCAGTCATTTAAACCTCACATTGGGCCCGCATGGTGGGTCATGGCCCATTTCATTATCCATCCATAGGGAATGCCATTACCCCACCCAGCAGTGGAGACATCAAAAATTGCTGATGATAGACGAAGGTGAAAAAAATAAAAATACACATCGCCCCACTAAATGATTGTGGACCATTATCTGAATAACAATAATAAAATTGGCAAAATGGGCCCCAATGTTTCTTATTATGTAGACCTTTATTATACTTGGGAAGCTTTGTGCATAGTTGCATACATTTGAGACTACAAAATGTATCATGTTATGTATTACGCATACCTATGCTTCGCAGTTTCTCCTTTGATTTGAAGAACACAGAATTGCTTTCCAATGGAAAGGCCGAAAATAGGCCGATGGCTGTTAAAGGCCGACATAGTTTCTGAAAGGCTAATAATTAGCCCCCCGGGGCCGATCTGGCAACACTGCTCTTTCTTTTTTTTTTGGTTTCGGGTTTTACCGGCCCGGAGGCTATATAATAAAATTGTCTAATTTTAAATCAATCGCAATCCCTTTAATTCGTTATTTGAAAGTTATTTAGGCCACAGGTAACTATTTGACATTTGAAAGGGATTGTGATCGGGACGCGTTTTAAAAGGTATGGAATAACCGAAATTAAACTGTCTAAGCAATATGACAGACGAAAATATCATAATCACAATACCTCTGAAAGGGATTGTGATAGATTTAAAATTAGACAATTAGGGGGCCGGTCTTATGAGATGTGCCGAGTCAGACTGACTCTACTGACTCGAATGCCTAGCAGGTACTATACTGTATTCGGATCCACAATACTCAAATACAGGTTTCGATTAGTTACGGTATTCGAATCCTAAGTCGTGAAGGTACTTTCATAATACCAACCTTCTAACTTCACGCGTACAATCGAATTATGAATGCCACCTACTCCACATAGAGAGCATTGTTAAGTTAGTCACGCACGACGCGAGAAGTGTTGATGGCAAGTGATGTAATAATAAATAAGTAATGTAACGTAACATGGTTGCAGCTCGATTCTCGCGCCTTCGTCATTTTAATATCCTTAATTTCTTTATTAAAAATGTAAGTAAAATCTCTACTATTGTCAAAATCCTTAAGTTTCAATTATCTTTGAAAATCCTACAATGTCGAAGATTGCTTTCAGTGAGCTTCTAACACAGATTATTGACTCCAAAAAGTCTAATTCGAGTTGTCGAAGGCACGAGAATTGCCCCCCCTGGTTCGAATAGAATGTGTTCATGATTCGTACCTACCATGACGGGATTAATGAATGAGTTGTCAAAGTTTAAGTAGGTAATCATTTGTTTCTTGAAAGTTATCATTATAATCTGTCGAACTGTTGGTTTGGGGAATGTAGTGTTATCTAAGTGTTATTGTTTTTAGCCAGTGACTTTGGGATAGGATAGGATGACTCCGAAGAAAAACTTAAAAAAAATATTATTTATTTAAATGACTAGCGGCTGCTCGCGGTTTCACCCGCGTGGTTCCCGTTCCCGTGGAAATTTTGGGATAAAAAGTCCTATGCCATATGATCCTATGTTCATAAGCAGGCTATCTACTATCTCGCTGCCCTATTATTGCTCTGTACCAATTCCACTCACCTTAGTTTCGAGTTATAGACATTCAAAGTTTTGAAAAATCATACATCCTAAATGGGCGGTCGAGGGGACACGTTGTTACGATGCACTAGTACATGCACAACGTAACTCGTCGACTATTTTACCATCAGTCCAAATGGTAATCTGACGCTGGTCTCAGGGGTGAGCGCAAGTCGTGAAGATCCTTTAGACAAGCCTGATTGTTTACCTGCACGTGGTTGCCGCCTGCTTTTGATCTGATTCCCTCTGAAACAGACATAACCAAAACAATCAAATTTATAACGTCTCCTATCCTTTTCTCCAAATCCCATCTCTCCCCATGACCGTACTTCTCTTGTCCGGTCATCATCTCTGCCGGCACGGTGAGGGGCGAACCGGTGGAGTATTAGCTCCTCCTGCACTAGGACCTGTGCAGTCGATCGCCGTAAGGGGGGATGAAGGGGGTTGAGTGAAGCAAGGTCGGCGGTAGTACCTTCGCGACACAACACGCCCTCTTTGGTCTGGATTTCTCCCGAAACGGTAGCCTCTCTGGGTAGCGCCAGAGGGGAAACGGTCTTGCGACTCGTCAGAGGGTCACTGCGAGGTGGGGGTGGCTCCGGATCCTGGCTTGCAAAACCGGAGGGTTAGGGCCATGCTGAAGGGATGAGACCGGGTGGACCAACTGGGGTGCTGCTTTTGAACCGGCAACCCAGCCAACCGGGTTCGAGTCCCCGATGTCGCGCCTGATCACTAACTTCCCTCACCTATACCCGGTTAGAAGTCCTAGTACACCTGTCTCGTTGAGTTTCTCCGAATAGGGTACTCCCAGATGTGCGGGCTCCATGGAGGGTGGGAAGCTAACCGGATGAAGTATACAAACAAAATACTTCAATATGGACCATGAAAAGTTCAATACCGTACCATCAGTTACTAAGGTACACACCGACGAGAAGACCAAGCAATTGGACATCACGTCGGGTACCACTAACAAGCCTACCTCAGGGCAACCTGAGGTAGCACCAACGCAAGCGGGCCGAATCGCTCAACTGGTATGCCCCACGCCTACACGCAACGTAGAAGAGATTGCCCTCAACATCAGCCACAATTGGACGCTGGTTGGCAAGCCGAAGCCTGGGACTAGAAGCGGACCCCTTGAAAAGGGGGGAAACTCTACCCAGGCTCCGGATGGTCAACAGAGAACGAGGCGGATGATGGAGAGGGATAGGATGCGGAGGAAGAAGCAGCGGGCAAAGGAAGCCCTTGCAGCTGCTTCCAAATCTAGCGCCGATCTGTCTTCCGGGGGCACGACCTCGGTGACACCTAAGGAGACTGAGAACGAAACACGGGGAAACCCGCAATCGCCCTCGACTTCCCAGGTGACAACCGGCGTAAACCTGGAAGACGCATCGAAGGCACATGGGATGGCGAAAGACGCGAAACAGGATAAACATCGTGAGCGCTGAGCGAGGCCAAGGGTAAGTGACGGGGCAACCCGCCTCCCCCAAAGCCACCCAAGCGCCCCCCGGGTCCGAATCAGGATGGGAGCCAAGCACGTACGCAGCCGGGCGCCAACGCTGAACGGAAGCCTAAGGCCAAAAGGGCTCGCCTTGACGAGACTATATCTCCAAGAGGCGACTCCAAGAAGCTGAAGGCAGCACCGAACAGCGGTATGATGACCGGCTCATCCTATGCCAGTATCGCGGCCGGAACCAAGGACATCGGTTTCGCTGTGACATCCCCCTTGAGATACGTCTCCACGGAGGCGGCGAAGCGAATCGAGAATGGTTTGGTTCAGGCCGTGTGCAAGGATGCGCGGGGTATGTTAGCGGGCATCAGAAACAGGGGAAAAGAGCCTATCTCCTTCTGTGGTAGGCCAATTTACCGCGACGGATGCCTCTACTGGTAGCAACCAATCAATCCACCGTCGAGTTCGTTAAACAGTGCGCGAAAGACCAGACCCTGCCGGTCGTAGGCAAACTCGTTGTCCTGCGCGCGTTGGTTCGCTCTGCCCATGGTTTGGGACCAGGAAGACGGCTTTATAGGCACCCTGCTGTCCTATTCTAACACGGATTTGCAGCCCGATCGTTGGGTCCTTACAGGGGTGAACAGACAGCAGAAGAACACATTTGTGTACGTGTCGGTGCCGGAGGACCTAATCCCCTCAATAATGGCGAGGAGGCGCCGACTCGGTTTCTTGGTCGGGGTGGTGTACCTCTTATTCAGGAACGCCAAAGGGAGATACCTCGTCACTCCACCTACGAGCGAGGAACTAAGGGAGTCCCCCGGCACCGACACGTGCACCGCATCCACATCTACACCGGCACCTAGCACATCACAAACACCGGCACCCACTACATCAACATTTACACCCGCACCCACCCCTGGGACTTCTTCGGGTACAGACACCGCCCCACTCATAGTGGTGGACCTCTCTGGTCCATCCTTGGATGAAGCCTCACCAGGCACCGAGGATTTACTTCTGGAGCTGGGCGGTATGGGTCTAGAGGACGACATCGGTGATGTTGACGCCCTCCTCTAAGACCCTAATTTTACAATCAAACCTCCAGCACACCATCACCGCAACGGCTCAACTTCGACGCTGGCAGGAGGTAAACAACACAGCGGTCGCCCTGGTCCAGGAGTCGTGGATCAGAGATGGCACCGTCCGAGGACTCTCCAGTATTGGAGGTAAGCTCGTACATGCCGCCTTGGGTGACGTAAGATCCTGTATATACTTATCAAAAAACATAGATGCGCAACCTCTAACTTTTGTTCGAGAGACCTTTGCACAATAACTTTAACACTCAAGGAGGATAATATCAACCGAGAGCTAGTGATTGCTTCAGCCTACATGCCGGATGATGAAAGAGCACCACCGGCGGAAGTAGAGGATGTGAGGATGTGTATCCAGATACTGCAGAGACAACAACTTTGAGCTGATCATCTCGGCAGACTCCAACGCCCACCACGCGGTGTGGGGAATGGAGAAATGCAATAACAGAGTTAACCAACTTATTGAATTCCTTCTTACTACAAACCTGGACATAATAAACGAAGGAAATAAACCTTCGTGACCAAAAGGTTCAGTACCATAATATACCTAACACTCGCCACGCCAGCAGCAGCAGCAGCGATAACAGACTGGCACGTCTCCGATGAGGCATCGTGCTCAGATCACAGATGGGTACGTTACAACCTGCAGCTGCCAACTCTCACATCGGCCCCGAGAAGGTACCCTAGGAAAACAAACAAACAGTATAGCACCCTCCTGGCAGAGAAACTTGATACTCAACTGGACAGGTGCGATTTGTCAACAACCATACAGCTAGAAACACAGGTAGCTAAATTTACGAACACTCTAACTCTTTGCTACGAAGAGGCGTGCCCTCTTACAACTCCGGCGCCCGACGGTACGAAAGGAAACCACTGGTGGGGACCTGAGCTTGAACGGCAGCGGGAACTGGTAAGGAAAAGATTGAACAGAGCAATGAATACTTGCAATGATGTAGACTGGGACAGATACAAAGCTGCGAAAGCCGATTATAAAAAGAATATCAGATACTGGAGGTCGTCCTCTTGGAGGAAATTTAGCAGCGATATCACCTTTACAAAACAGGCCACTCTATTTGCCTGTGCTAAATGTGTTGACGGCTCAGGGACCTGGCACACGGGGCAACCTGCGTAAACCTGACGGTAATATGTCCTGTAGCCGTGATGAAGCGATCACAATTCTTTTAGCTACTCACTTTCCGGATTGTCTCCCGGTAGAACAAGCAGAGTGGCGACACGATCCAAAGCCGATAGTTGTAGCCAACTGGCGCTTGGCCGAAAAGGTCATTACACCGGATAAGGTAAGATGTGCTTTGAAAAGATTCTTGCCGTTTAAGACAGCAGGAATAGATGGCATCTTTCCAGCTCTCCTACAATGGGGAGGTGAAGCAGTCGTTAACAACCTCACACAGTTACTACGCGCGTGCCTAGCAAATGGGTACATACCACACTTGTGGAGGGAAGTTAAGGTAGTGTTTATACCAAAACCAGGGAAATCCGACTACACGAACCCGAAAGCTTTCCGACCAATCAGCTTATCTTCATTTCTTCTAAAGACAATGGAGAGGCTTTGCGAATGACACATACGGAGTGGAGCATTAACCAAAACCCCACTTCACAGACATCAACATGCTTACAGCCCTGGTAAATCTACAGAAATCTACAAATCTGCACTCCATCAACTAGTCGGTAACATAGAGGTAGCTACTCAAAACAAACTTATCTGCCTTGGGGCCTTTATCGATATAGAAGGTGCTTTCGATAAGACCACCTTTACTAGCATTGAGACCTCTCTCAGGAAGCGAGGGGTGGAAGGTCAGATTTTAAACTGGATAGTCAACATGTTACGTAGTAGAACTGTACAGGTGGACGGAGAGGGTAGTCAAAAGGCCTTTGTTGCAAGGGGATGTCCACAGGGCGGTGTGCTTTCCCCCATTCTGTGGAATCTAGTTGTTGACGACCTGATTGCACACCTAAACTCGAATTATTTCTACACTATAGGATATTCTGACGATATCACCATACTCACTTTTGGTAGACAGGCCAGTATAACCTGCGAAACAATGCTGCTCTGAAAAAGGTGGAGAAATGGTGTAAAGAACACGACTTGACGGTTAATCCGACGAAGACAGAACTGGTAATGTTTACTAACAAACACCAAGTGGGCGATCATCGCCTGCCGAAACTCTTTAACGTGACTCTGCAACTGTCTAAAGAGGTAAAATACCTAGGAATAATCCTTGACAGCAAACTCAACTGGAACAGTCACATCGAACACAAGACCAAGTCTGCGAGTGTCATTCTCTGGCAATGTCGCAAGATGGTAGGTAAACGCTGGGGTCTCTCACCTAAACTGTTCCTATGGTTGTGGAGCGTAGTAATAGAACCCCTGTTAAGCTACGGCTCGCTGGTCTGGTGGCCAAAAGCTATCTAAGCCAATGGAGCGAAGAAACTGCAAGGACTCCAACGACATGCCTGCTATGCCTTAACAGGCTGTATGAGCACTGCTCCGACAGCTTTACTTGAGGTAATGCTTAACATTAAACCATTACATCTCCACATCCAGCAGGACGCTGCTAAAACAGCGTTAAGACTCAAGCATCTGGGTACACTAACCCATGAAAAAAAGGTAAGGCATCTTAACGGCTTACTGGAGGAATGGCTCAACACACCCTTAATTAATGCAGTGAGTGATAAAATTAAGCCATCCTTCATCTTTGACAAGAAATACAGGATACACCTGGAAGATGATCTTAACTCCAGACAGCAGCACAAGGCTCTTCTGATATTCACCGACGGATCCAAGACGACGTCAGGAGTGGGCTCAGGGGTGTTTTCAGAGGACCTTAACATACAAATTGTCGCTCCACTAAGCCCATACAATACTGTCTTTCAAGCGGAATGCATCGGCTTCACACTGGCAGCACAGGCAATTATATCCAGAGAGGTAACAAACTGCGATATAATCATCCTCTCCGACAGAAAATCGGTACTACAAGCTCTGAACGGCAGTCGCAGCACGTCGAGCCTAATACTAGAATGTTACAACACTCTCAATAAAATAGGTGTTTCTAACAATCTCATAGTGCAGTGGATTAAAGGCCACAGTGACTCACGAGGTAATGATAAAGCAGACGAGTTAGCAAGGCGAGGCTCAGACTCTACTCCTCATGGACCAGAACCGTTTGCCCCTATTCCGACAAGCTGGTTTAAGTGCAGAATCCGTGAGCATACAAACGACATTCATCAAAATTACTGGAGCTCACTGGAGACATGCAGACAAGCCAAGCTAGCACTACCGCGAGTGGACGCTCGTCTCTCCAGAGCTCTCCTTAAATTTACTAGACCGATGTTACGCTTGATAACAGGGGCCATCACTGGTCATGGTAATTTTAACAAGCACCTTTTCAATTTAGGTGTCACGGACAGTCCACTATGCAGAGGCTGCATGGAGGAAGAAGAAACAGCTGCTTATGTCCTGCTGGACTGTGACGGAGTAGCCCCCTACCGGGCAAAATACCTCGGCTCACCTGGTAGTCTCCGTGAAGCCGTCTTGGATGTAAAGGCGCTGGGAACATTCCTGGTTGAGCTGGGATGGCTAGAGTGATCCGGCCTAACACCCTCCTGACGCAAAATAGGCGCATAAAGTCGTCGAGTTGCGGAAACCGCCCGTATTGCATGAAGAAGAAGAAGAATGTCGTATGATCCTATGTTCATAAGCAGACTATCTACTATCTGTGTACCAAATTTCATTCAAATCCGTTCAGTAGTTTCGGAGCCTATTCAATGCAAACAAACAAGCAATCAAATCTTTCCTTACGAGATAATTATAAGTATAAATAAGAGCAGCAAAGCGCCCTCGCTTTGCTGCTCTTATTTATGAAGGTAGAAGGGAGTTATTAAAGGAAGAGAAAAGGAGAGGAAAAATAAACCCACTTTGAGGTATGCCGCCGTAAGAAAGGTTAGCACATGTCCGATCCGAACCGTCTGCTGGCGATCACGGAGATAGTTGGAAAACCACTCTAGTGACAGCGACGAAAAATTTAGTGATCTGAGAATTGCAATCAAGATGTCGTGATCCACCATATTGAAGGCATACAAAGTTCAATTCAAAGAGTACTCGAGTCAACTGAACTATTCCATTACTCGTGCCAGTAGGTACTCGAATACCTATCCGAATCTTTTGACTCGAGTCCTAATTCGATTCTTTTTTTAACGAATACCAAAATATTCGAAAACCAAAAATAGCTGACTTACATACAGTCCGCGAGGTCTAAGCTGAGCTTTGCATTTGTGTGAGTGCACATATATAGTTTGTAGGTATCATGTAAAAAAACAAAAAAGCAACAGGTGTTGCTACTAGTACATCTATGTGTACTCACACAAATGCAAAGCTCAGCTTAGACCTCGCGGACTGTACCTGACTTTCTATGGTCTTCAGCCGGATTATTCAACACTCAACAAAACATAAATCACAGCACAGCAGACTACAGTAAAAAAAAAACGGTTTTTTTTTCTACACATGAAGGTGTAGTGTAGTGTAACCTAAGTGGTGGTTGAAGTAATTGGAATGAAACATGCTAATTTATCCCTTCACTAATAGTGTACATAAAAAAAGGAAACGAAAATTAATTAAACGATATTTATATTTTTCAAGACCTGTATGACGCGTAAATTCTAACTCTGCCCTCTGCATACGCGCGTTACAATATAAGTTTCTCCGTCTGTTTACTTTTGATAGAGTTGACCGATTTTGATGAAATATAGCCTATACGGTATCGGTAAGTTGAGATACGGACTTTAAACATATAAACAATTTTGTGGACTTAGATCAGTGGTTTTGGTGTGATACAAACACACAGACATACAGACAGACGGACAGACATTAATTCAAAAAATTATAGAAATTGGTTCTCCTGCTTATTCTGAGTCCCCCTATCTATTTTTTTTTTTGCAAATCCAAGCAATGTACAGACACGATGAACTTTGATTCTTATTTTAAGTATAGATTATCTATCTTTTTTTCTAACACTGTAGACGACACTAACACAAAAAAATAAACAAAAAAGCATTTGTGTCATACGATTTTTTTTTGAATAGAGAATCAATACGGGCTGGACTCAACTGTCGATGCAGCAGTATCGATTAATTTCAGAAGGAATAAAGGTACCTAACAAACTCAAGGAAATTTTATGTATAAAATATTGTCTTTATTTATTTCTAACTAGCTGTGCCCGCAAGTACGTTCGCGTGAGAACCAGAACATCGTTTGCAATCCTTTCCGACTAAATTGTTGGTAAGACGGTCATTTTAATCAACTTCAAAAATGGAAGAGGCTATTGAGTCGCATATATTCTTTACTTTTTAAAGAGAATACTTAACACACAATACCATTTAATTACTTACATTCTTATCATCTTATCGCCTTCAATAGAGAAGTTTATCAATTCGCCAGTACCTACGTACTTATACCTATATTTTATAATAGAAATAAAAGTAAAAGTGCATGCAAATTAGCATCTTTTTGAAGTGGTTATTTTGGTGTGATGATAATAATTATAGATAGCGCAGACGACTGATAACGGAGGACTTTTTGTCCGCGACACGTCTTTATTGTTAACCAAATAAGATTGAACTTAGATGGCGTATATCCATGAAAAGTACGCGATAGTCCTCGTTATATATTCAACTTTTGTTCTTAGTTATAAGGTCGTGTCGCGGACAAAAAGTCCTCCAGTGTCCGTCGTCTGCGCAGGCCCGTAGATAGCCGATGCCTGTGATTTAGTTTCATCAGTCATGTTTCAGTGTGGCCTTGGACGAATTAACCACTGGACGCGTAACGAGGACCGCGTTCGCCTTTACCCCTCTAGCCACTTAGTGAGCCTTTTAGTAATATGGCTTTGTCAGTATGACGCGAGATCTCGAAGTGGAACATTATCTCAAAAATGGGTAAATGCGCTGTGTTAATTTGTAAAAATCATACCAGACAATCAATTTTTTTTCTTTTAACGCGTAAGTAAGTAATTTTTCAAAAAATAAATAAAATTTGGTATGTAAACAAAATGTAATACGTCATTTCAAAAAGTAATCATTGTACATGTAAATTCTTCAAAGATATTGCAATAAGTAATTTGGTTGGGTTATATGTATTCATCATTCACTCATTCAATCAATTGTCATTTTTATGTCGTATAGAGCTTGAACCTATCGATAAACATATCGATGTATGTAAATGAACGAACGAATCCAATTTTAATGTAGGAACTATTCAAATTAATTTCAGATTTACAGCTGAACCCCAAACAAGAAGAAATTGGGTGGAAGCGGTACTCAGGGAGATAACATGGACGAGTACTCAGGTCTTAGATAACATCTAAGGTCTGATGATGGAGCCAGAAGATGGCTATAGGAACTCTGTAATTAAACGACGCAACCCTACGAACTTTGAGCTCGTTATATTTGAAATATAGCTTCAAACTTAAAAAAAAAATTTTGCTTATTTCACCCGCATGATTCCCGTTCCCTTGGTAATAACAAAAATCCTTTCTTAGTGCTCGCCAACATCGTTAAAAGAACCTGTATGCAAAATTTCAGTTTAATTGGTTTAGCCGTTTGGGCTGTGCGTTGCCTGTCAGTCAGTCACGGTATTGTTTTTTAGTATTAGACTTATGTTGTACATTATCATGGTGTGTTGTACATTAATAAATTATTAGCTGTTGCATCATAATTGATCGTTAAACATTGGTTTTTTTCTCTCTTTCGAATGCAAGGAAGGATATTCTTACAGCGTATTAAAAATATAAAAGTATCGGAGAGAGACAGTGGTCCGCAAGTCTCGGTAGCTCATTGGTTAGAGCAGTGGGCCGGATTCCCATCTGAAAATTCACTTGTGGCCGAGTTCATTTGTTCCAATATTTTTCCTGTTAAAATTTATCATAAATGGTGGTTACATTTATTATTTGTTTCTAACATAGACCTTGTTAGGTCACAGCAAGAATAAAATTAATTATATTTATGTATGTACGTAAGCTATATTATACTATTTTTTAATCTTTAATTATTTTAATTGTAAGATAAGCCTTGGTTTTTTCTTAAATATAGGTAATTTATATGCGATGTTTTGTTGATAACTTCTGGGAGTTTGTTGTTTGAAACTGTTATAGCGTATGCTGGACCATACGCTATCCAAACGCTAGTATACTATTTCTAATTTGGATTTAGGTTGTGCTAATTTTTTTACGGTGACGTAAATTTTGAGATCTTTAATAAAGTGAAAACAAGATTATATTTTTTCTTACAAATATGAATATTTCTTAAATGTAAATGGATACTAGAGTTGAAATTAAAATGTTTTAGTCTCAACTATCTTTGACAATCCTATAATGTCGATGATTATTTTCAGTAAGTTTTAGTATACTTAGATTTTTGGCTCCAAAAAAAATGTCGAATACGAGATAATATTTCGTATTCGAAATTAGACAATTAGCCTCCTGTGCGCTTCTCGAGCTGTGATATTATCACAGCTCGAGAAGCACAGGGGAGGCTACTTGTCTAATTTTAAATCTATCACAGTCCCTTTAAAATTTTCATTTAAAAGGTACATAATTATATACGAGCATCGCGCCACAACTATTTGATTGCAATCGATTATAAAATTAAACACTTATGGAGGGGTTGCTATTGTGTATGTCATATTGAAAGGTTCTGTGATGAATTAATTACCCATCTTTTGTTTTATATAAATAAGCTCGAGGGATTGAAGAAGAAGTTAATGTAAATAATGAATTATATTATTACATAAACCAAATATTCTTGTTTTTTACTCACTTAAAAAGTGTTAGTAAGTAATTTGTAAGTCCGCCTGGCTAGCGACTATCATCTTATCTAAGGCTGTTCCGGCAGATAAAGATAAGATAGCCAGTTCCTCAGTGATTGAGGATTCCGGGAGAGGCGCGCTTCCATCTTCAGCCTTATCAGTTCTTAGTATCAGGTTTCATGTATCTACCCATTTTTCACAAAAAAAAAACCCAAACACAAACGCTTTTGAAACCATATTTTATAGTTTTTTATGAATTTGAGGGATTTTTTAAATGAGATTTTCATATTATTAGATGCTTTTTATTTTTCCACGAAATAAACAATTAACTTACTAATTTCTTTTAAACACACATTAATTAAAACTCAATAGGTTCATTCATTCACTCCTAACTTATCGTGCTTTTTATTTTTCCAAGAAATAAACAATTAACTTACTAATTTCTTTAAAATACACATGATTTATTAAACTCAATAGGTTCATTCATTCATTCCTTACTTGTCGATAAAAAAAATATCGATTACTCCAAGCACTACTGTCATTATTTGACATTAGTATTCGCCCCTCACCCCCGCAAGAATTAGTTGATCGTTCCGTTCATACATTCTTCTCGGGTTTCGTGTCCAGTGGTTAATTCGTCCAAGAATGTTGCCTTCGAAATTAACAGAGTTGCTCAAGAACTAAAAGTAAAAGTGCATGCAAAGTAGCATCTTTTTGAAGTCGTTTTTTATGTTATGATGATAGTAATTAGACAGCCGATGCCTGTGATTTAGTTTCATCAATCATGTTTCAATGTGGCCTTCGAAATTAACAGAGTTGCTCAAGATTGTTATTTTTCATCACCAATATCACCCACCCCGCGACCGACCTTAGCGAAAGATACTTAACCACTATAATCCGCATAATTTCCCTTACGAAGGTATACTGCTGGTAAAATAGTATACAAGTATAGAAAAATAGGTAATACTCCACAAGAAAATCTACTGGTCGACTGGGAAGTCATACCATCATAACAATCATGATTGGACAACATGAACCCATTCTTAGCCCTTGACTATTTGCTCTATCCACAGAACGAAACATCTTTACGGGCTGGTTTTACCACCTACTAATTAGTTCTGGATAGTTTAATTAACATATTTTTTGACAGTTTGTTATATGAAATAATGTCAAATTTTATGCCACATAATAAGCTAACCATATCTTATAACTCGTTGGTGAAACCGAACCTAAATGTAATACCCATAAACAGGTCATGACGGCCATGTCAAAAATCCATTTACAAAAAATATGCCAGAGTTGGTGCCAGTGTGCTATAGTAACGTAGTCGTCGTCGTCTCAGCCACGTAACACCCACTGCTGGGTATAGGCCTCCCCCAAAAGGGGGGGTTTGCCATTATCGCCACGCTTATACCACTTGTATTCGCGACACATTGATAAACGCCTCCTTTTTTTGATATCGCTTTTTTTTATATAAGACAAATGTACATACAACGCCATACCGCTAAAGAAATAAAAAGCAGCATAAAAACCTGAAACGCGTAAACTTCAACTCTTTTTTGACAAATCCAAGCAATGTACAGACACGCTGAACTTTGATTCTTTTTATATGTAGGTACGTTTGTATAGAAATTAAAGGTATCCCTCTACTTTAATGAAAACAAAACGCATATTTTTTAGATTTATTTGACATTCCCACTGTTGTTAATTAAAATTATAACTCATCATTATCACGCTCGTGACATAATACATCTGGATGGTTGTACAAACGGAGAACTCTTGTAGATTGCACACCTTATGTGCAAGTTCGCTATTTTTTCTGCGTATCGTCCCGATGGTTCCTCTATTTGATATTTCAGGCCTGGAACAATATAATCAACTGTCACATCATCATCACCATCAGGTTAATTCCTCCAAGCCATCAGCCTATCATCGTCCATTGCTGGATATAGACCTCTCCAAGTGCACGCCACCGAGCATGACCGGTGGCTACTCTCATCCAGCTCTTGTCAGCCACCTTGTCGAGATAGTCGCTCCACCTAGTCTGAGGGCGTCCACACTACACTACTTTGCCGATACCGATTTGCCGTTTCTACTGAAGAACTCTTTTATCGACCTGAGCGGTTATCGGTTCTGCGGATCATTTTTGGATGAATCCTGACTTCGTGACAAACTGTTTACTTTTCAATACCTCTTCTTGTAGGTCTTTTGTAGACTGTTTTACCAATGGCACACCCAAAGATCAAGGAAAACCTCTTTTAATGTTCTGTGGGCACACCTTACGTTTATGTTGGTCGTCTTTTCTACGTATCTTCCTATAGTTGCGTTTATTACGTCCTTTTGGTATTTAGGACAAGGAATATTAAAGCTTATGTATTTATTAAAATAAAACTAAGATAATATGCAGGTACTTTTTTACATTAATGATCATTTTAATATCTATTAAGACAGTTAAATATTTTACCATTATATCGAGCATTGGGCTTCTTTGGTGAAGTTCCGTATTTAGATACTTCCTGAAAATTAAATACAGCTTTGAAATCATCGTTCTAGAATACTTAACTAGAAAGATTTATATAAGCAAATATTAGAATCAGAAGTAGGAAGATCAAAGTAGGCACTATAAATTAGTCTAGACATGCCATATAGACTTAATCCTAACTTTAATATTATAAATGCGAAAGTATGTTTGTTTGTCCTTTCTTGATGCCCTAACTAAGCAACCAATCGACTTAACTTTTGGCATAGTTAGTTGAAAGGAAAGTGGAGAGTAGCACACAGGCTATTTTTAATCCCGATATTCCCACGGGAACGGGAACCATGTAGGTGAAACCGCGGGGGGAAGCTAGTCCTCCTAACATTTTGTACCGTGTTTAGTTATTTCTACTTCTGAATATTAGTTACCTGGTTGTTTATCGTCAAAACTTCAGAAACGTACGGGACATTGGCTTTATACACTTTAGTCTCAAGTGGGGGCAAAGTCTCATCTCCTAGCTTACACTGGGCAGCCCTCACGTTCTTCATATTATTTGGGCAAATGTCATTATTGCAAGGAGTCTGTCTCCATCGCTTAAATTCTTTAATGGTATTACAGTGGTCTTTAATAGTATTATGCTGGTATTTAAGGGTATTACATTGTGATATAGCTTCTGCTCGCATGCAACAGTTTGTCCCGAAAGATGTCTTTTTATCAGGACGCCAAATAACTTCATCCTGGAATCAACAATTACCTTATGTTTCGAAACTTTTAAATAGTTTTTACAATTAAAGCAACGTAACTATTAATAAATATAGCTAGATCATAAAAAGTAGGAAACATTGGGGGTGCTACTTTCTATGCTTCACTTCAATATAACTTATGTTTTATATGTTTTAATGTATGTTTCAGTTCAATATTTCAGTTCAGTATTTCAGTTTAATATTTCAGTTATTTTTTTCTAATTTAATTAATGAAAGTAATTAATTTTTATTGAAGTAGTCCATTATGCATGTCGTCGTAGCGACGTATAAGTGGAACATAACAGAATTGAAGTCTCAATTCGCATGTTTAAAATCTTACCATGTATCCAGTCTATGTTTCTTTGGTTGTCATATTTAATCAAATAAAATAACGTTCTACAACTTGGCTACACTGTTTGCTATTTAGTATTGAAAAAATGTGTTCTTTTCAATTTAATTTTCTGTTTTTTCTAGCGAAACCATTCGTGGTTGTGGCCAATAGTTTGGCCAGTACCGTACACTTAAAAGAAGCAGAATTTATTTCGTTTAGTCTAATAATGAGTTTTAAAGTTTTTATAAGCTATCTATACTAATATTATAAAGCTCAAGAGTTTGCTTGTTTGAACGCGCTAATCTCAGGAACAACTGGACAGATTTAGAAAATTACTAGACCATCAGAAAGCTATATTTCTTCCGAGTGACATATTTTATCCCGATATTCCCCCGGGAACGGGCACCACGCAGGTAAAACCGCGAGGATCCGCTTGCATAATATATTTTAAGTCCTTATCGCATTCGTGTCGCTAGGTGTCGCTAGGTATTGCTAGGGTGTTTTTGCAGTTGTCAACTTCACATATTTTTTTTCAAAGTGGATAAAATATATCAAGAAAAAGTAATTATCAGGTTGGATTCCGTGTTTCGAAACTGATTGATTCACGTGTTCGTTAAATTGATTTCTTGTTTTTTCTAATTTTCTTCTAATATTTTATTCTAAATTGAGCTTCTTCTTTTAACAAATTGTTGGTGGGTGTGCTATAAGTGTTTTATCAATAAAAGTGTCTGTCTAATACTAACTTTCACGTAACTTAGGTTAGTAACCACCGCGCCATGAATCCCGAGCATCCTGATCCCCCTGACCCCCCGATGCTGAAGTCTCTCAACCAATGTTTACGCAAACTCCTTTAGAAAAATCCGAGTCCCGTAAACATACACTATCAATGGAATTAACTTCTAACCCCGACAAGCGAACTAGGAATGCTAACGACATTGATACCTTGACATCCATTCAGTCAATATTCGTGCACCTAAGCCTATCCCAAGAATCTCGTAAACAAGTATAGCTCAAATGACCAAGGTCCGTTTATCGTTCACGTTAGTAGGGAAGAACCTGATCCAACTGCAGGGACTACCATTAGCCCCATCATATTCGGTCAATTAGTCCATAGAAGTGACGTTAAAAACATTGTAAAAGGTGGAATCAAAAATGTAGGTAGAAATAAAATCGAAATGGAATTCAAATCGGGTTCGGATGCAAACGCTTCATTTCATCAGACTGCCACAAAATATAAATTCAAGGTATTAATCCCAACATATAACATCACTCGTATGGGCATAGGCCGGAACGTCCCAGTAGATTGGTCGCTGGATGAATTTATAGGTGCGGTTGAGCTACCGAAGTGTTGTGGAATAATTTTGAAGGCCAGACAACTCAACAGGAAGGTATCTTCAAATGGTGACATTACATGGACTCCGACTCAAACTCTAGTGTTAACATTTGAAGGTCAGTTTCTCCCTAAGCGAATATTTTGTTATTTTACTTCTCTGCCCGTAGAAACGTACCAGCTCCCGACTATCCAGTGCCATAACTGTTGTAGGTATGGCCATATTAAACAATGCCGCTCTAAGCCAAGGTCCTACCGTTGTGCCAAAGAACACCCGGGTGATAGCTGCAACATTCCTGAGATCAAATCTACCTGTCTTTTCTGCTTGGGGGAGCACTTTGCTACTAGCAATGGCTGCCCTGAAACAGTAAGGCAACAAAACATCAAGTTAGTCATGTCCCAAGACAACATCTCTAACTTAGAGGCGTCCGCTCGGTTTGCTCCCGTGCGACGACCCTATTCGGATATGTCTAAGTCCCCCACTTCCCCCGTAACCCCTCAACCAAACTTGAATTCTATTTTCCCTGCTGCAACTTCGCCAGCTATGTCATACCGTAAGACGGTTTTCGTCACTCAAAATTATAGCAGAGCCCCCCTCCTAAAAGTTATGACAGAGTGGCTCATCAAAATATTATCTCGGAAGTCCCTCCCTCTTTACCCAAATGGATCTAACCTAGAAAATCCATATTCATTATCGAGAGATGATAATCTACTTGAACATGTGATCTCCCTTTTAACTGACATATTATGTAGATTTAACGATGCCCTACCGCCCAACGTCGCACATAAACTAAGCCTTCTTAGCTTGCTCATTCCCAATGTCGCAATTAACCCAACCAACGAGGAACACTCCACAGTTCCTGCAATGGAACTGTAGGAGTGTTATCTCTAATATACATGAATTCAAATATTTGTTAAAAAAAATACTCTGTCGCTGTCGCTGCTATCTCTGAGACATGGCTCAAACCGATCACTCGGTTTAGAGTGTCTGGTTTTGCCTGTCTCAGGGATGACAAAGCCAAAGGCTACGACGGAAGTGCTCTCCTAATTAAGGAGAACCTTACTTACACCAGACTGACAATTCCCCCCCACAGCGACGCATTCAATGTCGTTGCGGCTAAAATTTTAGATCTCTCATTTGTCTGTATCTATATCCCTGACCCATCACCTTACCTTATACCTGATCTTCGAGCAGTCCTTTCAGCTATACCGCACCACCAGTGTTGAAGTCACCAAGGACTATAGTGGGAACTATAGTCCTAGGTGACTTCAACACTCACCACACTTCTTGGGGATCTCACTCCTGCGATTCGTTCTCTACCCACTTGATCGATTTGTTTGATGAATTCCACCTCTGTATTTTGAACGATGGTAGCCCAACAAGACGGGTGTACCCCATCCAGGATAAAAGATCTGCAGTGGACCTTTCAGCCTGCTCTCCTGATTTGGCCACTGTGTTAACTTGGAAAACTTTACCGGAAACCTTTGGCAGCGACCATTTCCCCATAATCATCTCCAAACCAAGCTCATCCCTTCCTGCTTATGCCCCACCTTCACTTCGGAAATATAACACCAGCAAAGCAGATTGGGTAAAGTTCTCCGCAGAGATCGACTCACGTTTGTTGAGTTGTTCTCCTCCTCAAACAGACTTCATTGAATCCCAATACATCCACTTTGCAGGTGTTCTAATCTTAGCAGCGGATCTCCACATCCCTCCGATCCGCCGAATGAAACGCAACCTAATTTCCCCTCCATGGTGGGACTCGGAATGCTCGGAGTTGATACGATTGAGGAAAGAAGCAGAAATTAACTACAATTTAAATATGAACGATGTAAATTTTATAGCATACCAACAGATAGCCGCCAAAACAAAGCGCCTCTTCTAACGGAACAAAAGGAATGGATGGAGAGCATTTTGTGAAAGTTTATCCCCTCGCTGTCCCCCTTCTACCTTCTATAGTATGGCAGAATATTAGACGTTTCCCAGGCTCACTTGTCGGGCAATAAGGATTGTGGAGGACTACCTGGAGGGCAGGGAGGTTCTGTATCCGGTGGAGGATGGACGGATTGCCACTAAGGCTATGGCATGCGGTGTTCCACAGGGATCGGTGCTGGGTCCGCTCCTGTGGAACATCGGGTACGATTGGGTGCTGCGGGGGGTTCTCTTGTCCCGGATGGCAATCGTTTACTACGCTGATGACACTTTGGTCTTCGCCCGGGGCAAGACGTATGAGGACGCAAGGAGATTGGCAGGGGTCGGGACCTCCCTCGTGATTGAGCGCATTGGAATGCTGGGTCTGACCGTGGCCGTCGAGAAAACGGAGGCCGTATACTTTCATGGGCCACGAAGAGTTCCTCCGGCAGGGGCGAACATAAGGGTGGACGGTACAGTGATTCCTCTCCGCCCTTGGATTAAGTACCTGGGACTGGTGCTCGACGGAAGGTGGAATTTCCGCGAACACTTCCGTCAGTTGGCCCCGAAAGTGACGAAGGCGGCCGGTGCGTTGGGGAGGCTATTGCCTAACCTGAGTGGGCCAGGGGACGCCTGCCGCAAACTTTTTGCTGGGGTATTGAGGAGCATGGCCTTGTACGGGGCGCCGGTCTGGGCCGACAAGCTCGACGATGAAAATCGCAGATGCCTTCGTCGGCCGCAGAGAGCAATCGCTATCAGAATCGCGAGAGGGTACAGGACCATGTCCTTCAATGCAGCCTGCGCGTTGGCAAGTACGCCACCTTGGCAGCTGGATGCCCAGGTCTTGAAGGAGGCGTACCGGGAAAGGAGAGTGGTGCTGGAGGAGGGGGGTGATTTGGCCCCCGACGAGATCGCGGCTGCACGACGCCGCGCCGAGGAAGCGCTGATGAGTGATTGGGGATTGTTGCTGGAGTCGGATTCGGCTGGAAGACGAACAGCCAATGCAATCCGTCCAGTACTCCGAGAGTGGTATGATAGGGAGTTCGGGTCGCTGACTTTCAGACTGGCGCAGGTGTTTTCCGGGCATGGTTGCTTTGGAAAGTACCTGTTCCGGATCAGAAGGGAAGCGACCCCGCAGTGCCATGAGCGCGGCGCTGCGGAGGACAGTACAGAGCACACTATTACGGTGTGCCCTGCCTGGGCTCCGCAGCGCAGTGCTCTGGTCGCTGCGACAGGGTGGGATCTCTCGCTGCCCGGTATGGCACGCGCCATGCTGGCCACCGAGAGATGCTGGGAGGCGGCTGTCTCCTTTTGTGAATATGTCATGTCACAAAAGGAGGCATCAGAGCGGATCCGCGAGCAGGATGCTCACGCGGATCGGATCCGACGCAGGCGGGTATGCAGAAGGAGGCAGCGCTATGCGCACCTCATACCATATTCTTTTATTTCCCACCTCGGCCCCATTACCCTCTCCTTCCTCCGTAACCTATTTAACAATGTGGTCGAATCCGGAGACATTCCACAATCTTGGAAATCCCAAATTGTAATCCCCATACTGAAACCAGGCAAAAATCCGAAACTTGCTGCTTCGTACAGGCCTATAGCATTATCGCTTCCACATGCAAGATTCTGGAATATCTAATTAAGAAAAGGTTTGAATGGTTAGCAGAATCTCGGGGCATTTTAGCTAAAAGCCAGTTTGGGTTCCGCAAAGGCAAGAGTACGCTAGACAGCCTCTCTGTTCTCACTACGGAAATCAGACTCGCTTTCACAAGCGGAGAGTACTTGGTGGGTTCCTTCTTAGATATTTCTGCCGCCTACGACAACGTTCAGCTTCCGATTCTCAGACAGAAGCTCCTTCGATTGAGTTTTCCTGAGAGGCTTGTTCAGTTGATCGATAATCTTTATATGGATAGGTTGGTTAAAATTCGGTTCCGCAGCCACTGTCTTCCTCTTAGGACCGTTTGGCAGGGTCTGCCACAAGGCTCTGTCCTCTGCCCTTTGCTGTACAGTCTATATACATATGATTTAGACGAAAGTGTGACTAGCTTTGCCAAGATCCTTAATATGCGGATGACTTGTGTTTATATGTACACGGGAAAGACCTCGACGTTATCGCAGATAGGCTTAACTCGGCATTACGCTATCTGTTGCAGTGGCTAGGCGACCATGGCCTAACTCTAACACAGTAGTATTCACCACGAAAAGGCAGGTTCCTACTATTGAGCTTAAAATTGATGACCAGGTAATCCCAGTATCAGATAGTGTCAATTTCTGGGTCTAACCCTGGACTCTAAACTTACAGGAGCACCTCACTCCAATGATATAGCGCAGAGCTGTGAAAAGGGAGTAAATATCCTTAAATCTCTGGAACTCAGAAGAGCTCGTATGGAGGTTACTACCGCTATAGCACTTTTGCGGGGTGTCATGGATTCGCCTGAATGTGTAGAGCAATTGTCAAGACTTTATGTCCCTGAAAACTACTCGCGGATACGTTCCGGTCGCAGACATCGACTGTTCGCGCCCCCGCCGTGCCGCACGGTGGCGCGAGCGCAGTCGCCGCTGTGTCGCATGCGCGAGGCACTGAACGCGCTCCTGCTCACGCACCCGGAGTTGGACATATTCACTGATAGTGCGAAGTCCATCTCCAATAGTCTTACATGATTATGTAATTGGGTCTATCCCGTTTAATTATGTTGAATAAATAAATAAATAAATAAAATAAATAAATCATAAATGTGGTGGGGTTCTCATCAATACACCCAGAAACTCCTTTATAACGCCCTTATCCGCAGCCTTATGGACTACGGCTCCTTCTTACTGGAACCGTGTAACTAAAATTCAGTTAAAATGTCTAAGAGTAATTTTAGGTGCCATGCGTTCTTCGTCTGGGATCGCTCTCCAAGTCGAATGCGATGACTCCTAGTCCATGCAGGGTGCAAAATTACTCGTCGGATACCCTCCAAATAGCTAAACATATCCTTGAATCCGAATGGGAAAGCAGATGGCAGAGTAATTCTAGGGCTATAGCCCGCCATTCCCGTAGCTTACAGACTTTTATTCCGCGTAGACCTTGGTTCTGGAAGTGCGAATTCCGTGACTTGCCAAGATATGTTGTATCAACCATAAGCCGCCTTCGTCTCGGTCAGGTTTTGACCCCGGTGTTTCTCCACGAAATCCACATATTAGACAACTCTTTATGTAAATGCGGTCTTGAAGAAGGTACTTCCGATCATATTATCTTCAACTGTCAGAAATTTCCTTCGCTATTCGATCAACTCCCTGCCTCTACTCCCCGCCCCACTAACCTTAATACCCTTTTAACTCTCTCTGACAAACCGGCTTTTTTTCGTTTACTGAAATATCTAAAACATCATAACATTAAACTATAGTGTATCTCCTTATATTTATTTGTCCTTCTAAAGAAAGAGAACGCTCAAGGCAGAATAATATTAAGTCAAAATCAAAATGTAGCCCGTCTATTCCGATTACTCTTCCACAATTATATACATTCTTCCGGTAATCTTTCATTACGGGACGTTGGCGGAATTTCTGTGAGGAACATAAGAAAGCCATTACAAAAAAAAGACGGGTTGCACTCCGGGAGTGCCGGCAGAAGTGAAAACTTGATTATTAACGTTGAGCATGTTTGATATTTTGGAATGGTTAGGGAATAATTTTGCACCAATTGCTTTATCAGTATAAAAGTACTATCATTTATGTGGTAGAATACAATATTCATTTATTGCGCTATCGTACACAAACATGACAAACCATATTAAAGTGAACGTTAAGTTAGGTAATAAGATATAAGAAAACATTAGTTATTATAGAGAATCGAAAAATATATATTGACAATAAAACAAGAGACAAGTAAAAGACATTATCAACAGTCTGTCGCTAAGCAACCGAGACCATAGTCAACCTGTCACCTCAACATTCTCCATCCGTCCTACGCTTTTTCGATCAGGTCACGTGTCCTGACGCGAGTTTAAGATTTTATACCCATTACAGAAAAAGTGCTCAACGCCGCTAAAGAAGTTTTCACTTCAAAAATATTAAAATATCAAGATCGAATAATACTCACAGCAACACATTGCGACATCTTAGTGTCAAATTGACGTGGCAAATTAGGGCATACATTTGAAATAATAGCAGAGGCTTTTATACAATCAATTGAAGAACAACGGCAAGGATCCTGTGAAGAAAGTAACAGACGTTTTTAATTATGTATATTCTTCATCAACTTTTGAAGAACTTTCCTAGAACGTTGTGATAGATACTAGGGATATTACGGAGGTTCGGTTCCGATTCCTAAGGTCATAATCATAATTATTTATTTGCGAAAAACACGGGTGTAAAAAATGTTGTTAGAAAAATATGAGTGCACAATTTTTGCCCTTATTATCGAAGCATGCAAATATTTTTACAAATAAGTGTCAATTACTACTATACTTATGTCAAGTTTTAGAATTTAAATCATTGTTTTACATCATAGAAATTATGTTGACTTTATTTTACATTTAAACAAAATTAATGACATAATATTAAAATCATTAGGAATTTTATTGTAAATATACAAACATAGTCAAACAATTTTTATTATGTATTTCTGATTTCGGCGTTTGATCTAATATTAACCTACTGGGATTCCTCTGAAGTCGGGAACTTACATCAGAGGCTTTTTTCAAGAGTCCTAGTTTTTTATGTACAAATATACAAACTGCATAAATATACATTGACGGTAGTGGTAGTAAGCCCAAGCCAAGGCTTTTGAACAGTGGTTGCCACTACTTGTCTGGCGTTATTCCACATTATGGCTCTAATACACTTCTTTTGTGAAATAAATACAATATCAATACCATAGCCCACAATATTAACCCATATCCAATATTGATTCAACGTAAGCTCGCTAGTTAGTAAAGGCTGTCTCCCTGCTAGAAAAAATTCTTACTCAAATGGCGTAATTAATGGTGGTGTATAAATTTGTTTATACACCACCATAACCATAACAAACCATAAGAAAAACTATCAAAAATAGTTTGAAAAAAAGAACAAGTCAGTTCAAGACATAACTTCCTGGTTCAACACTTTAAATTGATTTTACTCCTATGAATAATATAAACATGGCTGTATGTATCGGGGTCCCTAGCACCAAGAAAATATTTGAAATTTGAATAATGTGATATTGTGCACACATTCAAATATAATGTAATAGCTATCTCTTTCATTTTCGTGCTTTTTCGTGTATTTTGTCTTACTTATCTGTAAAACATGGCAAATCATCAAATTGTGAATGTGTGTAGTCTAGACTCTAGGTCACAGTCGCACACAGATATAATGAAAATTATCATTACATTGCCTACGGAACTAAATATCTAAAGAAAAAAATTGGTGATTTTCAATCCTTTTGATTTTTTTTCCGCGAATTGATGTCACTTATTGGTTTTATAATTTATAATTTCTTTTTTATTTAACGTCACAGTAGGCACAGTAGGTGCATAAGGTAGAGTATGCTCCTCGGGAAAAAAGCGTCTTAGCCTTGGGCAGACTTGAATCCTTCGCTTCATTCAGGATTCTTACCATAATTCCCTCGCTTCGCTTAGGAATTAACGTCTTAATTCCCTATAGAATCCTTAATTTGGTCAGGATTCGGTCAGGAGATAAAGCAGTGTCTACAGCCGTTCCCAATAAACTATCCATAGTAACAGATAGGGCTACTATAGTTTTGTTGCTTAGTTATTTCTGTTAAATGACGGGAAATAACAAAGATTGCCTAGCAACTAAACCACTGTAGGCATATCTCTTACTGAGGATTGGTTATTGGGAATGACCGTTAGTGCATAATCTACTATTATTCGTTTCGCTAAATTTTTTTAGCTACAAGAGGATACTTCGAAATGTTCTAGTAAATGAACTTTTCTACGCTGCTACCCAACGTCGTTTCATCAATGAGAGATCCTTACATTAAAAAGAAACATTTTTACAAATGTTTGAGAATCGATTAAGATGTAACACCCACTTAAACTCTCTTTCACCCAAGGTTGCCTGGAAGAGATTGCTACGTAGCAATAAGGCCGCCTATTGTATGTCTATTTTTTGTTTGTGTTTTCTCTGTATATTTGTTTTATCGTGTGCAATAAAGTTTATTTTCTTATTATTATTAAATTAGGATTTTTTATTTTACATCCGTAACATCCCCATTAGATACTCTTTGAGCTCGCCAAGCAACTCACCTTACTGAGAACGGCACCTGCATCTTCTATGGGTGCCCGAGGCACTTCATTATATCCCAAACAAAGCATCAATTTGTTATACGTGTCCGACTTCATCTGGTAAGAATAATATCATTATTGCCTATATGTTACCATTATCCAGGCTAGTTGGAATGGGTTCATCGCACTTACGAGGGTGAATCATAAAGTTCTTAGATTTTTTTTGTAAAAGTTTTTTATTTTTATTTTCTAAAGTCATTATCATTTAGTATTTATGCCAAAAATATATAAATTTATTCCGTGTTGTCCTTTTTATATTATTAATTATTTTGTAAAACAAATTCATAAAGTCTATCAAACATGGATAAAAACGAGATACGCGCGGTGATATACTACCCGTGCCTGCAAAAATTGTCAAATACGGATATTTATTCGGATATTTAGCAGTCTTTATGGACAGATGCTGTACCTTATTCTATGGTCGCTTACTGGGTAGCCGAGTTTTAAAGAGGCAAATCGAGCTATGAAGATGATTCTCGTTCTGGTCGAACGGCCACCTCTTATAACGAAGAAAAAGCCAAAAAAATTGAAAAAATGGAAGCTGCAGATACCCTAAAGATTTCATTTGGTAGTTTCCAAACCGTTTTCATAAAAACTTTTGGGTCTTGTTTCACCATGGTAACGCGTCAGCTCATCGCTCCAACGTTGCACTCACCCGAAGATAACCCGCCAACCAAGAATTTTCACATATTGAAAGATTATGTTCATGGACCAAGATTTCACGACAATGACGCGGTAATGGCCGCAGTAGAGGAATTTTCGAGGGTCAAGGAAATTATTTTTTTTCGGTGGGAATAAAATAGTCGCAAAAGCATTATACCAAATATATGGAGTTAGAGGAGATACATTATTTTTTTGACATATAACTGATGCTTTATTGGCAATTCTAAGAACTTTTTGATGCACCCTCGAATGATGCAAATAATTGTCTACAGGCCACTTGACTGCATCTAAAGTCTGTCTGCATCTGTCTGTACCTTTTCATGCCTAGTCACTGAACTACTTTTTATCTTCGGTCATACTTTACCTCATATCTGGTCTTCATTGCACCACCAATAATAGTAGTATCTAAATTATTCTCAATAGTTCTCAATATAAAGTCTTGCAAAATATTCTTAGTCTTCTCATCTAATTTGCCATCCCTGCTTTTCTTCAGGAAGCACAAAACAGCATTTGCTGTATCTCTCCCAAAAGCAGTATCGATTTGGTTCTTTAATACCGTATGCATATTCTTGAATACGTTATCCAGTAATTTCTCTTTAACATTGACGCATATGCATTCTGGAGCAATATTTGAAAGGCGAACACCATCATGGGTACGAGATCTTTCTTCAATGCATCTTGGACAATCAGAACAGAAGTTTTTGACATCAGATGTGTCGACACATTGGGCGCATGAGGTACAAGTGACCTTTAACGTAGCTATTTCTGAATTAAGGTTAGCAATTTCTTCAGGTAACCGTTTGTCATTATTTCTAAAGTTTTGTTTGATTTGTTCCATATTTATTTTAATTCGATCTATTTCATTTTTTATTGCTTCTTTCTAAAAATAAATATTTCGCTCAGTAAAAGTTTACTAACAATAATATTTAATGTCCCAAGAAGCCCATAGTAACATAATGTAATTATTTTTATAATTATATTTAGAGACGCCGATGTTCTTAAAACACTAGAGTAGCATTTAAGTTTTTAAATTAATACCATTACATATCTGAAGAGGATTTTTATAAACTATATTATTTTCTAGAGGGAATATTTTGACAAACCTGCGTTCGTAGGTGTTCATTTTCCAGCTTCATTTGTAACATAATTCTGTAAATCTTGTGAAGATCGTCCCTTGTCTCATTTGCGTATTTGTTTCCTTCTATTTGCTTATCCCTTTTATTATTGTTCTCTTCATGTACTAGCTTCTTAAATTTATTTATTTCCGCAGTATTTTTTTTCACTCTGTCCTGATAATACGAGAATTAAGTCTATAAGTACCTAGTACCTAAATATAAATGATCTTACTATTTAATTACTTACATTTGAAGCCTTTTTCTTATTTTTCATACACTCGTTCACTATATCTATTTGGTTCGTAGTAGCTTCAATTTTTTGTTTTATATTTTTGACATCATTTCTTGTGCATTCGAATTTATTTACCTTTACCTTTATTAACTCTTTGAAATCATTACAATGTTTCTTCTTGGCTGTTAATTGAAATTCTAGATCTTTCTTATTTAAACGCCATTTTCTAACACTTGAATCGATTTCTTTTCTCTATCGAAAAATATGAATTTTTGTTAAATTATTTAACATGAAAGTACTATACGTTAACTTATAAAATAATGCCTTCGTACAGTGTCTTAATTTCATCATTTGAATCAAGAGATAGGTATTCATCATGATGACTGTTGGTAACGTGTTCTTTGTTTTTTAGTGCGATACTAAAATACTTTTTATCGAAAATTACCTAGTTGGGCATTCAAATAAAAAACGGTTAATTTTTATTATTCTACGAATAGTTTAACATAGAAAAAAATGCATTATAAAGTTAAATGTTTTTTGTTTGTTATGTTTTTTGGATTTTGGACAGTATTAGACGTTATAGAAAAATGGAGAAAAAAAATAGTACTTCAGTTCTCCTGAAAACCCATGTATGCCACAGCATACATTGCCAAATAGCTTACTAAGTGGTACTTGTATCGCAAACCCAATATATGCATGCATGCCCACGACCCCCATTATTAATATGTATGGCCCGATAAACCCGTAGTTTGTCTACAGACAATCATAGAACGTCTGGTTTTGGATACTACGTAAGCATTTGTTTGCTCTAGCATATCTCATAAAATATCCGGTAAGAACTTATAAAAATTACTTATAAAACATCCAAAGAAGATTGATCTTGAACTGAACATCAGTATAATTAGAGTCTTCTTCTATAGTAGCCCTAACAGACTAAATTTTGTAATTCGTCTAGGTCGTTTAGGGACAGAAACAGTGGGACTACGCGACGTTGTTATCTTGTATTTCTAGACAAACGTAACCTGGAGGAGGTTATTTGCACAGCTGATCGAGGGGTTGCAGAAGGACTAGTTGTTGTAAAGATAGTAATAGGGGTTAGTGGAATTGTGGGGTTACTGGAGTTGCTGGGAGTGACGGAATGTCACTCAGTACTAGTACTTTGTTGCTATTTGGTTCTAGAGAAAGACTTGAGTTGACAGTTAGAAAGATTTGTGTGAGTCGACCATTCTCGCTACTAGAGTCTTCGTTATCGTTTAAAATGTTATATAAAGAAATATCAATAAAATTTACTGGGGAAGTTGACATAGAATGCGGGGTGCGTTCACGAAATTCGGCTTCAACATCTAAAAGATCGTCAGAGGGTGCATTCTGAACAGACACAAGAGCTAAAATTCCACCTAAAGCTTTTGCTGGCAACAAAAAAAACATGCTAAAACAGTAAATAGCTACCACAAATTGGCAATGTATGCGGTCTCATACAAACAAAATCAAGGGTATATCAGTACGAATATGTCAATGTAAGCCACCGCATACATCAGGTTAGTGACCAAAATAAACTCAGATTACAAAGTCAGAATTTACAATTACTATTCATACTCATTCTATTAACTATATTGCATACAATATATTCATAACACCCATCATAATCCATGTCACTTATTAATAGTAAAAATAAAGAAATAGCCTTGGATAGTACAGCTGAGTTCTGCCAGCCAGGCCTTTTTTTTATGTCAAAATTGGCGTTGCCAAAGGTCTTTTTTATTTCTTCCAAAAATAAATTAGTGTTACCAAAAATTTAAATTAAATAAAAAACAAATATTTGCCATTTATTTGTCAAGAAGTATTTTTGACAAGTTAATGTATGCGTAAAGTGTATATGTAATGTATGTATAAATAAATTTTTGCATGCCCGGCAACTGGCAAAACATGTTGAACAATGTTATACTTATTTAAGATCTGTTTATATCATACTATGTTTAAAAGCAAATAAATATTTCTATTTCTATGCCAGGACCTATATTGCCAAATTAATGATGGTTAAGAAGTTCACCATCACCATTATCAGCCATTACTAGTTTACTGCTGAACAAAGGCCCCCTGAAATATATTTTAATGTGTTAGTTGCCATGCAACGAGGTGTGGTCATTATTCTCACGGGAATATCAAGATGAAAATATGTATCT
Source organism: Chrysoteuchia culmella (assembly GCA_910589605.1). Lineage (NCBI taxonomy): Eukaryota > Metazoa > Arthropoda > Insecta > Lepidoptera > Crambidae > Chrysoteuchia > Chrysoteuchia culmella. The sequence goes on from OU342653.1 coordinate 19,339,241, forward strand.
ATGTCCTGAAAATTAATGCCGTCTGAACATGGCAGAACGGCAACAGAACATGATTGTATGTATGTAGAATTAAACACTTAAATCGACCTTACCCCATCCAGCGCTATATTTACTTTTTCTAAAGCATTTTGTATTTTGGTTTTATAATAGGTTTCCATAGTATTCCACAAGGGTTGCGCTTCTTTTATCCTGTTGGATGTTTCGATTTCCTTTTTCTCCTTGAGATTGATTTGCTTTCGTAGTTCTTTCTGAGTTTCCATGAGCTCGTTGATTTTATAAGTACAACACTTTTCAAATGAGAGGGCCTTAGATAATCAAATAAAACATATTTATCTCATAAAAATAGCATTGTAAAATGCAAAATTAAAATGTTATAAAACATATTTAGGTTTATGTAGAACAATATTTTTTATCAAAATCAAATAGAGGCTATGGCACTGAGATCCCGAATCCCCTGGCAGCGCATTTCAGTTAATATCGTTGTCTCACTAATCATAATTTTGTTGTGCCACCACAGTCGCACCACTAACAAAATGTATACCGCCTAACGGTATAGCTTGTACTATCGCTATATGTATCAAACTTCAAACTCTTATAAAACCCTTCAACGACAGGATTATTGTCTAATACCTAGGTCGGAGTGCGGCACCCAGACCGCCTAACAGCTTACTCCTAACAGCTTAGCCTAACGCGGTACAGCTTATGGTATCGCTATAGCTATCGATTTTCCAACCCCCTACGAAGGCTCTCGTTGACGCTATCACTTTCATACTAAAAAAGCAATAGTGGATCCAATAGATGAATAGAAATATGTAGGAATTAGTCAAAAACCCTATCGTTGAAGGGTTTTATGAGAGTTTGAAGTTTGATAGCAATAGCGATAGCAAGCTATACCGTTAGGCGGTCGGGCCGCAGGTTATATAGAGGATAGCTCACCTGGTGACGGCTTCGTGGCGCGACCATGAAAGAAGGTCATAATTGGCCTTTAAGCTACCACGGACGAAAAATGCTATTCTACTGACACAGTCGTCGTCGCCACAGACATTCCACCCACTGCTAGGTATAGGCCCCCAAGGATCTCCACAACTCAGTAGTTATTTAACATTAATTCCTACAGGTACCTTGTTGACGTTCTGTAGTGTTTTATTCAATGGACATTTGAAGTAAGACGACTTCGGAGTTACAGATTTAGGATCACAATTCCTTTTTGCTGAATTTTCACGTTTTCTGAATTTTAAGGAATGTGGTATTAGCAATATGAAAAGAAACAAGTAGCTGGAATTGTATTCCTGGAACTTTTTGCCAAAGTCTTATTCCATAAAACGAAAATTAAAAGCATTCTTTGTTGTGCGGGAACTCGCATCGCAAATCCACTAGAAACTGTTATAACTATAAAGCATTTATTATATCTTTAACAGGAATCAGCATATTTTTCTTGGAGATGCCTTTGTCAAGAATTTCCTTTTAAACCAAAATGAATAAAAAATAATTGTGATTACTTAATGATTTTCATACAAACGACCAGTTTTCGTAGAGGTATTATTATAGTAAATCAAGATCGATATTATTTCAATTTGGTACAATCAGGGAACTTCCCGGTTCATCAGTAGAGTTTTTTTGAAGAAAGTTATCTCAAAAAGTAATAGACTTATAGAAAACGTTTATATCACATATAATAGGGTTTAATAGGTGTTTCATGTGGTAAATATTAATAAGAAAATATACTATAAAAACCAACTTGTCTCATGTCCCGTCAGGGCGACATTTCATTTCATTTCATTTTTAATTCATAGAGTTTTTTGAGATGACAAATTCATTCACTCACTATGTATTTTGCAGCAAAATAAAATAGTAAACAGGCATTTAATAATTGTTTTCACGTTTTAGCGTGACGGAATAGGGTGTCGGAAATTAGGGTAGCGAGAGTATTTATTTATTAAAAAAAAAAGTAAAGTATATCGAAAATGCTTCTATGATGAATTCAACGATGCATTTCTGCGTAATAATCATTTAACTGACAAAAATTTCAAGCATTACAGAATAAAACAAAATAACCAAACAGAAATTAGAGAAATCGAAAACCATGCGAACGGAAATAGTAACTTACGTTATTTACTGTGACAGCGTAACACGTAGGTACGTAACATCGATGGCTTCGGTTGACTGCCGCGGCACTGACTAACGAATCCCGAAGATGGGTATAATTTACTCAGTAGTGAGGTAAGTACTCGCAATCCCTTGCCGTCACAAAAATTAGGTACAATGAACGGACAAAGATATTTTTCGTTATATATAAATAAATACACTTGTTAAGCTGATGATATTTTTTAAATAACAAAATATATTAACTTTACTTTCAAAATATATTTTATAGACAATAATGTAAATATCATAGCTCTTTCGCAACTATTAAGGATATAACGTGTGATTCTGGGTTCTGGACAGCGAATTGAAATTAGGGAACAACTTTGAAAAAATATTTTGGATGATGTTTTATCAAATTGAGAGCATTTCTTATCAAATAGCTAGAACTAAGTAAATAAAATAATCAGCCCCGAATAATTAAAGACTTTATAGATATTTGTACGGACGCTCAAAATCAGGTCCGCTGAGAATGACAGAAATACACAGCCGAAATGTTGAACATTCTATTCTATGCTTTTGAAAGTTTCCAAATTGAAAAAAATATCAGTCAAGATAATATAAACTAAAACAGGTCGTTTGTATGAAATTCAGTTAGTGATCACAAACTTTTTTTGATGTGTGTGTGTAGCTTGGATTTTGAACAGTACATCTTGAATGAGTTATCAAGGGAAATTCTTATCATGCCTACTTAGTTCTTCAGCATAGCACATCAATATAAAATATATCGTGTTCCCTTTGGTCTGCGCGGCTGAAGCCATGGTTAGTAAAAAATCTATCAAAAATATTGTGGGAAGAATTACGCATGTCTTTTTGTAACGAGTAGTTTGGCATTGCCTTTCAATAGCTTTAAGTTTCATTTCCTGTAAGGGTCAGAAAGGAAATGAAAGTTCCTACCCTAAAAGGTCAGCGTTATATCAAAAAGTATATTGTGATTTTTGTGGACTGTTAAACCAGTTCATAATAGAACTTGACTGTGGTCTAGTGGTTCAACTACCGGTATCAGACCCAGAGGTCCCGGGTTCGATTCCCAGCGGGAGTATATATTGTATTCGGTTTGGTTGGTGTTAGGACTTGCTGTAAGTCCGCCTGGTTAGTTACCACTATCTTATCTAAGCCTGACGCCATAACAACAATGTTTTCAGCATTGTTGTGTTCCGGCAGTTTGAGATAAGATAGCCAGTTCCTCAGTGGCTGAGGATTTCGGGAGAGGCTCGCTTCCATCTTCAGCCTTATCAATACTTAATATATTCGTTCATAAAAAAAGTCTACTTTTATCCCGATATACCCATGGGCGAGAACCACGCGGGTGAGACCGCAGGCGGAAGCTAGTTATAAATCATTCAATAAAATGTCATAGTCCCATCATGTACTAAAACTCGCACCTATTTCTTATTGTTGTTGATTGAATTATATTTTGGAATTTGCAATCAAATAATGAAACCAAAAATAACCTTTACTCACTTACTATCCTTAGTAGGATTGATGCAGCACTCATTATTATCATTCTTTGCCTGATAGCAAATCAGCCGTTGTGATGTGAATTTTCTGGCAACCTTGGTATCCAAGTCCATTTGTTGCTGTACAAAAGACAATAGGTTTTTTTTATGAATAACGGGGAGACTCTTAGCCTTCATCATACCTGATGTAAAGAATTGATAAGACTGAAGATGGAAGCGAGCCTTTTCCGGAATCCTTAATCACTGAGGAACTGGCTATCTTATCTCTAACTGCCGGAAAACAACAATGCTGAAAACATTGTTGTTATGAGGTAGAATAGGCATAGGTGAGGTTAACCTTACAGTTACATCTTGATAGCGCCCTAATGTAGCTCGTAATAGCGATAGTTTTCGTAAAACTAGAGTAAAGTCAGATTCTTCTTCTCGTAACAACAGTAGATAAAATTATCTTGAGCCGGCTATTTACTCTACATAGTCGATAACAGAATTATTTGATTTAAATTAACTGAATGAATTGTCCTATGCAGTTTAAATTGACTGAATGAATTGTCCAATCATTATCATTCATTAAAACTTTACTACAAGACTGGACAGCTGGACATAGGCCTCCTTCTTAGAGCGCCACAAAGACCTGCATAGTGCATTGTGGATTTGGTTGGGGGTAGGACTTGTAGTAAGTCCGCCTGGCTAGCTACCACCATCTTATATAAGCCTGACGCCATAACAACAACGTTTTCAGCATTGTTGTATTCCGGCAGTTTGAGATAATATAGCCAGTTCCTCAGTGGCTGAGGATTTCGGGAGAGGCTCGCATCCATCTTCAGCCTTATCAATACATAACATCAGGTATGATGGAGGCTAAGAGTCTCACCGTCGTTCATCAAAAAACCCATTCTTAACGAACATGCATCATCTTAAACATCATACATTATTATATTATCGCATACTTACATCTCTTAAAATCAGTGTTAATACATTAGGCATCAACATGAGCTATTTTAATGACTAATTCACAGGCAGGCCTTCCATAAAGATGGAAAAGGAGAAACAGATAGGTGCAGGTAAGCTAATACATTCGTAATAGTATAGATAAATATACTTACTAGAGATTCATATGCATCGATGTCCTTATGAATGTTCCAAATGCCATACGTCAGATTGAGTCGTGCGTAGGATTGGTTGATGACGTCATTGTTTGAACCCGGCTGAGATTTAAGTTGGCTGGTGAAGTGGTCCCAAGATTGGTAGTGGTGCTCCAATTTACCAGATGAAGTGTCACGCATTGTGACACATTAAGAGACGACGCTCGTACTCCTGCAATTAATAAGAGCTTATTAATAAGCGTTTATATTTCCACATTATTATGTTGTACTGTTTATTGACACCAAAACACCAGCAGGATGGGTGCCATAACTTAGCACTTACACGTGTGACGTATTTAAGCCAAATAAATCTAAACATCAATCTGTTTTATTTATACTCATATGATTGTGTAACCAAACACGATATTTACAATTTACTTATTGGCACTACCGCAGAATAATATTGATTATTCCACGGATAGTGCCTTAGATTATTTTAAATTACAACGTTACATTGTATCAAAGAATGAAGATAGAACAAAGAGTGTGTTGGTAATCACCGTTATTAAATAAGAGAGTAGATTAGTCATAAACACTTTTTTTATGTATATTTTCTTTATTTTTCTTCTGGATTTCTCTCTCTACAGCGTAGAGATTGGTCACAGAATAAAACAGCTAATAATTTTTAGCATTAGAGCGATAAAAAATCTAAATCTATGGTATTAGTTATTATAAATACTCTTGCTTGATCGAGTTTCCCGAATTTGTTAGTACAGTAAAAGAAAACACTTAATGTAGTAGATTTAATTTTTAAAGTTTCACAAGCCCGTTCGGTGGTCTCGCAAAAAATAATATATATTGTAAGTATTTGATAGAGTCAGGCGTTACTTGGCGGAAATCCATATCTTAGTAGAAAACGAAAAATATGTCGCGTAATTCCGCAAGAAATTTCTTGCGGAATTACGCGACATATTTTTCGTTTTCTACTAATATATATTGTGTCTTATTTTCCTGTACCTAACGAGTCCCAGTTTTCATGCAATCTTCATGTATATGCATATGTGCATACAATGAAAAATCACTTTTTTCAAAAATAATTTCGATCACCTTCATTAACCTACAGAGTATAAAAATTCTTCTTGTGCTACTGGTTGAATTGTGACAGAAACTATACAGAAAACCATATAAAAAAAGAGATATGACATCAATCAAACCAAAAAAGTAAATATCGCAAAATTTTTAAGTGTTTTTTATGAAATACAAAAAATAAATGCCATGCACACATATCATGATAAAAAAAATAAAAATACAATCGAATTAAAACTACCACAAGAACTTTTTTTACACGCACACGGATTTAAGTGAAGAAGATCGAATGACAGGTAAATATTGTATTTTCATATTTATTTCTATCAAACATTTCCGCTCGAAAGCTTTGATGAAGCACTCATCAAAAGCAAAGACCCTTTGCATCGAACAGACGCCCATAGCTCATTATTTTGATATCTTTTTCAGTAATATGCATGACTTGCCAGAATGCTTGTATCGCCGGTACAAAGCTCTGGACGAGCTCATTGAAGAGCTGACTTTGGTTTCTGCCACACAAGACAATCGCTGCCCTCGTTCCCGTTCCGATGATCCCAACGATGCCAGCATAAAAATTCTATGTCAATTTTGGAATATTCTCAAGGAAGACCCGGATTGTAATTTATCGGTAACTCTGTACAAATTTACTTTACAACAATCTTGAGACAAGGCATATGAAGGGTACAGGGGAAAAACATGCAATGTCACATTTTTATGTTTTTTCTACTGGCAATGCCATTTAATAGAACATAAGTGGTAGAATGATATGACAAAACACACATTGCAATAATATGCATAGTCGCGGAGGAATCTTCATCGAAAAATATTCATACAGTGCAATAACAAGCAATGTCCCAAGCATATAGGGTAAAAATAAGCATTGTTTATTAAACAAGCATTTGTGCCTGGGAGAGCAAACAACACTCGCCGTGTCCTTCTTCCCATAGTGTCTCGGCAATGGCTATCGCTGTAGCATTATTCATTAGCCTCAACTGGGTTGCTCGCCGAAGCAAGCCCACCTCGGGATGCAGAAACTAAAGCAAAAAAAAAACCGAAAAAAAGAAACTACTTCTGCCATCCCATGGGATTTCTCCCAAACGCCAGCAAGCGCACTGCACGGACCAACCAGCTTGGGGTCCATAAACTTAAAAGCAAGGTCTCCCAACCGAGCTCGGGATCCACTACAGCGTACCCATAATTTTCCGCCTCCATATGGACGCGTAGTCCTGACAGGTCTCCGCATTCGAATGAGAGAGACAAAGGCTTTCGGATTCACCGCACACTTTGCGTCACCTTAGTCCATTGTCTCACTCAGAGCGTCCGCCACTAAGAGACTCGTGTGTACTAACTTCCGGTTTCCGCCTCTATGTAAGACATAGAGGCGTAGTCCCTCTCAGGTTTCCACATTGTCGCTCGAATAGTGAGTTTCCAAGGGAAACTAGGCGCGCCTCTCGCGCTTATCCCTCAGTCCTCACCGTTTTCGAGCGTCCGCCTCTAAGCGACTTTCGCTACCCTCGCGTGTACTTTCTTCCGGTTTCCGCCTCTATGTAAGTCATAGAGCGTATTCCCTCTCAGATTTCCACAATCAAACGCGTAGGTACTATCCGAAAGGTTTCCGTTTCCGTGTAAACACAGAGACACGTAGTCCCTCTCAAACCTCCGCAACCGTTCGAGAGCGGTTGCTCACCGCTCTGGTTTTGGTTCGCGCCGGCAAGCCGGTAGCCCCTATATCTAGAGGCCGTTCCCCTATCCACCACCTGGGGACGCGCCCGATAGCAGACCTGAAACTGTCACGGGTTATAATGATAGCCTTCTAGTTTCAAAGGCAAACTATATGAATATCTAAGCACTGCATGGACATTGCATGTTTTCCCCCTGTTTTTTCGAATTTTCTACTGCTTTTTTTGCATTAAATCAATAAATTTAAGAAAACTAATGATTTCAACCTAATTTTATTTATTACACATCAAAAACAAATATAGTTTCTTTATATATAATATATTTTACATTTCTTAAAACGTTTGATGTACCTTTTTTCAAGGTTCAAAAGATTAATATACTGATTTCTTGGTTCATTGTCTTTGTGACATTGCATGTGTTTCCCCTGTGCTCTTCATATGTTAAACCGTCATGGCGACGCGGTAAAGATTTCCACGGGAAACGACACATTATTGGTCACACCACAAAAAAGAGACATTGATGAGAGAGCCTTCGCTTTGTTACCTCATTCATCATCACCATATCATATTGGGCTCGGCTGGAAGGGCAGCAGAGACCTGGACCCCAGCCATGGTCTACTCTACCGAACTCTTTACAACTCTTTCAACAATACCTTTCATAGGTACAGTCACGTGCTATGACATAGAAACACCCATATGCACTAAACATAAAAATCGCCTTATCTTTCTTAATCTTTATAAAAAAATAGCTTTGCACTAACCATATGACGTTCTTAAAATCTACTAAGGGTATTCTTAACTAACGGGCCCAATATTGAGCGGCTAAAGCTTATGCTATGATATTAATATTTTAAAGAAGATAAGAATAGCTTAAGCCGATTCTTAAGTTTAGTGCAAATGGGTGTGAGTAATCTTACAATATTAAATGACATTTGTGGACAGAGACAGCTTTGTTTCCGTGTGTGCCAAAGCTATATGGTTTTAAAGTGTATACATGTCATTGAACGTGACTGTACAGTCAGCATCATATAGACACAGTTCACGTGCTCATATAATTAGGAACATTCAAAGTGATCAAATATATCGGTACAACCATAGTGTTTTTAAAAATGAGAACTCAATAGAGCGTTCTATGACGTTTTAATCAATTTGAATACTTGAGTTGTAGCTATATTTTTAATCACTTTGAATGTTACGAATATTTGAGCACATTGACCAAATAGGTCCCACCCCGTTTTTCAGCTATATTTTATTTTTCCTTTCACTTAAGTATTTTTTTTAATGAAGGTGTTTAAAATTATGTAAACATAAACAACACTGAAAATTAAAAGTTTTATGTAAATAACAAAGTAAAAACATTTTTAAGAAAATTAACACAAATTAACTAAGAAAGTATAATTTGAATATTACCACTATTTTCACAAAAAAATATGAAAATTGACACTTTTAGTGGCGAATAGGACCTCCTCTAGTCCGTATGCACTCTTTGAGTCTATCTGGAACGATTTTGATTAAATGGATAACGTTTTCAGTCGGTATTTGCTCCCAACAGACAGGTCTAGTCGGCTAATCACATGACTGAAATTAGACTTAAGGCTTCTTTTTAATCGATCCCATAAATGTTCGATACAATTGAGTCGAGGACTCATGGCTGGCCACGGTAGTACCGTAATATACCGTAGGCTTCCAAAAGTGCTCTCTGAGTGATACGAGCCGTATGCGCGGGCATTTGCATGAAGACGAAGTTTTCACCGATTCTTTGCCCAAATGGGATGACATGAGGTTTTATTACACGCTCGATGTGACTGCCAGCAGTTACCGTGCCTTCTTCTAAAAATACCGTTCTTCTAAAAAGACGTGCAGTCAATCGGATATATCGGCCTTCCTGGTCGGTGGTAACTCGAGTTCGACCTGTTCCCGCTCTCCTAGCAACACTACCAGTCTCTTGGTAGCGTTCCCACAGGTTACGGTAGCGCGTCGTGAAACAGCAACTCGTATTGCCACTGATCTCTGTTTCTCTTCTTCTGCTGTTTCCATATCCATATGACGACCTGAACCAGGCAAATATCGCAAATAATGTAGAAAGCAAAACAAAATCAATAAAGCAACAAGGTGCAACAGGAACAGTCAGAATAAGACTGAGAACACAAGTCATAGGGATTTTTAAAATTGAATGTTTATTAGGGCACTTCACTTTTTTGTTTACCCACTTCAGAATAACATTTAACTTGTCGCTTGCAATATTGATAAAGATTCGTAAACATGTCAACAATAAGTTAAAATTCTTCAATTCGCCAATCATTACCCTGTATTTTTTAGACAAAATACGAGATTATTTATTATTTTGTTTTGAGTAGTTTATGATGCTGACTGTATATATATTTTGTTCTTGCCATATAGGATTGGGCCCCAGCTTTTTTCAAATTGTCTTATTTAGTCAGTTTAATGTTCTTCTGGGTCGTCAATTTCAAGCATAGTAATAAAGTTCAAGTTTATGGAACTGATCATAGATCTCCTTTTCCTATTATCATATTTCTTTCTTTCTTTTATTGTAGAAAGTGGTACGTCAGCGTATGGGTGTAAACCAGAACACTCCACGTAGCTTCAGGTCTCAACGATTGGCCTGCTACGCTATGGCGGAGCATGATGAAGACGAAAAGTATTATTTTTATTTGTTCTGAGCTTTTGTAACTATTTTACCTACTCCTGTCAGTGTTTGCCACGCAAACACCTCCTCCTTATTCATCCATATTAAGGAAGGTTTTTGCCTAGCATTAGGGACATTAAAATAGCTATTGATCGTGATTTAGAGATTTCACTGCAATAAAAATTCTCGATTTTTTACTGGGGTAGTTATTTTCACGAAATTTCATAAAATCCGTTTTGTAGTTTTGGTGTGATAAATGTACAGACGTTACATACAACAATGTGAACGACAATGCAATAATTTCTTTCAAATATTTAATGAACGGGTTTTGTTTACCTAGTTATAATTTCATTAAGGGATGATGAGGTTAACTTTCTTTATAGTTTTAACTATTTTTAGGTTCAGTCGTGGCCGTGACGAAGATCAAGAACCGACAGAAGAAACAAGTACCAAACCCAAGCAGTTTGCTTGCTGTAGCTCGCATCCGGTTACACCTACGTCGACCACCGGGTCTCCCCCTCTGAGCAAAGTTCTCTGCGATTTAAAAGAGGTAAAGTCGTTGTCAGACATAAAATCTGGCCGAGTTGGGCGTGCCACGTCAAGTCTCTGCCAAATCTATACCAAGGTCGACGGTGTCCTCGCGTGTAAAGCCGAGCCTCTGCCGCTCTTTGCCGTATGATGGATGACACCTAAAGAAGTGTAACGTTTGATTGCAAATAATACTAGGCTACGTCAATTTAATAATAATAAAGAGTATATTAAAATTCATCTTCACAGACGTAATGTGCAAAGGGGTTTGAGTAACAATGTATGGACTAGTGGTGTCATTTTTTTTAGCGACCAAATTTTTTTATTACTGTTTTAGAGCATCACAATCGAGACATATAGGTATCTGAGTGATTAACTTTGCCTTAAGTAATATCGGAGCTGAGATATGATGTTTTGTTTATATTTTTACCATACGTTACAATAATACTATGTAAATTCGATAAACGTCTTAAATTTCGGTTCCGATATAGTTTAGCTATATATGTATCTTGTAAGAAGTGTCACCACTCCCTTACATACCTAGGATGTCACGAATGAAACAAACCCTCTACCAACCCGTCAAGCCAGCGTGGCAGCAGTAGGCTAATAGCCTCCTATGAACGCCACAATAGGCGTGAGCTAGGAGAGGCTTATGTCCAGCAGTGGACGTCTACAGGCTGATGATGATGATATATGTTCCATAATGAGATATATATCTTTTTATTTTTTAGGCCGCCATTTGGCCGTTTTTATAGGTTTTGAAATATTTTATAGGCAGTATCATTTGACAAAAAATGTAACGCAAGGATAACCGAACTCACGAAGACTCAAACGGAACTCCAAGAACAAATTCAGGAGTTGGAGGACAGAGAAAAAGAAGGAACACAGTTATTAAAGCAGGCTGAGTGCATGTGGTCTTGTATGGAGGCCGCTTATAAGAAGAAGGTTAAGGAGTCATTAGAGAGGCAGAGTGTTCTGCTGAAACAGGTATCTAATCCATATACCTATTTCTATAGTTTTTACTTACTCCTGACCTCATCATCATCACTGGCCATCGAATCAATAACTAAGTATATTGAGTTACTGATATTTTAAATCGTATTTTATAATTAGACTTATTTAGACTTATTATAATTAGACTTATTATATATTTATAAGACTTATAGGTACCTAGTTAATTAACGACTTTTAAAAAAAATATCAATAATTATTTTAGATGAAACAAGTTGAAACTAGTGACTCAAAATGGCGAAAAAATAAAAAAGATTTAGAATATCAACTGGAAAACGTAGACAAATGTTGCTTAGAGATAAAAGAAAAGCTTCATCAGAAAAATAATGATGTCAAATGTATAAACATGGATATAGACAATTACAGGAAGGGAATAGACAATAGAAGTAAGCAGTTAGAAGCGGTACGGAGTTCGTTTAATAAAAAGAAGAAAGCTTCTGATGTAAGTGAATATGATAAAAAAACTATTCTTATAATAAGAATTTATTTAAACAAAATCAATCTGGTACTTGCCTATGGTCGTGGTCCCCCCCAATGGGAAATAGACTGGGAACCACGGGCAAGTTCCGAAACAATTTGTACATATACTATTGTACACACAAAAACATTTTAAAAATAACTATTGAAGTCATATAACTATATAATCATTAAAAAAATGTTCTGCAGGACAAGGTAGCTAGCTTATCGGCACAAATGATTAATACACAAGTGGTGATTGAAAAAGAACATAATTACAAAAAGGAAAAGGAGGCAGAAGGGAGTAAATATTTGAAAACAGCGAGGGATGACCTGAAAAAGATTTATAGACTTTTATTAGAAAAAAGACTCGAGAACGAAGATCTCAGCGCTGAGGTCAATATCAATCAATACCTACCTATTTAATTTTTATCAATATTATAAACTAGCTTCCACCCGCGGTTTCACTCGAGTGATCCCCGTTTCTGTGGAAATATCGCGACATACTGTAGATAGATAGATAGATATATGTTACTATCCAGTTCTTTTAACAAACTCTATGCCAAAGATTGGTTGTTTAGTTAGGGCAGCAAGGGAGGACAAACAAACACTTTTTTTGCTTATATAATATTAGTTAGGATAGCTTTCGCATGCCTTAACGATTATAATTATTCGAGTATAAATTATACTATAAAAATACTGAAATATTTGTTATTGCTTTTTAGAAAGAAGCACTTCAGCAGGAAATAGATTTACTACAGAAAACTTGCGAGCAGTGTGAAGATAAGTGCCAAAGCAAAGAAAATCAAGTATCAGAAGAAATAGAAAATTTGGATACTGAAATATCCGGTTTTAAACTTAGATGTACAAAATGTAACCAATCTACATGTACGAGTGATACTAGTAAGCATTGCGCTGATTGCCCAAGGTGTGCAGAAGCGAAAGAATGTATTTATAAAGATGGTGAATGCTATTCCGACGATCGTGTAGATTGTGTTTGTATTGCTGCGAAACAGAAGTTGATGGATAACGTATTTGATAATATGTGTTCGGTATTAGAACAAAAAGTCAAAACTCCGACTGGAAAAGCAGTGGCTGATGCAGTTCTCAATTCTCTGCGGAAAAGTAGAAATGGTAAATTGGATGATAAAACTAGGAACTTGATTCACGAATTTGTGTTGACCACTGTTAAGAAGAATTTGAATTTAACCGTTATTGGCGGCGCAGTAAAGACTAGATGCGAGGTGAGTTAATGTCAAAATAATAAGTGTATTATTTATTATTTCGTTTACTCCTTAATTAGTTTAAAAATAAGAAATTAAATCGAATTTGTTCCTTTTTTAAGAATAACGGAGATAGGTACTCTTAGCCTGATGAAGGCTACCTGATGTTAAGTTTTATTATTAATAAGGCTGAAGTTTGTTTATTTGTTTGTTACACTTTCGTGCTAAAACTACTGACCGAATTTGGATGAAAAGACAATGCCTATTTTGTATGTAAAGGGGCGTCTAAATTTTGCGCGGCCATTAACCAAACATTGTTATTTCGGATCAAAATAACGAAAAATGAAAATCTTACTATGAAATTTTATGATTTTTGAATTTTTGCATTTTTCAATGCTATTTTTATGACCGCTGAAAGTCTCGGTAGCTCAGCGGTTAGAGCATTGGACCGGATTTCCAAAGGTCATGGGTTCGATTCCCATCTGAGAATTCACTTGTGGCCGAGTTAATTTTTTCCAATATTTTTCTATTTAAAATTTATCATAGTTACTATGAAATGTTAGTAAATGTTAGTGTCTAAACTCAGTCCGAACCGAGCTAAGGTTAGAAGTTCAAAAAGATAGTGCACTTATTTTATTAAATGTATTTTTTGTTGTGGCCATTCACCGTGAAGCCATAACTAAGGAACTAGATAGAAAATACAATCATCATTGCATTCATACTTTTGTTCTCTACGTTGTGTACGTACGATATTGTTTAATTAATAAAAACTTAAGTATAACCATATACATTTTTTTTTATTTGCTTTACGATATTAATACATATGTCGAGGTTAAACTTCAAAAAAAAAAAAAATAAGCATTTCCTAAAATAAGAGTATTTTATTTTTAGACTTTTAACCTAAATAATTATGTATCTCGGTCCGAACTGAGTTTAGACACTAACATATCATAATAAGATTTTCATTTTACATCATTCTGAACCGAAATAACTAGGTTTAGTTGATGGCCGCGTGAAAAAAAGACGCAAATTTTAGCTATTGCCTTTTGGCACAGAGATAGATAGCCTGGATTTAAACATTGGACATTGGGTATTCCCGCGGTAACGTGTACCACGTGGGTAAAATTGCAGGCGGCCCGCTGATGTAACATATGTTTGTACCTCGTTTGACAGATGAATCAAGACACCTACAAGCAATTGATGCTATGTTTGAACTTAGTGAAAGTACCGACACCGAGCAAAGCAGACAAAAGTGTATCAAAAATGGTAAGAACTTTTTAGTGCGCTGAATATGAAATTCAGTTTTTTTTGGGCTTTAGGTATCCTCATGGATACGTCAGCCCAATATTAGTTAGACTAGGATCTAGTTTTTAGTAAATATATAAGATTATATTGTCAAAATAAATTATTCCAGTGAAAGAATAATTGAAATTGGACCTTAAATTACGAAGTTGTAACGATTTTAGTACGGCATTCTCAAAAACGCTCGATAATATGCACGATTAGCCGATGACGTCATCAGGCACGATCGCGTTCACCGCCTTCGTGCGTTATACGTAAATGGATACCACAGAATAAATAATACCTACATAATTGTGGGTATCTTTATAATAGTGATACTTATATGTAGGTGAAAAATATTTAAGTAACCACCTACTTATTTATCTACGTACTGGCCCTTATAAACCACTCTCAAGATCCATTTCAGTTGATACTTACGCTCTCAAGATGTGAGCAGCATCTTAAGTTGGTTATTCTAAAGTCAGATATCAAGAGCGTATCAAATGAGATCGACCAAGATATTCAGGATCTAGTTCACGATTTTTTACATATCAACACGACACTTTTGAATGAAGTTTGAATAATAACTACAGACTTTTTAGCTCTATTTTTCAGACTGGATAGCCTGGCAGATAATAACCAGATGAGTTCTGGATAGCTTATCTGACAGATAACAACCGACAGATAGGATCTGGATAGCTTACCAGACAGATGATAACCGGAAGATAAGTTCTAAATCGCTTATCTGGCAGATACTAACCAACAGATAGTTCTGGATAGTTTTATCTCACAGATGACAACTGTCAGATAGGTTCTGAATATCTGAACTAGCAGATAATAACCGATAGATAAGTTCTAAATAGCTTATCTGACAGATTACATAGCAATATACAGGTTTTGGATAGCCTATCTGGTAGATAATAATCTACAAATAAGTTCTGGATAGCTTATCTGGCAGATATTTTGCCATATTTTTCATATTATAACTGACAAATTATCCAGAACTTATCTTATGATAAAGTTTAAATAGAAAAATATTGGAAAAAAACAACTCGGCCACAAGAGAATTCTCTTGGTCAATGGTCAATGGTCAATGGTCAGAACTTATCTGTCGGTTATTATCTGCCATATAAACTATTGTTGCGACCCGGGTATTGGTACATTATATGTCCGTGACTGAAACATATCCATCGCGGATCGCGAAAGTTTAAGCGATGGATACGTCATGAAGGGGAATACTTTGTCTTGTCCAAACCTCTCATCACCTCTCCTAGTCCATCAGTAAGATTAAATAATATTATGACACCACTGCTGGGTGTCACTAAGCCTTAGGTCCATGCCATCACAACGGCATGATCCCAGGATTCATGGCACACATAAACATTGTCACAAATAAGTACTTATCCAAATTATCTATAGGTAAACTATCAGTATCTGCGTTAGCTATCTAAACCCTGCGGAGATGTCTAACAGTGCTGGAACGTATCCAGATGGTCATAAGCTCCTGCAGAGCTGTGTCAGCATGAGAACACGAGCCGTCACCCGCTCTCTACGCAACCCGTGTATGTGGGCGCACACATGCACGAGCCCGTTGCTCACTCGAAGGCATCTCTATGGAACGTCTTCCACCTGGCTCAGCCGCTTCCCCAGCTCCGTCCAGGTGTAGGGCTGCGCGTGCCTATACTCTCTCAATTGTGGTCTTTTAGGGATCCCTAGGGCTTGCCTCCTGCAGAAGCACAAGCCCCATTGTTATTCATATTCGTTGCCACAGCGCAGCGCGCACAGTTTGCCGCCGGCCTCTCACCGTGAAAGAGAGAGCGTATTAGGTTGAAGTTGTACAACCTATAACTTCACTTGATTGGAAGTTCATTACAAAATATACAAACAGGTTCAGGAGTGCCATAAGTATACTTAGCTTTCATATCCCATGATGGACCTTGAACTCGTCAGTTATCAGTTGGCAGGCACTTTAACACTTACTATCGGCACATGATCATAATGAATATTATTTTAGTAAGATATAATAGCACAAACAAACAATATAAAAGAAAGTAAAAAGGCAAGGTACTTGACATTGATAATCGAAATATGGCGGCACTTGATATGTGTTGCCACCTCAAACATCGCGACTGGTGTTGGCGTTGCGACAACTATCCATAACTTATAATTTAGGTTATTATCTGCCCGATAAGCTATCCAGAACTTATCTGTCGGTTGTTATCCGCCAGATAAGCTATTCAGTCTGAAATAGAAGTGATAAGGCTTTAGTAACCATTCAAAAACTTCACATTTCGAATCATCCTAAAACCAGAGCAGGAATGCGTAAAAGCATTTATGTAGTTTAATAGGTATATATTTTTTTTTAACAAAGCTGACTTCAAAAACTAAATAATAAATCTTTTGGATTCGGTGGCAGCCAAGGCACTCTAGATTGCACTTCTATCAACTATATTTTTATTTTTCTCTTGCCTTGGCTGGCACCGACTCCAAAAGTAATATCCTCGCACTCGAAAGAAACATCTTTTTAGATGTTTAACGATCGATTATGATGCAACTCGTTGGACCGGTTTTCCAAAGGTCTTGGGTTCGAGTCCCATCTGAGAATTCACTTGTGGCTGAATTGACTTTTTCCAATATTTTTATATTTAAAATTTATCATAATTATAAAAATAGCATTAAAAAAATGCAAAAAAAACAAATTCATAAATAATTGGCTGTTGCATCTTAATCGATCGTTAAACACCTGAAAAGATGTTTCTTTCGAATGCAAGGATATTCCTAGCATTAATGTGACAACGCTGGCCTAGAGCGTAAGTATTAAAAATATAAAAAGTATTGGAGAATTTCGACGGTGGTTCGCAAGTCTCGGTAGCTCAGTGGTTAGAGCATTGGACCGGATTTCGTTGATAACGTATTCGATAACGATAACGTTGATATTCGATTCATAAACATGCCAGTGTTGGTAAATAAAGTGTCACGTGTATCATAAGTTATTCGTGGGACAGCGAACCTGTGAAATAACATACTGAAATAAAAATATAATATTAAAGCAAAAAAGGCGTGTCTAGGGACTACTCAAGTATAACTATAACCAACTTATATAATTATACTCATAACAGTATTTTTTTTAACAGGAACCATGTTCACGCTGGAAAGATTCAAATGAATGTAACTGTCCCAAAGATTCTAAGGGTTGTATATGTACAAAGTTAGGAAACAAACACAAGGATGATTCAGACACAACTGACAACAAGAAGGATACCGTAAGTTATAAACACATTAACGTTGTAGTTTCTTTATTATTTGCCGTGTGTGACGGCCTAAGAATACAAGTGTCACCACTCCCTTACATGCCTGGGATGTCCTAAGAGTCGACTAAGAGGCTCGACCCATTGAACACCTGTGCGAGAGAAGGAAAACTTGAAACAAACCCTCTACCAACCCGTCTGGCCAGCGTGGTAGCAGTAGACTAATATCCTCCTATGAACGCTACAATAGGCGTGAGCTAGGAGAGGTCTATGTCCAGCAGTGGGCGTCCACAGGCTGATGATGATGATGATTCTTTATTAATGTTTTAATAACTTTTATTGGAAGTACTTCGGAATTGGTTCATCAAGGCGATTCCACCTGAATTTTACATAGGTAAAATAATTATTAAAGTAATCATGCTTGGAGTTGTCCACGGTCATAAGAAATTTTTAACCAATCAAAATCATATCATCACAGACTAAAAAAGCAACATGCCACCACAAATCATCGAGGCCGCCCAGTAAAGAGTGCGATATACGTGTAGTGTCTTGTAATGTTGGGAAGGAAGTGGCATCGTGGAGACCAGCTCCTTGCAATGACAAGATATGCTCATTTGCAAAGAACATGAGGGCTGCTCAGTGTGTGTTAGGACCTGAAGCATTGTCTGAAGCTCCTTGGACGAAAATGCCAAATGTTCCCGATATCTCAGTATTGGAGAATCAGGTAATATGGTTAATTGTGATTTCGAGATTTTCATTAAATCAATATTTAAATTTTAACTGTAATTTACTTGTACTACACGCGTATAGAAATGGATTACAAAAGGAATAAAAAAAAGATCATTCATATGTTTGCTAAATAAGTAGTTAACGATAACTTTTTATTCTGACTTCCTTACTTATTTTAGTATGTTTATAATAAAAACATATCGAGAGCATTTTTACACTAAATTTGTTTTGTACCGAATCACATTTATAAATTTGTGGTTTCATATTTTATTAATGGTCGTGGTTTTCATATTCAGATCGATTGCAAGTGTGGGGAATCACCTACTAAACCCTGCAAATGTCAAACTGGTAAGATTTTGTTATTACTTTCTAGCTAAGTAATATATTTATGTGAGAGTACAAACAAAAGCAACAACAGTAGAATTTATTATGTTTTCGTTATTTTAGAAATTAAACGCGACTCGCGTCAATTAATAATCGAGGAAGTAATGGGAAAATACACAGATGTGATACCTGCTCAGAAAGTGAGTTACAATAATCTAAACGATGGACCTACTAATTTAAGCTTTTAATATTGATCTGGATGTATCTATCTCATAATAGAGATATATCAAGTTTTTTAAATAATCTTATAAGGTAACAATAAATCTATAACAGAACATGGTGGTTTTATTACAGTTTGTTACCTAGAACCACCATGTTTCATGAGGTATTATTTTAAGTGATGAAATTTCGTCTCAGGTTACGAACGTGAACGAGATCTTTCATAATTACTTAAAAATAGGAGAAACTAAAGGAAAACACAGCTTAAAGCCACTTGTGAACAAAGCAGTTAAGCTAAACTTGCCTGAAATTAACTCCAATATAAGTCCATATTCATCATCTTATACTGCCGAAGACTTAACTCGACACAAAGAACTATGTAAAAAGAAATTACCAAGCATCTGTATCGAAAGAACTAAGCGTTGTGATTGTTCTAAGAAGACTAATGAAATAAAATTAAAACCTCAGTTCGTCAAAGACGTTATTTTTAAGAAAAAAGAGAAGAAACCTGCTGTTGCTAACTATCCTATACTCAATGTCACTAATGTTCAAAATGTAATTGATAGTCATTACTGCTTTGTGTCAAGACGAAAGTCATATTGTGGTAAAAAAGTAAAACCTATAAAATTCAATAAAATCTTATCACGGCATCAAAGGTATTCACAACTCTAATAGCACTACAAATAGAAAGTGCGTTGGATTAAGAGTGAAACAATTTATTAAGAATTTGTGGTTAAGAGTACCAACCAGCAAATTTCATAACATTTCTCCTGAAATTGAATGGATAACCGCTAAATCTCTTCTTAAAGAAATATCTCTGATTACTCGCACAAAAGATAAAAGTGTTACTGTTAAAGAAAATGAAATTGAAATTAATAATGTATTATTAAATATCGATGACACAAAGAGTAAGAAAATGCAAAAAAAAGTACCATCAATCCCCAAGTGTCGAATCCCCGAGCAAGATCACTCTTTGGCGGTTAAAGACACTGCAAGACTACCTTAAACTGTATTTTTAAGTAAATCTTTTGAACGTAATTCAGAAATCAGTGACGGATAAAGATGCAACCAAATGATTATTTTGTGAGTGGAAACTAATGGTTAAATAGCTACGCAAAATATATTAAATGGCTATTAAAATAAATTACTCATAAAATATAATTGATATTATTACATACCAATAACTTTTAATTGAACATAGGTATAATATATGTATGTTTGTAAAAGTACTAAAGATAAAAGTGATTAAGTGCTATTATTGTGCTGTCTAAAATGAATGTTGCTAAAATAAAATTGTGTGTATTTTAAATTGTTAAATTACAAAATTAAGAAAATCTCTCCTTTCAGTTGTTTTGTACTGTCACATAAATAAATAACAATAATTGCATATTTTATACTTGAAAAGTTTATTTTCAATCAAGCTGTATATATTATTACGATTTACAGGTACAAAACATCTGAAAACAGGAGTCGAACAATGTGATACAGAGACCTGCGCTTCGATATGGAAACAAGATATAAAAGACATTAAATTAGCTGCAGACTTAAAAAATATCAACAAACTAGACCAAGAACAAGAAGTAGCAGAATATAACATAGGTTTAAAGACCATTGAAAACTTGCAGGGGAAAAAACACAAATTACAAACAAAAGACAAAAATTCAGAACAGTTACAAAGCTCAAATACAAAGTATGAAGATCAAGACTTAAAAAATATCAACAAACTAGCAAAAACACAAGAAGTAGCAGAAGATAACATAGATTTAAAGACCGGTGGGAAAACGCAAAGAAAAATATACAAATTACAAACAAAAGAAAAAAGTTCAGAACAACTGCAAAACTCAAATACAAAGTATGAAGATCACAGTAGAAGAAGTCTAGAAGACAGCAAACTATTTAAAAAGTCATCAGGGAAGAGAAATCGTAGCGAAAGTTCTCAGTTACCTGATCATTCGTCTAACCTTAAGAAAACACCATCTGGTACCCTTACCTTGGAATTAAATAAAAAGGTTGTAAGGAAAATTGAGGATAAACTAAAAGAACAACCCACAGTACAGGCATCTCTACATAAAAGTGAATCGGGTCAATTTATAATAGATTTCAGTCCACCTGATGAGTCTAAAAGTGGTATTTTTGTTTTTAAGAAATCCTGTTCTGGAATGTTATTGATGAACAGATATGAAGATACTGAAAAAGATTTTAAAGGTGATATTATTGCTCAAGAAAATGCATCAATTGATTCCAAAATTTCTGTTTCTGTTGCTGTCTTTTTGGATCCTCAAGTCCAAAATGAATCAAATTATCCCCAGTTTAATCTCGATGAAAAAAATACCGTTGTTGAGGTTACCAAAGCCCCAAAGCATGTCTGCCGTCGTCAACAAGATGTTAAGAAGAAAACATGTTTTCAAGATACGAGAAGTATTAATAAGCCCAAATTTTTCAGATTACTAATTAAAGATTCCGGAGAAAACCTTGAATGCCCATTAGCTGTATTGGAAGCTACAAAATCAAATAATTATATCCTTAATGTAGACAAAGAATATGAGAAGCAGTATAAAAAGACCATAAGGGAACAGTTTGGTTGTGATTTTGAATGTCCTGTTGAATTAACTAAAACTTTATCAGGAAACATTGTAATAGATTTTCTAGAAAATAAAGAGTTAAGAGATACAGTTCCAAACGCATTCTTAACAAGATCTTGTTCAGGGAGTATAAAAGTTAGAACAGAACCTCACAAGTCAGATAACAGTAAATCATTTTCTTTTGATGGGGAAAAAGCATCTATGGTATTTTCTAATATTATGAGTCGTTTAACAGTCCCTAAAAAAGACAGCTTAAAAGTACAAAATTTAACAAATAAAAGATCTACCAGTGAGTCGCACTTACTTGAAAAGGCAAAGTTGCAACTGCAAACCCAACAGCAGTTTTTGGCAGACACTCCAAGGCTAGTAAAAAAATCTGAGTCGGGTCATTATGATGTTATATTGACTAAAGATTCAAAGAAGGCTGTTATAAATAACTTAAAGTATTATGTATCCAGTAATTCCCAAGGAAAACTTCCAGTGAAAAGGACCAGTCAAGGAGAAATAATTATTAAATTAAATAATAATAATGATGAAACGAATCAATTGGATTCATTAAAAATTACCCCATCTGGCAACATCTATCTTTTGGTGGACGAAGATTTTCTTAATAAGTGTAGTATTGATGATGTTACAGAAGCCCAGTTACCTAAAAAAGAAGCTGAGCAAAATACTCAAGACGTAATACAGGAAAATAAAAATGTGACTACAACATGTAATGGAATGCCTGATACAACATGTGATTCGTCAAAGTGTATTTGTGGAGAAGTATTAAAGCATAGTGAGGATGGATCTACCTCAGAATATTTTGATGCAAAATGTGTCACGAGCTGTAAATTCATTCCCGTGGCAGATAGTAACCATAATTGTAAAAAAAATAAGTGTCATTACCAACCGCCCAATCGGTATTCGGAAGGCCTGTTAAATAAGAAGGTGCGAAAGGAAAACTCACCACATATTGTAATTAAGCAATGTACTTGCTCCTCTCATAGCGAGAAAAAGATGAGTAAAGACCCCCAACTTTTTTATGTGTACCAGTCTATTTGTCCATTTCATAAGGAAAGATATGACTCGGTATCAAATGAACTATTGGCAATAACTGGATTGTGTAATAAGGTAAATAAACTACCACAGCTTGATCATGACGATATAAATGGTGATACTCCTACTAAAGAGAAATCAAGTGTTGTTGACTTGTTGCATTCTAAATCAGATTACTTGGAATTTTTACCTCCTCAATTACCTCCTTTTCTTAGTGGATTTAAATGCACGTAGGTACTAAAGAGATAACGTTAAATTATCTTGTTTTGAAATTAATAACTGTTATAGCTAGTTCAAAACATTGTAGTGAAAGTCCTAAATAGCGTTCGTTTTTAATGCTGGATGCACATGGGATTACATTATCTGATCAAATCCAGTTATTGGAATATATATTTCACTGTATCCAGTGCATTCCACATGGAATAATTTACCAATGGCACTTCCCGCTATAATTATGAACTGTTTACACTTGTTATTATGTGATGTGTAAATTTTGTTACGTTTTTTTATTAGACTGCGTGTACCTATAGCATAATAAAAGGAAAGTTGTTTAAAATACCATACAATCGCACCAATTATTTGGCCCTTGATAAGTTTATATGTTTATTATTAATTTATTTCTCTGGATGATGTTCACATTGCTTGGTAAGTTATATTATGTTTTTTTTCATTGATTTGTCTCTTGCGGGAATCGAATCCACCAAGTGCCGTTTTAGATTAACTTTAAGTAAGCAATTATCCTTAGGATGGTAAAGTGAATCTACAAATATAACAAATGCATTGTACGTGCTCGAAGAACTTTGTTGCTATACACATGAGCTTCAAAACATTAGTCATTGTTTGAAGTTTATGCAGTTGGCTGTGCTACTGGTGAGACGTGTTGTAAATTAATATTTCTCAGTGCAGCAGGTATAACTGAGCGAAATATGTATGTTTTTACTGTAAAAAGAACATAAAATACACATTGACAAACACAAAGATTTCATGACTAGAAATTTATTGTTAAAATCATGCGATTGATTTCGCGAGATTCACATAGATATTTTTGTTTCGAAACCGGCGCTGACGGGGCTATTACCTAAAAACTAGCAATTATCGCGCAGACATCGCGCGATCGCTGCGGAACGTCAAAATAAAAATGGTATTACGTATGTGATTGCTGGCTTATCGCTCGCTGATGGTTCGTATAGCGGCTCATTCTCTCGCGCTCCTACCTAGGTGCGAGAGTGAGACGCCGCGTTGCTATGCCGCTGGCGCCAAAAATAATTTGGTAGCAATAACAGAAACTAAATGAATGGAAATTGTAGTTCATGGTTTGTTCGTTAGAGGCCGCACTGTTCATACGTGACGTAAACCAATTATTGCGCTATTTCTGCAGTCGCGTTGCTGTTGCAAAGATAGGTAATAGCCCCGCGGGTAGTTGATTATTTAACTCTGTTGCTAACAGATTCCGATAGAAATTGGCAATATACATAGTATAGTATAGTAAGATAGTTGTCAGTGTCGTCACATTGATTTATACTAAAGGAGCAATGTGACTGCAGATTTAATCAAACGTTGATAGAAGTTATCCGGGGTCTTTGTTTTAGATACGTAGTATAAAATGGTTTCTTCAAATGTGACCGTTATATTATAGGAGGTGTAAGATGAAATTGTACACACAGCACCATAATTTTTTCCCGTTTGCTTGGCTGACTCAAACAATTATGGTTGCGAACGTCAAATTCTCATCGTACGTGGAACACGTTTCGAATTACTGTTTCTGCACGCACCACCCTTTATCATAACCCACGTCGTTCTACATTTGCCAGTCAACAAAGAGAACGCACTATATAAGACTGGGTTTATGAAACAAAGTTTCTGAATCGGTTCCCTTTCGTGATCAATTTTAGTGGCTTACCGATCTAGGAATAAAGTAGTAAGATAGGTAAGGTGGAGTGGATCTTCTTTGTTATTAGTTATCGGATGAACTAAAACTCTTTGGAATACAAATTGAGAGCTTGTAATTCTCCGAGTTTTAATGTACCAGTGAAATTGGCAACAAAACGGACAAATTGGGGAGCGTTAGCTAATATAATTATCAAGTGTAGGTGCACCTTCTTAGTTATTTACCATTAAAATCTGTTATTTTGAAGGAGAGGCATATTTTACCAACGTTATATGGACTTCGTAATCTAAAAGGAACGTCTTTATTTTTTCTATTCATCTTCATTATTTCATTATTGTGATCTTGTTGTTGATCTATATGCACAGCGCAAGAACAATTAAGAAAATGCTTGGCAGAAAGAAAAGAAGTAAAATAATTATTGACAGTTCCAGTCGCGATATATGCACGCTTTTCGACAGAGTAAAATTCGCAGAGAAGCGATATTTCGGCAGCACTTACTCCCGTGGGCGCGCGGGCTTATTGAATACAAATTGTTTTCTTATCAGACAACTTTGGGTTCGAGTATGAACAAATGTAGACTTTTATGCAGCCAGGACGACATTGATTCCAGAAGGTCGCCCTCTCAAATAATACGGTGCTCCAAATCTGCTATTCAGTTCAATGTGTTCGCAATAGGATTTTGATGAAAAGAAAGTTAATGCGGAGGTTTTTCTGGTTTCTGATTTGGTACTTTATTTATTCAGTTAAAAATAGTTTGGAAGACTCATTATATATCATATATTTGTTTTGTGTTCTTGTGTAAGTTAAATAAGCCTTAATTTTTTATGTTTTCTTGATAAATTTTAAATAGAAAAATATTGGAAAAAAGCAACACGGCAACAAGTGAATTGTCTTTTTATATTTTACTGAATTACTGTGTCATTTGTATTATATGCACAAAATACCTACCCCTAAATCAGTGCAGTGCAAATTCAACCGTAACCAATGTGCCTTCCAATAGAAACTCGATATAAAAAACTTTTGTCTACCCATCCTAAAACTGACCATAATTAAAGTTACTTAAGGCGGTATCCCCACCGAAAGTGGCGCCGCGTTGAATTTTATTTAATATCGTAATTCTAATACACAATTTTAATAAAACTTAACGTGGAATTTTTAGAGCCCATAGTCTAATATTTTTAGACGGTATCATTACATTCCCTCGTAGTCGTGCTAGAAGTAGATAGCAAAACTGCTAAAAGTGGCCGTTTTTGACACATTTGCTATCTACTTCTACGAATGACTACGACGAGATGTAGCGATACCTTCTAAAAATACAAGACAATGGGCTCTAAAAATTCCACGTTTAGTTTTATTAAAATTGTGAATTAGAATTACGATATTAAATAAAATTCAACGCGGCGCCACTTTCGGTGGGGGTACCGCCTTAACGCCACAACGCAGATCGAACGCTACGTTTTTCTTCTTTCGTGCCGATGTAACTTGTTTAGTTAAATCTTGCCCACCAAGACCAGTATAAGTTACCGAGCTTATACTTACACCCATAAAGTCATAAGTAGCGGTGTCCGACAATTTCATTTCCTGGGAGCCACGGGGCGAAAAAAACCCCGCACATCAATACAGCGTATCAGTTTCCACAACAAAAAGCTTTCATCAGCCGCTAACCCGCCGCTCATTGGGCTCCTTTTGGCCGCAATTTTTCGCCTACGCCCGTGTAGGGGATGTTTTTGCCGTTAGGGGTGTGAACGATCACTAATATTTGTAATAAGTAGGTCCTTTTGAGACGTCTTGAAACTTTAAATTACCATCGTTCTCAGAAAATAGGAGCAGTTCCATTTTAGATTCAATGAGACAGTATTTGCTAACTGAATCTAGTTTAAAAAAAGATCTACGTTGGCAATATATTTAGTGCAGAGTTAAACATGATTTTCAACAAACAAGAGGCTTGTCATTATACACATATTAATAAATATTATAATACCAAATCTGTACATGACATTTTTACTGATTTACTGGCAAAGGACATGAAAGAAGTTTTCTTTGATAATATTAAAGTGTATTACGGTAAAAATCACTAATACTCGGACCAGCGCACCAATACTCTTATTCATACTTCAGTAGGCGTTACAAAAAATACCATTTGCCATTTCGCCGTCCCTAGCGGCCGTCCCGACTCCCGAGCTGATTGATTTACGACCGCCCGCGTGATCTAGTTTTAGATGTTTCGGATTCTTAAGCTGGGCATTCACTATTTTTGTGCACCAACTCCGCTCTGCGCATCTGCAACTGCTCTAATGGAGACGTTACCCGTATCTCCATAAGAAACACGCATGCTTCCTCCACGAATAGACTGAGCTGCCTTTAATGTTTGCACAAAAACCGATCACCAATCACCAATTGGAGCGCTGAGCGTGGAAAGTGCACAGTTTCACACTCCAGGAACGCGAACGTATCCATTATGTGGAGCAGTTGCAGGAGCGCTAACTAAGTGGATACCCAGCTTTACGATCTTGACTTGCGATGTAATCGACTGCCTCATACGATGTCTCGGAATGATCGGTATGCCTGTAAGGTTTTCCTGCTATGTCGAAATGGGTTTTGAGTCTTTAATTGGATTTGTCTGGCAGAGTTTTAAAGAAATTCTGAGGACACAGTGGGGAGAGCAGTGAGGTGGTTTTATAAGGACTTACATTCGATGAGTTCAAGTTTAATGTCGTATAGTTTTGAGGGATACGTCGGCAAAACAAGCCATCCTGACGCCAATAGGTTGGTACAGTTGGGGTACTTCCCGGTTGACCAGTAGAGGTTTAAGAACTGAGTTCACCAACTGTCGATTAGATAACCGTGGTTTAAAACATCGTTCTGTCCCTTACAACTTCAAACAAATGGCTGAAATCCAATGACATTTAAATCGGTCGGTTAATAAGTTGGTGAACTCGAGCCTTAGAGAGCTTTATTAAAAAGAATTTGGGTATGTGTGAAACGTTTATATCACAACTAATAGAACATAAAAAGGTATTTCATTCGAATACTAAATTATTTCTTAACTTTAGTACTTTCCTAGAAAACCCAAAAAAACTCTAGTCTATCGGGAATTACCCCGATTGTACTACTTACTCGTGATTGCTTATTGTATTACCTACTTTATTTAAAGCTACACTAATATTTTGGGCAATAAAGTATGTTCGGTTTAACTTAGGTATTCCGACATACCTACGCGACATACATATGGTAATTAGGCTAACGGCCGCTGTGCACTTTGACACTTCAGTGCAATTATATTTTATTGTAAATTATTACATTTAGTGCAATTTATTTCGCGTCTATGATCGGTTGTGCTCATCAACATTAACATTTTCCTAACATTCTACATTTACATTAAACATTTACTTTTAGATATTTTAAACATATTTTTAACATTTTCTACATTTTACATACATTCTTAAAATTAGCATATTTTGGACTATTCTTGTTATAAGTGAACATTTATCCAGTGAATAAAAGTGTTGACTGTAATTTCGTTTAACACTCCACAAAATCCCACGCAAGCTGCATCCCCGAACAAAGTAAACTCTCTCTCTCTTTTTTATAATGGCAGAATTGTCAGAATGGAAAAAGACTTTGAAGAACTTGTTGGAGTTTCACCCGAGTTCTTTTCGTAATAAAACGTGTTCTGAGGCTCCATTTTTAACTCAATCTACCGTACAATTTCTATTTAATATAAAATATATTTACTTGACATTGGCAAAATTCGCGAATTTTATCGCGAGCACGCCATTAATTAAGAAAGAAGAAGAAGAAGAAGAACTTGTTGACTACTTCATTATGTGTCCTTTTTAGTCTGTGGAACCAAATTAAATAACGATGCGTTTTGACGACGAAAAAGTTTTTTTAAAATTATGAATGGGTTAGCTCTTGATCCTTGTCTAGGCCGGAGACTAAAGACAGTATCTACGATAAGGGCGAGCTAACCCAGAAGGTGCCTAATCACCCTTGCTTTGAAAATGGGCGGGTTATAAGTAGTCGGAAATACATACGCAGCTGTTGAGTAGCGCTTCAAGAAAGGGTAGCCTGCAGTGCGTCTGGATGTCCGATTGTAGAAGAGGGATTGCGGTGTGAGCTCATGCAGCTCATAAGCACACTTTCCAAAGTGTCGCCTGTAAAAGACACAAAGTGTAGTTTTTCCATGGGGAATGATTCCCGAACAGGAAATAGTTATTGGGAAGTTCCACAACATACTGATACCCTAGTAGACGGACGAAGTAACGTGTGACTAGTCTGTAACAATCTATAAATCTGTGTATGTATACCACGACGCTGAAGTGGATCTAGGAACTGATAAAGTTGATAATACTAAAATGATGATAATAAAAGCATTCATTTTCCAAAACAAGTCATTAAAGATTTCATAATTTGCAGTTCAATAAAATTGTTTTATGCAAGTAATTAACAAAAAAGTGTTACGTAAATTACTGTGCCTTCAAGTTGATGATATTATTTACATTACTAGAATAAACATGGCTTTATTTACTGTTATTTCTCGGGATCACTGTAGTTCGTGGTTGAACAACATATCCTTGGATCTCCCAGAATTAGAATAGTAGTGATGAGATAATTAACACAAGAAAGCCAATTAGTGCGTAAGGTTAATGAATGCGGTCTGATAGTTATTTATTTTAATGAGACATAAATATACTTACAGCTCTTTTACTTGGATTTAATTAAATAAATAATAAATAAATAAATAATTACATACAAACACACCAATTAGCTAGCCCACGTTAAGTTTCATTAAGAACTTGTGTTATGGTTACTAGATAACGGATTAACATACATATATACTTTTTTTTTGCAAATACATACATAATATACACCCAGACCAAGACAAATAGACATGTTGATGCACACAAATATTTGTCTTGTCCGGGGATCGAACCCGGGACCTCTGGCGCAGAAGGCGCTAATTATTTTTGAGAAAACTTACTTAAAGCAAAGTCACTTTACTTATTTACCTCTCAAAGGCTACGTATCGTAACGTAATATAAATGAAACCATATTTGATATTTTGTAGCTTTTTAAAACCAACCTTGGCTTTTATGGTTTTCAGTTCTTCAAGGTCACGGCAAAAAAGAATAAAATAGTACTAACGTGCAAAAGGTTCACTCAATTTCAGACGTCCTTCACATATCTGAGGGTCGTATCTTCATCTGTTCCTAAAATTTGAACTCTATTCCACTTGTGCACGTCAGCAATAACTTTCATATCACTGTGCGTGCGTACTAAATCTCGCGCCCTTAGGCATTTACTTATTCAAATCTTAAGCACACATCTTGGGCATTCTTTCGCCGAGCCATCGAAGCACTATTTTACGAGCGGACCTTTCGGTGCGACCTCTCGTTTTATTTGTTCCGGGTACGTCCCATTCCATTTTATGCGGACTGTGGGACTGTATGCACAGTGTATAAGTTACCGGTGTAAATAATCAAAAGAAGTAGCAGTCGGGTGACACACTTGTATATTTTATCATGGTACCAGTGGAACTAATATCTACCAATTGTACCATCAATGATACTGTCTATTGGTACATTTAAATCCGGTGGGCCGTCTACTTGTGTCTGTTTTGAGTATGAGCAAGCATTTGGCCATTGAATGGCTCGATGGAAAGCGAGCTGTGTCCTAATGGAGCGTGCCTGTCGAAAAAGTGTCTGTTCGATCTATTTTTGAAGAGGTATAGATTGTAAGCTTTGATACTCCAGCAGAAAACACATTTCAATCCTAAGCGGTTCTTCAAGGAAGTAAGACGAATAAAGTTTGATGCTTACGACACCCGTGGGCGAAGAGATTGTTATTTTACGCCCAAGGCGAATCTGACAGCAATAAGAAGTAAACTTCAAAAATACAATAAAACCAGCGACTCTTAATGACCTTCGCCAAAAGTTGATGAGGTAAGGATATCACTTAAAAATTGTAAGTCTTATATCAATTGAATCTTAAGCAGCGTCTGCCTAACCTTGGCGAATTAATGCCCCTCTCAACGCCTGGTATATATCGTTGTATTCTCTGTGCCTTGAGCGCACTCTCATCACTTCGACTGCCCATTGTTATTATTAATTTATAGATTCGTAAGCTTAACTAAAGACACAACACTGGTTCTGCTAGCAACTGTGATTCAGGCGTGTAGGTAGCCAGCCAGCGATCTAAGGACGGGTGTTAAAAGTTTTACTGCTCCTTCACTGTTCAGATGGATGGATTGACAAATTGACTACGCGTACGGCAGCATTCGAAGTCGACGCTGTACTTTTTTTCCTCTATTACCTCGTGTTTTGAATTAAGAAATGTTCTAGATAAAATCTATGTTTTCAGCTTTGATCAGGCTTTGATACGTTCTGGCAATTAAAGATAAGATAGACAGCTTTTCTTGGTTGATATTTCTAAATGTCGCAAGCGTCAACAGTTTTTATATTGCGCACAGCAAAGGAGTGGAACTCCTACGTCTGTATTTTCGAGTACTTATGTCCCGTCCGTTTCCAAAGCAAGGGTGAATAGGCACCTTGTGGGTTAGCTCGCTCCATCGGAGATCCTGTCTTTACTTCACGGGCGAGACAAGGTTCAAGAGCGAACCCATTCATAATTAAAAAAAGTTCTTCAGTGGTTGAGGGTTCCGATATGAAGTAGGCTGTCTCCCCGCTGTTCATTAAAAAAGTGCTGTGTTCTAACATCTTTATTAGTTAGTGGACAAACGCAATTCCTGTCACACACCGATCACCGATGTTGGCCCTACGCGCATAATACGGGACAAGGCCTGTAGACGAAGTGACATCGTTATGTAGCAAAACGATAATTCGATTCGTTATTGTCTATATTCGCCAATTAACTTGCGGTAAGACCACGTGATTTAGCGCGGCCTATGCCAATCCGCCAATCCCATACAATTATTTTCGAACTTCGTTTTTTTTTTTGAATTGTAACTTTGGCTAGGCACCCTGATTATAAATAGTATGTCGTCTTGAAAATAGGCATGTCCCCACGCCAAAAAATTCTAAATCATAGGTCAGAGGATTTCACTTAAACTGCTTTCATTTTTCACGCTCGTATTTTTATTTGTTGAGTGGATCTACAGTAGAAAACATAAGCCGACTAAAATGAAAATGTCAGTTTTGCCCTACCACCCGTAAAGTACCTAAAGCTTACATACTTGAATGAATGAATGAATGAATTATTATTTATTTCAGTTTAAATATCGTACATTACAAGTAGGGTCCCACAAAACCACATATGTAGTTTGACTGTGGGTACAGTCTCACAGGTTCTTTATCGTACTATTATGTATATATATATTATTTAAATTTAAAGGTGAAGACAATCAAATACTTATGTTAAAAACTATTTGTATGAATCCAATAAATAACTCTTAAGTAAGGAACTAAATTTCTTTAAGTTATTCTCAAGTCTAATATTTTGAGGCAAACTATTTAATATAAAAGGTATTCTCTTATTGAGGGTTCTATCACCAAAGTAGTTTGAAACTTTGGGCACGAAATACTTGCCCGCTGATATGGACCTTGTGTTATGTCTATGCACAACCAGCGAGTGACACTCTCGTCTACCATGGTTGTTAACAGCAAGCAAGTATTTGTGTTTTAGGCTCACGGGAAGAATTTTACATATTTTAAATAATTGTTTGTAGTCTCCATCACATTTGTCCTTAGTTTTTTTATTTACAAGCAATTTTAGAAATCGAATTTGTAGTGCTTCTAACTTGTCCAAATTAGTTTTAAAAGTGAGTCCATAGGAGTCGAGAGCGTAACTCAAGATGGAGTCTACCAAAGCCATATAAAGGCATTTTAAGGTGTTCAGTGGGATTCTGTGGCTTAAGTGATAAAACTTCAACAAGCTCGCATACCTACATTGCAAAATGTCATCAAGAGTATGTACGAAAGTATGTTTAATGGAACTAGATTTTACTTTGAACAGAATAGAAAACAAATATTCGTCTCTTAACAAACATTTCCTTGTTGGGGTAGAAAACTGCATTTGTTATATAGTTCAGTCTATCTATCATTCTATCGTTCAGTCTATCTTGATAATCAATTTATAACATACTGTGCGATATTTGGAACTATTAAAGAAATAATGAATTCCCTATGCACTGTAAAATCAGTTTCGCGTGCGCTACGGTGCGTGTAATTAGATAAACGGTGCATACCGAACCCAGTGAGAATGCAGCTATTAATGCAGTTAATGGTTTGTATGATCAGGCAGCGATAGGTTTTGAAAATTAATGCCGTTTCTCTGATATATGGTATGGTATGGCAAATTGGGAACTAAGATACAGTTTAACTACCTAAATAAATATAAATATATAAATATATTTTCCATACAATCACACCAATTATCTAGCCCACATTAAGTATCATGAAGAACTTGTGTTGTGGATACTAGATAACGGAGACACATACTTATATACTTTTTTTTTCTAAATACATACATTATATACATATTGAACACCCAGACCAAGACAAATAGACATGTTCATGCACGCAAATATTTGTCTTGTCCGGGGATCGAACCCGGGACACCTGGCGCAGAAGGCGGCGTTAGCATCTAGCATCGACCTGTTTGGCGCAGGGGTACCCTGCGCCAAACAGGTCGATGCTAGATGCTTAGACTTCAGCGTACCTGATGTTATGTATCGATAAGATCGCGGCTAGCTTCATAGAAAAAAAAAACCTGCTTAGATTAGAAGGGACAAGTGTTTTTCTTTTCACGTCGTCGTCGTCGTTTCAGTCACATGATCTTCGGTCCACCTTGTAGGGGGCCTACCCATGCAGCGTTGTCCGGGCTAGACGCTTAGCCTTCAGCATACCTGATTTTAAGTATCGATAAGGCTACTGAAAATCACGGATAGCTTCATAATCCCTGACCCTGACCTGCTCAGGTCAGACGGGACAAGTGCTTTTCTTTCTAGTACTTAGGTATACTGGTATATCTATAATTTTCGTACATCGTATTAAGAATTTGGATACATACATGAGACAGTTTACAATTTGACAATGTTGACAAAAAGATAAATAAAAAAAACTGTCTGAAATGGATGTCTCACGGCTGCAGCCAAAAAGGAGGTCATTTTGCTAGGCCCTGCGAGCCCGGCGCTGATATTCAATTGACTCCTGGATTTTCTTTGACAAAAAATATTTACCTACATACAGGAATTCTACTTTGGAACATGTTGCAGGTTTAATTACTATTCCTATCTGGATTAAAATAGCGACGCCCAGCGCATCCCGAGAGCGCAGTAATAATTTGTGCAGCTGCAATATAAGCGGAAACGGCCAGCGAGATTTAGAGCCTATCACTAAGAGAATATTTAATTCTCTCATTCCCACTAACTAGAGGGAAATTATTTTGGGTAAATAATTGTAAAATACTTATTTACCCCTTAATTGAAACTGAAATAGGTTAATTAAAATTATAAATCTCTCATTAGGACACATAATAAACGCAAATATCCTTTCCTTTGAATTTTGGTAAAAATTTACACCATATGGGTAGGTATTTGTCTCGGGTGGGGATCAAACTCTCGATCCCTAGCGCAGAAGGCCGGCGTGATTATTATCAAAAAATAGCAATAATCACGCAGTGATCGCGCGATCGACGCGGGATATATCTGTGGCGGAACGTTAAAATAAAAATGGTATTACGTATGTGATCGCTTCATCGCTGGCTAATCGCTCGCTGATGGTTCGTATAGCGGCATCTCACTCTCGCACTCTAGTTAGGAGCACGAGAGTAAGATGCCGCGTGTTGCTATGACGCAAGCACATAGCGCCAAAAACAATTTGGTAGCAATAACAGGAACTAAATTGCTACCAAATCACATGTAGTTTATAAATTGTTCGCTAGAGGCCACACTGTAATAACAATGCGGTTGCTATGGTGATACGTGACGTAAAGCCATTTTTGCTATTGCATCGCTCCTGCAAAGAAAGGAAAGAACCCCGCGTAAGACTACACAAAAACACTCTATCGAGCTAGTCAAAAATGTATATAAAATAAATAAAGTATTGAAACCAACACTTTTCCAGACTTTCGAACCAAACCCATTGGATCCTTGTAGGTGACAACGATCGATTTATTTATATTATTGAATAAATTGAATAACACTTTCCCGGGAAGGGTCTGAAGTGTTTCCTGAGGTGGTATCAATCAGGCCCAGGGCTGGGAATCAATCACAGCTTCAGTGCTCTGGCGGGCTAATGTATTGGAAAATTGAAAAATTGAAAATCCCTCAACAGTGCTGCTTTGGTTTCTGCAACTTTAGTTGGTTCGATTTAAGTAAGATAAGAGAGTATAACTAAGATTAGGTCTATACCTCTATATTCCAGCGGTATGTGCAATAATTTATTATCGCTGATTTAAAGTTTGTAAACATTTCTTTTTACTTAACAAAAAAAGTGTTTATTGAATCTCACTTTAGAAATAACATTGGAACTTGAGCTCACTGATACTAGAATACCGACCGCACCCAACTTCATTGTAAATTCTCATCTAAATATGAAAATACACCCAATGGACCTCGTTTTAAACATTCATCTAAACAATTAGTCGCACCCGCACTCCACTGCGGTGGACTGTTATCGCAGTGGGGCAAGATCAACTGTGACAGTGAACCCTACATCAAGACAGTTTATAATAATAAAACTACAGGTACTGCTTACAACCCTGATTCCATTCTCCTGTACTTCAAGCACGTTCGGTGACAATTCCTCAAGATCACACGGCGAGTCGCAGCGGTACGCGACGCGTTGCGTTTGGTATGAAATCCGCGGTGTACTCAATTGATGTTTCCGATTGAGTGAACAATGTTTATACATAGAGCTGATGAAACTAACTTTTGATTTCAAACAAACAAACAAACAAACAAATTTATTTATTTGCAAAATATGGGTAGGTACATAATTTAGGTCTTACAAGTCATAAGAACGCCATATTTAACCATTCGGCATGCAAAATTTTCAAAGGAAAAAAAAAAACACAATACGTATTAAAATATGACATATCAAATACCATAGAGTCGAGGAGTATTATCGTGAATAATAGGTAATTTGATAATATAGGTACTCAATAATTGAAGCCAGTCCAGGGCCTGTAGACAAAGTAACGTCGTATCGTAGCAGAACAATAAATAAATTCGTTACCTGTCTTCTATAAGCGTCCATCAAATTGCGGTTAACAATTGACAACGTGAATCCCGTACTTAAATATTATTTTCTAACTTCGTTATCGTTTTGCGGGCCAGTCTTTGCCTTCCAGTAAAGCATGGAAACCTGGCGCCCACCGTGGGGCACTTTTTTTTTGTAAATACACGTAGGTAGTAAGCACCCAAATAAACAAAAAAACGGACATTCAAACACGCAACTATTTGTATTTTGCGATAAATAGGTGCTATTAACATAATCAGAGTTGTAAGACAATCATATTTTGGTGACCTTCGTGGTAGATGACACCGGTTTCAAAGTGTCGCTCACTCTAAGGTCCTGGGTTCGAATCCCGGAATGTTTGTATGATGAATACGTGCTTTTGTACCGGAGCCATGGCTGTTATATATTGCTACATAAAAATATTTTTATATGTTTGATAATTTATGTATTTCTATCCGATATGCAAGTACCCATAACACAAGCCTTACAGTGCTTACTTTGGGGCAAGGTGGTTTATTGGTGTAAAGGTTAGAATAATTTATTTATTTACATTTTGTCTTCCTAAAAATATGAAACGTTTAGCAAAGCATTGAGAGTTACCGTCCAATGTTAACGGTAACAGCTCTATATAGTTCCTTATCTGTATAGAAATCGAATCACATACTCCTTGATTTCGAGGGCCACCGCGCAGAATACTAATACGGACGGGACCAGGATCGATGCCCGACGCGTCCCGCGGGGCGGCTGGCGGAAAGAACGTCATTGGTATTGGTACATCTTGCGATTATTAGAAAATACTATGTAAAATCGTGTTTTACCCGTTGTCTTATCGATTTATCCCACTTTTGGGTCGTTGGGTATTTTTTTTTCCAATACCTACCCTCTTTGTCATTTAAAGTTTCTTTCTTTAAATTTTTTTTCCCGGTGCACTAACTCTTCCGTGGTACAACTAAAATAATTCCCTGATTCCCTGTGGTACAATTAAACAAAGCCAATCATTAAAATAGACAAATGGTTTTCCTTATTATGGAATGGAACTTTTTTTGATAATATATTTCAACCGCCAAGATGCGTAGGGATATGAATAAAGAGCAGCATAATAATTTTAATACATTTATTATTTTTACTACGTACCTGGAGGCTTACTCTTGACGGAATCCAGTTCGCATCAGGATCGAAATAATGTCAAACTACTGGTACTATGGAAACCATAGCAACTGTTTTCAAGTTTTTCAACTATTTAAAAGTACCAAAATAAAATAAAAATTGACGTTGATTCGATCTGAATGTACTTTTACTTTTCCCATCGTTCGCCTTCTTTTTAATTTGACAAGTGTTTTGGTTGTCATAAAAATTTTCAAGTAGGTATTTTGGAAAAAAACGTATTATTTATTCACAATCTTGAGTAGGTTATAATACGAGCTGCACAAAGTGATGTGGGATTTAGTTAATTGTTAAAGTGAAACCTTTTTCAGTTTTTAATTTATACTTTATTACTTTTATAAATAATTCTTACCATTACTCGTCAATTATTACTAATTTCTTCACTTACTTGACTTAAGCCTTGACATATCTACTACCAACACTACAAATATTTTGTGTTAGTTTAAATTTTTGTCTGTGTAAAAAGAATATTTTGTGTTAGTTTAAATTTTTGTCTGTGTAAAAAGAAGGACTAAATCTTGAATTAATCATAAGAACATTTCTTCAAGTTAATTTAATTTTAGTTAACCAGAACATTCTACACTTGACTTTAATAAATTCCACTTGCGAGCAAATATCGAACCATCCCTCATTTCAATCAATTAAATAAACAGTGGCAGATATGGTTAGAGATATATCATTTTAAACATCATTATTACAGACAACTTCAAAAACCTTTCAATCCAAACTAAATATTTCCTTACTAAAAAAATTCCTGACTATATTAGTTTCAATTTCGTTTTTATCTCTTACGTGTGTAGTTGCAGTCTTAAACATAAAAAAAAACGTTTGTAACAATCAAATCTTTCTAATCACGCGGTCATCAGTTTGAGCAGTCACCACTCAAAGTAATCCATATGAGCACAAGAGTTCGCGTTCCCACAATGATCTCTGTCGACGAGTGCGGGGCAGTTCCTACCATCCCCCCTTTTCTCCCTGATGACCTTCCTGGAGCGGTACTTGTCTCCAAAACCACAGGTGGTAGAGCATGGAGTCCAGTCGCTCCATTCCGATACTAGGCAGTCATCAGCTGTGAAGTGAAGAAAATCATTGTGATTGAGAAAAAGATAAAATAAGTTGTATGACTGAAAATCAGGGATCAAGGAGAACACATTAGACCGTAATATATTAATTAATTACAGCTCTAAATAAAACTGATACAAATTAGATTCCCCTTATCTATCTTTATTTTAATAATCATACTTTGATTAGATTTGATTTGTGCCAGAGTGATGATAATAATACGTTGGCTCCTGATGATGATGATGAAAAATGAAAAATAAAGGACTTAAAAAGACAAAGGAATTCTCAAATAAAAATAAGAAAAACAAGTTTTAAGTTTATTATATTGATCAAAAAACCAGTTTTCTAACCTTTTTAATGGTGACACTCGATGATGGTAGCAAATAGCCAGTTGTTGTTAGAATAAGCCTTAGAAAGCAAGAATTCATTTTTATAGGATTCATTATGTAACCATAACACATTGTAAACAGTAATACATAAAACACCTAGATTTAAGCAACATATATATATATTATTTTGTTCTTACGTTGAATCCTGTTGACGGCATGATGGAGCCTCGACCTGAAGTGCCTGGGAAGATGTCTTCCCAATCCAAGTCTTCTGCCTTTGGCTACTGCCAGCACTACATCGTCCATACTTGTTAGTTCGCCTCCAAACTCTTTTTCTGTCGTTGTGCTAAAACGTTGCAAAATTTTGTATATTTATTTTAGGATCCTGGATTGTTACAAGAGTTGCTAGTTGAAGAGATGGATTTGTTGCAAGATAAAAAACGAACCAAAACATTTATTTTAAAAGAAAACTGTTATGTAAATAACTTGCTAAATCCTCAGTAATATCATTTAGAATTTCAGTCTTTTTTCTGGTTATAATTACGGCTACACTGCATTGACAAATTTCAATGCGGACTTAATTTTTAAAATTACTGTTAAAATGTTGAATTCTCTCCGAGCTTTTTAATTTTATGGTTTAGCATGAGTATATTTAGATTTACAGTTACTAGCAGCACTTGACATTATTCTTCCATCACCATAACGGAGAGGCGTAAATAAAATACTTTTATATGCATTTTATGACCCTTGCTACGTTTTGACGATGTAAGTATTCTTAATATTGAATGTCATAAAAATGAGAAGATAAAGCTACTTATTCTATAGCAACGTGGGTGATGGTTTTTTTTTATCTAGTCGTAACAAAAATGTCTCTAAACCAGAATCTGTCCTAAACGGCGTTAGGGAAAGTAAGCTGTATTATCTGCGAATGCAGAAGTCAAACTACCAATAGTTACTACGATTTTTAAATACAGGCAAGATCCTAATGGTATCAGACTGATGGTACGAGTATATTCCGGACATTGTTAAAAACTCTACCAATCCCTTTTCAACCTCATCAAGATCTTTTGTCTTTTGTGAGACTTTTGCCTTGAAACAAATTCAGGACAAAAGTTAGCCTTGACTTCCCCAAGGTCCGTAAAAAGAAAACTTATTTATAAATTAGAAATTTCATAATACACATACGTTGTAGTCGGTGCTCTTGTCACAACCACTACATTATTATCCGCCTGATTTGGTCTGGGTGTTCCAAATGGGTCTTCTTCAATATCCATTAGTCGTTCTACGTTAGTAACAGATTTTGTTTGTTCGTCATTATCACCATCGTCCTCTTCACTATCATCGTCCATAACTTCTTTGTGGAAACCTTTATAAGCATCTTTGAGTTTTAATTTAGTCAGCATGTCCTTGCGAGCCAGTTCATTGATTTCTTTTGAAGAATATTCTTTTACCTGAAAATTTAACAATGTCAGTTTTAAATTTGTTAATAAAATAAATAAATAAAATAAAAATAAAATAAAATAAAAATTATTTATTTCGGACAACATAAATCCATAATGTGTTAGTAAATAAAAAGCCTATTAACTATGTTAGTATTTAATTTCAATGAAAGATGTTATTTTTCCTATCATAAATTCAATCAGCGGACAATCCCCACTGTCGACTATCTCCTTCAGGACGCTGTGGCTGCTGCCGCGCATTCTGTGCAACAGTGACGCGGTCTTTTTGCGCATAATAGTTTCAAAACTATCCACGGCGGCTATAGCAAACATCGCAGATGCGCTACAAAACCGCGGCAGCCGCAACAACGCCCTGAAGGCATTATTATATTGAACACGTAGGGCACTGTAGGCTTTTTTGGTATAGTCGGTCCATAGGCTGCTCGAGTAAAAAGATGTGCAATATGTTTTGAAGAGCGCAATTTTCACAGCGTCTGTGCAATGACTAAATCTATGGACCAGCATATTTGCCCTGACCGACAGTGCCCTACGTTCCCGCTCAATATCGTCATCATCTTTAAGGCCGTCAGTGACGATGTGTCCTAGATATTTAAATTTGTACACTCTTTCGAGATGTTCATTATATAGTTTTATAGGGGGTACTACTTTAGGACACTTACTGCCAGCCTTAAAAACCATGAACTGCGACTTTTTGATATTGTATAGTAAACCATGTGAGATAGCGAATCTTTCACAGGCATCGAGTAAAGCCGTAGCTGAAGTTATTGACGCAAACATTGCCAATGTGGCAACCGACATGCGTGCTACTAAGCTGTCTGACCACTGCGTCCACGTACAGGTTGAAGAGCCGTGGTGAAGTTAACCCCCCTTGTCTCACCCCACACTCCATCCCGTACGGCTCAGAATACTCGTTCGCCCATCTCACATAGTTCACCTGATTACAATACCAGTACTTAAGTAAATCAGTGCAACCATCAGGTAACCCAGCAGCTCTCAATTTACTCCACAAAATATCATATGGGACGAGATCGAAAGCTTTACTAAGATCTAAGAAACAGGCGTACACAGGTGTATTCCTGTCTGTGTAATACTTGACAGTGTGCTTAAGGCGCATTATTGCTGTTTCTGTCGATAAGCCACGCATGAAACCGTGTTGGCTATCGTGGAGCTCAATAGATTCAGCGCAGATAGACTGAGAGACGACGAAAGTTGTTAAAATATTAATTCAACTTTAGTGCCATATTGGTCCATTTCTGCATTTCAAGTGCGGACCGCCTCAAACCTTACTCAAGCATGATACTGTATAAAAATTTTGCTCTGAATTTGGGTTTGAGACGTCTTCAACTTAAGATTCTCAATTCAGAATCTGACCATTTCAGTTGATTTCGGTAAGTGTGTAAATGAACGATCTCTTTCCCAAATTCCCGATATTAAACAGTGTAACACCGGCCACTATTATGGCAACACCGCCAAGTCATTCGAGCGACCGTATCCCTTTCCCCACATCCGTTGCGCCGGCCAATCCGCGCTCCCGCGCGATATCGGTCGAAATCAGTAGTGTTGTAATACGCGCACCAAGATTGGCGCACTATTTGAATTACCCGATCAGTTTATGTAAGTATTGACTTTATTATGTTGACAGCCTTGACAACTTAAAATATTGATTTTTACTACGAATAAAGTTGTTGTTGTTGTCTGGACGCCATACTTTGATGTTCTTATTTCTCATCTCCTCCACATCTGAAGGCTTACTCTCTATGCCGTTTCCGTAGTTTCAAGGTTATTTTCGGATCGTTCTCAAGACTTTGTTAAAATTAATAACTAAAATTTTACTTGCGCATCAAGTAGAGGGGCTTGCATCTGATGCGACATTAAAATCTTAGTTAATTGTTGCAACAAGTCTGGAGAACGATTCGAAAGTAACCCGAAACTACGAAAACAGCTTAGAGAGTAGGCTCTCTGGTACTTTCCCCAAGAAATCGCTCTGCAAGGCACCTTCTTCGAATCCACGTGACCTGCGCGGCGTAATAAACTGATTGTCCAAGAAACCCCTGAGCTAGCCCGGCTAAAACAGGTATTTTACTGATCATCCTGAGAGCCGTAACAAAAGTGCCAGAAGTAAATGTGTGTGATAGTTGTTTGATATTAATTATATTTATTTAGGTAATTAAGGGCGTCATCTTCAGCCTTGATTACTTAATCAAACACTAAGACCCGTGACAGTATAATAAATAATTATTCTCCACATAATCGTATTGTTTGTTACGCTTTGTGACTACACTATGTACAGTGATTACTTAATTAACGCTGTGACATTCCTCAATCACGGTTAGAATAGGTCTAGACGTATCTGCAATCAGAATATAATAATCCCAGAAATGGGATAAACATAGACGTGTTGGAATTTGAATACACTATACCTACTCCAGTCCTAACTATCCTAGTTACTAGTATAGTATTATAATGTATAATTGCAACAAATTATATTATAACAAATAACCACAATATAATTTACAGTTATTTCCTGCAAGCATTGTGAAAACCATTTGATTGGGTTTGTTATAACTTTTTTTCAGATAAATTCCGTGAAAAAAAAGAGAAATACCTTTTTTAAATATTTACTTATTCGTTTCGTCAAATATACAGGGTGGAAAATAAGACGTTCATTGGAGGGAAAGTACCCTAAATATTAATGTAAGCAAATTTTACCCAACGGAAACATTCCTTCATTTCAAAACAAGTTAAACTGCGTTGCTAGAGCATTGGACCGGATTTCCAAAGGTCGCGGGTTCGATTCCCGTCTGAGAATTCACTTGTGGCCGAGTTAATTTTTTCCAATATTTTTCTATTTAAAATTTACCATAAGTTAACTGCATTCAAAGATTTTTCAAAAATTACATACCTGCACCGGGAATTGAACCGGCTTGTTTGAGTAAAAAAAACCTCGTGTACTTTAATGGTTTTTATAGTTTTAAATTCGATAGTGCTAAGTATAAAGATCAATTCAGCTTCAGTAACTTAATGACTTAAATTAAAAACAAAGCCAGGAAAGATAAAAGATTACATAGTTTAATACACTATTCTACTAACCTCTTACTCGCACTAACTAAAATAAAAATGAGGTTTACTTTAACATACTTAGTAGCTCGAAATATTATAACCTATATGCAGTAATAACCTGATTTTAATTATTAGGTTGTTGACTTTTTTGACTAATATTCACCGTAATTCCATACCAAGGCGACAAGACGCGAGTACAATCGATGCATAAGTTTTTTGAATAGGATTTTTAAAAGTTGTTTTTGATTTAAGATACTATTCTACTCACATTAAATTGATCTTTATGATTAACACTATCGACTGGTATCATAAAAGAACACAATGAGCTATTTCTTCTTTTTATATAAAATCTTTGAATGCAGTTTAATTATTTTTTTAAAATGAAGGAATGTGTCTTTTGAGTAAAATTTGCTCACATTAATATTTAGAGTACTTTCCATCCAATGACCGTCTTTTTTTCCATCCTGTATATACAAAAAAGGTTGATTATTGATTAAACCTGCACTGAGGGAATTGTGTAAATTAGCCGTTTTCTTTATTTATGAAGGCCTACGCGCCACACATTGAATATTTTTTCCCAAAATTATCTTGTCAATTCTAAGAATTTTTCGCAATCAAGTAAATCGTGACACAAAGAAATTCCTCTAAAGACAGATTGCATTTATTTAACTGCTTTGCTGTCAGTTTACATTTATGTGACCCAATGCTTGACGTCATCAATGGTGAAACAAGTTTTATTTTTTTTACTGAGGTTCTTATTTTCAGGCCTTCTTTCCGTGGGTATGCTTTATATCGGTCACGACACGACCATTTTTAGAATCAACAATGAACAATTATAAAAAAAAGGTTTGATATCCTAGGTGTGCGATTATGCCCAATAAGTATAGATTTTCTCATGACTTACTTTAGTGAAGTCCACTTTGGCGATACTCGGCAGTTCTCTCTAAGTAGGATAGTAAAACCCTGAAGCGGGGTGGTCAGGAATCCTGGGCTTGTGCTTTGTCACAAGTTCAGGGGGCACCGTCTCCCACCTGGGGGCGAGCGGACACTGAGCATGCGTGATTTTTTCTTTATGACTTACTTTAGTGAAGTCCACTTTGGCGATACTCGGCAGTTCTCTCAAAGTAGGGTAGTAGAACCCTGAAGCGGGGTGGTCAGGAATCCTGGGCTTGTGCTTTGTCACAAGTTCAGGGGGCACCGTCTCCCATCTGGGGGCGAGCGGACACTGAGCATGCGTGATTTTTTCTTTATGACTTACTTTAGTGAAGTCCACTTTGGCGATACTCGGCAGTTCTCTCAAAGTAGGGTAGTAGAACCCTGAAGCGGGGTGGTCAGGACTCCTGGGCTTGTGGTTGGTCACATGTTCAGGGGACACCGTCTCCCACCTGGGGGCGAGTGATTTTTTCTTTATGACTTACTTTTGTAAATTCCACTTTGGCGATACTCGGCAGTTCTCTCAAAG
The DNA here is from genome assembly GCA_910589605.1 of Chrysoteuchia culmella. Classification (NCBI taxonomy): domain Eukaryota; kingdom Metazoa; phylum Arthropoda; class Insecta; order Lepidoptera; family Crambidae; genus Chrysoteuchia; species Chrysoteuchia culmella. The sequence continues at coordinate 19,383,605 of OU342653.1, forward strand.
TTGGATAGTAGAACCCTGAAGCGGGGTGGTCAGGACTCCTGGGCTTATGCTTGGTCACAAGTTCAGGGGGAACCGTCTCCCACCTGGGGGCTGTGAAGGTCAGCCCGCTAGCTGCGCCAGCGTCTAGGGGTTCCAGCTGTGTAGAAAGAAAAAGTTTATTATGTGTCTTGTTCAGGCCATCACACATCCAGTTTATTTTTCTTAAAGCTTTTATAATTTATTTATTTGTTTTCTTTTTTACATAACAATTTCTCTTAAATTACTTAATTACATACTAATACAAAATACAATCTGTTAAAGGAACAAACTAAACTATAAACTAGTATAAAAGTCTCGGTATTAAGTCACGGTAGCTCAGTGTTTAGAGCATTGGGCCGGATTCCCAAAGGTTGTGGGTTCCAGTCCCATCTGAGAATTCACTTGTTGTTTGTGATGCTTTTTCCAATATTTTTCTATTTAAAATTTATCATAAGTATAACTAGTATAAAGTTGTATTTTGTGGTAGGACTTGTTGAAAGTCCAGCTGGATAGCTTCTACCATCTTATCAAAGTCTGACGCCATAACAACAATGTTTTCAAAGTTCTTGTGTTCCGGTAGTTAAGAGATAAGATGACCAGTTCTTCAGTGGTTGAGGATCCCGAGAGAGGCACGCTTCCATACCTACAGCCTTATCATTACTTAATATCAGGTATGATGAAGGCTTAGCGTTTCCCCGTAGGTATAAAAAAGGGTATCATTTAATCGATCAGCAAAAAAACCTAACCAATAATTGATGGATCAGCAAAAAACCTATTTAATCAGCAAGTATTATAAGAAAACCATAGAGAGTTGCTGAACAAACAGATAAGTAATTATCTGTTTAATATCTGTAATAAGAGCATTAGACCGGATTTCCAAAGGTCGTGGGTTCGTGGGAATTCACTTGTCGCCGAGTTGATTTTTTCCAATTTTTTTTTTCTATTTATAATTTATCATAAGTATTTTGCTGAACAAAATATTTATTCCTTATACAACGCAACATTATTGTCTGAACCAAAAAAAGAACATCGCTTACTAATACAAAGTTCTAAATTCGATAATAAATAAATCTTGATTCCGCATTTGAGACATATTAGTTGCTATGCTGTTAAATTTCCTTTAAATTGTGAAATCTACCGATGTACTGTTGACTGTACAGATATATTCCAAAGAACGTCTTCTCATTCTTTCTTTCTCAACGTCGCGTTTCAGCTTACAAACTTTTCTTTTTAACCCTAAGTTTTTTTGTAGACATTCCCTACCCTACAACAGTCCCCCACATAATGAAATAGTTGCACTCACATCTAACGTTAGTTGGTCCACCCACGAGAAGTCCACACACAAGTCCACACTGTCGACCCCTATGAACCAATCCGGTGATGGGATTAGCCGAGATATGAATGATACCTGCAACAATATCAAGTATTTCAAAAAACTTTATAATAAGATGAAGACATTCGAAACATATTTCTTTCGAATGCAAGGATATTTCCTAGCACTGATGTGACAACGCTGGCCTACAGCGTATTAAAAAATATAAAAGAATTGGAGAATTTCGACGGTGGTCCGCAAGTCTTGGTAGCTCAGTGATTAGAGCATTGGACCGGATTTCCAAAGGTCGTGGGTTCGAGTCCTATCTGAGAATTCACTTGAGGCCGAGTTGTTTTTATTCCAATATTTTTCTATTTAAAATTTATCACAAGTATTAAACTAGCATTGAAAAATGCAAACATTCAAAAGTCATAAAATATTTCAAAATAATTATGTATGTTCGAAACAAACAGATTTCATATTTCCCTGTTGATTGTTCATCGTAGAAAAACCTTCAAATAACACGAACATTCAAAACCAAGTGTTATGTAAATAAAAGGCGCGATTACATCTTTAGTTTCCGTTTTTTGTGTGGTTTTACAAAAGATAGATTTTAGGTTTATTTCTACGAATAAGTGACCTTAGAAACACATTTTAGTCGGCAACAACAGCAGTCTTAAGCTCACAGAGCCTGTCTTTGAGTATCATAGAGTCATAGTCTTAGAGAAGAGCTTACCCATACACATCAAGTGACTGTCCGTCAGCAACAAACGAGCAATCTATGTCGACTTTTTTGGTTGGTTTTGGTTTGACTTGTTGTAAGTCCGCCTGGCTAGCTAACATCATCTTATCTATGTTTTCAGCATTGTTACAGATAAAAATAGCCAGTTCCTCAGTGGCTGAGGATTCCGGGAGAGGCTCGCTTCCATCTTCAGCCTTATCAAAACTTAACATCAGGTATGATGAAGGCTAAGAGTCTCCCCGTCATTCGTAACAAAAAACTTGACTTGATGGACGATATCCCGTAACCTCGCCGCATACCCCATCAAGCAGTGGTTTTTGTTCTTGGCCGAGTGGCGGTGCTCGGCATCTGTTTAACATCCATCTGCAATTGAGGTCGAAGGCCCGGAAACTGAGCTTCCTACGTTTAGAAGTAGGATTTACCTCGGGTACGTGGTATCCAGATAGCGTACCCTGTAAGGGAGAATCCGCGGTTTCCACCTTTACTCTAGCGTGATACGGTAGCCAGTTGACAGTTTCTGCCGACGATGTGGTTGCGTGGTGCCTTCCGGTGTATTAACTATGACTCTCATAAGTTACCAAACTCGTTTAGGAGTTACTGAAAATGAGGAATAACAAAATAAATAATTACCAAACTATGCCCTCCATCCACCAGCACCACATTCTCTGTATCCCCCACTCCAGCAGGCAGGGCTGGTGCCGAGAACTGGTCGTAGACCTTCGGGTCATTCTCGCCCTCCTGCACCAAGTCGTCGATCTTGCCGAACTGGGAGAATGCCCTCACGGCAGGTCTTGCTACTTCGCCTATGCGGTATAGGGCGTATGAAGTGTTGTGGGATTGACCTGTAAAAATATAATAAACAAAGATTTATTCAATGAAACAAAGAAACAACCTTATCTTTAACCAATTTATGCTGAGATCGGCATCTGTTTATCTCAGAAGACAAAAAACTGCATATAACAGGAAGGGATGAAAATATGTCTCATGACAGTCATATCGACTAGATAAATAAATAAATAAATATCGATGTTAGGAAATCCACTTTATCCCTTCCATTATGTCAACTACAGTTCTGAAATTCTATGTGGTTCAGGTTTTTAATATTGTGCTTGAATTTAATTTGAACCTCATCTAACACAAAAAAATAAAAATAAAAAAGAAATTAAAAAATTAAAAACCTAATTCAAGAAGTAAAATATAAAAATTAAAACCAAAAAATAACAAATAAATAATCCCATAATTACAACAGAAACCGTCTTCAAAATCTATTTGGAGTCGGTGCCAGCTAGGCTTGGACGAATTAACCACTAGGGCATCAATGGTGCTTATGTTCAGTTTTTTCGTTCTAGCTAGTACCCACTTCAAAAAGTATATTTTGAAGACGGTTTCTGTTGTAATTATGGGGTTTTATTATTTGATATTTTTTGGTTTTCATTTTTATATTTTACTTTTTGAAGTCTGTTTTAAAATTATTAATTTATTTATTTTTACTTTACACGCAGAAATAAACCAGAAACCTAGTATTCCCTGTCCATTACCACTCGACTACAGAGGCGGTTAGAAACATTTTACTGACTTTTTTTAAAGTACTGTTAAAAGTGAGATTTTTTTACAGACCGATTCCGATTTGTTACTGCCCACTTGTAACTGCCCATTCAGTCATATTGCTGCCCAATATTTATAAAATCTACCCTTTATAATATTTGTTGCGAATCATTTTTATTTAGTTTACTGCTCAGTTTTTACTGCTTAACTAGTTATTGAACATGCATTCTGTAATATTTAACTTACCAAAAATACAATTTACAACTGCCGCTTTAAATCATAGCCTTTAAATATCATACGAAATTATGAGAAATCAGCAGCTTTACTTCAGCACTAAAATTTTCCTCCCTCAGTTCCAAATAAGCTAAACCTACCTACAATTGAGACAAATTAGTACTTATCCTTAAAATCGTTTACTTAACAGTTACCTTTAGCTTATAGCAAGCAGTTTATGCATCATTAGTTAGGAACGGCCCCTCTGAGATATGCAAATAAGGAAAGACTATGTGTGTACTTGTTCTAGTTAATAGGTGAATTTGTTGGGGATTAATAAAAGAGGTTCTGAGGGAAAGGAGAAACAAAAGGGTTTAAAAAAAAATATGTATATTAAAAATGTTATTTTATGTTTATTCCAAACTTCAAAACCATTTGTAGAACTCCGCTAAATTGGAGTGTAAAGGAATTTGGCTATTTAGCTGGAAAAAAAAATTGTTGTGGGTTGTGTGTTGAAAAAAAATATTATGTATACATATTTCTTAGGTTAATTATTTTTGTTTTTTTTTGCTTTGTGTTTTTTTGTTGTTTCCGTATCGGATCGTCAAACCGGTCACGACGGTAGATCAGCGCTGGTCGTAGACCACGCATTATCATCAGTCATGACCGTTTTGAGACAAATTTCTCTGTTTGTATTTTTATGTAAGTATGTCTTTGTTTTTTGTGTGATTTCTTTCAAATAAATTAAAATTTCTTCCTTTCTTTCTTTGAAACGACTGTTTTTTTAAAAAAGTTGTTCGTGATGATGAATTAAACAGATGGTTTTGAGTAACGTCAAAATGTTTGTGACATCTTCGCGTTTGATTCACTGCACTAATTTCATAAATGTTTGGTATAAAGGTGTAATGGATTTGTTGCGAAAACTATTAAAAGTAAAGGTAAAAAATAGAGGGGTGAAAGTTTGTATCGGTAACCCATCATTTTCCAATACCTATAAGGATAGGACAATCAATTTCTGGGGGACTCCCATCAACGTGATCTTCGCTCCAGCAGCAATCTTCTTTTAAAAATTCCGCCCCATACTTCTGGCTTCGTCTCCCACTCGTTCTCCGTTACAGCAGTACAACTCTGGAACGCTTTACCCCTGAACATTCGTAGTGCCTCCAGTAAGTTTGTCTTTAAGAAACTGGTCCGAGAGCATTACTTGAGTTCTTTACCCTAACCTCGTCGTTTCTGACTAATGTACGCTATGTATCGTATTTTTATGAGTTATATGTATGTATAGTTGTATATATATATATATTTATTTATTTATTAATATTTATGTATTATTCGTTTATGTAGGTATGTATGCATTCATGTACGTATGTGTATATTTATCTATAATGTTGTTAGCTTGTTAATCACTGTCTCTTTATTGTTTTTTTTCCATTGCCGCCATGATCTCTCCTTTAACATCCTTTCCGGTTGACTGGTAGAGAATGCCTAAGGGCGTTAAGTCCGCCATTTGCTGTATATGTGCAATAAAGAGTTAATAAATGAATAAATAAATAAACAATGTTAATTAGTCATGAGCTTTCATATCCCTTAACATTTAAGATTTCAATATTTTATTGAGTCACTAGAGTCACAAGTTAAAAACGGTCTTACAGAATTAAGGTGGCCATAGACGATAGGTTATGGCATATAAGCATTGGTAACCCATCATTTTCCAATACCTATAAGGATAGGACAAAATTAATTACTCAGGAGCTTTCATATCTCTTAAAACAAGATTTCAATATTTTATTGAGTAACTAGAGTAACATGTTAAAAACGGTCTTACAGAATTAAGGTGGCCATAGACGATAGGTAATGGCATATAGGCATTAACCATCCTACTAATATTTTAAATGCGAAATTTTGTTGGTTTGTTTGGATATTTAGTTGTTTGTTACTCTTTCACGCAAAAACTACTAGACCGATTTAGATAAACTTTGGCACAAAGATAGAAGATAGCCTGGATATGAACATAGGGTACTTTTTATCCCGATATTTCCACGGATACAGGAACCACGTGGGTGAAACCGCGGGCGCCCGTTAGTCATGCATAACTCATGTAGCGTGTGTGCGATAAAACTGTGCAGTTATCCTTACACAGACGCTAGGTTATGCATGATGTTTATGCCTGTAAGGTCAAAACCGTAATGCATAACCTTGTAACGATGCCATTTCTTTCTAGCCTTATGGATGGATAAAACCTCCATAATGGCTGGAAACTCCGTAGTTTCACTCTATGGTAATCAAATTATATTATCTGTTCTGTCTAAATTAAAATTTTCTCCGTTCCACGATTCCTGTTCAGCTCATTTTGACGTAATCTTACAGAAACCAGCAAGCTAAACGCTACTGCATTACATTTTTTTATCTAACTACTACATTTTTTATCTAAAGTTGTGTAAATAATATATTTTTCATATACATCAGGAACCCGATACACGGGGTAAGCGTAACTACCTACTTTTTTACTCATTATTTAGATTAAGTATTTATAACTAGGACTTTTGCTATATCTTTGTATTTTTATATTGTTACAGTTCCTTATTTCCATTAATACGAAATAAAAAACAAGTCTCCTGTGAACGATTCTTTTATTTCTATCTTTCTATCGTCTATGGCCAGCTTTTAGGGATTTCCGCCTATTAAAGTACATAATCTTCATTTCGTACATCGCAAGTCAGAAAGAATTTAAAAAGCTTTAAAGTTACACCAGTGTCGCGTTCAAAGCGGATATTTAAAAGCTTAAGGTGGAAAAAAGTCGGGAATGCTATGCAAAGACGGTGAGCTAAGTGAGCACATCCCATCTTAAGCACTTATCTAAGTGCAAAACTTGAACGGGCCAGCTTTTTGTCCCAGATTATAGTGCAACGATAAAAGCACAAAGTGACGAAAAATTTACTCTTACAGTTAAACTTCAGGTATATTTAAAGTAAGCTGTCTGATGAAACAATTTGTTACCTATTTATGAATGAACTAGCTTTCGCCCGTGGTTTCATCTGAGTGGTTACTATCCCCGTGGAATATCAGGTTAAAAAGTACCCTATGTTACTCTCCGTCCTTTCAACCACAGAAGGTTTTTTCTGTTCTGTGCTTAAATAAAAAAATATTTCAATAGATTATTTATATAGTAGTTTACAGCAATATAAAAAATATTACGAAGTCTATTAGTCTAATAGACCGCCCCGAGTAGTCCCCGGTGCAAATGTGCCCATAACGCTGGCCGCGTTACCGCGTTGGATGGCAATAGACAACCTCTGCACCAGAAACGACCCAGAGCGGGGGTCACATTTTTTCTGTCTAAGCTGACGCCCCAAGTCCTTGATAAACTGTATTGCCTCTGCCCCCCAACAACCCGCCGTTTCTACCGCCAGAGGGATGAAAATGTAGCCCTGTTCCAGCGGGGCATATTTCTGGTGCTTCGCGACCGCCTGGTATTTCACCGCCGCCCCGGCTGCGCGTGAGGTACGACATATGTGGGTAGCAGCGAAGGTGCTGACACAAGTCGCGTCCCACACCAAGCACCGCCCCTTTTCCCACGGCACTAGCGTTAGGCCATCAGGCCGCTTACCGTCGGTGCGGCTGAAACCCGGTGGCTCAAGGACGGAGGGGATGCCGGCCGACGTGAGAGCCCGCTGTAGGATGTCGTTGAGGGCATGGTGGCGAGGATGCCTTCCTGTGCAACGACGGCAGCTCAACGCGTGATGGCCATCGGCCTTCACCATAGTACCGCAGATGCATATGTGTGGTTCGCATACATCGCAGCCCAAGCGGAGGGCGACAGCCACCCGCAGGGAGTCGGCGTCGAGCAAAGTGCCTATGTGAGGCGAAGGTAGTGCCTGTTGCCACGCACCGGACTCCGGCCGTGACACCGCCAAGAGTCTCGCGAGATCCACCGCCTCAGCCCCGTCAGTGAGTCGGTCGAGGGTGGCTTTGCAGGCTACGTCGTCCCATGAGCGTTGGAATTCAGGGTTCTCAGGGACGGCTGCGCCCGGGACGCGAGCCAGCCAGGTCTTGATGGCATCAGCCGCATGAGGGATGGTTGCCTTATCGCCATTCAAGGATAATATATCAGCAACTAAGTCCGCAACCCCATGGGCCGACGCCAAGAAAGCCGGCAGGCTCACATCCCGAATGTATGTATTTCAATTACATTTTGAACATTTTTCGTATAGTGACCGGAGTAACCTTTTAGCAAAACATACCTGCGTCAGGTGACTCCGCTCTTCCATAACTACTTAGTTATAAACATTAGAAGCTAGAGTTAGGAATAATTAAAGAAAATTAAAGAAAAACAACTAATAATAATAATAAATAATCTCTGCTCGTTGAGTGTTCAGGTAAAAAATATAGTTTATATCGATATTAGTTTGTGGTTAAAATTAAAATAAATCAAGCCTATTCTTGGACAATTAATAAGTTACTATTTTAGACTAAAATAAAATAAATAAATAATCGTATAATCATCATCATCATCATCATCAGCCTGTGGACGTCCACTGCTGGACATAGGCCTCTCCTAGCTCACGCCTATTGTGGCGTTCATAGGAGGCTATTAGCCTAGTGCTACCACGCTGGCCAGACGGGTTGGTAGAGGGTTTGTTTCAAGTTTTCCTTCTCGCTTCTTCAATCGTATAATATAAAACATAAATTATATGTTTTGAAAATCTTACGTTATTCTTTCTTAGTTATCGATCTTGGGCGTTTGTCTCTATTACTATTTCCGAATAGGGCTGACACTATTGGTTGTACTATTAATGAAATATGGCTGCGCCCATTTATAACGGGTATGTAATTAACCGATCGACTAAAATACTTTTTTACCAATAAAAATCTAGGTGAGCGACTTAGTCGTCATCTTACCTTAACCTAAACCATTTTTTTCCTCAAACAAACCTAGTATTTAACGGTAAATTTAGTATTTTTTTAGTCGGCCGGTTTATTATATTCCATTCATAACGTTATTGTTATTATCAGGGGGTATATTTACTTTAGACTCATATCTGAATAATTAATATTTTTTTTAGAAAAAAAGGCATTATTTATATTAATAAAACTAAAAAATAGAAGTAATCTGAAAAAAATGTTCATAGTAAAAGACAGAAAATCGAATTCCCGTCTCTAAAACAAATCCAAGACTTTTTATTAGGTATTTCATAAAAACTTTAAAAATAAATACCAAACATCATTTTGAACTATCCTCGACCCGACTGTTAGAAACGAATCGATAGCAACTGACAAAACGTAAAATATAAAACCGCACAAACTCCACGGTTATTGTATGAAAATACCGGAGATTATTCACAACAACGAAAGTGCTATCTCAGAGTTTATTTTGCCCACCGAAGAATCAGAGCTTTTAAATTTTATGAAACAGAGCCGTACTAATGGATATTACAGATTCGAGATTCAGAGATCGATGTCATAGAGTAAAGAACACTTTACAATAAGTAATACTCGTAGTTAATATTCTTTGCTAATACCAAAACTAATAATAAATAAATAGTAATAATAAATATTTCTTACACTCACACCAATTAACCTAGCCCCAAAATAAGCACGGTACGGCTTGTGTTATGGGATACTGGGTAACGGATATAAATACATATCATTATAAATATATAAGTATTTTTGTATAGAAATATTCATAAATGTCCATGACTCAAGTACAAATGCTTGTATCTATCATACAAACATTTGTCCCTTCTGGGATTCGAAACCAGGAACTCAGAGTACGACACTTAAAAAAAAACCAGGTGTACGTATCACTCTGCCACAGAGTTCGTCAAAATACACTGATGAGCAAAAATTAAAATAGTCACATAAACGTCAATATTTCATACCTATTTAAGTAAATGTACTTATAGGTACTAAAAAAGTATTTTCATTTGAAATAGAAATTTAAAAAAAGTTTTCGTACGTGTTTCGTGAAGTAAGTGACTAATTATTTTTGCTCGGGAGTGCATTATTAAGTTTGTATGTTAACTAACACCTATGGATCCTGTTGTCCGATAAATATTTTTTTTTTTTAATTAGTTTTTTTTAAAATTATTATAAGAACCTATAATCCTTATGGTAAATTTTAAATAGAAAAATATTGGAAAAAATTAACTCGGCCACAAGTGAATTCTCAGGCTGGAATCGAACCAGCGACCTTTGGAAATCCGGTCCAATGCTCTAACCGCTGAGCTACCGAGACTTGCGAACCACCGTCGAAATTCTCCAATACTTTTATATTTTTAATACGCTGTAGGCCAGCGTTGTTACATCAATGCTAGGAAATATCCTTGCATTCGAAAGAAACATCTTTTCAGGTGTTTAACGATCGATTAAGATGCAACTGCCAATAATTTATGATTTTGTAATGTTTGCATTTTTCAATGCTATTTTTATACTTATGGTAAATTTTAAATAGAAAAATATTGGAAAAAATTAACTCGGCCACAAGTGAATTCTCAGGCTGGAATCGAACCAGCGACCTTTGGAAATCCGGTCCAATGCTCTAACCGCTGAGCTACCGAGACTTGCGAACCACCGTCGAAATTCTCCAATACTTTTATATTTTCCAATAACAACGCTGGCCTACAGCGTATTAAAAATATAAAAGTATTGGAGAATTTCGACGGTGGTTCGCAAGTCTCGGTAGCTCAGCGGTTAGAGCATTGGACCGGATTTCCAAAGGTCGCTGGTTCGATTCCAGCCTGAGAATTCACTTGTGGCCGAGTTAATTTTTTCCAATATTTTTCTATTTAAAATTTACCATAAGTATAAAAATAGCATTGAAAAATGCAAACATTACAAAATCATAAATTATTGGCAGTTGCATCTTAATCGATCGTTAAACACCTGAAAAGATGTTTCTTTCGAATGCAAGGATATTTCCTAGCATTGATGTAACAACGCTGGCCTACAGCGTATTAAAAATATAAAAGTATTGGAGAATTTCGACGGTGGTTCGCAAGTCTCGGTAGCTCAGCGGTTAGAGCATTGGACCGGATTTCCAAAGGTCGCTGGTTCGATTCCAGCCTGAGAATTCACTTGTGGCCGAGTTAATTTTTTCCAATATTTTTCTATTTAAAATTTACCATAAGTATAAAAATAGCATTGAAAAATGCAAACATTACAAAATCATAAACCTATAATCCCTCTGATTTTTGTTACACTTGCACACTAACCATTTTTTTTTGCATAAATGATCTATATTGGGCAAGGGTGAAAAAGAAAATAATATTTTATGATAAATTTTTAGATAGAAAAATATTGGAAAAAGTCATCTCGGCCACAAGTGAATTCTCAGATGGGAATCGAACCCACGACCTTTGGAAATCCGGTCTAATGCTCTAACCACTGAGCTACCGAGACTTGATTAGAGCATTGGACTCAATATTTTTCTATTTAAAAATTTATCATAAGTATAAAAATAGCATTGAAAAATGCAAAAATTCAAAATCCTAAATAATATCTTCTTATTTTTCTTCATAAAGTCAAAGTCAAAGATTTTTATTCAAATAGACATATAGAGATAAGTGCTTTCGAATCGTCCTATTTTTTTTCCTACTAGCCATTCAGGACATCTTTTAACTGATAAGAAGAACAGCCGCAAGAAACTTATCAGCTTTAACAGAAGCCAACATTTACAAAGGAACATGTCGTTGCCAAACACAAATCTACATTCTTGAAACATTTATTAGAACATTATAACAAATGAGGATTAGTCACCTCTAGTGTCAGAGTTTATCAGGCCGCCTAAGGCCTCTGACTACTCTTAACGACTGATTAGATGACAATAGCCGGGACCGACGGTTTAACGTGCCCTCCGAAGCAGGAAAACAAAAATATGACACCTACCTACCTAATTATGGTCAAATAATCTATTGTAAAGAAGATCATTCAGGCTCCAAACATTTTTGCCCTTTCTGAAAGAGCATATCAACAAAAAAAAATGCTACGTGTGGTTAGAACTAGTCGTTTGGAGCAATAATAGTACAAAAGTTGTAGCATTACTCAAAGTCAAGGTATACAAGTTCAAAGATTCGTCATTTTCATACATTAATGGATTTTTGAAAGTGTAGAGTAGAGAAACTTGATCTGAAGCATTTTTATATTATGTTCTAATAACACGTCTAACAAATATAAAAAATTTGTCCGTCTAAAAAAATAATTTTATGATATAAAAATAATGGGCTACTAAATCGTTTTGTCTGGAAATGGCTTCGGATTATTAGCTTTAGCAATATGTATAAATATTTTTAATTTTTTGCATTTTTTGAAATTAAGCTATATATGTAATTTTTTTATTATTGAACTTGTATATCTTGACTTAGGCTTATCTAGACTTTCAATAGGCTGGCACTCGCTCAACTTGTCGCACACGCAGCGCACTATGAACTATGAACGCCATACGCAATGCAAAAGGTTGAAATTAGGTTGTTTTCCAGAATAGTAGGTAAATATCTCGGGGATTTTGCGCCGCTTGTATGGAAGTGAGACAGGCCTGACTTAGTGTAATCCTACAACATTTGTGCCATATCAAGTATTGCTCCAAATGCAGTTCTTACCATTTTACATTTTGAATTAAATACGTTTTGAATAAACCCTCATACTTAGGTAACATAGTTGATGTAACATTAAGTTTGTCTATCCGTTCATAGATAACACCCTTCTCCCAAACGAAACAGGACAGAATATAAATTATATCTGCCAGCCCTGCGGTGGCATGTCCTTCTTTTGATTGGAAACAGACAAAAGGATTTTTTGCGTCCGAAATGGGACAAAATGCCTTTCAAATTGCTTCGAGCTGAAGATTTATATCCTGTTGGAGATAATTCAATATCGTCTACTTTCATAATAATAGAGAAGACTTCGTTTTCTGGTCACGCGGGCTGAACCCACAAATAGGGGGTTTCTTTCGAGATTCGGCGCGTCTTAATTTATTTCTATCCGGCATTGTGGTGCGACAAATTCAATTACGATCTGAAGGGACAGAGTGAAATTTTAATACGATTTAAAATTTTCTTTTGAAGACGAGAACGATTTGAATTAGCTTAAACGATGATTGACGTTTCCACTTCAAGATAGCGATGCAGTCAATATTATATTACCTAGAAAAGTACTTAATTTACGTACATCTTATGTTTTGGCGCGCACTGTTCATTGAAATAAAACAACTTTTACGGATATCAAACGCGCTATATTTCCACGAACTAAGATGTAATTGTCCGTATTTTTTGGTTTTTTAGGGGTTTTTTGATTTTCCCGACGTTTCCGCACCTTTACAGCTGCCGTGGTCACAGGATGACTGACGTCGGGAAACTCAAATAACCCCTAAAAAACCTAAATAAGTTTTATTTCAAAGTACTTAATTTTTTTACTCTAAATATCTTGCAATACCTGTAATTACCAACGTTGTCAATCTGTAACCCTATTCCGACTACCTTTTATTTCTTACTTATTACCTTTAATCCTTTTATTTCTTTGTTGTGTAAACGAATGTCGGAATGGCAAAAGTCCTAGTTCTTAGAATAGAATAGAATAGAATTTATTAATTTGTAGAAACATGTGTGGTACAAATCTTAAAAATCTAATTATGGTATATGGTATCAACATGTCTTACCATTGTAGGCGTACTAGAATGGCGAGTTTAATTAAATGTCATTTATAATTTTATTAGAAATGCATGCAACACAAAAATCTATACAAGTAGTCAATTAATTAATTGTAATCATTAATATAAAATACATTGTTGATTAAAAATTATAAAAAAAATTAATGTCAATAAATCTTAACTAAATAATATCCTAAAATAACAATATGAACAACACATTAAAACATCATTAAACTTTATCATTCAGAAATTATTTTACATTATAATAACATTTATTAAATTCTTCTTATTCAATTCTTGTGTTGTATTGGTGTTATAATGTATAAATTACTCCACGAATTCCACAATATCTTTTAAAACTGCATGATAAAAGTTTTATTGGCAAGATAAAATAAAGCTACTATTAGCAAGATAAAAATTCAAATTCATCATTATGGCTAGTAAGTGTGCATTTTGGTAATTTTAGGACCAAAATCGAAAACCTACGATTTTAACAAATATTTTTTTAACGAAATCCACGAGCAGTGAAAATCTTCGTCACGTTCAATCTATTCTTCACTTCAGCAAGAGGAAACATCCGTTGACGACATGCCACAAACTAAAAACTCTCATCGAAAGCCATTGGTTAACAGAGTACATATGCGTTCAGATCGCATCGTCAGATCGTATCGGCGGCTCGGGCACTGTGTGTAAAGGCCAATGCGTTCGGGCGTTCGGAACCGCATCTAATAATAAAATGTTATTCTACATTTGACATTATAGTCACTCCATTACTTTTTTATGAAAATACTTCACTAACACCTTAGGCTGCAGTTAATGTGTTGGAAATATTTCATAACTTTACAAGCGACGAATATTCGCATAAAACTTAGTAGAGGAACTTCTCGTGTAATCTAAATTTACCCGCAAGAATATAGGTCGCGTCTTGAGAAAATATTCTTTAAAATGGGAACTAGAAATGTTGGGAATTGGATGAAGAAATGAATTTCGCTTTAAATGATGAATAATCTTTTAGAATGAATACTTTAAAGTGGTAATTATTATAACACTTCTGAGTTAGTGGCTAGTTAAACTATACTTTATAAATTTTGTAATATTATTTTTATTTTTATCTCCGTTTTGTAAGAAGTAGGTATAACATGAGTATTTGCACTTATTATTAAGTGCTTTTTGCCATGATCTAGGTTTTTAACCGACTTCCAAAAAGGAGTAGGCTGTCAATTCAGTTGGTAGGTATGTTCTTTTGTGTATGTCCACCGATTACGCCGAGATTTCTCATCCGATTTCCGTTTTTTTTTTTTATGCGGAATGGTTACCATTTTATCCCATAAAAAATTGGCTAAGTTTGAACCAGTAGTTTTTATTTTATGAGCATTTTCGTTAACTTAGACGATGTAATTTTCACGATACTTTTATTTATTATGTATCTACATAATTTAATCGAGAAAATACCTTCTGTAGTTTACAAAACAACCTACATTACAGATAATAAAAAGTGTAAAATTAAAAAGTTATAATAAGATGGCAATAGTCTCAAGCGGACTGACTTATTTCGGAAAACTTTGACAGTGGATCAAACTTTTTACACGCAAGGTATCCGTCTATCTTAATATAGGTCTGTGCTACTATCAATACAATTATAATTAAAAAAATATCTCTGAAATAGATATTTTTCTTTGATAGGCGTGCAACTTCTATCTTAACACAAGCACTCTTTGAAAGCTATTCAAATTTAGAAAACAACAAGTCAACTCGAAACTAAAGACGGAATCACTCAAGATTCCGAAAGGAGCAGTGATAAAACCACGCAGGGGACAAATAAATATCTCTTATCTGGACCGAGCAAAACCGCGGGGCGTCACTTAACTGTTTATTATTAGTTTTCCTTTGTTATGGGGTAATTACATATATAAAAGACCGTTGGGCTACCGCACAGCACCTTAAGGCGCTACTCTGAAAAAGTATGGACTTTTTGATATAAAACTATAGCACGGTTACAGTTGTTTCAAATCTGGTAATAACATATATATTTCTTCATACCTTTATCTAGATTCGTATAGTTTCAAAAACACGATTTTATGATTTTGCCTCGACACTTTTTCTTTTCGAAAAGACCTCTAAATATACGAAAATTCAAGATTATTCTTAAATGGGGTTCCTTACACTATTGGAAATTGGTTAATTAAGTGGACACCAATAATATTTAGGATCGTATAGAAGCATTTTTTTTAAATCGCTGTAGTTTTTTTTAATACGAAGTGATTTTGTGTTTTTTTTTCCTAATCTGCAAAGTCGGTCTCGTTCCCGTGCGCGCGTCGTTTTCTCATTGCTATCTCGCTTCAGAATATTTTTTCGAGTATCGCCTACTTGCGAAAATGTTAGTCTCATGATTGGATGAAACTATGATTTTTATTAATAAGTTATTTCAAAAAATTTAAGGTACTTACCATTCTCTTTTGAAGTTGTTTCGTTGTTATCTTTTTATCATGTAAGGAAACTACTAAACCTAACTTAATGAATTTGAGCATAGACTAAATTCTAGAGATGAGCGCTGCTTTTTGTTGCGGGAATTTGAAGCCATTCGATATCAACGGAAGCGATATATAAGTTAATATCGATTTACGGATAAAGTCGTGAGCGGAACGCTAGTATACCTTTGCATTTAGGTAAAAAATTAAAAACAATAAAATATTTGGTAGTAATTTGTTATTAATTTATACATGGGGAAATATTCTGTCAAATTACGGAGTTTCCTTTAGTGCAATTAGAGATGAAAAAGACAAAACTTTAACTTATTAATGACTAGCTTCCGCCCGCGATTTTAGCCGCGTGGTTCCCGTTCCTGTAGGAATATCGGGATAAAAAGGAGACTATGTTACTCTCCCTCTTTTCAACTAACTAAATCATAAATCATAACATTTATTTGACACACAGTGGACAGGCATGAACATAACATATGACAAAAAATACACAAAGATCCTATTAACTTTATGCCAAATAATACCACCACAGTATAATAACACCACAATATTATTAAGCGACTTTCGCATTTATAATATTAGTAAGGGTAATAAGTACTTTAGAAATTATGCTTGCAAAATAAATAATCGGTATAAAATGATGAATGAACATTGTTTTAGTTTTCACGAGCCTTTCATTAAAACTTTATGAATTATACGCTTTTGGAACTCACCAAACACCGGAGACCATTGCGCTTTTGGTCGGTTCATCGGGTAGTCCTTGGGGAACCTCTCTTCACTCCATAACATTTTCAACTTCACTTTGTAAACAGCCACATCGTCAACATCACAACATTTCACCGCCCAAAGAGTACACAATAAAAACAAAATGGCGGTCATTTGATGATAGACTGCCATTGTGAACGGACGTGTTAACGCGTTCTAATTTTGAACGGTAATTGTTCGATTATTGGGCTCGAAGAGGTAGAAATCGTTCCGTTCGGTTTCCGCGTGCGTGTAATGACTGCGAAGAGCACCGTTGGACTTTTCTATTTTGGATTCCCACTGCTCTTAAGACAGAAATAAACCATTGGTGACGGCACGAACTCGCGTGAACCGTTGTCTTGGTCATTTATATTAGTTGCATAAAGATTGTAACGAAGATATTTGGAATAAGAAATTTTGGCAACAGTAAATAAACATTTATAGTAAAAAATACAGCATACAAAAGAATAGCATTCGATGGATATATTTTTCATTGAAACATACCGATTTTTTAAATCGATCCAACTTCATTTACAATTGTTATCGACGGATGAAAAATGCTATTTATGTTTTTATTCACTTCTATTTGAGTTCTAAAGAAGCGCTCTAATAGAGGCACATAATCTGTTACATTTCGTGCAAATAGCAGTTCAAGGGTTAGCAATATAATAAAGCACGTTTTGATAAACTTAAGTTGTAACCCTGACGACCTGTTTGGCGCAGGGGGGTACTATATACCCGCCTTCTGCGCCAAAGATACCGGGTTCGATCCCCGGACAAGACAAATATTTGTGTTTATGAACATTTCTATTTGTCTTGCTCTGCGTTTTTAAAATGTATATTATGTATGTATTTACAAAAAAGTACATACTTAAGTATGTTTATCCGTTATCTAGCATCCGTAACACCAGTTCTTCATGAAACTTAACGTGGGCTAGATAATTCTTGTAAAAAAAAAAACCTCAAAATTAGGGAAAAAACCTGTACGGTTGCATTTTTTCTAACATAGTTTTTACTATAAAAGTATGTTTATTCTCTTTTCGTACGTGTCATACCCCTAGCCCACGTCCAGGAAGTCGTGGTCCCAGAGGCGCGTGATGGATGGCCGCTACTTATCGAGGCTTGTTGTGACGTCACGGGTGGATGTTCCCGATACGAGCCTTAACAGCAGGGGGCCTGAAGGTAAGCCTTTCACACCGTGGTTGGTTCCACAATATAAAGAATAATGAGAGCTAACTTTGAAAAGATCTCGAAATTCTTTTAGTAGTCAAAGTGTAACATTTTTATTGAAATAAACTTGTAGGTACCAATAGTATTTTTGAATCAACTATTTTTTTTCTACCTATAAACTGGCAAGAAATACCGGCTGATTGCGAGTCGGAGTCCCGCACGAGGGGTTCCGTACCATTATTATTAATATCGAGCAAAAAACGACAAAAAAACAGTTTTTTTGCCCTATGTTTTGTTTTGTAATTTTGTTTTGTTTTTAGTAGGTATATCTTGTAATAGCGGCAACAGAAATACATATCATCTGTGAAAATTTTAACTGTCTAGCTATCACGGTTCATAAGATACAGCCTGGTGACAGACAGTCGGACAGTGGAGTCTTAGTAATAGGGTCCCGCTTTTACCCCTACGGAACCCTAAAAATGAGCGCTTCATCAGCTTTATGAAGAAAGTCAAAATCGAATAAGTTTATGTGTTTAGAGAGTGACGGACGGGCAAAGCATGACAGCCATAATTATTACTTTCAATCTATCATTTGCATATTGTATGTGAAATCCACTTCATGTTACCAAGTCTTCCAATGACTTCTACAATTAGTGTATAAATAGCGTAGGGATATACTCAAATAATTACTTATACCTACCAACATCCTATATACTCGTAAGTGCATACCTGTACATGAAATCCTTCGTCTCCAGCCAGCGTAGCATGCGCACCGCGACTCTCTGTCGACCTTTATCTCGCGATATCTGTCCCGCTCATATCAATACGGTGTGAGCGGGACAGACAATGCGCTCGCGCGAGAGAAGTGTCGAGAAAGCTTTGTCGAGGTGCGCATGCTACGCATGCTGGATATAGATAAGCCAGCACAGTTTAGGAAACGAATTTTGTCATCTTTCACGGTCGAATCTGCATAATTCTCGCCTTGTACCCGTATATTGTTCTTATAATTTTTTTATTGTATATTGTTTATGGCCTGCGCAGACGACGGACATTGAAGGACTTTTTGTCCGCGACACGACCTTATTACTAAGAACATAAAGTTGAATAAATTACGAGGACTATCGCGTACTTTTCGCGGATATACGCGGTCTAAGTTGAATCTTATTTGGTTAACAATAAAGACGTGTCGCGGACAAAAAGTCCTCCGTTATCCGTCGTCTGCGCTAGCTTTTAATCATCTGTTATTATTTAGTGTTTTATGTGTTTTAATGTATGTGTCAGATTAGTATTTCAGATTATGTTTTCTAATTTAATTAACGAAAGTAATTAACTTTTTTTGAAATAGTCCATTATGCATGTCGTGGCGACCTATAAGTGGAACATAACTTAGTTGAAGTCTCAATTCGCATGTTAAAAACCTTACTATGTATCCAGTCTATGTTTAGTTGGTTGTCCTATTTAATAAAATAAAAAATTAAGAGCTCCGAACAACCTACGAACAACGCGCAATTAGTACACAAATTGTTCGGAACTCGACAGAAGTTTTGCTATCCAAGTATCGAGTTGTTTCCGATCCGATAGCGCCAGCGCTATAAAAATAATAAAAGACAATTTTATTAATTAGTGTAAGAAAATGCAAAAGTAGGTAGGTACATTCGGAGAACTTCCCGGTTGACCAGTAGAGTTTTGAGGCTTTATTTAATAAAGTAAAAGATGTATAGAAAACGTTTATATCACAAATAATAGAACACTATCATCATCATCAGCCTGTGGACGTCCACTGCTGGATATAGGCCTCTCCTAGCTCACGCATATTGTGGCGTTCATAGAAGGATATTAGCCTACTGCTACCACGCTGGCCAGACGGGTTGGTAGAGGGTTTGTTTCAAGTTTTCCTTCTCTTGCACAGGTGTTCAATGCGTCGAGCCTCTTAGTCGACTCTTACGACATCCCAGGCATGTAAGGGAGTGGTGACACTTGTATTCTTAGGCCGTCACCACACGACTAAATAGAACACTAACAGGTATTTAATTTGAATTTTTTTTTTTTTTTTTTTTGTAATAACTGGGCAGGCATTTGACCACCATCGTGCTTAACAAACAGGATGTGGTCTAAGGTGTTGCATGCTTGCTTCTTCAACCTTAGTACTTTCCGAGAAAACATTTCCCAAAACACTCTACTGGTCGACCGGGAAGTACCCCGATTGTACTAATTCCCCGATTGAGGTTGTGACAGAATAGCAGGGAACGTGGGTTTCCCGCGGCCACTGAGTCATATACCCTTTTGTCTTAAAATTTAAGTAGGTACTTACATGCACTTAAAATTTTCAAATATGTAATGTAATGTCTATGTTTTTAAGGCAAATAAATTATTTTAAATTTAAAAGAAAAAAAATATGTAAGTCAATGGTAGGTACAGTTTTTTTTTTCATTATTTATTTAAAGTCCCAGGGAGCGTACCATGACCCCTTATGCGATTCTTTTAGTTTATTGTCAAGTTGTGCGAGTGCACTCGGGAACACTCTTACACCTAAAAACATGAGCAACGCGGCTTGCGTAGCGGCCTAAAACTTCGGGAAAACCGAAACAGCCTGGTTGCAACGTCGGCAAATCTGAAACAGCCTGGTTGCAACGTCGGGAAATCCGAAACAGCCTGGTTGCAACGTTGGGAAACCAAAAAAAAATAAAATAACACGCAATATTTACTTAGTAAAAATTTGACATGATTTGGCACATGATTTGGCTTTAGATGTATATAGGTAATATACAAAAGATGAAGAGTATCTAAAGTATTTGAAAAGAAAAGAGGTGTAGCCTTCGACATCGGTCGATTAATTTGCTTATGAGATAAAACTTTGTTCTATTCAAGCTCTAATATCCAAAATGTATCAAAATAAACGAAATGCTACGTAGCAAAGCTGTAGACTACAACGGATTTTCTTTTTTTTTTATATAAGAAAATAAACATCAGCTTTCACCTCCACACTTCACGTTGATGTATTCTAAAGCAAATCCATGTTTTTACAGGTACACATTTTAATTGAATTGGCAATTAATAATTGGAAATCGAAAAGCTTAAAAAACTCTCTAGTTAAACTTTGTATGTATCGTTAAATTTAATTTGTTTTGAACTAAGTAATACTCATTATATCAATAACCAAGAATGAAAAAAAATAGATTAAAAAAAATGTTTCAAAGAAATATAAAAAATGATGATTCGCATTTAAGGGGTTGGGATATATTTAAATTCTTTTAGATTGTTTCAGAGACATATAATGGATCCAAAAAAATTATTGATCTCCTATTATTTAGATGAGATTTGAACCCAAAGCTCTCCTTTATCCGGGTGACTGTTAAATCAAAACCGATACTAGTTAGATTCCTATTTTACAAAAAAAAGTTTATGCTACAAAAATCGCTTTGGCGACTCAAACGGTAACTGTAGTCTATTCGAAACGAGCTAGTAGCTAGAGCTAGGCACATTCACTCGCGCGCGAAGGTTCCGTACCACTATTATTAATATCGAGCAAGAACCGACAAAAAAACACGTTTTTTGTTAAATATTTATTTTATTCTGTTTTTAGTACCTATTTGTTGTAAAAGCGACAACAGAAATACATCATCTGTGAAAATTTCAACTGTCTAGCTATCACGCTATGAGATTCAACCTGGTAAGAGACAGACAGACGGACACTGCACAGTGGGGTCTTAGTAATAGGATCCCGTTTATACACGTTGGGTACAGAACCCTAAAATAAACACATCTGCACAAAACAGCGGGTGCATGTGCACAAAACTTGTTTTATAAATTAACTAAAGTTTGGTTGAGAATGTAAAAGATTTAATTAACTTCAGCAGTTGGCTTCTACGAGGTATTGCCGAGCTCAGTGACTGCTATTTCCTGTACATTACTATGTCAGACATGTTGTTTGTACAACTATAATTGTACCTAAGTTCGAACAGAATAGTGCATCGTGAAAGCGCTTACCAGTCCCTTTGGAGTATAACTTTGACTTCGGAGTTTAAATAATTTAAATTTTCTAAGTTTGTGTTAACTTTTATTTTAATTTGTCAAAAGTTAATTGTTTGGTTACTGAAACGAGAACGCCTTGCATCAAGCCCTTATTCATTTTCCGCTGTAGGTATGGCTGCGTTATTTCACCGTCGGGGAACAACCAACACAAACGCTACCTAGAAAGTACAGTCGGGGAATTTCCGGTTGACCGGTAGAGTCTTATTATAGAGCTTTATATATTGAAAAAGTTTATATCACAAAAAATAGAACATTAACAGGTATTTTATTTGTATAATAAAATATTTATTTAACGTATGTTCTTTTCGAGAAAACGTTAAGAACTCTACTGGTCAACCGGGAAGTCCCAGATTGTAACTTAAAGGTTGTTGAAAAAATTCAGAGTATTTTCTATAGTAGGATCTACACATTTCAATATAACTTGAAGCAAGGAAATGATTGAATTGAATTAAATTCCGAAACTTACTGTTAGATATTTTTCGAAACAATTTTTTTAATTAATAATATGATTTTTAAAAAAAACTTAACTAAGACGAGTTATATATAAAATACTCTCTATAAGTTTCGTGTACAACTCCTAAAAGCTCTCAATAACATCTGGCAAATAATCTTGAATTAAACCGTTTCAGGCTAGGTCTACAGACATAATGAAAGTCATTAAAGGAATCAATGATTATGAAAAAAAAAATTGCTAAAGGCACACTCACAGACATAGATCTATATGTCTGTGGGCACACTTATAAATACTCTCCATAACTTTCATGCACAACTCCTAGTATAAATTCTCCCAATAAAATGGAAAGAACAAGAATTCTTTTGTTGTACGTTCACTTTAACAACTCCTCCAAGTGCCGGAGCCCCACATGTCGTTTCCCAGGAGATCGCAATCGCATGGTGTCCATAAAATGTCAATCATCCACACAAACAATAATGTCTAATTTGTATGACGCGGCGCAGCTGTCGGTTTTAATTGCGCAAGTTAATTGACCAGCAATGTACACAATACACAGTAAATATAAGTAGGTACATACAGTACGCTATCTCAGCATTTTTTTAATAAAAGTTAATTTATTATTGCAACCGCGCGGTACGCAATACATACGCGATAGGCCTGCCCGCCAACATAGATTATCCATTAGTGGTAATGGATACTTACTGCGTACAAAACTTTCACAGCGTGCGTTCGTCACTGGCGGCCGGCGGCGCATTCGAGACTGAGACGCTTGCCGAGCTCTCGCTGAGCTGATATTCGCGAACGGACCTTTTGTAAATTCAAATTCAAATTCAATATCATTTATTCAGTCTAGGCTGTTACAAGCACTTATGAACGTCAAAAAAGCTACGCTATCGGTTCCCAAACCCTACGGCGGGAGACCTTGTAACGAGAAACTCGTCAAGGGCTGTTCTTTCTCCCTGTTTTATTTCATACACAGTCGTCACATTGAAATATACTAGTAAGATAATATACTGTCTATATCTTATACTGTGACAATATACAAAAGCAAACGTCAGCAGATTGCCAATTAATACGGCCTTTTGTCGATTACGTTGACAGTCACCTCAGCGGTATTTGGGGGTAGAAGGGTTGAAGTGAAATTGGGGGTGCCAGATATGTAGAAATTTCAGGAATTTCGACACAACAATGCGGAAAAACGCTAAGCCATAGCTATTGTTACTCTTAAGGAGGGTTACGATAAGGCTGCATGGAATCATGCTTCTCCCGGAATTCTCAGTCATAGGAACTAGCTTTCTTAAATATAAATCAAGGAACATGTGTGCCCAATTTCATCAAAATCAGTTGAAAAATGCGGCCTGTAGGCGAGAGCAGACAGACTGACCGACAGCAAAAACCATTTCTGGCCAATGTCGAAACTGAGACGCTTTGCTCCTCGTCAATATTAGTACAATAGTAAAATAATAAAAATACAGCAAAATAGTACAAACTGCATTACATTACATTTTCGCTTCGTGCTTCTGACCGTATAAACCATTAGATAAATAAGAGTTTCCTGAGGATGTTTTCATTTAAATTGACACGAAAACCATCCAAAATATGCCTACCATGCAGAGCCTCAGCATACCCACTAACATATTTAGACTAACGAAGCCACGTCCAAAATAGGTCGGTCAAATTCCTTCACATCCAATATCACGCGGGGTGTCACATAGCTTCGTAAAGGACACACTTTATAGGGTTAACGACGCAACTTATAGGTCGAAAGTCCCCGACAACTCCGAACAAGTCGGTTAACTATCTTGTAATGTGGCAGAGGACACAAGAGTTATCCCTTGGTAAGATTCGAACTGACTTGAAGTCATTTGATCTTTTTGGAATACGAGATAAATGGAAGTCTGAATTAAGTTATTTATTTATGATACATTTTTAATAGAAAAATATTAGTTAAAATCGTCACGGCCACAAGTTAAGTAGCTAGCACACTTGTATTACGTATACGAAGGTATTACAAATTTAGAACAAACACAAATGTTTATCGTTGGTGAGGGCCGAACCATTGACCGCTGGTTCGTTAGCCTAATCAGTACTTCTGCGTCACGGACAAAGAATATATCCATTGGGCCTGACAAAGATTTCAGAGGCTGTTTTCTTTTACACTGACATGAAAACCATCCAAAAATATGCCTACCATGCAGAGGCTCAGCATACCTACTAACATATTTAGACTAACGAAGCCACGTCCAAAATAGGTCGGTCAAATTCCTTCACATCCAATATCACGCGGGGTGTCACATAGCTTCGTAAAGGACACACTTTATAGGGTTAACGACGCAGCTTATAGGTCGCAAGTCCCCGACAACTCCGAACAAGTCGGTTAACTATCTTGTAATGTGGCAGAGGACACAAGAGTAATCCCTTGGTAAGATTCGAACTGACTTGAAGTCATTTGATCTTTTTGGAATACGAGATAAATGGAAGTCTGAATTAAGTTATTTATTTATGATAATTTTTTAATAGAAAAATATTAGTTAAAATCGTCACGGCCACAAGTTAAGTAGCTAGCACACTTGTATTACGTATACGAAGGTATTACAAATTTAGAACAAACACAAATGTTTATCGTTGGTGAGGGCCGAACCATTGACCGCTGGTTCGTTAGCCTAATCAGTACTTCTGCGTCACGGACAAAGAAAATATCCATTGGGCCTGACAAAGATTTCAGAGGCTGTTTTCTTTTACACTGTCATGAAAACCATCCAAAATATGCCTACCATGCAGAGGTTCGGCATACCTACTAACATATTTAGACTAACGAAGCCACGTCCAAAATTGGTCGGGCAAATTCCCTCACATTCAATATCACGCGAGTCACATCATAGCTGCGTAAAAGACACACTTTATAGTGTTAACGACGCAACTTATAGGTCGAAAGTCTCCGACAACTCCGAACAAGTCGGTTAACTATCTTGTAATGTGACAAAGGACACAAGAGGAATCCCGTTGAAAGATTGTGAACTTAATTGCGGACTGACTAGAATATCATTTAGATTTTTTAACCGCCATAAAAAGAATGAGGTTATTAATTCGTTGTGTATATTATTTTATATACGAGTTAGTTCCCCAATTATACAAAAATGGCTGAACCGATTGAATTATTTGAAATATTGAAATCGGTTCAGTAGATTTCATGAAATTTTGAAAAACGTGTCTTTTCCGTAACTGTTATCTTGACTATATAATCTTGGATGACAAGTTCATTCGAACTTTACTGTAGGTAAGTATTAGACTTATTCTAACTTAAAAAAAATACTAAGATTTTATTACATTAATGCTGTTGAGGCGTGATTTCTAAATTTTAACTTATAGCCCGTATTCCAAAAACTTTTTTTATAAAGAAACCGACCGAGATCATTGTGGCAGAGGAAGAAGACTTGAATGTCATTTTGATCTTTTTGGAATACCAGATAAATTAAAATCCGAATGAAATTATAATGGTATGGCATCGGTAGTGAACAGTAAATTATAAATAATGTATTATAACAATATTTGGAAAAAATAAATTTTGGAGGCTTATTTTAAGTATAGGTACTCCTTACCTATACATTGTCTCATTTCAATGAAAAATGCAAAATGCCTTGATTCAAACACAAAAAGAAGTTAACTCGTATGCAGTGTCGGGCGGGCAGTTACTTATTTATAACTTTAGAATTTTACATTTCACTATTCTATTTTTATGTGATAAATATTAAACAAGAAAATATACTAGAAAAAAGCAACTTGTCTCATGTCGCGCTGACGGGATTCGAACCCACATCCTTGGGAGTCGGCCAAATACACTAACCAATTATATTACAAAGACCTATGAGAACACGTTGATTTTTTCTAGTATATTCACCTTTTCTACGGTGTTGGCCACCGTCGTTTTATCAATGAGGGAAATATCCTCGTATTCGAAAGATTTTTTTTTACAAATGACTATCGATTAAGTTGAAACAGCCATCTAATTATAACTTTTTGATTTTGCATTTTACAATGCTATTTGTATGTGGTTAGTGCATTGGGCCGGACTCCCAAGGATGCGGGTTCGAATCCCGTCAGGGCGACATGAGACAAGTAGCTTTTTTTCTAGTATATTTTCTTGTTTAAAATTTACCAGTTACTTATTTCTTACTTAAGTATTTTTGTATATTCCAAAGACGTTCGGAAACATCTTTTCACATACAAAACAAACATCTTCCAAATAAAATAAATGAAATCCCATCCAAAACATTAGCCTCTCACTGAATTGAACCTACACTCCTTTGTAATTCCTGTCAAACTATTTAACGAAATTCTCCATCTGACACTAAAGAGACGCATTCCTGTGAACATTCGGGGTAACTCGATTATTCGCACTATTCAAAAGGGCCGGCCTCGTTATGTTATAAATCTAAACTCGCATGCCACCGTCGTCCCTGCCGACGACTTGTATTACAAACACGTACACATTTTACGCTACGTTAATGTTATGACGAGCCGTTTTGTGTTACGTAGATTCGTACAGTTTGGTGATAAGAAGGAGATGGCTTAATTACTGTTAAATAATAAACAAAAAATATAAAATATAAAAAAAATAAAATGATAAACTTGGATAAGATTATACGTAACCGCCTATGTGGTTTAGTGGTACAACCACCGGTATAAGACCCAGGGGTCCCGGATTCGATTCCCAGCGGGGGTACATATTGTATTCGGTTTGGTTGGTGGTAGGACTTTTTGTAAGTCCGCCTGGCTAGCTACCACCATCTTATCTAAGTCTGACGCCATAACAACAATGTTTTTCATTGTTGTGTTCCGGCAGTTTGAGATAAGATAGCCAGTTGCTCAGTGGCTGAGGATTCCGGGAGAGGCTCGCTTCCATCTTCAGCCTTATCAAAACTTAACATCAGGTACGATGAAGGCTAAGAGTCTCACCGTCGTTCTTAAAAAAAAAACATAAGTATTCAAAGTTTTGACTACTTCCATTACCTAAATAATTAATTCACAGGAAACTCCTACCAACTTGTTTACGTTTTCTCTGTAATCGCACACATAAACATTCGTAGTGAAAACCCAGTCTAAAAATTTTACATGTTCGTTCAAGCGCACAATTACTTGTGTTGTGCGGGACTGGAACTTACTAAGTCTGCGCAAAAGGCAAACACTACATGTCGCAAATTATAAACTAACTACCGCTAACCGCCCGCCGAGGTTTCATCCGCGTGGTTCCCGTGGAAATAACGGGAAAAAAATAACCTATGTTTTAATCTAGACTATCTCGTATCTGTGCGCCAAATTTCAACCAAATCCGTTCAGTAGTTTTTGCGTGAAATAATATCAAACATTAATCCATCCAAACATCCTCACAAATTTTCGCGTTTATAACATTAGATTTATTATTTTTTAATCCCACCCGTACTAAACTGAATTAGCCGGGGCCAGTTTTGTACCAAGAAGTACAGATGCTATCAGCGTATATACTGCTGTGTATTGCTATATTTATTCGGTTCGATTTGAAGTACTACCGTCGTGTGCTAAATATATATATGTTTCGTGCGAAATTATGTAATGTGAAAGGTAAAAGTACCATTAGAGCAAGCACGAATAACTATCGAAATAGTATCGAGTAAGTATCGAGAACGTAATGTCAAAAAATGTATAGGAAAATGTAGTTCCGTTTACGTCCGGTAGGAACTCTGCTCAATATGTCATAATTTTTTTTAATTTACTTCCTCGGTACTTACTCGAAAGTTATTCGTGATAACCCCACATAACTAATACCTATGTTTCTTATTAGAATTTGTTTTAGTGGTGTATGCCTTCATTGAATTAATAGCAAATAAGATTTTAATGTAAATTCACCACTTAAAAGCTTTAAAAAATATTTCGTCTTAATCAAACGTACCTATTCAACCCTCAAAGATGCCACAACCGGTGAAAGAAACGGCGGATCTCCCGTACCCCGCTATGGGCACGTCCGAGCCTGTTTACCGACCATTACGACTTAATCCAACCCGTGCTGATGGATTAGCTGGGGTCGTTTTTGTACCAAGAAGTTTATAGGCGGGGGTCAGCGTATAAATGTATACTGCCGTGTATTGTATTGGGTTGGGATTCAAATACGACAGTTGTGTGTTAGAAAAAAAAACGTGCATTTCGGAAAAAATAAAAAGGCAATTAAAAGGAAAGTACCGTAATTACTAATAATAGCTAATTTTACCTAATCAAACACACGTATAGATGTATACTGCCGAGTATTGTATTGGGTTGGGATTCGAATACGACAGTTGTGTGTTAGAAAAAAAACGTGCCTTTCGGAAAAAATAAAACGATAATTAAAAGGAAAGTACCGTAATTATTAATAATAGCTAATTTTACCTAATCAACACACACTTATCTTGTGCGGGAATCGTACCCACGACCTATGTGGAGGCAAGTACTCCTACGCCAAACAGGTCCGCCTCTGTGGTCTAGTGGTACAATCACCGGTATCAGACCCGGGTTCGATTCCCAGAGGGGGTACATATTGTATTCGGTTTGGTTGGTGGTAGGACTTATTGTAAGTCCGCCTGGCTAGCTACCACCATCTTATCTAAGCCTGACGCCATAACCACAATGTTTTCAGCATGGTTGTTCCGGCAGTTCGAGATAAGATAGCCAGTTCCTCAGTGGCAAAGGATGCCGGGAGAGGCTCGCTTCCATCTTCAGCCTTATCAATACTTAACATCGGGTATGATGAAGGCTAAGAGTCTTCCCGTAGTTCATAAAAAAGGTCAAATTTTTTAAGTATAGCAGAAATGGAATTTAGTAAATTAACGTAGCACTTTAGCTGTGTTAAAAATGTCTGACAGTTGGAGGATTGCTGCCGGATGCTCCTAAGGAAAAGGCTGAACACCGAGTTTATATTAGAGAAGCCCTTACTAAACACGTCAAAACTCTCCTGTATAACACAAAAAAACAGCTAAGTAAAACCTTCCAACACATTTGGTGTAGAGATGGCATGATTCGTGTTCGAAAAAGCGACAACAGTAAAATTCATTACATCTATTCTCAGCCAGACATTGACTTTTTATCTAAAGTCCAATAAGTTTAAGCTTATATCACATATCACCTTTGTATATTTATATTAACTCATAACTTATTTAGCATAAAAATTGTTATGGATTCTTATTCCCAAATAAATGAATAACTGTAGTTCTACTACAGACTTCCTAAAAAACCTACCGCCAAAATGTAATCTAAACATCTCATGTTTACACCTTAATATCAGGTCAATGATTAAAAACTTTACTAAGCTGCTGCAACTTATTCACTCTTGTCCGTTTCCTATAGATATAATTGTGATAACTGAAGCCGGTATCACAAACCGGATCGCTCCCTTATTTACTATACCTGGGTATAACATGCATACACAGTTACGTAACAATCAACGGGGTGGCGGTGTAATACTATATGTTAAAAATCACATCAAATTCACTGAATATCAACACAACACTCAAACGTTTGAAAGTATTACGGGTACTTTAAAATTCGGTCAAATTCCAGACGTCACTGTGTGTGCAGTTTATAGGCCCCCCAAAACAAACACTACCATTTTTGTAAAGGAACTAGGTATTCACGTTTCCAAATATAACTCGAAAGAGAACTTTCTTTTAGTCGGCGACATAAACATCGATCTCAAAACTATTTCATCATGCAAAGATTCATATTTAGACACACTCGGTGGGTGCGGCTTGACGTGCGGGATATCCGATTATACTCGAATTGAAAAAAGATTAAACAAAATAACAAGAACTTGCATTGACCACATTTTTGCTCGGATCCCCGCATGTCAACCTTACTCCGCGGTGTTAGACGTCGTACTGGCTGACCACCGAGCCCTTATCTTTACCTGCGTATACGACGCGGCGCCGATGCGTACACAGCGTGTTTGCAAAAATATTATTGATCACGACACGCTTTACGAGGAACTTAAAAAAGTGAAATGGTCTGACACAAGTAAAATGCTTTGTCCAAATACAATTTATGAGTTTATTCGTAACGCCTTTCATAAAGCTAAATGCATTGCTACTAAAAAGGAACTGCACAGACGTTCTAATATTAAAATAAAATTTCCTTGGATTGATAATAACATTAACAGAATGTGCGATAAACGAAACAAACTATTTAAATCTTGGAAAAGTGATTCTAATAATCCAGAGCTAAAGTTAAAGTACAATAATATTCGTAATAAAGTACATAAAATTTTGGAAAGGAAGAGAAATGAATACTACATTAATAAGATAAACGAAAACTTTACAAATACAAAAAAAGTTTACCAAATAGTTAATCAAATGCTTGGACGTGTGACTCAATCCATTGATTCCGTCATATTGGGGGCTTTTAGTGCTCAAGGATTGTCGGATGCAAATATTGCCGATAACTTTGCAGTACATTTTGATAATGCAGTCAAAAACATTGTCCCAAATTGTAGTGTTAAACTCTTAGAACGAGACAGTTATGAAGAATCTACTAATTCAAGTTTATTATTTAAAAAAGTATCAAGTGACAGAGTACAAAAAATTATACAAAAATTAAATTCTAACAAATCTCCCGGCATTGATAACATAAAAATTTCAGACATAAAAATGGTGGACAAAGATGTATCGGTCGCCATATCAAATCTCATTAACTCTAGTGTTACGTGTGGTGTTTATCCTGACGAATTAAAAGTGGGATGCGTTAGGCCTGTTCATAAAAAAGGGTCAAAAAGCAATTACACGAACTACCGTCCCATTACACTGCTTTCTTCCATAGACAAAATAGTCGAAAAATGTGTGAGTGAAATGATACACAACTTTTACAAAAAACATGAAGTCATTACCCAGAACCAGTACGGGTTTCAGTCAGGCAAAAGTACTACAGAACTCCTGTCAAAATTTACTGATGAAGTAAATACGTATCTCAATGACCGGAAACACGTACTGGTGTTGTTTATTGACTTTTCTCGAGCATTCGATACTTTGAATCATAACCTTCTGATCACTAAACTCGAGAACTCTGGCATTCGTGGCCCACTAATACGATGGTGTCAAAACTACCTCCATAACCGGAAGTTTACAGTAAAAGTCAATGACACATTTAGTGACTACAAAACGGTTACAGAGGGGACGGCCCAGGGATCGGTACTTGGTCCTCTTCACTTTCTGTCATATGTAAATGATATGTCCAACTGTGTGAAGTTCAGTACTTGCTATCAGTTCGCCGATGACACCTGTTTTATCGTAGCGGATAAGGACCCACAAAAGGCTGGTGAACTCCTGCAACATGATTTCAGTATGCTTTCGAAATGGTGTCATGATTCGGGTCTGGTCCTGAATGTGGACAAAACTAAATTATTACACATCAGATCCCCACATCTCAAACATTCTTCGTTTAACAATATAATTGCCCACAACCACAACTGCTTACATGCATCAGGCACACAATGTAAATGTCCTTATATCGAAATTGTCACTAGTCACACATATCTCGGCCTGATTATTGACAGTAAGCTGAACTGGAGCCACCATATTGAACACGTATGTAACAAACTTAGACAGTTCCTTGCTAACATAATTATGTTAAAAGACCGCATTCCATATAAGGTCAAACTGATGTTGTACAATTCACTAGTTGAATCGTACATACAGTACGGATTAACAAGTTACGGTCGCACGTACTGCACTTATATTAATAATATATTTAAACTACAACGTAGAATACTACGAAATATTGTATCTCATAATATCAAACAACAATTTTATAATGATGATGACGGTCTTTTTAAGTATTGCAAAGTATTACCAGTCCAAATACAATTAAAATACATGTTAGTGAGGGAAAACTTTTATAAGCAGGAACTTATAAACAAAAAACAACACGCTGTGTACACTCGAGCGGTCGCTCGGAATATGCTGTGTACGACCGGCGCGAACAATACGTACGGTGAACGAACGACTGCATACCTACTTCCTCGACTTCTAAATACCCTTCCCTTTGAATGGCGTGCATATAATTCTAAGAACATTAAGCCTAATGACTTGAAATCGAGGCTCAGGTCGTATTTTCTATTATCAGTTAAGTCAACTGGTATGGGAAATGCGACTTGATTATTCTACTTGTTGTCATAACATAGTTAACTACCTATTATTATTGTTGTAGAATACTTTCTTGTCACGGAAATTATTTACTGTGTAGACTCCTAAGCATTTACCACAAACCTCAGAGGTTTAATAAAATGCTATTAATGTAAAAAAAAATAAATTAAGTTTTTAAAATGATAAATAAATGAAAAAAAAAAAAAAAAAGCTATGTAGTCATAATTCTATCTAAGTTTACGTTTGCAATATGAAACATGTTGAACATCAAAAATCTTTATGTAACACAGTTATAAACAAACGGACAATCATGTTCTGTATAAGAGGTAAAGTACAATCCGGGTCATTATGTTAAAAAAAATACCTATTTGAATTCTACAATTTTATTGAATCACTTAAAATATCGTAACGACTTCATAACGAAAAAATATAAAATTAATACATTTAAATTATGTCAGTTTACGAGACTGAAATAAATAAAATATCTGTGTTGTGTGTTATTGACAGGAGGGGTTGCAACAGGAAAATATTCAGTTCCGCTCGTAAAATGGGGTAATAGGAACTTTATTTCTTACAATAAAACGCCTCCTTATAACGATATGAAAGTTCGAGATGGAATGTACTTAGAAGATTTTTATGACTTGGAATTTTGCATTTTCAATGCTATATTTTCTTAGATAAACTTTCATTATCATCATTGTTTTCTTGTCTTTACCCCATTTGGGGTCGACGCAGTCTTTTTTTTAACCGACTTCCAAAAAGGAGGAGGTTCTCAATTCGGTTGGTATGTTTTTTTATGTAGATATGTACACCGATTACGCCGAGATTTCTGATCCAATTTACGTGATTCTTTTTGCCAATGCGGAATAATTGCCATTTGGTCCCATACAAATGTGGTTCAGTTTGGCCCAGTAGTTTTAATGAGCATTTTTGTTAACTTGGACGATGTAATTTTCATGATACTGTTTATAACATGAAACCTAATCAATCAACATGAAATAAATAATCTAGAAAATTCCTACTGTAGTTTCAAAAACTAATAAGCAAGCAATAAGCTTTTTGGAGTCGGTTCCAGCCAAGGTAAGAAAAATAAAGGAATAGGAGATCAAAGTAGAATGCCTTGGCTGGCACCGGATCAGGAGGTCTACTCTCAAAGCACGATACCCGTAGTTTCGGCCTAAGTTACGGACGTTTCCTACTCCGTATCACCTACGAACAGCTTATTAGTTCGGAGACCCGAACTAAGAATGAATGAGAATACGTTTTGACATTATCTCTACTCTCAATGTGATTGTGCCGTTTGGCCAAAACTAAGTACACCCGAAATCAATAGAGAGTAGGCTCCATCCGTAGTTTCGGGAAACTTACGGACGGCGGCCCGTATCTTAGTTGACGGGCTTAGAGAGTAGGTCTCCAGAATCAGAATCATTTCTCATTTCATTCATCCAAAGGGCTTATTTTTTGCTTATTAACTTTTTTTTCAATCAGCCGTTACTTTTGCAGTAATTCCCTTCTTTTACATGACACTCTTAACGAAATCTGCCATTTTATTTGTTCTCTGTCTCCACAACCAGTGCCCATTCAACCGCACCTGATATTCTACTATTCTATTCATAAGTAACACAAGTTCTTAAGTACCTAATCTTTCTTTTTCTTCTTAAATTTATAAAAAGAAAAATGGTTTGTCTTTTAAATCTTTCTATAAATCAGTTAAAAAAATAACAAATTCTTTCTAATCCTGTAAAGTACCTATATTTAACCCCTCTATAAGTCATAGAAGTCCGTCTTCCTTTTTGTCCAACCGTACCGAAAACACGAAACATCGTTTCACAGTGCTGTCGGTGTTACGATCGTGTGGCGGTCGGTGTTTTTCTCACATAAGTACATAACATAAATCTCTAGTATGAGCTTCGTAATCTGTACGTTTTAATTATTTCTGGGCCAATGTGTGCCACGGGAACGCCGGACCCTGAATAAACAACGTATTTTCACCTTCACCTGTTTAGGGTTACGCAAAGAAATGGATGATAACGAAAGAGATGTTAACCGTAAATTGTTTTTAATATTCTGCCATCATAGGAATAGAATAGAATAGAATAGAATAGAATAGAACAATTTATTTGCATTAAATGTGGTACATTAAATTGGTGGTAACATTAAATATAAGGAAATCGCACATTTAGCTAAAGTGTTAGCATACAAATATTAATCACACTAAACAAAATATAATAAATAATCAAAATTAGAATTTAAATTAAATACATTCAGGTTGATTATTAAAAAACTCATCAATTGTATAAAACACATTTTGTAACAACCATTTTCTTAATGTTATCTTAAACCTAGTATATGGTAACTCTTTTATATATTCTGGGATCTTATTATAAATGCGTATGCACATTGCGTAACAGTTTTTCTGAAAACACGTTGTTTTAGGGGTGATAGTTAGTACTAGTCTATGCGGCTTTCGGGTATTTGTTATATAATAGTCCTTTGCTTCTGTAAATATTTCGTAGTTTAATTTAACAAACTTACCGATTTCTAGTATATATAGAGAGGCTAGCGTTAATATACCCAATCCCACGAAATACGGTTTACACGAAATGTCAGGTGCAATACCAACCAAAGCCCTTACACATCTTTTTTGTGCAATAAAAACTTTTTTTGAGCCAACACTATTTCCCCATACAATAATGCCGTACCTGAGTACAGACTCCACGTATGCATAGTAGGCTACTAGGGCAGTTTCTTTACTTGCAACACTCACTAATTTATACAATGCGTAAGAAAAACTATTTACTTTATTACATACATTATCTGTGTGTTTATGCCAATTCAATTTTGAGTCTACAACAATACCCAAAAATAAGGCTTCATTTTTAATATTTATTATCTGATTATTGAAATTCAAAGATATATGTCCATTCTTTAGATTATTAAAATTAATGAGATTGGTTTTAGTCAAATTAATAATTAGATTATTATTGGTGAGCCAGTTATTTACTAATGTCAGTGTATTTAAAATGTCAAGATTGTGGTCATCAAGTGTAGAATTTTGATTAGTAGCTATTATTACTGAAACATCATCTGCAAATAATATTGTTTTATGAGTCAAAATATCCGGTAAGTCGTTTATGTATATCAAGAATAAAAGTGGCCCTAGGACACTTCCCTGGGGCACACCCATTGGATTAGACATAATAGGAGATCTACTAGCCTGTATAATGTCTCGACTGTCCAGATATGATATTTCTACTGATTGCAATCGTTCACTTAAGTATGATTGTAACCATTTTAAAGCTGGACCTCTAATACCACAATATTCTAGCTTATAAAGTAGGCGATCATGCAGTACGAGGTCAAAGGCACTAGTCATGTCCAATAGTAAAACCGACGCATGTTTCCTTTTATTGATATTTTGTAGTATTTCATTTACCATAAAGAACATAGCCTGGGAAGTGGATTTTCCATTCTGAAATCCAAATTGAGCTTGTTTGATAGTGTTATGTTTTTGAAAAATGACATTAACTTAAGATGCATTGCCTTCTCAAAAATTTTTGAGAAAACTGGTGACAAGACAAGAGGACGGTAATTAGCAACATTTTTTTTGTCGCCCTTCTTGTGAAGCGGTTTTACTATCGAAAGTTTTAGTTTCTCAGGGAATGTTCCAGTTTCAAAAGAAAGGTTGATTAAACGAGCTAAAACAGGACTTATTTCCTTTCTGCACTCTTTTAGTATGTTTGTGGTGATACCGTCATATCCTACGGATTGTGTACTATTTAATGACATAATAATTTTTTCCACTATTTCGGCATCCACCGGTGTCAAGTACATAGAATTACTTTGTTTCTGTACATTAGGTAACTCTACTTTACAGTCGGCAAAGTTTGTCAGCAAAGGAAGATTCTTAGTATTATTCCAACCACTATTGCTAGAATACAGGCTTTCCAACCAACTGCAAATGTTGCCATAACGCTACGGCTTTATGAAGAACGTAAATGCTCGAAATGGTCAATGATTGGTCACCCATCCCATGACCAACCCTAGCGAAGGTAAGTCGCTTAATCACTGTAATTGCTGACATCAGTTTTAGTTATATCTAACTGTAGAACGGTATCTACTCAGAAACTGATATTTGATATTTACACTTAAACAATAAAACAACAAGTTGACATAACCTGTGATTAGCACCAGTCTAGAATCTTCTGCTGAGCGATCCTCAGATTCAAGCGATGACAGTTCTTTTCTCTCATAATCTCCTATGAATAGCATTTTTTTATTACTCTGAAAAAAGGTTATCAGACAATTTTTTATAATTAACTAAACAAAGAGGTCACTCTCAAAATAAGATAAAAATGGATGGCCACTATTTACAATTCGTCACTAAAACGATATCGAAGATCTATACTATAGATACTTTATAGATATGGTTTTTTTTTTATGAACGACGGTTAGACTCTTAGCCTTCATCATACCTGATGTTAAGTATTGATAAGGCTGAAAGATGGAAGCGAGCCTCTCCCGGAATCCTCAGCCACTGAGGAATGGGCTATCTTATCTTCAACTGCCGGAACACAACAATGCTGAAAACATTGTTGTTATGGCGTCATCTTATCTTAGCCTGACGCCAACGCCAATCTGATTGGGGATTCCGGGAGACGCTCGCTTCCATCCTCAGCCTTATCAATACTTAACATCAGGTATGATGAAGGCTAAGAGTCTCCCCGTATTTCATAAAAAAAAGATATTAGACGACCTGGTTAGCGCAGGGGTACTAAGCCCGTCTTCTGTGCCAGAGGTCCCTGGTTCAATCCCTAGACAAGACAAATATTTGGTGTGGTGTCAAGGGCGCCAAGGTGTCGCCAACTCTAAGGTCCTGGGTTCGAATTCCGGCTGGGGCAAATATTTGTATGATAAATACGAGCACTTGTACCTGAGTCTTGGACGTTTATATTTACTTCTACACATAAATATTTATATATGTATAATTATATGTATTTATATCCGTTACTCTACTATCCTATAACACAAGGATTTCAGTGCTTACTTTGGGACTAGGTTAAATAGTGTGTAAAAGAAAATATAAGTGCTTTTTTTACGAGTTAATAAAGAGGTAATGAAGAATATTACATATAAACAAACAAACATACAAACATACATTGATCTGTGCATACATGATACACGCGAAAAACATAACCGTTCCTTTGCAGGGTAAAAACAAGAACTGAACAAAAGAGCTCTTAACATTGATACACGATTGAAATACGATTATGACTGAACGTTTGAAGAATTAGGTCCCTGAACTACCTATATTGAGGCATATTGGTAAATCAGCCAGTTTATACGGAACTCATATTCGAGCTAAACTCGCGCTTACCTCACATTGTTCGGAGTGGAAACTTTTTGTGGCACCTCGTCAACGAATTTTTTTTGTAACCTAATTTTGTTTTCGTATTTTACTTTTTATGCAAATTACTTGTGGATTTTACTGAAACTCTAAAAACAATCCTCATTCGTGTAAAAACTTATAGCAATTTAAATCCTAATAATTCTATATCATCCATCCATCATCTATCATCAGCCTGTGGACGTTCACTGCTGGACGTAGGCCTCTCCTAGCTCACGCCTATTGTGGCGTACATAGGAGGCTATTAGCCTACTGCTACCACTCTGGACAGACGGGTTGGTAGAGGGTTTGTTTCAAGCTTCCTTCTCTCGCACAGGTGTTCAATGCGTCGAGCCTCTTAGTCGACTCTTACGTCATCCCAGGCATGTAAGGGAGTGGTGACACTTGTATTCTTAGGCCGTCACCACACGGCATAAATTCTATATCAATCGTATCCATTAGAATGTTTTTACTTTATTTCAGAAGAATGCTGTCAGAAATCCTACCAATTTAAACTTACCAATTAAAAGCAACTGTTATGTACCTTTTCACTTAAAATTAACATTTCAGGGGGCACACCGCTATATCTTAGCGCAGTATTGTTTCAATCTTACTATGCTATTTCGTACTACGAATCTCCTAAAGTAAGCTTGTTTTTTGACGGAAGTTTTGTGACGTCTTCGCTCCATCATCGCCTCCAAAGTGTGAAGTGTGTCAAAATGTGACAACTTCAATAAAATCAAACGTTCCTATGACATGATGGTTGCTAATAGATGACGGAAGGCCCGCAGGTGTTTTT
The DNA here is from genome assembly GCA_910589605.1 of Chrysoteuchia culmella. Classification (NCBI taxonomy): domain Eukaryota; kingdom Metazoa; phylum Arthropoda; class Insecta; order Lepidoptera; family Crambidae; genus Chrysoteuchia; species Chrysoteuchia culmella. Next base: position 19,422,279 of record OU342653.1, read on the forward strand.
ATTTGTTAAGGATGTTTCCTACCTAGAGTGTTATTTATTGCCTTTTCACACGTGCCGGCATCATTTGCATCCGGTTGCCTGCTTACATATACTGGGTAACTGCTGTTGGCAACTGTATCCGGAACGTGTGAAAGGCGCTTTATTTCAGGAGAATGCTGTCAGAAATCCTACCAATCTTTACTTATCAATTAAAAGCAACTCTGTCTGTTAAGTACCTTTTCACTGAAAATTTAAATTTTAGGTGTTTTTTATTTGATAATTATGTTTCCTATATACCTAGAGTGTTATTTAGTGCCTTTGCACACGTGCCGGTAATTTTCACATGCGCCGGCATCATTTGCATCCGGTTGCCTGCTTACAGATACTGGGTAACTGCTGTTGGCTACTGTATCCGGAACGTGTGAAAGGCGCTTTGGAAATCCCTGTAGAATCGCGCAAATTCTCGTATGTGCTTACCACAGGTACCCTATATTAGTACTAAATGGCTGCAGAAGCAGTCCAGAATAAAAAAAACACAAACATTCACAAGTCACATGGTTAACAAACTCGTCTATATTCTGAAAGGCAGTAAACAACGACCGACAAAGAGGTGCGACACAAAAAAAAGGAATCAAAATTGAAGCGCTAAATAATAAATGCGTATTTTTGGCCAGTGCCGTTGATAAAGCCGACGTTATTAATTCAGGCCAGGCGGCTCATTTCGGCTGTGTTCCGGTAAATAAATTAGAAACCTCTCCAGGTGGTGCAACCGTTATTTTCACACAGGAATTTGTTGTGCTGGTTGCTGGCTGATTTGACCGGTGAATGGAGGGAAAAAGAAAAATAATGTGTGTCGAACTTTTTGCCAGAATGGAATTTGAATGTATACTCGATTCCTTTTTTGAAAAGTAGCAAACTTTTTTATATACGAGTATGGAAATATGAACATCAAAGGTTGTATATATATTTTTATTTCTGTAATGACTTTATGGGTCTTTACTTCTCGCTCGCTGTCTCATAACTATAAGGCAAATAGATAAATATTTTGTTGTAGAAATATATAAAAAAAACAAGATTCCGACTAAATGAGAACCTCTTCCTTTTTTGAAGTCGCTTAAAAATACCCACGGTTTTGGAACTATTCATACCAACATACAATATTACAAACAATTGCCTCGACCTGGATTCAAGCCCAGGACCTTAAGCGACACTTAGAAACACGCCACACTGCTATGGAGGTCATCAAACGAATGTCACTAAACTACCCGATAAATTTTAAGAGTACTTACCTACCCAAACTATTTTCATAATTTTATTATTACTATATGAAGACCAAGTTTGTTCACAGAACCCAATTTACGACGCTGGACTATAAACTTCGCACTTATCTTCAACTTAGCCTTACTTAGCTGAACCTAAATCTTAAGTTACTTTGAATTACGGACCGTATGCAACGAATTAAGTTGAATAAGTTTTTAACTAGACTTCAGTTCTTGTTAGTAAATGTTTAATTAATATTTTGTGTGTAGACTTTTAGATTGGTTCATACTTTTAAATATACCTTTTGAGATATGATTTTTAGGTGGATTTGTATCAAAAAGGAGGAATCTTTTACTGTTATCCATCCATTTACTGTGGATGGATGAGGAGCACAGTCATGTCCATATAATCATCATCAATTCATCAGCCATTATAAGTTCACAGCTGGATATAGGCCTCCTCTTCAGAACCCCACACAAAGCGGCTGTGAGCGTCTTGCAGCCATCGGCTCCCCGCAACCTTCACCAGGCCATCGGTCCACCTAGTGGGGGCCATCCTACCCTGCGTCGTCCAGTTTGTGGTCGCTACTCGATAACTTTTCTTGCACAACGGTTATCGGTTCTGCGAGCCATATGACCTGCCCATGGCCACTTCAACTTAGCAACCCTGAGAGCATGTCGGTAACCTAGGTTTTTTTGCGGATATCCTCGTTTGGGACCTTATCACGCAAGGTAATACCGATAATAGCTCTTTCCTTCGTTGGGTTTCTTTGAGCTCATTTAGAAGGCCAACTGTTAGAGTCCAGGTTTTGGTGCCATAGGTCATTTCATATGACATAGAATGACGTTCTCTATAAAAAAAAAAACTTATTATGTTGGGCTTTGTCCAAGCAAAATACGTTGATATTTGATAATATAATTAGGAGGAAGATCATTACTGAAGCACTTCGTCACTTACAACATTTTTTTGAATGATCGACGGAGAGACTCTTAGCCTTCATCATACCTGATGTTATGTATTGATAAGGATGAAGATGGAAGCGAGCCTCTCCCGGAATCCTCAATCACTGAGGAACTGGCTATCTTATCTCTAACTGCCGGAATACAACAATGCTGAAAACATTGTTGTTATGGCGTCAGACAGATAAGATGGTGGTAGCTAGCCAAACGAACTCAGAACAAGTGGTAGCACTTGTTCTGAGTCACCAACCAAACCGAATACAATATGTACCCCCGCTGGGAATCGAACCCTGGGCCCTTTTGTCTGATATCGGTGGTTGTACCACTAGACTCAAGAGGCGGTTATACATATATAAAGGTATATATTGTTCTGAAAGTTGCACCCATAGTACAAGAACTAAATGTTCATCCATTTTCAGACTGGTGCGGCGGCATAAAATATGTTACGTAATAATTTAGTAGATCGATATCTGTAAAATAAGCACGTTCTTAAGGGTAAGAAATATATTTAATTGACGCGACACGATTCTAAAATGATAAGCACATTTCAAAGGCAAATACATTACATACAAATTGTACTTCGCACTCGCCACCTGTCACACTTGTTACATTTATGCATAACACATTCCACCATAACTCTTCGGAACAAACTAAAATCAAAGAAACTTTGCCTACATAACAATTTCGCGAGAACATTCTTATTTCGCGCGAGGAATATTTTCAACGAGAACTTTGTGAAAACCCATTTCTTCAGTTAGCACGGGAACATTTGTAGCGGCTCCCGTTCGGGAAACTTGCCATCATAAATCTTGAGAAGAGTCCCAAGGGCCAGACTTCTGACCTTAAAGATATTCCGAAGCATTAGTTACGTATGTTTGTATTCGACAATGGAAAACATAGTTTTTGTCGAATATTTTAAGTGAATAAAGGATCTGTTCGTTTGAAGGTTCAGCTTCGGTTATTCTACTAACTCAAAGAGCTAGGAAAATGTTTTGTTTGTACAAGAACAGACTTTATGTTCTGCCTAATGATGATTCTGCCTTACAAAATCATGAATTTTTAATGTATGACAAACGAGTGTATGCTGAACCAATTTCTGCGAAATGGGGTTTATGCCAACCATTGATATGGAGAATAATATTATGTTCTGCCAAAAAGGGTAGATCTACTCGGGTGTCTTCATCTAAGAGTGCTGTCTGTATAAAGAAATATATTTTGGCCAGTGTCTATACCAAGAAGTGTTAGAAAATTACAAGTTATAAGCCCCTTTAAGAAAACAGTGGTCAGACCACTTACATAGGCGAAGTGAGGCCGTGATTCCGAATACATTATTGCTATCAACGAGTGTTTGCGTACAAAACCAATTCAAAAACGTTTTAAGAATAATAAAAAAAAAATCTACCTATATTTTTTACATAACTGTTTCTTTTCTCTCTACTTGATTTACTAGCGACCCTCGTCACTTCTTTTAAAAAAAAAAGGGTTTTGGTGATATTAGTTAGGAATTAGAAATTAATGAGGCAAACGCATTGACTTATATATTACTAGCGTAAGGACCCGGCCAACGGTGCTAAAAAGCGTGCCAAATCGTTGGCCCTAAAATATCAGTTTAGGGCCAACGGCGAGTCAGTTGTCTACGGGTGACTGAAGTTGAAAGACGTTAGCTGTCAATTCATAAAAATGCCGAATTTGTGTAGTAAAATGGTGCAAAAATTATGACCCCATAGTTAACAAGTTCTATGGCATATCGTATCATCCGTAAATAGCTTTACATTATTTGTATTGCATGTCTAACAATTTTATTTAAACGATATTAACTTTTACAAGATTTTTCGTAGACAGTTTTAACCCTAGAGTGGTTGCGTACTAAAATTACCTGATTGGTCGCGAGGAATATAGTTGTCTGCCAAATATAAATGATAATAGAAAAAAATATGTTATTCTACCGGACGATAATAATGTCATAATATTGACTGTCATACTAAAATGCGAAGTTAAAAATATCGAAGTACTGAATCCAGAAAGTATAAAAGTTTGAGTAACGTGACCCGCTGTTTCCACTGCCGAAACATTTTCAAGAATCCTTTCAAGAACAAGGCAACTGAGAGAATGCAATATTTGACAGCTCCTATCGAGAGCTATTGCTTGGTTATCCTATTAGCAGCCGCACTTTATTTTACAACATGTTTTCTTCTAAATGTTCTCGCTACTGGGCTCGCGTAGACATTACATACATCCCAGTCCAGTCCAGCGGTGACTTGCTGTCCAGATGAGACTACTGCTCAATCTTGTCTACACGTACCCAGTTACTGGGTCCGAAATTCTGTAAAACTAAGTCCAGTCAATGCCATCGTGTAAATCACGCATTAACTTGAAAGAGTATTTAATGAGTCGCGCGCTTTATATCCACAATTATAGGTTGACTTCGAGGAATAAACATCTTTAGAATATTATAAACATCACAGATTAACACTATAAAATGTTTTCCATTGATAGTATTTGAAGTTATTGTAGATGAAACAATTTCAAGAACTTAATCCCTTTTCTCGTATGAACAGTAATGCAAAAAAAAAATATATTGTGATGTTATTTTACCGGGATCAGCAAATATGTAATCCATGCCACCACTGGCAGGGTTAATGGCAGAAGATCAAAGCACTAGAGATGGGGCATTATTATGAACGATTCATAAAAACTGAATGAATGAATCATTAGCCTAGTATGAAATGAGACGGTTCAAAATTCCCTTGACAAGCAGCTGGCATAATAATGAGAGTAATCAAAGGTAATAACGGATATAAATTCATATAATTATAAATATATTTATAAATATTTATGTGTCCTCCATGACTCAGGTACAAATGCTCGTATTCACCATACAAACATTTGCCCCTACCGGGATTCGAACTCAGGACCTGATAGGTAAGCGACACCTTGAAACCAGTGTATGTCGTCATGAAACGAACGTATTTTTGACATAACGACAGCGCAAACACTTATAGGCTGTCATTGTCAAAGGAACTAAAACCAAGCGAACTAAGACCATAATGTAACGAAACTATGAAAACTCAGTCGCTTTCACCGATTACCAGGTGCCGCTAGTTTTTATAGGAATACTTGCATAGCGTCAAAGAGTAACTTTTTTTCAGTCGCTCCCACCGTTGTACAAATGGCGCTAGTTTCTATGGAAATATTTTCATATCCAAAGAGCCAATAGAGTAAAACTTAAAGTATGTTTTGTGATGCTACGATAAACATATTGTGAAAAATCGGCTAGAGTTAGAGGATTTTTTCAACTTATACGAGTTCAATTTATTTACATTCATTTTTTTCATTCACTTTGTACCAGCTGCATTTTAGTGAAGTATTTCTATGGAAAGCTGAAACGTCCATAGTAATTAACTCAAAGAACGGCAGTAAAGCGAAGATAAAGGTAGGTTACGAACGCCGCGTATAGAAGCGAGACAATTGCACGGGTTACGGTTACCTACATCTAATATGCATCAAAGTTTGTTGTTATTCGTTAAAATGGACTTATTTGGAAAATATTGAGATGTTACTCAATAGTCCCTCTATGAGATCATAATATTCTTTATAAAATAAAAATATTTTTCGTTTTTTTCTATATAAAAAATGCAGTGTTGTCAAATTGGGGAGAAAAGATAATTTTAAGTTGAAACAAGCGTGTTTCATTTTGTATTAGTTAAACAATATTAGAAAATTTAAAATTAGTACTAGCTCTCCAAATATTAACTAGATAAATGATAGATAGGATAGCTCCAATTGAACGAAATCGTTCACTTCTGTAATCTTTTTTGCCCACCTCTGAAACACCTATGCGATGCAAGAAGTACGAGTGAGTTGCTCACAGATGGCTCTGACTTTACTGGTATGAAACAGTTTTATGTCAAATGTTCGGATGGGCGCATCCTTCCTTTTGAAATCATTGGGCAAACGCTAAAATATTTTATGAAATCCGACAGATCTTTCTTCAACATTCCAAAGCAACGAAGGAACAAACAGTCACATACATACAATCAATTTTCAAAATAACATCATGGTACTGTAATGGGGTCGATAAGGAATAATTCGATACTGTTTTTATATTCAGTAATTATATTAGTATTTTTACAATTTTATCAATAATTTATTTGACAAGGCGTCCATATCTACACACGACGGGCCGCTCTTTCTTAATTTTACTATAAACAAATCAATCCAGCCAGCAACGGCGGTATAGCGGCCTCCTTGTAGTGCGGAGACATATGCGATCTCGACAGTACCTACTTAAAATCCTATAGTTCCATAAAAGGTTTTTTGGGAGCTTACTATATTTTTAGAGTAAAGTCTCGGTTAAGAACATGGAAGGACAATTTCACCCACATAACTGGTTTTCTACGCGGAAGATATGTTCCCCCTAGATAGCTAGTTATCAAGTTGTGTTTTCTGGGTGGAACAAAGGAGTTTATTAGAATAAAATCAGAAATGAATTTATCTCTTTGGTATTTTATGAAATTTATACAATCTGGCCAATAATTCAATTTGATATTACGAATTCCAATCAACCCAGATCTGATTATTGAATTTTTTTCGATAACCGACGGATGAAATATAAATCTAAGATCGGAAATATTAAGTCGACCCAACTTTTGTTAGACGTCACAATTTAATAAAATTCAGCAAAAATACCAAAATGAAACTTGGCACAGCTGAAAATATTTTTCCGTTTTATATTGCGCGTTGGCTTAAATACATGAGAGAAGCGACTACTTTTGATGCATATATGTATAAAAAATACAAATCTGACTAAAATAACATCTTAACTACGTGTTTTTTTAATCACAGAACTGACAAAACGTATGCAGCCCAAAATAATCTTCCAACTATTAATACTTATAACTCATTTGTTTTAAGAACTGTTAAAAGTTAAATTCTATATAATAGTTAAAGATCCCAGAGACCCTTATCCTTACTTATTTTTACAAATACCGTAAAAAGTATGTGATTGTATTAAATTTGTAAGTTTGTACTTAGAGTATACGCGTACCTACTAGCTTGGGCCGAGACGGTCAATTAACATGTATCCGGAGTTAAAGGTAAGTGAAAACAGTACTGGCTTTTCTTAAAGTCTCAAAACTGTTTTTTACTAATGATAGAATTTAGTTAAAAATTGATAATATATAATGCCAGATACTTTCCGGCGGTTACTTTCACCAGAAGCCTTAGAGATCCCAAACGCCAAAAAATTACTCAAAATCTCAAGCTTGTTTATACATAGGGCCCTATTTCAATACTCTTTGTGAATAGCCAGATCAATTAGATGGGCCAAACATCACCAGACACACAAGAATGAGCGTGAGGTACTTAAAGTGATTACTTTATGTGTGTCTATGTTTGGCCCATTCGATTGATCTAACCCCCCGTTTCCACTGGAGAAACATTTACAAGAAAACATGTAAACGCAACAAGCGTCCACTGAGAGAATGCATTATTTGAAAGCTCCAATCGAGTAATTTGTCGTCCTTTCAGCGGCCGCACTACATTTTAGAACATGTTTCTTGTAAATTCTTCGCCAGTGGAAACGGGGGGTAAGGCTACCTACCTACTTATCTTGGAATCAGATCAATGCCTGTGATATTTTATAATAGTCATCCTTGTGCAGTTGGCAATGTTCTAAAGGCTGAAGTCATGAAGTACGTTAGAGGTATGTACTCACAAATATTTTCTTATGGTTTCATATTTTTTTTTAAAATTAATTATGAACAACATTGGAACACCAAATCGTTGCTTCTCGTCACTTATAACGGAGTACATGCTGTCCAATCCGAGAGTCGCAATAATAGGTTACCGTTGACGGAATCTGCCGAACGATGCGGCTGCGATACCGGTCGGTTGCAGCTGTCAATGTTCTGACAACTATGTTAGCTCTTTATTTTTTAAATGTTTTTTTTATGAAGTACGGGGAGACTCTTAGCCTTCATCATACCTAATGTTAAGTATTGATAAGGCTGAAGATGGAAGCGAGCCTCTCCCGGAATCCCCAATCACTGAGGAACTGACTATCTTATCTTTAACTGCCGGAACACAACAATGCTGAAAACATTATTGTTATGGCGTCAGACTTAGATAAGATGGTGGTAGCTAGCCAGGCGGACTTACAACAAGTCCTACCACCAACCAAACCGAATACAATGTGTATTTTTTGGTTGGTACCAAACCGCTGGGAATCGAACCCGGGACCCCTGGGTCTGATACCGGTGGTTGTACCACTAGACCACGGAGGCGGTTAATTTTTTTATAGTTTGAATGTTTTTTAGTTAATAAACGACATGGATACATTACATTGCATAACTGAATCGCCCGTTTCTCATGCTTTACAACGGCGGGTGAGTACATGCTGTCCAATTCGAGTGCCGCCATATTAGATTACCGTTGACGGAATCTGCTGACGCTGCGGCTGCGTTGCGGGTCGGACGCGGCTGGCAACATGTTTATGTGACAAATGCTGTAGTTTGTTTTGCAAACAACCTTCTTTTTTTAACAGATTTAAAAAAGGAGGTCATCAATCAATTTGAGCCGATGTAGCTTTATCATGAGTTTTGTATACTATAGCGTGTATGAAATGAATACAACATAGTCTTACTTTTCGAGAAACTAAATGTTATTGACATCTGACGGATCCAAACAAAAGCTACACTCGACTCGTGTCCTTCTGAAGGCGCGTTTTCATGAGGAAAGTTTGTAGTACTTTGACAACACCACAGGATAATTATAATAGTTATTCAGATAAACATAGGTATAGAGTAGAAGATGATGGGGGCAACGGCTTCACAGAAAGCTATTGCACAGAGAAACTCTAAACATGTTTTTTAACCGACTTCAAAAAAAGGAGGAGGTTATCAAGTCGACTGTATTTTTTTATTTTTTTTTATGTATGTTCCACCATAACTTCGCCAGTTGTTAACAGATTTTTAAAATTCTTTTTTTATCTGGAAGAAAATGGTTTTTGTGTGGTCCCATATAATTTTTACGAAGATCTGGCTAGTAGTTTTTTCATAATCCTGAAAAATATCAATCACCTTTTGGCAAGTAGTCGTATACCTAGATGACATCATTGTTGTGTATGGGCTGATTTTTTGTGTAAGTAACGGCACATAATGTAACAAAAAAAACTGAAATAAAAACATTTTATAAAAAAAATCAAACCGACTTCAAAAAGTAAAAAATAAAACTTTTGGAGTCGGTGCTAGTTAGCTAAGGCCAAAGAAAATATAGTTAATAGAAGTGCAATGTAGAATGCTTTGGCTGACACCGACTCCAAAAGTTTTATTTTTTACTTTTTGAAGTCGGTTTGTTTTTTTTTATAAAATGTTTTTATGATTATAAGTACGATTATAATTCATTTAATTGAATCTACTTTATGATAAATATTATATATATTTTGACGGACTGTTTTGCTGGAAATATTTTAATCTGTTAAAAGTCAAATTAAAGAGATGAAGAGGCAAAATTAAAACATTCGCACTCACATAAATTTCGGAAATTTTTACAGCCAAATGCAACATATTAAAGCCAAATCCATTTCAACTTTTTAACAACAGCGAAATATATGACGTTCCTACAATAAATTTTCATGCAAATTCACACCAATTTGTCGTTAAATTCACAGGAAAAAATTATCGCGATTCTGAAATATTTCACCTGCGATTTAACAAACCGTATCGACGTTGGCGCGGCGCGGCGTCATGTTAGGATAATTCAATATGGCGGCGACATCATGGCCGCTGGCGTACATAACCTCAAAATTACGTCAACTAGAAATAGATTACTCTAATGTAACGTGAAGATAGGCCCTGTAGGCATCAGGGTAAACAAGATGAAAGCAGATAACAAGTTCGGGGTTGCTAATATTGAAAATTGATAATATCTATTCAACATGATTCGCTTGTATCAATCACGACTTGGTTCGGTAATGTTATGATCGAATAAGTACGCATGGGTTATTTTTGTTGAAGGCAAGAATAAGCGAAAAAGGGGTTGGCTATTTCAACATGAGAAACCGTTCTTTCATTAGCTCGTTGTTGTTTATGTTATGTTATATTTAACGTTATTAATGATACCGTTTTTGGTTTGGCGTGGTGGTTCGGTATATGAATGTGGGAATTTGAGTCGTTATTCCATCAAATGTTTTTGACATTTGAATCATAAAGGGGTTTTACCTACGTGTTTCATCGAAAAGCCAAATATTTGATATCCCGTTGAAATATTCTTTGGTATTTTTGTTCTGATAACTAGTTGCTACTAGCGAAATGCTTTCGTTATCCTTAACATCGAGCGTAATTATTCATGATGCTACAAGTTTGCTGGCAAATTAATACGACAGAGGACTCAGCCTCTGGAGAGACATAAACTAGTAATCTTCTCAACTAGAAATATTGCAATATCCACGTAATAAATTGATGGATTGAATTATGGTTAATTAGACGTAACGAGTCTTTTATTTTATAAAACGTTTAAGTATATCCATAGTTTTATTAGTTAGTTTTTTAGACGGTAGTACTGTAACAAGTTTTTATCAACCCTTAGTAATTTAGCTAATAGCTATTATTTATTTCGTTAATTGAAATAAATCAATACAACTTCATAAATATTACAGCGTGTTTGTACAACTGCACCTTTTCTTAAATACAACACTACGAAATATTTTTTAAAGAATGGCTGAAATTTTTGAATCCCGAGACTTTAAGTCTCGATAGCTCATTAGTCAAAGCAGTGGACCGGATTCCCAAAGATAGATAGATAGATAGCCACATGACACCCACTACTGGGTATATGCTATCCACGACGATCGGTCCTGCGCTGCCCGCATCCAGCGGCTTCCCGCTACCTTCACCAGATCGTCGGTCCAACTTGTCGGGGGGTCCACCACGGAGCGTCGTCCGGTGCGTGATCGCCATTTCAGAACCTTTCCGCTCCAACGGCCATCGGTCCTTCACGCTATGTGTCCCGCCAGCTGCCACTTCAGCTGAGCAATCCTTCGAGCGATGTCAGTTAATTTAGTTCTCCTACGGATATCCTCATTTCTGATTCGTAGTTGATTTTTAACAATATTTTACTATTTAAAGTTTATCATAAGTAACAAAAATAGCATTGGAAAATGTAAAAATAAAAAAATCATAATGGCTGAAATATACGAAATTTTGCAGCGTCTCTGTTTTCATATATTTCATATCAGCCATGCGGTTAACAGTTGACGGGCGTCATGGCGTCGCTGTAATCCAATATGGCGACCATGCCAGGGGCCAGATAACCTCAAAATTGCATCAGCCGACACTAAATCACCGGGAAATTAACACGCCAGACCAATTATGATACCGGGTTTCATAGATGTGTTCATTAATTCATTTAAGTATGCTGTGTGGGTACAGCAGAGGGGTTAAGTCTTGAAGTCTTATAAGTTTTATTTTGAAGATATCACAAAGTCATTAAAATTTTGCTATAACTGAAACAAACTGTACTTACAATCTCCTTTATCTCTCTATATATAAGGCCCGTGTTATCCATTCCAGCTCCATGAGTATAACACCTACAGCCTTCACAAAAATCACAAAACTAAAATGTAGGGGGCCGGAAAAATACAATATTTTTTTTAAATTGAACTTATAAATAATGGTAAGAAAAACTTGAAAAATAATAAACTTTATAACATATAAAATTTTCAAAGAGACTTTTCGAATTGCCAAGAGTTACTTCCATATATAATTACGTTGAATTCATGCGAATTCGGTTGCTGAAAATGAGTAAAATATTCCATTCAAATTTCCTCTGACATTTGACACGAAATGGGTAGGTATGGATTAATAGGTAACGCGCCCAAATTCCACTGATGGTGGAACGTAATGACATTAGTCTCAAAGTAAGGGTAATGGAGTGGTTTCAGATTGCTTCCTTCGTCCTTCATTATTGATCAGCATTATTTTGTGTTCACGGGTACGAGTTCCAAGTGAGTGATTGTTTTGGTGAGAATTATAGTAGGCTAGTCATATCGTACAAAATGAGACGCTGACATTGCAATAAATACTTTAAATGTTTCTAGGTCTAATGGCAAATGGTAAAAAATTTGCCATTTCCTATTTTTCAAGTTTTTCTGACCTTTTACCTTGATAAGGTCAATTAAAAAATAATTATATTTTTCCGGCCGTCTACATTTTTTTTGTGATTTTTGAAGCTATTAGTGAAGGCTTTATGTGTTATACTCATGGCGCTGGAGGGAACATTAGAATGGATAACACGGGCCTTATATATAGAGATGCGCCACGCACTCCATGGATATAGTAACCTAAAAAAACATGAACACAATCTAAATGACAAAAGAAATATGATTTCAAAAATTAATATAATTATTATATGGCCGTTTTATCTAAGTCGAGTATCAAAACATTTGTAAAATTGTACAAAGGTATTCCTCTCATTGATGAAACAACGCTGAACGCAGGAAAGCTGGAACGCTTACGGATTGTAAATAAAAGGCTGGAAAATTTTGATGTAGGTATCGCCAATCACCTAGTCTTAATAACGTATTTTGTGATTTTTAAATTTTTGCTTTTTTCAATGCTATATTATACTTATGATAAATTTTAAATAGAAAAATATTGGAAAAAATCAAGCAAGTGAATTCTCAGATGGGACCCGAACCCACGACCTTGGAAAATCCGGTCCAATGCTCTAACCAATGCTCTATGGCCTCTATGTCTCGGTAGCACAGTGGTTAGAGCATTAGAGCGGGTTTCCAAAGGTCGTGGGTTCGAGTCCCATCTGAGAATTCTGAATTGAATTTTTTTCCAATATTTTTTCTATTTAAATTTATATATTATAATATATTTAAATAAATTAAATAGCTTTGAATTAATTATAATACTTTTGGTTTTATTATATTATTTTAGTTCATTGAATCATAAAAACAATGATAATAAGATTCAACTATTTGTTATAAGAATATTATATGGGTGAGATTTCCTCCTCTTCTTTTTATGTAGTGGCGGTTCCCTTTTGGATTTCGCCGATGTCAAGTGATTATATTAATCTAATTAAATAGAAATTGTACGGTAGATTGAGTTAAAATGGAGTCATCATTATGTATGTACACGGATTATGCCGAGATTTCAGAACCGATTTTCGTGATTCTTTTTTTGTTCGATGCGGAATAGTTGCCAATTGGTCCCATAAAATCTTGGTTTACTTTGACCTAGTACGTTTTATGTTATGAGTATTTTTATATATTTCATTTCACATTTGTTACTTGGATGATATCATCATAACCGATTTGACCGATGTACATGAAACTAATCTAGAAAAAAAACTGTAGTTTATGAAACAACCAATTGCAGACACAAAAAAAAGTAAAAAAATGTTCGTCGTTGATATTCCCCTATTAAAGATGCTAAATAAACAAGTAAAAAATTACAGGAGCAATATCGGAGCGGGAAAAAACGCAAATTCCGTTCACATTCAATGGTTAGTCATTAACTAAAAAGTAAAAAAAAAAAAAAAACAAAGCTACTTTTGAAAAAACCGACTTCAAAAACTAAAAGACAAAAAATAAAAAAAACGATAAGACCTTAAATCTACGAAAGAAACACTCTTTAGCTTAAAAACTAAAAAATCAAAAAACTAAAAAACCTTAAATCTATGAACGAAACACTCTTAAGCTTAAAAACTAAAAAGCAAAAAATTAAAAAAAAACTCCTAAAACTAAAATACACCAAACACATTTATTCTTTATTTATCTTAAATCTAAACACTAACTAAATTTTGAAGTCAGGCGCGCCTAACCTAAATACTAACCTACCAGAATTTATCGAATAACTATACTAACTTCCTCTTAATTGCAAATGCATCAGGATATTCAAGTCTTCAATACCCGGCGATTAAGGTAGGTTAATTTAGGTTATTTATTAAAAAGGCGCGCGCGCGCCCGACTTCAGAATTTAGTTAGTGTTTAGATTTAAGATAAATAAAGAATAAAGGTGTTTGGTGTATTTAAGTTTTGGGTATTTTTTTTTTGATTTTGTAGTTTTTAAGCTAAAGAGTGTTTCTTTCGTAAATTTAAGGTCTTATCGTTTTTTTATTTTTTGTCTTTTAGTTTTTGAAGTCGGTTTTTTCAAACGTAGTTTCGTTTTTAAATTGTCTTTGTCTTGTACCTCATGTCAATGTCAACATTTACCGAATCGTTTTATTGTTATTTATAAGTAACAATATATTCCTCCTTCCTTAAATAACTTTGAATTAACTATAATACTCCCTTTTTTTTATCAATAATACAACAAGAATTAGGTATATTTAGACTAAACTTTTTGTTCAAAGAATTTTTTACCGGAAGTTGACTGTGGAAACAACCATAAAGTGTTCCTCGCTGGTGTGAAGTGAAAAATTGTGTGTTGCGGTCGGCAGAAAAGTTTTTAGCTCCTTGTACCTTTGAAATCCTCGCTTCGCTCAGGATTCAATCTTTGAACCACGAGCGTAGCGAGTGATCCTAGAATCCTTCACTTGCATAAGAAATAACTATAGTAGGTCTCATCTCATAGTTAATTGATACCGAGAAGCTAATGCTTCTGGGTGTTTATTTGTAAGTGAATTGAAATTACTCCGAATTCATAAATTGGAACTTAATTGAAACTTGTGATTGGCCCTTTTGCCCGTAGTTAAATGTAAGGTATTTGTAGTTCGAATAATGAAAAGTCAACTCGTAAAATATTGTAAACCGTTGAGTGAAATTGCATATTTAGCTGATTGCATATTTAACATCAGTAAAAAGCCTATTTGAGATTTTGATCCAAATCTGCGATGATCGCGATCAGATTGTAAATAAAGTGGATTGACTGAATTTGATGCGACATCAATGATAAAAGGTTCGCAGTTGAAAATATGAAATAGATGAGATTTCGGATTATTGAATTGATATAAAATGTATAAAATGTGTGAATTTATATGAAGGACATCAGGCAATCTTCATACAAAGTTGGTCCAAAAAAAAAAGTGAGCGGCCAGACCCAAGATTATTTCGAATAGGTAGTTCATATTAGAACCTAAAAAAAAATATATGGTCTTAACCCTGTAACCGCGTGAACTGAGAAGCTATTTAAGATAAGGCATTCTGGGCAAAAACACAAATAACATTAGGCGGACAGACCCGGGATTATTTTTAATGGGTTGTTCCATATTCATCCCATGACGTCACATCCCACGTATTATTTTTTCCATATTCATCCCATTTCTATTCCTAACTCATCCCACATCAGAAATAAATTTATTTTTTTCTATTTTTCACAATTCTTATTCTTAACTCATCCTATAGAACAAACTTGGTAAAGTTTTTGGGTACGGTCTGACTAAAAATATAGTAAGTAGTAACCTACATACATATTGAAATAAATTGAAAAATAAAACAAATATTTTGAACATAATCAAACATATATTGAAGAAATCTACCATATAAAATCAACATCAATAAAATATTAAAACACACATAATATATAAAACCTTGTTAGTTGTTAAACAATACAGTTAGTAATTATTAAAATAAAATTAACAGCAACAGACATAAATATAGATAAAAGAAATGAACATACCGTTACTCCTACCTAATATATATTAAATATTTTTTTAAAATACATCCTAAAATTACCAATACAATACTAACACACAGATTCATAATCCAATAAGAGTTTTGTAATAGTATAATTGCCAAAATCAACAGTAAAAAACATACTAAAATATACAACTAATACACAGATTCTTAAACAACTAGGACTTTTATAATAATGTTATTGCCAAAATCATCAGTAAAACATAAAATAATATAAAACTGACCCCGTCACCGATTCTAAATCTACTATGAGTTCTTATAATAACGTAATTGCCAGAATCAACAGTAAAAAACATAAAATATAAAACAAACATACAGATACTTAATCAACTATGAGTTTTAAAATAATGTAATTGCCAAAATCAACAGATAAAAACATAATAAAGTATAAAAAAACACTATTTTCAAAAAGGTAACACAAAACTAATGTCATGCATATAAATATTTTATATATATTTATTTTTTTAATTTGGTATTCATAAATGGTGCCAGCTTTTCTAAGCAATGGCCCAACACAATACTTCCTTCTTCCAGTTCTGCGATAGTTCTGTCGATCCTCGCTTGATTTACGTCTATTTTCGATGAAGTTGATGATGACGCTCCTTGTTGTCTTTGCAGTATTCTTGCATTTTGAATAAGAGAATCTTTTTTCAAAATGTGCATTAACTGCAAAATATTAAGTTTTTTGTTCGCAACGTGCCTATTTAGTGTTGCATGCCAACTTTCTAGAGAATTGGTCGTTCTATGTTTTGCCTTATATACATTCCATAAATGTGGTGGAAAATGCCATCATAAAGCCAAGTTGAAACAAGGTAATCGTTAAATTTGGTAATGTTTTCAGATTTTGGACATTCTTCCATTATATAAAGAAAAGCATCGTCTACCAAGTTTTCAGGAATCAATGGTAACGCAAGGCAAAGGCTGAGATGTTTTATGTGTTCTCTATTTTTGGTAATTTGGAGATTTTTTGCTCTTTTGACTAGTGCTTGGCAGAAGTGAAAATAACAGCATTTTATTTCTATATCTTGAAGCTCTTTTTGTATAGATCTTATCACAGCCTTTTCAAAATCGACGACAAATTTATCCGGTTTCCAGTTTGGTATCTCCGCTTTAATTAAACGAAATAAAGTTGTGTAAGTCTCCTGATTCTTTGACATAAGAAGGACGTATACCAAAGGAATAATCTTTGTATTTTCACTGCCGTCACTCATTTCACCGTGGATGACATAAAGCTGATAAAAAGGCTTAATACAACATTTAAATGTCCCATCTGCATAGAAAACTCGTAATTCTTCCATTCTTTGTCGTCCTTTCCGTGAAGCGAATGCTAGAATACGTGTTTTGTCATATTGGTAATCAATTATTAAAAAGTCTTTATATGCAGCTGGAATTTCTACTTCATGCCCTGCCTTGAACGTAGTTTTTTTCACTCCTTGACTTTTATTTCGAGCATTATAAAGTCCACTTTTTATGTTATTAAAGTTTGGTAACTTTGTTACAAGGTCGATGCCTTGATCTTGTAGTGCTAATAACGTATCTTGATAGACTGATGGTATTGGTTCACCTTTTACTGATTGTACTTTTATTTTACATTCATTTAAAGCTTCTTTAACTATATTTTTTGCTTCACTTGGCGAACAACTGTGAGTTTTATTATATGAAACGTCCTGATTCATTAACACTTTAACACTTCCAAAGCATGCCGGTGCTTTTGCACATCGCCAAATTGTACTTCTATCTTTATTTTCACGTTTTTTGTGGTATTGGAAACCGTTATGCAACAAAATTTGACGACCTCGTTGTGATTGCACATATCGTAACTCTCCACCATAGTCTTCCTGCATTTTTAATACAACGAGGTGCACTTAGTTTCTGCGTTAAAGGTCAAATGATAACTAAAGTGTCGTCAATTTTTTGCTTCCCTAAACAATGTAGATTACTGTGTGAAAAAGACGACAAATGGTGTGGTGGTGTTATTGTTTTTTTAACAATAAAAATGGTCAGGGAAAGAAGTCATAAAATATACTACCTGGGTTTACACCTGACCCAAAAAACTGATCTAAGTAGATAAAAATCCTCGTGGTTTTTTTTGTAAGTTTTATCAAATTGTAAAAGTCCTGATTATGTATTTACGGACATTTGCTTTAAATCCACTTTATTTAGATACTCAGCTGTACGAGTATGTACAATAATTTCCTTAATAATACCGTTGTTAAAATTTGGATTATTGAAAATATTACTTATATAGTTAGTTAAGCAATTTTATTAATATCCTTTTTATGGTGACCATACTTTTTAATACATTTTCTTGATACTTACTGTCGTGGGATGAGTTAGGAATAGATTTGGGATGAGATAAGAATTTAATTTAAAATATATGAGTGGG
This sequence comes from Chrysoteuchia culmella, assembly GCA_910589605.1. Lineage (NCBI taxonomy): Eukaryota > Metazoa > Arthropoda > Insecta > Lepidoptera > Crambidae > Chrysoteuchia > Chrysoteuchia culmella. Next base: position 19,440,508 of record OU342653.1, read on the forward strand.
ATGAGTTAAGAACACAATTCGGGATGAGTTAAGAATTAATATGCTTGTGGGATGAGACGTCATGGGATGAATATGGAACAACCCTTTTTAATAGGTAGTTCCTATAAAGACCTAAAAAAAATTTAAATGGACTTAACCCTGTCACCGCATGGACCGAGTTGCTATTTCGAGTTCAAAAAACAGGACAAAAAAAAAGTGAGCGGCCAGACCCAAGATTATTTCTAATAGGTGGTTCATACTAAGGCCTAAAAAAAATTATATGAACTTAACCCTGTCACCGCATGAGGAGAGTTGCTATTTCAAGTCAAAAAAATCTGGAGAAAAATAAGCGAGCGGCCAGACCCAAGATTATTTTCAATAGGTAGTTCAAATAAAGGCCTAAGAAAAATTATACGGACTTAACCCTGTCACCGCATGAAGAGAGTTGCTATTTCAAGTAAAAAGCTACTCAATTCATGCGGTGACAGGGTTTGGTTCATATTTATATTTTTTAGGCCTTAGTATTAACTACCTATTGTAAATAATCTTGGGTCTGGCCGCTCACTTTTTTATTTGTCCATATTTTCAACTTGAAATAACAACTCAGTTCATGTGGTGACAGGGTTAGGTCCATACAATATTTTTTAGGCCTTAGTATTAACTACCTATTGGAAATAATCTGGGGTCTGGCCGCTCACTTTTTTTTTGTCTAGATTTTTTAACTTGAAGTATCTACTTAGTTTATGTGGTAACAGGGTTAGGTCCATATATATATTTTTAGGCCTTAGTATTAACTACCCATTGGAAATAATCTTGGGTCTGGCCGCTCACTTTTATTTGTCCACAATTTTTAACTCGAAATAGCTACTCAGTTCATGCGGTGACAGGGTTAAGTCCATATATTTTTTTAGGCCTTAATAGGAACTATCTATTAAAGTTAATCTCGGGTCTGGCCGCTCACTTTTTTTTTGGACCAGAATGCCTGATGTCCTTTAATAAAATCTTAGATTTTGCAATGGAAGCTTATGTAAATCATTCAACTGTCAAAAATAATATTATCGCACTGCCGAGATACGATCGCTTCGCCCGCTCGACTCCAGCTACATTTCGCTTATGAAGGGGAGGAGCCACAGACCTATATCGAGATAGACGGTAAAAGTGTACCTACCTTGCGTGTCAAAAGTTTGATCCACGGTCAAAGTTTTACGACCTAAGTCAGTCCGCTTGAGACCATTGTCATGAATTCACGCGTCACATAGAATTGTGCAGTTCTTTCTTACAAGAGCTTGACATAAACATTAACACATTACTAAATCTCGCTCGTGAGGTCTCCGTAGGTACGATAAGTTCGACACGCTAGGTTCTCACACAGTTTGAAGCGCTCTTTTCGTCCATTTCGATATATGTCTGTGAGAGGCTACTTAAAATATAACCAAGGTGTTTGGCACACATTTGACAGTCTTAAGGCGGAATTCCACCAGTATGCGGCGCTGTGTTGTACAGAGTTCTGCACAAATATTCCTTTCGGTGGACTCTCTTCTGCAAACATGACAAAATTTGCGCGTAGCGTACTTACTCCGTAGCGTGTTCGCAAACACTCAAAGGTGCAGGTACGTCAGTATTAGTTAGTATTATTTGGTAGCACTGTTCGCTTACAAAAGCTACGCACAATTTTGTAGGTGGACATAGAGCCACGTAGTTGACGCACTATTTGAATTTGTGCATAAAACATGTCAAGCACATTTGTGTGGAACACGCTTTTGGTTAAATCCTACCTTAAGTATCTTTTCCACAGAACTAAACAAACGTACTCCACTAAATCGGGCAAAGCATATAAAAACAAGCGTCTAATCAGGCCTCTAATAAACCATGTATCTATATACGAAGTCCCCGGGGCTCGCCGCGGGGTCAATTCGACCCGCAAATTGGTTCTCGTTAACATTTGGGCGATTTCTGAATTTGTTAGCTCTAACAAGGCTAAAGTTTAGTTCGGGTCGGAATGACCGGACATGCCTCAATTAGCAGTGACCACTGAAAGAATTGATTGGGGAAGCTTTGGATTGCTTTGTTTTCAGATGGATACTATCGATAAGCGGTAAGGGTTAGTTAGGTTTTGATTACCCTATTAAATTGCGCAAAAGGCGGTTAAGATACGATCAACAATGTTTTTATTTATTTTATGAAGTAAATGCCCATGGACTTTAACATAAAATACCTACAAAAAAAATATTTATTGTGGTCTGAACATATAAACATTCAGAAAGTAATCAGTACTTGCTAGTTCCAGTGGACATTATTAACGTTATCAAAAACTAGTATTGCGCAGTAATGTTTTAATTTTACCATGATATTTCCTACTACGAATCTAATAGAGCAATCTTGTTTTCTGACGGAAGTTTTGTGACGTCTTCACTCAGTCATCGCCTTCAAAGTGTGAAGTGTGTGACAACTTCAATAAAAACAAAACGTGATGGTTTCTATGATATTAATTTTTTTTTTTATAGAATAGCGTTGTCACATCAAATGCTAGGAATATCCTTGCATTCGAAAGAAACAACTTGTCAGGTGTTTAACGATCAATTAGCCAATAATTTATAATTTTTAAAATTTAGCATTTTTCAATGCGATTTTTATACTTACTTGAAAATATTAGAAAAAATCAACTCGGCCACAAGTGAATTCTCAGATGTTTTTTTTTTATGAACGACGGGGAGACTCTTGCCCCCATATTCTAAGTCGTTCCTGTTGGAGAGTGAAAGTCCTGGCTGGCAAGAACTGGTGCTGGCCAGCAAGTGTCATGTCTATACATGACAAATGTAATCTGTCACTAGATTATTGTTTTTGTATTGTTTGTTTATACTTCACTCGAACAAGTCGAATAAAAGTGTCTGAACCGAAAACTGTGTTTGCGTAAATAACTTAGTAGTAAATCAGATCCACTGCGTGCTAAAGACAGCCGAATTTCCAATAGTTCCTCCATAACTTTTTACACTCCACTCAACCTCGTCGTGGGTAAAAATGGTAGTGTGCGCTAGGCCTAACACGGAGTGGCTACGTACTCTTTGGCTCCTCCAGGTCCTTACGGAGTTATGACTTATAATACCGATTTCGAGGAGTATTTCGAAGAGGTTTTCAATGAGGTTTCGTTAAGTCGAGGACGAGTAAGTTTTGGAGGAACGACTTAGAATATGGGTGTTAGCCTTCATCATACCTGATGTTAAGTATAAATAAGGCTGAAGATGGAAGCGAGCCTCTCCCGAAATCCTCAATCACTGAGAAACTGGCTATCTTATCTCTAACTGCCGGAACACAATAATGCTGAAAACATTGTTGCTATGGCGTCAGACTTAGATAAGATGGTGGCAGGTAGCTAGACGGACTCAAAACAAGTCCTACCACCAACCAAGATGATGGTAGGCCGGCTGTTCATGTTGGTAAAGAAATACCACTTTGTTCTAAGTGATACTGGTAACGTACGTGATGGTGTATGTGATGGTAACGTACTTATACACATAATTCATCGCTCTTACATTTTGATAAAGAAACTCCGGCATTATTACGGACGTGTGCTGCTAATATTACATAAATACATTTCCATCGCGGCCTCGTTTTCAGGCCATTACGACACATCGGGGTAACGAGCTCCGTGTCACCGATACGACATTTAACATACAAATTAATGACGCGTCTTCTTTGTGATTAACATAATTATTATACAATTGAGATGGATCTTGAACTGCGAAGTCATATATACCTAAATATGGTGAAAATTAGCTGGCAGTAGAGCTAGCTTTGACAACAAATAATAAAAACCTATTAACGGCCAGCGCATATCCGGAATATATTAAAAAAGGTTGCAACGTCAATGAAACACACGGGCCCGTGTGGTAGACTAGTTTATTGAATATAAATGACAGCGATTCACATCTACCTGCGTAAGCAGTAATACCTTGACACGCTCCGGTCGTGCTAAGCACGACTGGTGTGCAGAAAAGATCAAAAGAAACACAATAATGTGGTTAACGAGTATAATTGAAGTTTATATGATATAATTAAGAGCTTGGGTGTGGGAACAACGGGACTTGCTAAAATGTTCTCGCTGGAGTAAGAAGGGGACCTGCTTAAGCTTTGCTAAGAGGAAGCAGAAGCGAAAGTCCGACGTAATGGACCACGTTCGCTTGGGGAGCACGGTGTTCAGCCTCGGTAGCACGGAGGGTAGGCTCGGAGCTTTCATCCGCATGAGTGCTATCTCTGAAGTCGTTGTCACCCGGTGGCGCCGCATTCGTTCGTGATTCTTCTTCTTAATTTGCCGCTTCATCATTGAAGGTTGGCCGTCAGTTCCTTGAATTTGGCTTTGTCCATGGCGAGTCTGAACAACTGTTCCACTGTTCTAACTCCGGTCTACTGGCGGATGTTTCGAAGCCATGACATTTTGCGTCCTCCCACTCTGCGCTTTCCAGCAATCTTCCCCATCATGATGGTTTGGAGAAGACGATACTGTGGATTCCTCAGGATGTGACCAAGATATGTGACTTTTCTCATTTTAATGGTCCTAACCAGCTCCACCTTTTTACCCATGCGCCTTAGAACATCAACGTTGGTAATATGGTCTGTCCAACTTATGCGTAGCATTCTGCGGTAAGTCCACATCTCAAACGCCTCTAGTTTCTTTCAAAGGTTTTCCTTCAAGGTCCACGCCTCACAACCGTATAGTACAAGAGGCCAGACGTAGCATTGGAGAATCCTTCACAGTTGTTCGCAGTTTGATGGAGAGTTCTCTACAGCACAATACTTTCTTCATCATTTCGAAAGCTGCTCGGGTTATTTCAATACGTGTTCGTATCTCCGTCTCACTTTCCCACGACTCAGTCAGCCACGAACCAAGGCCAATACTTGTCGACTCTCTCGAGAGGTTGATTATCGACAAGGATTGAAAGGTGTTTGGGCTCCTTTAATACTGCCATTGTCTTGGTCTTCTTGACATTCATATTTAGTCCCGCATTTCTACTGCACAATGCAACCCTGCTTACGATTTCCTGCAAATCTTCTTCACTGCCGGCAATGAGGACTGTGTCATCAGCATAGCACAAGTTGTTGACTATTTGGCCGTTAATGATTATCCTGGCAGATGATTCACGGAGTGCTTTCGTTCGTGATAAGGAATGACGGTTAATATCTTTTACTGGTGCCTACGTCACATGTTTGATACAATTATTCGCGCAATAGTCCTTAAACTGCTGCGAAAAAAAAGGGACCATTGTCTGTAACCAGTTGCGACGTCTGACCAAATCTTGTGTCAATGGACCAATCAATGGAACTTAATATATTTACAGTATCGATGCATCTGTCCGCTTCATCGCTATAGTCTCGATCCACTTGGAGTGGGCATCGATTATGATTAAATACTTTTTACCTCCACAATCCCCGAAATCAGCATGTAAACGCTGCCATGGAGCGCCAGGAAACTTCCCAGGGGTGTAACACAGAGTGTGGTGGTGCGTCCCGCGATGGCGCACTGCCATCCATCTGTCAAATGAAGCCGATTTCGATGCCGACGCCCCTTGCGCGGTACGGCCCCTGATCGGCCTCCGCCGCCGAATCTCACTGCACATATATTTTAAGTGACCGCGTTGGTTACACTCATCACAGTTGTATTAAGCGAAACGGCATCTATCGGGTATGTGCCCTTTGCCGCACTGCAAGAATCGCATCGCTGCGCCGCCCGCTGAGCTCGAGCCGGGCCAGCCAGCCGCTCCACCGCCGCACGCTCGTAGTCGCCTGGTGCAGGCCCTAGCCGTCGCCGCCTCCAGCGCGAGCGCTAATTCAACAGCATCTTTATATGTGATCGGCTTTTCGGCAATTATATTATTATACTCGATTTTATAGCCACACTTGCGAGCCCAGATACGAACTAATCGCGTAGGTTTTCTTCCAATGTGGCACTATAATTGCAAGTCGTGGCGAGATGTTACAGGTTTTGTAAATATTCTGTCAACGTTTCGCCAATGTTCTGTCTTCATAATCTGAACACATGCCTTATGGCTATCTCTGATCTTTGGGGTTCCAAGTGATCTGCAACCAGCTTCACTAGATCATCGAACGATTTCGATTCTGGATGGTCGGGCGAGCACAAGTCGTACATTAACGAATAAGTAGCAACTCAGTAGGTGTGATACCATTGCGTTCATGCCAATTTCATGAATTTCAGACCTCTTATTTTGTATCTTTGACGGCTTCAGTGAAAATTAAAATAGTCTTTATTCAAGCATATTACATGCATATTTGAATTGTCAGTTTTGTCCTACCACCACTTCATAAGACATGTCTTCTTCAGATCTCTAATTGCACAAATAGCGTAGACGTGCCGACGCCATATATGCCGGTCTCATCTTACAACCATTACGGCACATCACGCCCTAACGAGCTTACAACGACACTGCAATACGCGATGTTTAACATGGATATTAACATTGCCATGTACTGTTGACAGCAAATTTTGTTTAAACCTCGTTCTTATGACGTAGGTATGAGAGTAAGGTCATGGTGTAAAGTTTGAAGAGCTATCGAAAGTCCTTATACACTGACGAGCAAAAATAACTATTTCCTTAAATTAACAATGACATTTGGCAATAACAAACACAAATGGCTGTTGCATCTTAATCGATCGTAAACATTTGTAAAAATGTTTCTTTCGAATGTAAGGATATTTTTCACATTGCTGTAACAACGCTAGCCGACAGCGTTTAAAAATGTAAAAATAACGTTTTATTAATTAGTAAAATGCCTTCAATAAATAAAAACTAACTACAATACCTACTTATGGACCTAAATTTTTGTTTATGAAGTTGTTGCATAATTAGAGTTTTCAATCTAACCTAAACTATAAAATACTGATTTCATTATAAAAAAACACAGAATACAGAAAAACATCAGTTTGATAGTTTCAGTATGTCATGCTCTCTTTAAAGATTTCTACGGGGGATTCGTGTGAGGCGGGTCGCTATGTTCCCTATAATATGATTGAGCGGAGCGATGGCTGGTTTATGTGTCATGCTCGTGAACGGGTTCTGCCGTGTGGTATGGTATGGATTATGTCTGCTTGTGTTAAAATATGTTGAGATATAATGATATGTTTTGAATTAAGATGCGTGGCATGCTTGATCAGAATAAATAAAAACCCACGATGGTTAAGAAAACGTAATTGAAAAAGGATAAAATAATTAAAAAACCCCCGAAATTATTTATCCGTCGGGGGCTGCCATCACTACGACAGGATTGGGTAGGGTGGGCTGGGGAGATGGCGGGGGCACAATGTGACGGGGCAGCGCCTTCTTCTTCTTATTGGCCCTTGTGGTGGTGGGGGAAGGAGCTCTTCCCGCTGTTGGTGGTAGCGAAGGTGATGTTGGTGTTGGAGCTGGCAATGATGGCGGCACGGGAACTGTGCCCTGCAGGTGCTCGTGGGGGCCCTGGTCGGCGCTGTCGAACATTCGACGCGCCAGACGGCCCACGAAATCCTGCACGGGCTCCACTGTGAGGTCCCGTGCAATCACCTCGTTGCGGTCGTAGCGCCCCGCTTGGGTGATGATGCGGAGCGCAACATTTTGCTGCTGCTGCAGACGCTGCCGCTGGGTCTGCGAACAGAGTGAATACCACGCCGGTGCGGCATAGGTGAGCCGCGACCGGACGTGGGTTTTATAGATGGTAGTTTTTGCCCGCAAGGGTAGCCGCGATTTGAAGATGGGGCGGAGGATAGGTCGTAGTCTGGTCGACCTGGGCGACCATGGATAAGTTTCGGTCGATATGGCAGCCTAAGTACTTGATGGACGGCTGCCACTGGATGGCCTCGCCCTTCAGAGCCAGCTTGGGTGGCTCCTTCTTACGCGTCCCAACGAGGATTGCGGTGGTCTTGCCCACGTTCACCGCAATCCTCCAGTTGTCCAGCCAGGGCGGGAGGAGGTCCAGCTGCTTCTGCAGCCGCATCGCGGCAGCCTTGGGACACGGGGAGGAAATGTAAAAGGCGCTGTCGTCCGCGAACAGCGCCAGCTCGACCCGTGGCTCACACTCCTTGAGGTGGTCGTTATGTGTGGGAATGTCATTTTTGTATACGGCGTATAAGATAAGCGATAGGCAGTTACCTTGCGGAACTCCCGCCCTTATGGGACGCCGCTCGGATTCGCTCCCCTCCACCGCCACGTTGAATCGCCGGCCCTCCAGATATGAGGCCAGCATGTGGACGAGGGCCGTGTGCACCTCGGTGTTCTTGGCCAACTTGAATATTAGACCGGTCAAAGGCCTTCTCGACGTCGAGGAAGGCGGCCACGGTGCAGTTGCCTTGGTTGTTCTGGGCGGCCATATGGTTCAGCACACGTGCAAGCTGGAGTGTCGTGGAGTGCCCACTGCGGAAACCAAACTGCTCGTTCCTCAGAGCGATGGAGGTGCGGAGGCGACGCAGCAGGAGGCGCTCGAACAACTTGCCTGTGTGGTCGAGGAGCGTGATTGGGCGCTGGTTGACAGCTTGGCGGCGATCCTTGCCCGGCTTAGAGATGGTGATGACCCGTCCTCTCTTCCAGGCTGTTGGGAAGTAGTTGGCCCGTAGTGCGGCGTTGAAGATACGGGCCAGCGCTGCCCATCCCTGTCTGGGGAGAGCTGTGAGTTCTGTAGGTGGCAAGTTGTCGGGCCCTGGGGCCTTTCTGGGGTTAAGGTAAAGGGCCGCCTTACTTACCTCCGCGGGCGAAATGAAGGCGCTTCCTGGCAGTGGCGGTGGGGTGGTGGCCAAGTATTCCGCTTTTTGTGAGACACCGCTTGGTGGTGCTCGGCCGCTGTTGGGGCTGCTGGGGCTGCTGGGTGCGGAGAAAACTGGACGGCCAGGTGATCTGCCAGGATACGGGCCCGGTCTGGGGCAGCGTATCGCCTCTGGCCGTCGGCGTCCAAAAGTGGGTACGTGGGCTGCGGGGTTAGGCAGGTTAGGGTCGTTAGGCATCTACTCAGTGTGTGGAGGCTCGGCAGGTGGTCGACTGCGCGGTCGATGGTGGCCTCCCAGGTCGACCCGCGCCATGTACTCACTGCTTCTCGGAGTTCCGCCGTGGCCCTGTTTAGGCTCTTCTTTAGCTGGGGACATTTGGACTCGGTCCATGAGCGCTTGAGCCTTTTCTTCTCCCCCAGCATGTTCTGCACGTGACGGGAGAGGGCGTCGCGGCGTTGGGATGGAGGAGCTGGCTTGGTATGGGAGGCCTTTATTTCCTGCATTTTATTAGTGAAGTGTTGGATGGCGGCGTCTATCTCCTCTCTGCTGTTTAGCGGGCAGGGCAAGGTGACGTCCGCCATGGACGATTTGTAGGCCTCCCAGTCAGTTTTAAATCTGGGGCGAGGGGGGGCCACGGCGTCAGGTGCGGTGGGCAGGGTGATGAGTAGTGGCAAGTGTGGCGTGTCAGCCTCGTAAAGTACCTCTACGCTGATGGGTCTGCTTAAAAATTAATGTCAATTGTTACTATAATCCGATAGTAAACATTTCAAAAATATATACAGACTTTTTAATATGTCCTTCTGAAAAGCGAGTCAATTGCCGCAATCAAATGTTATTTAAAAAAGTTCTGAGCTGGAGTCGCCATGTTTATTTTGTCCTATCAAAAGGTACATGGGCGCTACGCTAAAAACCGAGCTGTTCAAAGTTATTTATTTTCCCATTGCAGGGGGCATGATTATTGGTGGAATAATCCTCAAACGATGAAAGCTACCTAATCATACATTTTTATTTACAGAAATCACGATTTACATAAAATAATGCAACAATGATATACATAGGATTCATCTATTTCTTTTCCTATAAAATTTATGGATTTCAGTTGCCAAATTCGTTGCAGCGAATGCCAACGCCTAATTATACGAGGTTCATTAAATAGCTACATAAAAAATTACGATAATTTTGGTCCCTATTTATGCAAACTATTGCATACGATACATACGCGGTTTTTGGAGGAGTCTGGTTTGGGCAGATTCTTGTTACGGCAGATTTTTTTTTAATAAATTCTTTTTAAAACAGATATTGTACAGTCATTCACAGAAATATTGTGGGGAGAATTAGATATAATGATTTATACTTTAACCGCTTCTGTAGGTACTCGTAGTTTAGTGTTAACACCCACCGATTTCGAATCCAGAGGCCAGAGTTCTTGGTTCGATTCTGAATAGTGTTATAATTATATTGTATTAGGTTTCGTTGTGGATAGAGATAGCCAGTTCCTCATTGGTTGAGGATTTCGGTGGTAGCGCGATTCTACATTCAGCTTTATCAGTATGTAACAGCAGGTATGATGAAAATGTATAAAAATAACAAATGGAACATTGAATGCTCTTATCGATTTCGTAATAAGAGCTGTTTTATGACTACCATTGTTCAATTTGATGTGTTATTGGCTGTGCCACGTTTAATAAAAACCAAAAAGGCTTCTCGTTCATTTATATCTCTCAATTCTCAAGTAACAATGGCTGTCATAGATTAGACATGAATAATATTAACCTAAAATTTATTATAATTTTGTACTTCAATATTTGTTGTTTGACACCATCCATCATTATTGGAAAATTCTCATAAATTTTGTATTAAAGCCGATAACAATTTAACAATGTATTATTTTTAAATAGTATAAGAATATGGTTTTATTAAAGAATCTACTTATATTTCTGACGAAGGTGAGTTATTGATACGAACTTATTAATTATCGGGCACATGCGACTATTAATCTACTTAGAACATGTTTTTAAAATGCGAAAATATAACAAACTAGCGGCCGCCCGTGGTTCCTGTTCCCGTAGGAATATCTTCATAAAAAGTAGTCTATGTTTTAATACAGGCAATCATCTGTCAGTGTGCCAAATTTCATCCGAATCGGTTCAGTAGTTTTTTTTGTGAAAGAGTAGCACACATTCAAACATCCTCGTAAACTGTGGCATTTATGATATTAGTAGGATAGGATTCTAAGATTGTAAGTTATCCAACTGAATCATCCAGAACTTTATGCAATCAAAAAAAATTCATACTCCTGAGATTTCATATTTAATTAAACATTTAATTCGTCCTACTTTACCAAGACATTTTTCCCAAATTGTCCTGAGATAGCGTTATCTTTAGTAACTGGTTGGCTTAAAAAATCACGAAGTAAGGTGGCCTCACAAAAGTTCACAGTGGAAAGGCCCCTTAATTAACTAACAAATGGCTTCGCGATACACAATGGCTTAATCAAACCGCATTAAGATAAGAGAAACAAAAGACCTTTTTGTATGATGGTCCAAGATATAAGTAATAGCGACAGGAATGGATTCAATAAAATTACGAATCAAAATAATTTTGTCAGGTATTCATTAATAAACTTACAGAGCAACTACTTAAGTACTTTTGATTCGATATTTTTGTATCAAAATATAGGTAACTAGCAGCCGCTCGTTTTACCCGCGTTGTTCCCGTTCCCGTGGGAATATCGGTATAAAAAGTATCCTATGTTCATAACATCTACTATCTGTGTACTAAATTTCATCCAAATCTGTTTTGTAGTTACGGAGCCCATTCAATTTCACATACAACGCCATTTTTCATGCACGCCATACCGTTCAAGTAATAAAATGCAGCAAAATGGATGTAGTTAGTTACGTAAAAATATATTTTTCAAGAATTATAATCAACAAATGAATTATAATCAACAAATGTGGCTACGGAAGCTCCCAGTAGTAAAAATAAAACCCGCGTTTTCGCAACATTTTTCATTGATGTTCCTCATCTATTGGTCGAAGCGTGATGTTATATAGCCTATACCCTATAACCTTCTTCGATAAATGGGCTATCAAACACAAAAATAATTTTTCAATTTGCTCCAGTAGTTTTGTAGCCTATTTAATGCAAACAAACAAACAATCAAATCTTTCCTCTTTATAAAATTAGTATAGATATTAAATAGTAGATAAATTAAAATTGGTTGAAGGCTATCTATACACTGCGTGCTGCGTGTAGAATCATCTCGCTTATGATAAAACTTTAATATTCCTGGGTTCATGGAAAAGCCCCGCTGCTGGGGTCTACCATCATCTTTTACAAAACTATAATGTCTCAGGAACGTTATGTTTTCAATACTTTGACGACCTCCGCGGTAGAGTGGTACGTACACCGTTTTCAAGGTGTCGCCGTTTCAAATATGTATAATTATATTTATATCCGTTACACTAGTATCCCATAACACAAGCCTTACAGTGCTTACTTTGATTGGGGCTAGGTTAAGAAATATTTATTTATTACTAGCCGATCCTCGCGGTTTTACCCGCGTGATGTCCGTTATCGGGATAAAATATAACCTATGTCACTCGGGAGAAATGTAGCTTTCTAATGGTCTAAGAATTTTCTAAATCGGTCCAGTAGTTCCTGAGATTAGCGCGTTCAAACAAACAAACTCTTCAGCTTTATAATATTATACATATATATATATATATATAGTATAGATTTATTTACTATTATGTTAAAATATTCATACTTTGACTACACAAAGTAAAATTTTGTTATTCTTGCTAAGGAAAAAGAAGTTGTCAAATTTTAAGTAGTTACACACTTCACACTGTCAAGGAGATTGAGAGAAGACGTCACAAAACTTCCTTAAAAAAAAGTTTACTATAAGAGGGTCTTAGTACGAAAAAGCAAAACAATTTTGTCTCCAATTATGGTGTGTATTGAGTTTACTATATTTATTAATAAATGTTTTTTAATGACAACTAGATGTACAGAGCTCAAGACTTGTTATAGATTAAATATCTTTGAGCTACAGCAAAATGAGCTTTATTTATTCTTTATTGCAATTAAAAAAAAAATTACAGCAAATGGGGGACTTAATGCCATCAGGCCATCATTCTCTACCAGTCAACCAGTAAAAGTTGTTAGGCCTACCGTATCGGCAATAAAGTAGCCCAATAAAACATAATTCAGAATATCGAAACAAAAGTGGGCATAGATTTTTAGGGGTATTTAACTAACAAAAAATACATAATCATACTATAAAAATATGATTATGTAATATATAATATATATATATATTTAATATATATACATATATACATACATATAAAATATAAGGACTCATTATTATAAATTTTTAATTTTGCATTTTACAATGCTATCCTTGTGTGATAAATATTTAACAAGAAAAAAGCAACTTGTCTCATGTCGCCCTGACGGGATGTCGCCGTCAGGGCGACATGAGACTAGTTGCTTTTTTCTAGTATACTTTCTTGTTAAATATTTATCACACAAGGACTCATTATGTCAGAGATGAAGGGGATCAGCGTAGGGATTTAAGATAGTGTTCACGGACCATGTTTCTTATACACATTTTTGCTGGGGGCTTTCCGAATGTCCAAGGGGAGGGCGTTCCAGAGTCGAATTGCAGTAAGGGCGAAAGAGTAGGAGACAAAGCCAGAAGTGTGGGAGGGAATTTTTTAAATGAGATTGCTGCTAGAGCGAAGGTCACGTAGATGAGAAGAACCCAGAAACTGAAATCTAGACTTCAAGTATTCTGGGGTAAGTGGATCGAACAAAACGTTGAAGAGAACACAGTTAGCTCTCAGGTTCCTACGCTTATGAATAGGAAGCCATTTGAGCTGCTGCTTTGAGATTGAGTTAATTTGTAGTAACTATTACCATTATCAGTATAGATACTGATTTTAAAAATATCATTTAAACAACGCTCACAGGTGGCATTCGCTTATTCTATGTCTCAATCATTTTCTCTTCGTTAAAGTCAAATCTTGTGACTTGTACCACATTTAGAGTCCTCTAAGGGTCCTAATAAAAAGCGACAGGATAAAATGATTTATGGGATAACTAGATAAAGGGAGTGCCAAGTTAGTCGGCTCGCGTCTCAGCGATAAGACAATAATAATAGATTCGTTACTTTTGTCACTGGTTACAAAAACTCTGCCAAAAGATAATAAAATTAAGTTATTCTATTCAAATTATGGTTTCCGTTGGAGCTTTCGTTAGCGCGTTCGACCAACGATTGCGTCACTTAAAAAAAAACTTTCGGTCAGAAGGCTTAGCACGAATAACTTTCGAGTAAGTATCGAGGAAGTAAAGTAAAAAAATTTATGAGATATTGAGCGGCGTTCCTAACGGACTTAAACAAAACTACATTTTCCTTTACATTTTGTGACATAACGTGCTCGATAGTTACTCGATACTATTTTGATAGTTTTTCGTGCGTACTGGTCGGATATAGGATGGTTGACCCGATTAGTTATAATTATTAATATTTTTCTTTCAGTAGATCTAAAGCATCTATATCTAAATCCTGCCAGTAATTTGAAACCCACAGAACAAGGAAAAAGGGTTTTAATGTTCTGTGGTGAAACCCAAAATTATTTCGTATTGTTGGTACTAATTAGCCTCGCCCCAAGGTAAGTACTGAAAGGCTTGTGCTAACTGTAATTTTTTTGTAGAAATCTATATACTTAAACAGCCATGACTCATTAAGAAAGAAAGAAAGAAAGAAAGAAAGAAAGAAAAAAATGTTTATTTGGGACAAACAAGGGCAATACAAACTAAAAAAAAATAAAAACAAATAAATAAGCACTGTTTGTCCCAAAACGGCCCCGACTCAGCATGATGCTTGGATTTTCGCCAGCGCTGGTCTTCCGTCGGTACCGTTTTGGTGGTGCTGAGAGCTGTATTAACTGGTATACATAATATAATCAAGAAAAAGCAAAAAAAATAATGACGATATCAAATTAAAATAAATGGCTGAATAAACTAAAAGCCAGTGCCGGCACAGATACTCTAGTTTGTTTTTTTTAATTTTATTTTTACATTGGCAGTCTGTGGATTGTAGTGCTGACAGCTGACAGTGACAGTAAGTGCAAGTGGGAGCAAGCAAACAGGAAAAAGCTTAGAAGCTAGCAAAGATGACAAAAACTTTTAGAAACAAACAAAACAATCGATTTTTTTTTAAATGTGTAAGCACAACATAATTATATCTTGCTTAAAAACTAAATAAATAACATTAATCAAAAGCAACGAACTTTAAGCAATGTGCAACAATGTCAATAAGCATAAGGCAAGACTTGAAAAGTGAGGCTTAACATTCCGGCGAGAACCAACAAACAAGTACTGCTTGTGTAATGGTTCGGAATTGTTTTTTTTATTTTATTTTATTATTAGATTACATTATTCTTATTAACAATTTATTGCAGTTATTCATGAGTTCAACAATTTATTGCAGGCTTAAACACTGGTTATCACTTTAACAGAATAACACGATACAACAGAAAAAACAGAACACAATAGGCAAAAGCAAAAGAAAGATTAATAGTGCAATGCAATAATACTTATATAAGTACATTTACAAATACTCGTATTCATCATACAAACATTTGCCCCTACCGGGATTTGAACCCAGGACCTCAGAGTAGGCGACACCTTGACACCGGTGTACCTACCACTTTACCACGGAGGTCATAAAGAATAATAACAACATCGAGGAGCTCGCGGCGCAGTGGTTCGCGCGCTTGGCCTGCAACTGTTGAGGTTTATCAACTTTCGCAATGATCGGTCACGGGATGGGTGACCAAAAATTTACTATGTCGAGCTCCTCCTTGCTTCGGAAGGTACGTTAAGCCGTTGGTCCCGGCTGCATTTGCAGTCGTTAAAACCCACCAATCCGCATTGGGCCCGCGTGGTGGGTCATGGCCCGTTGTCCTTATCCATCCATAAGGAAGGCCAGTGCCCCAGCAGGGGGGACATTAAAAATGGCTGATGACGAATAACAACATTAGACCTGAAGGACTAAATAATAGATCTAAAACACTAATGTTGTTTTAGTGTAAATGATTGGTTACATTCCATGAATCATGTAAGCATGAACCTGTACATATCCTTTCAACCCATTAGCAAATGATATGCAAATGTTATTTAATTTAATACATTCACGTTATACCTTGCAACATTACTCTTCACCATAAGATTTGGAGCACTTTCTGCAAATACTACTTGCTCGAAGAAATATCAAGCTTTGACTATTTTGCTTAATTTGATTTGGATAATAAAAGTATCAAAATAAAACCAATTAAATACTTAAAATTCAGTATACCTAAATTCAGTACACCTAACTTATTCAAGTGTATACTGGTTCAATCACTTGTGAATGTCAAAGATTACTACGCCATCAGCAGGGTTAGCACAAAAAACTATAGAGTAAGTCCATCCATCCACCATCATCAGCCTGTGGACGTCCACTGCTGGACATAAGCCTCTCCTAGCTCACGCCTATTGTGGCGTTCATAGGAGGCTATTAGCGTACTGCTACCACGCTGGCCAGACGGGTTGGTAAAGGGTTTGTTTCAAGTTTTCCTTCTCTCGCACATGTGTTCAATGCGTCGAGCCTCTTAGTCGACTCTTACGACATCCCAGGCCAGGCATGTAAGGGAGTGGTGACACTTGTATTCTTAGGCCGTCACCACACGGCTAATCGAGTAAGTATCGAGCACTTAATGTCAAAGAACGTATACGAAAATGTAGTTCCGTTTACGTCTGGTAGGAACGCTGCTCAATATCTCATACATTTCTTTACTTTACTTCATCGATACTTACTCGAAAGTTATTTGTGCTAGGCGTACGGTTCAACTCTACAGTGGGAGACCTTGTAACGAAAAGTACCGGCAAGAAATTATAAATGCGAAATTGTGTTTTTTGTCTTTTCTTCACGCTCTAACTAAGCAACCAAATGACTTGATTTTTGGCATAGAGTTAAAATTTTTAAAATTTTTGAAAAGACGGAGAGTAACATAGGCTTTTTATCCCGATTTTCCCACGGGAACGGGAACCACGCGTGCCAAACCGTGGGCTGTAGCTAGTCAAATCAATCATTGGTTTTTAACCCTACATAGCTAACGTTGCTGAACTACTCTGATAAGCTAACCATTCGAATTTTGACGATTTTGATTTTTAAATGCCTATTTTTTTATATGTTTTAATATTTTCTTTGCTTTTATGTTTAAGTATAGAAAATAGGGAATATGAATTAAAGGCTATTTTAAGGAATATTAATATTTATGATAAATTTTAAATAGAAAAATATTGGAAAAAATTAACTCGGCCACAAGTGAATTCTCAGATGGGAATCGAACCCATGACCTTTGGAAATCCGGTCCAATGCTCTTTTTTTTCAAAGGTCATGGGTTCGATTCCCATCTGAGAATTCACCCCAAATTTTCCAGCACCTATACAATGTAACACCAAAAAATTACCTATGAATTTGGTATGATAAACTTTTTTTAAATATTATATCAGTGTTCCAGCTTAGACCTGCAGTGTTCAAAGGTTCCGTCGAGTTATAAATCGTGTGCCACCTCGGTTAGAGACTTCAGGACCTGTTAATAAGTTTGCACCTAAGCGATAACTGATTTACTTATCTGCGGCGTTTTACTGGAAATTCAGGCAACTTCAGGTGAGTAAATTCGATGGGTTAGGTGAACTAATTGTTTTACGAGTATATTTTAGAAACGGTACTCTAGAACGTCAACGTTGTAACTGCACTTTAATAGGTAAAATCGTATTTTTTTTAGATCCATTAAACACTCAACGGTGGTTAATCTGTCCAAGACTCAAAGGCGTAAAGTTCATTGTGCTTGTATGTAACTTTTATTGATTTATTTAGTTAATTACGAAAACAAACACAATTTTACAACACATATGTTTCACAAATAAATAACACATTTGCCAATACAGTTTCCACAAATAGATTTTAAACATTGGTGTCTAAAGTTGAATAAGCAGGTCATAGTCTAGCAAAAACAACAGGTAGTTATGAATCTATTCAAATAATCCAGTGATACATGATTAAAAATAATAATATGTGTGATAATATGATATTACTTGACATTTTCTAAACTCATTAGTGTTAGATTAAAGCCTAGTGGTTTGAAGCGTAATACTCGTACTCTCAACAGATTTCATTTTTATTTCAAATCTAATCAGATTAAGTCTAGCAAACAATAGGTATGTACTTCAATAGCCATTTTAAAGTTCCTAATGTTGCTCCCTCCAGATTGGGTCGGTTGTTATAATAAACATGGCCTTCATTTTGCATTTAGATGACGATGAATGATAGAAAAAAATAAAAATGCTCAACATCAAGTCGTTCAATAACAGCTTTGGATTTAACAGCTCGGCCAGAACTACACAGTTCGTATAATGATTTGGCCCGCTTTGTCGGCGAGAGACAAGCGCGCTCTTATACTCTTAAGTCTAAGCATAGTATCGCTGTCGCTTGGGGCACGCTTTCACATCGCACTGGTGTTATTAGTAGACATCGGGCCTTAGTTATGAGCGGGGAGCTTCTTGAAAATATCTAAGGTCTCATTAAACAATTCTTTCTTTCTTAACACTAATTAAAATAAAATTATGACCGCAAAAATATTCTAAAATCTAGTTATTATTATAAACATGACTTTAGCATATAAATGACGAAGCGAAAAAAGAAACACCTAACATAAAAGGGCTTAACACCAACTTCAATAACGCAAAACCTTAACAGCGCTGCCAGAACTATGCAGTTCGTTTAAGCCGATAGGTAGGGCCATACTGCAAAATAGACCTCTCTTTGAAGGCCTTCTTCTCCTAAACGGATGATCCAAATATTATAAAAAATATATATCATAAATATAATATATTGAACAATAAAATGCAAGTTAATTTTTTTTATAATTACTGTTAGTTTTAACAAAAAAAAAATCTTGACTTTTCTATAATTTTACCCATAAAATATCTTACTGCTTCTAAATGCCTAAAGCGATTTTAATGATTCTTTCACCAAATGATAGAACATTTAATAATTAATAAACTGCAAGTTTGTTTTTTTCAAAATAATGATTGACGTTTTATTAAATTTTAATAGATTTTGCCCGCTTTGTCGGCAAGAGACAAGCGCGCACCTAAACTTTTATCTAAGCATAGTGTCGGTGTCGCTTGAGGCACGCTTTAACATAGCACTGGTGTTAGTAGACAGCAGGCTTTAGTCATAAGCGGAGAGATTTAAAAAATAACACGAAACAACACTTCTCTCACTGTAGGTACAGTCGACAGCGTGTCTGGCTTTCCACTTGCGTTACGTAAATCGCCGTTGAATAAGAACATAAGACTTTTAAGGTCAAAGCGTAAAGGTCGAGGTGTTGTCAACTATAGGTACCTACCAAATAGTACTATTAAACAGGCATCACCGAAAACTACAGTCAAAGATAATGAAAAACCGTTGCGAAATACAAGTACCTTGATAAATATTCTTGAGTCTATATTTTTCTTATCTCTTTATATAGGTGAATAAACGATACAATAAATAAAAGTAATCATTTCAGAGACAGATCTAGACAAAGAAAAGGAAACTTATCAGCTTTAATAAAATAATATGCATAACAACCAACGCACTTCTCGTTACTTGCTAAATCCTAAAGTTACATTTTAAATATTTTGCAGAATTAAAATCTCTATCCCTCATACAACGTGTGCTCAATACACGGTCTTATGCATCAGAGTGCTGGCTTCGTTTCAGCCTGAAATGGGTCCATCCAGACTGTAGACAGGGCTGTAACAGCGTGCTGCGGTGACCTTGTGTGGTCGGTGATATACTATGAATCTGGTACTTGCACTAGTTTTTGATTACAAGGCACAGTCAAAATGTTTACTCTTAAAGTTTAAAGCACTCTCAACAAACAAACAAAAAACCTCTTCAGCTTAAATATACTCGTATGAGTATTGTATTTTATTGTATTGTATAGACAAGTATAACCCAGTAAAAACAGCTCAGTCTAAATTATTTATACAATTTACTAAAAAGTACCAAATTCATAGAGTCTAAGCATATCTAATCATAATATAAGAATTCAATTGTGGCTGAGTTGATTTTTTCCAATAATTTTCTATTTTAAATTTATCATAAATTCATACAGAATTAAAACCGCTATCTCGCAAACAACGTGTGCTCTCCACAGTCTTATGCATATCAGAGTGCTGGCTTCGTTTCAGCCTGAAATGGGTCCATTCAGGCTGTAAACATGGCTGTAACAGCTTGCTGCGGCGGCTCTTGTGGTTGGTGACATACTATGAATGTTTAACCGCCTCTGTGGTCTAGTGGTACTACCACCGGTATCAGACCCAGGGGTCCTGGGTTCGATTCCTAGCGGGGGTACATATTGTATTCGGTTTGATTGTTATAAGTCCGCCTGGCTAGCTACCACCATCTTATCTAAGCCTGACGCCATAACAACAATGTTTTCAACATTGTTGTGTTCCGGCAGAGTTAAGATAGCCAGTTCCTCAGTGGCTGAGGATTCCGGGAGAGGCTTGCTTCCATCTTCAGCCTTATCAATACTTAACATCAGGTATGATGAAGGCTAAGAGTCTCCCCGTCGTTGATGATGTTTGGGTGTTTCTCTCTCTAATCCGCAGTAACGACAAACGTCAGTGTCACTTAATTTCATGTGAAATTGGTGTCTTTTTAGTTTGCAGTATCCAGTTAAGGCTCTTGCTATCGCACTTATGTTTGCTCTGCTGAGTTCTAGGAGTTCAGCAGTTTGCTTTTGCGAATAGCCTTCGATAAGGGATTTGGCGTGTACTAATCCTGGTTGATTTAACCAGTATTTTTTTGACTCGCCAAGTAGGTTGCCCTTGAGAAGTTGCATGGCCTGTTCCTTTGAGATACCACAGAAAGGCTCTGGACCTAGCTGGTGGCCCTGAGCTCCAGACCTTGCAAGTTCATCAGCTTTTTCATTGCCAATGATTCCTGAATGACCTGGTACCCATTTCAGAATAATTTTATTCCGTTGTCCCAGCTCATTCAGCTTATCGACGCAGTCCTTCACCAATCTCGAATGTATGACAGAGAGGATTTGCGTTTCTATGCTAGTATTTAGGTTACGTTTAACTTGTTTAGAATTAAGTAAATACTAAACAAGTTAAACGTTTTTCTGTATCTGTAACATAATTGTATTTGTATTATTGGTAGTATTTGTAAATTAAAATTAATTAAATTAAAATAATAAGGAATTATTATGCAAATTATTAAAGACAAAATAAAAATAATAATAGGAGAAAAATAATATGATAGATAATTAGAAAATAAAGGATATTTTGTTCTTTAGTAAATAACTTAATAGCATCAGAAAAAGGTTGTAAAATACCCACAAAACCTACTTTATTAGGTTTTTACGAATTTGAACATAACCTAAAACTTTCCGTTCCAATAAAGTTTTAGGTTTTAGGTTATAAAAGTTTACTTTTTTTTCTTAGTAAAATGTACTAATTTATTTCATATAATTTATAAATTATTCATAATTATTAAAATAAAAATATAGCATTAGATTGCTTAGTCTTCAAACAATGCTTGTGATAAAAAAATTGTGGCATTAGCACTTGCGGTAGTAACTTAACAAACATTGTTAGTATGGAAAACAAACTTTCTTTGAAAATCTTCATACATATCGGCAATTTCTTAGGTAAAGACCTAATATTACAAGCGACATAACGGCTCCCTCGAGATCAAACAGCATGACGTGCCGTAGACTGTACATGTTCCTACTGCAAATCATGTATGAAATAATGGTGATTATTCATATTCAATCGATAGTTGTTAGCGCATATGGCCTGCGATTTAACGAGATAGTTGAATACAAGTTATTATTTCAAGCTTTTCGAGTAATATATTAATAAGTCAATGTTTTCAAGCAGGTTGTTTGAAAGGCACGTTGGGTCGTGGGTACCAAGGTGAAATAATATGACCCATTCAGCAGTCGAGATATTAAAATGGCTGATTTCCTAATTAAATGACAACAACTTTTATTTATTTTACCTCTTTCACATACACAGTAACTAAGCAATTTTGCCGACATCTTGCCTTCCATTTGCATTTCAGGTCAACAGTGAAAATGGCGGCTATTGTTCCTAAAATGCACCGATATTTTTACACAAAACAGCTGTATGTTGCCGTTTTTTCACTTTATCGAATGTGCAAACCTATAGCTTTCTTTTATAGAATCAGGGCGTCACCATAAGATTTTATGCTACTTTAGTTAGATACATACTAGAAAAAAATTAATCGTCTCACAAGCTTCTCTTACTTGGAACTCGAATCCGAACCCTTTCGATGTCCGGTATTCAACCGGACAGCTCTTCCTATTGAGCTACCGAGTCTCTGACAACGAACGTCCAAATATTGTTATTTTTACCCGCGACGGTACGGAGACTGTATTTTCGTTTGGGGTGAGAGGATGTTTGTTTAATTCCTTCTTTTTTTACTAAGTAAAGTAGGTAGGTGTACGATAATTCGATTTTTTTTTTTTGCATTTTAACCTAACTAAAAAGAGAATATTTGTACAGAAATAACGCGATGATCGTTAGAGCGTTTTCACATCACCCGATCCGATACGGTGTAGGCGTCGACACCGATATCAGGGCAAGTAAAATGTATGAAATATGTACCGGCCTTTTACATTATCCGATCCGATATCCGACATATCGATATCGGAGCCGACACCGATGTGTCGGCGGCGACATCGGGGTATCGTGCGTTAATGCTTGCCGTAATTTTTGTTTTCCTATTTTAACACTGTTAGTGAAAGGATATTTCTTCCACCACCACGTAGAACACATATATGCACCATTTTTATAACAACGTAGTTTTTTAATAAACACGTACAAAATCGCGAGTCGACACTGAGATGATAGATTTTATCGGCCGATAACGACAATTATGTGAAGACACACCGATATCGGATGTCAACTATCGGCGCCAATATCGTTATCGGATCGGATAGATGTGAAAACGCTATTAGTTATTCCTCTTACTTTTGGTAAATGTGTGTTGGAGAATAAAACGTAAAAGATATTACGTGTCTTCGACGAATTTTCTCAGCAAAATGTATGGGCAAACGAAAAATAGTTGGCAGGTAAAGTAGATCAATGAGTACATACATTAACGTGCAGATTTCGGTCGTGAACATGGCCGCAGGATCGAATGGAAGTCGCAAACGTAGGAATCAGCAGGTATGGTGTAAGTCATGGGAAACAGGCGTTTTGTTTCTAGCTATTCTTGAAAGCTTATAAGAGGTGGGTGTCATTGTGTAAGTACTTTTGTAAAGATCATTAACAGGTAAAAACAACAGCGACTCCAAAGGTTAAAAGAATCGATTGAAAGTTTTCACACACAGCTCCTTTGAGATGCGGGCGAAATGCATTAGACAGACGGACAGACAGAGCTAGAGCGCTAATGCACTACGTCCGATCCGAATCCGATTCGTAACCGTGAAAAAAACGGATCCAAAAAACTCATACAGAATTCGGATGTCGCTTACGCACTGCGATTGACAAAACAGACACCACCTCAGCCTTAGTAAAGGAATGCAAGCAAAGCATAAATTGTTTATGATTCTTGAATTTTTGCATTTTTCAATGCTATATCTATACTTATGATAAATTTTAAATAGAAAAATATTGGAAAAAGTCAACTCTCAGATGGGAATCGAACCCACGACCTTTGGAAATCCGGTCCAATGCTCTAACCGGTCTCGGTAGCTCAAGTAAACTCTCAGATGGGTTCGATTTCCATCTGAGAGTTCACTTGTGGCCGAGTTGACTTTTTCCAATATTTTTTTATTTTTTTTTTCTATTTAAAATTTATCAATAGCATAAATTGCCTGGGTACACGAAGGTAACCATGCAATAAGGAAGCTGATGAATTGGCTAATAGAGGGGTTGATGAACCCTTCATTGGCCTTGAACCAAGATTGCCAGTCTCACAAAGAATCTAAGAACAGCCAATGCACCACACAGTACTGATAGGACACTGCCCACATAACTGAGCGCTTCCGTGCTTCGGAGGGCACGTTAATCCGTCGGTCCCGGCTGTTCATTGCTCATTCACTCCGTCATGGAGATTCACGTCAGAAAACGGATGTAGTGCGTATGCTATCGTACAAATAGTTCTATGGCTATGACAGACCGTATTTTCACGGATTCGAATCGGATTCGGAACGGATGTAGTGCGTAAGCGCTCTTATTATGATAACTATGGATTTTATACCTAAAAGCAGGGAAACCGTCACCTCTCATATTTTACTCCACGCATGCATACGACCGCTGTAAATATTGAAGGAGCACCGTAGCTCGCGCAGCAGCTGCGTCAAGCCAGCGTCGTTTGAACACTGCCACACTTACTTTAATATCGTCACACGGCTCCTTTGAGATGCGGGCGGAATGCATTCGAGATGCCCTTTTAAGTGTAGTTTGGTTTGTGGGTTGTTAAGGCTTTTCGCACACGGGTCGTAAGCGAAGTCGTATCGTAAGCATATCGTTATACGCGCGTAGGACGAGAGCAATAAAACGCGTAGGAAGTCCGCACACGAAGCGGTGTTGCGGCGAATCGTAGGAGATATTTATTGTTTCGTTATTGGCATTGGCATTGGCGTTGCCTCGTAGCGATACGCTTACGATACGACTACGCTTACGACCCGTGTACGAAGGGGCTAAGTTGCCACTGCTGTGAATCGTCTGCAATAGAAGGAAAGGCCATTCATTGATTGGTTGGTTTGGTGGTAAGGAGGTAGTCAAGAAAAAAAGGAGATATTTTACTTATACAGCGTGGGGCCTAGAACCGGGGAAAATATTGAAAATAGAGACTCTCTAGAGTATTAGTATTTATTTTGAAAAGTTTCCAGTTAATCAAAACCCATGCATTACTGACAATAAGAATTTAAAGTTACGATTCATAATCAGTGTATTATTGCAAAACGATATTATCGATAACGTTGCGAACTTATCGTAGTACAAGGGACAATAAAAAACTTGCCGCAAATCATCATGATATCGCTATCCATTAGAAAATTTACCTTCAACTCCTTGAATAGCAACAGCTCCCGCTACTTCCCACAGCATGAAATCTCTGTTCCAAATTAATTAAAAACTGTAGTTTTTTTTTAATTTTTTTATTATTGAAAGCTTTGGCTTCATGGCCATCTGCTTAAACAGTTACAATTACAAAAAATAAATGTGATGTTCACAAAATAAACATAATAAAATCACAAAGAAACAGAAAAGAAAACAAAATAATTAGTAAATGTAAGTAACTTAAATCTAAATATTTAAATTACCTAAATTGAATATTTACAGAGGACCGAAAGTGTTGATGAAGAAGTGAAAAACAATATTGTACAATTCTCTACGCTTTAACAAATCTTGTACATTAGTTGGAAATACATAGTTTTGGTTTATAATTTCATTGCAAGAACAAATTAATAGAAGACGTTGCAAATTAAAATGTTTACAATCAAAAAATAAATGTTGGAGGTCGCAATTTTCGTGAGAACAGTACTTACAAATAGAATTATTAGTAAGTTTGAGTCTATAAAGATGAGATGGGAATTTACAATGACCAAGTCTTAATCTACAAAAACTAGTTATAAAATTTCTACCAGGATATCCTGGTTTTTCGAACCAAGCTTTCGTATTGGGCACGGGGACAATTTCAGCGTGCCATTTGCCTTTAACTTTTCGTGTGTTTTCCAAATTCAAAGACCATCGTTTAAGTAAATTATCTTTCAAATAAATTACTAAATCGCTGCATGGTATGTTATAATCACAGATTGTCGCCAAGTTTTTAGCAGACCGCGCGAGTTTATCTACCAACTCATTGCCGAAAATGCCAGAATGTCCCGGTACCCAGCAGAATTCTACAAAAATATTGTTATTAAGGATTATTTGAATAAGATATCTTAATTCATAAATTAAATAATTGCAATTAAAACTAATACATTGTAACTGTATGGCTTGTAAAGCACTCATAGAATCACATAGTATTAAGAACTTAGAAAACTTAGAACTAAGAAAATTTTGAATAATATATTTACAGGCAAAAATCAACCCAAGTATTTCAGCAGAAAAAATTGAAAAATGTTCATCACACGAAAACACTTTACCAAATTTGTTATATGAGTCATAAAATGCAAAACTAGTGTAAGATGAAGATTTGGATCCGTCTGTATAAATTTTAATATGATCACTTTTCTCATTCAAGAACTCATCAAAATCTTGTTTTGTATTAAATCTAGTAAGGCTTACGGGAACATCAAGTAACATTGTATGAAAGCTGTAAGAGAAACAGGGTTTAAGATATGACCAGCGTACTGTATCTTGAAATTCGAAGTTTAAGTAAGCTATGGATTCGCTAATTGTAGGGGTAGCAGGTAAAGGGGTGTTATTATAATTTGGAATGAAAATGTTCTGTAGGAAGCGACTTAGTAGAACGGTATCATGGCTTATTAATTTCAAACAAAATTTATCTGTAAGGTAGCTTCTTCTAATGATTAACGGGGGAACCCCCGACTCTACTTCCAAAGAGTTTATTGGAGAAGACATCATAGCGCCAGTAATAACACGTAAGGCTCGATTCTGTAAAACATCTAGTTTACGGAGCAATTGGTTAAATGCATCCGCATAAAAAACACAGCCGTAATCAAATTGACTACGAACTAAAGAGAAATATAAATTCTTTAGAATTTTCGGATTAGAACCCCAGCTTACTCCAGCTAAAGACCTCATTATATTCAGACGCTGCTCGGCTTTTTTGCAAATATATTCAATGTGAGGACCCCAAGATGATTGGGAGTCGAGTATGATACCTAAGTACTTTTCAGTTAAATGGTATAATAGTGCTATTGAAAAATATATGAGGATTAGGTAAGGAATTGTAAGAGAAAAGCATAACTGAACTTTTTTCTACATTGACTTCAAGCTCCAGACACTTGGTAAGGTATGTACATAAAACTGAGAGGCAATTATTCATAGTGTGTTCGCCTTCAGAGAGATTATCACAATCTAAATAAATTACCAGATCATCAGCATAAAAAGAATACTTTACCCAGTCAGGAATAATTTTCATAAACTGCACAAGACATAAAATAAAAATCAATGGAGAAATTACGGAACCTTGAGGAGTGCCTTTGAAAGAAGAACATGGACCATATAGATTATTATTTACTTTAAGTACTTTAAGTGATATAGAGCGATCATTCAAAAAATTATAAATCCAGAACAAGACCGAGCCGGGGAAACCTAGTTTTTGCAAACATTCAATCAAATATTCGTGTTTAATGTTATCAAATGCACCTTTGAAATCTAAAAACACTACTAAAGTTAATTTATCTTTTCTTAGATTGTTTTGAACATCACCTATTAGACAACCCAAATTAAACATAGTATTTTTACCCTTACGGAACCCAAATTGGTAGTCGGGTATCAGTGAATTATGTTCCACAAACCATTCTAACCGGTTTTTAAGCATAGTTTCAAACAATTTAGCAAAACATGAAGTCAAAGAAATAGGTCTGTATGAATCTATACAATTAGAATCCTTATTTGGTTTCAGTATTGGAACAATATATTGGATTTTCCAACTTGAGGGTATAACATTATGTGACCAAAGTTGGTTGAAAATATCTAAAAGAATGATTTTCGCATTTTTAGGTAATTTTTTAATAACAGAGTAAGGAATGAAATCGGGACCTTGCAGATTCCAGTCCTTCAGTTTCGAAGCATGAATCTAACTTGGTATGAGATGAGGAAGAATTTGAATGAGAAGCGAGTTTGTTCAAGTAAGCAGCAGCATTATGTGAATTATTAAAAAAATGTGATTTAGGACTAGTGCATAATTTAGCAAATTTGAATTTCTTTATATGGTCCCAAATTACTTTACTAGGCGTCAATCTGTTGAACGAATTACAAAGATTAGCCCAACTCAAACATTTTTGTTCTGATAATATTCTTTTCTTTTTGGCGTCAAGCCGTTTATATATAATGTAATTTTCCAAATTAGGATATTTTTTGTAGGAACATAGAGCAAATTTAGCTTCATTCACTGCACGAGAACAAATATCATTCCACCAGACAGTAGCTTTGCGTTTTTTAATATAGCAACTCTTTTTCTTTGGAAATGTCATCAAAATACTACACAAGATTACAATGAAAGAATTATAGTTTAATAAAGGATCCGAATTCATTGAAAAATTCGAAAAGCCATCATCACATAGTTCTGAAAACTTTTCCCAATCTATTTTGTTAAAGTTAATTTCGGATAAACCAGAAGTACAGTCATCAGCATCAGCGTTTGAGGTTGCACTTGGAGAAGAGGGTGGATAATCATCAAATTGTAACGGACTATTGTAAAGAATACCAGTAAAAACAGGAAAATGATTGCTACTCAGAAGATCGTCATGTACAGTGGAAGAACAATGAGAACTCACCGCTGGAGAAGCCCACGCCAAGTCCAAAACGTTGCCACTTTGACCGTGGGGTGCGAAAGTATTTACGATGCCGTCATTCAAGCAAATAAGGTTCTGTTCATCTGCAAATGAATCAATTTTGTTCCCTCTATAATCAATGTCGCGACAACCCCAAGAAGTGTGGTGAGCGTTGAAGTCTCCAATAAGTAAAAAGTATTTGCTTTTTATGTAAGAAAAGGAATTGTGCAGCATTTTGAAATTTGCCGTTAGGAGGTGGAGGAATATATAAACAAAGAACATCAATATTAATAGAGCCGACATCAACTGAGATTAATAGATTTTGAAAGTGGTAATTAGAAGGAGTGTCAATAGTTCTGAAAGTATACTTATCTTTTATCGCTACAGCTATACCACCATGAGGGCGATCAGAATCACGACGAATTATCTTATACCCTGGAATTCTAAGAGTGTTTGTGGAATTTAGCCAAGTTTCGTTTAAAATTATTAAATCAATGTCAAAGTTGTGTGAAGATATCAAATATTTAAGTTGATCTAATTTTGGTGAGATACTACGGCAGTTCCATTGAATGATATTGAATTGCTTAATACCAAAACCAATGTCCATAAACTAGGAAGCAAAGTTGGAGATAAGCAACTCTTTAATGACTCTGGATGAGATAGTGTCACCTGATTGGGATCCTTTTTTACTAAGGTCAACAAGTGTTTTTGTTAGAACATTTAGAACATCATCAGAATTCAAAATGTCAGAATAGAGCATACGTTTTTGGGGCACATTCATTAACTTTAAATTCTTAAGTTTAGTTTGACTTGGGGTTGATTCAGAAACAGAGGAAGGAATGTCAACAGAAGTAGATTTGATTTTAGCCGTTACAGAGGCATATGAGATTTTACCATTTATTTTATCTTTTAGTTCTTGATTTTTAGCACTTTTTATTGGACAAGAGTTACTAATAGATATATGCTTACCATTGCAGTTAATGCATTTAATGTTTTCTTTATCATTACAGTCCTTAAAGAAATGATTACCAGCACAGATGGAACATAATTGAGAGCTTCTGCAGGAACCACGACCATGGCCGAATTTGTAGCACACGAAGCACTGACGAACTGGTTTAATATATTCCATGACATCGAACCATATGTAATCGTATGTTACATGATCTGGTCTAGTAGAGCTCAGGAATGTAACAAGAACTGTTGGAGTTGGAGACATACTGCCATCAGAGTTCTTCCTCATAAAACGCTTCACACCAATTATGTCACAGTCTGCTTTTATGTCATTTAATAGATCCTCTTCAGAAATATCTTTTGGTGTTTTAATTATCCCAAGGGTTTCAAGGTGGTCATAGGGGATTCTTGCTTGCCATTCGTTTTTTTGTAATAATGTTTTCCTAAGTAAAAGAGCATTAGCATCCTTTTTATTATTGAAAAAAGCTTTAAGCAAGAAATTTCCAACGGGCTTGACATACATCAGACCTGCACAAGACTTCAATATAGAGTTAGCTTTCAATAGGTCTATTCTGGTGTCTTGTTTCATGGAAGATATTAAAATTGGATATTCTTTTTTTGAGTCTTCTGTGTAAATATGCACATAATCTTTGAATAATCCCCTTTTGGTATGGGTGATTTTAACAGGAGGAGAATCTTCCCCTCCTTTTGCTTTTCTCTTGTGGGCAGAAATTCTGCCCCCACTTTCCTCGTTCATCTAAAGATCTACTTGATATTAAATAGGTAAGTAAATTAGATAAGACGCGTAAAAACTATTTATTTTAAAATATTCAAAATTTCCGCCCTTTCACTTTGAATGTTCGCGCCTTTTTTTTTCTCATCAATCCTGTAGTTTATTAAATATCGCAATGACAGTTATCTGTTTACTATTTTATTTATCCTTCAGGCATGACATGTCATGTCGACCAATACCAAGTATACTCTTTGTACGAAGTAGATTCAGCCATGGAATCATTAAGAACTAGTACGTAGTACCTATTAATTCCATTGACTCAACGCTTTTCACATTATGATCTTTTTAAAAAGAATATCATAGTGTAAAAAGAGTATAAAATTAAAATAATAATTTTGATAAGTAAAGTCATGTCATCAGTATTGTCATGGGAATTTCTTTGGTTTCAGTTTAAATTAATTGAATTGGATTTATTTACACAATTTATAATTAAATGTGAAAATGGCTTTGCGTGCAAAAAGAACACTTCAGAAAAAAACAATACCTACGGGGATTCATGAAGTGCAATAGTAAGACAATATTATTTTTCTATCAGCCGACACATAAATTGTCAAAACGACGTTATTAGCTCCGAAAAAGTTGAGCGGTACTGTTGTTTGCATTACATTGAATTTACGATTAAGTTTGTTAGAAAAAATTAAAAAGTAAAGATTTGGTTTTAATTAGTTGGGACCATAATAATTCAATTGCTAGTGACCTATAGAGCCTCCGCTTTTAAGATTATCCCCGGTTGTAGGCCCCACACGGTATATTATTATTTCACTTTTTTTTCTTTCGTCTGTTTTCACAAAAAAAGTTTGATAGGTAAAGTTTAATTAGTATGGTTATGTTCTTAATGCAACTAGTAGTAGACCAGTCTTTTGTAACTATGGCTACGTGAGCTAGGTACGTGAACGTGAATCGTAGCGTGATTTGTAGTTCCATTGATAACCCCATGCTTACTATGAGCACCTAACGTAAAAGTAATCGGTAATTATTTTATTTTCATTTAAATTCTCACATCAATTAGCACGGCAAGAAATATTCTTTAATTTATAAACTTTATTAACAAGCTCTTAAAGTCACACTTAATGCCGATTTACAGCGTAATATCAACCTATTTAAAACTAATGGTCGTTTAATTTGTATTTCTAGACAAAATTGTCTTGTTTTTACTCATTTCTATTTAAGTAGATAGATACTTGCCTTTTAAATAGAGAATAACACTTCATAATTTAATGTCGTCGCAGAGTTTCTTTGAAATGTGAAACGAATGCATTAGAGATGCACCTTTAAGTGCAGGTGAATAAGCTGTTAATGTTCCAGTTTATATTTTAACACCTCTTTGTGTTTGTCCTAAGACTAATGTTCCAAAATATGACACATTAAAAAAAACTCATGTCACGGTAGCTTATGGCGTAATTCGATTGAAGCAAGATACCAATGAGAAACCAACGCGAGACGATTTTGCAGAGTAGGCGAAAAAACCACGAAATCATGAAATCACAATGAAACTACACGATATTAATATTATTGGTGTCCACTAATTAACCCTAGATAGCTAACGTTCGTCAAAATGACGAGCATTCGATATACATTGCTTAATTTCTCTTTTATTGTTTTATTAACATACCCGCGGTTTCGTGCCAACTCAAAAACCAGTTGACCACATAGAGTGGTGGTCTCATCTCAAAAAAAAAAGTATAAAAACAAAAAAAAATAGTTGTATCGTGCGCGAATGGTGTCCGAGCGACGCATTCCTGGTATAAACCTGCGTGGTTTTTTGTGAATGTCGTGAACTTGTTTTGAATTTCCAATATTGTATGGTAATAAATAAAATAAAAAAAGTTCCAAAAAATTTAAAAAAAAATCTATTATATATATACATATATATATATATATATATATATATATATATATATATATATATATATATATATATATATATTTATAATATTCTTCAAAATAGCTTTTGATTCATATTCCCTATTTTCTACAAACATAAAAAAAGAAAATATTAAAAAATAAACATTTAAAAATCAAAATCGTCAAAAAGCCGAATGGTTAGCTTATCAGAGTAGTTCAGCAACGTTAACTATCTAGGGTTAAACCAATTTCCAATAATATGTGGTAACCCTATTTGAGATTAATTGAATTTTCGTATTTCGAAAAGAAAAAGTGTCGAGGCAAAATCATAAAATCGTTATAACTTTTATATTTTGCATTTTACAATGCTATTCTTATGTGATAAATATTAAACAAGAAAATTTACTAAAAAAAGCAACTTTTCTCTTCAGTCCCGTCAGGGCGATGACATGAGACAAGTTACTTTTTTCTATTATATTTTCTTGTTTAATATTTATCTCATAAAATCGTGTTTTTGAAACTTACAGGTATGAAGAAATCTATGGCCAGGTTTGTAACATCTTTAACCGTCCTATTGTTTTATAACAAAAAGTACGTTCATTTTCCGTATTTAATGGTAAAGCATTGGGGCCGGACACCCAAGGGTGCGGGTTGGAGTCCCATCTAAGCGATATGAGAAAAGTTGTTTTTTATACTTATATTTATGTTTTTTTTTACTCGTATTTCTTAACTTGCTTAAAATATCACAGTAAAATCAAGTAAAAAAACTTAAGAGATTTGAGGCATACTTACCTACCTACATTTTATATCGTTTTGTTTTATATATTTTGTTATAAATGTAATGCAAGTTTGAACGCTAATGAGTATAAATGTTAAAATACAGTGTATGTATTTTACTCCTAGAAAAGAAAATCTTTTCGTTAGTCTAATAAAGAAGTATGCAAGTTTCCAGAGAGCTTTTGTTTAACATCCAAGCGCATAGATCTTGAACCTAATGTAGGGTTGCCACAAATGACATTAATAAAAGCAACTAACAGAATCGTTAAGTACAAAAAATACACCAAGATCAATATGGTGCACATAATGTGTTGGTAAACATAGAAAAGAATCGTTTCGTACTGTCAACAGCAAATCAGATTTTCCAATGAACGTCCAAGACGCGTAAAATAAACAACTCGTCTTTTAATCTCTAAGTTTCTTTTCAGTACAATAACACATTCATAAAAAGTTTGAGTTTTTCAATAATGATAAAAAGCACATCCAAAATGCAAACTCCACCGTCACATCATTGTCAGCCCTATCATACACAACAGCGCAAAGAAATAAATTAATTTTCCTTTGCATTGCGCAGGGCTTTAACACAATACGGGCGCTCAGACTAGAGAGGACAGTTGGCTCAGCAGACTCTAATATTATGCCATCCGTCTTAGCCCAAGATTTTTATGCAACTCCTAGAATTTTATACTGAGGGTCTAAAAAGGTCGGTTAAGCAATATTGCTAACGAGTTCCCTGTCGATTCATTTATTTGTTTATTACCTATGGAGTTTGTTTTTAGTAAGTTAACTTGCCTTCAAAAAATTAAATGCAAATTCTGCTAAATTGAAACTGACACAGTTTTAAACTCCATAGAAAATGAACATTTAAACGATTTTTTGATAATTCACTTAGCAATATTGCGTTATCGCCCTTTTTAGACCCTTAGCTCTCTAAGAGCTTAAGTAGAAAATATAGATGCTGTGTCTGAATTAAACGGCAGAGTTATACTTTGTGAATACTGTGAGCATTTTATCTAAATATTTCCTTTAGAAAATGGTTTCAGGTTCTATATTGTGCGCACAGACGTTTTTTTAGGTTGGCAGTCAGCTGTTAAAGTTACTTAAAGCAACAAGTTCATTTGAACTGATGTGCTATCGACTGTTTATAATAACTACACTCATTATGGATGATGGTTTAGATACCGTCATGCTCGTGAACGGTTGCTGCCAGTGGGATTTGGCACATCGAGTTTGAAGAGGTTTTCTCGACAAATCCTACAAGGATTTGGCAAAATAATGCAGATGGCGCAGCTTCTTTAAAATTCAAAAATGCTTGTAACGGCCTTATTAAAGAAAATGGATTTCATTTAATTTTTACCTCAGAAAGCTGGTGTTCAAACATCATATCATATCTATAATCTCATAACGTACTGATAGAAGTGGCGTTAAATGGCGTTACTGAATACACCTCTGGAATGCAGTTTATTTATCGTACGTAATGATGTGGAAATCTTACTATCAGATAGTATATAAGGAAGATCTCCAGATACAACAATTCGCCTTTGCATTGCATAGCGATCCAGTGGGGAAATAGCTTTTCCATCTTGACATATGCATAATCTTTGTGCTCTGTTTTCAACAGTTTCAATTTTGAATACAACTTTAACTTCCGCACACCAAGTACAAAGGCGGTAATATATATCGCTGATTCAAATCCACAGGTCTTGGATAGTGATCTCCAATTTAACTTTGCCGATTCGAAACTTTTACACAATACAAATGCAACGATGCTCGCACGGTAACTTTTCCAATATATTCGCGCACAAACATCAAGAAGTGTTCTGAAATAGTTGACCCGGCTGCGCAAACAAAGTGTTGGTTTAAGACACGCCAAATCAGACTCATAAATATTGCCTATGTGCCCGATAAAACAACTTGATGCTATAATGGGCAAGGCGCTCAGCTGAAAATTCTTTGTTTTCTGCTAATAAAGTTCCTAGGACAAAAACTTATGGCTATAATGAAGATAGCGTCAATGGAAAACATTTCAAAAATATATTATGCAAATTTTCCTATGCATAATAAAACAAGATGTTATAATACGAGATACGTATTTTTCATTTTTATTTTTAGCATTATATTTGTGTATTAAATCACTATTTCAAAACTTGCTCATTCTAAAAGAGCGTAAGTGCGTTCTCAGAAAGTTAAATTGGTAAGGCTGTTGCTTATTTCAGATTAAAAAAAATAAAAAACGTAGAGTATTGTAGATTCAACAATTTTAGGATGCTTAGGTATATACGAGTAGATTGAGCCAAAGAAATATGTTAAATCATATCAAGTGGAAAATGTGATACTGATGATTTTGCCTTCTCTGTTTACCCATTTTAGGGAAAGGTGTGACTATATAAATGTTGAATGTAACTAAGCTCACAAAGTCTATTGGAAGAATTTGACTATTTTGTAGATCCTGTTGATCGTACTAAAACATTTTGTCAAAACTTACAAAAAATATGAATATACAAACAAGGATAAACAAGATGGACCCGAACTAAAACATTTTATAGAATTGAATAATAAAATAAAAAAGTTTTTATTTCGTTTCAACATACTTACATTAAAAACAAACTGTATTTGGAACTAACGTAATAGGCGTTCTAAATACCTGCCTGTGGCATGTAGCCCCCGCTCTTCCATATCTTAATAAATATTATGTATATACTTTAGTTCGATTAGATTAATTAATGCTAACCTTTTAAAGATGGGATACGAAATACCTGCACATTTTGTGTTCGTGTGCCTGTATTTATTTGTGTGGGTGACTGATTGTAATTTATAATTATAGTACATCACTTCAGCGGCCAGCGAAAGAGGCATCGATGGACAAATGTGTAAATGTGGACCGAGACGAAGCCGAGGCACATAAAGGTAAGTCCATCAATGCTCAGTTGTGGCCAAGGTTTGTATAATCCATTTATAACGGGGGCGGCTCTTTTATAATTAAAACTATGTTTAATTCGATACTGTTTTATATTCAGTAGTTATGTAATAAATATTTTACAAGAAAATATACTAGAAAAAAGCAACTAGTCTCATGTCGCCCTGACGGGATTCGAACCCGCATCCTTGGGAGTCCGGCCCAATGCACTAACCAATTATGCTACAGAGACCTATGAGGACACGTCGAATTTTTCTAGTATATTCACCGTTGACTTATATATTACTAGCGTAATATTCACCGTTCTACGGTGTTGGCCACCGTCGCTTCATCAATGAGAGAAATATCCTCGCATTCGAAAGAAACATCTTTACAGATGTTTGACTATGTGATGTTTGAAAATTAAAAAAAGTTAGTATATTATTCAGTAGTTGTATTAGTATTTTTACAATATTTTATAATATTTTTATTTGACAAGGCGACCATCCATGTCTACGCATGACGGGCCTCCCTTTCTTAATTTGATTATAAACAAAACCAGCCAGCAACGGCGGTGTAGCGGCCTCCTTGTAGTGCGGAGACATATACGATCTCCACAGTATTTTTCTCAGGAAATTATAACTACTTTTCGAAATCAGACGAATGACGAACAATGAACAACAACATTTTTTCCTGCGTTAAAGTGTTCATTTCATGATTTTTTTCTAAAACAACTGTCTATTTGCAAGCCTGTTCAAAATTTAAATAAAACCTTTGATAAGTTACCTCATTGGTTGCCATATTTCGGAGTAAAAGATCGTTCCATTTTTAAATAACACGACAGATATGAGTTTACTATGTAATTTATTTGGCCGCTAAAACACGATCGATATTTTACTCATACTGCCGCTGCTCGTATGTGGCCAGTACAGCAAAATCGATTTATCTCGAAGAAGGTTTTCCAAATAATGCTCACATTTCCAAGCATGTTTGAGAAATAGAAATTTTCTCAACATCACTTACTAGTAATATTCTAAAATTCCTTTCTCGTACAACAAAAAACCAAGTACCAAAGAAAATCCTTCTGTCAATATAGTAACACGCTAGAAACGATTTTGGTGCAAGTAATTTAAAAGCCGTTTAAGTATTAAAATCTCTGTGCAAATAATATAAATTCATCGCGGCTTCCGCAATGAGTCCCCTAAAAGCATCAAATTCGATTCCCAGCGGTGCTCGTGTGGAGTGCATCACAAATAAATCCAGGATAGGACACCATTGTCCCGTCTCGGTTTGCATACTGGGGCGTCTCGGATGTTCCCTGGGGATCGTGGAGGGATTCTGTTTACACCTACATTTGTTAGTGTATTTAGTTATTTGATTTTACTAGCAGCCGCCCGTAGTATTACCCGCGTAGTTCCCGATTTCTGGGAAATATCGGGATAAAAAAAAAGTTATCATAATCCTATATTTTATTCTAGGTTATCTTCTACTGTGAGCAAAATTTCATCCAAATCCGTTCAGTAGTTTTAGCGTGAAAGAGTAACAAACAAACAACTGACTTTCCCCTTGCATTTACGTGGGCTGTTCCAAAAATAGCTAGTGAAATGAAAAATAGTTCGAATATAAAAAAGTTTTATTTACAGATTTTCAAAATATCCCCCTCCAATCTCAATGCACATGCATTCGAGTGAACCAGCTTTCAAAACAATTAATTAACGTGTCTTGCAGGAGGTCGAAAAATAACGGCCGAAATTCTTCGACGGCCTCGTCAGCAGTGCTAAACGTTCGCCCACGAATACCGTGGAAAATAAAAAAAAAACACATGGAGCTAGGTCTGGGCTGTACGGAGGATGGGGTAACATTTGTACCCCCGAAGTTCTAGCAGCTGTGTGAGCGGGCGTGTAATCGCGGTGACAAAGAATGCTATGGTCGCTGCTACTTGGGCGCTCGCTATTCAACTCCCCGACAGCTTGAGGTAGCCAAACTTCGCTATACCATTCATTAGTAACTGTTCTACGGTCTTCTAGCAGAACTACTGCACTGGTCCATTCTGCGTCGAAAAAAAAACCACTATCGTTTTTTTATTAACGCTGCGACCGCGATCAACACTTGTGGACAAATCGTCCTCTTCAAACACCCATTGCGTGGATTGTTGCTTCGTGAGAGGATGTAAGAATGTAGGATACGTTTTGAGAAGGTCCTCATTCGAGCTTTTCTAACATAAATTTGCACTAATCAACACGACGGCATTTTTGCTCATCGGTGAGAGAATGAGGTATCCATCGTGAAGTAAGCTTCCTAACTTTAAGGTGTTTATGCAGGATGGTGGAAACGCCTGTGATCCAATGTTTAGTTCAGCCTGGATATCGCGATGTGTAATATGTCTATTCTCTCGCAATAGCTAGTCTACCCTGATGACGTTTTCATGAGTTACTGCAGTTGGTGGACCACGTTTAAATTCACGAAACCCATAAGTACTTTTTGCTAACGCAGGAGCAGACTCCCCAAAAGCAGCTTGTAAATTTTCTTTAGATTCTTTGAAGGTTAACCCTCGTTTATAATAATAGAAAAACAAAAGAAGAGTGACAGATAATCTTAAAACATAAATAAAAATAAAACTACATACAGGTGGCCAGTGATTTTCACAAAGGAGGTTTGTGTTGAAATTAGCCGTAAATTCAAAATAGTTTCATGAAAGAAGAGGTTGTATTTATTCTGTGGCTATCAAAATCTTGCTCGCCGCTTAATAAGAGATTCTGGCCCCAGTTTATTTTTTCACATCAGAAGTGTATAATTAAATAATATTCTCAAGCGGGAGTAACTTGTGAGCCGAGTGGCTTTTTTCTAATAAAAATTATCGCGTTGAAAATGCAAACTTTAAAAATCATAATTTAAATAATATTCTTCAACAACAACATACTAAATGTTAGCAGTAAGGCCAAGCTTCGTTGCTTTTGGTATCTGTAACAAAATTCACTGGTTTAGAAAAAAAAGGTTCAGAAAGGGGAAAGTCGATGCCAAAACTTTCAGTGGTTTTTTTACCTCATGTTCAGTAACGGGCATTTAAAGAAAGGATATTATTCAATGTAACTAGCAATGCCATAGCTAAAATTCATGATAAAGATCCACCTTATCGCCATCTTACAAGGCTCATCAAACAAAATGGCGGCACATCCGGAAAGCACTCAAATTGTAACGACTTTTTTAATTTAATCGCCCCGGTGCTAACAAATTGGCAACATTACCATCCGGCTGGAGCAAAAAGAAATTAATTTGGTGTTTCCATCAAGACGTCATCTAGAGGGGAGATAATTAACAATTAGTTAATGGAAAGGGAGTGATGTTTGCAGACTACTTGTGGTGAAGCGACTCAGACGTACCGCTTTGTCTTCGAGCCGTCTACACTGCGTTAGTTTTGACTGAGCTAATTTTAACTGTGGTACGAGTATCTTCCCGTTTACACGGTGGAGTTATTAAGTGGAAAGTGTAAAGGTTCGATTTATAAACTATAAGAGTTGGTAGGGAAAAGTATAAAAGTGCATTGTTCTAAGTGATTTGGTTTGCAACCCCTCATAAGAAGTCGACACAAAATGTAAGTTTTAAATAGCAACAGAGCGTTGGGCAGGACTCCCAAGGTTGCGAGTTCGAATCTCGACTGAGCGACATTAGACAAGTTTTTTCTTGTCGGTATATTTTGGTTAATGGAAAGGGTTGTAGACTACTTGTGGAGAGGCGACTCAGACGTACGCTTTGTCTTCGAGCCGTCTACACTGCGTTAGTTTTCTAAAAGCTAATTTTAACTGTGGTATGAGTAACTTCCCGCTCACACAGGGGAGTTGCTAGTGAAAAGTGTAAAAGTGCATTATATTTTAAGCGATTCGATTTGCAGTCAGCAGTCAAATTGGAAGCCTACAAAAATAGCCATAATACATTCTCAATTTTTTCCTTATATTTTAAACGTTATCATCTCGAGCTTTTCAGTGGATTAATCGGATTTTTTAAATCTCGAGATAATGCTGATCGGGCTCCGTTGTGAGTCAAAAATAGTTTATAACCTGGGGGCCTACCATCAACTTTAATGCGATTCATTTAAGGTTACTTTTAGGTAGTAAATGCGGGACGCCCCTAGACGCGCCATATGGCAGCATCCCATTTTCACAACCTACAATGAATTGCATTACAGTTGATGGTAAGGCCCCTGTAGGCTGAATATCTAACAACAAATCACCTAGCAACCAGTTTCTTCTCTGTCATTTTCATCCAAAATAGCGACGAAACTGAACTAAATCGAGTTTTCGTTACATAATCAGCCCTCTAGATTGTCTTCTCTCTTTTTATACTGATATTCCAACGGGAACCACCCTACTTGTCCCACCATAAAGGATATGAAAATGTGATCTACCGAGAATTTAAAATCCCAACCAATTCCCTTATAATTTTCAACTCCCAACGGATACTTTTAATACAGATATTCCAACGGGAACCACCCTACTTGTCCCACCATAAAGGACATGAAAATGTGATCTACCGAGAATTTAAAATCCCAACCGATCACCTTATAATTTTCCACTCATAACGGATCCCCCCTCATTGGAATTCTAAGCAAGGTAAGGTAGGTAAGCTAATAAGTACTACCCTAGTAGGATGGAAATTAAATATTAATATTTGTTTTTGATCCCCTACACAGGAGATCCGATGGAAATAGATAATAATAAAGAATACAACAGATCCATCAGGGGATCGGTTGTAGGGGATCGGATGGGAATAACTCTTTTGATGAGGATGCCATGACTTTTACAACCAATCATTGCGAGAATTTTCAAACCAATTTTGAGGTTTTGCTATACGAGTATACATATTCAAAGTGTTAAGGGATCAAGTTAGTTCTAGAGTATCGCTGCTATAGAAGATGATTATTTTGACTCTTTTGGATCGGTAATGATTCATTCAAAAAATATTACCCAACCGCCTCCTCTCCACAGACATTTAGGCAAGTCTATAAATGTTAACTTAATTAGAATTCTGCCACTTTAGACATTTAGAGCTGTCTGCGTTTTAATTTTCAGATAATTAGTTTTATTTATCCAGCCTTTTGACGTCACTGTGCATAATAACGAGATAATCTTTAGACAAGGACATTTCAATGATGATAAGTATTTAAGTCGTAAGGTGCCTATTCTAATTTATTACGGAGAAAATTATACTGTTAGGTACAATCGGGGAACTTCC
The DNA here is from genome assembly GCA_910589605.1 of Chrysoteuchia culmella. Taxonomy (NCBI): domain Eukaryota; kingdom Metazoa; phylum Arthropoda; class Insecta; order Lepidoptera; family Crambidae; genus Chrysoteuchia; species Chrysoteuchia culmella. The sequence continues at coordinate 19,481,283 of OU342653.1, forward strand.
CGGTTGACCAGTCAAGTTTTTTTTGTGAAACGTTTTCTCGTAAAGAACTGAGGTTAAAGAAAAATTTTGATAATTCAAATGAAATGCCTGTTAACGTTCTACTATTTGTGATATGAACGTTTTCTATATATCTATTACTTTTTTTAATAAAACTCCCTAAAAAACTCTACTGGTCAATCGGGGAGTTCCCCGACTTACAATTTCGTTTTGAAGAAAGTTATCTTAAAAACTAATAAACTTGTAATAAAATGTATAATAAAATGTATTGCCAGTCCAGGATCAATTCATATTACAGCTCTTTAAGGAAGATTTTTTTAACAATTGTATAAAAAATAGTAGTCGATCATAACAAAGCGACGCGAGCGTCTGCCCGCGGTAGGCTTGTTACGAAAGCTGCGAAAAATACGTACGGCACCCGTACTTCTGGTTACCTAATACCACGACTTACAAATAAACTAGAACCTGAGTTTCGGGTTTCTCTCAATAAACAAAATATAAAGAAAATACTAAAGTTGTTACTATTGAGCAAATTGGATGGCAGCGATCGCGTTATACTGTGAATTTGTAATAAATCGTAGTATGTACTTAGAAAATAATAAATTGTTAAATGTAAAAGCGAACGAAGCACATGCATTAAACCTAAGTGGTTATATGTGCTGTTTATGTAATTTTTTATCGTAAATTTATTTTATAATAAATGAAAAAAAACTTACAGATATCGTTTATATCACAAATAATAGAGCTTTAATAGGTATTTCATTTTATGAATAAATTATTTATTTAACTTTAATACTTTCCGAAATATCTTTCTCAAAAAAAAACCCAAAAGTTCACCGACTGTAGAATAGAATAGAAAATATTTTATTAGTCTCTTAAACACAATAGAAATTAGCAAAAGGTAACAAACAAAACATACAAAATAGAATAAGTAATAAACCAGAAAAAAAACACATAATTACTAGGAAACTAACGAGGACCCTGCCGCAGCGATGTTGCTGTGCTGTCCAAAAACAAGATCAAATGGTTTTTTTTAACAAATCTACTGACGCTACTTGCTTAATTAATTCAAGATAATAGGTATTTTTAGCTAATAATAAATATTATAAATGCCTTCATAAGTTTCGGTAGCTCAATAGGTAGAGCATTGAGTCGAACTTGGCAGGATTACATTGCAGATTCGAGTCCTTTTTTTTTCTTTCCATTGGGAAATGCCCGCGCATACCTCCCTGTCCGGGGAGACAGGTATGTTATGTGGGACTCGAACCCAGTAAACCCCCTGGTTGTTCCCTCCACGCGTTGGCGGAGACTGTCGGGTTTAGGGTGCCAGTCACCGGGCCTCCGCCCGCGTATATCTTATGGACACACCCAACGGTACATCAGCACATCATATTCACGGGAGGTCCTCCCTGGGCGACGGAATTCCCCGTTCCGCCGCCGCCCCCATTTAACCTAAAGAGGGATGAGGCGATCGAACTGCCGCCTCCTCCCCTTCAACCGCCTGCGGCGGAGACGGGTCGCATGAGCATCCTCCAGGTTCGAGTTCTGTCTGAGTGATATGAATACTAGTTGATTTTTAAATAATTTAAATATTGAAAAAACAAAAATATGGGTAGTAAGACTGCGAAAAAGTTTTAACTGACTGAGCAATAGTTAGAAAAATGGAGTATAGTCTGTACATTGTGCAATGTCCATGTTATTGGTTAAATGCTTACCCAGTGGTATTTTATTTAATTAGTATTTCAATTTATGAATGTAGTTAGTGGTCAACGGAAATATGCTTATCAACTGGGCTGGTAAACTGTTCGCGGTTTTGTCGATGTTGTGTGTTAATTGTATAAATACTTGATACTTACATATCATACAGATGAACGCGCCTTTCTATCCAGTAGAGTTAGGCAGAAGTCACTTCTTACCGCTTTGTGATGATTGATGAATATAAAGACCATAGGTAAAAAAAAAATGTTAGTGCTCAAGTACAAGTTGCTCATACTTCATAAGTATCTAATCGTAGTAGGTAGTACAATTCCGGAAACGCTTTATTCTTCTTGGAGGGTAAGATTTCTAATGCTAAAATCACTTGTTCGCGGTATTGTCGTATTGAACAAAAGAACTTTTCAGAATGGCACTGCTGAGCAAAGAGCAAATGTAAAAAACGTCACTATATGTACATATGATTGTATTGGCTCAATTTCTCTATTTATCATAGGAACGAGGGGTGATCATTAAGTAGTGAGAATGACTAAGACGCAGTTATCTGTTATTAAATGTTATTTTGTTTCAATAAAATCAAGGAGTAAACACTTAGCATATCTCTTTTTTCTAAATTTAAAATTCCTTCGTACTGACTGCTTAAAAAACGTGTACAGCAGCGATCACTGCGCCATCATCATCAACTCTCTGACATCTGAGGTCCATTAATCGGGGAAACAGATAAAAATCACAAGGAGCGAGGTCCGGTCAATACGGCAGGTGCTCCATCAACTCAAACCCAGCATCTTTAATGGCAGCCATCGCAACTTTGGACTTGTGCGCGGAGGCGTTATCCTGGTGAAACAAAACAACTTTTGCGAGTTTACCACGAAACGAAGGAAACATGACATCAAAAAAAAAACAAAAGAGAATCGAAAACTTTTTCTTTTGTTATATTATTAATAAATGAGCTATGCCTGCCAGTATTTATATTTTCTTACCAAAGAGTATAAATGTCATTCTCATTACAAAATGAACACCCCTCGTATTACAAGCTGCGGCCGCCGGTGGTTTCATCCGCGTGGTTCCTGTTCCCGTGGGAATATATTGATAAAAAGTATCTGTGTGCCAAATTTCATCCGAATCCGTTCAGTATTTTTTGCGTGAAAGAGTAACAAACACAAAAAAAAAACTGACATACATTCGCATTTATAATAATATAAGGATTATAGTAGGATTGACTAACTTGTTGCTATTTTTATGTGATAATTTTTAAACAAGTAAATATACTAGAAAAAAGCAATTTGTCTCATGTCGCCCTGACGGGATTCGAACCCGCATCCTTGGGAATCCGGCCCAATGCACTGACCAATTATGCTACAGAGACCTATGAGAACACGTTGAAATTCTCTAGTATATTCACCTTTTCTACAGTGTTGGCCACCGTCGTTTCATCAATGAGAGAAATGTCCTCGCATTCGAAAGAAACATCTTTACAGACGTTTAACTATCGATTAAGATGACATTTTTTGAAGCTATTTCCCATTTTTGTCTCTGCAATTTTTACGTACACACTTTTAAGATAAAAAAATGTATAGTTCGTAATAATTTAACAGAATATTGTGCAATCCACAAAATTAGTATTCACTTAAGAGTTTAGTATTCGAGACGGCATTTGAGATAAATGGTGGCGACGTGTTACCAACTAAAGTTCCTGAAGTTTTTTTTATATATTATTTTCAAACGTCCCCGATGTAATTTCTTCTTTTCCTTACATTCTGATATTTTATCGGTAGTGTAAGCTTTTAGCTTGAGAGTCGTCTGGGTAAACGATTTTGAAATGGAAATGGAAGAAATGTTGGATTAAAATAGATTTTCTTTTATGCATTGTTATTCGGATGGTACAGATTATTGATTTAGACAGTAGGAAGCGTTTCTTGTTTCATTTGACCATTTTCAATTAGTCGACATACAATTAGTTTACATTTCAATTAGTTTGTTACCTATGCTATTGAAAAAGTGGATCGTTAAACCTACAATCAATAGGTACAGTCAACAGCTCGTACGGCTTTAGATTTGCACTATGAAATCCGCCGATATTACCAGCGACGCCAATATAAGGGCGCTCTCAAGGTCAAAGTGTAAAGCTGTAGCTGCTGTTGACTGTACAACATGTTAATACAATAAGCAGTTTTGTACATTTTTTAAAATGAAACAACTTTTTTTTATCGCGATTTCTGGGTTCCTCCAATACAATTTTTTTTTCGTAATGATGAGTTCTACATGGTTTCTAGGTTCATTAATACTTTGTGTAAAGCTTTTAGCAACTTCGGCGTAAACACCCTTGAAACAAACGACGCTCAGCTTTAGGCGATGCATTTTCTGAGATAATTTAAAATGGCCGCTCTGGAAATGACGATTTCCCGACGGATTTCGGAGCAAAGTGGCTGCGTCTCTGCGTGACATATGGACGGCTTAGATTGATTTATATGTGCGCCAAGTTGAGGGTGGCTTTTAATAAAATAAAGTTTTAAATGTATAACAGAGAAATTTCTCATACTTTTGAGTTAATCATGAACATTATCTCATACTTTTGTTTTCTATCGGTTTCGGGGTCCCTCAGGGAAGCATCCTCGGTCCTACTCTCTTCATGATTTACATGAATGACATCCATTATCTGCAACTGGCAAATGCTGACGTGGTATGTCATGCTGATGATACCGTCATTCTGTTTAAATGTGATAGCTGGGAAAATACCTTTTACACCGCAGAAGCGGGCCTGGGCCCCTAGCCAAAGTAACAATTCAAAAACGATAACGAAGTTCGAAAAGAATTAAATGTATGGGATTGACGGATTGGCATAGGCCGCGCTAAATCACGTGGTCTTAGTGGTTTCGCTACATAACGATGTTACTTTGTCTACGGGCCCTGATATCCGTCAATGACTGGTTGGAAAGTAATTTATTGACACATAACTCAGCAAAAACGAATTTCATATGATTTCATAAAACGTCAATATCCAAGCCGAATTTCTAGAGAAACACTAAAATACAAACATGTGACATTATTTCTCCTGAACATTGTAACTGCGCATCGATCTTGAGGACTCATGTCACAAAGTATCTGGGCATTTAAAACAGTGTTTATCGCGTGTCTTAGGTATACAGTGTTTAAATGAGATGCCGTCACTTTTTTGACAATACGGTTTGATAGAGACAGTATGACATTAAAACACTGTTTAAATTAAAAAGTGTTTTAAAATCTTTTGTGGAAAGGTCGTAATTGTTTATTGCATTTCGGTCAAGGTAGTGCTGCCAAAACGATATTATTAGAGGCTAAACGAGCTAACAGGTCCTTACTTAAAGTCATGTTTCTATAACCTTATATGTAGATACTCAACAAGTGACCTGTACGAGGAAACAACTCTTGACAGCCCTAAAACAGTCAGTCAGAAAACTTGTTTATTTGCGCACAAGCATCTTATAAATTCTAAAAACTCCAGGACACTCTTAATGAATCGTAACTTTAAAATTCCATTGCCAACTATAAAGTGACATTTTGCAAGCAGATTTGGTAAATCAATTAATGCTCGTGTTTACAATGCAATAACAAGGGTCAGTGATATTAAACAATTATCTATGTCAGAGGCTAAGTTGGTCTTTTACCAAGTGGTTATTATGGAACTCGTATTAAGACACCGAGGCTCTACTTGGTCGATGCTTTTAAGTCCATAAAGCATAACTTAGATTTTAGTTAAAATTGTTTAATTTACCAAATTTATTACATTAAAACTAAAAGCTATTTTTCAGATTCGTTTCGTTAGTAGGTGTGTAACTATGCAATATTAAATTTGTACTGGTTTCCAAAGATTAAGGCTTTGCCGAGTTTGTGGACCTCTTTTTCACTGTCATAAATGACCTACTGCAGCACAAATTGTTAACTATTTTAATTTTATAAAACTGTGTACCTTTTGTTTTATGCAACAAAGATATTTCTATTTATATAACATTTAAGAGTAAATTGGAAAAGACAATTTTTCTTACAATTCGGAAAGTTTTTATTAATTCTTATATTTTTATACACATAATAGATATATTTATGATCTTTTATCTGAATTGAGTAGGTACTTCAAGTTAAGAACGTCTCTACCTATATTTGATTTTGAGTTGAGTTATTATGACGTTGTCGCTTAAAATCTTTATGTACATAGTACTTATTCAAATCAAACACTTAAGGATTTCGTTTGATTACTTACCCCCATATTCTAAGTCGTTCCTCCAAAACTTTTTACACTCCACTCAACCTCGTCGTGGGTAAAAATGGTAGTGTGCGCTAGGCCGAACACGGAGTGGCTACGTACTCTTTGGCTCCTCCAGGTCCTTACGGAGTTATGACTTAGAATACCGATTTCGAGGTGTATTTCGAAGAGGTTTTCAATGAGGTTTCATTTCGGAGGAACGACTTAGAATATGGGTGTTAGTCACACTTTAAAGTTTCCAGTTATTTACTTTGCTATTTTGTTATTACATGTCATTTTATCATCACTATGTTTCAGCACATTTTCAGGATCCGTCAATAGATATGTATCATCTGCGGAAACGAAACAATATTTTCCCCAAAACTCGAAGTAACATTTTCAATCGGCCTACAGAAAATTTGTAACAACTGTATATTTTTTCTGGAATAGGAGCCCAAAGGATCAGGTAGCCCTGAGAGGGACGATATTGTCCCCGGAGGGACATGTCGTTGCCCTTCCATATAGCCGGGATAGTTCCACCACAGTCTACTCATAAACAGTGTTTGCAGTCGGCCGATTTGGCGCACTGACACAGACACGCGACGCTCGCTATCGTTACACGTTCTCTCGATGGCTCTCAATGGTAAAATCACGAAAGACAGTTAGACTGACGCGCGTAGCGGCGCGTATCTCTGTGAGTGCGTCATTTCAGCCGTTTGTAAGCAGTGCAAAGACTGATTAGACTGTGCTTGGAAGGACCGAGCGATGCCTTGATAGTTCCACATTCTTGCTTTTAGTCCGATGAAATTCGGACCAATTGAGAGGCCAAAAGGGTGGAAGAAATGGGAATTGTTTGCGTGATGACTTGAGTATGTTTTTATGTTTTTCTAACAATATGACTATATTACACGTTTAGTTACTTAAACAGTAGGCCTAACACAAATAACTTTTGAGTGAGTATCCAGAAAGTAAAGGAAAAAAAAAATTATGACAAATTCAGCAGCGTTCCTACCGGACGTAAACGGTTCTACATTGACCTTTAACTTTTTTGACATTACATGCTTGATACTTCATCACCATTGACGACCTGTTTGGCGCAGGGGTACTAAACTCGCCTTCTGCGCCGGAGGTCCCGGGTTCGATCCCCGGACAAGACAAATGTTTGTGTGCATGAACATGTCTTTTTGTCTTGGTCTGGGTGTTTAATATGTATATTATGTATGTATTAACAAAAAAATTAGTGTATAAGTATGTTTATCCGTTATCTAGTATCCATAACACAAGTTCTACATGAAACTTAACGTGGGCTAGATAATTGGTGTGATTGTATGCAATTATTTATTTTTTTATCATTATCAGCCTGTGGACGTCCACTGCTAGACATAGGCATCTCCTAGCTCACACCTATTGTGGCGTTCATAGAAGCTTATTAGCCTACTGCTACCACGCTGGCCAGACGGGTTGGTAGAGGGTTTATTTCAAGTTTTCCTTCTCTCGCACAGGGTTTCATTGCGCCAAGCCTCAGGCATGTAAGGGAGTGGTGACACGTGTATTCTTGTTGACTCACCACACGGCAACTCGATACTTACTCGATACTATTTCGATAGTTATTCTTGCTAGCTCTACTGGTGTAGCTGGCTTTAAAATGTTAATGAGGTAATTTGTGGCGTTTCGGCATCATTCCAGACCGTCCAGTCCCAGAAAGTGCCGGTAAAAACCCATAGTTAATATACACTCGCGGACCAATAAAGCGGGTCACTGCATTATTTTTATACAAACATGCTCACTTTACATTCTCATCATTCAAAAACTATCAACATTTTATGTAAAATGTATATTTCGATGTATGAGTCTAATGTTCGACTTACAAACAAAAGTCCCAAAAATTCAAGAAAATATTCAGTTTATTTGCAAAATAAGAAAATCAAATTCACTAACCTGCTTTCATACAACTTTATATGAAAGCAAGATTAAACATTCATTTCACTGAAAGTTTAGGAGACCAAGAAATGGCTTTAGTTGTTTAATATGCTGATTGTTAGTTGAGCATTTTACCTTGCTATCGATACAAAAATCTTTCCAGAAATACACATACTTTTTAATTTATTGGACCACAAAGTGAGCATGTTTATATGAAAATAACGCAGTGACCCGCTTTATTTGTCCGCGAGTGTAGTTTTTTGGATATAAGTTTGTCATAATATTTACTAAAAGTGTAAATCGGAAACCCGTTTTAATCAGTATAGTTGTTGTTGTTTAACAGAACGCTCGATATCTTCCTTCTTTTTTTTGAGGTATGTCAGAAATTTAGGATGTACTTTATATCTTTAAGTACTAATGACGACCTGTTTGACGCAGGGGTACTTATCCTGCCTTCTGCGCCAGAGGTCCCGGGTTCGATCCCCGGACAAGACAAATATTTGTGTGCATGAACACGTCTGTTTGTCTTGGTCTGGGTGTTTAATATGTATAATAAGTATGTATTTACAAAAAAAAAATATAAGTATGTTTATCCGTTATCTAGTATCCATAACACAAGTTCTTCGTGAAACTTAACGTGGGCTAGATAATTGGTGTGTTTGTATGAAATTATTATTATTATTTATCGCACTACGGTCATGATACATACTTTTAATTGATACGTAGCCGTTTCTTAACGTCACTAGGTCTCCCATCGTAGAGCTAAGCTAACCGATAGCGTACATTCATTAACTGTCAGGAGTTTCGTAATATTTTCAAAGATTTTCTTTACAATGTTTCACAACACAGCAATCTTCAACTGCTGCGCGCGCAGCTAAATGAGTTTTGGCCCCCTTGTTATCACATTACCATGTTTAGCTCACAATTACCGTCTTAGCGTACATGTTAATGCTAATTTCGGACTACCCGCTTATCTGACTCGACGTTTGCATTAAGAATTTACACAAACATCGCGCATAAAAGTGTTATAGGCTTTGTGTGTACTGCCATGTTGTTTTACAGGAAATTATCATTGTAGGGATGTAATAAAGTTAATTTGCGTTTTATTGTCTTTTAGCGAGATGCGATGCCTGAAACAGTTGAATAACGCTTAATTACTTTACTATGACAACATTTAAAGTTCACTAATTTTAGCTTTATTTTGAATCCAAACAATCATACTCAAAACCACTAGACCAAAGCGGTTAAATCATATTTAACCGCCTCTGGGGTCCCGGTTTCAATCCCAGCGGGGGTACATATTGTATTCGGTTTGGTTGGTGGTAGGACTTATTGTAAGTCCGCCTGGCTAGCTACCACCATCTTATCTAAGTCTGACGCCATAACAACGATGTTTTCAGCATTGCTGTGTTCCGTCAGTTCGACATAAGATTGCCAGTTCCTCAGTGGCCAAGGATTCCGGGAGAGGCTCGCTTCCATCTTCAGCCTTATCAATACTTAAAATCAGGTATAATATAAATAATATAATTAATTATTAATATAATGTTGTGATCTTAATGTTTGTTTATTCTAATTAATTATGTTTGTAATTGAATTTAAATGAATTTTATTGATATTTTAATAGTACCTAATCTATAAGTAATGTGTTTATTGTGATTTTAATGATATATATTTTTTTTCTAACTAGCGGATCTTTTTGTGCTGTATTTTAATTACTTTGATTTCTGTTTTATGATAAATGTCGTGTCACCTGTAAAAGTGTATGCATCAACTGCTATGCTTTGTTGATTTTTTAGATATTGTCTGTGTTAATTCATGCACTGCTGGTGTACCTTATAAATAAATAAATAAATAAGGTATGATGAAGGCTAAGAGTATCCCCGTCTTTTACCATGTACCATGTTTCGCGTCTTATGTTGCATGTATGTTGCGTGTATGTGGGCGAAAAACTATCGAAATAGTATCGAGCATGTTATGTCAAAAAATGTAGGAAAATGTAGTTCCGTTTATGTCCGGTAGGAACGCTGCTCAATATCTCATAATATTCAATTAAAATTCATAAAGATTTTGTTAATTGTTTTGAAATAATTTAACTCAGTTTGATTAAAAAATAAATTATCTTAGAAAAAATATTTAAGCTGTATTCGTACTTAATGTGAAAAAGAGTCACATTACGGGACAATCTTTTTTTTATAAATACGTTATAATTCCTTGTATCAATGCGTTTTTTTACATTCTGGAAACAAGCTTAGTAAACTCCACAAAAACAATTTAAAAAAGTAAAAAAAACAGCAATATTGAGTTAGCAGAAACATAAATAAAAACTCGTTTTTCTCAAGACTTTTTTTTTGTGTTGTGACAGTTTTTCAGAGGATGTGCGAAATGTGTAATTAATTACAGCCTATAGTTCTATTAACGTAAACACATTTTCGCATGTATTGATTGAATAAAACAACTTTTACGGATTGAAACGCGCTTTTATTAACACTTTTGATTTTGACCTGCGTGTTATTTTACGAAAATTTTGGGTTCCTGACATTTCAACGCCTTTTAAGGGATCGCGATCACCGGATGACTTTCTTATCGTACTAATAACAGTTACTTTTTCTATAACGTTTACTTATACAATCTAATATTTGCCTTTCGGTCTTAATAAAAATGAAAGCCCACAGTTTAAATATATAGTTTGCTCATTAAACTATAGTATATTCTAATGAAGAAACTCTCATTACATCGGGTACGGTTAAGATAAGCTCGGCTTAAACTGCGTACAAAAGCCCGGTTAGGTCTTAGCTGCCAAATAAAGGGGATGTGTTTACCTACAGCCATAGAACACTGCATGGACAGAAATCCCAACTTCCTTACTAATATTCTAAATGCAGAAGTGTGTTTGTTTGTCCTTTCTTCACACATTAACTTAGAAAGAAAGAAAGAAAGAAATAGATTTATCTCAACACAGACTCGAGACACAGTGAATATACTAAATTAATTATAACGTAAATATTTAACAAAAAAGTTAAAACTTAAATTAAATAGTCCTGTTGTATGTTTGATATGTGTACATTCTCTTTTTTTTGTTTAAATTTAATTGTAATGTTAATGTTAATTGAAGTTAATTTATTATAATTCTCAATTGTCAGTTCCGATCAAATTATTTTATTTTATTTTATTATATTACATTTTGACATTTAAATTTAACCTTTTTAATAATTGTATTGCATAAATTACTATATTATTTATAATTTTAATTCTTAATTTTCAATTGTATGATTAACATGCATGTGTGCTCGTAATTCACTCTTATCAATTTTTATTTTCCATAATACTGTTTACTCAATTATTGTTTGTTCTCGTGTAGCACCTATAATTAAGATTGCATTTAGCTCGGTTCCCTTATATCGTTATATATTGTATTCATTTCAATGTAAATCTTGTTGGTGTTAAATAAATACTAGTATGGTATTTAATTTATCTGTGATTAAAAAATTTATAAAAAAAAGGTAAAAAAATAACATAAATCTTAGTGTCTCACAGCTGTGCCAAAACAGGTTTCTAATTCAGCATAATGTCAGATTTGCGAGATCTGACGCTGGTTTTTTAATTGGCACTTTGGTGTTATTGACGTGGATACCACCAAAGGATCAATCGTTCGTTATTAAATAACGACCGATCGTGAACATGTTGAAGAAAATATTGTGTATGTGTGTATGTGAAGAAAATTTTATTGTAAAAAATAGTAGATGTAGTTAAAAAAATGAGTTTATTATTAACTTAGCAATAAATAGAGTTAGTTGAAAGGTCGGAGAGTAACATAGGCTATGTTTTATCCCGATATTCAAACGGGAACGGGAACCATGCGGGTAATATCGCGGGCGGATGCTAGTGTATAGTAAGAATTTAGGACTTCAAGGAGTTCAGTCATCAGACAAGTAAAGAGATACCTGGCAGAGATAGAGACCTTTGAGACTTTTAGGAATAATACCGCAATTTGTATGGTTTGTTTCTGACTTTGTTTTTCCTTTCTTTGTGATGTACCTATATATCTCATGCAAAATACTAGTTTTTAATATTAAGTACAGGCATTAAGTCTTATTGTTTACTATCCGATCTTTAGTGCCATAAAGTGTTTTTATTAATATTGTTAGTACTAAAGACATGACATCTAGGTACTTAAAATAAAATAAAATAAAATATGCCTATATTTTTTTTTTCTACTTTTATAAATAATCAAGTAACTAGCAATGAAGAAAGACTCACTGCGTGGAGTAGATAAACTCTGCTTAAATTCTGAAACAAATAGTTTTAACACCGTACGCTAACGTATATTATTAATGCTACGAAATAAGGATGAAATTCACTTAGCATATTCTGAGGGTCTACTTGGAAAGCCGAACATAATAATCCTCCATGTTATTATTTGTGAGGAGCCTCTCACAAATAATTATAATAAATTTGTACTAAAAAGTGTTATGTTTATTTTTGATGGGATTTTACGAGTGCAAATATAGCCGGGACTAATGGCTTCCGAAGCACGGAGATGGAGATATTAAATTTGGGGGCACTCATCCATATTTCTTTATTATAGGAAATAATACAAAAACTTATAAATTCCCAAATATCCTTTCAATCGACATCACTCTTTATTAAGCAAATAGTAAATTAAATCGTGCACTTTTCTATTATTCCACACAAAAATATTTGTATGCTAGCCGAGATGGGACCCGCAAGATTTACGGCTGACCCGGACAGACCCGGACAGCGGACACCGTCCGGTCTACTCGCCGTAAGATTAATTGCCAACTCTCCCACTATTCGGACACTGCTGATTTTTAATCCCGGAGAAAATGCCGCAACGAAATTCGAATCTAAATTCAAATCGATAGTCTAGGAGATAGGGTACAATCTAAACTAAATGTGTAATTTAATATTTGTGAATAAATATTGTCTTATTTACTTTAAACGTTTAATAAAATAATCTTCTGATTATTAGTTGAAAGCAGTTTAAACTCAACAGGTACAAGAAAACGAGACACACTAAAATATACACACGCCATCAGAAAAATCGCACCTTTAAAAACTCACTTCTAAACTTAGTTAAAAACTTATTTGGAATCAAATTATGAGGGAAATTGTGTATGCCATTTGAAAGGTATAGATATAGATATAGTAACGTTATATAACCAAAATAATTCAACTTTTTTTTTTTTTATGAATGACGGGGAGACTCTTAGCCTTCATCATACTGATGTTAAGTATTGATAAGGCTGAAGATGGAAGCGAGCCTCTCCCGGAATCCTCAACCACTGAGGAGCTGGCTATCTTATTTCGAACTGCCGGAACACAACAATGCTGAAAGCATTGTTGTTATGGCGTCAGGCTTAGATAAGATGGTGGTAGCTAACTAGGCGGGCTTACAACAAGTCCTACCACCAACCAAACCGAATACAATATGTACCCCCGCTGGGAATCGAACCCGGGACACCTGGGTCTGATACCGGTAGTTGTACCACTAGACCACAGAGGCGGATATAAATTGTTTTTATTGGAATAGAAAACAAAACAATAACACTCATTAAATATTTTTTTATGTGATAAATATTAAACAAGAAAATATACGATTTTTTTTTTTTAACAACTTACTAAATACTTTTTTGAAGGTTAGATAACGAATCAACCACTATTAAACCTGTATCGACCCTTTAACACCCGCACATTGTAGCACAATTGCTCAACCAGCGGCCCTTAGAAAGCACAAGATTGGATTCTTTTTAAAATGTCACATGTGTGCGTTATTATGTTTTTCTTAATACAATGAAATGTTGTTTATTACGTTTATTTATTGTGCTTTCAAACGATGCCAATATTGGTGGTATTCGCCGTACACCCATTTGAAAAGTGTTAATAACGTTTAAGATTTTTTTTAGAAGGTGCGTTTTTTTTGAAAAGTTGAGTGTATTTCATTGTTGTGGGTACAATATGCGATGACGATGTAGTTTCACTAACAATTTCAACACTTTTAAAGCCACGATTACTCTAGTATTTATTCTTTTTATTTCACAACTTATAAATAAACAGCAAATAAATGTACAATCTATTGCAAATGCTGAAATACCACCGCATAACCTAAACTAGCATTGACATTTTTGCACTCGGTTAAAGTAAAAGGTTTTAGAAAATGAACCCTAAAAATGAGGGAAGAAATGGAGGGAAGCGAAATCTGAAAGTCAAAGACAAATACTTTTATTCTAATAGACTTTAGAAAGTGCTTTCGAATCGTCCAACATTTTTTTCTCCACCAGCCGTACAGGACATCTTTTAACTGACAAGAAGAACGTCCGCAAGAAACACATCAGCTTTGACGGAAGCAACATACTTTTTGACTAAATGTTTCCATAAATATTGGAAACATTTCGTCAAAAAGTAGGACTCTAGTAAGGACTGAAACACTGTTCACCATTAAAAAAATAAACTGTCATAGAAATAGTTAATATATTTCCAAAGAAGTGAATCCCTTGGCCTACGGTCTGGGCCGATTCATTCTGACTGTTCGAATTGATTGTGGCTTCGAAAATACACGGTCATAATTCTTTTTAGGGTTGCACTGCATTTCGAATTTAATTAACTTTTCATTGAAATTGGTTATGCAGATAGTCTTCAAACATAAGATAATAATTTAAATGTTAATTGAATGTGTTATCAGTTTTTGCCCATCGCTGTTAAAGTTCACTTTATGCTTTTTCCCATTTTTATAAAGCAGGTAAAGTTTGTTGCAATTGAATTTTACTTTTTAAATATAGCGAAAATTGCAATCTTCTAAAAAATTGTGAAGGTCTTGGAACATTCTGTTGCAAGCTACTATAGAACCAATATTTTTACCTGTATTTTTTTATTCTTATTACTCGTACGTTTCGAACCTTCTTTCTAAGTTCGGTAATTTGCAACAAAGAAGCATAACTTTGTATTTATCTTATGGTGAAGGTATCGTGACCTGCAATAGTAAACCGCTGCCTTACGGCGTCTCATCACGCACCAAATCAGTTAGTCTAACAATTTATTGGACTGATCTGTTTGTGTTTGCAAATGTCGTGACGCTACGTATTTATTCTGACCTGCGGTGCCTACCATCATCTAATAGAAACCATCATGTCTTAAGAACGTTTTGTTTTTATTGATGTTGTCACATTTTGACACACTTTACACCTTGGAGGCGATGATTGAGGAAGAAGTCGCAAAACTTCCTTCAAAAAACAAGCTTACTTTGAGAAATTCGTAGTACGAAACAGCAAGGAAAGATTGAAAAATACTGCGCTAAGAGATGGTGGTAGGCCCCCAGATTATAAGATTCTTGATAATCAGTGGTTATAAAAAGTTGATTGTGTTTTGTCATTTCATTGAAGTTAAAGCGAAAACAAGAGTAGCCATACAATTTTTTAAAAAACACTAATGCTTTACCGCCGGGCCACGGGACATTCGCCATGGAGAATATTCGCGCGGTGCGAATAGCGAAGCGTCTAGCGACTAAAACAAATGTATATAAATATATGAAGGAAACCACGCGCAGCAGCTACTGGCGAAGTGACCGGCGAAATTTACCGAGCGAACCGCGCGAGCGACTGGCGGCGCGGCGGGCGACCGAAAGAAAATCATGAATCAGTATGGCGCAAGCCACTCAAGCCACGGAGTCGGGCGGCAGACGCGGCAAATAGTATAGGGAACAAAATAATTTAGTTCTATCCGCATTAACTTTTTCTTCAATTCTGGTTGAATATAATCGAAGATTTTGACACTCTGGTATACTCGTCATTTTTTTCTGGATACATTTTGTATCTCTCGTACTTTTTGTGAAATTTTCTATCTGTACCCCGATTCTTATTCAAATCATGTACTCCACAATCTCTTTCAATTATGATGTCTTGATTGAGCCAAAAAACTATTAAGTACGTTCTAACCAAAATCGAGGTAACTCTCGGCCTATCTGGTCGCGGCGACTATCGCGGCTGCCCGTGGCCCTCAAACCATGTCGCGCGAATTTTCGCCCCGCTGCTCCAGTCGCTTCGCCGTTCGCGCGCCGATCCCCGTGGCCAGCCCGTTACCTTGAAAGTCTAGCACTTCATTCAGACTTCATTTGAATGACACAACACAAAAAACCCTCTTAGACAAAGTCGTGGATGACGTTCGATGGCTTGCAAATTACAATGCCATAATTGTATGGAGGGTTGGCGCCTTTTCGAATATCCCTGCACAACATTCAAACCTTGTTCAATCGATAGAGTAGGTATATATGTACGAACAATAGTTATTGAGACAGCACTTTTCTAAACCGTATCCATTCTGAGATAAATGCACCTGTTATTTCATATATTTAAGCTGAAAATATTTTTTTTTTAGATATTATCAACTGATACCAACGAAATATTATTATTTATACAATGTTTTAAATAATAAAAATATTTTAAATGATATTTAATTATAAATAATATATTTAATAATCACCTCATTAGGTAGCGGTAGCGAAATGCCGCCGTTCCCCGAAAAGTAATAAAATATAATTATCATATAATATACTGTAAAAATGATCGGCCATTCTTATAAGCCAGATAAAATTGCTAAAATTTTGTTATATTTAACTTAATCTAGAAAAGAATAGTGATGAATAGGTAGGCATCATAACTATTGTTGGTACATTTAAACTCTATTGATTGAACAAGGTTTGGATGGTGTGCAGGGATTTTCGAAAGGGCGCCAAAACTAGGCATTGCCCCTTTTTAAATCAAACCTATATTGTGTTATTTTAAAAATGCATATTAGTTTAAGTATAATAAGCTATTATCATTAGAGGAGAGGTTTTTTTCATAAAATTAATATTTTTCAATTTACTTTATTCATTAAAAAGACACGACTCATTAAATGAGCACTATACTCTGATTTCTAATTAGATGGACTAAAGTGACAGCTGCCGGCGCACTTTATTTTTTTTAATGTTGCCAACTGAAGAGCGAAGTGCTGTGACGCGAGTGATTTTACCGATTAAATTAAATTATTGCTCTTCAAAATGATTGTTAAGAAGTAATTACTCAAATATTATTTAAAGTAAGGACATATATTTTGCAAACTTGCGTGATAAAATTAAATACCGTGCTATGAAACCACAGATTACACAGATTACTCTTGTCGAGGACTAAGTGTCATTTGTCTCCCTCATCACGCGATTGATTGTACTTTACGAATATTTCTTACGCTCTAATCGTTGGTAGTTTTTGTTGCTTTGTTATATTTTCCCCTGTAATCTGATTTTTATATTATAATTCTCCAAACTGACATTTATTGACGTGAATACATCTTATGTTTTGACGCGCACTGTTCATTGAAATCAAACAACTTTTAGGATAACAAGCGCACTGTTTATTTATACGAGTAAAGATACGGTTAGTTCTTTTTGTAGATAAATATTACCGCTTACGGAGTTTTCTTGGCAGTCTCTTTTTTCGAAAGTCCTCCCAATGTGAGAACTGCCAGTTGAGTAATTAGTTTTTCTTTTGCTATTTATAAATAATGTGAAGAGAAACGAATCAAAATATTAAATTAATAATTGTTGCCGAAGTCAACAACTATTAACTTTTAATTAGTGAATGTAACCGTATCCGAACGCAAAAATAAAATAAACTTTTTGATGGTAGACTTATAAGTAGTCAGTCATCCCGTGATCACGGCATCTAAAAAGATGCCGAAACGTCGGGAAAAACAAAAAAACATTAAACAAACGAAATGTTAGATCTAAACTCGTGTATAGTAATTGTGCGCATTGTCCCGGTGCGTATGAAGAGAAGAAAAAACCTCTATAAACCGGTTAATTGATTCAAAACCCTTTTTATTTTGCTCTTTCTTGGACCAGGTATATCTAAGGTTAGTGTAGAGCCAAACTTTGATAAAACGCTATGTAGCTCATTAGGTTTGAAAATTAACCGGTTTTACTAGCCCTGCTTATAGATAAGCACTTTCAAATCGTCAATTTCTTTCCTCTATCAGGTTATCTTTTAACTGTCAAGAAGAAAGGCCGCAAGAAACTTATTAGCTTTAAGAGAAGCAACAACATTTACAAAGGAACTTGTTGTTTATGATAAATTTTAAATTGAAAAATATTGGAAAAAATTAACTCGGCCACAAGTGAATTCTCAGATGGGAATCGAACCCATGACCTTTGGAAATCCGGTCCAATGGTTGAACTTGTTGTTGCCAAACACAAATCTACAATCGAAAAAATTATAAGAGGAAAATATTAGCCTGATCGCCTCGCCAATAGTAGGTACATACGTATCGCAACTTTGGATTAAACGGGTTTATTTAGGTTTTTAAAGCGCTCTCTTTACAAATACGTTGGAAGCGGTTTTCGTAAAAACTTTAATCAAAATATTTATAACCGGTATGTACCCTTGGTCACTGCATCATTCGATTGATTTTCATTACAACTTTGCACAAATTTTATCAATGAAATCCGAAATAAAAAAACAAAATTAAATTAATTTGAACAATTCAGATTGTGAAAATCATTGTTCTGAAATCAATAGTAAAAAGATAACTGGGTTATATTTATTTTTCTTAATTAAGTAGCTTCTTATCAAGATAACACAGTTCGAGTGTTTTGCATTTACGAATGTTAGAAATTGAACATATAATTGAACTTCAATTGGGTAAGAGTACAACACTATTTTTTGTTTTCCGTAAAGTGGTATCATTACTAATGTCACTTTAGTCCATCTAATTAAAAATCAGAGTATAAACGATTTATTTTTAAACTTGTAGCAAAAGTTTGGTTGAAAATAGATCAGCCTTTAATTTCGTCGTTGTGTCTGGAAACTTTGAGGGTTGTTTGTACGAGTAGAACTATGGATTTATGTTACTTTAACACAAATTACACAAATGAATAATTGAAACAACTATTCATTATGTGCGACGAGCGTTTCGAATTATAACTATAATACACTATGTGTATATATAACTATGTATGTAACAAATACTTACTCGTAGTAACTCACTCACTCACTCACTCCACCTGTGGACGTCCACTGCTGGGCATAGGCCTCTCCTAGCTCACGCCTATTGTGGCGTTCAAAGGAGGTTATTAGCCTACTGCTACCACGCTGGCCAGACGGGTTGGTAGAGGGTTTGTTTCAAGTGTTCCTTCTCTCGCACAGGTGTTCAATGCGTCTAGCCTCTTAGTCTACTCTTACGACATCCCAGGCATGTAAGGGAGACGTAACACTTGTATTCTTAGGCCGTCACCACACGGCACAGTAACTATGTGTAAACATTTAAAGTGTCTAGGGATCAAGTACTTTTTTAAACTATAAAAAAAATTTCAATTATTATTTACCACCAGTTTTTCAGAGTGGTTTTTTACTTTAATTCTTTCTTCAGTCAAGTAGTAAAATTTACAAAAATGAATCACTATTGATCCAAAAAGTTAAAATGATAATCCCCAGTAACCGCGATACGATTAAACGAACTTAACCCATAAGCAATTTCAATGTGTGTATTATCATTTAAAGTGCGGAACATTTCCATCCGTGACTACGACTTCTGGAAAGATATCGAAACGTCGGGAATCCCAAAAATCCATTAAAATAACACGAAATCCAAAAGTTATTTGCGTTAACGGTGAAATATATAGCGCATATCTAAATACGTAACAGACTTTTTATTATAAACAATATTTTCGTTATATATTTTGTTTAAAAATGTACGAATATTATTCGGTAACAACAATCTACATATTTGCAAATACCGTTGCTTCTGCTATAGCTGTTAAGTTTCTTGCTATCATTCTTCTTGTCAGTTAAATGATTTCAGTCGGTAGGGAAAAAATAGACAACTACAAAATGTTTAGTAATAAGTTCGTTTGCATAAATCTTCTAATAACCTTTTAAATATTCGCACAATATACGCCCGCACGCAGTCTTATATTATACTTGTACCTCTAAAAATGCAACTCCACTTGTGTTTATTCTTTAAACTCAATTGCAATGTACGATGTGGAAGAGCGAGGTCTCTTGGCACAAGTATATTATTACTTAAAAGGAGATCTCAGTTTAATATGTTTTGTAAAAAAAATATGTTACTGAATAATTTTTTTTTATTTAATTTAATTTTCTATTTATATAGAAATTGTAAATAAATTTTTGAAGTGCGTAGGTTTGTAAAAACTTGTCTTTGTATTTATTTTTCATAGAAAGAGATGCATTACTTCGTTTATCATGTACTAGCTTCCGCCCGCGGTTTCACGCGCATGGTTCCCGTTCCTGTGGAAATTTTAGGATAAAAGTAGCATATGTTGCGTTCCGTCCTTTGAACTAACTCTGTGCCAAAAATCAAGTCGATTGGTTGCTTAGTTAGAGCGTGCAGGAAGGACGAACAAACACACTTTCGCATTTATAATATTATTTAGGATCAGGATTATTCATAATCATCAGTGGACGTCCACTGCTGAACATAGGCCTCTTCTACGCCTATTGTGGCGTTCATAGGAGGCTATTAGCCTACTGCTACCACGCTGGCCAGATGGGTTGGTAGAGGGGTTGTTTCAAGTTTTCCATCTGCGTCGAGCCTCTTAGTCGACTCTTACGACATCCCAGGCATGTAAGGGAGTGGTGACACTTGTAGGTATTATTAGGCCGTCACCACACACCACACGGCACTCAGGATTATTATATGTTAGGATTTCCTTAACTATGACGATGATGTACACTTAATTACCGAGTTTATTAATCTGAGTGTTACATGTAGGATGTTCCGAGAAATTCCTTTAAAAGCAAATTACGGGATAGCCGCAGCACATACTGGAATTAATTTGTGGCCCAGGAAACGCTAGTGAGGGTTTTAGTGAATGTGAGTTAAGAGCTGAGTAATGGCACAGTTAACTGCGAAATGCTATCTATTGATATTTTAAGATTTTAGAGACTAAACTTTTCAGGACTTTATTGGTGTTAGTACAAATTATGGTCTAAAACTAGACCATTTCAAAACTGATGCTGTCTCTGTAATGGAAGTGAGTTTTGAAAATCAGTTTTAAACCAAGTCTAACTTAAGACCATGCTTTGTTTAACGCCATATATCTTTAAAGAAGCTCGGTGGCGTAGTGGTTACTGCGTTTGCCCTGCAATTGTGGTTGGGGACGAACAACAATTAACAATCTTGAGCTCCTCCGTGCGTCAGAAAGGCATTAAGCCATGGTATCGGCTGCATTTGCGGTCGTTATTACTCCTCAATCCTCTTTGGCACAGTAGATACCTATAAGCGTTTGGATCATTGGTCTATTCTCAGTTTTTCTTTTCTTTATTCTTTTTTTTTATTCATGACGGGGATACTCTTAGCCTTCACCATACCTGATGTTAAGTATTGATAAGGCTGAAGATGTAAGCGAGCCTCTCCCGGAATCCTCAACCACTGAGGAACTGACTATCTTATCTCTAACTGCTGGAACACGACAATGCTGAAAACATTGTTGTTATGGCGTCAGACTTAGATAAGATGGTAGTAGCTAGCCAGGCGGACTCACAACAAGTCCTATCACCAACCAAACCTAATACAATATGTACCCCCACTCGGAATCGAACCCGGGACCCCTGGGTCTGATACCGGTGGTTGTACCACTAGACTAGGATTTTTTTACAGATTTTATCAGACATTACATGACTGATGATGATGAGTCACACCGATTGTATGAAGTTATTCCTTAGATAGATGAAAACTATATCGTGTTTCATACTACTGCTGTCTATACTATGGCAGCAATGACCAGCATTATTGGAGATCTGACGGAGGTACGATCGCCTGTATGATGTTGTCGGATACGCGTGTGAGCGGATAGCGCTCACTAATGCAGTCTCATCGTGAAATTGGTCTGCTGAAAACTTTTACACCATGCCCCTCAATTCACGTTGTGACATAATAAAAAACGACAGTTCATTCAATGTTACGCTGGGCTCGACAACACTCTTGAGGGTGTAGAAAAGAGGCGACATAAATTGGCCATGAAATTTTGTCAATTATAGCTGAAAATAGAAAGTTATCAGATGGACTGTTCCCACTTTCCTCGGAAATAGTCACTTATTTTGTCGCTTAGGTATTATTTTGGATATATTTGTTGATGTCGGTAGTTGCCTCTGAATTTTGTGGGGCAAACACGACCAAAAGTATTGCGACAGTATTCGAAGTGCCACATCAATAAATTTATAGGGAAATTTAGATCTGTTACGTCCGATGGAAACGTTTAACGTGGCTAGGTATAGCCATAGATATTGCATTAGCCTTAAATACACGTTTTATACTATTCTGAGTATTTAATCTGAATAATTATTTTTCCATGCCAAAACCTAAAATATTTTTGTAATGATGACAACGGCGTCCTTTTCAGTAAATACGTGACGGACATTACAGAAACGATTTGACAAGGGAACTTTAATAAATATTCGGCGCTTTAAATAAATTGTGGCCGTCAGTTATCAATAAAAGGCAACTTTATTCGATAAAACCCGCCACGATCGCGATAGAGCGTGATGTTGCGACACAAAGGCTGTGACGTCTACGAAACATGTGACGGAAATTTGCAAATTATGGAATATTTTCGGTATTTATTTTCCTTTCTGATACACACACAAGCAAGTTGTTTCTATGTGATAAATATTAAACAAGAAAATATCATAGAAAAAAAGCAACTAGTATCATGTCGCACTGACGGGATTCGAACCCGCATCCTTGGGAATCCGGCCCAATGCACTAACCAATTATGCTACAGAGACCTATGAGGACACGTAGAATTTTTCTAGTATATTCACCGTTCTACGGTGTTGGCCACAGTCGTTTCATCAATGAGAGAAATATCCTCGCATTCGAAAGAAACATCTTTACAAATGTTTGACTATCAATTAAGTTGAAACAGCCATCAAATTATAACTGTTTTATTTTGCATTTTACAATGCTATTTCTATGCAATAAATATTAAACAAAAAATATAATAGAAAAAAGCAACTAGTATCATGTCGCACTGACGGGATTCGAACCCGCATCCTTGGGAATTTGGCCCAATACACAAACCAATAATGCTACAGAGACCTATGAGGACACGTCGAATTTTTCTAGATATTCACCTTTCTACGGTGTTGGCCACAGTCGTTTAGATGAAACGACGAATGAGAGAAATATCCTCGCATTCGAAAGAAACATCTTTACAAATGTTTTACTATCGAAAAAGTTGTTTCTGTAAAAATAAATGGTGATTTTTCATTACCATTTTAAAAGTTGTTTCTATTAGATAATGTGTCGTAAAAAGCCATGGGCCCAAGATCCAAGCCAAGTAGGTAGTCACTTCGCAAATATTTTCTTCATTATTAAGGTGATAATAAAGCGTTAAGCAATAACGCTATAAATAATCACGACAAAAAACATAACACACGACAAAAAACATAATTTCAATTAAAACTTTACAATATTCGAATTAAATTCAGTCTCTGGAGAGCGTAGTGTTCGCTGCAATGAGAATATTGTCAACAAGCAGCAATTTGCTGCGTGGGTCCATACAAGTCGCCAGGGAAATCTGGAGCCGGATCAAACAGTAGATGTGTTAATGATAATACGAGCACTTGCCACGTATTAACTTTGGTAGCTATAGAAACGGCGACGTATGTCCCAATTTACTCTTTCAGCATTACTGTGGGGACATAGAACATTCATATTTACGAGTGAGCTTACAAAGGACCTGGGGCTTACTCCAAAGTACCTAACATCGTTTCGCAACGAAACGATATCTCAATTGTCATCGTCTCTAAGCCGCCTATCAACACAGCTCATACCGCCAGCTCCTTTTTACCATCGGGAATCCAGACGTACTGCATGCTATCATCCCTACCTGGTTGATATACCTCGTCTGCGTACGAAGCGCTTTTCCTCATCTTTTATTATGCGCACAGCCAGTGAGTGGAATTACCTGCCTGCGTCTGTATTCCCGGGTGTCTACAACCCTGGTATATTTAAAGCTCGAGTGAATAGGCTTTTTCTAGGCAAGCTCGTTCCATCTTAGACGTCTTCTTAATCTAACGATTCAGAATTAGGCCAAGAGTAAGCCTATTTAATGTAAAAAAAAAACACGCGATAACGATGAAACTATGCCCTTTTTGGCTCATCGAGGACATGCGTCACAATCAACAGCGCACGTGAGGCATGCCTTTGATGCATGCGCTATATGATAGTTGAAAAAAAGAATACTAACTATTAGGAGAGCGTGGGTTACAGTGGATAGCGGTTCAAGGTGGATAAACGTTTATAGTTTCTAATTTATGCCACAAAAATGCTTGAGAATCCATGTCATTGGAGTTCTGGCATCCCTCACGCGTCAGAGCCAGTCGCCATCTCAGTTGAACAGCGGAAGGTCGAGGCATGACACAACGATGAACAAGTAACCCAAACATGTGACTTTTGTATGTTCTTTGTGAAACGTCGTGCCTTTTTGCATTTTATGAATTTTCTAAGTTTTTATAGTTAGTCATGATCTTAAATTATTGTAGATTGTATTTATCGCTTTTGTCTGTTTATAAATTACTGTCTACATTTTTTAGGATTTTTCAAATAAAATTTATATCAGTGGGTTACAGTGGATCAGTGCATCGAGATTCACTGTTCCCCGTAAATATTTAATACTCATTTTATTGAAGGAGAAGTCAACATTATTTACAAGTCGTTTAGAGTTCTGTAGATTACCAAAAGCTTGACCCCGAAAACGTTGAAGAGCAGAAAAAATATAAACCATGATTCCCCGAATAAGAATGAAATCAAGCAAAAACAAAGGTCTGAAGAAGAAAATAAACAGTAGTAAAGGGAGAAGTCTGCAAAGACTACAAAAAGGAAATACCTAAAAAAACAATGATCATAAAATTGGAACAAACAATATTTGTGGAAATAGAGTAGGACCCTATGCGGTTATTCATATAGATAGACATAGATAGACCCTGGAACTGAAAATTTCCATTTCCTTCAAATCAAACAATTCCATAAGACGACAATTTTTACTAGTCGAGTTTGAGGTGAAGGAAAAGTTATTAGAGGAAATTGTGACTTCAATGTCACTTGAAGTCACAATTTCCTTTAACGACTGGTTAAAGGTCCATACTAACGACATGCCAATAAAACCAACCCCTAAAATTATGCTTTTCTTTAAACTTTTATAAGTTACCTTACATACCATATTTTTTCAATCTGTATACTCTCTTTGATTTATACATATTTTAACCACGTTCAGATACTAAAATAAAATAAAAAAAACTAACATCAACAGTATAATAGTTAAAAAAAAAATAATAATATATATACATATATAAGGCAAAATGGAATTTAATAATAAAATTTTAAGGGGTGGTCAGGTCAAGTGTTTGCAATCTAAGAAAAATAATAAAAAAATCTAAAAAAATCTTTTTCTCCTAATAAAAAAATAAATTACGAGTTCGTAATTTACCTACTAGTTAATATTTTAAGTGTATTTTATTCATTATCAAACTTAATTAAACCTTGAATAATGAAAAAAAAACATTAAATAAACTATTTAAAAACAGCTGATATTAAGCTACACTGCGCTGCGCGGCGCGGCGCGGCCCGCCGCGGCGCCCGGCCGTCGACCCGGCCAGTCAGCTGAGAGCCATAAGTACCTACCTACTATGCAGCAAAGCTACCGCCTGGGCTGAGACCTAATTATTTTCTTTTCACAACTAATTTGAACGATTCGTTTCTAACGTACAGTTAAGGCAAACAATCAATCGCAAGATCCAGACAAGGCCACATTGTAGTGACAAACAACACATGTTATGAGCATTGAGGTGAGTATTATGCTGTGATGAGTCTTATTTAAGCTGTGACGTGACTTTATTATTCAAACTTCCCTATTAAAACAAAATCAAGTTTCAAATAAGTTTTGGTTAATAAATAGGTGTAGGTAAGTATAAGTAGGTAAGTAGTACTTACATGGCGTCGAACAGCAATCCAGTTTACTTAATAGTTACATTCACTTACTTAATAGTTAGTTCCATTCAGATGATATCATCTGCATATTCTGCATACAAAAAAGGGATACATTATCCTGTGTCGCTGTCGACCACATTCACTCATACATCACAACACTCCTTAATTAACCTTATTGCACTGATTGATGGGTTACACACTAATTTGTTGTTACACTCACTGAGACACTGTCTGGTTAGTACTTTTCTCACGTTTGCTTGTTTATTAGTACACATTTTGCCGATCGATATCGTAAACGAAAATGCAGCCCGCACGCGGCACGCAACTGCACGTCTGCACACCACAATCATCTTCGAGTCACTAACTTTTTTGATTGACCGCCGAGCGACGCGGACTGTGCCGAAAAGCGATAGGCAGCGTTTGGCGGCCGTGGCGGCATCGTTTGTCGGCGATGACAGTGGCGGTAGATCAATGAAACCGCATGCAATATGAATCATCAATAGAAAAGCCGCTATTTTAGAGCTGCCTCTTTGCCTATTGATTTTAACTTTTATGTAGCAAGTAAACTTCTTATCTATCTATTGTAAATTATTACGGTAGTCAATTTGGGTGTGTAAATTCTGTAATGCTAGTTTCATTATTCTGTAGAAAGATTCATAAAAAAAAATTAATTATTTTTCCTAAAGCAGGCCATACTTGCGTGTATGGCCTGCTTATGTCTTAATTTGGAAGTAGACGATGGCTAAGATAATTAAAGGCTTGCATAAAATCACTTTGTAATTGTGAAAGAATTTGTAATAAACTTAATTACTTATACAAGTTTTAACGTATCACGCACGACGAAAGCCTCTATGTGTGATATATCATATCAATATTATCAATAAGTTAGCTATATCCCCAGTAAGAGATAAGGCCTACTAGAGTAAGATGTTGCCCAGATATTTATGTGATCAGACTAAACAAAAAGTTGCGAAGCAATGCAAACCAAGATAATATTATGTGCCTGAAAAAATAATTAATGTTTTATGATTTTGCATTTTTTCATTGCTATTTTTATACTTATGGTAAATTTTAAATAGAAAAATATTGGAAAATATTAACTCGGACACAAATTAATATTTTTTTCTTTTTTTCTCGTGTCCCACCCCTAATAATCACGTGAAATTTCGCGCTTTACTTTGATTTGATATTTTCTTTAGTTAGTCTCCTTGTGCATTCTGTGCTATCAGGTCGCGACGCGCGTTAGTAAAAATGCCTAGGAGGTATACTAGTCGAGAGTACCTTGAAATGGTATTTTGTTACCGTGAAAGTAGCGAAGTGTTAAGCAGTGCTGCGCGGCTTTACGAGGAGAGGTTCGGAGTGCGCCTCAGTCACCGCACCATACTGAATGCCGTGTACCGTTTCCGAGAACATGGCCGTTTGGATCCACCACCGCCAGTTGATGCTGGTAGACCAAGAGTGGTGTCAGCTGAAGTGGAAGAACGGATCGTGGAATTCTTCGAAGAGCACGAAACGGCCAGTACTCGAGATGCTGCCAGAATTTTCGGAGTAAGCCAGTACTACGCGTGGCGAACTCTTCACGACGAGGACACTTTCCATCCCTACCACTACACGCGAGTTCAGGAATTGATGACTCCTGATTACTCGACTCGAGTAGAGTTTTGTCGGTGGCTTCGTCAGGAGCGTTGTTGAACATAAAAGTAGAATACTTTTATGTTCAACAACGCTCCTGACGTATCTATGTCCTTTAACCAATTAACAACTGTCCGTATACATAATTATTATTACATTACTTTGTCAGTCCAAAGCCTGTTAAGTGTGATGGAAAGCTTATCGCCTTTTGCTGTACGCATATTATTATTAAGTAAACTGGATTGCTGTTCGACGCCATGTAAGTACTACTTACCTACTTATACTTACCTACACCTATTTATTAACCAAAACTTATTTGAAACTTGATTTTGTTTTAATAGGGAAGTTTGAATAATAAAGTCACGTCACAGCTTAAATAAGACTCATCACAGCATAATACTCACCTCAACGCTCATAACATGTGTTGTTTGTCACTACAATGTGGCCTTGTCTGGATCTTGCAATTGATTGTTTGCCTTAAGTGTACCTTAGAAACGAATCGTTCAAATTAGTTGTGAAAAGAAAATAATTAGGTCTCAGCCCAGGCGGTAGCTTTGCTGCATAGTAGGTAGGTACTTATGGCTCTCAGCTGACTGGCCGGGATGACGGCCGGCGCCGCGGCGGGCCGCGCCGCGCCGCGCAGCGTAGTGTAGCTTAATATCAGCTGTTTTTAAATAGTTTATAAGGTTTTTTTTTCATTATTCAAGGTTTAATTAAGTTTGATAATGAATAAAATACACTTAAAATATTAACTAGTAGGTAAATTACGAACCCGTTATTTATTTTTTTATTAGGAGAAAAAGATTTTTTTAGATTTTTTTATTATTTTTCTTAGATTGCAAACACTTGACCTGACCACCCCTTAAAATTTTATTATTAAATTCCATTTCGCCTTATATATGTATTCTTTTAATCGGTTAAATGGTCATTATCCAGTATACCCCATACGATGCATTGTCACCCAACACCAATATCCACAGTTACTCATTATTAAAATTTATTTATTTATTATTATTACAAACACTTAAATTAGGACAATTAATTGGTTTTCATGTCTCATATTCTGAAAGTAACTCATAACTTGCCTAAAATGCGGGTTGAAAGTGATATGTGGCAGCCCTAGGCTGTAATAAATTTGAAAAAAGAATAGGTGGTGTCATGTCAAATCGATATCTGTAATCTCTTTGGACTTTTATTTACCAAAGGTATGTAGGCAAAGGCACAGAAGCCTATACAGCTTATTTTGCTACATTATAAAATTATTAAAATCGTAGAAACTTACAAAAATTTTTTTAGAATATTCTGTTTGTTTTTACTTTCCTCATATTCAAAATGAAAAGTAGAGTGTTTACTTCGGGTGTATGGACCCATAACAGTCTCGAACTATCGGCGCCCTCACTTCGTTCGGGCGCCAAAACACTCGACTGTTATGGGTGTCATACAGCCCTTGGTAAACAATCTACTATTTCTTACCTCTACAGTGCTATATAAACCATTTTAGGTTTTACCAAGCACCGGTAACCATCCAAGTTAGCTCGAGATATATAAAAAAGAAAAGTATAAACTTGTTTAACTTATGAATATCTGTCTAACACATTTTGAAATACTTACTATACTTTTTTATTCTACTACCTCTCATATTGGCTCGATCACGAATATGTTAGTTACGAACTACAAGTGGGTACACACGGGCGTATCCTCTGCCAGATAATATATTATATTACAAGAGTATGTTTTTTAATTTTAAACTTGATTGTTTTTTTTAAATAATTTAATAAATTCATGGTGCACAGTGGATAGTTTGCCATTTTCTGGAAAAACTGATTTATTAAAATAAAACAACTTTTGCGGAAATTTAGTGCGATTTATTTACCCGAAATATATATTTGGTAATATATTTTTTCGGTTTATTTGAGGTTTTTTGGTTTCCCGACGTTTCGGCACCTTTTCAGTTATGAGTGCGCGAAGAAATTTAAGATGTGCTTTCTGATTTATTATATAAAAATAGTTTCTAAAACTTTCCTATAAATTATTACTTATTAATGGAATTCCCATTACGCTTTTAACAAAAGTAAATATTTCATTGTTGTGCGACCGGTCTTTTGATGTCGTCATCGTCATCAGCCATTTTTAATGTCCCCCACTGCTGGGGCACTGGCCTTCCTTATGGATGGATAAGGAGAACGGGCCATAACCCGCCAATCCGCATTGGGCCCGCGTGGTGGGCCACGCGGGCCCAATGCTGATTGGCGTGTTTTAACGGCTGCAAATGCAGCCGGGACCAACGGCTTAACGTGCCTTTCGAAGCACAGAGGAGCTCGAAATAGTAAATTTTTGGTCACCCATCCCGTGACCGACCGTTGCGAAAGTTGCTTAACCTCAACAATCGCAGGCCGAGCGCGCGAACTACTGCGCCACGGGATCCTCACTGGACTCCTCACGGGTCTTTTGATGTTTATGAATTAAAATTATCGTGACAAAGTCTTAATTTCTCCCTCGACATTTCCAGTACACACTTAGTTTAAAAGCTGTACATTACCCCGGTATAAAATACGCCGGCAACATTAATCCAATCTGGACCGGGCCTGAGCAAATCGAATTCTCTCACGCCTCCTACATCGCTCTCCGTCACTGGAACGCAAAATTGAATCCGATATTTGTACCAGATACTATCGATAAGAAAAAAGGTTTGTTGTAAATAAGTGGAACTTAATTTTTCGTGTAATTCTTAATTTTTTTTTATGAACGACGGGGAGTCTTTTAGCCTTCATCATAACTGATGTTAAGTATTGATAAGGCTGAAGATGGAAGCGAGCCTCTTCCGGAATCCTCAATCACTGAGGAACTGGCTATCTTATCTGTAACTGCCGGAACACAACAATGCTGAAAACATTGTGGGGGTCAGACTTAGTTATGACACGGTGTTAGCTAGCCAGGCGGACTTACAACAAGTCCTACCACCAACCAAACCGAATGCAATATGTACCCCGCTGGGAAACGAACCCAGGACCACTAGACCACAGAGGCGGTTAAGTAATCATCTATCACGAGCCCACCGATGACCTCACACACGGAAATATTTAAAGTGTTTAATTTTCCTATAACTGACGAGGTAAACCTATTTGATTCAAGAATGTATATGTATTTGGAAACAAGTTGCTTTGCCAGAGTTACTGTCCATTACTAACATATTTTGTATCGATCAAATCATTTAACGTGGTGGTATAAATTATAAACGACAGCTAAGAGTCAATAAATAGGCTTTAACATGTTGCCCTGTGGGTTGTGTTAGATTATAAGATTTTGAACTTTAGGTAACAAAATTTGCCGTAATTCCAAGATTATACTTAGAATACCGATTTCGAGGAGTATTTTGAAGAGGTTTTCAATGAGGCTTCGTTAAGTCGAGGACGAGTAAGTTTTGGAGGAACGACTTAGAATGTGGGTGTTAGATCCGAAAAAATACAAATAAAATTGCCAGAAATCGACAGCTACGCCATCAGTTAGGAAGTCTTATGGGTGGTTCTTTTTCTCCCTGCTTATTAGATGTTACAGAGAACAAAAAATATCAGTGTAATGTCATCAGTATGTGTTAGTATCACGAATTAACAAATCATTATAATTATCTTAAGACACTGTCCGAGAGTTGATCAGCCATTGTTATATTCGCAGTTCACACTGCTGGAGTGAAAAAGTCTTCCTTATTTTCTTCTTATTATTATTCTTTCCATCCATCATCCATCCATCATCAGCCTGTGGACGTCCACTGCTGGACATAAGCCTCTCCTAGCTCACGCCTATTGTGGCGTTCATAGGAGGCTATTAGCCTACTGCTACCACGCTGGCCAGACGGGTTGGTAGAGGGTTTGTTTCAAGTTATCCTTCTCTCGCACAGGTGTTCAATGCGTCGAGCCTCTTAGTCGACTCTTACGACATCCCAGGCATGTAAGGGAGTGGAGTGACACTTTGTATTCTTAGGCCGTCACCACACGGCACATTTTTTTCCATGTGGATATATAAAAGGAATGGGAGCCCATCACGGGGGAGGGCCAATGTAGAAGGTGTTGATGATTGTTGACACAGCCGGGACCAACACGTCTTCTGAAGGACAGAGGAGCTAGAGATAATACATTCTTGGTCACCCATGCCGTGGCTAACCATTCCGAAAGAAGATGTTAACCTCTGCGCCACTTAGCTCTCCCATGCTCACGGCGGTGCTTGACAGACTGATCGTATTCGATTACTTTCGTCAAGCAACGTTCGGTTCGGTCAGGTGACCGTAATGTGTCGTCACAACTGAGCGCTTCCGTCCTTTAGAGGACACGTTAAACCGTTGGTCCCGGCTATTGTCATCTGATAACAGTCGTTAGGCCAAGTCAGAGGAGTCAGAGGACCAGGCGCTCTATTTTTGATTCAAACGTCGCGCGTCGAGCGTTTCTTTTCTACTGATTTTCCTTCGACATACGCATTTCCATATTTTTGAATCGCTCCACCGCAACAAGTGCCCTCACCCACTCTTTGCAGTCGAGCGAAACAAGCGTGCGACGCGTGACTTAAGTCGCATGCGTGTGAATTAAGTCATACGAGCGATTCAAAAATAGAGCTCCAGACGTGGCCACGAGCTTTCCTTCGGCCGAATAGTTACTAAAACTATGTCAAAACTATGTAAAGCTTCCATTAGATGTTTCAGTCTAAACAACACCTCTCGAATGTCTTCAAGATAAACAAGAGGTACAGATTCATTCAATTAGCGTTGCCTAGCATACGCTGCGGGCTATTAATTTGTTCCGGTAGAGTTTCCAGTATCGGAAACCGGTTTGAAAATAATTGTTACTTTGAACTTCATGGAAATAAACATTTTTGTATTTTTATGTTACAAATTTTTATAGTTTTTGGAAATAAATTGTTTTACTGTCAATAACCTGAGAACAAAACAGGTGACCAATATGTTTGGCAACCGAGGAACTCGAGGCGGTATGTTTTTGGTCATCCATACAATTACCACCGTACCGAGAGTTGCTTGAACATTAAAATCGTACCTACGTAGTTGTCCCTTCTGTTATGAGCCTTGGGTGAAATAAGTAGTAAAATATTTGAAAAAAAACGACTCGGCCACAAGTTATTTGGGTATCCGGTCCACTGCTCTAACCACTGAGCCACCGAGCCTTCCATAAATATGAAAATACCAAAAAAACTAAAAAACATGGACTAAATATGATTTAAAAAAGAGACAATATAAAATTTTTAACCAACTTCCAAAAAGGAGGAGTTCCCAGGAGGGTTCTCAATTCGATTGGTATGTTTTTGGTTTATATTTATATTATATTATATTATATTTTTTAAGTATATACACCGATTACGCCGAGATTTCTGATCCAATTTACGTGATTTTTTTTTCGTTCGAGGTGGCATTCGGTCCCATAGAAATTAGATTTAGTTTGGCTTAGTAGTTTTAATTTTATCGGCACTTTTATTACTAACTTGGACGATGTAATTTTCACGATACTTTGTTTAAAATGTACATGAACCCTAATTTAATCTAGAAAAATGGTAAGTTTACAAAACAACCTTTTACAGAAAATAAAAAATAAAAAAAACATTGCGTTAAAAAACCGACTTTAAAACTAACAACCAAAATAAGCCTTTTGGAGTCGGTGCCAGCCAAGGCATTTTACTTTGAGCTTTTCTACTTTTTATTTTCCTTGCCTTGGCTGGCACCGACTCCAAATGGCTTATTATTTTTTTCCTTTTTATGGACACCGTCTCCTCTAGCAAGTGTGAGCGAATGAGACTGTTGAATGGATGTATGGGACTATGAGTGTTAAGTGACCGGGTAAGTAAAATAGGGATGTGTGATGTGCGTAAAAACCTAAACCTCCTTACAGATCCTTAGAGTCAAAGTCCAAATATTTTTATTCGAATGGACTTATAGATAAGTGCTTTTGAATCGTTCAATTTTTTCCCTATCAGCCATCCAGGACATATTTTAACTGACAAGAAGAACGGCCGCAAGAAACTTTTCAGCTTTAACAGAAACAACAACATTTACAAAGAAGCATGTTGTTGCCAAAAGATGGCGATGATGCTAATTGTCTCTTAAAATAACTAAGTAGATAGAAATATCTAGCTTTGGTCAAATAATAATTATTTATGTGATAATGTTTAAACAAGTAAATATACTAGAAAAAAGCAACTTGTCTCATGTTGCCCTGACGGGACTCAAACCCATCCAATCCATCAAAGCATCCTTTGGAATCCGGCCCAATGCACTGACCAATTATGCTACAGAGACATAAGAGAACAGGTTGGAATTCTCTAGTGTATTCACTTTTTCTAGGGTGTTGGCCACCGTTGTTTCATCAATGACACAAAAATATCCTCGCAATCGAAAGAAAAATCTTTACAGATGTTTGACTATCGATTAAGATGAAACAGCCATCTAATTATAACTTTTTAATGTTTCATTTGATAATGCTATTTTTATACGATAATGTTTAAACGTAATATAATTTGCAGCTCCTGGCTATGACATGCTATTGTACTTAATGATAAGTTTAAACTACATCTATAATTATTTTCTTCCTGACTAAAACTTTTACTATAAAGAAATGAAAACATCACAACTTTCCTTACATTTAAATTACATAATGAGTCACAAAAGGAAATTAATTGGCTTTTGTTTACCTGACCCCTATTGCCAACCAAATTATCAAATTGGTGTTGTCACTGGTTGATTTATTTAACAATTATTTTCTTTATATCCTTTAAACTTGACCCAGGCATAAAATAATAATAATAATATTTTCCTGGATCAATTGACCAAGATTCTTTAACATCTCATCACAGAACATAACTGTATTTGAACAAGCATTTTTATTGATTAAGAGGAGGATAATTATTATTTATTTTCCTTTTATAACATTCAAGGAGTTCTGGATAGGGTAGTAAGTGCTTCTGAGCCGTCAGGCTAGAAGGCTAATTTTGTCTGCCAATTATATTTTGTTTTAAACAATCACATTTTTTTTCCTAAGGACTCAAACCTGTCTGTGTTAAATTACATAGGTCAATTATGTCATTTTTCAGCTATCATTTGATAATTATGTTGCTTTCGAGAAAATTCACTCAAGTTGTTATACAATGGGAAGAAAATTGTAAATTGTCTATTTTTGTTCCTAATACATTGCTAATATTTTCACATTCTTTAGTTTTAATACTTGCTTTATTACTTATTAAATTTAGTTATCCAAAAACGACTACGTTCTTTCTTAAGCATTGAGTATTTACTATAATAATTTTAATTTAATTCTAATTCTATTATTTTTTCAGTTTTCTAATGCTTTTAAACTGACAGTTACTTACATTTACAACTATATTATGATCATAATTGTGACTATCCAAATAAGATATTTCATTTCCTATAGAATTACAATGCAGTAGCTCACTGAATAAGCTTTGAACTATCAAAGCTTATTCAGTGAGCTACTGCAAATAAAAATATCAATGAGGAAAGGCACTAGCCTTTCCTCATTGATATTTTTATTTGCAATACCAAGCCTATCACGTACTGATTAGTAAATACAGCGGACAACGATTACTCTACCCCCATATCCTTTGAATAGGGCATGTTCCGATATAAAAAGCTCATCATACACGAAATTATTCGAGTCACGCGTCTGCATAATGTAAAAGGGTCATTGTTGGTCCAAACAATCGACACATAGACTCACGTCGCTTTTGTATTATTTGCATGCACAAGTTCGCAGAAATTATTATCTCAATGGACCACCCCTTTGTTAAAGCCTTTGAAAGAGTTTTGAAGTCAAATGAGGTTTGTTCGTGCAGGTTTTAAGTTTAAATGGAAACTTTGGTAATTATCAGAGACATTTGCTGACGAGAGTTCGAGTTTCGAATCTCTTTTAAATAAATATAATAAATACATTTGAAACTTCATTATACATACGTATAGCTTTAGCTGCGTTGCCTCTTTTATCTGTAACTAGCTTGCGCCCGCGGTTTCACTGTGTGGTTCCCTTTCCCGTGGGAATATCGGGATGAAAAGTAGCCTATAAACCAAGTCGATTGGTTGCTTAGTTAGGGCGTGAAGGAAGGACGAACAAACACACTTTCGTATTTATAATATTAGTTAGGAGTAGGATTGGCATCGTAAATTGCTTGCCAAAGCTGTCGAATCCTGTAAGGCAATAGTAAAAAAGTAACATGATGAGATGTTCCGTTGATTATGACGTAGACGATTATGTTTTGACATAATGTTTGCTGCGGTTAAGTTACTTTCGCTATGGTCGTTCATAGGATGGGTGTCTAAAAATTCTCTATCTCAAACTTCATCGTTCTTTGACAGACACGTTTTCTATTTTGTAATAATATCGACATTTTATAGCGCACAATCTGATGTCAGTCTGATACACTTATTAAACAGTTCCAAAAAATCAATTAATACATATAAACGATAAAGATTGTGAATGAAAAACACCCTATTTGTGACAATGTTGTTTCATTACAAACAATACTAAACCAGCAAAATAGCTTTACATAAAAACCTATATATTTCCAAGAATCCCGTCAAGATCTCACATCTAGGCGAAAACCAAATTGCTACCCTAACTAGATTGTGTTGCAGCGCTGTGCAAATAGCTCCAATCTGGTAATCCCGCCGGCGGGCACTGAACACGCGACACCGATTGCACTCGAGATGCGACGATCGCGCTTGTGAGGATGGAATTGCCCAGATGAAAGATACATCTGTGGATTGTTCCAGATGAAACGTACTGATGAAACATACTGAGAGTTAGAAGATGTTATTTGGCTAAAAACCCTAAACGAATCACACTTACGCCCATATTCTAAGTCGTTCCTCCAAAACTTTTTACACTCCACTCAACCTCGTCGTGGGTAAAAATGGTAGTGTGCGCTAGGCCTAACACGGAGTGGCGACGTACTCTTTGGCTCCTCCAGGTCCTTACGGAGTTATGACTTAGATTACCGATTTCGAGGAGTATTTCGAAGAGGTTTTCAATGAGGTTTCGTTAAGTCGAGGACGAGTACGTTTTGGAGGAACGACTTAGAATATGGGTGTTAGACTATCTTACTATTTATTATTATTATTTGAGGATTAAGAGGCTTTGCAACTCTGTTGACGGCTGTAGTCACTGCGACCTAAGAGATTTATTGTAACTCGCCACCTATTTAAATTACCTCTTTTAGCCCGGTTGCTTCCATACAGTCAAGAATCTTCCTAGCTTTTAGAGATTTTAGTTCTTCTGGGTCGATGATGTGCCGACCCAAGTGAATACTGTGTTTGTACATAAATGGTTCGCAGTCACACAGAAAGTGCTTTGGTGTCTCCCTCTCCTGTTTACAGTGGCGACAAATATCAGTATCACTCAACTTCATGTGAAATTGGTGCCTGTTTAATTTGCAGTGTCCAGTTAAGGCTGACAATCGCACAGATGTTCGTCCTGCTGAGCTCTAGAAGTTCTGTAGTTCGTTTTAGCGAGTATCCTTCTGTAAGGGACTTGGCGTGCAGCAATCCCGGTTGGTTAAGCCAGTATTTGTTTAGCTTCGTCAAGAAGGTTGTCCTTAAGAAGTTGCATGGCATGCATGGCAAAGGCTCTGGACCCATCAGTATTCCCTGAGCCCCTTTCCTTGCAAGTTCATCGGCTTTTTCATTGCCAACGACTCCCGAATGACCTGGCACCCATTTCAGAATAACTTTATTCCTTTGACAGTTCATTTAATTTTTTGATGCAGTCTTTCACCAATTTCGAATTGATGGTATTTGAGTTTAAGGCGTTAAGCGCTGCTTGACTATCTGAGAAAATATTGACAGATTGGTTTAAACTATCTAGACTATTTTAAGTTTGATTCCTTTATCAGTAGTGGCACTGCTGCTGGTGCACGAAACTTCATTTATTACGAGAGTGCTCGACTTCGAAAAGAGTTTCACCGAATTAACACGATATTAAAATATATTGAAGTTAACTTAATGAAGCAAAGTAAAATAAGATTAACTTTTAAAGGTTTCTGTCATGAAAAAGAGCGCTTTCATAAAATAAAATTATAAAAATAGGTAGCTGCAGAAATTACTATCGGGACGCGTTACGACGTGACATGTTAAAAAATATCATAAGCAATAACATAAAATTAAGGTTCTCTTTAACGTTAAAATTTTATGTATTGTAATAATTAGGAGTGGTGTCCGAAAACAAATTGGGAATGGCTCAGTAAAGTAAAGCAAAAAGAAAGTCAATTATTTAAAAAAATGTCAGGAAAAAGAGCGCTTTTTGATAAAAAAAGAAATAATAAACATAACCGCAGAAAAACTTTTCGGGACGTGTTACGACGTGACACATTTGAAAATGACATAAGTTAACATAAAATGAAGATTCTCATTAAAGTTCAAATTTTGATGTGTCGTAATTATTAGGAATGTTGTCCAAAAATTAATTTGGAAGAGCTCAATTTCCTAATTAATTAATTTATTGGACTGTCAGAGAAGATTACATTAGTTTAAGCACAAAAACATTACATAACAAAATAAACATGAATGTAACATTCTATTAAAGGCGACCACATCATGCTTTTACAATGAGTACGGACGGATACCATTATTTATATTACTGATAATTATTAGATATATTATAATATAAAGAAGCGCAATTTTAACACAGAAGAAGAAAAAAAAATAGTAATGTGTATTAACAATAAAGTAAAGTAAAAAGAAAGTTAAAGTTCTTTTATTTTTTACACCAATTATCTAGTCCACGTTAAGTTTCATGAAGAACTTGTGTTATGGATACTAGATAACGGATAAACATACTTAATATACTTTTTTTGTTGTAAATACATACTTAATATACATATTAAACACCCAGACCAAGACAAATAGACATGTTCATGCACACAAATATTTGTCTTGTCCGGGGTTCGAGCCCGGTACCTCTGGCGCATTTGCATTGTTTTTGTCATAAAAAGGCGCTTTATCAAAGAAACAATAGTTAAAATTAAATCTTTATCCTCATCCCAATCCTAACTAATATCATAAATGCGAAAGTCTGTTTGTTTGTCCTTTCTTGACGCCCTGACTAAGCAACCAATTGAATTGATTTATGGCATTGAGTTAGTTGAAAGGGCGGAGAGTAACACTTATTATCCTGAAATTCTCACGGGAACGGGAACCAAGCGGGTGAAACCGCGGGCAGAAGATAGCTATAGAAATAACTGCAAAAATGACTATGGGGACGTGACAGTTTAAAATGTCACATTAACTAAAGGTTCTCATTACCGTTCCAGTTTTATGTGGTGTAATAATTAGAAGAGGTGTCCGAAAACAAATTGGGAGGGGCGGTATGTCACGGACCATTTGCTTCCGTGGCGAAGAACTTTTATAGTCTATAAACCTACCGTCCGTCTATTAATATGTATGAAATTCAGAATGTGTTCTCCCACATTGGTACGTCTTGAGAGGAGATTGTAGACAAACGATGGAATTGGAAGAACCAATTTCATTAACGGTATCTAACCACGATTAACTCTAATCGTGTATAAAACATTGTAAGAAACGACTGAAATTTATAGGATTTATAGGATGTCTTGTCCGGAAATCTAACCCAGTACCTCCGTGCTCCTACGCCAGACAGGTCGTCAATAATAAATGTTTGATTTGTAAGTAGGTAACCGTCCTGTTACAATTTAGTCTGTGTGTATTTCATTAAAGATTTGACCCTTCGTCGTCTCAGCCACATAACACCCACTGCTGGGTATAAGCCCCCCCCCCAAGGATCTCCCAATTTTTATTGGGTCCTTTCATAAGGGGGGGGGGGGGGGGGTTCCATAATCGCAACGCTTGGCAGGCGGGTTGGCGATCGCAGTATGGTCAAGTCTGTAGGAGACGCTGATTTGACCCTTACAGCTTGCTATAGTAGGTAATTATGTATTTTTTTACATAACACTCAGTCAAAGTAAAGAAAAAAGGACCTTAAATATTTTTGAAATATTTATCCTGCACCTTAGCTAATTTCAAAAACGTAGTAAGTATAATTTATAACACTTTCCACAGAACAAAAGTAATTTACAGTATCAATAGAGGGGTTCCAAGCCTCCAGTAGTCATAGAATCTCATTCTAAGAGTCAATTTCCGAGTAATAGAACAATTAGTACCCAAATCCTTGTAACAAAGGGGCCTGATTCGCACCCCTCTCGAGAGGTATCTACGGTTGTTCCATTATACGTCAGTTTGTCCGTTTGTCCTAAATAAATTGATTAGCGAAGCGTACACCTCATGCATAATAATTGGACTATCACACAGACTATTGATGGAATGATGGAAGGGTATTGATAGATACTGAAATGGGGTGCTTGGGAGGGCGATTGCTTAACATTAAAATAACTTGAAGTTTTCTGATTTTTTGATTAACTTTGAGGCAGTATTTTACTAATAGGTAAGAATTTCAATGAAAGTTCGTTTTCCATACTAACAATTGTTGTTATAATTTCTATCGGAAATGATATTACCACAATTTTTTTATGTATAATCATGTAAGAAGTCTAAGCAATCTAATGCTATGATTTTATTTAAAATTATTTTTTATAAATTATATTACACAAAGTGACCATTTTTGGTAACAAAAAAATGAGTACTTTTCGAGGATTAATCCTGAGGATAAGGATAATATCCTCACTACATGAAATTGCCTATTTTTTTCTTACACTTATAGAGATTCTCTATAAGTGTAAGAAAAAAATAGGCAATTTCATAGGTAAAGACCTATTAATATATTCGAAAATATGTCGATTTGTTTGTTTTCTTTTGTTTCTCTTTCGCGCAAAAACTATTGAACCGATTTGGAAGAAATATGACATACAAACAGAAGATAGCCTGGCTACTATTTATCCCTATAAATCGACGCTAGTCTTTTATGCAATCAAAGTAATCGCTTCGTTTATTATTAAAAAAAATCTGAATAACAAGATTTTCACTTTTTTACTTACTTTTTTTACTTAGATTATTTGTTCCTCCCTTTTGGTATCTAATTATAATGAGTTAGCATACAATAATCTAATTAATATATCACATAATCTAAATATATTTGCCTCCATATTCTAAGTCGTTCCTCCAAAACTTTTTACACTCCACTCAACCTCGTCGTGGGTAAAAATGGTAGTAAGCGCTAGGCCTAACACGGAGTGGCTACGTACTCTTTGGCTCCTCCAGGTCCTTACGGAGTTATGACTTAGAATACCGATTTTGAGGAATATTTCGAAGAGGTTTTCAATGAGGTTTCGTTAAGTCGAGGACGAGTAAGTTTTGGAGGAACGACTTAGAATATGGGTGTTGGTCTTATAATTGGTGTTAACAAAAAAAAATCTTTGCTGGGTTTATGGTCAAGATGGACAATTATTCGTACTACCCTACCTTCTAAACCTAAAAACTTCAAAAAAAAAAAAAAAAACCGTAATTTAGCATGTCAAACATATTTTTTTCAAAGTAACATAATGCAACTCATCGTAAATATGCAAAAATTTAAAATATAATACACACAAATTTAAGTCTCGGTAGCTCAGCGGTTAGAGCATTGGACCGGATTTATTAAGGTTGCGGGTTCGATTCCTGTCTGAGAATTCATTTGTGGCCGAGTTAATTTTTCCAATATTTTTCTATTTAAAATTTGCCATAAATTTAATACACAGTTCATTTAACATCAAACAAAGTAAAAACACTCTGGTACTGGTACTAAATTCGTACATTTTGATCGTTATACACGTCAGTAACATCAATTTGTACACACACCACGTGCAACAAACGATCAATAGGCATGCAACATATAACAACATGTTTACCGGTTTCACGTTAAATTTTATGTTTAATTTGCAAGCTGTTTAAGCTATACTCAATATTGTAGGGCACTCGCTCGTGGCCGCGCTTGACAGACTGATTGTAATCGATCACGTTTGTTTGGTCCGGTCTAGTGTCGGATGGGTGACCTTAAAGTGCCATTACAGCTGAGCGCTTCCGTGCTTCGGAGGGCACGTTAAACCGGCGGTCCTGGCTGTTGTCATCTGATAACAGTTGATAAGCCAAGTCAGAGCCTTATAGGCGACTTATCTAGCCGCCTATAAGACTCTGACCCCAGAGGTGGCCACTAATCCTCATAGGATAAGAAGAAGATTGTAAATGCTGTAATAACTCCTGTCAGTCGTTTTGCTTTTCACGACTAAAAAAATGAATATGCTTTATTTATTCATAACTTTTACCCTCTGACAATAACCATAACATTTCACTCAAAAAAAAATTACACTTTTGAACTTACCCTGTAATCGAAAAGTAGTCTTCAAAAACCTGCAACAAATTTGAAATATCTGTCCAACGTCACCCCATACTATGAGGTTGGCCAGAAAATTGATTTCGCCCCCTATTGTGGCCCCTTCGAAACTTGACTCTATATACAGAAACACTTTATGTGAAATTAAAGTGGCCACATATGAAGCTTAAAGGGGCCACAACTGGGTCATCTTTCTTTCATGCGATAATTGATATTTTTTGCCTAGTTATGTTTTTAAATTTAGTATCATAGTTTGCCGTGTACTAGCGGCCGCCCGCGGTTTCTCCCGCGTAGTTCCCGTTCCCGTGGGTATATCGGGATAAAAAGTAGCCAATGTATTAGTCCACTACTTGAAGTCCCTACATACCAAATTTCATCCAAATCCGTTTAGTAGTTTTTGCGTGAAAGAGTAACATTTCAACTAACTTCTTTCACATTTATACTCAATCTCCTCCATCCATAATTAAGCCGTGTGAAGTAAAAAATGTGAGAATATTATCAATACCTTTGGGTTCAATTGCGTATAAACTATTTTGGCCAAATTGAGTAATAGCTAGTTGGATCATAAGTTCTGTCACGCCTATCGATTTTTTTTTAATTTTGAATGGATATTGAAAATGTATAATTTTTGCTTGAATTATAGACATGCTAGCAATATGAAAAGAAGTAAATTATATTTTTATTTGTTTCAATGGAGTGGAAGTTGAAAGGAGATGCGTACGTGTTGCTCGGTTTACTTCAATGTGGGTACGAGCCAAGGCAAATTTAAATATTCCTTTGAGCTTTGCCTACAGTTACTATCAAACAATTCAGGAAATATTCAAGAAGTGGAGAGAGAGAAATAGTCATCCTCGCACGGTTCGGACGTTAGCGGCGGTAAATGTAGTGAAGGATTAGTATAGTATTCAAAGAAATACGGCCCAAAAAATGAAAACTGTTCGCATACACACGGAAGTTAACAGAACGAGCGGAGAAAGGGTGTTGAACGAAAACCTGAGATTATAGGCTGATCGTAGAAAAAAAAACATCTTGAGCCAAGCCCGAAAAAAAAATTGTCTTCACAATATTGTCTTAACAACAATGTCTTCAGCATTGCTGTGTTCCGGTAGCTAAATATAAAATTGCAACACATAAATTCAGTTGTTAAAATTAAATCTTTTTAATTTTGCATTTTACAATGCTATTTATCAGTTATTCTATTTCTCAATAACTGAATCTGATATCTTTAGACAAAGAAAATGAACTATTCCTCGTTCGAAGTGCTGGTTGAAAGTTATTCAATATGAACAGGAACATAGTAGATATTAATACTCAAACTATTCAAACCTTTATTGGTAACTGTCGGTACAACGACATGATGGAGACAA
The DNA here is from genome assembly GCA_910589605.1 of Chrysoteuchia culmella. Classification (NCBI taxonomy): domain Eukaryota; kingdom Metazoa; phylum Arthropoda; class Insecta; order Lepidoptera; family Crambidae; genus Chrysoteuchia; species Chrysoteuchia culmella. The sequence continues at coordinate 19,524,467 of OU342653.1, forward strand.
TATGTGGGTAGGAACAGTTATAGCTATTAGGAATATCTCAGATATAGATAATGTTGAAGGAAAAGCGCGCTTGAAAATCTTAGATATTGATAGAGTTATAAGAATCCGATGGTAATTTCAACGGTTATCGCATTAAATAACAATTTTTTAGCTTTAATATTATGTGAATTTGGAAAAGATTGGACCATATACGTCACGTATATCATTTTCATCATTACGTGACGTATATCATTTTGACGACCTGTTTGGCGCGGGGGTACTAAACCTGCCTTCTGCGCCAGAGGTCCCGGGTTCGATCCCCGGACAAGACAAATATTTGTGTGCATGAACATGTCTATTTGTCTTGGTCTGGGTGTTTAATATGTATATTATTTATGTATTTACAAAAAAGTATATAAGTATGTTTATCCGTTATCTAGTATCCATAACACAAGTTCTTCATGAAACTTAACGTATGCTAGATAATTGGTGTGATTGTATGCAATTATTTATTTATTTATATAGAATGATATCTTTTCCTCAATTTGTCGAGAAAAATAATCTTATCAATTTATTTTTCTTTAACTTAAAAGTTTCTAAAAAGTCTAGGGACGAGAAATTTTAGACAATATTAAAAAAACTTTTCCAGAGTGCAAAACGTTTTACGAGTGAAACTACTACTTTATGAGAAACTTTTTTTATATTTTCGTTCTTGAAATCACTAAACCTGGGATTGGTTCGTTTGTATGCAATGACATGATAACACAAACCAACCAGTGTGTGATTAATATTAAACAAGAAAATATACTAGAAAAAAGCAACTAGTCTCATGTCGCCCTGACGGGATCCCGTCCCGTATTTTCTTGTTTAATATTTATCACTTAAAAATAGCATTGTAAAATACAAAATTAAAAAGTGACAACCAGTGTGTGTTTTATATATGTCTGTATTTTTTTTTATCTTTATCTGTTGTATCGTCGTGTGGATGCCAAATGAACATTTTTCTTTCTTTCTTTCTTCTTTCAACCAATCCCAGGCAAAGGTAATCATAATAAAAAGAAAAAAGGTCTCACGCAATATTTCCTTTACAAGTTTGTAAGCTTATTACACACTCTGAAGAGACCCGACGACGACGTCCGATTTGATCCCCGAGACTAGAAAAACTAAAAGCTAAAATTATTCGAAACTTTTACATAGTCCCTAGGTGTGAAAATACTCATGTATTCATGTACTCTTTTTAAGAGATTTTTAAATATTTTTGATCTTTAAATCTGTAATCAATGACACAATAACACAAATTACTAACTTGCATCGGCAAATTTTTATTACCCATGAAAAGGTAATCAAATTTTTTATTTATTTATTATTTATTACACAAAACAGATTACAATTAATGCTATAACATATTACTATTAGTACAGTTATCAATCTAGATTGTAATCCAGACAAACGTGTACAATACAAATTTAGGGATAAAAAACAAAAAAAAAGAAACTTAAGGATACTTAAATATAATCAGCTATACTCAGCACCTTTGCTGAGTCATTCCTATTCGGTGCGGAATAGGGGATATCCTTAAGGGTTTTAATGTAAGATGTCAATTTAGGAGTAAATATATCGAGTACAGAATGTTTCTTTGCTAAATCATTATACTGACGAGCCATCCTGACCAGCAGGCCTAACGCCATCTTTTAGAAACCGTCATGTCGTAAGAACGTTTTGTTTTCCTTTTGTTTCAATACTGTTTAAATTACAAGCTTAACTTTATTTGACACAAGACGTCGTAGTAGGTATGATTGATAAAAATCTTGTGTGAGTGAATGATTGAGCGATGACGCCACAAAACTTCCGTCAAAATGACATATGTCATATCGTACCGCGAACCTCTTAAAACAAGCTTGTCTTTTGTGGCGTCATCGCTCAATCATTCACTCAAACAAGATTTTTATCAATCAAACCTACTACGACGTCTTGTGTCAAATAAAGTCAAGCTTGTAATTTAAACAGGGGGCCTACCGCCATCTCTTAATGCAATATTGTTTAATGTCAGTTTGTATCGGCGCAATGTTGTTATATAACAACATTGCGCCGATACAAACTGACATTGGATTGAAAAAGGAAATATTATGTTTGTAAGTTTGTAAAACAAAAAGATTAGTTGTGTTGGACCTGCGAGCGCTGTATTTAATATTAAATGATAGTTGAGATAACAAATCAGGAGCTTCAATAATAAAGTGAACAATTTTGTAGAGATATAAAAAATCGAAATAAACTCGACGTGCTGCCAGCTTTTGAAAATAAAAAGAAAAAACTGTGAAAGCAAGGGCTTCACGCAATATTTCCTTTACAAGTACGTAGGCTTGTAACGATGCCATTTCGTTCTAGCCTTATAGATGGATGAAACCTCTATAATGGCTAGAAACTCCGTAGTCTCACTTTATGGTAATCAAATTGTATTTTTATCTGTTCTGTCTAAATTCAAATTTTCTCCGTTCCACGTTTCCTTTTCGGCTCATTTTGACGTAATCATACAGAAACCAGCTACCTGGACGGTACGTTTTGAAGTTGTAAATAATTTATATTTTTCAATTACATCAGGAACCCGATACACGGGGTAAGCACACCTACTTTTTTACTCGTTATTTCGATTCATTATTTATAACTAAAATTTTCTATATCTTTGTATTTTATATTGTTTCAGTTCCTTATTTCCATAAATAAAAAGTCAAGTCTCCTGGAACGATTCTTTTATTTTCGTTTCTTATTTATTAAACGAGTGCGGCGGTTCCGACGTTCCGGCGACTCTAGTGCTGCCGGACTAGGAGCCCCGTCACACTGGCTCTCCGGCGAAACTAACAACGACTACCACTTCTCTGCAGCTCGGACTGAGTGAAGACTACCATATCCTTTTTAATACCTGCAAAATTAATGTTTGTTATTTGTGTTTTGTGTGTTTTTCTATACTAAGTCTTTTAAATTCTAAAATATTACCCGGCACAATTTGCTTGTTTCGACCCCAAAACCTTTCGGCCCATTTAACATTTTTTACTTGCGTTTACTTATAATTATTGTATTTGTTTTCAACCATTCTCATTTCAACACACTATACACTATCCAAATATTTACTTATTTATAACAAATATCTACACTACATACACTTTACACACACCAAACAGACAGAAACACGATCGACGCTACTATGGCTGGTTACAAATGTAATCGGTTCCCGATGCCATAGTAGCGGAGGCATTTCAAACACACACTTATTACTTACACACCCTTGGCTTTGGAGAGTATCTTTTGCCAAGATCCACTACACAATTTTCTCATATTTATCATCAAATTGTTATTTAATTCTTTTATTGGTTTATTATAAGTCGTAATATTTATTTGCACGTTTTATGTCAATTGACATTGTCGGACGTTGTCATATTATTTTATTTTCAAATCGAAAATTTTTTCGATTTTACGAAACACGGAAAAGGTTTTATACCTTATTCTTATAACAGTGATTAAATACTTTTTAATTACATTTTCCCTACTACAATACCAAATATAAATATGGATATTTCACACCTAAATAAACCTGAAATTATTTACGAACTTAAATTACGTAATGCGGATTTTCAACCGACTCAAACTGCCATAGAATTACGTGAACTTTTGACTACTATTTTATCGGAACCAAATTTATACCCACCATCTTCATCAAGCCCGTATACTTTTATTTTAGATACGGAGGAAGTAACAAAATGTTTAGATGTAATTAATGTAACCATATCTTCCTATCCTAATAGGAAAGCGAAAATATTACCTTATATTACCCACGTTCGTAATAGATTGTCTATAATAGAAATTGACACCGAAAATTCACCCCAGGACATTCAAGTTTATAAATCTCTTTGGGATCGACTTAAAACACTTGAACAATACTTCCGATCTCTCGAACCATCTCCATCAACAACTACCTATCATTCAACTGAATCTTTTCAAGAAAATGTTATTCCTAATTCATTTTTTAATACTTTAACACAAACTTTATCAAATATTGCAAATACTCGACCAAACACTGAGATTAAAAAATTCTCCTTCTCTGGCGAAGGTTGTCCTAGACAGTTTATCTTAAAAGTGGAAGAATTTGCTACTGCAAGGAATATTAGCCCTAGTACCTTATTTGCCCACATTTACGATATACTTTCGGGAATAGCTTTAGATTGGTTTAGAGCCAACAAAGATTTTATAAGGGATTGGGAAACTTTTAAAACCTCCTTCTATAAATATTTTGAGATTACGGATTATGATTACAAGCTCAAAAAATTTATAGATTCACGTAAACAGAAACATAACGAAAGAGTTATTATTTATTTTGCCACAATGGAATCTTTATTCCATAAACTTCATGAACCATTGACAGAAAAACAGAAAATTGAAATTTTAAGACGGAATTTGAGACCAGAGTTCGGTCACAGATTAGTACCTAATGATTTATCTTCAGTAAATACATTACTTGAATCTTGTAAATGGTTTGAAAACTGTTTAGAAGTTTCAAATTCTAACTCTAATGATTTTTCCGATATTTTACCTACTTCATCGAAACAAAATTATTTTCCAATGTTTCACAGCTTTGATAATAGTACGCATTCACGTACCTACACGCCATCAACACCTATTCATGCAGTTTCTACTACTCGACAACGGAAAATATTTTCTTGTCCTCGTTGCCGAACAGGTGACCACAACTTGATAGATTGCACTAGTAACAATAAAGTTTGTTTCCGATGCGGAAAACAAAACGTTATTTTTACTAATTGTCCAAAATGTAATATTTCTCCAAAACTAATAAGTGAGAATCGTAGTAAGTCGAATTTCGACAAGTCAGATTGGGACAACTGGCTAAATACTATTAAAATATTTTTTAAATCTTATAAAATTACTCCACTTATCTTTACAAATACGACTGATACCGAACGTCCCTACATTAATATTAACGTCAACGGTTTATCATTATCCGGTTTATTGGATAGTGGTAGTGCAATCACCATTTTAGGCAATAACTCACATAAATTATTGCTTGAACATGGTTTTGACATTAAACACAATAACATCATACACGGTACGGTTGCAAATGGTCAACCCATACGTTCCATTGGATATATTAACTTACCTACTATATATAATAATCAGTTTTTTAATATTACAGCGCACATTATACCTAGCATCTCTGAATCATTTATACTTGGCATTGATTTTTGGAAAGCTTTTAACTTAGCTCCCCAGATTCTTTCCAAAATTACTGTCCATAAATCTTCAAACGCTCCAACTTTCTTAATTAATACTACTGATAATAAATTGAGTAATTATAACAATCTTTCTGAAACTCAGCGCGCTATAGCTGATACTATCATTCATAATTTTAAGAACATTTCTACTGAAACTTTACCACTTGGTAAGACACATTTAGCTGAACATCACATTGGCACCGGTGACCATCCTCCTATACGTCAACGATGTTATCGTTTATCACCTGAGAAACAAAAAGCTCTTCGCGAAGAAGTAGACAAAATGCTAGAACTAGATGTGATTGAACCTTGTGAAAGCCCTTGGCTTAACCCTGTTATTATTACCCCTAAAAAAGATGGTACTTGGCGTTTCTGTGTAGACAGTCGTAAACTAAACGATGTTACCAGAAAAGATGCATATAAATTACCTTTTATTGCCGACATTTTAGATAATCTTAAAGATGCTAAATACCTGTCATCTATTGACATTGCAAATGCTTTTTGGGAGATTCCCCTTCGTGTTGAAGACCGTCCCAAGACTTCGTTTCACGTCCCTAGTCGCGGAACATATCAATTTAAGGTTATGCCTTTTGGTCTCACTAATGCACCCGCAACTCAACAAAGGTTTATAGATAATCTTCTTAATAACGTTGACAGCTCCGTATTCTGTTATTTAGATGACATAATTATTGTCAGCAAAACATTTGACGCTCATATTACCCTACTAAATTAAGTTTACAATAAATTAAAATCGGCTAACATCACTATCAACTTTCCGAAGTGCGCCTTCTTTCGAAGCGAACTTAAATACTTAGGCTATATAATTAACGACAAAGGTTTACATACCGACCCTGACAAAATCAAGGCTATTCTAGAAATACAACCGCCTAAATCTGCTAAAGAAGTCAAAAAATTTCTTGGTACAGCGAGCTGGTACCGTCGTTTTATACCAAATCTCAGCACTTTGGCAGCTCCTCTCACAAAATTAACTTCAACCAGCAAAAAAGCACCTCCTTTTAAATGGACTTCTGCAGCAAATGATGCATTCAATTTAATAAAGCAAGCTTTAGTTTCTACTCCAATTTTAACTTGTCCTGACTTTACGAAACCTTTTGCTGTTCACTGTGATGCGTCAGCATACGGGTTGGGAGCAATGCTTACACAGGAATTTGAGGGCATAGAAAAACCTATTGCTTACATGAGTAAATCCCTTACTCAACCTCAAAGGAATTACTCGATTACCGAACGGGAATTATTAAGTGTCATAACTGCTCTAGAACATTGGCGTTGTTATTTAGACAATGGCCAGAAATTTACTATTTATACAGACCATTCTGCCCTCCAATGGTTCTTACATCTCGATAATCCCACAGGTCGACTAGCCAGATGGAGTATTCGTTTATCCATGTTCAATTTTGATATGAAACATAAAAAAGGTAAAGAACATTTAGTACCAGATACCCTATCCCGTATTAAATCCATTAACGCCATTAATATTAATATGTCTAATTCCAATGATGATTGGTATAATACAATCTTATCTAAATGTAAATCGAATCCATCTTCAACCCCTGATTATTCCATTAAAAACAATAATTTATATAAGTATACACGATCTAACACTCCATATCATTCTGAGTTTTCTTGGAAATTAGTTGTTCCTTTGGAACTACGTGATTCCATCATTGCCGAAAACCATTGTACACCTACAACGGCTCATTTCGGTGCTTTTAAAACGTATCACCGCATCAAAAATAACTACTCTTGGCCTGGCATGTATAAAGACATCGCAACATATATATCCAAATGTGAAACTTGTCTTGCCTACAAACATCAAAATCAACATACAATTGGTTTGATGGGTAAACCAAAACATTGTTCACGTCCTTTTCAATGTTTATCAATTGATTTAATTGGACCATTACCATTATCTCGCAAACTTAACAGATTTATCCTAGTAGCAACTTGTTGTTTTTCTAAATATTGTCTATTGTATCCTGTTAAACGTGCTACATCTTCAGTCATAAAGCATATTCTGGAAAATCTGGTTTTTATGACATATGGTATTCCTGAAACAATTATTTTGGACAATGGCCCACAAATGATAAGCAATGAACTCACAGACTTATTTAAATTCTACAATATACCTAAAGTACACTACACTCCACGCTATTGCCCACAGGTGAATACAGTAGAACGCTACAATAAAACCATAATTACGGCAATCGCTTCATTTGTCGATGACGATCATAGAACATGGGATATTCATCTTAATAAAATTCAGTTTGCAATTAATTCTGCTGTAAACGAAACAACTCAATTCACTCCATCGTATCTAGTTTTCGGTCGTGAACTTGTCACATGCGGTTCCATTTACAAAACCGACACAACAGAAGATTCCATTTTAGCTCCGAAAGATACATATTCTGAGAACATTGGTTTACTTAGCCCAATATTTTCAGAGGTTCAAGCTCGTCTCTATAAATGTCACCAAACTAATGCTCATTATTATAATAAGCAACACCAGCAATTAGAATTTAACCAAGGTGAAATTATCTGGAAACGAAATTACCCCATTAGTTCAGCTGATAAATATTTTTCGGCAAAATTAGCATCCAAATTTATTAAATGTAAGATTTCAAACAAAGTTTCACCGCTTATTTACGATTTATCGGACATGTCCAATAAACCATTAGGTCGTTGGCATGTCAAAGACATAAAACCATTTCCGAAATTAAGGTAATTTATTTATCTCCTTACACATTAGTTTAGCATATTTTCTTTATTTTACTTATTAATTTATTTATTATTACATATTTTCATTATTATTACATACCTACTTTAAGCGTGATGCATGTCACATAATCTTATGATTTGTATAATTGTCTGTTTTTATATACACCTCCATTCTTTTGGCTAACCATCAACTACTTTATTAATGCATAATTCTGTACATATAAGATGATTACGTTCTAATTTTTAACTTAATTTGTCGTATTTACGACTATCGTAATAAGTTGTATACTTACCAACTTACTTATTATCTTATGGTATTACCTTATTATTCTAGGTACTTACTTTTATTCTCTAACGAGATTTAACATTATTTTCCTGACCATTTATTATGGTTAGTAAACTTGTAAATTTTAAGACACTATACATAAACACTTGTACATGACATTCATCACACACATATACACTGAACATGATCACCAAAAGCCAGCGGGTGGTGACTGGCATATTTAAATAAGCCTGCACTATCTAGGTTGGTTTCATGAGAAATATCTTCTTTTATATAAGATTTCTCTACTTGTCTGTTGCCTTAATTCAAAATTTGTTGAATTAAGACTTTGATAGATATGACGGATGTTAGTATTTATATGGAACCGGAACCAACCTAGTGTAAATTTCTCACTGTAAAAACCATTTACATACTCAAAATTCTATCATGCACATCCATTAAATTAGTTAATATTTTATTACCTATATTGTATTTTTATAAAAGAGACTTGTTTGTTACTACCTATTTATTTTCCAAATTAAGTTAAGTGCAGAAACGACATCGTTAACATTGCCATATTGTTTTTCTTTTACAAAAAAATCCTTTAAAGATTTTTTTGCGCCGGCCGCCCCGGTATTGTAACGATGCCATTTCGTTCTAGCCTTATAGATGGATGAAACCTCTATAATGGCTAGAAACTCCGTAGTCTCACTTTATGGTAATCAAATTGTATTTTTATCTGTTCTGTCTAAATTCAAATTTTCTCCGTTCCACGTTTCCTTTTCGGCTCATTTTGACGTAATCATACAGAAACCAGCTACCTGGACGGTACGTTTTGAAGTTGTAAATAATTTATATTTTTCAATTACATCAGGAACCCGATACACGGGGTAAGCACACCTACTTTTTTACTCGTTATTTCGATTCATTATTTATAACTAAAATTTTCTATATCTTTGTATTTTATATTGTTTCAGTTCCTTATTTCCATAAATAAAAAGTCAAGTCTCCTGGAACGATTCTTTTATTTTCGTTTCTTATTTATTAAACGAGTGCGGCGGTTCCGACGTTCCGGCGACTCTAGTGCTGCCGGACTAGGAGCCCCGTCACAGGCTTATCACAAACAACACACTCTGGAAGAGACCCGAGGTCCGATTTGATCCCCGAAACTAGAAAAACCTCACTCGCACTTCTATTATCGTATTACTTAAAGCTCCAATAAACATTAAAAAAGAAACCGGGTTTTCGAATAAGATTTTCAAAGATCGTTAGGGAATTATAGTTCGTGATTTTTTTCCCATTTATTAATTAAGTTTGTCTATTAATAAAAAGTTCTAGGTAAAAAATTAAATACAGATAAATATGTTCTTATATTTTACAGAGTGCCTAGGTGTGAAAATACTGATGTGAGAAGTATACACATAAGTGTCTAGAGATCAAGTACTTTTCTTGATTATAAATTTTTAATTTTGCATTTTACAATGCTATTTTTGTGTGATAAATATTAAACAAGAAAATATACTAGAAAAAAGCAACTAGTCTCATGTCGTCCTGACGAGATAATTCAAATCTCTTAATACTTTTTTGACGTTGTAAAATATCAAATGAATATTACCAAATGTAGTCTTTCAGTCTGGCTTTTTACTTCAATTCTTTATTTATTTAAATATTAAAGTTTACAAAAAAAAAGACTACGTCGAATTGAGAACCTCCTACTTTTTTTGAAGTCGGTTAAAAAGAATCATTAACGATCCTCAAAAACTAAAGTAATAATCCTCTATAGCGGCGATACTTTAAACGTTATCCCTAGACCCTTTTGATGTATATTTTGAAGGTTTTTTTATATTTATTGGTTTTTAAATCTGTATTCACTAACACGATAACGGAAATTAGCATCGGTGAGTTTGTGTTACCCAGGAAAAGGTAATCATAATAAAAACAAAAAACTGTAAAAGCAAGGGCCTCCCGCAATATTTCCTATACAAGTACGTAGGATTATCACAAACACACTCTGAAAGAAACCCGACGTCCGATGCGATCCCCGAAACTAGGAAACTCTAGCACGCACAGCTTCTGTTATCCTATTACACGTAGCCCAAATAAACATCTAATTCTTTCCTGCGCACCTCTGCACTTACAGCTATCCCGGTCCCTCCTGTACCCTCTCACTCCCTCACCATTCGGGCTTCGGACCGTCAAGCTCCTAGTTTTAGTTTAGCTCGGAACCCCGAACCGCGCGGACGTGTTCACGGTTTCTTTGTCACATTCGACACGCACGTTTTCCCGGACCTTAATGAAAATTTGATGAAAATTCAGATTTAACGATCCCGACGTTCTAACGGACATTCGGACAGTGCTTAAAATTTGTGTGTGGATATTAGTATTATGTAAATGAAAACAAGGTGAGTGGAAGTGCCTATTTCAGGTGGAGGCAGCTGAAATTTGTACGTTCTTCGGTTCGGATTAAATGTTTATCTATGCTGGTTATGGCTTCCGGTTATTAATATTAAATTTTATGTTGTGTTAAGGCAAGGGCTTTAACCTAGGAAGCAATATTTACTGATGATGTTATCTTTACTCGTTGTGTTCGTATTAATATGGGACTCGAAAGTAATATAAATTAGATAAATAAATACCTATTTGTTTGTACACATGTTTTTATTAATGTTACAGTCGAAATATGACGTGTATAATTGTTATAAAAATCTTTAATATTTCAACTGTTTTCTCGTTCTGAATAAAATTGAATAAACTAACTGTCAAGATAAGCTAACTTATCAAAAAGTATTTTAGCTGAATATTTAAACAGATGCTATTTTTATGGTTTTAAAAGTCTCCAATCATTCAATAGTAGTAAAATACACTTAAAATGTGAGCTATTTCAAGTCGTATTTTCTAGGGGTAAATAAATATGTCAAAAGAATTCTTTGGGAATCATTTCATGATATGGCAGAAGTCTTCAACTATAAGTCTTATAGTTGAATATCTAAAAGCACTTTAGTAAACAAATGTTATTTCTTTATGGTTTTAAAAGTCTCCAATTAGTCAATACCAGTAAAATACAAGTTAATGTGAGCTACTTCAAGTCGTATTTTCTAGGGGTAAATAAATGTGTCTAAAGAATTCTTAGGGAAAGGTTCAAAAAAGAAATATTGCGAGCTTAGAACAACAGGTTTCTACTGTGAGTCGAGGATTAAGGCTCCGTAGCCTTGTTTCTACGTAAACTCTACGCGGCTACGATGCTACGGATTTCCGTAGCGGTTTTTTCTCTTATAATTTTACTAGCGGCCGCCCGCGGTTTCACCCCATGGTTCCCGTTTCCATTGGAATATCGGGATAAAAGATAGCCAATGATTAAACCCAGGCTATTTACTACCTGTGTGCCAAATTTCATAAAAATCAGTTTAGTAGTTTTTGCGTCAAAGAGTAACAAACAAATAAACAAACAAAGTGACATTCTTTACTTCTTACTTCATCAGCTTGTGGACGTCCACTGCTGGACATAGGCCTCTCCTAGCACACGCCTATTGTGGCGTTCATAGGAGGCTGTTAGCCTACTGCTCCTACGCTGGCCAGACGGGTTGGTAGAGGGTTTGTTTCAAGCTTTCCCTCTCTCGCACAGGTGTTCAATGCCTCTTAGTCGACTCTTACGACATCCCAGGCATGTAAGGGAGTGGTGACACTTGTATTCTTAGGCCGTCACCACACGGCGCATTCATTCTTTAGCATTTATAATATTAGTAGGATGATTAGATGCCTGTGGGTGTAATGTTATCAGCCAGTGTAGTTTAGTTAGTCTGTAGTTCTCAAGTATATACTTAAGTTTAAGAATTAGACAATTAAAAGTTATAGACTTCATTACTTGTTTTTGGTGCTATAAGATGCTTCTAATTCGAGTAAAAAATTACTTGATCTTTAGATGTCGCTTGTGTGTTCTGGGTATCTTTGAAAAACAAAACAACAAAACAACTTTTGCACATTTAAGTGCAGTATATTTTTTCACCGTTAACATACTACTTTTGGATTTGGTATTTGTTTTAGGGATTTTTAATCACTTTCCCGGAGTATTTTTTGCGTAAAAGTGGTTTTATTTCAATGTACAGTGCGCGAAGAAATTTAAGATATTCTACCTTTTTAGTGCCGTAAGATTAATACTATAGTCATAAAAAACGTGATATTAAATAAGTCATTATTTTGTGCTTTAATTAACTTGACAAGAAGAGATAACAACAACACAGTTTTTATTTATAAAATGTGATTCAACATTTCGTGAATACTAACGTTTCATTCTCATTTGACTGAAAATTAATATAATGAAAATTATAAGAACTTACAATAATGTGCTATTCAATTTAAATACGAATTTACTTGATTTTAATATTCATGCTCTGAATACTTGATCATAATTTAAATTTATTTTCGCTGCGTTATTACTTCATATTTAATTAAACATCAGTAAAGGCAAAAATTCCAATTTGCGTTGCATCAATTAATCCCTTGCCGTTAAAATTACGTAACAATGATCTGCTGTCAAACAGGCGGTGTTCCAATAAAAAAAACCATAAAAAGAACATTATTTCGTGATCCCAACAATAAGAGTTTTATTTCCCAAAAAAGGGTGGTACTTGCCTTCATCATACCTGATGATAGGTGATGATAAAGCTGAAGGTTGAAGCGCGCCTCTCCCGGGATCCTCAACCACTAAGGAATGGCTACCTTATCCTTATCAAGAGTACAATAATGCAGAAAACATTAATTGTATGGCGTCAGACTTACACAAGATGGTGGTAAGAGCAAGAGAATGGATAGTGGCGCCTAGGTAAGGCGGACTTACAACAGATCCTACCATCAACTTAACCGATTACAATTAATTATTCCACTGGGAATGGAACCCGGGACCTCTGGGTCAGATATCGGTGGTACCACTAGACCTCAATAAAATATTCTATTATGTGTCGTTTTCCGATGCCTGACAGGTTATTTCGTGATCCCAATTGTGAGCTTTCAAACATTGAGTTTAATTTCCCAAAACATTTTGAACGCATATTATTATATATTTTTTTCATTTGCAAGAAAATATGCAGCCTATGACATTAACCGCTTCTGTGGTCTAGAGGTAACAACCACGGGTAAATCTACGGGCGGTTTGAACGCCGTCATTGTCCTCAACATATTTTCATATTTTTAGAGTAATAAAATTCTGTCCTCGCGTCCAGTTACGAATATAGGTCCCAGACGAGTAGTGTTTAGCAGCATAACCTTTATTATTTTCGCACTTATGCATGACACTTTATATGTCGAGGACAATGACGGCGTTCAAATCGCCTGAAGATTTACCCACCAGTATCAGACCTAGAGGTCCCGGGTTTGATTCCTAGCTGAGATACATATTGTATTCGGTTTGGTTGGTTGTTGTAAATCCGTATCTAAGTCTGACGCCATAATAACAATGGTTTCAGGATTGTTGTGTTCCGGCAGTTAGAGATTAGGATAGCCAGTTCCTCAGTGACTGAGGATTCCGGGAGAGGCTCGCTTCCATCTTCAATTGTGATCACAACAATGAGAGCTTTCAATCATCGTGTTTTATTCCAAAAAAGATTGTGTACGCAAATATATTTTTTCCAATTGCGAGAAAATGTTGAGCGTGTCTGCTTTCCATTAGGTTCTGCCATATGCAGGGAATTAGGGTTTCCTCTGAAATACTGTTCTCATAATTTCTTCTATGGAAGTTAACTTTATTGTTATTCTGATACCATGCATGTGACGTTAACGGGCACCGGTTAAAATTAAGATTTTATTTAATTTTCAAGAGCTATAAACGTGAATTATGACTGAAACGAAATTAAACACCGAAGTTTGAATATTTTCAATGCCACTTTTTATCTTGACTCATTTGGGCATTGAATGTTATCGTTCAAAAGATTTAACTTTGAAGTACGTTACTGAATGCCATAATTTAATTACATCTCAATTATTTTCCCACTTTTTTTTTATACCTCGACTTAATTATCATAAGTTCTAAAAGGCAAACTTGAAGAATTCTCCTTTGGACAGCGATAAAAATAAAGCTGTAACTTTTACATCTTATAAGGTAACATCTGTAAGATAAAAAATCTGAAATAACTGAGGAAGATTAAGAAATCTTTGGAGCGTGCTAGCGTAAAACCAGCTTTGTTCTTAAGAAGATAAAGCAGTCATTTGTCTATGGAAGTTTGAAGAATCGGCGAATCTCTTGTGGATTCCGTATAGATGGAGACAAGTGAAGGCGGAGAAGGTTTTATTCCCGTCACGATCAGAGCGCGCTATAAAGCGCTCCAGGTTGGAAATTGAAAGTGACTTTAGCTGTAAAACGTACCGAAGGAACGACCGAAGGCGCTACAAGATATATCAATTTTGGCTTCTAGCCGCTTTTATGCGTATTTAGGCGGCAAAGCGGTGTATCTTGGATATAGCATTTATTGGCGCTATCTCCCTGGTTTACGGCCGCGCGACCTCACGTGTTGTTCCGATTCCGAACTCATTTGTCTCCTGTAGGAAACTTAGGACGTTTTTGTTCTTGTGTAAGCGGTAAAATTTTATTTGCACATCGACATTGAAAACTAAAGAAACTGTTTAACTAATTTTACAGAAGTATTAGAGTTTTTCTTGTAAAAACACGCTAATAGCCTATACTCCTGCCGGATGTTAATAACGCTTTTCATTTGATACCTACTCCAAAATGTTATTAATCCTTAAATTCTATAAGGTTTTAGGTTTTATAATATTGAGTCTTTAGTTTTTGTGGATGAAATAGTTTTTTTATAGTGTTTTGTGAATACGTATTTTTCATTGAACTCAGTATGACAGTCCATGTTTCCAAACCAAATTCACTTTAATGGCTAGGTCACATCACATTCTCAGGCAGCGGTGACTCAGAACTATTGATTATGTATAAGACACAAGTCACCCTGTATTGTTGAATACGAACAAAGACTGTGCAAAGTAAGGATCGTGAGTATACCCCTTACTCTAGTAGAGTAACCTTTATCAATAGAGATAGTAAATTTGTTTATTAAGGTCAAAATGGTTAAATACACATAGTGGTTAGCAAACACAAGAAAATTATTTCATATGTTAATATGGTCTGATTTTCCAGAAATTGTAGAATAATTTTATTTTAACTTTATTTTAAAATACCTAAATTAAAATTTTAATCTAAAAATAAAAAAATAACAATAGACCTCAGGAAAAATGTGTTTTGAATTGGTATATAATAAATCGGGCGACTAAATATTATTAGGTTGGGGTAGCAGAAAAAATAGGTTGGCAGAAGAAAAAATAGATTTAGGTTAGGTTAGATTGGCAACTAAGTCGCCCACCTAGTATTCTTGACGCTCAAAAAGATTAAAATACCAGCCTTTTGAATTAAGGCCATTCACCAAATTAATTGTATAAGGCGCTAATGCAGATAGAAATAAGAAAAGTAGGAAAAAAGAAGATAGAAATGGATTATAATAAGCTACCTTCCTGCCTGCGATTTCGATCGCCTACAATTCGGTTCTATTGCTCTGCTTAAAGATCAATTAATTTACGTACATCTTAAGTTTTGGCGCGCACTGTTCATCGAAATAAAATCAATTAATTTTTTGCGACAAAATGAACCCATGTCCTTCTTCAAGGCCTAATCTCTGTGCAATATTGAATCAAATTTTTGCGTAAAAAGTAACATGATCTAGTCAGGCTCAGTTACTTACGCACTAATAATGTAATTAAAGAGTTACTCATTAGGAATAACAGTTACAAATTTTGTGTTACGTA
Source organism: Chrysoteuchia culmella (assembly GCA_910589605.1). Lineage (NCBI taxonomy): Eukaryota > Metazoa > Arthropoda > Insecta > Lepidoptera > Crambidae > Chrysoteuchia > Chrysoteuchia culmella. Next base: position 19,540,523 of record OU342653.1, read on the forward strand.
ACTTTCACTGAGAATATTTGATAATGTTTTTTATGAACTATGTAAAAACGTAACAAGAAAGTGATACTTTCATAAAAAAAACGTGAGTCGTAAAGCTGAGACGTTGAAAGTATTATTCAAAAATGTCAAAGAGAGAGTTTCTTTGATATAGTGAGTCGAGACAAGAATGGCCATTTGGGTGTGATGTAAGTTATGAACTGACTGCGATTAAATATTAAGGGTCGGTTTCTGAATAAAGTATTTACAAGTTGAACGAAAGAAAAAAACAATATCACGATAAGTGAGGTGTGTGTGACATGTCAATTTGAAATTCTCAATTCAGAATACGACCATAAGTTAATTGTAGTTTTTGATATCGGTTTGAAACGGGATTAATGACTATAATTTCGTAAAAATATTTTTATTTCGAATACTTTATTAATAATAATAGCGCTCAAAGTGTTTTTGAACGTTGTGATTTTTAACTAGTAGCTGCCGTGGTTTTACCTGCGAGGTTCCTGTAGATTGTCCTATGTTTTTCGTGATTGAGTCAAGAAACATCCAAGCTTTCAGATTTATAATATATGTGGGATTTTAATAATGTCACTTTCTTGACCAATCGCCGCTGGCTCATAACTTATGCCAAACTTTTACTACCAACAAAGATTATATGGCGTGGTTTTGACGTCACGCAAAGGTGTGTTATTTTGTAATCTCTTAGTCAACTCAGCACTTAGTCGATACATTTATACTTTTACCTTGATCAATTTAGGTATTATTTTACTCGAGAATTCTCTTCATTACGCAGAAAGCTTTACTCAATCTGTTATTAGAAAAATGTCTGCAAAACCTGGTGAACGTACTGAAAATGAACAAATTATTTTTCTTCCTGCAAACTTTTAATCTTTTAGTGGAATTTTATTGTTCAAGATGATTTATTCTGATTATTTATAATTTATTAGTAGAGATTACTTCTACACTAGTAAATCATGAAGTCTTTGTAAAATGTTTGTTATTTTTCGAATTAGATGTCAGTCTTGTACTTAGGCATTAGAACTTGCAATAGTCTTTAACAGTAATTAAATATGATGGTAGTATAGTTGTACTAATTTCCTAAATTTAAAAATATTGAAAACACCTGTTTCAATATTTTTTATTAATCCATACATTAACTACTTATACAAGTTGTTGCATACATAGACTTCCAAAATCTTCCCGACCCTATGGCAACTACTTTAATTGAAAATCCTAATAGTACATAAAATTTAACAGCACATTACAGAGATCGATTTAGCTTAGAGCGAACAAAAGGTAGATTCACGAATGCGTAAAAGCGAAATCTCGATTCTCGATTAAAACACAGACGGGAGAGCGCGATTTACATTCAACGAATCCGAAAGTGCTGAGGATAACACTTTTTTGCCTGCGCGGTCTCGACAAATTGATAGATTTGCATTTAACTCGTGGCTGTATTAAAATTACATTATTACAGCAGTCTAGCCGAATTAATTCACTTTTTTATTAGATGTGGTTTTAAATTTTCGCTTTCTCAATGTTTTTTGTCTTAGATAAGTTTTATATTTCTAAAAGAGAAATGTATCTGAAAGTCCTCGAACAGTCATTTTGCATTTTTTATGAAATTATAAAGAAAAGCTTCCAAGGGAGATCTCCCCCCAAAATATTTTTACTTTTATTTACGTAACTGTTGTGATCTATTTTATATTTGAGAAACGAATACTTACATTCAAGACCATAGCAAACATTGATAATAGGTATTATTAAATATTTACATCATAAATTTTGCTAACCACTTCCTTCAATTTTAATTATAGTTAACCATGTAAGTGATGCACTATTTTAACCTCTCTTAAGTTTTACACTACAGTTTAATTAAGAAAAATAATTTACAACACTTTATTAATAACCCCGCTAATAACGCATTCCCGCCATTAATAAGCGTCACCTGAATTTTTTTTAGGCGAAGGAACCGTCATCCGCGCTGCCACCCGATATAATAATATACATGCGAAAATAGATTCCAAATAGGTCATCGTACGTTGTTGACGACGCTTCAGTCGCATCGAAAGGCAGCAATGTTATTATAGATTATAAATACTGAAGTAGATAATTTGAAATTTTAAAGAAGCGATGTCTGCTTGTGACTACGGCAACACAGCCGAAACGTCAAGCTGTAAGTACATATATGTACTTCTTAATAAATGTCGCGTTTTTCCGGTTGCTCTAAACTATTAGATAATTTGAATATATTTAATTTATCATTAAAAATGATTGGATGGCTAATCAATCGATTTAGACAACACACAGAATAAAATATAAATAATTGCATATAACACAGCCCATGTTAAGTTTCATGATGAACTTGTGTTATGGATACTAGATTTATAACGAATAAACATACTTATATACTTTTTTTGTATATACATACATATTAAACACCCAGACCAAGACAAATAGATATGTTCATGCACACAAATATTTATCTTGATCGAACCCGGGACCTCTGGCGCAGAAGGCGGGCTTAGTAGCCCTGCAACAAACAGGTCGTCAAAATAAAATAAAATATTTGAGTACGTTTGCCGCCAAAAATATATTTTTAATAGCTTTACTGCAGTATTTGTTTCTTAGTGGAAGAAAATTTCAAGTTATTTCGCGTTTTTATTCCTATGATTTTATTTAATTTGTTTTTTTTATATATAATAATTATGAACAAAACTGTTCATATTTTTTTAGGAAGCTCATTTTTATTACTTTTTTTTTATTTGATACAACAGCACGCAAATGAGTTCATGTAATTATTATTTTATATCTCTGTGTTTCCTGCGTCTTACCAGGAATGTATTCTTTTTTAAACTTTTTCCAAAAACTGTCTCTACGACAAGACCGTTGAAACAAACAAGATTCACCTTTATTATAACAGTAAATTTAAGATTAACAGACTGTTACTACCTCGTCATTGTCGTCATCAGCCATTTTTAATGTCCCTACTGCTGGGACAGCTTCCTTATGGATAAATAAGGAGAACGGGCCATGACCCACCACGCGGGCCCAATGCGGATTGGTGGGTTTTAACGACTGCAAATGCAGCTGCGACCAACGGCTTAAATTGCCTTTCGAAGCATGAAGGAGCTCGAGATAGTAAATTTATAGTCACCCATCCCGTGACCGACCGTTGCGAAAGTTGCTTAACCTCAACAATCGCAGTCCGAGCGCGCGAACCATGCGCCATTGTTACTACCTCATATTTTTCAAATTTATTTCAGCACCACAATAAATCTTACCAAGCATTTTCGACAATGGCACAGTATGTCAAAAGTTACGATACAAGTTTCGATGTTTTCATGTCACACCGAAATACACCGAAATATTTTCGTGGCAGTATGTCAATCCGCCACAAGGCCACTGGAAATATTCTTGAGACACGTTTACTCACGAAGATATTTATAAACGAAGTTACTTAATGTCATTACAACCTAAATTTGGCCTAAATGAAACCTTTCACCATTAATATAACATACACAAATGCTATGTTTTTAATTGAAAATATTACTAAATGTATCTGTGACCAAAGCTCGACTGCGATGATAGTAATAAAGTTATAAACGAAAATCAATAATTATAGGTCGGATATAGGTCGGATTGTACTTATACAAAGTGTGCAATAAGGTATTATTATTTATACTGACGGAAAAGGCTTCTTTCCTAACAAAAAAATACCTACTTACCTCATTTCGGTGTACTTACGAATATTTTAGGCATGACTTATATTCATTTTTAAACATTTTTTTATTTTGCATTTACAATACTTGCTTAAATGTTTAATTTTGATAGAAAAATACTAGAAAAAGTATCGACTCTACTTACAAGTTGTTGGTACCGCCTGTAAATATCTTGTTAGGACAGAATCAGAATCAGAATAATTTATTCCTTAGAAAATGGTAATATACAAGATGGTACAATTAATAAAGTAGCAAAAATTTTCTGCCATTAAAAAAGCGTAGGAATTATTACTTACATAAAAAATTCAATTTATTATTAATAGGGAAATTACAAAATTATTGAAATGTCAAATGTCATCATTACAAAAATGTCAAATATAAAAATTAAAGTTTACATGTCAGAAAAAGTACATGTCATAAAAAAACTAAATAATTATTATTATGTAAATAAAGTGCGTTTATTTTATAATATAATACGGCATTATTTCCTTTCTAAATATTCATTTATTGTATAGAAACAATGCTCCAGCAACCAATCTGTTATGTTTTGTTCGACGACGATTTGTTCTAGTATATATTTTTTAATTTATTTTCGCTTAAAGTTTTGCTTTCATCATAAATGTATGTCTACCAATAAAATAATGAGATTTGCTGTTTTTCTTAGTATAAAAATTTGACTTTCTCATCGTCGACAAAACATACACCCAGATTCCAACCCAGGCTTCAATTTCAGTAGGTTCTTTTTTTCTAGTACAATTTGCTATAGTACATTAATCTTGTTAGGTACACGAGTTGGCTGTTACTTTTACAGTTACGTTGACAGATGGTAAACCTGCCAACTGACTAATGACTGCGGGCAACTTTGTAAGGAAATCTCTTCGGTAGAAGATTGTGTAGGTGACGCTTTACAAAAATGGTGAAAAATTGCCAAAGAGTATTGAGCTCTTATGTCTTAGGTTTTATGTTGAAAATCAGTCGAAGCTGGTGTGATGTAACTGTATATTAGGTAAGTACTTAATTGTAGTTTTACTGGTTGTAACAATTAATATTCCTACTTCCATTGCATAAGACAAGGAAACTCTTGTACAGACAATTTTAATTTGATTACAACCTGTTTGGCGCAGTGGTACTAAACCTGCCTGCTGCGCCAAAGGTCCCGGGTTCGATCCAGGACAAGACAAATATTTGTGTGCATGAACATTTCTATTTGTCTTGGTCTACGTGTTTAATATGTATATTATGTATGTACTTACAAAAATGTATAATAATATGTTTATCCGTTATCTAGTATCCATAACACAAGTTCTTCATGAAACTTAACGTGGGCTAGGTAATTGGTTAAAATATATATATGCACTATCGAGAATTTGACGGTCTAGGGATTACAAATCACGGCCTTGAAAGGTTTTCCACCTTCAAAAAAACACTTTATTTTATTAATATCCAGTATTGTGAATATTTACGAAAATAAGAAAGCTGAAGAATTAGAACTCTCTACTACTACCGAAATTTCTAGTAAGATGGGACCATGGGAAAGGACAACGATCTTTTGTCGTTATTATTAATAAGTAAATTTACATACTACATTTTTTGATACTTTGTATCTGTAATCTGAAAAATACGCAGACTCATGGATCGAAGAACGCTTTAATAGAGTAAAATTTTTATATTTGTCAACCTTAAACTTTATTTAAGTAGATTTATCTTAGACGGAACGTATATGATTCAATATTGCTTCTGACTTAAAGACTAGAAATGAATCTCCATTAAGTTATTACCAAGAGTAAGATCATTGAAGTCTGGCCTCGTCTAATGAAGTTTTAATAATTCACAATGTTCTCAAACTGTTCTGTCGGAGTTCGGGTGGTCTCTTCGCGGTCTGCTTAAAATGTTAATTGGCTGACTTGATAAGCAGTTTAGATATTTAGAAGTTTGTTTTGCCGGTGCCATTCACTTTGGCACCGAAAGAGCCAGATTGAGACGGAAGGGTTAGGGTGGTGTCATGAAAAGAAGGTTTGGGATTTAGGGCGTTTTATTCGTTCATATTGATTTGGCTAAGCGACTTTAACAGTTTTGAGTCAAAAAACGTTTTGAAATAAAATTGTCATCGGACATAACAATAATTTGATTCATAGGCTTGAAAAACACTTTTATCTATAAGTAATACGAATTAATAGGGAACGAATTTTGTTTAACTATACAATTTGTTTGTAAAGTCGTGTTCCAACATTTCGTGTGTCGAGATAAAATAGGTAGAACTAATGATCTTCGTGGGCTGCTTAAAGTGTTACCTAATTGGTTGACTTGATAAGCAATTTAGATATTTAGATTTTTGTTTTGGCGGTGCCATCAACTATGGCACCGAAAGAACTAGATTGAGACGGAAAGGTTAAGGGAAACTCGTGATTTTGGGAAATTTGGGAAATAAATAAAACGCCCTTTTGGCCGTTTTATTCTTTGATATGGATTTTGTTTAGTTATTTGAGGAACGTAATATAGGTACGTTTTAAAATCTTCATTCGTCATTGCAATAACTGTTAAAGATTTGAAAAATAGTTTTATCGGTAACACCAATGAATAGGGAACGTACTTCAAATAAAAAAGGTGAAAGTAATAAATATAGTTTTTATTTCGTAACAGTTCTAGAAAAACCGTGAGACAATTCATACAAAATACATAAATACAAACTCATAAAAAAATGTATAATCGTAAAAAAAATGTTAAGGAGTAATTATATGTTGGTATTTTATTTATATGAGTCTTTTGATTTCCCAACGTTATATTACAAATACAAATACATCTATTGTTTTAATTGTTTACCTACACCTCAATGTAAACCACATAACCCTTCTATGATTGACATAATCAAACAAACTTCCTTATTAACAACCCGGTTTCCTGCCAAGTAACCGACATAATATACGAATTATTAATATTATATTAACGCGGCCTTATAATGACAAGTCCACTAGGCCTTCGTCATCAGTCAATAGTAAAAGCTTAGTTGTGTATAAGAGTAATTTGATTTATATGTGTATGCGTAAGCAAATTATGGCCGGAAATTGGACTTGACGACTTCCGTGGTCGAGTGGTTCGTACACCGGTTTCAAGGCGTCGCCTACTCTGGGGTCCTGGGTTCGAATCCCGGTAGGGGCAAATATTTGTATGATGAATACGAGCATTTGTACCTGAGTCATGGACGTTTATATTTATTTCTACACATAAATACTTATATATGTATAATTATATGTATTTATATCCGTTACCCTAGTATCCCATAACACAAGCCTTACAGTGCTTACTTTGGGGCTAGGTAAATTGGTGTTCTTTTATAAAAAAATAAAAAAAAATTATATTTCTCGTCAAGGGAATATTAAATTATTTCGATTATAATATAAGAAATCGTCGCAATATGCTGCTAATATTCTAGCCTGAATGTTTTTCACGCAAGATAAACTATATTTGAATTTATAACTTTTTGATTTAGCATTTCACAATGCTATTTTTATGTGATAAATATTAAACTATACTGGAAAAATTCGACGTGTCCTCTTATGTCTCTCTGTAGCATAACTGGTTAGTACATTGGGCCGGATTTCCAAGGATGCGGGTACGAATCCCGTCAGGGCGACATGAGACAAGTATTTTTTTCTAGTATATTTTTCTAGTTTAATATTTATATTTGTATTTGTTTCGAAAATATAGAAATTAGTCATCGGACACATAGGCTTGTCGTGGTTCCGTTGATGAAATAGCGCGCTAGCAGATCTTTAGTTAATTTATAAGTTCAAAAACTTCATTATTGTAAATTACAAGTTGTATTCATGTTGAGTAGGTATGATGGAGTACATCATACCTACTCAATTAAAATGAAAAAGAGCTAAAAGATCTTAACATCACTCTTTTGCAATAAAATATTTAGTACTTTACATTGCAAAAAGTTCACAATAACCACATTGCCATGAGCTCACGACAGTAACCATAGATATCGGAGCCGCAATAAAACCATAATTTAATCGAATTACCTTCGCGGTCCGCGGCTTAAAAACAACAGAACTTACCCAAACTCTGCCGTGCTGTTTACAAGGGTTTGAGGGCGAGGGTGGTAAGGACGGTGCTCACTAGCGGGGCAAGGCAAGGCAAAATTTAAGGGTTCGAATCCCGTCAGGGCGACATGAGACTAGTTGCTTTTTTCTAGTATATTTTCTTGTTTAATATTTATCACACAAAATTTAAGGGTTAATATTTCTCGAAAAATATTTAAATTATAATTATGACCCTAAATTGTCTCTTTGCTGAATAAAGGCATCTCCGCCTACCTTCCATTTTACGCGGTCTTAAAATATTATGCATCAGTCACTCAAATACGATTACAGTACCCGGCGATAAATACCTATTGCAAATCGACCTTTGGATTTAGTATTTGGATTTTGTATTTTATACAAAGAATGAAAAGAATTATCAAAAGAAGCAAATCATAATTGTTTTAACAGCTCCTAATAAATACCGGACTGTTTGTATTTGTGCGACAGAGATAACGCTCTACGAAGCCGAAATGGTAATGTGGTTTTTAAGATATAATGCGATAAATTTCTAATTTTTTCTTAGACCATTAGAAAGCTACATTTCTCCCGAGTGACATAGGCTATATTGTATCCCGATATTCCCACGGGAAGGGGCACCACGCGGGTAAAACCGCGAGGATCCGCTAGTTATAATATATTTTCCGAAAAATGATTACTCATAACGTATCAATTGGCAAATGACTACAAGCCCTTATTCTCCTATTGAATGAGTCGGCTTTTTTAACAGGGAGAATTCTATCAGGGCAACTTTTATTTCATTTTGTAATAACTGTAATAAATAGGATAAGAATTTTTACATTATTTTTCAGGGTTCTTACAATAAAAATAATTTATTAGTTTTTTCAATTTTTAATGAACAAAAGGTATCAATCAGTGGTGATCAGCCATGATTATTTTTTTCAAACGAAACATTATTTTTTACTTTAGCAAATAAATAATGGACTTCCTTTATTCTTTATTCCTAAATAATTGACTAGTATCTAGTTAAATAGCACTGTAACTGCAAAAAATTTAATCATAAGTCTCAATACATATTCATCACGCAATATATCACACATGAGAGCTTACTACTGGTGGAAATCATACCCCTAGCTCAGTAGCCATCATTAATACTACTGGCTATTTGGGTCGATAGACATGTGACACCCTTAATGTATTTGGTTAAAATAGCCATGACTGATGGAATTGACTGACGTTTGCATATACGTCTAATGTACGCCTTAACCTGTATTGGTACAGTCAACAGTATATTAATCTTACACTTGCACTAAGAAAACCGCCACTATTCCAAAGTCATTGGGGCGGTCTCAAAATCAAAAGAGCCCAATTTTCTATTTGAAGTGTAAAAAAATTAACTACACATGATGGAGGCTTGTCAATCCCAGCTTGCTTTAACATCATAATAACTAGACGGGTATCGAAAATTATATTATACAGGGTGTTAAAAGACCCATCATTAAAACGAAAACCACGTATTCTCCACATCTTTACTATCATTTTCTTGTATGGGGCCAAATCTGGGAACTTGATAGTTAAGGAGTTATTGAGGATCAAAGTCAACATTTATTTTTAAACATTATCGTTTAAAGTTTTATAACCACAATGTATATCAAAACCAATCAAAGATACTGGACCCCGGCCGACTACTCATACCATCTAGTTACACGCACACGTTTTTTTTGTGTGTAAAAATAACACCCAAATTTTTTAAACGAAAAATAAAAGTCGTTACCCAGTTATTATTTTTACATATTCTTATTTATGGCCTGCGCAGACGACGGACATTGAGGGATTTTTTGTCCGCGACACGACCTTATTACTAAAAACATAAAGTTGAATAAATAACGAGGACTATCGCGTACTTTTCGCGGATATACGCGGTCTAAGTTGAATCTTATTTGGTTAACAATAAAGACGTGTCGCGGACAAAAAGTCCGCCGTTATCCGTCGTCTGCGCTAGCTCTTAGTTTGATGTATACTACGCATATATTTCGGCTTCGGTATGGGTCTTTTAACACCTTGTATGTGTGTACTTGAAGCAGATATGTCTCTTGAGCTCGCATTGTAATGGGAAGACCCTATATGGGGTCCGATTCAAATTGCTATCTCTTTCATAACCGTGCTTTTTCGTGTCTTTCGTCCTACTTGTAAGTAAAATATGACAATAGTGTTGGTCACAGATTTCAACGCAAATTGCGATGAAAGTATTGGGTATAGAAATGAGAATTAATTTTCAATTTGTCCGATACGTCCAATATAGATAGAGGAATATTTGTTATCTGAATATTTAAAAATGAATTGCCGGGTGGTGACAGCCTAATAATACAAGCGTCACCACTCTCTTACATGCCTGGGATGTCGTAAGAGTCGACTAAGAGTCTCGACGCATTGAAAACCTGTGCGAGAGAAGGAAAACATGAAACAAACCCTCTACCAACCCGTCTTTCCAGCGTGGTAGCAGTAGGCTAATAGCCTCCTATGAACGCCACAATAGGCGTGAGCTAGGAGAGGCCTATGCCCAGCAGTGGACGTCCACAGGCTGATGATGGATAGATGACTTAAAAATAGGCCCTAAATCATTTACATAATGCTAATTTTATTTAATTTCAACGAATAGTAAATGCGCCACTTGGTGCTACTGTCGCCAGGCTGTTGCGTTACATTGCTGCATTGCTGTTGCGTATACATGAAGTACCTACAGTCATAAGGTTATTAAGGTATTTTCGACACTCGCTCGCTCTCGCAAAGTTTTACCTCCGTGTATAGCTACCCTTGTTATGTCGAGAAAACAAGTTAGAAGCGTTATTGTCTTAAGAACTTCGCAACTTTACTTGGCTTCTCGGAACTATATACCTGGCATATTAATGTTTATATTATTTGCAACATTTAGGGGAAAACAACATGGTATATTTTTGATTTAAGTACTTTGGTTGTTTTTGTTTTGTTCGAAAGTTGAGTTTTTGAAGTTAACTTGGGCTTTTTAAGATAACAAAAAGTGTTTTTTTTTTAATTCGCCGGTTTCAAGCTTTTACATTTTTTCGTTTTATTCATCATTTTCACAAATAATTACACATTTTTTTATAAACAACGGGGACTCTTAGCCTTCATCATACGTGATGTTAAACATTTATTAGGCTGAAGATGGAGGCGAACTTCTCCCGGAATCCTCAACCATTGAGGAACTGGCTATCTTATCTATAACTGCCGGAACACAACAGTGCTGTAAACATTGTTGCTATAGCGTCAGACTTAGATAAGATGGTGGTAGCAGGCCAGACGGACTTACAACAAGTCCTGCCACCAACCAAACCGAGTACACTATGTACCCCCGCTGGGAATCGAACCCGGTTCTCCACGGTCGGTGTTACCACTAGACCACAGAGGCGGTTATACCAGTATATTTCTATTATATTTTAGAAAGGCAGTGACCTCTCGTACAAACTTTTTTGCAAGCTCAAAGCTCTAATGAGCTGTTTAAGAAATATTACAATAGGTAATATTGCCAGCGAGATGGTGCTTAATGCAGTCTATAACTCCGTCTTTGTAATATTACTTTTATATTGCGATTAAGACCGATGATGGCCCTGAATTTTTGATTTTGTCTAGTAAGTTGGCTGTCACGCATCGCTAACGTTTTGCGTGTTACACTGACCCTACCCTATGTACGATATTGAAATTCTTCACGCTATGTATCTCTTGTGTTGTGTGATTATAATAATAAATAAATAATAATTGCATACACTCGAATTATCTAGCCCACTGAAGAACTTGTGTTATGGATACTAGATAACGGATAAACATACTTGTATACTTTTTTCGTAAATACATACTTAATATACATATTAAACACCCAGACCAAGTAAATGGACATGTTCACACACAAATATTTGTCTTGTCCGTTGATCGAACCCGGGACCTCTGACGCAGAAGGTGAGGTTAGCACCCCTGCGCTAAAAAGGTAGTCGAAATGCCAAAAATACATGTTTCATCTTCTTTTTATATAGTGGCGATTCCGTTTTGGATTACGCTAATGTCAAGTGAATGTCTATACAAATTTTATAAAGAGGAAAGATTTGATTGTTTGTTTGTTTGCCTAAACTTCTTAATGGATTTGGATGAAATTTGGTACACAGATAGTAGATAACCTGGTTATGATCATAGAATACTTTTTACCTGATATTTGCACGCGAATGGCCGCTAGTATTAAATAATAATATAGAAATTGTACGGCAGATTGAGGTAGAATGGAGTATCACAGCACGTGCTATTACAAAAAGAAATCGGGTGAAACTCCCAAAATACTTTTAAACACTTTTCATACTGATATAAAATACGAAGTTTCCTTACACTTAACGTAAGTAATACTCAAACTTAACTTTTTAAATGTTTAACACATATAAAAAATTTTAGACTTCAGGATTTAAATTTACTACTATTTAATCAACACCATAGTTATACACACCGTGGTCTCTTGTTTCTCTCTCTTGTTATTTTTTACCAAAAACCCTAATAAGCACTTTGCAAAATATAATTCGAACTTTCTTTAAACCTAGCATAATTACTTCCTTTTTAAATGTTTCACACCCATTTCAAAACTCAGACTTCAAGATTCAGGTCACGCTCACCCAATCGTTTCATTCTTCGCTGAAATTGAACGTCTCGCCTGTAAAACGTATTGGAGTCTGATTACGTTTATTAGTCTGAAAACGGTTTCAGCAGCGATCGCCATTGAAAATATTAGCGAAAAAGTTAAATAAAAGTACACTTACGTTAATGTAAAATGAGAGTATTCGTATGGTACATTAATAATTATGTATTCGGCTATATTGTTATTGAAAAAGCTGACATTGTTTTTTTTGTCAATGGTTCAAACAATTTTTGTTTCGAAATTCAGTATTACAAGCGCAGATATTACAAGATTAATGGACAGGGTAAATTCGTAAATTTAAGTAAGTAAATTCGTAAATAAGATACATAAATTGTTTTAGAACTTACCTCTGTAACCTTTGTGAAGAGTGAAATAAATATATTTATTATTATTATAATTAATAGGCTGGCATTCGTCACTCTGTTTCTGGACAAAATCTTACACTCAAGAGTCAGACGTTTCCTCAAAACTTCTTCGACCAGACTTAACCGAGGTTACGTCAAGTCAAGGATCACAGTAAAGAAATTTCACAATAGGTATTTTTGATTATCATCATACCTCATCAGCCTGTGGACGTCCACTGCTGGACATAGGCCTCTCCTAGCTCACGCCTATTATGGCGTTCATAGGAGGTTATTAGCCTACTGCTACCACGCTGGCCAGATGGGTTGGTAGAGGGTTTATTTCAAGATTCTTTCTCTCGCACAGGTGTTCAATGCGTCGAACCTCTTAGTCGTCTCTTACGACATCCCAGGCATGCAAGGGAGTGGTGACACTTGTATTCTTAGGCCGTCACAACACGGCATTTTTTAATAACTCAGTCTATTCTGGAGGAATCACAAGCGATGAGGACTCGAGGAAAAACGTAATTAAATACGTTATTGAATCATAGATTTTTTTCTTTTTGGCAATATATCGTTTCAGGCTTCGCTGAAATTGAACGTTTCGCCTGTAAACGTATCGGAGTCTGATTACGTTTATTAGTCTGAAAACGGTTTCAGTGGCGGTTATCGCCATTGAAAATTTCAGCGAACGTTAAAGTTAAATAAGAGTCGTACGTCTACACAACAATGTTAATTTTACGATATTGTTATTGAAAAAGCTGAAAATTGTATTTTTTTTTTCCAAACTTCAAATTTTTTTTTTCAAATAAGTACAAAGTATTTTTTTCCTACCAGTTCAAACAAACTTTTATTCACAGTATTTTTATTCAAATAAACTAATGGTTATTTTGGGTATGACTGAGCCCGGCAAAAAGTAATAAGATGGCAGTCACGCATCGCCACCGTTTAGAGCGAAACACAGAAGCAGCCTATACATATCGTTATCAGGCGAGGTCACTGGCCTTCCTTATGGATAGATAAGGAGAATGGACCATGACCCACCACGCGGGCTCGACGCGGATTGGTAGGTTTTAATGACTTCAAATGAAGCCGGGACCAAATAACGTGCCTTCTGAAGCACGGAGGCTCTGAAGCTCGAGATACAACATTTTTGGTCACCCAAATCGCGACCAACCATTGCGAAAGTTGCTTAACCTCTAAAATCGCAGACCGAGCGCGCGAACCACTGCGCCACCGAGCTCCTCCATACTATACAACATATCCCTATAAATAAATAAATAAAAATTGCATAAAATCATATCAATTATCTAGCCCATGTTAAGTTATGGATACTAGATAACGGATATACATACTTATATACTTTTTTTTTAACATACATAATATACATATTAAACACTCAGACCAAGACAAATAGACATGTTCATGCACACAAATATTTGTCTTGTCCGGGGATCGAACCCGGGACCTCAGGCGCAGGAGGCGGGTTTAGTACCCCTGCGCCAACAGGTCGTCAAATTTGAATTTATTCACGTTGTCATGGAAATAAGCAGATATTTCAGACGACACTTCTTCCGTACTAAACCCGTAACAACTTCTTATCTATACCTTGTGTTCATAGAAATCGTCATTCAATTTGTTAAAACAAATGAAAATTGAATATTTCAATCACAAAACAATAAGAAACAACAATTCTAACTTCACAAACGATATTCCTGTTGAATTATTCAACCAATAATTACTATGCTGTGTTCTTCGCCATTGCTATGCCCTCAGAATATTATACTGGGAAGATTAAATTTCGCACGTTTCCCGATGATGTCAGCACTTTATACCCCTTTGAAATATTGGCAAAATATTGGGAAAAACCGGTCAAGTGCGACTCGCCCGTCGAGGGTTCCGTGCATAGTAGGTTAATTGATTTCTTATATATTTGTATGATTTCATTACACATGTATTTTACTGTATTTACCTACTTTCCAGATTATTGCCAAATTTTAGGTAAATGGAAAGCAATCTATAAATTTTGATTGCCCTTGAGGGTGTCGAAATGTACATTTTTTGTGGCATAAACGGTCATTACGTATATTTTTTTAAGTTTGCAAAAAATATCTGTAAATTCTAGCAAGTACCTACTTAACATTAATAGTAATGGTGGACACTCATTGTCTATAATGTAAGTTTTAATTTAATAGTAATTTGTACTACTGACTGTATGTGTCAAAATAAAGAGAAAAAAAAATGATTTACGTTAACTTAGAAGTTTGTTATTTTTACAGCTTTCTGGGACTGAAGACCTGAGAATTATGGTTATAATTTCAACTTAATACCTCCACGCGCTCCCGAGCGCTCCTAATGCGTCTTGACAGACAGACTGACATAACCCACCAGTCCCACCACGGCCCATGATCATGCCAACCGTGATTATAATGGCCGAATCGCAAGATATGACGGACAACAAAATGAGCCAAAAAGGTTTCGTTTTTTCCTTTGAGGTACGGAACCCTAAAAACCGCCGGCCGCCGTCTGCCAACCCTCGCCGCTAGTACAAGAATATTTATGGTGGTTCCGTCACAGAAATTCTTAGATAAAATGTTTATAACGACGCGTCGTCGTCTGCATAGCTACTTGAAAATAACGAAGGTGATGAGTTTACTATAAAATAAATGTAGCTATATTTAATTTTCTTCAAAACGAACATAATATGATATGATTATCAATACACAATAAATAAAAGTGCACACATATAAGTTGTCTCTACTAATGTAATAAAGTAAATAAGTTTGTTTAATAAGATATCCTTCTTACCTCCGTGACCGTTTCTCCTTTTCTCATTCACCTGATTCTCCGTGTCGGTCCCATACCAAATCCCTCCTGAAGTTCCCTTCCCATCACTCTGATTTCGCTTTCTATTCCTTCTCCGTACATGCTGTCCGTCTCTGGAATTCGTTGCCGGCTGAGATACGAGATTGTCGCACGATATCTCTTTTCAAAAGACGTCTGAAAGAGTTTTATCTGTCCTCTTGTCCTTAGCACTGATCCCTTTCTGTCTTTCTCTTCGCATTATATGAATTATTTTATAGTATTATATGTATTTATAGGTTTATTTTGTATATATTATATCTAAGTATTGTGTATTTATTGATAATTTTGTTATATTATTTAAATAAATATTACACACTGTCTGCCCTTCTCAATGCCCTTTCCTTTCACGGGCCGGCTGGAAGAAATTTCAATGTGAAATAAGCCGTGCCCCTGTACAATAATCTTTATAATTGCTTTTCTGTAATGTTGTGTGTGTACAAAATATATAAATAAATAAATAAGATTTTAAACTTTCGCGTTCAATTATAGTTAACAGCAATGGGACTCAGACTCACGTCAGACTGCAGTCTGCTTTTGACCACAGCTGTAGCAACACAGCCGAAACGTCAAGCTGTAAGTACATACGTACTTCATAATAAATGTCGCATTAAGTCCCGTTGCTCTAAACTATTAGTAAAATGAGTTTGTTTTTATTAATGCGGTAACCTTTGAAACTGGAAGTGGGACTGTGAAGTTGTATCCATCATCAGCCTGTGGACGTCCACTGCTGGACATAGGCCTCTCCTAGCTCACGCCTGTTGTGGCGTTCATAGGACGCTATTAGCCTACTGCTACCATGCTGGCCAGACAGGTTGGTAGATGAAGTTGTATACGAGTAGAAAATAGCTAGACCATGGGAAAGTACATGTATAGGCTTATTTATGCTTTTGGCATAAGGCTCCCCCTAGACGCTCAGTAAATACTGTGATCCATCATTATGATAAATACTGATAAATTTGATAATTTTATCGGAGTGAACAAGAAATCCTAAACATTCAGTATTTATAACGACATTATTGCAAAGTTTTTCAAACAGCTCACACGCGTGAAATGAATGTGGCAACCAAAGCTGTTGTGTGGCTATTGGGTGCCCTTTAATACGCCTAACATTAATTGTCATAATATGAGTTCTTATGACAGTTTTGACATAACATAACTGTGCTTAGCATTGAACATAATAATAAAAAAACATAACATTTATTGCGCATAAAAAAGAATTAAAACAAAATTAAAATATGCATAACATTATTAACTATAACTTTTATTGTCATAAAGTAAAGGAAGAGAAGTTCCAACCTTAGCCTTCGATGTTAGGTATTTTTTGTTCCAACCCGACACTAGATATTTTCACATCCTACTAAACTTCTCACTGAGAAGGTACCTACGTATATTTGAATGTCTAAAAATTAAAACGCCTATATAGTCTTATTCCTGTAGGTCACGTGATTACTTAAATTACATGGTATTTTTTTAAGACATATAAAGTAATTGTTATTAATTTGCCTTATATATTTATACCATTTAAAACTTGTGCTAAGTAACGTTATGCTTATTACATTTATTCCAAGTCATCATTTTGACGATTAACGTTATGCGCATTCAAATTTTGCGTATTCTGTTATGCAGAATATACGACCGATTTTTTTTAAATTTGAATTAAGAGTATTACTTTATGCTTATTAATATAGACCCGTCAGTATTTATCACAATCTGCCAATACGGAAATCTAGGATCTAGGAATCTAGGAATTCGCAATAAATACTGACAGTGTTTTGACACCCTAACGTACACGAACAGTATACCTATACCACAAAATAAAATAAATAATGATGGATTACAGTATTAACTGAGCGTCCTTCCAGAATGTAATTTTACACCGACACGGAAACACATAATACAAGATAATAGTTATTCGTCGTGTTCATCCAAATTCTACTCAAACAATAATTCTGATATAATCTTTTATCTATAAATAGACGTACCCTATTGCATTTTATGTTTAACCGAGGTAAACAGCTGGGATCAATGGCTTAATTTGCCGTCCAAAGACCGACAGAGCTTAATACCCTGTCCATTAGACGACCTGCTATATATCCAGCTGCTTAATGCTTGCCATTTTGCAATGTTCACTGTTATTTTTTTACCGAGTTGAAAAAGGAGGTTGTGTGTTTCACGGTTTTTTATTGAAAATAATATAATTATAGTGGAATCACGGACAACCGCTAAAAAAGAAACAGGTTTCGTTTAATACATAAAAAAAGTGACTGTTTTCTCCGTAGTAGCTATTTTCCTCTTTCTTTATAAGGTATTTTCTTTATACTTGTATAATGCTTGGCATTTTGTTATCTATGTTCAGTGTAAAAACACTAGTGTAAGTAGTAACTAAACAGTGTAAAAATACTGACTTAAAAACGTGGCTGGCTATTTGACTTTTTTGTGGTAAAAAAATGTAAGCAGGGAAAATCGCGAATGGCCGGAAATAAATTAATCAAAGAAGTGAAGTAAATTAACTGACTTATTTTCTCTATTCTGAGCAACAATTATATTATGAGATGTCACGGGATGGGTGACCAAATGTATTATATTGAGCTCCTTCGTGCTTGAGAAGGCTCGTTAAGCCGTTAGTCCTGGTTGCATTTAGCGTCGTTTATACCAATTCGCAGTGGATCCGCGTAGTAGCAGCGCCTAGAGTCAAACATTTTAAATAAGTAGCGCTATTAGGAAATATTTTTTAAATAATTTTTTCTAGCAATTTTTCCGAATGTTTTCATATATTCAAATGAAAACGTTCTTCGTATTTCACACTTTAAAAAATATTCCAATGTTTTATACCAGATAGTGAGAGCTCGTTAAGTTTTATAGTAGGGAATTACCTCAAACTGCTGAGCTAATGCTCCCTGGATCATTTTGTACGGTCGTTGTCTGGTCGCGAATGGAAATAACAGAAAGTAGTTGATTCTAATGACCTTTTAGAGCTGGCTGTTTCGTTAACTGAAATTAAACTAACATACAACTCTGTTTTTGTTTTTTCTATTTAAATTTGAAGGTTTTTAAGCCATACTGCTATAGTTTACAAACTTTTATGTTTCGTAATTATAATATAAGTCAACTTTTACGGATATCAAACGCGCTATATTTCACGAACTAAGTTGTTATTGTCCGTATTTTTAGGTTTTTAGGGGTTTTTGATTTGCGTAGGTCACGGGATGACTGTCATCCCGTGACTATGGCAGCTGAAAATGTGCCGAAACGTTATAACTTAGTTCGTGAAATATAGCGCGTTTGATATCCGTAAAAGTTGTTTTACTCCAATGAACAGTGCGCGCCAAAACTTAAGATATACTTAAATAATATTAGTACTAGCGATTCTAAAGCTTCTAATTTAAAAGTTGTGGTTTGTGCCATAAACCACATTATAGGGCAAACGTGTTGCCTATTTGCAATGACCCTCAGGATGGTGTTTGTGCTGCCCTTCACTCTGTTTAGCAAGGACACCATCTGTTGTGTGTTAAATACCGTTTGAATTTCATAAGCCTTTTCAAGCCTCATAAGGGTGTACTCCAATATTCGTACCTAAAGTACCAGTCATACAAGCCATCAGAAGCAAACAAGACTCATTTGCAGTAACGGCTCTTAATAGCCATTAGGCTCGGGCAATTATCCTAAACTGCAGCGTGCAGTAGGCGGTATTGCAAGTAATTAAATTCGAGATCATTTTGTACCAACTAAAGTACTTCAGTGTTCTGTAAATTGCTTACATTGTCCAGGGGTCTCTGCTATTTGATTGGTCCTGTATTTAGTTAAATGCGATGTATGCGTCAAACACTTGCCTGCACGTATCTATGCAATCTAGAAATTAATGTTACTATATAAATAAATATGTCTTGGAAAAGAGTTGGTATAATATATATAAGCCGCACCTTAAAATTAACTAAAAAAGCATTGAATAAATGGTACCTATCCGAATCTTCAAAACATGTTGAAACTATTTTAGGTTCACAATATAAAAAAAACTACACAAAACCGGTCATAATTTTATGTAGGTGTGTACAGTTAGTACAAATAAAAGGATAATGTTATATAATGGATAAAGTACAGTCAATAGCATGTTGAGATTAACTTGCTCTACGAAAATCTGTTTTCGTGTATACATAGAGTCGATAGCACGACAAATTTTACATGTTAAGTTGCTACTAAACTTGTTATGCCGGTGACTGTACCGCTTCACTATAGAATTAGCTGCAATTTAGACACACTCTGACTGGTTTACATTATCCCTCAGTGCGCAGCAACAATAGCACGCCAGCTCTAAGGATTAGGCACGGGATCACAGATACATAGCTCTGGGGGCCAACCGCCGTGTCTTAGCGCAGTATTGATTTAACCGCCTTCTGTAGTAGGCTCTCTATAGTAGTGGTACAACCACCGGTATCAGACCTAGGGGTCCCGGGTTCGATTCCCAGTGGGGGTACATATTGTATTCGGTTTGGTTGGTGGTAGGACTTGTTGTAAGTCCGCCTGGCTAGCTACCACCATCTTATGTAAACCTGACGCCATAACAATTATGTTTTCAGCATTGTTGTGTTAAGATAGTCAGATATATATATAGATAGATAAGATAGCCAGTTCCTCAGTGGCTGAGGATTGCTTCCATCTTTCAGCTTTATCAATACTTAACATCAGGTATGATGAAGGCTAAGATTCTCCTCGTCGTTCATAATAATAATAATAATAATCTTAGCATGCTATTTCGTACTACGAAACTCTTAAAGTAAGCTTGTTTCTTGACGGAAGTTTTGTGACGTCTTCGCTCAATCATCGCCTCTAAAGTATGAAGTATATGAAAATGTGACAACTTGAATAAAAACAAAACGCTAACAAAACGTTCTTATGACATGATGGTTTCTAATAGATGATGGTAGGCCCGCTGGTTAGGTACACTGTATTGTATGAAGCCATTTGTGTAGGCGTGGGAAATTATTAGTTCTGATTGCGGGTATTAATTGTATATTTTGCGAGTTTATTTAGAGTCTGGAAGTCTGCCGTGTGGCGACGGACTAAGAATACAAGTATCACCACTCTCTTACATGCCTGGGATGTCGTAAGAGTCGACTAAGAGGCTCGACTCATTGAACACCTGTGCGAGAGAAGGACAACTTGAAACAAACCCTCTACCAACCCGTCTGGCCAGCGTGGTAGCAGTAGGCTAATAGCCTCCTATGAACGCCACAATAGGCGTGAGCTGGGAGAGGCTTATGTCCAGCAGTGGACGTCCACAGGCTGATGATGCATGGAAGTTTAACTCTATCCATCTATAAGGAAAAAAGGTATTTCGGTGGGCCGAGCATGAAACAGTATTCGTATCGTCACGTCAATAAGTGTATGGTATATTGAACAGTGTTGCTACCGGAAGTAAATGGAACTAAATTGATTGCCCGTTAACATTTTTTTAATGTGACGATTTGAATATTTTTCGTAAGTTTTTCGTGCTAGCCTCACAGCAGACGGGGCTGGGGATGTAACTATATATTTCAATTTATGATTTTGTATTTTTTGCATTTTTCAATGCAATTTTTATACTCATGGTAAATTTTAAATAGAAAAATAATGGAAAAAATCAACTCGGCCACAAGTGGATTCTCAGACGGGAATCGAACCCGCGACCTTTGGAAATCCGGGCCAAAGTGGCCGAGTTAATTTTTTCCAATATTTTTCTATTTCAAATTTACCATAAGTATATATATATTTCAAGTTTGGTGTAACACTGGTTTAACCAGTGTTACACCACGCAGATTGTACTCAATATCTGTTCAGTAGTTTTTGAATGTAATGTAAAACTCGCCGAAAAAAATGACAAAAGCAAAACTAGCAGCTATTGCTGTAACAACAACACAGCAATACCTTATCTAAATAAATCAAATCATTTGTAGGTATAAAAAACCAAATTCATTTTCCTCTATTCGTTCTTCCAAATTTTAGTTGTTTTTTCAAAGATACGAAAACAAGTACAAAACTTCACAGCGTATAGTCTTTACAGAGTTGTATAAGAACATTGTGTTGTTATTATTATGTTTGTTTGTGCTAAGCGGTTACATAAACTAATTAGGATTGAGGTAAGCGATAACCGTAGTACCAAGGATTACTAAGCAAGGGATTACAACGATATATTGTGTATACAACTAAGCAGGTATCCACCTCGTGCCGCCTTAAGTACCTAAGCTGCAGTACAAATTACTCGGTAGAATTATATTTAAGGACCATCAGAAACGTTTAAAACGCAGATATTTAATTGTGTTTTTCACTAATTATGTTCTAAAGTATTCAGTATCCCGGTAGGGGCAAATGTTTGTATGATGAATACGAGCATTTGTACCTGAGTCATGGATGTTTATTAAATATTTCTACACATAAATACTTATATAAGATTTTAAACTTTCGCGTTCCATTATAATTGTAAATAAGAGTTACGGTGCTCATCGCGACATTTATTACCTATGTACTTGGTCACAAGCAGACTCAAGCAGAGTCTGCTTGTGACCACGGCTGTAGCAACACAGCCGAAACGTCAAGCTGTATGTACATATATATATGTGCTACATAATAAATGTCGTGTTGAGCCCCGTTACTCTTGTTTACAAAAAATACTTATATATGTATAATTTCACAACACAAGTCTTATAGTGCTTTGGGCTAGGTTAATTGGTGTGAGTGTAATAATCGCGCAATTTTGGCTCGTTATTGAACGATATGGGTTTCCATTTTTTTATTATTATTTATTCGAATATGAAGTACCTATTAGTAACATGTGGCCGTGTGGTGACGGCCTAAGAATACAAGTGTCACCACTCTCTTACATGCCTGGGATGTCGTAAGAGTCGACTAAGAGGCTTGACGCATTGAACACCTGTGCGAGAGAAGGAAAACTTGAAACAAACCCTCTACTAACCCGTCTGGCCAGCGTGGTAGCAGTAGGCTAATAGCCTCCTATGAACGCCACAATAGGCGTGAGCTAGGAGAGGCCTATGTCCAGCAGTGGACGTCCACAGGCTGATGATGATGATGATGACCAGTAACATGGTATAATCTTTACCAGCCTTTTTCATACTAAATGGAAAGTCCATATGTAAAGCCCAAACACGATGCAATATTAAACGTATCTCCGTGGCCACTCGCCGAACATAATGTATGGTGACGTTAATGTATAAGGGTTATCAATTTTAAGCCATTTTAATTGCAGTTGAGGGCTGTCACAATTCACATACATTCGAAAGTATGCTCGTTGGCTATAAAAGAACAACAAACATAAATAATGGTGTCGGTACAATTTGTCATTGTCTTTTTGTAAATGAGATGTGTTTTCTGTAGTGCCTTTTGTTTTAATTTCGTGTACATAAATACTCTGTTTTTGAATTGTCTTAAATTTGAAGTTGTAAAGAATTGTGACTTTGATATGTTTGTTTTTTTTTTAAAGTGAAATGAGGATATCTTGTAATGTGAAAATAGGAACATGAAAAGTATTTGAAATTGTTTCATTACTAAACAGAAGTTTAATTTGGTAGGCAAAATAATAATTTTCTTTGATAGATAACAATCTTTAAATCTAATGCTCGCATTACGACTTGAATTATTTTATGATTTTTTATATTTTGAATTGGTCAAAAGTATTCATATATTCATATAAAGTATATATCAAAAGTAGTTGGTTGAATTGAAGTCTTAAGATACATTTTAAATAAAGAAAGTCAACTCGGCCACAAGTGAATTCTCAGATAGGAGGAATTCATCTGTGGCCGAGTTGACTTTTTCCAATACTTTTCTATTTAAATTAATCTTAAGACTTCAGTTATGTTAGAGTTTACTTATGAAAACTTCTAAATTTATCTTTAAAGATTTGTGAAATTTCAATAGATAAAAGGGTATTTTGAGCGTTATGTTAAAGCTTAAAAAGCAAATTAATAATTCATATCTAATGAAAATTATGGCTTAAAATAATTCCAAATTCCAAATAAGTATTTATTTCTCCTTTCTTTCTTTCTTTCAATCATATTTCATTTTTTCCTTAATCAAACAGCCAAAGAACCTAAAATATTTATTTAAATTTAAAAACAATAAACACATTGAACTAATATTTTCCTCACCTTAAAATACAAAGTAATATATACACTACTGATTTTGCCATTAACCATTACGGTGGCAATTTGAGTGACAATTTTCGGTCCATGCCCGCCGCCGTCACCGTCCACACCGATCCATCATCCCGTTGGACGTGTTTCAACAATCCCCTGGTCCGATACCTACTACCGAAATGAGACCGAAATAAATGGGTGCGATGACCGAAGGAATGCCCTTTATAGATAGTAACGTAACGTAATGTAATGAGGTATAAATGGTAGTTTATGGTTTAAAATCAAGAGATTATGCCAACTTACTTGAGCCAAGCGGGTAAGCGTCGCATAATCATGAACATTGACAACATTGAAACATCACAAACATTTATTATTGTCACTTTTTTACAAGTATCTCTCGTTTTACGTTTTTCCAGATACAAATACAAATATCTTTATTGTGAAATGCAGGTATACAAATGTAGTTGTTAGGTTAGTTTATCAGTGTCTCACTACATTTCCACCTTTTACAAGGTATACAATATTGCAGTATGTTGAACATCTTTCAATTTATAAAAAGTCAAATAAGCATACAATGTCAAAACCTAAATATCACAAGATGATTGATTATTAAAAATTTTGACCGATAAGGCCAGACAAAAGTACTTTTGATCGAAAATGAGTATTGACTGTAACATAATAATATCCATGATATACTTAAATAAAAAAGGAGATATACGAGATAAATGCGATACACTCAAATATTTAACTTGTTCAGAAAAGTATGACCTTGACCTTGAATATATGACTTCTAAGCATGCGCATCTCGGCTCTGTACAGTATCCGAACCACAGAATATAAAATAGTACTAGACTCAGAATAATTGTTGATTTAATATAATAAAGTAAAATCCTTTCAAATACATTTTATATCATTATAAATTATTTACGTAATTAAATTAATTCTATACATTATAATAACAATAACATTTCATCTCACTTTGTTCCAGATACAAAGGAAGCAAGACGTGCAATGTTGTGACACCAACCGACAATGACAGTTTAGTGTTGTGCAGTGTCGATGCGCGGTATCGATAAAATGGCGCGGCTTCTGTTCGCGCTGCTAGTGCCGGCGCTCACGCTCGCGCTCGCGGCGCCCACTCCAGACACGGACACTTGCAATCCGGACAAGATGACCGTCTACAAGATGGTCCTGCACACATACTGGACAAGGGAGAAATTCCCGAAACATTATCCGGACTGGAGGCCACCGGCGCAGTGGTCGAAGATTTATGGTAAGTAGTTAGGCATAAGTCCGCCTTTTAAGTTTACTGCTTTTCATGATAGATCCTTTTTTATGCTTACCTATTTCCAGCTTCTTTTATTAACTTTCCAACGATCAATTTTTATTGTGTAATCAAAACCGTTTATGATTAATGCAGACTCAATATTTCATGGAAATGTAGCTCTTCATTCCGAAAACTTAAGAAACTATTCTCTTAATGATAATTTTATTACTTCCCCAAGCGAACTACCAAAGGAAACAGCAAGTCAAACTCAAAAAAAAAATATCAAAGTATTTACTTACCATTCGGAGCTCTCGAAAGTTGTTGCCAGAGAATAAATTTTCTCCATTGTGTGAATGTACCTCGCAATTTACAGCAATGAATAAATTGTTTTGGCATAAATTTACATTCCTACGTTTTAACTAGTTGCCAGAAAAGTTCAGTTCGAGTTCTGAATTCGGTCGATGAATTTGTAATGCTGTGAAATATCGATAACTTGTGTTGTAAGTAGATGTGAGAGCACGTTTCTATTTTGAGAAATGATTGGAGACGCGGTGTAAGTGACAGGTGGGATCAATACTACATTGAATAAAACAACTTTTTCTGATCCAATCGCGCTTTTTATTTAACAAGTGACCAAGTTCTATACGAAACTGTTCTAAAAAAATAATGAGACAGTGTCATTAATTGTGTCGTGTGTGGGCGGACTTACGTTACCTTGGTAAATCAAGGACATTGGGTTTGCTAATTTATGGTATTAATTAAAATAACAACCCATTTTAAGAAACCGTTGCCTGAAACTGGAGCATTTTAATTCGTCATTTGTTAGCAGGGCACCGGTGTCCAGAGAACAATGTATTAATTAAAATACCAACCCATTTCAAGAAACCGTTGCCTGAAACTGGAGCATTTTAATTCGTCATTTGTTAGCAGGGCATCGGTGTCCAGAGATCAATTGGTGTCTCATAACTCGGGGTCTGAGAGGTTTAGAAAAATATCACTTTTAACTAGATATGCATTTTCTAAAATTTGTAGCCAGTACCACTAAAAACATACTTTTCATCCGCTGATAAGTCCTACATCTCGGTTCTTCTAAAGGGTTTTGTGATAATATCTAAAAATAATCATAATTTCCCAGCTAGAATATAATTTTTATCTCACACGCTCTGAAAAGGAGGTTTTGTCTTTCAGTTTCAGCGTAGAAAGCTTTTTGCGGCCTAGCGCAGTAAAGTACTTTTTTTTTATTTAATACCTAAAAATATGTCAATGCGTTCCGAATCGCACTATTGACTTTTTTGTTACATTTTATTATTATTTTAAATAGCTTTGAATGAATTATAATACTCCGTTTTAGTTTTATTTTATTATTTTAGTTCATTGATCATAAAAACAATAACAATAAGATTAAACTATTTGTTATAAGAATTTTATATTAGGCTGTGTGAGATTTCACAATCTATGAATGGATTTCGGAACGTGCGATAAATCTTTTTTTAAATTGTCTTTGTCTTGTACCTCATGTCGGTGACAACATTTACGGAATCGTTTTTATTGTAATTTATAAGTAATAATATATTCCTACTTTAAATAACGTTGAATTAACTATAACCCTTTTTTATTATATTAGAGTTAATATCATGAAGACAACGAGAATAAGGTATATTTAGATTAAACTTTATGTTTAAATATTTTTTTACCAGAAGTTGACCGCGGAAACAACCATAAAATGTTCCTCGCTGTTGTGAGGTGAAAAATTGTGTGTTGGGCTCGGCAGAAAAGTTTTTAGCGTCTTGTACCTTTGAAATCCTCGCTTGGCTCAGGATTCAATATTTGAACCACTCACTACGCTCGTGGTTCAATCCTAGTATCCTTCACTCGCTCAGCTTTCAATAGAGGTAACTCGCCGCTAAATAACCAACTTTCCAGCCTTGCATAACAATTAACTATTGTCTGTTCCCAGCTAGAATATGTTTTGTGTTGTTGTGTTAATTACCCAAATAGTAATATGTGGTTTACTCAATACAATTATTTTGAAAATTAAATCTTAATCGGCACATTCAGTATTATATAATCATTCAAATATAAAACCACAGTCGCAGTTTTAATCAATGTTTTGACCTGACCAACATTGCTACCGTATCGAGTAATTCATGTTAATATGTCAGTATTGTCCAAGCCAATAGTGACGCATGATGCATTCTGCAGCCGCCACATGATAAAAGCATTCACAATGAGTAAGTTTCGAGTCAATGACTGTTGATAATGACGACCGACGCACATTCATGGTCGCAATTAGCACGGTAAATTATAAGGCAGTATCCCAGGCCGGTATGAGAAATATCTCTAGGGTAATAACCCTAACTCCCAAGAATTTTGTACAATGGCTCTTATAGATTAAGCTTGTTTTTTGACGGAAGTTTGGTGACGTCTTCGCTGTATCATCGCCTACAAGGTGTGAAGTGTGTCAAAATTTACTACTTCAATGAAAACAAAACGCAAACAAAACGTTCTTATGACTTGATGGTTTCTAAAAGATGATGGTGGCCGTGGCCAGGCCGTGTGTGTGGCGCGGGCGTTATACTGATGTGACTTTAGTCCAAAACTCTTGAACCTAATGTTTGTACAAACAGCCGGTCTTTATGGCGCCATAAAGTTTTTATTTAGGTTTAAAAAAAAATTTGACTGCCTGTCACTAACACAGAAAAAGGTATATAATAAATTATGATATTATAATTCCCTTTCAGTAGGCAAATTAATTTCAAGTACTTAACTAAGTAAAGATAAATCTGTTTCACAAAAAAGAAGAAACACAATGTTTTGTTTACAGACATTCAGTCTAGAGTTTAAGTAAACCACATTGTCGATTTGGTGCTCGGCATAATTACCTGTCTATTTAGTAACTTATAACGAATTATTAAGTATGAAGTATTTTAAACGTGTTATAAACTCGAGTTACTGTTTTTCCTTACATTTGTACGGTACAATTAGTGTACAGTAAAAAGATCGGTAAACGCGCTGTGTTGATTGAAAAATTGCACCAATTCGAATTTAATGGATAGGAGTGGTGACAAATTGTCCCTCCATTTTTAACAAATTGCTGCACACAAATCTATTTAGAATTCTGTGCAATGGCGATTTAATGCTGTGACATAATTCGACCCCTCCAGGATAAAACGTAGTAAAAGCTAAAATACAATTTTTCAGTACGGCCAAAAAAAATGGGAAAGTATATTTCCTGTTTATCTTCTGACTTACTAAACCTATATAACTCACTAAGCTTAGGTTTTCGAGTAGTTTAAAAATAGAAAATAAAATAACGTACATTTATTAGTTCCAGAGATGGCATGGCTTTTGCTACAAAAAAATCGTCTTTGACTTTCTGTTCAAAAATCCGTTTGATAAAACAAATTATGACAGACAACAGATCATGCACAACTTAATAAAAAAAAGCTTACAGTTGCCACGCAGAAGAAAAATGACATGGAAGCCATTTACAACTTTTTTTGTAGTAAAATCTTAATGAGTTATAGTGGTTTATTATAGATTAAGTACATTTAAAGATATACAGGAAATAAACTTTACCATTTTTTGTTTTTTGGCCGAACTGAAAAATTGATTTTTACTAGGTTTCATCCTTGAGGGTTTGATATTTTTAAAACTTGTAGATTGTACGACATACATTGACATCGTTCATTTGTAATTTTTACCTAAAAAATTGTAGTAAAAGCCATATTTGATAATTTCATGTCTTTTTACCGACTTCAACAAAAAAGGAGGGAGGTACTCAATTCAACGCGTATTTTTTTTTTGTCTGATGTATGTATACCGATTACTTCGGTGTTGGTGATCCGATTTTAATAGTTGTTTTTTTGTTCGATCGGGTACACTGTCAATTTGGTCCCATATAATTTTTACGAAGATCTGGCTAGTAGTTTTTTCATAATCTTGAAAAATATCAATCACCTTTTGGCAAGTAGTCGTTTACCTAGATGACATTGTTGTGTATGGGCTGATTTTATTTAAGTGTAAGTAACGGCACATGATGTAACTAAAAAATCTGAAATTAAAACATTTTATAAAAAAAAATTCAAACCGACTTCAAAAAGTAAAAAAATAAAACTTTTGGAGTCGGTGCTAGCTAGCTAAGGCCAAAAAAATATATAGTTAATAGAAGTGCAATGTAGAATGCCCTGGCTGGCACCGACTCCAAAAGTTGTATTTTTTACTTTTTGAAGTCGGTTTGAATTTTTTTTATAAAATGTTTTTTACTACTGAATGTTCAATAGTATTATTTTCTGATACTGTATTAAATTATGTTACAGTAGCTATGAAATAAAAAAAAATGTGTCTTACTACATAAATTTTAAAATTGACTTTAAAAATTGTTCATTTCGACATTAAAAAAAGAAAACAGGGCTTAGAGAGTGAATCAGGGCGTGTTAAAAATAGTTTTTTGTGAATTTGAACATTTTAAATATACGTATCGATAGAGCGTGCGATTGTTACTAAAAAACAGTTGATAAAAAATGGCTTTTACGACGTTTCATCCTGGAGGGGTCAATTATTTATTGAAATAAAAAACGTTAGCGAAACATTTTGTTTAAGTAGGTATTTATTTAATAATATAAAGTTATAACAGATACTTAGCTTATAAGTATTAAATAGTGGTAGTTAAACACCGTACTGGCAAATTACGAGTAGGTAGGTACTTAAGTATTAAAGGCAATATGACAACTCAATGTAACGATTTTTTTAAGGATGGAATAAAATAAGGATGAGAAGCCCATGACCTAGTAGTTCGCGCGCTCGGCCTGCGATTGTTGGGGTTAAGCAACTTTCGCAATGGTCGGTTACGGGATGGGTGACCAAAAGTTTACTATCTCGAGCTCCTCCGTGCTTCGGAAGGCACGCTAAGCCGTTGGTCCCGGCTTATTTGCAGTCGTTAAAACCCACCAATCCACATTGGGCCCGCGTGGTGGGTCATGTCACATTTTCCTTATTCATCCATAAAGAAGACCAGGTCAGTTCCCTTGCAGTGGGGACATTAAAAATGGCTGATGACGATGACGAAATAAAATATGTTTTTCTTTAGTTTTTAGTAGATCACTGCGTTATTTACACAGTTTTTGTCATCACACGACTGTACGCGTTTCTTTTTTATTATTGTTTTGTTTGTTTTCTTTCTTTTTTGTTTAATTTGTACTTTTTTCATACTTCTATGTAATATGTTTGTGTTAATGTGTATCTTTGTGTGATGTCAAAATAAATATTTTTCTATTTCTATTTTTCTATTTTATTATTTCATTAAAAATACTTCATTATAAATGATACAGTGTATGCGTTAAATTATATTGCTTCCTTATCTGGATCATTTATGAAAACCATATTACTTCCTTCAAACATCCCGTCTCCCATATAAAACACTCGTGACATTACTATCCAATATAAATATCCTTATTACCAACAATAAAAATGATAAACGTTACGCATGCATCGTTAAATAAGACCATCAAATTGTTAAATGAGCTCTAAAATAACTTGGGACACCACTATGAAAACGCCAAACCTCGAATACCGTGTTAAAAGGCGGGCATTACCACAAAGTAATGTTCGGCGGATGTCTATGCAGAGAGAAAACTCAGTACAAAACTTACATTAAAATAAAAAACAGCCGTTTGAAGGTCATCAGTTCATTGAGCCAATGAAAATCAAACTGGGAAATGAGCTGATGATCTTCAAAAAGATGAACAGAACAGATCTTCATATATTTACTAAGAACCATCTTGATCACCCCAGCTTTGAAACAAAAAACCGCATGTAAATCGGTCCGTTCGTTTAGGATTTACGTTGTCTCAGACAGACAGACAAACACACACATCCAATTTAAAACACCCCTCTTTTTGCATCGGGGTAAATAATAATTAATGACCTTTCTCTCACACATACATTAACGTTTACAGGCGTTCTCGGGAACTTTCGGGAAATAAATAAACGATATTGACATTAATGTCAAAAAGGAAAATTTTGTCATAAACAACAGTTAGCTGTTTTATCCAGTGACAATAAAGGGGTTTAAAGTTGTTTGTATGGAGGCTGGCCTCATCCAAATTCGTAGTATGAGACATATTTTTTTTTTAAATGACGTCGCACGATAATACCTTTATAAATAAACAGAGTAACACACACAACAAAAAAATATATGATATATAATGCCGTAAAGTATCACGTTAGCCTGATAATTAGAGTTAGACCCAAAGTATCACCTTTGTACCTTTCTAAAACTCCAATTATCTCACTAACCTGACAGTTTAGAGCATTCTGTTGTTCAATATTTTTTGTATATCTTTACGTTCACTATCCATTTTCAAAGGTTTTATCGAGCGGCGCGATTTTGTTTTTTTTTTTATTTTAAATGGTGGACCGGTGACGACTCCAAAAGGTGCAAACCCATTTCATAATAGTTTTAGTATTTTTAAGTAAAAAAAAAACAATTAAATAATAGCATTATAATTGCAAAAAAATAATAAATATAGAACCTACATAGTCAATACAGTAGCAACCCTGGTAAGTAAGGCAAGTTTTTCGAGTATGGCCAGTGTAACGGTTCTAAAAACCGCACACTCCGAAATCTGAATGTAGTACTTACTTTTGACTAAATGAAATCAAAAACCATTCACTTCACCATTCTAACTTGTTTGTTTACTGTGAATGAAAGTGTGAATTCGCGATCCCCGTACTAGGGGTCGTATCCACGGGCAGCAGCTACACCGGCATCGCCTGCACTCAATCACCTCGGCACCTACCTGCCGAGCGCTCGCCTGTTCCGGCCTACCCCGGAGCAACTCCACTCCGAGACTACGCGCGCACCACCACTCCGAGCCTACCCTCCGTGCTACCGAGGCTGAACATCCTGCTCCCCAAGCGAACGTAGTCCGTTACGTCGGACTTCCGCTTCTGTCTCCTCTAGGCAAAGCTAAAGCTAAGTCCCCTTCTTACCCTCGCGAGAGCCACCAATAGAAGATTCCCATGAATCCACACCTGAGCTTATAATATCTTATAACGTATAATTATACTTGTTAACCACTAATAGTGTCTACTTTCATCCTTTCTGCACACCGGTCGTGCTTAACACGACCGGAGCTTGTCACCAGAGTTAAACTTCTGCTTTCTTCTTATTTTGTGACACCACTATGAAAACAACAAACCTCAAAATGTCGTGATAAAAGGCGGCCATTACTAAATAACATCAAAGTCGATGAAAAAGTGGCGGCAAGAGATCAACTATCATTCCAGGCCCTCTTGGCCCGGGGCCAAGATGACGCGTTAAAATAGACACTTATCGACAGAGACAGGAAGCAAGTTTGTGTTACAACACTATTATGTTTCGGGAAGTTCGGAAATCTTCGTGGAGTCGGTTAAGAAAATTAGGGTGAAACTAATCTCTTTTCCATGTGCTGCTTTTTGTAAATGCGATAGTAAACCGTTAATCAAATAATAATGATTTTTTGTATAGAAAAAAAAATAGATTAATGTCTACGTACATCTTATGTTTTGGCGCGCACTGTTCATTGAAATAAAACAACTTTTACGGATATCAAACGCGCTATATTTCCACGAACTAAGTTGTAATTGACATCACGTCATCCCGCGACCACGGCAGCTGTAAAGGTGCCGAAACGTCGGGAAATCAAAAAACCCCTAAAAAACCTAAAAATACGGACAATTACAACTTAGTTCGTGGAAATATAGTGCGTTTGATATCCGTAAAAGTTGTTTTATTTCAGATTAATATCTATTTCTTTTTATTTCTATACAAATATAATAAATGCATAGTAATCAATATTACACTTTGGAAAAGGACACATGTCTACATTTTCACAAAAACTTCCTTTAATTTTCATTTTTTATTGCATTTAAACGATCGATTTGATTTAATAATAATTAAAAACCATATACGACCTGAACACTACGTGTTTATTACCTAATAAATACATTTAATAACGTCTAAAACACGAATAAATATGGAGTAAAAGGAGAAATACGCATAAACATTACACATTTCATTAATGATGACTAAGGCAAACATCAAGCAGCACCAATATATTTTTTCTGAATCCACTAAAACAAACGAAATCGTTATTAATTAAAATTGCTATCAGTTTTCTTAAGTCCACTTCAAAGTAGCTTTTCAAATATTAACTGAAATTTACATTAAATTGTAAGTAACATTTGTAAGCATTTCTATCACTTAATGAAATAACATAATTGATAAAGCGAAAGATTGGAGAAAATTTAACAAGGTTGTATATACGAAAACTTTGAAGTCTCTAAAGGCATTTTCAGTGATTACAGAACAAATTTTCATGAATCGAATTCAAGTGAAAATTGTTACTTTATTGAATAGCCGAAGTTTCGGGAATTGGTAATTAAGTAAACAGGAGCTAGCAGATCGAGTCGGATTAGCATTGATTTTTGAGATTTAAAGCTTATAACATTCTGAGGGATCTGGGCTACCCGGCTCCAGCGGTCTTTTATGGTATTGGTATTGGTGATGGGCTCTTTTCTCCGCATTTAGACTCCCATTTGGTACGTTATGCGTGAACATAGCATCGGTATGGCTAGTCAAGCCATCCCAGCTCCTTCCAGAAGCGCAGAAGCCTCCTGGGGCGTTCACAGGCTTCTAGGAGCGACCTCACGTCTTTGAGGATTGACCTCACGCCTTTCTCCAGCGGTCTTATTTCTTTGGCCTTTTAATTGGACGACACTACAACGCTCTACCCGTTCGTCATCCGTAGGATGTTAGGATAGATATAAGGACGGACAACAGTACATCTTCATATAAGTTTATTCCATTTTTAAATTTTGGAAACAATTTAGGATTGAGTAAAACAACTTTTCTGTAACCGCGTTTTATTTAACACTTGGTTTTGATAATGTGGGTTTGCATTTCCGGATTTCAGACGCCATGGTCAGGAAATCAAGCGTTTTCATAAAAATAAAAAAAATTGATGAGTTCGAGCCACAATTAAAAATGTGCTTATTGACTTTTGATTTTATTGACACGAAACAAACATAATAACACAAATATTTCGTCACATAAATATTTATCCCGGGGATTGAACGCACGACCCCTGGTTTGAGAGAAACGATCAGTACCACTGCACCATCAGGCCACACTGCCCAAAACTAAACGTAAATGAGACGTTAACGATTTAGTTTGGACCCTAAGTGGAAACTCTTCGGGGCAATCTGCGTTTGCGGTCCACCTGGGACTTAACATTTGCTAAACTAAACTTTTCCTTACAGGACCTACTATTTACGACTACATGCAATCCCTAAGGATAACAGAATTTATTTTAGCTTGAGGGCCCATGTAATTATTAAACTTATGGTCTAGTATTTTGAGTTCAATTTTGCTAAGTGAGTTGTGACCTTCTTGTGGCCGCACGTGAAATTAGAGATCATAAATCTTAGCTAGTGGCCGTCCACTAACCTCGAGACCTTTGATACTTTCTTCAGCTTTAATGAATTGACATATATTTAAATACATTTCATTTCATGATTATTTTGTATTTTCAATGCTATCCATCCATTAATACGTCTGCGGGGACTATACTCCCCAAGCTGTCAAAACGTTCAAACCATCTTCAGCTAGAACAATATTTAACATCAGGTATGATGAAGGCTAAGAGTCTCCCCGTTGTTCATAACAAAACCTAGCAGAAGAACATAATTGACTGATGGTGAAGCGCTACAGGTATCGACTATCGAGTATCTTTAATACAGTCAATCCAGAATTCATCACCAATATAATTTGTGACGGGGTAAATATAGTTTTTTGATAGGGAGACTCTTAGCCTTCATCATACCTGATGTTAAGTATTGATAATGCTGAAGATGGAAGCGAGCCTCTCCCGGAATCCTCAGCCACTGATGAGGAACTGGCTATCTTATCTCTAACTGCCGGAACATAACAATGCTGAAAACATTGTTGTTATGGCGTCAGACTTAGATAAGATGGTGGTAGCTAGCCAGGCGGACTTACACAAGTCCTACCACCAACCAAACCGAATACAATATGTACCGCCGCTGGGAATCGAACTCGGGGTTTGATACCGGTGGTTGTACCACTGGACCACAGAGGCGGTCATATCACTAATGTACTAGTTCCGTACGTAATATTACCAATCACCCAATCACCATTCAACGCTAAAGCATTCCATATAAATTCGTTCCAAAAATATAAACCCTATTATCACAACGGGTTGTATCGCCATTGGACCATTGGACCCAATTCCACAAACTTTCTTACAATCACAATCTGATAAAGACTCCATCCCTTCCATATGAGCTTGACGAAAATAAAAACGAAAACGACGCCCATTGGATTGGAACAATCTTCGTGAATTTTGGGATATTCCGATATTTGAGTGACATTTACGATTTTGCATTTATCTTTAACAGAAATGAAATGTCTTTTTTGATAACCACAGCACTAAATGAAAGAGACGAGAAGGTTGGTAAAAGATTAGCTTATTGCATTTCACAGTACAAAAAATTAGTACAAATGTGGTAAATGGTACCTTAGTATTAGTTAGTATTCTTTGGTAATAGTGGCGGCTTTCGAAGATTAAAGCCGTTGCTGTTGACTCTACATACATATATAAGACGACTTCTTTGGCGCAGGGGTACTAAACCCACCTGCTGCGCCAGAGGTCCCGGGTCGATCACCGGACATGAAAAATATTTGTGTGCATGAACATGGCTATTTGTCTTGTTCTAGGTGTTTAATATGTATATTATATAAATATTTACAAAACAAGTATATAAGTATGTAAGTACCAGGGGCCGTACCGCGCAAGTGACATCGGCATCATTTGACGGATGGATGCGACACATTACTGCTTCTGTTTGACACAAATGAAATTTTACCAAAGACCAAGAGCAATATGTCACATCCATCTGTCAAATGAAGCAATTTTAGAAGCCGACGCCACTTGCGCGGTACAGCCCCAGGTCATCACCAGGACCACCTAGTGGGGGGCCTTCCCATACTGCGTCGTCCAGTTCGTGATAGAATTGATATAAGAGACAAATTAGTTGCGAAGACAAAAGTTATCGCTCCTTTCCTTTCTTCTCACAAGGTAAAACCAAAAAGGCTACCTTAATCCCCTTTATCAAGTGTACCTTCATAAAACAAGTTGCACAAACAACTCCATCAGGGTGTCTGTTTGTCTGCATCGCTGCCATTTGTTACGGCGATACAAACAACGTGCCATAAACAAGGTAAACACCCGTGTACCAAGACATCGAGCGACCTCCCACCTACGTATATATATATTATCGTTTACTCTAATGTTTTAAAAAGTGAATATTGAATACTAAGTATAGATACAGCGCTGATTTGAAGTTGAAAAAACAATAAGCTTCATCTGATGCGACGGCGGTCCTGTTTTGGTGGATGACCGTTAACGGTTATTGTTGATGTTCGATGCGGTGGGGGTCAATAAGTCCCGCTGCAATATTTTGACAATTTATTTCTATACTTGTACTCACTAACCGAAAACTATATTTGTCTCTGTGGATCAGCAAAGATACACGCTTCGCAGAGAGAGATTTTAAGCACTGTGTCGTCGGGCTGATTGTGGGTGATGCGCAGTGAAGGTGTTAATAAGGTTTTACTTCATTATTTTGACTCTTAGTTTGGGCGACGATGAAATCATAAAATTAACGTAACGGAGTAGCTTGCAAATAAATACAGGATACAGACAATATCAATCCATAAGCACAGAAGTAAGTCCAGGAGCTCTATTTTTTATTCACTCGTTTGAGTTTCCGTATTCCGTAAAAGCGACCTTGCACGTATATACATAGCTTCGCTTTTCGCCTGTAGTACCCGCCTCCCAACTGGGGCGCACGAGGGGCAAAGCGAAAAGCGTGCTATGTCAACACTTGCAAGGTCGCTAATCGCATGATCGACTCCTCGTTCGCCTCGCCACTCGCGCGACGAGTGATTCAAAAATAGAGGTCCTAGGGCCCTATTACGACCTCTTATTTCCAGGCAGTTTTCTGAATTTATAATGCCATCTTTTTCTCTTTGCACAATGAGTAAAAGAGATGCACTGATAGCAATACAGAAGACTGCGAATTAAGAGGTCATAATATTAAAGTAGAATGTCTTGGCTGCCACCGACTCCAAAAGGCTTATTTATTGCTTTTTAGTTTTTGAAGTTGGTTTTTTTAATGCAGTTTTTTTTTACTTTTTAGTGTCTGTAATTGGTTGTTTTGTAAACTACAGCATGGTTTTTCTAGAATAGATTAGGTTTCATGTACATTATAAACAAAATTATCGTAAAAATTACATTGTCCAAGTTAACAATGAAATGAAATATATATAAATGCTCATAACATAAAAAGTACTGGGTCAAACTGAACCAAATTTTTATGGTACTAATTGGCAACTATTCTGCATCGAACAAAAAAGAATCACGGAAATCGGTTCAAAAATCTCGGCTTAATCGGTGTACACACATAAAAAAAAAATTATACCAACCGAATTGAAAACATCCTCCTTTTTGAAGTCTGTTAAAAAGCGATAAGTAGTTTTCGATATCGAATACTAGCGGCCACGGTATCAACCGCGTGGTTCCTGTTTCCGTAGCAATATAAAAAAAAACCTTTCTTAGTGCTCGCCTACATCGTTTAAGGATCCTGTATGCAAAATTTCAGTTTTAATTATTATCTTATCTGTCAGTCAGTCACGGTATTGTTTTATTAAGTAATTGAATGACAAATAATGGCTGTATAGTTTGCCAAATTTGTAGTAAGGGTACAGTAGGTCTAGCACAAAAGCTGTCGAATATATATAAAATAATAATAATATAAATACTGTTTTTTTTATGAACGTCGGTGAGACTCTTAGCCTTCATCATACCTGATGTTAAGTATTAATAGAGCTAAAGATGGAAGTAACACAACAATGCTGAAAACATTGTTGTTATGGCGTCAGACTTAGATAAGATGGTGGTAGCTAGCCAGGCGGACTTACAACAAGTCCTATCACCAATCTAACCGAATCCAATATGTACCCCGGAATCCTCCCGGGACCCCTGGGTCTGATACCGGTGGTTTTACCACTAGACTAGAGGCAGTTGAAACTTTATGACGTATTGAGCAGCGTTCCTACCGGACGTAGACGAAACTACATCTTTCTGATGTGACGATTCGGATACTTTCTCGACTTCTCGATACCTATTCGAAAGGTTTTCGTGCTTGCCTTAGTGTACGCGATTCTTGCTCATTCCTTCTTCTCGTGTTTCATAGTTGGTTTCGACTTCTGCTAAGTGATTAAATTTAACAAATCGTTAGTAGAACTTAGCGCCATTTCATTTCATTTCCTTTACACCCATGATAAAATCGTTGTGTTATTAGTCCAGCGATTTGTTCTGTGACTTCAAAGGGAAACACAATACATACCCAACAATAAACATTTCCAGCGATAATTTAAGCGAATTATTGAACCAGCGAAAAAGCGAAATGTGATTCAACGATTTTATTTACGTACAAATTGACATCATAAGTTGCCCATTGTTCCGCGCCTACGCTACGCAGGGTTGTCCCTCAAGACAACTAAACAATGCTAAAAATATACGAGAAGAATTGGATATCTCCTCCTTTTTAAGTCTGTTAAAAAAGCAACTGCTTCGCGTAATGAGGTCATTTTACGTTACATCTGAACACTGATGACTTAAATTGTTAAATTGTATAACTAAGTCTCCAGTCCACACGTTCGTCCCTACAAAAAAAATTTGCATGCCACTGTACTTTTAGCGAAGTAAGTTAATATTTTAATGAATAATTTTCATGATTTTGTCATTTTTGCATTTTTCAATGCTATTTTTATACTTATGGTAAATTTTAAATAGAAAAATATTGGAAAAAATTAACTCGGCCACAAGTGAATTCTCAGGCTGGAATCGAACCAGCGACCTTTGGAAATCCGGTCCAATGCTCTAACCGCTGAGCTACCGGTAAAGTCTCGGTAGCTCAGCGGTTAGAGCATTGGACCGGATTTCCAAAGGTCGCTGGTTCGATTCCAGCCTGAGAATTCACTTGTGGCCGAGTTAATTTTTTCCAATATTTTTCTATTTAAAATTTACCATAAGAATAATTTTCATTTACCTAATTTAAATTTTATTTCATTTTCCACAAATCACCGCAACTTTGAACAATTTACAAAGTTGAACTTATAAAAGTGTTTTTTTTTTTTAGGTTTTTTTTTGCATTTTTCAATGCTGTTTTTATACTTAAGATAATTTTTTTAAAGTCGTGGGTTCGAGTCTCTACTGAGAATTTACTTGTGGGCGAGTTGACTTTTTCTAATATTTACTATTTAAAAAAATTATCATTATTATCATTTTTAACAAATTTTCTTATTCAGCCATTTTCTCAACTTCATATCTTTATTGTTTTAGGATAATAGGAAATCAAGCAAAGCGATTTACTTAGGTATTGAATCTCTACATAAACCAGACTTCTAGTATCCTAAAATCATAAAAACAAATTCTGTAAAAAGGGTTCTCTTTATCAAATGACTGCTACTTTTTTTGTAATTTCTCTAAAGCTGCAGCCCTACACTCCAACAAATTGGCTGTATTTTGTCAGCCGATATCGCTTTAGAATTGGATACACGTTCGAAACCCGGAAAACAGATAATTTCAGCGTAACACAACGTCTCCTAACCAACCTCTTTGAACTGCCTCTCTTGAAAACGGTTTTAATTAAACATTGTGTTCTGAACGTTTCGCAACAGCTTTCATCCCGTATTCAATTATGTTTTTGGAAGTAGATTGGAGTACATAGTCTAAATAGAGATTGTGTTTCACAAATAAAGTAGGCGTAGGTAGGCAGTTGTTAAAACAACCCGAGTTGCTTGTAATAAAGAGTGTTAAAACACCCATACCGAAGCCGTAATATATGCGTAGTGTACATCGAACTAAATTAGAATATGTTAAAAAATATGGATGTAATTTTTACACGCAAAAAAAAGCGTTCAGCAACGTGTGCGTGTGTCTAGATCTAGAGGGTAGGCGGCCGAGATCCAGTTTCGTTGATTGGTTTTGATACTCATTGCGGTTTTGTAACTTCAAACGATAATCTTTAATCGACAATCTTAAAAATAATATTGACTTTGGGCATCAATAACTCCTCATCTATTAGATTCCCAGATTTGACCCCATGCAAGAAAATGATAGTTACGATGCGATGGGGAGAATATGGGGTTTTTGTTTTTGCTATGGGTATTTTAACACCCTGTATAGTCGAGGTAAAAATGCCATCTCTTAGCGCAGTATTGTTTCAATCTTACCATGCTATTTCATACTACGAATCTTTTAAAGTGAGCTTGTTTTTTGGCGGAAGTTCTGTGACGTTTTCGATCAGTCATCGCCTCCAAAGTGAAATGTGTCAAAATGTGACAACAGGTTAAGCGACTTTCACAACGGTCGGTCACAGGATGGTTGACCAAATATTTGTTATCTCGAGCTCCTCCATGCTTCAGAAGGCACATTAAGCTGTCGGTCCCGGCTTTATTTGCAGTCGGCCACCCACTAATCCGCATTGGGCCCGCGTGGTGGATCATGGCCCATTTCCCTTATCCCTTCATAGGGAAATCCAGTGCCCCAGCAGTTGGAACATTAAAATAGCTGATGTTGAAGTTCAAGATAAAGGTGATGGATAGAAAATAATCAAGGTAAACCTACAAAAGTCAATACAGTAGAAATTACATCAATATTCTACGAGTATCTGAGCTAATTATATCCCAGTCAACCAATGTTCTGGTAGGTATTTCTGTGACACACACACATTGCGTCCGTCGTCGACTTACCTGAGCACACCCGTGCCAAACAGTGAGTAATTCTAGCGCCGGCCGGTTCTATACTCGACACCTCAACGTGACACATTAGTGACGTAATATTGGGAATAACAGGAATATTGGTTTAATATTGAATTTTCAGAAAAAATACAAATATCCGACCACACCATATACCACTTATAGGTTGTCTAGAAGATATCGCTGTTAATCGACAAGGCCGCCTTTTGAATTTTCAACGATTTTTTGTTAAATATTTCCATTATGTGAATAAAGTGTAATAAATAAAAATACCTACCTACGTCTTGATCGGACTCCAAAATAAGTAGCTTTTTCACTTGTCTTGCAACCAAAGAAGGTATGTATCACAAACATATCCGTATAAATGAAAAACGCAAACATATATAAATATCGCAAACTGTTGCTACTTCAAGCTCTCACCTACAATATCGTGCTAGGAGCGATAGAAGGGTCAGTCAGATTGCCGGTTGGTATTTTTAAGTTGGCGAAAGCCACAAAATAGCTCGACAAATTTCAGTTAGTGGATGAACTGTGGCAGACCAAATCATACTTCTTTACTTACTAAGTTGGCACAGCGACCCAAAGTGTGTCTTGGCCTTCGTTACGAGAGAACGCCACTTGTCCCAGTCTTGTGCGGTTTCTTGCAAGTCGCCAGCTTGAAGATCACGAAGATCTGCTTCTACCACATCATACCATCGACATCAGGGCCGGCCTACCGGTCTTTGCCCTAGTGGTTTACCCATGTAGGCCCTTTTGACGCTTCGATCTTCTTTGTCTTGTCGATGTTGGCAGGTCAGCGGAGTCTGTGAGCTCGACCAAATCATGGTTTTGTAAAAATTATTGTAAAAATTCTATCTATTACCTTTTAAATATTTATTTTACATCTTTTTTTTTTAATAACTGGGCAGGCATTTGACCACCATCGTGCTTAACAAACAGGATGTGGTCTAAGGTGTTGCATGCTTGCCCAGGAAATGCCTATTCACTCTCGCCTTAAAGAGGCAAAGGTTGTAGGAATCGGGAACACATGAGCAGGCAGCGCATTCCATTCTTTAGCGGTTCGCATAAGAAATGTGTCAGCAAAGCGCTTGGTACGGATCGCTGGAATGTCTACGATGTACGGGTGATAAGCTAACCTGCGTCTGGTACCCCGATGATGGAAGGGGGCTGGAGGAACAAGGTCGTGCAGTTCTCTCGCACACTCTGCAAAGTAGAATATTATTAATATTATATAAAAAAATATTCGTTAATAAAGTGTTTTATATAAATAAACCTTTCTATACAATTACCTCATCGTTGTTCTTTTAATAGCACCCCGGCTTAATTAATAGTAAATGATTCCATTGCGTTTTAGTAGCACTCGTATTCCTCGAAACTCCACAAAACAGAAGTAAGTCGTGATAATTGAGGTAATTCTGGGAAAAGATCACCTCTGCGTCACTTGCTGTCATTCAGGTCACACAAATAGGTATAAGTTTAATGTTGTGATGACCTAAATTATTGTAATGCTTATTTTTAGTTTAGTATTATTTTTTGTTGCGTTATTAATTCAAGTTCTCATTTTCTAGCTTGATTATGCTAGTGTTGTCGAGCAGGATGTTTTTGAGTATAGTTACCTATGTGTTTATGGTTGTTGTTTGTCTCAGGTTCTATTTCAGGATCGACGGATAAGTTCTGAATAGGTAAATGGCATATTATTGAAATAATTATATTATAACTGTCAAAGTACCATACAGATAACCTATCTAGAACTTATCTGTCGATCGTGAAACAGACCCTTATACTCGTAACACAAGTGTGTAAGCTACTTACTCTTATCTCTAAAACTGATGTGTGTAGTTTTTTCAGAAAGAAACCCGACTTTTTAGAAGCCACAAAAAACGAATATTAAAAAGAAAATTTACAAATCATATCTCGTTAATCAATCTCTCTAAAGAGCCGTCTTTTATCGTCTGTTGTGAAGACAAAATTAAACATTATAGCGAGAGAAGTTAATCGCGATGCTGTAACATTGCCAATTGGCAAATCTTTGAGTTCACTCCACTCTGCGTCTGAATCATTCGTTATGTAAACAAACTATAACCACAGTCTAATCAGCCTTTGCTCTGCCTACAAACGGCCGACATGACGCACTCACAGTTTGCGCCGCTCCACGCGCGCTCGCTACTGTTTTACCATTGAAAACCAGTGAGATCAAGGGCTAGCGATAGCGAGCGACGCGTGTTTGTGTGAGTGTGTTATATCAGCCGAGTACAACGACTATTTACGTTTAGATTGTGCTATAACCGCCTCTGTATTATAGTGCTGCTAATACCACATAGAACAACTAATCTTAGACCCAGAGGTTCGATTCTCAGTAAGGATACTTATTGTATTCGGTTTTGTTGGTGGTAGGGCTTGTTGTAAGTCCGCCTGGCTCCCACCATCTTATCTAAGTCTGACGCCATAACAACAATGTTTTCAGCTTGTTATGTGCCGGCACTTAGAGATAAGATAGCTAGTTCCTCAGTGGTTGAGAATTCTGGGAGAGGAGCGTTTCCACCTTCAGCTTTATAATTACTTCACATGGTATGATCTATGCTGAGCTAAAGCGTCTACCTGTTTTATAGTCACGTGCATTACCATAGAAACGCAACTTTGTCACATCACAATATTGAATGACAAGTGGACAGGGAGGGCTATGTTTCCGTGTGTTGCAATAAGTTTGCATAGTCGTCGTCGTCGTCTCAGCCACATAACACCCACTGCTGGGTATAGGCCTCCCCCAAAAGGGGGGTGTTGCCATAATCGCCACGCTTGGCAGGCGGGTTGGCGATCGCAGTATCGCCAAGTTCGTAGGAGATGCTGCTGCCCATCTCCTGAAGGCTGAGTCCCTTAGTCGCCTATTACGACACCCACGGCATGAGAGGGGGTAGTACTATTCTAAGCCGACACTACACAGCGGTTGTATATTATTTCCATATTATTCATTGCTCGTGACCTTATATACAAAAAAATATAAATAAAACTTCTTTTTTTGTCCCGCTACTCCCACGGCCGTGTTAACCGAACTGGGACGCTAAGTAGGCGGGAAATTAATTATAATAAATTACGGTATTGTTTTAAAGCTGCGGTGCCTCTTGAATGAAATATTTCGGAGCTTTTGAAAATTTCTTTTTTTTTGAATTTTCGCGGTGTTAAGTAAGTCAAGGAGAATTGCTAAGATTTATGTTTGGATTCGTTTGACGCTTT
Organism: Chrysoteuchia culmella; assembly: GCA_910589605.1. Classification (NCBI taxonomy): domain Eukaryota; kingdom Metazoa; phylum Arthropoda; class Insecta; order Lepidoptera; family Crambidae; genus Chrysoteuchia; species Chrysoteuchia culmella. The sequence goes on from OU342653.1 coordinate 19,584,691, forward strand.
GCAACGATAAAAACATGAGTGTTTCTTGCAATTGTTTCTTTTTTATTTATACTACAGTTGGCACAGGTTGTGGTAGTAATGCGAAGTGGGATGGGTATCTCGAGCGAAATTTAAAATGATGTCGGTAGTCACAATTTCGCAATGTTGTGTAAAACCAAAATAAATATAATAGTCACTAAAACTAAGCAATAAAAGGCAAGGTTGTTTAATCGAAATAAAAATGGGGATTCTACAAGTTTCACTTTAAAATTGAACTGAATTTGAAAAAAAAACCTCACAATGTATTAGAAGACAAACTTTAAAATATGAATATTAAGACACCATAGTCTTTTTCTATAATTAAAGCGGGATGGCTTTGCACAACCATGGGGCTAATTGTCTAATTTAAAATCTATCGCAATCCCTTTTAATATTTCAATCCGTCATTTGAAGTCAAAGGTATTTACTTAGTCTAGGCTGTTTCAAGCACTTATGAACGTCAAAGAAGCTACGTCATCGGGTCACAAACCCTACGGCAGGAGAGCTTCTAACGAGAAGAACCGGCAAGAAAGGGCTGTTTTTTTCTCCTTGTTTTATTTCATACAGAGTTGTCAAATTGTAAAGTGACCTTAACATATCAGTAAGGTCATTTTCCATCACAAAAAGAAAATACTAATTATATTACATTTTATGGTTATTGTAGCCAATTGTAAACAATTCTATCGTACATTACAACATTTCTCGCGTAACAATATTACTGTAGGTACTGAAAGTTGTGAAGTACATACAGGTCAGTATCAGTTTATTTTAGATAAAAATATTTAAGCTCTAAGCACAAAGATAGCAGAAAGATAGCAGATTAAGGTAGACCCATACCGCTGGCAGCACCCGTTCACGAGCATGATGCATGAAACAGCCATCCATCGCTTGGCTGAACCGTATTTTAGGGATCGTAGTGACCGGCCTCACACGACACCACCGCAGAAATGTTTAAAGAGAGCATCACATACGAGTATGTGATGCTCGAGAGCTACCTACGTTAAAAGATGAATCTAATACTTTACTAAACACTAATTGAATGACACGGCTACAATTGGAAAAAATAAAACTATTATAATTAAAAAAAAAAAAAAATCTTTAATAATAATATAATATAATTTTTTGAGAAGACAATCTTTTACATTCATGTTAAACTTTTCGAAAGGCAAATCCACAATATTATAAGTTAAGCATAATAAGTTTATTTCTATTTCTTGTATTACGATCGTGCAAATCACCATGTTTGGTATATAGGTTAATAATACGCCGTATAAAAATAATACAATTTTAAGAAAGATATTTACATACTTCATGCCGTCGCTCGCTATTTGACGTATGAAAGGGATTGTGATAGGGACGCGTCTTAAATTATTAAATTAAATTATTTATTTCTCATAAGATTTGCAGTACATGTACAAATACAAATATTTTACAGTTAAAAACAAATTTAAAATTAAACTTTCTGAACTAGGTTTCTAACCTGTACTTCAGGTCTGTATTGAAAGATAATTTAATGAACGAAATAGTTAATTTGACATAAGTGGCACTCAGAAATATTATTTCAAATGTACGGAGAAATGTCAAATGAAGTGTCATTCAAAACATTATTCGTTCCAAAAGGGATTGCGACTTTAAGTTACACATTTCCATAAATCGCTATCACAATCCAAAACCTTTAAAAGGGACTGTGATAGATTTCGAAATTAGACAATTATGGGCAGAATTTTGAATGAATTATGAATGAATTGAATACTCATGTCCCGTATCTATTTTAAACTAAAAGTAAAACTAAAACATTTAGAGCAGAACTAAAATACTCTGGCAACCATCCAATTTATGATTAAAAATTTGCATTGGGCAAATAGCTCGAATAGAGTTCCCGGGCATTATTCATACACTTCATTTTAGAGACAGTTACTGAATCAGTTAGTTCCATTCATGTGTAATATTAAGAAGTTTAATTTGACTAGAATAAAGAACGGTTCAATCAATATTATGAATCAGTTTTGCATTTCAGTGCTGTTTCAATATATCTCGTTCATTTTGTGCTTGGAATATCCATCTGACACATTTTTCGATCTTTTTTGCAATAGTATTGTGAATTCGAGGAGCTCGGAGGCGCAGTGGCTCTCACGATCGGCTGCTATTGTTGAGGTTAAGCAACTTTCGCAATTGTCGGTCACGGAATGGGTAACCAAAAATTAACCATCTCGAACTCCTCCGTGCTTCGGAAGGCACGTTAAGCCGTTGGTCCCAGCTGCATTTGTAGTCGCTGCACCCACCTTGAGAAGTGTCAAATGAAGTGTCATTTAGAACAAATCATTCGTTCTGAAAGGAATTGCGACTATAAGTTACACAATTCCATAAAACACAATCACAATACCTTTAAAAGGGATTGTGATAGATTTAGAAATTAGACAATTAGGGAGCTGTTTGGCACAGGGGTACTAACCCCGCTTTCTGCGCCAGAGGTCCCTGATTCGATCCCATATTTGTGTGCATGAACGTGTCTATTTGTCTTGATATGGGTGTTTAATATGTATATCATGTCGTCGTCGTCGTCGACGTGTTTAATATGTTTATGTATGTGTTTACAAAAAAGTATATTTATTATGTTTACCCGTCAAAGTCAAAGATTTTTATTCAAATAGACTTATAGATAAGTGCTTTCGAATCGTCCAATTTTTTTTTCCTACCAGCCATTCAGGACATCTTTTAACTGATAAGAAGAACGGCCGCAAGAAACTTATCAGCTTTAACAGAAGCAACAACATTTACAAAGGAACATGTCGTTGCCAAACACAAATCTACAATCTTGAAACATATTTAATATAAGAGGAAAATTTTCTTATACTCAGTTATTATAATATTTTCCTTTTATACAATTACAATAGTCATGTTTTATGTTAGTATCATTTCCATGCATTTTGGTCTTTCAAATAATCATCTACCTTGTAATAACCTTTGCTTAAGAGCGTTTTTTTTAAGCCGTTTGTTAAGCCGTTTTGTAAAGCCGTTATCTAGTATACATAACACAAGTTATTCATGAAACTTAACGTGGGCTAGATAATTAGTGTGTAAGGGATCTATGACGTGAGGGTATGATGTATGATGTATATTGACAACCCATTAAACCCAATGATATTATACAGGGTGTTAAAAGACCCATAACGAAAACAAAAACCACGTATTCTCCCTATCGTTACTATCATTTTCTTGTATGGAGCCAAACCTGGAAAACTGATAGTTATGGAGTTATTAAGCAATAAAATCGTTATTTTATTCTAAAGATTATCGTTTAAATCACTCAATGATACAGGGCCCTAGTCACCTACTCGTACTCTATAGACAAAAGAAAGAAAGAAAAACTATTTATTGGCACACACACAAAATAATGATAACATAAATAAAAAAGAATAACAGTAAAATAAAAAAATAAAATGTGCGCGGCCAACTAGGCCCCATCCTCAGCAATGTCACAGTGACATACGTAGCATGCCACTGAGACGCTGGAGGAGCCTATTTGGTGACAACAAAATAACAAACAAACAAAAATTAAACACTGCAATACAACAAAAGATAAATTATAAAAACAAAAAATAAAACTATTTAAAACAAAAAGCAAATGCATATTGGAAAGGCTGCACAAGGCTGAACAATCAAACGTTGGTGCACGCGTTCCACTGCAAGTAAGAAATAAAACCCATTTTTTTTTACCGACTTCAAAAAAAGGAGGAGGTTCTCAAGTCGACGGTTTTTTTTGTTTTTTTTTAATGTATGTTTTACCATAACTTCGCCAGTTGTTAACAGATTTTATATTTTTTTTTTATCTGAAAGAAAATGGTTTATGTGTGGTCCCATATAATTTTTACGAAGATCTGGCTAGTAGTTTTTTCATAATCCTGAAAAATATCAATCACCTTTTGGCAAGTAGTCGTTTACCTAGATGACATCATTGTTGTGTATGGGCTGATTTTTTGTGTAAGTAACGGCACATGATGTTACTAAAAAATTTGAAATAAAAACATTTTATAAAAAAAGATTCCAAAAGTTTTATTTTATACTTTTTGAAGTCGGTTTTTTTATTTTTAAATGTTTTTTAACTAAAAGTTAAAGTCGTTTCCCAGTAAATATTTTACATAATCATATTTTGTTTCATGTACACTACGCATATATCACGGCTTCGGTATGGATCTTTTAACACCATGTATGTGTGTACTTTAAAAACCATACAAAATGTAACTGCAATGAAAGTTATCCGGCTTAACAGAAGCTACAATGCGTCTTATGATTATTTTTATAGACAGGTATAGTATATTTTTATGTAGCTTATAAAAAAGCAAAGCTAGAGTTCGCTTTAATATAAGAAAGCACACGAACAGATTAAAAGTTAACGTCGGAATAAGAAACAAGTGCAATATCAGAGGGTGGATTGTTCTCGAAGTAATTTGTAAGCATTTTTCATGCCTTTCGCAGTTCATCTCGGATTTCATAAAACTTCATTAGCGGAGTCTGGTTAATGAAACCGTTATTCCCTACTGTTTTTCTTGGGATTTTATGTGTTTTATTCGCAAATTAAATGAAAAGATTTTTTATAAAACGTTCAAGGTCTTTGAATCTTTTACTGTATAGTTACTGTAGATCTTGTAAAATTCAATATTTAGTTGTTTAATATTTAAAGTAAGTAAAGTTATATTTTTTTATTATTTCTTTTTATATCAAATCCGTGCTTTTTATATTTATTTTATATAAAATCATCTTGATTAGAACCGGAGCTTTATTTTATTTATTTTGAACCGAATTATGCAAATTACACAAATTATGTAAGTTAAGCAAAATCACTCCCTGGTTACTGCGATTCAGGCCTGCGAGCCTTGTGCAGTGATCATTGTTACATGTATTTGTTGTACAATCAAGTTGAAATAAACTTTATTTACTTCCTTAAAAAAAAATTAAAAGATATCCTTAGAATCATGCAGATTTTGATGCGTGATTTAACAGTGCAATCACTAACATTTAGTTACGCCATTCTGTGTAAATATCACACTTTTTATTTTTACAGCTCATTCAAAGCGAACAATGTATTAAAATTTGCGTTTTTTACACGTGATTCTAATCAGGATGATAATGGACGAAGATGCTTTTCCCTGTCTCCTTATGTCGAAAGGGCATGAGCTAGCTGAATACAGCAATATGAAAACTTTAAGAGTAGGAATAAAGTGACATTACCGTATAAATGAATTATACAATATTTTTTACATGATCGCAGGAGCAATGGTTCGCGCGCTCGGACTGCAATTGTTCTGGTTAAGCAACTTTCGCTATGGTCGATCACGGGATGGGTGACCATAAATTTACTATCTCGAACTCCTTCGTACTTCAGAACGCACGTTAAGCCGTTGGTCCCGGCAATAATTTACCATGTGTTTTTGAGTACCCACATGTAACTTTTATTCTTAAACTTTTAATGAGTTTTGTTAACAGTGCCCATGTTTTCTGCTAATATTGCTTAGAAAGAATTGTTTGTAATTTTAAATAATGACTGGTTTAAAATCAATATACATAGAATTTTTGTCAGAAATGTATCACTTTGTTTGATTTATTCCAACACTCCTGTGTTGGTGGCGCCCTCTTTAGAAGTAAGAATTAGAACCTTTTAGTGAACTAATCTCAATATTTTCTTTCCGAGTGTAACAGCCATCAAGGTAGAACCCACGCACACTCCCATGAGTCTCGTGCCCATCTGAGCTAGCTGAGCAGACCGCATCTTGGAGGCAGTGGGTGTTGAATAAACACGGCTGTCCCCAAGTGCGTAACAATGTGCAGTCGTTAAAACCCACCAATCCGCATTGGGCCGCGTGGTGAGTCTTGGCCCGTTCTCCTTATCCATCCATAAGGAAGGCCAGTGCCCCAGCAGTGAGGACAATAAAAATAGCTGATGACGATGACGAACGCTTATCTTCTATACGTTTAAAATGACAACACTGTAACGGCTACCGCACGATTCAATTCCAATACCGATTCGTACCGAATCGTATCTAAATGTGAATCTGGTTATAGAGAAGTGCATCGTATTTCAAATGAAGGAGTTACAATTTCCCAACTATCTATCACTATCGAGTGTGTAAGATATTGCAAGAGCATTCATTTACTTGTTTAGACTATAATGTTATAAAATAAACTAGGTTCCGCCCGCGGTTTCACCCGCGTGGTTCCTGTTCCCGTGGGAATGTTGGAATAATCAGTTGCCTATGTTACATTCCGTCCTTTTAACTAACTCTATGCTAAAAATCAAGTCAAGTGTTTGCTTAATTAGCACGTGAAGGAGGGACAAACAAACACACCTTTGCATTATTATATTCGTTAGGATTCGACCCGAGAAAAAACCATCGAGACAGGACCCTTGAATCCTTGGGTTTTCGGTCCGCTGATTTTCCGATTGAGCTACCGAGAGTTCTGTCTGGCCAATTTGAAGATTTTTTTTTAAAAGCCATAGTTGAAATTGAGTAATTAATAAAATAAGCAAAATCACTGAGAATGCGAAACATCTGTCATTACTAAATTTCTTATGTACAGACTGAACCAAAGGGAAACTCATCTGCAGGATATCCCCATCGAACTTTGAACATAAACCCGTTCACCCCGACAGATCTATAACTATTGCACCGTACTTTTCTCGAGGCGATGAAGCAACTTCTCGTTACTAACTTTAGTTTCAGATCCACTGTAGTTGGACTCGGATGGGTGATATTGACCTGTTTCATTTTCTAGGAACTTGTTAAAAAAGTTCTTCTCGAAGTTAGCTTAGATGGCTTTTTGTGGTTTGATGTAAATAAGTTTTAAGATGGACACTTGTCCAAAAACATTCAAGATTTCTTATAGGTAAAAAAAATTCAAAGGTTTTAGAAAACGTCACGTTTTATACTGACTGACTATGGGTGGGTCCCAGTTACAAAACTACCCTCTACACCGATTTACAAAACTCATGGATCAACTCTTATATCAAGGGTGTTCCACGACCGGTCTTACGCGCTGTTCCGCTTGCGTCGCACTGGTGGTGCACCTCGTCTCCGCTTCAGGCTGAATGTAGCTAGTCGGACAGCTCGTCCAAAAAGCCTTCCCTCCACTAAGCTCGTAATACGACTGGATTTTACGTGCTTTTTGCTAGGTGCCTCGTCTCTGCTTTCATCTTGGTGGAGACTAGCCAGACATACGAGCTAGAAAAACCTTTGTTCTAGCCAGCCCTTACTCTAGGCATGTCAAATGAGCGATCATACGTGCTATTCCACTTGGGTGGCATGTATCGTCTCCTCTGTAACTGTTGACAGAGACTGTAACTGTTGACAGAGAGTTATAAGAGCTCAGAAAATATACTTAAAGTATTGTCATCAGCCATTTTTATTATCCCCACTGGATAAGGAGAACGGGCTATCACCCACCACGGGGGCCAATGCGGATTAGTGGGTTTTAACGACTGCAAATGCAGTCGGGACCAAGGGCTTAACGTGCCTTCCGCAAAGAGCAGCTCAAGTTAATAAATTTTCGGACACCAAAAATTTACTATCTTGAGCTGGTGTCACGGGATCAACCATTGCGGAAATAGCTTAATTTTAACAATCGCAGGCCGAACGCGCGTACCACTCCTCATACTAAAAGTATAAAGAAAAATAACCAGCTGTTCTCTTCCCCAGGTGTGTCTCACGACCGGTCGTACGTGCTCTTCCGCTTGGGACGGCGTGTGTCATCTCCAGTCCGCCAGTTCGCTGAGTCTGGGCGGTCGGACGCGCTTGGGTCGGCGCCTGGCACGATGGACGTGTTCGGCGCGCCAGCCATCGCACAGGGTGCGGGGAGGACTGAAGCGGAGTTCTTCGTCGACGGAAACCATTCTAGGGTGAGATTTTTTAAGTAAATTAATGTTTGGTCGGACGTATACGCTCATGTCGGCGCCTGGCACGATGGACGTGTTCAGCGCGCCAGCCATCGCACAGGCCGCAGGAAGGACTGAAGCGGAGTTCTTCGTCGACGGAAACCATTCTAGGGTGAGATTTTTAAAGTAAATAAATGGACGTGTTCGGCGCGCCAGCCATTGCACAGGGCGCGGGAAAAACTGAAGCGGAGTTCACCGTCGACGAAAACCATTCTAGGGTGAGATTTTTCCGTTGATGACCAGGGTCGTCGAGGGGCCGCCTCTCATAGTTTCGTCATCTGTTACTAGTTCAATGACGACAGAATTCGAAAACTAAAAGCTCTATGTTTTTATAGGTACACCGCAAACCACAATAAAAAAAACTGTTTTTAATAAACTTTTAAATTTGCTTAAACGAATGTAAACAGTGCCAATTATAATAACTAAATTATTTAAACCAAATAAACACCCTCTGAACAGGACGTAGTTTAGCAAAAAGGATTCAACCCACATAAAGTCACTTTTGAGATATTGACGTTTGAAGTTTAACCTGTAACTGCATATAGATGTAATATTTATGTATTAATGTTTTTGTGAAATATAATTTGTAAAAAATGTATTGCTTTTATTCAAATAAATTGAATTCAGTTCATTCTAATATTTACTGAGTTATTATGGAAAAAGTGGGTATGGATCCTTTTTGTTAAATGTTACTTTCCATTGTGTTATGCTTCTGATGTAATTCTCAAAAACGTGACAAAAAAGTAAATTTATTAAATGGATTTATTAAAACATCAAATTTATTTAAATAAAATTATATTTTTATGCTTCTTTAAACTTTTTTTTACAGTTACAGTCTACAATATTTACTCATTTTTATTGTTTTGCAATGAGAAAGACAAATAAAAAATATAGCATTAAATCATTTGCCATGTTTTTAAAATTTCTTCATCATCTTGTGATTCTATATTAAAATCTCTCCTCCAAAACCCTCAATGACCTCTTGAAGGCTAACATTACCCCTTGATTGACTTATAGAAGTCTAAGCAATCCTTAGGGATAAACTCAAAAACAGATTTCAAGTCACCCAATTTTGCTTGGGAAATTTCTTTGCCATTTGGCCATAATAAACTTAAATCACTTTCCAGTATCTGTAATGTCCTTCCTTTGATTTTCTTTTCTATATTTAGATCTTGGTACTGTTCCTCATTTTGTATTTTCATGTATATACTGTACATCTCGTCTTTTTTAAGTAATATCTCTTTAGTCTGAAGTTATTCACATAAACTTTTCTATTTACTATATATATATATATATATATATACTTTTCTATTCTTTTTGTACTCAGAAAGTCTTCTTTTTTCATTTTTTATACTTCAATCGGATTTTTCTTCTTACTACTTTTGCTAACTGCGATAATATTCTTCTGCTGTGTTAATCTGAATCAGTATTAAAAACACTTGCTTGATTACGTTGTTCCTTGGAGTAAGTTTTCTGTTGGAGGCTTTTGTCTATGTTTTTACGCTCTATTGCTATAACATCATAATTTTCAATCCTCTCTTCAGATTCTTCTTTTAATGGATCATCATTACTTAAAGTTTGAAAAAGTTCAAAGGTAAGTGGAGACATAGGTTGCAGTGGTGATGACATCCTTTCTCTAACTTCGCGATGCGTATTAGAACCAAATTTTTGATTAAGCACCAGTGAGGCTAATGACGTCTAAAGCGGCGCCATAGGTGAGTCTAAGTCGCTATGCTGTTCAGCATCTTACAAAGCTTTTGCCTCAGCTGCAAGTTAAATTAATATGATTAAGTGAAAGCCCATCCCAATATTATATATGTGAATAAATAAAAATAAAAAATCTCAGCATTACCCATTTGTGAATCAACTGCACTTGGTTCTGTGCTGCATACCGTAACGATTTCAGGAAGCAAATAACTAAATTCCACATCAGCCCCCCTATCGCGTAAAAAATATGGATATGGATGGATCTTCATTTGAGAGTTGAAGCTCATAATATGGTCATTTAACTATCAAATAAAGCCCATGTCCATATCCATATTTTTTACGCGGTAGGGCGGCAGAAGGCAAAGTAAACTCAAAGTCAACAAAAACTTAAGCAGTAGATAAATGATGATAAAAGGTTAGTGCATTTAATAAAATAATATCAAAACTTCTTTGAAGCTTAAATAGTGAATTAATTAAACAAAACTTAACTCAGCAATTACCTCTTTGTGAACTATCTACAATAGCTTTAGTATTACATGGCATCATCATTTCAGAGGGTAAACTGTTAAATCCCTCATCAGAAGGCAAAGTAATATCAATGTTCATTTAAAACAAAAAAACAGGCTTTTTGAAAAACAGATTACAATAAACCCATCTCTAGTTTAAACAAATTAATAATGCAAAAAAATAAAAACATATCTTAGCTCAGCAATTACCCTTTAGTGAAGTACCTGCACTAGGTTCAATATTACATACCGTCACCATTTCACAGGTTAACTTATTACATTGCTTATCAGGAGGCAAAGTTAAATCAATGTCAACTATAAACAAAGCAGCCAATATTTAGTAAAATAAGTTAAGTGTTTTTAATATGTTATATGCAAAAATAACTGAGCTACTTATGAGAGTCATAAATTATTTTTATTTATTTTTAAAATAAACTTTTTATTTTTTATTAAATAATTTGCTAAAATATAACTATTTTGAATCAGTATAACGATTTAAGAGAAACGACATTTAAAAAAAAGTAAAATTATCAAGAATTAGCCAACCATTCTGGGCTGTTCTTGAGATTTTGTTTGTGGAATCTTTTCAAGCAAATATCATTTTTCAAAGGCGATCCAAGCATTCTGAGTCATTTTTATTATATAATATTGTTAACTATTTTCATGTAAATAGCATTTATAAAAACCAAGCTTTCTGGATTGTTTTTGAGTTTAAATTTGTGAACTCTTTTCTAGTAAATAACATTTATCAAAAAGAATTCAAGCATCCTGGATTGTTTTTATTATTTGTATTGTGATTTATAATCTAATAAATAGCATTGATCAAAAAGGACTCATGCATTTTGGATCGTTTTTGCCATTTATATTGTAAACTGGTCATAATGTTAATAGCATTTATTAAAAAGGATCCATGTGTTTTGGATTGTTATTGAGATTTATCTTGTGAACACTTTTCAAGTAAATTTCATCTCAAAAAGGATTCAAGCGTTTTGGATTCTTTTGATGTATTTAACCGAGGTCAGTGTTTTAACTGGCGAATTTTACTATAAAGATCCAAGGATATTGGGTCGTTTTTGTGAAACTAAAAAATTAACCGGCCATACATGTGGGATGGTAACTTGCATCAAAAATAAGGTCAAACAATTTAATTTTGGTTAAAGTTATAATGCTAAGAGGAAATATAGAACCTGACGCCCATTTTGGTATATAAAACTCATTTTCGACCAATTTGTGGGTTGGATCCTTTTAGCTAAACTACGTCCTGTTAACATTAAAATACTCGCCAGTAAAACATAAAATAATCAGAGCTAATTACCTTCATTACGGGCGGCGTCCATCGATTTCCCCGACAATGCTATAGAAATAAATTCCCATTAAGATAATGACATGCCACAGACACAGGTAACATTGAAAATTCAATTATTGGACACGAAAGGCACTATTTAAACAGCGAGCTAATTGAAAACAATAAGTATAAAAGGTTGACAATCCCGCAATTAAATTCTGAACGAGCAATAAAGGCTAGTAGATTCACCGACAATACCCCAAAATATCGTATTTCATCACTAATTAATGCTGGCGAGCAAACAACAATTACGATACGTCAGCCTCCAGGAATAAAAAAAAGAGAAGCGAGTTCGTAATAAAAGGGGAATTTATCGGAGTCGGTGTTTTATTGGCAGTTAAGCCTAATTTCAGTTGTTTTCTCTGTTTGTCTATGGCACGTGCGTTAACCGTATCGAGTTCGTTTTCCGAATCGATAGGTCGTCGGTCTTCTTTTGTTTTTCTTTCTGGCTTCCCCTGTTTTCTCCTTGGCCTAGTTAGGGATAAGAATGAGAATACCTATAATTTATCAACAGCAATTACTGCGTTCCGGTAACTTTTGAAACCAACCTTGAAAAACAAAGGAATCTTTAAGGATGTTTCTGTTTATTTACAACCATCTTAAAACTAAGTTGGAGTGTAACTAGAAATATCAGCATCAGTCATGTTTGTTTCACGTCTCCACTTTGGAACTATTTTATTAAATGCGATAGTTACTTCACCTGTCTGCCTGTTACTATTTGAACCAATTTTGGTGAAACTTGCCATAAAGGAAAAGGTCAAAAATTACTGATGTAATCCCTAATGTGTGGTGGTGTAAGTGTGGCATAATCGAATTAAACTAGTATGAATATAATGAAGTAATAGGTACTTATAGGGAATGATAATGAAAATAATGCTATTTATATTTTATTCAGGGTCATTTAAAATAATCCTCTGGTGTCAGTAATTAGAGCGACAAGATATAATAAAGAATTGATACAGCTGAACAAAGGCCCTTTGATGATTCTAATTAAACTCATCATTAAGTCTCTTGGATGAGCTTGTCCAATCTGAATAATTACTTGTATTATTTGACGAACTTCCGTGCGAAGTACAGAAATGTATATGAATGAAGCTTCGGAATTAGAATCTGATTTGGATGTGCTTGGATTGCCATACTTACTGAGTCTGAAGGCGAGGGTTTGATCCCCATCTGGGGCAAAAATTCAAATGTGTTTTTTAACATTAAAAATGTTTATGTTTTCCTGATCGAGTATGTGCCCGATTTATGAAATTGGGACATTTGCCTGTAGTTTTGCAGATATGAGAGGTATATATCAAAATTTGAGTCTGCCGGAGGGCCTTAAAGTGCAATTAAAATTCCGAAAATTTTTATGAGATTTTCTAAAATTTGACTAAATTTCAAATATTTTTCGCGGACTTGAATCGAGAATCTCCCAATAACTTTTTTGAGCTCGCTATTCAAGAAACGCAATAAATGGTAATCTCGGGATTGAATTAAGCTATAGTTTGAGTCATCTTAGGAGGCGGTTGGACAAAAACTGTAGGCAGTAGCGTGTTCCTTACGCGCAAGGTCAGTTCACTTTATCGTCAGTATGATAAAGAATGCATTAAGTTCTTGACTTCTGCCTGTGAAGGATTCGAGTGACGAGATGAAGATAATGTATCTGTGAAGGCTGAAGAATTTAACTGTAGTTACAATTTAGACGACATTATATAGTTCTCAATCGTTTGTAAGACTGATCGTTTCTATTCGTTGAATGAAACAAAGTCAAATTTTATCATGTGCTTTATTTCTAAATTACATTTCAATGCCTTTGATAGTAGCGCGTAGTGTAAGATGTGTAGATTTTTGTTCCACGTATGTGTGTTCTATGTATTTATAACAATTTTGTTTATTTTGATACTTGAAACAAAAGTTCATAAGCTAAAATATTGCATTTTGTCCCTTTTTATAATTTCTTCTACCAATAATATAACGTTTTCAAGCAAATGCACATTTGATAAATTCGTAAAACATCAATAAACAGAATTCTTTTATTACTATTTATGATTTGGCAATAGAACATTTCTAAAGATAAACATTATATTATATATATCCAAGATATGATGTTAATATCCCACATACTGAAATTATGGAAACCAGATGAGTTCAGTGTAAATTACAAGAAGGGTTAAAAAGTACATTAAAGGTTTAAACAAAGTATTCCGAAGTCGTTTTAAAACGGAAATTAGGAACAATCTCTTGGCAGGTACTGACTCCCCCACCCACTTCGTCGATCCATCTGCTCCTGACATCGTAATTACAGTAATGTCTGAACTGAACGTAGTAACTAAGGTATTAATTTGGCTGTAACATAATACGATTTTGAAATTTGGTACAGCCGGCTTATATCTTATATTAAAATTGCCCTCTAAAGTAAATTCTCGTACACTAGGGATGTAATGATTTTTTATTTCTTCAGAATAATTTGTAGCTTTGATTAATCAACCGAGTGACGAGTAATAATAAAATAATAATTTCTTCATTAATAACTGGTTTTTGTCTAGATTTATCAATCGAGCGTCAAATAATTATCAATTTCTTTTTAGTTCTTTATTAGACCCAAATGAAGATAGGAGACCGGCAGTATAATTTGCTTACTTGTCAGCTCTAGTTTAACGTTAACATTTAACGATATAGTATAAGAGATCCATATTTCTTTCTTCGTGTTTTGCTAGCCACCATCATTTATCTTAACTGTGTCTGTCGCCATTAAAACTTTGTTTTAAATGACTACACAGTTGAGCCGCAATCATATTATTTTGAGTCTATATTGTGATGTTTATTGAGGTCGCATTTGAGGTAATTTAGCTTGGAGTTAAGTAACAGTAGAAATACACTACTTTCATATTCACCATCATATACATATTGGGGTACTGGCATTCTTTATAGACGGGTAAATAGATTATGATATGATATGACTACGTAGTGTGGTTGATGTGCATGAGTGGCGGACCGATGGGAGGCTTTTGCTATCAATTTCTCACCAAATTCAATTGTTTCAGGTATCAGTGATGGCCAGAATGATTCCTTCACCGGACTGGTTTATCGGTGTTGACAGCTTCGATTTGTGTGTGGATGGCAACTGGCTGGACAGTATCACTATAGAGGTAACCATACTTTTTACTTACGGAAGCATTGTGAATTGCTTTCTATAATTAGGTTTCATAGTAATTTATAGATTACATTCCTACATATATTCTTAAAATTTATAGAGCTATAAATACATTTCCGCTACTGCATCGGATCATTTGTAACTATGAGGATTCGTAGCATCTTTAAAACGATGAGAAACATTATCAAAGCAGCGTTCATTCATCCACATCAGTAATTGGAGCTTCAATAAAGCTGAATGTGTTACGTGGTCAGTTGTTGAATAAGTACTGATAGGTATAATCACTTTAGTTCATTTGATAGTGGAAATGAGTTTTGTTCATGGCAAACAAGACTGTTTTATTGATGCAACGGCTTCATTAAGTACTTTACACGATCAATAATCAGTCCTAAGATTCTTCAATAAAACAATGTTAACAATGTTAACTTAGAGCGCATTTCATTTATTAGCACAATATAAAACTTTGGAGATTCTTTTCCCAAGATCAAAAGTTTTTAATGCCACTTATTCTGGCTTCACACATTGGCCCAACTGCCAATGCGTCGTAGTATACTGGTAAATTTCCCAAAGATGGGCCAACGTGTAGATCTGACATACATTCTAAACGTTATGCCACCAGGTGGACCCTCTAGACGCGGGCACAGACAACGGCTTCACGTTCACAGCTCCCAACTGGCCAACCGCTCCCCAGGGGGTGGCATACCGCATCACGTCCAAATACCCTTCGCATCCAGCTGGCTCCTTCTTCTACCCGCACCTGAGGAGGCTACCACCTATAGCCACTTTCCAGTTCATTAAGGTAAATAAATAATACCCTTTCGCAGTTGTCAGAGCACAAAGGTGCAGACTTAATCTTGAGAGTAAAAATAGATAAAAAATCACTCATTCATCATGTTGGTTGACTGGTATTAATACCGGTTTCAAGGTGTTGCCTATTCTGAACTCCTAGGTTCGAACCCCTGTAGGGACAAATATTAGTATAATAAATACGAGCATTTGTATCTGAATCGTGGTATTTCTATCCGTTACCCTAGTAATACAAGCCATATAGCCATTTGGGCCGCAGGGCAATCAGGCTTGTGTAAAAGTTATCGTGTTTTTTTTTCTCTTTTTCTAGGCATTGAGTGATTTTTTTTATCTTCCAAACACACTATGCTAACGCGCACCATCGCATACATATAGGAACACAAATACAAAAATACGATTACCCACGCACACATACAGAAATATATACAAAATCTAGGATAATATTTGTCTTTGTTAATAAAATATATTGCTAAATATGTTAAGACTAGCACTAGTTAATCTTAATACCAGCTGTAGTCATATCAAGTAAGATGTGCTCCACCTTAATGCTAGCTAATATGTAAACTGTGACCAGCACTGTTGGATTCATAATGATTGTATCTGAATACTTATACTTAGTTTTATAATTGTTGAATCTGTTTGTGGTCCTTTAAATTTTTTTAATATAGTGATCAGGTACATTGGGGACTTTGTAGCTAGGCTAATTGGTGTGAGAAATCTTTATTTATTTATCACACTCATAGCGAAACATCAACGGTGCCACATCTGCTGGCCTACCATCATCTATTAGAAACCATCATAACAACGTTTTGTTTGCGTTTTGTTTTTATTGAAGTTATCACATTTTGACACACTTCATACAATGGAGATTGAGCGAAGACATCACAAAACTTCCGTCAAAAACAAGCTTACTTTAAGAGATTCGTAGTGCAAAATAGCATGGTAAGATTGAAACAATACTGCGCTCAGAGGTGGCACTAGGCCCCCTTGCATTGGTTGGTACTAAGATGTTGTCTTTCTTCTAGCTCCGGGAATATGAACTATCCGAAGTATTCCACCGCAGCAGCGACGACCGACGATACGACGTGCTCCAGCTGGACAAGCTCGCGCACAACAGCATCGACGTGCTGGACGGCAACAGGGCTCTGTCCATCGCGGAGGAGGTGGAGAGGGCGGAGGCTCCCAAGATATACGCTGAAGGTTCTTTAACGACGCCGGATGGGACGTACTCTTATTACACAGTGTATGTATTAAAACTAATAGTAGCATATTTTGTTAGGTACCTACTTTTCAAACTCAAACTCATCTCAGGTTTTTTTTTCTTACCAAGATCTTCATTCTTCAGAGCATTGGACCGGATTTCCAAAGGTCATGGGTTCGATTCCCATCTGAGAATTCACTTGTGGCCGAGTTAATTTTTTCCAATATTTTTCTATTTAATTTATCATAAGATCTTCATAATTCATGATCAATACTTCTTTCGGTATGTCTTGTTTGTTTTACTTATTTCTTTTTCTTCTTCTTTTACTTACTTAATTACGTTGAGTTTTTTCAGACTTTAGTCAATTTTCCTTTCTCGCCAGGGTGAACTCAACATCAGCGACGACCGAAGAGCCCCGCTCAGCCAACGAACTGCCGACGTCCGGCCCGACGGCCAGCGAGCGGTCAGCGATGCGAAGCCTCGCACGCCGCTACCGGGCGCGGCGGCGACGCAAACTGCGCGCCGACAACGCCGACCCTGCCGAGCGGAGGAAGAGAAAAAGAGCGAGTATGTATACTTTACTTGACTAAATTTAGGGGAAGCGAACGTACATAAATATCAGATTAAATCTCATAAGCTACTTGAGATGAAATGGATCTCAAAGATCTTCTAATTAGGATAACATTCTGATGTTTAATTACATTTTGCCTATTTACTGAACTTGAGCAAGCTCCGAGATCCGAGTGGTGAGAATTTCAGAGCCTGGTCTCGTTTCACTCAAACGACTTGTACTTAGTCTTGTTTGTCATAAAGAAGCGAATACATGTACTGACACATGTATTCGGTCTAACCGAAGCCCAAAATAACGTTTGGCACTTGGGGCTTGTTGCTAGCTGGGTGAGATGTTCGGCTTTAATCATGTTCTATCATTTGGTTAATGTTCTGACTTAGTCGTGTTCTATCTACTTAATTGTCTCGTCATGGTCTATGTCATATTCCGTTCTGTGTCTCTTTTCAGAAGTTTTAATATTAGGATAACAGCCCAATTTAATTAAGCCATATCAATAATGTAAATTCAGAACCAACAATATCAACATAACTTTTTAAAACAGGGTTGCTAGACTGCCGCGTGTCAGACTGGGGTGAGTGGAGCCCATGCCGCAGCGACGGCGGCTGCGTCGGCTCTGCGATGCGCACGCGTCGCATACTCCGCCGACAGCGGCCCGGCGGCGCCCCCTGCCCGCCCACCGCGCAGTCCAGGTGGTGTGCGACTAACTGCACGCACGAAGACTGGCGAAATAATCTCACGTAATTCCAAATTCAAATCTTTGACTGTTTGTCTTTCTTTTTTTTGTTTTGTTTTTTCGTTCCGAAATCAGCAGTTTGTTGTTGTGGATAGGAGGTTTTATGTCGAAACCGCACCTTGCATTGTTTTTAAAACTTAAATAATAATGTCTACGATTATTTATGGACAATAAAATTCTCGCTGTGTCACTTCTACGTATGCGGGTTTTGGAACACATTTGAAAATTAGTTGAACTTTATTTCACTTGTTAGCTCAAAATTTACATTAAAAGCCTTTCTTTTTTAATTTGTAACCGATCCTTAGCATCTTTGTCTGTCCGTCCAATTGTATTGGTTAATTTTCATTATTTTTGCATGTTTCCATTGTTACGATGGTTGGTCGCGAATATTAATTGTTGATCGTCTTGCATGACAATAGAGTCGATAAAATCTTTGGTACATTATTTCCATACTTAATTTGGTTAAAAAATATAAAGCTGATTTGTTTTCTTAAAGTTTCTCAAAGTCACAACAATAGCAAAATAAAACAACATAACTTTCTTCTCGGGAAGAGTTTGATCAACAATTATTTTTTTGCGGGATCCGTCATGTGGTGTATAAAGGAATCAATAATATTGTTGTAAAAAAAAGTAAATTTAATAAGAGATGACTGTCGATGTTCGAGATAATAGTTGTAATTCGATTGTTTACTGCTGTATCTAAGCAAGCTTCTTTCAATATTATTTGTTCGTCAATTATTGTTAGGACCGCTAAGAATTAGATTAAGTATAATGTGACATGACTTCATTAGGAGTTCTAGATACTTCGCTAACGTTACCAAAACTATCAAAAGCCATGTAATCCATATTATCACTTATCCTGCCAAGCTTGTATGATTGACTAGTGTCTTCAATACCATTCAGTCTAGTACAAAATGATGAATCGTGTCTTATGGTCTACAATTACTGAAAATATTTAATTTACTAATCTAGTGTTGTACTTTCTCTAAAACTGTACCATTTATACTTCGTTTATTTGATAACCGATGTTTGTGTTAATAGTAGGGCTCTGAATTTATACTTGCAACTGTCTTACTGTTTCTTATTTTGTTGCCAAGATCTTGTAATTATGAAACCGCTGAAGATTTTGTTTTGTAACTTAATTCATAGAAGAAAAAATGTGACGTTATTTAGAGAGTATAATTGATTTGAAGATAAGCATTTATTTGAACACCGTATTATTTAAATAGAACAGAATTTACTTTTTATACAGCCAACTGACAAAATGTGTTACCTACTAAGTTTATGCTCGTGTTCAACATATTTTGTTTTTTTTAAATAACGTCACATCTGAAAAGTAAGTAGCAATACTAAGTAATTGATCTAAATAATTAAAAATACATATCGTTTACGTAAGTACGTGACATTGTGACAGTATCTCAATAAAACGTAGCATTTTTTTAGACTTTAACAACCCAAAGAAACAGCTTTTATTTTTCATACAAATAATAAAGTGTAAAAAATAATAATAAAATTGTTAAGTCGGTATTAATATAAGTTTAACTTAAGTACAGTGAGTTGGGATTACTTTGTTTCTAGAGGTTAGTTTTGGGCTAAAATGGGTGATAGTTAACTTTATCAAGTCATCTAATATTTTGCAAATATAACATCATCACATAGATCTCTTGGACTCTCGTTTTGACCTACCATGATCACTGGTCAATTTTTCTTTCTAACTTCCATTCTACCAATTTGATTATACCATTCCACTAAGGTACAAGTTTCATACAACAAATATACATAGACAGTAATCTTGTACTCATATTAAAACTTCCTTCTTTTTTGAAGACGGTCAAAAGTACGTGAGATCCTTTATAACCAGCCGGTAGCATTTTCCGAGTGGGTCAAACATGACGGGAATTATTAAACTCTTTCCCATTTCGGCCCAGTTACCCTCTAGAAGTGGCCCACCCTCACCTTTATGAAAGCCTTCTAATGCTATGAATTTCGAGATTTCACTTTGATGTTGTTTACATTGATTGTAAAACAGTAAGTATGTTTTTTATTCAATACGAAGAACTACAATTTATTTTATAATTCTCTATAAAATCTTATACTTGTCTTATCAAAGCAAAAGTCTGTATAAAAATATACTAAAATGTCGCTTATGCCAAAGAGTTTTAGGCTTAGATTCGAAATGAACTAAATAAGTATTTTTTTATTCAACTGAAATGCGTTGATTTCTTCAAAATACCTTTAGTAACTTAGGAATTCTCGAAATCAAAATATTGTGTAGATCGTTCAGAAATTTAAAACTATAGTTATGTAAAAATAGAGCCAAAAATGAAAGCTGAAAATGTTAACCTTAGTGTAACTATCGGAGTATGTGTATTTTTTACAATGTAAATTATTCTGATTTCAATAATAAAACATCTTAAATAACAATATTTGAGTTTTAATTTTACCCTTTGTTAAAAAATATATACTATATATATACTATGGCTTTTAAAAATAATGAATATATGAACGCTTATTGTTGGGTCCGTATTGGATAGTATAATTTAACAAGAAAATATACTAGGAAGCAACTAATCTCATGTTTTCTTGTTTAATATTTATCACATAAAAATAGAATTGTAAAATGCAAAATTAAAAAGTTATAAGTATAATTTCATGTCATTAACGTTCATATCACATAACAAACATTAGTCATAACAACACTTCCACTAATTTCTTTTTACATAATGTTCAGTTCATATAATCATCATATTTTATAATATCACAACATAACGCTCATTTCATATAATTTTTTTTATGTAAAACTTATTTGCTTTAACGGTCATTTGGTATAATATGTTTCATACAATCATCATATTATGTAATAAATATTTAACAAGAAAATATACTAGAAAAAAGCAACCTGTCCCATGTCGCCCTGGCGGGGTTCGAACCCGCATTCCGCATCCGGCATCCCGCAATGCATTGGGCCGGATTCCCAAGGATGCAATAAAATGCAAAATTGAAAAGTTATAATTTTAAGTTATATTTTTATTTCATATAACGACTAATTTATATAATTTTCGTCTTATTTTATAACTAACTGGCTCAGCGTTCGTATTCGCAACACCGGGCTCACATGTAGATTACTTGAGTCTGAATTTTGGGGAATGAGTGTAAGGGGAGGGGTGTCCCCCCATCACCGAATCATAACTTTTTAACCGCCCCGACGCCGGCTGCCAAAGACCTGATCCAGGCTGAGCTGATCCAAAAATCTCTGAAACGTCACCATCATCAGCAAATCAAGTAAGTGTGCATGTCTTTCTCCACCTGAACGAGCTGTGATTGTGTCATTGTGTCATGACGACCTGTTTGGCGTAGGGGTACTAAACCCGCCTTCTGCGCCAGAGGTCCCGGGTTCGATCCCCGGACAAGACAAATATTTGTGTGCAGGAACATGTCTATTTGTCTTGGTCTGGGTGTTTAATATGTATATTATGTATGTATTTACAAAAAAAAAAAGTATATAAGTATGTTTATCCGTTATCTAGTATCCATAACACAAGTTCTTCGTGAAACTTAACGTGGCCTAGATAATTGGTGTGATTGTATACAATTATTTATTTTATTTATTTATTTGTTTCTAATCCTCTTGCAGCTCAGTATTCCCGCCCTATGTTACCTCTAAGTGTTTGCAAGTACATGAAAAAGTACTTTTTTTCATGATAGAAACCGCCCCATACATTCCACTCCAAATTTAGAAATTAACCAATATAAAAATAATAACACTACTTAGAAACTGACTGCAATGCAAATACAAGAAAAGTGTCCTACGGTTCAAGCACTTCATCTATAATAGATATTAAATCTTTATCAAGTTCTTATTAAAACGTTAACTGTGGTAAAACCGTTGAGATGGTAAAAAAAACAACGGGTTGCAATCTGGGAGTGCCGGCGGAAGTGAAAACAGCTTTAACGAAAATAACGATCAAAATCCACTATATCCTGACCACAACTTCATAAAAAGTTGAAGAAAACGGAGAGCAACTTGATTTGGCAGGTAAATCCATTAAAACTAACCTGGCATCAATATGAAAGTTGGTGTAATGACAAATCTTTATATAATGGATGTTATTAACTAATATACGTAGAACTTTCAAGTGTGAGACTTTATGTAATTTTAAATAGGTCAACGGTAAATGGTCTTACGAATTTTCGATTAGGGTCACGTGTCCTAACTCGACTTTAACATTTTTTACCCATCCCAAAAAATTTTAACTCTGATGTGCACAACGCCGCTAAAGAAGTTTTCACTTCAAAAACAAAATTATTTTGGATCCCAATGGTCCCTTCCCACGTCTTATGCCCACGATAAAAGGTAATATTTGTCCGAGTAACACTGTAAAATAGTATTTACACAGGCTTTTAAATTGACAGGGCGTACAAGCTAAGCTAGTTTCAGAGTGTTTATTAATTTTGAAGTTGGAGTGACGTGAGCGTATATGCTTTCAAGACAGCTAACAGGACTTAAGTAGTCCGTCTCTGACTAAACAGAGATATTTGCTTACTGAATATGATGCTGAAATTAAAATTACCTAACTAATATACTTACTTACGTACATCTTATGTTTTGGCGCGCAGTGTTCATTGAAATAAAACGACTTTTACGGATATCAAACGCGCTATATTTCACGAACTACAGTCGGGATGACTGTAATCCCGTGACCACGGCAGCTGAAAAGGTGCCGAAACGTTAAAATACTGTCAATTAATAAATAAATAAATAAATATTTCCATACAATCACACCAATTATCTTGCCCACGTTAAGTATCATGAAGAACTTGTGTTATGGATACTAGATAACGGATAAACATACTTATATACTTTTTTTTTTGTAAATACATACATAATATACATATTAAACACCCAGACCAATACAAATAGACATGTTCATGCACACAAATATTTGTCTTGTCCGGGGATCGAACCCGGGACCTCTGGCGCAGAAGGTGGGGTTAGTACCCCTGCGCCAAACAGGTCGTCTAATTACAACTTAGTTCGTGAAATATAGCGCGTTTTATATCCGTAAAAGTTGTTTTATTTCACTACAAAAATCTTCTGATTTCTTTTAAAATATTTCTATACCTTGTCTTCCTCAGAATAACACCACCAACGTTTTTGCAAGCTATGAAGAAACAGACGTAGGAAATTAAAGATTGTATCTGCAAACGAGGACGCCTTCCAAAAGAGAACTAAACTTTCGGAAGGCGTTAATTCCAGCCATTCCCGACCGGAATATCATAATGGAAGATGTGAGCGTCTTTTGACAGGACTTTAATTTAAGCTCTAATAGTTTGTTAAGTTCGAGCTGATCTTTTGCGAGCGTCTTTATCGAATTGTTTTCGATTCTTTGGTAAGTTGAGATTTTTTTCTAAGAAATGTTTTTTCTTTCCCTTGAAATAAAAAGAAACAGAAACATTATAACGATTTTAAATATCGTTAAAAGATCCTTTGTCAATAAGAACTTTTTTAATAACGCTACTATAATGGGGTCTCGTTTGTAGTCTTGTGTGTGAAATGTGTCCTAGATAAAAGAAAGTTATCTAAAACTGAGAAAAGTAATACTATTTTAGGATTTTTGAATTTTTGTAGTTTTCAATGCTATTTTTATACTTATGATAAATTTTAAATAGAAAAATGTTGAAAACAAATCATCTCGGCCACAAGCTAAAAATAGCTTTGAAAAATGCAAAAATTAAAAAACCCTTAATTTTTTGGCTGTATCATCTTGATCGATCGTTAAACATCTGAAACGAAGTTTCTTTCGAATGCAAGGATATTCCTAGCATTGATGTGACAACGCTGGCCTACAGCGTATAAAAATATAAAAGTATTGGAGAATTTCGACGGTGTTCCAGTCTCGGTAGCTTATTGGTTAGAGCATTGGACCGGATTTCCAAAGGTCGTGGGTTCGAGTCCCATCTAAGAATTGATTGTGGCCGAGTTGATTTTTTCCAATATTTTTCTATATTCAATATTCTTCTATTTAAAATTGAAAGTAATATTAGTATGGAAAATTACAATTTTCATTCGGTACTATTCTCTAAATTATTTAATGATAATTGCGCGTAAAAATAATGCAAAAAAACGATTTTCAAGTGGGGAAGATGTGTTCTTCGTAGTATATAATTCATCATAGAGATATAAGTAGCATTTGAAATAAAAAATAAAAATCGACAGTTTTCTCATGATATATTAAAGTTACTGAGCCGATTTCAAAATTTCATAAAACGGGATCGACTTGGAAACAAACCTGATGTTATAACGTTGATTCAAACATTATGACATCGGGTTTGTTTCCAAGTCGATTATTCTTTCGATCGGTTCAGGCGTTCTCGAGTAATCGGTGAATATACATAAATATATGTATGAAAAATGAAAATGAAAATGACAAAATGTTTATTGCAACAATATCCAAGTATTACAAATACGTTAAAGCAATGACTTCTAAGGTAATAACCTAATAAGTTAAAGTACGACGTTGTGTCGAGAGAGTAATTTAAAATAATGCAGATGGCCTAACTAATAAAGCCTTATCGGCTTGTGTGTAATAATCAATGATATTATAAGTGTGTATTTGAAGCAGATATGTCATTCGAGCTTGCATTAGGTAACATTGAGAAGCTCCGATTCAATTTGCTATCTCTTTAATTTCCGTGCTTTTAACACCCATATTCTAAGTCGTTCCTCCAAAACTTACTCGTCCTCGAATTAACGAAACCTCATTGAAAACCTCTTCGAAATACTCCTCGAAATCGGTATTCTAAGTCATAACTCCGTAAAGACCTGGAGGAGCCAAAGAGTACGTAGCCACTCCGTGTTAGGCCTAGCGCACACTACCATTTTTACCCATGACGAGGTTGAGTAGAGTGTAAAAAGTTTTGGAGGAACGACTTAGAATATGGGGGTTAGTGTCTTTTTTCCTAGGTGTCAATTGTCAATGTGTGCAGTCTGCGTCACAGATTTAAACGCAAATTACAACAAAGGTAACATATCTATTAGAAAACATTTATTTACAAAAATAAATAGCGTCCTCTCATAGTTGTAAGAATTACATCTACCTCATCTTCAGCTGAAAGACGTCACTCTCAAATTAATTTATCATTAAAATATAAAACGGAGCTCATGAAAATGTCCGCCGCGAGCGGGCCGTTATCCACCGGATTATATTAAATGGATTTCATTAAATTTAATGAGAATTTACGCGGTTTAATGAATTACCATCTAATGAAACGGGCGTGCGTTACATTTTTAACGAGTAGAATTTTTACTATGCGATTAATTAATATATTGTAAAGGTGAATGGACTCTGTGATGGGCTGCGCTGTTGCATTTTCACTTTAATTTAAAATAAAAAGATGCCGCCGTCGACATTTTGTGATGTACTTTTTTATTTTCAAGAGCTTCAAGCTAAGCATGCTGTTGCATAAAGCCTCGGTAAGATTGTAGCGTGAAGAAACTTCATTAAATTACTGGACACAGTTATCATAGGCAGTAAGCCTTGCATGAACGTGATTTTAAGATCAATTTGATTATAATTACATTCGGAGTATCTCGTTTCGTTTTCTGAATCAACACTAATCCGTAATATACCTACATATTCGAGAAATATATTTTAAGATAAATTTGATTATAATTACATTCGGAGTATCTCGTTTCGTTTTCTGAATCAACACTAATCCGTAATATACCTACATATTCGAGAAATATATTTTAAGATAAATTTGATTATAATTACATTCGGAGTATCTCGTTTCGTTTTCTGAATCAACACTAATCCGTAATATACCTACATATTCGAGAAATATATTTTAAGATAAATTTGATTATAATTACATTCGGAGTATCTCGTTTCGTTTTCTGAATCAACACTAATCCGTAATATACCTACATATTCGAGAAATATATTTTAAGATAAATTTGATTATAATTACATTCGGAGTATCTCGTTTCGTTTTCTGAATCAACACTAATCCGTAATATACCTACATATTCGAGAAATATATTTTTTCACTTTGGTACACTTTCTACCATTTTTGTCAGCTAATACTAATAAAACTTTAATAAATATTTGCCCGTCAGAGTATTCTGTGCCGTCAGTGTATTATAAATACGAAAAGGTTAAAAGAGTACCACTCTTTTAACCTTTTTTACGTTTTACCACTAAACCAATTTCAACGAAAAAAAGAAAAACAAAATATTTTTACCTTTATTTTAACCTATATTTTATCTTATGATTTTTGAATTTTGCATTTTTCAATGCTATTTTTATACTTATGATAAATTTTTAAATAGAAAAATATTGGAAAAAATTAACTCGGCCACAAGTGAATTCTCAGATGGGAATCGAACCCATGACCTTTGGAAATCCGGTCCAATGCTCTCAAAGGTCATGGGTTCGATTCCCATCTGAGAATTCACTTGTGGCCGAGTTAATTTTTTCCAATATTTTTCTATTTAATAATTTATCATAACTATATTTTATCATTTATAATTTACAACCTTCCGCCCGCGTGGTTAACGTTCCCGGGGGAATCACTGAGCAAGTAATCACTACGTTTTTAAGAGACGGCACTTCCATACAAGCAACTAAACTGATTTATGAACGTAGTTCTTCTTCCAGACCATGTTATTCGCCCGGGAACCGGGATCCAACTGATGGAAGTCTTCTTCCCATGACGGACATCTAAAATATAACAATATCGATAACTAATAACATGACAATGACACATCACTATAGCAATATAGTACAAACACTACGAAATTGCAATTTTCATAAAATTATTACTTAAATCCATAATATTTACTGATAATACTATGATTATTAACACTATTTTTACTCAAATGGACTTTATACAATGTTTTTATTAAAACAATTGATTACACCTGTTCAGCTCAAGCGGAAATTTAGGCAAAAATATTATACCTTGTTCAACCTTTTCACTCTACGGATACAATAAATTTCGCACATTCGCAAAGATTTGCTACCCATTATGTTTCTTTGTAATTAATAACATTATTAAAATTATTTAAAATTAAATTAAAAATTTCCGAGCAAAATATTACGTTATCACTGACAGATAAAGTTAAATTTGGCGGCGCGTCACATGCTGGCCAACATGACGTGATGTATAATGTGGCTATTACCGTGTCGTTATAATACGGTAGTACAAAGCGTTTTAACTTTCTTTTTCATTAGTCGGACTTTTCGTAATTTAATTTTGGCACAAAGTACGTTCATAAATCCATATATTTTACATTTTTGTATGAATTCTCACCAGGGGGTCGACACACCCCCTGGTGAGAATATCAGGATAAAAATTATCATGTATTTTAATCCAAGCTATCTACTATCTACGTGCTAACTAACAAACAAGCTGACATTTCGCATTTATAAAACTTATTAGTAGGATTATTATTTATTTTGTCATACAAATCTACACTGGAAAAAACTTTTTGCGACTTTTTGGACCCTAAGGCTGGCACTAAAGCATTTAGAAATAGCTAAACAGATTTTAGGAATCTCCTCCTGTATCTGTACTTGCTCCTTATTGTATAAACTCGTGCAAAATCTTGCATCCAAAATCAATTCATCCTCCTTCCAGTTCAGCCAGATAATAACTTACGTATAGTTTATTCATACTAAAGCAAACTTATGTCTGTTACGCAAACTTTACAGATATCTCATGAGAGCTAGTCAGAGACAGATTACAAGCAATAAGTCTTTCAGACCAAAACTACCGATCTACAGATTAAATCAAAGACTATTAGGTCTTAGATTTAATCTGTAGATTCCTTTTTTTCTCGTAAATATCTCCTTTGATTTCTAATTAGTATTATTAATGCGAAAGTATGTCAGTTTGTTTGTTTGTTATGAATGAATGAATGAAAATATTATTTTATTCAATTGAGCGTATTACATGCATTTTTGATATGTCAGTTTTGCTCTACCACCCGTTTCTGGAGGCCTACTCTCTAAGCCCGTCAAGTAAGATACAGGGCCCCGTCCATAAGTTTCCCGAAACAATGGATGGAGCCTACTCTCTATTGATTTCGGATGTACTAGTTTTGGACAAACGGCACAAATACATTGGGAGTAGGGACAATAGCAAAACGTATTCTCATTCATTCTTAGTTCGAGTCTCTGATCTAATAAGCTATCCGTAGGTGATACGGAGTAGAAAATATCCGTAACTTAGGCCTAAACTACGGTTATCGTGCTTAGAGAGTAGACCTCCAGACACATTAAGCTGACAAGAAAAAACGGCCGCAAAAAACTTACCAGCTTTATCAAATGTAAGTAATGGTATCTACAAACAAAATACCATTACTTATCATTAATCAATAAAAGTAATTTTTAATTGATTTGATTGATGAGTAACATAGTAGAAATTATGTTCCATGCATTACAGACATTTAGATAATCTTGTACCTTGTAATAACCTTTGCTCATGAGCGTCTTTTTAATATATTTTTTATTTTATTTATGCAAATGCAAGATCAATCACATCTTTTGAGACTTTATTAAAAACTTTCCCTAAAACGAGTCTCTGCTTTTTCTAGTCTAAATTTTGGAACGGCAAGCTTGTTCTTATTTCTTGTATCAAACTGATGCACATCGCTATTTTTAACATATGAATATAAGTGTTTCCTTACATATACAATGTTCTCATAGATGTATTGTCCCGCGAATGTTAATATATTAATTTCTTTAAACAGGTATCTTAAATCTCTGCACCTAAGGTTGTAAATGGCGCGCACAGCACGTTTTTTGGAGTGGATCCCCACAATAACAGGCCATAGAACATAACACTTTGAAAATAACTAAAGTAAACCAGTCTTGCTGTTACAATGTCAGTTAAAAGCCTTATCTTTTTTACAGCAAAGGCCACAGAACTAAGTCTACTCGACAAGGCTTCAATATGTGGATCCCATTGCAGTCGTAGGTCTAAAGTAAAATCGAAAAATTTCGTGCTCTCTACATCTGCATTCAAACTAATATGCATATGAACCTGCCTTACATTAGGAAGTGAGAATATAAACATTTCGTTTTTTTAGAATTAAATGTCAAAATATTAGCATTGAACCTATGTACCACTTTAGAGAGAGTACTATTTACATCGTCAGAACAATTATTCCCTCTATCAATTCAAAGATTTTATGAGAGAGGTATCATCTGTAAAAAGTACCGTCTCACGTAAATTATACGCGTACTAAGGTAGGTCATTTATATAGATTAGGAATAGTAAAGGACGCAATATAGAGCCTTGGGGCACGCCTATAATAATGGGGGCTCCAGTAGATGCAGTATTATTAACAATTACTTTCTGTTACATAGGATTGCAAAAGGCTAACTGATTTATTAGATACACTATAATGTTCTAACTTCTGTAAAAGTGTTCGGCGACCAACGCAATCGAAAGCTTTAAATAGGTCACAGAATACACCAATTACGTCCTGGGCAGCAGGCATCAAAAATATGTTTGAGAAGTGCAATGCAATACCAGCATCGGTAGTACTTTTACCTTTACAACCACTGAGCTACCGAGACTGTCTCGGTAGCTCAGTGGTTAAAGCATTGGACCGGGTTGTATAAAAATAGCATTAAAAAATGCAAAAATTAAAAAATCATAATTAGTGGGATCACTTTTGTCCCCAGATTTAAAAAGCGGAATTAATTTACTATATTTCATGAGATCGGGACAAATATCGTCATCTACGCATTGATTAAAAATAAAAGCTAAATAGGCAGCTATTTCCATAATTATTGATTGAATCAAACTGCTTGATATGCCGCATAAATCTTCAGTTTTTCTAATATTTGTTGCTTTAGAAGCTTCAAGGATATCATCGCTATCAATATGTGTAAATTTGAAAGCTGTACTACATCTATCAACAGATGACTTCAAGAAGGCAGCAGCAACGTTTGGATAGGAATTTAAATTACTCATAGTTTCTGAGGGTATCCGAGAAAAGAAATCTTCAAAAACACAACCCCAGTCATCAGATTTTGCAGTTTTATTATTTACTTTGAAAGAGAAGAATTTATTAGATTTTTCATGTCTCATATTCTGAAAGTAACTCATAACGTGCCTAAAATGCGGGTTGAAAGTGATATGTGGCGGCCCTAGGGCTGTAATAAATTTGTATAAAGAATAGGGGGTGTCATGTCAAATCGATATCTGTAATCTCTTTGGACTTTTATTTACCAAAGGTATGTAGGCAAAGGCACAGAAGCCTATACAGCTTATTTTGCTACATTATAAAATAATTAAAATCGTAGAAACCTTACAAATTTTTTTTCTAGAATATTCTGTTTGTTTTTACTTTCCTCATATTCAAAATGAAAAGTAGAGTGTTTACTTCGGGTGTATGGACCCATAACAGTCTCGAACTATCGGCGCCCTCACTTCGTTCGGGCGCCAAAACACTCGACTGTTATGGGTGTCATACAGCCCTTGGTAAACAATCTACTATTTTGTTTTCCCCGTTTCTAGGTTAATAATATTTCAAGAAGCCTTAATTTTGTTATCGGCTTATTTGATTTTGTTTGCAATGTAAGTAGACTTAGCAGTAGCACATACTTTTCTTAATATTTTAGGATAATTTCTGACATATTTAATAAAATCAGAATCACAGGAAGTGTGATTCAATGCATGGAGCTCATACAATTTCCTTCTACTTGTGTACTGCTGTAGATTGGACTAAACTTAATTTTATCAGTATTACAGTCGATCACTTTTTGTTTAAATTTGTTACAAAATTCACTGTGTGTGGTTATTAAATTGCCTGAATAAATTACTATAAAGGTTATTTATTTCCAAAGTAGAAGCTGCTAAAGACGTTTCGTATGAAATAAAACAAGACGGAAAATCGGTGAGAAGAGGCAGAATTCGGAATAACATTAAAATGAATATCCTAAGTAATCGAAAATAATTAAGTCAATAAATATATTTTTTTATTTATGTAATATTCTAAGCCCAGTTTACATTCAATTTATTGGTAAATATATATTTTTTAAACAACAGAGCTACTACGTAAACCGACATTTTGTTAACAATAACATTTTAATAATAGTTTAAAACCTCATAGTTAAGGTCATAGTAATTTTAGGTTGTTTCTGCGGTCAACTTCCGGTAAAAATTCTTTTAACAAAAATTTTAATCTAAATTTACCATATTCTTGTTTTAATAAAAAAAACTAACATAATAAAAAGGAAGTTTTGTAGTTAATTTAAAATAGGAATCGGTAAATGTTGACATTGACATGAGGTACAAGACAAAGACAATTTAAAAATAAAGGTTTATGTCACGTTCTAAAATCCAATCATAGGTCCAATCCAATCATTCCAATCATAATCTCACCCAGCCTAATATAAAATTCTTTTAACAAATAGTTTTATCTTACTGTTACCTATTGTTTTATGACTCAATGGACTAAAATAATATAATAAAACCAAACCGAAGTAGGAATTATAGTTGATTCAAAGTTATTATTATTACCTACCTCATGAAACGCAATACACTATTCCGATTATAATAATAAAATGTAACTTAAAAAGTTAATAGTACGATTCGGAACGCAATATGGCGTATTTTTCTTTCTAAATTAAAAGAATAGTTTACCACGCTAGGCCGGGAAATGCGGCGCTGAAATTGAATGACAAACCTCCTTTTCCGAGCGTGTGAGGTGAAAAACAGTTGTATTGGTAAAATGAAAATCTAAGCCATATTTGAAACATAGAGTACTTTAGTAGGATCTAAATTGTTATGAATTTATAAATAGATCAACAAACATATTGTCCCCAAGAAAAGAATATACAAGGAAATTAATGAAACTTACAAACAAAACGTACGAAAGAGCTTCAGCAGTATGGCCAATATTTGTTTGTGCTACAACAAAGGAATGCCTTCCATGAGCGTGTCTTCATAATATACTGGTACAATATCAGTGCAGTAGTTTTATTTGTATCTCTTCAGTTAAGGGGGATATTCGTCTTCAAAATATTAAAACATAACAACAATCATCGATAGTTACCTATTTTATGCGGATATTTTTACAGACCTTATTATTATCTTGGAAACCTTAGTTTTTATTTTATTTATTTATTAGGATAGCCAACAATAAGTATACTGATTACAGCCAATAATAAATAATAATAAAACAAGATACATATTTAAGTTTCATATCAATTATAGGCAGTCACAACGTGCATTTGAACTATCGTTTTCATAACAATTTAGATTATAAGGAACTCTAATTTAACATAATGTAAAATTCAATAGAATAATTACCGAAAATAATTACTGACATCATAGTAAACGAAAAAATAAGAGTTAAAAGTACCATCAAATCAGAGTATAATAATAATAATAACCAACTTTTCATACAACTACACCAATTATAGTAATTAATTTGTAGTTATGCAACTTTCTCAATGGTCGGTCACAGGATGGGTGACCAAAGTTTTATTATCTCTTGCTCCTCCGTGCTTCGGAAGCCGTGGGTAACGGCTGTATTTGCATTTGTTAAAACCCACCGATCTTTGGCGGTAGGCTCGTCGCTTACTTACAAGCACTTTATACAGGGTGGAAATTTAAAACAGGGCACGAAGGGCAGGTACCTTAACCGTTGTAGCTACATGAAAACGTTGTTAGGAAACCATCCTTAATTTTTTGAGAAATTTTGAACTGCATTCACCGATTTTGAAAAAAAAAATTTAGTGAGCAGAAAAATAATTAATTTTTGAAAAAAAAAATTATATTACGATCGATCCTGTTTCTCATGAGGATCAAAACACTCTTTGACATCAAATTGAGGTATGAGCACTAGGAAAGTCAGAAATCGCGAAAAAACTATTTCCATACATTCGCTAACATAAGATAGGTAGGTGAAGTGGATGCGGCTGCGTGTGGCGCGAGCGCGGGGCGGGACACGTGCCGCGCGCTGCCAGAAAACACGGAGTGATACTTTCAGGCATATCCTAACAATTGCAAAATTTTTTTCG
The DNA here is from genome assembly GCA_910589605.1 of Chrysoteuchia culmella. Classification (NCBI taxonomy): domain Eukaryota; kingdom Metazoa; phylum Arthropoda; class Insecta; order Lepidoptera; family Crambidae; genus Chrysoteuchia; species Chrysoteuchia culmella. The sequence continues at coordinate 19,617,689 of OU342653.1, forward strand.
TTTGAAAAGAGCCTAAAGTCACCCTGATATTAAGACTATAATTTAATTGAACTGGTTGAGAATTGATACAAAGATATTAAAAAACAATAAAAAAATAATATCTAAACATCCTTCTAACTAGTAACCAGCGTGCTGCGCTCCGCCCGCCTGGGGCGGTAAGTACAGTATAACTATGTATGAAAATAGTTTTTTGCTATTTCTGACTTTCCTAGTGCTCATACCTCAGTTGATGTCACACAGTTTTGATCCTCATGACAAACAGGATCGATCGTCATAAAAAATTTTTTTTTCGAAAACTCTTAATTTATCTGCTCACTATATTTTTTTTTTCAAAATCGGTTAATGCAGTTCGAAATTTCTCAAAAAATTAAGGATGGTTTCCCGACAACGATTTCATGTAGCTACATCGGTTAAGGTACCTGCCCTTCGCGCCCCGTTTTAAATTTCCACCCTGTATAGTAATTTGTTATGCAAGGCAGGAAAGTTGGATATTGTGGTAAAAAAGTTAAATGTTAAAAACAAACCTGTAGCAGTGTGTGGCGATTTCAATATTGATATTCTTGTTAACTGTACATTAAGTATTCGGCTGCTAACCTTGTTCAAATCGTTTAACTTAATCAATCAATTTTTTTAACCTACAAGGGTAACATCCCACTCATCCACTTGCATAGATAATATGTTTACCGACTGTGATCCAGTTGACAAATTAGTTGTCAAAAACATTACATCCGACCATTACGGATTAAAAGTGACGTACCAATTAGATATCATTGATGCACCTATGACTACAATGCAGGCCTATAACAAAAAAGCGCTTAGAAATTTTTAAAAATAATGTAGCTGATAAAGTAGCTTTAGTACCATATGTGCATAATAATCCTAATGCACTTTTTGGAAACCTTTTTGGGTTAGTAACTAACGAGTTTAATAATAACTTTAAATCCAAAACTATTAAATGCACCCAGAAATTAGAGTTTTGCGAATGGGCTACGACAGGAATTTATAAAAGTAGAAACAGGCTTTATGAACTTTACAACTTACGAGAAACCAATCACAGCCCTAGTTTCATAGAACATGTCAAACAATATTCCAAGATTTTCAAAAAGACGTGTTCTATAGCAAAGTCAAATTATAATAAAGCAAAAATTAAAAATTCTAATAATAAAATAAAAACAACATGGGACATCATTAAGCGTGAAACTGGCAAATCTAAACCACGTGACAATAGTTTCACACTTAACATCAATAACGTCCAAATAAATTCGAAAACAGAAATTGCTAATATTTTTGACAGTTTTTTTATTAACATACCGTTGGAAACCACCGCTGATTTGGACTCTTCACCAGCGTCTGCAGTCTCGTTGCTCGAAAAGCATGTCGCACCTTTACCAATATAGTGACCTAACTCAAAAAACATAAAATTTGAGTTCTTGTCATGGAATGTCCTTAAAACACATTTTTTATCCAATAATAATTAAAACAACGTCTTGTTTTGGTTAGAAGAAGACAAACTTACACATCGGTCTCTTTCATTCCGCTCCCTCCCTCCTGCTTACTTCGGTTTGGGACAGACACGATTAGTATTAAGTCGCGAGTATTACGAACAAGTCAATACGTGTTGCTAGTGAAAGAGACCTTATCCGTATTAGGTCATTATAGGACTGAAATAAGGTATGTAATTTTAGTATAGTAATGACCTTTTTAAGAATCGAGTCGTTTCTACACCAAACCAACTAACATAATTTGGACTCATTAGGCGTAGCGTCTTTGTTGGATTAAAATAATGTGATTTATATGGTCCTTACGTTTAATAAGTCTTTCTTAGATTGAATATAATTTTTCGGAATCGGATTTTTTAAATTTGAGTCCTTTTTAAAACGAATTGATCCGTATTTGTTTTGGCTATTTTACAAATAAGTCTGTTCTGTTCTATTGTATATAATGTTTATGCCAGATAGGTCATATTATTTTTACATATTATTTTGTTCATCGACACCGCAAATAAGAGATTTACGTTAATATTTATTTCTTTTTAAATATTTTAGATTTATATTGGAAAAGTTAGACCTAAATAAGCAAGTACCTAATTAATTATTTAATTTGTCTTATTTACTAGTACTGTACCAATGTGACTTAGTTATACATTTTTTTATTTCAGCAAAATTAGGGGTTGACTAATGATAATAATGATGCGTGCAGAAAAATACCATCTATTGATGAATGCCTTGTGGACCACATTTCGGTATGTTATTTTAATTATAATATTGAGATAAATAAGCTTATATCTATAATAAACTAAATACCAACTTTATTTTTTTTATTATTTACTTTTTTATTATTAAATTATTATTGATATTTGAGACGATTTTAATGAGACAATTAACAGTTAAACTTTTTTCAGGATGAACCTATTAAAGAAAATGTATCTTGTACAGTCATGACAGGAAAAACTAACATACCATCTATTCCTCAGGCGAATGAAGTCAATACTATTGAGGTAACTAGTTACGAATATTTGATAATATTATATCATTACATAACATTATTTTATATTTAAAGTTAAACTTATTCCAGAATTGCCCATACGAAGACATAAGTTCACCGTCACTAATAGAAAATTCTCCTGATAGATCCATTGTATATGATGTTAAGGCCTTATTAAGTAAATTTCATGAAAAGGTAACATATTTCATCATTCATTTATTGAATGTTATTCGGTTACATATTTTTAAGTTTGTTGTGTAACAATGAACCATTGACTTTCAGACTCCTATCTTAAGCAAGAAGCGTAAAGCATCGGACGAAGATTTGCAGCCAGATCTTAATAATGAAAAGTCGCGTAACTCATAATCTTGTGCTTCCTCATATAGCAGCTCATCATCTAGCTCAGATAGCTCATCTTTAAGTTTATCATCTTTATCTTCTAATGAAGAACCTGTATCAAATATTCAAGCAAATGTTAATATAATAAATGTGCCATCAACATCCAAGCCAATGGGTGAAAGTTTACACTCAACTGATTTAAGGGTAACTAAAGGAGGAAAAAATTACCACCAATCTCCTATTAATTCCAATGAAAGTGACGTAGACCTAAGCGACGAAGATCCAACTTTTATTCAAGATAGATCTAGGTCTCGTGTAAGAAATAATTATCATTCATCCAAGTCAAGCTCCTCATCATCTCAATATGTAACTCTTATTAAAAATGCTCGAAAAAGTGGAATACCTCTTAACGTCAAAAAAATAACATATGATTTTTTCGTAGATTTAAAAGACATACAAGAACAATGGGCCTACAATTTCAATGAAGATGAATATAAAAATAGCATTTTATTGACTAATGTTAAAGTCCTGAAATTTAGTAAGGAAGATTGTTTCAGTTTTTATTACAAGACATCGTACAATGAAACCGAATTTAATAAGGTAAATATGCGTAATAAAAGAAAGAAGATGAAAGACCCTGAATCAATAATAATAAACAAAGTATTTACACAAAATTAAAATTAAATTAATATAAGAAAAAAGATTAAGTGAACTTGTAAACAAAAATTTAATACCTCGTTTCTATGCATTTTTTACAATACCATAGTTTAAAAGTAGGTAGTTGAGTACAATCAAGAGTTGTAGCGGAAGGTTATTTTTGTGCTAATTTTGATTATACACCTCTAAATTTTTATGAGTACAAAGATTTTGGGGGATAGTGTCCATCAATATAAACAATTTTTACTATGGGGCAAACTACAGGATCGCGAAAACAAAATCAGCTGTTCCATACAAAAGTACAACATCAACTCGACTGAAACGTATGGAACAGCCCTTTGTTTTCGGGATTCCGTGGTTGGCCCCATATAGTAAAATTTGTTCTTATTGATGGACACTATCATTCCCTAAAATCTGTGTACCTACTAATAATAAAATTTTGTGGTGTATACAATTAAAAAAAATATTGATCTCATTTTGAAAGTTATAATAATTTATATTTTTATACTTAATTCAGGTTCGCAAAATTTGTGACGACTCGATAGGGACTTTGGCGCGTAGTACGCGGCCGAGTAAGGTATCAAATTAAAGGTACTCGAGTCTATTTGTTCCGAAAACTATAAAATATACAAAATGTTAAACGTGATGATCACAAACTGCAATTAAAGATTTTCGCATAATTTGGAATTTTCCGTCGATCGACGAACCCGAGTATCGGGTTGTAACCGCCCTAGTTTATATTATTATAAGTGATACGTTAATTATTTTGTAAGGATTTTTGGCATCGTTGCAGAAAGCTTTTTTCATTTGTATTTTTTTTAATAGGTTTAATAACTACAAATACCAATTTGTAATACATTGTCATTCATAGTTAAATTAATAATATTAAGTTTAGTTTATAATTTCATTTTCTAATGTTTCAAATGAAAGACTGATTATCAAGTTGATTAAAGTGTTCCATAATTATTTTGTTTATTTATTTTCATACTGACCTGTTTAGGAATAATATTTAAAAATAAACAAATATTCAGAACCATAATGACCTAAAAAGTAATAGGTCTGCATAAAGATAACAATTTTAGTAATAGAAAGTCTCAATATTACAATGTTTTTAAAAAACTATTAAAACTATATTTATTTATCACTCTATAATATTTTGAATTTTACATTTTGCAGATCGATAACCACACTCCTATTTAAAATTTAAAAAGTATGCTATACTTTAAACTTTGACATATTATTGACCGTCGTGTTTTAAACAAACAAATTTCACAACCTTTAATCAGCCTTTCCCGCAAAATCATAATTTTGGAATAGGTCACTATAATGGTAAAGGTGCGATGTATCTGAATGTAGTTCATCGTTTAATTTTAGATCTATTAATGCTGGAGACATATTAAAGGCTTTCAAATCCCTTAAAATGAAAACAACCACTGACTTATGGGGCATATCTGTTACTGTTCTTAAAAGTATCATTTACACTATTGCCCCCTTTCTTGCTATAATTTTTAATTAATGTATTGCACAGGGAATTTTTCCTGATCTAATGAAATTAAGTAAGGTAATACCTTTATTCAAATCGGGAAATAGAGAAGACCCAAGTAATTATAGACCAATATCTATATTACCCGTCTTAAGCAAAATTTTTGAGAAAATCATGTTGGAACAGTTATTGGCACATTTTACCTTAAATAATCTCTTACATAATAAACAGTTCGGTTTTACGAAGGGACGGTCTACCACTGATGCAGGGGTTGCACTTTTAAAACATGTTTTTGAAGCATGGGAGAAGTCGCAGAATGCTCTTGGCGTATTCTGCGATTTGTCCAAGGCTTTTGATTGCGTGGATCACCGGACGCTGCTGTTGAAACTAAATCATTACGGTGTAAAAGGTGATGCTCAAAAGTTAATACTGTCGTATCTCAGTTCCAGAACTCAGACCGTTGATATTAATGGAGTGAAATCTGCCGGCTCAAATATAAAACTAGGCGTGCCCCAAGGCTCTATCTTGGGCCCTTTCCTGTTTCTAGTATATATTAATGACTTGCCTTTCTTTGCCAAAAACTTATGTGAGATTGTCTTGTTTGCGGATGATACTTCTTTAATATTTAACATTGATAGGAATAAAACTGATTTTGACGATGTAAACAAAACACTCTCGCAAGTACTAGCTTGGTTTAATTATAATAATCTACAGCTTAATGCAAAGAAAACTAAATGCGTTCTTTTTTCTTTACCAAATGTTCAGAAAGTACCCATGGAAATTGTTATGAACAATGAAAAATTAGATTTAGTAGAATCAACAGTCTTTCTGGGTGTAACTATGGACTGTAAACTTCAATGGAGTCCACATATTGCAATACTAGCTGGCAAGCTTAGTTCTGCTGCCTACGCTGTGAGAAAAGTCAGACAACTGACTGATATAGAAACTGCTAGGACTGTGTACTTCAGTTATTTTCACAGCATCATGTCGTATGGTATTCTTATGTGGGGAGTAGCAGCTGACATGAATACAATATTTATACTACAAAAACGAGCTATAAGGGCCATTTATCAACTGGGTTCCAGAACATCTCTTAGGGAAAAATTTAAAGAAATTGGTACACTGACAGCTGCTTCTCAATTTATTTTAAATTGTATTCTTTTTGTACGTCGTAATATCAACCTGTATATCAAACATGGTGATTTGCACGATCGCAATACTAGAAATAGAAATAAACTTGTTATGCCTCGGTACCGATTAAAGAAGGTCCTTGGATCTTTTATGGGTCTAGGTATCTATAATAAAATTCCAGATAATATTTTGGATTTGCCTTTCGAAAAGTTTAAGATGAATGTAAAAGATTGTCTTCTTAAAAAAGGATATTATACTATAAAAGATTACTTGAATGACGAGACAGCTTGGTCATAAATATTTAGTTTTGTTTTTTCGAAATTGTAGTGTCATTCAATTAATGTTTAGTAAAGTATTAGATTCAACTTTTAACACAGGTTGCTTGGGTATGTCATGCTCTCTGTAAACATTTCTGCGGTGGTGTCGTGTGAGGCGGGTCGCTACGTTCCCTAAAATATGGTTGAGCGAAGCGATGGCTGGTTCATGCGTCATGCTCGTGAACGGGTGCTGCCAGCGGGATGGGTCTGCTCATGTTTGCTTGTGTTAAAATGTGTAGAGATATATGTTGTTTTGATTTTATGTTATTTATGATGTTTTGAGTTGAGATGCGTGGCACTGCTTGATCAGAGTAAACAAAGGTAAATAATGTTTTCAATTATTCCAAATATATAAAAGCTTTTTTTTATTTATTTTTTTAACTTTAATTACGATTGAGATTGTGACCCAGCTGATGCGTCTTCTAGTGACATTGTAGGTTGTGTTGTGTCTTACATTAAGGCACTTTTATCTTTCTTTTTTTGCTGTTGCCATTGTGTTTTTTTATATTTATGCAGTTTAACATAAGTACCTGAAGTACGTCATGCTCACTCAAACGTTTCTTCGGCGGTGTCGTGTGAGGCGGGTCGTTACGTTCCCTAAAATATGGTTGAGCGAAGCGATGGCTGGTTCATGCGTCATGCTCGTGAACGGGTGCCGCCAGCGGAAATGGGTCTACCTCAGTCTGCTTATCTTAATGCTGTGCTTAAAGCCTAAATATTTTTATCTAAAATAAATTGATACTGACCTGTATGTACCTCACAACTTGCAGTGTAGTAGTCTTGTGGTGCGGGAAATGTTGTAATGTATGATAGACAAGTCTTTCTTTGCCAGTTAAAAATTGTTTACGTTTACAATAACCATAAAATGTAATATTTTCATTAGTATTTTCCTTTTGTGATGGAAATTGACCTTACTGATATGTTAAGGTCACTTTTCAATTTGACGACTCTGTATGAAATAAAACAGGGAGAAAAAAACAGCCCTTGACGAGTTTCTTGCCGGTTCTTCTCGTTACAAGGTCTCCCGCCGTAGGGTTTGTGAACCGATGGCGTAGCTTCTTTGACGTTCATAAGTGCTTGTAACAGCCTAGACTGAATAAATGATATTGATTTTGATTTTGATTTTGATTAGCGGCGAGTTACCTCCATTAAAACCTGAGCAGGTGAAGGATTCTGGGATTTAACCACGAGTGTAGCAAGTGGTTCAAAAATTGAATCCTGAGCGTCGCCTGAACATTGAATCTGACACGGAAGAAAAGTTTTTAGCGTATAGTACCTTTGAATCGAGGGTTACAAAGTACTAGACGCTAAAAACTTTTCTTCCGTGCGCAACACACAATTTTTAGGATGCTTCCGCGGTCAACTTTCGGGAAAAATATCTTTTAACAAAAAGTTTAATCTAAATATATCTTGTTATTGTTGTTTCAATGATTTAAAAAAGTAAAATAATAAAAAGGGGATTATTATAGTAATTCAAAGTTATTTAAAATAGGAATAAATTAAAATAACACTAAAAACGATTGGGTAAATGTTGACATTGACATGAGTATTTTTTTATGAATGACGGGGAGACTCTCAGCCTTCATCATACCTGATGTTAAGTATTGATAGGCTGAAGATGGAAGCGAGCCTCTTCCGGAATCCTCAGCCACTGAGGAACTGGTTATCTTATTTCGAACTGCCGGAAGACAACAATGAAATTGAAAAATGATTTATTCATAAACAAAGTACGTTGCTCTTACATAAGCGGCTGGAACCACCTATGTAAGAACAACGTATTATTAGATTAAAGCTCGGTCAATCCTTGGCAGAAAACCAAGGCTCCAAAGTTACCTAGATTGTATGAAAATCGACTTGTCTCGTTAATAATGTGACCACCACTGTATGTCATAAGTACGAGATCGCATTGTGACACGTTGGGAAGACCCTATATGGGGTCCGATTCGATTTGCAATCTCTTCAATTTCTGTCTGTAATTTTCATGTCTTTTGTACTACTTTTCAATTGTCAATGTCTGCAGTTTTGGGCACAGATTTTAACGCAAATTACTATGAAAGTAACATCGTCATCAGCCATTTTTAATGTCCCCACTGCTGGAGCACTGGCCTTCCTTATGGATGAATAAGGAGAACGGGCCATGACCCACCACGCGGGCCCAATGAGAATTGGTGGGTTTTAACGAGTGCAAATGCAGCCGGTACCAACGGCTTAACGTGGTTCCGAAGCAAGGAAGAGCTCGAGTTAGTAAATTTTTGGTCACCCATCCCGTGACCGACCATTGCGAAAGTTGCTTAACCTCAACAATCGTCAGCCGACTGCGCGTGAACCACTGCGCCACGGGCTCCTCGAAACATATCTATTAAAAAACTTCATTGGCCATACAGATAATATTTTAACCCGAATTATCTGAAGGCATTCGAGCGTCGTCTTAACTTCAAAAAGGTTGTCACAGAAGGAATATTTGTTCAAAACATACGCAAAGTTGACAGAGTCGAGAACGCGACGAGAATGCAAAGAGGTACCGTACCCAGGCCGTGATGAAGCTCTGTTGTATTATTTAGTATTAGCTTTTGTTCAACGTGCAATGCTAGTAGAATTGAGGAGCGACCGTCTGTTTTAAGTAGACCCGTCTTTGAAACGAACTTTTAAACTGGGAGGGTTCTAACTCATATTGCTTTTGCATGCTTTTATAAATCGAAACGAGGAGATTTAGGTAAAGGAATATCACTGATAAATACAGGTCTTGGTATACTTACTTTAAAATACTCAAAGGTTTTTTGTAAACTTTAAGGGCTTCTAAAACAACTTCCTATCGAATGAAATCAAAGAGCTTTCCCGGATTTTAACACGCAGATAAATTGTACATGTTAGTGCGCATCAAAGATAATGTTTAAATTATTTTGACATTTTAAGAGTCAATTATGTTTCAGAACCAAGCGTTTTAGTACAGTCGGGGAACTTCGCGGTTTATCAATAGAGTTTTTTTGAGAAACGATATTTCGGAAAAAAAAATTCGGTAAAGAAATAATTTATTTTTAAAAGAAATACCTATTAAATATTTTTTAAACAAGTAAATATGCAAGAAAAAAGCAACTTGTCTCATGTCGTCCTGACGGGACTGAACCCGCATCCTTAGGAATCCGGCCCAATGCACTGACCAATTATGCTACAGAGACCTATGAGAACACGTTGAAATTCTCTAGTATATTCACCTTTTCTACGGTTTCCTTCGTCACCGTCACCACCCGTCGCCACCGTCGTTTGACATGAGACAAGTTGCTTTTTTCTAGTATATTTACTAGTCTAACAATTATCACATAAAAATAGCATTTAAAATTGCAATATTAAAAAGTTATAATACCTATTTAAGCGCTATTATTTGTGATATAAACGTTTTCTATAAATCTATTACTTTTTGAGATAACTTAAAAAAATCTCTACTGATCAACCGGGAAGTTCCTCGATAACTACGAAAAAATCCTACCGATTTGGGCGTTAAACTATATCTTGGCATGATATCTTGGCACGATATCTTGGCATGATATCTTGGCATGATATCTTGGAAAGATATCTTGGAAAGGTATCTTGGAAAGATATCTTTGAAAGATATCTTGGAAAGATAATTTTTTTAAGTTATCTCAAAAAGTAATAGATTTATAGAAAACGTTTATATCACAAATATCACAGATATCTTGGAAAGATATTTTGGAAAGATATCTTGGAATGATATCTTGGAAAGATATCTTGGTGACTTGAAAAACCTTAATAAAAACGATAAAATATTATCTTCTACCTTTCCGCCATCATCGAAAATTCAGTTGGTATATTAACACACTTTTTTACGACGCCAAAACTGACGTTTTCCCCTCGTTAGAATTCACGGCAACATCGCAAATACATATAATCAACCGATAAAAATTCTACATGGACCTTGGTGGCCACGTACGGACTCTCAATGGGACCAATTAGGGTTCCCTTCCCATGAAAAGGACGGTATGTTTGCTCATTCCGGGGTACCGAAGTAATGAGACTCGTTTAAGATGCACAGCGAATTTTGTATGTTTTTAATGCGTTCAGTCGGAATTTTTTGTTTTTTTTTGTACTCACTAAAAAGGGTTTAAGTAAGGGTTGTTTTTTAATGCCTATCATAACGAATTTTAAACAACTTTATAGATAGTTGAAGAAGAAATTATATAAATAATCGTATTACCTCTGGGAAGATCGTTGTAAAAATTTCAACTAAAATATTTCTGCGAAATTACTCAATCAATCAGGAAATTTATGAACTAACAAACAATGTTTCAATATAACTACATTCCCCTTTTGTATCGTTTAAAATTGGAGAAACAAATTAAATGTAGCATAGTTCCAACACAATGTTTCTTTTTATAACTGTTTAATTTTGCATTTTACAATGCTATTTTTATGTAATAAATATTTAACAAGAAAATATACCAGAAAAAAGCAACTAGTCTCTTGTCCCGTCAGGGCGACATGAGACTAGTTGCTTTTTTCTGGTATATTTTCTTGTTTAATATTTATTACAATGTTTATTTTTATATTAAAAGCTTTTTCAATAACAGTTACCGCTTAAACCATCGCTAAATTATATTAAGAATTTGTTTAGTATTGGTATTTTTACGAAAATATAAACGTGATCGTGTTGTTTATACCAAAACCGTTCTTATGTTAACGGATCAAGGTCTAAAAGGGAAACCTCAAGTTTTACAAACGTTGAAATATAATTACACCATTGCTGTAATCCTCCGAAAAGTCGGTGTATTATTGCTTTCATAGGTACTTAGTTTCTTATTTCGATCGTAAACTCAAGGAAAACGATATGTGTTTAAGGTTCAAATTGGTACTGTGGATTGAATTCATAGAAAAGTTACACAATAATATTTATCGCGGTTATGCGAACGCCACAAAGTAACACAGTAGCTCTAAATTAAACCAACTGAAATATTTACACTGAAAATACGCATTTTGTACAGTCTTACGTGAGATTAGAGGTAGGGGGAGGGGGAGGAAATCTCCGGATAATTCACCAGAGGGGGGGTCAAAAAATCGCCAAATTCGATTCACGTAATTTATGATAAATACATCGGATATGACGAATCTATAAGGATTCCGTTTTTTTTCATTAGGCTACGGAACCCTAAAAAGTACTACTTCATTCGATATTTTCAAATTGCCTATCGATCCCCATCTTTATCGTGAATGAGGAAGTGAATAAAAAAAACACTGAATTTTGATTTCATAAAATAAATTGCCTTAGTTATCGTGAGCAGAGGATGGATTACTGAAGAGTTCTGACATTCGATTTTTTTACTTCCGTAAGATTTTATCATCATTACTGATTAATTGATGTCTGTATAAGGGCGGAAGTATTCAATATTTTCAATCGCAATTTGAAAGTTGGATTTTCAATGTTTAAAATAACACCGGTTTGATAGAAATAACAGTAAGTAATGAAAAACCATATTGATTCATTGATGACTAAACTGTATTCTAGATTTCTTGATTACTGTCCGTGAAAAAGTTTTTCGATGTGGTATGTAATATTAGATTGTATTACAAAATAATCTTTTGACGGCGAGGGCGTAATTTTGAATCCAGAACGAAGCAAAGGATTCTAAAGTTGAGTCCCGAGCATAGTGAGGGATTCTAGAGAAAAATCCTGAGCGAAGTAAGGGATTCAAAGTACACCGCCCGACAGAATAACAGTTTTGCTCTCGCGTCATATGCTTAACTTATATTCCCCTTCTATGAGAAAATAAATAAGATACACTTTAAAGTAACTGTTGACGTTATAAGCGGCTATTTTTTATTGTTTCAGGTTAGGAGTTAAAATAATTAATGACACTCTCTTATCTAGACGTAGTTTTTATTTTTTGCAAATTACAATAAATGAAAGTCATTCCGATAACAAACAGAATTCTCAAGATATCATGCCAAGATATAGTTTAACGCCCGAATCGGTGGGATTTATTCGTATTTAGCGAGGAACTTCCCGGTTTAGAGTTTTTTTTAAGTTATCTCAAAAAGTAATAGACTTATAGAAAACGTTTATATCACAAATAATAGCGCTTTAATAGTTATTATAACTTTTTAATATTGCATTTTAAAATGCTATTTTTATGTGATATTTTTCAGTGTGTGCGGGCCTCCCTTTGCACAGTACATTCAAAAAATCATACAACTTGCGTCCGATTTCTATGAACGATTCATGTTCCAAAATAAAATCTCTTTTCTGTCCGCTTAAATCTCTCATACAGAAAAGAGCTACTTTGTTCCCGCTTATCGAGAAACAAAATGACGTTTTTCAAACAGATGAGATGAAAAATTTGTGAATAAAGCTTATTATTAGTTACAGTTAAAGTACAATACCCATTTCTCACCCAGCAGTGGGTGTCATGTGGCTGAGACGACGACGATGACGACCCATTTCTCATTTTCAAATTATGACCATGTTTAGAGATGGACGGTCCACAAGCCTTATTTGGATTTTGTCTTCAAAATATTTTTTTCCACTTACTTTTTTACTGCAGAAACACGACACTCTTATAAGTCAGTTTATAATAAAAATGCAGATTAAAAATTACCCCACGCGACTTGTTCAGACGTCATGTAGTGAGAGCACTTGTCTCGCGTGCAAATTATGGCCCACGTTTGGTGGTGGAGGGCCCTTGGGCCGTGAGTGGGGGCCTTAATTTGATCCCGCCTTCGAATTCACCTAATATGTCATTTGAAATGGTTGAGCTACGTTTGAAATGGCAGTCTCTAATGTGCGTGTGTGAATGAAATGTGTGTATTAATAAAATGTAAAAGTATAATGAATAAGGGGGACTTTTGCCAACCTCACCAAACACATTTAGGGCTAAACATATTTAAAACTAGCGGCTGCTCGGTTTCACCTGTGTATTCCTGTTTCCACGGGAATATAGGGATAAAAATCCTATGTTCATAACCAGGCTATAGTAGATATATCTACTATCTGTGTACCAAATTTCATCCAAATCCATTCAGTAGTTTTTAGGGTTCCGTGCCTCAAAAGGAAAAAACGGAACCCATAAAGGATCACTTCGTTGTCCGTCCGTCCGTCCGTCTGTCAAGACCGTTTTTCTCAGGAACGCGTGGAGGTATCAAACTGAAATTTATATCTAATACTCAGGTCTACTGTCCCTTGGAGCTGTGAAAAAAACAAACTTCTAAGCCAAAGCAATCAAAAGATACAGCCGTTTATGCCGCAAACTTTCGAAAGTCGCACGGGAATCAAAACCTACAGGGTGTGACAACCTGTGAACTTAGAATCTTGAAATTTGGTACGAAGATAAAGGAAAAATTGCGAAAGCAGTAAATTATATTTAGTTACATCATATAACAAAAAAAAATATATTTTAATTTTTTAAATTTACGGAACCCTCGGTGCGCGAGTCCGACACGCACTTGGCCTGTTTTTTTTATGAACGACGGGGAGACTCAGCCTTCATCATACCTAAAGTTAAGTATTGATAAGGCAGAAGATGGAAGCGAAGGCCTCTCCCGGAACCCTCAATCACTGAGGAGTTTCGGAGCCTATTTAATGCAAACAATCAAACAAACAAGCAAACAAGCAAATCGTCGTTTAAGGTCAAAAGTGACAGTGCGAAAATATGTCTAGCGCTAAACGTATTTTGTGGCAGTTGGTAAAAGTCGCCCTTAGTATCTTAGGCTGTTAGTTAACTTTAACCGGTATTTGGTTGTCACAGCTGTTAAATCCAATACATTTTTCGACGGTTAATGTTATAGTTATCGTTAAAGTGAGATGGTGCAATCCACCCTTAGATATATTATTATATAGCCAACTTTGGAACCACATGCAAAACCAAACTTTTATTGTTTTTATATACGCTAAGAAATTTACTTTTTCTCCTGAAAATTAGTTTCAGAAGGAGTGAAATGGTGGACAAAGGTTTCTATGGGGTCTTGGAACCAAAGCGTACGCAGACAAAGTCATGGGCAGCCGCCAGTCATAATCATCATAATCTGCCATTTTAATGTCCGACTGCTGGGGCATTTTTCAGCCAGCATACAGCCATTCCTCATGGATAAAATGGAAAAGAGAAAATGAGACACATGAAACCACGCAGGCCCAATTTTAAAAACTGCAAATGCAGCTAGGATAAACGACTTAAGCCTTCCGAAGAACGCCATAACAACAATGTTTTCAGCATTGATGTGTTCCGGCAGTTAGAGATAAGATAGCCAGTTCCTCAGTGATTGAGGCTCACTTCCATCTTCAGCCTTATCATTACTTAACATCAGTTATGATGAAAGCTAAGAGTCGCGCCGTTGTTCATAAAAAAACAGTGTAGCTTGCGATATATTTGACGACCTGTTTGGCGCAGGGGTACTAACCACACCTTCTGCGCCAAAGGGTCCCGGGTTCGATCCCCGGACAAGACAAATATTTGTGTGCATGAACATGTCTATTTGTCTTGGTCTGGATGTTTAATATGTATATTATGTATGTATTTACAAAAAAAAGTATATAAGTATGTTTATCCGTTATCTAGTAACCATAACACAAGTTCTTCATGATACTTAACGTGGGCTAGATAATTTGTGTGATTGTATGGAAATATTTATTTATTTATATCCAATTTTTGGTCACCTATCCCGTACCAAAGATTGCGAAAGTTGCTTAATTATCGCAACTTAAATATCGCGCTAACTACATGCGTCACCAAGTTCCTGAGAACAGTCAGTAGTTTTTATAAATACATACAATAACATAGAGATGGCTGTATGAATAGAACAGTGGCATATATGTACAGTCGGGGACTTTCCCGGTTGATCAGTAGAGTTTTTTTGAGAAACATTTTCTCGAAAAGTTAAAGTAATAATTTATTATTCAAATAAAATACTTCTTTATTGTCTATCATTTGTGATATAAACGTTTTCTATATATCTTTTACTTTTTTAAATAAAGCTCCTTGAAAAAACTCTACTGATCAACCGGGAAAGTCCCCGACTGTACATGTGATGAAAGCGTACGACCTAAAATACTACAGTTGGGTGTGGCAGTTTGTTCAGTAAAAATAATCCTTACATATATTCATACATCTACGTATGAATTATTGTGACTCTAGTCTAGTTGATTTTATCAAATAAAAAAAAAATGTGCTATAAAGGTGCCAAATTCAGTAGAAATGTCTTTCTTATGGTAATGAATGGCACTGTGAGAATAGAGCTGAGATTAGGAGCCTTAGGTACTAGGAGCAATGTTAAAATAATATTGTAAGCTTGGTGGTTCCATCCACCATCCATTCATTCTTATAATTAATTCTTAGATGCGGTTGGTTTTCAATATTTTAGATATTTACAGAGTAAGTATTATTGAATGATATTTTTAGTTTTGGTTTCTTATTTTAAGAGCAAATATGCACTAAATATTTTATTGAAGTTATATATTATAATAAATTGCATAAGCATATAAAATCTTTACCGCTTAACTTATATAAGAGTAAAATGTTTTTATAGCGTAAATGAGTATTTAAATGACAAATTGGAATGAGTGACATGTGATTATTGTTAAGATATTTTTTTTATTATTATTATTATTGGATTGACACTTGATTAAGTAGTTTTTACTAACTTTATTATAAACTAGAACTAAATTTTATTATTATTATTGGATTGACACTTGATTAAGTAGTTTTTACTAACTTTATTATAAACTAGAACTAAATTTTATTATTATTATTGGATTGACATTACGAATGAAACTGACATTATAATTACTTATTGTTTTGATTATTGGAATTTTATTATATTTTATCGTTATTGTTATGTGTGGAAATTAATTATAATTTAATCAATTTAATAATGTAACCTGATTATAGTTCCTAATTGTTCTTTTCATTGTGTTGCATGTCTGAAGAGACTAAATGTGAGAGCTTATTATTTTACTGTTTACCATTGTTTGTACCATGTTTAATGCAAATAAATTATTATTAACTAGCTTCCCGCCCGCGGCTTCGCCCGCGTGGACTACACGACTTATGCTATTGTGGGTTATCCATAAGAGATAAATATATACCACCGCGGAGTTTTCTGTAGACCTTTTCAAGGTGTACAAATACTTCGTACATTATTTTGATAAATCTCGTAGGGTTCAGCCTGCGTTTGCAATGTAAGCGGAAAAAGTTTAATCATTTACGACATCACATTAGAAACCTCAAAAATAACAGTATTTCTCTACTCTATATTGAAAGTTATTATACATATAAACCTTCCTCTTGAATCACTCTATCTATTAGAAAAAACCGCATCAAAATCCATTGCGTAGTTTTAAAGATCTAAGCATACATAGGGACAGACAGCGGGAAGCGACTTTGCTTTATACTATGTAGTGATTATCAATTGAGATAGTAAGTTTTTGCTATCTATCGATACTCAGCTCTAGCTCGTGATCCAGACCTTGTAAAAGCAAAGTCACTCAAACAAATATTAACAAACCTTTGTGATTCCAGTCTAATTCATTTTGTTCTAACAACATCATTTACAGAGCGATAAAGTGCCAAATTCAGTTAAATGTCTCTAGTACCGTACGATAATGATTGACACTGAGAATAGAACCCGAATATTATCTTCAGGTCCTTTTTTGTTACCAATTTTTTATCAATAATCGTTATAAATTTTAAATAGAAAAATATTAGAAAAAATAACTCGGCCACAAGTGAATTCTCAGATGGGAATCGAACCCATGACCTTTGGAAATCCGGTCCAATGCTCTAACCGCTGAGCTACCGAGACTTGCGAACCACCGTCGAAATTCTCCAATACTTTAATATTTTTAATACGCTGTAGGCCAGCGTTGTCACATCAATGCCAGGAATATCCTTGCATTCGAAAGAAACATCTTTTCAGGTGTTTAACGATCGATTAAGATGCAACAGCCAATAATTTATAATTTTTGAATTTTTGCATTTTTCAATGCTATTTTTATACTTATGATAAGTCTAAATATATCATAAGTATAAAAATAAATCTATTTAAAATTTATCATAAGTATAAAAATAGCATTGAAAAATGCAAAAATTCAAAAATTATAAAAAATAATCGTTATCTTTTATTTTATCTGAAGAATCTCAGGTTCTACCTCCAGACCTTGTGAAGTCACCGTCACTTAAATAAATATTATTTACAAGTCATTCCAAACACACAGAACCAATTTAAATTAAACAAACCTTCGGGGAGCTTGTTGATTTGAGTACAGGCGATTAATTAAAGGGGACCAACTCAACCCTGTATTATGACAAAGGATCAGTTTAATTAATTCGATTGTCATTTTAATTTCCCATTTCAATTGTTCGGAGGTAAGCGTTTGTGTTTCCTGGCAACGGTTTGGGGCTGTGTTTGGAAAATGTTTCATTTTAGGTTGGAGGTGCTTGCCGATATAAGAGAATACAAAAAAACAAAATTAATATTGTAAATTTTACCGGCCGGCGGCCCACTGCTCGGAAACCCAAAGGTCACGGGTTCGAGTCCCGTCTGAGAATAACTTGTGAGCCGAGTCAATTTTTACTACTATTTTTGTATAAATATTTATCATAAAACATAAACAACTTAATAAACAAGAAAATATACTAGAAAAAAGCAACTACTCTCATGTCGCCCTGACGGGACATGAGACTAGTTGCTTTTTTCTAGTATAATTTCTTGTTTAATATTTATCACACAAAAATAGCATTGTAAAATGCAAAAATTAAAAATGTTATAAACAACTTACTTAAACTCAGTTCTGTGGCCCGCTCCGAATATCGAAATCTGTAGCGCATAAGATAGTCATCTCATAATAAAATAATAAAAAAAAAAGTTTTTTCCCAACAAATTACTAGAGGTACATCGGGGAACTTCCCGGTTGACCAGTATAGTTTTTTTTGGGAAACGTTTTCTCGGAAAGTACTAAGGTTAAAGAGATGATTTATTATTCAAATGAAATACCTGTTAATGGTCTATTATTTGCGATATAAACATTTTCTATAGATCTTTTACTTTTTTTAATAAATGTCCTTGAAAAATCTCCACTGGTCAACCGGGAAATTCCCCGATTGTACCAAAGTACAGACATACCCTGATTGAGAGTAAAAAATGTCTAAACATCCACAGTTTGATGAAATAAAACAACTTTTACGGATATCAAACGCGCTATATTTCCACGAACTAAGTTGTAATTGTCCGTATTTTTATCATCCCGTGACCACGGCAGCTGTAAAGGTGCCGAAACGTCGGGAAAATAAAAAAACCCCTAAAAAACCTAAAAATACGGACAATTACAACTTAGTTCGTGGAAATATAGCGCGTTTGATATCCGTAAAAGTTGTTTTATTTCAATGAACAGTGCGCGCCAAAACATAAGATGTACGTACATCCACAGTTTGTTTTTGTTTAGTCATTTGGCATTTGTTTAGTCTTATATGGTGTCCGGAAACAATAGCGAAGGGTGGCCATACTATCACCTATGTAAGTTTTCGAACATACAATGACAAAATAAATATTTGCATACAATGACACCAATTATCTAGCCCACGTTAAGTTTCATGAAGAACTTGTGTTATGGATACTAGATAACGGATAAACATATTTATATACTTTTTGTAAATACATGGCTAATATACATTTTAAACACCCAGACCAATCAAATATACATGTTCATGCACACAAATATTTGTCTTGTCCGGGGATCGAACCCGGGACCTCTGGCGCAGAAGGCGGGCTTAGTACCCCTGCGCCAAACAGGGGGCTAATAGTCTAATTTTAAAATCTATTTCAATCCCTTTCAAATCGTAATTTGAAAGATATTAACATATTTCAGGCCGTCATTAATTGACATTCGATAGGGATTGTTTTGAAAGGTATTTAATGAACGAAATGGAACTGTCTAAGCAAAGTGACATACGAAAATATCTTTTAAATGCATGGAGAAATGTCAAATGAAGTGTCATCATTCGTTTCGAAAGGATTGCGACTATAAGTTAGACAATTCCATAAATCACTATCACAATGGCAATACATTTGAAAGGGGTTGTGACTTGTGATAGATTTTAAAATTAGACAATTAAGGGGCTGGTCGTCCAATATAGTCAAATAGACCGTATTAGCAAAATCGATGTGCAAACCTAGACACGTTTTACGTGGTTTTACGAAGGTAATATTTCGCTCAACCAAATAACATTTTTAACATGTTTCATCACCGAACTCCGTTATAAAAACGCAAAAAAAATACACATGTTTTCCCAGGCAAATCCGGATAAAAAAATCTGTCGGTAGTCGCAATTAGTTCATTAGTTAATTGGCCGGCTGGCTTAACTGGCACGTACCCATTAAGTTAATTGAGAGTTACATGACGTTACTAACTCATGGATAATGACTGAAAAATTAAATCCAGAGGTATTTGGACGTTTAGGCTTTTTAAATGAGGTTGTTAGTTTGTACTGCTAGTTGATTATCTAACTCTGTTGCTAATAGATTTTGATTGAAATTTATCCAAAGTGCAGTTACATTGCTGCTTTATTAAGATTGCTGTCAAATTGATTTTTACTAAAGCAACAATGTGACTGCACTTTCAATCAAACATTGATAGAAACAAGTTACATAATCAGGGGGCGTTACATTGTTCAAGTCCCACATAACCTCCCTGTCTCCCCGGACGGGGGGGTATGCGATGGCATTTCCCCCTGGTCAAAAAAAAAAAAAAAAAAAAGGGGGCGTTACATTGGTTAACAGTTAATGTTGTGTACCACTTTGTTACCTGCTTTAATACTGGTAGTAGACGTACGTACTGGGGGCTTACTGTCTTCTTTTAGAATCCATCATGTCATAAGAACGTTTCGTTTTGTTTGTGTTTTGTTTTCAATACTGTTCACATTCGTACCATGACCCTTCACAAAGTAAAATTTTGTTATTCCTGTCCATTGAGATACCAATATATCTATGGATATGAAATACTTACCTACAAAAAAACGTGCTTATCTACACTCGATGATACTTTGTAATGGCGGATTTAATTAGGCAGCTACTCAAGATAACTATCTCAGTTCCCTAAACTTCTTTAATCATTGTTCCTGCCATGGAAGTAACATGTACTACGTACAACTAGTACTTATTACTTCCATGGTTCCTGCCAACGAACCAATTGAAGTTATCAAATTTTGACACACTTCACACGTTGAAGGTACAAAACTTCTGTTGGAAAACAAGCTTATTTTAAGAGGGTCGTGGTAGGAAATACCATTGGTATGATTGAAACAATACTGCGTTAAGAGATGGTGGTAAGCCACCTGTGGGCCTACCATGAGTTTTTCGTAAACGGGAGACATTTTTCAACAGAATCTGTAGTTCTGCTACTGCCCACTAGAGGCGCTGTACAGATTCGCATACAAAATGTTTCCCACTCCCAGGAAAACTCATGGAAGACCCCACTGGTACAGAAGCGTAGAAGATAGTGAGAATTATATGTATGGTGTATTTTTTAGAAATGCACAAACCAATTATGTGTTATTTGAAGCAGATATGTCTTAGACGAATTAACCACAAGCGCGTCAGTGTATATATATGTCGCAGGATAATTAGATAAATCGATTTTTTGCGAAAATCCTAGGGATATTGCGAAAACACGGAAAATTAGACAATGATATTGTCATTTCTCAATTCTATTGAAAAAGATAGGATTTATGCGAAAAAACTGGTTGCCTTAGTAAGATTGCGAAAAGAATCGCTGGCTTTTATGAAATAAGAACACTGATTGGCTGGTCGGACCGTCGAAAACAATATCTTCTCTGATTGGTTTACGACTTGACGTTTCAAATGTCAATCCAATGTCAATACGTGTAGTAAACTTTCTGTGGACCAATCAGAAAAATAGTTAGCAAGCAACAAAAAAATAAAGCCAATCAGAATAGAGAATGTCCAATATTACTAAAGCAACCCGTATTTTTGCATAAACCCTATCTTTTTTCAGTAAGATTGAGAAATGTCAACACCATTGTCTAATTATCCGAGTTTTTGCAATATCCCTAGGATCTTTGCGAGAATTCTCATCCTATGACATATATATTCTTTGTCACAAAAGATTTGTCATACGAGCTCATATTATGAAAGTCGGTGGGACCTTAATTAAGGTCCCAGCAAGTCAGTCTGCTTCAAGGCGTCATGAGCGCAAATTGTAAACGAACTTTATAATGTTTAAAATGCCATCCTGTGTGTTTCGGAAATGGACAAATCATGAAGCCAAAATTAACGAAATACATGGAATCTAGTATCACTTTCCGGTTGACTGGTAGAAAATGCCTAAGGGCATTAAGCCCGTAATTTGCTGTATATGTGCGTGCATTAAAGTGTCAAATAAATAAATAAATATAAAAATTGAGTTTTATATCTTAAAAATGTGTTTTGTAGTAATTGATCAGTTTAATTTCATCTAAAGTTCATTTTCTTCTTTTGAGAACATTTGAATAATTAGCTTTTAAACGATTTTTAGCTATTTATTTAAATTTGAGTTAATAGTTACAATCCAATGTGTTTTAATCAAAGGGCTTAGTGATGTGAGTTTGCAAACGTCCAAACGTTGCCATCGCGTAAGAGTAAAATTTTGACAGGTAGCCTTAATACAATAGGAAAAAGGTTGAAAATTAAACTCTATTCGCAAACATCGGCGTTAGCGAGTAAGGTTAGAACTAAACACTCTGATCATTTCGATGTTCACCTTGCAAATTTTTTTTTAATAATCACTAAATATGTTTACCTTTTAATGAAATTTAATTACACTACTATGTACTCTCTTTTCAATCGAGTGTCCACTCTGCGATTATGAAAATGTTGTTCTATGCACAAGATAACATTAGAAATTAGAATATGGAATATACTCATCAGGCACTCATTCAAATGAAATATCTCTTTCATGTCCGTGCTTTTTCGTGTCTTTTGTCCTAGTTATACGTAAAACAATAGCAAATTGATAAATTGTCCATGTGTGCAGTCTTGGTCACAGATTTCAACGCAAATTTATATGAAGGTAAATCTATATGAAAAATCATTGGCACAGACGTAAAAGAAATTAATCATTGTGATTCATGCTGGATTCGTGTAGCAAAATAATAATCCCTTCTTTAGTTAATTAACTTTCATAAAATTTATTAAAATAAGTTTGTTTTTTTCTTTGACTGGGTTTGCTCCTGATCTCAATCAAGCCCAGGATCTAGACAGGATCCGCGGCAGAGCGAACTAACCCAGAAGGTGCCTATATATTATATTTGTGGTCTATTGTGTGGCTATTGTTTGTGGCTATGGTTTTGTAATTTAATCAAATAATGTAAAGGTCATCTAGGACAAAAAAAACACACACACAAGTAAAAACAGTAAAAGGTTATTTTTAATATCTAGATAAAAATGATCATCATTTTGTAAACTTGTTTGTTTACAATCAGCTGTTCGTTCGAAATGAGGAATAGTCTACAGTCCGTTCACCGATGTCCACCGCCTTGGGAATATGTACCTTTTAACCCCCCTTATCATAACTTGTATGTACCCACCACAGATTAATATATTTTACTTCGTCGTCTCAGCCACATAACACCCACTGCTGGGTATAGGCCTGCCCCACAAGAGGGTTTGCCTTAGTCGCCACGCTTGGCAGGCGGATTGGCGATCGCAGTATGGCCAAGTTTGTAGGAGACGCTGCTGCCCGTCTCTTAAAGGCTGAGTCCCTTAGTCGCTTTATACGACACCCACGGGACGAGAGGGGGTAGTGCTATTCTAAGCCGACACTACACAGCTTGCTGATAGGTCTTCAACTATAAAATGTCCGCTTTTTATGAATATTTTTAAAAACAGTTCGTTTTCCTTACTAACAATTTTTGTTATAGTTACAACCGCAAGTGCTAATGCCACAATTTTTTAATGTACAATCGTTGTTTGAAAACTAAGCAATCTAATGCTATATTTTTATTTGAATATTAAATATAGTAGTAAATTTTGCTAACAAAAAAGGAGAACCTTTCGAGGTATTTTTTATCGTAAAAGCAACGAAAATAATAACTATGAGATTAATTATTCTTGATCATTATGATCTTAATTTAATATTAAATCAAGCAATAGATGTACCTTTTTATCGCAGAAGTACATAGTGAGGTTCTCTAGAAATGAAAGAAAAAAATCGGCAATTTCATACTTTAACCCTTATTACTTTACTTGCATATTTTTAAATAATATCTATACTAATATTATAAAGAGACTACTGAACGGATTTGAGTGAAATTTGGTACACAGATAGTAGATAGCCTGGTTATGAACATAGGATGGGAACTTTTTATCCCAATATTCCCACGGGAACGGGATCGACGCGGGTGAGTAATAAAGTTTAAATAATAACATCACGGCACTCATCTTACGGTCAACGGACTGTAGTCACCGAAAAAGTATGACTTTAAAATTTCCATGAACATTTCAAAGGATTTATATCTCGATGTACTAATCTGTAATCTGTGGAGTGAGTCATTATGCCTTTGAGGTGTCTGCGGCAGGCAAGTGGGCTCGACTCGAGGACCTTCCCGCAGGCATCGAGGACTTCTGACGGATTTAAAGGTTCACCCCTCTCGCTGGCTGTACTTAGTCAAGTACTAGTATTAAAAATAAAGGCATTGAACCTCGATCCTTATTACTTAAAACTATTATATAGGTATACAGCTTTTTCTTGTACAAATTCTTATCAAAACATTTGGGGTTTGGAACTTTTGGCCTCGTCGCCGGTCCTCCATTTTGATTTTTTTTCAAAATCGCGCCAAACGATAATACCTATATAAATGGATAGGGAACGTAAAGATGAACAAAAAGTATTAAAAGCAGCATAATACCCTAAAATGTCAGGTTAGTGAGATAATTGAGTTAAAGATACAAAGGTGACACTTTGGGTCGGTATTATCCATTTTTAACTCGAATTATCTGGCTAACGTGACAATTTAGGGCATTATATATGATAACATTTTTTGTTTCTCTGTGTGTGTCCCCTGTTCATTTATATGGTATATTGCGTGCGACGTCATTTTGAAAAAAAATCAAAATGGCGTCTCATACTACGATTTGGACGAGGCCAGCCCCCATACAAAAAAGTTCAAACCGCTTTATTTTTCTATGTAATTGTTTATTTTAAACCTGTAAGGTTTTCTTTGATTGGTCAAAGAAAACATACATTGCTATCAACCATTTAACGGATAAGAATCGCGGTCCTTGACGCGTGTTCAGTAATAGGTATCATTATAATTCAACAGATTCAATTTTTGTTTGAAAATATTTTTGTTTGTTGTTATTCCTATTATTAAAAAAAACTGCGTTAAAAAAAAACCGACTTTAAAAACTAGAAAGCAAAAAATAAGCCATTTGGAGTCGGTGGCAGCCAAGACATTCTACTTTAAGCTCCTATTCTTTTATTTTTCTTGCCTTGGCTGGCACCGACTCCAAAAGGCTTATTTTTTGCTTTTTAGTTTTTGAAGTCGGTTTTTTTTAACGCAGTTTTTTTTTTACTTTTTAGTGTCTGTTTTGTAAACTACAGCAGGGTTTTTCTAGATTAGATAAGGTTTCATGTACATTATAAACAAAATTATCGTAAATACTACATCGTCCAAGTCAACAATGAAATGATATATATAAAAATGCTCATAACATAAAAAGTACTGGGTCAAACGAAACCAAATTTTTATGGGACCAATTGGCAACTATTCTGCATCAAACAAAAAAAGAATCATGGAAATCGGTTCAGAAATCTCGGCGTAATCGGTGTACATACATAAAAAAAAAAAATATACCAACCGAAATGAGAACCTCCTCCTTTTTTGAAGTCGGTCAAAAATGGAGTGCGCTGACATGTAGAACAAGAAATACAAAAATACAGGATGCATTGCACATAACGACACCAGATTATTCAAGTGAAATTTTTCTATAACATCTCGGTACAAACAAACGCAGTAACGAGAAAGCTGGTGAATCTCAGCATTAAGCAATTTGGCAGGACACAACCTTTGGCGTCGCATTCCGTCGCGGTGCCGTGTCGCGATGCCGCTACCGTTTAATGAGCACAGTTGTTACTGAACTACGAAGGTCTAGTGCTGCCACGACTGTCTACTGTCGATACTTTATATTTTCGTTTGGCAGGATACAACCTTTGGCGTCGCATTCCACAGCAGCGGTGCCGTGTCGCGGCATAGCTAGCTTTTAATGAGCGCAGTTGTTACTGAACTACGAACGCCTAGTGCTGCAATGACTATCTACGTTAGTAAACTATCGACAGAAAACTTTAAAGTTTTCTCAACAGACTTGGTTGTATCTCAGGAACATGTGATTTGGCAGGACAGAACCTTTGGCGTCGCATTCCGTCGCGGTGCCGTGTCGCGATGCCTCTACCGTTTAATGTGCGAAGTTGTTACTGAACTACGAAGGTCTAGTGCTGCCGCGACTGTCTACTATCGATACTATAAGTTTTTGTTTGGCAGAATACAACCTTTGGCGTCGCGTTCCATCGCGGTGCCGTGTCGCGGCATAGCTCCGTTTAATAAGCGCAGTTATTACTGAATCACGAAGTTCTAGTGCTGCCACGATTCTCTAATATCGATCGTTATTCGCGCGCTCGGCCTGCGATTGTTGAGGTTCTTTCGCCATGGTCAGTCACGGGATTGGTGACCAAAAATTTACTATCATGAGTTCCTCCGTGCTTCGGAAGGCACGTTAAGCCGTTGGTCCCGGCTGCATTTGCAGTCGTTAAAACCCACCAATCCGCATTGGGCCCGCGTGTTGGGTCATGGCCCGTTCTCCTTATCCATACATAAGGAAGGCCAGTCCCCAGCATTGGGGACATTAAAAATGGCTAACGACGAAGTTTTCGTTTGGCAGTACACAACCATTGGCGTCGCATTCCACAGCGGTGCCGTGTCGCGGCGTAGCTAGCGGTTAAAGAGCGCAGTTGTTACTAAACTACGAACGAATGTCTTATGCTGCCACGGTGGTCTTATATCGATAGATTGAGGTTTATTACGTTAAAGGTTTGATGTATATCAGAATCATATAGTTTACCAGGACAAAATCTATACTGCGGCATGCCTGCAGCGATGGTGCAAAATGAATGCACTTGTAACTGTACTTTGAATATCTTTTAAAGAAAGCATAAACAACTTGCAACAGCGCTTTACGTAATCTTTAGCTACTGGGATCACTCAACCACCTGCAAAGCGTTGAACACCAACATCTCTTTTGGGGATGATGATCATGAAGTAAAGAAGAAGTTTGGTAAAACACAAACGATTGTTTATATCTTTAAAATGAAATTCATTGAAGAACATTCGAACAGCCTCCAAAAAATCGATACTTTATATCGCATCTCTATCGATACACAGAATTGCTTAATAACCGTCGCCGTGCAGTGCTCAACCACAATACGAAGGTTGTCTCATTCGGGCTGTTTAAATCAATATTCAGTGCTTACGTATAATATTGAGTGCGGTTAAAGTTCAGTAGGGCAGCACTATAAAGTAGAGGCAAAGTAAAGTTTAACTATAAACTAGGTAATACTGGGTACGGGATATAAGAATGTTCCACGAAATAGCGCGTTAGAGAAACCGAGAAATCTTATTTATATATTTTATTTAACTGAAGATGCTAGTAACGTAGTACTGCACCAAGTCGAGGACATCAGTAGGCGGAAAAAGGCACATTCAAGATGTCCTTGGACGTAATCACTTTTTTTTTATGAACAACGGGGAGACTCTTAGCCTTCATCATACCTGATGTTAAGTATTGATAAGGCTGAAGATGGTAGCGAGCCTCTCCCGGAATCCTCAATCACTGAGGAACTAGCTATCTTATCTCTAACTATCGGAACACAACAATGCTGAAAACATTGTTGTTATGGCGACAGACTTAGATAAGATGGTGGTAGCTAACCAGAAGGAAATAGAACAAGTCCTACCACCAACCAAACCGAATACAATATGTACCCCCGCTGGGAATCGAACCCGGGACCCCTGGGTCTGATACCGGTGGTTGTACCACAAGACCACAGAGGCGGTAGAATATTAATTAGGTATGTAAATATAGAAATAGTTTAGTTCAATTTTATTGCCAAAATCTTTGTACATTTTTGCAGGTGGAAATACAATGATCAAAGGAGAGTACTTTTACCAATGATAATTATCTGCTTTAAGTACACACATAATATAATATTTATGTTATACGAGCTCGCATTGTGAACATTGAGAAGACCCTATGTGGGATCCGGAACAATTTGCTATCTCTTTCATTTACGTGCTTTTTCGTGTCTTTTGTCCCACTTGTCAATTGTCAATGTATGTAGTCTTCGTCACGGATTTCAACGCAAATTACTATGAAGGTTACATACCTAATATAAACCATAATTGACTATAACACAATTATATTAATAACTATAATACAATTATAATTGAAGAGAAGCGCCCATGGCCGTGCTTGACAGACTGATCGTATTCGATCACGTTTGTCAAGCAAAGTTCGGCCCGGTCAGGGGTCGGATGGGTGACCGTAAAGTGACATTATAACTGAGCGCTTCCGTGCTTCGGAGGGCACGTTAAACCGTCGGTCCCGTCTGTTGTCATTTGATTACAGTCGTTAAGCTAAGTCAGAGACCTTATAGACGGCTTGATAAACTCTGACACCAGAGGTGGCCACTAATCCTCACTCGATAAAAAGAAGAAGAAGAAGAAGACACAATTATAGTTAAACGTACAAAAGTGAATTGAAACCTAGAAGAAATTGCGTTTCTGTTTACAATTAGACGGCATTTACACAAGCGCAGAATGAAAGTAAAAAATACACGGAATATTGTTCCTAATCTCCATAAAAAAGTACGGTTTCCTATTTACATAAAAGTCTGGCGATTCAGCACGTCTGCAAGCTCGATCATAAGTTTATTACGATGTGGAAATAATTATTAATATGCTTTTTTATGATTTTTTATTTTTTGCATTTTTCAATGCTATTTTTATCTTTGATCGAGTCCCATCTGAGAATTCACTTGTGGCGAAGTTAATTTTTTTCCAATATTTTTCTATTTAAAATTTATCATAAGTATTAATATGCTGTTTTTGCTGTCGATGACAGACCAGTGTCGAAAACTCACATCTATATAACGTTTCAAAAAATCCAATAGGTATTTAGAAAATTCTTTAAGTGCCTTGACTATTGATAGGTAGTGTTAAAAAAAATATAGAATCAAAACCTGATTTTTAAACATCAGATTATTCATCTTAATTTTTTGTATATATTAAAAATTTTGGAATTGGAGAGAAATGGTCTAAATTAAGAAAGTGGGATATCTTAGTGCCATTAAATTGATGAAATGTAACAAATTATACTAACTCCCCACACTGCTAGTAAAAAAATTATTACCCCATATTACTTACTTAAAATAAAAATAAAGCAGTCTACGTTTAATCATTGCTAAGCCTTTGTGTTACTTAATACGCGAACTTAACTTCCTCTGCAGCAGGTAACGATTTCCTCATAATAAATTCATTATGCCCTCCTCGGAGGGAATTCATACAGGCCTATTTATCACTCTCAGATAAATGAGCATTCGCACAGCTTGCTTGATGCCCTCCCACAATTTAGTGAGGCCTGATATGTCTTTTTGCTAATGAGATTTTAATACTAAATTTGCGTCAACGCTTAGATTTTTTATAAACAGGTCAGATGGTTTGCTTTTTGGTGGTTTCCTAAATCTGTTTTTGTTTTCCTTTATTTTTTATGTTATGATAATTTGAAGAGGAATCCGCTTATTACATTCAGCGTGGTGCTAGGCCTAAAAATAGGACAGGGTAAAAATGTGCATTGACTTGTATCAAAACAAAGTTTTATTTTTGTAAAGAAGATTTTGAAAGAAAAAGGGATGATGTGTTTTTTCCTGAATCTGTCTTTTGCTTTCCTTTATTTTTTTAGGAGGAATCCGGGAACTACATTTACGTTGGAGCTAGACCTAGGGATAGGTATAAATGTTCACTGACACGTTATTTATAGCCCACATAGTGGCCACAATATATGTCATCTTATCAGGGGCCCAATTCTGCTAATGCTTAGTCACAATCGTATTTCAATAGTGTTTCAATGGTAGTGCTGTTTTACACAGTTCATAATACAACAGTGTAAATAAACACTACTATTGAAAAACCATTGAGAGACGACTATGACAAAAATTTTGCAGAATTGACCCCCTGGTGTGAGGCATAGGTACAATACCTCAAGTTTAAAATACTGGAGCAGAGAAAAAAATTCATATAGGTACTATTCCATTACCTTACTCATACAATTGTGATTACGCATCATATTAATAACTGAAATTTCTTGGCTTTCAGCAGTTTGTGTAAGGCTCCGAATTTAAACACCACACAAATAACACCATTCGCGAATCTAGCGTTGACGCTCTTTTCACACCTCTCCGCCAAGGCGGCAAGCGGAACTCGAGCGGAATGCGAAACGAGGCTCGCAATATTGAAACTAAATACCTAAAGTTTAGAGCGAGGCAAATTTTGTTTCGGTCGGATTCCGCTCGGGTTCCGCGTTCCGCTGCGGAATCCGCGGCCGGTGTGGGAGTGAACGTTGCTACTATTCAATACACGAAAGTCTGAAATCCTCCCCGATGTATTGACGGTACTGTGTTTAAGAACTGAAGACCTGTTTGGTGCAAGGGTTCAATCCCCGGACAAGACAAACATTTGTGTACATGTCTATTTTCTGAGATGGAGGAGCCTGAGTATAGGAGTGGATTCAAGGAAGCGAGAAAAAAGAACATGGCTGCCGCCATAGACAGTAGACACGATGATTCGGGTTTTCGCCTCTCTCATTGGCTAGTTAGAAGATCACCTGATCATTATGGACGTAAGCTATTTTATGTCATAGACAGTCTGTCCATGTGTTTAATATGTATATTATGTATGTTAAATACATACAAAAAAGTATATAAGTATATTTATCCGTTATCTAATGTCCAAAACACAAGTTCTTCATGAAACTTAACGTGGGCTAGATAATTGGTGAGTTTTTATGCAATTATCTATTTTTTTAAGCAACACATCTTGACTCTGCTGTACTTTGCTGATGCGAGAGTCTTTACAAAGCCTTTGATAGGTGGTCGGTGTCCTCAGATGTATAAAAACCTGAGTAGACATGCTAAGAAAATGAAGAACATGCATGTCCTTATGCGACTGCTCATCATAACAAACTCAAACAGCGGGCCCACCGTCTACCATCTATTAGAAACCATCATCTAAACCGGACACAATGGTCACAATGTCACAGGACGACGCTCCGTGGGTAGGCCTCCGACAAGGTAGACCGACGATCTGGTGAAGGTCGCGGGAAGTCGTTGGATGCGGACTGCGCAGGACCGATCGTTGTCGAGATCTTTGGGGGAGGCCTTTACCCAGCAGTGGGTGCTATGTGGCTGAGACGACGATGTCCACCCGTGACCACGGCAACCGAAAAGGTGCCGAAACGTCGGGAAACCAAAAAAACCAAAAAAAAAATTATAGTACCAAATATATATATTTCGGGTAAATAAATCGCACTAAATACTCCGCTGTAAAAGTAAAAGTTGTTTTATTTCAATTATGAGTGCGCGAAGAAACTTAAGATGTGCTTATGGAACGTTTGGTTTGCGTTTTATTTTTAGGGAAATTGTCACAAACTTTGACACACTTTGGAGGCGATGATTGAGCGAAGACGTCACAAATCTTCCGGCAAAAAACAAACTTACTTTAAGAGATTCGTAGTACGAAATAGCATGGTAAGGTTGAAACAATACTGCGCTAAGAGATGGCGGTCGGCCCCTGGTTCTTATACCTACTTTTGTTCTTTTAAATGGAACCAGATTGGGAACAGATTGTTATAACATAAGATTGTCTCAAACGTATTCGTGTAATAAGTAAACAAAAAATAAATCTATAAAAATACTGGGTTCAAAGGGACTTGAAGATTTTAGTATGGAGGTTGTTTCTAAAGTCGGCTGCATTTTTTTTTTCAAAGTCGTGGCATACTGTATACGTTGCATATTTGAAAAGAGGACACTTGTACAAACAAAAAATGTTAAAATGACATTTGACCTAAAGCGCCAACAACCTTCAACCAAGTTTTCCATGCCAGGCCACTCGAGAAATTTGCCTGAAGCACAAGGATTATGACAAAAATCGTGATTGCATTTATGTTAACTCCATCCTATTTTAAAGTTAGTTAATAGAAAAGACTGAAGTTTTAAGTCAAGTCTCTGTTCCCATTCAATTCTATGTTTGTACACACGCGAGCTGCTCTCAGACTAGCCATTATAGGATTTGCCGTCTATCTTCCTGCGGTGCTTCGAGCCGTCAGTCAGAGAGTGTTGTACCACAAAATAATAAGTTATCAGATGGAACGCTTCCAGAAAATAGTACTTAAAAATATACAGGATGGAAAAAATATATGAGCCCTGGAGGGGGACCTTAAATCCTTTAGTTAGCCCATTTTACTGGAAGGAAACATTGCTTTTTTTTTTAAAGAAACAAAACTGCATTCAAAGATTTTTGTAATTGTTTCAAAAGAGCCTTGAATAAAAGTTCTTTATCCGTCCCATTGAGTTTATAGTCGAGTTGTCATGTTTCCTTTAATTTAATTTACTATGTTTGTTAGAGAGAGTTGATACTTTTGATTCACCCTATCGATTGATGGTATAAAAGTACAGAAAGTAATTTTTACAGATTTTAGCTGGTTCGATTCCTTGGGTGTTTTAAAATGTTTCAATATAGTTGTGTTTCTTAAAAAAAAAGGAATGTTTTCTTTCAGTAAAATGAGCTAACTTAAGGATTTAAGTTAATTCCCCTACAGGGCCCTTAGATTTTTTCCACCCAGTATAACTAACCCCTCTAGCATAAACGAAATAAAATGTAAAAAACAAGTTAAATCAGTCAACAAACATTGCGGTGTCCACAGAAATGTCCCCCGAATCAAAATTTAGAAACTCACATAAGTACCTACATAATTATACGAAACCCAAACACATTTTTTTGGCAGACCTGTAAAACTTGACTGGTACAGAACGGTTCACGAAATATGACCAGGACCCACAGACGTAGGTCTGT
This sequence comes from Chrysoteuchia culmella, assembly GCA_910589605.1. Lineage (NCBI taxonomy): Eukaryota > Metazoa > Arthropoda > Insecta > Lepidoptera > Crambidae > Chrysoteuchia > Chrysoteuchia culmella. The sequence continues at coordinate 19,650,268 of OU342653.1, forward strand.
GCCAGGACCACTGCACAGAAGCCAGGAGGCATTTTTAGGTCCCTTTTGAGGTGCGGGGTGAGGCGCGAGCAGAATACGTCAAGACCGGAGTATTTTAATGTTATTTTACTAACATTTAAATATTATTTTGTCTTTCGTGAACTGATCTGTACCGACCTATTGGTTCCTAACGTTATGGAATTTTATTGACGCTTGTTAAAACTCTGGGCTATAGTTGCTAATTACAAAATTTTCGTGATAGTTAAGTCAATAAAACCGTTTAGCATTTCGGCAATCGCGAAAAAATTACTCTAATCATAACATCTATGTGTGCGTGCGAAAAATGGCACTTCACTTCAGTGATGTTTCTGATTGGGCTGCCTCATGTACTTTGTAGTTATATCGGATTTCAAATCCAATGACTGGTGTGTATGTATACCTACGTGTTTCTAGATAACTGACTAAATTTTCCTCTAGCGTTGCAGTGGACTAGATTGCTAAATAGGTACGAGTTTGTGTGTTAGTTATAATTAAATTATGATTCATAGACTAAAATGGATTTAACAAAAAATTACAGTGTCCCTGATAATTATTTATCGCACATATTTATTTTAACCGCCTCCGTGGTAGTGGTATAACCACCGGTATCAGACCCAGGGGTCCCGGGCTCGATTTCCAGCGGGGGTACATATTGTATTCGGTTGGTTGGTGATAGGACTTGTTGTTAGTCCGCCTGGCTAGCTACCACGATCTTATCTAAGCCTGACGCCATTACAACAATGTTTTTAGCATTGCTATGTTCTGGCAGTTAGCCACTAGCATAAGATAGCCAGTTCCTCAGTTACTGATAATTCCAGGAGAGGCTCGCTTCCATCTTCAGCCTTATCAATACTTAACATCAGGTACTATGAAGGCTAAGAGTCTCCCCGTCATTCATAAAAAAAACCTACAGCAATAGGCATTCTCCACAAGGAAAGGCTATAAAACTTTCCAAGCGAAAATATAAAAAGATGTAAAGGAGCCATCATGGCAACAATCCTATTACTTACTTAATATTATAAATGCGAAAGTTTGTGAAGATGTTTGGATGTTTGTTAATCTTAAACGCAAAACTACTGAACCGATTTGGATGAAATTTGGCACACAGATAGTCTGGATTGAAACTGACTACTTTTTATCCCGATATTCCCACGGGAACGGGAACCACGCAGGTGAAACCGCGACATAGCATCGGGGTCTTATAATCATACAAAGAAAGAAGCAATCTCATACCTAGGTAATGTTAGCAAGGTTGAAAACATCATATTTTGTTTTTTTATGGATTTTAATAAGTTAAAGCATTAAGAGTACCTCCTTCAATTGCTATTAGACTGCTCGTTTTATTACATGCTGAAATACAAACTAAAAATCACTCGGCCTTTGCTATCGATCTATTGGCATAAATTGAATTGTATTAGGTATTAAGAACTACTGGAAAATATTATTTATTTTTATTAAGAAATGGGTTCGCTCTTGATTCTAACCAAACCTGAGGAAAAAGACAGGAGCCACGCAAAATAAACCATTGAATAGTGTGAGCGAGTGATCAGTGAGTAGGCAAAGCAGCTAAGCATTCAATAGAATGAGGTACCTATCTCGAAAGCCTCTTAATTTTCTTGACATGAAACAAGCGAGCGTCGCCGTTATTCCTAAAATACACACATTTAATCAACAAAATACCACAGTATAGCGAAGTAAATAAGGCTCCAGCTCCACCCAATAAAACGTCCAGCTCGTAAACTGGCGTCCAGGGCCTTTCATTACTGTACAACATGGGCAATTGGGTTTTATTATGATTTAGTCGCATCGCGAATTCATCAAGTTTTTCTGGAGCAATTTGTGGAAAATTAAAGCGTCGTTACGAAGAGACGTGGGCCTTTAATGTTGATGGTCTAATCTAATTTTGTTTTAATTAAACGGAAGGTAATGTAAGACTTTTAGAACGCCTTAAAAGTTTTATATTTTTTCATTTTTATTAGCAAGGTGCTACAATTATTTTTGTTTTTAGGTCTGGGCACATTTATTTGTCCAACAACATTTCCCTAGTTGGTGTTAGTCCAGTTAGCGCCATTTGAATTACGTAGTTACAAAAATACAATTTTGTTAACCCAATCGTTGTATTTTTTTATTTACTGGTAGTTCAAACGTTTGTACTTGTTTTGTTTGATAGTTATTTATAAACCTTATTAAATTTTCATACGTATTTTGGACTTTGCATATGGTCTTTAAGGAATATCGATGGGCCCAATGGCACAATCATACTTGCTGATCATGGTTTCTGAGTCAGGGTTGTTCCCCGTCTGGGACAAACTTTTGAGTGATTAATATTTGTGTTCCTTTTGTGTCTGTTTGTCCTGATAGCTTCCGCTACGTCTATTGGGGTGAGATAATAATATTATAATATTTACAGTTGTAGTGCTTTGCTTTGTGTAATTTTCCTCTTATGCTTTCAGTATTAAACCTTTAAATAAAACCTATTTGTGATACACGTAATGAGAGAGCCCTGCAAATATATTATAAGTTTTAACGCATGTACAAGTTTTAAATAGTAGCATTGTATTGATAACCGATAGGTAGTCTATAATCACCGTATTGCTTAAATGTTGCGTCAGTTTCCGTCTGTTCTTTTTACATTGTTTTTTTTTGTTGTAAGTTGCACTCACACGCTGTTTAATTGTTTGGTTTGCTTTTTACTTGTTACCTACCTATTTTGTTTTGTTTGCATTTTGGTCAAAATCAGACTCCACCTGTCAGTGTCAGTTGTCTTGTCTGTCATGTCGCGGCCACAAACTAAAGATAGTTCGTCACCAGACAGACAGTTTGATGCAACTCGCAGACAATAAAGTTTTTATCTCTTTTTTTTCTGTCTAAACACCTGTGGAATTAGACAGATAAAAAAGGAAAATTCCACAGGTGCAATCTGATCTGATTTTATGATATCTCTAATTTTAATTGCTATTTTATTTTTATTTTTTTTGTAATGTTTTCCCCTAAATTTCGTGTTATAACTCTGATTGTTTTTAGTGTATCGTGTTCTGTTACCGTCTTTTTCTTTGTTTACATAACATAAATATTTGTTTTTATTATTATTATTTTCTATAAACGAGCCTGTTAATTTGGCTCGCAGTCCCACCAAAACGGTACCGACGGAAGATCAGCGCTGGCCAAAAGCCATGCATTATGCTGAATCGGGACCGTTTTGGGACAAACGGTTTTTATCTGTTATGTGTTTTATTTATATTCGGATGTACTGTCTTGTGTTTGTCCCAAATAAACTTACTTTTCTTTCTTTCTTTCTTTCATAAATGAATTTGATGCTGTCTGATAAAAAATACAAGCTTAAAAAACTGATCAATGTATTGATGTTGTATAATTAAATAATCACAATAAATTGAATATTTTTCCTATATTTTACATAATTTATAATAAAATTACATAATAAAATGTATAACTGGTACTTAAATGGAGAAATATATAAGGTGTTAATTTATCAAGCGCCGATCGAGCAGGGGCTGCTCAGGTCAACGACACAGAACACAATTTTGGCAAAAAAATAATTTATTTTTTTATTCAGTCATCTTATTTTGACCGCCGACTCAAATAGCTAAATCACGTTTTACGTTTAATTTTGCTTATGCTGAATATTCAATAGATAGTATCTAATGCTTATAATATGAAATTTAAAATAAATTTTAAAACGAAATTAAAATTGTATACCTATATATTGTGTTCTATATCGTTGACCTGAGCAGCCCCTGCTCGATCGGCACTTGATAAAATAACACCTTATATTTGTCTTACGAAAACCGCTGATATTACATACGCAAGATCAAAAGGTCATCAAAGGTCAAGTGCAACAGCCTGACGTACTGTTGACTGTAGTTACATACTGATACCAAGAGGTACATAATAGTATTACTTACTTAATTCATTACGTGCAGGTTGGTTTAGTCTAGGGGTCACTGACACTGCGGGTCAAAGGTTGGAGGTCATTCCCTCCCTGCGGTTTGTGTGTATTTTAGTATAGAGGTGGCATATTTGATTCCTTTCAATGTAGATGAAATTTAATTTAGTACTTACTCGAGTGCCTGAAGATATTGTGATGAAACTTCTGTTCGATCTTTTTTTCACAACAAAATAAAAGTTTTAGAATTCATAGGCATTTGGAAGAATAAGTATTTTTGTTTAGGTACAGTCGGGGAACTTCTCGGTCGACTAGTAGAGTTTTTTTAGGGAGCTATAATTAAAAAGTTATAGATGTATGTATAGAAAATGTTTATATCATAAATAATAGAAAATTAATAAATATTTCATTTGAATAATAAGTTATTAAGGGCGCGCTCTAGGCCAAATGCAAAAGTAATAACTGCAGCGGCGAACTACAAAGTAAATGCTGCTTTATTTCTATGAGAAATAAGGCAGCATTTACTATATAATTCTCCGGCCCCATTCGTCCGGAATGAAGAAATGAAGGAAATATTTTTTTAAAGGATATTTAAATAATTACAAAAAATATATAACATAAGCCCTGCCTTATCTATAGTGTAATTATACTAAAAAGTTCCAAGCTTTATTTTAATGTATTACTTAAATAGTAGCAGTTTATCGTGTTAATTATAGTGATTTGGAGGCAACTTCGCAATTTTTTTCTATCGAGAAAATTTTATGCAATCTGTTTTTGAGTAACATAGTCACTAGTGTTAGTCCTGTAGTTTGCTGCATCTTAATCAATATTAATTAAATTCAGTTTTTCATTAATATTGATATTACAGACGATCATGTAAAGCAATATGATTTTCGTTGGCCTATAGCGGGCCCTTAATTATAAATTATTTCTATAACCTTAGTATCTTCAGAGAAAACGGTTCCCAAAAATATTCTACTGGACAACCGGGAAGTTCCCCGATTGTACCTTTTATTTCCAATACATCCAATTACATAATTACTTCTGTGGTCTAGTGGTACAACCACCGGTATCAGACCCAGGGGTCCCGGGTTCGATTCGCAGCGGGGGAATTTATATTCGGTTTGGTTGGTGGTAGGACTTGTTGTAAGCCCGCCTGGCTAGTTACCAACAATCTAAGTCTGACGCCATAAAAACAATGTTTTCAGCATTGTTCCACCAGTTCGTCAGTGATTGGGGATTCCGGAAGAGGCTCGCTTCCATCTTCAGCCTTATCAATACTTAACATCAGGTATGATGAAGACTAAAACTCTCCCCGTATATCATAAAAAAGAACTAAAATTAATCTAAATGCGGGGTACTTGAAGTATTTAAAGCATCTGTGTGGATTTCAGAAAAAATGAAGGAATCAGTACTTAATAAAAATAAATATATTAAGATCCAAAAAGGATCAAACGCAAACATTCAACATTATGAATTGTCTCAGATTGGACCGAAACTACCACCTATACTCACAGCACATACGAATACTTCTGAATTGAACCAGTTTAACTTTAAAATCTGCATTGCAGGTAACAAGCGTTTTTCATTGCTCCAATGACTACCAGCATATTGAAAATAAAAATATATTAAAAAAAAATTATTTCTTTAGCAAAAGTAGTTTAACAGAGATTTATAGGTGGGCTCCCTTTTTTTAGTGCCAAGGCACCTGTGTCAGAAGGAGTTACTCTTCCTTAACAAAGCATACATGTACAGAATTATAAACCAGTATAGTTATAATCAAATAAACAATAAATTTACTAAAACTTAAGACTTAACTAATGAAACATATAAGTACAAAATTGAGCTTGTTTTGTGTGTGTGAGTGTGTGTGTGTGTACGTATGTATTATCTTAGCAAAATATTAACTGCTTAAATGAGGTATGGTATTATAACTAAAGATAATATTACTGTATATTTTACCACAATAATTAAGGATATTCTTCCGCACTAATGTAAAAGATCAATGGAGCAGAATACATAATAATATTTCCGCGTGATTACCGCCATTCCTCTTCCTTATAACCTAATTTTCGGACGCGTTTTGTACACTTATATCTTCTTATAAATATTCCGTTGCTGGTATATTGTCAAACCTGTGATATTATAATTTAACTAGCGAAGATATCACGGTATATTGTCAATCGAACAAAGAAGCAATAAGCAAATTCGCCTTATTCCTGTAGGTCACGCCATGTGTGATAGGAAAGAAATAAAATTATTATAATTATTTCTCGAAGCGCACCTTTTGAGGTGTAATTGTTTTATCACCTAAAAGGCGCGCTTCGAGGAATAGTTTAGGTGCGCTTCATTAGTGCGCTTGAACATGGATGCGCTTCGAGGAATACCTTCTTCTTCAGAAAAAGAGTCCCGTTCGTAATATCTTGATTTAGACCACCTAAAATAGACCGATTTTCTAAGGAATGTAGCCATATAAATACCGCGATATTATTATTTAACTAGTTAAATAGTAATATCACGGCTTTTACAATATATCTGAGACATATACATAACAATACGTTATTTAGCGTAACCCCCCCCCCCCCTAATTTCACACAAACAACCCTTGCACTCGAGTTCAGCGTCATTTATCACAATTAAAATTTATTATACCGCTTTTCAGACGCCCGAGTTATTAATTGTCAATTTATTATGATTTAGAGGTCTGTTATGGCGACAACTGAATAATAAGAGTTTTGTTAGGAAAAAATATGATGGAATGATTGACGTACTGTATGCAGTATTCTAATCTAATGTAATACAGTTGAAGACTTTGGTTCGTTTGTTTGTATGGTTTTAGAAAAGTACTAGAAAGATTACCAGACTTAAAAGTTATTCTCATGCAAGACTTATTTGTTTGTGTTGCTGCAACTCTCTTCGAAAAATGCGGAAGTGTGTTTGTTTGTCCTTCTTTCACGCCATAATTAAGCAACCGATCGACATGATTTTTGTCATAGAGTTAGTTGAAAAGACGGAGAGTGACATAGTCTACTTTTTATTCCGATATTCCTACGGGAACGGGAACGGGAACCATGCGGGTGAAACGTGGGGCGGAAGCTAGTAACTTAATAATTCTTCATGCGACTCTGGCACCCATATTCTAAGTCGTTCCTCCAAAACTTACTCGTCCTCGACTTAACGAAACCTCATTGAAAACCTCTTCGAAATACTCCTCGAAATCGGTATTCTAAGTCATAACTCCGTAAGGACCTGAAGGAGCTAAAGAGTACGTAGCCACTCCATGTTAGGCTTAAGGCACACTACCATTTTTACTCACGACGAGGTTGAGTGGAGTGTAAAAAGTTTTGGAGGAACGACTTAGAATATGGGGGTAAGGCATGAAGGTATTACCTAAATGGAGCAAGCGCTCTCAATACCTATTTGAAGCCTAACTCTGTCGACGGTACGATATCTCTTTTTAATTGATTGCCGTAATTTTTGTTTTCCTATTTTCAAAGTCAAAGTCAAAGTCAATATCATTTATTCAGTCTAGGCTGTTACAAGCACTTATGAACGTCAAAGAAGCTACGCCATCGGTTCACAAACCCTACGGCGGGAGACCTTGTAACGAGAAGAACCGGCAAGAAACTCGTCAAGGGCTGTTTTTTTCTCCCTGTTTTATTTCATACAGAGTCGTCAAATTGAAAAGTGACCTTAACATATCAGTAAGGTCAATTTAACAATGTAAGTGAAAGGATAAGTAGCAACTTGGGTACCCACTTCTGCAACCCCGTAGTACACAACTAAGCACAATTTCTATTGATTCCACAACAAAGAAATCTTAAAAACACGTACAAAATCGCGAGTCGTCAGTGTCCGCCATGTTTTCTTGACTCGCGATTTTGTTTGTGTTTTTAAGAAATTGCAGAAAGTAACCAGTAAGATAGTAGGTGGATACCCAGATTGCTACTTATGCTATCACTAACATTGTTAAAATAAGAAAACTAAAATAACGGCATTCAATTAGAAAGAGAGATTGTGCCGTCGACAGAGATAGCACTACATCTTTTTTTTTTGCTTCAAGAACGTATTGAGAGCGCTTGCTCCATTTAGGTTATATCTTCATGCTATAAACCCCCTAATTGTCTAATTTAAAATCTATCACAATCCCTTTCAGAGGTATTGTGATTGTGATATTTTCGTCTGTAATATTGCTTAGACAGTTCAATTTCTTTTATTCCATACCTTTTAAAACGCGTCCCGATCACAATCCCTTTCAAATGTCAAATAGTGATGACCTGAATAACTTTCAAATTACGAATTGAAAGAGATTGCGATAGATTTAAAATTAGAGAATTAGACCCCTGGTCCTGGTAGTCGAAAGCGGATAGTAGTAATGACATAGCCTATAATCTATATCAGTGGTGCCCAACCGGTTGCTCGCGGGCACCTGGTAGCCCGCGGCCTGTTATCTAGGCGCCCGCGAACAATATAGGTGAAATAAAAATAATTAAACAATAACTAAATTACGCTGTATGCCATACAGTACTAAACATGTGGAGCTATTTCATCAGTTAAAATGGAAATTTGAAAGGCGTTTTGACAAAATTTTCTGTATGGAACCTCTGTTGTTGCGATGTTTCACATCTAGCTTCGTTGATGGAAACCCATTGCTTCGTTAATAAAGCGGAAGCTAAATTAGAAATTATTACACTTCGCAGTGATATCATCCTGAAAAGCTCAGACAATAAAAGCGACGAAGTTTTCAAGCACATGAACCCTGTTAAATACAAAAACGTAACTGTGGGCATTTTTTGGGTCAACATATCTATGCGAACGTGCTTTTTCTCAAGTAAAAGTAATAAAACTGACGAACACGTCAAAAATTGTATGATTTTAGGTTGTAGGTACACAAGATTACCAACCAGAATTTAAGAAGCTTTCTGAAAATGTGAATAGCCAAGTATCGCATTAGCTTTTTACTGTTCCGGTCTATTTCTGTTTTAAGTGTAGTAAGTGTGTCATATAATGAATAAAAAGTGGTTTAATTGTATAATGTAGTTTCCTTTATATCACTTATGTTTTTTTATAATTAACTTCGGTGCCCGCTTGACTTATCGGGCTTTTCAAAATAGCCCTTGGAGCAATACCAGTTGGGCACCACTGATCTATATGAATAAATAGACAAAGTTTGAAGTAAATATAATTGGAAAGGTAAAAGTTACGTTTGGTTCTAATTTTCCACCTTCTTAACAGCACACAATAAAAAAGGATCCTCCTACATGTCCATAAGATTAAAAAAGGTATAACCTCCATTCTCATTACCTTCTCAAAGAAAACGAGTGCACGCAAAAAGAGTCTTTACTCCAACCAAAATAGAGGGCATTATTCAAATCCATCGGTAAATCTCAGGTGTCACAGGCGTTGAAAAGAAATGATAATGAAGTCGCTTCTTCACTACCTTGGGACGCCATCCCTTTGAAGGATGAATATGACCAAAATAAAACGACCCCAATTAGAGGAAGCTTGTTCGTATCAGAGGTGCGTTAATTTGGTCGGGTTTTGTTGACTTTAATTGGTCAAAGTTGTAGGTTTTTCGATGGCTCGATGCTTGATTGTTTTGGTTGCAACGCTTAATTGTGTTATTTTTCGTTGTTTATTGTTTTTTGTCTGTTGCTGTTCATTTGTTTGTTACAGTAAAAAAAAATCATTGCTTATTCGGGTTATATTCAAAAGGTTTTATCAAATCAGAATCAGTATAATTTGTTTGTGAATTGTAGATTAGTTTTTCAGTTACAAACTTGTATAAAAGTCTTTTGTTTGTGACTAGCAAATAGGCTTTTCTCATACATTTACATGGGAACCTCTTAAGCAGCACCCTCTAAGTTAACCATTTTGGTTGTTCTTTATAGTTAGTTTTCAGTTCAGTAGCGAAATCGCTCTTCTCTGCTGCTAGGTTCGATAGCGTCTAATCTGCCCCAAATCTGAAGAAAATTCTAGAGTTCTAAAGCAATTTTTACTAGAAAACTATCACGTAAATTCTCTTTTAATATCAGTCCCATCCAATTTGGCGACCTGTTTGGCGCAGGGGTACTAACCCCGCCTTCTGCGCCAGAGGTCCCGGGTTCGATCCCCGGACAAGACAAATATTTGTGTGCACGAACATGGCTATTTGTCTTGGTCTGGGTGTTTAATATGTATAATAAGTATGTATTTACATAAAAAAAGTATGTATGTATGTTTATCCGTTATCTAGTATCCATAACACAAGTTCTTCGTGAATCTTAACGTGGGCTAGATAATTGGTCTGATTGTATACAAATATTTATTTATTATTTATTTTATTTAATGTCCACCACATGAAATACCCAATGTAACAAAACCCAAACCGCTTCATAATACATTGAATGGTACCCTTAATACAAAACCTCTCAAGGCAGTCCACCAGTCATCTACGCATTTGGACTGGCAAACGAAAATTTAAAGGGAGCGTCAAGAGAATAACGGACATTTCCGCACAAAAGCAGTTTTGTTCAGTTTTACGTGGAAGACATAAATCTTTTCGGCCTGACAGTCCACCAGGTGCACCCCAGCTTTCAACTCTGAATACAAATGATAATGAACACGACTGTACGAGGATTCTACGCACTGCCCCGGAGAAACGCCGCGGTTTTTCGATGTAATTTTGACCTCAAAATACATTTTACATTTTTTTTAAAGTCTTGCCGTTCCAAATCAAATCAAATTCTTTATTATTTATTGCATATCCTTAATCATTATAACTGTTTTTGTTTTGTATTGCAGTTTATAATTTCTAGAGGTCAAAATTCAACGATAATTTTATTTTTTATTCAAGGCGGTTTCACCCGCGTGGTTCCCGTTCCCGTAGGAATAACAAAATAAAAAGTTTTTTTTTTAATTCCAAGGCTTTCTTCTACCTGTGTGTCATATTTCATCCAAATCAGTTCCGTAGTTTTTGCGTGAAAGAGTAACAAACAAACTGACATACTTTCGCATTTATAATATTAGTAGGATTATTAATTCATCTCTTCAAATCAAATCATTTATTTGCATGACACATGGTATAAAATGATGGTAACATTAAACAGCAGCGCTCATGTATCACTAATGTAATAGTATGCAAATCATAAAACTTACAATGTCAATCTTAAAGTAATTATTATAATTTTAAATATTTGTCCAGATATTTATACAGCTACTCAACAATAATTTAAAATTTAAAATAATTATTATTGTACTATAGTAGAAAATTCACGCTAGTATAATAAACAAAGAATGTCAGTAGATTTAACTATTTAACACTATATGTATTTATATTATTTAAACATTTAGATAGTTGTTTTTTAAACAACGTATTTGGCTCTTTCATTTCATTGGGGATCTTATTGTATATTTTAATGCACATAGCAAGACAACTTTTATTATATTAAGATGTGTTAGGTACATTTTTTAAAACAATTTTGTATTTGTTTCTGCGCACTACTAGTATTCTGAGTATCCGGTGCTTTAAACATTCAACATTCAACTTGCTGTTGACTATACTTTATTTATTCAATTAAGGTTGTTCTGTCTTAAGCTATTTTTTTTTTATCTATAGAACAAAGTAACTCTTAAAAGTGATATGAAACGTGATTAAACTCCATACAATAATACAAATACAAAAAGTAAGCAAAACATTAATGTTTTGTCTCTTTTTATGTCGTGATCCGTCAATCTCATAAAATTTGACAGGGAAAATCTCATAAAAGTGAAATAATGTTATCCATTTATCTAGTTAATGCAACTTAATTAACAAAGACTTCAGAACGTATAACTGGCTCGAACTCTCCAAGATTTGTCTACAATCGCTCTTGCGAACTACCCAGTGAGTATACTCAAAATCTTTGTTTATATTAATGTGTTTTGGGAAGCGAAAATATCTAAATGAAGTGCGATCCGACGCATGCAGATGAGGTCTGCTCCTCCTTGATAAAGGAATGACTTATGAATTTATTGTTTGGAAGTATGAATAAGTTATACTTACTAAATTTGAATTTATTAGTAAGCATTGTATTGAAAAGGTTATCAATAGATTTGGGAAAGTTAGTATTATTTATGGAACAGCTGTTATTTGGTTTTAGATGAACTTTTATGGCAAAATTTTATAACTTTATTATTATCGTTGACTAGTGGCCGTTCGTGACTTCGCTGATCGACAATTTAATTTTACAAATACAAAACTGTCCAATTTTTATGGGAGTAACACTACCAGTATTAGATCCAGAGGTGTCAGATTCGATTCCCAGAGGGGGCTGATTTTGTATTAAATTTTGTTGGCTATTGGACTAGTTATTATTATTATTGATTATTCATCTTCTTATCGAGTGAGGATTAGTGGCCACCTCTGGTGTCAGAGTTTATCAAACCGCCTATCCTCTGACTTGGCTTAGCGACTGTAATCAAATGATAACAGCCGGGAAGTACGAAAGCGCTCGTTATAATGCCACTTTACCACCCATCCGACACCTGACCGGGCCGAACTTTGCTAACAAACGTGATCAAATACGATCAGTCTGTCAAGCGCGGCCATGAGCGCTTCTGATTGATTATTAGTAACGAAATCATTAAATTAGATACCAAATTAAACTTTTGAAATACTACTGTTTTATATAGCATAGCTGATTCTAAGTGATTTTATGTAAGTAATTGCGATGCTTCGAGTTCATAATGCATAAGTTACAGTAATTAAAAACATAATAATATAGAGAATCTACAGTATGAGCCATTGTTGAATATTCACTTAATGTTGAAAGAAGTTTTTTATAAAAAAGGACAATTTAAAGTCAGTGTTAATATATCTGCAGAATGAAGCCGAAAACAATAGGCGATAAACTACATTATGACGGACAGAAATACCAACATGTTGCAAATATATAGACGTCTGAAACAGGTAAAGTTGTATTTGAAATCCACTGCAGTGGAGATGCGACTTTAATGTCTTGAATATAAGGTAGAAAAGGACAATATACTATTTAATTGTATAAAGTTGTTTCGTAAAAGGTGGGTAAGCTGCTTTTGATTTGTGATCACGAAGAAGACACTATGCTTTATGTTTTCTTGAAGCACAAAAGAATAATGTTCTACGCTGTTGAACTGGTTCGCTGTTATTTTGTTTTGTATTTACATTACTTAGTCTTTGTCTCACAATCCTTCAAGAATAGTCTTTTAAAAGTTTGGAAAATGAAGATAACAAAATCGTTAAATAAGAACTTTTAAGTGGAATGAAAGCTTTGAAATTCTTGTTAGTAACTTCGTTAGACAGACACTTTATTTGTAAGAATTACTAGTCTTTGAATAGCTGTGGCGTATTTTCATCAACTACAAAACGTATTAAGACATCAGATTACCTACATGAAATTGTAGTAAGTTTGTACATTTTTATATGTCGACATCCACCCGTAAACATTTACAGTACAGACTAAGAAGAAATTGGGGTTATGTGTGACGCTGCTGGAACGATATCTTCCTGGCATCGAATGTCTTGTATAGGAAATTTAAGTTCCGTTTACGTCCGAAGGAATGCTGCTCAATACCACGTATATTTATACCTCACGGACTTTATGGAAAACGGAGTGGCGCATGGCGCTGCAAAAAATATTCACACACTATTATCGAGTGTTTTAACATTTTCTTTCAGATGATAGATAGACACCGCACAATATAATAATGTAAAGGTATGTACGGTCCGGTACGGTAAAGCTGTGTAGTGTCGGCTTCGAATAGCACTACCCCATCTCATCCCGTGGGTGTCTATAAGGCGACTAAGGGACTCAGCCTTCAGGAGACGGGCAGCAACGTCTCCTACAAACTTGGCCATACTGCGATCGCCAACCCGCCTGCCAAGCGTGGCGATTATGGCAAGCCCCCCTTTTGGGAGAAGCCTATACCCAGCAGTGGGTGTTATGTGGCCGAGACGACGATGATGTACGGTCAGCAACACGTACGGCTTTAAATTTGCACCACTATTACGAGCGACGTAAGGGCGCTCTCAAGGTCAAACTGTAAAGGCGTAGCTGCTGTTCACTGTACAGTACGAATAGCAGTTCCTGTTCCTAACATAAGAAATTAATAACGATCGTTGTCTACCGGGGGATTCGAAGCCAAGATAAAGCCAGCCCCCCTATTCCTCAACACTTAACGATAGGATAATTTAGAAATTTACTGTGCACTTAGTTTGCACCCCCAGTGTTGAAGATAAAAGTTTTATCTTGTCAGAAATGTGGTAAACGAGCTTTTCCTTTATCTTCAAAATTTGAGTTGAATTTTTCCTATTATTTTTTAACAGATTTGTGTTTTAATGTACGATAGACAAAGTGGTTTGAAAGGGCGATACCTGTTAAGACGAAAAACTGACATTTTAAATCGTTAGTACTACTTCATTTCAGTAACGCAAGCAGGAAAAGCTATTGAAATAGTATCGAGTATCCAGCACGTAATGTCAAAAAATGTTTATGAAAATGTAGTTCCGTTTACGTCCGATAGGAACTCTGCTCAATATTCATACATTGAAATAAAACAACTTTTACGGATATGAAACGCGCTATATTTCACGAACTAAGTTGTAATTGTCCGTATTTTAAGGCTTTTAGGGTTTTTTTTTATTTGGGTTTTTTGTAGTAACCGTCATCCCGTTACCACGGCATCTGAAAAGGTGCCGAAACGTCGGAAATAAAAAAAATACCGGCCAAGTGCGAGTCGGACTCGCGCACCCCTCGGTGCGCGAGTCCGAGAACGGGTTAACGGTTACTACAAAAAAACCAAATAAAAAAAACCCTAAAAGCCTTAGTAAGTCAGTTCCGTAAAATATTTTTTATTATATGTTGTCACAAAAAAATTACGTGTTTCGCAATTTTTCCTTTATCTGTACTATAAGACGTTACTTCGTACCAAGTTTCAAGATTCTAAGTTCACGGGAAGTACCCTGTAGGTTATGATTCCCGTGCGAGTTTCGAAAATTTGCGGCATAAACGGCTGTATCTTTTGATTGCTTTAGCTTAGAAGTTTCATTTTTTCACAGCTCCAAGGGACAGTAGACCTGACAATAAGATATAAATTTTACAGCAGTTTGATACCTCTACGCGTTCCTGAGAAAAACGGTCTTGACAGACGGACGGACGGACGGACGGACAACGAAGTGGTCCCATAAAGGTTCCGTTTTTTCCTTTTGAGGTACGGAACCCTAAAAACCCTAAAAAACTAAAAATACGCACAATTACAACTTGGTTCGTGAAATATAGCGCGTTTGATATCCGTTAAAAACAAAAGCAACGGACACCTACCTATAAACAAAAACATATTTGTTCACATTTCATCTGAAAACAAGGAAGTCATTTGCAAATGACGACATTTACATTCGGTTTTGTGCCTGGAGCGCTTAGATAACGGCGTTATCTTTGAGGCCCTCTGTAAATTAATCAGTGAAATAACGTAGAAAGCTAATCTTGTGCAGTAATCTAATTGAATCCAACCCTACTGAAATGTCATGAACATCTAATGCTGTCACTAACATTGACATTATAGGCTGTGGGCGAATTGCGAGCGGAGCGCAATCAAAATGTTTTGAAGTAGTGGCGGGTTAGAAATGTTGTGGTTTGAATGGACCGTGGCAATTATAAGCTTGTTAAAAGCTTGTCAAATAGAAACGAAGCGATTTGTTTGAGTCAAATTATCAGAAAGTATAGCGTTCAATTTGTGATTTGCTTTACGTTCGATACGGACGGTATATAGCGCTCACGGTTATACCAAACTACCTACTTCAAATTTTCAGGAATAACTTTAAAATTTGTGGAAGACCGGATTAGTCCTTCTCTGTAATGTTGGATCTGTCTCCATGCCTCATTATATCAAAATGGGTTCAGTGGTTCAGTTACCGTGAAACGGTAATTAATTAATTGTAGGATATAGGGGCTATGCAGCTCCAGTTGGAACTGTACTCACTGCGACCTATAAGATCTATTGTAACTCGCCACCTTGTTATAGTATCTCTTTTAGCCTGGCGGCTTCCAGGAAGTGTAAAATCTTCCTAGCTCTGAGAAATTTTAGTTCCTCTGGCCGAATTATATGCCGGCCCAGGTGGATACTGCGTTTGTGAATTAGGGGTCCGCAGTCACATAGGAGA
Organism: Chrysoteuchia culmella; assembly: GCA_910589605.1. Lineage (NCBI taxonomy): Eukaryota > Metazoa > Arthropoda > Insecta > Lepidoptera > Crambidae > Chrysoteuchia > Chrysoteuchia culmella. The sequence goes on from OU342653.1 coordinate 19,666,347, forward strand.
TGTTTGGGTGTTTCTCTCTCTAATCCGCAGTAACGGCAAACGTCAGTGTCACTTAATTTTATGTGAAATTGGTGCCTTTTTAGTTTCCAGTGTCCAGTTATGGCTCTTGCTATCGCACTTATGTTAGCTCTGCTGAGTTCTATAAGTTCAGCAGTTTGCTTTTGCGAATAGCCTTCGATAATCCCTTATCGCTTAGGACTTTCCACAGGTTGGTCTTCAGTTGATTCTGATTCCGTAGGAGATTCAAAGCTTCCCCTACAGAATCAGCCTCCGAGGATGGAATGTACAACCGTCAACCTACAACAACAACCTTGAAAAAAAAATTCAGTTACAGTTCCATGTATGGGGAGCCCTAATATTTTTTATTTTTATTTTTGTGTAAAAACCGTAAAGCGGTTTACAGAATAAATCTACCTACCAAGTTTCAACTGTGTAATCCTCATAGTTTTGGAAAAAATCATCGGACATGACGAATCAATAAGGTTTCTGTTTTTTGCCATTGGGCTACGGAACCCTAAAAAAGTGAACTTACTACTAAAATAATACTAACTTGCGTGGACTTTGATGGCCACTTGCGCCAAGCTGAGTTAGCGCTGGGTTAACCCAAGAGTTTATTCCACATTCGGCCAAATACACCGAAACTCATGCCAAATGCTTTAAATATAAATAATAAATATAAATAAATAAATATTTCCATATCACACCAATTATCTAGCCCACGTTAAGTATCATGAAGAACTTGTGTTATGGATACTAGATAACGGATAAACATACTTATATACTTTTTTTTTGTAAATAAATACTTAATATACATATTAAACACCCAGACCAAGACATGTTCATGCACACAAATATTTGTCTTGTCCGGGGATCGAACCCGGGACCTCTGGCGCAGAAGGTGGGGTTAGTAACCCTGCACCGAACAGGTCGTCAAACAGGTTTAAATGTATACAGCAAATGGTTCCACTACACTCGGCCGGACGCAAAAATTGCCTTCAGTTAAATATTAAACTCGCTGTCATGGTGCAAGTGGCCCTTAAAGAAAAAAAAATTGCTTTTTTATGTTTTATTTTTTTACTGTGACTTATCTGTGACACTGTGACATAACTGAGGATGGGGCCTAGTTAGTTCCCATCCTCAGTTATGTCACAGTGGCATACGGAGCATGCCAGTGACAAGCTGGTATTCTGGAGGAGCCTGTTCGGTAACAACAGCGGATTATTTATTATTAAGTTTTAGTTGAACAACTTTTTGTGAATCATACAGGGTTACAGGGAAAGTCGTACTGAATATTAAAGGACGTTATTATTTAGGTCATTTCTGATGAATTTGATCCTATAATATAGTGTCCGAAACTTAACCGTTATGGAGATATTGATATCTTTAAGTTTTTTTTTAAATATCCCAATTTTTTTGCTTTTTTGCCAATCTTTTTATGATTAAGACTCCTAGGGTTCGTTTTTTTATGTATTTAGTTAGAAGACATGCCAATGAATAAAAATGATCAACAAAAACTCAACCCTCCATTAACAGCTTAAAATAACTGCACGACAACGGTATAAATTAAATAATGTTTGCTAAGTATTCCTAACTTTGAAGCGATATGATAAAAAAAAATTGTATGGAACTTATTCTGCAGATGATTTTAAAAACTTCTACGTCTTCTTAGCTATTCAAAAAGGTATAACACTAGCTATTAAATAAGCAAAACATTGACCAAATAACAGTTCAGTTAGAAATGCTACATTTTTGGTTTGAGGTATAAATAGCTAAATCACGAAAATAAAACAAAAAAATCGGTAATATTTTAATAATTCATGTTCAACATGGCCGCCACTATTTCTTATACAAATTCTCATTCGTTTTCTTAAATTACTTTTTACAACAGATGTTTGCAGGCTCCGCCTCATTTCCTCAGCCGCATCAATAATTTTTTGTCGTAAAACCTCGATATTTGCGATTGGTGTCATTTCGTCGTCCATCGGCGTTAAATCGGGACTTCTTGCCGGCCACGGTATGGGTCCACCTCTTCCAATCCACCGGTTTGGGTAATTTTCATCCAACCATGCTCGAACACTTCTTCTGTAGTGCGCTGGGCAGCCATCGTGTTGAAAGAACATATTTTGTCTTATTGCCAGAGGTAAATCGAGCATTAAAGAGTATAACTCCTCCCTTAAAAAGTTCTCGTACATCTCGCCATTCAAATTATCGGGCAAAAGTATGGCCCTATCAAATAATTAGAAATTATGCCCATCCACACGTTGAGACTGAATCTCCTTTGCGATCCTTTTAATCTTTTTTTATTGGGATTACCTTGCGCTTTGGGAGCCCAATAATGGGCGTTATGGTAATTTGTGATACCGTCTTTGTCAAACTTAGACTCATCTGTCCACAAAATTTTCTTTAAAAAAGCCGGATCATCAATATCGGCATATAGCATAAATCTGCAGAAGTCTAGTCGCCTCAGCGGGTCCCCTTCTTCATTTACGTGCACTGGCGTGTAATGGTAAGGGTATTGGCCAGAACTGTGCATTACGAACCAGGCTTTCCACTGGGAAATACCGAGCCGTCGAGCAACAACAGTTGTTGACGTGGTTGGGTCGGCTTGAAAAAGGCGTCGAATTTCATTATTTTCTTCGTCGTCGTCATCAAAAATACGAGGTCGTCCCACGTCAGTTCGTCGTACTTGAACAGAACCAGTTTCTCGTAGTCTTCGGTAAACTCTGTCAAATACGCCAATATCAGGTACTCGGCGAGTAGGATACCGTAGCATGTATTCATTACGTGCACGTAATGACACTCCTCCGCAAAAGCCGTAACACATTAGGATGTCAGCATATTCCTCGTTGGTAAATGTCGCCATGTTCACAAAACAAATCAAAGTCCAGTTGCAAGCCAAATCACACAGTTAGAAGATGAAACAGTCCAAAAATCCAAGCCAAGTCGCGTTTATACCGAAAATTACCAGAAGCACGAATAACACATCTACCACGGAAGAATCGCATGAGCAGACTAACAATACAAACAAGTTTTGACATGCACCTGAGACCAAAATGTGCCTCGAACACAATTGAAACATGAATTATAAAAATATCACAGTTTTTATTTTTTTATTTACGTATTGAAGCTATTTTTACATCAAACTGAAAATGTAGCTTTTGCTAACTGAACTGTTATTTGCTCAATGTTTTGCCTATTTAATAGCTAGTTTAATAACAATTTTTTTTTACCATAGCGCTTCCAAGTTAGGAATACATAGCAAAAAATACTTAATTTATACCGTTGTCATGCAGTTATTTTAAGCTGTTAATGGAGGGTTGAGTTTTTGTTGATCATTTTTATTCATTGGCATGTCTTCTAACTAAATACATAAAAAAACGAACCCTAGAAGTCTTAATCATAAAAAGATTGGCAAAAAAGCAAAAAAATTGGGATATTTAAAAAAAAACTTAAAGATATCAATATCTCCATAACGGTTAAGTTTCGGACACTATATTATAGGATCAAATTCATCAGAAATGACCTAAATAATAACGTCCTTTAATATTCAGTACGACTTTCCCTGTAACCCTGTATTATGTTAATAGGAATATATTAAAACGCTCATACTATCAACTCGATACCTACTAGTTCGACAAAAAAGTCGACATTGACTTTTCCACCAACTAAACTGTTTAGTTGCGTGGAAAGCGCAAGAAGTACACAACTCGACAAAACAGTTTAATCGATGGAGTTAAATTGATGGATTGAATATTGATGACGGCACTCTGACGTAAGTAATACAATTCCTACTGATTATTTGGTCTTAAGTATTTTTATTGGTTAAGAACGTCTTCCTTTTCGGAAGTCGGTTAAAAAGGAAAATTCACATACATACTCGTACCTTGAACATCTGCACCGCCATGCCGTCTACATCGAGCTCCATCCGTTGGCCGGCTGATGGACCTTTGTTGACCTTTGTTTTTTCATTTTCACTTTTGGATTCACATTTACTTACTGAATACGTTTTGACAAATCATAGAGTTACATTATGCACTTCACCGTTAGAGATACATTTGAAAAATACAGCCCGAAGGGACGCCATTTTACGGGCCCTGCCAGAATACCAGCGTTGCCGTGACACATCTAGTGTCATGGCAACACATGCTGAGGCGAGGACCCTATTGACCTGAAGGCCATACTTTGTTTTTTATGTTATTTGTAATGTGTTTTTGTGTTTGTACTTTGTATTGTCGACTTTTGTGTTAATAAAATATTTATCTCTCTCTCTATCTCTCTCTCTCTCTCTCTCATTTTTACACTCTCGTTGTAACTAATCAGCGAACAGTATTACGTCACCGGAATCATACAAACTAATGCTTGATACTTAATTTTTACTAAGAACCACCTTTTAAGGGATTCATTTCTATTCAAATTCCTAATACCTTTTAATTTATTTTATTGAATTGAACAAGCATTAAGTAACATTATTTTGTGACTATAAACTTTAAGGGAACTTTGATTTCTTAGTGGAAAGTAAGTTGAGTTGAGTCATTTCTGTTATTAGTTTTTGCATATCGATAAAATTTAACTAAATTTTTAAAACAGTAAAGCATTAAAAAGATTGGCCCCATTCATTTCTCTCCATGTCACTACACAAGTGTATTCTTCACGCGCCATTTATTTACGTTCACATTTCATTTCGGTCCTGTCACATTTATCTTAAAGTGTAAACACTGATGTTTACTTGTTTGTTTACACTCCACAAACTTTCGCAACACACGAAGTGCAAAACAGTTGAACACCCTACATGGTTCCATACACGGAACGATCCGTCGTGACGACTGATCGTAACGACCAATTCAAAATTCAATATCATTTATACAGTCTGGGCTATTACAAGCACTTATGAACGTCAAAGAAGCTACGCCATCGGTTCACAAACCCTACAGCGGGAGACCTTGTAACGAGAAGAACCGGCAAGAAACTAGTCAAGGGCTATTTTTTTCTCCCTGTTTTATTTCATACAGAGTCGTCAAATTGAAAAGTGACCTTAAACACATGGGTAAGATCAATATATATATATGTAAAAAATCTAAATACAATCGTAACGACCGCAGTTTGCCGGTTTACACACAAACGGTTGGTCGTTACGATCTCATCATTGTATGAATTTCAAATCTTCTGAGAAGTTAATTTATTTATTTATTTATTTATTTAGTTAACCCTTTACGATTTTCAAATACTCTATCGATTGGTCGTTACGATCAACACAGTACAAATTTCAAATCGTCTGCAATCAAGTAAATCATTGACGATCCTCACATACATCGTTTTTTTAATAAAGTTCCACAATAAGTGATTAAGCTGCCTTTGCATTGATTTAAAATATAAGTTAAAAAGACACTCTTAAGCAAAGGTATTTATAAAAATTGTATAAGAGGAAAATATTCTAATAACTGAATATGAGAAAATTTCCTTTCCATTGTAAATGTTGTTGTTTCTGTTATAACTGATAAGTTTCTTGCGGCCGTTCTTCTTATCAGTTAAAAGATGTCCTGAATGGCTGGTAGGAAAAAAAATTTTTGGACTATTCGAAAGTACTTATCTATAAGTCTATTTGAATAAAAATCTTTGACTTTGACTTTACACTAACGATCGGTCGTTCCGATCGGTCTGTTGCGACGGATCGTAACGTACCGTATGTGGAGCCCTAACGTCTTCGGAATTACAGAGCTCGTATATCATAGATCTCGCTTGGAAATTGTTCCCTTCCGTTATTATATCACAGAGACACCCCCTCAAATTGTGCGTAATTCCCTACCATGTCCTATTCCTAAACGGATTTACATTTTTTTCCTTAGCATGAGTCACTTTGGGGTTTGACAGATGAATAAAATGATGATGTGAAATTAAGTGGAAAGATTATCTTTGTTGTAAACATTTTTGAAATTGTGTGCCTTTTTGTTTTATTGATGTTCTGTTGTTTATTGTTTTTTTATCGATAAACAAGGAAACAGCCAAAGTGTATTAATTATTCAATTTTATAATTTTAAGCAGACAAATGAATGTTCAGTGTTACTCATTACTTTCAAATATCGAATAAACGTTGAAAGGGGTTTGAAGTTTTTTGTATGGCAGCTGGCCTCGCCCAAATCCGTAGTATGCGACGCCATAAATTAACAGGGGACACACAGAGTAACAAAAAATGTTATGATATACAATATAATTATTTCAAGTAAAACCATTTGTAGAACTCATCAAAACGAACCACTATTTGTATGGTAAAACATCATTGGTGCTACTGGTGCTACTGAGGCTACTGGTGGTACTGCAAAAGTTTTATGTATTTTTATAAAAGTAAATAGCGTCCTCTCATATTTGTAAGAATTACATCTACCTCATCTTCAGCTGAAAGACGTCACTCTCAAATTAGTTTATCATTAAAATATAAAACGGAGCTCATGAAAATTATCCACCGGATTATATTAAATGGATTTCATTAAATTCAATGAGACATTACGCGGTTTAATGAATTACCATCTAATGAAACGGGCGTGTGTAACATTTTTAACAAGTACAAATATTACTATGCGATTAATTAATATATTATAAGGTGAATGGACTCTGTGATGGGCTCCGCTGTTGCCTTTTCACTGTAAATATAAAAAAGATGCTCTTTTTTATTTTTAATAGCTGCAAGCTAAGCATGCTGTTGCATAAAGCCAGGGTAAGATTGTAGCCTAAAGAAACTTCATTAAAATGTTGGACACGGTTATCATAAGCAGTAAGCCTTGCATGAGAGATACAAACGTGATTTTAAGATTTTGACTAAAATTACAGTTGGTATATATCCTTTCGTTTCCTGAATCAACGCGTAATATACCTACACTTACAAGAAAAAAAAAATATTTTCACTTGAGTACACTTTAAATCTTTTTTTCAGCTAATACTAATAAAACTTTATTAAATATTTGCTCGTCAGTGTGTTATAAATCCGAAAGTACTATTTTAACCTTTTTAACGCTTTACCTCTGAACCAATTTTAAGGAAAGAAAGAGAAATGAAAGAGTTTTACCTTTATTTATTATCCATATTTTATCACTACCGTCCGCCCGTGGTTTCACCCGCGTGGTTAACGTTCCCGTGGGAATGTCGGGATAAAAAGTATCATGTGTTTAATGCAAGCCATCCATAGCCATAATATCTACCCATACTATCTATGTGCCAAATTTCATCCAAACCCGTTCAGTAGTTTTAGCGTGAAAGAGTACCTAACTTGAGACAATAGCTAGGGTACCTCTAGCCATTAATGACAATGGAAAAGTCTAACTACCTACGAATTGTACATCAAAACATTCAAAGCTTTTCAATTCAAAGATTTAGAGTTAAGTTTAAGTTTGATTATGAAAGTATAGACACTTTATGTGTTACAGAGCATTGGTTGAAACATTATAAAAAGTTCGTTCAGTAGGCAATCAACTATCAATGGAGGGTAAAAATATATTTTTACATAATAATTTGCAATATAAAAAGCGCAAAGGCATAATATAATATCCCTCTCCATTGAACGAATCATTGAATTGTCTTGTGTGGAACTAGACCAAATAATTATTGCAGTGTTTATAGACCCCCAAAAAGTAATTACCCAGAGTTTGAATCCACTATAGAGGAAGTATTAAGAATAACATGTCAAAAAAAAGGTTGTTATATGTGGGGACTTTATTGTAGACATTTTAAACCCAAAATTGTTCCAATTTGTTGTAATTCTCGTGGTTCATATTATGATAAAAGTCACCACTTGTTTGGTTTGCTTTGAACATACGAGCTTTGGTACGAAACCGTCCTCGCCGCCGGCATGAACAATTATTAAAAGATTTCTCTTAGAAATAGGTGTCTTTAATCCAGAGGTACTTCCATCTGAATAAGATTTCGACGAAGTGTGAAACGTGTCTATACATGTTTTGTCCGTATAAACAATTGGACGGCCTTGAACGCAATATTCGGCCATTTTAATGAGGAAATTTATTCGAAGATACCGTATTTCATGTTCGTCCATAAGGATATCTTCTGCTCGTTTCCACATCCTAAAAGAGATACTTCTTCTCTTAATTACCAAATAGAACCTGGATAATTTATTTCTGTCTTCAACTTTTCGTGTAAATTTTTTATAGTAGGCACCTGTCCATGTGACGGTGATGTGAAAGTTATGAATTGTTCTGCAAATTATCGCTATATCAAAATGACAATGATATTTTTCCTGCACTGAGATTTAAATTTGCTTCCATCTTCCAAAACCTTTGTTATTAATTATAGTATCACAGCTTTGTAACTAAACTTGTTTACCACATTCTGTCCGAGGTGGTGGGAGCCTGGTGACCTGTACTTACAGGTATTAATTTACCTACTTCAGGCATCAGTCTCACACAAACTAGGTTTAGATCGTCTTAAGGCACTACCAAGTTCATTGTTTGTGACGAGAAATAAAGTTTTTATTTATTTAATTATTTTTATATTTTTTTACCTTGCAAAAAAACCTTTTTAATTTTTTTTACAGTAGACAACGGAATTCCCGTCGATGTCGCTACCAATTGGGCCGATGTAATGACACTTGACATATCTTTATCGTTTATATCTTTAAAATATCAATTTAATTTGCATAAATTTATTTCGTTTGACTGCTTAACGCTTTTTTTCTAGTCAATTAACTCACATTAGGAGCCATTTCACAATTAATTAAAACACAACGAAATATTATTAATATTATTGTACGTCTAGCTGCTAGCGGTGCCAGAGGTGGAATGCGAAAAGTGCACGGCAGGGTATTGACAGTTGACGGACGCGCCGCGCCTCAGGCCGCATTTGAAAAATCAGTATAAACCGGTTTAAGCCATGCATGGGACGCGCCGCACCACAAGCCACATCTCACTTTACACTATCAGTCTAACTTTTTGAAACCGTGTGTCAATTGGTATAAGGTCTATTTTCATAATATTCAAATAACGATAAAGGTGTCGGGTAGATAATAAAAGGCAAAGTGATTGCATGCATCACCGAGCGACCACGAAGCTCACAGAGCGTAGTTGAATACTGAAATGGTTAAATAATTACGTCAACACCGTGAAAAACTAAAAAGTTCTAGATTATATAGTAGATAAATATCGTCATAATCATCATCATCAGCCTGTGGACGTCCACCACAGCTGGACACAGGCCTCTCCTAGCTCACGCCTATTGTGGCGTTCATAGGCGATAAATATATCAGATGAATATTTAAAATAGAGGAATATATCAGAGTATCCTTCCATCCGCGTGGTAGATACATACTACCTATTCGAAAATATAATACAAGGTAATTGAATAGAGTAGACAAAAGTTAGGCACTTAAGCTATAATATCTTCACAGTATTAATTTCCCAACTGCCAAAACAAACACAAAAATACCAGCAACTTCATTTCAAATCCGTGTAAGTGAAGCCATTTTGATTCCAAATTGTTCTGTTGAAATCGTAGTTGTGTAGAAATTTCAGAAGTTTTCATAGCTGAAGAGAACAGCCAATTTCCTCTAACAAGCTTCGACTTATCTTTATTGTCAGGGCTGCCAGCAAACGTATTTCTGTTTCCATGTTATGTTTATTCATCATCATCTCAGCCACATGACGCCCACTGCCGGGTATAGGCACAGTCTAAAAGGCCAAAGTCAAAAGTCAAAGACAAGTCATTGCTTAATTTGACGGCTGATTTGACGCGCTCACACACAGACGCGCCGCTGGCTGTCGCTACACGGTCTGCCCCTCGATCTCTTTGGTTTTCACGGTAGTCCGAGCCTAATGTACTACACGCTCCGTCTTACCTCTCTGTCATGCTCTCAGCATGCCGGCAAGCCAGGACAATCCACTACGTCTTACCTGCGTAAACCGGTTTGTGTAGCCAGGACATAAAACGTAGCGGCCGTTTGTAGGCAAAGAAAGACTGTTTGGACAGTGGTTTAGGCCTCCCCCAAGGATCTCCACGAAAAACGGTCCTGCGCTGCGCCAGCATCCACCGGCTTCCTGCGACCTTCACCACCTGTCCACCTTGTCGGGGGCTGACCCACGGAACGTCGTCCGGTGCGTAATGTTTATTATTTCTCCATATTAATTATAATAAATTTGGAAAAATATAGGATTAATTTTACTGGCAATATACCTGACATTGACAAATACTGCACACAAGATTTTATTTTATACAGTGATGGTCGCATACTTAGCGACACAAGCCGATTATCATACAATCGAGGTAACTTTGGAGCCTTGGTTGTCTGCCAAGGATTGACAGAGCGTGATCTGATAATGGCCATCTAAGGAGCGAATGGTGGAGATCCAGATTGCTATACATTTTAAATTACAACATACCCAACTGATCTATTTTTCTATAAGGCACTACCTTAGTGACTAAGGTAAAGTCGACGCTATGGAAATAGCGGGCGGCCAGTCCTATACGTAATTTTATATTTATTTAAATACAATATTTTGTAAAACTTTTTTTGTATACTTATGTAAGAAATTCTGAAATCACGAAAAACATAGTTATTTCATATATTTTAACAGAGATTAGTTAAAATGTATGGAACAGCGGCTTTTTTGTATATGTGAGAAATTCTGAAACCATGAAAAACATAGTTATTTCATACATTTTAACAGAGATTAGTTAAAATGTATGGAACAGCTGTTTTTTTTATATGTGAGAAATTCTGAAATCACGAAAAACATAGTTATTTCATATATTTTAACAGAGATTAGTTAAAATGTATGGAACAGCTGTTTTTTTTTGCGATTTCAGGGTTGCTTCCGTTCATAAAGTATTTCATTATAATGACAAGAATTGTAAAATAATGATTTTGTACAAAGTACTACAAAGCACAAAGTGTAAAGTACTTCAATTGTACTAACGAAATAATTAGAGTGATATCTGATTAAGTAAAAATTCTACATACTTTATATAGGTATTAATTCCAAGATTAGAAGCAGTAAGACGGCGTTTAAATATTTATTATTACATCACATCGTACGGATCTATACCTGTTTTTATTGCTCTCGAAAACGAGTGACTGGTGATTCACCCCCGATGATAGACTGCATGGAGGTGGCTAATGATTTTTTAAATTTTGCCTTTTTTAATGTTATTTTTATACCTATGATTAATTTGAATAAAGGTGGCTTCTACGAAGCGTTCACTTAAATATTGTTACAAGTTGCGAGAAACTATTCAAGCTCAGAACTGCGGGGCTACCATCATCTATTAGAAACCATCATGTCATATGAACGTTTTTTTTGCGTTTTGGTTCTATTGAAGTTGTCACATTTTGACACACTTCTCAGTTTGGAGGCGATGATTGTGCGAAGACGTCACAAAACTTCTGTAAACCGGCCAAGTGCGAGTCGGACTCGCGCACCGAGGGTTCCGTACAAACCTGTAGGTATATAAGTAAAAGTTCACCCATCACGACAATCGAGTCATAATTATGGTATTGCAAAATGAAATTTAAAATTTTCAAAAATATTTTAAATATATGATATAACAAAAAATTTACGGCTTTCGCAATTTTTCCTTTATCTGTACTATAAGACGTTACTTCGTACCAAATTTAAAGATTCTAAGTTCATTCTTTCATTTTTATATTATTTTATTTTTATTATTTATTTTTATTAATTTATTTTTATTTTATTCTTTCACTTTAATTTTTATTTTCTTTCATTCGTAATTTAAAGATTTAAAGTTCGAGTTTCGAAAATTTGCGGAAATTTGCGGCATTAACGGCTGTATCATTTGATTGCTATAGCTCCAAGGGACAGTAGACCTGAGTATTAGATATAAATTTCAGTTAGATACCTCCACGCGTTCCTGAGAAAAACGAAGTGATCCTATAAGGGTTCAGTTTTTTCCTTTTGAGGTACGGAACCCTAACAAGCTTACTTTAATGTCCCGGCTACACGCACCGTCAAACCTTGGAGCATGCTTGCACAAACCGGTTGGCGCAGTTAACTGTTTAAGACGTAGCGGATTGTCCCGGCCACACGCTCCATCTTGCCTGCGCATAGTGGTTTGGGCAGGCAGGCTCTCAAGTAAGGTAAGGGACTTATGAGATTCGTATTACGAAATAGCATGGTAAGATTGAAACAATACTGCGGTAAGAGATGGCGGTAGGCTAGAAAACAATATATTTTGCAATTTACTTAGTAGTTTACTTGTAATTTTTACAAATATTGTAAACGCCAAAGTTATGGTGTCTGTTTGCTACTTTTTCACAACTAGAACAGTTAACTTTTAATGAGTTTTGGTATATCAGGGTATTAAGAGTGGAGGCGGTTCTTTTTCCATACAAACGTCCTCGATTTATAACACTAAATAAATTATTTTCAAACATTAAACAAAATTTTACTTTTTATATGCTCGTATGTGTTCCTTTTTTGATAACTTATTTTTCCAACCAACTAGAAGCCCTAAAAATGCAAAAAAACACCAAATTTATTCTAAATTAAATATTTCTTTAACATAGATCTGGGGTGCGATTGCGTAAAGTCAATCGCATTCATTTGACAGTTCATATCGTATTCGATCGGCTGCAATTTGTATAGAATTTGACACTAATAACATCCAATATGAACTGTCAAAAGAATACGATTAGCTTACGCAATCCCATAGCTGAACGAGAAAATCGTAAATTTTCTCTTCAACGAGAAAATCGTCGAGAGCCAAAATTCGAATTTTGCAACTTGTTCAAGGTAGTCCCTCTCGCACAGTATTTAGAAGAGAAGGCCAAATTGTGACAGCAATAGTTGTTTCAAATACCTAATCTTAACCTCTCAGTTCGCATGAAAAAGGCATACCTACTTGTACAGCGGATTGATGACTCTCGAACACAAATACATAATAATACCTCTAGATATTCATTGAATTTGTTGATAAACAAAACCTACATGCTAAAGGCCATTGATATAACATCGACTACATACGTAGCTGCCAATTAAAATCTTTCAAGACATACAAAACTATGTTTTCCCTGCCGATTCCCCGTCGAAAACACTTAAGTTTTTATGACTTACACCTTAATCAAAATATACATGTTTTGAACGCAGCAGTAAACATTTCGAGTGCCTATTTCGTAAAATTTTTATACACAGTACGTGCCTGCAGGCTAAACGCTGGGATTCTTTGAAACTTATGCATTTTTATTTACGGCAGAGTCGACTATTATTTCCCAGTAAATCCTGTTGTATGGTGTTCTCGTTTGTAGATATTGTTTGTATGTGAAGATTTAAAACAGTTACGAGTACAGGAAGTCTTTGAGGGTTTATTTAAAAAAATAACTTCAAGTCTTGGTAACTCAGTGGTTAGAGCATTGGACCGGATTTCCAAAGGTCATGGGTTCGAGTCTTATCTGAAACTCACTTGTGGCCGAGATGATTTTTTTCAATATTTTTCTATTTTTTTTGTTATTTGTTCTCATTACAATCTGTTCCAGGATCAATAAGCCACTTTCTTGGTCGATTAATTAATATCTGTTTAAATGAACGAGAGCCATAAACTGTTGAAAAAAATATTTTCAGCAAACTCTCTATATGTCTTGAAGCTGGGAATCTTTTCGTGAGATTAGGGATGTCATATCTCTTTAATCGGATACGTTGAAGTCCACCCATTCCACTCAGAGTCTTGGCAAGTTCATTCACGTAGTTTGGTAGCTTCTCTTCTCAGATAGTCAAGCAGCGCTTAACGCCATAAATTCGAATACCATAAATTCGAAACTGCTGAAAGACTGCGTCAATAAATTATATAAATGAACTGGGTCAAAGGAATAAAGTTATTCTGAAATGGGTACCAGGTCATTCGGGAGTCGTTGGCAATGAAAACGCCGATGAACTTGCAAGGAAGGGGGCTCAGGGACTACAGATGGGTCCCGAGCCTTTCTGTGGCATCTCAAAGAACCAGGCCATGCAAACTCTTAAGAACAACCTTCTTGACGAAGCTAAAAAATACTAGCTTAAACAACCGGGATTACTGCACGTCAAGTCTCTTATAGAAGGATACTCGCTAAAACGAACTGCAGAACTTTTAGAGCTCAGCAGGACGAACATCTGTGCGATTGTCAGAACCTTAACCGGACACTGCAAATTAAACAGGCACCAATTTCACATGAAATTGAGAGATACTGATATTTGCCGCTACTGTAAACAGGAGAGGGAGACACCTAAGCACCTTCTGTGTGACTGCGGGCCATTTATGCACAAACGCAGTATTCACCTGGGTCGCCACATCATCGACCCAGAGGAACTAAAATCTCTAAAAGCTAGGAAGATTCTTGACTTTCTGGAAGCAACCGGGCTAAAAGAGGTACTATAAATAGGTGGCGAGTTACAATAGATCTCTTAGGTCGCAGTGACTACAACCCTCAACAGGGTTGCAAAGCCCCTAAATCCTCAAATAATAATAATAATTGGTAGCTAATTGGTAATTAGGATCTTTCTTTTCTATTTAAAATTTATCATAAACGAAATACAATATTTTGAGGCCTCAGTGACTACCAGTCAAATTAGTTAGTATTTTCGTATTGCGTAACTCTAACAAAATTGCACTTTGAAAACCATAATTTTTAATGCGAAATTCAAAGTTATAAAGTTAAGCTGAATGAAAGGAGTCCGCTTTGAGAGCTTGTATAAATAAAAGGACGAAGATATAAAGTAGAATGATAATTTATTCAGTACTTCCAATACAAATGATAGTAAGTGAAGTTGTGACGGGGCTCCTAGTCCGGCAGCACTAGAGTCGCCGGAACGTCGGAACCGCCGCACTCGTTTTAATAATGGGAACGGAATAAAATAATGGTTCCGGGAGACTTGTTTTATTGTATGTAAATAAGGAACCCGTGTATCGGGTTCCTGATGTATTAGAAAAATAATTATTTACACAACTTCAAAATAGCACCGTTTCTGTATGATTACTTCAAAATGAGCCGAACAGGAAACGTGGAACGGAGAAAATTTGAATGTAGACAGAACAGATAAAAATATAATTTGATTACCATAAAGTGAGACTACGGAGTTTCTAGCCATTATAGAGGTTTCATCCATCCATAAGGCTAGATCGAAATGGCATCGTTACAATGTGTTTCTTAAAACTAATTTATAAACAAGAAACAGAGCTGAACAGTTCAACTAGGGTTGATGTCAGTTGATGTCACAACTCTGATGGACACCAATTGTGATAATTAACAAGAAACTAATTTTATTTTTTGTAGCAAACATGAAACTTGTAAGAACTATACTTCTTTCGCTTCTGTAACCCTTTCGCGGACATTCAACGCCTATAGCAGTGATAACAATAAAAATTCTATTGTGTCTCGTTCACTGTCCGCGAAAGTATTAATGACCTATTTTATTTTTTTATGCGTTGTTTAGACTAATATTATAAAGAGGAAAGATTAAATTGTTTGTTTGTTTGCAACGAATAAACTCAAAAACTACTAAACGGATTTGAACGAAATTTGGTATACAGATAGTAGAAAGCCTGGTTATGAACATAGAATACTCTTTATCCTGTTATTCCCACGGGAATTACGCAGGTGAAACCGCGAGCGGCTGCTAGTAGATAATAATTAGAAAAGAAAATACTGACGATTATCCGCCGTCATAATGTAAGTGCTTATTTCGAAAATATCCGAACACCTTATTCATGTGCCCTCAGCCCTTTTTCGCACATCGATGTAGACTTCAGTTCAGCTACCTACTCAAAGCACACCATTAGGGATGCACCCCAACCTAAGCAGGCTTTCATGAAATTAGCTGGCATTTGTAAGGAAAACGTAGTTCCTGAATTTTGCACTAGGGGTCGCAATCAGCTAAGTGCAACCACAGAAAGCGTTGCAAACTTTTGAGAAAGGGTGCTGGTTATTGAATAAAACATATTTTTTTTTTCTTGTAACTATATTGATTTTCAGTGACTTCTGTTTACAAAAGGAGTTTTAAAAATTGTAAGCCTTATTTCTATTTATGAATGTCTTTGTAATCTCTTCAAGTTTTATATGTATGTGTGAGAAATATGAAAGAAATTAGATTAGATTAGATTAGATAACATTTTATTTGCACACACAGAAACAGAAACATACATGGAAACAATAATATGATAAGTTGTACAAAGGGGCGGCCTTATCGCTTAGCAGCGATCTCTTCCAGACAACCCTTTTTTGATGAGATGATTTAGATACATTCTGATGTTTACAAAAAGGTCAGCTTCAATTTAATGAAATTTAAAAGGTTTAATTTTATTTAATTCGTCATTTGCTAGCGGGACACCGGTTTCCAGAAAACAATAGAATATCTGAATGGAATGGAATTTATACCTGAAACAATTAAAGTTTTCACTGTCAAAGAAATTACATACTGTCACGTAAAGAATTCGCAAAAAGCTTCGCATATTTGGGATTTCTTGGAGAAAATCAACAACAACCACAAGCTATGACCTTTATGACAAATCTACCTCCAAACTAACTTTATTATCTGTCTATTATCCTCCGCTTCCACCGCAATACCAGCTAACAAGGTCAATAAACTTTAATAAAATAATTATCCAGAAAACCGCGGACTAATCTCCTATATTTACAACCAGGGTCCTTCCAGGAAATCCCGTTCGTTCCTGTAATTCCTCCCGAGCGTGTATGACGGGCTTTATCGTTCACGACCGACTGCGTTTATTGGGTGGTGGACCAAATCGCGTTATACACGGTTAATTATTCGGTTCTTTATGGGGAAAACGGGAGGAGAATTTATTTATATAATAGGTAAGGATGTTAGTAAGGGCCTACAATCCTGGTATATTTAAATCTCGAGTGAATAGACTTTTTCTAGCCTAGCTCGCTCCATCTTCGGCCTCTTCTTACCCCCATATTCTAAGTCGTTCCTCCAAAACTTTTTACACTCCACTCAACCTCGTCGTGGGGTAAAAATGGTAGTGTGCGCTAGGCCTAACACGGAGTGGCTACGTACTCTTTGGCTCCTCCAGGTCCTTACGGAGTTATGACTTAGAATACCGATTCCGAGGAGTATTTCGAAGAGGTTTTCAATGAGGTTTCGTTAAGTCGAGGACGAGTAAGTTTTGGAGGAACGGCTTAGAATATGGGTGTTATTCTAACGATTCAGAATCTATTTAATGTAAATAAAAATATGTGAGATAATTCTATGTTATGATAAATCAGCATGTTATATCAGCAATCCACCGCGGGCCTATGCGGATTATGGAATTTAACGACCGCAAATACAGATGGGACCAACGGATTAACGTGGTTTCCGAAGCACGAAAGAGCTTGAGATAATATAAATTGTCGGTCACCCACCCCGTGACCGACCATACAATCGCAGGCCGAGAGAACCACTGCGCCATCGAACTCCCAATATTGTAATGTGATGTGTATCAAAAATGTGTAACAAAAGTTCTTTAAATAGGTTTTATTTACGCAAAACACATACTAAATCAAAGTATTCATCAAAGTCCCAGCAAAGATATGCTTCATAGAAACGTCATGACAGCCGAAAACATTTTACAGCCACTGAAATTCTGATCGTTAGCACATTGACAATCACGTGCCTGTTCTTGCAATCTCTTAACTTCATTTGTTCTGAAGCAGCGATATAATACGTTGGCTCAGTCGCTTCGAGATAAAATAGCGTGAAAGGAATATTATGTGACATATTTTATATAGCGTTACTTTTGGATTTACTCCTCTATGTATGAAAGAACGTAGCAAGGTTTGAAAACTTAAGTATTTATACCTATATATAAACTTAAGCTAACATATAACGCTTCTGTTATTTGAATAAAAATAAGGTTAATTTTGGAGAAACATGTTTTATGTAGGAAATTGAAGCACATCTGACTTTTTTTATTTTTATGAACGACGGTAGGACTCTTAGCCTTCATCATACCTGATGTTAAGTTTTGATAAGGCTGAAGATGGTAGCGAGCCCTTCCCGGAATCCTCAGCCAATAAGGAACTGGCTATATTATCTCAAACTGCCGTAACACAACAATGCTGAAAACATTGTTGTTATGGCGCCGGGCTTCGATAAGATGGTGGTAGCTAGCCAGGCGGACTTACAACAAGTCCTACCACCAACCAAACCGAATACAATATGTACCCCCGCTGGGAATCAAACCCGTGACCCCTGGATCTGATACCGGTGGTTGTACTACTAGACCACAGAGGCGGTTAAACTATTAATTAAAAACATTTGTAACCAAAAATACTTTATAGGTATCTACGCAATACCTAATAAATCAAAGTATTCATCAAAGTCCCAGCAAAGATATTCCTCATAGCAACTTCATGACAGCCCAAACTTTATATAGCCTCCGAAATTCTTCTAGATCGCTAGCACTTTGGCAGTCACGTGCCTGTTCTCACAATCTCTCATACTTCATTTGTTCTAACGCAGTGATGTAATGCGTTGGCTCTGTCGCTTCGAGATATAATAAATGGAATATTATGTGACATATTTTATATAGAGTTACTTTTGGATTTACTCCTCTATGTCAGAATGAAGCAAGGTATGAAAGTGTCATCCTACGTTTCTGTTATTTGAATGAAAATAGTGACAATTTTGAGTAACATGTTTTCAAATAGGAAAGTGTACGTAGCACATCTGGCAACTCATTATAAAATCATTATTTTACTTTACTTTTCTTTTTCAGTAAATTTTAAATTTCGATCAAAGTATCGGAAAATATACACATACATATTTTAGTCATGAGTTTAGTTTAGAAATAGGTACGTTGATGGTGCTAAGATGCAGAGACATGCAAATCTATACTATATAATAATATAAATCTGAAGAGTTTGTTTGTTTGAACGCGCTAATCTCAGGAACTACTGGACCGATTTAGAAAATTCTTAGATCATTAGAAAGCTACATTTCTCCCGAGTGACATAGGCTATACTTTATCCCGATATTCCCACGGAACGGGCACCACGCGGGTAAAACCGCGAGGATCCGCTAGTGTTTTATACTAAGAAAATCCAGGTAATATTTTCTCGATTTTTAGGCAATATAAGCTTTTTAGCAAATACTAGTTTATACTATTGAATCCAAACTTATAAGCTTTTATGTTTGATTTTATTAACAGGTATTTTTAATATAAGATTGATAAGCGAAACATAAAAACTTTACAGTGCGCAGTGACATCCATCATCAGCCTGGGACGTCTACTGCTGGGCATAGGCCTCTCCTAGCTCACGCCTATTGTGGCGTTCATAGGAGGCTATTAGCCTACTGCTACCACGCTGGCGTCTGGCTTGTTTCAAGTTTTCCTTCTCTCGCACAGGTTTACAATGCGTCGAGCCTCTTAGTCGACTCTTACGACATCCCAGGGATGGAAGGGAGTGGTGACACTTGTATTGTTAGGGCGTCACCACACGGCACAGTGACATAAAGTATTATAATAATTTATTACCTTATTTACTTCGTACGTATACACATATCCATTTTTTTATTCTGACAGTTCTCAAATGAGTTTATACCACGTACCGCGTCATAAATACATAATCTCCTTGTAAACGCAAAAAGTCTAAACTCCGAGCCGTGAGACTGGACGAAAGCGCGCGAAAAAATTTGATACATAGCTCTATTTGTACGGGACTTAGTGGTTATTTGTTGTTCGCATTTGAATATCGCAGAAATTTCCAGGGATGTAACCAGGGCTTTAAATTTTTTTTAAAGAAACGAATAAAAAATATTTGATTTGAAGACATGCTTCATAACCTGAACCATTTCAAAAGTCGGTATACTTTAATGAACGGGCCCTATAGCGTAGTGGTACTGATCATGTCTGCTGAGCCAGGACCTGTGACGTTCACACCCCACCTGAGAACCATTATGTGATAAACTTTTGAGTTTGTTTCGTGTCTGGGTCATAAACTCATAAATATCCAAAATTCATAAATGTATATAGGATTCCTATCCTAGTACTCCTGTACTAGCGGCTACTAGCTAGCTACTAGCGGCCGCCTGCGGTTTTACCCGAGTGGTTTCTGTTCCCGTAAGAATATCAAAATATCCTTTCTTAGTGCTCACTTCCATCGTTAAAGGATCCTGTACACAAAATTTCAACTTGATCAGTTGAGCCGTTTGGGCTGTGCGTTGTCTGGCAGTCAGTCACGGAGTTGTGTTATTAGTATAGATTTGTAATTTAATCAAATGTTTTAACCTATTTATCTTAGACTCTGATCTAAGTTTGTGATGTCCTCTGATGTTTACCTAATTAATGCATAAATATATGAGCTATCTACTTAATAATAGGGCTTAAAAACATAAGATAGGTGTGTTAAGACAATAATATGTGATATCAAAAGGAAAACCTGAAAAATACATATTCAGATGAAGCGTAATGAGCGAAACTTTAGATCAAGATCTCTGGAATGGCTAAATGGGTGGAAACTCGCGGCTGTCAGTTGAGAACAAGGTCATGATATATTAAGCCATACTAAAACCAATATAGACCTATGGTATAGATACAGCTGTGGGGTTCTGCAAAGATTCCAAAAAAGTGTGCTAAAGACAATAGTCAATGCCTCATGGCTTACACGAACGGCTGAAGTTCATGATTATCTGAATATCCTAACAGTTAAAGAGCTGATTGCTAATAGCATAAGTTCGTATAAAAAGCGAATCAGTAATCATCAGAACCAACTGGCCCGGAGTCTTATCGAACCATTGGAGACAAGACGTCTGAAGAGACTGCATACTTAAGAAAACACATAACAATACTAGTTAGAAAACATGAAGGCAGCTTGACATTGGAATAGCATGCCTATACGCCACTAATATATGAAATATTAATATCGATATGTCCTACATTTAACGATACACGCGCAGATATAATAACACTCTTTCACACGCACGCACAGAGATGAATACACACATTCACACGTACACATACACGCACAAACATTCTCATTCAAACATACCTATGTAAAACCACACACACAATCGCACATCTGCACTATTGTTTATACATTTTTATGTATATGACATCCAGGTGTCAATAAACTAAAAGCGGTCTAGTTGAAAACCAGCGTCAGTGTAATACTGACACAATGCTGAACTAGGTCCCTTTTAGTGCAGCCGTGGGACAATTTATTCAATACTGTAACTTAAAATTAAGTAAATTTTTTTTTGTTAAGTATCTTTTTTATTGTATTAATATCACTTGTATGTCCTTCGCCTGTACTAAATAAATGTTGTGATTATGATTATGATTATGATTATAATAAGACCACAACAACTGCTTATGGTTCAAGGACCGATCGCATGTTAGAAAAAACAAATATGAAAAAAAAAGTGAAATCAGATTAATGTGCTGCTTTACAGCTCAAAAGGAACGGAAAGAAAAGAAAGAAAAAAAACGTGAATACGAGTAATTCATTAATTTTATAAAGGTTTAGTTACAAAAACTGAATACTTTTATGTGATAAATATTAAACAAGAATATACTAGAAACGAGAACTGCTTTTTTCTAGTATATTTTCTTGTTTAATATTTATGACATAAAAATAGCATAGTACAATGCAAAATTAAAAAGTTATAAGTACTTTTCTCTTTGTTATCTAATCCGCACCTGTCTCGGATGCCACGTCACAGTTCTCGGGAATAATTCACGAATGAGTGGGGATATTCCAAGTGCTTTATTTCACAAAAATGCTTTTCAGCGAACTGGGGACATTAATTCTGGGATTACGCGCGTTTCTCGATTAGAACCCAAAGAGGCTTTAATTAAAAATGATGTTTGACGTTATTCTTTTTTTTTTTACTAATGGCCAGTAACATTTCTGTTTGAGTTTACAATTTTTCAGTCCTATTAGTGCTATTATATTGCATATGGCGGACTTATTGTAAGCTTGACCAATTTGACCTTTATTACCAAGACTGTTAAGTTGATGTTTCGGGTAATGGGAGAGTGTGTATTCCCGTCTGAGGATAACTTATGAGTAGAGTTGATTTTTTCTAGTATTTTTTATTAAAAATTATCATAATAAAAGCGTAAACGAGTGTAATGTTTATTAGTGTAATAAAAAAAATGAATCGGAACTGAAACACTGATTTAGTTCATTTATTTACCCAGTGAAGCTGATTAATTATTCATCACAACTTTTTCTTACTGGAATCTAAATTTTTGCCATTTGCAAGGCAAAAATTTAGATTCCAGTAAGAAAAAGTAAATCGATTTTAAAATACATTGTCAACATTTTTTATATTCAAAGTTAAATGACGTTACACGACGTTTAATGAAGTAACTTAATTTCAACGGAACCTACATTAAAATTAACAAAACCTTTTAAAATCATCACCCCCCAATTACACATCCACTCACTTCTTCGCAAAGACAATAGAATTTCAAAACTTTTCGAAAACTCCTTTCCGTTTCGGGACACGTTCAAAATTACCTGAATAATCAACCCCTGTGGATATGCGCCCAAATCTGAGTTTGACTGATTTAATCAGGAGGCTGCCAGTGACATCTAAGTTCCACCTCTGCCGGAGTAATTACATTTGGCAACGCGTTTAAGTATGGCCGGAGAGCGCGCTAAAGTCACGACTAATTTTCGACGCTGAAAAGAACGGCTGTTTAAATAAGAATTTAAAATTGGATTTCGAACGGCGGGGTTTGGCAGCAGTTGTATTTGGAACAGTGTGTTATCTGTAGCGAAGTGTAGTGATTTTTTTCCATTTTTTTAAAATGAGATTTGATAATTGGTGACGTATTAGATTTTAATGCTACAACATAGCCGAAACGTCAAGCTGTAGTACATAGTTGTACTACATAGCAAATGTCGCGTTTTAGTCCCGTTGTTTTAATATATAATTATAATGGAACGCGAAAGTTTAAAATCTTATATTATTCTGTTTATTGGTATAAGCATCATGTATAAAGATTTCTATAATAAAACCAATAAATAAAGTAAACTTGATAAGAACTTTGAAAAAATGCCTTTGATTAAAATAGGTCTGATGTCTAATTACCTACAGTAACGTATATCTTAAGTTTTGGCGCACATTGTTCATTGAAATATAACAAGTTTTCCGGATTTTTGCGCGCTATATTTCAAGAACAAAGATCTATGATCTAATTGTCCGTATTTTTTGTGGTGTGATTTTCCCGACGTTTCGACACCTTTTCAGCTTTACTTACAGTAAACCTTTTTAGACGACTACATAAATAATTTGATTAGATTCTGAGATCGAACACAAGAGAAGTAGTTTTTTTATATATATATATATATATTAGGTGCATCTGCGTGAATGTTTTCAGTTATCCTTATCGAGCAATTGGTGGAGTCCAGGGATGTGTGGCCGGCCTTGAGTTTGGTCTCGATGAGTTTCCTGGACACAGAGGATGTCACAATGGGTAGTGCGGCTGAGTTAAGAGAGGGTCTCAGACTTAACCTGAGAAAAACCCTCGATGTTGATCGAAACCACTCGCAAGGCCGGCTCTAATGTTGGACTGGTGGGTATGTTTGCTATCGTGGGGAAAGGATTTGCCAGTTAAAGGGATTAGCTAAGCTGTTACCAGGGTGCGCTCGATGTACAGAGGCTAGAGGTACATCTGCGGGGAGGCTCCTTTCGTGCACCCCAGTTACCCTTATGGTCATCAGTCATTTGAATGATAAGAATAATAAAGAGGTTTCAACTAATCCAAGTTACTCTACCTTTGTTAAGTATATCTTTCACTATGGCGAAGAGATGGTCTGAAATTTTTTACCGAATGAATATTAATTTGTTGACTTGCGAGATGTGATCGGTGCAAGTTTTCTCTGTAAATACTGAAACAAAATGTTGAATTTAAAAGATCAATTTCTTATTGAAATATTATTACTGTATATTGAATAGATAATGTTCGAAAAACGGTTTAAAAAGTTAATTGCCAATTCTATTTATAAGTACTTACCTAAATATTATGTTATATCTAGGCATATATCAGCAATATAATATAGGCGCTAGAGGCATGTGTAACATGGTGCCACACAGGCTAATTAATATTTTTTATTAGCATAGTACTATTAGTTACAAGTCTAATAAAAATTAATAAAGATCCTAAGCATTTCTGGTCTTTCGTCAAGTCAAAGGGCCAGTCAAATAACATTCCATCTAAAATGATTTATAACAACAATACTCTCTCGACTGGAGAGGAAATTTGTGAAGCATTCAATTCTTACTTTCAATCAGTTTTTGTACACGCAACAAATAATAGTGAAATAGATTTTTGCTATGATTCTACCGCTAATAATGCACCGATTGACCTTGGACAAATGTCGTTAGATGAAGACACAGTTCTCAAAAGCCTAAAGCATGTTAATATTCACAAAGGCGCCGGTTCTGACGGTATACACCCTGTCTTTATATCTTTTTGTGCAACACAATTATTAAAGCCTATTTTTATTATTTTTAAAGCATCTTTAACATCTGGAGTTTTTCCTAGCGCATGGAAGAGAGCAATTATCACTCCAATATCTAAAGGTAAAGAAAAGAACAATATAACGCAATATCGCCCTATTTCAAAGTTATGCGTCTTCGGAAAATTATTTGAGAAAATGATAACTGCCAGCTCTCACAGATTATTCGACATCACATTTCCGAGACTCGGCATGGATTTATGAGAGGGCGCAGCGTCGATACTAATATGGTTGCTTTCACTGATTTTGTATTAAAGGCTATGGATGAAGATAAACAAGTGGATACCGTGTACACTGACTTCTCCAAAGCATTTGACAAGATTTCCCATAATCTGCTAATAAACAAGCTTTGGAGGCTAGGTGTGCATGGCAATTTACTGAGATGGTTCGAGTCTTATATAAGAAACCGTAGCCAGGCAGTCTGTTTAAAAGGATACTCTTCTTCATTCTTACCCATAGCATCTGGAGTTCCACAGGGCTCACATCTCGGACCAGTATTGTTTTGCATATATATAAATGATATAGGTAACGCTCTGCGCAACTGCAATTACCTTCAATATGCAGACGACACGAAATTCTTTAGAGTTATAAGTAACACAGATGACTGCCACAGCTTACAGTCCGATTTAGACTCACTAACTGAGTACTGCGATAAAAATCAATTATTCCTGAACATTGATAAATGTCACGTTATTACATATACAAGAAAAGCGTTGCCCATTATGTTCCAATATAAAATTAATAACACATCTCTGAACAGAGTAGATAGTACTCGTGACTTGGGGATAATGATGGATAGTAAACTCTCTTTTAAACAACATTTTGAGTCAATTGTTCAAAAATCATTTCGTAACTTAGGTTTCATTAATCGCATCTCCCAGCCCTTTCAAAGGGCTCGTACGTTCAAAATACTTTATTTTAGTTTTGTACGTTCGATTCTGGAGTTTGGTTGTGTCGTTTGGAATCCTTTTTATAAAACAGATATTGAACGAATAGAAAAAGTACAAAGAAAATTTGTAAAAATTCTAAATTATCGGATTAATAGGCCCAATGATTCTTATCTTGAATCATTAAATCAACACGAACTGGGATCCTTGGAAAATCGTCGAAAGCAGTTTGACTTGCTTTTTCTATTTAAGTTGTTAAATTGTCACATAAATTCTCCTAATCTTCTAGCAAAGATAAATTTTATTACCAAGGCTCGATTACCCGCTCGTTCCTCACGTTCTTTAAACATATTTGTACCACCTCGTTTTCGTAAAAACTATACCCGCAACAGTTACTTTACTCGCTGTATCCGCATGTACAATACCGAATTCACAAACTTAGACTTATTTAACAACAATGTAAAAAAACTAAAGACACAAATTTTCGAAATGCTCAAATCAGATTAATAATTTTCAAATATTAAAGAAAAAAAAACTGTTATTTCCCAAATTGAACTTTTAAAAATATTGATTTATTATAATACCTTTTTAGATTTCGTTATTTTAAGTCATGCGTTTGAACACGCTGCTATAGTAGTTATTTTTTGTTATTATGTAGACCTACTTATAGTTTATATGCATGCATCAAGCCTGTGCTTATGTATTTTGTGTACCTACCTCCTATATAGAAATCACTCGAGCTGACTATGTCACAGAAGGCTTGTTTATATTATATAACATTTAGTAGTACTCCTGGGCACTCGTTGTCTTCTTTTGTATTATGTGCTTTTAATTATAATTTCTTTGTAATGACTGTTTGTGCCAGAATAAATAAAATAAAATAAAAAAAATATTCGTAATCCAGGATTTAATACTAACACAGTAATAACTAACTGTTATGTGTTTTTCTTCAACAGTGCAATTGTGGTTCTCCTCTTGTCTTCGCGATCACCAGCAGGCCGTACGCGTCGACTGGCCATTGTCAGATTGGTGCGACCTGTAAGCTGATGTTCCGCAAGGCGGTATTCTCTCTCCTCCTCTCTTCTCAATTCAGTTTATCGATTCTCTCATTGTTTCTTTCACTTTCGTCTTCTTACCATTTATATGCAAAATTAATGCAATTTAAATGGTAAGAAGTAACCGCGATCTGGCGAAGATATTGTACAACTACGGCATATGGGTGAATGCACAAAAATGCCAAGCAGTTATTACCGGTAGCTCTTATTAATTGTTGCACGTAAAACTTTATAAAATTACTCCACTGTGTTATAATGGTGAGGTAAGAGGAAATAATAAATAAATAAATAGGCCCCTGGAAGAGAATAACGTCGCCTCCATTTGAATGTTCAAATTATGTATGATTCACATCGAACGGACGGAGTCGGCGAGCAGCGCAGCGCCATTTACAATTGCTGACCTAATCCAAACATCTGTAAAGAAGTTAAGTTCCATATTATATGCGCGAGAAGCGATCGGTTGCCGCGGCGTCCGCGCGCCTTCGGTCGGCTACGTTAATTGCATGCAAATATGGAACTTAACTTGTTTACAGATGTTTCAATTTCCTTCAGCAATTGTAAACTGCGCTGCGATGCACGCCGACTCCGTTTGTGCTAAGAAAACATTTGAAGACAGGGCGGTGTAATCAAATTAATGTCAAAAATGAAGGATGAAACCAGCATTTTTTTATTCGTTTTTTTTTATATAATAATTGATGTTTTTTTTTAAATATTAATTATATAATAAATCGAAGTTTAAAAAAGATAAAAGTATGTTTTATATGGTAGTTCATTGGATTTAACAATTTTACCATCGGAATACCAGAATCAGAAAAGCAGCCGCATCAAATAATAATTTAATACTTATAACTTTTCCGAGGCTTTTCCTTCGAATTACAAAGACACTTATATTTTTATTTTTTCCTCTTCTTTCGGGATTAGGACCTCACTCGCTATACTAGCGCCCTCTCGGGTCATCTTATGTCCAATTAGTATGGGGTTGTTTCTCCAAGGATTTATAGGAAGCGCCACTAAGCTCCTTAAGAACGCAAACAGTAAAGGGGAAGTATTTAAGTTGGTTGTAATAATGCCATAAAAGGATAGGTACTATTTCTAGTCACTCTCTTGTGTACTTTATCAATTATCAAAATTAGTTTACCCTTCTTTCGCCAAAGATGTTATATACTGTTAAATACGTTGGAAATATTACTCTTAAAAGCTGTAGTTTTATTTGTTTGTTTTTATAAAAAATATTCTCTATCTCCTTTCTTCATAAACCAAATTCCAATCCAATAGCCCACTAATCCCTATCCAGCAGATATAACACTTAATCTATAATATAAAATATTATAAAGATGAAATATTTGATTGTTTGTTTGTTTGTTTGCATTGAATATGCTCCGAAACTACTGAACGGATTTGGATGAAATTTGGTACACAGATAGTAGATAGCCTGGTTACGAACATAGAATACTTTTAACCCGATATTTTCTAAAAAACCGGGTAAAACCGCGCGCGGCCGCTAGTTTGACAAATAAAAACTAAGAAATCACAATCACAAATTTATAACTGAATACACTTATAACTTAACTACACGTGTTTCGCTCAAGTTTAATAGGTATTTTTAGTTTATACAGTTACATATGGATTTCCACCAGGTAACCGCTGAATTTATCAAACAGATAAGTAAATAAAAATGTCTCGTATAAACTCACAAGAGTAAATAAACCAAACACGAAACATAAAAGGGTATTAATTTGAAAAGTGACAAACGAACCGAAAGCCCGCCATTATCCGTCGATCAGTCAACGAAATGGCGGCGCAAACATCAAAATTATTATTATTTATAACAAACTCTAAAGAGTTACTTGCTCTAGAGAGTAAGAGCTAGATATTGCAGTAAATTAAGTTGTCACAAACTATTACATTATTAGAGTTTCCAAATAAAAGCTTTACGTGATACGCGTAATAAATAATAATAAGCCAAAAAAAAGTATAATATAATATATAAGTAATCTAATAAGATAAAATATATAAAACACTCGTTTAAACACACACGAGTAAATAAACCAAACATGAAACTTAAAAGCGTATTAATACCGAAAGCCCGCCATTATCCGACGATCAGTCAACGAGATGGCATGGCGGCGCAAACATCAAAATTAATTGGCTTTCAAAACGTCACTATATCGGGAATACCTTCCCGGTTCGAATGCCGGCTTTCCGATGTTGATTAAGTCTTTTTGTTTTGTCGCTCATCAAATGTAATAAAGACATGTCATGCGATTTTTTTAACCGCTGCGGTCTAGTGTTAACACCACCCATATTAGACCCGGAGGTCCCGGGTTCGATTCGTGCATTATTGTATTCGGTTTGTCTGGTGGTCGAACTTGTAGCACAGTCTATTTATCTTCCCTTCCCTACTTGTAGTAAATCCGCCTGGGTAGCAATCACCATCTTGTCCAAGTCTGACCCCATAACAACAATGTTTTCAACACTATTGTGTTCCGGCAGTTAGAGATAATTAACATATTTTATGATTTTTGCATTTTTCAATGCCATTTTTATACAAGATCAATTTTAAGCACAAAAATATTGGAAAAAATTAACTCGGCCATAAAAAAGTATTGGAGAATTTAGACGGTGGTCCGCAAGTCTCGGTAGCTCAGTGGTTAGAGCATTAGATCGGATTTCCAAAGGTCGTGGGTTTAAGTCCCATCTGAGAATTAACTTGTGGAAAAGTAGATTTTTCCAATATTTTTCTATTTTAAATTTATCATAACTATAAATAACATAATATCCAGCTTCGCAGTTAAGGAATCCTTGCTTCCACCATCAGCCTTATTATTACTTCAGAGGGCCTACCGCCATCTCCTAGCCTAAGATTGTTTCTATCTTACCATGCTATTCCGTACTACGACCCTCTTAAAATAAGCTTGTTTTTTGACGGAAGTTTTGTGACATCTTCCTCAATCATCGCCTTCGAAGTGTGAAGTGTGTCAAAACTTGACAACTACAATAAAAACAAAACACAAAAGAATAAAAAAATGGCCGCCTGTCATAGCGTTTTTTAGATTTACCGTACAATTTCCTTATACTACAAAATATATTTACTTGACATTACCAAAATTCGTGTTTTCATCGCGAGCAGGCCATTAATTAAGAAAGAAGAACAAAAAACGCTCTTATATGACATAATGGTTTCTAAAATATGATGGTAGACCGGTATGTTGAAGGGTAAACGTATCCTCTCTGCTCATAAAAATGTTTATTTTTACTTTGTTAGGCCCGAGATGGCGCAGTGGGTACACAAAGGTAAATCCTAGGGACGTGGGTTCAAACATTTAGTGATAAGCGTACTGGGGGCCTGCTGTCATCTTTAAGAATCCATCATGTAATAATAACGTTTTGTTTGTGTTTTGTTTTCAAGACTCTTCAAATTCGTACCATGACCTCGTCGAAAGTAAAGTTTTGTAATTCCGCCCATTGAGGTTGAAATATATCTATTGATACGAAATAATTAAAACTAAAACGTACGTATCTCCATGATACATCATAATGGCGTACTTAACTGGGCAGCTAGCAGCTTTTTTTTTTACAATCACACCAATTATCTAGCCTAAGTTAAGTTTCATTAAGAACTTGTGTTATGGATACTAGACAACGGATAAATATATTCATATGCTTTTTTTGTAAATACGTACTTAATATTCTTTATTAGAGGGTTGTATTAAGAAATAACATTAGTATGATTGAAAGAATACTGCACTAAGTCTGAAACAGTTTTGATAATGTCTGATGTTACCTAATGTTTTTCCAGTGTACAATTACAAATGTTTTTTTTTATAAAAGTATAAAAGTAATTAAAAAGTACCCAATACTGAAGCGATATGCAAATGATTGCGCACGTTGCATTACTGTCGAGTAGTTAGTTTCCGACCCAAACTGCATTTAGGTCAGGTTTCATTGAGGCTTTATTGATCTACCGCATCGATGAGTAAGCGAGATTCCTCGGCTTGCAGTTGGTGAACATTTCATTATATTTTTTAAAGCCTACTTTGTTTTGTCAACAATAGCCCTCCATGGATTAGTATTAAAATTCATTTGACATAGGTATTTATTTTGTTGACATCTACTACTGCGTAAAACTTTTTCTTATGAACAATGAGGAGACTATTAGCCTTTATCATACCTGATGTTAAGTATATAATATTGATAAGGCTAAAGTTGGAAGCCAGCCTCTCCCGGAATCCTCAATTACTGAGAAACTGGCTATCTTATCTATAACTGCTGGAACACAACAATGCTGAAAACATTGTGGTTATGGCGTCAGACATAAAGAAGATGGTGGTATAGCTACCACGGTAAATATAACGGTAAGACTTATAACAAGTCCTACCACCAACCAAAACTTATATGATCACAAAAGTCGCGAGTTAGTGCTATGCGTATGGTTTTATCTGTCAAAGGAACATGAGTCAAAAACGACCTATCATAAGTCAAAAGATACTAAATTTATAATTGTTGAAATTGAAATTTTTCTTTTAAAACAAACAGAAAAGGATGGACAAACTGCCTATAAAATGGTACACCTGCGATCCTGTAGCTACGCTACCCAGTGAAGCTACGCTGTTAAAGTGACAGTACCCAAAAAGGCGGCCATTACAGCACAATACTTCCCCTCAAAAAACAAGTGTTGTTTTCCACAACATATCGTCCATGAAGAGCATACGTCCCTAATGCCGACTCCCTTCATTTGGGGCATTGTGCTTGTCGGCTTACCCCACTCTCCCCTCCCCCCATAATGAGAGGAATTATGACTTTTTCTACCCGAATAATACTTCAGAAGGCCCTGAGCGGTTTCGAGTACAACTTATTTATGAGGATTAACAAGAGTCACTCGCTTATTGCGGTTTTTTGATATTGAAATTTTTCTCTTAGTAAGATTTAAGTGGACGCGAATTGCGTTGTAAAAAGTTTGTCGCGTAATTTGATTTTATTGTGTAGATGTTATTGGATTCTATCCTTTTAACGGAATGAGTTTGCGAAATGAAAAAAAATATCGATAAATTGCGTATCATTTTTTTTATTTGAGATTGAATTTCGTGGTTACATTTTATTCAGTTGAAATCTGTTATTGCCGATGTATTCAAATTTCGATATTGAAAAGTTGACTTTTACGAAAATCTTATTAAAATCAAAGTCAATACCTACTTTCACAGTGTTTAATGCAGTTACACAAAGTGTCTAAGTCACCTTAAAAATTAATGCTGATTTGCGTTGCAAATCATAATTATTACTTTCACTGAAATGCAATTAATAGGTTAGGGAAGAAGTTTTTTCGCATTTTTTAAGAAAATTCAAAACATTTTTTATATAGGTAGTTTATTTACATTGACATTTTGTTCGATAGCTTTCTGCCATCTTGTAGGTAGGGACATGATCCCATTGCTATAGAAATTTTGGGGCTTCTGATCAAAAAACTGCGACAAGTGGTTTTGGCAGTCCTCTCGTGATGTTAACCTGATACTGCCTAAATAATTCTGAAGCGACCGAAACAGGTGGAAATCTGAGTTTAAGTTTTGCTGAGTGGCTAAAAATGTGTGAGGTCCAGAGTTTTCATGATGAAAAACCACACCCCTTCTGTTGATTAATTCCGACCGCTTTCTCTCAACTTCTTGCTTTAATCTCATCAGTTGTTCGCAGTAGAGTTCACAATCGATGATGGTATTGCCTGGTCGTAACAGCTCATAATAAATAATGCCCTTCCAGTCCACCACACACACAGCATCACCTTTAGTTAACCCGGGTTTGGTCATAGTCTGTGAAGCCTGACCGGCCTTTAACCACGACCTTTTTCGCACGTTCTTAGCGTACGTGGTCCACTTTTCATCACCTCAAAAATGGTTTGGTTTCATAACGTCGTAATAAAGAATCACAAATAAGTACACGGTTCATTAGGTATCATTCAGTGAGCTCGTGAGGTACCCAAATATCGAGCTTTTTTGTGTACACGGGTTTTTCAAATGCACCAAAACTGTTTTGTGGTCAATTCCCAGTTCTTCAGCTACGTCGTAACTACTGATATGCCGATCTTGTTCCACTTTTTCAAAAATGGCATCCATTTTATCTGTAATAGGGTGACCAGAGCGACGTGCATCTTTGACATCAAAATTTCTGGATTGAAAATGCTTAAACCAAATTTGTGCTACACTCACAGAGGCTGGCGTTACATATTTACCTTTTTGGTGGTAAAATTTTAAAATATAAATCTAATCTTCATTAGATTCACTCATCTTGACAGTAAGAAAAACAAATGAAAATCACACATTTTCCTAATTTGAATTTGGAATTTATCTTCTTTAAAGTTTAAACTTTTAATGTTACCAAAACCAGCTAGATAAAAATAGTATAGCCAAAAAGATTTTATTACATGTTCATACATACTATATGCGAAAAGACTTTTGCACCTCACACGCTCTGAAAAGGAGGTTTTGTCAATCAGTTTAGGCGTAGAAAATCGCTTTTTGCGGCCTAGCGCGGCAAAGTACTTTTTTAATTTAATACCTAAAAATATGTCATAATGCGTTTATGTTTAAAGAATCTTTTACCGGAAGTTGACCGCGGAAACAACCATAAAATGTTCCTCGCTGTTGTGAGGTGAAAAATTGTGTGTTGCGCTCGGCAGAAAGTTTTTAGCGTCTTGTACCTTTGAAATCCACGCTTCGCTCAGGATTCAATCTTTGAACCACTCGCTACGCTCGTGGTTCTATCCTAGAATCCTTCACTTGCTCAGATTTCAATAGAGGTATCTCGCCGCTAAATAACCAACTTTCCAGCCTTGCATAGCAAATAACTATTTCCTCAACCTAATACGTTACACTACTCATCTTTGTTATAAAAATGACGTTAACATTTTGCACTTAAATGTTATTACAGCATTTTAAATATATTTTTTCAACAATAAACGTTCGAATATTGTATGATGTCATTAATTTAAAACAACTGTAAATAAAAGTTTATCTCAGTGTGTAATAGTAACCTACATTTAGTAATATAAAATATGTAATACCTGTAGCAATTAGCAAAAAATACTGTCACAGTTTTGACGAAGAACATATTTCTTCAACTATAGCGCTTATAACAACAACACAGGCAAAAATCCAAAAGAGGTAGTCGCTTCAATAAACTTTCACTTCACTATAGTAGTGTTGTGTACCCAGATTACAGTACAGTTGTGTACCCAGATTACATCCTTGTACCATTCCGATTAACACGCGGAAAGGGGAGCAAAAACCAACTGAGCATCGCACTACAAGTCGCAAACTGAGAACGCGCGCACTGGACCGGTTAATGAACAAATGTTTTCCCCAGTTTACAATCACCGGAGAATACACTCAGACGGTCATTTTTCATCATAAAATCCTTGAGCAAGCCCTGAGGGGAGTTTTTATTGTACACCCAACAACGGATGACAGCCGAAGTTTGGTTGCTCTTTATGGAGCTAGGCCTTTGAGTCGTAGCCGAGAAGTGGAAAGTGGTAAATGACATTTTTATTTCCTCCATTTCCGGACTAAATTTTCTAGGATCTTCAAGACGAAAAGGGATATTTTTCAAGCGGTTTGGAAATGTCTAAGGTTATCGAATAGTTATTTCTTGTTAATTTAAACTGACATGGGCAACATTATTCACTTTGATAAAACAAATATTTCAGATTCATATAACCAATGTACCTGTGTAATAATAACAACTTTTTACTAAATGAACCCATAGATTATAATTAAAGAAGCCAATATAGTCTACATCTACGCAAAAAGCGTAGACTACTACTAGATCTCATTGCACTCACGCGCAGCTTCCTGGCTGCTTGTTCGGATGACACCCACCGAGCCCGACCGCTAGCAGTCTCGGAAAAAGAATCCGGACATTGGCTCCACGCTCTTCCCTCCCACAACCTAGGTACCATCTTCGATCCCGCTACCCTTCGCATCTCCATTTGTTTACTTATGGGTGCTAAGCTGTGCGAACCTCATTACTGTCCGTGTGGCAAAGATGTGGACCAGTTCGGACGTCACTTGCGTCAAGAGCGCCGGTCGCGCCTATCGGCATGGTGCGATGAACGATCTAGTTATGCGTGCTCTCGGCACTGTTTCGATCTCATCATCTCTGGAATCTAGTGGTTATTCAGGGATGATGGTAAAAGACCCGATGGTGCGACGTTAGTGTCCTGTTGCTTGGCGCGTACCTTGGTATGGGATGCAACCTTAGGTCCATCCCATATACGTGGTACGTCCTCAAGAGCTGGAGCCGCGGCAGAGCAGGCTCAATTCCTCAAGCGCCGCAAATATGCATCGCTCTCAGTAAGCAACGAGTTTGCGGCGCTTGCAGTAAAGACAATGGGCCCTTGGTCATCTGACACAAAAAAGTATATGAAAAATATTTCCACAAGACTGTTCCACGCCTCAGGAGACCTGAGAGCTGGTGCCTATCTTGCCCAGCGGCTGAGTCTATGTATTTAGCGGGGCAACAGCGCCAGTGTTCTCGGTACTATGCCACGCGGCTGCGAGTTGGACGGCATTTTCTTGTTATAGTTAGTATATGGTAGAGTAGTATGTTTATATGTTTATGAAGGATTTGATTTACTGTTAAATAGTCTAATCATTGAGAGTTTATTTAAATTTGTGTTTTTTTTTAAACTACTAGATTAGCAAATTTATTTTAACAATTTAATGTTTGTGCAGGTCGTAGGTTGGTTATTAGATCAGTAGGTCACATTCATCTTATGATGCTGCTATAGAAACAGACCTATCAACGCAAATATCGACGACCTGTTTGGCGCAGGGGTACTACCCCACCTTCTGCGCCAGAGGTCCCGGGTTCGATCCCCGGACAAGACAAATATTTGTGTGCATGAACATGTGTATTTGTCTTGGTCTGGATGTTTAATATGTATATTATGTATGTATTTACAAAAAAAAGTATATAAGTATGTTTATCCGTTATCTAGTATACCATTTCGACATGGTTAAAGGAGCTTAAATATTTATAAAAATATATATATATATAAATATCTAAGCTCCTATTACCATGTCGAAATCAAATAAATGAACGTGGTGATGTCGTCCGATATAAAATTTGTTTTTCTGCTTTATTTATTAAGGATTTGTAATTGAACCGTTACTCCAGCAAGTTAATTGAAATTTTCTAAAATTAACTTACCCATTTCTGGTTCACGTCACCCGACCCTAAGTCTAGGGGCAGCCATTTTATTTAAAGAAGCGGGCGAAGTTCGGAAGCGAGCGCGGCCGCGCGTAAACATTTACTTGAAAGGTTTATTGATGTTGGTCACCGTTCGGTTTTGCCCACCCGCCCCAAATTTCGTTAGGAGCGAATTTACAACGTGGCGACGCAAACATACGACTTAGCGAGCTGCTGTTTTACGAGCTAATCTCATAACGTGTCCTGTGCGAAGAAAAAAGGTTGAATGTGTAGTTGTGAAGGTAATTTTACTGTCTAAATTAGTTTGAAGGATTGACGAGCTTGATGGAGTAGTAACGTAGTACTTACTTACCTACTGAGATAGGAGTTCGACTTTCGATCACAACGGGAACAAGCATTCAAGTGTTGAATATAGTCTTTGCGACCGTCTGTTATAGACTGATAGTAATAATATAACTTTTTAAAATTTACACTTATTTTTTAATTATTTTTTTAGTAATGACGAGTATAACATGGACAGCATTGTACAGTCGGGTTGAGATTCTTTAGGGACCTTTATTTAAAAAAAGTAATAGATATATTGAAAACGTTTATATCACAAATAATAGAACATTAATAGGCGTTTCATCTTATCTATATATATAATAAAACTGTAAAATTATAATTTCTCTACATTGAATATATTTAAGAAAAACCAATTGGGGACGACGTAAAAACAGTAACAGAATACGTTAGGACGATTTTTAAACTTTTTGTCTGTCTGTTTGTCTGTTTGTATGTACACGCTAATCTCCAAAAGTACTGAACGGATTTGAATATTTTTTATTGTGATATGTAGTGAATGGGTCAGGTCATAAAATAGGCTATTTATTTTTTTTAAAGCTGTAAAACCTGATGAAGGAGACTAAGAGATCAGCTTAATTAAGAGAGTTATGGAAATGTCACAAAAGCGAAAGTTGATAAGCGTGATGAGCATTTTCTGTTGAAATATTAAAATCCAGAATATTTGAACCCAATTTAGGACAATGGAAATGCCAGAAAAGTAATAGACCAGCCACTAATAGAGATATGGAAATAACCCCTTAGCAAAAGTTGTTAAGCGTGATGAGCATTTTCTGTTGGCATAAAAAAATCAAGAATATTTGAACCTCATGTAGAAAAATGGAAATGGCAGAAAGTAATAGACCAGCTAATCCATTAGAGATATGGAAATGACTCCTTAGCAAAAGTTGTTTAACGTGATGGGTATTTTCTGTTGAAATAAGAATCAAGGGTATTATAATCCAATGTAGGAGATTGGAAATGGCGCCTAGCCTAGCAAATTATTGCACCTGTTGCTCCATATTATTCGAGGAACGACTTCTTTTAAAGATTTGAAACTTGAAGAGTTGATGCTATAGAGCTTCCTGCGTTTCAAGCTACCTGTAAGCACTTCATCTTCATGACGATGATCAACACTGGGACAAGACTTTCGAGGAGGCCTGAGTCAGTGACAGCCTCCGCTGCCTTCAACATTTGTTCGCAATTATGTAAGTGTTTTGTGGTCTTTTGGATACTTTAGTACTGTGGAAAAAATACAAAACATTCCTCTATGAAGACTTTGAGATAACAGACCCATGAGTAACGTCACATCCCTCTTCTCAGGAGATTTTAGACAGACCCTTCCTATTATAAGTCGGGGGAAAAGAGCCAATGAGATTAACACCTCATTTAAAAAAATTAAGGTCATATACCATAAGGCCTCAGATACATAAGTTGGGATTGACAACCAATATGAAAGTGCAGCTTGGCGGTCATTCACATGCCAATAATTTTCACCATATTATCAAAAATTTGAGAAGAACTCCTCCCTGTAGATCATGGTCAGGTAAGTCTTCCCCGAATACTGAGAAAAGTCGTTGCCTCAGAAGAGGAATCTATACAATCATAATCACAATCACAACATTTATTTAGTACAGGCGAAGGACATACAAGTGATATTAACATAGTACAATAAAAAAGATACTTAACAAAAAAAATATACTTAATTTTAAGTTACAGTATTGAATAAATTGTCCCACGGCTGCACTAAAAGGGACCTAGTTCAGCATTGTGTCAGTATTACACTGACGCTGGTTTTCAACTAGACCGCTTTTAGTTTATTGACACCTGGATGTCATATACATAAAAATGTATAAACAATAGTGCAGATGTGCGATTGTGTGTGTGGTTTTACATAGGTATGTTTAATATACCTATTCAATCAATATTCAATGACCTCAAGTGTATCTCAAGTTAGGAAAACTCTTGGTTATGTGAACGCGCCATATTAACACTTAAAAATTACCAAGCAAATGCAATAAATGAAAAATAAATAAATAGCGGAAATTGATGCGGATGAAGTAGTTTACACTTGCTTTAACAATGTAATTGATCAGGACGACGACGCCACAAATTACGCCAATTGAATATAAAAATTCACTTCCAGCGAGTGGTTTCCCTGCTCACAAGATCAATCTTAAAGTCGGTGTTCCGATAATGCTTTTGCGAAATTTTACTAAGCCAAAATTATGCAACCGGACCCGACTTGAAGTAAGTACTTTCCAAAGAAATATTATCGAATCTGTGATCCTGACTGGGTGTCCTGCCGGTGAAACTGAGTTTATACCGCGTATACCGCTAATCCCTCACAATTTTCCGTTCGAATTTAAGCGCACACAGTTCCCTGGGTGACCCCCGTGCTTTACAGTGACTATAAATATGCAGCAGTTACAAACCCTGAAATCCGCTGGTGTCGCACTAAGGTCCGATTATTTTGCCCACGGCCAGCTCTATGTCGCTTTTTCGCGGATCAGTAGAGCTGCGGGTCTATTCATATTGGCTCAAAACGGAAAAACCACCAATAGAAATAATCTCTAAGCACCTTACAGCTACATTAGTAAAATACATTTCTTTTGGCACACGGTATTTAATAACCATTTTTTTGTACTATCCGACCAGAACAATAAGGCGCATGACAGCTAAGAAAAAATTACAAAAACTAAGTAAAAAGCCAATATTTTAAGAAACGGTAATCAATCAGTTAATCACTGTAGCTTTATTAAAATCAGATAATAGGGGAATTGCGGTGATAAAAGTGGGCTTTAGGTGTCAAAAGTGCAAAACCGCATTCCTGACATGCGCCTAATTGTCTCGGTCGGATAGTAAGTACCACGATTTAATGGTTGATCGTACATTTGACGATTTGACGGTACATTTGGAAAAAATGTAAGTCCTACATAAGAGTCCACGCGTACGAAGTCGCGGGCACCAGCTAGTTTGAATAATAAATTATTTCTTCAACATAAGTACTTTCCGAGAAAACGATTCCCAAAAAAACTCTACTCTCTACTGCTCAACCGGGAAGTTCCCCGATTGTGCCACAAACATTTTATAAAATATCATCATCAATATATACAAAATGTAACAAAAAAAAATCATTGCTTTTTAAAAACCCACAACGGTGAAAACGTAATTGAAATAATGATAAAATAATTTAAAAACCACACGACTTATAGTACATTACTACAGCGGCCAGCAAATGAGGCATTGATGGACGAACGTGTAAATAAGTCAAACATGTGTAAGTCCATCAATGCCTAGTTGTGGCTTGTTAGTACTTTTCTCTAATAATGCGCGGAAATTAAAACTTCTTTTCGAAATCAGAATGAAAATTGTAAAAAAATGAGACTAAAAATGATTTTTTTTATGAACGACGGGGAGACTTTTAGCCTTCATCATACCTGATGTTAAGTATTGCTAAGGCTGAAGATCGAAGCGAGCCTGTCCCGGAATCCTCAATCACTGAGGAACTGGCTATCTTATCTCTAACTGCCGGAATACAACAATGCTGAAAACATTGTTGTTATAGCGTCAGACTTAGATAAGATGGTGGTAGCTAGCCAGGCGGACTTACAAAGAGTCCTTCCAAACCAAACCGAATACAATCTGTACCCCCGCTGGGAATCGAACCCGGGATCCCTGGGTCCGATACCGGTGGTTGTACCACACGACCACAGAGGCTGTTAAAATTTCATTTGTTGTTTTTTTTCTAAAACCTCTTTCTATTTGCAAGCCAGTTCGAAATTTAAATAAAACCTTTGATAAATTACCTCCTTGGGTGCCATATTTCGGAGTAAAAGATAGTTTCATTTTTAAATAACTCGACAGATATGAGTTTACTCGTTCTATGTCATTTAAATTTGGTCGCTAAACACGACAGATATGGATTTCATACAACTTTTGCCGGCCGCTGCTCGCATGTATGTGGCCAGTACAGCAATATCGATTTATCTCGAAGAGGTTATAGCCTAGCAAAGAATAATCGGGAGCAAACTGTTTTTCACCCACACGCATAATAGCAAGAACATATAAAAACAAATACTAACTTTGACTTAAACAGTCTACTTTTTATGTTAAGTATACAATACTCGCATTTTGTTCGTACAAGTTTAACACGCAATATGAGTATGTAGATTTTTCTTTTGCGTTTCTCAGTTTAACCTAGTAAATACGGTACATTAATTGTAACAAATGTATATGTACTTAAATAATGTTTCACAATAAGCAATGCGTGTTTGTTTATATTGAGTAATTATAAGTTTGTGTTGAGACAATGAGTTAGCGGTGTACAGAAAAACCTAATAAGGATTGTGAAACTCCGTTTTTGTTTTAATTCAATTCAATTCATTTATTTGTCAAATCACAGGTAATTTATGGTGTTACAAAATAATATATGTACCACTGTAATTGGCCTTTGCGGCATACAAATTTATACATGTAGTTGATTTTATTATTTCTAACTAGTACTTTAGATTAACTAATGAAAAAAAATGTAAATAGAAAAATATAGGAAAAAATTTACTCGGCCACAAGTGAATTCTCTGATGGGAATCGAACCCAGGACCTTTGGAAATCCGGTCCAATGATTCCCATCTGAGAATTCACATGTGGCCGAGTAAATTTTTTCCAATATTTTTCTATTTAAAAAATTTATGATTTTTAAAAATCATAAATTTAGATTAACTAGCTTGTTAATAAATATTAAACAAGAAAATATACTAGAAAAAAGCAACTAGTCTCATGTCGCCCTGACGCTGTCACCCGACAGCCGGCTGTGACGCCCGTCAGGGCGATATGAGACTAGTTGCTTTTTTCTAGTATATTTTCTTGTTTAATATTTATCACACAAAAATAGCATTGCAAAAACCAAAATTAAAAATGTATAGTTTGTTAATAGTTTTTGATAATAAATAAAATAAAAAAAACATCCTCTCACTCAAATCGCATTTACTGTCTCCGTACCGTCGTCGTAAAAAAGAAAACACAAGTTACTTTATCTTCAGTTTACGCTTTTACTTTTGATTAAATAATTAAAAAAATTAAAATATTACCACAGTTAAAAAAAATTCCGTTAAAACGTAATTGAAAAAGGGTAAAATAATTTAAAAACCTCCGACTTAATTATCCGCCGGGGGCTGCCATTTAATAAACTAGTTTCGCAGTTTTATAGTAACGTGAATTAAATTGGAGAAATTTTATTGCAATTCTTATTTATATTTATGTTAAAATTTAAAATAGTGATGGCAGCCGCCGACGGATAATTAAGTCGGGGGTTTTTAAATTATTTTATCCTTTTTCAGTTACGTTTTAACCGTCGTGGGTTTTTTCAATAAAAATATTTTGTTTTTTGTTTCAAACTTTTTAGAGATATTATGTTCATTGTACTAACATAAAACCGCATTGAAATCGGACTAGTAGTTTTGGTTCAAACAAATGTTTACTGCAGCGCCCCCTGGTTAGTTGTTACCACAACATCTATCTAACAACATGCCCAAATCAAACCACCGACATCTAAGAACGTGCACCAATGAAACCCAACCT
This sequence comes from Chrysoteuchia culmella, assembly GCA_910589605.1. Taxonomy (NCBI): domain Eukaryota; kingdom Metazoa; phylum Arthropoda; class Insecta; order Lepidoptera; family Crambidae; genus Chrysoteuchia; species Chrysoteuchia culmella. Next base: position 19,707,842 of record OU342653.1, read on the forward strand.
ATCACTGAAAACCGCATCAACGTAGATTTGGAGATAAATGGCAACATTGATTTGCACAAACAAACAACCTCTCATCCCAAAGGCATATACCATATACGTTCGGTCGCCGTCACAAGTAAAAACATTTTTTTTATGAATAATTAAAGCCTAAATTCTGAGTCGAAATGGTTCTTTAAAAACGAAACACAAAACACGCATCCCTCCCTTTCAAAGAGTGACACAAAGGGCTTTTTTTCATGTCTACTGCACTCCTTGCGACCGTTAAACTAAAAACAGTTTAAAAACGGACTGATATACAAAGTTCCTTTGCCAATTCTCGATTTGAAAAAGTGACGAATATACCGGCGAACTGAAACAAACATGTTCATAAACATGAGTTCTCTTTGCAATTAGCGTAACTTCATCAAACATAGAAATTTTTCAAACTAACTGAATTGGGTATCGGTCTGCGAAGCTTGGTATTTTTCAGTAAGGACAAATTCCTCTCATTTTATTTAGTTCCGATGGAGAAACTATGGCTTTAAAAATAAAATCAGTGTTAGTTTTAAAATCAGAACTTTTCAAGTCTCGTTAAAAAAAAAGATAAAGTGGTCAAAGTACCGTAGTACCACCCATTAATAGGGTGAAGGCTGAAAATCGATGTTTGGTTCATCCCACGAGCGAAAATACTACATCGAGCCTAGACCCTGTTTTGCTGCTGCACTAGAGGCATCCGCACTATGTCTAACTTAGAACAATATGTCACGTAAATTTTAAGATGTCTACCTAAATACCAAATGTACCTATGTGTGTTGCAACAAAATAATCAATTTTCTATTCTATTTAGTACGAGTATCTATCTATGCAATCAATACCTTAGTTAAAGATCAATCGTGGACATGAGCGAAAGTAGAATAATGCCGTTTGTGTCTGTCTTTACGTGACCATTCTGAAGGAAGGACGTAAAACAAAAACTGTTTCAAATTAAATCAAAATAATGGGCCACGCGCAGTATAGGGTTCCGTAGTTAGCCATATCAATAGTTTTAAATGGTATATTATACTTATATTAATTATTCTGTTTGACCATACTAACTAATATATCTCTATCTATTCAGTGGAATTCGTACCTATGATAACTTTTTAAATTAATAAACCTAAGTTAATATTTCAATGACAGAGTTCTAAATCGAAAAGTGGTCTTCATAAACCTATAATATTTTTAAAGACCTATCCAATGACACCCCACACTATGGGATAAATGAGAAAAATAAATAAATCCCAAGTTACATTTAGAGGAGATGCACTTAAAAAAAGTGTTTTTCTAGATTTTATTCTAGCACTTTGGCGTGACTAATATACACATTCTTGCCAATTGCAGCTTTCTAGAAGGAGGTTTCTGAGCTAAGCGATGGACAGACAGACCGACATTCGGACATGGCGTAACAATAAGGGTTCCTTGTTGGTTTTACTACGGAACCTTAAATCGGAATCCTTTGCCGATTCTAGTGAAAAAGTAATGTGTCTATCGGCGAACTTCAATAAACAGTTCCGTCCATACTTGTGGACATGAATCCTCTATGTATGCAAATATTGCATCCCGCGGGTATGCTTAGCTGACGCAATGAATGCAAATGATCCAAGCTCTGTCTCAGAGGAAATCCTGAGACCGAATGCTGGGAACTATCGTGAATGAGTTAATGCGAACTTGATATTGTTACGTGGTTGTTTTACAACATGTAAAGTTGTATTGGAGATGAGAATATGACTTACCTATTCGGCATGTTGACTTGGTATTTGATTTGCAATAAGTTTTTAATTTGTTACTTTTTTATTAGGTAACTGGGCTAAACAATAGGTCTACTCTCTAAGCACGAAACCCGTAGATTCGGCCTAAGTTACGGACGTTTCCTACTCCGTATCACCTACGAACAGCTTATTAGTTCGGAGACCCGAGCTAAGAATGAATGAGAATACCTTTTGACAATGTCCCTACTCCCAATGTGTTTGTGCCGTTTGTTCAAAACTAGTACATCCGAAATTAATAGAGAGTAGGCTCCATCCGTAGTTTCGAGAAAGTTAAGGACGGAGGCCCGTATCTTAGTTGACGGGCTTAGAGAGTAGGCCTCCAGATTCAAAACAACGTTTCGTGCCTTAAAACTTGAAACAAATGACTGAAATGCAATGGCAGTTGGTGAAATAGCCCTACATATTTGGTATTTTTACGTATTTTTACCCTAGTTGAACCGCTTTTACAAATTATTAATAAAATAGAGAAAGAAACACATTTGTAATTTTAAACATAATACCTTGTAAAGGGATTTTACCATACCAATCGATCGATCATTCGGAAATGGATTTGTAGAACTTGATGACTAATCCCCCCGTTCCTATAACTTATGAATGGTTTAGGATTTTGTAATTTTTGCATTTTTCAATGCTATTTTTATACTTATGGTAAATTTTAAATAGAAAAATATTGGAAAAAATTAACTCGGCCACAAGTGAATTCTAAGACGGGAATCGAACCCGCGACCTTTGGAAATCCGGTCCAATGCTCTAACCGCTGAGCTACTGAGACTTGCGAACCACCGTCGAAATTCTCCAATACTTTTTATATTTTTAATACGCTGTAGGCCAGCGTTGTCACATCAATGCTAGGAAATATCCTTGCATTCGAAAGAAACATCTTTTCAGGTGTTTAACGATCGATTAAGATGCAACTGCCAATAATTTAGGATTTTGTAATTTTTGCATTTTTCAATGCTATTTTTATACTTATGGTAAATTTTAAATAGAAAAATATTGGAAAAAATTAACTCGGCCACAAGTGAATTCTCAGACGGGAATCGAACCCGCGACCTTTGGAAATCCGGTCCAATGCTCTAACCGCTGAGCTACCGAGACTTGCGAACCACCGTCGAAATTCTCCAATACTTTTTATATTTTTAATACGCTGTAGGCCAGCGTTGTCACATCAATGCTAGGAAATATCCTTGCATTCGAAAGAAACATCTTTTCAGGTGTTTAACGATCGATTAAGATGCAACTGCCAATAATTTAGGATTTTTTAATATTTTGCATTTTTCAATGCTATTTTTATACTTATGGTAAATTTTAAATAGAAAAATATTGGAAAAAATTAACTCGGCCACAAGTGAATTCTCAGACGGGAATCGAACCCGCGACCTTTGGAAATCCGGTCCAATGCTCTAACCGCTGAGCTACCGAGACTTGCGAACCACCGTCGAAATTCTCCAATACTTTTTATATTTTTAATACGCTGTAGGCCAGCGTTGTCACATCAATGCTAGGAAATATCCTTGCATTCGAAAGAAACATCTTTTCAGGTGTTTAACGATCGATTAAGATGCAACTGCCAATAATTTAGGGTTTTGTAATTTTTGCATTTTTCAATGCTATTTTTATACTTATGGTAAATTTTAATATAATAAAATATAAAAAGTTAAACAGTTAAACTTTGACATTTCTTCTATGGAAAATATGACAAAATATAACTGTCCGAAGCTTAAACAATAAGTTATAGGAACCCGGTATTAGACGTTGTCTCAGATTCTACCACACGTCGTAGAACCCTAAACAATTTTAGCATGATGATATATTGTGACGTGCCTGCCCGGAATAATAGTACTAGTTGCTAGGACGCACTGTAGCGTAATGTGATATCTTGATCTTGATCGTATTAAAGTTACTGACATCGCTCGAAGGATTGCTCAGCTGAAGTGGCAGTGGGCGGGACACATAGCGAGAAGAACCGATGGCCGTTGGGGCGGAAAGGTTCTGGAATGGCGACCGCGTACTGTACGACGCTCCGTGGGTAGGCCCCCCACAAGGTGGACCGACGATCTGGTGAAGGTCGCGGGAAGCCGCTGGATGCGGGCAGCACAGGACCGATCGTCGTGGAGATCCTTGGGGGAGGCCTATACCCAGCAGTGGGTGTCATGTGGCTGAGACGACGACGACGACGACGATCGTATTATAAATTGGGATAGTATGACAAAGTACCATTATTTTTACAGGAGATCATACGTACGTACATCTTAAGTTTTGGCGCGCACTGTTCATTGAAATAAAACAAATTTTACGGGTATCAAACGCGCTATATTTCACGAACTAAGTTGTAATTGACGGTATTTTTAGATTTTTTTGGGTTTTTTGATTACCCCGATGTTTCGGCACCTTTTCAGCTGCCGAGGTCACGGGATGACTCGTCATCATCAAACTTCTGGAAAATCAAAAAACCCCTAAATAACCTAATAATACGGACAATTACAACATAGCTCGTGAAATATAGCGCGTTTTATATTCGTAAAATTTGATTTATTTCATTATAAGAGATCGTCTAATTGTTAATAATATGTAACAATTACCTCAGAACACCTAACTTATACTTTTTAACAAACTAGATTCATTTCTTATTTTTAAATAATAATTTAGTTATTTGTTATGGAAAGATGGAATTTATCGACTTGTCACCTCTATTGAAACCTCAGCAAGCGAAGGATTCTAGGATTGATTGATTTGATCAGTTCAAAGATTGAATCCTGAGCGTAGCGAGGGTTTCAAAGGTATGAGATCCTAAAAACAGCGAGGATTTTTTTTAGGTTGTTTCCGCGATCAACTTTCGGTAAAAAAATATTTTAACAAAAAGCTTAATCTAAATATACTTTATTCTTGTTGTTTTAATGATATAAAAATAATTAAAAAGGGATTATTATAGGTAATTCAAAGTTAACTGAAATAGGAAAAATTACATAAAATAACAATAAAACGATTTGATAAATGTTGACATTGACATATGTATTAGACACAGACTATTTAAGACACAGACTATTTAAAAATAAAGATTTATTCAGCCATGGGTTGTGACCCACCGTAAATTGAAAATTCTAATAAGAAAAAGTTAGATCTAAATTTATATTTAGTGAATTGTTTTTATGATTTAAGGAACTTAAAAAAATATTTCCTCAAAACGGGGTATTATAATTAATTCTAAGTTATTTAAAATGAGAATAAAATGTAACATAAAATGTCGATGGTGTGATTCGGAACGCATAGTGACGTATTTTTCTTTCTAAATAAAAAAAATGCTTTACCGGCCTAGGCCAGGAAGTGCGTTTTTCGACGCAGAAATTGAATGAGAAAACCTTCTTTTCCGAGCGTGTGAGGTGAAAATACATTTTCAATAGTAGCTGTACGATTATAACAATACTGTCAAAGAGTCTCTCCTAATTTGCCCAACTCCATAAGACTCACAGCTTTCATTTGTTCATTTTCTACAATAGTATTAATAGTCCCTTCTAATTTTCCAAATCCCAGTTTTCATTTCCCCATTTTCTAGTTAGCACTAAGGATCAAAATCGCCTGCCTCCCATACGCTGGTGACATCTGAACCGTAACAGAATACGCGTCTCAGTGCTTTTATGAGGCTATTAGTCTCCGAAATTAAACCTCGGACAGTGATAAGAGCTTTTGCACATTGAGCCGAAATACAAGACCCAGCAAAAAGGGAAAGACGCTAATAAACGTTTATAGCATATTTAGAGAACCATTTTGTGACCACAATAGGCCGTCGGTCCAAAGTAAAGCTATAGTCGTCGGGTTTCGCGATGCGAGTCAAGGAGTTTCAGAGTTCTGAAACTTGTGAAGTTCTAGTATGGACCAAAAGTTGAACATTTTGTGACCTGGCTATGTTAGGACTAGAACGAAGATTGAAAGATTTTTCTAAGAAATAAGAAACAGTTTTATACTTTCCATACAAATTTTATGAAGAGTAAAAATCTAAAGTTTTTTTGAAATTTTCTTCGGACGCTAGATCTCATACTATGTTTCCAGATATATTAAAACTTAAAATAGTGTAAGTACGAGTAGTTTATCATTAAATAAATATTTTATAAATATGCTTAATATAGTATTATATAATCTGTGATAGATAATACTTGCTTGTTCTGTATCGCTGAACTAATTTTTAATAAGTTGTGTAAACATTGAATATTAGAAAAGAGATAGTTAAATTAATCAAAAGTAACTTTCTATTTGTCTGTTTGTCTATTTGTTACCTACTTATATAATCGCAACCGAGAAACTTTTATATCGCACAATAAAAGCATTGCTGATAGTGTGTTACCCCATAGCATTGAATCAATGGTGATGTCTTTGAATTAGTAAAACACGGATGAAATGAGCCGTGACATCGTTTGAGATTTGAAAAGCACTTCCGAGACCGCAATCGGCGCTAAAATTAGTTTGATGCTCTTCTCTCTTAGGCCCTCCGACACTGCTGTAGAATATATTAAATAATAAATTTTAATGAAAAAATATGTAATACTGTAATTATTATAATATAATACTTACACTATTACATATTTTTTCATAGTAATAAAAAAAAATATTTTTAACTCAAAAAGAAAGTGATTAACTGTAATTTTTTTGAATGTGGTGATTTAGGGACGGGAATCATTACCTGGCTGCCACACAGTGTTACAATAGGACGGGAGTTAATGTTTTTCTGTTTTTGTACGTACTTCATTCAAAATAAGAAAAACCTTTATTGTTTTTTTTTAGAACTGTCCATTTTCTGTTGACTGTACATTTTTCTTTTCGAAATCTATGAAAACAGTTCAAAGTCAAAGTCAAAGATTTTTATTCAAATAGACTTATAGATAAGTGCTTTCGAATCGTCCAATTTTTTTTCCTACCAGCCATTCAGGACATCTTTTAACTGATAAGAAGAACGGCCGCAAGAAACTTATCAGCTTTAACAGAAGCAACAACATTTACAAAGGAACATGTCGTTGCCAAACACAAATCTACAATCTTGAAACATATTTAATATAAGCGGAAAATTTTCTTATACTCAATTCATATTTTTTTTACACAAAATTTTCTTATACAAAATTCTATAGTTCAAAGTTTGACAAAAAATAAAGGATGGTTTCCTAAGAACGTTTTCCTGTAACTGTTTAATATCTGCCCTTACTGCTTCATCTTAACTTTACACCCTGTATATAGTAAAAAATATTAAAAAACACATTTCTTATTAATTTCAACAAATTTGTTCAGAAGCCATTCAGTTCCAAACCGTTTGATGTTTCACTAACGTACAGTAATTTTACTTAATCAAATCACTCTTCAAATGTTTTCTCACTCCAAAAGGTAATTACAAATGGTTATGAAAACACTTAATAAAGCTGCTTTTAAATAATATTAATGTAGGACAAAGGCTGTCCACACAGAGGTCTGTCAAAATGTTTACTTTGAATAGTTTATTTAGGAAACTCTGTGAACATTCACTGCTCATACATTAGTGATGTTTGCTTAGTCCACTTTAGAGAATGCGACATAAAACAAAAGACTACCTACTTACATTATTTATTTTATAACAAACTTCTGGTGTTGTATGATTCTACCTTAAAAGTCATGAGAATATGATAACATGTTAAGTATTTTCTTTTGCTCCTATTTTTAAGGAATGTCATCAAATAATTCACGCAAAATTGTATATTTTCAAAGTTTTTATTAAGTTATTATATGTATTGATATATTTCCTCCACAAGAATCCCCATCCTCAAGAATTGGACTGTCAAATGCAAACATTCTCTTATATTATTATTCTTGCCTTGGCTGGCACTGACTCAAAACGGATTATTTTTTTACTTTTGAAAGTCGGTTTTTTCGTAAAATGTTTTTCTTCAAAAAAAATTGAAGTAAGAATAAGTTGCGTACTTACCTACACGGAACTATGAATTGTCATCTAGGTAAATAGTCACGACAACGTCACTATTTTCAAGATTTCCTGAAATCTACTGAACTGATTTCAAAATTTCAAAAAATGGGACCAACTTGGAACTAACCTGATGTAATAGCGTTTGAAACAATCCAATCGGTCCAGCCGTCTTCGGATAATCGGTGAACATACATAAAAAAAAACGCGACGAATTGATAACCTTCGTTTTTTTGAAGTTGGTTAAAAACCTGCACTCGGTAAGCGAATAAATGTAAAGTAATGATAAGACTGAAGGTGGTTACCGCTTCTGTTCTTTTCTTCTTGCTTCCTACACCTTCACCATATTCTTGCTAACTACTACATGCTTGCCTTACATACAGGGTGTTAAAATACCCATAACGAAAACGAATACCACGTATTCTCCCCATCGCCACTAATATTTTCTTGTAAGGAACCAAACCTGGGAAACTCATAGTTAAGGAGTTATTGAGGATAAAAGTCATAATTTTTTTCTAAAGATTATCGTTCAAAGTAACAAAACCGCAATGAATATCAAAACCACTCACTGATACGGGGCCCCGGTCGCCTAGTCGTACTCCATAGACTTACGCAAACGTTGTTGCACGCGTTCCATTGCGTGTAAAAACTAACACCCATATTTTTTTACTAAAAATAAAAGTCGTTTCCCAGCAATTGTTTTACATAATCTTATTTAGTCTGATGTACACTACGCATATATCACCGCTTCGGTATGGGTCTTTTTATACCCTGTATACATACAATTCGAAACATAAAGGGGAATTTTATGTTTATCTTTTATTCATACTTAAAATCTAGGACGTAATCCAGCTGCGTATGGTCTCTGAGTAAACAGCGCCCAAAATAAATAGCAATATATGGCTTACACGCAGATATGATTTTCCAAATTTACTAGACCTACAAAACTGTTTACACAGATGGGATGCATGCTAAGAAAATCTAATATTCTGCCCCCTTATCATGAACATCGCTATATCACGCAATATGATATAGCGCATCATGCTGTCTTGTTTACTCCGCTACGATCTGAGCGAGACAGTGACTCGTTATCGAGTTATTGAGTCGATTAAAGCCTCTCATGCTAGGCCTACAGAGATAAATAGACGCCTGGAAGGACTTGACTAATACTAGATCTAATTAAGCTTTAAAATAATATGCATTTGTATGTTAGAGTAAAATAGAAGTGTGAGTGAGAACTTAAAAAAAATATAAATATATAAGCGCTACGAATTAATAAACTCCTTCTTTTTTAAGGTCCGTTGAAAATCAGCCGTACGTTGATACTTATTTTCTTATGCCCGTCATCCTCTGCGTAGTAATGATGACCAGAAAAACTTAGCGCAAAAAATATTTTTATTTTATACCTGCATACTAACATTTTAAATGAGAAGGTATGTAAGTTTGTTTGTTTATTTGTTTGTTACTCTTTCACGCTAAAACTACTGAACGACTTTGCACGAAATTTGGCACAGAGACAGTAGATAGCCTGGATTAAAACATTGAATACTTTTTATCTAGATATTGCGCGGAACGGGAAACCACGTGGGTAAAAATATAACTATAAATATCGAGTCGATCGAACCAGTAGTGGTAAAAGCATTAACTTTTTAATTTTTTTATTCAAGACGTGGAGACTCTTAGCCTTCATCATACCTGATGTTAAGTATTGCAAAGGCTGAAGATGGAAGCGAGCCTCTCCCGGAAGCCTCAACCACTGAGGAACTGGCTATCTTATCTCTAACTGCCGGAACACAACAATGCTGTAAAGATTGTTGTTATGGCGTCAGACTTAGATAAGATGGTGGTAGCCAGTCAGGCGGACTCACAACAAGTCCTACCACTAACCAAACCGAATACAATATTTACCCCCGCTGGGAATCGAACCCCTGGGTCTGATACCGGTGGTTGTTACCACTAGACCACAGAGGCGGTTAAAAGTACTGTCCGTTATAAAACTACCAAGTTTAAAGAAAATTCAGTGAGTAATATACTTGGCCAATAAAACTATTTTATAAATGGCGCTCTCAAAACCATGTACGGCGAACCTTCTAAAAGTTTCCGTGAAAAATGGCCGGCGGCGGGAAAACCAGAGTTGGAGCTAATTGGCAGCCATCGATCAAGACCGTGACCATTTTATGTTTCAACCGAATGTTCTAGTAACGGCATGGAAGAAATAATTGTTGTGTCCAAACTCGAAGTAGGTATGATATCCCACCAACAATAAGTAAATAAATAATTGCATACAATCACACCAATTATCTAGCCCACATTAAGGTTAATTAAGAACTTATGTTATGGATACTAGATAACGGATAAACATAATAAACATATTAATTTTTTTACCAATACATACCTACATAATATGATATACACTCCTACTACCTACACATATTTTTTTTTTTACAAATACATACCTACATATATACATATTAAATACCCAGACCAAGACAAATAGACATGTTCACAAATATTTGTCCGGTCGTCAAATGACAAATGTGTCAAATGTATCAAACAATATGTGTAGCTAAGTACCTACACACATTTTTGCACACAAGCAACTAAGTATTTTGGCGGGAAATTATTTAATAAATTATTGCAACATAAGTACCTTTTGTTAGATAAATTAGCCATTATGAATTAAAAAATCAAAAACAAAACCTGCCTGCATTAAAATACAAGTCAACTGAAAAGATGGAAACAAGATAAGATCAAACATAAAAGTATTTTGTTCAACATAATAAAATGCAGTTGGAGGCATGACATTATGAATGATTTGACCTATTATTCAATTATAAGCTACATATTGTATTCATAAATAAATCATTTTTTAAATCACAGACTAGAAAATAGCAGATAACACCATTTTTGTAAGACATGTTGACGAGCGGTCGGAAACCTGTTAAAAGTTTCCCGTAAAAAATGGCTGGAGGCACGGAAGGGCCCCGGCTAATTTGCGGTATCCATCACGTGCGACCGACCGTGTAGGTGCGCCTTTACTTCAGGAAACATTGTCAAGAACAAGATGTAGGAACAAGTCGATTTCTTCCAGAAATTTATTTGTATTAGACAGAAGATGTATTGTAAAAATCATTCATCCAGTATTTTTACAAACCACGCTAATTTTTAGTGTGTATTTGAAAATGTATTGTTACAGGCACGAAGTTTATCAAAAAAATATATTTTCGCCAATAAAATATACAGTAGACATTGGGCAGATCACACCATTTTGTGAGACATTTTGACGAGCGGTCGAAACCTGTTAAAAGTTTCCCGTGAAAAGTGGCTGGAGGCACGGAATAGCCCCAGCTAATTTGCAGTATCCATCACGCGCGAACGTGTAGGTGCGCCTTTACTTTAGCGGGGTTATTACATATCTTTGCAATAGCAATGCGATAGCGATAATTGCTTTACATTACATAACACCACAACGTCCACAGCACTCTGTTATTACAGTGCGGCGTCTACCGAACAATCGATGAACTACAATGTGCATTCATTTAGTACCTGTTTTTGCTACCAAATTGTTTTTGGCGCTAGCATCATAGCAACACGCGGTGTCTCACTCTCGCACTCTAGATAGGAGCGCGAAAGACTGAGACGCCGCTATACGAACTATCAACTATCTCGTTTTAACCGCCTCTGTGGTCTAGTGGTAACAACCACCGATTTCAGGTCCTGCGATTCCCAGCGGGGGCACATATTGTGTTCGGTTTGGTTGGTGGTAGGACTTGTTGTAAGTCCGCTTGGCTAGCTACCACCATCTTATCTAAGTCTGACGCCATAACAACAATATTTTCAGCATTGCTGTGTTCCAGCAGTTAGAGATAAACCCAGTTCCTCATTGATTGAGGATTCCGGGAGAGGCCCGCTTCCATCTTCAGCCTTATCAATGCTTAACATCAGATATGACGAAGGCTAAGAGTCTCGCCGTTGTTCATTAAATATATATATAATATCAGCGAGCGATTAGCCAGCGATCCGTAATACCATATTTATTTTGACTCGCCGCGATGATTACTATTTTTTTGCAGGTAATATTGTCAATATTAAAAATACATATATTGAAAAAATTTTTTTTTGCTTTATTAATCATTACTTTTAACAAAGTTATCTATCGTGTATTCCGAATAATCCCATGTGAATAAGATGATGGAAGGGATGGATCACCTACTATTTCTTTTTGATAATTATAATCATAACACGATCTATTTGATTTTATTCATTTTCGACCGTTAATATAAAAGTTAACGGTATTATTCTAAAATTTAAAAAAATGCCTCCATTAGCGATATTCCGATTGAATGATAGCGAACGTTGTGCTTACCGTCGGGACACAGGGTGTCCATGTCGCAGGCAATTTACGGACTTCGATCACCAATAGGGTGACACCACAGATATAAGGAATATGGAAGTGAAAGATGTTGTTGAAGTAAAATACTTATTAATAACTATTTTACTTTTATAAGAACATCTTTCAAAAATGTTGCTTTTAAGGATTTTTAGTAATCACTGTGTGCAAGTAATAAGTATTATAAAATAAATATCGTATAATCAAAATAAATATCTTTTTAGACCCAAATTAATTTATACAAAAACGCATCGGAAAATACTTTACGGTATTTGACCAAGTTTACAAACGGTATTTAATTACAATTAATTGTTTCAATCGAAATTATTCTATAATTGGCTGTTTTTATTTTATTTTTTATACAATGAAAGTATAATAATCAATTCAACAATGTAAGCCCTAGTTTACATCGATAATCGAGGTACTTGATTTGTTTTTTACCAACGAGACGGTACGGAGACGGTATATGCGTTTGGAATGAGAGGTTGTTTGTTTGTTTGTTTGTTTGTGCAAACAAATGTTCACATTTATCTTCAAAACTACTAGTCCAATTTTGATGCGGTTTGCAGTGATGGGTTGGGGTTTGATTGGTGCATGTTCTTAGATAGGTGTTACGGTGACAACTCACCAGGGGGCGCTGCAGTTAACATTTGTTTTGCAAACCAATGTTACCATTTATCTCCAAAACGACTAGTCCTATTTTGATGCCGTTTTCAGTAACGGGTTCGGGTTTGATTGGTGAATGTTCTTAGATAGGTGTTACGGTGACAACTTACCAGGGGGCGTTGCAGTAAACATATATCCAAAACTTCTAGTCTGATTTTGATGCGGTTTTCAGTAATGGGTTTTCTGTAGTACAATGTACATAATATCTATGCACTCTAAAAAGTTCGAAATTAAAAGCAAAAAAAAATTTTTTGATAAAACCCACGACGGTTAAAACCTAATTGAAAAAGGATAAAATAATTTAATTACAATTCATTACCTTACTATAAAACTATAAATCTTATTGATGTGTAGGTCACTTTTCAATATTAAATAAATCAGGGAGAGAGAAAAAGCCATTGACGAGTTTCTTGACGGTTCTTCTCGTTACAAGGTCTCTCGCTATAGGGGTTGGGAACTAGTGGAGTAGCTTCTTTGAGGTTCATAATCATAAGTGCTTGTACTCGTAACAGTCTAGACTGAATAAATAGTTTAGAATTTTGAATTGTATAAGTGGCTGTCTATGCTTAGATTAAATTTTTAACAGAAAAGTTTATTGCTTTATCCTATCCAGTCACTTTACAAATAATAGTCGTTTCATCTCTGGGGTTGTCAATTTCAATTTGAACTAATTTGCAAATGGAAATATCATGTCGACAGCCATAAAAAAAAAATTATGCGTTTAGTTAAAACATAAACGCTTGCTTTTGGAATTTGGAATAAAATAAACCGATCGACTAAAATTTACTGAATTGAGTGATTACTAAGATATATAACACAACGTATATTTTTATAGGTTGTGTTAAGAGGCTATATTGAAAAACTATAGGACGGTTGGAGATATTACAAATCTGGTAATGAAATATATATTTGTACATTTTTTTCAAAACAGCTACCTTGTTTAAATTGGTACCTATCTTTTTTTTTTCAAAATCATAATGTCGACGAGCTAAAGCTATTATATCAGTCCTAGTTTATTATAGTTCCTTATAACAATAATAAATTGGTAAAGTATTAGATATATTAGCTTACAAATAGATTTTATGGTGTTGTGGTCGAGTTTTTCTTTCCACTTCGTTACTATAGAATATTGTAATTACATCTTTTAAGAAAGTTGTTAGAAGTTAGAGAAATAGATTTTTAACATTGACACGCGTTACATTTCTTTTATACAAGTTTTATCGAAATCATTACAAACGTTTAGCTTTTGACATTCATTTGTATTTTTCGTTAATGCGATTGTCAAGATGGCAAGGTGCTTTTCTCTTTTAAGACTAGATCTGAAGAAATACAGCTCTAAGTTTAATATGAAATTGACGCTCACAAATATATTGAAATTATAGTTAATTAAAATAAATAAACAACCAAAGAATCGATTACTTTCTTACTTAAGTTGTAATGTTGCTGCTCCGGATGGTAATGAAAAAGATCGGTAACGAAATCATAAGGCTCCAGATACATTGGGCACGAATACATCAAATAATTTAATTTTGTTTCAATAAATAAATTGTGATTTGATAGTAATATATATTATTCCGTTACTTTTGTTATGCCCCTTATACGTTACCGCCAAGATGATAACGAAATGGAAGTAACGGTTGTAACACTAGAACATTTTTAAATTAATTAAATAAATGTTTTAGATATTAAGTATGGTTAAAAGTAGTTGGTTTATTTCTAATTTTTGAATTGAAAACTATTTAGCGGCGTTGTGCACATCAGAATTTTTAATTTTTGGGATGGGTAAAAAATGTTGAAGTCGCCTCAGGACACGTGACCCTGATCGAAAATTCGTAAGACGGACGTAGAGTAGAATTTATATGAACAATTTATTTTTTATTTTTTTACTCGGACGGTATGAAATTCGGGTACACCACATGACAAAATTGAACATTCTGATACATATGGTAAATTTTAAATAGAAAAATATTGGAAAAAATTAACTCGGCCACAAGTGTTTACCACGATTCCCGTTTTTCTATTTAAAATTTACCATAAGTATAAAAATAGCATTGAAAAATGCAAAAATTACAAAATCATAAATTCTGATACATTTTATTATGAATTTCATATAATGTTTAGACTAGTTTTAATAAATTTGCTATCACCGATAACATTTTCATCGATTTTGGTTAGTAATGTTTTGAGATATGAGTATTGAAAGTCATCGGACTGGCCAAAAACACAAGGTAGCTGTTTTGAAAAAAATGCTTATTTTTTCATCCCTTTATCTAGATTTGTATAGTTTCAGCACCACGATTTTATGATATTGCTGCGACACTTTTTCTTTTCGAAATGACCATAATAATGATTGTATACATTCACATTATATACACATTGTTATTTAACGTGAACAATCATAAGTTTTATATGCCCTGTGTGCTGTAGCGTATCCTCAAAGGTTCAAATCAACGCGATTATGTATAAAGTCAGGTTGTTTCAAATCACTGTTCAATTCAGATGTACACGGTTTTGTAAAAACAAAGTGTAATTAATCGACTACAAAACAGCGTTCAATAGGCGCGAACTGAACACGGTTTTGTGAGCAAGTACAGCGCTACAAATGCGTGTGGATTTTAAGAAACCGGTGTCTCGGATTGAACCCGGAAAGGGAAATACGCACCGGCGACGGTGTTGCTCTCGAGGACCAGATTCAAGGTATTTTTTATAAAATAAGGTTGGGAGCGTCAAGACAGATAACGAAAAGGCCGTAAGAATCATTATTTCAATCTCCCAATTTGTCTAGGTGAAATAATCAAATACAGTCCACTGAGTTACCACGAATATTTTTGGCAGACACGTTGTATCCAAATTTTTGATCTTATCCTTGGACGAATTAACCACTGGACACGAAACCCGAGAAGAATGTATGAAATCACGATCAACCAATTCTTGCGGGGGTGAGGGGCGATTACTAATGTCAAATAATGACAGTAGTGCTTGAAGTAATCGATAATTTTTTTATCGATAATTAAGGAGTGAATGAATAAATGAGTTTAATAAATCATGTGTGTTTTAAAGAAATTAGTAAGTTAATTGTTTATTTGGTGGAAAAATAAAAAGCACGATAAGTAAGGAGTGAATGAATGAACCTATTGAGTTTAATAAATCATGTGTGTTTTAAAGAAATTAGTAAATTAATTGTTTATTTCGTGGAAAAATAAAAAGCACATTATAATATGAAAATCTCATTTAAAAAAATCCCTCAAATTCATAAAAACTGTAAAATATGATTTCCAAAGCGTTTGTGTTTAGGTTTTTTTTTTGTGAAAAATGGGTAGATGTACATGTAACCTGATACTAAGTACTGATAAGGCTTAAGATGGAAGCGCGTCTCTCCCGGAATCCTCAACCACTGAGGAACTGGCTATCTAACCTGTAACTGCCGGAACGGACTTAGATAAGATGGTAGTCACTAGCCAGGTGGATTTACAAATTACTTATTAACACATTTTAAGTGAATAAAAAACATTAATATTAGGTTTATATAATAATATAATTCATTATTTACATTAACTTCTTCCTCAATCACTCGAGCTTTTTTATATAAAACAAAATATGGGTAATTAGTTCATTACAGAACCTTTGTATAGGACATACACAATAGCAACCCCTCCATAAGTGTTTAATTTTATAATCGATTGCAATTCCTTTCAAAGGTCAAATAGTTGTGGCGCGATGCTCGTATAATATGTACCTTTTAAATGAAAAATTTAAAGGGATTGTAATAGATTTAAAATTAGACAATTACCTGTGTGCTTCTCGAGCTGTGATATCTCGTATTCGACATTTTTTTTGGTAATCACCAGAAATCTAAGTATACTAAAACTTACTGAAAATAACCATCGACATTATAGGATTGTCAAAGATCGTTGAGACTAAAACATTTTAATTTCAATTCTAGTATCCATTTACATTTAAGAAATATGCATATTTGTAAGAAAAAATATAAACTTGTTTTCACTTTATTAAAGATCTCAAAATTTACGCCACCGTACAAAATTAGCACAACCTAAACCTAAATTAGAAATAGTAGGCTAGCGTTTGGATAGCGTATGGTCTAGCATACGCTATGACAGTTATCAACAAAACATCACATATAAATTACCTATATTTAAGAAAAAGCCAAGGCAGTATCTTTCTAGCAACTACTAGTTGCAAGAATATTTCAACCAATAGGTTATTGTAGTTTTAAGATTATTTTACTTGAATATAATAAAACGATCTTAAAATTAATATAATTAAAGATTAAAAAATAGTATAATATAGCTTACGTACATACATTATATAATATAAATATAATTAATTTTATTCTTGCTGTGACCTAACAAGGTCTATGTTAGAAACAAATAATAAATGTAACCACTATTTATGCTAAATTTTAACAAGAAGAATATTGGAACAGATGAACTCGGCCACAAGTGAATTTTCAGATAGGACTTGAACCCACGACCTTTGGGAATCCGGCCCACTGCTCTAACCAATGAGCTACCGAGACTTGCGGACCACTGTCGAAATTCTCCGATACTTTTATATTTTTAATACGCTGTAAGAATATCCTTCCTTGCATTCGAAAGAGTCAAAAAAACAAATGTTTAACGTTCAATTATGATGCAACAGCTAATAATTTATGATTTTTTAATTTTTGCGTTGTCAATGCTATTTTTATACTTATGATAAATTTTAAATGTTAATGTACAACACACTATGATAATGTACAACATAAGTCTAATACTAAAAAACAATACCGTGACTGATTGATAGGCAATGCACAGCCCAAACGGCTAAACCAATTAAACTGAAATTTTGCATACTGGTTCTTTTAACGATGTTGGCGAGCACTAAGAAAGGATTTTTTATATAACCACGGGAACGGGAACCATGCCGGTGAAATAGGCAACATTTTTTTTAAAGTTTGAAGGTATTTTCAAATATAACGAGCTCAAAGTTCGTAGGGTTGCGTCTTTTAATTACAGAGTTCCTATAGCCATCTTCTGGCTCCATCATCAGACCTTAGATGTTATCTAAGACCTGAGTACTCGTCCAAGTTATCTCCCTGCGTTCCGCTTCCACCCAATTTCTTCTTGTTAGGGGTTCAACTGTAAATCTGAAATTAATTTGAATAGTTCTTACATTAAAATTGGATTCGTTCGTTCATTTACATACATCGATATGTTTATCGATATGTTCAAACCCTATACGACATAAAAATGACAATTGATTGAATGAGTGATACATATAACCCAACCAAATTACTTATGCAATATCTTTGAAGAATTTACATGTACAATTATTACTTTTTGAAATGACGTATTACATTTTGTTTACATACCAATTGCTACTCTAATAGATTGAAATTGTACTTACGCGTAAAAAGAAAAAAAACTCGATTGTCCGGTATGATTTTTACAAATTAACACAGCGCATTTTCCCATTTTTGAGATAATGTTCCACATCGAGATCTCGCGTCATACTGACAACGCCATATTGCTTACTGTGTCTAAAAGGCTCAGTAAGTGACAGAGGGGTAAAGGCGAACGAGGTCCACGTTACGCGTCCAGTGGTTAATTCGTCCAAGATCTTATCCCTTAGATGGTTAGATTGACCATTAGGTGGCTCACCTAATATTTTTGTCGCTCAAAAATTGTTTTTAGTTATTTATTAATTACTACCCTTTTAATTTAAGTAATCTTTATTACCCATATCGTTATACCTGGATTGTATATACCTGGCCCTATAACCTGAAAAAATGGATATTATATAAACTGTGGGCTCAAATATTTGAAACTAACAATGTAACAGAATAGGTAGGTAAGTACTGAATTTTATTATCTACATCTATAACAGCCTTCCAGCCCAAAAACGAAACTCAATATCCACCCAAATAAATGCCAATAAGTTCAAATTAATAAAACAAAAGACTGCCAACATCGAAAGACCAATCGAATTTCGAAACAAAAAACCTCAAAGTAATATCTGACAAAAGTGAAATGACGTTAAAATCTACGGGAAGGTGCACTCAAGCGCGCTATCGTTATAATCCGCGTTACACCGCCCCATCTGAAACGAAATAAACCCGCCTTCAACAGGCTCTCGAAAAAAGACAATCCAAGTTTGGCGAACGAAAGTTTTTTAATATTCTCACCGCTCTGAGTGTAATCCCGACCCTAAAATTTCCTATTCGAGGGAGGTCGTCAAACGTAATTTTGCATGAAGGAAATGACAAAGTTTCCGACCGGTTACCTAGATGTCTATTTTTGCCATATTGCGACTCCATTGATGACGTCATTATCATTGCTTGTGAAATAAAAGATGTGTTTATTTTTTTTACTGGCAAAATTTTTGATGTGCGTTCAGTTTCCTATATAAGTTATGTTAACTCACTAACAAAATGAGATTATTAAGTTATAATACCAGCGTTTCAGTGGCATGCTCCGTATGTCACTGTGACATTTGAGGATGAGGCTTAGTCGGCCACGCACTTTTTTTTTATTTATATATTTTTTTTATCTTTTAGCCACTTGCACGTGGAACTAACTCTTGGGTTGGGTTTACCCAGCGCTAACCCAGCTTGGCGCAAGTGAGCCTAAGTTAGCTTTATTTTTTAGTATTCGCTTTTTTTATAATTACATTTTTTTCCTGTTGTGTGTGTGCCAATAAATAGTTTTTCTTTCTTTATAATTATGTCGATTTAGGTAATAAACATGATATGAGATTATGTAATCAGCCAATTGAAACTATTCATGCATAGCCCAAAAAACTTTCGAAACAGTATGTAGTGGTAACGTCAAGAAATTTATAGGAAAATTTAATAAAAGTTCCGTTACCGTTCGATAGGAATGCTGCACAATCAATTCGATCAATTTGTTACTTCCTGAAAGTTTTTTGTACTAGGCCAACTGAACAAAAATATTTTCGCATCGTAGGTTCCGTCTAATGTTACTATGGCAGTTCCATAACATTATTAATTACCATCAAAAACAATTTTAAATCCTAATTACGTTTACCATAGTCACGACCCCTTTGGCACACCCTAATAAACCTCAAACTTTAAATACTTCTTGTTCATTGATTAATCCCCTTCTTCGGAGGTTTCCAATCCCTCATCTGAGGCACCCGGCCCTCTGATTGATGATACTCATTCAAACGTGTTGAACGAATGAACGGCGCAACACAAGTGAACAGCTTTGAATTTAATTGATTTAGTAGGGGTATGTACTGGGTATGTTAATTATTGAAATAACTAGCGGCCGCATGGTTCTCGTTCCCGTGGGTATATCGGGATAAAAAGTATCGTATGTTCATAACCAGGCTTACAAGAAAATAATAGTGATGTACAGGTGCATGTATCTCAGAATGGATACGGTTTAGAAATGTGCTGTCTGAATAACTATTGTTCGTACTTATATCGATTGAACAAAGTTTGAATGGTGTGCAGGAATTTTCGAAAAGGAAACCCTCCATACATTTGTGGCATTATCCTTTAACAATAGGTAGGTAAACAGCAATAAGAATGTTCAATTTATGTTTAATATATGGTATAAAACCTAAAGCTAATTTTATTTACAGAACCAACAAAACTCTAAAAATAAGGTTGTCATACACCGGAACATATTGAAAAGCCTCCGTAAGAGCATTGAAGAAGAATTTAAAATTCATACCCGCGAGGGTACATGAATATGGAGGCATTATGAGGAGACTTTGGTTTCAGCAGTATCGACCAGCTGCTTACAGCGTACGTATGACTCGGCACGATTGGTGTTGCATAATCTTACATGTAGGAAGTAAAATTGTAGGTAACGAAGTGGAAACTGTGGCCCTACCGCGCAAGTGTCGTCGGCATCGACATCGACTTCATTTGACGGATGGATGTGACATATTGTTCTTAGTCTTTGGTAAGTTTTCATTTGCGTCAAAAAGAAGCAGCAATGTGTCACATCCATCTGTCAAATGAAGCCGATTTCGATGACGACGACACTTACATGTAATACTTACTTATTTATAGTGTACGTGTTTATTCAATAGTTAGGCTAGGCTAGTTTAAATTTTTTACTGTATCTTATTTGTGAAGACCTGTAAATGGCTTTATGTTTATATTTAAGTTTTTTAATGCATTAGGTTAAGCAGTTGGTGTTCCAATAAATAAATAAATAAATTGTAAGGAATAGATCCGATTTAGTAAATGTATATGTCGTAGGATTATTAGATAAATAGAATTTTCGCAAAAATCCTAGGGATATTGCAAAAACACGGATAATAAGACAATGGTGTTGACAATACGGGTTGCTTTAGTAATTTTGGACATTCTTTATTGTGATTGGCTTAATTTTTTCTTGCTTGGTAACTCTTATTCTGATTGGTCCACAGAAAGTTTACACGTGAGAGAATGGATTGACATTTGAAACGTCAAGTCGTTAACCAATCAGAGAAGATATTGTTTTGGACGGTCTGACCAGCCAATCAGTGTTCTTATTTCATAATAGCCAGCGATTCTTTTCGCAATCTTACTAAGGCAACCAGTTTTTTCGCAAAAATCCTATCTTTTTTCAGTAGTAAATGACAACATCGTTGTCTAATTTTCCGTGTTTTCGTAATATCCCTAGGATTTTCGCAAAAAATCAATTTATCTAATTATCCTGCGACATGTATAATACACCGGAATGTAATCCAGATGACAACATAAATAATAATTGCATACAACACACCAATTATCTAGCTCACGTTAAGTTTCATGAAGAAATTGTGTTATGGATACTAGATAACGAATAAACATACATACTTATATACATTTTTTTTTGAAAATACATACATAATATACATATTTAACACCCAGACCAAGACAAATAGACATGTTCATGCACACAAATATTTGTCTTGTCCGGGGATCGAACCCGGGACCTCTGGCGCAGGAGGCAGGCTTAGTACCCCTGCACCAAACAGGTCGACAAACATGCGCAACTGATTAATAGATAATAAGAATGGGCTATAACCAATTAGATAAGAATCGAATAATCAATTGGATAAGAATCGAATAATCAATTGGATAAGAATCAAATAATCAATTGGATAAGAATCGAATAATCAATTGGATAAGAATCAAATAATCAATTGGATAAGAATCGAATAATCAATTGGATGAGAAGAATAGGCCATAACCCACCACGCGGGAGATTTATGGGTATCAACCACTACAAATTATAAGACAGCAATCTTGAATTACTTTTTGATGATTTGGTAGTAACTTTATAGGTACTTTATACTGTTTGGTTTTCATAATTTAAAACTTTAAAAAATACACAGAGTACTTGTTGACGTGGCGGTTGTGCCACCATTTCTAATTTGATTTTATCAGACGTTCCGAAACAATATTGACAGGTTGGTAGAGTTGTTTTTAATATCATTAAAATTAACAGATAAATAAAAATATCATTAACAGTTTATAATGGAAATCAACATTTACAGTTAAAATTATTATTTTTACATTCGAACATGCAAACGAAATGCTTTTTTTATGCACTTTGACAGATGGGATCTGAGAATTCACTTGTGGCCGAGTTGATTTTTTCCAATATTTTTCTATTTCTAATTTATCATAATGATAAAAATATGTATCATTTAATTTTAAACAGATATTTTTTTAATCGATTAACACCATCTCTAGTGGCCAGCGCATCGTATTAGTTTCCGAAATATTGACGACCAGTTTGGCGCAGGGGTACTAACCCCACCTTCAGCGCCAGAGGTCCCGGCTTCGATTCTCGGACAAGACAAATATTTGTGTGCATGAACATGTCTATTTGTCTTGGTCTGGGTGTTTAATATGTATATTAAGTATGTATTTACAAAGAAAAACGTATTTATGTATGTTTATCTGTTATCTAGTATCCATAACACAAGTTCTTCATGAAACTTAACGTGGGCTAGATAAATGAAAAAAAAAAAAAAAAAAAAAAAAAAAAAAATATGCCCTGTCTATTGAAAGGCCATGGCTTTTACTATCTGCACTGGAAAGCATGCAGTTAGCACATTTTATATTTTTATTTCACTCCCACTCCAGCCTGAAAAACTTCTCAAAGTGCAAAATACACATCCAAAACTTAAATGACATCACTATCACATGAAGCGCTTTTCAGACTACGCTATAATTCTCACAGCACAACGATATCGCTCACCATACATTTACTTAGAACACGTTCACACTTAGCTATAATAATTATATATCATTGGCTAACTATACGCTATCTAACTAAATGTATGGTGGGCGATATCGTTGTGCTATGAGCTATAACTTATATGCTATTATATTATAGCGTAGTCTGAAAAGCGCTTGATTCCCATCTAAACGATTTAAACAAAATCACATCGCTCTCGGCTCATGTCGATTGCAGCCCAGCGGAAGTAGCCGACGAGCTCCGGAAATTGCCGAGTCGGCGAATCAAAGCGATACAGGCTCGCTGGGACTCACAATTAATTACCTGCTGATGGGGAACTGGTGAATTTTTAGTGATGCATCAACGTTTCTAAATAGGTTGATTGTTTGTATTTATGACATGCAAATGAACACAAATGTGCCTGAGGACAATGTGTGAGTCGAATCGATTTTATCATAATGATAGCATTGGAAAAAAAACCGCATTGGACCCATGTGGTCGGTCATGACACATTCTCCTAAGGAAGGCCAGTGCCCAGCGGTTGGAACATTAAAATGACTGTTAATGAAATGCAACATTAAAAAATCAAGAACACAGGATTTTTTAAACATTACAGCAACTACTAGCCCAAAACGACCAGGAGGTCTACTCTCTAAGCACGAAACCCGTATTTTTTAGACGTTTCCTACTCCGTATCACCTACAGACAGCTTATTAGTTCGGAGACCCGAAATAAGAATAAATGCGATTGTCCCTACTCCCAATGTGTTTGTGACGTTTGTCCAAAACCAGTACATCAGAAATCAATAGAGCGTAGGCTCCATCAGTTTCGGGAAACTTACGGACGGCGGACCGTATCTTAGTTGACGGGCTTAGAGAGTAGGCCTCCTGGTTTTATCTATTTTTATACAAATACTAGCGGCCGCCAGCGGTTTCACCAACTTTATTTCCGTTCCCGTGAGAATATCGGGACAAAAATGTCTATGTTTTAATTCAGTATATCTACTATCTCTGCGCGTTTCTTCCAAATCTGTTAAGTAGTTTTAGCGTGAAAGAGTACCAAACAGTAGTTCCGCATTTATAATACTAGTAGGATAATTGTTTATTTATTTATTTAATACTTTATGCACATTGGACAAAGGCGGACTTTATGCCTTAGGCATTTTGTACCAGTCAACCTTAGGGTGATGTGGAGACAATAAGAAGTTGGGTGCACAACCATTGTAAAAAAACAACATAGGTAATAAATGATTAGTTGTAATTAAATAAAATATACTATTAGGAGCATAAATAATAAATAAATAATAAATAAATATTTCCATACAATCACACCAATTATCTAGCCCATGTTAAGTATCATGAAGAACTTGTGTTATGGATACTAGATAACGGATAAACATACTTATATACTTTTTTTTTTGTATATACATACATAATATACATATTAAACACCCAGACCAAGACAAATAGACATGTTCATGCACACAAATATTTGTCTTGTCCGGGGATCGAACCCGGGACCTCTGGCGCAGAAGGTGGGGTTAGTACCCCTGCGCCTAACTAAATACATATACAATACTTTACTTAAATAAAAACTATATATAATATTATGTACACATTAAATACATACAAACGATAGTTACTGATAAAGACGATTTGTCACAATTTAACGATTAGCTGCTTCTGCTTGCTCTGTTAGGAATTTACGCAACTTTGTTTTAATCGCATACCGACTGGTGGACATTCTGATGTCAAAAGGAAGGGCGTTCCACAGAAGAATGATGTTTGTTACTCAATCAGGCAAAAACGGTTGCTCGGATTTGTATGAGGCTCGCCAAAAAAGCCTTTATAGCCTGGATTGAAATATGGATAAATATATGTTTCAAGATTATAGATTTGTGTTTGGCAACGACAGGATTTCGGGAGAGGCTCGCTTCTATCTTCAGCTTTATCAATACTTAACATCAGGTATAATACAGGCTAAGAGTTTCGCCGTCGTTCATTAAAAAAAAAGTTAAAAGATGTCCTAAAACAATTCGAAAGCACTTATCTATAAGTCTTTTTTAATAAAAATCTTTGACTTTGACTTTGGGATTTTTTATCCTAATATCCAAACGGAAACGGGAATCACGCGCAAAAAAATGAAAGTACTCATGAAGATTAACTCCGAGCTTTTAAAAAGCTTTCAGTGTGTCTTTAGATATAAAAAAATACTAGTTATAGTATTCAGTGCCAGTATTAAATAAAATAAAATGGTTAACACAAAAACTAGGTTCCATTTAAATATTCTACATACAAAGTAATATTAATAAGTGCTTTAAATAAATGAAATTTGCTCTTCTGTTTCACAAATAATTTACCACTACATTTCTCTAAAATATCTAATCCTAATGGCTTCTTTATTCAATATGAAAATTACGAAGCAAAATAACAGGAACAATGTTCGAATCAAAGCGGTGTTATCTAAAACTGATCAATTGAGCTATTCTCAAATTACAGCCGGGGGCGGCGATAACTTTAAGTGCCGAGTTTTATTGTGAAGCCCTAAAATGACGCTTATTATGTATTCATTTTATATTATGTCTGCCAAAGTTATTTAACAATAACTTCGACCCGCGTGTATTTTCGGAAAATTTATGCCCGGAACTTCTTCTAAGGCATTTGGGAAATTCCCAGCGAACATTTGGCCGCAATATAAACGAGCCTATGGTTTTAAATCCAGGCTATATACTATCTTTAATTAACTTTGAAAATTCATCCCTTCGAAGCTTAGTTTGTTTGCGTGATTGTATCACAATCTAACTTTCACATAGTAGATATGTAACATAATCTTTGTGTAACTTTTGTTATTGAGTTTTTTTCTTCTTAACGTGTGCATTTTATTTATTGTGCTATTGTCAGCTGTGTAGTGTCGGCTTAGAATAGCACTACCCCCTCTCATCCCGTGGGTGTCGTAAAAGGCGACTAAGGTACTCAGCCTTCAGGAGATGGGCAGCAGCGTCTCCTACATACTTGGCCATACTGCGATCGCTTTTGGGGGAGGCCTATACCCAGCAGTGGGTGTCAAGATTTGTGGTCAGAACCTAAAAACAAGTTATTGCTGTCAACTCTATATAAATAAATATAAATATTATTATAGTTCACAATTGTCAGTTTCCGATCAAATTATTTTATTTTATTTTATTTTATTATATTACATTTTGACATTTAAATTTAACCTTTTTAATAATTGTATTGCATAAATTATTCTATTATTTATAATTTTTATCCTTAATGTATGTATGCTCGTAATTCACTTTTATCAATTTCTATTTTCCATAATACTGTTTACTCAATTATTGTTTGTTCTCGTGTAGCGCCTATAATTAAGATTGCATTTAGCTCGGATCCCTCATATCGTTAAATCTTGTATTCATTTCAATGTAAATCTTGTTGGTGTTAAATATATAAATAAATAAACAAACTGTTATTGAGGCGAAAAGTAGAACTAGGTAGGTACCGCAACGTGGAACATTGATCATTTTACAAGAACCTATTTCAACTTTTGCACTATTATTCCCTTACACAACAGCAACATTTTAACGTCCCTCGAGGTAATAAAACGAAGTGAGATCTGAAGGCGAAAGGGTTCCAACACTCTTATTACTATGTATCTGATCGTACCGTTTTAAAGTGCGGCTACTGTGTGAATGTGTTTGGACGTTTAACTGCAAAAGTTACGAATCTAAACTATTAACAACTAATTTTGTAAACGATAAACATTACAAAAATATAATTATCATGCTGATACACCAAATGTGAGTTTTTTATCTTACCAACTGTACTATTAGCAACAAATTGTTACTGTTAGCAACTTCTTGAAATAAGCAAACATATTGACTCTTCGAATGAAAAGTACAATATAATTTCAAAAATTCTGCGAACTAAACTTTGTTAGTATCGGCAATATTAATTTATACGAGTACCTATATATAAAAAATAATAGAAGCTTCCTGTAGGTATGCTGAATTATAAGAAATATGAAAGACCGCACGGTAGCAAATGAGAACAAGTCATCTTTACCTTCTGGTATACCATCTCGACTATCCCCGGGTTTCTTTAACTTACTAACGCCCGAAATTAATAACCTATCTATAGATATGGATTGGGCTATCTGAGCTAGTTGCCTAGGATATTTTTGTTAATATGACGAAAATAACGACGGTTGCTAGGCAATGAAGCCTGTATCCTAGGCAACTATCTCAGATCACCCTATCCATATCTATAGATAGGTTATTAATTTCGGCCGTAAAGGATTGTTTTCGTTACGGAAAGGTATATTTTGACATATTATTCTCCATAGAAGGAATGTCAAAATTTAATTGTCCGTACCCAAAACAATCCGATAGTAATTGATTGGAACCCGGGGTATGCATATATTAGTGTGTATGCTATTTCATATAGTGAAAAGTTTTTTTTTTCAGCTGATATTATACATATCATATTGAACAAAGATGAATCACTATGATTGTCTTCCAGTTAAACCAAATCTTGCCTTACATTTACATCATACAACACACAAACCTAAAATAAGGCGAAACAATAACATCAGTAAGAAAGCCTCAAGGAGGCTAATTAACGAGCTGTCAAATCTTATCGAGACAGCCTCGGGCTCCGGGGACGAAGTGGCGCGCGCCTCAGGTGAGACGGGACTTGGTAGTGATGTGCCTTGTTCGTCGATAAAACGTTCTTCCTTAAAATTTAACTTTCATATGACAAATTGTACACTGAAGGGCAGCACTAACTGAAGGTGTTCATTGAATAGAAATTTTCAATAATATGTCTTTAATTACATTACATTAATAGTTACATCTGACATTGCACATAATAAATACAATTCAATACAAAATCATGAGACAGATATTAATAATGTAATAGATAAAATAGAAGAATGGCTGAAAGCAAATAATTTAATAATCAATTTAAACAAATCCCTCTTTATACAATTTAATAAATGTAAACAAAAAAAATACAATATAAAGCTAAATGTAGCTAAAATTAAAGAAGCTACACATGTGAAGTTTCTGGGAGTGATGTTAGACGAAGATCTTAATTGGAAAATGCACTTAGATAATGTATGTAGCAGAATAAATAGGTTTGTTTATGCACTTAATCGTATAAAAGCTATAACTAATAAAAGAACAGCCATAGTAACATATCATGCTTACGTTGAATCTGTTATACGGTATGGTATCCTACTATGGGGCAATAGTACGGACAAGAACCGAATATTTGTTGCGCAAAAGAAATGTATTCGTGCTATCTGCGGGGTCCCTCCTGACGAATCCTGTCAACCATTTTTTAAAAGCCTTGGTTTATTGCCTTTTCCCTCTCTTTATATTTGTGAAGTGGCTACTTTCGTTCATAATCATTTAGATCTATTTAAAAAAGCTGGGAATTTTAGACTTAGATGTCCACACAGACTAATATTCCAGGAAATTCCAAAAAGCAGTAAATATGCTAAAAGCTTTCTATGTATGTGCGTTCGTATATATAATAAGATTCCTATCACCTTTAAAGGTCTGAACAACAGATTGTTCAAAATTAATTTATGTAAGTGGCTTAAAGAGAATAATTTCTATGACTTGAAACAATTTTATTCTTATCGTGACAAATGAATATAGTTTTTTTTTTTTTTTGACATTATACCTACTGAATTCTATCTCGATGACATTGTAATACCTAAATTTAATTAAGCTTAATATTTCTCTGACATTTGTAATTTGTAATTTACCAATCAGTATTTGCATGCGATTTTTATAATCAGCAAAGCATGAGCACTTTATTTTGTAAAGCCTTGGCTCACCATCATTATACCATGTTTTTTGCAAATAAAATATCATTTATCATTTATCATTTATCATTTATCATTATTTAGCACTTTCTACCATGTTTTGGGTTGTTTAGCTCACTGGAGGACAGTAAACGGTTATAGCCTGTAACTATATAAATTCTTATGGTAATTTTTAAATAGAAAAATATTGGAAAAAATTAACTCGGCCACAAGTGAATTCTCAGACGGGAATCGAACCCGCGACCTTTGGAAATGCGGTCCAATGCTCTAAATTACCATAAGTATAAAAATAGCATTGAAAAATGCAAAAAATACAAAATCATATATAAATTATATTGTGTCTCGTTCAATGTTCGCGATATCCGTATAAACATATATAAAATAAAAAGAAGAATTTTGACATATCCCTCATAAGTCTTGGTAGCTCAATTGGTTAGAGCATTGGGCCAGATATTCAAAGGTCGCGGGTTCGAGATCCATCTGAGCGGTATGGAGAATAGTTGACTTTTTTTATATATTTTCTAGTATAAAATTTAACACCTAAATAAAAAAAAATCTATTTTTAAGAAACCCTCGACGATTAAAATGTAATTGAAAAAGGATATAATAATAAAACAACTTTTACGGATATCAAACGCGCTATATTTCCACGAACTAAGTTGTAATTGTCCGTATTTTTAGGGGTTTTTTGATTTTCCCGACGTTTCGGCACCTTTACAGCTGCCGTGGTCACGGGATGACTGATTCGTGACAACTTAGTTCGTGGAAATATAGCGCGTTTGATATCCGTAAAAGTTGTTTTATTTCAATGAACAGTGCGTGCCAAAACATAAGATGTACGTAAGGATATAATAGTTTAAAAACCCCCGACTTAAATAATTTATGTAACGAGAGATAATAATCCAAATCCAAAGAATTCCAAAATAAGTTTCGTCCTCATCAACTGGGTAAGGCTGTGAGGCAGCGGTTCATGCAGCAAATTGATGTGAAAATGCTTTCAACTCGGTGGACAGAGGTGCCCTTCTTAGGGAAATAGAAAAAGAAGTGCCCTCTATCTACCATTATATGTGGCAATGTTATGACTCCCCTTTAAACATAATGTTTGGTCAAAATGAAATAGATTCATGTGCTACCAACAGGGTGATCCGCTCGGCCCTGCCATATTTAGTT
Source organism: Chrysoteuchia culmella (assembly GCA_910589605.1). Lineage (NCBI taxonomy): Eukaryota > Metazoa > Arthropoda > Insecta > Lepidoptera > Crambidae > Chrysoteuchia > Chrysoteuchia culmella. The sequence goes on from OU342653.1 coordinate 19,737,812, forward strand.
TGGCTATTCAACCCATCATTTCTACTCTAAAATCAAAATTAAACCTTTGGTACTTAGATGACGGCACTTTGGGAAGGGATTTGTCTTCCGTACATGACATGGACTACATAAAACAGCATTTTTTAAAATAGTCTATCAATGTGAAATCTTCATATCTAACGTATCTGATTTTACCTGTGTGATTCTATTGGGGGACATACCGATGTCCCACAATAGAATCCCACAAGTAATAAAACAATTTGAACGAAATAAATAGTCCTTTTTATATTTGCTCTTAAAAGATATTTGAAAGAAGAATTTGTATGGTATATAAAAATTTATCGATGTTTTAAACTATGATGTCATCACTATGGAGTTCAATATCATCCTGTCTCCAAATAAAGGTGTGTATATTACTTCTGGAGGGTCGGCTTGCGTTGACATTTTATATAGTAATATTATCTTTCTTTATATTTAGTCCAATATTTGTTTAGAATGGCGAATTTAATGTTAATAAAACTTTAGTAGGCAATCGAATTTGAAACTCCTCACGGATTATTAATTGAAATAAAACATTTTAAGAATTAAAATGCGCTTTCATGTCAACATAATTATTTAGTAGTTTTGTGTGTTGTTTTAGGCGGTTTTTTTTTATCACTCGCTTCAGAATAGATATAGATAGATAAAGCAATGCTAATAGGTTGGGGAAACAGTTTCATAGCATTTTTTAAGAAAATTCAAAACATTTCAAATATCGTTTATTTAAATTTAACTAAAGTATGTAGACAGGTGCCGTTTTGTTCGATAACTTTTTGCCATCTGGTAGGTAGGGGATACATGATACATGATCCCATTGCTATAGACATTTTGGGGCTTCTGATCAAAATACCGCGACAAGTGGTTTTGGCAGTCCTCTCGTCCATGTCCTTCTTCCAATAGTGTCTCGGCCATGGCCATTATTGTAGCATTGGTCCATAGCCTCAACTGGGTTGCTTGCCGAAGCAAGCCCACCTTGGGATGCAGAATATACTTCTGTCATTCCATGGAATTTCTCCCAAACACCAGAAAGCGCACTGCACGGATGCGCACCAACCAGCTTGGGTTCCATAAACTTGAAGAGCAAGGTCTCTAGTGGGTCCTGAGCTCGGTTGGGAGACTAGAGCGTACTACCCATAATTTTCCGCCTCCATATGGATGCGTAATCCTTACAGGTCTCTGCATTCGAAAGAGAGAAACATAGGCTTTCGGATTCACCGCACGCTTTGCGCCACCTTAGGCCATTGTCTCACTCAGAGCGTCCACCACTAAGAGACTCGTGTTTACTAACTTCCGGTTTCCACCTCTATGTAAAACATGGAGGCGTAGTCCCTCTCAGGTTTCCACAATCAATCGCGTACTATCCGAAAGGTTTCCGTTTTCCGTAAACACAGACACGTAGTCCCTCTCAAACCTCCGCAACCGTTCGAGAGCGGTTGTCCACCCCTCTGGTTTTGGTTCGCGCCGGCAAGCTGGTAGCCCCCATATCTGGAGGCCGTTCCCCTATCCACCACCTGGGGTAGCGCCCGATAGCAGACCAGAAACTGCCACGGGGACCTGACACTGCCTAAAGAATTCTGAAGAGACAGAAACAGGTGGAAATCTGAAGGTGCAAGATCAGGACTATACGTCGGATGCATTAACACCTCCCAACTAAACTCTCTTAATTTTTGCTGAGTAGCTAAAGATGTGTGAGGTCTAGCGTTATCATGATGAAAAACCACACCCCTTCTGTCGATTAATTCCGGCCGCTTTCTCTCAACTTGCTTTAATCTCATCAGTTGTTCGCAGTAGAGATCAGAACCGATGGTCCTGCCTGGTGGTAACAGCTCATAATGAATAATGCCCTTCCAATCCCAACTCGCACACAGCATCACCTTGTTGCGAGTTAACCCGGGTTTCAGCCACAGTCTGTGAAGCCTGACCGGCCTTTGACCACGACCATTTTCCCACGTTCTTGTCTTGTCTTGAAAAATGGTTCGGTTTCATTACGTCGTAATAAAGAATCACAAATGAGTACGCGGTTTATTCAGTTTCTTTCAGCGAGCCGTGAGGATAATAAATATCGAGCTTTTTTGTGTACCCAGTTTTTTTCAGATGCGCTAAAACTGTTTTGTGTTCAAATCCCACTTTTTCAGCTACGTCGTAACTACTAAAACTACTAAATAAATATGTCGATCTTGCTCCACTTTTTAAAAAATGGCATCCATTTTATTCGTAATAGGGCGACCAGAGCGACGTGCATCTTTGACATCAAAATTTATCAAAATTTGTGTTACTCTCACGGACACTGCACTAGGTTCATAAACATCGCAAATTCTTTTTCGCGGCTAGCGTTGCATTTTTACATTGTTTGTAGTAAAATTTTAAAATGTAACGAATTTATTCATTAGATTCACTCATTTTGACAGTAAGAAAAACAAATGAAAATCTCATATTTTCCTAATTTGAATTTGGAATTATCTTCTTTAAATTTTAAACTTTTAATGATACCAAAACCAGCCAGATACAAATAGTATAGCCAAAGAGATTTTATTACAAATTCATACATATTATGAAAAGTTCAAGTACTCTTCCTGAACAAATCTAGAATACCTACATTGCAGGTAATCATCAACAATATTTATCACATTGAATGCATTACATTAAAATGTATTTAGTCGCCAAATCCATTAGTATCCAATTACGTGTTTCACTCCGAAATAACCAATAAACCACTTTTAACGGCAACACGCCAATTGTATTCCACTGAATCCTCCTTTAGAGCCGATGAGCACATAAAATGTTTATGGATTCTTCAAGGGAAGTGCTGTCGAGAGCGATTCAATGGGCATAAACGTGCCTCTTTTAACCAGCACCCCGACCGCCTAACGGTATCGCTTGTGCTATTGCTATAGTTATCGATTTTTCAAACCTCCTACAAGGGCTCTCGCTGACGCTATCACTTTCATACTAAAAATGCAATAGTGAATCCAATAGATGAATAGAAATATGTAGGAATTAGCCAAAAATACAATCTTTGAAGGGTTTTATGAGAGTTTGAAGTTTGATTGCCATAGCAATACCACACGCTATACCGTTAGGCGGTCGGGCCTCAGGTCTTTAAGAGGAAAACATTTCTCGAGAATTTTTTTAAACTCATCATTCGATGGTTAACACTTTCACTGCCAACGGCTTAATACAAAACGCGTCAGGTACCACACTATTATTACTATTATACAATATATCACTCGGATGCGAGTGTTAGGCAGTGAAATAATATATTAAAAAATGCATAGGAAAATATAGTTCCGTTCACGTCCGGTAAGAACGCTGCACAATATTTCATACATTATTTGACGATACGTCCTCGATACTTACTCGAAAGTTTTTTTTTTACACGACACAAAATATTAACCGCCTTTGTGGTCTACTAGCAACCACCGGTATCAGACCCAGGGGTCCCGATTTCAATTCCCAGCGGGGGTATTCGGTTTGGTTAGTTGCTGGACTTGTTGTAAGTCCGCCTGGCTAGCTACCACCATCTTATCAAATTCTGACGCCATAACAACAATGTTTTCAGCCTCAGTGGTTGAGGATTCCGGGAAGGGTTCGCTTCCATCTTCAGCCGTATCAATACTACATCAGGTATGATGAAGGCTAAGAGTCTCCCTGTCGCTAATAAAAAAAAATCTCTTTAACCTATAGTTGTAAATTATATACCAATATAGTACTTCTGGCGTGCCAAATTACCGCCAATCGACGAGTCGGCAGAATCAGTTAGTCTTGAACTCCAATCTGGGCTTACACTCGTAAATTGCTTGCTTTTAAGCTTTTGAATGTTTGCTTGCTCCCACTTGCACTTGCTGTCACTGTCAGCTGTCAGCACCACAATCCACAGACTACACAATGTAAAAAAAAACTCACAAAATCTCTGCTGGCACTGGCTTTTAGTTTATTCAGCCATTTACTTAAAGGACATCAGGCAATCTTCATACAAAGTTGGTCCAAAAAAAAAAAGTGAGCGGCCAGACCCAAGATTATTTCTAATAGGTAGTTCATATTAGGACCTAAAAAATATATATGGACTTAACCCTGTAACCGCGTGAACTGAGAAGCTATTTAAGATAAGGCATTCTGGGCAAAAACACAAATAACATTAGGCGGACAGACCCGGGATTATTTTTAATAGGTAGTTCCTATAAAGACCTAAAAAAAAAATATGGACTTAACCCTGTCACCGCATGAACCGAGTTGCTATTTCGAGTTCAAAAAACAGGACAAAAAAAAGTGAGCGGCCAGGCCCAAGATTATTTCTAATAGGTGGTTCATACTAAGGCCTAAAAAAAATTATATGAACTTAACCCTGTCACCGCATGAGGAGAGTTGCTATTTCAAGTCAAAAAAATCTAGACAAAAAAAAGTGAGCGGCCAGACCCAAGATTATTTTCAATAGGTAGTACAAATAAAGGCCTAAGAAAAATTATACGGACTTAACCCTGTCACCGCATGAACTGAGTCGCTATTTCGATTTACAAAATCTGTACAAAATAAAAGTGAGCGGCCAGACCTAAGATTATTTCTAATAGGTAGTTCATACTAAAGCCTAAAAAAAATTATATGAACTTAACCCTGTTACCGCATGAGGAGAGTTGCTATTTCAAGTCAAAAAAATCTGGCCAAAAAGAAGTGAGCGGCTAGACCCCAGATTATTTTCAATAGGTAGTTCAAATAAAGGCCTAAGAAAAATTATACGAACTTAACCCTGTCACCGCATGAACTGAGTCGCTATTTCGATTTACAAAATCTGTACAAAATAAAAGTGAGCGGCCAGACCCAAGATTATTTCTAATAGGTAGTTCATAATTATTAAGGCCTAAAAAAAAATATATGAACCAAACCCTGTCACCGCATGAGGAGAATTGCTATTTCAAGTCAAAAAAATCTAGAGAAAAAAAAGTGAGCGGCCAGACCCAAGATTATTTTCAATAGGTAGTTCAAATAAAGGCCTAAGAAAAATGATATGTACTTAACCCTGTCACCGCATGAACTGAGTAGCTATTTCGAGTAAAAAAATCTGGACAAAAAAATAAGTGAGCGGCCAGAGCCAAGATTATTTCTAATAGGTAGTTCATACTAAGGCCAAAAAAAATTATATGAACTTAACTCTGTCACCGCATGAGGAGAGTTGCTATTTCAAGTCAAAAAAATCTGGAGAAAAAAAAGTGAGCGGCCAGACCAAAGATTATTTTCAATAGGTAGTTCAAATAAAGGCCTAAGAAAAATTATATGTACTTAACCCTGTCACCGCATGAACTGAGTAGCTATTTCGAGTTAAAAAATCTGGACAAAAAATAAGTGAGCGGCCAGACCCAAGATTATTTCCAAAAGGTAGTTCATACTAAGGCCTAAAAAATTATATGAACTTAACACTGTCACCGCATGAAGAGAGTTGCTATTTCAAGTAAAAAGCTACTCAATTCATGCGGTGACAGGGTTTGGTTCATATTTATATTTTTTAGGCCTTAGTATTAACTACCTATTGGAAATAAACTTGGGTCTGGCCGCTCACTTTTTTTTTTGTCTAGATATTTTAACTTGAAATAGCTACTTAGTTCATGTGGTGACAGGGTTAGGTCCATATAATTTTTTTTAGGCCTTAGTATTAACTACCTATTGGAAATAATCTGGGGTCTGACCGTTCACTTGTTTTTTGTCTAGATTTCTTAACTTGAAATAGCTACTTAGTTTATGTGGTAACAGGGTTAGGACCATATATATTTTTTAGGCCTTAGTACTAACTACCTATTGTAAATAATCTTGGGTCTGGCCGCTCACTTTTTTTTTGTCCAGATTTTTTAACTTGAAATAGCTACTCAGTTCATGCGGTGGCAGGGTTAAGTCCATATAATTTTTTAGGCCTTGATAGAAACTACCTATTGAAAATAATCTCGAGTCTGGCCGCTCACTTTTTTTTTGTCCAGATTTTTAAACTTGTAATAGCTACTCAGTTCATGTGGTGACAGGGTTAGGTCCACATAATTTTTTTTAGGCCTTAGTATTAACTACCTATTGGAAATAATCTGGGGTCTGGCCGCTCACTTTTTTTTTTAACTTGAAGTATCTACTTAGTTTATGTGGTAACAGGGTCAGGTCCATATATATATTTTTAGGCCTTAGTATTAACTACCTTTTGTAAATAATCTTGGGTCTGGCCGCTCTTTTTTTATTTTTGTCCAAATTTTAAACTTTAAATAGCTACTCAGTTCAAGTGGTGACAGGGTTAGGTCCATATATTTTTTTTAGGCCTTAGTATTAACTACCTATTGGAAATAATCTTGGGTCTGGCCGCTCACTTTTATTTGTCCACAATTTTTAACTCGAAATAGCTACTCAGTTCATGCGGTGACAGGGTTAAATCCATATAATTTTTTTTAGGCCTTAATAGGAACTATCTATTTAAGTTAATCTCGGGTCTGGCCGCTCACTTTTTTTTTTTGGACCAGAATGCCTGATGTCCTTTGATATTGTCATTTAAAATTTTTGCTTCTTTTATTATTATTTTTAATTAATACAGCTCTCAGCCCCACCAAAACGGTTCCGACGGAAGACCAGCGCTGGCCAAAAGCCAAGCATCATGCTGAGTCGTGGTCGTTTTGGGACAAACAGTGCACAATTATTTGTTTTTATTTTGTTTGTTTGTTTGTATTGCCCTTGTTTGTCCCAAATGAACATTTTTTATTTCTTTCTTTCTTTCTTTATAAATACGCTCTTTACAGCCATCAGGCGGGAATGTCCCGAAAATATTAATTTGTTAACCACTCACCGCATTGACATCATACATCATGTAAAAGCTTATCTTAATTAGGCGCCTAAAAACGTGCCGAAACGTCAAGAACAGCGAAACATCCTAAAAACGACATAATAATACGCAATATAGAAGCAGGTTTGTAAATGAAAAGCGCATTTTAATCCTTAGAAGTTTATTTCAATGAAAAGGTACTCAAAAAAATTTAAGATGTTCTTTCAAAAGGGCACAAAATACACCTAGTGTAAAGTTGTACTTTATAACAATACCAAAGTACTTCAGGCGTGCCAGATTACCGCCAGTCGACGACTCGGCAGAATCATAACTGTCTGAACTCCAATCTGGACTTACACTCGTAAATGCGCTCTGTACAGCCATCAGCCGGGAACTTCCTCTTTGTTGCCCGTTTATTGCCCGAAAATATTAATTTGTTAACTGGAAGGATTGAAGAAGGCTTTTCTCGAACTTTGATTAGCTGTTACGTTTCGAATTTAAGTAAATGAAAGCGGTGTTTTGAATGAAACAGATGCCTTGCATTGTTTTCTTTACTGCAACAACGTAGCTTGTGAGTTTCGCTTATTTTTGTATTTAGTATACTTTTTTTACTTATGGAATCATTACATGGGACAACTTATGGCTTCTCATAAGCTAAGTATATTTTGATGGAATATGGATTTTGTATCACTATTATACATCAAATATTACATTTCTCGTCTCTCCTTTTCATGAGTGTTTCGTTGTGACTTTAATATTTCATACATTTGAATATTAGCGCCAAGTTGCATGGTAGATTTCAAAACATTACAGGATCTTGAGACATCCCCTTTAACGCTATTGGTCAAATTTGTTATCTGGAAAAAGTTAAAAAGGAAATCGATGTTGAAACTAGTAAATAGCAGAAATACACTTTTTGACTTTCAAAAATCGCTTCAGTTTTCGCATGAAAAGTCAATTACAGGATGGCGTGGACAGCACGTGGAGATTTAGACCAATCATAAGCACGTCCAATCACAGCGCAGATACAAACAACCAGACGCCAGGCTTTGGCAAGTCGAATATCTGGTGAGTAAAGTTGCCTCGTCTCTGCCGCCATGCACCATGTGATCAAGGACTTGTTCGTGTCTCGCTAGGTTTTCTGTGTTCGAATTTGCTAATTTTCATATTTTGTTTCAGCATCAGGATTCATATTTTATCGCATAAGCTTTTAGTTAGCCCCGTCGTCGTTAACGGAGATATCCAATTTTTGGCCGGCGGGAGTCTCCGACATCGCATCTGGTAATACCAATTGTACTGTACGGGGTGTTGAGTTCGCCATCCTTGAAGTACGGTCTGAACCAGCATCACCAAGTTAAACTGTGACACGGTACGGGACACTTGAAGTCGGTTATTGTAACCTATTTACATTTAACTAGTTAAAGAAAACCGTGGTATTTCCAATAGGGACCTAGGTTGCTTCCTGTGTAAAATTTGTGTCGTCTTCTTCTCAGCCACATAACACCCACTGCTGGGTATAGGCCTCCCACAAAAGGGGGGCGTGCCATAATCGCCACGCTTGGTAGGCGGGTTGGCGATTGCAGTATGCCAAGTTTGTAGGAGACGCTGCTGCCCATCTCCTGAATGCTGAGTCCCTTAGTCGCCTTTTACGACACCCACGGGGTAGTGCTATTCTAAGCCGACACTTCACAGCTTGTACACAGAAAATATGTGTAATCCTTTTAAATTTGAGACCCAACACCAGCTCACACACACCAAATAAGAATCCATTCATAACGACCCCTATCGCTGAGCTTGTGAATTTTAAGGTGTTTTAAGTGAATTGAAAGAGATTTAATAGAGACTGTACGACCCATTAACATATATAATTCCATCTCAATTGGATTACCAATTTTTTTTTCTTTGTCACCTGGCCATCTCAGGCAAACTTATAGAGGACCACGTGGCTTGAGGATCACGAATACTTACCCTTTAAATAGCAAAGACTTGGGAACATCATGAGAGTATTTTATAGTTGTAGTAATAAAGTAAATATATACTAATTTATTGAAATTTAGTGCCGTGTGGTGACGGCCTAAGAATACAAGTGTCACCACTCCCTTACATTCCTGGGATGTCGTAAGTGTCGACTAAGAGGCTCGACGCATTGAACACATGTGCGAGAGAAGGAAAACTTGAAACAAACCCTCTGCCAACCCGTCTGGCCAGCGCGGTAGCAGTAGGCTAATAGCCTCCTTTGAACGCCACAACAGGCGTGAGCTAGGAGAGGCTTATGTCCAGCAGTGGACGTCCACAGGCTGATGATAGATATATATATAGATAGATATTGAAATTTTAGTGCGTTAAGACCGATCGACAATGTCGGCGTAAGTATGACATATACATAACATACCTCCACACTACACACTCATTACACTATAAATACTTATGCTTAAACCATAGACCTCCCTCATACATTTAGCTCTTGCTCTTGACCGTTTTACTCCGCCACAAACGGCACAGTCTACTGTGACAACGGCATACGGCATCAACAATCATTCCTAGCAACCCGTTGGTTGAAGAAAAACGTAATTTCGTCACATTTTTTGATTCGTTGTTTGTATGAAGCGTGGTATCTCTAAAAGGTGTTAATATATCAAGTGCCGGTCGAGCAGGGGCTGCTCAGGTCAACGACATGGAACACAATTTTGGCAAAAAAAACATTTGTTTTTTATTCAATTTTCTCATTTCGACCTCCGACTCGCTAAATCACCCATTTCCTTGGTTACTTACTTAAAACAAAATTTGTTTTACGTTTGGTTTTGCTTATGCTGAATATTCAATAGGTATCTAATGCTTAAAATATGACATTTGAAATAAATTCTTAAATTAAATAATTTGTATAAAACTTTTTTTTGTATATTTGTGTTCTATTAGCAGCCCCTGCTCAATCTTCACTTGATAAATCAATACCGTATATAGTACAGCTAAAGTTAAAAAAAAAACGCGGAGACCAATGATAAATCTATACCAACGATAATCCCAGCTTAAACCGACAAAATAATGCTGTTCTAAACCAAAATATACGAGTTTCACTCACATACCATCCCACACAAAGATTTGAGGAACAAATACGACGGCGTGTAATGAGGTGAAATATCAAGTGTTCACGCGCCACCTACCAGCTGAACGGGGAACTGAACCGCATACCACGATGCCTTTGCCTTTCACATTTAGAGATGAAGAAAAGGAAATGGCGGAATGGTGTTGAAATTCAGAAAGTTTAAAGTTGTGTGGCGCCATTTTTAGAGCAACGATACTTGTACATTAAATAGAAAAATATTGGAAAAAATTTACTCGGCCACAAGTGAATTCTCAGACGGGAATCGAACCCGCGACCTTTGGAAATCCAGTCCAATGCTCTAACCGCTGAGCTACCGAGACTTAAAAATTAACTCGGCCACAAGTGAATTCTCAGACGGGAATCGAACCCGCGACCTTTAGAAATCCGGTCCAATGCTCTAACAGCTGAGCTATAAAATATGTGTTTTTGCGTATTACAACTCGATGTTCATTTTCTAAAACAAACACGAACTTATTAAATAATGTCTCTGGAACTATTATTAAGTAATTTAAAACTTTCAATATCTTATCCTCAGTAAAATTTCAGCGTAGTAAAACTTCGTTGCCTAGACATTTTCGTTAATAAGTCGAAAATAACTATGGTTTCCTAATATCAAAATCAATATACTTGTAACGATGCCATTTCGTTCTAGCCTTATGGATGGATGAAACCTCCATAATGGCTGGAAACTCCGTAGTTTCACTCTATGGTAATCAAATTATATTTTTATCTGTTCTGTCTAAATTTAAATATTTCTCCTTTCCACGATTCCTGTTCAGCTCATTTTGACGTAATCTTACAGAAACCAGCAAGCTAAACGCTATTATTAAACCATTATTTATCTAAAGTTGAGTTTATAATATATGTTTCATATTACATCAGGAACCCGTGTATCGGGGTAAGCATAACTACCTACTTTTTTACTCATTGTTTCGAGTAAGTATTTATAACTAGGACTTTTGCTATATCTTTGTATTTTCATATTGTTACAGTTCCTTATTTCCATTATTACAAAATAAAACAAGTCTCCTGTGAACGATACTTTTATTTCGTTTCCCATTTATTAAACGAGTGCGGCGGTTTCGACGTCCCGGTGACTGTAGTGCTGCCGGACTAGGAGCCCCGTCACACTGGCTCTCCGGCGGGGAATCGAACCCCGGTCTCCCGCGTGACAGGCGGAGATACTGACCACTATACTACCGAAGCCCCGTCACATACTCCTTTACTTTACTAGGGTTAGATCATTAAAAACGACCGCAGGCGAAGTCAAGGGTACAGATTTATTTAATAAGCTCTTTATAATCGTTAATATATGCTATTGAAATCATAAATGCTATTAAAATCGTTACCTACCTAAAACCTTTTCACCCAAATACTTCTTACGATAAAAACTACTCTATTACTCTATACCCAACTGCTATACATTACGATGTGTGTAGTATCTTGTAGGGTTCATTGAACCGTGACCGGAAGGAAACGACATCAAGGACCGAAGGGTTGAAGGGACCAACTGAAAACATCAAACCTAAGGGATAAATAACCATAAATAAAATCAAAATACCTTCGCGAGATACGATGCGACGCAGCGATTTTTCTGATGGCTCCGGAATCCGGATTTTGCGCTTGGGAACGGCCTGTTAATATTGCATACCTACGTTTCAAATAACAATGAAACTGAAAAAAAAAAACCTTGTAGTTTAATATAAAAAAAATTGGTTTAGTTTTTGGAAATCAATATCAGTTATCATTAGAAATTATCTTTAAGAAATCATTTATGCTATTAAGACACAAGTTGTTTTTGGGACAACGAAACTAGCATTCTTAGTACTCAAAATCATAATTGAACAGCGATTTCCAATAAATCAATTATCAAACATTCACGACAATATTTCTCTCAAAATAATGCGGTAATAACACAATAGTGACGTGCTTCCACACATCACTTAAAAATAAAGGATCTGTGTCTGATCTTAAGTAGCAAAAGTCTTTCCCTAAGTAAAAAAAATATAACTAGTAATATTGGTAGTGTAAAAAAAATATAACTAGTAATATTGGTAGTACCTACACATAAAAAACTCAAAAAGTATGTCATTTCGTCTGCGGCTTCAACAACTGAATTTCTGAATCTTTTTAACTCCCCTTTCTACCTTTCCCTCTTATCCCTAAAGATGGCACTAATAGTTTCAAACTAGTCAAAGAAAAACAAATAGAGAGACACTCGAGTTCAGAACTCGTCACCTCCGCCAAGTTTTTCCCGAACCTGACTTATTTACGCAACGATTTAACTTAGCAACTCAAACATGCCTGCTCTTTACGACTTCGGTACAGTTGACGGCATATCAGGCTCTGCACTTTCACTATGAAATGCGCCTTAAATGTCTACGCATTTTTTTTACAAATCCATAAAGTAAAACCAAAAACGCATTGTAACCCCAAAATTTTGATGTGTTAGGAATCAGCGGTCCTACCATCATCTATTAGCAACCATCATGTCATAAGAACTGTACTGTGTAGTGACGGCTTAGAATAGCACTACCCCCTCTCATCCCGCGGGTGTCGTAAAAGACGACTAAGGGACTCAGCCTTCAGGAGTCGGGCGGCAGCGTCTCCTACAAACTTGGCCATACTGCGATCGCCAAACCGCCTGCCAAGCGTGGCTATTATGGCAAACCCCCCCTTTTGGGTGAGGCCTATACCCAGCAGTAGGTGCTATGAGGCTAAGACGATGACGACGATGTCATAAGAACGTTTTGTTTGCGTTTTGTATATGTTGAAATTGTCACATTTTGACACACTTTGGAGGCGATTATTGCGCGAAGACATCACAAAACTTCCGACAAAAAACAAGCTTACTTTTAGAGATTCGTAGTACGAAATAGCATGGTAAGATTGAAACAATACTGCGCTACGAGATGGCGGTAGGCCCCCAACTCTTTTTAATCCCTAAAAATTGCAGTTTTATTTCTATTAAGGTACATCTGTATGACTAATGTAAGTTAACTTGATAACAATGTAACTACTGCTGAGCCTTTGTGAGAGGAGCTCGTTGGGTTAGTGGCTTTCGGCCTGCCATTGTAGGGGTTAAGGAACTTCCGCAATAGTTGGAGGTTTAAATTACCTTAGTGATGATTATATATAGTATTATTACATTAGTGATGTGGAAATGTTATTGACGAGCTCTTGCAAGTACGAACTACACAATTAACCATTTTCGTTTCTGAGTGACGCGTGTGTTCATGGCAATGGTATCAAGCGGACTGACTTAGGTCGTAAAACTTTGACCGTAGATCAAACTTTTTACACGCAAGGTAGGTAAACTTTTACCATCTATCTCGATATAGGTCTGTGGCTATGACTGATCTCGTGGGCCCAATGCAGGTTGGTGGGTTTAAGCGACTGCAAATGCAGCCGGGATCAACGGCTTAGCGTATCTTCCGAAGCACGGAGGAGCTCGAGATAGTAAATTTTTGGTCACCCATCCCGTGACCGACCATTGCGAAAGTTGCTTAACCTCAACAATCACAGGCCGAACGCGCGAACCACTGCGCCACTGGCTTCTCTTTTATGATAATATTGCTTTTGCATATCGATTTTGAGTTAACCTGGAACTCCCAAAGAATCGCTTATCCAGCAAAACGACCAGAATTGCACCGACAGATGGCACGTTACGGCCAAACTTGACCTGTTTAGAAGTTTTACAACTGTTTTGTTGCAGTTTTAAAACTTTCTTATTTTTAAAGAATAGTCAAGTTAAACTCCTGCCAGTTTCTGGTTAAACTTATCTTAGCGTATCTTACATCAAATTTTACGGTTACTTTTAGTGTAAATAATATAAATATTTTTTACAGTTTTAAAATTTAAGAACATTTTAATATTAAGATGAAATCAAAATGGCGTCCTGTCAGCCACATAACACCAACTGCTCAAGTTTGTAGGAGACGCTGCTGCCCGTCACCTGAAGGCTTGAGTCCCTTGAGAGGGGGTAGTGCTATTTCTAAGCCGATACTACACAGCTTATTAAAATACCAAAATGTAAAGAATATAAATAAATTTATGAAAAGAACCAAAATAAACACATTATTTTATGATTTTTTAATTTTTGCATTTTTCAATGCTATTTTTATACTTATGATAAATTTTAAATACAAAAATATTGGAAAACAATTAACTCGGCCACAAGTGACTTCTCAGATGGGAATCGAACCCACGACCTTTGGAAATCCGGTCCAATGCTCTTGTGGCCGAGTTAATTTTTTCCAATATTTTTCTATTTAAAATTTGTCATAAGTATAAACACAGTATTTTTAAATCGTCCTACTTATATTGTGTTTCAACTCTTTTACTAATTTCAACATGTTTAGTAAGTAATTTATTACCTAGGTTGCGTTGTGAAAGAAAGGATGAACAAATGAATTTATATTTTTACCTTTCCCAGAAAAGGGCACCAACCAAGTCATGCTCCAACAACTGGCACTAGCTGGCACTACTCGTACAAGAGTAAGTAGCGAGGACCTCGAGATCATTATTGCTGGCCACTCGACCGACAAACAGTTCTTCACGAGCTCACTCTGCCTTAGCCAGTGAATAACTAAGGTTGCTACTATACGAATATTTTAAATGAATAAATAGTTATTTGTTATGCAAGACTGGAAAGTTGGTTATTAGCGGCGAGTTACCTCTATTGAAACCTGAGCAAATGAAGGATTCTAGGATTGAATCCTGAGCAAAGCGAGGATTTCAAAGGTACAAGACGCTAAAAACTTTTCTGCCGAGCGCAACCCATAATTGTTCACCTCACAACAGCGAGGAAAATTTTTAGGTTGCTTCCGCGGTCAACTTCTGGTAAAAAATCTTTAAACATAAAAGTTTAATCTAAATATACCTTATTCTCGTTGTGTTAATTATATAAAAAACTAAAATAATAAAAAAGGGAGTATTATAGTTAATTCAAAGTTATTTAAAGTAGGAATATATTGTTACTTATAAAAAAACAATAAAAACGATTCGGTAAATGTTGACATTGACATGAGGTAAAAGACAAAGACAATTTAAAAATAAAGATTTATGTCACGTTCCGAAATCCAATAGGTTGTGAAATCTCGCCCAGCCTAATATAAAATTCTTATAATCTTATTTTTATTGTTTTTATGATTCAATGAACTAAAATAATATAATAAAACCAAAACGGGTATTATAATTAATTCAAAGCTAAGTACTTAAAATAAGAATAAAATGTAACAAAAAAGTAAATAGTGCGATT
Source organism: Chrysoteuchia culmella (assembly GCA_910589605.1). NCBI lineage: Eukaryota > Metazoa > Arthropoda > Insecta > Lepidoptera > Crambidae > Chrysoteuchia > Chrysoteuchia culmella. The sequence goes on from OU342653.1 coordinate 19,752,971, forward strand.
CGGAACACATTATGACATAGTTTTAGGTATTAAATAAAAAAAAAGTACTTTCCCGCGCTAGGCCACATAAAGCGCACAATTTTCTACGCAGAAACTTAATGACAAAACCTCCTGTTCCAAGCGTATGAGGTGAAAAATATAAAAAATCTTAAACTCACACAAATTAACCTAGCCCCAAAGTAAGCACTGTAAGGCTTGTGTTATGGAATACTAGGGTAACAAATATAAATGCATTTATATGTGTTACGAACTGGCCATCATTCCGGTGACAGTTTAATCTCTTTTTATAAAAGTTTTTTTTTTATATGCTTACTGTGCTCTTCCTTGCTGTCCTCTCTGTATTGCTGTTGTATTGCTGCTGTACTTTCGGTTTGTATCTCGTATTTAATGAATATATTTCCTAACTTACTTTGAGCCCCTCTTTCTTATCCCTCCTTTACAATAAGTATGTATAAACGTCCAGTACTCAGGTACAAGGTATTCATCATACAAGCATTTGTCCATACCGGGATTAGAACCCAGGACCTCTTTAATAACTTAATAAAGTAACAAACTTAGAAACTTCACATTTTTAAGTGTATTTGTATGTTCTCAATCAATCACGATTAAGGGGAGGAACGGATACATACATCTCTCACGCTAAAAATCCCTTGCAGATTGAGAGTGCAATGTCAAAACTCTTTTAAACCGCCGTTACCGTCAATACTCCACACCGTTAAAACTTTTTTTAACCGCCTTTGTGGGCTATTGGTAACAAACACCGGTATCAGATCCAGGGGCCCCGGGTTCGATTCCCAGCGGGGTACATATTGTACTCGGTTTGGTTGGTGGTAGGACTTGTTGTAAGCCCGCCTAGCTAGCTACCACCATCGTATCTAAGTCTGAAGCGATAAAAACAATGTTTTCAGCATTGTTGTGTTCCGGAAGTTAGAGATAAGGTAGACAGCTCCTCAGTGATTACGGATTCCGGAAGAGACTCGGTTCCATCTTCAGACTTATCAATACTTAACATTAGATATGATGAAGGCTAAGAGTATCCCCGTTGTTCATAAAAAAAAACAGCACTTCATAGTCACACCTCAACTACAGCGACGCCACATTTGGCATTGGTTTGGTATAATATATTATCCGAAAACAATAGAGACACAGACAGGCTGACCAAGTGAAATCTGCAGTTGGAAACCGTGTGTCTGACTGCACCAGAAAGTCTACCAACCGGGAGAGATGGCGGGAGATCGTGCGGCAAGCTTTGTCCGCCTCTACCACCGACGTGGACGCCTCAACGTGACCACGACAGCCTCAACATATCGCCTATCTTTACCTAATATTTTGGATGAAGGGCTTTGGATGAAATTTTGCATACAGATAGACCATGACCCGAATATGAGAGGGCTTAGTGTATGTTTGCAAATCTGCCGTGCTATTTAAAAACGCAGTAAGGAATATTTTTCAAGTATAGATTTACATATAGATTCGGAATCTTCGCGAAGAGCTGAGCACTTTGATTCTCATTTCTATAGCTATACGGAACGTTATACTTTAATATTACGTAAATGTATTATGTATATTTTTAATTTTTTTAAAATTGAACCACCATTTTCTTGAAATTTGTCTAACCTTCCTAACTGCGTTTTAAATAAGCACGTCAGATGTTGAACTAGGAAACCCACTCTTATAATTAAGGTCCACTTGCAGGAAAATTGGCTAAAACTTGCTATTGGTAATATTTTGACACTTTCGTATGGGTTTAATCTAGATTTAATTAAATCGAGATTTAACATGCTTTGTTGCAAATGGACTCAAAACAAAAAGATTGTTTAAAGACAACATGCTTAGGTTGATGTTATTATATGAGTAAATATAAATATAAATATAAGGGCAAAGGTACTAATGCTAAAGGCGTGGTTGTTACGTTGAACGCGTTTGTTACAAAAATAAAGTCGTATCAAAGGTCGTGTAGAATAACAATGTCCTATTTTTAAATATGACAATATACAAACAAAGAACTCTTCCAATTTTTAATATCACCAGAAATAACAGCTAGGAATTTATATTGGCTTAGAGCTGTGGTAAGGCGTCCTACGTAAGGGGCGGGCTGAGGGTGCGGCCGAGAATATAGCGACGAGCGGAGGGCGAATTACCTAATATATTATTATTGGCTGATAATTTATTATTATTGGCTGTCATAGAGTATCAAAAGTTACAGTAATGACAGCGACGAAACAGCCCCCTAATTGTCTAATTTCAAAATCTATCAGAATCACTTTTAAAGGTATTGTAATTGTGATTTATGGAATTGTCTAACTTAAAGTCGCAATCCCTTTCGGAACGATTGATGTTTTAAATAACACTTGACACTTCTCCATACATTTGAAAGATATTTTCGTCTGTCACTTTGCTTAGTCAGTTCAATTTCGTTCATTCAACAGCTTTCAAAACGCGCCCCGATCACGATCCCTATCAAATGTCAAATAGTACTGCCTGAAGTATGTAAATATCTTTTATATGACGAATTGACAGGGATTACGATAGATTTTAAAATTTGACAATTAGCCCCCTGGTTGCTAGGTGATTTTTTGATAGATTATCAGCCCGCGCCGGATAGGTGAAGGAGCGAGAAAGTTTTTCGCCTATGAAAAAAGTTATAAATCATATCGTATTTTATATAATATTATTTATGTTTGACATTATACGACTTGCAAAAGACATTAAAAGGAAGTAAATAACAGTCTCCAATTTGCTGAGATGGGATTATCGTTTCAGCGTAGCATGCGCACCTCGACGAAGCTTTCTCGATACTTTTCTCGCGCGAGAAAAGTATCGAGAAAGTACCTTTTCTTGTCTGTAGCAAATGTATGATGCATTTTTCATTTATGAACATTTTATGTGACCTCACGAACGTGTGTGAGACAGTGTGATAAAATCCAATCTGTAGCTTTTCCAAAAAATAATAAGATATAATAAGATTTAAGCTCTCGCTCGCACCGTTCTGATATGAGCAGGACAGATCGCGAGATAAAGGTCGACAGCGAGTCGCGGTGCGCATGCTACGCAGGCTGGTTCTTTTTAAACTCACTTCTAATGTGTATTGAAAACTATAAAGTAAGTTGAGTTTTTCGTTTAATTCGTATTTTTCTACCGTATTTACACAAAATAATTACATTCTTATTTGCTAATAAACACTATTGCGTAGCTTTTGCATAAATACTTCGTGTCGCCAGAAATATTATCGTCCTTTGCAGTATGTATATTTTTGTAACTGTAAATCATAAATACAGAAGTGTCAAAATATTGATAAAAAGTAGGGTGAGCAATTTCCCGCCATTTTTTTAGTGTCTATCCGCTACGGTCATGGCTCTGCCCTAGCGTTGTTTTATGGAGGAACCAAACATTCCGTGGCAAAGGGGATTTATTGACTTTTGTCGGGATATTAAATTGTTTGATTTATTTAGCGGTCAGGGCTGCGATCGAGGTAAAAACATAAGTATTTTCCCGTTTATTTTAAACCCGCATTCATTGTCTTACGACCCCTTTTGTTCCCGTGTTTCCGGGATAAACCAGGGGAATTGGGGTTTTTATTATTGTGCAATGAAGTAAAGCAGAATAATAATTTACTACTTTAGCTTTTAGACTGCTTCCACCAGGGTATAGTCAAGAAGAGAGGAAAAGATCTGTGCAAAAAACAACCGTCTTCGTAAACGTCTTCGCTTAGCTTCAGTTAAGCAGTTAACAGCTGTTGTCACTGTTTATATGCTTGAGGGTCAATAGCAAATTTATCATGCATTTTTCATTAATGAGCATTTTATGTGACCTCACGAACGTGTGTGAGACTTTCAAGTTCGTAGGTTGTAGGGATAAAATCCAATCAGTAGCTTTTCCAAAAAATAATAAGATTAGATAAGATATATAATAAGATAAGATTTAATCATTTTTAGAATTATGGTACAATTTGATATTTTATAATAAAGTCGCCAACATATTTTGTTGAGAACTTCAACGTGAAAATGTTGTCACACATTAAAAAATAAATTTATAACAATACTTGTCAAATGAAACGTATTATAGAATTTTTGCATTTTTCATTGCTATTTTTATACTTATGATAAATTTTTAATAGAAAAATATTGAAAAAATCAACTCGGCCACAAGTGGATTCTCAGATGGGACATGGACCCACGACCTTTGGAAATCCCATCTGAGAATTCACTTGTGGCCGAGTTGCTTTTTCCAATATTTTTCTATTTAAAATTTATCATAAATGAAACAGTGTCAGAAAAATAATTATTGAAAATAAATTATTTAAAAAATATTACACTTACATTAAAAACACTTATAGACAATAGATCTTAACTTCTACGACAGCACCTCAACTTTAACTATAGTCACAGCATACCAACTAATTTCTAACGTCCAATGAAGTGCTAAGCTTGACCCCATTTAACCCAATGTAGTCATTTACAAGAAAGTATGGCCGGTCATAAAAAAAATGGTGCATCACTTGTATGCACTTTGAAGAGACCGACAAATACTTGCGATGAACTTAGGGTATGAGCTTAAAACGCTAGAACTATTTCTAGTGATTTAATGTTTCGCACTAAACTAAATGCTGTTTGAAATAAAATGACCGCAGCGTTAAAATAAATTCTTACTGTGAAATGTAATATTAAAGCGGTCTTTTTTTTTCTATTTGTTACCTTGTAAGCAATTTGATTGAATCGATGATTTGATTTGCAACAATATGAGCTATGAGAGCTTAAAAGCTAAGAAAAAGCATTCTCGCATTTTTTACGTTCAAAATGATAATTAATGATTGATTTTTCTTTTTCAGAATCGCTTGTTAATTGACGTCATTATTTTCGTATAAAAAAATCGTAAAAAATATTCTTAGATAAAAATCTTGACATTGACTGACATCCCATTAAAATCGAGCGGTTCAAAGATAAGACCTAAAAAGATTACGTCGGAATGTCATCCGTTCGAGAGCGACAGTTAAAATTACATCCGCGATTATCGCAAAAGCCAACCCTTGTGGTGATTAGGCGAAAATGCAACAGTTTTTACCTTTTTTTTCTTGTGAAAGCAATTTACTGGCTCATCAGGACAACTGGTTGTTCCTGTGTTGTTGTATGATAATTGACTGATTATGTCATAGGTTCGTTATGCGAGTCATTAGTTAACACCCGTGTTAGGCAGATTGTATTATAATTATTGTAGGATTGGATTGGCAAACCGATTGCAAACCGACACTTTTAATTAAATACATTTTTAATAATTTAATTACGGCCAGTTTCAATAATCTATCCTTGATAAAAGATAGGTCTATCTCGGTTAGATTACTTAGCAAACGCTGCTATTTTGTATTTGAACTGTAAAAAAAAATATTTAGGCAACAAAGCCTCTTCTTTCTTAATTCTCGACAAATAGCTACTTTTACTTCCCTCTTTAAAAAAAAACACATGTCCACAATTTATCGACGTAGCAATATGTGCCCACTATAAATATTACTTAAATTAAGAACTCATCAGTAAGTCATCAAGATCCGCCACACTTAGCAGGCGGAATAATTCCGACCAGCCCCATCGCAATAATAACCGGACTTTTGGGATGGGCAATTAAATGAATCCTATACTAGTAATTTTAAGTTTCGCACTATAAATTAAATATTGTTTGAAATAAAATTTGCAGTTACTTTACTGTGAAGTGTCTGTGTAAAAGCAATCATTTTAGATTACGATCTTTCAATATTTCTATTTGTTATCTTTTAAAGCAATTAGATTTTAAACTAATTATTATTCAATTACCAACACATTTATTCGCAAATCCTATACTACTATAAATATTTAATAACGAACTCATCAAAGTAAGTCCTCAAGGATCTTTAAGCGAAACCCGCCAAATTTAGGAAGCGGAATAAATCCAAAATTTCCCTCGTCAAAAAGAGTTCCGACCAGCCCCATTGCATTTATAACCGGACTTCCGAGCCTAAAGTTAATCCGGCAAACTTGCACTACATTGCCTAAACGTTTTAGGCATTCTTTACATTGCCTAGGTCTTGTATACAATACCGGATAATACAGATTGCCGGTAACATATAGGGTTAAAATACTGTCGGCGAAGGTTTCCGAGCCAAAAGTTAATCCGGCAAACTTGCACAGTTATACATTGCCTAAACGTTTTAGGCATTCTTTACATTGCGTAGGTCTTGTATACAATACCGGATAATACAGATTGCCGGTAACTTATAGGGTTAAAATACTGTCGGCGAAGGTTTCCGAGCCAAAAGTTAATCCGGCAAACTTGCACTACATTGCCTAAACGTTTTAGGCATTCTTTACATTGCGTAGGTCTTGTATACAATACCGGATAATACAGATTGCCGGTAACTTATAGGGTTAAAATACTGTCGGCGAAGGTTTCCGAGCCAAAAGTTAATCCGGCAAACTTGCACTACATTGCCTAAACGTTTTAGGCATTCTTTACATTGCGTAGGTCTTGTATACAATACCGGATAATACAGATTGCCGGTAACTTATAGGGTTAAAATACTGTCGGCGAAGGTTTCCGAGCCAAAAGTAATCCTGCAAACTTGCACAGTTATACATTGCCTAAACGTTTTAGGCATTCTTTACATTGCCTAAGTCTTGTATACAATACCGGATAATACAGATTGCCGGTAACATATAGGGTTAAAATACTGTCGGCGAAGGTTTCCGAGCCAAAAGTTAATCCGGCAAACTTGCACAGTTATACATTGCCTAAACGTTTTAGGCATTCTTTACATTGCGTAGGTCTTGTATACAATACCGGATAATACAGATTGCCGGTAACTTATAGGGTTAAAATACTGTCGGCGAAGGTTTCCGAGCCAAAAGTTAATCCGGCAAACTTGCACAGTTACCTATAGGTACATTCCCTAAACGTTTTAGGCATTCTTAACATTGCCTAGGTCTTGTATTCAATACCAGATTCTACAGATTGCCGGTACCTATGGGGTTAAAATACAATCAGCAGTTTTTTTTAAAGAAGGCTCTTGTTAGTAACAGGAATATTTATTTTGTATACACTAAGGGTAGTGAAATGGTAGCTGACATTTTAACTGAGGGGACTACATTTAACAAACATTATTATTGTATAGGAAAAATGGGTTTGCATTCAAGAGGGGGTGTTGGATACTGAACGCAACATTTTCTTTATAGTTATGTCATGTTGGTAACGCTAGCTGTCATTCTCTGTGTCATTTTTGCCGCTTAAATATATCAGTCGTTCGTCCCATATTTAAATCTTTTATTTACTAAAGTAATCGTAATTCTACAGTTCTTTATGGAAGACCCGCCACATTTAAGAGACGGAATAAATCCGTAGTTTTCCTCGTTAAAAGTATTCTGACCAGCCCCATCGCATTAATAACCGGACTTCCGAGCCAAAAGTCAATCCGGAAAACTTGAGTTGAGGGGCAATTAAATTAATCCATCAACTATTCCATACTTTTTACAGTTTGAAAGCTTCCCTTTACTGTTAATTTTATTTGAAACTCGTCGGTAACTCGATACGAGGGGATATTACGGTTTCTTGAGTTCGCTTTGCGTTCTTTGGTAGGATACTTACTAGCTATTACTTTGATGGTCTTTGCTCTTGTAAAAACACGTCAATAGGGTTATTTCACATACTTGTAATAACTTAATAAATGATATTGAGTTTGAGTTGATTATTTTGTGTAGGTTACAAACAATCAAATAGTTAGTACAATTAACTAATCTTTGGCTAACCATACAACCTCGAATTACCCCCAAAACAAACACCTAATCAAACCTATTCATTCATAACGTAATCGCAAACAGGTATTCCATACACAATAATACCGGAATGAACTTGCCTCCGAAGGCACCCTTATCTCAGCCCCAAGTCAAAAGTTGTGAACAATGGCTTGTCTAATATTAACTGAGATTACTCCACGTGAGTTTCGCATTTCAAAGGGTGATGCCACCTTAGGGAACGAAGAGCCTTATCACGAACTCAGGAGCAATGTCAAAATAATATTGTTGGGAGCGTGATGGCGCTATGCGCAGTATTTAAATGATGCAGTCATCTACCCTTCAATGAAATGGCTGATATAACCATGTCACATAAGATTTTAAACTATCGCGTTCCATTATAATTTTATATTAAAACAACGGGACTAAAACGCGACATTCAAAGTCAAAGTCAAAGATTTTTATTCAAATAGACTTATAGATAAGTACTTTCGAATAGTCCAAAAATATTTTTTTCCCTACCAGCCATTCAGGACATCTTTTAACTGATAAGAAGAACGGCCGCAAGAAACGTATCAGCTTTAACAGAAACAACAACATTTACAATGGAACATGTTTTTGCCAAGCACAAATAAATTTTGTTATGTATGTTTGTCATTTGTTATGTAGTACAACGTTTCAGCTTGTGACCACGCCTATTGCGACATAACCGAAACGTCAAACTGTAAGTACATAGACTATATTGCAAATGTCGTGTTTTAATCCCGTTGTTTTAATATATAATTATAACCGTGTCAATCGTGAAATTAGGTATTGTAGAATTATAATTAACGGTTTTCGGTGTAGGAGTCATCACCATTCAACCTATTACAGTCCACTGCTGGACGTAAGCCTCCCACAAGTCAAAAGTTGCAACCTTTCTCAGGTCGTCGGTCCATCTAGCAAGGAGGCGTCTTAAATTACGTTTGCCGAGACGTGGTCGCCATTCAAGAACTCGTCTGCTCCAGCGCTCATCGGTTCTACGACTGATGTGACCGGCAAACCTGCCACTACCGCTTGTATAGTAGGTACTTACTACTACTAACATTTCTGAAACCGTTAATTATAATTTTACAACTAATTCACGATTAACACGTACTTTTTTAATCTTTTTCGCACGTATTTCTAATGTCAAAAAAACGCAGTATCCTACTGCGTGTGCAAAAGACCCATAACGAAAACCACGTATTATAATCGTTACAATCAATTGTTGTTGTATGGGGCCAAATCTGGGAACGTGATAGTCAAGGAGTTATTGAGGATCAAAGTCAATATTTATTTTTAAAGATTATCGTTTAAAGTTACAAAATGAATATCAAAACCAATCAAAGAAACTGGATGCCGGCCGCCTACTCTTACCCTCTAGACACACGCATAAATTGTTACACGCATTTTTTTGCGTGTAAAAATAACACCAATTTTTTATAACGACAAATAAAAGTCGTTTCCCAACAATTATTTTCACTTCGGTATGTGTATTTTAACACTCTGTATCTGCTATATTATATTACGATATTTACGATATTGAGTATGCTTGTGGCCACGGCTGTAGCAACGCAGCAAACAGAAACGTCAAGCTGCAAGTACATATGTACTTCATAATAAATGTCGCGTTTGAGTCCCGTTGCTTTAAACTATTAGTATAAGGAACGCGAAAGTTTAAAATCTTATGTAACGCAGTATATCTCCGTCCTTTAATCAACATTATTTTAATACTGTGATGAGAGCTAATGGTAGGGGCTAAGGAACAGGTAGGTAATGTGCGTGCTGGTCGGGTTACCAAACCAGCAACCAAACCACCCCACGTATAATATTACACACCATATAATAATGTTCCCTTTGTAATCGCAAAAATGTTTTTTCTTCATTTACAGATTTAGGTTATTTTTTTGAATTTTCGGGGAAAAATATATACGAAAGAAAATCTCTCAACTGATACTTAAATTATTGACAAGTTGAGGACTAGACCAAATATCGATCATAGGTATATTATCAGGAAATATTTTCTGAGGAATTGGGATACAATAATCTACTTCATTATCGCGATATACCAGTAATCTGAGACTTGTTTGATCTCAAATGCCCAAAACAAGTTACTTAAAGATGATTTTTCTACCTTAAGATGAAACTCGTAGCTAAGAGTTATTATTTATTTTACGTGAATCTATAAATTTTTTGAGCTTGTAATCGTAATCCGTAATTTAAAAATATTTTAGTAGTATTTAGCAAGTTGTCCCAATCTGACTTGTCGAAATTCGACTTACTACGATTCTCACTTATTAGTTTTTGGAGAAATATTACATTTCGGACAATTAGTAAAAATAACGTATAATTATTTTATTTTATTTTATTTTTTATTTTATTTGAAAACCAACAGCGTTACAAATTGTTTAATTCAATAGGTCTATATCGTATTCTAGTAAAGCCAATTACAAGTTTTCGTTAAAAATACAATTTTTCAAAAAAAAAGTTAAACATTAATTAAACACAAAAAAAATTAGTACAAGAAATCAGTTTCAAACTTACATAACAATACAATCAAAACCCATTAAATATTCTCAGTTATTGTTAAAATTTAGAGGTTACTATATAATTATTAAACTTATACATTTTTCTTCCGTGCACCACTGAATCATCTACAACATTACAAAGAACAGCAAACCGAAAACACCATTAAAGTAAATATAACAAAACGTAATAACATTAGTACAAAACAACCATTCAGACATGGGGAAGTATAACAAACATCAAACAAAACTCCTTTCTATCAGATGAAGAAATTTGAGTAAAAAGACATGGGAGGTCCCGATCCTGGGGGAATTCACAAAGCAGGAAGCCGACTTAACTTTGGTAGGGAGTAAGGAGAAATTGATTTTTATGTTTCCCAACAAGTTACTGGCTTAACTTAGTGCAAACACAGAATTGGCGCATTGAAGCCTACCAGTACCGATTGAGAGATTATTTTGAAAGAAAGAAAGAAAATTATATTTATTTGAGACAAACACGACAAAAAGATACACCAAAGTAGCACAAAAAAAAACACAATTTGTCCCAAAACGGTACCGACTCAGAATAAATGCTTGACTCTTTGGGCAGCGCTGGTCTTCCGTCTTTACCATTTTGGTGGGGCTGAGAGCCATGTTAACGGCATAACAAATAATGATTATTACAAAATATATACTACAACTAACTAAAAATATAAACTTACACAATAACTATTTGCATTAAAATCAACATAAGATACTTAACTTTTATGACCGGCTTCGTGGTTCAATGTCATATGACAAGCCTGCTTTTTACCTTAGAGAATAAAAGTTTATTTTAAATCATTGCATATAGTTATACAAAAAACAGTTCTGCGTTAATAACCGTTGTAGTCATAAGACTGAGTTACAGCTATTAGCGCTCTCCTCAAATTAGATGGGCGTTACAGACATGATTTGAACTTAGGGCTAAAGTAACAACAATATCAAAACCTTATATGTCTATTTGCCTTGGTCTGGGTGTTTAATATGTATATTAAGTATGTATTTACTAAAAAAAAGTATATAAGTATGTTTATCCGTTATCTAGTATCCATAACACAAGTTCTTCATGAAACTTAACGTGGGCTAGATAATTGGTGTGATTGTATGCAAATATTTATTTATTATTTATTATGAAAGAGGGAAACAAAACCCTAATAAAATATGGGGTGTATGGGTTGTGTGTGTGTGTGTGTGTGTGTGAAGTGTGTGTTAGTGTATGTGTTGTTATTTTTGTGGTATAAAAATTATGTATAAAATATAATAAAGAAGAGAAGGAACATGTTACGTAATTAGCGCTGAAATAAAGTGTGTGTAAACACTAAAGATGCACCAAAATAAAGTTGTAAAAACACACATAATGCTGAAAAATATTAAACAATAAACAAGTTGCAAACAAGGCGACAAGAGACAAGCTTTTTTCTAGTATATTTTCTTGTTTAATATTTATCACATAAAAATAGAAAAGTTAAAAATTAAAAAGTTATAAACACATAATGCTCGTCACAAATGTGAAGCTATAATTGTAAAGAAACTTTTAACAGCAGTTTCAAAGAGTCAAAGGCACAAAGCGCAACCCGGCCAAGCACAATACGAGCTCCTTTCCCTAATTGTCCTGCAAAGGTAGTATCGCTTTCAGGACTCAAATTGGTTCCGCATTCAACCCCATCTTGCTCACGTGAAAAGAGTTGAAAGACCCTTTTGTGACCTTGGACGTATTCAGCCCGGAGCAATCTCGCGGAATGGAATTTTTAATAACCCTATGCTCGGCGTGCGTTATGACAATTTTCGTATATTGTACCAGCACAATAGAGTAATTCGGTGTTGCGGCCTGTCTGCTCGTAATTGGCCATGAATTTTGGACTGGATTGTGGTAATTTTGCATATTGTCGACGTTTGAAGGGTTATTTGGGGTTATAGGTGTGTGATAATTGGGTAGTTTAGTGGTACATGAATATATTGATCTAGGGAATGTAATACAAGAGTATAGATAATGCTATGACTAATTTGTCCGCAAGAATACATTTTTAAATTCTATTAAGGCCAAAAAATATAGTGGTTTTGACATGCCAGCTTAGTTCTTGAAAATAACTAGTAATTTACTAAACTTTTAGTTATTTTTGGGTGTCAGTATATTTTTAACGAGCATATTACATTTTCCCAATCAAAACAAACCTAATAACCTAATAATACGGACAATTAGATCTTAGTTCGTGAAATATAGTGCGTTTATTATCCGGAAAAGTTGTTTTATTTCAGTGAACAGTCGCGCCAAAACTTAAGATACGTTACGTACGTAATATCGTCGTCATCAGCCATTTTTAATATCCACACTGCTGGGGCACTGCCTTCCTTATGGATGGATAAGGAGAACGGGCCATCACCCGCCACGCGAGGCCCAATGCAGATTAGTGGGTTTTATCGACTGCAAATGCAGCCGGGACCAACGGCTTAACGTGCCTTCCGAAGCACGGAGGAGCTCGGGATAGTAAATTTTTGATCACCCATCCCGTGACCGACCATTGCCAAAGTTGCTTAACCTCAACAATCGCAGGCCGAGTGCGCGAACTACTGCGCTACAGGCTCCTCAGGTAGGTAATATTATTTTTGGCGATTAATCATATTTCGATAATAAGTAGGTAAATAGGTCCTTACTGAAACTACGGGAACAATTTCCTGTCAATGTAACTCCAATAGAATAGAATAGAAATTATTTATTTGCTATAAAACACGGTATTTAAGGTCATTCCATTGATAGAAGAGTACAGCGTGTTTTGCCAGTGAGGCGGCATGCAAAAGATATGTTTATAATAAATTTATTTAAAAAATAATAATTGAATAACATTATTTATGTTTTTTTTTTATTTATGCATTTTCAATGCTATTTTTCATTAATCTATTTAAATTTATCATATGAATAACATTAGATTATCATACCTATTATTTTTCATGTCAAGAAACTGTTTCACACTATAGAAATTGTATTCATTAAGCCATTTATATAGTTTTGTCTTACATAATTTAAAATTAAGTATTTTAATGTCATTCGGTAATTTATTAAATAATCTTACACACACACACAGACAACTCCTATTATTTATAACTTTTTAATTTTGCATTTTTCAATGCTATTTTTATGTGATACATATTAAACAAGAAAATATACTAGAAAAAAGCAACTAGTCTCATTAATGAACATTATCATCCCATAAAGCTAGGGTTATCTGCGGGTTGGGCCTAGTATTCTGTAGCTCAGGTTCCTCTGGATCCCGTCAGGGCGACATGAGACTAGTTGCTTTTTTCTAGTATGTTTTCTTGTTTAATATGTATCACAACTCCTATTATACTTTTTGGTTTTGGGAATTTCTAAGACAAGTCTATTAACATTTCTACTTGTGGATACAATTCGGTTGCTTAACAAAGAAATGAGGATTTTGTTTTACAAAAACACAAACTTCATAAATGTAAAAAGATGGTAGTGGCAACAAACCAAGCTCTTTAAAAAACTTCCAAAATTTTAATCTGCTTTCATTAATCCACTAGCGGCCGCCCGCGGTTTCACACACGTGTTTCCCGTTCCCGTGGGTATATCGGGATAACAAATATCCTATGTTTTAATCTAGGTTATTTGCTATCTCTGTGCCAAATTTCATCTAAATCCGTTCAGTAGTTTTGGCGTGAAAAAGTAACAAACAAAAAAAGAAAAAGTAACAAACAAAAAAAGAAAAAGTAAAAAACAAAAAAAGAAAAAGTAACAAACTGTCATAATTTCGCATTTATAATACTAGCGTCAGTCCGTGGTTTCACTCGTGGAAATTTCGGAATATAAAGTAGCCTATGTCTTAATCCATGCTATCTTCTGTGTGCCAAATTTTATCCAAATAGGTTCAGAAATTAGTGCGTGAAATAGTTACAAACAAACTTTAAAATATTAATTAGATTAACTAATTCCAGTCTTCTTTCTTGCGTTCATCCACTTCAGTGCATGCTTTTGATAGATATTTTGATTTATCACTTTGCTCACACGGAACACCCTTCGCTATGTTCTACATGTGTACAATTCTGATGACTAATGGCTCGACTGAACTACAAATTACCTCGATGCAACCCAGGCGACAACACGGACCGAGACAGATATGGCATTAATCTATGTACAACTGACATCTGTTGGTGAGATAGGGGCAGCGGACACGCACGGCTGGTGTGACGACACGAAAATAAATAAAACAAAATAGGGGTATACAGGGTGTTAAAAAACCCATAACGAAAACGAAAACCACGTATTCTCCCCATCGTTAATATAATTTTCTTGTATGGGGCCAAAACTGGGAACCTGATAGTTTAGGAGTTATTGAGGATCAAAGTCAACATTTATTTTTAAAGATTATCGTTTAAAGCTACAAAACCGCAATTAATACCAAAACCAATCAATGAAATTGGTTTCCGGTCGCCTACTTGCACCTTCTAGATACACGCACACTTTGTTGCACGCGTTTTTTATTGCGCGTAAAAATAATTTTTTTTGTAATAAAAATTAAGTCGTTTCCCAGAAATTATTTTTACATATTCTTTTTTAGTATAATATATTACGCATATATTACGGCTTCGCTATGGGTCTTTTAGCACCCTGTAAATATTAAACCAAAAAATATACTAGAAAAATGCAACTAGTCTCATGTCATCATCATCATCATGTCATGTGTGTGGGTTGGAATCCCGTCAGGGCGACATGCGACAAGTTGCCTTTTTTCTAGTATATTTTCTGGTTTCATATTTGTCACATAAAAATAGCATCGTAAAATGCAAAAAAAAAAAAAGTTATAATTAGATGGCTGTTTCATCTTAATCGATAGTCAAACATTTGTTAAAATGTTTCTTTCGAATCCGAGAATATTTCTCTTATTGAGGAAATTTACTATCTCGAGCTCCTTTGTGATCCGGAAGGCACGTTAGCCATTGGTCCCGGCTGCATTTACAGTCGTTAAAATCAGCCAATCCGCATTGGGCCCGCGTGGTGGGTCATGGCCCGTTCTCCTTATCCATCTATAAGGAAAGCCAGTGCCCAAGCAGTGGAGACATTAAAAATGGCAGAAATATTACAAATATAATATTAGAAATATACATACAGCTGACATCTGTTGGTGGGAGAGACACACGTGGCTGTTTTGACGAGGGATAAACACAAAACGAATGAAACAAAACAGATAATACTAGATAACATTAAATATTACTTTACTTTCCAACCAATATTTAGTTCTTTTTTGTCAATTTAAGTTGTGCTTTTTCTCTTTGAGCTTTGCTCAAATCGTTAAGATAAATATAACTGTAGAAATGTAGAAGTTTGTAAACTTTGTTGCTCAGCCGCCATCAATGACTTCATCCGGTAAAGGGTAAAATTAAAGAGGGTAATCGACATGCTTTATGCTATTTTTCTGACAAATTAACATTGCTCTACCGCAAATTAATATATAACATAAATATTTTTACAGACAATAAAAACACAAGATATCTCAATCCTATTGTCCCAAGCGTTTATACAATTTACGAAGAGATTAATGTAACAGCTCTGATATTATTGCTCAATAAACCTCCAATAAAATTTACAACCCATAACAATTTTCAAACTAGCGATAAAGAACCGTAAATATCCCGAAAACATACAATAAAACTCGTTCAATGGCACTCAGAGTTATTCTGATGACCGTGCCAGGTAAACCGACGAACCTGCCCGTAAATTTTAATAACCCATTAAATTTTTCCCACAGGACATACATCCCGATCAGTACGCCGGCTTCGTATAGGTTAAAATCGCTTGGCAAGTTTCCAACCAAATTCGTGTGTGTAATAACGAAAATCCACTTTCAGTTATGTTTTATACGCGTCGGCAACACTCTATAACGTTCGGACAGAACCCTGCCCGTTTAGTTCGTACATTTATGAACAATGCTTTCTTATGAAAACTGGACTTTGTGCACCTTTAAATAAGGGTTGTCTGTAACTGTTTCTTGAATTTCAAAGCTTGCGTTACCTTGGTGCATGTATAGAAAATTGCTTCCTCTTGAAGAGATACGTAAGCAAACCTTATGTCAGACGTACCCATGCTTCTTACCGGAAATGAATGTTTGTTTTTATTGCGTTCACTCACACTAAGATTTTATTAACTTACCTTTTCTTGAGTTATCTGTATAAAAATACAAGAAATATACTGTTATTGCGATATGTAAAGGCTCTGTGTTAAATGCCAAAAGCAACTTGAGGCATACATATTAAAATATACTTTTACATGTTTTTATTTACACTAGCTTTGGCATTTAAGTGTACCTAACTTTTTTTTAACGAGTGGAAAATGCTTTCCGCATGCCTTTGTTGTCTGGGAGACCAAACAAAAGTTTTTTTTTTTTTTTCTTCTTCTTTTTTACTGTCATTATTTTAAGTTCATAATTTTTGTTCTAGTGTTTAGTTTATTACCAATTATGTAGTCACTAACTGTTTGCAAGTTCATAGTGCTGTGCATTCTTGTAATTGGGCATAGATATAAGCTGTATCAACCTTGGATAATATTCTTTAATGTTTTTCTATCTGTTGCCTGTAAGTGTGCCATAAATAAATATAAATAAATAAATGTGGGACTCTAATCTTTAAATAATTTACCATTGAATAAACAACTAGGTATAAATACATATACCCTTAATAGGTATTGTAAAAACTGACTTGATGTCCTACATTCTCTTCTCTTCTTAGTGCGGACGTGACTGTTAATGGACCGGCTTGCGGTTCGCCGGTTTCGTCGCTACTCGCTCCCAGGGCAGCCACACGACGCACGGTTACTTTCTATTTAGTCCTACATTAATAATAATAATAATAATAATAAAATTAACATACTATCACACCAATTATGTTGCCCAAGGTAAGTTCAATACGAACTTGTGTTATGGATATTAGATAACGGATAAACATAAAAAATGAATAAATAAATATTTCTTACACTCACACCAATTAACCTAGGCTTGTGTTATGGGATACTAGGGTAACGGATATAAATACATATAATTATACATATATAAGTATTTATGTGTAGAAATATGTATAAACGTCCATTACTCAGGTACAAATGCTCGTATTCATCATACAAACATTTGCCCCTACCAGGACACGAACCCATGACCTCAGAGTAGACGACACCTTGAAACCGGTGTACGTATGTACCACTACCACGGAGGTCGTCACATACATAAATGCATAATTTTCGTAAATATATACTTAAAATACATATTAAACACCCAGGCCAAGACAAATAGACATGTTCATGCACACAAACATTTGTCTTGTCCGGGGATCGACTCCGGGACCTCGTGCGCAGAAGGCGGGCTTAGTACCACTGCACCAAACAGGTCGTCAAATGGATGGATGGAATGTACGAGTATCCATACTTAATATATAATATATACTATATAATATTATAAAGCTGAAGTGTATGTTTGTTTGAACGCGCTTATCTCAGGAACTACTGGACCGAATTAGAAAATTCTTAGACCATTAGAAAGCTACATTTCTCCCGAGTGACATAGGCTGTATTTTATCCCGATATTCCCACGGGAACGGGCACCACGCTAGTAAAACCGCGAGGATCCGCTAGTATTGAATAATGCCGCCTACCTCGAAAAAATATTTGGTTTTTTTTTTTATTCGTAGCAAAAAATACTCTGAAACCAACATGAATAGCAGAATGTCCTAAGAAATGTTTTCGATTGTAAGAATAACATTTCCCACATAAAAGCTTATAAAAAGAAAAGTTAGAAAGTTAGTCGTAAACTTTATTTTCTAAAGAAAAGCGATGTGGAGCTTTAATCACAACTTGTACAAAACGTTGGTGAGGGAGAGCTTACAAATAAGCAAACAGATTGGAGAAACTTTGAGTTTTGTATACGTCTGCGACCCCTTGAAATATAGCTTTAACATATAAATCAACCTCAAGTCAGTTCTTTGTATAATGTATAATAATAATAGCCAGTGACCGACCCGTGGGGCTAATTGTCTAATTTTAAAATCTATCGCAATCCCTTTTAATTACTCATTTGAAAGATATTTACATACTTCAGGCCGTCACTATTTGACATTTGATAGGGATTGTAATTGGGACGCGTTTTGATAAGTATTGAATAAACGAAATTGAACTGGCTAAGCAAAGTGACACACGAAAACATCTTTCAAATGTATGGAGAAATGACAAATGAAGTGTCATTTAAAACATCATTCGCTCCGAAAGGGATTGCGACTATATGTTACACAATTTCATAAATCACAATCACAATACCTTTGAAAGGGATTGTGATAGATTTTGAAATTGGACAATTAGGGGGCT
Organism: Chrysoteuchia culmella; assembly: GCA_910589605.1. Classification (NCBI taxonomy): domain Eukaryota; kingdom Metazoa; phylum Arthropoda; class Insecta; order Lepidoptera; family Crambidae; genus Chrysoteuchia; species Chrysoteuchia culmella. The sequence continues at coordinate 19,771,648 of OU342653.1, forward strand.
GGTTTTGCACAAACGCAATTATATACGATCATATGCACTACGTTTGACACATATAACTAGGTACGACATAAGAATTAACGATTTATGATTTTAGAGTTTTTGCATTTTTCAATGAGATTTTTATATTTATGATAAATTTTAAATAGAAAAATATTGGAAAAAAAACAATTCGGCCACAAGTGAATTCTCAGATGAGACTCGAACCCACGACCTTTGGGAATCCGGTCCAATGCTCTAACCACAGAGCTACCGAGACTTAGAACATCTGAGAATTCACTTGTGGCCGAGTTGTTTTTTTCCAATATTTTTCCATTTAAAATTTATAATAAGTATAATTTAACGATTTATTGAACTCTTCATGCAAAATTTATTTAATTCAAAATTTTCAACATTTTCTGTAGACTTTCGTAAAATAATGTTGACTGAAACTCATCCTGACAATAATAGAAGCCAGCAGAATTTAGGAAACGAATTTTATGATCTTTCACGGACGAATCTGCATAATTCTCGCCTTGTACCCGTGTATATTGTTTTTATTATATTGTTTAATCATATAATTTAGTGTTTCTTGTGTTTTAATGTAAATCAATCTTAAACTTATATCTTTCAATTGAATTTTTCTAATTTAATTAACTAAAGTAATTCGCAATTTTTGTAGTAGTCCATTATGCATGTCGTGGCGACCTATAAGTGGAACATGACTTAGTTGAAGTCCAGTCTATGTTTCGTTGATGGTCGTATTTAATAAATAAAACAATGTTCACAGCGAAATCTGATGACTAGATCGTGCGCGACATCCCTAAGCTATTTTAGTGACAAACATCATCATCAGCCTGTGGACGTCCTCTGCTGGACATAGGCCTCTCCTAGATCACGCCTATTGTGGCGTTCATAGGAGGCTATTAGCCTACTGCTACCACTCTGGACAGACGGGTTGGTAGAGGGTTTGTTTCAAGTGTTCCTTCTCTCGCACAGGTGTTCAATGCGTCGAGCCTCTTAGTCGACTCTTACGACATCCCAGGCATGTAAGGGAGTGGTGACACTTGTATTCTTAGGCCGTCATACTTATTAATAAACCTTTAATAAAGACCAATAGAGTCCATTGAAAAAGCCGAACCAAATAAGGTTAATTAAAATTAATTGAAATTACTTAGGTAATAATCTAAAATGGTCATACGAAAATACTTAAATTAAAAAATGAACCAGTAAATAAGACTGCCAGACGGTATCCATCAAAAGATGTTTTCCTCAAAATCTTTTGATTACGCCTTACTTTCGCTTAATTAGATGATATTGCGCGGAATTTAGCTACTTCCTGAGGCGTATTATAAAATTCCCGGAGTAGGGAGTAAAAAAACTTTGAAGAGCAACTCAGAAACGGGGCATTGTCACCGTAAACAAGTTTGCTACATTGTGAGAGGTTCGTATTTGCTTGTACGATGTAAGGCTGCGCGTTAGGTGGCAGCGTGGAGTATTAATTTTCTTCTTATCGAGGACGTATCGTTAAAAATGTATGACATAGAGCAACGTTGGACCGATGATCGTGAAGGTCGCGGAAAGCCGGTGGATGCGGGCAGCGCAGGACGATCGTTGTGGATATCTTTGGGGGAGGCCTATACCCAGCAGTGGATGTCATGTGGCTGAGACGACGATGACGATGAAATATCGAGCACGTCATGTAAAAAAATGTATAGGAAAATGTAGTTCTGTTTACGTCCTGTAGGAACTCTGCTAAATATGTCTTTTTTTTACTTTACTTCCTCGCTACTTACTCGAAAGTTATTCGTGCTAGGCCTGCAGGTCTGTACATCGAGCCGCGCTGTCGTAGTGAGTAAAAAAAAACGGGTTGCACTCCGAGAGTGCCGGCAGAAGTGAAAACCGCTTAAACGGAACAGCAGGAGCAGGCATACATTTTCGCCGCGCGGTAGAAAGAGAGGAGGATATTACTTCCTCTCCTACGCCTCGCCGGCGGTCTACTCTCCCTCCGTCTTACGAATTTTCGATCAGGTCATGTGTCCTGACGCTACTTTAACATTTTTTACCCATCCCAAAAATTTAAAACTCTGATGTGCACAACGCCGCTAAAGAAATTTTCACTTCAAAAACTCATTCGCCTTGAATGTTACATTACGACATAATCACACCAATTATGTAGCTTAATGTAAGTTTCATTAAGGACATGTGTTTGGGTTCTAGATGACGGAGAAACGTCCATACACAAAATACATATAAACACCCAGATAAGAAAACTTGTTTTTACATACAAATATTTATTTTTGTCTTGTAGTTGAACCTGAAACCACTACGAAGAAGGTAGGTATCCAGGTGATAGGGTCTATAAGAAAAACAACCCCTATGCCACTGCATAGATCATCCCATGCCATTATAGCATCAGAAGAGTAAAGCAAGTGTTATTTCAAATCAAGTATAGATTTATAATAAAAAATAAAAGCAGACTTATGAATAGCTTGTCCGTTATGTCGTGACTTGACCACGTCACTACTACAAAGGTGCCGCGAAATCGGCAAAATAAAATAGGAAAACTCAACAACCAGTACCAAAACTAGGGCGGTGCCGGTGGTGCCAAGGCGCAGGGCGCAGAATCAAGGGACCCCAGAAGTGACCAACCTGCTGCCTAATTGTCTTATTTCAAAATCTATCACAATCCCTTCCAAAGGTATTGTGATATTGATTTATGGAATTGTTTAACTTATAGTCGCAATCCCTTTTGGAACGAATGATGTTTTGAATGACACTTCATTTGACACTTCTCCATACTATTGAAAGATATTTTTGTCTGTCACTTTGCTTAGACAGTTCAATTTCCTACAGTTCAATACCTTTCAAAACCGTCCTGATCACAATCCCTATCAAATGACAAATAGTAACAGTCATAATATGTAAATATCTTTCAAATACCGAATTGAAAGGGATTGCTTGCTTGCTTGATTAGCCCCCTGCTTATTAGAATCTGACCGGATAGTTTTGAGAAAATCGGTACAGTTCAGTAACATTATACATCAGACCTTGCGTAAATTCTAGTTCTGATATTTGCAGTGTGATCTCGAGCGCCGAAAGAAAAAGTCGAACAATCTGTCAAAATGTTAGATTTAGGTGATTTAAGCCTAAACTGAACTAGGTACTCCAAGTCGGCGTTTTTAGAGAACACAATGTGCTGCAATATGGTATGGTTTAGAATGGTCTCTGTACCTAGACCCAATAGTTTCCAAGATAAAACCTTTCAAAATTCAACAAAATACGAAAAAACCGCAAAAGAAGCAAATTATGCCCATAGTCCATCCAGTAATTATTATATATATTAAATCCAGTAGTTAAAAAAGAAAGCTGCAATGTTTCTTGCTAGTTCTTCACCTGACGAGTAGCAGCAACAGGAGGAGAGCTAGTCATAATTGCTCTATATGGAATGAAGTCGACACTAACATCCACAACCTAGACCCCCGGAGCAGGCCGGGATTCGAAGTGGATATGGTATCATACACCACATCTTCACAGTGCGGCAGATTATACGGAAGACCGAAGCCGAAGAGCACCTATAATCGGCCCCTGTGCTTAGCATTAGAGGTCTATGAAAAGGCGTTTGACTCTATCAAAACCCTGAGTTGTTCTAGAATCGCTGCAACGATGCCAAGTCAATTGGCGATATATCCAAGTATTGGGATGCCGGTACTGTACTGTACAATGCCACCACCATGGCTGGCCAATCCAAGTTCAGAACGAGCAAACAAAGCATATCCCCTTGCATCGAGGTGTGACACAAGGGGATGAAATTGTATCCCCTAATAAATTCTTCACAAATGAGGATACGCTTTAAACGCTGGATCGGAAAGAACGTGGCATTAATATTCAATGGCGAATACAACGTCTCTCACTTACATTCGCGGGTGACAACCTTATTATTGGCAAAACGTTGCAGGATCTGCAGCTCATACTAAACGGCCTAACTGATTCTTCCTAACGCTTCGGCCTCCGGATAAACTTGGACAAAACTAAACTCATGTTCAAATTGATTGTATGATCGATTGCAGTAAAAGGAAGTACGTACTCTCGAAGTTGTTATGGAATATATTTACCTCGAGCAAATAACTACTGCAGTTTGGTTAAAACAAATTCGAGAAGAAGCCCATTAGAAGAATACAGCTAGGTTGGGCTACGTCGAGTCTTTACGTCGCCCATTCCACAGAATCCTGCCCACTGCACACTGTCCTGCCTACCTATCAATGACATAGGGAGTCGAAACGTGGACACTCACCTCACGGAAGGGCTGGTTCACAAGTTTAAAGTCGCTCAGCGAGCTATAGAAATAGCTATGCTTGGAGTTTCTCTAAAAGATCGAGTCCAGAACCAGGCGATTCGACTGAGAAATATAGTTCTCGACATAGACCACCGAATTAGCAAACTAAAGTGGAGTCGGCCCGCCATATAACCGATAACCGCTGGTATAAACGAGTTCTCGAGTAAAGACCACGTTTCTGCAAACATACGTAGTGTAAGTCGCCCTCAGGATAGGCCGACGATCTTAGTGGCTTACCCGTGGGACGTGCTCGGTGGCGTGCACTTAGAGAAGCCTATGTCCAGCAGTAGGTAATAATGGGATGATAATGTTTGTATCAACTTTAGTCTACTTTAAATAAGTCTTGAGCAAGTATTATGAAAAACTATTATTTTGCTTAGTTGACACAATGCGAGTTTTCGCACGGGAAATGCTTCTCGTACGTGAACTCACACTGTGTAGATGGTTGTCGAAAGCTTGCAACGAACACAATGACAACGAACGCTTCACGATAACTAATTTTCTCGTTCGAGAAAGCGGTTTGCTCCTCGTGCGTGAAGTCTCTCTTCGTGTCAACCAATCAAGGGTTTGAATAGCTAAAAACTATAAATGTCGAAAATATCTAAATGTCGAAAGTATTTTAGATTTTTGACAAAATTGCGTTTGGCGCTCGAGGCAAAATCTTAGATTATTCATTAGGCCAACAGAAATAAAGTGTTTGCAAAAAATCAAAAGTACTGGATTTGACGCAAAGTTCTTCCCTCCAAAGAACTCCTTCGTTTCAGGCGACAAGGTTACCGACTTTGGATTGTGCTTCATTTTTGTTTGTCTATGAACCAACAGTAGTACTGTGGTGTGCGGACACCCCAATTACGGTCTTGTCAAACGGGCATCAAATACTGACACGACAGTTTTGAAGAAAACAGTTTATTTTTTGTTTAAGCCGGCTGTTTCTGATTGTAATATCGGAACGATCATGCAGTGATGCTCGTTTTGTTAAAATTATTATTTAAAAATATACAAAAAATACAAACTTATTTTTTGTCACCAACTTCGGCACTTGCCTATCAGTTTTTCGGCGAAATAGAAATTAAGAAAACGAAAAATGGCGCAGTTATAGAACCTCACTATCAACAACTATAGGGTGATATTTAAACTACTTCAGTTTAATTTTTTTTTAATCTAGTTGATGTTGCATTTTTTGTTAACAATTTCAATGTTTTTGATTTTCTTATTCCTTGATCATAGCCACGGCTTTAAGAAAACGTTTGCAAAAATTCTGGAGCGACACACGAGGGGAGAACGCCCAAATTGCGCGGAATGACAAGTTTCACCTTTCAATGAAGACGTTTTACAGCGCTAGGGAAATAAAAAACATTTACATCGGTGACGTAATAAATGATAATTTGATTAGGTAGGTCACGGGCACCATTTTAGTTATATTTGAAACTTTTACCAGACCTTTACCTACCTAATCCGATATTGCGTGAGGTGTTTTGGTAAAAAAATATACAAGGTGTTTTCGTAATGCAATGTTGATGTGCATCACATGCTGTCGACTGTACAAACATTATAATAATCCGTAGTATTATTACATATATTTTTGGAAAAATAACCAAAACACTAACAAGTGGCCTAAACTGGGGGCCAATTCTGCTAAATGTGTGTCAAAATCGTCTTTCAATGGTGTTTCAATAGTAGTGTTTATTTACACTGTTGTTGTAACAAGAACTGTGTAAATCAGGACTACCATTGAAACACCATTGGAATACGATTGTGACTTAGCATTAGCAGAATTGGGCCCCTGGTTTACTTTGACAAACTACTTAGGCGTACGAAATGTGCGAATTAAATAAAAACTTGTAAAAAGCAAAACGAAAAGGTAAATAATATAGTCTTCGATTTATTTATCAGATATAAGTCAGACTTTGTTAACTTCCAACTTATTTAGGACTAGTTTTGTTGTGTTCCGGCAGTTAGAGATAAGATAGCCAGTTCCTCAGTGGTTGAAGATTCCGGAAGAGGCTCACTTCCATCTTCAGCCTTATCAATACTTAACATCAGGTATGATGAAGGCTAAGAGTCTCCCCGTCGTAAATAATAAAAATAAGTTTAAATGAAGTAGGCTTACCTACACCTACCAATATCACAGACAGAGCCCAAGCCCGTGCTTATGCAATATTGCACCAATATAAAACACACATCGTCTGTGCATATATCGCTTGGCCATAAATTTTCATAAGCCGCCTCGTTCGATGGCTGCGAGTTCACGGTTCAGTGCCCGATTGAGGCTGCAGCGTTGAGGGGTATTTGCAGACCTTTATGATTAACGCAAGGTAAAACAGGGAGGTAAAGGAAAATATTCTTATTCTTATAGAGTGTAGACTGAAAGGTAAAATATTTTGTATTTTATAATTCGCCAGAGAGTGGAGTTTTGGAATATTCGGTTCATAGTTTAATGAACATAGCTGCTCTAGTTGATATGTAATCTAAGCGGAACTGTATGGCTAATGCGGGTAGGTATTACGCAGTCTTGAACAAGCCCATGTAGAGTATCCTAAAACGTCAGCATTTTCACTTTGAGTTTACGTAAATATAAATACTTTTAAAATGTTATCTAATTCTGACAAATAATCTGGTAGGAATTTAAGACGCTTTATCGAAAAAGTACGTACTTTTGGTATAAAACTATAGGACCGTAAGAGATGTTACAAATCTGGTAATCAGATATTTATATTTCTACATACAATTTTTTTTACGAGCGACGGGAAAGCTCTTGGACTTCATCATACCTGATGTTGAGTATTGATAAGGCTGAAGATGGAAGCGAGCCTCTCCCGGAATCCACAATCACTGAGGAACTGGCTATCTAATCTTTAACTGCTGGAACACAACAATGCTGAAAACATTGTTGTTATGGCGTCAGACTTAAATAAGATGGTGGTAACTAGCCAGGCGGACTTACAATAATTCCTACCACCAACCTAGAGTTATCTACATTTGTATATGATAAATTTGAAATAGAAAAATGTTGGAAAAAATAAATCCGAAATCCGAAGAGCATTGGACCGGATTTCCAAAGGTCGTGGGTTCAATTTCACTTGTGGCCGAGTTAATGTTTTCCAAGATTTTTCTATTTCACATATCATAAGTATCATAAGTATAAAAATAGCATTGAAAAATGCAATAATTCAAAAATTATAAAAAATACATTTGTATAGTATACTAAATGTACTGCAGTAACACCCACTCACATACAAACACACACACACACACACAAACACACACACCTTGACATACCCACTACACATCATCCCATATACACCAATATTTAGTTTAAAATCGAATATAATTTTGTATGTATCATAATTCATAAGTAGCATGAAAGTCTTTGTCTTAAGTATTTGTTTTTCTCTTAATATTGTATTGTATTAAATACTGTAATCTTTGTTTTTGGCGATGTAACGTCCTATTCCGTGAGGCGAGGGCCTGGTAATCTGTAAGACAGGTTATCCTAGTACAGATACCAGTCTCTCACATTTAATTTGTAAGCACCTGGCTAAATTTATTTTAGCATCTAAGAAACTCTTAAATGTAATAAGTATTTAGTGTGAGAGAAAATAAATACATTTTTATTATTTTTTATTATTATAGTTTCAGAAACACGATTTTATAATTTTGCCTCGACACTTTTTCTTTTCGAAATGACCCCATAAAAAAACGTTTTTTTTTTTCAAGATTATTCTGAAATGGACTTACATACCTATACTTTTGTAAATTGGTTTAATTAGTGGACACCAATAATATTTTGGATCGTGTAGTTTCATTTTCCCATTTTTTTCGCTATAGTTATTTACTACGAAGTGTTTTTCGCTCTCGGTCTCGCTCTCGCGCGCATCCTTTTCTCATTACTATCTCGCTTCAGTCGAGTAGCTCCAAAATGGTGTTCAAATGTATTTTAACGTAAATTTAGTTATAACGCCTGCGATCCGAGTTCAAGAACTGCCAATTAGGTAATAGTTTTATTAAACTTCATTCAAACGACAAACATTTAATTTACGTTTAGCATTATTCGGTCTCGACGTCGACGACCTGATTGGCGCAGTGGTACTAAGCCTGCCAGAGGTCTCGGGTTCGATCCCCGGACAAGACAAATATTTGTGTACATGAACATGTCTCTTTGTCTTGGTCTGGGTGTTTAATATGTATTATTGTATGTAGTTACAAAAGAAGTATTTAAGTATGTTTATCCGTTATCTAGTATCTATAACACAAGTTCTTTATGAAACTTAACGTGGACTAGATAATAGGTGTGTTTATATGCAATTATTTATTTATTTATTTTTATCAGTTTTCAAAAATGTTATATTCTTAGTTGTGGAAAATACAGTATATTTCGACAAATGCATAGCAACAAATATTATCACTCATCGTCAGAATTCGCGATCAGCATTTTGTACTAAATAAAAATAATTAGCACGCAACGCAATGAGTACCACTTTATAAAAAACCGGGTATCAACGTGACAGTATCTGTGATTCGCGTACATCTAAAAGGCGTATATCTTAGCTGAGATCAGAGCTCGGGATAGTGAGGAAATTGGATCAGAATCCTGACGCGGATCGCTTAGGTAGGGTGCAGGATATCGGGAAATGAGTCAGCAGAGTTTACACTGATTGGAATATTTGGATCTTTCGCTAGATTTCCGTAGCAATGTTGAGGCAGGCTTATTATTTTTTTTAATAGCGCATTCAATACTCACACATTTTGTAAACATTGTATTTTCAGTCCCTTTTTCGTAAAACTGCAGTTTTTTTTTTAAATACATAGAACTCGTTTTTTGTAACTGGCATGTAATATTTTTATCATAAGTGAACTAGCTGAGCTTACTTTACTGAGCGACAGACAAAGACCTCAGGCATACTAGTATAGCTTTCTATTTGGTGAAAGAATTTTCAAAACAGTTCAGTAGTTCCAAAGATTACTTCCTACAAACAAACTTATAAACCTTACCTCTTTATAATATTAGTGAAGATATGCATAAAGGTGGATCCAGATATCTGTGTCGTATCAGCGAGCGTTGCAATCGAGAACGATAGTACGGTATGACATGTCTTGATACGGAATTAAATGTATGGGATTGGCGAATTGGCGGATTCGCATAGGCCACGCTAAATCACGTGGTCTTGCCGCAAGTTGATTGGCGCATATAGACAATAAAGAATCGAATTTATCGTTTCGCTACCTAACGATGTTACTTTGTCTACGGACCCTGGTTCGTTCCGATCCATCGCGAGTCGGCTTTTCGCCGGTTTAAATCAAAGGAAATGAACGCGCGATTATCACAGCGACAAACTTTGCGTCCAGAAGGTTTTGATACGAAACGGAGGTACGGTACGGACATAAGAACTTGCTGGACCCACCTTAATGTGCAATATGCATCCCATCCTAATCAAATATACAGCTAAAGATACTACTTGATTCACAATACTGTTTCAAATCAATATATATAGTTAATTGATTTCCAGAATTATAACAGTCTTTTTCTTTTAAATTGAAATAAAAAATAACAACATAATGATTAAAATGAATGATCGCTGTGCTATATCATTATTACGACCATGACAAGAACCAAGAAGAACATTTTTTCACCCTCGGAAACGCGCCCCTAAGGAAATTTGAGGCAAACACCGCCGGCGACAAACACTTATCTTGATCAAAACTCAACAGTTTTATTGATCAGCTTATGCATTTCATATTATGGTAGGTGTTGTGGGAGTTTTATTTAAAATAATTCTTTTTCTACCTCACACGCTCGGAAAAGTAGGTTTTGTCATTTAATTTCTGCGTGGAAAAGTAGGCAGTTTGTTAGGTTTTTAGGCCTTCTACTTTTTAAATTTAAAACTTAAAAATATGTCCTAATAATACATCCGAATCGCACTTTTGACTTTTTATGTCCTACATTTAATTTTATTTTTTTTGAAATAACTTAGAAATGATCATAATACTCCGTTTTGGTTTATTTATACTATTTAAGTTCCTTGAATCAAAAAATAATAACAATAAGATTAAACTAGTTGTTTTAAAAATTTATATTAAGGCTGGGTGAGATTTCACAACCTATGATTGGATTTCGGAACGTAACATAAACCATTATTTGTAATTGAAAATAAACAACTTTTGCGGAAATTTAGTGCGATTTATTTACCCGAAATATATATTTGGTACTATAATTTTTCGGTTTATTTGAGGTTTTTTGGTTTCCCAACGTTTCGCCACCTTTTCAGTTGCCGTGGTCACGGGTTGACTGAAAAATTATAGTACCAAATATATATTGCGGGTAAATAAATCGCACTAAATTTCCGCAAAAGTTGTTTTATTTCAATTATGTGTGCGCGAAGAAACTTAAGATGTGCTTACATTATTTGTAAATTGTCTTTGTCTTATGTGTACCGTTCGCATTTACCGAATCGTTTTTATTGTCATTATAAGCAACAATTTATTCCTATTTCAAATTACTTTCAGTTAACTAAAAAACTCCCTTTGGTATTATTTTAGATTTTTTATATCATTAAAACAGCAAGAATAAGGTATATTTAGATTAAACTTTTGTTAAAAGAATTATTATACCGGAAGTTGACCGCGGAAACCTAAAAATTTCCTCGCTGTTGTGGGGTGAAAATTTTTGTGTTGCGCTGCGCTCGGCAGAAAAGTTTTTAGCGTCTCGCACCTTTGAAACCCTCGCTACGCTCAGGATTCAATCAAACCTAGAATCCTTCGCTTGCTCAGGTTTCAATGGAGGTAACTCTCCGCTAAATAAATAACTATAACAATACTAAATAGCATAACAAATAACTATTGAACGTGTATAGAAAATGTTGTTCTTGTGTCTACTTTTTGCATAATAAAAAAAAAACATAATAACATGTATGCATGCTAAAAGATCACGTCATACGTTACGTTAATAACTCTAGTAATTGATTATGATGACTCTTCATATTTTTATAGATTCCGAAAGTAAAGAAACTATATCAAAGAATTTGATTCGATTATATGTAACATAGGAAATCACAGTCTGAAGACCTATCAGTATTAACTGTTAACACTATACATAATGTTGTCAGACATTGCTAAGCAACCAGCCATCTTTTTAGTAGCAGTTAGTACTAACTATAGCGAATGGCTGTGAATTATCGCTTTTTAATAGCCAAAAAGAAAGCGGCATTTCCCTCAAATACCTACATTTCCGAATAAGAATTGCGCTGACTATCTAGAAAATTCCGCTCCAAAAGGTAATTTGTTCGGAGCACTCCCGGTGAAGAAACCTACAAAAGACTTAGTCTCCTTTAAGACTCGCTGAGAGTTGGAAAAACCGGTTCGAGTCGGAGTTGGACTTGTGCGTCTCAGGTTTCGTACTTTTAAACGTTAGTTCTTTTCATACAAACTTTAAATACGACTGATGAAAAAGGCAAACTCTGTTTGTTACTCTTTCACTCATTAACCATAGAACCAATTTTGGTGAAGGTTGATATCCTTAAGCGTACCTTAAACTATTTATTAGACCGTCTGCGGCTACCTATGTTTGTTGCGTTTTAGTTAAAGAAATTTTTACTTATTTTATTTCTCAAACAAGTTTGTAAAATTAAGATCATTTACCCTTTAGACATACGTTTTATTTTACACTAGCAGCCACCCGCGGTTTCACCTGCATGGTTCCCGTTCCCGTGGGAATATCGGGATAAAAAAATCCAATGTTGCTCTCCATCCTTTCAACGAACTCTATGCCAACACTCAAATCGATTGATTGCTTAGTAAGAAGGAATGACAAACAAACACTTTCGCATTTATAATATTAGTTAGGATTTGGTAAGCGATTTTATGTTGATTTACTATTGAAATAAATTGTATGTAAGGGCTCTCAAGGTCAAATTGTAAAGCCTGGTGTGCTGTTGACTGTACATGCTCGTATATCAACCACTAGGTGCCTACTAATCTGTAACAAACAGGGCCTTTATTCACTATGACTACTTAGCGATTCCTTGCTCATACCACGCCAATCTCGTACTTGGTTTCGAAATTTTCATAATACATTTTCTCTATGACACTCTTGTTCTATAACTATACAATTTGTGACTGTCATGCAGTTGTACAATAACTCTATAATTTGTGAGCGTCATGGAAAAAACGAATTTTGAAAATGTCAAAACCAAGTACGACATTGGCGTGGTTTGAGCAAGGAATCGCTAAGTGAGCTGAGACAACAAAAACATGACAATAACAGAAAGGGATAAACGCTTTTTTCAAGATCCCCACGAAACCCTGAAAGTAATCTTTTATCGTGCGCCATTCACAAATCCGAATCAAATATCATCGAGTCCACAGTTACGCCCTGAGGAAATTAAAGATTCTATCCGTTGCTAGAACTTAATCCCTCTGTAATAGTAAGCCGGAAAATTGCAAATTAAAGTGACATCCCCCAATACGATTTTGAAACCTAAGCCTTTGACACAGAAGCGGTTTTTGAGTGTTGCAGAGGCTGCAGATAAAAACGCTGATTCCTTAGCCATGGTCCCGGATAGGTTCAACTAATTAAGGCCTACACGGATGTCTTTATCAAGGGCTATTAAGGGTTTAATAGCCAAACAATATGGCTTGATGAGCGAATGAGCGGTTTCCTTGTCTTTATGTTGCTTGAGGATTATTGCACAGCGTAAAATGGAAAAGAAAGTTAAAATTTGAAAACGAATAAATACAGGGTATTAAAAGACCCATAACGAAAACAAAAACCACGTATTCTACCCATTGTTACAATCATTTTCTTGTATGGGGACAAATCTGGGAACCTGATAGTTAAGGAGTTATTGAGGATCAAAGTCACTATTTAATTTTAAATATTATCGTTTATACTTACAAAACCGCAATGAATATCAAAACCAATCAAAGAATCTGGATCCCGGCTACCTACTCGTGCCCTTTAGACACACATACGTTGTTGCACGCGTTTTTTTTGCATGTAAAAATAACACCCATTTTTTTAAAACGAAAAATAAAAGTCATTTCCCAGCAATTATTTTCACATATTCTTATTTAGTTAGATGTACACTACGCAAATATTACGGCTTCGGTATGGGTCTTTTAACACCCTGTATAATAGTTGCATTACAAGGGAGCAAAATTAATATTTTTTACGGCGTGGGCGCTATTTTGAATCCAGAACGCAATGCTCGGGATTCAAAGTACATCACCCAAGGGAAAAATTGTTTTTCTCTCGCGTGTGACACTCTACTTTTCATCCCCTTTACGAAAAAATAAATTAAAGACACTTTAAAGTAATTGTGTGACGTAATTAGTTGCTATTTTTATTGTTTCAGGAGTTAATATAATGTCAAACTAACATAACGTAGAATATAACTTTTTTTTCTTGTGAAGTATAATAAATAAAACCCGTTCCGACTTCCGTAGGGTTAGTACGATAAACTATCGGAATAGTATCTAATAAGTATCGAGCACGTAATGTCAAAAAATGTGAAAATGCAGTTCCGTTTATGTCCGGTGGGAACGCTGCTCGATAGCTCATATTTTTTTTTACTTTACTTCCTCGATACTTACTCTAAAGTTATTCATGTTAGGCTTACTGACAATCAGATAGCAACAGAATTCATTCATGATATTTTTAAACTAGTAAATGTACTAGAAAAAAGCAACTTGTCACGTCAGGGCGACATGAGTCAAGTTGTTTTTTTCTAGTGCATTTACTTATTTCAAAATTCTCACATAAAAATAGCATTGTAAAATGCAAAATTAAAAAGTTGGAATTCTCTCGTTTCTTTTTTTTTGTGTGCGCAGGCCTCCCCAATCCATGCGCCCTACAGCCAATAATTAAAACCTCTCATACAAAAAAGAGCTACATTGGACCCGCTTATCGAGGAACAAAATGACACTTTTCGAATGGAAGGTCTGAAAAAGATTATTCATTATCGTCTGGAAAACGTAGGCATAGTCTCTAAATAATATATTATTTATTCATATTTACAAAGTTAGCAAATAAGAAAGATGGCAAAGTGCTAACATTGATTAAAAGTCAAATATCAGATAAGATGTAAGTATTTAATTGATATTTAACTCCGCCTTTAAAGAGAAGAACAGCCAACACTGATGGAAGTTACCTTAATTATTGTTTTTTACTTAAATCGGGGAAACGCCTTCATCTTAGGTACAGTCGGGGACATTTCCGGTTGACCAGTAGAGGTTTTTTAGGGAGCTTTATTTAAAAAAGTAATAGATATATAGAAAACGTTTATATCACAAATAATAGAACATTAACAGGTATTTCATTTGAATAATAAATTGTTCCTTTACCCTTAGGACTTTACGAGAAAACGTTTCCCAAAAAACTCTATACTGGTCAACCGGGAATGTCCCTGATAGTACGTTATGTTAGATGCTTCAAACTATTTGTCATATTGCAAATGTAACTTATAAGTTAATTTCGAAATTTGTGAGTTTTGATGAAACTCCTGTGCTGTACGTGAACGTGAAACAACCCCCCAAAATTTAATATTTGGGAAGAACGCATCAGTCCCCAAACTTTGTATCGTTTTAGTTGCGCGACAGCTTGCAACGCCGCCCGCCAAATATGGCTCCAGTGTCGCAATACTAATGAAGATACACGTCAACAAACCATTGTTTTTATTTAAAATACGAAAATGGTCCTTAAAACCTATAGGGTACAGGAAGTGTCTGTGAAAACCCTAAAGACGCAAAAAAGAATAGCTACTTCATACATTTTACCAGAGTTCAAATAAAATATTGTATGAAACAGTTGTTGAACTCATTTTTCATGGATGAAATAACACTGGCTCACAGTGAAACGTATAAATAAAGTACTAGAACATTTAACCGAGACTTCTGTCTCAAAAGCTTACATGGAAAACTTGGCCATTTCATCAGACAGCTAGACGAAAGATTGTAGGTGCGTGCCCCGACTACTGATATAGACAAGTTATTCTTTCCATGTAAAAGCTTCTAATTTATCTAATACGTACAATAAACTTTAATAATTAAAATTTAATTTATGATAGGCTAGGTGAGAAGTACCTAGAATGATCGAAAGACTGTTGAATGATAAGGAAGCTAGAACGTGACTCGTGGAGATCCGTAAATTCTATCCACAGGCCTAAATCGAGATAGACGGCAAAAGTGTGCGTATCTTGCGTGCCAAAAGTTTGATCCATGGTCAAAGTTTTACGACCTAAGTCAGTCCGCTTGAGACCATTGCCATGAAAACACGCGTCGTTAATTGTGCAGTGCTTTCTTGCAAGAGCTCGTCAATAACATTTACACATCACTAAATCGCCCTCTTGAAATCATCGTAGGTACGAAAAATTCGACACGCTAGGTTCTCATATAGTTTGACGCGCTCTTTACGTCTATCTCGATATTGGTCTGTGATTCTGTCTATTCCTCCGGCATAAAGGCATATAATCACACACCTATGTACGTACCTAGGTATATACTTATTTTACGATACGATTGAACTGCATTCCAACTTTATATTTATATCACAGTTCAAAATATCGCCCGAACATAATCTATTCCGCCGAGCCCTTTACTCCTAAAGGGCGGTTAGCATCACACTTAATTGTTCGTAAAACAAAAGTTTACGGCCGATAACACACTAGGGTCGCAAGTTTGATAGGGCCCATCCACGGGAACATTACCGCGATCTCCGCCATCGATCAACACGCCGGAGGGTTCAACTATAGATATGGTTTCACGAACAGAGACTAAAATTATAACTTTTTAATTTTGCATTTTACAATGCTATTTATCACAGAGACTAAAATTATCAGAAACTGTAGTCTAGAGCCCATAGTGCATGATTATGTCAAAAGAGAAGATAGATAGACTAATGGTTATGTCAACTGAAGTCACTAGTAATCTTAATACAAGTTTATATTAAGTAATCAAGCCACTAGTAACCTTATACATTACGGGACATTGGCGGAATTTCTGTGGAAAACGGAAGAAAGCCATAAGGATAAAAAAAAAAAAAAAAAAAAAAGTAACCTTATAGTGCGTTTCATCGTATATTCCCTTTTCCGTTAGATTGGACGATTTCAGTCAAGAGGTTATAAATTCTAATTTAGGATAAGAATTAGATGCCGACTTTTTAATTTTAGGATTCTGTTTTAAAATCATGCTCGAAACCTTAGAAAGTGGTGAAAGTATAACATACATTACCTACATCCTTTACATAACCTACATTCTTTGCAAATAAAATATTATGATTATGATTATGAGTATAATGGTTTTGAAATGATGTTTCTAACCCGTACACGCCTTCTTGACATATAGGGGCATCAATATAGCGGAAAAGGGAATATAAGATGAAACGTGAAACGCACTATACAAGTTTATGTCAACTAACAATATCACAGTATTCATAATACAAGTTAACCAATTTTGTCCCGTACTTTAGGTAAAAGGTACACGCATACGCTAAGTACCGGTAACAAGATAAATTAACAGAATGGTTCGCAAAGCCCTGCGACGATTGACGTTGCGAGAATAACCGGCAAGAAAATCGTCAAGGAAGACGCAATCGGTAATTGTCACCTTAAAATGTGTTTACACTTACGCCTGAAATTAATAACCTATCTGTAGATATGGATTGGGCTATCCGCGATGGTTGCCTAGGATAATGGTTTCGTTGCTTAGCGACCGTCGTTATTTTTGTCATATTAACAAAATATCCTAGGTAACTTTAACAGATAGCACTATCCATATCTATTTCCATATTATTGATAGGTTATTAATTTCGGGCGTTAATCCGTTGTATCTGTTCGAACAGTTGCACTCTCTGTGGAGGGTTAAGCTGTGAAGTTGGTGTTAAACTGTTTTGTATTTGCTATATAGCGTGTGTCTGTGTGCATTTTACTTGTTTCCTACCTCGGAATCGATATTCATTTTATTAATTGGATGACATTAATTAAGTAGAGACTGTAATAAAAGTAAAAAAAGACACCTTTTTATAACTTTTGAATTTTTGCATTTTTCAATGCTATTTTTATAATTATGATAAATTTTAAATAGAAAAATATTGGAAAAAAATTACTCGGCCACAAGTGAACAAATTTTTTCCAATATTTTTCTATTTAAAATTTATCATAAACACCTTTTTATTTCCAGTCTCTTTTTAAGGTTTTTTTACTGCAAATGATAGATAAAAAGTTGGCAACCCCTTTCAACTGTAAAATGTAAACAAGTGTGCCAAAAATACACATCTACCGCAAACAAAGTAGTCAAAGCCGTTCAGAATGAACGCAAACATGTACAAATATTCCGTTGGAAGCCAAAAACATTATTTATTTCGTGCAAACTGCTGTCAGTTTTGCCACTCATAAAGGCATTGAGTTTTTGACTAAAACGTTTTGTTTTTGCTCTGCAAATGTAGCAATAACGTCGACAATGAAGCTTAGCGCTAGTTTACGGTGCTATATATCGTGTACTAAGAGTTCCGCTTGTACTAACAACGTGGCGCAAGGCACTAGCTGAAGCGGTTTTACATCAGCCAAAGTTGTGCATGTGTTAGAATTAGAAACAATTTCGAGAAATGATAGGAGTTAAGAAACAACCCAGTGTCCATCAGGTTTTATCAGTCTATAATTTTTTTCTATTTGTTATTTTCATCTGATACTCACCTATTTTGGCGACCTACCGCCATCTCTCACCCCAGTATTGTTTCAATCTTACCATGCTATGTCATACTTACTATGAACCTCTTAAACTAAGCTTGTTTTATTACGGAAGTTTTGTGATGTCTTCGCTCAATCATCGCCTCCAAAGCGTGGAGTATGTCAAAATGTGACAAATTCAATAAAAACAAAACGAAAACATCATCCCATAAAAACATTTTATAAAAAAAATCATACCGACTTCAAAAAGTAAAAAATAAAACTTTTGGAGTCTGTGCCAGCCAAGGCATTCTACATTGCACTTAGATTAACTATATATTTTTTTGGCCTTAGCTAGCTAGCACCGACTCCAAAAGTTTGATTTTTTTTTATAAAATGTTATTATTTCAGATTTTTTAGTTACATCATGTGCCGTTACTTACACTAAAAATCAGCCCATACACAACAATGATGTCATCTAGGTAAACGACTACTTGCTAAAAGGTGATTGATATTTTTCAGGATTATGAAAAAACTACTAGCCAGATCTTCGTAAAAATTATATGGGACCACACGTAAACCATTTTCTTTCAGATAAAAAAGAATTATAAAAATCTGTTAACAACTGGCGAAGTTATGGTAAAACATACATAAAAAAAAATAAAAAAAATACCGTCGACTTGAGAACCTCCTCCTTTTTTTGAAGTCGGTTAAAAAAATACCGTCGACTTGAGAACCTCCTCCTTTTTTTGAAGTCGGTTAAAGATGTTCTTTTGACATGATGGTTTCTAAAAGATAATGGTAGGCGGTAGGAAAAGCATTGACTATTTAGATTCTATGCTCGTTTCCAGTCAATTGTGTTTGCACTGAGTTTATAACTATTTAGATGCAACAAAATATAAAACTTTATTAGTGTTTCGCGAGTGCGTTGTAGCGACACCATAGAAGAGGCCTTTTTTATAATATATACAAAGGAACTTGAAAATCTTGGTGTCCTGAAGTAATAGGATGAGATTTCGGAACAAATTGTTATTTGTTCTATGCCAGCAACAATAAGTAGTTTAAAATTTAACAATTAATTTGAAAATCAAAAAACCGGAAAAGTGCAAGTTGGACTCGCCCACCAAGGGTTCCGCACAAATTTCTAGATACCTAGGTACATATTATAAATAGCTCAGGAATCGAATCTCGCAGTTTTTCCGTATTTTTTTTTAAATACAGTTTTCAACACCAAAGATTATAATGTTTTATGATTAATAACAAATGTATAGTTTTCAGATTGTTTCCTGTACTTTTATTAAAATACGATATTACTTGCCAAATTTCATATTTTTAGTTCGACGGGAAGTATCCTATGAGTTTAAATACTCTTGAGAGTGTCGAAATATACGTTTTTGCGGCAAAAATTACCCAACTTTGTTTTCGTTAATTAAGAAGTTTGGTTTTTTCACAGCTTGAAGAAATTGTTGACCTATTTATAAAGTTTTGATTTCAAATTGATACCACACGTTTTCGAGTTTTTCCCGAAATTCAATTTCCAAAACGGAAGACTATATTTTAATGATTGATTTACAAATGTATAACTTTTAGATTTTTTTGCTGTGTAAAACTTTTGTGCGACATAAACGGTCCTATCTTCTTTTTAAGTTAATTTGCAAGTTTGATATTTTTACAGAGTTTCCGAGATAAACGGAGAGGAACGGACGGACAGGTGGACAACAAAGAGATCCTATAAGGGCGCTTCGGCATCGCAGCGGTCCGACACGAAACGTCTAAATTAAAAGCGCCCTTTTTTTTCGTTTGAGGTACGGAACCCTAAGAACATATTTACACGATTTTTCGCAATTGTTACAAACAACTATAAGTTATTGAAATAAAACAACTTTTACGGATATCAAACGCGCTATATTTCTACGAACTAAGTTGTAATTGTCCGTATTTTTTGGTTTTTTAGGGGTTTTTTGAGTCATCCCGTGACCACGGCAGCTGTAAAGGTGCCGAAATGTCGGGAAAATCAAAAAACCCCTAAAAAACCTAAAAATACGGACAATTACAACTTAGTTCGTAGAAATATAGCGCGTTTGATATCCGTAAAAGTTGTTTTATTTCAATGAACAGTGCGCGCCAAAATATAAGATGTACTATAAGTTAATCTTTGTCACGAATTATCCCTAAAAGGAAACATTTATCGAACACCCCAACAGAAACTAAAATGGTTGCAAAATTGAAACTGCGCTGCAGTAAGTAAAATTTTACTGCGAACAAGTAAAATATATTTCAGTATCGCTCCCTTGGGCGTCGTTTGTAGTCTAACGCCTATAACTTAAATGGTGGAGAGCGAACAATTTATAGCACCCAACTATGCCAGGCAGTAACATGATTTTTCATTACAGTTGGATACCTTCGTAACTTCATTATACAGCTTATTGATGATGTTGGCGCTCTTATATCACTTTTATAGTTGATAAAATATTATCGTTATAATGAGGTCAAATATCTTTCTGACATTTATCGAACACCATTACCTATTCTCTATAAACAAACATTTTATTTAACTACTCGACATTTACGTACGATTATTTCGTACTATTAATATTCTGTAAGTGACATTTAAACGTTGCTGTTTGTCTTCCTATTTTAGATAATATTTAGATAAAAATTCGGTTTAAGAATTGAGGATTTCATGGACGAGAGCGTGCCCAACGTCATTATATATAATACTAGAGGCCGGGCGCGGTTTCACCCGCGTGGTTCCCGTTCCCGGGGGAATTTTGGGATCATTTATAGCCTATGTTACTACTTGGGGTCTAAGGATTCTCTATACCAAATTTCGTCAAAATCGGTCCAATAGTTTTTGAGTTTATTCGTTACAAACAAACAAACAAATCTTTCCTCTTTATAATATTATAGTATAGATGATATGGTATGTGCATTTTGCTTTATTTTGGGACTTGAACCAGTAAAACACAAGCCTGACGTGGGTCCGACCCGATCCACAGCCGCTTTCTATGTTTAAAGCTTAAAGTTTGATGTACTCTCAATTGTACCAACTAACTCTCAACTGTAAAATGTTTTGGTTGGTGGTAGAACTTGTTATAAGTCCGCCTGGCTTGCTCCTAACATCTTACCATTGATGTGTTCCAGCAGTTAGAGATAAGATAGCCAGTTCCTTGGTGGTTGAGGATTAAGGGAGAGGTTCGCTTTCATATTCATTCATTCTCCCATTCATAAATCTATTTGCAAAAAATTTGGTTTCTCCAGCATATTTTGTCGAATACTTCAAAGAGCAACATATTTCCTTAGTATTACAAATCCAATAATAAAATTTTTCTTACATTGTGTACACATGAATACAAAATTAATCTAATTACTTTTTTATTATTATTAACTTTTATATCAAATAAATAAAATTATTATTTTAGAATACAATTGCAAATGTCATAATAATATATTAGGACAATAAATATCAAAGTTATGTTGTTACATTGTCCACATTAATACAAAACAATCTGAATCTGATTTTTTTATTAACTTGTAAAATAAATTTCATAAAATTATTAGTTAAGAATGCAATTACAAATATACTTCAGCCTTGGTATCGTAAAGAAGGACTAACACTAGACTAAAAAAGACTAAAATTCCCCGTTGCTTATTAAAAAAAAACAATAGAGACTAAAAACTGTCAAGTGTAAAATCCAGGTTGACTTGCAAACTGGCGAACTTTTCAAAGTTAATTGCATTTACTCATGAATATTATCATGGTAATAAGCTTTGTAGTCAGGCTACTTTAAAACTTTGTTAATAGCGTACCCAGTCAAAGATATTATAAGTTCAACTTTTAATTGGGTCATAAAGTTAAAGAATGTGAACAGGATTTTTTTCTGCACAGGTAAATAACTTATTCATTGAGCAGTAATCTAACATCATGCTTAGCATTCAAAGTCAAAGATATTAAAAGTACAACTTTAAATTGGGTCATAAAGTTAAAGAATGTGAACAGGATTTTTTTCTGCACAGGTAAATAACTTATTCATTGAACAGTTATCTAACATCGTGCGTAGCATTTAAAGTCAAAGATATTATAAGTACAACTTTAAATTGGGTCATAAAGTTAAAGAATGTGAACAGGTTTTTTTTTTGCACAGGTAAATAACTTATTCATTGAACAGTTATCTAACATCGTGCTTAGCATTTAAAGTCAAAGATATTATAAGTACAACTTTAAATTGGGTCATAAAGTTAAAGAATGTGAACAGGTTTTTTTTTCTGCACAGGTAATTTTTTTTATTTTTTTTTTTATTAACGACGGGGAGACTCTTAGCCTTCATCATACCTGATGTTAAGTATTGATAAGGCTGAAGATGGAAGCGAGCCTCTCCCGGAATCCTCAACCACTGAGGAACTGGCTATCTTATCTCTAACTGCCGGAACACAACAATGCTGAAAACATTGTTATTATGGCGTCAGACTTAGATCAGATGGTGGTAGCTAGCCAGGCGGACTCACAACAAGACCTACCACCAACCAAACCGAATACAAATTGTACCCCCGCTGGGAATCGAACCCGGGACCCCTGGGTCTGATACCGGTGGTTGTTACCACTAGACCACAGAGGAGGTTAAAAAACTTATTCATTGAGCAGTTATGTATCTAACATCGTGCTTAGCATTCGATCGTTAAAGAATTCAAAGTAATTCGTTGTTTCATATATTTCAATACTTTTTGGAGTATAAATAAAATCTTATAGGTATACCTCAATTTAAGTAAAAGCTTTTGTATTTATGAACTATCAAACAGAATTTATAAAAGCTTTGGGTTTTTCATCGATTTTGTGGTTATTGAAGTCTAAAATATGTAAAGTAGGTACTGTAATAATCAACAGACTCGAAATAATAAAAATTTAAAGCTATCAACGACTAAAATTAACGACATGTTACGATATCGAAACTTCCACAAATAGTTTCCGAGTCAGCCAACTAATTAATTGAGGAACTTTTCCGTTATGGAATATTTTGTTCGGAATTTCTTTTGAGCCGGTTACGAGGTGCGTGAACAAATAACCGTTTGGAAAATTTTCGGAAAATTTCCGGAAATTTTCTTAGAGAATGTGCTTGTAATGAGCTAAGTTGGGCCGTAATCGCTCGCCGCTCATTGGTTCGCGGCGCCTTTGTTGTACTCGGTTATTGTTTAGAGATATGGTTCTTGCAGATCATAATTAGTGTTGTTGTTGGGGCTAAACAGAATAGTAAAGTATTAATCAGCAATAACCTAATTACTATAAACACTTTTAATCTTTCACGTTGCATTTTAAATATTAAAAATTTTAAAGGGTATTAGGTTAAATACCTATCACGTACCCGTTTAAATTTTTAATATTACTATATGTCAGTGACTTATTCGTTTCCAAATATAAAAAATATTACTAGAAAAAAAAACACTCAGACGGTACAACAGCGGAAAAAAGCATCGTAGATATTTTATGATTTTGTATTTTTTGCATTTTTCAATGCTATTTTTATACTTATGGTAAATTTTTAATAGAAAAATATTGGAAAATAATTAACTCGGCCACAAGCGAATTCTCAGACGGGAATCGAACCCGCGACCTTTGGAAATTCGGTCCAATGCTCAAGAATTCACTTGTGGCCGAGTTAATTATTTTCCAATATTTTTCAATTTAAAATTTACCATAAGCATCGTAGATACTTTAGCAGGGACGTAATTCGAGATGTAAATAGGCAGGAGGACGAGAATGTGAAGATCGTATAATGTTTCCGCACTACAATCAGGACAGTACACCGCCGTTGCTGGCTGGTTTTAATTATAATATATATTTAAAAAAAATTGATGTGGACGGTCGCCTTGTCGGAAAAACAATTATAAAATATTGTAAAAAAAATAATAATTATTGAATATAACATTATAACATCTCTAATTACGTCCCCGCTATATTACTTAATTTCAAAATTTACTTATAATACCTTTCAGACTAGGTAGGGAACTTCTCATTTGATTTTATTTTTGTAATGTACTCTACAGATCCTTATTGGAACATTCAGTTAATTTTATGCATCCTACATAATATTAAAATAATGCTTTCGAGCATCCGTAACAACAAGAAAAGCAACTTAGAAGTTAAATAGCGAGCAATCTTACTAAGTTCTTACACTGTTTGAAGCAAGTTTTGGAATATATTAATAAAATGTAGACGTTATGCTAATTTCAAGATATTTCACTTGTGACGGTACTCTTATTGTTGCACAAAACAGAAGTCTTTTGATGCGCTTTCTCAACTTAGAACTTGAACAACTGAGTCTGATTTACCTAATTGTAGCTTTTAATATAGTTACTAAATATTTAAATGAATGTCGTAGCACTCGTTAATCCTGACTGTTGTTACCCCTGTATAAGCATTTGAAGACGCCTTGCCTTTATCATACCTGCATGCGTAGCATGAGCACCTTGACATAGCATTCCCGATTTTTTTTTTTGCGCGAGCGTATTGTCTGTCTCGCTTACACCGTACTGGTATGAACGGGACAGACATGGCGAGATAAGCGACGACAGCGAGTCGCGGTGCGCATGCGACGCTGGCAGGTTTTTAGTAATAATAGGGCAGAAGGTGGGATTACGCGCCTCTCCAGTAATCCTCGACCACTAAGGAACTGGCCATCTTAGCCTTAACTGCCGGAAATTTCGTTGCGTCGGCATCGAAATCGGCTTCATTTGATAGATGGATCCTGACACTTTTCTGCTTCTTTTTGACACAAATGAAAACTTACCAAAGACTAAGAGCAATATGTCACATCTATCTGTCAAATGAAGTCGATGTCGATTCCGACGATACTGCGCGGTAGTGCTGCAGGTGGCCTTATAAAAAATCTTTCCACCAACCAAACCGAATACAAAATATGCTATTCGAAACTTTACCTGTGAAAAATTGCTTGCAACACATTTCGTCTTTTTCCCATTTTAATTTGACAATACAATCTGTAGACCAGCCTCGACCACCATTAAAGACTTTTGTTTAACGTGGCTCGCTGTTTAATCAAGGTTAAAAATGCTTAATTAAATTTTCTGAAGCCAAAAAGGTGCTTCAAGGATTTTATGAGTTTCGCTCGCGTTTTCTAAACGTCTTCGTTACAATTCTTTTGAGAATATTTTACGTACAATAATCATTTGACAACGAACTTTTCCAACATGTTTGTAGGGATTGTGGTCACAAGATAACTGCTATAAAAAACCTAGTACCACTCCATATTAAAATCAAATCAATTAAAGTAATATGTCAAACATAATAGAAAAACAGACAGACAACAGACCCTGGAGGACCTGAACACAATGCTCGAAGATCTCCGTAGTGCATCCCAAAAAGTGGGTCTTAGGATGAACATGGATAAGACGAAAATTATGTCGAATTCCCATGTCATACCCACTACAGTTCACGTTGGGAACACTACACTCGAAGTTGTTGACCATTACGTTTACCTTGGACAGACAATCCAGTTAGGTAAGTCCAACCAAGAAAGAGATCTCTCGTCGAATCCAACTCGGATGTGCAGCTCCGTAAAATCTTCGCGTCCAACTTACCTCAGTGTCTCAAGACGAAAGTCTACGACCAGTGTGTGTTGCCAGTGATGACTTACGGCAGTGAAACGTGGTCGCTAACTATGGGTCTGATAAGGAGGCTCAAGGTAACTCAGCGTGCAATGGAGAGAGCTATGCTCGGCGTTTCGAATCAGAATTGAGGAGATCCGCAGGAGAACTAAAGTTACTGACATCGCTCGAAGGATTGCTCAGCTGAAGTGGCAGTGGGCGGGACACATAGCGAGAAGAACCGATAGCCATTGGGGCGGAAAGGTTCTGGAATGGCGACCGCGTACCGGACGACGCTCCGTGGGTAGGCCCCCCACAAGGTGGACCGACGATCTGGTGAAGGTCGCGGGAAGCCGCTGGATGCGGGCAGCACAGTACCGATCGTCGTGGAGATCCTTGGGGTAGATCTATACCCAGCAGTGGGTGTCATGTGGCTGAGACGACGACGAATAGAACAACACGGGTTGCAGGTTTTTAGTTAAATATATTCCATTTAATAAACTTTGATATACGAAAGAACTTTTGGCTTGGCTCATCATTCAAGATTACTGTGACATGGTGGATAATAAAACTTATGAAACTAACCACGTTTTGTTACATGGATGTCACAAGATCACTGGGATAACAATAATCTAGGTGACTACGATTGTCAACTCAAAACATTACGAATACAAAAGAGATAGGCATTTAATGGCTAAAGATTTTCAAGATGTTAATAAATTATAATTTAACTGATAAAATGAGCAACAATCCTTCAGATTAATCAACCCAGTCCGAACCCCTTACACAAAAGAATTACGAGGTTTCCCTAATTTTTTTTCGGCCTCCAATAAACAAGGAGTTGATTAACTCTTTTACTTCGCAAATTAAAAAGTTGGCAGTCGTATCGCAACAGCTCTTTTGTTTGCGTAAACGAGACGGGCATTTCGTAACGGTCAACTTTCTCGGGGTGTCAATTCCGCTACTCGTGTTTCAATTGCAGATAACAATAACAACAATAACAATAAATTTGTTTCGATAAAAGTTTGTTTTACAATTATCAGTGGCCGGAGTCTCTTTTTAAGCATACAATGTATGTGTGTACCTTAATGTTTAAAGATGAGATTATATGTATAGAAAACGATGTTAGTGATGAGTAGAATCTAGAGGGACTTACTAGGAAAAGCTACTATTGAATTTGTTGTAAAAACTGCTCTGTCATGTCTTAATCTAGTGAAACCATACTAGCACCAGCTTTTTACATTCTTTATAATGTTTTGAGTAAATGTCTAATAGATATTTATAAATTCTTGCTGAAAGACTGTACAGTAGCAAACTTACTTCTTGTTGAAAGGATTTTGGCCACATTACATTTTCTTAATTTTTTAAATTATAAATACATACAATACAATACAATACAATATATATATTGTATTGTACCACCACCAAGATAAAGCTGTTTAGTAAGGTACCTTTACCGATTAAAATACATTGTCTTTAGCAAAGCACGCTGTGAGCGCTCAACCTGTACTAATTTGGTTTTTGCCGATCCACCTCAAATAGGAATGCAGTACGCCAAGAAAGATTCTACCACGGCAATGTATATCCTATTCAGATTTTTTTTACACATGCAGCGCCACGTGTATATAGCGTTATACAACCTATGTCAGTATACACCACCACCATCAGCCTGTGGACGTCCACTGCTGGACTGCTCTCCTAGCTCAAGCCTATTGTGGCGTTCATAGGAGGCTATTAGCCTACTGCTACCACGCTGGCCAAACGGGTTGGTAGAGGGTTTGTTTTAAGTTTTCCTTCTCTCGCACAGGTGTTCAATGCGTCGAGCCCTTAGTCGACTCTTACGACATCCCAGGCATGTAAGGGAGTGATGACACTTGTATTCTTAGCCCGTCACCACACAGCACGGTATACACCATCAGTAGTCAACTTCACAGGCCAGTGTATATATATATATGTGAATATAAATCGCGCAGAACATTTTGTATGGGGAATTAGTAGCCATGGTCCTTACAAATGTTCGATGTATTTAGGGTATAAAAATGTGGGATATTTTGTTATTTTATTTATTTAATTGGTTCACCAACAATTGTATACACTTATACTTGAACCGTTAGAGACTTATGCATATTATATATAATATGGATAAGGGAAGCCAAACCAAAAATTTCTCCGAAAATTCTCGTAACTGTATGGTGGATCGGTAGGGTGGGATTTATAAAAGGGAAGCCGATATGATTCGGTATGTATGGACCCTACGCCACTGGCGGGCGGGTACATAGGCTAGTGTTACAATCACTTAAAGGTAAACATCACAAGCATGATACTAAAAACAACTACTTATTTTAGTTATGATAAATTTTAAATAGAAAAATATTGGAAAAAATCAACTCGGCCACAAGTGAATTCTCAGATGGAACTCGAACTCACGACCTTTGGAAATCCGGTCCAATGCTCTAACCACTGAGCTACCGAGACTTGCGGACTACCGTCGAAATTCTCCAATACTTTTTTATTTTTATACGCTGTAGGCCAGCGTTGTCACATCAATGGTAGGAATATCCTTGCATTCGAAAGAAACTTCTTTTCAGATTTTTTATGATTTTTTAAATTTTTGTATTTTTCAATGCTATTTTAATACTTATGATATGATATGATTCTTTTCAGATGTTTAACGATCGATTAAGATGCAACAGCCAATATTTAGGATTTATGATTTTTTGCATTTTTAATGCTACTCGTATTAATGATTTTTTCCAATATTTTTATATTTAAAATTTATCATAAGTATAAAAAAATACTTATTTTAGCTTTAGATACTCACTTATTGTACAGTAATTTTCTTTTAGTATATTTAATTAGTAGATAATGAGGCCTGAATCAATTGGGTTCCCTACTTGTCTGCGATATTTGATGATTCGATTTTCATTATATCGAACACGGTATGTCGCTAATTCACGACCTCTAATTTTGGCGAGGCGAACGAGGTGGCCATCAGGCCCTCACGCGCTCGCGTTGGGAAGCGGTACTACAGGCGAAAAGCAAAGCTATGTATATACGGGCAAGGTCGCTTTTACGGAATACGGAAACTCAAACGTCGCACGACAATCAATAGAATCCTTCAGACGAGTGACTCAAAAATAGAGCTCCAGTTGTGTGATGTTTCATTGTATCGATGCCTTATTGGTGCGATGTAACGCTAGTGCGAAAAGCCCTGACTAGAATACAACACGATTGAAATACGATTATGACTGAACATAGCAGAATTGGACCCTGTTCCACGGTACAAAATTCTATTTTGTAGCTGTATTCTACGCTTGATTGATCATACAAATGGCTTTTCCTTTTGTTGTATCTTCTTGTTGTCATTGTGTATTGCTGGAGGAATGCTGGGATAGGATGTCCATGACAAACTAAGAATTGCTCTAGTTTCCAGTATTACCCCGATTGCAGTTTAATCGCAGCGAATATTCAATGATAATATCCGTGGTAGAGTGGTACGTACACCGGTTTCAAGGTGTCGTCTACTCTGAGGTCCCGGGTTCGAGTCCCGGTTGGCGCAAATGTTTGTATGATGAATACGGGCATTTGTACTTGAGTCATGGACATTTATATGTAAATTTATTATGTATAATTATATGTATTTATATCCGTTACCCTAGTAACACAAGCCTTACAGTGCTTACTTTGGGGCTAGGTTAATTGGTGTGAGTGTAAGAAATATTTATTTATAACTTTTTTATATTTATTTATAATAGCGTTTTAGTTTCCTAAAAATCAATCATTTCAGATAACTCATTAAGCGCAATAAATCGCATATGAAGCACGGTTAAGTAATAAAAATCATGCACAAAATAAAATAGGTTCACGCAAGATCAACCTTGATCGTCTGAGTTGGATAATGTTTTTAAAGTAGGTATACGAAATATAAAAAATAACATTATTTTTATGATGCTACGTAGGTAATATGGTAAATTACGCAACAAAATATCGTTACCTATTTATACAAAAGTCACGTTTGTAGAAAGTAATTTCTGGAACTACTGAACTGATTTCGAAAATTCTGACACTATTGGAAAACTTCATTATACTTAATTGACATAAACTACCTTAAAAAACGTTACGTACGAGTTAGCTAACGGGTCAGTTTCTTTTCAATTATGCTACGTTGTCTCAGCCACATAACACCCACTGCTGGGTATAGACCTCCCCCAAAAAGGTGGGGTTTGCCATAATCGCCACGCTTGGCAGGCGGGTTGGCGATCGCAGTATGGCCACGTTTGTAGGAGACGCTGCTGCCCGTCTCCTGAAGGCTAAGTCCCTTAGTCGCCATTTACGACACCCACGAGATGAAAGGGGGTAGTGCTATTCTAAGCCGACACCACACAGCTGCTATGCTACGCAATTATGCCACGTAACATTGTAAATTATGCTACAAAAATTGCATTCCACAAAAAGGTTGATTAATTCAATTTGCAACCCCAGCTCGATAAACATGATCAACATTTGAATGTCTGAGTGGCAACACAATTGTTTCATATTTAATTAAGACTTGTTACAGCCGAATTTATTCGATGACTGAATAAATTTGTTGACCAATACTGAACCGAAACATGAAAACATACTCGTTTTAATTCAAGAGTTTTTTTTTTTTTATTTTACGATTCACAGAACTTGTATTAATCTGTGATAAATTTTAAATAGAAAAATAGTGGAAAAAATCAACTCGGCCACAAGTGAATTATAGAACTAAAAGTGAAATATGTGGCCTTTAGAAATCCGGAGCATTGGACCGGATTTCTAAAGGTCGTGAGTTCGAGTCCCATCTGTGAATTCACTTGTGGCCGAGTTGTTTTTTTCCAATATTTTTATATTTAAAATTTACCATAAGTATAAACATAGCATTGAAAAAAGCAAAAAAAATCAATTGTATAACCTGTCAGACCCCGAGTTATCAGACACAATAGATATTCTATTGTTCTCTGGACACAAGTGTCTTGCTAGCAAATGATATTATCATTAACTAATATTAATAAATAATAAAGTGGAGTACAATGACACCTCGGAATAAAACTGATGTTGTTTCTCACTTCTTTTTAGGGAGCAAAAGTGACAGCGTCAGTTTTATTCCAAGGTGTAACTTTTCTATACGATTATTAATAAGAGATTTTGTGTTTGGTTATTAATTGATTTAACTTAAAATATATGTATCATGCAGTGATTATTATTATTTTTAGTGATAGTTATAATTTTAATTTATCAGATGCCTATTCATACCGGCACAATATTTTGATATTCATTTCATGCCTTTCACACCAGCATATTTTGCTCCTCATTTAATTACTTAGGGTTTATCTCGTCTTATGAAGCCGGACTAAGTTCTAGAATTTTTTAATAACGAAAGTTTCCTCGTCAGATCGTTAGATGTGCAAGGAAAGATGGTAAATCATTCTACAAAGCTTTCTTGCATCAGAGAGATAAACGATAATAAACAATTTGTGTAAAAGGAAAGTTGTTACTTATCACACAATTATTCGACGACCCGTTTGGCGCAGGGGTACTAAACCCGCCCTATGCGCCAGACGTCCCGGGTTCGATCCCCGGACAAGACAAATATTTGTGTGCATCAACATGTCTATTTGTCTTGGTCTGGGTGTTTAATAATTATATTATGTATGTATTTACAAAAAAAAAGTATATAAGTATGTTTATCCGTTATCTAGTATCCATAACACAATATCTCCATGAAACTTAAAGTGGGCTAGATAATTGGTGTGATTGTATGCAATTATAAAAAAAATTAACACTACGTACCTACTTACTTTATTTGAATCGTTATGTAAAAACAAAAGATTCCGTCGCATTGAGAACCTCCTCCTTTTTTTGAAGTCGGTTGAAAAATGTATAGGTAAAATTTGTTTACGTTCGTCGACGCGGCTCAATATTCCATAATTTTTTGTTGACGGAACGATACGAATACTGTAGGCTTATTACGAGTTTAGCAAACTTGATGTTACTGTCAACATTAACTGAAAATATAGCTGTCTCTTTCATATTTAGCGACTGTTTTACCGACATGAGCAGTGTATCCGATAGTCTACACTTACGTGTGTATAAAGGTTAATAAGCAAACATTCTTGACAGTGACGGCTGAAACACCCGCCGGAGATCGCCCCATTTTCAATACTTTTTGACAGCTAATGTGACATTCAGTTAAAACAACAGCGTCGATGTTTGCTTATAGAATAACCCCCCTGTAAATGTCATGTAGCCATGGTAATCACTGGGCACAGAACAAGCACAAATGTTTACCACATAAACGTTAAATAAACTATAAAAACAACGGGTTGCACTCAGAGTGCCGGCAGAAGTAAAAACCGCTTAAACGAAACAGCAGGAGCAGGCATACATTTTCGCCATGCGCTGTAGAAAGAGAGGGGGATATTACTTCCTCTCCTACGCTGCGCCGGCGGTCTACTCTCCCTCCGTCTTACGAATTTTCGATCAGGTCACTTGACCTGAAGCGACTTTAACATTTTTTACCCATCCCAAAAATTTAAAACTGATGAACGCCGTTAAAGAAGTTTTCACTTTAAAAACTAAGTAGCTATAGGTTTTACTGATGTTATTAAAAGAAGCCCAAGACTAAACTCTAAAATGTCAGGAATTTAAATAAAAAATCTCTAATAACGAAATCTCGCAACCTCGTTAATCTAACCAGCCCCTAATTTTCCGTGAAAACAAATCAGCCGAGCCATTATAATGCTTTATCTTCACATAACACAGAGTAAAGACGTTAGCGTTTACTGTCGCTTTTACGATTTTAATCTAAGCAAATTCCTTCCGCAATTTACTATGCGAGTGAACTCGGCAGGACCAATTAATTTTGTAAAACGCCTTTTACGGGCATCGTAAAGTTGGTAAATGAACCTGTGCGAGCTAGCTTTATATTCTGCTCGACAATATTGGGAAGTTTTTAAGGCTTTACAAGTTATGAGGTCAAAAGTTTTCTGGGCAAACTGAATCTGTGTTTAATGCTGGTGATATGTGTAACTCTTGAGTGTGTAAAACTTGAATACATCTGTAGGCCTAGCTCAATAAACTTTCAAGTAAGTATCGAGAACCGCCTCTGTGGTCTAGTGGTTCAACCACCGGTAGCAGACCCAGGGGTCTCGGGTTCGATTCCCAGCGGGGGTACATATTGTATTCGGTTTGGTTGGTGGTAGGAATTGTTGTAATTCCGCCTGGCTAGCTACCACCACCTTATCTTACCTTATAAGTCTGAAGCCATAACAACAATGTTTTCAGCATTATTGTGTTCCGGGAGTAAAAGATAAGATAGCCAGCTCCTCAATGATTGAGGATTCCGGGAGAGGCTCGCTTCCATCTTCAGCCTTATCAATACTTAACAGCAAGTATAATGAAGGCTAAGTCCTATCGTTCATAAAAAAAAGTAGAGTAAAAAAATGTATGTCATTGAGCACCGTTCCTACCGGACGTAAACGGAACTACATTTTTAACCGACTTCAAAAAAGGAGGAGGTTTTTTTTTATGTATGTTACGAGATACTCGAAGACGGCTGGACCGATTTGAGTAATTCTTATTTGTTCGAAAGGGTATACTTTCTATGTGGTCCCATTGCCATCATGTCAGGATCTGATGATGGGATCCTGGAGTAATCCAGGGAACTCTTCAAATATTATAGGGACTGCTATAGCGATTTCGGTGTTTTCTACAGTAACTTATGCATATGCTTCCGGAAAGCACCATTTGGTGAAGTAGAACTGATGATGAAGACCACAAATGGTCATCGGAACTATTAAATACTTAGCATTTCACGGCAGCTATACGATTACTTTAATGTAGTTCATAAGCAATTTATGCTCGACTCAATGCATGTGATGAAGTGCAGCTGATGATGAAGTATCGGGAGAACTCCTCAATAAGTAACGTCCCTGCACCGGGAAAAGCAGCATTTTGTAAAAGGTGATGAGGAGTTGTCATAAGGTTATCAGCGTAGGCACGGGACCTCTTCTATCTTTAAAAATTGTGAAATAAAAACTTTTTATAAAAAAATTAAAAACGACTTCAAAAAACTAGAAAGCAAGAAATAAACCTTTTGGAGTCGGTGCCAGCCAAGGCAAGAAAAATAAAATAGTAGCACCGCAAAGTAGAATGCTTTGGCTGGCACCGAGTCACAATTTTTGACATTAGGTCCTCGATACTATTTTGATAGTTTTTCGTGCTAGCTCTACAGAATTCATTTCTTAACGCAACCATTCCCAAGTTCGTTTCTCTTTAAATGTTGTAGACAAGGTTCGTATGAAATGTTTTTTTAGTCTTTTGGACACTGATAAAGCTGATATGACATGTTTGAGTAATTGGTGTTGAAACACCGTCTTCTTCTTCTTCATTCAATACGGGCGGTTTCCGCAACTCGACGACTTTTTGCGCCTATTTTGCGTCCGGAGGGTGTCAGGCCGGATCACTCCAACCACCCCAGCTCCACGAGGAATGCTCCCAGCGCCTTCACGTCAGAGACGGCTTCCCGGAGACTGCCTGGTGAGCCGAGGTACTTCACCCAGTAAGGGGTTACTCCGTCACAATCACAATCCAACAGGACGTGAGCAGTTGTCAAACACCGTCACAACACTACGTATTATTCCCCTTAAAAGCCTTAAAAGCCTCATTTCAAAGTAACGCTAATCATAAAATGGTTTTACGACCCGTTCCAATCTCCGCGAGTATCGGCTCTCCCTAAATTCCCGTAGCATTTCAAGCGTAATTCCCCTTTATTTATACCTTGACGTATGAACATCAAATATTATAAAAAAATCTCATCTCATCCCATTTCCCTTATTACGTAACGTGAGGCAACATAAAGCACTTCGGATACATTATTATGAGCTCAATATCGAGTTTTATATCTCGTTCTGGGTAGACTTGCTACATTTGTTGAGCTTACCTATACCTTTGCGCGTATTTTAACCGCCTCTGTGGTCTAGTGGTACAACCACCGGTATCAGACCCATGGGTTCTGGGTTCGATTCCCAGCAGGGGTATATATTGTATTCGGTTTGGTTGGTGGTATGACTTGTTGTAAGTCCGCCTGGCTAGCTACCACCACCTTATCTAAGTCCGACGCCATAACAACAATGTTTTCAGCATTGTTGTGTTCCTGCAGAGAGATAAGGTAGCCAGTTCCCCAGTGATTGAGGATTCCGGGATAGGCTCGCTTCCATCTTCAGTATCATCAATACTTAACATCAGGTATGATGAAGGCTAAGAGTCTCCCCGTCGTTAATAAAAAAAATTTTTAATTAAAATTATGATTTAGCTTAATGATTTTTATACTTTATTATTATACGAATAATTTGACACCTCACAATTTTCCCAGACGAGATACGAGCTTGTGAGAATGGTTGATGTTTTAGTAAAATTATGTCATTTAAAATATCGCAAATTCGTTTACATTTAGAGCTATTCAAACCTTAATTTTCCACCATGATTTATTTTATTAAACAGATTTTACAATTATGTTTACCAAAATTATTCAAAATTAAGTTCCGTAACAATAACGATGCCGATTGCGTAACAATGCAATCATGAAAAGTACCAATTAGATTAATTCAGAATACAAAATGTTATATTTAGTTGTATTCGACTGCTATTGATTATTATGTTTATTTAAAACTAGTTGATGCCAGCAATTTCGTTTGCGTGGACATAATTAATCAGCTTTTGCATTTGTTGACATCGAACGTGGTACACTATTACCGCCTTCACCGCGTGGACGTACTCTCAGTGTTATTTTTCTATCACGAAATGGAAAAAAAATTTCATCCCCTGATTTTTATACGTCAACAGAAAATGCCCATCGCATTACACGACTTTTGCTAAGGCGCCATTTCCATATCTCTTATAGTTTAGCTGGTCTCTTAGATTCCTGCATCAGGTTTTCCAGATTTCAAAATGAATTGTAGCCTATGTTACGGCCAGACCTAGTGCCTACATGTTTAAAAAAGTTTTATTCAAATCCGTTCAGTAGTTTTCGAGATTAGCGTGTATAGACAAATATACACATAGACTAAAGACAGACAAAAATTATAAAAATGGTTTTTTATTTTACAGTTTTATTATATGTATAGATATTATATAAAGTATAAATGACTTTGACGGGATGAGACCTGAGACAATATGCTTAAAACATAAAAATATGCATTGCAATTAAAACGTTATAAATATAAACGACCCGTCAACCAAATACAATACAATACTTATATATTCTTCTATGCCAAAAAGTAGCAAGTATACCAACCCTCGCGACTTAACGTGCCTTAGCTATTATAAACATCTTATATGGCAAGTCTATTAGGTATGTATATTTTTTTAAAGGCAGGTGATTCGTCGGATATAAGCATATGGCTGTTGTGTTATAGTTTATTCTGCGTCTTTATTTGATTCACAATAAACTATAAAAGTACATTGTTTTTCTCTAGATATAAATTAACATAATGTATATCTAGAGAAAAACAATTGACTCAGTGGGTCTGGGATTTATGTAAAAAAACGATATCTTTGTAACTTTCCTAGCCTAATGAATTTTCGTATTAATTAATGCAAAAACTATATTAGTCCGCCAAGCACTATCTTTTTCACTCACTCAGATATAACGCTTACTTGAGCGAGAAAATCGTTCGGCCGCAGCCGCGCTCTTCAGCATCGGCGAATCGGCCTTCATCGAGGCCTATTTTAGGATATTGTTCTAGCCATCGACATTTCTGGATACATACAAACGCATATTTAAGGATAAAGATAAAGATATATTTATTTGCATATAAATAGGGTTACACTGAAGGTTTTACGAATTAAGTAATAGTTCAGCCCATTTAGCAGTCAATGACAGCATGCAAATTAGTAAAAATTTAAATATCGGACAAATTACATCCACCAATTAAAAATGTCCATTGAATTAATATATGTGTCATTATGAACGATATAAAATAAAATAATCATGACAGTTTATTTGAAAAATTGTCAAGCAAAAGCACTAACCTAAATGTCCAATGATCCATGTCATATTAATTCATTTTAGTAGCATAATGTCAAAAAAGGAAGAATAAAAAAAAAAACAAATTGGATGTATGTCATCGGATCGTTATGAAAAGAGAAAAAAAATGGCTGCCTTATTTAATTTATTGACTGCTTGGTTCTGTACGTCTAAGTTCATGTCAACTTGACACAGTCGTCACTACAACTACAGGCGGTGCCGGTGGGTTACAAGTGTAGTGTGTACGGTCTTTTATAATGACCGCATTCAGTTACTTGCTTAACAGCACATCAGGATAAAATGGTATTATTTTAATGGATAGCCCGCACTAAAACCTCAGGAGTCGTTAAATCACATAGAAATAGCTAGCATTTCGGAAAAGAATCACTACATTATCTAACTGTAATAGAATTTATTTATATTTGTATAAATACAAATATAATTTTTATTTGTATTAATAAAATACAAATAAAAACCTGAACATCCTTTTTTAAACCCTACACAATTTAAAATAGAAAAAGTGGACAGTAACCTATTTAAAGGGCTTACCTACGTGACGCCTCAATTATCAAACGCTTACATCCAGCGCACCTAGGCGGTTTTTTGCATGAAATCTGTTTATGTAAAGGGCGGGATGGGATGACGCTCGAGTGGGCCGGGCACTGCCTAATCGCATTACACATGGTTAATTATGCACAACCTCTAGGGTAGGGGACAAGGCAAGAGCGAAAGAGATTACGGTAGCATCACTAATACAAACTTTTTAGTGCCGTTACGTTACGACGAAATATAACAGAGCAGTGCGGTCACCTAGGTGCGCCGGATGTAAACTTTTCATTAAGCGCACCTAAGTAGTTTTTGCATGAAATCTGTATGTGTAAAAGGCGGGATGGAATGACACTCGAGTGGGCCGGGCACTGCCTAATCGCATTAAACATGCTTAATTATAGACAACCTCTAGGGTAGGGAACGAAGCATAAGCGAAAGAGGCTACAGTTTGAAATCCGTATACATAGCACCGCCACCCGACAGCAAGCCGAGCAAAACTCGCGCGCGGCGACGTTGGCGGCAATTCGCTCGCGAGGTAAAGACGTCTCCAGACCGCACTATCTAAGCCTCGCAATGTCGATACACTCCATAATACCTTTTTAGTGCCGTAAACGAAGCAAAACAACAGAAAGCCCATATGTCAACTCCGCAATATTATCGCCATCGCCACAGTATGGAACTACTCGTATTTGTATAGTAATTTATGGACTGGATCCGTCATACGATTTCGCGTCAAGTGGCATAATAGACGACGTCTCTGTCAGTTACTTTCTATCAGATCTTTTACCTTACCTTTTTCTTGTATTCTGTAACACCCTCGGGCGTTTTTCCCTTGAACCACACCCTACCACGGTGGGCAGAGATTATCCCGGGCCACGTAGAATCGTGAAATTAATTGTGAGAAAAACGTCCACTAGATTACTGGGGACGGGCGGACTTTAGGCTTTACGCCGATTCGATGATATGGAATAATTAATTGATGGATATTAGTTACTGCTCTTTTATCTGGTCAGCTAAGACGGTTCTATTAATAAATGACAAGCTGCTTTCAAGCTAGATTGTTTGTAGATACAGTTAAGTAATTAAACCCTCCCTTGATATTTGTTACGGCGTACTTTGTTATTATGGGCAAGAAATTTGGCCATTCGGGTAATTAAGTGAGGTAAAACTTAGCCGAGCATATTTAGGAATGTAATGAAATTAGAGAATCCAGAGAAAGTAAGGATTAGTTAAGTGGAAAAAAGTGATGTCTGTCTAACCGTGCGAATGATTTACATGATGTGGTACCTATACCGCGTGGGGTCTATAACTGGGGAAAATATTGAAAATAGACTCTCTAGAGTATTAGTATTTATTCTGAAAAGATTCCAGTTAATCAAAACCCATGCATTACTCAGAATAAGAATTTAAAGTTACGATTCATAATCATTGTATTATTGCAAAAACGATATTATCGCTAACGTTGCGAACTTATCGTGGTACAGGGAACAATAAAAAAACTTACCGCAAAACATCATGATATCAACATGCATTCGAAAATTTACCTTTAACTCCTTGAATAGCAACAGCCCCCGCTACTTCCCACAGCTTAAAATCCCTGTTTCAAATTACTAAAAATCTGTAGTTTATTATTAAATATCGCAATGACAGTTATCTGTTTACAATTTTATCCATCATGCATGACATATCATGTCAATCAATACATAGTATACTCTTTGTACCAAGTAGATTCAGCCATGGAATTATTAAGTACTAGTACGTAGTACCTACCTATTAATTCCATGGATTCTACTCTTTTTACATTATGCTCTTTTTTAAAGAAGACCATAGTGTAAATTCAAAAGAATAATTTGTTTAGTAAAGTCAGAATATTGTCATGGGAATTTCTTTGATTTAAGTTTAAATTAATTTTAATTTAAGTAATTGAAATGGATTTATTTACACAATTTGTAATTTCATGTGAAACTGGCTTTGGCTGCAAAAATCACTCCAGATAGAAAACAATACCTACGTGGATTCATGAAATACGATAGTAAGTAAGACAGTATTATTTTTCTATCAGCTGACACATAAATTGTCAAAAAGTCGTTCCAAAGAAGCTCCGAAAAAGTTGAGCAGTACTGTTGTTTGGTTTACATTAAATTTACGATTAAGTTTGTTAGAAAAAATAAAAAAGTAAAGATTTGGTTTTAATTAGTCGTATTTTTGACGACCTGTTTGGCGCAGGGGTACTAAGCCTGCCTTCTGCGCCAGAGGTCCCGGGTTCGATCCCCGGACATGACAAATATTTGTGTGCATGAACATGTCTATTTGTCTTGGTCTGGGTGTTTAATATGTATATTATGTATGTATTTTAAAAAAAAAGTATATAAGTATGTTTATCCGTTATCTAGTAACCATAACACAAGTTCTTAATGAAACTTAACGTGGGCTAGATAATTGGTGTGCTTGTATGCAATTATTTATTTATTTAATTAGTTGGGACCATTACGATTCAATCACTAGTGACCTATAGATCCTCCGTTTTTAATATTATCCCCGATTCTAGGCCCCACACTGTATATGTGTCTTAAAAGTAATATTACCTATGTGAACAACGTTCTGATGTTTGGATGTTTATTACTCAATCGTGCAACAACTAAACGGGTTGACACACTCAACCTGGATTAAAACACAGAATATTTTTTTCCAGATAGGTATCTCCTTGGGATCTATTGGGATGGGAACCAAGCGGCTGAAATCCAGACCACAAGTAGTTAGTAGAAAACTATCAATACAATAAATTGAGACTAAGGTCCTTCTTGTAAGAACCCCGATCGAACAGTACGATCACGCACTGTTGCCTAGTAGTTCTAGGACTAGACGACTCATGAATTGAACACAAACACGATGGCTGTTTGCGCGACATATCCAATGTATTACGTGACGTCACATCGCGAAACAATGCTGGGGTAGGGCTGCGTCCCGTAAGTTATATTTTAGAGACTTCTGATTTGAGAGAGAGAGAGAGAGAGAAACATTTTATTGACCACATACACAACACAATTATTAGAAACATAACAAAAATACAAAAATGAAAAAAAAACAAATGGTCAATTAGGTCCTGTCTCAGCTTTGTGTTACCATGACACTAAATGTGTCACAGCAACGCTGGTACTGACAGGACCTAGTGATGCGTGGTTGACACGGACACCCAAAAATACGATGACAATAAAATAAAATAAATACACAATTAAATCAAATAATTATTGATATCAAAAATATTTGACGTGTTACGCCAGGGCCGGTAATACATATATAAAAAAAGAGTTAAAACATTGTTTTTGGTTGGAAAAGTGAAGTGAACAAACAAACAAAAAGAAGAAAAGTTTTTGCACACGTTTTTAGGAAGAAAAATGAATTAAAATACCTACATAAACAATGAAATATCATAAAATTAGTCTATTTGTGTCCTCAACAGCTCAGTGAAAGGAGTATGCAAGCAATTACCAAGCTGTTGAAGCATGACTGTAATGTACACACACGTGCATGATTTGTGTAACTTATACTACCTACTACAAATTAATTTCTTAGTTGTATCTTTGCTGATTGAAAAAATATAGCTTTTTTATGATTTTGTTATTTTTGCATTTTTCAATGCTATTTTTATACTTATGGTAAATTTTACATAGAAAAATATTGGAAAAAATTAACTCGGCCACAAGTGAATTCTCAGACGGGAATCGAACCCGCGACCTTTGGAAATCCGGTCCAATGATTCCCGTCTGAGAATTCACTTGTGGCCGAGTTAATTTTTTCCAATATTTTTCTATTTAAAATTTACCATAAAAATATTGC
The DNA here is from genome assembly GCA_910589605.1 of Chrysoteuchia culmella. NCBI lineage: Eukaryota > Metazoa > Arthropoda > Insecta > Lepidoptera > Crambidae > Chrysoteuchia > Chrysoteuchia culmella. Next base: position 19,812,644 of record OU342653.1, read on the forward strand.
TTGTATAGGAGTACATACGACATGAATCATAGTCGTGGTGGCAGCATAATGTTACACTAATAGCGTTCTATATCGAGCTCCTAAGAAATATATAATAAGTTGAGATTGAGACCACTGTCCGTGACTTGTGAGATTAAGAACCCCGATCGAACAGTACGATCACGCACAGTTGCCTAGTATTTCTAGGACTAGACGTCTCATGAATTGAACTAAACACGACGGCTGTTTGCGCGACATATCAATGCTAGGTAGGACTGCCTCCCGTAAGTCATGTTTTAGAGATACGACCACTTTTAAGATTTCTGATTTGTATTTGATTTACCTTTGGAAAGTATTTCTTAATTGTTTCATTGCTGATTGAAAAAAACAACTTGCATAGTAGACTTGAATCATAGTCGTGGCAGAATAATGTTAAAATAGAGTTTTTGCTGGAACTTACGTCATTCTCCTTAGCAATGTCTTTAAATTCTCGAGAAAAAGAGTGGCCTACGTCCAAAATCCAAACTCAAATCTATCTGTCATGCCTAAATTTAATTTAATTCCGTGGTTTAGGCGTAAAAAGGTCATTCGCATTATAATATTAGTGCCTATAGATATTCCCTTGATTTTTTAAAGTCATTTATTGCGGTATTTAGTTTCGCTTTTAGATAATATGTTATGGACAATGCCCGTTAAACATTAGCAACGGTATTTTATGTTATCCAATAGTACCTAGTTAGAGTGGTAATATTAATCGTTTCTCACTGATACTGAAAAAATATATTTTCTAAATCCCCCTCCATGTATGACATGAAAATAAAGTTATCATACACAGCTGTCAACCCTAGCTCATTGTTTGTCGAGATTAATGCAACCGAGTTTATGTCACCATTACCATACAGACAGGACACGTGTTTTGAAAGTACTCACACATATGAGTGTTACGGTATTTTGCGTAGTTTTAAAACACAACTAGAAACATTGGCTGATATATATATATTTTATAGCTGAAAGCAATTGTAAAACCTCCGTGGCAGAGTGGCTTGCACGTTATATGGCGAAAACTTCAAAGCTTTTCTATAAAATGTTTATCTCTCTCTCTCTCTCTTTCTCTCTCAGATACAATTATTAGAAACATAACAAAAATACAAAACACACAACACAATTATTAGAAACATAACAAAAATACAAAAATGAAAAAAAAAACAAATGTTCAATTGGGTCCTGCCTCAGCTTTGTGTTACCATGACACTAAATGTGTCACAGCAACGCTGGTACTGACAGGACCTAGTGATGCGTGGTTGACACGGACACACAAAAATACGATGACAATAAAATAAATACACAAACAAATCAAATAATTATTGATATCAAAAATATTTGACAAGTGTTACGCCAGCGCCGGCAATACATATATATTTAAAAAAAAGAGTTAAAACATTGTTTTTGGTTGGAAAAGTGAAGTGAACAAACAAACAAAAAGAAGAAAAGTTTTTGCACACGTTTTTAGGAAGAAAAATGAATTAAAATACCTACATAAACAATGAAATATCATAAAATTTGTCTTTTTGTGTCTTCAACAGCTCAGTGAAAGGAGTATGCAAGCAATTACCAAGCTGTTGAAGCATGACTGTAATGTACACACATGTGCATTATTTGTGTAACTTATACTACCTACTACAAATTAATTTCTTAGTTGTATCTTTGCTGATTGAAAAAATATAGCTTTTTTATGATTTTGTTATTTTTGCATTTTTCAATGCTATTTTTATACTTATGGTAAATTTTAAATAGAAAAATATTGGAAAAAATTAACTCGGCCACAAGTGAATTCTCAGACGGGAATCGAACCCGCGACCTTTGGAAATCCGGTCCAATGATTCCCGTCTGAGAATTCACTTGTGGCCGAGTTAATTTTTTCCAATATTTTTCTATTTAAAATTTACCATAAAAATATTGCTTGTATAGGAGTACATACGACATGAATCATAGTCGTGGAGGCAGCATAATGTTACACTAATAGCGTTCTATATCGAGCTCCTAAGAAATATATAATAAGTTGAGATTGAGACCACTGTCCGTGTCTTGTGAGATTAAGAACCCCGATCGAACAGTACGATCACGCACAGTTGCCTAGTATTTCTAGGACTAGACGTCTCATGAATTGAACTAAACACGACGGCTGTTTGCGCGACATATCCAATGTATTACGTGACGTCACATCGCGAAACAATGCTAGGTAGGACTGCCTCCCGTAAGTCATGTTTTAGAGATACGACCACTTTTAAGATTTCTGATTTGTATTTGATTTACCTTTGGAAAGTAATTCTTAATTGTTTCATTGCTGATTGAAAAAAACAACTTGCATAGTAGACTTGAATCATAGTCAAGGCAGAATAATGTTAAATTAGAGTTCTTGCTGGAACTTACGTCATTCTCCTTAGCAGTGTCTTCAAATACTCGAGTGGCCTACTTCCAAAATCCAAAATCGAATCTATCTGTCATGACAAAATGGAACTTAATTCCGTGGTTTAGGCGTGAAAAGGTCATTCGCATTATAATATTAGTGCCTATGGATATTCCCTTGATTTTTAAAAGTCATTTATTGCGGTATTTAGTTTCGCTTTTAGATAATATGTTATGGACAATGCCCGTTAAACATTAGCAACGGTATTTTATGTTATCCAATAGTACCTAGTTAGAGTGGTAATATTAATCGTTTCTCACTGATACTGAAAAAAAATGTTTTCTAAATCCCCCTCCATGTATGACATGAAAATAAAGTTATCATACACAGCTGTCAACCCTAGCTCATTGTTTGTCGAGATTAATGCAACCGAGTTTATGTCACCATTACCATACAGACAGGACACGTGTTTTGAAAGTACTCACACATATGAGTGTTACGGTATTTTGCGTAGTTTTAAAACACAACTAGAAACATTGGCTGATATATATATATTTAATAGCTGAAAGCAATTGTAAAACCTCCGTGGTAGAGTGGCCTGCACGCTATATGGCGAAAACTTCAAAGCTTTTCTAAATCGTCGCTGGAAAAAAAAGAAAAGTCGCAGAATCAGCGATTCTGATTTACATAACACATGCTTTTTAGATTAAAGTAATTCTGAATATATTATTGAAATCCTCGTAAAATCGCATTTCAACTGTTTACTGTCTACGTCGTTTTCATAAATCTCCAGAAGTAATACGCATCAAACATAGCCGCAGAGACGGTCAAATAATTTGACGAAAAATATCTGGCAGGATAGATGCTTAGATCGTGTTACGCTTTAGTTTAGATACTACATATTTACAACATGATGTTTCAGAACACCCATGAATAGAAGATCCTTTCTTACTAAATTGTATAGATATATTTCTTTAATATTGCTGTTTATTTTAGTTACACACTTAAATTTCGTGCATATAAATAGATTTGGTCAATAGTAAACCATGTGACAGCACATCAGGCAGAACCATCACGCACTGGGCAGCCAGGCTGCGGCATGCGGCAGCCAATATATTTGAGCAGCCAGTTATAACAGAAAATAGAATTTTGGTTGCCGCAGCCAGAAGGTTATGACTGCCTAGTGCGCGAGCTCCCATACACCGTCATATGTTCGACTGATTACCGCAGCCATACTGCCTATTACGCTAAAGCTTTTATAGTGGATTATGCACTAAGGGGATAAAGCAGTGTCTTCTGTCACGGGCAGCATATTGAATCCTGAGCGAAATTAAGGTTTCTGTAGTTAATCTCCGAACGCAGTGAGGCAATAAAAATGTTAATTCCCGAGCGAAGCGAGGAAATTATGAATTATGAGGAACTGAATGAAGCGTAGGATTCGAGTCTGCCCAAGGCTAAGACACTTTTATCCCCGAGGAGCATATTCTACTTTATATACCTACTATGCCTACTGTGACGTTAAATAAAAAAGATATTAGAAATAATAAAACTAATAAATGACAAAAATGTTCCTATTCGCGTAAAAAAACAAATCACCGATTTTTCTTTCTATAAGACATTTTGCATTAGGTGCCTATATCTGTGACCAATAGTCAAGTCAACACACATTCACAACTTGATGATTTGCCATGTTTAACTGATAAGTAAGACAAAAGACACGAAAAAGTATGGAAATGAAAGAGATAGTTATTACATTATATTTGAATGAGTGCACAATATCATATAATTCAAATTTTATATGTTTCCTTGTTGCTAGGGACCCCGATACATACAGCCATGTTTATAGTAGTAGTAAAGCAGTTTTCATAGGAGTGTGTCAATTTTATAGTTAAAATCTCCTTGGACCAGGAAGTTATGCCTTGAACAGCCTTGGTTATTTTTCGAAAGTATGTTTGATAGAAGTTTTTGTTGACACTTTGGAGTTCCAAATTTAAATGACCCAAGGGAAGTTCCATACAACATTAGCTCCCTCTGGGCATTAATAGCTTACTTTCGTATTGAGAATACTTGATATTTAATACGTGCTACAGATGCAGGTGGTGTATAAAAAATATAACTCAATTCCCTTGATGCAATATCGGCTACAAGAACAGCAGTAAAGCAATTTCCAATTGATTCGCGCTCTTATTAACTTAAATACGACCGGCGAAACCACGCCGATTGAAAAATTGTCCGATTGTACGGTCAGCAGCAACAAGATTTTTACAAAATCACAAATTTTATAGAGGCGATTCCGAACTCAACGATTTAAATCTTAAAAGTCAAAGTTCTTTGGAGAAATTTGTCAGTTTTGTATAAACTCTAGTTGTTGTTGATTGTACTATCGATAACGGTTAATGAATCGAATAAATCCCGCTGATTGGGCAATCCGAATGCGGGGCGCGGACTGGGGGGTAACGCAATTCGTTCTTTATTACTTTCGTGTAAAATGCAAATGGCGAAGTTTTTACCGAAAGGTAATACCCAACTTTGTTGAACAACATGGAAAATCTTACAGTAAAACGGAAAGAACCTTGAGTGTAATAATTATACTCAAGGCTCTTACAAAATAACTTCAAAATACTTTTACTATGGTACTGTTGACAACACAGACTTATTTATAACTTTTTAATTTTGCATTTTACAATGCTTTTTTTATGTGATAATTTTAAAATAAGTAAATATACTAGAAAAAAGCAACTTGTCTCATGTCGCCCTGACGGGACTCGAACCCGCATCCTTGGGAATCCGGCCCAATGCACTGACCGATTAAGCTACAGAGACCTTTTTTTTATACTAGGAGAAATGCTTTTACGCAATTCTCGCCCCCAGGTGTAGGGGCGATTCGAAATGTTGGACTCACCTGGAGTACACGGCCTATACAAACATATAGATGCTACAGAGACCTATGAGAACACGTTGAAATTCTCTAGTCTGATAAGTGGTGTGCCAGAGACTTAGTGACGTCTGGTACTCTACGTCACCTCCCACTCTATGATCATTGCTATTGCTCTTCACCTTTAACTCTATGGTTAAATTAGTTTACTTGCTATGTCGCCGACATATTTATTTATTACTAGCTGTGCCCCGGGGCTTTGCTCCCGTGGAATTTCGGGATAAAAAATAGATAGCAGCCGATGCTCAGACCTACTCAATACGCTCACAATATTTCATGAGAATCGGTCAAGCCGTTTCGGAGGAGTATGTGAACGAAAACTGTGACACGAGAATTTTATATATTAGACTAGCTGTGCCCCGGGGCTTCGCTCCCGTGGAATTTCGGAATAAAAAATAGATAGTAGCTGATTCTCAGACCTACTCAATACGCTCTCAAAATTTCATGAGAGTCGGTCAAGCCGTTTCGGAGGAGTATGGGAACGAAAACTGTGACACGAGAATTTTATATATTAGACTAGCTGTGCCCCGCGGCTTCGCTCCCGTGGAATTTCTGAATAAAAAATAGATAGTAGCCGATTCTCAGACCTACTCAATACGCTCACAAAATTTTATGAGAATCGGTCAAGCCGTTTCGGAGGAGTATGGGAACGAAAACTGTGACACGAGAATTTTATATATAAGATTAGTGTTGACTGTACCTACAGCAAACAGTCAACAAATTTCACTATAAGGAACAATTTCACCACACGATACACAACCTAACTACCCCACAGCGTAATATTGAAACTTAGTTCCCTTATAACTTCGTCAAGTCGGACCGACCAATCGGCGCCGAGTATAGATGTCGGCCATCAGTCTCGCTGTCTGATTAGATCAGCTGATGCAGCCGATACTCTCGAGGGTCATAATGCACTTGTAGTCAGTATCAGAAATAAGTTACAACTTAATATTATGATTAGCTGTTAGATAGACAAGTCTTTCTTTGCCAGTTAAAAATTGTTTACGGTTACAATAACCATAAAATGTAATATTTTAATTAGTATTTTATTTTTGTAATGGAAATTGACCTTACTGATATGTTAAGGTCACTTTTCAATTTGACGACTCTGTTTGAAATAAAACAGGGAGAAAAAAACAGCCCTTGACGAGTTTCTTGCCGGTTCTTCTGGTTACAAGGTCTCCCGCCGTAGGGTTTGTGAACCGATCGCGTAGCTTCTTTGACGTTTAAATGTGCTTGCAACAGCCTAGACTGAATAAATTATATTGATTTTGACTTTGACTTTGTGCTGTGCGTCCCAGTTTTAGCAGCACAGTTCTCGTTTAGAATGTATTCTATATCTAAACCCGTTCATGGGAAAGGTTTTTTTTGTAACAAACACAAATTCCATTTATAATGATAGTAGTAGTTACCTTGGGCTATATAATAATGAAAGACCAATGTTTTTTTCATATAATAATATATTTCTGCCTTTATAGATCAGATAAAGGAGACGATAAGTGTGGAGTCGTATCAGGAAATTAAGGAGATGGCAAAATGTAGAAGTGGAGAATTTGACTTCACCGACAAAAGCTAAGCTCTCAATTTTTATTTTTTTTATATTTATTTATTTGTGCTATAAATACATACAAAACATAATTTACGTTAATAACAACATTAGTCTAGGACTGTGTCGCAGTTATTAGCGCCCACCTCGAACCTTATCTAACACTAACAAATAACACAAAATTACAAGCCCTTTTTTAAGTTATAGGTATTACTAACAAAGGGTATATGATAATTAATTATTATATATAGTAACTTAGAATTAACATGCATTGCTATGTTTATGTGTTTGTGTTTGAGTGTGTGTGTGTGTGTGTGTGTGTGTGTGTGTTTGGATGAAGGGGGGAGCGGTTAATATATATTTTCATTTACATCATCATATCCTAGCCTTAAAAGCCACTCATTTAAAACAGTTTTACACTCGCGTAATGGGAGGTTATATATTTTTAATGTATAGTTAATCTTATTATATAATACAGAGCTAAGAAATAAATAAGGAAGTTTAAAAATTCTATGGAATAAGCGTTTGTTTAAAGTTAATCTGGGATCATACTCGCAAGATGTATGTTTGCGTAAGATAAGGTTATACACAAATAATTTGCGAACAGAAAGCACTTTCCATAACTCATACAGTTGCATAGTGGGGAACTGAATAGGTTTAAATGCAATTACTTTCAACACTGCCTGTTGAGCTAGTTCCAGCTGAAAGAATTGCGTCTTTTATCGAAAGATTATTTAATTTTTCGTAAATAGAAAGAAAGAACCTATCTACTTCATAAGTGTCAAACTTTTCACAAAACCCTATAAGTTTTAAACCAATATTTCTTTTACGAAGGCAGCTTACCTACTGAATAGCTCTTACACTGTAAAATTATATCGCCTTTTCACAGATCAGAGTCGATGAGTGTGTCTTCGATTGAAACGCGAATATTTGCTTAATATAGTTGCGCCATTTTGGTTTCTAGTTCTACAGTTAAGTGTTGGGATATACAGATGGAACAATGTCTACTTAATTTTATATTCTAGTACTTCTACTTTGCACACATTTATTTTATGAACGACTGGGAGACTCTTAGCCTTCATCATACCATATGGTAAGTATTGATAAGGCTGAAGATGGAAGCGAGCCTCTCCCGGAAGCCTCAACCACTGAGGAACTGGACCCCTGGGTCTGATACCGGTGGTTCTACCACTAGACCACAGAAGCATTTCATAGTTTCAAAGGAACTATAAGTTACACAGAGATGACTTCTACAACCTTACAAACTCGATAAATATAAATTATTAAAAGTATCAGACGGCGGCGATGATATGACGCGTTTCACGCCCTCTCAAGCAAATACCCATGCTGCAGTCGTTTATGGAAAACAATAAACCCAGAAGAATTTCAAATTAAAAACTTCGCAAAAAAGTAAAAAGAGTTTAATCTAAGCCAATTTCAATATAGTCTATGGAACTCATTAGGTCCAAGATGAGCATAGTATCGACGATCGTTACAGGACTATAAATAACGGAACTGGCCGCTCAATCTTTGGTGGACTCCTTTATTTTTCTCCCTGGCCGGAATTAATTGGATAGGATTTATTTGCCTGTGGATTTAATCAGTGGTGGCTTTATTCGTCTTTAGTTGAACGCTGCTGCTGGCCGAAAATAATTTAGAACAGGTGAAAAGAGGTTAAAAGAGGTGTAATAGAACCACTGGTTGTTTAATTCTTTGTAAACGTTAATGAGTTTTGATTATTTTTTTTAAATAGGTACATAAAGTAGATTATGCACTAAGGGGATAAAGCAGTGTCTAATGTCACGGGCAGTATATTGAATTCTGAGCGAAATGAAGGATTTTCGCGAGGGAAATATGGCAAGAATCCTGAATGAAGCGAAGGATTCGAATCTGCTAGGCTAAGATAAGACACTTTTATCCCCGAGGAGCATACTCTACTTTATACACCTACTGTGCCCACTGTGACGTTAAATAAAAAAGAAATTATAAATTCTAAAACCAATAAATGAAAACAATTGAACAATTCGCGGAAAAAAAATATCGAAAGGATCGAAAATCACCGATTTTTCTTTCGATATTTAGTTCCGTAGCCAATGCAATGATAATATTCATTTTATCTGTGACCAAGAGTCAAGACAATTCACATTCACAATTTGCCATGTTTTAGTAAGACAAAAGACACGAAAAAGCATGGAAATAAAAGAGATAGTTATTACATTATATTTGAATGAGTGCACAATATCACATAATTCCAATTTCAAATGTTTTCTTTGTGCTAAGGACCCCGATACATACAGTCATGTTTATATTTTTCATAGGAGTTAAGTCTCTTTGAAGTGTGATTTTTATTTTTTTAAACTCCTTGGACCAGGAAGACACTGCCTTCATCAGCCTTCTTTTTTTTCGAAACTATTTTTGATAGAAGTTTTTGTTGACATTTTGGCGTTCCATATTTAAATGTTATTGACCCAAGGGAAGTTCCATACAACATTAGCTCCCTCCGGGCATTAAAAGCTTACTTTCCTAATGAGAATACTTGATATTTAATACGTGCTGCAGATGCAGGTGGTGTATAAAACTTTTTTTTTTTATAAATAAAAGAAGGTTTTCGGCTAGCACTTGAGTCATTGTGTGAGTGAAAGGTTTTAAAGAACATATTGAGAGTAGGTAATTTTTTATTAATATTAATAGTTGAAACCTGTGTGATTTGATATTACGAACTTAATATCAACTAATACTGTAACTATTACCAAATGTGACAAACGACGATCTCGACGAACCAATAAAAAAAGATCTCCTCTGACAATGTAAACTTTAAAAGATCCACTAGAGATGATTAGTGTAGCTTTCGTGGCTTTATGTTATTAGAACCTAAAGTACATTTTATAAGAAAAAAATACAAAGCCAGCTAATTTATATCCGACAAAATGAAGGTTCCCATGTCACTTTACGTCCTCATTAAGTCGTCCAAAGCAAATTTCCACTGCGTTGTCAAGCTAAGTGTACACTCAGCGTTTTTACGAGGCCCACAAAACATGGCCGTCGCATTATATTAATGGATAATTAATGTCGCAACAATTTTGATTATGATACCCGCATGCATACCCCACGGGTCACATCAGGACTAATGTCGTAGGTAAATTAGTCCGGTGAACACACAATACATTTACTTGATTTTGTGTAACGATCCTAATGGGAATTGTAATTTTGAGAATTTATTCGCGTTTATTACTTTTGGAAATTATGTTTCGTGGAATACAATACTAGGCAAGGTTACAACAACCAACAGTGCTTTGTTATATAATATCTGGCAAATCCATTGAAACTTAAAAGTGCGATAGAAACATTGGTAACTTCATGTGTATCTAAAGCAGCACACTTATTTTAGTGTATTAGGACAATGACTGACGGCAGATATGTCAGAAATACTTAACAATTAACGACTAATAAATGTCATCAGTGTCAAATTTTCATACTGTATGACAGCCAAAATGGCGACGAAAGTGAAACTGAAACTGAACGGTTTAGTTTTATATCTATCGATAAATTACAATAATTCTGTACAATAATTCTTTATAATTGTTTTTTCTGTAATGTTGTGTGTGTACAAAATATATAAATAAATAAATAAATAAATATTATCTAACGATAATCATCTGCGGGCATGAAAGTGTTAACAAAAGACGCATTTACCACTGGTAAGGTGTAAAACGGCCTAAATAAATTACTTAAATTAATTCATCTAGAGTAGACACTGGGCTTATTGATTTTTTTTACTTTTTTTGTCCGAACCTTAGTCAGATAGCGTCACAAAAATCTCACCTGTTCACGCGTTTGATTAGATGCTTCTCATTTGCCTCCTAATAGTATCGATATAGAATTGAATCGTAAGGCTCACTACTTAATTTATTCCATTGTTACCAATAACGCTATAAGAATGTAGTATTCCAGTAGAACAAATTAACCCTTCATTTAGCCATAAAAAAGTATATAAAAAAGAATCGGCCGCCCGCTCTACGCTTTCGAGCGTTTCCAGAGCAGTATTACCTACACGCTGTCCATGTGTGCGTTCACGTAGTCGACTTTAAAAGCTAACCGGGGCATTAAACGTGTTAACAAAAGACGCATTTACGACTGGTAAAGTGCAAACCCGTGTATCCCGCGAGTAGGCCCCATTCGCCCGGTTTATGGCTGCGACTTTTTAGGGAGAATATGACGGCCATTCTGGAACGTAAATAAGACATGCGTCATTGCCTTTTGGTAGTTTCGTGTTAGGCAAGTTTACGTGTTTGTTTAGTAGTTTATGACGTATTAGCTTTTGCGTCTTGTTAGCGTATAAATGTACGGTCAAGGTTGTCTTGGTGTAGAATTGGTAATGTTTGTTTGACTTTAGTACGAATAAAGGACGAACGTAGGGTATTATGATTGAGAAACACTGAGTTTTTTACCTTTTTCGCTTAACCGTCGAGTGTCCGATTTTGTTTTATTTTTTAATAGAAATCACCCTGGAGAAAGGCAATGGCTTATTTAAGTAAATTTAAGTGTAATAGGGAAAAAAAATTAAACTAAATCTGACACAAAGTCCATGCAGAAGAAGTCGCCTGCAGTCGTTTGTATAAAATAAGTTAATCAAATGGCTGATACAATGTTCGTACCCTGTTCTACTTGAATGTAGGTAGGTATTTAAACATTTGACAATAAACCAAACGAGCAACCCGTGTGCGCATAATGCGCAAAAAACACATAATAACATTCAAAAAGGTTTTTTTTTTGTTTTTTTTTTATTTTTTTTATTTGAGTTTTTGCTAAATTTCTCGACTTATCCGACCACTTCAGACAAATACCTTTCACTTAATTGTGCTACTTTTAGTTTAGGAGGAGAAGCGGCTTCACTGCCGTATTATATATATAGATAGATAGTTGTTGGTTTAGCCTGTGGGCTGAAGCGATCTACGATGAAGCGAGCTACACCATGCGGGCCTTGGCTTTGAAAACAGACAGATGAACGCGGACAAGCAGAAATTTTGGGAAGTACTGCAATAAACAATTTCACATAATGCTCTGAACATAAAATATTGTAGTAATTGAGAAATAAAATGTTTGGTCGCCCATTCTATGGCCAAGTACAAGTTACTCAACTGCAACAAATGTAGTGAGAATATGTTTCCTGTCCGATTCCTCCTCCAAACTTTAACTAAACCTAATACATCTCTTCATGTCATTTCATCCCTTACAATATAGCATGCCATATCAGCACCTACCTACGTACGTTACAAACCTTGGTTAACCACACCAGACTAAAATACGAGACATGCCGTCCGAGTTCATTGAACTGCAATTTGTTACCTAGAAACATAAATCCGAGCGACCGATCATTTGCACCTGTAATATCGGAGGGACTCAGTTGACACAGTGTCACGGGTGTTATAGTAAAAGTATGGGTCAGGTCAAACACGTGTGTACGCAGTTGGAAAACACTTTTGAATCACAGTGTTCGGAAATATTTATTAAAGACATGTTGCCGCCCGCAAATTTAACGACGTGGTTTTTAACGAATTGCATTTTCCTACAGAATTGCGTGATTTTACCGCAATTCAAAAAAGTTAACCCGAACAATAAAATCCGTTCATATTATAAATTTAAAATTTTGCATTATACAATGCTGTTTGTGTGTGATAAATATTAAACAAGAAAATATACTAGAAAAACATTTTATAAAAAAAATTCAAACCGACTTCAAAAAGTAAAAAATAAAACTTTTGGAGTCGGTGCCAGCCAGGGCATTACAACAAAACAAAACAACTATTAAAATCGGATCACCAACACCGGAGTAATCGGTATACATACATCAGACAAAAAAAAAAAATACTCGTTGAATTGAGTACCTCCCTCCTTTTTTGTTGAAGTCGGTAAAAAAGCAACTAGTCTCATGTCGCCCTGACGGGATTCGAACCCGTATCCTTGGGAATCCGGCCCAATGTACTAACCAATTATGCTACAGAGACTTATGAGGACACGTCGATTTTTTCTAGTATATTCACCTTTCTACGGTGTTGACCACCGTCGTTTCATCAATGAGAGAAATATTCTCGCATTCGAAAGAAACATCTTTACAGATGTTTGACTATCGATTAAGATGAAACAGCCATTTAATTATAAATTTAAAATGTTGCATTTTACAATGCTGTTTTTGTGTGATAAATATTAAACTAGAAAATATACTAGAAAAAAGCAACTAGTCCTATGTCGCCCTGACGGGATTCGAACCCGCATCCTTGGGAATCCGGCCCAATGAACAAACCAATTATGCTACAGAGATCTATATAACAACCGGTCATATATTGAAAAGCGAATAAAAATACAGCCAACTCTGTCAAACGAACAAAAAGTGTAACTAATAAATAATAAATAAATAAAATTTTGTTGAGTGAAAACATTTTGCCATTAATTAAATGGTGTTTGGAGCCTCAATTTAAGCGAATGTAACCTGTTTTATGATTTTGTAATTTTTGCATTTTTCAATGCTATTTTTATACTTATGGTTAATTTCATGAGAATTCATTTGTGGCCGAGTTAATTTTATCCAATATTTTTCTATTTAAAATTTTACCATAAGAATGTAACCTGTGTTTGGGGGCTCCGCTCTTCCTTAACTAATTATTTTGGTTTAACAAAGAGGCGATATGATTCATTCTTATACAAGTTTATATATAACACCAACATTACCACTTCACCCAGCCCTACGATAAGGAACTTGCTAGCAAATCTTGGGATCAGAACAAAATTATAAAAGACATATAATAGTCTGCTGGGTGAACAGAACATGACAGAAAACATTCTTAATGAATATAGTTTTACAATTAAAGTCACTTTTCAACAATTAGGTTAGAGACAAATAAGGAAGAAGAAAAGTTATGCAACGTTTATTTCTACGTGTGTGTGTGTGTGTTGATTAATATACAGTAGTCATGAAATACAGTAATGATTTAGTTTCATATGTTTTTTTTACTGCTTTTGTTTTGTGTCTTTCGGTTATTTTCAATAACCAATCGCTAGTAAAAGATACCAACCTACCGGATCAAATAACCATAGAAACTCTAGGTAGTCCAAAATAACAACGGAAGCTAAGTAACTTAATCAGGATAAGCATAACTTTTACAACAAGTTCATTTTGTACTTTTTTACAAAAATGTAGGCAACAAAACTTTATTTAACAATTCTTTTACGCTCAGTTTATCGTCTATATCTCGCAAAAGATAGGCTTTTATCCGCAGATTATAGAATTCGGCCATAACTGTACCTTATTGTTAACTCGAGATAGCTTATTGAAAACAGCAGTAAATCAAGTGTCGAGCTGCCTTAAAACGCAAAACACATTGACTGTACAGCCGGCTCGTGTGAATCGGTTCACGTTTCAGCCCCACGTCCACCCTTAAATTGCATTGCAGTGTCGGGGTACCGGCACGTAACCGATACCAGTGAACTGTCCTAAATAATCCTTTGCTTTTTGGAACTAAAATCAAATCAAATAAAAACACTTCAAAAAGTTTAAAGAGGAGGAGGTGTTCACTTCAAAGAGGAGCCGTGGCGCAGTGTTGACCTGCGATTGTTGCGGTTAAGCAACTTTCGCAATGGTCGGTCACGGGATGGGTGACCAAAAATTTCCTATCTCGAGCTCCGTGCTTCAGAAGTCACATTAAGCCGTTGGTCCCGGTTGTATTTTCAGTCAATAAAACCCACCAATCCGCATTGGGCCCGCGTGGTGGGCCATGACCCATTCTCCTTATACATCCATAAGGAAGGTCGGTGCCCCAGCTGTAGGGACAATGAAAATGGCTGACGATGACTTCAAAAGTAAAAAATTGGACTCGGTGCTAGCCAAGGCATCGAGGGTGTATGCAACATTGCCATTCTCTACTTATATTTTTCTTACCGCTGCGCTGGCACCGATTCCAAAAGATTAATTCTTTAAAATAGATTAGAATTGGTACTTTGTTTCGCAGGAATGTGGTATACTACATAACATGATCATTATTTCGTTAATTGGCCATGCCAAATTTAAATAAATTGAATTTAAAGATATTTAAAAACAATAATGATTAAGTAATAACTGTTTTCTTTTTAAACGACTTCAAAAAAGGAGGACGAGTCGACTATATTTTTTTTTAAGAATGTTTTAATATAACTTCGTCAGTTGTCAACCGATTTTAATAATTCTCTGATAAAAAAAAATCTGAAAGAACATAGTTCAAGTGTGGTCCCATAATTTTTTTACAAAGATCTGGCTAGTAGTTTTTCATCATTCTGAAAAATATAATTAAGGTAGGTAAGCTAGGTAAACTAAATAAAACGTTTAGCAAGTAGTCGTTTACCTACATGACATCATTGTTGTGTATGGGCAGATTTTTTGTGTAAGTAACGGCACATGATGCAACTAAAAATTGTGAAATAAAAAGTTTTTTATATAAAAAAAACAAACTGACTTCAAAAAGTAAAAAGTTAAACTTTTGGCGTCGGTGCCAGCCAAGGCAAGAAAAATAAAAATACTTATAGTTAATAGAAGTGCAATGTGGAATGCCTTAACTGGCACCGACTGCAAAAAAAAATGTTTTTTAAAGTCAGTTTTGTTTTTTTTTATAAAAAGTGTTTTTCAAGCCCGTTTTTTTTTATAAAAAGTTTGCAGCATTGGGTAACTTTCTTATACTAAAAATCAGTTCCTCAACTAAGAAATCATCCACGTGACACTATTTCCGAGATTTCTTGAAAACTAAGAGACCGAATTAAAAAAAAATGGAACCAACTAAAGAACAACCTTGCAACCGTTTGAACCATTTCAATCGCTTCAGCCGTCTTCGAGTAATCGAGTATAAAAAAAGATTCCGACGAACTCAAGAACCTCCTTCTTTTTTGAAGTCAGTTAAAAAGATCACAATTCTTCCATAACACAGCAACGACATTGTGCCTTAGACGTAAATAATTCCTCCAATACACAAACTGAAGTTGCACGGGATCAGAGTAGGTGGAAAACGGTTCTTGTTTTTGAACCACGTCCACCGATAAATTGTGGAGTGTCAGAGGTGGACGTCACGTGCCCCATCGGGTGTAAATGTGTCCATGCGACGTGGAAGTTACCACCTTGCCACGCCAAATTGGACTCTATTACTGACAGAAAATCAAAACGAAAAGTTTATACTTTCCAGATTTCTGTATACAATTTTGAGAGAATAGTAGTTTTCGTTTACTTTTTTTACGAGTCTTTCGAGTTTGAATTCGAATGATTTTCTAAACTATCTGCGTTATCAAGTTCGGGAGAAAATTGTAATTAGAGAAAAATATAAAAATAGACGTTAATAAACCTTCTGGTAGGTGCTAACACACCCACAAAACAAGACACTGTGCTTTTCTACTTATATATATTTTATTGGTTTTGGTGAGGACCTGCTGGCTTACCGCCATCTCTTTCTGCCAAACATTATCGGCGCATTATTTTTATATGTCACTTCGTACCGCGAACCTCATAAAACAAAATAATTTTTTGACGGAGGTTTTGTGTGAAGTGCAATGTGTCAAAATATGACAACTTCAATTCGTTCGTTGGCAGGAACAATGAATAAAGATGTACATGGATCTGAGATAGTTGTTTATAGAAACTTACATTATTCAATCATAAGTATTTGGATGTCGATATTTTTCTTGCGAATGTTCAGGAGCTGTCTAGTCAAGTCCGTCATTACGAAGTACCATCAAGTGCAGGTAGGCACGTTCTTTTTTGTAATATTTCATCTCCATAGATATATCTTAATGATTGTGTCATTTGGCAGGAAAGAAAAAAAATGCTTTATGAAGTTCGCGGTACGAATTTAAACACTATTGAAACAAAGGATAACAAAACGTTCTTACGATATGATGGTGTCTAAAAAATGGCGGTAGGCCCCCTGTAATAGTTTTTCAATAATGCTCCGTAATTACCTACTGTACCTAATAGATTTGCTTTTTGGTCATCCCAAAAAAAATAGATTTTCTATCTTTTCTATCTCAACAAAAATTACGGTTTGCCAGTCCAATTGCTCGCTGCACACTGGGTCATAAAATTTGACACTGACGTCAGTCATTAAGGTCCGTACCAACAGACCATCCCATTCCCATACTTTATGAGTCAGGATTCCGGAAGCGTTTCAACAGACTAAAGTAAAAAAATAACACTATCAAAGGCGCCTATTCTAAGCCAGCAGTGACAGGGAAGTTAAGCAACTTTGCTTTTATTTAACTCACATACGTGATAAATAAGTGTGAGAATTTGGCTCATGTGGTGTTTGTACAAATTTACGACTTAATATAAAGTAGCTTTTACCGGAACTCCGGCACGTGACGCCTGCGGGTCGCGCAGTTATGATGAATAAGAGTCACGCGCGGCTTGCGTAATCGAAACACTTGTTTTATGATCGACTCGATTCATGAATGTTAAAATATCGATTCTGCACATTTTACAAGTTATTTTTGCGATGTATCAGCAGGTTATTCTATCGAGAGTTTGCACTAACGAAATATTTCAATACAGCACATTTCAATGGAACAAAATGAATTCATAGTAAAACAACACGTTACTGCATACGAAGTTTAACATTTTACTTAGCCTTCATCGAATGTTAGGTAAAGTTTGTGAAGCCAATACGATTTCCCGCAGTCCATGCAAAGCTTTTAAGACGATATTTTATATGCTATGCATTCGAGATTTGGCTCTACCCCGTATACGATTCATTTACTTCATAAACATAAATACGAATACGACAACTGATTCAGCCAGCTAGCATTCAACAATTAAATTGCTTTGAAAGCAAGACCTCTCTGTAATCTTCTCTTAATTCTGAGCTGTACCACTTCACCGGCTGCGCTTCTACCCTAAGCTTTGTATATCTTTCTACCACTCGCATTAAGGTCTATCAACATTTTTAGTTTTCCTCTTCGCTTCTTTCTATCAACATTAATGTCATTCCTATCATCCCTTCTGATAGCATGTCCGTACCAGGCCCCGCGATTTCCTTTCATCTTTCCTATTACTTTCGTAGCTCAAACAGTACCTACTTACGTATCATAGAACGTGTAATAAACAACAAAACGTGTAAGACATACCATAAATACA
Source organism: Chrysoteuchia culmella (assembly GCA_910589605.1). Lineage (NCBI taxonomy): Eukaryota > Metazoa > Arthropoda > Insecta > Lepidoptera > Crambidae > Chrysoteuchia > Chrysoteuchia culmella. The sequence continues at coordinate 19,830,651 of OU342653.1, forward strand.
ATGCCCTTTCTCATAAATATGAGAGTCGAGATCTAATAATTATCTTCATTCATCCATGCCAGCCAGCTTTGAGCAATTACATTGCTATGAAAGCAAGCCCTCTCTTTTATCTTCTCTTAATTTCAAGCTGTACCACTTCACCCACTGCGTCTACCCTAAGCTCCGTATATCTTTGTACCGCGCTTTTAGTGGTCTTCCTCTTCTTTTCTATCCAATCAACATTCATGTCCCTCACCTTTCTTAAAACATTCCTATCATTCCTTCTCATAACATGTCTGTACCAGGCCAGGCGTTTTCCTTTCATCTTACCTATGAATGGTGCCACATTCGCCCATATTATTGCTTTTGTGCCTCAAACAGCTCATAGTTTACATAAGAATGTGTAGGTCCTATTTTTTCCTCCCCCTTCTATCCTCTTTTATGTAGATACGAGAACAAATTCATCCATGTCAGCCAGCTTTCAGCAATTAAATTGCAATGAAAACAAAACCTCTATTTTATCTTCGCTTAATTCCGAGCTGTACAACTCTACCGGCTGCGTCTACCCTTAGCTCCGTATATCTTTGTAGCACTCGCATTAAGAACTCGTCGTATAAATCAGGCTTGTCTAATTTATCGGCGCGAGAGAATTTCTTTAGCGAGAAAATCGTATAAATTGATGGATTCTTGAAATTCCTGACTCGAGACCTCACTGAGCTGTGGATTTAAATGATTTTTTGGTGGAAAAGAGCCATTTGAAATTTTCCCTTTTAGCGTTTCTAGCTGTTTGAATGACTTTTACATTGACACCGCGAATAAGGAATTATGGTGTTAATTTGTTACTGCGGTGTGAAGCACTAACATTTATTTATTGGAGTCTTGGCATGCTCTTGCAGGTGTTTTGATTGAGAATTTATAGAAATTTGCTTCCAGCTCTAATAAAGGTCTATCCAGATTTAACATTAAAATTTAAAGTACATACACATTACTTAATTTGCATTATAGTTGTATCAAAATACTGAATTAAGCTATTGATGCTACCACGATTCTCACTATGTTATTTAATGGTATATGTAGGTATAATGTTTGTTAAACCAATGATTTCTAGTAGATAGGTGCTTTACTTTTCATTATTTATTAGCGACAAGATCTATTACATCTCCTTCCTTTTAAGTTATCAAGCAAAAGTAATCTAGCATAATTTCTTCGTACTGTGCATTGTTACAATACTTTTGAAATCTCTACTAAACTTTTCCATAATTATATTATTTCCCAGTTTGCTACCGGAGTCACGTACTTCAAGAGTTCGAAGAAGAAAATTTAATTCCAATATCTCGCAATGAAAAAGCTCTATTTCAAAGTGAAAGTTATTACAACTTTTGACAATAATATAGTGAAAGTTTCTTTTTTTTCATATATTGGCCAAACAATAATGTCACAACACACATACATGGAAAGGTATAAATAATTTAATTAATAAACTTATGAATTGCTAAAGCTTAGCTACATTAAAACCAACACTAACTGTATTGATGACCAAAAATCTTGCTACAACCGGACCAATAATTTTTGACAAACAGGAAACAGAGTGGCCCTAACATTTAGCAGTTCAATTTAAAGCTCCTAGCGCAAGATAGTGTGATAGTGAGAGTGAGAGTCTTCTCTGAACATATACTCTGACGTTTTAGTCGCCTCTGTGGTCACAACCACCGGTACCCCTAGGTCTGCTAGGGGTCCCGGGTTCGAATACCAGCGGGGGTACATATTATATTCGGTTTGGTTGATGGTAGGACTTGTTGTAAGTCCGCCTGTCTAGCTACCACCACCTTTTCTAACCCTGACCACATTTTCAGCATTTTTGTGTTCCGGCAGTTAGCGATAAGCTAGCCAGTTCCTCAGTGATGAGGATTCCGGGAGAGGTTCGCTTCCATCTTTAGCCTTATCAATACTGACTTCTTTCTTCCTTTAGTCCTTTTTAACATAAATTGCACTTATTTTTGCTATACGTAAGTATGCTACCTACTTATTTTTGCTTTTAATTAAGTAAATAAACTTAAGTGTTATATAAAATGATAATTTTGATTAAATATACCCACGTTATAACGTAACCAAAGCTTTCAAAGGATTTGTCAGTAATTGCTTTGAGCCGTGATCCTTATTTTATTAGCAGGTTTTCTGGAGGTAGGCTGGACCTTAATAATTCGGGCCCGGCCTAGGCCCGGCCTAGCCCGGCTTACCCAATTAACTAAGGGATAATAGTTTACACGATTAACGCATGATTTATTCTCGAAAAAGTACAGTATTAATTTTCACCAAAACTGAATAACAACTTATTAAATAGGTGGATGTTTTTTGTTGTATTTAAAAATATATCATCATCATCATCAGCCTGTGGACGTCCACTGCTGGACATAGGCCTCTCCTAGCTCACGCCTATTGTGGCGCTCATAGAGGGCTATTAGCCTACTGCTACCACGCTGGCCAGACGGGTTGGTATAGGGTTTGTTTCAAGTTTTCCTCTTCTCGCACAAGTGTTCAATGCTCTTAGTCGACTCTTACGACATCCCAGGCATGTAAGAAAGAAAGAAAGAAAAATACATTTATTTTAGCATCACACAACGACTACACAAAACAACATTACAAAATTACAATTTACTCAAACCATCGTCGCGTGATGCCAAAACTGTGTCCAGCTCAGTGTAAGCAGCAAGCTGAGCTTGCTGCACTGGTATTCTGCTGGACACATGGGTGACATCAAGAACGAGACTAACAGATACAAATTAAAAACATTACAGACAGATCACAAATACAAAACATTTAAACTTATTTCAATGTGGCTGTACGTTTAAAAACGTTAGCCCTACATAGCTAACAGATAGGTACATTAAAAAGAATAAAATAAAGCACGACATGACAGACACATATGTCATGGTCATGCACGTCATCAAAACCAACGTCATCAATCGCCATATTTAAATACTTTATATTTACGTGGCAAGCATGTGCTTAGCGAAAAAACTGACTTTTACACACTTAACAGACTTTTACAGACACTTTAACAGACTTTTAAAAAAACAGACTTTTACAGTTTATAATTGTAAAGAGACACAAATACAACATGTACATAATAAAGAACAGTGTGGGACCGTTCGCGGAACAAATGCAGAACAAAACTTGTGTCACAAAAACAAACACAAAATGTGCAGGTGCATAGAACAAACTGACCCAACGAGGCTCCAAAACACAGCAAACAGTTCAGTAGGTAAGTAAATTCATAAACGATTAGAAACTCTTCTGTACAATAATCAAATATTCTTTATACGCCTTACTAAATGCTGTTCTTGTTTTTAGTGTACGGATAGGAGGAGGCAAATTGTTCCAGCACTTCGATGCCGAATACCTGAAAGACCCACGGAAAGCGGCAGTCCTATGCACGGGGGTCAGAATCATGTAGGAAGACGCTCTTGTGTGGTATGCATTTTCATCCCTAGCCCACTTCAGTTTACTGTACAAATACTCAGGGAGCTTGCAATGGATTATGTCGAAGAGTAAAGTAGCAAAATGCAGTTATCTACGCGAGTCCATTTTAAGTAGATTTGAATTGTCAAGGAAAGGTGTAACATGAGCTCTCGGAGGGATAACAAAACAAAAACGTGCACATGCATTTTGTATGCGCTGAATAACTTTTTTGGTTCTAGCGAGTAAACATGGGCCAAACACCGTGTCCGCGTAATTGAGCTTTGACAAAACCAAAGACTCGCACAGTCTGATTCTGAGATCCTCTGAGAGAAAAGGGCGATACCTATAGAGGACCTTGAGTCGGTAAGGGAGTGGTGACACTTGTATTCTTAGGCCGTCACCACATGGCACGTTAGGCCGTTACCACACAGCACTATTAAAAATGTATACCGCCTATTAATGCACTTATGACATAACTATCCCTAAAATAAAAATAAATTATAATGATAACTACGTCTTACTCGTCGTCATATCAGCCGCACGATACTTCATAGAAATATCGTTATGTTATACATGATCAAGTTAACATAGGCAGAACTGATGTTATATTAATGTGTCCCATAAATTAGATTGTGCATGTTTCTTTATCCGAAATAAAAAGAAAGACCAAACATACTCTATTGTAACGCGTTATAATAACGTATAAACGGGCGACATTTCTCCAAATGACGGAATAGAAATAGAAGATAATTTGTGGAAGCCATACGGTCCCGATATTCCCTCGCTATCCTGGCGTAAATATTCCGGATAGCGTCAGTATGTGCGGATGGTACTAGTATTTTATTCCTTGGTACGGCGCGGATCGTTGCGGAATAGAAATTGTTCATTTCCGAATAATCGACCGATGCGTCGCCGTCGCCTTAGCGTAATAGTCCCTCTGTTTGTGAAAAGAAATGCTGGAAATTCTTTGTCTTTCTATGTAGGAATGATATTTTATGCCGCTGGATTTCTGGAGCGCTAGAAGTTAAAGTTTCTTCCAGTTATTTATGAAACTATCTAGAAGTCGGGATTGCTTTCGAAGGTCGTTTGTTGTGTAGGTAGACACAAAGTAACTGATTGAAAGTAAAACTAAATGTATAGAGCGTTTTAATATAAATGGTTTAACTAGTAAATAAAGATAAGTACCTACCTCTTCTTATAAATAACTATGAATGATTTTATAGAAGCGCAGGATCTTTACAAATTGTTGATTATGATAGGGAATTGTTTACTTTTTAAACAATTGAAATAGAAAAAAACAACGTATTTATTTATTTAGACTTATTTCTATTTTCAATAGTGAAACAAACTCCCTCCCTCGCTTCGTGGAAGTTAAAGACGTCACCACACTCTACTATCTTAATTAAAGCAAATCTATCAAGAGCAAACATAAAGGTGTGAGCTCACTCGCGCCAGATTCGCATTCCGGGCAGACCCACCTCGCGCCAGCCTGCGACGCGTTACGCCGTACCATTCGTAATTTACGTTTCCACTGTGGTACAGTGACGTAGGATACTGGAAAGGCCTGTGAATTGTTCAATTTGATATTTATAATGCATTAACGGCACATGAGTAGGGATACCTGCCTCTTGCCTAAAATAAGAAAAAAAATGTATGCATAACAGGTCGATTTGTCTAAGGTTGTGTGTATTGATAGTTTATGGCGGTCCACATAGTATCAGTATCTAATTTATCGGCGATCTTTTAAAGAGTATACCTATGTGTATGTACAGAGTAGGAAACCGAGTCTCAGATGACATGTTTTTTTTATTTACATATTCAATCAAAGGATTGGATGATCTTGAAATATGAAATTTGTATAAACGTTTAGGATTTTTAGGGAATACTAGTACGTATAGGTATTTCCAAAAAGGTGATTCCATGCCATACACCGACGTCAATATTTTTTAAAGGTGTAGTACTACTAAAATATCTATCACATTAACTGCAGCCTTAGAGCGCTTACGCACTGAATCCGAATCCGGAAAAAAGGATCCAAAAAACTCGGACAGAATTCGGATGTCGCTTACGCCCTGCGATCCGATTCTGATGCGTAACTTCCTATTTTAACACTATCAGTGAAAGGATAAATTAGGATCTTGGCTTCCACTTACTTCCACCGCCACGTAGAACAAATGTATGCACAATTTGTATTGATTTCACAACAAAAATTTCTCCAAAACATAAAAAAGTCGTTAGTCGAGACACTGAGTTTATGTCAGCCATGTTTACTCGACTCGCGATTTTGATTCTGGTGTTTTAAAATGTGTTGTGCAATCAATAAAAATTAAGCATAAATAAGTTTTCCGTGGTGGTGGAAGTAAGTGGAATCCAGGATGTTAACTTATCTTTTCACGTTTAGTGTTGAAATAGGGAAGCAGTTTGTTCATACAGTCCGTCATGGACATTCACGGATGTTGTGCGAAAGCTACCACACAAATAGTTCTACGGCTATGACAGACCGTATTTTCACGGATCCGTATGTTCTCGGGTTCGGATGCAGTGCGTAAGCGCTCTTAGAGTGAAGATTACCTAACTACACCTTCTTCCGTTTTTTTTTTAATATCCTATCCTAAACTTATTGGCGAAGTATTCTTTAGTTACCAAGATACTCGTAGATATTGGATCTTCTACAGACCCAATATCTCTGTCGAAAACTAAATTTATAAGGACATCCGCGACGACAGCTCACCGCTGAAGACTGGATGTAATTAATTAAGATACGGCCTTCCTTTGAAGACACGCTGCATCGCAAAATGTATTACGTTCTCGGAATTCGGGGATTATTATTTCAATTATTTTAATGAGTTTATGTTACGCTTCCGAAATCATTTTGACATCCATTTGATATAATTTTGACCTAGTTTCCGTCTGTGGACGTTTTAACATACGTTCGTATAGCATATAGAGTTAGCACTCAATTTTAGAAGAGAAGCTTAGAGACTTTCATGAAAACAATAATAAAAAATAAAATAAAAATATTTCACTCACGCTAAACGCACCCCAAAGTGAGCACTGTAAGGCTTGTGTTATGGGATACTAGGGTAACGGATATAAATACATATAATCATGCATATGTTAGTATTTATGTGTAGAAATATATTTAAATTATACAGGGGGAAAGGGACAAATGCTCGTATTCATCATGCAAACATTTGCCCCTATCGGAATTCGAACCCAGGACCTCAGAGTAGGCAACAAACTGCTCGTACTGTACGTACTGCTCTATCACGGAGGTCGTTCGTTAATAAGGCTAGTGAGGACATTTAAATGGCTGTTGATATAATGCCCTTTAATTCTATTAACTTTAATTCTATTTAACTCCTTAATCTTATTGCGCAAATAAATATTTACCAACACTACTAAAATCAAAATTTTCATTCATTTAGTCAATTAAAAGTGAGTTTCTAGAACTGGAAAGGGCACAAAGGTCTTTAATAAAGGCCATGTACTTCAAACCGTACAGATTCTCTACGAACAGTCTATACAAAATAAGCAAACTTCTTTCTGTTCGTAAGTTATATATACTAAATTTGACTCTAAAATTCCATAAATCATTATCATTTAAGGAATCAATTCAAAGCAAAAGAAGAAATGATATTGTCGCTCGATTACCTCCTGTACGTACTGCTTTTGCTAGAAGACAATACCCATCCCAATCAGTGCATATATATAATAAACTAAATAAAATACTCAAAATATATCCTCTACATGTGTATTTATGCAAAAAATGTGTGACTAATTGGATAGAGACACTTACTTATGATGAAGTGGAAAATTTGTAACTAGAATTGCCTGACCATACAGACACACACACACACACACACACACACACACACACACACACACACACAAACATACACACACACCATATACTATACACACTCACTCACCACAATATACTATGCCTCATGTGTAACATCAACTACATGCCTTACTATAAGAAGAAGAAATATTATATTCTTCGTATTTTTAGTTTCTTAACTTTTTATCTTTAGTAAGTTATGTAACAATAAAGTACATCTTTGTAATCTACTGTCATCCACTAGGGAAGAAGCGGGTCATTCCCAATACAAGTATCTTTTGATAACTTACAGGGAAGTCTCAGCAATGTACTGTAACATGATTACTGAAATAAATGCATTTTTATTATTTTTATTATTTATTTTATCATTTAATAAGTCTAGGCTGTTACAAGCACTTATGAACGTCATAGAAGCTACGCCATCGGTTCACAAACCTTACGGCGGGAGACCTTGTAACGAGAAGAACCTACAAGAAACTCGTCAAAAGCTATATTTTTTCTCCTTGTTTTATTTCATACAGAGTCGTCAAAGTGAAAAGTGACCTTAACATATCAGTAAGGTAAATTTTCATCACTAATTATAATATTACATTTTATGGTTATCCTAACCGTAAACAATTTTCAACTCGCAATAAAGGACTTACATTAAAGTAATAAGTTACTGTACTGCAAGTTGTGTGTGTGTAGTGAGTAAAGTGTAAAGTGTGTAATTTATTTTTGATGAAAATATTTAAGCTCTAAGCACAACGTTATCTATATAGTATATATCACTACTAAATCAACTCACTATTAAATCAAAGACAAAAGAATACCGCGCGAAATTACCGCTTAAATAATGTTTTGTTATTCCCCCAGGGCCGTATCGATGCTCGGTTCCGTAATACTATCTAGCGGAAATAAGACAGGATTTTCCTTTTACCTCAACCACTAATCTCGTGTGGCATGCCATAAATAAACTGCCGAAACAAAACGCAGAACTATACGCAAAAAAAGGCCTATATAAACGCTATACGGTAGGTAAATCTAAATGATTTAGGCTTGGGCGATCTACTTTGTGTATATTTTCACAATTCATATAGGTAGGTACAGTCAAGAGCAATTACATAAGTACTACACTTTACAACCTTACCATTGACGCACACGGAAACAAAGCCCTCTCTGTCCGCAAATGTCATTCAATATTGTAATGTGTTGGTGTGTGTGTAAATTACATAAAAAGGTAAATAAATAATGATGCCAAAAAAGAAAAAAGCTAAAGTTATCCAAAATTTAAACGAAACTTCATCAAAAATAGTACATTACTGCAGCGGCCAGCAAAAGAGGCAGCAAAGTTGATCATTGTAACCACAGAACACAAGAGGTAAGGAGGAGCTTAAATCACTCATTTACTACCAAAAGAAGTGTCGCCTCAAAAACCAGAATGTTGCCAAGACAACATGAAGAAAGGTGATGTCCAAAAATCTATGAAGTCTGGGCCACGTCTGTGTACAGTATACCAAAAAATAGATAAAGACACAATTATCAGTTTCAAATTATTAAATTTCTTTAAAATCAAAGGAACATTAAATGTCATTCAAAAACACATCGAAACACATTATGGCGGAACATGTCCTTTGTCACTATTACTGTCAGTCAATAGAATTACAGTCGAAAACAGATTACAGATTCAGTCACAGAATAGAACACAATGACTGTTTCACCCGTGTTCTTTTTGTAATATCCTCACGTGCTGTGAGGATCTATTTTTAACTCAATTTACCGTACAATTTCTATATATTACAAAATATATTTACTTGACATTGGCAAATTGCGCGTATTTAACGCGATCACGCCATTAATTAAGAAAGAAGAAGAAGAACACAATGACAGTGACACTGACAGTATTTTTAACGTCGAGTTGTCATATTGATGAGTTTCACCCGTGTTCTTTTCGAAATAACACGTGTTGTGAGGCTCCATTTTTAACTCAATCTACCGTACAATTTCTCTATTACAAAATATATTTACTTGACATTAGCAAAATTCGCGTATTTAACACGAGCACGCCATTATTTAAGCAAGAAGAAGAAGAAGTCATATTTAACGCCTTATTTCGGGTAACAAATATTGTTTAGTTTTTAATTATAACCACATAACCGTGTGTTTTATAAAATTTGTTGTATTTTTCTCAGAATCAGTAATTGTTTCTCTATCTTTGGGGGTGGTGTACATACATACATCGTAGAAGTGGCCCAAATTGGGGAATGTCCTTTCAAATCGTACAAAAGTGAAATATATAGACTGCTTCTGTGTTTTGCGCAATAGTGTGGCAACGCGTGACAGCCAGCCGACTGACTATCTCTAACCTCTTTATTATGTTATGTAAGCCACAAATAACGTCTGTGCATGTAGACGTAGCTTAACCCTTTCCCGGACACTGAACGGCTATAGCAGTCATAACAATAAAAAATCTATTGTGTCTCGTTCACTGTCCGCGAAAGTGTTAACTGTGTATACTAAGGTCATATGTCAGGTTGACACACACTGAATAGCTGGTAGGAAAAAAAATTGACGATTCGAAAGCACTTATCTATAAGTCTATTTGAATAAAAATCTTTGACTTTGACACGATGCGAGATTTCACGCAGGAGGAGCATGCCGCCTTCTCGAACGAGACAACTAGCATTCGTGAAGCATTCGCGCTGCTTTCATTTTCGTTATGTTCATGCACGTATGCGAGCTTTCGAGAATCATCTAGAAAGCATTTCTCGAGCGTGAACTCGCATCGTGTCAACCAGTCATTCGCAATTGTAGACAAACAACTCCCTTAACAGATGCTTTGGCTTTAAAGATTCTCAAATGTGCAAATGAAGGTCAAGCTGTCTACAGCAGCGAAAATTATTTAACTCTCCAAATATTTTTCTCGAGTTCGTGCAAGCAGAGTGCTTTCTTCTCGTTAAGGTAGCGCGTTGGAAGCGGTAAATATAGCAGCGGGAAACTGCCAACCCATTCTATTCCTCTATAAATTCATAACACGAATAAACGTGGATCGCAAAACGTAAATTCGCTTACACGATCTGTTTTAACAGATACTATCTTCTAGTAGATATTGTAACTAAAGGCATGTGATAACTCCAGTGTAAAATAATCGGACGTAAATAGTTTTTTTGAGAAACATTTTCGCGGAAAGTACTAAGGTTAAAGAAATAATTTATTATTCAAATGAAATACCTGTTAATGTTCTATTATTTGTGATACAAACATTTTCTATATATCTACTACTATTTTAAATAGAGCTCCCTAAAAAAACTACTCTTGCCGTGTAGGACGGCCTAAGAATACAAGTGTCACTGCCCTTACATGCCTGGGATGTCGTAAGAGTCGACTAAGAGGCTCGACGCATTGAAAACCTGTGCGAGAGAAGGAAAACTTGAAAGAAACCCTCTACTAACCCGTCAAGCCAGCGTGGTAGCAGTAGGCTAATAACCTCCTATGAACGCTACAATAGGCGTGAGCTAGGAGAGGCCTATGTTGATGCTGATTCACAGGCTGATGATGGATGATGGATGAAAAAAACTCTACTGGTGAACCGCCACCACCAAAAAATTTAAATTTAAATTAAAAAAATCAAATTTAATTAAAATTTCCACCCTGTATTCTATTTGATATTCTACTGCACTGTAAGATAAGCGATGGTGTAGTGTTCATATTCATTTGCAGTTCATAATTTATATTTCACTGGCGGCCGCCCGCGGTTTCACCTGCGTGGTTCCCGTTCCCATTGGAATACTCAAATTTCATCCAAATCAGTAGTTTTAGCGTGAAAGAGTAACAAACAAACAAACTGACATACACGTACATTTTATGTTTTGGCGCGCACTGTTCATTGCAATAAAACAACTTTTACGGAAACAAACAACAACAAACATACAGTCATCCCGTGACCACGGCAGCTGAAAAGGTGCCGAAACGTAGGGAAAATCAAAAACCCCTAAAAAAACCAAAAAATACGGACAATTACAACTTAGTTCGTGAAATATAGCGCGTTTGATATCCATAAAAAGTGTTTTATTTCAATAAACTGACATACTTTCATATTAAGTAGGATTAATCTCAAATTCCATACAAATTGTATCCGATCGCGCACGACAGCATATGTCAAATGTATACACAAGGCGTGATTGTGTTCGTCTTAATTCAGCGTCAAGCCTATATTTTTAAGGGTAATTCGCTTTTTTAACTTATTGAAACACGATTTAAGTATCCAATGCGGAAACCGCAACGCGACGTCCCCTCAAACCGCTAATCTTTTCGGCGTTCCTTTGTCTCAAAAGTAATATTTTAATTAAGGCCGCTCTTGCCAATTAAAACTTACACCAACCACTGACGTTTGTTTTTGTCAAATTAATGTAATCCACAGATGCACACTTTGCTTCTTAATGAAAGAACTTTGGAGTTTTTTCAAGAGTTCTCACTTAGCTTCAAAGCCAATTTTCGGTCTGTTTTAGATTTATTGGGAGAATGAATTGTTGTTCTAAACGCGATGAGTTCTTTTTTTAAGTCGTCGTCGAAAGCAGATTTGTAGCAAAACAGTTTGTTAAATGTTGGTATGTTATAAAAATCTTTGATAGTATCCACAGGCCATGGTTTTTATCCGCTCTCAGAGTGTTGTGCGTTTTCCTTTTATTAACGGTCCGCTGTACGGTAGAAAAAAAAGAAAATCTACAAAGGCCCATTAAAGATGGCGAATCGCCTTAAATTATTTTCACCTTTCTCCCACCAGAAAGGAATTTATTACAATCAGCTCCGTAAACAATCCTTTCCAAGATATCATCGAAAGGGTATCTTGCAAGCTTTATACCCATATAAATATACTCTTATCGGAAATCTGCTGGGGAAATAGATTTCCCGAGGACATCCTAGGGAATTCAACACTTTTCTTCTTTATAACTGTCAAAGAATCTTTTGTATTCTATGTTCTTATCACAGATTATATATACTAGTCGTTTGTACCTGACGTGGCGGTGACTATACATTTGTACAGTCACCGCCACGTCAGGCATTACAATAGCACTACGAAAATCGTCCCTATTGCGAGAGACTTATGGGCGCTCTTGAGTCTAAAGTGAAAATCCTGACGTGTTGTTGATTGTATATAAGGCTTTACAGGTTAACCTCAAAAGCGCTCCTTTTTCACTTAACCACGTTCTAAGCAGTTTTTAAGAGCAACTGTTAAGACGCAAAGGCAAGAAAAAGTACCTAGAAAAGTGCATTTGACAATGCATCATTGATGCCTTGGTTGGCACAGACTCTTAAAACCATTTTTTTACTTTTTGACATCGGTTTTTATTTTGTTGTAAAAAAATCTAGTTCAAATATGTTAGTCGTTTAGTATTATACAGGAATCCGAAAGGCAGTTTGCGTTGTTAACTCACACACGATGGGCGCATTCGTTTATCTGTCCGTCGCGTCACCGCGAGCTAACGGTCACACGTTGGGTGCCAATTTGCAGCGGGCCAGTATTGGTCGACTCTGACGTGAACTATTTCTAAAGGTAGTTTAACTAAGCCAATGCTAAAATAGCTTTTGAAAATAAAACTAAAATTATGGAAGCACAATTTTAAATTTACCATCGATGTCTTGGCTACACCTACGTGCAGCCAAGACACATCCATGGTCGATGATTAGGCGTAGGCCAAAAGACAAACTTTTACTACTTAAAATGGGTTTTTATTGTGTAAAAAAAATGTTGTTCAAATATGTTAGTGAATTAGGATTTTACAGGAATCTGAAAGTTGTTCACTCTCATACGATTAGCGCATTCGTTTATCCGTCCGTCGCCGCGAGCTAATGGTCACACGTTGGGCGCCAATATGCAGCGGGCCGGTATTGGTCGCCCTGGACGTTAACTATTTCAGAAGCTACTTTAGCTAAGCCAATGTTATTGTAAAGCGTGGCGTTCGTTACAACTGCATCAAATCGTGCATCGTTGATGCCTCAGCTGACAGTGACTCCAGAAAACAAATTTTTTTCTATGTCTGTTTTTATTTTGTTGTAAAAAAACCTTAGTCGAATATGTTAGTCATTCAGTATTTGGCAGGAATCCGAAAAGCAGTTCGCGTTGTTCTCCCATAAGATACATTCGTTTACCAGTACGTCGGCGCTAGCCAACGGTCACGCGTTGGGTGCTAATTTGCAGCGACCAGGCACTGATCGCCCCTAGACGTGAACTATTTCAGAAGGCAGTTTCGTTAAGCCAATACTTAAATTGCTTCTGAAAAGAAAATTAAAAGCGTAGAAGTGCAATTTAGGATACACCATCATCGATGCCGTCTGGCAAATAAATACTCAGACAAAGTTTTTACAGTTATAAGTAATTTCTAATGTTGTTGTAAAAAAACAGGTTAAACCATGATAGTCGTTTTAGTTTTTTTTACATGGGCGTTTTCGTTTATCTATCTCGCCGCGAGCTAACGGTCACATGTTGGGCGCCAAATTGCAGTGAGCGGGGCGGTATTGGTCGCCCTGGACGTGAACTATTTCGGAAGGTAGTTTAATACCAATAACATTGGCTTAGCTACCAATGTTATTGTTTGAGCTCGGCGTTCAGCCTACGATTGTAGTGGTTAAGCAAATTTCGCTATCAGTCACGGCATGCGGTAACATAATAAATATTATCTCGAGCTCCTCCAGGCTTTGGAAAGCACGTTGAGCAGTTGATCCCGACTGCATTTTGCAGTTGTTAACATCCACCAATATCCACTAATTCACATTAAGCCGTGGTAAGTCTCGTCTGGTTGGTGAAAGTCATTTGAACGTACTAGGGACGGGCAGCAGTGTCTTTTTAAATTGCCTTTCAGTCAATTCTGAGCCAAACATCTTTGTAAACCCGACGGCGCGACCGACTTTTTCGCTTTTTCCCAATGTAAGTTTACAGACTGTCGTGATTTTAATTGTACATGAATGTTGATCGCGTTAAGCAGGGAGGTAGGCATATATGAGACAAATGCTAAGTAAAAAAGTCCACGCAATCGGCTAAAGCAAAATACTCGTATTTAACAAAAGTACTAGCTGCTGCAGTAAAGTAGCACCCAAAAAGCATTATTTAAACCACTAGTAGGCAATAAATAACCATTTTTCTACTCACAAGCGCACATTTGCAACCTTATTTGCTAAAAAACTTGCCAACACGAAAACTTATTTGGCCACACTATTGGCACCGAAACGAGCAAACGGGAAAAGCCAGCTAATACTTGAACAAAGCCAAAATACCGAGTGACTGATATAAAACTAAACAATACCATAGACTAGTTAAAACTAACGAGCACAAAGAATTAGTCCTAATATAATATATTAAGTGCTAAAATAAATCATAGTCGACATGCAGACAGACAGACAGACTTAATATAAAGTTATTATTATTGTTCTTGTAGTACTTTTCACAAATAATGGGTTTAAAAAAACATTATGAAGTCATAAGTATTACATTTAGTTTAAAAATATAACCCCAAGAGCCTGCGCGCAGTTGCGGTTATTTAGTCGGCCAGTCATTTGATCGTTTTGGAAATAATTATAGAGCTTAGGAGTGCGCGAACTTGACGATTAAATATCGTTCGGTTCCCGGTAGTCGTATGATACTGACTAAACTATGAAAATGACAAATATTTATTTGTATCTATTTTGTACATAGATGTTATAATGGCTGGGGGCCCCTTTTAAGTATAATACCTGTGATAAGATTACTATTGGCCGACTAAATAATCGCAAGTGCACGCAGGCTCTAAAAATGTCTACAATCAGGTTTTAAAGAACTCAAAATGAAGTCGCGTGATCCCCTCATATCCCCGATGCTGGGGGTGCCAGCGCTGGCCGTCAGCCAAACCGTCCCGGCGAACACTCTGCGCCTAATTGCGTCCGAGATGCTTACAACAACATACTATGCTGCTCACTAATTATCAGTGGATAACGTTTACGCCATAATATAGGCAAAGTTAATAAACTGGTAGGTATGGTGAAGGCTAAGCGTTTCCCGTTTTTTTTCACCAAAAAAATGGCATCCCATCCCATGATGAACTGGATGCGGAAGTAAGACTGATATGTGTTTATCAAGATAAACACTTTATACACATATGGACAGACTCCAGCAGGCCTAACATCATCTATTAGAAACCATCATGTCATAAGAACGTTTTCTTTTTATTGAAGTTGTCACATTTTGACACACTTCACACTTTGGAGGTGATGATTGAGCGAAGACGTCACAAAACTTCCGCCAAGAACAAGCTTACTTTAAGAGATTCGTATTACGAAATGGCATTGTTAGATTGAAACAATACTGCGCTAAGAGATGACGGTAGCGGTAGGCCCCCAGATAACACCTTAGAGCGTTTTCACATCACCCGATCCGATATCGGTGTCAACGCCGACACAGATAACAATGAAATATGTACATGCGGGGCACATCATATCGGATATCGGAGCCGACACCGATATGTCGGCGGCGACAACAAAAGTTACGGCAAACATTACCGTCCGATACCCCATCGGACGATAATGTTTGTTTGCCGTAACTTTTGCTTTCCTATATTAACACTGTATAGTAAGTGAAAAGATAAGTTATCATCCTGGTTTTCACTAACTTCCACCACCACGTAGAACATATATTTGCGCCATTATTATTGATTAAACAACGCCATTTAAAAAAAACACGTACAAAATCGCGACTCAAGACACTGTGATGACTGAGATTTTATCGGCCGATAACATCGGCGCCGATATCAGATGTCGGCTGTCCGTCCCGATACCGAGATCGGATCATATAAGTGAGAAAACGCTCTAAGACCTTCGATCAATGATCAAAGTCTAAGACATAACTAATACTATGCGGGGTCGTAACATGTCGTGCATATCATATAGGCAATTAGGCAGTGCCTAACTCATTAAAAACCTAAATAACATGCCACTAATTTAATAATATAAAGTTAATTTAGTTCAATATGGTTCAGATATTCTATAACAAAATGTCTATTCAACACCTCACCCAATATATAAAACAGCGCCATCTAACGAATAGCTTGCTCAACGTCGTAATTTTTCCTAACGCTAAATACTTACAGTAGGCAGGCTCCGGATTGCCTATTCGAAGCAAGAGCGTTTCATACAACATAAATTATAAAAAGTCAAGGTCAAGGTAATAACGACCGCGTATAATGTTTACCGAAATGTGAACGTCGTCGTTCTAAGAAATGACGTTCTCAATTGAAATGGGTTAGGTAAGCACGCTTACTCGGCGGCCAGCCGGCCGAATGAACTGTCGCGAGATAAACCGACGACCCCCGACCCCATATCTCTCACCCGCTCTGTGCTCGCTCCCATAGCTCGCTCTGCAAGTTTTGTTGAACGAGTTTCAACATTATTGCGCTGCCATAAGAGTGTTTGTTGACATTTTCAATTCAACCACACTTTTTAATACAAGATAGAAAAGTTTTGCAACAAGAGTGCTGCCGAGCCGGCCATGTTTTTGTTTTTAGTGTGTTTGTTGACATTACGCCCGCACGAGATAATTCGATAATTACATTAATATTTACTTGTTTTGTTAATTGCCTTCCGTGTTTAGTATTAGTGCTATGAAAAAAGGAGTTGGTGTGTGTGTTTGTGTATAAAATAAGTATTATGCAATTAAAATTTAATTGAAAAATTAGAGTGTGCCGATTGTGCTGAGGATTGGATTTGTTTACAGAAATTACGTACGTAACCTTTCGAACAGTTGTTATTTTGCTCGTATATTAAACCTGGTATTCGTGAGTGATGTGAGTGAAGTGACATAAAACAAAATTAACAACGGGCTAAGCCACTACAGCTATCGCTCAAATGACATTGTTTAAGTGACTTTTTAAGAGTCATGTTTATTATCCATACATTTTTGAGATATCTGTGGTGGTGAAAAATTCGTTCGACCGCCAGGTGCCTATGAAAATTATCCATTTATACCTAGGAAGCATGTTCACATAACATTATTTACAGCCTCAAGAATACGGCAAAAAAGTGGTAAGCGAATTTATATCATTACTAGCGGCTGCCCGCTGTTCCACCCGTTCCCGCGGGAATATCGGGATAAAAAGTATCCTATGCTTTAATTCAGGCTATCTACTATTTTTGTGCCAAGTTTCATCCAAATCCATTCAGTAGTTTTAGCGTGAAACATAACAAACCAACTGACATACTTTCGCATTTATATTATTAGTAAGCTAAACTCTTATTTTCAAAATGATAATCGCAACTACGACTAGTTAAAATCTATAGTGCCCTCGCTGGAAAACCAATGCACGCCCCTGACTATGAGAGTGGTTGAAATAAAACAACTTTTACGGATATCAAATGCGCTATATTTCACGAACTAAGTTGTAATTGTCCGTATTTTTTATTTTCTCGACGTTTCGGCACCTTTTCAGCTGCCGTGGTCACGAGATGAGTCATCCCGTAATTACAACTTAGTTCGTGAAATATAGCGCGTTTGATACCCGTAAAAGTTGTTTTATTTCAATGAAAAGTGCACGCCAGAACCTAAGATGTACGTTTAAGAGAGTGGTGTTTATCAATTTTAGGTACTCTAAAGCTACATACTTAGGTATTTGATGTTTTTTCTTTAGTGTCCAAAGTCTTCTTTCATATTTATTAGACGATACAATAATCAAAGTAAAAATCTAGCAATAAAATATCAGCTATCATTATACTTTTTAATACTTATTCAGGATAGCCACCATTTCTAGAAATCACATTAACATTTTCCATTATTGCCTAATGCTTTATTCTCAGACGTCTGCCCTTCAATCGCCTTTGTAGCTAGAACAAGAAAGCAGAAATCCGTACTTAGTACTATTATGTATTCTGCGCCGCCACAGAAGTTCACAACCTTTACTTCAAAGCTATTCATTCCATTGTGTAAACTAAATAACTGTGAACACGAAAGAAAGTTCGAAACAGTCACCTATAACAATCAATACTAGTTAATAAATAAGAAATGCGATAAATGCAAAAAAAAACGATTTAATTTATTATATTTATTTTGTACATCGATTATATTTATTTTGTCACATTAACAATGTTTAAGAGTGTGAAATAGGACATGGCAGTATGTATGGAAAGCCTAAACGAAAGTGATATAAATCATCACCTTTTATGCTTTTTTTAAGGTAAATAGATAAGTATGTAGGTAAGTATTTTGTCTTTTTGTACTTTATAGATGGCTGCTTACGTTCTATAGTTAAAAAACTAATCATACTGCGTAACTTAAATTCCATACGATCTTTTACCAACATAGCACAAAACCGCTCGAATCTATGACCCATTTGTGTTATCTTATACTGACACTGCTGAATGGACAACAGTTAAATTTGACACTCCACTGCCTACTCAGCCAAGCAAGGTGGGTCAACTGACGCAGCTATGTCATAGAATAAATAATAGCATATATAGAAAGCTCACAACAGGTTTTTGTTTCGGTTGGTAACAAACTACACACCTAAAATCATATCACTATTACTCGTTATTCACTATGATCACTTAGCGATTCCTTTCTCAAACCACACCAATGTCGTACTTGGTTTTGACATTTTCAAAATTCGTTTTCTCCATGATACTCCCAAATTATAGAGTTATTGTACAAGTACATGACAGTCACAAATTGTATAGTTATTAAACAAGTAAAATCTATATACTTAATTCAGGTTCGCAAAATTTGTGACGACTCGATAGGGACTTTGGCGCGTAGTACGCGGCCGAGTAAGGTATCAAATTAAAGGTACTCGAGTCTATTTGTTCCGAAAACTATAAAATATACAAAATGTTAAACGTGATGATCACAAACTGCAATTAAAGATTTTCGCATAATTTGGAATTTTTCGTCGATCGACGAACCCGAGTATCGGGTTGTAACCGCCCTAGTAACTTTATAATTCGTAAGTGTCATAGAAAACTAATTTTGAAATTGTCGAAACCAAATATGACATTGGCGGCTAGTTTTTCGGGCGGTTTGAACGCCGTCATTGTCCTCAATATATTTATATATTTTTAGAGTAATAAAATGCTGTCCTCGTGTCCAGTTACGAATATAGGTCCCAGACGAGTAGCGTTTAGCAGCATAACCTTTATTATTTTCCCACTTATGCATGTTACTTTATATGTTGAGGACAATGACGGCGTTCAAACCGCCCGAAGAACTAGCCTGGCGTGGTTTGAGCAAGGAATCGGTAAGTGGTCATAGTGAATACAGGCCCTGTTTGTTTAAACTTCCCGACAAGTTTTATGGACCACTAGTTATGCTGAATACCTTTAAAACTATTGATGGCAGTTTTTTTTAAACGTTTTTTTTTAACGGCATCTAATGGGTGCTATTTGATGCCTTAACTGCATTAAAACCTAGCCAGATATTTGAAAAACCAAAGGGGATCCCGCCATCTTGACGTTCACGTTATCGAGTGGCACGGAAGACAGTGACCAAACAAAGTCAATAAGTTACAAAGTGATTATCTTTTCCATTAATTATAGTTTCCTCATAGAAAACTTTATTACTCAGGGATATTTAAAACCATGTATAATTTAAAAAACAGCATTGCTCTCCTTCAAGTTTCTCAACAAGGTATTCATAGAAAAGTTCAGTAAGTAGGGCATAAATGTAACAAACTAATAAATTTTCGGCATGTTAACATGAAAGCGAATAAACAAATCTTATTATTTTCCTCTCATATTTTCCTTTACTGTAAATTTACTTTAATTGACATTGTGTAAAAGTAATATATTCAACATCAAAATTTAACGCTCATATTTCTTAGCTAAGGAATAATTTTAAACAAGTCATATGCAAAAATATATCGCGTAGGAAAAATTATTTCTGACGTAACGTATTCCGAATGCGTTTTATATTCCTGGCAAATCTTTCAAACAGTCATATTCCTCGCGGTATTGCCATCATAAAAAATGCAAATATTAAAAGCTTTCGCCTTCCATAATCCCACGCAACTTATCAGTACATATATATAAGAGGATTTGCCGAAATCATAAGAAACCCTTATTGATAAAATATTCAAGACAGATGTGAAATGTTCGGAGCAAGCTATTTTATTAAAGGTTGTAGTGCCGGCAGCATATTTATATGATATTGCAAAATAATGTATGAAGAATTTTCTCTGCATCGTTGGAAATATCTTCAGCCAAAGCTCTTGATACATTTTCCAATCTACACTACAAGTTAAGGGGAAAAGTATCACAATGGTTTTATGAGTCGTCTATACTATGTCAATACCTAAGTAAAAAAAAATGAACTTTAATAAGCTATTCTGTTCTGAGCTGTTGTAGATAAAAAAATACTACTTGTTGACCCACGATCTAATTGTACCATATTTCTGAAAATAAATAAATCTTATCTTATCTTACTTATTCTGTACCTTTGTCAGTTTCAGTGGGCCACCGAGTTTGATAAATAGTGATGAAAGTACATTGCTGCTTTTTAAAGAGAATCGTTACAATATTTTTTACTGTACGAGTACTAACAGCCAATGTACCAGTTACACCGGCCAAACACATTTACACACCGAAGCCGTCCAAGTTACAGCATAAGAGGGCTGGTACTAGGTCACTGTTAACATCTGTAAACACATTTTTAGAAAGTTTTTGTCTGAACGTGTTAGCAAATCCTTTCTGAATGCATGGAATCCTCTTGCACTCCAATCTCGGTGACAACGATAATTTTACGAACCACCGCTGGCGGCGACATCGCCTCGCCCCAAAAAATCTGTTCATGATTTACACGAGCTTTCTCTTTGGAGGGCCCATAAAGTAGGCCCCTGTCAAACCCAAGTTGCAGTTCGACCAATAATGTTCCGCAAATGTTTGAGAGGAAGAGACAAAGAAAATTACGAGACATTCAAAGATAGTATGGTTGATACCTCAAATTAACTATTACTTATAGTTAGTCAAGTGTTGAAAATGTTTCGTTAAATGGGGGTATTCGTCATTTTAGTGGAAAAAGAAATTGCTAGAAGCTTAAAAAAATACTTATGTTATTCCCCAAATTAACTAGACAAGTGATCAAAATATTATAAGATAACCAAGGAAATGGGTGATTTAGACTTTTTCCCTAACCTTATATATTATTTTTTTACTAATGCCATCAGATCCAAAAAAAAACAAAAATATAAATGTTACGATATGAATACTTGTTGCACTTTTGGTTGTACATAAAGTATGATGATTTATTTTATTTATTTATTTATTTTATTTATTTATCAATGTTATGATGTTATGTTACTCACCATAAGGTACGTACCAACTACTAAAATGGCTGGTTTTCTGCTACTGTCAATAATCAGTAATGTCTGTGTCAAATAAATATATTTTCTTTCTTTCTTTCTTTCTACTTTGCTGTTGCTTTATGATCCTATCTGACATACTTTTTCTGTTATCACTCACTTTTGTAATTAGATTTTATGTAAGTTATAGTTGTGATACGTTGTGTTTTGTTGCATGTACTGTACTTTGTTTTTTGTTAACACCAAGTCTGTTTTTGTATTGTTCGTTTTGTTTTACACTTTGGCTTCACAAATTATTTATAATGTTTTGTTTGTTTGGCTTGTAGTTGTGCCACAGCACAGCACAGATCACTGTCAATGTAGCAAGTTATACACAGTCAGTTGTCTTGTCTGACACATAGTTAATGTTACCATACACTGGTCACACAGACTACAATACTTTCATAGTATATTTTCTCATGTTGGTGCCCCTGTGTGATCAGTCATAAAGGTTAAGTTTATATTTGTTTTAGTTGTAGTATTTTGTTGTATATTGTTAACATGGCTCTCAGCCACACCAAAACGGTACCGACGGAAGACCAGCGCTGGCCAAAAAGCCAAGCATTATGCTGAGTCGGTACCGTTTTGGGACAAACTGTGCTTCTTTTTTCTGATGATTTTACTACTTTGATGTGTCTTATTTTTTACCGACTTCAACAAAAAAGGAGGGAGGTACTCAATTCAACGCGTAATTTTTTTTTTTTTGTCTGATGTATGTATACCGATTACTCCGGTGTTGGTGATCCGATTTTAATAATTGTTTTTTTGTTCGATCGGGTACACTGTCAATTTGGTCCCATATAAGTCTCATTGATATCCGATGATAATCTTCGGAGATATGGGGCCTAATGTCATGGAAGTCATGAAACAATTATATCATCCAGGTAATTGTTAGATTCTTGTTCGAGCTGAAGTTTCACGCAATAACTACTGAGCGGATTTTGATGAAACTTTTTATAATTCTTTTTTTATCTGAAAGAAAATGGTTTATGTGTGGTCTCATATAATTTTTACAGAGATTTGGCCAGTAGTTTTTTCAGAATCCTGAAAAATATCATACACGTTTTGGCAAGTATTCGTTTACCTAGATGATATCATTGTTGTGTATGGGCTGATTTTTAGTGTAAGTAACGGCACATGATGTAACTAAAAAATCTAAAATAAAAACATTTTATATAAAAAAATCAAACCGACTTCAAAAAGTAAAAAATAAAACTTTTGGAGTCGGTGCTAGCTAGCTAAGGCAAAAAAAATATATAGTTAATAGAAGTGCAATGTAGAATGCCTTGGCTGGCACCGACTCCAAGTTTTATTTTTTACTTTTTGAAGTCGGTTTGATTTTTTTATATAAAATGTAACGGGAATCGAACCCGCGACCTTTGGAAATCCGTTCCAATGCTGTCCAATGATTTCCAAAGGTCGCGGGTTCGATTCCCGTCTGAGAATACACTTGTGGCCGAGTAAATTTTTACCAATATTTTTCTATTTAAAATTTACCATAAAACTGATAGTTATTTAAAATATTTGAATTCGCTGATTGTGGTATTCTTTTTAATACATTTCAACGATATTAAAATTTAATATAAAAAAATAAAACTTGCCTCCAGACAGTGCGCTCTTCCAATCGGGCTTACGAAGTAAAAAGACAACGAAAGTTTCTTGTGACTTACCGACACCTGCAAGCAAAAACATGGTTTTCTTCGCCCTGGTTACAGTATTATTTTAACTTGATAATGTTTTCATGCTATGTTTTAGTGGCTTATTTTGTCCTTTTCCTCGTTTACAAACATTTACTTGTTTAAATAATTCTTTTTCGGAAACCGCATCTTTTAGATAGCAAGACCAGGATTATCAGAATCTACCCTCACTCATACAGCTTTGGACTACTTAGCAACATTGAAAAGAAACAATGCTCTCGTATAGCTTCAATGCCATCTTTGATTGATTGCCCGAAGTACATTACAAACCAAATCACATCTTGGATATTAGCATTACCTTTTAGCACCATTCTAATTCAAAACCAGAAAAACAAAATTTGATAGTTAGCACCTTTGTAATATCCACTTCTCAAAATTGTATGTCTGCGATACAATGTTTTCACGATGTTTTACACTCAGCAGATTTTAAATTATAACAAAGTTAGATACGATGATAGGTAAGTGTTAGCCGTCAGTATTTATTATAAAAATAATGTACGTATTACACTGTTAGTTTAAAAAAAAACAAATAAAAAAATAATAATAAAAACCGCATTTTTTGTTTAATAAGAATATCATCTTAACTCAATATTGCCTAAAACTGTGTAACCATGTTTTTGCTTGCAGGTGTCGGTAAGTCACAAGAAACTTTCGTTGTCTTTTTACTTCGTAAGCCCGATTGGAAGAGCGCACTGTCTGGAGGCAAGTTTTATTTTTTTATATTAAATTTTAATATCGTTGAAATGTATTAAAAAGAATACCACAATCAGCGAATTCAAATATTTTAAATAACTATCAGTTTTATGGTAAATTTTAAATAGAAAAATATTGGTAAAAATTTACTCGGCCACAAGTGTATTCTCAGACGGGAATCGAACCCGCGACCTTTGGAAATCATTGGACAGCATTGGAACGGATTTCCAAAGGTCGCGGGTTCGATTCCCGTCTGAGAATACACTTGTGGCCGAGTAAATTTTTTCCAATATTTTTCTATTTAAAATTTACCATAAGTATAAAAATAGCATTGAAAAATGCAAAAATTACAAAATCATAAACTATCAGTATTATCATAAAGATTTTATTTCAAAAGCTGGTCGTCAAAACTAAGCCATAAAAATAAATATCTGCACTGACTAGCAATTTGTAAAGATAATTCCAAGCTAAATTTTTTGCGAATAAAGATTTAGTGCCTCAATCTAGTTTCCAATATTTATTGCGTACTATGGAGAATTAATCTGAATCTAGGTCTTCTTCTTATCGAGTGTGGATTAGTTTAAAGCCGCCTATAAGGCATCTGACTTGGCTTAACGACTGTAATCAAATGACAATAGCCGGGACCGACGGTTTAACGTGCCCTCCGAAGCACGGAAGCGCACAGTTATAATGCCACTTTACGGTCACCCATCCGACACCTGACTGAGCCGAACTTTGCTCAACAAACGTGATCGAATACGATCAGTCTGTCAAGCGCGGCCATGAGCGTCATCTAGGTCACCTTTATAATAATACTAATAATGCAATTGCAAGTGTGGTAAAGTTGTGATCTCTTTATATTTATCGAGACAGGGTGAATAAAATGGTGGGTTTTGTAAGACTTCTGCTGTAGCTCTTTTTTTTATGAATCTCTTAGCCTTCATCATACCTGATGTTAAGTTTTGGTAAGGCTGAAGATGGAAGCGAGCCTCTCCCGGAATCCTCAATCACTGAGGAACTGGCTATTTTATCTCTAACTGCCGGAACACAACAATGCTGAAAACATTGTTGCTATGGCGTCAGACTTAGTTAAGATGGTGGTAGCTAGCCAGGCGGACTTACTATAAGTCATAACACCAACCAAATGTAAAGATATCGAAGTTTTTTTAGCGTTTAAAGCTTAAGAGAGCTTCCAGACAAAATTTACTACATGGTAGATTCAGGCGTAAGACAATTTTGGAAACACTGTCTCTGGCAACTTAGATTACGAATATAGCATTACTAGCGGCCGCTCGTGGTTTCACCCGCGTGGTACCCGTTCCCGTGGGAATATCGGGATAAAAAGTATCCAATGTTCATAAACAGGCTATCTGTGAACCAAATTTCATCCAAATCTGTTCAGTAGTTTCGAAGCCTATTAATTCGTCCAAGATTTACTGACACAAGTCACAACTCATTCTTATCGAAGGATATTTTATACTTCGTGCGTTTCTCACATCTAGTTCTCTCAAGGCCCAACACACTTTTCCTCATCCCATCAAAAACCCAAATAAAAAAGCTTAACCGTCAACATATAACGTAAGCGGTTCGAAAGAAGTCATGAATGCAAAATCTCGTAGCCAATTTCCGTATTCATAATGGCGTATGTTATTGTATTGGGATGTTACGCGGAACGGGATCGGTACGTTTCGGCACAAATCAATCCGGGTATTCCGGGTAGTCGCGGATAAGTAGGCGAAGGGACAGCCCGACAGTAACCGATTAGATCAAGCCACTGCAAGCACGTAGTATATTGGATAAACGTCAATCTTGACGTATGGCTCTAGTTGCGTAGTTCTACGTCTCTTACAGATTTGGGGTTGCAAGGCACAAGAAAATTGATTAAAATACTTATATATACTACACACACATCCATACTCGCTCACGCACGTTCTGTTTATACACACCCCACACACACCACACACACACACACACATACACACTTACTCACACTAGCAACTGGTAAAACATTAATACACACCGCTGTAGTATATTGTAATCAAAATATGTTGTTTACTTAAATTACTTTGTATAAAATGGCTTGAGGATGTGGGAACCTGATGATCTATATACCTAGCTCAGGCATCAGTCTCACACAAACTGTTATTATAACATCATGTTCATGTGAAATTAGATTTTGTAAGTTTGTGATGAGAAAATAAAGGCTTTTATTTATTTAATATTTACTTTTTTTTTTATTACTTATGTCTGTGAAATCCCTTAGTACTGAAGTACATTGCGCACTGTATGGAGTGGCTTGGTAGCTTCATTGATTTCTTTATTTATTCTTTATATAAATTAACGTCCTGCGCGCAAATGGACGGACAGCGGCGGATTTAAACCGGCTCTAAGCCTCATCACGTTACACTAGTAAGTATTATGTTGTCGCAACTGTTCACCAAAGGCCGCACACAAAAGCTGGTAAACATAGAACGATCTACTCCTCAGAACCATTCATTGCCCGTGGTCCGGTTCATTTGTCCGGTCACCTGGACTACAGAAAAAATATTATTTTCCATAGTACAGTTGCCGGACTGTGGAAGAATTATTATTTCCCCTAGTCCGGTTGACCGGAGCACGGAAGATCTAGTTTAAATTTGGCCACCACGGAGAAACTTAATTCTTCGTAGTCAAACCGTAGTCACTGACGAGCGCATTCTCTCAGATAAGGAACAGTCTTCGTATTTTTTGTCATACTACAAAAGAATGGAGGAACCGCTACAGTTTTCACCTTATACCAGAAATATGACCCAGGTATATACCCTACGACAATCACAAGAGATATTGTTATCGCAGCGGGATTATATGAACGGATGCCGTAGATTACTAGTTTTGTGATATTTCTATATCATTATCTCAGTCTCTATAATATAGACTCTACGGGCAGTAGAATAAGGTGCCACACTCACTTGCCTTTCCACTTAAGCCTTCGAATGCAAACGGATTTAAAAGCTTGAAAACTATTAGCCGGGATCCTGTAAAACCTTGCAAAAAAGCAACTGTAGAAATCCCAACAATCTCTGCAGAATCTCTTATCCGCTAGAAGACATAAAAAAGCTAAATGAAACTAAAAGCGCGTACAAGAAGTATTTCTTTACTTCCCTCCTTATATTTTAAATCGGCGAGGTGTTAAATTTTAATGTCACTAAGTGTTGCTACAAAGAGTCGGTTCCGAGCCGTAATTTATTTAAGCGAGAGCATTGTGATGTCGCGGAAATGGGTCAGCACTTTTTCTCGGTCTACACTCCAACGCATAGTGAATATAAATCGAGTATAATGTGTTTGGACCAACGCAACGTTACGGTAGGACCCATACTACGAGGAAGACAGCTGACCTTTTGAAGGTCGCGGGAAAATAGTGGACGCGGATGGCGCAGCTATGCTATTTTCTAAGGTTGGTTTTAGAGTCGCGCTGACTTCACGCTGACCACAGTCTCAACGTAAACAGTCGTTGCACTCTGCCGACATGACGCGCTCACACACACACGCTCGCTATAGCTACATGGTCGGCCCCTCGATCTCACTGGTTTTCACTGTAGTCCGAGCCTAGATGTATGCGCGCGTGTAGCGACGCGTATCTGTGTGTCATTTCGGCCGTTTGTAGGCAGTGCAAAGACTGTTTAGACCGTAGGCTTAGACTGTGCGCTGACCGTCGTCAGCGCCGACAGTCGATATGTAGAAAGCGTTTTTCAATAACACGTCAGCGTAGACTGAAGGAGCCCGTGGCGCAGTGGTTCGCACGCTCGGCCTCGATTGTTGAGGTTAAGCAACGTTCGCAATGGTCGATCATGGGATGGGTGACCAAAAATTTACTATTTCGAGACCCTCCGTGCTTCGGAAGGCATATTAAGACGTTGGTCCCGCTGCATTTGCAGTCGTTAAAACCCACCAATCCGCCTTGGGCCCACGTGGTGAGTCATGGCCCGTTCTCCTTATCCATCCATAAGGGCCAGTGCCCCAGCAGTGGGGACATTAAAAGTGGCTGATGACGTGGATGGTAGGTGGTCAGGTCAGCGTTTTGACACTCACTTATTTACTTACTGGCTCATGTACCCGAAATGGGTCTTGGCCTCCGACAATAGAGCACGCCATTCTTTTCGCCTTAGTGCCAACTCTGCCCCATCGAGGAAACCTAATTCAGCGTGTTCATACATTTTGGTTATCAGCGCCGACGCGACGGTCAGAAACCAGCCTAAAGGTGATATCAGACGGTTCACTCGAGTGAAGTCTTCATTGTGAACCGATCCAACATCGTTGGATCGGTTCATTAATTAATTCATTCGGCACTCTTTTTTCATTTTGAGTTCAGACGTATCATTTCGAGTGAATGATGCCGAATGATAGCCAAAAAAGAACCGTCTGATATCACCTTAAGCGACACATCGACGCTGTAGTCATGACAAGTGTCACATCAGCTGTTAAATGATATGGAAAGTAGTGCGCTCACCTATGCTGCGTCCGCTACTATTAAGGTCGTTCCTTAGTTTGAGAATAACCCCAGGTCGTACATTGGTCCTTACGTTGCGTCGATATCGGCTGCATTATTAAGGCCTTTTTTATGGAGTGCAGTGCTGATCGATAATCGTCCTAAGGCGTAAACAGAAGATCAAATTAATTCACTAACTAGCGAAATTCATTTTGCAGAACACCAATCAAATTAAAATCGTCAATTTTAAAAAGCACTAACGCAAATTTACGATCAATCTCAAAGAAACGAAAGCATTTCTTTAGCCATCAACCATTCATATTTTATTTACTAGCGACCACTCGCGGTTTCACCCACGTGATTTCCGTTCCCGTGGGAATATCGGGATAAAAATGTATCCTATGTTCATAACCAGGCTATCTACTATCTGTGTCCCAAATTTAATACAAATCTGTTCAGTAGTTTTTTAGTTTATTCGTTGCAAACAAACAATCGAATAAACAAACAATCAAATCTTTCCCCTTTTTAATATTGTATAAATGAAGTTGTCCATTGCCTGTTTTACTTATTAAAAATCGGCCAAGTGCGAGTCGAACTCGCACATGAAGGGTTTCGCCGCTCACCCAAGGTTGCCTGGAAGAATTTGCTACGTAGCTATAAGGCCGTCTATTGTGTGTTTCTCTTTTTTGACATTTTCTCTGTATGTGTTTGTTTTTGTATCGTGTGCAATAAAGTTTCTATTATTATTATTGCCAAAATGCTATTATAATTTTCCGTCCGCAAAAATAAGTTTGTTTTTCATAGTGTTTGTATGAATGACAAAGACATTATATTTGCGGCGGAAAATGTGCTATAGCTCTGAAACTACTAAATAAATTTCGTTCAAACCAAATTTCGTTATAAGTTTTTATAAAGATCTACATCATATTTTTTTTTTTTGATTTTTCACTTTCTTATTTTAAAAGTTAGAGGGGGGGACACACACATTTTTCCACTTTGGAAGTTTATAACTTTCAATTGGTTGACTTTGAGAAAAAACTATTTTAGAAGCCTCAATGTAATTTTTAAAGACCTATCTATAGATACGCCTCAAGTATAGGTTTGATCCCTTTCGGGAAAAATGCTATATTTCTAAAACTGACAACCATATTTCGTTCAAACCAATTTTGGTTAAAAGTTTTTATTAAGGTCTACAGCATATATATATATATACATATATATTTTAAAAAAATTACTCTCTTATTTCAAAAGTTAGAGGGGGGCACTATGCACGACGCACACACATTTTACCACTTTGGAAGTGTACATCTTTCAAACGGTTGACTTTGAGAAAAAATCGTTTTAGAAACCTCAATGCATTTTTTAAAGGCCTATCTATAGATATCCCACACATATAGGTTTGATGAAAAAAAAATTTCGGTGTCAGTTCCATGTATGGGGAGCCCCCCCTTAATTCATATATTTTTTTATTTTTGTGTAAAAACCGTAAAGCGGTTTACAGAATACATCTACCTACCAAGTTTCAACTGTGTAATCCTCATAGTTTTGGAATAAAAGTGTGACATACATCGGTTTGGCCGAATCTATAAGGGTTTCGTTTTTTGCCTTTAGGCTACGAAACCCTAAAAATTTAATACTTATTCCCCCAAAATTAAAACAGACTCGGCTTAAAACTTAATTAACTCAAAGGCTAAACTACAGTAAATAGCTTTTCATTAAAAACTCGAAGGGATTATCTTCAAACACGAAGTTCGGAACTGTCGAGACCTACAATTAAGATGCCAGACTGATTTACGGGACCCTAGTTTGGTAGGATCATCATATTTATTCCTTGAAGTTATTAACCCGTCAAGCATAAATCTAATTTCTATATTGAATGTTAAGCTATATTCCTACATTTGTAAATTAATTTAGTTTTAGTTTATTACATTCAAGATTTATGGTAAACAGAACTTGACTGACAGATGTTGGTGAATATTGTGGTTAAACCGTGAATACTCAGATTTTGACCTTAGGTCAAGGGCGGATCCAGGGGGGGGATCATGGGGGTCATGACCCCCCCCTGGGCTGGGTCCCTGACCTAGGTGGACCACTTATTAAAATTGTTAAACATATTGTTTTTATATATTTTTGTCACAATACAGATTTTATTTAAGTACTTTCAATATTATATTAATTTAAAATACTTTGTTTGACGGCAAACGCATTATTATTAGGAAACGAAAGCATCGAAAATTTTAATAGTACCGCTCCACCGCCATGGCTGCCACCTTTCATATGTCACATTTTGGGTGACACTTGCGCGCGCTTTGTTTCGACTATCTATCTAATAGTCCAGTCTTTTTAGCCAAAAAAAGGGTTAATCTCGTAATGAGAGAGGACAAGCTGTTAAATAGCAAACTGATTTTAATGCTCTTTAAAAGATTTTTTTTATGTATTATGGCTACACTACCCGTTAATTTAGCGACAGCAGCGGTAAGATCTTTCGCGACCTT
Organism: Chrysoteuchia culmella; assembly: GCA_910589605.1. Taxonomy (NCBI): domain Eukaryota; kingdom Metazoa; phylum Arthropoda; class Insecta; order Lepidoptera; family Crambidae; genus Chrysoteuchia; species Chrysoteuchia culmella. The sequence goes on from OU342653.1 coordinate 19,861,607, forward strand.
ACGAAAAGGCAGATCTCTAAGCCTTTGACAAGCGACCTTCGCCAATTTAATACGAACTGTATTAAAGAGGCTATCGAGCGTAACAAAGGCTCCAGGTGTTCGCCAGAGATCTGTCTATTGGGCAAAGCCAGATGACGAAGCTGAAAACTGACGACTGAAAACCTGAAATCCTGAGAGAGATCGAGAGTTTCTATGGGCAGTTATATTCCACGCAGAAACCTGTTGAAAGCAGGCTAATAACCCAGAGCCAAGCTTACCCGACACTTAAGCGAAGATATCCCGGAGTCAGCCTGTAGCCGAGATAAGTATGGCTCTCAAGCAACTGAAAAAAAACAAGGCGGCGGGTGATGACGGAATTACTGCGGACTTCTGAGAGCGGTCGGTAAGCCGATACTCAAAGTCCTCCAGAAGCTGTTCAATTCCGTTATCGTAGAGGACAAAACGCTAAAAGCATGGAATATAAGTGAGGTGATTTTATTCTTTAAAAAGGGTGACGAGACCCGGTTAAAGAACTTCAGGCCCATCTCACTTCTAAGCCATATTTATAAGTTGGTTTTTAGAGTCATCACGAATCGTCTTGCTCGCTGGCTCGTCGAAATCCAACCTTTCGAACAAGCCGGGTTCCGAAAAGGCTAATTATACTCCTCGGTCTAAACGCCACTCTGCTTGGCGTTCGTTCGTGGAACATGAGCCTTTGATTCGATAAGACCCGGGTGGTGCTGCAGTCTCTCCAGAGGTGCCAAGTGGACTTTAGGTATATCGAGGTGTTGGCCGTTTTTCGGCGGGTGAATTATCTTCGACTTCGATGCAATTTGGCATACGGGCGTAGATAATTTTTCTCTTTCGTTTGGCGTTTTCAAAACGCAATTCGGTTTGATACTTTTTTGAAGATTGGAATTTTTCATATTTCAATTTCCAAAGAAAAGGTCATCTAGGTTGCCTAATAGGTGATTCCGATATCTTGCTGGAAAGCAGATTCTCCTTTTGAGAGAAACTGTTTCCCAGTGGAGTTTCGGGACTCTTTTGGGTTTCCCCGAAGGTTGGTAACCATCCGGCAACCAAATTCTCGGTTTTCGAGAAGTTGGTCTCTGGGTGGTCTGTAGAGTTGCATTTGCAATTTTTCGTCGTGTGTTTGTCCAGACCATTTTATTGGTTTTGGGCTGCATACACGTGTGTGGTGTTGGTCCAGTGGCCGGATTCTCGGTTTTCGAGAAACTGGTGACTGGACTTTATCAGTCGGAAGGAATATTTTTCCTATTTTATTGACTTGGCTTATTTTTTGGATTCTGATCGATCGCTGTTCTCTGACTTTGGCAGTTGATACGGATTTCGATACTGCTTTTTGATTGGCATTGTGGATTCTGAGACTCCATGTCCGCGGGGTATGTATGCGGACTCGGTGACACATTCTGGAGGGGAGTCTGAGCCGGAAAGCCATAGGCTGGAGGGCCCGGACCCAGATATAGAAGACGGAACTGTAGTGGCTGGGAGAAAACGTCCAGGAGTTGGTTCGCTGGCCGAGATGGAAAGCGGCTCAGATGGTGAAGAGGGATCGCAGCATCATGCAGGCGTTGTTAAAGCTAGTCTTACCAACACTGGAGGAAGGGGAAAGCCCGTAGTGTTGTACCAGAAGTTGTTGGACGTTGTAGACAAGTCGGGAAATTTGAAGCGCGAATACAAACGCGATGTGACGGAGGCCAGCAAGAGCATCAGGGCGGTAGTGGAGGAGCTGATGTCATTGTCTGCCACAGATGAGACCCGCCGTTTGAAGGCGGACAATAAGAGGCTTGAGGAGCAAATTAAGCTCCTTAAGTCAGAGTTGCAGGCCCTTAAAAGGGATTTCGAAGAAAGGTGCAGCAGGGATGTCCAGCGTCAGAGGTCAACCAGGAGTAGCCCAGAGCGCATGGAACATTCTCCAGTGCGGATGTTACCACCGCCCCCCTCTAATGCTGATCTTCCCGAGTGGGTTTCGGTCCTGGAAAAGTCGCTGACTATTACCTTCGGGAATATGTTAAATGCAAGGATCGAAGGTATAGAGCGAAGGCTGCCGCCAGCCCCAATCATGCGACCTCCACTGGCTGCAGATAAGAGGGGGACGGGTAACCAACCAGCGAGTACCGCGAAGCCTTCGAAGTCGCAAGGGCCGAGCCATAGAGAGGAAACCAGCCGCTCATATGCGGCAGCGGCTTCCCAAGAAACTACTTGGACCACGGTAGGGAAAAATGGGCGCCCTGTGAAGCCTAACGCAGCCGTCGGACCATCCAACAAAGGCGGTAATCCAGCCTCAAAGGCCCCGAGAGCGCAGCCACCCGCGCCCACCGCAGCGAGGAAGCCCAGGATGTCAACGCCAAAATCTACGGCTGTAGTTTTGGCAATAGCCCCTGAGCAGCTAGAGAAGGGGGCAACGTATTCCGAGGCAATAATCAAAGCCAAGAAGGCCATCAAGATCTCGGAACTTGGCATAGAGAATGTGACGATGAAAGTATCGGCAACGGGAGCCCGTGTCTTCGAAGTTCCTTTAGCCGCTAGCGGGGGCAAGGCTGACCTCTTGGCCTCAAAACTTAGGGAGGCTTTTGGAGATACGGTCAAAATTACAAGGCCAGTGAAGACTGTCGACATGCGAGTGACTGGCCTCGACGACTCGGTCTATCAGGAGGAATTGCGCGAAGCGGTAGCGAAGAAAGGCGGCTGTCCGGCGAAGCAGGTGCGAGTCGGCCCCATACGGGCAGGAGTAGGAGGTCTTGGTTCGGCACTAATAAAGTGCCCCATCCCTGCAGCGAGGGTTTTGGCCGATTCGGGCCGTCTTTTAGTCGGGTGGGTGTCTGCATCCGTTAAAGCACTGGAGCCTCTTCCGTTCCGGTGCTACGGATGCATGATTCCGGGGCACACCAAGTCACTGTGTCCCTGCAATAAAGATTATAGCGACACGTGCTATAGGTGCGCAAAACTGGGCCACAAATCGGCAACCTGCACAGCGGAGCCGAACTGCTTGGTTTGCAGCGAGGCCAAATTGCCGGCGAATCATTTCATGGGGGGCAGCAAGTGCCACCCCCCCTCGGTGAAAACGAAAGCCCCCTCTAACTTTAGGGCTGCTACGGGTCGGTCCGAGGACATGGTTGTCCAAAGGGAGGTTGAGAGCGGTCACATGTCGTCCTAATGGCCAACAACCTCAACCTCCTACAAGGGAATATCAACCACTCCGCTCGTGCGCAGGATCTTCTCATGCAGCACGTGGCGGAGTTAGGTATAAATATAGCCGTCGTCGCGGAGCCCTACGTTGTCCCTCAGCGCCCTAATTGGGTGAGTGACACCCTAGGCTCTGTTGCCATCGTGGCCCCATTTTCTGCCGCCTACTCCCCTCCCCTCTCGGTTATGGAGAGGGGACCGGGTTACGTGGCGGCCTCATGGGGAGAATTGACGCTCGTAGGCGTTTACTTCTCTCCCAACCGGGGCCTGACGGAGCTAATAGATTGGCTCGACCGATTACAGGATGTGGTGGGGCGTCTCGCGCCGGCCCAGATGCTGGTTTTGGGCGATTTTAACGCCCACCACACCGCTTGGGGAATGCCCACTGACACCCCCAAGGGAGAGAATGTTCTGGCCTTTGCCACCGCGTCGGGTCTGGTACTCCTCAACAGGGGGCGCGAGTTTACGTTTGTCAAGGGGGATGGCGGGTCAATCGTAGATCTGACTTTTGCGACCCCCGCCCTAGCAGCGAGGGTTCGAGACTGGCGAGTCCGGAAGGATGTACTAACCCTTTCAGACCACGACCATATCTCCTTTAGGGTCGTTTCTTCCGACAGCAGCAGTCCATTGCGTCCGGGAGAATTTCGGCGTCGATTTCCACGTTGGGCTACCACCAAGCTCAATAGAGACTTGGCAGAGGAGGCGGCATTGGTGGAGGCCTGGAACGAGGACGGTCGTAGCTTCGAAGGAGAGGGGGTGGAAGACTGCGCAGCGCGTCTAACCGCATCGCTTACTGCGGTCTGCGATGCCTCCATGCCGCGTGTTAAGGGACTCTCACCCAAAAAATGCGTTTATTGGTGGTCGGAGGAAGTAGCGTCTCTCAGGGCTGTCTGTCTGGCGGCCAGAAGGGCGTTGCAGCATTGTCGTCGTAGGGTTAGGCGTGACCGAGTGGAGGAAACCCGTCTCCGCGGTGTTTTTGTCGAGGCCAAAAAGGCCCTGGTGGTGGGGATAGGCAATGCGAAGTCCAGCGCATGGGACGAGTTCCTGGAGGAGCTAGACCGAGATCCTTGGGGGCGCCCTTACAGGTTGATCAGGAGTAGGCTGAAGAATCAAGCGCCCCCCACCGAGGCGATGGATCCTAGCCTCCTGACAAGGGTGGTCGATGGGTTGTTCCCGGCAGTGGTTCCTCCAGTGAGCCTCCGCACTGAGCCTGCCCGCTCCGAGCCGGATACACCTAGTGGGTTCCAACCGGTCACACTCGAAGAGTTGGAGGCGGTATCAGACCGCCTTAAATCGAAGAAGAAGGCACCCGGTCCGGACGGAATCCCGGCTCGAGTGATACCCATAGCCCTGAAACATATGGGCGAGAGCATGAGGGCGTTGTTTTCCGCCTGCCTGCAGTCTGGGCAATTCCCGAAGGCATGGAAAAGGGGTAGACTCTGCCTCCTGAAAAAGGATGACCGACCTCCAGATTCCCCGTCCGCGTTCCGGCCGGTGGTTCTACTGGACGAGTCCGGGAAGATGCTGGAACGGATCATAGCCGACAGAGTCGTTCAGCATCTAGATACAGTAGGACCAAACCTTTCCGACAGGCAATTCGGTTTCAGGAGGCAGAGGTCTACAATTGACGCCATCATGGCATTAAAAGACCTCACTCAAAAAGCGGTGGACCGTGGGGAGAGGGTCGTGGCAGTCTCGCTAGACATTAAGAATGCCTTCAACACCCTCCCCTACAGCGTAATCAAAAACGCACTGAGGTATCACGGTGTGCCCCCTTACCTCATCCGGGTAATTGAAAATTACCTGGAAGACAGGGAGGTGGTTTTTCTAGCCTCTGACGGGCAATTGAGGGTTCGGCGGATGATGTGCGGGGTTCCCCAGGGGTCGGTTCTCGGACCACTCCTGTGGAACCTCGGGTATGATTGGGCACTTCGAGCTGCACTTCTCCCCCGAATGAGCGTTATCTGTTACGCCGACGATACGCTCATCACAGCACGGGGTAGAGACTTTGCGGAGGCGAAGCGACTGGCGAAGATAGGGGCCGAGCACATGATCGGCAGAATACGGGCTTTGGGCCTGGAAGTGGCGGTGACAAAGACGCAGGCCCTGTTGTTCCATGGGCCGAGACAGGGGCCTCCTCCGGGGGCAGACATGGTGGTGGATGGTGTAGTGGTTCCCCTACGCCCCACTATGAAGTACTTGGGGTTGGTGCTGGATGGCCGCTGGGCTTTTAAGGCCCATTTTGAGCAGTTGGCCCCGAGATTGGTGAAGGCGGCTGCGGCCCTGGGCAGGTTGCTGCCGAACGTTGGTGGCCCTAACAAGAGCTGCAGGCAGTTGTACGCGGGGGTCATCCGTAGCATGGCCCTCTACGGAGCCCCCGTATGGGCGAACGCTCTTAACGAGCAAAACAAAGCTGCACTTCGGCGCCCTCAAAGGATCGTGGCGTCACGGATGATTAGGGGGTACCGGACGGTGTCGTGGACAGCGGCATGCGCTCTTGCCGGTACACCCCCATGGGAGTTGGAAGCACAGGTGCTAGCGGAGGTGTACCGGCAAAGACGGGAACGGAGGGAAGACGGAGAAGATCGATTGGCTCCGGCAGAATGGGCGGCGGCGAGACGCGCCGCAGAGGAAAGATGCCTTCAGGACTGGGAGCGGCAACTGGACGCCCCAGTCGCTGGAATGAAAACGGTGGAGGCAATCCGCCCGATACTTAGGGGGTAGAGCTCATGGAGCTCTAACCTACAGACTGACACAGGTACTTACGGGGCATGGCTGCTTCGGCAGGTACCTGTGTCAGATCCAAAGAGAGCCCGCGCAGGTGTGCCACCATTGTGGCGCGCCGCAAGATACTGCGCGACACACAGTGGAGGAGTGCCCGGCATGGTCGGTGCAGCGCCAGGAGATGGCGGCAGTTGTTGGGACGGATCTCTCTCTTCCCCGCATCACATTTGCGATGCTGGGAAGTGAGAGATGCTGGCAGGCGGTGGTCGCATTCTGCGAAGATATTATTTCGCAGAAGGAGACCGCGGAAAGGATACGTGAGGCTGATGCCGACGCGGATCCGATCCGAAGACGACGGCCGGGGGGAAGGAGACGCCAACTTGTGCGCCTCGTTCCCCCCCCGCCGCCGTAGGGGGGTGACACTTATGCCCTGTCACCCCTTCTGGTAGGGCCCTAAAGGGCATCTTCACCCCGGGTCACGTGGCGCGTGCAACCACGATCCCACAGGCTCGGGGCTCATAGCGGGCATAAGTGAGGGGTTTAGCTGGTAGTGCCCCCCCTCCCGGTCCCCCGGCCTGTCTTTCGAGATGGACCGGAGGGTCCCGATCCCCCATCCGGCCCTTGGCCCGGTGGAGGATCGGGAGTGGGTGAGACCTACCCCGTAACACCGCCGAGCCTACTAGGCTCGACGGGGTAACGGCGGTGGCGAGGGATAGTGTGCTTGTCCCCGGTCTTTACCAGGGACGGATATGCTAGGTGACCCCAGCATATCCTCAAGGCAGGAATCCGTAAAGACTGGATTCCCCTCACTTAAATAAAAAAAAAAAAAAAAAAAAAAAAGGTATATCGAGGTGTTAAGGTACCTACTTATACGAACATGCCACCATGTCGGTCCGATTACAGAAACAGAGCACAAATCCTATCCAACTGCAGCGAGGTGTGAGACAGGGAGACGTCATCTCTCCCAAACTTCACAGCTGCGTTGGAGTACATCTTTAAGTACATCTTGCGCTGCCCGCTTCTAGCGGCTTCCCGCGACCTTCACCAAGATCGTCGGTCCACCTTGTGGGGGGCGTCTACCCATGGAGCGTCGTCCGGTACGCGGTTGCCATTCCAAACCCTTTCCGCCCCAACTCATCTGTTCTTCTCGCTATGTGTCCCGCCCACTGCCACTTCAGCTGAGTAATCCTTCAGCGATGTTAGTAACTTTAGTTATCCTGCGGATCTCCTAATTTCTGATTCGATCGCTATAGCTCTCTCCATTGCTCGCTGAGTTGTAGTTGTAGTAGAGACCCACTCTTTGGGAAGCACTACGGAGATCTTCCGAGCAGTTGCGGGCAGTGGAGATCTCTGGGGGAAGCCTATACCCAGCAGTAGGTGTCATGGGGCTGAGATGACGAGGTATTTTTGAGTACAGTTACTCACATTTATTAATAAAATACTATCTTTTTACTTGTATCTATAATTATTATCAAAATTAAATTTATTTATTTATTTATTTATTTGTTTATGTAAGTGTACCTATAACTTACAGATTAAAGTCATTACAAAACTTATAATCTATACTTAATAACTTTACTTGACCACGACTATGTGACCCCCCCCTGGCGCCAAAGCTGGATCCGCCCTTGCCTTAGGTAGGTAGGTAATTTAGGAGCCCTAACTTGTTGATGAATGGCATATGTGCCTTCCACCCGAAGGAACAGTAGATAGTATTTTTTGATCCCCCATATCATAACCGATCATGGTAATAATAATTGTTTAACCACCACAATTGCAGCTCTTTACTTTATATTATTTTGCTGCGTAGTGTCGGCTTAGAATAGCACAAACCCCTCTCATACCGTGGGTGTCGTAAAAGGCGACTAAGGGACTCAGCCTTCAGGAGATGAGCAGCAGCGTCTCCTACATACTTGGCCATACTGCGATCGCCAACCCGCCTGCCAAGCGTGGCGATTATAGCCCCTTTCGGGGGAGGATTATACCCAGCAGTGGGTGTTATGTGGCTGAGACGACGACTTGAATAATATTTTACCTCTCTGTATCCGGATTATGAGTCACAATAGATAGTCCATTGTTCTCTGGACACCCGGTATCCTGCTGCCAGTTAACGATTTAGACATCACTCTAAAGAGCTAGGCCACTTGCGTTGCGGCGTCGGCGTCGCCCCGCAGAATTATCCGATGCGCTGCTATACCGTCGCAATGAAATTTTATGCGGTGAAATTTTGTGCTACGTCGCAATGCACTGTGTGTGATTCCCATTATAAAGCCCCTGGGATCCCCTGGGGAAGGTATTTTTCTTTGTAAATGAGTAAACGGGAGGCACTGATAGCCATTCAGAAAACTGCCTTTTATTAAGACTTAATAATAGCCTCCTGTACTGTAATGATTTTCTACCGTGCATTTCTTTACTATGCTCATTCCGTATAAGCGTACTCTTAATTCGAAGGATCAAGTTATGCAAGTTTCAGTGCAAGGCAAGTTACATGCCTATGCAAAGTAGAAGTTGCTTTTGCTTCCAGAGATTTACCGGAACCATGTTGGTTTTTCCAATCAACGGAAAAATTTAATACTGTAATAGTGGTAACGTACGTAATGGTGACAAAAGACAATGTGAGTAGGGTAGGCGATCTTTTAGTTAAGCTTTGATGACTGAACTGAACCATTTACGGTGAATTTAGTAGACTTTGTAAATGGAAATTTAGTCGGACAATAAATTGTTAACGACGAAAAACTGGAATTCAAATGAAAATCAATGATTTTGCGTTTTTAGAGAAAAGATAGATACACTAAAACACTAAAAAGGAGAGCTCATATTTCAAACTGAGGGTATTATTTGTACTTCTATATTCTTTGTCTTTGCGAGGGATATATTCTAAAAGTTTCTGGAGCTGGCCATTTTCAAATAAAATTTAACCAATTTCAGAATTTATCAGAATCCAAAAATTTTCTGCACCACCGTGTACCTTATTTTTACAAAGTAATTTTGATGAACTAGCGAATTTATCTTGAATAACAATCTTTCGCCTGCTCCTTATGTACAGCCTAAAATATTATTTCGAAAGTTATGTACAGAAAGATTAAGTTCACAAGGTTCCTAAAAAATCTTTTTGTTCTGTAAGTTATTAGATTTTTAATAAAAAGCAGTGTAAAGGGACCCTCTACAAAGTTAGTTGAACTTTCTTTCATGTCCCGTCTCCCATATTTGAGTCGCTTCGTTCAATTGAGTTATAAATTTTATATGAATTTATACAAAGGAGAAAATATTGAGGCGTCGTATTGGTGGACGCGAAAGTAGATTATTACGCTCGAATTTTTTTGGTATGAAACATTTTGATATTAACTTTTTTATAAAGCGTGCCATTCAAAATTAAGTTTGTATAGTTTGAATATTTGTCGACTGTCATGATTATCTATTATAAACTATCTACGAATACCTATTTATGATTTTTATTTTTTGCATCTTCGTCATCATCAGTCCGTAGACGTTCACTACTGGACATAGTTATCTTCTAGATCACGCCATTGACTCTGGTCCACAGCTCTTTGCATCCAGTTTCTGCCTGCCATCTTTCGCTCGTCATGTCGTTACTTACCTGTTTGCAGCACGCTCTATACGCCTATTTTGCATTCCTGGTGCTATTTTGTAAGTTAGTTTAATACTAGAAAACTTATTTACGACTACTTAGGTATTCATAAAACTCGAGCCCATCTAAGAATCTCTTCAAAGAGTCAAACTGTTCCCAAATCCGTTTTAATTAGGTAGCCTCATTAATTACAGTCCAGATTGCGATCCCAATAGGCATTAGAAATGTAAAACAGTCAGCGAAATGAGCTCTCTACAATCCGTCAGTTCCTCACATTAATTAACCCGGGGGAAATCTTTCTTCCATTGAACAATGAGAAATCTATCATTCAAGCCTATGGGGCGAGCTTTAAGGAGTTTAAATAAGCTACGTCGTAAGTCTTACTAAGAAGAATAAAGCAGGCATTACATTAGCAATTCGCAGTGTTAAATTGGTCCTAGCAGCTTTATTAGTCTGTTTGGAAAGCGAAGAGGCTGTGAGGAGGCTACGAGTTGAGAATTTCTATGCTCCTCAAACCTATCTTACGATTGAAAGATCTTTCTATCATAATATAAACAAGAAAGGTTTCATTTTATACCTCGTTTTTCTTTTCGAAATGACTAGACTCTACTACAAACTGCCTAACTATTTTTACTCAATCTACTCGTATTTTGCAAAATAAATTTGCTCTGCTAATTTTGTTGTATAAATCCTAAATAATATAAAATAGATGTGACAAAAATACTTTGTATACCCCATTTTAAGCACATTGTACAATCGGGGATCTTCCCGGTTGACCAGAAGAGTCCATAATATTTTTATTATTTAATAATTTATTATTCAATTGAAATACCTATTAATGTTCTATTAGTTGTGATATAAACGGTTTCTGTATATCTATGACTTTTTTAAATAAAGGTCCCTAAAAAAATTCTACTGGTCAATCGAGAAGTTCCCCGACTGTACGTTCGGTGGATCGCAGGGTTGCCTCTTCAATAAAATTAAATTAACATAATTTTTTGTGTCTATGTTATTGAGAACTGTAAATATGTTCTGACTTTTAGGTGATAGTTTAAAATTGTATCGTTTATAAAATATATTTTTTATAAATTTGTGCTGACTGTGCAATACATCTAGATAAAACATAATTATAGAGGTCAGTGTGTAGGTAAAATAAAAAAAATCTTTTAAGTAAAAATCTTAAAATCTACAGCACATAAGGCACCAGACGGCATCGTAGGTACGTGTACGAACGAATGTAACGATTAAAATTGCTTGAACAACGTGCTTGCGCTTCGCTTGCGAAAACCGCACTGAATTTGGTACGCAAACAGCCAGAGAACGTTCCACCGGGCGGTAGGTAAAGCGCGCAAGTACATGGAGTGACGGAGCCCTGGTTTCAGTTTTATTTGTTAGAACTAAAAACCTAACATAAATTGTACATTACTTATTCAGTTCTGCATTGACCTTTTCTATAATAGTCTGTATTTGTATCGGATCAATTCATCATGTTCAACACGGTGGCACTAGGGACGGGCCCAGACAGGACGGTGTACAATTACTTGCTGTCCACACGCCTCTGTGGACTGGATAACAAGCCGTCTGTATACTATGTAGATCTTTATACAGCTATCTTGCTTATACAGTTGGAATGTAAGTTTTATATAGCGTTTATAAAACTTAAGCTCGGGTTATTTAAAAAAGTATCGGTATAGTCAGAAATTCAAAATACTCCAGTTGGTTGATTGTTACATTTTATTTAGGAAATTTGATAAGCTAGTTTAAGGTAAACCGGTAAAAAAATTGAAATTCCGAAATTCTGCTGTTGTGCAAAATTCAACCTCGATTTTCAACTTGAAGCACAATTTGTACCTGATTTTTTTAATAAGTTTAATTTTCCAATTTTATATCTGTATATTCAATATTCGACGACATCCTCCTTACCATACCTTTAAAGGCAAACTTGTATCAAAACGTATAGAAAGAAGTAAAATAAAACACAATATCTACCAACATTATGAAAAATATGTAGGCACTGTTTATTGCGCACCTGTAGTTAGCATTTAAAATGTATAAATAAGAAAAAATACGAGCATAAAAATATAAAATAGGAAGTCACAAAAGCTTTAAATCTGACTTTAGAAGTTGGGAATGAAACTTTATGTCCCAAAGATTTTGAAGGCTTAATTGTTATCTGCCTCTAGCAAACAGAAATGGATGTTTATACGAGTAGATCTCAAAGACACAAAGGCTTAAATTAGTTGCCTTCTTTATTTACAAGTTAAAGAGAAATCGTCAAAAGATTTATTATGTAAAATTATATTCTATTTTTTTTAATTTATTTAGTTTAGGGAAAGCTTACAATAATACATTATTGTTCTGTGTAGTTACCTATGTCTCAATCTCATCTTATGCGCCTAGAGCTCATTTAGAATCTAAAAACTAAGGTAAACATCTCGTGGACCTAGGTACATGGTCTATTCACAATACTCCAGTAACCCGCCAATCAATTAAAACATTTCGAATTATTTGAACACTTTAACGCGGGAAAAAATATTGTTGTTCGTTGTTCGTCTGATTTAAAAAACTAGTTTTTATTTCCGCGCATTATTTGAGAAAAGTACTTTAGCTTCGCCTCGGTCCACATTAACACGTTCGTCCATCAATGCCTCTTTTGCTGGCCGCTGCTGTAATGTACTATTTGCGACCTACTCTTCAGCGCATTTTTCGCTTTACGTAAATATGTTTCGGTATGATTTCGGTTTGTACTCCTTAATGTTTTTGTATCATTTTATTATTGTTACAGGGGCTTTAAGCAAATAATTACTAATCGCAAGAAAATTGTTACCTATCGATGCCATTATCTAGGTCATAATCATTACGTACATCTTATGTTTTGGCGCGCACTGTTCATTGAAATAAAACAACTTTTACGGATATCAAACGCGCTATATTTCACGAACTAAGTTGTAATTGTCCATATTTCCTTTTCAGCTGCCGGGTCACGGGATGGCACGGGAGTCATCCCGTGACCACGGCAGCTAAAAAGGCGCCGAAACGTCGGGAAAATCAAAAACCCCTAAAAAACCTAAAAATACGGACAATTACAACTTAGTTCGTGAAATAAAGCGCGTTTGATATCCGTAAAAGTTGATTTATTTAATAATAATTATTATCAATGGAACGTCAAGTGGGACCAAGTTGTGAGAGCATCAGGTTCTCAGAACTTCGCGATCACTTTAATGAGATTATTTTTCTTAAAAGTGGATATCTTATTTCTAGCATCTTTATCACTTCTAACCTCCGGTTGAGGGATTCAATTCCAAGATAATTTGCATTATACAAAAAAGGAACTTTTGTCCAATCAACTCAAATGGTTGTTCACTAATTTTGTGTTTCGGGTGTTGAATCAAAACACATTGCATTGTGAATGCGAAAAAACATTGAGGCTGAAATCCTGTGACGTCGTCGGTCGCGCGTACGAATATGCATTGTGTTCTATGAAGCACCACACTACGACGCTGACGTCAGGGGCCTACCGCCATTTCTTGGCGCAGTACTGTTTTACTACCATGCTTCGTAATACGAACCTCTTAAAGTGAGCTTGTTTTTGACGGAAGTTTTGTGACGTCTCCGCTCAATCCATTGGAGGCCATCCAAAGTGTAAATGTGTCAAAACGTGACAACTTCAGTATAAACAAAACGGTCTTAATATGATGGTTTCTAATAGATAATGGTAGGCCGGCTGGTTCCTACGCTCTGTGTGGTGCTTCATAAAAAACAATGCATTTCGTACGCGCGACCGCGACGTATACGACCGATATACGAATGATACGAAAATTCGAATTTTCTCACTGAACATATTCTCAAAAAAAAATCGAGTTTCGTAACAGGAAAACGTTGAATTGAGCCACCGATACGTCAACGCAAATGAAAAGCGGGTGACAGCTGAATATTGTCGTTGCGACAGCTTTCCGCACCTCTCGGGACGGCGAGGGCTTTGAGTAGGATAAAAAATATTGTATACATTCCTCAACAGATAAAGTACAGTCAACGGCTTATCAGGCTTGCACTTTTTTATAAAGGCCTTCTACTGCCTTCATCATACCAGGGGCCCAATTCTGCTAATGCTTAGTCACAATCGTATTCCAGTGGTGTTTCAATGGTAGTGCTGTTTTACACAGTTCTTGTTACAACAGTGTAAATAAACACTACTATTGAAACACCACTGAGAGATGATTATGACAAAAATTTAGCAGAATTGACCACCTGAAGTTAAGTATTGATAACGCTGAGCGCTGAGGATGTAAGCGAACCTCTCCCGGATTCCTCAATCACTGAGGAACTGGCTTATCTCTAGCTACCGGAACACAACAACGCTGAATTTACTTGCATTCGTCCCTATTGCGCGCTATATAAAGGTGGCTAAAAATAGTGTCACAAGAACTGTAAAGTTAAATATTGAGAATAAAATTATACAGTATTGATAAGTAGTATTGTAAAGCCTATGTTAGAATATTGTCATTGCGACTGCTTTCCGCGCCTCTCGGGACGGCGAGGATTTGAGTCGGATAAAACATATTGGACATCCCTACACTACAAAATATGTCGCTATTGCATGCGACATAAAGGTGTCTAAAAAGTGTAAAAAGAACTGTGAAAAAAAATTACAGTATTGGTAAGAAAGATATGCTTGATAATTATGCTGCCACCGAGTGTTGGAACAATCTACCACCACCCCGGTAGAAAACTCTAAAACAGTTAATTCTTTAAAAAATCAACTTGAAAAGCATTTACTTCATTTGCAGAAATCTAACACGTCCGCTTCGTACTTTCGTACTAACATCTGTATTTCGTGCATTCGGTATTTTATACATCTATATTTGTTGCAATTGTAACTAGTAGTTTCTCAAAATGTTCCTAAATGGGACACAATAGGTGATTTTAATGATATCATAATAGTTCAACTGTTAACTTCACAAGTATGTTGATATTAAATTTAACACAATTTTGATATGTTTATACTCATATAACTTTATTATTATGCTTATTAAATATTTACATTAGCTACATACAGCTTTAAAACCACAGACCTATATCGAGATATATAATAATAATGTAATAATAATAAAATCATTTATTTTCTCATCACTTCTTGCTTTAATCTGTTGTTCGCAGTAGAGTTTAGAATCGATGGTCCTGCCTGGTGGTAACAGCTCATAATGAATAATGCCCTTCCAATCCCACCCCACACACAGCATCGCCTTGTAACGAGTTAACCCGGGTTTCGCCACAGTCTGTAAAGCCTGACCGGCCTTTGACCACGACCTTTTTCGCACGTTCTTGTCGTACGTGATCAACTTTTCATCACCAGTTATCAGCTTCTTCAAAAATGGTTCGGTTAATGGTTCTTTTTTGTGTACCCAGTTTTTTCAAATGCGCCAAAACTGTTTTGTGGTCAAGTCCCAGTTCTTCAGCTACGTCGTAATTACTGATATGACGATCTTGCTCCACTTTTTCAAAAATGGCATCCACTTTATCCGTAATAAGGCGGCCAGAGCTTTCAGATCTTTGACATCAAAATTTCGGAATTGAAAGCGCTTAAACCAAATTTATGCTACTCTCACAGACACTGCACTAGGTCCATAAACATCGCAAATTTTTTTCGCGGCTTGCGTTGCATTTTCACCTTTTTGTAGTAAAATTTTAAATTTTATCGAATTTCTTCATTATAGTTTTACTCATCTTGACAGTAAGAAAAACAAATGAAAATCAAACATTTTCCTAATTTGAATTTGGAATTTTTCTTCATTAAAATTTAAACTACCTATTAATGATACCAAAACCAGCCAGATACAAATAGTAGGTATAGCCAAAGAGATTTTATTACAAGTTCATACATACTATATGCGAAAAGACTTTTTCCCCAAACTTATATTAAAATCAGAACTCATTTGAATACTTCCACTGCGAAATTCAATATAGTCTGATGTGATGTCGACAATCCGTTGACCGCCTCGCAACTCCTGCCAGCAGTTAAAGTTAGAGAGCACTGTTTAACTGGATAAAGCACTAGTTGACCTGGAACGTTTTTTGTTTCAGTTTTTGAACTTTATTCGAAACTGGCTTATGTTCAGTTTGTAGTTTTTATATTCAAAATTCCATTTGCATTGCATTCAAAATGTGGAGTTTTTTACACATTGTTTGCCATGTACGTAAATAACTAGAATTCTATTTAGATCCTTGTTGAAATTAGCGATTAGCTACCGCTCTTGTAAAAAAGAGCAAATTTTGTTACATACCTATATGTTTTTGTTAAACAAACCTTTTTTTTATATTGTAATTTTATTTGTCATATCCAAAATGTACTTTTTATGGTTCTTTTTCAAATATATATTCACTTGTTCACCGTCCTCTGCCAGTGTGTTTTATTATTTTGTAATAGGTATTAAATTAAATTAATTTTTTTTTTATTCGTAAAGCATCACATGACCGCCGTGGCGGTCTAACAACAATGAAATTTTTATTGTGTCTCATTTTTAGATACTTGACGAGTTAAAAATCTTCATATCGTTGTAACTCTAACAAACTATTTAATAAATCGCGTCTCTCTAATATGCATAAAACTTTTTCACATTCTCATATTTCAATTATGAATACGTAACATACTTCCTTATTTTATGAATGCAAGGATATTCCTAGCATTGATGTGACAACGCTGGCCTACAGCGTATTAAAAATATAAAAGTATTGGAGAATTTCGACGGTGGTTCGCAAGTCTCGGTAGCTCAGCGGTTAGAGCATTGGACCGGATTTCCAAAGGTCGCGGGTTCGATTCCCGTCTGAGAATTCACTTGTGGCCGAGTTAATTTTTTCCAACATTTTTCTATTTAAAATTTACCATAAATACTTCCTTATTTATGTTATACTAGCAGTGTGAAGCTTCGTTCGCGTCAGAACCGGAACACCGTTTGCAATCCTTCCCGACATTTTTTTTGTTAGAACGGTCTTTTTAACCAACTTCAAAAAAGGAAGAGGCTATTGAGTCGCCTATATTCTTTACTTTTTGAAGAGAATACTTAACACATGATATTTTATAATAGAACTAAAAGTAAAAGGTCCTACCTATTAAAATGCAGTCTTTTTGAAGTCGTTTTTTTGTTTTGATGATAATAATTAGATAGGCGATGTTGCCTATGTTTTGGTTTCATCAGTCATATTTCAATGTGGCTCTATAACACGCCTTCGAAATTAACAGAGTTGCTCAAGATTATTACTTTTGGTCACCCACCCCGCGACCGACCTTAGCGAAAGTTACTTAACCACTATAATCCGCATAAATTTCCCTTACGTAGATTGTATACAGTTGGTAAAATAGTGTACACGTATAGAGAAATAGGTAACACTCCGTAAGAAAGTACTGGTCGACTGGGAAGTCATACCATCATAACAATCATGATTAGACCACATGAACCCATTCTTACCCTGCTCCATCCACAGAACAAAACAACTTTACAGGCTGGTTTTACCACCTTCTAAAAAGTTCTGGATAATTTAATTGACAGATCTTTTGACAGTTTGTTACCTATATGAAAAAATTACATATTATATGCCACATAAGCTAACCATAACTTATCAGTAGTTTGTGAAACCGACGACCCTTAATCCCTTAAACCCACAGACGGCCATGTCAAAAATCCATTTACAAAAAATACGCTAGAGTTGGTGCCAGTGTGCTACTAACGTACCTAAGTAGCTAAAGTTAAGGTCAATCATTATTAAGTTGATATAATTTTAAAGACAGCGAAAACGACAGCGTTTTCAAGTTTTTCTGAAAACTACTGTAGGTACGTACGATATGAGGAAGCGCACTGGTTCGCGCGCTCGGTCTTCGATTTAGTTTCGCAATAGTCGGTCATGGGATAGGTGACCAATCATTTACTATCTTTTCCGTGCCTCGGAGGGCACGTTAAACCGTTGGTCGCGGCCATGCGGTCATGAAACCCACCAATCCGCATGGGCCCACGTGGCGGATCATGGCCCATTCTCCTTATCTTATGACTGATCCTACCATAAGGAAGGCCAGTGCCCCGGCAGTAGTGACATAAGAAATGGTAAATGACGACTGTTCAATCTGTTCATGGGTACTGAAACATAAAACTTGTGTAATAATGTTAGAGTATTACGAAAACCGCATCTAAAATGAACGACATAGTAAGGTAAAGGGCAATCTCAAGCACAAAGTATAAAGCCTGACCTGACGTTGACTACATAAAAATACCACTTGTATTCGCGACACATTGATAAACTCCTCCTTTTTTTTTGAGTCGCTTAAAATTTTTTATTTTTTTTTATAATGACAAAATATACGTACAACGTCATACCGCCAAAGTAATAAAAAGCAGGGAGTTTTATCCGAGTTTTTTCGTAATAACACGTGTTGTGAGGCTCTACCTACCGTACAATTTCTTCACACTACCACAGAATACTTAATAGTAGAAGTATACTACCAAATATATTTACTTGACATAGATAGAGCTGACCGATTTTGATGAAATAGCCTATACGGTAAGTTGAGATACGGACTTTAAACATATAAACAATTCTGTGGACTAAGATCAGTGGTTTTGGTGTGATGCTCATTCAAACACACTGACGGACAGACATTAATCCAAAAATGATAGAAATCAATGCGTCCTACCAGTCATGACATACGGAGCCGAAACGTGGACACTCACGGCAAGGCTGGTTCACAATACGTACATCTGTTTTGGCGCGCACTGTTCATTGAAATAAAACAACTTTTACGGATATCAAACGCGCTATATTTCCACGAACTAAGTTGTAATTGTCTGTATTTTTAGGTTTTTTAGGGGTTTTTTGATTTTCCCGACGTTTCGGCACCTTTACAGCTGCCGTGGTCACGGGATGAACATGCTTTTGAGGGACCCACCCACTACATCAGGTTTGATAAGCCACAGATCCTCGCCAGGGAACAAAAATTTGTCCCCAGAATGCTGCGTGAGGCTATTGAAATTACCAAATACCCAAACTTCAATAGAGATGATGGATGGAAGATTCCACCAGCTTGGGACCCTATTATCCATAAATTAAAGTCTCAACCCAAATCACACACTGCAAGACCCAAAGATACGGTTAGCTCTTTTTGTAGATAAATAAATATAAAAAAGTAAAGGTGGAGACAACATATCCTATTTTTTTTAATAATTTTTATAAAGATGGAGGTCGGCCCGCTTTCGAAGTTTTCTTGGCAGTTTCTTTCTTCGAAGGTCCTCCCAATTTGTGAACTGCCAGTAGAGTCTTTAGTTTTCTCTTTTCTTAATAATAAAGAATTAAAATAACAATTTAAATCAAAATATCAAATCAATAATAATTTGTGCCATAGTAAATGTCTAACCGTATCCGAACGAAAATAAATTAACTTTTCGAGGGTAGACTTATAAGTAGCCAGTCATCCCGTGACCACGGCTGCTGGTTCACAAGTTTAACGTCGCTCAGCGAGCTATCGAAATGGCTATGCTCGGAGTTTCTCTGAGGGATCGGATCCGGAACCAGGTGATACGACAGAGAACCAAAGTTATCAACATAGCCCACCGAATTAGCAAACTGAAGTGACAGTCGGAAGGCCATATAAGCCGCAGAACCAACAACCGCTGGGGTAAACGCGAATCGGCTAAAGGCCTGCGCTGACGAGGGACTTTAGTCCGCCGACATAACCTAAAAGCCGCTGCGAATTCAACGAAAACTAAGGTTATTCTGCCCATGAAGCTATCTAGCGATTCCTGATTCCTCACGAGACCTTCACGAATGGAATGACCGTCGATATACGTGGTATTTGCGGCGAAAGTTACCACATTTAGTTTATGTCGGAGGACAAAAGTTCCTCGTCTGCGCAGGCCTTTACGCAGTGTAGGTCGCCCTCAGACTAGGTGGAGCGACGATCTTCGCAAGGTGGCTGGCAAGAGCTGGATGAGAGTAGCCGCGGATCGTGCTCGGTGGCGTGCACTTATAGAGGCCTATGTCCAGCAGTGGACGACAATGGGCCGATGATAATGTTATATCAAAAATTAATATATTTATAGAATATTTTAAGACTTAGTAATATTTTTTATATTGCTCTAACCTAATGTAAACTCAATAAATTAAGAAATAAACATGCATTTATTTAGGTTTATAGAAAATGTTTATTTATATCAGAAATAATTAAAAATAATATGTATTTAATTTGAATAACGACAATACTTTTCGATAAAAAATTCACAAAAAAAATCTACTAGACGACCGGGAAGTTCCCCGATTTCACCCACTTACTACGCATAGAGAACGTTTTTTTTTTAATGGGTTCGGTTTTATCCTAATCAAGCCGCTGGAGCTAAGACAGGGTCTACAGAAGGTGCCTATTCACCCTTGCTTAGAAGGTGGACGGGTCATAAGGACTCGGAAATAGAGACACAGGGAAGGAATTCCATTCCTTTGCTGTGCGCAATATAAAACATGTTGTGTAGCGCTTGGTGCGGCATTAAGAAATATCGACCAAGTATAAGGGTGGTAGACCATTGCGTCTGGATGTCCGATGGAAGAAGGGAATATGGCGGTATGAGGCCCTCCTTCCATCCGACATCCAGACGCACCGAGAACGAACTTTAAGTATTGGCAACAATTTTTTTTCCTAGATTATTATTCATCTCTTTACACGTATACTATTTTACCAGTTCTATATTACGCTCGCTAAGGTCGGTCGCGGGATGGTTGACCAAAAATAACTATCTTGAGCTACTCTGTTACTTTTGAAGGCACGTTACAAAGCCACATTGAAACATGACTGATGAAACTAGTTTCCAAGCATTGGCTATGTAATTATTATTATTATAACACAAAATAAAACCGACTTTAATAAGATGCTACATTGCACTGTAGGTAGTTTTAGTTTTTAACTCTTATTTTTTGAGGCTAATGTTTTTTAAAGTCGGTTCTTCATTTTTTGCTAATAAAATATATGTACTGACGAATTGATAGCCTTCTTTATTAAATAGCGTATCTTTTAAGTATTCTCTTTAAATGGTAAAAAATATAAGCGCAAATTAATAACCTCTTTCATATTTTTATTAAGTGTGAAAGGAAAATATTCTATGTCAGGAAATATTATACAGGATGCATTCTGAATTTCACGCGAACGAAGTTGCGGGTACAGCTAGTTATAAATATGCTGCCGTGCCAGGGAGTAGTAAAAAACCCTCATAGATTGATAAAGTACAGTTAGTTTTCTTACCTGTCATTCGTGTGCAATTAAGTGACAGAGAGAATGCTATACCAGCTCGTTTCAGTGGACAGACTATAAGCTATAAGTATGTTCCGATATTTTTCTCGTATAACATCAATGTGTCGATCTTTTCGAGAACTGTTTTTCCTCTAAACATTGATGTTTAGAGGAAAAACATCGATCGATGAATATCGGTCATCCCTAGGCAAACGTCGTAGCCTGCGCCCGCGACAATATCAGGACGGAGCCGTCGGCAGCTTGTACAAAATATTTTACGAGCCACTCCGCATACCATTAAACATTTATTATCACAAAATCATAAAAGTAAATAAAGCTAATTCCTCAACTCATATTTGACGTTTGTGAGATACAATTTTGAGCTCTATTATTTTAACAATAAGGGCCACTTGTAAAAGTTGTAGCTGACATCAACAATGGGATTCCTCCGTTCGCGGTCCATTGTTATATTGTCCCATATGTCCCACCCGGCTGCTTCGATGTTATTAAAAATTCCGTTGTCAACGTAGGGTAGCTGTATTTTTCCGTCACTACGTCCTTGTAACTTATGAAAGCAAGAAATAATAATAATACGCACATTTTTTAATATTCATACTTATATTTTGTTTCAAACATGTCCTGAACTTGGGTTCCTTGTAAAGGTTTACTCCTTGAATATTTTTATATAGTACCTACTTGTATTGCTTATTTAGAATGTCATTTGCATTACTTACTTCATGGATAATACTTCTGCTACTTCTGACATTATTCAAGAATAACAAATAATTTTGGCATCCATAGAACTCACTGATATTGAAGAATAAAAAACCTGAAATTAAGTGGACACAGATGAAAGAATGTGTCGTACGATGGTCGTGCCGTGCATACAGTGGGAACATTACGAGTTGATAGTTTCTATCAATGTTATAGGAAATTATCAGATGCACTGATCATGTCAGTAAAGTAGTAGATGGAAATGAAAGAGACTAAAGAATAATATCGAATAAAGTTAGCCAAACTCGTACTTACTAGGGATATGGGCATGCAAACTTCATTCGAGATGGCACAGACTGTGCTCTATTTTTGATTCATTCGTTGCGCGTCGAGCGCTTCGTTTCTACTGATTATCGTTCGACATACGAATTTCCGTATTTTTTAATCGCTCGACCGCAACGAGTGCCCTCACACACTCGTTGCAGTCGAGCGAAACGAGCGTGCGACGCGTGACTTAAGTCGCATGCGTGTGACTTAAGTCATACGAGCGATTTAAAAATAGAGCTCGATCGTATGTTTTCACACTACAAGCAGTCCGACACATCGCGTTTCAATTTAATTAATGTTGAGAGAGAGAAGCCCGTCGTTTGTAGGCATAAATGTACATTGTACATTGTGTTCGACACAATGTACATTGTTAAGAATAAATAAACAAAACATACACTTTCCTATCAAACGAATTTACAAAACCCACATACAGTTGCTGATCCACAATGCAGGAAGAGAACCTGAAGAGATTGGATGGAGAAAAATCTTTATATGTCCGTTGGAACAGACAGAAGTTTCAAAACAAAATACTCGTTAAAGCGGAAACATTATTTTACAAAAGATTAGATACAATCCAGTTTTTCTATTAAAGTCGTTTCAAGAAAAAATAAGGCATTTTTTGTTGTTTCGAAAGTCCAATAAACGTTTGCAAGATTTCATCGTATTAAAACAAGTTACAGGCTAAAACTCTTCAGAGCGTCCCTGTGCTCAAGGTTACATGACGACAGCTATCTTTTTCTCGACGAAAAATAAAAGAATTTCATCTGACTTTGAAAACAATATGAAGCGGCTTGCTGTAAAGGTATATTCCCATGTCGCACGACTGTGGCAATCTTTTGAATAACGGGAAAAAATATTTGTTACTCTCAAGAGCAAAAATATCTTATCAGCAACATACTTTGACGACCTGTTTGGCGCAGGGGTACTAAGCCCGCCTTCTGCGCCAGAGGTCCCGGGTTCGATCCCCGGACAAGACAAATATTTGTGTGCATGAACATGTCTATCTGTTTTGGTCTGGGTGTTTAATAAATGTATATTAAGTATGTATTTACAAACAAAGTATAATAGCACAAGTTCTTCATGAAACATAAATAATTGGTGTGATTGTGTGCAAATATTTATTTATTTATCTTTACTAAACATATAGACCCTTTAAACTTTTACGCGGCCAAACATTCAAAGCTAGTATTCAATCTGCCCTATTCACTTACTACATTTTTCTGCTAGATTATAGGAGTGAATACAAATAATAAATTAATTATTTAACACTTTTGTGAACACAAAAACCACGTGGCGCGTTCATAAAATGACAGTAGAAAATTCCATACAAAATTTTCCTCCGCCTATTGAACCTTAGTGAAATAATTTCAACATTTCAATGTTAAAATCTTTCGCTACAGCCTATTGACGTCACAACATTTTACATTCCACCACTTCTTAAACTGTAAGTATTCGCACAAGACACGCCTTGATGAAGCCATGAGTCTGTAGAAATAATCTACTGAGCTAAAAACTGGATATTGGCGAAATTCAAAAGGGCACCGCCACTGCACAAAAAGAAGAAGAAGTATTGACGTAGTGTCCACGAATTGTTAATGTACAGTCGGGGACATTCCCGGTTGACCAGTATAGAGTTTTTTGGGAAACGTTTTCTCGTAAAATCCTAAGGGTAAAGAAACAATTTATTATTCAAATGAAATACCTGTTAATGTTCTATTATTTGTAATATAAACGTTTTCTATATATCTATTACTTTTTTAAATAAAGCTCCCTAAAAAAACTCTACTGGTCAACCGGAAATGTCCCCGACTGTACATCTTCATTTTTGTGACCTTAGGCGTCGGTCGTCGCGATACGTGTGCCGTCACCTTTACAAAATGGCTGTTGTCAAAGGCAAGTTTTAAAAAATCCGCTGTTAGATAACGGTCCGGAGTTGTGGAAAGTTGTGACATTCTCCATTGGAAAACTTTAATTTGTTCTCAGTCGTGACGCAAATTAAACTTGCGGCATGTTCCATTTGATTACTGAGATGTTTTGTTATTTTTATTGAATCATTTTCTTTGTATCAAGAAGAGTGATTACTGTAACACCGAGGATAGTTATTGGATAACATTTGACATATCCATAGCTTTACCACGGAAAAGATAATAGTAAATTCTGTTACTAGACTATCCGCCTGCAGTTCCCGTTCCCGTGGGAATAGCGGGATATAAAAAGTATCCCAAGTTTAAATTCAGTTTTGTTTTTATCCCTGATTCTATTCCACACAAGTATTCATAATTATGATAATGTTTATCGTATTGTAAACTCTACATTTGATGCGAGGTCGTCAAAGTAAGTCAAAACATTAGAATTAAAGAAAGAAAGAAGAACGCCTTCTCAGGTGTACTCCCTCCATTTAAATCCCAAAGTGATATTATTTCCCCTGCTCCAATATTTTAACAGATCAAGGTACCAATGCACAGTTTTTTTCTAAAATATTATATTAGTTGGTTCGGGCAGAGAACGATAAAAAAGCCTCTCAATACCGATTCAGTCGGCGTATAAATACGCCCGGTGGCGGTTCAATGTGACTCCGACCACATTTACACCGCAATGAAAAAAAAACTATGAGCTATGGTCTATTAAAAGACTGATTTTGCAAAAAAAAACATAGGTACAATGAAGTTAATCATATTACTTAGAGTACCTACCTTGTTTTTTATAGGATCTTGTAAAAAGCTTGTATCACATTAAGGTTATGTTAACCCCATCATAATCTTTTTTAACTACGTGAACCATAAGTTGCTCTATTAGAAGCTTCACTATCTAATGCGAAACCATAAAGATTTCCGGCAACTGTTCTCTTTCTAAAACAATATTTTCTTTTTAACGTGAAGATAGCTAAAATTTCCTATTTTCTTAAAGTTTAGTAGCCGAGAGTTACTTACAGGAAAAATACAATTGCACTACTATGTAAAAGAGGACAGACTACCGCGGCCCGTGAATCCAGCCAGCCCAGCCTGTATTACAAGCTACCAACTTTCGATTTCACCCATGCGTACGCGCACAAACCGACTACTTATCTGCTGAATGCAGCGACCCCTGCGAGCCTACTGTGTTTTTCTCTATTTAGGGTTCCGGATTCAATTCAAAATTCATTTTGTCAGCTATGTTTATGTGTTATCTTTTCAGAAAATGCTGCTGATATATTTAATTGCAGCTTCGATGTGTTAACTTAATGTAGGTATGTACCAATAGCAATGAAAAAATGCTTTTGATTTTAACTTCGAGACTGATAACAAAATGTGACCATACTTTTGTCCGAGGGATTCTCGTTGAAAATGGAGTAAAGTGAAAGTTTAGGTTCACGCAAGAAAAAAATTTATTCCTAAATTTGGCAAGAGAAAGTAAATTTGAGAACATCAACACTGAATTGTAATTCTGATTAGCTTTCCTTTTGTATAAAGCAGATCTACTATATGTCTACTCTATACAAAGTAAAACTTTGCCAGATATTTTATAGATAAAGGTAAAAAAAACTTCAATAAAAATAAAACAGTTAATTTATACATGCGATCTTCCAAAGGTATTTATTGGATTGGAATAAAAGTACAGATCCTTTAAGCATTGTCACCAGCTCAAACTTCACGTACTTGTTGACAATAACAAGTTTCTAAACGAACATTCGATATTCAGTATTTATATTGACCCCCTATAAAGGGGTGTACACAACGATTTAGTTTGAAATGATTTTCTCTTTTCTCGTCTCCCCTGTTATTGTGTCGATGCATGTGCAGGGATTATTATGAAAAATTGTTCAGTATTTGTACCCGAAAGTCACCCCTAAATGTCGTTTAGATTAAATGACTAATGGTATATAGAAATTGTTAAAAAATAATGCGTTTTATTATGACACACGTGTCACTTTCGTCTTGTTTACTCATCCATGATTTATTTTCTGTTATAAGTAACTACCTTTATTTGGCATTATGATTTCAATGCATGGAGGTCTTAACATAGCTTTTCATTAATTTTAGCGTACAGTCAAAAGCACATCAAACTTTAAACTAGTACTACGAAACCACCGCCATTGTAAACGACATAATGCCCGATTTACACGGGTCAATTACAGTCGCGAGTGAGTGACAAGCGCCTGGACAGTGAAACAAAACACAGCCGCGCCCGATTTTAAATGTATCCACTTGCAAGGCAGCTTGTAGTAGGGAAGCCCACGATGCTAAATGGGGATTTACTCGAGCGTCATAGAGACCTATTCGGTTGCAAAGCTTAGACGATAAGAAGAAAAAAAAATTATATAATGTATACCTTTTCATCGGTGGGGGGAGCGGCTATAGACTTTCAAATATGTAAAAAAAAAACTGTTGCATGGACATACTCGAGCGCGTCAGATATTGATAGCATCAATGTCCTACGTATTTTTTAATAATGTACGTATGTTAATCTGATCGTTTGCATGATGCGGGTGGTCGTACGTAAAGGTTGAAAATGAAAAAAAAAATATTCGGGCGCGTCAGATTTTCTAAGGGGGTGTTAAGTGAACCTAAAAAAAGCTCTCATTCAATAATCTGACGATTTCTATGTGACGCAAACTCGCGGCCATTATTGTAATGTGCAAAGAAAATCGCCATTTTGAAATACTCAAGCGCGTCAGATTAAAATATATATGGTTCATTTTTATGTCCTAGACGTGCTGTCTCATAATCTGACGATTATCTAGAGGGATTCGCCTAAGCTGACAAAAAAGAAAAATATTTTTTAATCATTGAACTTAATTAATTGAAAAGCTCAGGAAATAGCATGCAAATAAAAGAGTGATACCTGATTCTGGAGTATCCACAAGAATATCAGTGTAAAAATATTGTATGGAATATTTTATAGAAATTATAAGTAAAACGTATTGAATAATTAAAACACTTAATTATTACGAGATTTAAACTAAATATATCACGAAAAGAAATAACTATGATTAAAAGAAATTAAAGTAAAATGCAAAACGATTAGATTTAAAACACACACTCACCCTAGTACGGGGATCGCGAATGCACAAAACAGAGTAAAAACAGAATGACTTTAAGGCAGTAGTATGAAGAAAAAGAGGCAGATTTCGCTGGAGTTGCGAAATATATACTTAATTCTTTCTAGAAGGTTCTTTAGTCAAAAATTAAAGTGGGAGATGATTCTCCAATTCTATAGGCGAATAATGTTTAGTCATTAGCATAGACAACATAAGGATTGTAAGTCCGATCGACACACGGTGTTTTGTCTATGGCCAAAGAATTAAGGAATATTAAAGTATGCAAAAACATAATAGATATACATAGAAAAATATGTAGATTTTTTCTATATATGACTACATCTTCATACGCTTTCTGCAATTGATCACCTGCAAACCAGATCATTTTGAACTTTTCGTCGAAAACTTTATCGACGAATTTTGTTACTTCGGCTTGTGGAAATCGTCAGATTAGATATTTTTCGTTATTCTTGAATTATTTCCTTCATAATAAAAAAAATAGCAACGCTCGAGAATGTCGAGATGACGTTTTTTTTACAACATTGTAGCCCTCCCCTTTCTTTACGTCACTCTCAAATTGTCAGATTAGTGGAATATACACTTTTTAGCATGTAATTAACTCATCCTACCTTAATCTGACGCGCTCGAGAATGTCTGATGATCATTTTTTTTTACTAATCTGATCCTTTATCCTCGACGGCCGGCCTTAGATATGTGGCTCATATTTGGTAAAGGTACCTGTATATTAATCTACCGCGCTTTAGTAAATACCATAATCCCCGCTTGGGCTCCTCTACTATTGCAAGCCTATCGCCACTGTCCAATCGTTTATACTACTGTACTTACATACTGTAGTTACCAAATTCGCTGAAAACTTGACCCGTGTAAATCGGGCATAAGAACGCTATCTATCAAGGTAAATAAAATAATACCTGTTGACGACCTGTTTGGCGCAGGGGTACTAACCCCACCTTCTGCGCCAGAGGTCCCGGGTTCGATCCCCGGACAAGACAAATATTTGTGTGCATGAACATGTCTATTTGTCTTGGTCTGAATGTTTAATATGTATATTATGTATGTATTTACAAAAAAAAATGTATATAAATATGTTTATCCGTTATCTAGTATCCATAACACAAGTTCTTCATGATACTTAACGTGGGCTAGATAATTGGTGTGATTGTATGGAAATATTTATTATTATTATTATTATTATTATCAATAATAATATAATAATATTTCATACACTCACACCAATTAACCTAGCCCCAAAGTAAGCACTGTACGGTTGGTGTTGTGGGATACTAGGGTAACGGATATAAATACATATAATTATGCATATATAAATATTTATGTGTAGAAATAAATATTAACGTCCATGACATTGTATTTATCATACAAACATTTGCCTCTACCGGGATTCGAACTCGAGACCTCAGAGTAGGCGACACCTTAAAACCGGTGTACGTAACACGGAGGTCGTCAAATATATAAAGCTGTCGTATATACAATAAAATTTTAACCACAAACATCATAAAAGATAAATAAATGATATAAATAATAAATAAATAAAATTTATTAATCCAATGCCATAGTTTACAATGTAAAGGTGATATAACAGAACTTACAGCTATTTGGCAACATCAGTGGACCTGTGTAGGTAGATCCCCTGCCTTTCATGCTAGGAAAACTGTGATATGAAAGTCAGTAGTTCGGCTCATATAGCATCAAACATTACAAATTTATTAAGTGTGGATTGGACCAGGAACAACAACTACGTTACATAATATGAAGGCGATTAAATAATAAAGGAAAACAAAGAAAAACAAAATTATATATAAATATTAATTAGTTTAAAAATAGAGTGTGTGTATGTGTGTTGTGTGTGTGCGCTTGTGTGTGTGTGTGTATTTTTGTGAGTAGTGTGTGTGGGTGGGTGTGTGTATAATATGTTCTAAATAGCAATAGACTATTAAGTAAATGTGTATGTTTATGTCTCATAAATTAAGTTAAGAGATTAGTTTACAGAGCTTTAGTATCAGTATAATCAAGATCATGTTAATACAATCTTATTTTTTTCTTTAGGTTATAAATGTTTAATTTATTTATGTTCATTATTTTCTCAAGCTTAAGTATATATAGTATATATATCAGGCTTAAGGAGAACATCTGTCTTGTTGCGAAAAAGGTTTTGGTGGTTGCAACCAGACAAGGAGGTTTCTGGCGTCGTCTTGCCTCTACATAAGGGTTTAAGGGTACAGTCAGTCGCAAAGTGGAGCGGAGGACACGGAGTTGTCTAACCGTAAGCACATTACTATCCCTATACAGTTTTGTGGTAGGGTATCTCCAAGGCCTCCTGTGCATAACTTTTAACACTTCTGTCTGTGCGGGCTCAATTTTAATGTAGTTAGTCTTGGAGGCACCCCTCCACGCTGGGTTGCAGTGGGCTAAAATTAATTCGCAAAGTGCGGAGTACACGGTTCGAAGAATGTTAATATCCGCTGAATTGGGGAAAGTTATAAAGAGTAAGATTAACTTGCGTATGCGGTTTGCTACAGATTCTACCTGATTAGGCAACTATCTATTTGGATACCCAGATACCTAACAATATTAGTATTTTCCAGTATGGGACAGTCATAGTTTCAGACCAATTGCCAGAAACAATGAGAACCGTGTCATCAGCATAAGCGAGAGTTAATTAAATGCAGATCACAGAGCTGGCTAACATATGCCAAGAATAACGTAGGCCCCAAAATGCTGCCCTGAGGAACGCTAGATTCCACAGTTTACTGTCGGCTGACAAGTGTTCCTATATGAGTACATTGCGTTCGTCCAGATAAAGAATCAGAAAAAATGTCCAGGGCACTCCCCCTAACACCCATTGCTTCCGACGCTTATTCAACAGTATTGAGACAGAGACTGTGTCGAACGCTTTGGAAAGGTCTATAAAGATACCTAGATTCCTACTAATGAGACAACTGCAACATGCCCCCCCCCCCCCCCCCCTCTGGATATACGCTCAAATATCTTAGACAGGGTTGGCCAGACCGAAATTGGGTGATAGTTTAACACTGCCTCCACGAAAACCTCCCAGTGGACACCGCCAGGTTACACAAGAGAGTAACGATGGGAATCAGTACAGGACTTGATTTGAAAAGTCGGGCAGGTAAACCATCCCATCCCACAGCGCAATAATTTCGTAGGGTCATAACAATATCCTGCGCTTCTTTTTCGTCAATTTCTAGAATATATGGCCATTCTAGAATATATGGCCATGCACAGGGGAGTTCTGTCTGATTGTGGGTAAGTCTTAGAATTAGATTTAATTTTGTTCGCTAAGTCTTTTCCAACGTTAGCGAAGAATTTGTTAACTACATTTCAGATCTTTCGTACTCTCTGTTTGGGTGTTTTAATAGATTATTGCAGAAGTTTCTGTAACCTTTATAAGTTTTTTCAATTATTAAGTACATTATTTAGATTAAGTTTGACCTTACTGTGCAAGGATCTCTATTTCTTATGCATCTTAGCATTCCTGTGGTAGATAATAATTTCAAACAAAAACGAGGAAGCGTAAAGAAGG
Organism: Chrysoteuchia culmella; assembly: GCA_910589605.1. NCBI lineage: Eukaryota > Metazoa > Arthropoda > Insecta > Lepidoptera > Crambidae > Chrysoteuchia > Chrysoteuchia culmella. The sequence goes on from OU342653.1 coordinate 19,892,001, forward strand.
TACAGCAAACAAAATGCAGACTCGTACAAAACAAAGGGAATTCCACTTAAGAGTTTTCATCTAATTTCCCGTGTCCCCTGTCATACATTTCATTACAAACAAATAAAGAGGCTTACAGGATTTCATATTCTTTTCCCCTCCATAATGAGTAGTGTCGCCATGGACTTCGTAAAAATGAGGTTAAAGTCATTTGTTCTTTATGAAAATATCAAGTTCACATAAAGTACATAATTTCGTGATAAAAAAAATTAAATGGCTTTTTGTCCTTTACATCTTATTTATGTAACAGACTTATAATTATTTTTAAGGTCTTCATGTGCGATTCACTGACCATGGTTTGACGCAGAATGTGCATTTAGCAAAATGAGAGCTCGACTCAAAATGTACATTTCGCAGAAGATGCATTTCTCACAAGGAGCACTTCTCATAATATGCAATTCGCAAGATAAGCATCTTTCAAGCCCCCTGATACTCGTTATAAGTTCATAGGGATATATTGGAATTTACACAAAACACAGTGTTCCTAAAGTTTATAATGTAGAAATTTTGCTCAAACGTCGTCGGGGGCAAGAAATAACAACTACCTATAAGATTCATTTGCAGAATATCTAACTTTAATGAAAAGTAAATTTTATAAAATAGTGTTGGAAATGGCAACATCCCCCCACCACTTTTCTATAAAAGCCGGTGCAAGGGAGCGATCGGGCCCTGTTGTTCGCTAGTCGTCGTCGTGTACAGAGCTCTGGTCATGTTATTTTTCCATGTAAAATTGCTGCCCAATTTAATTTTGATTTAGTGTCGAATCAGTTTTGTAAATTCTTTAAAATAAATATCAGTTAGGAATTGTTGTTTGTTTCTTTTTAAAAAAATAATTTCGTGCTAAATTGCTAAAATCAGAAGTGGGATAGGATCAACGTTATCCTATCTCGCTAGCCATTCTGTTCTTGTCTTTTGTGTAAAGGTTGAAAGAAACAACAATGTCTGACCGCTCTAGTCGCGATCGTAGCAAGAAACGTGATAGTAGAAAACACCGTCGCGCTAGAGGTCGTGTTCGTTCTCCTGATGATAGTGTTAGACGTGAAATGAGTGTTATGTTAGCCCGGCTTAAAACGTTAGAAAGTCAAGTGCATAATACATCGCAATTAACCGCACGTCCCGACTCGCCGGCGACGCCAAGGCGCCGCGAGTTGAATAGGCGCGTGATGTCGCCGTCGCCCGGTAGGTTTGTGTCGCCGACGCGTCGGGCAGTCCGTTCAAGGACACCTTCGTCACCGCCGCCGGCGCAGCCTCGGAGTGCCGCACACACCTATCGAGCGGCGGATACTGAGATTGAACAGGTACCTAGTGAAATAATTGCACCGTCTACGGTGACCGACAGGATTGTGGATGCCATTCGTTCAATTGGTACAGTAGCAAGGTCTAGTCAACCTTTTTACATTTCAAATTTTGACCCTAGCTTACACAACATAGAGGATTGGTGTGATGAGGTTGACCGTGCTAAAAATTTAAATAATTGGAATGATTATGAGTGTCTCTCGCGCATCGGTAATTGCCTTAAAGGCGATGCTAGGACTTGGTTGAACGAATGGGTGACAACGGAGCGTGGTTGGAGTAGCTTTAAGAAAGAATTCAAGCCTTTATGCCCAAAAACACCTGATGTGGCAAATATTTTGTTTGAGGTTATGAGTACAAATTCTGATAACTATCCCACATACGCCGACTACGCTCGTCGTTCACTCCTTCGTTTACGTATTGTTCGGGGTCTTGGTGACGAGTTAATTTCGGCAATTGTGATTCGTGGAATAACAGATCCGCAAATTAGGGCGTCAGCCACAAACTCTAAACTTTCGCCTAACGACTTAGTCGAATTCTTTTCGATATATGTAAAACCTAATGCACCGAAGGGCAACGCTGCTCGTGTCGGTTCTCGTTATAATTTGCATTTAAGGAATAAAAGTGTTTTAAGTTGTAATCCAAGGAAACGACATTTTGAAGAAGGAAAGTGTTTTAAATGTGGTCAGTTGGGGCACAAACAGGCAGACTGCAATAAAAGATTTAAAAATAATGAAACGGACGTTCCTTCATCAAGTAAATCCGAGCCTAAACCTGTTTTTGTGCCATCTGACCCGGTTGTGTGCTCCTTTTGTAAGAAATCGGGTCATAAAATAGAAAGCTGCTTTGCTAAACAAAAAAGCGAGACACGCAATAAAAACAATGTGAATTTTTGTTTGGAAAATCAGACTACCCGCAATAATGATGTTGTGGTCGCGGTTATTCAAGGCGTACCAATTGATGTTTTAATTGATAGTGGCTCGTCTATTTCCCTCATTTCGTCTTCTCTGTTGAAACATTTTTGTTGTGCACGCAAACCCGCGTTTCGTGTATTGAAAGGTCTGGGAAGTCAGGAAATCGAGAGTACTTATTTTGTTACGTTGCCTATTGAATTTGATGGTATTACTCTCGAAGTAGATATGTTTGTAGTAGCTCATGAATTTATGAATACACCAGTTATTGTTGGTACGGATGTTCTAAACAGAGATGGAGTTCGTTACGTCCGCACTCGCGATTCTCAGCAACTTTTTAGAGAAACTACGGTACCGGACAGGGTAATGACTGTTCAATCTGATGTGCCTGTTCCTATTAACACACCGCTTGTTGACGGTGAGCTTCAGCGGTTGTTGGCTGTTATAAACGAGTTTTCTCGATACTTCATATCGGGCACTGCAATGTCCACTGTAAATACAGGTACGATGACCATCAGATTGAGGAGTGACGCCCCTGTTAATTACCGACCTTATCGCATGTCTCACGCGGAGACGCTTCGTGTTCGTGATATTATTCGAGACTTGTTAGGAAAGGGAATCATTCAGGAATCGGAATCGAGTTACGCGAGTCCAGTCCTTTTAGTTAAAAAGAAAGATGGGACGGACCGTATGTGTGTGGATTTCCGTAAACTAAACGAGTTGACTATAAAAGACCGATTTCCGCTTCCTCGAATTGATGACCACATAGATCGTTTGGGCCATAACAAATACTTCACCAGTCTCGACATGGCGACAGGATTTCACCAGATTTTACTTGATAAGGAGTCAGTTCCTCTAACTGGCTTCGTTACGCCTGAAGGGCATTTTGAATATCTGAAAATGCCGTATGGGCTCGCGAATGCTCCGGTGGTATACCAGCGAATCATCGCAAAGACACTTAAGGAGTTCATCGAATCTGGTGATATCCTTGTTTACATCGATGATGTGCTTATTATGAGTCGTACTGTAGATAGTGGGTTAGAACTTTTACAGAAGGTCCTTAAAGTACTTACTGAGTCAGGATTTTCTATCAATTTGAAGAAATGTTCTTTTCTCGCTTCCCAAATTGAATATCTGGGTAGGACTATTAGTGAAGGTCAGGTGTGGCCGAGTAGGGAAAAGGTAAAGGCGTTACTTGATGCACCCGAACCAACAAATGTCAAACAAGTCCGTCAGTTCATGGGCTTAGCCAGTTATTTCCGGCGATACATCCCTTCATTCGCTCAAAAGACAGCCTGTATAGCAGCTTTGACTCGAAAAGGGGTTGAGTTTAACTGGGGACCAGAACAGCAGGCTGCCCGTAACGAAATTGTCGATTCCCTTACCAAGGAGCCAGTGCTTGCAATTTACGACCCCTCTATACCTATCGAGGTGCATACGGATGCAAGCTCTATTGGGTACGGGGCAGTCTTGTTACAAATTCACGATAAGGGTTTCAAGCGAGTTGTCGCTTATTATAGTAAGCTCACGCAAGGTGCAGAAAATAAGTACCACTCTTATGAGCTTGAAACGCTCGCTGTAGTTAGAGCCTTACAGCATTTTAGGCATTACCTAGTGGGTATACGTTTCACAGTAGTTACAGACTGTAATGCGTTGAAGCTTACTCAGCATAAAAAAGATCTACTCCCTAGAGTGGCCCGCTGGTGGGTATATCTTCAAGATTTTGATTTCGGTTTAGACTATCGCAAAGGTTCACTCATGTCCCATGCCGACTACTTAAGTCGAAACCCAGTTAACGTTTGCACTGTCCAAAAACCGCTTAATTGCTCAGGCTTCCGATGAAGAGACTCAGTCGCTTATACAAAAGTTAAGAAATGGTCAATTAGACGCCAACCGTTACATTGTTAAAAATGATCTTTTATATGTGAAAGTTGCACCTACCGGTGAGCCGTCTCGTTTATTGTGCTACATCCCTAAAGGACATAGACTTAGTCTATTGCGCGTGTTCCACGATGAACATGACCATTTGGGTGTTGATAAAACCTATGAATTGGTCACAAAACATTTTTGGTTTCCGGGTGTACGGAATTTCGTGCAAAAATATGTTACACACTGCTTAACTTATCTCTCTCACAAGAAAATACCCCGTGCTCCACTACAACCTATCCATTCGTGGGAGAAACCAGATCTGCCTTTTGAAACGATCCACATGGATGTCCTGGGACCACTCCCAGAAGTCGATGGCTATCGGTACGTTCTTATAGTTGTGGATGCTTTTTCTAAGTTTTGCCTTCTTTACCCGATGTACCGTCAAGAGACTACCGAATTAAAACAAAATATGACTAACGTCATCTCTCTATTTGGTTCCCCTAAATTAATCGTTGCCGACAGAGGACGTATGTTCCAAAGCGCCGACTTTCTTAATTGGGTAAAAGATATGGGCTGTAGTACACATTTCATCACGCCGGAGATGCACCAGTCCAATGGACAGGTCGAGCGCTACTGCCGGACCGTTTTAAATATGATTCGCATCGAAGCAAATCATCGACAACAGCGTTGGCCTAGTATCATGTGGAAGCTTCAGTTGGTACTTAATATCACCAAGCATAGGACGACGCAGTGTTCAGCCCTGAACCTGCTGATTGGGATCGACGCGGCTACACCTCTTATTCGCAATCTGGCGCGAGACGTAGCGCTGGAAGGCTCCAGCCCAAACCGCGAGGCCCTTCGCGAGATGAGCAGACAACGAGCGTCTGAACGACTTAGACGAAACCAGCAGGATCAGGACAGCTACGTGAATCAAGGCAGAAAGGCACCGCGAGCCTTCGATATTAATTCTTTTGTGTTTGTTAAGAAGCAGGCGCAGTCGACTGGGAAACTGGACTCCGGTATGCGGGGCCCGTACCGCGTGTCCAAGGTCCTACCGCATGGGCGATACGAGTTGCAACTCCTGGCTGGCTCTTATGGGAAGTCAACACAAGCAGCGGCGGAGTACATGGTTCCATGGCGTGGAGAGTGGACTCCTGAAGTGTGTGCTGCTTACTTTGATGGTGAGTTGCGTGTATACCTGTGGATAAGTCGCGATTATCTTCAGGTGTACGCGTGTGCAATTGTTGGGATAAGCTAACGTCGTGCCTCTATACCAACAATTGTGGTTTGTCATGCTAACGTCGTGCCTCTGACCTGTTTGGTTAAGTTATGCTAACGTAGTGCCTATGACTTACCGTTGTCCTAGAAATAGCTAACGTCGTGCTTCCTTTCTAGTGGTGCAATTGTTGGAATAAGCTAACGTCGTGCCTCTATACCAACAATTGTGGTTTGTCATGCTAACGTCGTGCCTCTGACCTGTTTGGTTAAGTTATGCTAACGTAGTGCCTATGACTTACCGTTGTCCTAGAAATAGCTAACGTCGTGCTTCCTTTCTAGTGGTGCAATTGTTGGAATAAGCTAACGTCGTGCCTCTATACCAACAATTGCAAGCGACCGTTTGGATTGAGTTACGCTAACGTCGTGCCTATGTCTCAATCCTGATTTTTCTTTTGCAACTTTCTGTGTCCTATTTTGTATGACGTAATGGCCGTTGCGTTATATTTGTGGGATTCCGAGAGTTGTTAATTCAAAGTGACATTACCTACACTTATGTTTAATTAATGTTATTGTTGTTATTGTTTTTGTTATAAAGATGCAGACACAGACAGCGAGGAGTCCCTCTCAGTGGCCGATCGACCACAAGATGTACACGAAGATATCGTGACACCGACGGTTGAAGAGCCACAAACCAGCACATCCCGAGCTACCGTGCGTGCTGAACCTGGACTCTCCATGCCGCTGCTTGAATAAAACGAATTGCTAAAATAAGAAGAGCCCGAGGACGGACTCTCATCAGGAAAGGCCGTGTTGGAAATGGCAACATCCCCCCACCACTTTTCTATAAAAGCCGGTGCAAGGGAGCGATCGGGCCCTGTTGTTCGCTAGTCGTCGTCGTGTACAGAGCTCTGGTCATGTTATTTTTCCATGTAAAATTGCTGCCCAATTTAATTTTGATTTAGTGTCGAATCAGTTTTGTAAATTCTTTAAAATAAATATCAGTTAGGAATTGTTGTTTGTTTCTTTTTAAAAAAATAATTTCGTGCTAAATTGCTAAAAATAGAGTCACCGAGCAAATATTACTTTAGCAATTTGAAATTTTATTTCACTATTACATGTAATGTATCCACTAAAAATGTAAAAAGTGTTGGACACCTAATACAGCAAAAAATATCTCGCGTGACTGACTGCATCTTTTCGCAGGTAAGTACTTAAAGAACAACCCAACAAGGAAAAAACCAAAATATAATTTCCTTTTGTACAACAATGCAGCCCCTAATTCTTTGCTTAGCGTTTTAATGCGAATTAAGCTCAGAAAGTTTACCACGTATTATTAAAATATTCTTTTGAGAGCACGCTCTTTGCGGTTTTTTCTGGCGTTGTTTACATGAATATGCCCAAAAGGCCATAAAGTAAAGTAACTTGCAGTACAACCATATTTGACTCGGATCTTAGGCTCCGTACTCACATACGGTACAATCACAGAGCATTATGCTCGGGACTCACACACGGTTTTACTCGATCGAGCCAACGATTTAACTCCATCGAGCCTCTTCGTCAAGACAATCAAGACACGGGCGCACATCGGGTTGTGGGTTTTACTCGTTTTAGGAGTAAAACTATCACAGTAATACAGTATTGGGAGGAGCATAACTCAAGTCTAATCTTTCTCTACACGTAACTTCAACTCAATGCGTTCGATACGAATTATTGGATTAACGTGTCAGAAAAATCGACTCTAATATATAGGTATACGCAAACCTACTCAATAGTACAGAATATTAAATTGTATTAAAAGGCTGTAATAAAGAACTGATTTATTTATTTTATTTCGGAAGTCCAACAGCTTAAAATATTACAATAGATTTTAACACAAAAATTTAGAGCCAATTAGTCTTCACCAATAGATTCATCAATTATGATCGATCTAGACAAATGCACAATCATGTTCAATATCAATTTGTAATTTTTAAGCTTCCATCAATGGCATACAGAAATAGTTCTTACATTTATTAGTATTGGCATAGCATTGGATGGATCGGAAAATGACTAAACTGAAACCCAAACTAAATATCATTTATTGAGTCTAGGCTGATACAAGCCTTTGTGAATGTCAAAGAAGCTACGCCATCGTTTCACCAACCCTACAGCGGGAGACCTTGTAACGAGAAGATCCGGCAAGAGACTATGATCGATTTTTGTAGTTTAGCTTTGCTCTTATTTCAAAGGTAAAGGAAAGAAGGAAAGGCTGTTAATATTCAATAAATCAGAAATGATTTAAAAACATTCTCTTTGATATTTCTAATTGACCCATTTTAGAAGTGAAGACTTGGCTCCTGTCAGCCTTTTAAATGTTGAGAGGCCTAAGGCAATTTATTGAATTAGAATTCCATAAGTTTCAAGAGCACAAAATCATTTAAACTTCACAAACAAGATCGTTATATAAACGACAAAGTGAACGACAACGACATCCAATTCTAAGTTTATTCAATCAAAGGTTTATGAAGAAACTTTAAAGGCACAGAGAGGGCAATTTTCCTAATTTGATTAAGCACCAAGATTGTATTTATCACAAGTTAGTTTCCCGCCAAAGAGAAGCACAAAGATGTCTACTAGCGAAATTAAAATGAAGTTATAAACTTTGATTATTTTGTGATTCCAATCGTGAAAAATCCCTTGAGGGCAAAAACTTCGTTTACTGATAAATTTTCGAGCACCGAACAGCAACGGATATAGTTATTGTGGTAATCTTCTTTTGTTATTTACAAAATTTTATTTCTATGATGTTTGGTCGGTCGTCCATTAGTATAGGGAGGGTTAGGACTCCCAAAAGGGGTTGTGACATAATGATCGGGTTACCAGTCTCCAAATTTTCAGAAGACGCTGATGCACGTCTCCTTAAGCCAGATGTAACGAACTTAAAATATTGCATTTGAATTTAATGATTTTTGTATGCGGCTTAATAAATATTAAATGACATGGGAAAAAAATATGAATATATATTTTCCTAGTGGAAATTCGCAAAGTTTGTGTTGTTTATTACTCAACGCTAGTAAAATCTAATATACCTACCCACATTTTCTTCAAATATTATATAAATTGTGGGTTGTTTTGTTCGTATGCGTTGTTTTAAAACGATCAACGGTAGTAAAAAGTTACTAATTTCACACCAAATCCAAAAATGTTTATATTTATTTATGTTTATAGAAAATAAATTATGTACTTTAATTCTGACCAAGCAAGTGATAGTTCCCTTACCACATAATCAATATACCTAATCTTATTATAAATTTTAAAAAGAAAAATATCGGAAAAATCAGTACTGTAACAGTCTCGGTAGCTCAGTGGTTAGAGCATTGGACCGGATTTCCAAAGGTTCAAGTCCCACCTGAGAATTCACTTGTGCCCGAGTTGATTTTTTCCAATATTTTTATATTTAAAATTTATCATAAGTATAAAAATACATTGAAATATGCAAAATTAAAAAAATCATAAACCTAAACTCGTCGTTTATTTATGATATCGCATACCTCAGCAATCGCATAAATCACATTACAATAAGTGCAAATAAAAACGTCACGATTCCTTTCACTTACTCAAACACGGCTCTACAATATAGTATCCCCAAAGTAACTAGAGAATATTTTCCGCATTTATCAAAATACAGCGATGAGGGGGAAATAAAGGTACAGTCGTGTCTGTATACGGAAATCCCTAAAGCTGTGCGGGGAATATCGCATAAGCTGCAGGAGGCATCCAGGGAATCGTAGGAACACTACCCTACTACGGTCCCTGAATAAAAAAAAGTCTTTCTAATGATCCTTTATCAGACTTCTCAGTCGAAGTGTTGCCGTAAATTTTTATCTGTCAATCAAAAGAACCGTTGCTACTAAGCAAATGTGTGGCTTGCTAGACATGAAAAAAATGGTTCACACGATAGGTTAATTGGGAATTTATTAAATATAATTATTAATTTAAATAATTCATTTAATACTAATATAATCATCTAATGGTTTTATACACCACCTGCATCTGTAGCACGTATTAAATATCAAGTATTCTCAAATTGATGCATTAATGCCCGGAGGGAGCTAATGTTATATGGCACTTCCCTTGGGTAATTATGATGACATTTAAATTTAAAATAAAATGTCAAAAAAAGCTATTGAAAAGAGTTTCGAGAAAAAAAACAAGGCTGTTCAAGGCATAGCTTCTTGGTCCAAGGACGTTTTAACTATAAAATTTACACATTAAAGAGACTTTACCAACTATTAAGTATTCTGTGACTCCTATTAAAAATAATGAACAAATAACTTGGCTGTATGTCTCACTCGGGGTCTCTTGCACAAAGAAAATTATAATGTATCTTAAACTTTTTCTTATATTCATCGCTCGCATCGATAAGTGATGCGATGCTGATGCGATGCGTGCGATCGATATCGAACTGAAATCGGCTCATAAATAGTTAAGATAAAAATTGCATTCCATTCGGTGACTCGCGCTTTTCGTTGGCTTTTTGTAATTCATCAAAACCGACCCGGACACCCGGTGTCCAGAGAACAATGAAATATCTATTGTGTCTCATAATCCGGAACCTTAAAGGTTAATAATATTGGCTCCCAAACCGTCAACCCTGGATCTTTAACTCGACCCAAATACTTATTTCGTACCCGAATAGTAGAAATAAATGTCAGTAGTTATATCCTTCTAAGCTTCGTCATATCGTGAGTCCCTGATATTCCGGCGCAGTTGCATGCGCCATGATCGCGGAGTAACTCGACAGCTAATACAAACATGCTTAAATCCATTTCCTTATAATTATACTGTTAAACCATAAAAGTTTTAAGTGTTATTACCAATGAATGTTCTAGTGCTTATTAAGACCTTGGTACCAATAGTAGGGGACACGTCAGAACCAGCTGAGACCTAATTGTGCGGCTAAAAGAGCCTCCGGAACAGCAAAGTCCTGACGTAAACACCCTCTATACAGATCGACGAACAGAAGACACAATCAAATGGAACTTCACAAAGGAATATTCACGGTACTATTTTAAAAGAAGCAACTTTGCCTGAGGAAAACTATCTGGAGTTAATATAAAAAAACTTTGATGAATTTTAGTAGGTAGTTCTATAGAACATTTCAACGCATTAGTTGGTTTAATACCTCTCCTTGACATAGTATGCGCTGCCTGCCCATGTGTTTCCCCATTCCTACAACCTTAGTCTCTTCATAAGTGCTTGTAACAACCTAGACTAAATAAATTGTATGGACTTTGACTTTGACTTCAAGGCGAGAGTGAATAAACATTTCCTGGGCAAGCATGTAACACCTTACACCACATTATCTTTACTAAGCACGACGGTGGTCAAATGCCTACCCAGTTATTAGTAAAAATAGTACTCTTCATAATCATAACAATCATAATCTTATTTTTGCAGCAAATTCTATTAAAAGGGTTAACAGTTTTTTTATTTACCTCATTCCAAAGTGTACCCCTTTAAATCTTATTTTACAGCACTATAACTTTAAACATGCAAACAACAAAAACATACAGCAAATAACAACAAATTCCGGTTATGTAGAATAAATAAAAAAATAGATTTATTATTCTGAACTTTTAGTATATTGGTACTCAGTTAGTTCAAGAATTTAAATGCCATTCAATGGATATTATTTAAAATTAAAAACCTAATAACTTAATATTATCGAAATAAAGACTTAATTAATAATATACGAGTACTTCATTCAAAAACTTCTGGTTGTATCTACAAATGGCGAACAAATTGAATAAAGTAGTTATTGTAACAGTACGGTCAACAGCATATGTACGGCTTAACATTTGCACTACGAAACAAACTTCGGAATTAAACAGGATTTGCTTAACCTAAATAGTATATCGTATATAATTTGAATGTGAATATCATATAATATCAATTCTATTTTTTCTTCAATCTGCGTGCGGAGAAGTATTTATGTACACAGGAGGAAGTAAAATCTTTTTACTAAAAATATAATGCATGGTATGACCACGAGAAAACAGCGGAATAACGCCGCTATTACGAGCGACGTAAGGGCGCTCTCAAGGTCAAAGTGTAAATCCGTAGCTTCTGGTGACTGTACCAAACCAATATTTTTTTAATAAATAAAATTTATTAAGATAAATGAAAACTTTCTAAGTCATCCACTTTTAACCACACGGAATGGAAATAAAATTAAAGTAGTACATCATATTACTTAAACAATAAAATATACTAGAAAAAAGCAACTTTACAAAGTTTATGATTTTGCATTTTTCAATGCTATTTTTATACTTATGGTAAATTTACCATAAATTAAAATTTACCATAATTTAAAATTTTAAATAGAAAAATATTGGAAAAAATTAACTCGGCCACAAGTGATTTCTCAGACGGGAATCGAACCCGCGACCTTTGGAAATCCGGTCCAATGCTCTAACCGCTGAGCTACCGAGACTTACTCGATTCCCGACTGAGAATTCACTTGTGGCCGAGTTAATTTTTTCCAATATTTTTCTATTTAAAATTTACCATATGAGACAAGTTGCTTTTTTCTAGTATATTTTGTTGTTTAATTATGCTAAAATCCATTTCCTAATAATTATACTGTTAAACCATAAAAGTTTTAAGTGTTATTACTATTACCAATGAATGTTCTAGTGCTTATTAAGACCTTGGTACCAATAGTAGGGGACACGTCAGAACCAGCTGATACCACGTAAAAACAGCATTGTAAAATGCAAAATTAGAAAGTTATAAAAAAAATAAGTATTTATAATCTAGGAACTTCCTGGTGAAGGAGAGATTTTTAGGGAGCATTACTAAAGCGAGATAGCAATGACAAAACGTCGCGGGCGGAGCGAGACCGATTTTGCAGATTATGCGAAAGAAACACGAAATCACTATAACTATAGCGATTAAAAAGAAACCCACACGCTCGGAAAAGGAGGTTTGTCATTCCATTTCTGCGCGGAAAATCGCATTTTGCGGTCTAGCGTGGGGAAGTACTTTTTAATGTAAATCCCAAAAATATGTCGGTTTCACCTGCGTGGTTCTCGTTCCCGTGAGAATATCGGGATAAAAAGTACCCTATGTTTTAATCCAGGCTATCTACTATGTGTGTGCCAAATTTCATTCCAACCCGTTTAGTAGTTTTAGCGTGAAAGAGTAACAAACAAAAATGCAAAGTGACATACTTACGCGTTTATAATATACTAGCGGATCCTAGCGGTTTTACCCGCGTGGTGCCCGTTCCCGTGGAAATATCGGGATAAAATATAGCCTATGTCACTCGGGAGAAATGTAGCTTTCTAATGGTCTAAGAATTTTCTAAATCGGTCCAGTAGTTCCTGAGATTAGCGCGTTCAAACAAACAAACTCTTCAGCTTTATAATATTATTATAGTATATAGATGAAGGATAGGAAGGATTGCCAGATATGTAACATCTCTAACCGCCCTATAGTTTTATAACAAAAAGTGCGTAATTTTTCCGTATAACGTCTTAAATTAATAGGTTAAATATCTGATTAATAGATTAAAACCCAAAAACTAACTCTATGTACCGTAAGGTACTAATATATATTCTGTGCTCTAGGCCCAGTAGGGCGGCGGAAGTTCCTGCATTGTTCTATAATTTAACCGCCTCTATGGTCTAGTGGTACAACCGGTATCAGACCCAAGGGTCCCGGGTTCGATTCCCAGCGGGGGTACATATTGTATTCGGTTTGGTTGGTGGTAGGACTTGTTGTAAGTCCGCCTGGCTAGCTACCACCATCTTTTCTATCTTATCTAAGCCTGACGCCATAACAACAATGTTTTCAGCATTGTTGTGTTCCGGCAGTTTCAGATAAGATAGCCAGTTCCTCAGTGGCTGAGGATTCCGGGAGAGGCTCGCTTCCATCTTCAGCTTTATCAATACTTAACATCAGGTATGATGAAGGATAAGAGTCACACCGTCGTTCTAAAAAAAAATAAACAATTTAGCGCGTGTTTTATTGTTCAATTAAGTATGTCGGCAAATTAAGTGCATGAATATGTAATTGAATCCTCCTCAACTTCGTACTTAGCTAAGTGCTCGATAAAATAGTAGAGTTTATTTCTCCCTAATTGTGCGGTCAAAAGTTTAGGGCGATTGGGACGGAAGTGCGCCCCTTGAATCCCTAATCTGATCGACTATGGTCTGTCTCCACAGGACTGTAATTAGGACCCACAAAGAATGCAAATGTATAAAAAGGTATAAAATAATAAAATATGGCTTGCAAAGTCGATTGTGTCAGCGAACACATGTTCACAGAAAATAACAATAAAAATAATATGTCTAGGAATATTTTAGGGCACTCAAAAAGGATGCCAATGTATGAAAACGCAGAAAATAACAAAGTGTGTGTCAGCTAAATGCTAAAATTAGTTTAAATTAATCTAAGGATGTTGTGATTGAAGAATCATTCTTTGATTCTAATAGAAAACGCTTTCTTAATGTTTGCGTAAATCTTTCCACTTTTATGAACTGTTTACCAACAGAATAAAAATATTATCTCTATTTGGTATCACTTTACTAGCAAAAGGAGACAGATCCTTTCCGTTGGACAGTGCAAAAATTTTAAAATGCATTATTAATTATAAGTGACAAAGAGACTTGTTTAAATGACAAAGAGTTGAGGAAATATAAAATATAATGATCATTTTGTTAATATAAATATGAAGGTTATTAATAATAGCACAAGATGTGTCATCCTCTCTTCTAAATTTGTTATGCCCAACAGGGTTCAAAATTGTGTCTTTTACTTATATACCATCTTTGTAACATTTTGTTTTTTTTTTTTTTTTACGCACACTTACCGTACCGTATAGTACCACATCCAAACGCCGTCTTTCACGACGGGTGAGAGGCCTGGAGTCCCGAAATACAGGATTGTCCTAGTTTGGGCTCCAGTCCATCAAATGTTTTACTGTTACCTAGAATGTTTGATTTGTATACTTAGATAATTGCATGTAACTTTGGTGGAAATAAATTATTTTTTCATTTTTCATTCATTTAACGCAAATAAATTGAAATTGAAATTAAATTGGTAACTTTTACATCGTTTTCAGCTACCTAACATCAATAAAACCAAAACGACAAATTTCTGTTTTATTTTTATTAAATTGATTTAAAATGTCGCATAACTCTGTAACCCTTATTAGGGTCCTGTCAATACAGCCCTTTCATCTCCCTTTAGAGGGCATTTAATGATTCCGTGTGTTTATTTAAAGAAGGGAACATTTCCTAACATTGCTGATTCCAAAGGTAAATCCTTATAAATTGATTAACTGGGAGCTTGCCGCCATCTCATAGCGCAGTATTGTTTCAATCATGCCAATGCCATTTCGTACCACGATCCTCTTAAAATAAGTTTGTTTTCCGACAGAAGTTATGTGCCTTCAAAGTGTGAAGTGTGTCAAGATTGTAACATGTGTGTGTCTACAGCTTCCTCATAAGACATAGAGGAATTCTAAACATGCCATGTTTTAGTGCAAATTAGGAGCAATCAAACGTGTCAGTGATATTTTAGGTGCAACCATAACTTCGTTACTAGGAGTTTTTTTTTGTGTGTTAGCTGGAGAAACGTGTCCCCAGCTGACACATGCCGTTTTAAGGCCAGTGAGGTTAGGGCTTTAGACTATAGTCAGAAATTTAGTGCACAATAGGAGCAATGAGAACCAAAAAAACTAACCGTCACACTCAAATACTGTTGAAACTACGATCATTAAAGTGTGTGTTAGCTGGAGACCCGTGTCTCTGGCTTACACACACCTGTATCTTCGTAATTATTTGAGGTAGGATTATGTTTTATACCTCAAATTTTAGAGTCGAATTGGAGCAGTAAGCTCCAAATTTTTCTAATCTCTAGTTCGAATAGTTTTTAAGCTACGAACCGATAAGCATGTGTAAGCTGGAGACACGTTACACGTTTTGAATCACTGTAACCGTATAAGTTAGAGTCTCGTACTAAGAATCAAATGATACCTTATAATAGGTGCACACGGCATGCAAAATTTCAAATTACTGGGCTTCTTAGTTTCAAAATTATAGGCAAAAAACTGGTTTCCCGCCAAAAAATTCAAAATAAATGTCTTGGACGCAGCTATAGCGCGGTTGCCTTTCCGTGCGCTACACTGTTGCAATCGACTTTGAACCTAACGGCTGGTATTAATTCGAGTCACTTTAGTTTGCGCTTTCGATCGTTTTTATTTCTGTTTTGAGAATTTCAGACCAGGAGCCGTCCGATATATCTACGCTGATTACAAACCATCTATGGTAGTTACTTATTGAACTATCTGATTCTCTTATGAAGTAGTTTTTAAATGTTAGTTTTAGAAAATTCACAACATTTGTTGATATAGGGCATGGATGATGGGCAATTTTCTATGAAACCTGGGCGTTAAACCAACAGAAATGGAACTACTATTTAATACTTAGTACTAGAAAATATTTTCTTGTTTATTAACTATCATAAGCCCCCAGGTTTGCTTGAAAATAACCAGAGCGAAATACACTATTATAAATTCTAAAATAAATAAATTCTTAACTATACTTTTTTCTCTCTTATTAATTCAGTGATCGGAATAGGCTGAGTATATTTACCTATTAGGTACTGTGGAGACCATACATGTCTCCGCCCTACAAGGGGGCCGCAACACCGCCGTTGCTGGCTGGTTTTGTTTTTAATAAAATTAAGCAAGAGAGGCCCGTCGTGCGTAGATATGAAAAGTTGCCTTGTCAAATAAATATTTTAAAATATTGTGAAATAATAATATAATTGATAAATATAAAAACAGTATCGAAGTCCTCCGCTGCTCTTCTATATTTTTTGATATATCTCGGAAACGGTGCATCGTAGCACAAAAATAAGGTATTTTTCGACCCCCTACGTAACCCATAAAACCCCCTTTCAGCATCAAATATCAATAATAATAATAATATCAATAATATCGATCGATTTTGTATAGTCAAGTGACTTGTCAAAATTTTAGAGTGAAATTACATTGGAATCTGCCCCCTAATTGTCTAATTTCAAAATCTATCACAATCCCTTTCAGAGGTATTGTGATTGTGATATTTTCGTCTGTCACATTTGCTTAGACAGTTCAATTTCGTTTATTCCATACCTTTCAAAACGCGTCCCGATCACAATCCCTTTCAAATGTCAAATAGTGATGGCCTGAAGTATGTAAATATCTTTGAAATGACGAGGGCTACGAATCGTACATGATGTACGTTTCATAGCACAAAAATAAGGTATTTTTCGACCCCTTACATAACCCATAAAACCCCCTTTCAGCATCAATTGACATGATAAAAAGTTCAAAAGAACAAGCTCAAAATTTCTTCAGGGGGCTAATTGTCTAATTTTAAAATCTATCGCAATCCCTATCAATTCGTAATTTTAAAGATATTTACATACTTCAGGCCATCACTTTTTGACATTTGAAAGGGATTGTGATCGGGACGCGTTTTGAAAGGTATGGAATAAACGAAATTGAACTGTCTAAGCAAATGTGGCAGACGAAAATAACACAATCACAATACCTCTGAAAGAGATTGTGATAGATTTTGAAATTAGACAATTAGGGGACAGTTTCCATAGTAATTTCACTATAAAATTTGGATAAGTCGCTTGCCCATACAAAATCATTATTATTATTATTATTATTATTATTATTATTGATATTTGATGCTGAAAGGGGGTTTTATGGGTTACGTAGGGGGTCGAAAAATACCTTATTTTTGTGACGACAGTTGTGTGACGACAGTTTTTTTTTATAAAAGTACTAAAATATGAATATGTAACCCCTTTTGCAACACCTGGATTGCGAGTCCCGGATTATTTTATAATAAGTACCATAAAGCTAAAGTCGTTGTTTCCACACTATGTTATCGACTACTTTTGCATTCCCGAATTTTTTGGAATCCTGGGATTAATATAAAAAAAACAAAATGTTTTAAGAAGCTGCTTCCACAATTTTTCAGCCAAAAATTAACTTTATCCGATCACTGGTTATGGTGAATATTAATAAAATTTTAGGAAATTAAAATCACGTGAACCATGAAAACATTCTAATTATTTTTGAGCAGTTGTGTCAAAACGAAATGCAAATATAATTTAAATATTAATAATAAGGTGTTAAGGTTCGCCTAATTAAATTCCCAGTTTTACCGGAAAAAAAATAGTATTAAGGAAGTCTCCGATTTTTGTCTTTGTTCTATGAACTATAGGTTAATCAGCCTATTAATAAGAGAACTAATCACTGAATTAATAAGAGAGAAAAAAGTATAGTTAGATACAGAATTTATAATAGTGTATTTCGCTCTGGTTATTTTCAAGCAAACCGGGGGCTTATGATAGTTAATAAACAAGAAAACATTTTCTAGTACTAAGTACTAAATTGTAGTTCCATTTCTGTTGGTTTAACGCCCAGGTTTCATAGAAAATTGCCCATCATCCATGCCCTATATCAACAAATGTTGTGAATTTTCTAACACTAGCATTTAAAAAGTACTTCATAAGAGAATCAGATAGTTCAATTATAAGTAACTACCATAGATGGTATGTAATCAGCGTAGATATATCGGACGGCTCCTGGTCTAAAATTCTCAAAACAGAAATTAAAACGATCGAAAGCGCAAATTAAAGTGACTCGAATTAATACCAGCCGTTAGGTTCAAAGTCGATTGCAACAGTGTAGCGCACGGAACGGCAACCGCGCTTTAGCTGCGTCCGAGCCATTTATTTTGAATTTTTTGGCGGGAAACCAGTTTTTTGCCTATAATTTTGAAACTAAGAAGCCCAGTAATTTGAAATTTTGCATGCCGTGTGCTCCTATTATAAGGTATCATTTGATTCTTAATACGAGACTCTAACTTATACGGTTACAGTGATTCAAAACGTGTAACGTGTCTCCAGCTTACACATGCTTATCGGTTCGTAGCTTAAAAACTATTCGAGCCAGAGATTAGAAAAATTTGGAGCTTACTGCTCCAATTCGACTCTAAAATTTGAGGTATAAAACATAAACCTACCTCAAATAATTACGAAGATACAGGTGTGTGTAAGCCAGAGACACGGGTCTCCAGCTAACACACACTTTAATGATCGTAGTTTCAACAGTATTTGAGTGTGACGGTTAGTTTTTTTGGTTCTCATTGCTCCTATTGTGCACTAAATTTCTGACTATAGTCTAAAGCCCTAACCTCACTGGTTTGCCTTAAAACGGCATGTGTCAGCTGGGGACACGTTTCTCCAGCTAACACACAAAAAAAACTCCTAGTAACGAAGTTATGGTTGCACCTAAAATATCACTGACACGTTTGATTGCTCCTAATTTGCACTAAAATATGGCATGCTTAGAATTCCTCTATGTCTTATGAGGAAGCTGTAGACACACACATGATTGTAACCTGATGTTTACATGGAACGGAGATAGTTGTCTTTAGAAACTTACATTATACTAATGTATCATTAGTATTTTCATAGACAGCATCATGGCCATATCCACAGACCTATATCGAGATAGACGAAAAGAGCTCTTCAAACTGTATGAGAATCGAGCTTGTCGAATTTTTCGTACCTACGCTGACGTCACGAGCGAGATTTAGTGATGTGGAAATGTTATTGACGAGCTCTTGCAAGAAAGCACTGTACAAAATTTACCATTTTCGTTTCTGAGTGACGCGTGTTTTACCCGACTTCAAAAAAAGGAGGAGGTTCTCAAGTCGACGGTTTTTTTATGTATGTTTAACATAACTTCGCCAGTTGTTAACAGATTTTTACAATTCTTTTTTTATCTGAAAGAAAATGGTTTATGTGTGGTCCCATATAATTTTAACGAAGATCTGGCTAGTAGTTTTTTCATAATCCTGAAAAATATCAATCACGTTTTGGCAAGTAGTCGTTTACCTAGATGACATCATTGTTGTGTATGGGCTGATTTTTTGTGTAAGTAACGGCACATGATGTAACAAAAAAAACTGAAATAAAAACATTTTATAAAAGAAAATCATACCGACTTCAAAAGGTAAAAAATAAAACTTTTGGAGTCAGTGCTAGCTAGCTAAGGTCAAAAAAAATATAGTTAATAGAAGTGCAATGTAAGTAGAATGCCTTGGCTGGCACCGACTCCAAAAGTTTAATTTTTCTTTTTGAAGTCGGTTTGAATGTTTTTTATAAAATGTTTTTTCATGGCAATGGTCTCAAGCGGACTGACTTAGGTCGTAAAACTTTGACCGTGGATCAAACTTTTGGCACGCAACGTAGGTACACTTTCACCGTCTATCTCGATATAGCAAATAGGTATTTCATGTCCATAGATATATTATCTCAATGGACAGGGATAACAAAATTTGTGGGGGTCATGGAACGAATTTGAAGAGAAAACAAAACGCAAACAAAACGTTCTTATGACATGATGGATTCTAAAAGATGGCAGTACAGTAGGCCCCCTGGGATGTCGATGTTTCAATCGATACTTTATCGGCTACTGACAACTTGATCAGGGAAATAATTGGAAGGTCAAATGTTTCCGATGAACGAATCCCAAATATTAATTTAACCCTTGTCGTCGCTTCGAATTCTGTGAAGAAAGCTTTTGGGAAGGAAAGGGACAATTTATTGAATAAATAAATATCGAATAACATCACAAATATTGCTATGATGCCGAAACAAGTAACTTTTAAACAAGTAAGCACAATAATTAAAGCGCTTATGCACTGCGACCGAATCCGTGAAAATACGGATCCGTAATAATGATATATTTTTTACAATATACGTGAAATGATAAGTTCGCATCCTGGATTCCACCACCACGGAGAACATAACTACTTATGCATTATTTTTATTGATGATTGCACAACTCAGTTTAAAAAAAAACAGATTCGATCCGATCCCAAACCAAATATTTACTTTTCGTTTACATTAACCATTCAGTCCCCAGGCTATGAGACACAATAGATATTCCATTGCTCTTTTGACGCCGGTGTCCAGTTCGTGTCTGATGAATTTAATTGTGTTTGTCCCATGTCTGAGTGTTATATAATTATGAGTTATATATTTGTATCTACAACCTCTGTTAGTTCTGATTTCCTGATTCTGATTCCGTAAGAATAAGAGTTTCTGTCAGCCATGTTTGTTTGTTTACTCGACTCGCGATTTTAATTCTGTTTTTTTTTTAACTGAGTTGTGCAATCAATATAAACTAGGAAATCAATATAAAGACGAAAAATTCCAAATTATGCCAAAAATAATGACACTTTTTAATTGCAGTTTGTGATCATCACGTTTAACATTTTGTATATTTTATAGTTTTCGGAACAAATAGACTCGAGTACCTTTAATTTGATACCTTACTCGGCCGCGTACTACGCGCCAAAGTCCCTATCGAGTCGTCACAAATTTTGCGAACCTGAATTAAGTATATAGATTATATAACACTCGGACTTGGGACAAAGACAATTAATATTCATTACGTAAAGTAAATATTAGCCCTGGGTTGGTTGGGGATCGAACCAACGACCCCTGGTGCAGTAAGTAGGATTGGTACCTCTGCGTCATCGACCCGTCCATTTCGTTCTCGTAGGGCGCACGAAAAACTTTCGAAATAGTGTTGAGAAAGTATTCGAGTCGTCACGTCAAAAAAAAATTAGGAAAATGTATACTTGTATACAACTATAGTTTCCGATTACGTCCAGTAGGAACGCTGCTCAATACCTATGTCATACCACAGAATACTTAATAGGTCATACCTACATTTGTTGACGATATTTTTTCGGTACAGAGAAGTTTTTCGTGCTTCTATTTGTCAAATTCGTTAACAAAGGGCATTATTTGGACTTGAGCTAGCATTGTTATTGGAGTAAATAATTAATAACCATTAATGTAGGTAAATTATAGGCTATATTATTCAAAACAATAATGGAGGAACCGCAGTCATTCATTATTAATTAAGCCGTAAAGTACTTATTGACAACAAAAAGATGAATCAAATTAACTAATTAAATTAACTAACTTTTCTCGCTTTACTTTTGTTACTTAAAGTACTCGTACGTAGACCTTGGACTAGTGGTTAATTCGTCCAAGACGTAGACTGATTTCAGAACATTAAAAAAATACTGGTGGTCATCTTTTTCGATCTGTCAAACAAGTATAAATGATTTCATCTCTTTCTGGTAATTAAAATTTTAAATTCCCTATCACAGCCTTATTCATATATGTCAATCTGTGGACCTACCGCGTAAGTGCCGTAGGCATCACTGTCAACTTCACTTTGGCAGCCGACGGCCGCGGCGTTTTCGTACAACCCAAATTCATCGTTATCGTCCTATTATTAAGATTCCTTTTCCATAGTCAGTTAATTCTCGACTCTGTGTGCGACCGAGACAGCGCTATAGCATCAGCGCTCGCGTGTGAAGAGTCGCGCCCATATTCGACAAGTCGATGACGTCGACGACACTTCGGTAGGGCCACAGTTCCTCCTTTTATAGAGGTTATTCGGTTATTCAAGCAGAAATATCCCCTACTCTTTTGTATTTAAAACGCGATAAACTTGTCATGTGTGTGTCTACAGCTTCCTCATAAGACATAGAGAAATTCCAAGCATGCCATATTTTAGTGCATATTAGGAGCAATCAAACGTGTCAGTGATATTTTAGGTGCAACCATAACTTCGTTACTAGGAGTTTTTTTTTGTGTGCTAGCTGGAAAAACGTGTCCCCAGCTGACACATGGCGTTTCAAGGCAAACCAGTGAGGTTAGGGCTTTAGACTATAGTCAGAAATTTAGTGCACAATATATAATAATATATTAATAATTTGTTTATTGTCCAATACTAGCATAAACATAACAAAAAATTCTTAATAATAATTTACAATATCTCCATGCTAATCTAAACAATTATACTCTCTGCCTCCTAGTTTAGGATAGATGTGTCTTACAATAGATGCAATAAGAACCAAAAAAACTAACCGTCACACTCAAATACTGTTGAAACTACGATCATTAAAGTGTGTGCGAGCTGGAGACCCGTGTCTCTGGCTTACACACGCCTGTATCTTCGTAATTATTTGATGTACGATTATGTTTTACACCTCAAATTTTTGAGTCGAATTGGAGCAGTAAGCTCCAAATTTTTCTAATCTCTAGCTAATAGTTTTTGAGCTACGAACCGATAAGCATGTGTAAGCCGGAGACACGTTACAGGTTTTGAATCACTGTAACTGTATAAGTTAGTCTCGTACTAAAAATCAAATGATACCTTATAATAGGTGCACACAACATGCAAAAACTTGTCTCCTTTCAACCCAATAAATCTATAAAGTTGAGAACATTTCCTATCCCCACAGATGTCTCCTGCAACATTTGAACACAGTGAAGCGCGTAAACTTCAAATATTCAAAATTGAATCGCCCCCGATATCCTTTATTTTCCCAGATACACACCATTACACGGTCGCTTTGCGCTTTTTATAATGAAACAACTAAGGGTCTAAAAAGGGCATTTAAACAATATTGCTAAGTGAATTTCCTGATAATTCGTTTATTCGTTTATTTCCTATGGCATTTGCTTTTAGTAAGTTTTCTTGCCTTCAAAAAATGTAAAATATATTCTGCTACACTGACTTTGACACAGTTCTAAACTCCATATAAAATAAACAATTAAATGAATTGAAAAGGAATCCAGTTAGCAATATTGCGTTGGAGCCCTTTTTAGACCTGATCCATGGATCTTGGGTTTTGAGGGAAGGAAGGGGAATGAGGAAAAAGCGTACGTATGATAACAATTGGGTATTTGGAACCCTGACTATGGCTCAGGATCTCATGCCTTCGTAAGTAGGCAAGGCGCAAGGCTTGTTAGCGGGTGAAAAACGTGAATTTAAACGGACCTGTCCCCTTACTCTTGACGCGATCACAATGAGATCGAGATTGAATTAATGTCAAACGTCAGTAATTATGACTAAAAATAAGTAATTAAACTAATACTTAATACTTGAAATTAGTAAATAAAGTAACTTTGAACTCTATTAATCGATTTTAGCGGCACTTAAAATCGAATCAAAGTCGAAAATCAGTAATAATTATTGACATTCAATCTCGATCTTAACGCGATCCCATCAAGAGTAACCCCCCTGTTGAGAGCCAATCTCACCAAATATCGATTAGATAATCGTGGTTTATAAAATCGTACCTTGGCTGACTCAGATAAATGTCGTTCTTGTAATAAAGTTGAAGATATACAATATTTGTTGATGGATTGTGTAAGAAACAAGGATAAGAGAGAAACATTTTTTAAAACCATCAACATAAACCGCCTTTATGTAGGAATGATCCAAGGTTCCGGCGATATGATTTAACGCATCATGCTGTCTTGCTTACTCCACTAATATGTGAGAGGGAAAATGTATAAACGTAATAAATAAGTAATTAGGGTAAATTTATATTATTTTTAACTTTTTAGGAGTATTTTTTTGTGTTATTTCACTTCTGCGGTGGACAACCCAGCTACAGGCACCATGATTGGATGGATAAGATCAGTTTTTGAGAAGGAATAATAAGTCTTTAATGGAGTTTTCAATGGAGAATACATTATGTTCAGCTATAGCATAAGAAAGTTGGACCGAAAACCCTTCTACTGAGAATATGAGTAAACAGGTTCTGATTTAGATACAGGTAGTAGAAACCTTTTATTAAGTCAATAATTTTTGTAATGTTAAATTTAAAGTAAGTAAATAGTTTACCGCAAGGTCTAACTGATCTGAAGTGTTTTGATCTAACGATTATTAATTTTATTTTACAAAGGTACAATTCCAGGTTAATTGGAAGAAAATACCTACAAGGGGATTTTTGTTATTTAAGTTATTATTCTGTAGAAAGTTTAGATATGCTGATACCTTTTATATTGAATAAGTAACAATTTTGAAATTCATAATCTTGGTTGTATATTATCACTGAGAATATTTTAATCACATAGCGTTTATCTTTCTTTCACCAGCAGATATCAAACAGGTCTTCATCCAGCGCTGTGTGTTTTAGAAACACATATAATATTACTGTTTTGCATTCCAACAAAACAGATATTATGTGTGTGAGAAAACACACAGCGCTGGATGAAGACCTGTTTGATATCTGCTGGTGAAAGAAAGATAAACGCTATGTGATTAAAATATTCTCAGTGATAATATACAACCAAGATTATGAATTTCAAAATTGTTTGGGGGTTTATTAAATTTTAAATTTAAGATTTATTTCAAGCTTTTTGTTTTTTTATTAGAAAGATCAAATTGTCCGACGATAGGACATGAGGAAGTCAGTCAGATCCCATCATCAACTAGAAAAAGCGGATAATCCTCCAACGGTTGAACAGATTTTCATGAGACATGGCTAAGAAAACTCGAGATAAAATTATCTATGTCACAAAAAAACTAAACGAAAATCGGTTCATCCGTTTGGGAGCTACGATACCACAGACAGATACACAGACAGACACGTTAAACTTATAACATCTCTCTTTTTGAGTCGGGGGTTAAAAAGCGAAGCTCTTGAAGGAACACTGGGCCCGTAGACAAAGTAACATCAACGATAATTCGACTGGTTATTGTCTATATGCGCCAATTAACTTGCGGTAAGACCACGTGAGCGCGGCATATGCCAATCCGCCAATACCATACATTTAATTCTTTTCGAACTTCGCTATCGTTTTTTAATTGTTACTTTGGCTAAAAAGTAACACAACGTACACACGAATCATATAAATAATGTTAAAACAAAACAAAGAATATTTTCAGATAAAAAAGTTGTGATTTAAAAAGACAATATTAAATCAACAATACATTTGCATGCAAAGTGAACATTCGCAGCTAATGTACCGAATTACAATGTTGATAAAAATTTGCATATAAATGGAATATAACAATATTCGTGACGAATAATATTATTTTATTAAGAAACTCAGACAATGTGCATAGAAAATTGTGACTTATAATTCTTTCACAATAAGAATTATTTCCAACAGCTCTTCACTGAATAAACTGAAGGGTTTAACTGAGGTAAAATTATGTGTCAGGTATTCTGATTAAACTAAAAATTGACTAAAAATATAAAATTCAATTAAATCGAAAAACAAAACTTTTATCCGTTATTTCAACAAGGTAAAGGTATTTTAGGTAATCTTCATATTATCATTTTTCTATCAAAATTGGTTTAGTGACAATAAAAAACAGACATAATTACTTTCGGATTTATAATATAGTATTAGCTCATTTCAGGCACAGCAAAATAAAGCAATACTTTCAACATAATAAACACTTGTCCAATCTAAAACGTGCCTTATTTCAAACCATTTGAGTTTATTTTGGTTTCTCTTTTCAGATTGTTAGAAAAGCTTCCCTGTTTTTTTATTACCTCTGAAAGAGGGGTCCAAATAATCTTCGTTTCCCTTTTCACCCCACTTCATACACATCCAATATTAATTGTTTGTCGGTACCAAATACATTTTCCATGGTTCAAAGACATGTCAGCCCGGCTTACCCTCTAAGGCTGTAATATTTTTATTTTCTTCTTTTAACCATTCCACCCCAACATACCTATTTATTTGAGTAAAAACTTTCTGCTTAAAAAATTGGATAACGCAGAATTCAAATTTTCCAAATGAAATTAAGCGCATCAAAGCATTTGATGTTGAATGTTTAATATTAGATATTTTTTGTTACATTCAGCAATTTAAAATGAATTTTGGAATTTTATTCAAATATCTGTTATACGATACGATGATTTTGTTCGTACTGAGAATGTTAATCGGAATATTTTGTTACGCTTGAATGTGTTTCATAAAACCAAACATATTTTACGTGCCGCCGCTTTATGTGCCGTGTGGTGACGGCCTAAGAATACAATTGTCACCACTCCCTTACATGCCTGGGATGTCGTAAGAGTCGACTAAGAGGCTCGACGCTTTGAAAACCTAGAAACCTAGAGAGCGAGAGAAGGAAAACTTGAAACGAACCCTCTACCAACCCGTCTGGCCAGCGTGGTAGCAGTAGGCTAATAGTCTCCTATGAACGCCACGATAGGCTAGGAGAGGCCTTTGTCCAGCAGTGGACGTCCACAGGCTGATGATGAAACATATTTTACATAGACAACCTTTGAAAACAATAAATAAGAATACAAATTAATTTAAAAAAAAAATTAACAGTCTTCTCAGTCGAAAACTATTTTCACTTTTGCTAATGTTTTACTAACCGATTCAATTATAGTATGTACAGTTGAGTAAATTCTCGGTAGACCAATAGAGTTTTTTAAGGGAGAGTTGTTTAAAAAAATACCTTTTTTTGGTTGGTGGAAGGAATTGTTCTAAGTCCGTCTGGCTAGCTACCACCATCTTATCTAAGTCTGACACCATAACAACAATGTTTTCAGCATTGTTCTGTTCCGGCAGCTAGAGATAAGATAGCCAGTTCCTCAGTGATTGAGGATTCCGAGAGAGGCTCGCTTCCATCTTCAGCCTTATCAATACTTAACATCAGGTATGATGAAGGCTAAGAGTCTCCCCGTCGTCCATAAAAAAAACAATAATAATACGTAGTTACTATAGATTTATGAACAATTTATGATTTTGTAATTTTTGCATTTTTCAATGCTATTTTTATACTTATGGTAAATTTTAAATAGAAAAATATTGGAAAAAATTAACTCGGCCACAAGTGAATTCTCAGGCTGGAATCGAACCAGCGACCTTTGGAAATCCGGTCCAATGCTCTAACCGCTGAGCTACCGAGACTTGCGAACCACCGTCGAAATTCTCCAATACTTTTATATTTTTAATACGCTGTAGGCCAGCGTTGTTACATCAATGCTAGGAAATAATCCTTGCATTCGAAAGAAACATCTTTTCAGGTGTTTAAGTTTATATCACAAATTATTATTTGATCTATTAAGCCTTATCAGATATTTCATCGAAGCGCTCATGGTGACGCGGCGCTTGACAGACTGATCGTATTCGAGGATGCGGGTTTGAATCTCGTCAGGGCGACATTAGACAAGTTGCTTTTTCTAGTACGTACCCATATATTCTTGTTTAATATTTATCGTATTCGATTACGTTTGTTAAACTACTTTCGATCCGGCCAGGTGTCGGATTGGTGACCGTAAAGAAGCCTTACAACTGAGCGCTTTCGTGCTTTGGAGGGTACGTTAAACCGCAGGTCCCGGATGTTAACAGTCGTTAAGCCAAGACAGAGTCCTATACGTGATATAATAAGCTCTGACACCAGAAGTAGCCACTAATCCTCATACGATAATAGATAAAAACTTAAATTAGATATTTCATTTGAATTATAAATTATTACTCTTTGAAAACATGTTTTCTGAACAAATCTCTACTGGTCGACCGGCACCTTCCTTGATAGCATGTATCCATAATATTAGCACACCAGATAATTGTATGAATGTCGACATATCGGCTGCAACCAATTACCATAAGGTAAGGGTAACAATATCTTTCGATTAGCATGCGAGGTTCATGGCTTTGAGTTCCTTGCAAATGTTTGGACACAGCGCATCAAGATTGGATCAGTAACTAGTGTTACTCATAATTTAATAAAAAATTACATGAGGATATTGACTTATATTTTATTGCAAAGAAGTTTTCTAACAAACTTTTAATTCTTTCTAGAAGTACTCATTTTAGATAAGCGAAATTATGAAATGAATGATAAATTATGATATTTAATACTAACTTAATTGATTCTAACTTATGTTCATGATTAGCACTATAATAGTAGTGTAAGTAGTGTAGTGTAAGCCCCAAATAGGCCCTAGTTATATCACTTATTTATGCTATAACCATCACATAAAGGCGCTCATGCTGCAATCAGCTCTTTAGTTGAAATGTAATAGTGTCAAGAAAAAACCGTTCAGTAAGTAAAAATAGTGGTGTCTTGAATGTTTATGTCACAATTTCGCAATATTGGAGTAACCAAAACTTGTTTATAGTGCTATTTTGAACTATAAAAGATTCCAGTGATCTTTTACCTCACAATCGGGTGCCATTTTATTATTTATGCCATTCGTCATTCTTGCTTAACGTAACATGTAATAAAAAATACATACTACGAATCAATTATAGACTGTAACTCTGTCGTAACTTGGGGAAAGGGAACTGTTAAGAAGCTAAAATGTTACGTTGTGATTATGCACGGTACTTCTATATTGCAGATTGATCCTGTATAAAGTTTTTGATACTGCTACGTACTAGTACTGAAAAAGTTATTTTGACGCATTATTAGTACAAAATAGATACATAATAGTGTCAGTAAGGTCATTTATTGTACAATAATCGCTTTTTTCATATCCATTACAGTACAACACTTTAATGATTCTTTTGTATGGTTCTCTAAGCGTTCTAGGGGCTAAATTATAGAACATAAATGCTCTTTAAACTTATAGAACCTAAATGCTCTGATGAAAGCTTTTATAGAGCTTTACTTTACAAGCATTTACTGAAGTATCTCTTATAGGCCTACTGTATCACTGTTTGGTAATAAAAAGCCTTCATTATAGAACTTTTTGTTACTTAAAGCAAGTACAACCGCACTGAAGTTGTTTGATTTTTTTCTTACTAGAAATACCATTGGTATTCTTCGCGCTAAGATTCAAAACGTCAGTTGAAAATTAGGTTAAAAGCTTAAATAGCACTGGAACATATAAGGCACTGTGAGCAAGAGTGGTTTAACCCCATTTTCAACTTAAATAGCTATGTCATTTTATTAATCACGTATTAGACTTACCGCATTTTCATCCCTATTGTTTTGTGTCTATAAATATTTTGCTACGGCCAATAGTTACACTCAAGCGTAGGTTACTGCGTAACGTCCCAACTATGTCCCCACTAAGCCTTATGCCCAGCTCTTGCAAGAAACTTGGCAGGATCAGATCCTGGCATTTGCATACATCGACTCACGCGCTGCCTACTGAAAATTTCATACCAATGAATTGCCAGCGACGAATCTGTACGATGTCAAAAGGCAGTGCCAAGTTACGTGAAACTTTTCTCGTAGAAACTCCTTTGAGGTACACACGACTGATCAAATGGCGAAGGGTAGACGTCACTAGTCGATAAAATTTCGGTTATTGTGATTCAAATGCGAATTGGTAGGTTGATGTGAAAAAAATTACACAGCCAACGTTCTACTTCTAAACCTATCTCTTGTGTTCTAATAAATAAAGTTGTTCTCCCGTTGTTAAAAAAAAGGTAAGAAACTAAGTACATATTAGGGAAGAGAGGTTATACAGACTGAACTATAGCTTGAGGGCCGGATTTATGTAGGTACATATTATTAGTACATTTAGGGCTAGTTTCACCACAGACAAACAAGTTTTGGATAGCTTATCTGGCAGAAAATTTGACGTAGTTTTCTTATTACAACTCTCAAAATATCTAGCAGATAAGCTATCTAGAGCTTATCAGTCGGTGGTGAAACCGGACCTAAATGTACCTATAAAAAGTTTCGACTCAAAACTTTAGTGCAACATTAACCAATGCCCTGAAAGTTGCCAGTTCGATAGTCCCGTTCCTTCGAGTAGTTCCAGTCTTTATTGAAGTTTCGAGAACAATCCAGTAGCTACATCTGGCCCGAAGTTATCGCGGCGTCCACTGACCGATAACGCGATGCGGCATATCCGATTACACCGCGGAGGTGAGAAGTAATGGAGGTGCTATATATATATAAGCTGCTGCAGTGTATAATATAATTACTTGCGTTCCACTCCACTCCCGACTTCGTCATCGAGGAAGATATATATTTGTCATGTTTAACATGCGATAAAGATTGATCCACGGTCAAAGTTTTCCGATCTAAGTCGGTCCGCTTAAGACCATTGACATGAAAACACGCGTCACTCAGAAACGAAAATGGTTAATTGTGCAGTGCTTTCTTGCAAGAGCTCGTCAATAACATTTCCACATCACTTAATGGCTCGTGAAGTCATCGTAGGTACGAAAAATTCGACACGCCAGGTTCTCATTCTGTTCTGTGGTTCTCATACAGTTTGAAGCGCTCTTTTCGTCTATCTCGATATAGATATGTGGATATGGCCATGATGCTGTCTTGCTTTCCTCTCTAAGGTGTGAGCGGGAGACACGCTATCGAGCTACGAGTGTAGATAAAAGCCGTTCATGCTAATGACTCAGGTACAGACGCACTGCACGTATTCATCATACAAACATTATTTTGTCCCTATCGAGATCTGAGGTCTCTGAGGTCCTGCATGCCTAGCATGCGCGCCTCGACAAAGATTTCTCGACACTTTTCTCGTGCGAGCGCTTTGGCTGTCCCGCTCACAACGTACTAATATGAGTGGGACAGACATCGCGAGAGAAGGGTCGACAGCGAGTCGCGGTGCTCATGCTACGCTGGCTGGAGACCTCAGAATAGGCGACACTTTGAAATCCGTTCCTTCCACCTACATTACGATACTAATTACGATAGAGTGCAGATTAAATTTAATAAATAATAATAAACCTTGCTTTAACTTATTTTTTAGTCCTTCTGAGGTCGGAGACCATTTCGGCTACTATGGTATTATTTGTTACTATTGTTTCTAGGTGTAAAACTTGTTAGCCAAATTAAAGTTTTTTTCTTTCTTTCTTTCTTCATAAAATAAGAAAACGTAAATTCTGTTTTCTCTGTGCTACTGATTGTAAGAATATTTATTGTGCACAGAAAGGAAAATATATTTACAGAGAGCAACATTTTAATGCGAATGCTGTGTTTGCCGCAGTTACGGAAAATAAACTATTTTAGTATTAGAAAACAATCGGATATCTACATTTATCGTAGCATTTCAGAGTAATAAATTTTATTCACTTGGTGTATAACGAGTGGTGGGATGGTTAATGGGTAACTTAGGGTAACCAAAAATATCTAATTTTTGTGCTACGCTACGATGTGCCGAGATATACCTATCGAAAGTTGCTGGAATCCCGGGATTATTATGTTTTAAGAAGCTGATAAATATTAAACAAGAAAATATACTAGAAAAAAAACAACAAGTCTCATGTCGCCCTAACGGGATTCGATCCCACATCTTTGGGAATCCGGCCCAATGCACTAGCCAATTATGCTTCAGAGACCTACAAGGACTCGTCGAATTTTTCTAATATATTCAACTTTCTACGGTGTCGTACCGTCGCTCGTTTCTCGTTTTAAGAAGCTGCTTCCATAACTTCCTCGTCAAAAACTAAGTTCATATGCATCCGATTATCCGATCACTGGTCATTGAATGAAAAAAATATGATTAAGTTTATATTACTGTTGCTTTATATAAATAAAGTTTTATCAACAACTAGCTTCCGCCCGCGGTTTCACCCGCGTGGTTCCCGTTCCCGTGGGAATATCGGGATAAAAAGTGTTACTCTCCATCCTTTCAACTACTTAACTCTATGCCAAAAATAACGGACTACACACTATCAATATTTTGTCATTCCATTTTCATCAATATATTGTCAATATATTGTCAATCCACATTTCGCGGAATTTCGTCCAAATCTCCCCACTAATTATCAATATATTGTCAATATATTGACAATATATTGATAATGTGTAGTCCGCTTTGGTTGCTTAGTTAGAGCGTGAAGGAAGGACAAACAACACACACTTTCGTATTTATAATAACAGGATTAGGATTTTATGTAAAAACCTTTTGTCGATCCTAACACCCATATTCTAAGTCGTTCCTCCAAAACTTACTCGTCCTCGACTTAAGGAAACCTCATTGAAAACCTCTTCGAAATACTCCTCGAAATCGGTATTCTAAGTCATAACTCCGTAAGGACCTGGAGCAGCCAAAGAGTACGTAGCCACTCCGTGTTAGGCCTAGCGCACTATACCATTTTTATCCACGACGAGGTTGAGTGGAGTGTAAAAAGTTTTGGAGGAACGACTTAGAATATGGGGGTAAGTAAAAACCACGTTAGTAAGTAAGTAACTTGATTTATTTGAGACAAAAACAGATACAGAAATTACTTAAGCTGATAGAGAGAGATAATTATAATTAGACCCAAAACAGTCACTCACGACTCAGCATAATGCACGGTCTTACGACCAGCGCTGATCTTCCGTCGTGACCGCTTTGATGACGTTCCGATCGACAACAAGGAAAGGATAAAAAACAGAAATACAAAAATTATAATTTAAAAACATGGGTCACAAACACAACAAGACAGTGTGATTACTAATACTAACATAAAACAGTGAAGTTAAACTAACTTTTTACAGTGGGGTTAGCACGAATAACTTTCGAGTAAGTATCGAGGAAGTAAAGTAAAAAAATGTATGACATATTGAGCAGCGTTCCTACCGGACGTAAACGGAACTACATTTTCCTATACATTTTTTGACATTACGTGCTCGATACTTACTCGATAGTTATTCGTGCTTGCCCTACTGAACAGATACTGATTTAACCAAAATATACTTAACAAAATGAAATCACAACAACAAGTAACAAACTAGTGGATATTACTACTACTAAACTGCAGGGGCATGGTCCCCACGCCCTTTTTATTCCAGAGACGTCACTACAGAAACGTCCCGTAGTGCAATAAAAATATATATACGCTGTCTGTGTGACATTGACATCAGGAAAAAAAGAAAATATGAATTTCTTCATCAGCAGTTACATACCAAACATACAATAACTTAACAATGTGGTACAGTCGGGGAACTTCTCGGTCAAAGAGTAAAGTAATTAAATGTTCCCGGTTGGCCAGTACAGTTTTTTTTTTGGGAAACGTTTTCTCGGAAAGTACTAAGGTTAAAGAAATTATTTATTATTCAAATGAAATACATCTTAATGGTCTATTGTTTGTGATATAAAAGCTTTCTATATATCTTTTACTTTTTTAAATAAAGTTCCCTGAAAAAACTCTACTGGTCAACAGGGAAGTGCCCCACTGTACATAGCACAACATAAAATGGAACATTTTTTTTTTTCTCACTAATTATCTAGCCCACGTTAAGTATCATGAAGAACTTGTGTTATGGATACTAGATAACGGATAAACATACTTATATACTTTTTTGTAAATACATACATAATATACATATTAAAAATCACATTGCACAAAACAAGAAAGACAGTTTAACAGAAAGCAAAAGCAGAGCCATACGTATATAAAGTATCTATCTTAAATCCCTACGCTGATCCCCTTCATCTCTGACATAATGAGCCCTTATATATTTTATCTGTATGTATTTATGTCTATATGTTAAATATTTATATTATGTAGTATGATTATGTATTTTTGTTAATTAAATACTTACCCGTAAATAGCTATTCCCACTTTTGTTTCAATATTCTGAATTATGTTTTATTGTGCTACTTTATTGCCGATACGGTATGTCTAACACCTTTTACTGGTTGACTGGTAGAGAATGCCTGATGGCATTAAGTCCGCCATTTGCTGTAAAAAAATATATATATATTGCAATAAAGAATAAATAAATAAATAAAAGTATTGACGTTATTATTGAAGTTTTCTGCCTAATCCAATGGTTGTCATTATCAGTTATTATTTAAGTTTTAACATAATGTAAGTTCTTTAGTAATCGTTGTGGTATTGATATATACGTTGAAAGATGTTTATTAGTAAAAGTTATTAACTGAGACTGTCAAATCAATTTAAATAATAAAAACTTCCAAACATATCCATTGGACCCAGATCTAGACACTACTTTGGTAAGCTTAGAATATTCTAGAAGCAGTTTTGAACTGCGGCAAGTTCGCCCATAAATTAGATCAGAACGGCGCCCGGTGCTAGTTTTGACACATTCCATGACTAATTCTGAGGCGAAGCGACCCTGTGAATGTAAATGACCTTTCAATGGACATTCAGCTAAAATAAATGGAAATATTCTCGTAGCTAGCCACGTATGAGTAAGTGAGAGATCTTTAGTCTGGTAGTTCAAGTGATGAAATGAAATATTTATTTCAAAAAAGTAAACTTGAAATAAGCATTTTTTATGTTTTTCATTTACCACCCATCTTAGAAGGTATAAATGTTTGAACAACAAAAATATATACAATTCTCGGGTTCATATTCTGTTGCATAAATCAGAAAGGCATATTTTAGAGCTGCATAACGTTTTTTGGCATTATCATTTCGCATAACGTGCATACAGAATAAATCATACTATTTTTCCTCATAACCAATTTTGTAATAATGATTTTTCAGTATATATTTTTTTACGTCTCTAGCGTTGCGGGAATAGCAGCCCCTTCACCCTTGCGTACCAAAACACAGACACCGTGATCGGCTACGCAGCTTCGGCTCGGCAGCCTCAGCCGCTTCACCTCGCGCGGTGGCAGCGTTTTGCTACAGCGGGAAGGAGCCGCTCTCCCTCCGCGCCTCTGGGCTCTAAATTGCACTCTAGTACTGGGCATACAAGTACCACGGCAAGATGACCACGGCAGGTCGGGATCGCGACTAAATTCCCTACCAAACACGATGCCAAATTCGTGAAACTTTGTGCCAAAACTGTTATGCCAAACGACATTATAACTAAAAACATTATGTGACCGAAAGGGCACCCTCTCTGCTCAAGGTCAAACTGTGAAACCTGACCTACTTTCGTGTGTACATTTATAAAAAAACATAAGTACTACTTCCAAATAAAGACATATAGGCAGGCCTGTCTCACTTCCATACAAGCGGCTCAAAATCCCCGAGATATTTACCTACTATTCTGGAAAACAACCTAATTTCAACCTTTTGCATTGCGTATAGCGTTCATAGTACAATAACTCTCTGCCGTCTCGCTTCAATCTGCCAGGGCAGCCTATTGAGACTAGTCCGGTGACCGGACGCTTGCGTTTATCATACCTAAACTCGGGAGTGAAATTTCTGTACCGTAAGGTACTAATATATATTCTGTGATATAGGTATCTTTAACAGCTACAATTTCCCGTCGGAAGGCAAATTGGGGAAAAAACTAATATTTTATTCTAGAACAAAAGTTATGTTTATAAAAGCAATTTATGCAAAAACTAAAATAATAAACAAAAGCTTTCTAATTACTTTCGCCAGGACCTCGTTTTATCTTCGCTAAGCCATTTAGCATCTGTAAAATACTAAAATACAATCCATAGGAGCTTCCCGGCTGTATTTTATTTGTGGAAATTCGAAGCTTGTTTCAGTAACAACAAGAGCACGAACGCTACCTGGTGCCAACTAAATGGCCTTTGTTTTCCGAATAAATTCAACTTGCCCTGTTTAGTTTCAAACTCGTAGTGTAAATTTCATCGGATTTCACTACAGATTGTACTTATGTATTGTAACGAAGGAAATATATGAAATTTACACTACAGATTGTACTAATGTATTGTAACGAAGGAAATGTGCACCGAACTCTTTACATGTTATCTATCTGTTATATCTAATAATAATTAGTACTAGGGTTCTATTGTGTCGCTCTCCTTACCTATGCATCACTTCAAATTTTCGCGACAAACTGTTACTTATGTCTATTTTCAACATAAGTACATTTACCTATTGTAACGAAGGAGATGTGCACCGAACTGTTTACAGCTTATCTATCTGTACCTATATCTAATAATAATTAGTATAAGATTCTATTGTGTTTCTCTCCTTATGCATCACTTCAAATTTTCGCGACAAACTGTTACCTAGTGTGTCTATTTCCAACATAAGTACATGTATTGTAACGAAATAAATGTGCACCGAACTCTTTACATGTTATCTATCTGTACCTATATCTAATAATAATTAGTACTAAGGTTCTGTTGTGTGCTCTCCTTAGGAATCACTTCAATATTCGCGACAAACTTTTACCTATGTCTATTTTAATGTTTAATGTAGACTTATGCCATAGTAGACAGACAGAAAAGACAAATAGAAAAAACATACAACTCTGTTTTAAAAAAAAGAAGGAGGTTATCAATTCGTCGTGTTTATATATATATGAATATTCACCGATTACTCGAGAACGCCTGAACCGATCTAAATGATTCAAACGTTATAACATCGTGATTAAATGTTGAAATTGGAAATCTTGGAACGGTTTGATTAAAACTAGTAGTTGCTTACGCTACTAGTTTGAGTAAAAGCGAAGTGCGAACATATATTAACTTTAAAAACTGTAAAATGAAAAACTGTATGTATGTGTTTTGCAAAAAAAATAAAAACCGACTTCAAAAATCAAAAAGTAAAAAATAAAACTTTTGGAGTCGCGTTGCCAGCCAAGGAATACTACATGGATTTCTATTACTTTTATTTTTCATATCCTGACTGGCACCGACTCCAAAAGGTAAATGTTGTCTGTATTGTCGAGATAAAGTTATCACCGTACTAAGTAGTACGGGTCGTTAAGGGCGATTTACACATCAATAAGTATGTGGGCAAGTAATTAAGTTACAATCACGTGTGGACGCCGGCACCGGCCGGCAAGTACGTATGTATGTAACTGCGACTTGCACCAGTGGACTACCGCGTAAGTGTCGTCGACATCGCTGTCAACTTCACTTTGACAGCCGACGGCGTTTTCGTACAACGCAACTTCAACATTATCATCATAATAATCAGATTCCTTTTCCATAGTCAGTTATTACTCGACTCTGTGTGCAATCGAGACAGCTCTATAACGTCAGCGCTCGCGTGTGAAGAGTCGCACCCATATTTGACAAGTCGACGATGACAGGACAGTAGTGCGTAAACCCTCCTACTTCGACTCCCGCTCCCCGCCAACTTACTTGCCGCCGTGTGGACGGCGCATTAGAATACTTGTAAAATCTCTGTCCATAGCAAAATGCAGCACACAAAAATGAATGCACTAATATGACCCATATTCTGTATGTTTTATGACACAAAATACATCATAATGCCTGTCATAAATGGGTTATTAGGTAATGGGTGTCTGATATACCGATGGAAGAATCCAATATTTTTACTTCAATCCATAACAGTAAAAGGCTTTTTGGTACAATAACCAAATTAGGTTATCGCCAGAGCTAACAAATCACATAATGACATTGCATTCAATCATTGGATTCGAATAAAAAAGACCAGCTGTCTCATTATTTGTCTCGCCGAATATCTGATTCAGGTTTTTTACTTGTAATGCAAATTGTATCTATAAGTAACAGTTCTGTTTCACAAAAATTGGTGAAGGAAAGAACGCAACTGATAAAATATTGAATCAAAATAAAAGCAGCTCTAAATATTCAAACAAACAGCTGATTGCTTTAGAAATAACTAATGAAAAGCATCAGAGAATTTTAAAAACTTTAAAAGTCTCCTCAGCTCTCATCAGTCTCACTAAAGCGTATTCAAAAAACTTGTTAGCCTTACAAAGCCGAATCGCCGGAGATTCGAAAGAATTATCCGTCGGGGACTAAATTGCCCCCATCGGGCAAACAAAGGCTCTCGGGGCATCTCGAGCTCCACATCTCGGGACAAACGGACCCCCTAACGAGATACGCTTGGCTTTTTTTCTTGTATTCCAATTTGCCTCTTTAAGTTGCACGAACTATTCTCCTAATGCTCCTATTTCTTTCATTTTAGTTGCAAGCAGTTTTCCCTATCAATTAAGTTTAATTACCAAGGGACTAATAACATTGTTTTTAATCAATGTTTATTTGAAAATAATGTTCTTCAGGGGAGAGTACTGGTGTCCTGAGATACAGCTTAACGCTCATTTCAGACACCGTATCTCACAATCTTTGTTAATGATTTATATTTTTATGATAAGTATAATGTATAAAGATTGTGGAAGTGTAAATAAAGAATTTATTTATTTATTTAATGTTCTCTGTAATTCGGTTTATGTTTTACTTTATTGTTTGTTTGTTTTATTTGAAATTTATATTCTTTCTTCTTAGTCGTGCGCTCTTGACAGAGTGATCGTGGTCATGCCTCAGTCGATTGGTTCCTGCGCCACCTCTGCTCTCGTGATGCGTCGCCATGTATTCCGATGTTTGGCGGAGTGAGAGCATTCGTTAATGCTGGACTGTGCTATAGTTTTAATCTGGTCTGTCCACCGGGTTGGAGTGCGGCCGCGAGATCTTCTGCCCTCGACTCTCCCCTGCATCACCAGTCGCTCCATTGATTTTTTATTCCGAGTGACGTGCCCGAAGAACTTAAGGATTCGTATTTGCACAGTTATCGATAATCTCTCTTTGGTTATTCTGCGGTCCTTCTAAATCTTCGTGAGTTTTTCAACTGCTGATCGGTCACCGCGCAACGTCTTCGTATTTCATTTTCGCATCCTCCAGTGTTGATAATAGCGGAGCCTAGGTAAATGTAGCTCTTAAACACCTCGCATCCAGCTATGTTTTGGACGTCCTGTTGGTTGTTTTCGGGACAACCTACAATCATCATTTTGGTTTTGTCAAGTCTAAATTCCAATGCTGTAGTCTCGAGTCGTCGCAGAAGGATTTCGATTTCGTATTTGGTTAGCACTAGGAGAGTGGTATCATCGGCGTATCTCAGATTTGATATTTTCTGACCTCCAACTGATATTCCCTTATGCCAATTTTCAAAAACTATACGCATTATATATTCTGTGTATATGTTAAATAACAAGGGAGACAGAATAAAACCCTGTCTAACGCATGCTTGCATTTTGAAGTTTTTGCAGTCAATACCGTCAACTCGGACAGCAGCTGTGCCATTTTCGTACAGACGTCTGATGAGGTACACAAGGTGATTTGGGACACCCATTTCCATCAGGACCGACCACAGTTTCCACACATTGAGGTGTGTTTAACACATGTTAAATTGTCTAGCCTTTTCTACAATTTGTCGCATTATGAGTAGCTGTTCTCTTGTGCCTCGGCATTTTACAAATCCAGTTTGTTCAGATGCGAACTCTCGGGACAGGTAGCCTCGTGTTAATAATAAGAAGCAGGATCTTGGTAGTGTGTGATATGAGGGCAATTAGTCTGTAGTTACTGCACTTTTTCGTAGATTTTTTTTTATGTAGTGGCATTTTTTTTTTTTTTTACATTTAATAGTCTTACTCTTGGCTTAATTCTGAATCGTTAGATTAAGAAGAGGCCTAAGATGGAGCGAGCTTGCCTAGAAAAAGCCTATTCACTCGAGCTTTAAATATACCAGGGTTGTAGACACCCGGGAATACAGACGCAGGCAGGGAATTCCACTCTCTGGCTGTGCGCATAATAAAAGATGAGGAAAAGCGCTTTGTACGCAGACGAGGTATATCAACCAGGTAGGGATGATAGCATGCGGTACGTCTGGATTCCCGGTGGTAAAAAGGAGCTGGCGGTATGAGCTCATGCAGCTCAATAGCACACTCTCCGAAGTACAATCTGTAGAACACCGATAATGAAGCAACTCTTCGTCGATGAGGGAGACTGTGGAGCTTGTTGTTCACCAGATTATCATCCCCAATGAGTTTTCTGGCTCTGCGTTCCACCGAGTCGAGTGCGGCCAGCATGAATATAGAGTGTGCCCAATCGCTCGGCCCAACTCCAGTGCTCCATATTCGACAACAGATGGTGTGCAGTATGTCTACTCCGTTCTCGCTCATGGCTTTTATTGCCTCGATCGGGCTCATATCGATACCTACGACCTTATCCCTTTTAAGGTACTTGATTGCTGCACGCACCACATCTCACAGTGGTTTTTTTTTGTTCTGAGGTTTTATCATGAGTCGATATAATGTTAGTTGTAGTATTGGCAAACAAAGTTTTACAGTAGTCTTTCCAGACCTTAACAATCTCCTTGATCTCTGAGACGGTGTCTCCAGACTCATTCTTAATGGCCCACGTATTCGGTTTGAACTGACAAGTAATAAGTTTGATTTTCATGTGCAAGTATTTGGTCTCAAACTTTTGAGAATGTCGTTCTACTTCTTCACAGACAGATTGACGCGCTATGTTACGGTGTCGACGGCAGGCAGCTTCTGTGATGGAATTCATGGAATTAAATTCTTGTACTTAGGCGCCGTTAGCTTTGAGGTCTCTACGTTTTTCGATCAGGTGCCAAGTATCAGTCTACATCCAGTGCTGCCTCTCATTTGATCTTCTGAGAGGTTGTAATTCATATACGGCATCTTTTATAAGTTACACG
Organism: Chrysoteuchia culmella; assembly: GCA_910589605.1. Classification (NCBI taxonomy): domain Eukaryota; kingdom Metazoa; phylum Arthropoda; class Insecta; order Lepidoptera; family Crambidae; genus Chrysoteuchia; species Chrysoteuchia culmella. The sequence goes on from OU342653.1 coordinate 19,932,482, forward strand.
GTGGATTTCCAGAGATAATCTACGTTTTCTTCCTTGCTAACATTTTCGTGCCAGTACTGTTGTTTGTCTTGAAGCGATTGGACAAACGAATCTTTATCAAGAACTTTTACGTGTTTGCTGGTGTTTCTGACTCTAATATTTTGTAGCAAACTTGGCATGAATTAAGGTAAGAAATTAATGAATTGAATAAATGATTGGATAGTAGATACTGTCTAACAATGATACTCCTGACAAAAGGAACTTGATTTTCCCATTGAAAACCCCGAAAAAGTCAATTGAATTGACGTACAAGCGACATCATAATTAGTTTATATTGACATGCTAAATCGATGACCAAATACCTACAATTTCGTTTTGCAATTAATAGGTGGCGACTTTAGTTAGGGCTAAGATAGTAGACGTAGATAGATGTAGCTTGACTTGTGAATTAATCAATTTGAAGAAACTGTGGGGTTGAATCGAAACTATTGTAGATTATGAAACTTTTCGAATGTCTTGAGAATTAAATAAAAATCTGATTTCTTAATGTGCTGAAAAGGCACAGTGATGTAGAAGAAAATGTTGAGCTAAACTAAAACTAGGCGAAAGCATCCAAAGTTTGGGATTAGTGTTTTGCCAAGTAATTTTGGCCAGTGGGCGTGAATTCTCGTAACTGAGGCTAGTAAATAAAACATTGGTCGAAAAACACTGGCCACTGCTTGCCAGAAAAGTAGAATCTAGAAAATAACTAAAAAGATCAAAGAGAATATGCAAAGAGGAGATGTTTATAGCTCCAGAGTTCTGTAGAATCTATTTTAAAAAATGTACAACAAAATCTGTAAAAAAAATACACGGTACTACATTATGCATATAGTTTACATTTTTGTTTATTCCTGTATTTATTGCTAGCCTTCCGCCCGTGACTTTCAGCTGCCGTGGTCACGGATTGAGTTAACCCGTATCTATTATTATATCTCTTATAACTTAAAATCCGTTCAGCAACAGCAGTTTTCGCTTGAAAAGGTAAAAGACAGACACAGTTACTATCTCTTTTGTTATATTAGAATCGATTAACTAACTACATACAATATTTCGACATTCATTTATAAAATGCAGAAATATTTCCACGCCACGCATCCCTAAAGGAATAAAAACATTAGCATAGAACAGATACAGTCAAACAAAATAGTCTGAAAATACAGGATTAGCAACGTCGCGTCGCCAGAGCGACAATCGATTTTTTTCTGCTTTCCCGATCCACATGACGTGTTGGAATCCGATTATCGAGGTATCGATTCATTGTCCAGAGCTTAGATCTCGATAGGTTTACTTTGGTACCTTTGATGATTCAGAGGAATTTTAAATTTTAAAAATATTTTTAGGCCTTTTCTGAATCAACTTGAATATTATAATAAATTTTAGCCTTAAACCCGTTACTTGTATTAATTTTTCATTAAATAGGTACTGAATGGAGCTAAAAAAATTGCAAGCTTTTGTTTTTATTGAAGTTTTCATATTTTGACACACTTCATACTTTGGAGGCGATGATTGAGCGAAGACGTCACAAAACTTCCGTCAAAGAACAAGCTTATTTTAAGAGATTCGTAGTTCGAAATAGCAGGGTAAGATGATTTTTTATTTATTAAATAATAACAATTTCTTGCACTCACATCAATTAACCTAGCCCCAAAGAGAGCACTGTAAGGCTTGTGTTATGATGGGATACTAGGGTAACAGATGTAAATACATCTATATAAATATACGTACATAAGTATTGATCTGTAGAAATATATATAAACGACCATGACTCAGGTATAAATGCTCGTATTCATCATACAAACATTTGCCCCTACCGGGATTCGAACCCAAGACCTCAGAGTAGACGACACCTTGAAACCGGTGTACGTACGTACCATTCCACCAGGGAGGTCGTCAAAGATTGAAAGATTTAAAACGGTATGAAGAGGCCCCTTAGATAGAGTAATTATGACTAAACCTTATTTTAAGTCATAATTAAACTAGAAATTAGTAGCTGTACATACTGGAAATTAGTAAATGAAGTAATTTTTTACTTATATTTTAATCGAATCCCAGGCTATCCAAATTCATTGATGCGATCTGGTTGGAAAGAAAAGTATTGAATTGTAATGCAATCTAAAATGTTATAGGTCAGTATTTATAAATATAAATATAAATATAAATATAAATATAAATATAAATATAAATATAAATATAAATATAAATATAAATATAAATATAAATATAAATATAAATATAAATATAAATATAAATATAAATATAAATATAAATATAAATATAAATATAAATATAAATATAAATATAAATATAAATATAAATATAAATATAAATATAAATATAAATATAAATATAAATATAAATATAAATATAAATATAAACATAAATATAAATATAAATATAAATATAAATATAAATATAAATATAAATATAAATATAAATATAAATATAAATATAAATATTTCTTACACTCACACCAATTAACCTAGCCCCAAAGTAAGCACTGTAAGGCTTGTATTATGGAATACTAGGGTAACGGATATAAATACATATAATTATACATATATAGGTATTTATGTGTAGAAATAAATATAAACGTCCATGACTCGGGTTATCGGGTACCAATGCTCGTATTCATCATACAAACATTTGCCCCTACCGGGATTCGAACCCGGGACCTCAGAGTAAGCGACAACTCGAAACCGGTGTACGTACCACTCTACCACGGAGGTCGTCAAAATTAAAATTTACCATAAGTAATTTATAGGTAAGTATTTATAGGTCAGTTTTGCTTGTGTATTCAGAATATATTATTAGGGTCAGATTTAATCTGGTAGAGGTAATGTAGTTAAAGCTTTCGTTCGGATTGGAAGTGATGGGATATCATTCCCCATCTGAATGGAAAAAAGCAAAGTATTTTGGAAAATAAAAATCTTGAAAATCAGTATCTCCAAGAAACATTCCAAAAAACAGTTGCATTTTGAAATGCCATAATTATCCCAAAACGATAAACCATTTAAGAAAGACTTTTCTCTAACTAGACTCGATAAAAAAAAAACGATTTGTACTTCTACTTCTAAAATATAAAGCTAAATCTAGTGTAAGTGTATAATTTTACATTTCCTTTGTTTTTTTGCTAAAAATCTGATTGTTAATATGATACGAGTGTGCAAAGCAACACATAAGTTATGTGTAATGGTTTAAAAAGAAAATCTTTACAAATACCTTTGTTTTTCTTCGGCAACGAGATATCCTTCCAACGTTAGTAAATACAAGCTACGATTATGGTAATATATTCATGGTTTTCGGAAGCAGCAATCCAGATAGATCCTTTCTTGGGTCACCACAAAATTAAGGGGTGTTATCAATGGCCTAGAAAGGGATTTAGGGGCCAACCCTGTGCGCGGTGATATCTTAATTACTTTACGATCGTAAGTCGGGCTAGGCACACTAACTGATTTATGTAGGTCTGCGTGGGAAACTGTGGTGATAATTCTGACAAATAATTGCCTTTAGATTCAAATATGTACGGTCAACAACACGTCAGACATTACTGGGGGCCTACCATCAACTGTAACGCGATTCATTTTAGGTTACTTTTAGGTAGTAAGTGCGGGACGCCGCTAGACGCGCCATATGACAGCATCCCACTCTCACAACCTACAATGAATTGCATTACAGTTGATGGTAAGGCCCCAGGTCGTTCGTAATAGCGGTCTTAGAAGTGCAGGTAAACCTGATGAGATGATGACTGCAGTTTCAAAAAACCACAAATCTAGCTTTGATTAATTATGTAAGTAATCAAAAGCGCATCCAATTCCGAAAAATCGAACTAAATGTGTTGAAGAGCCGTGGCGCAGTGGTTTGCGCGCTCAGACTGCGATTGTTGAGGTTAAGCAACTTTCGCAATGGTCGGTCACGGGATGGGTGACCTTAAATTTACTATTGGAGCTCCTCCGTGCTTCGGAAGACACGTTAAGCCGTTGGTCCCGGCTGCATTTGCAGTCGTTAAAACCCACCAATCCGCATTGGGCCCGCGTGGTGAGTCATGGCCCGTTCCCCTTATCCATCCATAAGGAAGGCCAGTGCCCCAGCAGTTGGGACATTAAAAATGGCTAATGACGAATGTGTTAATTGTATAGGCAAGGATATGGGAATTTATTCAACTATTCAGATCCCGGGTGACGAGACACAACTAATATTTTTGTTTTATAGGAATTTCTAAGCAAAAGTATTTTCTTTTCTCTGTAATGGTAAAAGAAACCGTAGGTACCTAACAACTTAGTTCTCATTTGTATTGTATTTCCAAAACCCGTTAAATTATCAAGGGTTCTTCCATCGCATCACTGACGTTATACTTACTAATCACGTCAGTCTTCAATTTAACTGCTTGAGTGGCACGCTTCCACATTATTATTCAGGTATTCAGTCATACCTTCCGTATCGGATGTTTGTCAAATATTTGCCTGCAAGGTGGCGCCTGCCTGCCGCCCGCCGATAAACGTGTCAGCCGTCTCTTGACGGAAGATACGATCGGACTTGGTACAAGTTCAGGCGACCCTGAGGGCTGGCAGGTATGAGCAAAATTGTGCGTATTTGGAAGACGATAGCTAATTTATTGGATAACAACAATTACAACGACAATGACGACAATTTATTGGTTTTGACGACCTGTTTGGCGCAGGGGGACTAACCCAGCCTTCTGCGCCAGAGGTCTTGGGATCGATCCCCGGACAATACTAAATATTTGTGTGCATGAACATGTCTATTTGTCTAGAGGGCGTTGTAAGGGTGTTTAATATGTATATTATGTAGGTATGTATTTACAAAAAAAAGTATATAAGTATGTTTATCCGTTATCTAGTGTCCATAACACAAGTTCTTCATGATACTTATAGTAAATTTTAAATAGAAAAATATTGGAAAAAATTAACTCGGCCACAAGTAAATTCTCAGACGGGAATCGAACTCGCGACCTTTGGAAATCCGGTCCAATGCTCTAACCGCTGAGCTACCGAGACATGCGAACCACCGTCGAAATTCTCCAATACTTTTATATTTTTTTAATACGCTGTAGGCCAGCGTTGTTACATCAATGCTAGGAATATCCTTGCATTCGAAAGAAACATCTTTTCAGGTGTTTAACGATCGATTAAGATGCAACTGCCAATAATTTATGATTTTGTAATTTTTGCATTTTTCAATGCCATTTTTATACTTATGGTAAATTTTAAATAGAAAAATATTGGAAAAAATTAACTCAGCTACAAGTGATTCTTCATGATACTTAACATGGGCTAGATAATTGGTGTGATTGTATGGAAATATTTATTTATTTATTATTTATTATTGGTGGAGAGGTCTGTTATACACGTATATTAGATACATATTTTCCGATCTAAAATGAGGGCTGAAAATATTACTTTTCTCCACTGCCCGCGATCCTTAGATAACTCCGAGTCAATGATATTATAAAGGGTGTACTTGATGCAGATATGCCATTCGAGGTCACATTGTGAAACATTGGGAATCGGACCCCATATAGGGTCTCTATATGGGGTCCGATTCAATTGGCTATCTCTTTTATTTCCGTGCCTTTTACAATTGACAAGTTGGACATACTTGTCAATTGTCAATGTGTGCAATCTGCCTCACAGATATCAACGCATATTATTAAGAAGGTGACATAATCTATTATAAACATCATTATTCCGAGTGCTTTCTCTACTCTCATTCATTTGATTAAATTTTTGTTGGTACACTATCAACTGCTAAAGGTAAAAAGTTTAGTTTGTATTAGACCTTTTTATCAGTAACCTGATTCAGCAATTTCGTTATGAAATATCAGATAATTTTTCTATCTTTGCTTGCTGTTCGTCTAGCCAGCTGTTATTTTATAAAGGCGTTGAGCAAATGAGTTGGGTGCTAATGGCGGCACGTCGCGGTAACTATTTGTTGGAGCGCTAATAAACTCCGTGCACACATGCTGACGAGCCGGTGAGCCTTAAAACTGCGCCTTGGTGCGATTCATACTTTCAGCTTTTTACTTCAATTTGTGTGGTCTGAGTGGCTGAGCATTGGGCGAGAAACATTTAATGCCGTCGACACAAAAGAAAAACGTTTGAACGCTTGTTATATTAGGTATACAGAATATAAATATAGATCCGTTAGATTGGGATAATGTACAATAAGAATGATCGATAATTTTGATCGCTCCTTATGTTATGTTGTCGTTTAATTTTCGGTTTGTCACTATTCCACGAAGACTCAACAAAGTGTCATAAAATCAGAGATACACTTTACTAGGTAAAGAAGACTAACAAAGGATGTTAAACATTATTTATTAATTTAAACTGCAGTCACATTAATAAAAATCAATGTGACAACTATCTTACTAAAGCAGCAATGTCACTGCAACAGTGGTCAATTTCAATCAAACTCTGTTAGCAATAGAGTGAGATAATCAAGTATTAAATTAAATTAAATTCTAAGTAACGCCTCATAAAAGGCGAACCAATCCTCTTATTTAAGTGGCAAATTTTCAGTTGGTTTAAACTTTTAATTATAGAAAATGTCATTTAATTTGAGTACGGGGTGGCTGAGATAAACGTTGTCTTCATCTACATTTACCACCGGCATATTAGCTCGCGCCGTCACGTGGAGCAGATAGCACGAGCATCGTAACTAATGGCGCGCCGATTCCTAATAATGTTCAGCTACCGCGCGGTCACGAGGCCCATTCTCCTTATCCATCTATAAGAAAGACCAGGGGGCCTACCATCAACTGTAATGCGATTCATTTTAGGCTACTTTCAGGTAGTAAGTGCGGGACGCCGCTAGACGTGCCATATGGCAGCATCTCATTCTCACAACCTACATTGAATTGCATTACAGTTGATGGTAAGGCCCCAGTGCCCCAGCAGTGAGGACATAACTATTACTTGTGATGATAAACGATGATCAAAAATAACACTGAATGTTGTCTATATCTTCCAGTGGCATTTTAGCGACCAACGTCACGTGCAGCAGACAGCAGGAGCATCATAACCAATGTCGCGCCGATTCCTAATCTCGGATATCGCGCGGTCACGCGACCCATTACTCAATACCCACCCATGAATAAGCCTTTTTTTATATTCAATGGGCTTACTCTTGACCTCAATCTGGCCGAGGAGCATAGATGAGGTCTCAGATGGAGCGAGTTCGGCCAGAAGAAACCTGTTCACTTGTACCTTGAAGAGGTTTGGGTTGTATGTTCTCGGGAAAACAGACGTCGGCAGGGCATTTCACTCCTTGGCTGTTCGCATGATAAAAGAGGACTTAAAGCGCTCTGTGCGTAGGTTTGGAATGGCAACCAAGTATAGATGGTAGCCTGCAGTACTTCTGGTATCCCGATGGAAAAAAGGAGAAGGCGGGATGAGGTTATACTTATGCAGCTCTGATGCACACTCCCCAAAGTAAAGTCTGTAGAAAACCGACAGACAACCTACACAGTTTTTTTAAGCAGCTAAGTCACCGATAAGTCGCCTGGCTCTGCGTTCTACCGAGTCGAGAGCAGCGAGTTGGTATTTAGCTGAGCTATACCAGAGGTGGCTACAATACTCCATGCATGATCGGACTTGAGCTTTGTATAGAGTAAGAAGCTGTCCAGGCGTGAAGTATCGTTTAACCCTGTTCAGAATACCCAGCTTTTTCGCCGCAATTTGTGCATTCGTCTCGATGGAAGCGCCGAAGTTGAGGTTGGCAGTCAACTTCATGCCGAGAAGTTCAAGATGGTCGGTGATGTCCACAGACAAGCCTCGGAAAGTCGGAGTCAGGGTGAAATGACTCCTTTTTGCGGAGAAGAGACACGCCTGTGTTTTGGCGGCATTGAATTGGATCAAATTATCGTCGCCCCATTGAGAGACACACAGACACTAAGGCTGCGTCCTGGACGCTAGCGGCCAAAGCGGGCGGTGCGGGCGGTGGCACGCGCGTCCTGCTCAAAGTCCATAGACTTGTATGAAGCTGTTCTCGACGACAGCGGTGCGGTCTATCAAGACGCGCATGCCACCGCGCGCACCGCCCACACCGCCCACTCCGGCCGCTGGCGGCCATGACGCAGCCTCAAGGACGCATTTGTCCGCTCCACATGGCCTCTCTTAAAGACTGAATGACAGTTCTATCGTCGCTTGCACTGGACAAGAATCTCTCCGTGACTGTACTGTCGTCTGCGTACCCTACAATTCTTGGCTGAAGAAGGTCATTGATGTGCAACAGGAAAAGAGACGCAGAGAGAACGGACCCCTGAGGAAATCCGGCATTAATACCCGTTGGGTCTGAAGAGCTGCCATCGAAGACCACGCTGATGAACCGTTCGCTCAGGAAATCGGAGATACAGTTGCAGAATCCTGTAGAAATGCCGTAAGCTGGAAGCTTGCTCTGCAGACTAGCGTGCCAAACCCTATCTAAGGCCTTTGAGATGTCTAGTGAAGCCGTTATACCGTGTCTCCCATAACTTTACAAATTATGGAGGTGTTGGCATTCGGTTTATAATTACAAGGGTCGGCACGATTCCCCATTTTGGGAATTTGCTGCACATTACCAAGCTTCCAGGATTTAGGCACTACTCCACCCGAAAGAGAGATGCGGTACAAGCGTGTCTGTACCGGAGACAACTCAGATGCACAGTGTTTTAGTACCCTAGCGGGAAAACCATATGGACTACTGGACTTCTTTACGTCAAGAAGTCCAGTTCTCTGTGGGGATGTTACTTTAGATAAAGATAATAAATTATGAACAAAACGTCACTGAACGTTGTCCTAGGGTTGGAATACACCTATCAGCACGCTATCGCCTTTTTCTGTCGCCCTATCCTTTTCTGTCGCTCAGAACCGTCACTAGCCAGAGCGAGAAAGACTGACGGAACGCTATCTTACTCGCTCTAGCAAATGGCGGTTCTGACCAACAGAAAAGGGTAGGGGTACGGAGAAAGGCGATAGCGTGCTGATAGGATAGGTGTGGTCCAACCCTAATCTTCTAGCGACATTTTAGGGCCCAACGTCACGTGCAGCAGACAGCGCGAGCATCGTAACGTATGGCGCGCCGATTCCTAATAATTCTCGGATACCGCGCGGCTAACGGCGCGAACACCTATTGTACTTCTATTCCATTGTGCCTGTTGATACGCCACTAAGTACGCGGGGAAACAAATTATTATGCCCCACCATTTATTCTGGAATATTTCGGATTCCTTTTGTTGACGCAGCATTTGTAGGTTATGCGAAATTTTGGAGTTGTTTTGTTACACAATTAATGTATACCTACTCGTATTATGTTGACACAGATGTAGGTGTGAGAACAATGTTATAGAAGCCACAGTTATTAATGATTAGAATAAATCATAATTTAGGTAGGTAGGTAAAATTTATTAGTTTGACCGTCGGATTTTGTGTTCAAAACACTAGTAAAAATTAATTAGTAGTTTTACTTGTTTCCACCAAGAAACTTAAATAACTCATGAATAACTCTATTCCATTAATAACCACGAAATCTATGAAATCTATTTACAACTTAAACCAAATTTTAAAAGTAAAGTCATTTTACCTGCATTGTCTTGAAAATAATCTTTTTAAATAGATTATTAATTGAAAATTTAAAATTTTATTAACCTAATTTTCTATTACCGCCAATCGGCCATTTTGCGAACGCATTCCGGGGCTTCCCCTTTCCTCGCCAACGATCCGCGGCATCCACCCCTCTGACGAGTTACACAACCAACCAGCAACCGGCAGGTATGTCCACTATGCAAACCTTCGTAGCTTTGACAATGTTACATCTTTGTTACATTTTTTAAATAAAGTTGACTTTTAAAGGCGCCATTTTTTACTTACAAAAAGCACAAGCCCGTGTGAAATGGAAAGAAGGTGGAGAGGCCTTTGCCCTGCAGTGGGACAATTTGGCTAAAACTAATAATTAATACGTGTAGTCTATTTAAGAGTATTAAGACTCAAATTGAAATAACTTACCGTGACCACGGCAGTTGAAAAGGTGCCGAAACGTCGTCGTAACCAAAAATATACTACTAAATATATATGTGTAAAATAATGCTCTTAAATCCGTAAAAAAAAATATTTAAATAAAAACTCCCTTTCTGGACTGAGAAAATGGCTTTGACAATGTGAAGGCTTTTTCGTATAATATATATATATATATATAAAAATATATATATATATATATATATTTTTTAATATAAAGCAGACTTTTTAAAGGCGTCAATTTTACTTAGAATACGGATTTCACTACATTCCAAATTTAGGAAAGTAGGTAGTTATTTAGAGTAAAATAAACATACATGATACAAGCGAAAACATAACCCTTTCCTCGCAGTCGGGTAAAAAAATCCCTTGTTGGATTGGCCGTTAAAGAAAAACAATAGGCTGTTCCAGCTGTTAGCCAACAGCAGCTTTACTGGAAAGCTTTCCCGTACTGATAGAGAAAGCCACCTGTCTATGTTGTTTCCGGAATCCGGACCACATCTTAGACTTTTTTTTTTATGAACGACGGGGAGGCTCATAGCACTCATCATATCTGATGTTAATTATTGATAAGGCTGAAGATGGAAGCGACCCTCTTCCAGAATCCTCAATCACTGAGGCACTGGCTATCTTATCTCTAACTGCCGGAACACAACAATGCTGAAAACATTGTTGTTATGGAGTCAGACTTAGATAAGATGATGGTAGCTAGCCAGACGGACTCAGAACAAGTCCTACCACCAACCAAACTGAATACAATATGTACCGCCGCTGGGAATCGAACGTGCCGTGGTTGTACCACTAGACCACAGAGGCGGTTGTACTCATCCAAATGTGGCGTTCCTGTCTTTAATGAGTATGTTTATACATTTCACTGTCAAGCTGCACACCACTATGACTATAATGTCACTAACGTTTTATCGTCACAGAAAGAGAAGCTAAATAAAACCTATCCGACAATAGACCACAGCGATATTGGCTTCTCTTTCAAAAGTAATGACTAGTCAGGTAATGTAATGAGCACATAAACAACATCAATTTTCATATTTCAGGCAAAAAAATGATAAACTGAACCTTTTGTATTTGGTAAACGACGTGAGTACAGCTGTATATCAATGGAATGGTGAAAGTTTCAGAGTTAAAACTTGGGTTGGAGAGCAATGAATTTATTATTATTTCTACTTTGCCGTATTTAGTACGGTACTCGTTATTTATTTACAAACTCAAAGAAAAGGTAGTTTACGTAAGAAGTCGTACTGAAAAGTCTCAATGAGCCACATTTGCAAATGATAATTATATCAGTACCAACTTTCGCCGGCGACTTCATCCGCGTGCACATTCGAGTATTTCTCGGTCTCACTAAGTGTAGATTTCAAACTTGCTGTGCTTTTTAACCAACTTCAAAAAAAGGAGGAGGTCCTCAAGTCGACTGTATTTTTTCTATTTATGTGTGTATTAATCTAACGTCGTCAGTGGTCAACTGATTTTAATCATTCTTTTTTATCTGAAAGAACGTAGTTCAAGTGTGGTCCCATAATTTTTTTACGAAGATTTAGCTATTATTAAACAAGAAAATATACTATAAAAAATCAACTAGTCTCATGTCGCCCTGACGGCCCCGTCAGGGCGACATGAGACATGAGACTAGTTGATTTTTTATAGTATATTTTCTTGTTTAATATTTATCACATAAAAATAGCATTGTAAAATGCAAAATTAAAAAGTTATATTTAGCTATTAGTTTTTCATAATCCTGGAAAATATAAATGACGTGATAAATATTAAACTAGAAAATAAACTAGAAAAAAACAACTTGTTTCATGTCGCCCTGACGCGACGGGACGGGATTTTTTCTAGTTTAATATTTATCAGATAAAAATAGCATTGTAAAATGCAAAATTAAAAAGTTTTAATAATAAATTACGTTATGGCTAGTAGTCGTTACCTAGATAGTCGAAGGTTCTGGAATAGCGACCGCGCACCGGACGACGCTCCGTGGGTAGGCCCCCGACAAGGTGGACCGACGATGGTGAAGGTAGCGGGAAACCGCTTCATGCGGACAGCGCAGGACCGATCGTCGTGGAGATCCATGGGGGAGACCTATACCCAGTAGTGGGTGTCATGTGGCTGAGAAGACAAAGTCGTTACCTAGATGACAACATTGTCGTGTATGGGCTGATTTTTTGTGTAAATGACGGGACATGATGTAACTAAAAACTTGTTATATAAAAAAATCGGCCAAGTGCAAGTCGAACTCGCACATCTCACCCAAGGTTGCCTAGAAGATATTGCTATGTAGCAATAAGACCGCCTATTGTGTGTTCCTCTTTTTTGACATTTTCTCTGTATGTTTGTTTCTGTATCGTGTGCAATAATGTTTCTATTATTATATTAAATACAACTACCCAAAATGCCACTATAATTTTTCGCCTGCAAAAATATCTTTGTTTTTCATAGTGTCTGTATGCATGACAAAGACATTACATTTGCGGTTTTGGCAAATGTGCTATAGCTCTGAAACTGCATAATATATTTCGTTCAAACTAATTTTCGTTGAAAGTTTTTATAAAGGTCTACAGCATATTTTTTCAGTTTGAAACTGTATATCATTCAAACGGTTGACTTTGAGAAAAAACTGTTTTAAAAAAACTTAATGAAATTTTTAAAGACCTATCTAAAGATCCCACACGTATAGGTTTGATGAAAAAAGTAAATTTTTTTTTTCATTTCACATTGGGAAATGTGCTATATTTCTAAAACTGCCAACTATATTTCGTTTAAAATAATTTTCGTTGAAAGTTTTTATTAAGATCTACAGCATATATATTTTTTTATTTTTTACTCTCTTATTTCAAAAGTTAGAGGGGGGTACACATTTTGCCACTTTGGAAGTGTACATCTTTCAAACGGTTGACTTTGAAAAAAAAATAGGTTTAGAAACCTCAATGTTATTTTTAAAGACCTATCTATAGATACCGCGCACGTATAGGTTTGATGAAAAAAAAAAATTTCTGCTTCAGTTCCATGTATGGGGAGCCCCCCCTTAATATATATATTTTTGTGTAAAAAACGTAAAGCGGTTAACAGAATACATCTACCTACCAAGTTTCAACTGTGTAATCCTCATAGTTTTGGAATAAAGTGGCTGTGACATACATCGGACATGACGAATCTATAAGGGTTTCGTTTTTTGCCATTAGGCTACGAAACCCTAAAAAGGCAGCCAGTCAAGGCAAGAAAAATAAAAAAATAGCAATTGCAATGTAGACTGCCTTGGTTGGCACCGACTCCAAAAGCTTTATTTTTTACTTTTTAAAGTCTGTTTTTTTTATAAGTAATTGCCTATTTTATTTTTTCAACTTCACACATTCACTGACAGAAAACGGATATAGACGTTATAACAATAAAACATCTATTGTCACTTATGGTAAATTTTAAATAGAAAAATATTGAAAAAAATTAACTCGGCCACAAGTGAATTCTCAGACGGGAATCGAACCCGCGACCTTTGGAAATCCGGTCAAATGCTCTAACCGCTGAGCTACCGAGACTTGCAAACCACCGTCGAAATTCTCCAATACTTTTATATTTTTGTTACATCAATGCTAGGAATCTCCTTGCATTCGAAAGAAACATCTTTTCAGGTGTTTAACGATCGATTAAGATGCAACTGCCAATAATTTATGATTTTGTAATTTTTGCATTTTTCAATGCTATTTTTACACTTATGGTAAATTTTAAATAGAAAAATATTGGAAAAATTTTGGACCGGATTTCCAAAGGTCGCGGGTTCGATTCCCGTCTGAGAATTCACTTGTGGCCGAGTAAATTTTTTCCAATATTTTTCTATTTAAAATTTACCATAAGTATAAAAATAGCATTGAAAAATGCAAAATTTACAAAATCATAAAATCTATTGTCACTTTCGCTGACAGTGAGTTTCATAGATATAAATACAAGTTTATTAGCCATACGACCCCCACTGCTAAATTATAGAGTGACTAGCGGGCGCCCGCGGTTTCACCCGCGTGGTTCCCGTTCCCGTGGGAATATCGGGATAAAATGTAGCTTATGTTACTCTCCGCCCTTTCAATCATCTCTGTGCGAAAAACAAGTCGATTGGTAGCTTAGTTATGGCGTGAAGAAAGGACATACAAACACTTTTGCATTTATTATATCTATACTAATATTATAAAGAGGAAAGATTTGTATTTTTGTATGTAACGAATAAAATCAAAAACTACTAGACCGATTTTGACGAAATTTGGTATAGAGAATCCTTAGACCCCAAGTAGTAACATAGGCTATAAATGATCCCAAAATTCCCACGGGAACGGGAACCACGCGGGTGAAACCGCGCCCGGCCTCTAGTTAGTTATAATAAGATTAGGATTGTTGAAACAGACGATAACGAACTGATAGAAACAAATGTTATCGCGGCTAAAACAAAACACGTACCTTCGAAATGAAATATAAATTCACGCTGTAGATACATCACAATATCAGCGTCATATTGCATCAGACAATAGCGTGGGAACGATAGGTGCATGTAACACATGCTTTCAGTGCATTTATCAACGCAAAACCGGCGGGTAATGTCTCCGCTCCGTATATTTGATGTTTGGCGCAGGGGTACTAACCCCGCCTTCTGCGCCAGAGGTCCCGGGTTCGATCCCCGGACAAGACAAATATTTGTGTGCATGAACATGTCTATTTGTCTTGGTCTGGGTGTTTAGTATGTATATTAAGTATGTATTTACAAAAAAAAAGTATATAAGTATGTTTATCCGTTATCTAGTATCCATAACACAAGTTCTTCATGATACTTAACGTGGGCTAGATAATTGGTGTGATTGTATGGAAATATTTATTTATTTATTTATTAATTAAATCATAAAGTATGGAACAGCGTCTGCAGCAGATGAGTCCCTTCAGGGCGACCTCGTCCACTTTCCTATCTCGTCCACTTCCTAACTTGTCCACTATCCTATCTCGTCCACTTTCCTATCTCGTCCACTTCCTAACTCGTCCACTTTCCTATTTCTTCCACTCCTGCTTGTGCATACACCCAAGTGTCTATCTTCAAATATTTTGATCCTGTTACTTTGTTAAACGTTTTTTCTGAACTATGTATGTTATACTTTTGCTATGTTTTGAAATATGCTTTCGCTGTCAACCTTTATCAACAATTTGGCTATCCGTCTGATTTCTGTACTGATAATAAACCAAATACCTACTAAAGAAAGGCCCTTTGTTCTCTGTATGACTTAAATGTATGTATTATGTCAATCGCGTTTTGCCTAAACATCATTTCTTGCTATGACATCGCTACGACATTCTTACCACAGTCCTCATATTTAATATGCCTTCCAATATTGTTTTGTTATTTAAAACTTTCTCTGACAAGTGAAGGAGAAACAATAGAAGTTTTAACGTCTATAGCCGTTTACTGTCAGTGGACGTGTTAAGTTAACATTACTATGTCAGTTTAAGGACAAAATTGTGATGTTATATCCATATTATCCCAATGTACATCCGGGGAACTTCCCGGTTGACCAGTAGAGATAGACATTATTATGAGCTCTCTAGTAATTTTCATGCTTAATTTAAGAACATTTACGGCGACGTTTGGAAATCTGCCAGCGTAATAACAACAATTTACATTTTCATAATTGCCCTTGTTTTGGCAGTGAGAGGATCCAAACGTCTTATCCTGTAAGGTTCTTATTACAGAACTAGCTGCAACTCGTGGCTTCGACTGCGTGGACTAAAAGTCGCGTGTTTTTCGTCTATCAGCACAGAATATATATTAGTACCTTACGGTACAGAAATTTCACTCCCGAGTTTAGGTATGATAAACGCAAGCGTCCGGTCACCGGACTGGTCTCAATAGGCTGGCAGTTATAGTATAGACAGTTATTGTACTATGAACACTATACGCAATGCAAAAGGTTGAAATTAGGTGGTTTTCCAGAATAGTACGTAAATATCTCGGGGATTTTGCGCCGCTTGTATGGAAATGAGACAGGCCTGCTATCAGTATCATTCGAAGTATACCAACATCTTTTCGGATGAAAAGTCGACTTAAGAGCAACACATTCTCAAAACGATATGATGTATAATGGTTTTATTTAATTTTATAATTAGTTTCGTAAATATCCTATTTTAATTACTTGCGAAGAATATTGTTAAAAATTAAAGTAGCGTCTACGAAATTTCAGTAAGTGCATATTATCTATTGTCAGGCCCTGAAACGCTCTCCTGTTTTTTAGGGTTTCGTAGCCTAAAGGCAAAAAACGAAATCCTTTTAGATTCGGCCAAATCGATGTATGTCACAGCCACTATATTCCAAAACTATGAGGATTACATAGTTGAAACTTGGTCAGTAGATGTATTCTGTAAACCGCTTTACGGTTTTTACACAAAAATAAAAATAAATGAATTAAGGGGGGGCTCCCCATACATGGAACCGTTTGCATGATATACACTTTCAAAGTGAAAAAATGTGTGTCCCACACTTCCCCCCCTCTAACTTTTAAAATAAGAAAGTGAAAAATCTAAAAAAAATATATGAATGAATGAATGAATGAATGAAATATTCTTTATTGTACACCCAAAAATACATTAAACATAGGTACAATAATTAAAATCAACAACACAAGAGTGGTACAAATGGCGGCCTTATCGCTAAAGAGCAATTTCTTCCAGGCAACCATGCTGTAGACCTTTATAAAAACTTTCAACGAAAATTGGTTTGAACGAAATATATTATGCAGTTTCAGAGCTATAGCACATTTGCCAAAACCGCAAATATAACATTGTCATTCATACAGACACTATAAAAAACAAAGTTATTTTTGCAGGCGAAAAATTATACTGGCATTTTGGGTAGGTAGGTGTATTTAATAAAATAATAGAAACTTTATTGCACACATTACAAAAACAAACACATACAGAGAAAACACACAATAGGCGGTCTTATTGCTACATAGCAATCTCTTCCAGGCAACCTTGGGTGAGAGACGAAACCCTTCATGTGCGAGTTCGACTTGCACTTGGCCGATTTTTTATTTTTTTTTGGTGTGCATAAAGTGTCTACATATATAAGAGTACCTACTTATACAAGTATGTATGTACATTAGTACTAACAATTCAAAAATGCAGCCTGTTGTTAAAAAAAACACCAATAGGTACAAATATAGGACGTTAATTGTTTGTTTTTCATAGTATCATATTTCATATAGTCATCTCACCATAAAGTATTTAAGAGAAAAACGGCACATTCTGTAGACGTAAGAGTTCTTTTACTTGCAAAAACCACTAAAAACATCTCATTGTTATAATTACTTCATTAAAACAGCGCGCTAATAAATAGTAATGTTCAATAATAAAATGCAATGTCATCGTAAGGTTTCATTTTATGACGTGCCAGTGCCAACACGATTTTAATTTCTTTTTCACAGATCGGAGACAGTAGCCGGATTCCACACTAACAACGTTGCGTGCCAGACGCATAAAGAACAATGAAACTGTGATCCTCTTTATTAGAAGAGGCTGAACCCACTGCCCCTCACTGCAAACAAGTTTCAACTTTATGTATTGGTAGTACTTACTAGTTAATAAGGTACAGTTTTCTTTAGCACGGTGAGGTGAGTTATTACTTTTTTAACTATTTCGACTTTATCGACGTTCGTCTAGAATGTTTTTAGGTAAAATATGTTAGGACGATTTAATTGGTAATTAATTTGAGTTAACACTAAAAATATTTTCAGTTTTAACCCAAATGTAACGGAAATACTTTTTTCGTAAAATTCGTGAGATTTTTTATAAATAGGCATAGGCATGCATCTATGCAACAGGAATAGTTATTTGTTATGCAAGGCTGGAAAGTTGGTTATTTAGCGGCGAGTTGCCTCTATTGAAATCTGAGCAAGTGAAGGATTCTAAGATTGAATCCTGAGCGAAGCGAGGATTTCCAAGGTACAAGACGCTAAAAACTTTTCTGCCGAGCGCAACATACAATTTTTCACCTCACAACAGCGAGGAATATTTTATGGTTGTTTCTGCGGTCAACTTCAACTAAATATACCTTATTCTCGTTGTTTTTATGATATAAAAAACTAAAATAATAAAAAAGGGAGTATTATAGTTTATTCAAAGTTATTTAAAGTAGGAATATATTGTTACTTATTAATAAGAATAAAAACGATTCCGTAAATGTTGACACTGACATAAGGTACAAGACAAAGACAATTTAAAAATAAAGTTTTATGTCACAGTCCGTAATCCAATTATAGGTTGTGAAATCTCACCCAGCCTTATATAAAATTCTTATAACAAATAGTTTAATCTCATTGTTATTGTTTTTATAATTCAATGAACTAAAATAATATATAATAAAACCAAAACGGAGTATTATAATTAATTTAAAGCTATATAAATTAAGAATCAAATATAACATAAAAGTCAATAGTGCGATAGTCAACGCATTATGACATATTTTTAAGTTTTAATTTAAAAAGGTACTTTGCCTTAAAAAGCGATTTTCAACGCCTAAACTGATTGACAAAACCTCCTTTTCAGAGCGTGTGAGGTGAAAGAAAATTTTTGGTCTCGCGATATTTCTGAAAGACAAAGGGATTCAGCAAATAAATGAAAAATAAATAAATATTGCTTGCACTCTCACCAATTAACCTAGCTCCAAAGTAAGCACTGTAAGGCTTGTGTTTTGGGATGATTTCGAGGGACGATTCATATTGTTTCACATATTTAAATCGTAAATATTAAGTTTTATTGTTAATAATTTCGCGAATTCCAACTTATTCAGATAAAAAAAGTTGTCTTTGGTATGGGGTAAGCACGAAAAAACCGGCCAAGTGCGAGACGGACTCGCGCACGAGTACATACCTACCATTATTATTGAATATCGAGCAAAAAATCACGTTTGTTGTATGTTAGCCCCACTTGAAAATTTATTTTAAACCTTTTTTTAGTTTTGTTGCTAAAGCGGCAACAGAAATACATCATATCATCTGTGAAATTTTTAATTGTTTCAACGGTTTATTTTTTGTTGACTGCCCAATAAACAAATAAATAAACGGTTCATGAGATACAGCCTGGTGACAAAAAGACAGACAGACAGGCGGACCGTGGAGTCTTAGTAATAGGATCCCGTTTTTACCCTTCGGGTCCGGAACCCTATAAACAAAAAGATAACATTCAATATAATCACAACTCGCTACATACCTACTTAATTAGAAAATAGTACCTATAAAATTGACGATTTTTTTCTTACACTTCTAGAGCACCTCACTACTTCTATAATTAAAGATAATATCAATTGCTTGATTTAATATTAAACTAGCGGACCCGGCGAACTTCGTACCGCCTCAGAATTATTAAATGATGCTGCTAGGGCTCCACATCAGGTGTAGGTACCAGATCTTTAATTTTTGTTATCATCATCATATCAGCCCCACGACGCCCACTGCCTGCTGGGTATTGTTTTTCGTTAGCAAAAATTACCACTTGATTTAATATAATTTATAGGATACTCATAATATTTCAAATCAAAATATAGAATTAGATTGCTTGGTCTTCATACAATGTTTGTACATACATTAAATAATTGTGGCATTAGCATTCGCGGTAGTACTTAACTATACCAAAAATTGTTAATATGGAAAACGAACTTTCTTTGAAATTATTCATACAAATCAGCAGTTTCATAGTATTATTATGTTGGCTCAGGCAAAGCCTCTGGTGATTCAAGCATCTACGAGCAACGAAGCGTAGCATTCGTAGCTACGACATACTACGAGCGACGTAGTTACCTATGACTCCGGTATTCATTAATTTATTTTTCCATGGACGTTATCAAACCAGTATTCAGAGTACTAATAGCCGAAGTTACCTACTGTCGATTAGATAATCGTCGTCGTTTAAATTATCGTTGTGTCTAATAATAAAAGTATGTACTTGAAGCAAAAATGTCATACGAGATCGCATTATGAAACATTGTGAAGACCAGCTAGCCTAGCATGAGCGACTTTTATCGACTCGATAGCTCGATAACGTATCACTGTCTCGCTCACATCGTAACGGGCTAAGCAGGACAGCATCATGCACCATATCATATCGCGTGATATAGCGGTGTTCATGCTAGGGGGGCTGGGGGGTTATCTTACGCCTTCGACATCATGAATTCGACATTTTTTGGAGCCTTAAATCTATAAATTCACTGAAAACAATGTTCAACGTTATAGGATTGTCAAGGATCATTGAGACTAAAGTATTTTGACCGTAGTAAAGATTTTACTTACATTTTCAATAAAGAAATTATGGTTTGAAAAATGTCGAATTCGACACATGTCAGCGCGAGAATTGCCCCCCAGGGTCTCTCGAAAATTCGATATTTTTTTGGAGTCAAAAATCTGTATTAAAAGCTCACTGAAAGCAATCTTCGACATTATAAGATTATCAAAGATGATTGAAAATAAAGGATTTTAACAGTAATAGAGATTTCACTTTCATTTTTAATAAATAAATTAAAGATATAAAAATGTCGAAGCCGCGAGAATTGCCCTCCAGGGGTCGGATTCAATTTGCTATCTCTTTCATTTCCTTGCTTTTTTGTGTCTTTTGTCTTACTTGTCAATTGTCAATGAGTGCCGTCTGCGTCACACATTTCGACACAAAATACTATGAAAGTAACATTATATGTATAATATAAAACATCATTGGTACTATGATTTTTGAATTTTTGCATTTTTCAATGCTATTTTTACACTTATTATAATGGGGTTTGAACCTTTTGACCTCGACAGCGGTCCGCCATTTTTATTATATTTTTTCAAAATCGTGCCGCACGATAATACCCACATAAATGGATAAAGAACGTAAAGATAAAGAAAAAAAATATATTCAACATAATGCCCTAAAGTGTCAGGTTAGTAAGATAATTGGAGTTAAAGATACAAAGGTGATATTTGGGTCGGCATCATTGATTTTTAACTCTAATTATCTGGCTAACGTGACACTATTGAAAATTGAAACGGGTATTAAACGCGTAGAAACGTGATAGATATTTCACCTACCCATGATAATACCCCGTTTCAATTTTCAATATTTATAATGCAACGCGAAAGTTTAAAAGTGTATAATATACACTTTTAAACTTTCGCGTTGCATTGTAAATATTGACACAATGGAACAAAAATGTTATGATATATAATGCCCTAAAGTGTCACGTTATAATATAACATTCATTTATTATATAACGTTCATTTATTTAGGTATCATCATGCGACGTTCTTTAAAAAAAAATTATGGCGACCCATACTACGGATTTGGACGAGGCTAGCCTCCATACAAATAAATCCAAAAACCTTTAAATATAATAATATTGGAAAAATCATCTCGGCCACAAGTGAATTCTCAGATGTTAATCGAACCTTTGAGAATCCAGCCCACCACAGAGCTACCAACACTTTTTTTCAATTAAAAAAAATATCTTAGTCATTGGCTCCAAAGGAGTTTGTTTTTTTTTTGTATGGAGGCTAGCCTCATCCAAATCCGTAGTATGAGACGCCATTTTGATTATTTTTCAAAATGACGTCGCACTCTAATACCTATATAAATGAACAGGGGACACACAGAGGAACAAAAATGTTACGATATATATATATAATGCCCTGAAGTGACGCGTTAGCCACATAATTAGAGTTAAACATGAATAATGCCGACCCAAAGTATCACCTTTGTATCTTTAACTCCAATTATCTCCCTAACCTGACACTTTAGGGCATTATGTTGTATAATATTATTTGTTTATCTTTAGGTTTCCTATACCCATTTATGTATATAAACTGAAGACAATGCAGTTTAAATTATTTATTAGTAGGTAAACATGGAGCTAATTCATGACCCTAAATAGTCAAACCCAGTGGTTGCGTAAACTGTGTCCACTCGCGATATGGTTTTGCTGCGTCACTAGGCAAAGGATTTTTAGCCTTTGAAAATGTTTTGAAAGTATTTAGAGCACAAAATATTCGTAACTAGATCATTATGAATAGAGCAATTTTTCAAGTACGTACAAACTTTGTGTGTGTTGTGTGTCAAATTGTCGTATCATTAATTACAACTTACAAGTATTGTAACGCTACTGTGCATTTAATAAGAGAACTGAATAACGTGGGACTTTAAGAAATTTCCTAATTCATTATTTTACAGGGATTCCTTCATTATCATTACCAAATCCCATGTTGGAATCTCTATTCCTTCGGTCCCGCGCCACAGTCATACATAAGCTAAAGCAGTACTGTAACTACAGACCGCCTCTGTGGTCTAGTGGTGCAACCACCGGTATCAGACCCAGGGGTCCCAGGTTCGGTTCCCAGCGGGAGTACATATTATATTCGGTTTGGTTGGTGGTAGGACTCGTTGTAAGTCCGCCTTGCTAGCTACCACCATCTTATCTAAGTCTGTCGCCATAACAATGTTTTCAGCATTGTTGTGTTCCGGCCGTTAGAGATAAGGTAGCCAGTTCCTCAGTGATTGAGGATTCCGGGACAGGCTCGCTTCCATCTTCAGCCTTATCAATACTTAACATCAGGTATGATGAAGGCTAAGAATTCATAAAAAAAAAAGAAAACGAGCACATTGACACCGCCCCGCCATCGTCTCGGTACGTGCGATTGACTGTAATGCGAACCATACATTAGCCGGCGGAGCTACTACCTGTCTTTGCAACAGCAACGCGACAGCAGAAATTGCGCGATAATTGCTTTACGTCACGTATCAACAGTGCGGCCTCAACCGAACAAACGATGAACTACAATGTGCTTTCATTCAGTTCCTGTTATTGCTACCAAATTGTTTTTGACGCTATCGCTAGCGTCATAGCAACACGCAGCATCTCACTCTCGCACCTGGGTAGGAGTGCGAGAGAGTGAGACGCCGCTATACGAACCATCAGCGAGCGATTAGTCAGAAATCACATACGTACTTAATACCATTTTTATTTTGACGTTCAGCAGCGATCGCGCGTTATCTGCGCGGTAATAGGCTATTTGACAGGTTTTTAAAATCCATTTTATATTATGTAGTAGAGTAAAAGTTGTTTCTTTTTTATTCTGGTACATATTTGCTGAAAAAAATCAAATTAAAAATTCAATATTTAAATAGCGCGCCAAAACGCTACATTGACAATATGGCGCTGCAATGGGGTCGGTGACGTCACTTGCCTGTATTCTGATCTGTGGGACATAATCATCCACATGCGTAGTGTAACGGTTCTAAAAACCGCACACTCCTAAATCTTAAACTATTACTTACTTTCAACTAAATTAAATCAATAACCATTCACTTCACCATTCTAACTTGTTTGTTTACTTTATTTTGTTTTGATAAAACTTCACGATGGTAGTTAATTGACAAAATATTCCTGCGTACCCTCGATATTGCTAACTTCACGGCCGGGAGATTTCGTATTTCGGCCAAGTGAATTAGACTACAAAAATTAACCTATTTCTATTTAACTATTTATATATAGAAAAAAACTACATATTTTTCTATGTATATCTATTATGTTTTTGCATACTTTAATATTCCTTAATTCTTTGGCCATAGACAAAACACCGTGTGTCGATCGGACTTACAATCCTTATGTTGTCTATGCTAATGACTAAACATTATTCTCCTATAGAATGGACAACATTTCATTTTCTATAAAGCACTAAAATAAAAAAACCATTTCGAGGTTTTAGTGTCATAAGCTCACAGTTTTTATTTTAGAATTTTCTGATCGGTAATTTGTGAGTTATTTAATAAAAACTAAAATGTAGTCCAAATCGAGAAAGTCAGGCATTTGATCCCGTCATTCCTTTTCATTTCTGTCTAATATAAAAAAAAAATGGTTGTCTCTGGCAGAGTTGACAATGACAGTCAATTATTCAAGTAGTGAAAGAGCGATCAAAATCTAAAATATCGATATTCGACATTTTCTAATTTACATAATGCCAATAAAACCTCATGAAAAAACAGTTTGTGATTGTTTTGAGTTTTTTGGAATATATTGTTTTTATGATTATTGCTGAATAGATTTACTTTTTATGTTTGCTAAGTAAACCACCACGCGACACCAGGCAGGTGGACCACGGGTCAGAAATTTGTGTGTGTTTAACGAAGTGGTTACTTTTTGTTCCACTAATGAAATACCAGACCTTAAATTTCAATATGGTTTGATATACATTTCAATTCTAAATACCCAAAATGTTTATATTGTTCATGAACGCGAATTTGTGCGTATAAATTTAAATTTATATTTTTATTATTAAGTTTTTTTATCTTAATCAAAGTGTTAATCTTTAAAACATGTTTTGGTTAAATAACGAAAATTACAACTTTTATGTAGTAATCGATATTTAAGTTCTGCCACTGTCACATCACTACTAGAAACCATTACGTCAGTTTTTTTTTAAATCCGAAATAAGCAACAGCCTTAACAATTTAAATTCCTGAGAACGCACTTACGCTCTTTTAGAATGAGCAAGTTTTGAAATACGGATTTAATACACAAATATAATGCTAATAATAAAAATAAAAAATACGTGTCTCGTATTTTAACATCTAGTTTTATTATGCATAGGAATATTTGCATTATATATTTTTGAAATGTTGTCCATTGGAGAATCATCTCCCACTTTAATTTTTGACTAAAGAACTTTCTAGAAAGAATTAAGTATATATTTCGCAACTCCAGCGAAATCTGCCTCTTTTTCTTCATACTACTGCCTTAAAGTCATTCTGTTTTACTCTGTTTTGTGCATTCGCGATCCCCGTACTAGGGTGAGTGTGTGTTTTAAATCTGATCGTTTTGCATTTTACTTTAATTTCTTTTAATCACAGTTATTTCTTTTCGTAATATATTTAGTTTAAACCTCGTAATAATTAAGTGTTTTAATTATTCGATACGTTTTTCTTGTAATTTACAGTAAATGTAATTGTATTCAAAGGGAAACGTTATACTATATATTACGTGGAACCAATACAATTCACATTTTATTGTTATTTTTTTTTAATAATTCTTTGAGTGAGTTACTTTTTTAGACCGCTAAGAAGGATGCGTTCCCTATATTAAAACCGCTATAAATAACTTTAATATTTTTATTCTTGAATTTCTTTGGTAGACTAAATACTGATTTGATTCCTTTTAAATAACTTTATCCTTACTAATAGGGTAAAGTACCCATGTACCAACCTCTTGTACATGCTTTTACTTTTTTACATAGCGGTTACCTTAATATATTTTTTAATAGTTTTACATTGTACCTTTGAGACTATTCAATTGTAGCTGTCTGTCCCTTGCATCCTAACCTTAGACGGTCGACTTGTACGAACAGCTTTTGACCCGTTCTTAAAAACATTCCAGGGTCGTATCCACGGGCAGCTGCAGCATCTACACCTGTTCCGTCTACTCTTCCACCTCGGCACCTACCTGCCGAGCGCTCACCTGTTCCGGTCTACCCCGGAAACCTCTCCACCTCGTGTCTACGTGCGCATCACCACACCGAGCCCACCCTCCGTGCTACCGAGGCTGAACCTACTGCTCAACAAGCGAACGTAGTCCGTGACGCTGGACTTTCGCTTCTGCCTCCTCTAGGCAGTTCTAAAGTTAAGTCCCCATTCTTACCCTCGCGAGAGCCACCCATCGAAGATTCCCTTGAACCCACACCCGAGCTTGTAATATCTTTATTTTATAATTATACTTGTTAACCACTTATAGTGTTTCTTTTCTATCTTTTCTGCACACCGGTCGTGCTTAACACGATCGGAGCGTGTCAGTGGCGCCTATCTCGCTCAGGGTTCTTCGCTCAGTGGTTCTCGCCTTATTTTTTCTTACTTTTTTTTTTTTATTTTTTTTGTGTAAAGTGGGTACCTAATTTTTTGTCAACTTGTGAATTGAGTTAACTAACGGTCACTAATCCGTTGTTAACTGCCACCTAACCTACTAACGGTTGTGTTGCTGCTATAGTAATCTAAATTTTTGTGTTTTTTTACTTAATTTGTTCTAAACTTAGACTGATTTTTTTTATTAACTTCACCTAATTTAGTTACCCACTTAAATATTTTATCTCTACGATTGCTTAGTCTCGCACACACTCGCCTTAGGTTTTTACTTTCTTTTTGTGTTTTAACTATGGCTGAACGCGCGATTAATTTTTTATCTCTTCAAAAAGCGGAACTTGAATACGAGGTCTCCTTGCGTTGTCATAAACCAGCTGATTCAGTCGCTGAGTTGCGGAAACAAATTGCGGTATTATCCAAAGAATATCCTTCTGATGCTATGTTGTGTTCTCATTTACCTCCGTCTGAGGATATTGAGGGTGTTCAGACTTCACTTGAGAAATCTCTTTTAAATCTTAAAACCTTAAAATCTAAATATAATAGAAACTTGTTTTTGAGGACGGAGGGTTTACTTAACCAAATTTACTATCGCTTGGATAGAATCCAGTTTGACGAGGACGATGATGAAACCTTAGAGTCTATTTTGTCTGAATGTCGGGAAAATTTTGAGTCTCAGATGAGTGACCTTAAGTCTTTGGCACCTGAAAGTGATGTTTCCGCAGTTAAAATTATTGCTAACGATTTGGAGAAGTGCATAAATATAACTATAGACCAAAATAAAAGTATGGTGCCTAACTTTGCTACTATTAAATATGACGGCAAGACTTGTGTTCGTTCCTTTTTGCAAAAGCTTGACGAATTCGTGAAATCAAGAGGCATTGGCTATGAGAAGGTTCTGTCCTTCGGTCATGAAATTTTTACGGGTGAGGCTCTTCCTTGGTTCCGTAGCATTAGGCGCCAAGTGAAAGATTGGTCTCAGGTTGCTGAAGCTTTAATAGCTGATTTCAGTCCGAAAAACTTCGACGCTCAATTCTTGTCACAAATTAGGTCACGTCTTCAGGGCAAGGACGAGAAAATTTGTATTTATCTGGCGGTTATGGACTGCATGTTTTCAAGGCTTACTAAACCTTTGTCTGAGGACGAGAAGCTCGAGATTTTATCAGGAAACATTCTACCCTGTTACGCCAATGTGTTAGCTTCAGCTGGAGAAATTTTCAATATTGACAACCTTAAGGAAGTTTGCCAAAAATATGAAAGGGTTCAGACCCAATTTTTTAAACGCAGTGAGCCTTCTTCTCGTAATTGTATACCTCTAGCTACTGAGTTTGTTTATCGAGGAGAATCTAGTGCTCCTTCTAACTTTGAAAAATCTAAGCCTCTAAATAATTTTCAAAACACTAAATCTTATGTTTCCGCTGTTGCTTCTAAAGATGTATATTGTCCTAGATGTCGTAATAATACGCACAGTTTAAAAACTTGTACCCAACCAAGAGACATTGTTTGTTTCAAGTGTGGGAAAAAGGGTGTACGCACTCCTGATTGCACTAAATGCAATCCAAAAAACTAGTTTGTCAGGATTGGAGAACTACTGATTCTCGAAATTCGAGATTTTCTAGTCGTTGCACTGAGACTGAATGGAACCAATGGCTTAGTTTTATCTGTAATCCTAGCCATTCCGTGTCTCCAATCCTGGATAAAAATCCTACTTTTTCTCGGCCCTATGTGAATGTTAATGTCGGTGACAAAAATATTATCGGTCTATTAGATACTGGTTCCGGCATAACATTGTTAGGGAATAATTCTCACCAATACTTTTTAAAATCTAAATTTAAATGCTTTTCTTGTGATCCGTTACAGCTTTCTGCGGCTGGCGGTCAAATTTTCTACTCATCTATGTATTTAATTTTACCTTTAACGTTTAATAGCAAAACCTATAATATAAAACTTTTTGTTGTACCAGAAATTGAAAATGAACTTATTCTGGGTATGGATTTTTGGAGAACTTTCGGGTTGTTTCCTAGCGAGCTCGATAGCCTTGTTCTTGAAAAACCACATGAGGTGAATATTTCTAACATAGCTCTTGACGACTCTAAGCAAATTCTCTCATATTCTCAACTTTGCGAAGAACAAAAGGAAGCCGCGGATAATATAATATCTCAGTTTCGCGGTATTTCGTATGAGGAATGTGGTTTGGGTCGTACCTCCTTGATTACTCACGCTATCGATACTGGTGACGCTATTCCTATTAGACAACGATACTACCGAGTGTCTCCCCAGAAACAACAAATTCTCTCCGATCAGCTGGATGAGATGCTCAATGAGGACGTTGTAGAACCGTGTGAGAGTCCTTGGTCGAATCCCGTTCTTCTTACTCCGAAAAAGAACGGTGAATATAGGTTTTGTTTGGACAGCAGAAAACTAAACTCTGTCACTCGTAAGGATGCTTATAGCTTACCTTATGTTTCTGAGATCTTAGATAATCTTAGGGACGCTAAATATTTATCTAGTATTGACCTTTCTAAATCTTTTTGGCAGGTTTTAATAAAGCCTGAAGATAGATGCAAGACTGCATTCTATATTCCCTCTAGGGGAACCTTTCAATTTAAATCTATGCCCTTCGGGTTAACTAATGCACCCGCTACGCAGCAAAGACTGGTAGATTTGCTGTTTTATGGGCCTGAATTTGAAAATAAAGTTTATGTTTTTGTCGATGACGTCATAATCGTGTCTAATACTTTTGATGAGCATATGTCGTTACTTGCGCGTGTTTTAGGAAAGCTAAAATATGCAAATTTAACTATAAACTTCGAAAAGTGTCAATTTTTCCGGGAAAAACTTAAATATTTGGGTTACGTCGTCGATTCAAATGGTCTTCATGCTGATCCGGAGAAAGTTGACGTTATTGTGAAGTATCCTACTCCTACTAACAGGAAGGAAGTTCGTCGTTTCTTAGGCACTGCTTCTTGGTATCGTCGTTTTATTCCTAATTTTAGTTCTTTGGCTGCACCATTGAATAAACTTACCTCTCAAGGAAAAGCGGCACCTCCCTTTGCTTGGACGCCGGAAGCAGATGTCGCTTTTAATAAACTTAAGGAGTGTCTTACGTCACCACCTATCTTATCATGTCCGGATTACTCTGAACCTTTCCAGGTACATACCGACGCTAGCGATTTCGGAATTGGTGCTGTGCTCACACAGATTCTAAACGGCGAAGAGAGGGTTATAGCCTATATGAGCAAATCTTTATCGGCCCAAGAACGGAACTATAGCGCTACGGAGCGCGAAGCACTCGCAGTAATTGTTGCTATAGAACACTGGCGGTGTTACCTGGACAACGGTAATAAATTTGTTGTCTTTACGGATCATTCCTCTTTAAAATGGTTCTTAAATATTAATAACCCTACAGGTCGTTTAGCTAGATGGGGAATTCGTCTCTCAGCCTTCAATTTCGACATCAAACACAGACGTGGCAAGGACAACGTCGTGCCAGATGCCTTATCTCGCGCTGTGCCTGTAGCGGCTATAGATAGTGCCAGCCAATCTTCATCTCCTATATCAGATCCTTTATCTGACACTTGGTATAAGGAGATATTTTATGGTTGTCAATCCTCTCCTACATCCTTTCCTAATTATAAAATTTCTAACAACAAACTATATCGTCTCAGAAAATCCTTAAATCCTTTAGCTAGGGAATTTGAATGGAAGGAAGTAGTTCCTAAACATTCCAGACACGATATCGTTGTTACTAACCACTCGAATCCTACTGCAGGACATTTAGGAATTTTTAAAACTTTAAAACGAATTTCTCTTAATTATTTTTGGCCTGGCATGCATAAAGATGTTGCTAACTATGTAAATAACTGTAATGATTGTAACTCTCACAAACACGCTAATCATCCCACTCTAGGATTTATGGGTCGACCTAAGGAATGTTCTAGACCATTCCAAATGATTAGTGTCGATTTAGTTGGTCCATTGCCTCCATCTAGGAAGCAAAATACTATGATGCTTGTTGTCACTTGCTGTTTTTCTAAATATTCGCTTTTATTTCCTATACGTCGAGCAACTCCCGACGTAATAACTACTATACTTGAAGAGAAAGTACTCCTTGTTCATGGCATTCCTAGTACCGTTTTGATGGACAATGGTAAGCAGTTCGTTAGCCAAAAACTTCAGCATAATATGTTCGCTCAATATAAAATACCAAATGTACGCTATACACCTAAATATACACCGCAGGTGAATACTGTTGAGCGCTATAACAAAACAATAATGACGGCTGTTTCTACTTTTATTAACGATGATCACCGGACTTGGGATCTCAATATACCAAAAATTCAATTCGCTCTCAATTCTGCAGTAAGCGAAGTCACTGGGTATACACCATCATTTCTTGTTTACGGTAGAGAACTAGTGGCTTGTGGATCTCACTATGTTGATGTCGATCTAACCGACAACATCATTTTTACACCTAGGGATAACTATGCTGAAAATACTGGAAAGCTTAGGAAAATTTTCGATGAGGTACAAAGCTCTTTAATTAAATCTCATTCACGTAATTGTGGTCCTTATAATCTTCGTCGTAAAAACTTTGACTTCAACGTCGGTGATATTGTCTGGCGGAAAACTTATTATCAAAGCGACAAAGATAAGCAATTTTCTAAAAAACTTGCTCCTAAATATATTAAATGTCGTATCAAATCTAAATTGTCGCCCTTGGTCTATGAATTGGTCGATATGAATGGTAAAAATCTTGGTTCTTGGCATATCAAAGATTTTAAAGTCAATAATTATTCTTGATTTGTTTTTGACTATTTCTACATCTTTTTTTTAATAAATTAAAGCAGTATAAATATAAACCCTTATTTATTTATACTGTTTTAACTAAAATAAGTAACGATTTTTTTTAACTTTTTGAAATTTTTGGTTGATTGTTTCTTTATATCTTTTTATCTCTTGCTAATCTAGTTTTGTATGGAATCTCAGCATCCCTTGAACGCTGACATTTCCAACTGTATCTTTTGTTTTTCAGTCAATCTAAACGATTGAAATTCACTCTTTTGCCTTACTTCCGTAGTCCTAGGTACTACCAAGACCACTAACGTCTTGTTATTGTCGATATCTCTCGACAATGTTGTGGGGTATTCTTTTGCAGTTGTTGATGTTCTTAAGAGTCTGTATAATTCTGGATGACTATTTCACTAAAGTCTTGCTTATTTAGTGAGTTTTTTTTTCTTAGTGGATTTTGAGTAGCCAAAATCCTACTCTAAAGAGGGGGATATGTAACGGTTCTAAAAACCGCACACTCCTAAATCTTAAACTATTACTTACTTTCAACTAAATTAAATCAATAACCATTCACTTCACCATTCTAACTTGTTTGTTTACTTTATTTTGTTTTGATAAAACTTCACGATGGTAGTTAATTGACAAAATATTCCTGCGTACCCTCGATATTGCTAACTTCACGGCCGGGAGATTTCGTATTTCGGCCAAGTGAATTAGACTACAAAAATTAACCTATTTCTATTTAACTATTTATATATAGAAAAAAACTACATATTTTTCTATGTATATCTATTATGTTTTTGCATACTTTAATATTCCTTAATTCTTTGGCCATAGACAAAACACCGTGTGTCGATCGGACTTACAATCCTTATGTTGTCTATGCTAATGACTAAACATTATTCTCCTATAGAATTGGAGAATCATCTCCCACTTTAATTTTTGACTAAAGAACTTTCTAGAAAGAATTAAGTATATATTTCGCAACTCCAGCGAAATCTGCCTCTTTTTCTTCATACTACTGCCTTAAAGTCATTCTGTTTTACTCTGTTTTGTGCATTCGCGATCCCCGTACTAGGGTGAGTGTGTGTTTTAAATCTGATCGTTTTGCATTTTACTTTAATTTCTTTTAATCACAGTTATTTCTTTTCGTAATATATTTAGTTTAAACCTCGTAATAATTAAGTGTTTTAATTATTCGATACGTTTTTCTTGTAATTTACAGTAAATGTAATTGTATTCAAAGGGAAACGTTATACTCAATGATTTCAAAAGGAAGGATGCGCCCATATGAACATCTGACATAAAACTGTTTCATACCAGTAAAATCAGAGCCATCTGTGAACAACTCACTCGAACTTCTTCCATCGCATAGGTGTATTAGAGGTGGGCAAAAAAGATTACAGAAGTGAACGATTTCGTTCAATTGGAGCTATTTTATCTATCACTCATCCAGTTTATTTAGGGACCTAGTACTATTTTTAAATATTGTTTAATTAATTTAAAATAAAACAGGCTTGTTTCAAATTAAAATTACATTGTTTGTCCAATCTGTCATCACTGCATTTTTTTTTATATAGAAATAAACGAAAAATATTTTTATAAAGAATATAATCATCGTATAGACGGGCTTTTGGGTAACTTCTCAATATTTTCCATTCAAGTGCATTTTAATGAATAACAACAAACTTTAATGCAATATTAGACGTAGGTAATAGCACCGTAACCCGTGCAATTATCTTGCTATTGATACGCGGCGTTCGTAGCCTACCTATATTTTCACTTCACTATCGTTTTTTGAGTTAATTAACTATGGAACTAAAGCCGACTATCCAGCCAGCTTTCCATAAAAAGACTTCACTAAAATGCAGCTGTTAAAATGTGAATATTTCTACAAATACTACCGCCACTAGCGGTAATCGGTGGAAGCGACAGAGTTTTCATACTTTAGTTACATTTTGGTCTTAGTTTCTTAGTTTTAGTTCCATTGACAGCCTACAAGTTTTTGCACTGGCGTTATGTCAATAATACGTTCGTTTCATAGTAAAATATTATTTTAAAAATTAATATAAAATATTGGCTAGCATAATTATGCGAGGACATTTGGATTTTTAAGCTTTACTGATTACATCTCTCATTATGCCAGCTGCTTGTCAGGGGAATTTTGAACCGACTCCTTTCATACTAGACTAAAATGATTCATTCATTCAGTTCTTTTGCATCGTTTATAATAATGGCCCATCTCTAGTGCCTTCATCTACTGCCATTAACCCTGCCAGTGGTCGCATGGATTACACATTTGCTCATCCCCGTAGAATAACATCACAATATCACAATATCACAATTTTCGCATTTTTGCTCACTATACGGGAAAATAGATTAACTTCTTGAAAATGCTTTATCTACAATAGCTTCAAATAATATAAATCGAAAACATTTTATGGTGTTACTCTATGATGTTTATAATATTCTAAAGATATTTATTCCTCGAAGTCAATCTACACTGACGTATATAATGCGCGCGACCCCTTCAATACTCCTTCAAATTAGTGCGTGATTGACACGATGCCAGAGACTGAACTTAGTTTTTCGGAATTTCGGACCCAGTGGTTACTGGTCCGAAATTCAATCCACTGCCCAATCTTGTCTACACATACACGGTTGGGTATGTGTAGACAAGATTGGGCAGTAAGTCAGACTGCCCGCACAAATTATATTGACTGCCCGAAAATAGACAGCAAGTCAGTGCTGGACTGGACTGGGTTGTATGAAGTGTCGAGCCCAGTAGCGAGAACATTTACAAGAAAACATGTAAAATAAAATGCGGCTGCTAATGGGATAACCAAGCAATGGCTCTCGATAGGAGCTGTCAAATAATGCATTCTCTCAGTGGCCGCTTTATATGTTCACATCATGTTTTCTTGAAAATGTTTCGCCAGTGGAAACGGGGGTCACGTTATTCAAACTTAAATACTTTTTGAATTCAGTACATAGATATTTTAAACTTAGGTTTTTAGTATGACAGTCAATATTATGACAATATTAACTTCGGAAGAAAAGATATTTTTCTCTATTTTCAATTATATTTGGCATATTTACACCTGTATTCCACGCGACCAATCAGTTAGTTTTGTACTCGACCACTCTAGGGTTAAGACTGTCGTCGAACAATTCATAAGCCAGATAATATCGTTTAAATAAAATTGTTAGACATGCAATAAAAATAATGTAAAGCTATTTACGGATGATACGATATTCCACGGACCTTTTTAACTATTGGGTCATAATTTTTGCACCATTTTACAACACAAATTCGTAATTTTTATGAAATGACAGCCAACGTCTTTCAACTTCAGTCTCCCGTAGACAACTGAATCATCGTTGGCCCTAAACTGATATTTTAGGGCCAACGATTTGGCACGCTTTTTAGCACCGTTGGCCGGGTCCTTACGCTAGTAATATATAAGTCAATGGTTATACTATATATTACGTGGAACCAATACAATTCACATTTTATTGTTATTTTTTTTTAATAATTCTTTGAGTGAGTTACTTTTTTAGACCGCTAAGAAGGATGCGTTCCCTATATTAAAACCGCTATAAATAACTTTAATATTTTTATTCTTGAATTTCTTTGGTAGACTAAATACTGATTTGATTCCTTTTAAATAACTTTATCCTTACTAATAGGGTAAAGTACCCATGTACCAACCTCTTGTACATGCTTTTACTTTTTTACATAGCGGTTACCTTAATATATTTTTTAATAGTTTTACATTGTACCTTTGAGACTATTCAATTGTAGCTGTCTGTCCCTTGCATCCTAACCTTAGACGGTCGACTTGTACGAACAGCTTTTGACCCGTTCTTAAAAACATTCCAGGGTCGTATCCACGGGCAGCTGCAGCATCTACACCTGTTCCGTCTACTCTTCCACCTCGGCACCTACCTGCCGAGCGCTCACCTGTTCCGGTCTACCCCGGAAACCTCTCCACCTCGTGTCTACGTGCGCATCACCACACCGAGCCCACGAACGTAGTCCGTGACGCTGGACTTTCGCTTCTGCCTCCTCTAGGCAGTTCTAAAGTTAAGTCCCCATTCTTACCCTCGCGAGAGCCACCCATCGAAGATTCCCTTGAACCCACACCCGAGCTTGTAATATCTTTATTTTATAATTATACTTGTTAACCACTTATAGTGTTTCTTTTCTATCTTTTCTGCACACCGGTCGTGCTTAACACGATCGGAGCGTGTCAGTAGGCAAATAATGTTTACAAGCAGGTGACGTAATCATAAACTCGACGAATCGGAGCGTTTTGTGTCACGTGAAAAACGTTTAAAAAATGCATTTTTATTTACGGATTTTTAAATAAAGTTATTATTGTAAATTTTAAATAGAAAAATATTGGAAAAAATTTACTCGGCCACAAGTCTCGGTAGCTCAGCGGTTAGAGCATTGGACCGGATTTCCAAAGGTCGCGGGTTCGATTCCCGTCTGAGAATTCACTTGTGGCCGAGTTAATTTTTTCCAATATTTTTCTATTTAAAATTTACCATAAGTATAAAAATAGCATTGAAAAATGCAAAAATTACAAAATCATAAAGTTATTATTATTTTCAACGTACGTTAAAAAAGAACCATTTTTAAGGTCTTAATTTATACTGATAACAGTAATTGAAACTTTATTTTTCGCATTGTCAAATAGCCTAGGTATTGCTAATTTTTAGGGAATAGCCCCGCGGGTCTGCTGCGACACTGTTTTGTGTTTTCTGACACCAAACTACAAACATCTAACAAAATATGGGTGTGGCCTTTATGCTAGCAAAAATGTTATCCGAGGTGGACGGAAAAGGTTTGCCTGCCACCCGGGGGAGTATTCTGCATTTCACCCAATCATTTGTTGTTGCTAGCGAATATTGATGACATTATATTATTTTCACCTCACACGCTCGGAAAAGGAGGTCTTATCATTCAATGTCTGCGCCGAAAATCGTATATTACCGGCCTAGCGTTGTAAACATTTTTTTTTATTTAGAAAGAAAAATACTTAGGTTCTTCATAATGCGTTCCGAAATAACTTTAATAACTTTGAATTCTCATATATATTATAATACTCCGTTTGGTTTTATTATATTATTTTAGTTCTTTGTGTAGTGTGTGTACCTACTAAACCTATTTACTTACACACACTCATCTCTCCCTAGCAATAAAATTGGCGCAAGCCTTAATAAATCTCTTTAAAATCGCAGTCAGATCTATCTTTTACTAATCCCAAACCGGCTAACATTGCGCTTGAATCATAAAAACAATAACAATAAGATTAAACAATTTGTTATGAGAATTACCAATTTACAGTAGGCGAGATTTCACTCACAACCTATGTTTGGATTTCAGAACGTGACAAAAACCTCTATTTTTAAATTGTCTTGCACCTCAACATTTTCGGTTTCGTTTTTATTTTTATTATAAATATTTTAAATCACTTTGAATTCAATTTTTAT
The DNA here is from genome assembly GCA_910589605.1 of Chrysoteuchia culmella. NCBI lineage: Eukaryota > Metazoa > Arthropoda > Insecta > Lepidoptera > Crambidae > Chrysoteuchia > Chrysoteuchia culmella. The sequence continues at coordinate 19,968,709 of OU342653.1, forward strand.
TATTCAAGCGCAATGTTGGCGGTTTGGGAAACCCTCCCTACGCTCAGGATTCAACCTTTGAACCCATCGCTACGCTCGTGGTTAAATCCTAGAATCCTTCGCTTGTACAAGTTTCAATAGAGGTAACTATTAGCCGCTAAATCCAACTTTCCAGCCTTGCATAACTATAACTATTGTTATGTTTTTGCTAAACATTTATTATTTGAAACAGTAGAGCCAACTTTAGGTCTTGATGCGGCACGTGTATGTGTGAGTGCGCTCGTTTCGGACGTTCATTAGCTACAGTACCGCTGTAACTTATATATCGACTGTGCTCTTGCATGCCAACCTCAGAGGCATTAACTGAAGCCTCCCCGAGGCCATCAAAGTCTCATCTACGTATTAGCTAGATCAACTAATTACTCGCGCGATAGAACATTTGCTGAATCAATTATGTTATTGGAACATCGATGCTGATAGTACCCAGTCTTAATTGCATATTAGGTGTCTATTAATCGCATACCTAGTCACTTGGTAAACGTTAGGTTTAAATAATTTATTCTCTTAAAGATGAAGTGATGAGGATTCCGGGAGAGGCTCGCTTCCATCTTCAGCCTTATCAATACTTAACATCAGGTATGATGGAGGCTAAGAGCCTCCCCGTTGTGCATAAAAAAAGGTTTTGTTTGTTTCAAGAATTTCAAACAAATAAAAAAAAAAATTTTTTTCTTTCTTCTAGAGGATTGATGAATTCTGTGTTTTTTTTTTACTTTCCTATCTTATTATTCTCTACCTGTCTATAAATAATTTTAAACACACATATTTAGAAGATGTAGAGATAACGAGTAGCTCGATGCGCTTACCCGCTGCAAGTTTTTAGAACACTGATCTTTTTTTCTTTCGACAGCTCGGGCCGGATCAACCCCCTTACTCGTGACGCGATCGCATTGAGATCGAGATTGAATTTACGTCTAAGGTCAGTAATTATGACAAAGAATAAATGAATAAACTTAACTTTAAAAATAAAATAATTTTGTACCCTAGAAATCGATTTCAGCGCCAATCAAAATCGAATCAACTTAAAAAATCAGTAATAATTATTGTCATTCAATCTTGATCCCGTCAAGAGTAACCCTCCAGGCACAGCAGATATGTGGACCACCAGTCTGACATCTAAGCCCAGACAACAAAGCCCAACACACACAGCACAGCACCACACAGCTTCAATGAACTTCAATAAGGCGTATTTGGGAAACCAGCTTTTAACCTTGGTGAACGTGGCCCTGTCAATGCAGTGTTTATTGGGTTCTGTTGTCTGTGCTACTAAGTTTGACCACGACGAAGGAAAGAAAACGGTTTATGATAAAAAAATACTTTTCATGTCTCATATTCTGAAAGTAACTCATAACTTGCCTAAAATGCGGGTTGAAAGTGATATGTGGCGGCCCTAGGGCTGTAATAAATTTGAAAAAAGAATAGGGGGGTCATGTCAAATCGATATCTGTAATCTCTTTGGATTTTTATTTACCAAAGGTATGTAGGCAAAGGCACAGAAGCCTATACAGCTTATTTTGCTACTTTATAACATAATTTTGTAACATTTATCTTATTAAATATTTTTTTTAGAATATTCTGTTTGTTTTTACTTTCCTCATATTCAAAATGAAAAGTAGAGTGTTTACTTCGGGTGTATGGAACCATAACAGTCTCGAACTATCGGCGCCCTCACTTCGTTCGGGCGCCAAAACACTCGACTGTTATGGGTGTCATACAGCCCTTGGTGAACAATCTACTATTAATACATCGCCCTATTAGTAGGTTCAGTGGTCAGTGGGTTCCTCCCATTGCCCAGGGCGGCATGCTCATTTGACGAACGCCACCCCGCTGCGGCACCGCGCCCTTGCCAGCTCGACCGATCCGGACCGGATCAAGTACAGTATGTGGACCACCAGTCTGACTACGAAGTACAGACAAAAGAGCACAATAGACACACCGTTTCAATGAACATCAATACAGAAACATTAGGGCATATAGCTGGTATCACAATATTATTGTGATACCAGCTTTTAACCTTGGCGACCGGATGGCCCTGGCCATACGTTTTCTATTGGGCTCTGCTGTCTGTGCTGCTAAGTTTGACCATGTGGAATGAAAAAAATGGCTGATGATTAGTAGCTCCCCCTCAAGTCCCCGCAAAGTTTAGGAACGGCGAGCCTTCCCGTTCCGTCTTATAGCGGGTTTCTCCCATCCCCCCAGGGCGGAGGGCTGATCACCTCCGCGGCGTGATTGACGAACGCCACCCCGCTGCGGTACCGCGTCTTCGCAAGCTCGGACCGGATCAGACATAGCAGGTATATGTGGACCACTGAAACAGGAGAAGGTGCGATGAGATGGGTAGGATGTTATTGGGTACGAGCTAGATAGTGCAGTCTGAAGTCTAAACACAAACACAAAACATAAATATTCAAGTCCCATCTGAGAACTGATCCTTAACGCTAGTACTGACCGAAGCCACTCGTGTCGAGGACGATGTCGACGATGTGCAGCGGCCACGCGGCGACGTAGTCGTACAGCTTGAGCACCACCAGCGCCACAATCGTTGCGCACGAGGTCGTTATGCCGTAGTAATAGTACGCGCGGAGCAACAGTTTCTTTTTCTGAAATATGAGATATATAGAGACAACAGATTAATGATTGCTCTCAGCTGTCATTTGTCATTAAATAGCGTTCTTTAAAACTAAGTAGGTATAGTTACCATATGAGGATGAGGTTAAACAAGATTGAAACCAACCAATCTCACGTGGCGGATCATGGCCCGTTCTCCTTATCCAACTAGGTCAGTTGGCCAGTACTCCAGTAGCCCTAGCCAAACCCGCTTTTATAGACACTCGTAGCTCGATAACCTGTCATTGTCCGGCGCACATCTTAGAGGGATAAGCAACACAGCATCATATCGCGTGATAAAGCGCAGTGTTCATGCCAAGGACTAACCTGGATCTGGAGAACGGGTCGTTTCGCGACCCGCCACGTGAGCTCAATGCTAGGGCTACAGAAGGCCAGTGCCCCAGCAATAAGAATATCAAATCGGTAAATGATGATGATGATTTAAAAGCATACCGTATGTGCTCCCACAAGGAGGATGAGGTTGAACAGGATCTCCAAAGAGTACAGCACTACGCAGAACCAAATCTGGGTGTACAGAGCCGCCCCTCGGTACAGGTGCATGGTCGGGGTGGTGGCCGACCGGTTGCGGCCCAGCCACATCTCTAGAGATAGCAGCAAGATCGTGAAGATCTGAAATATGATATCAGACAAACTTCAAACTTTATTGTCTGACTTTTTAGTGCAAATACGTCAGTTTTTTTATGGTAAGTAAATCATAAATAACTATATCTCGGTACATCATATAAATCATCACATTAGTTGATCTTGATGTAGTGGTTTGAATATCCAAGTGCAGGTCTTGAAGGCGCGGGTTCGAATCGCACAGGTCAGAAGTTTTTTTTTAATGATGAATATAAAAATTCTTAGATACAAAAGCACCAATAAAAGTATTGATGCCTAGTATGGCGCAGAAGCAGGAATCGCGGATTCGATTCCCGCACTATTAGACAAATATTTGTTTGTATTCGTGAACTGAATGAGGTTATCAACTATCTATAATATCCTTACTTACTCATCTAACGTGTGTTAGATGGTATGACTTTATGGAAATGTAGAAACACCCAAATACAGAACAAACACAAATCACGTGAATATTTGTCCCGTGTGGCAATCGAATCTCCATTAAATTCGTAAAATCTTTGGATTTAAAGTTATAAAAACAAAACTTACCAGATTTAAGTAGCCAAATATACATATTCCATAACGCAAAGGGACACAGAAAAGACATCTTCTACACTCTGGTATTTCAAATCGCATTGTTCTTCTTAACTTTATAAGTAGGTAAATCAGTGCAAACTTATGTTTAATACCATAAGGCCGGTGAGCAAACTATTTCCGGAATCACATAATTTTTGATAGTTGTCTATTTAGAAACAGTTAAAGCAAGAAGCTGAGTTTGACATAAAGTCTAGATGATGATATCAGCCGCGCTATTCGCTGCAATTATTCTATTTGCTGAGAGCATTGAAGGAAATGACGAATATCGTCAGAGCGCCGAACAAACGCTTGCTTTATTTACAACGCTACTACTGCCGGGTTGGTTTCGAATAAGAGAGGGTATCTATATTAATATGTACCGTCATGCTGGCGTGTGGAATATCGATGAAGAAAAAAAAAAAATCGACATTGAGAAACTACAGCAAATCCTTAAAACAACCAAACATTCGCAGAATTCGCATTATGGGCGCATAGTCCCTTACTTCCTCGTGGTCAAACTATTTAGTCAAACTGATTTGACCACGAGGAATTTTGACATTCTTCAAACTAAGTATCTAATCTATAATACCCTATGAAATATCAAGTTTGTTTATGTTTTGAAGAATAAAGGAAAACCTAATAGAATCACAATAATCTTTAAGGACCCATGGCACCCCCGGAAGACTCCCCGAGTTGAAAGTACCAGGGTCGCATAACTAATCAGGAGTTATTTAAGGTCCGGTAATATTATTGACATTTTATGAGGTTTCCCTTTATTCTTCAAATTATAAACAAACTTGATATTATATTAATTTATTTTATTTTCTTTGGGAAGTTTACAGCAGTATTTACAAATTAGGTAAATAAAAAAGCACTTAAAACCTAGTTACAAACTTCCACAGATAAAAGCTATGTAGTTACATAATGGTAAGTGAAATTAACAGATAAATAAACATTTGAAGATAGAAAAAAAATGATATAAAACAATTTAAGCATTACTTAAGCTGTTGAAATGCAGTGTCGTTATCCATCTTCAATTTACGCACGTGCCTTATTGAGCTACAAAACAGATCCAATCGGCTATCATTCATCATTTATTATAATAAATGATGAATGATAGCCGATTAGATCATAGAGTGTATTTTTATAGATTTAGTTTGACCACGAAAATGACAAAATTCCTCGTGGTCAAAACAGTTTGACTAAATAGTTTGACCACGAGGAAGTAAGGGCATAATCAACTAATGGCAATTAGACCTATTAAGTGTTGCAGGTATTTGGATGCGCCAGAGGCGACACATTTGTATAACTTATGTCGTAACATCCAAGATGAGTGGCCGAGCGGATAATGGGGGTGACACATGTGGTGACACACCACCCGGGATCATGCGAAATCCTTCACGCTGATTATTTAATTAATATTTGCAGCTTCAGTGCGTTCACGTCCTTAAAACAACACAAAATTCGCAGACGACCATAATCAACTGCTAGATTAGACCCATTAAATTGTTGTATTTGGATTCGCCAGAGGCACCACATTTGTATGCTTCGCGTCGTACGATGTCCAAGATTAGTATAACGGTTAATGTGTATGTCACACTTCTGTCACACTTCTGTCACACTTCTGTCACACCACCCGGGATTACGCGGAACCCTTTACGCTGATGATTTAAACTTTATTGTCTGACTTTTAGTGCTAATACGTCAGTTTTTTATGGTAAGTAAGTCATAAACATGACGACCTGTTTGGCGCAGGGGTACTACATCCGCCTTCTGCGCCAGAGGTCCCGGGTTCGATCCCCGGACAAAACAAATATTTGTGTGCATGAACATGTCTATTTGTCTTGGTCTGGGTGTTTAATATGTTATTATGTATGTATTTACAAAAAAAAAGTATATATGTATGTTTATCCGTTATCTAGTATCTATAACACAAGTTCTTCATGAAACTTAACGTGGGCTAGATAATTGATGTGATTGTATGATTTATTTATTTATTTCGTACCGTTTATATGATAAATAGCTATAAATCATCACATCAGTTGATCTTGATGTAGTGGTTTGAATATCCAAGTGCAATTCTTGACGGTGCGGGTTCGAATCGCACAGGTCAGAAGTTTATTTTTAATGATGAATATAAAAATTATTTAGTACAAAAGCTTAGTATGTCCAAGATGAGTATAACGGTTAATATGGATGTCACACTTGTGTCACACCACCCGGGGTTACGCGGAACCTTTTAAGTACGCTGATGATTTAATTAAAGAGGGTTTGAACCTCGTCACCTGTCCGCCAGTTTAATTTTTTTTCAAAATCGCGTCGCACTATAATACCTATCTATTTAAATGGATAGGGAACGTAAAGATGAACAAAAAATATTAATAATATAATGCCCTAAAGTGTCAGGTTAGTGAGATAATTGGAGTTAAAGATACAAAGGTGATACTTTGGGTCGGGATTATTCATTTTTTACTCTAATTATCTGGCTAACGTGACACTTTAGGGCATTTCATATCATTTCATGTTTTGTTCCTCTGTGTGTGCCCTGTTCATTTATACGGTTAATTTCGTGCGACGTCATTTTGAAAAAAAAACAAAATGGCGTCTCATACTACGGAAATGGAAGAGGCCAGCCTCCATACAAAAAAGTTCAAACCCCAATGCATGGCTATTTACTTTCGCACGAGAGATTAGTGTGCTAAACTAGTGGAACTATTGAGATGTGTTTAGATCTTGCTTAATTCAATAGAAACAAGTTTGCAATCGTTAATAAATAAATCATTTTTATTTCGGAAATAGATCCATATCACAGCAATATTAAAAAACAATTGTAATCTTAACCTAGTAAAATAATTAACATAAAATGAAATACAATTACATCACAATTAATTAATTAAAATTCAAATCTCCTATATAATAAAAATAATAAACAAATCATTGAAAATATTTAAATTATAATAATAAAATTTCAGATAAACATTCATGCATACTTTTATATAACTTTATAAAATATTTGTTACTTATTGACTAAAATACTCATTAACCGTTATAATTGCAAAACGAGGGAGCACAATTCAATTAAGAAACTTGAATGTCCCACCCATATGTAGTAGAGTCCAATGCCTCTGAATGGGACAGTCAGGCCTGTCTTGTACTACCCTCAGGACACTATTTGAACTCTGCCTTAGTCTGCATAACATTGACGCCGTTCGCTTCCTTATGATGCTGTAAAAATCATCAACACCTGCTTCAGCGAACATGCTTGAAGCACTACAAAATCTGGGAAGGCCCATTAGCATCCTGAAGGCATTATTGTATTGAACTCGGAGTGAATTATAAGTCTTTTGCGTATAGCTACACCACAGGCTGCAGGTATAAAAACTTTGACAGTACGCCTTGAACAGGGTTATTTTGACGTCATTTGTACACCTAGCAAACCTGCGTGCAAGCATATTGCATCGGACTGCCAATGCCCTTCGTTCCCTCTCTATATCATTGTTGTCCGACAGATCTTCATTAACAATGTGTCCTAAATATTTAAATTGCGACACTCTATTTAATGGCACACCAAGGAGTTTCACAGGCGGCACAACCAAGGGTTTTTTACCATTTACACGAAACACCATAAACTCACTCTTTTTAGTGTTATAGCGAAGCCCATGCTCAACTGCGTATGATTCACATACAGCTAATAATCTACGCAACGCACTCACTGATGGACCCAGCAACACCATGTCATCGGCATAACTTATGCTATTGATCATGTGTCCGTCAATAGAACAGCCCACCCTGGTGCCGCTGAGTGCATCAATGAGACCGTTTACATAGAGACTGAATAGCACAGGCGATGACAACCCGCCCTGTCTTACCCCGCATTCCAACAGATATTCATCGGATAGTGCGCCAGACCACCTGACCTGGTTAACTTGGTGACTGTACCAATACTTGAACGTGGTGATAAGTTCCGCTGGAACAGATATTTCGCGTAGCTTTGTCCATAGTATGTCGTAATTAACCAGGTCAAATGCCTTGGAGAGATCCAGAAAAGCAGCATACACTGGCGTTTGTCTCTGGGTGTAATATTTGACAGTATGCTTCAGCGACAGTACAGCACTCTCGGTAGATAAACCAGGTCGAAAACCAAATTGAGCATCGTTAAGCTGTATGTAGTTACTAAGCCGTCGCTCAAGCAGACCGTCAAGCACCTTTGCCAATACAGTAGCCAAAGAAATAGGTCTGTAATTGGCTTTGTCCGTACTATCCCCAGTCTTGTTTTTTACAATAGGAACAACAATAGTTCTCATCAGTTCGTCCGGTAAATAAGAGTGCCTTATGCAGAAAGTATACCTACAGCATTGCTAGGACCCTTGGGAGATGCGGCCCCGCATTGTGAAGGTGCTCAACACTGAGGCCATCGTGCCCTGGTGATTTTCCTCCATTCATCCTCTTTAGAACCACCCTAACATTCATAGCGGAGATACGGACAGGATCACCAGCCACGACCACCTCAGCATCGCCCACGCCTACTTCCACTTTTCGCGGTAATATGGATTCAACTTTAAAGTGTCTCTTAAATAGGCTCGCTATCTCCCTCGGTTCACTGATCCCACTCACGCTTACGGAGACAGCTGGCTTAGGGCTCAGTTTTTTCGTGTTTTTCCAAAATTTTAAGAAATTTTTCGAATTATGCTGGGATGCCAAAATGTCCATTTTTATTTGGTTTTGGTTTTCTTGACATGCTTTTAATTTAAACTTGAACACGCTTCGCGATTCACACATGACCTGGTATAAACGGCCAGCTTTTGGCCTACCATGCCACGCCCAGTTGATGAATGCCTGTCTCGCTGTCTCGTGAGCATCCCTCACAAATTTATTCCATCCGGCAATGTAACGTCCTCTCTTTTTAGTTTTATATTCAACACAACTAAACTCAGCAGCCTCCCTAAGCGATTGTACAATTGAGTAGTATAGATTATTAATAACTATTCTATGGTCGAGATTATTACATATTTGATCGCAGCATGTACTAAACTCCGCAGGAAAATCAACATCTCTCAATTTCTCGGTACATCTCCTACGGTAACACTCAATTTGATACTGATCCCTTACACCCCATAAAACTTTATTAGTTACTTGTTTTGAAAGTGTAGGTATAATTGGCCTTATTGTATTTAGATTTACATGTACTACTAACGGGAGATGATCAGACCAGTAGGTATCATAATAAACCTCAACACCGGTTACAGACTGCCGTGACGCCTCAGTAACCAGGCAATGATCCAACCAGCTTGTTGTTCCGTGAGCATCGCTAATAAATGTGTACGTGCCCGAGTCGATTCCCAGTAAATCAATGTCTATACAGTTCCACCTCTGATCAACACAAAAATCTAACAGCTCTTTACCAAATAACTCCTTAGGATTAGAATTAAAATCACCCATTATAAAAACAGACTCTAAGTTACAGCTTTCTACTATCGCAGCTACTTCGCTCATACAATCACAGAACTCGGCTAAGTTATCATAGGCGTTAGTAGGCATGTAGACACAAACTATTAGGATAGATCTATCCATCAGGTCAACTTTAACAGCCAAGATTCGGTCATTACTACATTCCACCACAGACACGGTATTAAAGATAGACTTTCTCCATAAAAGAGCTATCCCTCCGTAGGGACGGCCTCGGAGTAGCTTAGTTGCATCCATAGATGACTTGCCATGATAAGCAAAGTCTTTACTAATATCACCTAGCATTGGTAATTCCGTAGGCAATAACCATGTCTCTTGGAGTGCTATAATATCTGCAGTCTGACAAAGAGTTCGCACACATTCAATAGATCTGTTTACATTCTTACAATTAAAACTAATAAATTTTGAAATTAAATTAATATTATCAGTACACTTTTGACTACTCATATTATTTATTTATTATAATTAAATATTCAAATACTCTATTTTTTACTGAAATTCACAAACTCGCGAAAAGCAACACCATTTGGCCATAGGTTCTCATCCATAAATACAGATAATTTTTCTTTAGGTATAAAAAATTTGTAAGCTACATATTCCTTTTTTAATTTCATATCTACTTTTTGTAATAGTACATTAACCCCTGTTTTATTTTTAATATAATAAGTAATATCATCAACTGAAGAGTCCACATCGATATTATAAATGTAAAAAGGTATGCTCACTTGTGCCGCCTTGAATTTACATTCTGGAATCAAATTCGCTTTCCCCTTCATACCAATAAATCTATTCCGAAGACGTTTGCGTTGCACTATAATCCAGTCTTCCTTTGGTTTCACTTGTTTGAAGTTCCCGTGCCTTGCTACTTCTGACATTAATCTACGCTCGCCGTTCGAAGTAATAGGCGCTGCCCGCGCCACTGCATTAACTAACTTGTTATCGCTGGTCGAAACCACGGTGTTTGAGGGACGCGCGAACGTAGCTGTTTGAGCGCAGGTATCCGACTCCGTCGAAACCGCGGTAGGGGCCTCCACGCGCCGCTCTGTTGTCGTGCCAGTCTCATTATGCGTCAAGGACATTTGCGCGAATGAAACTACCGTCTCATTAGCTATATCAACCGCTGGTTCTACCGACGCCGGCGAAGGCGCCAATTGTCCGTTCATTACATTATCTTTATCAATGTTATTTTGATCTATTGACCGGTATTCCCCTGAAGATATGTGCGGTAATCCTATTGGGCCACTCTCGTAATTAAAACTGTCTATAAAAGCACCTCTCCTTCTACAGTTAACGTTGAGATTATCCTGTGTATTAAATCTATTCAACATATCTTTCGTGACGTATGTTTCCTTTACAATAGCCATCTCATTTTGTAAGATTAAAATATCTTTGAGCAATCTCGATGCGTCGATATGGTCAAACGTCACAGGAGGCAGTTTCTGCAAATCCCTCGCAACATAGATAGGCAGCTTTTCAGGATCAGTTTCTTTAATTACTGCAATTATGTCTTCAATATTTCTAACGTTCTTGCCATCCTTTTTCTCTTAATCAGGCGCCTGGATAGGTCAGTCACCTCAAACAGTAACTTCTTTGCCTGTGCTATCTCATCTTCGGAGAAGGTGGTAGAAATGAGACGAACCATACTTTCTTCGTCCATTATATGGGCTTTATTTTGTATAAAAGCCAAGAGCTCGGAGATCACTATATTGCAGTTTACACATTTCACTGTACACGATGCCATTTTAACTCAAAAAAATAACGACAGAGAAAGCTCGCCGAGTGCGTCCGCACGACAGCTCGCACGAGCGCTAATGCGCTAATGATAGTCATAATATTTTTTTATTAAGTAAGTAGTTTTATACCTATAAGCAATATAATAATATGGTTAATTATAAATAAATAAAATATTACCGAACTGGATTAAGGCTAACCCGAAATTCCAACTTAATAAGCCGATATTAATTTCAATGTTGCTGGAACAAACGTTTAAAATTGAATTGAGTATTACCAGAAACGTTTTGATTTCTGACAAAAAAAAATAAGTACCGCCTAACTATAAAGCCCACTAGCGCCAAGCTAGGTTAACTCATTTAACCCAGAGTTAGTGCTACATTCGTATGCACTCACTCTAACTCTGGGTTATATGATTAGGTACCTAGCTTGGCGCAAGTGGGCCTTAGAAGAAAAGTTGTAAAAGAAAGTGTAATGGACCCCACCATCCCTCGTAATCCATCCGTAGCCAGATCACACTCCATCCAACCGCGCCATAAAAAACAACTAAACCAACCCTTCATTAACATTTAAAGTGCGCAAACGTTCGCATTGCGATAAGCGATTATGTAAATTTAAATCAAATTGTTAGTGGTCAGAGATTTGTCGGGCTAATCCTAGAAATGCCGGGCACGAAGATATAATCCTAAGGATTTATTACGGTACAGACAGCGTCATGTTTATGGAGACAGTCTATAGGTAGTACCTATTCTATATAGTGACCTGTGTGATTTGCTTGAGATATAGTTTCATCATATATCTTACTAGCGGCCGCTCGCGGTTTCACCCGCGTGGTTCCCGTTCCCGTGGGAATATCCCATGTTCATAACCAGGCTATCTTCTATCTGTGTACCAAATTTTAACCAAATCCGTTCAGTAGTTTCGGAGCCTATTTAATGCAAACAAACAAACAATCAAATCTTTCCTCTTTATTCCGCAATAATATTCTTATTATTATTGTAATAAATTAGATTATTCACCGTAAAGAAATATTGAGTCACTACAACGACAGTTTTGGGAAATAAAATGAAGTTTTTAACTTTACTTTATGTGAAGCTTATACGGAGATTAGGGTTTATTTCACGAGAACGGGATTTCCTAGGAAAAACCAGGCATTTCCGAGAATTAAAAAGTCCGGGAATTCAAAGCCCAGGTAGGTAAGGTACCCTTAGTACGTACGAGTTGGTCTGGGCAAATTATATACGTTATCGAGAAATCCATAGACTACTTTACCGACATGAGCTGTGTATCCGTCAGTTTAATGCCAACTAGCGGCCGTGGTTCCCGTTCCCGTGGGAATATCAGGATAAAAGTATCCTATATATTAATCCATAATATCTACTATCTGTGTGCCAAAATTCAACCAAATCCCTTCAGTAGTTTTTGCGTGAAAGAGTAACAAACATCCATCCGTCCAGACATCCTCATAAACTTTCGCATTTATAATATAAGGACTCGCACCTTAAAGAGCCGCAGCTTGCAAAAGTAGTTTAAATTCTTTATTGGCACTTTAAGGTCTTTTCTAACTTATATCTACATTGTAAACTATATGTAATGTATATACGACTGTTTGTTGCCAGAATAAATGAAAAAAAAAAAAAAAAAAAAGGTAAAAAGAAACTGCTTTAAAATATAATATGTTTTATTAACATAACAATTTATAAATTAATTATTTATCATACTATTTACTTATTTATGCATTTATTTTAATCCGTTATTAACCGAAATTGCGTTTCTTTCAGACATGTGTGCTATTTTTAATTGCTAAACTTTTATGAGTACTTTTTGGATATGTAACAACTATGTAAATTTTTATCAATAGTCATGACATTATAGTCTCGTATTGTCGCAAAAAAAAAAATTACAAAATAATTTAAAAACACTTTGTAACTTAATTAAGTGATTTAACTAAAAACAAAAGAAAAGGTTGTGCGTTATTCTATTGGTATTATACAGTAAACGGCAATTACTGCTTCTATAATATGTCAAAAATGTGCAGACAATTCTGAACTCAATGGCTTACGGCTTAAAGTTCAAAGTCGATTGAAAAAATACGTAGTTTAGTAAGGCCTGGCCTGCTGCTAACTGTACATGGCTCATAATTTATTCCTCTTACTGATAAACTTGGTGTAGACTTGGAAAAGTTCCCTGTTTTTGTCTCGTCATTCAAATGATCGTTCTAAAGAATGGAATGCGCTGCCTGTTCATGTGTTCCCTGATTCCTACAACCTTGGCCTCTTCAAGGCGCGAGTGAATAGGCTTTTCCTGGGCAGGCATGCAACACCTTAGACCACACCTGTTTATTAAGCACGATGGCGTCCAAATGCCATTTATTATAAAAAAAAAAGTCATTTTGAACTTGACCAAATAAGACAAAACACTGACACTCGTATCTATAGTCAAGTCAAGTAATGTCTTGAGTAAAAGTCGTTATTTAAAATTGTCGTTTTTATACAATACAAAGGAAAACTTAAAATGTGCTTATACAAAGGAATACTTGTATACAAGGAATACAAGTATTCTTACTTTTGAAAGTTCTTATTTCCTTTAAATTCTTGTTTATTGTATAAAAACGTCAATTTTAAATAAGGACTTTTACTCAAGACATTACTTGACTTGACTATAGATACGAGTGTGAGTAACCACTTCAAGCACACCAAGACGTAAGGGGGTACATATTTAACTGAATACATACAATAAACTGTTTAATTAGCTCAACTTTTCAACTTAAAAAATAAGAGCAGAAGAAAATCTATCATTATTACGAAAAACGGTATTTTTACCATGTTTGTATTTGATTGCGAGTCCCCGATATTTACTCCGGTCCCGTCCCCACAGTTAATCCGTGGTCATGGCTCATTCAACTGCGGCGAAATATCGGGGACTCGCATGCAAATACAAACATAGTTCTTCTTATCGTATGAGGATTAGTGGCCACCTCTGGTGTCAGAGTTTATCAAGCCCTATAAAAGGCCTCCGACTTGGCTTAACAACTGTTATCAGATGACAACAGCCGGGACCGACGGTTTAACGTACCCTCCGAAGCACGGAAGCGCTCAGTTGTAATACGGTCACCCATCCGACACCTGACCGGACCGAATGTTACTTAACAAACGTGATCGATTACGATCACTCTGTCAAGCGCGGCCACGAGCGCATGACAGACTGACACAAACACGGTAAAAATCCCGTATTTCCTAATAATAATAATAGTGTTAATGTTATCATGAGACATGAAAGTTAAAAAATTAAGGGTTATTTAAAAGAAAAACTATTATCAATCGTCCCAGCATGAACATCGCTATGTCGCAGCCAACTGGTTAAATCAGCCGTTCAATTGGAGAGCTAGCCCGTAAATTAAACGGCGGCATTCAATGAAATGGCTGAGGGACAACTAGCGAAGTCGTTAAATGAAACGTTTAACGACTTGGCTGAACGTCATATTTAGCCGACTTATTAATTGTGATGTCATTATAGACTCAAACTATTCGTGAAAACTTGTAGCCGGCGGAGTAATATTGGGCATATTTTTATCACACATTTTTATTATATCAATAGATACACACATTTTTATTATATGATAAGTTATGTTGAAACGAAAACAAAGCACACCAAATTGCCAGCTGTTGCGAGCTATCTGACGCCATATTTGTTTTGAGACTACCAGCGCTCCAGTGGCAAAAAATTAAACTAAATTTGAATCACATGGCTGAATTAACGTCATTACTTTTTAATTTTGCATTTTACAATGCTATTTTTATGTGATAAATATTCAATAAGAAAATATACTAGAAAAATCCCGTCAGGGCGACATGAGACAAGTTGCTTTTTTCTAGTATATTTTCTTATTGAATGAGTTAACGACCGCCAACTTCAAAGGGCTAACTTACAGTAAGCCAACTAGTTGAACGTTATTGATGCTAGTTCAATCAACGATCGGCATTCAACTGGATGCCGGCGTTTAATTCACAGGCTAGCCATCCAATCAAATGGCTGATTTAATCAAGATGGCTGCGACAGCTATATCACGCGATATAATATGGCTCATGATGCTGTCTCCCTTACCTCGCTAAGATGTGAACGGGACAGTGACACGCAAACATCGTGATACGAGTGTCGAAAAAAGTCACTAATGCTAGGTCCACAGGAGGTAGAGACAACATTTCTTAGGATATATATTAAAACAACGGGACTAAAACGCGACATATGTAGTACAACTATGTACTTAAAAATTGACAGACGAGTAAATCCGCGGTAGCTGAACATCTTTTAGAAGCTGAAATTAATAATTGGATGGAGTTACATGATCCTAAAATCCTCTCCAACGATCGTCATTATCATACTAGGATGGTATGAGAAGCGATTGAAATCAAGAAGTACAAAAATTTCAATCGGGAGGACGGATTTAAATTGTCATCAGCGTGGAATCCAGTGATTAACAAATGTAAGCCGCGAGTTTTACCGTTTAAAACAAACCACGATACTGTAAGTATTGTGTGCCCGTCAGGACATCTCTAAAGACAATAAAAATAAAAATATAATAACAATAGCTGAAGATCTCCAAGCCCGCCTGAACAGAAGACGTCGCGCACCGCCAGTCTGCTTGTGACCACGGCTAATGCAACATAGCCGAAACGTCAAGCTGTAAGTACATAGTTCTACTACATAACAAATGTCGCGTTTTAGTCCCGTTATTTTAATATAATATAAACGCGAAAGTTTAAAATCTTATATAACATTTCTTAAGGTCTTTATGGATGTCGTCATAAAATGGCGATGGTGCAGTCCAATTGTCATCTCGATCGCGTTATATATATTTCTTTATTCAAGCTTCTTTAGCCTCCCCTGGCGCTCCGACTAAGTACCATCGAGTCCTCGCTTTTACCGCTGCGCTTCGAACGAGTCTCTTCTTGTCGTCAAGAGATGGCGCTAATTCCAATAAAATGTCCTGTTTGTACGGCAGGAGGAGAATCGTGTTGTATGAATTGGCAACTTCGTACAAGCATTGAAGGCTCTTTATCCGGACATCCTGAAATGTTTTATTGTTTTATTAATTAGAGTAATGTACTTCATATGTTAAATTCCATGCTCATAAGTCCACGAGAACGAAGTTACTCGGTCCTTTCTATTAAATAAATAAATAAATATTTCTATACAATCACACCAATTATCTAGCCCACGTTAAGTATCATGAAGAACTTGTGTTATGGATACTAGATAACGGATAAACATACTTATATACTTTTTTTTTTGTAAATACATACATAATATACATATTAAACACCCAGACCAAGACAAATAGACATGTTCATGCACACAAATATTTGTCTTGTCCGGGGATCGAACCCGGGACCTCTGGCGCAGAAGGTGGGGTTAGTACCCCTGCGCCAAACAGGTCGTTGTATACAATTTATTTATTTATTTATTTATTTATTACAACCAAACTTACAACTACCATTACAGTTTTCACCAATGCGATAGTGTAGTGACTTGTGAAGATTACAACTTAAGATTAATTTAACTTATAACTACAAATAAATAACGAAACCCGTGTACATTCACTCAGAGCACACGCAAAAAGGTCTATTTCCTTAGCAATTAAGTTAAGGATCGCGATTGCGCGCGTGAGCGGTGCCTCCTTGAGCAGGTTGGTGCGAGCGTGCGGGCCCGCCAGCAGCGGCGGCCGCCTTCGGCGCTCCACATAATTATTTGGCGCATTGATATTAATATGCTTCAGTAAATCCGCATTAAATATTTTTCCTCTCAACACCTTAAATATATACAATACTAAAGCTACGTTTCTCCTTACTTCGAGTTTATTGTAACCAACCATTCCTAAAACAAATAAAGTAGGATACATCAATGGGTAGAATGGATATACCCCATACTGCTTTAAATAGATAAATCTAGTAAATTTGTTTTGTATCCTTTCCAGCATGAGGGTATATTTGGTTTCATGCGGTGCCCATATCAGTGAGTTGAACTCCAGCTGACTCCTTACCAGACCGTTATATAGAACTATGATCGCTTTAATATTTGTAAAATTATGAGCTGTACGCAGAATGAATCCTAAGTTACGATAGGCTTTTTTACAAATATTATATATGTGATCACGGAACGTTAGCGACGAATCTACATTAACTCCCAGATCTCTTATCTCATTTACTCTTGCTATGGTTACTCCGTCAACCTTGTAGTCGTACGCCACTGGATTGTGCGCACGCGTGAAAGTTAATATTGCGCATTTGGTGGTATTAAATTGTAACTTATTTACATGGCTCCAATTCACTACTCGGTCTATATCTTTCTGCAACTTTTGACAGTCTTCCGGACACTTGATGGCCAGATACAGTTTCAGGTCGTCTGCAAACAGTAAACACTTTGCATCCTGGACTACTTTCGGCAAGTCATTTATGACTAGGAGAAATTCCAAAGGCCCTAAATTACTGCCCTGGCTTACCCCCGATCTCGTGTAATATGGATCTGACACGTACCCACCATAGTCCACGTATTGCTGACGGTCCTTCATATAGCTAGCAAAGAATTGCAGGAGATGTGAGGTGAATCCTATGCTGGCTAATTTTTTCAGTAACACGTCATTATCGACAAGGTCAAATGCTTTTTTATAGTCAAAATAAGCGGCGTCAACCTGTAGCCCACTATCCACCGCGGGAATCACCTCTGCCATATAATTGAGGAGGTTGCTGGTCGTACTCCGCGCTGGGCGAAAGCCGTGCTGTTCATCTGCTAGCTGTGCGCTTACCTGTGAGTATAAAATCCTATGGACTGCAGACTCAAAAACCTTTGCCGGTGTCGACAATATCGCCACCGGCCTGTGTCCCTCCACAGTAGACTGCGATCCGCCCTTTGGTACCGGGACAACACGTGTCAGCTTCCATCTTTCTGGAAACATGGCCGCCGCCAAGCAGAGGTTATAAATATGCAGTAATGGTTCAGCTAACACTTCGCGACAGTCCCTGAAAATGTAGGGTGGAATGCCGTCTGGACCTGAAGACGTTTTAGGCTTCAGTCGTTGCAGAGCCCCCTCAACATCCTTTAGCTGTAGCCGATCCAGGTGCACGCAAAGACCCTCATTTGAGCTACCGGCAGTGTTCGATATGCTAGCAGACACATCTAAGTCAGGTTGTTGTTTATTGTAGACCGAATGGAAATATCGCGCCAACTCCATTACACACTGTTCACCACTCAAAACACTGCCATTTTTTGTTATAAGTTGTGGATCTCTATTTCCTCTTTTTGATTTAATATATTGCCAAAACGCTTTAGGATCATTCATCAAATGACTTTGGACTCGGTGACGATATTGTTCCTGTGCTGATTTTATTTTACTTTTAACCCTAGTCCTACACTGAGAAAACATTAAGTAATCTTCAGATGCTCCACTACATTTATATTGTTTATGAAGGTCACCTTTTAATTTTAATTCACAGTGTACAAGCCATTTAAATATTTACTCATTTTATTAATTTTACATTACGACATATTCGTATAATGCAAAGTAGGTCAATTGTGCAACATTGACGCGGTAATGTAAAATTAATAAAATGAGTAAATATTTAAATGGCTTGTACATATTGCCAACAACAACAAAGAAATACAAGAAAACAGAACAAAAGTACAACATAATAAAGTCGCTAGAGTTTGGGTAAATTGTCAAACTTAATGGTCCTGTTCATAGTTGGGGACGTAGCCCTATCCACACTCATGATTGAGCCACTCACTTCGCGGCACATAGACACAGCGTTACGTCGCGCACTAACACTTTCGTCATTCACCACACTCACAACACTTTCACGGCTTCGACCTAATTCTAGGTCGGCTGGTCTCTGCTCCCGGGCGGCTCCTTGCTGCTGTGCTCCGTTGATGCATTGGACAGTTGTTAACCATCTTCTCCAGACCTTGAATAAGGCGTATGCAAAGAGAAGCATGGCCAGCGGTCCCAAAATTGAATAAATAATAGTGTAATGATGTGTACCTCCGGTTCCCACTGCTTGCAAATTTTGCGCTTTCAGTATATCTATCTGCTGTTTTATTGACTCGTATAACTTATCATGATTTTCATTATCATTTAATGCATTGAAGTTATATGAGGAATTGATCATGTCATTTAGAGAGGAAATCGGATTTTGTATGGTAGGTATGTCAATATCACGCTGCAAATATATTTTGTTGTTATAATCGTGATGAGCTTGTATTGTAAATGTGTCTCCTTTTATAAGACAGCCTTGACCTATATTAATCAGGCCATTGCCTTGTAATTGTTTAGTACTTAGCCCAGCTGGGCACAAAATGCGAACTCTGCATTCTCGGCAGCATGAATATAACCACGCGCCGGGCGTGTGTAACTTGATCCAGTTATCGGAACATTGTCTGAGCTCCGTCCGACAAAAGGTGTCGTTATCATTATTGTATAAATTCATTTCACATATGGATTTATCAAAGTGAACATTAAGAATGGGAGAACTTTCGAAGCAAATTAATTTGTCAGTTTGATATCTTCTGCACGATTCTATGTCATTTTCATTCATTGGCATAACCATATCTTTTTTCACGTTAACTGCGATGTAGGGAGTAATGGGAATATTATACATATTTTTTTCCTTCTTTTTCCATGGCAAAGACATTATTTTGCTGAGTTCAAACTGATTTTGACTTAATAACGGAATTTTAATTTCCATAATTAGGTACGCTTTAGTAACTTTAGCGTGAACTTGTAACAGTTGATATAAGTCTCGTCGATTGTTAGCAGGGATAACCAACTCTCCTTGCAGTCGCCCGGATATCAGATTAAGCTGATTTTGCAATTCATTAGGCGATATTAAATGTATGTCAATTTGTCCATGATGGATATTTGTAATCGTGTCAATTAGTGTTTCTTGAATTCTTCGTAAATTAGACAAGATCACGTCGACGGAGAGAGCTGTTGTCATAATATAAAGTTGTTGCATTTGATGAGTCGTAGCTGTTTGAACTTCGTGAATTGCCAAAGACATATTTTTTAAATGTTGATTTATATACTGGAAGTGACTATTCATGATAGCTTCATTTCGTTTTAGGATGTTATTTTCGGCCTCAAGAATAGACGTTTGGTTTCGTATCATTTTTAACAAGTGACCTTCATTATTTTGGATTGTTAAAATGTCCTTTTCATACTTTTCCGCAAACTTGTCATCGAGAACGCCAAATAGAGTGTTTGCAATGTTTCCTATGCCATTTATTAAGCCTCTTTTCACCCGCATCTGACTTTTCGCTTGCAATAATTCATTGTAAAAATTGATTTCATTTAATTCATGTTCAAACTGTGTAATTATAGGTTTAAACGTCATGTCACTGCTGCTTATTATTTTCATATGATTGATATAATTTTGTATGTCAACCATGCTTTGCCAGTACTTTGTCATATTGTAGTAAACGACCATTTTCCATTGATCTTGCACAATTCTCATGTCAGCGATTTTATCAAAATAAAGTGTGTTGCTTGTATTAAAACTAGTGATATTACACCTTTGTTGCAAAGAAGGCGCTATAAATGTCATAAGAAGCATTAATACAGCAACATAATAGTTAGGTTTCTTCCGATTTCTGATATGACGGGTTTGATTCTGGGGAGATTTAGTATCAATATCGCTTTCATCTTTGTCAGTATGGATCTTTGGAACGGCCGAGTCGTTGTCAGGGTACACAGGTAATGGTGTCAATTTTATGATTGGCCTTTTTGATAATCCATTCTTAGTCTTTAATGTCACTACTCGAACGCATCCGTCTTTTCCTTCATGTAATTCTGTTATTCTACCCAGTGCCCATTTCGACGGCGGCATGTTATCTTCATTAACCAAAACAATGTCATTAATTTTCAAATTAGGCTTGCCATGATGCCACTTACTACGTGTTTGTAAGCGGTGGAGATACTCCATAGACCATTTATTCCAAAATGACTTATGCATTTTCTCAACTAGTTGCCAACGAGTATGTGGATTAGTCGGTGCCAGTGGGGTTTCTAATGGTGCTGATAATAATGGACCTCCCACCAAGAAATGTCCAGGTGTCAGAACCTCCTCTTCTGCATTCTCTGTCAAAGCGTAAAGTGGCCTTGAGTTAACGCACGCTTCGATTTGCGTTAATAGCGTGTAGAACTCGTCAAATGTCAATTTCTGCTCTCCTATAATGCGTTTGAGATGGTGTTTAACGCTTTTTACCGCAGCTTCCCACAGGCCACCTGCGCTTGGCCATGCTGGAGCATTGAAGTGCCACGAAACGCCCATAATGCTGATGTCATCTAGGAACTCGGTGTTGATCACGCTCAAGGCTTCCTTATATTGTTGATTCAGAGTCTTCGCTGCACCAATAAAGTTTGTACCATTGTCAGAATAAACGTGTTTGGGTACTCCGCGACGTGCACACATGCGTTTAAAGGCCGCTAAGAATGATAAGCTACTCAAGTCTGACACAAGCTCTAAGTGTATAGCTTTCGTGGCAAAACAGACGAACACGGCTATGTAACCCTTCAAGGTCTTTATGCCCCTGCCCTTATTCGCTTTGATATCCACATATCCAGTAAAATCCACGCCAGTGTGAGTAAACGGGCGGGAAGGTGTCACTCTTGGCTCCGGTAGGTTAGCCATTATTTGTTGCGGATTCTGTGGATTCAGTCGCCTGCATCGAACACATTGTCGAACCTGTTTCTTCACTGCTCTGTTACCAGATATTATCCAGTAATGATAGCGAGTATATGCCAATGTCAGTGTGGCCCCTCCATGAAGAGTGCCTAAATGAGCTTCATCAATGATAAGACGGGTTAAGTGGGAGTCGTGTGGCAATATTATGGGATGTTTTCTGTCATATGTCAGGTTAGAATGTTGCAATCTCCCGCCAACTCTCAAAATTCCGTTATTGTCCAAAAACGGATTAAATGTCAAAAGTGAATTCTTTGAGGAAATAGTTTTATTTTGCATCAAACAGCTTATAGTTTCACTAAAATGTTGCGCTTGTACACATTTAATTATAATTTGTCGAGCCGCTCGTATTTCATTTGCAGCCAGGTGTTTGCTAAATGTGTTATTGTTTCGTCGCGTGCGCTGTATGAAACGTGATATCCAACATATGATTCTTTCGACTCGCGTTATCTTGCTATTATGATTTAATAATTCAATTACAATAGAAGGTAAAATTAATTGTATTGCACATGAAGATTTTATGTTCTTTATTTCTAATTTTGGAGGATCTATTTTTGGAGTTTCTTTCTGAATGTCATCCTTAAGCCATGAGGGTCCATTCCACCACAACTTATAATCTATCAGCTGAGAGGGTTTGAGACCCCTAGTGGCGCAGTCAGCAGCATTGTCATCTGACTTTACATGTCTCCACTGTGCTACTGGCAATATGTCAATAATTTCGCGAACCCGGTTAGCCACAAAGGCCTTCCAGCGCGACAGGTCACCTTGAAGCCACCCTAGCACCACCATCGAATCAGTCCATCCAAAAACTTCCATTGTCACATCGTCAGGCATAGAAATCTTGATTTTATTAATTAATTTTGTCAATAGCGCTGCCGCACAAAGCTCTAAGCGCGGCAAAGTTACAGTCTTTTTTGTTGGAGCGAGCTTAGTTTTGGCGGCTAATAATGTCAATGTAATTTTTCCGCTATCATCGGTAGTCTTCACGTATACAGAACAGGCCATTGCCTTTTCCGAAGCATCTGAAAACCCGTGAAGCTGTATAGATTTCTCAGTAGTTCCGATCCACCTAGGTATGCTATACTTGTCAATATTCTTAAAGTCTTCACGTAGTTTAGTCCACTCTTGTTTGATGTCCTCGGGAATCGGATCATCCCAACCTATCCCGGTATTCCATGCCTTTTGAAACAAAAGTTTAGTATTTATTGTAATAGGTGATAACCATCCTAAGGGATCGAATAACTTAGACATATCCGATAACATCATGCGCTTTGTGTATTTGTCGTTAATATTATATTCTATTTTGTTTTCAAACTTAAATGAGTCAGAAGTTGGTTCCCACTTAAGTCCGAGCGTTTTTGTCGATTTTGCACATTTGAAGTCAATACTTGTCATATTTAATTGTTCAGGAGATAAATGATGTAATAGCTCCGGCGTATTGCTGGACCATTTGCGTAAATTAATGCCCGCGCTTTTTAACATGTCAATTAATTGTATTTGCGTCTGTTTGGCTATGTCAGCATTGTTATTTCCCGCTAATAAATCGTCGACATAAATATTTTTCAAAACGACTTTCGCTGCTAAAGGATATCTTTCTGCTTCATCTTCAGCTATTTTTTGTAAGGTGCGTAAGGCCAAAAATGGCGCTGATTTAGTGCCATATGTCAAAGTACATAGCTGATACTCTTCTATAGTTGACCCGCTTCTCCATACTATCTTCTGAAGATGCTGGTCATCTTCGTGGACCATGATCATGCGATACATTTTCTCACAATCTGCAACGTATACATGTCGAAAAGTACGCCAATTAATTAACAACCCTTGTATGTCGTTATGCAATTTTGGTCCACACTCCATCAGATCATTGAGACTATATCCCGACTTCGTTTTCGACGATGCATTAAACACCACACGTAACTTAGTCGTTGTGGAGTCTTCTTTAAGAATGTCATGGTGAGGTAAGAAACAATGAGGATTTTTGCTTGTCTCGCACTTTTTCATGTGATTAAGAGCTATATATTCCTCCATGAATTTTTGGTAGCTGTCATGTAATTTGTCATTCTTTGCTAACCTAGTTTCCAAATATTTCAACTGGGCTACAGCTTTTGGTTTGGATGCACCAAGATGTTGTTCAAAATCTTCTATCATTGGAATACGTACTTCATACCTTCCATTTGGCAATCTTTTTGTTGTAGATACGTAAAAGTCCTCACACCATTGCTCTCTTTCTGTCAATGCATTCTTTTCAGACACTTCTTCCATCTCCCAGAATCTCGACATATCTTCATCATTGTTTACAACCACGTGACAGTTAAAAGTTGCCGAATTTATGTTTCCAGATAAAATCCAACCTAACTTAGTCTGTTGGGCGATAGGTTGTTGTGCTAAGCCACGCAATAATCCGTTCATAATTATCTCTGAGTACACCTTTACGTCAAGTAATATGTCAATAGGTTTAGATATATGATATTCAGGATCTGCCAATTGAATGTTTTGTAAATGAGAATAAGGTTTCTTTTCAAATGACGAATTTGGCAGATTATTAATAACCTTTGTCATAATAAGCGCTTCAGTTTCGAACTCATAATTATCGTAAATTGATTTACAGTTCAGTGACATCTTGCCCTTGCCCTTTTTAGGTGCGATGCCCACCCCACATACCGATGCATTGATGTGTTGTCGACGAAGGCCTAAAAGTTGTGCTGCATTTTCTGTGATGAGGGTGATTTGTGACCCTTGATCTAGTAAAGCACGGAATGTTATATAAGTACCGTCTGCTGCTCTTACTTTGATCTGTACTGTTGTCAATAACATTTCATCATTTTCGCTGTCAACATGGTTTGCATTTTTATTTACCGGACGTGATGAGGTCGATGACATCGGTTGCTCGCCAAACGCCTCATGTAGCAACGAATTATGCGCCTTATTACATATTTTGCAGCGTTTGTTGGAATTGCAAATACCTTTTTCGTGTCGGTAAAGACAATTCTGGCAAATATCATATTTCGAAATACAATTTAATTTCATTTCCGGCGACATACTTGCAAATCGATTGCATTGATGCAATGCGTGATCGAAATTGCACAATACACATTTGTCACGTTTAAAATTAGTATAATATGCTCGAGAAAAATTATATTTCTGTGCTCCATTTTGAAATTTTTTGTCATTTTTGTCATATTTTGTCAGATTTTTCGGGAGCTTTGGTATTGTCAAATCTTCTCTTTTACGGATAGGCTCTAATGCTGTAAACTTGAGCTCTAAAAATGACAAAAAATCATCTATTTTTGCCAATTCACGCGGATTTTTTCTTTGCTCTTGATAATCTCGAAAAGTTTCGGTATCCAGCTTTTTAGATAAAAGATGTACCAATAGTGGACCCCATGTCATCGTGTCCACCCCTAAATTCTGTATGGCATGCAAACACTCCTTACTTGTGTCATGTAATTTTCGTATTTCGTAAGATGTCTGTTTCTGAACATTGGGCTGGTTAAGAAACACTTCTATCTGCTTGGTGAAAAGCAACTGCTTATTATTATAGCGTTGGCATAAAATATCCCACGCGGTGTCATAGTTGGCCGCCGAGATGTGGAGATGCTGTATGAGCCTCTCCGCTTCTCCTTTCAACTTGCTTTTTAAATGCTGCATTTTTTGAGACTTAGAAAGTGTAGGGTTCTGATGAATGGTTTCCTTGTAAAGATCAATAAATGTTGGCCACTCAGTATAATTTCCTGTAAATACCGGTATGTCCATCTTTGGTGTAGATTCTTTAAGATGAACCGTTGATGACAACTTTCTATTTAAGATTCTCTTTATCTCCCTGTATCTCAATTCATGCTCATTGTACTCCCCTTCGTACCCCATGTCGGACTCCTCTAACATGTTATCTATTTGCCAATGCAATTTGTCAATACACTCCCAACGTGCTTGGATACTTCGAAGTTCATCTTCAATCTCCCATTTTTCCTCTATTCCGTCCACATCACAAAAATGTATTTGCCTTACGAATGCTTTAAAATTAGTTCGCTGTTGATTAATTAAGCTGCTTAATTTTGATGATTCTCTAACCTCTTTCATCTCTGTCAATTTTGGCATTTTGTAAGTTGCAATCAATTCTCGAGTAATTTGATAATATTTTTGCGTTTGCTCATACAACTTATTAGTAAAATATTCATGCGATTCGTCATCAAATGTCAATAGTTGATCATGGTTAAATTGAAAATCTTCCCATAACTTGTCTAATCTCTCTATCTTCCTTGCAATATAATCGGGAGTCTTCCTGCTGGAAGGATCTTTCTTAAAATTGCTATTTTCGCGTTCAAAGCCCTTGATGATAGTCTGCTGGTTATTTAAAATAGCCTCCATTTCTGTCAATTTTTAGTGTCTAGAAATATAATGGAACAGTCTTACTTGGATACTGCTGTCACCTACGATGTCACCCTGGGATGCAAGGAATAATGTCAGCCCAGCGCTGCCCTGTCAGGAACGGTCTCGGTGATGAGGGAGCACGTCAGCGCCACCTCCGAATTCCGATGTCAAATAACCACGCAAAGATCGCGTGATTATAATAACTATGCTTGCACTAAATACAGGACCGATATTTCACAAACCACTGTGAAATGTCACTCAAACTCTTTGTAATTATTGTCACTTTTAATTTTAATGCAGATAATTGTCACTACTTCTAAATAAAAATATTGTCACGGATGTCACAAAATAAAATATGTCACTAAAATATGTCAGCAAATGCACTGCAACCTGTCACTGGTAACACTTCCCTAAACCACGTGCACGAAAACGCGAACTGGAATGGTACAGGAAAGTTTCCTCGAAGGACCAAACTGTGCGAGCCCTTACTTGAAGCTCTACACTAATGTCAATATGAGATGACTGACGTCACAGGATGAAGTCGACACGCGGAAATAAAAGACGTCAATGCGAAGGTAAAATTAAATTTTCTACAACAATGGTTTTTCTTTGGTACACAGCAATCTATAGCAAAATTAATTTGATTGTAGAAGAAATTTAAACTATTTTCTAAATCCAAATCGAACATTGGACGCCAATCCATATCCGCTATCATTGAATATAAAAGGGATAAGTTACCTTTATTAAAATTCCATTGTCCCGTCACAAGCAAGGCGTCCTTTTGCCTGGCATTCGATTCCCGATCACTGCAAGAATGCGACGCCGGCGCCGGCGCCGGTCGTGGCAGCGAAGCGGTCGCCGCCGCTGAGCGCAGGCCCAGGCGCGCGGTAACGCATAGCGCGGGGTGGTACCGGTCGAGGGGCACAATTGGAGTTTCCGCACACACACTCAAACCGTCCCATGTACTTAACACTAGGTCCAAAAAACGACCATCGCAATTACTAATATTATTGCTCTGAGTGAAACCACAATAGGCTATAAAATATTCAAAATAGCTAGAAACAGCTGTTGGACACGAATGTAAATTAAAATCTCCTAATACTATTATATTACTATAAATATTACAGTATTTTTCTATAATACCGAACATTGTCATATAATCCGTTTCACTACTTTTTGGTGGAATATAAATCACACAACACAAAAACAAAAAACGTCGTCGTAAGTAAACTGTTGCACTAACTAGTTCGAACACTTGTTTACTCAGTATGACGTCATCCGGGATAGCTACTTGACGCAGTTCGAACCGCGGTGTGGCCACTAAACACGCGCCGCCTTGCTTCCGTCCGTCCTCGCGATCGCATCTTAACATTGTGTAACCTGACGGAACTAGTTCTGCATCTTTAATTGAATTGTTGCAACCGGTTTCCGTGATGGCGAATAGGTCCGCCTCTGAGGAAGAGATGCCGTCACAAAATTCATCTAATTTTGTTCGGAGACCCCGTACATTCTGGTAATAAATCTCAATACTGTTATTATGTCTTATTTGGCTTGTTTCCGGCTTTACGAAACCACACCCACTCGCAAAACTCGATATTTACTGCCCAGTTGTCCGGCTGGCATAATAAATCATATTTCCCTTCTGGAACACCTATTATAAACGATGCATAGTCCCTTTCAGTTTTGTGCTTAATTCGTTCTATTTTTGTACAAATGTCACGTCCGCATATGTTTTTTACATGTTCTTCTAAACTCTCTAATGAAGTGTCCTTTTTAAGCCTCCATACATGTAAATATTTTTTCCGCTCCAAACCTTGAATTACTGAAGAATTCATATTACCACCTCTCTTTACTTCGTTATTTTGATACCTACTCTTTTTTTTACTGACTTCTTTCCACTCTCCCATCCTTTCTTGTTCCTTTTCTTGAACGTTTCTTTCCTTGTTATCTATATTTTTGTTGACAACTACTGCGCAATCTTGTTTCGGCGCCTCAAGTAATATTGTTGGTTTTGTGGCCACACATTCTTGTGCGACCGCCACCTGCGCGTCCATATTGGACAATTTGTTTTGATTTTGCTTCACTACCTTGGCGAATGAAATTGTTGGTTTTGAACTTTCAGTAACATAGGTTCCCTTTTTCGCGATACAAGCTTCTAAATACGAATTTTTTTCAATCAAATCTTTAACTGCTTTTTCTAAAGAATTAACCATATTTAGTTTTTCTTGAACTACCGCCACAAAATTTCGAAGTTGATGTAATTCTGCTTCCGTACTATTAAATTTGCTTAAAAGTAGGTCATAATTCTTATTTTGTTCATTCATCTTGGCCCTCATTTCTTGTCGAAATCCCCTGATTTCTTCCAATACGTTGCCGTCGTTCTCGCATAAAGACATTTCATGTGTTACGGTGCGCCCACTGCCGCGCTCCGTATTGACATAAGTTGAAGCCGGCGTGAACGTTTTATTCATTACTGCTTGTCCTCTTACTGGTGTATCGCTGTTATCTCCCTTCGGAATCCCACGAACACATTCAGGACACAACCACTTATCTTTATATGCTTGGGCGAAATCATTAAATTTCTTCTCGGTCAGCCCAAGACACTTCAGGTGATACAATCGTTTGCATTTTTCTTGTGCACATTCCATATATGATATATCATATATAACCGAATCACAACCATCACATTTCGTACCCATTTAACACCACAATTACTATTAATACTATGTAGATATTTAGCAAGAGCACTCACACACGTCCGTACGGGAGCGACGCGCTAGTACTAGTTGAACCGTACCCCTATAGTATTTCTCAGTTAGGATGATTCCTGTGACACTTCAAAACTTTTCGTATGTATCATGACGTCACTTCAGAGACGACACACGTCAGTTAACCAAACTCTAACTAGGCGTACAGGAATAAAATGCATGACACTTAATCAGACAGTTTGAGCTGCGCGAATTCCGGAAGTTTGAGAAAAAGGTCAAACTTCGTGAAGAAATAAAAAATTATCAAGACATGCATTTTGAAACTTATGTGCTCAAATAAACAATTCCTTTGATCCTATAAGTTCCACACAAATATTGTAAAACAAATTTTCGTGGATCTAACCCCCGTTTCCACTAGCGAAACCGCGAAACATGTTGTAAACGTATAATGCGGCCACTGAGAGAACGCAGTTTGACAGCTCTTATCGAGAGCCATTGGTCATCCTCTACGCGGGGCCTTACTATATTTAACAATATGTTTTTTTTGTAAATGTTTCGCCAGTGGAAACGGGGGGTAAGATTGTCCGGAAACTTGTCTTTATATTTTAGTGTTGTATTTTTTATCATTAATCATTACCATGGATTTAGTGTAAGTGGACAACTTGACTAGTCTAGGCAGTATGGTCTGTAAGCTATCAGCTATCGATGGTTGCTTCTGCTGAATGAAGTAGCACATCACATCAGTCATCACCAAAAGCAGTTCCTTGTTATCATATTCCAACGAATCTATCACAATTGGCGCTATCTGAAACAAAACAACATTGAAAAAACGACTTTATATACTATGATTTAAAGGGTATATATTGGAACGCCTAATTTTTTTGTCCTAACGTACTACGGCATTTTTTTTCGCACAATTTTCATTAGACCCAAATTAGTTTAGCCTATTTTAACTTCGCCTAATTTCATTTAGCCGTATTTTTGCTTCACAAATTGATTACTTGGCATAAACATTCATTATCCCTACTATTTCCAAGTACTAAATGACGATTCCCACAACAACGTACCGCGTAACCATTTTTGTATAGCAAAAGAACGTACAAAGCAAAATAGTATCATAAATTTTATTCTTTTTATTATAAGTTTAAAGGTTTACTTCAAAATTTATATTTTGATCTGATAGGAAAGTTTATTCTGTTGCTTTTTGAATGCTACATTGATTAATTGCATGTGTTTAAAGTAAAATATATACATAAATTAATAAACAGCATTAGAAACTTGATGTTGTTGTTTTATTTGTCTATTCTTATTTTCTTCTTCAAGCATGAATGTAATCATGCATGCGAGCAGGCAAGCACACATCCAAGTAAGCAAGCAACCAATACACACGCAAGTGAGCAAGCAAGCAAGCATGCACGCATGCAAACAAGCAGACAAGCATGCACGCATGCAAGTGAGGAACCAAGCATGCTGTAACAACTGATATGTACCATATTTTGCAAATAAATATATGAATTATGATTTACACGTCATCAGCCATTTTTAATGTCTCTACTGGATGGATAAGGAGAAAGGGCCTTGACTCACCCCGCGGGCCCAATGCGGATTGGTGGGTTTTGACGACTGCAAATGCAGCCAGGATCCACGGCTTAACGTTCTTTCCGAAGCACGGAGGAGCTCAAAATAGTAAACTTTTGGTCACCCATCTTGAGACCGACCATTATGAAATTTGCTTAACCTTAACAATCGCAGGCCGAGTGCGCGAACCACGCGCCACGGGCTACTCAATAATATGATATGACTAAGCTATGAAGGGGAAAGCTCCCGCAAATAAAAGAACGGCACCAAAATAATTTCAAATTATTGACATCTACGCACTCGCAGTCAGTGATCGCCTTACCAAATGAATGAATGCTGCACTTGTGCCTACTACGTCACTAGCGTATCGCTCTTTGCAACCGAAGTATTGTTCGAGTGTTACCGATCATTGTGAACTGCCGAACTAATTGAACTGCCTGCGAAATGATTTTTGAACCTGCATTGTATAATGAAATAATCGCTAGTTTTTATTTTGATTACTGTTCATGTTTTACTGCTGTAGTAATTTACCAACCGCTAGTAATAGTACTTTACTGCAGCGGCCAGCAAAAGAGGCATTGATGGACGAACGTGTATCGGGGTATCGTGTGTCCATCAATGCCTAGTTGTGGCCAAGGCTTGTTTTATATAGTACTTTTCTCAAATAATGCGCGAAAATTAAAACTATTTTTTCGAAATCAGACGAATGACGAACAACGAACAAAACCCCGATAAAGTCTTCATTTATTGATTTTTTATTTTTTCTAAAACAGCTTTCTCTTTGCAAGCCAGTTCGAAATTTAAATAAAACCTTTGATAAGTTACCTCTTTGGTTATCTATTACGGAGTAAAAGATCGTTCCATTTTTTAAATTACACGAGTTTACTATGTAATTTATTTGGTCGCTAAACACGAAGATAATTATGAATTTTCATACAACTTTTTCCGGCCGCTGCTCGCATGTATGTGGCCAGTACAGCAATATCGATTTATCTCGAAAAAGGTTGTCAAAATATTTCCAAGCATGTTTGAGAAATAATACATTACAGCAGCGGCCAGTAAAGGAGGCATTGTTGAGTTTGAGAAAATTAATGAACTGCCCATTTTGTTTTTCAACTGATCATAGTAACGTCCCTAATGATTAAATAACTGTTGTAAAAATTATTTCCCCTTTTTATATCAGCAATAAGAGTCTCCGTTCTTTTTTTATGATGATATGCTCAACAAAACATTATACCTTTTTACTGTACTGTACTGTTTCGAAGGAGGCCCCTGGCGCAATGATTCGCGCGCTCAGCCTACGATTGTTGAGCTTATGCAACTTTCACAATGGTCGGGCACGGGATGGGTGACCAAAATTTATTATCTCGAGCTCCTCCGTGCTTCGGAAGACACGTTAAGCCGTTGGTCCCGGCTGCATTCGTAGTCGTTAAAACCCACCAATCCGCATTGCGCCCGCTTGGTGGGTCATGGCCCGTTCTCCTTATCCATCCATAATCCAAGCCAGTGCTCTAGCAGTAGGGACATTAAAATAGGCTGATAAACACTGCTTCGAAGGACCATGAATTTTATTTCAATAAATGGCGTGACATAGTATGCCGTAACGCCCTAACTACGCCGCAACCAATCGACTTGATTTTTTGCGTAGAGTTAGTTGAAAGGACGGATAGTAATAGAGGCAGTAGCCTTTGTTACACTCCGTTCTTCTAATAGCTTCCGCCCGCGGTTTCACTCGTGTGGTCCCCGTTCCTATAGAACAGTATCTATTAAAAACACTTAATTACTTTCAAAACAAGTACCTAATAATATGTTTGTTTCATAGCACCCAAATAAAAAACGTAAACATTTCACCAACTTCACAAAAATAGTAAACACCAAAACTTCAATTTATACCGTATTTCCATATAATAAGATTCATTTTCCTTTTATAAAAAAAAACTTTTGAGTTTTGTTTGAAAACAAACATTTGAGTAAACAAGCTTACCTTGACGACATCTCTATTGAGCACCATCTTCGATACATTTTCAAGTACATAAGCCCAGCTAAGTAAATAAGCCTCTTTCACATCTGCAGTCATTGGTCCCAATTTTGCAGTCAAGGAAGTGAAATTCTCGTACATCCTCTGTTTATAGAGAAGCGTCGATCGACTGTGGTATTTGGCGCTCAAACATTCTGGATGGTTCTCCATAATCAAGCGTATCGCCTCCGCGCCTTGCTTGCAGTACTCTGGACTCGAAAGTGTAGCCATTATCTAAAAGGTCATTGTGTTGAAATTAAATATACTTATCCCAAAATGTTAACGATAATGTTAGGATATTAGCTAAGCTTATAATTTGCAAATTACTGTCTTTCATTAATAAAATACTTATGCATATTTTAATAAAGAATGATGATAATATAACTTTTTAATTTTGCATTTTACAATGCTATTTTTTTATGTGATAAATATTAAACAAGAAAATTAAAAAGTTATAATGAGATGGTTGTTTCATCTTAATTGATAGTCAAACATTTGTAAAAATGTTTCTTTCGAATGCAAGGATTTTTCTCCCATTGATGAAACGACGGTGGCCGACACCGTAGAAAGGTGAATATACTAGAAAAATTCGACGTGTCCTCATAGGTATCTGTAGCATAATTGGTCAGTGCATTGGGCCGGATTCCCAAGGATGCGGGTTCGCATCCCGTCAGAGCGACATGAGACTAGTCGCTTTTATCTAGTATATTTTCTTGTATAATCTGTTAACTTATACTAAAACCCAGGAAAGAATGGCTAGAAATATAGAAAACATGACAAAAAATATAAGTTTAACATGTTTTTAAAAAGCTTCACGAAACTTTATAAAAACATGTTAAACTTCAACAATTAAATATCCCATTATTTAAATATGTTTATTGGATTGAAATAGTGTATTTTTACCTTCTGTAACCAAAATACGAATACATCACTGCCCCTCATTATGAGCGCCTTCGTCAGCCACCCATACAACACAATTAATCTTCGGCCTAACGCTGCTTCATTTCTATCACAATTCGATAGACGATCCTTTAGCATTTCATACAACAACTCGAACTTCTGCCCATGCTCCACTTTATTAAAGAAATTCGCTATCAGCACACAAGCTTTAGTCCTTATTGCTTCATTGTCACTTTTTAAAGCTAATTGTAGAGACAAATTCAGAATATCTTTAAAATTGGGATTGAAAATACTCTGATGTAATGAACTATACAAACATTCCAGAATATTAAAATAAGCCTCTTCCTCTTTACTTTTTTCTAAAATATTAGAATACTTCGACAGTATATTCTGCTGCTTGTTTACAGGCAAACTACTCATAGTGTTAACAATCAGTTTGTACCCATGACATAATGCTTCTCCAGTCCCTGTATGCAGTTCCTTTATGATCCAAGCTAATATAGAATCAATCAAACCATGGTCACTTTCAATCTCAGTTAATTTTTGTTCAGTATATAAGGAACCATCTGACATAGATTCGTTTAACGCCTCTATTACTTTCGGTGCCTCCGTGTCGTAGGCAGTAATCACTTTCAACATTTCACTTATTATAACTTTGGTAAAATCATCAATACTGGCCAAATTAGATAGCAAATTTAATCGTTTCTGAAGAGCTGTTTTATCCTGAGTCAAATTTTCTACATCACATTTCCCTTTCACTACTATATCCATTACAATTCCGGGATATTTTCTGGCTATCATATGTACAGTGGCCACACTTACACTCAACAAATTTTCGTCTTGTGAATTCTGTATATTATGTATTAGAATTTCAATGAAAGGTAAGACTAAATCAGTCTGTAATATTTTTTTTACCCTGATTAAGTTCTTGAAACCTGCTATCTGATATTCTTTAGATGGAATGCTAACAGCAGCAAGGCACAACCTCGGGATTTCAATACTTTGAGATTGAATTTGATTGATAACTTCCCAATGATTTGCCATTTCATACAAATCTCCAAGAAAGTCTAAACTAGCTATTTGTAACTTAGCTGATGGTTTAAACTCATAGTATGCCACAATTGCAGGGATCATTGATTTTGTTATAATTATACAAGATTCTTTTGACGCATTAGCTGTTGTTAATAAAACTTTAGAGGCTTGCACAAACTGAGCAACAGTTGTAGACTCAGCAATTGCAGTTTGCATCGTTATCAGAACACCTTTGACAAAGTTTTCAAAAGCCTGGTCAGTGTTAGCTGTGGTCGCTAGTTTGGTTACTATTGCAGAGAGAGATTCATGAGCAGCCATTCTCAGTTCTTCATCAGTTTTGTGAGATAATTCCCTGTGTATTGATGCCCACAGAGTCTTCAAGAATGGTCCATAAGATTCAACAGAAAAAGTTGCACAACTTTCTTTCTGGAAAATTAGAAACATGCTTTAAAATGGTCATTGATGACAAGGTATAATTA
Source organism: Chrysoteuchia culmella (assembly GCA_910589605.1). Classification (NCBI taxonomy): domain Eukaryota; kingdom Metazoa; phylum Arthropoda; class Insecta; order Lepidoptera; family Crambidae; genus Chrysoteuchia; species Chrysoteuchia culmella. The sequence continues at coordinate 20,003,561 of OU342653.1, forward strand.
AATACTTAATATTAATAATTTTTCTTACCAAGAGTGCCAATGAATCCAATTTAGCTATCCTCAAACTGGAATCCAACTTTTCAACAAGCAAGACCAAACAATGTTCTCCAAACTCAGGCACAGCGCACAAGCATGGGCACAAAGCATTTGCCAATTCCTGTCTGGTTACAGGAGCAGGGTCATCAGGCGAAGGATGGAAGTCGATTGGATAGTAACAAGAGATCACTTCGAACATCTCTTCAACCAGGTGTCCTAATGGTATCTGCTTGAGGAATGTCGGAAGGAAGCCAAATAGAAACAGCAGATTGCGTGGGTCTCGTTCACCATCCATAGCTGATATGAATCCATATAAAAAGTCTGGACCCAGAGTTTTCAGGTCTAAAAGCAAAACAATTATATTATGAAAATAAGTTATTATTCTTCTTTGATCTCAATCAACTAAATCTTTATAATTAAATTAGTTAGTACTCACATTCAGCAGTTTTGTTTAATAAATTAAGGATAATTGAATATATATTATATCTATCTTGTCGGACTTGGGATTGGCAAGTGATTTCTCTGAAAAGGGTTGTGAAAAATTCTCCAGTTAGGACCGTGTCATAATTTTTCATATCGATAATTGCAAGATAACCCTCTAAAACCGCAGGTACAACCCTGTGGTTATCCTTTAAGCGATCTATATAAAATCTGGTGATAAATTTTACTTGTTTATCATTCAAGTAATCTTTAGGTAGCTCTGTAAGAATTTTTGTGAAAAATTTCATTCCCTTCTCTCGATTTTCAACTTCTTGATTTGTGAGGACTCCTTCCATATTCTCCACAAGGTTTGTGATATCAAGATGTCCAGCCATAATATCTAAAGGTATTAAAAATGTATGTTAGAAATTTAAAATATCACTGTAGCTTAACAGTTTTTATTAGACATGCTATTAGAAAGTCTAATAGACCGTCATTATTAGCATTCAAAAAGCACTTACCAGAAACTATGCTTTGCGTTTCCCCAAATATTTCTTTCCTTTTGATTATTTCTTCAGAAATGCTGGATTTAAACCACACAGATTCCATTTTTCGTAGAAAATATTAACACTTTCTAACAATTATAAAAATAAAACATTTACTAATTATACTTTGAGATGCAATGAAGGCTGTAGTGATGATACTTTGAATTTTTCTGTAAACAAAACAAAATAATTATTTTATTTAGGATTCAAGTGAGGTTATGTTTTACAGTATTTATCACTTTTTATGTCTGGTAGGTACTAGATTTATCCCACAATTTATCCTTTTATCTAATGTCAACGACACGTACAGCCCCCAGTGTCAAATCCGAATTAATATTTTGGGAATTAAAAAGTATACGTTGATGGAACTCTTTAAACTTTAAATAAACATTTGAGAAGCATCACAGTATCTCGCCTAGCTAGATAGAATATTACTAAAAACAGAGTCGGTCTTAATCGTTTAATTTTATTATAGTATTGTTGTAATATTATATTGTATTGTATTGAATTATATATTGAATGCCAGGGCCAGTAAATCAATTACAAAATGATGTCAGATCGTCAATGTCATTGTCAAATAAAAACAGCATGAGATACCTACTCTGTGAGCATGACTTAGGTATATAGGACCACAGAGGAAAAAGCGCGGGAAACTTTAGAACTTGGCGGGCGTCCTTTTGGCTTAATTTTATTTTTTCTTTAAATTGTGTGTTTATAATAGGTTCAGTTAAGTGGTAATATTGTTTATAAAGTGTATATATTTAGTATTAGTGTTATTTTTTATATTTGCTGCAATCTGGTAAGTCTTACCATTTTCTGATTTCATGAAAGATCCTGAGGATCCTGGGGGGACGGCCCCCCAGGTGTCCCATATTGATACTGTTCCGTATGATTGTCTGGGAAGCATGGACACTGATGGGTCTAGATTCGGATGCATCTACAAATCATTCAAAATGTAAAAGGGTATCGTACCGTAAGGTCTGCAAACACTGCAACAAAAAGAGGAGACACCACAAATCTGCCTCAAATGTTCTTACTGAAGTTGACTGTCGATGTGATTCTCATGGTGATTTATCATCAAATAAATTTAAAATTCCAGAAATTGCTACTACATCGTCAACTCCACAATCACAGCAATCTTTGATTCAACATACATCAAATGATTCTGTACGCCCGATAGTAGGGAGACACAATTATGAAGCATCTGATGTATCTCCATACATAGTACATGTACAAAGAACCCAAGCCAGCCCTAATGAAAATGTGACGATCCATCCTATCTCATTTGGCCGCTTTCTCAAGAAACACAATATTCAAAACATTGTTAATGGTAGCTTAAAACGAATTGGCCGAAACAGAGTAGTTGTATCATTTAGTAAATTCGAAGATGCTAATAAATTTATTTGTAATGAAGCTCTTATTAGTAGTAACTACAAACCTTTTATCCCTACTTTATCTGTCCCTCGCATGGGTGTAGTTAGAGGGGTACCGATAGATTGGACAGAAGATGAAATTCAAAAAAATATAACTGTCCCAATAGGATGTGGAAACATATTAAAAGTTAGACGCATAAATAGAAAGAACACAGAAATGGCAAAACCAGTTTGTCCCGGTAGAGACAGTTGTTCTAACCTTTGATGGTCAGGTGTTACCAAAGAGAGTTTTTCTATGTTTTAATTAATTACCGGTTGACTTGTATATTTTCCCTACTGTGCAATGTTTTAATTGTTGTCGATATGGGCACATAAAAGCACAATGCAGGTCAACACCCAGGTGTTTTAAATGTGGCAATGGCCACTCAGGGGAGAGTTGCCAGATTGACGAAGATGATGTTTTGTGTATTGAGTATTGTGTGCTCCGGATCTCACTATGCTACTAACCGGAAATGCCCAGAGTTTTACAGGCAAAAATCTATTAAAGAATCTATGGCTAATAACTGCATCTCCTATTCAGAAGCTCTTAAGCTCCACTGCTCCACCCTCCAGTGACAAAGTCATACTCTGAGGTTCTTACAACTTCTAGTGCTCCACAATTTCAAATACAAAGCCCAAACTTAAATTTCAGTAGTAAAAGAAACTCATCATACAAAAAATAAATCTTTATTCAACCTAAACCTAAAACAAATAACATTAAAGGTTATGACAAGGAAGCTCATGACTTTTTAACTAAGGATTACAGTATTCCGTTGACATCAGTAGGTACTTTACTTGAAAATAAGTCTCTAGTCGACAATGTCTACAAGAGATCTTATTATTGCCTTAATTAACTCTTTAACTCAAAGGAAATCTTTTTCCGAACCGTCCAACGCTGCACCTGAAAAAATTGCACACAATGATAATAAATACCATAATGTACCTAACATCCATTCTACAATGGAATTGCCAAAGCATTAATAACAAGAAAAGCGATTTAATTCATTTGATAAATGTATATAAACCTGTAATTATAGCTTTACAGGAAACCTGGCTGAAGCCAGGCAGTATTTTTAATGTTACTCAATACTTGTGCTTAAGGTGGTACGACTTCCATACAAACAAACATTGCACATTAATTGGCTCATGGTACATTAATAATTCATAAATACATGTGCAACTAACTCGTTTCAGTTATTTGTTTGCGCGAAATAAATTTTCGATGAAAATGTAGCGGAAAAATTCTTAGACAAATTAGCTCCACCCTTTGTGCCACAAGTATCTTTATTATATCGGGTGCGATTGCGTAAGGTAATCGTATTCATTTGACAGTTCATATCGTAATCAATCGTCTGCAATTTGTATGGAATGACATTGAATAAGATACAATATGAACTGTCAAATGAATACGATTGACGTTACGAAATCGCCTAGCATGACTACAGCTTTCCTATAATTATAATTTATAAAGTTTAGACGGCCTTAACTCTCCTTTTAGTCTGTCTGAATGAGGAATTTTCCAAGGTACGTTCTTTAAAAATCTCATAGATGGCGCTGTCCATTTCCTTTGACCTTTGCTAAGACAAAAACAATAAAAAGTAAAAATATGCATGTCATGCACATTGCACATTTGTGCATAACATGCTTATTTTTTACTTTTTTTAAATATACAAAAGGATCAACCAACGCACCGAAAAAAATATTAACGAATTCAGCAAAATGACCATGCCATAGAGAAATTACACTGAACATGACATTACTAGTCTACATACAATTTATATATTTTTTTTTTTTTTTTATTAATTTATTCATGACCTGGATACAAAGTCCTTCAGTCGCATACATATTATTATAGTAGGTACAAGAGGTAATCAATTTCAACTTAAATCTTGACAACAATATAAATAACAAAGAGAAAAATTGATTGAAAAATCCTGACAAAACACTTTTGACATGTAAAACAAAACAAAACAAAAAACGACAACTACATACATAAAATACTAACTTAACAATTAAAGTATTGTTTCATAAACTTAAATTTTCTCTACACTATTTACAATATATTTATACAAAGGAATAAAAAAGTCAGTATTGCTAAGAATGTCTTGAACGCGGCGGGGTACACTGATTCGGTTTTGATTATGGGTTTGAACTGAAACGAAACTGTCAATGTCACTGAGCATTATTGACCGTTGGTTGGTAAACTTTGAACAATTGAAAACAATGTGTTGTAAATCAGCATCATCTTCAGTACAGCAGTGTGGACATTGTGCATTATTGTAAACCTTGATTCTGTATAGATGCGTCGGAACCAAACAGTGGCCGAGTCTCATTCTTGTGAGAACTGTAATAAATCTTCGGTTTCTTTTAGGATCACCTTTAACATACCAAGGATTCACTGGTAAGTCTTTCTGTATTTCAGCATACCACCTGCCTTTAGTTTCTAACGTAGTGTTCCAATAGTCATTCCACAACTTCCTAATATTTTCCTTGAAGTAAACATAGTAATCAGTAAACGGAAGTTGAAGAGTATGAGTGTGGTCTTGATCATGTTCCATGTGTGTCAAACTGTCGGCAATCTCATTTCCTTCTATGCCACTGTGGGAGGGAACCCAAACAAATTCTACATTTATACCTAGGTTAATAAAATTTTCTATCATACTAAGAATTTTACACAGAATAAAGCTAGATTTGTAAGATGAGGGTCCATCAAATAAAGAAGTTAGTACACTTTTAGAATCAGTTATTACTAAAATATTTACACTATTTACATTATTCTTTATATACATTAAAGATTGCAGAATAGCATAACTTTCAGCTGTGAATATGCTAGAATTGTTATTTAATTTGATACACTCACAGTAATTAGCTTGAGGGTCATAAAATGCTGATCTAACATTATGTTTGTCTTTAGAACCATCTGTGTATATAAAGTAACTATCATCCCTATTATTTTTAAATTCTATAAAATCAAATTGATTAGATATTATATCTAAGTGGATCTTATTTCTATCATAATTAACAAGACTATTGTAAGAGCATTCATAAATAGGCCATTTATTACATTTGTATGTATTTTGTGATTTAGTTTTAACATTGCTATAAATTTGTATGATTTCAGTACCAGAAAGAAGTGACTGTGGAGTTAGACTAGAACCTGCCATGGAGTGTAACAGTTCTGTCATTTTACTGAGTTTCAAATTTAAACAATTGTCAGAGGATAAAGTTTTTAACAAGAATCTCTCAGCTAACTGGAGACGCCTAATAAATAAAGGAGGTATGCAAGTTTCTACTTCTAATGAGTTAATAGGGGTGGAGCGCATTGCTCCGCAAATTAGTCTAAGACCTATATTTTGTATAACATCTAATTTCCTGAGATGGGTGGTACTAGCATTCAAGTAGGCTAAACTACTATAATCAAAATGGCTTCTGACTATACTTTTATACAGCATGGTCATAGTCTTAGGGTCTGAACCCCAATAAGTACCTGCCAAATGCCGTAAGAGATTAATAGCTTTCATGGCCTTTTTACTGATATAGTCAATGTGTTTATCAAATTTTAATTGTGTGTCGATAATAACTCCCAAAAATTTATATTGAGTGACAGTAGGTATTTCAGTGTTATTGTATTTAATTTTTATATCGGAATAATTTTTACTAAAAGTTAAAACTGAACTTTTCTCTGGACTTACATCTAATTTAAGTTTATCATGGTAATATGTATACAGTTGTTTTAGAGCATTATTAATATTGCTTTTTGCTATATCTATATTTTGGTTAGAGCTGTATAAAAGCAAGTCATCTGCAAACTGCAAAATATTAACATTATCTGTATTTACATGTTTTAATATTTCTGATGTGTATAAGTTGTATAATAAAGGAGAAAGTGTAGCACCTTGCATAGTTCCTTTATTAGCTACACTAGGACCATGCAGCTTGTTATTGTACTTTACATAAATGGTTCTGTCCCTTAGAAATTTAAACAGCCATTGTAGTACAGGTCCTGTTACTCCTATATCATGTAGTACTTGGATAAGCTCTTCTATATTGACATTGTCAAAAGCACCCTTAATGTCTAAGAAGACACAAACCATGTTAGAATTACTTAATTTAACTTCTTTAATATCATGTATTAATGATACAAAGCTTTCAGAGCAACTTTTACCCTTTCTAAACCCATGTTGCACCTCAGGAATTAGATTATTACTTTCTGAAAAGTAGTCTAAACGTAACTTTATCATGTTTTCAAATAATTTTCCCAAACAAGATGATAATGATATTGGTCTGTATGAAGATGAAATATTTTCTGGCTTATTCGGCTTTAATATGGGAACAACACATTGAGTTTTCCAAGCTTCAGGTATGATGAGATCTTGCCATAATTTATTAAAAATGCAGAGTAATATGTTTTGCGCATTTGGATGTAACTTTTTTATTAATATATATGGAATATTATCCAAACCTGGTGTTGTGTTCTTTCTAGTTTGTAATGACTTAGTTAGCTCATTAAAAGTAAATGGTTCGTTCAGAAATGAATTTATTGTATTTTCATCAGCACTATTGAATAATGAAAAAAGTCTATCTTCATTGAAATTGTTACTGCTGGATAAATTGTCTAAAAAGCCAGGAACCCATTCATCATCAAAGTTTTTATTATGGTTGTTACTCCCAATTTTTTTGAATTTTTTAATGTAATTCCATATTCTTGAAACAGGTGTCATTCTATTAAAACTACTACATAAATTTTTCCAAGATTCTGAGCTCTCATTTTTTATAATGAATTTCTTTTGAGCATCTAATTTTTTATATTGTATATAATTGTCAATGGAGGGATTAAGTTTGTATTCATGTAATGCCTCTTTTGAAGACTTAATAGCATCTTCACATTTTGGATTCCACCAAGGAGAAGGCTTTCTATGGATGTTTTGATTTATATTTTGTCTTTTAGGGATGGTTAGGTCCCTGAAATCATTTAAAATATTTACAAAACTATTATACACTTCTAGACTATCTTCATTTTCAATGTCTAATTCAGAAAACAGAGTTTCAGATAGGGTATAAAATTCTGGCCAGTTAGCTTTATTATAGATATATTTTTCTTCCACAGGACCCACTTCATATTGGGATGGTTGGACATTCAAATGAAGAGATACTGGGTAATGGTAGCTGCCTAAGGGATCATCCTGAACATACCAGTCACACAAATGAGCAATGGAGGGACTAACAAGAGTAATATCTATTGCTGAAGCTTGTCTATTAGGATGTGGACAAGTTGTTGGTGTGCCATCATTTACAATGCATAGATCTAATTCATCTATTAAATTATACAAATTGTTTCCCCTATTATTATTACTGTTGCAACCAAAACTAATATGATGTGCATTAAAGTCACCCATAATTATGCAAGGTTTGGGAATATTATTTAAAATGTTTCTTAACTTATTAGTGTCAAATCTGCCACTATGAGGTGGACAATAAACACAAAGAACTGTAATATCTCCGGACTGTGTCTTAATACTTACTGCTATATTTTGAATGGTTTCATGGAAGTTTGTATTCAACAAATTATATTTCAAACCATGTTTAATGAGAATACCTACACCATTGTGTTTACTAATTGAGTTTTTGTAAATAAAATTGTAGTTAGGAAAATTTGGAATTACTGATTTATCGGTGAACCAAGTTTCATTTAGCAAGCAAATGTCAACTTGTTTATCTATAAGGAACTTCTGTAAAAGTGTTTTTTTGCTCTTTAAACTTTGTATATTAAACTGGACTAAATGTAAATAATTATCCATTAAATTAAGTTTGATATTAATATCTCTTTAATTTTCTTAGTAGTTAAGGGAACTTTGCTATCATTTTTATTACCTAGAGCTATTAAAGATTTTACAATGGCATTCAAAATAATTTCGTTATTAGCTATTTTATTAACATCTAATTGTACATCATTATTTATATTACTTACTCTGTTTAAAGGAGGGTAGGATTTCGTGTCACTAGGGGCTGGTGGAGAACTCACCACAGCGGCATAGTTTTGTGTAGAGTACTTCCTCTTATTTTCTTCAAATTTCTGCTTTTTGATGGGACAGTCTCTAGATATAGCCAAGTGGTTGCCTCCACAGTTGATGCATACAATTTCCTCCACGTCACACTCCTTATACGAATGCTGTCCAGCACATGATGAGCACATCTGTGAACCTCTACAAACTTTGGCTGAATGATTGAATTTAAGGCATTTAAAACATTGCAGGACAGGTGGTATGTATTGGTGAATCGGATAACGGAATAATTGGATATAAGCATACTGGGGTAAGGTTGTTGATGCAAAGGTGACAGCGACAGTGGTTAAGGGTATCAGAGTATTATCTGTTTTTTTCATAAATCTTTTGATGGAAATTACTTCAGCATCACAAACAATATTTTTATAAATCTCTTCATTTGACATATCTTTGGGTACGTACCTCAGTATACCAATCTTTTCCGTTAGATAAGATGGGACGAATGCCCTCATTTTATTCTTTGACAAGAAATCATCCATTTTTAAAAAGTAGTTTGCAGACGTGGCTTTCCTGAATGTTACTCCGATCTTATGTGCATTAATTCTATGCACACCAGTGATATCTTTAACATTTTTGCTGAAGAGTCTGGTTAAAATAATTGGAATCTCTCTTGATCGGTAGATTCTACATAAACCGTGAAGTCTCCCGAGCTGTTTTCTATGAATAGTCTCTTATAGTTCGGTTTAGTATAAATTTTATACTTATCGGTTTGTTGCGATGCCGATGGAGCGCTGGAAACATGCTCGCGTTTCCTCTTTCTTTTTTCCGCAGGGTCCTCCCCATCGCTAGGGGGACCCATTTTAAGTTTGTTTTACGTCTTCTGATGTGGATTTGTGTAATTACGCCGTGAAAATTAACTTTTATTGACAAAGAAAATTTAAAGCTGCCGCTCTGTTTGACTTCCCGCCAAAAAGTCCTACAATTTATATATGGTGCCAGTGTTGCCAGATGGCCAGATCGGTATGTCGCAGAAAAACGACCCTCAGGTAGCCCAAAATCGCGCAGAAACAATGATCACAAACTTCCCTTATTTTAGGTGCTGACCAAATAGCTTTTTAAAGTTTATGTTTATTGATAATAATAATTTCATTGAATAGTCTTTATTGAATTAAAATTTAGCAGTCAGAAAATTATATAACTTATTTCCGCGTCATAGTGACCTATTGGGTTGCAAAGCCTAGATGATACGAAGAAACAAAATCTATTTAATGTATTATCATATTCATCGGTGGGGGGGAGCGGCTTTAGATTTTCAAATATGTAAAAAAATACTTTTGCATGGACATACTCAGTCGTCTCTCGTCAGATATTGATAGCATCAATGTCCTACGTATTTTTAATAATATACGTATGTTAATCTGATCCTTTGCATGATGCGTGTGGACGTACGTAAGGGTTGAAAATGGAAAAAAAAAAAAATCGAGCGCGTCAGTATTTCTAAGGGGATGTTAAGTGAACCTAAAAAGCTCTCATTCAATAATCTGACGATTTCGATGTGCAAAAAAAATCGCCATTTTGAAATACTCAAGCGCGTCAGATTAAGATATATATGGTTCATCTTTATGTCCAAGGCGTGCTGTGCTGTCTCATAATCTGACGATTTAATCATTGAACTTAATTAATTGAAAAGCTCAGGAAATAGCATACTAATAAAAGAGTGTATATTTTTTATGTAGAATACTTGTATTTATAAGAAAATAATAAAAAAAATCATTAAAATATTTAAGATTTTTTTATGAATAAACGTGTATATTTAATTATTTGAGAATGTATACCTGATTCTGGAGTATCCTCAAGAATATCCGGTTTTACGACTACATCTTCATACGCTTTGAGCAAATACTAAACAAGAAAATATACTAGAAAAAAGCAACTAATCTCATGTCGCCCTGACGGGATTCGAACCTGCATCTTGGGAATCCGGCCCAATGCACTAAGCAATAATGCTACAGAGGACACGTCGAATTTTTCTAGTATATTCACCTTTCTACGGTGTTGGCCACCATATTTTTCATTATCCTTGAATTATTTCCTTCAAAATAAAAAATAAATAAGCCACGCTCGAGAATGTCGAGATGACGTTTTTCTTACAACTTTGTAGCCCACCCATTTCTTGACACTGACACTCTCAAATAGTCAAATTAGTGGAATATACACTTTTTAGCATGTAATTAACTCACTCTACCTTAATCTGACGCGCTCGAGAATTTCTGATGATCATTTTTTTCTTACTAATCTAATCCTTTATCCTCGACGGGCGGCCTCATATATGGGGCTCATATTTGGTGGAGGTACTTAACCGGGTACAAGGTTTCCCCCTGTATATTAATCTGCCACGCTTTAGTAAATCCCCGCTTGGGCTCCCTATATTACTAATACAGAAACGCAACAACTTTCAATTACCTGTCTTTTATAATTTTGTTGTTACCAGTGAAGTCAAGTAGCCCAAAAATCGCGAAAAAAATTGTCCAACTAGCCCAAATTGCGACCATCGCAAAAAACGTAAAACTGGTCGCAATTTCGGTCGCTAGGTAGCCCAAAATACGACATATCGCCCAATCTGGCAACCCTGATCACAACAAACAAGAAGCAATGTTGTAGCTTTTCTCTTTTTTTCTGTCAGAATAAAACAAAGGGCTATGCACATGCAGCCCGTAAGTAAATAATTTTAAAACAACGTTCCTTGGAAAATTCCTCATTGAAAGGCGTGCTGTCATATGTTAAAGACTCGGCTCTAGGCATTAATGGTATACCATACTCCTTTTTAACTCACTTAAATGATAGTACTTTAGTTTATTTATTAGACCCTAAAATTCTGTTGTGAGTTGATTGGTTCTGGTGACATACTTCATGGAAATCCCAGGAAGTAATACCTATTTTAAAATACAATAAACCTCCATTAGACCCTAATTCATACAGACCAATAGCTCTTGAATCAGTTCTACCTAAGTTGGCTGAACATCTAGTCAAAAATAGATTAAAATGGTATGTAGAAAGTCGTGGGCTTCAAGTCAATATGGCTTCCGAAAAGGAAAAAGCACTATAGATAGTTTAGCTATTTTTACAACTGATATAAGATTAGCTTTTTCAAATAATGAATTCCTACTGGCCGCTTTTCTAGATATCTCTGCCGCATATGATAACGTTAACCTCGATGTATTATATAATAAGTTAGTAAAGCTCCAGGTACCTCCACTTATATGCAATTTCATCAAAAACTTTTTGTCAGAAAGACTGTTACAAGTACATTATTGACAATTCAAAAGTAAAAACTAGACTGATGTGGAAAGGCCTACCACAAAGCTCGGTACTCAGTCCAATTCTTTACAATATTTATACCTACGACCTTGAATCTACTATTACTGAAAATGTAAACGTAATTACAATATGCGGACGATTTAGTGATCTATGTATCCGGCCGATCTATTAGTAAAATAACTAATTAACTGTTAGATAATGCTCTTAAACTTTTGAACTTATGGTTAAATCATAATTCATTAAGTCTTTCTGTCAGTAATAAATAAAATAAAATAAAATAAAATGTTTTATTGTGATAACTTGAATACAAAGACAGTAACAGATAATGGAGCAGCCATTTGAGCACAGAAGTACTTGCGATAGGATGCTCCGCTCTTCATATCTTAGATAATTTCAATGGTAAAATACTTAAGAGTTTTACTGTTAAACATTTTAAATATAGCGAAAGCGAAAGCTAAGCGAAACTACTAACTAAAAACAAAATAAATAAAATAATTCAAAATAATGAAAACTAAAATCAATTACAGCTACCTACAAAATTAAAAGAATGCCCCTTTAAGAATAAATAAGAATTGTGCATTTATGTGTGTGTGTGTGTTCGCGCGCTCGTGTGTGTGTGTGTGTATGTGTGTGTGTTTGTGTGCGAGTGTGTGTGTGTGTGTGTGTGTGTGTGTGTAATTGTTTGTTTCTGTTTACGTTTGTTTGTGTGTTTTATGTGGGTTTCGGACGTGGGTGGGATGCATGTAATATAAATATAAATAAGTATATCTAGTCCTATACTCTTAAAATTATTTTTGTAATAAAGACTCGATTTCGTCATAACTTTTGGTTTTAAGCCATTCGGTGACAGTTTTCTTACATTCTCGGTGCGTAAGTGAATATATGTCAAGTTCCTTGTTAATAATATTATATAGATATGCCGATTGTCTAGGATATTGTTTTTTTGCAAAGCTAGTTCTAACTGTTACCGTTTTAGCCACCGTGTAATTCCTTCTTTTAAGCCGGAAACATGGATTGTAAGGTAAGGACTTATGCTTCTTTGCTATTATATTTAATATATAAAGTTTTCTGACTGTTAAAAGGTCAGCACAGGAATAGAGAAGATCAGTCGGAAATCTATAAGGTTTAAAGAAGATCACCTTTAAGAGGTATCTTTGAGCTCTTTCTAGTTCAATGAATTTGCTTTTATTTGCTCCACCCCATATAGGTAAACAATATGTAATCACCGATTGGGCCAATGAAATATAAATTTGCCGCAGTAAGGCTTTATCTGCGATATGTCGTAGTGTCTTAAATGTCCAAGATAATTTTCGTATCCTATTCATAATTAGTTCACAGTGGGAGTGCCAGGCGAGACGTTGGTCCAGCATTATGCCCAGGTATTTTGTGGATGCAACTTTATCTATGATAGCGCAAGAACAATTAGACACGGTCAGTAAAAGCTGCACTGTACTTTTCCCTAAGATGCGCAGTCCACCTTCATTTTCGGTTTTATACGATGGTAAAGAAAGTACCTGCGACTAATGAAGCAAAATTCTTAGGTTTGATTTTAGATTCAAAATTATCTTCTACACCTCATTGTTATTATGTCTCCGCGCGTTGTGAACGCCAACCTAAGAAGTCTCTCTGGTGTTTGGTGGGGCGCCCATCCGTCAACTTTAAGGCTTCTCTATAACGCCATCATTAGAAGTATCTTAGACTACGGGTCATACTTTTTAGAACCATGTAACTTAGTTGGATTAAGTAAGCTGGATACTATCCAATCTAAATCACTACGTCTTATAGGTGGAGCTATGCGGTCCAGCCCGTTAAATGCACTCCAAATAGAATGCGATGAACCTCCATTAAAATTAAGAAGGCAGATGCTATGTGGCAAGTTTGTTTTCCGTGCTCTCCAGTTTTCAAACCACCCTTTATACAATAAATTACGAGATTTGTCAGAAAAAGTTGATACGTCCCCATTGTCGATAAGTTTTTGTAAATTCAATTCTCTGCTTGCACCTACCCACCGAACTCAATATCTCCCTATTTTTTCGAAAAACTTTCAAGCTTTAGTCCTAGAGCCTGATGTTCACCTTAATTTAGATAGCTTAAAGGATGACCACAACGCTAACATCACTTTAAATTCTGTAATTGACAGAAACTGTCCTGACTGGCACTATATTTACTGCGATGCTTCTGAGCATTCCGGTCCTAGTATAGTTGGGATTGCAGTTTACCATCAGCAATACAACATACATCAAAAAATTAAACTTCCACCTGAAACATCTGTTTTCACCGGAGAATGCTTTGGTATTCTAAAGTCGTTAGAATATATTTTGATAACAAAACTCAAACAAACAATTATATTTTCAGACTCTAAAAGTGCTCTTCAAGCCCTCCAAAAATTTCCGTTTAAATCTTGCTCATCCCCATCCTCTGCCTATATGAATATTCTTGCAATATTCTTTTTGTGTGGATACCTCCATCACAATATTATAGGAAATGAAATAGCCGATATGCTTGCCAAAGATGCCGTAAATAGTGGTGATATCTTTCCGTATAAAAATTTAGTTCCGGATCTTCTATCTCTTCCTAAAGATCATTTGCAAAAGTCTTGGGAAATTTATAAAATCTATAAACATATTCAACAGGAAATTCCATTAAAACCGTGGTTTACTAAACTGCAACTATCGAAATTTGCTACATCGAGCCTCATTAGAATGCGCTTAGGACATGTTTGCTCGGCCTCCCATCTCACTAGGCTGGGTATTTGTAGCAACAGTGTATGTGCTTGTGGTGCTGATGACGAGGACTTGAACCATATCTTCTTCCAATGCAGACTTCGTGATTCCTCCTCTTTCTTAGCTGCCCTTATCTCCCGCCGTGTTCCTCTCCCTACATCAATCCCACCCTTAGTGAGCTGTATAAATATTGATTTGTACAGTTTAATTTCAAAGTTCCTATCCGATCATAATATAAAGTTATAATTTCATGTATATAATTTTGTAAATTATATTTTCATGTAAGATATTTTTTATTTCTCTTTGTAAATATAAAATTTTTATTTTAACTTATTATTTATGCTATAATATTCCTGACCTATCCTGTTCCTATTATTTACCTTACCAAATTCCGACCATTTTCCTTACTTTCGATTCCTTATGGTTTCCCCCTACCTTTAATTTGTCATTGGCTAATGTACAAACCGTACGAGCCATTAAAAAAAAAAAAAAAAAAAAAATGGGCCACAGAGTACTATATGTATAGTATACATTAGGTAGGACTGAGCGGGGCACATTGCTTGCACCTAACTAATACCTAATCTGTGGCTTGCACAATAAATTTTTGATTTGATTTGAAGTTTAGTTTCCCCGTGGTTTCCCCTTGTTTTGCTATCGAGCGAGTGATGCAATAGTTTAACTGAGAGTTATAATGTCTCACAAAAGTCTCATAGATTTTGTAGTTAAGTATCACAGACCTCGTTTACTAAACAACGTTGTTTGTTTCCCAAGTAATGGAAACTCTTTTTTTGGACGTCGATTAGTAATTTCGCCTGCACCTCTGTCTTCTTCCACGCCGAAGATACAATCTCCAAGAAACTTCGGAACATCTGCGGCCAAATTCACTGAAATACCTGTAACGACTGCACCAAAGAAACATGAGGGAAAATTCCAGTTGATGTTTACTTGTAAAAAGTGCAACACAAGGAACTCAAAGTTTATAACTAAGTTAGCTTATTACAAAGGTGTAGTAATCGTTATATGTGATGGATGTGAAAACAAACATTTAATTGCTGATAACCTTAACTGGTTCAGTGATATGAATGGGAAGAAAAATATTGAAGATATTATGGCAGAAAAGGGAGAAACAGTTCAGAAAATCATATCTGAAGATCTTGAGTTTATTGCATATGAAATGGCGAAAAGTGCTGGTGAAGAAATGGACAGTAACAAATTATTAAAAGACTAGAATAGTATGGAATAGATTCCTAAAGAGCTTAGGGCTTGGCTACTTCTTTAGCTTAGCAATATTGTTGCTGTTAGATGATACAATAGTTTTTTTCGTTGCATGTATTTAATTGTCAAGCATCTAATCAAGTAAATAGTCTTTTTTAAATATTTCACTTAATTCAAAATGAATGTTTACGCAGAAATACATAAAATAAAAAAGAAATAATATGTTAAACTTGGTTTTGTTTTGCACATAATTAATGTGTGAAGATTGTTTTTCAAATTGCAGTAATATAATTTTTATGATTATTTATTAAAATATTTCACTTCCAGAAAATGTTGTTTCAGCTGCCAACATCAACCAATTCAAGAACAGACTTGATAAATACCTTCAAAATACGGATTAAATATATTATGCCACTATCAGGATACAGGCGGTATCAGTTGCATCAACTGCTTGCCTGTTAAATAATAATAATATTTTTTTTATTACAAAATGTAACAAATATGATTTTTTTAAAGCTCCTATTTGTTAGTATTACAACTAATTTGTCTTATAGCTAGCGCAGACGACGGATAACGGATGACTTTTTGTCCGCGACATGTCTTTATTGTTAACCAAATAAGATTGAACTTAGATCGCGTATATCCATGAAAAGTACGCGATAGTCTATAAATTCAACATTATGTTCATAGTTATAAGGTTGTGTCGCGGACAAAAAGTCCTCCAATGTCCGTCGTCTGTGCAGGCCCTTAATATCAGAAAATCTCTTATCCAGTGCAGCAAAGTGAGTGATCATGCTGAAAATAACTTACAGGTATTTTTTCTACAGCTGGATATTTTTCTTTATGTGGCAGTTATTTGAATTGTATGTACCTATGCATTTATTGTCCCTATAGCAAAATGGATTCTCTATTGTGTTTAAAAAATAAAAAAACATCAGAGATTACATAATTTATTTTCAATAATCATCTATCAAGAGATTATGTATTTAATAAAATATGGCCAAGAATTGTAACATCACCCTTAAGTAAGAACTTTAATAACTATTTCAGTACAAAAACCTAATGGAATGAAAAAGTACTAATTTTCACATATTGCATTAATTACAAATAAGTAATATAAACTGAACAAACATGTAAAATGTGCTGCCTTTAACTGCCTGTTTGAAAAAATTGACTCTTAAAATATGCTTAAAACTATTGAGCACCACAGCTCTAACTCTACAATAACATTTAAAAAATTGGCACAGGGTGCATGGTAAACTTTAAAATATCTAAATATAAGGCACAATATAATCACACTGTATAATGCATAAGATTAAAATAAACACCTAAGAATTCAATATTTGTGCGTCAATATACAAACTGATAGAATCCTTAATTAAAAGTAGATATAATCTTATCAATAAAAAGAAACGTAAGGGAATGAATTTGTGTCTCACAATACTACATGGGTTTGTAATACTATAATTATTGCATCTCTTTTATTTAAATTCTGCAAATAGTTCAAATATTAGCCAGTACAAAATCAGATCTGTTTGTAATTTTATAGAAAAAAAGATTATCATTTAAGTAAACAGCTTTAAAATCAAACAAAAATAATGTGAACCTAGCTTCGATACATTTTAAATTTCAGTCTTAATAGTTTTCTTTCAGACATTCATTACACTCTTTTTGGACGGCTAACAATAGCGTAGTCAGTTCCATTACAGCTGTTGTGGTTCACTTCTTCTAATCCAATCTGGTTTTGCAGTACCTGAGCTTGAGCTGCGGTAGGGACTTGAGGTCCAGGGGTGTTTGGCTTCCTTATCATCCCATACCCCAAATGGGAATCATCAGCCAACCTAGCTGTTTGCATTACATTCTCAACTTCATCATAATCATTCCATGTGTCTTTATTTTTAGGTTCACTCAAGGCAAGAGTGGTAGGTCGAGCTTCTATTTTCTTATATCGAGATGATTTATTTAATTTACTTGTTGACCCAAAGTACTGCAGTCTGTCATAATTTTCATCCTCTGGGTCAACTACTGGACTGGGTAGCAATATAATTCTAGATGACTCAGGTCCAGTCATATTTAAATTATCTTGGGATCTAGATATCAATTTAATGCAGTTCGGATTGTCACCTAAGTTTGGAGTAAATTCTGTGTGGTCTGGATCATCAATTCCTAAAGTTTTCCAAGCTTCACTACGAACTTCAACTTTGTCATATGGCACTGAAGGTGGACTATCCTCCCTCTTGATTTGATCAATAGGCTCATAGTTATCAAGCTTTTTGTACCTGCCAAAATCAATACTCTCATCTGTTGAACTTGGCAAATCTTTGCTGACTATTTTATGAACATTAATAATTTTGCGAGGTGGTTTCTGTGGTTTAGGTTTCAGTGCTGGTTTAGGCATTAACAATGGAGCTGTGTCTCTTTCAGAGCATGAACTTTGCTGGCTTGACACTGATGATGTTTTAAATGAAAGTGAACTCAAATTTAAATCATCTGGTCTGGCTGCCACTAAGGGACTTCTGGAGCCTGGGAAAAGATTAGCACTGGACTGTATGTTAAATTCACTGTGTTCCGGGCTATTCAAGTTCTCACTCCCAATCATCTGTTTCATAGTCTTCATTTTTAAAGACAAGCATTTAAAAATCTCAGACTGGTTTGGATGCTCTAAGTGGAAAATTCCTTCACCAGTATCACATTTTCTTCCAGCTTCAAATGTAAACTTTCCCTGCCTGTATCCATACCTTCGAATATACCTGTAAGGCCATGTGGCATACAGTTTGTTGTCATTGATGTCCCTTAACTCAATTGCTGTTGCAGTCAACACTAGCAAGTACCTTATGAGCTCAAATCCACATTTTGTTGAAGCATCAGAAGCACACATTTTAACAGAAAACACACCTTCTCCTGATGAGCAATACAGATCATTATCTTCATCACAACTTATAGGATTTGAATCTCTGCCTTTGAATGCAACAGATTGGAGAGCATTGACCCATTCAAGAGTTTCTGCTTCAGATTGAGCACTGAGTTGTTGATTATGTGACTTAGTAAGTATAGTAATAGTATTAGGACTAGAATGGGTGATTTTTATACAATTTTCAAGTGTGATAATTTTAGGAATGGCTGATGATGCTGATGCGGCATCATCTTTATTGTCATAGATTTCAAGCCTTTCAATTCCTTGTTTACTTGCATTGTAAAGGATGCAATACTTCTGTTGCCAATTTTTCTGCAAAAAACAACCACATATTTTATTTCAAACTCATGTAGTAGTTACATAGATAAACATTCCTTCTCTCAAACTTTTAATCAATCCAATATCTTATTAGCAAACTGGGGATAATTAAGATAAAAATAATCCTTTCATCTCTCAGTTGGTATTGTCAGCTTCATCATGGTACTGTTACTATTAACTTCTTCCATAGTTGAATAAAATTATCAGTTAATATGGGCAACCACTAGTCAGGTATTAATGAAATAAGGATTTGCGGCTGTTCTGTTTGTAACAGCGATATCAAATGCTCAGATAACGTATAACTGCATTGACTGAGTCATATGGAACGTCATGTTCCCAATCGAAGAAGCCAAGGGGTACCTATCGAAATTTTATTCAAGTAATACGATTTGGCGACATACAGTAAAAATCGATGAAAGATCTCACCTTCTTGGGGAATTTACTGAAAACATTGCCCCCAGCGGGTGGAAATAATAAACACCCGGACCTAATCTCGTCATCTATTTCCATTTTATATTATAGCCTGTACGGGTCTAATGAAAACTTGCTGTAACTTAAAAACACAGTCGAACATATCACAATTTGGTTCGAGCTACAACTTTGTAATAATATTATAATTAAAATATAATAAAATGAAATGGAATCAAGTAAAAATTTAACAAAAGTAGGTATACACAATTTGACAACAGCAAACAACCAACCACAGAGTAGATAGAATTCTTTTTTTTTTCTTTTCGCGTGCGAGTGGCGTATATATAAAGTACTCTATGGTTACGACGAGGCGAGGTGCGAAACTGCGAGAGACGCGCCGAGAGTGGTGAACTCAAGTTCAATCATCAAGTTAATGTTTGAAATGTTAGCTCCAGTTATACTTATAGAACGAACGCACGGTAATGTTTATAAATAAACGGGACCTCTGGCGCAGATGGTGGGGTTAGTACCCCTGCGCCAAACAGTACCCCTATTACGAGTTTGCTTAACATGACATTTACAGGACTCGTGAGCGTAGACTATCGGATACACTGCTCATGTCGGTAAAACAGTCGCTAAATATGAAAGAGACAGAGCTACATTTTACGTTAACGTTTACTGTAACGTCAAGTTTGCCAAACTCGTAATAAGCCTACTGTACCCCTATTACGAGTTTGCTTAACATGACATTTACAGGACTCGTGAGCGTAGACTATCGGATACACTGCTCATGTCGGTAAAACAGTCGCTAAGTGTGAAAGAGACAGAGCTACATTTTATGTTAACGTTTACTGTAAAGTCAAGTTTGCCAAACTCGTAATAAGCCTACGTAAGGTAAGGTAAGGTCGTCTATCGTCTATCTTTAAGTTAACGGAACGTATTGTCAACCTGACAGGTGTCAGCTCTTTCTGTCCTGTCAGTGTCTGTCTGTCTTGTCATTCCGTTCTGGTTGTTTGTGGTTGTTCGTTGTTTTCGGTGCGTGCGTTTGTTCTTGTGAGGATATTTGTATTTTTTCTTTTTGACCTACGCTATCCCCCTGGACTCCGATATCTTCTTTCAATAACGACTTTTGGCTTTCGATTCCTGGACACCGATATCTTCTTACACTGACGACTTGGCTCACGATTACTGGACACTGATATAACTTGTGATTTGGTTTTCACGTTGCAGAGTTCAACAAGTGGGCGCATTTTGTGCATAAACTGCAGAACTTGCGTGAGTACACTTTGACGTTTTGTCTTTTTCGACCTTAATACGAGGGTTATATCATTATTTAGCGAGTGGCTCTCACCATTAATCGTAAGTATACCACTGAGCATTAAGTACCTATTATCATTCAATAACGACTTCCATACATTTTAACAAAGTACTACAGAACTTCCCGGTTAACCAGTAGATTTTTTTACGCAGCTTTATCTAAAAAGTAACAGATAGACAGAAAACGTTTATATCTCAAACAATACAACATTAATAGGTATTTCATTTGAATTATTAATTATTTTGCTTACCTTAGTGCTTTCCGAGAAAACATTTCCAAAAAAACTACTGGTCAAGCAAGTGGGAAGTTCCCCGATTGTACCTACCTATCGAAGTGAAAGTTCATGAGCTTCACAATTGACTTTATTCAATAAAAATATGGCTGCATTAATAAATAATCAATCAAAAAGAACTTGAGTAGTATTCAGAGTTTTATTGTAAGTGTTAATCTTTTATTATTTTTAGATAACTGATGAAGATTATGTTTGTGAAGCATGCTATGACATTGCCATGAGGACAATCAAATAACAGGGACTATTTACGTTTTTTGTGGTGGTTAGATGTAAACGATTCTAATAAGGGAACATTGACTTACCGCCATAAACGGGTAGTGTTCGGGGTGGCTTCAAGTCCGTTTCATCTTATCGCTACAATTAACTACCATCTTGACAACTGTCCGGAATATTTAAAAGAGACGGCTATGAAGTTAAAAAGGTCTTTCTATGTTGACAATTGTGTGACAAGTGTGGATTCAGAAGTAGCTAAAAACGTAGTGATTACTTGCTCAGTGGTCTCTCTCTGCTGTGGGTGGAGTGGACTGGTTTGCCCTTCCTGTCTACAAATGAAGGGTGCATGGAAAGAAATATAATTTTCACTGGAGTATAGTTTTGAGAAAATTGATAAAACATATTTACTTTGTCAAAGTATCTATTTAAAAATATTACCTACTCTGTTATCTACTCTTTATCATATGTCTTTGTCTATTTGTTGTCACTCAATATTTTAAGTTAAATAAAGCCAAGATTGTTGGTAATTAATGTCGTCTTTATATCAATTTATTCAACTTAAAAACACGTAAAAAATATGTAGAATAAAAATGAAAAGACAAGTAAAATATCCACGCCAAATGTGTCACGCTATTTGCGACCAGACAGGTTCGAATCCGAACCCAACTCAGCAATGGCCGATCTAAAATGGAAGCATTGGTTAGCTACATTTAATAATTTCCTACATGCGGAAGATCTCTATTTGACAACGGATTTGAAATTTAAATTGCTTTTAAATCATTTGACTCCTACTATATTTTCCATAATAAGAGACTGTGTTACGTTTGAAGATGCTATAAAAATATTAAATAACACTTATATCAAACCGAAAAATGGAGTATTCTCTCAGCACGTACTTTCTACACGAAAACAATTTGTAGGAGAAACGATTTCTGAATATATTTATGAATTTGGCTCATGATTGCAAACAGGAATACATAAGAGACGCTTTTATATCGGGAATATCATCAAAGATGATACGACAAAGACTCCTAGAAAATACAAGTTTGTCATTAGATGACGCCATAACACAAGCCGTTACTCTCGAGTCTGCAGAAAGAGATAGTGTTGCCTTTACTGAACCTACTACATCGTCATCACATTCAAACGCTATTGCTAAAGTGAATCATACTCGCTCAGAAGAGGATAGTGGTCAGACCAATTTAGCGGCCACGCAACGGAAAAGACGTTGTTTTTTCTGTGGATCAGAAAGCCTTTATCAGCGCGTCAAATGCCCTGCTTTTAACGCTATTTGCCAATCAGGAAAGGACACTTCGCAAATGTTTGTCGATCTAAACAAAATTCAAATTCCATCAACACTATCACCATGAGTGAGGACCCTCAAACCGAAGACGATAGTAAATCGCATATCTCAGCTGCTTTCCCTAAGAGCCTAAGACAAGCAACAACGCCTATTGAAATTAATGGCATTCGAGCTGATGCTTTTATTGATACAGAGAGCTCCAGCAGCTTTATCGATGCGGAATTAGCGAAGGCAATGAGGCTGAAGATGAAGAGGGTGGCTGAAACCGTTTCACTAGCATCACTAAGTCATACGTCACACATTAACGGGCTATGGCATGCTAATGTCAAAGTGAACAATTATTTATTTATTTATTTATTTCGTTAGGAAAACTTACAGCTCTAAAATAAATACAATATTGTAAAATATTATTAGGTGACTAATGAGCCATTTACAGGTTTTCACTTATAGGTAACTAGACATGGTGGAGTATATTGACAAACAACAGAATATCTAATAATTGATTACTTAGGAGCAAAGTGCGATCAGCTAACAACTACAATACAAAATACAAACACAAATTAAAAATCGAAAAATGAGGTGGTAATCAAGCGACGCACTTCAGCAGGCTTCATGTTAAAGATGTCAATCGCGGGATGTTCCAAAGAGAATTTATTTAATTGTTCAACAGCTCTACAGAAAAATGAGTTCTTTCTATAATTTGTGTTACATGTTGGTGTGCTTAAGGGGCTTATAGCTACGAACGACACCCTTTGCTCATTATAAATAATCTTTGCACTGACGTTATCCTAGGACACGATATTTTAAGACGTCATCGCTCCTTGGAATTCACATTTGGCGGAAACAGGGAATTACTTCAAATATGTAATGTAATGCAGGCTTCTGTGCCTCCTGTTACTATTTTTTCAAATCTCGCTGCTAATATCACTCCTGTTGCCATTAAATCTAGAACGTTTTCTGAAAATGATGAAAGGTTTATTAGAGAAGAAATACATAAATTATTGAAGGATGGTATCATTGAACCAAGTGTGTCGCCGTGGAGAGCCCAGGTTCTAGTAACGGGTGGTTCCACACATCGTAGAAGAATGGTGATTGATTATTCACGTACTATTAATCGCTATACTGAACTAGCGATGTGCCGCTGGGAATATTCCCATTTCCAAGTAATTTACTCGTTGTAAACTTACGGGAATATTCCCAATATTCCCGGAAACTTTCCCAAAGTTTCCAAAATAATATATTTTCAAGTATGGTAAAAATTCTGTGCTATTTATATTTTCTTCTTAATCCCACGGTTACGCAACAACAAGTATGTGCATGCGCTTGCTTGAGCCGCGGGGGGAGGGTCCCGCCGCGCCGCGACGCCCCCCACCCTTTCCTCTAGTTTAAAACAAAAGAAACATTTACCCCAGTGTCGCTTTGATTGTCGAGTGTGCTGTGCTAGCTGTGTTAGTAATAAAAAGACCAAAAAGTAAAATTATAAAAATAACTACTAGCTTTGCCCGCGACTTCGTCCGCGTGGAATAGTGATTTTCGGCAGGGGCGGAACTTTTCGCATAATGTCGATTGTCCTAAAGTCGTTTGTCATACATCAATTGGCATAATCATCAAATAGCATAACATTAATGTCACATATTTTTTCCTTCGCATAAATTTTAAGTAGCATAACTGTCTAAAGGCATATTATTATGAAGCATAATAAATGAAATCCCTAATTTCATTTGGCCTAATATTACGCAGTCCTAAAATCCCTTAGCATAATTTTATTTGCCATAACTATAGGAAAAACCTAATTTTATTTGGCATATTATAGGTAGTCATAAAAAAAAAATATGGTAAAAAAATTATACATAACAATTTCTATTATACTTTTGGGTTAGGGTGTCGCAAAGGGGGTGCAGGACTTAAAAAAAAAGATTTTGTATGGATCAGGGACTTGTAAAATTATCAAGAATTAATTTTATAAAAATGCGAATATCTCGAAAACGGTGCGTCGTAGCTAAAATTTAACAAAATTTTCGACCGCCCTTAGACACCCCCGGGGATACTAAGGAGGAATCCGACGGATATATATTTATTTTCACTCAATTTTTTTGGAAAAAAACAGAGAAGGGGGTCGGGGGGCTGCAGCAACAAACTGTAACAGACGTTTCAGGTTAGGTTAGGTTAGAACTGTGACCAAACTGTGTCAGCGGCCGGCGAAGCGCCAGAAAAAATAGTTTTTATTTATTAAAAAAAAACACTTTTTTAATTTATTTGCATACTAGTCAGTGACAGACACGAATCGCCTAAAAACCGACTCCACGCAGTCTTGTATGCCCTACCCCTAAAGTGTAATTTAAGCCCACGTAGGCGCGGAAGGGGGAGGCGGCCCGCGATCTGAGGAGCAGGTGGTGACTGAAAACCATCTGCGACGATAAGCTCGCGTGGGACCGCCAGAGCCCCGCAGCGCGGAGCCGCACAGAAATCATGCATGCTGCATGCCTGCTTGCATGCTGCTTGCCTGCTTGCATACTGCATGCCTGCTTGCATGCTGCACGCCTGCCTGCATACAGCAATTATGCATTAAAAAAAAACGTAATTCTATTATTTCTTGTGATTATTATGCTATAAATTTATTATGCTTTAAACAAAATATGCGTTAAGATATTATTCGTTGTGATCATTATGCTTTACATTAGTTATGCTTTTAAAAATTATGCTTAAAGCTATTCTGCGTTTCAAAATTTATGCCTTTTCATACTTATGACAAACAATTTTAGCCTACACTATATTAGGACTATTAAAATTATGCGTCGCGATTATATGCAACATGATGATTATTGGTATTAAAATTATGGAACATGATATTATGACATTAAACGTTATGCTTAAAATTACGGAGCCATTTTCGGCAGCATTTTTAATTTTTTAGGCTAATAATCTTTTGTTTCTTTTTTATTTATATAATGCATATTAACACATTAAAAAATTATATCACATTGCCTACCGCCCGCGGTTTCGCCCGAGGGAAAGTGATATTTTTCCGGGATTAAAATTAGCCTATGTCACTCTCTAGCTCCTAAACTACCCACATACTACAAAACACGTCAATCCGTTGCTCCGTTTTCACGTGAAAGATGGACATACAAACAAGCACACTTTCACATTTATAATATTAGTATAGATTGTATGTCAAAAGAAAATACATATTACGCTGAACAATGTTTTTTAAGATGCTATATTTGTATCTCTTATAGATTAGCTGGGCTGCTAGGGTTCAACATCAGGTGTACCAGACCTTCGATATTTTTCCGTCAATAGAAAATGTTCATTACGTTAAACAACTTTTCTTAAGACGCTATGTTTGTATCTCATATAGTTTAAGGTTCCACATCAGGTGTACCAGATCTTCAAACTTTGTACGTCAATAGAAAATGCTCATCACGCTTAACAATTTTCCTTAATACCGTATTTGTATATCTCTCATAGTTTGACTGGACTGCTATGGTTCCACATCAGATATTGCGATCTTCAAAATAAATTATAGCCTATATGTTGGCGACGACCAATAGCTGTATAACAAAAAAAGTTTCATTTAAATCCGTTCGGTAGTTTTTGTGTGAAACGCGGACAACAGACAGACAGACAGACAGACAAAAAAATCAAAAACTATATTTTTGGTATGTTTCGTTTAAGAAGACCCCTGGAGGGAGGTATTTTTTTCTATTAATTCTTTTCAATGTATAGAATTGGATTGCTTACAGTTTTACTATAATTAACTATAATGGTATTGGAAATATTCCCGGAAACATTGGAAATTTACTGGGAATATTCCCAGGAACTTTGGAAATTTTCGCCATAAGGGATAATTAATCTTTGGCATATTCATTAAGCCTTGTAATATTGCCAATAGAATGGTTAGCATACAACAAAAAAATACTGTAATACAACACAAGCAATTTTCCCCTAAATTTCCGCTTTTGGGAATATTGCCGGGAACGCTTCTGGGAATATTCCCAATGTTTCCAATATTCCCGGGAACGGCACATCACTATACTGAACTAGATGCATTTCCTTTGCCGAAAATAGATTCAGTAATTTCTAAAGTATCAAAATATAACTATTTTAGCCAAATCGGTTTAAAATCTGCTTATCACCAAGTCCCTATATTAGTGAAAGAACGGCCCTATACCGCATTCGAAGCATGCGGAAACCTATATCAATTTACACGTATACCTTTTGGTGTGACAAATGGGGTCGCTGCCTTTCAAAGAACTTTGCAGCATATCATACACGCCGAAGACCTAAAGGGGACGTTTGCTTATTTGGATGACATCACCGTCTGTGGGAAAACCCAAGAAGATCATGACAAGAATCTTTCTCAATTTATGAAATCCGTGGAAAAATATAATCTGACTCTTAATAAAGACAAATGCACTTTTGCTAGTGAGAGTAGAAAATTTGTTGGGTTATACAATAAATAATAATCAAATTATACCTGACAAAAATCGTTTAAAGCCGTTACTGGATCTACCGATACCAAACGACGCCGCTTCCTTAAAAAGAGCACTGGGAATGTTCGCACACTACTCAAAATGGATTTCCAATTTCTCCGCTAAAATACAACCCTTAATACAAGCCAAACTTCCCCTCGATTCAAGCAGAAGCGATTATTTTCAACAACTGCAAAATTAAATAGCCAAAGCAGCCCTTGTTTCAATAAACGACAAAGAATTATTAACTGTCGAAACAGATGCCTCTGAAAACGCTATCGCAGGAACCTTTGTGTGGGAGGCCTGTAGCTTTTTTTTCTCGCTCACTAAGTGAATCCGAAAAAAAACATTGATCCATTGAAAAAGAAGCTTACGCAATCGTCGATTCATTACGGAAATGGCGACATTTTCTTATTGGACAGCATTTTCTGCTCCTGACAGACCAAAAATCAGGGTCCTTCATGATAAACCTACGCCATAATAGTAAAATCAAAAATGAAAAAATCGAAAGATGGCGGCTTGAGTTGTCATGCTACAAATATGATATCTACCAGCCAGGGAAAGAAAACGTTCCTGCTGATGCATTAACGAGGGTTAGTGCTAGCTTCAGTACTAATAAACTATACGAGCTACATAGTCTGCTTTGTCACCCTGGAGTCATAAGAATGTGGCATTGGATTAGAGCAAAGAACCTGCCATATTCAATTAATGATGTAAAATCTATGACGGCTTCATGTCGAATATGCGCAGAAATCAAACCCCGATATCTCAAAATGGATAATCATCTTATCAAAGCCACTGAACCTTTCCAACGACTAAGCATTCATTTTAAAGGACCTTTACCGTCCACTACTCGCAATAGGTATATTCTACGAATATTCGAGATTCCCTTTTGCATATCCATGCCCTGACCTTTCTTCACAAACTGTAATCAAATGTTTAAAAGATGTGTTTTTTACTTTTGGAGCGCCGGCATACATACATTCAGACAGAGGAACTGCCTTTGCATCTGAGGAAATGAAGCAATTCCTGGCTCAACATAATGTCGCTTCCAGTCGAACCACTCCGTATAACCCGCAGGGGAATGGACAAGTCGAACGCCTTAATGGAACCCTGTGGAAAGCTGTACAACTCTGTCTCAAGTCGGACGACTTGGACAGTGCATGTTGGGAGAAAGTCCTTCAAGTAGCTCTATATGCAATCCGGTTTCTTCTTTGCACAGCCACAAACGAAACTCCTCATGAGCGACTGTTCTGGCATCCACGTCGATCACCTACAGGGGAATCAATGCCCTCATGGTTGCTTGTTCCGGGTCCCGTATTTTTGAAAAAAAATTTAAGAGCTTCGAAATACGACCCCGCGGTAGAGGAAGTGGAACTGTTTCAAGGCAACCCCCATTTTTCTTATGTTCGCATGCCCGATGGTCGCGAAAGTACTGTCTCTAATAAACAGTTGGCACAAATACCGACTCATGATGACTCATTCGATGGAGAAGAGGAGGAAAGCGACCCACCGAATGAATCTCAAGCACCAAATATCGCTACTAGAGGCATTGAGGGCTCTTTAGCACCATCCTCTTCAAGCGACTCAGAAATCAATACTGAGCTGCGTCGATCAGCTCGCAACAAGAGAGCACTGGAGCATCTAAAAGATTTTGTACGTAATTAACTAAAGAAGCCAAAGAGGGCGGGGTGAATGTCTTGTACTCTTTATATCTATTATCTCTGCTAGTCTAGCATGACCAACAAAACTTTAAGACGTTTAACCGTCAAAAGTCAATGGGTTTTGACGTTTGAGTGTGGATAAAACGCTATATCATATCGCGTTTCGGCGGTCATGCTAGGGGGGCTGTTATCTACTATTTATCTTATGTCTTTGTCTATTGTTGTCACTCAATATTTTAAGTTGAATAAAGCCAAGATTGTTGGTAATTAATGTCGTCTTTATATCTTAAATACTACAATATATGGGGTACAAAATACACGCACGGGGCAAAAACACACGCACAACACAATAATTTAATTTTTAAGATTCGTTGACTTCATATTGACAGCTGTCAAACAAACGCGGTAAATTTCATAGTTCATATGATTCACTAATGCAATGGAGGATATGTTCAAGACGCTGAACTGGAAAGGACGTGGTATCAACATCAATGGCGAACACATCTCTCACTTGCGATTTGCTGACGATATCGTCATAATGGCAGAAACGCTGCAGGACCTACAACAGATGCTGAACGACCTGGCTGAATCTTCTTTACGCATCGGCCTACGGATGAACTTGGACAAAACCAAGGTCATGTTCAACGAACATGTTCTACCGGAACCGATTGCGATACATGGCGCCGTTCTCGAAGTTGTTCAGAAATATGTGTACCTCGGGCAGACATTGCAGTTAGGTAGAAACAACTTTGAGGACGAGGTGAATAGGAGAATTCAGTTGGGTTGGGCTGCATTTGGGAAGCTACGTCGAGTCCTTACGTCGTCGATCCCACAGTGCCTAAAGACGAAAGTCTTCAATCAGTGCGTCCTACCCGTTATGACTTACGGAGCCGAAACGTGGACACTGACGGCACGGCTGGTCCACAAGTTCAAAGTTGCTCAGCGGGCTATGGAAAGGGCTATGCTCGGCGTTTCTCTGAGAGATCGTATCAGAAATGAGGTGATCCGTCAGAGAACCAAAGTTATCGACATAGCCCACCGGATTAGCAAGCTAAACTGGCAGTGGGCTGGACATATTAGCCGTAGAACCGATAACCGTTGGGGTAAACGAGTTCTAGAGTGGAGACCGCGTCTCGGCAAACGTAGTATAGGACGTCCTCAGGCACGGTGGAGTGATGATTTGCGAAGGAGGTTCTCAATTCGATTTTTTTAAATGTATGCTAACTGATATTTCCGTCAATTATAGACGGATTAATTTATTTTTTTATGTTGGATAGAGTTCACTTCTAAGGTGGTCCCATTTTCACCAGGTCAGAATCTGATGATGGGAACCAGGAGAAATCGAGGGCAACCACCGAAAATTGTATGCCCGTATGGTGCTTTTGTTACGTAATCATGTCTTACTCAGGTATTCACTTCAGGGTGTCAACATCTGATGCTGCTGTGCTGATGATGAAGCTACAAAACTCCTTAACGGTTAGGAGTTTTGAGACAGTACTGCAATTGGTCGATGGAAACTTATTAGTAGTATGTAGGGTTAACGTGATGCATGTGAGGTATGCTTGAAAAAACATCTGATGCTCTTGTGCTGATGATGAAGCTATAGAACTCCTTATCGATTATGAGTTGGAAGACAGTTCTGCAATTGGTCGATGGAAAATACTTAGCAGTATGTAGGGCTAACTGATGCTTGTGAGGTATGCTTGAAAAAACATTGATGCTGCTGTGCTGATGGTGAAGCAACAGAACTCCTTAATGGTTAGGAGTTGGGGGACAGTATTTAGATATGAGCGCCGCGCCCCGGCGCGCCGCCGTCGCTGAGAGTTAGCACCAGCGCGCCGCTGCCGTCACCGTGAGTTAGCACCAGCGGCAGCGCGCCAATGCCGAGCAAAACACGCGGCGCGCCGCCCCGGCCCGGCGCGTCGAGACTTGTAGTAACTTTATTTTTATAATACTTACAGACATAAATATTTACTATTCATTTAATTTATTGTTGTTTAAAAGACTTATATAGTAATTAAGAAATAAGAACCTCCTATTTAGTTTCGTTAATTTTTAAAACACTTATTATGCGTAGTGTAGGCTTAGTCAGTTAACTGTTATAACTGTTACATTGTTACATATGGATTTCGCAGTAGGTATACAGGTCGGTAGTGCAGACTGCTACACTACTGTTATCGGCATATACCTATTTAAATGACATATGCTATTTTTATCATTGAAAATGTGATTTATTACTGTTAATTTATTTTTAAATTGAAGATCAAGCGATTATGCTTAGTTTACGAGTATGTTCTATGCACCTTTATCGAAATATAAAGAATTAATGGTATCAACAATATGGTTTTTAATTTTTTTTACTATTTTCTATCATTCCCCAAAAAAAAGTTATACCTACTCAAGGTCACGCCGCGGCGCGTCGCCGCCGCCACCGTGAAATTGGTCATCGGCGCTTGCGCCACTTGCGACACTTGCGCCACTTGCGCGGTACGGCTACAGGACTAAATTTGATTGTGTGCACGGATGTGGCTCTGACAGTGACATCTAGTATGTCGAATTTATTCGACGTGAGGAACTGAGGCCCTACCGCGCAAGTGTCGCCGGCATCGACATCGACTTCATCGATGACGCCGACGCTTGCGCGGTAGGGCCTCTGGAGAAAGCCATTACATTGACGGATACATCAAGGATACAGTGTCAATTTGTGAGTGGCCCGGCCATTGACTTGTAATAGTACTGTTTTAACTCTATGGGCCCGGCTGTCAGTCAGCCTGCTCAGCTGCTGTCACTACTTGTACCATAGAGATACAACAGATGACTTGTACATTACTATATGATTTTTTTAATGAATTAATATCGCTCCGAGTTCCATTGCCAACCAATATTGTAACTCTGTTATCTGTTATAGAAAGCAGCATATATAAATGTATTTTATCCTTCCTTATGTCTAATAATATAAAACTGTAAATCATTTCCTATATATATATATATATATATATATATATTTACCTATTATAAAAAGCCTTCCTGATCCCATCCAAATTCCGTTATGTTCCTACTTTCTAAAAATTAATTCCGTTTCCCAATTTTTTTACTTGACGTTGGCAAGTGTACAAACCGTACAAGCCATTAAAAAAAAAAAAAAAATTGTGGCTGTCACTGTAATTTTTTGTGACTCAAAAAGTTCTCTTCAGGCACTAGAAAAGAATCCATTTACATTAAAACTTTATTCCCCCCTAATCTTCAATATTAGACAAATTGCTAAAGAATGTGTTGATCAGGGATTACACATAGAGTTTGTTTGGATCCCTGGACATACAGACATAGATGGCAATGTTATTGCTGATAAACTTGCTCATGACGCAGTCACATGCGGAGATATCTACCCTTATAAAAATTATTGCCAGGACTTATTAGCCCTTCCCAAGTTAACTTTACAAGATAATTGGAAAAGTGTATGGGATTACAGTCAACAAAGTAAAGGCAGATTTTATTCTCAAGTTCAAAATAATATTCCTACTAAACCATGGTTTTCTGTTTTAAAGTTTAGCAAGATGGAAACCTCTATCATTATACGCATGAGATTAGGTCACACATGTACTCCATCCCATCTTGCCAGGCTCCGTATTGTGGACGACCCCCGGTGTAAGTGCGGGTTCGACGAGGGAAATTTGAACCATATTATTTTTGCATGTCCGAAATTCAAAAGAGATGATTTTTTTAATGAATTAATATCGCTCCGAGTTCCATTGCCAACCAATATTGTAACTCTGTTATCTGTTATAGATAGCAGCATATATAAATGTATTTTATCCTTATGTCTAATAATATAAAACTGTAAATCATTTCCTATATATATTTACCTAATAAAAAAAGCCTTCCTGATCCCATCCAAATTCCGTTATGTTCCTACTTTCTAAAAATTAATTCCGTTTTCCAATTTTTTTTACTTGACGTTGGCAAGTGTACAAACCGTACAAGCCATTGAAAAAAGAAAAAAAAATGTGGCTGTCACTTTCAGTCAGATTCAGACAGAATTACTCTGTGGAATTACTTGTACAGTACATATAAACTATTTAGTTTAGTTTGTGTATATAATTTGTGGACAGAATTGTTAGATTTTACCGTACAATTTATATACTACAAAATATATACTTGACGTTGGCAAAATTCGTGAATTCCATCGCGAGCAGGCCATTAATTAAGAAAGAAGAAGAATTTCAGATTTCAGAAGCAAAAATAAATATTCTATCCTCTTTATTTTTGTTGTTATCTTTAAAATTTTAAATTAAAAAATTCTTACGTCTAACTGCTTAGCTGATCGAGTAAAGAAAGATCGCAAATCATGTCTAGCAATGTGAATTCATTGGCGGGTACTGCCCATTTATTGGACGAACTCGATAGTATGTTTCGTTTTGTATTATCTTGGAACTTGTATACGGTTGTATTTTTTTTATCTTGCTAATTATTGTTTCATGAAGAGAAACTTATGGTGCTGCTACGAGATGGACGAACCTTGATTGGCTATTTACGTTGTGTCGATCAGTTTGCTAATCTAGTGTTGCACAAGACAATTGAACGGATTCATGTTGGTAAAGAATATGGAGATATTCCAAGAGGAATATTCATCGTTAGGGGAGAAAACGTTGTACTTTTAGGAGAAATCGTGAGTATACTGTTTTTTTTTTGTAATTGGACAGGCATGGTTGTATCTATCCGAGTATAAGCTGAGGTCGGAGACCATTTCGGCTAAGTACTATGATACCCTTTGTTACTAATGTAAAACTCTTTATTAGACGAATAAAAGTTTTTCCTTTCTTTAACCAGAAAACAATCAAATAAATTTGATTTATCAAGATAATTAATTAAATACAAGGAGACGTTTTTGAAAGCCTCACCATGTTTTCTACAACAAAATAAAATAAAAGCCTCGGAGATCAAGGTCTTACAAAATCCATTGGTGGGAAGGCTTCAATTTCTTTCAAAATATTCTTACAATTATTAATTGCTTACAAAATTCTTTGGTAGTAAATCTTTATCCTCTTTTCCCTGTCTCACTTTTGCCCAAATTCAAACTCTACTAAAGTGAATAAGAACCAAAATGTAATATAATGTAGAAAAGGTCAATGAAATAATCTAAACAAGATGTTCAAAAGCTGTTACATATTATTTTATCAAAATGCTCATTTTCTTTTTATTCAGGACAAGGATAAAGAAGACAATCTTCCATTAACAGAAGTATCAGTTGATGACATATTGGATGCCCAGCGTAGAGAACAAGATGCAAAGATTGAACAGCAGAAGTTACTCTCTAAGGCTCTAAAAGAAAGGGGACTTAACCTATTAGCTGATTTGGGACATGATGACATGTTTTAATGACTGAATTTATGATAGTTAAGTTAATTTCAAATCTGCAACATAACCTATGATTATATTACTTAATGTAACAGTAACATTTAAGATAATTATGTGTATGGAGTATGGATATAATGTGGTTCAATAAAAAATAATCAAAATTGAAGCTATTTACTTAAACCTAAAATAGTAAAGCAAATAGTTTATAAAATATTTTATTAAAAACATTGATCAGATGAATTAAATATGCATTGTGTTTGTATTGCATCACAAGAGTCTGAACATTAAAAAAATCAATGACATAATAAACATTGCTCTATCTAATCCAAAAGATAAATGAAAACTGAAGACATCAAGATCTAAAACTAGAAAAGATATTAGGTACTTTTATATTGACTCAGTTGTACATCAAACTCAGAACCTTTGTGAGACGGCAAAACTGAAATGTGAATGACCACTTAGTTCTTTCCAGATGAAAAATCCTAGTTATAAATGTAAAAGTTTCATGTAAAAACGGCTGAACGGAATTACAAGTGGCACACTCACGGACCTGAAAAAAATACCCTTTTTTTCAGGTCTGTGTGCCACACCCTGAATTTTTAAGATGCACTTGGGACTGGGGACCTCGCGAGAGTCAAAATATTTTTTTAGAAATCAAACAGTCCTAATATGAAAGTCTGAATTGGGCGATATTTTTGTTTAAAAATCTCAACAAGCATTTTTCATTTACTTATACTTACGTAAATCATGTAAGCAAATTAAATTACTTAATAACTTTTGTCTAAGTATATTAAATAGAATCGAGCCCTGTCGTAAGTTGGTCATCAATCCAAGAATCTGTGTCAATGGATCAAACTAAAAAACGTAGGTATTATAATGATGGTAAGAATGCAACATACTGATGTCTATTCAGTATAGTAGTTGTAATATTTGAAATTTCCCATTATATATATTCTTATCTATTTTAAAACAATAATATTATAGGTAGCTTAAGGGCCCGCTATAGGCCAACGAAAATCAGACTGCTTTACATGATCGTCTGTAATATCAATATTAATGAAAAACTGAATTTTATATTAAGATGCAGCAAACTACAGGACTAACACTAGTGACTATGTTACTCAAAAACACGATTGCATAAAATTTTCTCGATAGAAAAAAATTGCGAAGTTGCCTCCAAATCACTATAATTAACACGATAAACTGCTAGTATTCAAGTAATACATTAAAATAAAGCTTGGAACTTTTTAGTATAATTACACTATAGATAAGGCAAGGCTTATGTTATATATTTTTTGTAAATAACCTTTTAATATCCTTTAAAAAAAGATTTTTCTTCATTTCTTCATTCCGGACCAGCCGAATGGGGCCGGAGAATTATATAGTAAATGCTGCCTTATTTCACATAGAAATAAGGCAGCATTTACTTTGCAGTTCGCCGTTGCAGTTATTACTTTTGCTTTGGGCTGTAGGCGTTCGATATTGGGGCCAGCAAAGAGTAAAGTAATTATGTGGGCCAGTAAGATAATAACATTTTATTTAATATGACTAAGAAAGATAAGAATATAGCCATAGGCAATTCTTCAGTTTAGTGCCAATGGGTATTTATCCTACTAAAAAAATCTAGCATTATTTTAATCAAGCATTACTTAAGTTATTTTTAGAATAAGTATATTTTTTTGTATAGTGAGCGATTTTTGTAAATAAATTATACATTCTACGATCGGATCTTGAGTTTGATTTGAACTTGTACTACCTATAAGTATTGTGGTTTAAAAATTTCAATTACCTCTCCAAACGCTCCAATAAAAAGTTTGACGGATTTTGCACTTTTAGCGAGGTTGCATTGGAGTCCAACCACTCGCAAACCTCGCTAAAAGTGCAATATAATCCACAGAACGCCAATACCTACTCCTAGCGGAGCTATAATCCGACAAACTTTTTTATTTCAATGATGAGTGCGCGCGAGCGAAGAAACTTAAATTGTGATGATTATGATTATGAAGCAATCATTGTCTCTATGAATGGACAAATGCAGTGGGTTTCGGTACTCAATAAAATTGCTAATTGTCGATTTAATGACTACTTGGATGTTACTTTGATCGCGTACCTAAACCAGCAATCCAAGCGTAAGTACCTACTTGGATGTGGGCATTCAATCAAAGTAAACTTAGACCATGGCCCATGCCCAACTTGCTTTGACAAAGTAGTTTTCTTCTTCTTCTTCTTTATGAATGAATGGCTTGCTCTATTTTTTGTTTGACGACTACTTTACTTTGATCGTGTAAACTAGCAATCAAAGCACATAGACGTCAGCGTCAAAGAATATAATACACATTACACTTCTACCGCAGAAGTATAAAAATTTATAGCATTTCTGTTTAATTTAAAATAAAGTCATAGATATTCACCGTTTTATAAAATCATTTATTTTGGGAGTTATATATATATGAAACTTTATATAAAAGAGGCGAAATGGAAAGCAGTCGTACGAAACAAAACGCTTTTGGCAGTTGACTGACAGACAGTAACAAACAGTGACAGTTGAACTTATTAAGGCTTGTCAATGTCACGTCAGTTATCATGACATTATACTTTTTAAATCAAAATGGTGTCCGTTTTGATCTATTTACTTCCGTTTGATCAAAAAATAATATAATCAGTTAAAAAATAAACTTACTATTATGATTATAGGTTTTATGATTCTATTAACATATAGGTAGCAGAATTATATTTATACACTTTTGAGTCTAATATGCCTTGATCCAAGCTTCTTTGTCGAAGTATACATGCTACTTGGCTTGGATCGTGTCCACGAGGAGTGAACCTAAACCATCCTAAAATCCTTTTAAACATTAACATACGATCTTTGCAACAATGTTTTGTCATTTTTATTTATAGAGTCGCAAAGCGAGCATCTTATGTTTGTATGAAAATAACGGGGTGGGTCATGTGCCGGTGAGTGTAGAGTAGATAATTCCTAAGTTTAGTGCAAATAGCTGTCAGTCTTTATCGAGAGCCAGACTGTGTTGTAATTTTATTTATAAATATTTTGCATTTTCAAATGAAGTAGGTCAAATATTTAAAAACACTTGAACGCAGCATATTTTATGAGGTGGTAGAGTGAGTGAGATAGCTTAATTTCTCTTGATATGAGAGAGACGGAGAACGCATTTTGGAAAAATCCGCCATTGCTTCATTTCGTCTTTGGATTTGATTGGAGGGAAGTTGTAGAGGGTGGCGCATGCGCGTTCTGCCGACGCCATCTCTAAAAGTACTGGATAAAATGTGTACTTGTTCTTACAAGTGAAGTGGATCTTATTTTGTGAATTTGTGTGTATAAAACATGGCATTACGCTGTCCTTAGGAACGTCGAGTGTATATTTAACAGTGACATCATTCAGATATTGCCAACGTGCAATAATATCTTGCGGAAGTTTCTTGGCCTACAGCATCGCATATTTTTTGCGGCTATCTCTGCCGCGGTCGCCCCACTGAGTTATTTGATGAACTTTTGACGTCGAAGCATATAGTGGTAACTTTTCTTCGTTGTGTTTTGTAGGTTTGCTAACAACATTTGGGAAAAGATTGTTAGGCGGGCCGAGTCAACTCCGCGTTCTAACGCTGTATCTATATATCTATACTTACATTCATTATGTACCTATGAATTATTGTTGTGGGTCAAAGACATCTCGCTGTGTTAACGTACTGCGAAAACTTATAGAACTGTAATAACAGTAGTAAATTTGTGTTTCAGTAATCGTACGTGAGGTTTAGTGGCGTTAGACGCGTCCGAGATGAATTCTGCTTTGAAGCCGGTGCTACCGCAGCCGGGGCCCCAGCCGGGCGGGCAGGCGAGTCCGGCCAAGGCCAACGTGGCGAACATCAACCACACCGTTGGCCACCCGCAGGGCGCCCAAAATTCGCTTCATCACGGCACCAACAATCTCGTCGGGCAAAATCTGACGCACCACGTCCCTGCGCCGCAGGTAGCGCCTCACGCAGTTCCCTCCATGGCCCCCGTGTCAGCCAATATGGCCCAAATGGCGCAAAACATGAGTCACCATGGCAACCTTTCTCATGTTACACAGAATTCGGTCACGCCCGCAAACGTCGCAGCCAGCCCCAGTAAGAGCGCGAGCACCAGCGCGCCACTCAGCTTAGTCAGTCAGGAAAAGGGTAACACTTCCCAGCCGCTTGCTCTAACACGGACTCCTGAAAAGAAGGAACCTGACTCCACCGGTCAAGCTAATGGCACAGTTGATTCTCCTAAATCTGCTGCTAATGCTCCTTCACCACTGAAGCCTCACAACCCTGAGCCTAATAAAGAGAAGCAAGATATTGCAAAGACATCACCAAGTACTCCGAAGCCTCCTGAAAAGCCAAGCAGTGTGTCTACTACTCCCCAAAAGTCTGAGGCAGCTAATCCTGCTCCTCCAGACAGTCCAGCACAACCTAAAGTGGCTACTGAGCCTACAGACAAGTCTATTAAGCCGATAGAACCAAAACCTGCCCCTACTGCAGATGTAGCACCAACACAGAGTGATAGCAAACCTGTGCCCGAATCTGCCAATGACAGTCAGCTACAAGAAAATGCTTCCACACCAGCAAAAGAAGAAACACCTGCTGCTGAGACTGCTAAAACTGAGAGTCCTGCTAAAGCAGAGGAAAAGAAAGAAGAGCCAAAAGAAGAAAAATCGGAAGTAGTTGAAGACAAAAAAGAAGATGCATCTGAGCCTGCTAAGAATGAGGAAGCAGCTGAGAAACCGCCAAAAGTGGAGGCCGAAAAGGTGGAAAAGGTTGATGAGAAGAAGGCAGAAATAAAGACTGTTGCTAAAGCAGAGCCAAAGGCTACCCCAAAACCTACAATGAAACTGGCCACTGTAACTCCACCAATGAGGAAGAGGAGACGCACATCCCCTAGCAAGAGCACAGAAGGCCCCAGCTCTGCCAAGAAGCCGGCTGAGGGAGATTCTACACCTGACACCAGAACAAAGAGAAACCGGACTCAGGTATGTAAATTAAACCAATTTCTGTTTCCAAAACAAAAAGTTTCTATTATGACATTACTTACTTTTTACAATACTTTAGTTAATACCTACATGTTCTTAGTTACATTGGCAAACATAGCAACATTCAAACTACATTATACTTTTAATTTGATGCTTCTATTAATTATGAGTTCATAAAATAACAAAAATACTAGCAGTATTCTCTTTCTCTTAATTTATTGGAAGAGGGTTTTTGTGGTTCACTTAAATCTCTCTTAATTCATCAGACACTGGTGTCCTAAGAACAATTTATTATCTATTGTGTCTCGTAATTAGCGTTGAAAATGACATGTAAAGTACATGTAGTTTACAAGTCATTTTCAACACTACAAAGCACAATGTTGAACATTAACACGTTAGCCGCCATCGCGGTCAATGTTGGGCGCCGCTTAGTTATCCTACCAATCCTAGTAAAAATCGATAAAAGTACTAATTTTCATCAGGTTTTTTTTTATTCATGTAATGATATAAGTACGTAAATTTGGGTGAAATGGTTCCAACTAGGGAGACTGATCACCCGTCCGGCCTTGCTGGCGTCCCCTCTCCAAAAATAAGTACGTAAATAATGTTTTACTCATCCAGAACGATTTTCAACTTTGTAGTATCGAATTATTAAGCATCGGACAATATTGACTCCCACGGTATGGTTTATGAATTCCCAGATTTATTTCATTCCTGACAACCAGGAACGAAGAAATTTCGTTCAATTGTGAATATGTATATAAAAAAAAACTTCTATTTATGGTTCCTCAGCTGCGTTAAATATAATCTTATTCTTATCCTACTGATCATCTTTTAATGTGATAGAATGCACGAGGAAACACCATTTATAAAACAAAGTACAGAATGAAAGTATGTAAAAATTTTAGCTTTATTTGAAGCAACTGCACTCTAATTTATCTGTACTGTACTCTATATTGCCATTATAGTTATCAATAAGTTCGATTTTTCGTAATTAGTTCTGAAATTTGTTGGATAAATTTGGTAGGCAAAGGTAACATAGTCCATACAGCCAAGTTGGATGTGTAGGATACCGAATTATATTTTTTTGAAGATGTTTTAACCTTAGAATCCCGACCAATTTCCCGGGTAGAGTAACCTGGTTTTTCCCGGGAATTGCTGTTGAATTGCTCTAATTGTTGTAAGAAATCATACAGGGTTTTTTTTATTCAGTGAGCTAATTTTAGGTGATATGATAGACAATACTTACGACTTACGACAATACACGATCAATTTTTAATACAGAGCCAACTCTGTCAACAGCTGTGCCGTCACTTGAAATTAGCACACTAAATAAAAAATAACCCTATAATGGTGATTCGTTGTTCTTAGGAAACTTAAAAAAAAAGTTATTTTTTTCTAAGTTCCTAGTAATAACCAAGCAATGTTGGATAAACTATAGGGCCGCGCGGGTAAGCTTATAAGCAAATCATCTTGATACTGCTGTCCTGCAGAGAAAAACACAATTTTCAAAATAGGCTAAACGCGCGGTCAACGTTGTCGGACACGGCTTGAACGAAAAGTTCCATTGTCGCCCAACACTGTCCCCTATGGCCCGAATGGAAAATCTCATTTTTTCGTCGGCGGCGAACGTGTTAACTGTAAATTACATGTATTTTACATGTCATTTTCAATGTTACTCATAATCCGTAAACCTGAGAGGTTAATTCTTGCAATTAATAAATCTTATACATTAAAATTAAGAAACACAATAATGTATCTATCAGTTAAGCTTTCATTTATTTATAATATAAAATAAATGCTAACAATTAAACTTGTTTTAGGTGCAACTTTATCAGTCTCCAACTCCAGAGATAGCCATGGCTACCAAATTGTCTGCATCTACGGGCCGGTCGACCCCCACCAAATCTAATGATGACAAGCTTATTGTATTTTACAAGTAAGTCAATGTTATCTTTTTACCTTAGAATCAACATAATAAAAAAGGTATGAATAAATATCTAAACAAAACTCATTAAGAATATTTGTATGAATGTATGTCAATGCTGCAAAGGGATAAATGGATAGGGATAAGTGGTGTTATTAAATATTTTTTTTGCAAAGTTTATTATTTATTTTCAGCTGGAGATATAGGTTGTTCATTCTGTTCAATTGCAGGTTTCATTGTACTCATATTAATGATTGTTCTTTCTCTTGGTTTATTGCCTAGATGCCTTTTTGATAAATCTACTGCATGTGTGATTTCTGGTATGTTACAATGTACAGATTACAAGCATTAATAATATGAAAAGGATAGTAACTACTGCTATTTTTTTTTATTATATTAAAAAACGACTGCTACACAATGGGGTCATGAAAAAAATTGTTTTTTATTCTGTTATAATAAAGTAATTTATTTTGACAGATAATGAAATTATTTAACAATTATAATTACAATATTATAATAATTGGTAAGTACCATAAAAGTACACAATGTTATTTTTCTCATTTAAGCCGGTACTATTCCCGGCGCAAGTGATTTTTGAAACTTATTTTTTAATATGAAGGAATGTTTTCTTTGAGTATAATTTGGTTACATCAATATTTAGGGTACTTTCTCTCCAATGACCGTCTTTTTTTTTCCACCCTGTATAATAATAAGATTTCTTGAAGAGTTTATGATTCTGTAATTTTTGAATTTTTTCAATGCTATTTTTATACTTATGGTAAATTTTATTGGCAGTTGCATCTTAATCGATCGTTAAACACCTGAAAAGATGTTTCTTTCGAATGCAAGGATATTCCTAGCATTGATGTAACGACGCTGGCCTACAGCGTATTAAAAATATAAAAGTATTGGAGAATTTCGACGGTGGTTCGCAAGTCTCGGTAGCTCAGCGGTTAGAGCATTGGACCGGATTTCCAAAGGTCGCGGGTTCGATTCCCGTCTGAGAATTCACTTGTGGCCGAGTCAATTTTTTCCAATATTTTTCTATTTAAAATATTTCTTGAAGAGTTTATTTTTGCCTTGTCCTTTAGAAACGAATACCTAGCAGTGCGAAACGCCGAGGGCGGGTTCTACGTATGCCAAGCTATGCAGAATGTGTACCGTACTACTCGCAAGATTAAGATTCGCTGGCTCTCCCAGGAAAAGTCTGATGCCAATGGAGAGACTTACAAACCCGATTTTTATGACGTCACTGGTAAGCAGTTTCTTAGTTGCCTGCGTTGAGTTTTTCTTTTAGTTTACTTGGGTTTCTTAATGTTTTTACTTTTTAGTCATAATATGTAAATAAAGTTGGTGTAGTCACCCCATCTTCTTCTTATCGAGTGAGGATTAGTGGCCACGTCTGATGTCAGAGCTTATCAAGCCGCCTATAAGGCCTCTGACTTGGCTTAACAACTATAATCAAATGACAACAGCCGGCACCGACGGTTAACCGTGCCCTCCGAAGCACGGAAGCGCTCAGTTATAATGCCATTTTACGGTCACCCATCCGACACCGGACCGGGCCAAACTTTGCTTAACAAACGTGATAGAATACGATCAGTCTGTCAAGCGCGGCCATGAGCGCTTCACCCCATGATGAGACGATACTTCCTTTTGCATTTTTTCAGTCCTTTACTTAGCTCTGCTATTCTACAATTTCTCTACTGTTTGTTGTTATATTAAATAAGTAAAAAAATAAAAGCTAGCCGTCGTTGCCGCAGTTATGATCGTCTTTGCTGTATCGTCCTACAATACAACTTGTTGCTCTACTTAACTCTACTATCTACGATATCCTCGACCTGATCGAAACTCGCTGCTTAACTTGTCAATGTTAACTTTATTTACAGACATAGTACAGTCACAAACCTACATTTCAATATTTGCAATGGTCAAACTTCGTTTTTTTTTATGAATGACGGGGAGACTTACACCCATATTCTAAGTCGTTCCTCTAAAACTTACTCGTCCTCGACTTAACGAAACCTCATTGAAAACCTTTTCCAAATACTCCTCGAAATCGGTATTCTAAGTCGTAACTCTGTCTCGACGTGAGGACTTGGAGGAGCCAAAGAGTACGTAGCCACTCCGTGTTAGGACTGCGCACACTACCATTTTTACCCACGACGAGACGGTACGGAGATGGTTTTTTTGCGTTTGGGGTGAGAGGATGTTTGTTTGTTTGTTTGTGCAAACCAATGCTTATTTATCTCCAAAACTACTAGTCAGATTTTGATGCGGTTTTCAGTGATGGGTTCGGGTTTGATTAGTGCTATATTCTTAGATAGGTGTTATGGTGACAACTCACTAGGGGACGCTGCAGTAAACATTTGATTGTGCAAAACCAAAACTACTAGTCTGAATTTGATATGGTTTTCAGTAATGGCGTTTATTAGTACAGAGTACATAATACGTATGCCCACTAAGAAGATTGAAAAAAAGCAAAAATTATTTTTTTTTAAACTACTCTTAAAACGTAAATGAAAAAGGTTAAATAATTAAAAACCTCCAACTTAATTATCCGTCGGAGGCTGCCATCACTACTTTAAAGTTCAACAAATATAAATAAGTATTACAATAAAATATCTCCAGATATTCACGTCACTATAAAACTGCAAAACTAGTTCATCTATTGGTAGCCCCGGATGGATAATTAAGTCGGGGGTTTTTTAATTATGGAAACATTTCGAATGGAGGAGATAGGTAAGATTTCACCATAAATTTTATATTTTTTTGGCACTTAAAGTTGGCAAATAGAAAAAAATGGCGTAGATATTCTCGAGGTTTCTCAAAGGCACTGTCTGTGGCAAAGTTTGCCAGATGTTTGATAGCAAAGAGTTCTAATTATTACAAGTGAGGAAAAATTTGAGTGGAGGAGATTTTCTTGCAACTGTTAACAGGGCTCCGTCACTCCATGTACTTGCGCGCTTTAATTACCTGCCTACCGCCCGGTCGAGCGTTCTCGGGCCTTTTGCGGACCAAATTCAGCGCGGTTTTCGCAAGCGAAGCGCAAGCACGTTGTTCAATTTTACATTCGTACAGAACATTCCTGATTTAAATGAATCTACGAATAGATTGTTTATCCATTTTAAAGCATTCAACAAAACAGTCTTTTTACGGAAAGTAAGAAAGAAACATAGTCTCAAGTTCTCTTACATAATTATGAAACGCATCTGTTGGCACTTTTAGCCAACAGATGCGTTTCATAATTATGTAAGAGAACTTGAGACTATGTTTCTTAATAATTTTGAAAAAAATATGAAACTAAGGCCGGTTGGTACTCTTTACGAAATTTTAAATAACATACATTTTGATTCTCCCTGCCCTTGTTTCCCAAAACAATATCTAATAAAACTTTTTATTAGATTCAGGATTTTTTCTACACTAAAATTTAATAACCGAGAGTTTAGAAAGGGTAAGAAATTTATAAAAATTATATAAAAATAAAACAGACGTAACTTGAGAGTTAATTTTTATTTTACCTACACACTGACCTCTATAATTATGTTTTATCTAGATGTATTGCACAGTCAGCACAAAGTTATAAAAAATATATTTTATAAACGATACAATTTTAAACTACCAACTATAGTCAGAACATATTCACAGTTCTCATTATCATAGACACAAAAGTTATGTTAATTTAATTTATTGAAGAGGCAGCCCTGCGATTGCGCGGTGCGAAGCAATCACAACTCTATGCTTGAGCATTTTAGCATGCAGCGGTTGCTGACGCGACGGAGTAGGCTATTATAGCAGTAGGTATTTTCTACTGAGTGAAGTATCTGTTACGTAGTAACTATTTAGTAATCTGTGCTATAAATACCAAATTTCTCGAATGAGGTTGAGTG
Organism: Chrysoteuchia culmella; assembly: GCA_910589605.1. Classification (NCBI taxonomy): domain Eukaryota; kingdom Metazoa; phylum Arthropoda; class Insecta; order Lepidoptera; family Crambidae; genus Chrysoteuchia; species Chrysoteuchia culmella. The sequence goes on from OU342653.1 coordinate 20,048,324, forward strand.
GAGTGTAAAAAGTTTTGGAGGAACGACTTAGAATACGGGGGTTTAGCCTTCACCATACCTGATGTTAAGTTTTGATAAGGCTGAAGATGGATGCGAGCCTTTCCCGGAATCCTTAGCCACTGAGAAACTGGCTATCTAATCTCGAACTGCCGAAACACAACAATGCTGAAAACATTGGCGACAGGGCTTAGATAAGATAGTGGTAGCTAGCCAGGCGGACTTACAACAAGTCCTACCACCAACCAAACCGAATACAATATGTACCCCCGCTGGGAATTGAACCCGGGATCCCTGGGTCTGAAACCGGTGGTTGTACCACTAGACCACAGGCGGTTAAATTATTAGGGCCAATTTACATCTAGAACCGAATTTTTGCCGCCGATCTTCCGTTCCGTAACGCTAAACTAAGGAGAATAACTGTAGGGTCATTAATTCGCTTGAAATTCTGTTACAGTATAGCTTAAACATATAAAACTGAATCCTTTTATTTTAGTATTGTTAAAAAACGGAAAGCAGTTTCGGATAAACAAGTGGTCATACAAGCTTCGCAGGCTCTTCCTAAGACGTAATTCGTGCAAGTTTTCATAAAAAAGTTCGGGAGAGCCGCAAACAGTGAGCGGACATACAAACAGCTATAAAGTGACGTCACGGCATGAAGCGCCAACCTAGTAGATAAAACTTAAATATCTCAGGAACTAAACCACATATAGAAAAAATAAAAACACAAAACTTATTTATTTTTACTGTTCTACAAGATGATATAAAAAATCGAAATGTGCAATTATTCTCAACTTCTGTCTTATATCTACTGAGTCTACGCCGTGTTCGCGCCTATTTGCGAAAGGCTCGCTCGAATAAACATTTTACACGGTTGGACGCCTTTTACATTGAATTGATTAACGGTCAGTTTTAATAACCGATCCCTAGTTAAGCCGCGTACTGACGATCATAGTTGACTCAAGTGTGGGCTATGACGTTTTACGGTAACGTTATGATCGTATAAACCGTCTGACAATTTGACACGGTTAACGTTAATCGCTCGTTTATTCCATGGTGAAGGAAATAAGTCCTCCTATGTTTACTTAGCTAATTCCTAAATAGTAGTAGTATTTCCTAGTAATAAATGCAGATGCAACACAGTGACACACCTTACTCTACACGTGGTTCGCCCACACACGGAGCATCCTCAGGAGTTGTTAGACCGTGCAATACCAGCACCGAATCTTTGCTGGATCGGTGCCGGTGATCGGATTTCCGCCAAGTAACGCCTGATTCTATCAAATAAATGTATGATTAACAAGAGCAATGTTTATTATCTAGTTTCATAGTATAACAAATACTATCATAGGAATTCAGTTAATTGCTCGAATGTTTTTGTCTAGACATGGAATGCGTATTGACAACGCTGTCGCTCCAACGAGCGGCTGGAGGCGCACAACTTCTGAAAGCGACTGAACGCGCGCGAGCCACCTCCATCCTGGAGCGCGCGCTCGACGTGGAGCACAGCGGCGGCAAGATCGAGCTCACCGAGGAGCACCCCGACGGACGTAAGTTACTATAACAGACATGGTTTTGACAACATTGTCGTAGCTACTGCTGAAGCGGCGGCAAGATCGAGCTCACCGAGGAGCACCCCGACGGACGTAAGTTACTATAACAGACATGGTTTTGACAACATTGTCGTAGCTACTGCTGAAGCGGCGGCAAGATCGAGCTCACCGAGGAGCACCCCGACGGACGTAAGTTACTATAACAGACATGGTTTTGACAACATTGTCGTAGCTACTGCTGAAGCGGCGGCAAGATCGAGCTCACCGAGGAGCACCCGGACGGCCGTGAGTTACTATAACAGACATGGTGTTGACAACATTGTCGTAGCTACTGCTGAAGCGGCGGCAAGATCGAACTCACCGAGGAGCACCCGGACGGACGTGAGTTACTATAACAGACATGGTTTTGACAACATTGTCGTAGCTACTGCTGAAGCGGCGGCAAGATCGAGCTCACCGAGGAGCACCCCGACGGACGTAAGTTACTATAACAGACATGGTTTTGACAACATTGTCGTAGCTACTGCTGAAGCGGCGGCAAGATCGAGCTCACCGAGGAGCACACGGACGGACGTGAGTCTACTAAAATAATAAGTAGCAGCAGCATCGGTTGTTTGAGCATGGCACCTTAACCTGATAGGTTGCAAGCTGCAACGGTTAGAGCCTACCTTAAAATTAGCAATTATAGCGCAGATATCGCGCGATTGCTGCGGAACGTTAAAATAAAAATGGTATTACGCATGTGATTGCTGGCTTATTGCTCGCTGATGGTTTGTATAGCGGCGCAAGATATTAAGTTACTTCAGCTAAATTAATCTTTATACTTAACACTATCGAATAGTGCCATAAAAGTACACGGATGTTTTTTTCTCAAACAAACCTGTTCGATAATGGTGCAGGTATGTAATTTTTCAAAAATCTTTGAATGCAGTTTAACTTGTTTTTGAAAATGAAGGAATGTTTCCTTTGGGTAAAATTTGCTTACATCAATATTTAGGGTACTTTCCCTCCGGCGACCGTATTTTTTTTCCACCCTGTATATAGATACCCAGTCGTGCTACTCCAGCGCGATTTAGATGCGCAGCAGTCGCGTGACTAAAACGGCTATATGTGAAAGCTCTCTTAGAGACATTGTCACTTTACAGCATCACCACAGTGAAAAGTAGACTGAAATGTGAAGAGATTCGAGGTATTTCTGTATGACTGGTCACTTTTCAATTTGACGACTCTGTATGAAATAAAACAGGGAGAAAAAAACAGCCCTTGACGAGTTTCTTGCCGGTTCTTCTCGTTACAAGGTCTCCCGCCGTAGGGTTTGTGAACCGATGGCATAGCTTCTTTGACGTTCATAAGTGCTTGTAACAGCCTAGACTGAATAAATGATATTGATTTGACTTGGCTTGACTATGTACGGTAAATAATCGCACAATTACACGTTGCATAGCGTCTAATGTCAGCATTTTATTATTTGAATGAATATTTATATCTATTTATATCTATCTATATACTTAATTCAGGTTCGCAAAATTTGTGACGACTCGATAGGGACTTTGGCGCGTAGTACGCGGCCGAGTAAGGAATCAAATTAAAGGTACTCGAGTCTATTTGTTCCGAAAACTATAAAATATACAAAATGTTAAACGTGATGATCACAAACTGCAATTAAAGATTTTCGCATAATTTGGAATTTTTCGTCGATCGACGAACCCGAGTATCGGGTTGTAACCGCCCTAGTTTTAATATTTAATAAATAGTTCGCATACAGTATCAATATGTATTAGTTGTGTGACTCATCATTACATTCAATGAACTTCAGTGAATTTCAATTGTAATTTTAGTAAAAGCTTGTGTGGTAGCAAGAAACAGTACATATTTTTTTGGTCCTACGAGCCGGATAATTTGGCGACAGTTTCGCTTGTAGCTGCCTGCACAATACAAGCAACGAATGCCGGCAGCATACGCGTGATGGTATTAACCAACTCATCTCTCATATTCTCTTATCCTTCCTACTTAATATTATAAATGCGAAAGTTTGTTTGTTACTCTTTCACACAAAATCTACTTAACGGATTTCGATGAAATATATCATATAGATAGAAGATAGCCTAGATTAAAACATAGGCTACTTTTTGTCCCGATATTTCCACGGGAAATGGAACCACGCGGGTTACCGCTAGTTACAGATAAAAAAAGAATGGGGTCAGTTGTTTTTCTCTTGTAAATGACAACAATAAGTCAAAATCTTTCTTCTAAACAAATGAGACAAATTCTTGATTCATACTACAAAACATAACCGACCCAACTTAACGTAAGTTGAGTTCAAGTATGTGAAACAAGATGTTGAAAGTGCATTGTAACGAGTTGCCGTCATACAGACACTTTAAACAGAACCTTATTACAAGTTGACATTTACTGTCAACGTTTTAAAACAGCGTATGGATATGAAAGGGACAAAGCGATAGTTTTCGTAAACTATTATTAGTCTGCTAAACTCGTAATGAGTTTTCCTTTTCGTTTACCGTACAGGGAGACATTTTGTATGCGAATCTTAACAGCGCCTCTAGTGGGCAGTAGCAGAACTACAGATTATCACACAAAATGTCTCCCGTTTACTGGAAAAAAAGCTCATGTTAGGCCCACAGGACTCTGATCCCGTTTTATATTTCAAAACAGATTCAAAAATCATTGATCAAAAACACAAACTTCAGTCCCACCAGCATATAAAGCAATATAATATGGCGCATGATGCTTTCTTGCTCACCCCGCTAAGATATGAACGGGACAGTGACACATTATCGAACTCGTAGCTCGATAATGTGTCACTGTCAATCGATAAATGCTACTCATTTTCTCTGTAGCCCCAGAGAAAATAAATTACTAAAGTTTTGTTTTATATTAAAACTAGCGGCCGATCGCGGTTTCACTCGCGTAGTTCTTGTTCCTGGGGAATATCGGGATAAAAAGTATCCTATGTTCATAACCAGGCTATCTACTATCTGTGTACTAAAATTCATCCAAATCCGTTCAGTAGTTTTGGAGCCTATTTAATGCAAACAATCAAATCTTTTCTCTTTATGATATTTTGTTTATACTTATGTATTGTTTGGGACAGGGCACATAAGATCAGCCCCCCACCTACCGCGTAAAAAATATGGATAATGGGCTTCATTTGACAGTTGAAGCTCATAAAAATTCCTTAAATGGTCATTTAACTGTCAAATGAATCCCATAGGGTAGCGGTAGGGCCCCAGGACTGGGCACCGAATAAGATAAAAAAAACAGAAACGGAGTAAGCAGGTGACATTCTGGTATCCCAGAGATAGAACTAGAAAGCGAGGACGGCAGATTAGGAGATGGGAGGACCGTTCTGGACTAATCTCGGATTTCAGTTAATAAAGGCTATTTAATTTTTATTTAAAATTGTTTTCCCAACAGTGGACCTATCGCTATACACGGACGAATCGCAACTGGAGAAGAAGTCGCGCAAGCGCAACAGCTCCAAATCATCCCCCCGAGCCAAATCGGACGCTAGCGAGACTGCGGTGAGCATTGCTACTTGTTGAAATTAAATTGTTTATTATTAGAGGTACGGAATTTTTGGTATTTATGTAATAGATATAAAGGCGTTAAATACAATTATAGAAATTTTGAGTATTTTCCGCGAAATAAAAACTATATGATTTTGATATTTGACATACATTTTACTCGCTTAAAAATGCTGCTTTCCATCCTTTGGTAAAGCAGCATTACAGAGCATCTGGAGTCCCAACTAACAGTAGACCAAGAACGGTTCTTCAGCAAGTACCTACAATGACATTGTAACACCGAAGAATAGCTGTTTAGGAGTAAATTGCAACATGTTAGAATTTAATTAATGAAAATATAGTGTTTCTTCTCAAAATAAGTATATTTTTTGTATTACGATAGGTATTTTAAAATATACTAAATTATAACTTTACTATTTTACAATGCTGTTTTTATGTGATAATTTTTAAACAAGTAAATATACTAGAAAAAAGCAACTTGTCTCATGTCATGTGATGTCTTTTTCTACTATATTTACTTGTTTAAAAATTATCACATCAAATAGCATTGTAAAATGCAAAATTAAAACGTTATAATTAAATGGTTGTTTCATCATAATCGATAGTCAAACATCTGTAATGATGTTTCTTTCGAATGCGAGGATATTTCTCTCATTGAAGAAACGATAGTGGCCAACACTACAAAAAAATGTGAATATATTAGACAATTTCAACGTGTTCTCAGAGGTCTCTGTAGCATAATTGGTCAGTGCATTGGGCCGGATTCCATAGGATGCGGGTTCGTGTCCCGTCAGGGCGACATGACACAAGGTGCTTTTTTCTAGTATATTTACTTGTTTAAAAATTATCATATTATTGTGTGAAATTGTTGCGTAATTTCCTTATCATAAAAAAATGCGAAATTCATGTTTTTTATTTACGCAAATTCCGTACCTCTATTTATTATGTAACAAATTACAATCTTATTTATATGTTCGTTACTAAGGGCCTGCTTCACCACCGTTAGATAAGTTCTGGATAGCTTATCTCAAATCAAATTTATCTGTCTGATAGCTATCCAGAACTTATCTATTGGTGGTGAAACCGGTCCTTATAGTTGTATTTATCTTTGTGAGTGAAACTATTTTTATAAAGTGATTCTTTTCTAACACTAAGAATGATATCACAATATCTTTATTATTGTATTTTTACATTTTATTCAATAAGCTATACGAAATCTGGTATTAATTATGTTTTTTTTATAAGGTAAGACTAATGAGCGGCAATAATAACTGAATACCTCGTTAGGTTCATACAAAATATACATACATCCATATGCGTTTCTAGGCAGAAATTACTTCTTCCAACAACACTTACTACAATCTTGCTTCCTAATCTCACCACATTACACTTACATGCTCACCAATAATTCAGATACTTAATTATTTTGCAATATGTCTAAACTAATTGCAGAAAGACGAACCGACTCCAGCGAAAAAAATACGGACAACGCCAAAACGCAGTCCGCCAAGCCAACGTAAATCTAAACCATCGCCGCCAAAACAACAAACCAACAATAAACGAAAATCGGCAGGTAGTACGCCCATTGTGGCGGCCACAAGCAAGGTAGGCATAGTACAACGGATATATAGAAATGTACGTATCCGCAATCATCGCCATTTACATTCATGTCCGAGAGTGAGTAAGGTGTGTGTGTAACGCTGTGCGTCGCCGTCCCGCTCGCACGCGGCTTGGATGTGCGCGTGCGCACGGGATAGCGATATGCCTGTCAATACCAATACAAAAATTTCCCAATTCAATCTAGAGTAAAGTAATAAAGGCAATGCACAGCTTTTGTTTTATTTTCATGATTTGTTTTTTTTTTTTGAAAGAATGAATTTTGAAAGATATTATGATTTCTCTTTTTAGTTTAATGAATATCGATGTGCATGTATATTGTTATGTACATTGAATATGCATAACATTTAAAGTGTCTTCAACCTTATTTTGATTGGGTCAAGGTATTATTTTTATTATTCACGGCCATACCATACATTGGAATTTACTAAGTTCTGAACGATAGGTGATTCGGGTTAGTTTTATGTATTCAACTGACGAATTTGGTGAAAGGAAAGCATGGCTGCCATGCATGTTTCCTATATAGTCTTAACTTAGTTGCATGAAAAAATAATTCTTTAATAGTAAATACACAGTATGGCATTATTTTCGAAGATTAAAATTAATTATCATGTATTTATATGGACGACAGGTCCACCAGCGAGCCTTGAAATGCTAACTCCTTGACATAGTGGGGACGACATTCGAAAGTAGTCTGTATTTAAAGATTATATCTAAGAAAATCATTTTTAAATTACGAAATAAATTGTTATTGCAGGTCAAGAAGTTCTTAAAGGAACTACTTGATACTGTTTATAATTTAAAACTGTATTTTTATTAATGAATATTATTTAAAATATTTTCCCAACAAATAATAAATATAATATCCCGCCGCCGCGCCTACTGTGTTGAATTTAGTAACAATATTTTAACTTTCTCTTTCTAAAAAACTAATCTTTTACTAACTAAATATCATCTTCATTCATTACCATCGCTTGCTTTTTGTGTTAAATTTTATATAATTTTCTTTATTATTATTTAAATTTTATGATTCGCCTTATTTCTTCGATTATTTGCGATTACCCTTCTTGTTATAGCATGTTCTTATTGCATGGAAATATCTAAATTAAAAAAAAAATTGTGTTTATGTGAAAAAGTTTTACAAAATAAATAAATAAATGACTGTTAATTTTATGAAGAGTTTAACAAATAAGAAAGTATTTTGATAAAAAGACTTGCTTGTGTATTTGTCACCAGCTACAACTAATCTAATACATTTTAATTGATTGATCAAAACTGAGGCCGTACCGCGTAGGTGCCGTCGGCATCGCTGTCGATTTCATTTTGACAGCCGACGGCGTTTTCGTACAACGCAACTTCAACGTTATCGTCCAAACAATAAGATTCATAGTCAGTTAATACTCGACTCTGTGTATGACCGAGACAGCGCTATAGCATCAGCGCTTGGGTGTGAAGAGTTGCGCCCATTTTCGACGCGTCGACGACACTTACGCGTGACGGCCACTGATTAGATTAACTTTTCGTTAGACTGTTTAAATCTTATACTCTGTGTTAAATATACAAGCACAAATATTTTCTAATGTTTATAAACTAATTGCTATTGTTTTTGTCTATAGTATCCACAGCAGTTCTGGTTCAAATCACCTTTAATTTACAATATTGATGTTTTCAATTTTGTTGTGTCAAGTTAAGACAAATAAGCAAATCATGGCAATCAGTTTACATTGATTCTGTGAAATTTAACTGTTTACTATGTTCCTTTAAAAAGTGTAAAAAATCTCAAACATATATTCAATTTATATCTGAAAGAGAAATTATTGTTTATATAAGGTGTTAATTTATCAAGTGCCGATCGTGCAGGGGCTGCTCAGGTCAAGGATATGGAACACAATTTATAAAAACAAAAAATGTTTTTATTTGATATTAGAATTTATTTTAACTTTCATATTTTAAACATTAGATAGAAAGCAAAAGAGGTTTTAAGTAAGTACCCAAGGAAATGGGTGATTTAGCTATTTGAGTCGGTGGTCGAAATCAGAAAATTAATTTAAAAATAAAACTTTTTTGCATAATTTATGTTCTATCTATATTGTTGACCTGAGCAGCCCCTGCTCGATCGGCACTTGATAAATTAACACCTTATATTTTACCCACTTTTGATTGTAACAAACTATCGTTAACATAATTCTTCATCGGGTTAAACATAAGGGCGTGTTTACAGACGGCAACGGCGGTAAGTGAAAAGGCTAAAGCCAAGTCTACACCGCCGAAGCGCACGCCCGTCAAAAGCAACCCCGAGACTCCCGTTACGCCTACGCGTCAAGGCAGAAGGTCGGCTAAAGGTATTGTGTACTTTTGATTACTTCCCTACTTTCTTAATTCTTTAAATCTCAAGCCCGATCTTGCATGGAATATTGCAGCCACCTCTGGGACGGCTCAGCGAGACCCTCCGTATCAGGGGGACAATTTAGTAAAAGGTCCTTGTGGGATAAACGACACGAAAGTAAAACGACCTACTAGTATAATGGCGGTATGAGCTCATGCAGTTCCTGAGCACACTCTCCAAAGTATAGTCTGTAAAAGACCGACAGACTGGGACGGCTCAGCGAGACCCTCCGTATCAGGAGGTTAATTTAGTAAAAGGTCCTTGTGGGATAAACGACACGAAAGTAAAACGACCTACTAGTAAAATGGCGGTATGAGCTCATGCAGCTCCTGAGCACACTCTCCAAAGTATAGTCTGTAAAAGACCGACAGACTGGGACGGCTCAGCGAGACCCTCCGTATCAGGAGGTTCATTTAGTAAAAGGTCCTTGTGGGATAAACGACACGAAAGTAAAACGACCTACTAGTAAAATGGCGGTATGAGCTCATGCAGCTCCTGAGCACACTCACTCCAAGGTATAGTCTGTAAAAGACCGACAGACTGGGACGGCTCAGCGAGACCCTCCGTATCAGGAGGTTCATTTAGTAAAAGGTCCTTGTGGGATAAACGACACGAAAGTAAAACGACCTACTAGTAAAATGGCGGTATGAGCTCATGCAGCTCCTGAACACACTCTCCAAAGTATAGTCTGTAAAAGACCGACAGACAGGACAACTTTGCGGCGGTGAGCCAAAGTGTGAAGTTTGCTATTTACCAATTTTCTGTTGCCAATTACCCTCTCAGCTCTGCGTTGGATCGTTTCCAGTGCAGTATCAGGACGATAATTTACTAAATAGTCCTTGTGGGATAAACAACATGAAAGTAAAATGACCTATTAGTAAAACGTCTGAAATTTAAAATCGTCATACTAGTAGAACGTTTGAAATGAAAAAACGGCATGTTGGGCAAAAAGAGTGGTGCACTGGCGCAGAAAATAAATGAAAGACAATATGTACCTAAGTAATTTTTTTTTAATTTTTTTTTATATAACAAATAAAAACCATTTTTCTTTTTTTTATGAATGACGGGGAGACTCTTATCCATCATCATACCTGATGTTAAGTATTGACTAGGGCGGTTACAACCCGATACTCGGGTTCGTCGATCGACGAAAAATTCCAAATTATGCGAAAATCTTTAATTGCAGTTTGTGATCATCACGTTTAACATTTTGTATATTTTATAGTTTTCGGAACAAATAGACTCGAGTACCTTTAATTTGATACCTTACTCGGCCGCGTACTACGTGCCAAAGTCCCTATCGAGTCGTCACAAATTTTGCGAACCTGAATTTAGTATATAGATAAGGCTGAAGATAGAAGCAAACTTCTCCGGGAATCCTCAACTACTGAGGAACTGGCTATCTTATCTCTAACTGCCGGAACACAACAATGCTGAAAACATTGTTGTTATGGCGGCATACTTAGATAAGATGGTGGTAGCTAGCCAGGCGGACTTACAACAAGTCCTACCACCAACTAAACTACTACTTCATAGGTATGTGATAACTAAAATGCGTTATTTTATCAGAGGCCTTAGCTATAGCCCCGTATCGTATTTTGTGCACTTGAATGTACATTATAGCATAGGCAAGCAATAACCATTTGCGCAACATGACGTTTTTTAATTTCAGACGTTCTACTAGTATGACGATTTTAAATTTCAGACGTTTTACTAGTAGGTCGTTTTACTTTCATGTTGTTTATACCACAAGGACTATTTACTAAATTATTGTCCTGATACAGAGGGCAGCGAAGTACCAGCTGCATTGGACACGATCCAACGCAGAGCTGAGAGGGTAATTGGCAAGACAAAATTGGTAAATAGCAAACTTCACACTTTAGCTCACCGCCGCAAAGTTGCCCGTCTGTCGGTCTTTTACAGACTATACCTTGGAGTGAGTGTGCTCAGGAGCTGCATGAGCTCATACCACCATTTTACTAGTAGGTCGTTTTACTTTCGTGTCGTTTATCCCACAAGGACCTTTTACTAAATGAACCTCCTGATACGGAGGGTCTCGCTGAGCCGTCCCAGTCTGTCGGTCTTTTACAGACTATACCTTGGAGTGTGCTCAGGAGCTGCATGAGCTCATACCGCCATTTTACTAGTAGGTCGTTTTACTTTCGTGTCGTTTATCCCACAAGGACCTTTTACTAAATGAACCTCCTGATACGGAGGGTCTCGCTGAGCCGTCCCAGTCTGTCGGTCTTTTACAGACTATACTTTGGAGAGTGTGCTCAGGAGCTGCATGAGCTCATACCGCCGTCCCCCTTCTTCCATCGGACATCCAGACGCACTGCGGGCTACCACCATTTCTTGGTTGATATTCCTAAATATAGCACCAAGCGCTACTCAACAGCTTTTATACTGCGCACAGTAAAGGAGTGGAACTTCCTCCCTGCGTCTGTATTTCCGACTACTTATAACCCGCCCGTGTTTAAAGCAAGGATTCATTTCGAAATAGAATTAAATTGGTTAAGATTTTTTAATTTTTGCATTTTTCAATGCTATTTTTATACCTAATAAAAATTGTATATACAAAAATATTGGAAAAAAATTCAACTCGGCCTCAAGTGAATTCTCGTATAAGTCTCAGTGGTTAAGCATTGGAGTCCCATTTGAGAATTCACTTGCGGCCGAGTCGTTTTTTCCAATATTTTTCTAATTACAAATGTATTATAAGTAGAAATAAAATGTTTATGATTTTTAATGTTTTCATTTTTCAATGTTATCTTTATACTTACATATGATAAATTTTAAATAGAAAAATATTGGAAAAAAATCAACTCGGTCACACAAGTGAATTCTCGGTCAGTAGTTAGAGCATCGGACCGGCTTTCCAAAGGTCGTGAGTTCGAGTCCCATCAGAGAATTCACTTGTGGCCGAGTTAATTTTTTCCCAATATAATAAATAATAAATAAATAAATATTTCCATACAATCACACCAATTATCTAGCCCACGTTAAGTATCATGAAGAACTTGTGTTATGGATACTAGATAACGGATAAACATACTTATATACTTTTTTTTGTAAATACATACATAATATGCATATTAAACACCCAGACCAAGACAAATAGACATGTTCATGCACACAAATATTTGTCTTGTCCGGGGATCGAACCCGGGACCTCTGGCCCAGAAGGTGGGGTTAGTACCCCTGCGCCAAACAGGTCGTTTCTATTTAAAATTTATCATAAGAAATAAATCGTATTCGATCAACTTCAACAATCGCTTCGCCTGGATTTCAGAAAGCAAACCCTCCCCGTTGATAGCGACGCCGTCGACGTCCACAGGTAAGACCACGCGCACGCTGAGGAAGCCGCCCGCGAAGAAATAATACACGGAACCCTAGTGCGCGGACACTGTCCCCCGGGCCCGAGCCCATCTCCGCGACAGCTCGTGCGGTGAGACTGTGCCCCCAAGTACATTATAGTCATACTGATAGCACAATATCCGACTTTTCATAAGTTTTATCCGTTTTTAACATATTGGTTTTGACACTTTTATTCGATATAGAACTTTTTTCTGTGACGGTACTTACTGAAATCAGTGTTGTTGGATTTTAAAAGGTTATCCACCTTGCTCAACGTGGAACGTAACGGAGCTTACGTTGCCATTTTATTTTATCGGAGAATGGGTTTATATGGAGGAACGATAAGCAATAAAAGTTTTTGTTTAATATATTGCTGTAAGATTTAATTACTATTTTACTACAGAGAATGAATAAATTAGTATGTAATTAGTGATGTTATTTCATTCTTTATTCAAGCTGGCCTTACAGATTTTGAAATATTATATCTTCCATTCAAAGTACATTGTAATACATAACAGATCACTTGTGGTGTTGGGCTCAAGCAACATTGTATAGACAATTAAATTAAACTATACATGTGTTTTAGTATAAAAATATCAGAATTTAGGAATTGACTTGTAAAGATAATATTTAACTAATAGTGTTAACAGCAGGTTATTCGTCGTTTTTATTATTATTGTTTCACTCACCTCTTATCTATTTATAGTTAAGTTCATTTCTTGGCAGATGTATCTTCAAAATGTTTTATTAAGGACCTGCGCAGACGACGGACATTGGAGGACTTTTTGTCCGCGACACGACCTTATAACTAAGAACATAAAGTTGAATATATAACGAGGACTATCGCGTACTTTTCACGGATATACGCGGTCTAAGTTCAATCTTATTTGGTTAACAATAAAGACGTGTCGCGGACAAAAAGTCCTCCGTTATCCGTCGTCTGCGCTAGCTATAAATGTGAACAAAGTTTCATGAATACATAATTAAGTCTAATCAAATAAGTCTATGCAATTGTATAAAGGCTTACATGTTATCAGTGTGGCCTTAGTGAACATCACAATGTCATTTCTATTTCCAATTAAGAGAAAATTAAACGAAGTAGATTGGTTAATTTTACTAACATAAGTAATTAATGTAACTTTAGTGGTCACTGTAAATATCTACAACTATAAAATGTGTTAACAATTTTTATTGCGACGCTTATGGAGTATGCCTATTTTAGATCTGCTAAAGATTAGAAGTGCAATGATCGCCGAACAATAATAACAAGTGTTGTGTTAGAGGTCGGATCTTATCTACGTCGATGCGACAGCCGATTGGAAAACAATCTGAACAAAAGATTAGAACATGTAGATAAAATCTACCCAGATATCTAATGACACTTATAATAAAACATGGCTCACTGAAAAGGCATAATAGAATTTATAAATATCGGTTTAAGTGTATGTTATGAATTGCGTAGTGGACGAATCGGATACTCCATGAGTGATCGAAACCGTTAGCGAGGTGTTTTTGACCTACGTTAACGTAGGCAATAGGTTTAAAACTACGGTTTTAAGATTAGGATAAAAATTACGGATACTAAGATTGTATTCTATTTAACATTGCGACCGAATCTTGTATATCAGTACAAAGAATTTAATAACTATCATGTTTTTATCATTCGATGTTTTGGCTTCACATAAGAATATATTTTGATATGATCAGTGTTTATTTTAAGATATTATAGTGTCTTGGAGTGTGGAATAGATATCGGGTTTAGATTGCAAAAATGTATAGTGTGAAAAGTTCTTTGAAATCATTCATTTTATCAACCAGTCTGGACCAAATTTTCATTGATATATTTGCGATGCACGCTATTGGAACATTTTGTACAGTTTGAAAACTTACCAAATGTTATAAAATATTATGTCACTGCCTACTGTAAAAATAATCATGAACTAATGTTATAGTTAAATCTATTTACTAATATTAGGAGGACTAGCAACCTTTTATTGAATGTTGCTCACTTTCTATCTTGTCCTTCATAGGATTCCGTAGGTAGCTTTTACAAACTATGTTTAGTCTTAGAATTAGCATATACTAAATTCGACAAGGGTTGGGATGTTTATAATAATTACCTACGGAAACCTAGTACTCTAATGTTTTACTTTTTCAAATTTATGTCGCCATTTCCTGATTGGTTTCACGTTTGTCTATTCATACATTTGAGGCGTTTGTGGTGGCTCGAACATTTGTTAAATTGTTTTCCATATTCTTAATTTGTTATTTCAAAAAACCGGGCTCTTATGAGCTGTGCGCGTGTGTGTGAATCGTATTAGAAAATCTAAGTACCTAAAGTTTAGGTGGTATTTTTAAAATAGGTTAATTTCTGAAGAGAAATAAGTTTAGATTATAAATTATTGTGTGTGTATTTTCTGTTTATAATGTGTACCTAATTGGAGCGAATGTTTGTGACAATGGTCGTCTGGTACAATAGTTGTAAAACATATTTTAGCGTTTTATACAAAAGATATCAGTTCGAGAGTACTATTGTAACAGAAAGTCCACAAATTTATATGCAATTCAGAATTAAATATAATAATTTAAGATATAATTTGTTTTATTTTTTAACCATTACGATCCACATATCCCAAGGGACTGCCATTACTGAATACTGACAATATGCATATAAGTTATTTATTACAAAAAAAAACAAGGGTCACAGTCAATTCATACAAATACTATAGACATTCATTCATACTCTTGGACGAATTACCCACTCGTCCAAGTTCATACTACATCGAAGCGTCTGAAACTTAACAGCAAATGCACCCTTATCTCCACAACGTAACCTAACATTTTACTTTTGAGATAAAATAAAGACTACATTTGCGCGAGTGAGCACGATAAATTTGCGTTTTTTTTCGGAAGAAACGTGTATTATGTTTCAGAGTTATGGGTGCATTTGCTGTGTGTATGTGTTAAGCGCCAGAATGACGCTTCGACTTCGACTTTGCGCTAGCCCTGAGGATATAATTAAAAAAATACACATAACTAATGAAAAATGATTAATTTATTGCTTATTCATCATCAATTGACTCTAAAGGGTATTCAGTCATAATTAAACCTCTCGACCACAAGGCATCAGCTATCTGCAACTTATCAGAGTCATTTGGCACATCTAGACTTTCAACACTGACATACTCAGGATAGGATGTTATCAATGTTTCTATAGCTGGTGCCAAATCTTCTTCGATTTCTAGGAAAGGCAAATCATTTCCATGATACTCTAAGGAATTTTCCACATAATAGTACAATCTGATGCGTTCTTCTGATACCATTCTTAGAATGTTTTTACGCAAAAGTCTTATTTTGGTATCAAGTCCAATTTCAACCCTGTTTGTAACTTTCCCATCTTCAATCATCACATCAGAGTCTCCAAATACTGTAACAGCCTTTTCTAAATCGCTCAGCACTGGAGGTAATGCATCATGCTGATAATTTTTGTTCATTTGATCAACTGCATCATCTATTGGCAAATGGTTCTTAATTTTGTCAAACAAGGTATGCGCCAACTGTTCTATTTCCTTTCGTCTTAGCGTGTTTACATCAGAATTGACAAGTCCAAAGTTATCATAAATATCAAAAGGCAAGCCACGTCTAAGATCAACATTTTCAGCTATTGCCATTTGCAAAGCTGTTGGAATTATTTTCTCAAACAAATCTGCCCAAGAATGTTTTTGATACATACTGACTGTCACATGAAGGGAGTGTTCACCATCAATAGTTATGCCCTGGTGGATGTAACCACGAGGGAAATATAGCATATCTCCAGCTTCTAAAGTTACTTCTAACACAGGTTCTCCAATTTCATTCTGATCAAAATTTTTTGATGAAACACGAGGTAGAATCTCATTTTCACTCCTAGGTTTGTATACTTTCCAGTGCTTCTTTCCTTCAGCTTGTAAAATGAAAGCTTCAATGTCATCATAATGGGGAGCAAAGCCCTGGCTGTCAGGAGGAGTGAGGTACGCATTAGCACCCACAAAGGAGTTGAAAAATTCTTGCAAGGTAGCATTTAGCAAATGCAACTTAGGAATATAAGTTTGTGGGTTCAATAGTCTAATGCTGCATCCATTCAAATAGAAATCCCATACTAAATGTGGATGGGCTCTTCCTTCAGGGTTATGTGTTTCCCTTTTTTCATCTACATAGGAAGTGATGTCAATGTTTTTGGTAAACTGGATATTCTCACTGCGCAGCATGTCATCTATGATTGGAGTAGATATGATTTCCTTGTAGTAAGCTGGTTTGCTTCTAGCAATATGAAGAGGTTTTTTTTCCCACACTCTGTTGAGGAATTCATTTGGATTGTAAGGTGCAATCATCCACTTGAATACTTTTAAACCTTCTTCAACACTATCAGTTTGCACTGGAGTGAAATCAAAGCTACCACTACTCGAGTGAGAGCATACATCTTCAGCCTGGTAATCTCCATAATGATTAACATGATTAGCTGGTGAAGCTGTAACAAGCGTAGGAACTTCATCATTAACAAGCACTTTATTATTTTTCTTGTTTTCTGCTTTGGTTTTCTTTGTAGATTTAAGTGGTTTCAGGTCTTTAGTCTTCTTCTTTTTATGGGTTTTTTTCTTAATTATGTTCTTAGCTTCTTTTACTTTTTTCTGTTTACGTTTAATTTTTTGAGCGACTTCTATCATCAAATCTTCAGCAGTATTTTTCGGCGGCATCTTAGATGCTTTATTGCTCTGTTTTTTCTTCCTTTTTTCACTGTTTAATTTCTTATTTTTACTGTACATAGCAAAAGCTGATACCACCGGTGAGTCCATGCTTGAAAAGCAGATGTTAGTTCTATCGGTATGTAAACAAACTTTTTAGTACGAGACTTTTTGAAAATATGTACCAATACGACCTAATGAAGTGTAATATATTAGGTTATAGGTAATGTTCAAACTGATTATCCTTAAAATGAACTCTTTTGTACACAATTTTTTATAAATTGTAGATTTCCGTCTTTTATTTTTAGGTTAGATTCACTAGATTTTTATTTTACTTTACACTCCTTTACAGCTAGCATGTTGTCAATAATTACATTCGCCAAATTATTTTAAGCAAGTAGTTTAAAGCAATATAATCATCACCTTTTATTTGATTTTGGTAATCAGCAATTTCTTTATAAGTAGAACAATCCGATTAACAGCTTAATATAAAATGAAGTACAAATCGTACAAATCAAAACAAATTATGAATAGATAGCAGTGAAACGAAACACGATAATTTTTTTAAATAGTATTATTTTCATTTTATGAAGACATGAGACAATTAACAGGATAACATTTATACAGCCATCCATTTCTCGCTTCGCTCCTCCTCACAGGGAATATTTTTTTAGTCATCATTATTTCATGTGTGTGTCTACAGCTTCCTTATAAGACATAGAGAAATTCTAAGCGTGCCATATTTTAGTGTATATTAGGAGCAATAAAACGTGTCAGTGATATTTTAGGTGCATGCAACCTTAACTTCGTTACTAGGAGCTTTTTTTGTGTGTTAGCTGGAGAAACGTGTGAACGTGTCCCCAGCTGACACATGCCGTTTTAAGGCAAACCAGTGAGGTTAGGGCTTTAGACTATAGTCACAAATTTAGTGCACAATAGAAGCAATGAGAACCAAAAAAACTAACCGTCACACTCAAATACTGTTGAAACTACGATAATTAAAGCGTGTGTTAGCTGGAGACCCGTGTCTCTGGCGTGCACACACGAAGATACAGGATCTTCGTAATTATTTGAGGTAGGATTATGTTTTATACCTCAAATTTTTGAGTCGGATTGGAGCAGTAAGCTCCAAATTTTTCTAAACTCTAGCTCGAATAGTTTTTAAGCTACGAACCGATAAGCATGTATAAGCTGGAGACACGTTACACGTTTTGAATCACTGTAACTGTATAAGTTAGAGTCTCGTATTAAGAATCAAATGATACTTATAATACGGTCCACACGGCATGCAAAATTTCAAATCACTGGGCTTCTTAGTTCCAAAATTATAGGCAAAAAACTGGTTTCCCGCCAAAAAAATCAAAACAAATGGCTCGGACGCAGCTAAAGCGCCGTTGCCGTTCCGTGCGCTACACTGTTGCAATCGACTTTGAACCTAACGGCTGGTATTAATTCGAGTCACTTTAATTTGCGCTTTCGATCGTTTTAATTTTTGTTTTAAGAATTTTAGACCAGGAGCCGTCCGATATATCTATGCTGATTACAAACCATCTATGGTAGTTACTTATAATTAAACTATCTGATTCTCTTATGAAGTAGTTTTTAAATGTTAGTGTTAGAAAATTCACAACATTTGTTGATATAGGGCATGGATGATAAGCAATTTTCTATGAAACCTGGGCGTTAAACCAACAGAAATGGAACTACTATTTAGTACTTAGTACTATAAAATATTTTCTTGTTTATTAACTATCATAAGCCCCCAGGTTTGCTTGAAAATAACCAGAGCGAAATACACTATTATAAATTCTGTACCTAACTACTTTTTTTTCTCTTAATAATTCAGTGATCGGAATAGGCTGAGTATATTTACCTATAGTTCATAGAACAAAGACAGAAATAGGAGACTTGCTTAATACAATTTTTTTTCCGGTAAAACTGGGAATTTAATTAGGCGAACTTTAACACTTTAATAATAATATTTAAATTATAAATGCTTTTCGTTTTGAAACAACTGCTCAAAAAGAAAAAAAAAATCATGGTTCACGTGATTTTAAATTCCTAAAGGAGATGGCTAAATTTTGTATGGACGACTGAACCTAGTAATATATAATGCTGGATAGCTGAATATTAGCATTTTGTATGAAATAACTTTCAGGAACTTTTAAAACAGTTAAAATCTTGAAAATAAAAACATGAAAAAACTCCTTCATCTGTCAGGTTGACGTTTTATATCTAGTTAATTTAGGCTACGTTCCAGGCAATATTTTTTCTGAAAGCAGCCAGACTCGGCCTCTTAGGTGACAAATTCGGAAGTTCACGTGAAAAATATTTCTTAAACACGATATTTTCTCACATGGAGAATATGTAGACAAGTATTTTCTACTGCCACTGCTCTTTTTAATAAAAAAAAAACTAGTGTGTGGTTTGCGGGTAAAATAATGCCGTCTGAACGTAGCCGTATCATACGGATGCTCATCACTTGTCAATTGTATAGATCCACCAAACATATTACCTACTTATTTTGTGATTTCGGTGATCTGTTATGAACAAATAAAATGAAGGAAATCATATTTTTTTAATAATTTATAAACATAAATTCTCTAATATTAGTTGTTGTCTCTAAGTCTTTGACAAGCGACTTTCGTCAATTTAATACGAACTGTATTAAAGAGGCTATCGAGCGTAACAAAGGCTCTAAAGTGTTCGCGAGAGATCTGTCTATTGGGCAAAGCCATATGACGAAGCTGAAAACTGACGACGGTCGCATCATTTCTATGAAACCTGAAATCCTGAGGGAGATCGAGAGTTTCTATGGGCAGTTATATTCTACGCAGACACCTGTTGAAAGCAAGGCTAAAGACCCCAGAGCCAAGCTTACCCGACACTTCACCGAAGATAATCCCGGACGTCAACCTGTACGAGATTACTATGGCTCTCAAGCAACTGGAAAACAACACAATAGACCACATCCATACGCTGCGGCAGGTTATACAAAAAACCGAAGAGTACAATCTGCCACTTTGCTTGGCGTTCGTGGACTATGAGAAAGCCTTTAATTCGATTGAGACCTGGGCGGTGCTGCAGTCTCTCCAGAGGTGCCAAGTGGACTATAGGTATATCGAGGTGTTAAGGTACTTATACGAACATGCCACCATGTCGGTCTGATTACAGAACCAGAGAACAAATTCCATCCAACTGCAGCGAGGTGTGAGACAGGAAGATGTCATTTCTCCGAAACTGTGTACAGCTACGTTGGAGGACATCTTTAAACTTTTGGACTGGAAAGTACGCGGCATCAACATAAATGGCCAGTATCTGACACACCTTCGTTTTGCCGATGATAAAGTCCTTATGGCTGAGACCCTGGAGGACCTGAACACAATGCTCGAAAATCTCCGAAGTGCTTCTTAAAGAGTGGGTCTTAGTATGAACATGGATAAGACGAAAATCACGTCGAATCCCCATGTCATACCCACTACAGTTCACGTTGGGAACACTACTACACTCGAAGTTGTTGACCATTACGTTTACCTTGGACAGACAATCCAGTTAGGTATGTCCAACTTTGAGAAAGAGATCTCTCGTCGAATCCAACTCGGATGGGCAGCTTCGGGAAGCTCCTTAAAATCTTCGCGTCCAACTTACCTCAGTGTCTCAAGACGAAAGTCTACGACCAGTGTGTGTTGCCAGTGATTACTTACGGCAGTGAAACGTGGTCGCTAACTATGGGTCTGATAAGGAGGCTCAAGGTAACTAAGCGTGCAATGGAGAGAGCTATGCTCGGCGTTTCCCTGCGTGATCGAATTAGAAATGAGGAGATCCGCAGGAGAACTAAAGTTACTGACATCGCTCGAAGGATTGCTCAGTTGAAGTGGCAGTCGGCGGGACACATAGCGAGAAGAACCGATGGCCGTTGGGGCGGAAAGCGTACCGGACGACGCTCCGTGGGTAGGCCCTCCACAAGGTGGACCACGCGCGACGATCTGGTGAAGGTCGCGGGAAGCCGCTGGATGCGGGCAGCGCAGGACTGATCGTCGTGTAGATCCTTGGGGGAGGCCTTTACGCAGCAGTGGGTGTCATGTGGCTGAGACGACGACGATGAGTTGTTTTAGTTTACACAAATATAAAATAAAAGGTTTGTTGCCCACCGATTTCGTAAAACGAACGGTTGCCTTGTCAAATAAATATTTTAAAATATTGTGAAATAATAATATAATTGCTGAATATAAAAACAGTATCGAAGTCCTCCGCTGCTCTTCTATATTTTTTGATATATCTCGGAAACGGTGCATCGTAGCACAAAAAGAAGGTATTTTTCGACCCCTACGTAACCACCCACATAACCCCCTTACAGCATCAAATATCAATAATAATAATATCAATAATATCGACCTATTTTGTATGGGCAAGCAACTTATCCAAATTTTAGAGTGAAATTACTATGGAAACTGCCCCCTAATTGTCTAATTTCAAAATCTATAACAATCCCTTTCAGAGGTATTGTGATTGTGATATTTTCGTCTGTCACATTTGCTTAGACAGTTCAATTTCGTTTATTCCATACCTTTCAAAACGCGTCCCGATTACAATCCCCTTCAAATGTCAAATAGTGATGGCCTGAAGTATGTAAATATCTTTGAAAAAACGAATTGAAAGGGATTGCGATAGATTTTAAAATTAGACAAATTGGCCCCCTTGACTTGAAGACATTTTGAGCTTGTTCTTTTGGACTTTTTATCATGTCAATTGATGCTGAAAGGGGGTTTTATGGGTTATGTAGGGGGTCGAAAAATACCTTATTTTTGTGCTACGATGCACCGTTTCCGAGATATATCAAAAAATATAGAAGAGCAGCGGAGGACTTCGATACTGTTTTTATATTCAGCGATTATATTATTATTTCACAATATTTTAAAATATTTATTTGACAAGGCAACCGTTCATATATATATATATATTTCCATACAATCACACCAATTATCTAGTATTAAGTATCATGAAGAACTTGTGTTATGGATACTAGATAACGGATAAACATACTTATATAGTTTTTTTTTGTAAATACATACATAATATACATATTAAACATCTAGACCAAGACAAATAGACATGTTCATTCACACAAATATTTGTCTTGTCCGGGGATCGAACCCGGGACCTCTGGCGCAGAAGGTGGGGTTAGTACCCCTGCGCCAAACAGGTCGTCGTTCATATCTACGCACGACGGGCCTCTCTTGCTTAATTTTATTAAAAACAAAACCAGCCAGCAACGGCGGTTCTCCACAGTACTTAAGGTACCTCTAGATTAGATTAGGTTAGAACTGTGACAAAAAGAGGGGGGAATCGAGCTAGAAAATCGAGTGTGTCGCGGCAGTGGCCGGCAAAATTCCAGAGACGACAGTTTTTTTTATAAAACTACTAAAATATGAATATGTAACCCCTTTTGCAACACCTGGATTGCGAGTCCCGGATTATTTTATAATAAGTAACATAATGCTAAGTCGTTGTTTTCTCACTATGTTATCGACTACTTTTGCATTCCCGAATTTTCTGGAATCCTGGGATTAGGTAATATTCAAAAAAACTAAATGTTTTAAGAAGCTGCTTCCACAATTTTTCAGCCAAAACTTAACTTTATCCGATCACTGGTTATGGTGAATATTAATGAAATTTTAGGAAATTAAAATCACGTGAACCATGAAAAAATTCTAATTATTTTTGAGCAGTTGTGTCAAAACGAAAAGCATTTATAATTTAAATATTAATAATAAGGTGTTAAAGTTCGCCTAATTAAATTCCCAGTTCTACCGAAAAAAAAATTGTATTACGGAAGTCTCCGATTTTATAAACAATACGGAAGTCTCCGATTTAATAAACAAGAAAATATTTTCTAGTACTAAGTACTAAATAGTAGTTCCATTTCTGTTGGTTTAACGCCCAGGTTTCATAGAAAATTGCTTATCATCCATGCCCTATATCAACAAATGTTGTGAATTTTCTAACACTAACATTTATAAACTACTTCATAAGAGAATCAGATAGTTCAATATAAGTAACTACCATAGATGGTTTGTAATCAGTGTAGATATATCGGACGGCTCCTGGTCTAAAATTCTCAAAACAGAAATTAAAACGATCGAAAGCGCAAATTAAAGTGACTAGAATTAATACCAGCCGTTAGGTTCAAAGTCGATTGCAACAGTGTAGCGCACGGAACGGCAACGGCGCTTTAGCTTCGTCCAAGTCGTTTATTTTGAATTTTTTGGCGGGAAAACAGTTTTTTGCCTATAATTTTGAAACTAAGAAGCCCAGTGATTTGAAATTTTGCATGCTGTGTGCATCTATTATAAGGTATCATGTGATTCTTAATACGACTCTAACTTATACAGGTACAGTGATTCAAAACGTGTAACGTGTCTCCAGCTTATACATGCTTATCGGTTCGTAGCTCAAAAACTATTCGAGCTAGAGATTAGAAAAATTTGAAGCTTACTGCTCCAATTCGATTTAAAAATTTGAGGTATAAAACATAAACCTACCTCAAATAATTACGAAGATACAGGTGTGTGTAAGCCAGAGACTCGGGTCTCCAGCTCGCACACAATTTAATGATCGTAGTTTCAACAGTATTTGAGTGTGACGGTTAGTTTTTTTGGTTCTCATTGCACCTATTGTGCATTAAAATTCTGACTATAGTCTAAAGCCCTAACCTCACTGGTTTGCCTTAAAACGGCATGTGTCAGCTGGGGACACGTTCACACGTTTCTCCAGCTAACACACAAAAAAAGCTTCTAGTAACGAAGTTATGGTTGCATGCACCTAAGATATCACTGACACGTTTGATTGCTCCTAATATGCACTAAAATATGGCATGCTTTAAATTTATCTATGTCTTATAAGGAAGCTGTAGACACACACATACATATTTATACAAACATACTGGCCATACATATCAACATATAGCTTTTTGCATAACTAAGATATGAAGCACCTTTTCCGATATGTAGGTGATTAGATTAGCATTCCGGAAGAACAAAATAAAATAACGCAACGAAATAACAGGCAGCATATCGTTTGCCTTTTCCAGTAAAAAATAAAGTAGTTACGTTACGTTATCGTTATTAAAAGCTACTAGAGATGCGTAAAATACTATATGTATATATGTTCAATTGGACTAGATGAAGTATATCACTCATCTAGTTCATTTAGTTCATGTAGTTCTTCTTCTTCTTTATGAATGGCTTGCTTGCTCTATGCTATGCTCTAAACATAATTCCGCCAATGTCACGTGTAGGTAGCTTTTACACGGTGAGGTGGGATGTAAAATTTTGATATTATTTTATTCATAGCTATTTTACTGAAAATAGAAGACAACACAGAAAACATCACAGACATTTAACAAAATATGGGAAAAGTATATATTCACTATTTTAGGTTGTTGTGGGAGATAAATTTTGCCAATATTTTCAATGCTCTTTGGATTGGAGCATTGGACCGGATTTCCAAAGGTCGCGGGTTCGATTCCCGTCTGAGAATTCACTTGTGGCCGAGTTAATTTTTTCCAATATTTTTCTATTTAAAATTTACCCTAAGTATAAAAATAGCATTGAAAAATGCAAAAATTACAAAATCATAAACCATAATGACTTGTTTGTAAAGAAAGACATTGTACGCAGACAGAGGGTAGGTAATACATTGAAAATACCTAAGCAAAGACTAGCTTTATATTCAAGGAACGCATATTGTATGGCAATTCGAGAATTTAATAAATTGCCAAATGACATAAAAAACTTGACTATGAATAAATTCCGACATAAATTATTTAATTTCCTCATTAACAAAATGTATTATACAATTAGCGAGTTCTTGAACGATAAAATCTGACTTTTGTTTTATTTACGTATTGACATTTATAATTGACTGGACTATATCTTCAATATATTTCTTATAATCTTGGACATTGTATTGTAATTTGACTATTTTATATTTGTATTCATCACGAATGGCATTATATTCAATTAAACTTGTATTTCATATATTGTATAATGTTAAATTAACCAAAATGTAACAATAATTAGTATTTAAATTTTGCACGTCGTCATATGTACGATAGAATATGTCAGAACGAACCAATTGTAACAACCACCACCACCATATTCTTACAAATAAATGGATTTATTATTATTATTATATAAATGTTTTGTTCGTTAAATCTTATACTATCCATAAATTAACAAAATTGAGCAATATCTTGGATAACAATTTGCTTAATTTCGTACGTATTGAAAGAATAATAAATAACAGAATATGAATAAATAATGATTAAACAAGATGAAGAGCGATTGTGTATAACCTTTGACTTTTCTACCACAGTCAGTCACAGAATTTTATTTTATTTAACTCATTAACTTAAATCTTCTGATCTGACAGATAGAATATGTTATAAAAGTGCGATCCAAAAAATAGTTCCTTTGATGCAAGATTGGTACCCGTTTTCTGTGAAGACAGCTGACATGACAAGGACCCGCGTTTCGTATCAAGCAGAAATTCACAGTTTAAAGATAAAATAATTAAGAAGATGTAGCAAAAAAATCTGTTAAAAATATCGTCAGTAACATTATTTCATCATATTTGATAATAACATTATATGTATAAATGGAAAATGAAGTAAAAAGCCCTTCTTTTAGTTAATACATACATTTCTCGATTACAGTTAACATAATCGATAAAAACGGAACGTGTCGTTATAGACATTTCAAAATCTTTGGACATGTCATCTCTACTGAATGCGAGAATAAGATTTTTAAGAAAAACAGAGATTTCAGTGACATTTTCAAAAGCTGACATTAACATGGACACAATCAATTACTTACTTTACTCTTTGCATGGAACATGCTGGCTGCACTGATGAATGAAAATTTTACTATCTTTACTCAAGAATAAAACTATAATTAATGACTTTTACTTGGATTGACTAGACTACAAATGAAAAACTAATAATTTATTTTATGCCATCTTAAAACCAAAACTAATGACTAGGCGGTATGGTCTTCGATCTTAGGCTGTTCCTGTAAAAATCGAAAAATTAAAAAAACATGCATGACTGACATGACAGTTGTTGATTGACAGTTTTACTTGTTTATTTTCGCGTTTTGGATCGGATATTTCGGTTTTATTTACTCGCAGAAATACCTTCACAAGACTTTGTTACTTTTCCCACTCGTGACTACAAAAATCATGAAGATTATAAAAAGGTACTTTATCAAAACTCATCTAAATCCACTTAACTCATCCCTCACAAAAAATATATTGTTTTGTGCACTGTGTTTAATGTTTATTAACTATTCTTTTCTAGATTTATTTATTTACAAAACAAAGACAAATTCATCACCAATGTAAGATTTATGGATTACAATTCTTAAGCTAAGGTTTTAGTACCGTACCTTTTAGTCCTTTTACGAATAAAGTGTGAAAGAGTTTTACAACCGGTTGCACGCATCGGCGTCAATTATATTCGTGGGATATTAATTAGCCTATAGAAAGCCTATAAAATTGGTATCTTACGCAAAAAATATACTATGGTGGTATATACATAACACTTAGCGACTTTCCATGCAGTGAAAGCATTTGGCCACATTTCAAAATACTTCAAATGTTCCGCATGTACCTTAACAGAGAAAGTCATCTTATTCAGACGATCGAAATATTGTTTGTTTGTCAAAATAATATCCCTTTAATAAAGGGTCTAATGAGCTGAGAAAATAATATTTTGGTTTGACAAAAATAAAACAGGGTATGTTCTAATAGAAAACGATATTATAACTTTTTAAGTTAGCATTTTACAATGCTATTTTTATTTATATTAAAAAGCAACTAGTCTCATGTCGCCCTGACGGGATCCCGTCAGGGCGACATGAGACTAGTTGCTTTTTTTCTAGTATATTTTCTTGTTAAATATTTATCACAGAAAACGATATGTTCGACACCCTCCGTATAGTGCAATAGTGCATTCACTCCAAGTACACAAAAGTGACATTAAAGTGTGGCAGGGAATAGTGAAAATTTGGGGGTGCTTTTCTAGATAGGACATGTAAAGCTGATAAAAGGAACATGGATCAATTCCAATACAAAAGTATACTTGAATAAACAATGTTACCTAAGACATGCTTACGGTTATTTTATTTAGCATGACAATGGTCCAAAACATACTGCACTCACCCTTAAGGAATTTCTCACATTGCAATCAGTTTCTGTTTTAGATTGGCTAGCTAACAGCCCGGATTTTGACCTAATAGAGCATCTTTGGTGCGAAGTCAAGAAAAAAGTTTCAAATCAACAGTTTGGCCATTTAAGAGAGCAATCTGACATTTTTTTTAGATAATCTATTGAAAAAGCAAAAAAATTATAGAGTCAATGCCTTGCTGCTGTAAGACAGTAAAAAAAGCCCTAGACATGCTACTGACTATTTATTTTTGTTTGAAATGCATCAAATCGCAATTTTTTCTTTGCGCACATTTATAAATCATATAAATGTGAAGTGCGCAAAGAAAAAATTCATCTCAGTTTCCAATTGAACAACTGTCGAGCAGTTTAATAAATTATTCTTAATTATTCATTCAAATTCATTACTATTTCAATTTGTTAGTTGAAAGAATAAATAAATTTAATAAAAAAAAAAGATTTTATTCTTTATTCCTATTTCTGTTTGCTCTGTTCATGTGGCTATATCATAACATCACTAGTTACATCTATGAATGAACAAGACTGCACATGTCATGATTTAGATAACAATATTCTTGAAGTTCAAATTGTTCTTAATTATATGACCACCACTGTGTAAAAACTGTGTTTCGAAAATATTGTAACAATATATTATAATATTTTCGAAACAACTTATTACACTACCCAATATTGTATAATCCATACCAATAATATAAATGCGAAATTGCGGCACTAGTACCAGTCTGAATTTTACCCTTAAACCACTGAGTAAATTTTATTGAATTTTGGCAAAGGTAGGTTGATCTGATGAAGAAGAACACAGAATTTGAAGTAGATAAAGTCATATGTGAAATGCCATTATAATATGGTGGAAAATGCAATTAAAACCAAATCCTTACAACTTATTTGTGAACAGAAAAGTACAAGCCCAAAGGAAATTCGCGCAGGGAGCCTTCGTCCCGCCCAGTGCGGCTTCGAACCCAACACCGGATCGCCGCTCAGGCGCCGCTCCTGCCACCGAGCCACCTCCGCCAGAGCAAAAAAATGTGTATTACAGCAAAATGTCCGCTGATATGCTTCTGGATGTCATATCTTTTCAAAGTAAGCTTTCAAACACTTGATTTAACTTTTGCATTTACAATGCTATTTTTCAAATTCAAATATACTTAACAAACAAAAACAAAATCATCTTCTAGAGAATCCCAACCTAAATGGGTTGGAGGCAAGTTGTATGCAATTTGTATTACATTTATCTATTTAAGTGAAAGTTAGTACTTTCAAAATTAAAAAAAATAAAATAAATTCAGTATCATTTATTCAGTCTAGGCTGTTATAAGCACTTATGAACGTCAAAGAAGCTACGCCATGGTTCACAAATCCTACGGTGCGAGACCTTGTAACGAGAAGAACCGGCAAGAAACTCGTCAAGGGCTACTTTTTTAACCGACTTCAAAAAAAGGAGGAGGTTCTCAAGGCGACGGGTTTTTTTTTTTAATGTATGTTTTGCCATAACTTCGCCAGTTGTTAACAGATTTTTATAATTCTTTTTTTATCTGAAAGAAAATGGTTTATGTGTGGTCCCATATAATTTTTACGAAGATCTGGCTAGTCTTTTTTTCATAATCCTAAAAAATATCGAATCACGTTTTGGCAAGTAGTCGTTTACCTCGATGACATTTGTTGTGTATGTGCTGATTTTTAGTGTAAGTAACGGCACATGATGTAACAAAAAAATCTGTAATAAAAAATGGAGTCGGTGCTAGCTAGCTAAGGCCAAAAAAATATATAGTTAATAAAAGTGCAATGTAGAATGCCTTGGCTGGCACCGACTCTCCAAAAGTTTTATTTTTTACTTTTGAAGTCGGTTTGAATTTTTTTTATAAAATGTTTTTTGTTTTATTTTATTTATTTATTTCTTTTTGTTTATTGCATTGTATGAACTGCAGAAGATCCTCTCTTCCCAAAGACCGACACGGCCCGAAGCGTTCCCGCCATTGCACCGACTTCGCCGATCTCGTGCCCGCATGTCCTATTATTCACTGTTAATATCACAGACCTATATCAAGATAGACGGTAAAAGTGTACCTACCTTGCGCGTAAAAAGTTTGATCCACGGTCAAACTTTTCCGCCTTAGGCCAGTCCGTTTGAGACGATAGCTATGACAACACGCGTCACTCAGAAACGAAAATGTGCAGTGCTTTCTTGCAAGAGCTCGTCAATAACATTTCCACATCACTAAATCTCGTTAGTGGCGTCATCGTTGATACGAAAAATTCAACACGCTAGTTTCTCATACAGTTTAAAGCGCTCTTTTCGTCTACCTCGATATAGGTCTGTGCTTACTATCACATTTCAGATTTGCACAAACAGCCTGAGCCCGTCGTGTTACTCAAGAGATTAGGCAAAATCCAAAACCCGAGACCTCCACCTCCAGCCGAGCCTATCAAACAGGAGCCGCAGCGACAGAAAGTACCCCCCACTGTGACTAATAAGCCCGCCAACAAAATGAGACTGCGGTCCCGACCTAGCTTTAAAACACAAGTTATAAAGAAACGTGTTAGTCCCCCATTTTTGAGGAAAAGGAATATCCAGCCTCAGGCACCTGTCCCAGACAGTTCTGATGTAGAAGATGATCGGCCGCTCAAGTACTTCGCAAGAGCTACGGAGGTTCCTAGGCGCCAACTTAGAATAAGTAAGTTTTGCAATCTAAAAAAGTTTCAATTACCCATACCAAAGCAAACTAATTGGTTTTCCATTGCAGGTGCTCAAGCTAAAAAAGTTAAGGCAAAGATTGACAGGAAACAACCTGCAGTTATACCAGCACTCAAAAAAAGTAAGTTAGGTAACTGAATTGCTTGTAGATTTTGTTTAAGATGAACATGTGCAGTCAGTTGCTGCTAATGGCACTTTGCCGCGTAAATAATAGAATATAAATAAAGTACTAAACCTAAATACTTGTTGATTATATTTGTGCACACTTAATTCATTGGACAATTGGACATCTGTGTCTCATTTTCCTGTACCTGACATAATCAACTCAATAATATTGTACTGTAATATTCAACTCAAAGTATACTATATGGAATGTGTCATAGGCATATTTTTAAAACTATTATTCCTTTTACTTTTTCAGGTATAGTAAAAGTACCTGTCCGAAAACCTGTACTCATTGCGAAGCGCGCCTTCCAGTCAAGTAAGTAACAAAATACATCTCACATGCATGATAAATCTACTAAAAGAATTAAGCAATATATACTTATACTTTACTTTTTTTTTCACAGTTCAAAATGTGAACAGACGAAGGGAAGCCAGTGTTAAAAAACGCCGACTGACAGTTGAAGCCAAAAATGGAGAGAAGTCAACACCTAGTGAAAATGCTACGTTGCACTACAGTTCGGACGAAGGGCCTCCACTGCGCCGGAGTTCGGACAATTTGCCTTTACTGCGTTCTAGCTCCGATAACATGCCTTTACTACGTTCTAGCTCTGATAACATGCCTCCACTGCGCTACAGCTCCGATAATATACCTACATTGCGTTCCAGCTCAGACAATATGCCTCCGTTACGCTATAGTTCCGACGAAGAAATCGTGTCGCCCGAGCCGTTGAAAAATCGGTCGGCTCGTTCGAAGGTTAATCCCAAAAACAAAATATCGGTCGAAGGCTGGCTCGACGACGCGAAAGCATCGCAGAAGTTACGTAGGAGCAACGGCTTCAAGATGCCACTGCGACCAAATAGGAGACGTGACGCTAAAGATCTCGAAAGCAAAGGCGTGGTTAAAAGAAAGATTGGAGCGAGGTTGCAGGAGAAGAAACTGAGGACAAAAAAACAAACGGTCACAGTCGGAACTGTTAATGAACAGGACGCATCTAAAAAAGCAGTGAGCAAGCCACCAACACCTATCGAAGAAGCGGTTAAAGATCCAGATCCAGTACCACAGCAAACTTTGACGGAGGAGTCACTACGGAATCATAGTGCACCGCAATCGCATAGTATTCGTCATCACACGTCCGTAGAAGGATGGCTTGAAAGTTCTGCCGAAGCATCCGCCGGTATGGTCGCGTCGCCAGAGCCGCCCGCCCTTGACGTAGAACTGAGGAGTCGCAGCGTCGATTCCCAATGCCCCTCGGAGCGTTTCAAATCGGTGCGAGATATCGTAGACGCTTCCGAATGCGATTTGGAAGCGGGCTGCAAACAGCGCTACTGCCAAGCTTGCTGTAGGGTTAATAAACTTAGGCAGCTAAAAAATATGGTGCAGAGAAGCACCGGAAAGCCCGATGACGTGTATGAGTTTAACGACGATGTCTCTGTGGACTCTTTGAGGGTATACCGAAGGCGGCCGACTTTGCTGCCACCGCCTTCGCCTGTCCCAGCTCCTACTCCCGCCCCTTCACTCCGCACACAAGACCCTGTCTACTTAGACATCCTTCCGAACGGCAGCCATATCATCCAAATCACCAACCTCAATAAACGAAATACAATAATCAGCGCAAAAGTGATCCCGAAAACAAAAGCCGAAATAAGAAACGAGTTTTCGCTGATCGAACACGAAAACTTGCTGGATCAGTTGCTTACGAAGTTGCAAGGGGGTGAAAAACTGGAAGATCAGGAAATGAAAGACGACGTTGCGACCACCCAAGACGAGGATCGATCGGAGGATACCAGCGGTCAGGCAACGAGGAATAGTAGACGTAGGGCGGAGCCAGCGAAAGTTTTTAAGCTTTCTACTGTGAATCAGAGCAAACCAGTTCAGCAAATTCGGACTGAAGAGCCGAGTACGTCGAAGAAAAGTGTTGAACCGCCTCCTAAAAGTGGTAGGCGAAGTGTTTCTAAGAAAGTGAATGAACCGACGGCGAGAAGTAGCGAACCAGCCGCGCCTGAAGACGCTGTTCCCGCCGCGACTGTTGATGGCGGACGCCTCTTGGATGCACCCGTCTTCTACCCTACTGAAGCCGAGTTTACTGTAAGTTACTTTATTATAGATATTTTATCTCATCTACAACGTGATTTTTTATATCCTATCACTATATGGCTTTTGATACGACCCTGTTAAAGATTGAAATGGCATAAAGTTTTTTTACTTTTACATACAAACGTTATTCGGTCGAATGAATTTGTATGAAAAAGTAATCAAAAACTTTTAATTTATTTAAAATAATAAAATGATCAGACCACGTAAAAAAAGACTCGAAATCAAAAGGCATATACAGCGGTGGTCACATAATTAATGACGCTAGCCGATTTTCATACAATCCAGGTAACTTGGATCCCTGCTAAAGATTGACCGAGCTGTGATCTGGATAATGGCCTTACAAGAAGTAAATGAAGGAGATCCAGATTGCTATACATACCCAACTGATCTAATCAACATTCTAAAAGATGTAATGATTAGAGTTTTCAGTTTCAGAAATTCCATACATTTTTATGCTATTTTCACATTTTTTTAAACATATTCATACATCTCAATGTTGATCAGATCAGTTGGATGTTTACAGCTATTTGGATCAGATCAGATCACAGCTCGGTCAATCCATGGCAGAGAACCAAGGCTCCAAAGTTATCTCGATTGTATGAAAAGCGAGTAGTGTCGTTAATA
This sequence comes from Chrysoteuchia culmella, assembly GCA_910589605.1. NCBI lineage: Eukaryota > Metazoa > Arthropoda > Insecta > Lepidoptera > Crambidae > Chrysoteuchia > Chrysoteuchia culmella. Next base: position 20,081,321 of record OU342653.1, read on the forward strand.
GGCTATTTGACAGGTTTTGAAAATCCATTTTATATTAAGTAGTGGAGTTTAAGGAACCCAGTAAAAGTGTTTTTTTTATTCTGGTACATATTTGCTGAAAAATATCAAATAAAAAATTCAATATTTAAATAGCGCGCCAAAACGCTACATTGACAATATGGCGCTGCAATGGGGTCTGTGACGTCACTTGCCTGTATTCTGCATATCATCCACATACGTAAGCAAACGAGGTTTACAAGCAGGTGACGTCATTATAAACTCGACGAATCAGGAGCGTTTTGTGTCACGTGACAAAACGTTTAAAAATGCATTTTTATTTACGGATTTTTAAATAAATTTATAATTATTTTTCAACTTACGTTAATAAAAATCCATTTTTAAACTCATAATTTATACCGATAACAGTAATTGACACTTTATTTTTCGCATTGTCAAATAGCCTATTATGTGACCACCACTGTATTATGCCTTTTGATTTCTAGTCTTTTACATGATCTGATCATAACCCTAAAGCTGCGGAATAAAAAAAAAAACATGTTGTATAATTTTTTGATGAGATTAACGATTACTCATGTCTGTGTAAACTTTGAACAAGTAGAATGAAATAAAAACAAGATATTTGTGTGACCACGCGCAGGTACAATCGAGCAAGTTCCCGGACGACCACTAGAATTAGAGAACTGTGTTTTCAGAAAATAATTAGGAACATATTTATTCTTCAAATGAAATGCCTATTAGGGCCGGTTTCACCACTAACTGATAAGTTCTAGATTGCTTATCTGGCAAATAATTCGACATATTTTTCATATTACAGTTGTCAAATATAATATAAGCTATCCATAACTTATCAGCAGGTGGTGAAACGGCACTGAATGTTCTATTAGTTGTGATATAAACTATTTCTATAAATCTATACCTTAAAAAACCTCTACTGGTCTACCGGGAAAGTTCTTAATTGTACATATTAAAGACAAAATTAATTACTGATATCATATCTGACATAATTCATAGTCATATTCAATGAGTTATATATTTTGTTGTGTTGTATAAATAAAGGAAAAGAAGGGATTCAATATTGACGTATTCGTTCGTGAAACTTAGAAAATATCTGTAGTCCTGAAAAGGGCTGTTTGTGGTAGACCATGTTATGTACTGAACCATGATATTGTATGACGGTAAAGAGCTGTAGGTAATTTATTTTGTTGTTTTAAATTTTAGGGTCAGAGCTGTCTAAAATGCGTGTTACTTTTTCCACCAACTCTGGTTTTTCCAGTAAAGAATTGATTAAAGAAGCTAGATTTGAACCACCTTCCTCATTGAACTTACGAGCAGCTGCAAAAGCTAACTCGTGTCCGGTGAAAACCGTGCATAATTTGTCTGTTCGATTACGTTTTTACTTCCTTAACGCCTAACCGCCTCTGTGGTCTAGTGGTACTACTTCCGGTTTTAGACTCAGGGGTCCTGGGTTCGATTCCCAGCGGGGGTACATATTGTATTCGGTTTGGTTGGTGGTGGGACTTGTTGTAAGTCCGCCTGGCTAGCTACCACCATCTTACCTAAGTCTGACGCCATAACAATGTTTTCAGCATTGTTGCGTTCCGGCAGTTAAAGATAAGAACATGGTATTGAGGATTCCGGGAGAGGCTCGCTTCCATCTTCAGCCTTATCGATACTTAACAGCAGGTATTATGATGGCTAAGAGTCTCCACGTCGTTAATAAAAAAATAACGCCCTCGGGAACGCGAACCACGCGGGCGGAAGCTTAGTTAGTTATATGATAATATTGATTAAGTGTACGTGAATGCCATGGAATCAATACTTAGTAAACTGGAATTGGATCGAACTAAGCAAATCACTAAGAAAGAAAGAAAGAAACATTTATTTTGGAATCAAATGACATAAACACAGACAAACACGAAAAACAGTTAAAAGCGGGAATATTTTTACAAAGTGACATCGTCACTGTCAAATCGCTCTACTGAATTAAATATCCGATTATATCAATCGTGAATCGATTATGGAGTTATTTATTTTTTTACTACTTTATTTATTATAATTTATTTAGATTATCTATACCAAACCAAAACTAAATTTTGACCTTTTGTGAATGTAATATAATAATGTGAATGTTATATATGTCGCAGGATAATTAGATAAATCGATTTTTTGCGAAAATCCTAGGGATATTGCGAAAACACGGATAATTAGACAATGTGTTGTCATTTCTTAATCCTACTGAAAAAAGATCGGGTTTTTGCGAAAAAACGGACTGCCTTAGTAAGACTGCGAAAAGAATCGCTGGCTATTATGAAATAAGAACACTGATTGCCTGATCGGACCATCCAAAACAACATCTCTGATGGGTTGACGACTTGACGTTTCAAATGTCAATCGATTCTCTCACGTGTAGTAAACTTTCTGTGAACCAATCCGAATAAGAGTTTAGCAAGAAAGTAAAAATTAAGCCAGTTGAGAATTTTTGCAAAAACCCAATCTTTTTTCAGTAAGATTGAGAAATCTCAACATCATTGTCTAATTATCCGTGTTTTTGCAATATCGGATAATTAAAGATTGTTTTTTTAATAAGGGCTAGAAAATGAAATGAAAAATGAAAATGAAAAAATATTTATTCAGTATCTTTTAAGTACATTACATAACATATGGCTGAGGCCCCTTTTAAGTATAAAACCTGTGTTAAGAGCCCCGCTCCTTCTAAGATTACAAAAGATACATTTGTTGTTTCAATTTTATAATTTTTTTTTTAAGTAACTGCTAAACTAAAAATATATATATATTTTTTTTAAGTTTTAAATGTATTTCAATGTGCGTTTATAAAAAAGATAATGCCCTTAGTTACAGTTACAAAACAAACAATATAAACAATATAATTGTAACGGGTTCGGTTAATTGTGTGTCTGTGTGCGATTGTGTGTGTGTGTGTGTGTGTGTGTGTGTGTGTGTGTGTGTTTTAAAGAAGAGTGTGTGGGGGTTTGTATGTGTGTTGTTTGCATTTGTGACAAATTGGTTTTTTTATTATTTTTTTATTATTATTATTTTACATTATTATTATTTTAAAATTAAGAAAAGTTGTTCATAATTATGACATGAATCCCTATGACATTTAATACAATGTTTTAATTTTTATTTGTATGTGTGTTTTTATATATTATTAATTAATATTGACATTTAATAGAATATTTTAGAATTTGTAAATTGTCATGACTGTAATTATTATTTTGACATAAATACTATTTTGACATTAATATTAAGTGTTTAGTTTTGATTATTATTAATTTGTTCAAAACCATCATACAATTATATAATTTAAATAAGTATAGCCATTACAGGCATAGTTAGACATTTAATATTTTACTTAAAATCAGCAAGTAGTTTAATTTTTTTGCCTTGTGTTGTTTTGTTTTATAACTTGTAAGTTGTAAACAATATTTGCATGCCTGTGTTATGGGTCAAATATGTGAAACTTTAATAAATTATGACATCAATTGTACCATGTTTGTGGCAAATAAATGATTTCTATTTCTATTTCTATTTCTATTTCTATTTACTAGTTTTATTAGATAAGATTCTCTATTTCATCATAATTTTTAGTCTTAAAAATACTTGTTTAGTTTTGTGGAATCGAATGTTATAATTGAAATGTGTGTGAGAACACTAAAACGTAAAGATACACTAATACCTATTTATTTTTACCGGTACACTTCACAGCCGGAAGCCAATACTCATAATTTAACACCATGAGGTTATAGGTGTATGTGGAGCTAACACTCCGAATACCTACTGGAGGCAAAATTCTATGTAGTTTTATTTCTCTCCTTTCTAATTAATTTTGGTTTCCTATTTTAATATAATAGTAAGTCGACAGTGTTCGCCATGTTTACTCGACTCGCGATTTTGATTGTGCTTTTAAAAATAATGATGTAAATGGTGAAATTAATAAAAAATAATGTAAAAATTTGTTCTTCGTGGTGGTGGAAGTAATTGAATCCAAGATGTAACTTATCCTTTCACTGTAGGTGTTAAAATAGGAAAAGAAAACAAAAATAGAAACAGACAGAATTCTCTAGATTCTAGAGAGTGAGATGACGCTATATAGAATTTTGGCTTTAAATAGGTATTTGGAGTCTAGCTCCACCTTTACCCATAACTTCATGTTTAACGCTAATGTATCAAAGTGATGTACGTTTATACATCAATGTTAACAAATCGCATTTTGTACCACTTTCGCTGCTCTCTGTTTCCCTAAAGGTTGGCTGGTAGAGAATACTTTTAGTAATTAAGTCCGCCTTTCGTACCTAACTTTGTGTTTATTGTACAATGAAGATATAAATAAATAATGTTAATTTTGGCAGGACCCGATAGCGTATTTCGAGAAGATCTCCCCATCGGCGGCGAAGTACGGCCTCTGCAAGGTGGTGCCGCCGGCGGGCTTCCGGCCGTCCTGTTCCGTACCGGACGAGATCCGGTTCAACGTGTCGAACCAGTACATCGCACGGCTGTACCGGCGCTGGGGGCCAGCGGCGAGGGAGATGTGCGCCATACGTGCATACCTAGCTGACCAGAGTGTTATGTTTGCGCGCTCGCCACTTGTGAGTGGATAGATACCATTTATTTGCAGCATTATCATCATCATCTCAGCCACATAACACCCATTGCTGGGTATAAACCTCCCCAAGGATCTCCACGGCGATCGGTTCTGCGCTGCCCGCATCCAGCGGCTTCCCGCGACCACGCACCAGCTGGTCAGTCCCAGACCTTGTCGCAGGCCTACGCGGTCGCCATTCCAGAACCTTTCCCCTCAACAGCCATCGATTCTCGCTATGTGTCCTGCACGTCCACTGCCACTTCAGCTGAGCAATCCTTCGAGATATGTCTGTTACTTTAATTCTCCGCAGGATCTTCCTATTTTTTATTTGATCACGCTATTCGCAGCATATCGATTTTTGCAGCAAACACGGTACATTTGATCTAGACGACATCCGGACCAACGTGTCGAACCAGTACATCGCACGGCTGTACCGACGCTGGGGGCCAGCGGCGAGGGAGATGTGCACCATACCTGCATACCTAGCTGACCAGAGTGTTATGTTTGCGCCCTCGTCGCTTGTGAGTGGATAGATACCATTTATTTGCAGCAGTATCATCATCATCTTAGCCACATAACACCCACTGCTTGGTATATACCTCCTCAAAGGATCTCCACGATCATCGGTCTTGCGCTGCCCGCATCCATCGGGAGTGGCGCGCTTTCACCTTCAGCCTAATCATTACTTTCATCAGGCATGATGAAGGCTAAGCGTAACCTTATGTAACACTATCAGAAATGTATGTAATGCTGCTGTTTACCCACTACAGCGTAAAAGTATCGCTCTAGTATTTTGGGGTGGCCTAGAATCTAGATGAAAAGCGAAGTTTTCTAAAAAATACTGTTTCTTTTGTTTTCGCCTTTATCCTATTTGGTAACTAATATAAATATATTTTTTAAGTACGAAGGGATCGAAGTGAACCTACCGAAGCTTTACCACATAGTTCAACGTAACGGCGGATTAAAGAATGTGATTGAGAAGAAGCGGTGGGGCCGCGTGGCCGAAGAGATGAGGTATACGCGAGCGCCGAACGCAGAGAAACGGCTGGACCAACTATATGTGAAGTATCTGCTGCCATATGACACACTGTCTGCGCGTGAGTACTTACCGTTATATTTTTTATTTTTCACGTTTTATGGTTGATTGATTAATTGTATTTTTTATATTTGCATGTTATTTTTTCAATGGCTAAACAGGCCGAACTTTACCCAAATTAGAAGACCTTCACCGTACTTCATACTTTCTATCTTCATCATCATTGTCGGCTAGGTAACTTCAGTTATCAATGACTTAGAACTCTTCAAGCAAATGCAGCCGGGACCAACTTCTTATTGTGCTTTCCTATGAAACTTTGATAACCTGAAACGAAATTCGCAAAATTGTTTACTTATCATCACGAATCACTAAAGATAACTGTTTTCAATATGAAATTGAGAAGTTTCCGTGAATATGGTGGTTCCGTTGTACTTAGACTTTCTTTCTCCGCTTCAAAAACCTTCGGAATTATGACTCAGAAGAAACCTTTCAATATACAGAGGAAAGACAAGAAATAATGGTAGCAGTAGACCGCTGTTGGAACAAGAAGAATCAAAAGATGCTCGAGCGGGCCTTAAACCCGCTCCATCGACAGAAGCGATTGCTCGGCGAATCTGACTCCTCAAGCGATGAGGCAGAAGAAGAGGGGAACTTGGCTTGGGCACTCGCTGAGGCTGAAGATTGTGTTGTTCCTGGAAGAGCTATGACATTGGCCACTTTTAAAAAGGTAAATAGAGGGTGGACACATATGTACCTATGCGTTTAGCGACTGCCTAGGATAGCCTAGGATACTGGTGTCGTCTAGCAACCGTCGTTATTTTGATCATATGCAAAACAAAAATATCCTAGGCATCTATCTCAGATAGCCCTATCCATATATCTACAGATAGTTTATTAGTTTCGGGCGCTAATGTGGAGTGGAGCATTGAGGAGGAGGAAACCACAACCAGTTAGCAGGTTTGGGTCTCTGTCTTTCAAATCAGAACGTGACCCAAATCTGTTGAATGGTGACGCTTTGACCAATCGACAGACTTTGGGTACCACCGTTGGGCGTCATCAGTTTACAATTGGCCTCCCCTTTTTGAAAACGATTTTGTGACATATTTACACGTTACTCCTTCAGCGGCGCCAGTCTTTTAGCCAATCTTTTTGTGTTTGGTTGCTTTTTTAGCAGTTTTTTATTACATTATTTTTGTACCGTGATCAGAACACATTTCTCATCATAATCAGGTAGCAGCAAACGCGATAGAGACTCTTCTCCCAAACTCTGAACAACCATCACCTGAAGAAGTGGAGCGCGAGTACTGGCGACTAGTACTGCGCGGGACTGAGCACGTGTGCGTCAATACTGCGTCCATCGACACCGGGGCCGACGGTCACGGGTTCACTAAGAACAAAGCTGACCCTTATGGGAAACATCCGTGGAATTTGAAGGTTTGTTTTGTTGCTTGTTACGTGATTGAGTGAATGTGATTGAGATAAATTTCTTAATTTGGTTGCCGATTTCCATTTTCTGTCTATTTATTGGCTGAGAATTAAATAACTAATTTATTGAATACCTACTGAACAACCTCACAGACCTCACAGACCACACAGACGTTGGGGACCGATATGTACGTATCGCTAGGCACTTGCACGATACTATTCAGCTCATAATAGCGGTCCATTGACGTCTGTGAAAATTTATAAACGCAATAAATAAGTAATTAGGGTAAATAAATATTATTTATTACTTTTTAGGAGTATATTTTTGTGTTGGGGGTTTTTTAATTTTAAATTTTGCGTCCAGATGTTAAGCGGCAACAGTGGCAACGTGCTCCGCTCTCTCGGCGCGGTGTTAGGAGTAACAGCGCCAACTCTACACCTGGGGATGACTTTATCCACCAGCTGCTGGCACCGCGATCCCCATGGACTGCCCTGGATGGAGTACCAGCACTCCGGACCGCCTAGCATATGGTATGATGACGTCTCTATTTCTCATTTTGTCCTTCCTTTAAATCTGTCTTACCATTCTTTAAACCGTCCTTCCTCTACCCTTCTTTCCTACGCCATGCTTGTATTTTTCCCATGTATAGGAAAACATTTTTAGTCTCTGTTGGCCCTCAGTTTTTCTATTAAAATTTGTCTTATGTAGTGTTCGGGTACGGCATCCCCGACAATAGCAAAGCGACAAGTTTCTCAAAACAGTAGCCACGCTATGTCCAACTTCATGTCAGAATAAGTCTATCTGGCTATCTTCCGACATAGCCATGGGTCCTCCGGACCTACTGCGCTCACACAGCGGCAAATTCAATAAATATTTTTGTAGTTTTTTAGGAATCAATATTACTAGAGGTCGCGTTACGTAACTTAATGTTTGCGCATCTTTTGTTCCGCTGTATTTGTCTCAAGTTACTTCTGTATTGGGCTTTAAACACTGTTTGTTTTTGTAGGTATGGTATCCCCGACGAGCAAAGCGACAAGTTTCGCAAAACAGTAGAGACGCTATGTCCAACTTCATGTCAGAATAAGTCCATCTGGCTACCATCCGACATAGCCATAGTTCCTCCCGACCTACTCCGGTCTCACGAATTGACACTTTGCCGAGCTGTCCAAAGACCCGCTGAGTTCATCATCGTACTGCCGAAAGCGTATTCGTGCTCTGTCATGCCAGAACAAGTCCATCTGATTTTACTTTTCAAAGATAGATTCTTGAGATCATTCGATCATGCTTTATGCTCGTGATAAAGCGTCACGGGTGCCTTCGGCGGATACGGGTCTACTCCAGTCTACTTGTCCAAATGTTGTCCTTATTGAATAAATCAATATCATTTTCATTTGTTTAAAACAGGTACGGCATCCCCGACGAGCAAAGCGACAAGTTTCGCAAAGCAGTAGAGACGCTATGCCCAACTTCATGTCAGAACAAGTCCATCTGGCTTCCTTCCGACATAGCCATGGTTCCTCCCGACCTACTCCGATCTCATGGAGTGACACTTTGCCGAGCTGTTCAAAGACCCGCTGAGTTCATCATCGTCCTGCCGAAAGCGTACTCGTGCTCTATAAGGACGGGGTATACACAGTCTGAGAGCGTGTACTTCGCTACGGCTTCTTGGCTGGATACTGTTACTACAGTGTTTCAGGTTTGTTTTGTTTTGACTTTTTCTATACTTATATTATAAAGAGGAAATCTTTGATTGTTTGTTTGATTGTATAGGCTCCGAAACTACTGAAACTGACTATGAAATTTGGTACACAGATAGTGTATAGCCTGGTTATGAACGTAGGATTTTTATTCCGAAATCCTGCTAAGCGTAGCCTGCGAATTCGATTTCTGAATTGAGAACGTCATAATCAAACCTCACTCGTGCATGATATTGCATGAATATTTTGCTTTGAGTCTAGTAGTTTCTTTTTTAAGTTTGATAAGGCTGAAGATGGAAGCGAGCCTCTCCCGGAATCCTCAATCACTGAGGAACCGGCTATCTTATCTCTAACTGCCGGAACACAAAAATGCAGAAAGCATTTTTGTTATAGCGTCAGACTTAGATAAGATGGTGATAGCTAGCCAGGCGGACTTACAACAAGTCCTACCACCAACCAAACCGATTATAATATGTACTCCTGCTGGGAATTGAACCCGGGTCCCCTTGATCTGATACCAGACCACAGAGGCGGTTAGATGTAGTGGCATGGCGGTGCCTGTTTGGATTTCGCCAATGTCATGTTTTTTTGTAGTTTACAACAGCCTTACTTATAACTCGAGTCTGACCATAAATCGACCCTGAACCGCCTCTGTGGTCTAGTAGTACAACCACCGGTATCAGACTAAGGGTTCCCGGGTTCGATTCCCAGCGGGGGTACATATTGTATTCGGTTTGGTTGGTAGCAGGACTTGTTGTAAGTCCGCCTGGCTAGCTACCACCATCTTATCTAAGTCTGACGCCATAATAACAATGTTTTCAGCATTGTTGTGTTCCTGCAGTTAAAGAAGCCAGTTCCTCAGTGATTGGGGATTCCGGGAGAGGCTCGCTTCCATCTTGAGTCTTATCAATACTTAAGATCAGGTATGATGAAGGCTAAGAGTCTCCCCGTACTTCATAAAAAAACCTTAATCGCTACCTATATTGTTAACTTTACTTTTATTGACATTAAATTACATACTTATGTGACATTTTATTTAAAAAATTTAATAGATTGTCATTTTATGCGTCTGACTTAATTTATATGTATTAACATGTAACTTCTTAAGTCTTTCAATCTAATTTAATACTTATTGTAACTAAGCATAGGTAATCAACAATCCAAATTTGTACGCCTAATAATGGCCAAGCATAGTGATACTTTTTTTTTGTAACACCATCTGTATGTATTTACTACCCGTGTTTACAAATAAATGAATTTCTAATTTCTACAAATGTCATATGTCAGGAAGCCCGGGAATCCTGCGAGCCAACGATGTTCTCGCTCGAACAACTCCTGCTCGGCGTAGCCCGAGACACTCGCGCCGCACCGCGAACTCTCGCCGGCGCCGTTTCGCCTCTACGCGCCGTCATCCGCGCCGAGCTGCGGCGCCGCAAGGCGTTGCTGGCCGCCGGAGTCACCGCTACGGGCGAGCAGAGCCGCGTGAGAGCGGCCAAGAGGCCGGCGGGAGCTTGGAACGTTCGGGAACAGGACGAGTGTGACGTGTGCCGCGCTACACTGTACTTGTCTAAGGTAAATGGTACTATACTTGTAGCGTTGTTAGCTGTTAGGTACAGCTACAGGCGAGCAGAGCCGCGTGAGGGCGGCCAAGAGGCCGGCGGGAGCTTGGAACGTTCGAGAACAGGACGAGTGTGACGTGTGCCGCGCTACACTGTACTTGTCTAAGGTAAATGGTACTATACTTGTAGCGTTGTTAGCTGTTAGGTACAGCTACAGGCGAGCAGAGCCGCGTGAGGGCGGCCAAGAGGCCGGCGGGAGCTTGGAACGTTCGAGAACAGGACGAGTGTGACGTGTGCCGCGCTACACTGTACTTGTCTAAGGTAAATGGTACTATACTTGGAGCGTTGTTAGCTGTTAGGTACAGCTACAGGCGAGCAGAGCCGCGTGAGAGCGGCCAAGAGGCCGGCGGGAGCTTGGAACGTTCGGGAACAGGACGAGTGTGACGTGTGCCGCGCTACACTGTACTTGTCTAAGGTAAATGGTACTATACTTGTAGCGTTGTTAGCTGTTAGGTACAGCTACAGGCGAGCAGAGCCGCGTGAGGGCGGCCAAGAGGCCGGCGGGAGCTTGGAACGTTCGGGAACAGGACGAGTGTGACGTGTGCCGCGCTACACTGTACTTGTCTAAGGTAAATGGTACTATACTTGTAGCGTTGTTAGCTGTTAGGTACAGCTACAGGCGAGCAGAGCCGCGTGAGGGCGGCCAAGAGGCCGGCGGGAGCTTGGAACGTTCGAGAACAGGACGAGTGTGACGTGTGCCGCGCTACACTGTACTTGTCTAAGGTAAATGGTACTATACTTGTAGCGTTGTTAGCTGTTAGGTACAGTTACAGGCGAGCAGAGCCGCGTGAGGGCGGCCAAGAGGCCGGCGGGAGCTTGGAACGTTCGAGAACAGGACGAGTGTGACGTGTGCCGCGCTACACTGTACTTGTCTAAGGTAAATGGTACTATACTTGGAGCGTTGTTAGCTGTTAGGTACAGCTACAGGCGAGCAGAGCCGCGTGAGAGCGGCCAAGAGGCCGGCGGGAGCTTGGAACGTTCGGGAACAGGACGAGTGTGACGTGTGCCGCGCTACACTGTACTTGTCTAAGGTAAATGGTACTATACTTGTAGCGTTGTTAGCTGTTAGGTACAGCTACAGGCGAGCAGAGCCGCGTGAGGGCGGCCAAGAGGCCGGCGGGAGCTTGGAACGTTCGGGAACAGGACGAGTGTGACGTGTGCCGCGCTACACTGTACTTGTCTAAGGTAAATGGTACTATACTTGTAGCGTTGTTAGCTGTTAGGTACAGCTACAGGCGAGCAGAGCCGCGTGAGGGCGGCCAAGAGGCCGGCGGGAGCTTGGAACGTTCGAGAACAGGACGAGTGTGACGTGTGCCGCGCTACACTGTACTTGTCTAAGGTAAATGGTACTATACTTGTAGCGTTGTTAGCTGTTAGGTTCAGCTACAGGCGAGCAGAGCCGCGTGAGGGCGGCCAAGAGGCCGGCGGGAGCTTGGAACGTTCGAGAACAGGACGAGTGTGACGTGTGCCGCGCTACACTGTACTTGTCTAAGGTAAATGGTACTATACTTGTAGCGTTGTTAGCTGTTAGGTACAGCTACAGGCGAGCAGAGCCGCGTGAGGGCGGCCAAGAGGCCGGCGGGAGCTTGGAACGTTCGAGAACAGGACGAGTGTGACGTGTGCCGCGCTACACTGTACTTGTCTAAGGTAAATGGTACTATACTTGTAGCGTTGTTAGCTGTTAGGTACAGCTACAGGCGAGCAGAGCCGCGTGAGGGCGGCCAAGAGGCCGGCGGGAGCTTGGAACGTTCGAGAACAGGACGAGTGTGACGTGTGCCGCGCTACACTGTACTTGTCTAAGGTAAATGGTACTATACTTGTAGCGTTGTTAGCTGTTAGGTACAGCTACAGGCGAGCAGAGCCGCGTGAGGGCGGCCAAGAGGCCGGCGGGAGCTTGGAACGTTCGAGAACAGGACGAGTGTGACGTGTGCCGCGCTACACTGTACTTGTCTAAGGTAAATGGTACTATACTTGGAGCGTTGTTAGCTGTTAGGTACAGCTACAGGCGAGCAGAGCCGCGTGAGAGCGGCCAAGAGGCCGGCGGGAGCTTGGAACGTTCGAGAACAGGACGAGTGTGACGTGTGCCGCGCTACACTGTACTTGTCTAAGGTAAATGGTACTATACTTGTAGCGTTGTTAGCTGTTAGGTACAGCTACAGGCGAGCAGAGCCGCGTGAGGGCGGCCAAGAGGCCGGCGGGAGCTTGGAACGTTCGAGAACAGGACGAGTGTGACGTGTGCCGCGCTACACTGTACTTGTCTAAGGTAAATGGTACTATACTTGTAGCGTTGTTAGCTGTTAGGTACAGCTACAGGCGAGCAGAGCCGCGTGAGAGCGACTAAGAGGCCGGCGGGAGCTTGGAACGTTCGGGAACAGGACGAGTGTGACGTGTGCCGCGCTACACTGTACTTGTCTAAGGTAAATGGTACTATACTTGTAGCGTTGTTAGCTGTTAGGTACAGCTACAGGCGAGCAGAGCCGCGTGAGAGCGGCCAAGAGGCCGGCGGGAGCTTGGAACGTTCGAGAACAGGACGAGTGTGACGTGTGCCGCGCTACACTGTACTTGTCTAAGGTAAATGGTACTATACTTGTAGCGTTGTTAGCTGTTAGGTACAGCTACAGGCGAGCAGAGCCGCGTGAGGGCGGCCAAGAGGCCGGCGGGAGCTTGGAACGTTCGAGAACAGGACGAGTGTGACGTGTGCCGCGCTACACTGTACTTGTCTAAGGTAAATGGTACTATACTTGTAGCGTTGTTAGCTGTTAGGTACAGCTACAGGCGAGCAGAGCCGCGTGAGGGCGGCCAAGAGGCCGGCGGGAGCTTGGAACGTTCGAGAACAGGACGAGTGTGACGTGTGCCGCGCTACACTGTACTTGTCTAAGGTAAATGGTACTATACTTGTAGCGTTGTTAGCTGTTAGGTACAGCTACAGGCGAGCAGAGCCGCGTGAGGGCGGCCAAGAGGCCGGCGGGAGCTTGGAACGTTCGAGAACAGGACGAGTGTGACGTGTGCCGCGCTACACTGTACTTGTCTAAGGTAAATGGTACTATACTTGGAGCGTTGTTAGCTGTTAGGTACAGCTACAGGCGAGCAGAGCCGCGTGAGAGCGGCCAAGAGGCCGGCGGGAGCTTGGAACGTTCGAGAACAGGACGAGTGTGACGTGTGCCGCGCTACACTGTACTTGTCTAAGGTAAATGGTACTATACTTGTAGCGTTGTTAGCTGTTAGGTACAGCTACAGGCGAGCAGAGCCGCGTGAGGGCGGCCAAGAGGCCGGCGGGAGCTTGGAACGTTCGAGAACAGGACGAGTGTGACGTGTGCCGCGCTACACTGTACTTGTCTAAGGTAAATGGTACTATACTTGTAGCGTTGTTAGCTGTTAGGTACAGCTACAGGCGAGCAGAGCCGCGTGAGGGCGGCCAAGAGGCCGGCGGGAGCTTGGAACGTTCGAGAACAGGACGAGTGTGACGTGTGCCGCGCTACACTGTACTTGTCTAAGGTAAATGGTACTATACTTGTAGCGTTGTTAGCTGTTAGGTACAGCTACAGGCGAGCAGAGCCGCGTGAGGGCGGCCAAGAGGCCGGCGGGAGCTTGGAACGTTCGAGAACAGGACGAGTGTGACGTGTGCCGCGCTACACTGTACTTGTCTAAGGTAAATGGTACTATACTTGTAGCGTTGTTAGCTGTTAGGTACAGCTACAGGCGAGCAGAGCCGCGTGAGGGCGGCCAAGAGGCCGGCGGGAGCTTGGAACGTTCGAGAACAGGACGAGTGTGACGTGTGCCGCGCTACACTGTACTTGTCTAAGGTAAATGGTACTATACTTGGAGCGTTGTTAGCTGTTAGGTACAGCTACAGGCGAGCAGAGCCGCGTGAGGGCGGCCAAGAGGCCGGCGGGAGCTTGGAACGTTCGAGAACAGGACGAGTGTGACGTGTGCCGCGCTACACTGTACTTGTCTAAGGTAAATGGTACTATACTTGTAGCGTTGTTAGCTGTTAGGTACAGCTACAGGCGAGCAGAGCCGCGTGAGGGCGGCCAAGAGGCCGGCGGGAGCTTGGAACGTTCGAGAACAGGACGAGTGTGACGTGTGCCGCGCTACACTGTACTTGTCTAAGGTAAATGGTACTATACTTGGAGCGTTGTTAGCTGTTAGGTACAGCTACAGGCGAGCAGAGCCGCGTGAGAGCGACTAAGAGGCCGGCGGGAGCTTGGAACGTTCGGGAACAGGACGAGTGTGACGTGTGCCGCGCTACACTGTACTTGTCTAAGGTAAATGGTACTATACTTGTAGCGTTGTTAGCTGTTAGGTACAGCTACAGGCGAGCAGAGCCGCGTGAGAGCGGCCAAGAGGCCGGCGGGAGCTTGGAACGTTCGAGAACAGGACGAGTGTGACGTGTGCCGCGCTACACTGTACTTGTCTAAGGTAAATGGTACTATACTTGTAGCGTTGTTAGCTGTTAGGTACAGCTACAGGCGAGCAGAGCCGCGTGAGGGCGGCCAAGAGGCCGGCGGGAGCTTGGAACGTTCGAGAACAGGACGAGTGTGACGTGTGCCGCGCTACACTGTACTTGTCTAAGGTAAATGGTACTATACTTGTAGCGTTGTTAGCTGTTAGGTACAGCTACAGGCGAGCAGAGCCGCGTGAGGGCGGCCAAGAGGCCGGCGGGAGCTTGGAACGTTCGAGAACAGGACGAGTGTGACGTGTGCCGCGCTACACTGTACTTGTCTATGGTAAATGGTACTATACTTGGAGCGTTGTTAGCTGTTAGGTACAGCTACAGGCGAGCAGAGCCGCGTGAGAGCGGCCAAGAGGCCGGCGGGAGCTTGGAACGTTCGAGAACAGGACGAGTGTGACGTGTGCCGCGCTACACTGTACTTGTCTAAGGTAAATGGTACTATACTTGTAGCGTTGTTAGCTGTTAGGTACAGCTACAGGCGAGCAGAGCCGCGTGAGGGCGGCCAAGAGGCCGGCGGGAGCTTGGAACGTTCGAGAACAGGACGAGTGTGACGTGTGCCGCGCTACACTGTACTTGTCTAAGGTAAATGGTACTATACTTGTAGCGTTGTTAGCTGTTAGGTACAGCTACAGGCGAGCAGAGCCGCGTGAGGGCGGCCAAGAGGCCGGCGGGAGCTTGGAACGTTCGAGAACAGGACGAGTGTGACGTGTGCCGCGCTACACTGTACTTGTCTAAGGTAAATGGTACTATACTTGTAGCGTTGTTAGCTGTTAGGTACAGCTACAGGCGAGCAGAGCCGCGTGAGGGCGGCCAAGAGGCCGGCGGGAGCTTGGAACGTTCGAGAACAGGACGAGTGTGACGTGTGCCGCGCTACACTGTACTTGTCTAAGGTAAATGGTACTATACTTGTAGCGTTGTTAGCTGTTAGGTACAGCTACAGGCGAGCAGAGCCGCGTGAGGGCGGCCAAGAGGCCGGCGGGAGCTTGGAACGTTCGAGAACAGGACGAGTGTGACGTGTGCCGCGCTACACTGTACTTGTCTAAGGTAAATGGTACTATACTTGGAGCGTTGTTAGCTGTTAGGTACAGCTACAGGCGAGCAGAGCCGCGTGAGGGCGGCCAAGAGGCCGGCGGGAGCTTGGAACGTTCGAGAACAGGACGAGTGTGACGTGTGCCGCGCTACACTGTACTTGTCTAAGGTAAATGGTACTATACTTGTAGCGTTGTTAGCTGTTAGGTACAGCTACAGGCGAGCAGAGCCGCGTGAGGGCGGCCAAGAGGCCGGCGGGAGCTTGGAACGTTCGAGAACAGGACGAGTGTGACGTGTGCCGCGCTACACTGTACTTGTCTAAGGTAAATGGTACTATACTTGGAGCGTTGTTAGCTGTTAGGTACAGCTACAGGCGAGCAGAGCCGCGTGAGAGCGACTAAGAGGCCGGCGGGAGCTTGGAACGTTCGGGAACAGGACGAGTGTGACGTGTGCCGCGCTACACTGTACTTGTCTAAGGTAAATGGTACTATACTTGTAGCGTTGTTAGCTGTTAGGTACAGCTACAGGCGAGCAGAGCCGCGTGAGAGCGGCCAAGAGGCCGGCGGGAGCTTGGAACGTTCGAGAACAGGACGAGTGTGACGTGTGCCGCGCTACACTGTACTTGTCTAAGGTAAATGGTACTATACTTGTAGCGTTGTTAGCTGTTAGGTACAGCTACAGGCGAGCAGAGCCGCGTGAGGGCGGCCAAGAGGCCGGCGGGAGCTTGGAACGTTCGAGAACAGGACGAGTGTGACGTGTGCCGCGCTACACTGTACTTGTCTAAGGTAAATGGTACTATACTTGTAGCGTTGTTAGCTGTTAGGTACAGCTACAGGCGAGCAGAGCCGCGTGAGGGCGGCCAAGAGGCCGGCGGGAGCTTGGAACGTTCGAGAACAGGACGAGTGTGACGTGTGCCGCGCTACACTGTACTTGTCTAAGGTAAATGGTACTATACTTGTAGCGTTGTTAGCTGTTAGGTACAGCTACAGGCGAGCAGAGCCGCGTGAGGGCGGCCAAGAGGCCGGCGGGAGCTTGGAACGTTCGAGAACAGGACGAGTGTGACGTGTGCCGCGCTACACTGTACTTGTCTAAGGTAAATGGTACTATACTTGGAGCGTTGTTAGCTGTTAGGTACAGCTACAGGCGAGCAGAGCCGCGTGAGGGCGGCCAAGAGGCCGGCGGGAGCTTGGAACGTTCGAGAACAGGACGAGTGTGACGTGTGCCGCGCTACACTGTACTTGTCTAAGGTAAATGGTACTATACTTGTAGCGTTGTTAGCTGTTAGGTACAGCTACAGGCGAGCAGAGCCGCGTGAGGGCGGCCAAGAGGCCGGCGGGAGCTTGGAACGTTCGAGAACAGGACGAGTGTGACGTGTGCCGCGCTACACTGTACTTGTCTAAGGTAAATGGTACTATACTTGGAGCGTTGTTAGCTGTTAGGTACAGCTACAGGCGAGCAGAGCCGCGTGAGAGCGACTAAGAGGCCGGCGGGAGCTTGGAACGTTCGGGAACAGGACGAGTGTGACGTGTGCCGCGCTACACTGTACTTGTCTAAGGTAAATGGTACTATACTTGTAGCGTTGTTAGCTGTTAGGTACAGCTACAGGCGAGCAGAGCCGCGTGAGAGCGGCCAAGAGGCCGGCGGGAGCTTGGAACGTTCGAGAACAGGACGAGTGTGACGTGTGCCGCGCTACACTGTACTTGTCTAAGGTAAATGGTACTATACTTGTAGCGTTGTTAGCTGTTAGGTACAGCTACAGGCGAGCAGAGCCGCGTGAGAGCGGCTAAGAGGCCGGCGGGAGCTTGGAACGTTCGGGAACAGGACGAGTGTGACGTGTGCCGCGCTACACTGTATTTGTCTAACTAAGGTATTTCATACTAATATTATAGAAAGTTTGTGGCAATGGATTGATGTTTATTACTCTTTCACGTAAAAACTACTACACTGATTTGGATGCAATTTGGTACACAGATAGTAGAAAGTCTGGATTAAAACATATGATACTTTTTATCCCGATATTCCCACGGGAACGCAGGCGGCCGCTATTGTACCTACTAATTTGCTCTACGCGCCGTCATCCGCGCTGAGTTACGGCGCCTTAAGGCGTTGTTAGCCGCGGGAGTGACCGCTACGGGCGAGCAGAGCCGCGTGAGAGCGGCTAAGAGACTGGCGGGGGCTTGGAATGTTCGAGAACAGGACGAGTATGACGTATGCCGCGCTACCTCTACTTGTCTAAGGTAATTGTACTACACTTTTCTAGGCAGTGACGGATTTGCAGTCTTGACCACCCCTAGGCCCCCAGTAGTAAGTACCCGCTCCTTTTTCAGTAAATACTCTTAAGTTATTTCTTGTTATCATCCTGTGACTTTAATCACGATTTGCCGCTCTATCAGGTCGTCCTAGGCCTGGGCCTAAGGAGCCAAAGAGCAAATCTGTCACTAGTTCTACGCGCCGAGTTAAGGCGCCGCCGTAAGACGCAGTTAGCCGCCGGAGTGACCGCAAAATTTTTTATGAAACGATTTAAAAAATATTTTTTTTTGTACGTTTGGTTCACTGTGAAAACCTTAGGGCACAGTTTTTCATACACTTTTAAACTTTTTCGTTGGATTTTAAATACTGATAATAAGACGTCGGGAATTTCAGGTCTTAGACACGCGGACCGCGGTGGTATCCTTGCCGGCCCGGCATTAGATAGCTAGAGCTCTAAATGATACATTTTTGGTCATTCATCCTTTACAGACCATTGCGAAAGTTGTATAGCTGCTATAGTCGCAAGCCGAGCGGGCGACCCACTGCGCAAGCGCTTATAAAAAATAACTTCAATTATTATTGTGTTTTAATATTTTGGTTGGTAAATATTAATCAAGAAAATATACTAGAAAAAAGCAATTTGTCTCATGTCCCGTCTTCAGGGACATGAGGCAAATTGATTTTTTTCTTGTTTAATATTTATCACATAAAAATAACATTGTAAATGCAAAATTAAAAAGTTATAGTTTGGTTGGCTTGAGGCCCGCCGAACCAAGAAGGTATACTTGGCTCTTGACTTCAAAAGGTTGAAGAACCTTACAGCCTTATTAATAAACGTGGAGTAAGTTACACCTAGGAGTAAATATGCTGCTGTCTCTATGTATTTATTTATTTATTGTTTAGAAATAAATCTTCCTCTATCTTCCTTTTAGCGAATAAAAATGACAGCATCAGATTTACTCCTAGAGGTAACTTACTCCACGTTTATTAATAAGGCTGTTAGGGTGTGGTTTGGCAATGTCCGCAAAATGTATATGCCATTCGTTTGCCAGGTGGTGGGTCTGACGGGGAAGAAGTCAGCAGTGTGCCTCCAACACGCGCTCCGTCTAATCCGAGCGGGGAGGGACGCGCGTGTGGCAGCCCTAGTGGCGGACTGCGCCCAACACGAGCTGGAGGCAGCCCTGCGTGCCGTCGACCACAGGCTGATGCAGTACGTATAAGGGTGCCCACCCTGTGTGCTTATTTTACAGAACACTGATATAACATTACAGGATGCGAGACAATGTGTTAATATTCTTGAAGAGCTTAGTTGGTGTCAGTATAAGAAGTATTTATTATTGTTATTGTAATTGTTTTTGACTATCTATGGTTCTGTATTATTCTTATTTAAATACAGGACATGGTGAAAATGATAGATAACAAAATTGAAGTTCAAACCTTTCTTAATTATATGACCACCACTATAGGTACTACTCGTACTTACACCACATTAACCAGTGATATAGATAGCAGGCTGATATCTAACAACAAAAACACCTAGCAACCAGTTTCTTCGCTGTCACTACTGTCAAAATGTGACATACTGTATGACATCCAAAATGGCGACGAAACTGAAACTCAACCGCGTTTTCGTTAGATAATCAGCCCTCAGATATAACGTTTTTAACAGGTCTGGGTCCAGAACGAGAACGACAAGCGGCAGCGACGATCACTGACGAAGAGCTATAGTAGGATCACGTGATCCAAACGTAAGGCGCGAAAACAAACTGCCAAAATTAATAGTGGTCCCCCTGGTCAAAAGTACCCGCAGTGCGAAACGAAGCCATAACGTGAACTCAAAAAGAATCTAATTAGGTATGGTACGGATACGGATTTATCAAAATTTTCAAATTTCTCCGATCCACTTTGAACTTTAAGACGTAAGCCGTTGAGTTGGGAATTGTCTGTAGAAAGGTAATGTACAAAAATGTATAAAGTCTGGGTCACGTCTGTGTACAGTACACCAAGAGGTAGTTAAAAACACGATAACAGTTTCTAATTATTTAATTTCTTTAAAATCGCTTGGTTTTCTGGAAGGAACAATAAAAATAATGCAAAATCACGTCACAAATACATCATAGCGGATGTAATTTTGTCACTGTCACAGAGTAGAACTCAATGTCAGTGACACTCACAGTTGTTTTTTAACGTCGAGTTGTCATACTTGACGGATTATTTCGAGTAAAAAAATAGATTTGTTTTTATTAATAACCACATAACTGTGCATTGTATAAAATTTGTTGTATTTTCCTCAGAATCAGTAAATTTTTCTCTATCTTTGGGGGTGGTGTACATAGACGTGGCCCAAAATGGATTGCAGTTGCATTGGTCGTAGTTGCAGTTGGCCTGTACAGGAGAAATGAATTCCGGTCAAAATTCAAAAGATGTATGTTATTATTAGTTTAATTACAAGAAACTTAAGTTAAATAAGGCCTTTTGACATTAACTTTAGAGCAAATTTTAGAGATTTGATAATGATAAGTGAAATAAATGAAATTCGTTTATTTCCGTTTGCTGGTCACTGCCAAAACTGGAACAGAGAAATGTCAGATTGTTATGCGTAAATAAATAGTAACATTATTAACTAGTCGTAATTTACGTTATATTAAACTACCCGTAATATCGTGTAACTACCTTGTCAGCACTTCTTGAATTAACCTGTCTGTGTACAGAAGTCGTTTATTAATGAAATGTGTTATTGTGCATGACGGCATATTGACTGTATTTAACTCTGGAGAGAAAAAAAACAACGGGTTGCACTCCGGCAATTCCTGGCAGAAGGTGAAAACCGCTTAAACGAAACAGCAGGCATATATTTTCGCTGCCCGGTAGAAAGAGAGGGAGATATTACTTCCTCTCCTACGCCGCACCGGCGGCGGTCTACTCTCCCTCCGTCACACGAATTTACGATCAGGATCCAGAAGCGACTTTAACATTTTTTACCCATCCCAAAAATTTAATACTTTGATGTGCACTACGCCGCTAAAGAAGTTTTTACTTCAAATACAGAAAGTCTGCCGAGTGTGTAGAATATTATAAACGAGTACAGTCGGGGAACTTCCCGGTTGACCAGTAGAGTTTTTTAAGGGAGTTTTATTTAAAAAAAGTTATTGATATATAGAAGCCGTTTATATCACAACTAATAGAATATTGAAAGGACAACAAATAGAACATTTGTATACTATATTATTTGTTTAACTTTAGAACTTTACGAGAAAACGTTTCGTAAAAAATCTGGGTATGGATATGGGCTTCATTTGACAGTTGAAGCTCATAAATTTACCATATATGGTCAATTAACTGTCAAATGAAGCCCATGTCCATATTTTTTACGCGATAGCCCTGGTCAACCAGGAAGTTCCGCGATTGTACCTAGTACTGAATTATGGCAGTAGCGGTTTATTGGATCGCACCTAAACTTTTGAAGTATGGCCCTTACTTAGTATTATTGCATAGTATATAATTTAATTTTAAGTTGTAAAAAGACATTAAGCCATTTACTTTGTGATTAAAAACTAGTCTTTAAGTTACTTTATTCTTAAGAAGATACTTTTAAATCGATAACTTTCTAAAGATACTAGAATGTCGTCTGAAAAAAAATGTGCGGTATGACACCGTTATGTCAAAAAGAAACATGAATGTATGTAAAGTAATCTTAACAATCCGTAACGTAACCACCGAATCAGTCCCAGTTTTTTTATGTAGTAATGAGCACATCAGACCGCACGTGATCTCTATTGCTTACAGAATAAGGTTGACTTTCGTTATAATGTTTAAGTTAAGAAACAGTTATTTCATGCTTATGGCTCATTGAATTTCAATTTTATGCCTTGAGTGAAAAAATATCATGTCTGCGTACTAACTAATTAATGGGTACTAAAGAAAAGCTATTAGTTTCCTGTTTTTGGGTCAGTGTAGTAAGTGTCTTAGATTGTAGACTGACTTACAGAGTGACTAAGAGATCTAAAGTAATTATTAGGTTAAGGAAATCATGTTGAAAGACTGACAACATTGTACTTCTTGTTTTAAACAGAAGTTATCTGAAAATGACGATGAACTATTTTTTACGAGTTTTGGTGGTTTTTTATTCAAAATTATGAGTTTTTGTAAAACACAAGTAGGTTAAGTAATAAATTTGTTGATCTTACTTGCGTCTTTTTTTGGAAATTCTTACACTACAAAATCCAACATTGAATAGACCTGACTCAAGGGAGGTGTTGTCACGTGCAATGACATGAAACACTAAGCAACCTTGTCATATTACAATATTGAATGACATTTGTGAACAGAGAGAGCTTTATTTCCGTGTGTGTTAATGCGATAAGGTTGTAAAGTGTATATATCGTAGGATGATTTAATAAATAGAACTTTCGCAAAAATCCTAGGGATATTGCACGGATAATTAGACAATGGTGGTGATATTTCTCAATCTTACTGAAAAAAGATAGGGATTTTGCAAAGAGACGGGTTGCTTTAGTAACATTGGATATTCTTAACTCTGATTGGCTTACTTTTTACTTTCTTGGTGACTCTTATTTTGATTGGTTCACAGAAAGTTTACTACACGTAAGAGAATCGATTGACATTTGAAAAGTCAAGTCGTCAACCAATCAGAGATGATATTGTTTTGGATGGTCCGATCAGCCAATCAGTGTTCTTAAACCAGCGATTCTTTTCGCAATCTTACTAAGGCAGCCTGTTTTTTTCGCAAAAACCCTCTTTTTTTCAGTAGGATTGATTTTCGCAAAAATCGATTTATCTAATTATCCTGCGACATATACTTAACGTAACTGTACTTCCCTTTACACATAATATAACGTTGAAGTCGTGCCTCAACAATGCGGTTTTTTTGCAACTATTTCATATGTATGAAACGGTAGGCAAATTAAAAAACAACAACACATTTTCAAGCTGTTTTATTTGAGACTTAATATTGATACAGTTTGGCTTCTATAGGTATGCGGATGATCCATTCAAGGCATTTTGTGTTAGTACATATATCACTACTCTCTACGATCTATGATCTATTAGACGCCGACATCTTTATCTAATTTTGTTATACAATAATTTATTATTATCATTACATTTATATGTTTACTTTGATAGACATTTCCTTAGTAGTTACAGCGATATATTTGTTATAAAGTTAAGATAGTATCATTTATAAAATATTGTTCAAGTTTTAATAAAAAAAAAATCAATTAAAATAATCAAGCTGTAATTGTTTCAATGCACACTAGACATCTTTTATAAATATTTATTAATTTGGAGTAGATCTCTATAGGTTTAACAAACAACTTTAAATAATATTAATTAAGTATCGGTAAATATATTTAATTCATAAGTTCTTTTAATATTGTCATTCATTGTCGCTTTAAATCATTACGATGAAGGGGCCTATATAACTACGAATGTTAACTAAAGAGAAATAAATGTTTAGATTAAGTTTTATCGCTCTTACTTAAAAAAACATATGAATTTTTTAGACTATTCAGCGGTAAAGTATTTCCAAAGAATAAAACGATCGATTTTATATTAAAAAGGCTCTATAGCAATACTTTTTACATAAGAAAATTAGCACTGTTTTGTTTGGTGACATTGCGAATCATATTCACGACATTCCACCAACATTTAAATTATTTAATATTTCCAATGCAAAACCTCCATGTTTCTTTTAGGTACATTCTGAAATGTTTCAAAGCAAATAAGTCACAGCCACACTTAATTCATCCCTGTTAACATTATACCAAGTCATAAAAACGAAGAAACGAACATACTACAGCCCTTCGTGTGTAATATTGTTGAATTTAAATAATTATTTGTGAATAGTCAGACGTGTAAATATTTATCTATATAAGTTATTCGAATACATATAATATTTGTCTTCAAGCATCATCGATATATTAATTTATCTACAAGAGACATATAAATTTACTTTATTTTAATAAATCCAAACATCTACTAAATTATTGGTCATCTATCACACATAATTGATACGTACGTCAAATACTTAGTTTCTTTATACATTGAAGATATATTTGTTTACTTCATTGATAGGTACGACATGTTTGTCTTACGCTAATGTTTTAGGTTTAAATAGAAACGACAAACCGTTTCCGACGAATAAGATCAATTTGAAAACGAATAATGTAGAAGGTTGATTTTTTGTTTTAAATGCAAAGTTAGTTAAGTATATTGCTGATATGCAGTTTTAATCGATAGTTTATTTTAGTAAATTCTTAAAGTTAGGTGCGTGTATAACGTATACTTACACAAAGAGACACGCGGTCAGTCCGTGAGATATCCGATACAAATTACGTGTCTATCCCTTTTGCCGTGTTGTTTGCGTAAAAATCTATAAAAACAATTAGAAAAGTGTGAAAATTTGAAAATCCTTATCAGTCTTATAACAAACTCAGTTCGACTAGTGATGCCAGCAGATCTCTTGGAACGTTCAAGACTTTTTTATAATTTTGAATAGTAAGGACGGTTGTCGATAAAGGGAATTTCAAAATCCTATTTATTTTTCAAATTTCAAGAAAACGTTCTTACGAGGAGACTTGTTGAGTCACGCTTATACACAAATACATAAAGTAAGTACTTATATTATTAAGTAATTATCACTATTTGCTAAGATAAGAAGGGACAAAACAGCTTATTAAAAATAATATAAACTTAATGTCATATCGCGCTTTCTTTTTAATTTTTATTCAGTAGAGTGATTTGAAAGGTTGTCAATGTCACTTTGTGAAAACAATGCTGAATCAAAATGTAGCTTTAGTGATAAATTATGAAATTGTGTGCGTGAATGGAATCAATACTTACTGAACTGGAACTGGAAATGAGCATATCATTACGAATAACAGTTTAAATTAGGATTATTTTTACATATTGACTTTGCACCTGTCAAATTACTCTACTGAATTAAAAGTCTGACTTTAGTCCCCATTTTCTCTTTTCTCAATATTTACTAATGTTTGAAAAAGCAGTTTTTAATACTAAATTAATAAATGAACATTTAAAAACAATTTTAGCCAAGCCATTTTACTCCTCATTAAACCTATAAATATTAAAAATAAAAAACTCAGTTTATTCTTCTGATTTTCCCTTCGCGTGTTTTACCCTCCGAGGCCATAGGATTTTGTTTCGCGATTTCGCGACCACTGAAGAAAAAGCCAGCACAGTCCAATATCGTGATAAGAAAAAAAATCAAATTACATAAAGAATCGTTAAAACTTCACAAAGCAAAGGACACGAGGGATTTTTTTTGTTTTTTTTAATATAAACTTTAAAACCGATATGCCAGGTACGTGCACTTGCACACAATGATTTTATGTTGGTATACCTCCAATGATTTCGGTCTTTAAGATTCCATAAAAGTAAAAACCCAACCACAGAGCAAGAAAGACTTGTTTTTACTCTGTGTTTAAAATTTTCTTTTTAAAGAAAATTCCCGCCAAAAAGGTTGTCAATATTTTTTTTTCTTTACGTGAAGTGTTCGGTTCAGTGCAGCCTTATGTCGCGCGCGTGGACTGGCGTGGTGTCTTCAGGGCTAGGGCTGTCATCGTGGTGCGGGCGTACGTGGACGACAGAGCGGCGCTGATCGCGATTGTAGTCGTCGCGCATCACCAGCCCTCCTACCCCATACCCAGGACCCATTACTCCGGAACCCGAGAGACGCATCTTTTCAGGGTCCTCGTCGAGTTTGACGGATGAGAAGACTGTGCTGAGATTGAGTTGCGGTATATCGTAGAACACGGTTAGCGTCA
The DNA here is from genome assembly GCA_910589605.1 of Chrysoteuchia culmella. Lineage (NCBI taxonomy): Eukaryota > Metazoa > Arthropoda > Insecta > Lepidoptera > Crambidae > Chrysoteuchia > Chrysoteuchia culmella. The sequence continues at coordinate 20,107,242 of OU342653.1, forward strand.
ACATTAGGAATGTCAGCCCGATGATTAGATAGACTGGAAGAAAAAGAAAAAATATTTATTAGTTTCGATTGATTCTTTTCTTTAATGATCCTTAATCATGTCGTGGCGTGGCATGCATCTGTTTTTTTACATCTATTTCACAAAGAAGTTACTAGCGAAAATGGTTTATCATGAAAATGCGACACTTTTTCCAAGTTTATTTTTCAATAAATTGTTTACTACGGAAAAAGGACTAAAAAGTAAAATACACATTTTGGAATAAATTAAGAATCGATTCCAAATGTAATGTAATATCTGTTAGGTAAGTCTTTTAACATTGACGTTGATTTTACCGATATCTCAACACTACTCACAAGTGGTAGCCACTTTGTAGCCACTTTGTTGATTTTACTTTGTAGCCACTTTGTTGATTTTACTTTGTAGCCACTTTGTTGATTTTACTTTGTAGCCACTTTGTTGATTTTACCGATATCTCAACACTACTCACAAGTGGTAGCCACTTTGTAGAGCGGTCGGTAGGGCTGGCCGGGCGCGTCGCCGGGGATGTAGTCGCCCAGCCCGATGGTGGTCAGCGAGATGAAGCAGTAGTACAGCGAATCCAGGAAGTCCCACTCCGGCTCGATCGCCGCGAACACACTCGCAGGGACCACCAGGAAGAACACCACCAGAATCATCACTGGAATTGAAAACGTAATTTTGTTATCTTCATAGCACAAATAAACTACATAGAAACATCGTAATCCACTTATAAACAGATGAACGCTACTATTTTATAACAAACTCGAATACATATCAGAAATAAGGGATTTCGCTCTTCTCATGACAATGTCATAGGCAAGTTTCTCCAGTTACCCCCACTCAAAAAGTGTATGTTGTGGTTCTATTGTTCGCACCTTTTTTAAGTAACTTGCATAGATAAATTGTTAAAAAGTTAGCGGATTCTTTAAGACAATTCCAACCATTTACAAGATAGACATGTTTCCATTTCATTAGTTCATTTGCCGATACATAAATACTAAACAGCCTATATAAGACATTCGGAAAGCCCCCAGCAAGTTAGCAAAATAAATAAATAAAAAAGTGCGTTTAAAAGACTGGTTCGTAAACACTATCTTAAATCCCTTCATTTCTGACATTTAAGTAGTCCCCTATATTTCATACTTATTGTACTTATATACTACAATAAGTATTCATATATGTATAAGTATATATATATTTGTATGTAAGTGTACTATAATTTTATGTGTTGCATGTATTAGTTTTGACTATTATATTATAGCTTTATTGCCGACTCAGGAACTCTCATTTCCTTACTGGTTGACTGTTAGAGAATGCCTCCAAAAAATTAATTGCTTTTGTACTAGAACTCCAGAAGGCTTACTTAAGTCTCCAGCTTACCTATAATCATGAGATGCACCAGTCGTATAGTGAACGGTCGGTAGAGATGTCCTAGAGAGGCATTCAGAGCCCTCAGCATCGCTGTCGCCGGAAGCAGAAGCCGTTCTACCAGAGCAGAGAGCAGCACCAGCGTCAGAGGAATTCCGAGGAGGGCGTACACCATGCAGAACAGCTTGCCGGGCTTCGATAGCGGGGTCACGTGGCCGTAGCCTAGGTTAAAACATAGTAAGTTGCAGATCGGTACGAGTACTTAAGTCAAAGTCAAAGTCAAAGATTTTTATTCCAATAGACTTATAGATAAGTGCTTTCGAATCGTCCAATTTTTTTTTCCTACCAGGTACAGTTTTACTACAGTACTTAGGTACAGTTACCTACACCATCTTATTCATGCGTCATGCTCGTAAACGGGTGCCGCCAGCGGAAATGGGTCTACTTAAATATTTTTATCTAAAGAAATATACAATAACCATAAAATGTAATATTAATTATTATAATTAGTATTTTCTTTTTGTGATGGAAATTGACCTTACTGATATGTAAAGGTCACTTTTCAATTTGACGACTCTGTATGAAATAAAACAGAGAAAAAAACAGCCCTTGACGGTTCTTCTCGTTACAAGGTCTCCCGCCGCGCCGTAGGGTTCGTGAACCGATGGCGTACTTGTTTTAAGAGATATGAGTAAAGTTTATAATAAAATCCCTGCTGACATAAAAGATAAATACTAACCCATTAAAAAAAGTATTATAATATAATTGGCTCTGTGAAAATAAATTTTATACCTACTGTTAACGAATTTTTGACTAAAAAGTTTGTGCAAACTTTGACTTTGACTATTAGGTGTACACGCCCACACGGAACGGTACCTAAGGAACCAAGGTTAGGAATAGACCCAGGAATAGAAAAAGTTGGATTGCACCATCTCTCTCACTTGGTGCAATTCAGCCTTACTATCGTTAGCGAGATCGCGGCTCTAATAAGCATTGCTATAACAACTGTTAGGGGGGAAAACTATTATTTTATGAGAGTTTAGTTGTTAAGAAAAGCTTTTTACTTGTTACTTTTCAACGTAGGTAATAAGTACTTAGCTCTCAAATTGTAATGAAGAAGAAAGAAAGAAGAGAAGAAATTGGGTAAAAATGAGTTGTAGACACTTAGGACTAGTGGCCACAACGGATCGTCTACCCTTATAGCTATTAATACGCTTTAGTCTTACCAATGGTAGTGACGACGGTGGACGAGAAGAACAGCGACTGGCCGAAGCTCCAATTGGGGCCACCGCTGACGTTCCTAGATGCCGTCACACCGCGGTTGCTGGCCCGGATCACCTCGTCCAGTAGCGTCTCCAGGTCCTCATCTAAAACAAGGACATTTAAATACAGTCATTTGGTCTATCAAAATATTTACATAACGGTGTATTATCGCCACTGGTCCAAATTATAAATATGAAGTGCCACGCGCCCATATCGGGTTTGAGTGCTTGCACGCGACTTTCAATCTAAATTATCACAGAGAGAGCGTATTTTACCGCGGTACTTATTTGACGTTTTTCTTGACGTATATTCTTTATGTGACGTTAGAGCAGCGCAGCAACGCGGTAAAATACACTATCTGTGGTAATTAAGACCGAAAATCATGTGTAGGCGCTCAAACCCAATATGGGCACGTGGCACTCCTTACTTGTAATGTCAACCCATTTCGTGTCGGCTGGCAACTAGAGAGATAATGAACGTGGTAACAAAGGAAATAACATGAAACGTTACTGTACCTAAACCTGCCCGCGTTAATTATAAGCCTTGTCGCACTAACGATAAGGTATTTAATGAACGTGACAAAAAAGGAACTACCACCGCCATCTTGTGTTTACGTCAATTTTGACAGTAACATCGCCACCCTCCACGTTCATTATATTATGCCTTGTCGGACTGTAAGCTACTTGTACATTACTATATAATTTGTGCTGTAAGCTGGTGATCCCGGCTGCATTTTGCAGTCGTTTCTATCCACCAAACCGCATTGGGTTCGTGAGGTCATTACTATGCTCCTGATCTAGCCATTAGCCTTATACTCCAGCAGAGGAACCATTACAACGGCTGATGATAATGACCATGCCATGACCAATAGATACTGAAAAGTTGGGAAACCCAATCTAAGATAATCAAAATCTGAAATTTTGTTGTTTTTTTTTCAATGAAAAGATGGTGCAAAAAAAGTTAAAAAAAAAAAAAACAATTAGGTACTTAGCACATCGTATTCTTAAGGACTGAAGCTAGGAGCCAGAGGAGGATTAACATTCAAGACTATTATCGTACATTTGAGCCAATAATTATTATAATAGATTCTTTTAAACCACCAGAATATGTCTAGATGTACACTATTATTCTTACGAATCCATATTGATGAGGACAAAGAGTTATATCGATAGGCTAGGCTCGGGTTCCAAACTGTTAAGGATTTCAAGAAAAAAGTTCGAATAAAATTTTCTGCTTCTATTAACTGTATTGTTTGTGACTGAGTGCCAGTAGAAAAACCTTTTTAACGAGAAACCCTAACTTTTTGATGCGGGGCTAAGTTACATCAAATATTTACCATCCTATTCCACATACGCTCAGACATTCTGCCTCGAAAAACAAACGGCTTTATTAAAAGTTACCCTGACGGGTACATGTAATTTCACAACAAAGTGCTAAAGCGCTACGCTTTATTTTATTACAAAGCTTAAGTTGTCAGCTCTAGCGCTGTTACCGCTAATTAGCTTTGATGGTGTTGCCTGTAAGAAATGCGCAATCTCCTGAATAGTCGTTATAAACAAAGTACATAAACATATCCTAATTAAATTGTTTATTAAGAGAAGCGAGATGTTTTAAAAGTTCTGTACTTTCCTTGCTTTCTCCTACTCAAAGATAATACAGAATTTTCTTTTCTAAGAATCATTGGTATTTTTTATAATTATTCAACAACAAGGATAAGTTACAAGGAAATAATGTTTATTTTTTGATTGTCTAGAACTCCATAAATTCCCAGGAGCCAATTAGATTAGAGGTTCTTCACTCAGAAGATACACACTCCAATCAATTACATAAATCGGTAATAATTCCCTTTTCTCCGGCAACAAGACCGCACATAGGTTATCGTTTCGGCACTAAATCATTGGTGTGATTGCACACGAGTGTAAACATATTAATTTGTTATCTGGGCGTGTGGGAGCGAAGGCAGGGGGTATGTGCGCCGATGACCTGCCGCACCGGGTCAACTGGCTGTGACGTCAGAGCTTGTGACGTCACACGATGGCGCGTACGAGTGCACTGCACACTGATGATAGACTTCGACGGCTGTAACTACCCGGAAAATCAGGTAACTTTGGAATGTGCATTGCATCTTTGGTACTTGCATCACTATCACAGCCACAAATTGTTTCAATATTGTTTTAGATCTATTATGAAATTACAAAAAAGTAAAAGTAGATATTGGCACAATAAACGAAAAAAGATTTAGCTTTTAGTCAGCTAAATCTTTTTCCGATGGAGAACAAAAAAGTAAGAAATTGGCCTAAGTATGTTGAAATGTAATATGTAATATAAATGTATGTAATATAAAAATAAATAAAATAATGTTTATTATAGCAAATCTTTAGTGTTCTCTTTCGTCAAGATGTTATTAACCACGTTAACTTTATTACCGATTGTGTTCGTGCAGGTCCTTTAGCTAGGTAGGTACTTAGGTATAGAAAAAGTTGCAAATTCCAAATGTGGGATTGTAACAAAAGAGAATTCGGTGCGAAAGTTTTCGGGAAAGGCAGAGTTTCCATGGCATACCCCGGCAGTTTCGCCTGCAGCCAGAGGTCGATGCATTTTACGCCCGATCTGTGCTAACGCTCCCGAGATAGGTCACGCCCAGGGATACTGTCACGAGCGGCAGCGTGCTTCAGATTTACGAGATCTTTTTATGAAAGGAAGTTTTTTTTTATGACAAACGTGGAAACGCTGTGCCTTCATCATACAAGTTAAGTGATGACTAAGACTAGGCGAAAGCGCACCTCTCCCGGAATCCTCAAACTGAGGAACTGGCTGTCTTTTCTCTAACTGCCTGAAAACATTGTTGTTATGGCGTTAGACTGTGATAAGATGGACTTTCGGGAAATGTCGAGCTGCCATGGCATACCGGCAATGTTGCCTGCACCCAGAAGTCGATGCATTTTACGCCCGATCTGTGCTAACGCTCTCCCGAGATAGGCCACGCCCGGCCCGGGGGTTTGAGATTTACGAGTAGGTACTTTACGCACGGAATATCAAGATTTGAAACAATTTTGTCGCTTTACTTCATATGTGTTTCTATCTAGCTCTAGCGTGGTCAGTCGAGCTAGAGTTATTAACTAGGTACCTAGTTGCTTCATACACAAAACATTTTTGCGGCATGAAACCAAGAACGACCCAGCCGTACGTATTCGGAATATAGGAGTATTGTACAACGGACCTTGACCTATGGGATGTCAGTGCTAACTACAGTTAACACTTTTCAATTTCATGAAATCAGTGTCTCAACTCTCAACTCATTTCTGTTTCAAAACGCCTCGGTCTCTCCTTACCTACGTGTACGTATTTCGAACACGTAAATTCACAAGTTTTGTAGGCAAAATTAGAAAGACGAGAGACTAGCATGTACGGAGAAAGCCGCCGTCGCTTTTGCAGTCACTGTACCGGCACATCTAAGTATTTAGGGCGCCCGTCGACACAAACACGTGACCACGCTCACAATCTATCCCTATTTCTTTATGAGCTCCCATTATCTTGTTAGTTGGTGATAACGGTTAGTCAATATTGACCTAGGTACTCTGTAGTAAGGGACAGAGAGTGTGTCTAAACTAGTAGTAAACTTAAATATTATTTATATATAAAAACTTCTGTTATATCAACTTCGATTAGATATTGAAATCATATTAAAACGCCTCTATAAAATTTAAGAATAAAAAAAAGTTGGTAAATCGTGAAATAACTACTTTTATGAATAAAATGGGGCAAAGAAGGCAGCCATTTCTCGAGTCCATTTTTATATAATGTAATGTTGTTTCCAATAATTCTTGATTACTTGTGTAAATCTACCACATCTTTCGTTTCTCTAAAATCTAAAACATAAAACCACATTATCGTATCTACTTATTTGATTTTTTAAAGATAACAGCAGCTGTAGTTGTGGTTATTTGTACCTCTCTGAATAGAATTATTCTTTTTTCTCATGTTTTCCATTTCCGCTCCTCCCATGAATGTGTCCTCTACCCAGTGATGTTCGCTGAGGTCAGAGCTAGCAGCCGCAGGGCGCGTGCCGTGTCGACAGTATTAAAGTTTGATGTAATATAAGTTTTATATTAGACGTATGTTTTTGCCATTAAATTTTCATCGATTCCGTGAAGTTCATGAAACAAACAATGAATTAGTAAACGAAAAACATAAGTCACCTCACAGCTATGTAATAATTATGTATACCAATAGAAAAGTTACAGATTGCCGAAATATAAATGAAGATAAAATGATTCATTTTGGGTTTTTAATCATGGTAACATGTTTATCCAAGATTCAGGGTATCTCTAACCGTTACTAACAAGTACCAACAAGTTTTATTGTGAAAATAATGTACCTAATATTCATCCCAATAAATAAATAAAAAATACAAAACTAACCCCAAAAGATTGCAAATAAGAGGTCGATTACTATGCTGAAACAAAAAAAAATGTGAACGTAGTTAAAATAGAAACTAAAATTTATAACTTTATGACTAATAAGAACACTTTAATAATTATTATTAGCCAATCAGCCCCCTTACTTTGGACAGAATCGAGTTCACATTAGGATCGAATCAACGTTAAAAATCTGTTATGGTTTCCATAGTAGGTACCGTTTCGGCATTTTTTCGATCATGATGTGAATTTCGAGAGTAACTACCGAATCAAAAACTACCTATATACGTATGTAATCAATAAAAAAGAATAATGTGAGAAACGTACGGAGTTGTATGGCGTCAAACGTGACAGCCTCAACACGGGCGTTTCACATTGTATACTTTTCCTGCTTTTTCTAGAACCAAAGCCATAAAGGACATAGGGCTCTCAAATGAACAGGTTTTTTTTATCATTATGTATTTAAAAGGTAATACTATACTATAGATACCTACTCTATTGAGGAAACTTCGTCAAAGAGTGAAAAATGTGAAGTGAACTAGATTTGTGCTTAAGAACCGCAGCCTTATCATTCAATGTTAGAACTTGTATATATTGACAGCAAACAGAAAAATTTCGATAGCGCGATTCATGTTTCCGTATTCGCACTATTCGCTGATTCTTCATTTCTTGCTTATGTAGCGACGTGAGTGCGCTGTTTTGAATATCCACAGCTAATAAAAATGTTTTATTTTATGAATTTTGTATTTTTTTATTTTCAATGCTATCTTTATTTATTTTTTATTTTTTAAAGTTCGTAATTGCATGCCGTGGCTGTCTATAATTAGAAACTGTACTTAGACTAAGATTCTATATTTAATTTATTACATATTGTTAGTACATGTTTTTGTTGACTGCCCTATAAACAAATAAAAAAATAAACTTAGTAGAAAAATATCAATAAAATCGACTTGTCTCACAAGTACTTCTCAGAAGGGACTCGAACCCGCGATCATTGGGTACCCGACTCTGCTCTTTTATATCTATAAAATTATCATCATTTATTATTGAAAATGCTAAAAACTTAAAATTAATAAATTAAATGGCCAAGGAGCCATTATGATAAATTTTGAGACAGAGATGATAACTTTGAACAAGGACATGGCCTACTTTTTGTCGCCTGAAATGATTCTATCTACGTGATGAAAATCAAAAGTCGCGGGCGGATCACTTCTTTTTACCGACTTCAACAAAAAGGAGGGAGGTACTCAATTCAACGCGTTTTTTTTTTTTTTTGTCTTATGTGTGTGTTGGTGATCCGATTTTAATAGTTGTTTTTTGTTCGATCGGGTACACTGTCAATTTGCCCCATATAAGTCTCATTGAGATCCGATGATAATCTTCGGAGATATGGGGCCTAATGTCATGGAAGTCATGAAACAATTATATCATCCAGGTAATTGTTAGATTCTTGTTCGAGCTGAAGTTTCACGCAATAACTACTGAGCGGATTTTGATGAAACTTTTTATAATTCTTTTTTTATCTGAAAGAAAATGGTTTATGTGTGGTCTCATATAATTTTTACAGAGATTTGGCCAGTAGTTTTTTCAGTATCCTGAAAAATATCATACACGTTTTGGCAAGTAGTCGTTTACCTAGATGATATCATGGTTGTGTATGGGCTGATTTTTAGTGTAAGCAACATTTTATAAAAAAAAATCAAACCGACTTCAAAAAGTAAAAAATAAAACTTTTGGATTCGGTGCTAGCTAGCTAAGGCAAAAAAAATATATAGTTAATAGAAGTGCAATGTAGAATGCCTTGGCTGGCACCGACTCCAAAAGTATTTTTTTTTACTTTTTGTAGTCGGTTTGATTTTTTTTTATAAAATGTTTTTATTAAAAATCAAATCCTTTTTACAAATAAAAATAAATACATTTTGACTAGATACTTACAACATTATGTTATTATAACGTAGTATAATACAAAAATAGTTGAAAGGAATATAGGGTTTTTGGGTTTCACATTGTGTTTGCCCACAATACCTTGAAAAGGGACGATATTTATTAGATTTCACAGAGAGACTGTTTGAATGGGAATTTTCACACAATACTATCCACAGCTAAACAAATAGGATTGCTTTTCCAAGGTAAACAGAAATATGGCCGATTACGATTGCTACATCAGTAAATATCATGATCATAACACAAAGCGCTACTTAACATTCATTATATTGCGCACAGCAAAGGAGTGGAACTCCCTCCCTGCGTCTGTATTTCCGAGTACTTATCCATCTTCAAAGCAAGGGTGAATAGGCACCTCTGTCTGGGCTAGCTCCGCCCGCGGTTTCACCCGCGTGGTTCCCGTTCCCGTAGGAGTATCGGGATAAAAAGTATCCTATGTTTTAATCCAAGCTATCTACTATACTTGTGGCAAATTTCATCCAAATCCGTTCAGTAGTTTTAGCGTGAAAGAGTAACACAAACAAACTGGTATACGTGATAAATATTAAACAAGAAAATAGCATTGTAAAAGGCAAAACTAAAAATTTATAAACTGGTATACTTTTGCATTTACAATATTATTAGGTTGGTTACTGTTTAAGACCTAGGAATACCTAACAAAACTGCACTGGAACTTTGGGTACTAGTACTAAATAAAAATCCGGTACTACACTTGAAATGGCAAAAAACTCATATACAAAATTTTCCCTATATATAAGAATACGAAACCGCGATTCAAAATCGATCAGCGACATCTATTAACGGACTTAAGAACTAAAATATTACTACTTTGAGATAAACTCTGTACCTACATATTCATCATAAACCTGTGTCGCTTGGAGATAAACTTGGTACGGTACATAGCTACACGCACGTTAAATACATAAATCGTCTCATTTCCATTATTAGGTATCTTCGACGTTCAACCAATAAAACATTAATGGACCCAATCGGTTGTTATCTACCCGCAAATTAAGCATGATTATTATTAATTACTTAGGTTGTAGTCAAGAACTTGCTTATTAACGATAAGTACACACATAAAAAAAGTCTGCGTACCTACAATAATACTACAATGGCGATCACTTAATGATTTTCATACAAAATACTTTTTTTTAATGAACGACGGTGAGGCTCTTAGCCTTCATCATAAGGCTGAAGATGGAAGCGAGCCTCTCCCGGAATCCTCAGTCACTGAGAAATGGCTATCTTATCTCTAACTGCCGAAACACAACAAAACAATAAAACATTGTTGTTATGGCGTCAGACTTAGATAAGATGGTGGTAGCTAGCCAGATGAACTTTAAAAAAGTCCTACCACCAACCAAACCGATTACAATAGGTACACGCTGGGAGCGGGGGGTACACGCTGGGAATCGAATCCAGGACCCCTGGGTCTGTTACCGGGGGTTGTACCTCTAGAGCACAGGGGCGCTAGGCGGTTAAAACAACAACAAAACAACAAACAGAGGTTACCTGTTTTCGTAGAGGGATTATTATAGTAAATCTTGACTGACAATTTGGTACCTTTCAAAAGCTAGAAAGTTCAACATTTCGACGGTGTTTTTTATTTTTTGTGAAACGATTGTTTTTACTTTTTGTGCAGTCTTGAACAGAAGTTGCAAATTTTGGTCATTATTTTATGAAATTTTAAAGTCAAGTTACTAACTAGTTTATAAACTCGCATAGTTAAAACAAAACAATTCACAAAATTAATTAAATACCAGTCAAAATGTTAAAAATTCTGGCTTTTGATATCAAATTTAAAAAATATCGTTCAGGATTTACTATAATAATCCCTCTACGAAAACAGGGATTTTGTATAAAAATCATTACGTGATCACAAACATTGTTTATGTGTGTACAAGAAAATTTTTGTTTTTTCAAATAGGTCGCTGGGAACTTATGTATCTACCCTACCATACCTATGACTTGATTTTTGTATGCCCTCTTCGTACTAGTTGATTGTAAAAAGTTTGAAGTCTATTGAATAAAATTAAATTAAAAGTAGGTATTGTAAAATTAATCAAATTAGAAAGATTAGACTTAGCACTAGACTCGATTAGATTAGAAGCATTAGACTCGATATCCGACTAAAATAAACTCATTTGCAAAAAAAACGGGCACCTAAGCAATTAACCATTTCAAATGTTAATATTGCTTTGTTTGATAATTATAGGTAGTTTTATCCTCACAATTTGGTAAATTAATAAAAAAATAATCGTTTTTATCAGTATTTCATAAAATTTAGATACAATTTATGGGAAATAATGCTAAACCTCGCTAGTAGTGTATGTTCGCTAGTAGTGCATATACTCATGAAGTAAAAATAAAAAAGTTTTTTTGTTTGTTTTTCTTTAATAAAGTAAAAGCAGATAAATGTTTAGTATCGAGTGTGACCCCCTCTAGCTAAAATCACAGCTTGAATTCGTCTGGGCATGCTAGCGAGTATATCCCGGATACTTACTTGCGGAATACGTTCCCACTCCGCAGTAATCACATTCTTCAGCTCTCTGATGGTCTGCGGAGCCGGGTGTACTGATCTCACACGCCGTTTCAGAACGTCCCGGACATGCTCTATGGGATTGAGGTCGGGACTTCGAGCTGGCCAATCCAAACGACGAATGCCGACCTCTTGCACATACGCATTAACATCGCGGGATCGGTGGGCGCGAGCATTGTCGTCCATAAAAATCGAGTCTTCACCTAGAGCGGCCAATGCGGGTTGTGCATGAGGAATTAGAACTTCCGTTATGTATCGATGCCCAGTCAGTGAGCCGTTTTCAATGAAGACTAACTCTGTACGATCCATTGAATTTATTTCTGCCCAAAACATAACAGAGCCCCCACCATAAGGTGTGATTTCTTCGAAACATGCCTCTGAAAAGCGTTCTCCTTGTCTTCTTAGCACTCGCCGACGTCGATCTTCAGCGAACAGAGATATCCTGGCTTCATCAGAGAACAAAACCCTATTCCAATCTTCTAGAGTCCATGATTCACAATTTCTAGCGAACCTAAGCCTGTGAACTCTGTGCTCACGGAGTAATTAGGGGCCGCGGGCCGGGCGGTGACTGCGTATATTGGCAGCGAGAAGCCTCCTCCTGACCGTCCATAGACTAATATGCACATTTCTTACTTCTTGGAGGTTGTTCTTAAGATCCACATACGAAGATTTGCGATTTCTCAATGCGCGACTCACAAGAAAACGATCATCCCGTGGTTGGGTACATGGTTTTCTTCCAGACCCAGGCCTTCTCTCGACGGAACCAGTCTCCTGATATCGCTGCCAGGTCCTTTGGACTGTCGAGCGACTAACATTTAGCCTCCTAGCCACGAAACATTGGCTGCAACCCTCTTCAAGCAGCGCGATAATTTTGGTAGCTTTTACCATTTTTGATACAGCCAAACAGCAATAAATAAAGCTTTGACAGTCAAGGATATGAAATTAATCGATAAAAATTGAATAAAAGTTATGAAAGTCGATGTTAACTTCTGGAACTTCGCGCCAAAAATGTAGGATAAAAAGGGATTTTCTGTAAAAATGAGCATCAAATGAAAATTTGAATTTAGAACGTACTTTTTTAAATACCACAGCATTTTTAAAACCGGCCAGTAACGTGTACAAACGATTGAAACCTTTTTGGTATTGTATCTTTTTAAAGATGAATGAAAATCAAAACCGCCCGTTTTTTTTGCAAATGAGTGTACTTCGTAGCTCGAACAAGTCTTAGAACATTCAATACAGTACAGTGTACAATCTGGGAACTTCCCGGTTGTACAGTAGAGTTTTTGGGAAACGTTTTCTCGGAAAGTACTAAGGTTATAGTCTATCAAATCTAAGAAGTACTTTTGACAGCTTTGACAGATTGAAAAATAAGGATGTGGTCAAATGTGGTTAGGATTTATACATTATGTCGTAGCCAAATCTTAAAATTTAACACATTATAACGTGGCGACATTATATTAAACAGTTCTATTCTATGAAATGGAAAATATCATGAAATATATATTTATGTGTTTTCATTGAAAGTTTGAGAGTATCATTAAATATAAAAATACGGCTGGAATAACAACGACTTGTTTTCAATTAGTTCGATTATTCGTATATTTTTACCGATTATTCGTATACAAATACAAGTGAATTCGAAGTATGATGTGACTTTGGAACGAAAGTACAGAAAAAATAAAGTTTTTAGTGTATATTGTTTATTTGGCTTTATTTGATGGATTTGAATTTGAATTTAACTCTACTGGTCAACCGGGAAGTTCCCCGACTGTACCTACCTACCAGTAGAAGAAAAAGCTACTGCTATACTAATGGATAATTCATATCAAATCAATGATAATTAAGTTTAAGTTTAAAATGGCATCGAGGTTAGATCGGTGAAACCATCGGTCAGTAACACTGTGATATGATAATAAAGTTATCATATCACAGTGTTACTGACCAAGTTATTATAGTTTTTTCGAACGAAGCTAAACGCTGCTTCTAGTCAAACCGGTTTTGACTAATACATGCTGTTTATATTTATAAAAAATAACTTTCCAAAGAAGACATCCGTTAGACTTTTTTATAGAAGTATATTTTAATACAGAACTTACGATTTTTACGTAAAATGTCATTGAGCTATTACAATAATACTTCAATGTATTTTTTTTTTCTTTTTACAACAAGACAAGTGTTATCTATTGATAAAAAGTAGGTAGGTCAATAAACGAACATAATGTATCGTAGAGTAAATTTACTAAATAATTAATTACGATCTGTTTTAATGACTATTATAAATATGACGGTATTAGTTTTGTTTTAGTTAATTGAACTTTTAATTTATGGTCTTTTAGCAACTAGCTAGAGAAAAAACTGATTGATAAAAGTACCTACAGATAGTTACAGAGATTAGATACCAACCATATCGAATAGAAGCTATATACGTTATTTGCTATTAGATTACCTGTATATTTGTTTATATAAAATGATTCAATCAACCCTATTACTTATATCGAATGTAACACTTTGATATCGGATCGAGTGTAACGTTTCAAGTAGCTACTTACAAGAGTATATTTACCTATCTTAAATAATCATAAATTGTATTAGGTTGTAGCGACTCAATCTATAGGTACCATCGTTACTTCTTACCATTGTGACGTGACCTAAATAAATTTATGATAGGTATTAAGTTAAGCGTATAAGTGAATTAAAAAACCTTGTTTGAGATAGTTGATGAAGGAAATAGTTGACTTAATAAGTACCTAATGAAATCACAGCTATAACTAAAGCAAATTAATACTGTCGCTGTACTTTTGTGAATAACCAATCACAATACGTTCAATCAATTCCTATACCTATTTTTTTATAAATGAGACATTTCCACAGATAACATAACTTTAATAACATTAGTTTATCAAAATATAGATAGGTGTCTATCGAAAATGAGATATTGTTATATCTGTGGTCTGAAACCATAGACATAACAATAATCTAATTTTAGAATACCTCCTAGGAATTCGTCTTTTACCTGATACATCAGGGTGCCTGAGCATGAATTCCTGTTTGGCTCTGATGACATCAAGCCGGATCTGGTTTTCCAACGGTGCCTCCAGGGCTGAGAACACCAGCGCACCAGACACCAGGTACGCCACGTAGAACACCATGTACATCGCCATAAGGCACGTGAATCTTGCCTTCCCGAAATACCTCGACGTCGCGAAAAGAGGCTGGAAGGGCGGGTTCTCCTCTTCGTATAATATCTCCCTCTCTATTTTCATCTTTTTCGGGTAGGGGAACAATTGGCTGTGAACCGTCATGTCGTCGTCGCTTCTCGCTGAGCTCATGCTCCCGTAAGAGTGGATCCTCGGATAATTAACCTTCTCCATTTTCGAAAAAAAAAACAAAAAGTCAATCCTGTCAAATTTTGCTTGAAATCCAAATTCGAATTTTCAGAAAGCGCGAAACGAACACAATTTTTGAGCTAACTGGCTTGTAGGATACACTCACAAACGTTCCAGAATACAAACCGAAAATCCCGGAACTATGGGGATTTTGGTCAACTGTACTTGTAAAACCTCTTGGGGTGATTAGGTTCGAAAAACAACGCGAATATCTCTGTCACTTTAGTATCACTACGACATTTTTCGAGTTTAAGAATCACCATTTTTATACATTTTAGGTTGGACGGTTGGGAATTGAAAATCGAATATGGCGGAAGCCTCGAATGCGTTGGAGCGAGTTATCGACGCGGGCGGCGACCGTTGACTGGCTGCGTCTGACGGGAACCGCCAATAAAACCTGTCATTATCAGTTGCTTGTCTTGTGTTGTTCGACGGTATTTGGAAATGTACCTTGAAGATTCTAACGTTAAACGGCTTCGCTTAGGGGAGATTAACGAAAGTTTATCTTATCTTTTTAAATTTTATTTGTTTTGAATGCAATCGATTCGTAAATTACGTCGCATTATGACATTAGTAATTTCAATATCATAATTTTAGACTTAAGATATATAAATAAAACTGACTTCCTTATTTTGATGATTAAAGAAACCGACTTTCTATTTTTGGTCTGGTGATAACCAAAATTTGCATGAAAACTATGTGGCGTTCTACGTGAAATTTCTCGTATTATGAGTAAATTACTGCAGATGAGTCAGCAGTAATTTGACTCTGCAGTAATTAAATATAATCCCTGGTGGTAATTTTTACCATTTTATCAGAGATTTCTCGTAAATTTACTATTTCAAGTAAAAGTTCAAACAGGCGGTGATTGAAATGGGAATGTCTTTCGTAGGCATAATCAACTTTTATAAATTCTGAATATTGCGTTTATTAATAATAAACTATTTCAATGACAAAGAAAGAGTATTTGAAACATAAAGTGTGCAAATATTAGTTTTCCACGCTGACAAAAAGGGCAAAGAAACCAGACAAGAAACTAAATTAAAAATATAATCAAAATACAGTAAATCTTTCAATTTCTAAATTTAACTTTCACTAAGTTATTGTTTATTTTATGACAGAGTTGATGGATTTCTTAGTTAGTAATTGACTGTAAGGATTCATTAGTAAAATATCAAAGATGTTATGGGCTTAGGTATACCAAATGGGAAAGGTGAAATACCAAAGCTTAATGAGGTATAAAAGCTGATTAATTACATATATTTTCTCGTTATTTTATTAGTCATTAACAAATTAGTAATGTCTGTTTAGATGTTGGTTCATAATTTGGTTTTGCGAGCTTAATTATTTAATTTGTGTGTTTTAGTGGGGTTTTCGTGTCAAACAACAAACTCGCCATCAAAGTTAATTCGTCATCAGAAAAACGGCAAAAAATTAACTTTATTTACTCTTCCACAATCTTTATACAATATTATGGCGGTTTCTTAACATAAAAATATAAATCGGTTACCAAAGATTGTGAGAGATTGTTGTCTGAACTGAGCGTTAAGACGCTACTCGGAAAAAGTATGGACTTTTTTATATAAAACTATAGCACGGTTACAGTTGTTACAAATCTGGTAATAACATATGTATTTCTTCATACCTTTATCTAGATTCTTATAGTTTCAAAAACACGATTTTATGATTTTTTTTTATTTATTTATTTGTTTAATTCAGACAGATGTCCATAGAATTTGTTAGTAACAATGCACTTAAGAACTATGTTAGTAAAATGAAATAGAATATAGGGCAACATAATTACTCTAGATCCGGTACTTCATGCACCAAGGACATGAAGCCGGATCCAATGCTTCAGCATAGGGCAGTCCATTCGACCAGCCAGAACTCTTAGAATGCTGTTGTTGCTGCCGCGCACTCGATGGAGCAGGGAAGCCACTCGCTTCCTCATTATGGCCGGGAACCCGTCCGTGCGCGCCTCCGCGAACATCCCGGATGCGCTACACCACCTCGGCAGCCCCAACAACATTCTAAAGCCGTTATTATACTGAACGCGAAGGGCGTTGTATGCCTTCTGCGTGTAGTTGACCCATAGACTGCACGTATACAAATTCTGGCAGTAGGCTTTAAAAAGAGTTATTTTAACTTGTTTACTGCAACGGGCAAATCTACGGGCCAACATGTTGCATCTTACAGCCAACGCCCTCCGCTCCCTTTCGATATCGTCACCATCTGTGAGACCAGCCGAGACCCAGTGGCCCAGGTACTTAAACCGATTCACTCTGTTGAGCTCTGCACCACACAATCGAACAGGGGGAACATTCAAAATCTTTGCACCCATTGGTTGAAAGACTAGAAGTTCGCTTTTTTTCGTGTTGTACCGGAGCCCATGCGACCCGGCGTAGTTCTCACAGACACTGACCAAT
Source organism: Chrysoteuchia culmella (assembly GCA_910589605.1). Taxonomy (NCBI): domain Eukaryota; kingdom Metazoa; phylum Arthropoda; class Insecta; order Lepidoptera; family Crambidae; genus Chrysoteuchia; species Chrysoteuchia culmella. The sequence continues at coordinate 20,124,610 of OU342653.1, forward strand.
TTCCTCAAGGCACTGATGGAGGGACTCAATAGGACCATATCATCAGCGTAACTAATGTTGTTAATAAAAGTTCCATCTATCGAGCAGCCTAGTTTAGTCCTATTCAGTCCCTCAATAAGCCCATTAACATAAAGATTAAAAAGACGAGGAGAGCTTAGCCCACCCTGTCTCACCCCACATTTCAATTTATAGGCATCAGACAGTGCCCCCTCCCAGCGCACAACGTTAACTTGGTTTCTGTACCAATAATCAAGAATGTTAGTTACTTCGTTAGGCACGTCTGTCTCATTTTTTTATTTCTTCCTCAGCAAGTCATAGGACACCATATCGAAAGCTTTAGAAAGATCAAGGAAGCATGCATAGACAGGAGTCTTCCTGTCAGTGTAGTACCGAACGGTGTGCTTGAGACAATATATAGCTGTATCTGTTGACAATCCAGTCCGAAAACCGAACTGTGAGTCATGGAGGTGTACATGTGTTTTTAATATGTCGTCAAGCAAACAGTCCAGCACCTTGGCTATTATAGTGGCTAACGATATGGGCCTATAATTACCCTTGTCCGAAGAGTCGCCCGTTTTATTCTTGATTATTGGCACAACAACCGTCTTCATACAGTCTTCCGGCAGGAAAGTATGCCTAATACAAAATGTGTACAACATACTTAACACCCTAGGCAAGTGAATACCCGCGTGGCGAAGATGCTCAACACTGAGACCATCATGCCCCGGGGACTTTCCCCTAGTCATATTTCTTATAATGTTAGCTACATCTTTAGCAGAAAACCGTACCTGCGACTTGCAAGGCAGATGGACATCAGCATCGGGCATCACCGCCGCAGAGCAATCACCCCCTACTAACGGCTCAACATAGAAATGGTTTTTAAAAACGTTGGCAATTTGACTCGGTTCGCTAACACCATCAACATTCAATGGAGTTTGCTTTGGATTAAGTTTTTTTGTACTTTTCCAGAAATTTTTAAACTCTTTCCTTGAGTGGTGGTTAGCTAGAATATCCATCCTGATCTGCTCTGCATTGTTTTGACACCATTTTATTTTGCCTCGACACTTTTTCTTTACGAAAAGACCTCTAAAAATACGAAAATTCAAGATTCTAAAATGGGGTTACTTACACTATTGCAAATTGGTTTAATAAGTGGACACCAATAATATTTAGGATCGTATAGAAGCATTTTTTTTTAAATCGCTATAATTTTTTAAAACGAAGTGATTTTGTGTTTTTTTGCCTAATCTGCAAAATCGGTCTCGCTCCCGAGCGAGTCGGTTTCTCATTGCTATCTCGCTTCAGCATATTTTTTTCGAGTATCGCCTTAAGCTTGTATCTCAGGACACCAGTACTCTCCCCCCTGAAGGGGGAATAAGGTGCACATAATATTTAGAGTTTATCTTTAGTCAAAAAATATGCATTGGAAGAATTTTAAAAATAAATGTCCTTTGTAACCTGTGACGAATTTAGGTAAGTACACATAAATTCCATATTAGTGGCGAATTTACTTTCAATGAATGGAAGTTTTCAAAAGGTGACGAGTTTACTTAGGTGGCGAGTTTACAAAAACCCCAACAACATAGCTTGATTGAGCCCGGATTTTGATTGACAGATTAAACATTACTTCTAACAAAGTATAAGTAGGTACATGCGTTGATAAATGATTTCAAAAATATTAGAAAAAATAGAGGACGTAGTTCCCATTCTCATGCTGCTGCTGGGCTTACAGGCTTCTCGTAATGACGATTATAATGGAACTGGGATATGAACACGCTACGTGGGGTCAATGCAGATTTTTGTTTTTTTGTAATCTGATCAGTTATTATATATATTAAAAAACTGGATCTTTTATTTATATTAATATTTTTAACTGTCCCTGTGGTCTAGTGGTACAACCACGGTATCGTGTTCGGGAAGTTAAAGGTTAGTTAGCCAGTTCCTCATTGATTGAGGATTCCGTGAGAGGCTCGCTTCCACCTTCAGCCTTATCAATACTTAACATCAGGTATGATAAAGGCTGAAGGAAAGGAAAGGAAAGGAAAAAGCCTACTCACTCGAACTTTAACTATACCAGGGATGTAGACTGTCGGGAGTACAGACGCAGGCAGGGAACTCCACTCTCTAGGCTGTGCGCATAATAATTGATGAAGATAAGCACTTTGTACGCAGACGGGGAATATCCTGCAGTAGTACGTCTGGACTCCCGGTCGTAAATAGTAGATTGTACCATAAGGGAGCAAAATAATATTGTTACGGCGAGGGCGCTTTTTTTAATGCAGAGCGAAGTGAGGGATTCTAGAGTAGAATCCCGAGCGTAGCGAGGGATTGTTTAGTAGAATCCTGAACGTAGCGAGGGATTCAAAGTACGTCGACCGAGCCAAAAATATATTTTGCGACCGAGTGATACACTCTACTTTTCATCCTCGTCTATGAGAAAAAGAAATAAGAGGCGTTTCTTGATACAACTAATGAATGTATTAATAAAAAAATTATTAAACACCAATTTAATATTATAATGTTAAAAAAATATATAAAGTAACAGCTTAAAAATTAATATTTGAAAGATTTGTGCAATTTTGAAATGTTATAGTCATAGTTAAAAAAAAACTGTCGCTGCTTGTGGAACTCGTTTTTCACAATTATTGCACTGCAAATATCACAAAACACTGTTTACTCCAGTAAAGTCCAATACAAGGGTAATATGTAGTTCGCGCGTTTTTCTTTTTTCTTTTGCGGCGCTGCACGCGCCGGTCATTGAATAATCGGCCAGTGACTTTTTCATACAATATTTTCGTGCGATCTCTTTGGTCACGGAGCACTAAGGGACGATGTTAATGTTCGAAATTCAAATCTCATTACTGTCCCGTGAAAAAGTCTCTTGGAGAAAAGACTTACTTTGCTCGCACTTATAGGCGAATCAATCAGCGTTTTTCGAATAGATGGGATGAAAAGTATCTTTGCATATTCAACGCTTTCATACACAGAACATGAAAAAGAGGTTTTGTTCTGAGCTATCAAATATAATAAACAAAGAAAAAATCGATTCATCTCACAAGTTGTTCACAGGCGAGACAAATTTTATTTGGTTTCACAATACGAAAAAGATTTGGTCATACCAGATAATGTGATTTAAATTGCAGATCTGATATTATACGGTATCAATTTTGAATCTCTGAGATAAAACTAAGATTGCAATCAAATAGTGCACAATATGTTAAGACAATTTAGCTACCTAGATATATACAAAAAAGTGTTAGAAAAGATTGATAAAAAATCAGAATTTTGTAGCATTGGGCCATTAATACTTCCATGCATTGGGCAAAAGAGAGAGAGACAGTCCTACTTATTAGAGAGAGAGAGAGAGAGAGCGAGAGTCCATTTGGCAAATAAAATTATTATTTCCCTTAGCTGAAGTTAACTAACTGATCAGTTCTATCTCACACTTGTACCTACTATTTCGTATTCTGTTCTCACACTTAAAAGTTCATGCTACATATGAATAGTTAGGTGTATATTTTATATAATGGTCACTCATGACACAGTTATATGAATATTTACTGCGAAAGATAATATCATGAGTCAAGCTAAAGCAGTTTTTCATGGAGCGTAATATATATTTCACGACTTTCTATTTTCTTACCAAGTTAAGTTTGCTATAATAGGGAACCGATCTGATTTAAACGGATTACTAATGTTCGGGCAAAAAACTTTTTCCCAAAGTATTACTTGCCAAAGCATGTTTCCCAAATTTTCATTTGGCAAAAAACATTTTGCAAAACAAGTTTTCGCAATTTTACAGTTAGTAATTTAATTTTCGGCAATTTATTGTTTAACAAATAATTTCATGGCAATGTTTCATTTTACCAAGTATTATGTAGTCAAATATGATTAGGTATAACATGTTCTTCCCAAAATATTGCATATATATAATGTGATTTACTTTATTTGATTTAGTGGGTATATATAACTTTTTACGGTGTATCAATAATTTGCACTGGCAAAAAGAATCACTAATAATTATATACAAATAAATTACGGCGGCGCTTCGCCGGCCGCTGCCGCGGCACGCTCGCTTCGCTTGCTCGGCTCGCGCTCTTTTGGGGTCACAGTTCTATCCTAACCTAACCCACTTTTCTGGCAATTCTAATCTAGCATATAACATAAAGAATATTTTTTTTTTACAAAATAAAGTATTTGCTTATTGTATATTTGAGTTAATAAAACTTGAGCAAGTAAAAAGTTGCCAAATTAATAATTGAACAAGTAATTAAAATGCGAAATATAAATTTGCTAAAGATTCATTTGGGAAATGAAACTTTGCTATAAGTTTTACGGAAAGTGAAATTAGACGATTTTTTTTTTGCGAAACGGCAGGATACCGATTTAAACAGATCAAAAATACAATTCAGTTTGTACAATTTCACTAATGATACGTTATTCAGGAATTATATTTTAGCGGCCTAGTCACATTCGCCTGCCCTGATAATATTTACAAAACCGAAAACAAGGACCATTGTTACAATTTTTTCAATGAAACACAAATAAAATCTACTTATACGGGAAACTTTACGTCATATTTAATATTAAAGTTACTAAGTTACTTTAAGCATTTATCGATTCTTTGTGTGTCAAATAAATTTTTTTATTAAACGTAAGTAATTTTTATTTCATTGCTTAACGACCAAACCTTAGCTTAGCTAAGATTTTCTTTGAACCGGAATAGCTAATATGAATAATAAATGTGCAGATGATTGCACTGATTATTTGATGATGCTTAGCTAATTTTCATTTCATTTGACCCTAAGAACCTTATGTATCAGTTGCTATCTAATGTGACGCACGCCAAGACCCGCCCATCATCGTACTTCGTACGAGTACTTACCTATGTCATGCGATCTTTCATATCGCACGCAATAAATGCATGGATTAGCTCACTATCACTGCACTTAACCTGTGCTATAACGATTAGCACTTGTTATAGCACAGGTTAAGTGCGCATTAGACTTCGCCTAGTGTAAGTGCCTACTAGCTAATGATATAGTAATTGTCAGTCATATAGATGCAGGGTCCGGTTTGGTGGTGATATAAGCGTCAGGACGGCTAGAACCATCTTTTTTTTTAATTTACAGTGGGCTACTGTAGCTTTCATACTTCGATGTGTGTACCAATGAGTGACGACCTGTTTGGAGCAGGGGTACTAAACCCACCAGAGGTGCCGGGTTCGATCCCCGGACAAGACAAATATTTGTGTGCATGAACATGTCTATTTGTCTTGGTCTGGGTGTTTAATATGTATATTATGTATGTATAAAAAAAAAGTACATAGGTACGTATGTTTATCCGTTATCTAGTATCTATAACACAAGTTCTTCATGAAACTTAACGTGGACTAGATGATTGGTGTGATTGTATATAATTATTTATTTATTATTATTATTATAATGATTAAGGCCTCTTAATAAGGCCTAATTTAATAAGGCCTTAAAATAACTACCAATTATTAAGGCCTCCTCCCTCCCTACACAAGGGAGGAGGCCTTAATAATTGGTAGTTATTTTAAACAAGATATTCTTAATGATCACTTGGGGCCGGCTCGGTAAGTGAACAACTTTCTCCTAGAAACATATGTAAAAATGTTTTCATACAAATCAGATTGATCTGATCACGCAATCGATTTAGTATGAGTAATCCAAAAATTGTTGTCGTATTTCGACCCACGTTTCTAGGATTTCGAACCGATTCCGAACTAAAAAATTTGAATAGTGTTTCAAAAAGACTCTGTATTGTTGCTCATTACAACCTGTTGTTGTTGCAGGAAAGATGATACAAAAACGTATTTACATACATACTTACCAATTAAAATATCAAATTTGCTTTTCATCTTTTCCTGAATTTCCTGATATTATACTTTCTTAACTGTTTCCTTACTTGTGATTCACCTACCAACATATCGTTATCAGCCATTTTTAATGTCCCCACTGCTGGGGCACCGGCTTTCCTTATAGATGGATAAGGAGAACTGGCCATGACCCACCACGCGGGCCCAATGCGGATTGGTGGGTTTTAACGACTGCAAACGCAGCCGGGACCAACGGCTTAACGTGCCTTCCGAAGCACGGAGGAGCTCACGATAGTAAATTTTTGGTCACCCATCCCGTGACCGACCATTACGAAAGTTGCTTAACCTCAACAATCGCAGGCCGAGCGCGCGAGCCACTGCGCCACCGGCTCCTCCTACCAACACATGAGTACAGCTATATCTATGTATTATTCATCCATTTGGGAAATATATTTTTTTGTGTTATTGACTTTCAAAATGTCCATTAGAATGATGTGATGTATATCGTGTTCACATAAACAAACTTCTAATAACTTGTTTTTGTCGTAATATGAATAATATTTTGAAATGGATGATATCTTCTTGAGCTGTAAAATTCCGTAAGCAAGCTACATATTTAATACGTAAATACGAGTTGGTACGTTGGTAATACGTAAGTGGAAAATGTCTTCAATAACGAGGATTGATCTTAGTACTTTTCTGGTTTGGCTTGACATGGCTTTATTGTTGTATGTTTCCTCTACGAAATTTGTATCAATGACAGTTGTTATACCTACTCGTATTGGTAAAGGTCACTCTCTCAATCAATAAACTACCGCCTGACAATTTTTTATTTCCGGAATGATCGGAATCTGATAAAGATGGGCAATTCTACAGTCCCTTCACCGTAAGATGTCCCCTGCCGTGATGTTATTATTTAAACTCTATTATTATTACTTGTATTAATGAAATTTTTTTTTTTTTTTTTTATGATTTTGTAATTTTTGCATTTTTCAATGCTATTTTTATACTTATGGTAAATTTTAAATAGAAAAATATTGGAAAAAATTAACTCGGCCACAAGTGAATTCTCAGACTGGAATCGAACCAGATTTCCAAAGGTCGCTGGTTCGATTCCAGTCTGAGAATTCACTTGTGGCCGAGTTAATTTTTTCCAATATTTTTCTATTTAAAATTTACCATAAATATTATTTTTATTATTATACTCTTTATTGTACATAAAATAAAACAATATTTAGGAGACATGTTCGCAAAGGTGGACTTATCTCTAAAAGAGATCTCTTCCAGTCAACCTAGGACGTGTAAGAGAATGATAAATGAGCAGGCGATGTAAAGTGCAAAGGTAAAATGCAAATAAATAATACATTTATACCTAATACACACACATATTTTAATAAATAAACCTACATACATTACATTTAATAATTATAATATTAATTATCATTATTATTAATATCATAATTTTAATTTTAGTAATAATTTTAATAATATTAAATGTATGGATTAATTTATCTGAAATAAATGTTTAATAATATAATATTACATAATATATACATGCATATATACATTATAAATAGCATATTAAGAGATGGGTAAAAAATACAAAATATCAGATGACTTAGGAATTTCACAATTTCGGAAGTTTAGACTTAATGGAATAAATACTCCGACTGCCCTGAATGGAAGTCTGTTCCAGAGCTGTGCGGCTCTAACGGAAAACGAGTTATGGAGGGAGGAAGTTATTGTTACTTCTAGGCAGCTCAAGAATCTTAGTGACACAAGGCCGCCTGGGGCGAGAGGGAGGAGGAAACACCTGGAAACGGGAAACAAAGTATTTGGGCGAGTTAGGATTTTTAAGGATTTTAAACAAGGTGGTAAGGATGTGCTTATCACAGCGAAGACGGATAGGAAGCCATTCAAGTTGACGACGATACGACGACACGTGGTCGTACTTTCTTAGACCGTATATAAATCTAATTGCCAGATTTTGTAGGCGTTCCAACTTGTTCAGCTGTTCCTCTGTCACATCCAAATAGCAAACATCGGCGTAGTCGAGAAGAGGGAGAAAAAGCGATTGCGTCATCAATAATATTGGTACTGAAAGGAAGAAAGTATTGGAGACGCTTGAAACAGTGAGAGGTTTGAGAAAAAGAGAGGAAAGAATTTTGAATCCGTTTACTGACCTCGCTAATTTGCGGGGTCCAAGACAATGTACTATCGAGAATGAGACCAAGGTTTTTTACTTTATCACTATAAGGGATAGCAACATTTTTGTACGTAAGTGGAGGAACAGAATTGCAGTCAAGTTGCTTCTAAGTCGGCTGCTAACCACAATGATAGCTTGGCTTTTGCTTGGTTTCACCATAAGACCACATGAATTGGCCCAGTTACAGATTGAATTCAAATACCGGTTCAAGGAGGAAATTGCTTCTTGAACCTCAGCAATGGAAAGGTGTCCGTAAATTTGAAGGTCATCAGCTTAAAGGTGGAAAGGGGAAGAAATAACGCTGGAAATACTGTTAATGATAAAGGATAGAGAAAAGTAAAGGTGAGAGAACACCACCTTGAGGCTCACCAGCTGATAAACGTGATCATTCGGAAGAAGAATCATTAAAAACTACATATTGGAGACGATCAAAAAGATTCAATGACAGGGATGGAGATATTAAAACAGCGAAGAGTACCAAGGAGACGGTCAAAGTCAACACAGTTAAATGCACTACTGAAATCCAGTAAGACCATCGCCGTGAGTCTGGTATTATCCTTGCACCGCGAATGTCCTCCGTGATGTTCAACAGTGCACTGACGGAAACCAGATTAGAAAGCACTTAGCAGAGCATTAGACGAGAGGAAAGAGTATAACTGGTTATGGACTATGGATTCAAGGACTTTGGAGAGGATTGGGAGAACGGAAATAGGACGATACCGGGACAAGATGTTGGATTAGGAGTTTTGGGAAGAGGTATAACTTGAGCTTTCTTCCACAATGATGCAAAGACATTGTGTTGCAGTGCGAAATTAACTATGTGAAAGATGACTGGCACAATGACTTCCAAGACCGGCGAAATAATTTCTAGAACTAGATACACTGAACGGAATTAGATACCTATCTTTTTTATTAGATTTTTGACTTAGAAATCGGCGAACAGGCAATCAAAATCAGTCGAGTAATGAAAAAAGTTATGACGAAATAAAAACAGATTTAACCGTTTTAATGCATTTTAGTTTAAATCTTATGTTATACTATGGAAGGTACTAAACTATTAAATGTTATTAAAAGCTATCCAAGAAAATATCTCGTCATGTTCATGCACACAAATATTAGTCTTGTACTCTTGTCCGGGAATCGAATCCGGGACCCCTAAGCAGAAGGCAGATTTCCTACCTCTACGCCAGACAGTAGGGCTTAGCTGCTTCCTTTTCTGTGTTTGCGCAACAAAAGGGTGTCGACTCGTGACACCCATCTTACTTATAGTATAATAATATACTCCTAAACATGTTACATGTTAAAATTAAAACAACTTTAGTTACGGATTTTTCGCGCTGTACGAGTATTTCAAGAATTAAGATCTAATTGTCCGTATTTTTAAGGTTTTAAGGGTTTTTTGGTTTTCTTGACGTTTCGGCACAATTTCCCTTAAAAAACCTTATAAAATACGGACGATTAGAGCTTTGTTCGTGAAATACAGGGCGTTTGTAAAACAAATATTAATCCGTTATATTTGTTTTATTTCAATGAAGAGTGCGCGCCAAAACTCAAGATGTACATATCCTAACATGTTTCTCGTGTTCTGTGACCAGTTCTTACCTGAGAGGCAAGGGTGATCCTTCAGGAACTCCAACTTGAGCCTGGCCAGGCGTTCCGCCGTCTCCCGCTCCAAGGGACCCTCGATGGCCTGGAAAACCGATGCACCTGCAAAATGACGGTAGATTAGGTGTGGAGTTAAAAGATAGTCACATAATAAAAATAGCCAAGTGCGTGTCGGGCCACGCGTGGTATAGGGTTCCGTAGCCAAAAAACCACTATAATTTTTCGCCTGAAATAACTTCTTATTTTCATAGTGTTTGTATGAATGTCAAAGTTATATTTGCGTTTTATATCTGCTATATTTCTAAAACTTTCAACTACACTCAACATCAAAAAAGTCACCTTTTTTTTAAAAAAAATAAGTGTTATTAACACTTTACAAATGCGTGTACCCCCACCAAAATTAGCCTCATTTGAAAGTCCAATAAATGAACTTAATATACAAGATCTCAATGCATTAAAAAAGCATAATAACAAAAATGTGACATTTAAAAAAAAAACATTTTCTTTTATAAGGGCCGCTGGTTGAGCAATTGCGCTACAATTTATGGGTTTTAATGGGTCAATGCAGGTTCAAAAGGCTATCCGTAATCTAACCCATAAAAAAACGTATTTTCTATGTTGTTTCTGTACAAAAAGCATTATTAACGAGTGGTATTGTTTTGTAAACTTTTTTCTTTTTTTTTGTTCTATTCCAATAAAAATTAAAAAGTTTAATTATTTTGGGTACTCCTTTTCGTTACCTTTCCAATGATATCCAACATTTCCCTCATAAATTGATTCCAAATAAGGTTAAACTAAGTTTAAAGTCAGTTTTGTAAAGGTGCGATTTTTCTGCCGCTGAGTGTATATCTCGTTCGAACCAATTTTAGTTGAAAGTGTTTATTAAGATCTACAGCATATTTTTTTTACATTTACACTTTCTTATTTTAGAAGTTAGAGGGGGAGGGGGGAGAGACACGTTTTACCACTTTGGAAGTGTACATCTTTCAAACGATTTACTTTGATAAAAAATCGTTATAGAAAACTCAATGTCATTTTTAAAGATCTATCTATAGATACCCCGCACGTATCAGTTTAACCCTAGTGGGCAATAACCCTTAATATTTTATTTTTATTTTTGTGTGAAAACTGTAAAGCCGTTTACAGTATACATCTACCTACTAAGCTTCAACTGTGTAATCTTAATAGTTTCGGAATTAAATGGCTGTGACATACGGACGGACAGACAGACATGACGAATCTATAAGGGTTCCGTTTTTTGCCATTAGGCTACGGAAACCTAAAAAGACCAACACAGTTTTGGCCACAACCGGGTCTTAGGATGGCCACAATACCTTACACGAATACCTTACCAACGAGATTCTGCGGGTGAGGAAAGCAAGTTCAAAATCATCCTTCAAAAACCAGTTACTAACATTGAAGGTGAAGTAAGTAATTTGTCAAAATGGTTCAAGGTTATAAGAACGCCAAGCAAGCTTATATGAATCCACTGTAATCAAAGAAATCAAAGACTTTCTTTGAAAAAGTTTTCTTGATTACCACAGAAATATATATTTAAAACATTTTAACAACTGGCTTCTTACGAGTTTAAGGAAAAAAGGTGACAAAAGATTCTTTGATTAATGGGAACTTTTAGCGTGGAGAAGCAAAAAACGTTAGCATTGAGAAAAGAAGGTTTGTTTTGTCAAATCAATCTTTCGTGTCGTGATAGATGTGATCAATAAAATATTTTAAAACAATCATGAGGGCGAGGTACCTTTTTCGTTTTTAAAGTAGGCACTTAACTTGTGGCCGGTGAACTTTCGTTAGGATCTAAAGATAAGACTAAGTTCTATTATCTCGAGCTTCTCTTTGCATCGGTGTATACCATAAACCGTTGGTCTTTGCTCCATTTTCAATGAAATATAGGGCTCGCGTAGTAATATATCGGCGTCCTTTTCCCCATAAGGAATGAAACAAAAGAAAGGAAACCCTCCTATTGTGATTGTGGAAACATTAAAAAAGGCTGATGATATAATATCACATGGAAATATTAGTACGGAACCCTCGGTGAGATCCCGTCAGACATTTAATGTCATCTAATTACTTTAATATTAATATGCCAATTTTAACGTGATTCGCAAGTCACGTTATAACATAACTAATTTCGATTAATAATATGTTGAGATTAACCCTATTACCTCTTTTAAAAGAGAATATCGATACGGCTTAGTGTGGCTCACAGGAAACCTCAGAGATGTCCTTTGATCTTTCCTACCAATATACGAGTATTATCTAGAATATGCTCGTACCTAGAACTAATCGTGTCAGCAGATAACTTTATCCGGGGAAAATTCTACATCAAAGAGCTGGCCTTATAGTGGTGCAGCTTGTGCGGGAAAATACATTAATAGGTGCACTAGCTTCCGTCTGCAGTTTCACTCACGTGGTTCCCTTTCCGTTAAAAAGTAGTCTGTGTAAATCTCCGTCCTTTCAACTAACGCCGAAATTAATAACCTATTTGTAGATATGGATTGAGCTATCTGAGATTGTTGCCTAGGACTCAGATTAATAAGTAGTTACATCGTAATCTAGGATAATGTGTTCGTTGCCTCAAAAATATCCGAGGCAACCATCTCAGATAGCTCTATCCATATCTACAGATAGGTTATTAATTTCGGGCGTAAATCTATGCCAAAAATCAAGTCTATTGGTTGCTTGGTTAGGGCGTAAAGATGATGATGATGACGTATCCGTCGACGGCGACACTCTGGCTTCATTGTTGTTTCTCGTGTGCCCGAACGTGACTCGCAATGCCAAACTTAGTCTTAAATATGCGATTACAACTCTCGCAGTAAAGCTGTCCGCTGGCATTATAAGTATAGTTGTAAGTTTGCTTCGGTCGGGATTTCTTAAGATGTCGTTTGGCGTCAAGGTCATGTAGACGAAGCTTTTCAAAGCGTTTCACGCCGTCGTTTACCCTGTTCCGCCATTCCGGCCGTTTAGAAGCAAGCTGTTCCCAGTTACTTGAAGAGATGTTGCAGGCTGTAAGGTTTCTTTTTAAAACATCTTTATAGCGAAGATACTGACCAACAGCCTTACGCTTTCCACACTGTAGTTCAGAATAAAACGTGGATTTGGGTAAACGAGCGTTGTCCATGCGCACAAGGTGTCCGCACCATCGGAGTTGTCTAGTTATGAGGATAGCTTCAATACCCGTCATATCAGATCTGATAAATATTAGGACTAGGCTAGGTGCCGCTTGTGTGAGGAAATCAAGAGGAAATACAACGCTAACACAGATCACAAGAATGAGATTAGGAGTAGGTAAGCGGTCACGGCGTGGCGCAGTGAGGAGCCCGTGGCGCAGTGATTTGAACGATCGGCCTGCGAATGTTGAGGTTAAGCAACTTTCGAAACGGTCGGTTACGGGATGGGTGACCAAATATTTACTATCTCGAGCTCCTCCGTGCTTCGGAAGGCACGTTAAGTCGTTGGCCCGGCTACATTTGCAGTCGTTAAAACCCACCAATCCACATTGGGCCCACGTGGTCGGTCATGGCTCGTTCTCCTTATCCATCCATAAGAAGGCCAGTGCCCCTGCAGTGGGGACATTAAAAAATAGCTGATGACGACGAAGCGGTCACGCATCACCACTCTTTTGCACAAAACACAAAAGCAACTCATTCCTTTTATAGGATTTTTAATTTGTTCACGTTGTCATGGCAACGTGCCTGTATTCAAGCCGAAACTTCTTTCAGTAGGGCAAGCATGGATAACTATCGAAATAGTATCGAGTAAGTATCGAGCACGTAATGTCAAAAAACGTATAGGAAAATGTAGTTCCGTTTACGTCCGGTAGGAACAATGCTCAATATTTCTCTTTACTTCCTCGATACTTACTCGAAAGTTATTCGTGCTAGCCCCACTGAACTATGCGTAACATTTCTTTCCAATCTCATTGTAGTTCTGGGTTAGTTTGTTTTTGTCTTTGTCACAAATCTTAATTCATGTTCACCTCAAGATCCTAATAAGACGACTGACGACTTAGTACTTTTTAGTCAAAGTAACTTGAAAGCTCTCTTGTAGAAGCATAGTTTGTGCTATCAAATGTAACTGTGTGAAAATTTTAAGTTTTTTATTTATTTTAGATTTTCGTGTCAGGCTTGGACGAATTAATTTGAGATGTCATTCCAAGATGTCTGGCTATGATTAAATATGTAGATCTTGAACCCTTTGACATTATTAAACTTATCATCCAGACTCATTCAAAATGAGATCATGATCAGAGTAACCTAGAAATCACAAATATTTAGACTCAAATCATCAATTTGTAAAAATAGGGGAAAACGTTAATGATTACACTTTTTAAAGAATAGAACAATATAGGTAACTAGAACCTCTTTTTTTCTTAATGAATAATTAAAACAAAAATTAAGTATACTTATTGGTATACTGATTTTATATCGATAATAACTTTTGTACTTTGCAAGAAAAACAAAAAGGAACGTTAATACATTTTTAGAATTGTTTATCCACTATGTTTTCAATTCGTGAAACTCACAGCGAGTTATATTTTGTTTGAGTTGTTGCTTAGAGAATATTTATGAAATACTTATGTATATGTGGAGGTGTCTATAATATAGTATATGATGTTATACTATTATTATCCTATAGTATATTTTACTAGAATCCACACAATATCTTCATCTAAACTTATTTGAATAAAAGTCGAAAAGTTCTGTGAAAGATCGTAGATTACTAAGAAATGCCCGATTCAGAGAAAAATGTAAGAAAATCCGTGGAACCTTTTTTACTCTACAAAGAGATTTATTACTGGCGCAAACAAGATTCAGGGCGAAGAATTCTCTCCTAGCTAGCAGATGGAACTTCTAATAATGTGTGACGGTGCAGCGGGAAACAGACTGTACGTTTTTAAATAGCTAATTTTATAGTCATAAAAAATGTATTTTTATGAAGCCAAAAGATTTATAATAATTTTTAATAGAAAAATATTGGAAAATATCAACTCGGCCACAAGTGAATTCTCAGATGGGACTCGAACCCACGACCTTAGGATATCCGGTCCAATGCTGAGCTGAGCTACCGAGACTTGCCACCGTCGAAATTCTCCAATACTTTTATATTTTTAATACGCTGTAGGCCAGCGTTGTCACATCAAAGCTAAGAATTGATTTAATTGAATTGTTTTGTTCCAATACTATTCTATTTAAAATTTATCATAAATATAAAAATCGCATTGAAATATGGAATAAATTAAAAATCATAAAAAACCCAAAAGATAATATATTTTACTATAGATATTTTTAACAAATGTAGATGCAATGTGCTGATTTACAGCAAATTAGTGAAAAGTGTATAGCGTCGCATGCTTTAACATCTCGTGTGAAATATATAACATACCCATAGAGAGGTAGAGCGCCATCATGATTGCCAGCACGAGCACCCGAAGCCCGGGGATGCTGCGAGCGTCGCTGATGCATCCTGGCACCACCAGCCGCATGCTTTAAAATGTCACCTGTGATCAAAGATAAGTATTTATCGAATCAGTTACCATGTCTACACCATAAAAAGACATAATTGTGTAAATTAAATACAGTTTAAATCGTCTCAAAAAGCTAAAATTCCTTTGAAGAAGCATATTCTTTATAAAGGATTTTAATTATACCACAGAATAAATAGATATTAAGGTGGTACGACTTCTATACAAACAAACATTACACAATTATTGGTTCATCATACCTTAATAATACATAAATACATGCGCAACTAACTCGTTTCAGTTAGTTGTTTGCGCGAAATAATTAAAAAATTGTACATTCATAGATAAAACACGAATATACTAATATCTTATAATTTCAATAATTCTACGTATGTATGTGTGACCTATCGCATTTATATAGCTCATGTATGAAAGTACATTTTTTTATAATTTTGCGCAAACAAATAACTGAAACGAGTTAGTTGCACATGTATTTATGAATTATTAATGTATGATGAACCAATCAATGTGCAATGTTTGTTTGTATGGAAGTCGTACCACCTTAAACCAAGTTCGAACACAATATAGCATTTACCAACAATTATCATAATATTGATTTTTGGTGGGATTCACTGCGGTTGCTACACCAATGATATTTTTATTTAACACTAGGCGGTCGCCCGCGGTTTCGCCCGCGTGGTTCCCGTTCCCGTGGGAATATCGGGATAAAAGTACCCTATGTTTTAACCCTGGCTATCTACTATCTGTATGTCAAGATTCAACTAAATCCGTTCAGTAGTTATTGCGTGAAAAAGTAACAAACATCAAACATCCTCACAAACTTTCACATTTATAATATAATGGTCAACGATTGTATTATGAAAACCGTTCTCATTACGATAGTGATAAGGGAGATAGATATCAACGTATAGATATCAATGGTTTAATTGGACGAGCCTATAGTTATCCACGTTAAATGTACCATGTTGCACTGAGTTGCAATCGTGTTATTGACACGTGGTAGTTACGTCGCCGTAACGCGTCGTCACGGTTCGATTATTTGTTGTAGATTTTGTTGTGGGCACAGGTTTAGACATCTATAATATGGGCTTAACTAAGCGTGATCACCGGTACAGGGGTGATGATTAATAAAATTGGTTACGGAATAACAGAAGTTTGAACAGTACGTGTGAAAATTTTAAAAGTGTAGTGTACCTACTATTGGTATAGCATTGAAATTAATCCTCTTATAAAGCCTCTGTAAGACCAGATAACTAATTAAAAAAGTTGAAACACATCCGCGGGGCTATTACCTATCTATGCAACAGCAACGCGACAGCGATAATTGCTGTACGTCAAGTATCACCAATTTCAAGTCAAGTATGTTGCAAAGATAGGTAATTAATAACCGCGCCGGAATATATGCGATATTATCGGGGTGTAAGCAATATGTGTATGTCGCACGCACAATCACGTGTCGGCCAGCGTGACGTTTGAGAGGATTTGTGATGGTTACCCAGGAGTCGTATTTTGAATCACTCGAATTACATTTGTATACGGAATCGCAAGATTCGCGTGAGAATCCTCTTGTTCAACACTGTAGCGAATACAGTGTTGAACAAGAGGATTCTAGCGAATATTGCATGATTTGTATACGAATGTAATTCGACTCATGACCATATAAATTTACTACAATTTTAAACTAAATTAATTTCAAAAGACAATAATTTAGTGTGCTAATAAAGATCGTTATTACGAGTGCTGCTATTTATGTATCCGGAACTGTCCAGTTACAGAACAATATTTAAAAAGTAATTATGTATATCATTTAAAAATGGAACTCTTTGGCTAAAGAATACAATTTGTTTCATGTAGCTCTCATTTGTTGCGTCATTTGAAAATTGCGTGTCTTTATTTTTTTTGCTATGATTAACTACGATTTGCGGCGAGGGCTAACTCAAAAACAGTGCATCAATCAACTCACTTCGACTTTTCCACCAAGAAAGAAGCACCATCAAAAACTACTGTGTATCACTGGTTTAACGAGTTTAATCACAGAATACTTAATAATTGGTTTAATCGAGGGCGATCTGTGCTTACGGACCAATTTAAAGAAGGTCGCCATAAATCGGTTGTTGTACATACCCCAAAAATATTAATGCTGTGCGAGAACTAATAATGCAAGATCGTCATGTACATATCGCTAGATAGAGCCGTCTCTGGACATAAGTATGAGGAGTATACATAAAATATACACGAACATTTAGCTGCAAAAAATTTGTTCGCGTTTGATTCCACACAACTTATATTTATACATATTCTAATATTTAATTTTGATTTTCATATATTTACACAATTATACTTTCCTACAAAATCTGCAATAATATATAACTTTACTAGTACAATACACATTTCGTTTATAATATTTCACATTTATGTATACATACGTACTATAATATTAATGAATAATTTATTTACATATAAATATATAAATGTCATATAAAACAAACATATAACTAATATAATAACCATTAAATAATATATATTATAATTGGTTAAAGTTGACACATTAATATTACTTGTAGAAAGAAAAGTTTAGTTAAGTTAATTTGATCTGTTCACCTTGCATATACTGTACTGTAAACTCATGTTTGGTTATAGAAGACGACGATACTACTCTGCCGCAACACAGTTTTTTAACTAGCGCGGAGGGTAGCTGTCATTATCTGCTACCGCCATTCCTATACATAAATTGTTTTATGGTAATAATTGTACTGTAGCATTGTGATTGTGAATGGGTAAATAAATTTTTATTTCATTTTATTTATTTATTTTTATTTATTAACCAAAAATGGGCACGTGTCGATTGGTGTTTTTTTTTTTTTACAAAAGTACAAACAATAAGTTTCCTAGGTACTTACGAGTAAATTCATAATGAAGAAAAATTCAATATATTATTATTACAATATGTAATCAAATCAAGAAAGTGCATTTTTTTTAGCTCCAATTGTTCTTAAAACGATACTGGAATGATTCGACGTGTTCTCATAGGTCTCTGTAGCATAATTGGTCAGTGCATTAGGCCGGAACCCCAAGGATGCGGGTTTGAGTCCCGTCCGTCAGAGTGACATAAGACAAGTTGCTTTTTACTAGCATATTTTCTTGTTTAACAATTTTCACATAAAAATTGCATTGAAAAATGCAAAATTAAAATGTTTTAAGTGTACCTAACACTTTTTTTTACTTTCACACCAATTACCATAGCCCCAAAGTAAGCACTGTAAGACTTGTGTTATGGGATACTACTACAATATTTATACACATATAAGTATTTATATGTAGAAATACACATAAACATCCATGACTCAGGTACAAATGCTCATATTCATCATACAAACATTTGCCCTTACCGGGATTCGTATCCGGTACCTCAGAGTCAGCGACACCTTGAAACCGGTGTATCACCACGGAGGTCGTCCAAATTAGAACCGAGTTATTAGAAAGATCTAAAATTCATCACATAAATATATTAGGTTCCAGGTGGGGATCGAACCCTGGCACTAGGTAGGGTTATTTTATTACCACTGCGCCACTCGTTGATATTTAACTAGGAATGTAAGATTGCCAGTTAAAAATAATAACAGCCTTTAGTTCAAAAGCTCCCTTTGTTATGTAAATCTGTTGATTTATAACAAGATCTCGTAAACAAATTTAAGCACTGCCGACACTCGTTACTCGAGACTGATGACAAAGCTGTTAGACGCGCCGTAACAAACGCTATTATTATAAATTCCACTTTGATTGTGTAAGGATTTCAGTCTGTTTAATTTTGAAATAAGAGAGTTGGTCTAGCAGTTTGGTTATTGTGTTATTTAAGATAATTACATTTACAATTGTGATTAAAAATATATTGATTTCGGCGAAACGTTCCACCGGCGAAATGTATTTTGGTGAACGATTCGAAGCTCGTGCTTTGTTAAACCGCCGCCGTCCCCGGCTGTTGTCATCTGATAACAGAGAGAGAGAGATTGTATAACTAAAACTAAGTTAAGTACCGATACGCCATAGGGCATTAACAAAAGGTTAAATGTAAGATACTAACTATAAGACAGTAAATAATAAGTAATTACAACATTTAATGCTTGTACTATCCCCTTGGGCTTATATAATTACAGAATTATTATAAGCCCAAGGGGATAGTACAAGCATATATTTAGACCAACTTGATACCATTACACTTATGCAAAATTTGCAGTTATGCATTTAATGAAACATAAAAGAAGTCTGACTTATTGGAATTGTCAAAGATTTATCTCATGCGAGTCACGACCTCAATTCGAACATACTGAGGGCTGAAACCAATTTGCAGGCAGAGAGGAGTTGTAATAGCTTTAAAATAGGCTTAATTAACCGCTGATGACTCCACAATATCAGAGAGTTCTTTATCAAACGATCAGTCCAAAACATTTAGGTATACGCTACTTTAATTTTATATATTTGACATATTGAAGTAGAATCTTATTAGAAATCTTTATTGAATAAATCCGCAAATTCAATCTTCGTGACTTGACATTATTTGATTTGATAGCTAAGTATATGTCAATAGCTCAGCAAAATAGATTAATGCTTGTTGAATTACATTTTATTCATAGATTTATCATTGGTCTCCGAGACCAATAATAAATCTATGATTTTATTATCAGCTTAATTAATATTTGTCGGGTGATTTTTTGTTACTGATTTTAGAAAAAAAACTTGTCCATATTTCGTCTCGTTCGCATAATAAATACAACTTTCCTTCTAAGTATCAGAAAACTAAATAGGGATAGTGTGTACCTAAGTATTCGACGACCTGTTTGGCGCAGGGGTACTAACCCCGCCTTCTGTGCCAGAGGTCCCGGGTTCGATCCCCGGACAAGACAAATATTTGTGTGCATGAACATGTCTATTTGTCTTGGTCTGGACCTCTATTTTTGAATCACTCGTGGCGCGAGTGGCGAGGCGAACGAGGAGGCGATCTTTTTTTTTTTAGCATGCGTGGACATAGCACGCTTTTCGCTTTGCCCCTAGCGCGCTCGCGTTGGGAGGCGGTACTACAGGTCAAAAGCGAAGCTATGTATATACGGGCAAGGTCGCTTTTGCGGAATATGGAAACTCAAACGTCGCACGAAAATCAGTAGAATCCTCGAGACGAGTGAATAATAATAAAAAAAATATACCTATAGTAATTAGTTAATAGTAAACTGTCATAACAAACATAATAAAATAATTACCAATTAACTAAATTAAGATGTTCAAATAATCTCAAAGATTCTTAAAGAGTCCTGTTTGTACAAGTAATTTACTTAGATGCTGTGCATATTAAAGTATTTATCAATTTTCTGACATTGAAATAATAAATAAATTACTGGTGTCGTGGTCTCGTGAACAAGAAAAAATAATACAAAGCGGTTTTATTATACACTGGCACTGGTCGGAACAATAAGCTACGTCTCGTCGGGTACATTGTTGAACATTGGACGTGTTCTGCTAGCTTCAGAAGCTTTAACTCCAATATGTGCATTTGACAATGCTACTTATATGCTAAAAATATACTAGTTTTTTGCTTTTGAAGTGGATTACTTAGTTTTACAGACAAACAGCTATTTTAAGGTATCTTCGATCATCAGATGATCGAAGTATGGTATTCCTAATAAAACATTAATAAATAAATCAATAAATTGTACTTTCTCAATGTTTATATAAATATATTATTAAAGGTATATAAACAAAAATACAATTTAAAATGTAAATCCAACGTCACAAAGTGATGATATTATAAACGCGAAAATAATGTTAGACATAATTACAGTGATAGCTGGACCATTTGACGAAAATAAAAAATAAATGTTAAAGAAATACCTGAATTGGAAAAAGTCTAGCGGGCGAAAACGAGGGCGTTTGATTATTTTAACAAAAAAAAAAGTGAAATTTAATGCTTCAACATAATAATTAAAATACGTAGACGTACAAACAAAAATAAATAAATATTTCTTTCTTACACTCACACCAATAATTAACCAAGCCCCAAAATAAGCCCTGTAAGGCTTGTGTTGTGGATGTAAATACTTATATAAGTATTTATGTGTAGAAATACATATAAACGTCCATGACTCGGGTACAAAAGCTCGTATTCATCATACAAACATTCGCCCCTACCGGGATTCGAACCCGGGACCTCAGTGTAGGCGACACCTTGATACCAGTGTGTGTACCACTCTACCACGGAGTTCGTCAAAAATTAACAATATTCGATAAGAAGTAACTTCGAATTAAAAATAAACTGTAAAAGAAATGTAATCTGTGTAATGCGTGTAATCTCCACGGTACATATTTCAAGTTAAGGTTTTAAAGGTAAAACATTGCACCCACTTGCTGCCAAGTACAGCCACAACTTAACACATTGACATCGCACTCGCCCTTATCCTGAAAGCGATAAGAACGTCTTTCGCAGTTCACAAGCGAGTACAAGCGAATGCGTTGAATGGGCGGACGACACTGCGTTTAATTAAATATCTGTCGAGCTCGCAAATAAGTGAGCGTTTGAAGAGACTTCCTCATGCAACTAGTGGTTGCTACCCATGCTCTGACAATATGTAGTCTTGAAGTTTAATTCTTTGAAAAAAAAATCTATACTAATATTATAAAGAGGAAAGATTTGTATTTTTGTATGTAACGAATAAACTCAAAAACTGCTGGACCGATTTTGACGAAATTTGGTTTAGAGAATCCTTAGACCCCAAGTAGTAACATAGGCTATAAATGATCCCAAAATTCACACGGGAACGGGAACCACGCGGGTGAAACAGCGCACGGCCGCTAGTATTTTAATAAAGAAAGAAAAAATATTTATTCGGAGCATCAACAAACAATAAAAAAAGGGAATATACATTTTTATGATATGCGCCGAAAAGGCCGCCACTCAGTATAATGCCATAGCGTTGGTATTATGTGGAACCTGGGGCCAGGAGGCCTACTCTCTAAGCCCGTCCGTAAGTTTCCCAAAACTACGGATGGAGCCTACTCTCTATTTATTTCGGATGTACTAGTTTTGGACAAACGACACAAACCGATGGGAGTAGGGACAATGTCAAAACGTATTCTCATTCATTGTTAGTTCGGGTCTCTGAACTAATATGCTGTCCGTACATGATACGGAGTAGGAAACGTCCGTAATTTAGGCCGAAACTACGGGTTTCGTGCTTAGAGAGTACACTTCCTGATTCTCGCGCCTTCGATATCCCGAATTCGAAATTTTTTGGAGTCATAAATCTGTATTAAGGTGGTACGACTTCCTTACAAACAAACATTGCACATTAATTGGTTCATCATACTTAATTCATAAATACATGTGCAACTAACTCATTTCAGTTATTTGTTTGCGCGAAATTATAAAAAAAATGTACTTTCATACATGAGCTATATAAATGCGATTGGTCACACACACATACGTAGAGTTATTGAAATTATAAGATATAAGTATATTCGTGTTTTATGTATGAAAGTGCAATTTTTTTATTATTTCGCGCAAACAACAAACTGAAACGAGTTAGTTGCGCATGTATTTGTGAATTATTAAGGTATGATGAAGCAATAATTGTGTAATGTTTGTTTGTATAGAAGTCGTACCACCTTAAAAGCTCACTGAAAGCAATCTTCAACATTATAGAATTATCAAAGAGTATTAAAACTTAAGAATTTTGACAGTAGTAGAGATTTTACTTAAATTTTAATAAAGTAATTAAGGATATAACATTTTTGAATTCAAGATGTCGAAACCACGAGAACTGCCCTCCTGTTAGAGAGGTTTACGGATTAAGTCGCGGTTTTATAACGCTTTTTTTTTCACAGGAAATGTAAAACCGTATTATTTAATTACTTTAATTATTACAAAAAAATAATTATGTTGGTATTTGTTATTGAATGCAGCAGTTACTCCATGATGATGGTGCATGCAACTTCACTGAAATATGGAAGACTTAATAACAAAATACAATGGTAGAAATCCCGTTTTTCGTAATAATTATAGTGATTATGACCATGAAAGTTTAAAATACTGTTAGTAAATTAGTTTTTGAGAGCCTCACAAAAGCAAAGACTATCATGAAAATATGTTAACTAATCACCAGTCGACTACGAAATCGCTACGAAACGCTACGAAATTTCGTAGCACATCCGAAATTTGCTAGGAAAACGAGTTTTCTTTCAACATTAATATTGATAAAGGTAACACACATTATAAATAGAAAGAGTTATAATTAATGACATATTTCCTTACAATAAAATCCTTCATTTATACTTGAGATGCCATTTCCAACTTGTAAAGCCGCGAGCAAATTATGTAGATCCGATTTACATATGTTCAGAGCATTGCATTCTAGTTATGTGCTCATGTATGGTAATGAGACTTTTGTACTTATCAATTAAATCGCCTTGTTTGACGACCTGTTTGGCGCAGGGGTACTAAACTACGCCAGAGGTCCCGGGTTCGATCCCCGGACAAGACAAATATTTGTGTGCATGAACATTTCTATTTGTCTTGGTCTGAGTGTTTAATATGTATATTATGTATATATTTACAAACAAAAAAAGTATATAAGTATGTTTATCCGTTGTCTAGAACCATAACACAAGTTCTTTATGAAACTTAACGTGGGCTAGATAATTGGTGTGATTGTATGAAATTTATTTATTATTATTATTTATTATTATGTGCATACATTATGGTTAACGACGTTCGCTTGACTCCCTTCGTAGCTTGATATGGTAGTAATTTTGATGAATTTTTTTATAGACATCGATTATACTTTAAAGTTTGTTGGAAATAGGAAAGGTAATGTTTTAGTTATTTTTTTAAATGGTTATCTGCAAGTTATAAAGTTTTGTTGAGGTTTTGAGGAGCTTAGCCATATATTCTACTTCTTCCGAGTTAGGTGTCTTTCTTGGGGACTGCGGCCCTTACAACTCGTATATGTACTTGCAGCGAACTGAGAAAGTTCTATAGCGCGATGCATATTTCTACTAGGGCGGTTACAACCCGATACTCGGGTTCGTCGATCGACGAAAAATTCCAAATTATGCGAAAATCTTTAATTGCAGTTTGTGATCATCACGTTTAACATTTTGTATATTTTATAGTTTTCGGAACAAATAGACTCGAGTACCTTTAATTTGATACCTTACTCGGCCGCGTACTACGCGCCAAAGTCCCTATCGAGTCGTCACAAATTTTGCGAACCTGAATTAAGTATATAGATAAAAATCGTGGATGCTGTCCGTACGTCTATTTGACGTCACGTTTGAGCATGTTGTTTACATGGATACTTTTTGCTGATCCTGCATTTCTTTGATATTCGATAGTTTCGTAAATTTAATTTGTTAATGAAAATCTATTCACAACCAAATCCTAATTCGAATCACAATCCTAACTAATATTGTAAATGCAAAAGTGTGTTTGTTTGTTTTTTTTATATATTTTTTTTATGAACGACGGCGAGACTTTTATCCTTCATCATACTTGATGTTAAGTATTAGATAAGGCTGAAGATGGAACGAGCCTCTCCCGGAATCCTCAATCACTGAGGAACTGGCTATCTTATCTCTAACTGTCGGATCACAACAATGCTGAAAACATTATTGTTGTGGCGTCAGACTTAGGTAAGATGGTGGTAGCTAGCCAGGCGGACTTACAACGAGTCCTACCAGAGTTTGCTTTTTTTCTGCCAACCTCTCCATACTGTGGGTTGTCTGGAAGAGATCGCTTTAAGCGATAAGACCGCCCTTATAACGCTTCAATTCATTAGAACTTTATTGCAAATGTAATATGTACATGGTGTTATAATAAAGAGTTATTGTATTGTATTGTACATCACCCGTTAAGTGGTTGACTAACCTCTTTCATACTGCCAGCGATTGTTATCAGGCCATACCTAATTTCAATAATAGCCCCATCTTAATTAACATAAGTATTTATTGTGCTAATGAACGGATTGCGTGCCACTGATTATTTTGACATTTAGCTCAGTTGTGATTGTGACGTTTTAGTTATGTCTAGCCACCCACCCATGATTAGGACTCGGCACGAAATATGGGACATTAACATTAGCTAATAATAAATTATGGTATTATTTGCAGTGACGTCGGTTATTTTTTGTACATAGTACTTAGGTTTCGAGGTTTCGAGGTGTCGCCTACTCTGAGGTGCTGGGTTCGAATCTTGGTAGGAGCAATATTGTTTTCCTGTACTAGGATTGGGGCTGTTTATTTATATTTTACCAAACAATGTGTATTATTATATGTATTTCTATCCGTTATATACTAGTGTACCCATATCACAAGCCTTACTTTGCTTACTTTGGGGCTAGACTAGGCTAATTGGTGTGTGTAAGAAATATTTTTTATTTATTAATTATTATAATTATATATATACTTATGTGAAAGTACCTCTGTCTGCTTTTTAAGTCTGGAAATAATCATTAACCTATGTCAGAAAAAATGTTTCATAGTATTCAAAACGTTGCAGATGATGCCTATTCTATTTTGGACATTTTAGGCTGAAAAAAAATTTTAGGGATTCGTGAACTATTTCGTTTTATATAGTTTTTTTGCTCGGGAATAGCTCAGGCATACCATTGGATCATGTTAAGCCTGAAGAGCGATTTTTTTAAATAGAATTATAACAAATATTTCCACATTTTCGAAACAGATAAACCTTTTGTTCAGCTTTCAGAAATGACGCCTAACTCTTGGGTTAGTGCTAGGGTGCACTCAATCTTAGCCACAGCAAATGTAATAAATAGACTGTCTTACATAATAGTGTTGTCAGCTTTGAGGCTGTCGCGGAGCGCAAATTGTTTCATATTCATGCAGGTCAGCTGACGGTTATATAAACGTCAAGTTTCCAATACGATTAGGAAATAGATTAATAAATCCTATACAAGGTGTATAGGTATTTACATTTTTTAAGTATTGTTCATTTGATTTCACGCAAAACTAACTACGATTGATAACATTTTTGCGTGAAGTAAATATTTATCATAGTGGTATTATAGAGTTTTTACCGCGCATCATTATGATTCTTTGAGGCATATGAAAGTTTTTTTTAGTACAGATAAGTTAATACCGCAGTCTGTGGACTACCACAGGAAATTAAAAAAAAAAACAGTATTCGATTCTGCGGCTCATCGTGCATTTACCATATAAAGAAGAATTGTTGGATAGTGATATTTTTTACATAATTTTTCAAGCGAACTCAAGCTTTTAATATTTTTTTATATTTTAAGCTAGTAATAAAATCAGTACTCCAGGCACTTATATTTTAGTTCCGGACTTCGGCTGTTGAAAGTTCGTTCCGAGAAACTTTTCACCTTCTGAACATAAGTTCTAAAATTTTCTGCGTAGTTCCGTTCTAAATATAGAATCTCATCAATTCGTTCTCAGTCACTTAAACTTAAACTTAATCAGAATTCTGGGTTATTTCAAAGAAATCAAAGTTAATGTAGGTTCTAAATATAATATAATGAGTTGTAAGAAATATTATACCCTATTAATTATTTATATTATATTATGCCCTCCAAATTTTGTAATATTTCCACTCCCATCTGTGTACTTGACTTTGGTATAGATTATGTTATTCGAAAGTTAAACAGTTTTTCTGAGGCCGGACCTAAATTGACCATTGATAACTTAATGGCCAATTGATATGATTTGTTTTTTATTTTTGTATGCTTGTTTGTTTGTAACGTCTTTGGTCAATAAAAACTGTTCTCTCTCTTCTCTCTCTATATCTCTCTCTCCTCTACAAGTAATTATAAACAATAAATAAGACTTATTTGTGTGTTGTGTTATTACAATACAAATATTCATCTTTTCAATTATTTATTTCTAAAAAGAATATCTTCTAACCTAAGTACTGAATCCTTTAATTAGCCAAGTGGTACAATTTTTATAATGCCGAGTTTGCAAGCCAGACATCGAAGGCCCTCGAGGCCCGTTCTTCGGCGCTTCTAACAGCCCACTCACGACGCATAAACTGATGTGAAAGTGCCTGTAAATATATATTTCAATACAGCTTACTGGGTTCAAGCGATGCTATCATAAACATGGTAAATGATCTCTTCATAAAACTAAAAGTCTTAAGTGCCACACTTATTATTAAATACATACTAAGATCGTTTTTATGTAACGTCACTCTTTACCTCCATAATAAAGAATTTATTTACTTAATTTAATTATTATAGGTATAAGTTAGCCGAATAAATTGCTTGCTAATATAAAATAGTAATAAAAATCAAATATAAATATTGGTTAATATATTGTAACATAATTAATAATTAATGAAAATACCTACAGATTCCATAATATTAATTTCCTCAAACTGCAGCCTAATCTTATTTGTTAATTAATGATTTTTATACTCATTTTTGATTAATAATGTGGTCTCAGTTTATCAGAAAACACCCCAAAATCACTCACATAACTCGTAACAAGCCGAGAACCAAGTAGCGCAATAACTTTCCTAAGATGCATTTTATACTAGAAAAAAGTTGCCTCCTACTTGGTTAGATGGAACCGAAAAAAAGACAATTCTTTTATAATCCTAATAAAAAAAATGCAAAGCGAATGCAAAAGTGACATCGTAAAATAACCCAGGAAACCGCAATTGTACAACGCGGTACTCCTGACTTCACCTCGTACCTTTAAGGCCATCATCAAGCAGCGAAAAATCAACGTGGACTACGCCAGAGTGCATGCGGAGGAGTTCTCGCCCTTCATGCAGTGTTACCGCTGCATGGAGTTCGGGCACATCCGAAGCAAGTGCGCAAGCAAAGTGGAGGTTTGCCTCCACTGCTCGGAAAACCACAGCTACAACGAGTGCCCGAACAAGGGCGAGAAAGCCAAGGCTGTGTGCATCAATTGCCGCAATCACTTTGCTCGTAACGAGGTCCAAGGTGATATTAATCACCGCGCTGACTCCACTTCGTGCCCCCAAATCAAGGTCATGCTCAGACGCATATCGGATAGGGTCGATTACGGTCCAGTGGATTGAGCCGTGGTGGGTGAGTTGCGGGACTGTATGAAATTGCACCCCGTATTCACTCTGCTCTCCACAATAGCCGACTTTCGTAGTCGGTGACAAAACTGTGTCTTCCTTCTCGCTTGTGTTCCACCTTTCATCCATCTCTATTTTTCTTCTTTCCTTTCTGTCTTTCCTATCTAATTTTTTTTTCTGTTCTCTCACCTTCTTGCCCCCACCATGTTTGTCTCCACCGGACCTGTATGGAATCGCAGGCCCGAAGGCTCTCATGGCCTCATTATGTCATTAAACTTGCTCCAACACTTTTGAACTCACAAATACACACGAGACTATAATTAAGGATCGACCAGAAAATAATCAGCTTTAAAAAAAAACCCCTATCTTGTAAATAACAACTAATTAGAACCTACAGCAAACACTTCAATGTATCGCTTTCTAATACTAAATTAAGATTTACCGCACATTTACTTACTTCTAATTTAATTATCAACATTTGGTCCATCAGGCCATCAGGCCTGTTTATTTCGGGTGAGCTAAGTATAAATGCCCTTTGGCAGCTGACGGAGCCAGCCTGACCCCCTTACGAGTCTTTAAATATACATGGACTCGGCCTCTGAGTGCCCACAAATGGTATTTCCAATATTATCGGATATTCAGCACATGAATAGTTGATTGAAGGTTCTTTCTGCTAACGTATGGTGATAAACCACGGGTAATAAGCAGCTCCACCGTCGAGTAACCGATATCACTTTTTAGATTATTGCACTTAATTAGAAGCGGTACAGACCTATTCATTGATAAAAAAATACATTTGACGAGATATCACTATCGTTTCTTTTTATATAAAATGGGTCTTAGTCGTTCTCAATCTAGCCGAAGGGCGCAGATGAGGTCTAAGATGGAACGAGTTCGCCCAGAAGAAGCCTGTTCATTTGCACCTTGAAGAGGTTTGGGTTCTTTTATTTTCACATATTAAATTTTAAGATTATGGTATCAGAAATCTAAATGATATAGGTTGTAAAAATTGTATTTAAGTTTAAAAGATACAAAACTGTTTATTCTTTTGTTAAAATTTATCGAGATATTTACCATTATACTGTATTGGATTGCACAACAATGGGAAATCAATCGGAAATTATAATTTTCGTTTTCACTTTATTAACTCACAAAATGACTTAGTCAATATTTATTCATAGAATATTTTCCCAGTCAATATGGATTATTATAATGAAATGCCTAGATAAGTTGTGACGTCATTGGCAGCCGATTGGCGTTTCGATGTGTGCTAGAAACTTCAGCCAATCCACTGTTTGGTATTGACAGGTTGATATTGCAGATAAAATTATCTTCACATTGGGCTCACTAATTTATTAAACTGAGTTATACTAGAAATATTAGGTCTTTAACTATGAAATTGTCTTTTTGTATGAAGATTTTCAAAGAAAGCTCGTTTTCCATACTAACAATTTTTGTTATAGTTACTACCGCAAGTTCTAATGCCACATTTTTTTATGCACAAGCATTGTTTGAAGACTAAGCAATCTAATGCTATATTTTTGTTTTAAAAATTATGAATAATTTATAAATTATAATGAATAAAGTAGTAAATTTTGCTTACAAAAAAAGGAGAAACTTTCGAGGTATTTTTTATCGTGTAAGAAACGAAAATAAAAACCATGAGATTAATTATTCTTGATCATCATCTTAATTTAATATAAAATCAAGTAATAGATGTACCTTTTAATCACAGAAGTAGTGAGGTTCTCTAGAAGTGTAAGAAAAAATCGTCGATTTCATACTTTAACCCCTATTATTAGCTAGTAAGCAAAAATGGGAACGAAAAAGTTATCATTCAAAGAGAAAAAAATTGCAAAGCTATACAAACAGATATGAGTATATTATACATAAGTATACAATAAAAAATCAAGCTTAGTTTTTTATTATGTTTCATGCCTTTCATCTGCGTGGACTTCCGAGAAAAGAAAGAAAGAAGAGGTTCGAAGTAGATAAGTTCCAAGTTTCCCACCCATTTTACTTATTTCATACCTACTTATTTCATTTTGTACGATTTTGAATTTTTTCACTTTCAGTATTTGAGTAAATACTCCTTCTGACTCAGCTCTTTCAATGTGTTTTGTGATTGGAACAGTTGATAGACTTAAACAAGAGGCCAGCGATACGTCAGTCTTCCATAAACGTAATACCAAAATAATTAAAAATTAGAGGCTCATTGACTATACTTATGCTGTTATTTGGATTACGACAGTATTAATCTAGGTTTCTATTAAAAAAAAGAATCCAAAATATCTACCCAATAAGAAAATTAAGGCCAATTAAATTTTATCAATCAAAACTGCGTTTCGCATTAATTATTAATTGGGTAAGAAATTAATATATATTTTTAAATGGAAACCTAGATAAATACTGTCTTAAACTGGATAACAACACAAGTCTTTAACATCTCATGCTCAGGGATCCGTAATTGGCCCTCTCCACTTTTTGACATACGTCAACGGATACCAGTTTGCCTAGTGTGAAGATCCACAAACAGCATGGCACCTTCTGCAATCTGACTATAGTGCTCTCATAAACTAGTATTGCCAGATTCTTTGAAAGTTGAGTTGATGAGTGAGCCTATAGAGAGAGTGGATATCGCGCGTAATCTTGGCTTAAACATAGATGCGGGCTTAAGATTTGAAAAACACCTAGCCGTCACTGTTCAAAATTGTTTCTATAGACTTAAAGTTTTATATAAAATTAGACCTTATCTATCTGAAAACCTACGATTGCGCTTGGTTGAGTCACTAGTATTATCTAAATTGAACTACGCTGACACTGTCTACGGTCCACGTCTACTAGCTCGGTCAAACAGGCTTATTCAAAGAGTGCAAAACGCATGTGCGCGCTTCTGCTACTCTATACCTCATCGCAGCCACGTCACTCCGTTCTTGAATGAGCATCATTTACTAAAAATGAAATCCCGCCGTAAACTACATCTTGCCTGTCTACTTTTTGGCGTGATTAGGGCAAAGGAACCAAAGTATCTGTATAACAGACTCGCTTGGCTTAGTAGCAAGAGGCAGTGTTCCCTGCAGCTGGCTACGCAGTCTCATAGGTCGGCATGTTTCAGGGGTAGCTTTCGTTACGCAGCGTCCAAAATTTGGAACAATATTCCTCCGCCTCTGAGAGAAAGCAGTTCTGTACATGTTTTCAAAAAACAGCTGAGATTGCACCTTATTAATGCACAGCGAGAGTTGGGCTGCATAAAATATATTGACGCCTCTTTTATATAGTACTTAATCATTTTATTATTTATTAATTCTATTATTGTTATATATATATATTTATATTATTTTTTTATAGTATTAGTATTACTTATTTATATTTGTCATGATATTTTTTTTTTGTTATTCTTACACATCATTCATTCACTTACACTCATCACATCAGTCACACACTATTGTTGCACTCCAAAAATACCTACAGCTACTATAATAACATATATACAAACAAATAAATTTCATATAGGAGACGCGTGCTTGTTATTTTATAAATGTTAGTTTTAATCTTAGTTTTATTTTGTTTTCATTTTTTCGATGCCTCCGTATTGACATCGACGTGTCAATAAAAAAGTGGGTCTAGTTGAAAACCAGCGTCAGCTTCAACACTGACACATGCTGAACTAGATCCCTTTTGATGCAGCCATGTGGAACATTTGGTTATAAGATTTTTGTGTATTTTTTGTCATATGTTATGTCTATGTCCTCTGCCTGTATCAAATAAATGTTATGATTTATGATGATATGATTTATAAAGTCGTGCCTAGATGTAGGTTTGGCCGTCAACTGTGATAAAACAAAACTTTTGGTTATTAAACTCCCTTACCTACATTCCTCCACAAAATATTATGGCGCATGACCATAAATGTTTTCACTCGGCAAAAAATTATGTTTGTAGCTGCCTGATTATACCAAAACTCGACTCCCACATATATCTCGGTCTGACGATAGACAACAATTTTAATTGGAGTAAACACATAGAACATGCTACCAATAAACTTCGAGAGTTTCTATCAAGCATCACCATTATCAAAGATCGCATCCGTTTTAAAGTCAAATTAATGTTGTACCACTCTCTCGCTGAATCACACGTTCAATACGTGTAATCAGTTTCACCAAAAATCACACAACTGTTTTACAATGATGACATGGGACTGTTCCAACATTGCAAAGTACTACCTGTACAAACACAACTTAAATACATGCTACTGAAAAAAAACTTTTTTAATGACA
This sequence comes from Chrysoteuchia culmella, assembly GCA_910589605.1. Lineage (NCBI taxonomy): Eukaryota > Metazoa > Arthropoda > Insecta > Lepidoptera > Crambidae > Chrysoteuchia > Chrysoteuchia culmella. The sequence goes on from OU342653.1 coordinate 20,157,112, forward strand.
GCTATAGAAAATTGGTCAGTCACCTTGTATACACCACGCGCTATCGCCCGAAAACGGACTATTACTATTTTTGCAACAGCAACGCCACAGCAGAAATTGCCCGATAATTGCTTTACGTCACGTATCAACAGTGCGGCCTCTAGCGAACAAACAATAAACTATAATGTGCATTCATTTAGTTCCTGTTATTGCTGCCAAATTGTTTTTGGCGCTAGCGTCATAGCAACACGCGGCGTCTTACTCTAGCACCTAGTTAGGAGCGCGAGAGAGTGCGGACGCCGCTATACGAACCACCAGCGAGCGATTAGCGAGAAATCACATACGTAATACTATTTTTATTTTAATAATGTTATTATGATAATTGCAAACTTTTAGTTAATAGTCCCGCGTGTCTAAGCGAGTGCGACGCAAATAAATAATTTGTTACGGCAAGCGAACAACTGTTTACCTCGTTCCTAGGCTTTTTAACAAACTATACCTTCCAACTTACGAGACACCACTATCGTACACAATGTAAAAACTTCTAATAATTTTATTTTAAACTAACTTGTAAAATGTTAAAGGAATAAAAAAAAGTACTGAAAATAATGCTCTAATTTCGAATCATTTTGGTTTACGTTTCATAGGGCAACACCGGTCGCCGGTCTCATAAGGTATTGATTATTTGTATAAACATACCAAATAAGTGTCAAAGTTTGACACAACGTAAACTTAACAATAGGCCAAGTTATGAGTGAGGCCGATGTGGTGTCAGTTGAACGTCCTACAGACAAATGAGAGGCGTCGAAGGCGACGCAACGACTGACACGTGTACCAACTCCAATATTTCAAAGTGGTATTATAAATCGGTGGCCAAAGAAAACATAAGTATTTAAATACTATGATATGAATTATTAAGAGATATGTAAAATTAAAACTGAATTGACATTTTAATTACAATTAAATGAATTATTATCTTATACTTTCTAATGTTAATAATGAATTTGACATTTTAATGCTTAATATTGAATGAATTATGATAATATTATGTTCATTTTAAAATTAATAATTTCACTTTTATTTTGTATTACGACAATTAATTTCAATAATTTTTTGCATGCCTGGCAACTGGCAAAACATGCTGAACAATGTTATACCTATTTAAGATCTGTTTATATCATACCATGTTTAAGAGCAAATAAATATTTCTATTTCTATTTCTATTTCTATTTCTACATTTACAGAAAATAACTTAAACAATTCTTCAATCGGTTTTAAGCCCGAAGTGCAGCACATTAAGGTCTCAATTTAAATGTTTTGTAAAGTTTGTTGTGCTTCTGACCGTAAAATCCTTGTGTGTGATATAAGCTTGACTAATGCGACTCTCAAGCTGTTTCAAAAGAATATTTGAGTACTAAGCCATATGAACTATTTAGTTTTTGATAATGCTAAAAAATCTTATTGGATTTTTGCCTTAAGAAATATATTAATATTACAGTTTTTCGGACCCTGTCTGAGAGTAAAGTTTTGAAAAGATTTTATTTGCGCTCTGCATATAATAAATAATAATAATAAATATTTCCATACAATAACACCAATTATCTAGCCCACGTTAAGTATCACGAAGAACTTGTGTTATGGATACAAGATAACGGATAAACATACTTATATCCTTTTTTTTTTAAATACATACATAATATACATATTAATTCATGCACACAAATATTTGTCTTGTCCGGGGATCGAACCCGGGACCTCTGGCGCAGAAGGTGGGGTTAGTACCCCTGCGCCAAACAGGTCGTCGCATATACAGTGCATTTTCTTTATCTTTGATTATGATGATAATGGCACAGCGTATTTTATTAGCAGACTTTTTTTTTCATTTTTGTTTATGCAACATCCTGCTTTATGCAATTACGATTTTTTTGCATTCACGATGCTATTATCTATCTATACTATATCTTCTATATATATCCGTGTTATCCATTCTAATCTAATCCATTCCCTCCAGGGCTATGAGTATAACACCTACATCCTTCTCTAATAGCTTCAAAAATCACAAAAAATTTAGACGGCCGGAAAAATACAATATTTTTTTTAATTGACCTTATCAAGGTCAAAGGTCAGAAAAACTTTTTCTCAAGTGACACGTGCGTAGCACGCGCTTATGTCTAGTAATATTATAATGAAGAAAGATTTGATTGTTTGTTTGTTTGCAACGAATAAACTCAAAACTACTAAACGGATTTGGATGAAATTCGGTACACAGATAGTACTCGTAGATAGGCTGGTTATGAAAATAGGACACTTTTTATCCCGATATTCCTACGGGAACCACGCGTGTGAAACCGCCAGCGGCCGCTAGTATCACAATAAAGTAAAACTAGAAGAATATATATTTTCGTTTTGTTTAAAGAGCTGGGCTTAAAATAGCGATCCATTAAACCAACTAATGGGTAGCAAGACCAATCGATACCCCGGATGGCCAGAAATACCTCGATGCGTTATAAATAGACCCCAGCCATCACCGGATCCGCCAGGCTACATTACAAAAGCCTTTGTTGACGCTTCACAAAATTAGCATCCATCAGCTAACGAGTCATCAACTAACGAGTAGAAATTCATGAATTACCTATTTCAAGCTATTTCTGAATTATGTGTGGAGTTTGGTTGCGCAGCGGGTAAAATAAGAAAAAATGAAAAAAAAAACCAATACCTTTGAAACTATAAGTTGGTACTTACAGTAGTAGTGGTCACATTATTAACGACACTATAGCCAATTTTCATACAATCGAGGTAGCTTTGGAGCCTTCGATTTCTGCCAAGGATTGACCGAGCTGTGATCTGATAATGGCCATCCAGGGAGTAAATATATAAATGTCTGCCCCTCTCCTGTTCGTTGCAGTGCCTTTCGAGGTGCATGCGATACATTGGTGCTTGCATGTTTTGTTTAGTCACTAAGTATGTCGCATGTAACGCAATTTGTAATAAATAAATAAATAAATAAATAAATGGAGGAGATCCAGATTGCTATACATACCCAACTGATCTGAGCAACATTCTAAGAGATGTATGGATATATTTAAAAAAAAAACGCGAAAATAGTATACAAAAAGTATGGAATTCCTAAAACTGAAAACTGTGATTCTTACAACTTTAGAACTTTGATTAGATCAGTTGGGTGTCTATGGCAATCTGGATCTCCTGCATTAACTCCCTGGATGGCCATTATCAGAAAATAGCTCGGTCAATCCTTGGCAGAGAAACAAGGCTTCAAAGTTACCTCGATTGTATAAAAATCGACTAATGTCGTTACCACCTCTGCTACCACCGAGCTGTACCACCACTGTATATAATAATCCTAAATAATCGTTGTGATAAATATTCAAATCGATATTTTCGTATCGGTAAAGCTTTGCACCTCATTGATATTCATTGGAAATGAAAACACTCAATTTTTCCAAGAATATGGAAAAACAATGAAATATGAAAAAAATATATCAATATCAAAACGTATTATTACTCGTAGCTTAGAATTGTTTATAATTAATGTACAGAGGACCATTGTGTCCCGGCTGGCCGGTATTTGGAGTCGCTCGTCGTCGGTTCTTCCGCCTCTGGGCGGGTGCGGGTTCGAGCATCTGCTCCTTCCCCGGGCTTCTTCTCGTAGGGCCACTGTCCCACGGTGGTTTGGTGCCGCTGGAGTCGCTAAGACCCACCTATCTTTATGTGAACCGCGTGGTGTGACACGGCACGGCCCATTCTGTTCATCCATTCAATACGAAAGTGTGTACCCCAGCAGTGGGGACACTAAATTGGCTGATGATTATTTGATTAATCTACCTGCTTATACGTAGGCTGAGTTGCACTAGCAAAATTTAACCGATTTCTGGTTGTTGCTGTCAAATTCTATACATTTTCAACTGTTACAATTATCGTTGCAGTTAGATAGTGCAATCCACCCTTAGATCCGGAAATCGGGATATATTAGCGATCGTATTTTGTTATTCATTTCAATTCGACACGCGCAGACGGCAAAACCTGTAATTTGATTCCGTGCCGGTAACGCGACGCGAGTATTGCCGCGCGTAACGGAATACTAAGCGAGTTACTCGCATAACTCTTATTTCATTACGGGCTAAATTTCATGTCATAGAACGAAGCAATACGTAGATCATGACATGACATAATCTACTCTGCTTGTTCTCTGATTAATTATATTACTATTGACGAAAGAAGGAAAACGGCTCAATAGCTACCGTAGAAGTGCAGATCGTGTTTGTTTACGAAGCCAGGGGTGTAGTGGGATCGGTTCCCATTTGGGACAATTGTCCAATTTGCTGGTTTTTTTCAAAGTCTTGGTATTGTTTCATCTATAATGCTAATTCTGATAAATGTAAGGCAAGTTCATATCCACTCATTATCTACACGGTTTTTTCTATCTATATGACTATTACTATTATTTTCGACAAACAGTTTGGCGCAAGGGTACTAAACCCGCCTTCTGTGCCAGATTTCCCGGGTTCGATCCCTGGACAAGACAAATATTTAATATGTATATTAAGTATGTATTTACAAAAAAAAGTATATAAGTATGTTTATCCGTTATCTAGAATCCATAACACAAGTTCTTCATGAAACTTAACGTGGGCTAGATAATTGGCGTGATTGTATGCAATTATTTATTTATTATACTCTACTTGAAAAAAAAATACCACCGCACATAAATACTACACCAAACCATACGTAAAAAAATTATCGCCTCCGCGATTTCCACAGCGCTTACTTTTCCGACAAAGAAATATTTTTTGAAATACTTACATCGAATGGCCTTTTTATCCCGGGGAAAAAATAAAGAAATACGGATAGAGAAATCGGTGCCTTTCAAGAGCTGTTGGCAATGAAACATATCGACAGAAAGACGGCGGGACACGACGCCGGCGGTATAAAGCGCAGACGGACGGAGACGCCGGGAATCAATAGAGTTACGGATTAGATTAGGCTTTCACACCGAACAAGGGTTGCTAGCAATCACAGATTATATAGAGTACCTGTACTAAATAGTACTGCAAATTGTAAACCGAACCGAAATAAACATTATTTGGATGCTTCGTAAGAATTTCGGGAACTAAGCGATAAGTAGTTAACCTAGCAGCATGAGCTGAACGATTTCGTCGCTCTATTATAAAAGCTTTACAGGACCAACAAAATAATCACCTCACGCCGCTCTGACAGGGGATGACAAGAAACGACAAGAGCTGTGAGTTTAACTAGTATCTATAGTATTGGTATTAGATGCCAACGTTACCTTAGCTAATATAATAAAATCGGCCAAGTGCGTGTCTGTCGGGCCACGCGCAGTATAGGGTTCCGTAGTAAAATACCACTTACATTTTTCGTCTGCAAAAATAACTTTGTTTTGCATAGTGTTTGTATCAACTTATATTTGCGGTTACGAAAAATGGGCTATATGTCTAAAACTGCTAACTATATTTTTTTTAGATTTTTCACTTTCTTATTTTAAAAGTTAGAGGGGAAGGGGAAGCACTTTTCACCACTTTAGAATTGTACATCTTTCAAACAGTTCGACTTTGAGAAAAAATCGTCTTAGAAACATTAATGTCATTTATAATATCCTATCTATAGACACCCCGCACTTATAGGTTTGATGATTTTTTTTAGTTTCTGTTTCATGGATAGCTACCCCTTAATCTTTTATTTTTGTGTAAAAATCCTTAAAGCAGTTTACAGAATACATCTACTTACCAAGTTTCAGCTGTGTGATCTTAATAATTTCGGAATAAAGTGGCTGTGACATACCGACGGACAGACAAACATGACGAATCTAAAAGGGTGATTGATCACCAACCTAGCTTTACCTACTAATTAAGTTTAATAACTATATTAAGAAGTGCGAAAATATATTTTTTTTTGAAGATTTGTATCAAATTATAGTAAACACAATCTCTGCTCAAAGCACTCTGTGTTATTCCAACGTTACTCCTAAATATGATTGGATTTTCACGAAAATCAATTAAGAAAATTTCATTACTTGATAAATATTAAACAAGAAAATGTACTAGAAGGAACTTGTCTCATATCGCCTTGACGGGATGGCATGATAACCTTCTTTTTGAAATAAGTTGCTTTTTTCTACTAGTATATTTTCTTGTTAAACCTTTTTTATTAGGAAAAAAAAACTGAAGTTTGTCTATCACTATGTTTAAAGTAATCTTAAAAAAAAAAAGGATATTATATCGGATCAGAATTTCTAAACGTAGTAGACTATATTTATCACATGAAAATAGCATTGTAAAATGCAAAATTAAAAAGTTATAATAAGTTTGATTACATTACTTTTTATGAAACATAAAACATATAAGAAATATAAGGTGGCTATGCCGTACTCATGTAAAAAATTTCATTGCAAAATTTCATCGGCAACAAAAAAAATTGATGCAGCCCTAGTTTTTCATGATTTAAAAAGTGTCAAAGGGCGTCCTTGCGGGCAATTTATACAGATTCCAGCCAGACACAAAGTGCGTAAGGCGGTGGCAGGCATTGAACAGAGATACCGCTCAGAACAAAATGTCATTTCTCGCACGCACATATTGATGTTACGTTGAAAATGAATCAGTATTATTACGGACAACATCTTACAATCAAAACCAAATGTGGCGTGTTGAAGTGTGGCTATGAGAGTTATGTTTATACATTTCATTGTCAAGTGTTAATACAGGGGATAATCATAATATCAACATAAAAAACAGTGGTAAAAAAAACTTGCAAGGACTTTTAATCAGCGTCAATTAAATTCAAGTATGACAAAAATAACGGTTACACACACGGTACCGTTTTTACTATCTACACGGTTTTACTACGAAACAGTGTTTATCGCGTGTTTAAGTTAGGCAGTGTTTAAATGTGATGCTGTCACTTTTTTGACAATATTGTTTGAAAGAGACAAAATCGCATTTAAACACAGTCTAAACTATTCAGTGTTTTAAAATCTTTTGCGGTAAGGATATCAAGAGTGGTCCTTCTGATAACCTCTCTATTTTGTGAGCCAGAGGTGGAAGGTGGAATGACGGCCATTAAGGCCCGCAGATAATACGATCTGATAAACTTTAGATTGACTTTTGATATTTTTAAGAAGAAAAACACGTTTAAAGTGTTTTTGTTAAACGATTTACCAAGCTTATCGTGCCCTCATTAATTTCTTCTTTACTTTCTAAAGTAGCTATTGTATTATCGAAAATTACAGTTTTAGGCATTTGTGAAAATTATTGTTTGTAATTATAACAATGAATTTATGCAAACTTTTAATAAAAAGTAACCGTAACGAGAACGACAGTTTTTCATGATTTCCTGAAAACTATTAAACCGCTTTGAAAACAAAAAGTGATTTCAATCACTTCAGCCGTCTTCTAGTTATGAACGAAAAGAAAAGAATACGCGATGAATAATTAACCTTCTTTTTGAAGTCAATTAAAAAGGCTGAGAACAAAAAGGTGAAACTAAGATGAGAAATGCGTACTTTATTCAGCAAGACCCAATCTCTCCCGGTAGTGAGAATGATTTGAAATGAAACGGAGACCTTTCTGTCTGTCGCTCCCGAGGGAGTACTCGTTGATTTAGATGAGCGATGAATGTATTCATGAAGAATCGGAGGATATTGCATTATCGTTCATTCGACGGGACACTCCGGTGGCCGTAGGCTTTGGATCTCGAGGGACAGAAAAAACTTAATGTAGGAATTTTAATGCAACATAATCGGAATATGTCTAGGTTAACGTAAATATTACTTCAGACTCACTGCAACATTTACTATAGAAATAAAAAAACTGCGAGTCGGACTCGCCCACCGAGGGTATCACACAAATTTGTAGGGAATCGAGTCTCGCGGTCTTCTCCGTTTTTTTTCCAAAATTCCGTTTCCAAAACTAATAAACATTATTATTTACTATTTTGTTATGATTAGGTAATTACAAATGTATAGTTTTCAGATTTTTACTTGCACTTAAAAGCCGATTTACTTCAAAATTTCTCAGTTCTAGGTCAACGGAAAGTACCTTAAAAATTTTGATTCCCTTGAGAGTATTAAAATATATGTTTTTGCGGCATAAACGGCCCTACCTTTTTTTACGTTAATTAACAAGTTTGATTTTTTCACAGCTTCAAGAGATTATTGACTTGAATATATGGTTTTAATTTCAACTCGATACCTTCACGCGTTTCCGAGTTTTTCTCGAAATTCAGTTTCCAAAACAAAAGACCATATTTTTATGATTTAATTACAAATGTATAGCTTTTACATTTTGTCCTGTATTTGCAGTTAACGACGATATTAGGTATAATTACCAGGGTTCCATTTTTTCATTTGATTTGACCAAAATAAATAAAAATATATGTCTGCTGGTGCCTAAAAATACTAAATGCACACTAAATTGTTAATTTAGTCTGCATTACAGTATTTTAAGATGACAATGTATTATGGTTTAGGTTACTCCAGTTAGTTTGGCTCTCTGTTACTTATATATTATTATAGCAGTTACGTTTTTTTTGGTTGTTCGATCAAACGTATTTTTCACCTCACACGCTCTGAAAAGGAGGTTTTGTCGATCAGTATAAGCGTAGAAAATCGCTTTTTGCGGCCTGGCGCGGCAAAGTACTTTTTTAATTTTATACCTAAAATATGTCATAATGCGTTCCGAATCGGACTATTGACTTTTTTGTTATATTTGATTCTTATTTTTAATAGCTTTAAATTATTTATAATACTCCGTTTTGGTTTTATTATATTATTTTAGTTCATTGAATCATAAAAACCATAACAATAAGATTAAACTATTTGTTATAAGAATTTTATATTAGGCTGGGTGAGATTTCACAACCTATAACCTGTCTTTGTCTTGTACCTCATGTCAGTGTCAACATTTACGGAATCGTTTTTATTCTTATTAATAAGTAACAATATATTCCTACTTTAAATAACTTTGAGTTAACTATAATACTCCCTTTTTTATTATTTTAGTTTTTTATATCATTAAAACAAAGAGAAAAAGGTATATTTAGATTAAACTTTATGTTTAAAGAATTTTTTAACGGAAGGTGAAAGCGGAAGCAACCATAAAATGTGCCTGGCTGTTGTGAGGTGAAAAATTGTGTGTTGCACTCGGCAGAAAAGTTTTTAGCGTCTTGTACTTTTGAAATCCTCGCTTCGCTCAGGCTTCAGTCTTTGAACCACTCGCTGCGCTCGTGGTTCAATCCTGGAATCCTTCACTTGCTCAGATTTCAATATAGGTAACTCGCCGTTAAATAACCAACTTTCCAGCCTTGCATAACAAATAACTATTGTAACAGTTGTTTTCTCTGACCTTTTTTTCCGTGGGCTGTGCTTAGTCGATAAGAAAATACAATTTCAAGTGAGCTTAGAAGAGTAAGAACAGAAAGCTGGTTTTTCTTGCTTGATAGTCCTATATCAAAACAAAAATATTTTAAAACAAGATTCCTTAGGATTCTTATTAAAACTTGGGCTGTGGATGTCAAAAGGAGTAATTAAAAACGACAATGAGGATAACCATAAATGACCACGTATCTTACGTTTTATTAAAAGACAGAGCGCAGTCGAACAAAATACTATTGACTAGTATTTGGCCGAACCTCATTGAAGGCTTATCTGTATTAACCACAGATGAAAAAAAAATCTTTTTGCGGTCACAAACCTTTTTTATTATATAATGTACATAAACTATAATGCGTCTAACTGCTCAGACGGAACGACCTTTGTCTGTCCGTGACTCTGCTCTTGCATTTGAGCTATGTATTAAATTTAAAATCCCTCGGTAGGCCTAACACGAAAAACTTTCGAGTAAGTATCGAGGACGTGCATTTTCCTCTATATTTTTTGACGATATGTCCTGTATACGTCCTCGATACTATTTCGAAAGAATTTCTATTAGAAGACTTGTAAATTTTTTCTAAAACATTTTACGATCTCTTTCTATGCCAGCGCCAGCGTTCTTTAAACGTTCGATTACCAAAAGCAGACAGCAAGTAGCAACAGACAGATTATATAAAAGTATAGTTCTGTCAGGCCTTATCTTATGTTTTTTTGGGATTCGTCGGACCCTCGGTCCAGCCTTGAGGCATAGTTGTTTGGACCGTAGTCCCAACATATAAATAATGCGCCGCCTGTTGTGTGAATGGTTGAATCGCTTCCATTGTACCACTAATGCCTTCAGGGATTAAGCATGAATAACTAAGTGCCTATGTATGTAGGTAAAATGTAGAGTTTTAGGTTTGATACCAAATGCGTAATGCTATAAAATGTTACTTCTTTTTAATACCTTTGAGATACTATTGTTTTGTAGTTGACAATTTAATACTTATAGTGGTTACAAGGTAAAAATGTGGAAAGAATAAGATTTTAAACTTTCGCGTTCCATTATAATTATAAATTAAAACAACGAGACTAAAACGCGACATTTGTTATGATATTGTAATACTTATATGTGGTGTTATAATTATGTGGAAAGAAAGTGCTAAGTACATTCGCATTTTATAATGAGTGTCTTTGAATTTTTGACTTGTTCGAATAAAAAACATACAATTATAGATACAGTACAATGATGCAAGGGTCAAAAAATTATAAATAAAAACAAATATTTTCTACTCACACCAATTAACCTAGCTTCAAAGTATACACAGTAAGACTTGTGTTACGGGATGCTAGGTTAACGGATATAAATACATATAATTATACATATCTAAGTATCTATGTGTAGAAATATATATAAACGTCCATGACTCAGGTAAAAATGCTCGTATTCATCATACAAACACGCCGGGATTCAGGCGACACCTTGAAACCGGTGTACGTAGTACGTACCTCTACCACGGAGGTCGTCATAATAACGATACAACTTAAGAAAATCCCAGTAATGTTAATTAATAAAGTAAAAAAATAATAAGTAATTAATAAAGTTATATAATAAATGTATTTTAAAATTCATAAGATTCTTCGAAAACATTTAAATTTTAAGTAAGAAACTTGAATGAAGTTTCTTAAAAATTAAATTAACTAACTAAGTAGTTTATACTTAGTTATTAATTGTACGAAAAAGATTGTTCTGTTAAATTATGTGGATCAATTTATCAAACGGGACTTGATGGAACGCGAATATTCCGAAATTGGACGAATGATCGAGTGTTTGCATTAATACTCGAATGGGCTTTTTAATTGATTCAAACTGATGAGAACGAATGTTTACAATGTGATTTCATCGATCATTTCTCTTTCTCGAGAATTCACCTTCATATTAATTGATACCTTAACTTTATCTTTTCTAGAGACCTCAAAGGCACTAGTAGAACTTTACGAAGAAAAAAACCACTACTTCTACAACTTCTTAAAAAAATAGTAAAACAGCTGAATGACTTTCGTTATTTCAGTGTTGCTTTGCTGCCATATAAAGTTCGTAATGATTGTCTTATTTCAAAATCTATCACAATCCCTTTCAAAGGTGATTTATGGAATTGTGTAACTTATAGTCGCAATCCCTTTCAGAACGAATGATGTTTTAATGACACTTATTTGAAAGATCATACATTTGAAAGATATTTTCGTCTGTCACTTTGCTTAGACAGTTCAATTTCGTTCATTCAATACCTTTCAAAATGTGTCCCGATCACAATCCCTATCAAATATCAAATAGTGACGGCCTAAAGTATGTAAATATCTTTCAAATGACGAATTGAAAGGAATTGCGATAGATTTCAAAATTACACAATTAGTCCCCTGCATCAACATTGAATAGAATAGAAAAACTTTTATTGGCCTAACACACACACACACACAATGACATATTGAAAACAGAAGTTAAAAATAAAGCAAAAAAAATAATAATTGGGTACCTACTACTACCTACTTTTACTGCAGTTCAATCTTATATTCCAAATCCAATGGGAAAATAAACTCCGACGGACTCGCGGGCCACTAGTGTAAAATATAATTACTCGATTGCACAGATTGCACATTTAAAACCTTTCCTTCTATGAGAAAATCATAATATACACGTAATTCCTCCTTCGTCTGAGACAGTGTTGTAAGCGGACGTGCGTATCGTTTTTTCCACTATTTGACAAATTTAAAAGTTACGTGATACAAATGAAAGTGATCCTTATTACAAAGTTCAGTGATTGATATTAACAGTGCAACATTAACTTGCAAATACGACATTATAACATAACCGCATCTCGCACGGGCAGTCGGGCACTCGACCTGCTCACTTCCCCCCGCGCTCCCCCTCGGGTAAACAAGAGGACCTCTGCTGCCACAATAATTGCTCGCCCTTTCGCACGCGCACATAAGAACCTGGTCATTACAATACAGCTTTGTCCATTATACGTCTTTGGTACGTACGAAAACAGCTGATTTATTACAGTAATCTCTCGACCAACAAAAGAAATCTCGGACCTAAACTGCGACTGAGCGGACAATTACCGCCCTATATACAATTTTAAATAATCACCGCCCTTACAAATAGTTCATACAACATTAATTTTCGAATGTTAAAGGCAAAAAAGATAGTTAATTTAATCAGGAACTTACATAATACTGTCTAGTATGGAACCTATTACTAAAAAAACTATAATGAAATCTGACACCAATCTACAAAGCAGCTGCTCGGCAGAGGATTTAAACATATGTAAGAGGAATAAAAGACCGCGCCATAATGATGATAGCGAAAAAAGTGAGTTTTCGATATTTAAAGAAGAAATTAAGTCTATGATTACGGCGCTATTTCAAGATCAACATAAACGTTTTGGAAATCTTAGAAGAACATGTCAAAGAAATTAAGATCCAAAATCAAAATATACAAGTGACAAACCAGGATATTGAAAAATCCATGAACTTCATGTGCGAACAACTGCAAGATTTGGACCTAAATATAAAAAATCTCGACCATGACAACAAAAACTTAAAAATCGAAATACAAATCTTGAATGAAAAAATTGAATACTTAGAGAAAAATGGAATCAAAAACTTTATAGAAATTAGAAATGTACCTAAAATGCAGAATGAAACAAAAAAACAACTTTACGATATGTTCCTGACATTGGCACAAAATCTAAATTTCACTTTGTCCATAAATGATGTAAAGGACATTACGAGAGCCCCGAGTAAAAAGGAAAGTAAGAACTCTGCACTTTTAGTGGAACTCCAAACTTCATTAATAAAGAGTGATATGCTGTTCACCATAAAAAACTTTTTCAAAAATAAAAATAATTCAAAGTTGACAGCATCGTGTTTGGGACTTAATGGAGATGGCACACCGATATACATATCTGAGCTTCTAACAAAAAATACCAAGAAAATTCTATACGAAACAAAACTATTTACAAAAAACTTCAACTTCGCTCATTGCTGGGTTTCAAATGGACGTGTCTTACTACGGGAAAAGGATGGTGGCCCCTACATGTTCATCAAGAATGTAAACCAGCTTGCAGATTTAAAAAGCACTATAAAAAAATAACGAACTTTAAGGGTGAAAGTGCATGTTTGGTTATTGCAATTTTTTATTATCTTTATAACTATTATAAAGTATGTCTTAAAAAAGAAAATTGTAAGAAATACTGTAACACATTGTTTTTGGTAGCAATATGTGTGATCAGTTTATTATTAATAAGAAATATTATGAATACTTTTTTTGATAAGTGTAACAGGCACGCAACATACACAGTAAGTTTTTTTGATATATGTATAATTCTTAAAAATAACCTCAACCATCATCAAATATACATAAAACAAGAAACAAATACAATTATATTCTCACTACAGTATATAAAACTAATTACTTATATATTGTACACTATCCTATATTTAATACAAATCAATTTAAATAATCAACGCAACTACAAATCTTTTTACAAGAACATATCGCTTTTTAAACAAACAAAAATCTACCGCATTTTTTTGTTATCATCCAACATCATATTATTATCATTAATTGCAAATTCATGCTACATTGTTATAACTTTATACATACAATTCAAACATTTATATGGTGGCAGTGGATTGAGTGGACCATATTATAATTGTCATTACTATAAATATCACATTAGTATAGTACTTGAACAGTTAAATCAACTCGGAGTCTGTGTCGCTGTTGGATTAAAAATACCATACTATATTATTATGTTTGCGTATTTGTTAGTACAATATTATATTGTTGTACTGATGAATACACAAACCCATATCAAATTACAAAACAAATATAATTATAAATTATTTGAAATTCAATATATTAAAAGAATATATAAGCGACATAGATAAGTCTGACAACACGTTTTCATTGGCATGTTCACCGGATACACTGCAACCAATAATAGCACGGTATAAACAATGTCTAAGCGTTATTACACAAAATATTAGAAGCATTGGTAAAAACTTTGACGAGTTTACTCTCTTGTTGAAGAGGCTTGATTTTTTCCCGGATATAATTTCGCTAACTGAATGTTGGCTTTCATCGTTTGGAGATCCCCCAATTTTAGAAAATTACACAAAACACTGTACAAAAAATCATAAAAATCAAAATGACGGTGTGGTCATCTATGTAAAAAACAATTTACAGTCTATAACTTACGAACCAACTGATATTTTGGATGCTAGCTGTTTGGTTACTGTTGTAAAAAAATGTACCGTGATAGTATCTGTATATAGGTCTCCATCGTACTCCAATATAGATAACTTTTTGAATTCTCTAGATCATTTGCTGAACTCCTTGTCTAACTACGCCAACATTATATTAACGGGAGACTTAAATATCGATATTACGCCCGATTCGAAAGATAAACAAGCTCCGGACTACTTGAATCTAATGGTAACGCATGGGCTTTACCCAACTCACTTTTTACCAACACGAAAAGATAGTTGTCTAGATCATACCATAACTAAAACAAAATTTTCGTCAAATACGATTGTATTAAAATCTAATGTGACAGATCATGATTCGGTGCTATTGTTTATAAATAACAAAGAAAATCGGCTTAAAGCCGATTTGAAAACTACTACAAAAATTAACTACGCTCAAATCTCGGATGAATTGAAACAACTTAATACTAGCCCAATTATTGAAACAAATGATCCTGAAATAGCAACAAATTATTTAATATCATCTATGAGTGACATAATTATTAAGAACACAGTATGTAAAACATATACTAAAAGGAATACGCCTAAGATGCCTTGGATTACTCCTGGGCTCTTAAGGTGTGTCCGTCACAAAGATAAGCTCCACCTTGATCTAAAAAAATCCCCTGACAATGAATCACTCAAAATAATTTACAACAGATACCGTAACTACCTAACTGAAATAATAAGGAAGGCTAGAACTAATTATGAAAAATCACAGTTAGAGTTAGCTTGTTCAACCAGCGTTAAAAAGACCTGGGAAGTTGTTAATAAATTAACTAGCTACAAAACCAATAAAAATAATTGTAATGATCTGTTGGAACTTGACCGCAGTCCGATTAAGGTTGCAAATGATTTTAATGAGTACTTTTCTTGTTTAGGTCAAAAATTAGCACAGAATATTAAAGACCTAAATCCTTTAATTGACTTTGAAAATTTACCATCTTTACAGCCTACTATAAAGGATTCATTTGTCTTACTTGATACGGATTGCGATGAAGTGCTAAGTACGATAAGGAGCCTTAAGACTGACAGTTCCCCCGGCTGGGACAATATATCTAACAAAATTTTGAAGGATAATGTGGCAATACTGGTACCTTTAATCACACACATCTGTAATATTTGTTTTGCGTCTTCAACTATACCGTCCTCGTTTAAACTTTCTAGGGTAATACCTTTGCATAAATCTGGTGATACAAAATCTTTCAACAACTATCGACCCATATCGCTTTTAAATTCATTATCTAAAGTTTTAGAAAAACTCATCAATAAGAGATTAGTTAAATACCTTGAAGAGAAAAACATACTCTCAAATAATCAATTCGGTTTCCGAAGAGGAAGGTCGCCTGGTGATGCAGTGTCGGAGCTAACAAACTTTTTAGCGAAAGAACTTGACATTGGTAGGAAGTGCATTGGCATTTTCCTAGATTTAGCAAAAGCCTTCGACACGGTCTCCATACCCCTTCTTCTTCGGAAGCTGGAGTGCATTGGAATAAGGGGCAGTCAACTTGACCTTTTTAATAGCTATCTCAGTGACAGGCAACAAACCGTTAAAATTTCTACAGCTGTGAGTGATAGTAAAACAATTGAATACGGCGTCCCGCAAGGGAGTGTTCTTGGACCCACTCTTTTTATAGTTTATATCAATGATATCATAAATTCTGTGCTCAAGAATGGTAGAATTGTGGCTTTTGCGGACGATACAGCTCTTATTTTTACTGGCGGTAGTTGGGAGGAGGTGTTTGCTGATGCTCAAACTGGTCTTACGAACATAAAAAATCAACTAACAACCAATTTATTGACTATTAACACTGATAAAACTAAATTCATGACTTTTACTATAACGGAACAGACGCAACCGTGCTCTAAATCCTTTTCCATCAAAGTCCATCAGTCAAATTGTAATTCGGCGCTTAACGGTTGTAACTGTTCAAATTTAGAAAATGTTACTACAATTAAATATCTTGGGATTACATTAGACTCGCTCCTTACATTTACACCTTATATTAAGATATTGACACAAAAACTACGAAGGCTTACAGCAATTTTTAGGAAAATCAGACATATTGCTAATAAAAAACTATTGAAAACATTATACTTTGCATTATGTCAGTCTGTATTGACCTATTGTATTGGGGTCTGGGGAGGCGCACTCAAAAGTAACCTTTTACCGTTGGAAAGGGCACAAAGAGCTGTGATAAAAGTCATTAATATGTTACCCTTTAGATATCCTACTGTTAAACTGTACAGTGACTTTGAGGTCCTTACAGTTCGCCAGTTGTACTTCTTGGAAATAATTTTAAAACAGCACGCATTACAATATCAAAACAATTGTAATAATAATCTAAGACGCAGACCATGTATTGTTAGATCTACGTGTAAAACTAGTTTCGCTTACCGGTTTTCATATGCTATAGGACCGATATTGTACAACAAAATTATAAAAATTAATAATATTCTTGGCCAATCAAATTACATTTGTAAGAATACTTTAAAAACGTGGTTGTTAACACTTGATTATCAGTCAACGGAAGCACTAATCGAAATACAAAAATAATATTTTGTGATGCAAGGCAGGGCATAACAATTGTAAAAAATATCTTTGTTCATAGAAAGTAACTTTTATAGTATATAGACACCCACTCATACACACACATCACACACACACACACATGCATACATACACATACATACATAAACACACACACACACACAAACACATAGCGCACACAAAAAATTGTTTATAACAAAGAGCATAAGTGCCTATAAGAACAGGTTCGACCTAGTTTAGGTACTTAAGTGTCATGTCTGGCTATGTTCTGTTTATTTTATGTCAATAAAGATTTTATTATTAAAAAAAAAAAAAAAATTTCAACCGAAAACAAAAACACTTTCTGCAAAAGAAATTAAACATAACGACTTGATCTTGTATGTTCGAAAAAAATATAAGAAAAAACCTTACATTTCCATCGTCGTAATCTTAAAGGACAAAATAAGTTTCTAACAAACATTGACAAAGGATTACGTGTCGACCAAGTAAATATTAGCACATCAAAGTTCACTATCAAAGGATTCTTATACATGCGAAAGCAGTGTAGAAATCACGCGACTTCAAAGAGTTGGGAATATTGCTGTATTGATCGTACATGGAATGTTTTACAAGGTTTTGTTCAAAGGGTTTGTGGGCAAAGCGTTTAATGTATAGTGAAAATGGTGTGGTGTCGGTTATGGGGATGGTTATCGATCCCTGTCCAAGGTCACGGGTAGCCTGGGGACACGCTGTGACGTCATCACGCGGGCTAGCAGACTATTTCGGCGCTCTGTGGCTATATATAAAAAAACATAGCTGTTTTTTAACATACGATGGGAAAACGGTAAGCTTAAATCCTACATTAAGGAATGATAAGGCTGAAAGGTGGAATCGCGTGTTTGTCTCAAAGGCGTTGTGATTTTTTTATTTTTTCAAATAAATATATGCCTTTGAGACCATGTTAGACCACGTAATCGTTATTACAAATATCGTAAATGATAATTGATAAATGATATTTTATTTGCAAAAAACATGGTATAATGATGGTGAGCCAAGGCTTTACAAAATAAAGTGTTCATGCTTTGCTGATTATAAAAATCGCATGCAAATACTGATTGGTGAATTACAAATTACAAATGTCAGAGAAATATTAAGCTTAATTAAATTTAGGTATTACAATGTCATCGAGATAGAATTCAGTAGGTATAATGTCAAAAACTATATTCATTTGTCACGATAAGAATAAAATTGTTTCAAGTCATATAAATTATTATCTTTAAGCCACTTAACAGTACAATATAATTATATATTAAAATAACGGACTAAAACGCAACATTTGCCTGCTTGTGACCACGGCTATTGCAACATAACTGAAACGTCAAGCTGTAAGTACATAGTTGTACTACATAACAAACGTTTTAGACCCTTTGTTTTAATATATAATTATAATGGAACGCGGAAGTTTGAATTCTTATATCGTACAATATGTTTCCTTATTTAAAAATTGTTGTAAAAAATCTGTTTCATTTGAAAATATCGCGGTTATGTAACTGATTTTATTTTCAAACATCGCATCGAATACTTACTTGTATAACTTATAAATGGTGCATAAATTGCCTCAAATGTTACTTTCTCACTATAGGATTTCCTATGAAAATAAAATAAAATAAATAATTATTACAGCCAATCTGCTGACAAATTTAATCGCTTTCGTATTTTATTTTAAATTAGATTCGCCTAAATCACTCAATTTAGTTTAAGTTAAAAAGATGGTTACTAAATTATGTTTTCTATAGTCTAAATGAATATTATACTTGTAAAACTAAATGTGTAGTGTCGGCTTATAATAGCACTACCCCCTCTCATCCCGTGGGGGTCGTAAAAGGCGACTAAGGGACTCAGCCTTCAGGAGACGGGCAGCAGCGTCTCCTACAAACTTGGCCATACTGCGATCGCCAACCCGCCTGCCAAGCGTGGCGATACTGGCAAACCCCCCTTTTGGGGGAGGCCTATACCCAGCAGTGGGTGTTAAGTGGCTGAGACGACGACGACGAAAACTAAATAAAACTGTTAATTTATGTGACAAGTTAAGATAGTTTTAGGTTATTTTTAACATTGCATGCCTGATGTGGGCACACTGTTGTGACTTTAATTATAACACAGTAATTCCAACCGCAAAAATTGTACACAGTTTTAGGCAATAAAGCTTTTTCTATTTATATAAAGAGATAAATAAATGAGCCGTAGTTATTTTAACGTAATAATTTCGTTGGTAACAAAGCGCTTTAACTTCTAATCTCAGAATCAGATCAATGCAAAACGGTCTTTCATAGTATTAAGAAATATAAATTGTTTTATTGAAGTATTGGTAAAGACAATTCGATTTAAAGATATTAAATCCATAACAGAGCTCAGTAAGAAAATCAATATTTACTGTGCACGCATAAATTAATTAATGGATTTGACGAGATATTCTATTATGGTTTATTATACTGAATTTGCTTGAAACAAACAGAACATTTTAATTTACAGAAAACTTAATAGTATTGTCATTTGATTAAAATTTTAGAATCTGTTGACCTATTGTGGATGGTGATGCACTATTAGAGTATGTAAGTGTAATATTTTCACTTCACACGCTCGGAAAATGAGGATTTGTCATTCAGTTTCCGCGTAGAAAATAGCATTTTGCAGCCTAGGTAAAGTATGTAAAATATGTCATAATGCGTTCCGAATCGCACTTTTGACTTTTTTTTAACATTTTATACTTATTTTAAATAGCTTTGAATTAATTATAATACTCCGTTTTGGTTTTATTATATTATTTTAGTTCATTAAATCATAAAAACAATAAGTTTAAACTATTTGTTATAAGAATTTTATATTATGCTGGGTGAGATTCACAACCTATGATTGGATTTCGGAACGTGGCATTAACCTTTATTTTTAAATTGTCTTTGTCTTGTACCTATTGTCAATGTCAACATTTACCGAATTGTTTTTATGGTTATTTATAAGTAACAATATATTTCTACTTCAAATAACTTTGCATTAACTATATTACTCCCTTTTTATTATTTTAGTTTTTTTATATCATTGAAGAATAAGATTTATTTAGATTAAACTTAATACTTACCGCGGAAACAACCATAAAATATTCCTCGCTGTTGTGATTGTAAGGTGAAAAATTGTGTGTTGCGCTCGGCAGAATTTTTTTTAGCGTATTGTACCTTTGAAATCCTCGCTTCGCTCAGATTCAATCTTTGAACCATCCGCCACGCTCGTGGTTTAATCCTAGAATCCTTCACTTGCTCAGATTTCAATAGAGGTAACTCGCCGCTAATAACCAACTTTCCAGCCTTGCATAACAAATAACTATTGCTATTAGTGCATGCACGACAATATTTATTTACCTACTTTATTCTACACTAGCGGATCCTCGCGGTTTTACTCGCGTGGCGCCCGTTCCCGTGGGAATATCGGGATAAAATATAGCCTATGTCACTCGGGAGAAATGTAGCTTTCTAATGGTCTAAGAATTTTCTAAATCGGTCCAGTAGTTCCTGAGATTAGCTCGTTCAAACAAACAAACTCTTCAGCTTTATAATATTAGTTCCCTTAATAGGGCAAAGGGCAATTGCTTCCTACCTCAACTTTTTGACCATAGAGCAAGAGTTGGTTTGTGTACACTTTCTTAAATTCAGTACCTAGATATAAAAAAAATTATTACCACCGATATTTCGCGTACTTGTGATTATATATTTTTTGATTTTCATAAATAATGTTAAAAAGGATCCTAATAAACCTACAATAATGTATAAATAATTTATAAATATCAACTCCGCCCTATTAAGGGATAGATTATTATTGAAAGTACTTTCAGACAGAGAACATCTCGAATGACCAGTAGAGGGTTTAGGGAGCTTTATTTAAAAAGTAATAGATATATAGAAAACGTTTATATCACAAATAATAGAACAATAATAGGTGTTTCATATGAATACTGAGTTATTTAGTTTCCCAAACAAACTCTACTGGTCAACCGGGATGTTCCCCGATTGTACAAGCAGCATTCATAGCATTCTCTTCCAGACCACCTTCTTTGTAAATTGTTGTTGAAAAGTCGAATTAAACAATGAAATGAAAAAAGTTAAGACAAAATAAAAACTATTATCACCCAAAAACTTTTTAAGCATTATTCGCGCATTAAATACACAACAATACTTAATTAATAAATGCGATTGTCAAAGTTAATAATGTTGTTTTAAAGTTCGCGAGTAAATTGAAACTTTCATTTATTTTATCTGCGTAAACAGTTAATTTGTGGCCGAGGTTGATCTGTCCCGGCCGAGTGGAAAAGTCTTTATTAATTAATTAATGCTAAGCCTCAGCAGGCCTAGCGCGAAAAACTTTTGAGTAAGTATCAAAAAATATGTATGGCGTATTGAACAGCGTTCCTCTACCGGATTTAAACGGAACTGGCATTTTTCCATAAATTTTTTGACTTGCCGGTTCGAATAGTTTCTTGATACTATTTCGAAAGTTTTTCGTGCTAGCCCTGTTAATGTGTTCGGATTTTGTGACTGCTATTTTCTTTTGTTTCGATTTTCTTATATTTTATTGATTACTTACCTACGTTTGTCAGCGGCTTAAGGGTATGTTATTATTTGACCTTTCTTTAATTGGAGGTAGTAGGTATTAGTCGTAGTACACTTTGTTGTTAGAGAATTGGACTGTAATATTTTTGTAACAAGCCTTATAGTTCCAAGATAAATAAAAAAGGTAACCTATCACAAAACCTAAAACTTTTCAACAAAACATGACTAGACCATTGTGTGTTCTAATGATGATTGAATGGGTATCCAATAGAATTAAATGTTTGCGTGCATCGGCAAAAAACAATTGGATTCTGATTTAAAATGTTTGCACTTACAAATGCTATTGTTAAAGTTCTAGCTTTTTCTAATAGAAACAAAATTCAAATTTAAAATTAAATTCGTCATTTCACTTTGAAAATGTAGATAACCTCTTTCTTGTATTATTCTGTCATTTACACTATATTTTTTGAAGTTTTAACTCTTTTTAACTTCAATTATATGTAACTTTATTTTCTTTTATGTACAGCCAGTATGAAATGAACGTAATAAGTGTCATAATGCCCGTATAACAGCGCAGTATGAAGCGCGGATAAGCGACCTAGAACGAGAGTTGATGTCAAGTTCACAGCAAGAAGTTTTCGAGTGGCAGGGCAGCCTACGCTGCGTGCACAATAATGACTCGGATGGCCACACACCCGGGGATTTTAGTACAAGACATAAAAACATCGAGAGTTGATGAACAGTTCATAGCAAGAAGTTTGCGAGTGGCAGGGCGGCCTACGCTGCGTGCACAATAATGACTCGGATGGCCACACACCCGGGGATTTTAGTACAAGACTTAAAAACATCGAGAGTTGATGAACAGTTCATAGCAAGAAGTTTGCGAGTGGCAGGGCGGCCTACGCTGCGTGCACAGTAATGACTCTGATGGCTACACGCATGGGGGATTTTAGGACAAGATTTAAAAACATCGAGAGTTGATGTACAGTTCACAGCAAGAAGTTTTCGAGTGGCAGGGCAGCCTACGCTGCGTGCACAATAATGACTCGGATGGCCACACACCCGGGGATTTTAGTACAAGACATAAAAACATCGAGAGTTGATGAACAGTTCATAGCAAGAAGTTTGCGAGTGGCAGGGCGGCCTACGCTGCGTGCACAATAATGACTCGGATGGCCACACACCCGGGGATTTTAGTACAAGACTTAAAAACATCGAGAGTTGATGAACAGTTCATAGCAAGAAGTTTGCGAGTGGCAGGGCGGCCTACGCTGCGTGCACAATAATGACTCGGATGGCCACACACCCGGGGATTTTAGTACAAGACTTAAAAACATCGAGAGTTGATGAACAGTTCATAGCAAGAAGTTTGCGAGTGGCAGGGCGGCCTACGCTGCGTGCACAGTAATGACTCTGATGGCTACACGCATGGGGGATTTTAGGACAAGATTTAAAAACATCGAGAGTTGATGTACAGTTCACAGCAAGAAGTTTTCGAGTGGCAGGGCAGCCTACGCTGCGTGCACAATAATGACTCGGATGGCCACACACCCGGGGATTTTAGTACAAGACATAAAAACATCGAGAGTTGATGAACAGTTCATAGCAAGAAGTTTTCGAGTGGCAGGGCGGCCTACGCTGCGTGCACAGTAATGACTCGGATGGCTACACGCCTGGGGGATTTTAGGACAAGACTTAAAAACATCGAGAGTTGATGAACAGTTCATAGCAAGAAGTTTGCGAGTGGCAGGGCGGCCTACGCTACGTGCACAGTAATTACTCGGAAGGCTACACATACATAGGCTGACATTTTATGACAAGACCTTAAATTATTATTTTTAAATTAACTATTATTTAAGATTTTTGAATTTTTGCATTTTTTATAAGTATCATATCAGAAGTATAAAAATAGCATAAACAATGCGAATTTTTAAATGGAAAAATATTGGAAAATTTCAGCTCATGCATATTACCATCTTAGCCCTGCAGGACAGGACGTTATTTTCGATGTCCTATATCACACAACCTCACAGCCACCCTACATTTAGTGACGTAGGGCCTGCGCATCGATCTCGTCTGGATATAGCTCCGTAGATATGTTAGCTTCACACCGAATGCGATACCGACTAATTCGGCGCTCTTTGTCTCATTAACCGCTATATATTCGACGAATAACGCCATTATTACATAATACCCTCGATTATATATTTACTTAGCGAAATGTAATTAATGGCCCGTTGTTTTGATGTGACGTAACGCGTCAGAAACTATTTTAATTTAGATAGTTACATTGGGATCTAAACAATATTACCTGCGTGCTGTTGTAACGAGCAAATGATTTATTGTGTAATGGAATATATAACTATTTGATGTATAAATATGTTGAGAGATAATGATAATATAATGAGAAAATCGATTGTTGCTAGTCGATAGCAACTGTGTCCACCAGTTTGGCATTAGACGATTCAATATTGGTTCTATAACCGTTGTATTTTTAGTCATAGCAATAAGTGTTTTCATTACTTTATGTGACTGGAGTGAAGTTTACTCTGCAGTTCATCTGTGTAACATCATCAGCCATTATCTTAAGTTCTCACTGTAGAGCTAGGCACTGGCTTATGGATGAATAGAGAAGATGAGGAATATATCTACCACGAAAGCTTTGTTACTGGGCATTAACAGCAATACGCACCTGAGACCAACGGCTTCACGCGCCTTTCGAAGGATGAAAGAGTTAAAAATTCATTTCGTTACAAATTCAAGTCGTTTTTGGTCACCCATCCTACGACCGACCCAAAAGAAAGTTGGTAAATCGCCCATCCAGCCATTGTACCCCAAGCGCCAAATGATGAACGGGTTAGCAAGTCAACGATCCTGTGATGTTGCATTGATGCTCAGCTGGCGTAAATTTTAAATCTACTAACAATTAAGTTTATTATTTAAACAAGTGCTCTATATTGTGCTGTGATGTGACAAATTAAATAACGACATCATAAATAGCTACAACGAAAGTCATCTCATTTATACCATAAAGGTTTTACAACATTTTTTAATCCAACTTCGTGTAGAGTTAATGTAATGTTCCTTTATACACCACCTGCATCTGTAGCACGTATTAAATATAAAGTATTCTCAATAGGAAAGTAAGCTATTAATGCCCGGAAGGAGCTAATGTTGTGTGGAATTTCCCTTGGCTAATTATGATAACATTTAAATTTGGAACGCCAAAAAGTCAACAAAAACTTACATCAAAAATAGTTTCGAATTCGAAGGAGTTTTTAATTACAAAATTGACACTTCAAAGAGACTACTCCTAATAATAACGAAAAATATAAACATGGCTGTATGTATCGGGGTCCTTAGCACCAAGAAAACATTTGAAATTGGAATGATATGATATTGTGCACTCATTCAAATTTATAGTAATAGCTATCTCTTTCATTTCCATGCATTTTTGTGTCTTTTGTATTACTTATCAGTAAAATATGGCAAATCATCAAATTGTGAATGTGTGTTGTCTTGATTCTTGGTCACAGATATAATGAAAATTGTCATTGCATTGCCTACGAAAGTAAATATCTAAAGAAAAAAATCGGTGATTCGATTTTTTACGCGAATTGTTAAATTGTTGTCATTTAATAGTTTTATTATTTATATTTTTTTTTTTAACGTCACAGTAGGCACAGTAGGTGTTATGCTACTCGGGTATAAAAGTGTATTACCCTTGGGCAGACTTGACCTTCGCTTCATTCAGGATTAAAGTAATTTATAAGTTTTTTTAAGTACAGAATCCTTAATTTCGCTCGGGATTCAATATGCTGCCCGTGACATAAGACTGCTTTATCCCCTTAGTGCATAATCTACTATGTTGTACAGAAATGTATGTGTCGCGGCCATCCGGTTAAGTCAGCCGTTTAATTGAACGGCTAGCCCGTTTATTGAACGTCGGCATTTAATTAAATGGCTAAAGAACAACTAGCCACAGTCTTACAAGCTAGCTTACAATCAGCCAACTAGTTGAACGTTAAGTGATGCTATTTCAATCCATTATCGGCCTAGGCATTCAATTGAATGCCGGCGTTTAATTAACGGGCTAGCCTTCCAATCAAACGGCTGATTTAACCAGTTGGCTGCGACATATGCATTGTTAGTGTGGCTTTATCTATACTAATATTACTAATGTTATAAAAAGAAAGAATTGATTGCTTGTTTCTTTGCATTGAATAGGCTCCGAAACTACTGAACGGATTTGGATGAAATTTGGTACACAGATAGTAGATAGCTTGGTTATGAACAAAAGATACTTTTTATCCCGATGTTCCCACGGGAACGGGTACCACGCGGGTCAAACCGCGAGCGACCGATTGTAGGTACATAAAATTATAATCCTCTTAGTAATAAACTTTCAAAATATTAAACTTCACTACGTTTCTCATAACAAAGTTGTTGTAATGTTGACTACAAATACGGGCTGTAAATCTAGTGCACTCTAGTTGGAATTTATTACTACCTAAATGAGTAGGGGTAAGGGGGTGTTTACACGATCGCGTATGCGCTGAATGTTTCATTGTTCGAATGCAATTTAGCTGCATTGTAGTGTATTATGCACGAAAGTTGAACAACTGCTCGCATTTGCTTGTTTATGGTTGACTAGCCGTCGACAGCGATATTGTCTGTCCAATTTTATTTCAAAAATTTATCGCAAGCCTTTTTCAAATTTGCGAGTAAAAAACGGAAAATTGAAACATCAAGCAAATCATAAGAAACAAAATAAAATACTCGTAAAAACAATAGACAGCAGCATGTTTTCTATAGTACTAACTAACTTTTCAATTTAAAGACTAGTAAAACTATACTTATTATATTTTTAGTCAAATAACTCATAAATCTCATAATAGGTATATTTACTACTATATGGCATGAAAAAACAGAATCTACTTACATATATGTATATGTTAATATAAATTATTATTATTAACGCTGAAATCCAATGAAAACACATGTCTCCCACAATCGGCGTAGTCTTCAGGCAAAAATAGAATCACGTGTTTAAACATTTTATTTATTACGTAAATAAATACCTACTGCTATAGGATGACAATAGAAAATCGAGTTTCACGTGGGAGTCGATAACAGGGTAGTTAGTAAATATAGGAGCTCGGTGCCACAGTGGTTTTGACAATTAAGCAACTTTCGCAATGGTGATCACGGGATGGGTGACCAAAAATTATCTCGAGCTCCGCAGAGCTTGGAAAAACTCCTTAAACCTTTGTTCCCACCACATTTGTAGTCGTCAACAGCCATTTATCCACATTGGGGCCGTGTGGTCAGAGCGTGAGGTATAAGTGGAGCATGTGCTCCCAATACCTACTTGAAGCCAAAAAAATTGCGAAATTTCCCCAGAATTTGAAAGTGAAGGTAACAGACTTGTTCTAAAAATAAAAAAAACACACACAAACTACATTTACTTTTTAAAAAAGATATCCAAAAGCAACAATGACAAAAGGTCGTCAGCCTGTCAACCTTCATGGTAGTGAATTTGTGGTATGTTATAACAAGCCGATTTTTCAAGCATAGTGTATGAAG
The DNA here is from genome assembly GCA_910589605.1 of Chrysoteuchia culmella. Lineage (NCBI taxonomy): Eukaryota > Metazoa > Arthropoda > Insecta > Lepidoptera > Crambidae > Chrysoteuchia > Chrysoteuchia culmella. The sequence continues at coordinate 20,184,500 of OU342653.1, forward strand.
TTGTATGTAAAGGTGAAGAAAAAGAGAACACTTCTAATAGGTAGGTAGTAAAAATTTTAAAAATAATAATAATCATTTAGGTATCCAGTCCAGGCTGTTACAAGCACTTATGAACGACACTTATGAAGAAGCTACGCTGTTTTATTTGATACAGCACAAACTTTTTGTTATTAAAACTAATTATTTATTATTATTAATTATTATACATATATATAATTAATTTAGAACAAAATTACATTTTAGATGTGGCTGAAAAAGACAGCTTTATGTAAATAGTTTTTGCCTTTTACTACGTAAATACCCCAATAGTTATTCAGACTAGTTTTTCAAAGCATTTTTAAAAATGAATCTGCTATTTATTTTCCATTATTTAATAAATGTAAATCCGAACAAGTAATGGAATTAGCGGCGGGGGAATTTAACGTAAAATCGGTACTTAACTATTAAATTTGTGATAGCACGTAGCAGTACCTGCACGTGATTATTTTTAGTCAATATATAATTTTACCAGTTCTCATTGTTTGTTGTCTTTGCTTGACAGATCGGTTTATTATTAAAACAGATTACTATATAAATAAATAGATAATAACGTACCTATACATACCATAACTAGGTAATTTTAATATTGGGACTACAAATTATTTTGTTAATGGCAACGTTAAAGTTCTATTTCCCACTTCTAGGGTAAAAATAATACGGCAACACTGAGTGTATGTCAGCCGTTTCTTTAAGGTTTACTCGACTCGCGATTAGATACGTGTTTTTAAGAAATTAGTGTTGGGGAATCAATAAAAATTGTGCATAATTATGTTGTACGGGGTTGCAGAAGTAAGTGGGTACCCAGGTTGCTACTTATCCTTTCACTTACATTGTTAAAATAGGAAAACAAAAATTACGGCAATTAATTAGAAAGAGAGAACGTACCGTCGACAGAGATATCTCTTGCTCCAATTTTACCTACACCTTCATGGGTGAGAGTTGTGGACCATTTCAACGACTGCAAACACAGTCAAAGCACGGAGGACCTCGAGCGAGACGATACATTTTTCACACCCATTATGTGTCTGACTATTGTGAAAGTTGCTTAACGTCTTTAATCGAAGGTGTCTAGCACGCAAACCACTGGGCCACCGCCGAGCTTTTGCAACAGTATTGGGGACATTAAAATGGCTGACGAAGTTCTAAATATGGGCGTATGAAAAGTCATTGCTAATTTCTTTACAACATAGGTAATTATGCTGAGAAAATCTTCAGTGAGGAAGACGAAAACACAGTAATGATTCCGAGAAATCTGTCCTCAGAAAATCTTATTTATAGGCACATAATAACTTCGCTCGGAAGGCATACCAAATATTTTTCCCGAGACAAAAATATTTACTTCTCTTACGTAACGTAAAAATTCAATTCGTAATTTTATTTTCACTTCTGATAAGGAAATGTTTTTAAGATGTGACTTCGTAGAATTCATTTTAGACCGTTTTTTACCAACGACGGTACGGAGACGGTATATGCGTTTGGGGTGAGAGGTTGTTTGTTCTTTTGTTTGTTTGTTTGTGCAAACCAATGTTACCATTTATCTCCAAAACTACTAGTCCGATTTTGATGCGGTTTGCAGTGATGGGTTTGGGTATGATTAGTGCATGTTCTTAGATAGGTGTTACAGTGACAACTCACCAGGAGGCGCTGCAGTAAACATTTGTTTTGCAAACCAATGTCACCATTTATCTCCAAAACTACTAGTCCGATTTTGATGCGGTTTGCAGTGATGGTTGCGGGTTTGATTGGTAAATGTACTTAGATAAGGGTTACGGTGACAACTCACCAGTTTTATATTATTTTATCCTTTTTCAATTACGTTTTAACCGTCGTGGGTTTTATCATTTTTTTTTTTTTTTTTGAAGTAATGATAATGCTGAAGGTGGAAGCGAGCCTCTTCCGGAATTCTCATCCACTGAGGAACTGGCTATCTTAAATCTCTGTTAAAACTGTTTTATTTCTGAACCGTTTACGTTCTAAAATTACATTAAGGGCCGGTTTGACCACTTACTGATAAGTTCTAGATAGCTTTAATGACAGATCATTTGACGGTTCTAATATGAAAAATATGTCAAATTATTTGCCAGATAAACTATCTCGAACTTGTCAGGAAGTGGTGAAACCGGCCCTAAATGTTGTTACTATGTAATCTACTGTCACTCCTCAAACTATAATATGTGGATCAGTAAACAAAGCTCTCGACCCGACACTGTTTGTAACCTATAATCCGTGTTACGTTGTACATGGAATAGCCTAGGTCGTGTCGTGGGTGTAACCTAGATCGCGTATAATATAAAGCTTTACTAGTCCAAGATGTAGTGCATGTGTGGATTTCACCTGCCGCCTACCTAACTTAGTTCGTACGGCCGTAGGTATGTACATTCAACAGCACGATAGGCTCTACACTTTGACCTTGAGACTGAGAGCACCTTTATGTAGCTCATAATACTGCTCTTCATAGTGCAAGTGTGAAAACCAGACGCCCGGTTGACTGTACTACATACTTTTACTTATACTTATTTTTACACAGCTTTTTTTAAATAACTAAACAAAATATGATTATCATGACTATTTAATAGACAACGTTTATTAGAGGAACAAAATAAAACTATAATCGACAGGACTCGCAACGGTCGACGGATAGAACCCTGGACCTCCACAGCGATTATTTGCTCCAATCTTTAAATTGAAGGTTTTCGAGTTGGTACAGAAAGTTATTCGAACTAACTAGTTCAGCAAACAAAACTTCCAGTTGAACATTGTTACGTCTAATCGTCAAAACATACAAAGGCCAACCGCTAAGTGTTACTAGTACATCAAATAGCTTAAGGCCATGTTTGCGTGATCCCGACAGTTGGGCAAACATTGGCGTCGTTTGGGTCTCCTACTTGAAATCGAATGCCCCTTGCCCGAATATCAAATGCTCGAAAACCTTTCCTCAAATAATCATAAAATCGACAAATCAAAGCTCGACAGCTCACTAGGATCGATGAATCAAAATCTTAAATCTAGATTTTCTTGAGTCGATTTAATGATTCTTCGAGGAAAGGTTTTCGAACAAGGGACATTCGATTTCAAGTAGGAGACCCGTTCGTTTGCCAAACGTGACGTCTCGATCCATATTCGGATATGGGAAAGCTTATGTCAAATTTAGTTCATCCCTTCAATCATCGGTGAGATGGGATGAAGCCATGTGTCTTTTGATAGACAACTGATTTGGGTATGTACAAGTACGTTTTTTGACGTTTTTGGTTATGATTTAGGTATTATCTAATTCTAATTGAGAAAAGGGTAGTAAAATGGAATACGTAAGAGTGATTCACGATGTTAATTCTCTTATGAAGTGACATTTTATTCGTGCTTTCTGAGCCAAAGGTCATAAATTCTAACTTTTCTGATTGTTAAACAAAGACATAAAATGTCTGGATCGCATTTTCTATACATTTGTCATACCTTCGTTGTTTCTAATAACTATCCGTAACCTACCTAATAAGGTCCCTAAAGCTACTTATCTCGGAATCAGACCATTATAATTACAAGACAGTAATATTTCTTGGACATTATACCTTAGAGAGACAGTTTATTAAGTGACTTTACCTAGTTATATGGATAAAAAAAAACACAATATTTTTATCTTTCGGAAGATGTGACAACCAAAGCTATGAGCTGGACACTCCTTTTACCTATGACAGGACTACACTTTAGAAAATACAACACCTAAGGAATACACTTTAGTCGTTAAAATTCTACGAACTTGAGAATTGAGTTAGTTTTAAAACATCTCACGAGGTCAAATAAAAGAACACCGTGCCGTTCCATTACGCGCTGACACTAATGCCTTGTCTTACGGACGCTTTTAACGAATTTTGGAAGTGAAATGAGTTAGGTTTTTACTCCGCGTAAAACGGATTTCCGCCATTCGAAGCGCTGTGAGGGTGGATTGATTTCAAATTTAACTTTTTTAGAGGGTGACTTCTGAAATTAGGATTTGGAGGAAAGACAATCTCTAAGGATTTCTTGCACTTAACGTAATTTACAGTTTATTTTTTACTGTATAAAATACTAATTAACTGTACTTAAGTAGATTGATTCTAGTGTATTAAAAGTTATTCTCTTCGAGATTATAAACGGAGACTTTTACTGAATTTATAAAGCATTTGAATACGGTCAACTTGGTAGTTCTATTAAATTACCATTTTATGTAAATCACATTTCAGACATTCTATCTTTTGTTATTTTTGGAGTTAACTTTGTAAATATTTTTTATTTCGTCTTCAAAATTGTCTCTGTTTCAGGAGCTGGGGTTGTTGGTGTTAAAAATGTTAAATGTTAATAAAAGAATATTAATATTAAAATGATATAATGCTCAAGCACCACGTAACAAATGTTATAAATGTTGAGAGTAATGTTCGCGACCCGCACCAGTCCGCGGAAATATACATACTAAAATTAAAACTACATATGTCATTCGGTGCAAGCGCATCGATGACAGTCGTGTGACGTCAGTCGCACGTCACAGTGTTTGGTACATATGCACCAAACAGTCGACTCGTCGAACTAAAAAAAAAATCTATTTAAACTTTAAGAGATTTTTGCAGAAAGCAGTATTACATTCAATATGTCAATAAGCTTAAATATATCATGTTCACGGAAATAAAAAAAAAACAAGCATATCATATACACCTCTTTTCAAATCCCATATCCTTATCCTAATTAATATTATAAATGCGAACGTGTGTTTGTTGGCCCTTCATTCACGCCACAACTAAGCAACCAATCGATTTTATTTTTGGCATAAAGTTAGTCGAAAAGTAACATAGCCTACTTTTTATCCGATATTCCCACGGGAACGGGAACCACGCGAGTGAGAAGTTGGTAGTAACGAGAGATCTTCATATAATGGTTGTTATTAACTAACCCATTTGGATCCGCTGTCCCTGTACAGGGACAGTTAATACCCACATTTTTTTATATTTTTGTTATTTTCAATTGGCGTCCGTATTTCTTATGGTAAGAAGTGTATCTTGCTCGTATTTTTTTTTTTTTTAATTATAAGAAAAAGTAGTTTTATTGATATTTTTATCAACTCAAGTGATAACGCAAATTATCGTGACCAGGTAAGTTTTTTTATTTTATGTTGCTATGCAAAAAATTATGTTTATTTTATAAAAAGTACTTCTTTATACTGTCAATTATAATACTGAGTTATAATATGTGCTCATAGTCAATTGTAGTCCATGAGAAGTCTTAGTTTGTTCTAGTGGATATATAGGGACAATGGGCAAATGAGTGGTATTTTAGTACTAAAGTTATAAATATTTTGTACTTTCTTTTCAGAACCGATTTCGAATTTATAATGGCTATAAGAACGTTTAACGTTATTTCTGACTACGGAGGGCTTGCAGAAGCACTAGAAAATATTTTGAATGAAGAAGATGACCTTGAAACAAGTTATGAATTGGTAGCTATTCCTCCTGATCCAAATGTTTTAACAGATGAAGAAGAGTTTGACGAAGATGACATTTAGCATAACACTTTGCCGCGAGATATACCTGGTAGAGTAGAAGTTTTTGCTTCTCTGAGTAATGAGAATTGGGAAAGCAGTGATGATACCCTAAAATATGGTTGAGCGAAGCGATGGCTGGTTCATGCGTCATGCTCGTGAACGGGTGCCGCCAGCGGAAATGGGTCTACCTCAGTCTGCTTATCTTAATGCTGTGCTTAAAGCCTAAATATTTTTATCTAAAATAAATTGATACTGACCTGTATGTACCTCACAACTTGCAGTGTAGTAGTCTTGTGGTGCGGGAAATGTTGTAATGTATGATAGACAAGTCTTTCTTTGCCAGTTAAAAATTGTTTACGTTTACAATAACCATAAAATGTAATATTTTCATTAGTATTTTCCTTTTGTGATGGAAATTGACCTTACTGATATGTTAAGGTCACTTTTCAATTTGACGACTCTGTATGAAATAAAACAGGGAGAAAAAAACAGCCCTTGACGAGTTTCTTGCCGGTTCTTCTCGTTACAAGGTCTCCCGCCGTAGGGTTTGTGAACCGATGGCGTAGCTTCTTTGACGTTCATAAGTGCTTGTAACAGCCTAGACTGAATAAATGATATTGATTTTGATTTTTGATTTTGATGAGCCCGTACGAAAACAATCTAGAAAGCCACCAGATACTGAACCAACATGGCGCAAATGTGAAAGTGTTTCGAAGACATTGCTTCAAATAGTGATGACCTACAAAAGCGCAGAGAAAATATAGAAAATGAACTAAAAAATTTAGGCCCAGTCGAAATATTTGAGAAGTTTTTTGATGAAGAAGTCATGGATATGATTTTAGTCAACTCAAAACTTTATGCAGCACAAAACAATACACATGACTTTGATGTGACTGTTGATGATCTCAAAAAAATTTTTGGTATACTCATACTTACAGTGTATCATACATTAGCAAGAGAACGTTTATAATGGTCGTTAGACGAAGACTGTAATGTGCCGATTATTACCAAAACAATGTCGAAAAATAGATACATTGAAATAAAAAAGTTTTACATTTCTGTGATAACGAGTTGTTGCCGGATCCACTGATAAGATGTTCAAAATACGACCTCTAGCTGACTTTCTGATCAAAAATTTTTTACAATGGGGTGTATTTCACGAGCAATTGTCTATCGACGAATCTATGTTGAAATACTTTGGACGTCATCCGGCAAAACAATTTATAAAAGGAAAGCCAGTGCGATTTGGTTACAAGAACTGGATGCTAGCTAGTTCGGATGGTTATTGTAACGCATTTGATATCTACTGTGGCAAATCATCATTGACAACAAATAACGAACCATTAGGGTCAAAAGTGGAGAAGCTTTTATTGGAAAGAAGTCAATGGGTTCCAAGTGAGCATATTATTTATTTTGATATTTTTTTTACGAGCCATGGCTTACTACGCGAACTACGTGAGTCGGGATACCGAGCGACAGGCACTGTTCGTGAAAATAGAACTAAAAAGTGTCCTCTTATATCGGTCAAAGATATGAAAAAAAGGAAATAGCTCATTATGACTATCGGTTTGATACTGCTAATCAAGTTTTGTTCGTCCGTTGGCTTGATAATAGCGTATGCACTATGGGCACTAATTTCGATAGCGTACACCCTTTGGGAAAAGTAAAAAGATGGGATACTGCACAAAAGGACCAGTACCCCTATTACGAGTTTGCTTAACATGACATTTACAGGACTCGTGAGCGTAGACTATCGGATACACTGCTCATGTCGGTAAAACAGTCGCTAAATATGAAAGAGACAGAGCTACATTTTACATTAACGTTTACTGTAACGTCGAGTTTGCCAAACTCGTAATAAGCCTACTGATGTAATTAAATTAAATGTAATTATAAAGAAAAATATTTGAATAAATTGTACAGAATGTTTTAAAATATATATAAATTATAAGATAAGAATTGATTATTATTATTATTTGAATTATTATTTGAATTGTGAATTGAATGCATGCAACTAATATTGTAAACGCTGACTACACTATTGTATTAGGAACTTTCCTGTAATGATAGACTCGATAACTCGATAACGTGTCACTGTCCCATTCATATCGGAGCGGAGTAAGCAAGACAGCATGATGATGCGTTATATTATATCGCATGATATAGAGGTGTACATGTTAGGGAGGCTGTATGCAAAATTTCCTCTTAATCGGTTTAGCCGTTTGCCCTGTGCGTTGTCTGTTAGTCAGTCACGGTATTGTTTTATTAGTATAGATTATTGTCATAATTATCAGATATTATCAGCGCTCTTTTATTAATTATGAATTGTAGAAATAATATAAAAGAGCAAAACGCTTAAAAACCATTTGAAAAAATTGGTATCTTGTTTTTAATCATCAAACACTCAAAATAATCGTAATTCGACAAATGTAACAACTACCTATTATGTTTCAATTTCTAAAAAATTAAACTATAAAAATCTTAATACTAAAAATAACCGCAGTTTTACTATTTCAAACATTCTCGTCACGATGTTTGCTACGAGGCTACGTACTACGGAACCCGTAGTATCATTGCTACAGCTCGTAGAGCATGAAATTGAATTGTACAACCGTAGCATTGCAAAAGTTGCAACGCAGCCGTCGCATCGGGTCAGTAGGTCATTGGACTCCTTTAGCGTATTGAATTAAGTTTTTTTTTATATTTACTGGCATTGTAAAAACTTTTTGCTTTTAATAAAAAAAATATAAGTTTAGAAGTTAACTTACCAAACTCCCACGCCAATACTCGTTTCACCACGAAAGAGTTTTTAGCTTAAAAAGTTCTAAATTTCTTTGCAGAACTATTTTTCTTACTTATTTTTTACGATTCGACTTTTCGAGGGATTCGAAATTTGAAAAGCGCGCCGGTTGTGCAGAGCGGCCAGTCTGAATGGGGCGATGACGGCTTCTGATACAGCCTATGTTCCACAGCGAAATGAGCTTTTGAAGCCGCTTTACAACCGTGTACCGAAGATCTGTCCGATATTATGTTTGAAGACGTAGGGCACTGGCTTGGTCTACACCAGGTAAACTATATTAAACTGTTCAACACTATCTGGGACATGAAAAAAGTACTTTTTAGTTAAACTGTAGTTAGTAAAGGGTAGTAATTAACCGACTCGACTAAAATACTTTTTAACCGACTTCAAAAAAAGGAGGAGGTTCTCAAGTCGACTGTATATTTTTTTTTATTTTTTTTTTTTATGTATGTTCCACCATAACTTCGCCAGTTGTTAATAGATTTTTATAATTCTTTTTTTATCTGAAAGAAGATGGTTTATGTGTGGTCCCATATAATTTTTACGAAGATCTGGCTAGTAGCTTTTTTCATAATCTTGAAAAATATCAATCACCTTTTGGCAAGTAGTCGTTTACCTAGATGACATTGTTGTGTATGAGCTGATTTTTAATGTAAGTAACGGCACATGATGTAACTAAAAAATCTGAAATAAAAACATTTTATAAAAAAAAATCAAACCGACTTCAAAAAGTAAAATATAAAACTTTTGGAGTCGGTGCTAGCTAGCTAAGGCCAAAAAAATATATAGTTAATAGAAGTGCAATGTAGAATGCCCTGGCTGGCACCGACTCCAAAAGTTTTATTTTTTACTTTTTGAAGTCGGTTTGAATTTTTTTTTATAAAATGTTTTTTTACCGACAAAAATACTAGGTAAGCGACTAACCGCCGAAATTAATAACCTATCTGTAGATATGGATAGGGCTATTTGAGATAGTTGCTTTGTTGCCTAGCAACCGTCGCTATTTTGGTCATATTAACAAAAATATCCTAGGCAACTATATCAGATAGACCAATCCATATCTACAGATAGGTTATTAATTTCGGGCTTAAATCGCCAATCAAACCTATCCCCAACCTAGTTTTTCCGCAACCCAACCTAGAAATTTTGTCGGTAAATTTAGTAATTTTTAGTCGGTCGGTTTCTTCTTCTTCTTCTTTCTTAGTTAATGGCGTGCTCGCGATAAAATTCGCGAATTTTGCCAATGTCAAGTAAATATATTTCGTAATATAAAGAAATTGTACGGTAGATTGAGTTAAAAATGGAGCCTCACAACACGTGTTATTACGAAAAGAACTCGGGTGAAACTCCGTCGGTCGGTTTATTATCATCGTATATTCCGTCAATAAATAAATTTTGCGGACTTTCTGTCAGCCTACTTTTTTCATTACTTATTATTCATGGTGGAAATGCATGTGTTCATAGGCACTTAAACGAATTGTTTCTTTTTTAAATTTTTCCTTGTTTTTTTTTTTTGCATTCCGTACAAAAGCGAAGTTTGTCGAAATGATGTCACAATAAGTCTTAGTTGCCATTAATTGTACTTATATTTTTTTATCGTATTGGAAATGGAGGCCAAGAACTGGTTTCGTGTTAGTTGGAAACACGAAACTTGGCTAAGTGCATTGACGTTATTTAAATTAAATAAAGATGCTTCTTAAAAAATACTTACGAAGGTAGGTGATAGCGATAAATATTATTTAGAAACATTTTGATACTTAGGCCCACTTGCGCCAAGCTGGGTTAACATTTTACCCAAAGTTAGTCCATACTAAGGTAGCACTAAATGCGTCACACCAACTTGGCGCAAGTGGGCCTTAATGCTTTTTATATAATTTCCATAATCATTATACGATCATATATTTATATACAGTGGTGGTCACATAATTAACGACAATAGTCGATTTTCAGGCCTCTAGAAGAGGAGATCCAGATTGCTCTACACACCCAACTGATCTGTTCAATATCCTAAGAGATGTATTTATATGTTTAAAAGAACTGCAAAAATAGCATAAAGCATTTTCAGATCAATTGGGAGTGTATAGCAATCTGGATCCCCTCCATTCACTCCCTGGATGACACTGACTCACTCATTATCAGATCACAGTTTGGTCAATCCTTAGCAGAGAACCAAAGCTCCAAAGCTACCTCGTTTGTATGAAAATCGAATAGTGTCGTTAATTATGTGACTACCATTGTACTCGTATCATTTCATAATCGGATCGTAAGCTCCTCGGACGGTGTAAAACTCCCTCCAACCTACTATCAATGGTTGTATACCGGCCCCACCGCGCACGCGCCGCGCGCCGCCATCACAGTTTATCAATGGAGCGGCCATCTTATGACGTCAACACTTCAGCATGCCCAAGCCGACCATGTTTGTTTTTGTCCGGCGGATTTATGAGTGCACACACCGCAAATTATTTTGTAACCAGTGGGTTAATTATGTTATGACGGCTACGCTGGTTAAGCAATGAAGTTATGATTATGAAACATAATTACGGTGGTGACAGAATAGTTAGTGTTATGATAAAAATATAAAGAATATACAATAATGCTCAGCCTCTGTACAATATATTTTTATTTATGTAATTATTTTAAACTTTTTGCATTTTCAATGCAATTTTTAATTACTTATGATAAATTCGGCTACAAGCAAGTACTAACTTACTTACAAATTGTTAGTTAACTGACTAAAGTAATAACACAAAGTTACGCTCGACTTCATTCGCTTCAGTAACTTTGCAAGAAAACATAAACAATAACTAAACAACAATAGAACAAAGGTTTTCGTAAAGTTAATTTAACTTCTATTATGGTATTCCACCTAAATAACAAAAGGTCACTTGAGTCAAACCGCCCATATTTAACTTGATCATTAATAAATAGTTATTTGTTATGCAAGGCTGGAAAGTTGGTTATTTAGCGACGAGTTACCTCTATTGAAATCTGAGCAAGTGAAGGATTCTAGGATTATTTCAAAGATTGAATCCTGAGCGAAGCGAGGATTTCAAAGGTACAAGACGCTAAAAAATTTTTTTGCCGAGCGCAACACACAATTTTTCACCTCACAACAGCGAGGAACATTTAATGGTTGTTTCCGCAGTCAACTTCCGGTAAAAAATTCTTTAAACATAAAGTTTAATCTAAATATACCTTATTCTCGTTGTTTTAATGATATAAAAAACTAAAATAATAAAAAATGGAGTATTATAGTTAATTCAAAGTTATTTAAAGTAGGAATATATTGTTACTTATTAATAAGAATAAAAACGATTCCGTAAATGTTGACACTGACATGAGGTACAAGACAAAGACAATTTAAAAATAAATATTTATGTCATAGTCGAAATCCAATTATAGGTTGTGAAATCTCACCCAGCCTAATATAAAATTCTTATAACAAATAGTTTAATCTTATTGTTATTGTTTTTATGATTCAATGAACTAAAATAATACAATAAAACCAAAACGGAGTATTATAATTAATTTATAGCTATTTAAAATAAGAATCAAATTTAACAAAAAAGTCAATAGTGCGATTCAGAACGCATTATGACATATTTTTAACCGACTTCAAAAAAGGAGGAGGTTCTCAATTCGGTTGGTATAATATTTTTTTTTAGGTATTAAATTAAAAAAGTACTTTGACACACTAGGCCGAAAAAAGCGATTTTCTACGCCTAAACTGATTGACAAAACCTCCTTTTCAGAGCATGTGAGGTGAAAACGAAATTTGACAACAAAACGATAGCAACTAGATTAAGAACAACTATAGTCGAATATTCTGAGCAACTTAGATGAAACTTGACGACCTGTTTGGCGCAGGGGTACTAAACCCGCCTTCTGCGCCAGAGGTCCCGGGTTCGATCCCCGGACAAGACAAATATTTATGTGCATGAACATGTCTATTTGTTTTGGTCTGGGTGTTTAATATGTATATTATGTATGTATTTACAAAAAAAAGTAGATAAGTTGTTTATCCGTTATCGAGTACCCATAACACAAGTTCTTCATGAAACTTAACGTGGGTTAGCTAATTGGTGTGATTGTATGCAATTATATATTTATTTATTTAACTTCACCTCATCCTACTAATATTGTAAAGTCTGTATGTCAGTTTGTTTGTTTATTTGTTTTTTTTTTGTTTGTTACTCTTTCACACTGAAACTACTGAACGCATTTGATGAAATTGGACTATGTGCGTTTCGGTCCAATCGATATTGCTGTACTGGCCACATATATAAGCGAGCAGTGGCTGGCAAAAGTTGTATGAAAATCCATATTTGTCGTGGTTTATCGGCCAAACATAAAGCTCTTGTGTCATTTAAAAATGTAACGATCTGTAATGTAAGCGGGTTTAACTTCGAAACATGGCAACCAAGAAGGTAACGTATTAAAGGTTTTATTTAAATTTCGAACTGGCTTGCAAAAAGAAAGCTGTTTTATAAAAAAAGAAACAACAAACGCGGGAAAAAATATTGTTTTTCCTGGATCGTCTGGAGGGCTAGTGCGAGTTTGAAAATTTCCTAACGTTACCATCGCGTGAGAGTAAAATTTTTACAGATAGCCTTAATACAATAGGAATAAGGTTGAGAATTATACTCTATTCGCAAACTTCGGCATAAGCGAGTTAGGTGAGGAAACTCACACAAGCACTCTGATTTCGAAAAGTTGTATTAATTTCCGCGCATTATTTGAGAAAAGTACTATACAAGCCTTGGCCACAACTTGGCACTGGTGGACTTACGATTTACACGTTCGTCCCTCAATGCCTATTTGCTGGCCGCTACAGTAATGTACTTTTTTTATACCCATTCGCTTTAATATAAATTAATATCTCGAAAACATCGTCACTTACCACTAGGTGAAACTGTGACCAAAAATACTTGACCATTTGTATGAAAACAAAATCAACCATTTATTAGCATAAATACATTATATAGGGATCTTATAATTATTCGTAATTGTATCTAACCTGCAAGCAGGCGTGCTAATTTTTATCATGGTGCATGCTGTACTTACAAAATTAAATGTCATGTTAAATGTCAAAATTCATGGTCAAATTAATAATGTTACTTATAGATGGTACAAAAAGATTTCAAGCGTACTTACACGATAGTCAAAATTATTTTTCTAAATAATTAATCCATGTATTATCTTACACTATAAAAACATTTTTCATTCAGCCATTTTGTTAGGTCTCTTTTGAACATATTCAGTATTTTTATATTGTCCAGGTAGTTTGTTATATATTTGTATGCACATATTTCGAACATTTTTTTTTATAAATATCTATACGACACGGTGGTTGATGTCAATGTTATAGATGGTACAAAAAGAAGAAGAAACGTAATAAAGTATTTTATGATTTTGTAATTTTTCCATTTTTCAATGCTATTTTTATACTTATGGTAAATTTTAAATAGGAAAATATTGGAAAAAATTAACTCGGCCACAAGTGAATTCTCAGACGGGAATCGAACCCGCGACTTTTGGAAATCCGGTCCAATGCTCTAACCGCTGAGCTACTGAGACTTGAGAACCACCGTCGAAATTCGCCAATCCTTTTTTATTTTTAATACGCTGCAGGCCAGCGTTGTTACATCAATGCTAGGAATATCCTTGCATTCGAAAGAAACATCTTTTCAGGTGTTTAACGATCGATTAAGATGCAACTGCCAATAATTTATGATTTTGTAATTTTTGCATTTTTCAATGCTATTTTTATACTTATGGTAAATTTTAAATAGAAAAATATTCCAAAATTTTTCTGTTTAAAATTTACCATATGTAATAAAGAATGTTTAAACTCCATGTTCGCGCTGGATTTCGGCTTGGTGCTCACAGTATGAAATATGTTACGCTTCAAATGCTTTAATTTGGCATAGGTTGTAACACTGTTGGCATATTGGACCAGACTCCATACATTTATGCCCATGGTTCTTAGTTACAAAGAAAGTATATATCCTGGATTAAACCAAGGGTACATTTTATCCCGATATTCCCATGGGAACGGGAACCACGTGGGTGAATCCGGCCGCTAGTCAATTACGTATGTACTTCATCAGCACGTCAGGCTTTACATATTAGCTACGAAAAACGCCTCTATGTCGAGTGATATAAGTGCGATCTCAAGGTCAAACTGTAAGCCTGACGTCCTGTTGACTGTACATAATTAAACTAATATTATAAATGCGAAAGTTTGTTTGTTTGCCCTAACTAAGCAACCAAACGCCTTGATTTTTGGGATAGTTAGTTAAGACGGAGAGTAGGTAATATATGCTTTTAATTCCGATATCCCCATGGGAACGGGAACCGCGGGCGGAAGCTAGTATTATAAATGCGAAGGTGTGTTTGTTTGTTTGCCCATCCTACACGCCCTAACTAAGCAACCAATAAACTTGATTTTTGGCATATTTTTATTTTAACTACCTTATATATATACTTTTTATTTCGATAGTCCCACGGGGACGGGACCACGCGGGTGGAACCGCGGGCAGCCCTATAGTAGAATATAATCTAAATTATAATTAACATACTTTGACTTGGAGTTTGTGTGCCGTGTGGTGACGGCCTAAGAATACAAGTGTCACCACTCCCTTACAAGCCTGGGATGTCGTAAGAGTCGACTAAGAGGCTCGACGCATTGAACAAGAGAAGGAAAACTTGAAACAAACCCTCTGCCAACCCATCTGGCGAGCGTAGTAGCAGTAGGCTAATAGCCTCCTATGACCGCCACAATAGGCGTGATCTAAAAGAGGCTTATGTCCCGCAGTGGACGTCAACAGGCTGATGATGGATGGATGATGATGGATGACTTGAAGTTGGATCGGACTCCAAGATTACCAGTTTCAACTGGTTTTCAAAACTTTTCCAGAAGAAACTAGCTGCATTAAGCTTTATTATATTTCAATGGCTAGCTATAGCAATTTCTAAATCGGCTTATTACGATATGCCAGGCACAATCGAGGAAATTCGACCGGTCAACCAGAGTTTGGTTCGGGAAACGGGTTTTCCAAATTTATTAATCAAATGAAATACCTCGTAACGTTATATTATTTGTTATACAAACATTTTCTTAAAATCTATTACTTTCTGAAACAAACATTCCCTAAAAACTCTGCTGATCTACCGGCAACCTACTTGACTGTACTTATTAACAATCGTTCATAACGGTTCAGGCTGAAAATAGCCTGATGGTATCTCGTTAATATTTCAGTGACGCGTGGACTGTCCATTTTAAACGAGATCGATTGGCCAGGTACACCGAGTGACGTCAAATTGTATTTAAAAACGGTCCTGGTTGAGTAAAATCTTTCCTATTTGCCCGTTTGCTTTTCGGACAAAAAATGCTGAATGGATTAAAAAAAAACGATTTATCTGTACATTTTAATCGTAAATGTAAGTGATTTTTTTATTGCGTAACAGATTTTATTGACGTATACCATACCATACTTTACGTCTAAAAATGAAATAAGTTTTGTCTTTAAGGCGACGATATCAGGATTTTCTAACAAAAAAAAACATTTTATAAAAAAAAATTCAAACCGACTTCAAAAAGTAAAAAATAAAACTTTTGGAGTCGGTGCCAACCAGGACATTCTACATTGCACTTCTATGAAATATATATTTTTTTGGCCTTAGCTAGCTAGCACCGACTCCAAAAGTTTTATTTTTTACTTTTTGAAGTCGGTTTGAATTTTTTTTATAAATGTTTTTATTTTAGATTTTTTAGTTACATCATGTGCCGTTGCTTACACTAAAAATCAGCCCATACACAACAATGTCATCTAGGTAAACGACTACTTGCCAAAAGGTGATTGATATTTTTCAAGATTATGAAAAAACTACTAGCCATATCTTCGTAAAAATTATATGGGACCACACATAAACCATTTTCTTTCAGATAAAAAAAGAATTATAAAAATCTGTTTACAACTGGCGAAGTTATGGTAAAACATACATAAAAAAAAAACCGTCTAATTGAGAACCTCCTCCTTTTTTGAAGTCGGTTAAAAATTGAGCTAGGATTCTGAATTGTGAAATTTGCTTGGTAAAATTAAGATAAACAAGCACAGTTAGGCTTTGCAGCTGTGCGGTCAGAAATAACTTTGTGTTTTCGCCATAAACGCCTCTTAATTGGTTAATTTAGCTCTTATATACACGACTGACGTTTCTAAAACAAGATTAATTAATGATTAAGTGATGGTAAATTTCGTTTATTCGTGTATTTCTAAGGAAATTATTTTAGGAAAGGCACCTTGGCCTTACTAAAGTTAGGGTACCAGGCATGTAGGTAGGTACCTAATTCCTTTTGTGCGTGACTAGAGTTATTACCGTTTACTGCTGGGCCTTTAAATTTAGGCAAACATTGTATTTCCACAATTAAATAGTATTGTAATATTTATGATATATTTTAAATAGAAAAATATTGGAAAAAATCTACTCTCATATTAACTAAATTCTCAGATTGGACTCGAACCCACGACCTTTGGGAATCCGGCCCATGGCTCTAACCACTGAGCTACTTAGTCTCAGGTTAGAGCAGCAATAGCATTTAAAAATGCAAAAATCGTGAAAAAAAACAATATTTCTAACTAACGGCCGACCGCGGTTTCACCCGCTTAGTTGCCGTTCCCGTGGGAATATCGGGATAAAAATTAAGTTATATTTTAATCAAGTCTATCTTCTAACTGTGTGCCAATTTTCATCCAAATCATTTCAGTAGTTTTTGCGTGTGAAAAAGTAACAAACAAACTGACACACTTACTTTCAAAAATCACCACATTTTTTTTTTATTGTGAATAGAATATCTTAGTAGGAGTTTAAGTTAACTCTGTCGACGACGATATGTGTATGAAAACGTTGCCAAATGAAACATTGAAGAAAATACGAAAACGACATTAAAATATATTTTTAGAAGGGATTCCACCTACCATTATAGAGTATTTTTAAAGAAAGCCAAGGGTAGGTACTCATAAACAAGATAAAATATGCATAACCAACCTCGGTAAAAGCCTCTTTACAGTTATTTATAGGCTGGCCTTTGGGGCATTTATGTTTCTGAATTTCGAAAAAATTACCTACAATATTTGTAAATACTACGTCGCAGTAACAAACAAAATCAACTGATGGCATAATGTAGTCAAACATAAAGCTGATTTACCTATGTACTTATTTTGTCAAAAAAAAACCATCTCAATATTTATTACAAACAAAGTTTCAAGTACAGCTGTGTAAACTACCAAACTGTTTTGTACCATCTTATAATTATATAAGACGGTACAAAACAGTTCCGAATCGGCTCAAACAGAATCATTTATTCCTTAGAAAATGGTACTCATTAAAGTACCATTTTCTAAGGAATAAATGGTTCTGATTCTGAATCGGAACCTACGTGTTTGAGCCGATTCGGGAGGATATTATGCCTCTAAGGACTTTTGATTTTATGATATGCAAACTATTCACTTTTCAGAAGATACTTAACATTATATATTCTGTGACTTAACTCATCACGTATATTACAAGTTAATGAGACACAATAAATAAATTTCATTGTTGCGATACCGCGTTTGCTTCTATGGTCGACTTTGGTGAATTTGAAAAAAAATGAAAACCAAACCGAACCGATCAAAATATTCACACGAATTGAAGTTTTTTTTTTATGAATGAGCAATTGAGTAAGTATTTTAAATTCACAGTTACTTCATTCGTATAAAAACAATGTATGTTTATAATGTATCGTGTAAGCCAAAAGAAAATACTTAGGTAATACTTTCGTAATTATTCTAAATAACATTCCTTAGTGGCACAGAATAATAATAATAGAACAGAACAAAGGTTCGTTCTAATTAGAAAACAATTGACGACAGAAAACAAAAGACACAAGGTAATCAAGTTTCATAATGAAAATTAATTACATAATACCTACATCTAATACCTCGATGCGAAAAGTTACCATTATATTATAGCATTGTAATTAAATTATTCCCCTCTATATTAATATTAATAGCCACTAAACTTTATCTTTAAAAATGCTTTTATTACGATACTTTACAGACCCATTGAGAGAACAATACTATCATCATTTCGATTTATGACTTCAATTAAAAATACCGTGCGTAAAGTGGTCGGTAGTTTAATAACGTACATTATTTACGAAATTTTAACCTGTGGTATATTTTATTATTTTATATCTCACTTCTGCTGTATGAATTCAATATTGGTTAGAAAAGGACAGGTGTGTTATGATCGCCCCTCGCTTCGAACGGGTAATAGAAGCCCTAAGCCCTATTACAAGGGTCGCGAAATCTTCCCGCGCTTGCGCGAATCGATAAACACCTCCCTACTGTTACAGCTTCGTTTATACTTTATTTAGGGTACTTTATAAAGTAGTAGACATCCATAGCGTAGTTTATTCTGATGAAGGCGCTCAGCTTCTGAACAAAGGCAGCAATGGATTTACGCCGAGTGATGTGATCCTTATTTTTCTCGTGTTTGCGTTGAATGTGGTACAGAGTCGCGCCTGCGCCCTGCTTCCATGGACCATACCTCGGACAAGTGTAATTCGAAAGTGGGTGTAAAGTGCATCCATTTTGTGGAAATATTCATAAAATAATCCGTTAAAGTGAGTTTTCGTATATTTTTTGTATGATAGTGTACTTGTGTTGTTGTCTAGTGTCAGTTGTGTGTTGTTTGTACTGTTCCAGCTGTGTTTGTTTGTCAATCCCGAAAACAATGATTGCTTCGTTCTAAAAAAAAAAAAATTCTAAGCGCCGTATCAATATTTAAATAAAAACTAAATGTAAAAACACCTATTATTAAATTTAGTGAATAAATACAAACATAACAATACAATCTATTTCTCGCAGTTGAAAATACTTCTATAATTTAAAATTACGCTCGATTAAACTTTTAACGTAAGTACCTACCTAACAAATACAAAATTGCGATAGTATTGAATACCTACATAAGTACTTAGATAATGTTAAAATTTATGCGACACGACAAAACATTGCGTGTGGATGGAAAAAAAAACATTATTAACATTATATTATGACAGTTGTCGGGCATTAGACTTCGGGCATCGGACTTTAGAACTCATTAATTAAATCAAATAATCAAATAGAAACTAAACTAAGAAATCTGTAAATTAATAATGTTTTAATTGATTCTGAAATACCTAGTTAGATTCGATAACAACTTTTGTCCGTTTGTCGATTGGCTTTTCATGATAAACTACTGAACGGAATCTAAACTTTTTGTAGATAATTAGTAGCTAAGTAGTTCCTAAGTTTCTGAGTTTTTGTTCCGCGTTCCGCTAAACTTGTTGTTAGGAAAAAGGTATTGAATGAACGAAGTTGAACTGTCTAAGCAAAGTGACACTGGAAAATATCTTTCAAATGTATGGAGAGATGTCAAATGAAGTGTCATTTAAATCATCATTCGTTCCGAAAGTGATTGCGCCTATAAGTTACACAATTCCATATTTCATTAAGTATCACAATCACAATATTTTTGAAAGGGATGGTGATAGATTTTGAAATTACTCAATTAGGGGCAGGGGGCTAATTGTCTAATTTTAAAATCTAGCGCAATCCCTTTCAATTCGTCATTTGAAAGATATTTACATACTTCAGGCCGTCACTATTTGACATTCGATAGGGATTGTGATCGCGACACGTTTTGAAAGGTATCATGATTGAACGAAATTGAACTGTCTAAGCAAAGTGGCAAACGAAAATATCTTTCAAATGTACGGAGAAGTGTCAAATGAAGTGTCATTTAAAACATCATTCGTTCCGAAAGGGATTGCGACTGTAAGTTAGACAATTCCATAAATCACTATCACAATACCTTAGAAAGGGATTGTGATAGATTTTGAAATAAGACAATAAGAGGCCAGTTACCTCAATTTAGACTCTATTTCTGTCAGCCGCGTGAAAATACCTAACATCCCCTTTAAAACTATAGAGTCTACTTATGTAGATAGGGCCAATTTTTTCAAAACTATAAATTCGTTTCAATGTTGTGTAAATAACATCTAATCCTTGTACCAAAACTTTTGTGTAGTGTGGGTATCGTGTTTAATGTAATTCGGTCAGATATAGTTACACCTTTCATTTAACTTTTTAGACAACGAGATAGATGATTTCCATTGACAGAGGATAAGTTATAAAATCCTTTTTAACCGACTTCAAAAAAAAATAAGGAGGTTATAAATTCATCGCGTATATAATACATATACAGTGGGGGTCACATAATTAAAGACACCCATGATTTGGACTACATACAACAAAATAAATGATATTTAAATACCCAACAAAGATATCAATTCCATTTTAATTGTCATTTTACGTACACTAGCGTCGTATTTTTAAAATGAAAACAGCAAAACAAGTTATATTGCTAATATAACTTTTTTTGCTATATAGTTAAATATAAAATATATATGGTTATAGTTTAATAGTTGTCTCAATCAATTCTTTTTCGAAATGTAACATAAACTTTTTCAAAACATTTGCCGCTGGTCAGCTAATTAAAGACAGTGCATATTCATGTTCTAAAGTTAAAATAAAACAAAAAGGAGCATTTTATTTTTTCCATTATTGCGCGAATTTTCGTTTCGTGACACGCAAAAACTAGTTTATACTTGCTTTAAGTTTCTTGAAATTTAAGTTTAACTCGGTACCTAGTATGGGACAAAGAAAAAGTTGCAATCCTTCTAAGACAAGGAAGATAATTCTAAATTTTTATGAGGAAGGTTGGTCGTACAGGAAAATTGCAGATCACTCGCGATGCTCTAAAGATATGGTTATGAACGCTACCCGGCATTTTAAGAAGTTTAATCTACGGAAAATGTGCCTAGGAAACCTAGACCGAGAATAACGACCTCGCGAGAAGAGTCAAGAATAGCATATTTGGCTAAAAAAGACCCTTTCAAAGGATCAGAAGTTGTTCGTTTAGAAGTATTTAGTGCAGAGGGGTCTAGAGGAGTGTCTGCAAGAACGGTTAGAAGGCGATTATGTTTGGTAGATTTGTTTGGAAAAATTTCTCGTAAGGTCCCACTTTTGAAAAAGAAAATATCAGAGCAAGATTACAATTCGCCAAAAAATATGCACACTGGACAGAACGACAGTGGAAAAATGATTTTTTTTTTCGATGAAACTAAAATAATATAGTTTGGACAGAACGACAGTGGATAAATGTGATTTTTCCGACGAAACTAAAATTAATATGGCTAACTCTGATGGAAAAGTTTACGTGAGGCGTCCTCCAAACAAAGAAATGGATCCAAAGTATACTAAGAAAACAGTCAAACGTGGAGGGGGTAATATCAAAGTTTGGGGATGTTTTTCTGGTCACGGTGTGGGACCTATTAAAACAAGATCGGCGCCCTTCACTATCGTAGCGAAGGCATCAGACGACTTCTAAACTCCGTATTTAGAGGTTTGACATGGCTATGTGATAACCTCAGAAAATTTCAGCTTCTAGCTTTAGTAGTTCTCGAAATTGAATTATGCGCACACACGGACAGGATCAGCACATAAGACTTCTACTATCGTATGCATAGCATAGTTTATAAAAAGGAATATAATAAACCGGTCGCAAAAAATTACTAAATTGAGCGACTAATAATCTGGGTTGGGTGGCGGAAAAAATAGGTTTAGGTAGGTTAGGTTAGATTGGCAACTAAGTACTCACCTAGTCTTTTTGTCGCTCAAAAAGATTTTTAGTCGATCGATTAAATACTACCCTTAAAAAATAGATAGATAAATTTCAATACAAGATTTTTTTCAAAGAAACCATGTTACCTCATTCCGGTGATATGGACTTTTCAACACGATAACGATCTCGAGCACACTTCAGCAGTGGTCAAAGAATTTCTTAGGAGCCGGAGGAGAGAAACAGTTTTGGATTGGCCGCCGAACAGTCCCGACATTAACCCGATCGAAAAATTGTGGTCCCGTGTGAAGAACATAGTGACAAAAACGTACAAGTAACGCGTCTCAACTTTACACGGCATTTAAAAAGACATGGGAGCAGATTTCGATTGAAATCTGCTCCGATAATTAATAATAATAATAATAACCAATAATTTGATCGCTTCAATGCCTATGGTGTCGGGCTGTCATAGCCAAAGGTCACGCAACAAAATATTAATAACGTGGTTTTATGTTTTTATACATAATACATCTAATATTTATTAAAGTCAAGTTCGTTTCGTTATTTACAATATTTATTTTTTTATCGTTACTTTAATTTGTGTGTCTAATTAGTTGGTCAAGTCTTTGTATTACTGCTTGTTCATACTGCTTGCCATAAAGTTAAATTTAATAAAAAAAACAAATAAGACATCTTTTAAAAATACTATCATCTTTCAATCAAAAAATAAAAAACCGACTTCAAAAAGTAAAAAAATAAACCTTTTTGATTCGGTGCCAGCCAGTAAGGCATTCTACATTGCACTTATATATTTTTATCTTCTTGCCTTGGCTGGTTTAGATTATTTTTTTTCATTAAATGTTTTTGTGTTCTATTTTTCATGAAATATGAACCATTTTCCAAGGATGACATGCGGGGCAGAATGTCTATCCATCGGGCCACCGCCGGACTCGATCCTGCACATGCCACCGCCGCCGCTGCCAGCGTTCCTGGCCAGCGCTGCTAATCTGACACCACCGTGCCGCGCTTCTAAGTGTCCTCCTCTACAGAATAATGAGGACATTGCGTTGTTTCCTGGAGTGGAGTACCATGAGCTGCCTCGACACGGTGAGAGCATATATACTTACCCGTTCTGAAGCATTACCAGACTTAAGCCTGCATAATATCTCCGCTACCACCGATACCAGCGTTCCTCAATCGAGATTCTAAATGTTACCCTCTTCAGAACAACGAGGATAAAGCGCTGCTCTTTGCAGTGGAGTATAATGACCATGAGCTGCCTTGCCATTAGTGAAGTAGCAATATTAAAATCAATCCTGCATATTTTGAAGCCACTATGGCTCAAAGCGTTGCCCTCAAAAGAACTCCGGCGCATTGATTTGATACTTTTAACATTCTGATCTGAAATCTGAAAGTCAATCTTGTTATGCCACGCCACAACCGTGTCATTCTAAATAATTGACTTGTGATCCTAAATCCCTTCACGGCTAGTTCGGTAGCTCAATTGGGAGAACAGTGGACCGGGAATCAAAAGGTTCGGTTCGGGTTTGCGGGTTCGAGTCTCGCCTGAGCAAATTATTGTATGCAAGATTTAAGTATTGTAATAGTATTCGTCAATGGTGGACGGATTCTTAAACTTAAATTGCAAACCAAAGTACTTTTACAATGTTGCCATCCAAATAACTATACGATACTGAACGTAGAGTTTGTCACTAGAGCCGTCATTTCCAGAGCCCGCCGGCAACGACGACACCTGGTTCCTGGTGCTGATCACGTGCTGCATCGCGGTGCTGTGCATCGCCGCGCTGCTCGCGCTGTTCCTGCTCAAATGCAGAGAGTGAGCCTTTACCATTTTTAAACTCAATATCATTTATTCAGTATTTTTTTATGAACGACAGGAGACTCTTAGCCTTTATCATACCTGATGTTAAGTATTGATAAGGCTGAAGATGGAAGCGATCCTCTCCCGGAATCCCCCAACCACTGAGGAACTGGCTATCTTATCTCGAACTGCCGGACCACAACAATGCTTAAAACATTGTTGTTATGGCGTCAGGCTTAGATAAGATGGTGGTAGCTAACCAGGCGGACTTACAACAAGTCCTACCACCAACCAAACCGAATACAATATGTACCCCCGCTGGGAATCGAACACGGGACCCCTGGATCTGATACCGGTGGTGTTACCACTAGACCACAGAGGCGGTGAAATGTGAAATGTGAATGAAATGTGTTTTATTATGAAGGCTTTCGACCAGCAGTGGACTGTGATAGGCTGAATGATGATGATAAATGATAACTTTAAAACATCTTTTTATTTCTAGAGCAAGAGGTGGATGCAAGACTGGCACTGGCAAGACCAGTGGGTCTAACGCTCTATATGGCGGCGCTGCTCTCGATTCCCGAGTGCTATGGGCCGCCCTCACTCCCAGAGGAACCAGACACTTCGTCGCGGACACCTATCCTCATGACGAAACCGAAGACCACCACTACGAGTGCGTGGAGCCTCCACTGTACAAACTAGGCCCTCCAGAAGACCTTACTATCACACGCCACTTCAACGTAGAATACGAAGACCCTGCTCCTTTGATAGAGAGTTACAGTGACAGGACTGAGGAATACTTCCGAAACGGCATGGACACCCTTCGCCGCGGAAGACCTCTCGTCTCTTCCCCGACCCGCATTGAGCGCCCGAACCTCCCCCCTCTAAACCTCCAACCCAGAACCCTCCGAAGGGCCCCCCACTCCCGCCGGGTCAGCGATGCGAACAACCCGGAGAAGTCGGCCATCTGAACCGAAACTGGCGCGGTATTTTCCGTCGCCGATTCAGCCGATATCGATTACGATTGGCATTCGATTGAAAATTCCAATGTCGATCGTCTCGTTTGAGGACCAATACCAAATCGTGAAGATATCCCAGCCGACGAACTTCAATAAAACGAATAACAAAAGACTCTATTTTGTGTGATAATGTCGATACCGTAATCTAGAAATATTTTATTTATTTTATTTTGTGTTCGTTGACAATTTTGAAGGATTCCGAAATGTGCATCACCTAACTACTCGTACTTTAAAAATTAGTACTTACATTACCTACTGGGTTTTTTTTTGTAAATACCACCATAGACTAATTATTGGTCTCCGCGTTTGCTACAACTAGATACCGCGCTTTATACAAACAGCGGATCAAAAAATGTGACCACAAATTTTGACGTTTTTTTTCAACCAGCCGTCTCGGTTGCTATGTAGACACACAGTAAACTGTGCCCTTTTTGGCAAATGTATGAGGGCGGTATCAAGTTGTAGCAACGCGAAGACCAATTTGACATCCATGAGAATATCACTTTATATTGATTTTGAGCAATGTGCAATGTAAATGCTGTACGCCTGTACTTCTAGTCGCAAGCTGTATTTTCTAGTCATTATACCTAGTAAACTAATCTAAGTAAAAACGTAATGAAATCGATGTCTATCTACTCTTAACTTAATTATCTGTGTACTTACATAACTTTTAATCAGAATAAATAGGACCACACTCTGTTGATGTTCGTTAAGTTGTAATCAAATTATTGTGCCACACACATTATTTATTGCATACAACCGTCGAATTTTATACGTACAATTAAATATTGATTTAATATAATTGTGTAAAGTATTTTTGTTGTTTCTAGAGCCATTTAATATCCGCCCTATTCCATCTATCTTTACTGGTAAGGATACAGACTCCAAGAAATAAAGCAGTTTTCAAAAATATTTTTATGCTAATCGATCCTGCCCCCTACCGCGTAAAAAATATGGTCGTGGGCTTCATTTGGCAGTTGAAGCTCATAAAATTACCATAATTAATGGCAATTTAACTGTCAAATGAAGCCCATGTCCATATCCATATTTTACGCGGCGGGCCCCTGCATCTTGTGAAGATCAAAACTCTGTACCAACAGAAATCGCGAACTGAAACTGTTTATGCGTTTAAACTTGCTTCCTAGCCTTCTTCAGCTGATTTTGAATGATACTTTGCCTATCACTGCCTGCACAGATTTTATAGAGATTATGCTTTAAAATAATCTATACTAATGAATTAAAATAAAATAAAAAACTAAGAAAAGCAATAACTAGGCAGTATGGTCCCTAGCCTTGGCTAAAAAAGAAAGAATTGTCATTGCTATGTTTTTTTTATGCTATGCCAAATTATTTGGCATTGACATATTGAAAAACATTGACGTGACGCTAACCTAACTGTTCGTAAATTCGAGATTATTATTTTTATAAATAAAAATATGATAAGAATAACATTGCTACTATTAAAATACATACACTAGAATCTTATAGTTGAAGTAGTCTATTTATTAGTTTATCGAAATAGTGACACCATGGCGGACGACGTGATCAAGCATTCGGTGCACACCCTGGTGTTCAGATCTTTGAAGAGATCTCATGACATGTTTCTTGCCAACCAGAGTATGTTACCCCCTATAGACGAAAAAGCGTAAGTTAAACTGTAAGTCTTAAAATAATTACAATGTAAGCCCTTGGGAAATTGGCCATTTTGGGGCAGTTCGAAAACTATTAAAACAGCTTACGCTTTAAAGTTTTTCACAAAGGAAAAAGAATTACTATGTAAATCTTTAGGAGCATGCTATGTTTACTTTACATCTTACCACACATTATTTATAAAGAAGTATGATGTCTCAGACATTGCAAATAATAATAAATAATAAATCTATGCCCAATTTATAGTTCAGTATTTAAAATAAGTTTTATACTGCTTGTCTGCTTTACCTGCCAATGTATTATTGATTCAACAGAGAAAAAATACTAAAATCAGTGAAAGCGAGAGATGGTTATGGCCAAGTAATGGCAACAGTTGAGAAAGCACAAGCTGTGAAACAGCAGGAAGCACTGAGCAGGCCGGAAACCCCTATGGATACAGGTAACATTATCCTTTTGCAGCTTTGATAGTAAAACTACCTTGTCAACTATCTTCACACAGTTATTAAAGGAAATTCGCATTATTTATAAAGAAGGTTAAATTTTAGTTTTAAATAATTACCTTACACTATATTACACAGTAGTAAAAAGCCATTTTGATTTGTAAGAAAATTCTAGTAAGAAACACAAATTCTATAGTCGACACTTACACTACGCCAATGATCATGTTAATTTTGAGCTTTTTGTTTATGCTTTAAAACCACTTCTCTTAGTATAAAATAATAATACATATTAATATTTGCATAATATATAAATATTTTTTGTTGAAATATAATTATATAAACAGCCATGACTCAGGTACAAATGCACATATGCATCAAACAAACCCCTAGCGGGATTTGAACCCGGGACCTCAGAGTAGGAAACACCTTGAAACTTGTGTACGTACCACTCTACCAAGGAGTAAGTTAAATAAAAAAATTGTATTCTATATAATGTTAAATATTACTCCTTCAGAGATGGCTGAATCCGCAGCGTTGGGCTCAGAAGGAGCAATGCTACCATACACAGGGCCTTTACCTTCAACCCCTGCACCACCCGCTGGAGCGCTCACGGCGCTCCCGCGTAAAGCTCCTACAATGCCAAAGCCGAAATGGCACGCTCCTTGGAAACTATTCAGAGTTATATCTGGCCATCTCGGGTGGGTGCGCTGTGTTGCTGTTGAACCTGGAAATGAGTGGTTTGCTACTGGTAAGTCTATCAATTATAACATTGTTCCTATAATATCATCTTGAAGGAAGAGGATGTTCATCACTGTCACATAGTAGCATTGTGAGTTCAAAAATGAATAATTGACAGCCTTTGAGACACTGATAACATCTACAGCTTTTTATCGAAGGCATATTAGTACATAAGTATGTAACATCTGTTTGTATGCCTTGTACCAAATAATTAACTACTATTATCTTATCTAACACAGGTGCTGCAGATAGAGTAATTAAAATATGGGACTTGGCCAGTGGAAAGCTGAAGGTATCTCTCACTGGACATGTTAGCACTGTAAGAGGTAAGCTTTTCAAAATATCAAGCTAAATTTATGATTTTTGAATTTTTGCATTTTTCAAAACTATTTTTATACTTATGAAAAAGTCAACTCGGCCACACAAGTGACTCAACATGACTGTTTCCAATATTTTTCTATTTAAAATTTATCATCAAGCTTAATTGTTATATTTTTTATTGCATACTACTTTATAATATATGTTTATCTTGTTTTAGGGCTAGAAGTATCTGCTAGACATCCATACTTATTCAGTTGTGGAGAAGATAGACAAGTAAAATGTTGGGATTTAGAATATAACAAGGTAATGTAAAGAGACTCTTCAGTATGTGATTTTGAATTTTTGGTTATTATAAACTGGATCGCAAACAAAAAGGGTTGGTTAAAAATCTTAAAAATTGTCAAACTACTCATTTTAAATTTATTAAAAATAAAAAGCTTGTTTCGTTTTTCCACTTAGTTTTTATTTCATAATGCTAGGTCAGGTACCTTTACTAACATCACTGTGTTTAAAGTAAACAATAGTTTTTTTATGCACTCTAGGATAAATTTTGGCAATACTCTTACTGCTTCACTCAATTTAAAGAATATTTGCAGTCAGGCATTTGCCGGTTCGAGTCCTGCATAAGAAACCTTTTTAAAAGTGGGCATTTACACCGATGCCTATCCTAACCTAATTCACCGTCTCCAGGTGATCCGCCACTACCACGGGCACCTCTCCGCGGTATACACGCTATCCCTGCACCCCTCGTTAGATGTGTTGGTGACAGCCGGCCGCGACAGCACCGCGCGCGTGTGGGACGTGCGGACCAAGGCCAACGTGCACACGCTCGCCGGCCACACCAACACCGTCGCGTCCGTCGTGTGCCAGGCCGCCGAGCCGCAGGTATGTGCCCCACAGTGACCCCCGCGTGTGGGCCGCGGGACGGCCAACGTGCACACGCTCGCCGGCCACACCAACACCGTCGCGTCCGTCGTGTGCCAGGCCGCCGAGCCGCAGGTATGTGCCCCACAGTGACCCCCGCGTGTGGGCCGCGGGACGGCCAACGTGCACACGCTCGCCGGCCACACCAACACCGTCGCGTCCGTCGTGTGCCAGGCCGCCGAGCCGCAGGTATGTGCCCCACAGTGACCCCCGCGCGTGGGCCGCGGGACCGGCCAACGTGCACACGCTCGCCGGCCACACCAACACCGTCGCGTCCGTCGTGTGCCAGGCCGCCGAGCCGCAGGTATGTGCCCCACAGTGACCCCCGCGGGACCGGCCAACGTGCACACGCTCGCCGGCCACACCAACACCGTCGCGTCCGTCGTGTGCCAGGCCGCCGAGCCGCAGGTATGTGCCCCACAGTGACCCCCGCGGGACCGGCCAACGTGCACACGCTCGCCGGCCACACCAACACCGTCGCGTCCGTCGTGTGCCAGGCCGCCGAGCCGCAGGTATGTGCCCCACAGTGACCCCCGCGCGTGGGCCGCGGGACCGGCCAACGTGCACACGCTCGCCGGCCACACCAACACCGTCGCGTCCGTCGTGTGCCAGGCCGCCGAGCCGCAGGTATGTGCCCCACAGTGACCCCCGCGCGTGGGCCGCGGGACCGGCCAACGTGCACACGCTCGCCGGCCACACCAACACCGTCGCGTCCGTCGTGTGCCAGGCCGCCGAGCCGCAGGTATGTGCCCCACAGTGACCCCCGCGGGACCGGCCAACGTGCACACGCTCGCCGGCCACACCAACACCGTCGCGTCCGTCGTGTGCCAGGCCGCCGAGCCGCAGGTATGTGCCCCACAGTGACCCCCGCGGGACCGGCCAACGTGCACACGCTCGCCGGCCACACCAACACCGTCGCGTCCGTCGTGTGCCAGGCCGCCGAGCCGCAGGTATGTGCCCCACAGTGACCCCCGCGGGACCGGCCAACGTGCACACGCTCGCCGGCCACACCAACACCGTCGCGTCCGTCGTGTGCCAGGCCGCCGAGCCGCAGGTATGTGCCCCACAGTGACCCCCGCGCGTGGGCCGCGGGACCGGCCAACGTGCACACGCTCGCCGGCCACACCAACACCGTCGCGTCCGTCGTGTGCCAGGCCGCCGAGCCGCAGGTATGTGCCCCACAGTGACCCCCGCGGGACCGGCCAACGTGCACACGCTCGCCGGCCACACCAACACCGTCGCGTCCGTCGTGTGCCAGGCCGCCGAGCCGCAGGTATGTGCCCCACAGTGACCCCCGCGGGACCGGCCAACGTGCACACGCTCGCCGGCCACACCAACACCGTCGCGTCCGTCGTGTGCCAGGCCGCCGAGCCGCAGGTATGTGCCCCACAGTGACCCCCGCGCGTGGGCCGCGGGACCGGCCAACGTGCACACGCTCGCCGGCCACACCAACACCGTCGCGTCCGTCGTGTGCCAGGCCGCCGAGCCGCAGGTATGTGCCCCACAGTGACCCCCGCGCGTGGGCCGCGGGACCGGCCAACGTGCACACGCTCGCCGGCCACACCAACACCGTCGCGTCCGTCGTGTGCCAGGCCGCCGAGCCGCAGGTATGTGCCCCACAGTGACCCCCGCGGGACCGGCCAACGTGCACACGCTCGCCGGCCACACCAACACCGTCGCGTCCGTCGTGTGCCAGGCCGCCGAGCCGCAGGTATGTGCCCCACAGTGACCCCCGCGGGACCGGCCAACGTGCACACGCTCGCCGGCCACACCAACACCGTCGCGTCCGTCGTGTGCCAGGCCGCCGAGCCGCAGGTATGTGCCCCACAGTGACCCCCGCGCGTGGGCCGCGGGACCGGTCAACGTGCACACGCTCGCCGGCCACACCAACACCGTCGCGTCCGTCGTGTGCCAGGCCGCCGAGCCGCAGGTATGTGGCCCACAGTGACCCCCGCGTGTGGGCTGCGGGACAAATACAAGCACGGAAGAGCTCGATATAATATTTTTTTTATCATCTATCCCATGACCAACCATTGCGAAAGTTACTAGTAACAAGTAACATTACTAGTAATAAGTAACAATCGCAAACCGAGTGAGCGCACGAACTACTGCGCCACCGAGCTCCTCAGGTATCGTATGCGCTACTTCCAACAGTACAACAGTCGCTACGCCACTCCACTATCGTATAGTAAATACGACAGAAACTGCTTTGAAAGCTATACGGGAAACGGGAATAACAAACCAAACGTTCTAACTTCTCGTCCAAACTTAATCTAGAATCAATTTTAATGCTTGAAATATTTTATTCACAGATCATAACAGGTTCACATGACAGCACAATCCGCCTCTGGGACTTAGCAGCTGGCAAATCAATGTGTACTCTGACCAACCACAAGAAGTCTGTCCGCTCCATTGTAGTCCACCCCACACTCTACACCTTCGCATCAGCTTCCCCAGACAATATCAAACAATGGAAGTGTCCGGAAGGGAAGTTCATCCAGAATCTGTCCGGGCACAATGCGATAGTGAACTGTATGGCAGTGAACCCGGAGGGAGTGCTGGTGAGCGGAGGGGATAACGGAACAATGTACTGCTGGGACTGGAGGACTGGATACAATTTCCAGAGGTTGCAGGTGTGTATAGACGGTTATTTTTGTACACTTGCAAAAATTAAATTAGTTAAATTGTTGTAGTTGTGGCAGTTTGAAGTGACTATGAATGACACTAAGGCACGGGCCTTACTTAGAGCTATTTATTAATACGGATTAATAAATAGCTCTCAATACCTATCTCAAGAGTGATATCAGTTGATACGCTCTCAAGATGTGAGCATCATCTTAAGTGGCGTTATTAATTAATAGTCCGTTATCAAGAGCGCACGCTCTCAAGTCACGGGTTGGCATTGGCAGCACTTGAGAACACGCTCTAAGGCCCGTATTACAGAACGTTACTCGACCAGTGTTCAGTAGGCTTATTACGAGTTTGGCAAACTTGACGTTACAGTAAACGTTAACGTAAAATGTAGCTCTGTCTCTTTCATATTTAGCGACTGTTTTACGCTCACGAGTCCTGTAAATGTCATGTTAAGCAAACTCGTAATAGGGGTACTGTACTTGAGAGCAGTTAGAAAAGCTACATGCGATGTATAAGCGCGTCCCTTGCTAACAGTACTCAAGTGTAGATCACATTTTGTAATACGAGCCTAAATCACCATCGCAAGAGCGATCTTGAGTGCAGCTTCGTTTATTAATATGAGGAACTCTCAGTTGATACCACTAACTTAAACATCCCCTTAAGTGTGATCTATTAATTAGAACAGCATCTCAAATATAAGCTCAAAATAGCTGTCAAACTTAAGAGCGGATTATTAATACGGGCCTAAGTTTGTTTCTCCCTCCACAGTCAGCAGTACAACCCGGGTCAATGGACTCAGAGGCGGGCATATTCGCAATGACGTTCGACATAACGGGCTCCCGCCTGATTACGGCAGAGGCCGACAAGACGATCAAGATCTACCGCGAGGACGAAACGGCGTCTGAAGAAACACATCCTGTGAACTGGCGCCCCGAGATACTCAAGCGCAGAAAGTTTTAATACACGATCGTTTTGCTTTATTACTTTCTTTTATTTATCACCTTTTAAGGCTG
This sequence comes from Chrysoteuchia culmella, assembly GCA_910589605.1. Lineage (NCBI taxonomy): Eukaryota > Metazoa > Arthropoda > Insecta > Lepidoptera > Crambidae > Chrysoteuchia > Chrysoteuchia culmella. The sequence continues at coordinate 20,217,110 of OU342653.1, forward strand.
AAAAGAAAACTTATTTTGTCTGGACTCTGGTGACAAAGTTTCAAAGACCATTAGGATCTATGACGCTATGACGACACCACCGCCTTGGGGTTTCTTTTACCGCAAATAGTACTAAGCTATAGGGGGTGGAATAGGGTTATAAAAAAAACTATGGAGGCGGTTATACTCTTTATATATTTTTTTGTACAAAATATTATAATATTAAAATAATTGAAATTTAAAATCTAAATTATTTCAAGCATTTCACATAGTTTTCTCAGAGTCTGGAATGTTAAATTCAAATTAAATATAATTTGCAAAAACCTTTCTCTCTAGCTGCATTTTTTTACTGCAAATGTGCTAAATCTACTAATAAGTATGAAAGTATCCAGAACTTATATTATTATTATTTCAATTTCATGAACCGCATAAAATATTACAAATGAGATCACATTAATTAAAATTGAGAGTAGATTACAAAGAATTTGGACTGAAAATCCCATAGAAATCTGAACATAAACAAGTCTAATTTTCATTAGCAATGTAATAATATTAAGTATGGACAGCCATACAAGCCTGCCAGCAAGCTTTCTATGACAGGGTATTAGATTACCCATTTCATCAATACGGCATCTCTGAATGGCCATAAATGCCTTAGCACATCAAGTTCAAGCAATGCTTTTATTTCGTACACGAAAGGGTAAAAATACGATATGCTTTTAATTGTACAGTCAACGGCACTCTAGGGTTTACAGAACGGCCTAATGATGCTCGTAATAACGGCTATTTTCGTAGTGCAGTTGTTAAGCCTAACATTTTGTTGACTGTACCGATATTAGTTTTTTCATAATTAACATTACATAATTTTATATGTTATCAAGTAAAATAAATGTACAAAAATCACATGATTTCTAAAAATAAGTTGTTTAAGCAATAACTGTTATAAAAGTGTAAGCAATCACACAGATCACACTACTTATTTGTGAATAATAGATAATGCTTCTAGCAACAACCCAAAAATAAAGTATGTGATATAAAAAAAATATTGAGTATTGAAGAATCAAAGTGAAATAGTGAACATGGGAACTCTTGAACATAATGATGTTATTTTTTCGCAATGGCATTATTTCACAGTACAGACTAAAGTACTTACACTACAGTCCAGACTGGACCCTTAGATAGTAAGCCCGGCTTATTCAAAAACTATTGTATACTCCAGCCATTTTACGGAAAAAAAATTAAAAAAAACCGCCCATACTTAACCTCAAAAGTACTTTTTTATTACATGTTTTAGAAATATGTGCACTTCATAAATATCTTACTTATATTGTCCAAGTTTGATATATGACGTTATACAACATTATTTTATGTTTACCCAAAACCATTTGTAGAACCCATCAATACGATCAACTTTTTGTATGGAAGCAATCCTGAAATCAAGAAAAATAAAACAGCTGTTTCATACATTTTAGCAGAGTTCAAATAAAATTTCATAGGGAAATTCAACAAATGGTTTTGGGGTTTTGGGTAAACAGAAAATAACATTGTATATCAAACTTGGACTTGGAAATATTTCGTATTTGTAGGATAATTACAAAAAGTGTTCAAAATTTTGTTTACATACATTCTTTCTCTAAGATGTTTGGAGTACAGATGATGGGCTGGCCACCTGTCACTATTATTCTGGACAAAACCTTAGACCCAACCAATGCAAAAACTGGCGTCGTTGAGGTGTCTATAAGAGTAATGTTTACACATTTTTACTCTCAAGCTTCACTTTTGATGCTGTGTTAACCCCACACAAAAGATATATGGCGTGAAGGTAAGTATTTATTAACACCATGTTCAAAAGTTCCCTTAAAATTTAACAAACAAGCAGTGTGTGTTTAGGCGGCGGGTGTAGCAGTTTAAAAGATCAAATTTCATCATCCAAATCGAATTCTTCCACGGGGAAATCGCCGACCGTCACGTATACCGGCTTCACGAAACCGCCGTACTTCGGCGGGCATTCGAAGTAACGCTTGCCATTTACTCTGAAACAATGATGAATGACATATTAAAAAAAACCATTTGGCAAAAAGTGTTGAGTGTATGAAAATCCACCTCTTGGTGTTTTTTCTATAGAGCTCAAACATTACTGCGTTGTACGCAGCAAGCAGAGAGCGAACAGAATAACCAGTCAGAGACGCAATTTCTCAGGAGCTGCGAGAAATTGCGTTTATGATTTTTTTTATTTTTGCATTTTTCAATGCTATTTTTATACTTATGATGGGACCCCATCTGAGAATTCATTTGTGGCCGAGTTGATTTTTTCAATATTTTTCTATTTATAATTTATTACAAGAGAAATTGCGTATGTCAGGTTTTTATTCATGGGTTAGGTAAATATCCTACTAATATTATAAATGCGAAGTATAGAAGTCAGTTTGTTTGGTACTCTTCACGCTGAAACTACTGAACCGATTTGGATTAAATTGGGCACAGAGATAGTTAATAGCTTGGATTTAAAAAAAATAACCCGATATTCCCACGGGAACGGGAACCACGGGCGGCCGCTTTTTTTATGAACGACGGGGATACTCTTAGCCTTCATCATACCTGATGTTAAGTATTGATAAGGCTGAAAGATGGAAGCGAGCCTCTCCCGGAATCCTCAGCCAGTGAGCAACTGGCTATCTTGTCTCGAACTGCCAGAACACATCAATGCTGAAAACATTGTTGTTATGGCGTCAGGTTTAGATAAGATGGTGGTAGCTAGCCAGGCAGACTTACAAGTCCTACCACCAACCAAACCGAATACAATATGTACCACCGCTGGGAACGCCGGAACCCTTGGTCTGATACCGGTGGTTGTATACCACAGATGCGGTTGTACTAATGAAGTTCATTTTGTTCATTTACAATACTCACGAGCCGTCGTTCTTGCCCCTCGGTTCGTCATACTGCACGCCGATCCAGAGCCCCTTGGCGCCGTCCAGGGGCCCGTTGTACCGCACGGTGGCGCGCCGCGTCGGCTGCTGGGGTACTCGCACTTCGCATCGTGCTCCTACCAGTACCGCTTCAGCTAGCCTGAATGATTAAAATAGACAATGGACAATTGCTAGAAGGGATCTGTTCATAAAAAGAAATAATAAAATAGCAATGTGCCAAAGGACAATGAACGGCATCAGGCACTGCCCGCTGTGCGTTTGTGGCCTTCCAAAGGTCAATCTAAAGCTAAGTAAAGGATCACTCGGGAGCGATTCCCGTTCACATTCGCGTTTTTCAGATCATCTGATTGAGATAGAGCGGTAAACAGAACCCCTTGGCTGGCGTTCATTGGCCTTCCTTGGCCCCGTGTGAACGCAGCATAAAGGCAGTATGTTGTAATTTTATTTTGAACATTTAGTTTAATTTTATTTTTTTTCTTTCTTCTTTTCGAGTCGATAGCAAACCTAAAATCAGCCACACTGTCACAGCCACTATGTAACAGTCACTGAACATTTACAATACAAATAAGTAAGATCAGTTATAAAAAAAAGTACTTTTACATCTCTCATGTTCGGTAAGTAGGTTCTTATTACCTCCAAATGGGGCTTGTAGGTGACTAATTAGCGCTCTAGGGTAATATTGTAGCTAGAAAAGCCCTAGGGCGGTAAGTAATTTAAAAAAAACACTTCTTTCTTTAAAAAAGTTCGCGTACATCTAACCATCATACTGGCAATAGATAGACATCATGCATTCAGCCCAATGACCAAAGAGGTTGCTTTGCTTTCAGTCATCAATTTTAAATATCAAACGGCGAAGCTCAATTTCGATCTTAAAAAAAATTAAAAAGTTCTTTACTTGATTCTTTTTAATGAAGGCGGAAATAGAAAACTTTTACTTTAAATATTGTTTGTTTTTGGGATTGTTCTCATTTCACTATAAATTTCAACAAATAAAATGTTTTATTCTTGTAATGCTGCCGGCTTTTTTCTACTTACCTCACAATCGAGATGTAAAGCAGAAATAGTGTAATAGTAGATTAGTAGCCAAGGGCTGTAAGGCATCAATTGCACCGAATCGAACTATAGGCGCCCTCGCTGCGCTCGTGCGCCTAAATATCTCAGGCTGCAATTGATGCCTTACAGCCCTTGGCTACTAATCTATTACATTTTTCTTGATTCAACTTTGAACATATTGTTGCTAAAACTTGATTGTGTAAAATTGTGTGTTATATTCAGTGATCGGATAACCGGATGTATATTTACCTAAACTTTCTTTTTGGCTTAGAAATTATGGAAGCGGCTTCTTAAAAAATAATTTTCTTAATATATAATTTTATGTAAATTTGGGGATTTAAGAAACTTTCGATAGATCTCGGAAACAGTGCATCGTAGCACATAAATAAGATATTTTTCGTCCCCCGACGTTACCCATAAACAGAATCAATTGACATAAGCAATAAAAAGACCAAAAATAAAAAAGGGCTCAAAATTTTTCCAAGTTGCGTTTCCATAGTAATATCACTTGTATATTCAGCTAAGTCGCTGGCCCATACAAAACCGATCAAAATCCAGGATTTTTTCTATACAAAAGTGCATTCCATAACAACCAACACCTCAACTTTAGGTAAATATGCATCCGATTATCCCATCACTAGTTGTAATAGCAATTTATTTAGAAGTGTTTTATTATGTTTACAATCTGACTTGTGACCTTTTAACATTAAATAATGGTTGGGTTTGTATAAATTTTCATACTAAATGACAGAAACTGTAAGTAATCTCTTCATTAAATATGATGAAGAGAAGACAATATTTTCAATCAAGAAGTAACTAAAGTGATTTACTTTATTACTAATTAAGTTACTGCAAGATGTAATATCTTTTAAAATTAAAATTAACCGTACTTGGCCTCGTCTTCCAGTTCCTTTTGCTGTTGTTCCTTGAGCTTGATCATCTCCTCCTCATTGTATTTCCCTAGCCTATTACGCTGCAGGAAAGACCGAAGAGTGTCTCCTTTTTTCTCATACTCTTCTTCAGATAGACGGAACCTTAATGAAAAAACAAGTTATAGTTTTTATACTTTAGTATAGTTTAGTTTAGCTAAAGGCTAGTAGTTTACAATACAAATACAAGTTTAAGCCTTTAAGCAATAAACAGACCACCTGGTGGTCTGTTGTGGTGTGTGGTCACCACCATAAATAGCAATCTTTGTAGAGCTAATAGGGTTGACAGATACCAAAAGGGATAAGATAAAATTGGTTATTAATATTTTAATAAGTTAACTCCAAATAAGTTAACAAAAAATACCTTTCAGCACTTTCTGCACTATTGAAATCTTTGACAAGAGCAAACTTATCAATCACATGTATTCTCATTCCATCATCAATAGGATATGATCCAAGGAGTGCTTCATCCTTATCAATATCACACAGAAAGTTGTTTTTATTGTCAAAAACTTTCAACTGCATGGTTGCAGCCGATCCTCCAGTAACAAGCTCCAATTTCGTCTACAACAATTATAGAAATTATTATTACATTATTATGACACATAACAATAGGCTATTTGACAATGTGAAAAATAAAGTGTCAATTACTGTTATCAGTATAAATTAAGAGTTTGAAAATGGTTATTTATTAAAGTAAGTTGAAAATAATAATAACTTTGTTTAAAAGTCTGTAAATAAAAATGCATTTTTTAAATGTTTGTCACCTGACAAAAAACCCTCCTGATTCGTTGAGTTTATGATAATGTTACCTGCTTGTAAACCTCGTTTGCCTATGTATGTGGATGATAATGTCCCACAGATCAGAATACAGGCAAGTGGGTTCCTTAAGCTCTACTACATAATATAAAATGGATTTTAAAAACCTGTCAAATAGTCTATTGTTGAATTTAAGGCCAGAACTCCACTAAAAAAAATTAAATTATTCAACTAAAATTACTTTGTTTCTAAAACTGTCCCATGTTTCTTTACACACGCCGTATACTGCATTCGCGTGACTATCGTACGCAAAAATATATAAATTAATAAAAATGGCAGATGGTGACATTGCCCTGCCCTTCTACCAAATAAAGTTTTGTGATGACGATTTTACTGTATATTGGGTTGACACTTTTAGTTAATATAAATATAGCAAAATAGGCGCAGGACCCGGCTTATGAAAATCATAGATCAACCGCCTACACTAGTTTTCTTTGAATGCAAAATGTTTCTGTTATTATAGTTTGTAGTTCAGTGATGAAATGGAAAATGTTACATTGGCTAACGAAATGTATACTTTACAGAATACTATTTTTTTATGTTTTACGAAAAACAATAATGAATGAAAATAAACAGGTGTGAATCATATAACCTTAAACTCAAGAATAGTGATTCCTTTCTTGAATCTTCTTTCCACTGGTGCTACATCTTCACTGTCCGATTTTGTAATAAGCACATTCACATAATCTTGTGTAACAATTTGAATACCTTCCATAATTTAATAATATTTTTGTTCCGCTTTCCACAAAGAAAGAAAATTCACAACCACAACAGAAAAATGAAATACACCAACAACACAATAGCAGCTGTCATCAACTGTCAGTGTCACGTCACTGTCATACATGTCATCAATAACTTTTTACTTTCTTTTTTTAATTTTTTATTCTCTTTTTTACGTGAAGTAAAGGAGTTACCTACATACATTCTAAAAAAAACACATCTACAAGTACAAAAAATGTAATGTTCAATAATTCCTATATTAGCCAAAGCATATTAATAGTCGTCATAATAGAAGTTTTACCTAGGAATAGGAAAGGACAAGCTGTAAACTAGTATCACCGTCATTTTGGTGTTTTAAAAGTTTTTCGCGATTATCTTGGTTCCTATAGCTCCAATGACGATGTTCACATATATATAATAATTGTAAAAACACATAATTTAAGACCAATTTAAAGATTAGATTAACTTAAGTTTGATTGAAGAGTAATTAATATAGATACCCATTATCTCTCCAATGATTAATACACACTTCACGTCACGTGCGTGCGATCGAATAGACCAACAAACAAACAAAACAGGTAGTCACCTTTCGTGGCCCAACTATAGCCACTATGGCGCCCTCACTTTGGATTTTTACTACCTATTGATTTGATTGTCATTCGTACGGATTGAGTGCTATAAACTCGCTAAAGTGTCTATAACATTTAACTGATTTGCTTTTCTCCATCAAATATGTAAGTACAGTTCCGGTGATATCGCGTATTACGTACCAACGTGTTTTGGCCCGTATTACAGAACGTGACTCAAGCAGTGGTCTATACTTGAGTTGAGTAGAGTTAGCAAAGGACGCGCTTATACATCGCACGTAGCGACGTCCCTTTCTAACTGCTCTCAAGTACAGAACCTGCTCGAGTAAGAGTAACGTTCTGTAATTAGGTATAATAAAATCCTAACTAGGTCAGATTGTTTTTGACTTCAGCTCAGCACTACACGTATGTATACGTACGATTCTCGCATCCAGTATGTACGCTCCCACAAAGGGTTACCAGATGAAAAAATCAAAAGTCCGGAGAAAAGGCCTGATTTCCATGAAAAAGTCCTGAGATTTTATGTATTTTGAGAATTTTCTCTCAAACGTATTATTATCGTTTTTATATTTGCAATTACAGCCCAGAATGCAAACGTAGAAAGAGTTTTTTCTATCATATGGTCGAAAAAAGAAACCAACTAAGAGTGTCTTCAGTTCGAGCTATATTTAGTTCAATATAATTTGAAGAGTATAACATGTATTTCATGAAGCAATAATAAAAGAAAGAACCTTTCTTAAAAAGGTATCTTCGCAGATTAAGTACGATCAGAATCAGTTTAATTAAGTACCTACTTATAAATAAATAAGTATGAATAAGTATTGATTTATAAATAAGTATTGATTTCAACTGTGCAATTATTACAAAAATATTATTTTTAGTTTTTTTTAACTTTTAATTAAAGAAATCTTTAAAATGTAAGCTGTGCTTTATTGAAAATCCTGAGATATCATGAGATTATCAAAATCCGGCCGCAATCCTAAGAAAAGTCGAAAAATCCTGAAATCTCAGGACAAATCCTGAGATATGGTAACCCTACTCCCACAGTACTTGGAAGGTTGAGACTTGAGATGCTATAGGATAGGTTTCACTTCGTGGCAAACAGGCGTGCGACATCGAAAGAAAGATGTTTCTTAATTAGTTTACTACAGAACAGAGGGTCATTTCTAGCTAAACATTGTCAAGTAGCGCACTCAGTTTAAAAGGCATTTCGTAAGGTAGACTCGAGGAATTTATAATACCTACAAGTAGCGGTCACCCGCGCGGCTTCCGTTCCCGTGCGTGGGAATATCGCGGGATAAAAAGTATCCATGTTTTAATCCAGGCTACCATCTGCGTGTCCATCCAAATCCGTCCAGTAGTTTTTGCGAGAAAGAGTAAGGGTTGGATATGTGTGAGCACAATATATAAGTCAATGGTGAGCACACTATCGCCTTTTTCCGTCGGTCGCTCAGAACCGTCACTTTTCAGGGGGCGATCTTTTTTAGTAAAAATGTAAGTAAAATCTCTATACTACTGTCATAATCCTTTAGTTTCAATTATCTTTGATAATCCTATAATATCGAAAATTGCTTTCAGTGAGCTTTTAATACAGATTTTAACGCCAAAATGTCGAATTCAAGGTGTCTAAGGCGCGAGAATGTGGCCAAAGAGCGATAAAGAAACCCACACACAAACGTTCGTATTTTTGACATGATTACCCTTTTTTATTAACAACGGTGAGGCTCTTAACTTAGCCTTCATCATATTGGATATCCGATGGTATTGATAAGGCTGAAAATGGAAGCGAACCTCTTCCGGAATCCTCAACTACAGAGGAAATGGCTATGGCTATCTTATCTCTAATTACCGGAACACAACCATGCTGTAAATATTGTTATTATGGTGTCACACTTAGATAAGATGGTGCTAGCTAGCCGGCGGACTTACAACAAGTCCTATCACCACCGAAACATAATACAATATGAACCCCTGCTGGCTATTGAACACGGGTCCCCTGGGTATTTGTTACCACTACCTATTTAGTAATGTGACCCTACCGCGTTGACAAAAATGAAATCTAAACTATAATATATAAAAGTAATTTAATTAATTTTATGTTTTAAAGATTTTATATTCAATGACGAAAAATTTTGTTTATATAGTGTCTTGCATGTTTCTTTGCTCTCTAAAGGCATCTGCAGAAAACCAGTGCCGTGGTGACGGTATCGTTATCATGGCTTATACTGAGCAGAGGCCTATTTGGTACATAGGTTAATATTCTTTTTTTTTTTAAATGTTTTTGTGTATGTTTTACCTGTACTAAATAAACGCTTTCTATTCTATTCTAATTAATATTAATAATAATATTATAAATGCGAAAGTGTTTGTTTGACCTTCCTTCACGGCCGAACTAAGCAACCAATCGACTTGATTTTCGGCATAGTTAGTTGAAAGGTAGGAGTATCATGGGCCATTTTATCTCGATATTCCTACGGAAACCACGTGGGTGGAAGCTAGTATAATATTTATCACGGCGAACATTATTTTATATATTTTTTCTCTATTCTTTTCAGTCCTTTTATCTACTTTCAAAACAGTTAACAAGATTACTTTTGTGCCTCCTTTATTTTCTTTTTCCGAGCGTGTGAGGTGAAAATTAATTTACCCAACAGCTGTATGATGTACCGATAAAAGTATCGGTATTTCTATACCAGTATTTAAAATACCGATACAAAGTATGAATATTTGAAGAAATATCATTACTTACATTTTTAAGTTACCAATACCATTATCGGTATTTTCATGAAAATACCGGTATAATCAAAATAATCCCTTCCCTGCATAGAAACCGGTTGCACCATGTTTTTTTACACTGTTACATTTACAGGGTTTATTGTTAAAAAATTTATGGGATTTGACAAGCAAATTACAGTTCGTCGTCTCAGCCTCACGACACCCACGGCTGGGATAGGAGGCCTATGCCTCCCCCAAGGATCTCCACAACGATCGGTCCTGCGCTGCCCGCATCCAGCGACTTCCCGCGACCTTCACCAGATCCTCTGTCCACCTTGTCGGGGGCCTACTCACGGAACGTCGTCTTGTGCGTGGTCGCCATTCCAGAACCTTTCCGCCCCAACGGCCATCGGTTCTTCTCGCTATCTGTCCCGCCCACTGCCACTTCAGCTGAGCAATCCTTCGAGCGATGTCAGTTACTTTAGTTCTCCTACGGATCTCCTCATTTCTGATTCGATCACGTCGGTAAACGCCGAGCATACCTCTGCATTGCACGCTGGGTGAACTTGAGCTTTCTCACCAGACCCATAGCTACCATACCCATAGCGACCACATTTCACTACCGTAAGTCATCACTGCCAACACACACTGGTACATAGACTTTCGTCTTGAGACACAGCGGTAAGTTGGATGCGAAGATTTTAACGGAGCATTCCGAATGCTGCCCATCCGAGTTGGATTCGACGAGATCTTTTTCTCCAAGTTGGACTTACCTTACTGGATTGTCTGTTCAAGGTAAACGTAACGGTCAACAACTTCGGGTGTAGTGTTTCCAACGTGAACTGAAGTGGGTACAACATGGGAATTTGATACGATTTTCGTCTCATCCCTGTTCATCCTAAGACCCATTCTTTGGGAAGCACTACGGAGATCTTCGAGCTTACAGTTCAGGTCCTCCAAGGTCTCAGCCATAAGGACTATATCATCATTCATCGGCAAAGCGAAGGTGTGTCAGATACTGGCCTTAATGTTGAAGCCGAGTGGGTAAATCTACGGGCGGTTTGAACGCCGTCATTGTCCTCAACATATAAAGTGCCATGCATAAGTGCGAAAATAATAAAGGTTATGTTGCTAAACGCTACTCGTCTGGGACCTATATTCGTAACTGGACACGAGGACAAAATTGTATTTCTTTAAAAATATGAAAATATGTTGAGGACAAATGACGGGGCGTTCAAAACACTCGTAGATTCACCAGAGTCCTTTCCAGTCAAGACCTTAAATATGTCCTCCAACGCAGCTGTGAACAGTTTCGGAGAAATAACTTCTCCCTGTCTCACACCTAGCTACAGTTGGATGAGATTTGTGCTCTGGTTCTGTAATCGGACTGACATGGTGGCATGTTCGTTTAAGTACCTTAACACTAACACCTCGATATACGTATTCCAGTTACTTAATACGAATTCATAAAAAATAACTTTCGGTGCAACCGGCGGTAAGCAACCTCGTCACATTACAATATTGACTGACATTTGCGGACAGAGAGAACTTTGTTTCCGTACGCGTCAAGATGAAGGTTGTTAAGTTTATACTGGTTTATACATGTCATTGCTCGTGGTCGTGACATATGTACATAATAAAACTACGTTAAATTCTACATCTTTCGATTAGAGATGGTGTCATTGGTAAGAACTTTGTAGCAAAGACCAAAGGCGGGTTCTCTATCCAATAATTTAATAAAAAGCCCCGTTTGTGCCACTTTGAACCTTAACACAAAGGAAATAAGTTTTGAATGTAAATATATAATCGAAACTTTTGGCTACAACGATCGTCTTGCCCTTCTCGTATTGAACATACTGCAGATTACAAAGAAACTTAATTGTAAAAATCAATATCATACACATACAAAAATGATCAGAAAGACCTCTTTTGTATTTTCGCTATAATTACTAATCACTTTAATATTTTATAAACTTAACATTGAAATTGAGCTTGATGAAAAATCTCCATGAACGATCATTCATCTACACCTTGAGTACGGCTGGTCATCTGCCCAACCACGCTGTGGCCACTAGGTCTCCAAAATCGCTGCAATTCATAATAAAACACAAGCAATACTAGACAATGTGTGCAAAGGGTAGCCAACGCCGCTGCAGCCAATCCCTTTGTTCCACATGTTCCGCTACAATAAAAATGTGTAGTGTAATTTGAAAATTTTATTGAAGCACAAATATGACAAACATTGAAGCATGCATTTGTAATTTATAAATTCCTTATCTACATTTTGGGCGATTATACGTTATGTCAATATCTAAACATTTATGTAAAACCACGTAATTTTAAGAAGCCCATAAAATGTCTAGTTTATAAAAATATAATACATAAAAACAATAAAATGTTTGAACATATAGTACGTGGCGTGCACGCAAAGTACTATCCCATGTAATGCATGATAGATACATGTAATCTATGGCGACCTACTTTACTGATGTGATGAGTTACGCTACATTATGCCCCTCTATACATTAATAAAACGTGTTAGTATCTATCGAATAGATTAATATAATTTTAAATAGTGCTATCATTTTTAATTCCTCTTCCTACCTTCACCGCATATTTAAAGATATAAAAGCGAAATCAATTCTATCAATCGTTTCAAGAATTTATTAAAGACATTTAATTTAAGAAAATTCAGCCGTAGCTCAATTTCATAATCCGCTCAAAGCTTTGAAATAACAACACAAACTAAAATTATACAGAATATATAAGAATATAATTATCACCGAATTAGAAGGAAAGGAAAAACAACAAAATCGCCTTTCGCTGGCGTAATAATAATAGTCATATCCGAAGTACAGTTACTGTCTAAATCTTCCATCTTCTGATCCTCAAGATCTTTGTAGATATTTCCAGGGTGGATTCGGGTGACACGGGCGGCCGTCGAGTTGCTTTGCACACATTGCTAGTGATATTAAACATGTCGAAATGGAACATTTATTGCATGTCATTGAAATAAGACGATAATCGAAAAAACACTAAATAAGAAATACAAATACATTTCCATTTCGACATAATTATATGACAATAAAAACACGTTCGCCGAGTACAACAGTGCTATTGCAACATTCATGGAAATAAAATTTAAGAATGTTTATGAAAATAAAAAGTTTATGATTTTTTTAAGTTTGCATTTTCAATGTTATCTTCATATGATAAATTTTAATGGAATAAATCTCTTCTATCAAAAGGACATGAGGCATATTAGACCCAAAAGTATATAAATATAATTCTGCTACACTATATGTTTTAAGAATGAGTTCAACTGTCACTGTTACTGTCAGTCTACTGCCAAAAGCGTTTTTTTTATGATTTTTTGCATTTTTCAATGCTATTTTTATACTTATTATAATTTTAGTAGCCGAGTTGACTTTTTCCAATAACATTCTTTTTAATATTTATCATAAGTACAAAAGCGTTTTGATTCGTACGACTGCTTCCGTTTCGGCTTTTCTTAAAAAAGTTTTAAATAAATAGAATATTAACTATGACTTATTGACTATACGCCTTTATTTCCAACTAAACATAAATGCTATACATTTTGGTTTTTTTCAAATAGAAAAGTGCCTGACGTCCTTTATCATATGGTTAAGTTTTAAAAGCATGATCATTTTTAAACAAGTAAATATACTAGAAAAAAGCAACTAGTCTCATGTCATCCTGACGGGACTCGAACCCGCATCCTTGGGAATCCGGCCCAATGCACTGACCAATTATGCTACAGAGACCTACGAGAACACGTTGAAATTCTCTAGTATATTCACCTTTTTCTACGATGTTGTTTAAAAATTATCACATAAAAATAGCATTGTAAAATGCAAAATTAAAAAGTTATAATTTAAAAAGCATGTTGCAAAAATGTTGTGCTAGACGCGCGTGTGTAAGCGACCGTACCTGGCCCGGGTCGCTCCACTTGAGCGCCCAGGCTGGTTCCTCTTCTGCCCGCAGCCGCCGACAAACAAAACACCATTTCGGTAACCAATAAGGCACTCGTATATTTCAACTTTGATTTTGTATAAATGTTAATCTTTGGCGTTACTCTGAGTCGCGAGTCTCGGCTAGACCGAGCTTTGGTTACAAAGGAGTACTAGCGCGTGTTTAGCCGAGACTCGCCGCGGCTTCCTCCGGGGCTCGCGTCACCCGAATCATTTCCACTGGAAATACCCCACTTTCCATCTTCGCCGGTGTCAAGCGGCTCCTTCCTTGGGCTCGGTGCTCGTCGTCTCGCTCTCGACGGGCGCTTTCTCTTTCACTTCGTCGAACATATCGACAGTTTTAGCGACGTCCTCGGTTTCGTGGTTAGCGGCCGGTTCTATGCGCTCTTTGCTTTCGACCGGTGGGACAGAGAAACTAGTGTCGATGACCTCGTTGCCGTCGTACAAATCAGCGGCGGTTTCTTTCACGGGAGCATCGTTCGATGGCGGTTCGGTTTGCATCGGCTCCTGATAGCTTTGTTCGGTAGTTTTTTCTACGAAACTCTCTTCAGGTTCGTGATTCCTCTCATTTGATTGTGGTTCTTGTTCGCTGTAGTTGTCACCCTCAAAAGTTTCTACGTGTTCTGGTATGCTGCTGGTATGTTCTTGTTCCGTCACACTTCTACTGATCTCAGCGTCATTGTTAGTCTGTTCGACTTGTTGTTCCTGACTAGAGTCCCTTTCATTGCTAATAACATTTTCTTCCATACTACCAAGTTGAATTTCAAGACTATCTGGTACTTGTTCTTGGCTTTGGCTGACAGTTTCTTCTGCAGCGCCCCATCTGGACTTTCTGTCTTTATCCCTTCTCGAGTTTCGTTCTTCTCTTGCAGTTTCTTTAGGAACATCTTTCGGTGCATCGTTTGGCGCTTCGTTCGTGGGCTCTTTAGGTGTATCTTTAGGACCGTCTCTGGAACCATCTCTAGGACCGTCTCTCGAACTGTCTCTTGAACCATCTCTCGAACCCTCTCTCGAACCATCTTTAGGACCGTCTCTCGAACCATCCCTCGAACCGTCTCTCGATCCTTCTCTAGAGTCTCTCTGAGGTCTAGCTCTATCATCAAAGTTCCTTCGCCTGTCGTTGCGATCCCTGAACCTATTCTCCTCCCCCGGGTGATCCCTATTTCTTCTGTCCCTCCTTCTGTCATCCCATTCGTTTCTCCTGTCCCATTCCCTGTCCCTATCGCGATCGCCGTTCCATCCCCTCTCATTAAACTGTTGTTCCCTTTCGTCAAATCTTCTGTTGTTCCTATCGAAGAATTCCGGTGGTCCGTCGAATCTCGGTGGTCCATCAAAAGATCTGTCGCCGTCGAACTGTCTGGGCCTGTCGAAGGGTGGCCTGGGCCCATCGAACGGTGGCCTCGGGCCATCGAATGGAGGTCGGGGTCCATCGAATGGAGGTCGGGGTCCATCGAATGGAGGTCGGGGTCCATCGAAAGCAGGTCTCGGGCCATCGAAGGCTGGTCTCGGTCCATCGAATGCAGGTCTCGGGCCATCGAACGGCGGCCTGGGGCCATCGAAGGGCGGACGATTGATCGCATCGAAGGGCATTCTGTTAAAAGGCGGTCTCTCAAAACGCGGTGGACCATCGAACATTGGTCCTTCGAATGGCGGTCTCTCGAAGGGAGGCCTGTTGAAGGGCGGACCCATTCCGTTGAAGCGAGGCGGCCCATCCATCCACGGTCCTGGAAACATTAATAATACAATGTATAATTTAAGCTACTTCTTGATAACGATGAGATCGAGGGTCGGGGCATTTGTCGTACCTGCCATTCCCGGTCGAGGTGGCCCTCTCATTCTCAACTCTGAAATTGAAATAGTACTTGTTCAACTTTCTTATAATAATTTACTATATAATTAAGCATTATCCTTAGTTCTATCAACTTAATTTAAGGATTTGTGATAAAATCATTATAATATTGCCATAAACATCAATAATGTAAATAACAAATTGAGTATATGACAGCAAAGTAGATAATACTAAATATTTATTTTATTATAATAAATAATCCATTGACTTTATGATTATGTAATTTTTGCATTTTTAAATGCTATTTTTATACTTATGGTAAATTTTAAATAGAAAAATATTGGAAAAAATTAACTCGGCCACAAGTGAATTCTCAGACGGGAATCGAACCCGCGACCTTTGGAAATCCGGTCCAATGCTCTAACCGCTGAGCTACCGAGACTTGCGAACCACCGTCGAAATTCTCCAATACTTTTATATTTTTAATACGCTGTAGGCCAGCGTTGTTACATCAATGCTAGGAATATCCTTGCATTCGAAAGAAACATCTTTTCAGGTGTTTAACGATCGATTAAGATGCAATATGCAAATATACCAAATATTGATTACTTTATATTCAATAGGCTATTTGACAGGTTTTGAAAATCCATTTTATATTATGTAGTAGAGTTTCAAGGAATCCAGTAAAAGTAGTTTTTTTAAATTCTGGTACATATTTGCTGAAAAATATCAAATTAAAAATTCAATATTTAAATATAGCCTATTAGTATACAAAATATTTTTTTTTTACTTGGTTTAAATACATTGGATTTTTCATTTAAAATTTTAATCTTCAAAGTGGTAAATTCGTCGTTTATTTTTCAAATCGTCGTCGTCGTCTCAGCCAATTGACCACTGCTGGGTATAGGCCTCCCCCAAGGATTTCCACGACAATCGGTCCTGCGCTGCCCACATCCAGCGGCTTCCCGTGACCTTCACTAGATCGTGATCCACCTTATGGGGGGCCTACCCACGGATCGTCGATGTTTATAATTTGGTATTAGCCTAGTGAACTGACCAGCTCTAAACGGCGGCATATGCGGTGGCGGCATTCTGGGTGGTAACTGTGTCCACCCGCCCGGGGCTGGGCCCGACTGGTCACCTTCTGTGAACAAGCAGATATAATAAATAAATTTACATAAACTCACATCGTACCCACACACACACACATACATATATATATACACTCACACACACACACACTCACACACACACAATATATATATGTATCTATAACACTAAAATCTAAAATGTTCATAGTGATAATTATAATTTTAAGTCTACTAGTTATACCATCACATCTTATGATCTCGATTGCCTCAAATGTCCGAGATGGTGGGAGCCTGATGACCTGTGCTTACGGGTATTTTTTACATATTTCAGGCATCAGTCTCACACAAACTTAGCTAAGATTAGTACCTGAGATTAGTAAACTAAGAGTTTGTGATGAGAAATAAAGATTAATTTATTATATTATTATTATAATTATACAGGATGGAAATAAAAGACGGTTGCTGGAGGGAAAGTACCCTAAATATCGATGTAAGCAAATTTTACCCAAAGGAAACATTCCTTACAATAAGTGAAACTGCATTCAAAGATTTTTTAAATTTACATACCTGCACTGGGAATTGAACCGGCGAAAAAAACATTCGTGTACTTTAATGGTACTATTCGATAGTGTTAAGTATAAAGATCAATTTAGCTTAAGTAACTTAATGTCTCAAATTAAAGACAAAGCCAGGAAAGATAAAAGATTACATAGTTCAATACAATATTCTACCTACCTCTTACACTAACTAAAATAAAATGAAGTTCACTTTAACTTACTTAGTAGCTTCAAATATGAACCATATGCAGCATAATTTTTTGTATTTTTTGTATTCTTGCCTGTGGTTATGATTAGCTTTTGTTTTGTTTGTTTTGTAAATTTTTCTGTACTTATTTTGTTGAAATTAGAACACTGTTTAGTTTTTTTTATAACATGCTGCGTACTCTACTTAAGGATTATGGGTCTAGATTAAATATTCAATAATTTCTGCTTATTCATGTATTGACTCTAATCTGTTTGTGTACCTAAACCAAATAAATAAATACACTGATTTTAAAAGGATATTGACTTTTTTACTAATGATTCCATACTAAAGACGAAGACGCGGCGAGTTCAAACGATGAATAAGATTTTTAAGAGTTGACTAAATTGATCTTTATGACGATTGGAACCATAAAAGTACACGCTGTTATTTTTCTCATTCCGCCGCGCCGGTACGATTCCCGGTGCAAGTAAAGGATTTTTCAAAAATATTTGAATGCAATTTAATTTATTTTTGTAAATAAGGGAATGTTTCCCTTGGACTTAAATTTGTATACTTATTTAGGGTACTTTCCCCCCAATGACCGCCTTTTTTCATCCTGTAGATTAACGTCCGAAATTAATAACCTTTGAGTAGTAATTAAACGAGCGACTAAAAAACTTTTAGAGCGGCAAAAATAACTAACTAGGAACAACTCGCTTAGGGACAAATGGCGCAAATTAGTGTCAGAGACCAAGATGCACTTCAGATCGCTGAGCCAGCGAAGTATATTGGTGAAATACCTTCGCCCACGGGCGGTTGTCGGTCATTCCTCGATTTTTACCTTGTCACCTCCTTTTCTTGTATCTCCTCGCGAAGTTTATTCTCAACACGGGGCGCGGAGACGGATGTACACCCACAAACTTGGGGATCAAATCCACGACCCCTGGCATTAGACAGGATTAGTACCCGCCATGGAGCCTATCGTATTAGTGGCATGCATGGGATAGCCATCTCCCAGAGATGCTTTTGTAGGGACCTCTCTTGATAGAGCTCTGCGTTATCTACAAACCTTCGCACTAGGTAGAATTGGTCATCATTGATGACATAACTTCGATCATGGCTGGCGCACTATCATTTCTGGCTTCTTATTTCCTCCATTCCTTCTCTTCTCAGACGTTCATAACACAAATACTTGTTTTGGGTGAGAATCGAACCTATAAACCCTTGCCCTAGGTAGAATTAGTAGCACTGCGTCATCGTTGATGACATACTTTCGATCATGAACGGTGGGCTGTCAATTCTGGCTCCTCTTTTCTTCTCCTTCTCTTCTCAGTTGTTTATTATTATACATATATTTGTCTCAGTTGGGAATCGAACCCAAGACACTAGGTAGGATGAGTATCTGTAATATTGGTAAAAACAAGATAGAAGACCTTGAGTCCGGGCCCAGCATTATCCAAGAGATTTTTCATCTGGACATATTTCCCTTGCTCTGGCTGACCTGTGTTCAATTTAGCGATATCCAGATTGTCCATGGCAGTTTATGTTAGTGACATACCTTCGACCATGGGCGGCGGGCGGTCCAACAGCGGCGGGCGATCGTTCCTGGCTTCATCCCTCGTCTCCTCCTTCTCCTGTATCTCCTCCCGAGGTTTATCTTCAACGCGTGGCGCGGGCTTGCCGTTAGCCATCTCCCAGAGTCGCTCTTGGAGGGACTTCTCTTGAGTTGGTTCTGCGTTTCTGTGAGGGGACTTCTCTTTGCTGCGTTCTCTGAGGAATTTCAAAATAAATAAATAAAGATGTCCTGAAACGTATGAAGTCTGGGCCAGTTGCATGTACAGAACAGTATTATCAAAAATTGTTTATAGACTAGATAAAAATATCTTAAAATCTAATTTCTATAAGACCTATATAGCGCACTAGGCAGACTGGCTGCGGGAACCAGTCGAACATATAACTTTTTAACATTTTTTTTACAAAATTATTATAATCAGAAAGAAAGAAATCATTTATTTACCTAAGAAACTATCAAAATTGTTAACGAAATTTTTATGATGATCCAAATCAAACGCTAGTAATAAGTGGGTAGAATCCAAAGACCTATATCAAGACAGACGAAAAGAGCGCTGCAAACTGTATGAGAACCTAGCGTGTCGAATTTTTTGTACCTGCGATGACGTCACGAGACTTAGTGATGTGGAAATATTATTGACCAGCTCTTGCAAGAAAGCACTGCACGATTAACCATTTTCGTTTCTGAGTGACGCGTGTTTTCATGGCAATGGTCTCAAGCGGACTGACATAGGTCGGTAAAACTTTGACCGTGGATCAAACTTTTTACACGCAAGGTAGCCAACCTTTTACAGGCTATCTCGATATAGGTTTTAACCGCCTCTGTGGTCTAGTGGTACAACCACCGGCATCAGACCCAGGGGTCCCAGGTTCGATTCCCAGCGGGGCTACATATTGTATTCGGTTTGGTTGGTTGTAGGACTTGTTGTAATTCTGCCTGGCTAGCTACCACCATCTTATCTAAGTCTGACGCCATAACAACAATGTTTTCAGCATTGTTGTGTTCCGGCAGTTAGAGATAAGATAGCCAGTTCCTCAGTGATTGAGGATTCCGAGAGAGGCTCACTTCCATCTTCAACCTTATCAATACTTAATATCGGGTATGATGAAGTCTAAGCGTCACCCCGTCGTTAATAAAAAAAAAGGTCTGTGGTAGAATCGGAAGTTAAAAAAAATATTTAAATGTAAAATTTGTTAGTAAAGTCGGTTATTTCTTACTTGTCTCAAAACGTAAACAATTTTGACAAGATTTTTTTTTTATTTTTTATTAACTACGGTGAGACTCTTAGCCTTCATCATGCCTGTTGTTAAGTATTGATAAGGCTGAAGATAGAAGCGAGCCTCTCCCGGAATCCTCTATCAATGAGGAAACTCATTATTGAATGTCAATGTCAATCTATACCTTTCATGACAAAACAACTAATGAGTACAAAGATAATTTTGTAATATCTTCCTTTGTTTTATGTTCTAAGGAAACCTGTAAAAAGACATGTAAAGATTGTTTACATTTTAAGACAAGTAAGTAAAAACAGACTTTACAACAGTACCTGTTATTGTCCCTGGGGTTGAACCGATCCCGGTCCCGGTCCCTGTCGCGGTCTCGACGGTCGCGTCCCCGATCCCCGCGGTCTCGGTCCCTGCGGAATACCTACACTCAGAGCCTGTTTCTCAATCTAAGAGCTAGCGCAGACGACGGATAACGGAGGACTTTTTGTCCGCGACACGTCTTTATTGTTAACCAAATAAGATTTAACTTAGACCGCGTATATCCGCGAAAAGTACGCGATAGTCCTCGTTATTTATTCAACTTTATGTTCTAAGTAATAAGGTCGTGTCGCGGACAAAAAGTCCTTCAATGTCCGTCGTCAGCGCAGGCCATAAAAGTAAGTTCTGAGGGTTAAAAAAGGACGCTAACGCAATCTTGCTAAGTGGATTCCCTCACAATTCATTTATTTGTTAATTTCCAACTGGCGGCCGCTCGCGGTTTCACCCGCGTGGTTCCCGTTCCCGAGGGAAAATAGGGAGAAAAAGTATCCTATGTACATAACCAGACTATCTTCTATCTGTGTACCAAATTCCATCCAAATCCGTTTAGTAGTTTATGAGTTTATTCATTGCAAACAAACAAACAATCAAATATTTCCTCAGGGTAAATTTTTAAATAGAAAAAATATTAAACACCTGAAAAGATGTTTCTTTCGAATGCAAGGATATTCCTAGCATTGATGTGACAACGCTGGCCTACAGCGTATTAAAAATATAAAAGTATTGGAGAATTTCGACGGTGGTTCGCAAGTCTCGGTAGCTTTGCGGTTAGAGCATTGGACCGGATTTCCAAAGGTCGCGGGTTCGATTCCCGTCTGAGAATTCACTTGTGGCCGAGTTAATTTTTTCCAATATTTTTCTATTTAAAAATTTACCCTAAGTATAAAAATAGCATTGAAAATGCATAAATAACACAATCATAAAATATTTCCTCTTTATAATATTAGTATAGATGGAATTTGCTTTTAGTAAGTTTTCTTGCCTTCAAAAAATTAAAAGCAAATTCTGTTACCTGAAACTGATACAGTTCTAAACTCCCTATATCCATATAAAATATACTATTAAATGAATTGTTAGGGAATTCACTTACGCCTGAAATTAATAACCTATCTGTAGATGTGGATAGGGCTATCTGAGATAGTTGCCTAGGATATTTTTGTTAATATTATGACCAAAATAACAACGGTTGCTAGGCAACGAAACCAGTATCCTAGGCAACTATCGCAAATAACCCAATCCATATATCTATTGGTCGATTAATTTACGTCCAAATTTAATAACCTATCTGTAGATATGGATTTTTTTAATTTAATTTTATTCGGAAAAAATACAGTATTTAAAATGAGTAAGAAGCATTAACAAACATAACACAATATACACAGTTACTCAATGTTGTCACTGTTTTCTCATATAAACAACAATTTGCTTATTTGTACGTGTATCTGCGATAGTTGCCTAGTATACTGGTTTCGTTGCCTAGCAACCTTCGCTAGGCAACTATCTCAGATAGCCCTATCCACATATACAGATAGGTAATTAATTTCGGCCGTTAAGCTGGCACGTACAACACATTTACACGTAGTGTATGTGAATATGCGCGCGGCGTGACGTAGCATTGCATTGTTATCAAGAATAGTCTGTTTGTCTTCCTCGCGCGCGGTCAAATCCACGAGTTTGAAGGAGTCAGTTATTGTTTTGCTTTTGTTATTATAGATTGAACTTTAGGTTTTTGTATGTTCGTTTTTTGAAATTGCATTAGTGTTAGTACGCGCCAGCTTTCGTTAATCATCATATACCTACAGATAGGTTAGTCAAGGAGACAGTCACTCAAACAGAACTTACTTTTAGATTTGATAGTTTTGATATGATAAATATGTCAAATCCTCTGATAAGTAAGCTACTCAAAACTTACGTTTATATTGTGAAACAGGCCCATAATAAACTTCTTAATAGTTCTTACGCAGTGGTGCTACTAAGGACGGAGTGTACCAACAGAATAACGCTAAACATCAATTAAGATCGATCTTTTAAACCACTATTACACTACAGTTGGTGAAATTGTCGCTTAGAGGGACTTTCAGCGATCAAGATTAACTCATATTTAAAACATCTTTCTGTCGAAAATGCACTGAAATCGGCCGCTTGTTTTAAACATTATTTACTTAAAATTTGCAATAAAACCAAACTTACCTATCCCGGTCCCTGCCGCGGTCCCTGCCTACATCTCGACCCACATCTCTCCCGTCTCTACCCGCGTCTCTTCCTCCATCTCTGCCAGCATCTCTCCCTCCGTCCCTGCCCACATCTCTAGCTCCTCTATCCCCATCTCTACCTCCTCTATCTCCATCTCTGCCTCCTCTGTCCCTGTCCCTCCTATCTCTCCTGTCGCGATCTCTATCTCTGTCCCTATCCCTTCGGTCTCTATCTCTGCTATCCTTTCTATCGTCGTCTTGTTTATCGTCTGGCGGCGGTTGGGACGCATTGAACGGCGGAGGTTCAGACATATTGAATCCTGGAGGTGGTTCGGAAGCGTTGAACGCTGGCGGTGGCTTCGATAATAAGGCTTGAAGCTGTGGACAATCAAATGACGTTATTTTGGTCAAGATTTGATATTCAGGGGGCTTACTCCCAAAAGTTATTGGGTTCATTTCGGTCCTGAAAGCAAGAGTTGGCACGACTTGAAAATTAAGTATCATCATCCGGTTGAAACAACTTTAATTCTTGCCAAAAAGGCCTGACAACATAGCCTGATAACTACTGCAATCGGCAATCACAGTGCACATAATATCTTACTACAAAGTGGGCTGCAATTTTTTTCTACACAGTGCATCTGCTAAAAGAGTCACCGTGGCTATTCAAAATAGCAAATGTCATTTTCATTTCCATAAATATGTAGCAAAAAGAGGAAAATATTAAAAGCTATATATATCTATTTAAATCTATCTGATATATGGATGCCAAATTTGGACTTTAACAGAGCTACAAGAAAATAGACTGAAGGTATCTATCTGACATATGGATGCCAAACTTGGACTTTAACAGAGCTACAAGAAAATAGACTGAAGGTATGTCAAAACGGAATTGAGAGAAATGTGTTTGGAGTAAGGAGAAGAAAAGAATACGATTAAAGGAAATAAAAGAAAAAACAAAGTTTAAAAATGTACATACTGTTAATAGAAAATTAAAATGGCGTTGGACTGGACACATGTAAAAAAAAGATAGCAAAGCGGACTTAAACAATAACATAATGATATCCAAGAGGAATCAAAAAAAGGCGGGGAAGACAAAAAAAAGGTAGGAGGATGATTTCAAAGTTGTAGCTGGTCCAGAATGGATTCGAATTGTGAGGGATACAGAAAAGTGGAAAACTTTAGAGGCCTTTGTCGAAAGACAAACTGTTTGGCGAGAGCAATTTATTAAAGTATTATAATCATTGTAAATTAGCAGTAATTTAGGCCCGTTTTATTTTTTATTTTCATCTATTTAAGTATGCGATGTTTGCTGGAGTACTTCCAGAAGATTCTATTTTATGTCAGAGTTCAGTTTCTATTAGGCCAGTTGGTAGCCAGCAGCCCATATGAATTATAAAAAAAGGTTTTCAAAATTCAAGTTCTTATGAATCAGGTTTCTATAACTTATTAACGAATTGTGTCGGCTACTGGGAGTATATTTTGACATATTTTCCATAGAATAAATGTCAAACCATAACTGACCGAAGTCAAAACAATCAGAAACGAAAAGTTATAGGAACCGGGGGCAGGCCTCCGTCACTCGCTCAAGGTCGGGCGATAAGTACATAGCCGTTCGCCCGGGCGAAATTTCATTGAACCAACCACAGACCTATATCGAGATAAGCGCTTTTCAGACCACGCTATAATATAATAGCATATAGCTTATAGCTCATAGCACAACGATATCGCTCACTATACATTTACTTAGAACACGTTCACACTTAGCTATGATATATATATCGGCTTACTATACGCTATCTAAGTAAATGTATGGTGGCCGATATCTTGTGCTATGAGCTATAAAGCTATATGCTGTTATATTATAGCGTAGTCTGAAAAGCGCTATAGACGGTGAAAGTGTAACTACCTTGCGTGTAAAAAGTTTGATCCACGGTCAAAGTTTTCCTACCTAAGTCAGTCCGCTTGAGATCATAGACATGAAGAGGCGTCACTGAGAAACGAAAATAGTTAATTGTGCAGTGCTTTCTTGCAAGAGCTCGTCAATAACATTTCCACATCATTAATTCTCGCTCGTGACGTCATCGTAGGTACGAAAAATTCGACACGCTAAGTTTTCATACAGTTTGAAGCGCTTTTTTTCGTCATCTCGTTATAGGTCTGTGCCCTATATTATTTGGCCTAATTAGACTGAGCACGCACTGCGATTAAACGCGCGCGTTTAATCGCAAGTCTGAAAACGCAATAAAATATAACACAAGGCTTTCTATACGAGCGCACGCACTTGGTGACTTTTTCAGTGACTGATTTTAAAAACGCAACTTGCTACATTGTTTGCGATTTGTAAACGCGCGGTTTTTTCGTGTCCCATAGTAAATGTATGGAGGCGCACGCACCGCGATTAACCGCAGACTGATTTTTGTTCAGTCTCGACCGAGCGGTCGCTGAGGTAAGTCGGCGCTTGCAGAGTTTATTGAGCGGAGGTTGCGATGTCGTCCGACTCGGAAGCGGCGACGTCTTTGGACATTGATAATGTTTAAAAAATATATATTTTCGACGTAGAAAAAAGGCCTGCACTATATGATAAAACCATGAGATAGAAATATTAGGACACGGCTTTGGCATTTTGCAGAAGTATCCTTTCAAAAGTTTTAGATCTGTAAGTGAATGAATCCAGTACCTATGGCGGCGACGACATGATTTATGTTCTCTGTTTTTTAGTATTAAAGCTACGACACACGCTGCTTGCCAGAAATCCATGATGAGACTGAAATAATAATAAGGTAATCGCCAACCGCAGTGCGTGTTGGTACGCGGTTTTGCGTTTTCAGCTCGGACTGAAACCGCTCGCGATTAATCGCAGTGCGTGCTAAGCCTAAGGTCTAAAAAGGTACCTGCTCGGATAGAGGTAGTTCCGTAGGCGGCGGGGGACCTTCGTGGTCCTCATTATCGAGCTCCATGGCGTCGTCGCTGCTCGCCTCCATACGTTGTTGTTGTTGCTGTTGTTGATGTTGTTGGTGTTGCTGTTGCTGCTAGATGAAGGACGCAAACGTTAGATAATTGGGATGGTTAATTGACATTTGGGTATATTTAGATGAAAATCAAGTCACAGCTATAATGACATTATGATTATCAGATATGATAAGAGTTTGGCTTAAGAAAGCTGAACCCACCAAAATTTTAATGGCAATATTTTATAAGGGTCATTTTGACATTGACAATAAAGCTATTGTTTGTTGAAGTTTTATTGAATACCTTTTAAGAATTTGATACTTGATTACAAAAATTCCCACGAATCTGAATCTGAAACTGTTCATATCTGCACTGAATAACTAGCACAGCTGCTGCAAAAAATTTTTTCTTACATTCCCAGTACAGCATGGGATTGCATAAATATTTACTAAACATTATTTGTGGAAGATTGTTCTTCTTTAGCCATCTATAACGAATGACTTAGGCTGATTTTAGAGTCACGCTCGTCTCGTCCGTCCGTCGGCGCCGACAGCCGGAATGTATGAACTTATACTCTATTCAACTTCCTCTGAGACGAAAGGTAAACAAACCATCAAAGAATATTTTTAATTGGTCGAATTTCATACGCATCTAAAATCTATTTAAATGAAGTGGCTGTGACATACATCGGATTGGCCGAATCTATAAGGATTTCGTTTTTTGCCTTTAGGCTACGAAACCCTAAAAAGTGACATACTATGTAATACTACTAATTTGAAGAATAGTGATAGAACAAATAATTTACTTATGATAAATTTTTAAATAGAAAAATATTGGAAAAAAACAACTCGGCCACAAGTGAATTCTCAGACTTGTATATACCAATATATATAAAACAAGTTTTAGAAATATTATTTATTTGTTTTACCTTTTGTCTCAGATGAAGTTGAATTGAGTATAGATGTCAGAGCAGACTGTGGTCAGCAACTTTAAAACCAGCCTTAGGGTAGGTCTCCTTTTGTAAGATTGATCATTCATTACTATTGCAAAAAATGGCCACATTTTCCAAGAAAGCTAGACAAAGCAACATATACATATATCGTTGTACAGATCAGTTGGGTGTGTATAGCAATCTGGATATCTTCCATTCACTCCCCGTTATCAGATCACACCTCGTCAAACCTTGGCAAATTCGATTGGCATGATGATGAAGGGTCCAAAGTAACCTCGATTGTATGAAAGTCGGCTAGTGTCGTTGATTGTGTGACCACCACTGTATGAATAGCATAAAAATGTATGGTATTTGTGAAACAAAAACAAATGCCCGGCATATTTTAGAATGTTGATCAGATCAATTGGGTATGTATAGGAACCTGGATCTCCTCCATTCACTCCCTGGATGACCGTCATCAGATCGCATCTCGTCAATCCTTGGCAGAGAACCAAGGCTCCAAAGTTACCTCGATTGTATGAAAGTCAGCTAATGTCGTTAATGATGTGACCACCACTGTATGAATAGCATAAAAATATATGGTATTTGTGAAACAAAAACAAATTCCCGGCATATTTTAGAATGTTGATCAGATCAATTGAATATGTATAGCAATCTGGGTCTCCTCCATTCACTCCCTGGATAACCGTCATCAGATCGCATCTCGTCAATCCTTGGCAGAGAACCAAGGCTCCAAAGTTACCTCGATTGTATGAAAGTCGGCTAATGTCGTTAATGATGTGACCACCACTGTATGAATAGCATAAAAATATATGGTATTTGTGAAACAAAAACAAATTCCCGGCATATTTTAGAATGTTGATCGGATCAATTCAATATATATAGCAATCTGGATCTCTTCCATTCACTCCCTGGATAACCGTCATCAAATCGCAGCTAGTCAATCCTTGGCAGAGAACTAAAGTTCCAAAGTGACCTCGATTGTATGAAAGTCGTCTAGTGTCGTTAATGATGTGAGCACCACTGTATGAGCTGACCTGTATGGCGGGCGGCGGCGTGGCGAGGTGCAGCGGCAGGCCGCCCACGAGCCCGCCCACGCCCAGCAGCCCGCCCAGGAACCCGCCCACCATGCCTAGGCAACACATCTATACATATAATAAAACTGTACAATCTGAATTTCTGTACATTGAATATACACATGTCAGCAAATAAATGTAGGCACTGCGTTATTTTCGTACCTACATACTCACTTTACAGTGTCATTATTCGAAACGTATAAACAGTTATGTAAACATTTGTACGTCGATGTATGAGTCAAATACTCGACTTGCGAATATAGCATTGTAAAATGCAAAATTAAAAAGTTATAATTGCGAATAGAAGTCCCCAGATTTTAAAAAAAAAACTTTAAGTTTTGTGCAAAGTTAGAAAAACTACGCGAGATGAGAATGTCAGAGGGCAATTTTAAGCATAAGGGCAATCTATGGTATCTTGAGAAACAATATAGAGCGGCTAATTTGAAGTATGTACAATTTGTAATTTATTGATTTATTGCTTAGAGTCGAATTTATTTATGCTAAGAAAAAAACAAAAGACAAAAGGTGTTTTGATGTTTTTATAATAATATCCATAAAAATATCCATATTCATGTTTTTATCGTGGGACAACCCTTTTCCTACTTATGGATAAGTAAAGAAAAAGTGATGTCCAAAAATGTGTGAAGTTTGGGCCACATCTGTGTACAGTATACCAAAAGATAGTTAAAGACACGATAAACAGTTTATAATTATTCAATTTCTTTAAAATAGCTTTGTTTTCTGGAAGGAATAATAAATATAATGCAAAAACACATCAAAAATACATTTTGACGGAAAATGTAATTTTGTCACTGTCACTGTGAGTCAATAGAATTAAAGTCAAACACAGAGTAAAACTCAATGACAGCGACACTGACAGTTTTTGTTAACGTTGAGTTGTCATATTTGACGCCCTATTTTGAGTAAAAAATATAACCACATAACCGTGCATTATATAAAATTAGTTATATTTTTCTCAGAATCAGTAAATTTTTCTCTGTCTTTGGGGGTGGTGTACATAGACGTGGCCCAAATTGGGACATGTCCTTTGAAGAAAGCAATGTAACTCGTGTATGGAGAAAGAACGTTGACAGTTGTAGAATAGTTTATCTATAATTACAGCAATAAAACAAACCTCAATGTTAGTAACAAATTAAATTAATCAACAAGACGATGAATGATATAATAACAATAAAAGATTAAAAAGATTTTATTTTTCTATAAATGGAATTACCTGGCTGTGCCATCGATTGTGGCGGCATCCCGGGAGGAAACCGAAGTAGCGGGTTCGTGGGGGGAAGTACTCCGTCGCCTTGGAGACCTTGTAAAAATAAACTTGCGATATCAGTCATCATCATCATTAGAAAGGAAATTACGATGGTAGTATAAAACAATTCCTATAAGATTCAGAGACGCAGGAGATTACTAGCGCGTCACTTTCGCGATGATCGTTCACGGAATGAGTGAACAAAAATTTATAATCTAGAGCTCCTCCGAGTAGCAGACGGCACGTTAAGCTGTTGGTTCCGGCTGTATTAGCAGTCTTTGAACACCAATTCCCAGTAGTGAGTAATGCTATGGTTATTCTCCTTATCCACCCATAAGGAAGGCCAGTGCTGGAGCAGTGGGGACATTAAAATGGCTTATCACAAAAAATTGTCCTGGTTCCATACTAAAATTAAAAAATATAAATTTTCAGCTCTATTCCAATCACATAAGGTTGGCATTCAAAAATCAAAGTTATCAAGCATTTACATAAAGTAATACATAAATATTGACCTGGTACTCCGGTGGGCAGGCTAGGCGGGCGGATGCCTGTAGGCATACCAGGAGGCATTCCAGGAGGTAATCCTGTCGGCATCCTAAAGGAGAAATACATTTTTTAGCTAAAAAGTGTCTGCTGTTGGCAACTTTCATTTAATTAAAAATAGAGAAGGGATTTGACTTGTCAACCATAGCTCGCTGGTTCATATCCGGCTCGAAGGACTTCGAAGAGATCTATGGATGTATGTCTTGAAGAGTGGAAAGTAGAAAGTAGGCGTTGTATGTAGGTTAAAACTAGGGGTCGCAAACCGGGATACCAACTCTCGAAAATACCGGGATACCGCATGAAAATTGCAACTTTTCAATCCCGGGATTAGAAAAATCGAAACCATGACTTTCGGTATTTTCTGTATTAGCAAAAGAAAAGTAATACGAGTATCTTTGAAAAAATTAAACGCACAGCGTGTTGGATGTTTTTGTTGATTTTTGGTTACGTGATGATATTCTGAGGAAGATATCATTTAAACTATTCATCATCATCAGCCAATTTTAAGTCCACTGCTGGACATAGGTCTCCTCATTAGAGCGCCACGCAGAGTGGCTGTGAGCATCTTGAAGCCATCGGCTCCCCGCAACCTTCACCGGGTCATCGGTCCACCTAGTGGGGGGCCTTCCTACGCTGCGTCGTCTAGTTTGTGGTCGCCACTTAAGAAATTTTCTTCACCAACGGCTGTCGGTTCTGCGAGCGAAATGGCCTGCCCATAGTCAACTTAGCAAACCTTTTTTTATTTTATTTTTTATTTATTTTTTATACTAGGAGAAATGCTTTTACGCATCCCTTCGATTCGAAATGTTGGAGTCCAACTAAGTACTACCAACTAAAACTCCTAGTACTTGCCTTCCAGGCCGCCATTGGTTACGGGGGGTAGGGTTCGCATTCACCCCTAAGAGGCGGGAACTTAGCAACCCTGAGCTATGTCGGTAACCTTGGTTTTCTTGCGAATATCCTCAATTCGGAGCCAGGTTAAAAGTGCGCAAATCATGTCGCATATACTTGAAGATTCGCCTTTTCAGCGCGCCATATGCTGCGATGTCGAAAGAAAACTGTAGTCTCTTTTCTCTCCGTTTTGTCATAAGATTAAGCGTTTTTTGTGAAAGTTTCTGTATTTTATCTTTGCAGGGTGCCTTGTAAAACTTGGATCCCATCGCTTCGACTGTTTCCCTAAACCCGTTCATACTTTTCAAGTTCGAGTTGAAAGCTCTCGGAGTTCTCAATTTGGATAGGGGTTGGACGGAGCGTGGATTTTATCAGACGTGACCTTTCGAGCTTATATTAATTTTCTGCGTGCCTCTAACCATTCGGTAATCGCTGGCGGTTTTCAACCTATTGATCACAGATACAACGCTGAATAAATGCCGTTTTGTCGTCATAGTAAAGTCGTTGTTTTTTGTGGTACCATCGGGACTGCACCACGTCCACTTCCGGGACGGTCGCTTCTTGTAGAAGAAGTTCATCATAAACAATCCCTCCTTTTCATGAATTCGACCAGCCGTGAGCCCCTACTGTTTCTGTGCCCGTATCCAAATGGTCCCACTCTCAACCCCATAACAACGGTGTAATGTTTTGGAGATATGCATGGCTTTGGTGATATCATTATACATAACCTCAATTTCATCGTCTGAGTCTCTCGAGGTCGGCGCGTATACCTGTATAACCTTCAGGGAATACCGTTTGCTTATTATAAGGGAGGCTACCCTGCCCGACACTTCGACAACATTGTTAATAAAGGGTTTGCAAACGACACCACCGTGCGATAGTTTAGTTGGTCTGCCTCCCTGTAGAAAAGTAGTTTTCCGGATTCTAAAATTTGCGTCTCCTGCCCCTGTCTATCCTTTTTTATTTGTCACGTTCATAGAGGGTCATTATCATAAATCCCCACGCTTGGCAGGCGGCTTGGGGATCGCAGGACGCAGTTCGTCGCACTGACAACGCCGCTGCCCGTCATCAGCCAGTGGCACATAACTGCGTCTTGAGCCTTCAATGGTTATCCCGCCATGTCGCCAGAGCCTAGTCAGTTGATAAGCAGGGGGCACCACGAGCAGGTAAGGTTGACAGTTGGGTTCGGTCAGATGTGATATCCGTCCCCCATGACCCACATGATTGAAACTATGCTATGATATGTAAGGAGATGCTGTGTTCAGTTTGTCTTTTTTGTAAATCGTGTAATTCCCCCACAGGACAGACTGAGCCTAGTGTGGGGGCTCGAGATGTAATATTGTAAAACAGAATTTGGTAATAAATAAATTATTATTATTATTATTATTATATGATGGTGACTCACACCCGGCGGCATGGTGGGCGCCGGCAACTACATAGCGAGAATACATTTAGTATGTGTGTTAATTGTTGATGACGGTAAATACTCTAGAAATGGGAATTAACAGCACTTTTAGATTTATATAGCATCATGTAGTACATGAAAAATAAAATAAATACTGTGTTTTTTTTCTATATGTGGTATATTTCTAGAGATTTTTAATTTTTTAACTTCGGGTCAGCGTTTTATTTTGTGACGTCACTGTATAACACTTTGTATGCAGCTTGCGGCTCACGCTTGACCGATTTGGTCAGAGAGTCGCCTTCTTTGTAAGAAACGGTATACAATGACGTCACGCAAAGAGCGCGCGAATCTTGAAGTTTGAAAACTTGTAAATCCAAAACTACTTATCGTGTTTGAATAAACGAATACAGTCCAGTTCTTAAACGTTTAAGCTATACGGTAATAAAGATTCAAACGATTTAATGAACTTGTTAATCCCCAGCGATACGGTATATGATGGTGACTCACCCCGGCAGCATAGAATAGAATAGAAAAAAAAGAAAAATCGTTTATTCAGCAAATAAAAACACAATCAGAACATACACACAAAGAACTTTTTTTTTGCTGATTGGGCCTTATTTTAGCTAATGCCACAGCTAAGGCCGCGGCGCTGGTTTTCTGATGCAGCCGTTCATTCAGATGGCGCTGTTTAAACAAATAAGTAGGTAGGCAGGTACATTTCATGTAGCATAGCGGGTAGCGGCAATCTGCCTGGAAGATTGGGCATATTGGGCATGGCGGGCATGTTGTGAGTATGTAGTGTTGATGACGGTGACCAATAGCATAGAAAATGACACGGTATATGATGGTGCAACCGTGTGGTGGCGGCCTAAGAATACAAGTGTCACCACACCCTTACATGCCTGGGATGTCGTAAGGTAAGTCGACTAAGAGGCTCGTCGCATTGAAAACCTGTGCGAGAGAAGGAAAACTTGAAACAAACCTCTTTAACAACCCGCCTGGCCAGCGTGGGAGCAGTAGGCTAATAGCCTCCTATGAACGCCACAATAGGCGTGAGCTAGGAGAGGCCTATGTCCAGCAGTGGATGTCCACAGGCTGATGATGTAATATGATGGTGCGACTCACCCCGGCGGCATAGCAGGTACCGGCAGCTGCATAGTGGGCGGTGCGGGTAGCGGCATTCCTCCGGGCATATTGGGCATGTTGGGCATATTAGGCATGGCGGTCATGTTGGGCATGCCCACTCCGCCGCCCAACGGCATCATGTTGGGGCCCAAACCGGGGAGCATGCCCATGTTGTCCATCATCGATTTGGGTAAGATCTGCTGAAGATTGTTTACTTTAAAATATTTATAACATTTTAATTTTCCGTTTTACAATGCCATTTTTATCTGATAAATATTAAACAAGAAAATATACTACAGTTAAGATATTGTTGATATTATTATTAACTTTTTGCATTAGCAAAGTATTTGTTTTTAGAAAAATATTTTACTAGTCTGTTACTGTTCAAACGGATTAGTGTTTTTTTAATAGAACACAAATGTTCCAAAATTTAACTTAAAGTGAAAAACATTATTTCATAAAAAAAACTTATTATAAAGAAAATTAAAACCAACTTAAAAGTTAAATTTTTAGTTACATCATATGCCGTTACTTACACAAAAAATCAGCCCATACACAACAATGATGTCATCTGACTACTTGCCAAAACGTAAATTATATTTTTCAGGATTATGAAAAAACTACTAGCCAGATAATCGTAAAAAAAATATGGGACCACAATTGAACTATGTTCTTTCAGATAAAAAAATCATCAAGGAATTATTAAAATCGGTTGACAACTGACGACGTTATATTAAAACATTCATAAAAAAATAAAAGTAAAAAAAAATATAGACGACTTGAGAACCGCCTCCTTCTTTTTGAAGACGGTAAAAAAAATATTTGAATATTATTACTTATAACATTTATGTCATACATAATAAAAATACATATTTAAAGTTATCTTAATTTTATCATCAAGTTTTCTTGTCGTGCGTAAGTAGCGAAAACTAGTTACAGCCTCGCGAAATCATCGCGTGACGCGGGCTATCGGGTCCGTCGACTTTACGACGATCAAGCTATTATGCAACGTAGTATGAGAAGAGAAGCGTGACTTGCATACTCGTTCTACCTGCTTCCCTTCCAACTTTTTCGCAAGTGAGGTGTAAATTATTACACGCTAGAGCAACATTACTTATTTATTTTAAACGTTGACTGGCCCTGGGTGGTAGCCATGGCGGAAGCGTGTCTTTATAGCCCATAGTCTTCACAGGTTAGGGCCCATCCCGCTTGCAGCGCTGACCACGGTAAGTATGATACTCCAAGCTCGACTTCCCAAAAGTCCTTCCACTCAGGACCACACAGTTACTCACCCTGGGCGGCAACAGTCTATAAGGAAGGCCAGTGCCCTAGCAGTAACAGACATTAAAATAGCTGATGGCGACTCACCCTGGGTGGTAGCCAAGGCGGCAGCGTATCTTCGTCCACAGCCCCTCCGTCTTCTAGCGCATCTAGCGAAAGCGCGTTTAGCGCCCATCGCGCTTGCAGCGCTGACCACGGTAGGTACGACACTCCGAGCTCGGCTTCCCAGTAATCTTTCCACTCGCGACCTTTAACCCCGCGTCCGGGCGCCCACGCCACCTAGCGGACAAAAATAATAAAAATAAAATAAATCAAGATCAATGATTCCATTGTGTGTTCAGTTCATCCAGGGGGCTAATTGTCTTATTTTAAAATCTATTGCAATCCCTTTCAATTCGCCATTTTAAAGATATGTACATACTTCAAGCCATACATACATATTTGACATTTGATAGGGATTATGATCGGGACGCGTTTTGAAAGGTATTGAATGAACGAAATTGACCTGCCTAAGCAAAGTGACAGTCAAAAATATCTTTCAAATGTAAGGAGCAGTGTCAAATGAAGTGTCATTTAAAACTTGCGACTATTTATGTTCCATAATTCCATAGATCACTATCACATTCACAATGCCTTTGAAAAGGATTGTGATAGATTTTGAAATTAGAAAATTAGAGGGAGGTCCTTTGCGATCATAAAAAAGCAGAAAAGGTAAAAAAAAACCACTGCTAGCTTCCGCCCGCGACTTCTGTGTGAACATTCGGAAAATCTCTAGGGAATATTAAAATTTGACCTTTATAACAAAAACAAATGTTAGCGCGGTTTGTTTTATTGAGTGTAAACGAGTTTTTGATTATTAGTTTGTGACACCGAGGCGGCTAATTGCTAGGAACAATAGGAAAAGAAAAATGGAAGGCAAAAACATGCAGCTTACCAAAGTCCTGGATCGAAGCGATTTGGGAGCTCCCAATCAGCTAGATGACACTGTCGGACACTGTGATTTCGTAGGCACTATTATTTTGAGTTTTCACCGATATTTGGAACAATAAACTGAGAGTAATTAATTTTCGATCGCACGCGCACAGCAGCAATCAGGACACTGGCGCGCGCCGGTTCTTTCTTCCGTCTCGCTGCATTTGCCATTAAGGATGCGGAAATGGAACGAGAGGGCAATAGATAGGGTCATAGAAAAGACAAGGACAGGAAGCATTTCGCCGCTCCGTGTCACGCTATCTATTAAATTTAATATGTAAGTGTGTTATTATAATTTTGGAAAATGAATTATTATTGCCATAATTTGGCGTTAACATCCCCCCCGGCTTGACAGGATGTAATCCTTCAAACTTACTTATAACTACGAATTATAGCGGTTAAATATTTAGACTTAGATTTGCTTATTAATTTAATTAAGTATTTAAAGTTAATTATTTTATTTTATTTATTATTAAGAAGTGGACTGTATGAAATTAAGTTAAAATTACTGATTGGGAAGCGGAATGACCTTCACGACCGGTCTGCGATATACACCGGACTTAGTTTTAACGTCGACGACACGGGATATTCCGTCCCTCCCAGGAAAAGTACGTTCAATTATGCCTAACGGCCAATTTAGAGGAGCACTATTCTCTGATTGCAGTAAGACAATAGTGCCCTCGCGAACGGGAGAGCTCGGTGTGAGCCACTTCGCTCTAGTTTGCAAGGTGTTAAGGTATTCCACCTTCCACCGCTTCCAGAAGCATTGCACGAGGTGATCAACAATGCGTTTTCGCTGTAATAGCGTTATCTTTTCCGTGCTCACATCTTCGGATGGCAGGGATTTTAAGGGCGTCATGACCAGAAAATGAGCGGGCGTGAGCGCCTGAGGCTCTGAAGGGTCACTACTAAGTACAGATAGTGGCCTTGAATTGAGTATAGCCTCAATCTGAGCGATAACTGTTGTCATCTCTTCGAAAGTCAATAATTGAGTCCCTACTATTTTGGACAGATGACTTTTGACACTCCTAATGTTACCCTCCCAAATACCACCGAAGTGGGGGGCCGAAGCTGGGTTAAATTTCCACTCAATGTGATTATCTCTTAATTCGTTAGCAAATCTATCCTTATATTGCTCGGAATCTAACAGACGATACATATTATTTAAGTAAGAATTGGCTCCTATAAAATTAGTGCCATTATCCGAATAAAGAGTTGAGATGGGGCCGCGACGCGATATGAATCTTTTGAAGGCATTTAAAAAGGCATCGGTAGACAAATCCGAAGCGAGTTCCAAGTGAATAGCTTTAGTAGCTAGACATATGAATAAGCATAAATATGCCTTAATACTATGTACCCCCCTACGCCGATAGGGCAGCACCGCAATAGGTCCAGCAAAATCTAAGCCAGTGTGGCAAAATGCTTTAGCTTGTTGTACTCTGTAGGCCGGTAAATCTGCCATCAGCGGCGGTGTCGCGGGCTTAGGGTTAGCTTTGAAGCACGTGACGCAATTTTGTACTCGCTTACGAACAATATTACGCGCGGACAAAATCCAATATTTTTGTCTTATTAATGACATCAATAATTGAGGACCAGTATGAAGGTATCGACGATGATAATAGTCAATAATTAAGTTGACTACGTGATCCTTGCTAGGAAGCAATATAGGATGTTTACTATCGTAATCTAAATCGGAGTTACGCAACCTTCCACCCACACGAAGTATACCGTTGCGTAAAAATGCATTTAATTTTATTAAGGATGGCGGTAACTTACCACCACTTTGAGCAATTTTGATCTCACTCGGGAAGTGCACTAATTGTAAGTCTTTAATGACCATTTCTTCCGCAATATCTAAATGCGAAACACTAAATGGTTTTGGTAACTTCTTAATGAACCGCAGTACATATATTACTATTCGGAGTAATTTATGCCATGAAGAGACACGAGTAGCTAATTCGTAAAAAATAGGTGAGGTACTAGGAGCCTTAATTGTAGCACTAAGGACATTAACCTTCTCCTCAGGTAAGTTTAAATCGTTAAAGTCAGTTGTATCAACTTCTAACATCGGCCATTCGGTAACGGGTAGTTGACAATATGGCGGTCCGTGAAGCCAAAGTGGATGTTCGATTAACTGAGAAGGAGTGAGGCCCCTAGATAGACAATCCGCGGGATTTTCCTTTCCACTAATATGCCGAAAATGTCTAGGGTGTAAGTCATTCTGAATCATTGCAACCCTATTTGCGACGAAAGTTTGCCATCGATTAGGATTAGAAACTATCCACGCGAGTGCTACCTTACTATCTGTAAACGCGAGCGTGTTTGTTATCTTACACCGCGACGAATAGTCATTTAGAACTATACGCATTAACTTAGCTAGTATAACATTAGCACATAATTCCATTCTCGCGAGCGTAACTACCGTTTTGGAGGGGGCCACTCTGGACTTAGCACACAATAAATTCATTACCGAACGATTATCGTTAGGAAAATAAACATGTAAATATACCGCACCTCCGTACGCTCGTTCTGAGGCGTCCGCAAAGCCTATTATTGATATAACACAGTCATTATTATTTACGCTTACGTGTCGGGGTAATTTGATAGATTGTAAAAGGTGAAGTTCCGATTCTATAGTTTGCCACAAAGAAATTATATTCGAGGGCGGGGATTCGTCCCAATCGACATTATTTTCCCATAAAGATTTAATTATTAATTTAGCTAAAAGCGTCACTGGAGTCACATAGCCCATAACGTCCCACAACCGAGCAATCGTGGACAGTATTTGGCGCTTTGTACATTCTTGAGGTTGTACGTTAATAACAAAAGTAAAAACATCTTCCGCGGGTAGCCATAAAAGTCCTAACACCTTTAATTGATTGTCGGGGCTAAACTCGACCGCTTCACTAACACGATGTGTCGATGGAATATTAGCCATTACTTTCCGCGAGTTACTAGCGAATTTGACTAACTCAAAGCCGGCCGTTTCGAATAATTTTATAAGTTGGCTCGCGAGGTCGATCGCCCTTTTATCCGATTGACAACTTGTGGCCAGGTCGTCCATGTAAAGCTCAGTCTCGGCTACCGCGGCGGCGACGGGGTACTTGTCGCGCTCGTCCTCAACTAACCGACGCACGGTACGCATAGCTAGGTACGGACTACAACGCAGACCGAACGGCACTCGAGTTATTTCGTATACGATTAATGGTTCATTAGAGTTGAATCGATATAATATTCGTTGATATTTTAAATCATCATTATCGACATGAATTCTTAAGTACATTTGTCTTATATCAGCGCTTACCGCGATAGGTAATAAACGGAACTTTAATATAATATCGAAAATATTATTTTGTAAATTAGGACCAGTGTACAATAAATCATTTAAGGATTTTCCGGAACTGGTAGTGTTACTGGCATCTAACACCACGCGCAACTTGGTGGTACTTTTGTCATGACGGACTACTGCATGATGAGGAATTACGTACTGATCGTTACTATAGCCTACCTCGCTAATAGTACCAACCGGACGCATATAACCCCTTTGTAAGTATTCTAAAAATACGGAATCATATTGTTCCTTTAACGATTGATAAGCCAATAATTTACGCTCCAATGTTAAATACCTACGCTCAGCTGACCGCATTGAATCGCCTAAGAGTGTCGGTTCATACTTGAATGGTAACGACACTACGTATTGTCCATTCGAAGTACGACGCGTAGTTTCGTTATAATATCTCTCACAATTTTCATCATCTTTAGATAGGCAAAGTACATTCGGTACCTCCTCCAACTCAAAAAATCGATTCAGGCGATTTTCGACCGGTTCCTCCAAAGTGAAAAGAGTATGGATAGTGTTACACACGGGTTCAATGACGGGAGCTTGACCTATAATTATATAACCTAATGAGGTCTCGACAGCGACGGGCTCACCGGCGTCACGTGATATTGTATCCGGACGCAGAATGCGCGCGAACAAATCGCTACCTATAATCAAGTCGATACTACCCGGAGTATGATAATTACAATCCGCTAACATAATATTATTTAAATAATTTAACCGAGCCGTGTTCACTTTAGCGATCGGTAGTTCACTGGTAATATTATTCACGACCACAGGCTGAATCGTATATCTGACCGAATCATTTATTCGCGAACGGATGGTCAGGCAGGTCGTCCCTACAATAGGACTATTGACGTCCCCTACACCTGACACATATTTATTATGCGACTCAGATATTTTTAAATTTAAACGTTTGCAACACTCCGTTGTAATTAAGTCCCTTTGAGACGCGCTATCGATTAATGCTCTAATTGCCCATATGTTCCCGGTCGCATCGAGCACGTGACACTGCGCCGTCCCTAGTAATACGGTCGCCGATGGACAAGACACCGTCCTCGTGCCCTCGTCGCCACGGCTGATGCCGTCGTTTACGGCCGCGCAAAGAGCTACTCCTACCGCGGCAGGGCCGGCAGGGCCGGACTCAGTAGGTTTTGGGAAATGAAGCAAGCTATTATGTCTCTTAGCGCACTCATTACACCGTTCATTTGTAGACTTGCAATTAAGAATCGTGTGAGTACTATGTAAGCAATTAACACACATTTTATTGCCTTTAATAAATTTATAACGATCATTAGGGATCATTGACAGGAATTTAGCACATTGGGATACATGCGAATGATCATTTTCCCCACAACATAAACATTTATTGCGCTCCTGTATGTTAACAAATGTTTTCACGTTACTATTATTAGCACTACGTGAATTTGAGTAACCTCCCGACAGCGCAGTTGATGGCGACGAGCTATTTTTACGACCTTGAGTACTGCCCTTCGCCGGCGAACCTGCAGAATAACTACCTACACCTCGCGTACGCAACTTAACTCGAACATGATCTTTCACGAAATCAATAAAATCGTTACATTTCGGAAATATTTCGGATTTTTGGAATTTATACTCGAATGCTTCATACGTTTCGGTATTTATTTTCTTACTGGCAATATAAACGAAAACGAAGTCTTCTAAATTCTCGAAATCTAATTGTTTTAAAGCTAAATAAAGAGCCGAGAATTTATCAATAAATTCCTCTAATTGAGTAGGTGCATTATTTGACACAGTAGGTAGATTTAACAATCTTTCTAAGTAGGTCGCGGCAAGTACTCGCTTGTCATTATATTTTTTTACTAAATTATTCCATATAACGGTATAGTTTTCGGCGGTAGGTAGAATACCCTGACAACCTGCTAGAGCTTTCCCCTGTAATTTCCCCATCAAGAATTGAATTTTATTCCCATCAGTGAGATCCGTATTTTCATGTATGGTGGTACGAAAAGACTCGTAGAAAATGGGCCAGGACGCAATATCACCGTTAAACGAACATAGTTCAATGTTAGGTAAATATTTACGACTAGGTTTTTCAAGTTCACACTTAACTACCTCACCGCCAACGTTACCACTCATTTTTTGAGTATTTGGTGCAGTTAACTGGTGCACTTTGTACTTAATTTTCGCGAACAACTGCTCAAATGCTATAACTGAATTATACGAAGGGGTGGGGCCGTCAGTAATTGAAATCTGAACCTCATTCCGCATCTCAATTGTTTTTATGAAATCATTTCTTAACGTATCTAACGTAAATGCATCTCCTAAAAAATTATCAATTTTAATGGGATCGTCCCCTAATATAGCTATTTGATCGTAAATGGTTTGTAACCTACCGTAATATGCCGATAATTTATTTTGTAATTGTTGCATTTTCTTTTCGGAAGCCATCTTTTTACAAATATAACGCCTAGCACCGCGTTGGTAAAATTACCAAATCTCAAAAATCTAACTCAATCCCGGTACGATAGGACCAAAGTATGTTAGCGCGGTTTGTTTTATTGAGTGTAAACGAGTTTTTGATTATTAGTTTGTGACACCGAGGCGGCTAATTGCTAGGAACAATAGGAAAAGAAAAATGGAAGGCAAAAACATGCAGCTTACCAAAGTCCTGGATCGAAGCGATTTGGGAGCTCCCAATCAGCTAGATGACACTGTCGGACACTGTGATTTCGTAGGCACTATTATTTTGAGTTTTCACCGATATTTGGAACAATAAACTGAGAGTAATTAATTTTCGATCGCACGCGCACAGCAGCAATCAGGACACTGGCGCGCGCCGGTTCTTTCTTCCGTCTCGCTGCATTTGCCATTAAGGATGCGGAAATGGAACGAGAGGGCAATAGATAGGGTCATAGAAAAGACAAGGACAGGAAGCATTTCGCCGCTCCGTGTCACGCTATCTATTAAATTTAATATGTAAGTGTGTTATTATAATTTTGGAAAATGAATTATTATTGCCATAATTTGGCGTTAACAACAAACGTCAATCGATATCATGCCACCTATGGTGCCCAAAAAATCTGTCTAATAATACGTTTGAGTCACTAAACTTTAATAGATGGCCATATGAACGTTGATGAATACTACACCGATAGCCCCGAATAGATAGTGTCTGGTCAGCCAGTGCCATTAATGCCATTAATGATGGCGAAATGTTCACCTATCTACGATGCTCAAAAGGTCTGAAGCAGAATCTCAGAAGAAACGTGGATAGTCAGCTTAGATTAGTGGCCACAATGGGATGACCAATACAACCTTGTAAGTCTGGTTGACTCACCGTGACGTTATAGTAGCTTCGTATCTTAGAGTAGTTCAGTTTCTCGAGCGCTTTCTCTCTATCTCTATAACATTCTCAACATGTGCAGAGTTATTAACTCACCGTGATCTCTCTAGAATGCAGCTTATGCTTGTTCAACTTGTTTAGCGCTTTGACGGCATCTCTGCGGCGCTCCATGACGACGAAGGCGCAGCCGCGCGGCGCCACCACGTCGATGCTCACCACGCCACCGATGGCACCGAATAGGTCTGACAGTTCTTCTTGGGTGGCCAGTTTTGATAGGTGACCTACCCATAGGGTTGTGCTGCATACTGAAGGGAAATATTTATATTTAACACTATGATAAGATTATTGGCCGATTTTTCAATGCTCAGGTAAAAGATATTCCTCTGATATTGTTCTAAACGGACAAATAGCAAAATTAATTGACATTTGTGTCTCTTTTTATATGTAACATTTATTTTATTTGGTTATGAACCAAACTGACTGATAAATTTTATCCGAGGATTGAAAAAACATCTATTTCAGCGTTTACTATAATTGGAATTAACCATAACGTATATATGTCAAAAGTTAAGCAGTCGAACAAGTTCAATGTTAGGAGCAATGAATGTCGTAACGTAAAAATATTCCAGTAATCTTCGTTTATACAAAATTCCTTATTGCAAACAACTCATTTTGCATCGTTACTTTGAAAATACGCGATCAGAACAAAAAAAAAGTTTTATTTTAGGAGTTTTAAGTTTTGCAAGTCTAACGAATACATTTAAATATAAATAACACAAAATAAATGTGCGATGGAACACTTGTAACTATATAGCACAGAAAAGGAAGATCGTAGTTTCAATAATAACAATATAACTAAAAAAATAGAGTAAATGTCTGAGCGAAACCTAGATTATTATTATTATTTGAAGGGAGGGACGCCAGCAAAGCCGGACGAGTCTCCCTAGCCGGAACCATTTCACCCAGTTCCCCAAACCTAGATACAATGAAGTTTATATTGTAATTGCGAACTAATTATGTTTACTGAATTTTATTTTGACATTTAACTTTTTTTCTACAAGCTTTTCAAGCGGAATAAATCAGATAAAACATACGTGTAATCAAAATTTTATTGATAGAGACAAATATGGTTCTAAATCAGACTTGTACATGAGATGGCAACCAGTTAGCAGTAGCGATGTTAAACGAGTCTTAAATAATATAAATAAAAACAAATCGCCTGCATAAAGTAAGTCCTGTAATTGTCAATTTCATAAACCTATCTGTTTATAACCATACATTCCCAAATGAACTAAAAAAGGTCATGATTCGTCCAATCCATAAAAAGGGTGACCGTAAAAAGTTTTCAATTATAGACTTATAGCTATCCTATCTAGTACTGATAAAATTATGGAAAAATGTATTATCAAACAAAAATTTCTTCAACAAAAAACATTTTATTAAAAGAATTCAAACCAACTTCAAAAAGTAAAAAATAAAACTTTTGGAGTCGGTGCCAGACAGGGCATTCTACATTGCACTTCTATTAACTATATTTTTTTTTTGGCCTTAGCTAGCTAGCACCGACTCCAAAAGTTTTATTTTTTACTTTTTGAAGTCGGTTTGAATTTTTTTTATAAAATGTTTTTATTTTAGATTTTTTAGTTACATCATGTGCCGTTACTTACACTAAAAATCAGCCCATACACAACAATGTCATCTAGGTAAACGACTACTTGCCAAAACGTGATTTGATATTTTTCAAGATTATGAAAAAACTACTAGCCAGATCTTCGTAAAAATTATATGGGACCACACATAAACCATTTTCTTTCAGATAAAAAAAGAATTATAAAAATCTGTTAACAACTGGCGAAGTTATGGTAAAACATACATAAAAAAAAAAAACAACCGTCGAATTGAGAACCTCCTCCTTTTTTGAAGTCTGTTAAAAATAACATAATAAACAACTGTCAACATGTTGTCCAAAAAGGCAAAGGTACAAACACTTTGCTAATCCAAGTTTACTGATGAAATAAATACATATTTATAACAAAAAAAAGCTGTTGTATAGCTATCTTTTATGACTACAAAAAAGCCTTTGACACGTTCGAAACGTACACCCTTTTAAAGGCCATTAACGAGTGTGGTGTGGGGCAACCGCTAAACCAATGGTTCCGCGATTATCTCACATCAGCGTATGAGAGTGGACGACACGTTCAATGAGGAGACGGAGGTAAGATGCGGTGTGGCTCAGGGGTCCGTATGTGGCCCAGTGTGCTATCATATGCATGTCAACCGTGTAAACGGGGTACTGCGCCACTGCTCGGCACACATGTTCGAGGAAGACCTATGTACACTGCGCAAATATTTTAGGTATTAATTAAAAAATTACCTTACCGCGCTAGGCCGCAAAATGTGATTTTCTACGCGGAAACTGAATGAGAAATCCCCCTTTTCCGAGCGTGTAAAATTGTTATTCTGAAGCGA
The DNA here is from genome assembly GCA_910589605.1 of Chrysoteuchia culmella. Taxonomy (NCBI): domain Eukaryota; kingdom Metazoa; phylum Arthropoda; class Insecta; order Lepidoptera; family Crambidae; genus Chrysoteuchia; species Chrysoteuchia culmella. Next base: position 20,261,365 of record OU342653.1, read on the forward strand.
GTCACTCGATCTCACAGTCAAACCGTGTAAACTGTTTTGTGAGACTTTGTTTAGCACTAAGACAATTTCGTTGTGCGTAAAAAAACATTAAGAACTCACCACTAAGATTTTCTTTCTTTATCGGCGGAAGCCCCTTCTTTTCTCTTTCTCTATTCTTTTCTTTTTCGGCTTCTCTTTCTTTATTATAGGTTTTACTCTCTCTATCCCTGTCCCTGTCCTTTTCTCTGTCTCTATCTCGGTCTCTGTAATAAAAAAAATGACGTTAATATTTTCTTGTTTTTCATATTTCATATTTTTTGTGTAGTCCAGATTTCAACGACATGATTTGAAAAACAACATAAACTGTGTACAAGTTGTGAATAAGTTTATTAAAATTAATGTTATAAACGTAACCTTAATAATTATATTATATTTTAGTGCAATAAACAAATTCCAACTGATTGGTGCTACATTTTTTAACTTCACCTACCTCGTCTTATTTCATTCTGGGAAACATACAAATCCTGACAAACCTACGTTTAACTTTTAACAATCATATTGTGTACAGTCAGCGCCAAAATGATCGGAGCATTCAGACCTACCAAGATACCGAATCATTTGACAAAAATCAACCTTATCTCAAGACATTAAAGTGCACATTCGTTTGTTCTGTGACAGCAATGTTTCGCAAGTTCCATACATTTTTATGCTATTTTTGCGTTTTTTTAACTTATTTATACCTCTTAGAATTTTGATCAGGGGGCTAATTGTTTAATTTTAAAATCTATCGCAATCTTTTTCAATTAGTAATTTGAAAGATATTTACATACTTCAAACCCTCACTATTTGACATTTGATAGGAATTGTGATCAAAACGCGTTTTGAAAAGGTATTGAATGAACGAAATTTAATTGTCTAAGCAAAGTGACACTCGAAAATATCTTTCAAATGTTTGGAGAAATTTCAAATGAAGTGTCATTTAAAATGCCATTCGTTCCGAAAGTAATTGGGCCTATATGTTACACAATTCCATATATATATCTACTCACTATTTGACATTTGATAGGAATTGTGATCGGATCGCGTTTTAAAAAGGTATTGAATGAACGAAATTTAATTGTCTAAGCAAAGTGACACTCGAAAATATCTTTCAAATGTTTGGAGAAATTTCAAATGAAGTGTCATTTAAAATGCCATTCGTTCCGAAAGTGATTGGGCCTATATGTTACACAATTCCATATATCACAATCACAATATCTTTGAAAGGAATTGTGATAGAAATAAAACAACTTTATATGAAGTCATCCCGTAACCACGGCAGCTGAAAAGGTGCCGAAACGTCGGGAAAATCAAAAACCCTTCAAAAACCAAAAAATACGGACATTTACAACTTAGTTCGTGTAATATAGCGCGTTTGATATCCTTAAAAGTTGTTTTATTCAATGAACAGTGCGCGCCAAAACATATAAGATGTACGGATTGTGATAGATTTTGAAATTAGACAATTAGGGGGCAAATCAATTAGGTATGTACAGCAATCTGGGTCTCCTCCATTCACTCCCTGGATGGCCATCATCATCGCAGCTCGGTCAATCCTTGGCAGAGAACCAAGGCTCCAAAGTAACCTCAATTGTAAGAAAATCGGCTAGTCTCGTTGATTATGTGAGCACCACTGTATGTACCGTGTGTGCCGTGTGGTGACGGCCTAAGAATACAAGTGTCACCACTCCCTTACACGCCTGGGATGTCGTAAGAGGCGACTAAGAGGCTCGACGCATTGAAAACCTGTGCGAGAGAAGGAAAACTTGAAACAAACCCTCTACCAACCCGTCTGGCCAGCGTGGGAGCAGTAGGCTAATAGCCTCCTATGAACGCCACAATAGGCGCGAGCTAGGAGAGGCCCATGTCCAGCAGAGGACGTGCCCAGGCTGGGCCCTTATTCACTATGACCACTTAGCGATTCCTTGCTCAAACCACGCCAATGTCGTGCTTGGTTTTGACATTTTCAAAAGTCGTTTTCTCCATGATACTCCCAAATTATAAAGTTATTGTACAAGTACATGAAAGTCACAAGTTGTATAATTATAAAAGAAGCAAAAAAACTTTAAAATTTGTAAGTGTCATAGAGACAACTAATTTTGAAAATGTCGAAACCAAATACGACATTCGCGTGGTTTGAGCAAGGAATCGGTAAGGGCCGGTTTCAATAATCTATCTCTTACAAGAGGTAGGCCTATCTTGGTTACGTTACTTAGCAACCGCTGTTATTTTGGGTTATTTAAGGCTGAATAACAAAAATATCTAGGCAACAAAGCTCTAGTAAGCCTATCTCTTACTGAGGATAGGTTATTGAAACCGACCATAAGTGGTCATAGTGAATACGGGCCCTGGGCCCTTATTCACTATGACCACTTAGCGATTCCTTGCTCAAACCACGCCAATGTCGTATTTGGCTTTGACATTTTCAAAATTCGTTTCCTCTATGATTCTCACAAATTATAGAGTTATTGTACAAATACATAACAGTCACAAATTTTGTAGTTATTAAACAAGTAAAATAACTTCAAAATTTGTAATTATCATGGAGGAAACGAATTTTGAAAATGTTGAAACCAAATACGACATTGGCGTGGTTTGGGCAAGGAATCGCTAAGTGGTCATAGTGAATACGGGCCCTGTATGTGCAGTACCTGTCGCGGTTGCGGCGGCGGCGCGGCGAGCGCGAGCGGGAGCGGGAGGGGCGGCGCCGGCGCCGCGGCGACCGCGACCGCGACCCGCGCCGCGCCGGCGACGGCGATCTGACGACACAATGTTGACTCAGCCCGTGAACACGGTCAATGCTACTTTGCCGAAACGTCGGCAACTATGAGATACAGGCTTAACGCTTAGTTCAGACACCAGCACCCCGACCGCCTAACGGTATAGCTTGTGCTATTGCTATAGCTATCGATTTTTCAAAACCCCTACAAGGGCTCTCGCTAACGCTATTACTTTCATACTAAAAATGCAATAGTGAGTCCAATAGATGAATAGAAATATGTAGGAATTAGCTAAAAACCCTATCATTGAAGGGTTTTATGAGAGTTTGAAGTTTGATAGCCATAGCAATACCACACGCTATACCGTTAGGCGGTCGGGCCGCAGGGCCCGTAGACAAAGTAACATCGTTATGTAGCGAAACGATAATTCGATTCGTTATTGTCTATATTCGCCAATTAACTTGCGGTAAGACCACGTGATTTAGCGCGGCCTATGCCAATCCGCCAATCCCATACATTTAATTTTTTTTTCGAACTTCGTTATCCACTCGCGTGCCGCACGACCCGAATTGGGACGTTTTAAAAATATGCGGGCGTGCCGGACGCCCACTTTGGGACGTTTTCGAATTGTTACTTTGGCTAAGGGCTCAGTCTCTCACAATCATTGTTAACTGATTTATATTTTCATGTGTGTTCCCCACAGGACCGGCTATGCCTAGTGTGGGGAACAGCAGATCTTGTTATTTTTAAGGCTTTTATGTAAATAAACAATTATTATTATTATTATTATATTATGTTCGACGACCTGTTTGGCGCAGGGGTACTAACCCCGCCTTCTGCGCCGGAGGTCCCGGGTTCGATCCCCGGACAAGACAAATATTTGTGTGCATGAACATGTCTATTTGTCTCGGTCTGGGTGTTTAATATGTATATTAAGTATGTATTTACAAAAAAAAAGTATATAAGTATGTTTATCCGTTATCTAGTATCCATAACACAAGTTCTTAATGAAACTTAACGTGGGCTAGATAATTGGTGTGATTGTATGCAAATATTTATTTATTTATTTATGTTATGTTAAGAAACCGCCATTGTATTGTATTAAGATTGTGGATGAGTAAATAAAGAATTTATTTATTTATAACTTTAGGTAGGTGAAATAAATATTGTATTTCTTTCTTTTTCGTATTTTGTGTTTTTTTTTTTCATTTTTCAATGCTATTATTATACTTATGATAAATTTTAAATAGAAAAAAATTAGAAAAAAAATATCTATTTCAAATTTATTAGAAGTACAAAAATTGAAAAATTGTAAATTATTGGTTTTTGCATCTTAATCGATCGTTAAACATCTGAAAAGATGTTGCTTTCGAATACAATGATATTCCCAGCTATGATGTGGTAACGCTGGCCTACAGCGTATTTAAAAATATAAAAGTATTGGAGAATTTCGGCGGTAGTCCGCAAGTCTCGGTAGCTCAGTGGTTAGAGCATTGGACCGGATTACCTAAAGTATATTTGTGTGCGTTTTTTTTTTTAATTTTTATTTATTGTTTTGGCAACAAACCGTTTTTTTTTTTTTACAAAGGTACTTAGTATAACTATCTTAATAGCTATAATAGACCTATAGTGCCGATATGAATATATTGGGATGTGATGATAAGTTAATAAGTAACAAAAGAAAAAATATTGTTCGAATTTTTATATAGTTTAATACACATTTTGTTTTAAAATGCACTACTACAGGATTACATTTAGGGATTATTATTTATATAATACGAGTATTTACGATTTTTAAGTTTTTGCATTTCCAATGCTATTTTTATACTTATGATAATTTTTTTATAGGAAAATATTGGAAAAAAATTATTGTCCCGTCTGAGAGTAACTTGTGAGCCGAGTCGATTATTTTTTAATATTCTTCTATAAAATATGAATATAGGGTAATATGTGGAATATAGGGGTTATGCAGCTCCAGTATTTCCTTAAATCCATAGGTTATCAACGAATGAAGATAACACCTTGAGGACCAAAGAAATTCAGACGGCATTGAAATGTCGCAGAGGAGGCGGTATATTACACATTTAAATATTTAATCATGCCATTATCTGTATCAAATTCGCGATAAATGATCAGATGAATTAAACAGTGAGATACATAAAGCGCTCATGGCCGCGCTTGACAGAATGATCGTATTCGATCACGTTTGTTAAGCAAAGTTCGGCCCGGTCAGGAGTCGGATGGGTGACCGTAAAGTGGCATTAGTAACGCAACTGAGCGCTGCCGTGCTTCGGAGGGCACGTTAAACCGTCAGTCCCGGCTGTTATTTGATTACAGTCGTTAAGCCAAGTCAGAGGCCTTATAGGCGGCTTGATAAACTCCGATACCAGAGGTGGCCACTAATCCTCACTCGATAAGAAGAAGAAGAAGTTAAATTAAGACTTAAAGCACTATTAAATATCAACTCAACTGGGCGCGCGCGTGGTGGCGGTAGCAAAAATAAAGTTGTGATGTTATGTTCAAATCCAAACCAAGATCCTGAGCCCTTTAGGTTCATAATGTCCCTTTCCCATTATGTCCCTCGGTTCCGAAAGGTCCCTTTCCCGGAATGTCCTTTTCCCATAACGTCCTTTTCCCGAAATGTCCCTTTCCCAAAAAGTCCCTTACCCAAAATGGCCCTTTCCCATTATGTTCCTTTCCCAAAATGTCCCCTTCCCAAAATGTCCCTTTCACATAATGTCCCTTTCCTATAAAAGATTTATATAAATTGACCAATTATAAACAAACATATGTTCGCCTATTAAGATTGATTAAGGATAAATTATGGATCCATATAAAACTTTAAAATCCGACTGAGATCGCGATTATTGAATGCTGTAAAAACTGTGTTTCCGGAAGCTGCAGTTACTGGTTGCTACCATCATTTTAATGATGCGATTTGGAAATATGTAAAAAAAAAAACTGGATAGAACGAGTGACGGCTGCAATGTCGCTAGAATGAGCGCGATTATTCCCTTGGTTCCGGAAAATTACATACCAGAGGCATGGCACTATATCCTAGAAAAGGGTGATAATTTTCCAGAAATGAGGCGTTTTCGAAGATACATCGAGTCTACTTGGTACCCAAAAAAATCTCCAGCAGTACCAAGTTGCGCCGGTCAACGCCATCGCACGACAAACGCACTAGAAGGATGGCACCGACGGATGGATGGCGTTAATGCCCGTATTCCAAAGAACCCTAATCTGTTTAAATTACGTAAAGAAAGTAAATAGGGATAGACGCGTTGAAGATATGTTATTCAAAAAGATGCCAAACCACAGAAGGCCAAGAGATATAATATTCGATAAAAAATATAATACATACTTACGTAACCTGCAAGCAAAACAAATTACAGTAGCTCAATTTTTGAAGAAAATAATATTTTTGAGACTTTCTTTATTTAAATAATAATTAAAACGAGCAACCCGTGTGCGCATAATGCGCAAAAAACACATAATAACATTCAAAAAAGTTTTTTTTTTGTTTTTTTTTTACTTGAGTTTTTGCTAAATTTCTCGACTTATCCGACCACTTCAGACAAATACCTTTCTAACGGTGTATTGCACTTCATTGTGCGACTTTTAGTTTAGGAGGAGAAGCGGCTTCACTGCCGTATTATATATATAGATAGTTGAGACTTTCTTTATTTAAATATTATTATAATTGAATAGTAGTTATTGGCAATAAATATCAATCAATCCATGGTAGTTATCGAGTTCACTTTTTGATTTTTGTCTTTTTCATACAACTTTATTTACAAAGATTTGTAAGATTTTTGTTAAAACGTGTTTTAGTTAAGAAGTTAAAATTATAAAATCAATCAATCAATGATCAAAAGTAGGAATTGAGTTCAAGTGTTGATTTCTGTTTTTTTTTTAATTATATTGGAAGATTCCCTATTTTTTTCTTATGTACATTATATTAAAATTTGTTTAACACTAATATGTCATTTTATTTATCGATTATTCTATCTTTTGTCAGGCCTGTTTCACTCGCCGTGTAGGCTCGAAAACGTACCTACGCGCGGCGGCAACTCCGGCGGTGCCAATCTAACAGGGACGAGCGAGCGAGCAGTGACGCTCGCGCGAGTTTTGTTCGTCACCTACTTTCCTAAGCTAACTAGCTTAAAATCGGTAACATTTAAAATTGGAACAAAAAAGCTTGTAAATATTGTGTAGGGTTTAATTGCTTAAACACGGATCGCGATCCAAAGTTACCTTTTTTTAAGCTTCCTTAAAAGGACGATGAAAGGTTTACTTTAAAGTGGTTACCTATTATAAAATTCTCATTCATGTTAGGTTTATTATGTACAATGATTTCAAATATATAAGTCAATGATTATGTAGGTTTAATATACAAATAGGTACCTACCTACTTCGATTACGAAAATAAGTAGGAACGTAGGTATTCTAGGTTGGTGTAATAATCTTTCACGAGTTTGATAGAAATAAACGAAATTTGAGATTGACGATCTGGGGGTTAATTGTCTAATTTTAAAATCCATCGCAATCCCTTTCAATTCGTAATTTGAAAGATATTAACTTCAGGCCGTCGCTATTTGACATTTGATAGGGATAGTGATCGGGATGCATTTTGAAAGTTCGAAATTGAATGAACGAAATATCTAAGAATGATCTAAGCAAAGTGACACACGAAAATATCTTTCAAATTAATGGAGAAGTGTCAAACGAAGTGTCATATAAAACATCATTCGTTCCGAAAGGGATTGCGACTATACATAAGTTCACAATTCCATAAATCACTATCACAATCACAATACCTTTGAAAGGGATTGTGATACGATTTTGAAATTAGACAATTAGGGGACTGTGGGCTAATTGACTAATTTTAAAATCTATCCCAATCCCTTTCAAGTCGACATTTGAAAGATATTTACATCAGACCGTCACTATTTGACATTTATAAGGAATTGTGATCGGGACCTCTTTTGAAAGGTGTTGAATGAACGGAATTGAACTGTTTAAGCAAACTGACACTCGAAAATATCTTTCAAATGTATGGAGAAGTGTCAAATGAAGTGTTATTTAAAACGTCATTCGTTCCGAAAGTGATTGCGACTATAAGTTACACAATTCCATAAATCACTATCACAATCACAATACCTTTCAAAGAGATTGTGATTGATTTTAAAATTAGACAATTAGGGGGCAGTTTGGGTAGCGCTTCATTGGGTGCGCCTCAAGGAGGTCTCGTAATATGTCATTCCGATTTAATACGCAACATACCTACAGAAACACATTAATATTGAAATAATATTCAATTTCATAAACAAAGTAAGTAAACACTAATGTATGCCGTATCACTATCATTTTCGCCTAAAGAAGTAGGTAGGTACTTTAGGTAGAACTGTTATTATTTTTTACTTTTGATACGTATTACCTTTAATATGCCTTAAGTCTACCTATAAATAAACAAATCACAAAGAGGCAACCCTAGCTGCGTCAGAAGGAATACGAGTTACGTGATAGAAAGAGACGCAAATTGTAGGCGAATAAAATGCTAGGCATTTAGCGCAGTGCGACGTGAATTGGACTTTATTGCGTCGTGAGCTAGACTAGCAATTTGTTTGATTGAAGTTGCGAAGTGAACATTCTGTACTTGTACTATTAAGTATTCTGTGCTTTTGTTGGAAAGGGACATAATAGGAAAGGGCTATTTTGGGTAGGGAACTTTTTGGGAAAGGGACATTTCGGGAAAATGACGTTATGGGAAAGGGACCTTTTGGAACCGAGGGACATAATGGGAAAGTGACATTATGACCCTAAAGGACCTGAGCTACTTCGAAAGTGTCATATTTGCGAGACAATAGAATACTGTAATCAGTAGCTTCGTGCTACTCGAAATCACCTTCAAAAGAGGGGTCCTTGTGAGAGGCTATTTGAGGTGAGGTTAGACATTAAGGTTTCTGCTCAGCAATCAGCAAAACTATTGGAAACAAGTTAGTGCTAACTCTATAATCATAATAATATGATTAAAATCATTATTTAACATTTTATTCCATTAATGAAATAGGTACCTTGAATCATTAGCATCTGGTATTTCAATAACTTGCGGGCCTGTTTCAACAAACTCAATGTCCGATTCATTGGCCATATCATCTTTTTGTTCATTTTGCTTTTGTTGTTCTTGGGTATTCTGAAAACAACAAAATGTTTAATTTATCTAATACATGGTAAAATAATATAATGAATATTTAAAAATGTTTGAATTTAATAAATATTAAACAAGAAAATATACTAGAAAAAGCAACTATTCTCATGTCGCTCTGTCGGGATTCACAATATTTATCACACAAAAATAGCATTGTAAAATGCAAAATTTATAAATGTTTAAATTTACTGAAATAAATTTTATGTGTTTTCAACATAAATAAGTAAGGAGCATACTAAAAATTCTTACCATAAAAGGGTTTTGATTTTGGTTCTGTTGTAACTGCATGTCTGTCATCATAGGCATTAAATTCTGCAAAAGTAGAGAAACAATTTAGTAAAAAAAGTAAAATACTATGCCTTTTTCTAGCGATCGCTTTATTGAATGTTATTTAGTTTCTTACGGGTATTTGCATTCCAGTCATCATTTGCATTTGAGCTTGCAAACTTTGGAGTTGTCTCATTATCTCTGGGTTGGTCAATATGCTGTAACAAATTAAAAGGCATGAGTAAGACAAATGATATTTTTACACTACCGTGCATATATATTTTAGAACCATGCAAATTTGTCCGAAAATATCCCAATTTTTACACAAAAAGAGACGCCACCTTATCAAAAAATCTAAGACTACGCAAAAAATTATTACAACCCGGTTCTAAATTAAAACACCATTCTAATGCCTTGATCACACGTACCGAGCAAACGGGCGAGACAGTAAAATGTTTCTCGGCCGAGACAGTGATGTAAGCGAGTAGCTGTTTACACATGTTTTAAAATTAGCACAGTCAGTTCAGTTCTATTGAGACTACAATTCGGATAGGATGGATCGTAAAAAGATAATTATTAACTATGGAATTATATGCTGCATCCCATTTTCGCTTTATCTTGCATTCTTGAGATTGAAACAGACATCTACAGACTCTGATGTAGTTTATATAATAGTTGTTTCGACGTCCCATTTGATATTAGCAGACATGGTGTATTGTATTTTATTTAGAGTTGTTTTAAACAAACTGGTAGGGAAAAAAATGTTTGGACTATTCGAAAGTACTTATCTATAAGTATATTTGAATAAAAATCTTTGACTTTGACTTTGACAAAAAATATCTCAAGAAAAGGCGCGCGCGACGATGCGACGTGACGACAATCATGTGGCCGAGTGGCGAAACAGTGCACGTTCAGAACTGCCGAGTGTGCGAGCGAGACAGTGCGGGGAAGCGGGAGGGTGGACACTCGGCCTAGTAAGTAGAACGGGAGCCGAGCTACTGTCTCGCCGCTTCGCCCGGCCGAGCACTCGGCGCTATGTTTTTACGCACCTAGTACTCGGCCGAAAGCATTATCTCGCCCGGTTACTCGGTACGTGTGATCAAGGCATAACAACCCTCTTGCGATGTCAATCAAACTTTTCAATAAACTACCAGAACCATTAAAAACATCAACGAGGAAAAGCAATTTATAAATGAACTAAAACAAGTACTTTACAAAAAATGCTACTATACCATTACCGAATATTTAGAAGACAAAAACATAGATTCAACACTTAATAAAAAAAAAAGTTTCTTATCCTAATTGAATATTGTTGTGCCCATCAGGGTCCATAGTGATACATATTTTAAATAACATCTATTGTACACCTATGGAGTGCAATAAAGTATTGAGTATTGAGAAATGCCTATATCATAAGCTCAGTATCAATTTTTTCATTTATTTGTAACAAGCCCTTTTTATCTTTATTTATTTAGTTTATTAGGAAAACAAACAGCAATTTTACAACACATGTAGGTTTCACAAATAAATAACACATTTGCCAATACAGTTTCCACAAATAGATTTTAAACATTGGTGTCTAAAGTTGAATAAAGTTGAATCTAGTAAAAACAACAGGTAGTTTTTGAACACATTGAAAAGTAACAACATTGTGTATTATCTTGAAGAAAGTACTTAAAGATTCTCTATAAAAAAATATGTTATTCAAGTTGATTGACATTATTTTATTATGCTTTATCATCAGGCATTTTAATGTGTCCATGGCTGGGGCACTAGTCTTAATAATGAATGGCCAATGCAGATTGATTAGTAGATTGCAAATACATCAATTAGGAGGCAGGCCTCTGTAAGTGCCTTTTCATGTGCACGGTTGCCGTAAAAAGCAGTAATGTATAAGCCCAGTGGGCTGACTATCTAACTCTGTTTCTATTAGTTCTCCATTGAAATTAATGTAATTGTATCCTTCAAGTCAGTTTTGCGATTATGTATGTACGATTTGACAAGTTGAAATTTCAATTACAATCCATAGCAAATTTTGACTTATCGATAGAAATTGTTCGCATCGAGCACCGATCATGTAAGCTTGTTGCAATCAAAGTGACGGCTTGGATTTGCAGTAATTTTCATAGCAATGGAAACTATTCAGACCTTGTTTCTTATAATCGAAAACATGTTTTTATCATTTTAAATCTTTGTTTTTTTCTTATACTTACAAGATTTGACTTATAAAATAAGCAGTATAAAAGACACTGCATCTGTTTTAAGCGCGTGCTAATAAGCCCCCTGGTTATCTAACGGAAACTAAGTTCAGTTACAGTTTCGTCGCTGTTGTGGCTGTCATACAGTATGAAAATGTGACAGTAATGACAGGACTGAACTGAAATTTAACCGAGTTTCCTTTAGATAATCAGCCTGCGGTATAGCATATTATTACCTTCCTAGTGCATCAGCTGGGTTATTATGATGCGAAGTCGCGGGCGGATGCGGCGCGTGCGTCGTGTGCGTGGAGTGTGTCGAGTGTGTGGCGTGGTGAGAGTGCGCGGGCGGCGCGGGCGCGGGTTCCGGCGGCGGTTCGTCCTCGCTGTCGTACTCGAAGTCGTTCAACAACTTGCGGTTGAACTTCAAGCCCGACTGGCTCGATGGCTGGTCTTGGAACTACGGAATTATATGACTTTGAGATATGACAATAGTGCATAATAAAACTATTGTAGATATCGACTTGATGGCTGATCTTGAAACTACAGAATAATATGACTTGAGAAATGAAACAAGTGTGAAATGAAACCATACATGCTGATTTATGTTCGTCTAAGTTAAGGTTTTTAATTTCACAAAATAATTTAACGCAGTTCCAAATCAATTTCATTTGTTTTCATATGCAAATAATTAAATACTTACTTATTTTAATACCTGAATAATAATTGCATTAATGTAATGTAATTAATCAATATTAAATGAATATAATTGGTGCAAAATGTAAATCTAATTTTATCAAATTTATGCCATAATACCTATCAGTAGAAAAAATCTACAATTCTTACCTGATCTCCCATAGGTGTAGAGGAGCGTGGAGTGTGCAACGCTGCTGCTGGAGACAATTTGTTGTCTGAATTATGAGTAATATTCAAACTACTACCTGGAATGGCATATAAACATTTTGTTGTTGATTTGAAAGCCTCTTCTTTCTTGGGTTACTGACATTTCAAACAAAATAAGTTCAGACACACTGTCCGAATCAGCACTGAAGAATTCGGACATTATTATAGATAAAGCGGTTTTGCAGTCAGATAAAATTACAAAGAACAAGTCCAGTAAAAGGAAATATTAAAATTAAAGTGTTGATTTGGGCAAAGTGTTTGAACTTATTTGGTCAGTAACCATCTTTCTTACCCGCCGTATCGGGATGACAATTTAGTAAAAGGACCTTGTGGGATCAACGACACGGAAGTAAAACGACCTACTAGTAAAACGTCTGGAATTTAAAATCGTCATACTAGTAGAATGTTTGAAATGAAAAAACGGCATGTTGGGCAAAAGGAGTGGTGCACTGACGCAGAAAAAAAATCAAATACGTAAGTTAATAATTGTAATATTTTTTTCCTGGGTATGAGTTAGTATTCTGTGGTATGAGATTACTAAAATGCGTTATTTTATCGTATTATTTTTCAGATGCCTTAGCTATCGTCCCCGTATCGTATTTTGTGCACTTGAATGTACATTATAGCATAGACAAGTAATAACAACCCTTTGCGCAGCATGACGTTTTTTCATTTCAGACGTTCTACTAGTATGATGATTTTAAATTTCAGACGTTTTGCTAGTAGGTCATTTTACTTTCATGTTGTTTATCCCACAAGGACTATTTAGTAAATTGTCCTCCTGATACACAGGGCTTTTTTATCAGAGGTTTACTAGATAATATTGTACATGTCATTCTAGGCTCTGTGAATAAGTTTAATGATAATGATACATACTACACAACCAAGACAATAAGGCGCATGACAGGAATGCGGTTTTGCACTTTTGGAACTTGCAGCCCACTTCTATCACCGCACTTCTGTTATTACGTGATTAATTAGCGCTACAGTGATTAACTGATTGATTACCGTTTTATGAAAATTTTGGCTTTCAGTTAGATTTTTTTAGTTTTTCTCAGCTGTCATGCGCCTAATTGTCTTGGTTAGATAGTACAAGTTGTTTTCATTGGAAAATAATAATTTAAAATATAACATGCAGTATTTATTTTTCTAATTTAATGCTAAATCTTCCAACTTGAACTTACCATTTGTGTTGTTTTGTTGTTGCTGAATTTCTTGATGGAGAGGATGGTTAGGATCAGCCATGTCAAGGAGTGGCTGAATCACTTGTGAACTAAACACATTGTTCTTCTGCCATAGATTCAACACCCGAATGATATTACGCTAAAACATAAATATTTTATATTACAACTAAAGCAATATGGGTAGGTATTCATATTTTAAATTTATTTGAACCCGCTGTTGGTCGCGCTTATTTTTGTGACAACATCGGTCCCGTGGGGTCTTTTGCAGCCCTATATTCATGGGTCAAAATTGCAGAATTTTTAAATTATAAAATTTTTAATATATTTATTATGTTTTCAGACACAAAAACCAGTCGACACAGAGCAGACAAAAATTAGTAATTGATTATTTACGGCCACAAAAAATAAAACTACCATTAGTGGAAAATAGCAGAATATTGGGGACATTCGTTAAACATGGATGCACAAATGTAAATGCTACTTGAATACTCAGAGAAGAGATGAATCTTCAAACAACAAGCATAACTAACAACCTATCTGCAACCATAGATGAAAGCATTAAACCGCTAATGGAGGAAAACGTCTATTTACACGCACAATTTCAAATACGCAAAATGCCAGAAAACGCAGAATGTCAGGTACGCGAAAAGTCAGAAACGCAGAATGCCTGATTCGCAAAACGCTAGAAACGCAGAATGCCAGATACGCGAAAAGCCAGAAATCTAGATTGCTATGTGAATCCAAGAAAACGGTATAACCGACTTATACGCAAGTGAAATCGCGGGTCTAATACATTAAACGTATAAAGGTTATTTAAGACTTACCCCCCCTAACTTTTTATAGCGGTGCTGGAAAACATATTTAGCAAGATCGAGTGGAAAGATGCTGGAATAAAAATAATGAACAATAAACAGACACACCTTAGGTTCGCAGATGACATTGCCTTCTTTTCAGAAACAGCCAATAAACTGGAACCAACATTAAAGGAACTGGACAGAGAAAGCAAGAGTCATTAGAAATGAATGGATCTAAAACAAAAATTATGACAAACAGAGGATAGACCAAATAGAGGATGTTAATGAATACATCTACCTCCTAAAGCTCATCTCCTTCAAGAACTCCAACAATGATGACGAAATCAACAGAAGAATTACCTGTGCATGGAACATATTCTGGTCACAAAAAGAAATTCTTAAATCAGATTACAACTGAGAGCTCAAAAAGATAGTTATGGAAACATGCATATTTGCCAAGGTCACGAGGTGGATCAGGCCGATTGGTAAAAGAAGAGTAAGCAGGCCAAAGAAAAGATGGGCTGATGACATTGTCAAGGTCAGAAGGAAGAAGTGGATGCAGGCTAGCCAAGACAGAAATAAATGGAAAAAGCTGGAGGAGGCTTTACCCTACAAGGGGACCAAATCAAGCAACACCAGAACTAATAACTAGATTAATAAATACTAACACAACTAACGTTATTAATTTTATCATAGCTGTACACTTATGTATATTGCGATCTGGTAAATAAAAAGCTTAATTATTATTTTGCTTTTAACGATAATTGAACTTTAAAAAAAAAAAAGTTTTATTTTTAAGTTTTATTTTATGAATGAAATGAATGAAATAGCTAACAAAAAAATACTCTGCACTTCTTTACTCTAAACAATGGTAGCAAATAGCTTTTGAGTACTTTGGACAGTCAACATTGTACGACTTTTAATTCATTAAATATATTTTTATATTAATAATGTATTCATACAGCAACGATCATACAGCCTTAAATTCACTGTTGCAATTTTTCTAAGAAATCCATACTCTACTAACAGATAAACTTCCAACAAAGGCAAGGCGCAATGGATCCGCAGACACAGCTAATTATAGAGAAGATGAACGAAATGAAGCTTGACTTTAAAAAACAAACTGAAGAGCTAGCTGAGCGATTTAAAAGAAGCCTTTCGGAAACTATTGACGAGAAAATAAAGCCGATCATAGAGGAAAACACTAAACTTAAAAAGAAGGTAGAAATACTGGAAACAAAAATACAAATCTTAGAAAAGGGAACGCGAAAAAACAATATTTTAATACATGGTGTCAAGGAAACCGAGTCCAACAGTGGCGAACTCTGGCAGATTGTGCTAAAAATTCTAAACGAAGTAAACGGAAAGTCAGAAATGCGAGAATGGGACCAATGGGAAATCAGCGACTTACGAAGAATAGGGATTAAAAGCGATAACAAAACAAGACCCATACTGGTGACTTTTACTCTAGCGTGGCGGAAAATAGAACTGCTCAAAAATAACAAAAACTTTTCTGGGGGTTTAATGTCACGCAAGACTATCCCAAAGATATTCTTAAGAAAGGAAGGAGCTAAAGGAAAGAAAAGTCCAAGAGGAAAAAAATGGAAAGATTGCATACATTAGATACAACAAACTTATAGTAAAAGACAGAGACGATAACTATGAAGACAAACAAGCTAAAGGAAACGAAAAAAGGAAACGGTCGCCATCCACAACGCCGACACAAACAACCTGCGGTGATAGACCGAAACAAAACCAATCGCACAAGATAAACAAAACTAATATAAACGCTTTCGACCAAATGATACGCCCTAGACTAAGTTCGCTACCTGGAACAACAAGCAAACAATGACAACCAACAAGCAGCAGCAACCGGAAATCGAAACACACAGAGAAACAGGCAACAAAAACCATAATTACGACACGAAGCCGGACAGCGGTCTCCGTGGGGGACCAAGACCGCAACCCTCCAGTTACAATAACAAAAGCAATAAAAGCAACAACAAAAACAATAACAACAAAAACAACAACAAAATCATATGAGCAAATATATGGCCAAAACAACCAACGTGTCCAAAACCAAACAAAACAAGACAATGCCAAAAACGAAATATATATCGCAACATTAAACACCCTGACACTACGAACCACAGAGAGACTCCTAGAACTTGACACTGCACTCAAAGACATCAAATGGGACATCCTAGGGCTTAGTGAAGTGCGAAGAATGGGTAGAAACATTGAAGAGTACGATGACTACATATTATACACAATAGGAGAGACTAAAGGACTATATGGAGTTGGCTTCATGATAAAAAAAACATTTGAGGCAGCACATTTTAGAATTTGTCGGCGTCTCGGAGAGAATTGCAATACTGCGAATAAACATAGGTGGATATAAGAACAACTGGTCCATACTACAAGTTTATGCGCCAACAGAGGCCGCGGACAAAGCCACAAAAGACTCATTCTACTCCGAATTATCAAAGACCCTTGAGATAACCGATAAAAACATAATCATACTGGGCGACTTCAATGGGAAAACAGGCAAATAAAGACAAGGAGAAGAAGACACCATTGGTAAACATGGCATTGGAACGAGAAGTAAGAATGGGGAAAGACTAATCAGCTTTTGCTCATGAACACCTTTTTCTACAAAAAACCCTCAAAAAAAAGGACTTGGCAATCACCAGACGGCAAATACCGCAACGAAATAGACCTAATACTGACAAACCACCCAAAAGCTTTTAAAAACATACAAGTAATTAACCAGTTTAACTTTAATAGCAACCATAGATTAGTCAGAGCAACCTTACACTCAGAACAAAACAAAAAATCGAGGAGACTTTATAGATCAGAATCTAGTCAAACAACAAATCAAGCGGAAAATCCACAAACAAACACAACAAACGAAATACAGAGGATATACAACATGGAAATAGAGAAAATATATAAATGCAAGAAACCAAAATCACACAATAAAAAAGATTATATAAGCCTAAAAACAAGGCAATTACTAGACACGAGAAAATCACTATTTAAGAGTAAAAAAGATAAACACATCCTAAAAAGAATAGCAAAAATAAGCCAGGAAATAAACCCCAGTATAAAAAAAGACAAAACTAAGAGAGAATTCGACTGCATCAACCGCCATATTGCAAAGACAGAAGGAATAAAAAAAGCCTTAAAGGAACTCCAGGAGTCTAAGCCATGGATACCGACTATGAAGAATAAACATAACAAGATATCTACGCAGAGAAAAGCAATTATCGAAGTCGCAACAGACTTCTACAAGGAACTATACTCAAGCAATTCCCAAGACCCAATTCCGCCTATCCTCAAGAGTGAAGTAACAATGGCTATCAAAACTCAGAAAAACGACAAGGCACCAGGCCCTGACCACATAACAAATGAGACGCTAAACCTTTTACTACCTGCGACCTTAACAGAACTAACAAGGCTATTTAACAAGATCCTAGAATCAGAATACATTCCAACACAATGGACAAACAGCAACATAGTACTGATCCATAAAAAAGGAGACAAAGACGATATAGCCAACTACCGACCTATTAGTCTCATGTCCAATGTGTACAAAATATTTGCTAAAATTATTCTCCATCGCATATCATCAAGGCTAGACGAACAACAACCTAAAGAACAAGCTGGATCCAGATCGGGTTTCTCAACCCTCGACCACATGCTCACACTGAAACAAATAATAGAGAAATGTCAAGAATATGGTTACCCCTTGTACTTGGCCTTTGTAGATTACAACAAAGCATTCGATTGCCTCGATCATGGATATATATGGCAAGCACTAAAGAAACAAGGCATCGAAAATAAATATATAAGGATTATAAGAAACATTTATCTAAACAGCTCAGCTCAAGTCCAATTAGAATCCAAAGGAGACACTTTCCCAATTAAAAGAGGTGTCCGACAAGGAGATCCATTGTCACCAAAAATATTTACATCAGTATTAGAGGAGATATTTAAACAACTGCGATGGGATGATCAAGGACTGAATATAGATGGCGAAAACATCACCCACTTGAGATTTGCAGACGACATTGTACTCATTAGTAGCAACCCAGATTCTCTGCAATCAATGATCCAGGAATTAGCGCTCCAGAGTAAAAAAGTCGGCCTGACAATGAATCAAACAAAAACCAAAGCCATGACAAACAGATCCTGTGACTCAATCACAGTAAACGAGGAACAAGTTGAATATGTAACGGAATATATATACCTGGGACAACTAATATCTATGAAAGATCAAATGCACCAAGAAATAGAAAGAAGAGTCACAAACTCCTGGAAAAGATTCTGGTCACTTAAAACCATAATGAAGAACCAGCATTACTCCCTTGCAACAAAAAAGAAATTATATGACACCTGTATCCTTCCAATACTCACATATGGATGCGAAACTTGGGCTACAACAAAAAGCCATATTCAAAAGTTGGCAACATGTCAAAGAAGTATGGAGAGGAGCATATTGGGCTATACAAGGGAGGACAGGAAGAGACCGAGTGATTTAAGGAAAATTACAAAATGGAAAGACGTGGAAACCAAAGTCCGATCACAAAAATGGAGATGGACTGGAAAAATAATGAGAGATCCAAGAAACAAATGGACTAAGAAGCTTGTCGAATGGACAAAAACAATTAGGAAAAGAGGAAGGCCAATACGAAGATGGTCAGATGAATATCGTAACCTGATAGACCCACTCTGGCCAACACTGGCTAGAGATAGGGTGAATTGGGACAGACTGGAGGAGGCCTTTGTGTCCGGAAGGGGCAGACTTGCAAAGGATGCTGCTGCAAAATCAAAAGATCAAAACCCAAATTAGCTGTAACTTTATATAACTAATAAAAATTTTATGTAGTACCTTCAAGTAAATAAAGGCTTAATAAATAAATGTAATCAGGGATAATTGAGGTTTTAAATAAAATCAAAGTTTATTCCTCATAATATTGAGTCAAAAACGGGAAATATTAACATTTGCCTTTTTTGGGCAAGTTATACAAAACTAATCATAAAACTAACAAATGTTTATTCCTTTTTTTTCTTAAATTAATAAAAATACCAAAAATGAGTTCCTTCTATATCCTGCCAACATATAAAACAAATGTTCGCAGCTTCTATCCACTAAATCAAATAGTATATTTTAATGAAAGATAACCTACTGACATTATTTACCTTGACTATGAGAAGGCATTTGACAAAGTTCTTAAAGAAAGTCTACTGCGTAAACTAGCATATGTGGGAATAAGAGGCAAACTTCTGAAATGGCTAGAAGACTTTCTGCAGAATAGGACCTTTAAAGTAAGAATAGGAGACAAGCTGTCTGACCAGCGTGAAGTGCACAGTGGCGTGCCACAGGGCTCCGTCCTTGGTCCGGTTTTTTTTTTTTTTTTATTTACAACGGGGAGACTCTTAGCCTTCATCATACCTGATGTTAACTATTGATAAGGCTGAAGATAGAAGCGAGCCTCTACCGGATTCCTCAACCACTGAGAAACTAGCTATCTTATCTCTAACTGCCGGAACACAACAATGCTGAAAAATTGTTGTTATGGCGTCAGACTTAGATAAGATGGTGGTAGCTAGCCAGGCGGACTCACAACAAGTCCTACCACCAACCAAACCGAATACAAAATGTACCCCCCGCTGGGAATCGGGGCTCCTGGGTCTGATACCGGTGGTTGTTACCACTAGACCACAAAGGCGGTTGATTCATAATTTATACTTTCCATCTTTCACGCTGCTTACATTGTAACATCAGCATGTTCGCAGACAATACTAAGTTATTTGCGAACCCGCTTCTTGACTACGACTACGAATCGACTCCAATCAGTGGCCGTACCGCGCAAGTGGCGTCGACATCAAAATCGACTTCATTTGACAGATGGATGTGACACATTGCTGCTTCTTTTTGACACAAATGAAAACTTACCAAAGACTAAGAGCAATATGTCACGTCCATCTGTCAAATGAAGTCGATGGCGATGCCGACGACACTTGCGCGGTAGGTAATTCAATAGTTAACTGGTCCAAAGACTGGCTTCTCAAGTTAGTGTTAAACTTCGAAATGCACAGTGTTGCATATCGTCGTCGTCTCAGCCACATGACACCCTATGCTGGGTATTAAGGCCTCCCCCAAGGATCTCCACAACGGTAGGTCCTGCGCAGTCTGCATCCAGCGGCTTCCCGCGACCTTGTCGGGGGCCTACCCACGGAGCGTCGTCCTGTGCGCGGTCGCCATTCCAGAACCTTTCCGCCCCAACGGCCATCGGTTCTTCTCGCTATTTGTCCCGCCCACTGCCACTTCAGCTGAGCAATCCTTCGAGTGATGTCAGTTACTTTAGTTCTCCTCCGGATCTCCTCATTTCTGATTCGATCACGTAGGGAAACGCCGAGCATAGCCCTCTCCATTGCACGCTGGGTGACCTTGAGCTTCCTTATCAGACCCATAGTTAGCGACCACGTTTCACTACCGTAAGTCATCACGGGCAACACACACTGGTCATAGACTTTTGTCTTGAGACACTGCGGTAAGTTAGACACGAAGATTTTAGGAATCTTCCTGAATGCTAGTACACACATAGCATTTGAGTGGTTTGGACATGTGCTAATCCATCACAAAACACATGCTATCGAGTTTTTTCTGTCAATGCGCAATATGCATATAATTTTCTTGAAATTGGATGCCAGTTTTGGGGTTCCAGTAAAATGTTAAATATTTAGATGGAGTGATAGTACATCAAAAGGGTCTTTGATGTCTTTTACCAGCAATAATAATAATAAACCTTTATTCAGACTTTTACAAGTTTTTACAATCACTAAATTTAAATAAAGTTCTAGTATTGTTAGTCCATGTGTCTTCTGGTGTAGCCTCTAGCAATATTAATGTTTAAATTTACCCTTATGCAGTTTTCAACAAACAATGTAATGGTAAAATATAGTTACACCATTGGTTGCATGGGGTCATTCACAGCCCTTGCATAGATTAAATGTCTATCACAGGGCAGCATGCAAATTGACTTATTAGAGCACAATCACATAGCTAAATATATTTTAGGAAGCTACTACAAGGCCTAAATCCGTATCCTTTATGTATAATAAAATATCACTTTTTGTGTCGGGTGTTTAAAGACCTAATGCGACCAACAGCGGGTTAAATAATAAGATCTACACTTTGACCTAGTTTTAAAACCATCTCAGCAAATGCCGTACGTTGTAGTCATCAATGCAGTTTCATGTAGAAACAATTTAAATATTTTCACAATGAGCTCTATTTTAACTAACACTAAAATTTATAAATCATCAGTTCTACGAGTAAGGATATAAATTAAAGCCTACTTTATAAATGATAAAACAACACAATAGC
The DNA here is from genome assembly GCA_910589605.1 of Chrysoteuchia culmella. NCBI lineage: Eukaryota > Metazoa > Arthropoda > Insecta > Lepidoptera > Crambidae > Chrysoteuchia > Chrysoteuchia culmella. The sequence continues at coordinate 20,283,053 of OU342653.1, forward strand.
AATGCGTACGATATTATCATAACTATTATATATAATCCCTATAACCTAAAAAATTTTATACAAACCTTTTCTTCAGGAGGACACCTGAAGAGATTGGCAAAAGTCTGCTGCATATTCTTGGCGAAACGTGGAGCAAATACATCTTTATCTTGCCCGAACTGATGCCGGGACTGTCTCACTATAGAATCTATCACATAAAGACCAGGAACTTTGTATTCTGGCTTGCACTTTTGTATAAACTTTTCAACACTGTGTACTACATGTTTATAGAATTTGATGGCTTTTATAGCACCTTTGGTGATAGCACTCATTTTCGCCTTGGATATTGGAGGTTTATTGTCGTACAACCCGGAGAGCTGTAACAAATTTCATAGTTTTAGTTATGCCACGAACAAGTCCTGATAACAGGACAGCAATTTATCATTAAATTTACCTCCGCGTTGAACGCTTTTACTTCCGACATATCCATTTTGATATCCATTGATTAAGCTATCGATATTAAACTAAATTAAGATTTTAACATTAATAAATTGCGTAAAGAACATCGTTTTCGCAAGCGAGTCAACATGTCCAAAATTACAAAATGGCGTTTATAAATGGCATAGACAAAAACCACTGCAGTTCGTGTGAAGTTGTTAAAAACGGTTGAGCTAACACTTCCAATATCTACTAGAGGACAAAAATCTATGTAGCGCTAGCTATATCCACAAACTATATAATATGCGCTATCTCACTCTGAAGAAAATATTCTCACATTCTAACCGGTTTAATCAAAATCAGCGAAATGTACATACTACTGTTGAGGTAATCGGGCGCGCTCAGAGAGCAAAGTAAAACCTCTATAAATCGGTTAATTGTTTCAAAACCCTTAATTTTGCTCTTTCATGAAACCGAAATTTTTAAGATTAAGGTAGAGCCAAACCTTTAAAAACGCTCCCTATGTACAGTCAACAGCAGCTACGGCTTTACACTTTGACCTTGAGAGCACCCTTTTGTCGATCGCCGATATTAATACCGTAATAGCTCTCAAGGTTAGAGTTATAATTACTAGAGTCTGTTTCATAAAAGTACAAACTAATAAAATTCGTTATTGGTGTAAACGCTTATATTATTAGCTAGTATCATTTATTTTATACAATTATTACAATTTATACTAATAAACAACAGCAGGGCTATCGCGTAAAAAATCTGGGTATGGATATGGGCTTCATTTGACAGTTGAAGCTCATAAAATTACCATATATGGTCATTGAACTGTCAAATGAAGCCCATGTCCATATCCATATTTTTTACGCGATAGCCCCCCTGATTGAGAAAGTTATTACGAGTTTTATTTGTGAGTTAAAATAAACAACAATAGCTAGACATATCAAAAAGCATAGTGACATATGATTACACCTGTCACAGTAATACATTCATAGACAATAAGATATTATACAAAGAAGGTGCGTAGCCTTACTTCTTTACATCCCGTCTGTTTTTCTAGCTTTATGTTAGACCTATCAGAGCGCTTAGCTCTTTTATCCGTGGCTTGAATAGCGGTTTGTTTAGGAAGTCGGCTTGTTGCTTCGCTGCCTCCACTTTCAAGATATTAAGGTTTCCTGAAGTCACACATTCGCGCACAAAGAAATGTCGTATCTGAATATGTTTTGTCCTTTGATGTCTTTCGTTCGGTGGATCATGGGCCAAACGTATCGCAGACTCACTGTCAATATGAAGTTCTGTATGGACGTTTCCAGTTACCATAAATTCCTGGATTCTCTTTAGCCATATGACTTCTCTGGTCGTTTCGCTGGCAGCCACTATTTCGGCCTCTGTAGAGGAAATCGCAACTGTCTTCTGCCTTTTGCTTTGCCAGGCGATTGCTCCTTTTGAATATAGACAGACCATTCCGGAAGTAGATTGCCCTGTAGTAGGGTCTCCCCCATGATCTGCGTCACTATAGCTTTGAAGGCATTTCGTCGCAGTGGAAGATTGATATGTTATCCCATGGTTGATAGTGCCTTTGATGTAACGTAAGATCCTCTTCAATCTCGCCACATTCTCAGGTTTGGGATTGTCTAATGTTCTTGAGACAACAGTAACAGCGTATGCTATGTCTGGTCTTGTCCCAACCATTAAATAAGAAAGTGTGCCAACCGCTTGTCTGTAAGGGAATGGATCTTTCTCATTAACTTGTAAATTAGCATCTTTGACTATAGGTGTCGCAGCAGCATTACAATAGGCTATTTGACAATGCGAAAAATAAAGTGTCAATTACTGTTATCAGTATAAATTATGAGTTTAAAAATGGTTTTTTATTAACGTAAGTTGAAAATAATTATAAATTTATTTAAAAATCCGTAAATAAAAATGCATTTTTAAACGTTTTGTCACGTGACACAAAACGCTCCTGATTCGTCGAGTTTATAATGACGTCACCTGCTTGTAAACCTCGTTTGCCTACGTATGTGGATGATATGCAGAATACAGGCAAGTGACGTCACCGACATAGCGTTTTGGCGCGCTATTTAAATATTGAATTTTTAATTTGAAATTTTTTAGCAAATATGTACCAGAATAAAAAAAAATTACTTTTACTGGGTTCCTTAAACTCCACTACATAATATAAAATGGATTTTCAAAACCTGTCAAATAGCCTATTCTGCATGTTAAACCTTTCTAATAGACGCTTGACATAACCCTTTTGATCAATCTTTATTGACCCATCAGTCTTTATGTCAATTTCAATTCCCAAAAAGTATGAGTCAGATTTCTTCGTGATCTTGAATCGCTCTCTCAGTTCACATAAAAATCTCTCAGTCTCTTTCGGGTTCGCGGAGGCAAACAACCCGTCGTCAACGTACAACGCAAGAATCAGCTTTTTATCCTTGCTGTCCTTGTTTCTTATGAAGAGACATGGATCACTCTCACATTGTATAAATCCTATCTTAAGGATATACTCTGTAATGCAATGATTCCAACAACGAGGAGCCTGTTTCAGGAAAATATTAGTGGTTCGAAGATACTTTTAAGGTCAAATGAAGAAGAGAATGTTATTATCCGCACTAATGAACGGACGTCCTTGAAGTCCTTTTACGTAATTTAGCCCAGGTGACCAGTGCTGCGAGAATATTAATGTTTATAACTAATTTTATTAGTTTGTACTTTTATGAAACAGACTCTAATAATTATATTCCAATTTTTAATATTATTGTAAGACTATTTTTGCCCCTGCCCCTGGTAAAAACTAATGACTAGGAAGTATAGTCTGTAACCTTAGTTTGTTCCACAAAAAAAAGTAACTGTCAGTCAAACTGTCACTGTCAACGACGCTTCGCTTCGGTCCATTGACTTGTAAATATATGGACCAGCCATACCTACAAAATTAGCGTGTAATGTTTGGCGCATAATATGGCCGCTCACCCTAGTGTTGTACCATATTGAATAGCTGATATCGAAATAGTTACAATTAAAACTTATAATAAATATACGTTTTAAATATTAATTTATACTCCTCAGAACAAAAAAAGGCCGGCTTAGGCCCAGAAATGGATTTAAAACCAACTACTTCACTTGCTTTTTTAAGCATTTATTTGGCAATTGGGGTGGGAGGTTACATAATGTAGTGCGAAGTCCATCTCCAATAGTCTTACGTTAGTATTATGGTCTCCAATAGTATTATGTAATTGGGTTTAGCGCGTTTAATTAAGTTTAATATATAGATAAATAATTATTATAGTATTTCAGATCTTTCGGGCCGACAGTTCGTACGATAGACGTTAAAAATTTTCCCACTTGCGAGTATCGTTCCGAAGTAAGCACCAAAAGTGTTAGCGCGCTAAAGCATGTGGCCGCACTTGCGTGTATCGTGGCATTGTCCGAAGCTTCGGGGCGATACACGTAGGTACGGCCATAGCATAAAAAGGGGCTAAATTTAATAATCAAACTCATTCTTATGGAATCCGTTTGAAAGGTAAAAGCATTTTTTTTTAAAGAAAACAGCTCATTCATTCATTTTATTCATTTCTAAATAATACCAATTTAATAAAATAATTTCTAAACAATACTCTATCACAATTTTTTTAGCATGGTATCGGAACCTAAGATCGAGATAACCTTGATAATCGATTTAATAAGCAGTCCATCCATCCATCTCCAAAGATCCAAAGATTCTTTAGTAAAGCCAGTTTCAACATTTACATGTTGGTACCATTTACTTAGTGTCCGAGGGTGTGATAAACAAGTGTTTTAGGTTTTCCTCATAAAATTTTAAGTTTTTCATAATTATAAATGGAGAGCAAGGGCGAATTTCCTGTTTTCTTCGCCATACTTTTCAAAGGTATAGAGATTTGGCTTTGGCAATTTGCCTCTTCAAAAAATCTTTTGATCCTGTACATTCTTCCAAAATAACAGTTTCATCAATATTAATTGATTTTCTTCTTTGAAGATCTTCTATTACATTAACGAATATAGCAATCTTTTTATCACGTCTTCATACCCTTTCGTTTAATTTTTTTACTTTCTTCTTTAAAAGAACACTTTTCTGCAAGACTTAAATATATATTTTTTTAATCTGAAAATAAAAGGAATGATCAGGTTTAAAAGACTACTTATAAAACTAATAATAATTAACCTAGCCTATATTACATTAAGTCAAATATTATACAGTTTATTTATACTGACCATCGCATTGATTATTGTGAGATTGACTTGTTAGTATTTGTTTTTGCCTGGTTGGTTGAAAAATATTTGATAGGCTGAAAATGAACAAAAGAATCATTAATTACTTTCAATTTAATTTAGTTAATGATAAGGTCATGTGTGTAAAATTTTTTATCACTATTATACTGTACTAAAGCTATGTTTAATAGCAATTTTATAGCTACGTAAAGTAATATCACACATAGCTTATGTACAGTAAGTCAAACAGTAAAAAACAATCAATTTAATTCTCTTACTTTTACTAAGACAATTATAAAACATATCCTCACCGTAGTAGATGTTGACGCACCTTCTAGTGAACTAGTCATTTCTCGACTCTTTTGATTCTTCAAACAGATTTGATTAGGCTGAAAATATATAAATAGCTTTGATACAACTTCTACAAACTATAATAGGATTCAGAATAAGATAGAAGAATACACTATTCTGCTTTATAAAATTATTTACAATGTAAAAATCACTTACCAAAAGAGTCACGCAATCTTGTTACATCGAAAGTTTTCATCAAAATGCATCAGTGCAAGCATACCAAATTTTATGTCGTGTGTCTATATTTTCTTGACCAATAGCCTCTATCCATTTCTGCTTCGAAATTTTGTTCGAAGGAAATCTATTTGACAAAACACCATTGATGAATAAAATGACAAATGTATCGATATTTCAACACAACCCATGACATCACTAATTTTACAAATGCAATACAACTCGAACTTTAATATGAAAAAAACTTCGAAATACCACAACTTAAAACAATATATGTCCTTATAATCTTTCAAAACAACTTTTTCTTATATTTCATTACACAATATCGTTTTAGATTCAACAGTAATTGTGAAAATTTAATACTAACCTATGGAGAGTCAATGAAGGTTGATTAATGTTTTTCCTTGCACCGTACTGCTTAACACAACACGAAGGCATGATGTTCCCAACTCTAGCAAGGCTCTGAATGGAACAGAACCAGGTTTTTGTGCGTATTTATCAAAAAATAAACAAAACTGTTGAGAGTTAATAAAAATTTGACAGCAGATCTACCACAGAACTTGGAACTAAAGATGGCGATGCCGGCACGCGTCAAAACGCTCATGACGTCACATGAAAATGTTGCCAAAATGTGTACTGTGCAAACACTATCCGTCTCTTTACCCATACGCAAACATAGGTGAGTTAGAAAGAGACAAACATCGATTTGATAAGAATGTATCGATTTAATATATATTTGTATAAGCAAATTTTATATAGATCTATAGGGCGCCTCCATAGTTCTGTTGTATCTCTATGCTTCGGTCGGTGTTTAAAACTTTTCATTTCATCATGAGTACCTACCGAGTCTCGAAAGAAAAAATAATAACTAAACGCGAGTCTATGGTCGTAGATGCTATGGTAGTTACAGTATCTTTTCGAATTCGAACCTACGTTACTGTATGCAATAAACTATTGAGTATTGAGTAAAGAGGTTATTCTCTCAAATAAATTTAGTTATAAATAAGCAAAGAAACCGAATGAGTTTGATAACTCTAAACCTTGGACGAACTAATTCGTCCAAGCTCTAAACTCAATCCTCTGCATTAGAGACTTCCTCAGGAAAAGTGGTAAATGCTGGCAACACTGATTCTGAGAAATATAACGAACGAGTTATTGGCAGAGAATTATGACGTAAAACGAGACGCAGCCATACCACTAGTATCGGAATAATTAGCATTCCCAATAATAATTAATTGCTAAAGGTCCATTAGCAGTTATTAAATTAATCGTAGTTGCTAAAATAATTTATTGCTAACTATAGCATCGATCCCAGCATTCGCGTCCTGCTGCTATCATGCTAAAAATACGTGACCGTACTGATTCGCACCGCACCGCGTCTCCTCTCTAACTGACTGTCGTGCGTGCGTGCTGTGTGCTAATGCTAATGTCATCGATGCGAATTGAAATGAAATGAACTTTTAAGTACGCGAGTTGAATTTATTTATTTCAAAATTCCACTGCCATGCCAGTTCTAAGCCTGGATAAAGTATGAAGAGAAGTTCATTTAATGAAAAAAAAAATAGGTATCTATTTTATATTTTACTGTGTGGACCGGGAAACGCTAAATTAAAAAAAAAATACTTATTATGTTATGTTGTCCTAGTAATGAAAAAACGTGGAAAAAACATTATCATTTCACAAAACGCAGCTGCTATTCATAATCAAATTAAAAAAATTTTTAGCAATAAGCATAGATATAGCACATGACAAGGCATGCTAAGAATGAAAATTAGCATGCTTATGCAATTAATGAAAAATAGCATTAACTGTCATTACTTATTATTTTTATTTGTACAATTGTACAATTACTTTCTATTTTGTGAAATACACACACAGCTATAAATAATATAAATTAGAGTAAACAGTTTGTTTGTTTACACATAATTAATTAATTATGGCTGACGAATACGCTGCAGTTAAACGTGGGAAGCTTAATTTAAAATGCGATAAACCAAAGTCCGTATCATCATGTACTTTTTATTATAATGTCGTTTTTCCTGTTTCTTATTAATTTACTGTTGTTTTAGAGCCAAAAAGCGTAAACACAAGAAGACTCAGAAGTCTGAAGATAATAAAGTAGATGAAGATGCTATAAAGCACAGTGGTTGGTGGAAAGTTTCTAAAATAGAGGATGTCACAGGGTCAATATCAATTGAATTTGGGAATAACTCCTATGTGTCAGCCTTGGACAATGGCCTTTTCACAATTGGAGCACCACACGGTGACTGCGAAGGACCTTCACCAGAGGAGATTTTCACAGCATTCCCAGCTGGGGAAAATAAATTTGCATTGAAATCTGGATATGGCAAATATTTAGGAGTATCTAAGGATGGCGTTGTTATTGGCAGATCTGACGCAGTTGGACCCATGGAACAGTGGGAACCAGTATGGCAGGATGGTAAGTAACAATAGTAACAGGTTTGTTATTGGCAGCTCTACCAGCAGCTTGACAGTAATACTCTTAGCTTGGGATAAGGCTTGCTTGTAATAATTCTAGGTAAAATATTAATGTACCTATCCAATAACTGAAATAGCCCTAGCTTATATCACTACATCAATGAATGTTGATTTAATTTATTTACTAAGCTTTGAATAGTACTATCTGACCAAGACAATTAGGCGATTGACAGCTGGCAAAAACTAAAAAAACTAAGTAAAAACCAAAAATTCAAAACGAAGTAATCAATCAGTTAATCACTGTAGTGCTAATTAATCACATAATAACATAAGTGCGTGATAAAAGTGGGCTGCAGGTCAAAAAGTGCAAAACCGCACTCCTGTCATGCGCCTAATTGTCTTGGTCGTGTAGTATATTACTTATCATATTTCAGGGAAAACAGCCATCCTCAGTTCATTAAACAAGTTCATGTCAGTGAATGAAGACGACTCCGTAGTGGCTGAGAACACAGTGGCTGGACATCAGGAATTCTGCAGCATACGCAGCAACAAAACTAAAGAAGTAAACAAGTCGGTCCTCCCTGCCGAGGAACAGGGAGACTTGACTGAAGTAGAAGTTAATTATGTGTAAGTATTGAATTTATCCGAAATTAGGTAGAGACATGGAGCAAAACGGTTATGTATTGGTACCCAAGAAACACCAAAAGGAAGACCACACAAAAGGTTGGTTGATGAAATAAGGAGCATAGCGGGATCAACCTGGACCAGAGAGGCTGTGGAATCGTGACAACAGTTGGAGGAGGCCTTTGTCGGTGGACACACGGACTAACAACAGCATAACTACTTTAATTTTAAATTAGTTATTGTAAAAAACATGTATAAAGCCTGAGTAAAGTTTTATTATTATTGAATTATGGAGTGTCATGATGTCATGTGGCCAAGATGATGATTTAACTGCACTTTGTACGTAATGTACTATTACAGTTCAGTAATAGAGCAAAACACTCCATTTCAGTGCAGGACTGGATAATTTTGATTACGTTATTCCAGTCTTTAAAAAATAACAATCCAGTCAATAACCGATTGGACTGTTGTTTGCCGGACATATGGTTCACATTATTACAATAGCACTCCAGCACGGATTCAATGGTTGGACTGGAAACTTTCTAATCAAATATAACTTGGTATAAACCCATCCGGCCACAGATATTGAGACAATAGATATTCCATTGTTGTCTGGACACCGGTGTCCGGTTAGGTTTTTATCAGTTAATCATCATCTACAATTTCTTTAAAAACTGAGAAAAGAGTTATTTAGATAATAAAAATGTATAAATTTCAAACTTTTAATGAGCCAACTGTTGAACCAGGATATTCTAGATGCTGTAGCAAATCATCAACCATAATAAATGAAGAATTGAAAATCAATTTCACTTAATTATTTTGATTTTGGATTCAATTATACACCTTGCTTTTGGATTGTTGTATCTTGTAATCAATATAGAATTATATCTGTTTTAACTGATGAAAGTGTAAATATTTAATATAAAATATTGTCATTTATTTACAGTAAGAAGTTCCAAAAGTTCCAAGACAAGAAACTTCGCATAAACGAAAGTGGAGTAACAGAGTTGAAGAAGGCAAAAGGAGAAGGCAATCTGCACGAGACTTTACTAGATAGGAGGAGTAAAATGAAAGCTGATAGATATTGTAAATAATGAAAGAAATTATACTTAAGATGATAAAAATTTGGTGGTTTTAATTGAGTAGGTATCTCTACTTACCGCAGAATTTTCTCATATTTTATTATTATTAATAGACAGACAAGCAGTTGAAACATACACAACTGATTCTTCACCTTCATTTTGGGTTCGAGTCCCATCTGAGAATTCACTTGTGGCCAAGTTGATATGTTGACACAAAAAGGAAAGTTGCCGCCTCTACAGAACTGACTGGGGAGCCTTTCCTCATGTACTTCGCACAACTGGGCTCGCACTCTCTTTTCTAGCTGGCGAGTACGCAAGTTTGTCAAGTGTGGAATCGATCCAACCATGCCAAGGAGGTCGTCGTGGCCCTAAATGAGATATGCAGGGTAATTACTGGCTGCCTGCAACGAACTCCACTAAACAGCCTATACCTTGAGTTTTCTGAGGAGTACCACCGCTATCGGAACCCTGCCTGCAGATGCTGAAGTCCAGGGTTGATTCTCCAAATACCCTACTCCACAGAATATACTCCTGGAATGGGAAAGCTGCCCTCCAGTCACAAGCTACCGTGGCCAATCTGGAAATCACTCAATCGTCTGCGCACCCAGATTGGCCGCTGCAAGGACAACCTCCAGAAGTGGGGATGTGACGAGAGTGCACGGTTCGAATGTGGAGAGACCTCACAAACGATGGCGCACCTCTTTGAATGCCCCCTGTGCCCTACCACCTGCAGCATGAAGTAGTTCATGAAGGCAGCAGACAATGCCATCCAAGTTGCTGTCCACTGTGCTGACAAACAGAAAAGAAGAAAATATACTACAGGTAGGTAGGGTCGAAATATGGCCAAGGTAAGCCGGACCAAGACAAATTCCCAAATCAGACTAAACTTTTTACCGCCTCTGTGGTCTAGGTCTAGCGGTACAACCACCGGTATCAGACCCAGGGGTCCCGGGTTCGATTCCCAGCGGGTCCGCCTGACTAGCTACCACCATCTTATCTAAGTCTGACGCCATAACAACAATGTTTTCAGCATTGTTGTGTTCCGGCAGTTAAAGATTAGATAGCTATAGTTCCTCAGTGATTGAGGATTCCGGGAGAGGCTCGCTTCCATCTTCAGCCTTATCAATACTTAACAGTATGATGAAGGCTAAGAGTTTCCCCGTCGCTCATAAAAAAAGACTAAACTATAATTGTACAATCGGGGAACTTCCCGGTTGACCAGTGGAGTTTTTTGGGAAAAGTTTTTTTCGTAATTTAATAAGATAATTGGCGAAAGAAATATTTTATTATTCAAATGAGACAACTAATTATGTTATATTATTTGTGATATACGTTTTCTATAACTCCGTTACTTTTTGATATAATGCTTTCTATAAAAACTCTACTGGACGACCGGCACCCCGACCGCCTAACGGCATAGCTTATGCTATCGCTATAGCTATCGATTTTTCAAACCCCCACAAGGGCTCTCGCTGAGACGCTATCACTTTCATACTAAAAATGCAATAGCGAATCAAATAGATGAATAGAAACTGTACCATGCTGTACCATCCGGTTTGCCAAGTTGCGCGACTTTTATGTCCGAAATCCGCATTAGACAAACCGAAGTACGAAAGGCATTGCGTGATCTTAACGTGAACAAAGCCAGTGGTCCGGATGGTATACCAGCAATAGTTCTAAGGAATTGCGCTCCTGAACTAGCCCCGGTATTGACACGCTTGTACCGCTTATCTATGACAAAGGGACAAGTACCAAAGTCTTGGAAGCTAGCCAATGTGCAACCTGTGCCTAAAAAGGGCAGTCGTGCCGACCCTGCCAATTACAGGCCCATCTCGGTCACGTCCATTCTATGTAAGATAATGGAACGTGTACTGAACCATAGGCTCCTAACGTATTTAGAAGCAAATGAACTCCTCAGCGACGGTCAATATGGGTTTCGCCGCAACCGGTCCACTGGAGACCTTCTAGCATACGTCACCTACATATGGAGCGAAGCCATCGAGAAGCATGGTGAGGCGCTCGCTGTCTCTCTCGATATCTTGAAGGCTTTTGACAGGGTGTGGCATGAAAGCCTTATTCACAAGCTTCCTTCATATGGACTTCCCACCGGTTTGTGTGTCTGGATATCGGATTTCTTGAGGGATCGGTCGATTCGAGTTGTCATTGATGGTTGCTCGTCCGACCAATTATTGGCTATTGGCGACCTGCTTATGCCCGGTATTATGGGGTACGCAGATGGTAGCACCGTTGTAGAAAGTTATATGTCTAATGCACGAGCCAGCGCCGAACATGTCCAGTGTCATAGGGAGGCGATGATCGGTCGCATGAACCTATCCCTGCAGGTAGTCTCCGAATGGGGCGATGCCAATCTGGTCAGGTTCAACCCCTCAAAGACCCAGGCGTGTCTTTTTTTCCGCTAAAAGGAGTCCTTTCAACCTGACACTTTCTTTCCGAGGTGTATCTGTGCCGATTACTGACCATCTTGAGCTTCTAGGTATATCATTGTCACCAACTCTCAATTTTGGGTCATTCATTGAGAGTAAAGCTCAATTAGCATCCAAAAAGCTTGGTGTTCTTGCAAAGGTGAGATCGTACTTCACACCGGAACAGTTGCTCAATTTAAACCAAGCGCAAGTTCGAACGTGTATGGAGTACTGTTCTCATCTTTGGGATGGTTCCGCCCAGTACCAGCTCCAGACGCTTGAGTCCATTGAGCAGAGGGCCAAGAAGCTCATTGGCAACAATGACCCCTTTCATAATAAGCTCAAAAGCCTTGAACATAGGCGAAAGGTTGCAAGTTTATCGGTTTTCTATCGGATACATTTCGGTGAGTGTGCGGCTGAGTTGCACAGCCTAATTCCACCTTCTACCTTCTTCCATCGGACAACCAGAGATACAAATATGCGCCACCTTCGCTTTATGGTTGAGATCCCAAAGATTCGCACTAAACGTTTTGCGTCAAATTTTATCATCCGTACTGCCAGAGAGTGGAATGCTTTGCCCGAGTATGTTTCCTGATACTTACAATTTGGGGGTCTTCAAGTCGCGTGTGAATAGGTATCTTCTAGGCAAGCGCGTTTCATCTTAGATCGCATCATCGCTTACCATCAGGCGAGATAGCGGTCAAGCGCAAACCTATACATAATAATAATAATAAAAAATGAATAATGTGGGAGTAGCCCACAAGTCTGTTACGAGCGCCAGGGCGCTCATATTGTTTTAAACTGTAAAATCTGACGTGCTGTTTACTCTACATTATTGGTAGATGACGAGAGGAAATTTGTATAACAAAAGACAGAAGTTTTGATATTCATTTATTAATTTCTCTTGTAATCTTCAGTACAATGGCCTAAACGCATCGAGAGTAATTTTGTATACACTGTTTTTACAGAGAAACGAAATTGATTCGTTACAATCATAGAGAATTTGAATATATCTACCTACATACCTTATATAAAACGATATCTACACCTAAACCTAAGTATGTTAGACTAGACACAGACACCTAGTCTATTGGAACTTGATAGATTAGCGGCCTCGTGGATACAGTGCAGCTCGCGCGTTATATATAACCACCCAACTTTACATGCAGACATTGGCAGTATTTGCAATGCCTTCATTCATGCCAAATGAGATGCAAGAACATTTGCCACATCTGCATGACAAACGTCCACAGCTACTTTCGCCTAAATATTTCCATATATTCCATTTATACAAAAATATCACAAAATATGTATAACGCTGGTATACTATACAGTACGTTCTGTGTCTTCATAAGAAAGTTTATTTATTGGTTATATTCATCTTACAGTCTGTGTTCTGGCCAACTACTTTGAGGATTTTGAATTTGTTGATTGTATTTGGTCACACTAAAATGAAACGGCTTAATCTACTATCCCCACCAAAGTACGAAATCCAAACATGTTCACTGGTGTCCTTGGACAGAAATACTCGTAATGGTTGTACTATTTTTATGATAAAATATTACAATTCGGTGGGTACATTAAATAAATTAACTAATAGACAAACTTGGTTCGACAGTTTTGGAGTATTTGAGATTGCATACATAAATATTTCAAATTGGCATTAGTCTAATTCGATACGCCCCATTAGATGTTTGGAGGCAAAATCATAATATACATACATACATCTAAAATAAATGCTAAAAATATACAACGAAAACTTAACACTACAACGCAATTGAGGAAAATATTATAAAGAAACAGTGTGCAATGACCCATTGTGGATCGAGTTTGAGCTCGTTATTAAATAAACAACTGCATGATTTACAGTGATTTCGCTAAAATAACATATGAAATAAAACAACATTTACGGATATCAAACGCGGTTTAAAGGTGCAGAAACATCGGGAAAATAAAAAATACGGACAATTACAACTTAGTTTGTGAATTAAAGCGCGTTTGATATTAGTTAAAGTTGTTTTATTTCAATGAACAGTGCGCGCCAAAACTTAAGATGTACGTAATATAATGTGACTTTGAAATAAAACAACTTTTGCGGACTATTTAGTCCGATTCATTTACCCGAAATATATTATTGGTAGTTACTTTAATTTTTCGGTTTATTTGTGGTAAAATTATAGTACCAAATAATAAATCGCACTAAATAGGACGTCCGCAAAAGTTGTTTTATTTAAATTATGAGTGCGCGTAGAAACTTAAGATGTGCTTATAATGTGATTTTATTGCTGCTGTTATTATTGAAAAGCGTGAGAACATTATGTTAGTTATACAGTCGAATCGCCACGCCATTACATAAAAAAACTAATGCAAATATGAGTGACATGGTGCTATTCGCGGAGAACCGTTTGTCTCACTCCCATTGCAGCTTATGGTCCACTATAGCCGTATTTTCTACTGGCCACAAAAATATGAATTTAAAGACCAAAAATTTGTTGAGCGATTTTATCGAAAATAACAGTCAAACAACAATAACTTTATGTGTGGCCTGTTAATGCGTACAAAAATAATAACAGATATTTTTTTTTAAAGCTTTCTCAATGTGTGACGTCCATCATAAAGCTAAAAGTAATGAGGCCCTATAAATTAACGAATTGAATAAATAAATATACATTATATATATTGATGAAGTTACTGAATATTCAGTACTAAGCTGTGATTTCATTACATTCTATTCGAAGTATTTTTTATATGCTTCACAATTATTTTCGAGTACAGCCTTGCATGTCGTTAGAAATCGTATTATACAAAGATTATAGTGCTAGGAATCAAAATCATACTTCATAATAATTGAAGAGAAATTCATAAAAACATATACAAAAGGATATACACGCCAGAAAAACTTCAATGTGTTACAGAGCTCTTAAGCGCTTTTCAGACTAAGCTATAATATAATAGCATATAGCTTATAGCTCATAGCACAACGATATCACTCACCATACATTTACTTAAAACAAGTTCACACTTAGCTATAATATATACTATTGGTTTACTGTATGCTATCTAACAGCCGATCCCAATAACCTATCATTAGTAACAGATAGGGTTACTATAGTTTGGTTGCTTAGTTATTTCTGTTAAATTACAGGAAATAACAAAGATTGCCTAGCAACTGAACCACAGTTGGCATATCTCTTACTGAGGGTAGATTATTGGGAATGGCCGTAAGTAAATGATAAGCTATATGCTATTATATTAAAGCGTAGTCTGAAAAGCGCTTTAGTACGAGTTGGCATTTACTGTCAACGTTTTCGACTATTATCGGATGCTCTTCTGTTTGTTAAGTAATTTATGAATATTATGAATATGAAGACAAAGCTATTGAAAACGATTAGTTTGCGAAACTCGTAATAAGGGTACAGTGACAGAACTTTTTTGAACTTATTTGATGGTTTTTCAGTGCTATTTTTATACTCATGATAAATTTTAAATAGAAAAATATTGACAAAAATCAACTCGGCTACAAGTGGATTCTCAGTTTAAGTCTCGGTAGCTCAGTGGTTAGAGCATTGGACCGGATTTCCAAAGGTCGTGGGTTCGAGACCCATCTGAGAATTCACTTGTAGCCGAGTTGATTTTTGCAATATTTTTCTATTTAAAATGTTACTTGATGGTCTTAACAAAATTTCTTAACACTTATGGAGTGGTTAAAACGGTCTAGCTAACTGCCAATCAGTCTAATCAAAGACCACAACACAACCTACAGATCACATGTTTACCTAGCGTATTCACTATACAGGACATACAAGAAAGTGTATATTGGCAATTGGACTAACGAAAATTAGGGACTGCATAAGAAAAAAAATTGCACTTGAATAAAATCCCTCGCCCATATAAAAAGAAGTATTTATATGTTGATATCCCTTAATTGGGATCAAAAGCAAACCCATTACAAGTAAGAAAAAAATATAACATTTCCTTATCCTGTCAGTGACTGTTTCTTTCACAAAATATAACTTTCACAAGTCTCATTACACAGCCACGTTTCCAATTTTAAATATACACCACACATTCTTACAATTGGCAGTTTAGCTGATTATATACAATCTAAAATGTATGGAAATGTACATATAATGCAAAATAAAACAAAACTAATGTTTTGGACACGGTTCATAAATCATACTTCGCCTTTGCTGACTGGCAAGCAGTACAAATCATCATTAAGGTGGTACGACTTCTATACAAACAAACATTACACAATTATTGGTTCACCATACCTTAATAATACATAAATACATGCGCAACTAACTCGTTTCAGTTATTTGTTTGCGCGAAAAATTAAAAAAAATGTACATTTATACATAAAACTCGAATATACTAAATCTTATAATTTCAATAATTCTACGTATGTGTGTGTGGCCCATCGCCTTTATATAGCTCATGTATAAAAGTACAATTTTTTTATAATTCGGCGCAAACAAATAACTGAAACGAGTTAGTTGCACATGTATTTATGAATTATTAATGTACGATGAACCAATTAATGTGCAATGTTTGTTTGTATGGAAGTCGTACCACCTTAAGAATTTTTCTTTCTTAGTAAAAAGATATTCACGTGTATTTACGATGCGATTACAATAAGAATAGGACTGTGCAGGAATCATTTTTACCCGATGTCTGTTCAATTAAGTTTTCTTGTAGAGAATTGCAAGGTTGCTCTAAAAAACTGACAAAATTCTCTAATGGACTTTGAACTTTAAGACGTAAGCCGTTGAGTTCGGAGTTGTGTAAAGGAAGGGTTTTGAAGATTTTGGTACACCAGCCATTACATTTTTTTTTTCAATATCGCGGCATCAAATTATACCTTTTTAAATCGAGTATTTATGTACAAACAACACATAATATTCTTTGACAAAATCTCCTAATCGTTCACGTTTCCAAATATTTAGCTGTCAAAGGTTATCGATGGCGCTTTTGACAACTTTATGTGCTTATAACTATGAAACGAGACACATTATGAGATTTCGTCAGAGAGTATTTATTTTGTGTTTATACACGGCTATTTTTAAATAGTCTCCAAAATTTTTAAGTATGACTCAGAATCGGTAAGTGAACAATTTGCTCCTAGAAATATGGGTCGAAATACGACTCAATTATTTTGACTTTGACTTGTCAGTCTGATTTGTATGAAGACTCGAAAAAAAAATTGCATATTTCGAGCCGAGTTTCTAGGAGAAAGTTGTTTACTTACGGATTCTAAGTCAAACTTAAGTTTGGATACTGTTTAAAAATAACCTTGTTTAAATAAAATATTTACAAAGGTTTTATCTGCGGCCGAAAAAACAAAATAGTGGAACAACAGGTATACCAGGCTCCATACAAAAATCTTTAAATCCCTTAGATAAGCCGTTGACTTATAATAACAACATTACTAGGTATTTAATAATATCCACAGTCCTATTCTAAAAGTTTAAGACAGAAAACGAATAAGGATCTTATTCAATGAAATAAATAGCAAGATAAAAAAAAACAATAAATAGCTGTGTGAAGTAGTTTAAAAAAAAGGTTTGAAGATGAAAATTAACAAAACAACTTACTGTCAGGGTCGCCATTGCTTAATTTTGACACTATATAATTCAGAGTCAATTTAAACTAATTCTTTGTGTGTTATATTATAATTCTGGGTATTGTCTGACACAATACAATATATTATAATATGAAATTATTTGAAGACATTTCCATTAACTTTGTGATTTTACAATAGAAAATGGGGCATAATGGCATATCGGTTCAATGGATCAGTTTACAAAAAAAAACCTAACTGGACTTGTGAATATATTCACGTTAAATCTGGCTCACGTTACATCACGTTAAAACAATTAAATCTGGCAACTCTTACGTGCTCACGGACAAACTTACGGAATAGCTGAATTCTTTAAACTGATAAAGAGAAACCATTCTTACATACAAAGATATTGTTTATGGTATACTTTGGCTCACATCTCGATTAAAATTTTAACTAAGAGCTCTTTCAGATTAGCGTATCGTTCTGAGAGCTATAATTCGCACTTCATAAAACTAAGATACTTATTGCGGCGTGCACAATTTAAACACTCGGAAAAAAACACTAATCTGAAAATGCCCTAATAAGAATACATTTTTAATTCAGCAGTGTTCTTTGTTAGATTCGTTTCGGAACGTTACATTCTGTTTGTGATACTGGGATTGATTCCGATGCACTAAAATAATAATAATTAATAACAAAAAACAATATATTTCTTCTAAGTATATACCAGTATTGCGTTGTTACTTTAAACTTAATTTCAACCTACTAAGGTATAATATTGAATACCTTTAATAATTTATTGTGTTAGTATATCCATAGTCGGAATCAAAACCAATGCCGCATATAGAATAAGACTGCGAATAGTTCTTTATAATCAAGAGTATGGAATACGGGTATGCTCTTATGAATACTGTAAATGTCGCAGGATAATTAGATCAATCTATTTTTCGCGAAAATCCAAGGGATATTGCAAAAACACGTATAATTAGACAATGGTGTTGTCATTTCTCAGTCCTACTGAAAAAACATAGGATTTTTGCGAAAAAACTGGTTGCCTTAGTAAGATTACGAAAAGAATCCCTGGCTATTATGAAATAAGAACACTGGCTGGTCGGACGAAAACAACATCTTCTCGATTGGTTGACGACTTGAGGTTTCAAATGTCAATTTATTCTTTCACGTGTAGTAAACTTTCTAAGAACCAATCAGAATAAGAGTTAGCAAGCAACCAAAAATTAAGCCAATCAGAGTAAAGAATATCCAATGTTACTAAAGCAACCAGTATTTTTGCAAAAACCCTATCTTTTTTCAGTAAGATTGAGAAATGTCAATAGCATTGTCTAATTATCCGTGTTTTTACAATATCTCTAGGATTTTTGCGAAAATTCTATTTATCAAATCCTCCTACGACATAAATAAAATTGTTTATCAGCATATAAACCAGTTTGGTGGCACATTCGTATGGAAAATAAGATGTCTGCCGCTGAGAATCGGGGTTAACACGCCTTTCTGTCGTTTCATTTCGAATGTAGATGGTGCGAGGAGCGGTGACTGCGACGCTACAACAAAAAGTTTATTTAGTGTGACAGAAAAAAAAACTTGTAAACACGTTAATCACGAAAAAAGTATTTTTCACCTCACACGCTCTGAAAAGGAGGTTTTGTCAATCAGTTTAGGCGTAGAAAATTTTTGCGGCCTAGGGCGGCAAAGTACTTTTTTTAATTTATTACCTAAAAATATGTCTTAATGCGTACCGAATCGCACTATTGACTTTTTTGTTATATTTGATTCTTATTTTAAATAGCTTTAAATTAATTATAATACTCCGTTTTGGTTTAATTATATTATTTTAGTTCATTGAATCATAAAAACAATAACAATAAGATTAAACTATTTATATATATAAGAATTTTATATTAGGCTGGGTGAGATTTCTCAATCTATAATTGGATTTTGGACTGACATAAATCTTTATTTTTGAATTGTCTTTGTCTTGTACCTCACGTCAGTGTCAACATTTACGGAATCGTTTTTATTCTTATTAATAAGTAACAATATATTCCTACTTTAAATAACTTTGAATTAACTATAATACTCCCTATTTTATTATTTTAGTTTTTTATATCATTAAAACAACGAGAATAAGGTACAGTTAGATTAAACTTTATGTTTAAAGAATTTTTTAGCGGAAACAACCATAAAATGTTACTCGCTGTTGTGAGGTGAAAAATTGTGTGTTGCGCTCGGCAGAAAAGTTTTTAGCGTCTTGTACCTTTGAAATCCTCGCTTCGCTCAGGATTAAATCCTAGAATCCTAGTAATCCTAGAATCCTTCACTTGCTCAGATTTCAATATAGGTAACTCGCCGTTAAATAACCAACTTTCCAGCCTTGCATAACAAATAACAATTTCTTTAAAAATAGGGCCGTAGGGCGACCCGTGCGCTAATATCACAGACCTATATCGAAATAGACGAAAAGAGCGCTTCAAACTTTATGTGAACCTAGCGTGTCGAATTTTTGGTACCTGCGATGACGTCACGAGCGAGAATTAGTGATGTGTAAATGTTATTGACAGAGAGGCTATGGACAGGGTATCGTGGTGTCAAATGGAGGAGGCCTTTGTCGGCAGACATACGGACTATCAATAACATAATACTAAAATTTAAGCAATTAATGTAAAACTACAAAAAGTCTGAATAAAGGTTTATTATTATTATAAATGTTATTGACGAGCTCTTGCAAGAAAGCACTGCACAATTAACCATTTTTGTTTTCTGAGTGACGCGTGTATTCTTGGCAATGAAAGCAGACTGACTTAGGTCGGAAAAGTTTGACCGTGGATCAAACTTTTAGCACGCAAGGTAGCTACACTTTTAAAGTCTATATCAGGGTTGGGGAAATAAGTTTAGAGACGGGCCATATCAACTAATCACAACATTTATTATTATTATTAAGCCGACAGCTTAGCAATAAACACAAAGTTAGGTACAAAAGGCGGACTTAATACAAGACATATCCAACTGATCTGATCAACATTTTAAAAGATGTAGGGATCAGGTTTTTAGTTTCAGAAATTCCATAAATTTTTATGCTATTTATAATTAAACTTATCCATACATATCTTAGAATTTTGATCAGATCAGTTGGGTGTGTATAGCAATCTGGATGTCCTTCATTCACTCCCTAGATGGCCATTATCAGATCACAGCTTCCTCTCCAGCTATGGG
Organism: Chrysoteuchia culmella; assembly: GCA_910589605.1. Taxonomy (NCBI): domain Eukaryota; kingdom Metazoa; phylum Arthropoda; class Insecta; order Lepidoptera; family Crambidae; genus Chrysoteuchia; species Chrysoteuchia culmella. The sequence goes on from OU342653.1 coordinate 20,303,599, forward strand.
GCCGTTCAAGTATTACGTAAGCAGATTTTTTGCAATTATTAACCCACCCCTCCCCCTAGTCAGCAAAGGTAAGCAAAGCTCTTACCCCTCCCCCCCATGCTTACGTAAACATTGGTACAATTGATTGATTCATGAGCAGCAGTTATAAGTCAAGAAATAAGGAATAGGTTTGGAATAGAGGACTGTAATCCCCGAAAATGTATTTCGTTTTCTGCATAGACAAAGTGTGGGTTGCGATATGTGTAAAAAAGTAAATAATTACTGCTGACGTAATCACCATCTAGATCCCCCACCCCCCATGTCATCTAAAATAAGCAAAGCAAAGACCCCCCCGCCCCTCTGTAATGCTTACATAATACTTGAACGGCCCCTATCCTTGGCAGAGAAATAAGGCTCCAAAGTAACCTCGATTGTATGAAAATCGGCTAGTGTCGTAAATTATGTTACCACCACGTGTCATTGTCCCGAGTGAGCGTATGGCGGCTCGGTCTCGCCAGCAGCCCCTCCCGCCCCGCGAACCCCGCACGATTGCTCTAGCAACGTGTCCGTCTGACGACTGTATGCAATAGATAGGCTGTGCTTGTATCGTGTACACGTGGGTTAATAGAAAAACGCCCAAGTCTGATGATGATGGTACTCACGGGCGGCGGCCCTCAGCTGGCGGGCGGCATGGCGGCGTCGGGAGCACGCTCACTACGGAGCCACTCCACGAACTCGTCCAGCATCACCGGCCCTGTAGACAACCACATTTTTTTTTAAGATAAAGGTCATTTTCACCTTACACGCTCTGAAAAGGAGGTTTTGTCAATCAGTTTGGGCATAGAAAATCACTTTTTGCGGCCTAGCGCGGCAAAGTACTTTTTTAATTTAATACCCAAAAATATGTCATAATGCGTTCCAAATCGGACTATTCACTTTTTTGTTATATTTGATTCTTATTTTGAATAGCTTTAAATTAATTATAATGCTCCGTTTTGGTTTTATTATATTATTTTAGTAATCATAAAAACAATAACAATAAGATTAAACTATTTGTTATAAGAATTTTATATTAGGCTGGGTGAGATTTCACAACCTATAATTGGATTTCGGACTGTGACATAAATCTTTATTTTTTAATTGTCTTTGTCTTGTACCTCATGTCAGTGTCAACATTTACGGAATCGTTTTTATTCTTATTAATAAGTAACAATATATATTTCTACTTTAAATAACTTTAAATTAACTTTAATACTCACTTTTTTATTATTTTAGTTTTTTATATCACTAAAACAACGAGAATAAGGTATATTTAGATTAAACTTTATGTTTAAAGGATTTTTTTTCCGGAAGTTGAACGCGGAAACAACCATAAAATGTTCCTCGCTGTTGTGAGGTGAAAAATTGTGTGTGGCGCTCGGCAGAAAAGTTTTTAGCGTCTTGTACCTTTGAAATCCTCGCTTCGCTCAGGATTCAATGTTTCCTAGAATCCTTCACTTGCTCAGATTTCAATAGAGGTAACTCGCCGCTAAATAACCAACTTTCCAGCCTTGCATCACAAATAACTATTATTTGCTAAGAATAGGGTACAAATAAATTGGTAGTTTCACCTACTCAGCAGCAGTACAGTAATCTTGTCATGCGAGAAATGTAATGTATGATAGAAAAGTCTTTCTTTGCCAGTTGAAAATTTTTTACGGTTACAATAACCATTAAATGTAATATTATAATTAGTATTTTCGTTTTGTGATGGAAATTGATTATATATGTCTAGCATGCAGCAGAGTGTAAACAAAGGCGCACTCACACGTCCACAGTGTGGCTGAACTCCGGTATGTTGAACGCCCCCCGTTCATTAATACCTAATGTCATTACACCATTTTTAAATTTTTTGCCTAATTCTTAATTTGCCTTAATCCCAAAACGGCTGCAGAAATGGGGGAAGAATACTGACAATACTAACCACCAGAGGCGATGCGTACGTTGGAACAATGCGATTCAAACCAGAGAGTATAAAACGCTATGTAACGAAATCAGCGTTTTACAAAACAACACTGACAAATTCAAAGTGACAGATAGCTTGTTGCATGTCTAACGCAACGGTTGGCAACAGGCGGACCGCGGTCCGTTTGCGGACCGCGAAAGGTTGAACCATGGACCGCCAAACAATACCTAAATATAAGTATAGTTACTTTATTAGAATTATTTGATTCTTTTTTCTGGACCTCGTTAAAAATTTCCTACAGTATTCGGACCCCATATAAAACTACTTGCCGACCCCGTCTAACACACGTTAGCAAGCGCCAATCGCCATCTACATTTGCGTTTTCTTCCCCACTCGCCAAGCTAGAGTCACTGAGGAATATAAAGGCGCACTCACACGCTCCATCCGCGTCGTACGCCGTCAGCTGCGCGTCCACAGTGCGGCTGAACTCCAGTATGTTGCACCACTGGTCGCGGTTGACGACACGGTAGCGCCGCTCGCGCTGTAGGAACTCCCCTAGCGGCGGCCGAAGCGCCCAGCGCGGTAAGAGAACCGCGAGCAACGCTCGCGCGGTGCCCGTGTCTAGTGAACGCTGGTCTTTATCCTGGCGACAACGGGTGGGTCAGAAACGATTCTTGGGAAAGGTAATCGTAGATATTATTTTACGACCTGCCCCCTTATTGTCTAATTTCATTTCATTATCACAATCTTTTTCAATGGTATTGTGATTGTGATAGTGATTTACGGAATTGTATAACTTATAGTCGCAATCTAAATGACACTGCAATGCAATTTTAAATGACACTTCATTTGACACTTCTCCATACATTTGAAAGATATTTACGTCTGTCACTTTGCTTAGACAGTTCAATTTCGTTTAATCAATACCTTTCAAAACGCGTCGTAATCACAATCCCTTTCAAATGTCAAATAATGACGGCCTGAAGTAATATCTTTCAAACAACGAATTGAAAGGGATTGCGATAGATTTTAAAATTAGACAATTAGCCCCCTGTTTGGCGCAGGGGTACTAAACACGCCTTCTGCGCCAGAGGTCCCGGGTTCGATCCTCGGACAGAACAAATATTTGTGTGCATGAACAGGAGCTCTATTTTTGATTCATTCGTCTCGAGGATTCTACTGATTTTCGTGCGACGTTTGATTTCCGTATTCCGTAAAAGCGACCTTGCCCGTATATACATAGCTTCGCTTTTCGCCTGTAGTACCGCCTCCCAACGCGAGCGCGCGAGGGTCAAAGCGAAAAGCGTGCTATGTCTACGATAGCACGGTCGCTAATCGCCTGATCGTCTCCTCGTTCGCCTCATCACTCGTGCGACGTGTGATTCAAAAATAGAGGTTGTCTGTTTGTCTTGGTCTGGGTGTTTTATATACATATAATGTATGTATTTACAAGGAAAAAGTATATAAGTACGTTCATCCGTTATCTAGTATTCATAACACAAGTTCTTCATGAAATTTAACATGTGCTAGATAATTGGTGTGATTGTATGCAATTATTATTATTATATTATTATTATTATTTAAGGTAAACCTGAATTATGTACTGCCAAAAATTATGTTTATTTTATTGGATCTTTTATTTACTTGAGATACAAATACTATGTGTTGTACTACAAAAAACATGTGTTATAATAATAACAGACATAATTTTACAATACAGAAACTGTATATCTGTGTAACAAGGTAGTTAATGACGTTTTAAATTTTTTAGAAAGTATTATATAGTTACAGTTTATCAAAATACGAGATACTCACCCTAGCAAAATCATAAGAATATCTATAAATGGCTTTAAATATGTAGGGATCATTGAGTAAACTGCGTAAATATTCTAATTTACTTTGCATTTTGTGCACACTGTCACATTGTAACTCTGTCAGTCCTGAAACAATAATGACATAACCATATAAAATGTATACTAGTGCAGTACTAGAAAAGTATAGGTTGTAATAAAAATAACAGGGTGGGCCATTAGACGTGCTGGTGAGTGTATATTAATTACAATGTTTTACCTTTTAACCATTCCTCTTGTGTAAAGTAGCCCATTTGTTTTGCTCCCATTTTGTAAGCAATTACCAACATCACTACATTTTCAGGATCCACACCTAAGTCTTCACAAAATTTTTCCATTCCTTCAGGACCTAGATTGTTGAAGAATAATGATAATTATGTATCACTTTAAAGTATATTAAGGAGGCATAACATAGTCAAATGTTAAAATGTTTATATACTTTTTCAAGTATTGGGCTATCAACTACAAAACAAATACTTCAAACTAGTGGCAGCCCGCTGTTTCACCCACGTGGTTCTAGTTCCCGTGGGAATGTAATGTAAATGTATCCTATGATTTAATCCAGGCTACCTATATATTTGTGTGCCAAATTTCATCCAAATTCGTTCAGAGGTCTTTGCGTGACTGAATAACAAACATCCAAACTTTACACTTAAAATATTATTATTAGTAGGATCTGTCTGATAATTCCACAGTGAAGCATATTAGAATGAACAAATAAGAAAACTATTCAGCTTTAAAGTAGAACAATAGTAAATTAATAAATTTACCTAATACATCTGGTTCTGACACCGTTGTGTATTCTTTAAACCAAGCTAAACATTTTTTCGCACTGAAACTAGTATCTTCTGCTTTGGAATGTCGACGTGAGCTGTAAACAGACAACAATTATAACAATCCCGTTAACAGAATGATAATCAACAAACAAAAAAGTAAAAAAAAAATAATATTGCTATCCACAGATGAAAATTCCATACAAAATAAAATAAACTTCTCCAAAATTTATACTAACTACTGCCTAATCATCCATTTCATGGAATATATCTAGTCGGTTTTGATTTTCAAGGGGATAGTAGTTTAATCTAACAAGTCTTATAACATGAAGAAAATACAATCATTACACAGTAAATTAATAATCTGAACTTTAAGATCTATGGTACTAAAACTCATGAGGATATTTAAAACCATTTTATTTTGAAGATACTTTTATTTAGAGATAGGAAAAGTCAACACTATTCAATTATTATTAATTGCAATAAAGACTAAGTGGCATGTACACAAATACCCTGACATTCAAATGATGTTTAGTGGTAATCAGTTGGCGAACTCAGCTCTGAATGATGAATAATCTACAAATAAGTAATTCAAATTCCATTAATCAGTATTCTAATATCCTGACAGTGCAGACTTTAAATATTGATTTAAGTTATAAGGTTAGCTAATGGAATGGATAGTGCAGATACAAATAAAACAGGCAACTAATTGTCTGAATTGGTATACCTAAAAGATTCAAACAGCCCAATACTCAAATGTTTATGGCAACTTTATCATACCTTTGATACGCAAAGAGTAAACAAAAACATTAGAATATTTATGCAATAGACATGTAAATTGAATGTTTCAAATTACCTGCTATTCCTAGACCTCTTGTGATGATGATGTTCATCGATGGCGGTGGCTCCGGGCAGGACCTCGCCCCCGTTGGTGGGGGCACCGCTACGTGTGCGCTTGCTGCAGCGAGGCATCGCTCTACCACCCTGCCATATCAGTTACAATTGATACACAAACATAATTAAACATTGGGGTTGGATTTAGAATTGTGCGGCACGATTTAGGGTTGAAAGTTGGAAGGGTTGATAAGGGGGGTCCATCCATCCTCCAAACACTACTCTTATTACAAGGTTTTACATTGTTATACTATGTATTACCTTGTAATGGGAGTAGTGTGAGCCCTTCCCCCGCTCGCCCCTTACCCCTTAAATTTAACAATTCTAAATTTTAACCAAACATTATTTTATATTTGTGCTTTAAAAAGCAGCTGTATACCGCATGCGCTGCAATCGTAATGCTATGCCATGTAAAGAAATATATTGATTTTTCAGGCTAAGAACCCTTGTGACCATCCCAAGAACACCCTACCAAAGTTTCAACACAATCGGATCAATGGTTTTGGAATGCAACTATTATAAAAAGAATAAAGATAATATTCTTTTTGTTCTTATTTAGAAGAAGAGCCAATAGGCTTATATTGTTTTATTCCAAGCTCTCAATTTAAGAATCTACATTAATATTCATTTATTCAAATTAAATTTATGTGATTTAAATTAAACATATTCAATCAATATGCCTCACTAGCAGATTATTGAAGTACTGCATTCATACTGCAAACCAGTCAATTTCCAAATTAAGTTTAACATCAATTTAAAGATTATAAAGTGTTACATTACTGACACTGCATATAACGCGTTTCCACTACACACAAGACAATAAAATTTTGCTTGATCTAAAATTACTTGGCATGAAGCATTGTATTGACAAATCATATGATTGTATTGAGGTTATGCAGAAATATGTGATGTTAAAGATCTTGTTAATCTAATTAAACATTACTACTAGAAGTGCATACTCAATAAAATGCAACGATCATCTTAAACGAACAGCAATAATACATTGTTTATGTTATTTTTTCGACGAAATCGTCTTTACTATCTTTTGGAAGATTAAAGTTACGTTCAGCGTTAAACAAAACAACAAATCGCTTAAAAGCATAATACTTACGATCGGTGGCAGATTCGATATAAAATTAGAAAACTTGAAGGGGTTTTCGTCTCCTATTTTGCGAATTTTGCGAGAACAGCTTGTTAAAAAATGTCTTCTTGACAGGTCGATAGTAACCTGAAAATAAAAAATCAATGTAGGACAAAAGATAACAGCAGATTGGTTTAAAGCTATATTTATTAACGTAACACAGACGAACTTATTTAGTGTAACAAATAAGAATACTACACAATTTAACAATACAGAAATCGTTGAAGAAATTGTATTGTAGCCACTGCAGATTCGCACAGATGTTTTTGATCGTTACAGCTTACCGCTTGTAGTTTGTAATGGTATATTTAACACTGAAATACGTAAAGTAGGAAACTCTAGCAAATAAAATAGAGGTTCGCACTCTGAGATGGGATTAAAATTAACGTAAAACTGAAATTGTAAACCAAACAGCGGACAGAGCGGCTGAGAAAACTCAAAACGAATTTTACGTTCCGTTTCGTCCCATGCATGTCTCGGACGAGCAATGTTGTAGAATATTAACATTAAATAAAAAAAAAGTTTGTCTTACATAAAGAGTGACTTGATTTTAAACGTTATCACAACGTTTAAAGAACGTTAATTTTTGTTAATTCAATATTTATCAATAATGTGCGATTGTGCGCACATTTTGAAATAAATTGTTAGTTGAAAAGAGATTCACAAAAAATATATTTTAAAAAGTTTAAATTAGCTGAAACGGAACGAAATGTCTTATTTATATGCTTTTGCTCATAAACTTTTGTAGGCGTTTAATTTTTTTTTATAAATTCCTGCTGATTTTATATTGGTTGAGGTACATTTAATGATATCAATTAAAAAAAATAATCGTATACGTACCTATCTGAAGTATTACAATTCTGCCTGTGTCATTGTGGTACTGCATCTTAACGCCTGTAGAAGTTCTTAGAAATCGTAGCTACGTAGGTTCAATAATGTCTTCCTTTTCTTGTGTTATTATAATTATAATGTACTTTATAGGGTTCCGTACCGAAATGGCCGTATACTAGCGGCCGCCCGGGTTATTATGGCGACTGATTTAAAAATGATCGGCCAAAAATGCTAGCTAGCCAGGCAGATTTAAAGTCAAGTCCTACCCACCAACCAAACATACAATACGAACCCCACTGGAAATGGAACCAGGACCTCTACTTTTGAATCACTCTAATGGATTCACTATTGCATTTTCAGTATGAAAGTGATAGCGTCTGCGAGAGCCCTTGTAGGGGGTTTGAAAAAATCTATATATTCTGAAGCTATTCTCGCTATGTGTCTCGCCCACTGCCACTTCAGCTGAGCAATCCTTCGAGCGATGTCAGTAACTTTAGTTCTCCAGCGGATCTCCTCATTTCTGATTGAATCACGCAGGGAAACGCCGAGCATAGCTCTCTCCATTGCTCGCTGAGTTATCTTGAGCCTTCTTATCCCACTCATAGTTAGCGACCACTTTTCACTGCCGTAAGTCATCACTGGAAACACGCACTGGTCATAGACTTTCGTCTTGAGACGCGAAGTTTTTACGGAGCTTCCCGAATGCTGCCCATCCGAGTTGGATTCGACGACAGATCTCTTTCTCGAAGTTAGCTAACCTAACTGGATTGTCTGTCCAAGGTAAACGTAGTGGTCGACAACTTTGAGTGTAGTGTTCCCAACGTGAACTGTTGTGGGTATGAGATGGGAATTCGACATGATTTTCGTCTTATCCTCATGTTCATCCTAAGACCCACTCTTTGGGAAGCACTACGAAGATCTTCAAGCAGTTCTGGTCTTCCAAGGTCTCAGCCATAAGGACTATATTATCGACAAAACGAAGGTGTGTCAGATTATCTGACACACCTTCGTTTTGTCGATAATATAGTCCTCCAACGCAGCTGTGAACAGTTTGGGAGAAATGAGGTCTCCCTGTCTCACACCTCGCTGCAGTTGGATGTTTGTGCTCTGGTTCTGTAATCGGACCGACATGGTGGCATGTTCATATAAGTACTTTAACACCTCGATATACCTATAGTCCACTTGGCACCTCTTGAGAGACTGCAGCACCACCCAGGTCTTAATCGAATCAAAGGCTTTCTTATAGTTCACGAACGCCAAGCAAAGTGGTAGATTATACTTCTCGGTCTTTTGTATAACCTGCCGCAGCGTATGGATGTGGTCTATGGTTATAAAGCCTTTTCGGAACCCGGCTTGTTCGAGAGGTTGGAAGTCGTCGATTTTGAAATAATTAATTCAAAATCTACTGGAAGGGGTTTAGAAGCTTCAATTTATAGTCTAACTATTGTTCTACAAGGAGTAAATAAATAAAACTTAGAAGTCTGTCAATAACTCAAATTTATTAAATAGAAACAACAATTAGAATGTTCCTCAAATAATTATTATTTCAAACACAATTATAAATACCAACACATATAATGAACATTAATTATCACTTAATAAATAAGGTTAAGCATAACTTCGACAAAATACACAGTAAGAAACTACTTAGCTTTTGAAGAGAGCTCCGCCACTGTCCACACCTTGAAACATATAATATATACAATTCTTTGGACTCAGAGCAGTGGTTTTGTGTCAAAAAATTTGTGTCAAACATGTCAAAAATTCAAAAAATGATAGAAGTTGGTTCTGCTGCTTATACTGAGTCCCCCTATCATTTTTTTTGCAAATCCAAGCAATGTACAGAAACGCTGAACTTTGATTCTTATTATAAGTATAGACAAGGAAACCGTATGTCAAATTTTTCAGAACTAGCATGAAAATTGATCAGCGTTTCACTCAAACTACCATCCCATATTTTAAGAAGGTAAACATTTTTTTGTTGTTTATGTTAAAGCATAATTAAATATTTTGAAAAACCCACTACGGTTAAAACGTTGTTGATATAAGATAAAATTATTTAAAACACCCCGACTTAATTAGGTATCCATCGTGGGCTGCATCACTATTTTAAATTTCGATTTGAATATAAATTAGTATAGCAATAAAATAACCCGCGACGGATAATTATTTTGCAATTACGTTTAAACCATCGTGCGTTTTCTCAAAAAAAATTAATCTAAGGTGTAGAGTTTAAGAAGTTACAGTGCGACACAAAAGAGTAGAAAAATTGAGTTCGCCACTAGTCTTGTACTAGACTACAATTAGCAACACTGATAATACTACGGAAACAAGTTTGATACTTGACATATTTTTATTAATTACTTGTTCTATTTTTGTAAATCAAACAAATCATTGAGCACTAGTATATAATCTGTGCTAAATTAGAACCTAGTATAGTAAAGAACTCTACGCACTATCCATCTTGATGTCCGTTCAGAGAGGGATGGAGCTATACGAGGGAATAGCAAGTTGTATTTGCATCTCTTATTATTGTATAGCTTCATCCTTCTCGTGCTGGACAGCAAGATGGATAGTGCGTAGAACGCTTAACCTACACAAATACCACTGAGCGGTAACCGGTTACCGCGCTAAACCTGTCGAGCTAAGTTCTATTTTATGGAGCTTAACCTTAGAGTTGATTTATATAAGCTAAGAAAAAGACATGGAAGTATTTGATAGATGTATTTTAGAACACATATGTTGTCCATTGTTAGAAAATAATAGGTATAAAATCATACAATTGTGTAGGATTTAATGACTCAGGTAAAAATGCTCGTAATCATCATACAACCATTTGGCCCTACCGAGATTCGAACCCAGGACCTCAGAGTAGGCGACACCTTGAAACCGGTGTACGTACCTAGATACGGATAACTGAAAAAAGGAAATTTTACAGGAGAGCAGATTGAAGGTAAATTGGTAATTGAATATTTTCTTTGTTTTTCGGTGGGTTTCAATAAAACTTGGTAAAGTGGCTTAAAATATTACTGGTTAGTATCCGAATGAGAAAAAGTAGTCAACACTGAGTTATTTTAAGAGTTATTGTAGATATTCTTGTCTATTTTGTTTCAAATCAAACGTAATGTGAGTCATCTCTCACTTATGTTGCATCAAAACCCAATTTTTACTGCAACAGCTTTAAAATATTAGCCAATTAAGTAAAATTTTGACCAACTATGTAGATGTCTCTTTCTACGGCGCTCATTATTTACAAGTAGAAAGATTTATTTACCACATAAACGTAAAAATATAGCCAAGCTTGCTTCCTATCCACCTGGAAGTAGAAGGTTTTGGTCCCTTGCTAAAGAAGCGGAATTAAATGTCCACCACTGCTGAAGCCTGGCGGATTGCTCGCTCATACTAGGACTGAGAAAGCAAACTTGTTTGTCTACCTTTTTGCGGAAAATTCACATATATGTAGTTGTCGGTAGCATAATTTCACCTAAAATACTCGTGCTGACTCCTCTATGGGAGATAGACTTTCAGATCCACAAGAAAGAAGATCTTAAAGCTCTTCGTACTTTAGACGTGAACAAAGCTAGTGGACCCGTCGGAAACCTAACAATTTTGAATTGTCTCCGGTGTTTAATCGCTTGTACCGTCTATTTCTTGAGACTGGTCAAGTACCTCAATCGTGGAACTTTGCAAATGTGCGGTCTGTGCCCAAAAAAGTCATTGGTGCCGACCCATCCAACTATAGGCCTTCCTAATTTCAGTCACTTCCATACTCTGTAAGATTATGAAACGTGTACTCAACTCCGGTCTATTTGGCATACCTCGAAGATAACGACATCCTCAGTGATCGCTAGATTGGTTTGATTGCCGTGACAGGTCGCCTTGCAATCTTCTCGTGCCACTCATCTTTGGAGTGTAGCGATCGAGAAACACGGCGAAGCCCTTACCGTATCGCTCAACATCTCCAAAGCCTTCGATATGGTCTTGCAACATAGCCTAATTGCTAAGCTCCCCTCATACGGTATCTCTGGTTGCCTTTGCAGTTGGATTGCTGGCTTCCTCCGGAATCGCTTAATCCAAGTTGTGGTAGACGGTCAATCATCGAACCTAAAAGAAGTCGATGCAGATGCCCCTCAAAGATCTGTGCTGTCTGCGACATTGTTTCTTCTATGTATCAACGACTTGCTGGTGTCAGATACCATTGGACACCATGCATATGACACCACTATCACAAGCAGATAATTTATCAACTCCAAGGGCTATCAGTGATGAAATTCAGTGTTGACGAATCCGACCCCGATTGAGGCACCGCCAACCTTGTCAGCTTTAATGCCACTAAAACACAGACTAGTTGATTTACCGCTAAACAGAATCCCTTGCAACTGACTCCGACTTTCCTTGCCAATAACCGAAAATCTGCAACTTCATGGCCTGAACCTGTCTTACAACCTGAACTTTGGCGAGTACATCGACTCCATTGTGAGTGCAAAAAATGCTCATAAAAGAAAACGTTTTTTTTACTTAGGTAATCAACATTGATCAAACAAGTGGCTATTATCTCATCTATACATTACACCATTTAAAAGACAAATGGCAGATATCTCCTATACAATTATGCATAGAAACGGTTGGCTTATTTTAGGTTTTAAACGTCAAAGCGAACTAGTGGCATATAACTCACCAATTATTATTACGCAAAAAGACAAATGGCACATGTCTCACTTGGCTCATTTTAAGTTACCATCGTAAAAGCAGACAAGTGGTTTTGACCGTGTTTACTTTGCTTAACGCCTATGATACCATGTAGATGTCTCCATATACGTTAATTAATTTCAGTAGGTAATTACAGAATTTATTTCATTTTTGTTTTTACAGGGTCTAAGTACATGCAAATTAGGCAATATTTATAACAAAAAAAATTTTTTTTTTTAAATGTAGTTGTCTTTATCTACTTAAGCGCCGTCGCATGTACCACTCTACCACGGAGGTTAACCGCCTCTGTGGTCTAGTGGTAACAACAAACGGTTTCAGACCCAGCGGTCCCGGGTTAGATTCCCAGGTACATATAGTATTATAGTGCCGCAGATTGAGATATATTTAGATAGATTTTTACACTTGCAGCTTGTAGTGTAATTTTACGCAAAAGACTGTTAACGCACGACGAGTTCAATATAATAATGCCTTCAGGATGCTGATAAGGCTCCCCCGATACTCCAGTGCGTCTGCCATGTTCGCTGAAGCAGGTGTAGCGTAAGCTTCGATTTTAAGAAGAGCTCGGGAGAGTCCCAACAGCATCCTGACTGTCATAAAGGATAGGCCTGACTGTGACTTGTTTAACCCTACATAACTAAACATTGTCGACGCGACGACGCAGTTCCCGCAAAACTTGAGTTCATGCCCTTTCCCGCGCACCCCATCCTCTACTCTTTGTCTTCCTTCCTAATTTGTGTAAATAGTGCGATGCGTGATGCAGTTGCAGTTCCACGCATATTAAAGAATAACCAATGACAATCCCGTCTCGTCCGCACGACGAAAGTTTAGTTAGTTTTACTGAGGTATGTATATTTTTGTTTGCTTTTAGTTTTCATATGTTCCAAGTAGTTTTACACCATATTTTTTTTATATATGGTATATTTTCTATATATATATATATATATATATATATATATATATATATATATATATATATATATATATATATATATGTTTATAGCGCAAGTGACACTGTTTGTAAAATGTATTTCAAGAATATTTACTAGTACTATCAGGAAAACTAAACGAGGGCCGATATGCGTTTCAAAAACATGCTACTACTACTGCACCTATCTATCTATGCTAATATTATAAAGAGGAAAGATTTGATTGTTTGTTTGTTTGCATTGAATAGGCTCAGAAACTACTGAACGGATTTGGATAAAATTTGGTACACAGATAGTAGATAGCCAGGTTATGAACATAGGATATTCCGTAAAACCGCGAGGATCTGCTAGTGGCTATATGGCTAATGATGATGCTTTGGCAGTGATGGTTCCAGTGCTAGGCGCATTGGTCGTCCACGTTATGTATGCGTGACCAAAATGATGGGTCATGGCCCCATTCTCCTTATCCCCAGCAGTGGCGACATTTTACAATGGCAGACGATGATACTTATACGCACCCACAGTTTTCTAATTCTTTTCCTTAGCTTGTTATTCTTTTAAGTCGTCCAAATGACAAGACACACTATTACTCAGAGTCTGAAACAACAAGCATTTAAGCAGGGGCTCGTTGCGGCACTTGCGTCGTAACAAAACATCTAATCCAGTAAGGGAGCACTTTGCTTGGGGTGACGCGCTGGGGTGACCATGATTACTGCCACCGAATCAAGACTACCTAGACTTGAATTTATTTCTATTTATTTTAAACGTACTAAATACCTATTACATATTATTTTGAAACTTACAACGTGTATTGCCATTGTCGTCGTCTCAGCCATATAACACCCACTGCTGGGTATAGGCCTCCCCCAAAAGGGGTGGTTTGCCATAATCGCCACGCTTGGCAGGCGGGTTGGCGATCGCAGTATGGCCAAGTTAGTAGGAGACGCTGCTGCCCGTCTCCTGAAGGCCGAGTCCCTTAGTCGCCTTTTACGACACCCACGGGATGAGAGGGGGTAGTGCTATTCTAAGCCGACACTACACAGCTATTGCAATTGTGTTAGGTATATATTATAAAGATAATTACGCATTTTTTTTCTGTTCTCAAACTAATAGTAAAACAAGAACAACAGTTGCATTACATAAGAACCGTTTATTGACGCCCGTGATTAATAAAGTTTACCTACACGTTAAACATAGAAGTAAAAACCATAAATTATTTTTGAAACTTTTATGGCGCTTTAAGGTTGATAATATTATAGACCATGTCCCACCAACCATTGGTTACTTCACTACAATCGCAGGTCGAATGAGCACTACGTCATCCTCCTTTTGGTAAAATGTCCTTAAAAAGCGTCCCTTCTGAGCAATATAAGACAAGTTGATTTATTCTAGTAAATCTTTTTATTTTGTTACATACAAATCATGCATATCCTAATACTCTCCAACATGATGGAGTCCCTTCACTGCCCGCCGCCCCTTCGCACGTCCACACTCGCAAAACCCACCGATCGATCCACGAATACGTTTTAGTCCTAATTAGAGCATTGCCAAAATGCTCGTTCACATTCCAAGCCCAGGAAAACAAAGGGAAATCCAATCTCGAGTATGAAACCTAAATCATCAAAATCGTCAAACGTAGTCTGACGAACAAGGGAAGGTTTCGTCATAATTTCAAATGACGAGTTGGGACAGTTGGGACCATCTTGGGACAGTACCGTGTAGTTAGTATTCTTTGGTACCGTTTTGATTTTCTATGATATGTCAATTTGAAAGTTCGATTGACTTGGGATGTCGGTACTTAGTACCTATTTTGGAATATCATCTATGCTATGTATGACGCCTTTTTAGGGTTTCGTAGCCTAAAGGCAAAAAACGAAACCCTTATAGATTCGGCCAAACCGATGTATGTCACACCCTTTTTATTCCGAAACTATGAGGATTACACAGTTGAAACTTGGTAGGTAGATGTATTCTGTAAACCGCTTTACGGTTTTTACACAAAAATAAAAAAATATATGAATTAATGGGGGGCTCCCCATACATGGAACTGACACTAAAAATTTTTTTTTCATAAAACCTATACGTGTGGGGTATCTATATATAGGTCTTTAAAAATTGCATTGAGGTTTCTAAAACGATTTTTTCTCAAAGTCAACTGTTTGAAAGATGTACACTTCCAAAGTGGTAAAATGTGAGTCCCCCCCCCTCTAACTTTTGAAATAAGAGAGTGAAAATTTTATAAAATATATATGCTGTAGATCTTAATAAATTTTTTCAACGAAAATTGGTTTGAACGAAATATGGTTGTCAGTTTTAGAAATATGGCATTTTTCCCGAAAGGGATTTGAAAAAAAATTTTTTTTTTATCAAACCTATACTTGAGGCATATCTATAGATAGGTCTTTAAAAATTACATTGAAGTTTCTTTTACAGTTTTTTCTCAAAATCAACCGTTTGTGGTAAGATGTCACAGCCACTTTATTCCAAAATTATAAGGATCACACAGTTGATACTTGGTCGGTAGATGTATTCTGTAAACCGCTTTACGGTTTTTACACAAACCTATACGTGTGGGATATCGTTAGATAGATCTTTAAAAATTACATTGAGGCTTCTAAAACAGTTTTTTCTCAAAGTCAACCGTTTGAAAGTTATACACTTCCAAAGTGGAAAAATGTGTGTCCCCCCCTCCATCTAACTTTTAAAATAAGAAATTGAAAAATCAAAAAAAAAAATATGATGTAGATCTTTATAAAAACTTTTAACGAAAATTGGTTTGAACGAAATTTATTTAGTAGTTTCAGAGCTATAGCACATTTTCCAAAACCGCAAACATAAACATAAACATAAATTTAAACATAAAGTTTAATCTTAATATACCTTATTCTCGTTGTTTTAATGATATAAAAAACTAAAATAATAAAAAATATTATATATCATAGGTTATTCAAAGTTATTTAAAGTAGAAATATATTGTTACTTATTAATAAGAATAAAAACGATTCCGTAAATGTTGACACTAACATGAGTTGGCAATCAAATATAACAAAAAAGTCAATAGCCCGATTCGGAACGCATTACCTATGACATATTTGTAGGTATTAAATTAAAAAAGTACTTTGCCACGCTAGGCCGCAAAAAACGCCTAAACTGATTGACAAAACCTCCTTTTCAGAGCGTGTGAGGTGAAAAGTTACTTCATGCGCGCGGAGAAGCGTTACAGTCGCACATCTTCTTTTATTAATATTAATAGATATTGCTAATTGTTTCAAAATATAATAAATATCAAAATATTATGACAAAATGTTTAATATGTACACGTGCATATCCCGGAATCCCCAACTACTGAGGAATTGGCTAATTATCTCTGACTGCCGAACCTTGCACACAACAATGTTGAAAACATTGTTGCCTTGGCGTCAGACTTAGATAAGATATTGGTGAAGCTAGCTAGCCAGGCGGATTATTTTTACACCCAACGGGGAGACACTCAGCCTTCATCATACCTGATGTTAAGTAGGTAAAGATAATGCTGAAGGTGGTAGCGCGTCTCTCCTGGAATCCTTAACCACTGAGGAACTGTGGCTATCTAATCTCTACTACCGGAACACAACACAACAATGCTAAAAACATTGTTTTTATGGCGTCACTTAGATAGGATGGTGGTAGCTAGCCAGGCGGACTTACAACAAATCCTTGCTCCTATCACCAAATGAAATATGTTGCGTCACGTCACATTGCATACAGAGCGGGGAGTAGGAAGCATTAAATACGGCTGTTTAGGGCCATTTTACTCACTCGGTGCTGGTTTGGTATTGCACGGTCTAACAACTCCTGAGGATGCTCCGTGTGTGGGCGAAACATGTGTTTTTATACTTAGTCAAGGTAGCTCAGTGGTTAGAGCATTGGACCGGATTTCCAAAGGTCGCTGGTTCGATTCCAGCCTGAGAATTCACGTGTGGCCGAGTTAATTTTTTCCAATATTTTTCTATTTAAAATTTACCATAAGTATAAAAATAGCATTGAAAAATGCAAAAATTACAAAATCATAAAATGTTATAATTATAAAAGTTATAAAAATATTAATGCAAAAGTGAAAGAAAATTATAGCATTAATTACCCCGTCTGTCTGCCTGTTTCACGCGTAATCTTGAACTTGAACTCTGGAGATGGACATCTTCTTCTTCTTATCGAGTGAGGATTAGTGGCCACCTCTGGTGTCAGAATTTATCAAGCCGCCTATAAGGCCTCTGACTTGGCTTAACGACTGTAATCAAATGACAATACCCGGACCGACGGTTTAACTTGCCCTCCGAAGCACGGAAGCGCTCAGTTATAATGCCACTTTACGGTCACCCATCCGACACCTGACCGGGCCGAACTTTGCTTAACGAACGTGATACGATCAGTCCTCAAGCGCGGCCATGAGCGCTTCGAAATCTTGTACTTGAACTCTGGAGATGGACATAAGACTCTGTATTCCGATCCGATAGACAGCACACGCCACGTGATCGAGCAGAAGGCCATTAAAACTGCATTCAAAGATTTTTGTTAAGCTTGCCTGAACCAGGGATCGATCCACAGTAAATTAGGAATTAACATTGTAACATAAGTAAGAACTATTATGGTACCGGTCGAAAGTGTCATCTTAGAAATCTAGTAGATAGTTACCTACCTACTATTAAAAATAGTAAGTCGACGTAGAGAATTAAAAAATCCACGTACGGCCTGCGACTGCAGTGAAAACAGATTTTTTTCACATGGTAACTTATGTAGCATATATTGACACCGAACGAGGTCGGGTTCGAGTCTCAACTGAACAAGTTGGTTTTCTTGATCTTGAAAAAGCAGCCAGTTGATGGTGTAAGAACAACTTCAGAATACTAATGATTTTAATAAAAATATTTATATTTTCCTTTATATCGTACAAGTTGCTTTTCTCATCCTCGAATTCGGATGGCGCCAAAACAATTGACAAACGCTTATTATTCTAAAACAGACGTCGTCGCAGCTCTGGCGTCCAGTACTTTCCTGTTTCCATTAACATTACCATAAATTATTAAATAGTCATGACATTACTAATTAAATCTAAATACATTGTTAATGCATTTTATAATAATTATTGAAACATTATTCAATCAACATATACAAATTATAATTATGAGTTACATTCACAATAGATAGCCTTAAGCCATGCGTGTAGGCTAACAATGGGTAGTAGTATAATGGGTTAATTTATCATTATTTACGTAGTAAGTAATACTTTACAATATCCCTATCAACCCTATTGCGATAAAAATTAAATGTTTTAAACAAAAATCCAATGATAGATGCTAATCTTCACTGGGGGACATTTTTAGAGGAACTAATTAATTATAAAGCTGAAAATTATTTCGGACCTTATCTCTCTTTTGTGAAATATGACAAGGAACAAAAGGAGCCCACCGCCCTACGTCACTTTGATCGTAGGTGTGTCAGTAGGTGCTCCCTTATCGTTCGCAATAATTAGAGTACCACTTGAAGAGGGTGCGAGTTTTGACGAAGAAAAATCGTGCATTGCGTACATAGCTTGCACGATGTATAGGGCATACGTCCATTCAAGCTGGCTGGGGCGATACACCCCCGCTTCACCCTATTTTCTTTCTCCCCAATCGTCCGACCGTCCCTCAGTCAGTTCGCGTTATACCCGCATAGAGGACGTGCGTGTCGCGCTTTCCTCTGCGAAATCTCGCGATCTTTCTCCGAAACTAGTGTGCAATATAAAAAACAATTCGAATTTCGAACAGTGTTCATTTATTTTAATTTTAAAACTGCCGTTTCTATTTTGTTTGACTCTAACCGGTCAGTGTTGATAGTTTTTTTTTTAATTAGGTTTGTTTTTAGCTTGTGATAGTGCAGATTTGGTGGACATCCGCAGTTGGTAAACTTACGTAAGTCGTGTATTTACTGCATTGCGATATACGATCGCCATCAGTCACATTGCTGGTAAGTATTGTACGTTTTTAATTTGTAGAGAAACAAAAAGCGATCAGTTTGTAAATTATATTTTGTCCTTGCTACCGGCGCAACAGCGGCGTGTCCTTTTTCGAATTTGAACCTTATTCATTGGTGGAATCGTGCGGAACGAAATCGTAGGTAGTCGTCGTACATGAAGTATGTTTAGGTCTTTGATTAACGTATTGAATGGCTTCCACACGAGGCCTTGTAGGTGCTTCTTAATGAAGGAGCTGGTGTGACTGAACTGTAATATTAATTGGGGATGGGGTATCGATATCGCGCGTTAAGCAGATAGACATATGGTATCTGCTTACAAGTCCGATGCGGTGTTTGCGGTCAAATATTAATGTGATGCGATATGCGACATTAATATTAAAAGCTAATAACGTGAAAACAATAGTTATTTATTAAGCTAGGCTGGAAAGTTGCTTATTTTGCGGCGAGTTACCTCTATTGAAATCTGAACAAGTGAAGTATTCAAGGATTGAACCACGAGCGTAGCGAGTGGTTCAAAGATCTAATCCTGAGCGAAGCGAGGATTTCAAAGGTACAAGACGCTAAAAACTTTTCTGCCGAGCGCAACACACAATTTTTCACCTCACAACAGCGAGGAACATTTTATGGTTGTTTCCGCGGTCGACTTCCGGTAAAAAACTCTTTAAACATAAAGTTTAATCTAAATATACCTTATTCTTGTTGTTTTAATGATATAAAAAACTAAAATAATAAAAAAGGCAGTATTATAGTTAATTCAATGTTATTTAAAGTAGGAATATATTGTTACTTATTAATAAGAATAAAAACGATTCCTTAAATGTTGACACTGACATGAGGTACAAGACAAAGACAATTTAAAAATAAAGATTTATGTCACAGTCCGAAATCAAATTATAGGTTGTGAAATCTCACCCAGCCTAATATAAAATTCTTATAACAAATAGTTTAATCTTATTGTTATTGTTTTTATGATTAAATGAACTAAAATAATATAATTAAACCAAAACGGAGTATTATAATTAATTTAAAACTATTTAAAATAAGAATTAAATATAACAAAAAAGTCAATAGTGCGATTCGGAACGCATTAAGACATATTTTTAGGTAAGTATTAAATTAAAAAAGCACTTTGCCGCGCTAGGCCGCAAAAAGCGATTTTCTACGCCTAAACTGATTGACAAAACCTCCTTTTCAGAGCGTATGAGGTGAAATAGTTATTTGTTATGCAAGGCTGGAAAGTTGGTTATTTAACGGCGAGTTACCTCTATTGAAAGCTGAGCAAGTGAAGGATTCTAGGATTTAACCACGAGAACAGCGAGTGGTTCAAAGATTGAATCCTGAGCGAAGCGAGGATTTCAAAGGTACAAGACGCTAAAAACTTTTCTGCCGAGCGCAACACACAATTTTTCACATCACAACAGCGAGGAACATTTTATGGTTGTTTCCGCGATCAACTTCCAGTAAAAAAAAATTTAAACAAAGTTTAATATAAATATACCTTATTCTCGTTGTTTTAATGATATAAAATACTAAAATAATAAAAAAGGGAGTATTATAGTTAATTCAAAGTTATCTAAAGTAGGAATATATTGTTACTTAAAAATAACAATAAAAACGATTCCGTAAATGTTGACACTGACATGAGGTACAAGACAAAGACAATTTAAAAACAAAGATTTATGTCACGTTCCGAAATCCAAATATAGGTAGTGAAATCTCAGCCAGCCTAATATATTTTTTTGATAACAAATAGTTTAATCTTATTGTTATTGTTTTTATGATTTAATGAACTAAAATAATATACCAAACCAAAACGGAGTATTATAATTGATTTAAAGCTATTTAAAATAAGAATAAAATGTAACAATAAAGTCAATAGTGCGATTCGGAACGCATTATGACATATTTTTAGGCATTCAATTAAAAAAGTACTTTGCCGCGCTAGGCCGCAAAAGCGCCTAAACTGATTGACAAAACCTCCTTTTCAGAGCGTGTGAGGTGAAAATATCTGTTTTCTTCCATCTCACCTTGCAATCTCGGTTATATTTCGTGAATAAAACTTAAGAATTTAAAATAAATTACAAAAATATTTGTTCAAGTACCAATCGGAATGTGATGATTGGACTGTAGCGTAGGGAAGAGTAAGGGACATCATTCAGGAAATAAAATAAAAATATATTTAAGTACTAGGCTAGCTGCTGCTTGCCCTACTGACTACGTCGTCCGTGTGGACGATTCACTCCAAAAGCTTATATTTTTCATATTTTCTCCCATTTTACCTCCTTGGGGGTTATCGTTGAGCATCCTCTGCGAGCGATTGTACAATTAAACTTTACCTACTCATTGTACACACGATGTCCAGGAGTCGTACTTTGAATCACTCGAATTACCTTCGCATGCGACTAATGCAAGATTCGCTTGTGAATGTGGTGTTAAACAAAGGAATTCGCATGCGAATCTTGCGATTTCGTATGCGAATGTAATTCAAGACAGTTAAATGACCATATAAGGTAATTTTATGAGCTTCAACTGTCAAATGAAGCCATACCCAGATTTTTTACGCGGTAGGGCCCCAGGTCAGAATTCACAGTTTGCCCTAAAGAGCGCTCTTATGTCGCTCGTAATAGCGGTGGTTTTCGTAGTGTAAGAATAAAGATACGTTGTTGACTGTACGCTGCTTGGCCTTCACACCATTTGCGCCATTCCCAAGTATAAGGCTGTATTACTACTTATTCATTTACTTTGATTTAATATTCCGTTTCATCAACGGCTTATGTTTCGGTTTTAGGAATAATGTAGCGTAATTTCTAATTGCGAGATCATAAGTGCTCATTTTGATATTCATAATTTTGAATATCTTTACCTACATATTTTGATTGGTCTAGCTTTTTTGAAGAGTATCTATTTTGTTTGATTGACCTGGGGCCTGTATTTTAGATAGTAATACTCCCCATTTCATTGGTATAATAAGATTTTTTAATCATTTTTGCATTTAAGTACTATGATTTTTTATATGATCAATTTTAAACAAGACAATATACAAGAAAAAATCAAATTGTCTCATATTGCTCAGACGGGTTTCGAACCCGCAATTGAGGTACCGAGACGATAAACTGTGAGAAGATAAATAAAATCTTATGTATCTACTCTCAAGACGAATGTTTTTGGAGAGAAATTACAACTTGACCCGTTAATTTTTTTACGAAAATGATAATTTAAATCATTTCCCTATACCTGCAAATAGATAAAGATCGAAAATTAACAAATTATGAGGTAATTATGGAGATTAAACTACCATTAACGAGCCGATAATGGCCTAGATTATATTGAGCGGATTATAAAATTACAGTTTTTACGATCGACTTTGTGTTAAATGTCATTTATGCAAATTAATTGGTAATTAGTTTTAATATAAACACTGAGAGGCCAATATTGGTTTAAAATATATAATTATCTTAATTAAAAAATACGCATAGCTAGTCAGGCATGCACATAAAAAATCAAAGACAAAATAAGGATTTGATTTCAAACTTTATCCTTGAGAAACAGGAGCAATGTAGCAAGATAAGGAAGGATGTAGGAAAGTCAGGTGTACTATCTTCCTACATCCTTATCCTTAGGATAAACTAAGCATAGGTCAAAACAATCCAATTATTCTCGAAAGTTTGCCGGCCCGTCCATACATTATTTGCACTTCTTCTTAGCATTTCCACTTGGCGATCAATTTTACTCAACCGTTTCGTATAACCTACTTTTTAAACAATATAGTTCTTGGTCAGTAATAAAAAATTTAGGCTACGGAGCTACGAGCCGTAGCATAGCAGTCGTAGCATCGTAGCAAACCTAGCAGTATGTTTGAGAGCTTACGTAAAGTAGACTTTAACTCATTGGCCTGATTTGGGCAAATCGATCGAGTGCTGGTATGACGAATAACCAATACCTATGATAATGTTTGAAAGTCACGATTTCCATACACTGTAATGCTACAAATCAAATGGGAATTCTTGAATATTTATACCATTTCTGAGTTTATTTAAACTGTAATTACCTGCGTACTCATACAAAAATGTATGAAAAATTTAATACACTTTATAACATATTTAGTCGTAAAGGGTCTCTTATTACACCAATTTCAATATCGTATTTAACTCATTACGTACTTGTGCGTTATTGTAATGTAAAACGCACGGTTTAAAAGATGCTCCGTCTAAAACAAACGGTACTTTTTAAAATCTTTGCAAAGAGTTTTTATGTCAGAAAATAGGTCTACATTTTATGAATAAAATTAACTTTGGGAGATAATAATAATGACTTGACAACATTAAAAATGCCAACTGGCAACGTAATAATCAATTTAACAATTTGTTCAAAGTTTTTATAACTGTTAAATGTTAAATTTATTCGTTTATGAAAGTCCAAGTTTTATTTATTTCCTCGCAAATATGTTATAATACGTCGTATGACATACGTGCGCTTTGATAATTACAGCCTCTGCTTTCTTGTAGCAATATCGCCTCGGCTGTAATTTTCAACTTACCGCACTTATATCATAATGTACTATTACAGTATTGTGTTAAAGTACCTACGACGACGGTCATAGGGTTTTCAATGTCCAGCCTGTAAAGAAAAACCAACGTAAAAAAAATATCAATAGGTATTTTTAGTGTCTGGAAACAAACTTATATCTCCCGTTAACAATATTTTGAATTGGAGAAAAGAGAGGAAGTATTTTTTTCTCAAACATGCTTGGAAATATGAGCATTATTTTGACAACCTTCCCGCGTAAAGGTTCATTTGTTGTTTTTTTCTTTCTAAAGCAGCTTTCTATTTGCAAGCCAGTTCGAAATTAAATAAAACCTTTGATAAGTTTACTCCTTAGTTGCCATATTTCGGAGTAAAAGATCGTTCCATTTTTAAAATATACGGCAGATATGAGTTTACTATGTAATTTATTTACATAGTAAACTCGCTGCTAAACACGACATAATAATATATGGATTTTCATACAAATTTTGCCGGCCGCTACTCGCATGTTTGTGGCCAGTACAGCAATATCCCGAAGAAGGTGGTCCAAATAATGCTCATATTTCCAAGCATGTTTGAGAAAAGATTTATATTCGCTATTTTATATACCTACACACCATAATTGTGGTTAATTCGTCCAAGGTCTGCGTTTATCTCGCAAGACATAACTATATGGATTGCTTGCTCTTCACGCGTATCGCATTTCAACAAAAGGGGCACTCGCCAGAACTGTGACCGCCGCAAATAAATAGGTCGGGGA
This sequence comes from Chrysoteuchia culmella, assembly GCA_910589605.1. NCBI lineage: Eukaryota > Metazoa > Arthropoda > Insecta > Lepidoptera > Crambidae > Chrysoteuchia > Chrysoteuchia culmella. Next base: position 20,327,926 of record OU342653.1, read on the forward strand.
AAATTTTTGTTCGTATTTCGTAAACATGAAGTTGTAATCAAATCTCTTTGGTTGTTCTTACTGCGTACACGGTCAGCTGCTGTGCTTTCAAAACTATTTTATTTTATTTTTTTATTTTGTGTCTATGTATAAAGCTCATTGCGGTGGCATTGTTAGGTGCGAAATATGAAACAATATGTGAAATCTACAAAAAAAAGTTCAACATAATAAACTATGCCACTATCAGGATATAGGCGGTATCAGTTGCATCAACTGATTGCCTGTTAAATAATAATAATAATAATAATAATAACTAAAATGAGGTTTAATAACTTCCAGGAGAAACCAAGGATTCATATCTGTACCATTGACTACTTTACTTTAGTAATATAAGAAATAGGGAGAAAAACAATTTTTACGAATTAAAACGCGTTTTTTTTCACATTTGGTTTTTTATTAGCTTTTAGGTGCTTGCTTATTTACTTAATTTATAAATGATGCTAAAAGCTCCCTAAAGAAAATTAAATAAATAATAAAATTTAAATTTATTGCATCTTATTTTATGATTTTGCCGACCGACACGTTTCGACGCCTTGTCATGTGTGGTCAGAGATGACTAATTAAATGTGTAAATGAAAAGCGCGTTCTAATCTGTCAAAGCTGTTTTATAATTTAATTAACAGTACGTGCGATAATTTTAATATGCGTCTTTTAAGAGTGTCGTCTTTAAACATGATAAGACACTTGAATCTCTTAGCAAAACTTGTCTGGGATGTAGCCATTAATCCGACATATAGTTCTGACATTGCTTAGGTTTCCACTTGCTCGGTCTCCTCATGTAGTATATTCAAACTTTGGGCTGTGTTAGACTTTCAAAATTACTTATCGTACGTGTACGTATAGAATCTACGAGTATAATCTATCGTATCGAGTATAATCTATACTATAGATTGTACTGGTAAGAATTTACTAAACTCTTGCATTCGTACATAAAAATACGAAGAAAGTTTTTCACTGACCTGATCAACATGTGTTTTCGCATATAATATACAACGGTCTCCTACAAAATTTACAAATGCTTAATGGCCCCCCCCCCCACCCGAACTGAAAATCCGATTGTTTATGATTCGTGGACGAAGTTTACATGTAGCCCATTGTTAAAAATTTGGTAGTACGTACTACTTATCTAATCCAATACCTATTGATATCTGTAAGAAAAAACTGTTTTTATTTTCACTATTAGTGTAGCTAAAGCGAGTTATAATAAGGTGTTAGTTAGTCTCACAGATCTTGGATAGTACTTATGTAATAAATATTAAACCAGAAAATATACTAGAAAAAAGCAACTTGTCTCATGTCGCCATGACGGAATTCGAACCCGCATCCTTGGGAAACCGGCCCAATACACTAAACAATTCTGCTACAGAGACATGATAAATTATGATTTGTTTTAGTTGAAAAAAAAACTTTTTGGACCACCAAAGAACTCCAGTGACCGCAGAACATAAAAAGCTTAGAAAGAAACCATCAACTAGCAAAGAAACTCTTTACTCAAACCACAGCGAAAAAGGCTTAGGGCGGTGCTGATATCCCGGACTACAACAGCCAGCACTTTGGTTAATTTACTTCAGACTGTGGAAAGTAATTTCATCTAACATAATTACAAAGAAAGAGTAGGAAGAAAATAAGCACTTACAAATAAAACAGTCTACTTGTTTATGCTGCACGAGCAGGCTAGTGCTAGGCTTTTTCTTCCAAGATGATATTGAGTTTTACATTAAGCGTTAAAAATGTGCATTTGAGCGAGTAATATAAAATTTGCTGTCAGCACACTGTGACATCACGCAGACAAAGACAGTTTTGGAGAACTTGTATGCTCTTAACTGGACAGGTGTTGTGACTGCATTTACAAGTCTGTCCAAGTCTGTCATATAAACTCATTTGCAAAAAAAACGGGCACCTAAGCAATGAACCATTTCAAATGTTAATATTGCTTTGTTTGATAATTATAGGTAGTTTTATCCTCACAATTTGGTAAATTAATAAGAAAATAATCGTTTTCATCAGTATTTCATAAAATTTAGATACAATTTATGGGAAATAATGCTAAACCTCGCTAGTAGTGTATGTTCGCTAGTAGTGCATATACTCATGAAGTAAAAATAAAAAAGTTTTTTGTTTGTTGTTCTTTAATAAAGTAAAAGCAGATAAATGTTTAGTATCGAGTGTGACCCCCTCTAGCTAAAATCACAGCTTGAATTCGTCTGGGCATGCTAGCGAGTATATCCTGGATACTTGCTTGCGGAATACGTTCCCACTCCGCAGTAATCACATTCTTCAGCTCTCTGATGGTCTGCGGAGCCGGGTCTCACACGCCGTTTCAGAACGTCCCAGACATGCTCTATGGGATTGAGGTCGGGACTTCGAGCTGGCCAATCCAAACGACGAATGCCGACCTCTTGCACATACGCATTAACATCGCGGGATCGGTGGGCGCGAGCATTGTCGTCCATAAAAATCGAGTCTTCACCTAGAGCGGCCAATGCGGGTTGTGCATGAGGAATTAGAACTTCCGTTATGTATCGATGCCCAGTCAGTGAGCCGTTTTCAATGAAGACTAACTGTACGATCCATTGAATTTATTCCTGCCCAAAACATAACAGAGCCCCCACCATAAGGTGTGATTTCTTCGAAACATGCCTCTGCAAAGCGTTCTCCTTGTCTTCTTAGCACTCGCCGACGTCGATCTTCACCGAACAGAGATATCCTGGCTTCATCAGAGAACAAAACCCTATTCCAATCTTCTTGAGTCCATGATTCACAATTTCTAGCGAACCTAAGCCTGTGAACTCTGTGCTCACGGAGTAATTTGGGGCCGCGGGCTGGGCGGTGACTGGGTGACTGGGCGTATATTGGCAGCGAGAAGCCTCCTCCTGACCGTCCATAGACTAATATGCACATTTCTTACTTCTTGAAGGTTGTTCTTAAGATCCACATACGAAGATTTGCGATTTCTCAATGCGCGACTCACAAGAAAACGATCATCCCGTGGTTGGGTACATGGTTTTCTTCCAGAACCAGGCCTTCTCTCGACGGAACCAGTCTCCTGATATCGCTGCCAGGTCCTTTGAACTGCCGAGCGACTAACATTTAGCCTCCTAGCCACGAAACATTGGCTGCATCCCTCTTCAAGCAGCGCGATAATTTTGGTAGCTTTTACCACTTTATCTACCATTTTTGATACAGCCAAACAGCAATAAATAAAGCTTTGACAGTCAAGGATATGAAATTAATCTATAAAAATTGAATAAAAGTTATGAAAGTCGATGTTAACTTCTGGAACTTCGCGCCAAAAATGTAGGATAAAAAGGGGTTTACTGTAAAAAAAAATTAAATGAAAATTTGAATTTGGAACGTACTTTTTTAAATACCACAGCATTTTTAAAACCGGCCAGTAACGTGTACAAACGATTGAAACCTTTTTGGTATTGTATCTTTTTAAAGATGAATGAAAATCAAAACCGCCCGTTTTTTTTTGCAAATGAGTGTATATATATATCTCGGCAGAATAGCTATTTCTTATGCAAGGCTGGAAGTTGGTTATTAGCGGCGAGTTACCTCTATTGAATCCTGAGCGGAACGAGGATTTCAAAGGTACACTAAAAACTAATGCTAAAAACTTTTCTGCCGAGCGCAACACACAATTTTTCACCTCACAACAGCGAGGAACATTTTATGGTTGTTTCCGCGGTCAACTTCAACGGATACAAGACAAAGACGATTTAAAAATAAATATTTATGCCACGTTCCGAAATCCAATCATAGGTTGTGAAATCTCATCCAGCCTAATATAAATTCTTGTAAAGTCTTATTGTTATTGTTTTTATAATTCAATGAACTAAAATAATATAATAGAACCAAATTAGTATTATAATCAATTTAAAGTATAAAATGTAACAAAAAAGTCAATAGTGCGATTCGGAACGCAGTATGACATATTTTTAGGTATTAAATTAAGAAAGTACTTTATCGCGCTAGGCCTCAAAATGCGATTTTCTACGCGGAAACTGAATGACAAATCCTCCTTTTACCAGCGTGTGAGGTGAAAATAACTATTTGTTTTAATGTCAAACGTTCTTCACTATGTAATTAGTTCGATAGTAGTCGTACAGTCGATTCTGTAGTGTGCGATAGTCCATTATAAAATGTACGACAGTGATATAAAGGAGATTTTTTGTTAAGCGATGCAGTGGGATGCTGCCCACTCGCTCATACTACGGCCGCATCGCAACGCATATTTATGCGTAGGAAGCGATCCGCCAGTGCGCGCGTTGCGATGCGGCCCGCTTGCGTGTTTAAGTACCTACCTATGCGTTTATAAAAGTTAATGTACAAAAGTTTTTTATGAGGATTTGTGTAATGCGATGCGCTGCAGATTACTCTAATAAGCGCCAGCTTTTACTCGTTATCACTGTCACTGCAGATTATACATACATACATACATACAAGTATGATCCTCTTTTCATTTCCAAACACAGCGAAGCCTCTTTGAAGATGACAGTTCAAAAAGGTTCACTTGCAAATTACATTGCATTTAAAAAGTCGCTACGAAGATTGTATGGAAGGTTCAGCACGCATTTGCGTTCACTCAACCAGATTAAAAGCGAACCACAAACGCTGACAAGTTCTGCATGCTTTCTGTTCACGATTCCATCAAGATCTCTGATATGGGAAAAGGAAATAAGCGGTTGGTGTTTTTTTATATTTTTTCTGTGACAAAGGATGTTTATTTGTTGAACCTTTAATGCCGGGTTTCTGTAACATACTAACGGATTGTTTTGTCTACGGATAAGTAGTTATTTTTTGACATATTTTACATAGAAGAAATGACAAAATTTAACTGTCCGTTACCAAAACAATCCGTTAGTATGTTATAGAAACCCGGCACTAAACGACATAGAGATTATGGGTGGATTGCAACATCAAAATTTACAGATATCCATAGCTTTAACTGTGGAAAAAGACTTATAGGATGACAGCTTTGACAACAATAAATAAGCTAACGTTAACTTCTACAACTCAGCCTTAAAAGCTTCGCACACAGGCCTTCGTTACGGGGGCCAAATGCGAATTGGTGGGTTTTAATGACAGCAAGTTTGGACAACCAAAGGCTTAAGATACCTCGAGAAATAGGGAGAAGGTACAATCGGGGAACTTCCCGGTTGACCGTTGTAACACACTCTATCCATAGCGCCATCATGTGACTCAAAATATTAAAAAATCTTTTTAAATTACAATCCGCAATCAACTGAATAATAGATTGCAATGTTTAATAAAAGTATTGACACAGAAACACAAAAACTTCACTCGCAGTAAGCTGCGCTGTCGGTCTGGCCGCTATATTTGGAGTTCACCATTGAAGAGAGACAAAGGAAGCAAAGTGTAGCGTGGACAATAAACTGCCAAACGTTTATGGAGGTTATTCTCGTGGAATGTGCTCTTTATGAAACGTTCGCTATTCAGGTTATTGGGACACATTTAACTTTGATGAATTTATCATCATCATAAACATGATATCAGCCATACGACACCCACAGCTGGGTAAAGGCCTCCGTTAAAGATCTCCACAACCATTGGCAATAGTACGGATAAAAATAAGATATTTGTAGCGCAGAAAAAGTGTATTAGAGCAATATGTGGTATTGCACCTGACGTATCATGCAAACCATATTTTAAAAGTCTATCGAGCAGGGGTAAACGATAAAGAACACAATTTATACAAAAAAAAAATTATGTTATTTTCTTTTTTTTTTACTTTCATATTTTAAGCATTAGATACCTATTGAGTATTCAGCATAAGGCAAACCAAATTTGTTTTAAGTAAGTAACCAAGGAAATGGGTGATTTAGATATTTGATTCGGCGGTCGAAATCAGAAAATTGAATAAAAAAAATTTTTTTTTTGCCTAAATTGTGTTTTATATTGTTGACCAGAGCAGCCCCTGCTCGATCGGCACTTGATAAATTAACATTTATATATTGAAAGTGGCAAATCACAAAAACAATTTTCAAATAACTGGGACGCCATCTCTTTCGTTTTCATTATTTTTCAATGGTTTTCGGTTTTGATTAATGTAAGCTCCTTGATTTTAACCCTTTGTTTTAATTTCCGGAGTGTTCTGCAAATATATTGTACCTACTGGTATTGCTGTACCAATATTTCTGTTTTAATAATTTTGCTAACAGGGCTTCGAGACATTGTAGTTGGCCTTTGGTAACTGAGATTGGAGTTATTTGTTTTAAGCTGTCAAAATAAATAAATAAATATTTCTTACACACACCAATAAACCTAGACCCAAAGTCAGCACTGTAAGGCTTGTGTTATGGGATACTAGGGTAACGGATATAAATACATATAATTATACATATAATAAGTATTCTTCTTCTTAGCGTGTCGATGGCAGACACTACAGTATTGAGGTCCAGAATTATCACCTCAGTGCAATTCTGGGTCGAGCAATTGGTGGATTTTACACTCATTACCGCGTTACCGTGCTTCGGATGGGAGATCTCGGCGATGAGTGTGAATCCAGCGATGTGTGGCCGGCGTTTGTTTGGTTTCGATGAGTTTCCTGGACAGAGAGGATGTCACTTTGGGTCGTGCGGCTGAGTTCAGAGAGGATCTCTGACTTGATCGTAGAGAAATCCTCGATGTTGATCGAAACCACTCGCAAGGCCGGCTCTAAAGTTGGACTAGTGGGTATGTTTTATGTGTAGAAATATATATAAACGTCCATGACTCAAGACAAATGCTCGTATTCATCATACAAACTTTTCCCTTACCGGGATTCGCACCCGGGACTTAAGAGTAGGCACCCCTGGAACCGGTGTACGTCTTTACCACGGAGTTCGTCAAAAAAAAAATGTTAAGTTAACTATGATTGAAACTGAAATGTCATCTTTTGTTATTAGACGATAAGATTCATAGGTCTTTAATTCAAATGAAATATTAATTTGTCCTTTATTCAATTCGTTTATAGTAACTATACAAGCACTTGAAGTGTACGTAAAATGTAGTATAAAGTTGTGTTGTATCGTTGTTTTGGGAGGTCAGAAAGAAAAGAAAAATCTTAGGCACTTACGTTTTATTAGTAGTGACTACAATACGTCGTGTGATGACGGCAGATTAGAATACATATTTGTCGTAAGAGGCGTCTGAGGTACATCCAGCAGGGATTGGGCAGCAGCGCTGTCTGAGTAAACCTTATACTGCGATCTCCAACCCATCTGCCAAGCGTGGAAATTGTGGCAAAACCCTTCACGTAAGTGGAGGAAGGACGCTTTAAGTCCAGCAGTGGACTGTTACGGGCTATTGATGATGATAATAAAATAATATGACAACTTAAAAATATATTTTTGAAAAGTCGATGGTCTATATCTAAGATTAAATGACGAGAGTGAACGATTTAAAAAAATCCTATCCATAACGTGTCGCGTGATATGGACAGGTATTGAAATTAAAGTAAAACCAATTAAAGTGCTATTTCACCGTCTGCTGAGCACTGGCCGGGCCCGGCGCCTGTGATGTGTGCGAGGAGCAGGATATCTGACGTGACCGTATTGTTCCCAGGAATGTACACAATATTTTTGTGAAACAGTTTTGGTAGTCGACAAAATTAAAGATTGGGAAAGGGAGATTTATAACACCGATGTTTCGAAAACAATTCAGATTACTTCATAATAATATTGTCGCATAAAATTGAGACATTAATTTTTTTTATAAGTTTGTTAACAAAACTAATACGGCAAATATAAAATATTGATGAGTATATCCATAGCGAAAACAGACATCGTTTCCAGCTAGTCGGGCGGGTCATAACTAGAAAAACTGCTGAGTGAACCACGCATCTGACGAAAATGTGCCGTCTTTCGCAACAACGAAACATGCATAAGTGCAAGATCAGTGACTTATATTGAACCTTCACAGACTACTCTAATACAAATCATCCTAATAGAAAACAAATCAAAGTTATTATAGTAAGTACTTATACCTTTCGTCAGTTCAACAGAAGTACTTTAAATTTACATTCAGGCAGCTGATTAATAACTATTGAATAATACTCACTTTTACCACACAATACTTACAATTGATTTTTGTTTAAACAATAAATAATGACTAACTTGTTATTTAGGTATATCTAAAAGAAAAACCAAACTAAACATTCGACGAAATTATTTTTTCTTCTTTTTAAATCATCCGCCTTTTTGTTCGTAATCCTCTTTTTTTTATTTTCGCCGCGCTGGCATTGCCATGCGCGCTCATTCAGCCATAAATAACAAATAGAAACCTTTACAATAACATAGCACGAACATTACTGGGTTACGCTAACATAACATTGTGGCTATGAGGAACTAGGCTAGCTCGTGGTCCTACGAGTGAGACTTAATCAGTAGGACCATCAGGGCCCTGTTTCATAAACCTTGACAAGTCGACAATTTGTCAACTATGCTCGAACATACTTTTTTGTCACTGATCTACGCTATTTTGACCTTTGTCACCATTGTAGAAGGTACGTTTTCTATAAAAAGCAATCATACATTATAAAGTTCTCTTTAACAAAATCCCATTACGAACTCTTTCGATCATGTGAGAATTTATAAAATTCAAAAAAAAAATTCAAAATTCAATATCATTTATTCAGTCTAGGCTGTTACAAGCACTTATGAACGTCAAAGAAGCTACGCCATCGGTTCACAAACCCTACGGCGGGAGACCTTGTAACGAGAAGAACCGGCAAGAAACTCGTCAAGGGCTATTTTTTTCTCCCTGTTTTATTTCATACAGAGTCGTCAAATTGAAAAGTGAGCTTAACATATCAGTAAGGTCAATTTCCATCACAAAAGAAAATACTAATTATAATATTACATTTTATGGTTATCCTAACCGTAAACAATTTTCAACTCGTAAGGAAGGACTTACATTTAACATTTCTCGCATTACAAGGTTACTGTACTGCAAGTTGTGACGTACATCATACAGGTCGATAGTAATTTATTTTAGATGAAAATATTTAATCTCTAAGCACAACGTTAAGACAAGCAGACTGAAGTAGACCCATTTCCGCTGGCGGCACCCGTTCACGAGCATGACGCATGAACCAGCCATCGCTTCGCTCAACCATATTTTAGGGAACGTAACGACCCGCCTCACACGACACCGCCGAAGAAACGTTTGAGTGAGCATGACGTACTTCAGGTACTTATGTTAAAGTGTATAAATATAAAAAATACAATGGAAAAAACAAAAAAAAAGAAAGATAAAAGTGCATTAATATAAGACGCAACTTACAATGTTACTGGAAGACGCATCAGCTGGGTCATAATCATAAAGCGTATTTAAAGTAAATTAAAAATAATAATAATAATGGCTTTCATATACTTAATTACAATAATTGGAGAACATTACTTATTTTTATTTATTCTGATCAAGCAGTGCCACGTTCTCAATTCAAAACATCATAAATAACATAGAATTTATAAAATTGAAACAAAAATATAAATATCTCAACACATTTTAACACAATTAGACAAGAGCAGACCCATCCCACTGGCAGCACCCGTTCACGAGCATGACGCATGAACCAGCCATCGCTTCGCTCAACCATATTTTAGGGAACGTAGCGACCCGCCTCACACGACACCACCGTAGAAATGTTTAAAGAGAGCATGACATACTCAAGCTACCTGCGTTAAAAGTTTAATCTAATACTATACTAAACAAATTAATGACACGGCTACAACTTCGAAAAAATAAAACAAAACATTTATGACCAAGCTGTTTTGTCATTCAAATAATCCTTTATAGTATAATATCCTTTCTTTAGTAGACAATCTTTTACATGAATCTTAAACTTTTCAAAAGGCAAATCCAAAATACATTGTGGAATTTTATTGAAAAAATTTACACCTAGACCCAAGAAAGATCCGTGAACCTTTTTTAGCCTGTATCGAGGCATTACAAGTTTATTTTTATTTCTCGTATTAAGATTGTGCACATCACTATGTTTGGTATATTCTGATAGATTGCGACGAACAAAAATTATACAGTTCAAAATAAATTGACATGCAGCTGTTAATATACCTATCTCTTTGAACTTATCCCTAAGAGATGTTTTAGACCCTAGCTGATAAATGGCTCTTATTGCTCGTTTTTGTAAAATGAATATAGTGTTTATATCAGCTGCTGTCCCCCACAAAAGAATACCATAAGACATGATGCTATGGAAATAACTAAAATATACAATCCTAGCAGTTTCAACATCTGTTAACTGTCTAATTTTTCTAATAGCATATGCAGCCGAGCCAAGTCTACCAGCTAATGCCGCGATATGTGGGGCCCATTGGAGTTTAGTGTCTAGAGTTACACCCAAGAAAACAGTTGAATCGACTAAATCTAATTTTTCTTTTTTAATTTCAACATCTATTGGCAGGACTTTTACATTAGGCAAAGAAAATTGGATACATTTGGTTTTCCTTGCATTAAGTTGTAAGTTATTTGCATCAAACCAAGTAAGAATTTGAGAGAGTGCCATGTTTACATCGTCAAAATAGGTTTGATTTCTGTCAATGTTAAAAATAAGGGAAGTATCATCCGCAAACAAGACAATCTCACAAAACTTCTCTGCGAAGAATGGTAAATCATTTATGTAAATTAAAAATAGGAACGGACCTAAGATAGAGCCTTGAGGCACGCCCATCTTTACAAGACAGCCGGACGATTTTACGCCATTAATATCAACGGTTTGTGTCCTCGAACTGAGATACGACAGTAACAACTTCTCAGCATTGTCCTTTACACCGTAGTGGTTAAGCTTCAACAGCAGCGTCTGATGATCTACGCAATCGAAAGCTTTGGATAAGTCGCAAAAAATGCCTAGAGCATTCTGCGACCCCTCCCAGGCCTTAAAGACGTGCTTTAATAGCGCGACCCCAGCATCAGTTGTAAAACCAAATTGTTTATTATGCAAGAGATGATTCATATTAAAGTGCGTTAATAACTGTTCGAGTATTATTTTTTCAAATATTTTACTTAAGACGGGTAATATTGAAATTGGTCTATAATTACTAGGGTCTTCTTTATCTCCAGATTTGAATAATGGTATTACTTTACTTAATTTCATAAGATCAGGAAAAATTCCTTGATCAATACACAGATTAAAAATGTCAGCAAGATAAGGAGCAATAGTATAAACAATTTCTTTGACTATATTTACAGATATGCCCCACAAGTCTGTAGAATTTTTCATTCTTAGTGATTTAAAAGCTTTTACAATGTCTATAGCATCGATTTTTTTAAAAGTAAACAATGACCCGCATTCCGTTACGTTCCCTTTAAGCATAGAGAGTGACGCTGCTGGTGAAGAATCCAAATTCGAAGTAGTTTCTAAAGGAATATTCACAAAAAAATTGTCAAAAATGTTAGCGATTTCTTTGTCCGACTTTACTATTGTATTATTGACTTTAAGCGCCATACTACGGTCACGTGGTTTATATTTACCAGTTTCACGATTAATGACTTCCCAGGTCGTTTTAATTTTGTTTTGGGCTTGTTTTATTTTTGCTTTTATGAATTTAGACCTTGCAACAGAACATATATTTTTGAACGTCTTAGAATATTGTTTCACATATTCTAGGAACTCTGGGCTATGGTTAGTTTCTCTTAATTTATAAAGTTCATACAGTCTATTTCTACTTTTATAAATATCTGTCGTAGCCCAGTCACAGAACTTTAACTTTTGAGTACATTTAATAGTCTTGGGTTTAAAGCAATTTTGAAACTCATTAGCAATCAGTTTAAAGAGGTCTCCGTATAGAACATTGGGATTATCGTGGGTATAAGGCATTAATGGTATATTACATTCCACACCGTTTTTAAAATTGTCTAATCGTTTCTTAGTTATAGGCCTGCATTCTATAATTTTTGTATCGTCAACAACATTTAACTCGTATGCTACTTTCAATCCATAATGGTCAGATGAAATATTACTAAAAATCACTTTGCTTACCGGATCACATTCTGAAAAAACATTATCCAAGCAAGTAGCAGAGTGGCTTGTCACTCTAGTGGGTTCAAAAAATTGGTTGGTTAAATTAAAAGAATTAAACAATGCTAGTAAACGAGTAGTCAATGGAGAGCTTACTAGAATATCAACATTAAAATCTCCGCATACCATCACCGACTTATTTCTTAATTTTAATTTATTAAGTACATCTTCCATTACAGATTCAAAGGTTTCAAAGTTACCCTTAGGGGGTCGGTATACACATACTATAATTAAACTACTTAATTCTATACATGATAGCTCGATATGGCTTTCTGACGTAAGTTTCACAATATCCTTTCTTTCCTTAAACTGAATATTATTTTTTACTAAGATTAAAGATCCGCCATGAATCGCTGACTTTCTACCAAACACACTAGATAGTTGAAAATTGTTTAAGTTAAATGACGTATTACAATGCTCCAGCCAGTGTTCAGTAACACAAATGATTTGAATATTGTTACTTTCAACAAAAAGTTCTAATTCTAAATCTTTGCCAGACAGACCCTGAATATTTTGATGAATAATATTAATACTAGCAGGTCTGGCTGTTGTCTTTTGCCTCAGTTTAAATCCGAGTTTGTCATAGTCTTATTTAAAACATTAAATCTACTATTATTAGTAGAACTCAAAGAAATAATAGGTATATTTGACTTTGTTACACAATTTGTAACAGAGTCTTGTAAATTATAAGCTAATAAATTAGCTAACTTTATCCTAAGTTTTTTAGACAGATACATGGTATCTGGAGTCAAGATAAAATTGTTAATAAATTTATTAACGTCAAAATATAATACAACGTCACTATGACAACAAATCAAGTTATACATATACATATTCAAATTATAGATTCGTTTGTTCTCATCCCAATTTAGATTACTGGCATATGGCAAAGCACTTATTATCATTCTGCATTTTGTCTTAGATTGCAATGACAATAATTTGTTTACATTAATTAGTATATCCTTTTTTAATAATTTAGAACTATCACCACAAAATATTACTAAAGTTGTAGTTTCATTTATTTGGGATTCGTCTATTTTTGCAATAATTTGGCTCACCGACTGGCCAGGAGTACAAATATTTATACATTTATTGTCAATTTTCTCTCTAATAATTGATGCAAAACCTTGACCTATCCAGTCAGAGTACATAATTGTCTGACAATTATTGCTTAACACTGGCTTAAAACTTACGGTGTTATACTTTGACTCAACCTGATTAGGAGAGACCGATGTATGACTTGGTTCAGAAATACTTGTTTCTAAATTAATTAATTCAGAGTTTTGTAATAAAGATTTTGAACAGTTTGTTTGTTGACTAGAAGAATTCAATTGAGTTCTTACTAATGAATCATACCTGTCAGCATTATAATTACAGAGTTCAACCAGCTCTGTAGCTGACCGAATATGTTCATTGATCTGTTTTTGTGCACTTGAGTATTGATTTTTCATGAACTCGAGAGATTTATGCAATCTTTCAATGTTTTCTTGCAAATATTTGGTATCTCGTTCATACATATGTCTACTCTCAATTAATTTAGAATTATAAATATTTAATGAGTCAATTAAATCTATCCGTTCTTTCCTAAGTGCAATATTTTTATGGTAACAATTATTTCTTTTAATTAATTTTTCAGTTTTCCTAATAAACTTGCTAATGCGGACATACTTTTTTACTTTCAAAAGAAAAATATCTGTCACTCCTCATCCTGACACAGACCAAGGATGCCTATCAAAAAAGTGCGACAATTTGACAAATATGTCAGATTTTCCGATTACACTTAATAGACAAACCAAATGTTTTTTGAAACGTTAAATTGTAGAATTGTCGCGACAATTTGACAATTGTGTCGGCTTTTCCTATAGCACCAATGTTTTATGCAACGTTCAATCGTCAAATTGTCACCTGTCACCCAAAGAGTAAATTAATTTTAAGGGAAACTGTCACCTGTCGCTGACAATTGTAATCTTTATGAAACGGGGCCCAGATTACGGCAAGTAGATATTTGCTAGACTTTGTATTGCAACCAAGTAAAACGGCTCCACTCAGTTTCATAGTTATAAACTTGCCCTCCCCCTGCCATCAAATCTTATGCGATTGTGTATAGGTTATTTTCCGGTAGTAAGAGTAAGACGCTGCTATACGCGCCGTATGGCAGCGTCCATGTCTTACAACCAGAAAATAACCTAAAAAGAATCGCATAAAATTGATGGTAGGCCCCTTGATGACGCTCGATTCTGTCAAATAAACCTTAACGTTAGAGCAAGTGCACGACACCATATTATATCATGAATACCCGAACGAATTGTATCAAATTGTAAGACTAATCTAAACAAAAACAGACCTATTAATTTACTATTACAGACGTACAAACTTTTTCCTAAAATCATCACAACCCAACTAAATACTGGATTAGATTTCTACCAACCAATAGAACAGGCAGGGTTTCGAAAAGGTTACAGTACTGTAGAACACATCCTAACAGTCCGTATTCTAATAGAAAAGACTACCGAATGCAAAATGCCGTTGTGGCTGGCCTTCAACAGTGTGGAAACCTGATTCATTTCTTTCTTTATTGTTTTTCTTTATTATTATTTTTTTCTCTCCAAAAGTTACATTGTACTTATTTAATATAAAATAACAATATTGAGCTATAAACTATGTTAAAAATAACGAATATTGGAGAGAACTGGCATTAAAAACAACACGAATAGACTTCAGGTACATCGCATTGATAAGTAGAATCTACCAATACGCCAAAAACCTTCCTCAACTTTTTTTTTTAATTTATTTCATCGAGTTGTATTTTATTACTCGATGAAATAAATAAAAAACAACTACTCACAAACTCCGATGGAGGATGTTTTATTCAAACATTATCGCAAAAAATAAATGTATTTTAACAACCAACACAACCTCCAAAATATGTTTCTATTACATAACTTTATAATTTCACCAAATTATACTGAAAAATACTGACTCCTAGCATACTTACCTACAAAAACACTGATTTTCGGAAAAATCTACA
This sequence comes from Chrysoteuchia culmella, assembly GCA_910589605.1. Taxonomy (NCBI): domain Eukaryota; kingdom Metazoa; phylum Arthropoda; class Insecta; order Lepidoptera; family Crambidae; genus Chrysoteuchia; species Chrysoteuchia culmella. Next base: position 20,343,036 of record OU342653.1, read on the forward strand.
AAATATTTGAAAATATACTGAAAAGGTTCCTATTAAATAATAATGAATCTGGTCACACTGCTCTGGCTGCCAAGCTTTACTCGTCCTCCCGGCGAGTGAATTTTTCTCGCTCAGCTACCAACTAGTAAGGCGGGTACTCGCCGGTGGCGCGGCGGTTTGAACCGCCAGCGATGAATAATTAATATTTGCATCGTTTTTTGTTTACACGAAATGTGTTATCTTTTGTAAGTTTCTTGAGCGAGAAAATAGCCCATAGTTACTCGCTCACTCGCCCGCGGTGAGACAGATGCCTTAGGGCCGATTTCAATAATCTATCCCTAACAAGAGGTAGGCCTATCTTGGTTACGTTACTTAGCAACCGCTGTTATTTTGGGTTATTTTAGGCTGATTAACAAAAATATCTAGGCAACAAAGCTCTAGTAAGCCTATCTCTTACTGAAGATAGGTTATTGAAACTGACCGTTAGACTAGCACCAAATGACGCAGATTCTGTCAACTAAACCAACGTTTAGAGCAAGTGCACGACACCATGATAATATGGTATACTTGGCATAAACCAAGTATACGTCGAACGATTTAGTGTTGGCAGCTAAATTGTGTAGTGTCTTCAGCCGAGGATGCCAAGCCGTATTTGTTTACATTCCCGGCCAGATATGAACCCACCAGTAATTATTTCGATGATCGCAAACACAAGTGTCTAATTTTGTACCTTTACCGACTTCTTGTTTATCCTTAGGAGTTGTCAGACCATGAAATACCAAGCACAGTGTGAACCAACTCAGTTTCAAAGTTTGACGAGCACCAAATGACGCCACTTTTGTCAAATAAACCTCACCGTTGAAGCAAGTTCAAGACACCATGTTATATCAAGTATACCTGAACGATTTAGTGCTGGCAGCTAAATTGTGTAGTGTCTTCAGCCGAGGATGCTGAGCCGTATTTGATTACATTCATCAATTCGTAATTTGATAATGTTTGATCTAACTTATCGAGTCTTCTTTACCATACAGAGCATTCTTAGGAGTTTATGATTTTTGAATTTTTGCATTTTTCAATGCTATTTTAATACTTATGATAAATTTTAAATAGAAAAATATTGGAAAAAATTAACTCGGCCACAAGTGAATTCTCAGATGGGAATCGAACCCACGACCTTTGGAAATCCGGTCCAATGCTCTAACCGCTGAGCTACCGAGACTTGTGGCCGAGTTAATTTTTTCCAATATTTTTCTATTTAAAATTTATCATAAGTATTCTTAGGAGTTGTTAGACCGTGCAATACCAATCAACGTCTCGACTGAGTATTATAGTTAGACTTGCATCAGTGGGCCTACCATAAGTTTTACTTTCCGTTTACTATACAGTAAACGGGAGACATTTTGTATGCGAATCTCTACATTGCCTCTAGTCTCTAGTGGGCAGAACTAAAGATTCTCATACAAAATGTCTCCCGTTTACTGTAAAGCAAAAGGAAAGTAAAGTCAAAGTATTTTTTTTTTATTCAAATAGACTTATAGATAAGTGCTTTCGAATCGTCCAATTTTTTTTTCCTACCAGCCTATTCAGGACATCTTTTAACTGATAAGAAGAACGGCCGCAAGAAACTTATCAGCTTTAACAGAAGCAACAACATTTACAAAGGAACATGTCGTTGCCAAACACAAATCTACAATCTTGAAACATATTTAATATAAGAGGAAAAGCTCATGGTACGCCACTGGTGAAGACTGGTGAAGTCTAGTGAAAAAAGGTATCAGAAGGAAAACTCATGGTAGGCCCACAGAAGAAACCTGATCATGCCAAATAAACCTCAATGTTGAAGCAAGAGTACGACACCATGTTATATCAAGTATACCCGAACGATTTAGTGCTGGCGGCTAAATTGTGTAGTGTCTTCAGCCGAGGATGCCGAGCCGTATTTGATTACATTCCCGGCCAGATATTAAGCGACGTGGTAGTATTGAGACACCTTCCACGAGGATTTAGTACCGAATATGTTACCTACATAAAGTGGAATTGAAAACTTTCAAGCATTTGAGTGCTTACCTGTATTTGTTTACATTCATTACCATGGGAAATTTATGGAAATACCGTTTTTAGTTAATTTGCAAGATATCTTTTCTAAGTTGAGAAGTAGGTACCTACTCCAAGTCTTAGTTGATAAACAATTTCACCCGCGTGGTTCCCGTTCCCGTGGGAATTTTGGGATCATTTATAGCCTATGTTACTACTTGGGGTCTAAGGATTCTCTATACCAAATTTCGTCAAAATCGGTCCAGTAGTTTTTGAGTTTATTCGTTACATACAAAAATACAAATCTTTCCTCTTTATAATATTAGTATAGATTACTTAATAGGAAACGTTTTTAAGAATGAAACTTAAAACAACACATAAAAATAATGACATAATTATATAAATTCGTTACTGCAAATTTTTGATCTCCTTGTATTGACTCGCTTAGAGATTTCAGCTTTGTCTAAATGATGGAAATTGTTTACCTTTAATGAGGTTTAATCAACTGAACTTTACTTGTATTATTATTCTGAGACATGGACTGGATAACAGTCTACTGTCTACCCCTCGTTTCGTCATCAGCCATTTTTAAAGTCCCCACTGCTGGGGCACTGGCCTTCCTTATGGATAGATAAGCAGAACGGGACATGACCCACCACACCCAATGCGGATTGGTGGATTTAAACGACTGCAAATGCAGCCGGGAACAACAGCTTATCGTGCCTTCCGAAGCACGGAGGAGCTCGAGATAGTAAATTTATGGCCACCCATCCCGTGATCGACCATTGCGAAAGTTGCTTGACCTCAACAATCGCAGTCCGAGCGCGCGAACCACTGTGCCACGGGCTCCTACTGTCTACCCCTACTGTGTACAAACCTCAAAAGCACCAACCACTTTTATCCATACCCATACAGCCAATCGCTAATGGAAAACCCATATTATAGATAGTGCATCATGCAACGCCCAGTAATTGCTACCAGTAATTAACGAATAGCCATAAGAAAATGCGCCATAAATCTTATTAAGAGCCGCCGGTCTGAGGAAGGGTCGTCGGCGGCCATTTTATTACCCTAATCGCGTGGTGGCTTGATCCTCCAGATAGGCAATTTGCTTGGAATACCTTTAATAAGCTATGATTATTGAACTTTCGATCCCACTTGTATGTGTAATGAACGGGAATATATGGGAACGCCTAAATTTTTAGATTAGGGAAAAGGTTTAGGTCAAGGAAATTCGACTAAACGAAATTAGGACTAATGAGTAAAGGCGAGTCGAAGGGCACCCACAATTTTTTTGAATACATACCTACGTTCTTTGGTGTCATACGAAGTGTTTTACGAAAATCTACGTGGACTAGTAGGTATACAAGAATATATGAAGCAGTGTAATAAGTGCAAGACAATACTGCGCTAAGAGATGGCGGTAGATCTGGGGGTTAATTGTCTAATTTAAAATCTATCACAATCCCTTTCAGAGGTATTGTGATATTTTCGTCTGTTATATTGCTTAGACAGTTCAATTTCGTTTATTCCTTACCTTTTAAAAAGCGTCGCGATCACAATCCCTTTCAAATGTCAAATAGTGACGGCCTGAATAACTTTCAAATTACGAATTGAAAGGGATTGCGATAGATTTTAAATTAGACAATTAACCCCCAGATCTACCGCCATCTCTTAGCGCAGTATTGTCTCAATCTTACCATAAGTACTACTTTTTGCTACGACCCTCATAGGGTAAGCTTGTTTTTTTGGCGGAACTTTTGTTACAATTTCCTCAATCATCACCTTTGAAGTGTAAAGTGTGTCTAAACTTGACAACTACAATAAGAACAAAACGTTCATCCTATATACCGCGTGGGGCCTAGAACCGGGGAAAATATTTAAAATAGAGACTCTCTAGAGTACTAGTATTTATTCTAAAAAGATTCCAGTTAATCAAAACCCATGCATTACTGACAATAAGAATTTAAAGTTACGATTCATAATCTTGAAATGTATTCACAAAGGATAATAAAACTCATTGAATAGCAACAGACCCCGCAACTTCCCACAGCATAAAATCTCTGTTTCAAATTAATGAAAATCTGTAATTTATCATTAAATATCGCAATGACAGTTTCTCTGTTTACAATTTTATCCTTCATGCATGACATGTCATGTCAACTAATACCAAGTATACTCTTTGTACAAAGTAGATTCAGCCATGGAATTATTAAGTACCTACTTGTACGTAGTACCTATTAATTCCATGGATTCAACGCTTTTTACATTATGATCTTTTTAAAAAGAAGATCATAATGTAAAAAGAGTATAAATATAAAAGAATATTTTTTTATTAGTAAAGTGAGAATATTGTCATGGGAATTTCTTTGGTTTCAGTTTAAATTAAGTAAATTGGATTTATTTACACAATTTGTAAATAAATGTGAAAATGGCTTTAAGTGCAAAAAAACACTCCTGAAAAAAACAATACCTACGTGGATTCATGAAGTGCGATGGTAAGATTGTATTATATTTCTATCAGCCGACACATAAATTGTCAAAAAGACGTTCCGAGTAGCTCCGAAAAAGCTGAGCCGTACTGTTGTTTGCATTACATTGAATTTACGATTAAGTTTGTTAAAAAAAAACAAAAAGTAAAGATTTGGTTTTAATTAGTTGGGATCATTATGATTCAATTATTAGTGACCTAAAGAGCCTCCGTTTTTAATATTATCCCCGGTTGTAGGCCCCACACGGTATAAGGCCAGTGTTATCCATTCTAATGTTCCCTCCAGCGCCATGAGTATAACACCTTCACTAATAGCTTCAAAAATCACAAAAAATGAAGACGGCCAGATTTTTTTTTTTTTAAATTGACCTTATCAAGGTCAAAGGTCAGAAAAACTTTTTTCTCAAGTGACCCCAGTGAGTACACGTGCGTAGCACGCGCTTAAGTCTAGTATGACATATTGGTTGGTAGGCTCACAGAATAGGAAATTGAAAAAAAGCATTTAAGTACATAATTTAAATAGAATATTAAAAATAGTGATACCACACTGGCACTCTGGCATTTCAAAGAATATGGGTATCGTTCCAGCAATCTATATAAATAAAACAATAAAGAGGACTTCAATAATTAAAATATAATTAACTATGCGACTACGTAGAGTTGTATCTTTGATTTGGAGCGCAATGCAAAATTCAATAGAGAAATGAAAGGGTCGAGGTGCGCGCAGCGAAACGGAAGGGTGGCTAACTATACTTACATATAGATATAATTGGAACGTCTGGCTCTGGTTATCGATAAAGAAAGCTCAACATTTATCAATGTCTGTTTATCCTTTTTGAAGTGAAAACTTCTTTAGCGGCGTTGAGCACTTTTTCTGTAATGGGTATAAAATCTTAAACTCGCGTCAGGACACGTGACCTGATCGAAAAAGCGTAGGACGGATGGAGAATGTTGAGGTGACAGGTTGACTATGGTCTCGGTTGCTTAGCGACAGACTGTTGATAATGTCTTTTACTTGTCTCTTGTTTTATTGTCAATATATATTTTTCGATTCTCTATAATAACTAATGTTTTCTTATATCTTATTACCTAACTTAACGTTCACTTTAATATGGTTTGTCATGTTTGTGTACGATAGCGCAATAAATGAATATTGTATTCTACCACATAAATGATAGTACTTTTATACTGATAAAGCAATTGGTGCAAAATTATTCCCTAACCATTCCAAAATATCAAACATGCTCAACGTTAATAATCAAGTTTTCACTTCTGCCGGCACTCCCGGAGTGCAACCCGTCTTTTTTTTTTATAAAATGACGGAGAGACTCTTAGCCTTCATCATACATGATGTTAAGTATTGATAAGGCTGAAGATGGAAGCGAGCCTCTCCCGGAATCCTCAACCACTGAGGAACTGGCTATCTTATCTCGAACTGCCGGAACACAACAATGCTGAAAACATTGTTGTTATGGCGTCAGGCTTAGATAAGATGGTGGTAGCTAGCCAGGCGGCTTACAACAAGTCCTACCACCAACCAAACCGAATACAATATGTACCCCCGCTGGGAATCGAACCCGGTACCCCTGGGTCTGATACCGTTGGTTATACCATTAGACGACAGAGGCGGTTAAAACACTCCAGAAAAAAAATACTAATATTATAATCCTACTAACTAATATTATAAATGTGGAAGTATTTCAGTTTGTTTGGTTTTTGCTCTTTCACTCAAAAACTACTGAACGGATTTAGATGCAATTTGGTATGTAGACACTTCAAGTAGTAGACTAACACATGGGCTACTTTTTATCCCGATATTCCCACGGGGACGGGCAACACTCGGGTAAAACCGCGGGCGGCCGCTACATTTACAAAAATATGTGGGAAGTTATTAGTGGGTAAACATTAACTGTCATTGGAAAAGACCTCCATGTGTGATAATTTTTTGAAGGAGTTTAAAGCATGTCTAAAAAAACATAAAAAAAAACTGACTTCAAAAAGTAAAAAATAAAACTTTTGGAGTCGGTGCCAGCCAAGGTATTCTACATTGCACTTTTATTAACTATATATTTTTTTGGCCTTAGCTAGCCACCACCGACTCCAAAAGTTTTATTTTTTACTTTTTGAAGTCTGTTTTTTTTATAAAATGTTTTTATTTCAGATTTTTTAGTTACTTACACTAAAAACCAGCCCATACACAACAATGATGTCATCTAGGTAAACGACTACTTGCCAAAAGGTGATTGATATTTTTCAGGATTATGAAAAAACTACTAGCCAGATCTTCGTAAAAATTATATGGGACCACACATAAACCATTTTCTTTCAGATAAAAAAAGAATTATAAAAATCTGTTAACAATTGGCGAAGTTATGGTAAAACATACATAAAAAAAAAAACCGTCGACTTGAGAACCTCCTCCTTTTTTTGAAGTCGGTTAATAAAGCTAAATGTTGAAATGGTGAAAACTAAGAGTAGGTATAGGTACTTGGTTTTTTATTCGGTTAATTTATGGGTGTGTTAGGTAGTATATATGTAACTTTCAGAATATAAAAACATCAAATATCCGCCGTCATTCTTCAACTTCTTTCAGAATATAAGGGATGAGGGATTAATTAGAGATGGCCCATCAAATAATTACAACATTCATTTACGCATGCCAATTAATTAATTCTGAAAAGTTGTAATAAAAGTGATCAAACACAATAATAAATGTACCTATTCATAACTTTTAAATTTTGCATTTTACAATGCTATTTTTATATGATAAATATTAAACAAGAAAATATACTAGAAAATTATTGGGCCTGATTTTCTAGTATATTTTCTTGTTTAATATTTATCACATACTTACAATTATGCTACAGAGAGTCTCTGTAGCATAATTGGTTAGTGCATTGGGTCGGATTCCCAAGGATGCGGGTTCGAATCCTGTCAGGGCGACATGAGACAAGTTGATTTTTCTACTATATTTTCTTGTTTAAAATTTATCAATGAATGTGTTGTTTTTAAATTTTCATTGCTCATTAATTATGACGTAGTGACTCGTAACCGCACTCGAAGTCAGTTATCATTTCTTTAATTTGTTCGATACAATATGATATCTATATCTATACTAATATTATAAAAAGGAAAGATTTGATTGTTTGTTTGTTTGTTTGCAACGAATAAACTCAAAAACTACTGAACGATTTGGATGAAATTTGGTACACAGATAGTAGATAGCCGGATTATGAACATACAATACTTTTTATCCCTATATTCCCACGGGAACGGAACTCACGCGGTCGAAACGGTGCGCAGCCGCTAGTTATTTCTAAAATTAAAACATTTGTCGACGAAAAGCAAATTAAAACATTTGGAAAAAAAAAATTATGACATAAATCAAAAAAATATTTAACGAAAAGTACCAAGGCAGCATAATCAACCAGGAGTTATTTATTATACTTGAAGAATCAGAAATTCTCTAAACATCCAAAATAACTCCTGCTTAGTTATGCGACCCTGGTACCTTCAGCTTTTTTGAATGTAGAATGCTTGTTTCGAACAAAAGAGAAGAGCCAAACACTAATCATTTTCTGAGCATATGTAATTAAATTTTTTAGTTGCATAATAACAAAGATGGAGGGTTATATAAACGCGCCTAAAAATTGTAATGGTCGGTTTCTACATTGAGAATTCCACGTTACAGTCTCAAACTCAACTGAAAGCAATGATAATAATAGGTGTACTTGAAGTATCTCATACGAGTTCGCATTATGAAATATTGGGAAGACCCTATATGGGGTCGACTCAATTTGCTATCTCTTTCATTTCCTTGCTTTTGCGCGTCTTTTGTCCTACTTGTCGGATGTCAATGTGTGCAGACTGCGTCACAGATTTCAACGCAAATTATTATGAAGGTAACGTATCTGCAAGTGGTAGAGTGGGGGGAAACAACACTTGTCGGTGTGTACTTCTCTCCCAACAGGAGCACCAACCAATGAGTACGAGCGCTGGATCAACGTTCTGAGCGGTGTGGTCCGGCGCTTGGCGCCAAGACATGTGACTTCAATGCTCATCATCAGGCTTGGGGTTCACCTAACACAAAGCGAAGGGGGGAACTCGTCATGAGCTGGGCTACGGCATCTGGGGTGGTCCTCCTCAACAGGGGAAAACGTTTATGTACGTGCGCGGAAACGTGGGCTCTATTGTTGATCTCATCTTCGCCACGCCGGCGCTAGCCACACGAGTGGAGGATTGGCGAGTCATGGTCGCAGCAGAGAGCCTATCCGACCATAGGTACATCCGGTTTGGGGTCTCTCACGCTGCGGGGTTGGTTACTCGGAGTGGTGGCGCGGATACGCTCTCGGTGTTCCCACGGTGGGCGCTGGGAAAATTTGACAAGGAACTCGCTGAGGAAGAGTCTCTGATGCAGGCGTGGCAACTCGACGGAGTTGGGCTCAGCGGTGACAATTTGGAGGAAAAAGTAGCATCCTTAATGGCCTCCGTCAAAGCGGTTTGTGGCGCGTCGATACCCCGCGTGCGGAGTCTGCCCACCAGGAACCAAGTGTACTGGTGGACAGAAGAAATAGCGGTGTTAAGGGACGCCTGTCAAGGGCATAGGCGAGCGCTACAACGGTGCCGAAGGCGCAGAGTGCCGCAATCGGGGGACGACCCTGCTATACTCCGAGAAGTTTATAAAGCAGCGAAATTTGCCCTCCAGGAGGCGATATGTAGATCGAAAGAGAGCTCCTGTAAGGATTTTTTAGAGGACCTCGATAGAGATCCGTGGGGGGCCCATATAAAATGGTGAGAAGTAAGATGAAACATCAGGCTCCCGTCACGGAGACTATGGACCCCACTTTGCTGTCTCGGGTTGTGGCAGAGTTGTTTCCGGAGGCGATTCCGGTTGTTCCTCAATTGGCGCCATTCAGAGGGACAGGTTTGCCAGCAGTCAATGACGGGAAGAATTGCATGCGGGGACCGATCGCCTGAGAGGAAAAAAGAAGGCTCCCGGGCCTGATGGCATCCCGGGTAGAGTTCTGCCTATCGTCGTTCAGCATCTTGGGGAGCACTTTCTGGAAGTCTTCAATAACTGCCTGGAATCGGGGGTGTTCCCCAAAGTGTGGAAGAGGGGTCGCCTCTGTCTACTTAGGAAAGAGGGAAGACCCGCTGATTCCCCAGGGGCCTACCGGGCGGTTGTACTGCTGGACGAGCCCGGCAAAATGCTAGAACGTATTCTGGCTGAGCGTGTCGTCCAGCATCTCGATAATGTGGGTCCCAACTTATCTGGGAACCAGTACACTATATGCAGTGATGGCCCTTAAAGATCTTACGCTAAGGGCGATGGGCAGAGGGGAGCAAGTGGTGGCGGTGTCATTAGATATCATCATCTGCTATGCAGATGACACTCTAATCACTGCGAGGGGATCAGACTACTGGGAGGCTCGATGTCTGGCTGGCGTGGGAACCCAGCTAGTCATGGAAAGAATAAGGCTTTTAGGCCTAGAGGTGGCGGTACAGAAAACGGAGGTCATGATATTTCACGGACCCCGTAGGAGACCGCCGGCCGGTGCAAACATCCAGGTGGATGATGTTCTGATCCCCTTGAAGCCTCACATGAGGTATCTCGGCCTTTTGCTTAATGGACGATGGCATTTCACTGAGCACTTTCGCCAGTTAGCCCCCAGGCTAGAAAAGACCGCAGCAGCCCTCGGTAGACTCCTGCCGAATATCGGTGGCCCTAGTGCCAGCTGCCGAAGACTATTTGCAGGGGTCATCCGCAGCCCCCATGGGAGCTCGAGGCTCAGGTCCTCAAAAGGGTATACCTGGAACGGAGGGAGGCTGGAAGGCTTGGTCATCGTCTGACCCTCGAGGAGGTAACAGACATTAGAGAAAGGGCCGAGGATGTTTTGATGGCTCAACTGGAGACTCCGCAGGCGGGCGCAAGAACGGTGGAGGCAGTGCGCCCGCTGCTGCGGGAGTGGAGGGAGCGGGTGCATGGGGCGCTAACATTCCGCTTGGTGCAGGTCCTTACCAACCACGGGTGCTTTGGTAAGTTCCTGCACCGCATCCAGGAGGAGTCTACGAAGTGCCACGAGTGCGACGCGGAGCTGGACACCGTGCAGCACACACTTGAGGTGTGTCCTGCCTGGTCAGCCCAGCGTCGGGAACTCGTGGCCGCGGTGGGAGGAGATCTCTCCCTGCCCAGCGTTGTCAGCAAGATGCTGGGCAGTGAGAGATCATGGCAGGCGGCAGTCTCTTTCTGTGAGGACGTGATCCTCCAGACGGAGACAGCCGAGAGAGCCCGCGATGAGGACGCTCGGGCGGCCCGACTCCGCCGCAGACGGTTGAGAGAAAGGAGGCGACAGTATGATCGCCTCATTCCCCTATAGTGGAGCCAGCCGGCATTGTCGGCATTGCACGGTTCCGACAACTGGGGAGATGACCATACTTGCTCAGGTCTTAAGGGCGACTGTCACCACACCCCCCTTGACCTAATGACAGTACGAGAGCAAGTAGTGAAAAAAAAAGCATCATTGCCTAAAAGCATTAATATCGTACATGCATAATTGAGGTTTGAGACGTTCCCAACTCATAAACGAACCATACATAAAAAATAACCAAGTAAAATACTTCACGTGTTAAGATATCGTAATAAATGTGAATGCTCTGATTTCCTTCGACCCCGTTATTAATCATGCCAAACATTAGCCGCGGCAGCGATCCAACAAATTCATACGCACTATTCCATTAGCTGACCGTGAGCGCTCACCCGGGGAGGCATATTAATACCCGCCGCGCGCGTTAGCATTAGGTCAAAATTTTGTTAAAAAAAGAATAATATTGACAAAACCTCCTTTTTTGGTCTCATTCGATTCAAGACACTCTCAGGAGCAATTTGGTTCATACAAACTTTTTCTTTAAGTACAATTGGGGAACTTTTACAACCACCGGTAGTTTTTTTTAAACGTTTTCTCGGAAAGTACTATGGTTAAAGAAATTATTTATTATTCAAATGAAATACCTATTAATAGTATAAGTTGTTGGTTAATTCGTCCAAGGTTGTTTTGTGATACAAATGTTTTCTATATATCTATTTTACATAATACTAATATTATAAGCGGAAGAGTTTGAACGCGCTAATCTCAGGAACTACTGGACCGATTTAGAAAATTCTTACACCATTAGAAAGCTGCATTTCTCCGGAGTGACATAGGCTATATTGTATCCCGATATTCCCACGGGAACGGGCACCACGCGGGTAAATCCGCGAGGATTTGCAAGTTTTTAAATAAAACTCCCTAAAAAACTATTGTTCAACCGAGAAGTTCCCCGACTGTACCTACATGATTTGATGAGATAAATGCAATTAACGATTTCGTCATTTTTTTAATTTGCAAGTTTATTGACTTATGTAGTTTACAAAATAAGTGTATGGAGCCTAAATTGTTCCTTCAGTTGCCCTTAATAAAACTGCGTATTAGTAGTATTTTTTTTTAACCGACTTCAAAAAAAGGAGGAGGTTCTCAAGTCGACTGTATTTTTATTTTTTTTTATGTATGTTCCACCATAACTTCGCCAGTTGTTAACAGATTTTTATAATTCTTTTTTTATCTGGAAGAAAATGGTTTATGTGTGGTCCCATATAATTTTTACAAAGATCTGGCTAGTAGTTTTTACATAATCCTGAAAAATATCAATCACCTTTTGGCAAGTAGTCGTATACCTAGATGACATCATTGTTGTGTATGGGCTGATTTTTAGTGTAAGTAACGGCACATAATGTAACAAAAAAATCTATCGCTAGTTAGCTAAGGCCAAAAAATATATAGTTAATAGAAGTGCAATGTAGAATGCTTTGACTGGCACCGACTCCAAATGTTTTATTTTTTACTTTTTGAAGTCGGTTTGATTTTTTTTAATAAATGTTTTTATTAAAGCTAACGCGTCGGGTATTTATTTACGAACATGCGACCGTGCGCGCTCACCCTTAGCAGGGATGAATCAATATTTTGTCCCGCCGCTCCCGTTACCACGCGCTGCGTTGCGTGGGGCCATATCCTAGGGGATCTCTAAATCGATTATTTTGCTATTAAAATTGCGGTAGGTCAGTCCAGTTTTATGTTAATGAGTTCGGTTTTACTCGACATTATATAATGTATATTTATTATTACTACTTTTGATGAGCCTATAACTAACTTTGCACGTAATCTTCCCTATGCTAAAATATTTGTTTCAATTTCGATCGGTACTTCGACAGACGTTCAAATGAAGAAACAGACGCTTCTTCGTTATAATGTCAGTATAGAAAGTGTTAGAGCATACAAAGCAGCGTATTAAAATTCATTTTAATAAGATTTGAATCTTTTTTTTTTAAAGTGCCGTACACTAACTGTTGGTTCTTGAGTGAGTGTTTTATAGATACAAACAAATTATCAAAGCATAGACTTTACTTTTTTTTTAAATAAAAACAAACACCATACTTACATTAAAATATTTTCTTACAAAAAATAATAGGGTATCTGAACAAAATTGATATTGCTATAAAAAGTAATGACACAGACAGAAGCCAAAACTTACTTATACATTAATATGAAAATGTTCGATTCTTGATTTCCTCAATTGGGGCGGCCCTGCCCGCGGCAGCTAGGGTTGTCGCGTGACTAATGCGATTTTATCCGACGTCCATTGTTACGGCTAATTCTACAAACAAGCGTGAGCCAACGCAGTTATGGGAATACTGTCTTTATCGGTTCATGTCGTTCAAAATATTTCCGGATTTTATTAATTCTAATTTTGTAATAGTTTGTTACTACTATGGGGTAGGTGTGAATGGACGAAACTAATGTTGGTTCAATTTGTTTCACAAGCTATTCAATCGTGAGAAGCTTTATTTTATCTAACATGTTTAAAAAATGAAAATAAAAATTCTTTTAGAGAACTTACCCCGATCGTAAAACCTCTTCCAGTAATTTTGAGACCTTACTAAAATACTTGGATCTGGAGTACATAATATATAATTTCGATACGACACGATAACTTTTGTCTAATTACAATTTAGACAAAAGTAATCATAACAGTATCGAAATATGTCTAGTTTATCTGAAACAGATGTAGCTGACTTTTTCGGTCTTAATGCAAGTGCGTTCTTAATTCTTTTATTACATTGCACAGCACACAGTAAACATTTTTTTTTCTGTATTACTTGTTACCGTACTGAGAAAATACTAGTGTCGGCTTAGAATAGCACTACCCCCTCTCATCCCATGGGTGTCGTAAAAGGCGACTAAGGGACTCGGCCTTCAGGAGACGGGCAGCAGCGTCTCCCACAAACTTGGCCATACTGCGATCGCCAACCCGCCTGCCAAGCATAGCGATTATGGCGAACCCACTTTTGGGGGAGGCCAATGTGGCTGAGTCAAGACGTACTAAGAAAATCTATATAGAAAAATTTCTGTGTCACCAACCCTAACACCGGCGCCTTGATAATTCACGCGTGACGGCGCCCGCCGCGCCTCCCGCAAGGGTTGTCGCCGTTCGACTTCATTATAAACGCGATCGGCCCTGACGTCGTTATCGCCTCGTAAGATATGCCATTCTATCGGCAAGATGCCATTCTCCCCTCCCTTGGCGAGATGCAAATGAGGAACATGGGCAAATTTGTCATTTAAAGTTTTTGAATATTTTTCGAAAACTAGGTTGTGCTTGCGGTTTTGTTTGGGTGGTATTCAGTTATATTTTGTAAAGAAAAAAAAATTTAGAATGTTTTGAAAATATTGGAAAAGTATTTGAGTATTTATAATGTCCCGGGGGAACTGTTTATCAAAATAAAAAGTACATGTTATTCTATTATGATCAAGTTTGTATTTTGTAATGGGAAACATAATGTTTTTTTACATACTTACATAAACAAATAAATTTCTTTCTTCCTTTCTACAATTTTTATGTTATCACTAGGATTATAATAATTAGGTATAATAACGCCCTCTTTGCAATTCAACTAATAAGAAATAAAAACAATAGAGTTATTCACTATTAATATTAAACAAATTATATATTAAATAAACAAAAGGCTTAACATTATTTAAAGCTTTATATTTGTAGAGTTGACAGTTCGTCTACCTTAAAAGTGGTAGCATTACAAAAACCGTCCTTATTCCTTAGGCAAAAAGGTCGTGATTAAAGTCACCATGTGAAATCTGATGAAGCGTTGACTGTACATAAGAGGGGTGAGAGTCAATAGGGGTGAAATTGATAATGCCTGAATAGGTAATAAAAGAACTGACGACCTTCCATTAGGGCAAGTGTCAAAAGAATTTCTGATTTAAATCGTGCCAGCACTTAAAAAATACACATAATAAGTATAATTAAGAATGTACAGTCGGAAAACTTCCCGGTTGACCAGTAGAGTTTGTTTAGGGCGCTTTATTTAAAAATTTAAGTATAGATATATAGAAAACGTTATATCAACTATAGTCCGCGCCAAACTTTATTGCGAGTCCGAAGTAAGCTGCGAGTGCTTACTTGCGCAGCATTACGTCCCGCTGCTTCCCGCTGATACTCAAAATTCGCTACTGCCATGCGTCTTGCGACCAACTTCGGACTCGCAATAAAGTTTGGCGCGGCCTGTAATTAATAGCATAATAATATTAAAAGGTATTTCATTTGAATACAACAACCGCCTCTGTGGTCTAGTGGCAACAATCACCGGTATCAGACCCAGGGGTCCCGATTTCGATTCCCAGCGGGGGTACATATTGTATTCGGTTTGGTTGGTGGTAGGACTTGTTGTAAGTCCGTCTGGCTAGCTACCAACATCTTATCTAACTTGACGCCATAACAACAATGTTTTCAGCATTATTGTGTTCCGGCAGTTAGAGATAAGTAAGCCAGTTCCTCAGTGATGAGGATTCCGGGAGAGGCTCGCTTCCATCTTCGACCTTATCAATACTTAACATCAGGTATGATGAAGGCCAAGAGTCTCCTCGTTGTTCATAAAAAAAAATACTAGATTATTTATTTAACTTAAGTAGGTACTTTCCGTGAAAACATTTCCTAAAAAAACTACTGGTCAACCGGGAAGTTCCCCGATTGTACACCCGTTGAAATAAAAAAAACGAATTGAATAGTGCTATTTATATCCACATTTGGTGTTTTTATGTTTGTTTCGATTTCTCGACGTTTCTGGATACCTTTCTAGAGGCGAGGTCATGGGTTGAATAACAACAAGTACGCGACAAAGCATTTTTAAAAGTTGTTCATCTGATTCAGTGAACAGAATTCGCCAAAATTTAAGACGTGCTTTTAAATGCCTATTTTATACTTACGTTTATCCCGGTCCCCGCATTTTAACTAAGTTTTTTTCTAAATCTGATAATCGCTCGAAATAACATTAGGTACGAGTCCATCATCAGCCACTGCTGGACTTAGGCCTCTCCTAGCTCACGCCTATAGTGGCGTTCATAGGAGGCTATTAGCCTACTGCTACCACGCTGGCCATGCGGGTTGGTAGAGGGTTTGTTTCAAGTGTTCCTTCTCTCGCACAGGTGTTCAATGCTTCGAGCCTCTTAGTCGACTCTTACGACATCCCAGGCATGTAAGGGAGTGGTTACACTTGTATTCTTAGGCCGTCACACACGGCACATTAGGTACGAGTATATCCCGTGAATGGATTCACATTAAACATTAGCAGATATAGTATATAAACTCTATCTTCCTTTTAGCGAATAAAAGTGACAGCATCAGATTTTCTCCTAGGTGTAACTTAGTCCACGTAAATTAATAAGGCTGTACGAGATTTTTGTTTTATGTATACTAACATTATAAAGATGAAAGATTTGATTGTTTGTTTGCATTGAATAGGCTCCGAAACTACTATACTGTTAGCGTTCTCAAAATTCACAAACTATAATTTAGTTTAAAATATTATTGTAAAATGTGAAATTGATAAAATTAATATTTTATAAACGGCTCAAATCAGTACTTGGATCGTCAATTAATAGGCACTGTGTAGCCGGCCAAGTCCGTGACCTTGTCACACAAAAAAAAAAAGATGAGAGACGTCAGATGTCACCCACGAAAAAGCGAAGAATGGTCATTAATTGTATTGTATTCAGTAAAAGTAATAATATACCAATAATTAAGCGTCATGATTATCATTTCTGGATCCCTGTGTGTGGAGTGTAGTTAAAAATACCGATTTGGATGAAATTTGGTACATAGATAGTGTTTCAACTTAAACTACGCTAAAAACACACGAACGCAAATTCCGGTAACCCCGACCTTTCCGGTTCTCCCCGGTTCTACCGGTTTTCCTACGGATTTGCGTCCGTATGTAGCACTCTGCTACCAGCCGAGATCACGGTCTCGACAACCGTCCGGATGAATGAAATTCGATACAATTGTTGGAACCTTAATAAGAAAAAGTATCACTTACAGTTTATACTACTGGGACACGCTCCACGCGTGTGCAATTAGGGAAGCACGCCGCCACGCGGATCCTTCCCGTGGTCGTGTTGTCGTGACAAGTTGCACTCGAACCAGGGCCTAAACTCAACCTACCCCGGTGGCCACCACAACCCCATAAAAAAAAATGAGTACCGCACGACCGGTCACTATCTTGGACCGCCAAGAGTGCCCGATCACCTTCACTCCAAGGTCATCCAATTTGGTAGGAGAATTGGTCCGCCAATTCTCTTTAGCACCGAAATGTTCAATGTTCCCAAACACTTAGCGGATAATCACTCGCGAAATAGAATAATTGCTATAAAACGAGTCGGAATAACAATCGTCCGTTATCTCACCGTTGCAAACAAATCAACTCATGTACACCGTACAATACAAACAAAACCTAAACCACGGACCGCCGAATAACAATATTTTTCCTTTCACGCGAAAATATCAGACACTTTCACCGAAATTAAAGCAAACAATTAACAATTCGTTGTTGCACACACATCGCCATGACAGAAAGTGCTCATCCGGAAAAAAAGATTAGACAGAATGAAGTTATTCACGACAACTTCACATCGAACGTTGCTAAGCGGCGGCGCGCGGCGCCCACCGGCTCAACTTGCACACACGGCCGTTTTATCGTAAACATCCCCCCGTCCCGGTCTGAGAAGCAGACCGCTAGTTTACTCTACGGGGAGGCGAGACAGAGATGCCACGGCCCTCCGCAAAACCGAACCCTCTACCAACACCTCAGCCACACGCGGAGTTCCATCTTCACCAAAAATCAAACGTAATATGCGACCTCGTCGCCAAAGCAATGATGGCAGATTTGCCTCCTTTAACAAAACCAAATCTCCCTCCTTGGGAGGCTCAGTCCTGTCTGTCCACTTCACTCGTTGTTGCAGCAGATGCAAGTATTCCAAAGACCAACGATTCCAAAAAATTTGGGCCATCTGCTGCAACATTTGGAATCGCGACAAGCGGTTGACGCGTTCATCCCTCCACGGATATTCGGGTAGGGCATTCAAGGGCCCTCCCACCAAAAAATGACCAGGAGTAAGGACTTCCAAGTCATTTGGATCCTGCGAAAGTGGACAGAGAGGCCGAGAGTTGAGGACGGCCTCAACTTTACAAAACACCGTAGCGAGCTCCTCAAAGGTAAGAGCCGTTTCTCCAATAGTGCGGCGGAGGTGGGTTTTAGCTGACTTCACAGCAGCTTCGAAAATCCCTCCCCAATGAGGACAATTTGGGGGACTGAAACGCCAAGTTATCCCCCTTTGGGCAGCAATTTGACTTAAACTATTACAATTGCTTTCCAAAAAATCATAAACATCCTTGATATAATTTACAGTGCCTTTATAATTTGAGCCGTTGTCGGAGCGAATAAGTGAGGGTAGACCTCTACGCGACGCAAAACGATCCAACGCAGCGACGAAGGCTTCTGTGGTCAAAGCTGAGACGACCTCCAAGTGAACAGCTTTAGTGGCCAAACAAACAAACACGCACAAATACCCTTTCACAATCCTGGCATTGCGAAGAGTGGTCGTCTTAATCGAGAAAGGTCCCGCGAAATCCGTCGCGGTTCCGTCAAATGGCCTTGACCTCGAAGGTCGGATTCTATCGGCCGGCAAATCTCCCATTTGCGGTTGCATAGTTGCTGCCTTAACCCGATAGCAGGAGATGCATCGAAACAAAACACCTCGGACTGCTCTCCGAGCAGACAAAATCCAAAATTCCCGTTGCAGAATAGCCAGCAACGCGCTGCACCCTGCATGAGCGTTGCGGATGTGTCGGTCCGACACCAAAAGTTGCACCAAGGGTCCGCCCTTGGGCAACAACAAAGGATGGCGGCTCTCAAACGGAAGGTCCGCCTTCCGGAGCCGGCCTCCAACCCGAAGAAGCCCATCTGAGTCGACAAACGGGTTCAAACGAGCGACCGCGCCTTTCAATTTAGCGCGTCCTTCGCGCAAGATACGAAGCTCAGATTCGAAGCGTTCGGTCTGCACGACACGAACCCAGTGCAGCAATGCGCTCCGGCGCTCCTCTGCACTCGCGACAGGTTCCAAACATTTTGCCTGGGGGTTTCGGCAGTTGTGGATGAAGCGTTTGATCCAGCTGGTGACGCCTAGCAGCTTCTCCAAACTACTGTAGCGAGCCAGTAGCCAATCCGGTTCTGCAGTCGTTCCAGCGACTGCGGTATGCACACGCAACCCAGGCAAAATCTGGGTTGGTCCGTCCATTGGACAAACAGGCCAAGAGGTTTCTGGTCCTACCAGCCATTCTGGGCCCCACCAGAGTGGGTGTGCCACCAACTCTGGAGCCGTGCACCCTCGGGAAGCACAATCCGCTGGGTTAAGCTCTCCCGGTACGTGCCTCCATATGATGTCAACTCCAATATTTTGTATTTGGGAAACCCGATTTCCCACAAATACTTCCAAGTTATGTGGAGCCGCGCGCAACCATGCCAGCGCGACCTGACTATCCGACCAGGCGAAGATGTCCTGTATCTCGACCGTGGTAGCCAACTCTTGCGCGACGTGACTCAACAATCTAGCGAGGAGATGAGCCCCACTCAATTCGAGCTTTGGGATAGTGAGTCTAGTCCTAATCGGAGCGACCTTGCTCTTAGCCAACAAAAGCGAGACATTGACCTGACCATCAGCGTCAACTGTCCGCATGTAAACAGACGCGGCGTAGCCTCGCTCGGACGCGTCACAAAAGCCGTGAAGGCTGGCCTGATATTTCCCAGGCGGCAATATTCGACGAGGCAAGGCAATCCGATTGATTTCCTCAATCGATGAGATCAACCCGAGCCAATCATCCAAGGTAGGCCCGATCAGCGGCTCGTCCCACGAGACGCCCAAGGTCCATAGTCGCTGGAGAAGACACTTCGCAGCGAATATTACTGGGCTTATCCAGCCGTTTGGGTCAAACATGCGGGCTATCATGGACAGCACCGTCCTTTTGGTCCAGGCTTTTGGTACCTCCAAATCCACCTGGAACGTAAAAATGTCCGTTAGCGGCTGGTACTGCATGCCCAGCACCGCTATCCTGTTAGGATCATCCACATCTTCAAACAAGTGAGGGTTCTGTTGGTGATCCTCCGGGATCCCTTCTAGAACTCGAGGCTCATTGGACAACCATTTACGCAACTCATAGCCCCCTGCTTTGAGAATCTCAATCAATTCGTCCCGCAGTAAGAGGGCCTCCTCAATACTTTGGGCTCCGGTGCAAACGTCATCCACGTACAAATCACGTGACAATACGGAAGCCCCACGGGGAAAGCGGATCCGTTCCCGTTCAGCCAGTTCAAGCAATGACCTAATGGCGATATAAGGACTGGACTTCAATCCATACGTATTTGTGTTCAGTTCATACACCGTCACCGGATCCTCAGGGCTCTCACGCCAGAGTATTAACTGGAATCGCCTGTCCTCAGGATGTATAACCGTCTGGCGAAACATCATCCGGATGTCCGCTCCAAAAACCACCTGATGTCTTCGAAAGTTCAGGATAATGTCAATTATTCCTCTGTGCAGCTTAGGACCGGAATGTAAACACTGATTCAAAGAAGCCCCGTTCGAAGTGGGTGCCGACCCGTCGAAGACGGTCCTCAATTTGCCAGTGGAGGCCTTGACCACCGCGTGGTGGGGCAAGAAATAATGCTCAGTCGAGCTCCAATCGACTCGAGCCGGAGACATGTGACCCAAATCCTCATACTCGCGCATAAAATCAATATATTTCTCACGAAGCACGGGGTCACTCTGCATGCGCCGTTCCATGGACAGCAGCCGTTTCTCCGCAAGGGCCCTACTTTGCCCGAGACTAGGGCGCGAAGCGACAAAGGGCAGTCGAGTTACAAAGCGACCGGAGAACAACCTGTCCGTGTTCGCTTGGTAAAAGGCTTCGCACTCTGCGTGGTCCGGATCCATCCTTGAGACCATAGGTGGCTCCTCCACCTCCCAAAATCGTTGCATAGTTTTGGCTAGAGAGGCAGACGCGACAACCGGCGGCTCCTCCACGGCGTCGCCTTCAAACACAGGGCCCATCAGGGCATAACCAAAAATGGTGGATACCGCCACCAGTGAAGACGAACCCAGGGCCTTCTGGGCGCCTAACGAGATCCAACCTAATACGTCCGAGCCCAGAAGCATATCCACTGGACCAGGATGAAAGACAAGGGGATCGGCCAGCTCCAAACCCGATACCAAAGACATCGCACTCGGCGGTATGTCTGTAGAGGGCTGCCAACCCGCAATGGTGTCCATCACCAGAACTGATGTCGTGATCCTCAATGTGGGAGACTTCAGCGACGAAAAGGTGACAAGTGTCTGTCCTGTCAGACACTTCACCTGTATGCCACCAACTCCAAGAAGTGGGACAGGCGAATCCTCCACGGCTAAACCTAACTGAAGCGCCACCCGGGTGGTAACCAAACTTTTCTGAGCCCCTGAGTCTAACAGGGCTCTTACAACAACAAACTGCCCCTCTCTACCCCATACGCGGACCGCCGCGGTCGGGAGCAGAACCGTCCGTGGTTCTGTCCCACTGTGGGAGCAAACTAGTTATGGGCTCCCCGCTCTCGGGGAACCAGGGGGGCCCCAGCCCGGGTAATATGTCGGGCGAGCGCACATCCCCATGTGAGGGGGCGCATAACCCGCGGCCCGGCCGTACCGAGCGTACGGCGGGTGGTACTCCAACCGTGGGTACTCGTGGAGCGGCGGGGAAAACCGCTGGGGCTCCATCCGACTAGCGGCAGGAGCCGGTGCGGAGGGAGGTGTCCTACCTCTGGCCTCCGCCCTAGGGCCCCCGCCCATAGGGGGCCAATCCTGGGCCTGGCCAGCCACGTATTGGCCATGTGCGTGTGGCGCAGGGTCCCGGTCCGCTGGGACTCGTGCAGGCATCCGAACCCCCTCCCCGGGGGGGGTGCGACGATCGAAGCC
Organism: Chrysoteuchia culmella; assembly: GCA_910589605.1. NCBI lineage: Eukaryota > Metazoa > Arthropoda > Insecta > Lepidoptera > Crambidae > Chrysoteuchia > Chrysoteuchia culmella. The sequence goes on from OU342653.1 coordinate 20,364,921, forward strand.
TCGTCCTCCGTCCGACGGGGGTGGGCTTCGCACAGGAGCGCCCCCGCCCGTAGGGGGGCCCTGCCTCCTTGGCGGGGAGCCGGCCCCGCTTCGGTTCATACATAGCAGCTCGTGGTGCAGCCCACGGCATGAACTGCATGGCTTTGCTCGGGGGCAGTCACGTGCAAAGTGACTGTCCAGGCAGTAAAAGCAAAGCTCGTTCCGCTTCACCGTGCGGCGCCTTTCCGCTATTGGCAGGTTCCGCCAGCTCCTGCATTGCAGCAGGCCATGCCCCATCCGGCCACACTGCAGGCAGTCCGCGTCCCTCGCAGCGACTGCCATGTTGACCGCGAACCGAGCACTAGCTCCACGCTGTAACGGCGTCGGTCCCGGTTTGGGCTTACTCCTCCATGAAGGTGCCGAGGGGCTGCGTTCCATCGTCCCTGACGGCGCTGGTTCCGGCATGGAACTTTCCGCAGCCCTAGCCTCAAATTCTAAATACCTCACCAGATCGGTAAAGGTGGGTAGGGTGGTGCTGTCCCGTTCAGCATTTTCGCGCTCAAAACGCGCGCGCACTTCGTTGGGCAGCTTGCTCAGCACAATGTGCACCAGTAAGAAGGACCATTGGTCCACCGGTAGTCCTAGGGTGCGGAGCGCGTTACACGCCACTGTAACGGGCGTGAGCAGGAGTAGGCGCAGCTGTGCCCTATTTGCCACTTTAGGCAGGGCTAGCAACTGCGCGGCGTGCGCATCCGCCAACAAACGCAAATTTTGATATCGGGAGTTTAAGAGCTCCCACGCCGTATCATATTGCGCGTCCTCCACTCGGAGGTGCTGGATGAGCGACCGCGCTTCACCCTCAAGAGTGGAGAGGAGGTACGCCATCTTTTGGGCCTTCGATAGGTCCGGTCTGGAGTCCACCAATGACTCGAACATGTTTTTAAAAGCCACCCACTCTTCCATCCTGCCACTAAAGTGAGATAGCTGAAGAGTGGGGAGCCGACCAGTGACACCTGGTCCCTCCGTTCCGACGGAGGTGCGAGGGGCGGGACCGCCCGCCTGCCTCACTTTGATCCTGGCCGCTGCCTCCACGATGTCGTCGTGCAAGGTCATGATCTGCGCGTAATCGGCCTCAGCAGTTGCCAGGATGGGTGCTTCCGCGCCAGCTTCTATAAGCGCCACCATGGCCGATTCGACGTTCCCTAAACGCTGCTGGAGTCGATCAGCTCGATCCAATATGGCCGCGTCCCGGTCTGTGCGGGACAGTAGTCCTCCAGCGCCCACAAACCACCTGAGCTCGGTGCTGATTACCGCCCGCGCAGCCGTGACCTTCGCCATTGCGTTAAGCGATCCCGAACAAAATCAAAGGGGAACAATTAAATCAACCAAGAAACGACCGGCCGAACGACTCCGACAAAGGCACAAACGCAATTACAAACGGGCACAAATTCAAAATTCAAACAAACAAAATCAACCAATTTCCCAACTTATATGGAGCAGAATCACCCCACTTACTAATTATAAATCGGGACCTTCACGAAGTAACAATTTACAACTACAATTTGACCAAACAAATTAATCACGAAGTAACAATTTACAACTACAATTTGATCAAACAAATTAATCAAACAAATTTCCAATAAAATTTAAATTTATCAAATTTTAACAAACTAACAAACAAGCTAAGGTCCGAGATTAACTACGCTCTGCTACCAAAATGTTTCAACTTAAACTACGCTAAAAACACACGAACGCAAATTCCGGTAACCCCGACCTTTCCGGTTCTCCCCGGTTCTACCGGTTTTCCTACGGATTTGCGTCCGTATGTAGCACTCTGCTACCAGCCGAGATCACGGTCTCGACAACCGTCCGGATGAATGAAATTCGATACAATTGTTGGAACCTTAATAAGAAAAAGTATCACTTACAGTTTATACTACTGGGACACGCTCCACGCGTGTGCAATTAGGGAAGCACGCCGCCACGCGGATCCTTCCCGTGGTCGTGTTGTCGTGACAAGTTGCACTCGAACCAGGGCCTAAACTCAACCTACCCCGGTGGCCACCACAACCCCATAAAAAAAAATGAGTACCGCACGACCGGTCACTATCTTGGACCGCCAAGAGTGCCCGATCACCTTCACTCCAAGGTCATCCAATTTGGTAGGAGAATTGGTCCGCCAATTCTCTTTAGCACCGAAATGTTCAATGTTCCCAAACACTTAGCGGATAATCACTCGCGAAATAGAATAATTGCTATAAAACGAGTCGGAATAACAATCGTCCGTTATCTCACCGTTGCAAACAAATCAACTCATGTACACCGTACAATACAAACAAAACCTAAACCACGGACCGCCGAATAACAATATTTTTCCTTTCACGCGAAAATATCAGACACTTTCACCGAAATTAAAGCAAACAATTAACAATTCGTTGTTGCACACACATCGCCATGACAGAAAGTGCTCATCCGGAAAAAAAGATTAGACAGAATGAAGTTATTCACGACAACTTCACATCGAACGTTGCTAAGCGGCGGCGCGCGGCGCCCACCGGCTCAACTTGCACACACGGCCGTTTTATCGTAAACAGATAGTAGCTAGCCTGGCTATGAACATAGGATACTTTTTATCCCGATATTCCCACGGGAACGGGAACCACGCAGGTGAAACCGCGAGCGGCCGCTAGTTTTAAATAAAGAAGACATTTTGTACAGACAGCAGCACGTACGGCATTACACTTTGACCTTGAGAACGCCCTTACGTCGCTTGTAATAGAGGCGGTTTTGTTAGAAAACCGTACGTGCTGTTGACTGTACATTACCACAAATTATAATGAAGTTCAACACGCTTTTACATTACCTTTAAATACCAAAGTTATTTTAGAAAGCGCTCCATACACAGATTTTCTTAGAATCTTACTTGAGCACCTTAAAAATTACACAAAGGTCTATGTGAAGGATCATGTGTCGAATATTTACTTGAATTATGTTTAAAAATAACTAAGTATTAAGTATAATAGGAAAAACTTGACGAGGGTCAGCCTTAGTAGCCGGGCTACTGATGCCTAAGTAATTTACTAGTTTTTTAGCCTACTTACTTATTCTGGGTATGAAATAAGTAAGTAGCAAAATAAAGAGTATTTTTATGATTGATGATATTGAAAAACTAACTCGCCCACAAGTGAATTCTCAGGTGGGAATCGAACCCATGACCTTTGGAAGAGCATTGGACCGGATTTTCAAAGGTCATGGATTCGATTCCCATCTGATAATTCACTTGTGGCCGAGTTAATTTTTTCCAATATTTTTCTATTTAAAATTTATCATAAGTATAAAAATAGCATTGAAAAATGCAAAAATTCAAAAATCATAAATTTACTCTTTTATTTTGCTACTTACTTATTTCATACCCAGAATAAGTTTTTCTATTTAAAATTTATCATAAGTATAAAAGAGTAAACTCAGATGGATTGATAAGGTGATTCTTACTTAGTTGGCCAAAGTAGTATCTATTAGCAAATTTGTACCTTCATACGTAAAAGAGGCCTAAAATCATAAGTAACTAGGTTTTGCGATGGGTTATTGGATGATTCGCACGATTTTAACTCGCCCGAAATGTGCGAATCGACAATTTTGAAAAATATTATTTTTCTGTAGGTGATTCGCACGAAATTAGTTTAAAAGCGTGCGAATTGACACCCTCAATAATATGTAGTCAGTTGCCCCATATATTATTTTAGAGGTAAGCAAAAATAAAAAAAAAGACGGGTTGCACTCCGGGAGTGCCGGCAGAAGTGAAAACTTGATTATTAACGTTGAGCATGTTTGATATTTTGGAATGGTTAGGGAATAATTTTGCACCAATTGCTTTATCAGTATAAAAGTACTATCATTTATGTGGTAGAATACAATATTCATTTATTGCGCTATCGTACACAAACATGACAAACCATATTAAAGTGAACGTTAAGTTAGGTAATAAGATATAAGAAAACATTAGTTATTATAGAGAATCGAAAAATATATATTGACAATAAAACAAGAGACAAGTAAAAGACATTATCAACAGTCTGTCGCTAAGCAACCGAGACCATAGTCAACCTGTCACCTCAACATTCTCCATCCGTCCTACGCTTTTTCGATCAGGTCACGTGTCCTGACGCGAGTTTAAGATTTTATACCCATTACAGAAAAAGTGCTCAACGCCGCTAAAGAAGTTTTCACTTCAAAAAGTACAGTCGTGCACGTCTCGTAAATAATATGAAGAAATAATCAAAGTTTAGATAATATAAAATTTTACTTGAAATTAGGAAAGCCGTTAGTTACTACTTAAAACTTTAAATACCTCTGATTGACAGCCGGCAACAGAATAAGAGAGAGAGATAGCATACTTTTAAAAAAAATAAGAGAAAGCTGTATATAATTATTGTAATAGAAAAAAAAATACAATATTGGTACCTAGGTACGTTAAGATACCTACGAAGATGTTTATCTGTGTAACGTGAATGTGCTTTTCAAGTAATTTAGGTAACAATAATGTTACGTTATGGTTGTTAATGTAAGAAATAAAAGCACAATAAAAATCTTATTTTATTATGATTTATGTGATCGTATTACTTCCTACGAATCAGGGTGTTACGAATTTGTCATAAAATGGTATATTGGCCGCTAGGGTGCGTTTATGTCGCGGTGCGTACGGCTTTCCGTCTTTATTACGAGTTTATTACTTTCCCCTCCACGCATGGCGGCAAAAATAATGTGAATCGTAATAACTTACGAATTAATGAATTTCACGTTGTACCCTCTTTTCGTATGTACGAATTAGTCGTGTGGAAGTACGCTGTCATAAAAATACGAGCGCCTGAAAATTCTGTCCCGTCAGCAGCAACATGACGTTAAATTGCTATTTATAACGGTCAGGCGCCACGCGTGTTACGCTACACTGGAGTTAAAGAGTAATAACATGGAGTAAGATAATTATTTTCCTCGTAACAGGAGGATAAATTGTTTGAGACAATAGATTACTCGGGTGACTTCGTTGGGTAGAGTCGCAATGTGTTAAGAACCGTGGACAGACGGAGACGGTTCCATTTACTTTGTTCCTTTGTGCTACTTACTTTTGAGCGTGCCTGCGGCTAGTAATTCAGAATGTGGGTCTGCTGTCAGCTTCGGGTGGGAACAAAGCAATTGCATTCGGAGCTTCCTACATCGATTCTGTTGAGATTTAAAATTTCTACTCTAAAAAGAAATTTAGGTACTTAGTTTGCCTCTGTCCTCTAAACTTAGAGTCACTTTTTCGGATAGAAGGCTTTCTACTCCTAATGTCATTAATCAGGTATTGAAAAAGTTATTTAATGTAATGCGTTTCATAACAGTTATTTTACGTTTATGCTAGCTATCTATGTTGCCGGAACTATCGCAATAATGATAGTATAGACTTGCTACTGTGTTTCGGCGGTTTGTTTTATGTACGAATAAAAACTATTTATGTCTCTTTCACAAGCTAAAACACATGCATGAACGAAACAATACTAAAATCTCATATTTTAATAATTGCATCGGCCGATTTGCTAAATATAGCTTCCCTTGATATGTTTTCCTTGAATTTCCATTCCTTCCTCCTCAGTTAAAGAACCAAAGTTATCAAAACGATTCCGACGGATTGAGAACGTTTTCCTTTTTTTAAGTCGGTTAAAAATATTACCAAATTTGGCAAGATGTCTCTAAGCAACGTTCAATTTGAAAACTTTTAGCTAGTAACTTAGTAGCTTTTAGTTTGTCCTAGTAATAATTATAAATGCGAACGTTTGTGACAATGTTTGGATGTTTAGACGTTTGGATGTTTGTTACTCTTTCACGCAAAAACTACTGCACCGATTTGGATGAAATTTGGCACACAGATAGAAGAAAGCCTGCATTAAAACATAAGCTACTTTTTATCCCGATATTCCCACGGGAACGGAAACCTCGCGGGGGAAACCGCAGGCGGCCGCTAGTTATATATACGGGTATACCGACAACATTTTGGACAACAAAGCCTTGCCCAACGGCAACGTCCAAACAACGACGACGTAAAACAAGCCAAAACATGGCAAACTTGAGTTTCATTAACGCCTCGAGAGTTCCGTATTTACTGCTCATGATAAGAAAATATATTATTTCTAGAGGCCGGGCGCGGTTTCACCCGCGTGGTTCCCGTTTCCGTGGGAATTTTGGGATCATTTATAGCCTATGTTACTACTGGAGTCTAAGGATTCTCTATACCAAATTTCGTCAAAATCGGTCCAGTAGTTTTTGAGTTTATTCGTTACATACAAAAATACAAATCTTTCCTCTTTATAATATTAGTATAGATAATAAATAATGTTAACGCAGTTTGAAGCAGTAGCAATCTGTGTATAATATTATCACAGGGAAATATTTAGACTGTGATATTATGTTGGGGGAAAAAGTATTTTCGCATGTAGTATGTATGAACTTGTAATATCTCTTTGGCTATAATATTTGTATCTGGTTTTGGTATCATTAAAAGTTTAAATTTTTAAGAAGATAATTCCAAATTCAAATTAGGAAAATGTGTGATTTTCATTTGTTTTTCTTACTGTCAACGTGAGTGAATCTAATGAAATTCGATACATTTTAAAATTATACTACAAAATAGGTAAAAATGCAACGCAAGCCGCGAAAAATTTAAATGTAAATAAACTATATAAAAAAAAAAATGAATTTTCTTAAAAAATGCGAAGAAACTTTACCCCAGTCATTACAAAATATTTTGAATACTTAGTCTTACCTATAAAATTTGCCTAATCTCATCTGCACGTTACTTCTTGCTTTTTTGCTTACTGCCATTGTGGTTTAAAGTCTGTAATTTTCATACTTAATTAGGCTCAAATTAATTTGATTGCCAAATAGCAGTAATAGTTTTCAAGGGTAACCGGTGACATTGAGTTCACTCATATCGCATTAACGTAACGTTAGTATAGTTTGATGTACTGTACACAAAAAAAACAACGGGTTGCACTCCGAGAGTGCCGGCAGAAATGAAAACCGCTTAAAATAATAACAAATAATAAAAACTTTGAATTAATTAATTTAATTACAAATACAATAGTTATTTATGAATAATGAATCTACAATATAAACGCCATCTCTAATTCTCTCTCAAGGCACCAACTTAATGTCATCAAGTATCAAAAACTTTGTGGCAACTATATATAGATGGCGTTGTAATGAAATTAAAAACTGACCTGGCATCAATATGAAAGTTGGTAGTAATGAAAGATCTTTATATAATGGTTGTTATTAACTAATATACGTATATCTTTCAAGTGTGAGACTTCATGTAATTTGAAATAGGTCAACGGTAAATGGTCTTACGAATTTTCGATCAGGGTCACGTGTTTGACTTTAACATTTTTTACACATCCCAAAAATTTAAAACTCTGATGTGCACAACGCCGCTAAAGAAGTTTTCACTTCAAAAATATAACATTTCCATTAAATATCTATAAGTATATTAACTCCAGGGGGCTACAGCCATCTCTTAATGCATTGCAATGTTGGCCGTTCGGGAGTAATCAAATAAAAGATCTGACTGCGATTAATAAGACATTTATTATGGCTTGCGCCGCTTATATACTAGAGAGAGATGAGTGTGTGTAAGTAAATAGGTATTAGCAGGTACACACACTACAACATTATTGTTTCAATCTTACCATGCTACCTTGTACTACGAATCTTCTAAAGTAAGCTTTGTTTTTGACAGAAGTTTTGTGACGTCTTCGCTCAATCATCGCCTCCAAAGGTGTCAAAATGTGACAACGTTCATAAAAACAAAACGCAAACAAAACGTTCTTATGACATGATGGTTTATAATAGATGATGGCAGGCCCGCAGTATATTTTAGATTTCTATTAACGCGCCTTTTATCCATAGACCGTAGAAGAACCCTAAAAGACCACTGGCATTGAATCGATTTGGTCACGAACGCCCGTGGACGTCGTACCTCGGTCACGCGACATTCGCTCGGGTATTTTCGGGATTTCCACGAAAAAGCCCGAATAATTTCACGATAATGAGCGGGCGATGATTAATATATGGCGTCTATGGACGCGTAGATGGATTCAAAGAAATCGTAATTAATCGTCGCTTCAATAAATTATCGCCCACTAAAACGTTTTTAGGAATTCGCTGACGATAGCGGCAGTTATTAAAGTCTTGCTTAATGAGGGCTTTCCATTTTACTTGGCTATAAAAAACAAAGGTGCTACCTAGGTATTGTAGCCACAGCACAAAAAAAGTAAATAATTGACTGTTTCTGTTTGATTTTGAGACAAAAATTGCTGAACGCACTTTTACAAAACTTTACGTAACACTTGATTCACATTGACGTTATACTGACTGACATAATATAAAATCACAGTACGTTTCTTTAGTTCACGCAGGCGAGGTCACGGGTAATGATTCACATAATGATTAGACTAATCTCTGTCTCAATCCAATTTAATGAAAAGGTAAACAAAGACGCCATTATTCCGACCATAGACTATTTAGTGATGTGGTAAAAATTAGACATTTATAAATCTATAAATTAATTGATAGCTTTAATTCGATTAATTGAATAGTATTATGTTGGAGCTTCGCGTTAGCGTTAGTAAAGAGTTTTTAGTTTATACTTCTCAAGCCTCGGGAGATGGCGGTGTTTATCGCGATTATAGAGAAATAAAAGGCTTATATTGAACTGAGTAAAAATTACTCATTTTTTTTATTTCATATAAACACATCATCATCACATAACAAATTGACAAGTGACTTTAACATAATATATGTAAGGTCACTTACCATCAAACATTTATCATAAATATTAAAACAAAAAAAGAACCCGGTAATCATAGCAGTAAATAATTTTCAATAACTTAGGAACTAGACATCTAAAACGTAGTTTCTTTAAAATACACACCAACCAACTTAAAAGTATTTAAAAGAAGCGAATAAAATACTGCGACAGTAACTAACTAAATACAAGCCACGATAAATTAAAACTACCTAGTAAAAATTAAACATAAAATCAGATTCTGAGACAAGCAGTCAAGAGCAGACCCATCCCACTGGTGGCACCCATTCACGAGCATAAGGCATGAACCAGCCATGGCTTCGCTGATCACGGACTCGATTCTCACTCGTTAGAAATTATATTTATCCTACTTATCGAAAAATATATTTCAAATTTTAAGTAAAAAGTTGTAAAATAATTTTCTACATCATATTCATGAGATTACACATAAATATTCTTCGATTAACATTTAATTATAGTCGATAAAACGGAACGGTTTTTCCTATGTAGGCATACCTAGGTTACATAGAAATTGTGAAAACGTTGCTTTAAGTAAAATGATTCTACTTACGGTAAAGTAGCAATGACATCGTTTTTTGTGAATTTTTTTATCAATAAATACAGTGATATTTTATCTTCGATAACATAACTCGATTCATAATCGATATAATTGAACAAATAATTGAACTATCTGTTAGACATTTTACGTCAAGCACTATGCGACCATAGATTAGACAATATTTTTGCTTCGATAAATAACCTCACTTTTCTTCTTAAAATTTTCAACTAAATTTTAAAAATGTTTAACAAACTACGATCTTTGAAACAAATTAGTGAGATATAAGTTGAAACCTTCTAATTACTTATGAATGTGTTTTTAAATCCATTAAGTGGCCGAAAGTGTGAGAATTTTTAATGAAACAGGTTTGTTTACATTTTCATTAAATTGGATTGAGACAGAGTATAATTGAAAATGGAGCAGAATATGTATGAAATTACTTGTCAAGTAAGTTATTTCGAAAATCGAATTTTGTAAAACAGGCCGTAACATGAAAATAAGTTCGTGCTTTAAAGTTCGTGCTTCATAGTACAGGGTGTTTTTATGTTATGTGCCCAAAGTTAAAGGGCTTTTTTGTGTTTAGAAAAAATTTGGTGTTTATTTATAAAAAAAAATTAATCTAGCGTAGCGCCGCGATCTGCCGATATAGCCGAGCCGACCTTGGTACACGTTCAATAATTATTTTCAATAAATAGTATAATAAGTTTGTTTTCTTTGTTTTTCATTGCTTGGTAGATTTAATACCCAAATAAACGACGCTAACACTTGAGAAAATAATAACAAAACGTTAAAAAATAAATTTATTTTTGTTATTTTTTTCGAAATACTTTTTTTCCACACAAATGACAAAATTCACATAAGCAAAACTCGAATCGTCTCTGAAATTCTCAAAACATCATAATAAGAAGGAGATTATGTTGAGGACTAGACTTTGAATGTGGTATAACAATCTTGTTACGAGATTGTGATGTTTTGCGAAAATGATATTTTGAGAGATGTTTTGCGAAAATTATATTTTTAGAATATGATGATTTGCGATTATGATGTTTTGAGAACGCTTGTATTTAACTGTACATCATACATACCCTTTGTTCGCAAAATCATACTAACCTAACCTAACCACCAAAATAGCTAAATGCTCACCAAATTATAGTCAAATCGATACTTTGGTGAGCGAAGTAGTATATCTGGGTACTACATTATTACTTTTTGGAGCTCGATCAATGATAATCCTTTTGAGAATATCGTATTTTGAGAATATGATATTCAGAGAACTTTGGGCACAAATAAAAAAACCAAGGTATATATATGTTATGGACCAAGTGATAAATTGGGCAGTATACATAGTGCCCGGTCATTATGAAAAATGCGCAATATGAGAGGGCAATTTGATAATAATTATTTAATAATCAAATTGACCGGGCATTATACATATTGTCCATCACCTTTTGGGCAGAGTAATACAAACATATTTAATTACTATTTTTTTATTGTTATTGTCATTTAACTTAAAATAAACTAAATATTAAACTTAAATAATCAGACTCTTTATTTGGATTAATTACCAAGGACTTCTTCCTTAAAAATCCACTAGTTTTTGCATTTAAAACTTAAGGAAAGTCATATTAAAATATAACATAAAATGTAATTAAATTTAAAACAAAAATTTCACAACATAATATCTTTGTTTTATAGAAATGACTAAACTCATTATTTGGCATAATTAGCATCTTCTCTTAATAAAAATCAATTGAAAACAATAATTGTACAATAAGTAGCAAGAACAGGTTTGTTTATTAGAACAACTGCCACTGTGATGGCATTTTGAGGTACACAACTTTTTGGCTTTGCGACAACTACATTTATCAGACTTGCAACCACCTTTACAACCACATCTACTATAACCTTGCCCTCCGCATTTAGAAGACATTCTACAACACTCTCTCAGCGAAATCTCTGTCTCTGGAACATCTTCAGGCGAAATAAATCTTTCCTTGCAGTCAGTAAATTGGTTTCTTGAATATAGTTGATTTAAAACACCTTGTTTTGTTCCCAGTTTATAAAGGTTATTGGCTGTTAATTCAATAACTGTAGCAAGCATATTTCTTCCATCGCTACGAGCGCGATCAACATCGGGAACTCGGACTCTTATAGTGTCACCAATTGCAGCCATGGGATATTTAGCGCTTGATACATCCAACATTTTATTTGCTTGTTTCTGCAAATTTCTTAAAGCTGAATGGCGGTCTCTGATTGGTCAAAGCGTGTCACGCCATGCGTACTTCCCTCCCCGCCCTCGCACCGCGTTTAATATAGCTTTATTATTAAATTGCCCAATTGTCATGTAGCAATATAATAATGACCGTGCAATGTGATAAATAATGAAGTTAAGATAGTAATTAATCACTTAGCCCGATAAAGCTAGACATTATTCATAATGCTCGTGCATTATAAATAATGCCCGCATTAATCACCTGGTCCATAACATATATAAGTATAATATAAGACACTATTTATCGTTGCTCCACGTGTGACACGCTAATTCGCTTATTGTGTTAGCTACCAGTATAGTGTACAAATTGATGTAATTAGCTGCGACAGTAACTAACTATTCTTCGGTTCAGGCAACAAGCCAGTAATAAAGCGAGACACGGTTATGAGCGGGAAATAGCGAAATTGTGTATAATATGGAATATGGATTATCCTCGGGGAATTATATAATAATTGCATGTTGTTTTCATCCTCCCCAGGCAGGAGGATCTCGATGGCACAGTAGTTGGTGATTTTAGAAGTTAAGCAACTTTCGTATTGGTCGGTCAGGGGATGGGTGACCAAATTTATCGACCAAACTATCTGGATCTCCCCCGTGCTTCTGAAAGCACGTTAACGTTTATCTCGGGCGCGGGTTGCTCGGCTCATTTTGTAGTGGGTCATTGGCTTTCTCCTTACCCATCCATAAGGAGGAACTCAGCTCCAGCTGATGTTTTATTATTTTATTTAGTCAAAGCGAAATTTATATTCTTCTAGGGCCGGCGCCCATTGCCGGCACGGCACGGCGTGTCATGGCAAAGGATTTTATCACTAATCAAGTTATTTTGAATCTTATTTCAATGAGATTAGAATTCATGTCACTTTAATTCGATACCACGATGACGCGACGCGCCGCTGGATGCTCCTGCGCCTAACAGGCCCTTTCATTCCACGGGTTGGGTCACTTTGTGTCGAGGAATTATGATTGCTAAATTAGTTGAAATAAGGTTGAAATTTGTGCAGCGGTCATTTCGGTTAATGGGACGCAGTCCGGTTGGTGTGGTGCAAGGGAGGGAGAAGACGCATTATGGCATGCCACGGAACGCAGCGCCGCGGGATGCCACAGCACAACCTGCCGTGATATGCCGTGCCACGCCGTCATATTTGCCATTATTGTAACTATCTACTGGACTTGTTGTAAGTCCGCCTGGTTAGCTACCACCATCTTATCCAAGTCTGACGCCATAACAACAATGTTTTCAGCATTTTTGTGTTCCGGCTATTAGAGATGACATAGCCAATTCCTCAGTGGTTAAGGATTTCGGGAGAGGCTCGCTTCCATCTTCAGCCTTATTAATACTTAACATCAGGTACATGACGAAGGCTAGGCTTGGCTCGCCGTCATTCATAAAACAAAAAAAATATAGCAGCTACGTACGCTACGTTCTACGATCCGTAGCAGAGTAGTATCAATTAGGATTGTACGATGGACGTATTTCAGTAAATGCAATTATAAGATCTTCTTTTTTCAACGGATTGTTTCTATGGAAAAGCTGATTTATTTTGCCATTTCGTTCTTGGCACTATGGTGCAAGTTTTTTTTAAAATTATTATTAAGCACACAGGTATTTACAATTATCCTTTGCCCTGCAAAACTATTTACATAGTTTGACTGTGGGATCAGGAGTCTCGATATCATATAAATAACTTGTTTAGTATACAAGACAATGTGTATTTAACTTATTATGATATCAAAGTTTTCTTATCTTATTTAAAAAAAAAATGTTCTTAAAACATATTAAGGAACTTAGATGTGATTAACAATATTATTAGTAAAAAGTATGTGTATTTAACAATGTGTGTTTAACTTTAAATTTCTTTATAATGAAGTAAATGTTTACTTACATTATTTTTCAATAATATATTTTTGTTATTTTCAGATCTAACGTTTTGTAGGGTTCGTTCCTATTTGTGGAGATTTGTAAATAGCACTGATTCCAGCTACTGATTACAATACAATTTATTGATATTTGTCTGTAAACCTTCCAACAAATAAATAAAGAAAACAAATAAATTTTGATGGATAAAAATAGCCCCCCAAAAATATGTACGGTAATTAGAAAAATACGATGGCTTTCTTATGACGATGATTCAATGATCATCATTCAATGTCTACGTCTTTAAAAAAGAATTTGAACTATATACTCGTACCTACTTTAATATTCTACACAAAACAAATTTTGTTTAGGACCTTAATTAAAAGCTTCTTAACAACCTTGGCATTTAGGCTTCAGACTATAAACCGACATACCAGTCTCGACTTAATAAAGTGTCCTCCGAACGAGGCCGTCTCTCTGAATATTCTATTGGCCTACAGTGATGTCATCTGTGTCAGAAGATATAGGAAACTTTGCTTACTACTTATACAGAGTTATTGCCAATGTTCAAAAGACTAAGAGTGTTAGATATTTTTGGCAAGAAAATATGGTTATGACTTGTATGAAGAGTAAAAAAAAATATTGTGGTCAAATCGAAATTGGATTTATTTTATTCATAGGAAATCAAATGAGTATGCGATGCTTGCTGACTTGCTATTAGTAGCATCATTGAAAATGAAATAGGGGGTAGGTTCGCAGAATTGAAAAAAAAATACCTAAACTATTATTATTGTATAGTCATTGACAGTTGTAATGAAGTTTACATTCTATATTTTTTATAATAAGTTATTTTTGTGTTGTAATTGTTTTACCCGTAAAGTTACACTCAACGGGACATTTACAATTTAATGGCCCATCCCGTTATTTTCGTATAAACATTTTGCGACCCTATACATAAAAATGTCGAGATTTTTTGCAAATATCTGTATGCTAATGCTTAGATTACATTTTCGACTGTTCATCATAATCGCAAATCATCATATTCGCAAAACATCATATTCTAAAAATATAATTTTCGCAAAACATCTCTCAAAATATCATTTTCGCAAAACATCACAATCTCGTAAGTAATTGGAAAAAATTAACTCGGCCACAAGTGAATTCTCAGACGGGAATCGAACCCGCGACCTTTGGAAATCCGGTCCAATGCTCACTTGTGGCCGAGTAAATTTTTTCCAATATTTTTCTATTTAAAATTTACCATAAGTAACAAACTTTTTTTTCTAAGATCTTGGAGCGCTCACATTCCCGTATTTCCCGTTCAATTACCCGTTCTTCGATAGGCGCGAATTAAAACAACTAAGTTGTAACTTCCAGTTGGTTCAGTCAAAAAGGCACGGCGGGTCGCAGGTTGAGTATAACTGCTTTATAGCCATATCACATTGTATGGAATGTGATGAAGCATTCATGGAAATAAAACGACTTTTACAGCTTTAGGTGCACTATAAAGTGCATTATATAAGTGCACTTAAATCCGTAAAACGTTTTTATTTTAGTGATGAGTGCGCGAAAAATCTTAAAATGTGATTAAGAAACATTCATTCTTCTGCCTCTTTGGACAAATGCAGTGGTTTCGGTACTCATTAAAATTGCTAATTGGACAGTCGAACGCTAAACCTAAACATTAGCATACTAAGCTTTGCAGAAATATGTTGAAATTTTCATGTATGGAGTCGCAAAGTGAGCATGTTTGTATGAAAATAAAGGGGTGGGCCACTAGATTTGCCGGTAAATGTATATACGTCACGATAAGTGGTGTGTGAAAATTATTAATAATAACCGGCAATTATTAATACTTACCAAGTGATTTGGTCAATGTAATTAAAATTATGATATTTATCACTTTACAAAAGGTACCTCTAGGTTAGGTTTGGTTAGTCTAGAACTGTGACCAAAAACGCGCGAGTCGAGCGAGCGAAGCGAGCGTGCCGCAGCAGCGGCGGGCGAAGCGCCAGAGACGACTTTCTTTAAAAAATACTAAAATATTATACCAAGCTCTTCCTGCTTATCTGTTGACGATTGGTTATGTTAAAAGGCTGTAAACATCGATATTTTTGCTGACTTCATTATCAAAAGTAAGGTGCAATTATTAACAATGTGCAATAAAAAGAATTAATTAATCACTTTTACCTTTGATCATAGTAATTATTAATAATTGAACATTTACCGTAACACATATATTTTTAATAGACATCACCTAATTACTTCAACGGCATTATTATTACCTATTCGTTTCGTTATAAACATGTTTGTGCTTTAACTTCTATAGAATATTACGAACTCCATTATTCAACGTTAATGTCACATTCATGTCTTGTAGCGGCATCCCCTTAGCTATTGTGCTCAAAGAGTCGTTTAAACTGCATTAAACTTGTATCAATTGCCTACAGCTGTCATTTTGAGCTAGGATGCTAGACGAGGTGAGATGGCGAAACTTTACAGAACATAGTTTATTTCTGGATGAAAGGAGAATTTCCGAGGGTCAAACCTTTATTGAAGCCCGATGATTAAGTGAGGAAGGAATTGGGTTTTCACAAATGAATCTCTAACATCATTATCTGGCTACATGTGTGATGTGAATAAAGACGTTTTTTTTTCTGAAACGGTAGCAACGCTTAGTTATCATCATACTATGGGGCGTACCTTCCGGGAAATTCCTGGTTGACTAGTAGAGTTTTTTTAAGGAAACTCTATTTAAAAAAGTAAAAGATATATAGCTAACGTTTATAATAGAACACAGAATAAGATAATATATATATATATATATATATATATATATATATATATATATATATATATATATATATATATATATATATATAATATAAATAGCTCACAGAAAATAGAACATTAAAATGTATTTCATTTGAATAATAAATTATTTTTTTAGCCTTATACTTTCCAAGAAATCGTTTCCCAAAAAACTCTACCGATCAAACGGGAAGTACCCCGATTGTACCATGACCTTATGCGAATCTCTTTTGGTTATTTTCAGGTTGTATGTGAGACTCAAGGCGGACTTTCACCAACTGAAATTAAGTTCGTTTAGCGTTTAACATATTTAAAACATTGCTCTGTCACTTTTTCTTTTTTCTTCTTCTTTCGCAATTAATGGCGTGCTCGCGATAAAATTCGCGAATTTTGCCAATGTCTAGTAAATATATTTTGTAATATACAGTTGTACGGTAGATTGAGTTAAAATGGACCCTCGTAACACGTGTTATTACGAAAAGAAGACGGGTGAAACTCCTGTCACTTTTTACTTCAAACGAATGACTGAAATGGAATGTCATTTTAAAAATGTCTAACGCTAAATGTGTTTACTGGGAGGCAATTCTCGCGCTGAGATATGTCGAATTCTACATTTTACAAACCATAATTTTTTTATTAAAAATGTAAGTAATATCTTTACTACGGTCATAATACTTTAGTTTCAATGATCTTTGACAATCCTATAATGCTGAAGATTGTTTACTGTGAGCTTTAAATATAGATTTATGGCTCCAAAAATGTCGAATTCGAGATGTCGAAGGCGCGAGAATTGCCCCCCTGGCAGTTGGTTGTAGTCGCCCTTACTACCTGAAAATAACCTAAAAAGAGACGTTTAACAGGTCATGGTACGCCCAAAGGCTAAGGCTGAAGGTAAAAACGCTTTTCCCGGAATGCTCAACCACCGAGGAACTGACTATGTTGTATTTTACGACACATTACCTATATAATCTTTAACACAACTATGCTGAAAACATTGTTGTTGTGGCGATAGACTGTACAACAAATCCTACCACTAACCGAACCGAAGCCTCAAAATCCACAAAATTAAATTATACCTATAGAGGTATATATTAATTTTGTGAATTTTGAGGCTTAGTAGGCGAACAAAAATCCTTAATAGTTTCACCATGACGCTGTCTGTCAGTGTTTAATCTCGGGTATTGTATAAATTTTCCAAAAATTCGCGAATGCGAGGTTATTTTACGCTTTGTGTCGTATTCGCATTTATAAGCGTCAGTCAACTCTTGAACCAAATCCCAAAAGCAGCAAATTTTCACCCTAAAATCATTAAAACGATCCCCAATTTCTTGCTTATTTAGAAAAATATTTGGTCTGCAAGTAATATAAGTAAGTGAGTTTGGAAAAAATATATATTATGTAAATATGTCCGGGCCGATATGATAAATGACCGGCTGACCGGGGATGATTAATGATGCGGTCATTGGGCCCGGATTATCTACAGGCGTTTAATAACGTGGTCCGGGCTGAACACCTCAAGTACGACGTAAAAATTAAAATAATATAAGATAGGTACTTCACTGCTTCTGAGAGAGAGAGAGAACAATTCAAACAAGAAAACGAAAATGAAAAGAAACAAATAACATCAATAGTCAATTTAAGTCATGTGTTGCCATGACACTAGATGTGTCACAGCAACACTGGTACTCTGACAGGAGTAGTGATGCGTGGTTAACGTGGACACACTAATATTATTAAAAATTAAGAATAATAAAAAAATAAAATAAAATAGAGAGTTTTTAATATTATCCCCGGTTCTAGGCCACTCGCTGTATATATATAATTGTCTTTATATATATATATATATATATATATCTTTATTCTAAACCTAAAAGTTCACTTCGTTCACTGAGTTTGTCCAAGCTTCTGGTAGACGCAAAAAGTATCGTCATAAATAAGTAAACGTCTATGGTCCCAAAAAATTAAACGAGCGCCAATTTTCCTCGGCGCTGAAAATTTCGGCCGCTTCCCTGATACACGAATGTGTAGGGCTGTCTACATTTGAATGAAGGAGATGTTTTCTTGGCTATGGCACTGTAAACCAGTTCAAAATAATCTTAAAAGACTATAAAAATGTCTGAGAATATTGTTTTTTTTTTGTTTCTATTTAAAATTCTAAGTACAAAAATAAATTCAATCAAAGTAATTATTCGAAATAAGTAAAAATCATTGTAAATGCTTATGATATCATTGTTATACGTTTATTTTGGAATGGACACTGTCATAGCCGAAGCTCCATACAAACCTGAAACAACTCCTTTAAAATAAAACAACTTTTGCAATCAATAAAACAACAAGAATAAGGTATATTTATGTGATAAATATTAAACAAGAAAATATACTAGAAAAAAGCAACTAGTCTCATGTCGCCCTGACGGGAATATTTATCACATAAAAATAGCATTGTAAAATGCAAAATTAAAAGTTATAAGGTATATTTTTTATGTTAAACGTTTGTTTAAAGGATTGTGTAGCTGTAAATTTTTATACAGATAAGCGATAACGTTTCTACCCCCTTAAACATATACCAATTTTGATATTTTTTACATGTTGTTGACATATTGAATAAGTAGGGCTGAACGTTTTTTTATTTTAAGGAAATATTGCTTCTAACAAAAAATATTATCATCTCAATATCTATATTTTTAATTAAAAAACTACCTCGAGTGTTTGAATATATTTAACCACATTACTAAAAAAGAAAAGAGAAGAGAAATTGTCTCATTTCGGAAAGGTTCAGGGGGTGGAAACGTTATCGCCTAAAACAATGCTTCAGAAAGAAAATGTAGGCAATCGCCTCTAGGACTCGCGAAGCGTATCTTCACTACACAATCCTCATATAAGATTTTTTACCGGAAGTTGACCGTGTAAACAACCAAAAAATTTTCCTCGCTGTTGTGAGGTGATAAAATGTGTGTTGCGCTCGGCAGAAAAGTTTTTAGCGTCTCGTACCTTTGAAACCTCGCTACGCTCAGGATTCAATCTAAGAATCCTTCGCTTGCTCAGGTTTCAATAGAAGTAACTTGCCGCAAAATTCAACTTTCCAGCCTTGCATAACAAATAACTATGTATATCGAAACATTGTTCATAGCTTTTGTGTGTGTCAACCCTGCCTAAAGCGAGTACCGCGTAGCGTGACCAATTTGGAAAGTATCTTTTCCTGTATACAATTCGTCGGGTGCCGGGAACTAGTTTTGTTTGTATTTATTATTTTCCTATTGAAATCGGATGTGGGCATTGAGGCATCCCTATTGGGTATCGTTTGAATGTTTGGTTAAAGATAGTACATATGTTTTATAATATTTATATCTTTAAAAATAAAAGAATACTGATATCGTAGTATTTTTTTCTAATTAACATGTAACCAGCTATCATATCTCTTGCTCTTACTGACTAGTTTTGAGTTAAACAAAACTCTAATGCCGACTTGAGACAAACAAGGTTAACATTAAACTCAGATTTAGATGCATGCAAAAGTTGCATTAACTCTGTGCTAAATTATTATTATAAATAAATAAATAAATAATTGTATACAATCACACCAATTATCTAGCCCACGTTAAGTTTCATCAACAACTTGTGTTATGGATACTAGATAACGGATAAACATACTTATATACTTTTATTTTTCTAAATACATACATAATATACATATTAAACACCCAGACCAAGACAAATAGACATGTTTTGTTACACAATTATGTTTGAGTAAATAAATTATACTTAAAAAAGAATTTAACTTCGCTGGCGCAAGTGGGCCTAAAAGTATTAGATAACCTGGCTTTTTAGGGTTTCGTAGCCTAATGGCAAAAAACGAAACACTTACAGATTCGCCATGTCCGATGTATGTCACAGCCACTTTTTTAAATACAGGTTCATAGAATGAGACTGTCCGATGTAGGCTTAGTCTGCCATACTGAATTACGAAGTTCAAAATAGTCATGTGTATTTAATTTATGAACTACGCTACTGCGCAGTTTTTGTAAAATACGCTTAAAGAATTTTACAAAAATGATCGAAAATGAAGGCTTTTAAAAGCTTTTTCAACGCTCAAAAAGTACATGACAAACATCCAAATATTTGAGTTTGACGTTAACTTTAGTTGCATACATTTAAAAAAAAATGATCATATTAAGCTCGCTATAATTGGTATTTTAGTACACTAACGATTCATAGTGACATCATATTGTTTTATTGTCCAGAAAACCATTATAAATAAGACATATTTAAATTTTAACAAATGACCTTGGTGAAATCAAAAAACAAATCGGGAACATTTTCCCTCACAAAATATTATTTACTTTAATATGTTCTTAGCACTTTCGCAGACACTCAGTCGGCCCTGTTGGAAACTCATATTTTGCATGGAAATGTTTGCGATGACACAAATCATTCTTCTTCCTACATTTCCTATGAGCGGGCCGGCTGCGATACAATACGCGTCAAACAGCATCGCCGACAGTTCGTCTTTTTTTATGAAGTACGGGTAGACTCTTAGCCTTCATCATACCTGATGTTAAGTACTGATAAGGCTGAAGATGAAAGCGAGCCTCTCCCGGAATCCCCAATCACTGAGGAACTAGCTATCTTATCTTTAACTGCCGGAACACAACAATGCTGAAAACATTGTTGTTCTGACGTCAGACTTATATAAGATGGTGGTAGGCTAGCTACTACAAGGCGGACTTACAACAAGTCCTACCACCAACCAAACCGAATACAATATGTACCCCGCTGGGAATCGAACGCGGGACCCTGGGTCTGATATCGGTCGTTGTACCACTAGACCACAGAGGCGGTAAAACTACATCTGCATCTGCTCTAACATCCGCGTCACTGGAGTGGTGTTGCAAAATCGGATGCTACAGCATAAATGTCCGCGAACGTGTTACGTAATAGCACGTAATGGGTTATGGGCTTATAATGATTAATTTTTAAGTATCACATTGTAAGGAATCCTTCATATCGAAGTTAACTCCGGTCAACGACCGAGGTTGCAGATTAGTTGTTCGTGAGTCACTACTGAAGCCCTAGTAATTCTTAGTCGTGCCGTCTAGGAAAATAGATTTCTAGTTAGAAAATACCGAGGCATCAATTTGAAACATTGAAATTGTATCTTTTCATTATAGTATAATGCGATATTTCCACGGTATGAATGACATCAAACAATGAGAGGTTTTATTACTTAATTAGTTTTTTTTTCTGACTAATACTTTCTTGGAAAACTGTCCCAATCTAGCAGTAAATTCGTCAAAGTCATTTCTCTATTTCCCACACATATTGTAGCAAACTTTGACTTATGTCACGGGCATACCCGGCAGCGCGCGGTTACACAACGGTAAAACTATGGAAATAGAAATAAATACATTTTTCAGAAAAAAACAACTTTTCTTCAAACTAAGCATAATATCTGACGTCCTGTTGACTGACGACCTGTTTGGCGCAAGGGTACCAAACCCGCCTTCTGCGCCAGAGGTTCCGGGTTCGATCCCCGGACAAGACAAATATTTGTGTGCATGAACATGTCTATTTGTCTTGGTCTGGGTGTTTTACATGTATTATGTATGTATTTAAAAAAAAAAAGTATATAAGTATGTTTATCCGTTATCTAGACACAAGTTCTTCATGTAACTTAACGTGGGCTAGATAATTGGTGTGATTGTATGCAATTATTTATTATTATTTATTATCTGCTACATACTTGGTTCAATCAAATCCCCAGTATACTATAAATACCATTAGTAACCCTGCATTTAACATTAAATATTTCCAAATCCTTTCCAATAACCCGATTTCCCCCGAAACCGAGACAAGTCATACGTGACATAACAGATTTGCGGCGACGACTTATCTCGTCGAAGTAGTGAGGAAATGACTCCTGTGGGAGTAGGGATTAACGCGAAGGGAGGAATATGCCCGAATTAACAGGTCTGAGAAGGTTGTCATCCTGCCTTCGAAATACGTGGAGCGTTAAAAGTAGAACCTTTGTATTGTAAGCCGAATACTTGACTAGAATAGACAAGTATACTCGTGTAATAGGTCTTTAAGAATTTCGAAACAAGTTCGTTTTCCATACTTATTTTTTTTTACCAGCATTGTATGAAGACTGAGCAATTTAATGCTTTATTTCTATTTTATAAATAATGAGTATCTTAGAAATAACATTAAATAAAGTGGTCACTTTTGCTAACAAAAAAATTTAGTACCTTTCGAGGTATTTCGGGTTATTTTATCGTATAACACACAAAAATAATAAATTATTCTTATTCTTAAGTGTTATGATCTTATATAAAATCAAGCAATTGATGTATTTTTTAATTATATAAGTAGTGAGGTTGGTAATGGTGTTTTCCAGTGACAAATAAATGGATTTTTATTGGCTATTGACTTTATATAAACCAAAGCTGTAAGGAGAGGAACACATAATCATAATAAATTAGGTACACTGCTATAACAATTAAAACAGTTTTAGTAAGATTATATAAACTGAGGGCTCATGAATGCCTGCTTAAGGATATCAGAAATAGACTAACCTAATTGAATGTGATAAGAAATTTGGATGATACTAAAATATGGGTGAACTCCTAAACTTGATGATGGTGAATGAATAGTGGTCGATGATTTGTTAATGTTTAGGTATAAAACTAAATGTTTGTTTTTGTGATTTTGTAATTTTTGCATTTTTTTTTTTTTCAATGCTATTTTTATACTTATGGTAAATTTTAAATAGAAAAATATTGGAAAAAATGAACTCCGCCACAAATGAATTCTCAGACGGGAATCGAACCCGCGACCTTTTGGAAATCAGGTCCAATGCTCTAACCGCTGAGCTACCGAGACTTACCGAGTCTTTGGCTTTATTTGTTTTTGGTTAATTAAATAGATGGATGGGGTCACCGCTCGAATACGATTGGGGGTGGTGATCCTCTGATATAATTTTGGGTATTAGCAGGATAATTATAAATAGTTTACTTAACAGCCGGAGGCGACTCCCGGGCTTCCCTGAACTGTCCTCTATCGCCGAGCGTACAGAATTTTCTGCTTCGCGGGCGGAGTGGTGTTTCGGAAGGGGCGCCGTACGTGTCTCGTCACCTGCGAGAGTGGATTATGAACGAAGGTGTTAAGTCACTACTTTAATTTTCAGATATAATTGTAACTGTTGAATTCTAACAAAGGCCCGCACTGTAATGTCCTACTAACGAAGTCTGAGAGGCAATCTTCATCATAACAAGCATCTGAGCAAGGAGAATGTTGATTCCCCAGATCTAACCTCTAAAGTGACCACCTGCATATTATGGTTCTGTGACTTATTTTTAATATTTATTATTTGTAAATGTTTATTTTGTTAATAAATTATGTTCCACAGTATATAATGCCTTTCTGTGTCTATGACAGGAAAGCTTAGGCTAAAGTGATTAGCCAAGATTATGTTTACGTGAGGGCTGTCATGCCTCATAGTTGAAATCATCATTTAAGTAAACTATTTATGAAAGTTTATTAATAACAAGAGAAAGTTACACCCTTATGGGGTCCCTTTGTATTAATTAAAAGGTTTTACTTGATAATTAAGGAGGAATAGGTAAGTATAATAGTAAAATCAAGTAGCGACAACTAACTATGAAATCCTGATGTGAAGTGCACTGACACTGACACTAACCTGCGGCTTCAGCTATTCACTCCTATATTAAAATAATAATTTCTTATGTAAAAGAGTCCAGGAATAATAGGTACTTGTAATGTAAGAAATTAAAAGGGAACAGATAGGCGCAGTAAGTAAAGTAACCTCGACCAAAAAGGTCCTATCAAAGTCTATCTATCTCCACTAGAATCCGTCAATCTCGTTATTAACTTTTTCACATATATTGGAAAATTATTGGCTGAGGATATTATCTCAAAACTTTCAAAAAACACAGTTAAAACAGAAGTTAATAGAAGTAAAACAGAAGTAAAAACAGAGTTATACCCTCTTTGTGATCTTCTTACAGTACGCAAGCCATATATTATTATTAATCTAGTTCTTAAACAGCACAAGTCCCTCATCTACAATCCTGAATCCGAAGGGAAAAGAAGGAAGGCATCTGCAGTTCCTAGAGTTCCTGTAAAAACAGCGTTTGCTAAACGCCAACAGGCCTCGCAGTCCTTTTGGTGATAATTTCCTGAATAAACATCTGCATATATACTCAAAACAAATAAACAGTGTAAAATGGCTGTCTTTGAGTGGCTAAAGACTATGCAGAAATAGAAAATATATTAAAATAAAATCGTTAATGCAATAAAAAACGTTATACAGGGTGGAAATTTAAAACGGGGCACGAAGCGCAGGTACCTCAACCGATGTAGCTACATGAAAATCGTTCTTAGGAAACCATCCTTAATTTTTTGAGGAATTTTGAACTGCATTCACCAATATTGAAAAAAAAGGTCAAAAATATTTTTTTTATGGCGATCGATCCTGTTTCTCATGAGGATCAAAACACTCTTTGACATCAACTGAGGTATGAGCACTAGGCTATGTCTACGCTTGCTAGTTCGGTGATCGCGTGATCGCCTCCTCGTTCGCCTCGCCACTCGCGCGACGAGTGATTCAAAAATAGAGGTCCTGGAGCTCTATTTTTGATTCACTCGTCTCGAGGATTCTACTGATTTTCGTGCGACGTTTGTCTTTCCGTATTCCGTAAAAGCGACCTTGCAGGTATATACATAGCTTCGCTTTTTGCCTGTAGTACCGCCTTCCAACGCGAGCGCGCGAGGGGCAAAGCGAAAAGCGTGCTATGTCTACGCTTGCAAGATCGCTAATCGCGTGATCGTCTCCTCGTTCGCCTCGCCACTCGCGCGACGAGTGATTCAAAAATAGAGGTCCATGTCTGAGAAGGAGGAACGTTATAAGTAGAACCTTTGTTTTGTAAGTCGAGTACTTGACTATTCTTAACACGGCTTAAGAATAGTCAAGAGAGGTGTTAACTCTATACTGAATGTAGTAAAACCCACAGCAGCCTTATATAAGTACATGCAAATGACTCATAGGAGAATGAGGATTGGCACTCTATAAGGACCTTTTTCTCGATCCACTAATAAGTTCTGAAAAGTTTATCTGGCAGATGATTTGCCATATTTTTATATTACTTACAACTGCCAAATAAGCTATTCAGAACTTATTTGTCTATCCTGAAACAGGCTCTAGGTTGGGAATGTCATCTAATTAACGGATCTGAGAAGGTTTTCAGCCTGTCTTGAAATACGTGGCGCGTTAAAATTAGAACCTTGTGTATTGTAAGTCGAATTGAATAGTCAAGAGAGGGGTTACTTCTAAATGTATGTGTCGCAGGATAATTAGATAAATGGTTTTTTTTGGAAAATCCTAGTGATATTGCGAAACCTCGGATAATTAGACAATGGTGTTGTTATTTCTCAATCCTACTGAAAAAAGATAGTTTGCGAAAAAACAGGTTGCCTTAGTAAGATTGTGAAAAAAATCGCTGGCTTTTATGAAATAAGAACACTGGATGGCTGGTCGAACCGTCCAAAAACAACATCTTCTCTGATTGGTTGACGACATGACGTTTCAAATGTCAATCCATTCTCTCACGTGAAGTAAACTTTCTGTGAACCAATTACAATAAGAGTTAGTAAGCAAGCAAAAATTAAGTCAATCAGAGTTAAGAATATCCTATGTTACTCGAGCAACCCCTATTTTTGCAAAAAAACCCTATCTCTTTGTAATAAGATTGAGAAATATAAATCAAAATAAATAAATCATTTATTTGTATCAAAAGCCCGGTGCAAAAACAATATTAACGTTAATAACCACAGTAGTCAAACATTGTGTCGCAGTTATTAGCGCCCACCTCGAAGTTATACAATTTGCAAAAAATACAAATAAGTTAAGCGAAATCTAAGGTTTAACTAGATAATATAAATAAAAGAAAAAAAAGGAAGAAAAGTCCACGCCACTGTCGAATCATCCGTGTTTTCGTTCTAGCCCTAGGATTTTTGCGAAAATTTTATTTATTAAATCATCCTACAACAAAATATGCACAAACCGCAGCAGTCTTACATACTTTCTATTTAAGGAATTGACTCATCTGAGAATAAGGATTAGCATTCTAAGGTCTGGAAAATGCCCGTTGTTGAATGCTTGACTTGGCTCTCTGTTGTACAAGCTCAGCCTCCTTACGAGTTCGAGATAATTAAGTTTTGCAACCCATGCCATGACCGACTATTGCGAAAGTTGTTTAACCCGGCTCATAGGTTCAAATCTATAAAACTACCTAAGTACCTAATATGAAAACTGATATCAGTATCAACGATAACAAAAATAAAATACTAAAACACTTCTCTGATCTTTTTTTTCATTTCCAAAACAAAAATATTTCATCTGGCAGAGTTTAAAATCACATGATTGTAACTATAATTTTTAGTGTATAAAAAAATAATCTTCTAATCAAAATTTCTTTACTAACTACAAAATGTGTTTCTTATTAAGTTATAATACTTAAAAAAAACATGTACTTATATTTTTTATGTTTTCTAACAATTTCTTAACATTTTAAATTTGTTGTATTTGCTGAACTCCTCCGCCACAGTTAAAGCCGAAACGGCTTTTGTAGCGGTGTGTAAATTAAATATCATGTATTTTGTAATACTTTTGGTCAATAAATAAAAAAAAAAAAAAAATTGTTTAAAGTTCGTGAAAAGTTTTTGCATGAAATAAAGTTCGTGGATGCTTTCAATGACATAGCCACAGCCGCAGCATACATACATGCATACATTCAGATATTTTGAAGGTAAACCTATTAAAAGCTGTTGTTGTCTTTGCCGTTTTCATTCACTAATAGGACATTAGCGAACTGTTTGTTGTCTGTTTTAAACAGGTGAGAAATATTTATTTATTTATATTTAGGGTAGGTGCACTAACGAATGAACCACCAAGTATATCGTTCTAATTTATGAATGAGAAAGTTAGGATCTTTGAATGTATCTTATTCAAGCAAAATCGGCGGAAAAGATTTCGATGAATAATCGATACAGAGATAGTTCATAACTTAGATTAAAACTGGATAGTATTAATATCGTTCAATTATTCCCTAGGGATTTTTCGAAAGTCGCATCGTTTTATACTGAAAATGAGTATTCTATCTTTCAGCTGTTCCTATCACATAATACAACTATGTAAATAATTTACACGAGTTCGTATTAGCATGTTAATGAATAGTCGCTACCATCAATTCAAATGATCGTATCTGAAAGTTACAGGTAATTTGGTAATGGAATGGATGCTCCATAGTAAGGTGCCTTACGGCGTTGTAGTATGTTCCAATCACCGTGAGTGTTTGAGCCCACCTGGCTAAAACACTTTATTGCCACTAAAACGATTTGTCGAAACATTATTGTAATCACGAAATATATCCAAGTGTGTTGAAAAAAAAACTATTAATAAAAATTACTGTTTCATTGTAAATGCTAGGATTATTCTTCACGTAGTCCAGACCTTTGTGATTATAACTTCCCCCTTTATTGAAACTCGTCACAATAATCTGAAACCTATTTTTGTATGTATATAGCGTGTTTAGTATTTCTTTCGGCTTAGAAAGAGTAGTGCTGAGCTTGTTCGAAGAAGACTTTTTTTTTCAGTTAGTACTTAGTAATCTCAAGTATTATTTATAATACAGTTTAACAATTCATGTTGTAAAAAAATGTAAAAACTCATGCTTTTTATTATTTTGTTTAAATAAAACTTTTTATTATTACTTTATACTTCCATTTATGTATGCTATGTCTTATCGTCCTGTTACATCTCCGTGTACAGTCACGACCACATACATATATCGAGATACCTTGCGTGTAAAAAGTTTGATCCGCGGTCAAAGTTTTCCGACCTAAGTCAATCCGCTTGAGACCATTGCCATGAAAACACGCGTCACTCAGAAACGAAAATGGTTAATTGTGCAGTACTTTCTTGCAAGAGCTCGTCATTAACATTTCCACATCACTAAATCTCGCTCGTGACGTCATGGTACATACGAAAAATTGGACACGCTAGGTTCTCATACAGTTTGAAGCGCTCATTTCGTCTATCTCGTAATTAATAGGTCTGTGGTCATGAGCAATGTTATGTAACGCTATACAACCACATCGCATTAACGCACAGGGAAACAAAGCTCTCTCAGTCCACAAATGTCATTCAATATTGTAATGTGACAAGGTTGCTTAGTGTTACTACATTATTGCACCTGATCATACATACATACGATGTCAATCTACAGAATAGGTTTGCTAATACTTTTTTAAAGTTAATTGACTTAATCATTATAATGTCCTTTCTTACACGTAATGTTTCAGGAAAACATTTTTTTAATTGTTTTTTTTAATGTTTTGGCTTCTTCCGTTTTCCACAGAAATTCCGCCAACGTCCCGTAGTGATATTTCCAAGCACGGGAAAACGGCTCAACATGTTATTTCCAACAACGGCGATACATTGTTGCTCCTTTTTGACACGAATGAAAACTTACTGAAGACTAAGAGCAATATGTCACATCCATCTGTCAAATGAAGTCGATGTCGATGCCGACGACACTTGCGCGGTAGGGGCCCAGATTGCGCATTGGATTGGTTATGTTGCTAAGCCTTTTTGATGTCAGTACCTGCCTAGAATAGCAACACCTCTCTCGCCCCGCGGGTGTCGTAGAGTCGATTAGGAAGCAGAGACATGAGAAGGGACAACAACCTATTTTCGAAACTTGGCTACTGAGATCAACGTCCTAAAAACAACTATGGACTATGATAATCTTGAATGAAAATGAAGAAAAATCACATTGCTTAATCAAATATCTACTAAAACGCTTAAATAAACGATAACTGGGGAAACATGCTTTTGCGGCGCATTTGATAATAAATGTTTTTAAAATCACATTTTTTTTTGTGAAAATAACGACATATGTTGTGGTAACATTGTGAAATAGGTCTAATATTAGCATTAATTTCATAACTTGGTAATCAATATTCAGACCAAACAGTACATTGCTAAATGTTTGCAGAGAGACGTCCTCCGGTATAAAAATAACAAGTAATGTTTGGTTAATTGCAGATTTTTCTTATGCCAGTACCTATCTATATAATTAATAAATATTTTGGGAAAATGAACTTTTGCGAGAGAAAAGTTACCTAGGAGCATTACTCGTCTGTTTTAGTATAGACTGGATATTTCAATGTCACTAAGAACTTTTATTAAATCTTGTTGTTAAATCTTTTAGCTTATTAGGTAAGCAAGTTCAAAGCGTCGTGAGTATCAGTTGCGATGATAACAACCACTAAACTTCTAGAGCTCAGCAGGGCAAACATGTGCGATAGCCAGGGCCTTAACTGGACACTGCAAACTAAACAGACACCAATTTATTAAAAAAAAAAAAAAAAAATGTTTATTTTCCATCACACAATGGTATATCGCTAATGCTATATCATACAAATAATAATAATAACTACCACCATAGCACACAAGAAATAGTTTATTAGTTCACACATCAAAAGTGTCTATTGATCATGTACGTTTATAGAGTTTTTTTTTATTTTTTTTTATGAACGACGGGGAGACTCTTAGGCTCCATCATACCTGATGTTAAGTATTGCTAAGGCTGAAGATGAAAGCGAGCCTCTCCCGGAATCCTCAATCACTGAGGAACTGGCTATCTTATCTCTAACTGCCGTAACACAACAATGCTGAAAACATTGTAATTATGGCGTCAGACTTAGACAAGATGGTGGTAGCTAGCCAGGCGGACTTACAACAAGTCCTTCCACCAACCAAACCGAATACAATATGTACAACCACTGGGAATTGAACCCGGGACCCCTGGGCCTCATACCGGTGGTTGTACCACTGACCACAGAGGCGGTTAATGTATGGCCGCTCTGTAGAGGATTATTACATATTTTCAAAGTGCCTAATAATTTCCGAGGCGACACTATTCTTGCAGTCTCTCTCTCTCTCTCTCTCTGTTATTAAATAAATAAATAAATAAATAATTGCATACAAACACACCAATTATCTAGCCCACGTTAAGTTTCATTAAGAACTTGTGTTATGGTTACTAGATAACGGATAAATAAACTTATATACTTTTTTTTTGTAAATACATACATAATATACATATTAAACACCCAGACCAAGACAAATAGACATGTTCATGCACACAAATATTTGTCTTGTCCGGGGATCGAACCCGGGAACTCTGGCGCAGAAGGCAGGCTTAGTACCCCTGCGCCAAAAAGGTCGTCTTTTGTTGCAGGTTGTATGAGGATTAGCGGTTATCAGAGTTTATCAAGCCGCCTATAAGGCCTCTAACTTGGCTTGTCAAGCATCGCCACGAGCGCTTCACTTCAGTACTAAATGCGTTCAGTCGGGGAACTTCCCGGTTGACCAGTACAGTTTCTTTAAGGACCTTTATTTAAAAAGTAATAGATACATAGGAAACGTTGATATCGCAACTAATAGGACACTAATAGGTATTTCATTTGAATACAAAATTATTTCGGTAACCGGGAAGTTTAACGATTGTACCTGACAAACTCCTTCAAACATTTCTTGTATTTAATGTTCCGTACCTCAAAAAGAAAAAACGGAACCCTTATAGGATCACTTCGTTGTCCGTCCGTCTGTCAAGACCGTTTTTCTCAGGAACGCGTGGAGGTATCAAACTTCTAAGCCAAACAATCAAAAGATACAGCCGTATATGCCGCAAATTTCCGCAAATGGTCGAAAATCGCACGGGAATCAAAACCTACAGGGTACTTCCCGTGAACTTAGAATCTTGAAATTTGTTACGAAGTAACGTCTTATAGTCCAGATAAAGGAAAAATTGCGAAAACCGTAAATTTTTATTTACATCATATAAAAAAATAATTTTGAAGATTTTAAACGGAACCCTCGGTGCGCGAGTCTGACTCGCACTTGGCCGGTTTTTTATCTCCATAACACTTCGTGTATGTTGTTTACACGTCACTTTAATTGTTATTAATGTTGTGTGTAACAATACCATATTGCATTATTGATTCTGTTGATGCCACCGCAGAAGGGATCCAAACCCATTACCTGTGAGAGATCGTGCCACACGTAGTAGTTACATCGGTCGCGTTCACAGTCAAATCGTTCCGGGTTGCTGACCAGGGCGGGGGTCAAGTAAGCTAAGGGTTGTCAACTTACAGTTTTGTTTTTCTAATTCTTTTAGAGAATAATAAAGATGAAAATTTTAATACACAAAGACAAATATAGCGTGTATAGAAATTAAGTATAATTTAAGTATAATTTATTTACTCAAACATAAAACATTTTTTTGCATACAATTTTTGTTTGCGTGGGTACGTGTAAATAAACTTAATAAACAAGTAGTTACAAGTTCGCAGTTCGCACGTCAGCGCAGCCGCGCGGGTATCAGTCAGCAAACCGAGCGCTTTATGACAATGTTCAAAACAAAGCAAGTTGATGTGCTTGCGCAGCGCTGCAGCGGCGGTTGGCTCGCGAACGAGTAAACAATTGACAAGTTAGACTACATAAACTTCGAACTTAAAAAAAAAAATTGCGAGGCTTCTTCGCGATGCATCATCAGACCTCAAGAGATTATGGGGTTCTTCTTAGTTTTCCATGGAGCGAGTGCGGGAGGTAATAGGTGCATAGCATGCGTTGATTCGATACCCGCCGTTTGAAATTATTTATTTTCGTAATTTTCATAAAAATCTTCAGAAAGTGCTTCGAGTTTAATGTTGTTAACTGTTATTTCTGGAATGGTAATCTCATCTTCATATAAAAATGGTTAAGTATTTATTATAGATTGTTTGGTATGCAAAGCATAAATAGGAGTTATAATAAAAAGTGTTGATTAAAATATACCTATTGTGACTTTTTACAATATATTATACATGCAATTATACGCATTGAAAACCTGTGCGAGAGAAGGAAAACTTGAAACAAACCCTCTACCAACCCGTCTGGTCAGCGTGGTAGCAGTAGGCTAATAGCCTCCTATGAACGCCACAATAGGCGTGAGCTAGGAGAGGCCTATGTCCAGCAGTGGACGTCCACAGGCTGATGATGGATACATGCAACAGTAATATTATTTAAAAATTTAAGTCGTTAACTATTTTGACAACCCGTTACACGATATCGTTTTAGGTGCTAATCGAATTTATGCTTATTGTGTTACCTGCCCTAAAAGGGAAAACCGCCGTACTGTCACCACATAATCAACAATGACATTCTTGTTTCAAAACAACCCTTATTACGAACGTATAAGGTCTACTTTAACACTATGTGTTGGTCATTCGATATCGATATGTGAACCGTAATTTCGTACCGTGTCCTTTTTAATTAAAGATGTCCCCTCGGATGTTTTTGTTACTCGTATTCAACTTTTATGGGCTCGTCGAAGAAATGTGATAAAATTCGATACAAGTAAATACTTAAATAATGAAATATTGAAAAAGAATCTATTTAGTCTCCAAATTACTTCAAGGATCCCGTCTGAGCGTTTGCAAACTGTTTTTTCTACTACAAAATCTTACAATATTTCATTGTATTTGCAAATATTTAAAAGATACTTATTTAATGAATAAATAATTGCATACAATCAATTATCTAGCCCACGTTAAGTTTCATGAAGAACTTGTGTTATGGATTCTAGATAACGGATAAATATACTTATAAACTTTTTTTTGTAGATACATACATATTATACATAATAAACACCCAGACCAAGACAAATAGACATATTTATGCACACAAATCTTGTCCGAGGATCAAACCCGGGACCTCTGGCGCAGAAGGTATGTTTAGTACCCCTTCGCCAAACAGGTCGTCAAACTGTATACTATTTAATTAAACTGTATACTAGGAAAAACCAACTTGATTAAAAAAATACCAACTTCCGGGTTCCTAAATCAAAACCGTATAACACCAACAATTTTGCTCTTGTTATACATTATTTTGTTCGGAGTATACTCTTCACTTCATACTATCTGGGGCATCTTACACCCGAGCGTCGCCGTCGGCCTCAGGGCATCTGCACAGCGATGTTCGGTAGCAAATATTCCGTAATAATATCGCCTTCCCTCATTTCTTTCATTTACAAACAAAAACTTTTCTTTCACCGCACCACTTCGAACTGAGTCAAAGGAAAAATTTAATTTAGAACTGTCTATTTTGTTTTCTTTTTCATTAAGTCTGCTTTGTTTTGATTATATTTTTTTCCGTATATTCAAAATGAGATGAGTTTCGCAAAAAGTCAATATATTTTTGTTGTACATAATCGCCACTCCTAATGAATAACGACAATAACGACATTTCAGTCATTTCACATTACATGTTACACATTAAAATCCAACCACAACACAAAATAAAAAGGTTCGTGACCTACGATAATTTGCCACAGTGTGGACAGTACATAAAGAAAAAATTATGTCCAATTTTTTAAAATAAATACCTGATTCACTTATTAAAGCTTTTTAAAATCTAAAAGTGTCATGTAAAAATAGATTTGTTTATTTTGTTTCCTCTAAAATTAATGACGAGTATTAAACGTTCATGTTTTATTTTTGCAAATATTAATGAAGTTGGTTTTAAGGATTTATGTTTGTACATGGTATCATTTCATTAATTTAAGGAATAAAAAATTACAGCTGTTTGTTTACATTTTATTCCGTCTAATTATCTCCCCAGCTAGTTTTCATCAGATCACTTCAAACACATATTTAAGATACTTATAATTTTCATGAACTCCGGAAAAGGTCTAGATTAATTTTCTAATAAAGTAATCACAAAATCTACTACAATAGTTTTTCTTTCTTTCACTTGCTTAAACCTTAGAGATTTTAATATCTGAAAAAATATTTACCATAAAGAAGAAAAAACTGCGTTAAAAAAAACCGACTTCAAAAACTAAAAAGCAAAAAATAAGCCAGTTGGAGTCGGTGCCAGCCAAGGCAAGAAAAATAAAAGAATAGAAGCTTAAAGTAGAATGTCTTGGCTGCCACCGACTCCAACTAGCTTATTTTTTGCTTTTTAGTTTTTGAAGTCGGTTTTTTTAACGCAGTTTTTTCTGCTTTATGGTAAATATTTTTTTAGTGTCTGTAATAGGCTGTTTTGTAAACTACAGCAGGGTTTTTCTAGATTAGATAAGGTTTCATGTACATTATAAACAAAATTATCGTAAATACTACATCGTCCAAGTCAACAATGAAATGAAATAGATAAAAATGCTCATAACATAAAAGTACCAAATTTTTTTGGGACCAATTGGCAACTATTATGCATCGAACAAAAAAGAATCATGGAAATAGGTTCAGAAATCTCGGCGTAATCGGTGTACATACATAAAAAAAAATAAAAAAATATACCAACCGAATTGAGAACCTCCTCCTTTTTTGAAGTCGGTTAAAAATAAGTGGTAATAAAATCGAAAAGCATTTCAGCGTAGATAAAAAGCTTAGTCGCTTAGCCGTAATGTAATTGGAAAAAGAAAAAAGTTGTTAAAATCTCTAAAATTAAACATGGAAGCAAAAGACAGTGTATTAGAGAGGGGACACAGATGAAAAACCGTTTATTTAGCGATGTCCGACGTAATCGTTATTTTTGCATAACCTCCAGTGAATTAAGTCGGGACATACGGATGAGTATTGTGTTACAGAATTAAAAATAAAGTCGTCCTTACTTTTTGTCTTGATGGCGGCGCTACTTTGATATTCATGTTATTCGTACAATACAATATGTTTTTTTTGGAAAATGTGTATTTAATGATATTTTCATTTTAGTTTTATGAACGTCACTTGTCTTTACCAATGTGCACATGTAAAAAAAAATGTTGTAATGCTTTTCTGTAATGAATACTTACTTAAAGTTAACTTGAAGTTCATAATACTACGTCAGTGACAGTAACTTATTTAATTAGTATGGAAAAGAGTGCAAAACTTTTTGATAACAGAAAGAAATTAAAGGTATATTAGAAGCCACTTTAAAACAGTTTTTGACATTTTATTAGTTAGCTACGATTCATACAATGACCTGCTAGTTGATTATCTAACTCTGTTGCTAACAGATTTTGATTTAAATTTATTGAAAGTGCAGTTTCATTGCTGCTTTAGTAAGATAGCTGTCACATTGATTTTTACTAAAGCAGCAATGTGACTGCACTTTCAATCAAACATTGTTAGAAACAAGTTACATAATCAGGGGGCAGCTGCGACACCGCTAGAAATTCACTCCCGTGTGTTTATATTTACAGCTCTTTGGAGGGTCGTGAATATATTTACATGTGAAATGTTATATTTGGCGGGGCCGCCATTGCACCTACGGGATAAATGCTTGCAGTTATGAATAAATAATCAACATTGTCTTTGACGGTATATTGTTAAAGGATTTGGGAATTATGGACAAGAATAGGGTGATAGTTAGTTGTAATATTAACGGGATTAAATGTAGCCGGATTTTTAAAAGTGTTGCCTTTTTAACCGATTTCAAATAAAGGAGGTTCTCAATTAGACGGAATCTTTTTTTTTGTATGTTACTCGATTACTCGAGACGGCTTCTTGTTTTTTGATCGAAAGGGTTAAATGTAATACTTTCCATGTGCTCCCATTGTCATCGTGTCAGAATCTGATGATGGGATCCTGGAGAAATCTAGGGAAATCTTCACATACTGTAGGCACTTCTATAGCGATTTTGGTGTTTTCTGTAGTAACTCATGCATATGCTTCAGGAAAACATCATTTGGTGAAGTGAAACTGATGATGAAGATACACAAATAGTCATCGAAACTATTAAATACTTAGTATTTCACGGAAACGATACGATTACTTTAATGTGGTTTGCAAACAAATTATGCTCAATTCAATGCAAGTGATGAAGTGGAGCTGATGATGATGTACCGGGAGAACTCCTCAATAAGTAACGTCCCTGCAACGGGAAAAGCAGAATTTTGTAAAAGGTGATGAACAGTTGACGTAAGGTTATTAGCGTAGGCACGGGACCACTTCTACCTTTAAAACATGTGAAATAAAAAACTTTTTATAAAAAAAAATGACTTCAAAACACTAAAAAGCAAAAATAAGCCTTTTGGAGTCGGTTCCAGCCAAGGTATTCAACTTTGCGGTCCTGCTATTTTATTTTTCTTGCCTACTTGGCACCGACTCCGAAAGGCTTATTTTTTGCTTTTTAGTTTTTTGAAGTCGGTTTTAATTTTTTTATAATAAGTTTTTTAGTAAACAAACAACAATACATTGAGGAACTGAGTCTCGGTAGCTCAGTGGTTAGAGCATGGACCGGATTTCCAAAGGTCGTGGGTTCGAGTCCCATCTGAGAATTCACCTGTAACTAAATTTATTCATAAATTTTTCTATTTAAAATTTATCATAAACATTAGTCATTAATTCTATACTAATTTACACACCACGGTAAATTAGGTTTGTTTACGTATTGGTTATTTATACGAAAATAAATTTACACACCATGGTTCTACCATTAATACTTAATCTATTATGGTTGAGCGAAGCGATGGCTGGTTAATGCGTCATGCTCGTGAACGGGTGCCGCCAGCGGAAATGGGTCTACTTCAGTCTGCTTGTCTTAACGTTGTGCTTAGAGGTTAAATATTTTCATCTTAAATAAACTGCTATTGACCTGTATGTACGTCACAACTTGCAGTACAGTAATCTTGTAATGCGAGAAATGATATAATGTATGGTTAAATTGCTAGGATAACCATAAAATGTAGTCTTATGTATTCTTTTGTGATAAAAATTGATCTAAACCATTGTGTTTAATGTCACTTTTCAATTTGACGACTCTGTATGAAATAAAACTGGGAGAAAAAAAATACCTTTGACAAGTTCCTTGCCGGTTCTTCTCGTTACAAGGTCTCCAGCCGTAGGGTTTGTGAATCGATGGCGTAGCTTCTTTGACGTTCATAAGTGCTTGTAACAGCCTAGACTGAATAAATGATATAGAATTTTGAATTTTGAAATTTTAATAGGTTTTAGCTTTCGTGGTAAAAAAAAACCTATACTGAAAAAGAAAACAACTTGTCTCCAGTTGGTCTGAAACGTACCGAACCTTTGGCTATAATTCTATAATAACATCAAACTTATCATTATTTCACAAACTGCAACTGAGATAAGCCAGCGTTATGCCGTCAATTAGATGAATAGCAACATTTTGAATGTTCTTTAATCGATAAGGTTTAAAAAAAACCTAAATCTGTGTAATTTTTCAGAAGAAAACTCAAACTCTTTGTGAATGTAAAAACTTAAATAATATTCGCTATTACAACATCGATGTTTAGTAAATAAACATTTTCACATAAACCACAAGCTAAGTTTCAGTAAAAACAAACAATAGTAAGTTCATTCACCTTTCGCGACATAACCAAGAAATTCAAAATTATAACACATCCTTGCCAAGCGAGTTTCAACCTTACAGTAATGCGAAAAGAGTGGGTCTACATCTTCGAAGTGCATCTAAAATAAGGGAGGCATCTCTTGAGGACGGAGGATATAAATTGAACAAACAGTGTATCGCAAAATAGTCAGGAATCAGCGACCGAGTCCCTCTATGGGGAGCCATCGATTCTCAAAGCTTTGCCACAGGGAACTGAGCGTTCCGAACGCGACGTTTTAAATAAAGTCTAAAGGGAATTTAATAATGGTAATCTGTGACCACGGACCAAGATTTTGAAACGTCAGAGAAAAAATAATTTTAAAACACACGCAATAAAACATTGTTGTTATTAAAAATCGTGTTTTTGTATATTAATTATTTTAGACATGGAAAGGAGTACAATTCTGCTTATTACAAATGCTGTAACTATTTGCTATTTATTACGCTTGAGACAATGACATTATAATTTTGATCAGAATATCTGGACAAATTTCTAACTTTAAATATTTTAAGTACTTATTTGTTATACCTAGATAGAATTAGAAGTCATAAATGAATAACTGTGAATTTTATTCAACCTCAGAGGACCACACAAAGACATTCACAAAACCACTTAAAATTCGGGAAATCTATAAGTAGGTATCAGTCGGCGATCAAGTTGTTGGTAAAATAACTCTTCCTATAATAGATCCTGAAATATCGAGAATTGATCGGGTAAACAAAGACAACTTCCACTCTTTGTTGTCTGCAGTTGAAACGAATAAAAATACCGCAATTTTTAAGGGTGTAAGCATTAAAATGCAGTTTAACTTCGTCGGTTTGTTTGTTGTTCGAGTGCATATTTTGCTTCATCGGAAGCGGACGGCACGGCAGCTTAAAGGAGTAACTATGACTTGTAAAGTTGTTGCAATTCTAAAACTTATGCGAATCAATTAAAGTTAATTATTTTATTGCTGATGAATTTTCTGAATATTTATACTAGTTATTTTATTATTGGATTAGTTCAGAAAATAATATTATCATACGTAACAATGCAGGGGGCCTTCCGTCATCTACGAAGCTCAGTATTGTTTCAATCTTACCATGTTATTTCGTACTACGAACCTTAGTGAAGTAAGCTTGTTTATTGACGGAAGTTTTGTGACGTCTTCGCTCAATCTTCGCCTCCAAAGTATGAAGTGTGTCAAAATGTGACAACTTCAATAAAAACAAAACTTTCTTGTGACTCATGATGGTTTTTAAGAGATGATGGTAGGCCCGCTGTCCTGCTATTTGTACTACAGATTATAACCATTTCAAGAGCGAAACACCAGTGTTAATATAAGCATAGAGGTAGATAAAGCCTTGGATCGGACATAACATTATGTACCTTTTGTCACAAACATATATGTTGGAGCGATTGATAGATTGACAAAATTCTATTAACATAAAACTGTCGTGAGAAGCGAACCTAGTCGGAATCTCACTTTTCGTAACAGGTTGGGTCCTGATGGATGCCTCATGTTATTCAGGACTTGAAAAATGCCTAAAAGGTTGTTTTATTTGATAGACAATAGGATAGGGAAAGAAAAAATTACTGACTAGGTAGTCTGTAAAAATTTTCTACACTACGAATACTTTGCTCATTTGGAACCCATATGAGATGGAACCCAATAGACTTCCTATTAGAGACGCATGAGTAATTGCAGAAAGAATAGAATTCTAATGAAATAGACTGTGAAAAATATATACAAGAAGGTAACAACTCGTCATGCATATGCAAATACTCCACAGATTAGTTTTAAGATAAAGCTTTACCTGTCCGTACCAGTTAAAGATTCGTCAAAGTATTATTTCAATGGAAAAAGTATTAAAGCTATAAGTCACATTTAAAGAAAGTCCACTAGTTTCTTGGTCAGTTTGTCAGCAACACTAACAAATATCCAGAGTGATACATTTCACAAGTTCTTGTCGGTGACGCGTGGAAGCCAAGCCAGACCTCTGATTGATGTAGCTCGTTCGGTTCATATGACGTTTTTCTACGTCCATCTTGAGTTTTTCGCGATATATTTTACCACTTGAAGTGTTAAGTGTTCCTGGATACTGTTAAGATTGCTTTTAACTGACTTTAAAAAAAGAGGAAGTTTTTCCTTTGTCTTGAAGTAATACTGAAGAAAATGTGGATCAAGGTAGAATTCGAATTATTCGAAGTTACAACAGGAAAGATTTCCTAACCAAATGAAATTGATGATACAACATAGTACTATTTTCGGTGAATTTTTAAACAACTTACTAAAATAGCAATATTTCCATTTATTCTTTACTCTTTCACAAATTTTATTTCTTTTTTTTTGTGTGATAATATTTATTCGCACCAAGCGCTGCGCTACGCTACTCAACATATTTTATATTGCGCACAGCAAAGGAGTGGAACTCCCTCCCTGCGTCTGTATTTCCAAAGCAAGGGTGAATAGGCATCTTCTGGCTTAGCTCGCTCCATCGTAGATCCTGTCATTAGTCTCCGGGCTAGACTAAGATCAAGGGCGAACCCATTCATAATAAAAAAAATACAACTAATCTGCCTTTTTTATGAACGACGAGGATTTTCTTAGCCTTCATCATACCTGCTGTTAAGTATTAATAAGGCTGAAGATGGAAGCGAGCCTTGAGGATGGATTGAGGAACTGGCTATCTTATCTTTAACTGCCGGAACACAACAATGCTGAAAACATTGTTGTTATGGCGTCAGACTTAGATAAGATGGTGGTAGCTAGCCAGGCGGACTTACAACAAGTCCTACCACCAACCAAACCGAATACAATATGTACCCCCGCTGGGAATCGAACCCGTGACCCCTGGATCTGATACCGGTGGTTATACGACCTGTTTGGCGCAGGGGTACTAACCCCACCTTCTGCGCCAGAGGTCCCGGGTTCGATCCCCGGACAAGACAAATATTTGTGTGCATGAACATGA
Organism: Chrysoteuchia culmella; assembly: GCA_910589605.1. NCBI lineage: Eukaryota > Metazoa > Arthropoda > Insecta > Lepidoptera > Crambidae > Chrysoteuchia > Chrysoteuchia culmella. Next base: position 20,405,645 of record OU342653.1, read on the forward strand.
CTGTCTATTTGTCTTGGTCTGGGTGTGTAATATGTATAATAAGTACGTATTTACAAAAATAAGTATATAAGTATGTTTATCCGTTATCTAGTATCCATAACACAAGTTCTTCATGATACTTAACGTGGGCTAGATAATTGGTGTGTATAGCAGAGTGCTCTATATAGGCTGGTAATAATAAAAGATTATTCGATTCAACTGGATTGTTTTATTATCTTGATTTAAACACACAACACAACATTCGTACAATTTTAGAAATCACTGACAGTAAGAGACGCCATTAGTGTTGCCACACCAAAAACCACTATAATTTTATTGTTCTCACAACACCCCTCCCCAATAGAATTATAATTTAATTCTTTACATTCTAATATTTGAGTGTAACACAATACAACAAATCAACTGAACTAAATTTTCTTTGTTACCTACATACACCACAATAAACAAAAATCTAATTTCTTTAACATACTATATTATTTACTAAAAAAAAAACAACTACAAATCAACTAAACTGAATTTTCATTGTTACCCACATACACCACAACAAAAATCAAAGTTCCTTATGATGTAACTTTCACTAACACATACTAAATAAGCTAACAACTATAACACATTTCTTTAAGACAGTAACATATTTCTGAATTTAATGAACAATTGTTTACCAAGGGGCTTGGTAAATAAATCGGCTAATTGTTCACCTGTAGGTACATACTTCAACACAATAGTTCCATTTTCAATTTTCTCTTTAATAAAATGATGTCTGATGTTAATATGTTTTAATCTTCTATTATTTTCTGGATGTAAAGCAATTTTAATAGCAGACTGATTATCTTCATACAACACAATACCTTTTACATTAAAATTTAAATTAAAATCAGACAACAACTTTTGTAACCAACAAGCTTCTATTACACTTACACTCATAGCTATAACTTCAGCTTCAGTAGAAGATATTGCTACAGAATTTTGTTTTCTAGAGCCCCACATTATTGGACACCCAAAGATTTTAAAACAATAACCTGTTGTGGACTTGCGATCAATTATATCCCCTCCCCAATCTGCATCTACATAACATTCTAACAAAGTGTTTTTACTGTCCCTCTTATAAACTAGACATACATTAATAGTTGACTTAATATATCTTAACACATGCAGTAACGTTTTATACAACAAATTGCTGGCACAGTGTTGGTACCTACTTAAAATAGACACAGTAGCACATAAATCAGGTCTTGTACCCTGTACAGCATACATCAGGCTACCAATCAATTGCCTGCACTTTGTTTCAATTTCACAACTCTCAGACTTATCCCTTCGTAACAAGTCAAAATTAAAATTAACATCAATAGGTGTTGTCGCAGAACTACAATTTGACATTCCAAACTTGTCTAACACTGAATTTAAATATGCAGATTGATTTAAAATTGTAACACCTTCCTTTAAATCTTGATAAATATTAATACCCAAAAATTCTGACAATTTCAGATCTTTCATTTTAAATGATTTTGACAAGGTAAGTTTTAACTCATTTACTATTTTTAAATCTGTTCCAAACATCAAAATATCGTCTACGTACAATAGTAAGTATGTTTTATTGTTATTATTACACTTTGTATATAAACAGCTATCACTATTAGATTGTAGGAACCCCTCATTTTTAATAACACTATTAAACTTATCATTCCAGTTTTTGGGTGACATTTTTAGCCCATATAATGACTTATTCAACTTTACAATTTTCTTGTCATCCCCTGAATATTTAGGTAAGTACATGTACACTTCTTCTTTAATATCCCCATTTAAGAAAGCACTACAAACATCCATTTGCATTATTTCCAAATTTAACTTATTTGCAATTGTAATAAAAGTTCTAACAGTCGGTAATTTAGCTACAGGAGCATATAGTTCACTTAAATCAAAATAATTTTCTTGTTCAAAACCCCTAGCTACAAGTCTACATTTATAATTAATGTTACCCATCTCATCAACTTTCTTCCTAAATACCCATTTACTGCTTATTGCTTTCTTACCTTCTGGTAAATTAGTTTCTGTCCAGGTATGATTCTCGCTCAAAGCTTGAAGCTCTACTTTTATTGCCTCCTGCCATTCCTTTCCTTCCTTGCTTGACAAAGCTTCTTCATAGGTCTTAGGTTCTTCTACCGCTAACAAATAGTAGTCTTTTAGCTTTTCTGGCAATCGTATCTGTCTTTTCTCTCTTCTTAGCATAGTATTGTTTTTAGGATCATCTGTTCTTTCTTCTGTACTATTTGACGAGCTTTCTTCTTTTCCTTCAAGTCTCTCTACTATTTTTTCTATATTTTCTTTCTTCTTTTCGTCTAATCTGGTATGGTTATCTTCATTCTCAGGTATTTCTTCTGCATCTTTAAAAGTTTCATTAAATATTTCCTCGTTTGTCTCTACATTTTCAGGTTCTTCTTCTTCTTTTTCTATTATAGTGTCTTCTTCCAATAACCTTTTTTCAACCACTATGTTTCTTTTATTTATTTTACTTTCATTATCTAGAGTGTTCTGGCTTTTTGTAAATATTACATCTCTTTTAATTGTTATTATTTTCTTTTCAGGTAAATAGATTCTAAATCCCTTCGTATCTTCTCCATATCCCATAAACAGACCTCTTTCACTTTTCGCATCCCATTTTCTTCGTAGCTGATAAGGTATGTGGACATACACTTCTGTACCAAATTCCCTTAATTGAGTTATGTCATATTCCTTACTAAACCATAACTCATATGGTGTGACCCCAGGAACTGTGCTTGTGCCTGCGCGATTGATGGTGTACACAGCGGTATTTATTGCTTCCCCCCATAGATATTTTGGTAAGTTCTTCGCTTGAAGCATAGTACGCGCTGCCTCAGTAACAGTTCTCATCTCTCGTTCAATCTTCCCATTCTGCTCCGGTGTATAAGCTACTGATGTTTGATGCTTTATCCCTTTCTCATTTAGGTACTGTTTTAATTTCAAGAATTCTGTCCCTTGATCAGTTCTTAATACATCCAAATCATAGCCCGTTTCTTTTTTGGAAAATGTTACAAACTCTTTTATTTTCTCTTGTACTTCTGATTTTTCTTTTAGCATATAAACTTTCCTGTAGTGTGTGTAATCATCCTTTAACAATAAGTAATATCTCGACTTGCCTAAAGACTTTTCCTCCATTGGCCCACACACATCAGCATGAACCAACTCGCACGGCCTTGACGACCTTTGTTGAGAAGTTATAAATGGCAATTTATGTTGTTTTCCTTTTATACACTGCACACATTCAATATTGCTATCTATGTATTCTATGTTTTGTCTTTTTAGGATGTTTTTGCAGTAATTAAAGTTTTGGTGAGCCATCCTGACATGCCACTCCATCAAGGTAAGTTTATTACTTTTGCTTCTACTTACATTTGCCTGAGATACCACTTTGGATCGAAACTTCATAATAAACATTTTATCTTTCTTTTCAGCCACAGCAGCCACATGTCCAGTTTTATTTAGTAACTGACACTTTTTTGAGTTCGAACACATTAGGTAACCTCTGTCCAAAGCACTTGATAATGAAAATAAGTTCACTTTTATGTTAGGTATGTAAAGAACGTTATTGAGAGTAGTATGGACCCAATCACGTCCATTATATGCTTCTAATTCAATTTTCCCACAACCCACTGCATTTATTTCTGAGCCATCCCCAATCACGATTTTTCTTGACACTTTCAGTTCATGGTAATTTGAAAAACAATTTAGGTTATTTGTCATATGTTCTGTGGCACCACTGTCCAAAAACCAACAACCACTGTCACTTGTACCTTGTCCATACATAGCGCTTACTATAAATGCATTATTTGATTTAAATTGTTCTTTATTTAGGCGAAAACGACATTCCCGGATAAAATGTCCCGGTTTGCGACAAAAATGACAGACTTTATTGTTTTGTCCATTTGTAGAAAAACAGTCTTTACTGACATGTCCAAATTTCTTGCACTTGTGGCACTGTACATTACTTTTACTAGTTTTCCTAGACCTTCCGCCAGCTGCAAATGCAATTGAATTTGACTGGTTAGTTTCCTCTGTGATTTCTTTTCCTCTGAGCCTTTCTTCTTCCATTAACAACCGTGCTGTGAGATTATTTATATTCTGTTTACTTTCTTCTACTGACTCCCAGGCACTGATGAAGTGTTTGAATTTTTCTGGCAGCGACATAATAATTTTTGTCATCAACATTTTGTCGCCGACTTCCTGACCTAGCTCCATCATTTTATTAGTAATATCTTGTAGTTCAGATATGTGTTCGCTGATACTTTTTCCCTTAATAAAATTGTATGAGAAAAATTTTTGTTGTATTAAATGGAGGCTGCACGATGATTTTAATTCAAAAATGCTGAGCAGTTTGGCCCATATTTCAGCACTTGTGTTGCAGTTCACAACATGTATGATTACATTCTCTGCCAATCTATTGACTATAATTGACTGCGCCTTCGCGTCATCTTTTATCCACTTTTTGTCTTTCTCCGGCTTATGAAGACCGCTTACAATTTCCCACAGCTCTAAGCTGTTTAATAGGACTCGTACTTGGAATTTCCATATGTTCCAATTTTGGACACCAACCAGGCGAATTGCATTCCCTGTATTTTCATTTGCATTTCTTACTTCTGCCGCTTCAGCCATTATCGATTACAATCTCGACACGATGCTTGAAACGTATTTCTTACAAAATTGTCCTCCGTAGACTTATCTGGGCCCATAACCTATAGCAGAGTGCTCTATATAGGCTGGTAATAATAAAAGATTATTCGATTCAACTGGATTGTTTTATTATCTTGATTTAAACACACAACACAACATTCGTACAATTTTAGAAATCACTGACAGTAAGAGACGCCATTAGTGTTGCCACACCAAAAACCACTATAATTTTATTGTTCTCACAACAGTGTGATTGTATGGAAATATTTATTTATTATTTATTTATTTATACCACTAGACCACAGAGGCGGTTAAATTACTCATAGCGGTATAAAGTCTAAGCACTCTTTGAAAGTGTTATGTCATATTTTTTAAAACACATGTCCAAAAATCCAATGAAATGTAGTGACAATAACATGCAAAGTTTGGTAGTCGTTGACAACGACCCTCTCAATATTTCACGCTACATTGCGCCCTCGCCTCGCCCTCGCCTCGCCGGGAAAGCCCAGCGGACAGCGACCATTGTCTGCGGTGTTTTATGAAGATTGCCCAATATTGATGACCGAGTTATAGGTATCTATACGTCTACCTAAAAAAAACACACCCATAAAGCAAATACCTCATCTGAAAAATGCCTAGCAGAAAAGTAAATCCCTCAGAACCGTCGAACGTATAGAGAATTCGGACGGACGGAGTAAGTGAGAAAATTAATTCTTATAAAATAAATTGATTAACGCTATTTTGTTCTTGTTCTGTAACACGATCCACTGATCATAATTTTCAAAACAAAAATGAGATGGAGATGCGAAAGAAATTAGATGTTAATATAAAAAATGAAAACCGACTAGTTTTTCGAAGTCGGTTTTAATTTTTTATATAAAAAAAAAACACAGTTTTTAAAGGTAGAAGTCCCGAACCTACACTAATAACTTTATGTCAACTGCTCATCACCTTTTACAAAATGCTGCTTTTCCCGTTGTAGGGACGTTAGTTATTGAGGAGTTCTCCTGGTATTTCATCATCAGCTCCACTTCATCACATGCATTGAGACGAACATAAATTGCTTATGACTACATTACATTCATCATATCGCTTCCGTGAAATGCTAATATTTAATAGTTCCGATGACCATTTGTGGTCCTCATCACCAGTTCCACTCCACCCAATGGTGCTTAACGGAAACAAATGCACGAGTTACTTAAAAAAACAACGAAAACGATATAGGTGTGCCTATAATATTTGAAGAGTTCCCTCGATTTCACCAAGATCCCATCATCAGATCCTATCTTGACTTTAATGAAACCAACTTGAAAGTACACCCTTTCAAACAAAAAAAATGTTATTCAAATTGATTTATAAATGACCGGGTACTGACGTATCAAACATAAAAAAACATACGCACGAGTTGATAACCTCCTTCTTATAACTTTTTAATTTTGCATTTTACAATGGTATTTTTATTTGATACATATTAAACAAGAAAATATACTAGAAAAAAAAGCAACTAGTCTCATGTCGCCCTGACGGGATTCGAACCCGCATCCTTGGGAGTCCGGCCCAATGCACTAACCAATTATGCTACAGAGACCTATGAGAACACGTCGAATTTTTCCAGTATATTCACCGTTCTACGGTGTTGGCCACTGTCGCTTCATCAATGAGAGAAATATCCTCGCATTCGAAAGAACTCCTTCTTTTTTGAAGTCGGTTAAAAATAGAATAATTCAATGTCTAAAAGTATCTACCTAGTATTATAGTAATACCACAGTCTATATAATGCTGTGGTATTTCGTAGAAACTGTACTAGAGGCATAATTTCAAAGCAAATCGCTGTACGTTGAAATTTGGCTTTCCTTTTGTCTTTATGCCAAATTAAATCGTAGCTACTAGTACAATATTGACCATAATTATATGGAGTTGCAGCAATCTGCAAACATTTACATTATACTACTAGGTTTGTACCATTAGTTAGATGTCGAGCCGACAATAATATAGTTAATAAAAAACAGTATAGCGCTTAAAACATCATTCCCTGCAACGGTTAAGACTATCAGTAATCGGACTAAAAAGTAAGCTACTTTAAGCAATTAAGAATGAAAACATTGAAGTGATTTAAAGAAATTATGAAGTCGTCAGCAATAACAATGGAAAAATGTCAGTGCTTCACCATACAATTTACATTCATCGACGCTCGGAGAGCTGTAATAAAAAACGAAAGCGACCATTAAACTTTATCTATAAGTATTCAGGAGGGGCCGCAAATATCGTGAGGCATAAATTATAGTAGGAGACATTTCACTTGGCAAAGGTTCCCTGTACACGATTTGTATGATAAACACGAATATTAAACGAATTGAGTAATATCGACTTATTACTGTATTAATACTACAATTTAGGGCGAATACATTGGTAATAAGATACATGTACTAAATATGTACGATTTGGTACAAAATAGAATCGAATATGTACCAACTAGTTAGTACATGTTTGTACCAAATATGTACAAAACGGGAACAACTTTTAGCCAAATAATTATTAACCATTTGATACGAAATTGTACCTAAAATGTGCCAAGTTCTAAATTATTCAGTAGACGAAAAAATCTACTCTGCCATCCGTTACCTGACAAATAAATGATGACTAAACACACGTCGCGATATAACGCCGAGCCGGCGAGTTTATGTGCCTACTCGTACAATGTAATCAGCGCGACGCGACGCCGTCAGTTTTACAGCAAATTAATTTACGACTGAAGGGAGGGCGACCCTTAGAGTACAAAATAAAAAGGTTACCAGAGGCCAAGCTCACGCTCGACATGGAAAACTTACTTGACACGTTAGGGTTGACTACGTAACTGACTATGGAATTTTATTGACACTGTTCAAAACTCTATGCTAGTTATGTTTATATAAATTTTTTTTCCTATTTGTCATACATGTAATATTTATTATTTTTACAACAGCGATTGAACACTTCTGAAAGTGCCTTAGAGCGCCTGCATACGTAAAGTCAATGGGTGGGTGCTAGAATTTCCTTTTTGTACTGAGTTTTCTCTCTGCGTAGGCCCCGGCCGAACGTACTCTGTGCTGCAAGGCAGTGAAATATACATACTTACATACTTGTTTACTTACTAGGCATAATTTAACTGGTAAAAATACTGTTTCTTCGAATGAACATTTTGAGATAGTGATGTGAGATTTATGTAAAGATTTTTAGTTACGTATACACTCGTATTAGTGCTAATTAAGACATTTTTGTTACAGGAACCGCAGTTCTTTCTTACCGTGGAAACAGGTAAGAGGGCTAGAATGGATTAATTTTATTGAAGTACTTTATTAATCAAGATTATGCTAAATTAGTAAGCGTCGTAAAATATGGATCTGTTTAATTTTGCGTAGACTGCGTAGGATTTACGTTTTCATTTGGAAATAAAATATTTTTACCGCAATAAAAATCTTGGATAGAAAGCTACTCTATACAAACCTACGTTAAAGTGTTCCATCTGCCCAATTATTGAGGAAGGCACCTGAATGGAATATTTATAGAAAACAGTGCCATCTCCCAGATTTAAGCGAAACACTTTTTTCGTTTGTAACATTTAAATTTCTCCACTTTGTCACGCATGACACTGTACTAGAAGAAGCGGCATTTCTTTTAATGCCAAATGCGCTTCTAAACTGTTCAAAAGTTCTGTGGGAATGCCAGTTACATCACGGCACAATCAAGCGTCGTAGCCGCAGGTGACTGCAATGCTAATCATGCACATAAAGCAACTATACGCGTATTGCCCTTTTTAAATAACTTAATAAACATAACTTTCACCAAAAAATCGCAAATCAGCAAACGAAGTCTTCGTCGGCCAAGCTTACTTGTCTTGCCATGGGCACGTACAAATTATGCTAAAAAGAGCTTCACCTTTGAGGGAGCAAAACTGTACAATAGCTTACCTTCATACATAAAAGATATAAAATTATATAACAGCTTTAAGTCCAAACTGTCTTATTATATAATTGAAAATTACGCACTTTACACCTAAATTTCGTTTTATAGTTAAGTATACTTACCACTAGTATTTAAGGCTTGGTGATGTATAAAAAAAATAACTTATGTATTCTTTTTATTTTCACGTAAGTGACTTATGTAAGTCTTTTTTGAACATAAATTCTTTAAACCTAAACCTAATCCCTTTTCCAATCTATCATATAATTGACTGTATGCAGTATCCCAGTAGTATATTCGTAAATACATAGAAAAAAATACTGATAACACACACATTCTTATCTTATCTAAATTCAGGACACAGTCAAGATCAATTTAGGTCCGACAATTTTTTTTTCGTGTAGTACATATTTTATGAGTTACCCATATGCAATATTCAAACCCCGCCAGGACACCGGTGACCTCTCCGAATTTCAGCCGAAAACCATCATTTTCTAATAGTTAGAGTTTAGTCTTTTATGAACATCTTGATTTCAGAACAAAATCTGATAAATATACTCAAATCTGTGATAAAAAAATTAATCTACTCTTTGGTTTGAAGTGACATTTGACATTTTCGAAAGTCGTGTTTTTTTATTTATGTCTTTTTTTGCCATTTCTAATCACATAAAACTAATAAACTGTTGATGTTATAGTTTTTTTTATTTTAGTATCTGAACATGGTTAAAATATTCATAAATCAAACAGAGTTTACAGATTGAAAAAATATGGTATGTACGGTAACTTATAAAATTTTAAAGAAAAGCATAATTTTAGGGAAATGGTTTTATTGGCATGGCATGACTGGTTATCGTTTTAATTTTTTTATTTGCAATAATTAATGAGTTTGTACTTTACGAAAAAGTTTATAGGGTCAGTCGAATAACACCAAAAAAGGAGGGTTATTATATTAGTAATCGATTTCTAACGCGGCGGGTATTTACGAACATGCATCCATAGACGAGACGCAGGCAGAATACCATTCGAGCCAAAAACATTGCAAGTAACTATTAGTGCTCCAAGATGATGAATATAACCGTTCCACAAAGTACGAGCTAAAAGCTCGGAGTGGCAAGGGCCATAACATCGCCGATGGCACCTGCTCAGACAACTTTACTCGCTCAATTTTATAAGAAAAGTAACTTTAATAGCTTAATGAGAAAAAGCAATAAAGAGTGATCATAAAAAAAAATATCTTTATGACTTTTACAGCTGAGTTAAACAGATTCCTTTCAGCAGACTCATATTTTTCACTTACTCTCGTTGATTTTTATCAAAATACAATAGTAAGTCATATTAATGTCCGTACTGTTGACTCCGTGGATCCTGAAGTCCGAATCTGTCACATTTTTTCAAAGTTTATTATAATATTTTGTGTCTTTGAGAGAGAGAGAGAGAAACATTTTATTGACCACAGACACAACACAATTATTAGAAACATAACAACGATACAAAAATGAAAAAAAAAACAAATTGTCAATTAGGTCCTGCCTCACCTTTGTGTTGCCATGACACTAAATGTGTCACAGCAACGCTGGTATTCTAACAGGACCTATCAATAATTTACCTTATTTACATGTCTAGCTTTATTTATTTATTTGTAACACTAACATTAAGTTTGCATAACATACAATTAGAAAATAAATCAGTAATTTTTATACTTGTAAACATAACAATTATAAGTGTCGACAGCAATCAAAATATTTATCAATTAAGTCTTAAAATAAAAAAAAAAACAGAAATACAAATTACATTACATTAAACAGACCATACGATTACAAATTAAAATAATAAGCATTTAAAAGCAAATAGCTTATTAATTTAGTAAAATATCTATTTGTCGATAACTTGATTTGATTTATTTTCATCAAATAAAAAAATATGTTAATAACTAATATACATAATCTGTAACTCTAATATCCGATCAAGAAAACTTCAAATATCAATAATGTTGTTATTTGCACAGTAAATATATTAGCCGCGACAGTATCTCAACTATCCCCATTTATGCATTGGAAATCTTTCAGTTTACAATATTATAATCACTCAAAAAGGTGCCGCCACACGGCTCTATCATTATTTAGTAGTGACTACAATGAGGAGATCGGTGGATGCCGAAGAGTTTCATGCGCTCGCCCTCGATTTCCTTTCCCTTCCAATAATTTTTTTTTTTTAAGACTTTATACTTTTTTTTTAAGTGCGTCATTTTCACCATTTCCCGCCCACCCATCAATAGGGTGAGGGCTGAAAACGATGTTTCGCTCATCCCACGAGCGACAATACCACATTGAGCCTAGACCCTGTTTTGCTGCTGCACATAGAGGCATCCGCACTACGTCTGACGAAGTCATTATAAAAATATGTTACCTATGTGTGTTGCAACAAAATAAACAATTTTCTATTCTATTCTATTCTATTTTACAATGGTCCGTCACGGCACCATGTGATGATGAGTAACCAAAAATTTTGAGTAATTTTTGTAAACTCAAAGCCTTAAAACTATCTTCTCAACAAAGTTCTCAACTCATCATAATTAACAACTTTTGAAATTGCGAAAAAAAGCAACTGATACATTTAGCAGATTTTTTTAATGAAACAAAATGATGCCAAACGTGGTGCTCTAATACAAGTTCAAAATGAAACTTTGGGCTAGATCCCTTCAGCAAAGCATACTAACTATATCTTCGGGGTCAACTAAATCACTTAGACCGCGGGTTCAGTTGACTGATATTTGGTGTTGTGTGATTGCGTCTTTCTTTATTTTTTACCGACTTCAACAAAAAAGGAGGGAGGTACTCAATTCAACGCGTATTTTTTTTTTTTTGTCTGATGTATGTATACCGATTACTCCGGTGTTGGTGATCCGATTTTAATAGTTGTTTTTTTGTTCGATCGGGTGTGTACCCGACTGTCAATTTGGTACCATATAATTTTTACGAAGATCTGGCTAGTAGTTTTTTCATAATCTTGAAAAATATCAATCACCTTTTGGCAAGTAGGTAGTCGTTTACCTAGATGACATTGTTGTGTATGGGCTGATTTTTAGTGTAAGTAACGGCACATGATGTAACTAAAAAATCTGAAATAAAAACATTTTATAAAAAAATCAAACCGACTTCAAAAAGTAAAAAATAAAACTTTTGGGGTCGGTGCTAGCTAGCTAAGGCCAAAAAATATATAGTTAATAGAAGTGCAATGTAGAATGCCCTGGCTGGCACCGACTCCAAAAGTTTTATTTTTTACTTTTTGAAGTCGGTTTGAATTTTTTTTTATAAAATGTTTTTTTTATTTTAAAAATATATCTTTCTTTAGCTACATTTTCTTTGTGTTACTGGCATATGATGTCCGCACTGTGGTATTTGACTCCATGATTTCTTAGTGCTGTTGTGCCAGTTGGCTGGTTTCTCATGAAAGTTGTTATGTCCAACGACTCGTAAAAGTATCTCTTATGGAATATTTTAGCAGTAATATTCGGTATTTATTGTGCTGTATTATTACCATTTGATAGAGGAAAATTGTATGGTTAAATTGGTTAATTTTAGTTTATTCATCATCGTGGCGAGTTTTGATTTGATAAATTCTACTTATTTATATAAATATAGAGCCTGTCTAATAAATCGTGTCACTCGTTACTTTTGAAGTTTAATTATAGCAACAATTTCACATATTAAAAATCAGTGTCACGTGGTGACAGATACTTTTTTACTTGTATTTTTATTGTCATCAACAGCTTTTTTTAAATTTTCCCTCCTTTTCACAGTGCCACCTTTTGACAGACTTTAGTAATTTATACTAATTAGTAAATTATAATATTTATTACGCTCACACCAATTTACCTAGCCCCAAAGTAAGCACTGTACGGTTTGCGTTATGGGATATTAGAGTAACGGATATTAATATAAATACATATAATTATACATATATTAGTATTTATCTGTAGAAGTAAATATAAACGTCCATGGCTCAGGTACAGATGCTTGTATTCATCATACAAACATTTGCCCCTACCGGGATTCGAACCCGGGACCTCAGAGTAGGCGACACCTTGAAATCGGTGTACGCACCGCTCGACCACGGAGGTCGTCATTATTTATTCTTGTTAGAGTTTAAATTGAGAAAAATAACTAAGTAGGTAATTTAGTGTTGCATGCAAAATTAATAAACATCGTAAACGATCTCTGTCATGTTGTCAGATTTTTAAATTTGTCTGGGCATCGAACCTTATTGTTTTGGTGTCAGTAAACAGCATATGCCAATCGCTAGAGAATATTATTTACATATAACATTCTTTGTCATATAAGTCTAATGTCGTAAATCGATCTATACAAATAAAACCGTAACTGACTGACAGACAAACGCCCAAACGCTAAATTGATAAAGCTAAAATTTTGCATACAGGATCCTTTAACGATGTAGGCGAACACTAAAATAAGGATTTTTTTAATATTCCCACGGCAACGGGAACTGCGCTGGTGAAACCACGGGCGCCCGCTAGTGATATTATATCTTCTACAGATATTTCAGTTTGAAGATATAAAATAAAATAAGTTTACTCATTCAAAGTGAAATATTTAAAAAAGTATATCATTTACGGCACTTTGTCAAATAGTATTTGTCGTTTTTACTTATTTTCTCTGTTGATGAGCGAATGTTTCAGTGTACACCAAAACATGTCATTTCAGGTACTTTAGGATGCCAGGCTTCATTATAAAAAAAGTTCAAAAAGTCTTTTATTTGATCGTCGTCGGCGACTATGTTAGATATAGAGATAGATAGAAACAAAGTCAAATAAAGGGGTATGAACTATATGGATGGAGGCTAGCCTCGTCCTATTCCGCAGTACGTATTATCGTAAGACGCCATTTTGTTTTTTTTCTAAATGGCATCGCACAGTAATACTATATGATATAAATGAACAGGGACACACAGTGGAACAGAAAATGTTATGATATATAATGCCCTAATGTGTCACGTGAGTCAGATATTTAGAGTTAAAAATAAATAATGCCAGCCCTTAATATCACTTTTGTAATGTTTAACTCCATTTACCTCTCTAACCTGACATTTTAGGGCATTATATTGTATGACATCTTTTATTCATCTTTACGTTCCCTATCCATTTATATAGGTAATATAGTGCGACGCCATTTTGTTATTTTTTTTCAAAATCATGTCAAATTCGTATTTTCGCAAATACCCTATCTTATTTCATTAGGGAGAAGTAAAGTTAGATGTCGTCACCTTTGTCTAATTATCCGTGTTTTCGCAATATCCCTAGGATTTTCGCGAAAATGCGATTTGTCTTATTATACTACGACATTATGTACCAAAATATATATTAAATGAATTCCTCTTTTAAGGAAATAGCAAAAAGGTTAGTCGACATCACAGGAGACCGAAGAGCTGGCAGCTACCTCGGACAAAGAATTAGTCTAGCTATTCAAAGGGGGAACGCTGCCAGTATCTTCGGAACCTTGCCTAAAGGGACTCCTTTTAATAATATATTTTAGTTATTATATTATATTTTTAAGGTTTTAGTTTTAGGGTCATTGTTCTAGTATATATATCTTTTTTAATATTGCCCATAATAATTAGATCATTTTATACGAGACTACAAGAACAAAACAGTATACTAAATAAATACATTTGTTGATATCTTAAATGAAAGTGGCCATAGCCGGACTTAAAGTGTCCACAACCAGTTAGTCTACCCTACGTTGTCTTGGGCTTAGAAATACGAAGTTAATTAAAACAAGAGATGATGATACAATAATGTGCGGAAGTTAACTTTAATTCCCTATGCATAGATTGATTAAAGTTGTAAAACAAAACTTACCTTATACCTAATTCAGTAACTTTTAGGATTTACCTTAAAACTTTCTATAATCTGCGCTGTTAAAATATTATTTATCCATTCCATCCATGATTTTAATTAAGGGAGTTCTAATATAACTAACTTCTAGTCAATCTACTTATTTTTGTTGTAAAATCCATACAATTTGTGAGATATTGGTTGAGACTTCTCTGACTTCTCTTATGGTAAATTTTTAAATAGAAAAATATTGGAAAAAATTAACTCGGCCACAAGTGAATTCTCAGACGGGAATCGACCATCGGGAGCATTGGACCGGATTTCCAAAGGTCGCGGGTTCGATTCCCGTCTGAGAATTCACTTGTGGCCAAGTTAATTTTTTCCAATATTTTTCTATTTAAAAATTTACAATAAGTATAAAAAAAGCATTGAAATATGCAAAAATTACAAAATCATAAACAGACTTCTCTCTTTTCCCTTTTTATAAAAAAAGTAAATGACAAGAAATAACAATACTACTAGAGATACTACTAAAATACTATAACCGTACAAATGAATACAAAGGTTTTGAAAATAGACTAAAAAGTACACCACGGCCGGGGCCGGCCGGCCGGTCCCTGTAAAAGTATCATAACCAAAACAAAATAAAAACCGGTCAAGAGCGAGTCGGGCTCGCGTACCGAGGGCTCCGTACCATCATCTGTTGTCCCCATACATCGATATAGGTCGAGGTCAGTTTATCAAAAGCAAATAAGTATAAAATATTTATTTTTAAGATTTCTGAAAAGTATGCTACTTAGAGACATCGTTTTATTTTTCGTGTAATCTTTACATAAACTTATATTATACAGAATAATTTCAGATTTTTCTGTTTGCGAAATTCGGAAATAAGGGGAGGGGGAAGGGGAACGGCGTTTTTTTACATTTTTCATCAAAAGTCGAAAAGTATGCAGCCATAAAAGGAAAAAAAAAAGTGCAAACGGCGTTCTTGCATATGATAGATACCACACATGCCGTAGAAGCCCCTCTTCGGTTTTTTAAGAGCCCCTTTATGTATTGATAAAATGTATATTATATAATGTATGTATAATTATTTCTCTCTTAATTGCAAAATAGTTGTGCAAACGTCATCTATTCCAAATTTCAAGTTCATAGCATTAGTATTTCTTGAGATCCAGCTGTGATAGACAGACAGACTGAGTAGCACCATAAGGGTTCCATTTTACCATTTTGGTACGGAACCCTAAAAAGGTACTAAATAATACAAAATCTTTAAAACAAAAACTATTCATATTGGAAACGACTTGAAATCCGAAAATAAACAATTAACTTATGTTTTAATCATAATGTATCTTGTCTCTGAAAGAATGGAAAGTAATGTCGTTTTATGAGTTACGTTACGGGCAAAGCCGCGGGTTTTAGTAGTTCTTTTACGATTATGTGTCATACGTCTTTATGTGTCATATTCATGCAGTTCTTTATGGTCTCAGGCGTGATTCTTTTGTTGATTTGAAATTCATTAGCATTTTGTATCGCGAAGAGGTGGAGCCGTAGACTGTGTTCAAATGCTATTCAATTTCTTTTGTATTATTTTTTGTGTTATTGTTTTTTGTCTGTGTGTCTGTGGAACGGTTTTTCTCGGAATCTTGTGTACCTATCTTATTACACTCACCGGCACATTTAATGACCCACCTCGTTATTTTCATACATACATGCTCACTTTGCGATTCTGTACATGAAAATGTCAACATATTACTGCAAAGATCTGTAAACTAATGTTTTGGTTAAGCGTTGGACTGTCCAATGAGCACTTTAAAGAGTTTTAAAAATCTCTTCCCGTTTCCATGGCTTCGTTTAAGCAAAGCATTATTTTATGGCCATATCACATTGTATGGAATCTGATGAAGTATGAATGAAGTAAATTAAAACAACTTTTACGGATGTAAGTGCACTATATAGTCCTTTTCTTTTTTTTCTTTCTCTCTTTCTATACAGTACATTATAAAGTGCACTTAAATTCATAAACCTTTTTTATTTCAATGATGAGTGCGCGAAGAAACTTAAAATGTGATTATGAAGCAATCATTGTTCTGCCTCTATGGACAAATGCAGTGGTTTCGGTACTCATTAAAATAGCTAATTGGACAGTAGAACGCTTAACCTAAACATTAGTTTACAGATCTTTGCAGTAATATGTTTGTATGAAAATAATGAGGTGGTACATTAAGTGTGCCGGCTAGTGTATTTAATTAACTTGATTAGACATTCAAGTTATTGAAATACAAATAAAAGTCGTACGTCGATTCAAGTGAATAAAATCACCCTTACAAACATATAATTTCAAGTGCTGTTCGGTTTAATTAAATCTCACAATCAAGTCTTTTAGAAAGCCTCAAAATAGTAATATTCAAATCATGGAAAAAAATCACAGCAATTCTTTTAACGACATAAGTAAAAATAATACATAAATACAATTAAAATAAGTTAGCTACTCTAATTCTTCACTCCAGTTTAAATTTAAACTACATGTTTAGGTAAATATTGCTTGATAATATTATCCCATAACTCCATTTCTTCTTTCTCTGGATCTGAACTGGCAACAAACTCGTTACCTATCTCCAAGTAGCCTTGATCCTCGACGGTGAAGTTCGGCCATTCGACGCCAACACTCTCATCAGGTGTGGGGTTCCTTAAAAGATAATAACAAATATATAAAAAAATATCATTACTTTTATACCTAACCAAGTATGGATTATACCACAGCACCTCCACCTAGGATACTCCTGTATAGTTGCCGAGAGACATTTTTTATTAAGAATAAAGTTACACAAACACCTTTAATACTTTTTTTTTTTTTTATGGTTTTGTAATTTTTGCATTTTTCAATGCTATTTTTATACTTATGGTAAATTTTAAATAGAAAAATATTGGAAAAAAATTACCGAGACTCGGTAGCTCAGCGGTTAGAGCATTGGACCGGATTTCCAAAGGTCGCTGGTTCGATTCCAGTCTGAGAATTCACTTGTAGCCGAGTTAATTTTTTCCAATATTTTTCTATTTAAAATTTACCATAAGTACCTTTGATACTCTCTCCAATTTATATGGTAACTATAACAACAATGTAATCAGCATTGTTGTGTTCCGGTAGAGAGATAAGATAGCCAGTTCTTCCATTATTTAGCCCTATTGTTGATTAATATAATATTATAGGTAGGTTTCGTATTTATTTATAAAATAATTACTGATCACTTGCTATGCCAAAATATCAATTACTCATCATGAGGTAAATAGTTAAGGTTATTAGATGAAACAATCAACTGGACGCTTGAGCATATCAAGTTAAACAGATGACTGGAATTGTAAATTTGATCTTAATATTTATTTATTTATTAGGACTGCCAGTGAAAATTACATTGAATCATACATAGGATTAACAACGACAATTGGTAAGTTCATGCAAAATGTAAAATTCTATTAAAGGCTGCCACATCATGCTCCTATAAATACGGAGGGTTTTTTAAAAAAAAAAAAAAAAATTAAGAAAATAACAAAAAACAAGACAATAAAAACAAGAAATTCTTATGAATACATGAAAGTAAAGAGAGAAAGACTATGCATCACTCAACAACTCTGTCACCTTCTTTTTAAACTGACGGAAAGAGCTGTGAAAAATGTCAACATTCTCATGCAATTTATTGTAAGTGTCAGGCAAGCGGTATGCTGCAGCATGTGTCTGAACATTAGTGCGAGCTAAAGGTTTAATATCATCAGATGCTAATTAAAACGAATTTATTTACGAAATCTACTAACGACGACTTGAGAAATCCATGGAAGAGACGGTTTGAAATTTCGCTGTTCGAAGTAATTACACGACTGATTTTATCATCACTCTTATTATTTTAAGTTAACAAACAGTTTGAACTTACCCATATTTTGCAAAATTAGTCCACATCTTTGTTATATTATCAATCAGTTTAAATGTGTCACTGTTTTCATTGACTTTAGGTAATAATTTTGGCTGAAACAGGTATGTTAAGTCATCGGCGTGACAGACTGATATTCTGTCTTTAATTAGTTCTCCTATTCCCAACAAATTAGCCGTTTGGTTTCGTTCCGACTTGCACGTAAATTTGTAAAGGTAGACTTTGTTTCCAGTGCTTGCGTAAAATTTGGCTCCCGATACTATCCCATGTATGAAGATTTCCATACTCAAGTATTTAATAAGACGATCACAGTTATCTTCGGCTTTTAGACCATTAATAAAATAATGTTTCTTAACTTCCTTTCCAACTTCAACCTGATTTTTAATAGAGAGTTCGTATGCCAAATTCCTCGGAACAAAGAATTCATTATAATCAGTCGAAATATTAAACATTTTGTCAGGTTTTAATACTGCAAATGCCCATAGGCCTTCATCTTCTGTATATCCAGTAATAACATCGACTCCCTCGTGTATGCCATTTCGCAGGACGTCATAAACATCACCATAGAAGAATCTCTCATTACCAAAATCTTTTTCATTGACGATGCCAATATCCAACTCATATCCCTTCTTCGCCAAATGCGCAGGAAGATCGAAGTAAACCAGTTTTTCAACTGGCACTGTCTTAAAAAACTCGTAAAGTTCTTCGTCGTCTTCGGAATACAGTCCCAACTGTCGTGCTAATTTTAGTGCTTTTTCACGTGGTGCAAAAGCATGTGCAACATTATTAGCGGCACATCCGCTTTGAGCTATAGCTTTGTTGAAGAGACCCTTAGTCATAGGTGAGATCAAGTGGTAACCAACGCTCATCCCTCCAGCACTTTCTCCGAATATTGTTATATTGTCACTGTCACCTCCAAAACTGCTGATGTTGTTCTTCACCCATTTAAGTGCTAGGACTTGATCCTTCATGGCAGCATTGCCAGGTATATCTTCCGTATCAAGGCAGAGGAATCCGAGCAATCCCAATCTGTAGTTTATAGTGACTACGATTACTCCATGTCTGACTAGGAATTCTGGTCCATATATCATGTCATCGCCACTTCCAATTGTAAATGCTCCTCCATGGATCCAGACCATTACTGGCAGGGGGGTGGAGGGGTTAATCTCTGGACTGTATACGTTGAGGTAAAGGCAGTCTTCGCTGCCAATCACAGCCGGTGGGTTCATCCTATCCATTTGAAAGCTGACAGGACCATGTTCCTTAGCACTTCTTACTCCATCCCATGGTATTACTGGTTGAGGCGCCTGAAATAAATTAAAAGATCTTTTCAATGCTAAAAATCTGTTTTAATGTTTGAAATTTGCATATGCTTATTTCGATGAAATTTTTTACGTAAAAAAATACTGTTACGGTTTCTTCATTACCTAAAACTGAATAATAACAAAGGAATACTAGTAGTAATGACATTGCTAAGATAATTAAAACCTTATTAATTCCAACAATACAGAGTTTTTTCTGTTTACAATGCTATTAAGCGGAAATAATGGAGGTTAAAATACTTCAAGGCTAAATTCATAATATCAAGTTTGAACTGTTTAATTATAGCACAAATGTTATATTTAAAGTATATTGGAATATTGTGCAACTTGACAAATTGTACCCAAAATAAGATTTTTTTTTCAGTGCAGCGTGATGAAACTACATCATAAACAAAACAACAGTCGTCACATTTGTTTTAAGACTTATTTTCTTAAAATAAATTGCACGATAATCCAGTTTCTGAAAAGATGTCAAATATAACCACTGTCAGAATTAACAGTCTATTTACAGCTGTGGGATTTTATTTCTGGACGGACAACCCGGAACAGAAAAAAACAGTAGGTATTAAGTTTACAGTAGATAGAAAGACAAACAATAACAAAGGCTAGAAAGAACTTTTAATCAATCACTTTTACTCAAAAACCCTCAAAAGTAACAACATGAAAAAAAACATCGGGTTACACTCTGGGAGAAGTGCCGGCAGAAGTGAAAACCGCTTAAACGAAAATAACGATCAAAATCCACTATATCTTGACCACAAAAAGTTGATGAAAACGGAGACCAACTTGATTTGGCAGGTAAATCCATTAAAACTGACCAATATGAAAGTTGGTAATAATGAGAGATCTTTATATAATGGTTGTAATTAACTAATAGGTATACGTAGATCTTTCAAGTGTGAGACTTTATGTAATTTGAAATAGGTCAACGATACTTTAACATTTTTTACCCATCCCAAAAATTTCAAACTCTGATGTGCACAAAGCCGCTAAACAATTATAAATTCGACAATTACCTTAAACCTCAAATCTCCAACGGGTGGTTCAGCATACGGGATCCCTTTGAAGCTATAGTATTGGCCCCCATAACCATCTTCTATTATAGCACCATCCAGTAAACCGTCGCTTACTTGAACTTCCACCATTTTTAATAGCTAATTTATGGTATTATAAAGATGTGTTTAAAGTATCAAAGCTTGGTACACCGCTGTTACGGTTAAAAATGTTTCATATAATCGACCTTGTCCGTTGAGAGCTACGCTATGACTAAATCGAATGCTCTACTTCCATATTTATATAGAGGCCTGAAAGGTCGAAGTCCTTTGGTTTATTGGACTTTGAGTGTTGGATGATTAGTTAATTGAGAATGTATATTTTATGAGGAAAAGTCCGTTCTGAGTAAGGTGAACTTTGACCTGTGACGTATTCCATATTGAAGTTTCTTCGATTTTTTGTGCGATGACTGTAAATCTTTGTTAACTTTACTGGTGCTACGAATAATATTTTGTGATTCATATGATGGACATTCAAAACTTTTAGCATGTTTATCATTATACTTCAGCCATTTTACGCAAAGAATGTTTGTAAACAAACCGTATCTAACTTCAAATTTTTTATTTACACCTAAATATGTGCACCTCATTTAGAGCTAACTTACGTTGTCTAAGTTTACAGTCTACCCTAACTATACAGGGTGGAAATTTAAAACGGGGCCCGAGGGGCATTTACCCTCACCGTTGTAGCTACATGAAAACGTTCTTAAAAAATCATCCTTTATTAAAAAAAAAATTGTTCTGCATTCACCAATTTGAAAGAAATGTACAGTCAGCATGATAATGATGAGTTTCAAAAATATTTTTTTCGTACTACTTGCTCAAAAAAGTGACATTCTATGCCACAAAAAGCGAACATAACAATAGTCATTTTTAATCTGTTAAAAACAGAGAAAGAAAATTGTACTGAATTTCATTCATCCTCTAGGGGGAGAATGTGATTTAAATTTGGAATACTTGCCGAAATTTATACTGAACTACATCTGTGTTTACACCATTGAGTTTGTATATAAAGCATTACACATCTTTTTGAAAAAGGAATACACATTTATTATGCAGTTATGATTATTTAATAAAATTACGAAAACCGACGAGACCGTATGAGCTTGATGCCTTTGCTTTTCCGACAAAAAAATATTAGTCTAGGAATTTGCCGCGTTTTTGTTTTCTTCAAATACATCTCATATTATTATTGTGTTAATTTTTTCGCAAATGGTACGAAAAGTAGAGTATTTTCCTAGGTGATAAAGCTGTCTTAGTTTTGAGTAAACTTAAATCCCTCGCTACACTCAGGACTCGTCTTAAATCCCTCGCTTCGCTCGTGATTTAAGTTTTTAACACCCTCGCTACGCTCGGGAGTAAAGCTCGAGTCCTTCGTTACGCTCGCGATTTAAATCGTCACCCGCGTTAATAATCTACTATTTGGTAGCAATCGATACTATTGCTCATGAGGATCAAAACACTCTATGACACTAACTGAAATTAGGGTCATAGATAGTATAGTATATTATAGTGTCTGTGTATAGTAGTTGAGTAGTTTGTGTGTAATTTCAGTACAATTAAAAAGCAATTTTGGGCCATGGAAAACTTCCTTCTTCGCTAGTTGACCGGTCAACGGCTGAAGGACTCGCGTTTAACTTAATGGGCCTTAGAATGAACTGAGCAATTTCAGTCACGCTTATCAGGGTTGTAGGACCACACCGAATGTGAAATTTACTTTAGTCTATAAAGAGGAAAGATTTGATTGTTTGTTTGTTTGTTTGCAACGAATAAACTCAAAAACTACTGAACGGTGTCTCGGTAGCTCAGTGGTTAGAGCAATGGACCGGATTTCCAAAGGTCGTGGGTTCGAGTCCGATCTGAAAATTCACTTGTGGCCGAGTTGATTTTTTCCAATATATTTCTATTTAAAATTTATCATAAGTATAAAAATAGCATTGAAAAATGCAAAAATAAAAAAATCATAAACTACTGAACGGATTTGGATGAAATTTGGTACATAGATAGTAGATACTTTATCCCGATAATCCCGCGGGAACGGGAACCACGGGAATGAAACCGCGACCGTCCGCTAGTTATGAATAAACTACTAAGTGGCCACCAACGGTTTCACCCACCTGGCTCCCATACCAGTAAGAACATACAAACATACATACATCATCAGCCTGTGGACATCCACTGCTGGACATAGGCCTCTCCTAGCTCACGCCTATTGTGGCGTTCATAGGAGGCTATTAGCCTACTGCTACCACGCTGGCCAGACGGGTTGGTAGAGGGTTTGTTTCAAGTTTTCCTTCTCTCGCACAGGTGTTCAATGCGTCGAGCCTCTTAGTCGACTCTTACGACATCCCAGGCATGTAAGGGAGTGGTGACACTTGTATTCTTAGGCCGTCACCACACGGCACCGGTTAGAACATCGGGATAAAATGTATCCTATGTTTTAATTCAGACTATAATCTATCTGAGTTCCAAACATTCAAATCATATTTGTTTATACATTTTTATGTATATGACATCCAGGGCCCTTTTTCATAAAGATTACAATTGTCAGCGACAGGTGACAGGTATGAATTTGACGATTGTACGTTTCATAAAACATTGGTGCTTTAAGAAAAGCCGACATAATTGTCAAATTGTCGCGACAATTCTACAATTTAACGTTTCATAAAACATTTGGTCCGACATATTTGTAATCGGAAAATCTGACATATTTGTCAAATTGTCGCACATTTTTGATAGGCATTTTTGGTCTGTGTCAGTATGAGGGGTGACAGTTATTTTTCTTTTATGAATTCTCACATGATCGAAAGAGTTCGTAAAAGGATTTTGAAAAAAAAATAACTTTTTAATGTATTATTGCTTTTTATAGAAAACCTACCTTCTGCAATGATGACAAAGGTCAAAATTGCGTAGATCAGTAATAAAAAAGTTTGAGCAATGTTGACAAATTGTCGACTTGTCAAGCTTTATGAAACAGGGCCTCAATAAACTAAAAGCGGTCTAGTTGAAAACCAGCGTCAGTGTAATACTGACACAATGCTGACCTAGGTCCCTTTTTAACCGACTTCAAAAAAGGAGGAGGTTATCAATTCGACTGTATTATTTTTTTTTTTTTTTTTTTTTTTATGTATGTTCCACCATAACTTCGCCAGTTGTTAACAGATTTTTATAATTCTTTTTTTATCTAAAAGAAGATGGTTTATGTGTGGTCCCATATAATTTTTACAAAGATCGGGCTAGTAGTTTTTTCATAATCTTGAAAAATTCAATCACCTTTTGGCAAGTAGTTGGTTACCTAGATGACATTGTTGTGTATGGGCTGATTTTCGTAACTAAAAAATCTGAAATAAAAACATTTTATAAAAAAAATTCAAACCGACTTCAAAAAGTAAAAAATAAAACTTTTGGAGTCGGTGCTAGCTAGCTAAGGCCAAAAAAATATATAGTTAATAGAAGTGCAATGTAGAATGCCCTGGCTGGCACCGACTCCAAAAGTTTTATTTTTTACTTTTTGAAGTCGGTTTGAATTTTTTTTATAAAATGTTTTTAGTACAGCCGTAGGACAATTTACTCAATACTGTAACTTCAAATTAAGTATTTTTTTTTAAGTCTCCTTTTTATTGTATTAAGTTAATATCACTTCTATGTCCTTCGCCTGTACTTTCATATTTACAATATTAGTGAGACGAACAGTGACTTACTAATTATCAAAAGCTTTTCTGGATTTCATTTTGAACACTGTAAAACATAGGTTAAAAACATAATGAAAATACAAAAAGGTAAAAATATATTAATACACCAATACAATTTAACATCTGTAAAACCTAAACAGATTTACATGAACTCCTGTCCAGCATGATCGTAGATGCTTTCCCAGAAGCGGACGGCTTCAGCGCCAAGGTGTTGTCCTATGGTGACTTCGTCTGCAATGTCACCATAGTACTCGCCATTTCCGAACTCCGGCCACTCCACCTCCGAGTTAGTTGTGGTCAAGGTACTGAAACAATGAATAAATATTGTGATGTGATGGCAATGATGTCGAAATATTCAACAAAGTGTATCTATAAATTGGTCCATTTACATACAGGACTATAAACAGTTGGATACGATTCGGAAAGCACGCATGTAATGGTTTTAAATACTTTTTTTTATTTTGTTTGAAAATTAATAATTGAATGAAATATAAATAACAAATAGATTATACGACGTAATGCAATGATTATAACGAAAGAATAATTATGTTATTATCGGCCACTCTTAAATCTGCAATAATTTGATGCTATCTTATCTTTATATTTGTTAAATAATGACTACTTATATTATTTTGGTGTGTGGTGACGGCCTAACGTGCCGTGTGGTGACGGCCTAAGAATACAAGTGTCACCACTCCCTTACATGCCTGGGATGTCGTAAGAGTTGACTAAGAGGCTCGACGCATTAAACACCTGTGCGAGAGAAGGAAAACTTGAAACAAACCCTCTACCAACCCGTCTGGCCAGCGTGGGAGCAGTAGGCTAATAGCCTCCTATGAACGCCACAATGGGCGTGAGCTAGGAGAGGCTTATGTCCAGCAGTGGACGTGCACAGGCTGATGATGATGATGATGATATTATTTTACAATAACAATACTTCTAGACCAATAAAATAATGTTGTCTTCTAAATATACTTTGATCTGTTCCTCTAAATGTTCTGAATGTAATTTGTCTTCCAAATCTAATTATATTAATTGGAATCCATATGGCCAATAGGATAACATTTTACGGAATTAAAAGAAGTATATTAAAATAAACTAAATTAATCTTATCAATTTGTGCTTGCTAACTTACCCATACTTGGCAAAATTAGTAAACAACGAGCACACCAGATTGATCAGCTTACGTTCCTTCTCACCAGGGGCTTGGACGGTATGCTTAGCATCAAATAGATACATCATGTCATCCATATGAGACGTCCCATTGAGGCCATACCTTTTTCCAATTTGACCATATATGTTTCTGTCAGAGACACACGAGAATCTATATTGATATATTTTACTCTTACTACGCTTTGCGAAAAGTTTCAAAAATCGGTGAATATCGTAAACGTAAGTTAAATCCGATGAGAACGTTACGAACTCTTTAACACTGTTTTCAGATGAAGACACAGGCTTTCCCGCAAAGTAATGCTGGGAGATTTTATCAGCAATTTCCAAAACAGTTTTCGGCGGAGATTCCTGCATTATCGTTACAGGGACAAGTAAATCCGGATATTTTGAGTAATATTTTATTCCCTGTGTATCTAACATGGGTAATACAATCAGTGCTTCCATACTGGTATGTCCCAGTAAGACATCTACGTCGTTGAATTTACCACTTTTCAGAATTTGCATGGGAGATTCCGTTACAAAGTTGTTTTCACCAAAAACTTTTTCAATAACAGGAGTGAAGGTAAAAATTTTGTACGTTTTAGTTGTGATTTCTTCAGAAGACATCACGCAAGGTTGGACGTTTACAAACTTTTCTGCTGGTAGACCTTGGAAGAATTCGAGTAGTTCGTTAGGATCCTCCGTGTCTTTGCCTAGTTGCTTTCCTAGCACAAATGCGCGTCTTCTAGCTTCAAAGGGCAATGCCCAATCACAGAATGGTACTCCGCTCATTGGAATGCATCTTTTGAAAAGACCTTTTGACATCGGAGACAGGATGTGGTAAGCAGCGGAAGCTCCACCAGCACTTTCACCAAAAACTGTAATATTGTCAGGGTCACCACCGAAGTTGCTTATATTTTGTTTAACCCACTTCAAGGCGAGGGCTTGGTCTTTTAAACCCGCATTCCCTGGGACTTCTGCTGTATCTAAACAAAGAAATCCTAAAACCTCAAGTCTGTAATTGATGGTAACTAGAACGACGTTGTGGGCCATTAAAAAGTCTGGCCCATAGTTGTCCTCATTGCCAGAACCCGACATGAAAGCACCACCGTGGATGAAGACCATAACAGCGAGAGGTGATGAAGGTTTCACACTAGGTGTGTATACGTTTAGGTATAGACAGTCTTCACTGCCTTGCAAGATTTTGTTTGTGAATAAGTCTTTTTGTGGACAGACTGCGCCGTGTTGTTTGGCTTGCCTGACTCCATCCCAAGGCTGCGCGGGTAGCGGAGCCTGAAAAAAAGAAAAAAAAATTAAATTTTGAAATACCCACCCCGTATGTAAAAAAACATCATAGACAAAAATAATTACGAAAATCCCCCGACTAAAAGCAATGTAGGTACTATACATAATATATCCACCTATTTATAAATTACAAACGCAAGAAAAATCCGTCGGGGCTGCCATTACCTGTCTAGAAATATGCGAATATTTAACAGATGTGATTAAATAATATTTTAATTGAAATACTTAGAACAGAGAGATGGCAATGTGCAGCCCCAACGGATTTTTCTTGCGTTTCTAATTTATGGATAAATTATGTGTAGTTCCTACATTGATGTACAATGAACTGAGAGCGATTGCGATTAATGCCGAAGTTACATTATAAAAGAGCTGATTTTATTCAGTATAAAAAAGTATAATTGATAATGAACCCTTTATTCTTAATTATTGCATAAACTTTGATACGGTTAGAATTTTATTGTTTCTACAGAGTTTTCTTTTATTAATGACGCGGAGACTCTTAGTTACTATAATGGCCTGCGCAGACGACGCACATTGAAGGACACGACCTTATTGCTAAGAACATAAAGTTGAATAAATAACGAGGACTATCGCGTACTTTTCATGGATATACGCGATCTAAGTTGAATCTTATTTGGTTAACAATAAAGACGTGTCGCGGACAAAAAGTCCTCCGTTATCCGTCGTCTGCGCTAGCTCTAAATCGAGGTCTAAAGTAAAACCGTGCCAAACCGAAGCTTTATTTGATTCCTTAAAATATAGTAACTAGTATTTATTGTAATAAACAAATGAATCACACGAAATTGTATCTAACCGGCTCTGTCGGATGATTATTATATTCTGAAGGTCACGATGACTGTCATAAATTGTATGTGTATTTGGCTGCCTTTAAAAGAATTTTACATTTAAAATAATCTACTTAATGTGTAATATTATTTGTAAGATTTATTGTAATTATATCTGTTAAAATAAATGTAATAGACCAACGAATGCTTGCTTCATAACTTATTGCTGGCTAAAATATCAGTGAATATAATGTGCTTGTACACATTTAATGATTGTGTTTTTTGTTAGTGATATATGAACTAACAAAAAATTACCGTATCCTCTACATGCCAAATTCCAACTCTTGTAATAACACTTGTTAACACAGTTTTCAACTCTGTGGTCTAGTGGTCGCAATCACCGGTATCAGACCCAGGACTCCCGGGTTTGATTCCCAGCGGTGGTGAATATTGTATTCGGTTTGGTTGGTGGTAACTTGTTGTAAGTCCACCTAGCTAGCTACCACCATCTTAACTGAGTCTGACGCCATATTAATAACAATGTTTAGTTACATCATTGTTGTCTTCCGGCAGTTAGAGATAAGATAGCCAGTTCCTCAGTAGTTGAAGATTCCGGGAGAGGCTCGCTTCCACCTTCAGCCTTATCGCTATAAGCGTTGAAAGCTAAGAGCCTCCCCGTTGTTCACATAAAAAAGGTTTATTTAGTAAAACGAATTATATTAATGGCATCCGTGTATGTAGGTATCTATTTTATGTCTCTGAATAAATGAAATTTCAGTTAATGTTACGACATCGTCATAAAAGTATCATGTTAAATACTCTCGTTGACTTTTTCCTTTCGCGAAAATAGGTAGTGGTTGAATCTTTTGCTACATCAATATTGATCGCAAAATGCAAAAGCCTTTAGCTTTTTGTATCTAAATAGATTACGCTAGAAGCGATAATAAATACCTTGAATCTCAGTTTTCCCAAAGGTGGAGTGGCGTAAGGAATTCCTTTGAAACTTTCGAAACTTCCTTCTCCTGTTGAGGACTGTAGGGTTTCGCCGTCAATCCATCCCTGTTCCACTTTCACTTTCACCATTTCCTTGACGCCTTTTATGATATATTTAGTAGAAAAATACTTGTAAATATTAAGATTCGTCTCAAAACAGTTTTTAGTGTTTACATTCCCGAATGATCTTTCGTATATTAATAAAGCTCTTGTTGGGTAAGCTGATGGGTTGAAAAAAGTTTAACAAAAGACGCGTGTGTTTGCACCGCGAAACCGGTTGTGTGTGGCTCGTCGACGCTTGATCAAGTGTAATCATATCTTAATTAACAAGTTTTGTGGTTGATAAAAAAGTATGTTTTAAAGTAGTTTGGTCGCTTCTGATAACTCTTAAACAAAATAATGCAAAACAGAAATCGATACCGGAGATGAAAATTGGAGAAAGGGTATGGCTTATGGGCTTATTTTTTAAGGTAGGTATGACCACGAGAAAGGTTCGATTTTTATTGTAAGTAGTTCAATAAAACGGTTGGTAGGTGAACTTTTCAAAAAATTGCTCCATTTAAAAATGACTCAACTAACTGATTACTTCTTTGTTGGGGTCGTATTTTTTTAGAACACCCATCCATGGACAGGGTATGAAAATTTATATATATTTTGTTTATTTTTAACCAAAATTTTTTAAATATTCAAAATTATCTTAAATGATGTTACAGATAAACAGTCCTTTCTTATGTAAGTATAGTAAATTACAAAAATTAATTATGTATGGTACAAAATTTAATAAAACTTCCATAATGCTAATAATAATTTATCGTTTTAATGATATAAGATGTTAGTTGATTGCTAAGTCATTATGGTTTTTATCGTAAATGTGTCGAAAACCCAAATAGATATCGTAGTTAGTGATAAAAATTCATTTATTATAATGAATTTAATGTTTACATACTCAGAAATTTAATATCACTCTCGAACGGTCTTTAACACCTACCGATCTTAATGCGATTACAATTTTTACTAACTTGAAAATTAGAAAAATTACTAGACCATCAGTCTTTTTAATAATTGTAAATTGAAATTAATGTGGTACCGTAAAACCTAAAATATATGGCGCACAGACGTATGCAAACCCTTTAAAAGCATTAACATGAAAAAAAACCCGCCAAGTACGAGTCGGACTCGCGCACGAAGGGTTCCGTACCATTATCTATTAAAACGGCAGAAAGATTATGTCTGTTGTATGGGCCCCCTTAAATATTTGTTTTATTCTGTTTTTTGTTACTGTTGTTTTAGCGGCAACAGAAATTTCAATTGTCTAACTATCACGGTTCATGAGATACAGCCTGGTGACAGACGGACGGACAGCGGACTTTTAGTTATAGTGTCCCGTTTTACCCTTTGGTTGGAACTCTAAAAAAAAGCATACTTCAAATTTTAAGATCCCCTTTCAGTCTCTGTTGCAAAAAAATATATTTTATTTCCCTCTTATTTGCAATATAGTTGCGCAAACGTCATCTAAAACTTCCACAAGTTGATAACATTAGTGGACCAGTTACCAAGTGGAGGAGATAGGAAAGTGGACGAAGTTGTCCTGAAAGGTACTTGAGATACAAACAGATAGACTGAGTCGCACTATCAGGGTTCCTTTTTACCATTTTGGTACGGAACCCTAAAAACATAATACGCGATACCTGCAAAAAACTTGTTTATTACCTTTAACATATTCATTAACAAATGGTGTTATTTGTTCCCACAAATCTTTGTGCTTAACAGCATTACCAGTTGTGACGAATGAGACCCTGTATGCACATTAACATTTTCAAAATCACGATTAATGCAAAAGTCAGGCTTTATGAGAAAACTATATTAAAATTAAAATTTTTGCGATGTAATGGACATCGCAAACAATAAATTTTGTCAGTGACACATCATACTCTAAAAGCATGCGGCCATGACTGTCCATATTTTTATCTTGGGAATGATATCGGAACGTAATGTCTCTCGTGAGTAGATAATAAAAACATAAATACACATTGAACCATCCGGTTATATCATAACAACTTCGCCAAGTTCGGGTGCGGACGTGTAAACAAATCATATTGTTAGAAGTGAAATGGCAAAAGTCAAAGTAAACCAAGGCTGGTTAGAAGGAGAGATAGTTGACACTTCAACGAGGGAAGGAAACTTCAAAAATTTCTACAGTTTCAAAGGAATACCCTATGGTGCCCCGCCGATAGGCACATTAAGGTTTAAGGTATTATTCACATTTACGTCAACTTACCTTTTGTATTTCTGTGCATGTGATTTCATTACTTTAAGTAGCTAACTTACAATATTTGTAGATAAGGTTGACTTAGGTTTGTTAACAGTTAGTTAAATAGTTAAATATTCTTCATAATTTTCAGGCACCCTTACCTGCGGAGCCGTGGGAGGGTGTGAGACAAGCAAAGAAACATGGACCGAACTGCCCTCAAAAAAATGTTGTGACTAACCAAATCGTGCCAGGTGACGAAGATTGCCTGTACCTCAATGTCTATTCACCCAACCTCGAACCATCGACTCCTCAAGCAGTCATGGTTTTCATCCACGGAGGCGGCTACAAGGGCGGTTCGGGAGACGACGACAACTATGGCCCAGATTTCCTGATGGCTCATGATGTTATACTGGTCACAATCAATTATCGTGTGGAAGCCCTTGGATTTCTATGTTTGGATACAAAAGAAGTCCCTGGCAACGCTGGATTGAAGGACCAAGCGCTCGCTCTAAAGTGGGTGAAGGAAAACATTAGCAATTTCGGAGGTGACCCTGATAACATCACAGTATTCGGTGAAAGTGCAGGAGGAGCCTCGGCTTGTTATCATATACTATCTCCTATGTCCAAAGGTCTCTTTAGAAGAGCTGTTGCCATGAGTGGAACACCGTTCTGCGATTGGTCAATTAATTTCGAAGTCAGGAGACGAGCATTTATTTTGGGAAAACAATTAGGTCTAGACACAACCGACCAAAATGAACTTCTGGAATTCCTTCAAAGTGTTCCAGTAGATAAGTTAATAGACACCAAGCCCAGTGTAACGACTTCCGAAGAAATTTCGGATATCACAATCAAAATGTTCCACTTCACTCCGGTAGTTGAAAGACATTTTGGAGGCGACCAATTCTTGACGGAATCACCAATGGAAATTTTAAGATCTGGAAATTTTGAAGACGTCGACTTCTTGCTAGGTTATACCAATGGAGAAACACTCTTTTGTATTCCAATGCTGGAACAATTTTTACTTAAACAATATATGAGATATCCTGAGCTTTTAGTGCCTAGGGAGATAGTAATAGAATCAACATTACCAAAAATCTTCAAAGTCGCTGACCGAATCCACGAGCATTACTTTGGAGAAAAACCATTAAGTTTAGATTTTATTAGAGAGTTCATTACATACACATCAGAGAGTTCGTTCATATACGATTCGTACAGATTTTTGAAACTAATAAGCAAGCGTGGTAAAGGCAAGAGGTACCAGTATAGGTTTTCGAGTGTTTCAAACATGAATATTTATGGCAAGTTTGGTAAGAAGTACGACCTAATTGGCGCATCTCACTTGGACGATGTGATGTACTTGCTAGATGCAAAACACGCAAATCTGAAGCCGGGGCCTAAAGAACAAAAGCTGATTAATCAAGCTTGCACTTTGTTCACTAACTTCGCTAAGTTTGGGTAAGTTGTTAGTCCTTTAAATAAATTACGCTTTAGTTGGATAGAAAAAAATACATTATAGTTCTTATGCGTTTAGTTCTGGATCAAATGAATCTATATATTTTACTGATTACCTTGTGTTTAAAATTTGTTAGTATTCTTTGACCATATTTACAATAACTCATATCAACGTAAACATATATTTGATGTATGAATTTTCGATAAAATTTTATCTTATCCCTCAGCTGATTAAATACCCCGATAAAACGAATGGACAGGGATCTCAGTTCCCTGTAATTATGCAAATAAGTTAATTGACTCATTGCTTGACAGAATTATGACAACTTCCTCCTCCGAAGTACAATGGCCTGAGTTTGGTGAGGAAGAGTATTATGGGGACATTGGAGACGAGATCATCATCGGAAAGAACCTCGACAAAGAAGCAATCACATTCTGGAAGAGCATCTTCGATGAAGCAGGATTGGAGTTCTGCTAAACGTTATTAGTATTTGTTACTACCGTTCGATTTTCTATTCAACTGACAAACTTGTGTATTTTCTTATAGGAATAAGATATTTTTATCCCAATAAAAAGTACCTACCCTAACCAAAGTTGTAAAATCTATATCTTTCTATGCTATTTTTATACTTATGATAAATTTAAATAGAAAAATATTAGGCGCAGGGCCGGATATCAAAGGTCGTGGGTTCGAGTCCCATCTGAGAATTCACTTGTGGACGAGATGATTTTTTTCCAATATTTTTCTATTTTTAATCACTCATTAAAATCGGATCAGCCTTTTTCCCTTCAGCCATATTATAATTGAAATTTAGTAATCGTCTCTGTTATACCTATGTTTTTTTTACTGTTTTACCACAAGTATAAATAAAAAACTTTTTCCATATTCCTGCGTGAAAAGCGAACAGACAAATTTTATCAAATTCTGTTTTATCTATATCTATCTATCTCAGAAGTCGTTTCTGGGTAAATCTTCGGCCGGTTTAAACGCCGTCATTGTCCTCAACATATTTTCATATTTTTAGAGTAATAAAATGCTGTCCTCGTGTCCAGTTACGAATATAGGTCCCAGACGAGTAGCGTTTAGCAGCATAACCTTTATTATTTTCGCACTTATGCATGACACTTTAAATGTTGAGGACAATGACGGCGTTCAAACCGCCCGTAGATTTACCCTTCTACGACATCTATTTTATGTATGGGTTTATCGTGGTCCCAGGATTTTGTTTTGTTAATGAGGCCACGAGGAATGTATCTGTAGTATACCTGTATCTCGTAGTCCCATTAGTATTTATCTATGTCCTGTATAAAGCTAGGTGTACCAGGCACGAAATGTTAGGCAACCATACCACTCGATGCCAAAGCTATCATGAAACATTTTACACGATGCTAGACGTGTGCCACGTTCGATACTGACGCCAGCTACAGGATCAATGTAAATCCAGCCAAATCCAATGTCTTCAGCCATTAGTGAGTCGAGTGGTATTCACCAGTTTTATTGATGTCGCCCAATCTCTGGTCCCGGGTTCGACCCCCACAAGGGCAAGGTAAAAGTAATTTTTCCATTGCTGTCTTGGGTCGATTGACATGGATTTGTAGTGTTTTTTTTTTAACGATACGATTGTCAAACGATTATTTGAAAATGATTTTTTCCTTCAATGAACGTCAATTAGCGTTAAATCATGCGTGTTTTATTATAATTATTAATCAAGAGGACCTACCGGAATTCGAACCCAGGACCTCAGATAAGCGACACCTTGAAACCGGTGATTGACTACTCTAGCACGGAGGTCGTCAAAATGATCAAGTCTCACTCAAATAATTGAAAGGTCGGGATTTAATAAAAAAACGATTAACAAAACCATAGAATATAGTACAAAAATATATGCCTAATACTGATAACGTCTTTAGAAAAAGGCCATCCCAACAAGCAAATTGCTCTCAGGAATAACAGCTTACAATGCTATAAGTCTTATACATATACATCCCAAAAAGCTATGGCCAAATGTGTGCCGGTTTGTAGTGCTAAATACTAAACTAAGGCCAATACCAAGAGTAATAATTTTCTAAAAAGTCTCAAAAGCGCATTTGAGATTATAATATAATTTTTCTCAATCTTATCAAGTACAGTCAACAAGAGCACCTACTGCTTAACATTTGCACTACAAAAACCGCTGCTATTACGAGCGACGTAAGGGTGCTCTCAAAGTCTAAGTGTAAAGCCGTAGCTGCTGTAGACTGTACTAGTCCTGTAATAACATTATATAAGAATTCAACTCGGTCTCAATAAAGTTTCGAGACGCAATTTTTTCTCGAGTCAAAATTTCATATTCGGTGTCCTGTCTAGAACATAAGACTATATGTTGCTAGTTGTCAGCTTCATCGTAGATGCTCTTCCAGAAGGTGATAGCTTCTTTGTCGAGGTTTCGTCCGATGGTGACGTCATCTCCAATGTCCCCATAATACTCCTCGTCACCGAACTCTGGCCATTGGACTTCAGAGGACGAGGTGGTCAAAACCCTGTCAATCAATCAGTCAAATATCTTATTTGCATAAATACAATATACTTACAGCTTTCTTTTGTTTTGTTGGTATGATGTTTTTTTGTTGTGTAAGTAAACAACAAAAAATATACCATTATTTTAGTAAAAATGTAAATGTAAAAATTTAGAGTTTGGCTATAAATGGTAAATTTTATTTATCTAGGCGCATTGATAAATTAAATTTACCATCTACTTATATACATATAAATTACATTCGGATTTGCCTCTAATATTTGAATATTGTGAATATGAATTATGAAAATGATTTGATGTATTGATTTGAGTTCGAAAACTGTAAAAACTCTAAAGTCTCGTAATGCTAAGCATTCTTATTTTTTGATAAAATTCCTGAAGAAACAAGACTCATCTTATGAAAATAAAATACAGGGTGATCGCGTTTTAATACAACGATGAATCTAACTATGATTAGGTCTTAATTGTAATTGAACACTAATCTAGGCTGCTAGCATAGAGGAATTTCTAGTTCGTTTTGATTTTATAAAATGTTGAGCAATCAGATATTTTATCGAATAGTACTATTAGGGCAAATGGAGCATTACTTGGAAATTGATTTGCGTGATGAGAAACAGCAACGTTTTTATAATATATAAAGTTCTTAATCATATCAATCCAAAATTTTACTTATATGAAAAATATTCAACCGGTCAAATGCACATATTGCATGCACACTTAAAACAATCTATTAAAATATAATCTTACCCATATTTAGCAAAATTAGTGAATAAAGTGGAAGCTTGATTGATGAGCTTAAGTTCTTTGGGCCCCGGAGTCAGATTTGCGCGTTTCGCGTCGAACAAGTACATCAGATCATCCAAATGGGCCGCGCCAATTATACCATACTTTTCACCCACCTTTCCGTAAACATTCATATTTGAAACACTCGAAAACCTATACTGGTACTTCTTGCCTTTGCCATGCTTACTCAGAAGTTTCAAAAATCTATACGCATCGTAAACAAACGTACACTCCGAGGAGTATGTAATAAATTCTTTCATAACGTCTAAAGTTATAGGTTTTTTGCCAAAATAATGTTCGTGGATTCGGTCAGCGATTTTGAAGATTTTCGGTAATGTTGATTCTAGAATGATCTTCCTAGGCACCAATAGCTCTGGATATCTCATATAGTCTTTCAATAAAGAATGTTCCAGTAATGTTATACCAACTAGTGTTTCCTTATTAGTATACCCCAACAAGACGTCGACGTCATTGAATTTTCCAGCTCTCAATATTTGTATAGGAGATTCCGTCAAGAAATGTTCGCCACCAAAATCTTTCTCCACGACCGGAGTGAAGTGATACATTTTAATAATATTGTCTGTGATTTCTTCTGCAGTAGTTACACAAGGCTTGAGGTTTACTAACTTGTCTACTGGGACACTCTGGAGGAATTCTAGAAGTTCATCTGGGTCGGTCGTGTCTAAACCCAATTGTTTTCCTAAAATAAACGCTCGTCTTCTAGCTTCGAAATTAATTGACCAATCGCAGAATGGTACTCCACTCATGGGGATAGCTCTTTTGAAAAGGCTTTTAGACATCGGAGAAAGTATATGAAAACCTGTGGAAGCTCCCCCTGCGCTTTCGCCGAATACTGTGATGTTATCAGGGTCACCTCCGAAATTGCTAATGTTTTCCTTCACCCATTTCAGAGCGAGCACTTGGTCCTTTAATCCAGCATTGCCAGGGACTTCTTTTGTATCCAAACAAAGGAATCCAAGAGCTTCGAGACGGTAATTGATCGTGACCAGTACAACATCGTGAGCCATAAGAAAGTCTGGGCCATAATTATTGTCATCTCCCGAGCCACTCTTGTAGCCGCCTCCGTGGATGAAGACCATGACTGCTAGGGGGGCCGATGGTGTGAGGTTGGGCGAATAGACATTAAGATACAAGCAATCCTCGTTGCCTGGCACGAGTTCGTTTGTGAAAATATCTTTTTGAGGGCAGTTCGGTCCATGTTCCTTTGCTTGTCTCACACCGTTCCAGGGTTCTGCAGGCAAGGGCGCCTGAAAGAAAATTATGTTTTACTTTCTAAAGTCATTCAAATCAACGCGCTTTCGCTACAACGATTTTAACTTTGCTGCTGAATGAGATTCCACCAAGAAACTCAGATGTATGACTAAAAGACGTCCCGCGGTCAAGGTCAAAACCCCTATAACAGCTTAGTGACTAGTTATTATTTACTGATATCTGCGAGTCATTTATAATGTCGTTTGTGTTTACTGAGCCTTGTACGGTAAACAACACGTATGATTTTACATTAACATTTGAACTGTATTACGAGCGACATAAGGGCGCTCTCAAGGTCAAAATGTAAAGCCTATGCGTGCCGTTGACTGTGCCTTACAAGGTAGGTGCAGTCACGAATCGGGATTG
Source organism: Chrysoteuchia culmella (assembly GCA_910589605.1). Taxonomy (NCBI): domain Eukaryota; kingdom Metazoa; phylum Arthropoda; class Insecta; order Lepidoptera; family Crambidae; genus Chrysoteuchia; species Chrysoteuchia culmella. Next base: position 20,442,985 of record OU342653.1, read on the forward strand.
TTGAGCCACTTGCTTATTACACGAACACGAATGCCTCCGTGTTTCGTTATAGAAATGTCTCCATAGTAACCCGATTTTCTTCACACGGCCAAGTGCTATACGAACAGTGACAAGTGGCTGAACAATCGCGGTTTGTGACTGTACCAAGTTTTTTTTACAAATACAATACAAGTCAGTCTAACATACCGGGAGTGAAGATATTATGAGTCAATCCGTGGCACTAACCTTGATTTCTTATTAACAAGTGCACGCGATATCATCCGTGTTTGTATATCCGGTGATGAGAAGATAAATTTAATTGTTTCAGTTCTATGTCCGAAACATAAAAAATGCAATTTCTGTATACATTTAACCAGATGTATTTCACGTCGAAATACTATACCGCTAAAGTAAGTTTTATTATTGAAAATAAATTATTATTATTATTATTATAAGTAACGTTTCATGCGTCATGCTCGTGAACGGGTGCCGCCAGCGGAAATGGGTCTACTTCAGTCTGCTTATCTTAATGTTGTGCTTAAAGGTAAATTTTTTTTTTTCTAAAATAAATTGATACTGACCTGTATGTTCCTCACAACTTGCAGTACAGTAATCTTGTAATGCGAGAAATGTTGTAATGTATGATAGATAAGTCTTTCTTTGCCAGTTGAAAATTGTTTACGGTTACAATAACCATAAAATGTAATATTATAATTAGTATTTTTTTTGTGATGGAAATTGACCTTACTGATATGTTAAGGTCACTTTTCAATTTGACGACTCTGTATGAAATAAAACAGGGAGAAAAAACAGCCCTTGACGAGTTTCTTGCCGGTACTTCTCGTTACAAGGTCTCCCGCCGTAGGGTTTGTGAACCGATGGCATAGCTTCTTTGACGTTCATAAGTGCTTGTAACAGCCTAGACTGAATAAATGATATTGACTTTGACTTTGACTTTAACCAAAGGACCAAAACGGTTAGGCTATAGGTACCTAAGTACCAGACAGATGAGACAGACAAAATTACTTTGGCATTGAGAACATGGTCAGGTAGTAAAGAATGTCAACCATAATATAAGATCATTTAAAAATAAATAAATATTTGCACACAATCACACCAATCATCTAGCCAACGTTAAGTTTCATGAAGAACTTGTGTTATGGATACTAGATAACGGATAAACATAGCTACATATATATATTTTTTGTAAATACATACATAATATACATATAAACACCCAGACCAAGACATATAGATATGTTCATGCACACAAATATTTGTCTTGTCCGGGGATCGAACCCGGGACCTCTGGCGCAGAAGGCGGGCTTAGTACCCCTGCGCCAAACAGGTCGTCTAATAAAAGATGATAAGATAACATATTTTTGTGATAAAATATTATCTGTGGTTTTGCCCAAATAAGACCGTTTGATTTGAGATAAATAAATAGGATTTATATTAATTATTTTTTATTTTTTAGACTGTTGAGATCCTGCCTACAATGCCAAGGGTCAAAATGCGATCTTCACCCAAGACAAATCTTTATTTGATGGTTTATTTATTTATTAAAAACGATTTACCAACGTTTGTATACACCAATAAATTTAAACAAATACTGGCTTAATATATATAAATCTAGGCGCAACAAACACTTAAAGGTAAATACTGCATGTTCCACTACTTCTGAATTATGTGTTAATAACTAGTGTAGATAACTAATATGGATAACTAATATAATATAATACTTAACCAATACGAAGCGCAATAGCAATCACTGCCTCTTCTTTAGATCAAGTAAGTATTGAATGTAGTGTCATAATAATAAATAATATAATGACGACCTGTTTGGCGCAGGGGTACTAACCCCGCCTTCTGCGCCGAAAGTCCCGGGTTCGATCCCCGGACAAGACAAATATTTGTGTGCATGAACATGTCTATTTGTATTGGTCTGGGTGTTTTATATGTATATTAAGTATGTATTTACAAAAAAAAAGTATATAATAAGTGTGTTATCTAGTATCCATAACACAAGTTCTTCATGAAACTTAACGTGGGCTAGATAATTGGTGTGATTGTATGCAAATATTTATTTATTGCGACCGCGTACCGGACGACGTTCCGTGGGTAGGCCCCCCACAAGGTGGACCGACGATCTGGTGAAGGTCGCGGGAAGCCGCTGGATGCGGGCAGCACAGGACCGATAGTCGTGGAGATCCTTGGGGGAGGCCTATACCCAGCAGTGGGTGTCATGTGGCTGAGATGACGACGACGACGACGATTTATTTATTTTTATTTTTATATGACATAAAATCTGTTTAAATAAAACTGAATCGCCGAAATCTACGTAATGTAATATAATAATGTAATGTAATATACGCGAAGGTACGCGCATAACTTCATAACGACTGCACCGAATTGGGTAACATACCTATATAATATTACCTCTAAAGTTGGCGATTTTTTTTCTTGCACTTCTAGAGTACCTCACTACTTCTATAATGAAAAAATACATGTAAAATTTTATATTTAAAATTAAGATCATAACGGTCAAGAATCAGTTGTCATAAGTTTATTATTTTTGTTATTTAAAAAATACCTCGAAAAGTACTCATTATCTTGTAAGCAAAAATGACCACTTTATCTTTTATAATTTCTAAAATTCTCATTATTTTTTAAATATAAATATACCGGTACAATGCTTGTACATAAAATTGTGGCGTTAGCATTATCGGTCGTAACTATAGCAAAAAATTTTAGTATCGAAAACAACTTTCTTTAGAAATCTTCATACAAATCGGCAATTTCAAAGGTTAAGACCTAATATTTTGTTGTGTATTGTAATAATGTGAGACAAAGGAACTTATAAGAAAGTTTTTCAAAACATGTAAAGAAAAGTTTTTAAAATTTCGCGAGGGCAGAACGTTAGTAATATTATATAAATAAGAAATTATATAGCCGTTTATTAAAAAGCGAATGTTTGTTAATGTACCATACCAGTTTATAGTAAACTTGTCTTTCTTCAGATAGGTAATCATATCAGCTGGTGATTAGTAAAAAATAAAGAAAATCAAATACCTTAAACCTTAATTTTCCTGTCGGCGGGGCACCATAAGGAATTCCTTTGAAACTGTAGAAATTTTTGAAGTTTCCTTCCCTCGCCGAAGTGTTAACTATCTCCCCCTCCAGCCAGCCCTGGCTCACTTTAACTTTTGCCATATTTATTTTTTTATACTTTATAGGATTTGTTAACACGTCCGCTCTTGAGCTTGGCGAGACGTTCTTGTTATTGTGACCGGTTAGTTGATTAGAAATAGCTATACTCGTTTGACGAGCTCGACAGGGGCGTTTACACATTCCGATACCGATTCCGACCAACACGACATTATTTAGTTAAAAAATATTCTAGATAAATAATTTCGTGTCGGTAGTAAATTCAAATTTTTCAAGATGAAATATATAAATAAATAAATAATTGCACACAAACACACCAATTATCTAGCCCACGTTATGTTTCATGAAGAACTTGTGTTATGGATATTAGATAACGGGTAAATATACTTATATACTTTTGTTTGTTTTTTTTAATACATACATAATATACATATTAAACACCCAGACCAAGGCAAATGGACATGTTCATACACACAAATATTTGTCTTGTCCGGAGATCGAACCCCGGACCTCTGGCGCAGAACCCGGGCTTAGTATCCCTGCGCCACACAGGTCGTGATTTCAAATCAACATTGTGGTTATTAAGATTTCAATTTTGTAAATATACCTACTCATGAAAAAAAATTCTGTTGATATCGAATATATTTAAAATACCGTTTTTCGGATGCTAAAAGATTTTATATAAATAAATAAATGTTCGGTTGATAATACTACTTTAGCATTGGTTGAATCTCTTCGCTTTAGATGATATAAAAATATTAACGTTTTTTTTATTGTTCCCATATCGTGTTCTGTAATTTACTTACAGTTTTACTGTTCAATGTTTAGGCATCGTATCAGGGTTGGTTTCTCTCATGCACTGTGGCTATTTATTGAATTACCCTTTATTATTTCTTTCATGGTAATGGATTCAAGATATTGGAATAGAATCCTAAGGTGTAAAAAGTGCTTGAGAGTGTCAATCTAGTAAACACGATTATCATCATAATAATATTAACCCATTCTTATCAATGAATAAGATAATTTTGTTATTTAAAGGCAATTATGAAACAAAAAACCCTACTTACTACTTCTTCTTCTTATCGAGTGAGGATTAGTGGCCACCTTTGGTGTCAGAGTTTATCAAGCCGCCTGTAAGGTCACTAACTTGGCTTAACGACCGTAATCAAATGACAACAGCCGGGACCGACGGTTTAACGTGCCATCCGAAGCACGGAAGCGCTCAGTTATAATGCCACTTTACGGTCACCCATCCCACACCTGACCGGCCTGAACTTTGCTTAACAAACGTGATCGAATACGATCAGTCTGTCAAGCGCGGCCATGAGCGCTTGACAGACTGATCGTACTTACTTCATACTTATGATGACAAAGCAATCAACTATAGCCTTGATATAGATAATTCAAGAAACCATTTTTTACATCAACGAAATGTACAAAATGAATAACAATTTTATCTTCGATTAAACATACTTAATCTTCGATTTAATCAAGTTCAATTATGTTCCAACAAGTTTGCAACTAACACCGTGGTAAACCAAACATGGTGTCGGCTAATTACTTAGTAATTAGTTGATTGTTAGTTAGTGTCTATCTATAGTATTTGGTTAGAAGGAGCTGAGCTGAGCTGATGAGGAGCCCGTGGCCCAATAGTTTGCGCGCTCGGCCTGCAATTGTTGAGGTTAAGCAACTTTCGCAATGGTCGGTCATGGGATGGGTGACCAAAATTTTACTATGTCGAGCTCCTCCGTGCTTTGGATGGCACGTTAAGCAGTTGATCCCGGCTGAATTTGCAATGGGGCGGCGTGCTTAGTCATGGCTCATTTTCATTCATCCATAAGGAAGGCCAGTGCCCCTGCAATACGGACATTAAAAATGGCTGATGACAAGAGAAGGAGCTCGGTAGCGCAGTGGTTCGCGCACGCGGCCTGCGATTGTAGCGGCTAAGCTTTCAAAATGGCCGGTCACGGGATGGGTGAACAAAAATGTATTGTCTCATGCTTTGTAAGATATGTTAAGCCGTTGATAAACACCTACCCTCGGGCCCGCGTGCTGGATTATGGCTCATTCGCCTTAATCTCCTTATCCATCCAGCCCCACGCAACTAGCCGATTTTTTACCGATTGAATGCTACGTGCAATCTAGGTAGGGGCGCTGCTCAATACCACATACATTTGTTGCCTTGACGATGAATACTTTTTCATAAGATTTTGCTAGCTTTGGTCAAGTGTTTGCTAGCTCCTCTGAAATCTAGGAGCTAGCAAACACTTGACCAAATGTTGAACAAAAACATCGTCATCACCATGTAAAACTCATGAGACTTGCGCCGTTCTTCTTATCAGTTAAAGATGTCCTGAATTGCTGCTAGGGGAAAAAATTGGACTGTTCGAAAGTACTTATCTATAAGTCTATTTGAATAAAACTCTTTGACTTTGACAATAAGAAGATATGTATTTGTTATCCCGTCTGCTTTTTGGCTTCAAATAAAGTGAAGATTACCTAGAAAACCATTAGGGTTCATACCTAACAGTAATGTGCCTTATAAATTAATATTACGAAACCTTCCTTAAAATACCTGAAAAGCGTCGACATTTATCAATTGCCGTTTTAAATTTCATGAATAGCAGCATCAAGATATTCCATACCTATTAAAATTTAATTGCGTCGGGATTCCAATCAAAACGAAGGTACGTATTGTTATCTTTGAGCCACGAAGGTTCCAAAAGGTTTCAGCTCCGTATCATTTGTTACGGGAGCTATGGAATTTAGGCAAATTAATCACCCTCTCCTGTACGAAGGTTTTCTTTCAGGATACACGACAGGTTGGGGACGTCCCTGAATCAAATGGGCAGTTAAGAAAGTAATTCGCATTTTTATGATTAGAATAAATGTTTTGATTAAAGTATGCGAAAACACTTTTTGGTCCTTCGAGCAGGATATAATTAGTTTTCTTTTGTTTTTTAGACAGAGAGACTTTAAATTAATTAAGCGATTTTTGAGAATTTTTATATTATATACATATTTATTTAATAAAGGTATTTAATACTTAGGTACCTATTTATAACATTCAAGGAAAAGTACTTCTTGGTAAATACTAGCCAGATATTTTAAATTGAAAGTTAAAATAGCATGAAAATGTGTGATTTTTTTCCACCTCTACAAATTTGTATTAATAAATCATCTCAAGTCATACCTTTCGCGAACCATTCAAGACACCAGATTAATTCAAACTCGACCGCATCAAAATGTCGTGGTTTTGAAATATGGCGTCGCATATTTCCACATCCCCGTTGGAAATTAAACCAGCCCTGTGATGTACGAGTGGATGCCGTGACAGGTGGCACGCTAATGACGTCATGATCGTGACGTCACTCTTGCTACGATTGTAAGTATGGCTTTTTAAGTGGTCAGACTTATGATCAGCTGTTGTAGTTGCTTGTTCTTCCAAGTAACTATTGCTGTATTCAGCCACCAATACAGCAATGGTTAATTTACTGGGTAATACCAGTGGGGGTTCCATAGCCGATTAGCCCAGCTTGCCCATACGACAGCTAGTCAATAGTCATCTATTCAGCGGAAACCTCGCCTCAAGGCGTGAGAATTGGAAAATTGCTATGAAAAGAAGATGAAAACGCCCTTATTTTTTCCTCCAAAATTACCTATCTTTAACACAATCCTCAACCGTGGTTTCTTTGCGTCAGATCAAGTGTGATGTTATTCAATATTTAACCAATAACGAGGGTTTATTCGTCTGTCGTTATATCACAGACTGCTCAATGTCCAAACTCAACGAATTTCAAATTTTAGATTAATTAAATTGTAAACCAGTCAAGGAGAAATCGCAGAAAATCAATTAGACAATGCCAAATCAAAACAACTGAACTAATTAATTATTTTCATTTCAATTTCTCGTAGGTAGCTATTCAGAAATGTCAGAAACCCCACTCTGATTTTGCTCAAAACTGAAGAAATAATTTCAACAATGAAATGAGTTATTGATTTGAAAAAAAGTAACAGTTAAGGTTTAATATCGATTGACCACGTTTTAACATAAGAACGATGAATAATATTAGTAAGTACTTCTTTTTATTTAAAATAATAATTGCATACAAACACACCAATCAATTATCTAGCCCACGTTAAGTTTCACGAAGAACAGTGTTATGGACACTAGATAACATACTTATAGACTTTTTTTTGTAAATACATACATAATATACTAAATAAACACCCAGACCAAGACAAATAGACATGTTCATGCACACAAATATTTGTTTGGTCCGGGGAACGAACCCGGGACCTTTAGCGCAGAAGGCGAGTTTAGTACCTCTGCGCCAAATGGGTCGTCGTATTAACATCGGTAAAACGATAGCCATCATCAAACCTAATATTAAGTAATGATTTTTTTTTATGAACTACGGGGTAACTCTTAGTCTTCACCATACCTGATGTTAGGTATTGATAAGGCTGAAGATGGAAGCGAGCCTCTCCCGGAATCCCCAATCACTGAGGACCTGACTATCTTATCTTTAACTGCCGGAACACAACAATGCTGAAAACACTGTTGTTATGACGTCAGACTTTGATAAGATGGTGGTAGCTAGCCAGGCGGACTTACAACAAGTCCTACCACCAACCAAACCGAATATAATATGTACCCCCGCTGGGAATCGAACCCGGAATACCGGTGGATGAACCACTAGACCACAGAGGCGGTTAAAATTATAAGGCTGATCCCGGTATCCTCTACCGCTGAGGAACTGGCTATCTTATAAATCTAGCTACGAAGTACAGAGCCCTACACAACTTTCACATAAGTTTTTTTTCAATTTCACAGCTCTGTATGAAACAAAACAAGCACAAAAAAATAAAATTATAAAACTTTTAAAATTTTATTTTTATTTCATCCTTTTTAAATTACACACAAAATTTAAAAAAAAAACGCAATGAAATCGCTTGATCCGTTTAGGCACTACGAATATTTATGTACCGAAAGACAAATTTTTTGCTGCCATTTTGTTTTTTTTTGTGCTGCACCTAAATTTGCCCAGGGTGTACAATATTTTAGTCAAAGCACCACCTTTGTATCTATTACCGTTTCGGCAGGCAGTTGACCATCTCCATAAATGGCCGGATGGATTTTCATCAAACGTGGCTAAGAACCACCTCGATTAATTTAGCTTTCAATTAAAAAAAACCGCAGTGAAATCGCTTGATCCGTTTAGGCTCTACAAATATACGTACAGACAGACAGACAGACAGACATAGGCTTCAAACTTATAACACCCCTCTTTGCGCTGCATCGGGGGTTAAAAACAGCCCATGCCAAGTAGTCTGGTCCAGAGTTACCAATCGGTTTCTTTTCGTTACAAGCCTGTTACTAAGTGTTTGTAAAGTCTGTGGACTTAATTATTTTCATTTTGACAACCACCGGCAATTACACCCCATGGGCAAAGCAATATACTTATGCCAATGTAAGTACGACGGCGTATGCGCATATGCATATCCGAATCCTAACTATCCTAACTATAATCTATATTATATATTTGACGACCTCCGTGGTAGAGTGGTACGTACACCGGTTTCAAGGTGTCGCCTACTCTGAGGTCCCGGGTTCGAATCCTGGTAGAGACAAATGTTTGTATGATGAATACGAGCATTTGTACCTGAGACATGAACGTTTATATGTATTTTTACACATAAATACTTATATATATGTCCGTTACCCTAGTATCCCATAACACAAGCCTTACAGTGCTTACTTTGGGGCTAGGTTGATTGCTGCGAGTGTAAGAAATATTATTATTATTAAATATTATTATTATAACATATTATCTATACTAATATTATAAAGGGGGAAAGGTTTAATTGTTTGTTTCTTTGTAACGAATAAACTCAAAAACTACTGAACGGATTTGGATGAAATTTGGTACACAGATAGTAGATAGCCTGGTTATGAACATATCATACTTTTTGTCTCGATATTCCCACAGGAACGGGAACCATGCGGGTGAAACCACGAGCGGCCGCTAGTAATCTTAACCTTTCCTAACTATATTAACCATTATATTATAAATGCTAAAATGTGTTTGTTTGTCCTACCTTCACGCCCTAATTAAGCAACCAATGGACTTGAGAGTCAGTTGAAGGTAATCTTCCCACAGGAAAAAACAGTCTTTAAATATTCCCACAGGAACCGCGGGCGGCCGCTTGTCGTTTTAACCGCCTCTGTGGTCTAGTGGTACAACCACCGGTATCAGACCCAGGGGTCCCAGGTTCGATTCCCAGCGGGGGTACATATTGTATTCGGTTTGGTTGGTGGTAGGACTTGTTGGAAGCCCGCCTGACGCCATAACAACAATGTTTTCAGCATTGTTGTGTTCCGGCAGTTCGAGATAAGATAGCCAGTTCCTCAGTGGTTGAGGATTCCGGGAGACGCTCGCTTCCATCTTCAGCCTTATCAATACTTAACATCATGTATGATGAAGGCTAAGAGTCTCCCCGTCATGCATAAAAAAAAAAAAAGTCTCACCATAAACGGATAAGCGGGATAACAGCTCGCTACGTACCCGAAGGGCCGCAGTAGAATAGGAATCCTTTAAAACAATATAATATCCTAATGATAACATTGAATGTACCTACTAATAACTCAAGCCTTTCTACACAAATGATAATGAGATACCAACCTCCCTGCAACAACGGCGTACCATAATGATTTACGTTGACGGGTTCTCGTGAGTTACGGTTTTATGTCCTCAAAATGAGCTAATTCCAAAGAAATTACTTACGGTTTAAATTGTTAGATAAGCCTAATGTTTTTTAAAACTCTGATGCAAGATCTTTTATCGTGAGATTAATGTTTTATCGTGAGATAAGTAACTTTATTGACTTTATAGATAGGATATTTGGTGGCTCTGCCAACTGTGACAGCCCGGGCACTTTCGCTGACAGTGAACGAGACACAATAGATGTTTTATTATGATGTCAGCGAACGTGTTAAGACGATGTTTTTCGTTGTGATTGTAATTAAATAGGGATACATCGCAAGTGTTTTAGGTAAGTGTAATTTATTCGTAATTGGGGTGGATTTTTCATTTTAATAAATTTTTTAAGTTAGAATAAATCCCGTACTTACTTACTCGTTCACTTAAAATCGATACTACAAAGAAGTCATTTATAGCCGACAGTAAACGACAGTATTTTGAAAAGTTGCCTGAAAACTACTGAACAATTAAAAAAATTTAAAAAAATAAATGAACGTGATGGAATAGTTAGTATTCTTTGGAGATAGTGAACATACATAAAAAATATACCTTCGCGACGACAAATTGATATTTTTTTTGAAGTTGATTAAAAATACAATATTGTCAAATTCATGTAAATATCTGCATATATTCGTAGTACAACACAATTTATTAAACAGTACATTTCTCCAATAATTAAGCATTGAACAACATGAACACGAACTTAATGAAACAACAGTTATTGTTTAATTCCATAATAACATGTCCAACAAAATTTTCCCAATTACAAGTACGTTTATAGGGAAACTACTTATATCATGGTTTACTATAACTCATCCATTAATACGTTGACACAGAGCACATAATTGCGTAATGGACCTGCCGATTTGTTAAATCATAAAGTAAATTGTGACAAATCATCGGTATTTTTGGATAAATCTGGTGCCGCGATTCGAATCCATACATACTACACATGGTTGCGCCGGTATACAATTCAAATGTGCCGCGTTAATAATTTGTTATGTGGCTGCATCGATTCCAAATTCGATTATTTAATTTGGTTGACACTCCCCATCCTCACTTCCCTATATTCCATTTCCCTTTCGCACATACCTTGTCTCGCAGGAGAGAAAGCAAGACATTGCTACGCCCCCTAGCGGTGGTAGCTGTCAACGCAAAACGGTTGGCAACACTGCCGGCAGAAAGAAGATTGGATTTTGTCGTTGCAAATGGCCGCTCGCGTGTGTGTAATGATTTAGCGAGATTAGTGGTATTTTTCGCTCTGAACAGCTTGATCGGTTATGTGAAGTGTGATCCCGCCGAATTTCCGCAAGAAACTGCAGCAACAGCCTACTCCAGGGACGTCCCAGGCTACCTTCAGCTCTAAGCAGCACCACGAGGCGGTCAAGGTATCGTGCCCTTCCTTGTAGATTTGTCAACCTCGCGTTCTTTAAAACCTATTTGTTCGTCCGCAATACAGTCCACAAAAATTTGAATAGCCCGCACAACCATTTTGCCCTTTACAATCCAACACATATAGGTAATTAGGTAATATAGTACTTTTGTTGTTTGTTATTTTATAATTATTCAATTCAATTCCCATAAATCTTATTAATGCCCTATTTTTATGGTTATTATTTTTTAACTATCCATTGCCTTATTTATTTAATTACAATTTTAACATATACAATACTACTACACAATTCACAAACATCGATACCTATTCACAGTTTGATGCTCAGCCTAACCAATAACGCAGTTGCTGTGTTGCCTGCGTTACACCTGGGTAAGGCTGTAAACCGATGTTTTGCCGATAGGCGAAATTCACACACCGAGTCCTATTTTTGAATCACTCGATGCGCGAGTGGTGAGGCGAACGAGGAAGTGATCAGGCGATTAGCGACCTTGCACGCGTAGACATAGCACGCTTTTCGCTTTGCACGTCGCGCGCTCGCGTTGGGAGGCGGCGGACGAAAATCAGTAGAATCCTCGAGACCTCTATTTTTGAATCACTCGTCGCGCAAGTGACATGACAATGCGCTTTTACGGAATACGGAAACTCAAACGTCGCACGAAAATCAGCAGAATCCTCGAGACGAGTGAATCAAAAATAGAGCTCCTTGCCCTTTTTGCTGCTGCACACACGTGCATTTTCTTCTTTCTTCTTTCTTTTGTCAATTTTTCATTCGTAATGTAAGAAATTTCTGTAAACCTAATTATTTGTTTGTCTGTTCTTTTAATTTTTTTATTTATAAATGTAAAGTTATATGTATATGTGTGTGTTGTTAGCAATTAAATTCGTTATCTATCTATCTATTTATAATTACTAGTTATTAAACGTAAAAAATGTTTTATAAAAGTTGATAAAAGCTTTATAAAATATTTTTAGATGTGTGATTAAATTAATATTTTTTCAGTTTCTTTTGTATGTTAATTTGCCCGTATCATAAAATAATGAATTGAGTTAAGTATATTATTTGGAAATCTGTTAGTAAGAAACCGTTTTGTCATCTCTTTATTCCAGTCTTGCAAAATCTAGGTCTACATTAACATATTAGGACAAACGGGATTTTTGCCATGTTGTATTGTATTTTTTTAGTCCCTGTTTTCCTATAGTGATAGCACGTTAGTAATAGTGAGTAGTATATTATACTCTTTATTGCACATAAAAAAATACATTCAAAATAGTGTGATAGATACATATTTGCAAAGGTGGACTTATCTCTATTATTTGGTGACTGTGACCATCAAAGTTTAAAGTGTTAAGACTATATTACCGTTTGTCTGAATTTTGAAATAATACAAGCTGCCCCTAAACGTGCTAATACCTTTTTGAAGTGATAACTTCTTTAGCGGCGCTGTGCACATCAGAGTTTTAAATTTTTGGGATGGGTAAAAAATGTTAAAGTCGCGTCAGGACAGACCTGATCGAAATTCGTAAGACGGAGGGAGAGTGGAGCGCCGGCGCAGGCGCGGGCGTAGTAGAGAAAGTAATATCCCCCTCTCTTTCAACCGCTCGGCGAAAATGTATGCCTGCTCCTGCTGTTTTCTTTAAGCGGTTTTCACTTCTGCCGTCACTCCCGGATTGCAACCCGTTGTTTTTTTAGGATTCCGTACCTCAAATGGAAAAACGGAACCCTTATAGGATCACTTCGTTGTCCGTCCGTCCGTCCGTCCGTCCATCCGTCTGTCACGACCGTTTTTCTCAGGAAGGCGTGGAGTTATCAAACTGAAATTTATATCTAATACTCAGGTCTACTGACCCTTGGAGCTGTGAAAAAATCAAACTTTTAAGCCAAAGCAATCAAAAGATACAGCCGTTTATGCCGCAAATTTTCGAAACTCGCACGGGAATCAAAACCTACAGGGTACTTCCCATGAACTTAGAATCTTGAAAGGAAATAATTGAAATTATATGAAGCGTGGTATATTAATAAAAGTACCTTTAACCATACATATGTGATATATCAATTGAAAGAGAAAAAAAAATACTTCGTTAAAATTAAATCCGTTATTTTATTTAACCCTTCAAATTAATTATTTTAATTTTTAATAATTGGTTAGATGGATTTTGAAATCGTAAGATTGCAACACTCTAAGTGTTGCAATGCTCTTGACAACACTATTTTTGACGTTCCGTTTCGCCGATATTAATAATAGCATTATTGTCAGATACAGCACAAAACAATTTAACAACAAACAATGATTTGAAGTACAGTTTCTTTAATTCTTTTTTAATTAATATTGTATGTAAAATATATCTAGATTATATTAACTTAAAGCGGACCTTTAATAAAAATATAAAATCTGGCGACAATAAAATAGAGAAGCGTGATACGGAACGCACTATCTGTCAAATGTTCTGTTGTATCTCTATGGTTCGTCGTATTGTCATCTGTCAACTGTCATTCATTCTTTGTCAGTCTCCTATCTATGCTGTGTGTTTGTGCGTTTGCGTCGATAACGATTTTCCTATTGATTTCTGTTAATACCGACCCTTGGCTCTCGTTTAAATTGTTTCTGATTCCTGTTTTACACGAAAAACTTGGTGCGTTGAACTGGACAGTCGATTGTTGCCCATGACTTGGATTCTTACGATTGCGAAAGTAATCAGTGTTGTGTTTTATACGTAAGTACCCACATATATTTTATTTGAATATATACATTTTTCGTCATTTATTTTAAAGAATACATTACAAAGCGTATGAACGTGCAAGGTGCATGTAGAATGCAGTTTGCTTGAGCAATGAAAACCCAAACAAACATGCATGGTATTTTTGTACATATACATCGTATTGTAAACGCAATGCATGTTACTTGCGAGTTGCGAGTAACTTTGCTTTGACTTGGCATGTATGTTTAAAGTTGCACTGCACAGCACAAACTTAGCTCAAAAACTTGAAAGCACTTACTTGCATGCAATTCAAGTTACGTCAGGTTTCTAGTATATAGGGGATCCGAATAAATCTGCACCCATCTGCTTATTTATTTACTATTAACAAAACACAAACTAAAAGCACTGTATAACAAGTGGTAAGACAGCAATATAAAAAAAAACAGTATTGTAAACGCAATGCATGTTAATTGCGAGTTGCGAGTAACTTTGCCTTGACTTGGCATGTATGTTTAATGTTGCATTGCACAGCACAAACTTAGCTCAAAAACTTGAAAGCACTTGCTTGCACGCAATTCAAGTTACGTCAGGTTTCTAGTATAAGTGGATCCAAATAAATCTGCACCCATCTGCTTATTTATTTACTATTAACAAAACACAAACTAAAAGCACTGTAAAACAAGTGGTAAGACAGCAATATAAAAAAAAACTAAACATCAACTCAACTCAATTTAAATCTTGCAGAATATTCATTATGAATTGCTGCAACTGCAACAGACCTGCAGAAGGTCAGGATGTTTACCATGTTCAAGACATGGGGCCTGACATTGTTGATGTCATTGAACGATGGAGAAATGATGTGGTAAGATTCAATTATGTTTCTTCTTTTCGTGTAAGGATATGACCATGTATGTAGTCAAAATAAATAAAATTGCCTCTGGGATCCTGAGGCCCCTGACATGGCCAAATCTCTGCTATCAATATGATAAAAAACAGACTGACATCTGACATTTGTATATGCCCTCCGAAGCACAGTAAATAACTCCTAATTTTCTGCTTTTTTGTTTATGAAAATAACTGTGATGTTTATTTATCTTTTAGGTTCTTGATGGTGACTCTTTGTGTCAAGAATGCCTGGATCGTGTTCTCCATGAACTAGATATGCCAAATGTGGTCTCAAATGTAAATCATTGCATTTGCTGCGATATATAGTTATTAAGGCCTACTGGAAGACGTTCTCGTTTGATACCAGTTGGCAGACCGGAGAGGATCTATATTGCTCAAGTTATTCATCCGCGTCAGGTTTGTATCTCTCATTTGTTAATTTAGATACTTACAAAGATAGGTAAACATTGTATTGTTTATGCACATTTAACATTTTTAAACAAATAAATATTTATAAAATATTGCTGAGAGAGATCTCTTCCAGATAGCCTTTGTTCACAGTAAAGTTTTTCTAGAAATTCTTCAAAATATATTGGTATATAATTAAATAGATTCTTTGTGTATTAAAAATTAATCAAAAAATTTTTTTTGTAGATCCCTGTGGATGCTAGAGTATGCAATCGATGCTGGCAACGTGCACATTATAATAGACATTTGGTTCAACCCGAACAAGAAGGAGTAGCACCTGAACCAGTTGTAGTAGAACCTGAACCTGTGGTAGCAGAGCCTGTCCCTGTAGTAGCAGATCCTGAACCTGAACAGGTTGCAGAACCTGTTCCAGCCCCAGCAGATCAGGCAGAAAGTGATGCAGGAAATGTGGGAAATCATGTTCAAACTATCGAACTACATAATTATTGCCGCACTCCAAATACACCAGTACATTGTTTTGTACCCGAATGTGGCAACAGTGAACGTCAGCGTGTGCCCATATATATTAAGAAAAAATTGTTGATCGTGAAAAAAGTATATGTCACAGAAGGTGCTAGGATTTGTGCCTTTCATGCAGCAACATATGACTGGGATTTTTTGGATGCATATGAGTTTACATCTCACACATTTACCGAAACATATATTGAAAATATGTTAAAAGTTAGCCAGAATAATGACAATATTATTGACTTCGAAAATACAGCTAATGTAAGTGATGAGGTATGTCGATATTGGACTGGCTTGACGGTCATTAATTTCTTGCTCTATTCCATTGTGTTGAGATATATTTGAACACAATGTTCAAAAAACCCAAAAAAGCTTTGGGTGTGTTTCTAATAAAACTAAGAACGGGCGATTCATTTGCTAGAATTGCCAGTGCATTTGCAATATCACAATCGATGGTCCAAAATTATGTAAGGAAAGTTAGAAATTGCTTAAAAGAAAATTATGTACCTAATCATCTTGGATTGCAACACATCACGAGGGAAGAAATATCAAACAGGAACATGTTGATTCCTCAAGGAATATTTGGAACAGCAGCACGAAATCCTATAACAATATGCGATGGAAGCTATATTTACATGCAGAAGTCTTCTAATTATTACTTCCAAAAGAAATCGTACAGCCTACATAAATTCCGTAATTTGGTAAAACCAATGATGTTTGTAACAACAGATGGCTATATTATAGATGTATGTGGTCCATATGCCGCTACTGATTCCGATGCTGACATTATGTATCGTCTGTTTAGTAATGAGGCATCGGAACTTAGGCAGTTTTACCAGCGAAATGACATTTTTATTTTGGACAGAGGTTTTGGGGACGCCTTACAATTACTATTATCTCTTGGATATGCAATCCACAAACCTCTTTCGTTAAGTGTAGGACAAAATCAATTGTCAACAAGACAAGCTAATGAATCAAGACTAGTTACTATGTGCAGGTGGGTGGTAGAAATTGTGAACGGTCGGTTCAAACGGGATTACAAAATATTTCGAAACCAATACTTCAATCGAATGTAAAGAAATCTAATAGTAGATTTTAAAATTGCAGCAGCCATAATAAATAACTTTCATCCCGTTATTACCGACCGTATTGATGCTCAATCAATTTTAAATAGGGCTTTGGAGAGGCGATTTATGTCAAATTATTTAGCAGATTTTGTAATAGAAAGGCAGATGAATAGACGTCGTGCCCCATTTGTAAACGTGGATTCTCAAATACCGGCCCTGGATATGTTCCCCATGATGCAAATGTCAGAACTAATTTTATTTTGTTTAGGAACGTACCAATTAAAACAAGCGCGGTCATATTATGGGGAGCATATCCGGGCAAATGGTACATTTACTGTTGAAGTAAGTACAGATATAAATGTCATACAAATACCAAATATTTCAACAGTAGACCCAATTCTTATCAGAGGACGCATAAAATCACGGCACCACAGCCGAACTGTATATTATACATATATTATAGTAGACAGTTCAACAAGTAATTGGGAGGAAAGTATCTGTGCATACTACTGCAGTTGCATAATAGGAAAACGAACTGTTGGTTGTTGCGCTCATGTTGCCACCATTGTATGGTATTTGGGATGGGCACGCTTCCAGGATAATATTAACCCACCTGCTACATTTTTAGATGGAATACTAGTAAAGAATGATTTGTAACTTTTCTAATAAATAAATAAACAAATACTTGTGTTTTATTCTAACCTTCTTCGGTAAGGAGTTTGCAAATGATACTTACCTGTGACACCCTGTGATCACTGCCTTTGTAGAACCAGCCTAATTGCACATATTGCAAAGACTAGACTGTAATATTATTACCCGAGTAACTATGAAACTTAGTTTTCAAAATCGGTTTAGCAGTTAGATAATTATGAACATAAACATTACGTTTAAGAGTAAGATTTGGGTTGGCCTCCAAAATCACATGATCTTGGAGGCCATGTCTTGTCCCCAAATCTTGAGAGCACCATTGAAGTTTTTCGTAAACACACGAAACGTTTCCGACAGATTTATCTGCCGTTTTGAATACAGTAAACTGAGGTCTTACTTTGAATCGAAGGGGTGACTTAGTTGAAAACGCTTGTTATTAGACTAAATTATTATTTTTTTCGACTGACATAAGGTAGCTTAAATGACTATAGATAGCATGCCCACTTTTTACTTTATTAGGTACAAATAATACTATGCAGTAGTATTATTAGTATACTTTATACCAACTAGCGGATCCTCGCGATTTTACCCGTTTGGTACCCGTTCCAGTGGGAATATTCCCGATATTCCCGAAAATAAAGTAGCCTATAGCCTTCCTCGATAAATGGACTATCCAACACAAAAATCGGTCCAAGTTTTCTGAGATTAGCGCGTTCAAACAAACAAACTCTTCAGCTTTTTAATATTAGTATGAGAAAATTATTTACTCATATGCTTACTTCATCATAAATACTCAAAGTATTGTTGTTTTGTGTAGGGACATCTTATTCAAAATGTCGAACTTTTAATTGATTTATCAAACAAAAATTCGCGCCAATAGAGAATCCAGCATGGCCGCCGTCGGCTGTCAAAGATACCTTGGTGCTATTGAAAAACTCTTTAATTTAAAAAATAATTTGTAGGGATAAATAAAATAATTCATTTTATTTTAATATAGTTTAAAATATGCTTTTTCTTTTTACATTTAAATACCTGTGGTAAATAATATACCAATATTAATAATGTCCTTTGGTACGAAGTAACGTCTTATAGTACAGATAAAGGAAAAATTACGAAAACCGTAAGTTTTTAGTTACATCATATAATAAAAATATTTTTGAAAATTTTAAATTTAATTTTGCAATAAAAATACTATGATTCGATTGTCGTGATGGGTGAACTTTTACTGATATACCTACAGGTTTGTACGGAACCTCGGTGCGCGAGTCCGACTCACACTTGGCCGGTTTTTTTTTTAATGAACATCGGGAAGACTCTTAGCTTTCATCATTCCTGACGTTAAGTATTGATAAGGCTGAAGATGGAAGCGATCCTCTCCCGGAACCCTTATAACTGAGGAACTGGGTATCTTATCTCTAACTGCCGGAACACAACAATGCTGCAAAAATTGTTGTTATGGCGTCAGGCTTAGATAAGATGGTGGTTGCTAGCCAGGCCGACTTACAACAAGTCCTACCACCAACCAAACCGAATACAAATTCTACCCCCGCTGGAATCTAACCCGGGGACAGGGGGTCTGATACCGGTGGTTGTTACCACTAGACCACAGAGGCGGTTAAAAGTTTAAATAAATTGTTAGTATTACTTGTTTCGATAAGCCAATGGACCTTGTTAATCTAGTGCAAGGGCGAATAAATCGGGGTTTGTGTAAAGTTAGTGAGCGCCGTAAAATTGTAGGGATACTGCTGAATCTCTTACGGATCCATTAAAATGCTGTCTAACCATCAAGCCGACCTTTCTAACGTGTGGCGCAAGTCATAAGCAAAAGTACAGTCTAAAATCCGTGCCTTTAAACTTCCAAGACAGCTTTTTATAGAAGGGTTATTTAGTTGTGACTTCAATTACGTTGGTTCTATGCAATTATGTTTTATAATAGCTAGCAGCCGCTCGCGTAGTTCCACGCGGGTGATACGCGTTCCCGTGGGAATATCAGGATAAAAAGTATCATATGTTCATAACCAGGCTGTCTACTATCTGCGTACCAAATTTCATCCAAATCCGTTCAGTAGTTTCGGAGCCTTTCCAATGCAAACAAACAAACAAACAATCAAATCTTTCCTTTTTATAATATTAGTATAGATATGTTACCTTAAGGCGGTACCCTGACCGAAAGTGGCGCCGCGTTGAATTTTATTTAATATCGTAATTCTAATTCACAATTCAAATAAAACTTTACGTGGAATTTTTAGAGCCCATTGTCTTGTATTTTTAGAAGGTATCGCTACATCTCGTCATAGTCATTCGTAGAAGTTAGCAAATGTGTCAAAAACGGCCACTTTTAGCAGTTTTGCTATCTACTTCTAGCAGTGACTACGAGGGAATGTAATGATACCGTCTAAAAATACTAGACTATGGGCTCTAAAAATTCCACGTAAAGTTTTATTAAAATTGTGAATTAGAAATACGATATTAAATAGAATTCAACGCGGCGCCACTTTCGGTCAGGGTACCGCCTTAATAGTAATTTGCGCTGATAATTGTGACGCAGACTGCACACATTGACAATCGACAAGTAGGACACAAGACACGAAAAAGCACGGAAATTAAAGAGATAGGAAATTGAAGCGGACCCCATATAGGGTCTTCCCAATGTTTCACAATGCGAGCTCGTATGACATATCTGATTCTAGTACACACTTAAAATGAGTTCGATGCTATGTCTACCACCATGTGGAAAAAACTGATGTTTTGGCAGTTCTAAAAGGCATAGGCATATTTAGGCTCGTAGAACTGAGAACAATAAATTAAATCAATAGTTTAAAAAAAATTGGTAGGTAGGTACTTAATAGAAAAAAGAAAGAAAGATAAATATTTATTGACGCACACAAGGTAAAAAAAATCATTAATTATGTAACATTAACAAAACCATGTAAAAAATATGCCACAACCTAGGCCCCTTCCTCAGCATAATGTTACAGCGCCAGGTGACAGCCACTGCAACGCTGGTATTCTGGAGGGACAAAATACTTAATAATTTTAATAATAAATATATTAAAATTATTTAGTACTTTGTATTATATTAAAGATTTTAATAATAGTCATTATAATAATTAACAACAATAAACAAAATTAATGTTGTATTTCTTAGTCAAAAGCACGTCCGGTTCACACTATGTCCATACTTGAGAGCAATGCAAGTGCAAAGCCCGTAGCGGTACTTACTTATTTTTCTTTACTAAGGGCCGGTATTTCAATATCGACTTATCTTGAATTGATCCAGGATTGAAGATATGTTCCACTTATGTGTATTTCAATAAACGATTAAAGTTAAGTGACGCTTAAAGTCCATCCTAACTAGCCAATATTTAAGCTAAGGAATTCAGAGACTTAAGTGCCGATCCGGGATTCGTTGCTATGGTAACATATTTTTGACTGGCAAAAAGATATTTTAGTTTTACATTTAGGTATTTATAATCAGTAAATAAAATGCAGTTGTAGCATAAAAAATATTATAGTGTAGAAATAATGGCAAATTACAAGAATATTATGCGAAATTTTGAAGATGATGCGTAATGTTATGTAAAAATTTCGAAGTGAGAAGAAATGCTAAAGTGATAATTTTTTTGGCGCTCTTTTTCATTGTGAAGCCTCCACAACGATTCTCATTGGTCGCTGAGCGTACAAGCGCAGCCAATGAGCGCTCAATGTCACCAAATGACAACAAAATTCATAGACAATTATCATATTTTGTTTGTTATGTTGCAATATTGCGACGAATCCTAGATTTGCTAAGGCGAGGAATATCCGGATTGAAATACGCTATTGTCTTTCACAAGTGATACTTAGCTCAAATGTTGGACTTAACTTAAGTCATAAGATAAGGTGACATTGAAATACCGGCCCTTAGTTTTCGATTGAATTATGCGAGTACATTAGAAAGTAAGTCTAAGTCATCGAGGAAATCAATGAGCATAAAATCTGGGCCCCTACCGCGCAAGTGTCGTCGGCATCGACATCGACTTCATTTGACAGATGGATGTGACATATTGCTTTTACTCTTTGGTAAGTTTTCATTTATTTCAAAAAGAAGCAGCAATGTGTCACATCCATCTGTCAAATGAAGCAGATTTCGATGCCGACGCCACTTGCGAGGTACGACCTCTACTGATTACGTCGTAAAACGCTGTTACTTATAAATTTCACCAACCTCTGCCTTCGTTTTAGCATACTAATGGGAATATCCAGTGTAATGCTTGACGTTAGTTATAGAGGGCGCTGCGACCGCCAGAATTATAATTAATTCGACCCATTTTGTCAGAACCTATAGCAAAAGCTGTCCGAAACGGTGCTGGGGCGGTTAGCGATAAATTTTAGGTACATTACTTACCTATTAATCAAATAGGTAGTGGGTGGGAATAATTTGCAAACCAAAAACCGCTTTGGAGAAAGGAATTTCCTTTGAAGCAAAAAATGTATTTTTGAAAATTAGAAACTGATTTTACCTTTACGCGTGTAGTTGACAGTGGATTGGGCTCATTTTGTCCGGAACTATTCCAAAAGCTGTCGGAAACGGTGCATTACTTACTTTATATTCAAATAGTGGGTAGGTACCGAGTTAAACAATTTGCAAACCAAAAACGCTCTGGAGCATGGTGACGCAAGCGCAAATGTGAAGTTTTTGGGAATGAGTTTGCTGGTTTTACGTTTACGCTTGTAGTTGACAGTGCAGTTTTTTACAGGTTTACCACGATAAAATATGTTAAATCAGTAACAAATAGAAAGTCAGTCCTGTTTGAGCTAGTTGTTTTTCCTAGTATACAATTGAGCATATAGAAATATGTAAATGATGTCTGATATTAATGCTATGCTAATGTTCCTAATGTTCCTACATGAAAGTTCAATCACGCATAAACGGCTGGACTGATTTGGATCAAATGCAGCACACAGATCGTTTAAAGCCTGGATTAAAATATAGGATTCAATGGTGGTCCCGATATTTAAATATACACTTGTCAGCAAATAAATCGAGCCACTACGTTATTTTCATACAAACATAGTCACATAACAGTCTCATTATTCAAAACGTATAAACAGTTATGTAAACATTCGTACGTCGATGTACGAGTCGAATACTCGACTTGCGAATAAAAGATGCGGTTTATACTTGTATGAATGGATAGTTATCGACTTGTTTATTTATTAGTATGAGACAAAATATTGTTTTACGGCTCGTATTAGTTAACTTGTAATCTTTATTGTCTGATATGTTAATAGCTGTAGCGAACTCAACTTTTATCTAGCACACTAGACAAATCTCTGTGTGTGAAGTGTGTTTTTTGAGCATTTAAATGTATTTGTAAAAAAAAAAAATGATTCTGAGCTCTTGTGTTAAGGATATCAAAACCAACAAAAGTAGCAATATAATCATAAACCTCAATGTTAACATGCAGACGCGTTTTAAACACAAAATACTCATCATAAAAATGTCGTCGTATTGAACTCAAGCCCTTGTATATAATTTGAAGGGTTGAATCTGGGATTTAACCCTTCAAATATAATTCTCTTAGTCCTTGTACAAACTGTCCGGTACAACTCGACATAATCCCATTAGTCGTCCAGACGTCGTGGAGTATTAGCCTAATTTGTCTGGTTCTTGTGGATGATAAGAACAGGCCATTTGTTTGGCCTAGATCCAGTTTATTTATTTGTCTGATAACGCTCTCCGTTGTTATTGCTGGCAAAATAATGGTAGGCGCAAACCTTGTTGTGTACACGAGAAGTAATACTTTATGTAACAGCATGTAGGTACACTGTTGAACTATGTCACAATGAAATGTTCCAAAGAAAAAGCAGTAACTGTGCATAGAAGTCGGTTAATAACATTAATCACAAATACTGGACTCAAACGCAACATTCGTTATTGTAGTACTTATGTAGGTACTTACAGATTGACGTTTCGTCTGTGTTACTATAACCGTGGTCACAAGCAGACACTTCTGCTTGTACTGAGTTGTCTGCTTGTAATAATTGAAATGGAACGCCAAAGTTTAAAATCTTTTAATACATACCTACCTACCTAAAATAGTTCGAAAGTGTATTTTAATTTAACATAAAAAAAAGATTCCGTCGAATTGAGAACCTCCTCCTTTATTTTGAAGTCGGTTAATGAACTCAAATCTCTACATACTTTTTTTTTACTTTATTCTGTTTATCTGTAGGGCAAGCCCGAAAAACTATCGAAATAGTATCGAATAAGTAACGAGCACGTAATGTCAAAAAATGCATGGGAAAATGAAGTTCCGTTTACGTCGCTGGAACTCTGCTCAATATGTCATACATTTTTTACTTTACTTCCTCGATACTTACTCGAAAGTTATTCGTGCTAGGCTTACTGGTATAAACGCTAGGTTATGCATGACGATTATGCCTGTGCATGCAAAACGTTCCTGCATAGGCCGCGCTAAATCACGTGGTCTTACCGCAAGTTACTTGGCGAATATAGACAATAACGAATCGAATTATCGTTTCGCTACTTAACGATGTTACTTTGTCTACAGGTCCTGGGTATAGTTATGTTATAGTTATATTTAAACTGTTATACACTCTTCCGTAATAGAGCTGTCAATAATACATGTTCCGACCTCCATCGTTCTCCGACCGCATTAAACTAAAAGGATCCGTATATAAACTAACTTTGCGGCTCCATACCTTTCGGTTGCGTATTTGTTATTGGGTAAGTTCCGCAGGATGCTAGTTACACGGATTGGCTGAGCCAGTATAGTTAAATTAGATTTCTGTTAGTTGCAGAACGACGAAAAAGTTGTGCGTAACTGAGTCTTAGAAACATGCTACTCATTCTATCACACTTTTATATATTTTTTGGATTTCCCAATGTTTTGGTCATGTCGGTCGTGGCCATGGCAGAACGAACGAAACTGACGTTAAATCACGTTTCCCAGTTGGGCGATAGTAACCTCGACAATTACAACGCCACCAAAATGCAAGCATGTCTGTTCACCGCTAAAAGGAGTCCCTTCAACCTGACTCTTACTTTCCGGGGTGTATCTGTACCTGTTACCGACAGTCACGAGCTTCTTGTCATGGAGTTGTCTTCTGACCTTAACTTTGGCACCACCAACGAGTTCAAGGCTCTTTGTGCAGCCAAGAAGCTCGGCGTCCTTTAAAATGTCAAGCGATAATTCACGCCGGAACAGCTTGCAACGCTCTATAAAGTTGAAGTCCGATCTTGCATTGAGTATTGCAGTCACCTCTGGGACGGCTCGGCTGAGAGGCTAATTGGTGACAAAGAACTGGTGAAGAGCAAGTTTCACACCCTAGCTCACCACCGCAAATTTGCCTGTTTGTCGTTCTTTTACAGACTAAACTTCGGAGAGTGTGCTCAGGAGCTGCATGCATTCTTCCATCGGACATCCAGACGCACTGCGGGCTACCACCTTTTCTTGGTTGACATTCCTAAATGTCGCACAAAGCGCTACTCATAATTTTTTATATTGCGCTCAGCAAAGGAGTGGAACCCCCTCCCTGCGTCTGTATTTCCGAGTACTTATAACCCGTCCATCTTCAAAGCAAGGGTGAATAGGCACCTTCTGGGCTTGCTCGCTCTACCGTAGGTGTCTTAGCCTCCGAGCTTGATGAAGATCAAGAGCGAACCCATTCGAAAAAAAAATAATAATAAATAAAATAGTTTTTTTTGGATTTCTCAATGTTTCGGTACCTTGCCCTAATCTTTTCAGGGTGACTGATAATGATCAGATCAGAATCTGATCTGTCTGTCCGCCAGATACCTATTTCCTTTCTATAAAGCACAGGCCACTGCGAGAGATTTTAGATAACCAGGACCTCTATTTTTGAATCACTCGTCGCGTGAGTGGCGAGACATAGACGCGTGTAGACATAGGTCGCTTTTCGATTTGCCCCTCGCGCGCTCGCGTTGGGAGGCGGTATTACAGGCGAAAAAGCAAATCTATGTATATACGTGCAAGGTCGCTATTACAGAAGTACGGAAGATACGTAAACTCAAACGTCAAACGAAAATCAGTAGAAACCTCGAGACGTGTGAATCAAAAATAGAGCTCCAGGGGTGCGATTGCATAAGGTAATCGTATTCATTTGACAGTTCATATCGTATTCAATAGGCTGCAATTTGTACGGAATGACATACGATTTGATACAATATGAGCTATTAAATCAATACGATTGCGCAATCGCCTAGCTGAATGGGCCTCGATTCCCTTTGCATAAAGAATTATTGCGAACTACGCCTTTATAGTTTGCGGTGTCACTGTCAACCCATTTACGAAAAGACACGGATCGAAATTAAATAATAGGTACTTATTATTTTCGGTGGCTCTGATATCTTTAATACAGCTGTTTAAACTTCCGAACTCAGTATCTGATCCTGCAAAATACACACGCATGCGAATGCAGTGTTAAACAAAAGGATAATTCGAGTGATTCAAAAATACGACTCCTGTAACAGGTAAATTAAAGACTAAGTTTCTTGGTTGACATTCCTAAATGTCGCACAAAGCGCTACTCATCATCATTTATCTTGTATATAAGTTTATCAGAAAAACAATGTGTGAGTAAGTATTTAGTACATTCAAATTGTACAAATTTTAATGTAGTCCATTACCTACCGATTCCCAAATTTTAGATTTCAATTATTTATTACTACTGAGATCCTGTTTCGCCGTTGTGACAGCAGCCGATAAATAAATAATAAATAATATTTCCTCCGTTCAATACGAGGTCAAAGTTTACCAGTTTTCTGAAATTAATTTGGACAAAGGCAAGAGGCAGCCATTTTATGATATAAATAAAACGTTGCTCCCGACTTTTAACTTCGAAGAAAGTTTGACGATGTTATGAATAAGAATTGAAATTTGTTAGAAAACGATAATCTAATATATTACTTTGGTTGATGGGCTTTTGTATCGAAAATGTTTCTTATTTTCTTTACTTAAGGCGCTTTACTTAAGGTATCTAAAGATAGGTCTTTAAAAATTATATTGTGGTTTCTAAAACGATTTTTTTGTTTGAAAGATGTAAAATTCAAAATTGTAACTTTTGAAATAAGAGAGTGAAAAATTAAAAAAATATATATATGCTGTAGATCTTAATAAAAACTTTCAACGAAAATTGGTTTGAAGGAAATATAGTTGGCAGTACATTTCCCAAAACCGCAAGTATAACTTTGTCAATAATACAGACACTATGAAAAACAAAGTTATTTTTGCAGACGAAAAACACACATAGTGGCATTTTGGGTAGGTGTATTTAATATAATAATGATAATAATAGAAACTTTATTGCACACGATACAAAAACAAACACATACAGAGAAAATGACAAAAAAGACGAAAACACAATAGGCGGCCTTATTGCTACATAGCAATCTCTTCCAGGCAATCTTGGGTGGGAGACGGAACCCTTCATGTCCGAGTTCGACTCGCACTTGGCCGTTTTTTTTTTATGTTTGTTACCTCAGTACACGATCATTTAAGAACGTATTTGGATAAATCTTTTTTTGTTTGAAATGGTATGCTTACAAGTTGGTCCCATTGTTGTCAAGATAGGATCTGATCATGGGATCCTGGAGTAAACGAGGAAACTCTTCAAATATTATAGTACACATAGGTGTACCTATAATATTTGAAGAGTTTCCTACATATTTTTGTTTTCTACTAAGACTATAGTAAATTAGTAATTTCGTGGTCCTGCCAAAATTCCAAATCAAGCCTTTGGTCAAACTGTCTACCTAACTAAGTCAGAAAACCCAATTCGAACCACCAAAACAAAAAAAAAAATAAACAAAGACCATAATGTAACTAGCGTTCTGCCCGTGACTTCAACCTCGTAGAATTCGATATATCGCACTTTAAATTTTAGCAACAGAAAATAGCATAGATCTTTCTCCAAGGTCTAGTCTATCTCTATATCAAATTCCTAAAACGAAAAGTCTTAGAAAACGTGGCGAATTAAATTCAGCAATTAATAACATAATGACTAACAACATTACATCCGAACTCTACGAATCATATTTTTGTGTTTTTTATTTTACAATTTTTTAAGTTAGAAGAAGTCCCGTGCTCTAATATTAAGTTTATGTCAACTGCTCATTTCCTTTTACAAAATGCTGCTTTACCTGGTGCCGGGACGTTAATTATTGAGGAGTTCTCTGAGTTCTTCATCATTAGCTCCACTTCATCTCATGTTAAAGAGACGAGCATAAATTGCTTATGAACCATATATAAGTAATCGTATCGCTATGAGACCTGATTAAGGTCTTGAAAAGGATGTATAAGAACTAGAGCGTTTGAAGGCAGAACAAGACCGTGTCACAGAACCATAAAGCTTGTATGTAAGCTTTGCTTGAGATTTAGTATGTATGTGCATCTAAGTGTAACTTGGAGTCTAAAAGAATACCTAAGTCGCGAATCAGTGGAACCTTTTCTAATGGAATCCATTCAGACCCCGGTCCATACTAATGACATGCCAAAAAAACCATTTCCCTAAAATTATGCTTTTCTATAAAATTTTATAAGTTGCCGTACATACCATATATTTTCAATCTGTAAACTGTATTAGATTTATGAATATTTTAACCATGTTCAGATACTAAAATAAAAAAACTATAACATCAACAGTATATTAGTTTTATGTGGTTAGAAATGGCAAAAAAACACATAAAATAAAAAAAAAACAACCCCAAAAATCACGATTTTCGAAAATGTCAAATGTCACTTCAAACCAAAGAGTAGAACAATTATTTTATCACAGATTGGAGTATATTTATCAGGCTTCGTTCTGAAATCAGGAGGTTCATACAAGACTAAGCTCTGAACTATTAGAAAATGATGGTTTTGGCCGACGTTCGGAGAGGACACCGGTGTCCGTTCGGGGTTTGAGTAAAATTATATTTACATGACATGTATTATGATAAAAAGTATTATCATAACACTTCATTTTTTTCTTCTTTATTTTTTATTTTTTTTTTGTTCTCGTATCGTAAAATTTATCCATAGATTATTACTTGATTTTATTTTAAACAATATTTTATTTTGTATTGTCACGCGGCTATATTCAAACGGGAGCAGCCACGACCGCGCTGACGGATCTCACTTCTTACATTTTGACCGGCAGGGTCGTTATATCAGGAGTTGCCGCCCAGTGATACAACTGTATTGTTAGGATCACTTTAATAATAATCATTTGTCTTAATGCTACACGATCTTATATACTATACCCATCAGTAGGTACCACAGTACACAAATATCCAAGTGAATGATTCCTTGTGCATTCAGAAGAATCGAATAAAAATCGTTATCTCTTTCCAGATAATCGCCGCCAGATCGAGTTAACTCGGTAAGTAAACTGAGGACTACTTTTTTATTGTAATTAAACTGTTCACCCTTCGGAAGTTTTCAAACAGTAGGATTATTATGTTCCCCGTTTCTATCAAGTGAAGTTAAAATTAAAATAATGTATACAGATAAAAGATTACATTATTTGGTATGAGTATGGCATTTCCTAAGTTTTCCACACTAGGCTAGGCCTGTCCTGTGGAACTCTTTATTGCAATATTACCTAACGAGATCGCGGTACCAAAAACAATTTAATAATTAAATATTAGGTAACTTAAAATGCTAATAATAAAAATAAAAATAAAAATGTACTTACAGCTTTTATTGAGATGGGATAATCGAATTATGTAAGTAACCATAAGAATAATATAAAAACATAAGTACCAAGGAAATTACAACAAAATAATGAAATTCTCGCATTGTCAAAATTCTCTTAGGTAGCAAAATACTTTTTACCAATTATTTTCTTACTTCAAAACTTAAAAAATACTAAACGTAAAAAAAGTATTCATCATTTGCGTTTGCGAGTATTATTATTCTTACTTGCTTCTCAATTACATTTTTGTAGCGTCTTTTAAATGAGGACAACTGGTGTCAAACGCACTCTAATTTTTCTAATAACCTCCCGAGCCAATGACACCGCTAATTAATTAATTAGATCACGTCAAGCATTCGCCTATAGATCACCGACGGCCACTTTATGCTCATCACTATAAGAATCGTTGTCGTCACAGCGCGCGTGCCTCGACTGCCAACGTCTTTCAGTTATCCTCTTTGCCTCTTACTGCAGTGCGATACCATTTATGATAAAACAAAGCCCCATAAACTAACCCATGCTAGTATAAAACATTTGATAACAAGTCCTGAGCATCATTCAGCTATTCTCAACCATGAAGTTCATAGTTATCTCGTGTCTCGTCGTCGCCGCTTCTTGCGCTGAGCTGCCTCGCTTCAAGCCAGCGAGGTTTCGATTCCAGCGCCTTGAGCTCGCACCTACTACCACTGACTCTCCTACTGAACCGACAACAGCAGCAACCGGTCCTTACCCTGCCTCAGGCTGGAAACCCACTGGACAACCCTTCACGCTGCCGACGGAGACAGAAGCTCCTGCTGAAACCTACGGTCCTCCAGAAAGCGGTCCCTACCCTGCATCAGGTTGGAAGCCAGCAGGAGAGCCATTCACTTTACCTAACGAGCAAACTCCTGATAATACGTATGGTGCACCAGTAACTGATGCCCCAACCACTGATAAACCTCAAGCTGAGCGACTGGAAGGACCCGTAGAAGTGCAGAAGGCTGTAGGAACGTACTATGTGCTGCTGCCAAATGGGCAGCTCCAACAAGTTCAGTTTGTGACGGAAAATGACGTGCAGAATATGAAGTACACCGCACGACTACAGCTGAGAAACCCCGCGCCGCTCGTCATTGTCAGGCCTTAAACTACATTTGATGGGAGTCGTTATAATAAATAGAGTTTGAATTACGATGGTGTCTTACTCTTCTAATTATATAATATTTACTCTTAACAATTTGATGTGTAACTGAATATTAAATTAGGTACTGGAGTGTATATTCAAAGTGTCTCAACAGAGTTATCTAAAGAACTTAGAACTTTACATACCTATCTAAGCGCAGTGGACAGCAGTACCTCATCAAACTAAAATTCTATTTGTTGGAAGTTGCAGCTACTTTATCGCAGCTTGCGGACAAGTTTGCGCAGTTCGGGGAGTTTCCATGAATTTTATTAACCCGCAGGCATTTGGTGCAAGAGTACGCATAAATCATGATATTTATGACGTATAAGCTTACGTTTCACAGTCAAAAATTAAAGAATCTTTGTTAGAAGTTCGTAAACCAAATTGATTAAAGTTGATTTAATATTTTGGTGTTTAACATTTTATAAATTGGACGATAATTCAATTTATTTTTAAACGTTGAATATTAAAGTAGGCAGATTACACAAAATTTTCCAAAAAGTAGTTCTGAATTTCTCAATATAATCAGTTATTATTGAGCCCTAAAATTACAGAAGGTAATAGTTAGCGAAAACACAAAATCTCCATATTGAACAACTTGTCTTGAACAAGCGGAGCGTGGAATTATTCGTGGGAGTTAAGCCCACTTGTGGGCGTGGGACAAACAGACGCAATTAAAACGTGCCATTATGGACGACTTCATTATCATCACTTTCCGAAACATTAGCCTCCGCGCTCAACCGCAAATCTTTCGCGAGAAATTATGCTAAGTACGCTTTAGCTGAAGGATTCCAAGCGATTGTTTTTTTTTAACATTTCTAGTGTATTTATATTCAATTGTGTGACAAAGGTATTTTTTGTTTCCGGAACGTTTTAAGAAGCTTTATGCATCCTACATAATTAATCAAGCCCTTTTCCATTTCTTTCAACTGGCTAGATTCTTTGGTACTTAATTAGTAGATTGTACCATAAGGGAGCAAAATAATATTTATACGGCGAGGGCGCTTTTTTGAATCCAGAGTGAAGTGAGGGATTCTAGAGTAGTTCCTTCTTTAGTAGAATCCTGAACGTAGCGAGGGATTCAAAGTACGTCGCCCGAGCCAAAAATATATTTTGCGGCCGAGTGGTACATCCCCGTCTATGAGAAAAAGAAATAAGTGGCGTTTCTAGATACAACTAATGAATGTATTTATAAAAAAAATATTAAACACCAATATAATGTTATAATGTTAAAAAAAAATATAAAGTAACAGCTTAAAAAATAATATTAATACTTGAAACATTTGTGCAATTTTGAAATGATATAGTCATAGTTAAAAAAAAAAAAAAACTGTCGCTGCTAATTATTGCACTGCAAATATCACAAAACACTGTTTACTCCAATAAAGTCCAATACAAGGGTAATACGTAGTTCGCGCGTTTTAGACTTCTAAACTCTAAAGTTTAGAAAAGTCTTATAATCCCTCTCTGTCCGTCCGTACGTACGTACGTATGTATGTACGCATCGAGATCTCAGAAACCATAAGAGATAGAGACAAACGGTCAACGGGAATGAGTTTAGGACACCTTGGACATGTGTCAAATGTACTTTTTTAGTTTCTACACTACAAAACAATAACAACTGTCACGTGGTTTAGAAGTCTATTTTGTGCCTGCTAACTAGCAGGCGCTGCTAACTTGTTTCTTTTTTTTTTGCTTTTGCGGCGCTACACGCACCGGTCGCTTAATAATCGGCCAGTGACTTTTTCATACAATATTTTCGTGAGATCTCTTTGGTCACGGAGCACTAAGGGACGATGTTACTGTTCGAAATTCAAATTTCATTACTGCCACGTGGAAAAGTCTCTTGGAGAAAAGACTTACTTTGCTCGCACTTACAGGCGAATCAATCAGCGTTTTTCGAATAGATGGGATGAAAAATATATTTCTTATCTTCTATATCTATTTTGTTTCCAAAACTCAGAAATTATTACTGATTCTCGACGTCATCATCACGTTCTAAAAGATTCTTAAAGAAGCTCAATATCGGATCCCATTCATTTCATTTCATTCGGATTTGCTAAATGTTTAATTTTAAAATCTATCGCAATCCCTTTCAATTCGTCATTTGAAAGATATTTACATACTTCAAACCGTCACTTGACATTTGACAGAGATTGTGATCGGGACGCGTTTTAAAAGGTATTGAATGAACGAATTTGACACTCGAACATATCTTTTAAAATGGAGAAGTGTCAAATGAAATGCCATTTAAAACATCATTCGTTCCCAAAGGGATTGCGTCTATAAGAATGTTTCACAATTCCATAAATTACTATCACAGTCACAATACATTTGAAAGGGATTGTGATAGATTTTGTAATTAGACAATTAGGGGGCTGATCAACAAACGTCTTTTAGGTTGTCGCTGTCCTGCAATTCCACTCATCCCTGATTCATTAATATCCTCTCAATCATCATTTCTCCCCAAACCAGGTGAGCATGCCAATTCCTTCTTTATGAAATGAAAGTGTGGAATTTCTATTTATAAGTAGTGGACTTAGAAACTGACAATCTGGCTTAGCAGTAGCTAAATATTTTAGTACCCTGTCAACCCAGTCCCTGTGATATTCTTGGGAAGTAAGTTGCTAAACGAGTATTAATACTCGGTGCTCGATATTGTAACGACCTGCCTTTTCACTATTCCGAGTTGAAATACAGCACTAACGCTTTAGGATTGAAATAGTCTTGATAAAAAAAAAGATTCGTCTTCGTCGAAGTCGGCTAATGAATCCTACTAATATTATAAATGCGAAAGTTTCACACAAAAACTACTGAACCGATTTCGATTAAATTTGGCACACACATAGGCTACTTTTTATTCCGATATTCCTACGAGAACGGGAACCATGCGGATGAAACAGCGGGCGGGCGCTAGTAATCAATATGCATTTTTATATCGTCGACTTTTTTAACGCGCTAATCGTCTTTTAGGGTAAAGAAGAATTTAACAGCGTGATCAAAGTCAATGTATTGAAGTTAACGTGCTGTCGAGTGTAAATGAAGCAAATTGAATTGGCAATTGGCAACCTCCGTGGTAGAGTGGTACATACACCGGTTTCAAGGTGTTGCCTTCTCTGAGGTCTAAGTCAAAGTCAAAGTCAATATCATTTATTCAGTCTAGGCTGTTACAAGCACTTATGAACGTCAAAGAAGCTACGCCATCGGTTCACAAACCCTACGGCGGGAGACCTTGTAACGAGAAGAACCGGCAAGAAACTCGTCAAGGGCTGTTTTTTTCTCCCTGTTTTATTTCATACAGAGTCGTCAAATTGAAAAGTGACCTTAACATATCAGTAAGGTCAATTTCCATTACAAAAGGAAAATACTAATTAAAATATTACATTTTATGGTTATTGTAAACGTAAACAATTTTTAACTGGCAAAGAAAGACTTGTCTATCATACATTACAACATTTCCCGCACCACAAGACTACTACACTGCAAGTTGTGAGGTACATACAGGTCAGTATCAATTTATTTTAGATAAAAATATTTAGGCTTTAAGCACAGCATTAAGTTAAGCAGACTGAGGTAGACCCATTTCCGCTGGCGGCACCCGTTCACGAGCATGACGCATGAACCAGCCATCGCTTCGCTCAACCATATTTTAGGGAACGTAACGACCCGCCTCACACGACACCGCCGAAGAAACGTTTGAGTGAGCATGACGTACTTCAGGTACTTATGTTAAGCTGTATAAATATAAAAAAATACAATGGCAACAGCAAAAAAATAAAGATAAAAGTGTCTTAATGTAAGACACAACACAACCTACAATGTCACTAGAAGACGCATCAGCTGGGTCACAATCTCAATCGTAATTAAAGTTAAAAAAATAAATAAAAAAAAGCTTTTATATATTTGGAATAATTGAAAACATTATTTACCTTTGTTTACTCTGATCAAGCAGTGCCACGCATCTCAACTCAAAACATCATAAATAACATAAAATCAAAACAACATATATCTCTACACATTTTAACACAAGCAAACATGAGCAGACCCATCCCGCTGGCAGCACCCGTTCACGAGCATGACGCATGAACCAGCCATCGCTTTGCTCAACCATATTTTAGGGAACGTAGCGACCCGCCTCACACGACACCACCGCAGAAATGTTTACAGAGAGCATGACATACCCAAGCAACCTGTGTTAAAAGTTGAATCTAATACTTGTAACCTGTGTTAAAAGTTGAATCTAATAAGTCTTGAGTTCGAATCCCGGTAGAGGCAAATGTTTGTATAATATACGAGAATTTGTACTTGAGTCATGGACGTTTATATATATTTCTACACATAGATACTTAGCCTGTGGACGTCCACTGCTGGACATGAGCCTCTCGTAGCTCCCGCCTATTGTGGCGTTCATAGGAGGTTATTAGCCTACTGCTACCACGCTGGCCAGACGGGTTGGTAGAGGGTTTGTTTCAAGTTTTCCTTCTCTCGCACAGGTGCTCAATGCGTCGAGCCTCTTAGTCGACTATTACACATCCCAGGCATGTAAGGGAGTGGTGACACTTGTACTCTTAGGCCGTCACCACACGGCATCATAGTCATAGATACTTATATATGTATAATTATATGTATTTACAACCGTTACCCTAGCATCCCATAACACAACACAAGCCTCACAGTGCTTACTTTGGGGCTAGGTTAATTGAAAAAAAAACTTATTAATTACTACAAATGTTTTGTATTTAATTCCATTTCTTGTTTTGAACATTAAGTAAGGCAATTGGATCAAAAGCGTCAATACCACCGCCTTCACTCTTTCTTTCATAATCAAGTTTAAAACAGCCTTAGAATAACATACTCCTAAACATTGAAACTAAATTATATTTATTCAACTAAATCTAGTAAGAGGTGTCCGAATCAGTATGCTGCTTCATGATAGGTTTATGCATTTTACCTGTAAGGAGAATAAGCTGATGTTATTACGAGTATAACAGAATTAAGATGAAACGAGTCTAGAAGCGGTGGCTCAGGCATTGTTTATGTCAGAAACGAATGTTGTTAAACTTGGTTTAAAACAATTGATGTCTCGGTTTTCTTATCGAATGAAGTCAGCTTTACTTTAATGTCTAAGTTTCGACCACGTTTTAGTATAGAATCGTATGGCTGTTAACGAATTAATAGAAAAATAAGGACAATAGTTTATTGAAGGACTGAGACAATCATGATGATGAGTCATGGTTCAGCACGTTAGAAATAATAAGGCAAGCCGACTTTTCTGGAATCGCATGCAATATAGCTATTACTTATACGACGAAAAGGAAATCCCGTCAATTCAGGAGAACACAGTTCTTGGTGTCAGGGTGCTCTCTAAAAACCATCTCCACAGAAGTGGCTAAAACCAGGATGTGGATGGTATTACCCAATTCTTTAAGTTACATAAACCCGCACAGAAGTTATCCTTGATCAGCCAGATGTCAATGATCCATTGGACGACCGCCCGGAAACTGATGTGACAGAGATATCCGCGTAAGCAATCTCTAGGTTCAGGCTTATCTTTAAAAATGAACTCTACTGAATTGGATAAAACCAGCGAAATTATAAATTTACTTACGGTGAAACGCCACTCCAGCGCAGTAATTGTCCTTGATCAGCCAGAAGTTGATGATCCACTGGACGACTGCCCTGCAGCTGATGTAAGCCATGAGCAGAGATATCCAGGAGGTGTCAATCTCTGACCTTGGGATACCCTCGTGAGATCTGAGCAGAGGCGATTGGGGACACGAGCTCTGCACCGTGCGCAGGTCCTCCATATTAGTGTTGATGTAGTTAAGGATTTTTTCTGTGGATGCAAGTTTTAAATAATGTGTTACAAATCATTGAAATTATTAAACAATAAATATATAATGCATCTTATTGTTAATTAAAAAGATGTTTTCGTTGAAATTTAAACATAGCCGAGACCGGGAACAACAATGTACTAATGTTGTTCTGACTAAAACAGATAAAGAAGAGCGTAGGTAAATATCAATATCAATCACAAACCATAACTTAATAATGAGTTCTGACCGGCTAATTATAATTAGTAATTCATTGTAGCAGATTTTAGCTCAATTTACTTTCACGTTACAACATCAAGCCCAAAGCTAAAACAGTGAACCTATAAAGGGCAGGTATCAATTACAATCGACTCGAGCTTGAAGCGATATATTCATGTCTCTCCGAGTGGAATTTTCGATGCAATGGGCACACTCCAGTCCAATACTGTAGAACTAATAGATTGATCTAATACAGAACATTTCCTTTTAGTAAAAACACTGGGTGTACCGCCTTGTTATTTTGGAGAATTGAAGCGAGAAGTTATTAGCCAGTGTCGGTTAATTAGGGAATGTTAGCATCGTTAATTACGTCATCAACCGATTGTCTCAACACAGCTCGGTTTCCTCACAAATAGCTGGTTTATAGTTGCAGTGTCATCCGACGTTGTGTTTGAGGATGACAGTTGACATCTTTTAACCCTCCATTAGGATTGTCTTTTGTGTCATGCTTCACAGACATTTATTGGGAGTTGGGTTATGCAAAAGCTATTTAAATGTTGGCTGATGCGAAATTAGTTTGTGAACAATTCAGTCATTTTAGAATACTCGAAGCGATTCAGTCATCAGCTGCTATACCCACAGCACATCAGTCTGTTTTTGTATTGTCATCTAGAATATTCCTACAGACATGTATGTAGGTATATTCTAGAGTATGTACTTACATGTACTAACATATCGTCACCAATTTTTCACAGGACATTTAAAACATTTTTTTATCCCTGCAAAGGATATATGGCGTGACCAAATATGGTTTTCTAGTTTGTAGACAGTTTTTTTTTTTTAAAAACCTTAAAGATTACTGGTTTACAGTAACGCCCGGCTTACACGGGTCGTCTTAAGCGAAGTTGGTAAGTACGATAGAACAGCAAGCCAATTTGACACTTGACAGTGGATCCATATCAAATCGGGCGCCACTCGCCACTATACTTGATCGGTGTAAACCGGGCATGTCTCGTGTAAATCGGGCATAACAGTTACTCCGTGATCATGGCGAATTCAACTTGGCCGAAAAATGTCGGAAACAAATGCAAACATGGTAAAAATCTCGTTTTTCCTAATAGTGTCAACAAAAACTTTTATAGTAATTCGCAAATATACGACCTATTGAATACTAAAGAGACGATTGTTGACGGTTCAGGAGTCGGCATCAAAGTGCAAGCGTCGATCCAAGATGGCGGCCGTGGGCGCTCAGCCGGAATTATCCGATGGAGTGCTCACATTTTACCGAGATCCTCTCGATATGAATAGTTCTATTGAAGTTGCAGGCAAATTATATAAAGAACTTATGAGCGAACCATTTTTTGTTTGTGTCTGTGCGACTGTTTGGAAAAATCCTTTTTGTTTTGTTTGTCACGCTTTTAAGACTAGGGCAATACTTTTTTTTCTCAATGTGGAGAGATTTGAAGTGATCAATCAACAGCTCATTAAGTTTAACAGTTGAACTGTGAAAATCACTCTTATTAACTACGTTTTAAAGGTGCACTCAAAGTTAAAATGCTTGTAAAAACTTAAATAAAATAGAATTGAATAGAATATGATTGTAAAAACTTAAACATACAAATCTGCCCCATAATAATAATTGTCTAATTTAAAAATCTATCTCAATTGCTTTCAAAGGATTGGTGATTGTGATAGCGATTTATGGAGTTGTGTAACTTGGAGTCGAAATCGCTTTTGGAACGAATGATATTTTGAATGATATGATGCCACTTCATTTGACAGTTCTCCATATATTTGAAAGATATTTTCGTGTTTCACTATGCATAGACTGTTCTATTTCGTTCATTCAATACCTTTCAAAACGCGTCCCTATCACAATTCCTATCACATGTCAATAAATACCATTTAAATGACAAATTTAGAGGAACTGCGATGGATTTTAAAATTAGACAACTATCCCCAACGTCAAGAACGATGATACAAATCTGTTTAGTGGTCAAACACTATTACTTTTACATACACAAATAGGAATATTATTATTTCGTTGCTATTCCTGTACGTTGATTTACAAGAGAATACACTCTAACCCTATTAAAACCACGAGAATATTCGAGGTAAAGAACATAAACCTTTGCTTTAATACTCTACTGTATTACGTATAGTCATATACTCTTTATGAAGGACTCTCACACAGGACTATTTCGGCATAATTAATGAGAGCGTCGCCGTCTGTCAGGTAATTTGAAACTCTTGTGGGTATATTGTCTGTTTAATCCACTATAATGCCTGCAGCTGGGCCCAGAATATATCTGTTCTATCATAATTATCCTATCATTTGTCTAAGAAACAATTATTGCTACACATAGGGCGCATATTGCAACTATCATAATTGGAGATTAGGCTCGGATTATAAGCATCAGGAATTTTTCCGCCCGAAAAAAAACCGGCAAGAAAAAACTTTTATTCGGCGAACAAACAATTTTACACATAACAATATTAATTGGTAACAAAACATATAATATTATTAAACTGTGATATAATAGTCGAATTGGTCTCCGGCCTCAGCTTCTGTCGCATACTAATGTGACGCTGGTAAAGTAACTGTAATTATATAGCATCATCAGCAAAATGCATCATTAGCCGCGTACATAGCGTACGGCCTCGCGCGGCAGCCTCGGTGTCCGGATCGCGAGCGATGGCTCCCGAGGCAGCCTCAGTAGTTTTGACCACAGACTTTAGATCTATGTCTGTGGTCTTGACAAATTTACACGAGGCCGCCTCGCGAGGCAGGCGGAGCCGTCATAAGTCCGCGAGTATTCGAAATGTACAGTCGTGTATTTTCAGCTGCAGCTATTTTCCTAGCTGCTTATTGTTTTTGCAAAGCTCTTTGTACGTGCTGTACAGTTGTATTAAACGAATGGACTCCTCTCGACTGCTCATTATATCAATATTACAGATAGAGACAAACACGGCAAGAGACAAACACGGCAAGAGACAAACACGGCAAGAGACAAACACGGCAAGAGACAAACACGGCAAGAGACAAACACGGCAAGAGACAAACACGGCAAGAGACAAACACGGCAAGAGACAAACACGGCAAGAGACAAACACGGCAAGAGACAAACACGGCAAGAGACAAACACGGCAAGAGACAAACACGGCAAGAGACAAACACGGCAAGAGACAAACACGGCAAGAGACAAACACGGCAAGAGACAAACACGGCAAGAGACAAACACGGCAAGAGACAAACACGGCAAGAGACAAACACGGCAAGAGACAAACACGGCAAGAGACAAACACGGCAAGAGACAAACACGGCAAGAGACAAACACGGCAAGAGACAAACACGGCAAGAGACAAACACGGCAAGAGACAAACACGGCAAGAGACAAACACGGCAAGAGACAAACACGGCAAGAGACAAACACGGCAAGAGACAAACTTGAAGTAGCTTCGCGCGCGAGCCAAAATATAACCGTACCCACCTAACGCACAGCGCTCACTGAGGCACCTTTGAGCACGTCAAGTTTACCGACAACATCTGGCTCGGGGTCGAGCCGCGCTCAGCCGAGCAAACACGCGCCCGAGGCAGCCCGAGGCACGTCCACACCAACCGAGGCATTTGGCCGTGCGCTAGGTGGGTACGCGGCTATTGTCGTCTCTTGCATCTTTGCTTAAATAATTGAATAGTCCCAGCTAAACACAATTTTTACGTCAACTACTGCGTCAGTTCCACTTGCGTGCGAGACGCGAGACCTGCACCCCTACCGCCTAACGGTTTTGCTCTCAAACTCAAAAACAAGGAGTCTTACTAACGCTATCACTTTCATAATTATAATGCAATAATCAATCCAATAGATGAATAGAAATATGTAGGAATTGGACAAAAACCCTATTGTTGAAGTGTTTTACGAAATTATAACTTTTTAATTTTGCATTTTACAATGCTATTTTTATGTGATACATATTAAACAAGAAAATATACTAGAAAAAGGCAACTAGTCTCATGTCGCCCTGACGGGTTATAATTAGATGGCTGTTTCATCTTAATCGATAGTCAAACATCTGTAAAGATGTTTCTTTCGAATGCGAGGATATTTCTCTCATTGATGAAGCGACGGTGGACAAAACCGTAGAACGGTGAATATACTAGAAAAAATTCGACGTGTCCTCATAGGTCTCTGTAGCATAATTGGTTAGTGTTTTACGAAAGTTCATCAAGACAAGTCGGTTCAGTAGTTTTTACTTGAAAGAGTAAATAGTAAAGAAACTGAGTTACTTTTCAATTTATAGTATTAGCAGGATCAAACATAAAGTTGTGTTGGTATTTTATTTGGCTTTAAAAAAAACTTGCTTAGCATAGTTTTTACATCACTCTAGCATATTTTGAAGTAGATGAATTGACAACACTGGACTCCTTTTAATCCAGCTGCCAGACGACGCGAGGTGACGAGGCGAGAGGAGGAGGCCGTTAAGACTCTCGCCTCGTCACATCGTCTCGCACGCGAGTCTAACTGCCGTATATAGATTTTAAGTCAATGGTTTCCATTCGAAATATAAAAATAAACAAGTGCTAGCGAAATGAATAATTGCTTTCCGGATCGAACCCTGATGAATGTAGTCCACTGCATCAGTTTTTTCTCCGTCAGGAAAAAATCCTGATGCTTATAGTCCGAGCTTTAATGGCGTATCAGAATCGACAAATTCTAGCGATATTTAAACAAATTCCACGAATTTTGGGAACGGTCATAAAGACCATAACTAATTGAAACAATATACGTGAATTTTGGGAACGGTATTAAAGGCCACAATTACTGTCCTTTATGAGATGCGCTTTTGCAATGAAACGTTGCACAAGCAATTTTAGCGAAATAGATGGATCCAGGAATAAACCTTGCAAAGCGCTTTCAAATAGGGGCTTAAAACATTTTTGGCAGTAACCAATATTACTGTGATAATTCCAGAGTGGGTTGTACATTGTATTCAGTCAGCCAGATTCAGTGTGCCCGCACTATCAATAAATTGAATTTTTCTTTAAAATATAAGTATTGCTTGCCTTCAGTGCTGGTTTTATTGACGTCTATGAGGAATATCACAGTGTAGGCCAAGTCCATGATGAGGACAGCGATGCCTACTGCGGTGAATGGCAGTAGCGCCATGTACATCCCGCAAGGTCGCTGGCCTTGGAACATGTATACAGCGCCAAGGACTGCCCAGATCACATGTAGCGACAACCACACTTGTATCATCCTGGGAAAAAAATGTGAATGATCACAAATTATCCACACTTTTGTCCTATACTAACGGCCGCAGTTTCACCCGCGTGGTTCCCGTTCCCATGGAAATACCGGGATAAAATGTAGCCTATGTTATTCAGGAATAGTGCAGCTTCCCAACAGTGACAGAGTTTTCAAATCGGTCCAGAGCTTTCGGAGCCTATTCAATTCAAACAAACAAACAATCAAATCTTTGATTTTATTAATTAATTCCGCTTCTTGAATCCGGGGACAAAAGTGATCCCACTAACTTTAGGCCTATCCTATCCTACCGGCACTGAGTAAAATTAAAAAAAATATATATACGCTCAATTAGTAAATTATTATTTTCCATCTTATCAAATCTTTATACAAATCAGTTCAGATTTTGCAAAGGTACAAATACTACCCATGCTGGAATAGCACTTCTTATACAAATTTTTGATTTTTAAAATTGATAGAGGGAATAAATGCTCTGACAATGTAAATTGTACCCTCTCTAAAGTTGCACATTGGTGTAATACTACTAATAAGAGGTGAATGAATACATGAACGTATTCATGTACAGAACTAATACAATACGGTACCGGGTCCGGATGAGACCTCGAATCAACGTAATTTTAAGAAAACAATCCACTTGTTTTTATTGCTTAAACTAGAGTTTTCCCAACGTGTGGATTCTCTCCAAATGTGTGATAGCCTTAATGCAGCGTATAAATTCGGATTAGCGCTACGAAAACGTGATTTTTGTAATAACTCGAGCAATACGTGTGTGGTCTATAGTAAACGTAGACCAAGGTCTCAATATCAAAAGTGCTGTTTCCAAATATACTCAATTTTCCAAACCCAGATATTGGTATGAGCACAGGAACAAGGGTTAATACCATAACGTTGAAAATATCTAAAACATGTTTTGATTATGTTTCGTACTATTTCAAAACAAAATTCACTAAACATATTCCCAGTCACCAATAGAACAATCGAATAGAATCAATTGATTCGCCAAGACGTGTTCGCAACTAAATTACGTTATTCAACAGGGACTTCCAGTTTGCAGTGGCTTTTATTCCAATATTTATTAGGTCCACGAAAGGGACTCAATTCACAGAGAAGTTTATAAAAAAAGAATTTTGAATTTTGGAGAGTTTATTTGCCTGGCTAGTGCTGCGGGCTAGTGCAAATGAGTAAAGTTTAAAAAGCAACAGAAACTGAAACGTTGAGAAGGTAAAAACTACATTATGAAATAGTAAGATAGCTTGGAAGGATTGAAGAAGCAGCTAGTGATACAGATGATAACCTATGTCTTGTGCATGTGGAAAATATTTGTATTGTTTTTTTCACACTTACTCATGGCCATGACACCGTCGTTCATCCAGTAGACCAAACGTCTAAATGAGTTTATTTTTTTTACCTACTATACAATAATGACTTTCTCGCAACGGTACAAATTGTTAATATTCTTATTTCCTTACTAGCTTCCATTTCATCAAAATCCACATTAATGGTCGACAATTTCGGATACTTTTAAAGGAATAGAAATATTACTTACAGCCTAAAGCCAGCTGCGACGCTATTTCTGATTGGCCACACGATAGCGGTGCGATGTAAGGGATTTGAGCTGGAGTAATTGTAGAAGAACACGCGACCGCAAGCGCCAGGATCGTAGAGGTATACCAGCTTGATGAGTGTCATCTCGTGAAGCTCCGTGTCTTGCGGCTGGAACTTGCAGCTCAGGGTAAGCCAGCTCACGATTATGGCGAATACCGCTGCAATAGACGTCTAAGATAGATATCATAGATTTATGATTGGTCTCCGCGTTTGCTACTACTAGATACATCTGTCATAACTCATAATACATGTACCATAATGTTTGGACCACTGGGAGATGCTTAGCCTTCAACATGCCAAAACCTGGCATATTTGCGACACCCTTTTAAAGGAAATGCAAAAAAAAAATATACTTCGAGTACACACAAAAAAAGATAGAGAATTTTCGGAGCAGATGTTTTCAGGAAACCCGGTATC
The DNA here is from genome assembly GCA_910589605.1 of Chrysoteuchia culmella. Lineage (NCBI taxonomy): Eukaryota > Metazoa > Arthropoda > Insecta > Lepidoptera > Crambidae > Chrysoteuchia > Chrysoteuchia culmella. Next base: position 20,486,705 of record OU342653.1, read on the forward strand.
TAGTAGTAGCGAATTCGGAGCTTCATCATAAATCTATGTTAGATATACAATTTGGTTTGATTGCATGGTTTGATAGAACTGGTTTGAAAGTACAATCAACAGAATATTGCATAATTACTATAATAGCGTATTTATTGTGTACGTAACAAAAACGGTTTTCGTAGAACGAATGTTAAGCTTGACTATTTTTTTTTAATAACAATGGCGGTTAATACACGTACAATACTTTTGATCAAAATTATGTTGAAGAGTCTGTTGTAGGTAGTCAATTTTCTGCCCTACATCAACTATATGTTTTGTGGCTTCAATTTTATTTTTACTCAGTATTAGCACAGAGTACATAACAGTAATAATAGTGACTTATTATAAAAAAGTTTTTTTGCTTCAAGTCATAAAACAAATAAACTCTTTTGCCATTTAATTCATTAGAACTGAAACATACCATTTATATTACCTAAAATAAGCATAAAGCAGGAACTTACTTTGATATAATATTACAACCATCGTCCAAAATATGAGTGCATTCATTTTAATATTTAACAAGGTCACAATTTACGTTTCCAATCTATACGAGCTTGATGTTTGCAACAAGCGTTCCGGATCCATCTAGTTAGGGAGAACAAATTTCAAGTGGGCTAAGATCCAATTTGCTGTCACCGAAATTGCCTGTCCCCTGTTTTGATTACAGGTAAAGTCCAAAATTAATGATCGCCGACTCAGCGTCGAGGTGATAATGAAAAATTTAATGGTATAGTCCGTTCGGAGCTTCAAATTGAATTTCCTCGAGAATAGAAATTTCATTTCATTACGGAATCGTTTATATTTCTGAGAAATTCTCTTGTATTTAAATCCCGAAACGGCCTTTTAAATAAATGGGTTAAAATTTAAATTGTTAAACATATTTATGACGAACATTATAGACGATAAAACATTTTGGTGGGAATATGATTATCTTTTACGTAAGGTTTATTTTCTCCAGATCGGAAGTACAAGACCCCACCATCGTCGTCCTGATCTCTTCTCGGTTCTGGAATCGGAAGGTACCCTTCGGACATGAGTTTCGTTTTGACTTCCCTTTTCTTAATTTTTCTGTATACGAAGTTAATAAATTTGCAATTGTAAATATTCCAAGCTAAGATAAAGACTCCCCTCATCCAGAAAATGGAAGCTGCGATTGGTAGCCAACCGGCAAAATCATCGCCATCTTGGATATTCAACTCCACATTCCAGCCGCTATATCTGAGAACCATACTTTTGGTCAAACTCTGCTGGATGTGTGCGATATACACGGTGCCCATGGAGACGTCAAAAATTATCACGAATATTGAAATATACAGGAATGTCAGGAGGGTGAACTTCAGGACACGGATATTCTCACTTTTCCTTAGGACAATGTGAAATAAAATTGCGGAAACCATCCATACGGCGTGTATACCTAAACTTAATTCAATGTATCTGTGGACAAAGGAATAGGTGTTTACTATATATCATAAAATAAAATCCCATAACTTTGTAAAATTATATATAAAGGGTTTAAAATATAAAAAAATGCGCCCTTTCAAAGAAGGTTTAGTCCTCTATTTCAAACAGGCCGCCTAATATTGTAAATATTACTTACTTCCTAGTCTTCGACGACAGTCTTGTAGAAACAGTAACAAGAGCTTGCCTCCAAGCGATAGGCTTAACATTAAGTCCGTAAGTCTTGTTGGAGAGGCGCACGTTGGCGTGGCCGCTGTTCATGCGCAACTTGTGGCCGCACGCCTCGTAGTCGTAGAGGTACATGATGCGGGCCAGCTTGCCAAAGTCCATGTTGGAGTTGTCCGGGGACCAGACACAGTACAAAATGGTAGCAGACCCAGTGTAGACGAGGATGCCTGAAACATGGTCTTTACTGATGATTATTTTTAAAATGAATACTTTAAAAAGAAACTGTTTTTATTTATTTATCTATTCAAAAAACTCACAAGCTTACAGAAAATTCCAAAACGCCAGTAAGCATAGTCTAACAATATTATAATTAAATTAATAAAAAAAAACAATAAATACAATAGGATTAATAAAAAATAAATTAAAGCAATGAATTTAAATAAAACATAATTAAAATTGATTGAAAACAGAAAAATTAGAATTAGAAAGAAGGGTTTGCGTTCCCAGTGAGAGTCCAAATGGAATTTTAGCTATTTATTGCGTCGATCGTTAGTAGAAGTCTAAAACGATTATAAAATTCAGCCATTCATTTGTAAGAACAGAAATTTAAAGGATATAATCGATTTAAGTCGTTCCACAATCGAGCATGACAGGAGTTCATATCTCAAAATCTAGATAAAATTTACGACTATAGCAGTCGTGACTAAATGGCAACTCTTAGTAAAACATTTGTAAAACTAATTTATGATATATCTCGATTCAGTCAATAAACAAAATAATAGTACGACTTTGTACTAAAATTTTGGTAATTGACTTAGTACGACTAAGACTTTGTACGAGAGGTATACATGAGATTACATTCTCAAGATGAATCGCAATATCTTCGGACATAAAGTTAATAGTCAGTGCGAGCAAATGGTCCTAAATTCTGTTCAATATCAACAAGACGTACCTTTAAACAAAATCGTATCAGAAGTAACTGGGCTATCGGAAAAGGCTGTATCTAGAATTGTACTGCAAGGGAAATTATTGAAAGACAACGAAAGATTCACCTCACCGAGAAAACCAAAAAAGGTTCGCAGAAAAAGAGTGGAAATAGACGGTTTCACAAAAGGAGTGGTAAGAAAAAAGTGACTCAGTTTTACACAATTGAAAAAAATATACCTTCTCTGAAAATTTTGAACGCTGTACTTAGAGAAGAGAATATATTACACTGCGGCAGGGAATATTTAGGCTGTTATTACATGATCTAGGTTTTAAATTTAAGATATGCGGTTCTAAAGGAAATTCTTTATTGAACAGCCAAATATAACATCGTGGAGGTGGAAATACCTAAAGTAATTGTTCCTAATGTCATAAGTTCTAAATAATAGGTCCATATGTGAAAAAGTAATAAAATTACAAACACTAAAATTGTAAATAATAAAATTACATAAGCGTATTATTTACAAATGCATAGTTTGAGGGGTAAATGTAAACCTGGAAGGATGCAAGGTAAACTCCGTGTTAGAATTGTCCTGGGAGCATACACATAAGGGGGTAGTGCCGGAGCCGATGTAGGCTAGGATGCCCCAACACACTGTGACCTTTTGAGGCCGAAATTAATTTGAATTTTACAGATTTTCTGAGAGTTAAAAGTGACCTAGGCATAACCATTTGTTACTTTTATGATGTTCTGCTTTGTTATATTTAGAGAAGATCAGAAATAATGATACATATTAAAAATCTCATCGAAAATAATAATATATGAAATATTTTTCGTAATAATATTGGCGAACACCAAATTTTTCATGACAATGGAGAAGACATTTAAATAAGTGAACACATTCGTTATGGTTAATATTCAGTTCATGACTGATTCATGTAATCAACATATTTTGCGCCCTGTCCACAGAGCACTTTTGCCCTGTCTCATGGCTAGTTCATACAAGGTTTGTCAATATTCATAGGCGCATTTGAGCGGTCTAGGAAATCATCGAATCCCATGTAAATCCGTGCAATTCATAGCCGCATTGGTCAACGTTTAAAATTGCTGGTTTACACGTACAAAGGAACCACTATATGCACAGATAATTTCAAAATAAGAAAAGATTATCGGACTTTGATATATTTTCGGAGTTTGGAAGGATTTCAACGATGCACTTTGGACGCCCGGACAGCAGTGGACTACTGGTTCAGGTGCGATTGCGTAAGGTAATCGTATTGATTTGACAGTCATATCGTATTTAATCGGCTGCGATTTGTATGAGATGACATATAATATAATACAATACGATTGACTTTACGCAATCGCCTAACAGGTCCCGCCTAACAATTTATGAGACGAGTCGCTGTTTTCCTCTTTTTACTGACTAAATTGGGTACAATTGAACCTACTACATTGCTGTATAGTGTCGGCTTATAATAGCACTACCCCCTCTCACCCCGTAGGTGTCGTAAAAGGCGACTAAGGGACTCAGCCTTCAGGAGACGGGCAGCAGCGTCTCATACAAACTTGGCCATACTGCGATCGCCAACCCGCCTGCCAAGCGTGGCGATTATGACAAACACCCCCTTTTGGGGGAGGCCTATACCCAGCAGTGGGTGTTATGTGGCTAAGAAGAGAGAAGAGAACTTACATTGAACAAAAACGCAGATCGAAAAACCGAGGCATCTCCTCCTGTCCCAGGGCAGCAGAGTTATGGGACGTGTACTTTGTATCAAGCTTTTCCTCAACATCTTGAAATTGCCTCAAATATATTAACATCAAATATTTTCAACAATTCCTAAGTATTTCTTTGTTTATTTTAGTCCATTTAGTCCCACTCTAATCCCATATCGTTCCCATGGGTAAGCGAATGACAAGTTATTGCATTCTGTTTGGCAAATGTCGATAAATCAAAGAGAACATAATAATTAATATGCTCCCTTTGTCAAGGTTTAGTTTTACCGGCCCTGACTTGTAAATAAAGGAAATAAGCAAAGACTGTAATAAATGTTAAAAAGTATTAAATAAAATAATGAGAAACCAACTAATGTAAAAAAAGATTGAAAACTTAAGTACGACAATGTGAATCACAAAATCACAAACTACAATATTGTTAAAAATAACGAGTACACAACATTTTCATTATTTTTATTTACATATGAAAATACACAGGTAACAAAAAAGAGATTATAAATAAAATAAAATAAATATTTCGTACACTCACACCAACTATCCTAGCCCCAAATGAAACACTCTAAGCTTGTGTTATGTGTATACCTATACATATATAATTATTTATGTGTAGAAATATATATAAACATCCATGACTCAGGTACAAATGCTCGTATTCCTCATGCAAACATTTGCCCCTACCGGGATACAAACTCGGGACCTCAGAGTATTATTATTATTTGAGGATTTAGGGGCTTTGCAACCCTGTTGAGGGCTGTAGTCACTGCGACCTAAGAGATCTATTGTAACTCGCCACCTATTTTATAGTACCTCTTTTAGCCCGGTTGCTTCCAGAAAGTCAAGAATCTTCCTAGCTTTTAGAGATTTTAGTTCCTCTGGGTCGATGATGTAGCGACCCAGGTGAATACTGCGTTTGTGCATGAATGGCCCGCAGTCACACAGAAGGTGCTTTGGTGTATCCCTCTCCTGTTTACAGTAGCGGGAAATATCAGTATCACTTAATTTCATGTGAAATTGGTGCCTGTTTAATTTGCAGTGTCCGGTTAAGGTTCTGACAATTGCACAGATGTTCGTCCTGCTGAGCTCTAAAAGTTCAGACCTCAGAGTAAGCGACACCTTGAAACCGGTGTACGTACCATCCTACCAGGGAGGTCGTCATTCATAATAACTCTTTGAAAAATCTTATAATAATAATGGTTACATTTACTCGCGATTTTGCAAATGTAGGTCAAATCGAAGTAGAACAAAAGACTGTGGACGGTCGCACAATGGTCGCGGCTGCAGCACATGACGTGAAAGGAACCATTGAGAACTGGCGATGCATTATAAAGGCACTGTCGTGACACTTTCATGGAACAGAAGGCTGATAAAGAGCCGCATAATGGGGCATAGCGTATCGTTGGCGGTGGTGTTTTTCATATATTACATAATATGTAAACTTACATTGAATGACGACCTGTTTGGCGCAGGGGTACTAAGCCCGCCAGAGGTCCCGGGTTCAATCCCCGGACAAGACAAATATTTGTGTACATGAACATGTTTATTTGTCTTGGTCTGTGTGTTTATTATGTATGTATTTACAAAAAAAAAGTATATAAGTATGTTTATCCGTTATCTAGTATCCATAATACAAGTTCTTCAAGAAACTTAACGTGGGCTAGATAATTGGTGTGTTGTATACAATTATTTATTTTATTTATTTATTTATTTAATGTAATATTATTACAAAAAAATCTTTTCTGTTTTATTGTTTCACCAAGTTGACTATATTTTTATTACATTTATTTAATATTTTATTACTTTCCCTGTAATCATATAATATTGTAAACAAATAATAAGTATACGTACATCTTATGTTATCGTATTTTTAGGGGTTTTTGATTTTCCCTTTTAAAATCAAAAAACCCCTAAAAATCCTAAAAATACGGACAATTACAACTTAGTTCGTGGAAACATAGCGCGTTGGATATCTGTAAAAGTTGTTTTATTTCAAATAATAAGTAAACAATATTTTCATATTTTCAATTGAAGGTTCCAGCTGATCAAAAATACATAACAGAAGAAGGGTAGACTCATATACTAACTCTTCGAAAAATCTTAAATTAATAATCATCACATCACATGCACTCGCATTGCAAATAAAGGTTATTGCATCGAAGTAGAGCAAAAGACTGTGGACGGTCGCACAATGGTCTTGGCCGCAGCACATGACGTGAAAGGAACCATTGAGAACTGGCGATGCATTATAAAGGCGATCTCGTGACACTTTCATGGGAAAGAAGGCAGCTAGAGAGCCGTATAATTGTGCATAGCGTATCGTTGACGGCAGTGTTTTTTTTTCATCTATTACAGGGAAACTAGCCTATTTCTACAGGAATAGTCATAACTGATGTTAAGTAAGGATAACTACTTATTTAGAAATCGAAACGAAGACGAAATCTTCAAGCACTTAGGACGAAGAATGAGTTTTTACGCTTATGTTGTCTGGACTTTATGGTGTCCGACCCCATCTCCATGGACCACGTCAGGGATTTATTTATGTTCATTAGTTACTTGATTATTCGTGAACTAATGAAAGTGAGTGAAAATTGTATCTAGTAAAATAATGATGCCGAAACTGTCAAGATTTGGCATCATTTCCTTTTAAAACGATTTAATAATCCCTTATTTAGCACAGAACGTGTTTTATACGGTCTTTTTATACTAATAGATGATCTTTCAATATTAAATGGAACTAAATATTGTAAATGTTTTTTATTAAGGTATGCGTCAAACACTTCATATCGTCATTCTAATGCCATCATTCAAGAATACGAAAAGCATCTGACACTATCAAACCTTCATTGCAAAAAGTTTTTTCAAACTTGAAATGCAAGTAAGTGGCTTTAAAGAGTTTTTTTAAGCAGTTAAGGCAAAGTCTGTTTAATTAAACCTCTAGCTGCACTTTTATGGGCTCAGGTTGCCAGCAATAAAGCCAGCTCGAGCCACGTCGGGGATTAAAAACTTTAGGTGTGAGCCGTTTATGTCAGGAGGGTGACAACCCTAACGGTGTGTCTACGTCACTAGTAGATAGTGACGAAAAATATTTGTTCTTATTATAATGCCAAGTATTTTTGCTTCGTTAGAAATGTTACTCCCAAAAAAAATAAAGAAGAAAAAATTAGGAGCGAAATTACAAACACAAGTTGTTAAATTATTTTCATAAATGATTGCCGGAATTGTACTACTACAACTCCGAAAACCTTGAATATATATATATATATATATATATATATATATATATCTATCTACAAACTTGTTTCACGATTAACACGCACTTTTTGCTTCTTCTTCAGGTGGTACCTACTAGTTTCATGATACTAGCGGCCGTCCGCGGTTCCACTCGCGTGGTTCCCGTTTCCGTGGGAATATCGGGATAAAAAGTATCTTATGTATTAATCCAGGGTGTCTACTATCTGTGTGCTTAATTTCATCCAAATCCGTTAAGTAGTTTTTGCATTTATAATATTAGTAGGATAGTAGAATGTATGATAAATTGATAGGTGTTCTGATATTAATATGATATAGTGATGCTGATAGGAGATGATGTAGATGAGCTCAAAATGATACAACCGTGGCGAGTGCTAACCGTATTAAAACTGCCTGGCTAGCTACCACCATCTTATCTTAGTCTGACGCCATCACAACAATGTTTGCAGCATTGTTGTGTTCCGGCAGTTAGAGATAAGATAGCCAGTTCCTCAGTGGTTGAGGATTCCGGGAGAGGCTCGCTTGCATCTTCAGCCTTATCATACTTAACATCAGGTATGGTGAAGGCTAAGAGTCCCCGTCATGAATAAAAAAAGAAAGAAAAAAGAAACTGCTTTATAGTGATACTAGCGGTTGCTCGCGGTTTCACCCGCATGGTACCCGTTCCCGTAGGAATATTGGCATAAAAAGTATTCTATATTCATAACCAGGCTATCTACTATCTGTGTACCAAATTTCATCCAAATCCGTTCAGTAGTTTTTGAGTTTATTCGTTGCAAACAAACAAACAAACAATCAAATCTTTCCTCTTTATAATATTAGTATAGATAAATTAAATGCATGTAAAAGGCGAGTAGAAATAAAGTGCAAGTTTGCAAATTACAACTGTTGCAATAATTAGGTTCAGTTTGTGGTTCACTGTACACAGTAATTGCAAAAAGAAGGAGTATAGTTTAAGGTAAGCTTTAAACTAGATTTTTTTATAGACTATTAGTTTTATTCGTCATAGCAGGACACCGGTGTCCAGTCTAACTATTCTCTAATAAGTACCTTTGCATCTGATAAGTTCCTTAGATAACCCCTAGGAGTAAGGGGGCAGCTTTATTACTAAATTATTAGTCTATACTATCTATACTAATATTATAAAGAGGATAGATTTGTTTGTTTGTTTGTAAGGAATAAACTCTAAAACTACTGGACCGATTTTGACGAAATTTGGTATGGAGAATCCTTAAGCCTCAAGTAGTAACATAGGCTCTAAATTATCCCGAAATTCCCACGGGAACGGAAACCACACGGGTGAAACCGCGCCCGGCCGCTAGTGCTTTATAAAATAGAGGAACGCAATTAACTGCAGACAGCTAATTAAACTTAAATTTTTCCATTCAGCTTGGACTAGATAGGATTTCTATCTAGCCCGCTTTATAGCCAAGCAGTTGAGGAGATTTGTAGGGCTCTTAATTTATAGCGTTTTCAATGAACTAGTCTAGAACTTATTGCAGTAGAACATGCACGGACTTTCTAGTCTCACTAAATTCTTAAATTAAAAACATTACATTCACACCAATTAGCCTAGGCGTGTGTTATGGGATACTAGGGTAACTGATAAAATAGTACATTACGATATTAGTGCGTTAAGATGTTATTACCAATACGCACGTATATCGTACGACGTTTGTTAACACATTTGCGAGGAAACAGAAAAAAACATATTCACAATACAAGTACAAAGAAAAGAAAATTTGAGAAAAATGGCGCGACGATTATTTTCTGCCGTGGCTGCGTGAAAATGTTGGCAAAGACGCTAGAGCATGCAGCCAAGTTTTTAAATTACCGAATAAACTGTTTTTTTTTATTTTAAATAAACTCAATCTGTGAATGCACACTGTCTACTGACTGGCGCCGCGCGGCGATTAGTTCGAAATTTGAATAGCAACAGCGCGCTGCTCACTAGCTGGAGTCGTGCGGCGGCGATCAGTTCCATATTTGAAATGGCAAATAATACTGTTATGGAATTTGTATGGACTATAACTTAACTATTTGCTTTGGTAACACACGCGTTTTTTATGACCCGCTTTACATATTTAAAACCGGTAGAATTACATCAGCTTTACGAGCAAGGGTGTTAAAAATACATCTAAAGAAACTAAGTTAAGATATATTTGTTGAAACAGTCATCACTCACATACGAATGCTCGTATTCATCATACAAACATCTGTTTCTACCGTGATACGAATCCACCACCACTGAGAAGCCAAAAAAAAACAGTTGTTTCATGTATTTCATTATAGTTTTGTATGAAACAACTGAAATTATCATTAGAAAGAACTTTTTGTATAAAACAACCCTTTGTTTCGATACAAAAAAGTTCTTCGTAATGATTATGAATTTGTCTAATACAAGTTATCAAATGCATGTGTACCTAAATTGCTAGTATGTATAATTATGGTCTCGTTGATTATTTTACTGATATTTAAAATACACGACATTATATAAAAAAGTAACTCGGCCATAAAGCAGCTCGAACAAGAGAGGAGTGAAAATTATTAATGGCAGTGCATTAATATGGATGTGGTCAGCAGGGCTGCCACTCACGCGCTAATGCATTTTTATGTCGGAATTAATTTGCACAGCTCTACCTACGCCAGATCGTTTATGGTATTTTTTATAGGTATTATCATTTTTCTGATATATTTGTTTTTTTTAACTAAAGACTACCACACTTTTGTAGCTATATTGGTTTGAAATGTTCACATATTGGACTGTCCATCCTATCATCAGGGGTTGATTCCCACAGCATACAAATATTGTACATACATACAATTACGCCATACATCCCCTGCGGGGTGGTACTTGGCAGTGCATCAAAGGTGCAGCTTGTGTTAACATCACTCTCATTGTGATAAATATTAAACGAGAAAATATACAAGAAAAAAAACCGGCCAAGTGCGAGTCGGACTCGCGCACCGAGGGTTCCGTAAAATATTTTTTATTATATGATGTAACAAAAAATTTACGGTTTTCGCAATTTTTCCTTTATCTGTACTATAAGACGTTACTTCGTACCAAATTTCAGGATTCTAAGTTCACGAGAAGTACCCTGTAGGTTTTGATTCCCGTGCGGAAAATTTGCGGCATAAACGGCTGTATCTTTCGATTGCCTTGGCTTAGAAGTTTGATTTTTTCACAGCTCCAAGGGACACCTTGGAGCTGTGAAAAAATCAAACTTCTAACTATAAATTTCAGCTTGATACCTCCACGCGTTACTGAGAAAAACGGTCTTGACAGACGGACGGACGGACGGACACCGAAGTGATCCTATAAGGGTTCCGTTTTTTCCTTTTGAGGTACGGAAACTTAAAAAAACAACTTGTCTCATGTCGGCCTGACGGGATCCTGTTTTTTCTAGTATATTTTCTTGTTTAATATTTATCACATAAAAATAGCTTTGTAAAATGCAAAATTTCATCTTAATCGATAGTAAAACATTTGTTAAAATGTTGCTTTTGAATGCGAGGATATTTCTCTAATTGACGAAACGACGGTGGCCAACACCGTAGAAAAGTAAATATACTGGAAGAATTCGGCGTGTCCTTATAGGTCTCTGTAGCATAATTGGTTAGTGAATTAGGCCGGATTCCCAAGGATGCGGGTTCGAATCCCGTCAGGGCGACATGAGACAAGTTGTTTTTTTCCTAATATATTTTCTTGTTTAATATTTATCACATAAAAATAGCATTGTCAAATGCGAAATTAAAAAGTTATAATCACTCTCATTGCCACACCTCAACCACGTCACATTTAGGTATGTATTTACAAAAAAGGATGTGTTATTGGATAGATCAAAAAATATATAAGTATATTTTCTAAAACATATGCTTAACTTTAGAAAAGAAAATCTATTTTGACAACTCTAGCTAACACCGATGGCCGGTAACGTATCGTTTTGCATATATTCTTTCAGTGAGCGATACCCTTTCCAGCAGATCAGGTTGAAGATTATTTCAGATTTAGTGGTGTACAGCGCTCCAGACTTTTGAGAACTTTTTTCGTTCTAAAAAACTACTTTTTGATAAAGTAAAATAATGTCAATTTCACATTTTTTTCGAATATTGTGTACAGCGATAAATAGCCCAGGTGCATTAAATAAACTAGAGGGAATCGTACATTCACGATAAAGCTGTAAAACACAAAGGATTTTGACATTTGAAAGGTGTAGCATTTTTGCGTTTCCTTTTTTCCTTAGAAAAACATAATCCTAGAAAAATATCTTGCATTAAGCCTAGAAGATGAGACAAGTGGATTTTGTTTAGTGAGAAATGCGGAGAAAGAAATGCGGAGTTAAATTTTCCGAAAAAACGTGGTAGGCAATAAAATCATTGCGACAATAATGAATGCAACCAGTAGCGTTAGCAAAACATAGCGGCTTTTATCGACTGTCGTACCTACAGGGTGTTAAAACATCCATAACAAAAACGAAAACCAAGTATTCTCCCCATTGTTACTATCATTTTCTTGTATGAAACCAAACCTCGGAAACTGTTAGTTAAGGAGTTATTGAGGATTAAAGTCGTTATTTTTTTCTAAAGATTATCGTTTAAAGTAACAAAACCGCAATGAATATCAAAACCACTGAATGATACGGGGCCCCCCTCGCCTACTCGTACTCTATAGACAACCGCAAACGTTGTTGCACGTGTTCCATTGCGTGTAAAAAGTAACAACCATTTTTTTTTACAAAAAAATTATGTCGTTTCCCAGCAAATATTTTTACCTATACATAGTCTTATTTATTTTAATGTATACTACGCATATGTCACGGCTTCGGTATGGGTCTTTTAACACCCTGTATATAACGGGTTGCTTCTTGCTCACAATATGTTAGAAGGGTTAGCAACACAGCATCATGCAACTAATCATATCTCTTGATAAAGCGGTGTTCATGCTAGAAGGGCGGATAATGTAAAGTAGTTTATATCACAAATGGCGTTGAAATACACAAGCGAAGCGCAATATTGTCACAGATTAGCAAACAGGCTAAACCACAGACTACAAACAAACATGGCCGCTGAAAATTCAACTGGAGCGTGTTTCGCTAATCCGGTTTGCTCGACACGATCGCACGTTTGCTGTGATCCGTTACATTGTGATCCTACTGTTAACTCGTTACTGGTAACGGTGAAACCAATTAAATACTTAACCATTTTGAGTGTTTATAATGTTAAAGATTTTCTTTTTCATGGTTTTTTTTGCAAAGTTAATCTTTTGTTTGACGTGCACTTAGAATAATAACGCTTAGGAACCTATTGCACGCACGAAAAACGTGCGTCAAAAACTAGGGCGGAAACGGCCGAGTTCGTTCAGCGCGCTGTCAGTGCTAAAGGTCACGTCGCGTCGGCGGCGGCGTCGGGTCATGGGTCAGGGTCAATGGGTGGTCGAAAAAAAAAAACTGTTTCTACGGTAAAAAAAGGGTTCAAACACATCGGAATAACAAAACAAAAGTGGTAATGTTTCATTTCACACATAAGTTTTAAGATTTTATACATTTTATCTACGCAAATCGAATAAAAACAAAACTCCCAATACAGTGTTGCTAGTTGTGGGCTGTTTAGAAAATTTACATAAATAAGAAAATAATTAAGCTTTTATTATATTTCTTTATAAGTTTCATTCTTTATTTTTATGTCATTCATAGTTATTTTCAAATGCGTAGATTGGCGACACTTACGATATGAACTGATTAATTTATTTCTTAATTTTTATTAGGAAAGAAAAGAAATGCATTTTTTTGGTTTCAAAGATTCGGTCAGAGAGTGAAGTATGTAGTTTTAATTGCAAGGCGTCATAGGTGCTAATAATATTCATAATATATGTACAAATTACTTGGCAGATTGGGCGAAACTTTATCCATCCTAATTTTCAATTTATTATTGCCGTCAAAATTATTATTCAACGAAGAATAATAATTTTGACAGCAATCACATGGAAGCACAATAGGGGCCGGATTCACCTCCGACTGATAAGTTTTGGGTGATTATGATCTGCTAAATAAGCTACCCAGAACTTATCTTATAAGTGGTGAAACCGGAACTTAGGTACTTTTCTGACTTATAAATCCGCGGTCATCAGCACCAGCCTGGAACTATTTTGCTGTTTTCAGTAAAATGGAGTATTTTACTGAAAACAGCAAAAAAGCATATATCAGTAAATTATATTGGTCCGTTACCTAAGTTACTTTATAATTAGATTTTTTCAAAATTAATCTATGGATATCAGCGCCATCATGAAACGTATCAGTTTTTTTTATTGTATATCCATCTTGTATACATAAACTTCTAGAAACCATTTTTATTTTCAGTCACCTTGAAAACGCCAAAAATAGCTAAAAGTAATATAATATAAAATTACTTTTAGTTATAAATTGTAGGTTATATTTTTAATATGCAAATGTAGGTAAAGTAAATAAATATACTGACAGGCTAAGATTAAAGATCTTACCAAATATTTTGTCGTCGCTTACAACGCAGCACGTTTTTTCCCCCATTTTTGTGGGTAAACTCCTGACTTAGGTAACCCTGTAGCCGTGTACGTGAGTGCGTAGAGACACACATCTTACGCACACAAGACAAATAAAATGGCACACATTGTCACTCATGTTTTCAGCGATTTCTATGGACGTACAATACATTCTTTGGCTCTTTGGTTTGACGCGCGGCATTATCGGAATGCCGCGCGTCAAACCAAAGATGCGTTATGCGTAATGCGTTTGGTTTCATCAGCTGATCAAACTGAAATGCTGATAGTTTATATTGATAGGTTTCAAGTTCAGTCGTAAGTACTATTATCTATTCTGTGGCTCAGCTTCTGAAAGCTTGTGTTTCAGTGCAGTAGGTAGGTATTTCGTTTTGGTTAATAACGTCAACATTTAAGAATCATCTTGATATGCTGACCGTACACCGTGGTTCGGTCGGTCGCAACGGTGTGCTCTGTTTATTTTCTACTCGCGTGCACGCTGTTAACAACGCGCTTGGCATTCTGATGAATGCGTTTAGCTTCATCAGCTGACCAAACTGAAATGCTGATCGGTTATACTGATGAGTTTTCGATAGCTCAGCCGTACGTACTATTATCTATTCTGTGGCTCAGCTTTTGAAAGCTTGTGTTTCAGTTCATAATTTCGTTTTGGTTAATAACGCCAACATTAGGAATCACCTTGATAATTATGCTGACTGTACACCGTGGTTCGGTTGGCTGCAACGCTGTGACGGTGTGCTCTGTGTGTTTTCTACTCGCGTGCACGCTGTAAACAATGCTCGCGGCATTGCGATGAATGCGTTTGGCTTCATCAGCTGCCCGAACTGAAATGCTGATAGGTGATACTGATTACTTTTCGATTGCTTAAAAGTAGCTAGCTCGATAGTTCAAGCCGCCTCTGTGGTTTTGTGGTAACAACCACCGATATCAGACTCAGGAGTCTCAAATTCGATTCCCAGCGAGGGTACATATTGTATTCGGTTTGGTTGTTGGTAGGACTTGTTGTAAGCCCGCCTGGCTAGCTACCACCATCTTATCTAAGTCTGACACCATAACAACAATGTTTTCAGCATGGTTGTATCCTGGCAGTTAGAGATAAGAAAGCCAGTTCCTCAGTATTTGAGGATTCCGGGAGATGCTCGCTTCCATTAGCTTAATCAATATATAACATCATGTATGATAAAGGCTAAAAGTCACTCTGTTATCTATTTATAATAAAAGCTAAGCCGTAAGTCGGAATCAATAATTTTGATGTTTCCACTGCTGGGTCACTGGCCTCCCTTATGAATGGATACAGTAATGAGCCATGACCATGACCCACCACGTGGGTTGCCGTCAGCCGTACATAAGCAGTACTATTACATATTCTATGGATCAGCTTCTGAGCTAGCTGGAGGTATGTTGTTTTTCTAGGTTATTTCAGAAATGCTTTATTTTCAGAGTCGTAAAATAGTAATGCTGTAGGTATTCATCTGACACTGTATACTTATTTATTTTAATCTTTATTGTACAATAAACACAAAGTTGGGTACAAAAGGCAGACTTAATATTAAAAGTATTCTCTACCAGTCAACCTTTAGGGAAACAGAGAGCAGCAAAAGCGGTAGAAAATAGATTTGTTAAATATTAAACAAGAAAATATACTAGAAAAATGCAACTTGTCTCATGTCGCTCTGACGGGATTCAAGGAACCGGCAAGAAACTCGTCAAGGGCAATTTTTTCTCCCTCTTTTATTTCATTCAGAGTCGTCAAATTGAAAAGTGACCTTAAACACAAGAACAATCTTCATCACAAAAAAATACTAAAATAAAAGTACATTTTATGGTTATCCTAACCATTATTTACGGTTAGGATAACATAAAATATATTTTTTTCAACTCGTAAGGAAGGACTTACCGTACATTATAACATTTCTCGTATTACAAGATTACTGTACTGCAAGTTGTGACGTTCATACAGGTCAATAGCAATTTATTTTAGATGGAAATATTTAAGCTCTAAGCACAACGGTAAGACAAGCAGACTGAAGTAGACACATTTCCGCTGACGGCACCCGTTCACGAGCATGACCCGTGAACCAGCCATCGCTTCGCTCAACCATATTTAAGGGAACGTAACGACCCGTCTTACACGACACCGCCGAAGAACGTTTGAGTGAGCATGACGCACTTCAGGTACGTATGTTATAGTGTATACATATAAAAAATAACAATGGCAACGACAAAAAAAAAGAAGATAAAAGTGCATTAATAATAATAATTTAATAACTTATAATGTTACTGGAAGACGAATCAGCTGCCACATGTCATAATCATAAAGCGTAGATATTTAAAATAAATAAAAAGTAATAATAATTATTTTCATATACTTAGAATAATTGGAGAACATTACTTATTTTTATTTACTCTGATCAAGCAGTGCCACGCTCTCGACTCAAAGTATCATAAATAACATAAAATATAAACAAAAATATAAATATCTCAACGCAATTTAACACATTTTACCAAAAACAGACATGAGCAGACCCATCCCACTGGCAGCACCCGTTCACGAGCATGACGCATGAACCAGCCATTGCTTCGCTATTGATAGTCAAACATTTGTAAAATTGTTTCTTTCGAATGCGAGGATATTAATTATCTCATTGATGAAACGACGGTGGCCAACACCGTAGAAAATATACCTACTGGAAAAATTCGACGTGTCCTCATAGGTCTCTGTAGCATAATTGGTTAGTGCAAAGGCCGGATTCCCAAGAATGCGGGTTCGAATCTCTTAAGAGCGACTTGAGACAAGTTGCTTTTTTCTAGTATATTTTCTTGTTTAATTTTTATCACATAAAAATTGCATTGTAAAATGCAAAATTAAAAAATATTATTGGATTTCTTAACATTGATATATACTCGTACATCACTTTATTACTACATAAATTTACAAATTCATACATACTATATATACTAATACTATATATATAATATATAAGAGACATAAATAAACAAAATACCGTACCAACAGCGTACCAACGATAAAAGAAGAATGAGAAAAAAATCATACATAGATGATAAATTACTAACATAGTTTACCGGTCAGAGATAATTAAGGTAACAATAGTCATAAATTTCAAAACATTATAATAATACATGCATGTCTTGAGCGGAGATATCGAACCTTGAACCGCCAAGTGCCCTCAAAGAAAATATTTCTCGTTTGTAACAGTGTAACAGTCCTTTTAGTGTGACTCGTGGGAAACAAACGATATTTCTAAGACCAATACATAGAAAAAAAACCTTATTAAGTACCAAACTTCTCCATGTAACATTCAGTCAGTCCCAGGTGTTGCAGCTCATCGAGACCGAGATAGCCGATTGGTCTGTCCACCAATGAATAAATTTGCCACTCCAGTAATTTATTCTATTTAAACCTAGTCTAACGCTTGTTTGGATTATTCTGGTTACAATTTGGTTATAATGGAATCTTTAATTCTTTTCGGAGACTTCGACTTGTTGTCATCATGGTTATTATACATATAATTAAAGCCTTATTTAGTGTTATGAAAGAGGATTTATAAAAAAATGTGATTTTGTTGAAAAGTAAATTGAATTTACTTTATTAACTTTTTATTAATAAGGACGCTCTGTATTCTTATTTAATAGAAGTCAATTTATGTTGCATAAAAAATACGCCTATATTCTTAATAAACCTGACTCCTACTAATTTAATATCTTCTAAATATATACGAAGTCTTATTTCATAGTCGCCTAAAATGTTAATAATATATATTTCTTACACTTACCTACCACAACTAACCTAGCCCCAAAGTAAGCACTGCAAGGCTTGTGTTATGGGATACTAGGGTAACATACATATAATTATACATATATAAGTATTTATGTGTAGATATATATATATATATATATCTACACATACTCGGGTAAAAATGCTCGTATTTATCATACAAACATTTGCCCCTACGGGGATTCGAACCCCGGACCTCAGAGTAGGCGACACCTTGTTGTACACCAAATTACAGACGCCATGTTGTATTGAACGGATTTTTTTCAGAATTGTAACCCTCATGATGAAATAAAATAACAAAGTTCCCTTTAGCCAGTTCCCGAATGAGCCTGCTGGCAACTCCAATTGAGCTTACAACCACACCTTTTGTTACTGGCAACAATGGTATAATGGAGTCTACACAAAATTCATATGCATTCATAATTACTGGTTAATGAGATCAGGAAGGGCATTGAGTCACAGTAATAATGAATCAGAGGGATAACTGATGTCAGACAAAGAGGATTTAGAATAGCATCTAAAATCCTAGAGAATAATTAAAGAGTTCGCAGACATAATTGTGTATCTGTTCTGAACAAAATTGCCATATATTTCAAAATGGGGCCAAGTTCTTCATTAGTGTGAAGTGAGACAAAAGCGTTCCATTAAAAAGTCAATATTGTGGTTCGCTCGGCCAGAATATTGATTCTGAAAGAGGGTGACACATCCAACCTGTACGAAAAATTTCATATGCATCTGGATCATGTATAAAAGAGGACCATTTTTCAAACACAGCATCATTTGTCTCCAGTCTGTTGAAGTGCCAACAACAAACAAACATGAAGACTTTCACCTTTGCTCTCCTCCTGGCTGTTCTTGTGGCAGCCGAGCCACCTCGCTACGAGGTTCAACGATTTGCGAGGTTCAGGGTCCAAAAAGAGGAGCTTAGGGAACGTCCTGAGGAAGGTGCGAAAGAACATAGAGAAGAAGCTCCCTACGCCGCTGCAGGCTTCAAGCCTTCTGAAGAATTTAACCTACCATCTCGTCACGAAGTTAGCCCATCATTTAAAGCTCCTGAAAACAGCTACGACGCTCCATTCAAGATTTATACTCATCCTCGTGTTGCATACGGAATCCCTGAGAGACGAGAGGGGAATGAGCGATCTGAAGGGGAAAGGAAGGAGGAAAAAGGTGAGGAGCGCGAGGGTGGTGAATCCGAACACTTCAGGGAAGGAAATCGAAGGAAGGAGAACTTAGAAGAGGAGCGGAAAGGAGAATCTGAGGTGGAGCATGCACATGGTGCGTACTACGTTCTCCTTCCTCATCCCCAGCTAGAAAAAGTTCAGTACCAGACGGAAAACGATCTCCGGAACATGGCGTACACCGCGCGCCTGCAATACAGGAGTGAGGAGCGTTCACCACTTTTCTTTTACTCCCCAGCACCGCAGTATCAGTCTGCAGCGTACGTGCAGCTAATCTAAACATCCCATAAAGCCCTCGGATCCGTTCTGCCCCGACAAATAGATGCAATTTAGATTTAAACGAATTACTCTCCTTTCACCGCGAGTTTTACGACTGATTCAGCGATGCTCTTTGTGGACGATGCCTGCAATGGACGCGGCGCTTTTATACTTTTGCTTAAGTTATTTTGAATGAAATAAAATTTTATTTTTATGTAAGTATGCTCTAATTTAATTCCAAAACATTGATTTTATTCTTTACCTGATATCCATATTACAAACATATTAACTCGGCAAATATGCAATCAGTACCAATATATTTATTTCATACCCTTTATGATATTATTTTTAATGACCTGTTTGGCGCATGGGTACACAACCCGCCTTCTGCGCCAGAGGTCCCGGATTCGATCCCCGGACAAGACAAATATTTATGTGCATGAACATGTCGATTTGTCTTGGTCTGGTTGTTTAATGTGTATGTATGTATTTACAAAAAATCTAGTATCCATATGCAAGTTCTTCATGAAACTTAACGTGGGCTAGATAATTGGTGTGTTTGTATGCAATTATTTATTATTTATTTAATATGTAATGTAAATTAAATTACGGGTATTAAGCTCTAAGAAAATTATTGTAGTTGACACGTTGTTGCAACGAAACATCGCTTCCGCCATCTTCTAGTAATCAGTTGAACATATAAAAAAAAATATACACGACGTTTTGATAACCTCCTTCTTATATCAAAGTCAGTTAGCATTTGAGATTTCGTACATATTTAATTTTATAGCTAAAATCAAGACGGAACCATTGTTTATTACAAGAGTGCTATTTACTTACACCAAGTCTTGTATTTGTCAGAATTAAGATATACAAAATAAAATGATGAATTTGAAAATTCATCATTTTATTTGTTTTTTCCATTTGCTTAAGTCCAGCTGTTGAGTTAGATATGCTTTGAACTCTACTAAACGGGTCGTTCATAAACGTTCTGTGAGAAGAAGACCTCGCTGTTCAAGGTTAGAGTGAATATGTAAAGTTTAATAAAATAAAGTAATTTGCGCAACATAAGTGACGAAGAAACTCCATTATTTAATAGCTGTATTTTTAATTCAGTAGAGCGATTTGACAGGTTGTCTTTGTCATTTTGTAAATATAGTGCTGAGGAGGTCTATTATAGAATCACTCATTGCGCGTCGACCGTTTCTACTGATTTTGGCTCGTAATAAGAATTTCCATAATTTTGAATCGCTGGACCGCACCGAGTGCGCGACGCCGCTAGCGCCGCTGTCAAATAAATAAATATGCTTTATAAATAATATATATAAATATGCCCTTCCCTCCCTATTTTACCCCCATCATAAATCGTATTCAATAAAAATTCTTAAATAAATCAAGGAACATGTGTGCCAATATTCGTCATGTAGCTTGTAGGCGAGAACTTGGCGAGAACAGACTGACAGAACAAATTTTACACATTTTTTTTTATAGTTCTTTCGTTTACACGTAGTTTTGAAAAAACAACGTTTTTAAATGTGATTGAAAAAAGTAGATGGTTCTTTGTTCTTATAATGTATCCCAGTGTAGGGCTTCGCAAAAAATACTACTAAGGCTTTTAGTTTTGGATTTTTGATCACGGTAGATACACGGCCACCGAAAACCAAAGTCTATAAAAAGAGCCTTTTTAAAACGAACTTGAAATACAGTCTTTGACGCAAACTGACAAAAAATATCAAAGAAAAAAGCCCGCTTGTGCCATACATAGAGAATTAAAAATCTCGAGACACATTCGGTCAAATGTGGTAAAACTTATTTTGTATGAATTTAAAGACGTAAGGCACTTCTCTATATATAAAAAAACGCAAAGTGTTTAATTACTGTTTAATTTCAAATAAAGGCGTATTATCAATAAGTCATAGATAATGTTCGACGTTTTATAAAATTATTTATTAATGATAAGTTTTAAATAGAAAAATATTGTAAAAAATCAACTCGATATATTTTTCCAATATTTTTATATTTAAAATATGTCATTAGTACAAAATAGCATTAAAAAATGCAAATATATAAAAAGAAATAATAAAAATTGGGCGTTATTTATATTTTAAAGAAAAGCCGAAATGGAAGTTGTCGTACGAAACAAAACGCTTTTAGCAGTGACAGTTAAACTCATTTTTGGCTGTCAATACTGTCAATGTCACGTAGTTAACAAGACAATATACTTTTTAAAGTGCCTAACTAAACAAAATGGTGTTCGTTTTATCTATTTACTTCGTGTTTTGATCTTCATGAAAAACAGCATCGATTGGCATAAAAAAATATTTTTGAAAACTGCCCATTTTCTTGCAGACTGTATTTTTTTATCGAATTCTGTGGATGCAGTTCAAATTTTCCTATTAAAATAAGGATGGTTTCCTAAGAACGTTTTCATGTAGCTACAATGGTTAAGGTAGGCCCTTCATGCCTCGTCTTAACTTTCCACCCTGTACATTTTTTAACAAATGCAAATTCTGTAAATTATAATTCACCGATTGGTGTCCCGAGACACAGGCTTTGCCTAGTTCGGGTACCTATGTTATCTCTGTTATATGTATAATGTTGCTTTCTCATGACCACCTTATTCATGACTACGAGTACTATTGTTGGCATAGTAACAATAATTGTTTTGTGGTTTAGACTTAACTTTTATAACAAATATTGTACAACTTTTCTCAGTTATTTAATATATTTTATTTTATTTTTATTATTATTTTATTTTATAGGTAGCAGAATTATATTTATACACTTTTGGGTTTAATAAGCCTCTCTCTCGTTCCGCCTTACTACCGCAGTCTATATTACTTATCTTCCTTAACACTAGTACTTCGTTCATTGCCCGTACTTTATTCCAAAATGTCTGGTTAAAAAAAGACACTCGACTCGCCGATTTATATTATTGACTTTAAATAACGTCATAAGGCATAATTTATGATATGACTAGCTCCCGCCCGCGGTTTCACCCGCGTGGTTCCCGTTCCCGTGGGAATATCGGGATAAATGATATCCTACGTTACTCTACGTCCTTTCAACGAACTCTATGCCAAAAATCAAGTTGATTGGTTTCTGCTTAAGGGCGTCAA
Source organism: Chrysoteuchia culmella (assembly GCA_910589605.1). Classification (NCBI taxonomy): domain Eukaryota; kingdom Metazoa; phylum Arthropoda; class Insecta; order Lepidoptera; family Crambidae; genus Chrysoteuchia; species Chrysoteuchia culmella. The sequence continues at coordinate 20,509,149 of OU342653.1, forward strand.
GAAAGGACAAACAGACACACTTTCGCATTTATAATATTACTAGAGGCCGGGCGCGGTTTCACCCGCGTGGTTCCCGTTCCCGTGGGAATTTTGGGATCAAAGCTATCCTATCTCTTAAGTTGGACCAGACTGCTCACGGTGTGCCAATTTAATTTAAAATTGGTTAAGTAGTTTAGGAGTCCATCGCGGACAAACATCGTGACAGGAGATTTATATATATTAAGATTTAGGAAGGATTAGTATTAATTTATGATATGATTAAATTGATTAAGGTAATTTTCAATTACAAATCCATAATATTTCGTTGTCAGCCATAATAAATTAATTAAAAAGTAATTACTTTACGGTTTTCATGAGAAAACTCCAATCGAATCTTACCCATTGACAAACGTAAGTAGTAGTTGTAGAATCCTTTTACAAATTTAATTTTAAATAATTTAAATATGGTCTCACGACCTCATCAGTAGAGGTATTTTTTTTTTTTTTTTTTTAATATTGAACGTGTTCTTCAATGTCTCTAAGTTTCCTAACCACTGTTTCGTTTGTGTCAAATTAATTTTGCGAACAAAACACAGTATTCAAAGGACAACAAAATTCAATTCTGAAGTAAAATAAAACTAGCGCAAACAAGAAAGTGGAACTGCCCGAAATTGCCAAATCGAAGGAACTTTGTTATGTTAATTGTGTTAAAGTTAACAAACATTGCCGAGTTCACGGTTTAAATGGAGATGACAACTTCACAATGTCGCCCATTAAAACGAACACGCTTACGCAAAAAGTAAATCTTTATTTTAACCCAATAAATTAAGCAATTGTATAAAAGGTAGACTTCTAAGGCGCCACAGCGTTTGAATCACACGTAAAACTTAGGGCGAGAAGAGTAACTTGTTTTGATTTAAATTGCATCTAATTGTCGGGGCAGAACGGATCCGAGGACTTTGTGGGGAGTTTAGATTAGCTGCACGTACGCTGCAGACTGATACTGCGGAACTGCGGTGTACACGAAGAGTGGTGCGCGGTCTTCACTCTTGTATTGCAGGCGGGCGGTGTACGCCATGTTGCGGATGTCGTTTTCCGTCTGGAACTGAACCCTTTGCAGCTGCGAGCCCGGCAGGAGCACGTAGTACGCTCCTTGAGCACTCACCACCTCAGCGTCCTGTTTCGGCTCCTCTTCCAAATTCTCCTTCTTTTCCTTGCCTTCCTTCAAGTTCTCGGCTTCACCACCCTCGCGCTTTTCACCTTTCTCCTCCTTTTCTTTTTTTTCAGATCGTTCTCCACCTTCACGACCTTCAGGGACACCGTATTCAGCCTGAGGAGCGGCGTAATTCTTGAACGGAGCTCCGTAACTATCATCTGGAGTTCCATACGAGGTTGCAGGTGGACTGAACTCTTGGCGAGCCGGTAGCTTAAATTCCCGAGATGGTTTGTATCCAGCTGCAGGGTAGGGAGCTTCTTCTCCAGATACCTTTGCGCCTTCCTCAGCACCTTTGCCAAGCTCCTGCCTTTCTTGCTGGAACCTCGCAAATCTGTAGCGAGGAGGCTCAGCTACCACAACAGCTGCCAGGAGGACCACACAGATGAAAGTCTTCATGTTTGTTGGTTGTTGTTTCTTCGATTGACCGCAGACGAATGATGCTGCGTTTTTTTATCGTTGCGCTTTTATACATACCTATTCCTAATACATGTGAGTTTTTTAGTAAACATTTCCGTTAAGTCCGGATGTGTCACCTCTCCTTCGGATTCGATATTCCGGCCGAGTGGACCGCGACATTGGCCCCTTAACGCGGCGATCATCGGTTGTGTAACCGATGCCGATTAGGAGCTGTCATTGTTCCGAACGCGTGCGTGACCGGAATGCAAGCGGCACTGCGCGGTGACGAACTTACGAAAACTCCTAAATGGGCATTTTAATATTCATGACTTTCGGTGAAATCGCTTTCTTTTGCCGACGCTAATTAGGCCTCAGTGTCTAGTATTGGCGATATTTGGTTCATTGTGATTGTAATGGACCCATGTTGGTTTAATCACGGTCTCGGTGAATTTGCAAAGTCTGGCTGTCTGGCGATAATTAAAGCGGCTGGAATAGTTGTAACTGTGACCGCAGTAGACGGGTGTTGCATTATGTATGACGCGCATATCCTTGCAGAATCATTATGGTGCTCATTGGGCCTTCAAATGTGAATGTTACTGTTAATGTTGCTATGACAATTAGGTATTGGGTACATTATTGCGGTTTTTAGGTTTTCAGTCAAAATACGAGTTTGGTTTAACGTCTTGTAGTTTGTTTGTTTTCCTTTATAAATAAAGGCACTGGACTGGAGTTATTTAAAACTTTCAAAGGCGGCTTGGTTTTTTCAGTTTTATAAACAGTCTGACAAAAAAATATTTAGTTAGTAGGTAATTTTGCTATGATAAACTTTAGTCCAGTGTTTTAATTTCAATCATGTTCAACTTTGTGTAATATTAAAAGCGCTTTAGATTGTTTGAAAAATTAAAGCAAGGCGTTAAATCTCTTGTCGTACAACGTAAATATCAAGCATTGAATCTGTAATGAAAAACACACATTTGGTGACACGTGAAACGCCGTCTGTGCGTTTCGTTCGAACGAGTTGTGTTTAATTTGTATACGAAATGGCTGCTTGACGTTTAATTACGGGAAAATGGCCGCCTGCCGTCCTCGTTATGGCGCGAAAAAAGGCATTAAAAGAGATTACCATCAGCCTTTTTTACTGTGTGAGAACCTTTTTGAGTTGTTAAAAGTCAGATTGCTTACGTAGGTGAATAAAAATGGAGGTTGTTAGAAATGTTCTTAATTTGGGGTGTTTTAGTCTTGACTCTTGATCCCCGTATTATGTTTTGTAGCGTTGTATTTCAAGCTCCAGCAATTTAAGTTCATTACGTCGATACTTAATTGTGTTATCTTATACACGTATCTTTGTTAAAAATGAAGTTAGTCGCAAAAATACTAATAATAATAAATAATAATAATAATAAAATAAATTTATTTTCTCTCCACAATAGGTACTTAAGTAGGTACTCTTAACTAGATGTTTACAATATTATCTGACCTGCATTGTGAGAGACTGGTGCCTGATATAGGTATAAAAAGAACCTGTGCCACAAGTCACCAGGGCCCTCTTGCTTAAAAAAAAATTTAGTTAAAAACTCGTTTGAGAGGTACCAAGAACGTGAAATAACAGAATTAATACTATATAAAAAAATTATACTAGAGCGAATTGCTGTACTTATGTAAGTGTGTGTTGTGTTTGTGTGCGTGTGTGAGTGAGTGAGTGTGAGTGTGTCACTTGTTTAGTTTATCAAACGGAAAAACACAGTTACAACACTATTAAAAAGGATGCAACGTTGACGACGGCTTTGGTGTAGTGGTTTTCGAGTTAGATTACTGAACATGATGGCTTCGAGTCCAACTGCGCAAAAAAAAGGTATGATGGATAGTACAAGTATTTGTATTGGTCTGGATGACTCGTATGTGTTCAGAAAAATATTTATAGAACATAAAATCAATAATGCTGATGCTGATACGACTGACATACTCCAGACACAACTGGGTGACTCCGATGCCGCAGCAAATTGGAAAAGTCTCAAATGAGGTGTTCCGATTGGCTCCCGTTTTGATTCCCCTGTCATTCGCTTAGGAGGCAAATTGAATTCTGTTTACGTGTTGCTCCGTCCAATACGTTATTGGATTTAGTTCGAGTTGACGCTTTCGGTCTGGAAGAGATAATAAAATCAATGTATTTCGTCCAAATATTGCAAGACATTTGATTTGTAAGATTTTCACGCGTATTGTCCAATGATATCAAATAGTTTTTGGCTTGTAAGTCAAGTGTTGATTTTATGACTTTATAGTTTTGTTTCTTCTGTAGTTATCGGCTTTATAGCACTAATAATAAGCTTGCATAGTTTTATCACTTGTTAATAATAATAATAATAAACTTTATTGCACAAATTTACAAAGAAATACAATACAAAGGAGACACAAAACAAGTCACAATAGGCGGCCTTATTGCTACATAGCAATCTCTTCCAGGCAACCTTGGGTGACAGAGATTATAAATAAAGGATAATAGGGGAATGGGTGCAAAAAGTGAAATAAGATAAAAAGTAAAAGTATATATTCATACACAAATAGTGTCCGTTCCATAGCCGAACTGCATGCACAGAGATGAAATAGGTAACAAAGTCGGAACAGTGGCGAGGACATTCTAGGGAAAGGTTAGATGAAAAACGCAGAGTGCAATGTGTGGATGAAGAAAGAAAGGAAAACACTTCTCGAGATAAAGTGGTGAAGTTGGTAGGAAAAGAATAGTGTAGAGGAGCTTAGGAGATAGGGAGCCAATTAAGTTTGCTACGAAACGATGACACGTGGTCATGTTAATGTATAGGCACAAATATTATAATATATAATAATAACGGACCGAATAACGCTAGCATTGCAGTCAGTTGTTTGAAGTTTAAAGGCATGTTTTAAGTCTCGATTATTTCGACAAGTTCGTTAACTCGGCTCTTAATTTAAACCCCGACGAATCGTCATAATCGTCATGAAATAAATGGAATAAATCGTACGAACATCTTATGGTTTTGGCGCGTACTGTTCATTGAAATAAAACAAGTTTTACGGATATCAAACGCGCTATATTTTCACGAACTAAGTTATTATTGTCCGTATTTTTTGGTTTTTTAGAGGGTTTTTTTTATTTTCCCGGCGTTTCGGCACCTTTACAGCTGCCGTGGTCACGGGATGACAGTTCGTGATAATATAGCGCGTTTGATATTCGTATAAGTGGTTTTATTTCAAGGAATAAATCGTCTTCGCTTTAATAAAATACTTTAATGTTTGTCTCACAAAATAATAATTTTATATGCTTTGTAATCGTATCTAATCAGTGATTCTAGAAGCAGACCCCTCGAGGGCGCCAACAGGAAATATGGAAACTAAACAAACTGCGCGATTACAGATTGTGAATATTTTAGATCGAGATCCTTCCAACAACATACCGAAAATAACCATACAGACTCGTGCAAAGGTTTTCGCGATCACAGTTACAGTTTAACAGTACACACATTAACAGTTTTTTTTCATTTATTGAAACAAACAAATGGTTAAATCAACCATGTGTTGTATCGCCTCTGTGGTCTAGCGTTATCTCCTGTATCAGACTCAGTTGTGCCGGGTACGATTCCCATTTGGAGTACTTTTATTTATGAACAACGGTCAAACTTATAGCCTTCATCATAACTGATGTTAAGTATTGATAAGGCTGAGGATGGAAGCGAGCCTGTCCCGGAATCCTCAATGACTAAGGAACTGGCTATCTTATCTCTAACTGCCGGAACACAATAATGCCGAAAACATTGTTGTGTTAGCGTCAGACTTAGTTAGGATGGTGATAGCTAGTCAGACGGACTTACAACAAGTCCTACCACCAACCAAACCGAATACAATATGTACCCGCGCTGGGAATCGAACCCGGGACCTCTGGGTCTGATACCGGTGGTTGTTACCACTAGACCACAGAGGCGGTTTAACATACATAACACTCAGGCTCTGAGCGTCTTTAAAAATTAAGTGAAGAAATATTACCTTTCCCTATAAAATATATCTATTGTTCATTGGTTTGCAGACATTGATATAATAAAAGAATATTGATTTATATATACATTGATATTAAATGTTTATGTAAGTTCATAACTTTATGTATATATGTATGTTTATTTATTATAAATATTTATAATTGTTCCCGTCCATTATTACACCCTGCTTGCTTTTTTTCTGTCAATAGAGATTGACAGAAAAAATATTGATATGGAGAGCCATACTGTGGGTTGTCTCGAAGAGATCGCTTTAAGCGTTAAGACCGCCCTTATAACGCTTCAATTCATTAAAACTTTATTGTAAATGTAATATGTACATGGTGTTATAAAAAAGAGTTATTGTATTGTATTGTATAACATTATTGTATTTGGTTTTGTTGGTGACAGGCCTTATTTATGTACGCTTGTCTATACCGACTACCACTATCATACCTTTTTTTTTGTTTTGAGTGAGGGGAATGCTTTTACGAATACCAAACGGTAATGCTGGGCTCACCTAGAATACCGGACTCGCGAGTCCAGCACCCTATCCCTCGCCGCCCCCCGACACCCCATCAAGCCTATTAGGCTCGGCGGGGGTTCCGGGTAGGATTGTACCAGCTCCCATCCCCCCACCGAGCTCGGAAGTTCGGTGGGAGGACGACCACTATCATACCTAAGTCTGGCAACAATATTTTTATTTAGGATTGTTGTGTTCCGGCAATCCCACATGGACGAGGATACCTGGAGAGGCGCGCTTCCATCTTCAGCCTAACATTGCTTAACATCAGGATCATTCATGATAAAGACTTAGTTTATGATAAAAATAGCCCCTGACGAGTTTCTCCCGCCGTAGGGTTTGTGAACCGATGGCGTAGCTTCTTTGACGTTCATAAGTGCTTGTAGAAGCCTAGACTGCATAAATTATATTAATTTATTGATGTCCCCGTTGTCAATAAAAAAATGCAAGGTTTTGGCAATGACCATTAAAATTCCTGTATCATCAATCAATAATTCACCTGATGCTAAGTTTAGTGCAGTGTACGCGTATGGTCAGGGATAATACGTGAGTAGACTTCATTTATTAGTTCTTACTCAGACTATAAATGTTTTTTTGTGTTTGGAAGTGAAAATAAAAGTAAAAATATTATGACGATACCTTCATATTTTATTTAAAATAATATTAAAATAACTATGATTATTTATTTAAAAAATTTTCAAAGACAATATTATGTTATGTATATTAAAGTCCGGCGACGTAACGTTTCTGTATTAAATAAAAATTAAACAAGAAAATATACTAGAAAAAAAAACTAGTCTAATGTCGTCCTGACGGGATACGAACCCGCATCCGGAATCCGGAATGCACTAACCAATAATGCTACAGAGACCTATGAGGACACGTCGATTTTTTCTAGTATATTCACCTTTCTACGGTGTTTACCACAGTCGTTTCATTAATGAGAGAAAAATCCTCGCATTCGAAAGAAACATCTTTACAAATGTTTGACTATCGATTAAGATGAAACAGCCAGATGAACCAACTAGTCTCATGAGATTAGTTGCTTTTTTCTAGTATAATTATTTTCTTGTTTAATATTTATCACATAAAAATAGCATTGGAAAATGCAAAATTAAAAAGTTATAATTTAATGGAAATGCTGTAGAGCGAAATACTTGTTAGAAATAAGGGTTCTTACAGACGAACTGCAAGTTGTGAACGGCAGAGGCTACTTCAGCCGTCGCCATCGCGTCGGCGTCAGCAGTCAATACGTCGACGGCTTCCGTCGACAAGTGGCGACGGCTGCCGTTGACAGGCGACAACGCTTGCAGTTGGAGTGCCGCGTACAAGCAGTCGTGGCCGGCTTGTACAGGAGCCAGTTGCAAAATGGAGTCCGATGAAGAAACACTGTTATTGCTTTTTCTCCGCCGTCGCCGACATCAACGAAAAAGAAAGATACGTTCAGTTTTTTTATTGTCTTGTTACTTTAGTCTTGTAGCTTAAAATTCCAAAGACAAATCCTTGTTTTTACTGCCATAATTAACAATTCGACATCAATTTCGTTTCCGGAGCTCATTTTGTGGACACGCGACGCTTGCGCACTCTTGGTCTATTTGCCGTCGACTGACAAAATGGCGGACGACACACGCCACAACTACAGCTGTCGCCTCCTGTCGGCGGCAGCCGTCGACGTATTGACAGGTAGCGACGGCTGAAGTAGCCTCTGCCGTTAACAACATGCAGTTCGTCTGAATGAGCCCTAAGACGTTTACCAGCAAGGAGGAAAAGAAATACCCAAAAGATTCTATCATATAATTTTGCATACTACCCAACCACAAAGCTTTAAATACCGTTCACACTTTTATGTATGATAAGCCCTTATTACCGGCACAGCTGACGATTGCAAGGAAATGAGAATATAAATTCACTTGTACGGAACCCGTGAAATATGGCTCGTTTGCGGCGAGGTGATAAGTCGACGTCTAATACGGGATTAGGAGTACGTGTAGAATCGCATTATGGGATATTCCTATTAGAATAGGAATGTCGTAAAGTTAATTTTAGAATGGTAGTGCTATATTCGAATGTAGAATTTATAAGCAAAATGAAGTTTAGTCATGATTGGTTTCGTGGTCGGTCTCCCGTGCTGGATTGAGAGTAGGTAGAGATGGGTGTGTAAACCTTTTAAAAAATATCTGTTAAAAATTTAATGATAAATATTTTTATCAGTTAATTTTATCTGTTGAAAATATTATTTGATATTTTTAACCGACTGCAAAAAAGGAGGAGGTTCTCAATTCGGTTGGTATATATAAGTACATATATATATATATATATAAATATATATATATATATATATATATATTATGTACCTATGTACACCGATTACGCTGAGATTTTTGAACCGATTTCCGTGATTCTTTTTTTGTTCGATGCAGAATAGTTGCCAATTGGTCCCATAATAATTTAGTTTTGTTTGACCCAGTACTTTTTATGTTTTGAGCATTTTTATATATTTCATTTCATATTTGTTACTTGGATGACATGATATTATCTACCTTTAAAACTGTGAAATAAAAACTTTTTATAAAAAAAAACCTACTTCAAAACAGTAAAAAGCAAAAAATAAACCTTTTGGAGTCGGTGCCAGCCAAGGCATTCTACTTTGCGGTCCAACTATTTTATTTTTCTTGCCTTGGCCGTACTTTACCGTATTAGACCCTTTTTTGATCTTGAAAAATTTTGAGCCCCTGCTAAAAAAAAATCCAAGTCGCGTTTCCATAGTTATTTCACTCGGAAATTCGGCTAAGTCGCTGGCCGATCAAAATCCGTGTTTATTTTTTCGATACAAAAGTGCATTCCATAACAGCCAACACCTCAACTTTAGGTAAATATGCCTCTGATTATCCGACCACTGCTTATGAACGTCAATTTTTTTATTCGTGTTATAAATTTTGTCAATTGGTGCCAAATTTTTCACAAAATTTAAAATTTTTCATCTGAGTTCTTTTCGTACTAACACGTGTTGTGAGGCTCCATTTTTAACTCAATCTACCGTACAATTTCTTTATTATTTACTTGACATTGGCAAAATTCGCGAATTTTATCGCGAGCACGCCATTAATTAAGAAAGAAGAATAAGATAAAATTTAACCAAGAATAGAAAAGGGTTCCCTCAATCCAGATGAACATGAGGGGCCGACCGACCGCGTAGCGGCAGCGAGCGGCGCGTGTGTGTGTGACCGGTCATATCGGCCGAGTGCAACGAGAAGTGACTTTGAGGTTATGATGTCTATTATACATTTCGCTCGCTGGCCAAACTGAAAACTTCGCCTCGACCGGCACGTTTGTCCTGATAACGTTAAGATTTCTTTTTATGAACCACCGGGAGACTTTTAAGCCTTCATCATACCTGATGTTAAGTATTGTGTGCCGCACGCCCCGCTCGGATTTGGCAGTGGACTGTATCGTTGCGGAGGGCGAGACGTACGGTTTTTCAAACTGGGTGCTGGGTTGCGAAGTAAAACGCAGAGGAGCTTGTTGTACCAGGAACTAGGAGAGCTTGCTTGCTGTCTCTTTCAGAGTCTTGAGGCGAGAGTGGGACAAGTGATGATCCGTAGCCATAGAAACCCGACTCTCACTAAGCTACTTAAAGGCAATACCGTATAGAGAGCCGCGCGCAAGCTCACCAGTTTTCAACTTTATTTATCTCATTTTATCTATGCACATACGACGTTTCTTATCACTAACAATTCCTTATCAGTCACAATATTACATGTTACATATTAAAATATTCTAGAAAATTATTGCTATCAAGTTAAGTTACAGTTTCAATACTACGTTCAATACTATTTCTAATCTACCTATAAATCGTTTTGGGAAATGAGAAAACACACGAAAAAATATACTTTATTTCTTAATATCTTATCAGCTATTTACTTAACTCTTATGTATCATACCTTATCGTGAAGGTCTAATTAGCCGCTATGTGCGTAACATCAATTTATCAACATGGGATAATTTATTTGTAAATACCTACTCTATAAATACCTACTGCATAAAACTTTCATACAAACTAGTACAAGACGAACAAGTTTTACAATACACGAAAAACACTAACTGCAAATATTATCGACTAAATACATTCCAAACACAAAGAAACTTATTATTATACTATAAAACACTAATAGACAACGAATTCAATAGATTTTACACTTATAACTAGTCACGAAATTTCACATCACAATACAACTTTATTACCACAATTATTAGTCACTGTCTATTGTTCACTTTATTGCACTATTCTGCCGGCCGTCCCGAACATTCTCCCGCCGTGTAACGCCGGCGCCGCCGCCGTCGTTACATCCAGTTGTCGGTGAAGGGTCGGCCGCCGTTGCCGTGGGGATGATGACCAGCTTCTTTGTTGGCCGTCGAAGGATGCCGCCTCTCGTTCTGATGTCCGCCGCTCGTACCACGCCGTCGGTCCCCGGGAAGGTCGCCGTTACCATTCCACGGGGCCAGGTGTTTCGTGGTAGCGTGTTGTCCACGATGAGGACCAGGTCGCCCAGCTGCAGTGCGGGGCCCTTGCCGTGGGGCTCCCGCCGGTGCTGGAGCTCCGGTAGGTACTCGCGTAGCCACCTCGCCCAAAATAGGTCGGCGAGACGTTGAGACGCGCGCCAGTTGGCGCGCCCGATGAGGTCCCCGTCGGAGAAGCTGCCGGGTGCGGGTGTCAGAGCTGACCCGCCCAGCAGGAAGTGGTTTGGAGTGAGGGCCTCTTCGTCTTGGTGGTCCACGGAGACATGTGTGAGCGGACGACTGTTGACTGTGTACTCCGCTTCTGCGAGTAGTGTCGACAGTACCTCTTCTGTAGGATGGCGACTCTGTTGTGTGGCTGCCAGTGCGACCTTGACTGATCGGACCAGGCGTTCCCAGGCGCCCCCCATGAACGGGGCCCCAGGTGGTATGTAGCGCCAGCTGATCATCTTCTTCTCTGCTTCTGAGTGTGTGGCTTCGTCGATGGCGCGGCGCAGCTCCTTGTCGGCGCCGTGCAGGTTGGTCCCGTTGTCCGACCATATCTCCGTCGGACACCCCCGTCGAGATATCATGCGCCGCAGCGCCATGACCGCCGAGTCGGTGCTGAGTGATGCCGCTACTTCCAGATGTACGGCCCGGGTAGTTAGGCACGTAAATATCGCGACGTATCTCTTCTGCTGCGTGCGGCCCACGGTGACGGTCAGTGGCCCAAAGTAGTCGAGCCCTGTGTAGGTGAATGGCCGCTGGTGATGTGCGAGTCGACTCGGTGGTTGGTTCCCAGTAGATGGCTGCGACGGTTGTGCTCTTCTTATGCGACACAACACACACTCGTTGACTATTTTTCTTGTAACGGGCCGTAGACGTAAAATCCAATAATGTTGTCGGCACTCGTTAATTGTCATTTCTGCCCCGGCGTGCGATAATCTTCTATGTACATTTTCTATATACAGTTTCACTCTTCGGTCGTTGCCGTCGGTCACGGGTGGCGCCACCGTCGCGGTGATGTCGCGAACTGCGCTTATTCTGCTCTTCACTCTTATTATGTTATCTTCATAAGTTACGGCGAGCGCGTAGAGACGACTATTTCTTGAAACTGTCTTTTCTTTCTTCAATTCTTCTATTTCACTCGAAAAACTACTTTCTTGTATTGCACGAACTATCAAATCTTCTGCACGACGTAGATATGCGTTATCAATGTGGTGATAACGTCGTTGCACATTTTTTCCGGTAGATGGCGTCGCGTTGCGTAACTTCTTATCAACTGTTTTCTTATCAGTTGTTATTTTGTATTCCTTATCGCCTTTTTCGATTTTCTTCGTTCTTTTGTAGTTGACCTTTTCTTTTTTCTGTCTGCAGAGGTCGATGAACTGTAGCACGCGCGCCGTAGCTCGTAGGTATATAAGCCATTTCGATATGTTTTCGGGGTCGGGAACACATTCACTTATTTTTCTTGAATCAGCTGTTCGTGTGTAGGTACACTTTTCTTCACCCGTTGGCTCCCCCGGTTTTACTCGTTCTGTTGGCCACTCTGACTCGTCGTTCTGTAGAAAGCTCGGTCCGGCGTACCATCTGTGTGCACTAGTGAAATCCTGCGGCACGTCTCGGGTCGCGTCGTCCGCGACGTTTAGTTTCGTAGGTACCCACCGCCACTCGTGTACAGCGGTGTTTTCTTCAATGGCGGCGATGCGATGCGCGACGAACGGTTTGTATGAGCGCGATCCGGTTTTCACCCAAGTAAGAACGGTTTTACTATCTGTCCAGTATGTTTTGGAGTCGGGTTTGCGGTCGTGCTCTTCTATAACTGCCGCGGCCATGCGGCTTCCCATTACGGCTGCTTGTAGCTCGAGGCGTGGTATCGATGTTAGCTTCAGTGGAGCGACCTTAGCTTTTCCCATTGCTAAGGTGAGTGTCACGTGACCTTCTGGAGTGACCGCGCGCCAGTATATCGCTGCGGCATACGCGGTTTCGCTAGCGTCGACGAACGTGTGCAACTGTAGGTTCACGGCGTCGCTGTAGTGTAGGTATCTCCTTGGTACGGACACGAAGCGTAGGTTTTCGAGGTGTAACATCCACTCTCGCCACTGTTCACTGAGGTCACTGTCGAGGTCATTGTCCCATTCGGTGCCGCGGCGCCACACTTCTTGTAGTATTTGTTTGGCTTTTATTGTCACTGGCGCGGCTAGCCCCATCGGATCGTAGAGTGACATAACTATCTTCAGCGCGATTCTTTTCGTTGGTGCAGCTCGATTCAACATTTCTTTCGGTATACGTGCGAGATCCAGGTTGAATGCCAGCTCGTCGGTGTCCGGCCTCCAAACTAGTCCCAGCACGCGTTCGCTGCTAGCCCCGTCCGCCAATGTTTTCTTATCTCCGGTCGTTGACCCCTCGTCGTCGATCAGCTGTTTCAATACTGGTGGCGAGTTCGACGCCCATTTTCTTAATTCAAGTCGCGCGCCCCGGTGTATTTCTCGTACTTGTGTTGCTATGCGCGCGGCTTCTTCTTCGGTTTCGTAGCTGTCGAGGTAGTCGTCGACGTAGTGGTTTTTCACTATCGCTGCGGCGGCTTCTGGGTATTTTTCTTGGAACTTGCTCGCGTTCTTATTTTTAATGAATATTGCGGTCGACGGTGAACATGTTGCTCCGAATATGAGTGAAGTCATTCTGTATTCTTGGTTCTTCCATATATATCGTAGAAAATCTCGATCTTCTTCACGAATCTTCACTTGCATAAACATTTCCGCTATATCGGCGGACACGGCGATCTTGTGTTGACGAAACCCAAGCAGCAACCAAGCGTAATGAACACCTAAAAAGCAGCCAATATAGCACTTAACGCTGTTATACAGGTGTATAAGAACGTTGAAAACACATTTTAGTGTTATAATGTCGGTTTAGGAGTAATTATTCAGCTCTAACTGTATTAAGTCTGTATCAAGGAGTCATAGGACGCTTAAAGTTCTAAATCAGTGTATGATAACTGTCATGTACAGCTTTAAGTTTCCTGTAACGCTTTAATCCTCATTTTAGTATTAAAGCTGTACAATAGCTGCATTTTGCATATCGTCACTTACTTAATACAGCTTAGAGCTGTATTATGGTGGTCCTCAAACCTTATCTCTGTATTATGAAGTAGGCAAACTCTCTTCTACAGCTTCTATTTATGGTGTATGTGTACACCTTTTTACAGACGATAGCTGTGTAATTTCTGTCTTTGAGAGTAATAAACAGCAATAAAAATAAATGACGCCTATAGTACAGCCTTAATCTGTATAAGTGACAGAGTCGCCATTTTGAATTATTGTGCATTGTATGCTGTACTTTGTGATTGTTTTATAAATATGTGGAAAAAGCGAAAAAGATTTGGTGCTATTAGAAGAAAGATTGAACAGGAATATTTAAATATTACAAATTATCAACAAAATGAAATTACTGCCGAGGAACATGGAGATATTGCAACAGATCAGATCACCTGCAGTCAAGTGTCAATACTGTCGACATCTAATGAAAGAGGTTCCGTAGAAAATATTGTGAATGATCATAGTTATATCAGGTGTAACTTATTAGCTTTACCTTCTGCAACTGATGACGACATTTTATCATGCAGCAGTTCAAGTGACGGCGAAAGTGAATATGAAAAAAATTTATTATTTCGCCAACAAATACAGAATTGGGCCAGAGAAAGAAACATAGCTCAAGTAGCATTGAATGATTTAGCTACTATCATAAACTTAAGATTTCCAGGAATTTTACCATGTGATGCCAGAACAATTTTAGGTACTGCAAAGCAAATACAAATCAAACCGATTCAAGGAGGTGAATATTGGCATAACGGCCTAACTAAATCTTTAAAAAATATATTAGAAAAATGGGTTGACGTTCCGATTAAAATTTGTTTGAATTTCAATTTTGACGGTCTTCCAATATTTAATAGTTCTAATAAAGAGTTTTGGCCGATTTTATGTACTATATTTGAAAGACCTGATGTAGAACCGTTGGTGATTGGTATTTATTTTGGTGTTGGAAAACCAAAGCAAATTGACGAATATTTAAATGATTTTGTAAACGAAATTGACAACCTAATTAAAAATGGAATGTACGTTGAACAAATCAAGAGTAAAGTATCTATAGGAATAAGATGTTTTATATGCGATTCTCCTGCGAGAGCTTACATTAAAGGTATTAGAATTGAAACAGTAGAATATAAGTAAATCATTATGCATAAATATAAAAAGATTCACTTTAGTAATGCTACTACTTTTCTTTCACTTAACTATGAGAATATATATGAATAATATAAATACAAGTCACTTTGATAATGGTATACTAATTTATTTTTCAGGTGTATGCAATTTTAATGGAAAGCATGGATGCTTAAAATGTGTGACCGTAGGAGAATATTCACATACATCCCATACAGTAACTTTTCCTGAAATGAACTGCCGTCCAAGGACTGACCAAGAATTTCGTGACAAGAAGTATGGACCTCACCATAAAAAAGACTCACCTTTACTACGATTAGGAATCGATATGATTGAAGACTTCCCGGTAGCAGATTCTTTGCATCTAGTCGACTTGGGCATAATGAAACGGTTACTAGTTGGTTGGCGCAATGGTAATTTTGGAAAGTACATAACTAAATGGTGTGCCAAAGATATTGAAACAGTTTCTAATTTTCTTTCTGAATGTAAATTGCCATCTGAAATTCATCGGTCAGTGAGAGGACTAGATTGTCTTTCCTATTGGAAAGCATCTGAATATCGATCATTCTTGCTTTATTTAAGCATTGTTATACTTCCACATGTGATGTCACATGACGCATTATGCCATTTTTTGACGTTTTTTTGCGGTATAACAATATGTACTAGTAAAAACTATGATCATTTACTTCCGTTGGCAAAAGAGTTCCTACAGTATTTTGTTGAACATTTTAAAGACTTTTACGGAGTAGATTATATTACAAGTAACGTTCACAATGTGGCACACGTCGTGGGTGAAGTACAACGGTTCGGTTCGCTTCATACTTTCAGCGCATATCCTTTCGAGAACAAGCTTTATTTAATTAAAAGTATGCTTAGGCACGGACACAAACCTCTTGCTCAAGTAGCGAAAAGATTTAGCGAAGATTTAGTAGCTTCAGAAATCGTACAGAGCAGAAAAAAAATCGTATTTAATGAACCCTTTGTAAGTACCAACAATAAAAAACTAACTGCACTACATTTCAAAGACTATAAACTGTCACCAAAATCGAAAGATAAATATTTTTTATGCAACGATGGTCAGGTTCTCGAGGTAAAGAAAATATATATGCTTGAGAAAAAAATAAAAATATGCGCTCTTATAATTACAGACTTAGCAGAAGTTTTTGAATCACCAATAAAATCGTCATATTTGAATATATTCAAAGCCAAATTGCATGACTCTGGGCAAATTGAGACCATTGTTAATCCTGAAGATGTAAAAATGAAACTAGTATGTATAGAACATAAAAACCAATTATATTTTATACCCCTTTTGCACACAGTTTGATAGAGAAATAAAATTCATTTTAATTTATATAGATTTTTTATTTTTTATCAGTTTTCGCTAATAGAGTCATACAAATACAATTGCAATACTCATTGCAAAGTAATTTTCTACATATTATCTATCGTGAAATTTAAGTATTAGGTTCCGTTTGTCAGGAGAACCATGAATATAAACAACTTTCACTAAGGGGCCTACTTACTATCTTGAAAAATAGCTGTTTCATACAAATTAGTCGAATAAGTATTGATATAAGTAAGAATGTCATTTATTGTAATCAAACAGCTGACTTTTGAATATGAGCTAGAGTTAGTCCCAAAGTAAAAGATTTTCATAATCATGAATATAAATCGCTTCACTATGGGAACCTAATAACTAATAACTAAAACTTCACGGTTTATACAGGGTGTACAAAAGAGTGTAGAAACTTATGGAGATTGTTTTCCTCGAGGAACATAAGTCAAATAAAAAAAATTAACTTCCTGAATTTTACGTATGTTTTTAGGGGAAAATTGTTTAGTTTTCATTTTTAATTAGCTAAGTATTTAAATTAAAGGCTATAAAAAGAAGTTTTAGTAGTTACTTATGTGTTTTTGGTAAGTATTAAACTAACATACTAAGTAAAAAACTATAAAATAAGTTTTGGTATATGTTTTGTCTTAAGGACAATCACAGTCACAAGATTATGTATTTATAACTTTTTGATTTTGCATTTTACAATGCTATTTTTATGTGATAAATATTTAACAAGAAAATATACTAGAAAAAAAAAAAAAAGTAACTAGTCTCATGTCGCCCTGACGGGATCCCGTCAGGGCGACATGAGACTAGTTGCTATTTTCTAGTATATTTTCTTGTTAAATATTTATCAAGATTATGTATATTCTTAAAAAATAGGGTAGCTTAACACATTTTTTTCCATTGTGTCATTCTTATAACATACTAAGTAAAAGACTATAAAATGGTATATGTTTTGTCTTAAGGACAATCACAGTCACAAGATTATGTATCTTCTTAAAAAATAGGGTAGCTTAACACATTTTTTTTTCCATTGTGTCATTCTTATAACATTCTAAGTAAAAGACTATAAAATGGTATATGTTTTGTCTTAAGGACAATCACAATCACAAGATATATTCTTAAAAAATAGGTTAGCTTAACAAAATGTTTTTTTTTCCATTCCGTCAGTCTTATAACATACTAATTTATAATAGTTTAATTACTTCTTTGTCTCATAAGAAAATCACAGTCACGAGATTACGTGTGTTTTTAAAACAACTTAACTCTATGTTTTTGAACCGATTTAGATAGCTAAACAATTTTATTACCTATTAACAAAGTGATTCTTCATCCTCCTCTTGTTCAATAGGTTCTGCATCATTTGCTATATTTTCAGAGCTTTCTTCGTTCGTTTCCATATCATTTTGTATTTCTTCTTGATTTCCGGCGTTTTGGTTTTCTTGATCTCCAGCTTTTTGATTTTCCTGATTTTCGGAATTTTGGTTTTCTTGTCGTGGTCCAGATTTTTTTGTCCTTATTCTCTTTGTAGAGGCTCTTTCGTTCTTATTTAGTTTTCTCTTGCCAGAGTTTTTTAACACAGACTTGAAAAAATATTCGTTATCAGTCAGGGTATAAGTGTTATCCCAGGACCTTACAAGTTCAAAGAAAAAATTAAGGATATTTTTGTATTTTTTCAAACCAAATTTGGTCTCCTCGCTCTTCCTGCTCCCCCCTGTCCAAGAGCATTTACACAAAAATTCCCGAGTTAGAAACATGTCTAGTATTTTATAAGCGCATGTTACCCCTTTGCCCTCTGATTTTGGACATACAAAAGAATATTGTGTTAAAAGTTTAATTTTATTTTTTTTGTCCAATAGAAATGACTCCATCTTCTCTAGGTCTGAAATAGAGTCAATAGGTTTTATGATGAAAGCTTCACTATCAAATCTAAGTTTGGATTCGGCCAATGAAACCACATCTGCATTTTTGTTCAGATCTTGCTTGGAAAATCCATCGTCTAATTGTACCGATAAGCTTGCCAATTTATGAAATATTTTTTTTTGATTACTTTCCAGTATGTTTATTTTTTGTTCCATATTATATTGATTTTGCAAGATTTTTTGTAGATACTGAATAGTCTGATTACCATCATTATTTTGCTGGGTTTGAATAGGAATTTGAGTTTCAAACTCATTGTGCAAGGTTACCATGCTGCCCGAATTTGTTTCTACATCTGGTTCATTCACGACGTATTGAACAATATATTCCGTTGCAGTTGAAGCGTCCAGATCGGAATGTAAGGGTTCAAGTATTTTGGTTGAAGCTGATGAAGTGGATGGTAGAGTTGGTTTCTTAAAAACCTGAAACCAACCATAAACAACATAAAATAAATATTATCAAAAACATCATGAAATGTTATCAAAACTGCAAAATATTTATAAGTTTATTACGGAATGTAAACATTTCAAACAAAATATTCATATTGAATAGGTATAAAGCGCGCCGGTGCCGAACCACGCGCCGTTTGTCAACGAGCCTGAGTCGCTGAACGATCGTCAAATATCAAATATGGCTCTGTGCCTTATTTATTAACTCATCACGAAACCTCTTAAACTGCTAGGCTAGACCCATAATTTAGTTTAAGATAATTGAATTTAGTTTACAGTTAGTAGACATTCGCGGAAAAAGTAAGGATTTTGCGATGAGCTGGCTGGCTAAAAGACTTCGCAAGTTTTAAGATAATCCTCAATAAAAACTACTTATTCTAACCGTGCAATGACGGGGAGGTTCGTCGACGTGAGTGAACCTATAAAATTTAAAGTATAAATGCTATAAATTGGGTGCGGATTTTGAAAATTTGAGTACGTCTGCTTACTTGCTGAGATATAGGTACTAACCAAAATAATGTAAAAAGAAAAATATACAAACCAACTGCTCTGCTAAAGCGTTATAGTTCACGTATTCTTTTTGACATTGCACTTTCCTGTTTTGTATTTCTCTGTCAGTGTCATCCGTATCGCTTCTTTCAAGCATAAGCCCTAATTCTGTCTCTGCTTCCAAAAAAGACGGTATTGAGTGTCTTTTTACTCGACACCTTGAGGCTGACCATCCAGTTGCAGGTAAGCAATTTTCATTCATGACCAATTTGCGCACATCTAAGCAGTTTTTTGGCCATTTCAAAATGCCATTTGTTTCCCATAAACTGGGTACAATGAAAAGTAAACTTTTCCCTTTCTCCACTGTCTCCACAATTTTGAACGGCATTTTTCCTAAAAAATAAATAAATATGTAAGTACTTATTATAAAAGTTTTTTTTTAAAACAAGCTTTTATTTTTGACTCTATGGCGTAACATTATTATGTAATTTACAAGTCTATACAAAAAAATCTATTTAGTTCAATCAAACATGAAGGTAGTTTCTATTTCAGACAGATCGATAACAGGTTATTAGTTGTGAGGCTAAAAACGCTATAAAATAAAAATTAAGTGAGCCTTGAATAGTTAGTAATTCAGAATACACTCGCCAGCCTGATATCAGGCTAGCGGCTCACTTATTTTTTTTATAGTGGTTATTCTACGATAGCCACATAATTGCATTTAATATAAGGCACATTCCCCACATTGCTCGCACATTCCTCTCATGCACATCTGCTCACAATTGAAGCTCATTTACCCGCTCACCTGACGTTCACAAATAAACGCTTGTAAAAAGTTTTAGGATACACTCTGAAATATTATTACTGCCAAATTCAATTAATTTACACGAGCTTTATAATAAAATATCTAATTGTTTTAGTTTTGTTGTACCTAGTATGTTTGTGCACAAGTATGATACCGCGAGCGAAAATCTAAAAACGGCACGCGGCGTGCGCTCTTGACCGCTACTAAACAAAACAAATTATTATACACACACATACCTACCCAGGGGCCGTAATTTTAGTACTGTCAACCTGGAAGCTTATTATTGTGAAAGTTGCGTAATTCAATCTCTAGGCTCTTTACTAAGATAGTTCATTAAGCAATTGGATAGATGGCGCCACATCGAGGTCCAGACCTTGAGATATATGATTAAAAACTACTTTTAGAATATCTCAAAATAAAATAAAAAAAATAAGAAAACAGTTCATAAAAAAATAAAGCAATTTAAAACCAAATTCTTTAAAAAAAATAAAAACGAAAACCTTTTTAGTATCGTTATGGTGCGAATCAATTTAATGATAAAATTCGACAGTTAAAATAATGACATATTAGCGTAATGGATACCACATCACTTAATACATGATACTACCACTACGAAGTACTGAGTTCAAACCTAGCTAAGTGCAGTTTGTTTTTATGTTTTTGTTTTGATTTATCCTTTTTTCATTAATATTTTGCTATATACAGAATAAATAAGTCACCCATAAGATTAATAAAATAAAATTTTCTTATACGAAAAATACGAACATAAAATTTCATACTTCAATCGACTGATGGCGCTAATGAGACACTTCCATAAAAATGATCGAAGATTGGTCTCTATTTCCTATAATAAAAGAGTACTCTGTGTTCCCTACCTCAGCCACTTGCAATTCAGCAATACATATCCATACCTTACGAATAAGGCAGAGTGAAACGTAAAATATTTTATTTTATGAAAAAAAGAGATACCGATAATACTGTAAGGACTTCGCTTTTGTTTACTTTAAAGAGTCAAATAAAACGATATGATTTCAATGTGTGTGTGCACTGAGAGATAGCATCGCAAATTCGTAAACAAAGATTTTAGGGTTTTGTAGAAGACGCTGTTTAATGTTTCATAGTGGATTCGTGTTATTATAATATTCATAAACCTAAACTTATAATTTCCCAGATGTAGAAGGGGCATTGTGAGAATTGATGAATAGGCTATTTGACAGGTTTTGAAAATCCATTTTATATTATGTGGTGTAGTTTAAGAAACCCAGTAAAAGTAATTTTAGCAAATATTACGACTGTGTATGTGACAAATGTCGTGTACGTATACAAAAATCGCGACGTTGCCATTCCATGCGGTTTTTAATTCTGGTACATATTTGCTGAAAAATATCAAATTAAAAATTCAATATTTAAATAGCGCGCCAAAACGCTACTTTGACAATTTGGCGCTGCAATGGGTTCGGTGACGTCACTTGCCTGTATTCTGCATACCATCTACATACGTAGTCAAATGAGGTTTACAAGCAGGTGACGTCATTATACGACTCGACGAATCAGGAGCGTTTTGTGTCACGTGACAAAACGTTTAAAAATGCATTTTTATTTACTGATTTTTAAATAAATTTATAATTATTTTCAACTTACGTTAATAAAAAACCATTTTTAAACTCATAATTTATACTGATAACAGTAATTGACACTTTAGTTTTCGCGATGTCAAATAGCCTATTGCATATGTTGGACTGCATCATTTAATTTATTTCTTTACAAATTCTAGGACGCAAATCTACAATAATTGCTTTGAAATTTCTAAAAAATAACTTTAATACTTTATTTTCGAAAACGTGATGTGATCTCTCAGTGCATTTTGGTTCTTCACATAATATTACGTATCCCTAAAAAGAGTTACAGGTTATGTTCGAAACACTTCTATGCAACATTAAGAGTAAAGTTATTCGTTTATACAGCCCATCAACCGCTAAAAGCTGAATACTAGTATCCATTACCTACATAGTACAGCTATTAATGCTATAAGACCATCAAAATAGAATTTAGGCTGCTTAGCAAATTGTCGCCATTTTATCAATTACAAATCGAAGATTACGAACATGAGTACATAAAAATTAGACTAATGTTTTTATGTTTATCAATATTTTCAGTTTGTCCAATAACCTACTATGCACCAATGAGGCTCTACGTCCATTAATTCAAACATTTTTAAATTCTAACCTATAAAAACCATATTTACTTACCTTATTTAATATCTCTTCCTTGGTTATTTTGCTGGCGCGTTTATTTTTTATCACAAAACATATATATGTCCACAATAAATTTATTTTTGCACGATAATGCACTGTATCCTGCGCCTATCGAATCTCCAAATCTTTAAACACAAAGCGTTTATAATAAATGTCACTTTGATCAATACTGATTATAAACGCCATCATTAAAATATATCTTCTGTTTCATTTTAATTCTTTTGTAACTCTGTTCAACAGACTTTTTACAACGTAAAACTTAACAAGTGAGTTACAATGTAGTAATTGGAGTGTATTGGTTTCCTCGTATACCATAGTACAGCCGCAAAACAGCTATTATACGGCCTATTTTATGCTTATACAGCTACTGTACAGCTAATATAACGCAAAACGCTGTATAATTTGTGCCCATTTCAGGGGCATAAGGGCTGTATAAGCGCTTATACAGCCTATATGCGGCCAAGAAATACAGCATTAAAAGTATAAACGAACTTTAATAGAGCTGTTATACAGCTTGTGATGCTGCTTGGGAAGCGCATAAGTACGCCCGGAAGTGATTGTAGTAGATCCGGACCGGATAACAGCTGATCGTTCAACGATGTCCCTCCGGTGCGGGCGGCGGCGTCGTGCACGATGCGTAGTTTGTCGGGCTTCATTTGATTTGTTACTCCAAAGTGCGGTAAATACCACGATTTGCCAACCTCCCGCTTTTCGGGCGCGGGTTCGGCGTAGCCTTTCTCGATCAATGCTTCCATCTGTTCACTATATTTCTTCTTTAGTTTTTCATCTTTTTCAAGCTTCTTTTCCACGGAGTGGAGGCGGCGCACGGCATTTTCATAATTTTCCGGCATGGTCACGGCGTCGCTCTTCCACAGTAGCGCCACTTCGTAATGGCCATCGGCGCGCTGTACGGTACTCTCTTCTAAGATTTTCAATGCGCGCTGCTCAGGGTCAGTGGACGGCTTCTTGGGTTCAATGCCCATGTTCTCGATCGCGAAGTGTTGTCTCAGCTGTTCATCCATGTTTTCGTCGATGGCCTTCAGGTGGTGTACATAGTTGACACGCTGGCCGATGGAACGTGTGTGCGCGCCGTGTAGCACCCAACCCAGTGGTGTCAATGACGCGATCGGCTGGTCGCGGTGCCCTTTTCGTACCTCTGCAGCCAACAGTAGGTGCCAGTTGTCTTGACCGATCAGGATTTTGGGCTCCGCGTGCGGGTACTTGATGTGGTCTTCGATCCCGCGCAGGTGTTGACAGCGTTCGATGTCCTTCGTACTGACTTGTTGTGGTGACAGGCGTAGGCGGTCGATGGTGCGTGCGTGTATTTTTTCCACGGCGTTGTTGCGGCGTAGTGTAACTGTAACTCGACGAGAGCGGGACGCATTCAAATTCTTCTCTGTAATCGCTTCTATATGGAGTGGGTCGATCGGTCCCCGCGCGCCGATGGCGTCAGCGAGGTTGCTGTCGATTAATGTCACTGTTGACCCGTCGTCCAGTAGCGCCCACGTATCAATCTCTCCCGCCGGTGCAGACACCCGTACAGGTACCATCTTCAGATACGACTTCGACTTCATATTTGTCCACGTTGTAGTGACTGTTTCGGCTTCTTTTTTCACATTTTCAGTTTTCTTTTCGCGATGTAGCATTCGGTTGTGTCGCGCCGGACACCCATTTATGTTGCAGCGGTTCATGTTGCAGCTGTGAGACTTGTTTCTAAAACGCAGGCAACGGAAACACAATTGATGTTGTTTCGCTAAGTCCCATCTTCTATCTATATCCGCTTCGTTGAATTTCTTGCATTCTCGAATATTGTGTTGTTTCTCTTCGCAGATAATACATTTTCTGTCTCGCTCTTCTTTCTTCCCCCTCTCTTCATAATATTTTCTCCCCCCGTACGACGGCGATCTTCTATCTCTGTCGTGCAGTGTTGTCTCGCTCTCTTCGGCGTCTTGAGTCGCAAATGTTCGCTGTTTTCTTTGTTGTTGATACGACGTCGGCGCTGGCTTATGTTCATTTTTCGCAATCTCGGGGTCGGCGTACTGGGCGCATCCTCCCACGTATTTAAGTAGAAACTTCTTAATTTGGACGAGCGGCGGATCTTCTTCTGTCATTTCTTGACACGTTTCATACCATCGGTAGCGTACTGAACCTGGCATTTTCTTTACTATCGTTCTGGCCACTTCGTCGTTGTACAGCGAGTGTTGTTTCTTCAATGATTGCAGCGCTTCGACGGCGTCCTTGACTCGTGACGTCATCGAAATAAGGTCCTTTGGGTCGTCGCCCGCTCTCGGTAGGTTTCGTAGTCGTTCGAGCTCGTGCGTTGCTATGGTTTCCGCTCTTCCGAAGTTCCACTCCAAGGTTTTCATGATGTCTTCCGGTGTGCTCTGGATGCTGCTCAGTAGGCTGTTGACGACGGTGCTGGCGCGGCCGTAGAGACATCTTCTTAGTCTTGATTTGTTGTCAAGTGGTGAGTGGTGCGCGGCGGTTTCTTCATAGGCGGTGTTGAACGCGAACCATTCTTGAAAGGCTCCCCCGAATTTAGGTAGCTCGGAGGACGCGCTGTGCATGTGCGGACGTAGAGAGCGCTCGGCTAGGGCGATGACGGCTTCCTTAATGTTCCCGATTTCTACATTGATCGGATTCGGCGATGAACACGGCGGACACGGCGGTGTTATCTCTTCTATCTTGCTCGTAACGGCGACTGGTTGTGTTCGTAGACACGTAGTTCCTCCAGTTACGACGGCAGGCTCGGCGGACGTCATCTTCTCAATGCTGTTCGTAACGGCGACTGGTTGTACTCGTGGACATGTAGTTCCTCCAGTTACGAAAGCAGGCACGGCGGCGGACTCGGCGGCGGACACGGCGGCGGACTCGGCGGGTCGGCGGCGGACACGGCGGGGGCGGCGGACTCGGCGGGGCAATGCGGCTTGTCGCTAATTGCCAATGGTGTGGACTCTTCTATCCACGATCGGACTCGTTCATTCACATCGGCGTCGGATTCGCTGATGTGTGACGTATTATCTTCTTTATCTTCTTCGGCAACACGGTTTGCTAAGCGTTTCTTCTTTACAATGCTTAGCGCGATCTTCATTTCTAATATTTCTTGCTCTAAAGCTAATTCTTCTTCGATTGCTTGAGCCTTCCTTAACTTCTTGCTTCGGTGGGACGGCGTGGCGGCGGCGGCGGCGTTCGATGCGGCGGCGGCGGCGGCGCTTCCAACGGCGACTTGCGGTATCGGAGATAGTGCGACGTCTGCGGTCGGCACTACGGTGGTTGTCGCTTCGCTGGTCCCCGTGGTGGACTCCATAGTGGTCCCGGACTCGGTGGTCCCCGATGACGGATTTGACGCGGTGGCGTCCTCACTCCCGGCCTCTTCACGGTGGCTCCTTCCTCCGCTGGTCGATCTTGTGACAGGCATGGCTTCTGCGTTTCTTCGATATTCGGCTCGCAATGGACCAAAATGTGCCGCACGCCCCGCTCGGATTTGGCAGTGGACTGTATCGTTGCGGAGGGCGAGACGTACGGTTTTTCAAACTGGGTGCTGGGTTGCGAAGTAAAACGCAGAGGAGCTTGTTGTACCAGGAACTAGGAGAGCTTGCTTGCTGTCTCTTTCAGAGTCTTGAGGCGAGAGTGGGACAAGTGATGATCCGTAGCCATTGAAACCCGACTCTCACTAAGCTACTTAAAGGCAATACCGTATAGAGAGCCGCGCGCAAGCTCACCAGTTTTCAACTTTATTTATCTCA
The DNA here is from genome assembly GCA_910589605.1 of Chrysoteuchia culmella. NCBI lineage: Eukaryota > Metazoa > Arthropoda > Insecta > Lepidoptera > Crambidae > Chrysoteuchia > Chrysoteuchia culmella. The sequence continues at coordinate 20,534,984 of OU342653.1, forward strand.
TTTTATCTATGCACATACGACGTTTCTTATCACTAACAATTCCTTATCAGTCACAATATTACATGTTACATATTAAAATATTCTAGAAAATTATTGCTATCAAGTTAAGTTACAGTTTCAATACTACGTTCAATACTATTTCTAATCTACCTATAAATCGTTTTGGGAAATGAGAAACACACGAAAAAATATACTTTATTTCTTAATATCTTATCAGCTATTTACTTAACTCTTATGTATCATACCTTATCGTGAAGGTCTAATTAGCCGCTATGTGCGTAACATCAATTTATCAACATGGGATAATTTATTTGTAAATACCTACTCTATAAATACCTACTGCATAAAACTTTCATACAAACTAGTACAACACGAACAAGCTTTACAATACACGAAAAACACTAACTGCAAATATTATCGACTAAATACATTCCAAACACAATGAAACTTATTATTATACTATAAAACACTAATAGACAACGAATTCAATAGATTTTACACTTATAACTAGTCACGAAATTTCACATCACAATACAACTTTATTACCACAATTATTAGTCACTGTCTATTGTTCACTTTATTGCACTCTTCTGCCGGCCGTCCCGAACATATTGATAAGGCGGAAGATGGAAGCGAGCCTCTCCGGGAAACCTCAGTCACTGAGGAACTGGCTATTTTATATCGAACTGCCGGAACACAACAATGTTGAAAACATTGTTGTTATGGCTTCAGACTTACACAAGATGGTGGTAGCTAGCCAGGCGGACTTACAACAAGTCCTACCACCAACCAAACCGAATACAATATGTACCCCCGCTGGGAATCGAACCCGGGACCCCTGGGTCTGATACCGGTGGTTGTATCACTAGACCACAGAGGCGGTTAAAAAAAATCGAAATCGTAAAGAGATGGTCTTAGCTGCTACAGTGTTTCGCGCAAAGGCCGAATTACTATTATATCGAGATCAAGCTTGACTCTTCGGCAAATCCCTCGTTAGTCGCATTGTCAGAGAAAAACTCTCAGATTTTGTTTTTCCGTTGTCCCCGGATATTAATATCTGATCATTGGATCGTATGTCAATAGCACATGCTGATTGATTAAATAATTATTAGGTATATTCTTGATTGTTAAAACATCTCAGGTAATATATCAGACTTTTTCCAACTTCTACGTATTATGTGTAAGGATAGATAATTAATAAGAAACAATGATATAGTACTTACCTAACTACCACAATTTTGAAAATTTTCTCAAAAAATCAGTTTCTAAACATGGCCCTGATCATAAACTTTTTTTTAAGAACGTAACGGATATTACGACATTGTCGTCGTAATATCCGTTACGTTCTTAAAAAAACTTTAGACCAATATTAAAGTAATGTCAATCATGACGGACCAGCAGGACTACCGCCATCTTTTAGAAACCGTCATGTCGTAAGAACGTTTTGTTTTCCTTTTGTTTCAATACTGTTTAAATTACAAGCTTGACTTTGTTTGACACAAGACGTCGTAGTAGGTTTGATTGATAAAAATCTTGTTTGAGTGAATGATTGAGCGAATACGCCACAAAACTTCCGTCAAAAGACAAACTTGTTTAAAGAGGTTCGCGGTACGATATGACATATACCAACATTGCGCCGATACAAACTGACATTAAACAATATTGCGTTAAGAGATTTTCGTTATATAATCAGAGTGCTGATTATATAACGAATACACGGTTCTTTCAGTTTCGTCGCTACTTCGGTTGTCATACAGTATGAAAATCTGACAGTAATGACAGCGACGAAATTGGTTGCTAGGTGATTTTTTTGTTAAATAATAAGTCTACAGACCTATATCGATATAGACGAAAAGAGAGCTTCAAACTGTATGAGAACCTAGCGTGTCGAAGTTTTATTACCTACGATGACGTCCAAGCGAGATTTAGTGATGTAAAAACGTTATTAACGAGCTCTTGCAAGAAAGCACGTTTCTGAGTGTCGCGTGTTTTCATGGCAATGGTCTCAAGCGGAGTGACTAAGGTCCGGTTGCTCGTAGCTCAGTTACGCTAACCTTAGGGTTAAAATAAAATTAACCGGCGGACAAATTTAAAAGCGTTGTTGAAGCAGCGGTAACTTTTTTTTTTTATGACCGACGGGGAGCCTTCTAGCCTTCATCATACCTGATGTTAAGTATTGATAAGGCTGAAGATGGAAGCGAGCCTCTCCCGGACTCCTCAATCACTGAGGAACTGGCTATCTTATCTCTAACTGCCGGAACACAACAATGCTGAAAACATAGTTGCTATGGCGTCAGACTTAGATAAGATGGTGGTACAAGTCCTACCACCAACCAAACCGAATACAATATGTACCCCCGCTGGGAATCGAACCCGGGACCCCTGGGTCTGATACCGGTGGTTGTACCACTAGACCACAGAGGTTAACGAGCAGTCAAATTACAGATTTATCGTCAGTCAAAATAACCGACAAGGTGGAACTGGTTTAAAATTTTGACATTAGTAGAATTTGTAGTTATCGCTTACCTACCGTTTTAAGGTAATTTATTTAAAATACACTTTTAACCCTTATTTAATTTCACCGCCGCGTAAAATATTGTTTGGCAACTGAATTCGAAGATTACCGACTCAGACTCCGGGCCAGCGCCAATAGCGTCCTAAACATGGTTGTGAGCAGGCTAGACTGCCGGTACATCAACCATTGCTGTATTTTGACGACCTGTTTGGCGCAGGGGTACTAACCCCACCTTCTGCGCCAGAGGTCCCGGGTTCGATCCCCGGACAAGACAAATATTTGTCTGCATGAACATGTCTATTTGCCTTGGTCTGGGTGTTTAATATGTATATTATGTATGTATTTACAAAAAAAAAGTATATAAGTATGTTTATCCGTTATCTAGTATCCATAACACAAGTTCTTCATGATACTTCACGTGGGCTAGATAATTGGTGTGATTGTATAGAAATATTTATTATTATTTATTTATTTATTTACTAGGAAAGCTTACATAGGATTAAAATCTAAAGGTTAATATAATTTATACCTATTTCTATTATAGAAAATTTATTACAAGCTCTCACAAATAGTTAAATGGTAGTATGGTCCATGTACATATAAATGTTTAGTGCTGTGGTGTTTCTGTTAATTGAAATTTGTCATACTAACATTAGGTCTATAAGTATCATTGTTACTAACCATCTGAGCCCAAAATGCTCGAAATAAATCATTCTATTATTATTATTATTACTGTCATATTTTTTTATACTTTATGACAGCCACACCACAGCGACGAAACTGGAAACTGAATAATTTTTAGTTAGATAATTAGCCCTCCGATTACGCAGTGGTACTAATCATGCCTTCTAAGCCGAGAGTCCTGGTTTCTATCCTCATCATTCGGAACAACCATTAATGTGATGAACTATGTAATATTTTTTTAAAATTTTTCCTCTTATATTAAATATGTTTCAAGATTGTAGATTTGTGTTTGGGAACGACATGTTCCTTTGTAAATGTTGTTGCTTCTGTTAAAGCTTATAAGTTTCTTGCGGCCGTTCTTCTTATCAGTTAAAAAATGTCCTGAATGGCTGGTAGGAAAAAAATATATTGGACGATTCGAAAGCACATATCTATAAATAAGTCTATTTGAATAAAAATCTTTGACTTTTTTTTTTTTTACTCGTACCTGCGCTGGGTTTGATATTCGTAACGTAAGTACTTAAAATAAGTAGCTGAAGTACCTAAGTACTTATTTTGGAGTAAGGTGTAGTTTTTTTTATCAACCATGGGTAATCTCTTAGCCTTCATCATACCTGGTGTTACGTATTGATAAGGTTGAAGACGGTAGTCACTGAGGAACTGTGGGCCTACCATGTAAGTGCCGTCGGCATCGCTGTCAACTTCACTTTGACAGCCGTCGGCGTCTTCGTACAACGCAACTTCAACGTTATCGTCCTAATAATAAGATTCCTTTTCCATAGTCAGTTAGTACTCGACTCTGTGTGCGACTGAGACAGCGCTATATCATCAGCGCTCGCGTGTGAAGAGTCGCGCCCATATTGACAAGTCGACGACACTTGGCTATCTTATCTCTAACTGCCGGAACAAAACAATGCTGAATACATTGTTGTTAGGCCGTCAGATTTAGACAAGATGGTGGTAGCTAGCCAGGCGGACTTACAACAAGCCCTAACACCAACCAAACCGAATACAATATGTACCCCCGCTGGGAATGGAACCTGGGCCTCTGGTTTTGATATCGGTGGTTGTTACCACAAGACCACAGAGGCGGTTTTAAAATGTTGTCTGATTAAATAATTATGAAAATAATGAGTCACTATTACGCTTACACTTACCATAGGTATATATTTTTTACATTACCTCTAATCCACAAAATATTAAGTAGATGTATTTCCACCACTATTAAAAAAAAAAACAAGTACACTGCCAAATCTCACATTTGACCTTTCCTTTGTCTAAAATAAAGGGCAAAAACAAATTATCTTTTGTTATCGTTCCAGGTTTGTGTTCATAATTTTTGCCAATTGACAGAAAACATTGTTGTAAAGTACGAAACAGACAAAATATTAACTTCATTTGAATTGCTAGTATCACTAATGAAATAACCTAAGCAATAGAGTCAATAAAATTGCGAATTTGGACCTTCCTGTACACATAATAATGGGTATTTTATATCGATAAAACGACGTGCGTATAGGCAATGTAATAAAATTTGCAAGTAAACGCGTCGATATCGAATAAAACAAACGCTGTAGGATGCGTGTGAGCCGAGCTAGGGCTGTCGACTTTAGAAAATACTTAAGAAAATAACACCCATGCACTAAAGTTAAGAATCGCCTAGCATTTAAATTATCTATTTTAAAAAATAATATGAACGACGGGGAGACACTTAGCCTTCAACATACCTGATGTTAAGTATTGATTAGGCTGAAGATGGAAGCGAGCCTCTTCCGGAATCCTCAATCACTGAGGAACTGGCAATCTTATCTCTAACTGCCGGAACACAACAATGCTGAAAACATTGTTGTTATGGCGTCAGATTAAGATAAGATATATAAGATAGCTAGCCAGGCGGACTTACAACAAGTCCTACCACCAACCAAACCGAATACAATATGTACCCCTGCTGGGAATCGAACCCGGGACCCCTGGGTCTGATACCGGTGGTTGTACCACTAGACCACAGAGGCGGTTATTAAGAATAGCTTAAGCTTTAGGCGCTCGATATTGGGCTCGTAAGTTAAGGATAACCTTAGTGGTTTTTAAGAACGTCATATGGGGCCGTACTGCGCAAGTGGCGTCAGCATCGAAATCGGCTTCATTTGACAGATGGATGTGACACATTGCTGCTTCTTTTTGAGACAAATGAAAACATGAAAACGACGACCTGTTTGGCGCAGGGGTACTAACCCCGTATTCTGCGCCAGAGGTCCCGGGTTCGATCCCCGGACAAGACAAATATTTGTGTGCATGAACATGTCTATTTGTCTTGGTCTGGGTGTTTAATGTATATTAAGTATGTATTTCCAAAAAAAATATATATAAGTATGTTTATCCGTTATCTAGTATCTATAACACAAGTTCTTCATGAAACATAACGTGGGCTAGATAATTGGTGTGATTGTATTCGAATATTTATTTATTTATTTACCAAAGACTGAGAGCAATATGTCACATCCATCTGTCAAATGAAGTCGATGTCGATGCCGACGACACTTGCGCGGCCCATGGTTAGTGCATAGCAATTTTATCATTAAGATTAAGAAAGATAATAGCGTTAGGCGATTCTTAAGTTTAGTGCAAATGGGTGTACAACTCTTTACTTTCTCAAAAGTTTAAAATGTGCTTTAGATGTTAATCTATTGGTTGTGTCAAATCTGCTGTCTAAAAACAAATTCAGGAGGCGCTAGCTATCACGGTAGCTTCAACGTTGAAACTATTACGACTTCGTTGGAAATTATGCAGAAAAAAACGAGTTATAAAAAGAAGGCTGGGGAAGAAAGGGTTTTGTCATAAATTTTTTGCGTGGAAAATCGCATTTTGCAGCCTAGCGTGGTAAAGTACTATTTCATTTAAAGCCTAAAAATATGTCCTAATGCGTTCCGAATAGCACTAATGACTTTATATGTTACGTTTTATTATTATTTTATAGTTTAAATACTCTTTCCAGCCTTGCATAAGAAATAACTATTACTACTAACAAGCAACTATTTTGTTGATACTTATGATAAATTTTAAATAGAAAAATATAGGAAAAAACAACTCGGCCACAAGTGAATTCTCAGATCTTACTAAGACTTATTACGAAGTCTCGGTGGTTAGAGCATTGGACCGGAATTCCAAAGGTCGTGGGTTTGACTCCTATCTGAGAATTCACTTGAGGCCGCGTTGTTTTTTCATGAACATGAATAAATGTTTTTTTATTTATCATAAGTATAAAAATAGCATTGAGAATTAATGAATAAATTGAAAAATATTTTGTTGATTTTAAGTGACAGTCCAGTGAAGAGACACATTTCTCGGTCACATTTTTTCTCTATCACTGTAGTTTTTTGCTAGAAAAGCTTCGGTTTGCCACGTCTACCTGATGTTTTGCATAATACAAAAGGTAGAACTAAATAAGACACTATTAAGACAGGACTTTTAGGACAGATAGTTAGGAGAACAGGCCATTACATTGACCCAAGTTCGCAGGACCCAAGTGATAGAGTAGAAGATTTTGCTTGATCAACTTTCTTTTTCTTTCAGTTGGCAACCCTATCAGGGATATCTGTTTATTCAAATACAATAGAATGTAAGCTTTCGGGCTCACCGTAAACATATGGGTTCGTGATGAAAATATTTCTCCGCCATTTAGAATTTCAAATGAATTACCGAATGTTAGCGGGGTTTTTTAGCTTTCAATAAATAACCGGATTATTTATCGACGGAATATCGATTTTGACCCTTATTCATGAAACGTCTATATTTCTTTCTTGAAATAAGTGCCTAAGTAGCTTTTACCAAGAAATACCGATACTTACTTAAATATTATGAACAGATAGCAACAAAAGTTTTTAAATGTGCTTTGGATTCCTAATGTTATTGCATTTGGTTGTATGAAAACAAATTCAGGAGCAGCTAGCTACCGCATCTACTATGCTGTGACGTTAGCTTCAACGTGAATCAAAACATCGTTGACAATGCTAATTTGAACAACGAAAATAATGCACCAAATAAATACATACTAAAGTGTGTTTGTTTGTCATTCCTTGACGATCTAAGCAACAAATCGACTGCGACTGCATAGCGATGTTCATAATTTTAATACTAGAAACAAGAATAAGCTTGCCGTTCCAAGATTTCGGCTTGAAATATGCAGTCGCTCGTTTTTGGGGAAAGGCATAGCTTTAAATAGTCACTGCCTGGCTCTCTTATAATCACCTACTTCTTAACCTTACTAAGACGTGCTTTGTCACATTTGCTCCTAGACTAAAATCCCAACCTGACAACACATTCAAAATATCTGCGCACGAAAATTCTTGCACTTCAGTAGGTATATCGAGTCCTAATTGTGATTGTTTCAAAATCCAACGTTTAAATCACGTGAAATATTTGGGTGTTGTAGTTGACAGTGTCATGTCCTGGCATGAGCATGTCCAATCAGTATCTTCTCGAATCAGAAAACTGATATTTGTTTTTCGGAAACTGCGAGGTAGTGCTGATGAGGGTACTTTGAAGACGGCTTATATTACCTTAGCTCAATCAATACTAAGTTATTGTATTTCTGTCTGGGGCTCCTCGACAGTGACCAATCTCATACCGCTGGAACGGGCCCAGCGTGCTGTGTTGTAAGTTATGGCTTTCAAACCTATCTGGTATCCTACCGCACAACTTTATGAGCTATGGCAGGTTCTTTCCGTGCGTAAGCTTTTCGTACTGTCCGTTCTTCTACGTAAACACAGATCTTGTAATTTTGATCCTGAGTTAGCCTTGAATACAAGATTGTCAAATAGAATCTTCAAAGTCGAAAAATGTTCTACCAAGCTTACCAGTCGGCACTATTTGTACCTTAGCTCAGTCCTATATAATAAAATTAACTATAAATTGCGTTTTTACAGCTTATCTTTTCGAGAGTGTAAGCAAGTTTTGTGCAAGTGGCTCCTTAGTTTAAAATATGAAGATGTCGAGTCTCTTGTTTAACAAAATGAATGACATTCAACACACATAACACGCATCACACACTCACGTTAACACACACACTCACCCACACAAACACACACACACAAACACACACTCACACGCACTCAAACACACACGCACACACACACGCGCACACACATTCCACACCCAAGCGTGCACCCGCGCGCGCGCGTACTTACTACACTTACATGTATAAGAAAGTTTTTGTTTTTTTCTTTTATATAATATAGTCTCTAGTTAGACCTTAGATTTCGGTTAATTTATTTGTATTTTTTGCAAATTTGTATAACTTCGAGGTGGGCGCTAATAACTGCGACACAGTCTTTGACTACTGTGGTTATTAACGATAATATTGTTTTTGTACCAGTCTTTAGATACAAATAAATTATTGTTTATTGTTTATTTTTTAATAAAGTTCCACAACAAGTGATTGAGCTGCCTTTGCATAAATTTTAAATATATTTAAAAAAAACGCTCTTAAGCAAAGGTTATGATTATTTACAAGGTAGATGATTATTTGAAAGACCAAAATGCATGGAAGTGATACTAACATAAAACATGACTATTGTAATTGTATAAAAGATAAATATACTAATAACTGAGATATGAAAATTTTCCTCTTATATTAAATAAGTTTCAAGATTGTAGATTTGTGTTTGGCAACGACATGTTCCTTTGTAAATGTTGTTGCTTCTGTTAAAGCTGATAAGTTTCTTGCGGCCGTTCTTCTTAACAGTTAAAAGATGTCCTGAATGGCTGGTAGGAAAAAAAATTGGACGATTCGAAAGCACTTATCTATAATTCTATTTGAATAAAAATCTTTGACTATTATTTCGACTGTATTTTTGGTATAGGAATGACATAGAGTTAGTCGAAAGGACGGAGAGTAACATAGGCTACTTTTTACTCCGATATTCCCACGGGAACGGGAACCAAGCATGTGGAACTCCGATATTCCCACGGGAACGGGAACCAAGCATGTGGAACTCCGATATTCCCACGGGAACGGGAACAAAGCATGTGGAACTCCGATATTACCACGGGAACGGGAACCAAGCATGTGGAACTCCGATATTCCCACGGGAACCAAGCATGTGAAACCGCGGGTAGTGGTACGAATAAATGGTCCTGGCGCCAAATGCATAAGATGAATACTTGGTATTTATATACGCAAAAAAACATAGTTTTTTTAATGAGCACAAATTGTCCACTAACTAAAATACTAGTATATTATTAAACAGACAAAGGAGCAGCTACGTTATAATTATATCACCTAAACCAATTTACCGCAGAAGTGGTCAGAAAAGGGTATCGGGTTGTCGTAACTTTGTTTTGAAAATTATACTGAAACGGGCGAGATTGTATCCAGGTTTTAATATCAACATTGATACCGGTTTATTTTCGTTTATAAAATAATTTGTTTTTGTTCAAAAAGTATTTAAATGACATAATAACTATGAAACTACCAATGATCTTTGAGTTCTCTTTTTCTAAGAATTTCCAGTATTACTTATAACTTTTTAATTTTGCATTTTTCAATGCTATTTTTATGTGATAATTTTAAATTGGTCAGTGCATTGGGCCGGATTCCCAAGGATGCGGGTTCGAGTCCCGTCAGGGCGACACGAGACAAGTAGCTTTTTTCTAGTATATTTACTTGTTTAAAAATTATCACATAAAAATAGCATTGTAAAATGCAAAATTAAAAAGTTATAATTGAATGGCTGTTTCATCTTAATCGATAGTTAAACATCTGTAAAGATGTTTCTTTCGAATGCGAGGATATTTCTCACATTGATGAGACTTTCACATTGATATACTAGAGAATTTCAACGTGTTCTCATAGATCTCTGTAGCGTAATTGTTCAGTGCAATGGGCCGGATTCCCAAGGATGCGGGTTTGAGTCCCTTCAGGGCGACATGAGACAAGTAGCTTTTTTCTAGTTATTTACTTGTTTAAAAATTATTCCTGCATTACGTTTGTTGCCTGATTCATACACATTGCAAGATTTGTGTTTGTATATCTGTAGTGTTATATCTATGTATAAAATGTGTTAATTTATCAAGTGCCAATTGAGCAGGGGCTGCTCAGGCCAACGATATAGAACACAATATATACATTTTTTTTGTTTTTTAATTATTTTAGAATTTATTTTAACTTTCGTATTTTAAGCATTAGATACCTATTGAATATTCAGCACAAGCAAAATCAAATGTAAAACAAATTTTGTATTAAGTAAGTAACCAATGAAATGGGTGATTTAGCTATTTGAGTCGGCGGTCGAAATTTAGAAAATTGAATAAAAAAAACATTATTTTTTGCCATAATTGTATTCTGTATCCTTAACCTGAGCAGCCCCTGCTCGATCGGCACTTGATAAATAACACCTTATACATGTATATATTCGCAAAACCTCATTCGTTGGTTCTGATGTCTGTAACACAATTAAATCAGGACGTTGTCAGATCAGTGTCAGGTTGTATCTTAAGCACATTTAAAGCTACTTTAAACAACTTTTACAGATTTAAGTGCTATATTTATTTTACCGTAAGCATATTTTTTGTATTATTTAGAAGCCTTTTACGAAGGTATACTTATAAGTAGCCAGTCATTCCGTGACCACGGCAGCTGAAAACCAGCAAAATAGTCTTAAATTTTATTGACTTACTTACGCCTTGCCACAGTCTTGTTTGCGTTTAAAATATCATTTGTAGCTTTAGAATGCCCGCTAAAATAAACTTCCTCAATATTCACTTAAGTCGAGACGAAAAGTCACTTAATGAAAGCCAGCCTCGTCTCAGCGTGGAAGTATTCATTCATACTCAAGTGAACTCAAGCTGGGACTAAACAGGAACTACCAGGATGAATGCAAAACATTACGCATTCACTTGACTCATTCATTCGGTCATCTAATATGAAAAACTACTGTTCCACTTGAGCTGAGCTCAGCTACGTTGCTGAGGATATGTCTGAATTACACCGATAGGATTGCAATTCTTTGAAAGCTTTGAAAATAAAGAAGTTGACCTGAATGTTACATTTAACCCAATGAGAGAGCGAATAAGGAGACAGTCTGCTTCTAAATTGAATTGAATTTAATATGAATAATAAAACCAACGGTTTGCACTCCAGGAGTGCCGGCAGAAGTGAAAACCGCTTAAACGAAACAGCAGGAGCAGGCATACATTTTCACCGCGCGGTAGAAAGAGAGAGGGATATTACTGTCTCTACTACACCGCGCCGGCGGCGCTCTACTCTCCCTCCGTCTTACGAATTTTCGATCAGGGTCACGTTTCCTGAAGCGACTTTAACATTTTTTACCCATCCCAAAAATTTAAAACACTGATGGGCACAACGCCGCTAAAAAAGTTTTTATTTCAAAAACCTTAATACAAAAACGATTGAAACTTTTGTCTGATAAAAACGTACAATAGTAGGCTTTAGGTCACGACCCATACGCGCGTATGCTTACGGATCCGGCTGGTGACGTTGTCAGTGAAACTGGCGTGCCTTTATGACGGCTAACCCTTGTCACAGTTAAAATTGTACGAAAGGTAAAGGAAATATCAATGGTGGTTGTGAGCGAAAGCCGAAACGACACACATACCAACGCCTTATATCCCTTGGGGTTTGGCAAGGTTTTAGAGTTTAAAATGTAAATTATTATGTTAAACATAAGTTCTATATTTGATCTTGTTTCCATCTTTTCAGTTGGCTTGTTTTTTGATGCAGGTGGGTTTTTTAGTTTTATTTAATTTACATGTTAGATGAGATAGCCAGTTCCTCAGTGGCTGAGGATTCCGGGTCTCGCTTCCATCTTTCAGCCTTATCAATACTTAACATCAGGTATGATGAAGGCTAAGACTCACCCCGTCATTCATAAAAAAATAGCACCTCACATCCGCTATGTTGGTTTTTTTAACATCTCTTACCTAAAACACTTGGGCTGTCAAGACAAATCTAACGATATCCTAATTATAAAAATCCGTTCCGCCGTTTGAGTGATAAGAGGTAATAAAGAATATTACTTAAAAACATACAAACATACAAGATACGCGCGAAAAACACAACCCTTCCTTTGCAGTTGGGTAAAAATTACAGCATAGCCACATCCCAAAGACGCCACATTCAACAGTTGGGTCGAACTTCATTTGACAGATGGATGTGACATATTGCTCTAAGTCTTTGGTAAGTTTTCATTTGTGTCAAAAAGAAGCAGCAATGTGTCACATTCATCTAGCGTGGTAGGAACCAATTAACATGGTAGGAACGAATGTTTAGAAAATAACACCCGCGCACAAAAGCAACACTGGTGATGTAGAGATTCATATTGTATCTACTCGCTATATGAATTAATTCAACATTGTATTCACTGTCAGTTGTTAGTCAATATAAAAAGTAAATGATGGACCATTTACTAACCTACAATGAAAATTGGAGTAAGGATTATTATGACACCACAGATTACGCGTTTACGTAATGTGAATGTGACGACATAAATTTTTAGTGAGACAGTATTTTCGTAGGCTTTTCATAAATTTTCGTGTTATAATCTAGGTGTGTATTTATCCGTTTCTCGTGTAGTGTCGTAGATCAAATTCCTCTGTAGCGAAGTCAGCGAATAAACAAATACTGCAAGATCAACAAAAAGTATAAATGTAAACAATTTGTCGTTTTCGTTTACGTCAAAACTCAACACCGAACGAAGGAAATGTATAGAAATTTACATCGCGGTACTCAAGTCAATTCCACTCAATCAATTTCGCTGGCAAGTTCTCAATCACAGAATCTTAGGTTGGTCGAACTGCTTTCCTTTTAGATGAATATACAGCAAAGGCCTCAATCATTTTGTTCTGCCCTAGCATGCATAAAACAGGTAGCCTAAATCTGCATTGCAAGCAGTTCCAGATTTCTTCCAGTTTATCTCTACAAACTTTCATCCCCCGTTCCAACTCCTTCAAGATAACATACTATATTAAAATAAAACGTACCAGTAAGAAGTAACTAGTTTTTTTTTATAAAATATCTACTAACACTGCTTCGTCGTCATCAGCCAATTAAATGTCCCCACTGCTGGGGCACTGGCCTTCCTTATGGATGGATAAGGAGAACGGGCCATGACCCACCACGCGGGGCCAATGCGGATTGGTGGGTTTTAACGGCTGCAAACGCAGCCTGGACCAGCGGCTTGACGTGCCTTCCGAAGCACGGAGGAGCTCGAGATAGTAAATTTTTGGTCACCCATCCCGTGACCGACCATTGCGAAAGTTGCTTAACCTCAACAATCGCAAGCCGAGCTTGCGAACCATTGCGCCACGGGCTCCTCACTGCTTAGTTTGACTATATTCTTATTTCTGTACATAGTTCGTAAGGATAATTATCAGACAGAGAGATACTTTATTGTTAGTATGGACTAGCCTGCGCGCGGTTTTACTCGCGTGGTCTCCGTTCCCCGTGCGAGTAACAAAAATCTTTTCTTAGTGGTCGCCTACATCGTTAAAGGCTCCTGGAAAAGTATCCAAAATTTCAGCGTTGTCTGTTACTCAGTCCGTGGCCGCGCTTGACAGACTGATCTTATTCGATCACGTTAGTTAAGCAAAGTTCGGCCCGGTCAGGTGTCGGATGGGGGACCGTAAAGTGGCATTATAACTGAGCGCTTCCGTGAGGGCACGTTAAACCGTCGGTCCCAGCTGTTGTCATTTGATTACAGTCGTTAAGCCAAGTCAGAGGCCTTATAGGCAGGTTGATAAACTCTGACACCAGAGGTGGCCACTAATCCTCACTCGATAAGAAGAAGAAGACGGTATTGTTTTATTAGATATTAGAGACTTTAGTATTTTAGTGGAAGCAAAATTTTCGTGGAAATATCATATTACTTATAACATTTCCTGCCATAATCTAGGCGACCCGTCCCTTCAGTTAGAAAAAATTTAAGTTTTTCTTTTGCAACATTTATTATTCAGGCGTCTTTTATGACATTTTCTCGAGTAGTACCCACGATAATACCGCTGTTTGTATCCCAGCGTTCATGAGATGCCCCATTCATCCTCAAGTGGCCTGGTTCTAGGCACGTCTTGCGAACGCTTTAACTCAAAGTTTCTAGCTTTTCCTCAGAGCTTTGACTGTAATTAGACTTTTATGTCGCTGGATGTTGTTCCTAGTTTGTAAGATTTAGATCTCGCGCATTTTTGCAATAACAAGCTTTAGAATTCTGGGAACAAACAAATCATAGACATCTGGAAAGTATAGTAGAAGATTGGTAGGACTCAAAGACTGTGCGTCGTTTTCTGGTATAGTATTTTCTTCGTTGCGCATCATAAATATTATTTATTATTGAAGTGAAAACTTCTTTAGCGGCGTTGAGCACTTTTTCTGTAATGGGTATAAAATCTTAAACTCGCGTCAGGACACGTGACCTGATCGAAAAAGCGTAGGACGGATGGAGAATGTTGAGGTGACAGGTTGACTATGGTCTCGGTTGCTTAGCGACAGACTGTTGATAATGTCTTTTACTTGTCTCTTGTTTTATTGTCAATATATATTTTTCGATTCTCTATAATAACTAATGTTTTCTTATATCTTATTACCTAACTTAACGTTCACTTTAATATGGTTTGTCATGTTTGTGTACGATAGCGCAATAAATGAATATTGTATTCTACCACATAAATGATAGTACTTTTATACTGATAAAGCAATTGGTGCAAAATTATTCCCTAACCATTCCAAAATATCAAACATGCTCAACGTTAATAATCAAGTTTTCACTTCTGCCGGCACTCCCGGAGTGCAACCCGTCTTTTTTATTATTATATTTTGCATACTTAGTCAAAGTCAAAGTCAATATCATTTATTCAGTCTAGGCTGTTACAAGCACTTATGAACGTCAAAGAAGCTACGCCATCAGTTCACAAACCCTACGGCGGGAGACCTTGTTCTTCTCGTTACAAGGTCTCCCGCCGTGGGGTTTGTTTGCATTTGGTCGGATTTGGATGAAATTTGGTACACAAATAGTAGATGGCCTGGTTATGAACATAGGATACTTTTTATCCCGATATTCCTTCAGGAACGGGATCCACGCGGGTGAAACCGCGAGCGACCGCTAGTATTCAATATGCACAACGATTTTTAACATTACACAATCTTGTATATCTCGTTTCATTATGAATATCCCTTTCTTTTTTCTTTTTATATATTTTTTTTAACCTTTTCTTAGTGTTTGTATTCTTTCGATATTTTTAATTTCAATTAGGTGCCTTCCGCTTCCGGTTATAAGTTAAATTAATTTTAAAGTTAATTATAGAAAGCTGTGAGTCTTTATGATCGGATTTAATACCTCGGGATTAGATCCCTTTATGGTTCAATTTTATGAAAGCTTTTATGGCTTATGTTTTCACTGTAGCATTTAATTACTATGAAAGATTAAACGACCGTCTGTGGTTTAAAATTTATACTATTTAATCTGTGGATAAGTTGCGATTCTCTCATACTGAAAATTTTATGATCAGGTGATTTTGTCCACCCAGTTTATAGGTTCAGGTGGATGTTTAATAGCCAACCTACATATTTTGAGAGATGGGTTAAATGCAAAACGACTTTTTCAAATTGCATCTGGTAGTGTAATGTAGTACCTTAAAAACCCAACTTTTCAGCTTTGCCATATTATTGTTCTCATAGTGATGCATGAGAACTTCAAACTTCTTCACTTCGTTATACCTTTTTAATTTTGCATTTTACAATGCTATTTTTATGTAATAAATATTAAACAAGAAATAAGAAAGAATTGGGCCGGACTCCCAAGGATGCGGGTTCGAATCCCGTCAGGGCGACATGAGACGAGTTGCTTTTTTCTAGTATATTTTCTTGTTTAATATTTATTACATAAAAATAGCATTGTAAAATGCAAAATTAAAAAGTTATAATTAGATGGCTGTTTCATCTTAATCGATAGTCAAACATATGCAAAGATGTTTCTTTCGAATGCGAGGATATTTCTCTCATTGATGAAGCGACGGTGGCCAACACCGTAGGACGGTGAATATACTAGAAAAATTCGACGTGTCCTCATAGGTCTCTGTAGCATAATTGGTTAGTGCATTGGGCCGGACTCCCAAGGATGCGGGTTGAAATCCCGTCAGGGCGACATGAGACTAGTTGCTTTTTTCTAGTATATTTTCTTGTTTAATATTTATTACATAAAAATAGCATTGTAAAATGCAAAATTAAAAAGTTATAATTAGATGGCTGTTTCATCTTAATCGATAGTCAAACATCTGCAAAGATGTTTCTTTCGAATGCGAGGATATTTCTCTCATTGATGAAGCGACGGTGGCCAACACCGTAGGACGGTGAATATACTAGAAAAATTCGACGTGTCCTCATAGGTCTCTGTAGCATAATTGGTTAGTGCATTGGGCCGGACTCCCAAGGATGCGGGCTCGAATCCCGTCAGGGCGACATGAGACTAGTTGCTTTTTTCTAGTATATTTTCTTGTTTTATATTTATTCTTCACTTCGTTTACGATTCCGTCTAGGTATTGTCAATCCATGATAGGACCATTAATAAGATCTAAATTAGCATTGCAAAGTTCGGGTACCTACCCGATGTCCATTAAAATCTTTAATAAGTTGCCAGAGTATCTGAAGGCCGAATAGAATATTGTGTGTTCATTCGCTCCTTGAAAAAGCTGCTTGTAGGAAAAGCTTACTATTAATGAATACTTTGAGGAGAAAAGTTTCTAAATGTCTGCCTCTCTCCTGTTCATTGCAGTGACTTTCGAGATGCATGCGATATCTACATTGGTGCTTGCATGTTTTGTTTAGTCACTAAGTCGCATATTAAAGTTGCAAATCGGTAACGCAATTTGTAAAATAAATAAATTAAAAAATCTCTCAATTGTAGGATATGTAGGTACCTACTTAAATTCTTATTTAGTTGGAGGTATGTAAAAAAAATGTGTTTGATCAGTCTCCTTAATTATTATTAATTAATTAATTAATTAATTATTGGAACACAAACAGGCGAAATCACGTGCGAAATCTAGTTCTTTTAAAAAATCTCTCAATTGTAGGATATGTAGGTACCTACTTAAATTTTTATTTAGTTGGAGGTATGTAAAAAAAATGTGTTTGATCAGTCTCCTTAATTATTATTAATTAATTATTGGAACACAAACAGGCGAAATCACGTGCGAAATCTAGTTCTTTAATATGCGCAACTCTTGAATGCAGTCATTTGGAACGGAAATGTAATCAAAATAGTACGAGTTCGTCGCCCAATTAGCCTCTTGGTCTTTTTAATTTGTCATTGCCACTAATGGACTGTCAGCTGAGGCAGCCATGATGGAGTAGGTACTGCAGGAGATCGGGAAAACGGTTTATGTAACGTTAATATGCAGTCAGAAGTGGGTTAATCTACGTGTTTTTTTTTTATTCAATGAGGAAGCGCTTGGCCTTCATCACACCAGATGTTAATCACAACTAGTACCCGCTCGATTTTTATCACACCCGATGTTAAGTAACGATAAGGCAGAAAGTATGGTTTCGCGCTTCTTCCGAAATACACAACCACTGGGGAACGGGCAATTTAAACTCTTTAGTTGCCGGAATACAACAATGCTGAAAGCACTGATGTTAGGTCGACAGACAGGAGAGCCAGCCATATCTACCACCACTTAGCAGCAAAATTTTGTACTATATTTGACCGATTAATTATTTAGTCAACGCTTGACGTCCAAATGGGAAAAGCAAATTAGATCGTGAAACCCACAGAATAAAATTAAAAGAAGAAAAGCAAATAAAATGCCTTTTAAATTCGTAATACTATTATTATATTTATTTTTTATGAGCCATGAGCTTTAGACCAGCTTTATACACAGAATAATAATAACCTTTAGTTATTATACGCACCTTTCAGATCTAATATTACATTTTACTTATCTATAATAATAATTTACTAATCTATAAGTAACTATTTACTAGCTTATAGTGTACAAAGAAAGCGTGTTCTTTGACGAATTTCTTGGCATTTTCCTCAAAAAGAAATGTACTGGATAGAATACTTAGTGATCTCCATTAACCACCGCTGTAATACGAAGGGATTATTACGGTAATAAAAGAGCAGATACCACTAAACTCTTTCTGCTCGTCGGTCGGTCAAATGTACCGTTCTCAAAGCGCAGTAGATCACACGAGCTATTAACATAGACGTATCAGAGGGATCCCTTCAAATTATGAATACAAAAAACCGAGTTATGCAAAAGGTCTGCAACGAAGCGAGCTAGAACTGAGAGAATTTTCACGCTCTTGATTGGTGGAATATACGGCGCATAGGCACTCCGCTCACTCGACCACTCAACCAATAACAAGCGACCAATTTGTCTAAGAACTAGCTCAGTACTCTAACACCCATATTCTAAGTCGTTCCTCCAAAACTTACTCGTCCTCGACTTAACGAAACCTCATTCAAAATCTCTTCGAAATACTCCTCGAAATTGGTATTCTTAGTCATAACTCCGTAAGGACTTGGAGGAGCCAAAGAGTACGTAGCCACTCCGTGTTAGGCCTAGCGCACGCTACCATTTTTACCCAGGACGAGGTTGAGTGGAGTGTAAAATGTTTTGGAGGAACGACTTAGAATATGGGGGTAAGCGAAGACGAGCGATAGCTGTTTTGTCTATTAAATGATTTTTTTTGTGGAATACTGTCACTGTTTTTTATACTAATAATTATAAAGAGGAAACATTTTATTGTTTGTTTGTTTGCATTGAATAGGCTCCGAAACTACCAAACGGATTTGGATGAAATTTGGTACACAGATAGTAGATAGCCTGGTTATAAACATAGGATTCTTGTTATCCCGATATTCCAACCACGCGGGTGAAACCGCGAGCGGCCGCTATTCCTTAATAAATCCAATACAAGAAAAAACGAGTTGCTTAGAAAAAAAACTTTCTTTTTCACAAAGATTACATTTCATTGTTATCCATCGCTTAACCGATTATAAATAAAAAATGGCTTAACCATGATAGTCACCTAGCATTAAGTTAGTGATATATCTGTAGGTGCCATGGTATTGCAGTTAGAATTTTAAAGGTGCATCAAAGCAATTGAGCGCGATCTTTCGCAGGTGCATTGCCAATATTCTGGCACAGGCGAGCTGTAATTGCCGATATATTCACTGCATTGCCTGGTTTAATGGACTGGTTTTTATTCTTCAACCTTTAACCTACTTTAATACCTTTTTAAGCGTTATTTTTATTGTAATATACTCACTTTGATTTTATTAATCTACCATAGGAAAACGCTTATCCTTCGTCATGATGGCACCTTATCTTTTCAATTTTTAACAACTATCTTAGTACTTTTTAGACGATCCTTTTATTATATTACTGTTGTAAGTAACATTTTGTCTTATTATTATTATTGTTATGTTATACACCCACTGCTGGGTATAGGCCTCCCCCATCCCTTATGTATGTATTTACAAAAAAAAACTATATAAATATGTTTATCCGTTATCTAGTATCCATAACACAACACAACTTTTTGGTCCTTTTTTGAGGCACTGGGGCCCGATTCTCGCGCCTTCGACATCTTGAATTCGACATTTTTGGAGTCAAAAATCTGTATTAAAGGCTCACTAAAAGCAATTTTCGACATTATAGGATTATCAAAGATAATTGAAATTAAAGGATTTTGACAGTTGTAGAGATTTTACTTAAATTTTTAATAAAGAAATTAAGAATATAAAAATGTCGAATTCGACATATTTCAGCGCTAGAATAGCCCCCCTGGCAGTCACTACATATGCCAGTGCCACAAAACGTACGATCTTTTTAAAATATTTTTAAAATCTAGTCTCACCTACATAGTTCTTAAGTTATTACTAACACTATAATTTAATTAAAAAAAAAAAAAAAAAAAAAAATTAGTAATAATTTTAATAATATTAAATGTATGGATTAATTTATCTGAAATAAATGTTTAATAATAATATGCAATTATTAATATTATTTAAAAAAATACAAATAAAAAAGAGGTACCATTTTATAAAATACTTCCTCAGTAATATCATCAATACTAGATTTTGAACAAAACATATCACAAAATTCAAAACCTATTTTCATGAAAAATCAAAATTATCCCCTTTTGATTCAATACGACTCACTTGTTCTTTTAACTCGCACTCGTTACGAGACGGTCTAAATTGGCAATACCGAACGGGAATCTCGTTCGTTCTCTTATTGCCTTGATCAGGGTAACCTTTCATTTCCTTTCACAGAAACGCGCTGAAAATGCATCGAGGTTGTTTTATATTTAAGGATTTCAATTTCTGTTGACATCTAAAATTAATTCATTACCCTTATAACCGTGCTAAGACAACACAGTTTAATAAATTGAATAATTTTCTGAAAATATTTTTTTGACCACCTCTGTGTTTCAACCACCGGTATCAGACCCAGGGGTCCCGGGTTCGATTGCCAGCGGGGGTACATTTTGTATTCGGTTTGGTTGGCGGTAGGACTTGTTGTTAGTCCGCTTGGCTAGCTACCACTATCTTACCTAAGTCTGACGCCATAACAACAATGTTAGCCTTATCAATACTTAACATCAGGTATAATGAAGGCTTAACCTTCATTATCTCGTACGTCATAAAAGAAAAAAGTTTTATTTTGACTTCAAACTCAATAATTATCGAACATAGTCCTATGAGTTTTTATACCATTCTATTAAAAATACTATTACGAATGTTAGATGTTTGGGAAATACAGTTAAAATGTCTGATGTAAAAACAAAGAAATTATTCCTATGCAAATACATAGGAATAAAAGGTTAGGTTTAGTACCTTACGCTTTTTAGAGTAAATCAATATATATACATAATGAAACCTTTCAAACCATATTTGAGATATTTCTGGCGACGCTGGGTATTTTTTTAGCCATCTCCAAGTGGGTAATTATATCTTTTGTAATATAATGTTTGACTGAACTGGAATTTTAACTATGACCGGTTACCCAATATAGATATATACGGTTATCAATTTCCCCGTTATACATACTATTAAAGATATACCTAAATTCTCTACTACTCCAACATAACTTTTTCAGTAATAATACTAGTATGGATTTAATAAATTATTATAAATATTGACTTCTAAGTTGGTATAAAATCTAGATAAGACATTTATGCCTATATTTCCTTTTATATAATATGTTTACAGGCCTTTGGATCACGCATATTGAAATATTCGTCTCGCAACATTGAACTTCTGAATCCGATATTACCACGGTATTTGTAATACATGATTTCAGGGCTGACAACTATGAAATAAACACAATAAAAACTGTTTGAATCAGGCGTTTCTTGGCGGAAATCCATTCTTAGTAGAAAAAGAAAAATATCTAGGTCTTAGTTATTATGAATTTATCTGCTGGAATGCGTACCTACTTATTAAGTGCTTATCAATAACTTTTAAAACTGTCTCTGTTAGTGAAGACCTGTAATTGCCTCTCAATTGTTATGTTAATATCTACTGTAATATATTAAGCTGTTGGTATTCCGAAATAAAAAAATAAAAATGAAAAAAGGAATAAAAAAACTGCGTTAAAAAAAACCGACTTCAAAAAGTAAAAAGCAAAAAATAAGCCTTTTGGAGTCGCTGCCAGCCAAGGCAAGAAAAATAAAAGAATAGGAGCTTAAAGTAGTATGTCTTGGCTGCCACCGACTCCAAAAGGCTTATTTTTAGCTTTTTACTTTTTGAAGTCGTTTTTTTAACGCAGTATTTTTTTTACTTTTTAGTGTTTATAATAGGCTGTTTTGTAAACTACAGCAGGGTTTTTCTAGATTAGATAAGGTTTCATGTACATTATAAACAAAATTATCGTAAATACTACATCGTCCAAGTCAACAATGAAATGAAATATATATAAAAATGCTCATAACATAAAAAGTACTGGGTCAAACGAAACTAAATTTTTATGGGACCAATTGGCAACTATTCTGCATCGAAAAAAAAAAGAATCATGAAAATCGGTTCAGAAATCTCGTCGTAATCGGTGTACAAACATAAAAAAAATATATATACCAACCGAATTGAGAACCTCCTCCTTTTTTGAAGTCGGTTAAAAATAAAATAAAATGTCGCAAAGAAGAAACGCATGCAAATAAATGCAAATGGAAAACAGTGACACACCTTGTACCTTCGCCGACTACTCTGTTTGTCGTCGTGTTTCGCCCACACACGGAGCATCCTCAGGAGTTGTTACACCTGCAGGCCTACCATCGTCTATTAAAAACCATATCATCATGTCATAAGGACGTTTTGTTTGCGTTTTGTTTATATTGAAGTTGTGACATTTTGACACATTCACACATCACAGCCGATGATTGAGCGAAAATGTATTCGTTCAATCATCGCTTCCAAAGTGCAAAGTTTTGCATTTGCATTTATTTGCGGGCTGTGCATCTCGCGAGATTTGTGCGATAAGTAAAAAAAAAGCATTTTTTCATAGTAGCGAATTTTCACATCGCGTTTGGTTTTTTTTTTGCGTAATTAAGCTGCACATTTTTTGTTTAATACTACAATAAAAACTAACCATTTATAACTTTCTCATGAAACTTAATTAGCCTCTTTATTACAGAAACTGCCTTTAATTATGAAACTTTATATATTTTTAACTTAACTTCAGTTGCATAGTTAGGTACTAGCAATAACTTTCCTCCGTGAAGCAAAATGATAACTAGTAGTACCTAAGAGTCACTGATGATGTCATCTCAGCCACATGACACCCACTGCTGGGTATAGGCCTCCCCCAAGGATCTCCACGACGATCGGTCCTGCAATGCTCGCATCCAGTGGCTTCCCGCGAGCTTCACAAGATCCTCGGTCCGCCTTGTCGGGGGCCTACCCACGGAGCGTTCGTCCGGTGCGCGGTCGCCATTCCAGAACCTTTGCGCCCATACGGCTATCATCGGTTCTTCACGCTATGTGTTCCGCCCACTGCCACTTCAGTGAGCATTCCATCGAGCGATGTCGGTTACTTCACTGATGATGATGAGAAAGAAATATAAATAATAAAATAGTCATTCCCATTTTAAGATAAATATAAGCATTATGAAAACGATAATTTTAGGATGTCTAATATTGTCAAAATTTACAAGTATGAGTAGATTTTTTTAGGAATTTAAAGATTTTTGTATGACTGGCAGCCCTACGTGGGATGCCTCCAATTTTTAACGGGTCTCGGTTTGACCTTTCTGAGGTGGGCATGAATTGAATAGCCTCCATACATACATTCATACATAGGTATGTACCTTGTTTGATTTATTCCAAGAAGGTACAACTATTTTGTTTTGTGGTATGCAGGTTTTAGAATATTGTGGAATTACGTAATTTTAATTAACTATTCAAATAAAAAAATGATTGTTTTTTAATCGTTTGTTTTTCTGATCGTATCGATCTTAGGCAGTAAGATCTAAAAATATTTTCGCATGTGATAGCTTATTATGTGATAGCCTTTATTTTTATGGTCAATGGCTGAAATCCAGCGTTTTGCTCTAATTTAGGGCAAATATACCGCTGAACTTTTGCCTTTTTGCGTCGCTGAGATGCACATGCTAGTTTTGTTTGCAAGTATGTTTTATTGTAGTATTGTCTAAATTAATTTCTAGTCTAAATTTTTTTTAAATATTTATTTTTAGATTTTCTTTCTTTTTCATGATGTAATTGTTTATGGTAAATTTTAAATAGAAAAATATTGGAAAAAATTAACTCGGCCACAAGTGAATTCTCAGACGGGAATTGAACCCGCGACCTTTGGAAATCCGGTCCAATGCTCTTCTTTCCAACTTCGGACTGCAAATGCAGCTGGTAACAACAGCTTAACGTGCTTTCCGAAGCACGGAGGAGCTCGAGATAGTAAATTTTTGGTCACCCATCCCGTGACCGACCATTGCGAAAGTTGCTTAGCCTCCACAATCGCAGGCCGAGCGCGCGAACCACTGCGCCACGGACACTATAAGATGACACAATATAAGACACAATGTTACAATATAAGATGAGAGACTGTCTGTCTGTACCTTACTCGTAAAATACCTACTAAATACTGACATCAATCTTCAATCACTAACGTCAAAATTATGTTAACAAACTCTAATTATATCGTAGAAAGGATGCATTAGCAAAACGTATGGAGGGATTGATATTATGTAAATCCCATTCCAATTTGATTGCTACAACTTTATCCATTTCCATATTAACTTTTGAATAACAAATTGCGAATGAGCCACGGTTCCTGGAAAAGCGAGTGTGGGATTAATCCCTTGGGACTTGGGATGTGAAGTTTGCGGTATTGTGTGAATGTATTTTTATTTTAGAACGTTGCAATTACGCAGAAAGCTTCACTCGTTTTAAAAAATCATTTCCAATATTGTAATGCCACTTAATCTAAATATTATTCAAAAGAATTAAATTTTATCGATACATCAGTCAATAAAAATTTTTTTTTATGACTTTAGATTTTTTGCATATTTCAATGCTATTTTTATACTTATGATAAATTTTAAATAGAAAAATATTTTAGTAGGAAACGAAAAATGTGTAGCTTTATTCCGCAAGAAAACTTACATGCAAGATGCACCGCCCGCTTCGGTATGGGTCCTTTATATATTATCTATATTATGATATATTACCTACTTGTTTGTATTCGCTAGTTTTCCAGCCACGACTTTACGTGATGCCGTACCACCATGGTTAGCAAACACGTAACGAACCAGTTTTCATGTTAATACCGATTAAAGAGAATCCATTTTGAAAAACTCAAAACAAAAGTTAATATGAAAGTGTAATGTAAGCCAAGCCTTCCTTTCGCAAACAGTCGCTGTAATCGGATTGAAGTACATATCACCATCAACGTTATAATGATCATTATAGCGTTATAAAATTATAATACTATAGCCAGCTACGAGTACATCAAAGCTGAATTACATTAAAAAAAAATTAAATAACAGTTTGACCAAAATATACCCCTTTAACGTTATTACCGCAAATATTATCTTTTATTTTAAGTAATTTCATTTTGCCTAGGGTGGGTAGTACTGAGTGTCAGTGGCATATATAACAAATTAGCCAGCAGAACAAACTTTCACGCTGATTGTGTGACCCCAGCTCTACGGTGTAAATTGAAAGGAAATGAAACGGCGCTGGTAGGCAAATAATATTTTTGATATAACAATTATTCGTAAATTATTATATTGGCAATTAGATTTCAGAAATTTTTGCAAATACGTTTTTAGAATAAATGTATTGATGAACATTTTATAATTTTGTGTCAGTCATTACGATTGCATTTTGGTATAAAAACACAGTTAGCTGAAAGTTTGAGTTCATTATTGTATATTAATCTAACTCTTGATTACGTTTGCCTTTTTATGAGTTTTAATATGACTTCGGGCAAATAGGTACCCAATTAGGCTCATTAAAAGAAATAGAAGGTATAGAGACAAAACTACATAAAAATCTCTTAGCGAAAACAACCCATACATTTTATAACAAGTACGTCTCCAATTTATTTGTGCAAATTGGTGTTTGGTTTCTCAATTCATGAATTATAGGTATAGTTCCTGTCTTCTTTTAAGCTCAATAAATATCAATAAAAAAAACGATATGATCAAGTATAATTACAGTTTCCCGCTATCCGTAAGGCCACGGCCTTCGCACCCAAATCAAAGGACACCAGTGAGGATTGAATCCGAGTGAATTCGGAACACTCTGTACGGTCTGCAAATTAGGTAATGCCACTGAATATTTTGTGAACTATTCGTTACAATGTATAATGTGTCGAATAGATTAAACGCCAATTACCGCCCGCGGTTTCACTCGTGTGGTTCCAGTTCCCGTGGGAATATCGGGATTAAAGTAGGCTTTGTTACTTTCTGTCCTTCAAATAACAAAAAAGAATAAACAAACACACTTTCGTATATATAATATTAGTTAGGAGGAGCGTAAACGGAGCCACATTTTCTGTAAAAAAAATACATTACGTGCGCGATACGAAGACGCAGGTTGTTCGTGCTAGAGGTAGGTACAGTATGAAAAATCTATTCTATGAAACTTAATCACTCACAATTACTGCCCTCGATTTTGTCCGCATGACAAACAAAAAAGAACTTATTTATAAAATGTATTATTTTTCAGTGGGAGAAATGAAATATCCTCGCATTCGAAAGAAACATCTTTACAAATGTTTGGCTATCGATTAAGATGAAACAGCCATCTAATTATAACTAATTATAACTTTTTAATTTTGCATTTTACAATGCTATTTTTATGTAATAAATATTAAACAAGAAAATATACTAGAAAAAAGCAACTAGTCTCATGTCGCCCTGACGGGATTCGAACTCGCATCCTTGGGAATCCGGCGCAATGCACTAACCAAGATTGTTATTGAGATGTAAATTAAAATTTGGTTTGCATTGGGCCGGATCCGCAAGAGAACTAAACTTACTGACATCGCTCGAAGGATTGCTCAGCTGAAGTGGCAGTGGGCGGGGCACATAGCGAGAAGAACCGGTGGCCGTTGGGGCGGAAAGGTTCTGGAATGGCGACCGCGCACAGGACGACGCTCCGTGGGTAGGCCCCCCACAAGGTTAACCGACGATCTGGCCCCCTACTCATGACGCGATCACAATGAGATCGAGATTTAATTAATGTCAAACGTCAGTAATTATGCCTAAAAATAAACTAATACTTAATACTTCAAATTAGTAAATAAAGTAACTTTGTACTCTATTAACCGATTTTAGCGGCATTTAAAATCGAATCAACGTCGAAAATCAGTAATAATTATTGACATTCAATCTCGATCTCAACGCGATCCCGTCAAGAGTAACCCCCCTGGAGGTCGCGGGAAGCCGCTGGATGCGGGCAGCGCAGGACCGATCGTCGTGGAGATCTTTGGGGGAGGCCTATGCCCAGCAGTGGGTGTCATGTGGCTGAGCCGACGGGCCGGATTCCCAAGGATGCGGGTTCGAATGCCGTCAGGGCGACATGAGACTAGTTGCTTTTTTCCATGTATTATTTTTGTTCAAAATAATAATTGTAAGTATCTAGGTCTGTTTCGAGCTCATGCTCGTGCTCATGTGGCGACTGTTGTAGTAACATTTAAAAATATACTGCCAATCGAAGTATTATTGTACTAACGTAAACTGCCTACTAAACATGAAATTGTAAAAAAAATCTCACGTACAGATTTGGCTTCGCTACTATTATATTTTACTTGTATCGTAAGATGTACTGCACACTGCATGCAGGCGAAAGTGCATGCGGGCACAGTGATGTAGTGGAATAGTTGAAACAGTCACGGGCGACAAATTAGGTTAGCTCACCACTTTGAGCTGAATCCCGCTTGAAGCTCAGTGGAGTTAGCACGAATAACTTTCGAGTAAGTATCGAGAAAGTAAAGTAAAAAAATGTGTGACATATTGAGCAGAGTTCCTACCGGACGTTAACGGAACTACATTTTCCTATACATGTTTTGACATTACGTGCTCGATACTTACTCGATACTATTTCGATAGTTATTCATGCTTGCCCTACAGCTTCTGTTTTTGATACGTTGATGAAAATGTAAAATTAAATTGTATTTTTAGATGTCTGTTTTATTGAAAGGGACGTTAATAGAATTGTTATTTTTTTAGAGTGAAAACTCGTTGTGCTCATCAGAGTTTTAAATTTTTGGGATGGGTAAAAAATGTTAAAGTCGCGTCAGCACACGTGATCCTGATCGAAAATCGGGACCATTTACCGTTGACCTATTTCAAATTACATAAAGTCTCACACTTGAAAGATCTACGTATGTTAGTTAATAATAACCATTATATAAAGATCTCTCATTACTACCAAGTTTCATATTGATTCGAGGTCAGTTTTAATGGATCGACTTGCCAAATCAAGTTGGTCTCCGTTTTCATCAACTTTTAAAGAAGTTTAGGTCGAGATATAGTGGATTTTGATCCTTATTTTCGTTTAAGCGGTTTTCACTTCTGCCGGCACTCCCAGAGTGCAACCCGTTGTTTTTTCAATTAATAAACGTAAAGAACAGCGGGCCTTCCATCATCTATTAGAAACCATCATGTCATAAGAACGTTTTGTTTTTATTGAAGTTGTCACATTTTGACACACTTTGCACTTTGGAGGCGATGATTGAGCGAAGACGTCACAAAACTTCCGTCAAAAAACAAGCTTACTTTAAGTCTCATAGTACGAAATAGCATGGTAAGATTGAAACTATACTGCGCTTAGAGATGGCGGTAGGCCCCATATGACCAACCACGCGGGCTCGATACGGACTAGAGAATGTGAAACACCAACTCCTTAACGTGCCTTACGAAGCGAGGAGGAGCACAACTCGAGATAATTCATTTTTGGACACTTCCCGCGACTGCCCGGGAGACGGCCGAACACTAGCTATCTACCGAACCATGATAGGTCCACGAGGATCTACTACTAGGTCTTGAAATAACTGACCAATACCTTACACCCAACCAATGTCTAATAAGGCGTCGTTGAGATGTGACCATGTAATTTTAATACATTTTCACTTTGTAAAAATCCACTCACTGGCACTGCCCGCCCCGTTATTTGCATACAAATATGCTAACTTTGCGATTCGGTACATAAAAATGTCAACATATTTTTGTAAAGATCTGTATGCCAATGTTTAGGTTAAGCATTCGACTGTCCAATGAGAACTTTAAAGAGTTTTAAATATCTCTTCCCGTTTCCAAACCTTCGTTTTAGAAAAGCATTACTTTATGGTCCAATCACATTGTATGGAATCTGATGAAGCATTCACTGAAATACAACTTTTACGGCTTTAAGTGCATTATATAGTGCACTTAGAACACGCTAATCAACTTATCCCAAGGTGCTATGTAAGTATTTTTTATAGTTTAGCTTAGCTGCTAGGGTTTCACATCAGATGTACCAGACCTTCGATATTTGTACGTCAATAGAAAATGCTCATTACGCTCAACAATATTTCCTCAGTTGCTTTTTTCATATCTCTCAAAGTTTGATTGGACTGCTATGGTTCCACATCAGGTATTCTTTAACTTTTTCTTTTATAAGAACCTTCTCCTGACAATAGTAAGCATATCAAATGAAGAATTAGCGAAATCGGTTTAGCTGCTCTTGAGATTTGCGCTTAGCAACAAATTCAGCGATTCATTTTTATATTATATAAGATGAGTGCGAGAATAAATATGTGCTTATGAAGCATTCATTGATCTGCCTCTATAGTCAAATGCAGTGTATTCGGTACTCATTCAAAATGCCATTTGGATAGTCGAACGCTAAACCTAAACATTATCATACCGACGGTGGAAAACAGAAAGGTCGTATCTCGAAAAAGGTCGTAACTCAACTAAGCATAAGGTAATAATCAGCTTTTTTTTCTGCGTCGATTGGTCTGGGTCTCATTGCTCTAGGACGACATAAAATCTGAAAATTGGGGAGTGTTTTTAAAAAGTCTGCAATTTTTTTTGGCGTAACTGCCCATAAAACAGCAAATTTGAACTTTTTAGAGATACGCAAAGTATAAGTTTGTGTCTAAAAAATAAAGACAGTTACGCGGTCACTGTTTCTATCCACGATATCAGATACGACCTTTTTGCGGTATGCGTTTTTAAAACTTCTCTATTTACGATAAGATACGACCTTCTTAAAGTTAGTATTCTTCAAAGGACAACGAATAATCTCTAAGATACTACAATTTCGTGGGTGGCTTATATCAATCCAAACGCTGTTATGACAATATTACTGGAATAAATTAGGTAGTTACAACGAATCGTCGGGCACGTCAATTCGGGAATATTCCGATTTGTCTCGGTCACGCCCCAATAAGCTACCATAGTTGCTGCGCGGGCGCTGTGGTGAAAGGTTGTCTGTGTTATTCAAGTAAAATCGTCTTTTGAAAACGTTACTGTTTTATTCTAATAATCTAAACTAAGGTATGAAAATTTTTAATAATCAATTATATAGTATTATTTCATAATACAGTAATTTCATCAGCAAAATAAAATCCGTTTCCCTATAAAGTGAAAACCATGGAAGGAAACCATTTTATGGGTTTTGAGGCTATCACAAATGGCACATTAAAAAAAAACTCAGAAACTTATGATTTCGACAATAAAATTGGCAACTTTAAAAAAAAATTACTGAACAAAATGTTTATAAAACTCTTTAAGTCATCCAAGGCTAAATATACAGAGGTGACTTTACTTGCACTGGAAAAATGTATGTCGCCAAAATATCACCTGTACCCAAATAAATTGCAAATATCAGCTCAAAAATATACCGATCTAAAAAAACTTACAAAATCTGTCATACCGGCAGCATACGCCGATGAATATTTATTGAATATCTAAAATTTAACAGTAAGGTTGTAGATAACCTCCCTGATAATGATGAAGAAGATGTTGTGTGATGATGTGCTTAATTTTCTATTCATTTAATTTTGATTAAATTTCTGATCTTATTTAATTTTAATACTTATTATAATTTTAACACTAAATTTTAATTGGTACAACCATTTTAGGGTATGAATGTGTCCCTTTCTGATCTTTTTTCTCTTTGAAATGTCTCTCTTTATCTCTTTGAAACTTCCGATCTCATTTATTTTTAATACTTCTTATAATTTTAACACTTAATTTTAATTGGTACAATGATTGGGTATGAATCTGACCCTTAATACGAAATTTAATGTGATTATACGAAAGTTAATCTGTTTATAACTTTTAATTTAATGATTATGTGCAATAATTATAATAGTACAAATTAAATGTACAAAAAAGAAAAAAAAAGACTTTTCGTTTTTGTGTGTTTAGAATATCTTTTGTGTTTTTTATCAATAAATATACGTTTGAAGGTTCGAGGAGCCCGTGGCGCAGTGGTTCGCGCGCTTGGCCTGCGATTGTTGAGGTTAAGCAACATTCGCATAGTCGGTCACGGGATGGGCGACCAAAAATTTACTATCTCGAGCTCCTCCGTGCTTCGGAAGGCACGTTAAGCCGTTGGTCTCGGATGCATTTGCATTCGTTAAAACCCACCAATCCGCATTGGGCCCGCGTGGTGGGTCATGGCCCGTTCTCCTTATCCATCCATAAGGAAGTCCCAGTGCCCCAGCAGTGGGGACATTAAAAATGGCTGATGACGAATACGTTTGAAAAAGCTTGTGACTTTTTATTAAGATCATTAAATTTAAAGAGGTTTATATTACGCCCTATTTTCTAGCCATTGTCTGTAATTTTTACGTACTTACACCCTATCATTTACAGGTCATTAAAAACAAAAAGCAATTACGTCCTTTCTGAGGTCAGTGAATATATTATAATTTACTGGTTTAGTACAAATATGATACAAATACGACGTTTTTGAGGTATGAAATTTCTATTGACGAAGGTCGTAACTAAAAAAAAAACCGACTTCCGGCAATAGGAAATTGTTGGTTTGTAGACAATTTTATTCAGGTTAGAATTATATAGTTATGGTTAGAAAATTACGTTCATACGACGTACCGATAAAAAGATATCACCGAATTCCCATTTTTTTTTCGGTTTTTTGGCTCTGGTGTAAAGTTGTGTTTTTCGAGATACGACCTTTCTGTTTTCTGCCGTCGATACAGATCTTTGCAGAAATATGTTGACATTTTTATGTGTAGTCGCAAAGTGAGCATGTGTGGGCTATATAATAACAGGGTGGGCGGGCAGTTAGATATGCCTGTGAGTGTATAAGTGTAGGTATATTTGACGACTCTGTATGAAATACAACAGGAAGAAACAGCCCTTGATGAGTTTCTTGCCGGTTCTGTTCGTTACAAGGTCTCCCGTCGTAGGGTTTTGTAACCGATGGCGTAGCTTCTTTGACGTTCATAAGTGCTTGTAACAGACTGATTAAATGATATTGACTTTGACACTAGGAAATGAGTACAGACAGTAGTAACACAATCTATATAATTATCGTCTCGTAGTAATACGAGCGAGTCAAAACGAAACTCTTATAGTTTCACCTCCCTCAATCTTGCTTCCGTTAAAAACGGCACAAAAAAGTGTTGCCATCACTGTGACCTCTAATCCCAAACTGGCAAATCTCCCAACCCAAGGGTGGCTAATGAAGTGAACATTTGATTGATCAACCCGCCGTTCATACTCCATTAATTTTCAATCGATACTTTTGACTTTTAGACTTATTGCCGAATTCAGGAATATAAATTTTGTTTAACTTCGTTTAACTGGCGACATGATTAAACGTTTTTATTAGTAAATTTTTAAGGTTCTGGAAATATTAGAGTATATAGAGTGTTAAATGAATAGGTACCTCCTTAAAGGACATGAATAAGGTTGTACTTTACAAATAACGAACGGATTCTTAGAACTTTTATGATATTATAAATGCAAAAGTATGTAAGTTTGATAAATATTAAACAAGAAAATATACTAGAAAAAAACATTTTATAAAAAAAAATATCAAACCGACTTCAAAAAGTAAAAAATAAAACTTTTGGAGTCGGTGTCAGCCAAAGCATTCTACATTGCACTTCTATTAACTATATATTTTTTGGCCTTAGCTAACTAGCACCGACTCCAAAAGTTTTATTTTTTACTTTTTGAAGTCGGTTTGATTTTTTTTATAAAATGTTTTTATTTCAGATTTTTTTGTTACATTATGTGCCGTTACTTACACTAAAAATCAGCCCATACACAACAATGATGTCATCTAGGTATACGACTACTTGCCAAAAGGTGATTGATATTTTTCAGGATTATGAAAAAGCTACTAGCCAGATCTTCTTAAAAATTATATGGGACCACACATAAACCATTTTCTTTCAGATAAAAAAAGAATTATAAAAATCTGTTAACAACTGGCGAAGTTATGGTAGAAAATACATAAAAAAAAAAAAATACAGTCGACTTGAGAACCTCCTCCTTTTTTTGAAGTCGGTTAAAAAAGCAACTTGTCCCATGTCGCCCTGACGGGATAGTTTTCTAGTATATTTCCTTATTTAATATTTATCACATAGAAATAGCATTGTAAAATGGAAAATTAAAAAGGTATAAGTATGTTAGTTTGTTACTCTTTCACGTTTACAATATTAAACTGATTTGGATAATATTTGGCACAAGAAGACATTCTTAGGTATAAATATTGATTCAAGATTTGTCTGGAAATATCATGTCGAAAAGGTATGCAACAAGTTGAATAGGTTTGCATATGCTCTGTATAAACTTAGTATACTAGCATGTAGAAATACAGCACAAATTAAATATTTCGCCTACGTTGAATCCGTTCTGAGATATGGGCTTTTGATTTGGGGAAACAGTACAGAAAATAAAAAGGCCTTTATTGCTCAAAACAGGTGTGTACGCGCAACATGTCACATAGCTCCAGATGAACCATGCCGGCCATATTTTAGACTTTTAAACATACTGCCGCTACCGTGTATTTATATTTTTGAAGTGGCAGTATTCACACACCAAAATCTAAATAATTTCATAAAATCTAAAGATCTAACATGTAGGAGTAATAGAAAACTAAACAGATTAGTACTAGGCACAGTCAAGAAAACAACGCGTTTTCCTTAAAAAATGTTATGCGATGTGTATTACCATTTTTAACCATATACCTGAAAACATTAAATGTTTGCCACAGAGGAAATTTAAAAAGTTTTGCGTCAGTGGCTACTCGAAAACACGTTTTACTCTGTAGATGAATTTTTGAAGTCAAAGCGGTAATAGGAATGTGGTTTGATGCATGGTCTTTCATTTCACTAATTTCATTGTATCATAATTTTTGTTTAGTCAATAACTAGTACATAAGGATGATACATATTTGCATGCTGTAGTTACAGATAAATAGGTATCTAAGTGACATTATTTTATCACTATATTATTACCAATTAGGTTTTCCCAGTTCAAAAAATTGTTTCCGATATAATAAAATCCAAATGGTCCTCAACCTAAATCTACAAACGTTAGTCTCATAACAAAGAAATGACTTAAATTCCCAAAATTATAATTGTTATTTTCTCTTTTGTATTAAGATGGTGATTGGCTTTTGTTCTTTTTTATATTTTTTTCTGTAATTTGTTTATATTAAAACACTGTTTAGTTTTTTTCAAACATGCTGTGTACACTACTTAAGGATTATGGTCTAGATTAAGTACTCAATAATTACTGCTTATTCATGTATTGACTCTAATCTGTTTGTGTACCTAAACCAAATAAATAAATACCAATTTTGATGTACCCTATTTATGGTAAGTAAAGATGATTAAAGATGTTTATTATGATAGCCTGAACTAGAAAACGTGGGTGAAACCGCGGGCAACTGGTAGTATTTATAGTACAAAATAGTAACCAAGGCAAACATTTTGCTACGCCCGGTTAGCAGATAGGTACAGACATTGAAACGTTTAGTGAAAATAATGTATCTTTTTATTCTGTACGCAAAAAAAGTTTGAATGGATTTTAACAACTTACTCCCGTATCTAGAGCGAGGGCAAAGCAAAATAAAAAACAATGGGTTGCATTCTGGGAGTGCCGGCAGAACTGAAAACCGCTTAAACGAAAATAACGATCAAAATCCACTATATATCTTGACCACAACCTTATAAAAAGTTGATGAAAACGGAGACCAACTTGATTTGGTAGGTAAATCCATTAAAACTGACCTGGCATCAATATGAAAGTTGGTAGTAATGAGAAATCTTTATATAATGGATCTTATTAACTAATATACTTATATATAATAGATCTTTCAAGTGTGAGACTTTATGTAATTTGAAATAGGTCAACGGTAAATGGTCTTACGAGTTTTCGATCAGGGTGTGTCCTGACGCGACTTTAACGTTTTTCAACCATCCCAAAAATTTAAAACTCTGATGTGCATAACGCCGCTAAAGAAGTTTTCACTTCAAAAATTTCACATAATATGTAAAACCTGTTCCAACCACAATCAAAATCCTCACACTCCACAATATTTGTCCGTTTTGTTTATTCACAAAACTAATTGAAATACTCGCACCTGTAATAAAGGGAGCAAACTCAGTTGTTTGACAACAATTAATTCGTGTTGGCACAGTATGGAGACGATGTGGGTGTTTGGAGTGGAAACACTGGCAACACAGGCCCGAATCTCCCATCCATTGAAGGAAATGACTTATTTAATGTTATCGCAGAATTTGATTACTCTATTAGTTAAATGACTTGTTAACGACAAATAAATGTTTAATGACTTTGTGTAACTGCTGAAGTTTGATTGTATGTAACTGGTTTAATTCAAAATTAATTGCGTGTCAAATAAACAAACTCACCTAACTTCTTAATTTATAATATTAAGGGCTGGTTTCACCACCGACTAGATAGCTTAACTGGTACATAATTTGACAGTTGAAGTATGATAATAATTTGTAGATTCCAGACTTTTTGGAAGCTGGAAGAGACTTCTAAATAGAAGGCAAGTTGAACCGGCAGGGTTATTACCTAGCTTGGCAACAGCAATGCGATAGCAAGAATTGCGCGATATTATGCTTTACGTCACGTATCATAACAGTGCGGTCTATACCGAACAATCGATGAACTATAATGTGAATTCATCGCGGCGTCTCACTCTGGCACTGTAGGTAGGAGCGCGAGCAAGTGATACGCCACTATACGAAGCATCAGCGAGCGATTAGCTAGCGATCACATTCGTAATAACATTTTTATTTTGACGTTCCGTGTCGATCGCGCGATCATTGCGCGATGACTGATAATTTTTAGGTTATAACCACACCGGAATCTCTAAGTGGCCTTTATGGTACTGGCCACTGATCATCACAGGTCGTCAAATGAACAGCCCCGTCTCTCACAGGTGCCTCTCGGCCTAATCGCATATCTCGCCAATGACCTAGTTTAATAGAAAAAAGTAACACAGTATCGCATCTTCACACAAAGTGGAAAAAGTAAAGGAAGTGACTCAAAGAACACTAACTATTACTAGGTGACAGAGATGACCCCCTTCGACAAGTTGCTACAGGAAGTCTCGGCAAGGCACAAATGTACAGTCAACAGCAGGTCAGGTTTTACAATTTGATCTGGATAGTAACTTTACTTCATATTGAACTTTACTTCATATACGGTTAGACATTTATTCGGATACGGTTACAAATGTCTAACCGTACCCGAACGAAAATAAATTAACTTTTCGAGGGTAGACTTATAAGTAGCCAGTCATCCCGTGACCACGGCAGCTGTAAAGGTGTCGAAACGTCGGGAAAATCAAAAAACCCCTAAAAAACCTAAAAATACGTACAATTACAACTTAGTTCGTGGAAATATAGCGCGTTTGATATCCGTAAAAGTTGTTTTATTTCAATGAACAGTGCGCGCCAAAACATAAGATGTACGTATTTTACTTCATATTTCGGTCACACGGTACGCAGAGGTGACGACAGCCTAGAAAAACTCATTGTGGTCGGGAGCACCGAAGGGAAAAGATCGCGCGGACGCTCACCTACAAGATGGACCGATCAAGTAAAAGACTCGTTATCGTCCAAACTATACACGGTCGTAAGAGATGCGCTGGACTGTAACCGGTGGAGGCAAATCATCCGCTCCAGATTTTAAACGTTCCATTATAATTATATATTAAAACAACTAAAACGCGACATTTGCTATTTAATACAACTATGTACCTACAGATTGACGTTTTGCTTTGTTGCAATAGCCGTGGTCACAAGCAGACTGACATGCAGATAGTACATAGTTGTACTACATAACAAATGTTGCGTTTTAGACCCGTTGTTTTAATATTTAATTAAAACCAGCGTCAGCTTCAACACTGACACATGCTGGACTAGATCCCTTTTGATTAGGGCATGTAATATCGGAAGGTTTCCAATTCCGATATTGATTTCCGATATTAGATCTCAATACCGAAATTCCGATATTAATATCGGAATTGCACATTTTCGTCAAATATTGTTTATTTTCTTTTTAAATTGCAGATAT
Source organism: Chrysoteuchia culmella (assembly GCA_910589605.1). Lineage (NCBI taxonomy): Eukaryota > Metazoa > Arthropoda > Insecta > Lepidoptera > Crambidae > Chrysoteuchia > Chrysoteuchia culmella. The sequence goes on from OU342653.1 coordinate 20,572,243, forward strand.
CCTTTTGAAATTGCACTAATTAGATAGGTGGTTTCATTGAATAAAATAAACTACAATATAATCTTATCTCAAGGTATTAAGAACACTTCGAATATGAATGGAAGGATTGGTGGGAGAGGTCGGCTTAGGCAAACATATCACGATCAGCCCCCTTATACTTGACACGATCGCATGAAGATCATGATTGAATTAACGTCAAAAGCCAATTATGACATTTAATAAGTAATTAACCTAAAAATGAATACCTGAAATTACTAAATGAAGAAATCGATTGTAACGCCAAACAAAATTGAATCAACAAGGAAAATCAGTAATCATTATTGACATTTGACATTCAAATATGTAATATATCGACATTTTTTATTCTATGTTTTTAAGGCAAATAAACGATTTTTAATTTAATTTAGTTAATTTAATCTTGGTTTTAACGCGATCCCGATCAAGGACGTTTCAGAATGGCCAGGTAGAAGTACCGAGAATAAACGAGCATGTATGGAAAGATGGATGGATGTTAAGGAAGCACTATCTATTTAAGAACTCAAATATCAAACTAGTTAAATAGTTTTAGAAATGTAATTTTTAATATGTATGTTAGTCTGTAAGGTTTAAATTGTATGGGCCTAGATGCCTGAAACAAATAAATAAATAAATAAAAATAAAAAAATATAAATATTTGTCTGATTCCGATATTACGATATTGGATCACTCAATACCGGAATTGTAATATCGGAAATCGAGTTCCGAGATTCCGAGATTCCGGTATTCATGCCCTACTTTTGATGCAGCCATGTGGAACATTTTGCTGTAAGAGCTTTGTGTATTTTTTGTCATATAAGTTACGTCCATGTCCACTGTCTGTGTCAAATATATGTTATGATTTGATTTTTGATTTGATTGTTACACTTTCCACGTACAACAATGTACCATTGAGCATGCATTTGCCAAAATACAAGAAACTTATGATCGTTTACTTCACTTGCAAAGTGCAATGCTCTCTCTAAGTGCAAACTCCAAAGTAATGCACTAATTGACAGCGTAACGATAAATGTGTTTGAATAAAGTTGCCATACTGTTTAAGCTACTTTACTGTGCTAATGACGCTCTCCAAAACGATTTTTCATTATACATCCCTGCCGCGCGGACAACCGCAATTTCACCTTCGAGTGAACATGATTTACATACATACATATGAACCTCAAAATTATCGCGCTGGAGTTCCGTAGAGTACCTCAACCTTTTTTTTTTTTAGACTAGGAGAAATGCTTTTACGCATCCCTCGCCCCCAGGTGCAGGGGCGATTTGAAATGTTGGACTCATCTGGGCGGGTACTACCAACTAAAACTCCTAGTTAGCCATCTTCCCAGACGGTGGAAACCGTGCAAGGCCGGCGATGGCACACCCACCAACGCCAGCTTGGTTTCTCTATAAGGGAATGAGGCGATCATACCGTCGCCTCCTTCCCCTTAGCCGCCTGCGACGGATACTGGCCGCATGAGCGTCCTGCTCGCGAGCCCTCTCCGCTGTCTCCTTCTGGAGGATCACATCCTCAGAGTCCCTCTACCTACCCTCACACTCCTTTGGAGAGTACAACTAATCCTACTTCCTACTAATATTGTAAAATAATTGATTTGTTTGTTTGTTACTCTTTTACGTAAAAACTGCTGAACGGATTTGGATGAAATTTGGTATGTAGGGACTTCAAGTAGTGAACTAACACATAGGCTACTTTTATCCCGATATTCCCACGGGAACGGAAAACACGAGAGTGAAACCGCTGGCGGAACCTAATAGGTAATAATCGCAGATCGTATGGAGCTTAGCTAAGCAAAAAGAGACTGATGCCCAAATTCAATTAACTGGCCGATTTATTAAAATGTCATTGCAATTCAGTCGTTTGTTCGGAGTAATGTCACGACTATCAAGTTGACTCATAACCTTCTTCTAAAAGGAAATTGGCATAAAGTATAACTACGAGTACCATAGTGCTCCTCCATAATTACTAACTTAAATCTCACTTCAATCGGTTCATTTAACAAGCGATTCCCTACGCGTTTACGTTCTGAAATCGCGTAACAAACGCCGAGCAAACGTGATTCGTCAAATACAATTATATCGAGTTAGAGCCATCACATCAAGTCGACGAAGGTGTGTCGACTCACACGTCGGCACTCGCGATCTGACAATGCGTGAGAGTCCCGTAATATCACACCCAATCCAATTTGCAAATTGCTTCCCGCCCGTTCTCATTACGAGCACTGAGTGTTTGGTGCCTCTTTGTAACGAATCTTAAGATGGGAGACACAGTTTTGTTTAAAATCTTTGTCTGAAGTCATATTTTATTTATGAGTAGTTTGAAGACGATTATAAATAATGGCACAGTAGAAGACCAAACGCTTTAGAAAGTGAGAACGAACACCATTAGTACGAGTTGACTTTAATGTCAACGTTATCCAAAATTATCAGATGATCTGCTTATGTCGGTAAAGCAGTCTATATGGATATGATAAAGACAAAGCCACACAAAGCGATATTTATTTATATATTTTTATTTATTTATCAAATGGTATTTTACAATTATCACCTAAATAATTTCCCGCCAAACTATGAACATAGTTTGTTGGCGGGATGTGCGCTCTTTTACAACTATTTACACATACCTACCACACCAAACATGCAATTTAATAATAAACGTATTCATTTTTTCAGTTATGACAAAATTATTTTAGTTATTCGACCAAAAAATTATTTTTTTACCTACTTTTTAACATGTTTTTACTTATAGCCGGACTCTGACTTAATAGATTGTTCTTATTGACAATTTTAGGTACTACACACATTGAAGTTCTTTCCCCATACAAAATATTAGAACGAGGTTCCACCAGAATACCATCGATAGTTTTCGATATCGAATATAGTTTGCCAAACTTGTACTAAGAGTTTTAAACTTTAGCGTTCCATTATAACTAAAAACAATAACAACGGGACTCAAACGCGACATTTGATATGCAGTACATATATGTACTTGACGTTTCGACTGTGTTGCTATAACCGAAACGTCAAGCTGCAAGTACATATAAGTACTGCATATCAAATGTCGTGTTTGAGTCCCGTTGTTGTTTTTATAATTGAAGGGTACCAGTACATTGCTACGACAAGATAGAGTGCTACGGATCGTAGCATCGGCGTAGTCATCACTATTCACTGCTATCTCATTTCTGGCAGATGATGACATATTTTTAACCGACTTCCAAAAAGGTGGAAATTCTCAATTCGGTAGGTATATATTTTTTTAATGTATGTACCTACTGTGATCTGTGATGCATTGGCATCGTACTGCGAACTCGTTACTGCATCTAACTCTTTCGTTGGAAAATAAGTAGATGTCAGTATTTAAAGATAGAACTCTATGGATCTTGCTCTAAAAAAACAAAGTTGTGTAGCAGCGGTTGATCCGCTTGCATGTATAAGCGTTATAAAGTGATAATAAAATATTGAATAAATAAAATTTGTTTCAGTTTGGCCCAGTAGTTTTTATGTTATGATCATTTTTGTTAACTTGGACCATGTAATTTTCACGATACTTTTATTTGTAATGTACCTGAAACCTAATCTGTAGTTTACAAAATTACCTATTACTGACACAAAAAAGTAAAAAACAATAAAAAACTGTGTTAAAAAACCGACTTCAAAAACTAAAAAGGAAAAAATAAGCCTTTTGGCTGGACATTTATCTAATTAGATATCATTTATATAATGAGATGCTAGATAAGCTATTTAGAATATATCTCTCAGTGATGAAACCGGCCCATAATATCTGTTAGACCACAAGAGATAATTATAAAAAATATCATGTTTGTAACGCTTTCATGTAGTAAGCGGCCACAAAAAAACATAATATCCCGGTTTTAACATCGTATAGTGTGTTCACAATTTAATATCGGTTTTCCAGCAAACTTCCTTGATTGAACGCAGCACCGTTCATCGTGTGTCGCGAAATTAAGGCACAATATCGCGTCTTACGTAAATTCATTAGTCGATTACTTTGTGTTGCCGCTGATAACGACTTAAAGGCTTCTGTATCCTTTGATTAATATCAAAACAGCTTTCAATAAGCAAGCTAATAAGTTTAGTTTATTATAAGTAATGTAACAGGATAAATGTCGAACATCCTGGGCTAAATAATAACAGGGTTCATAAAATAATACCGTTAAATTCACTAACGAATTACAAACTATGAACCGATGTCCAAGATTTGCTTCTTTCATTTAAATTATGATGAGACTGGAAATTTTATTAGATGATGTACACACACACCAACACACATACATTCATTAAATGATATGTACAATAGACTGCGGACTATTATTAACCAGCCAGTTTGCTTTTGAGAATATTATGTTTTGCCTTTGGAGGAATCACCAGCTCCTAAGATACAGGATTAGACCTAAAAAATAATGGTTTGCACTTTTAGATTCACATAAAGTACACATCTATGTTATGAATATATTATGTTGTTTTGATGATTTATAAAATACATGGACCTTGATGCACCTAATACACCCATTTCTGATAAATTAATGAAAGACAACTAGAGTTTAATTGCTTTTTTTTATAAACATTAAGATGTGAACACAGACCTACATAGAGATAGACGGTAAAAATGTACCTACCTTGCGTGCCAAAACTTGATCCATGGTCAAAGTTTTCCGACCTAAGTCAGTCCGCTTGAGACCATTGCCATGAAAACACGCGTACTCAGAAACGAAAATGTTTCATAGTGCTTTCTTGCAAGAGCTACCAATAAGTCTCGGCCGTGAATTCATCGTAGGTATGTACGAAAAAATCGACACGCTAGGTTTTCATACAGTTTGAAGCGCTCTTTTCGTATCTCGATACAGGTCTTTGGGTATGAATCATGTTGTCCGATTAATAAACAGTTTTTTTTTTTTTTCATCATATCTGGTGTTAAGTATTGTTAAGCGCTAAAGATGAAAGCGCGCCTCTCCCTGAATCCTCAACTACTGAGGAACTTGCTATCTTATCTCTAACTGCCTGTAATAATACATCAATACTTATATCAAATTAATATTTAGCATCAATATAATAATAAAATAATAATAAATATTCGCATACAATCACACCAATTATCTAGCCCACGTTAAGTTTCATTAAGAACTTGTGTTAAGGATACTAGATAACGGTTAAACATACTTATATACTTATTTTTTTGGAAATACATACTTAATATACATAATAAACACCCAGACTAAGACAAATAGACATGTTCATGCACACAAATATTTGTATTGTCCGGGGATCGAACACCATGGATTTGCTCGTCTGTTGATTTTTAACAGCTGCAATATGTTCTTTGACACGTTCTGCGTTCCGCTTTGTTTGTTCAATGTCGTTTGTCAATTGTCGATTTTATATACACCCTGAGTCTGAAATGGTATTACGTCCTTTGGTGATCGTAGTCGCTTAGATATTTGACAAGTGATGCAGAATTTTCTAAGTCCTGATCCAATTTTATCCGTTACTCCTTCGATATAAGTTAAAAATCCTGCTTGACGACTCACTTCCGGGTATTTTCCCCTTTTCTTTTGCCATCCATTCCCATTCCATTGCTGCGATTGCGATAAATCATAAATCATTTATTTGCTAAAAACATGGTATAAAAAGGTGTTACATTTTTGAGGACACACATGTTTTGCCAAGGTTATGGCATGCAAATTATTTGGATACAACATTAAACATTATGCTTGCTACTTAATCATTTACTTGTTTGCACAAAGTTTTTATTCAAAAATTCGTTAACAGTATAAAATTTATTCTTAAAAATATTATATAAAAATATTGTATCCGTTTCGTTTTAGTACCTCCTTAACATGAGCAAGCTCCGACTGAAGATGTTCAGGGTCACACAAGATATGAGCTTTTTTGGTCAACGACGTCATCACGGATTGAAGTTGGCGAGGATGATGATGAGATGAGGCATCTCTGTGTGTGGGTTTTCGGTAAACAGAGTGTGAGAGTACCACCATCTTTTGCCCTAATCTGCAAGGAAAGCCAAGGCTCTGTTATTTTCCATCTTATACGGCTGTAAGTACATATATGTTCTGCATATCATATGTTGCGTTTGAGTTCCGTTGTTGTTTTTTACAACTATTTTGTGTTTTTATATGTTGCAGGCTCGTAATGAAACATTTTCCTGAATATGAGTTTTATTATTGTAAAAACCAATGAAATCCAATTAAGACGAGTATCGTTGTCGTTAATTAATCTATTCGTATTTAATTCTTATTCGTTCGTAGCTAGGAGGTATTCATTACGCTAATGCAATCATGGCTTCCTTTCAATGGTTATCCTCAGCTCGTTTGAAAGGTTCAATGTTTTAATATGAATAATTGCATTTTCTGCAACAAGTTGTTCTGTTGTATAGTTAATTAGTAAGTTTAATCATATTTATTATGACGAGTGAACATCGAATGACATATTATTTTACATTAAGTCGCTCTACAACTGAAGCAAGATAGCAATGAGAAAACGACCACGCAAGAGCGAGTCAGATTTTGCAGATTAGGCGATAAAACCACTATATTACTTCGTAATAAAGTGGGAACGAAGAGGCTGACAGACTAGCAAAAGAAGCAGCTTCAGAAGGAAGACCATACGACATTCTCCCGACATATTCGGAAGTCCTTTATGAGTATAAACGCCTACATTGTGAGAACTGGAAAGAATATTTTAATTTAAGATCCAGGGATAAAGGAATATGGTATAAAACCATTCAATGTCAGCCTCTTACAATTCCATAGTTTATACACTCCAAGCTGAACAGATTGTGTATTGTAACACTGCTGCGGCTCCGATCCGGGCACGTTCCGACAAATAAATTTGGTTTCTTAATGAAGAAGGTTAACTCCCCGAACTGTGACGTGTGTGAAACGGTAGAAGATGTACATCATTTGCTGTCGGAGTGTGCCCGGAACGAAGATGATCGCCAAATACTGATTCGCTCCTTAGTATAAATCGTTTAGACCAAGGGTGTCCAACATAATTTTGTGGAGGGCCAGATTTAGTATTTTTGTAACCGTAGCGGGCCAAAAGAAATGCCCAATAGCGAAGGATTAAGTAACCACTCTCCTAGCTATTGATGTCGTTGCGGGCCGGATGAAGGACTTATGCGGGCCACATTATGGCCCGGGGGCCGTATGTTGGACGGGCCTGGTTTAGACGTAGGAACCTAGCTTCCATGTCATCTTGGCTGAACCTTTGTCGGATGCAGCCAAGAAGCTTTGTAACTTAGTTAAGAAATAAAATGTTAAGAGTTAAAATGTTAATTATATATGTCGGCGCAGATAGTAAATAAGAAGACACTCGCATGACTAGTTTTAGGCACCAGCGCTCATTTCAAGTTAGATGGCCCATGGCGCCGCACTGTCGCGCGCTAACGGAACGTTGGAGGGAAAACCGATCGAGCGAGCGCGCGATTGTTTCGACTACAGACGGCGAGGACGACACGTTTTCTCTCAAACGGATCGTTGTGCCTTTAACAATTTAGTTGTTTGATTTATGATTAACTTTGCTTACTTTAATAATAAACCGTTTTGTGGAATTGAAATAGAAAGTTACTGTGTCCGTATTTGTTTTCTATTATCAACGTTGAAAACCTTTATTCCCAATGTCTGAATCAACTGAGAGGCGTAGCTCTGGCCATCAGCCTACATATATAATAAGGTTTATGATATCACTGTCATGTCTATTTAAGATAAAAGTCCTTAAATTAAGTAAAGAAAAAAAACACTTCGTAATAAATAACTATAGCTATTAAAAGAGGTATGAAACTACACGATTTTATATATTATTGGTGTCCACTAATTAAACCAATTTTTTATAGTATATGTAACCCCATTTGAGAATAATCTTGAATTTTCGTATTTTTTGTTGTTTTTTCGTAAAGGAAAAGTGTCGAGGCAAAATCATAAAATCGTGCTTCTGAAACATTACAAATCTAGGTAAAGGTATGAAGTAATATATATCTTATTTCTAGATTTGTAACATCACTAACCGTCCTAAGTATAGTTTTATAACAAAAATAATGTAATTTTTCCGCATAGCGTCTCGCTGCCTTCAATTAGGCTCAAGGTGGAATTATGAAATAAGTCTCAGTCTAAATTGAAAATAATATTCAAGCTGCACCATTGACGCTCTGCCACTTCCGCAAGGAATTTACTTATGGTATAATGACGGATACTTATGTAATTATACAAACCTATGTTTCGATGATGAGAACTAGATGACAAACTTTTTCTTACGTTTCAAGCCAGAAGAGAAAATTGTTACGTGTGTAAATACACGTAACAATTTTTTTCATTTTCTTGATTAAAGATCTTTCCACAAGACTGGTCCACGTCCCTTCAGCCATATTCGTAACTAAAGTTTGATAACCGGCTACGTAAACAGATTTTTGTTCACTATTTCATAACTAGTTATTAAAGAAGAATATTATTCTACATTTTTAACTAGGGTTTGATGACCGGCTACGTAAACAGATTTTTGTTCACTATTTCATAACTAGTTATTAAAGAAGAATATTATTCTACATTTATAACTAGGGTTTGATGACCGGCTACGTTAGCAGATTTTTTTTTCACAGTTTCATAACTAGTTATTAAAGAAGAAAATTAAACCCTGAGTGAACGTCAGCAAAAAAGTAAAAAATAAAATGTGATAAAGAAGAAAGTTTGTGATTGTGATTCGGCCTTTGATCCCGACTGTGTATATGGTAAGTGTAAACTTGTTTCTAAATCCTGGCTGAAATAATAAACTTTTCTTTATTGCCTTATGATGAGTGACAGATAGAATCGAATTGCAAAAAAAATAACGTCAAATTATTATTGCAGTTCTTTTTTCCACTAAGTGATGCGCATTATCTTGATAAATATATATTTCCTATTATGTTTCCTACAGGAAACATTGTAACCAATCTATAATACTATAAAGTGAAAACACAAAGTGCTTTATTATATTGAAATAAAAAACGATGGAATTCTTTCCGACTAACCGAGGAGGCACAAAACTAATATTTGAAGGCCGTGAATACCATCACCGAAAAACGTACGTAAATGGTAACAAATTTTGGCAATGCAGTAACAACAAGAAATGTAAAGGAAATTTAAGAGTAAGTAAGGAAAATATTAAAATAAAAGAAAACCCTCATAGTCCAGAATACACTGCAAATATAGCTAAATATAAAATTTTAGAAAAAATGGAACTGTTAAAGAAAAAAATTTGTGAGAATTATGAACCTGTTCAAAAACAGTTTGAACAAGTAATATGTGATCTTAAAGATGATGGTGTAGATTTGATTGCGGAGCTGCCAAAATTTGAAAACATCAAAAGTGGCTTATACAATGCACGAAATAAACAGTTAAAAGTCCCCAAACTACACTATGAACTGCCAAAAGACGTGATGGTACCCGAGAAGTTCGAAAAATACCTATTAGCTGATTATAACGATGGAATCAGAATTCTCGTTTTCTGTTCCCCTGATACTGAAGACATAATATCCAACTTTGACACTTATTTACTCGATGGGACTTTCAAAGCATGTCCACAACCTTTCAAACAGTTATATAGTGTCCATGGATACAACGCACTTACGAATAAATTGGTTCCATTGTTTTTTGCTTTTCTCCAAGATAAAAGTCAAAAGACTTACGAAATATTACTTGATATAATCAAGGCTCGATTTCCGTTGTGGATTCCTTCAAAAATGCTGCTTGATTACGAGAAAGCTGCAATTAATTCTATTCGTAAAATATTTCCAGAAACGATAGTAAAGGGCTGCTTTTACCATTTGTGTCGCAGTCTTTTCAAAAAAGCAAAACAGTTGGGACTAAAATCTAGAGTGCAGAGACGACATGTCGCACGATGTGCTGGACTGGCACGTTTGCCCTTCAAATATATTACTTCTGGTTATAAATATATAATAAAAAAAACTCCAAGAACCGAACAAGTGACTAAGTTCAATGACTATTTCAATCGTTTTTGGTTACATGACATGAAATTTATTAAAATGTGGTGTTGCCAAGAAGAAGTAATACGCAATACAAACCACCTAGAAGGATGGCATTCTCGAATTAACCGATTCATAGGAAATAGAAACCCATCTATCGCCAAAGTTCTTTACATTTTGGTAAAAGAATTTAAAATCAAAAGCACCACTGAAAAGGTTAAGACCCGAAAAAACAAGAACTACGTCGAAATCGACGCTGAAATTTGTCTTACAATCGAAGAACTGAGAAAAAAAGAAATAAGTGTTGGCCACTGTTTAGAGATTATATCCCCGTTTATGTTTTAATACTTCTCTTCATTATGATGTTTGTTTAAGGTAGTGTTTAAGGATTTATTTCTTTCGTGTTATCTGCATTAAAAATACCAATAACTTCTTTTTTGTTTCTTAAATCCTATAGACTTCCTTGCATTTCAGATACAATAGAAAGTAAATTGTCATGCTGTCCAATCGAGCATTTCTGTGGTTGAAGAACAATTAGTTATAAAACAGCAAAAACAATCTGTTTACGTTGCTGGTTATCAAACTCTAGTTATAAATGTAGAATATTCTTTTTTAATAACTAGTTATGAAACTGTGAAAAAAAAATCTGCTTACGTAGCCGGTCATCAAACCCTAGTTATAAATGTAGAATAATATTCTTCTTTAATAACTAGTTATGAAATAGTGAACAAAAATCTGTTTACGTAGCCGGTTATCAAACTTTAGTTACGAATATGGCTGAAGGGGTCCACGTTCAGGAGAGCTGGCCTATCTTGCCCGAGGCTGAGTCTGTGTATTTAGCGGGGCAGCAGCGCCAGTGTTCTCGGTACTATGCCACGCGGCTGTGAGTTGTACGGCATATTTGTTATAGTAAAATTAATTATACCTATATAACAACTTATTGTGAGTTCTTTTGAACGCTTAAAACTTTAAACTGGAAAACTTTATACAAGAAAACAAATGAATTAAGTTTATTTTTCTGGAAAATGCTATCTACATTTCGCTTGTTGGATTTCATTTGATCGATCGAAAACTGACGAACTATTTTGAGCCAAATAGGAGACCCAGAATTATAAATGTTTCTAGGCTTTGACAGTTTTGTTTATTTTATATAAACCCAGTTCAACTTTTATTAACCAGGTGTTTGGGGTTGAACGCTATTTTGGTTTATCTTTTTGATCAGGGTTTCGAATCGATGGCAATCGTATTTTAGTATTATTTCTTAGGTGTTGTTGCAATAAAAAAAAATTGTGAAACAATTTATTAGATATTAAAGTATTTGATAAAATCAGGCGAAAAACATATCTTAGTAGAAAAATATCCAGCTTGATTCCGCAAGAAAATATGCAAGATGCATCGTCCGCAAATAAATGCAAATGCATAACAGTGTGACACGCCTTCCACCTTGACCGACTACTCTACACGTGCTTCGCACTCAAAGGAAAAGAAACTAATATAAAACCAATTTCTAATTTCCATCTATAACTATTCCTTGAAAGCCTAGTGAATGTTTATTTCCAGTTATTATATTTACACCTATAGTAATGTTAATAATAACAATAATATTAACTAATAAATAATGTCAAGTACTCAAGTAGTTCAATAAGTCATCTAAGTAAAATAACGATTATAGCGATCAGTATGAATGATAGAACAGTAAGCTAAATACAAAATAGTTTTTCTACGAACTAAGCAATGCATTCTAAGGTATGAATTGTACTTATATAATATTAAAATGCCACAGTGAATCCGGGTAATGGAGGCCTGGTGATGGTGACCTGTAAAACAGGTTTTTTACCTTAGTACGGGCACAAGTCTCCACAATATTTATTCTAACCAAAAATTTAAACATTGAATTATTGTGGAGACATAAAAAAAGTTATATTATCATTACACACACGGAGCATCCTCAGGAGTTGTTAGACTGTGCAATACCAGCTCCTACTGCTCGGTGCTGGTAAATGCATTTGCAATACGGTGTTTTGCATGTGCATTTATTTGCGGGCGGGCGGGTGGTGCCTCTTGCATATGATTTTCTTGCAGAATTAAGCTAGATATTTTACGGTTTTTCTACTAATTTGGTATTCAAGTTAGTCTATACGCCCAGTGGCTTACTCCGTGTTTTGGAAGGTAGTCAAGCCGTTGGGCCCTGCTAAAAGTTTTACTTCTTAAAAAATATCTACAAATCTTTTTTTAAACACAGAGTTGGGACATTTTAAAATATCAATAATTTTGTTATTGTGCTGTCAAAAACCATTCTAATAAAAAATCATTGTCACTAATAGACCGGTCAACCTAGATATCCTGATCCGGTAATCCGGTCCGGATTCGACCGGAGTATAAGTGAATGTTAGCAAAATGTAGGCCCCGTTAAATGTTTCCTGGCTGAAGACTTGAAGTGTCCTCTGATTTTGCATTTGCTCTCAGCTCTTCAGGTCTTGAGCTTAGTACTCTTATGTAGAGAGCTGTTTTCGACAAATTTGTTACTGCCTTCTAGATCTCTTGAGAAACTGTCTAAATATGGCAAAGAGTGCAGGGGTCTCCCATCGTCTCTTAGTGCAGTATTGTTTCAATCTTACAATCCTATTTTGTACTATGAATCTCTTAAAGTAAGCTCGTTTTTTGACGGAAGTTTTGTGACGTCTCCGCTCAATCATTGCCTCCAAAGAGTGAAGTGAGTCAAAATGTGACGTTTTCAATAAAAACAAAACGCAAACAAAACGTTCTTATAACATGATGGTTTCTAATAGATGATGGTAGACCCGCAGGGCGCGACTGTATAATTGTTTTCAATGATATTAGTTAAAATGAAACAATCTCACTTTGAGAAGCTCGGTGGCGCAGTGGTTTACGCTTTCAAACTGCGATTGTGGTAGTTAATAAACTTTCGTAATAGTCATTTACGGGATGGGTGACCAAAAATTTATTTGCATTCAAGATACTTATTTTGAAATCAGGTCAAATTTGTTATGATGCCTAAAATAAAAAGATGAATGTTTTTTATTTTATTTATTCTATGGGCTTACTCTTGACGTCAATCTGGCCGAGGAGCGTAGATGAGGTTTAAGATGGAGCGAATTCGCCCAGAAGAAGCCTGTTCGATTGTACCTTGAAGAGGTTTGGGTTATATGTGCTCGGGAAAACAGACGCCGTCAGGGTATTTCACTCCATGGCTGTTCGCATGATAAAAGAGGACTTAAAGCGTTCTGTGCGTAGATTTGGAATGGCAACCAAGTATGGATGGTAGCCTGCAGTACGTCTGGTATCACGATGGAAAAAAGGAGAAGGTGGGATGAGGTTATGCAGCTCAGATGCACACTCCCAACAGACAAGCGACCTTACGGCGGTGATTCAAACTATGTAGGCTTTTAACCAGCTCATGGTCACCGATAAGTCGCCTGGCTCTGCGTTCTACCGAGTCAGACGTAGCGAGTTGGTATTTAGCTGAGCCATCCCAGAGGTGGCTATACTCCATGCACGATCGGACTTGAGCTTTATATAGAGTGAGAAGCTGTCCAGGCGAGAAGTGTCGTTCAACCCTGTTCAGAATGCCCAGCTTTTTCGCAGCAATTTGTGCCTTCGTCTCGATAGTAGCGACGAAGTTGAGGTAGGTAGTCAACTCCATGCCGAGAAGTTCGAGATGGTCGGTGATGTCCACAGACGAGCCTCGGAAAGTCGGAGTCAGGGTGAAAGGACTAATTGTTGCGAAGAAGAGAAACGCCTGTTTGTTGAATGTACCCATGTTTTTTGAGCATATTAACATAAAGAACACAGTCGTTCTGCGACTGGTTCGCTTCTTTATGTCGCCTGGCTACCACCATCTTATCTAAGTCTGACGCCACAGCAACAATGTTTACAGCAATGTTCACAACCGCGCTAATGAAGTTTTCACTTAAAAAAAACTGTGTTGTCTGTACCTACAATATTTTTAGTCGACAAAAGCTCCAAATTACGAAGCACCCCATAAAGAGCCCGAGATTAAACATTTGATTCACATTAATTAAACGCTATGTTTGTGTGAAATGTTGCTCTATAAATAAACCTTTTTCTTTGTTTCCAGGAACTGCCGTCTAACATCGTGTCAAGTGAGTAAAACATGGTTATTTTATACGGATAATCAAGAATATTTGGAATTAGATACGATACGACGTGAAAAAAGCACACCATAACGACTCCTGCTTTTTGTCATTCAAAATAAATTTAAAATCAAATTATTATAAATCCAATCAAAATAATATAGATGCAAAACGGTGTTGAGATAACGTTTTTATTTATATATCATGGTTTCTTTTTTTTTGTTATTGTGAACTGAAAATTCCCGTCAAAATCAGGTTACGTCAAGCAATGAAAAACAAACGACAGGCTTTTGTTTCATTTGGTTTCCAAACATAACGAGTCGAGTACACACAGTACACATTGCACAAAGGGCGTATTGCGACTACACTACAAAAGCTATTAGACTACGGTCTACACTATAGATTATACAACAAAAATAAACTACTCTTACAGTTTCAAATTGGGAATTTCAAGGGGAGAACGTCTCAAACCTCACACTCATGAAATGTGTTTTGGTTGGTGGTAGGACTGGCTAGCTACCACCATCTTATCTAAGTCTGACGCCATAACTATAATGTTTTCAGCATTGTTGTGTTCCGGTAGTTAAGATAGCCAGTTTCTCAGTGATGAGGATTCCAGGAGAGGCTCGCTACCATTTCAGCCTTATCAATACTTAATATCAGGTATGATGAAGGCTAAGCATCTCCCCGTTATTCATAAAAAAAAGTATGTAAAAATTTTGCTATGAATTGAGTTTCTCAATTCAGGAGTTCTGCTCTCTTTAAGTCCGTCAACTAAGATACGGGCCCCCGTCCGTGAGTTTCCCGAAACTACGGATGGAGTCTACTCTCTATTGACTTCGGATGTACTAGTTTTGGACAAACGGCACAAACACATTGGGAGTAGGGACAATGTCAAAACGTATTCTCATTCATTCTTAGTTCGGGTCTCCGAACTAATAAGCTGTCCGTAGGTGATACTGAGTAGGAAACGTCCGTAGCTTTGGGCGAAACTACGGGTTTCGTGCTTACAGAGTAGACCTCCAGAAATCGACTATCGGCGTATGGGGTATGCGTTCACAAATGTTAGGCTGTGGTACTGCATAAGATTCAACCCCTACCCTATTAACTATAACCTACGAGTAAGTATCGAGAAAGTAAAGTAAAAAAATGAATGACAAGTGATTTTTTTATGTTTGCATTTTTCAATGCTATTTTTATACTTATGATAAATTTTAAATAGAAAAATATTGGAAAAAATTAACTCGGCCACAAGTGAATTCTCAGATGGGAATCTAACCGCTGAGCTACCGAGACTTGCGAACCACCGTCCGAAGAGCATTGGACCGGATTTCCAAAGGTCATGGGTTCGATTCCCATCTGAGAATTCACTTGTGGCCGAGTTATTATTTTCCAATATTTTTCTATTTAAAATTTATCAAAAATGTATGACATATTGAGCAGAGTTCCTACCGGACGTAAACGGAACTACATTTTCCTATACCTTTTTTGACATTACGTGCTCGATACTATTTCGATAGTTATTCGCCCTACAGTTTATTTGATTGGTAATTATGAATCGCCAGAATTGTATTTAGTGTTTTCGTATTGAAGAAACGTTGTTGTTATGAATATTTATATATGAACTTACATCATACATATAGAAATACCGGGTTTTTCAAATCACAACGCGTTACCTATTACTTTCACTACATAAGACGCTATACGGGAAAATTACGTACTTTTTGTAATAAAACTATGGGACGGTTAGAGATGTTACAAATCTGGTAATAAGATATATATTTCTTCATTTCTTTGTCTGGATTTGTAACGTTTCAGAAACACGACTTTATGATATTGCCTTTTTGTTTTCGAAAAGACCCCTTGAAAATACGAAATCTATATACTTAATTCAGGTTCGTAAAATTTGTGACGACTCGATAGGGACTTTGGCGCGTAGTACGCGGCCGAGTAAGGTATCAAATTAAAGGTACTCGAGTCTATTTGTTCCGAAAACTATAAAATATACAAAATGTTAAACGTGATGATCACAAACTGCAATTAAAAAGTGTCATTATTTTCGCATAATTTGGAATTTTTCGTCGATCGACGAACCCGAGTATCGGGTTGTAACCGCCCTAGTTTCAAGATTAATATTGCATTCCACATTTAACAATGCTATTTTTATGTGATAAACATTAAACAAGAAATTGTACTAGAATCTTGTCTCATATCCCAACCTCGTCATCCCGTCAGGGCGACATGAGACAAGTTGCTTTTTTCTAGTATATTTTCTTGTTTAATGTTTATCACATAAAAAAATTCAAGATTATTTTATACTATGGAACTTAAACTATTATTAAAACACATAAGTAAAACACCTGGATACTGCTTACAAACTCCTTTACTCTTGATTCTGTACATTATCACAATGAATTACAACGAACACAACTATTTTCACCGGGAAGACTAAAAGTTAGCTTCCCTCCTTTTTTAGGAATGACAACAGCTGTCAAAGGCCGACCGGTGTTGCCACGTTCGAGTAAACTAATATTATTAAATAGCAAGTATAACGAATAAGTATCATTCCATTCCTGAAATTTATAATTGTTAACAGTCGGCCATCCTGATAGTGTGTCTGTCCCAGACACAAATAAAATTTATCCTAAATATCGGAGTTTTTAACAGAACAATGGAATTTCACATTAATGACAATTTCACATTACGGTATTGAACTAGGTATTAAATTGAAAAATAATCATCCAATTTAAAGCAGGCAATGCATTATCTTATTATTTATATAAATTTAATTTACCTATTTATTCATAAAGTTGCACCAGCAGGCATGCATCAACACAACCACTAGGTAGTACATTCAAATATCACAACAATTGTATGATTCTGATGATGCATATGCCACTAGGTACATACTTCAATCATAAAGCAAATAAGTTTAATATATACATTCAAATTAAATTCGTTAGCAAGATGAAATAGAAAACATTAATCATAAAATACATTAATAACAATTACTAACTCAACGTACACTGATTTTGAACTAGATTATAAATGGAAAATAAAATTATAACCATTAACTGAATATAAATCTAATATTACTTAATAATTTCTTCTTCATAATAATAATCACTTATTAATTAAGTAGATGTACTTTATCAAAATTAACCAACGTAATAACTGTCGAAAACACTATCTTATACCGACAATACTATAATTTAATTGATAGTGATATGTAATAATATTGAACAATAGTAGTCAAATTAGTTTTCTATGACTTTAAAATTCAGTTTAACTCTCGGCAATCCAACCACTACGAATGACCACATTCGTTTTAAGTAAAGTAAATATACCTATTATAAAACGTCATATTTTCTAAAGACTAAAAAGACGACAAAATATATGTCATACATACTAATTTCTTAGAAGATTTTCCCTTTTTAAGAAACTATGTTATAAGTTGCAAATCACATTACTGCATTGCGTTCTTTTAAATAATCTTTGTAATAAAGTAACTTGTCTCAACTTTTGCTTTTTAACACTTTATAAATAACTAACATGTTATCTGCAAGAACTCCAATTATTTTTATATAATTATATTAATTTATTATATATTTAATAATATTTATTAGGGTAAGATAACAGTTTATCGACATGGTACAATTTTATGGGATTACATAATAACCTAGACCTGTATTCTAATATTAAGTTACACCGCACTCATTATATAGAATCGTATTCATCAAATTAAGGTACTTACATAAATGGATGAAATACAAACAAAATGCAGTCATTAGCTTTCTATAATTATTTTACATTAATGTGGTAATGTAATGTAACAGAATATTTAAGTTATTAGCGAATGAAATATAATTTAAATGTTGATCGAGTTCTACTTAGGTTTACTAATTAATAACTGTCGCTCAAATCTAAATGATAATTGCTAACCAACATCGTCATAATATATATTCTTATAAGTTATGAATATTCGTATACTTTATGTGATTATTTATTTATTATTATTAAGCACACAGGTATCATACAATTTTCATTTGCCCTACAAAACTATTTACATAGTCGACTGTAGAATCTGGAGTCTCGATACAATATTAATAACTTGGTTGTTGTAATAACTTAGTTGGATTTAACAAGGTTTAGTTTACAAGTATGTATGTATTTAACTTAAATCGAGTAAATGTTAAAATTATGAATCAATGATATCAGTCTTACTTTTAAATAAATATATTTTTGGTCTCAAACTTAAAGAACTTATAAGGTATTAATAATATTATTTTATAAAAGTATGTGTATTTAACAATAGGTGTTTAACTTAATATTTCTATGTTATCAAGAAAATGTTTTCTCACATTATTTTTAAATATAGTTTTGACATTTTTAGATCTAACGTTTTGTAGGAGGCTGATAAACAAACATGCTATCAAGTGTTCTATCAACATTCTATCAAGTGTTTTGCGGTTGTAATAGACCTAGTACCATATTAGGGCGACAAGTGAGTGGCGCTCTCGACTCCCATGGTAAATCAATAGGTAGTATACTGCAAACTTTGAATAGTATTGTCTTTTTGACATGTGATTTAATTAAAGTTATACAAAGGCAGTTCAGTAACATTTTGTGGATGTTAATGGAAGGGACCGGCTACTTTTTTTCTCAAAAGAACGATCATCTCCTTATCAAGTAGACCCACCACCCACACATCACACATACATCTGGTGTGACCCGCCGAGCTGAAAGTCTTGCTATCGTTACCGACTCGAGCACTGACGTACGACTCTGGCTGATTGGCAGTCTCTGTGCGGGAACCTATCTGCGTACAAGTCAAACCAGATGCAGTTTGCAGATATGTAGGTCGGATCATAAATCCGCAGACGACGGTATATGAAGTTTTAAGATTACTTTGCTCTGGTAGTTAGCATCCTAATGGTGTTCCTCATTTCTTGGGGTGATTCTCGTCTTCCGATGCAGTAACCCAGGTAGTCTTCATTGATGTAATCGGTTCTTGGTTATTGCTGTTACAATAATAAGCCACCACAGCGTGCCTTCGTAAAGTATGGCTTGGGTTTGCTGTGGTTTTTTTATTCCATGAGGTCGTATAGCCTTAGTTTTGAATTCCTCTTATGCTAAACTGGCGCTAGAATAAGAATCAACTACCGACAAGGTGGACCGACGATCTGGTGAAGGTCGCGGGAAGCCGCTGGATGCGGACTGCGCAGGACTGATCGTTGTGGAGATCCTTGGGGGAGGCTTATACCCAGCAGTGGGTGTCATGTGGCTGAGACGTCGACGACGCTTGCCCACTCAAGGGCTACAACCTAAAAATATCGTTCGCCGCTTGCCCACACCAGGAGCTTCGGCCTACCGCTTGCCCGCACCATGGGCTTCGGCCTTTTACCATTGATTTACCGCTTGCCCGAACCATGAGCTTCGGCCTTATTCCATTGACTTGCCGCTTGCCCACACCAGGAGCTACGACCCCATCTCATTTAATTACCGCCTGCCCACGCAAGGAGCTACGGGTTCAAGCCACGCACTCACCACACGGTCGCTACGGTCCCAAGTCACGCAGCCGATACCCGTTGGCCACGCGAGGAACTTCAGTTTCCAGATGCTCATCCACCATGCGCTTGCCCACACGAGGAGCTGCAGTCCCAAGCTCTCAAGCCACACAAATATCATGTTGCGATTTTCAAAATGGTCCTGAGAGAAAGAATAGAATTAATATGTAGTGTTACTCAACTCACTAATCTTATATTCCATAAATGTATTACTTCACTAAAATTAATCTGCATTTTCATCAGTACCTTTTACTGTTCTGCGGTTTATTCTTTGTGCCAATTAACAGTTCTGAAATTAACCCAACAACCGTGAACGATTCCTGTTCACAATAGGCTGAACACTATTAAATACTAGCTAGGGTGTTTTCAGCAAAAAGGACACTCATTACGACACGTATTTAGTTAATAATAATAATAATTCGTTCACCAATATTGCTAGGATAGCTGAAAGTCAACTAAAGCTTCGGTATTCATATCCGACGCATCTAATAGACCCGTAATAATCTCACACGGGGAAAATATAATCCTTCAGGCTAATGTACAGATAAGTTTAGTTTAATTAAATTCAAAAAGTTCTCAAATCAGAGTACAAATGTCCTCAAATCTAGTTAAGTCTACAAATGACGCCATTCACTATTTACTACTTTTCATTCATTTTCATTCAACGAAATGGTTGTTTTCATATGATTTCACCTGCTATTCATGAAATGTACCACAGTGCTTAGATTCATTATAGTATCTTGTTCGTCATAATACAAGTGATAATTCTGTTCCCTTGCAATCAATGGTATCAACAAATATATCGGCATATATAGCTTTGGACTACAAGTATACTCAGTCGATACAGTCGACGTGTAACTATTGCCAAGTACAGTCAATGGCAACGACTGCCTATAGAAAATGTCAAACTTCTACTTACTATTCTGAACTCGACGGCTTATGTTTAAAGTGCATAGTCGAAGAACTCGACGGTTCTAAAAATCCGTATCTGTTGTTGACCGTATAAATAACAATGATTCAATTCGCAATCTAATGCAATTAAATTGAATGCGAGTTATTGAAATTTCCTTAGATCGTCATACTAAAAATTGAAACAACTAATATAATTAAGTTATCAAAAAGATAATAAATATATGATTACATTCTCAGTGTATGTAAAGTTCGTGTCATATCATTTAGTAAAGAAAATATTTTTTTTCTTCTAGATGTTATGCCTTTTCGTCAGGGTTAATGTTACTACGCGATTTGTAACTCCACTACTACTGTAATGTAGACTGTAGTGTTAACGCTTAGTGTATTTAACTATTCAGTCGGCGGGTTAACCCGCGTCCAGCGTGTCCCTTGCTCCCCTGGAAACATCGAGACAACTTGTACAGGCTACAAGCATCCGGATGCCAAAATTCATCCAATGTGATCAAGTAACAAACCTCCAAACATCCAACCAAACCCTTACATTAGAATATAAGTAGGATTTTGCAATTTAGTGGATTAAGCAAGCGACCGACTCGACTGATCGACCAATAGGCTCATCTCCTTTTGTCAGTGTGTATGTGCAGAGGAGGCTTCCTCGAACATTAAGATTAAACTTAATTGGCCGATTTTATCATCTGCTTCCAACAGTACACCTAGGCGGTACAGTACAGTACGGAGGTGTTCGAGCTTTTGGTATTACGCGCTCGAGATCAATCGAATAAGTAGTAAACGTACTAGGTACTAATAGGACTACACTCGGCACGGTACAACGCTACCAAATACAAACTGTTAATGTAACAATCGGACAGTTCGTATAGTACTTTACCCAATCTCTTGCTAAATCATTTTTTCAAAACATCAACAACAACAAGTTAACGATATGTACTCGATCTTGTGACCGTTTCGTTGATTTCTTTATAGTCGAACTTGAGCCATGAATCCTGCTTTAGCGCTAACTAATGCTTTTATCGATAGCTGTTTGTTAAATATACTAGCGTAACCCCGCTTTAATGTAGGCCTGCTTACAACAGCACTTCATCGCTCTAATCTGTAAAATGTGGCCTTTTACGTTTATCAGAATATAACAGACTATTTAATTAGTGCTTCAGCTGCCGTTTACATCCTGCCAATATACAGTTTTTTATAATAATATATTGTAGCAGTTACGTTATTCGGACTGTATCTACTATGACAGTTTACAAATAATTTACATAGGTATGTAGGTACCGTAAAATGTCGCATTAAGCAGACTAATCGCGACATGTTGAACACTTTACCTACATGGCGATTTGTGTGATAGCGGTGGTTTCCTGGATGTGGGTTCACATCGAAACTGCTAGAAAGTGCTACTTATCATGATCAGCCCAGACACTTCAATAACACAAAATACCAACTTTAACCTTATCAAGTGGTATGGTAGATATTGCCACATCATAACAGACTCAGCTTATAATTCCAAGACAAAGGTCTAGAATCCCGGACATGTCCGCGGTTCCGCTCCTATCCCGACAGATGGTATCTCTGCTCGGGAAAGAGTTTGTTATTGTCAAATTTTTTTTTTTTTTTTACTTACTTTACCTAAAAGACAAAATATGGTTCACAGAATTAACCCATTCACATACTGTTGTCATCTGAATACAGGCTAAGTCGGAAGCACCATAGGCGGCCCAACAAACTCTGAAACCAGAGGCGGCCAACAATCATCACACAATAAGAAGAATACTTTATCAAAAATGTGGCACTTACTATTATGCTTTCATAATTATTAACAGTGCAATAAGCATAATCAGATAGACAGATGCAAAATCAATAAAACTATTTAGAATTCATTCACTGTAAAGCATAAATAGCTGCTGTTTAAATAATAATAATTGCATACAGTCACACCAATTATCTAGCCCTCGCGGCCTCGTCAAGTTTTGTTTGGTGACAAACACACCCTTGTACTTTCCTCTTGCAAACACATACATAATACACACAATAAACACTCAGACCAAGACAAATAGGCACGCTCATGCACACAAACACTCGTTCCATCTAGGGACCGCAACCGGGACCTTTAGCGCAGAAGGCGTGTTCAGCACCACTGCGCCAAACAAGTCGTCAAAATTTCAGTTCGCCCAAACAGGTAGTCATCGTAGTAGCATTATTTGTTGTAAATAACTCAAATAATTAACAAGACATACCTTTTGTTGAATTTATTAATACTGCAGATAACACTACACACACATCAATTTCTCTCTGAACCACATACACATATAACATGCTTATGAAATGTAATGTACAATCATCAAACAGTGATGACTGAGAATAGTGTATTTATTTTCACTCCGTTTCTATAAAATAAGTTGCCGGTTGACCAGACAAACTTTATAGTACTAACGTTAACAGTGGTAATAGTTTAGTCAAAACTATTGATTGATAAATGCTATAATAGCACAATACTATGAAATGAATAACTCCCACAGTTATTTTACTTGTCATATTAATATATGACAACATTTAATACTCAATTTCACTTGAGTCGTTCAATAATAATCGGAATATAATTTTATGTTACCACTTTAATATTTTTGCTTCATACATAACATACAAAAAAAACAAAAACATAGGCTTAAACAGTGTTGGGTGTATACCATTAATACCATTTAAGATTTATTTAGTAAATCAATAAATGGAGTTGGATTCTATTAAATTAAATATTAGAAAAGACAAGCTAATTTGTACCCTTTTGATGGAATACTAATACTTTCCTTAAACATTATCAATTAATTATTACAGTTACCATATATCAAACAAAGGGTCCTGCCTGAAAACTAGAGCTGCTGTGATCTGGTAACACAACAATGTTTAGGTTGTTAAAAGTAGCTTTAACTTTTTTTTTGTATTATTTTTTTTTTTTTGCTCACTACCAAGAATAAGCTATAAAATAATACCCCATGAAACCAAACAGGGCTGACTCAGCGGATCAATCTGATAAATTTTTATTGTGCATGTTCATTTTTATTGCAATCTAGTTAAGCACCACACAGTGGTGATCTCATTTAATTAGAAAGTGATAATTTTAATCAGTTTTGTGGTCTATCTTATCAGTATTAAATTTAATTATTAAATTGCTACACCCTCTCATTGTGTAAACTATTACATGTTCAACGTTATTGAATAATTAAATAGCTACATAAATTTGTAAATTTATTTAACTGTGATGCTATTACTATTTTAATAGCATCCTGCCCCATAACATGTGTATGACTCTATCAATTTAATGATTGTTGAAGTTAACAACAACTTGTGTTTATAAATATTGAATTAGTTTTTAGTGGTTTGTACAATAAGTAGCCAAGTGAAAATTAATAATAGCTTTTGAGTAAGTACTTCTAAACTTCTCTTCTGATTTGTGTTGTAAGAAATACAATCAATTTTAAATGGAAATAAATGATGTACTTGTATATGGAACATGAACATTAGGTATTTGGATTGAAATAAGTTTATCTATCATTGAATCACCGTTTTAATAACTAATAACAAGTGGAATGGATTATTTTGTTGGTAAGATTATTTTAACATGATGCACATAATTTATAAAAGGTGTTACACTTTACATTACAATGTATACAGTAGTGTTATGTAGGTATATGTTGTTGTTATTACCTAAGGTATTCATAATCTTAGTAATTATGATATGAACAAGGTTTCCAATGAAGGTGACTGTGACTGCATAATTCGTCAGTGTAATTTTCTATAATTTATTCAATGAATTCGTACATATAAATACTTAGTTTTGACTTTCGTCAAGCTTTTGGTTAATGCTCATGTTAGGTACCGCAGAAGTGTGAAGTATCCTGCCTCGAATCGAAAGAGATCACAATATTCACAATACACTATCACAGAAAAGAACACTACACAATCTGCAATACTCATTTATCTATAAAATGTAATAAACTTACCGATGTATCCGAGCTTACCAAGCACACGGCCTAGAGCGTAGGCATACGTTCATTGTCGCGGGTGCATTGCACTTCTGAACTATTAAAACACATAAGTAAAACACCTGGATACTGCTTACAAACTCCTTTACTCTTGATTCTGTACATTATCACAATGAATTACAACGAACACAACTATTTTCACCGGGAAGACTAAAAGTTAGCTTCCCTCCTTTTTTAGGAATGACAACAGCTGTCAAAGGCCGACCGGTGTTGCCACGTTCGAGTAAACTAATATTATTAAATAGCAAGTATAACGAATAAGTATCATTCCATTCCTGAAATTTATAATTGTTAACACTTTGGAAATGGATATAATTAGTAGACATCAACTAGCATCGTTAACTTTCATTTCTCTTGAAATTGCTATAATTATTTACTACGAATTGATTTAGTAGTTTTTCGCATAATCTGCAAAATCGGTACCGCTCCCGCGGGCGTCGTTTTTTCATTGCTATCTCACTTTAGTCGTATAGCACCTTAAACGTTATGATAATTGATTGATGGATCATTTTATGTTTTGATAACTGCAACCACAGACCAATATCGAGCTAAACGGTAATAGTGTACCTACCTGTGTGTCTGTGAACCGATGGCGTAGCTTCTTTGACGTTCATAAGTGCTTGTAACAGCCTAGACTGAATAAATGATATTGATTTGATTTGATTTGATACCTTGCGTGTCAAAAGTTTGATCCACGGTCAAAGCTTTCCGACCTAAATCAGTCCGCTTCGACCTAAATAGTTAATTGTGCAGTGCTTTCTTGCAAGAGCTCGTCTATAACATTTCCACATCATTAAATCTCATTTTTGACGTCATCGTAGGTGCGAAAAATGCGACACGCTATATTCTCATACAGTTTGAAGCGCTCTTTTCGTCTACGAGTATCTCGATATAGGTCTGTGACCGCAAAGCAAGTGCTTAATCTACTTAAATCAGAATCATGAGTGTTTCTAATACCCGCAAAGCCCAACTCCACATAATTTGCCAAAATTTGGCAAAACTTTCGAAGATGAACACGTGGTTCGGTAGTCAGAACAAATGTATTGTGCCGCAAGTATAAAATAAAGCGTAGCTTGGCCACTGGCATTCCGCCAAACGGCTCTCTATATCATGTGCCAATACTTCCGCCAACGCTGTGCCGTATTTTTAAATTTTAAATTGAACCTTCTATAGAAGGTTGTAACATCAATCTTGTACAGGATATTCCTGGTTTAGCCAACTTGAATTATAAGGTTAAGAGGCTTGCGATCGGTCAGGTCCTCATACTAACGTGATACCAAAATGATTTGAAATTAGAGCATTATTTGTACTTGTGATGTATAATTATTTGAATTAAAACAATATTTATCTAGGTTTTCATTTAAAAATAATTCCTTAATACTTACCCAATAAAAAATTTATGCTAATTTCATTTTTGTATGAAAAAATGTAATTGGCACTATTTTTGGAGTGAAAACTTCTTTAGCGGCGTTGGGCACATCAGAGTTTTAAATTTTTGGGATGGGTAAAAAATGTTAAAGTCGCGTCAGGACACGTGACCTGATCGAAAAAAAAGGGAGAGTAAGAGAGGAAGTATTATCCCCCTCTCTTTCTACCGCGCGGCGAAAATGTATGCCTGCTCCTGCTGTTTCGTTTAAGCGGTTCTCACTTCTGCCGGCACTCCCGGAGTGCAACCCGTTGTTTTTTATTGGGTAGATATTTCATATATATTTTTTAATAGAAACCTAGATAAAAACAACCTTAATCCAAATAACATCACAAGTACAGTCAATCATGGTAAATTTTTTAATTATTTTGGTATTACGTTTGTATGGGAGACTGACATGTCGCAGGCCTCTTAAATATGCAAGCTTAGAAAATCGGATTCTAAAAGGTTTGTGTAATATTTGCACCAATATTTAACATATTTTTTTTTTATAAAAAATTATTGTTTCTTTTTCACCAGAATTATATTGTAGTTTCGTTTTTGGCATAAAACGAAATAAAACCATATTTCTACCCAATGGTTGAATGGTGGGTTGTAATTTTTGTCCAGAAAATATCAGCTATTTTATTCGCAAACAACATAATATTCATCAAATATTGTTTTGCTTTTAAGAATTCAGTTAGATTCTTATACAAGTTACTTTTAATAACGCTAGGCTTCATAATAGTCTTCGAATAGCACGTAACAATGTATGACTCCTTAATTCTACAAAAATACAATCTGAAAGAAGGGGAATTGAAAATTTTAATAAATTCGACCTATTACAATAGGTATATAAGATTTTTGACTAATTAGACAATTATGTAAGTTTTAAAGTTCGTCAATTTGGTAATCCTATGGTAAAATATGGATTCAACTTATTACATACTTGTTTTTATGAAATACCTCTCTGTACCACCTATATTTGCAAATAAATGGATTATTGAATAGTGTCATCAGTCAACATGTGTCTTTTTTACTCTTTTAATAAAAGTAACTATTATCTGTACTAATCACAGTGATAAATTATTTAAAAAACCATTACAGGTTTAACGTTGGATTTATCATGGTCAAAATTTATTTCGACGTTTCATATGGTAACTGATTATGAATAAATTCACCTATAATACATTGTCACGGAACAAAGAACAGTGGTTGTTAGTAAATCTTGTTGCATTATTGAATAAATCGTTTATTTCTTCGTGGGTCGTGGGGTGCATAATACAGGAGCATTTTTTCTAGATTAATTCTTTGCTGTTTCTAAATAGGTTTACCTTATTTACGGGTATACTCGTAGTACAGTTTTCAGAGAAAATTTTAATATTAGTTTATAAAGTGAAATAGTCTATTTGCAACCAAAAGTAGAATTTACTCATCTCCGTCACATCCGAGGGTTGTTTGTTTTGTTTCTAGTTGTAATTATTATCATTGTTATGCCTGTAGACGTCCACTGCTGGACATAGACCTGTCCTAGCTCACGCCTATTGTGGCGTTCAATGGAGGCTATTAGCCTACTGCTACCGCGCTGGCCAGACGGGTTGGTAGAGGGTTTGTTTCAAGTTTTTCTTCTCTCGCACAGGTGTTCAATGCGTCGAGCCTGTTAGTCGACTCTTACGACATCCCAGGCATGTAAGGGAGTGGTGAAACTTGTATTCTTAGGCCGTCAACACTCGGCAAGTTTAAGTGTTATACATTCAATTGTTCTTAAATAATTATGCTGCTTTGCTTATTTCGGAAACAGAGCAAAGAACAACTTGTCATCACCATCATCTCATCCTGTGAGCACTGCCCCTGAAAAGGTATGTCGTTGTGCAATTATAAAAGCTATAAAATGTCATTATTATCTATAAAAACGGCAAAAAAACACGTTTGTTGTATGGGAGCCCCGCTTTAGTATTTATTTTATTCGGTTTTTATTATTTGTTGTCATAGCAGCAACGGTAATATATCATCTGTGAACATTTCAACTGTCTAGCTATCACGGTTCATGAGATACAGCTTGGTGATGGTGACAGACGGACAGACGGACGGACAGCGAAGTCATAATAATTGGGTCCCGTTTTTACCCTTTGGGTACGGAACCCTAAAAAGTTACTTGTATTCGATGAAAGAAACCCAAAGTACATAAAAAATACAACAATTAACCTAGCCCCAAAGGAAGCACTAAAAGGCGTGTGTTATGGGATACTAGGGTAACGGATATATATATAAATATATATATATATATATATATATATATATATATATATATACATATATAAGTATTAATGTGTAGAAATACATATAAACATCCATGACTACAGGTACAAATGCTCGTATTCATCAAACAAACATTTGCCCCTACCGGGATTCGAACCCGGGACCTCAGAGTAGGCGACATCTTGAAACCGGTGTACGTACCACTCTACCACGGATTGTAAATTATTAAATAGTATGTATGATATTGGTCCGGTTTTACATTCACTATCGATTGTAAACAGGTCTCATAAATCCCCATTAGTGGCCATGGCACGCTTGGAATCGCGCCAACATCGTGTCATAATTATACATTCATTAATGACATACACCGGTTGTGCTAATTGACAATATAAAACTAGTTAGCAAGGTATTTATTACGACAATACGGAGGAGCGCAGTGGTTCGCGCTTGGACTGCCATATGGTCGGTCACGGGATGGGTGACCATTATTTTCTCGCGCTCCTCGGTACTTCGGAAGGCACGTTAAGCCGTTGGTCTCTTTTGTAATAGCAGTCGTTAAGACCCTACTAATCTACATTGGGCCAGTGGGTTATCCATCCATAAGGAAGGCCAGTGCCCCAGCAGTGGGGTGCTAAAATGGCTGATGGCGTTATTACAACATTGTATACTGGCCGCTAACCGCGGTTTCACCTACATGCATCATTATTATTATTATTTTTGGAGAGGGGACGCCAGCAAGGCCGGACGGGTGATCAGTCTCCCTAGTTGGAACCATTTCACCCAATTCCCCGGTGAAGAAATCCCCTGAAGAACAGGGTTATCGTTCACCCCACCAGCGTCGGACCCTCGAACCTTCCTGTGCGCTTACAATACCTGTTGAGTTCACTTATCGTCAACTGCTTTAGATCCTCTTCTTCTAGCTTGTCCGCTTCAAAGAGCTCCCAGCGCAGTGATGCATACATTGGGCATTCTGCCATGAAGTGGTAGCTTGTTTCTTCCTTTTCATTACATTGTGGACAGGTGGGATCCTCTGTCCTTTTGATAATTGAAAGGTGCCTGTTCAGTGGACAATGTCCTGTCAGTACTCCTACTATGTTCCTTATGTTTCTTCTGCTTAGTTTCAGCAGCTCTCTAGTTTTCTTCTTATCATGGTTCGGATAGGAGGAAACTCCCGTAGGAATTCCAATTTTACTATCCATAACTTAGGCCTTCAAAAAAATTTATAAGCCGGTCCTGAGTTTGGCGCTACTATGAAATTTGCCAAGTAATATCGTCTTTTTCTACAAATACAGGGAATGTGACAACGCTGGAATATTAAAAATATAAAAGCATTGGAGAATTTTGACGATGGTCCGCAAGTCTTGGTAGCTCAGTGGTAAGAGCATTGGACAGGATTTCCAAAAGCTGTGGGTTCGAGTGCCATCTGAGAATTCACTTGTAGCCGAGTTGATTTTTTTTTTATATTTTTCAATTTAAAATTTATTATAAATATAGTCTTTAGTTTTAGAAACTGAATTTCGGGAAAAACTCGGGAACGCGTGGAGGTATCGAGCTAAAATTGAAGCCAACAATCTCTTGAAGCTGTGAAAAAATCGAACTTGTAAAAAAAAGATAGTGCAATAAAATATAATTTCTTACTGTGCACAATTACTCGTCACTAGATGGCGCTGTTTGTATTGTAGATATAAATTGTACATGGCGGTGTTAAGAATTTTGCTAATTAATAACTTCAAGATCTAAAGATTAGTTCTTACACTCGTTACTAGATGGCGCTGTGTGTTTTGTTAGGGTAATTTCTCCGTTTATGCCGTAAAATATTTAAATTGTTTCGACACTCTAGGGATTCAATAGGGTACTTTCCGTTGACCTAGAACTATGTTTGGCAAGTATAAGTCATATCTTCTTTTACTACAAATACAAGGAAAAATCTGAAAACTACACAATTATTGTAATTAAATCATAAAAAATATACTTAGTCTTTAGTTTTGGAAACTTGATTTCAGGAATAATTCGGAAAAAACTGCGAGACTTGATTACTGTACTATTTATAATATTATGTGGCTACCTAGGTACCTACAAATTTCTGCGGAACGATTGGTAGTCGATTTTTAAAAACTCATACTGGCTGAATTGAGAACTGTAGCTCTATTACGAGTTTTGTCAACGATACTCGCTAGCGTCTAACGTATAGGCATTTGTATGAAAAACTGTTCAGAGCCCCAAGCGCTGAGTAGCTGAACTAAAAATGGTATTATGAGTTGACAACGTTGACATTAGGTGACTTAACAGCTCCTGTTACGTAAGCTTCACGATTCGCGGTCACGTTTTTCATACAATTTGGTATTATGAGTTACTAATTTGGCAGATGCTCCTGTAATTTACGTTCACAGGAGCTGTTACGGCACTCACGGCATTTCTTTTAGTGAGAAGGTATATTATTCAATTAAAATTAATAAATACACGACATATTTTGAAACAAATTGATGACAAGGCCTTTTATAGATTAGAAAATAATTTACGCGGCTGAACGAAACAAAGAACACAATGAATTAACTAATTTGTATTGAGGCAAAATTTCGAAAACGGAAAACATTCCTAACATTGATTTGTCCTTCCAAAAGCGCATTTAGCTAAATTATGCCTACTATTACAACACACAACTTTAAAATCGACGTAAAGAATTAAACGACGTCGTAAAAAGTAAAAAATAAGAAAATATAGCTGTATTTATTTTGCAATGATTCCACGTAATAAATTATTATGGAACTTATTTAGTAAACGGCGCCTATGGGCTTATTAATTGAACCGTGGATAACTAAGGCACTTTTCGGGTCTTAGGATGTCTCTTTTCTCTATAGAAAGTTTTCCATTTTAGCAATGACAATATTTTTTCAATATTTTAGATTGTCCATAATTTTATAGATTACTTTTAGGTAAGCGGTCTATTGTTTTAATGCAAAATATATCAATTTATCGTCGGCATAGTGATTTCATATTTTCAGCCGATAATGAGCAACTACATAAAGATCGGTTATTTATTTATAAACAAACATTTTAGTGTATATTAATACACTGTGTTCTTTTACTATTATTTTATTCTGTGTCTGTGATGACACTTGACACTTGACTGACTCTGATACTATGATAAAATGTAAAAGGTCATACATAGTCAGGCAGTGAAGCTTTACTTCACATTTCTTAATTTAGTAGGACTATACGCCGCCATGATAAATGTACTCGTTTAATTTCTCTATTTTTGGCTCTATGGTAAAGTTGTCTTTCTGTCCTTATCCTCATCATATAGACAGATAGAGATAGTGACAATTTGACGTTACGTATTCAAATTTATGCCTCGACGCTGCCTTCTCACGTATTTACGTACCAGCTAACGTAGCGTTTCCGAAAACTCATAATACCGATCCGATAGTCGGCGATTCGAGCACCGTATTTACGTTAACAGCAGCTGTCACGTCACATACGTTTACAGGAACAACTCATAATAGAGCTACTGAAAGGAGGAGTCCTTTTTGGAAGTCCGTTAAAATGAACGCGCTGATAAAACAACAAATGTTAAATTTGAAATAGACAAATATTGGAAAAAATCAACTCGGCCACAAGTGAATTGACATGATTTCATTTTTTACAAGGTACCTTAAATCGAAAACCATTTCGAGATTTTTCAATTTCTAACGCCGTACGTATTTTTTCGGATTGTTTATTCAATTATTTAACGAAATATTTGGAATAAACCCCGATTTGTCGT
This sequence comes from Chrysoteuchia culmella, assembly GCA_910589605.1. Taxonomy (NCBI): domain Eukaryota; kingdom Metazoa; phylum Arthropoda; class Insecta; order Lepidoptera; family Crambidae; genus Chrysoteuchia; species Chrysoteuchia culmella. The sequence goes on from OU342653.1 coordinate 20,604,334, forward strand.
GATCACCAAATAATAACGACATTTTTGCCTATAAAAGTTCTCTTATTAAAAATCAATATAAAAAAATCGCTGTCAATATAGTCAAAGAGTATGTAACAGTGCATTTCAATGAAATGAAAATAAAAAATAAACGATAAAATATTTCAAAACGGATTGAAATACTTATTTCAGTTTTGAGTGACAAATTTTATCCAAATCAATTTGTTTAGCCGTTTTTGCGTGATTTTGTAAGAAAGATCTAAGTGCTCAAACTAAACATACAAACACTCACAAATTGTAGGACAGAGATAGAATAGAATAGGACAAGTTATGACTATTCGCAATTTTGCTGCGAAAATAAGCCTTGATAGGGTTCAATGCTAAAAAAACTGCAAAAATAAACACTTCAAACTAATTTATTTCCAAAATGAAAATTCTAAATATTTCACTGAATATTTTTTTTTTGAAATTTACCCATCCATATTAAACACTCCAAAGAGTAAGTTTCTACCACCCTAATAAATAAAATCGTACTACCAACATAAACTGAAAAATCAAAAGATTAGTGAAGTATCTTAACAGCTTGAATATGATATCGATAAAAATATTAATAAATAACTCATTAATCTCAAATATTTTATACTTTGGAACTAAAGCCATTAAATGATAAACATAGTTGCCTAAAAATAATCTGGATTTTTTTCTCCTGATGATGACGCGGTAAATGGATTATCGCTTACTTTTTTGAATTACAAAAGGACAAGAATCAAGTTATTTAGTAAGCAGCGAGTTAAATAAATATATTTTAATGAAAATACGTTGCTGTAAAAACTGCTCTATTTTAGTTTGCCTCGAATTTCAGTCCCTTAGGAGGCTGCAACAACAAAAACAGTATAATATATTATAAACACCATAGCATAGAAATCAATCGCCGAAAATATCGATGAAAAATATATATTGCACATTTATGGCACCTCACTATAACTAGCGTTATTTACATAAAAAATATATGCATTTTTCAATGATTTCTCATAAATAATTCAGCTTTTTTATGATGTTTCAATAATTAGGCATCAGAAATTGCGTGTATATTTAGTATCTTAGATAAACTGACCTATTTAGGTAGTTACCTGTAAGGCTCCAATGAAAATCTGGGTAAGAATATGTTTTAAGTACATTTTTACTCTCATAACGCCACAAATTTCACATTTTCCATAAACGTCTTGGCCTTTCCTTCCTTTAAAATCAAGTTAAAATAGCAAGACTAAAATTAAACAATAACAAAACAATCTGCAGGACAAACGTAAACAAAACAAACAAACTTCATTTAAGTGTCATGTTGACTTGACAACGTCACAGTGCATTTTTTTAATTAATTTGCCAAGGTATGTCCGCCAGAAATCCGTACGACTGGACTTAAGCTCTTTTAGAATGAGCAATTTTTCAAATTATTTTATGATGAGTTAAAGTAAAAAAATTGCAAAGGAAAAAATACGTGTCTCTTATTTTTATATGTAATTTCTAAATAAAAAATAAAAACGTAGGACAAATTTTATGAAATGTTGTCAATTCTCAGATTGACTCGAACCCACGACCTTTGGATATCCGGTCTAATGCACTACCAAGACTTTGATTTTTCCAACATTTTTCTATTTAAAATTTTACTTAAGTTAAAAAAATAGCATTGAAAATGCAAAAAATCTAAAAATCATAAAAAAATACACAAATGTTTTTGAGTACATATTCGGTACAATTAATACTATTTTCAATTGGCTACAAAAATGTATTTACAATTGTTGTGGTTTTCTGCTATATATCGCTGTTGAGTGAGTTAGATATAGATAAAAAAAATAAAATATGTGACTTCTCAAGAACAGCGCGTAATGTAAGAATTATGTAGAAGTCCAAAAAATCGTAAGAAAATATTAATTCCAATAAAATTATATGAAAATCGATTTCTCTAAGACTGGTCAAATAAAGTTTATTCGTCTGTTAAGAACCTACATAAACACAAATAACCACATAGATTCACACTAAATGCATAGTTACACTATTTCGTTGGGATATAAAAATGATTATTTTCGTCTAGAGCTTCGTATTTCCATTATTTCTCTTTTAATTTTTTCCAAACAACATGCAACCTGCATAACATTTCATAACTCTTCATATTCCAACTTAATCCAAATGGAAATCAGTCGTAATCTTTGTATGCGCAAAAAGTTTTAATGTAATCAAATTCTTATTATCGTGTGTTCTGTAGGGGAGAATGGAGAACGTTGATATTTTCCCCTCCCATATTCTCGGGAAACCTATTTCCTATCTAATTTTCTTTTTCATTTCTTTAACTTTCATTCTAGGGTGTTGGTATTTTTATTAAATTGCCAGTTTGATACAAAGTTTTTGTTTACCACTGGGTAAACAAACTTTGTAAAGCAAACTAAAACTGATTAGAGAGAAACATTTTTTATGTTAACCTGCAAATGGCCTTATCATACCTGATGTTAAGTAATAAAAGACGACCTGTTTGGCGCAAGGGTACTAAGCCCGCCTTCTGCACCAGTGGTCTCGGGTTCGATCCCCGGACAAGACAAATATTTGTGTGCATGAACATTTCTATTTGTCTTGGTCTGTTTAATATGTATAAGTATGTATTTACAAAAAAGTATATAAGTATGTTTATTCGTTATCTAGTATCCATAACACAGGTTCTTCATGAAACTTAACGTAGGCTAGATAATTGGTGTGGTTGTTGTGAAATTTATTTATTTATACTTATTTATTTCATTGGTTATTTTAGAAGACGCGCGAACAAAAAACGTTATGGCGATAGACTTTGCCAACCTTTATTAACCAGTAAAGTAAAAATTCTCCAAAGTCCCATAATATCTTTATAACTTTTTAATTTTGCATTATTACAATGCCATTTTTATGTGACAGATATTAAACAAGAAAATATACTAGAAAAAATATTTATCACATAAAAATGACACTGTAAAAATGGAAAATTAAAAAGTTATAATTAGATGGCTGTTTCATCTTAATCGATAGTCAAACATTTGTGAAACATTGATGAAACGACGGTGTCCTACACCAATTATGCTACAGATACCTATGAGGTATATGTAGCATAATTGGTTAGTGCATTGAGTCGAATTCCCAAGCATGCGGGTTCGAATTCCGTCAGGGCGACATGACACAAGTTGTTTTTTTCTAGTATATTTTCTTGTTTAATATTTATCCCATAATATATTTCATTCTATCTTTATAGGATTACATGTTATGGAAATTTACTTACACAATACAACAAAAAAACAATTAAAACCACACTTAGTGCGATTATAATCTACTACACCCATAAACACATTTAGTGCCAATCATAATATTTAATTTAAAATGACATGCATTTCAGTCATTCATTTTAAGTCAAAAGTAACAGAGCGATGTTTTTAAATATGTTTATCACTTTACGTATTTAAGTCAATTGGTGAAATTTTGGCATAAATGCGAGCCGTAGACAATAAGCATTAAAGTTTAAAATAAAATTAAATGAGCGCAACGCCTACAAACTGTAATTTCAGTTTGGCGAAGTGAAATATTGTAAACTTAAATGTATAATTTGGAAATATATGAATTAAAAAAAAAAGTTCGCCATACGGAAAAAATACGTACTTTTTGTTATAAAATCGGATAATAATATAGATATTCGTTTATTCCTTTATCTAGATTTGTAATGTTTCAGAAACACGATTTTGTGATACCCCTTTTCCATTCCGAAAAGACCTTTTAAAAATACGAAAATTCGAGATTATTCTCAAATGGGCTTACATATACTATTGGAAATTGGTTTAATTTGTGGACACCAATAATATTTAGGATAGTGTAGTTTCATTTCTCTTTCAATCAGTATTTTTATTGACTACGAAGTGATTTCCTGGTTTTTCGCTTAATCTGCAAAAGGTCTTGCTCCCTCGCGCGTCATTTTCTCATTGCTGTCTCGCTTCAGTCGTAAAGCACCTTAATTCATCGAACGGTTGGAACACTCTAGAGAGTGTGCGAGAGAACTGCACGGCCTTGTTCCTCCTGCCCCTTTCCAACACCGGGGTCCCAGACGCAGGTTAGCTTATCACCCGTACGTCGTTGATATTCCAGCGCTTTGCTGACACATTTCTAATGCGAACCGCTAAAGAATGGGATGCGCTGCCTGCTCATGTGTTCCCCGCTTCCTACAACCTTGGTCTCTTCAAGACGAGAGTGAATGGGTATTTCCTGGGCAAGCATGTTACACCTTAGACCACATCCTGTTTACTAACCACGATGGTGGTCAAATGCCTGCCCAGTTACTTGTAAAAGAAAAGTGAGACTGTCACCAGTGTCCAGAGAACAGTGGAATATCTATTTTGTCTCATAATCCAGGGCCTGAAAGGTCCTGAAAGAATGTTCACAAATATCTACTAATTCGAACAAGAAATTAAAAAAGACAAAATAAAAAATAGAGGGTTGTCTTCAAATCACCATAAGGCTATCCTCAACAAACTTAGTCTTATCCAACTAATTTAAATAAGGCAGCTGAAAAAATCTAGATTTTGTGTAGGAAAATGTCACGACTGAATGGATCCCTGTAGTTCCAGGTGGCGTGCAGACGGTATCGACCGACTCTTCAATGATTCATGTTATTATCGTATTTTCCATTGACTCACACGATGGTGACCATGGTGAGCGAATATTTTACGACTCAAATTAAATAAATATTAAATTAAATAAATATTTGCATACAATCACACCAATTATCTAGCCCACGTTAAGTTTCGTGAAGAACTTGTGTTATGGATACTAGATAACGGATAAACATACTTATATACTTTTTTTTGTGAATACATACTTAATATACAACACCCAGACCAAGACAAATAGATATGTTCATGCACACAAATATTTGTCTTGTCCGGGGATCGAACCCGAGACCTCTGGCGCAGAAGGCGGGGTTAGTACTCTTGCGCCAAACAGGTCGTCATACTGTAACTCCTTTTTACTCCTCTTCGCAATACGTATTGGCGCGCTCATGGCCGCGCTTGACAGACTGAACGTATTCGATCACGTTTGTTAAGCAACGTTCGGCCCGGTCACGTGTAGGATGGGTGACCGTAAAGTGGCATTATAACTGAGCGCTTCCGTGCTTCGGAGGGCACGTCAAACCGTCGGTCCCGGCTATTGTCATTTGATTACAGTCGTTAAGCCAAGTCAGAGGCCTTATAGGCGGCTTGATAAACTCTGACACCAGAGGTGGCCACTTATCCCTTACTCGATAAGAAGAAGAATACGTATTCATAAGGTTAGGAAATCGGCAAATATCTTGCTAACCGCAAATCTCGAAAACGGCTTGACCAACTCAGCAATTTTTTTTGTTAACTTATTAGGAATTTTTTATGGAGAGAATATACGTCCCACGGAAACGGGAACCATGCGTGAAACCCGCGGGCGGTCCTTAGTAATATTACATGTGCGAAGGTAACTCTGCCAGTCTGTTAGTATCTTTTCACAGCGTCGTCGTAGTACTGAATTAATTGTATGTTTATCACTAATTTTCACGCGTATGTACTGGTTATTGAAACAATGAAACAATTATACTTTTAAAACGCGATATTTCCGATTTACTTCTTTTAAATGTGAAATTATACGAGGAAAACATTAAAATGAAACGTATCATTGTTTATGTTAAATTTTAAATAGAAAAATATTGGAAGAAATCAACGCGGCCACAAGTGAATTCTCAGATGGGAAACGAACCCACGACCTTTGGAAATCCGGTCCAACGCTCTTGTGGCCGCGTTGATTTTTTCCAATATTTTTCTATTTAAAATTTATATTTATCATAAGTAAAAAAATAGGATTGAAATATGCAAAAAAAAAATCATTAAAAAAAAGTATCATAATTTTTTTCTCAGCCAAAACATTCAGAGAGAGCAGTCACCCTACCGTCCGCCCTATATGCTGATAAACCATCCACATTGCGTGCAACAGGGAAACAAAACACAAACAATATTCGCCATCTTTGTCTAAGGACATCGGCCATTGAACTTTGCAGATAACGTTTTTTCGATCGAAATAATTGCATTACCGGGGGACGCGCGTCGTTGCATGTTCGTTCTTTATTTTGAAAGTAAAATATATAGGGTCCGTTTACACTGTCAAAACATTTACAAGAAAACATGTTGTTAAATATAGTGCGACCGCTGAGAGGATGACCAAATGCTCTCGATAGGAGCTGTCAAATGTCACATTCTCTCAGTGGCCGCATTATACTATTACAACATGTTTTTCTTGTAAATGTTTCGCTATTGGAAACGGGAGGTTACTTGAAAGTAAACTACATAATACAAACATTTTGGAAACTTGTAAATATTTTTTATTTTATTGCCGGCCGTCTATTTCTTTTTTTTAAATAAAGTTAATTATTTGGATGCTACTAAAATTGAGAAGGCTTTAGCAATGCAGTATTATAGGTAACTAGCTTCCGCTCGCGGTTTTACCCGCGTGGTTCCCGTTCCCGTGGGAATATCGGGGTAAAAAGCTGCCTATAAGAATCCGTCCTTTCTACTAACTCTATGCCAAAAATCAATTCGATTGGTTGCTTAGTTAGGGCGTGGACGAATGACAAACAAACACACTTTCGCATTTATAATTTTAGTTATGATTAGGACTGTTTGGATGCTACTAAAATTGGTAAGACTATAATAAGCAATACAGTAACTATTATATGTAATTTGTTATATTTTTAATTGTGTATAAAAATATAACTTAACTATATTAATATTTATAAATGATAAACATTACATAAAATTTTAACAACATGTTCTATTGTAAATGTTGTTGTTTCTGTTAAAACTGATAAGTTTCTTGCGGCCGTTCTTCTTATCAGTTAAAAGATGTCCTGATTGGCTGGTAGGAATAAAAATTGGACTATTCGAAAGCACTTATCTATAAGTCTATTTGAAAAATGTACGTAGTTAAGTAAAGTACGAGTAAAGTAGAATTTTACATAACATAGAATGTATTTTATTTTGATTTGTGACAGCATGTAGTTATGACGCAATGGCAATGAATAACATAAAAAAAAATAGTAGATTCTTTAGAATAGTGTTATTTTAGTCCCAAGATTTACAATTTTATTATTTAAAGATAACTGTTTTTTTTTTTAATAAAAATTCAAGTATCTAATCTTTACAAGATATGCTGGTATTCTCCAAAAATATTTGCGCCTATTTGTCGGGCCTTTCCATATTTTCTCGTTATACAGGTGAGCACAGAATTGCTATCACGCTTCGCCCCAAGCTGAAGTACAATCGAGTGCAAAATTGCATTGGGGTCGGCACTGGGATACAGTAATTTGGTTCCTTTTTTATTGGTTCAATTAGCATCGAACGGATTCCGTATAGTACGTTCAATTTGAGTAAGAGACGAAACTTTCGACGTTCGAATTTCGGAAGTGACAAAAAATTGTGTTTCTGAGTGCCACGCTTTTTTACAGTACCGCGCTTTTGATGTTTGAATTCCGAAAGTTACAAAAGTTCCGTGTATGGCCTATGAAGCCTATGAGGATCTTATTATTGAAATATTTTGTTTGAAACAGCTAAGGTTTGAACGTAGAAGCGAAGGTTTGAACGTAGAAGCGAACAAGGAACAAGTTCTAAATTTTATAAGTTGATTTTCACAGATGTATAAAGGACCGATATGAATTGTCACATAGGCAAGTCACGATAATATTTCGCTCATAGCGTTTCCTCGACGTATTTTTGTTTCGGTGGAATAAATTTTTTGAAGTAAAAACTTCTTGAGCGGCGTTGTGCACATCAGGAGCTCTATTTTTGATTCACTCGTCTCGAGGATTCTACTGATTTTCGTGCGACGTTTGAGTTTTCGTATTCCGTAAAAGCGAATTTGCCCGTATATTCATAGCTACGCTTTTCGCCTGTAGTACCGCCTCCCAACGCGAGCGCGCGAGGGGCAAAGCGAAAAGTGTGCTATGTCCACACATGCAAGGTAGCTAATCGCCTGATTACATTAATTTCAAATTACATAAAGTCTCACACTTGAAATATCTACGTATATTAGATAATAACAACCATAATAATAAAGATCTCTCATTACTACTAACTTTCATATTGGTCAGATTTAATGGAACCTGCCAAATCAAGTTGGTCTCCGTTTTTATGAAGTTGTGGTCAAGATATAGTGGATTTTGATCGTTATTTTCGTTTAAGCGGTTTTCACTTCTAGGGCACTCCCAGAGTGCAACCCGTTGTTTTTTTTTTAGTTTTTTTTTTTAGATAGAAAGACTTTAATGTTTGAAGCGATGTTTCTCAAAGGGAATTTGTTTCGTTTTCTTGCTGTCGCTTCAACATCCAATGCAATTAACAGTTGTAAAGCAAACGTGATTTAAAAAGAAGTACAAGACAAAAAGTAAATGAACAGACGCCGTCCAATTTACAGACAATCTCAGCTGTCTTGAGCAGACTATAAAATCTAGTATTTAGTATTTTCTTTGTTCTCATTGTCACTCCGGAAGACATGAGAAAACTATTTACAAAGACCAAAGGCGTTGAATCCTAAATACGAAAGTGTGTTTGTTTGTCCTTGCTTCACGTCCCAACTAAGCAATCAATCGACTTGATTTTTGGCCTATAGTTAGTTAAAAAAACGAAGAGTAACTTATGCTACTCTTCATTCCGATATTCTCAGGGAATAGGAACCACGCGGGTGAAATAACGGGGGGAAGTTGTTACGACGTATAGTAAACCTTTATAAGCTATTATTTTTTCTTCTAAAAAGTTCCAGCTTTCTTTTGTTAACTATATCACATGGATTGTTATTTAGTTTGAGTGATAGTATTATTGTTATTTTTTTCATTCTGTAAAAGCCAAATAATGGCTATTCTCTATTCAACTTCCTCTGAGACAAAAGGTAAACAAACGAATGTTTCTAAAACTCTTTGAAGTGAACTTCTTTAGCGGCGTTGTGCACATCAGAGTATTATATTTTTGGAATAGGTAAAAAATGTTCAAGTCGCGTCAGGACACGTGACCCTTGACGATCGAAAATTCGCAAGACCATTTACCGTTGACCTATTTCAATTTACATGAAGTCTCACACTTGAAAGATCTACGTATATTAGTTAATAACAACCATTGTATAAAGATCTCTCATTACTACCAACTTTCATATTGATGCCAGGTCAGTTATAATGGATTTACCTGCCAAATCAAGTTGGTCTCCGTTTTCATCAACTTTTTATGAAGTTGTGGTCAAGATATAGTGGATTATGATCGTTATTTTACGCCCAAAGTGCAACCCGTTGTTTTTTTTTATTAATATTGGTATGTAAATAAAATTGTCGAGTCTACTATGACACTAAAAGGGTAAGCGTATGCTGTAGACATTTCTGCGCGACGTAGATCTGTTGCTGACCCATATAGTTACAAGGTAGGTAGGTATGTTATTCAATAAGTCTATTTATTTTTCAAATAAAGAGTGTGTTCAAAGTTTGGGAATAGCCACAGTTTAAGGAGTTTATAATGTCACTTTTTTTAAATACATTTTTGAAAAATCCTATTGAGAATCGTCCTGTTGAAAAACCGTTTTATGGTTTCTTTACGCTTTGTCTCAGAGGAAGTGGAATTGAGTATAGTCAGTTTGATATTCCTCTATATAAGTTTTATTATTTTGTCCATTCCATAGTAAGTGTTTTCGTTGATCGGTAAATTCAAAAGCAGTGTACTTATACAGAACATTTTATATCTAAGGCACGTATCTTTTCTTTATTCTAAATTAAAGAATGTTGATAAGGAATTTTCCTGTACTAAATATCTTAGTAGTGAAATCTGAGATTTCTGACAAAATAATACAAATTTAATAAAACGTCCAACTACTTATTAACAATTTATTCGTCAAGATTTGATTTTAATTTTGTTATTTTACGCAGAATATTTAAAAACTGGAAACTAACTCTCCATAAACTTTCAAAAACATACTGATTCGGACTTGAATCACGTGAAACCAAACGTTTTTAACTTGCCAAACTATCCGTCATATCACTCGTCAATTTGAAAATGACATTAAGTTTCTATCGCTCTAATAAAAAAATAGTGGTCCCGACCACTAGTTGCAGATTTCGAAGATAGTAATTTTCCGGTTTTTTAATATTTTGGGTAAAATGAAATTATGTCAAAGGAGTTTAAGAAAACGCAATTGTAAACCGTATTTGAGTGATTCAAAAAATGCGATAAAATATTTTTAAAAGCCCATTCCGTACTTATGTAAAAACCTCAGAGATAAAAATAAAAAAAAGTAAAATAATTTTATGAATATCCTCCGGCTAAAAGTGATGTAGGTACTATAAGTGATTTATCCACCTATTCATAAATTACAAACGCAAGAATAATCCGTCTCGGGGCTGCCTTATCTACCCAGAAATCATCAAATAGGTTGCAGTTGACATTAATTAAAATTTTAATTGAAATAGAACAGAGAGATGGCAATGGCTGAACCAGACGGATTTTTCTTGCATTTGTAATTTATGAATAGGTGGATAAATTATGAATAGTATCTACCTACATCACTTTCAGTCAGAGGATTATCGTAAAAATATTTTACGATAATCCTCTGACTGAGCATTGGACCGGATTTCCAAAGGTCGCGGGTTCGATTCCGGTCTGAGAATTCACTTGTGGCCGAGTTAATTTTTTCCAATATTTTTCTATTTAAAATTTACCATAAGTATAAAAATAGCATTGAAAAATGCAAAAATTACAAAAAAAAAAATCATATATTTTACTCTTTTTATTTTTATCTATGACGTTTTAAAATACGGATTGGGTTTTCTCAATTTATTTTTCTTCTGATTTTCGCGGTCAAAAGTAATTTTGACCAGTTATCAGTTTTGACTGTAACATACATACAGTCGTCGTTATTTCTAGCCCTCGGTTTATGAATTATTTAGGTAACTACCCCCTGTCGCGTCATTCATCACAGGCTGACGCTCAAAATTACGCTCCTCATTTACCAACGCACACCGTAATTTGAAGGAAAAAAACCGGTAAAAACCAATGCTGGTTCTTGTGGATAATTTCCGTATCGGAAAAGTGGCGGAAACGGAATTACAGGCCGTGTAATTTTCAACGATGTGGTTGTGTTGGTTGTATTAAATTATGAAAGAACTTTTTGGGGTGCCAAATTGAAGGACTCATACAAATTATACTTAAGTAGTTAGCTTACCCAACTACTTATATACAATTTGTATGTTTGTATCAATAGGCACCTAATTATTCAATTCTGATACTGATGTTATCAAGGAATTATTTACATATATACACAACTTTTAATGTAAATACGTACATATAAAGTTTTAACGCGCATGTTTTATGGAAATAACACAATTTTTACGGATTCTAAGCGCACTATATTGCTATATTTCACGAGCTATGATCAAATTATCCGAGTTTTTTAAGGTTTTTTGGTTTTCCCGGCGTTTCGGTACCATTTTAGCTGCACTTCACCTGAAAAGGTGAAACTTTAAAAAGCACGGATAATTCTATCTTAACTCGTGCAAGTAGACTTAGAACAAGTCCTACCAGCAACCAAACCAAATACAATATTTACCCCCACTGGGCATCGAACCCACCTCTAAATCTGATACCGATGAGTGCTACCATTAGACCACAGAAGCGGTTGGAAATATTAAAGCTCGCACGCTATTCGAACCACTATGTGAAACAGAATATCGGAATGCAATCTGCGGTGTACGGCCGCCGGGGCGACGTGCCAGCCTTGTAATTTAACAAGCTCAGCTTCTGAATATACATTTTAACCGCCTCTGTGGTCTAGTGGTACAACCACCGGTATCAGGCCCAGGGTTCCCGGGTTCGATTTCCAGCGGGGGTACATATTGTATTCGGTTTGGTTGGTGGTAGGACTTGTTGTAAGTCCGCCTGGCTAGCTACCACCATCTTATCTAAGTCTGACGCCATAACAATAATGTTTTCAGAATTGTTGTGTTCCGGCAGTTAAAGATAAGGTAGGCAGTTCCATAGTGGTTGAGGATTCCGAGAGAGGCTCGTTTCCATCTTCAGTATGATGATGAACACTAAGAATCTCCCCGTCGTTCATAAAAAATATAATATTTACATTCACCAACTGCATCAATTTGCTGACGTGTCTGTGACTCTCTAAACATGTCAAAATGACAATTCAATGTACGATGTGGTATCAAATATCAATATCCTGAAATGTTACAGGATTTTGTAAATATCCATAGAAGATACATTATCGGATCGAAAAGCAGCAGTAGAAGAGAAGTAGCGAGGAACTCAGGCTGTTTTTTTTTACAATTTCTAGCAAGGCGTTAATTTCCACCACAATAAAATTGTTATGCTTTCATCGAAGCGTGTTTTCGTTTTATTATTTTATAGCACGTGACGATAATTTTAATATTTTTTAAACAAATACCTAACAAGATTTCAATATAATTTAAAGGCATTTCTTTGTTAAATAAGTCGACAATTTGAACCAAAAATGAAAATATTAGTAATCTAAATTTCGTTTTCACCTCACGCGCTCTGAAAAGGAGGTTTTGTCAATCAGTTTAAGAGTAGAAAATTTTTGCGGCCTAGCGCGACAAAGTACTTTTTTAATTTAATACCTAAAAATATGTCATAATGCGTTCCAAATCGCACTATTGACTTTTTTGTTACATTTTATTCTTATTTTAAATATCTTTAAATTAATTATAATACTCCGTTTTGATTTTATTATATTATTTTAGTTCATTGGATCATAGGCTGGGTGAGATTTCACAACCTATGATTGGATTTCGGAACGTGACATAAATCTTTATTTTTAAATTGTCTTTGTCTTGTACGTCATGTCAGTGTCAACATTTACGGAATCGTTTTTATTCGTACCCATATATTCCTACTTTAAATAACTTTGAATTAACTATAATACTCCCTTTTTATTATTTTAGTTTTTTATATCATTAACACAACGAGAATAAGTATATTTAGATTAAACTTTATGTTTTAAGGATTTTTTACCGGAAGTTGACCGCGGAAACAACCATCAAATGTTCGTCGCTGTTGTGAGGTGAAAAATTGTGTGTTGCGCTCGGCAGAAAAGTTTTTAGCATCTTGTACCTTTGAAATCCTCGCTTCGCTCAGGATTCAATAGAGGTAACTCGCCGCTAAATAACCAACTTTCCAGCCTTGCATAACAAATAACTATTTCACCTAACATGCTCGGAAAAAAATTGTCAATTAATTTCTGTAAGTATATTAATAAAAAAGTACTTTTTCAACTAAAAACCTAAAAATATGTCATAATGTATTCCGAATAGCACTATTGACTTTTTATGTAAAATTTTATTCTTATTTTAAATAACTTTGAATGAATTATAATTTAATACTCCGTTTTGGTTTTATTATATTATTTTACTTCCTTAAAACTATTTGTTATAGAAATATTATATTTAGGCTGGGTGAGATTTCACAACCTATGATTAGATTTCGGAACGTGAATTAAACCTTTATTTTAAAATTTTCTTTGTCTTGTATGTTTCAATGTCATGTCAATGTCAACATTAACCGAATCATTTTTATTGATATTATAAGCAACAATTTAGTTTTATTTTAAATAACTTTTTTCTTATTTTAGTTTTTTTATATCATTAAAACAACAAGAATAAGGTATTTTAGATTAAACTTATTGTTAAAGATTTTTTTATCGAAAGTTGACTGCGGAAACAACCTAAAAAATTTCCTCGCTCTTGTGAGGTGAAAAATTGTATGTTGCGCTCGGCAGAAAAGTTTTTAGCGTCTTGTACGTGTGAAACCCTCGCTGCGCTCAGGAATCAATCTTTGAGCCACGAGCGTAGCGAGTAAATCATAAAATACTTTGCTTGCTCAGGTTTCAATAGAGGTCAGAAGTCCAACTTTCCAGCCTTGCATCACAAAATTAGGTTTAGGTTTAAAGAATTTATTTTCAAAAAAGACTTACATAAGTCACTTACATGAAAATAAAAAGAATACATGTTATTTTTTTTATACATCACCAAGCCTTAAATACTAGTGGTAAGTATACTTAACTATAAAACGAAATTTAGTGTAAAGTTCGTAATTTTCAATTATATAATAAGACAGTTTGGACTTAAAGCAGTTATATAATTTTATATCTTTTATGTATGAAGGTAAGCTATTGTAAAGTTTTGCTTCCACAAAGGTGAAGCTCTTTTTAGCATAATTTGTTCATGCCCATGGCAAGACAAGTAAGCTTGGCCGACGAAGACTTCGTTTGCTGATTTGCGATTTTTTGGTGAAAGTTATGTTGGTATGAATGTTTTTATCAATAATTTTTCGAATCAAGAGGCAAGTGCTATACGCGTATAGTTGCTTTATGTTCATTAATTTTGTATCTTTGAAATTTTTTTCGGTAGGTGTTAGATAGGGGTAACGAAAAAAGGTTTTTATTACTTTATTTTGCATTCTTTGAAGCTCCTGTAGCCTTGTCTTGCCGGCAGTGCCCCAAATTTCAATAAGGTATAGTAGATGTGATTTAACAAGGGAATTATAAATATTGTATCGTAATTTCCTAGGGATGCATTGACTTATGTTACGTAGTGAACCAGTGAGCGAAGAAAGTTTGCTTTTAATATAATCGATTTGCGTATTCCATGTTAAATTACTATCCATTCTTAATCCAAGGTATTTTTTACAAGTTTTCTGTTCGAGGGGTAAATTTAATTAAATATTTACACGACAAGAAGAGTACAAAACAAAAAACACTGTAGTCTCAGATTTTCCATCGTCAAATATCTCATTTCACAGTAAAGAATTTAATTCTCGTGTCGATTATTTCAGATTTCGACTCCGTTTTCTATTTCATTTTTCGCCATTATTACTGAATCCGTACACGACTGTTCAGATTGAAATATTAAAAGGAAAAACAAATATCTTTGATTATTTTTTCTAACTTTGCGAAAGAATTCCCGAAAAGATCGTAATTGCTTTTGGAGAACATGAGTATTTTGAATATGCTGTTAAACATACATGTATGAATTTTCATAACCTTTAAAAGCACATTTACCCCCATGTGTCATAGCCATTTAACCGCGTCTGTGGTCTAGTGGTAACGTAGGTGTCAACCCCAGAGGTCCCGGGTTCAATTCCCAGTGGGAGTACATATTGTATTCGATTTGGTTGGTGGTAGAACTTGTTGTATGTTCGCCTGGCTAGTTACCACTATCTTTTCTAAGGCTGACGCTATTAAAACAATGTTTTGAGCATTGTTGTATTCCGGCAATTAGTGATAAGATAGCCAGTAAATTAGTGGTTGAGGATTCCTGGAGGATCATTACTTATCATCAGGTATGAAGGCTAACACCCATATTCTAAGTCGTTCCTCAAAAACTTACTAGTCCTCGACTTAACGAAACCTCATTGAAAACCTCTTCAAAATACTCATCGAAATCGGTATTCTAAGTCATAACTCCGTAAGGACCTGGAGGAGCCAAAGAGTACGTAGCCACTCCGTGTTAGGCCTAGCGCACACTACCATTTTTACCCACGACGAGGTTGAGTGGAGTGTAAAAAGTTTTGGAGGAACGACTTAGAATATGGGGGTAAGCGTCTTCCCGTTTTGTTCTTCAAAAGTATATTAAAGCCATAAGTGCCTTTTCATATGCACGGCTCGTGCCGTGACCATGCTGTCACCGTGCATACGAAAGCTCTCTGTAGAGCTTAATTTAATACATTGACGAAAAAGGCACCGCGTAGAGGAATTTACGGAGCTTATAATTGTTTAAAAAAAACTAGACAACGATAGGTTATTTATATCCGTGCCTTGGATTCTTTAACTTCGAATCCCTATATATATTTCATTTATTTATGGACAACCAACAAGGCATACACAAAAAACTTGGCTTAAACACACACAGAGTTCACCTTAATCTAGACATAGTGTTGCCCTACTGAGAGGCTGCCACGGCATGCATTAAATTTAATAGTATACACAGTAATTAACTAAACTAAAATCTAATTATGACTAATTAAACAATATTAAATTTATTAAATTATATATCACAAGAACATGATACAATTTCGTTTCAATAAAAATAGGCTGTATCTTATTCCAGAACGCGACAATGTACGAACCTCGGCCCTTAGCCAAAGTAACAATTCGAAAACGATAACGAAAAAAATAAAATGTATGGGATTGGCGGATTGGCATAGGCCGCGCTAAATCACGTGGTCTTACCACAAGTTAATTGGCGAATATAAACAATAACGAATCGAATTATCGTTTTGCTACACAGCGATGTTACTTTGTCTACGGGCCCTGTTACTTTCACGCCTGTTCAAAAAATAACTCCAGCAAAATTTCCATCACAACATCAAAAGCGCTAACGAACTCATCGATCGCAAATTGAAACGCAAAGAGTCTTCGAGGGGACAATTTCATTTGTTTTATTGATATTATTGTCACCAGTCGGAAAGAAAATAGGGGCGACTGCCGAAGTGCCGACCGGAATCACAATGTACGCAAAGCAGAGAGACCACTCAAAACAAAGCGCAATTTCTCTCATGCACACATTGACGTTAATTGATAAAGCTGAAGTTGAAAACGCGTCTCACTCAGTGCCTCCTCGCTTAGCACTAACTTTCCGTGTGCCATGCAATTTTATCGTGACGTGATGTCATTGACGTTAGTAATTTTCCAGTTAGCACACGGTTTTCAACTATGGCAAGAGCGGTCCTTCTGTTATCTTTTCTATTTTGTACCGGAATTCTGGCAGCGGAAGCGGGCGTGGCAGGGCGAATGGGCAGTTAGCGGAATGCACTCGCCATTTCTTCACGATTGTCTGTATATTTCGCGTTGAGAGAACAGGGCCAGCGTCTGCTTGTGTCGAATTTGGTTCTTAATGAAGGAGTTTAGCGGTTTTGTTTGAGATTGGATTGTTTATTTTTTACCAAACAACGCTGATACTTAATTGCTTTCTTACACATTATAATCATTGTATAATAGCGGGTGATTAGTTTCACAATGTTTAGGCTTGGATAATACTTATCAATTCGTATGAAATTGTTGGAACTGCAATGTGAATTACTTTGGTAAGCTCAGTTTTAGCGATAATACTAAACATTATTAAACAGTGAATGTAAAAGTTAAAATAAAATAATCCCACAAGGTTAATTGAATAACGACATATTATTAGATTAGATAGATTCATCATAAAAATAATAAAAAATATGAAAATGATGATGAAAAGTAATTCGGTTATTGAAATCGTAAAAGCCCGTACAACATAATAGCAACATCTTTTCCAAGAATTTACAAAGTAAAATTCCTCTCTCAGATTATTGGAAAATGTTGAAAAAACAATTTTACTCTCTCTCTCAAAGACAGAACCTGCGATATTGAATTACTTTCAGCGAGGAACCACTCTCCCGACTCTCGAACATCGAGCGATCTTCGTTTCTGCTTTGGAGCACAAATGCATTTTGAAAACAAAACTAGAATTGGAATACAGAGATTTAATATATACTCATACTCACTGTCACAACATTTACTTAGTACAGGCGGAGGACATAGAAGTGATATTAACTTAATACAATAAAAAGGAGATTTAACAAAAAAAGAACTTAATTTAAAGTTACAGTATTGAGTAAATTGTCCTACGGCTGCACTAAAAGGGACCTAGTTCAGCATTAAGTCAGTATTACACTGAAGCTGGTTTTCAACTAGACCGCTTTTAGAATATTGACACCTGGATGCCATATACATAACAATATAAACAATAGTGCAGATGCGCGATTGTGTGTGTGTGTGTGTGTTTTTGCATACATATGTATGTTTAAATGCGAATGTATGTGCATGTGTGTGCGTGTGAAAGTGTGTGTTCATCACTGTTTCCACGTGTGAAGGAGTATGTTTATATCTGCGCGTGAATCGTTTCATGAAAGACATATCGGTATTAATATTTCCCAGCTCCCGCTGCGCATCATCGGTAAAATGTTCGAAGATGATGATCGAAATGAAGAATATATATTACCAGTTACCCCCAGATTCACATATGCAGTTCCCATTCCCGTGGGTATATCGAGATAAAATTAATCCAATTTTGTTTTCACGTGATTAGGCAACAAACACTCAAACTTTCACATTTGTAATATTAGGAGGAATATTCGATGATTCAGTGAGCACATTACTCTTAGCCTTCATCATACCTCATGTTAAGTATTGATAAGGCTGAAGATGGGAGTGAGCCTCTCCCGGAATCCTCAACCACTGAGGAACTGAGGAGGCTGTCTTATCTCTGTCGGAACACAACAATGCTGAAAACATTGTTGCTATGGCGTCAGACTTAGATAAGATGGTGGTAGCTAGCCAGGCGAATTTACAACAAGTCCTACCACCAACCAAACCGAATACAATATGTACCCCCCGCTGGGAATCGAACCGGGGACCCATGGGTCTGATACCGGTGGTTGTTACCACTAAACCAAGGCGGTTAAAAATGAAGTTAAAGTTAATAAACTTAATAATATTGAATATACTTTGTAAAGTACGGCAATCTAATCGTAATGATGAACTAAAGATCTGTATTCTCTAATGCGGATTTAAGATTTTATCCAAACAACGAATAACTTGAAGGTATAAACTTATTCTATTGATAGATGGTGACCCAACGCCATATGTCTTCAGATCCCCTCGTATTCAGATCCCGTACTCAGAAAAATAAGAAAAAAACCATGAAATTTCTAGTGCTGTAACTTAATACCATTATATTTTACATCTCTAGAAATCAACAACTTCACATATTCATATCCAAATTGTATGATCATCATCAGCCTGTGGACGTCCACTGCTGGACATAGGCCTCTCCTAGCTCACACCTATTGTGGCGTTCATAGAAGGCTATTAGCCTACTGCTACCACGCTGGTCAGACGGGTTGGTAGAGGGTTTGCTTCAAGTTTTCCTTCTCTCGCACAGGTTTTACGACATCCCAGGCATGTAAGGGAGTGGTGACACTTGTATTCTTAGGCCGTCACCACACGGCACAAATTGTATAATAAATGATTTCAAGTAATGAAATAAATGTTTTTATTATATATAAAAATAAAACATTGTGCTACAATAATACTTCAATGATATAAAACAACTTTTACGGATTTTTATCTTAGTCCGTCGCCATAGCAACAATGTTTTTAGCGTTGTTGTGCTTCCGCAGTTAAGAAACACGACAGGCAGTTCCTCAGTAGGTAGTTGGGGATTCCAGGAGAAGTGCGAGTAAACCTTATAGCCTAGCCTTATTATGTTATAGCATCAGCAAAATTATTTTTTTTACAAACCTCATTAGTAATATATTATATATGCCTTTATATTAAACTTAGGAAAAAACAAAGTTTGTTTTTAGTTTCTTTTAAGAATTAAAGTTTACTACATAAGAAACATAACTTTATATTGTGTTCACTCAATTGAACTGTTTTATTTTGTTGTGGAAACTGTCTATGGCTTTTGTATTACTCATTAAGTATAGCATTAAGGTAATATTGTATGCTTTTGTTTCACAATAAATAAATAAGTTAAAAAAACGTTTCCCGTTTCCTCTTTCTGGGCAGAAAACCATGTATGTAATTTTGAAATTCTGCGTTGATGAAACGAATGGATATTTATGATACATTTTAATTTTGAAAAATATTGTAAAAAATTGACTCGGCCACAAGTGAATTTTCAGATGGGAATTCACTTGTGGCCGAGTTAATTTTTTTCAGTATTTTTCTATTTAAAATTTATCATAGGTATAAAAATAGCATTGAATAATGCAAAAATTTAAAAATCAGAAACGAATGGATATTATTGATTAACGTTTTCTTGTCACTAAAATATAGTGGAACATTGATGGACATATTTTGACATAGTTATAAAAATTTAAGTAGTTATTGAACAAAGACACAGCCCTCCTTTTTTTTGTGAAAATGCTTCTGATTAAAATGATTATCCTTAATCATGACTAAATGTGTTTTAAAAAGGGGCTTCAATTGCACCTATTAAACAGTACTTTATCTTTACCAATCATAACTTTTATTTTAATAAAACAGAGCCTCCTAGATGAGCCAGGGCTTTATTCGCTGCAAGATCTAGCTATCAATTTTGTAATAGAGCTCCGTCAACCCTATTTGTGGTTACTCCAAATTAAAAGCGACAGCGGGCAATTTTACTGTCAGTTACGCAACTTTTTATGGAATACAGTATTATTTTAGATTAGTATAGATTTTCGATCCATTTAAAATATACATACCACATCTTATGTTTTGGCGCGCACTGTTCATTGAAATAAAACAACTTTTACGGATATCAAACGCGCTATATTTCCACGAACTAAGTTGTAATTGTCCGTAATTTTTAGGTTTTTTAGGGGTTTTTTGATTTTCCCGACGTTTCGGCACCTTTACAGCTGCCGTGGTCACGGGTCATCCCGTGTCACCCCTGCCATCCCGTGACCACGGCAGCTGTAAAGGTGCCGAAACGTCGGGAAAATCAAAAAACCCCTAAAAAACCTAAAAATTACGGACAATTACAACTTAGTTCGTGGAAATATAGTGCGTTTGATATCCGTAAAAGTTGTTTTATTTCAATATACATACCACTTTTTCCAATTTTGGTGTCTTGGTGGTTTTCATTTGACGTTTTGTGTACAGAGTCGATCCTCCCGGGGTGCGGGATACGCTTGCACTTGAATTTCGTATTTGCTCGGATGTAGCCTAGTTTTTGCTACACATGAGAATGAAAGTACAAAGTTTGGAGGCCCTGAGCGTGTTACGGCCTTCCGAAAGGAAGTGACTTTTAAAGGTTATTTTGGTTTTAAAGTTATGTGGACTACAGCCGGAAATCTAGTCCACGTGAAGCTTTGAATGATATTAATATGAGAAAAAATTGCAGAATGTTTGTCAATATTAAATTTGCCACAAGCGGTCATTTCTTATAAATAAAATTACACATTATTATATCTTTTATGAAATAGTGATTGTTATGATTTTTTGCGATCACATTCTTTCATGAAGAAAGTTATCTCCCTAAATATAAATTAAGTCATAATATAAATGAAATGAAAACAAATCGCTTCCTCTTCTGAATGAGGCCACAGGTAAAGTCACTGTGGGATTCTGTATCCCGCCGGGAGTTTTATAAGAGCTCTAATTAATAACGGTTCAGGTTGAGCGTGCCTCGTGCCTGCACAAATATGACGGATTTCCGAGAGATTGTTTTTTTAAATGCAGCTTAGCGCATGCCTGTTTAGAGTTATAAATACTCACAGCCCTATATCGAGATAGACAAAAAGAGCGCTTCAAACTGTATGAAAACCTAGCGTGTCGACTTTTTCGTACCTACGATGACGTCACGAGCGAAATTTAGTTTTGTGTAAGGGCCGATTTCACCGCTTCAATTGAACGCGATCAATTCAAGTTAATCTCAGATTACGCGCTAAAGCTGAGTTCCGCCTTAGGTTTGCGTTTCACCGACATAAACTGAACGTCGATCAAGTTGAACTTGGTTCAGTTTCGACAGTTAGCGTATTTGAACGCGTTAAGAGCTGTCTGTCATGTCATTATCATGATGGTGGAGTAAGTACATATACATGGGAGATTGTTTATTTTTATAGGAAGAAATAGTGGGATGAAAATAGTCTTCTTGTTTTTGCGTAAAAAAAAGCCTATATCTCTACAATATTAAAAAACCTCCATAATTTGTTTTGCCAATTTACCTATATTACCTACACGTGATATAATATTGATTTTATTTAACAAAGAAGGTATCTCCTTTTTAATTTCTAATACCCATTAATTACATTCTGACCATTTTGATTGAAAAATATCGTGATATGTATAACACTTTATTATTTTATTTTCCCATTTATGAAGGAACAATTTCTTTAATTGCAACACTTTGAACCCAAATCGTTTAGTAACATGTCATCAAACATGTTATTCAATTGTTCATTCTTTTCAAAGCTAAACTAAGTTTTACTGAACGGGATCAAAACGAAGCCGGTGAAATCAGTGCGACGTAAACCGCGATGAAAACTAATTTCTGATCTCGCTTAAGCAGAACCAAGTTCTATTAAACTCGGTTTCTATTGGGAACGGTGAAATCGGCCCTTTAAAAACTATAATTTGTATTAGGTATTTAGGCAATCTTGAAACCATGTGAACGCAGCCTTGTTAATTTGAAGACTTCCATTTTGCCACTGTCCATTCAAATTGAGAGAGTTAATATATAAATATGACAATTTTTACCTTTTAAATTTGTGCAGCCGCAAAATCTTCACAAAAATATTGTTTTAAGTTATTAAGGAGGGGCTCCCCATACATGGAACTGACACTGAATTTATTTTTTCATCAAACCTATACGTGTCTATAGATATGTCTTTATAAATTGCATTGCGGTTTCTAAAACGATTTTTTCTCAAAGTCAACCGTTTGAAAGATGTACACTTCGAAAGTGGTAAATTGTGCCCCCCCCCCCCCCCTCTGACTTTTGAAATAAGAGAGTGAAAAATTAAAAAATATATATATGCCGTAGATCTTAATAAAAACTTTCAACGAAAATTGGTTTGAACGAAATATGGTTGTCAGTTTTAGAAATAAAGCATTTTTCCCGAAAGGGATTTAATTTTTTTTTTCATCAAACCTATACTTGAGGCGTATCTATAGATAGGTCTTTAAAAATTACATTGAAGATTCTATTACAGTTTTTTCTCAAAATCAACTGTTTGAAAGATATACACTTCCAAAGTGGTAAGATGTCACAGCCACTTTATTCCAAAACTATAAGGATCACACAGTTGAAACTTGGTCGATAGATGTATTCTGTAAACCGCTTTACAGTTTTTACATAAAAAAAAAATGGATTAAAGGGGGGTTCCCCATACATGGAACTGTTACTGTAATATTTTTTTTCATCAAACCTATACGTGTGGGATGTCATTAGACAGATGTTTAAAAATTACATTGAGGCTTCTAAAACAGTTTTTCTCAAAGTCAACCGTTTGAAAGTTATACATTTCCAAAGTGGAAAAGTGTGTGTCACTGCAAATATAACTTTGTCATTCATACAAACACTATGAAAAACAAACTTATTTTTGCAGACGAAAAATTATAATGGCATATTGGCAATAATAATAATAGAAACTTTATTGCACACGATACAAACAACAAACACATACAGAGAACTTGTCAAAGAAGAGGAACACACAATAGGCGGCTTTATAGCTACGTAGCAGTCTCTTCCAGGCAACCTTGGATGAGAGACGAAACCCTTCATGTGCGAGTTAAATTTTTTGGAAGAGGTGAACTGTTTTCAAATTTTTGCGTCTGTTTTTAATATAAGTTTCGACATATGAACAGAATAAAATAAAAGTGTTACCTATAAGACTGTTTGCAAGGTTTTTTTGGCATTGTCTAGATTATGTTTATAGAACTAAGTATTTTATGATTTTTGAATTTTTGCATTTTTGAATGCTATTTGTATACTTATGATAAATTTTAAATAGAAAAATATTGAAAAAAAATCAACTCGGCCACAAGTGAATTCTCAGATGGGAACCGAACTCACGAACTTTGGAAATCCGGCCTTATTCCGACGAAGTCCAAAATTCTCGGTAGCTCAGTGTTAGAGCATTGGACCGGATTTCCAAAGGTCATGGGTTCGAGTTCCATCTGAGAGTTCACTTGTCGGCCACAAGTGAATTCTCAGATGGGACTCGGATGAGTTGATTTTTTTCCAAAAAAATGTTATCCAAAATTTATCATAAGTATAGACCTAAGTATGTTAAACTTTCAAAACAAATATCTACCTACTGTTAATTTACTTTAAATCACTTTTTAATAACTAACAGTTTTGTTTTATTCGCACATAGACGCAATAAGCAATTAGTAAGTAATTGTTTAATTAATAAGAATGCAGTAAGTAAACGACTTTTGATTGTCTTCAAGCGTATATAATAGGAAGTAAAAAAGATTATTATATCACTTGTATTTGACATACACACTTCAACAACATCAAGGTAAGCAAAAAAATTTTTTTTTTCAATAATAACCGTCGAAACTAGAAAATCTTTTTTTTTTGTTTTACTCTTGCATAAGATTGTATTTTCATAACATTTCCATTTTTTTGCAAATAAAAACTTTATTTATTTGTATTCTAAGGCACTTTTAAAGTAAAAAAAATCTCCGGGTGCACTGATCACGTTTGCAAACCATTAGAAAGAAAGAAAGAAAGAAAATTTATTTTATTTGAAACAAATCACACAACACAAAAACATACTTAAACATAAAAACAATGAAATTAGTCTCAAAACGGTCACGACTCAGCATAATGCGTGGTCTACGACCAGCGCTGATCTTCCGTCGTTCATTACATATAGTAACTTCGGGAATCGGTTTCTTTCATTAAAATTTCAAGTAAATCCTCTCGGAATCTTTCAAAGAATTAAAGAAGGTTCTCCAGACGAATGGGGGCCAAGGATGTTCCCGTTAATAACTCTCCCGAGGTTTTTTTTCCCTTGAGCGAAAATACGTCAAGTATAGTAAGGACACTTTCTTTTAATCAAGTTTCAGAGCTCAAGTCAAGAGTGCTTCGTTTTAATGAAGATTAATTTTTCGAGCTGACGTCTTAATTTTTTATGTATTCCTCTATTTAAGAAAAATCATTAATTTTAATTTACTCTGAAATGTTATTAAATATGGACTGATAAAGCTATGATTACACTGCCGAAAGATAATTTTCGTTGGCCAAATTTCATAAATGAATTAGGTGTTAAAACTGCTTAATTTAGTGTCGTCTTACAGTTTTGGAGTACCCTGCTAGTCTTGTATCTTTTTATGTTACGTGTCTACCTAAGTCAGTCTCACTTGAACTTGAAGAGCATGTTAAAAGTACCTAAAGCTTTAATTTATTAAGTTAAGTTAATTTCGGAAACCTCCTTTCCTAGTGACTTAGTTTACCAAGACTTTATTTCTTTGATATTTTTGGATATATCATTTACCTACACGACGTGATAGACGCTATTTTCAGTACATAAGTAATTTCAATAGAGTATCAAAGATTTATTTTTCAAAAATTTTTAGATGAAACTCCTCATCGTCGCTTTGTTCGCTTGCGTCGCCGTCGCCATGGCCAACCCCGAGCTGAAGTGGTCCGAAGATGGCCAGTACCGGTTGGTGGACACCTTCCCCGGTTACCGGCTAGTCGCCGAGCCCGGCAAGTACCGGTACATCGACGGCCTGCCCCTCACTTACCGGTCGCTGTACTCGCCGATGATGCTCGGCCTCCGCGATTACGAACCCTTCGTGTACAACTACAAGCAAGTCGACTCCAAGATTTAAGTTGAATCTTTGCAGTGTTGATTTTGATTAATAAATAATATTTGCATTGTTTTGGATATTTTTTTATAGACACCAAGCAAAATAATACGCCCATTTTTACTCCAATCTTTTATAAAGTGGGTGTCCGATGCCAAGTTACTTTAGAAAACTCGGTTCAGTTTCAATTTCGTCGCTATTTTGGCTGTCATACAATATGAAAATGATACACTAATGACAGCGCCAAACTGGTTGCTAGGTGATTTTGCGATAGATAATCAGCCTGCCGGTTGATTGAAAGCTCCGTTCATTAGCTTGTGTCCAAACCTAGAAAATACCAGTTCAAGCGTTTTAGTGTGATGCTACTGAAAAAGTATTTTCAGATAGACATGTTCCGTAGCACAATTTTGGCCAGTACCGGTTGGTTGACACCTTCCCCGGTTACCGGCTAGTCGCCGAGCCCGGTAAGTACCGGTACTTCGACTATGGCCTGCCCCTAACTTACCCGTCGCTGCACTCGCCGAAGCTGGCCCTCCGCGATTACAAACCAATCCTGTCGTACAAGCAAGCTGACTCGAAGATTTAAGCTGAATCTTTGTAATGTTTATTTTAATTAATAAATAATGTTTGCATTGTTTTTCGATGTTTTTATAGATGCTTACCGAGTAAATTTTGAATATGTTGGTCTATTTTTATACTTGAAATCTTAATCACTAGCGTCACATAAAACATTACACAGTAAAACTTCTACCCATAAAATCTTTACTTTTCCAATGATACAAGTCGAAAGAAGTCGGAAATGATAAGTCTAGGTGGCTCAGCTAAGACAGTACCGGTACATTCAATATGGTGTGGTGTGGTGCTTACTGATAAGTAAGTATATCCTGGTTCTTCTACTAGTAAGAATGCAAGGAATAACTTGCTCCTCTTACTATTTTTATGAACAAGAATTGCAGTTAAAACTATATAGGTACGGAAAAGTACGAACTTTTTGTTATAAAACTATAGTTCCAACCTAACATCTCTAAACGTAGAGTATACTAATCGTAATATAATATATATTTCTTCATTCCTTAATCTAGATTTGTAAAATTTCGGAAACACGATATTATGATTTTTGCTTCGATGTTTTACTTTTCGAAAAGACCCCTTAAAAATACGAAAATTTCAGTTTATTCTCAAATGGGTTACATTTACTATTGGAAATTTGTTTAATTAGTAGACAACATTATTTAGAATCGTATTGTATTTTTTTTTAAATCGCTACAGTTATTTATTAAGAAGTGATTTTGTGGTTTATTCGCCTAATCTGCAAAATCGGTCTCGTTCCCGCGCGCGTCTTTTTCTCATTGCTATTTCGCTTCAGTCGTTTAGCACCTTAAGATTCTAAGCAATGGAGCTACTAAGTTTCCCTGATATATCTGTCGCAGTGATATTGTCAAAGCCGTGATATTATTTTCACTAATAAAATTATAATTTCATTTAAGAAATTGTAACATTCACGGATTTGACAATATCACTGCGACATAGTCAGGATTAGACTGTTATGTATGTCTTATAAAAAAGTAGGATGTCACATTAAAATTGAAAAAAATATCATTTCCCTGAATGCTTTTCCTGATAATAATTTAAGAGACAAATTATCGAAAACATTGTTTAATGGGTAATGCTGGCAAATGCATCACCTCATTTAGAAGAGCATTATAGAGATGATCGAGTATTTGCCCGGATAACCTAAGGTGGTGAGTTCGTGTCTCACTTGAGCAAGTTAAAGACTGGTGTATTATTTCTAGAATGAAAATTATCTTACCAACGTATGATGTTTTATGAATATTTTCACGCAATTTCTGTACGTGACGTACACTATCGTACTACGTGGAAGACTGACTCAACGCTAATAGCGATCAACATATCGATTAAAATAATAAATAGCATCACACAAACACCGATATAATTTATCACCTCACACGCTCGGAAAAAGAGGTTTTGTCATTCAGTTTCTGCGTGGAAAATTTCATTTTGCGGTCTAGCGTGGTATAGGTAGTACTTTTTTAATTTAAAACCTAAAAATATGTCCTTATGCGTTCCGAATCGCACTATTGACTTTTAACTTTATTTTTATTTTTTATTGATGTTACGTTTATTCTTATTTTAAATAACTTTGAATTAATTATAATACTCCGTTTTGGTTTTATTATATTATCTTAGTTCCTTGAATCATAAAAGCAATGACAATAAGATTAAAGCTGGCAATCGACGTCTGATTTTGCTTCCGATTGTCTGATCGGATTCACTCAATGTACGTCAAATGTTTGCGTCCGACTTTTTCTAACTCAGTCCAAAGAGTAAAATAATATGCGCTAGAGCAGTGGTTCTCAAACTTTTTTAATGACGGAACCCTTTTGGGAAGCAAAATACTTGATGGAACCCTACAATAAAACAATTGTTTGTGTACAATAAAACAAGTGTATTCTTTATTAATCAGCATAATAAAAGTACAATGTAACAGTTACTAATTATTATTTACTTCACCACTTGGCAAGGAGGAAAACATTAAAAAAGAAAATATCTAACTAGTGGGAGGTATGAAACTGTTTTTTATTTTTCATCAATTGGTTGATATCAGGTTTGATGGAAGAAAGTTGGAGTCTCATATCAGCTTCGGCGTCCAGTCTATTGCGATATTTTGTTTTCGTGGCTGCGTAGGTAGAGAATCCTGTTTCGCACAAATATGTAGTTGGGAACGGGAGAAGAATATCCAGAGCCATTTGGCCAAGCATTGCATATTCATCTTGGATTCTGCACCAAAAATCATTGAGAGGCGTCGTTTTGAACAGTGACTCTTGTTGACATACTTGTGTCTGATGACATTTCTAAAAGAGATTCATATATCTCGTTTGACATGTTTTCAGGCTTTTCCAATTTTGGTAAAAAAGGATTATAAATCCATGAATTCACTTTAATTTTTGTATTGTGTTCTTCGGGAAAATACTTTTCAAAAGATGCGCGTATCGAACTGAGATATTGGACCAATTCTTCAAACACATCATCTTCAAACATTTCTGAGTCGTTTTCGCTAACAAACTCACTGAGTAACGTAAAGCTTTCTATTTCTTTCTTACCAATGCAAATGATCCAAAAATCTAATTTTCTTTAAAAGCAGTTATTTTATTATAGGCCTGAAACACTGTTGTTTGTTTACCTTGCAACGATAAATTCAATTCGTTAAGTTTTTGAAAGACATCCGCCATAAAAGACAATCGGAACAACCAAGTTTTATCTTACAATCGGTCCTTCAAATTAAAAGAAGTATCTGCTGAAAGAAACATTTGTAACTCGGCTCTAAGTTCAAATAGCCTTGTTAAAGTTTTACCCCGAGACAGCCATCGCACTTCTGTATAGAGCAGCAGTGTTTTATGTTTGCTGCCATAATCTTCACACAATAATGAGAACAATCGGGATTGTAGTGGTCGTGATTTGATTAAATTAATTATTTTTACCGCTTCATCCATAACTAATTTTAGATTTGACGGCATTTGCTTCATCGCAAGTGCTTGTCTATGCAGAGTACAATGACTGGAACTGCAATTAGGCGCTTTATTTTTCATTCGTGACACTGCTCCTGCTGTTTTACCTGTCATTGCCTTGGCCCCATCTGTACAAATGTCAATGCAATTGTTCCAACTGAGATTATTTTCTACAAAAAATATATTTATTTTATTAAAAATTCTTCCCCGGTAGTGTTTGTAAGCAGCGGTGAACACATAAGCATGTCTTCTTCAAAAGAACTTTTATATGGATATCTCACAATAACCAGCAGGAAAGCCAAACCAGCGATATCAGTCGACTCGTCCATTTGCAAGGCGAATCGTGTATTTTGTAGACGTGTAACTAGTTCTTGTTTGACGTAGCTTGCCAGATCATGGATTCGTCGTGAAACAGTATCGTTTAATAGCGGAACAGTAGAAAGATTCTTTGCAGATTTTTCATCGAGCATACATTTTGTTATGTCTAATACACATGGTTTTATTAAATTTTCAGCGATAGTGTGCGCTTCACCTGCTTGTGCAATGCGATACCTAACTAAATATGATGCCTCCGTGGCCTTTTCGTTGATAGTTTGTGTTACATGCATCATATTTTTTTGACTTTCTAATAACTGATCTTTTTTGCGAACAAAAAATTCTTTATGCTTGTCTTTAGACTCGGGGTGTACAGTTTCTAAATGTCGGCGCAATTTGGGACGTGCCATGGAACTATTAGGAAGCAGTTTACTACAGAGCATGCTGAGAGGTGAGCCGTTGGAATCAACAAATCCGAAACTGATATAAGATTCATCATACTTCCTTCTTTTCGTCTTTGAAACCGTCGAGCTTGACGTCGTGGCATCATCTTCTGGATCGGTGATTGCTATATTCTCCGCGCGCACTGCTTTTGAACATTCAGCGTCATTAGAAGATGTTGTTGTAACACGTTTAACACCTTTAAGCCAACGTTCCATTCTTCTTTATTTATAATGTAATCGTCAGGATAGTAGGGTTTAAATAATGCACAATCGTTACTGCGTATAAGAGACTAAATTTATTACCTACAGTGAAGAAATGTATAAAACTGAGACAACAGAATACAGCAGGCAGTAAAACAATGAACACTATTTTCTCGCTAGCGAGCTTGTAAGTAGGTAGTAACTTATCGCTCCGAACGCTAATCGTTTTAACGACTGCAAATTCAGCATGGACTAACGGCTTAACGTGTTTTCCGAAGCACGGAGAAGCTCGAGATAGTAAATTTTTGTCACCCATTCTGTGACTGACCATTAGGAAAGTTACTTAACCTCAAAAATCGCAGGCCGAGCACGCGAACCACTGCGCCACGGGCTTTTGTCTTGTACCTTATGTCAATGTCAACATTGGACTAACGGCTTAACGTGTTTTCCGAAGCACGGAGAAGCTCGAGATAGTAAATTTTTGTCACCCATTCCGTGACTGACCATTAGGAAAGTTACTTAACCTCAAAAATCGCAGGCCGAGCACGCGAACCACTGCGCCACGGGCTTTTGTCTTGTACCTTATGTCAATGTCAACATTTGGCGAATCGATTTTTTTGCGTTATTATTTGTAACAATTTATTCATATTTTAAATAACTTGGTTTTAACTATAAAACTCTCTTTTGATATTATTTTAGTTTGTTATATAATTAAAACAACCAGATTAAAGTATATTTAAATTAAGCTTTTTGTTAAAAGATTTTTTTACCGGAAGTTGACCGCGAAAACAACCTAAAAATTTTCCTCGCTGTTGTGAGGTGAAAAATTGTGTGTTGCTCTATTCAACAAACACTCGCTACGCTCAGGATTCAATCCTAGAATCCTTCGCTTGTTCAGGTTTCAATAGAGGTTACTTGCCGTCAAATCCAACTTTCCAGCCTTGCATAACAAATAACTATGTCACCTCACACGCTCGGAAAAGTAAGTTTTTCATTTAACTTCTGCGGCCTAGCGTGCAAAAGTGTTTTAAAATTAGAACCTTTCTATTCAAAGGAAAACACACTAGGTGGGTTCCAAATAGTCAGTATTGTTTTTTATGTTACACTAGCGACCGCCCGCGGTTTCACCCACGTGGTTGCCGTTCCCGTGAAAATATCGGGATAAAAAGTATTCTATGTTTTAATCCAGGCTATCTTCTATCTGTGTGTCAAATTTCAACCAAATCCGTTCATTGGTTTTTGTGTGAAAGAGTAACAAACATCCAAACATTCATAGTATTATATAAGCAGGATTTTATTCGTAGGTATATTTTAAATAAGTTTGTATTAAATATATCGATACAAATACAAAATAACGTGGCATAATGAGAACGATCCCTGAGTCAGTAGTTCGAGCGAGTAGTCTGTGGCTGTTTGGCCATATGGCTGTATGTCTGTATTTCCGGCCTAATGTCACTGTCACTTGTCAGTTCGGTGACAAACGTCAGATAACGCGCGCATTCTATTCTGGAAGCGGAGTTTCACCCGAGTTCTTTTCATAACAACATGTGTTGTGAGACTCCATTTTAACTCAATCAACCGTACAATTTCCATTTAATTTTTAATATATATTCATTGGATATTGGCGAAATCCAAAAGGGAACTGCCATTACATAAAACAAGAAGAAGAAGAAGTATTCTGGAAGCTCGACCGCGACACACGTGCGTACTGAGTCAATCCTATACACACAAAATGGCGGACAGAATTTCAGATTCTGAACAAAATCCGTTTCCATCTCCGACAGCATCGCTGGGATTGATACAAAACACCTCCAGCGCGTTCATTGAAGGACCTGCTATCACCCAAAAAGATAGCGCCACATCTCGCGAAGAAAATCACCACGATGTGAACACGTGTTCAGACGACCAAAATATGTTTGAAAAATCGGCAAATCAGATACCGGCGATGTCGTCTGAGATGTAGATGTAATTTTTTCGTGGTGTAGCCGAAAGTTTTCGCAGTACTGAAGATAAAGCGTCAACGTCTAAATGCACAGTTAAGAAGATGAAACCTAGTGACGTCTATGTACCTACGTTTGATCCAGACGACTGTGAGTTTACGGCGGCACAATGGTGTGACGAAATAGACCATCACCGAACACAGAATTCGTGAACCGACTACGAAACAAGAAATGTGGCGTTTAGTAACCTACGCGGCCGAGCTCGAAGATGGGCAGCGAAGTCTTATCCACTCTGCAAGACTTGGGACGAGGCTAGGGAGCATCTGTCAACAACGTTTGCGTCTACGAAGAGATTCCACGACCTGTTTCAAGATATGGTGCAGTACTTAAGCGATCGAGCCTCGACTTACATGGAATACTCAACCAACAAGCTGGCGCTGATCGACCGTTTGGAGAAGAACAAGATTGAGGTGGTCATCTCAGGTATCACTGACAATCAGGTACGCTCCGATTTATTAAAAAATACCCCAACTGATTTTAAAGCACTCGATAGACATCTTGGTACTGCGGAGACATATATGGTCCACAGTACCTATTCGAAAATTAAAAATAATAAGCGTCCCCTTGACAATCATTCCTGCGTCAAAGTTTTAATGAACGTGTATTAAAATGTCACAATTTTGGTAAACCAGGGCATTATCAACGCAATTGTAATTTGAAAAGTCAATCCAAAATTTTGAATACGACTAATAGGTACTCCCAACCTATTCTGAATAAACCGAATGTTAAAAATGTACAATGTTTTATTTTTTATGGAAAGTAGGACATTTTTATCATCAATTCGGTTAAATTTCGCTTGCAAGTCGTGCCAGTAGAATAAGACATTTCAAAGACCTTAATAAACTTCATAATTACTATTCAATTTCAATTCAAGTATTATAATTGTACTTAATGAATAATATTATCATGAATAGTTCTGAAGCAAAATTATTATTTTATTTTAATATTGTATGGCAATTCGTAAATGTGAGAATCTCATGCTTTTATCAATTTGAACTGCAAAATGTTATCTGATTTTTCATCAGCCTGTGGACGTCCACTGCTGGACATAGGCCTCTCCTAGCTCACGCCTATTCTGACGTTCATAGGAAGTTATAGCCTACTGCTACCACGCTGGCCAGACGTGTTGGTAGAGGGTTTATTTCAAGTTTTCCTTCTCTTGCACAGGTGTTCAATGCGTCGAGCCTCTTAGTCATCTCTTACGACATCCCATCGACTTACGACATCGGTATGTAAGGGAGTAGCGACACTTGTATTCTCAGGCCGTCATCACACGGCTATCTGATTAATTATGATGAATAAATTCATAACTTAAATAAATAAATCTAAACATAGCAAAATTAATCTAATTACGCAATAAGCAATTAGTAAGTAGTTGTTTTATTAATTAGAATGCAGTAAGTAAACGATTTTTGATTGTCTTCAAGTGTATATAATAGGATGTAAAATTGATTATTATACCACTTGTATTTGACATACACACTTCAACAACATCAAGGTAAGCAAAAAAAAAAAAATATTTATAATAATAACCGTCGAAACTAGATTTTTTTTTGTTTTTATTTTGTATAAGATTATGTTTTTTCATAACATTTCCATTTTTTTTGCAAATAAAAACTTTCTATTTATTTTGTATTCTAAGGCACTTTTAAAATAAAAAAGACCTCCGGGTGCACTGAGCACGTTTGCAAACCATTATATTCGGAACCAACATCGGGAATCGGTTTCTTTCATTAAAATTTCAAGTAAATTCTCTCGGAATCTTTCAAAGAATTAAAGAAGGTTTTCCAAACAAATGGGGGCCAAGGATGTTCCCGTTAATAACTCTCCCGAGGTTTTTTTTGCTTTGAGCGGAAATACGTCAAGTATAGTAAGGACACTTTCTTTTAATCAAGTTTCAGAACTCAAATCAAGAGTGCTTCGTTTTAATGAAGATTATTTTTTCGAGCTGACGTCTTAATTTTTTATGTAATCCTCTATTTAAGAAAAATCATTAATTTTAATTTACTCTGAGATGTTATTAAATAGAAACTGATAAAGCTATGATAACACGGTCGAAAGAGAAATATTCGTTTTCTCTAGTTCCTTACATGAATTAGGTGTTAAAACTGCTTAATTTAGTGTCGTCTTACAGTTTTAGAGTACCCTGCTAGTCTTGTATCTTTTTATGTTACTTGAACTAAAAGTGCATGTTAAAAGTACCTAAAAGATTTGTTAAACAACAGTTTAATTTATTTAGTATCTTAAATTTCTAAGAAAACTAAAGTTATTTTCGGAAACCTCCTTTCCTAGTGATTTAGTTTACCAACACTTTATTGCTTTGATATTTTGGATATATCTTTTAACTTGCACGACGTGATAGACGCTATTTTCAGTACATAAATAATTTCAATAGAGTATCAAAGATTTAATTTTTCTAAAATTTTCAGATGAAACTCCTCATCGTCGCTTTGTTCGCTTGCGTCGCTGTCGCCATGGCCAACCCCGAGCTGAAGTGGTCCGAAGATGGCCAGTACCGGTTGGTGGACACCTTCCCCGGTTACCGGCTAGTCGCCGAGCCTGGCAAGTACCGGTACATCGACGGCCTGCCCCTCACTTACCGGTCGCTGTACTCGCCGATGATGCTCGGCCTCCGCAATTACGAACCTTTCGTGTACTAGTTGTACAAGCAAGTCGACTTCAAGATTTAAGTTGAATCTTTGCAATGTTGATTTTGATTAATAAATAATATTTGCATTGTTTTTGAATATTTTTTAATAGACACTAAGCAAAATAATACTCCCATTTTCACTCCAATATTTTATGATGTGGTGCTCACTGATAAGTACTTATATCCTGGTTGTTCTACTAGTAAGAATGCAAGGAATAGCTTGCTCCTTTACTTTTTTTATGAACGAGAATTGCGGTTAAAACTATATACGGAAAAGTACGAACTTTTTGTTATAAAACTATAGGTCTAACCTTAGATCTCTAACCGTAGAGATGTTACAAATCTTGTAATATAATATCTATTTCTTCTTTTTTTATCTGATTTGTAAAATTTCGGAAACACGATTTTATGATTTTTGCTTCGATGCTTTGCTTTTCGAAAAGACCCCTTAAAAATACGAAAATTCCAGTTTATTCTCAAATGGGTTACATTTACTATTGGAAATTTGTTTAATTAGTAGACACCAATATATTTAGAATCGTATTGTTAATTTTTTAAATCGCTACAGTTATTTATTAAGAAGGGAATTTGTGGTTTATTCGCCTAATCTGCAAAATCGGTCTCGTTCCCGCGCGCGTCTTTTTCTCATTGCTATTTCGCTTCAGTCATTTAGCGCCTTAAGATTCTAGGCAATGGAGCTACTAAGTTTCCCTGATATATCTGTCGCAGTGAATTATCACTGATATTATTTTCACTAATAAAATTATAATTTCACTTATGAAATTATAACATTTAATGATTTGACAATATCACTGCGACATAGTCAGGATTAGACTGTTATAATTTAATTTAATTCTTTATTTAGATAACAGAGATCCATAGGTGTTAGTAATAAATATCTTATAAACTATGTTAGTATTCTTATATGTTATTATATGTTAGTATTATATGTTAGTATGTATTATTATATGTTAGTATGCATTATGTATGTGTTATAAAAAAGTAAGATGTCACATTAAAATGGAAGAAAAAGAACATATCCCTGAATGCTTTTCCTGATAATAATTTAAGAGACAAATTAACGAAAACATTGTTTAATGGGTAATGCTGGCAAATGCATGACCTCATTTAGAAGAGCATTATAGAGATGATCGAGTATTTTCCCGGATAACATAAGGTGATGAGTTCGTGTCTCATTTGAGCAAGTTAGAGACTGGGTGTATAATTTCTAGAATAAAATTTATCTTACCAAGCAACGTATGATGTTTTTGAATATTTTCACGCAATATCTTTACGTGACGTATACTATCGTACTACGTGGAAGACTGACTCAACGCTAATACCGATCAACATATCGATTAAAATTATAAATAGCATCACACAAATACCTATATAATTTATCACCTCACACGCTCGGAAAATGAGGTTTTGTCATTCAATTTCTGCCTGGAAAATTGCATTTGCGATGTAGTATGTGCATACGCATGTACCTAACGGACATGTAATTAGGTCATGTCGCAAATGACGTATGTAAAGTTAGCGAGTAAGCACTTTAGTTTACTTCAATTATATTGTATTTTAAAAACACTTAATAAATGGACTTCGACGCGTAACGATGGTTTTATCTTTCGCCTGCTCCCTATATATGTTATGGCGACCTAGGTATTGGAACCTAGCGTGGTATAGGTAGTACTTTTTTAATTTAAAACCTAAAAATATGTCCTAATCCGTTCCGAAACGCACTATTGACTTTTTATGTTACGTTTAATTCTTATTTTAAATATCTTTAAATTAATTATAATACTCCGTTTTAGTTTTATTATATTATTTTAGTTCCTTGAATCATAAAAGCAATGACAATAAGATTAAAGCTGGAAATCGACGTCTGATTTTGCTTCCGATTGTCTGATCGGATTCACTCAATGTACGTCCAATTTTTGCGTCCGACTTTTTCTAACTCAGTCCAAAGAGTAAAATAATATGCGCTAGAGAGTCAACTGGCAAATCGAAAGGAGAATCGGAGAGTTTATTTCGTCTCTATACCTACAGTTGTGTGCGTACAGCTTCATCAGACAAGACAATAAAATCGTAAACGCGTAGCGTTCTTTTCGACTCGGACGCCCGATCCAACTATCGGATCGGATGTGTATTGAGTGGTTAAACCAATGTATGGCACGATCGCCTTCCGATTGTCTGATCAGACTATCGGATCCGACTATCGGAGAGAAAAATCTAACGTGTATTCCCAGCCTAATCTGTTTGTTATGAGAATTTTATATTTAGGCTGGGTGAGATTTCACAACCTATGATTGGATTTGTGTTAGTGAGTGACATAAACCTTTATTTTTAAAAAGTTTTTGTGTTATTGTCGTAATCGTCGTCATAAGTCAATTTTAATGTCCCCGCTGCTGGAGCACTGGCCTTCCTTATGGATGGATAAGGAGAACGGGCCATGACCCACCACGCGGCCCAATGCGGATTGGTGGGTTTTAGCCACTGCAAATTCAGCCGGGACTAACGGCTTAACGTGCCTTCCGAAGCACGGAGAAGCTCGAGATAATACATTTTTGGTCACCCATTCCGTGACCGACCATTGCGAAAGTTGCTTAACCTCAACAATCGCAGGCCGAGCACGCGAACCACTGCGCCACGGGCTTTTCTATTGTACCTTATGTCAATGTCAACATTTACCGAATCGATTTTTTTGTGTTATTATTTGTTTGAATTAACTATAAAACTCTCTTTTTATATTATTTTAGTTTGTTATATAATTAAAACAACAAGAATAAGGTATATTTAAATTATACTTTTTATTAAAAGATTTTTTTACCGGAAGTTGACCGCGAAATTAACCTAAAAATTTTCCTCGCTGTTGTGAGGTGAAAAATTGTGTGTTGCGCTCTTCAACAAACCCTTGCTACGCTCAGGATTCAATCCTAGAATCCTTCGCTTGTTCAGGTTTCAATAGAGGTATCTCGCCTTTAAATCCAACTTTCCAGCCTTGCATAACAAATAACTATTTCACCTCACACGCTCGGAAAAGTTAGTTTTTCATTTAACTTCTGCGGCCTAGCGTGGAAAAGTGTTTTAAAATAAGCACCAAATAGTCAGTAGGTTCCAAATAGTCAGTGTTGTTTTTTATGTTACACTAGCGACCTCCCGTGGTTTCAGCCACGTGGTTACCGTTCCCGTGAAAATATCGGGATAAAAAGTATTCTATGTCAAGTATTCTATGTTCTTTCCAGGCTATCTTCTATCTGTGTGTCAAATTTCAACCAAATCCGTTCATTGGTTTTTGTGTGAAAGAGTAACAAACATACAAACATTCATAGAATTATATAAGCAGGATTTTATTCTTATTTTAAATAACTTTGTATTAAATATATTAATATTATTCTCAATTTATTATGTTCTTTGACAATAGAGTGAACATTTTATCATGACTATTTCTGAAGCAAAAATATTATTTTATTTTAATATAGTATGGCAATTCGTAGATGTGGGAATCTCATGCTTTTATCAATTTGAACTGCAAAATGTTATCTGATTTTTTTTCAGCCTTTGGACGTCCACTGCTGGACATAGGCCTCTCCTAGCTCACGCCTATTGTGACGTTCATAAGAGGTTATAGCCCACTGCTACCACGTTGGCCAGACGGGTTGGTAGAGGGTTTATTTCAAGTTTTCCTTCTCTTGTACAGGTGTTCAATGCGTCGAGCCTCTTAGTCGAACCTTACGACATCCCATCGACTTACGACATCGGTATGTAAGGGAGTGGTGACACTTGTATTCTTAGGCCGTCATCACACGGCTATCTGATTAATTATGATGAATAAATTCATAACTTAAATAAATAAATGTAAACATAGCAAAGCTAATCCAATTACGCAATAAGCAATTCGTAAGTGATTGTTTAATTAATAAGAATGCAGTAAGTAAACGATTTTTGATTGTCTTCAAGAGTATATAATAGGAAGTAAAATAGATTATTCTATCACTTGTATTTGACATACACACTTCAACAACATCAAGGTAAGCAAAAAATAATTTGTTATATAATAATAACCGTCGAAACTAGAAAATCTTTTTTTTTGTTTTAATTTTGCATAAGATTATGTATTTTCATAACATTTCCATTTTTTTGCAAAAAAAAACTTTGTATTAATTTTTATTCTAAGGCACTTTAAAATAAAAAAGATCTCCGGTAGCACTGATCATAGTTGCAAACCATTACATATAGTAACTTCGGGAATCGGTTTCTTTCATTAAAATTTCAAGTAAATCCTCTCGGAATCTTTCAAAGAATTAAAGAAAGTTCTCCAGACGAATGGGGGCCAAGAATGTTCCCGTTAATAACTCTCCCGAGGTTTTTTTTTGCCTTGAGCGTAAATACGTCAAGTATAGTAAGGACACTTTCTTTTAATCAAGTTTCAGAGCTCAAGTCAAGAGTGTTTCGTTTTAATGAAGATTAATTTTTCGAGCTGACGTCTTAATTTTTTATGTATTTCTCTATTTAACAAAAATCATTTATTTTAATTTACTCTCAGATGTTATTAAATAGGGACTGATAAAGCTATGATTACACGGCCGAAAAATAAATATTTGTTTGCTCTAGTTCCTTACATTAATTAGGTGTTAAAACTGCTTAATTTTGTGTCGTCTTACAGTTTTAGAGTACCCTGATAGTCTTATATATTTTTTATGTTACGTGTCTACCTAAGTAAGTCTCACTTGAACTCGAATAGCATGTTAAAAGTACCTAAAAGATTTGTTAAACAACAGTTTAATTCATTTAGTATCTTAAATTTCTGAGAACACTAAAGTTATTTTCGGAAACCTCCTTTCCAAGTGATTTAGTTTACCAAGACTTTATTTCTTTTAAATTTTTGGATATATCCTTTACCTACACGACGAGATCGACGCTATTTTCAGTACATAAATCATTTCTATGGAGTATCAAAGATTTAATTTATCAAAAATTTTCAGATGAA
The DNA here is from genome assembly GCA_910589605.1 of Chrysoteuchia culmella. Lineage (NCBI taxonomy): Eukaryota > Metazoa > Arthropoda > Insecta > Lepidoptera > Crambidae > Chrysoteuchia > Chrysoteuchia culmella. The sequence goes on from OU342653.1 coordinate 20,643,846, forward strand.
ACTCCTCATCGTCGCTTTGTTCGCTTGCGTCGCCGTCGCCATGGCCAACCCCGAGCTGAAGTGGTCTGAAGATGGCCGGTTGGTGGACACCTTCCCCGGTTACCGGCTAGTCGCCGAGCCCGGCAGGTACCGGTACATCGACGGCCTGCCCCTCACTTACCGGTCTCTGTACTCGCCGATGATGCTCGGCCTCCGCGATTACGAACCTTTCGTGTACAACTACAAGCAAGTCGACTCCAAGATTTAAGTTGAATCTTTGCATTGTTGATTTTGATTAATAAATAATATTTGCATTGTTTTTGGATATTTTTTTATAGACACTAAGCAAAATAATACTCCCATTTTCACTCCAATCTTTTATGAAGTGGGTGTCCGATGCCAAGTTACTTTAGAAAACTCGGTTCAGTTTCAATTTCGTCGCTATTTTGGCTGTCATACAATATGAAAATGTTACACTAATGACAGCGCCAAACTGGTTGCTAGGTGATTTTGCGATAGATAATCAGCCTGCCAGTTGATTAAAAGCTCCGTTCATTAGCTTGTGTCCAAACCTAGAAAGTACCAGTTCAAGCGTTTTAGTGTGATGCTACTTAAAAAATATTTTTAAATAGACAGAGACAGATACAATTTTGGCCAGTACCGGTTGGTGGACACCTTCCCCGGTTACCGGCAGTCGCCGAGCCCGGCAAGTACCGGTACTTCGCCTATGGCCTGCCCCTCACTTACCCGTCGCTGTTCTCGCCGATGCTGGCCCTCCGCGATTACGAACCAATGCAGTCGTACAAGCAAGCTGACTCGAAGATTTAAGCTGAAACTTTATAATTTTTATTTTTATTAATAAATAATGTTTGCATTGTTTTTGGATGTTTTTTTATAGATGCTTACCGAGTAAATTTTAAATATGTTGGTCTATTTTTATACTTAAAATCTTTATCACTGGCGTCAGATAAAGCGTCACCCATAAAATCTTCACTTTTCCAAAGATACAAGTCGAAAAAGTCCATAATGAAAAGGCTAGTAGCTCAGCTTAGCCAGTACCGGTACATTCAATATCGATACCTTCGGGCTCAAAGGGCGTAACCACCATTTTGGTCAAAATGAGTTTTAAATGCCATCTTATTCAGTTTTGTCTGCGCTATCGAACTGTATTTTTAAAGTTCTCTAATTCGGAAAACAATGGTGAAAAATACGGAAAATACGACCCCAAATTTCAAGGCTGGTAATGCTGATTTTTTTGTATTTTTGGACGTAAAAGCAATAATTATTAGGCATCATCAAAGTACTGGGCGTAAACGACAATCTTAAATGAAAATGTAGGGCGTATATCTGACTTTAAGCCATAAAGAATATATTTAATATCATCATAATTTATTGCTGTATGTTAAGGTTTAGAGGGTGGAAACGTTATCGCCGTTTGTATGGAGACCGTTTGCTACACATTCCTCTTAAAAAGTTTAGTTATAACCCATGTTAAGGCCCTCCAAAACTAGGTTTAATTTTAAAAGCCACAATCATTGCTGTAATGTGCCTAACATTTGACAAAGCTGTCAAGCTTTGCAAATTTTGTAGCTTAAGGTTAGTTAAACCTTACTGTGTAGCAAATTGTTAAAAATAATAATTAAAAATAATTTGTGGTTCCAATTAATTAATTTGTCTTATTATTTATTACCTTCGTCAGAACTAGCCAACGATCAAGATTGTTCTGCAATAGTAGCCTTTTACTCTTATCTTCCTTCTAGTAACTAACTATAAAATACTAAATTTATTTTGTCTTTCCAAAAGTAAAAAAAAACTTCCCTACTTATAAATATAATAATAATAATAATAATAATTTATTGAACCAAAAAGATTTACATTTAGGTACTTAAGCCTATACATTAATGTATTGTCACATTTAAGTAGAAATGTAGCATCTGTTGCCGAACTAGGTAATGACCTGTATTTCAGCATCCAGCGCCTCTTGCCTCAGAGAAGATTAGATACGAGTACATTAAGTTATAAGCTGCAATAGTACAGACATGATACAGAATAGTACAGAGATACAGGAAAGGTCTAAATGTGCAAACTTTAAGTATCGTCCTTTGCGCTACCTCGAGTTTCTTAAGCGTTGTTTTGGGAACACCACCCCAAGATGTTATGCAGTAAGTAAGCAGCGATTGGCATAAGGCACAATATATCCTATTTAGTGTAATCGGTGGAACAACATGTCTCAATATTTTAAAAACGTATACCAATTTACGTATTCTCTTGGCTAACACATCAATATGTTGCTTAAAACTAAGGTGATCATCAATTGTGACACCCAGGTATTTTATGAAACTCACTCGTTCTAGTGGCAGATATTTACATTGGGTATCACTCGGAAATTCAGAACAACCATGGGCAACCAGATTTCGGTCATGAGTATAATTTCGCCAGGAATAGGCGAGATATTTAGTATTTTCCGTATTTAAAGTTAAAACATTGTTCTCTAACCATTTCTTTACCAGAAAAAAGCCATTCTGGGCTGTCATATAAGTCTCTTCCCATGTTTTAGCAGTAAAAAGCAGAGCAGTATCGTCGGCGTACGAAATTATTCTTCCTTGAAATGGTTCAAGGCATAACAAATCATTCATATAAATGAGGAAGAGGGTTGGCCCTAAGATACTGCCCTGCGGTACACCATATGTTAGTGGAAGATCAGAACTAGTGTAGGAACCTATCTTCACACACTGCAGTCTGTCTGACAGGTAGTCAGTGAAAAGTGCCAACTGTTTGCCCCTTATTCCGAAGTTTTCTAGCTTTTTGAGGAGTATAGAGACCGACACAGTGTCGAAAGCTTTCGCCAAGTCCAAAAATATGGATAGACATTTGTTTCCTCGATCCAAGTTGGTCATTATAAAATTAGTGAGATCGTTTACTGCATCATCTGTAGATCTCCCTCGACGAAATCCATACTGAGACTCGGACAACAACTGTTTTGATTCAAGGTAATCTATTAGCCTGTTATTAACAATTTTCTCCAGTATTTTTGATAGTGATGGAAGAATTGCTATAGGGCGATAATTTCCGACACTGTTTCTATCCCCTGTACCCTTAAAAATTGGACGCACTTGAGATATTTTTAGGACTTTAAGAAAGATGCCATTTGCGAGGCACATATTAAAAATGTGTGTCAAATGAGGTACTAGAATATCTTTATGAGCTTTGAGCAGCTTGTTGGATATATTATCATGACCCACACTACATTCGTTTTTAAGACTCAGTATGAGATTGTTTACTTCGGATTCGTTTGTGTCATGAAGAACAAAGGAGCCTATTTGTTTCTTTGAAGAATCTGAGATGGTATACGAAACTGGTGTTGGTACAATTTTTTCCGCTAAAGATTTGCCTACATTTACGAAATAATTGTTCACGAAATTCACAGAATTTTGTGGACAGTCTGATATAGTCAACAGCTCATTAGGAAGTGGAGTATCTCTGACTGTGCTTGTGATGGTTTTAACGGAATCCCATAGCTTTTTACTGTCGTTGCCGGCTTTTTGAATGAGTTCTCTTTCATAAGCACGCTTAACTTTTTTAAGGATCATACAGCAAAAATTTCTATAGCGGATGAAGGTTGCTTTTAGAATAACGTTTTCAGGGCATGACTTTAACTTTTTATGTAATTTGTCTCGATTTCGAATGCATCTTAGAAGGCCAGGTGTAATCCAGGGTTTTATGATCTTATTGCGACGCGATAGCAAAATGGTTTTAGAGTTAAATTCAATACCTTTTTTTAGTTCATTTATTATGTATTCAATTGCGATGTTACAGTCTTTCGTTTTATAAATGAAATCAAAATTTATATTATTTATGTATTTAGTTAAGTTTTCATAGTTAATCATAGTGCGGGTAAGGGCTGAGAATTGACGGGCTGGCTGTGATTTCATGGACATATCCACCGTGTTATGATCTGTTAGAGTTGATTGCACTACCAAGGTCAATGATGGGATTTTCGTTCTCAAAAACATATGGTCCAGGCAAGTCCTATCTCTTGTGGGAAGAGTGTGAGAAGGAATTAGACCATGATAAGCAGTTAGAGCCAGGTACTTTTCTGTGAAGGGAGTTGGATCCTCAGCTATTATATCCAGATTTATGTCACCAACCAGTGCAATATTCTTAAATCCCGATATGCTTTTTAATATATGGTCAAGGGATATCAAAAATGGGTTTACATTATGGTATGATGGGGATCGATAAATTGCTACAATTGCTGTATCATTGTTTCCGAGTTTAATTAGAAGACAGTTACAGTCTTTAGCATCAGGCTCATCCACAGCAAAAGTGAGTTCCTCCTTAATATAAGCAACTACTCCATCATTTTGTATTGGATTTTTAACAGATGCAAAAACGTTGTAACCTCTTATTGAGGGGATAGAGAAAACACAAGACATCCAGCATTCGGTAAGTATAAGTATATCACAGTTTGTACCTAGCATTGCTGTTAGTGCTTCAAATCCCGCGAAGTTGCAGTTCAGGCTTCTAATGTTTTGAATGAGAATTGATAAGTCAGACTGAGATGGAACTAATTTGCTGCATTCACTAACATCACATGGACGAGATTTACATAAAGGATTGCTTTCAATGTTATTTACTAAATCAACTATATTAGCCACTTTTGTAAATATTTTAAACTTGATCTTGATAATTTTTTCGTATGACACAAATAATTAAGAGTTATTACAGTAATAAAAGTTATAAGTGTATCATATAAAAAATACGTATTGTTATGGTATAATATGTATATAAATGTTTGTTTGTTGTTTAATCCTATTTCATTTTTGTGAGAATCCATTGTGAATATGTTAAAACATGTGTAAATATGTGTATTGTGAGTAAATATAAAAATATATCTTAAAACTACTTGTAAATATATTATATTATCAATTTTAATGTATATTAAAAATGGAATCATGTTTCATGTTGCTTTACCACGTTCAGAGCCAGTCATGCAGTCTTCCTCAGGTTTTCGATGTCGGTTTCCGATTCAATTTTTATATGCGAAGAATTTTTCTCTTTTCTCAGGTAGACAATACCGTGTGATGTCCAACAATAGGCGTAATGATTCTGTTTCTGGAATAACCTTGCTAAATAAAATAGTCTTTTTGTTTTGGTTGTGAGTGCTTCAGAAATATAGACTGGCTTTGCGGAGTCACTCAAGCCCAGGTGTCCTGTATTAAGTTTTTCGCCTCTGTCCTTGGTTTTGTTAAAGGATTTTGTCTTTTCCAAAAAAATGTCCCTGATCAAGACAGTTGTAAAGTCGACCATTATAAGATTCGAGGACAGATCCTTGTATGTTTTCTGTCTATATATATCTTTCACACAATTTGGTTCAACTTTCACATTTATGGTATTTGCAATATTTTGGACAATTCTGCATAGATCATTCTTGGTTTCACCAGTGGTTTTGGGTACATTGCGGATCTCAATTGCTGTTGATCTATTTTTGCGTTCAAGATATTCAATTTTGTCTTCCAACATATTTATAGTCTTTTTGTCTGCCTGTCTCTCGGTTTCAAGCTGTGTTATTTTGGCTAAAAATCCATCATACTTGCTTGACATCATATCAACACTCTGTGTCAGTTCATTGTTTTGTTCTTTTAAGCTATTTATTGTTGTTTGCAGTTGATTAAATCTGACTGCTTGGTCCTGCGCGAAAGAGGTAAACATATCCCTTATCACCTCAGCAATACCATGGTCACTGTCTTCAAATTTCCTTTTTTTTCTATCCGTTACATTTTCTAACATTGATCGTAAATCCGGTGCTGAATCATAGTGTTGGATTGCCGAAGCAACGCCAATGCTACTGCGCTCACGCACGGAGATATCTTTATCTGCTTCCAGAAGTTTAGTCTGCGGCGGTAGCTCGGACGACGGCGACACTGGAACGGGCGGCGGCGGGGGGGTTCGTCTTAGAGGCATTGTCAAGTCGAGACTCGAGACCGACCCAAGTACCAGGATAACAGAAGTCGCGAGTAGTAAAACACTGCACAGAACGACAGGGGTCAAGATAAACTGGTCGCGATCGATGTTTTCATACAGTTTTGCTTTCTGTCCACTGTACTTAGACCTGCCGCGACACAGCGCAACACTCAATACACACATGTACGTGCACACGGATACAGCGCGCGCCTAACACTCGCGACGACGTAATTTGAACTTCTTGTGTTCTATGCGCTCCTATTATTTTGCAGTAATTAAATTTTGTAAATTATTGATATTTTTGGACAAAAGAGAAATACTGCAGCCTAGTTCACGTCTGTACTGAACAGAGGTCCGAGGGGAGAAGGAATTATAATATCAGAATAGAATACAAGCCTCTGATGGACTAAGGGTTGCCAATTTGACCTATTTTACTAAAAACAGTTGTAAGTATTGTAATATAAACCCAAAAAGTTGAATAACTAATAACAGATCGATAAAAACTACAGTTTTCATTTTGAAAGTTGGTGGTTACACTCTGCGTTACTAACGCAGCACTCATTTTATGGGGCATAAAAGACAGCGTTACTAACGCAGCAGTCATTTTATGGGGCATAAAAGACATTCAAGTTTGATTTTGTGGGGCGTATTCACCAGCTAACTCTTTAATTACAAATATTTCTTAGAATGTTATGTTTTAACATTATGCACATCAAAAATTAACGACTTTTGGTGTAAGAATCATATTTATAGGATCAATAACAACAAAGTTGTGATAAATACAAAATTTAAATTTTAGTTTTTTGGCTCTCCTGAAAAGTCGTGTTTTGGTGGTTACGCCCTTTGAGCCCCAAGGTATCGAATGGTGTGGTGTGGTGCTCACTGATAAGTACTTATATCCTGGTTCTTCTACTAGTAAGAATGCAAGGAATAGCTTGCTCCTCTTACTTTTTTTATGAACGCTGCTGCTGGAGCACTGGCCTTCCTTATGGATGGATAAGGAGAACGGGGCACGACCCACAACGCGGCCCAATGCGGATTGGTGGGTTTTAGCGACTGCAAATTCAGCCGGGACTAACAGCTTAACGTGCCTTCCGAAGCACGGAGAAGCTCGAGATAATACATTTTTGGTCACCCATTCCGTGACCGACCATTGCGAAAGTTGCTTAACCTCAACAATCGCAGGCCGAGCACGCGAACCACTGCGCCACGGGCTTTTTCTTGTACCATAAGACAATGTCAACATTTACCGAATCAATTTTTGTGTGTTATTATTTGTAACAATTTATTCCTATTTTTAATAACTTTGAATTAGAATAGAATAGAAAATATTTTATTGACCTAACACACACACATACATGACAAATTGAATACAGAAGTTAAAAATAAAGCAAAAAAAATAATTAAACCGAACTACATATACAACAAATATGTACTTAATTATATACTTAACCTAAATACAAATGAAATTTGTGGTGTGACAGGCCAATCAGGACCCTGCCTCAGCATTATGCCATTACGGCGCAGTAATCGTCACACCGCAACGGCGCTGGTATTCTGGCATGGCCTGTACGAGTGCAGGAATTAACTATAAAACTTTATTTTTTATTATTTTAGTTTGTTATATAATTAACACAACAATAATAAGGTATATTTAAATTAAACTTTTTGTTAAAAGATTTTTTTACCGGAAGTTGACCGCGAAATTAACCTAAAAATTTTCCTCGCTGTTGTGAGGTGAAAAATTGTGTGTTGCGCTCTTCAACAAACCCTCGCTATGCTCAGGATTCAATCCTAGAATCCTTCGCTTGTTCAGGTTTCAATAGAGGTATCTCGCCGTTAAACCCAACTTTCCAACCTTGCATAACAAATAACTATTTCACCTCACACGCTCGGAAAAGTTAGTTTTTCATTTAATTTCTGCGGCCTAGCGTGGAAAAGTGTTTTAAAATAAGCACCAAATAGTCAGTAGGTTCCAAATAGTCAGTGTTGTTTTTTATGTTACACTAGCGACCGCCCGCGGTTTCAGCCACGTGGTTGCCGTTCCCGTGAAAATATCGGGATAAAAGTATTCTATGTTTTAATCAAGGCTATCATATATCTGTGTGTCAAATTTTAAATGCCAATTTGTTGTGTGATAGAGTTACAAACATCCAAACATACATAGTATTATATAAGCAGGATTTTATTCTTATTTTAAATAACTTTGTATTAAATATATTAATATTATTATAAATTTTTTATGTTCTTTGCCAATAGAGCCTTTACCCAAAAGGTGGATTGGTTGAAAAATAGCCCGTGGCACCATTCTTCTTCAACTTCAATAAATAATTAACAAACAAGCTTCTACCAAATAGTTTCAGTAGGTAGCTGAATTATGGAATAAAAAACAACATTAATCTGTGAAATAGCCTAGATTGTAAAGAAAACAAAAATAAAAAGAACTCACAGGAAAAGACACAAGTAAAATGAACTATTATAGCCGCTAATTCTATTAAATACCTAGGTTGAAAACTTACTTGTTACAATTTTTTAAGAAAAGTAGGTCATTTTTATCTTCAATTCGGTTAAATTTCGCTTGCAAGTCTTGCCAGTAGAATAAGACTTTTCAAAGACCTTAATAAACTTCTTAATTAGTATTCAATTTCAATTGAAGTATTATATTTGTACTAAATGAATAATAACTAAGGTAAAGCAATTTTTTTCCCATGTAACCCCACGCAGTTTATGTTCTTTAACTTATTATTAATTTTTATACAATAGTTAAGGATGCTAATTATACCCTTACTTATCTTTTAATTTTGTAACCTAAGCTGATACAGACGATGTTTATGATTGGTACAGAGTACGCTAACTAGCTTGTGCCGTGTAGTGACGGCCTAAGAATACAAGTGTCACCACTCCCTTACATGCCTGGGATGTCGTAAGAGTCGACTAAGAGGCTCGACGCATTAAAATCTGTGCGAGAGAAGGAAAACTTGAAACAATCCCTCTACCAACCCGTTTGGCCAGCGTGGTAGCAGTAGGCTAATAGCCTGCTTTGAACGCCACAATTGGCGTGAGCTAGGAGAGGCCTTTGTCCAGCAGTGGACGTCCACAGGCTGATGATGGATGATAATGACGCTAACTAACCCAATCGTGAACATTTTTTCATGACTATTTCTGAAGCAAAAATATTATTTTATTTTAATATAGTATGGCAATTCGTAAATGTGAGAATCTCATGCTTTTATCAATTTGAACTGCAAAATGTTATCTGATTTTTCATCAGCCTGTGGACGTCCACTGCTGGACATCGGCCTCTCCTAGTTCACGCCTATTGTGACGTTCATAGGAGGTTATAGCCTACTGCTACCACGCTGGCCAGACAGGTTGGTAAAGGGTGTATATCAAGTTTTCCTTCTCTTGCACAGGTGTTCAATGCGTCGAGCCTCTTAGTCGACTGTTACGACATCCAATCAACTTACGACATCGACATGTAAGGGAGTGGTGACACTTGTATTGTTAGGCCGTCATCACACGGCTGCCGATTATTTATGATGAATAAATTTATAACTTAAACAAATAAATGTAACCATAGCAAAATTAATCCAATTACGCAATAAGTAGCTTAAGCTCTTGTGCTACGAATATCGGAACAGTAGTAGGTACAAATATAATTATAATAATGTCCTGAATTTATCAAGACTTTAACGATAAATCTTATTAGAACTATTGTCCATGACTGGATCTCGCCGGTAGACGATTACATCAAGAAAGGGCTTTTTTACCTCTCACCCTCGGAAAAGGGGGATTTGTCATTCAGTTTCCGCGTAGAAAATCGCTTTTTGCGGCCTAGCGCGGTAAAGTACTTTTTTTAATTGAATACCTATATATTAACGCATTATGACGCGTTCCGAATCGTACTATTGACTTTTTTGTTATATTTTATTCTTATTTCAATAGCTTTGAATTAATTATTATACTCCGTTTTGGTTTTATTATATTATTTTGGTTCATTGAATCATAAAAACAATAACAAAAAGATTAAACTATTTGTTATAAAAAAAATATTAGGCTGGGTGAGATTTCACAACCTATGATTGGATTTCGGAACGTGACATAAATCTTTATTTTTAAATTGTCTTTGTCTCATGTCAGTGTCAACATTTACGGAATCGTTTTTATTCTTATTAATAAGTAATAATAGATTCATACTTTAAATAACTTTGAATTAACTATAACACTCCCTTTTTATTATTTTAGTTTTTTTATAATAATATAATTAAAACAACGAGAATAAGGCATATTTAGATTAAACTTTATGTTTAAAGAAATTTTTACCGGAAGTTGACCGCGGAAACAACCATTCCTCGCTGTTGTGAGGTGAAAAATTGTGTGTTGCGCTCGGCAGAAAAGTTTTTAGCGTCTTGTACCTTTGAAATCCTCGCTTTGCACAGGATTCAACCTTTGAACCACTCGCTACGCTTGTGGTTCGCCACACAACATCATACTTTTTAGTAGGGTGGGTAGAAACCGTAGGTCTTGTAGAAGAACTCAGGGTCGAAAGTCGCCTTGAATCCGTGAGGGTAGGCCTTGTACTCGGGGCGGACGAGGGTCCTGGTGGGTATGTATCCGGGGTATCCACGGTAGTACAGGGGGGTGGTGAGGGGGAGGACGGCATCAACGCCGTACTTTCCATACTCTGCGGTCCATTCTTGTTCCATTGCTGGCTCGGCGGTCACGATGGCGAAGAGAGCGAACAGGATATAGAATTTCATCTTGGGGAACAAAAAATACATTAAAAAAATTATTAAATTGCAGTTTTGGTTAAAAATAGATTGTATAAACTCGAAATACAAAGAGGACTTTTGTAAAAAGCAAGCAGCCGTGCAGTCAAATTACAAATTGATCATTGACAAAAGTAATACTTAATGGTTTTCAAAGTTCTTCGAAATACCGAATACTTTCATTGGAATAATTATTTATTTTTATTATTATAACAATTTTCTCTTCTTACCTTGACTTATTGATGGTTCTGTGAGAACTGATACATAAAACAAAATTGGATCGTCTTTTATACTACTTCGCTCTTTAATATTACGAATTGTTTTAGTAATTTGCGAAACAACACATTAATTGATCTATTAATTTTCCACGAGAAAGAATGCATACTTATATTTCAAGTTGGTGTACAAACCACAAATACTAATAGACAAGACACACCATAATTAATGAAAGCCGGATCTCAAAACAGTACCAGAATATTGTGTTAAACTAAACTATTTGTGACAAATTATAAAAAAAATATCTTAAATACCGCCACGCTATAAATCTCTTGCGGGATAATTACATCTGTACGAGTTATATCGTACATTTATTTATATGGTTACTTTTATTATAATACGTCAACGTTCGTGTCACCGACCACCGGCTGTTGACCTGTGTAAGACATAAGCATTTGACATGTAAAATATAATTTAATAATTAGTGTTTAATAAAGACCGCGACAAGCACATTGTGTTCTATCATTTTATCATTTCGGTTTATTTCGGCACTTACAGCATTAAGGAATTAAAGGAGTAGAATCACCACTTTCGGCTCCTTCGACATCAATTCCTACATGGTCCTTCGAGCTTCGTAGAAGGTCCTTGGTCCTTCAAGACAACAGTGAACCAAAACATTAATCAAAGATATTTTTGTGATTTCGACATTCAAGATATTTATCAAGACATTTTTGTGATTTCGACATTCAAGACATTTATCAAGACATTTTTGTGATTTCAACATTCAAGACGTTTTGTGATTTAGACATAATCAAACATAGACATTTACAAGAAATTATCTTCAGTGATTGACAAGAAATTCTTAGTAGAAAACGAAAAATATGTCGCGTAATTCCGCAAGAAAAAATGCAGATGCAGCCCAGTGACACACCTTGCACCTTCACCGACTACTCTACACGTGTTTCGCCCACACACGGAGCATCCTCAGGAGTTGTTAGACCGTGCCAATCTCAGCACCTCGGTGCAAGGTGTGTCACTGGGCTGCATCTGCATTTTTTCTTGCGGAATTACGCGACATATTTTTCGTTTTCTACTAAGATATGGATTTCCGCCAAGTAACGCCTGATTCTATCAAATACTGACAAGAAATTCATTTCGACGTTTATTGTTATCTGAGTGTAGTTGCGAATCGGATTGCTCGGCCTCCCACAAGTGGGTCTCGCCGATCAATTTGAGAGTCTCGCATAGACCGCACAAGGATAGCAAGGACCTATCGTCGACAACTAGACATCATTAAGACAACTTACACCATGGATTTATTTAGCCGTCAAAACGCTATAATCATCGAAGTAGAGAAGATTTACAACAACTTCCGTAAGGACAGTGCGTCGAGGAAGACTAAGGATTACATTCAACGGCGCTTACAATCACTGACAATCTTTGGGATGAGTTTCAACAAAATGACTCTAACCTGGAGCAATACAAGGATGAAAAGCTAGAGTATTTCGCTAAAAAGGTCTTTAGTGAGTTTAAAAACTATTTTGAAATCACGAAAGCCAATATTTCATCTCATATACCTCCTTCAGCATCATCTGAGATGACATTCAGCGTTCCTGTTATTAACACCGGGGGCGCAGACATTAAGTCTGGTAATCCACTTGAGGACTTCCTCTCGAAATAGAGAACAAACTTCAGAGCATTACAACGACTGATAGAAAATATTGATGTTGACAAGATATCGGAGAAGTGGGAAATTGAAGATGAGTTGAAAATCCTACAGCACCGTTGGAACAATATCGACGAACTTCATTTGCAAATCGACAACATGTTACAAGGGGAGATGGATTTTACGACGGCGAGTTTCAACGCATCGAAGAGTCATATAAGGACATGAAGAGGACATTAAATCGTAAGAATTTTTCTACTGCCCACGCTCAGAAGGCCATCCCTACCATAGAAATACCTATATTTACCGGTAAATACGAGCAATGGCCTACTGTCTGTGATCTTTTCTCCGAAACCATTCATACAAACAACTGTTTGAGCAATACTCAAAAAATGCAACATCTTAAGAGCAAGCTGAAGGGTAAGGCTGAACGGCTCATACAGCATCTGAATATATCAGCTGACAATTACGACACTGCTTGGGAGCTTCTTCAACATCGGTACAATAACCCACAAGTGTTGTTTACCAAGCAGATTGAGACATTTTTAAACCAACCGACATTACATAAGCAGACATCATTCGATTTAAAGAAAATGTATGATACTACACTGGAGTGCATACATGCCATCCATAATTTGGGTGTCGACACTAGGACATGGGATCCTCTCTTAGTTCATCTTGTTGTAAAGAAACTGGATCTGCAGACATATACGGACTACAAAGAGTCGCGTAAAGCACCAAGAGATCTACCATTATTTGACGAGTTGATGAGTTTCATCGAATCAAAATTTATCGCTCTGGAACCTATTCACAAGAGGGAAAGCGAAAACCCACCCATAAGATCTGTCCAACCACCATCATCATCTTTCAAGCCTCCGTATTTCAAGACATCTAAACAACAGACATTTAGAAACTATCAAGCCGTGACGTCATTTACTAGGAAATGTCCTTATTGTTCTCTAGAACACGATTTATTCATGTGTAAGAAGTTTCAGACCATGACACCAGAAATCAAATTACAAACAATTAATAAATTACAAGTTTGTCATAATTGTATGTATCGACATTTAAATAATAAATGTAATTCTTTTAAACGTTGCAAGGAATGCAACGCTGCACATAATACATTATTGCACGATATTATGACGACCGTGTCGCCGATCCCGAAGGCATCTACGTCATCGGTTCATAAACTTTCAAACCAGCTGACAAGATCTATTAATCACGTAGCAAATCATGATGATGAAATATTATTGACAACTCTTATGCTGCGTGTTCGAGCATCAGACAATACTTTCATGTCCTTCAAAACACTTTTAGACCAAGGATCTCAAGTGTCTCTCATCTCAGAAAATGCAGTACAGAGGCTGGGGCTTAAGAGAAGAAGATGTCACGTCTCAGTAACTGGCATCGGGTTGGATCAAAGCAAGGGAAAGTCGTTGTTTCATTAGACTGCCGATCCATACATAATGACAACAATTATACGCTGCAGACCGACGCATTGGTAATAAGAGACGTAGTGAACCGTTTACCGAACACCACATTTGGAAAACAGGATTGGTCTCATCTGCAACATCTTAATTTGGCGGACCCTGAATATAATGTTTCCAAACCAATCGACATCCTGTTAGACGCTAGTGTCTACTCCGACATAATTCAAAACGGTCTAAGAAAAGGTCCATCGACAGCTCCCATCGCTCAACAGACACGTTTAGGATGGATTTTATCCGGGAACGTGAAGACATTCCAATGCAATATTGCGGATATATAATATTAGTTAGTATTAGTATTAAACAGTAACCACCCGAGTGCTAGTCGTTCCTGTGGGAATTTCTAAACTTTTCAATTCAAGGAATAGTTGGTGGTAGGACTTGTTGTAAGTCCGCCTGGCTAGCTACCACCATCTTATCTAAGCCTGATGCCATAACAACAATGTTTTCAGTAATAAATCGGTTGTTGATCTCAAACTCAATATTGTTTATGCAGTTTAGGCTGTTACAAGCACTTATGAACAACGTCAAAGATGTTACACCATCGGTTCGCAAACCCTACGGCGAGAGACCTTGTCACGAGAAAAACCGGCAAGAAACTCTTCCAGTGTTGTTTTTTTCTTCCTGTTTTATTTCATACAGAGTCGTTAAATTGAAAAGTGAACTCAACAATTTAAGATTTTTTTAATTCTTGCATTTTTCAATGCTATTTTTATACTTATGGTAAATTTTAAATAGAAAAATATTGGAAAAAAACAACTCGGCCACAAGTGATTTCTCAGATGGGACTCGAACCCACGACCTTTGGAAATCCGGTCCAATGCTCTAACCACTGAGCTACCGAGACTTGCGAACCACCGTCGAAATTTTCCAATACTTTTGTATTTTTAATACGCTGTAGGCCAGCGTTGTTACATCAATGCTAGGTATATCCTTGCATTCGAAAGAAACATCTTTTCAGGTGTTTTAACGATCGATTAAGACGCAACAGCCAATAATTTATGACTTTTTAAAATTTTTGCATTTATCAATGCTATTTTTATATTGCAGGCGAGCGGAAGCTAGATTAATAAAATAACGCCGCCCGCCGTATGAAAATTCATACAAAAACGCTCTCTATGAACAAAAAGCCGGATCGCAAAACAGTACCAGGATATCGCGTTAAACTAAACTAATTGCGACAAATTATAAAAAATAACATAAATACCGCCACGCTATGGAATGCGGTTATGATTTTTTATTATTATTTTAAGAAATGGACAGTTTACAAGACTCACACTTATACATAAATGAATAACATGATCGAGTACAAAAGACACGTAGTGTGGCCTTAGTTACAAATTGCCACGGCATGTTAGGTTCACAAAAAGCAGTATATGAAGCAGTTCATGAAAATCTAAAAGGTATATAAACGAAAAAAGAGTTATATAAACAAAAAAAAACACTTATTATATGTGTAAGTTACTCAGTAGGCAGAATTTCCAATAACATTCTCTTGAACTCGGAAAATCTGGAGTTGATATCTAAATCAGAGTTTTTATAAAGTTTTCCAAACTGACTTTGCATTCTATCTATAGGAGAAAACTGACCCAAATTAGTCTTAAATGACTATGGTGAAAGTAATTTAAAACGTTATAATCTGACAAGCTTACGGGGTACAGAAAATCTTATTTTATGTAAAAAACAACTTAAGACTTAAGTCAACTACTGCTATTAGATTATAGTAGATTGAAAATATTGTAATTGTTATACAGATGTAATTATCCCGCAAGAGATTTATAGCGTGGCGGTATTTATGATATTTTTTATAATTTGTCACAAATAGTTTAGTTTATCACAATATGCTGGTACTGTTTTGAGATCCGGCTTTCATTAATTATGGTGTATCTTGTCAATTAGTATTTGTGGTTTGCACACCAACTTAAAATAGAAGTATGCATTCTTTCTCGTGGAAAATTAATAGATCAATTAATGTGTTGTTTCGCAAATTACTAAAACAATTCGTAATATTAAAGAGCGAAGTAGTATAAAAGACGATCCAATTTTGTTTTATGTATTAGTTCTCACAGAACCATCAATAAGTCAAGGTAATAAGAGAAAATTGTTATAATAATAAAACAATATAATTATTTCAATGAAAGTATTCGGTATTTCGAAGAACTTTGAAAACCATATTAAGTATTACTTTTGTCAATGATCAATTTGTAATTTGACTCACGGCTGCTTGCTTTTTACAAAAGTCCTCTTTGTATTTCGAGTTTATACAATCAATTTTTAACCAAAACTGCAATTTTATAATTTTCCAATGTATTTTTTATTCCCCAAGATGAAATTCTACATTCTGTTCGCTCTCTTCGCCATCGTGGCCGCCGAGCCAGCAATGGAACAAGAATGGACCGCAGAGTATGGAAAGTACGGCGTTGATGCCGTCCTCCCCCTCACCACCCCCCTGTACTACCGTGGATACCCCGGATACATACCCACCAGGACCCTCGTCCGCCCCGAGTACAAGGCCTACCCTCACGGCTTCAAGGCGACTTTCGACCCTGAGTTCTTCTACAAGACCTACGGTTTCTACCCACCCTACTAAAAAGAATGATTTCCAACGCAAATAAAGAAAAATAATTTTAATATGTTTCTGTTTTATTTTTATGATTACACGGAACCTTATCGAAATCGAGAAAACAATAGCTCAGTAGGTTATTATATAAACTAGGCTAGTTATAAATAATGGACAGAATAACCTACCCTCACGGATTCAAGACGACTTTCGACCCTGATTTTTCTACAGGACCTACGGATTTTCTACCCATCCAACTGAATTTTGAAGAGTATTATGTCTAATTCAAATAAACAATAAGAATTTTAATATGTTTTTTTTTCTTTTCATGAATATTCAACACTTACTCATAAACCCCAGCAGCCGGGCTAAAAGAGTTATTATAAATAGGTGGCGAGTTACAATAGATCTCTTAGGTCGCAGTGACTACAGGGTTGCAAAGCCCCTAGATCCTCAAATAATAATAAACCTAAACAAACACTAACACGTAACCCTAACAAAAAAACAACGGGTTGCATTCTGGGAGTGCCGGCAGTAGTGAAAATGGCTTAAACGAAAATAACGATCAAAATCCACTATATCTTGACCACAACTTCATAAAAGTTAATAAAAACGGAGACCAACTTGATTTGGTAGGTAAATCCATTAAAACTGACTTGGCATCAATATGAAAGTAAATAGTAATGAGAGATCTTTATATAATGGTTGATATTAACTAATATACGTAGATCTTTTAAGTGTGAGACTTTATGTAATTTAAAATAGACCAACGGTAAATGGTCTTACGAATTTTCGATCAGGGTCACGTGTCCTGCCGCGAGTTTAACATTTTTTACCCGTCCCAAAATTTTTAAACTCTGATGTGCCGGTAAAGAAGTTTTCACTTCAAAAAGCTACCTAAGTTTATGGCAACTTGTCTATTGTTGTATTATAAAATCAAAGAAAAGCGTATAATAATGATTATTTCAACATAAAATAAAAAAGTAAAAGTTCACTCTTATCATTATTAAACGCTTTTCTTTGTTTCTGTAATACAAAAGCGACTTTGACATACAATATGTTTGAAACAATAGAATTAAAGGACTGCTCAAGTCAAAGTTACTAGAACTATCTTCTAATCTAAAATTCTTTGTTCGAAATCGTCTGGAATTTATGGTAAAAGTTTATATCGTAATTCTGGAAGAAAAGTATGTATATAAATTTATAAATTTGCATTTTACAATGCTATTATTGTGTGATAAATATTAAACAAGAAAATATACTAGAAAAAAGCAACTAGTTTCATGTCGCCTTGACGGGATATGTTTGTTTAGCAAAGTTACTATAAAATCTTGTTAAACCAGCGAATAAAAATGATTAAAAGAAAGCAAAGCAAAGCACAAACAAATTAACGACAATATATAATATTTGTGTGCAGAGAAATTTCAAAATAAAGTGTACTTCACTTTAAAAAATATTTTATTTTATAAGTTGTTTTTTTTTTACAAATTTAACCATTATTTAATAGGAAATATAATTAATTATAATGAAAACTAAAAAGGAACGCGGAATTCGAGGTATTTTCGCGATAATATCGAAACAAAACTGACTTTGTGGCGAAACTACTTCAGTTGTGTGACTAAATTTAGAAGCATAATAAAAGGAAACTGTGAAACTAATGCGACTTTTAAAAATTTATTATACTAATTATACATGTGAATTATTGATAAATCAAATAAAATAGCTTTAGTTTCAACGATTAAACACAAAATTATCGTTTTTTGTTCGGTTATGTGAATATGTCACTTTTTACCGAGTTATTTTTTAACTTTACTTTAAAACAATATTTTATGTGATATGTGTAGCTTTTTCGAAAAGTAATTACTTTTATTGTAATCATATTTTGTGACCGCACAAATTTAAAAGGTAAAAATTGTTTATATTATCTCCATCAATTTGAAGGGGCAGTGACAAAATGGAAGTCTTAAAATGAATAAGGCTGCGTTCACATGTAATAAATATATTAAAATAAAATATAAAATAAATGGTTTAAGATGGCCTTAATACCAGATACCAATTATGATTTTTAAAGTAAATATATTTAGATCACTGAATGTTAGCCGTACTTCTCAATATGGAACAATTTGAGTTTATTAAGTATTTATTCAGTTAAAATAAATAATTGGTGAAATTATCGAAACAAGTAGTTATAGAAGAAGAATAGTACATATAAGAAATAAAACAATAATTTTAAATATGCTTTTCTTATACTTTTGTTATTCTTTAATTAATACTAACTCTCTTAGGTTATAATCACATAATTTGAGATCTCAAGGCAAGATATTACTAAATTGAGGTCAAACTTGAGTGGACCTAGCGTCTCCGCCGCTAAATAAAATTATCTTTGTACAATAGTTAATGTAGTTTTCTAAATCTAAAGTCGTATCAAGTCTAAATTAAAAATTAGAAAACATAACAATAATATTCCTTCAAAAATAATCACAAACTAATAATAAAACCTTGCAAAATGAATAGGTTAACCAGTCTCACTGTTTTTCATATTGCCTAATTAAAATTAAAATTTTATATGTAGTCGGATTTTTTATTCAGTAGAGTAAATTGACAGGGTACTACTTTTGTAATAATAATGCTGCTTTAAACTGGGCCCTTAGCCAAAGTAACAATTCAAAAACGATAACGAAGTTCGAAAAGAATTAAATGTATGGGATTGGCGGATTGGCATAGGCCGCGCTAAATCACGTGGTCTTACCGCAAGTTGATTGGCGAATATAGACAATAACGAATCGAATTATCGTTTCGCTACATAACGATGTTACTTTGTCTACGGGCCCTGTTTTTCGTAATGATTTGGTCAGATCCAGTAACCTTGTCGTCAGCAACCTTTTATCTGTAAATTTGAAAAGGAAATAAAAAAAACGGATTTTTTGTAATTTACGTTATTCATTAATTTCGTCAGTAAGGATTTGAAATGTGAAATAAGCTTTACGCTTTCCACCCTGTTGTTACTTGCCGTTCCGAAATACGTGACCGTAGAATAAGTCACAAAACGGAAGTCACATAATGCTACTTTCTTGTAGTTTTAAATTGTTTAAAAATTACCGATCGCACTAAGCACTATTAACTCTTTGATATTAAATACAATATAAATTTTTGTGATGTGTCCACAATAACAATACATTACAGGTAAGGGAATTTTAATCTCAAAACTTGGTCACATACCTGAGCAAAGAAATTGAAACACACAACACTTCAACAGTAAGTCCACGCTGTCACTTATATCAGTTTAATAATGTAATCAAAATGGAGTCTCACGATGAAGGACGAATGGATGTTGCTATTCAGAGCCGAATTCTTACACAATGAGAAGATTTTTTGCTAAAAAAGCGGTCACATAACTGAATGTTCCGGTTAGTTTAAATTTTGGATTTTATTTTAACTATTTATTTTTTATAGAAATTATGTAAAAAATATATTAATGAAACTTTTAACTGATAAATTAAACATTTAAAAATTTAAAGGGTATTTACTAAACCGCTCGCATACACGGAAACTTTTGGAAATAATTTTTTTTCTGACGCCTGTTGGAAAGAGGACATACCGATTTGATGGGCTTCAACGTTTTAAAATCTTCGTAAATGTAATATTTAGAGAGTTATCAATAAAAAGACAAGTTACATAATATATATTTAATAATATGCTTATTTCACTTAAATGTGAAATAATCGTGTAGTTTTTTTTTTTAATTGCTATATTTATACGAAACCACTATCGTATTTTTTTTCACTTAATCTGCAAATGCGGTCTCGCTCCCGCGCGCGTTCTTTTTTAACCGACTTCAAAATAGGAGGCTCAATTCGACGGTTTTTTTTTCATTGTTATTTCGCTTTAGTCGTATAGCGCCTAGTCTAAAATCTTTCTCAGTTTTTTTTATGAACGACGGGGAGACTCTTAGCCTTCATCATACCTGATGTCAAGTTTGATAAGGCTGTAGATGGAAGCAGGCCTCTCCCGGAATCCTCAATCACTGAGGAACTGGCTACCTTATCTCTTTCTGCCGGGACACAAGAATGCTGAAAACATTGTTGTTATGGCGTCAGACTTGGATAAGATGGTGGTAGCTAGCCCGGCGGACTTACAACAAGTCTTACCACCAACCAAAAGAGATGGGAGTGATGGAGACTAGTCGTTTTATTTTCTCATATAAAATTTCTCTCAAAAATATCATCGTGAGTTAAAAAAGTAAACAAAACAACGTAACATATTGTTATTGTATGTTGCATTATATAATAAAGTGGCTGTGACATACATCGGACATGACGAATCTATAAGAGTTCCGTTTTTTGCCATTAGGCTACGGAACCCTAATAAGGGTAGCTGTAAATACTAGCGCGGTATATTTGTTATCTATCTGTCTTGTCAAAACTATTTAACAATTATTTGATGAAGAAATCAATGTTAATACTCAAAATACTAATTAACTATTTATTTATTAGTGGCTACCCGCGATTTCACCCGCGTGGTTCCCGTTACCGTGGGAATATCGGGATAAGAAGTATTCTTTGTTTTAATCCAGGTCATCTACTATCTGTGTATCAAATTTCAACCAAATCCGTTCATTAGTTTTTGTGTGAAAGAGTAACAAACATCCATCCATCCAAACGTCCTCACAAACTTTCGGATTTATAATGTTAGTAGGATATAATGGATTCGATATTTTTTTTCTACTAATTCAAGTAATACAAAGCTAGCGGCTCAGTATTTCTTTAGAGAGTGAATGCATTTTACTTACTCTTTAAATTACATCTATACCATCATCAGCCTGTGGACGTCCACCGCTGGACATAAGCCTCTCCTAGCTCACGCCTATTGTGGCGTTCATATGAGGCTATTGCAGCGTGGTAGCAGTAGGCTAATAGCCTTCTATGAACGCCACAATAGGCGTCAGCTAGGAGAGGCTTTTGTCCAGCAGTGGACGTCCACAGGCTGATAATGGAGGAGGCTATTCGCCTACTGCTACCACGCTGGCCAGACGGGTTGGTAGAGGGTTTGTTTCAAGTTTTCCTTCTCTCGCACAGATTTTAGTGCGTCGAGCCTCTTAGTCGACTCTAACGACATCCCAGGCATGTAAGGGAGTGGTGACACGTGTATTCTTAGGCCGTCACCTTACGGCACGTTATATACTATACCATTGATGTCTAATGAATGGAAGTCAATATTTGAATATATTCTCCTGATAAAGGAGGAGATCGGCGGTGCAGTGGTTCACGCACTCGGCCTGCGATTCTTGAGGTTAAGGAACTTTCCTAATAGTCGGTCACGGGATGGGTGAACAAAATTTACTATCTCGAGCTCCTCTGTGCTTCAGAAGGCACGAGCCGTTGGTCCCTCCCGGCTGTGTTCGCAGCCATTAAAACCCAACAATATCCATTGGGCCCGCGTGGGTATCATAGCCCATTCACCCTAGCAGTGGGTACATTAAATATGGCTGATGACGAATCCACTGATCTTGGACTTTTGCCATCATCACCACGCTAAGCAGGGTTTACCGTAATAGTCGGTTTACCTTAACAAAGTGGCGAAGATAGGCAGAAAGTATCTTAAGATCCTTTCTGCCTATCTTCGCATGCCAGTGTTGATGACTCTCAGTTGACCGTTTCGACGTATGAATAAGCCACCGTGTAGACTTGATTTTACACCCTTGTATAGTCCGCGAGGTCTAAGCTGCGCTTTGCATTTGTGTCAGTGCACATAGATAGTTTGTAGGTTTCTTGTAAAAAAACAAAAAAGCATCAGGTATTGTTACTAGTGTTAATTCGTACAAGCTACTAGTACATCTATGTGCACTCACAGAAATGCAAAGCTCAGCTTAGACTGTACTTACTCTCTTTAATTTCTTCGTTTTCGAGAAACCCTTTTCCCATTATACATTTTATTTTCGTTATAGATTTTTCTCAGTTAAGGATTTTTATTTTATCTTCCATAAACTACTTAGAACCAGTTATTACAACTCTTAATGCATTATTAATTAGCGGATGTATTTTAATTGTACAAATCATAAAAGTCAAATAAACCATCAACTATTACATATTGCACTAATATGTCTATAATTAGTAAGAAAATAATAATAATTCTAAAATTATATAAAAAGGAAGCGTTCGTCGAGGAAAGTATCAGTTTTGTGATAGCACACAATCTAGCAAGGTAAGAGAATTTTACAATTTTTATTGTAAAAATATGTAGCAACATTAATACTAGATTTTCTGAAGAGGTTTAATGTTTTCGATATTAGAATTATGATTACTTACTTTATTACTTCAATTCTATCAAAATCCTATCAGTTACTTACCTTTTCAAATATATGAGATTCCAATGATGAATCTGAGTTAGTACTTTTCCTGTATATCAATTCTATATTCTTCAGTAATTAATTCTTCAGTGTCTTCATATGCAACTGTATGCCTGAAAGCAAGTACTTACACAATTCTAAGCCTTATTTCAAAATCATCTAGTACTACTAGCGGCCGCCCATTGTTTCACCCACGTGGTTCCCGTTCCCGTGGGAATATCGGGATAAAGAGTATTATATGTGTTAATCCAGGCTATCTACTATCTGTGTACCAAATTTTTATTTTTAAATTCGTAAATTCGTACAGTAGTTTTTGAGTTTATTCGTTACAAACAAACAAACAATCTTTCCTCTTGTTATTATTAGTATAGAGAAATATAGATGTAAGATTGAAGGACCTTCACCACGATTGTTCTTGTTCTGCCCGCATCCTGCATCATCATTTGAAAAGCTGTCTGTAAACTTCGATCTTCAATACTTTAATTATGTCTTTTTGCAGATGTTCCGTTTCTTCCTTCTCTGCTTGTTCGCGATGGTCGCCGTGAGCCTCGCCTCCCCGACCCCGGAGACCGCTAAAGTCGACTCTGCCATAGTCACCCCCGACACCCACGAGGTGGACAAGCGCGGCATCTTCTACCCATCCTCTCTCTACCGCACCTACGCCCCGTATTACCGCTACCCGTACGAGAACTACTACTACGACGCCGGCTACCCTTACTACCGCTACCTGTACTGAGCAGATAACACCAACAATATGATTACGTTTTAATAAAGAGCATGTGAATAGTAACTTAATGTTTTGATTTAATACCTCTGGAATTACAACTATTTGACTGATGTTGTAATGAGCAGGATCATTTGGTTTGCTGCTTTCTGGACCAAATTGGGGGGTCTCACCGATGCTCCATGACTATTTTTGTTGATGATAGTTGTAATATCTACGTTAATTCTGATAGCCGTAACATAATATCGGGAGATCATTATGTGCGATGCAGTCAGATAACATAACATCGGGAGATCATTATGTGCGATGCAGTCTGATAACATACCTAATTTATGTGGTTCGTGTAGTTGATTGAACATAATTTTTACGATGGTCGTTTATTGACCAGTGTGCTTAGTGCGACTTTTTTCTACTGACGGTCGATAGTGAGCGCGTTGTGTTTTTGTGTGCCATTGGTGTAGTCCGTGGCGTAATCCGCTAGATGGCGGGCCTCTGATTTTATACAAAAAAGCCGGCCAAGTGCGAGTCGGACTCGCGCACCGAGGGTTACAAACCTGTAGGTATATAAATAAAAAAATCAAAAATATTTTTTATTATATGATGTCACTAAAAATTTAAGGTTTTCGCAGTTTTTCCTTTATCTGTACTATAAGACGTTACTTCGTACCAAATTTCAAGATTCTAAGTTCACGGGAAGTACCCTGTAGGTTTTGATTCCCGTGCGAGTTTCGAAAATATGCGGCACAAACGGCTGTATCTTTTGATTGCTTTGGCTTAGAAGTTTGATTTTTTTACAGCTCCAAGGGACAGTAAACCTGAGTATTAGATATAAATTTTAGTTTGATACCTCCACGCGTTCCTGAGAAAAACGGTCTTGACAGACGGACGGACGGACGGACAACGAAGTGATCCTATAAGGGTTCCGTTTTTTCCTTTTGAGGTACGGAACCCTAAAATTCGACCCGTTTACGATCGAAACTAAGTAGAAAAAGCCGTTTCATCCCCAAAAAGTCTGCCGAACATTTGACGAAATGTCATCGCTTTATGAAGTGGTTAGTAATTTTGTGATATAGCTAATTTTAGGAAATGCCACGTTGTTTTCTTCAAGTTCGTGTAACGAGTATTACAGCAGATAAATAAGTGCATGGCTATTATAAGTAATAAATTTGGCTTGGTGCCAAATTATTTTATTTTATTGATTACCAACAGTGAACGAAACTTTATCATGATTAAAATTTTTCGTTCCGCAATTAAATATTCAGTACAAAATATGGGTTCCAGCTCCAGAAATACTCGAATGAGATATTGTATTAAATAATAGTCTCAGCTGTTCAGCAAATGATATAAAAGTCGGAAACTTATGGATTTTTATATGGCAAATACTATTATTTGAACTCATATTATTTTGATATTATTTTATATAGGAATAATTCTGGGTTTATGGGCCCAGGAGCTCTGCGGAGTGGCTAGCAGGATCGGTCTGCGATTGTAACGGTTAAGCAATTATCGAAATGGTCGTTCAAGGGATGGCTGACCATAAATGTAATTAGTCGAGCTCTTGGGTGCTTCTTATGGGACCTGACATTGGTCCCACCTTCATTAACAGTTGTTTACACTTATCCGCATTGGACCCGCGGGGTACGTTATAGCCCTTACCGTTCCGAAAAAGCAACAATAAGAAAAACCCCGGCTAAGGGGTCACTAAAATGGCAGATGATTCTAGTTTCCAGCTTTTGGTACTAAAATCTATTTTCCTATTTGAAGCAGGTATATAATAGTAGATTATGCACTAAGGAGATAAGGCAGTGTCTTATGTCACGGGCAGCAAATTGAATCCGGAGCGAAATGAAAGATTCTGTAGTTTATTCTCAAACGCAGTGAGGGAAATTAAGCGAGGGAATTATGGTAAGAATCCTTAATGAAGCGAAGGATTCAAGTCTGCCCAAGGCTAAGACACTTTTATCCCCGAGGAGCATACTTTACTTTATACACCTACTGTGTCTACTATGACGTAAATAAAAAAATATATATCTGTGACCAAGAGTCAAGACAACACACATTCACAATTTGATGATTCATCATGTTTTTCTGATAAGTAAGACAAAAGACACGAAAAAGCATGGAAATGAAATAGATAGCTATTACATTATATTTGAATGAGTGCACAATATCACATAATTCCAATTTCAAATGTTTCTTGGTGCTAAGGACCGCAATACATTCAGCCATGTTTATATTTTTCGTAGGAATAAAGTCTCTTTGAAGTGTCCATTTTATAGTTAAAAACACCTTGGACCAGGAAGTTACGCCTTGAACAGCCTTGTTTTTTTCGAAACTATTTTTGATAGAAGTTTTTGTTGACACTTTGGCGTTCCAAATTTAAATGTTATCATAATTAACCAAGGGAAGTGCCATACAAGCTCCCTCCGGGCATTAATAGCTTACTTTCCTATTGAGAATACTTGATATTTAATACGTGCTACGGATGCAGGGGTGTATAAATAAGTTAAAAACGAAAATTAATGTATTAATATGTTTATACAAATTTAAAATTTGCACCAAAACTGGTGCCGCTAATTGCTTTTCTACTGACTGACCACCTGCCTTTACGTGAGCTAGAGTGCTAAAGTGCTAGCACTCTAGCTCACGTAGCGCTCTGCAAATTGGATAATCTAACGAATGTCCACCCATTAAAGGACAGTTGACAGTACCTTAATCTTAACATGTTGACCTTGAGTTTGCCGACCTTTTACGGCCTGTAATTAGAGCGAATTTTAAGTGCAATTGTTCTTATGCTTTTGATTGTACATTTTTATTCATCATATCAGGGGAATTATCAAAACATATTTAAGTACTTTATGTTTTTTGAAGTAGGTATTTTAACGTTCATTTCATACGTTGTAGGTACGTAACTGGTATAGCCTAAATAATTGAACAAATCAAGTATATTTGCTTGTTATTTTTCTTACTTGTTACTTGTTTAAAAATTATCACAAAAAAATAGCATTGTAAAATGCAAAAATAAAAGTTATAATTAAATGGCTGTTTCATCTTGATCGATAGTCAAACATCTGTAAAGATGTTTCTTTCGAATGAGAGGATGTTTCTCTCATTGATGAAACGACGGTGTGGCCATCACCGTAGAAAAAGGTACTAGAGAACTGTAAAGGTACTAGAGTATACTAGAGAATTTCAACGTGATCTCATAGGTCTCTGTAGCATAATAGGTCAGTGCATTGGGCCGGATATTCAAGGATGCGGGTTCAAGTGCCGTCAGGGCGACATGGGACAAGTTGCTTTATTCTAGTATATTTACTTGTTTAAAAATTATCACATAAAAATAGCATTGTAAAGTGCAAAATTAAAAAGTTATAATGAACAACTAAATTTCATCTTCTTAACGGCTAGATAAATGTGAAATCATAGTTATCATAAGATAAGATAAATGTTTATTTCAATCATATAAGCACACACATTCAATTCAATTCAATTCAATATATTCATTGCGATATCTGTGTATATTTTTTTGCAGATAACATTGCAGATTTGATAACATTCATGCAACAAGAATAAAATACAAAAATTAAGAAACAAATAAGATTATATCATCTCAATCTGTGTACAGCATTGATAGAAAGAGGCAAACACTCAGTGATAACTTTACTAGACAGCTGTTGTGACATCACAACACATACCTGCGCGGGGGCGCTGCCATCGGCGCTCACGGCACTGGCGTTTTTCTACAGAACGAGGAACGAATCGCCATCTTGTTTTTAAACCTTTTAGACTTTTAAACTATGCTATGCATACGATAGTAGAAGTCATGTGCTGAGCCTGTCCGTGTGTGCGCATAATTCAATCTCGAGAACTACTATAGCTATACTAAAGCTGAAATTTTCTGAGGTGATTTATAGCCATGTCAAACCTCTAAATACGGAGTTTAGAAGTCGTCTGATGCCTTCGCTACGATAGTGAAGGGCGCCGATCTTGTTTACATAAGTATTAACGCGTGAGAGACTTTGGCTCAAACAAAATAAATTACCAGTTCTTAACCAATAATTCAGCATTTTTATTCATTAAGAATAAGTACTTATCTACAGTTCTACACACAAAAACAACAGCAAAGCACTGATTTTCAGTTTATGCCTAGAGTAAGCGCGAAGCCACGTATGTACGACACAGACGTATGCGATAACTAAAAATAAATAAATGATTAAATTGTCAAATCAAAAAAAAATTATCAGATAAAAAAAAAATTGGACGTTCATTATTAATTCAATACAAAAAACATTAGATAAAACATTCAATCAAAAGTCCCAGGTCAAGGAGTTCTTCCTGTCCCACTAGGCCTCTTTTTCGTACAGAACTCCCACGACAATAAACAAATAATGTTTATTGTCGGTTTACTAACTGCATTAACTTAGATTTTATTGTATATGTAGTTTATGTATTTTATTGTATATCTATTTATGTATTATGTGATATGTTGTTTTCTATTAATTTCTTTGTTGCGCACCAACTATCCTCATTCCTTCTACCAGGTTTTGTGTCGTATGGGTTGCGCTGCTAAGCGATAAGGCCGCCCTTTGTACTACAAATTTTGTTAAAGTTTTTTTCTTTTATACATATATTTTCTGACGGTGTGTGTGCAAATAAAGTGTTATAAATTCGATATTAGTATTAAAATAAAATGAAAATATAATAATTAAAAATATGATTAGATTATGAATAAATTAGATACTTTCAAAAAAATTAAGCCATTCCCGCAGAAACCGCCATCATATACCGCCATATCATGAGGTATCAAATAAAAACTTTATGTAAATGTTCACATAAATTTTATTAAAATGCAGTCAAATATTATCCAGTGTTCTGACGCGGAGTATAGATTTCTGATTTGCTCAGACGATGAACCGGTAGTCGCCGGTAGCCGCGTTGAAGTAGTACGAGTCGTACGGGTACCGGTACCAGTACGGGTCCAGACCGCGGTACAGTGGGGAGTACAGGATGGAGCGCTTGTCGACGTCGTGGACAACGGGGGTGACTATGGCGGAGTCAGTAGGAGCTGGCTCCGGGGCAGGGGAGGCGAGGCTCACCGCCACCATCGCGAACAAGCAGAGGAGGAAGAAACGGAACATCTAGAAAAATCAGAATGGTATATCGTATTCAAAATGTAGAACGACGTTTGGATTTTTATTCAATGACACAAAAATGGCTGAGCTTCGGATTTGGAAAAATTAAGCACAGATTACTAAATAGTTACTTCATAACAGATAAACCACTCTCTAAGAAATGTTACTCTTTACCGCTTAGCGCGATTGCATGGCTTTAAAAGACCAAAATGCATGGATGTGATACCAACATTAAACATAACTATTGTAAATAGTGTAAGAGGAAAATATTCTAATATGAGTATGAGAAAATTTTCTTCTTTTATTAAATATATTTCAAGATTGTAGATTTGTGTTTGGCAACAACATGTTCCATTGTAAATGTTGTTGTTTCTGCTAAGGCTGATAAGTTACTTGCGGCCGTTCTTCTTATCAGTTAAAAGATGTCCTGAATGGCTGGTAGGGAAAAAAATGTTGGACTATTCGAAAGTACTTATCTATAAGTCTATTTGAATAAAAATCTTTGACTTTGACTTTGAAGCAAAACCAATAACGCTAGAGCTGCCTCTTTTGATAACTGTTAAATTACAGTTTTGGTAAATTAAGAAAACGTTATACTTTTCATATTAATTGACTCTAATATAATACAATATTTAATAGTTACAAATGTGCAATTTTAATGTAATGGTCAATATTATTTTGACCCTGTAAAAAATCTACAAAAAGGTTTATTAAAATAATTCTACAGTTGGGCGTCTTTTAGCGAGCGGCGAGCGCACAGAGCTTCGTAGGTACGCGCCACTCGACTGTCAGCAATCTTACTGAATTGGGATATACGAATGTCCGCCGGCCTTTAGGTAATTATCGCGCATGAGTACATGGAGTGAACTAGGCCTGACATAGGTAGTTTATAGCCTGGATTAAAATAAATTTTATCCTGAAATACCTACGGACACAGGAACTATGGGAGTGAATCCGTGGCTGGCCACTTCTACATGATTTAATGCGCTGTATGTTTTAATACTGTTTTAATAGCATGTAAAAACGTGTTTGATAATATTAGTCAATCAGGTTAACTAATTCGAATGTGACGTAATGCGAAGTGGATTCTAGAAGTAATTTAACATATAAAAAGCTAACATTCTATTAAAATACACAAGAATATTAATAAATTAAAGCGATCCTAAGTTTTGATTTTAAAGGATTATTTGATTAAAATGTTTTCTGATTTATATTATCACACTTCTCTTACCTTTCTAGTTTGTGTGTTGGCACGAAACTGAATGTTATCTGAAGCTGAATTCTCCTTTTTATATGATTTTTACTAATAAGAAACATATCATCTCAATCAAAAACATATTTGTGGTTTCTTATACTAAACTATCTCGATTTAACTACCCAATCTGAGGATGATCAATATTAATATTTTTCAATATTATTATCACATAAAAAATGCGGTAGATTGCGCATGAGTGGAGCCCAGGAATGTTGTCATACTAACGTTGTAGTATGAGACGTGCCACGTCTTCATGTGATTTAATAAATAATTGCATACAATCACACCAATTATCTAGCCCACGTTAAGTTTCATAAAGAACTTGTGTTATGGATACTACATAACGGACAAACATACTTACATGATTTTTTTGTAAATACATATATAATATACATATTAAACACCCAGACCAAAAACATAGACATGTTAATGCACACAAATATTTGTCTTGTCCTTGACCCATATCGGACATGGTTATTTATCTCTGGCGCAGAAGGTGGGTTTAGCACTCCTGCGCCAAACAGCTCGTCTAAAGGATTCGTCATAATGATGTGGAAACATGCTCATTTTGCGACTAAAACGACATAAAAATATCAATATATTTCTGCAAAGATCTGTATGCTAATGTTTAGATTAAATATTCGACTGTTCAATTCGTTTTTACTATTTTGGTACCCTAAAAAACAACCTCACAGGGGATTTGAACCCAGAATCTTGGATAAATCATCCTCACAATATTTGGAATAATTCACACAACACCGTCTAACCCTATGTAAGCAGAGCTTGTAGTATGGGTATTTGACAAGAGATGAAATACTTTGTATAAGTACCTACTTACTATTAAGTATTCTCTGCTTTTGTAAAAGATTTACTTATCATTATGATACATCACTTTGATTACGGACCAACACTTGTCCAATTGAGTTGCCGAGACTTCTTTTTTGGAGACTTGCTGATTATTTTTTACTAAAGTAGGAACTTCAAGTTACAAAAGAGAAGTGTTTCATGTAAGTACTTTTAAGTAAAATGCATACATTGACCTGTGTTCCTTCTCTAATGACGTATTAACCTTTTGAGGAGACAAGAAAGTATTTACGCAAATTTTTATTTGTGTGTCAGGTCATCGCAATGACTTTGACACATTTTTTTTTTTTTACCACGTTGCAATTCATAGACCTCGGATACGTCCCTAAGTATCTTACCTAAAAGATACTAACGCACGGTTTCAGTAACTTATCTACAGTAAGTTATTCAGTAACTTATTTTTGTTATTTCGCCCAAAATAACAGCGGTTGCTAAGTAACGTAACCAGGACAGGCCTACCTCTTGTTAGGGATAGATTTTTAACCGCCTCTGTGGTCTAGTGGTACTACCACCGGTATCAGACCCAGGGGTCCCGGGTTCGATTCCCAGTGGGGGTACATACTGTATTCGGTTTGGTTGGTGGTAGCTACCACCATCTTATTAAAGTCTGACGCCATAACAACAATGTTTTCAGCATTGTTGTGTTCCGGCTTTTAAAGATAAGATAGCCAGTTCCTCAGTGATTCTGGATTCCGGGAGAGGCTCGCTTCCATCTTCAGCCTTATCAATACTTAACATCAGGTATGATAAAGTCTCCCCGTACTTCATAAAAAAAAAAGATTTTTGAAACCGGCCGTAAGTGAGTGATTAAATTAGTGCTCTGATTATATTGTACTTAAATAACCGAAGCAATGTGCCTTAACGACTCCGTATAACCGTGCTCTTTTGGGATCACTTAAAATTTTCACGACAAAGAGATCCAGCTTCTCCAAGCTCTAATATTCAATGTCTGTTTTGGTAAAAAAACAGAAAAGGCAAAAGACCTTTTTTATATTTATAATAATATAGTGGATTAGGCTAGTGTCCGCTTTTGACTTAATCTAATTTCAGGTTGATTGATGAAAAACATTGTTGTATTAGTAAAAACGATAGTAAAGTTACATTTCTCCTTGAAAATTGTTCAAAATTATAAATATATTTTTATCAATAATAGTACGAGTATTTGTCATTGAGAGGAAAAGCCACTAATATGTTTTTAATGGAGATACAATGTAAGGTGTTACTTAAAATGATATAAAAAGGTGATTGCTGTCAAGGAAAGTATTCAGTTTCGTGACAACACACAAACTAGAAAGGTAAGAGTGTAATAAAAATTAAATAGCCAAATATTTAATTTATTTTATTAATTCTGGGAGTTGTGAGCTAGTAATTTATTTGACTATCAAAACTAACATACATGATTGTAATATTAAAAAATCTTTAATGTTCCAAATACTGCCATTACCAGGACATTCGATTCTGACAAGGATAGATTTGAATATATTATATTGTTTGCTTTTCCTTTCATTGTCGTTTCATTTTAGCTTGATGATTTTGATAAAATAACGTTTTTTCGCATCTTCCTTATTGTATAGTGCGCTCTTTTTCTTATTATTTTATTTGATAACTAAACTTTACTTGAATTCCAGATGTTCCGTTTCTTCCTCCTCTGCTTGTTCGCGATGGTGGCAGTGTGCGTTGCCGTCCCAGCGCCGGAGCCATCCCCCGCTGAGCCTGCCGTAGTCACCCCCGACACCCACGACGTCGACAAACGGTCCATCCTGTACACCTCCCTCTACCGCGGCCTCAACCCGTACTGGAATCGGTACCCGTACGACGCGTACTACTACGACGCTGCTACCGGTTACCGGTTTATCTATTGAGGACATCAAAGTCGTGTTCAAACTTGATTGCATTTTAATAAAAAGGATGTGAACAGTTAAACAAAGTTTAGATTTGATACCACCTACCTCCTTATGGCACACTACTTGAACAAATATTTACTCACATTATAAGACCATTTTCTGATTTTATTTCATTTAACAGTTTGTATTTTCAACGTTCGTACGTTTGTACGGCTTTACATTTGCACTACGAAAACTGCCTCTATTACGAGCGACGTAAGGGCGCCCTCAAGGTCAAAGTGTAAATCCGTAGCTGATGTTGACTGTACAACACGTTTGATTACAAAGAGACACGAGATTATAAAGATATTTTATGAACGAAATCATAAAATCATAAGTACTTTTCTATGAAAGTGTCTAGCGGTGTAGTCTTTGAGAAGGTAAGATTTGGTAGGTAGTTTTGTAGAAAACAATGAAATTTTTATTTTACATGTTTGAAATTGTGGCTGCCTACGTTTTGTAGCGACGCGGTCTCTTGGGAATATCGGGATAAAATGTATCCTATGTTTTAATTCAGGCTTTGAACTATCTATATGTGTGCCTTTCGTCCTAACCCAACCAGTCATTCCTGGGTGATTGTGTGACTGTGTCTAAGAACACTGACTTCAAGAATGAGCTCGCTGAGATTCATATGAAGTATTCTGACACCAGAGTTGGCCACTAATCCTTATGCCATTAGAAATAAAGAAAAGTATGTTCATTGTAGAAATGAACCAGCAATTAAAATAGTGAGGTAATGTCCTTGGGTTAAAACTGATAATTTTCTTGCTTTCGTTCATTAGATCATGTCCTAAATTGTAGGTGGAATATGGAAGGTTCACAAATACTTTTCAATAAGTTTAGTTAAATATACCTTTTATATTTTATTTAATTCAACCTTCCACTTTACCTGAATTCTTGATACTGCAGCATTTTTTTTTCATTTACATGGGCTACAACAACCAAATAACTGCATAACTAATTACTGGTTACTACATCTTCGGGATTCTTTTAACTATGCTTAATAATATTTTTATAACAAAAAACTATTTTCTGTCGGCGGGACCTAATGACAGCAGAGATAGTGGCCGAGGGTTGAGTATCGCCTCGATTTGCACTAACGTAGTTGTAAGCTCCTCGAACGTCAAATTACAAAGTTCCAACACTCTGTTTAAATGATACTTAACGCATTTGACTCCAGCCTCCCAGATCCCCCCGAAATTAGGACTTAATGCAGGGAAAAAAATTAAAGTTGATACTTTCCTGTGCTACGTCGGACGCCAGTGAGTTACAATTAGTCTTTAAACTTATTTGAAATGTCGTTATGTGCACCTACAAATGAAGTGTCATTATCCGTGCTCATTCCTTTAATTGTCCTTTTATTTTACAGTAAATGTGACGTTTTATGATTTTGATAAAAGAACGTTATTTTCGCATCTTTCATATATTATAATGTGCTCCGGAGCCAGCCCCTACTGACTCCGGCGTAGTCACCCCTGTCGCCCACGACGTCAACAAGCGCTCTACCTATACTCCCTCTACAGCGGCCTCAACCCGTACTGGTACCGGTACCCGTACGACGCTGCTACCGGTTATAGATATAAATGGGATCATAAGATATTTTATAAGATTATAAGATATTTTATGAACTAAAATTTTAAACTACTTTTCCATTCCACAGTATGGATTATTTATTTTTAACTAAATTCTCTTAAACATACCTAAACATCAGTTTTCAGACTAAGAAAAGTAAGTACATTTTTCACTTACGTTTAGCCCCGGGAAACTGTCAGTACTAACTAGCGGGTATACTAAAAGTATGTACATAATTTCGGTTTATGAGAAAATAAGTAAGGTCAAGCAGCTCTGGGGTCTTGCTCAGTCAGAAAAATGAGGAAAATAGAGAAAATCAGGAGAAGATAAATAAGGTTCAAAAGATAAAGAGTGGCAAGTATTCTGGATACATGAAATAAAATAGATTTTTGTTATAATTGTATTAAGCATAGTTATAAGAAGCCCGAAGAAGTAGTACTTAATAAAGTAATTAATAATGCAGTTGCTTTGGTTGTTGCAGTGCGAGTTGGACTCGCGCACCGAGGGTTCCGTACAAACCTGTAGGTATATAAGTAACTCTAATTATTTATTTTTTAATTATATGATGTAACTCAAGATTTAAGGTTTTCGCAATTTTTCCTTTATCTGTACTATAAGACGTAACTTCGTACCAAATTTCAAGATTCTAAGTTCACGGGAAGTACCCTGTAGGTTTTAATACTCGTGCGAGTTTCGAAAATTTATAAACGGCTGTATCTTTTGATTGCTTTGGCTTAGAAGGTTGATTTTTTGACAGCTCCAAGGGACAGTAGACCTGAGTATTAGATATAAATTTCAGTTTGATACCTCCACGCGTTCCTGAGAAAAACGGTCTTGACAGACGGACGGACGGACGGACGGACAACGAAGTGATCCTATAAGGGTTCCGTTTTTTCCTTTTGTGGTACGGAATCCTAACAAAAATTAAATAACGAGTATTAAAATATCACAGAAATGCTGCAGTATCAAGAATTCAGGTAAAGTGAAAAGATGAATTTAATTATAAAAAAGCATTATTCAACTGTACTCATTGAAAAGTATTTGTGAACCTTCCATATTCCAACTTGCAATTTAGGACATGATCTAATGTACGAAAGCAAGAAAATTATCAGCTTTGACCCAAGGACATTATCTCACTATTTTAATTGCTGGTTTATTTCTACAATTAACATACTTTTCTTTATTTCTTACGGCATTAGGATTAGTGGCCACCTCTGGTGTCAGTGTTCTTAGACAAAGTCACACAATCACCCAGGAATGACTGGTTGGGTTAGGACGAAAGGCACACATATAGATAGTTCAACAAAGCCTGAATTGAAACATAGGATACATTTTATCATGATATTCCCAAGAGAACGTGTACCACCACTACAAAACGTAGGCAGCCACAATTTCAAACATGTAAAATAAGATATTCATTGTTTTCTACAAAACTACCTACCAAATCTTATCTTCTCAAAGAAGCAACCAACCATATTGAAAGCTGCCATACCTTCCTTTCCGATGTCATAATACGCATCATTTATTTAACTGTACCTAAATCGTACTAACCAACTAATAATAACCTAACTTAACCACCAAAATAGCTTAATCAATAATTAATCAATGAAACAACATTAATCAGTGTGGCTCATCAGGACTTTTTTCGAGTTTAAATTATTATTAAGGGTATCAAATCAAAACTTTTTGTAACTGATCACATGTTTTTTTATTGCCATGAAATCAAATGTTGAATGTTCTTCTGAAGTTCTCAGAAGATGAACCGGTAGCCGGTAGAGCCGTAGTAGTACGAGTCATACGGGTTCCGGTACCAGTACGGGGAGATGCCGCGGTAGAGGGAGGAGTACAGGATAGAGCGCTTGTCGACTTCGTGGGCATCGGGGGTGACTACGGCAGCCTCAGCGGGGGATGGCTCCGGCGCTGGGACGGCGACGCACACCGCCACCATGGCGAACAAGCAGAGAAGGAAGAAACGGAACATCTGGAATACAACATATTTTTTTAAAGAAAAAGTTATTATAAAAACAACACATTATACCTAAAATATAGAAGATGCATATCGATCCAATATTTAGTTCAAATTGACGATGCGGCGAGAATGAGGGACCATTTTTGCAAAGTAATATTACCAAAACACTGGCTCTGATGAAAACATTTTTTTTTTACTTTCGATAATACGAGAATATCATTTTTATAAGGTTTCAAGTGCAAAAAGTTATATTTCTAATCCGAATAGTCTCTTTGATAATAAAGGTATTAATTACTTACATTAAAATATTTTTTTTTAGCTCAAATTCGCAATACACTCTTACCTTTCTAGTTGGTGTGTTGTCACGAAACTGAATGCTATCTGAAACTCAAACCTCCTTTATATATTATTTTTAGTCACACCAAACACTCATTTAATCTCAATTAAAAACAATTTAGTGAATTTTCCTCATAATTACAGCTAAACAGTGAGAGTAAACATTAGAATAATAAACAACCTACTCGTAAAACAGTTGAAAAGGAGAAAAATAATATAAATAATGGTTACATCAGAAACTACAGTGTTTTTTTTCAAATTCTCTTTATAAAAATCTACATATGTCATCGGTTTTCTTTAATCACGCACCTTTACTTACTAAGCCTTCATCATAATTCTCTGACACTTATCTACACTTGTCAGCAAATAAATAGAGCCACTGTGTTATTTTCATACAAACGTAAGCAAGTATAAATGCAGGTATTAACGACCCTTCCAAAATCTGCAGGTATTACCAAGGTATAATTAATAATCTTGAATTTAACTATAAACAAAGCGTATTTTATACAAATGAATATACAATATTCAAGATTATTTGTAAAATTATTTATTTGTTTTTTTTATTTGCCCTAATCGTATTGTTTACACCAAAAATTTGTTCCACTCTGGCAACCCCACAAAAAACTGTTTGTTTGCCGCCCTCGCAGCAAGTGATTTTGCAATAGAAGGCTTTCTCGTCGATCGTAAGCACACACTTTTTTTTCGTGTTACCCTCTGTAAATGCAATAAGTGAAAGCTGAATATTCTTGATTTTTATTCAAGAATACGGTATCATTTTTCAATAAAAGTGCTATGATACTTTCGAATGTCTAATGAGAGTTTTGATGCATTTCCGTGGTACAGTTTAACAGCTAGAAGTCTTACTTTTTGGCATGAAACATCATGTATAAAAATATAATTTCTAAGCAAAAAGGATTTATTGAATTGTAAAAGTTTTCCTTTGAAAAAACTACTGCGACTTTAATCTCAGATATACTATACATTACTTTACATTTCTGTGATAGACTTTAAATATAAAAATATTGGAAAAAATCAACTCGGCCACAAGTGAATTCTCAGATGGGACTCGACCTTTGGAAAGCCGGTCCAATGCTCTAACCACTGTGCTACCGAGACATAAGTCTCGGATGAGGCTGCGAAAATTTTGAATTGGCGCGCGTGCGTCTCTCGTTATCTCGTGAAAGCAACTAAAAACGGAAAGAGACAGATATCACTCTGTCTCTTACGAAATGCATTTTGGGCGTTGAGCAAAGCTTTCAAAAAGTTTTCATTGCTAGCCGAATGCGAAAAAGTGATGATTTTAAAGGTATTTAAATATTTATTTTTGCACCTTTGCACAAATTGTACTTTTTATTTATTGAAAAACGTAAGTAGAGTTACACAAACATATTAAAATAGTTTTTTTAATAAGGCAGTGCTCATATACAAATTTTATGCTTAATTAGATAAGTTAATGTTTTAAAAGGAAGGGTAAGTACATTCAAGTACACACAAGCACATACAAGTTCCATCAGTTAATCCTAGTACATAAGTTATTTCTAATTAATCTATGATTACTTTGTATATTATTTTTAGGTATTAATCGGAGCGCGCCGGCACATCCTCAAAAAGTCAAATATTAGACTTGTATTATTAGGATTTTTATTCGCAAATCGAGTATTCAACTCATACATCGACTTATAAACGTTTACATAACTGTGGTTAATCCTTCCAAGACATAACTGTTACTGTTTAAACGTTTTGATTAATGAGACTGTAAAGTGAGTATGTTAGTATGAAAATAACATAGTGGCTCGATTTATTTGCTGGCAAGTGTATATTATCTTTTAAAGCATGCAAAACAAAAATCTGTACAACTTTTGGGCTTTAAACTTATAAGCCATGGTAAAATTAGCAGCAATATAAATAACGTTAATGGGCAGAGTTTTGAAAGCCATTTAACTTCTAATTCTGGCCATCCTATTTGCTGAAATGTTTCGGGTTGATGTTCATTGAACGAGAAAGTTATTTTAAGAACTCACCGTTATCATTATCCTACCAATATTATAAATGTGAAAGTTTGGTTGTTATAGTGTTTGGATGTTTGTAGACTTTAAATATAAAAATATTGGAAAAAATCAACTCGGCCACAAGTGAATTCTCAGATGGGACTCGACCTTTGGAAAGCCGGTCCAATGCTCTAACCACTGTGCTACCGAGACATAAGTCTCGGATGAGGCTGCGAAAATTTTGAATTGGCGCGCGTGCGTCTCTCGTTATCTCGTGAAAGCAACTAAAAACGGAAAGAGACAGATATCACTCTGTCTCTTACGAAATGCATTTTGGGCGTTGAGCAAAGCTTTCAAAAAGTTTTCATTGCTAGCCGAATGCGAAAAAGTGATGATTTTAAAGGTATTTAAATATTTATTTTTGCACCTTTGCACAAATTGTACTTTTTATTTATTGAAAAACGTAAGTAGAGTTACACAAACATATTAAAATAGTTTTTTTAATAAGGCAGTGCTCATATACAAATTTTATGCTTAATTAGATAAGTTAATGTTTTAAAAGGAAGGGTAAGTACATTCAAGTACACACAAGCACATACAAGTTCCATCAGTTAATCCTAGTACATAAGTTATTTCTAATTAATCTATGATTACTTTGTATATTATTTTTAGGTATTAATCGGAGCGCGCCGGCACATCCTCAAAAAGTCAAATATTAGACTTGTATTATTAGGATTTTTATTCGCAAATCGAGTATTCAACTCATACATCGACTTATAAACGTTTACATAACTGTGGTTAATCCTTCCAAGACATAACTGTTACTGTTTAAACGTTTTGATTAATGAGACTGTAAAGTGAGTATGTTAGTATGAAAATAACATAGTGGCTCGATTTATTTGCTGGCAAGTGTATATTATCTTTTAAAGCATGCAAAACAAAAATCTGTACAACTTTTGGGCTTTAAACTTATAAGCCATGGTAAAATTAGCAGCAATATAAATAACGTTAATGGGCAGAGTTTTGAAAGCCATTTAACTTCTAATTCTGGCCATCCTATTTGCTGAAATGTTTCGGGTTGATGTTCATTGAACGAGAAAGTTATTTTAAGAACTCACCGTTATCATTATCCTACCAATATTATAAATGTGAAAGTTTGGTTGTTATAGTGTTTGGATGTTTGTAACTCAATCACGCAAAAACTTTTGAACGACTGTATTAAAGGTACACAAATAGGTTCTATTTTATCATGGATTAAAGGATAGTTATTATCCCGGTGTTTGTTCCAGACTTTCAAAAGTTAAGGGTGGAAGCTAGTTAAAATAAAGCAGAAATTATACGTATAATCTATACGTTGTTAATCAAAACTTTCTTAGTATAGTGATCGAATTGAGCTCTGATTGGCTTGCTTTTAAATGACTGGAGCAATATGCCCCAAGGCCTCCGTATAACCGTTCCAATTTTTCGCGAATAAAAGCTCCAGCAGTAACATTGAATATCTAGCTAATATTTAATATCTATCTATAGCAAAATGCCAGTGGCTTAGGCGGGAAAAGGCAACAGTACTTTTGTATTATATACTTTTGTATAATATTAGAAGTGTCCGGATGTGACTTACTCTAATTTCAGGTGTTCTTGAAAATATTTTAATAAAGTATAAACGTGTTTTTATCAATAATACGAGTATTTGTCATTGAGAGGAAAAGCCACTAATTTGTTTTTAATGGAGATACAATGTAAGGTGTTATTTAAAATAATATAAATAGGAGATTGCTGTCAAGGAAAGTATTCAGTTTCGTGACAACACACAAACTAGAAAGGTAGGAGTGATATAAAAAATTTAAATTGCCAAATTTTATTTCATTTTATTACGTTCTAAGAATTGTGCGTTAGTACTTTGTTTGACTATCTAAACTAACATATGCATAAAATTGTTATAATAAAAAAATCTTTAATGTTTCAAATACTTCCATGAGCAGGGGGCCTGCCGCCACCTCTAAGCGCGGTATTGTTTCAATCTTAATTAAATTATATACTCGTATTATGGAAGGCTAAAAACTTTTATTTCATTCAGAGGAAGTTTTTGGTTATATTACTTTGCAAAAATAGGTCCTCATTCTCGCCGCATCACCAATTTGAATTAAATACTGGATCGATACGCATCTTTTATATTTTAGGTATAATGTGTTGTATGTGGTGACGGCCTAAGAATACAAGTGTCACCACTCCCTTACATGCCTGGGATGTCGTAAGAGGCTCGACGCATTAAACACCTGTGCGAGAGAAGGAAAACTTGAAATAAACCCTCTACAGTCCCGTCTGGCCAGCGTGGTAGCAGTAGGCTATATCCTCCTATGAACGCCAAAATAGGCGTGAGCTAGGAGAGGCCTATGTCCAGCAGTGGATGTCCACAGGCTGATGATGATGATAACGATGATGATGTGTTGAATTTATAAATAAAAATCTGCTGTATTCCAGATGTTCCGTTTCTTCCTTCTCTGCTTGTTCGCCATGGTGGCGGTGTGCGTCGCCGTCCCAGCGCCGGAACCATCCCCCGCTGAGGCTGCTGTAGTCACCCCCGATGCCCACGAAGTCGACAAGCGCTCTATCCTGTACTCCTCCCTCTACCGCGGCATCTCCCCGTACTGGTACCGGAACCCGTATGACTCGTACTACTACGGCTCTACCGGTTACCGGTTCATCTACTGAGAACTTCAGAAGACCGTTTAACATTTGCATTTCATATCAATAAAAATATGTGATTAATACAAAAAAGTTTGATTTGATATCCGTTATTATGATTGAAAAAAATTACTTATTAACTTGATTTATAGCAAGTTAATTTTGGCACCCGTATGACTCGTACTACTACCGCTCTACCGGTTACCGGTTCATCTTCTGAGAACTTCAGAAGACCATTCAACATTTGTTTTCATGGCAATAAAAAAACATGTTATCAGTTACAAAATATTTTGATTTGATACCCTTCATAATAATTTAAACTCGAAAAAAGCTTGATGAGCCACACTGATTATTGTTGTTTCATTGATTAATGATGAATTGGGCTATTTTGGTGGTTAAGTTAGGTTAGTATTAGTAGGTTAGTACGATTTAGGTACAGTTAAATAAATGATGCGTACGTGGCATCGAAAAGTACGGTGTGGCAGCTTTCGATATGGTTGGTTGCTTCTTTGAGAAGATAAGATTTGGTAGGTAGTTTTGTAGAAAACAATTCAATTTTTATATATTTTAATAAAAATATCGGGATGAAATGTATCATATGTTTCAATTCAGGCTTTGAACTATCCATATGTGTGCCTTTCGTCCTAACCCAACCAGTCATTCCTGGGCTATTGTGTGACTGTGTCTAAGAACACTGACCTCAAGAATGAGCTCGCTGAAATACCTGTGAAGTACTCTGACACCAGAAGTGGCCACTAATCCTCATGCCATAAGAAATAAAGAATAGTATGTTCATTGTAGAAATAAACCAGCAATTAAAATAGTGAGGTAATGTCCTTGGGTTAAAGCTGATAATTTTTCTTGCTTTCGTTCATTAGATCATGTCAAAACTGCAGGTGGAATATGGAAGTTTCACAAAAACTTTTCAATGGGGTCAGTTGAATAAAGCTTTTTTTTATTTAATTCATCCTTCCACTTTACCCAAATTCTTGATACTGCAGCATCTCTGTGATACTTTAATACTCGTTACTTCATTTTTTTCGTTTACATGGGACAACAACAATCAAAACAACTGCATAATTAATTACTGGTTACTACTTCTTCGGGCTTCTTATAACTATGCTTAATAATATTTTTATAACAAAAATCTATTTTATTTCATGTATCCAGAATACTTAATAATTAATAAATAAATATTAATTAATAAATAAATAATTAATTATTTATCTATATTTTCTTCATTCTCCTCATTTTCCTGATAGAGCAAGATCTCAGGGCCGCCAGACCTTACTTATTTTCTCATAAACCGAAATTATGTACATACTTTTAGTGTACCAGCTAGTTAGTACTGAACAGGTTCCCGGGGCTAAAGGAAACTGAAAATTGTACTTACTTTTCTTAGTCTGAAAACTGATTTTTAGGTATATTTAAGATAATTTAGTTAAAAATAAATAATCCATACTGTGGAATGGAAAAGTAGTTTAG
Organism: Chrysoteuchia culmella; assembly: GCA_910589605.1. Classification (NCBI taxonomy): domain Eukaryota; kingdom Metazoa; phylum Arthropoda; class Insecta; order Lepidoptera; family Crambidae; genus Chrysoteuchia; species Chrysoteuchia culmella. The sequence goes on from OU342653.1 coordinate 20,686,726, forward strand.
TTTAGTTTAGTTCATAAAATATCTTATAACCTCATATCAGGGTTGAGTCCGCTGTAGAGCGAGTATAGGATAGAGCGCTTGTTGACGTCGTGGGCGACGGGGGTGACTACGCCGGAGTCAATAGGGGTTAGCTCCGGGTGACTGCTCCGGAGCACTTATAATATATGAAAGATGCGAAAACAACGTTCTTTTATCAAAATCATCAAGCGTCACATTTACTGTAAAATGAAAGGACAATTAAGTATTCAATAAATATAAGTCTGAAGATTGAATAATATGGTTTTCTTTGTAACATGTATGTAGCAAATTAGAATCTGTGATTTCGTTTCAAAAGGTATGAAACAATGAAAGAAATTTCAATTCAAATGGTGTTTATTCAGATCAGGGTTTTCGGTCAGGGTAACTCGATCTTCTCAGTAGTAGTACCGGTAGGAGTAAGCGCTGTCGTACGGGTAGTGGTAGAAGTACGGGTTTTAGGTGCGTAGGTAAGTGCGGTAGAGGTAGGAGCACAAGAGGTCGCGCTTGTCCTTGTTGTGTTGGGCAACGTGATAGTTTATTGGAAACGTTACTGCCTTTTCTTAGTACTAAATTAACTTACGGCCATTCCCAATAATCTATCGTCAGTTAGAGATAGGCCTACCGCGGTTCAGTTGCTAGGCAATCTTTGTTATTTCCTGTCATTTAACAGTAATAACTAAGCAACAAAACTATAGTAGCCCTATCTGTTACTTTGGATAGGTTATTGGGTTGCTCTATTAATGAATATAGATGGGCTATCCCTTACTTGGTGTAGAAGTAGTCTAAATATAAAAGAGGTTTAGAGAGAAGAGTGAAACAAGGGAATAATGGTTTTTCCTAGTTAATAGGGATTCAAGGTATGATAAATCAAAAGGAATTGTAATTGAAGTACTTTTTAATCAGATGCAGTCATTAGGAAATAGCCTTTCGTTCATTGTCTCAGTTCCACTAATAGTAGTACCGGTAGGGGTAGCCGCTGGCAGCGTCTAAGTAGTAAGCGCTGTCATACGGGTACCGGTTGAAGTACGGGTTGTAGGTGCGGTAGAGGGAGGAGTACACGATGTCGCGCTTGTCCATGTTGTGTTCGGCGGGGGTTTCGATGGGGGCCTCGGGATTCGCTTCCGGCGCAGGCGCAGGTGAGGCGAAGCTCACTGCCACCATCGCGAACAAGCAGAGGAGGAAAAAACGGAACATCTGGAATAAAATTAAATTTTAATATAATTATGTAATGCTAAAGCACTTGACTTTAAATGAGGCTGTTGCATAGGTACCTACATAAGAAGATGATTTATATTGTACTTATAATTTTGACTCACAAGTGCTGCGTTAAATGTTTCCGTTATTATAATTTAACTACGATTTTGAAGAATTTGATAAATTAAATGGTAACCGGACTTGTAGCTACTATTACTGGGGTGTATAGTGATTATGGAGTTTTATACTACTAAGTGATGTTGCAATCAAGAAACTCAAGTAAGCGGTAGTGATTGTATTGAAATGTGTTGTTTATTCGGTGGAAACTGACGGAAAGAACATCTTAAGTTTCTTCGCGCACTCATAATTGAAATAAAACAACTTTTGCGGAATATTTAGTAAAAATTATTTACCTGAAATATATATTTGGTACGTTTCGGCACCTTTTCAGTTGCCGTGGTCACCGGTTGACATATATTTCGGGTAAATAAATCGCACTAAATATTCCGCAAAAGTTGTTTTATTTCAGTGACGGAAAGAAGTTAGTAATAGACATTTCTCCCTAATATAATAAAATAAGAGTTATAACTTTTTAATTATGCATTTTACAATATTTTATTTTTATAATTAATTTATGTGATAAATATTAAACAAGAAAATATACTATACTGTCGCCCTGACGGGATGATAAGTATTACGAGGATACAATCTGAATGTGATCCTAAATAATAATAAATGTTGGACAAAGCTGATCTTATGAAACTTTTTCAGTTTCGTTTGTCAGTAGTAACAATGTACTTATGCCAAAGATTTGAAACGGCAATAAACTTACTTTAAGAAAAATAGAAATGTAAATAGGTATATTTAATCGAATGAATTATTTACAAAAATATCAAAGCTAGTAAATTATAAAATGCTCTCTTACCTTATTAAATGGTGTGTTGTCACGAAACTGATGCCTTCTAAAACTTAATTCGCCTTTTTATACTTGATTGAATGACAAAATCAATTTCTTCTCACTTATAATAATATTAATAGTAAACTGATAGTATCATTTAAATGTCGTTAAAGGAAACAGATAAATAAGCAAATATATCTAGATCGTTAAAGTTCGTATTATTATAAAAAAATATTAAAATAATTATAATGTTTTATATCTTTTAGATTTGAGTACCTATAGAAATGAATGAGTAACAATGGATTATTAAATCATATAAAGCAAAGTCTATGTTAATCCCATACATTGAAGATATTGTATGGTATTGACATAATTATGAATTTTGTTTATATAAGTTTCTCAGTAAGTGAATAATGTAATTCTTATGAAGAATAAGTTCATTAACCAAACTAACATCATGTAATAATAAAGTTTAATGATTTGCTTTAAAGTTTTCAGTGTTTCTAGCATTCAAAAAATGAAAAATTGGCAACTAGACAGTAAAATATTGTTGTTGCAGTTGTAAGACTATGTCCACGTAATTGTTATAGTACTTAATTGTGATAAATCATAAGTTAGCCAAGTTTTACCACGATCAACCAAACCAAAGCAAAAGAACCGCCAAGAACCAAAGTTTCTTGCCGGTTCTCGTTTTAAGGTCTCCCGCCGTAGGGTTTGTGAATCAATGGCATAGCTTCTTTGACGTTCATAAGTGCTTGTAACAGCCTAGACTGAATAAATGATATTGAATTTAGAATTTTAGAATTTTGAATACAATTAAACTGTAGTCTGTTCGATTTCTAGAAGAGGGTTTTCTATGATACGTAATAATTATGTAACTATCATTATTCATCATTTCACACGTTCATAAACACGGGACTTCTGAAAACTGCTGTGAATACAAACGCCTTAAGGGCGTTCAAGGTCAACGTGTAAAGTCTGAGGTGCTTCCGACTGTACTTTGTAACCTGATTGTTCTGTAACATAGTTATACCGAAGGGCCAAAAGCTATAATGGCCTTGCGGTCAATATAGAGTCTATTGAGGAGCGTGTTGACTCTGGCAACATCGACCCTTTGATCCGATTTACCTGAACACAAGCCAGTGCCAGTGTTACCAGGTTATTTGTGTTTACGTAGGTCGTTTTAAGTAATACCACAGAATGTAGGTAACACTTTTTTTAAGTTGCTTTGCGATATAATAATTTATCCTTAGCAAATAATAATTAAAAACGCCATCTAGTTTCATATTCGGAACTACTACGCGTTATGTTAGAACAGTATTTTCAAGATTTCCTGAAAAATACTTAACTGATTTAAAAATTTCATAAAATGGGACCAACTTGGCGACAGAACTGATGTTATTACGTTTGAATCATTGAAATCAGTTCAGTCGTCTTCAAGTAATCGGTGAGCATACATAAAAAAATACGCGACGAATTAATAACCTCCTTCTGTTTTTTAAGTCGGTTAAAAATCAGCTGTCTTATTTTCAAATTCGCGAATGTGGGTATTCTTCTTTCTGTTTCTTCGTTCGTGAGAAATTCAAAAGAAAAGTCTTGAGTTTTCCTTTAAATTTTTCAATCACTGTAAAAAAATACATGGTGTAGGCACCTATTCGTTGTTTGTCCGACTTGATATCATTTCGGTGCTTAACTTTTAAGAATGCTTTCAGAAAAAAGAGCTTTCTTTTAATTACTCTTTGGCTGCATTTCGAACGATTCTATTAAATGCCCTATGCGTTTTATTCATTTCTTATTTCCTTACCGTAAATGAAAGTCAAAAGTTTGAACGATCGGTGCCAACAAATCGAAGTCTCGTTACCTGTTAGAACCGCTCCTAACTCAAATTGCAAGTCTGGAAAGTTTGAGAATAGCATCCAGTCGAGAGGATACGTACCATTTGAGAGCACCTGGTTTGACGGTTTTCATTGAAACCTACGTTTGTATGGAAATGGGAAAATTTCGATGTAAATTTTGAAGAATACAGCTCTCTCAAAAACTTGAATTGCAGTCACATCTTTGTGATAAGTTTTTGGGGGATTTTGCTTTATAGTAAGATTAAGCGTTAATTGTGACGGAATTTGCAAAATGATTCTTTAAGTGAAAGCGTTTTAGTATTTTGTTGACGATGTCGTGTCGTTAAAAACTGATTCGCATTGGGCCCGCGTGGCGTATGGTGGCCCGTTCTCCTTATCCATTTTAACTATATTCCTCATTCCTCAAAAAAACCATTTGAGGTTTTCAAAAAGTCATTAAATTCAGAAACAAGCATTATTATAAATTAACATTATTATTATCGTATAACTAAATAAACACTTATTTGTCGCTTGTCAGCTTTCCGTGAGCAAAAGTCCCTCGCAGATTAAGGCGGTACCCCCACCGGAAGTGGCGCCGCGTTGAATTTTATTTAATATAGTTATTCTAATTGACAATTTTGATAAAACTAAACGTGGAATTTTTAGAGCCCATTGTCTTGTATTTTTAGAAGGTATCGCTACATCTCGTCATAGTCATTCGTAGAAGTAGATAGCAAATGTGTCAAAAACGGCCACTTTTAGCAGTTTTGCTATCTACTTCTAGCAGTGACTACGAGGGAATGTAATGATACCGTCTCAAAATACTAGACAATGGGCTCTAAAAATTCCACGTTTAGTTTTATTGAAATTGTGAATTAGAATTACGATATTAAATAAAATTCAACGCGGCGCCACTTTCGGTGGGGGTACCGCCTTAATAAAAAATCTTCAGATTATCGCGACGTAAATTCAAGATGAATCGTTAATCTATAATTTGATTAAACAACGCCATCTGTTGGGAAGCGAGAGGACCAGTTGAATATTAATAGCCAATAATGGAACAGGAGCCACTGGGATTTCCCGCGAATTGCCATGAATTCAGCAGTTTTAAACTTTCTTAACACGATTTCCTGTTGCAAATTGAGACATGGTTAAATTTATATTGTCCCTTGTAATAGTCGACACATTATTTTGTGTTCTTTTTTATCGTATGAAGATTGGTGGCCACCTCTGGTGCCAGAATTTATCATTGTGTTTAATATTAAACATAAGAAAATGTTTAGGTAACTATCTTCTATCAAGTATAATTTCTATAAAATACAAAAAAAAACTTTAATTCAGTAAAAAATAATTAAGAACTCATTACTGCGTTGATGTCGTATCCTAACTGGTGGTCAAAATAAAAATTATTTAACTATTAACCGTCTACTAATTCACTAACAAGTTAAATTAATTGTGTAACCAATTATGATACCGTCCGGATGCGGTAACTCCTGATGTTTTTAAAGAACGAGTAATACTAGGATTCTAGTTTTTGTTATATTACGTTTCTTTGTTTCTTTTGATTAGATTCTGTTAATCAAAAAATTTACTTATTTACGAGTACTATAATGTAACTTACATATATTAAGGTTTTGGCGTATAGAACATCACTCGCATTACATTTTTTTTACATTAAATAGGAGTGTTTTGAATAAGCCGAAGATGAAGCGAGCTTGCCTAGAACTAGCCTATTCACACGACCTTTAAATAAACCAGGGTTATAGAAATACAGACGCAGGCAGGGAGTACCACTCCCTGGCTGTACGCATGATAAAAGATGAGGAGAAGCGCTTTGTACGCAGACAAGGACTATCAACCAGGTAGGCGTGATAGACCGCAGTACATCTGGACTCCCGGTAGTAGAACGGAGCTGGCAGGATGAGCTCCTGTACCCCTATTACGAGTTTGCTTAACATGACATTTACAGGACTCGTGAGCGTAGACTATCGGATACACTGCTCATATCGGTAAAACAGTCGCTAAATATGAAAGAGACAGAGCTACATTTTACATTAACGTTTACTGTAACGTCGAGTTTGCCAAACTCGTAATAAGCCTACTGTACGTACATCTTATGTTTTGGCGCGCACTGTTCATTGAAATAAAACAACTTTTACGGATATCAAACGCGCTATATTTCACGAACTAAGTTGTAATAGTCCGTATTTTTAGGTTTTTTAGGGGTTTTTTGATTTTTTGTTTGTGAAAGTTGTTTTATTTCAATGAGCTCCTGTAGTTCAACATTCAATGAAGCACTTATTCCACTCCTATATGATTTAATTTTGTTCATAGTCTTCTTTTTCTCTCTGCCAAAATTTAAGGCAATCTTACAAGAAAAAATAACTATGCCAGAAGAACCCACTTTTCCATATTCCATTTCTTCCAAAAGGCAACAACCGTTTTCATCTCGATTTTATTTTGAGTAACTCGATTACGTATCGTGATGGCGAATCTCCTTGATCCATCCCGAATTATCGGGTTTAAAGCTTGTTTAAGGCTGTTCCAACGTTGGGCACGTCCCGCCCATTTCAATTTATGGACGTCTACACGACTGGATCAAATGGGGAATTGAGGAGCCAGAGTGTTTGAGGTTGCTCGGTTAAACTAGTTAAGAGGGTCTACAAGAGGTTTACCTTTAGACCTCATTTTAAAGTACCTTGTTATAGCAGAACACCGGGAATTCTTCGTTTTGTTAAATTTGCGTGTAACATTCCTCAAGATTGTGTTAACTTTAAACCGCCTCTGTGGTTTAGTGGTACAACCACCGGTATCAGGGGTGCCAGGGGTCCCAGGTTCGATTCCCAGCGAGGGTACATATTGTATTCGGTTTGGTTGGTGGTAGGACTTGTTGTAAGTCCGCTTGGCTAGCTACCACCATGATATCTAAGCCTGACGCCAGAACAACAATGTTTTCAGCATTGTTGTGTTCCGGCAGTTTGAGATAAGATAGCCAGTTCCTCAGTGACTGAGGATTCCGGGAGAGACTCGCTTCCATCTTCAACCTTATCAATATTTAACATCAGGTATGATGAAGGCTAAAGTCTCACCGTCGTTCATAAAAAAAACTAATGCATTAATGACATATGGACGACTGATATTTCCAAAGATTAGCACGCCTAAGTCAACAAATTCTTCACCTTTATCATTTTTTTTCAGCGAACTGGTGGAAACAAGTTGGAGACGTGGCAGGTTTTTCCTACTTAATGATGATGTTAATGCATCATTTAAACTTCGTATTCATTTAAATTTGATTTTAACTTTATTTCCTTTGCTTTATACTTTTCAAGGTTTGTTAAAAATTTTAAGTGTAATAAAATGATAAATCGTATTGATTTCGTAACAATTTTATACAATAAAACGACATCACTTTTTATTACATTTCAACGACTTTGTTTGCGACCTCTGTAGCGTAATGAAGACGTAATGTTGTCCCAAAGATCACCTTTATCGCGCTATCCCAAATAAAGGCTGGACCTCCTTAACCCTCACTTAGAAGGGTAGAGGCCTCGAGGGCTATCTTCCCGAAGTGTTGAGGTACACAACGACCCTCGCAATGTGAGACCTTAGGGCACACTGCAAACGAGGGAAAAATAAATAAATAAATAAATAAATATTTCCATACAATCACACCAATTATCTAGCCCTCGTAAAGTATCATGAAAAACTTGTGTTATGAATACTAGATAACGGATAAACATACTTATACACTTTTTTTTTGTAAATACATACATAACATACATATTAAACACCCAGACCATGACAAATAGACATGTTCATGCACACAAATATTTGTCTTGTCCGGGGATCGAACCCGGGACCTCTGGCGCAGAAGGTGGGGTTAGTACCCCTGCGCCAAACAGGTCGTCAAAATGTGTCGGACACAAACACAATACTACTTTACAATGATGCTGATCCCCTTTTTGTTTCCTTGACGTTTACGGGATGGAAAAGAAAAATAATATGGTTTATTTTAGTAATTGGAAACTAAACGTTGTGGGGTGCAGAGACGTTAGTCAATAGCTATGTTCACAATGTGCCCTTTCATCTTCAACTTTCGGCGTCATCTTTTTATTCAATCATGTTGGGCGCATTCCGTTATAGAATACATCAATGAACGCGAAGTCAACAGAGTCATTTGAGTTTTTATCAGATTATTGAAACATGTTCGCGCAACTGCCATAGCATAGCGCATGCATCAAGGACATGTTTCACGTGCACTGTTGACTTTGGTGAAACGCATGCCCTTGATGAACAAAAAAGCGGAAGTGTGGATTTGAGTGATAGCCCATATCAAGTATTTTTTTTAAAGAAACTTAAGCGCTTTTAAATCATTATACCCATTGTTTTCTATCACCCACTTGAGAATTTTGAACTGCCAGAAAACTAGTCAGAATTATCTTGCCAGCATTGTATCATAATTAAGGACGGTTACGAATAGGTATACCTATACCTACGTAAGTCCAAGCAACACCTTATTCATTCCAAACAATTTGTAGGATAATTTTCTGTATGACATACCGTGTCAGCAACAAAAAGTCTGATTGCCACTGATGCGTGTGCAAAAGCGTCGAAGTTTGCGCTGCGCCTAAGAGTATCTTATGCGAATGTTTGACAATAATCTTAAACATTTGAATTTCAGATTGGGTCTAAAGAGATTAGATGCGTTGGGTTTACTGCTCTGTTTTGTGTAAACTGAGTGTTATGGCAGTTCTTACTTCTGGGTTTTGCGCTATAGAAGAGTAAAAGGCTGAAATCTGTTTTAAGATAGTCTTCTAAAGTTTATTGGTTTATAAAATGAAGTTTAATGTTTACCTGGACCGTTTAAGATTACCCAATTGCCGTACTGTTATTATGGTTAAGAACTATTCACACGTAGTTAACTTCGTCAAACGACGTCGTGAATTTTGAGTAGAAAGAGCTATCGATTATAACTGAGTAGCAGTTTTTCTTCCTTTTTTGACTTACTACAGAGTAATATCAAAGAAAAAAATTGAAGGAGTTGGAGCTATGCATAAGCAGATAAAAATTATAGGGGAAGTACTGAAGAAAAGCTATAGAATATGCAGTTCACAGCTTTCTCTTTTAATCAACATAGCTAATTGAATAAGTGTTTTTTTTTCATTTATTTTCCACATAAAAAGTACACAAATTAAAAAATCACATCTGCCTAACTGCGTAACAGTTTGTCGGCAGCAGCTCTCGTGGATACAGTTTATGTACTTATTTACTAACATAATATACCCTATACCTATGGGTATAGGGTATATTATGTTAGTAAATACGTAACTATACAAACACAATTTTTATGAACACATAATATAATTTAACGCACACAGTCATACAGAACATAAATACCCTTATTCACCATCACCAATACACAGATACACTACCGGGATACGATACGACATTTGGTAATTTGACTTACCAAATGTCGTAGCGTATTTTAATAATAACCTTTTACACATATACTCAAAACACTCACTCACTCAGCCATAACATAATCCTGATCGATTACCTGTACTGTATTACTTACATACCTAACTACTACAATAATTTTAATTTAAACTAAGTTAAAAATTATAATAAATAAGTAGGAAGTTCATCTAGTTACAGTGACACTGTTATTCTCAGCTTTCACGCAATGTAGTGTGTTACTTAGGTCACAAATAAAATAAAGATCCTTTTATAAATCTTAGACTTAGACCTCGATTTGAAGTAACTGTGATTTACTGCCATTTCAATCTAATATTGAAGAGCGATTTGTCAAATCGCGAGCTTTATCAAGTGTTGGAGAAACAACTAAACTTGTCAGCTCTGACTGGGCAGGTATTAGTGTTGTGCTGGCTGAGAGTTTCGTGTTATTGATGTCGGGTCTGGGTAGAACTTGATTTGTGGCCCCCTAACTCATAGCGCGCCTGACAGACAGACGGATTAGTTCCAACTGCTGGCATTTTGACGCTTTCTGTGAAGGCCCGTAGACAAAGTGACATCGTTATGTAGCGAAACGATAATTCGATTCGTTTTTGTCTATATGCGCCAAATAACTTGCGGTAATACCACGTGATTTAGCGCAGCATATATATACCAATCCGTCGTTTTTCGATTGATACATTGGCCAGGGGCCCTGGAGTGTTTGAATAAATATAGGACTTTATTAAGAGGTTGGTTGATTCTTTTATGGTTCATTAGATTGGTTTGGTTTCTTACATACATACTCTCACGCCATGTCCCTTGAAGGGTTGACAGAGTATCAAAGATGCAGTCTGACACTAAAATGTGTAAAAATCTTTAAGTCACTCCTCAACAATGCCGCTGGTCTCAATATGTTGTCCGTACCGTCCGACAATAGTGACGCGAGTGATAGTGTGCTGGACTCACTCCGGTATTCTAGGTGAGCCCAGCATAACCGATTGGAATGCGTAAAAGCATTCACCACAGTAAAAAAAAAAAAGGTAACTGGAATATCGCCTACAAAAATTTTCGAATAAACCCTATCGACTGATACACCTTTACTCTTATCATCACATCAAGTATGATGAATGCTAATCGTTTCCTCGCCCAGGTCAAAACCTCTAACCTTCACTCAAATAAAAAAGGAAGGTATCGAATTCAAGATACCTACCTTCGTGCTGTCTTGTTGGTATTCATCTTTACGTTCCGTTAGTCCGTTATCCGGCAAATTGTTTCCGTTCCGGCGGTGACGTCAGCTTGACGCGGGTGTTGTCACTTGACGGAACAGACGTCCCTTCAAAAACCTTCTTTAAGAATTTTTTGTAGCATCTATTTGTCTTTGGTACAAATGGAACGTAAGATGTTTCCTTATTGTTACAGTTAGAAATAGCTAGATGTTTTTTTTAGTTGGTGAAATAAAATATTACAGAAAAATAAGTAGCGGTTACGTTTCTTTGGTTAAATAATAATTTAACATAAATCAATGCTGATAATACCTCTTTTAAAAATAATCAATTCCTTACGACTTAATGTCTACTCCAACCTCTTTGGCTCCGAGTTATGAGACACAATAGATATTCCATTGTTCTCTGGACACCGGTGTCCTGCTAGCGAATAATAGTAATAATATTTATTTAATTTCTCCAACAATCTTATGCTAATACGATAATATGTATAACTAATGACGAATTAACAGGGAGAATCTTGTTACATAAGTAGATATTTCAAAATCTATTTCAGGCGCCAGTCTGCCATATCTATTAGAATAATATCTTACAAAGTCTAAACATATTGTATCTGTTATCTTTGATATTTTCATCAAAGTTAACTTTTCACAGCTTAAGTCTGGTTTTTGCTATATCTATACTAATATTAAAAAAAAGAAAGATTTGATTGTTTGTTTGTTTATTTGTTTGCAACGAATAAACTCAAAAACTACCTAACGGATTTGAATGAATTTTGGTACACAGACAGTCGATAGCCTGGTTATGAACATAGAATACTTTTTATCCCGATATTCCCACGGGAACGGGAACCACGCGGGTGAAACCACGCGGCGGCCGCTAGTGTCTAGTAATAAGCAGAGAAGTGTTTGTTTTAACTTTAGCGCAGTATAGGTACTTTGAAACTAACAGTAGAATTGCGTTGAATTTGGGTATAGAGAAAGACCTTGCAACACTAATGAAATCTTGTATGGGTATCTAGAGAAGTTTCTTCATGATGAGAAGTATAAGTAGTTGAAAAGTTCATTCACACGGAAACCTCATTCGTTCGTTAAAATAATAACGCTTACGTTGAGCGTATTACACTTCACTTCGCTCGGGGATTCCTTTCAAAATTAACGCGGAAGGCACGCTCTGATCTCATTTCCCTGTACGTCACCGTTTATTTTCCGGAAAATTCCGGTTGGTCCTGGTTCTTACCGGTGAGCGTAAACCGGGTACGTGACATGTGTGAACGTGACTTTAGTTGTCGTGCGTTATGTGAGAGGTCGCAATTACTAAGGTTATTGTTTCATATGTAACTCAGGCTTTTTCGAGGGGCTATGTGGCGCAGGGGTTGGCGTGTTGGGCATGCGATTGATACTTTCGCAATGGTTGGTAATGTGATGGGTGACCGAAAATTGACTCTTACGTTGCCTTTTGAAAGTCATTCTTGGAAGAATTACTATTTTTATACAGGTTATGTGTACGTGGGAGTCCTTTGGTCAAATACTGTAGTATTTGACCAAAGCACTCCCACCTTTGGTCTGCGATTTTGTTTATATTTTTATATAAATTATTAATTACCTATATTAATAATTTATGTGATTTCACGAATCTAGCGGACTGCGGAATTTAAATCAGTTTCTTCTAGTTGGAGTTAATATTACTGAAATATTATTTTAATATATATTTAATGTAAAAACATTAAATATATATTTGCTGCTGTATGAAAGTAATAAAAGTGCCACTAATTATTAATATTTATCCTAGCATCCGCCCGCGGTCTCACCCGCGTTCTCCGCCGTTCCCGTGGGAATATCGGGATAAAAAGTATCTTATATTATTTTCCGTTATTACAACTACCTAACTCTATGCCAAAAATCAAGTCGATTGGTTGCTTATTTCTCATAATATAGAAATCAAAGTTCGAAAATTATACGTTTTTTACAATAAAAAATTGAGTGAAGTGTAAAAAGATTTGGAGGAACGCCTAGAATATGGGGGTAAGACACTCACCTAATATTTTTGACATTTAAAAAAGTTTTTCAGTCGATCGGTTATATACTATCATTAAATAGCTTTAGATTAGAGGTACGGAATTTTCGTATTTACGAAATAAATGCGAATTTATGCGAAAATTTTAATATAAATGCGATGAATGCGAAATACGAAAATAGAAATTTGAAGTATTTTAAACAGTGACCTTAGATGATTTTTATATTTTACATACATTTTGTTATAATCTATATAACTAATATTATAAAGAGGAAAGATTTGATTGTTTGTTTGTTTGTTAAACTCGAAAACTACTGAACGGATTTGGATGAAATTTGGTGTATATATTGTATGTAATTTTATCCCGATATTCCCACGGGAACGGGAACCACGCAGGTGAAACCGCGAGCAGTCGCTAGTTAAGAATAAACAGACAAAACCTATTGAAACGGCCTATGTGAAAACGCAGATTAACTGGAGTCGGGTCTAACCATCATCACGCACAACAGTTTTTCAGCAAGCACAATGTCGTCGTAACAGAAGATCCAGCTCTTATGGCGTCGAATGTTGAAATGGCAACCATGTTAGAATTTAATGTTAATATAGTGCTTCTTCCGAAAATATACCTGTTTTGTTATTACGATCGATACGAACTTAAATAAATGCGAAATTGTTGCGAAATTTCCATATCTTGAAAAAAATAAGAGCAAGGGGTGCTGGTCAATTTGAAGAGTTCCCTCGATTTCACCAAGATCCCATCATCAGATCATGTCTTGACATTTATGGGATCAACTTGAAAGTACACCCTTTCAAATAAAACAATCCGAGTACTGAGGTTTTTTAACAAACATTAAAAAAAACATACACACGAATTGATAACCTCCTCCTATTTTTGAAGTCGATTAATACATTATAAATTTCTTCGCAGACCAATATTGGGTATCACATAAGGTTAACATAGAATAATAACAAAGGTTGTAAATTGATTTTCTATTTATGTACAATGAACGTCACGTTACCAGACACAGTAACACAGTTGCGGTCTAATATCAGATCTATTCCTTTGAGATAAGACTTACAACTACAACAACACTGAATGTGAATTTAAGACGTTTTAAGTTCTAAGGATTGAGTATGGGTTCCATTCCCTTCCATTCCTAATTTATAAGGGATAATACGGGTAACCAAATGGTAATTATGACAGCTGTTTCTGTGCATGTTCTGGATGAAACTATCAGTCTATCTCAATACGAATTAATTTAATTAGTTTTCTTACAGTCACACCAATTATATCGTCTTAGGTAAGTTTAATTGAGATTTATGATATGGAAACTATTTTAGGCAACGTATGAGCAAACTTAATAACTTAACTTTTTTCATGTGACTATAATTGCACAGAATGATTAACGAAAGTTTCGAGACATGTTCTGTGAGGTTTTATTTGTAAAAAAATGTGCTTACATTTTCTTATTGAAATGTGCTACGGGCGACATACTGACCTTGGTTCGAAGTTTCAACATTTTTTTTTATGATTTTGTAATTTTTGCATTTTTCAATGCTATTTTTATACTTATGGTAAATTTTAAATAGAAAAATATTGGAAAAAATTTACTCGGCCACAAGTGAATTCTCAGACGGGAATCGAACCCGCGACCTTTGGAAATCCGGTCCAATGCTCTGGAATTGGAACTGAGAATTCACTTGTGGCCGAGTCAATTTTTTCCAATATTTTTCGATTTAAAATTTACCATAAGTATTTCAAAATTTTTTTTATAAAAATAATGGCTGATTGCACCAAAATTCATTTTTCGGATTCGTTAGAATTTCACGAACTTTTTGGTGCATTCGGCCATAAGTCTTATTCTTTACATACCTACCTACATAAATAAATTTAGCCTTTTATCGTCTACTGTCTGTAACAATGAAGGTAAGATTTTCTTTTCTTACCTTACATAACAATAAGTTTTTATGTACTGTACCATCAACAATATATAAATAAAGAAAACTGATTTTATGAGACTTCCAATTTCTTTGCCCATAATTGAATCAAGTTTGACAATAGAATATTCCCTATTCTGAAATGTTATAATAAATACAATAAATCAGGCACAATACAAGTAAGTCAAATATGTGAACCTACCCTTATATTAAATAAGTTATTGAAGAAGTTATTATAAGTATACCTATGTTATTTCTCCTTTTAACTACTCGCAATTATTGTCTTTAACATCAATTCCTGCGAGTGTTAGTTTAGTGTTTAGCAATAATGTTAATAAATAATTTAGTTTATTTCAGCCATTTATTTTAATTTGATATTGTCATAAAATTTTTTTATTATTTAAAACCGGTTAATACAGCTCTCAGCACCACCCAAACGGTACCGACGGAAGACCAGCGCTGGCCAAAAGCCAAGCATCATGCTGAGTCGGGGCCGTCTTGGGACAAACAGTGCTCAATTATTTGTTTTCATTTTGTTTGTTTGTTTGTATTGCCCTTGTTTACAAATAAAAATTTTTTCTTTCTTTCTTAATAATTGCATTTATATTTGTCTCTTACTTAAACATTTTTCTATATTGTATGTCAAAACCTTTACTCTATCCTTATGTAATACGTGGACATTGATGCTGCTCCTACAGTTAGTAAACAATGTTAAGTCTAATTTTAAGTAATCTGTATTCTATGACGGTGTTTGTCCCGTATAAAAAAAATGTTTTATTCAATATGTTATTTTCTAGGTTTATACCTAACAAATACTTAAGTTTCCGATTTTTAAACACAGTGACGTCATTCTCGTTTATGGTTATAATTCGTCTTTTCTAGAATCTTTTTTATTATCATTATTAATGTTTCTTGGAAAAATATTAATCAAACTTTTTTGTGATGCAATAAAAAAGTTGCAGATGTTATCCAAACTACATCAGAGGTGAAATGTCAGACTGGATATACTAAATAGTAGGTAAGATTGAATTAGTATCATTACATTACATAATATCAGAAATAATAAAATACCTAGGTATTATTTTAATTATAATTTCTAGATTGTAGGAATTCAAATTACATCGAACGTACTCATTCATTCGCCTCGTGTCTCAATATTCACCATTCAGTGAAATCACAATGGCCCAAAATCTTAATTCGTCTATAAGATATCACTCTTGAATGGAATGGTATGGAAAATATTCCCTATCTATCCGTCTACGTGCAAAACTGTGGTTTGACAAAGGAATGTTACCCAAAGAACATCCGTATATCTTTGTAATACGGTTTAAATTAGATGGGTTCTTTTGTGGGCTTTGATTGTACCTAACCTTTGCGGATCAGTGACTCGTTTTATCGCGTTTAGCATCTTCAAGATCCAGATCCTTTTACAAATATGATACTAGGGAAATATTTGATGGAGGAATATTGTATTTCAATAGATTTTCAGTTTAGCTAGTTTCTTGCCTTCACTATTATACATACATAGTAAGTAGGTATACATATTCTGACAGACGAGCTTCTTGGCAGAACATCAAAGATGCTGATTGAGAGTAAAATGTATCATCATCACTCTCATAGCCACACAGCGTTTTTTTTTTCAAACGACG
Source organism: Chrysoteuchia culmella (assembly GCA_910589605.1). Lineage (NCBI taxonomy): Eukaryota > Metazoa > Arthropoda > Insecta > Lepidoptera > Crambidae > Chrysoteuchia > Chrysoteuchia culmella. The sequence continues at coordinate 20,702,951 of OU342653.1, forward strand.
TTTCATTCTCATAATTTATTAATATTCCATTTTATTTATTTATTTACTATCTTGTTTGTTTGTCATTTCATTTGTTGTTCATTTCACTAATAGTTTAACATAATTTATAATTTTATAGGCCCCATTGACGCTCAGTAAATACTGTGATCCATCATTATAATAAATGCTGATAAATTTCATTTCATTATCAGAGTAAACAAGAAAGCCTACACATTCAGTATTTATCACGTCAGTATTGCAAAGTTTTTCATACAGCTCACACGCGTGAAATCAATGTAGTAACCAAAGCTGGTGTGGCTATTGAGTGCCCTATAATACGCCTAACATTAATTGTCATAACATTACTGTACATAACATCGTAACAACATTATAAATAATAAAAAAACATATCTTCTTTGCATAATTTAAATATGCCTAACATTGTTCTACAACTTTGATTGTCATAAAATAATAGCCTTCCGTGTTAGGGTATTTTTTGTTCCAGCCTGATAGTAGATATTTTCACATCCAAACAAATCTAAAAGGATATCTATTTGATTACGTATTTGAATGTCTAAAATTAAAACGCCAACTTTTTCTTATTCCTGTAGGTCACGTGATAGGAATGCAAATGTGTTACTTAAATTACTTAAATATCGAGGTTATTTTTTTCAGACTACAGAAGTACTTGTTATGAATTTGCCATATATATTTATACCATTTAATACTAGTGCAAAGTACCGTTATGCATATACACCCAAGTCATCCATAATAATATGACAATTCACGTAATGCGCATTAAAATTTTGCGTATTCAGTTATGCAGAATAACGATATACGATTTAAAAATTATGCTTATGGTAAATTTTAAATAGAAAAATATTGGAAAAAATTAACTCGGCCACAAGTGAATTCTCAGGCTGGAATCGAACCAGCGACCTTTGGAAATCCGGTCCAATGCTCTAACCGCTGAGCTACCGAGACTTAAAAATTATGCATTTTTAAATTAAGAATATTACTTTATGCGAATTAATATAGACCCCTCAGTATGTATCACAATCTACTAATACGGAATTAAAAATCTAGAAATCTGCAATAAATACTGACAGTCGTCAATACACTAGCTAGACCACACGATCAGTATAGATCACAAAATAAAATAGTAATGATGGATCACAGTAATATTTACTGAGCGTCTAGGGGGCGCCATACATGCAACCTCATTTCATTCATATTCTTATTTCATATTATCAACTTTCTTGTTTATAGCTCCTTGGTCCTCTCTGTCTAATATTTTTCATTACTTTTTAATTCACGTTCGACATAATTTAAAAATATTCAAGTAATTTATTTATCCTTTTCACACACTTCCATTTAATCTTCCATTTTTATGGTTCCGAACCTCTCAAGAAAAAAAGGAACCCTTATAGTATCACTTTTTTGTCCGTCAGTCCGTCCGTCCGTCCGCCTGTCTGTCCTCGTTTATCTCGAGAACGCGTGGAGGTATCGAGTTGAAATTAAAACCATTATATTCACGTTAACAATCTCTTCAAGCTGTAAAATGAAATGCATAAAACAACCATTTGTCTTGTTTTACTTCTAATTTTCAAAACATAAACAATTTCAGATCCTTTCAGGCAAAAGACTAACTATGAAGAATGAAAACAATAAAGTTCAAACTACCAATATATTTCCGGGTTCGTCCAACATAGTCGGCAACCAATATACTGAATATTCTACGAAATTAACGCTTTATGGTCGGACGAAATTCATGATTCTGTTACTGGCACAGAAAATGGTTTTTATCTCGACAAATTGAAATTTCATGAACTATAAAATGACACTGACGAGCGGTAAAAGTCTTTTCATCCCATCTATTCGAAAAACGCTGATTGATTCGCCTATAAGTGCGAGCAAAGTAAGTCTTTTCTCCAAGAGACTTTTTCACGGGGCAGTAATGAGATTTCAATTTCAAACATTAACATCGTCCCTTAGTGCTCCGTGACCAAAGAGATCGCACGAAAATATTGTATGAAAAAGTCACTGGCCGATTATTAGGTGACAGGCGCGTGCAGCGCCGCAAAAGAAAAAAGAAAAAAAAAAGAAAAACGCGCGAACTACGTGTTACCCTTGTATTGGACTTTATTGGAGTAAACAGTGTTTTGTGATATTTGCAGTGCAATAATTGCGAAAAATGAGTTCCACAAGCAGCGACAGTATTTTTATTTTTATTTTTTTTAAACTATGACTATAAGCTTTTAAAATTGCACAAATGTTTCAAATATTAATATTAATTTTTAAGCTGTTACTTTATAATTGTTTTAACAATATAACATTATATTGGTGTTTAATATTTTTTTTATAAATACATTCATTAGTTGTATCTAGAAACGCCTCTTATTTCTTTTTCTCATAGATGGGGATGAAAAGTAAAGATCACTCGGCCGCAAAATATATTTTTGGCTCGGGCGACGTACTTTGAATCCCTCGTTACGTTCAGGATTCTACTAAAGAATCCCTCGTTACGTTCAGGATTCCCTCACTTCGCTCTGGATTCAAAAAAGCGCCCTCGCAGTAAAAATATTCTTTTGATCCCTTATGGTACAATCTAATATTGTGTTTACCCTTTGGATATAAAAAAAACAGATGACTATATTATAAATATAGTTTTTAGCACTAGAAATAATAATACATTTTGCGGCAACTGGGGTGCGATTGCGTAAATTACCAACTACACGACCAAGACAATTAGGCGTATGACAGGAATGCGATTTAGCAGTTTTGACACCTGGAGCCCACTTTTATTATTATGTGATCAATTAGCGCTACAGTGATCAACTGATAGATAACCGCTTCTTGAAATTTTGGTGTTTTACTTAGTTTTTTAACCTTTTCTCAGCTGTCATGCGCCTAATTGTCTTGGTCAGATAGTAGGTAATTATATTCATTTGACAGTTCATAGTGTCAAATGAATATAATTACTGCTTATATAGCTGTGTAGTATCGGCTTAGAATAGCACTACCCCCTTTCATCCCGTGGGTGTCATAAAAGGCGACTAAGGGACTCCGCCTTCAGGAAACGGGCAGCAGCGTCTCCTACAAAACTTGGCCATACTGCGATCGCCAACCCGCCTGCCAAGCGTGGCGATTATGGCAACCCCCCCCCCCCCCCCCCCCCCCTTTTGCGGGAGGCCTATACCCAGCAGTGGGTGTTATGTGGCTGAGACCACGACAGTTCATATCTTCCTTTTCTTTTAATGTAGTGGCGGTGCCCTTTTGGATTTCTTCATATCGTATGTGATCGGCTGCAATTTGTGTGAAATTTGACATTAATGAATGAATACAATATGAACTGTCAAATGAAACTGACAAGTGTGTGATGTTGTCTGATATTTATTTAGGTTTATTCAAAATACAAATATCTTTATTGTTTACTCTTACATTACTCGACCAAAATAAGACAAACGCTTCTCTTAATATTAATTTTAAGTAGTTTGGAATTCCCAAAGCTCACATTGAACCAAAGTTGCATTTAAATAATAACACAGTTAGTTTATATTCGTAATATCGATTTTCATTCCATTTTTGCATAATTTAAGTCATTTGCAACACAGTTGCAAGTGTAATGTCATTTGAATGCTATTTAAAACATGAAACCTATTCCGCTTCATCTCAAAACTATTCCTTATTATATTTCAGTAATAAAGTTCAAAATATGACTGCAATTTTGGATATATTCCAAACCGAAGTAAATGCCTTCGACAGACACGTTAGAGCTGCGAAAACGACTGTGGTTGTAAATGGTAATTCCCCTTTATTTGTCTGAGAACTGGCCAACCAATTTACGCTCTCATTTGAATAACATAGTTTCGAGAATGAAGGCGTGGATTCCTTTGCTTATGTTGCTATTTTGATTAGATTGCAGTTTACCTACTTATGAGTCCTAAAGTTCGTTTAGCTACAGTCCGACAAGGCTTATAATAATGAAAGCTGTAACTGTAAAAATTGACGTAAACACAAGATGGCGGTGTTAGTTCTTTTTTTCGCCACGTTCATTATAGGCCTTATCGCTCATGCAACTAGCTCGGGCGGAGACACCACAACTGTCAAAAATGACGTTTCATGTTAGTTACCGACACACAACAGGGGCTCGATTCTCGCGCCTTCGACATCTCGAATTCGAAATTTTTTGGACTAAAAAGTCTGTATTAAAAGCTCACTTAAAGCAATCTTTGACATTATAGGATTATCAAAGATAATTGAAACTAAAAGATATTGACAGTAGTAGAGATTTTATATTTTTACTAAAGAAATTAAGGATATGAAAATGTCAACATATTTCAGCGCGAGAATCGCCCCCCAGATGTTTAGACTTTACGGTCGGTTTCTGAATAAAGAAATTCAAGAAAGACCATTCCGAAGGGGATCTTTCGGGTTTTTTTTTTAATTTAAGTCCAATAAAGTTACTACCTTTTTTATAGTGAGGGAAATGATTTCATGCATTGTCCGCCTAGGATGTGCCGACGGCGGTTATGTTGGACTTGCCGGACTGCCTCCTGCTCCCCAATCCTGCTACAAGAGCAAGATAGGGGACCACGAGGGGGGAATCCCCACAAAACCCCTTACTGTGTGCCCACAGGGACTACCCTAGACTTGCGGGATCCGGAGCGGACACTTTCGCAGGGGCAATAAAGTTACTACCTATTGAGGTGTTATGTCAAGTGATTGAAGCTTTTTTCGAATATTTTACTTTTTACCAGATAATCTAAAATGAACTTTACTTTGTGACTTGACGATCTGACCGGAAACCGCGTCGCGTTAAAAAAATCTCCTACATTACATGAACTATCACACACTACTAAAAATGCGATGCGGTACAGTTCCACCCCCGCCTTAGAAATGCGCCAGCCTTTAGAAACGCGTTCTATCAGAGTATGCATCATACATTCCGCTATTATAACATTAATTATCATTCTTTTATAATTTTTCTATGAAAACATCATTAATGTTGTTCCTGTGTTTGTTGCAGGTTGTCTGCGCGTGCGCACCGGTTTGATGGCGCGGTGACGCAGCATGCGCCGCGTGCCGCTCGCCGCGCTGCTGCGGCTGCTGTTCATCGCAGGTGTGTAGCTTTTAGCTATCATCTCAGCCATATTGAAGTTATAAATAAATAATTTATTTATTCAAATAAGACACCTACTGTTTGGTATTGGCCTTCCTCAAAGATCTCCACGATGCGACGATCGGTCCTGCACTGCCCCCATCCAGATGGATACAGGATCCGCGTACAGGATCGTCGATCCACCTTATCAGGGTCGCGTCCGATGCGCGGTCGCAATTCCAGAACCTTCCGGACTCAACAGAAGTCGTTTCATTTCAACTTGTATTTGTCCCGCTCACTGCCACTTCAGCTGAACAAAGCTTACTTTAGTTTAGTTCTCCTACGAATCTGCAGCATCAATCTACTTATAAAACCTTTATAATTAGTGACCATGTAGCATTTAGGTCCTAATTAGCCATCGCTCGTGCGATGATGCAATACGATTTGATTGTGCGATGAACCAAACGCTGGTTTTTAGCATTCTTCGTGCTTCCGTAAATTTACACATTCAGTAGGGCAAGCACGAATAAACATCGAAATAGTATCGAGTAAGTATCGAGCACGTAATGTCAAAAAATGTGTAGGAAAATGTAGTTCCGTTTACGTCCGGTAGGAACTCTGCTCAATATGTCATACATTTTTTTTATTTTACTTCCTCGATACTTACTCGAAAGTTATTTGTGCTAACCCACAGTTCCTACATCGTCCAGTAGGCGGAGAGAACAGTCATGTGACTATTGTAGGTCACATGACTGCTCTCTTCGCCTACTGGTCAGGTCTACTGGGTAGGTCACCCTACCAGATAGGGCTACGATACGACCTCGTCATGATTTGGATTTACCCTAATAGGTTTAAGTTTTTAGTACTTATTTAATGCGACCAGACAACTATAGTAAGTTCTTACCCAAAGTCTCAGCTTCTGTAGTTATAAATACTCACAAAAGCGTTAAATCAATTAAACAAACACAAACACAAAATCACAACTTGATAACACCCCTTTCGCCAGCACAATCCCAACTTCGAAATAGTTGCTTCGGTGAAATCTTAGGGCCTACTAAGAAAATATATACGTTTGTCCGCTATCCGTTATTTGATCAATCAAATATTTGACAGGAGAACCTCTTCATGATGAACTCCTTCTTCAAAAAGCCGGAAAGTGAACCTCAATCAGTCCAGACGGTAAAGTAAAAAATGAGATCGATTTTATCATGTCGACGAAAAACCAAATATTCAATGATGTGATTAACACCGTTAAGACAGGGAGCGATCAACGAATCGTACGTGGCACATTGAATATCAACGTGAAGCTGGAAAGATCGTGGATGATAAAATTTTCGCTCCGACCATTACCGGCCCATATTCAAAACCTCGAGAGCTTTCAATTGGAGCTCCAAAACCGCTTCGAAGCCCTTGAGAACAGCATCGATGTGAACGATCTACTTTTAGTTATATAATCTGCCACTTTGCCTGGCGTTTGGGCGGTGCTGCAGTCTCTCCAGAGGTGCCAAGTGGTCTATAGGTATATCGAAGTGTTAAGGTACTTATACAAACATGCCAGTACAGAACCTGAGCACAAATCCCATCCAACTGCAACGATGTGTGAGACAGAGATACGTAATTTCTCCGAAAATGTTCATAGCTGCGTTGGAGGACATCTTTAAGTTCTTGGACTGGAAAGGACTCAACATTAATGGCCAGTATCTGACACACCTTCGTTTTGCCGATGATATAGTGTCTATGGTTGAGACCTTGGAGGACCTGAACACAATGCTCGAAGATTTCCGTAGTGGAAGCACTACACATTACTACAGCTGGGGAAGCCAAAGAGATGGTCTTAGGATGAACATGGATAAGACGATAATCATGTGAAATTCCCATGTTGTACCTGCTCCAGTTCACGTTGGGAACACTACACTCGAAATTGTTGACCACTACGTTTACCTTGGACAGACAATCTAGTTAGGTAAGTCCAACTTCGAGAAAGAGATGTTCCGTCGAATCCAACTCGGATGGGCAGCATTCGGGAAGCTCCGCAAAATCTTCGCGTCCAACTTACCTCAGTGTCTCAAGACGAAAGTCTACGACCAGTGTGTGTTGCCACGTGGTTGCCACTGCCATTGATGACTTACGGTAGTGAAACGTGGTCTAATAAGTAAGCTCAAGGTCACTCAGCGTGCAATGGAGAGGGCTATGCTCGTCGTTTCCCTACGTGATCGAATCAGAAATGAGGAGATCCGTAGGAGAACTTAAGTATCTGACATCGCTCGAAGCTGATCGCTGAATTGCTCAGCTGAAGTAGCAGTGGGCAGGACACATAGCGAAAAGAACCGATGGCCGTAGGGGCGGAAAGGTTCTGGAATGGCGACCGCGCACAGGACGATGCGGACACTCCCTGGGTAGGCCCCCAACAAGGTGGACCGACGATCTTTTGAAGGTCGCGGGAAGCTGCTGGATGCGGGTAACGCAGGACCGATCATTGTTGTAGGGGAGATCTATACCCAGCAGTCGGTGACATGTGGCTGAGAAGACGACGATGACGAAACCTTTTTTGAACATCAAAGAAGCTAGCCATCGTTTTGTTCAGTGAATTTATTAATCTAATTATTACGTTATTCGGGACGTTTCAACTTTAACGGATAAAAACGCGCTTTTTATTAACACTTTTAGTTTAATACCAGCGGCCGCTCTCGGTTTCACCCACGGGAATATCGGAATAAAGAGTATCCTATGTTTTGATCCAGGCTATCTACTATCTCTGTGCCCATCCAAATCCATTCTGCAACTTTAGCGTGAAAGAGTAACAAACAAACATACAAATAAACAAATAAACTGACATACTTTCTCATATAATATTTTATTAGAAATGCGTTTTATTTTACGGATTGAAGTTGTGAAGTTGAAAAGAAAATAATGACGTGCTCCTCCGATAATAATCTCACGTTGTACGATCCTGATTCGGGTTTCAGAGTAGGCCTCCAAGCGTATGTTATTATTTAACTTGTCAAAGTTACGTTACGGTTTAGGCTGTCGTTGCTTAATAACTTGGTAAGTTTGTCAGACCGTTTATACCAACAGAGGTAATCTCGAGTTTGACTTAACTGGAGGTCTTTATAGTAGTAATTAACTGTGACTGCCTAGTCAGTAGGCGCTAGTGCTTACGCTAGCGTCGATATTCTTCTTTCAGTTATAATAATTTTATTTCTATTTATGTTTATTGAGTTAGGACGGGTAATGTATGTTGTACCTATGTTTGGTGTTTGTGTATATTTGTTCTTCCATCGTTGTCTAACTTATGTAAAACCAATTCCTACATTTATGATTTCGTCATTGATAACAAATTGTACTGGACATCAAGAAATCTAAACAATAAAAAATGTATCACTTTTCTGATAAAGAAAACAAATAAATTAGCGTCGATATTCTTTTTTCAGTTATAATAATTTTATTTCTATTTATGTTTATTGAGTTAGGAGGGGTAATGTCTGTTGTACCTATGTTTGGTGTTTGTGTATATTTATTCTTCCATCGTTGTCTAACTTATGTAAGACAAATTCCTACATTTATTGTTTCGTCATTGATAACAAATTGTACTGGACATCAAGAAATCTAAACAATTAAAAATGTATCACTTTTCTGATAAAGAAATCAAATAAATTCATACGTTAATACCTGCCGAGTCTGTAATAGATTTAAGATACCTGAATATTTCTTAAAACGTTGTTTCTGTAGTAAGCTGAATCAAACAAACCGAGATGGGGCGTGCCGTAGACACATTAGTTATGACAACATTGCTGAGACGACTACTTTAGTGAACGTTGGAACCTTGTCTTTATAAATATTAGTGAAGGGGGAATATTGAAAAAGGAAAGGCACCACGATCATAATTTATGTTGAGGCAGGACCGTTCGCCATAATTTATGTTGAGGCAGGACCGTTCGCCATAATTTTAGCGAAAAGGGAGCTCTTCCGAGCTTCTTCTCGTTACAAGGTCTCCCGCTGTAGGGTTTGTGAACCGATGGCGTAGCTTCTTGACATTCCCATGTGCTTGTAACATCCGAGACTGAGTTTGAGTTGGGTTTCTTGAGTCTGTGCTCAGGGTCCAAGGCTATTTGTTCCATGTTGGATTCCTATATGCTCGTAATTACAAAGAGTTAAAAAACAGTTTTATACTTTTACCCATAGATTTCAACGCGGAGATCAATCATAAATCTGTGACGACAGGTATATTTGTATTTTTATCTGATCCTGCAAATCTTCGACACTATACATCTTTCTTAAGTAGTTATAAGAGGATGTCGCTACAATACCTACGAGTATAGATAGATGACTCCTACTGCTGTGGGTACTTATGGGGAAGAAGTAGCTAATAAATATGATGTTTGGGTGGCAAATTGGTGACTGAATTAAGCTCTGGTGTAAGTTTCCTGAGTTCTGTAGCATTCATAATTAATAAATAAATAATTGCATACAAACACACCACGTTTATTCTCTAAGTATTGTTATTATATTATTATCTAGCCCACGTTAAGTTTCATTAAGAACTTGTGTTATGGTTATTAGATAACGGATAAACATACTTATATACTTTTTTTTTGTAAATACATACATAATATACATATTAAACACCCAGACCAAGACAAATAGACATGTTCATGCACACAAATATTTGTCTTGTCCGGGGATCGAACCCGGGACCTCTGGCGCAGAAGGCAGGCTTAGTAAAAAGGTCGTCATAATGTCTCTAGAGTATTCTTTACACAGTGCGTTCTATCGTATATTCCCTTTTCCGTTAGGTTGGCACCCCTGTATGTCAAGAAGACGCGAACGCGTTAGGAAAAATCATTTCCAAAACATTTTACTTTCACCGCTTTCTAATGATTTGAGCATGATTTTAATACAGAATCCAAAACTTAAAAAATCTGCATCAAATTCTGATCCTAAATTAATCTAACCTTTTGACAGCTATCGACAGGGGTACCAACATAGCGGAGAAGAGAATATATGATGACGCACTGTAATAATTTCTGGAATACCATTTTTGACGTTATAATGTCAAAAGCCGTTTTTAGAACACTTACCTGGGCAACTATGTAACATCTTAAGTCACATCCTGTTTCCAAACAAGATGGTGGCAAAGAATATATAATGATGATGATGCTCTAGACCGATTTCGGCCACGGCGACTGCATCATTCATTGCATAGGACTTCCCTATCGTGCGCTCTCATATGGCTGCAGTAGCCAATTTTATTGCGGAAAACACGCGCACATATACTGCAAGTTAGGACTCCGTTAATACTGTTGTACGAGATGGCTGTTGGTGGTCTAGCCTTCAATTTGTCCCGCTTAGCATCGAGGTCTGCTTTTCTTTCTACCTCGAAGTCTTGCACCTTCGAATGCACTAAGCGTCTCCATTCTGAGCGCATGCTTCCCAGTTAAAATGCCCAATTTGGCAACACTTCATATGACTTATGATTTTGTAATTTTTGCATTTTTCAATGCTATTTTTATACTTATGGTAATCAATTCCAACCTGAGAATTCACTTGTGGCCGAGTTAATTTTTTCCAATATTTTTCTATTTAAAATTAACTTCATATGACGTTTTAATATTGGCAACACTTCATATGACGTTTTTATATCTGAGGAACTGGCCACCTTGCTTGCGTTTGCCTTTATATACGCCAAAGAATATATACGCTTATGATGGTGGTCAAATACTTGACCAGTCTCAAATTAAAAAATATATATTCCTTCGCTCCGAAAAAAGTAACATATTTTTTGTTTCCCATCCCAAGACCGACATAAGCCAATGTTGCTTATCGTGGGTTCGTAGACAGATCGACCATCATTGCTGATATGCAAAAATAATTAGAAGTCTGTTATTTGAAAAAAGTACTCAACAACTGTATGGTCAACTGCTCGTTTTTCAAATCATACTAATCCAATTTTCACCAAACAAAATTTAAACAAAGGGAATCTTTACTCCAACAAAATAATTATTACTTTAATTAAAAAATTTTAGTAAAATATTATGTAACTTGCTATTGTTGTTTTATGTTTAAACGAAAACGATAATAAATTGTTAAGCCCACTTGACTGCTTAGATTAGAAGATGGATCGCTACTGAAAAAGCCTTGCTCGATAAGTAATAACTAAGCAATATTTAAACAAAATTATTATTCTGAGAACTACACTTTATAATCGAACAAATGTCCTTTTAGTTTGAAGACTTTAATCAACATCAAAAAAGGGCCAGGATTTTGTAAATCGTTCGAGGAAAATCGTCTTTCTATCGCCTTATATTAATTACGATAAAAGTAACCGCCTATGGTGGTCTAGTGGTAACAACCACCGGTATCAGGCCCAGGGGTCCCGGGTTCGATTCCCAACGGGGGGTACATATTGTATTTGGTTTGGTTGGTGGTAGGACTTGTTGTGAGTCCGCCTGGCTAACTACCACCATCTTATCTAAGCCTGACGCCATAACAACAATGTTTTCAGCATTGTTGTGTTCCGGCAGTTAGAGATAAGATAGCCAGTTCCTCAGTGGTTGAGGATTCCGGGAAAGGCCCGCTTCCATCTTCAGCCTTCCATAAAAATAGAAAAAGTAAACGCACCAGCTGATGGGAAAAACATTTTGTAAAGGTAAAGATCATGGCCTTATTATGAAATTATAGTTAGTATTAATCCCGGTTTAAATACCAGTTCTCTTATCTATGCTTCTTCAAGCAAGTTCAATATATCAACAAACTTTAATTTACCAAAGGCAAAACGGTACAAGGGAATCCCCCAAACAAAACAAAGGAATCGTCGAGTTTTCTGAATAAGACTTGCATAATTGATGTCTTCGCGGCTACTGCGCGACCAATTTCAGAAGACCCATCACTTTTCACGAGGTCTTTAAGATAAGCGAACTATTTTAAATAAGCTTTAGTAAGAAAAGTCCAACTCATTCTGGCCGTATTATGGTCTGCTTACATAAATTAAACGGTTCAGTATTTGTAACTGAGATAAATGCTTTGGATTGTTTGCGGTATTCTGGTATTATCTTGACCTTATTATTGTCGTGGTATTGTACATTTTACGTTTATGACTGTAATTAAGATGGCTGGTGAAAGCTTTATAAGCTCTAAAATATTAAGTAGCGATTCGAAGTTTATACTGATAAAGAAAATCATGGTGTCGTATTAACTTTTTGATTGTTGGTGTAAAATGATGATGCGATGTTGAGGATTTTGTAGCCTTTGTTGTCGAATGGAACTCCATTAAGCACGCAACAGCTGAGCAGGCTTTCAATAACATGAACTTAAAATTATGACAGTAAAACAAGTATCTACGAAAATGTTTAAGTAAAAGTCAGAGCTACATAAAGTTGGTGTTAAAAGAAATCAACTTTGATTTATATAGGGTGTTAATTTATAAAGTGCCGATCGAGCAGGGGCTCCTCAGGTCAACGATATAGAACACATATAGCAAAAAAAAAATATTTTTTTATTTAATATTCCATTTTCTGATTTGGACCGCTGACTCAAATAGCTAAGTCACCCATTTCCTTGGTTACTTACTTAAAACAAATTTGGTTTTGCTTATGCTGAATATTCAATCTAATATCATCAATATCTAATGCCAAAAATATGTAAGTTAAAATAAATTCTAAAATTAAATAATAAAAATATAAACATATGTGTTCTTTATCGATGACCTGAGCAGCCCCTGCTCGATCGGCAATTGATAAATTAACACCTTATATTTGTATCTTTACAACAAATTGCATGTTAGGAGTTTGTATGGAAAAACCTCTTATCGTACAAAAATAAAACCTGAATCTTTAATGGGTTTGTTAGAATTGTACACTTGGAAAGATTTCATGTTGCATTTTCTATTTAGGATTTGAATAAGAAGACACAGTACGGTAAACTTAACCTTACTTACGAATTTATGATTTTGTATTTTTTGCATTTTTCAATGCTATTTTTATACTTATGGTAAATTTTAAATAGAAAAATATTGGAAAAAATTAACTCGGCCACAAGTGAATTCTCAGTTGAGGAATGTGCTATGTAGATACATAGCACATTTTGTAGGAACTAAGGAAACAAACAAAACAAAGTACCAAGCCTGCTATGATTTCATAAATATGAATAAGGGGGTAAGAACCCTATCCTAAAACAACAAACAAATACACTATTGCATGTATAATAATTATTATTACTTAGATATATTCTAATCCTTATGATTAGAATGTACATGATAAAAGTGCCAAAGAATTATTTAACATTGTGTACATGGTTTTATGTGTTGTCAGCTTCCAGATAATTTGATGTTCGTCTAAATGGATAGATTATTCATAAGATTGTCAAAGCGGAATATTTACGAGCAAGAAAAGAAGCTCTAGGAGGTAAAAAATAAAAAGAAACTGACTTTAGCGTGAGTTTACAGTTTTTTCCTGGTAAATTTTTTCTAACTTATTACTGTAAAGTACTCCACACCTCTCATATGTATACAAACAACGGTTTGCACTCCGGGAATGCCGGCAGAAGTGAAAAACGCTTAAACGAAACAGCAGGAGTAGGCATACATTTTCGCCGCGCGGTAGAAAGAGAGGAGGATATCACTTCCTCTCCTACGCAGCGCCTGCGGTCTACTCTCCCTCCGTCTTACGAATTTTCGATCAGGTCACGTGTCTGACGCGACTTTAATATTTTTTACGTCGAGAAGTAAAGTCCAAAAGGAATAAACAAATAAATGAATTGTCAGTGAATTCATCATCAGCCATTTTTAATGTCCCCGCTGCTGAGGCACTGGCCTTCCGTATGGATGGATAAGGAGAACGGGCCGTGACCCACGACGCGGGCCCAATACTGATTGGTGTGTTTTAACGACTGCAAATGCAGCCGGGACCAACGGCTTAACGTGCCTTCCGAAGCACGGAGGAGCTCGAGTTAGTAAATTTATCATCCTGAAATAAATATATCACCCATCCTGTGACCGACCATTGCGAAAGTTGCTTAACCTGAACAATCGCAGTGCGAGCGCGCGACTCACTGCGCCACGGGCTCCTCAAGTCCTGTCAGTGAACTCAGCAATATTGCGTTTGCGTCCTTTTTAACCCCCTAGGTCTCGGAGCCAATTGATGAAGTCAGGTGGTAGCTCATTCATATCACTACAGGGTCCATATTCAGTATGACCACTTAGCGATTCATTGCTCAAACCACGCCAATATCGTACTTGCTTACGACATTTTCAAAATTCGTTTTCTCTATAACGCTTACAAATGAAACAGTTATTGTAGTTGTAAAATAACTATTGTAATGTCTGGGTGTTATGTACTTGTAAAATAATGTGTGAGTGTTATTGAGAAAACGAATTTTGAAAATGTCGCTACCAAGTACGACATTCGCGTGGTTTGAGCAAGGAATCGCTAAGTGGTTATAGTGAATAAGGGCCCTGGAGGCCTACTCTCTAAGTCCGTCAACTAAGATACGGGCCCCCGTCCGTAAGTTTCCCGAAACTACGGATGGAGCCTACTCTCTATTGATTTCGGATGTACTAGTTTTGGACAAACGGCACAAACACATTGGGAGTAGGGCTAATGTCAAAATGTATTCTCATTCATTCTTAGTTCGGGTCTCCGAACTAATAAGCTGTCCGTAGGTGATACGGATGTAGATGATAGGAAACGTCCGTAACTTAGGCCGAAAGTACGGGTTTCGTGCTTAGAGAGTAGACCTCCTGGACCTCTATTTTTGAATCACTCGTCGCGCGAGTGGCGAGTCGAACGAGGAGGCGATCAGGCGATTAGCGACCTTGCAAGCGTAGACATGGCACGCTTTTCGCTTTGCCCGTCGCGCGCTCGTGTTAGGAGGCGGTACTACAGGCGAAAAGCGAAGCTATGTATATACGTGCAAGGTCGCTATTACGGAATACTTAAACTCAAACGTCGCACGAAAATCAGTAGAATCCTCGAGACGAGTGAATCAAAAATAGAGCTCCTGGTCCTGAATACGCGCGAATAGGGCATCGCTATACGATGTGTTCCATAGTTGTCATTATTGTTTCCGGACACCATTGTAGGTAACTTACATATTATTTATTATATTTACTTATATTGAAAAACTAAAACATAAATTGTATTAAACTACTTACACCTAATTTATTTATAAACAAACTTAAAACTAACTTAAATTATTTATATTTACTATATACAAAATTATACTACTTATATATAAATTACACATATAAAATACAAACAAATTATCACACACAATATTCACATAAACATGAAATTCACAAAATCATCCGATAATTTGCCGGACGATGTGGCACGCTCAATAGTCGTGATAGTAGGGACACTCGCACATTCCAAACGGTTTCGCAATCGACGCAGGCGCAGGAGCGGGGCGTCCGAGGCCGCCAGTCGAGATCCATACACCGTGCGAAGCCCGTGTTGTCCGCGCTCCGCCGCTTATGTTTTTCTACGCTGTTTTGTACGCTTTACGCACTTGTTATCATAAGTTTTCACTGTTATCTTCTGTGCTGTGCTGTGCTGTGTATATTGAACGCTTTGCTTATTTTCTATCTAAAATTCTTCTGTTCTTCCTTCTGACTTTTTATATGTGCTTGTGTGTGCTTGGACAATATACCACTTTACGTTAGTCGAGACATTTTTATTTGGAGTCATTCCTACACACACCCATACCATCTTACCCAGATGCCGAATGCGGCCTCGTTGAGGTTTGGGTGTGTTGTTTATATTTTTTTTCTCTCCAGCTGCAGAATTGCAGTTATGTAAGTATGTAAAAATTTTAATAATGGCTTAACAGTAGCTTCGATATCTTTAGGAAATTGTTTTACAGCCGTTCCCAATAAGCTATCCATATTAGCAGAAAGACTATACTATAGTTTTGTTGCTTAGTTATTTCTGTTAAATGTCAGGAAATAACAAAGATAGCCTAACAACTAAACCATAGTAGCCCTATCTCTTACTGATGGTAGGTTATTGGGAATGGCCGTTAATGTATAATGGTATAATTAAACTGTTGATTGTCGCTTGTTTCTGACGCTGACGTCGCCGGGTGACGTGTCACTAATGACGTCATTCCTGCCGCGGAGCAATTAGTTGCATCCGTTAGCTTTCGCCATTTTCACAACCCAGGCGGGCACTGACACCTGCTTGGAAAACAAAAGGATGGCCTTTTAAAATTACTAATCTCCGGTACCGCAAGTAATTAATGTGAAAAAATTAAGTAAATAAAGAATGTAGAAAATGGAATACGAGTAGGTAACTAGGTATATCTGTCACGGTAATGTTAATAGTGTGAAAATTATTAATAATAACAGGTAATTATTAATACTGACCACGTGATTTGGTCAATGAGAATAAAACGATGAAATTTATAACTTTACGAAAGGTACCTCTAGGTTTTTTAAAAGAATGAAATCGATCGATCGAAACGGAACTGATTGTTTGTTATGGGACATTGTATTAAATGAGTTTGGGGACTAAAGTCCCAGTTTTTTTAAAAACCAACACTGCGCTCCGACATGCGATTCTATACATGAAGTACGCAGAGTGGGGGGTGGAAGAAGGGGAGAGAACGGAATTAATACAGAAAGAAAGATAGAATAACAGGAAAGAAAGAAAGGAGATAGAGAAAATGGTCTCGGCAGAAATAAACGTAGGGTACCGTTAGGATAGGTTTTTAAAAAAAACTTTATTATTGATTCTTGGGGTTTTTAATATGAATGAAAACAGTTTGAAATGCTGAATGTTGGCAGAGTTCCAGTTATTGAAAGGCCCACGCTGCACTCCGACATCACGATTCCGTATGGGAGGGAGGTACAGACGAGGGAGAGCGGAGGAGGGGTAGAGAACAGATGTTTTAAAGGGAGGAAAGACAGTGAAGCAGGAAAGAAAGAGAGGAAAGAAGGAGATAGAGGATGGCCTCGAGAGGCGATAAACGTAGAAATATATATAGTTGGAGTATATGTGTATAACCAGGCCTGTGTGATATTGGGATTCGGGAGAATATCTGTAAACGAGAAAGGGGATCCCTTGAGGGTCTCGAGCGAGCTGAGCGAGCGAAGCGTGCTGCGGCAGCGGCCGGCGACTTTCTTTCATAAGTATTTAGATAATGTGATACCAAGCTCCTCCTGATTCTATTGACGTTTGCTAAGTTAAAAGGCTGTAAATATCGATATTTTTGACCGACTTTATTGAACATTAATTACATTCATCAAAAGTAAGGTACAATTATTAAATTAAATAGTATGCGATAAAAAGAATTAATTAATCACTTTTAACTTTAATCATGGTAATTATTAATAATTGTTGGTCATTATTAATAATTGAAATTTATTAACATTTACCGTGACATATCTATTTCAACGACTGCCCAAAAAAGGAGTGTAGTGTGTTCAGGACTTCAGGCACAGAGTAATAGGGCGCCCAAGCAGAGAGATACTCTGATCAACGATTGACATTACGATAGACATATGACCCTCAGAGTCCATAGCAATCCTAATAAGTCAGGCAAGTCTTCGAGTTTGAAGAGAGCATGCCTTCTGACATCTTTCTAATCCATGGTTCAGGGTTCACGTTTGGTATATTTCTTTATTTAATTAACCCTTACTTCTTCACACACAAAGTAAATACAAATGGTCATCACAAACATATTAAATATTTCCAGGACTGGAATCGAACCCTACATCACTTGCACCATCATTGTTAAACTTTCTTTCGAAAATCCGAACTTCGTTTAGATATTATAACTTTTTAATTTTGCATTTTACAATGCAATTTTTATGTGATAAATATTAAACAAGAAAATATACTAGAAAAAAGCAACTTATGTCATGTCGCCCTGACGGGATTCGAACCCGAAGCCTTGGGAGTCATAGTGCATTGGGCCGGACTCCTAAGGATGCGGGTTCGGGTTTAATATTCGTTTAGATAATTTGAACCTTATTCCTCTGTGTAAATTTTTGTTAGCATCCTGTGGTTATGGAAACCATTCATTATGTAAGCATTTGCATAAATAAACAAATTCTTTATAAGAAAGACTTAATTTAGAATTCATTCAGTATTTTTAAATATATATCTGACAAAATCACGAACAAAAAATATTAACTAGGTTAGACGGGACCGTGAGTCTCTTGTCAGTTTGTTCAGAAGTTTATGGAAACAAATTCAAATATATGAATCTATTTCTGTTCAATATAAAGACTATAGAAAACATAACACAACCACAACATGATACATTTTAAATAAAAAATATTGGAAATATCAACTCGGCCACAAGTGAATTCTCAGATGGGATTGGGATGGTCATAAGTATAAAAATGAAAAATTAAAAAAATCATAAAAAAACAACCACAACAAACAAAACAGAAAACAACTTATTGAGTCAATATCTAGCGGGTACTAGGTACGTGAAAATTATTCAAAAAGTTGAGATGCGGTTTTCTCCCTCTATCGGAAAGTTGAGACTTGGGATTGTTTTGAAATTATTGAAGCGTATCAAATGTTAACGTAAGGTACCGTAAAGTTAAACGGGAAAGTGTGTACAGTAATATCAGGTGAGAGTAACAATACTTATTCACATTTTAATGGTGTTCATTGTGGAATCAACGCAATAAATGAAGATAAATGCGTTGATTCAAGAGTCGGTCCATAAATACCTTTTTTTTTTACCTACCAAACGTAATATTAGGATGGAGGAAAACAGTCTTTTACTATAATTCTTTTACTATAATACTGTATAATTCTCACTTTTATACGTAAAATCACGATTTTCTCCCGTAAACAGTTTTTTTTTCATAAGACATGTTTTTCTTGCTCCCATCAGTATTTACGTACATATCTCTCTTGTTCCTCTTTGTTTTGTCCTTCTTTTGTTATTTGCATAGACTCAGTTATATTTTGTCCCCAGGCGGCGCAAACTTCGTGAATCCCTACGTAAGCGACGACCGGGCCGACCTTACCCAAATATGGGTGGAGATCCCCCCAGGCCTGGTCGCGCTCGGCGGCGACGTGCACGTGAACGTTCACGGCGCGCTCGGCACCTCCTCCCTGCGCGTGCGACTCGCGCGCGACGACGACGACGGCCGCTCGCAGCTCGCCACCATGCCGCTAGCACTTGACTCCGAAGAACGCATCACCTTGCCATGTGGCTACTTCTCCAGGGGAGGGGTTTACTACCTAGAACTTGTCAGTGATAAAGAATTCCTCGATTATGATAGTGTTAACGCCAGTGAAGTAAACGAAGTTAAGAGAGACGCTGATCCAGTTGAATTTAAAAGAAGTGTTAATGATAGAATCAAAAGGGACGTGGTTAGTGATGGTGTGATAATAGAAACGGGTGATAGTGTGGTGAAATCTTGGAAGTTTGATGTGATGTGGCCGATGGCTAAGCTGGATGTGACGCCGGAGCAGATTCAGACTTATCCCGAGAGACAAGTGACGGCCATTTTGGAATTCCCGAGAGTAGTGTGCACTCCGGTGGAGTCGAGTGCAGACTTTTGGTTCGAACTTTTGTACTGTGGGCATTCAAGTGGTGGTGCAGTTTTGTGTGATGGCAAGAATACAAGTTCTCACGCACACGTGTTATATTCTGAACAGGTAAACAATAGATATTTTGTTTTATTATCCGACTTCTAATATTTTGTTACATTGATTCGCATAGATATAATAAATAAAAAATACTTTATTTCTCCATCACAAAAAGGGGTCTTACAATCAACTAGTGCTAAGTAGGTATGATGTTAGTCTTTGAGAGATAAGTTAGTAGGTAGCTGTGTATTTGTGTATTATTTGCTTTAGTCCAATTATTATTTTTCATTCATCGCTTCACATACGATTCGTGATTAGACAGATGTATAAGTATGATGTCCAATTTGTACATTGTTATTTCTTAGAATGTTAAAACTTTCAAAATTTTTTTTGTTACGTCCCACTATCCAAACTACTTGTTTACCTTATAAATCACCTTCCACCATCAGATGCACGGCTTCCCCGGTCGTCGCACAATGACACTTCGCTGCGAGCTGTTCGGACAGGCGGGGGACTACGCCTTGACGCTGCGTCCGGCCGCCGCCACCGGCCCGCAGGACTTCGCTGCTACTTTCATTAAGGTAATTCTTTATATTTTTTTCACCGTGAATACACTTAGACTTCATCAAACCTAATGCTACGTTATGATGAGGCTCAAGGAAGCGCGTCTCTCCTGGAATCCTCAATCACTGAGGAACTGGCTATCTTGTCTCTAATCGTCGGAACACAACAATACTTAAATCATTTTTCTTTTGGCGTCAGACTTATAGAATAGAAAAAAAATATTTTATTAGTCTCTTATACACAATAGAAATTAACAAAAGGTAACATACAAAACATACAAACTATGATAAGTAATAATTTTTAATCAAGTAAATATACTAGAAAAAAGCAACTTGTCTCGTGTCGCCCTGACGGGACTCGAACCCGCATCCTTGGGAATCCGGCCCAATGCACTGACCAATTATGTTACAGAGACCTACGAGAACACGTTGAAATTCTCTAGTATATTCACCTTTTTCTACGGTGTTGGCCACCGTCGTTTCATCAAAAAGTTATGATAAGTAATAAAACAGAAAAAACACATAAGTACATAGCAGATACTAGAAAGAAAGAAAGAAAGAAGAAAGAAAAACTATTTATTGGCACACACACAAAATAATAATAACATAAATAAAAAAGAATAATATATATACATATAATATACAGTAAAAAAAAAAATGCGCGGCCAACTAGGCCCCATTATCATAAATGTCATGACAAATGTAGACCCTGCCTCAGCGATGTTGCTGTACCGTCCAAAAAACTGCACAACACGCTGTTATCCTGTCAGGGCCTCGGGAGAGTTTTGGTAACATCACTACATGTTCTTTAATTCACAAATGTAAAAATGGCCAAATCGCTTCTTTGCTAAACTTTTCTGAACTGTATTAGGTATATGAACAAGAAAAAAAAAGAGATAAAGTGTTCTGTGGCACATGTCAATGTCAACTTATGTAAGATGGTGGTAGTTATATAGCCAGTAGGCCTAGCATGAGCGGCTTTTATTGACTCGATATCTCGATAACGTGCCGCTGTCTGGCTCACATCTTAGCGGAGTAAGCAAGACAGCATGATGTGCTATATCATATCGCGTGATATAGCGGTGTTCATGCTAGGGGGGCTGACAGACTTACAACAAGACCAAGCAAACTGAATACAATATGTATATATAGTCGAACCCATGACCCCTGGGTCTGAAACCTGTGGTGTTACCACTAGGATACAGAAGTGGTTAAAATTACATTAGATTTACAGTTTAATTCCTCCTCCTCTGTCGTTTTCTCGTAGTAGAGGATCATGACTATTGAGGAAGGACGTCTGTACAAGGTGTTTTAACCTGTTCCGATTTTCGGCTTGATGCAACTCGACGTTTAGTGGCATCTCCAGGTTTTCTACGAACCTGCCCCCTAATTGTCTAATTTCAAAATTATCACAAACCCTTATAAAGGTATTGTGATTGTGATAGTGATTTATGGAATTATGTAACTTATAGTCGCAATCCCTTTTAGAACGAATGATGTTTAAAATGACACTTCTCCGTTTGAAAGATATTTTCATCCGTCACTTTGCTTTGACACTTCAATTCTGTTAATTCAATACCATTCAAAACGCGCCCGGATCACAATCCCTTTAAAATGTCAAATAGTGGCGGCCTGAAGTATGTAAATATCTATCAAATGACGAATTGAAAAGGATTGCGATAGATTTCAAAATTTGAAAATTAGCCCCTTGATCTGACTAACACTTTGGGCTTCTGACTCTCGGTCTTTTTCTTTCTATCTTTCCTGTTACATTTAGATGTGGTAGATTCTTGTGGTGCCGTGTGGTGATGGCCTAAGAATACAAATGTCACCACTCCCTGACATGCCTTGGATGTCGTAAGAGTCGAATAAGAGGCTCGACGCATTGAACACCTGTGCGAGAGAAGGAAAACTTGGAACAAACCCTCTACCAACCCGTCTGGCCTTTGTGATTGTGATTTCGCCCGCCTTCACACGAGACCCATCTGAGCAAGTTGGACACTATTTGTTTTTCTAGTATTTTTACATGGCAAGTTGAATAGAATAGCCTGTACGTTTACTCAAGAGTTGGGTTAGCATATGCAAAAAAATGTGAAAGTACCAGAATAAACGACAAAGAAACTTTTAGCTATATTTACGAGGACTGATTGATAGATAGATAGATAGATAGATAAAATATTTATTCAGACACCACTACAACACACAACCAAAATACATTTTTGAGTCATTACTTAGAAACAAAAGAGAAAACAAACAAAACTAAGTAAGTAAGTATCCGAAACGACTGTAGATATAAGATATTATATTTTATATTGGAATTACTGTACATATTTACCACTTGTTGAATTACGGAAAAAGTTTATGATATAGTAAAAGCAGACTATACAAAGAATCCTTAATATACAAAATATGCACCGGGTTTTGTTATTTCGAATCTATCTAGGAATATTTCGTTTGGTTTTCTTGTTTTCAGTTTGTTTTGTATTGTATTTTTAACTACATAATACAACAACTACATACAATAACTCTAACTACATAAGTATTATAGTTATCAGTAACAAATGTTTCGTAATTGATCCCATGGCTTTCACAGATATTAAGTATATCATAAAGATGCTCGTACCTAACCCAGGAAAAGATCATTTAATAAAGCTAATGTACGTTGTTTTTTTTTTGCTGTACTTAGAATTTGCTCTGAAAGTTAAGGCGATACTCGAAAAAAATATGCTGAAGCGAGATAGCAATGAGAAAACGACGCGCACGGGAGCGAGACCGATTTTGCAGATTAGGCAAAAAACACAAAATCACTTCGCATTAAAAACTACAGCGATTTAAAAAAAATGCTTCTATACGATCCTAAATATTATTGGTGTCCACTTATTAAACCAATTTCCAATAGTGTAAGTAACCCTATTTAAGAACAATCTTGAATTTTCGTATTTTTAGAGGTCTTTTCAAAAAGAAAGAGTGTCGAGGCAAAATCATAAAATCGTGTTTTTGAAACTATACGAATCTAGATAAAGGTATGAAGAAATATATATGTTATTACTAGATTTGTAACAACTGTAACTGTGCTATAGTTTTATATCAAAAATCCATACTTTTTCCGAGTAGCGCCTTAATGTAAGACCTTTCAGCCCAACATCAATACCACATATTTTTGAACATAATAATATATTGACATCAATCAACCTACTGCCCCTTTTCAATATAATAGTGAACCTGCTCCTTTCTTATCCAACCAAATGGAACTTTGCGGTGAAGCAAAATTGTATACATGTAACGAAAAGCTTCGAATCCACCTATGGTAAAATTTATTTCCGCGTTCATGAAAGACCCTCTCGAATAAACTCTTCAATAAATATTTAGTTTGTACAGCTTGGCCCATATTTTATTCGGTAGTCGGGCTCTCTATTGGGAATATATATTGCATTGTGTTTAATTCGAAAAACCTTCGGAAAGGTATTTTTTGTTATGGAGATTCATTGCCGCTTCGTCTCTTGTCGGAATATTTCATGGGGGATCTTCTGTTGCCAATGTTTCCTATTGTTGATAGAGTTGTTAATTTTTCTTCTGCGATTTGATTTATTCAGCCATTGTATTGATGGTAATGCCCCTTTTTTATTTTTGTGTGAGTAAATAGAAAAATATTGGAAAAAATCAACTCGGTCACAAGTGAATTCTCAGATGGGAGTCACATGGGATTACACTAGTGGCCGAGTTGATATTTTTACAATATTTATAAATTTATCATAAGCATAAAAATAGCATTGACAAAAAAGCGAAAATTCAATCAATTATTCATAAGCACTTTTAATTTTGTAAAAAAAAATACATAGAACTCCTATAATAAATAATATACGACACGCTTTTGTTCAATTACTATCACATCAACCCAAACTTTAAAATGGTTCGACATGACTCTGTTCATATGAAGTAGCGAGTAAAACAAATGATATCATAAATACTATAACGAAACGCAACGAATTTTACGCCCATACTCTACCTTACAATTTGTACGTACTTTGTGGTATTCCACAAAGAAAAAAAATACAGAAAAAAACACAGCTTAGAACAATTTCTTATTTATTTAATTCGTTAAGCCTGTAGTCTAAACATCTCTCATTATTTATTGCTGCTTTCAAAACATCGAAATCAATAATGTAATTTAGTAAATTCAATATTTTACTGTTTCTTTTAAACCTCATAACATCGTGATCGTTGTGGAAAATACGTTCATTAGCATATTTCATTTGTACAAATGTTTCAGTTATCATTATATTTTACAACGACAATAATTTATGTAACCAAGTTTGTGAGCAATCTTCATAAAAGTTTAGTTGCTATAAAGAATCTCGATTCTTAAAGGAAATATCCATTATTTTCTGGGAGAGATGTCGGTTATTTTTCTTCAATAGGTCTTTTTATTTTTCGTTTCGGTTCGTGAATGTAATTCGATTTCGTTGTTTTTGTAAGAAATTATAAAACGCATTAATCTGATTTCTTTAACTTTTTTATCATATTATGCTTTTAATAGGAGCTACATACTACGTCAATAGATTTGTAAAAACTATTCTTGACATTTGGATACATTCAAAATTATAAGTACATTCTATTAAATTCAATTCAATTCAATATCATTTATTCAGTCTAGGCTGTTACAAGCACTTATGAACGTTGAAGAAGCTATGCCATCGGTTCAGCGGGAAACCTTGTAACGAGAAGAACCGGCAAGAAACTCGTCAAGGTCTATTTTTTTCTCCCTGTTTTATTTCATACAGAGTCGTTAAATTTAAAAGTGACTACAAACACATGGGTAAGATCAATTTTCATCACAAAAAAAACTAAAATAAAAGTACATTCTATGGTATTACTAAGCGACGACAACACCTTTGTACTTTGAAAACTGCAGCTATAAGGAGTGACAAGAAATTTGTACACTCACACCAATTAACCTAGCCCCAAAGTAAGCACTGCAAAGCTAGTGTTTTGGGATAGACACTAAGATAACGGATAAATAAATACATATAATTGTATATTATATCATTATTGCACGTGACTGTACAAATGCTCGTATTCATCATACAAACATTTGCATCTGGGATTCGAACCTGAGAGCTCATAGTAGGCGACATGGAAATATTTAGCTAATACATTTAATTAAGTTTATTCGCATATATCGGCGTAAACGAGTAAGGTGAGAAAAACTCACACAGACCACTCTGAACGGACTTATTTCTTCGACACTTTACTGTTTAGTGAAAATTTCTTATTCCTGTAGGAGGATACCCAGACGATATCGCGGTCAGTCGCTAGTGTATTATAAATTGTTTGCGATAAGACTCTCAAACAAAGCTTTTAAAAAAACTTCGCAGTGTATACCTACTTATTTGTTTTGTTCTCATTTTCACTCAACTGTAAATTATTAAGATGTTCATCAACAATATCTGAAAAATGGAAGTAAATGGTGTAAATCTGAATACATTGCCAGCTTAATATTTGGTATAAAATAAACCAGCGGAGTGTAAGCGAAATTCTTGCTTAATCCCCTTGGTTTAGTGTTTACATTCCAATGGAGATGTTAGTTGATGTTATTAGCGTGTTCCAAGAAATCTTTCAATTCTACCCCCGTAGCTCCCATAACTCAAACATTCGAACCACTGTGCATTTTACTTGGAGAAAACTTGATATTTTCTTTATTCTTGCTATTATATAACGGCATTACAATTCTGTGCTCATAGTATAACTAAATGTGAAAGTACCTTTGTCTGTCTGTTACCTTTTCACTCATAACCCCAAACCGATTTTCATGTTTGGTATGGAGATAACTTGAACCGTGGATGGACATAGAATACTTTTTATTCAAATAGATGGCACCACCACACGATAACCTAAATCCAAACGATAACATAATTCTAGTTTTTTATAAATCTTTTTTCATTGAAGCGTAAGTTTCAGAAAAAATTAAAGTCTCGACGCTTTGAATTTTTATCTCCTGTTCCTGTGTCTAAGTAAGGATCTTGGGAAAGAAAAACGCTTTCGAGAAACGTTGCTTCTTTTCAGTGAAATTAAACGCTTGAACATTGCTGACATCGCTGTTGTTGGCATGCCATATTGCCTTTACTGAGAATCTTCTGTAATTTTTCTTAAAGATTAGTTCTTATTTTTATAAAGATTGTACTGCTCGGGATTGTTTCACATCCAGTCAAAGTAAATCAATAACTAAGTGTATGGTTAATTCTCATAATATCTTTGTCGTTATCGACAAAAATTTAAATGTCCTTATGTGAATAAGTTGGGCCATCCACCACGCCTTTGCTGTCAACTAGTCGTAATCCAAGCTAGACAAATATAGCTAATTTTCCATCCGAAGCACGGAGGACCCTGACATATTAGAATCCTGTAACTACGATGATTTTTAAAACTGTTTTTTTTCCAGGCTGACTGGTCGGAGCAGTTCGTGCTAAACGTCCACGGGGGATCGGTGCTGCCCTGCAGTGACGGTCTCCGGGTGCTATTCCAATACCCTGAGTGTGTCCTCGAAGGCGCTGACCGGGTCAGGGTGTTCGGAAGGGATGGGGAGAGGCTCCGATACGTCGCCGAGCAGAGAGTTAGAAGGTATTATTATTTGTTGGATATAGGAGCTATGCAGCTCCATTTCGGAACTGTAGTCACTGCGATCTGTTTCAGCATAGCGGCCTCCAGGAAGTTTAAAATCTTCCTAGCTCTGAGAGGTTTTAGTTCCTCTGGTCGAATTATATGCCGGCCCAGGTAGATACTGCGTTTGCTGGACACTGTGTGCTAGAGAGGGTCTATTGCATTAGGGTGTTCGAGAGGAACGCAGAGAGGCTCTGATACGTCACCAAATAGGTGGTTAAGGCTTGGTTTTAGAGTCCCGCTGATGCGTGATGACCGTTAACGTTGACAGCCGGTACGTTCGGTAGTCAGCGAGTTCATTCATACATTTCAGCTGTCAACGCCGATTTTAGACTTAGGGTAACCGCAGCGTGTGTCTAAAACTAGCCTAAAAGTTAAGTTAATAGACTGGACAGGTTAGTTAATAATATAAGGTATCTTAAGTGTTGAACCAAAATATTTTAATATTGCAAATTAGAAATACAAGCAGGATATGCAGTTAAATAAGTGCACAATTGCACATGTCATTAATTAATTAAGACAAGTTTTCCAATTATGCAATAACTCATTAATCACTTATCATGGAATATCAATCACCTAATTGGGTGTTAATTAGAGGATAATATGATGATTATATGCGGCAGCCAATACTGTAATTATCATAATTGGGAGTTAATACTCAGCTGACACAATTTAACTGTTGAGTGGCTATGCATTGGTTGGACATTAGCAATTATAACCAACTATAATGTTTGGATAACTATCATCATCAAAAATTTTAATGTCGCTATTGCTGTGGCACAGACCCTGAGAGCTGTTTAGGTACGACAACTTAGTTCAGTTTCGTCGCTTTTGTGGCTGCCTTAAAGTATGAAAATGTGACAGTAATGACAGCGGCGAAACTGGTTGCTAGCTAGCTAGTAGGTGATTTTTTTGTTAGATAATCAGCCTGCGAGCCCGGTTCAGGAGGTCTACTCTCTAATCACGAAATCCGTAGTTTCGGCCTAAGCTACGGTTGTTTCCTACTCCGTATCACCGACGGACAGCTTATTAGTTCGGAGATCCGAACTAAGAATGAATGAGAATACGTGTTGAAATTGTCCCTACTCGCAATGTGTTTGTGACGTTTGTTCAAAACTAGTACATCCGAAATCAATAGAGAGTAGGCTCCATTCGTAGTTTCCGGAAACTTATGGACGGAGGCCCGTATCTTAGTTGACGGGCTTACGGAGTAGGCCTCCAGTTACCGTTACAGTCGGTGACTAGTCGACCGGGAAGTTCCTCGTTTGTACGTTCAGTAAACGGGAAAAGTAATTCAATCTGAACGTAGCCTGTTTTTTTTGTTGATTTAAACTGTTGTTTTGTTGTTGCCACTAGAGGGCAGCACACGGCATCGTTCGACTGCCGGCTGTTCAGCGAGCGATACGCGGAGTACTGCTTCGTGTACGTGTCACAAGCAGTCACTGGCGCAGTGGCAGATGTCAGGATGGACTGCCTGCCGACCTCGCCCTTATCAGGTACTAATTTGGTATCATCATTCGTCATCTTTTTGCTATGGGAAGCATACTGTCAAATAGTTCGGTTCTAGAGGGCAAAGTGTTTGTTACAAAGCATCTGTCAATCCCCATACAATTTCCTTTTTATTTGATAATTTAGTGTTAATAAATAATGGGTCAATATGTGGCTTTTGGATGTGATTCTTCAAATCAAAAGGCTCACAAATATTCACATAAAATTCCTAAAAAAAAAAAAAAATTTTGTTGAGTACACTATGTCCTATGGCATACAATTGGAAATATAAACGTAGCCAAGTTATTAATTTTGCGATCGAAGATCAATTTTTACTAATGTTAACGAAATTAAGGCGTAATAAATGCGATTTTGAACTCTCAAAATTCTTTGGAATCAGTAAGACTTTAGTGTCTAACATATTTGTGACTTGGCTGAAATTTACTTATGATACTTATGTGGTCACTTATTGACGTTTGAACTGAAAGGGATTTGGTAGATTTTTATGTACCTTCACAGTTGAAAAGAAATTACTCAAACACAAGGATTTTTATTGATGGAACAGAGAACCCAATTACAAAACCAAAAATCCAACATCGCAGCAAGCTACTTTTAGTTCATACAAAAACAAAAATACTATGAAGTTTTTGAAATGAAAACTTCATAGTATTGTAGTAGCGTTGTGCACATAAGAGTTTAATTTTTTGGGATGGGTAAAAAATGTTAAAGTCGCGTCAGGACACGTGACCCGTCAGGATCGAAAATTCGTAAGAGCATTTACCGTTG
The DNA here is from genome assembly GCA_910589605.1 of Chrysoteuchia culmella. Taxonomy (NCBI): domain Eukaryota; kingdom Metazoa; phylum Arthropoda; class Insecta; order Lepidoptera; family Crambidae; genus Chrysoteuchia; species Chrysoteuchia culmella. The sequence goes on from OU342653.1 coordinate 20,732,077, forward strand.
ACCTATTTCAAATTACATAAAGTCTCACACTTGAAAGATCTAGGATATAAGATAAAATTGTGGGCAAGATATATAAAGGACTAGAGGCCGGGCGCGGTTTCCCCCGCGTGGTTCCCGTTCCCGTGGGAATTTTGGGATCAAAGCTATTCTATCTCTTAAGTTGGACCTGACTGCTCACGGTGTGCCAATTTAATTTAAAATCGGTTAAGTAGTTTAGGAGTCCATCGCGGACAAACATCGTGACAGGAGATTTATATATATTAAGAAGATTTTGATCGTTATTTTCGTTCAAGCGGTTTTCATTTCTGCCGGCACTCCCAGAGTGCAACCCGTTGTTTTTTTAGTAGGTGCTACACCTGGGTGTATGATCAGCTACTGTTCCGAAGGCTATGGAGGCTAAACTTCAGACAGGCAAACGATTGAACGAATTCAATTATTGAAGAAATGTGATCCTGGAGATAGAATCATGGCTGATAGAGGCTTCAATGTTCAAGACATATTTTCTAGCATCCTTGCTAGAAAATATATCTTGAACATTGAAGCTTATTGGCATAAATATTTCTACCTTTTTAAAAGGATAGACCCAACTAAGTGGAGTGACAGTAAATCTTGATAGACTGTTAGCTGGCCTTGTAATCTCGTCATGCTCTAAAATAATATGTAATGTTCTCCATACATTAAATTAAATCAAATTATATATAAAAAAATCTAGCTACTACAGTTCAATATTTAAATATCAATTACTAAGTACAACACGAATACAAGAAACAACACGAATCTTATCTTTCAGCATATCAATATTGATGTGTCGGATGTCAGAAATTTACATGTCAAAATTTAAAATGTCAATATTTAAGATGTCAATAATGTACTTATAGAAAAAAAAGAAAAAGAACCATAGGCAGTCATAAATCATTCGTAATTTTCTTAATGTGCCCATCACGGCAAGACTTTATGAATTCCTCAGTGTCATAAAAGGATTTAAAAAAAATATGCGTTTGAAACTTACAAATGGAAGGTTTTGAATGCGATTCGGAAGTAAATTGTTTAATTAATGCACATGCTATATAAGACTTTCACTATATAAAAATCTGACTTAAATCCGCACTATGTACCTACTTATGGCATCTAGATTATTTTTTGTATGCATCATGCTCTGTAATTTTAGGGATGGTATTGTAAATAAATGGGAATTAAGATTGAAATATTGTATTTTATTTATAATTTTTATTAATGTATGTATTTGTTGTAGAGCGCTTCCTTTAAATAATTTTCATAGAAAGAAACAACTTTAGATAACATATCAGTAATAAATTCTTCATCTCTAGAAATTAAAATAACTTTTAAATCTTTAAATGTGTTAACTATTTATTAAATTACAGGTTTTTTTCGAGTGACAAACTTTGAATTTGGTACCATTAAATAAAAGTTTATTTTTTAATAATTCCTCATTTTCTTTAAACAAGTATGGAACAGTGATTTCGTATTTTTTGAAGTGAAAACTTCTTTAGCGGCGTTGAGCACTTTTTCTGTAATGGGTATAAAATCTTAAACTCGCGTCAGGACACGTGACCTGATCGAAAAAGCGTAGGACGGATGGAGAATGTTGAGGTGACAGGTTGACTATGGTCTCGGTTGCTTAGCGACAGACTGTTGATAATGTCTTTTACTTGTCTCTTGTTTTATTGTCAATATATATTTTTCGATTCTCTATAATAACTAATGTTTTCTTATATCTTATTACCTAACTTAACGTTCACTTTAATATGGTTTGTCATGTTTGTGTACGATAGCGCAATAAATGAATATTGTATTCTACCACATAAATGATAGTACTTTTATACTGATAAAGCAATTGGTGCAAAATTATTCCCTAACCATTCCAAAATATCAAACATGCTCAACGTTAATAATCAAGTTTTCACTTCTGCCGGCACTCCCGGAGTGCAACCCGTCTTTTTTTTTTGTTTCGGCTTGCATATGGACATTTTATTTCAATCAAAGTTTCTGTTCCAAGTAAACCATCTGGTGATGCTCCTAAAAATGGATATCTCTCGGAGATGAACAGTCCACAATTTAGTACTTCCACTTCGTATTTCTCTATATACATTTTTAATGCGATTGGCTCATTAATGATACCATGTGTGGTTGCCCGTGATTTAAATGAGTGAGACATCAATAATTGATCTGCTAAAGACTTCTGATTTTGTGGTTTTGAATGACACACTGTATTAAACCGGCTTGCAGTAATGCAGTCGTTGCGCTTTTTATGCCATATTTTTATATACTTTTTGCCTAACCTCTGGTGTCAATTTCCAAATATTTTTTTTCTTTTTTAGTAACATCAACTAAAAGCAATTCCTGCAGCAACGTATTCTTTCTGTCATGTTTAGTATATTTGTGGTCTTGTGCTATCCCAACGGAACATCCGGAGGGGCATAGTACTGGTGGTTGCAGCAATACAAATATATCGAGTTTTTGTATTATATAAACTTTTACATTCATTGTTTATATCATATGGTTGAAATAAAATATTTGATAACTGCCTTCGCGATGGTAATCTTTCAGCTTTTAAAGGCCCGGCTGTTTAAACTTTCTGGAGTTTGTGAAAAGTTTTATGAACTTTTGACATGTAACAAACATACAGCACCATCTGCCTTAAAAGTTTCGCGTTTTCTTCCCCATTGACGGGGCACTAGCTTTCTGGAGAACGGAACGGTTCATAACGGCTCAATGACTGCAAATACAGAATACGCTAAACTTGACTTCCGAAGCACGGAAGAGCTCGATGTATGTCTATAATTCCGAATAATGTGATAGTGAACCACAGACAAAGGAAACCATAAGTTTAATCGCTGTAACGATTTAAATCTAGAACGCAGTGGTAGGTTCCATTTGCCTCTTAATCAGAGGTTCGATTCCCGTGTTGTCATAATACATGCTAGCTGAAGACAGGGGACAATGGCATGAGCTAGGAGTGGCCTATGTCTATCAGTGACGACCTGTTTGGCGCAGGGGTACTAACCCCACCTTCTGCGCCAGAGGTCCCGGGTTCGATCCCCGGACAAGACAAATATTTGTGTGCATGAACATGTCTATTTGTCTTGGTCTGGATGTTTAATATGTATATTATGCATGTATTTACAAAAAAAAAGTATATAAGTATGTTTATCCGCTATCTAGTATCCATAACACAAGTTCTTCATGTTACTTAACGTGGGCTAGATAATTGGTGTGATTGTATGGAAATATTTATTTATTTATTGATATTTATTAGTGATACCGCTACGGGTGATGATGATGTTTGTAAAAAGTTTTTATTTATCAACAGAGGGAGGTGCAGGAGGGTGGGGCGCGTGGTCCGCGTGGTCGCCATGCCCTGCGCCCGCGCATTGTTCAACGCGCACGCGCAGTCGCCATCGCTTCTGTGACTCACCGCCACCCGCGTACGGAGCTAAGTACTGTGAGGTAAGGATACGACTTAAATAAATAAATAAAAAATAAAATAAAATAAAAATAATCTTTATTCATCTCATACTAATAAACACCATTTCAAGGCTTAACATAACTGTAGACATTGTTTAGTTTGAGATCTGGAGCCCGAAAAAAGTTTGAAATAAACTTGTGGTACGGGTCACCAGGTCTCACCCCGAGGAATTTACTCATAAAAAATAACTACTTAGAAAGTATGAAAGAAGTACTTACTAAAATATTTAATTAAGTAAAAGAGTGAAGAGTGTTAGTTAGTCCTCAGGTAATACTGGTTTTATTTTTCGTTTACATCAGAAAATAATATAAGTACCATACAATATGCATGGTTTTATAAAGATGGAAGGAAAGATTAAAAAGAGATCTTAAAGAAATACGGTACTATAAATACAGTACGGTGTAGCACGATTAATGCTACGCGCACGCGCAATTGCTTTTGCTTCTGCGACTCTCCGCCACCCGCGTACCGAGCTAAGTACTGTGAGGTAAGGATACGACTTAAATAATCTATATTAATATTATAAAGCTGAAGAGTTTGTTTGTTTGAACGCGATAATCTCAGGAACTACTAGACCGATTTAGAAAATTCTTAGACCATTAGAAAGCTACATTTCTCCCGAGTGACATAGGCTATATTTTATCCCGATACTCCCACGGGAACGGGCGCCATAGGATCTGCTAGTATTTGATAACTGCCTTCGTACCATACATCTCTTAGGATGTTGATCAGATCAGTTTTATTTGTATAGCAATCTGGATCTCCTCTATTCACTACATGGATGGCCATTATCATATTACAGCTCGGTCAATCCTTGGCCACGGATTATTAAATAGTTACTTCGTAACCTTCGCAGAGAACGAAGGCTCCAAAGTTACCTTGATTTAATAAAAATCGGCTAGTGTCGTTAATTATGTGACCACCACTGTATATAATATAAATATATATTTAATATATCCATACATATATAACAATATAAGTACATAATTATAGTAATATTTACTTGAAAAAATTAAGGTTGTTGCAAACTAGGACTTGATCAGAAGATTTAAATGCAGTTTTGTCTTGAAAATGGCAAGTGACTTCAAATGACGATGCCTATGGAACTACCTTATGGGAGGTAACTCCATAGGCTGAGATTAGATAAACTTAGATTAGATAGATAGATAAACTTTGGTAGCTTTGGTATAAACAAAACAAATTTTACGAGTTAGCGCTCCCTCCTCCCTTCCGCGCCCCGGTTTTCATACCGGGTCCAGTAAGAATGGCCGGACCCGGTGTCTCTAAAAGGGCACCGGGAGGGCCGGTTTGCAATCTCTAATTGCTAACTTATTAATTTATTTAAGATTTTACTCAGTTTTTATGTATGGAACAAAATACCCATGTATTAGAAATGTAGATGACAGAATGATTAATATCATTAACTCTTGTAGTTAAAAACTTCTATCTGGCAGATCTCGCAAGATAAGCTTATCGATAACATACGAAGTACACAGTACAATTACATATTTGTGTTATAAATTTATCAAAATTCATGGAATGAAAGCTCAACTTTGACCAACTCGTCGAACAACTTAAATTAACTTTGCTTACGCATGGGTACTTACACAAACACAGTTATTCGAGCGTGTCGTGAACCCTTTAAGAAAGGAATTTGGGTACCGAAGTAATATTGGGTGACAAGGGTAATGCGTTAAATAAAACTAACTTTGAGTCAATAAAGTATTGAATGTGCGATGTTGTTAAGCGTCACTTAAATTGTCAAATGAACTTATGCAGGATCGAAGAGCGTCGAAAATTACTTGACCTCACATAAAATTCTTAATCACAAAATCGATTGCCCCCAACTACTTACGAATTTTTAACTACCAGCGCCAGCTAGATACCCGCGAAATAGAATAACTCCTCTTTGCCCACCCACAAACGAAATTTGGTTCTAATTCGCCCATCCCTAGACTATGGAAAATCGGTAAATGAATACAGCGACCTGTTCGATATTAACTCAGAATTGATCAGTATTGATGAGTTCTACAAATGGTTTTGAGGTTTTGGATAAACATAAAATAACGTTGTATATATTAGCTAGTAGTTACGTATTAACATACCAGATTTTACAGGATATGCATAGTTTGTACTCAATTCTGGTATTTTCGCTGATGATTAATTTTTTTACTGAGCTTGTTGTAATTTAACTTGATTTTAGTGATTAATACTTTTATTTCACTTGAATATTTTTTATATGTTTTTTTTTCTCATTTTATGCTAAATAAATTGTTATATACACAATAAAACACTATAAATTCTATGTAGTTCTAATCTCCTAACCTTAATGCATATGGTACCAAATTTCATTACGATACGACACAAATCATGAAATTACAGATTTTTTATCCGATACCGACCGATCTTTCCATAGTGCGGCGGCGAGCGGACGCTCGTGGCAAACGGTCGGCTCCGTCCGGCTATTGTCTCTTAAGCAAAGTGACGTTTGCCTAGGGATGTTCGATATTCATCGATAGATAAACATCGTTGTTCAACGGAAAAACGTTTGATATTATGTCCTCGAAAACATCGACACATTGATAGTATACGAGAATAATATCTGAACATAGTTATAGCTTATAGTCTGTCCACTGAAACGAGCCGGTATAGCGCTCCCTCTGTCTCTTTATTGCGCACAGATAACAAGTAGTACCTACGTAAACTAACTGTACTTTATCAATCAATGAGGGTTTCTTACTTCACCCCGACACGGCAGCATTTATAATTAATAAATACCCGCCGCGGTAGCTCGACAAATTGTAGAACAATTTTGTTCAAATATATCTATAATAATGTTATCTTCTTTTTCTAATGCAACTGCCAGTAATGCCACCTCACGGCCCATTCTATCATTTTTGTTTTGGTCATCATATAGATATAATTAAATTACGCAACGTCGATGCGATCGATAGCTCAGAAACAGACCGACTGCAACGTGGAAGCACTAGCGTGCGGACGGATGCGCGAGCATGCGCGCGTATGTCAGCTGCCCGCGCGTGCTCGAGCATCCGCTTCTCTGCCCCCTGACTCCGTCTGTTTGGTGTAAATCATACTTGAAAATTTTCATTTAAATAATGTAAAAAGTCAATGCAAAGTGAGTGTCGATAAGAAGTCAAATAAAACTGCAGAGAGATGAGTTGATTTACCGATCTCTAATTGAACACTAAAATATATTACAAAATCATGCACCACGGCAAACAGACCGTACTTGATAATTATATTTCCGCATTTAATATAACTATAACTATAATACACATATAACTTTAAAATTGTTATTATATATTTACTTTTGATACAGCTTAAATACTAATGTTAGGTATAACTATAATAATCTTTACGCCATGCATGTGCCGCAAAATTGTCACTGGCACACGTTGGCGCTACGGAAGACCAGAGCTGTAGCCTTGTGTCAGGTCATAGCATACCTGAGTAGCGACCAATTTGGTTATTTTCTAGTGTAATGTAATTATGTAATGTTCCTACTGTAATTCAACGGAAAATAACCATTAAACAATTTTTCTTTCTTTCTTTTCATTTCCAAAATGTGGGTCGCGATCAAGATGAAATCAGCAAACGTGTCATAAAGAAAATTAATAATGCATTTTAATTGTAACAATTTACTTTGTACAGATGTATTTATTTACTTATGTCTGCTACAAATTGTTGTTTTATGAAAAAAAATATACTCTTGGTGTTTATTTTATAGCACATAAAAGTTGTATATTGAATATTGTTCATAGGACTCTTTTAATTAATTTCATTAGAAGTGATAAGAAACTAGCGGTCGTTAGCGGTTTCACCCGCGTGGTTCCCGTCCCCGTGGAAATATCGGGATAAAAAGTATCCTTTGTTCATAAACAGGCTATCTACTATTTGTGTGCCAAATTTCATCCTTATCCGTTCAGTAGTTTTTGAGTTAATTTGTTACTAACAAATAAACAAACATTCAAATCTTTCCTCTTTATCATATTAGAATGTCGTGTCGTGATTGTTATTATAAGAATTTATTTTGCATTTCTGCCTTCAAGTTCTTCGCCTGAACTGGAAAATTATAAAATCGGATGAAACAATTCCAATATGGAGAGTATTTATAGCTTGCAGATCGAATCCTTTGTCTGGGTCTAGGCTACTAGCAATTGAAGATCCTTTTACATTTCCTGCAGGGAAGTAGTTCTAAGAAAACCATCACAATAAATAACGATCAGGTACAATACGTAGAACTAAATCAATGTTGGAACGATTGAATTTAATGTAAACGAGTTCGAGGTAAAACGAAATGCGAGAAACGGAACATTAAATAAACCACTACAAAGAAATGTATTTTTTTTTGTATTCAAACTCATTAACTACTTTATGATTAGATAAAAAACTTTTTGATAAACCTTTGCGTGTTATGTTAGTAATGGTTTCTAAGCGACCGTAACAAGTTGCTATAGCAACTGTCATATTTGATCAATGTCACTTTCGACGTCTGTATTACAACGCTTACCTGAGTTTTATATCTGTTTTAGTTAATTAGTCTAGTAAATTATCGTTTTTTATAAATCATGGCGCCGAAGAAAGATAAAAAGAAAGAAGATGATGCAGCTAAACAAGCCGGGGGTACATTTACTGAAGTTGAAAGAACTTTTATGGAACTTCAGATAGCCGAATGTAACCGCAAGATAGCAAGGTTACGAACAGCTGTTGATGAATATGAACAGCGGAATGAGGAATTGCAAAAGGCTTACGATAAACTTGATGAAGACAGAGCTGACATAATTGCATATTTGAAGAAAACCTTGAACGTTAAAAATGAAGAAAATACTGAACTGAAAGAAAAAGTTAAAGGTCTTGAAGAGACTAGAGAAATAGAAACCGCTCAGTTCAAGGAAACTGTGGCAGAGCTAGAAAGGAATTTCACAATAATGAAGGATCAGCTTACATCTGAAAACAAATTGCTAGCGGGAAAGTTGAACACTTTAGAAGAGTTTAGAGCCATAAGGGATGATTTGATGAGAAAATTTGAAAAACAAGAACAAGACTTCAAAGACCAGGAAATGAAATACAAAAGGATAATTTATGATGCTGAAAAGAAGTTTGTGATTGGTAAAGATAAATTAAAAAAGGAAATGGAAGCAAGACTGTTACAGTTAGCACAAGATTTTCAAGATGCTACTGAATTAAGGATAGCAGCGTCAACTCATAGAGTGATCAGAGAAAATATTGCAATTAATAATGAACTAGATAATATTCTTTCATCTCAAGCAAAACTAGCTGAGCAAAATGAAAGATTTAGAGAAAGCGAAAGGGCTGCCCGAGTAGCAATGGAATTAGCTGAAGAAGAAAGGGATAAAGCGATTAATAAGAATGTTGTTCAGCTCAAAGTTATAGAGCAACTGACAACAGCATTCCAAGATATAAAAAAGGAAAAAGCTTTGTTTGCTAAGCGGAACTATGATTTTGAAGCGCAAGAGGCAAAAATTCAAAGGTTGACAAAAGAAAATGACAAACTTTCACTGCAAGTTCGTATCTTAGAACAAAACCTACATGCAAAATTGTGTGAACAAAACAAGGGAGTGATTGAATCAGGCAGAATAGTTAGCGAATGTGCAAAACTAAAGAAGATTTTAAAGCAAGCTGCTATTGCTGTACAAGCGGCATTAAAGTTAGACCAATGGGCTACAACAGACCCGTCACGCGAAATAATGGATAGACAAATGCTTTTGTCACGTTTGCTCGATATTATGAACCAGTACAAAGAAATACAACGTACAGAATCTGCTGCTACGCTTGCCTCTCTTAGTAAAGTGTACGAAGAAGGTGATCTTGGATTTGTTCCGAAGCCAGTAATTGTTGCCAAGAAAAAATCTCTTGTTGCTCCTCGTTTATCTCATATCTCTAAGGATTCGATCAAAGCTGAGAAGGAGAGTTCACCTTCTATTTCAGTGAGTTCATCGACACTTGGTAGTATTAAAACAATACCAAGTCTAAAACTTCTACCAGAATCGTTGGAACCAGAATTAGTACCAAAGGACAGTTTGCCTTCATTCCAAGTTTCATCTAGATCTAGCAAATCTGCCAGTTCCGCTGAGGAAGAGGAAACGGAAATGGATGACATTGAAAAACGTCTCGAGCAAAGTAAACTTGAAATACAAAAATCAATAATGAAAGATTTGCTATACTCGCAAACGGCAATGAGGCGGTCTCAAGCAGCGATGAGTCAGGAACTCTCGACAGTAAAAGCAGTTACCATTGCTGAAGGTGATGAGGCTGCTGAAGGTGCAGAAGGAGGAGCAAAAATGGAAGACGATGGAGAGAAAACTGAAGAAGAAGGAGAGAAAATTGAAGAAGGAGGAGAGAAAACGGAAGAAGTAAAGACTGGAAGAAGTAAAGATGAAGCAGCAGATGCTGGTGATGACCAGAAACTTGACGAAACTATCGCTCAAGATCAACAAGATGACAAGAAGGAAGAAACAGCAGAATAAGTTAAATAGGAACCGAAAAAATGATGATATTTGGATTTTTGTTATGTATATTTACGTTTCTATTATTATCATGACTTAATTTATTTAATTAACTATTCCTTAATAAAAACGTGATTTTTTGTTTTTGTTTTTTGTTTGCTGATTAAGCCTCTTAGTAACAGTATATCACTGGATAATTTATTTCGAAATACAACAATTTGCTTTGTTACCTACTTTTAATATTTTTTTAATTTATGCTTTAACCACACCCTTTCATCAGAGCTTCATCAGAGCTACATCCCATTTTGTTCGTTTATTTCCCAGCGCGTTTATCACACTTTTTATTTTGAATCCAATATGTAACATGATAAAGTTCAAGGTTGGAAGGATTTTATAGTTTTGTAGAGCCTTGTATATTTTATATGTAAAATAATTTCAAAGTGTCACATGCAGAGATGTATAGGTTTTAGGCAGTTTTATAAAGATCTAAGAATGAATCTCCGAAGCATTTTTACTTCTAGAACTTTCCAATATTTGTATAGGGTGAAGCCGTGGAGTTAGAAGCATGCGAGTGCACCGCGCCCCCATGGGCCGGCGACTCGTCAGTGGTGGTAGCGGAGGTGGGCGCGCGGTGCCGCTGCGGTTGCGTGCTGCACCTGGCACCCACAGCACGCCTCCTGGCTGGCTCGGCGAGGGCTTGCCCTGCGAGGTCATTCTGGCTTTTACAGGTATTTATTATTATAGTAATGGTAGAAACTGTTAAGCAGGTTTAGCGGGGGTGACTACGGCACATTACACAAAAAACTTTACAAAAATATATAAAAATTTAAAGGCTTTTCTACACATTGGTTTGAATGGCGCTTCTCCAGAAATCCTCAAACACTGAAGAACTGGGTGTCTTATCTCGTATCTGCTGGAACAATTAAATTTTTGTACTAAAATAACATCCAAAAGAGGCAAAAATTACATTGGTAGGTTATTTATTTATTTATTTGAACATTCAATGTGCTAAACCGAAACATTCACATAGAGCAATTTCCCGATACTTAAAAAAATCGTCAGCTGAACCGAAACATTCAAATAGAGCAATTTCTTGATACTTTAAAAAATTGTCAGGATGGATGCATCTTGAACATCATTTATAAAATAAACCTCTAGCTCTACATGTAGGCTCAATGCCGAATTTCTACGATTCTACGTTATTGTAGATATCGTCTAATAATTAGAGACAAGTTATGATATAAGTTTAACAACTATAAGTATTAATAATGATCCTAATGAGTTGGTGACTTAGGTAATAACCTGATACGTATCAGGAGCTCTATTTTTGATTCACTCGTCGAGCGTCGATCGCTTAGCTTCTAATGATTTTCCTTCGACATACGATTTTCCGTGTTTTTTAATCGCTCGACCGCATCGAATGACCTCACCTACTCGTGGCAGTCGAACGAAACAAGCGTGCGACGCGTGACCTAAGTTAGGCCGCACACCAGAGATACATTTGTATTACAGTAATTGTTTATACTAATTTAAACTACACATTCATCGACCCCCTACATTTGTATGTAAACCCGCACATCAAGGACACATTTGTAGTAGGTGCAGTTTGTGGCGAGACGTTAGCCGTCCACACGAATTCAAGATCGAACACGTTCGTTTTATGTGGCGCCAACATGAAAGACAACATTGAATTTTATGTGGAGTTTATTGCAGAAGTTGAAAAAAACCCTATTTTATATAATCACACACTCAATGACTATAGTAACAGTCGAATGACATAAATTATTTGGACTAAGATCGGCGAAAAATTCAATGAAAGGGGTAAGTAAATATACCTACATATACCGTGTAATTATTTTACCATTAATTAATCGCCACATCAAAACATCGTCGTCGCCAGATGATGATGTCGACATTCTGTTGCTAGTGCCACGCTACAACTGTGCTTCCGATGTGCGCATACACTATACCTACATTTGTCGCCGCGTAAATTTTGGCGGTATGTTGCGTGTAGCGTGTGGCGCTGGTGTGCGGCCTCACTTATGTCATACGAGCGATTCAAAAATATAGCTCTAGGTCTCCAATTTACATCACCATTATAATGACTGATGACATAAGAGGACGGACCGGAAGAATAGATACCCGTCTAAATTAAATTTCCCTGATATTAGAAAACTAATAATACCATTAAAATTAACGTAGCATGGAGGAGGGATATAATAAAGTCTGAAAGTGCATACATCGTTCATGTTTTCTGCAAAAACTAGTCACTACATTCGGATAGAAAAGTCTATGAACGTAGATAGAGTCCTAGATTGAAAATCAATATCAGTTATTAAGTAGTTGTGAATATGAGAAATAAACTACGAGCCATTTGATTATTTATTTTTATGTATTTTAGAGAAATCAAAAAAACACTATTTCACGCAATGCGAAACCAAAATATGTATAAATAAAAAAAGCGTTTGTAATTGTTTTGCGGACAAACATACATACATACAGGTCAAACTGAGAACCTCCTTTTTTATGAAGTCGGTTAAAATCAGTTACAACAATATCATCTAGGTAAACGACTATTTGCCAAAACGTAATTTATATTTTTTAGGATTATGAAAAAATTTACCGTCCAGATCTTAAAACCTCTTCTGCTAAATGCAACAAATACTATTTTGAAAACCGCATCAAAATTGGTTCAGCCAAACGCGAGATAATCGCTGACAAACATACACTTCCATACATACATACATGTCAAACTGAGAACCTTCTTTTATTAGTCGGTTAAAAACAAAACAAGAAAGCGCGTTTAAAATTGATTATTACGAGTACTAGAAATTGCACACACACAGCACACCTAGTGCTTCTGATACTTAAATAATTACAACTGCGGACTTAAAAAATACAAATTATCATTACATTATATTTCTCCAGAGTAGCTCTAGAACCCAGGGGTATGGTGGCCAAGCAGAATTACTACCAAGTTGTGCCTTCGAGCCAGACAAAGGAAGCTCGTTTCCGCTTTATACCACCGCAAATTTTATTAAGAGCAAAAGCACAAATTAGTAATGTCCTCAACAATGTTATAGTTCGAGGGAGTGATCGACGAACAAATTTACAAGCTTCCGTTGATATTGGCAAGTTTAAATTGTTTGATGGTGATACAAATTCAATAGACCGTTCTAGCAAAGTTGTAAATGAATAATGGCGGATGGTCGTGGAAGCTTGTTTTCAATATTTCGCTTGTGTTCAAAGTAAATTTAAGTGTATAGATGAATAAAACCTGAACAATGTCATTATGAATTAATTTAGTAGAATCGAGTTTAACTTATAAATATTAGCCTTTGTTGTTTTGACAAGCACGTTACTTAGTGATTTTCTCAATATCAAACAGCAAAAGTGCCGTCAACTGTATTGCAATTATAATTAAGAAAATAAAAGGTTCGAAGTTCTACCGCTTTATTTTTCTGATGTTCTTGGCCAATGAAACAAGATTCTAGTTTATGGGATTTCAGTATAAAATATTCTTGTTTGTTTTCTATGCAGTAAGAAAACCACATTGATTTCAACTCCGGAACCTATAATTACATTGAAAACTATTAAACTGATTGTTTTTTTATTTAAAAGTTTTATAAGATAATAATTAGTTGCGATATTATTAAGGTTTTCTAATAAATGAACCTTTGATATCTATAAAGTATTTACTTACATTTCTGTCGAATCCTAAAGGCTATTCACAAAAGAAAAGTTTTAATTGCCACTTTTAAATTATCGACTGAGTTTGGGCGATGCTTGCTTCTTCGAAAATTGTTTTGTTTCGATATCGGCCGAATTTATCATAAAATTTCCAAGTAGGTAATTTTTCGCTAAAGTGGGAATATTAAAATTATCTTTGTTAATATCTTTATCCTTTTTGGTTGGGACACGAAAAATTTTAGGATCCTTACAATTTATAAAAACAAGGCTAAAGTGAATGTAGGTAATTATAGTAATAGAGGTTTCATTTTAGATCTTAAATATTGGGTCAATTCTTAAAAGAAGAAAAATAATGAGAAATTAATTTTCACTACCTAATACTAACTGATATATTTGTTAACTAAATTCATTACATCGGTGGCTTATAGAAAAAAACTTTTACTCTGTTCAAGAATATCTGGAACATAAAGAAAGTCAGTGAAAATCGAATGTCACATGTGTAATTTATTATTTAAATTAAAATTTATATTTGACTGTAATTTAATCCAATTGACATCATTTTAATTTGTAACTAGCATTATCGGACTGACATGAAATATAACTAACTGAGATATAATTCAAATTTGTAAAAGTAGGTATAGAAGTGGTCATTAATTATTATGTTTGATTACGACTACTTAAACTAATATTTGCATGCCAACCTGTATACGGCAGAAAACTATTGGATCATATTAATATTGTAGACTATCGCAATGTACATACATGGTTTTCCAGCAAATAAATTATTTCTTTCTTTCTTAAATGAATGAAGAATTTGATTTATCCTATTTTAGTAGGGATACTGACAAATTGTTGTGACTGGTGGCGCTAGTTCTTCGAAAATATGATAGAACGTAGCACACTGCACCAAATTAAGTCCACGAAGTAGAAGGTTTACCATTGTCGCTTAGCAACATCTCATTGGACAATAAAATGATGATGAGCACAGCAATATCAAAGAAATGTTGTATGCAAGCCAGGTTAGGCACAGTGAGTAGCGCTAAGCCCCCTTATAATTAAAATGAAATAAAAAACTTAAATAGACGTGATCGAATCAGAAATGAGGACATTCTTAGGAGAACTAAAGTAACCGTCATCGCTCGAAGGATTGCTCAGCTGAAGTGGCAGTGGGCGGGACACATAGCGAGAAGAACCGATGGCCGTTGAGGCGGAAAGGTTCTGGAATGGCGACCGCACACCGGACGACGCTCCGTGGGTGGCCTACCCAACAAGGTGGACCGACGATCTGGCGAAGGTTGCCGAAAGCCGCTGGATGCGGGCAGCGCAGGACCGATCGTCGTGGAGATCCTTGGGGGAGGCCTATACCCAGCAGTGGGTGTCATGTGGCTGAGACGACGAAAAAAACTTTGCATTTTATTAACACATTTGGTGTTAGATTGGTTGATGTTGGCTAGTACCAAAATTTAAGCTCTGCTTAGATTCTGCTTAAACAAAACATGGTATTAATGTGGATAAAGACTACACTGCGTTTTCGGAAACTTTGGGAGAACATTTAGTTTGATGTCCGATCGAACAGGGGTACATGTGAACGGAACATATGTTAAATTGCCCGTCAGCTTAGGGGTGCCACTAAAATGAATACTTTGACTTAAATAAATCAATTTTGGGTATTTTCCGTAGGTATTACCCATCTCTAACACAGTTTGGCTATCAGATGTCTAATGTTATTGTGAGAACCAAATACCTACCTCAAATTTTGTATGTTTAGTGCCAGTGCCACCATATTCAATCAAATCTAGGATAACGAGGACAAAAGAGAACTATTGAAGTATTTCCCTAATCTACTATATCGATTTAATATATTATTCATCATAGTTGTTGGGTATTTCAGATGGTTTTCTCGGATTGAGCACATCTAAATTTTTCTCCTATTCGGTTCGCGCGCTCGGCCTGCGATTGTTGAGGTTAAGCAACTTTCGCAATGGTCGGTCACGGGAAGGGTGACCTTGGTGAAGGGTGAAATTTACTATCTCAAGCTCCTCTGTGCTTCGGAAAGCACGCCGCCGTTAGTCCTGGCTGCATTTGCAGTCGTTAAAACCCACCAATTCACATTGGGCCCGTGTTCTAGGTCATGGCCAATTCTTCCCTTATCCATCCATAAGGATGGCCAGAGCCCCAGCACTGGGGTCATAAAAAAAATGCCTGATGACAATTGATACACAGGACATTGTCATGCAATGCAATAAAAAATATTAATGAGCAACAATTGGGCGGTTTCTACGTAGAGTGTTTTAAGATACGAACCCTTCAAACCTTACTCATGCATATAGGTATAAACATTTCGCTTTGAGTTGCGTTTGGAACATTCTCAATTTTAAATTCTTCGTACAGAAACCAACCATTGAGGGGGCAGCCCTGAGCTCGTGTGGTGGGCTAATCCCAAACTGACTGTTTTCACTTACATTTCAATTAAAACTTTGCACGCCCCAGTATCAGGTCGATCGGTATTGTTTCAGTTTACTTATACATCGTTATCTATTCTCTTTATGTTGGCATTGGTGAGGAACATATAGTGAAATGGACTTTACCCAGTCTTTATGATATCGAGAACGAGCTGGTTCCATTAGATAATACTGATAAGCATATAGCTAAGGAATATGTTCGATTTACATTATAAGATTGTTTCAATAAATAGATAAATCAAACGCAACACAGCTTGGCTCCAGTAAAACCGTAACTTAAGAATCTGATGATTGAAACCTACCTCTACTCTCCGAGATGACGTGATAAACCGCGGCTAGAAATAAGATTTCGGCGGTTAACCCTATTTACTAACCCGCGGGGGTTGCGGTTTTTAATATTGTATGCAAGTGCAAGTGCAATTAGTATAGAGAAACCGCAATGTCCAACACACCAAAACCGGCCCGGGATTGCGGTCCGCTAGCGGATTCCGCCACTAGGCGCGGAGGCGCGGAGCAATCTGTAAGTCAGTCGTATTTTTAAACAATCGAATAAATGCTTTTGTATAACACCGCATTTGCATGCAAACCTTGCTTCTCCGTCGCAGCGCGCGTGATCCGCTGCTCCGCGATCAGCGGCGAGGCGCGGAGTCAGTGAGTGAATAGCCTTCAGGTACCGATACTGGTATTGTTAAAATTTACATGCCACTTGCATGCCTCACAAAGAATCCCTATCAAACGTGCTTGGAAATTATCGAATTCACAAAAAAAAACTAGCGAAAGGAGGCCTTCTTCTACCCACCTCAATTTTTATCAGTGTTTCTTAAACGATATTCTTTTGTTCTAGGCCGAAGAAGGTCTAGTAGTGCGTCTACGCATGGAGTCGGTGCGGCTGCCTTGCGCCGGGCAAGCTCTGCGGGCGAGAGATGGTGACTCCTTGGGTTCACCACTCCTGGCCTCTTGGGATGGCCCTGATAGCTCTGCTGTGGTGAGTGTGCACAATATTATATTTTTTCTGTAGGGTCCTCACTGGGGATTCCGGGAGAGGCTCGCTTCCATCTTCAACCTTATCAATCCTAGAATCCTTCACTTGCTCAGCTTTCAATAGAGGTAACTCGCCGTTAAATAACCAACTTTCCAGCCTTGCATAACAAATAACTATTTTTTTACAGCTTTTATTACCAACGAAGAGCTAACGCACTAATCTCGAACACGGTTGATAATAAATTCCGACTTAAAAACTCGTATTAGAGGCTGGAGACGGCTTTTGTGCGCGTATTAAAGTCTCGTGTTTGAAAGAAGATAATAATGTAGGTATTTTGAAAACTAACTAGTAACATAAACATTCAATATTGCGAAAATAGTAACGATAGCTTAATTCGTCATTTGCTAGCAGGACCCCGGTGTCCAGAGAACAATGGAATTACTATTGTGTCTCACAATCCGGGGGCTGAGCATTTAATAAACAAAAAGTATATTATCATTTTAGGAGCCCGTGGCGCAATGGTTCGCGTGCTTGGCCTGCGAATGGCTTGACTTTCGCAATGGTCGGTCACGAGATGGGTGACTAAAATTTTACTATCTTGAGGTCCTCCGTGCTTCGGAAGGCACGTTAAGCCGTTGGTCCCGGCTGCATTTGCAGTCATTAAAACCCACCAATTCGCATTGGGCCTGCGTGGGTTAAGTTCGTTCGCGTTTAAGTTCTCCTTATCCATCCATAAGGAAGGCCAGTGCCTCAGCAGTGGGGACATTAAAAATGGCTGGTGACGATGGCGATATTATCATTGGCTTCGTCATCGTCGTCGTCGTCGTCATTTCAGCCACATGATACCCTGATACCCACTGCTGGGTATATGCCTCCCCCAAGGATCTCCACGACGATCGGTCCTGTGCTGCCCGCATCCAGCGGTTTCCCTCGACCTTCACCAGATCGCCGGTCCACCTTTTGGAGGGCCTACCACGGAGCGTCGTCCGGTACGCGGTTGCCATTCCAGAACCTTTCCGAACCAACGGCCATCGGTTCTTCTCGCTCTGTGTCCCTTCCACTGCCACTTCAGCTAAGCGTTCCTTCGAGCGATGGCAGTAACTTTAGTTCTCCTGCGGATCTCCTCATTTCTGTTCATTTTCTCCTAATTATCATTGGCTTACATAATTACTAACTTAATAAAAAATATATATAAGTAGTTTTAAAACTTTTATTTTATTTCTCTATGAACCTCGACTGAAATTATAAAATACCATTGTGGATGCAAAAAACTAATTACATCATGATTCAATCAATCTTTTTCACCAGGTTGGGGACGTAGAGACGACAACAGACAGCAGTGGCGTGATGGAGATAGCTGGTGGGCGGCACATCTTGGTTGAGCTTCAGTCGTCAGATACCAGCGAGAAGTGTGCTGGGGGGTTCTTGGCACACGCCAGTCAAGTTGGTAAGGGGTAATCTTTTTCTATACTGGGAAAAGGTAAAGGGGGGATTCGAAAAGATGGAATCAACTAGCGTGCACGGCTTGGGTACCAAAACGGTAAGGGGCTACCTACATATCAAGATCAGTAAATAAACTCATAATCAATTTATTTCGGGTAGTCCAATTTAGAAAGAAAAAATAGAAAAGAAGAGTAGTCCAATTTAAAAGAGGAATAGATAAAGTAGGAAAACCATTAATTGACCCACAAAATAAAAACATAAATAAAGGGCTTTTGTAGGAAGTATTTAATGAAATCTTATTTTAGCTGTCTTAGAGTAACAAATAAAAAACTAGGGCCATAACTTTTTAATTTTGTATTTTATAATGCTATTTTTATGTGATAAATATTAAATAGGAAAATATACTAGAAAAAAGCAACTTGTCTCAATCTTGTCGCTTTTACGGGATTCGAACCTGCATCCTTGGGAATCCGGCCCAATGCACTAACCAATTATGCTACAGAGACCTTTCAGGAATCATCGACTTTTTCAACGATGTTGGCCACCGTCGTTTCATATCCTCGCGTTCGAAAGAAACATTTTTACAAATGTTCGACTTTCGATTAATATGAAACAGCCATCCAATCATAACTTTTCAATTTTGCATTTTACAATGCTATATCTAAGTGATAAATATTAAACAAGAAAATATACTAGAAAAAAGCATCTTATCTCATGTCGTTCTGACGGCTTTTATAAATGGTGAATATACTAGAAAATTTCGATGAGACCTCATAGGTCTCTGTAGCATAATTGGTTAGTGCATTGGGCCGGATTCCCAAGGATGCGCGTTCGAATCCCGTCAGAGCGACATGAGATAAGTTGCTTTTTCTAGTATATTTTCTTGTTAAATATTTATCACAAAAACTAGGGCAATAACATAATGGTTTTTAAAACAGTCGGCAAGGGCACGTAGTTAACCAGTGTCTGGCAACATCTTGATCAATCTTCGTTTGTGAAACATCGCAGAAGAGTGTGATGGGGGTTGCATTTCATTTCATACGCCAGTCATGTTGTCAAGAAGGCTTCTAGAAAATAGGGGGAAAATTTTAATAGGCCTTTTTATTTACCTATAGCATTCATAAACTGATAAAGTAAAATATATTGAGCAAGAGCGCAGAGAAGTAGTATGCATAGCATATATTATTATATCTTATGATTCCAGATAATAATAATAATAATGATGTCAGTCATTTCAGATAGGTCAAAATAAGTATCGTTATTCTCTGCAGAACCAATCAGAAACGCGTCAGCAGCTTGGGCAGTTGTAAGTGGTGCTACGTGGTGGAGAGGGGGAGGGGGAGCAAGAGGCGCTGCAGTAGCCCTCGCAGCGATTGCAGCGCTTGCAGCGTTATGTCTAGCGCTGCATTCAGCACACCGCACGAGGGCGTACCAGCGGGCAGCCGATAAGGAATCTTTGACCGATAGTGATGGTAAGCGTAACAAATATTCCTCTTAGCCTACTAGTTATGAATATGGAAGAGGTCAGAAGAACCATTTAAGCGCCTCTGTGGTCTAGTGGTATCAACCACTGGTATCGACCCAGGGGTCCCGGGTTCGATTTCCAGCGGGGGTACATATTGTATGCAGTTTGGTTGGTGGTAGGACAGGTTGTGTGTCCGCCTGGCTAGCTACCACCATCTTATCTAAGTCTGACGCCATAGCAACAATATTTTCAGCATTGTACCTACTGAACTAAGTATCGTTTTTTAAACTTCGCCTCGTTGATAATATGGATGTAGATATGGGCGTGATTTGACAGTTAAACCCCCATATGAAGTCAATCGAGCCCGTCGGGGAGCTCAGTGGCGCAGTGGTTCACGCGTTCGTCCTGCGACAGTTGAGGTTAAGCAACTTTCGCAATGGTCAGTCACGGGATGGGTGACCAAAAATGTACTATACTAGTCGTTAAAACCCACCAATCCGCTTTGAGCCCGCGTGGGGGGTCATGGCCCCTTATGGCACTGCTTGATCAGAGTAAATAAAGGTAAATAATGTTTTCAATTATTCCAAATATATAAAAGCTTTTTGTATTTATTTTTTTAACTTTAATTACGCTTTGAGATTGTGACCCAGCTGATGCGTCTTCTAGTGACATTGTAGGTTGTGTTGTGTCTTACATTAAGGCACTTTTGTCTTTATTTTTTTGCTGTTGCCATTGTATTTTTTTATATTTATACAGCTTAACATAAGTACCTGAAGTACGTCATGCTCACTCAAACGTTTCTTCGGCGGTGTCGTGTGAGGCGGGTCGTTACGTTCCCTAAAATATGGTTGAGCGAAGCGATAGCTGGTTCATGCGTCATGCTCGTGAACAGGTGCCGCCAGCGGAAATGGGTCTACCTCAGTCTGCTTATCTTAATGCTGTGCTTAGAGCCTAAAAATTTATATCTATAATAAATTGATACTGACATGTATGTACCTCACAACATGCAGTATAGTAATCTTGTAATGCGAGAAATGTTGTAATGTATGATAGACAAGTCTTTCTTTGCCAGTTAAAAATTGTTTACGGTTACAATAACCATAAAATGTTATATTTTAATTAGTATTTTCCTTTTGTGATGGAAATTGACCTTACTGATATGTTAAGGTCACTTTTCAATTTGACGACTCTGTATGAAATTAAACAGGGAGAATAAAAACCGATGGCGTAGCTTCTTTGACGTTCATAAGTGCTTGTAACAGCCTAGACTGAATAAATGATATTGGCTTTGACTTTGACTTTGACTTTATGGCTCCTTATCCATCCATAAGGAAGACCAGTGCCCCAGCAGTGGGGATATTAAAATTGGCTAATGATGATGAAGTACATAAAATTCAAAATTCAATATTCAACATTTTCTTTATTACATGCTACACAAATAATAAAATAAGATAGAGGTAGAAAAGCACAATAGTAAACATGTGGCGTCCTGTAAGGACACAGCAATGTTACATATCTTAACACTAAGGGCCTGTTTCACAATCTAAAAGCACAGCGTAAGAACTAAAGGGAAGGGAAATATATAGACTGTGCTAAAAGTAACTTCTGATTAGCTTATTTGGCACATGGATTGACAGCTGTGATATGTCATATTATTTACCAAGTAAGCTACTCAGAACTTACTTTTAGATTGTGAAATACGCCCTAAGTAAATTTAATTATTAGGTTACTTGTATTTATTTTCAAAATATTATCTTATGCTATAAAAGCATAATTATCCATACCCCTATATAAGGTGTTAATTTATCGTGCCGATGGAGCAGGGACTGCTCATATGAAACACTATTATGGCAAAAAAAAAAAAAAAAATATAAATAACCCATTTCCTTGGTTACTTACTTAAAACTCCGGTCCAATCCGGTCCAATGGATTTCCAAAGGTCGCGGGTTCGATTCCCGTCTGAGAAATCACTTGTGGCCGAGTTAATTTTTGCAATATTTTTATATTTAAAATTTACCATAAATATAAAAATAGCGTTGAAAAATGCAAAAATTACAAAATCATAAAAAATAAAAAAATATTTTTTTAAACATATTTTTTTGTATTAATTGTGTTCCCCTGCTCGATCGGCACTTGAGAAGTTACACTTATTTATTACGCGATGGCCAGGCAGTGTTGACTCTCTCAATCTAAAATAATAAACGTATTTTTTTCTCCTTCTTCCCGTCTCAGTACAAAACTTGACAAGTTTCTTTCTATTATCTCATCTCGCAACTTAACGTGTGATGTTTTTGCCCAGCCTGCTCAGCATCATTAGAAATGGGAGCAGCGACCACCGGTTCCAGAAGTACCCTGCTATCAGAAGTAGTGGGGGGAGGGGTGTCGCTCCGACGTTTGCTGCCTTCCGGGAAGACTCGGCATACCAGGCTGAGAGACTCTGACAGGGCATCTGAAAATATAGACCAGAGGTTAGTAAAGTTAGCAAGGAGATACATTGTTGTAAGTAAGATCGAAATGCTAACGTCTTGGGGTTTTGTTTCATTATGCACCGGCTTATGTACTGTCATACTGATAATCGCTACATACGCAACCTTTTTTTACACATAAAGAGTCTACAAAAACAACCTTAACACCCATATTCTAAGTCGTTCCTCCAAAACTTACTCGTCCTCGACTTAACGAAACCTCATTGAAAACCTCTTCAAAATACTCCTCGAAATCGGTATTGTAAGTAATAACTCCGTAAGGACCTGGAGGAGCCAAAGAGTACGTAGCCACTCCGTGTTAGGCCTAGCGCATACTACCATTTTTACCCACGACGAGGTTGAGTGGAGTGTAAAAAGTTTTGGAGGAACGACTTAGAATATGGGGGTAAGTGTAACAAAGAATGTCGGTAAGCTAATCACAGTTTTTTGTGTCTTAGATAATTTTATCCTGAGTGTTATTAGCCATGTTTCACAAAAATCTGTTCAGCCGTTTGAAGGTCATCAGATCATTTTTAGTTGATGAGGGGATCTGACTAACTTCCTTATGTCCGATCGATTCGAAATTTGGTACTGTGTTACTTCAATGATATTGAAAGTATATGGTAAGGTAACCATGACCTGTTCAGCCGTTTGAAGATCATCAGCTCTTTAATAGTTGATGAGGGGATCTGACTCACTTCCATTATGTCCTATCATCGGACATTTTAATATTTATAATAAACATTTAAAAAGCTTGAAATAAAACTTAAATTTTTAATTTAAAAAACTCTCAACACAAAAAAAGCTAAAAGTGAAAAATTATATTTATTTACCCTAATCACTTATTTTTACGTGTATAAATTTTCACAGACGTCGGCGACCGATATGTACTTATCGCTAGGCACTTGCACGATACTATTCAGCTCATAATAGCGGTCCCTCGACGTCTGTGAAATTAATAAACGTAAGAAATAAGTAAATACGGTAAATAAATATTATTTTTAAGAGGTATTTTTTTGTTTTGCGGGTTTTTTAATTTTAAGTTATAGAGCGTATCAAATCTGATGACATAAAACATAACTATACCCAAATGTCCATAATGAATACGATACCTACATACGTCATTATTGGATCTTAATCACTTTTTTTATTAAGATCGAATAATGACGTATATACTACACGACCAAGACAGTTAGGCACATGACAGAAATGCGGTTTGGTATTTTTAAAGCCTGCACCCCGCCTCTTTCATTGCATTTACCCTATCAACTGATTAATTAGCACTACAGTGATAAACTGATAGAAGTTCTCTTCTTGAAGTTTTATTTTCAGTTAATTATTTAATGTTTTTCATAACTGTCATGCGCCTAATTGTGTTGGACGTGTAGTAGTTTAAAATAGCACGCAGACGTCATCGTTTAAAATAACAATGAAGGGTGAAAGCATTATAACAAATTTATTTGTATAATGAATACGATACATACATACACTATTCGATCTTAATCCCTTTTTTTTTTATCTATTTGTGAAGTATTTTTTTTTATCTCCTATAAATTGCACAACTGGTTTATGATTTTTGAATTTTTGCATTTTTCAATGCTATTTTTATACTTATGATACTTAAATTTAAAATAGAAAGATATTGGAAAAAAGCAGACTCGGCCACGAGTAAATCATGTCCCATCTGAGATTCACTTGTGGCCGAGAAGTTTTTTTTAAATATTTTTCTATTTAAAAATTTTCATGAACAACTACTTTCAACGTATTTTTTTTAAAAATTAACGGTTTTTTGTTAAATCTCGGCGTCAGTTAAGCTTGGTATATATTTGTTTACCTCTCATATAGTACGAAATAAAAAGTGTAAATCATACCTTTATGTGAAGCGTGACCTCGCCGATTCGACACCCTCAAAGTTACAAGAGGCGTATTTTTTTAATTAAAGCACACTTCGGCTCGCGAACAGGCAATTATGGAGCTTTCTCATTAATCGTACCTTGCCCTATTGTTTTATCACGTACGGCCCTGGCCCTCTGTAAGGCCTATCATTTTTTTATGGCTCTCATGTCGGGCTCAAAAGCAATATACGCTTTAATTGGCAGATTTGTTGACTCTCGCGGTTTAAATTGAAAATTATTTTAAGTTTTAATGCTGGATGAATATGTATGTAAAGTTCTGATTGCGTGTTTTGAGGTTTAGTAAGGGTAATTCTTTGGTATCATCTGAACTGTTATGGTTATAGAATATTATGATATAAGTGCGGTAAGTTGAAAATTACAGCCGAGGCGATATGCTACAAGAAAGCAGAGGCTATAATTATCAAAGCGCACGTATGTCATACGACGTTTAATAACATTATTTGCGAGGAAATGAATAAAACTCGGACTTTCTTAAATGATTATATACAGATAAATGGTTGTAATTTAATGTCAAAATTAATTAAATTAAAGAATTAAATGGTTTATTATATTTTATCTCCCAAAGTTAATTATATTCATGAAATATTGACCTCTTTTCTGACATAAAAAAGTACCGTTTGTTTTAGACGGAGCATCTTTAAACCGTGTGTTTTACATTACAATAACGCACAAGTACGTAATGAGATACAATACAATATTGAAATTGGTGTAATAAGAGACCCTTTACGAGCAAATATGTTATAAAATACTTGTTAAGCTCTTAAAACGACGAGT
This sequence comes from Chrysoteuchia culmella, assembly GCA_910589605.1. Lineage (NCBI taxonomy): Eukaryota > Metazoa > Arthropoda > Insecta > Lepidoptera > Crambidae > Chrysoteuchia > Chrysoteuchia culmella. The sequence continues at coordinate 20,757,249 of OU342653.1, forward strand.
AAGACGCCTAATGGCATAATGCCGTAAATCTACCTGCTATCATCTCTGTTAAGAAAAATCCACTCCGAATTTGGGTAGTGTGGGATGCACTTAATCTATCCTAATGGAAAACCAGTGGCCCAGCAGTGGATATGCACTAAATATTGAGAAAAGCCTCCTGAAAGTAACACTTTTATTTGCTTTTTTAATTTAGGCGTTTTTCTTATTTTTGCTAGAAAAGTATTCAACCACGTCGTCTTTAGAAATAAACCAAAAATGTTGTGCCCATTTTATTCAGCATCTGCAAAAACCTTTATATTTTTATAACTTTTTAATTTTGCATTTTACAATGCTATTTTTATGTGATAAATATTAAACAAGAAAATATAGGTACCAGAAAAAAGCAACTAGTCTCATGTCGCCCTGACGGGATGAGACTAGTTGCTTTTTTCTGGTATATTTTCTTGTTTAATATTTAACCTTTATATTATTGTTGCGCTTCAATGGAGGAACAACAGCCAAATTTTCAGCTCGTTAGTGCAGAAAGAGCTACAACGTGTGTTAATTTTAATTATCCAGTAAATTTTAACCGCCTCTGTGGTCTAGTGGTACAACCACCGGTATCATTATCACCGGTATTCGGTTTGGTTTGTGGTAGGACTTGTAGTAAGTCCGCCAGGCTAGCTACCACCGTCTTATCTAAGTCTGACGCCATAACAACAATGTTTTCAACATTGTTGTGTTTCGGCAGTTAGAGATAAGATAGCCAGTTCCTCAGTGATTGAGGATTCCGGGAGAGGCTCGCTTCCATCTTTGTCCTTATCAATACTTAACATCAGGTATGATGAAGGCTAAGAGCCTCCCCGTCGTTCATAAAAAAAAAAATGATTTCGTAATATCTGTTCGTCTATTTACCTATTGGGAGGGTGAGAAATTACATCATTTAAACCAAGATTCTCAGAATAATCTCCAAAATTATATTTTCCTGTTTCACCTGATTGTGCATACCAAATTGACAGCGATGTTACTAATTCAACATGATATTACATTACTACAATTGTATTGCCCTCTTTAGTTGTTAGTAGGTATTTTATGTAATCGGTGCTTATCTTCCATCCCCGATTTCACTTTTCTTGAGATTTAGCAATATCTATCACCACTATATATTTACCAAAAAATGCATGCAGTATTTAGAAATCTTCTGTATGAGTGGATTTAAAAGGAGCTATGAAAACAGGGAAGAAGAAGACGACCATACAGACGTGGAACCCGATCCGGGAGACAACACGAGCATCGTCAGCGCCCGCAGCGCTGCTAGCCAGACTACAATAACGCCAGAGACTGTCTCATCTAGCAGTGCACCTGTGCAGCGCAGTAATGTCGCTCCATCGCCGCTGCGACGCTCGCACACAGTTACTGCAACCTCTAATGTGTCTGTTTCCACTGCGTCAAAGGTAATCAATTGTCAAAATTACATAGTCCTATTACGCCAGGTACAATCTCATTTAGCGGCGCGCCTGTGCAGCGAAGCAGCGTCGCGCCATCGCCACTGCGTCGCTCGCACACTATCACAGTACTGCTTCATAGGTAATCAATTGTCAAACTAAACAGACTAATGTCAGCTGTAGAGAGTCTCGTTTAGCAACGCGTCCGTGCAGCGCAGCAGCGTCGCGCCATTGCCACTGAGACGCTCCCACACAGTGACTGCAACTTCTAATGTGTCTGTGTCAACTGCGTCTAAGGTAATGAAATTGTAAATACATCATCACATCATACAATAGCAAGAAACAAGCATAGTACAGGAAAGAGGTTAGAAGGATCATCAAGGATCCAGTGTCGCCTATTACACAATATGACCACACTACCTACCTATATCCTTAAGTGGCACCACATACAACCCTTCTTTGTCAATGACAAAACACAAATCTGCCTATTCTCAAATAAATTGAAAGAGGTGATGGGGTGAAAAATATACTGAAATGTAACCGTACGGTCTATTACTAAGTTTAGCCTTAATTTGAATTTAACAGATAATTGATATACTTCTGTTTTTTAGGTCACGTCACTACCTCAAACGTCCAATACTGAGATAGTGACTGTTGATATAAGCACCAGTGTGAGCAGTGCGAGCGAAAGGGACGACAGTTGCAGTGAAAAGGACAAGGACAGCACGTGGGAGAAGGACCGAAGCGTAAGCAGAGCTTCCTCGTCGACTTCGGCGGCTACTCTTACCAACGTGAGTGGTATAGCTGTTTAGGAAATGCTTTTTAAGCATGATTTTACTTAAAAAAGAGCAGGAACTTAAGTAAGCAAGTGAATGAAGTGAATGAATAAGTATGTTTTCCTGAGCACATACAACGCAAACCTCTTCAAGGTACAAGGGAACAGGCTTCTTTTGAGCGAACTGGCTCCATTATAGACCTCATCTACGCTCCTCGGCCAGATTGAGGTGAAGAGTAAGCCCATTGAATATATTTAAAAAAAGTATTAATGGAACTACATGTTTTGTTCAATCGATACTTTGACTTCCTTTGAAGTTTTAATGGAAATCTGTAATCATTGCGACTTACAAAACCGCTGTGACTCGAATTCAAGTTAGAGAATCCTTTTCAGCATAGAATCTTTCTAGAAGTTTTCCCCCGTTTTTCCAAAGTTAAGAATATCTTAGGTTCGGAGGAGAGGATTTAGGTCACGGCTATCAGGACCAGAGACAACAAATTAAACATTCATACCCTTATTCCAATATCCCTTGCGGGCTTGGCAGCATCATTAACAGCTTCACGCCTTCGAACGCACTGTCCGTTGATAAGCGTTGATTTTTTTATTTGGCTCACAAAACCGGATACAATCTATTGAAATATAATGCAAGTATTTTTTTGATAACTTATATTAGATTGATCCTACTAGATGCAAGCACAGCATACAAAAGAAATAACGCATTACACTGTAGACTACTATTTACTAAGCGAAATGGAAAGATAGCAGCTCGGTCATTCTATCTTTTTTTTTGCTCCCAGTTCAGCATGGGAGGTAACTTTAAGACTGTTAAAGGGGTTTGAATGTTTGATCATTTTGCGATGCATTGCCTATATTAGTTTTCAAATTTACCCTGTGCACTGAATAACTAAACTATCTGCACTAAAAAGCTACACACACACACTTTGAAAAAAAGCTACACACACACACATTCAAAAAAATCTACACATTCTTTGTTTTTCTTTCAATTTCAATCCAGCATTGGAGATTAAATCTTTAGAATTATTATTATCGGCAGTGATTTGCTGCTGAATTAAGGGCTTTTCGTAAGGTTTAATAAGTAGCCATAACATACCACGAGAGCATTTTGGTTAATGTTAAAAACAGCATTTTTTTGTATTCTGATATCCTTAGTATTTAGATAACTTTAACAAAGGGGATTGAACCTTTTGGCCTCGACCCCGGTCCGCCATTCAGATTTTTTTAAAATGACGTTACACGATATTTCTTCGATAAATCGATAGGTAACGTAAAGAGGAACAAAACATGTTATTTAGTACAATGCCCTTAAGTGTCAGGTTAATGAGATGATTGGAGTTAAATATACAAAGGTTATATTTTGCGTCATCATTAACGGCATGGTGCGACGCCATTTTGTTTTTTTTTAATTGGCGTTTCAAAATGCAGACTTGGACGAAGCCAGCCTCTATACAAAAAAGTTCAAACCCCTTTCTTCGCCATAAATAATTCAATGATTTGTAGGAGGATTAATAAAAAGTATATTCTAGGGTTGGTACTCCCCTGCTCTGAGCGGCCGCGTCGCGGTCGCGTCGGCCAGGATCAAGGTCAACCCAATACAGATTAAAATATGCTGGTGTGTCGACTTAGGCTTTAACATTTGTGCATGTTCAGAAGATTGATAAAAAGTGTATTCCAGGGCTGGTATTCCCCTGCCCTCAGCGGCGTCGCGTCAGCCAGGATCAGGGACAACCCGAAGCACACCAAGGAGAGCTGCAACCGACGGCTGCTGCGGTCGGACCTGAGTCTCACTTCTCATCCCGAGATGGAGATCGATTATTACGACTATGAAGTTAATAATGCTGGTAAGATAAAACTAGATTAATCAGACTTTAAATCTTACATACATATGCTCACGCCGCCATGAATCAAAGCATCAAAGGTGTAGTAGCTTGAGAGTGAAGTCTACAAACATCACTCTTAAAGCCACACCTCATTGACGCTCAACGCAACATTTGGCATTGGTCTTCTACTTCTTCTTATCGAGTGAGGATTAGTGGCCACCTCTGCAGTCAGAGTTTATCAAGCCGCCTCTAAGGCCTCTGACTTGGCTTACAGCCGGGACCGATGGTTTAACGTGCCCGCCGAAGCACGGAAGCGCTCAGTTATAATGCCACTTTACGGTCACCAATCCGACGCCTGACCGGGCCGAACTTTGCTTAAAAACGTGATCGAATACGATCAGTCTGTCAAGCACGGCCATGAGCACTAGATGGCAGTAATGTAATTGTTGCAATGACACTGTATTGGTTTTAGTCTGAGATGTTAAACGGTAACAATAGTGTTAAGTTGCCAACTAATAAAAGCAATGCATCACCTAGATGGCCCTAGGCCATGCATCGCCTATATTAGTTTTCAAATATACCCTGTGCATTGAATAACTAGTTTACTATCTGCACTAAATAACACATTCTTTGCATTTCTTTCACTTTCAGTTCATCATGGGAGATTAAATCTTGAGAATTATTACTTATTATCGGCAGTAATTTGCTGCTGAATTAAGGCCTTTTTGTAAGGATTAATAAGTAGCCATAACTTACCACAAGGGCATTTTGGTTGATGTTAAAAACAGCATTTTTTGTATTATTGTATCCTTAACTAGCGGATCCTCGCGGTTTTACCCGCGTGGTGCCCGTTCCCGTGGGAGTATCGGGATAAAATATAGCCTATGTCACTCGGGAGAAATGTAGCTTTCTAATGGTCGAAGAATTTTCTAAATCGGTCCAGTAGTTCCTGAGATTAGCGCGTTCAAACAAACAAACTCTTCAGCTCTATAGTATAGATATTTACTTTGCTTAATATAAGTACTTATATAGATTGGTTATGATTCGTTGTTCTAGGTTCCGTTCCTGGATCGTACTTGGGAATGGACCCAGCGTTCCTGGTTTGGATACCTCCGCTCGAGGAGGGTGACATTTTGAAGGAGATCGACGAAAATAAAGAACCTGTTTATGAGGTGAGTTTTTTTGCTATTATTTTAGAAAAATCAATTTAAAAATCATGATGTAATTTGTTTCATTTTTGTATTTTTTACTTTGGTACCAGTTGTGATAAACATACTTACTAATTTTAACTTTGCCAGTTTGAGAACAAAAGTGGACACAATAATTTTAAAATTTTAGGCGAATATGAAGATTTTAATTTGTAGTCTAAGTCTTGATACTGGTAGTATTACAATATTAACGTGATTCTTCAATTCTGTCCCCAGGAAGTTCTACCAAAAGAATTTCGCCCAGATCCAGGAAGTAACACTGAATCTCCAGAAGAACGACCTTCGTCCAGCAGCAAAAGGAACTCCGACAGCCGTTCCAACAGGTCTAATGACTCCGTCAAATCTATCCGCAAGGTCATCGACAGGGGAAATATAATACACCCTCTAAACTTCAGCATTAGTGATTTGCAACATTCGCCCAAATTGGGTAAGCGGGCCAAGAAAAAGAAAGACGATAATCCTGTAACGATACAAATGAAAGACTTGACACTAACCAGATCACCAGTAAGGGTGCACAGAAAAGAGAATAAAAATGAATACGACAATTCTTCAACATTGAAGAGAGTTAATGATACTACTAGAGAAACCAACTCGGATACTCTAAAGCGAACAGACTTGAGCGACTTGAAATTCGCTGATGAAACTTCAGATTCGTCGAGCGAAATAAAATTTGCTGACGATTCCCCTGATAGTAATAGGCTAGTTGACAAGTATGATATGAAAGTTTAAATAAATACTGAAGCCGAGTAATTTTGAAGTACGAATATTGCTCGACACATGATAAAGTTTAAAGACTTAAATGTTATGACCTGTCCAATCCATCAAATTGAGGCATAATAAGATGGAAGAGTTATTATCAATCATGAAACCATTGCCAAAGAAATAAATTACCCAAAGATCATCTCCAGTAGTTATGATAAGGACCAATCTGTGAATAAAACCATATTTACATAGTCTCTCATATCATCAAATCGTAAATTGTAGCACGAAATATATTTTTAAGATAAATTTTCATCTATCACTCAAATTATTATCGTAGAATCACTTTAGAATAAAACATAGGATTTTATAAAAGTGTTTGTCATTCGATGACGAAGTACTTAGCCAGTAGAATGCAAAAGGGGTTATTTCAAGTCATAAATACTTTTTGGTACGGATTTGGAGTCTTACTTTTCTTAAATTACTAGCGTTACTTTCGGGATGATCACGAATAAGCTCTAATCCGTTTACCGTAAAGTACTTTTTGGTTTGAAAAGTACCTAAATGTGGTCCGTTTGTAGATTTAACACGATAATTTACGCTTCGGCAAAATATTAAAGGCTTTTCATGTCGTGAACACTTCTCGGCGATTTCATGCTTTGAAGTCGCTAAGTTCTATAAACGTGTATTTAAAAAATTTCGTTTGTTAAATATTTTCCTCATAATAATACAAAAAGTATAGTATAGCGTTTCAGCATTTCAAAATGTTGTAATTACACAACACGGTCGGTTTTTATGCCAACTTAATAAGGAAAAAAACACATATAAACACAAAGTATCCTGTTTCGTAAGCTTTCCAAATCATTATAGTTTCTTAAAGTTTTTAAAAGATAATGATGACAACATTTTGAAACTACAATAAATGTATTGAAGCCCAAAATCGGGAAAAAGTAACTCGGCTACTATCTGACCAAGACAATAAGGCGCATGACAGCTGACAAAAACTAAAAAAATCTATCTAAAATACCAAAATTTCAAAAAGCGGTAATCAATTAGCGCTTTATCACTGTAGCGCTATTAAAAAAGATAACAAGAGTAAGATAGCCAGTTCCTCAGTGGCTGAGGATTCCGGGAGAGGCTCGCTTCCATCTTCAGCCTTATCAATACTTAACATCAGGTATTATGAAGGCTAAGCAACTCCCCGTGATTCGTAAAAAAAAAAGTCACTTTAATTGTGGCACAGAATACTTAATAGTACAAGTAATTGTGGTTAAGTCCATACAAAAGTTCACTAAAAACTATCAACACTGAATAAGGGAAGTGATAGAAGTGGGCTGCAGGTGCCAAAAGTACAAAACCACATTTCTGTCATGCGCCTAATTGTCTTGGTCATGTAGTACAGCTATTTCTGTATGTTCAATCATATATGTATTGTATGTATGTGTCTAAGAATTTTGTAAATAATTATTGTTATTCATGCTCATTTCGTGTCATCAAAAACACACACTTTTCACGTAATTCTAAATTCGATAGATAAAAAATTATTTTAAATTCTAGAAGACTGACATTTTCGGGCAGTGCAATACAAAAATATTTTGTGGTGTTGGTTACTTACCATTATAACGATGAGTATGAACAGTATTTGATTCATGGAAATAATTTATTTTTTATCTAGTCATTTTGTGTCGCATTTCGTTTGATATTGTAATTAATCGAAACGTAGATTGCGATACATAAAATAAGTGTTTATTTTTAGTTTGAATAGTTAAAGATACTTTGCAAATGATGCATTTATTAATTTAAAGTCTTAGCCATTTAATAATGATAGTGTGTTAATTTATTATAATGATTTGACAATCTTAATCATTAAGTGAATAATGTTGTTTAAATGTTTTAGTTTAAAGAAACGCCATTAAAATGTTTTTATTTTATATTTGACATCATTGTTTCATTTAAGCTTACCCTAAGTACAACACTCTACAACCGTAAATCTTGAACGTTGACCTCGAACGCTTGTTGCTCTAAGTTGACCGTGATGGTGGACCGCAAGAGTTCAACCTTGAGAACCTCAACCTTAACACCTACCTCTATACCGACCTTGACTTCCACGTTGTCCTTGATCTTGACCTTGATTTCATCCTCACCCTTGACTTTTACCTTGAAACTGAATTACTCAGAATCGTCCTTCATCTTTACCTTCTTTCTTTCGAAACGAAAACGACACTTGACACGCAATGTCGACGTTAACCTACAACTCAAATTCGAAGGAGATCATTCAGGCTTTATTCAGACCATACATTTTTGTGCCCATTTCCAAAAGTGTCGGCCAACAAAAAAAATAATGGTAAGAACTAGTCGTTTGGAGCAAGTCACGGTATGCAAGTTCAAAAGATCCGTAAATTTTTATACATTTATGGTGTTTTGAAAGTGTAAAGAAACGTTATCTGAAGCATTTTTATAATGCAGTAAGGTAATAATATGTTCGAATAACACATCTAACAATATCCCTGCAAGGAATATAATTATAAAGCGTAAAATAAATGTTTTCTTTGCTCATCTGCATCTCTGTAGGTATAAAAATGATGGGCTATAAAAGTTTTGTGTCCCAATGACTTCGGAGGATAAGTTTTACGATATGTATAAATATTTTTCATTTTTAGCATTTTTTGAAATGAAGGAACGTATGAAAATGGCTAATCTTTGAACTTGTATACCGTGACTTTAAGTAATCCTAGAACTTTCCTGCCTTATCGACTATTGCTCTAAACGACCATTAGTACCCATTTTTTTGTTGGCCGGCACTTTTGCAAAAGGGCCTAAAAAGATTGATCTCCTTTGAAATCTATATCGACTAAGTTAACCTTGACGATGACCGATGAACTTCAAGTTAAACCCGACCTTGACCTCATGATCTACCAGAACAATGTCATTGACCTAGATCCCAATCTTGACCTCTAAATTGACTTTGACCCGAACATCAGACGCAAAATTGACCTTGACCCGTACGTAGTACTTGAACTTGACTTTGAACTCAAACATACCCTTGACTCAAAATCGTCCTTGATCTTGACCTTAACTTCAACTCGACACGAATCTTGACATGCAATGCATGCAATCTCGCCGTTACACTAAAACTCACTCTAATTGAAATCTATCTTGATCTCGACTTCGAACTCGACCCCATCTAGTAACAAAATTCGGGACTCCAACGTTGAGCTCTCAACCGTGACTTGGAGTCGAGACAGATTTCAAACCGAATTTCATTAGAAACCGATCTCGACTATACCTCAAACTCGATTTTGATTTTGATCTCGACTACTGGAAATTGCCCTACTCCATTGTTGACCCTTCGATCTTGACCTTTTACCTTGATCTCAATAATTTGACCTTGACCTAAACATCACTCTCGAGCACAACAGTAGTATTCACCAGCTGGACGGAGAAAAAGAGCAATGAGGAGGTGTTGGAAATGGTAGGAGAGAGGAAAACGTTAATTGAAACGACTGAAATCAGACGAGGAAAATTGTTCGGATATCATTTTATCAGATTCATTAAAGAAGGAAAAGTGGAAAGCAAGAGGAAGAGGGGAAGAGCTCGAAGAACCTTTATGGATCAGATAAAATAGACGATAACGACACTCACCCCCATATTCTAAGTAGTTCCTCCAAAACTTTTTACACTCCACTCAACCTCGTCGTGGGTAAAAAGTGTAGTGTGCGCTAAGCCTAACACAGAGTGGCTACGTACTCTTTGGCTCTTCCAGGTCCTTACGGAGTTATAACTTAGAATACCGATTTTTTCCCAACGGGTAAAAGTGTGACACGTTGTGATGTGATTCGTTGGGAACAAACGTTTTGATGTAGGTTCTACCAATCTACTACTGCTGGGGCACCAGCCTTAAGGTTGGAAAGGGCCATGACTCTCCACGCGGTTCCAATGCGGATTAGTGCATTTATTATTTATTTTATTTATTATTTATTTGTTAAAAAATCACTTGTGCCTAATACAATACTTTTTCCTCGCAAAACATTTCCATTATTTATCTGCTAGTGAAGAGTTCACCGTAAACTGTAAACATGTTAGGCATAATTGAAGTAAAAACTTCTTTAGCAGCGTTGTGCAATGCAGTTTTAAATTTTTGGGATGGGTAAAAAACGTTAAAGTCATGTCAGGACACGTGACCCTGATCGAACATTCGTAAGACTGTTTACCGTTGACCTATTTCAAATTACATAAAAACTCACATTTGATAGATCGACGTATATTAGTTAATCACAACCATTATATAAAGATCTCTCATTACTACCAACTTTCATATTGATTTAATGGATGATCAGTTTTAATGGATTTACCTGCCAAATCAAGTTGGTCTCCGTTTTCATCAACTTTTTATGTACTTTTTGTTTACGAGTTGTGGTCAAGATATAGTGGATTTTGATCGTTATTTTCGTTTAAGCGGTTTTCACTTCTGCCGGCACTCCCAGAGTACAACCCGTTGTTTTTTTGATATTTGCTAGTCAAACAAAAATAACAAGGAGGTAATAGCTTACAGATACATTTCCTTTTACACATATTTTCGTGTTGAAAGAGCACCGAAAGTAACATTCGAATTCCCGAATGACACCTACTACTTATCTCCTCTAAATAATTCTGCCGGACCAAACCCGCATAACCTCGCCAATGTTTATTTAGACTTCTAATCCCCTGGGAGATCGCTTCATACGGCTCGAATGAAATGGACAGCAAAGGATGCTCTTAAAAAGTCGTAAATGACTTTCTGATCTAAGTGAAAGGAAGCCCATCTTTCGCTTAAATAGATTGGGAGAAAATCTAGATCCTTGAGAATTTATGACGGTTTCTACTGGTACTAAAAAAGTACTAAGTTAAGTGCCACATTAATACTAGTTTTCGTGGTGTTATTTTACGAGAATTTACTATTTATTTATTTTTCATAAAATCAGCATTTTAAATCACTGTCTTCTTCAGATTTTGGGCTAATATTCAAACAGATTTGAGATAGCTATAGATGAAGAATTGGAGACCCACTTTATTAACTTTATCACCAAAAGATACATCATCATTATTAAGACCTACAAAAAATGGCAGACGGACAACGCATGACCAATGCGGGACTGTAACTGGAGCTGGGAATCGCGTGCTCAGAATCGTCCGGAATGGTGACGCTTGGTGCATACCAGAAAGCAAGACATCCAGAAAGAAAGAAGGGCAAACCTCGATGCCAAGGCGCAAAAATTTAAGGCTACAACACCAACAGCCATCTTGTACAACATTGTTGACGGAGTCTAAACTTGTAGCTTAGTAATGGTGGTAGCTGGCTTAATACAGAGTTTGAAGTAATTGAAAATTTAAAATTAGTCCTGATTTCAAAACCTGGGTTGAGTTACAAAGTGCGCGTGTATTCAGCAACAAAATTGGCTTCTACAGCCACATGACAGCGCACGATAGGGCACGATCGATCAAGAGCACATCATCATCGGTGTTAATACACAGTGTAGTGTAGCTTTATAAGATTAATAAATATATCCATACAATCACACCAATTATCTAGCCCATGTTAAGTATCATGAAGAACTTGTGTTATGGATACTAGATAACGGATAAACATACTTATATACTTTTTTTTTTGTAAATACATACATAATATACATATTAAACACCCAGACCAAGACAAATAGACATGTTCATGCACACAAATATTTGTCTTGTCCGGGGATCGAACCCGGGACCTCTGGCGCAGAAGGTGGGGTTAGTACCCCTGAGCCAAACAGGTCGTTATTTAATTATACTTAAATATATAATTCGATTTATATAGGTAATTAAATCTCTTCATGTATGTTATTTGTCAAGACTGTTTTTATTTGTTACAAGTGTAAGACTTACAACTAACTTAAATCTATAATTTATTTATGTATAATATATTAATTATAAAGTTCAAAGTTAGGAAAGTAAAATTACTTTCCTAACTTTTAACTTTATAATTAAAATTTAAATTATAATTAAATACCTTTCAAAGGTATTGTGATTGTGATAGGGATTTATGGAATTGTGTAACTAATAATAATAAATAAATAATAAATAATTTATTCAATAATCAAAACATTACAGTGTTAAAAACTTATAGCCTAGAATTTTTACCAAAATCTATAATTATATAATTATCCTGAACTAGGAATACCCTGTGTTTCAGGCAAAAAGGACTTACATTATACTTAAATTAAACAACCAAATACAATATCATTAATTAACAAGATCATGACAAACAAACATAAAACTATATAAATAATACACCTAACTTATTAAAATAAATATCATAGATACTAAAACTTTTTATCATTTAATCACAAGCAATAATTTCTCTGTGTCTTCGTAGGACATTTTTTGAAGAGCTGCATACAGAACGCTCCTTGTGCTGTGATAATTAATAGAATAAATACCAAATTTGGCATTAAATCTATTATAAAGCAAAGGCCCTAGAAACATGAAGAAGCTGGAAGAGAAGGCAGATTTCATTCCCGTATTTTGTGGGCAAACTCTATCTTTTCGTCTTTTGTTAGTAATTTCAGTGCTGTAGGGAAGTGCAGTGTGCTGTTTAAGGATAGTGCTCAATATAAATAATTGTCTAACGGTTAGTACATTACAATTCTTATAAAGAAGCTCAGTTGAGTAGAGGTAGGGCCGGAAAGTTGCAACTTTTAGAACCGCCCTTTGGGCTCTTTCCAATGATAACAATGAAGTTTTAGACGTGCCACCCCATGACGTAATGCAGTAATTTATTATTGATTGACCTAGGGCAAGATAGACTTGCCGTATTAGTGCGTAATCTGCAACAGTGCGAAGTTTTTTGAATATATATATTAATTTACGTATTCTGCCACATAAAGCTTCAATATGGGGCTTAAATGAAAGGTTTTCGTCAATAATGACACCCAAATACTTCAGATTTTTAGCAATACCTATATCTGGGCAAGTGCAACGGTGATTAACAGGGTCCTTACAACGGTGGGCATGAAATTTTGGGTTAGTTAGAATAGTTTTATATTTACGCATTGAGAAATATACATACTTAGTTTTGTCAGCGTTTAATGTTAGTAGATGTTGCTGTAACCAATTATTCACTACATTGAAGCCTCGTTGCGCATATTCATATACCTCTTCTTCCAAGCTTGCGGAAAAAAGTAGAGCAGTGTCGTCAGCATATGAAATGATTTTTCCGCCATGCAATTTTAGATTACAAAGGTCATTAATGTAAACTAAAAATAGGGTAGGGCCTAATATACTTCCCTGGGGAACTCCATGGGAAGTATTCGTCAAATCAGAGCTGATAACATTGTTTATTTTAACACATTGTGAACGCTCGTATAAGTAACTTGTTAGTAATTTAAGCTGGTTGCCTCTTATACCTAGTGATTCAAGTTTCAGCAATAGAATGGGTAAAGAAACGGTATCAAAAGCTTTTGCTAGGTCGAGAAATATTCCCAAAGTCTTGTCTAGTTCTTGAACTAAATAGTTAGTTAACTGATGCACAGCATCGGCAGTCGATAATTTGGGTCTAAAGCCATATTGAGATCTAGAAAAAACAGAATACTTCTCGAAATATCTAACAAGTCTGATATTTATAATCTTTTCTAATATTTTTGAAATGGCGGGTAATAAAGAGATAGGCCTATAGTTTGATATTTGATCTTTGTTGCCGGATTTATACACAGGAATAATAACTGCTTTTTTTAGACATTTAGGGAAAACTCCTTGAGCTAGACACTTGCGAAAGATGTAAGTGAGGGGTGAGACCAAAATATGCCTGTATCGTTTCAACATTTTATTCGATATGTTATCCCATCCAACCTCTGAATCGTCTTTTAAATCCATAATGATTCTTTCCACCTCAGCTTCATCAGTATCCAATAGCACAAATGATCTAAATGAATTTTCGCAACTATGCTGTATACTTGACTGGGACATAAATGAGTGACTTTGAACCTTGCTTGCTAGACACTTTCCTATGTTGACGAAGTAATCATTTGCACTATTTACGGATGTCAGTTGTGACGTGCCCTCTTGAAACAACCCTGAAGATGACTCATGTTGCTTTGACATATGAGTAACATTTTTTATAACCTTCCATATTCTTTTACTGTCAGTTCCAGCCTTTTCTAATTCTTTTTTATCGTAACTTTTCTTTACTTTTTTCAAAACATCGTTACAAAAGTTTCGATATCTTTTGTACGATATTTGTAATATTAAATTGTCCGGGTTAGATTTGGCCTTCATGTGTAATTTGTCCCTATGCCTCATACAACGGATAAGCCCTGGTGTGATCCATGGCTTTATATTATAATTTTTATTACTCGACTGTGTGAATATCGTGCTTCTTGATATTGCTTGACGAACTTTGTTTATAAAATACGACATGCACTCATCCGCGTCATCAAAATTGCAAAGTGGGTCAAAGTCAATGCAAAATAAATTGTCCTCAAGTTTACGTTCATTTATTTGTGATTTATAATTTTGCGTGCGTGTTATGTTAGGTAATTTACGATTTAAGGTTAGTAGCGCGGCACTGTGATCAGTTAATGATGAGTTTGTAACTAATGCTACTGATGGAAAGCGAGATTTAAGAAATATGTGATCTAAGCAAGAACCGCTTTGGTGCGTTGGAAGCGTGTGTGCGGGGAACATACCATGAAAGGAACATACATTCAAATACTCATGAGCTACAGAATCACAATTGTCTGGTCGAATGTTAATGTTTATATCTCCTATTAATATTAAATTTTGGTAATGTGTTAATTTTTGCAAAGAAGAGTTTAAAGACTCAATAAAAAGATTTACATTTTTAAAGGCGGGAGGCCTATAAATAGCTAAAATAGCAGTATCTGTGCCAATACTTATTAGGATTCGATTGCAATCGACTATCTTTGGTTCTTCTACGGATACATTAAAATTTAAACTATTCTTAACATAAATAACAATACCGTCGTTTTGGTTATAATTAATCAAACTTTTGTATATTTTATAGCCCGGTAAATGTGGCAAGTTGCAATTAGTACTTAACCAACACTCGGTCAATACAAAAATGTCGCAGTTTATGTCTAATCTTTGCATAAATACACAAAAATTATCAAAGTTTTTTGAAATACTACGTATATTTTGCGTTAGTACTATTATTGAGTTATTGCAAGACGGTAGATAGTGTTTGCACCTTTCTACCGCACAAGTCCTCGACTCAGACGCAGAGAAATTATCTAAATCAGAAATAATAATATTAGACATAATTATTCAAACAGTAAAAATATAAAAGAAAGTTCTAAAATATAAAAAAGTAAAGGGCGCTCTTAGGCGCCTACATAATCAATACTGTTGATATACCTTTTCTCTGCGATTTTTCTTGCTGGGCACTCAGCATCTCCAGTCTTATGGTCGCAGGGCTTCTTAAAGCGTAAACATGTTGCACACTTTGACTGCTCAGATGACTTCGTGTACTCTTTTATGGGGTGACCTACTATGCCACAGTGACCGCACGTGTTCACCTCCTCCCGACACGTTTTGGCGGCATGGCCATACTGCTGACACTTGTAACATCTGGTTACTAAAGTAAAGTCACGCACAGGGCATGATGACCAGTTAATAAACACTCTGTCATTAGTAATTAAGGCCTTCCGAATGTCTGCAGGGACTTCATTAACATAGTTACAGGTCTCAGCATCTTTTTTTCCCGACTTATGGCTAAGTTTAATTGAGGTCAAAAAGGTCTCAACTGTCATACCCTGTATCTTGCCAGCTAAATTCTGATGGTATATGCAGTTAAAAACGTCCCTATCTTGCATACAAGTCGGAATACCAATTACTACAATTCTCGGCTTTCGTTTGTATGGTTCATCAACTGTGAGGCCCGAGGTCGTAAATTGTGCAGACTGCTTCAGCTTCTCAATGTCGTCCTTGGTGTCAGTGCTGATGATCACGCCTCCGTTCCTAGTTTTATGTAGAGCCCTGACGTGCAGTTGCATTTGGTCCGGTTTGATAATTTTTTGCACCAGAGTTTTGGTCTCGTCACTCGACTTCATTTTGTCAGTAGGGTATATGGCTACGGAGTTAATAATGTTGGGCTTTATGTAGTTGTTAGAGCTTTTCTTCACCATGTCAGCGGAAGAAGTTGTACTCGCGACCGGCTTGGATGACTCTTTTATACTCTTTTGGAGTTCTTGAAGTCGCTGGGAGAGGTCAATTTGGTCTTTCAGTGCGTTAAGTGAGCGATGGTCTTGGATAGCTCTTTGCTTCAGCGACTGGTATTGGACGGCCATTTGTGATGTGCCATTGCTGATTTTGCGACACAGATTGTTAATACGGAGTTTTTGTTCCGAATTTAATTTTCCATCGCCTGATATACTGCACACTACATTCAAGCACTGCTCAATGGTTTTCATCCAACCCTGGATTTCCGGCGTGGACACAACTTCGGGGGGCTCATCTTCCTGCAGGGCGCGGGCGGGCGACTGGGGAGTGGGCGTGGGTGGAGGGCTGCGACGCGTAAGCGCACTCCGATTAAACGGACTATCCATTTTCTATATTACTAAATTCCACTTAACATTATAAACAACACCAAAAAATATAATTAAATTAAACTAATAAGAGTCTTGAACTGACACAGATATGTATCTCTTCCGTGTTATGTAGAACTAGGTCACAGATTTGCAATAGATTGATTAATTTATTACATTTATTTAATAACACGTCCGATCGCTTCTACGATTGACTAACAAAAAAAAAAAAAAAAAAAAAAACATTTACAGTTTTTGTACAATACCTTGCGATTTTTTATAAATAGGCTAATAAATGCATCTATGCAACAGGAGAAATAAATAAAAAATGTTTGGTCTCGAAACACTTCTTGCAGACAAAGTGACCATTCAGCAAATGTTTAATAAAATCCTTTATTCAGAAAATACACATATTGTTAACAATATTTTAATTTTTATGACGATCCGTATATCAAACGCTAGTAACAAATGGGTTAGACAGTTCAATTTCGTTCATTCAATACCTTTCAAAACGGGTCCCGATCACAATCCCTTTCAAATGTCAAATAATGACGGCCTGAAGTATGTTAAGATCTTTCAAATGACGAATTGAAAGGGATTGCGATAGATTTTAAAAATAGACAATTAGCCCCCTGTTCAATTTAGTTAAATACTAGATGCTTATGGTAAATTTTAAATAGAAAAATATTGGAAAAAATTAACTCGGCCACAAGTGAATTCTCAGGCTGGAATCGAACCAGCGACCTTTGGAAATCCGGTCCAATGCTCCAAATTCCAAAGGTCGCTGGTTCGATTCCAGCCTGAGAATTCACTTGTGGCCGAGTTAATTTTTTCCAATATTTTTCTATTTAAAATTTACCATAAGTATAAAAATAGCATTGAAAAATGCAAAAATTACAAAATCATAAAATATACTAGATGCTTCTTTATGCAAAGTTCTAAAGGACTTAGGCTGAGTTGCACCAGATAACTTTACCCGATTTATGGTTATCAAAGCTGTCTAATCCTATACATTTTTCCCCCGTTAAAGTTAAAGTTCCTGTTAAAGACAACCATAAATTGGTTATAGTTAACTGGTAACTCAGACTAACACCCATATTTTAAGTCGTTCCTCCTAAACTTAATCGTCCTCGACTTAACGAAACCTCATTGAAAACCTCTTCAAAATACTCCTCGAAATCGGTATTCTAAGTCATAACTCCGTAAGGACATGGAGGAGCCAAAGAGTACGTAGCCACTCCGTGTTAGGCCTAGCGCACACTACCATTTTTACCCACGACGAGATTGAGTGGAGTGTAAAAAGTTTTGGAGGAACCACTTAGAATAAGGGGGTTAGTAATCTAAAGTCCATTCACGACGTAATGTCATCAAATCGGATCCAATATTTCCTCCTGACACGGCTGCATAAAGCGGTGAAGTTATCGAATCTACGTATTACGCTGGAACTAAACTTGCGACAGTGATCTATGGCAGAATTTATGAGCGAAAACTGCAGAAACTGACATTTTATTTTGTAAAATAGAAACTCTTAATTACAGCGCTTGTATTCTGTCCATGACGTAAATAAAAAGTGTATATTTTTGGGTTAACTCGTTTCAATCACACGTCAAAACTTACTGGTAAAAGCAAAACACTGGCAAACTTTGTTAAAACCTGTTTTGCGATAATAATAAGAACGCGTTTAAAATAAATTAATAAAAAATCAGTTTCAGTTCCATGTATACCCCCCCCCCCCCCCCACCCTTAATATATTTTTTTTTTTGTGTAAAAACGGTAAAGCGGTTTACAGAATACATCTACCTACCAAGTTTCAACTGTGTAATCCTCATAGTTTTGGAATATAGTGGCTGTAACATACATGACGAATCTATAAGGTTTCCGTTTTTTGCCATTAGGCTACGGAATACAGTCTGAATCTTAAAATGTCATCAGAGGTAACTCTTTGATTTTTTTACGAGTACCATCATTTATTCAGGCAGTGTAACTTTTGAAAGAAAGAAAGAAAGAAAATTATATTTATTTGAGACAAACACGTCTTTTGCACTTTTGAGTACGGATACTACCTATCAATTTTCAATACAAAATATTCTCAATGACAGTAAGATCAATTAGGTACGCAATGAGTGATTGCCAAAAATACAAAATCACCAATCGTGAAAATACGGTCCTCAGCGATTCATGAACGTTGATGGGCTGAATCTATTACTAATAGTGTTTTCAATATGTTCGGCAACGTAATATTGATGAATCCATAAGTAAACTCGCATTAGATTTATCAGATTTGACCTAAATTTCCATAAATTTTAACGTGAGAAGTGATTTTCTAAATTTCATTGAGCTTTAAACCGGGATTAAACTAAAATCCAACACTGTATCGCTAAGCGCTCGAATGTAAAGAAAACAAAACTGTGTGTGAAACTGATATAAGCCGACTCCATCCTTTCTAGTTAGGGGCTTGTTTTGAACCCGCAATGTAATCATAAACTGAACGATAACTATTCATTATTTTGTTGACAAGAGGTGAAACTCTAGGTAAGTAAAACTTTAGGAGGCAAAATACATACAAATATAGCACCTTGGGATAAGTTATTTAGCGTGATAAGTATTTCAATATATAAATCGAAGGTCTGGTACACCTGATGTGGAACCTTAGCAGAACAGCTAAACTATAAAAGATACAAATATAGCACCTTGGGAAAAGTTGCTTAGCGTGCTAAGTATGAAATGAACCCTAAAAGGCAATCTTGAATTTAAAAATTATCAACATCTACATCAGATTCGCTCAACTAAATAACATTGTCACTATTTGTGTTCAATGTTTATTCAAGATTATTATTAAATTGTTACCATTTAGAATACAAATACAAATACAAATACAAATATTTTTATTTGCTCTAAATAGGGTTACAGTAATGTTGTTTAGTACAATTGTGAAAACAAAATGGAGCTTAACCTATTTAGCCATTTTACATAGCATGCAAATATATAATAAAATGATTTAAATTAGATTAACATTAAGAAACTGATCGAAATGTCATAAAATAAAATCGAGAAATAAATTAATAAAAAAAAAATGTATGATAATAAATGTCAAATAAGAAATAAAATAAATTAATTTCAATATACAATTAAATTCTCATGTTAGTCTACAATTACAACAATGTCAATACAAATACATGTTGTGCATTTGAAAGTCTCGAAACCTTTGTCAATATAATTGTGATATAGATAAAAAAAAAAAAGTGAAAGTGATAGATATGTCAAAATTGCAAATGGAAATTAATCTGCAATCGGAAATTAAGGGCACCGCCATTATATAAAAAGAAGAAGAAGAATCGGAAATTAATGAAAAAATGTTCAAAAGTAAAATTTATACTTATAATACATGATTCCCGACAATTGACATAGTTTGAGACTAGATTCACACGTGCTATTGTATGTATGTGACGTGGCTCGTAGCGTGGCCGACAGCACATGGCAGTACAGCACATGTTCAATGGCGATTCTTTTTGTTGAAGGTAGGTTTATTAATTATTATCACCCAAGAATTCCTTTACACTATAGAACATCCTCTCAGAAAGCCAGTTATATAATGCAGTCTTAAACCTGCTAAAGGGTAATTGTTTTATACTTTCAGGTATTTTATTGAAAATTGAGATGGACATCCAGTTACAGTTTCTCTGATAAAGGGTGCTCCTAGGAACCGTGGCAGAGACCAGTCGATGACCATTCCGTGTGCTTCGCAAGTACACATCCTTCGCTTGTTTAAAGTGGGACATATTTAATTTGACAAATTTGGCAGTCTCCAAGATGTAAATACAGGGCAAAGGTAGTATTTTGAGCAATCTAAAAAGAGGTCTGCAGGGTTCATCGGGTGGAGAACCACATATGGCCCGCAAACATTTCTTTTGACAGATAAAAGCTTTACCTAAATCAACACTATTTCCCCATATTATGAGCCCATAACGGAGTACTGACTCAACATAGGCAAAGTAGGCACTAAGTGCAGTGCTTCTAGATGCTATTTTAGTCAATTTGTGAAGAGCAAAAGTGAAACTATTGATTTTTTTGCATACTACCTCTACTTGCTTCTTCCAGTCTAATCGTTGGTCAATTTCAATACCTAGAAATTTTGTTGTATTCTCTTTTTTAAGTATATGTCCTTGGTAGATTATGTCAAATGTTTTATTATTAAAATTAAGATTACTAGTTTTATTAAGATTTAGTATAAGATTATTATTATGCAGCCAGTCTATAATTAATGAAATAGTATTATTAATGTCAATTTTATGTTCATCCAGATTTTTGGTTATTGTTCTTACTACTACCGATATGTCGTCAGCGAACAGAATGCAAAGGTGATTTATTATTTTTGGTAGGTCATTAATATAAACCAGGAATAAAAACGGGCCGAGTATACTTCCTTGCGGAACACCAAAATGATTTTCCCTGTACTCTGATTTATACGTTTGAGCTACCTTATTCTTATCCAACCGAGATACTTGTACCAATTGCATTCTATTCTGCAAGTATGTCTGTATCCATTTTAATGCAACACCTCTTATGCCATATCGTTCCAGTTTTGATAATAATAATTTGTGACAGACAAAATCGAACGCTTTTGACATGTCGAAAAAGAGGCTTGTTGTGTACATACCGTTATTTAAGCCTGTCAATGTTTCACTCACAAGGTTGAAAACAGCTTGCGTAGTGGACTTAGTTTTCTGAAATCCGTACTGGTCGTTATTTAAAATCTTATATTTATTAAAGAAAGAAGTGAGTTTCTCTAGCATAACTTTCTCATAAATCTTTGCCAAAATAGGTTAATAAAAATGTCGCATTCGGCAGAAATCTTTACTTTTCTTATTTTATTGAGGAAACTCACCTAAGTTCATTCACTGGAGATGGTTCATTCACTGGTGCACCTATTCAATTACAAGTAAGAAATTATTACCACATAGCGTGATGTCAATAAAAAAACGACGGGTTGCACTCCGGGAGTGCCGGCAGAAGTGAGAAACGCTTAAACGAAACAGCAGAAGCAGGCATACATTTTCGCCGCGCGGTAGAAAGAGAGAGGGATATAACTCCTCTCCTACGCCGTGCCAGAGGTCTACTCTCCCTCCGTCTTACGAATTTTCGATCAGACTTTAACATTTTTTACCCATCCCAAAAATTTTAAACTCTGATATGCATGCCGCTAAAGATGTTTTCACTTCAATAAGTTAATACTTAAATCTCAGCTAATAACTAAACACAACAATTAGATTGTGACATTTATTTATTCTCAGGCAGTTCTCCGGGCCAGCTAGTACGATATAAAGACCAATGATACTCTAAATACCGCATTGTGAATAAAAAAGAAGTGTTTATGGTAAAGTACATACTTACGCGGAAAGGGGATTTGAACCATCATAGATACAAAGAATATCCTTGTATATTCTTCATAACTACATGCACAAAATAACAGCTGTAAGTCACTGTACTGTAGGTCTCACTATTATTCGAACATATACATACACACACGTAAGCACACACACACTCACACAACACACACACTCACACAACACACACACGCACACACACACACGCACAGACACGTATTTAGTTGCACTCTTGCATCATCTACCTTGTTAATTTCTCTTATTTTTATTTATCTTTATATTTTTAATGTTTAGCCATTAATCTTCTCATGTTCTCTCAGCGACATCTATTAGATAACGTTTTTATCAGTGATAATGTGGTTCGAGGTGGTGGGAGCCGGGTGACCTGTAACACAGGTATTTTGTACCTAGCTCAGGCATCAGCCTCTCACAAACTTAGATTCCTTATTCCTGATTTGTAAATATCTTTATTTCAATGCTAAGTTTGTGATGAGAAAATAAATTTTATTATATTAACAATTTTGCTGGTCAGATACCTGAAACATAAGCTTTTAGTCCAGATTAATTAACCCTCGTTTCCACTGGCGAAATATTTACAAGAAAACATGATGTAAACGTCTAATGCGGCCACGGAGAGAATACATTATTTGACAGCTCCTATCGAGAGCTATTTGGTCATCCTCTCAGCGGCCTCACAAAATTTTACAACAGGTCTTCTTTAAATAAATAATAATAAAATATTTGTTTATTTTCCCATCACAAATAATAGAACTTAAGACTAGTTGTTATTATAGGGTTTCTTTCTCTAGGTCTTTTTACCATTTGTGAGGGACTGGTGCCTGAAATAGGTTTCAGAAATCGAACCTGTGCTTGCCTGTAAATGTTTTGCCAGTGGAAACCTGTTTCACACATCAAAAAGTGACTAGGGATCAAGTTAGTTTCAGAGTATCGCCGTTATAGAGGATTACTAGTTATTTCAACTTTTTTGGACAGGCAATGATCTAATATTCTTTTTTTTTTATTATTTCAACAAGGAAAGAATTAACGTAAGTAGTAGGTCTGATAAACTTTAAAAAAAGTAATTGATCCCAAACTGCACTTTGATTTGATTTCTATCTATGCACGTTAAGATGTGCATTTTTAACCGACTTCAAAAAAGAAGGAGTTTCTTAATTCGTTTCGTTTTTTTTTGTCTATGTTACTCGATTACTCGAAGACGGCTGGACCGAGTTAATTTAAAAATGTGAAATAAAATCTTTTCATAAAAAAATGAAACCCGACTTCAAAAAACTAAAAAGCAAAAAAAGGCATATTGGAGTCGGTGCGAGCCAAGGCATTTTGATACAAGGATACTTTGAGGTCCTACTTTTTATTTTTCTTGCATTGGCTGGCACCGACTCCAAAATGTATCCGAAAGGTAGGTTTATCATGCAAGCAAGTCAGACAGCATGTTTTGTTCAATTCGATAACGCCAAAAGAAAGTCTAATTTTACCAGCAACCGTTTTCCAAACTCGTGTAAGCAACTTTTCCTAAATTCATCAGTTGCCGACGAAATTAAATTAGCTAAAACTAAAGAGAAATTAATGTTCAAAACGGTACTTTGTTCCCGTGCTAGCGAACTTCGATAATGTATGCGATACCGTATTAATTACCAAGTTGCTGACGAAACACTTTAACGTGCAGTACGGAACGAGCTGGAAGAGTGAGTAATAAAGCGATTTGTGGGTTATCTTAAAAATACATAAAGCTAAGTATAATCTAATCATGCGTCTAATGAATAACTCAATAGGTATATAAATAGCTGTATATTTATGACAAAAAAGAAAGAAAAAGAAACTAGTTACAAGTCCGCGAGGTCTAAGCTGAGCTTTGCATTTTTGCGAGTGCACATAGATAGTTTGTAGGTATCGTGTAAAAAAACAAAAAACACAAAAGCAACAGGTGTTGCTACTAGTACATCTATGTGCACTCACACAAATGCAAAGAACTAGAAGTACTGAGGGATAGGTGTTTTTCGTGAAATCGAGTATAAATCAAATATTTGTTACCTATACAAAAGCGGTTTTTTCAGCTTTGCACCCAAAAAGTAGGTGAAGGAATAAGATAATATTTTTTTTATGTTTAGTATTAATGCTTATCTTGTTCTCAAAAATATCTGTCAAGTGGCTTAACAGCTCTACTTGCATGTCTCTGCGTACCTACGAGTACCTAAGTATTTTACGAGCAGTCATGCGAAACCCAGTTGTTACTAATCTTTTAATGACTTGGCGAAATAAGTTAGCGATTACTTTCTTAGAAATCATTAATAAAACTCGATTGTTGAATGTTGAAAGTATCAATTTAAATTCGATCTTGTTAGTCGGTAATTATTTAGATTCTTCATTGTGATTTGAATTAAGATTGTATCGAAATAATTGATATTGATAATAATTGACTAATATTTGTATATTAAGAGGAAATATTTGATTGTTTGTTTGTTTGTTTGTAACGAATAAACTCAAAACTACTGAACAGTTTTGAATGAAATTTGGAACACAGATAGTAGATTGCCTGGTTATGAAAATCGTCGTCTCAGCCACTTAACACCTACTGCTGGGTATAGGCCTTCCCCAGAAGGGGGGGGGGGGGGGCTGCTGCCCTGAAGGCTGAGTCCCTTAGTCGCCTTTTACGACACCCACGGTATGAGAGGGGGTAGTGCTATTCTTAGCCGACACTACACATCAAACATAGGATACTTTTTATCCCGATATCCCCACGGGAACCGGAACAACGCGGGTGAGAAGTGGCACTTTCTTATTTGTAATACCTATTTCATCTCCATAGATATATCTCAATGGTTGTGTCATTGGGTAGGAATGAAAAAAAAATGCTTTATGAAGTTCGCGGTACGAATTTAAACACCATTGAAACAAAAGGAAAACAAAACGTTCTTACGACATGATGGTCTATTAAAAATGGAGGAATGGAAAATTGTTTCGACACCAGAGACTAAATTATAGTAAGTAAACTCTTGTTTAAAAGTAAGGCAAGGTATGTATTTATCTAACTCTGCAGCGAGTTAACTGCAGCCTAAAGTCATTATAAGTGTCCACTGCACCGAGTGGTCCCATTGCATCGCAACTGCAAGTAATTAAGTAGACTGCACTAAATTAGTTTAATATACTCGTACCTTGCTAGTTTAAAGGCTTAAATTAGTTTTACTGTGTTCACCATATAAAGTAATAATGTAGTATTAGATTATGTCATCATCATCATCATCATCATCAGCCTGTGGACGACTGCTGGACATAGGCCTCTCCTAGCTCACGCCTATTGTGGCGTTCATAGGAGGCTATTAGCCTACTTCTACCACGCTGGCCAGACGGGTTGGTAGAGGGTTTGTTTCAAGTTTTCCTTCTCTTGCACAGGTGTTCAATGCTTCGAGCCTCTTAGTCGACTCTTACGACATCACAGGCATGTAAGGGAGTGGTGACACTTGTATTCTTAGGCGGTCACCACACGGCAGGATTAGATTATGTAATGCATTGCATTAATACTGGCATTCGCCATCTGAGTAGTCAACCCATTTTTATAATATTTTATAATAACTCTTATGTCCCGGCTACACGCTTCGTCTTACCTGAGAGCATACTGGTTTGCGCAAGTAATAAGTAGCGGATTGTCCCGCAGGCTGTTTATCTAACAGAAATCACCTTGCAACCAGTTTCGCGCTGTCATTTGTGTCACATTTTCATAATCTAACTATGCAACATTATTTTTTTTCGGTATGGTAGGATACAACCAACTTAGTGTTAAGAGAGAACTCAGACTGGTTACATATCTCTTTACAGAACTTAGGGGTAAGATAAATAATGTGTAGGTGTTAGGGATTATGCGTATTTGTGTTCCCAATGAATACAGAGGGCAAAGGCGTCCTGCGAACCGGCGGCGTCCAATTTAAAGCAAATAATCATAATAATAACTGATGAAAACACAGAACAATTTCAAGATTTGGCACATAAATATTATTTTTGATCCTTTCTTACCCGTAGTACACCTGCGTGGTTCACCTAGGTGTGTCACGGATGACCTTAGTGCAGAGATTGGGATTGTACACAATTAAGCTTCTTCTTTACGTATTCTTGTTACGATTAAGCTCTAGCGGTTACTAGAGTTCGCACCAACTAGCTAAACGAGGCTCCACGTCGCGCGCCTTTCGCACTGTCAACCTTATCGATAAAGAAACGGATTTGTTCATTTGTTCTCTGAATCAATTCACAAAATTAGCTACTTAGATACTTTGTTAATATAAGTCATAGGTTGTAAGTTAAATGTAGTCATAATCATAACCGTAACAAGAATGCTGTAACAGTCGCATTGGGTTACATTGTGTACAATCCCTATCTCTGCACTAAGGTCATCCGTGACACACCTAGGTGAACCACGCAGGTGTACTACGGGTTAGAAAGGATCAAAAAGAATATTTATGTGCCAAATCTTGAAATTGTTCTGTATTTTCATCAGTTATTATTATGATTATTTGCTCGGATTTTGGACGCCGCCGGTTCGCATATTGAATATTTAATATTGATTCCTCAGTTTAAATTGTGTACAAAAAGGATGCATTATTTGTGCAAAATCTATTGTAAAAGTAGCAATGAATATAATTGCTTACAAAACAACGCGGATTCTAATTTAAAACAATTTGTTTTTTTCAGCATGTTCAGAAATTCCGCTTTTGTTTTTACCACCTCTGTGGTCTAGTGGTACACCACCGGTATCAGACCCAGGGATGCCGGGTTCGATTCCCAGCTACATATCGTATTCCCGCATATCCCGTATATTTGGTTGGTGGTAGAACTTGTAGTAAGTCCAACTGGCTAGCTACCACCATCTTATCTAAGTCTGTCGCCATAACAACAATGTTTTCAGCATTGTTGTGTTCCGGCAGTTAGAGATAACATAGCCAGTTCCTCAGTGGCTGAGGATTCCGGGAGAGGCTCGCTACCAGCTTCAGCCTTATCAATACTTAACATCAGGTATGATGAAGGTTAAGAGTATCCCCGTCTTTCTTAAAAAAAAAAATAATGAACTGTATCATCCCGTAGTCACAGGGTGACACAGATTCTTTGCCTGGCTGGTCAAACAAAGGTGCCAATTAACAAAATTCAAAAAACAAAACAAAAGCCTTCTGGAGTCGGTGCCAGCCAAGGCATTCTGCTTTGAGCTTCTATTCATTTATTTTTCTTGCCTTGGCTGACACCGACTCCAAAAGGCTTATTTTTTCTTTTTTCTTTTTGAAGTCGGTTTTTTTTTACTAAGTTTTGTGTTATCTTTTAGTGCCTGTAATAGATATTTTTTTTAATTTTCAGTTTTCAAGAAATCTTGAAAATAGTGTCGTGTTCGTCACTATTAGATGACAAGTTCATAGTTCCGATTTTTTGTGAATGTATGTGCGGAATTAATAAAATTATAACTTAAAAAAATGTGAAATATATATTTTTTTTTTTATAAAAACCGACTTCAAAAAGTAAAAAATAAACTTTTTTGATTTAGTACCAGCCAATAAAAGTATATAGGTAAGTGCAATGTAGAATACCTTTGCTGGCACCGACTAAAAAAGGTATTTTTTTTACTTTTTGAAGTTGGTTTTTGGAAGTCGGTTAATAATTATAACACGAAAAGTAGAAGTAACTAACGTTGGCGTTCAAAATAAGCAGTTCCACCATTATAAAATTATTATAAGTAAGTTAATAATCCCTTAACTACTCCTTATTTTCAAGGATTACAAACAACCACATTACCACAGGCATCAGACTATCAGTTCGCATCACAATCTCGCCAGCCACTCGCGCGTGAATGCCTGGTCGTTACCCGCATCCAGGATCCCTATCCTTCCTGTAATTAGAGCAGGTGAAGGCCGTTAGAGCTTGCAGACTCTAAATATTTCCTGTGGGGACACAATTTGAGCCTGCAAAGACTAAGCCGGTTGCATAGTATAGTACCGGTCATGGTAGGTAAAATTAACGAATGGTTTGTTTGTATTATTATGATAAAAAAATTGTATTCACAATCTAATAATAATTTCTAAGATGCAGTTCATAGATTAATTGTTTTTAACCGACTTCAAAAAAGAAGGAGGTTTTCACTTCTTCGCGTATATTTTTTTTATGTATGTTCACCGATTGAAATTATTCAAAGTTATAACATCGGGTTTGTTCCGATAGTACCATTTTTAGAAAATTTGAAATTTTTTAATTAGTATTCAGGAAATGTTGAACCAACTGACGTTTTTTCGTTCAAACGGTTTGACAGCGGTTATAAAAAATAAATAATATATTTAGTTATTATTTTACTTATAAGACAAATTGTATTGTTTGTTTCCCAAATAAACTGAATAAATAAATAAATAAATTCACCAACTTACTGAATTTCTTTCTTAAAGATTATTTAAGAAAACTTTGTAAGAGCTTAAAAAGGTTTATTGCGATAATTTGGTACTAATGTTTTTTGCGCACCTAAAATCACCCGTAACAAAGTAATCAGCAGTTAAGCCGCAGTAAACGTCATCGTGGAGCCGGCCCGCAACTATGACATATGTTACAAGAGAGGTTTCAAGAAAATCCTGCCATTTTCCGCAACCAAAGACCGGATGTTGCTAAGCTTCCTCTCAGACAAGGATGTCTCGAGGACTTATATGTCGATTTGAAAGTACCATAAATGTATATGTATAATTAAGATTTTTTAATTGTTGCATTTTTCAATGCTATTTTTATACTTATGATAAATTCAATTCTCTCTCTTCAAATACCAATGCTCTAAACACTAAGCTACCGAGACTCTCGGTAGCTCAGTGGTTAGAGCATTGGACCGGATTTCCAAAGGTCGTGGGCTCGAATCCCATCTGAGAATTCAATTGTGATTTGAAAGTTGATTTTTTCCAATATTTTTCTATTTAAAATTTATTATAAGTACCTTAAATGTCTCTGAATGGAATTTCATATTTTTACATTGTTATCTATACTAATGATATAAAAAAGTTTGTAAGTTTGTTTGTTGGAAGGATCTCCGGAAGTACTGAAACGATTTTGAATATTATACTCGGACCCGTAATTAGATGCAGTAAAATGACAACTCCAGTGTGCCCACTTCCTGACAAAGTAAAAATAGTGACGTGAAAAATTATCATTTGTTCAATTGACATTCAGTTAAAAATTGGTAATGGTATTAGAAAAATTGGGTAATATTAAATTAACTATTCGGAATGTAAATGTGTAGGTTTTCACAATGCAATCAAATAAATAAAATAAATAAACTTTATTTCCAAAAGTGGGCACATTGCAAACTTATTTCTAACGGCCTCTGCACAAAGCTTTTGCTTGTATCGCAGTGACTAAAAACAATTTAACCGGAGTAATTTACTATTGTCGCGTTTGACGCACCAAATCGACAAACATAATTAAAGTTACTTTATTATTTTAGCAAGTAATATAAGTAATTAAATATTTAAATTTTAAACATGCTACCATGAATTTTTACCATTTCTGCCATTTTAAATGAAATATATAAATCAGTTATATTATTAGAGTGTCGTTGTGCGCCAAATATTATTAATAATGTGAAAGAGATACTTGCACAAGTTTTATATCAATAATAATGTGGCATAATTGGATAGTAATTATTCGATCCGATCCGATACTCAGATGGATCGATAGAATAGCATTCAATCCATTGGCGGATCGCTACAATTGCTACAAGTACCAAAAATTTACCCCAAAATCATTGGCAGGAATGTCTGTGCCCAATGAACGTCGTTTCTTATTAGTCAATCATATACTAAACGAAAACCGCAATCGCCTGGTTCCGAAGCGGTTATAAAAATACTAAGTTAAGTACCTGATTTGACTATTTAGTTTGATGACATGAATCAACATCTTCTATTAAAAATAAACTTGATTCGTTACTAGATCAATCCAAAAAATCGCAGCGAATCGATAGGATCAATACATTGTATAACGATCGATTCGAAACGAAATACAATACAAGGCACCTGGATCGAGTTCGAACATATTTAATAAAATGGCAAATGGCGATAGGGCAGCGCGCGGTAATAGGCTATTTGACAGATTTTTAAAATCCATTTTATATTATGAAGTAGAGTTTAAGGAACCCAGTAAAAGTTGTTTTTTTTATAATTCTGGTGCATATTTGCTCAAAAATATCAAATTAAAAATTCAATATTTAAATAGCGTGCCTAAACGCTACTTTGACAATATGGCGCTGCAATGGGGTCGGTGACGTCACTTGCCTGTATTCTGATTATTTCTGATCTGTGGAACATTATCATCCACATACGTAGGCAAACGAGGTTTACAAGCAGGTGACGTCATCATAAACTCGACGAATCGTGACCGTTTTGTGTCACGTGAAAAACGTTAAAAAAAATGCACTTTTATTTACGGATTTTTAAATAAAGTTATTATTATTTTGTCTGTATTATTATTTATTAAATGTCCTTTCACGCGCTCTGGATACTACAAGGACTCCTTTACGGCGACGTCAATAAGCCTCTGGAATAACCTCCCGTATGAGATCCGTCATTCGAAGTCACTTGCCATTTTCAAAAACAAACTGCATTTACATCTTCTCTCTAAGTCCTAGTTTGCAACTACCCTCTTTTTTATTTGTTTATTATCAAGTATATATTATTATAATATATATATATATATATATATATATATATATATATATATAGATATATTAAATATATTTAGTTTGATAGGTTTAATATATTTAGTTGTTATTTATTTAAATATTTTATTTTTATTTATGACTATGTATTTAGTAGTTTATGTAGGTAGATTTATTTATATGTTCAGTAATATTGTTAAGTAAAGTTTGTCATTCTTGCTTGTTGCCTGTGCACTACCTCTCGCTCTCTCTCTATTTTTCCTATGCCTCAAAGGTTGTCTGGAAGAGATCGCTCTTAGCGATAAGGCCGCCTTTGCCCACATTTATGTCAACTCTTTCTTGTGTTTCTGTCTGTATTTTTGTGTGTGCAATAAAGTGTTTTATCTATCTATCTATCTATTTTCAACTTACGTTAATAAATGACCATTTTTAAACTCTCAATTTATACTGATAACAGTAATTGACACTTTATTTTTCGTATTGTCAAATAGCCTATTATATCACCAGCAGCGTGGTATTTTTTTCATGAATGACATGGCATATTTTACCTATAGCAGAGTATTTTTTTTTATTAATATGCTACTACCACACTAAACGAAAATTATTACTAACGATATATCGATGTAAAGATTTAATGTGACGACAAATGAAGGGAATCCGGCATTCTATCTGTGATTTATACTAAAATTACATTATAAATAAAAATTAATAAAATTTATTACAAAAACAATCTTGAATTTTGTTTTCGTATTTCCAAATTATAATTAATTATTTTACTTTTATTTATTTTAACATTGCCCGTTATTGATATATTTTCAACAAATTTTAATGAGTTATTTGAATTGAATTAAATGTTTATACCCATCATTGTATTAACAATATTTGCCAACTTGTTATTTGAATTCAGGAAAAAACTATATCATCATCATTACATATTTTATTTTCTTTCAATAATTAAATTAACTAAACAACTATTTATTAACTAAGATCCGGCTAAAAATATTACTAAAAGAAACCAATTGAACTTGTTCAATTGATTTTGTCCTCTTCACTAGTACAAGTCTACTAGTGAAGAGGACAAAAATCAATTGAAGAATGGATGGCTACATTTACTTACTCGCTTACGTCGATG
The DNA here is from genome assembly GCA_910589605.1 of Chrysoteuchia culmella. Classification (NCBI taxonomy): domain Eukaryota; kingdom Metazoa; phylum Arthropoda; class Insecta; order Lepidoptera; family Crambidae; genus Chrysoteuchia; species Chrysoteuchia culmella. Next base: position 20,788,936 of record OU342653.1, read on the forward strand.
TTTGCGAATAGAGTTTAAGTTTCAACCTTATTCCAATTATATTAAGACTATCTTTCAAATTTTTTCTTTGACGCGATGGTAAGTTTAATTTGGACATTTGCAAACTCACACTGTGCCCTTTGACAGTTCTATCTGTCATTTTACTGTATCTAATTACAAGTCCGAGTTTAATAGTTAGTTGCCTTTTTCCCATCCTGAGTGACATAGGCTACTTGTAACTATAAGTAACATAAATTTGGACAAATCTCACATTTAATAGTGGGTCTGGGGTATGCCAGTCTATTGCTGAGTACTGTTGTATTATGTAGTTTATTTATCCGTTATTTTATATTCTTTTTAAATGTATTAGTTAACTCATTTACGTTTTGGATCCTCTTTTTAACTACCTATTTATTGATTATCTTTGCCGTAGTATATATTTATATATTTTTTTATATTATCGCATTGACGTCCACGTGCCAATAAAACATTTTTTAAGGGATCCAGTTGAAAATCAGCGTCAGTCGCTGACTCAATGCTGAACTGGACACCCATTTGGTACTGACGTGGGACACAAAATTTCTTGTATTTTTATATCTTTAAATGTTTCTTGTTCTTATATGAGTGATATGAGTAAAATATAATGTTAATTTGTAAATGTCCTGTGTTTGGTACCAAATAAAAAAGTTTGTATTTGTATTTGTATAAGTACATATTTGATAGTGAATAATATGTTCAATATGCGGCATGGGTCAGCTACTTTAAAAAAAACAACGGATTGCACTCTGGGAGTGCTGACTGCTGGCATAAATGAAAACCGATTAAACGAAAATAACGATCATAATCCACTATATCTTGACCACAACTTCATAAAAAGTGAAAAAAGTGATGAAAACGGAGACCAACTTGATTTGGCAGATAAATCCATTAAAACTGACCTGGCATCAATATGAAAGTTGGTAGTAATGAGAGATCTTTATATTATAATGGTTGTTATTAACTAATATGCGTAGATCTTTCAAGTGTGATGCTTAATGTAATTTGAAATAGGTCAACGGTAAATGGTCGAATTTTCGATCAGGGTCACGTGTCCTGACGCGACTTTGACATTTTTTACCCATCCCAAAAACTTTAACGTCTAATGTGCACAACACCGCTGAAGAAGTTTCTAATTCAAAAGTCTCTTCGGTGGCTGAAAATATAAATAAATGAAGAGGAAAATTTATATATTTATATAAAAAAACAAATAAGCACAAAGAGGAAAAAGTACTACTCTAATGAAAAGCTCACACATACTTAATTTATTTAAGTAACAGCGACAAGGTTCCACAGAAAGGACAAAATGAAGTAGTCTTAGTACATTGACCGTTTAAACGTTCACTTCTCTCCCAGCAAAATGCCTGTGAATAATGTAAGACCAGGAAATAAGCCATTTTGTCCCTTTCCGTTCCATTCGCAGCATTATTTCATTACTAAGGTCGAGGGCTGGGTATAAAGGAATAGTGGGGTCCAAACATTTTACGGACAATTAAACTCTGCTGCATTTAAATAAAGTTCTTCTATGATTGTAATTTGCATTGACAAACTCTTTTTGATAAGATAAGTTTTTTTTAATTTTTGAATTTATTTATTTTACAATGCTCTATGTAATAAATATAAATAAGAAAGTAATTATACTAGAAAATGTATTAATACACATATTTATTACGTAAAATAGCATTGTTAAATTAAAAAAATGGAAACCGATGTGAAAAAACAAAAAATCAAAAAATAAGCCTTTTGGAGTCGGTGCCAGCCAAGGCAAGAAAAATAAAAGACCGTGTGGCGTACCACATTGTTATTTTTATTGTATTTTATTTGTATTTTATAATTGTGTATTTTGTCAACCTTTTAATTTCACATAAAAAATAAATATTGTTAATATGTTAATAATTTAATGTTGTGCACGCGCAGACAGTCTTTGTTTTTGTATATAGCTAACAGGTTCGTCAGTTACGCCGGGCGCGCCGGCCGGAGTCAATTTTTAGACGCTCGGTCGCCCGCCCCGCGCCTCACATTCCTTATACCCCGCGGTCGCCCGCGACCGCCAGTCGTGTACTAGCTCCGACGCCTTGCGCATGCGCACCCTTTTTACTTACCGCTTGTTATCTTATGGTTACTCTGTATATTGTGCTTTTCTTCCTCTCTATAACTGTTTCTTCTCTCATCTATGTACTCCTTCTATATCGCTGTAGTGTTTGTGTGAACTGTGTGTACGTGAATTAAATGTTTCTTCTGTGCTGTATTGAAAAGGACTAATTCTCATTTCGTACGTACCTACCTGTCACCCATTTACCACTTCATTGGTGACCCCTCTGAACACCTAGATTGAAGATGCCGAATGACATGGCTGCAACGCCTGCAACATCGGGAGTAGGGAAGAGCAACGAAACTGCCGAGTCATGTCGGGTTGGCGTGAGAGTACCGCCATTCTATCCCGAGAAACCCTCCTTATGGTTTTCGCAGTTGGAAGCACAATTTGCGTTGGCAAATATAACGACAGACTCGACTAAATTTTACTACGCAACAAGCCACCTAGAACCACAATTTGCGTGCGAGGTTGAAGATATAATTTGTTTCCCACCCGCAATAAATAAATATGAAAAGTTGAAATCGGAGCTGACGAAACGGCTATCTGCGTCACGAGAGAAAAAGGTTAAACAACTCTTGATGCATGAAGAGTTGGGAGACAGGAAGCCGTCGCAGTTTTATAGGCACCTCCTAAACCTAGCTGGACCTGGAGTACCGGAAGAGTTCCTACGCACAATCTGGACGAGCCGTCTACCGAACAGCACGCAGACCATCATAGCGTCGCAACCTAAGGCTACTCTTGAAGAGCTAGCCGATTTAGCGGACCGTATCCAGGACGTCGTTGGACCCCAGGTAGCTTCCACATCTACTATCGCTGCTGTGTCGCACCAGAATGACCGATCAGTCGACCCACAAATCGCGGCTTTGACGAAGCAGATTGCAGCACTTACAGCGAAGGTTGATAGACTGTCGCGTTCCCGTGGGCGCTCACCTAACCACCACCGTCGCAACCGTTCAGCTTCAAGACGTTCCCAGTCCAATTATAGAAAGTACCCTCTATGCTGGTACCACTGGAAGTTTAATGAAAAAGCGACGAAGTGTGTATCTCCGTGCGATTTTAATACATCGGGAAATGTGCGGGGCAATCGGTAATGGCGGCCGACGATTGTCCGAGTTCCGGTCGCTTGAACAGAGCTCACACCCTATTAACCTTACACCGGAGCAGTTGGCAGCATTCAACGCGTGTAAGGACAGTTTGTGTCAGGCAACTATGTTGGCACATCCTAATTGGCAGTCTGGCCAGGGGTGAAAAAAGATTGTAGGAAGTGGGCTCAGTCATGCTTGCCGTGCCAAAGGTCCAAGGTTACTCGCCATGTCTCATCCCCCTTTGGGAATTTCAGGCTGCCCAAAGCGCGTTTCGCACAGGTACACATAGACCTCATTGGTCCGATGCCGTTATCACATGGGTATCGTTATTGCCTCACCGCCGTCGATAGATTCACGCGTTGGCCTGAGGTGATACCACTACCAGACATAACTGCAGAGACGGTTGCAAAGGCCTTGGTAAGCGGTTGGATTTCCAGATTTGGTTGCCCGACCATTATCGTGACAGACCGTGGGAAGCAGTTCGAATCAACTCTGTTCAAACACTTGTCTGAAATGATAGGCTTCGACCACAGGCGCACTACCGCCTATCATCCACAGTGTAATGGGCTAGTGGAGAGATTCCACAGACAGCTTAAGGCGGCAATTACCTGTCACGCCAAAGAAAACTGGACAGAATCACTTCCGCTCGTTCTGTTGGGTATCCACGCAGCCTACAAAGAGGACCTGCGAGCAACTCCTGCCGAGTTACTTTACGGTGAGACCCTCAGGTTACCTGGTGAAATTTTTCACCCAGATGTAGATGACACCACGGATCCAGCAAGTTATTTGGCCCGCCTGCGGTATTTCGCTAAAAACTTACAGCCTTCTCCAACCTCACGACACATCGGTCCCCAGCGTATTTTCGTCTACAAAGACTTGAAAAGTTGTGATCGCGTTTTTCTTCGGGATGATAGCGTTAAAAGTTCGTTAAAACCCGCTTATAGCGGTCCTTATGAAGTTTTAGAGCGAGGGGAAAAAGTTTTCAAGCTCCTCATCAATGGTAATTTCGTCACGGTATCAGTAGACAGATTAAAACCGGCCTACATACTGCAGGACGCCAACACCACACACACTTACACGAAATCACACGCACACAATACTATGACCACTCCTAAGTCACCTATAGCCGAAGAAAGGAATAGTAATAAAGTTACTCGGTCTGGACGTTCAGTCCGCTTTCCTGACTATTTTCGCCCGTAGTGACGGTCTGGAAGGGGGTGATGTGGCGTACCACATTGTTATTTTTATTGTATTTTATTTGTATTTTATAATTGTGTATTTTGTCAACCTTTTAATTTCACATAAAAAATAAATATTGTTAATATGTTAATAATTTAATGTTGTGCACGCGCAGACAGTCTTTGTTTTTGTATATAGCTAACAGGTTCGTCAGTTACGCCGGGCGCGCCGGCCGGAGTCTATTTTTAGACGCTCGGTCGCCCGCCCCGCGCCTCACATTCCTTATACCCCGCGGTCGCCCGCGACCGCCAGTCGTGTACTAGCTCCGACGCCTTGCGCATGCGCACCCTTTTTACTTACCGCTTGTTATCTTATGGTTACTCTGTATATTGTGCTTTTCTTCCTCTCTATAACTGTTTCTTCTCTCATCTATGTACTCCTTCTATATCGCTGTAGTGTTTGTGTGAACTGTGTGTACGTGAATTAAATGTTTCTTCTGTGCTGTATTGAAAAGGACTAATTCTCATTTCGTACGTACCTACCTGTCCCCCATTTACCACTTCAACCGCAAAGTAGAACTTTTTGTTTTTTGAAGTCCTTTTTTTATAAAAAGTTTTTTATTTCACATGTTTTAAAGGTAGAAGAGGTCCCGTGCCTACCTTATGTCAACTGCTCATCACCTTTTACAAAATGCTGCTTTTCCCGGTGCAGGGACTTTGCTTATTGAGGAGTTCTCCCGGTTCTTCGTCATCAGCTCCACTTTATCACTTGGATTAAGTCGAGCATAATTTGCTTATGAACCACATTAAAGTAATCGTATCGCTTCCGTGAAATGCTAAGTATTTAATAGTAGTTCCGATGACTATTTGTGGTCTTCATCATCAGTTCCAATCGAAGATACAAATCCAATAGGAGTGAGTTGAATTGTAGTAGGTAGTAAAGTAAGTTTTAACCTTAAAAAAAATTACCTATTATAAGCAAATACTTTTAACACTCTAATATAGTATTAGTATAGTATGTATGAATATCAATGTTAACAAATCGCATTTTGTACCGCTTTCGCTGCTCTCTGTTTACCTAAAGGTTGATTGGTAGAGAATACTTTTAGTATTAAGTCCGCCTTTTGTACTTAACTTTGAGTTTATTTTTTTATTATTTAAATAAATAAATAAAAGGTTAATTATTTCACGTTGAGTTCACAACCCTAAAGCGAATAAACTAAGTTTGGATCCAATTTGTGAGAAGTGGGACACTACCTGCACGCGTAGCATGAGCGCACGGGACTCGACTTGGGAGTAGCTCGACAACCGCTGTCTTGTCTAAGTCCCGTGTCGATTTAGCGAGCACAGTTTGACAGCGGGACTCGTTTTATAGGGTAGAGAAAGCCTTTTCTACCGCGAGAGTGAAATAATTGCCATTTTTAAATACTGATTATTATTTAAATATAGTAACACCGAACCGGTAATTTGCCGATAAAAAAAAATCATACATTCTACGCAATGGATGACTTGTTGCTGTCATGTTTGGCTATATTTTAATCTGTGTTTTAACCAAGGCGATAAAGAAAAAAAAAGTTGATATTGACATGACATATTTGTTGATTGTTTTGTTTTTTGTGAATTTACAACGTAACTATAAAACTATCTTTTAAATACGAATACATTATATAAACAAGAAAAGGAATTATATTGGGCAGATTTGGATGTGTAGTTGGCGGACAATAAAGAGAATTGTGTATCTTGTTCATTCCAATACATGAACTATAGATTCGTATCTCATTCAAGTGTTTTCTCATTATACTTTAGCATTTTATTCTGCTAGAAAGCTATTTCATCTATTCTTTTTCTTATGGAAGAGACTGCACAGCTCAGCAGTCTGCAAAGATTTATGAAGCACACGTAATATTGCAACAAGCAGTCTAAGAAGAAGAAACCGTCATCAACTATAATAACCATAATAACCTTCTACTTGTATGAAAACTCTAAAAATGCAAACTTAATACCTAATTAAACAATAAAGTTATAAAATGTTGTCATTTTATTTAGTCAGTAGTATAATAAAAACCCACCACCTTTTCATATTTTCAGTTTCATAGTGGCTTAGTATTTAAATTTAATTGAGTGTAGGAACCTACATTTACTCCCCTTCTTGCACAGGGAAGTACCTAATCTATCTCATTAGGTACTATTATTAGATCATTTATTATCAAACCATATTAAGATAATTGTGATGAACAAGTTGATTAGTTTTCTGCATCTATGTCGCAGGGAAATGATAAAAACAGGGATTGGATTAAATCTATAAAGGATTTGGTGTAATGGTGGAAGATAATAAAATCACAACTCCATGGGGTCATTTACCAACCCGAAATCAGTGATTTCATAAAATCTCTAAACCATTTCAGCGAAATGATGAAACAAAAACTGCGAAATCAAAATTTATTTTATGTAATATTAATTTGGTGTCTGAAACAAAGTTAAAGTAGTATTTGTAGATACTCTTTAGAATTGTAGTTAAGCAATGTAAAAAGTTCATTATTATAATATATTTTTTTATCATTATAATCTACTTACAACAATACGTATTCATAAAATGCTATTACTTAAGTATCTACTTTATTATATTGTCTAAAATCACAGGAAACAAATATAAGTACCAATCTTACTCAAATAATTAAATGAAAAATATTGTTTTAGGTTAAATAAATTGTCTCAGTAGCCGGGCAGGGGTGGGAAAAAGATTTGCAAGTTACAACTTATCTATTTAATTTCACTGTAATGGTTTAGATTTTTGATCAAATCACTGAGTTCTATTAGGGGAATGAAGTTGTGATTTTAGTACCTAGTTACTTCATCAAATTTCTTAGAAATTTGATCAAATTCCTGTTTTTTCATAAATTTTATGGGATAAAGCATAAACATATCTGAAAAATAAGATTTTGTCCAAAGTTTCTAGAAGTCCAGAGTTAATCTTACGAATATTATAAATGCGAAAGTATGTCAGTTTGTTTGTTGATTTGTTACTCTATCACGCAAAAACTACTGAATGGATTTGGATAAAATTTAGCACGTAGTAGATTAAAAAAACATAGGATACCTTGTATCCCGCTATTCCCACGGGAACGGGAACCACGCGGGTGATACCGTGGGCTGCGGTGCCGCTAGTAATAAACTTACTGTCTTTACTTACCGTCTGACCCACTGGGTCTTAGAATTATTATTATAAGGATGCCATAGAATTTTGCCCAATGTGTTAAGTTATGTTCCCGTTTTTTGCGTAAAATTCGTATTGCTAAACAAGTTTTACAGTAAGTTTATTTATGGTCTTTTCCATGAAAAGGAGTGGAAGAGGTTGAGAAAGATCCTATCTTAATAATTCTAGTGGTGGAATTCGTATTTCATGAACAAAGCAAACAATTAATCAACTTGTTTTCTTTCTCGACTACTCAGTGGGTAGTAGACAATATCTGGGACTCAACTGACATATTATATGTCAAGTGAAGATAATAAATGGTCGTCGTGCTCGCAGCAAAAGATTATTGTCGGCTCCTGACATTACCTTGAGACCGCGATTCTTTCTCGAGTACGTCGTGCTCATGCCTCGCGAATCTCACTCTCAACCCGACTCAAATGACATTTGGGAGTAGATATAGCTTTTCTCGACGTCGTCATGCTACGCGTGCTGCATCTTTACAGCAAAACTTGGGACAGTTTATAATCTAGATAAAGCGCGAGAAATGTTATTTAAGGTGTCGACCGAAGAAACTAGCGGGTCAAAGTTTAAAACTAGAAGAAATCATGCAATTGATTATGAACTATGGCAGCAGCTTATTGGAATTTACGTTTCTTATTGACTTAGGTAATAAAAAAGTTGTACACTTTTAAGAAAAAAATCTCTGTCTTACCTTGAAATTGCAGTAATAATTCAGGATCATGATTTGATTAATTATCCTGAAGCAATCCCTTATTTTACTCGTATATCTACAATAACAAACTCTGTCAATATATTCACACTTCAAACGCAACGCAAGCCCGATTTGTATGATTTAAGGTTACCTACCGTGTGTAGGTACAAATCTGAGATGGGTGGGACCCTTTATTGTTCAGTTAAAGTAGTGTGCACATCCAGCCGTTATTTTTATATAAACATGATCACTTTGCATCTCTATAACATAAAAATGTCAACATATTTCTGTGAAGATATCTGTAGACCAATGTTTAGTTTAAAAAAGCGTACGACTGACTTAAGCATTGTCAAACAAATCTTTGCAAAAATATGTTGACATTTTTATGTTTAGAGTCGCAAATTGAGCATGTTTGTATGAAAATAACGGGGTTAGCGGTTAGATGTGCCAATGAGTGTACCTAATTTTGTATGAAAAAATAAAATCAAGTTGAGAGCATCTTTCTATCTTCATTAAAATAATTCATTTCTCAAATTCAGTAATTATCAGTAAATCATGAGATACTGTTTGAGCTCCTACTGTATGACAAATAAGTATTTGTCGGCATATGATATGGACCCGGGGCCGAAGGTCGTGTAAATCACTCGGCCGGGTTCAATAATACGCCAGGGTCTTAATTTCTGGGCAGGGCAGCCTTATAACTCAAGTTTGAAGATAAAGTGTAGTGAATGGATTTAAATATTTTAAGGTTAGCATTAATATTTAAATAACATAATTTTACATAAGCGTTCACAATGCTATTTTTATAAGTTATTCTCATACTTAGCTGTGTAGTGTAGTGTCGGCTTAGAATTAGCTCTACCCCCTCTTCCCGTGGGTGTCGTAAAAGGCGACTAAGGCTCAGCTTTCAGGAGACGGGCAGCAGCGTCTCCTACAAACTTGGCCATACTGCGATCGCCATCCCGCCTGCCTTTGGGGGATGCCTATACCCAGCAGTGGGTGTTATGTGGCTGAGAAGACGAATAATCTCATACTTTGTAAGGTTGTGCCCCGAAAGAAAAAGCAATTCCTTAGGTACTGGGAGTTATTTTAGGTTCTCTCAATGACAGGTTCGGAGACAGAGAGAGTGGCGGCGCTCGTGGAGCGGCCGCATATCCAACTGATTTACCGCAGGCGCCATCTGGCGGATTTTTAAGCATTAGCGCGGTACGGTTGCGCGACAAAACGTACAAAGATCAATGGTTAATAAATTACGACGTTGAGCAAGCTATTCGTTAGATGGCGCTGTTTTACATACTTATAAAAATTACATTTGTGAAACCTGGCACCAATAATAATAATAATAAGCCCGCAGGGCAGCGAGCTGTTGGTGAGTGGCGACACCACGGGTAAACCGAATGCTCCAGAGAGTTGGACGCGGTCCTCGCCTCTGGCCTGCCAGAGTGGATTTCAAGAGGGCCCAGACTATCGCCCCTGGCTGGCCTTCATCGGCTGATCAGGGTGGAGTCGCAAGAGCTATACGCTCGCAGGGTGGAAGTGAAATATGCATAAGACGCGAGTTGGCACACTGACCCTTGTACAGTGGGTAGAAAGCGGTGCACACCTCTCTACACCCTTCAGTAGCCCGCGCCGGTGTAGCGCCCCGGCCGGCAGATGTCGGCCAATTTGGAGTGCCCATCTAGCGGGCAGCCAGCCACCTTCCGCCCACGGTTCGAGTTGTGAGATGTAGGAAAAGGCGGAAGTCCGTGATCTCACCCCATAGTCCGATATCCCAATCCACTAGCCTCGCACCCAATAGCCCAATCATTATATATTTATTCTCACACTCAAAATAGTCTATGTGCCTGCCGGTGTCCGCTTCCGTCTGCGCACCTTTGCGTGTAGTGGGGAGCGGATGCCGGCATGTGCATCACACATTGCACATTCTATTAAACCTATCTCAAAGGGCCTCTACGTGTTGGACCCAACATGGGTCCCCACGCAAGCCTGGCAAAAAGACCGGGCTTTGCTTGTGATACAATGCCGAGATACATAATAATAAAATAAAATTTATTAAATAACTGAGAAAAGTTGTACAATAATTGTTATAAAAGTTGTCTAAAATTCTTGTACTACTTTAATCGAAAAAGGCACTTAAAACTTTTTCAGATTTATAAAGATTTTATTAAACTTCCTCCCTTCGGCCGCGTACGTAAACGTAGTAAGCATTTAATTACAGGATTCCTGTTTGGGAACGTTTGGTAAGAATAAGAGGACCACATTTTGTGGTTGGTGGAAGGACTTGTTGTTAGTCCGCCTGGCAAGCTACCACCATCTTATCTAAGTCTGACGCCATAACAACAATGTTTTCAGCATTGTTGTGTTCCGGCAGTTAGAGATAAGATAGCCAGTTACTCAGTGATTGAGGATTCCGGGAGAGGCTCGCTTCCATCCTCAGCCTTATCAATACTTAACATCAGGTCTCCCAGTCGTTAATAAAAAAAACATTCTAATAGAATGTGTTATTACCGGTAAAGTAAAACTGGAAACCAGCAAAATGTGGGTCCAAATGAGAATGTAGGTCGAAAAGGTGGGTCCAAACTGGAATAAATGAAAGTAACATAGGAAGGTAACATGTACTTCAAAATATGTCCTGAAACCAAATTTTAGTGTTTTCATAAGTTAAGTAAGTATAAAATAACCTAGTGTCTGTACGTTTGTGAGCCTTTGTGTCTCCAGGCTCTTCATAATAAGAAAATAAATATTGAAACACCTAATTTACGTCTCCCAAAACTGCTGCACCCTAGTCAATACTGGTAGCACGTTTCAAATTTCACTGCCTAACTTCATTTGTAAATACTACCTTAAACTCTCCGATTCAAGGTCTAATTTCGTTGGTGCTGCTGAAATCGTTTGAAAGATCTTGTACAGATGTATTTTATTCACTGTCTAGTCTAGGCGGAGGGGATTTTCTGGGCTAATTGCATAGCGTCGCAGCGAGCCAGCGAGCCAACTGCACAGTGGACGAATCTTCAATGTGAGCTAAATTAGTTCTAGTTTTCAGTGATGTGACGTTCTTGCACTCCAATGCAGTCCAAGAGCATTGGACCGGATTTTCAAAGGTCGTGGGTTCCAGTCCCATCTGAGAATTCACTTGTGGCCGAGTTGATTTTTCCAATATTTTTCTATTTAAAATTTATCATAAGTATAAAAATAGCATAAATATCATAGGTATAAAAATAGTGGTGATAGACATGAAAATAGCAACTTAGGAAAAGTTGTTGAGCGTAGTCGCGTCGTCGTCTCAGCCATATAAAACCCACTGCTGGGTATAGGCCTCCCCCAAAAGGGCCATAATCGCCACGCTTGGTAGGCGGGTTGGCGATCGCAGTATGGCCAAGTTTGTAGGAGGCGCTGCTGCCCGTCTCCCGAAGGCCGAGTCCCTTAGTCGCCTTTTACGACACCCGCGGGATGAGAGGGGGTAGTGCTATTCTAAGCCGACACTACACAGCTATTATTATTATTTAATAGGCTTTTATTCTCCATATCCCCCGTCGGAATAACAGCGCTACTGGGTCACTTTGCACATCTATTAGTGGCTCAGTAGCATTATGCTGAGACGGGGTATTATTGGCCCTGCACACATTAATTTGTTTTTCGTCTATGTAATAATATTTTTACTTCTAAATTGTAGCTCCTTGTATTGTTGTGTGTTTATGTGGCTAATAAATGTTTTTTCTTTCTTTCTTTCTTTCTTTCTTTCTTTCTTTCATATCCTATAATGTGAAAATTTTAAATAAAATCTTTAAATATTATGATTTATATACACTTTGCATTAACAATGCTATTTTAGATGATTTTTACTAGAAAAAACATCATCTGAAATACTTAGGTACGAATACGATGTACGTAGTTACATCTTATGTTTTGGCGCTTACTGTTCATTGAAATAAACAACTTTTACGGATATCAAACGCGCTAAATTTCATACTAGCGGATATACATTTGCTTCCCATTCCCGTGGGAATATTGTTATAAAATATAGCCTATGTCACTCGGGAGAAATGTAGCTTTCTAATGGTCTAAGAATTTTCTAAATCGGTTCAGTAGTTCCTGAGATTAGCGCGTTCAAACAAACTCTTCAGCTTTATAATATTAGTATAGATTTTCATGTCATCCCGTGACCACAGCATCTGAAAAGGTGCTGAAACATCGGGAAAATCAAAAAACCCCTAAAAACCTAAAAATACGGACAATTACAACTGAGTTCGTGAAATATAGCGCGTTTGATATCCGTAAAAGTTGTTTTATTTCAATCATCTAAAATGTTTTGCCTAGAGAGAAGTACTAATAATTATAACACTCGTATTGCAATCCTACTAATACCATAAAATGTGAAAGTTTGTCAGATTGTTTGTTTGTTTATATTTTTGTTTATTTGGTACTTTTTCATGCAAAAACTACTGAACGGATTTTGATGAAATTTGGTGTGTAGGGACTTCAAATGGTGGACTAACACATACGTTACTTTTTATCCCGATATTCCAACGGGAACGGGAACCACGCGGGTGAAACCGCGAGCACCACTAGTCTCCCAAAAATAAAAAAAATATACGATTTTTATTACATTTGAATGACACTTAAAAAAGTTTCAAAATTATATTTATGTTTCTGAACAATTAATTAAAATTCGTTGAATACCCGTAACTCCGTTAAAAACTAAACGAATGTATACCCAACAAACGAAAAGATCAAACAGAAAGGGTACACAAGAGTCTAATTAAAAAAAATGCTAATTGGTTTTACGAAATTCTTGAGAATGAAATTAATGGCCTAGTTAAGTACTGCATTCTGTTTAATTTTTATTTATGTGTGTTCGTTTAATAATACACAAAGTTAAGTTTCTTTTGTATTAACAAGGCATAGGAACCAGTTGTATTTGTCATAACTGATTAATGTACCTAATGATTACACTTCTATTGCGTTTCTATCTTAACTTTTAACTGCCGGAACACTAACAATGCTGAAGACATTGTTGATTATTTTTTGTTGTTTCAAAGCGCATAGGTACTTTCAAGGTGGTCCCATTGTCGTCAAGACAGGATCTGATGATCGGATCCTGGAGAAATCAAGGGAACTATTAAAATATTATAGACACACCTATGCCGATTTCGGTGCATTCTTAAGTAACTCGTGCATTGGGGACAGAACAGATAAGAACTCGTACTAACTACTTAGGGCCTTTGCACATCGCATTTTTTTAAACGCGCCGTCGATGTGCGATTTTATCAATACAAACTCGGCGTCGACGCGCGTCAGGGGCCGTATCGCGCAAGTAGCTTCGGCATCGAAATTGGCTTCATTTGACAGATGGATGTGACACATTGCTGCTTCTTTTTGAAATGAAAACTTACCAAAGACTAAGATCAATATGGCATCCATCTGTCAAATGAAGTCGATGTCGATGCCGACGACATTAGCGCGGTGGGACCCCAAGGCAGACTGCTTTGTATGATGTAGGCACAGAAAAAAGCGCGCCGTGTCGAAGACGCGTTTAAAAACCGCGGTGTGCAAGGGCCCTTAGCCAGGCGGACTTACAAGAAGTTATAAAGCTAACCAAATCAAATACAATATGCTGAGAATCGAACCAGGGACCTCTAGATCTAATAGCGGCGGCGTTATCACTTAGACATACGCGTTTTATTATAAGTAAACAGTCATAATAGTTTGAGTGTCTGCAGCAGCAAGAACATTACAGCGCTTTACATATTTGAACCAATGTTTGAACTTTTTTTATTCACAAATCTGAAGTTATATTTACATCCTAGCGTCCACCTTTTTAATTTGGGACAGGTACCTTTTGTCCCGCGAGAAAGGCTCATGATGTAACAAGTGGGCCCGAAGGAATAAAGGGACGCAACCTTGGAGGAAGATTTATGTTCTCTGCACTTTACAGGAAACAACTTGGGTATATTTCACGAATTGAGACGGTATAAGTAAAGGTTTTTACGAGAAAAAGAAATGTGAAGCTATTCAGCAATGGAAAATTATGGATGAGAATCATCAACTATGATACGAACAGAAATATTTCAGATCCAACATATATTATTAGCCCATTAGATTACTATAATAATAATAATTGCATACTAACACACCAATTATCTAGCCCACGTTAAGTTTCATTAAGAACTTGTGTTATGGATACTAGATAACGGATAAACATTCTTATATACTTTATTTTTGTAAAAACATACTTAATACACATATTAAACACCCTGACCAAGACAAATAGACATGTTCATGCACACAAATAATTGTCTTGTCCGTGGATCGAACTCGGAACCTCTGGCGCAGAAGGCGGGCTTACTACCCCTGCGCCAAACAGATCAACTAGCTCTGATTTAGATGCCTCATCAACTTTATTGAAATAGAAAAATGTTGATTTATAAAAAACTTGCGGCAACCCGCGGTTTTACTTGTGTGATTTTCGTTTATGTTAGGTACTCTCCGTACTTTCAACTAACTCTATGTCAAATATTGCTTAGTTAGGGCGTTAAGAAAAGAAAACAAACACACTTTCGCATTTTTAATATTATTCAGGAAAAGGATAAGACAATTGAAAATCCAAAACTTAAAAATCATGAGTTAATATTCTTTTCAACTGCTTTCAAAACATCAAGAGAGAAAGCACTTCTTAGCTTTACGCGAAACCAATTTCCTCTTAGAGCTCCAATAATCTCCCACTGAAAATATATATTTGCTGTTTTGTATTCAGAATCGGGAAATTTTTATAGAGCGCCGCGAAACGCGGGATGGACGAGGAATGCAATTTCCTCTACCCTTTCACGTATACGACTGGATAACAGTTCTTATTGACAGCAACGAAAATATTTAAAGTCACCTCTGCTGCCGAAATCTAAACGTTTTGGCGGAATAGGTGGTCTTTTTGATTCAACTTTGGTCAAAATTTCAGATATCATCTATTTTTTACACAGAGCGGGGAATGCTTAGCCTTTGTATTACTTGATGTGAAGACGGAATCACGCAGTCCTCAACCACCAGGGAAGTAACAATCTTGTCTATTAATTATGCCGCTAACTAACTAACAGCTTAGTATTTGCTGGATAATAATTTTCCGAAGCATCAAGAAGCTTGAGATAAAAAATGTATGAGTCACCCATAAAGTTGCTCATCTGCCATTAGGTGATGCGCGATTTTCACAATAATTTTCTCTAGCATTTACCTAACTTTACACAAAAAGAATACTAAGCCAATCGCACACTCCCAGCGAGTTTAGGTACCACCCGTAAATGCCTTAATCCGGTCACAGCTTGCACGAAACAAGGCACTGAGCTCCAAATCTGGAGCAAAAAAGCGCCACTTAATTTGTTAAGACCCATAATGAGGGCGAAGTCGAGAGATCGCTTACCGCTTTTATCCGGATGTAACCGGATCAGAGCCGGTTTGATCCGAGTTGAGTCGGTTTTTGCTATTCAAATTAAAATGTGGTTGTGACTTTTGGTGAATAGAGTTTTGTTTCTTTTGCGATAAAGATTGGTTAGAAATAAGTAAGAGCTAATATTTTGATGTGACCTAGTGCTAGCTTTGTTAAAAGAGTCAATTTAATCAACTGTAGATTAGATTATGGGTTAAAACAACATACGGTAACTTAATTTTTTTTAACATACGACTGAAACGCAATGACATCCGAATAATGTTCAATATTGGTTGGTCGGTAAGTCAGTGGGTTCATGTGTGTAAAAGTGCCGCTATGGGCTTATTTAAACATTGAATTTGACCCTGCCGATATCAGTAAAGATAAAATAACCTTTTTAGGGCAACGAACATACAAAACCAACTAGGTAGGTAATAAATCAAATGAAAGCACACAACAAAATGTTGAACAACAAATATTTACATTATTTACGAGTATCATCTGATCACCTGACGCACCAAATATTAGTTGACTGTGTTCATTCTACGATTCCTGAACGAAAAATATAACAATTCCCTTTTATTCCTCCGGGAATACCTTCTAGATGGGGATCTGTTTGACAAAGCGATGTATACGAAGCCAATCGGAGGAACATAAATTGAGATGTATAAAAAAATCATAATTCTGAAGGAACGTGAAGACATGTTGCTCAAATATCAAAATCAGAGATACAATTTGAAAATATTTATTTCTGTCATTGTTAGGTACAGATATAAATATATCAATGTCTTTGGCGAAAATTAATTGGAGTTGGTAGTTGTATTAATCGTGTTACATAAAATGTACTAGTATTCCCATAATTCCAAAAGTTTGATGACCTGTTGGCGCAGAGGTACCATACCCGCCTTCTACGCCAGAGGTCCCGGGTTCAAACCCCGGACAAGACAAATATAATGTGTGCATGAACATGTCTAATTGTCTGGTCTGGGTGTTTAATATGTATATTAAGTATTTAAAA
Source organism: Chrysoteuchia culmella (assembly GCA_910589605.1). Classification (NCBI taxonomy): domain Eukaryota; kingdom Metazoa; phylum Arthropoda; class Insecta; order Lepidoptera; family Crambidae; genus Chrysoteuchia; species Chrysoteuchia culmella. The sequence goes on from OU342653.1 coordinate 20,805,646, forward strand.
AAAAAGTATAACAGTATGTTTATCCGTTATCTACATATCCTTTACACAAGTTCTTCATAGATGATTGGTGTATTTGTATGCATTTATTAACTAATCGAAACACCTTTTGTTTTTGGTTTTTTTTTAACATAAATAAATTCCACTCCAAGCAATAACAATAGAGTTTAAAATCGCGTAGCGCGTAAAGTCGAGCGCGGTCTCCGGGGACCGGTTAATGTAGTAACAGCTCTGCTTAGTTTGGGGCTAGGTGGTGTACCTACCTATTAACAATGCTCCAAATATCAGTTTTCTATACATATAAAAACGCTTTGTGCCGTGTTATGACGGCCTAAGAATACAAGTGTCACCACTCCCTTACATGCCTGGGATGTCGTAAGAGTCGACTAAGAGGCTCGACGCATTGAACACCTGTGCAAGAGAAGGCAAACTTGAAAGAAACCCTCTACCAACCCATCTGGCCAGCGTGGTAGCAGCAGTAGGCTAATAACCTCCTATGAATGCCACAATAGGCGTGAGCTAGGAGAGGCCTATGTCAAGCAGTGGACGTTAACAGGCTGATGATGATAGAAACGCTTGTCCTGACTCACTGATTCATCATTGCACAGCCAAAACCATTTATTAAAGCTAGAATCTTGAACTCTGGACATTAGCTTGTCTATAATATAAGCCCAGCACCCACCAAGAAAGGATTGTTGGAAATTCAACCCTTAAGGGGGTGAAACAGATGGTAGAAGTTTTTATAGAACTTTGTATTTATGTCATCAATTAGCGTGAAACTTTGTAATTATACTTCACAACAGAAATAATGAATTACATATTTCAGCGTTTTCCAAAACTCAACCCCTATGAGGGTGAAAAGAGGTGCAAAAGTTATTATGCCAATTGATGTAATTCTGATCAGATTTACTTGAAACTTGGCATGAATGCTCTTCAACACAATTGATGGTACACGTGTTTTAAAGTTTATCACTTAACGGGGTGAAAAGGGGTATAAAAGTTTTACGCAAAAAACTACTGAACGGATTTAGAAGAATCACGGGATGAGCCTGAAGGTACCGGGTCTACCCATTCACACATCATATCCCACTTAAATTTATCATCCCTTCCCTCCTCCTTTCTACACCCTCCCCTCTTCAGTTTTTTAATCACGGTTTAGGAAAAAAAAAACCATAGCAGTCCAGTAAAATTATGGGAGATATGAAAATAGCCCCTAGGGTAAAGTTGTACATCATGATGAGCATTTTTTATTGACTTACAAATATCGAAGGTCTGGTACACCTGATGTGGACCAGCCCAGCTAAACTATTAGAGATATAAAAATTAAATAAAAAATTTAAAAAACCCCCGACACAAAAACATAAGCTACCTTTAAAAAGTAAAAAATAATAAAAGAAAATTAATCCTAAAGTACCATTATGTATAAGTATGTATTAATATTTTTAAAAAAAATTCGCGTTGGGGGACCGCTCCTTATTAATTAGTGTCACATGCATAAAGTTTTTTCTTAATTCTGTTTATGATAATTCACGTTTGTTGCTTAGATTAGTAATTTTTAATTTTGTTTAATAGTTAGTAATTTAGTTTTGGAGCGGTCCCCCAACGTGAATTTTTTTTTTAAATATTAATACATACTTATACATAATGGTACTTTAGGATTAATTTTCTTTTATTATTGTTTACTTTTTAAAGGTAGCTTATGTTTTTTGTGTCGGGGGTTTTTTAAATTTTTAATTGAATTTTTATTTTATACTTTTTAAAGGTAAACATACTTATAATATCTCTGGTTAAGTTGTAAATACATAGGTTCTTGTAGATTTCAAACATATAAGTTAAGATTACATTTTAAGGTCAATCAAAACCGAATGTCTGCAAATATGCTCAAGTGTAGTGTTGTACATCACAAAAAACAACAACTTAAACTTATAAAAGTTGATGTTTTTTGTGATATACAAGTCATAACCTCTCATTTGATACCCCACTTGAGCATATTTGCAGAAATTCGGTTTTTCTTCCCCACTTTAACCCCCCATAACTTTTAAACGGCTCAATCGATTTTCATCAAACATGTCTAAGAACACTCGCCCGTAAAACACCTGTAATACAAAAAAAACTAAATTGAAATCGGTTCATTCGTTCGGGAGCTATGATGCCACAGACAGACAGACAGACAGACAGACAAGTCAAACTTATAACACCCCTCTTTTTGCGTAGGGGGTTAAAAAATATAGCACATCTGGAAAAATAGTTCGGCGTGATAAGTATTTTCTATTGACATACAAAAATCGAAGGTTTGGCACACCTGACGGGGAACCCAAACAGCCCAGCTTCAGTTCTTCTTCTTATCGTATGAGGATTAATGGCCACCTCTGGTGTCAGAGTTTATCAAGCCGCGTATAAGGCCTCTGACTTGGCTTAAAAACTATATTACCTTCAGTTTAAGAGATACGTATTTAGTGCCTTGGGTAAAGCTGTTCAACGAATGAGAATTTTCTGTTAAGGTATAAAACCAAAGATTATTTGGAATTTAAATATTTGTGTACTATTGATAATGATAGCTGAAGTTCTCACAAAACCATTAAAAGAAAACATATAGAGTTTTTCAAACTTTTGTCTTTGAAATAAGTTTAGACTATGATAGCGTAATAATTGTACTTACCTACTGTGTAATTACGTCAATCAACTATGCCACTGTTCATTATTAATTCAATAGAGAAATATGTAACAATTTTGTTTGTGACTAATTTAGCAACTAACTAGTTATGATTGTTGTAATGTTAATAATGACTGTAATTTGTAACAGTTACTGCATTTTTTTATAACATACAATTAAAGACTTATAGTATAACTAGCGGATCCTCGCGGTTTTACCCGCGTGGTGCCCGTTCCCGTGGAAATATCGGGATAAAATATAGCTTATGTCACTCGGGAGAAATATAGCTTTCTAATGGTCTAAGAATTTTCTAAATCAGTCCAGTAGTTCCTGAGATTAGCGCGTTCAAACAAACAAACTCTTCAGCTTTATAATATTAGTATAGATTATCATGTTATGATACAGTTGACAATGTTTTAATTGAACAATAATTTAAGCATTTCGTTTAAGGGGTAGTTTTGGATTTATAAACGAAGACTCAATTGTCAAAGTCAATGTTCACCTGTCATCTGTCACTACTGTCATTGCTCTCTCCTCTGTCGGTGTTTCCCTCGGAATGTTCGTAGGTTTTGCAATTATAATAAAATCCTGTTTAATCGAAACCTGGGGGCTAATATTGTCTAATTTTAAAATCTATCGCAATCGCTTTTAATTCGTCATTTGAAAGATATTTACATACTTCAGGCCGGCACTATTTGACATTTGATAGGGATTGTGATCGGGACGCGTTTTGAAAGATATTGAATGAACGAAATTGAACCGTCTAAGCAAACTGACACTCGAAAATATCTTTCAAATGTATGAAGAAGTGTCAAATGAAGTGTCATTTAAAACATCATTCGTTCCGAAAGTGATTGCGACTATAAGTTACACAATTCCATAAATCACTATAACAATCAAAATACCTTTCAAAGGGATTGTGATAGATTTTAAAATTTGACAATTAGCGGGCAGCTTATGATTTTTCCTATTTTTTATCCTTCACTACGTATAACTTTAATAATTGAATAATAAATGCCAGACAACAAAGAAACCCAAACACTAGAATTTTATTGTTTCAGTATAGACAGATGATAGGATGACTATGCCCACATCATCTATCAAGAAAATTATGATTGATTGTGTTCCCGAAAGTAACATTACTCGAGACTAAACTTAGCCACATTGCGCTACTAAAAACGAATACACGTAATTTCACTTGGGACCTAAATAACTTGCTACGTTGAGAAGAATGACTAAAGTTTTGATAAAGTAAACATTCGTGAAGTAAATATTTGTTGTACACATGGCATAAGGTCAGAATCTACGCCTCGCAGGCGTAAGTCAGCTATTCTACGCGGGTAAAAAAATAATGACAACCTGTTTGGCGCAGGGGTACTATACCCGCCTTCTACGCCAGAGGGCCCGGGTTCGATCCCAGGGCAAGACAAGTTTTTGTGTGCATGACATGTCTATTTGTCTTCGTCAGGGTGTTTGATAAGTATATTATGTATGTAAAAAAATGCTTGTATTCTTTGCTTAAAATAATTTTGAATTGGAGGTGGGGGGTGGAGGGGGGGGGGGAGTGAAATCCGTTTCGCTAACAGGCCTTTGGGGTAACAGTTCTGAAAAGGTTGGGCGGTGCAGTGCAGTCCAGAGGATGGCCCACCTATCATCGTGCCCTGCGTGTCCTGACACCTGTACGCAGAAGGATCTCATGACAGCATCCGGCAAGGTCAAAGTGGCTGAATTCTGAGCCACAATACTTTAGAGTCTGCCATCGACACGCTAAGAAGAAAATCATCGTCGTCATCTTTTTGCGCAATACACAGAAGCAGTTCATACATTTCCCTTTGAAGGGTTTGGATTTTTTTCACGTTGCTATAGCAAGCGTGCCTGGTTTTCGAGGCGACACCAGTCACTCGACTATACCTACCGCGATAAGCACCTACAGCGCGCTACAACTTGGAGTTGTAAATCAGTCAGGGCCGCCCCGCGATTGTTGAAAACATGAATTGCAGTTTGAAACATGAATTTTACAAAACATTATAACTTACTTACGATATATTACGAAACATTAACTGCACCATGTTTATGTTTTCCGACACTATCTACTTTTTAAATTGTTTGTTCGATTTCGAAATTTCACATTACTGAAGTTTAATAATAGGTACTTTAGAGTTGGTAAGAAATACATAAAACATTACATTAAAGTTAAACAATTGTAAATAGGTAAATTCTGAACACAAAGGAATTGCGCTCTTGTTAGCGTTGTAGTAGGTACAATTTTGAATGCACCAGATGCGTTGGGAAAATGTCAGCTTTCTTCGAGATCAAAGGATTGCAACTTCTGTTACTATTAACTATTATATATTCTGTGGCAACACTTTTTCGGCAAGTACCTACTTATGCATTAGCATGCTCCATCTGTTTTTGTGTTGTGTAAAGTCATTCAAGGCAATTCATACTTTATAGTACCTAGAAGTTCTAGAATATTTCAAGTTCAGTAACTTACTGACTAAGTAAATATAATATCTGTAGAAATAGTATAAAATAATAGTAGGCACTTATTCGCAAACGGTTATAAAAATAGCTTTCTCTGAAAATTTATTAGCTTAGAATTTGGCTTTACGAAGAAATATTTTACTTTCCAAATCATTTATTGACAACCTTAACCAAGTTAGATCTTCAATGGTCGGTAATAAGCTCAAAATTCAGGGCGGTCTGGAGCCGCTAGTTTGCGGGTGGCAAAAGTACTACCAATATATTACCTCTTATTGAGGGCTTACGTGATCAAGTGGTGGACTATGGTTGCTGTGGAGACGTCAAAGTTACTGACACCGGCACTTTCGAACTTTATTTTAGAACTATCTTAATTTAATAAAAATTCATTGCACTTACCTTTTAAGACGTTCTTAAGTCCATTAAGGTCCGGTTGCTCGTATGTTATAGTAAAGTTAAAGTTAAAATTTAAATGTTGTCAATTTTGACTTCGGTAAAAAAACGTCGCTTATCTTCGCATTCAGTTGCCCAAAAATATTTTACGCGATGATGAAATTACACAAGGGTTAAAAGTGTATTTTAAATAAATAACCTAAAACGGTAGGTAAGCGATAACTAAATTCTACTAATGTCAAAATTTTAAACCACCCGCAACCTGTCGGTTATTTTGTCTGTCGTTATATCTGTAATTTGCCTGCTCGTTAAAGTAACCGCTGCTTTAAAAACGCTTTTAAAATTGTCTGCCGGTTAATTTTACTTTAACCATAATTTAACCCACAAGTTAGCGTAACCGAGCTACGAGCAACCGGACCTAAGGCTAGTATTAACTTACGGACCCAAATTCGAGCGCCTAAGGGTTAAGCTATTCTTAACATTAATGTTTTAAGATAGATAAGATAGCCTTAGGCGATTCTTAAGTTTAGTGCAAATGGCTGTGAGTTTTCAGCTTTAATTCAATATCCAGTCGTGACTATTAAAGTAGTTTAATGACGAATTTTTTAATTGAAAACTCCTTTAGCGGCGGCGTTGTGCACGTTTTAATTTTTTGGGATGGGTAAAAAATGTTAAAGTCGCTTCAGGACCCGTGACCTGATCGAAAATTCGTAAGACGAAGGTAGAGTAGACCGCCGGCGCGGCGTAGGAGAGGAAGTAGTATCCCCCTCTCTTTCTACCGCGCGGCGAAAATGTATGCCTGCTCCTGCTGTTTCGTTTAAGCGGTTTTCACTTCTGCCGGCACTCCCAGAGTCCAACCCTTTTTTTTTTGCCTGTTCTTCTTCCACGGTCTACCATCGTAACCGAGGGCGACTCTGCTTTGACGTTCGGTGCTTTGACTCATGATGCATAAATAAAATTAATTTGAATTCTTCGTTTCCTAAAACTTTTTCACTGTAACAGCCTCTCTAAGGATTTCTCTGTTATCCTCATTTCTGGCCACTACATTTGAGTGGGAATTAATAATGAGTTAGCGTGTCTAGACGCAGTAGGCCCCTAGCTTATACTCCACAGGTGTGCATAAATTAATTTAACCCTGCATCGCTCCATCCATCCAAATATCAACCTAACTGCTATGACTTTACGACACACTTTTCATAATTGCCAACAATGCATTTTTACAGCGTAGGTTTATGAGGGAGTTCATATAAATACTGAAAGGTAGTTTCAGTATAAAGACTTCTGAAAGTTATTTTTAAACTATAGCTTTCTCTAATGCCATTTGGTCCGTGACTTTTATAAGCCTTGCAATTTGCATGCATACATAAAATATTAAATAACTTACTGGGGAGGAATAAAATAATCATACACTTCGCGTGATCCAACATTGGGTAGCGTGCTTCTTATGATTGAAAGAATTAAAAAAGAAATGTTTTTAGAGATGCAATTATTTTGATTAGAATTTTCTTTGTACAATCGGGGAATTTCCCGGTAGACCAGTAGAGTTTTTTTGGGAAACTTTCACATATACACCACACCAAAAAGGCAACCGATATTTTTTTGTCTACAAAAAAAAAATGGTCAACTCTAAATGTCTCTGATTGGTCATCTTAGAACAATGAAATGCGAACATCAAACAGGCCCTGCAATCGATTCTCGCCTTAGGTGGGTCCACCGGCCGGATGACTGTACATACTAAGGTTAGGAAATAATTTATTATTCAAATAAAATACTTGTTAATGTTCTATTATTTAGGATATAAACGTCTTCTATAGTATGATTGTGAGCCGTTTCCGTTAGACATTCAGCTGTCACAAAAACTAAATAAAGGTGCCATGCCAATTTGAAAATCGGCGTCGGGTCTCGCTGATCGCGCAAACCCTACATATGCTGAATTGGTTTCTTAGACGCAGCCGTTAGATTAGTGTTTTTTTTTCTTTCCTTTTCTTAATTTGTTAAGCATGTTTAATATTTAACCTTTAACCTTCTAATGTCTGTGTAAATTAAATATATTTTCTTTCTTTCATTCTTTCTAATTATATCTATTACTTTTTTTTTAAATATAGCTCATATATATTCAACCGGGAAGTTCCTTGACTTTCCGGTTGATCAGTATTTTATTTAAATAAACAGATATAAGATATATCACGTCTTTCCTTTGAATAGAGTACAATGATAAGTGTGGATGATTAAGTATATATATATATATAGATATATATATACTTAATCATCGATATATAGATAGAGATATAGATATATATATATATATATATATATATATATATATATATATATATATATATATATATATATAGTTATCTCTGCTAAGAGTTGTTTGATCCAGCGGTACATATGATCAGTTTTTTGTTAGCAAAACAGCTCAACATATAAATAAATGAAGAAATAAACAACAGAACACAAGTGAGGTTTGAAAGAGCATGACTGCATGACGCATTTAGTAATTAATATTAATTTCTCACAAAAATTAGCTCGGCCGCAAAGCAACCTAAAGAAAGCTTTACAATTTTTTTAATGGGTAATGGTAACGGCTAGAAATACAGATTTATTCCCCGTTCGCCCCACATTCCAAAGCTTTACCGGTTCGCCCCACATTCTTAAGTTGTCCCGATTGGCCCCACATTAATATAGAGTAAAAAAGTACTGCCAACAAATAATAAAACTTGGGATAAGTATAAAGTTTCTAAAATACCGTTTTCAACCCGCAAACAAAATTAGTCAAAATAAACCAAAAGTACCAGCGCAGCATAACCTACCAGTAGTTATTAATACTTAACACTAACACATTTAAAAAATCTTAATATAAATATTTATCTCAATACATCTAAAATAACCTTTTGGTTAGCTATGCGACCCTGGTACTTTCAACTATAAATATTTTTTAAATTTCATTTATAATATATATAATTCAACATAAAAGTAATTAAGTAATTAAGGTATGAGTTTGATTCCATGGAAGATGGGCCGGGTGCTGGTATGGGATGCAACCTGTTCAGACACACTGGCCCCTTCCCATCTACATGGAACCAACAACAGAGCTGGTGCGGCTGGTGAAGCGGCTGAAAAAGCAAAATCATGCAAATACAGGGGTCTAGGCTCCGAATATGATTTTGTCCCATTCGGTGTCGAGACCCTTGGTCCGTGGGGTCCTAGCGCTATAAGGCTTTTTAAGGAAATAGCAAAAAGGTTAGTCGACATCACAGGAGACCGAAGAGCTGGCAGCTACCTCGGACAAAGAATTAGTCTAGCTATTCAAAGGGGGAACGCTGCCAGTATCTTCGGAACCTTGCCCAAAGGGACTCCTTTTAATTATATATTTTAGTTATTATATTATATTTTTAAGGTTTTAGTTTTAGGGTCATTGTTCTAGTATATATATCTTTATTAAGTAATTGATTGATCGATGTTCAATACATATTATTTTAAAAAATACGAAATCTTGTTTGCTGATTGTACCTGCTGAAAAAGTAAGTTGGCAGGAACTAACACGTGGGGCGAATCGGTAATATGAAATGGGGCGAACCAGGAATAAAATATTAATATTTTTAATACTTCTAATCTCTTTCTTGCTTTTTTTGTTGTGTCCTGTATATAAAACCATTCGCCGATTCGTTGTTACAAAGTCCTTTTCACATTCCGATGTCGCGTTTATTTATTACTCTAACGAAATTAAGTTACTTCGGTCCAGCTCAGAGTCAAGTTTAAGTAGAAAGTTATGTCGACAATGGTTTTATAGCTGTTGTTTGTTTTAAAATTAGGGAACTGGCGATGGCCATGTTTGTTGCGATGCTGAGAAATATGGTTTTAATTTTAAGGTAAAAAATCTGCATGGATTCGACTTTTTTGTCCGAGTCACAGAAGTGAGGAAACTAAAATGTAAGTTATATATATATATATATAATAACAAAGCTTATTGTTAGGATTTTTTATTTATCAAGTCTCGGCTGTTACAAGTGAATGAGACAAAAAAGCTACGCGTTTGAACGCGCTAATCTCAAGAACTACTGGACCGATTTAGAAAATTCTTAGACCATTAGAAAGCTACATTTCTCCCGAGTGACATAGGCTATATTTTATCCCGATATTCCAACGGGAACGGGCACCACGCGGGTAAGACCGCGAGACCCGCTAGTTTCTTATGTAACGGTTCCTCTCATTGATGAAATGACTCCTAGCTAACAGCTCAAAAAGCGTTGCTCTCTGCAGTTGCGAGTTCGAGTTCCGTTTGAGTGATACCAAGACTAATTGGCTTTTCAAAATGTTTTCTAATATATTATTTAGCCCTAATCGTAATAATTTACTTACATTACATATACATTACATAACACAGGTAACATAATACAGAGGTAATTTTTGTAAGCAATATATGTATGCGTCGCAGCCATCTGGTTAAATCAGCCGTTTAATTGAACGGCTAGCCCGTTCATTGAACGCCGGCATTCAATTAAATGGCTAAAGAACAACTAGCTAGCCAAAATGTTAAACGAAACGTTTAACAACTTGGCTAAACGTCAAATTTAGCCGTTTTGTTAAATCGGCTAGGGTAAATCACTTAATGGCCTCAGTAGGTCTATTCAACAAAAAATGCGAATTTCCAAGTTAAAAAACAAACAAAAACATTGTCAGCTGAGCGAGCTATCTGACGCCATATTTGTTTTGGTGACACCAGCGTCGCAGTGGAAAAAAATTTACAAAATTTAAATCACCTGGCTGAATTCGTGTCAGCCATCTTCAATGGTCTAGCTTACAATCAGCCAACTAGTTGAACGTTGAGTAATGCTATTTCAATCAATAATCGGCCTAGGCATTCAATTCAATGCCGGCGTTTAATGAATTTGCTAGCCTTCCAATAGAATGGCTGATTTAAGATGGCTGCGATATATTACTTACATAACATTACCTATTTATCTATTGGAACAAATCTTTTCTTTTTCACCTAAAAGTTATGTGGTTATAGCTTCAAAAATGACCCATAAAGTTTTATCGCGATTCGGCTCACATCGCCGTTTCATGTATTTCACCCAACATTTTGGTAACCGACCAGCCATAAATGTTAAGTACTTACTCAGAAGCTAAATCGTTTTTGTATTCCGACCTTCGGTAAGGGCGGTGTCCTTCAAACTCATTACGTAGGTAAGTAATTAGATTTGCGGAGCGAAAAAATTCTAAATCTATCCTTATAATGGCCTGGTTCCTGGTTCACAATACAAAAGTAAATTCTGGCTTGTTCTAAATGGCTTCGCAGCGCTTGGCGGATGATCTGTCAAATCATTCATATCACTACTATCAAATCATCTGTAAGTCTGAATAGCTTGATTGTGAAACAGGTCTAATCCAGTCATAAAAAAATCAAGTCATTAATAATATTTTGATTGAATTGCTTTCAATTAAAATTTAAGTAACTTTCTGGTATGTAAATGCTCATTTACATAACGTTCTATGTAAATGAGCATAAACCTCGCATCATTATGTGTCTGGAATTTTACGGCAGCTCTTCCAAACAGCTGTTTTTCTTCAGAGGCTTTAGTGTAAAACGCACTGTGATTGCTTCCTAAAGGGATTTCACACTGGCTGGAATGAATATTTAATTTAGGTCTCTTTTTGCATATTGTAACTTCAATATTTTTAAATAAAAATATGTCGGTGTTATTTCTATTTGTGAAAAGGAACAACAACCTTTTAATTATCAATTACTTTACGGTATGCGATTTTACATTTTAAAAATGATTAAGAACTCCAAAAAAAATTTCTAGTCAGGGCGTTTCATTACAAGCTGTAAGTAACATTAGGTTCGGTACAGGACTATATCGAGATAGACGGTTGCCTTGCATGTAAAAAGTTTCATATACGGTCAAAATTTCCCGACCTAAGTCAGTCCGCTTGAGATCATTGCCATTGAAAACACGCGTCCCTCAGAATGCTTTCTGGCCAAAGTCAAAGTCAAAGTTTTTTATTCAAATAGACTTATAGATAAGTACTTTCGAATAGTCCAATTTTTTTTCCCCTACCAGCCATTCAGGACATCTTTTAACTGATAAGAAGAACGGCCGCAAGAAACTTATCAGCTTTAACAGAAACAACAACATTTACAATGGAACATGTTGTTGCCAAGCACAAATTTACAATTTTGAAATATATTTGATATAAGAGGAAAATCTCGTCAATAACATTCCCACATCACTAAATCTCGCTCGTGACGTCATCGTAAATAGTTTGAAGCGCTCTTTTCGTTTATCTCGATTTCAGTCTGTAGTTAGATACCTACACTACAGCTATACACCACATGAATCAGCTGTTTACACACTATCAACAACTCCGATACTGTTTATTTTGTGCTCTGAGAAAACTATTTGAACCCACGATGTAGAAGAAATAAAATAAATGTACATTAAAGTTAGTTATATCACTTCACTTATGGCTAGTATACATACTATAATTGGTAGGTCAGTCTGTCCAGTCCAAGCACTTCATGTCTTAATCAAGATGCGTGCTCTCGCTCGACCTATTAGATTGTCATGACGCACTTGAAACTGAGACTAGATCTTACCTATATGATGGGGTTTGCAATTGTGCGAGATTGCGTTTAGTTTATTTGATTAATAACGATAATAGTGTATCCTGTATTGAATCTAGTTAGAGGGTTAATATTCAGACGGAATTGAAAGTTAACTTCTTAGATATGCAACTACAAGCGAAACTAAAGAGAAACTAAAGATCATGAGTACATTCATATTTTTTTCGTTTACATTTGTTTTAATATCAGCATAAGTTCAAGAAGTGGGAAAATATGGATTAAAATCGCGATAAAATAAGTAAGTACCTAACTGATTCATAAAAAAATCTAATTCTGCTAAAATGTATGAAACAGCTGATTTATTTCGTGATTTCAGGGTTGCATTCCACAAAACAAGGAAAAAGGTTTCCATGTTTTGAATTGCTTCCATAAAAAAGTTGTTGGTAATGACGAGTTCTACAAATAAAAATAACGTAGTAGTAGGTATATTTAAAAGAAAGGCAATTTTATACTTTCCATTATATGCAATGTTCCATACAAAAGGCATGTATGGGCATACATTAGACGGTGCGGTGATTGCAAGAAAATGCGCCCATTCTACTGTAAGAAAACCACAATATACCAGTAACCAATCAATTGTTTATTACAATATGTTACAATTAAACACACTGCACAAGTATTTTAGAATATTTTAGATAAAGTAACAAATGCGCACTTATCTTAATAGCTGAGGCAGCAGGAAAGTCCCCGCTCCCCACAGTGTTGCCTGGTGCCTAGTGCTGCCAGAGCTTATTTCACTATTTTACCGCCCGTGACCACATTAATGTCAATCAACTAAATCAATAACAAGTTTTTAAACAAATTAGCAATTATAAGTTTAAACTTTACAAATTAATTAAACCTAACACTACCTCGCGACGCTATCTGACGCTTAAGTTTTGAGTAAAGCTAAATAACGTTGTAAATCAAAAAGAAAGTATATCTCAAAAATATCAAGTAGATATGAAAACTCCTTTAGGTTCCAGTCAAGAGGCGTGCCCGTACATAAGACGGCGCGGCTGATTGCAGGAAAATCCGACCATCCCACAGGACGCCTTGCGACGCTATCTGCGCTGCACTTTGCGGATCGCTCAGACTTTTTATGTCAATAAGAGAATAAAAGTGCCGTTTTTAAGCCATTTGTCTGAAAGGACGATTGTAAAGACAAATAAAATATGCTAAAGTATTTGTCTCTGGTATTACGTGTTGATGTTATTGTCAAATAATATACTTAAAATATGATTCTGTACAGGCACCAGCCATAATATGCTGTCCATCAGCATAGAATGATGCAAATTTGATAGGAAAATGCTCAGACTTTTTATGATAATAATAGAAGTGCCCCCAGCGGGGCTAAGAATGCTAAGATGAGCGACGCGACTATTTGTCGAAATTTATCTAGCGACTAGAGGCCGGGCGCGGTTTCACCCGCGTGGTTCCCGTTACCGTGGGAATTTTGGGATCATTTATAGCCTATGTTACTACTTGGGGTCTAAGAATTCTCTATACCAAATTTCGTCAAAATCGGTCCAGTAGTTTTTGAGTTTATTCGTTACATATAAAAATACAAATCTTTCCTCTTTATAATATTATATATAAATAAATATATATATATATATATATATATATATATATATATATATATATATATATATATATATAGTATAGATGTATGGCGCGCTCATATCAGTACGGTGTGTGTTTCTCGACATAAGCGTCGAGAAACTTTTGTCACGATGTTCATCTTAGGCCCATTGGAATGATACCACTTTTAAGCCATTTATTTAAAAGAACGGCTGTAAAAGGAAATATGGTAGTGTTTCATAGCTATGGTATTTTACCGTCTCGCCCACAGACATAGATTCGCCTAATATGGACGGCATAGAACCAAGTCACATTACTGTGAAACGATATTATTAAATTAGGTACTGCTGTACGTACAGCTTTACTAACTACTTATATGAAGAAAAATAAAGAAAGTTTTAAGTAAAATATAAAATATTGGTCTTGCGAGGTCATCAAAACGACGTGATTGTGTTTATTAGGTCTGCGCAGACGACGGACATTGGAGGACTTTTAGTCCGCGACACGACCTTATAACTAAGAATATAAAGTTGAATATATAACGAGGACTATCGCGTACTTTTCATGGATATACGCGATCTAAGTTCAATCTTATTTTGTTAACAATAAAGACGTGTCGCGGACAAAAAGTCCTCCGTTATCCATCGTCTGCGCTAGCTATTACATTTATTCGTCCAAGCATTTACCCAATACTGATAGGTATAGTGAAGATATTCTAAAGATTATTCTGCTAAAAAGCATAAAAACTATCATCAACTAAGTAATGTATTAACTTAGTGCTTTTGATCAAGACCAAAAGTAAAATGAAGCGGAGTTGAAAGTTCAGAAACTTAAAATTTTTCGACGTTAAGTTTTGAATAGTGATGTACGAGTAGGTATGTACTATTAAATTTTATTTGTATGGCCTAGCTATATATGTACAGTTACCTATTAGTACATATTTAAATACAAATACGAACAAAATAACTTGAATTTAGTTTTTGAAATTAGTTGCACCAAAAATGATGTACTTACGTAAGTATCTCTAACAAATAATTTTTGGTCAAAAATTTCAACATTCTAGGTCAAAGCACTAAATTATAATGATTTAAGTGAAATATAAGTGAAGTAAGAAACTATTTTTTTTTTCAATTTGTCACATTTTTTTATACGGCACGAGATGACGTTTACTGAGACTGGATATATGCACGCAAAATCACAAACACATTAAACATCAAAAATTTAAAATACACTGCACTAACTATACCCTAATAACTTCCCTACAAATTACATTAAAACAATTTCAATCAACATTTTTTTTATTATAATAAACTAGCGGTCGCTCGCGGTTTCACCAGCGTGGTTCCCGTTCCCGTGGGAATATCGGGATAAAAAAAAATCCTATGTTTATAGCTAGGATATCTACTATCTGTGTACCAAATTTCATCCAAATCCGTTCAGTAGTTTCGGAGCCTATTCAATGCAAACAAACTATAGCTTATTTATATATTCTGTACACGTTACTTACTAACCGGTCTTAAGTTTATTGTGTTGTCCCCTTTATAGAATTATCAACAGCTGGATCTACAGCCTCTAAATTAAAAATTTGGCTACCTCTATACTTCTTCACGAAATTCTCACGAGACGCCTTGAAGAAGCAGAGTTTGTAGAAAGAAAATTATTACTCAGCCGAAAAACTTGATACTGGCGAAATCCAAAAGGGCACCGCCATTATATAAAAAGAAGAAGAAGAAGAATGCAAACAAACAATCAAATCTTTCCTCTATAAAATATTATTATAGATCGATATCGACAAACGTCATCATCGACCCAGCACATCACTAGCGGCGACAATTTTCGCCCGATACAAATTGAACAGTCTTTGTCCCTAGTCCGCAACTAAAGTTCCGCTAATTCTCCCTTTGTCCCCACAAAAGAGTTCCCGGTTTGTTCCAACTCCCGCGGTCGGAGCCAGACGAATTTTAAGTTTCTTTTAAGCATAAAGTAACTCGGCTTTGCGAATATGAATCTAACGTTCATATATTTTGTTTCTTGAATATAATATAGTCATGCATACGAAAAGTTTTAGGTATTAAATATCTATACAAATATGTTGAAGAGGAAAGATTTTATTGTTAGTTTGTAACTCTTTCACGCTAAAACTACTGAACGGTTTTGGATGAAATTTGGTACACAGATACTGGATAGTCTGACTATGAACATAGGATACTATTTATTCCGATATTCCCACAGGAACGGGAACCGCGCGGGTGAAACCGCGAGCGGCCGCTAGATATTTATAAATTGTGTAATGAAGTTAATTGATGGTTTTTATTAAATTTAAAGGTTTATTTCCAGGTGGCCTACCGCCATTTCTTAGCGCAGTATTGTTTCAGTCTTACTCTCTTACAATCTCTAAAAGTAAGCTTGTTTTTTGACGGAAGTTTTGTGACGTCTTAGCTAAATCATCGACTCCAAAGTGTGAAGTGTGTCAAAATGCGACAACTACCTATAATGAAACAAAACGTTCAGACATTGGGTTAAAGAAAGAAAGAAAAAGCATTTAATGAGGACAAACAGAAGTAAACTATCAAAACGGAAAACAAAATAAAACAAGTATAAAGAAGATAGATGATAGATAGACACAGATTATCAAAAAATGTATATGTAAACCATAGATATAAACTTGTCTTCGTGCCACGGAGCGACTACTGCAACGCTGGTTTCCAGATTTTGTGGACATCAAGGACGTTACATTACTTACAAGTATAATACAACATAACATAACACAATACTGTAATAACCTACATAATTATAACTTATACTTACTTATAAAAAATATTTAAAAGTTTGACTGTGCCGTATGTATGATGTTCAACGCGACCATAAAATGAAAAAGATCACAAAAAAATCATTGTCTATGACTTTCTACATATTATAACTATAACGCTGACTATATTTGTGAGTACCAAAATTTTCCCACCGAAACAGCACTGTCAGTGGCCTTGTAAAGGCGTAAGGACACGCAGGACAGGAAAAAAGATGTGCCATGGCCTGGGGAGAAATACCACACAGACACGCGTTCTCCGAGCTGTAACCCCACCTGCGCATATTTTCCCTGCTTCGGCATACTGGGTCCGCAACCTGTTTAAGGACTTCCAAGTTGCCCAGGGTCATGACCAGGAGAATCGCTCGGCCTTTTTTTTTTTGTTATGAGTGAGGTGAATCCAGTCTTTACAGATTCCTGCCTTGAGGCAGGCCTGTTTCACTCCCCGTGTATGCTCGAAAACTTACCTACGCGCGGCGGCCCCTCCGGCGGTGCCAATCTAGTAGGGACTCACGAGCGAGCAGTGACGCACGCGCGAGTTTTGTTTGTCACCTACTTTCCGTAGTTAACTACCTTAAAATAAGTTAAATTTAAAATGGCAACACGTAAAAAAAAAGCTCGTAAATATTGTGCAGTGTTCAACTGTTTAAACACGAATCGCGATCCAAAGTTAACTTTTTTTACGCTCCCTAAGGACGATGAAAGGCAAGTTCTACTTTAACGCTTTGCGCTAACGAAATCAACTACGCGTGCTAAGGTGTGCTTCGAGAAATAGTAAAGGTGCGTTTGAAAATAAGTGCGCTTCGAAGAATACCACTATATTACGAGATATTAATCGAAGCGCTCCTATTTTCAAGCGCACCTAAAACATTCCTCGAAGCGCACCTTTTAACCGTAGTTGATTTCGTTAGCGCACCTGAAAGGTGTGCTTCGAGAAACAGTTTGGATGCGCTTCATTGGGTGCGCCTCGAGGTCTCGTAATATGTCATTCCGATTTAATACGCAACTTACCTACATAAACACATAAATATTTAAATAATATTCAATTTCTTATACTAAGTACACAGTAATGTATGCCGTATCGTTATCATTTTGTTAAAGAAGTAGGTAGGTACTTTAGGTAGGTTTGTTATTTTTTTAAACTTTTGGTAGGTACCTATTAACCTTTAATATATCTACCTTTTGATTATACTATGCATATGCCGACACAAAGTCTACCTATAAATAAATGAATCACAAAGAGGCAACCCTAGCTGCGTCAGAAAGAATACGAGTTACGCGATAGAAAGAGACGCAGAATGTAGGTGAATATAATGCTAGGCATTTAGCGCAGCGCGAAGTGAATTGGACTTTATTGCGTCGTGAGCTAGACTAGCAATTTATTTGATTGGAGTTACGAAGTGAACCTTCTGTACTTGTACTATTAAGTATTCTGTGCTTGAGGATATGCTGGGGTCACCTAGCATACGCAGTAAAGACCTAGGAACAAGCACTCTATCTCTCGCCACCCCCATTAAGGAGTCGCTCAGCCTGCCCATTAATGTCTATGGACTATTTCTCCTTTTGATTTACTCGGAGGAACCAAAATCTCTAGAAACTAAGTAAGGACCTAGGAAGTTTCAAAGATTTTAGGCTTAGTGATACTCTGACCAGGGCGCTGTTTCATAAAGCTTGACAAGTCGACAATTTTGTCAACTATGCTCGAACATACTTTTTTGACACTGATCTACGCAATTTTGACCTTTGTCATTTGGTAGGTTTTCTAAAAAAGCAATCGTACATTATAAAGTGTACTTTTTTTAAATCCTATTACGAACTCTTTCGATCATGTGCGAGTTTATAAAAGAAAAATAACTGTCACTCCTCATCCTGACATAGACCAAGAAAATCAAAAATGTGCGCCAATTTGACAAATATGTCAGATTTTCCGATAACAGATAAGCAAGCAGATAAGTCAGACCAAATGTTTTATGAATCCATAAATTGTAGAATTGTCGCGATATTTTGACAATTATGTCGGCTTTTCATATTATAGCACCAATGTTTTATGTAACGTACAACCGTCAAATTGTCACCTGTCGCTGACAATTGTAATCTTTATGAAACAGGGCCCAGTAGGCTTACTCTTGAATCCAATACCGATCGATCGACATTGGTATTGTGACGTTTCGTACTCTTGAGTCGCGACACTAGCGCCAAATTGAATTCATATTGCGCGGCTATTGAGTGAAATAAATGACATTGAGTTTTGCTCAAATCGGTACTCTGGACGTTATTTTGACAGCTAAACTTGGGATTGTATTGTGTTGAAATTGGTTTACGATCGAGATCGTCACAATAACTAAAGTGTTACTTTTATTGTATTGAATTAGCGTATTTTTCGGAAAAAATATACAAAATGCGTTTGATTAGATAGATATTAGTTCATTAATATAATAAATCATTATTATTTATTATGTTGAGTACATATTCTCAATAAAAATAAAAAAAACAAGCTTACTTATTTATTTTTAATTAATTTTAGTTTATTTGATGAAAGGTAATATAAATCAATCAATATCATTTATAAAGTGTACGTACTTAAATAAGTACCTATTTCAACATTATTAACTAGCTTCCGCCCGCGGTTTCACACGCTTGTTTCCCGTTCACTTGATAAAAAGTAGCCATGTTTGGTTGCTTATTTAGGACGTAAAGGAAGGACAAACAAACATACTTTCGCATTTAATTTATAATATACAAATACAATAGGAAGTTAGGATATTTAAATATTTAGGTATTGAGCTTATACTTACTTACTTTTATTACCATAATAATAGGTACATATTTTTCTTAATATTGAAGTAAATAATTTATATACTTATTTAATATATTTAAGAAAGGTATAAGTCTTTCAAATAATACAAAGGCTTATACTATTAAATCCTTTTATTGAATACCATGCTTTGAAAAAAATACTGTGATCTATTTCTTATAGGAATCAATTACTTAATATATATTTTTTTTTACTTATTTATTGTTCAGAAACAAACGGTTATACATGATACAAATTTGCTGCATTTTATATTAGACCTATAGTTTCCTTTGTGAATTACAAAGTATGAATGAAACCTAAGACCAAATAAAACGGAATGAAACTTTTTCAGTCATATTTAAATAGGTAGGTAAGTAATATTTTTTTGTACAAACTACAACAAACCTACCAACAACAATACTTTAAGTTCAAATAACCTATTTCAGTATTTTATAACAACAGATTTTTCAGTCTTGTACTTTGGTAAATAGGTAATTTTTATTCTTACTAAACTACAGCGCATAATTACTTAGGTATACCAGTCACATAAAAACTATTTCATTCTTATAATTAAACAATGATTTTCATTCCCAATTCAACACCAAATGCTCTATAATATTGCAGTATGTTACATACATCTTTTCTTATCAAACTACAAAGCATACTAATTATAGGAACATACTATGAAACTATTTTTTTCTTTTATTCAAACAATAATCTTCATACCAAACTTTAACAAATGCTATACCAACTATTTCAGTCTTTTTAATAATAGTACTATTTAGAAAAAATCTTCTTTCTTGACAGCAAACCGATGTGGCCAGCGATGAAGTTTTGCAGTAGAACCTAAAATTAAAAAAATATTTGTTACACATCACACATTACAATTAACAAAAGTAAACTTTGTAAGTAAACAAAGTTTGTGTATTACTAAATCTATCAAGTCAATTGCTTTTCTTATCATTCTGAGAGTCATCAAAGCGACTAGTGTAAGAACATAAGTTCAACATAATAAACACAAAAAGCCTATCACGGTTGAAAGTTTAAAAGAATAAAATATATTAAGTAAATAATAATTGTGGATAAAATATATTGAGATTTATAAAATTAATATGTAATCAATTTAATTAATGATTTGTAAACTTAACTAAATCACCTACTTCAAAAGGCTGATGATGAGAATTATTACTTTATTTGTAGGTATTGCATTAAAAACATACTTACTTGAGGCGGTGCCATCAATAGCAGTAGGTGACAGAATTTCTGCGAATCTCTTCCCTTTCTATGCTACCGCTATCTTCACCACATTTTGTTCAAGCAGCTGCGGAATGCTGTAAATAACATTCATACTTGAGCATTTATACTTTTATATTGAAAACAATGATCTTTATTAAGATAATAATAAATAATCTGTACCATTTGTGGATAAGATTACCAGCTAAATGAAGATGTCATCGTAAATAAAATATGTAATTATGATAAGTTCATTCAAAGTTAAAAGTTCCTTCTAAATGAGACTCTTTTGGGCTAACTCATAGATGTGATTGTATGATTGCATGTGCCTTGTGAAGTCTTCTTATTACCTCAGGCTAAGCCAGGGTTTCGCTCGAAGAACTCCACAACGGCTTCAAGTTGCGAAGATGATCAACATTTGTTGTAAGATTTCATTAAAGAATACATGAAATACTAACCTTAATTCAACTTGATCACTCCGATCACAAGCAACACAAACGTAAACACCTCCGATTTAGCTTTATATCAAAGTTTTGAATAGTTTTGTTGGAAAGTTGTAAAATAGAAAAAAAAACAATAAGTAACAGTGGTAAACAGTCACACTTTTTTTTAAATTAATTCAACCATCAATCAAGGCGAAGGCATCTTCCAATACGTCCTAAAATATTTAAAATTTGTTTAATTAATGCTTATTCTATTGTAAATTCTATATAAAATGATGTGTTTTAAAAATATAGAATGAGTTTGGACTTCATTTGTTTTAAATAGATATAATTTTAGCCAGAAAACGTAGTTTTTCATTGTGCATTCTATTTATCGATACGTCCTAAACATAAAGGGTCCCCACTATCGAGAATTTTGCTGGCGGCGAACTTCACACTGGATTAGCCAATACAAGGACAATTTCAATTTCAATCCGATCGCGATTTCAAGCGCGTCAAGAGTACGCACTAATTATTGTATTACTATTGGATTGGTTTGAAATCAACATTGAGATTAGATTCAAGAGTAAGCCTACAGGAGGCGAGTTAAGTACCTACAATTATTTAGCTCGCAGTGACTAAAGTGGATTTTTTTTATGTCTCGGTGTAGCAATTTGATCCTAATTTGGAAGCGAAAACATAAAAGTTGGATTTGGTTGTTCCAGTTCTAGGCAGAATATCCATTTACAAAATATCAAAAACAACGTCGCTGCAGCAGAGGTTCGCTTCATATGTCGAAATTAAAGGTCTCCAAAAAATGTGGAACGCTTCACGATTTTGCGTGTCATCCTTGCGCAGGGGCCATGCTAATCTTCTCTGTATCGTTCCAATTTTAGTATATGTACTGCCGAAGCAAGTACACTAAACTAGGACAAAAATTTGTATATATAGAAACTACACATAAAAATTTCGAAAGCGCGATGCAGGTATTTACATATTTTTTGACTTTTCTCGAATTTTGGTATCAGTTTCATTAAATCATTAATTAATAAAGAGATTAATAACAACCACATATAAATTGGCAAATATTTTCATAGAAATACAAGAGAAAACTCGTAAAAATAATTTCTCATACGCGCAATATTTGCACTAGCGCCATCTAGTAGCTTAAAGTAGAACGAATACTAGGTAGAGTTGACTTACTACAGGGTATTAAATAATTTAGAAGTTTTTTTTTATTAAAATGATATTTTCATTTAATTATATTGGATATTATTATATATTTTTTAAATTCAGGTATGTTACCTTCATATTAGTTCAGTAGGCATTTTTTTAATTTATTTTAACATTTCATTGTAGTAGAGCTAGCGATAAACGTAGCGTAGTAGTATTATAAAGAAACAATATTATATTACCCTATAGTAACAATATCCTGATTTAATATTTCCAATCATTTATTTTAAATTTTGATTTGGTAAATACCCTTTGATCATCAAAATCTAAATGTACATTTACAAAACGTATCTTTCATGTTTTGACTGATCATCAAAATCAAAACACGATACTTTTAAATATGTTAATAAAATAAGTGTTTTTCATAACAATGTTAAAAGAAAGCTATTAAATAATATTTTACGGAAAAATAACACTTGTTTCATTTTCGAGTGAGAACGCCATCTACCAAACAACTTTTGAAGCTACGTTAAATATGGAAGCATTTAAAAATGTTGACATACCTAGTAATGCTCTTGAATTTAATATTAATTTGTGTACTTTATATCATATTAGTAATAAAAAAATATTTTATCTATATAAGAATAACATCTATCTTCAAATTAACTTATATCGCATTATAAATAATTTACCAGACAGTTTAAAATAGCATTTCTCAAACAGCGCCATCTAGGAAATATCGCGGTAATGTAGGTGTAAGTCGTAGCGCCAGTGCTTGCTTAAAATGTTGAGACTTGTTTGAGTAGTTCAATAATTATGTACAGAGGTCGCTCAAAGCGAAATTTTGAGTCATTTATTTTTGTCTATTTTTCAATAGAAATAAATAATATTGCTTTTATTTTTCATCTATACTAATAATTATTATAAAGAGGAAAGATTTGATTGTTTGTTTGTTTGCATTGAATAGGCTCCGAAACTACGGACTTGGATGAAATTTGGTACACACACTGATAGTAAATAGCCTGTTTATGAACATAGGATACTTTTTATCCCGATATCCCCACGGGAACGAGAACCACGCGGGTAAAACCGAGAGCGACCGCTAGTTTAAAAAAAATGGCTTACTCTACATGTTTTTTATTTTAAGTTTTTAATAATTAGTTTAGATTGTGATTTGTTTTTCTCTTAGTTATTATTGATTTTCGTAAATCTGTTAGGTATAATATTATAATAATTAAGTAAATATAATTATTGTTTTTTTTTTTTTTTTTTTATTAAACCACAGCGTTTGATCATAATCTAGAGACAAAACAATAATTTTATTTGTTAAGACTTTTTAATTAACAACTTTCTATCACCATTTTGCCATCTTCATAATATTTTCACACCAAAATGACTTTCCCCTGATCCATTATTTCTCAATACCTCACTAGTGACCACTCGTGGTTTTACCCGCGTTGTTCCCGTTCGGGTTCGTATTTTGGGAATATCAGTATATGGAATTCAACAACGGGAATTCAAATTAATGGTCCTGAAGGATGTATTCGTAATGCTTAATCCAAGTTAGACACCAACCATCCATAATTTTAATACTAGAAATAAGAATAAGCTTGCCGTTCCAAAATTTCGACTTGAAAAATGTAGACGCTCGTTTTTGGGGAAAGGTATAGCTTTTTTTAATAAAGTTCCACAACAATTGATAGAGCTGCCTTTGCATAAATTTAAAATATATGTTAAAAAGTCACTCTTAAGCAAAGGTTATTACAAGGTAGATGATTATTTAAAAGACCAAAATGCATGGATGTGATACTAACATAAAACATAACTATTATAAATTAGATAAAAGGAAAATATTCTAATAATTGAATATTGGAAAATTTTCCTCTTATATTAAATATATTTCAAAATTGTAAATTTGTGCTTGGCAACAACATGTTCCATTGTAAATGTTGTTGTTTCTGTTAAAGCTGATAAGTTTCTTGCGGCCGTTCTTCTTATCAGTTAAAAGATGTCCTGAATGGCTGGTAGGGAAAAAAAAAAATTGGACTATTCGAAAGTACTTATCTATAAGTCTATTTGAATAAAAATCTTTGACTATTGACTTTTGACTATTAACCGTGCGCCTATTTTTAACCGACTTAAAAAAAAGAAGGAGGTTCTCAAGTAGACGGTTTTTTTTGTATGTTTTACCTTCGCCAGTTGTTAACAGATTTTTATAATTCTTTTTTTATCTGAAAGAAAATGGTTTATGTGTGGTCCCATATAATTTTTACGAAGATCTGGCTAGTAGTTTTATCATAATCCTGAAAAATATCAATCACCTTTTGGCAAGTAGTCGTTTACCTAGATGACATCATTGTTGTGTATGGGCTGACTTTTTGTGTAAGTAACGGCACATGATGTAACTAAAAAATCTGAAATAAAAACATTTTATAAAAAAAATCAAACCGACTTCAAAAAGTAAAAAATAAAACTTTTGGAGTCGGTGCTAGCTAGCTAAGGTCAAAAAAATATATAGTTAATAAAAGTGCAATGCCTTGGCTGGCACCGACTCCAAAAGTTTTATATTTTACTTTTTGAAGTCGGTTTGTTTTTTTTTTTATAAAATGTTTTTATTATCCAATCTTTTTATATTTATACATTTTATTGCTTTATATTTTTTTTTATTTATCCATTATTATTTTACTTGTTTTTGACTGTATGTGTCCTTTGTTATATCCCCGTCAGAATAACAGCGCTACTGGGTCACTTTGCACATCTATTAGTGGCTCAGTAGCATTATGCTGAGACGGGGTATTATTGGCCTTGCACGCATTAATTTGTTTTTCTTCTATGTGTTAATATTGTAACTTCTGAATTGTATCCTTGTATTGTTGTGTGTGTCTTCTGTGTGTATGTGGCTAATAAATGTTTTTTCTTTCTTTCTTTCTTTCTTTCAATCTTTCAGTCGTTTAGCGTAATTGCGTGTCAAAAATCCAAACTTTCACATCTATACTAATCTTGTTAACCGGTTGATGGTCGGTTGGTATATGTTTTTCTATGTATGTATGTTTCTTCTTTTGTTTGCGGAATAGTTGTCATTTGTTTGCAAAAGTTTGATTCAGTTTGGCCCAGTAGTTTTTTGGTTGGTATGTTTTTTAATTTATATTTTTCTATGTACGTATACCGATTTACGTGATTCTTCTTTTGTTTGATGCGGAATAGTTGTCATTTGTTTGCAAAAGTTTGATTCAGTTTGGCCCAGTAGTTTTTTGGTTGGTATGTTTTTTAATTTATATTTTTCTATGTACGTATACCGATTTACGTGATTCTTCTTTTGTTTGATGCGGAATAGTTGTCATTTGTTTGCAAAAGTTTGATACAGTTTGGCCCAGTACTTTTTTATTTTATGAGCATTTTTGTTAACTTGGGCGATGTAATTTTCACGATACTTTGTTTATAATGTACATTAAACCTAATCTAATCTAGAAAATCCTACTGTAGTTTACAATACCATCTAGTACAGACACTAAAAAGTAAAAAATAAGCATTTTGGAGTCGGTGCCAGCCAAGGCATTCTACTTTGAGATCCTATTCTTTTATTTTTCTTGCCTTGGCTGGCACCGACTCCAAAAGGCTTATTTTTGCTTTTTAGTTTTTGAAGTAGATTTTTTAACGTTGTTTTTTATTGAGGTAACGTACGTACCTAAGTTAAATTTCTTTGTAGGAAGTAGGTAATCTCTGGAACTATTTACCTAACCCAGTAAACTTATGTAGTCTTTATTTTGAGCATGGGGCTAATTGTCTAATTTTAAAATCTATCGCAATTCCTTTTAATTTGTCATTGGAAAGATATTCGGCATACTTCAGACCGTCTCTACTTATCTGACATTTGACAGGGATTGTGATCGGATCGCGTTTTGAAAGGTATTGAATGAACGAAATTGAACTGTCTAAGCAAAGTGACACACGAAAATATCTTTCAAATGTAAGGAGAAGTGTCAAATGAAGTGTCATTTAAAACATCATTAGTTCCGAAAAGGATTGCATCTAATAGGTTACACAATTCCATAAGTCACTATCACAATCACAATACCTTTTAAGGGGGTTGTGATAGATTTTGAAATTAGACGATAACGGGCATGCTGTGATTACTTCGAGTAGGATAAATCCTAGTAAGTTAGTTTTTTTGTAAGTTATTATTTGCCTAGATTAATGTGGATAGTACCCACTTTAGTAAGCCAATTTTTTTTTGTTTTTAAGAAATTACTATTCAAATTCTTTTTACTGTAATAGTAGATAGCTACATTTTCCTTGAATGAATGAATATTGATGTTTGATTGCGAGATAATTAATCTAATACTAGAGGCCGGGCGCGGTTTCTCCCGCGTGGTTCCCGTTCCCGTGGGAATTTTGGGATCATTAATAGCCTATGTTACTACTTGGGGTCTAAGGATTCTCTATACCAAATTTCGTCAAAATCGGTCCAGTAGTTTATTCGTTACATACAAAAATACAAATCTTTGCTCTTTATATATATATATATATATATATATATATATATATATATATATATACTTTACTTTGCAAACCGTACTTTAAAAAATATTCAATACTGCCTCTACCTTGTCTATATATCTTAGAGGTTTGCAAATTTGTACGTAAGCATAGCGAATTTTATAAAAAACGACAAGATAATCCGTCTAAATATCCGTCGCGATACCAAAATAAACTAATATTACCCGGTTCCAGACTAAAATTAACATCTAATAGTACATTGCATGCGTCCATTAAAATATATAATCAATTACCATCTTTAATTATTAATGAATGTAAACATTCTTTGTTTATAAATCAATTAAAAAAAAATCTTATAAATAAATGCTATTACAGTTTACATGAATACTTCAATGACACTATTAAATAAAAAAAGGTATTTAAAAATCTGTCATCTAAAATTACTTTGTGTCATAATTGTTTCTTTTCTAATTATTATAATTTTTTATTTTTTGGATGTAAAACTTTGCTATCTAATGTTAATAAGCGCCTCCTCTCTTCTAAACCCTATTGCGCGTCAGGGTCCATGATGATCTTTTATTTATGTTCACCATCTTTCGTGTACATTATGGAATGCAATAAATAATTGAGTATTGAGTATATTAATATATTATATATTATATAATAAAGTATAGATTCGTGGGACATTAGGATTCGCAAGATAATTATTACTTACGTAAGTAATTAAAGCTAAAGCCCAAAACTTAAAACCCAGAACTGTTCTTGACATGCCCCGAGGCAAAATCATAATTACTATTGATTAGTATTTATATTTACTATAGTCGTATTGTAGGGTCGTTCTTGTAGTAGGTATACCGAGGGTCTACTACGAAAAAAGGTCGTGATCGTCGGAACAAGTTCGTCATAAAACTTACTAAATGTAGAACCTTATTTTGACGCTCATAGTCTCGAAACTAGGTTAGTACGTATTATCTTATTACTTATAAATTATTATAGAGTATATAATACCTATTCTAGAATAGATTAAAATACTGATATAACTAATTAATCACTGAAATAAAACAACTTTTACGGATATCAGTCGCGTTATATTTTAATTGTCCGTATTTTTTGGTTTTTTAGGGGTTTTTTGATTTTCCCGACGTTTCGGCACCTTTTCAGCTTTCGTGGTCACGGGATGACTGAGTCGTGAAATATAGCGCGTTTGATATCCGTAAAAGTTGTTTTATTTTAATAAACAGTGCGCGCCAAAACATTAGAGGTACGTAATTAATCACTTGTACATTTTCAATGTTTCCACGTTTTCTTATGGCTGTGTTGTTATGTGAAACGATTATTGGTATAATATATAATATAACCGTGTAGGTATCCGTTGTTTAATAATTCGTAATCAAGCTTTTGCGGTAGAACAATCGTTGTTACGTTATCCACTGCTGTAAACTTTGGGCAACTTATTATTCGAACTTTCGAATTTCGGAATCACGTAGCGGAGTCGTCGTCCGATTATCGCTTTTGTTTACGGAGTAGGTACCCTGTTATGCAGTATTATTACAAGCCACGTGCCGAAGTCTGATAGCTAAATGTAAGTTAGCTTAGGGGGTAATAAGCAATGGTTTAACAGTTAATAAGCGAAATTTTGCTTATAAGCTTTGCTATATCAAATTACGACAATTATAAGATGGAACATGTTGTGACGGGTAAATAAATAAGTACATCTTTCGCGCGTATTTTTCATATTTGGCTTTATAATGCGTGTTTTTTGAATTGTTATTTTCTCGGGTTTTTTAACGGGGAGTCTCTTAGCCTTCATCATACCTGATGTTAAGTATTGATAAGGCTGAAGATGGAAGCGAGCCTTTCCCGGAATCCTCAATCACTGAGGAACTGGCTATCTTATCTTTAACTGCCGGAACACAACAATGCTGAAAACATTGTTGTTATGTCGTCAGAATTAGATAAGATGGTGGTAGCTAGCCAGGCGGACTTACAAGTCCTACCACCAACCATCCCGAATACAATATGTACCCCCGCTGGGAATCGAACCCGGGACCCCTGGGTCTGATACCGGTGGTTGTACCACTAGACCACAGAGGCGGTTCTCTTAACTACATTTTTTAGGCCCGTGGTCACAGGATGACCATTCAAAATTAAATTTAGTTACTAGTAGTTAATTAAGCTTTCGCCTACGGAAACCGTAGGCGAAAACTCGCGTGGTTCCCGTTCCCTTGGGAATATCGGGATTAAAGGTAGCCTTTATTACTCTCTGTCCTTTCAACTAACTCTATACAAAATATCAAGTTTATTGGTTCCTTAGTTAGGGCATGAAAAAAGGACAAACAAACACATTTTCGCATTAATATAACATTAGTTAGGTAGGATGTTCTGTCATCAGCTTTTCTTTCATATCCTTCATAAAAAGCGATCACACCTATTAACCTAGATCTCTGACCCAAAACTACCTAGCTCAATATTCATAACTTTTTACTCCAACTAAAAGCCTAAAACGGCACGAGGGCAGCCCGTAAATGGGAACCCATTTATGACCACAATATCCGTGCGACCATATATGGGCAATGGGCCATGAAATTTGGCTTACACTGAGGAAAAAGTGTTTGTCATTTGGCAGATGCTTTTAATAATAATAATAAAAGAAACTATATTGCACACGATACAAAAACAGACATACAGAGAGAATAACAAAAAAAAACTGCGTTAAAAAAAACCGACTTCAAAAACTAAAAAGCAAAAAATAAGCCTTTTGGAGTCGGTGGCAGCCAAGACATTCTACTTTAAGCTCCTATTCTTTTATTTTTCTTGCCATGGCTGGCACCGACTCCAAAAGGCTTATTTTTTGCTTTTTAGTTTTTGAAGTCGGTTTTTTTTAACGCAGTTTTTTTTTTTTTACTTTTTAGTGTCTGTAATAGGCTGTTTTGTAAACTACAGCAGGGTTTTTCTAGATTAGATAAGGTTTCATGTAGATTATAAACAAAATAAAAAAAAAAAAATTATACCAACCGAATTGAGAACCTCCTCCTTTTTTGAAGTCGGTTAAAAAGAAAAACACACAATAGACGGCCTTATTGCTACATAGCAATCTCTTCCAGTCAACCTTGGGTGTGAAAGAGAGAGAAATGTAAATAAGATACAGGAGAATGAGTGCGTAAAAGGATAGTGAATAATATACTTATGTACAAATAAAATACCGAAAGAGGAAATATTTAGATAATTAAGATCAATTTTAAGAAAGAGAATGTTATGACTTCTGACTTGCTCACCAAAGGATCGCAGAGTCTGAGCCTTTCTCATACCCTCTAGAAAAGCGATCCACAAACGAACTGCATGCACAGAAAAAGAGTAGTAAAAGAAGTCGGAAGAGTGTTGTGGGAAGTAAAGGGTAAAATTAGATGAAAAAAAAAACAAAATCATTTATTCAGTCTAGGCTGTTACAAGCACTTATGAACGTCAAAGAAGCTACGCCATCGGTTCACAAACCCTACGGCGGGAGACCTTGTAACGAGAAGAACCGGCAAGAAACTCGTCAAGGGCTATTTTTTTTTCTTGATGAAGAAAGCAAGGTACAGTTTTCCAGTTTTAGTGATGGTTTGATTTTTAAATGCTATAAGTGTAAGTGCTATTTGAGGGTTATACCCACAGAAAGTCTTATACCTTTTGCAGCCCTATAATATGATATGAAACCTAATTAAATATCTTACTTACATACGTAAGTAAGATATTTAATTAGGTTCTTAAATGATTTTTGTACAAAACATATCCTAAAAACAGTAAAATGAAAGAATGATGGATTGCTTTCAAGTAACTTCTTTTATTGATAACCACCTTCTTTTTTTAAGTCGGTTAAAAATAGAGAAGGAGTTTTAAATTTGTATTCAGTTTTAATTCTCAATGTAGATAATATGTAAGTGATAAATAAAATAAAATGTAAACAAATACTTCAGAACATAATCAATTTTCTTGTTAATGCTTTTAAATGCGCACACAAATCGGACTTAGACTGGACCCTGATAAGTTTCTTGTGATCGTTCTTCTTGTCAAATAAATCTTGAATGGGGTATGGAGAAATATTAGACATTGTAAAGACTTATAAAGTTTATTTGTATCATTAATTTTGCCCTTCAAAAACCAGACAATGCAGCATAAAACCTAAAAGAATGGATCAACAAAATCCCCCAAATATTGAACTGAAGCATTTCAAGAGTCAGCTCCAAAATTAACCTCACTACGAAATCAAATGAAAAGAATAAAAAAAAACTGTAAAAAAACGACATTGAGACGAACTCAGCTGAAATATTCTTCGTCGTATTTCAGTGCGAAATTGGACGACCTTGGGGTTTTATTAAAAACTTATTATTATTCTGACGGAATTGAATCTGTCTCGTTCCTTTGGGAGGGTTATATTTCGACACCCGCAAGAAAAAACATGGTAACTTAGTTTTTGGCATTTTACAGGAGAGCACGACAAAGATTTCAAAAAAATCTTAGAAATTTCGGATAAGCCCTAATGCCAATCGTTCTTGACCACTTATGTAAAACGTGGTAAGACCTAAACTTAATGTTATTTTGATACTATATAAGTATATATTTAATGATTTATTGTAATTTGTGATTTACAATCAAATTCGTCCTCATATACTTTGTCAAATGACATTGTAACTCAGACATAGAATCAATGTTGTATGAAACTGTATATTCGTTAGAAATTGTTGAATAAAATAACTGTATGTTTAAGATAAAATGTTTTACGATGTTTTTACACTCTGTAGATTTTAAGTTATAACGAATTTAGATACGATGATAAGTGTTAGTGAAAGTGCTTAGTAAGAATATCATCTTAACTCAATACTGCCTAAAACTAAGTTACAATGTTTTTCCTTGCAGGTGTCGATTTGTCGCTGGCTTATTGGCGCTTAGGTAATAGGGTTCCTTGGTAATTTAAAAACACTATGCCTGACAATTTGTGAAACAATTTCTAGGTATAATAATAAATCACAGTAATGGGGAGAATCACATATAGATAGCTATAATATGTAATGTAACCCAATTCCATCTAAATCCAAACTTTAACTTTTAAATAATAGTTTCATACATCCGTTAGCACTGATTGCGTGATAAGGAAAATAACAAAGTCTTTATCAATCCAAAAAAAATTACGCCACCATCAGCTGTAGGTAGGTACAATCTAAAATCTGTAGATTGTAGTTAGAGCAATAAGGCTTAATTGCTATAATGTGACATACATCGGACATGACGAATCTATAAGGGTTCCGTTTTGTGCCATCAGGCTTCGGAACCCTAAAAATGTATGGGATTTGACAGTTTTGACAAGCAAATTACAGTAACTTTATACGAATTCGTAAAACCATTTTTTAGGACAGTCGACCAATCAATAGATTTTGGGTACTAACTCTCGGTATGGCTTCATAATTAGTTCTGAGTTTCTCTGCCAATTAAGAACTTGTATTATGATACTAGGTAATAACGGATATACTTCTACATACAATCTGGGAACTTCTTGATAGAGTTTTTTAGGGAGCGTTATTTCAAAAAGTAATATATAAAGGCAATTCCGTACCTTCATCGGAGTTATTCATTTTGCGCGGGTATTATGGACAGATATTTCAGAAATAACAGTCAAATATCACAAATTACAATGTTTTAATCACTAATGCAATCACAAAAATCAATTGGAGTACAAATTAAACGAGATTAAATTGGATTGAAAACGGACGTCGACGATCCGTCCCTTACGTATTGCACGTGGCGCGTTTTCTCTCTAACTGACATTAAAAACTGCCCACCGCCATCTTGGCTTGCCACTGTCAAAACGTAAGTGACGTTCCGTCAGAGTGACATCTACTCTCGTCCGTGCAATGAAAGCCTCAACTGTCAATGCCATGTATAATTTCACTGATAGAAACTAGATGGCGCAACGTTTGCGCCGTCACGGCCGGACTGACAGTCGCCCGTCCTCGGGCGAACATAATTATCTGAAACAACGGACATCTTTACGTAAGTTTAGTACCACGTTCGTCCACCCTGACCAGAACGTTCCTCCAACTACAAAACAGTAAGTGCAATTATCTTACTTAAACTTACACTACCTCATGCGTCCCTCCGACCAGCTTAGAAAGCCTGGACCGGACAACATCTGGGTAATAAAACCATCCGGATACATGCGTCCTTTCGACCAGCCGTGCAACGGGCATGGCCCGGTACAACATTATCCTGGTTACTGAAACGAGAAGAGTGCGTCCTTTCGACCAGTCACCCTGACATGGACCGGACAACACGAATCCCATTGACTACATCTCACTTCATCATGAATCCAGGGTAAGTGCGTCCCTTCGACCAATCATACCGATGGACCGGACAACACTAACCCGTCAACCATCTTGAGCCCGGACAAGTGCGTCCCTTCGACTACTAAGGACCGGACAACACCGTCCTTCCGACTTAAGATCATAGGGCCCGGACAAGTGCGTCCCTTCGACCTCCAGGGACCGGACAACATTCTGACGTCAGATAAGTGTACATTGTAGCAACATACCTTATTATCTTAGTAACGATGAACATCCACTTCAACATCAAAGTTGACTTGGGCATTTGCACCAGCATCAGAGTCGGTCGTCGATGTATTAGATCGGATTGAAGCTGCACGAGGTGAGGCTGATAGTGTCTCAGTATCTGCTGTAACTGTATCTGATCGTAAAGAAGCTGCGAGAGGAGAGGCAGTGATCGTAACAGAGTCTGCAGAACAGGTATCAGATCGGTGTGGTGATAGCTGTCCTAAGATATCATCCTGATCTGTC
Organism: Chrysoteuchia culmella; assembly: GCA_910589605.1. Classification (NCBI taxonomy): domain Eukaryota; kingdom Metazoa; phylum Arthropoda; class Insecta; order Lepidoptera; family Crambidae; genus Chrysoteuchia; species Chrysoteuchia culmella. The sequence goes on from OU342653.1 coordinate 20,839,116, forward strand.
TCCGACTGTTCATCTTCTGACGCCGTCACGGCATCTATTCCCTCTCCTTCCATAATGCCCGTGGCTATCTCAACAAGACCTTCGTGCCCCTGGGGCACCAGGCGCAAATTTTCATGGGCATACTTGAATAAACGCTTAGATCCGTTTACTGTTTTTAATTCGTACCTATCGTTTTCAAGAACGTTGGTTATGACAAAGGGGCCTCTAAATTTTCTAGATAATTTGGTTTGATTGTATTCAGAATTTTTAACAAAGACATAATCACCTTTCAAGTATGGTCTAATTAAAGCGCGACCGCGATTAAAACGTTCAGTGTTCGATCTAGCAGACTTCTGAATATTATTAGATGCGTCAGTGCGAATAGATTCTAGATCTAATCTAGCTGCTGAACTATTATCTGATATTTTGGCAATTCCCAGCGAGTCAGCTCGAATTCCAAACATGAGTTCAGTCGGGGTATATTTAGTTACACTCGACCTAGTGCTATTTAAGGCAAGCTGCACATTGCCCAATTCTTCACGCCATGATTTTTGAGGATCATTTTCGATAATGGTCAACAAGCTTTTGAGCGTACGCATTACTCTCTCGACTTGGCCATTAGCTCTGCTAGAGCCCGTAGCAATAAAGTGTAGTTCAATATTGTGATCAGAGCAGAATCGTTTAAAGTCGTTGCTTATATAGCAGCGGCCTTGGTCTGAGATTATACGCTTAGGTGACCCGAACAGACAAACTGCTTTTTTAAGTGCAGTGACGGCACTGACAGCATCGAGAGACGTTGTATGTTCAAGCAAGACGTATTTTGTGAACGCGTCTATAATGACCGAACAATACTCTTTTTGGTCGCTTTTCCCACTAAGTTTCCCTGTAAAATCTATGTGTAACGTATGCCACGGCGTGGTAACCTTGGGGATAGGATGAAGCCGAATAGGCTGAGCGCCGGAAGGACCTTTCGAGGCGCGACATACTATACAGGAGTCTACAAATTTTCGGACACATTTAGCCATCTCAGGGAACCAGAATTGTTCATAAACCTTGTCTAGTGTTTTATCGCTACCAAGGTGCTGAATTTCACAATGAATGTGATTAATAAGCGTCCAGACCAATGACCTCGGTACTATGGGGAGCCAGGAAGTAGTTTTATTACGATTAATTTTTCGGAATAAAATACCATTCCTGACATCATACGTTTGCGCCACAGTTTCTGGGAGATCTTCATTAAGAAATTTTGCGATAAGATCTTGGATCTCATTGTCGCGCTTTTGTTCGACTGAAAGCCATCCTTCATGTAGTTCGACGTATTGCACAGTCTCACGAACTGACGTAGGCTTTACAGCGTTAGGGTCTGATGCGGATTTTGTATTGATATGCTGATGGTTTCTTGACAGATAATCAGCGTGCTCCATTCCACGCCCTTCACGATATACAATTTCAAAGTCGTAAGCCTGTAAAATGGCCCACCAACGATGGACCCGTGGTGTAAGATCAGTTTTCGACTTTGACGCCTTGAGAGAGTTACAGTCGGTAAAGACCGTGAATTTTATACCATACAGGTAGTGTCGAAAGTGTTCAACCGCTCGTACGACCGCCAGTGTCTCGAGTTCGTATGAGTGATAACGAGACTCGACCTCGGTCGTGCGGCGGCTAAAGTACGCTACCACATGAGGCATTGCATTAACCTTCTGAATTAGAATAGCTCCGTACCCTTCAGAGCTGGCATCACAATGGAGTTCAACTGGCAACTCCGGATTAAAAATAGTCAATACCGGTTCGGATGTTAAAATTGAAATAATAGTTTGTCTTATTTGTTCGTGTTTGTCAGTCCATTTAATGCTACCTTTCAATTTGGTGAGTGGGTAAAGAGGACCTACGATCCGTGTAAAATTGAGAACAAATTTTCTAAAGTAGGAGGCTAGGCCTAGGAACTGGCGTACCTGTGTAGCTGTTCTAGGTGGAGGTGATTGGGATAAGGCTTGTATCTTTAATGAATTAGGTCTAACCTCACCAGATTTAATCTCATAACCAAGATAATTTACTCCAGTCTTCATAAATTCGCATTTACGTAGGTTTAAGGAAAAGCCCGCAATCGACAAGGCGTTTAAGACTTCGTCCAGTCTTTGTAAACCTGTAAGAACATCAGGTGAATGACAAAGGACATCATCCATGTAAACGAGGGGCTTATTCCTCAGATGTTTTAGGGCGTTGTTAATACACCTTTGATAAACAGAAGGAGCGTTCCTCAGACCGAATGGCATTGCGAGATATTCGTACTGCCCCTCGGGAGTAACAAACGCTGTCTTCTCTACCGAATTAGTTGAATCAAGATTTGATGAAATCCAGCCGCCATATCTAAAGAGGAAAAGAAATAAGCCCCAGAAAGCTGGTCTATCTGCTCATCAATTAAGGGCAAAGGATAATGCTCCGGACGAGTATTCGAATTAAGTTCTCGATAGTCTACACAAAGCCTATCTGTGCCGTCTTTCTTTTTTACGAGTAGGATTGGACTAGCGAAAGGTGATGAGCTCTCTCTAATTATACCAGCATTTAAAAGATCCCGTATCTTATCCCTCACAATCTGTTTTTCTGATGGCGCCAACCTATACGGGCTTCTTTGGACAACTTTATTAGGGTCAGTCAAATTAATTTCCATAAGTCCAGTAGATACTCGTTGAGTTGGAATGCCGTCTATGAAATGGTCCGAATACTTTTTTAAAATCGTTATTAAATCATCTCTATCCCTGCCAGTCAAGTCAGTGTCAATAGTAGCAAAATCAATTTTATTTCTCTTTTCACAAAAGTTAGCTTGTACAATAGACGTAATTGTTAAATTATGGACATCAATCGAAATTCGCACACCGTTATCTAAAATATCTCTACCAATAATAACTTGTTCAGAAATAAAATCATCCGGCACTATGTGAAACAACAATTTTAACATTAAATCTCCAATTTTAATTTTAGAAGAAACCTGCGACTTACTCTCAACATAGTCCCCCCCTATACCCTTTAAATACACTTTGCATTCACGCTTGGTGCCCAAAAAGCATGGGGAAGCACTTTCTTTTACTAAAGAACATGACGAGCCACTATCAAAAAGGAAAGAGACATTCTCACCGGACGACGTCAGCAGAGTACCTCTCGAAGCTCGGCTCTCGCAAATGTTGACCTCCTGCACAGTCACCCCACTGTTCTTATTTGGGCACGTGGTGGATACGTGCCCCGGCTTCCCGCACGTGTAGCAGGTCACTTCCAGCGTCTTGTCAATCATGCGAGCAGGCCCTCCTATATCCCTTTTCGTTGAGGTTCCAGGATCATCACGGCGGCGTCGTCTGCATTCTGATTGTTTATGCCCAGGTACTCCACACGTATGGCATTTACCAGTAAACTTCGAATCAGACATACGAGGTCTTTTTGGTTCATATTCCCTATCATTTTCTTCACCTCGTCGTTTAAAAGAGATCCCACCGAGGGCGCGGAACAACTGAGTTCTGGTGGTTATTACATGCGAGTTCAATTCTCGTCTGATGAGTCCATCCTTGTGAGACAAAACAGAAATCACGAATCCGGTTATCACTTCTTCGGACATGACAACTTTAGGGATCCTCTCAATCAAGCCCCAAAGGCGTACAGCAGCTTCACTGGCGGTATCCTTCCACCCGATTTGAAATCTCCAAATATCATCGAAATAATCTTGTATCAGTTTGGGTTTAGAAAACTTGGCTATAAGTGTTGCTTTCACGACATCCCAGGTTAAATCATCAATGCGCAGCTGTGTAAGGCAGGAAGCCGCACGCCCTTTCAAAGAATTAGTCAAAGCCACTAGTAAATCTACTCCAGATATATTTTTGTTTTTAATTATTAACTCAGTGACGCGGCACCAGCCCTCAATATCGGCGTCACTATCATCTGGGTTAAACTGCATTAATTGTACAGCACTTACATTTGGGGTCGAAGCTGGTTGCGAAGTAGCCAATATTCGGGATAATAAGGCCTCCATCCGGGTTAATAACCGAGTCCCGTCTTCGTCAGGTGGTCGACTTGCATGCCCATTCGATCCCACTTCTGATAAAGGCAATTCCGTACCTTCATCGGAGTTATTCATTTTGCGCGGGTATTATGGACAGATATTTCAGAAATAACAGTCAAATATCACAAATTACAATGTTTTAATCACTAATGCAATCACAAAAATCAATTGGAGTACAAATTAAACGAGATTAAATTGGATTGAAAACGGACGTCGACGATCCGTCCCTTACGTATTGCACGTGGCGCGTTTTCTCTCTAACTGACATTAAAAACTGCCCACCGCCATCTTGGCTTGCCACTGTCAAAACGTAAGTGACGTTCCGTCAGAGTGACATCTACTCTCGTCCGTGCAATGAAAGCCTCAACTGTCAATGCCATGTATAATTTCACTGATAGAAACTAGATGGCGCAACGTTTGCGCCGTCATATACTTATAGTTTGTTTTTATATATTACAAATAATAATAATAATAATAATAAATAAATTTTATTTCAATAAAAAGTTTTGAGTTACAGTTATTAGTGGCCGGAGTCCCCTTTTAAGCATACAATGCCTGTAACAAGAGACTGTAACAAGAGACAATAGTAGATTAAGGCGCTACTCGGAAAAAGTAAGGACTTTTTGAAATAAAACTATAGCACGGTTACAGTTGTTACAAATCTGGTACTAACATATTGCCTCGACACTTTTTCATTTCGAAAAGACCTCTAAAAAATACGAAAATTCAAGATTATTCTTAAATGGGGTTACTTACACTATTGGAAATTGGTTTAATAAGTGGACACCAATAATATTTAGGATCGTATAGAAGCATTTTTTTTAAATCGCTGTAGTTTTTTAATACGAAGTGATTTTGTGTTTTTTTTGTCTAATCTGCAAAATCGGTCTCGCTCCCGTGCGCGTCGTTTTCTCATTGCTATCTCGCTTCAGCATACATTTTTTCGAGTATCGCCTTAATTGGTATCTCATTTGAATAATAAAATAATTCTTTAACCTTAGTACTATCCGAGAAAATGTATTCCAACAAAAAAAACTTTACTAGTCGACCAGGAAATTCCCAGATTGTACGAGACATAATCTGTTCACCGTGAGACAAAAACAAATAGACATGTTCATACATTCGAATATTTGTGTCGTGCTGGGATCTAACCCACGACCTCTGCTCAGAAGGCAGGCATCCACACCCCTGGGCCCAATCAGCGCGATTGAGGATTTTAATATAAGTATTATATCATAAGTCATAAATATTAAACGAGAAAATATACTAGAAAAAGCAACTAGTCTCATGTAGCCCTGACATGAGACCAGTTGCTTTTTTCTAGTATATTTTCTTGATTAATATTTATGACATAAAAATAGTATTGTAAAATGTAAAATTAAAAAGTTATAAGTAAATATAATTATAAGTGTTTAAAAAACATCATTGCGCCCAAGCTACCTTTTTCGATAAGCTTATTTTACAACACCAAACATAAAAATTTCAGAGTCATCTATTATTTCGAGAAAGGTTTAAGTCTTGCTTAACCGCAACAGTGTAAGTACAATCAACCACTCGTCAGGCGTTACACTTGGACCACTAAAACAGCTGCTATAACAAGCGACTTAAGGGCGTTCTCTAGGACTATTTACTAGCTACCACCATCTAAGACTGTCGCCATATAGCAACAACATTTTCAAACTCAAACTAACTCAAACTCAATATTGTTTATTTACTTTAGGCTGTTACAAGCACTTATGAACGTCAAAGAAGCTACGCCATCGGTTCACAAACCCTACGGCGGGAGACCTTGTAACGAGAAGAACCGGCAAGAAACTCGTCAAGGGCTGTTTTTTTTCCCTGTTTTATTTCATGCAGAGTCGTCAAATTGAAAAGTGACCTCAACAAATCAGAAAGTTCACTTTTTTCAGCGTTCGTGACCTGACTTTCGTCAGGTATGATATAGGATAGTCAGTTCCTCAGTAGCTAAGGATTTCGGGAGAGGCGTTATTCACCATCAGCTAGCGTAGCATGCGCACCGCGACTCGCTGTCGACCCTGACGCTCATATTAGTAAGTTGTGAGCGGGACAGCTAATGCGCTCGCGCGAGAAAAGTGTCGAGAAAGCTTTGTCGAGGTGCGCATGCTACGCATGCAGCCAGGGTAGCATGAGCGCCGCGACTCGATGTCGACCCTTTTCTCGCGATGTCTGTCCCACTTATAACAATACGGTGCGAGCAGGACAGACACTGCCCTTGTTCGAGAAAAGTGCCAAAAATGCTTTGTCGAGGTGCGCATGCTACGCCCGCAGGTATGATGAAGGCTGTGTTTCCCCGTTGTGTAAAAAAGGGTGATGTGCTATTAACTGTACATCAAAAGTTTAATTCCCACGAAAAAAGATTCTTCGCTTAATATGGTAATGAGTCCTATAATTGTTGCGGCGCGGAGCGGAGTTTTGTCTAATCCTTAATTAAGCAATTAAATAGCAGTTATGAGTAAATTATAAAATTAGAAGTAACCCAGCTAGGATTTCGTACCAAATGGCTTTGGGTAATGGAATGAAATATGTCTTTGTATAAACGTAAAGGTCATTACGGGAAGGATGTACTTAACTCTTACGCACTTTTATTTTCTTTAGAATTTACAATAGAAGAAAAATCACAAGCACTACTTTGTTTTTCAATTAAACAATATTTAGAATAGGGTAATTTTAAAAACACTATCCATTTTTTTTTGTTATACTTGAATCTGTAAGTAAACATAGGAAATGTGTCAAAAAATTTGATCTTGTCAAATCAGACTGAACATGTGATTGTATGGGAAGTCCAAAAAGGAGAAAGTAGGAAAAAGTTGTTCACTTACCGATTCTGAGTAGAATAAAAAAAATTGGATAGTGTTTTAAAATGGCCCTGTATTAACCGATTTTTGTCAACATAAGGTTTGCTTCCGTAGGTATTATTTTAGGATTTTCAGAATTTCCAGAATTTTCGTCCACTTTCCAGTAGTTGAATTATATCAAATGGATGAATATTGAATCGTAAGAGTTGTTTAATTTCAATTATCAGTACACGCGAAATTTCATATTAAACCAAACATTTTTTAATGTTGTCATTGGTCATTTCTTGTGTACAATAGCTATGTCTCAAATTCATCACAACCTGATTGGAGGATTCATAGATTAGAGCGTTGAAATTAACAACTTCAATAAGGATACTTAACTAAATAATAACTAAACTTCAATAGTTTGTTTGTTGTTGTTTAAATTTCTGGTAATGTGCTTTTATTATTTTTTTAAAAGGTCTGTAAGTTCCATATTAAAAGCGTTTTATTTTCGGTAGGTGTATACATAGCTAGCAAAAACTAATTTAACTATTCATTGTAAACTGCTTTTAAAGCAACGGTTAAATGCACTTAAGGGTTCAATTTAACATGCCACTAATGTCAATTCTGTGCCTCTCTACTCATATTGCTGGACACCACAATAACAGCCATAGTGAAAGTACCTATTCAGTATATTAATAGGTTAAGAAGGATCACTGCAATTTTTTGCTACTTCTTTGTGTCGATGATTCACACGTTTTGTTTGGCCCAGTGAATAAATAAATCCCAAAAAGTCCCACAAAATATTGGTTTTAGATAAAACACAATAAAAGGTATGGATTATATGGATATGGATCATCTAATGACATAAAAAAGAAAACACTTAAGAATTACGAAGCAACAACTCATCACCGTGATACAGCACGGTGCAGCGCCATCTATCGGACGTTTGAAGAACTATACTACTACTATAACAATATGAACACCCAGTGTGCAGCAAGTTGAATGGTCTTGTTTGCCGCCTCCATAAGGTCCTCATGCAGGTGGTGAGCATAGGGAGCATTCCAGAAGGTGCGCCAATGTTGTCTCTGTGTAGTGTGCACTCCCCACATATACACACTTCTGGAGATTGTGCTTGCAGCGGCCAACCTGGGTGCGCAGACGATTGAGTGATTTCCGGATTGCGACAGAAGTAGCCTGTATCGGCCAAGGGCTAATCCTACTAATATGATATTGAAAATGCGAAGGTATGTTTGTTTGTTTGTTACTCTGTCACGCTAAAACTACTTAACGGATTCGGATGAACTTTTGCACAGATATAGTAGATAGCCTGGATTCAAACATAGGATACTTTTTATCCCGATATTCCCACGGGAACGGGAACCACGTGGGTAAAACGCGGGCGGCCGCTAGTCTATTATAGTTACAAAATATTGGTACAGTGGCTTAGACGTGAAAAAGCAACAAACATAAAAGATAATGATTAGATACTTTTGCATTTATAAATTAGTACTTATACGAATAAACTCCTTTGCATACTGCCTCCTGTGTTGACTATGTCCACGACTTACCTAATGTATCGCTTCATCAGTCGTTGTTTACAGGGTGTCCCATAATTTCACGGTAACCGCTCGTCAGGTGCCATGGCCAGCTACACTGATGACTAATAACTTTTTAAATTGCCCTGCTACGTCACGGGTCGTGGGTTCGATTGATTTAGGTTATGGCAAGGTGGTGATGGTGATATTTTGCGTGACGGCGTTGATAGCAAAAAAAATTAAGCGATGTTTAATGTACTTAATTTTTTTTATCATGGTTTTGTTTGGTATAGACCTCAAAACAAATTATGACAATTAAGTTAAGGCCTTGAAAAGTTACTTTTGTTTAATTAAGTTTATTTGAACTTATTTTTTAATTTTCTTTCGTTGGTAATAAATAACACAAATGATTAATGAATAATTTAAATGATATTAATTCAATAATTTTTGCCCTAGTAAAAAATATTTATAATTATAATTCATTCATTCAGCACCGAAACCCTAAAAAACACAAAAATAAAAAATATAGTAAAAATAGTATAAATGTTTGGATAAAAATAGTGCACTTAAAATCCGCAAAAGTTGTTTTATTTCGATTAGGTATGAGTGCGCGAAGAAACATAAGATGTAATGCCAAAAAATTTAAAGATTGATAAATCCCACAAAACACAAAAAGGCTTTCTGTGTTCTGTGATAAATCCCAAAAGTAGGGGTGTTGTTTTTACATAATTATATAACCTAAATTAATACTTATTAAAAGTCAAATTGTCCAAGATCATAGTGATTATATTTACCATTCAATTGGTACAGTCAGCAAACGTTTTCTCGGAAAGTACTAAAGATAAAAAAATAATTTAGCATTAAAATTATTACCTTTTAATAATGTATTAGTTGTGATATTATAAACATTTTCTTTATATCTATTCTTTTTAAATTAAGCTTGGTTGGTGGTAGGACTTGTTGTGAATCCGCCTGGCTAGCATAGCTACCACTATCATATCTAAGTCTGACGCCATAACAACAATGTTTAAGGCATTGTTGTGTTCCGGCAGTTAGAGATAAGATAGCCAGTTCCTCAGTGGTTGAGAATTCCGGGAGAGGCTCGTTTCCATCTTCAGCCTTATCAATACTTAACATCAGGTATGATGAAAGCTAAGAGTCTTCTATCTATTTTTTACTGGCTCCACCTGAAAATCAGCGTCACACTTGTTGTAGCAATAGCTGAGGTTGGGGACCAATTCCACTATATTGTGTGTATTAATGTAAGTCATGTTTGTATCTTGTTTTTTTAGTCGAATAAATGTTATTTTTTTCTTTCTTTCTTCTTTCTTTCTTTCTTTCTTTCTTTCTTACGTCTTGAATAAAAAAAAACCCTACTGGTACCCAGCGAAAGTTCTCTGACGGTACCTACGTTGTTTGCCTTTTGCCATAATATTATTGTCGAAATTATGGATGGAAGTTGAAATTATATTTTTTTATATAGATTTTATAAATAATGATTATAGAATAAAAATAATTAGTATTATAATTATTATAGCTGCAATGACTATTATTTAAAAAAAAAGTTTATAATTTGTTAGCTAACAAACATGTTTAAAACGGTAATCTTATTACAATTTTTGATGTGAAATAATGAATTAATAGTTCAACAATAACTCGTATCAATACGCCGTAATACGGTTATTATGGTATCAGTAAATAATAGAAAATTATGAATTTTCCGCTCCAACTACCAAACAAAATCGGTAACCCTTTGATGTTTACTTTTGATAAACTTAATAACAGCTCAGTTACGGAGATGGTTGTCGGTTCGATTTTTTTTCACACAACTGTCAAATTTTAAATTAGCTGTTGTCAAATAAATCTTTGGAGATTTTATTTTCTGTCGACGGCGATGTGATCATTCGCTTTCAACCATAAAGCAAACTTTCTTACCGCAACTCTCACAACACGTTTTCAGTTCAAGTAAATAAATAGAAAAGTCTAGTAATAAAATCGTTAAAAACATTCAGTGGAACATCCTTATTTGACACAAAAAAAACGTCATAAGTAAAGAGAAGGAACCACATTATGGGCCAGTTTCACCCCCAACTGATAACAAGTTCTGAATGACTTACTTGGAAGATAATCATATCATATGTTCATATTACAACTGTCGAATGATTTGTCACATAAGCTATTCAGAACTTATCAGTTGGTGGTGAAACAGACCCTAAAAGTTGCAGATCAACTAAAATCGGCCAAATGCAAGTCGAACTCGCACATGAAGGGTTTTGTCTCTCACCCAAGGTTGCCTGGAAGAGATTGCTATGTAGTAATAAGGCCGCCTATTGAGTGTTCCTCTTTTTTGTCATTTTCTCTGTATGTGTTTGTTTTTGTATCGTGTGCAACAAAGTTTCTATTATAATATTAAATACACCTACCCAATATGCCACTATAATTTTTCGCCTGCAAAGATAACTTTGTTTTTTTTAGTGCCTGTATGAATGACAAAGTTATATTTACGGTTTTGCCATGTACTATAGCTCTGAAACTGCATAATATATTTCGTTCGAACTAATTTTCGTTGAAAGTTTTTATAAAGGTCTACAACATATATTTTATTTAGATTTTTCACTTTCTTATTTCAAAAGTTAGAGAGGGGGGGACACATTTTGCTACTTTGGAAGTGTACATCTTTCAAACGGTTGACTTTGAAAAAAAATAGTTTTAGAAACCTTAATGTAATTTTTAAAGACCTATATAAAGATACACCGCACGTATAGGTTTGATGAAAAAAAAATATTTTTCGGCTTCAGTTCCATGTATGTATCCCCCCCTTAATATATATATTTTTTCATTTTTGTGTAAAAACTGTAAAGCGGTTTACAGAGTACATCTACCTACCAAGTTTCAATTGTGTAATCATCATAGTTTTGGAATAAAGTGGCTGTGACATACATCGGACATGACGAATCTTTAAGGGTTTCGTTTTTTGCCATTAGGCAACGAAACCTTAAAAACCTAACTTCTCAAAAATTATTCTTTAAAAATGTCGCATTTAGCAGCATAGCATGTACGTACAGTCAACCACATGTCAGACTTTACAGTTGGCCTTGAGAGCTCAATTATATCGCTCGTAATAGCGACGATTTTTGAAGTGCAAATGGAAAGCCTGACGTGCCCTTAACTGTACCCATAATTTGAACTGGAAAATATTTTATTGTCCACTTTGCTGAGAGGTCGTAACCTCGCGAGCGTCGACATCCGATAGTTAAGTTACGATGAAGAGTTAAGCTCATTTTAACTTGTTTTGGAGTCAGAGACTTGTTAAGTTTTGGACACTCTGTTAGAAACTAAATACTTATTTGGGTAATACGTTTGAAATATAAACAACCATCATTATCTTTATGTTTAGTATGTACTAATATCGGTATCAAAATTATGTAACGTGAAGTACCTTGTTAATTTTTCACGTTATCATAAAGGGCAAAACAAATGTCTGCGGTGCGGCGCCGTACCGCAGAATTCAGCGTTGCGTTGCACCGCTGATTTCTGCGCTGAGTTCCGCAAATACATGGTTTTTGTAAAATTTTATTATTGCGCAACCTGACTTGTCAAATTTGTCGAACCCCAGAGGAAAAATAATTCCTCGTAGTTAGATCAATCGGACAGCGAGGACTCGAGATTATTAGTAGTTTGATCAATTTCAGTAAATAGTATTTTGTGTCCAAATAGGGCAGAAGCCCCGGTTGTGGCCATTGCCCCCTTAGTGGCCATTTTTACAAGTAACTGGGCAGGCATTTGACCACATCGTGCTTAGTAAACAGGATGTGGTCTAAGGTGTAACATGCTTGCCCAAGAAATGCCTATTCAGTCTCGCCTTGAAGATTATAGAAATCGGTGAACACATGAGCAGGCAGCGCATTCCATTCTTTAGCGGTTCGCATTAGAAATGTGTCAGCAAAGCGCTTGATATGGATCGCTGGAATGTCAACGACGTACGGGTGATAACCTGCGTCTGGTACCCCGATGGTGGAAAGGGGCTGGAGGAACAAGGACGTGCAGTTCTCTCGCACACTCTCCAATGTGTATCCAATAAAAGACCGATAAACATGCAACTTTGCGGCGGTAACTGAGGCTCCGAAGTTCCGCCATGACCAATGCTGAGTTTCCAATGAGTTTCCTGGCACGATTTTCAATCGAGTCCAGAAGCTCTAGCTGATACTTAGCAGAACCATCCCACAGGTTACAGCGGTACTCCATGCACGGCCAAATCTGCGCTTTGTATAAAAGAAGCAGCTGATTCGGAAAGAAGTACCGCCTAGCCTTAGAGAGGACGCCCAGTTTCTTTGCAGCACACTTAGCATTAAGTCGATGTACTCGCCAAATTTCAGGTTGGAAGACAGGCTTAGGCCAAGAAGTTGCAGATTTGGCATCCTTTTGTCAAAAAGAATGTCCAGGGGTCAATTGAAAATCAGCGCTATGCTCTTTGGGTCCGGAAAAATGCTGATATGACTCCTTTTTGGCTGCAGCCGTGAGACATCCACTTCAGACAATGAAACTGTACACCTTTAGATTTAAGTTAGTTTTTATTTTATTTTTTTTTTGCTATAAAATTGTAATTGTCTCATGTATGTATCCAAATAAAGTCCTACTCATTCATTCATTTTCGGTTATCGGTAAGGATATACCCTGGAAAGTCGGAGTCATTTGGGACTCCGTTTTGCGGTGAATAAACAAGCCTGTGTTTTAGTGGCTATTGTATAGTTAGTAGAACTATTGAATATTGGTTATCATGGCAAAAAATTAAGTATTATTGAACTTCAATCATCAAGAAACAAATCAAGAACTAAGAAAAAGAAAGAAAGAACTTATCGATATATGTTTTTCCATCGTGTTCAAGTAAATTTCAATAGCTAATCAAACAAGAAGTACATTATCACCACGTGGCCACAAAGTGAGCTAGATATTTACCAGTTCTAGTCATTTTGAAATTAGTAGAGGAACTCGAACTTTAGCGAATATTTTATAGGTTTTGTAAAACATTTACAACGGCTAATTAACTCACAACTTATTTACTCATAACTAATAGCATAGAAATAAGTATGTGCTAGAGTGTTTAGATAGAGTATTTGTAGCCTGCGCACCGCAGAGATCAGCGTTGCGGTGCCGCGCCGCAGAAACAGCGGTGAATGCGTTTTCGCTCTAAGAAGTAGATATAGTTTCTGGTTATAAAGTTTTTGGTTCGTAGGTAGGTAGGTACTCAAATATAATTGTATGAGTGGGCCTAAAAAATGTATGAGATATTGAGCAGCGTTCCTACTGGACGTAAACGGAACAACATTTTCCTATACATTTTTTGACAAAATCGTGCTGGATACTTACGTCGTCGATACTATTTCGGAAGTTTCTCGTGCTAGCCACACAGTTTGAAAACAAAAAGTGTAGTCACCTCAAACTATTGCACATCGTTTGTTTCATCGCACTTCTGTCAAATTACTTGCCGCGATCTGTACCTTAGTCAGGGTCAATGATTTAAAATATTTATTACATTTATTATTAGATTAAAGAGGGTTTGTTTAACGTCACAAAATTTATTATTTATCCCATTTATAATACAAAAATGAATAGGAAGGGTCTTACCAAACCATTATCACGTACGTATAAACAGTTCTCAATAACATCGAGTGGAAAATATTATTATTGACAGTTACAAATAAACACTCAACCAACCACAATATTGAGTTTTATTCCTACAGAATAAAGTTGCATATCCTTTGAACCACTCAACACCACCAATAATACTAGGCAATTCGTCACAGTTTGACATAAATTACCCATAGTTTCACACTGTATCAATTGATCGAACCATGGCTCTACATGCACTTAGAAAACCGTCAATGAAAGGCTCACTGATCGATTAGTTCTGACACACTTGTGTTCTCAACCGTAAAATCAAGATTGCAGAATATAGCAATGCCAATTCTCTTAAATATCACGTGTATATCTTAAGTTGTTGTCAATAAGGTTAATTTTATGTCAGCAGCTAACTTTTTAGGGACGAAAAATTGCTTCTTTGGAAGAGACTTGTAAATTCTTGAATGACAAAATGGGAGTCATTTGGTTTTTTTGTTAGAGTTTAATTTACTGTAAATGTTTTAACGGATTATTATGTCTATTTGAATCATAGCCGGTTAAGGGCGCGCTCTAGGCCAAAAGCAAAAGTAATAACTGCAACGGCGAACTGCAAAGTAAATGCTGCCTTATTTTTATGACAAATAAGGCAGCATTTAATATATAATTCTCCGGACCCATTCCAGACCATTGAAGAAATGAAGGAAATTCTAAGGATATTTAAAGGTTATTTACAAAAAATATATAACATAAGCCCTGCCTTATCTATAGTGTAATTATACTAAAAAGTTCCAAGCTTTATTTTATTGTATTACTTGAATACTAGCAGTTTATCGTGTTAATTATAGTTATTTGGAGGCAACTTCGCAATTTTTTTCTATCGAGAAAATTGTATGCAATCGTGTTTTTGAGTAACATAGTCACTAGTGTTAGTCCTGTAGTTTGCTGCATCTTAATTTGAAATTCAGTTTTTCATTAATATTCATATTACAGATGATCATGTAAAGCAATCTGGTTTTCGCTGGCCTACAGCGGGCCCTTATGGGAAGGTATGGTAGTTGCGGGCTTGCAAAGAATAATATTAAGAAATACCCTTCGTAATCCTGATGTAAGCTTATGAGATTTTCGGAGCTGGTTTCTGAACCACTGAACTAAGAAGACTGAGTTTCAGTATATTATGAAAATGGTCTCCTGATCGCTGTGTATGTATGAAACTTGTGTTCCCGCGGAAATGTGGAATATCGGGATCAAATGGGTCCTATGTTTTTATCCAGGCTAAAACCTATCTGTGGGCCGTCTAAGTCTGTTAGCAGTTTTTTCGTGCCTGATTGTCGAACAAAAATCAAAACTCTTAACAGTTATAATATTATTACACTTCCTTAGCAAGGAGTTATTCCATACGTACATCTTATGTTTTGGCGCGCGCTGTTAATTGAAATAAAGTAACTTTTACGGATATCAAACGGGCTATATATCACGAACAAAGTTGTAATTGTCAGTATTTGTAGTTTTTTTATTTATTCAAATTACAAATAATTGATTTTTGTCAAATCCCATAAGGAAATAACGTGAAATAAGGATAAAACAGCTTAGGCCTGCTCCACCACAGCTAATTTAAATAAAGCGATTCGCATACGTGACGTAAATTGACTATGGGACCCATGTACTGGAAAACAAATGCCATCGCTAAACCGGCTTCTGTTTTAACAACAACGATGGTATTAGAAAAAAAATAAACCGATTCCTATTTTTGGAATCAGAACCAACATCCCATTATGGACGGTACAAAAGGCTTAGTTCTAAGCAATTAGTAACACATTCACACAAGTCTGCTGCGTATATAACAACAACTACAAAAGCAAACTATTACTATTACAAAAGCAAACTACATATTACAGTATTCAGTAAACGCAAAGCATGTTTAGGGATAGTTTCCGTTAAGATTTGGAATAACATTCCTCCTCCCTTCAAGAATATCGGTACTATTGGCACCTTCAAGCTTCATTTGCGTAGATATCTCTTGAATGCACAGCGGGAGGTAGGATACATAAATTTGGACAAATCTCATATTTAATAGTGAGTCTGGGGTATGCCAGTCTGTTGCTGAATACTGTAATATAATTATGTAGTTTATTTATCCGTTGTTATTCTATGTACTTTTAAAATTTATTAGTTTACTCATTTAACTATTTATTGATTATCATGTCAATAAAACATTTTTTTTTGGGATCCAGTTGAAAATCAGCGTCAGCCTTATTGCTGACACAATGCTGAACTGGACACCCATTTGGTCCTGACGTGGGACACTAAATTCCTTGTACTTTAATACCTTTTATTTATTATTTGTTATAGGAGTAAAATATAATGTTACTTTGTAAATTGTCCTGTGCTTGGTAATTCTAAGTATAAGTAACTAGATAGATTCCTAATAATATTCTCTCTATTAATGTTAATTATGATAATATGTAAGCGGTAACGATATAATTAAATAAATATCATTATTTCATGGTAAATTTTAAATAGAAAAATATTGGAAAAAATTAACTCGGCCACAAGTGAATTCTCAGACGGGAATCGAACCCGCGACCTTTGGAAATCCGGTCCAATGCTCAAAATGAGCTCCCAATACTCAAAATGAGCATCGGACCGGATTTCCAAAGGTCGCGGGTTCGATTCCCGTCTGAGAATTCACTTTTGGTCGAGTTAATTTTTCCAATATTTTTCTATTTAAAATTTACCATGAAGTAATGATATTTATTTAATTATATCGTTACCGCTTACATATTATCATAATTAACATTAATAGAGAGAATATTATTAGGAATTATATTATATTTTTCTATTTAAAATTTACCATAAGTATAAAAATAGCATTGAAAAATGCAAAAATTACAAAATCAAATCATTACTTCAGTTCTTATGATAAATATAGAAAGAAAGATTTCTTTCTTTTTTCTTAAGAATGTTAGGCCGGATCCCGGCACCATTTGCATTTGATAATACCCACTGTCACCTCATCTGCGAGGTGTTCTATTAGCCCCTGCTAAGTACAAAATCGATGAGCAAGGCTTACGTCCAATCAGTGAGTATACAGGGTGGAAAAAATCTACGGGCCCTCGAGGGAAACTATCTTAAATCCTTTAGTTAGCTCATTTTACTGAAAGGAAATCAAAGATCAAATTTTTGATAAATCACTCACCTGCCCCGGGAATCGAACCGGCTTACATTAGAAAAAATAACACCATGTACTCGTACTTTTATGGTACCAATCCGACAGTCTTATTCATACAGATCAAACTAGTTTCAGTAACTTAGTATCTAAATACCAATGGCAAAGCCTAGAAAGATAAAATATCACTAAGAGCTAGCGCAGACGACGGATAACGGAGGACTTTTTGTCCGCGACACGTCTTTATTGTTAACCAAATAAGATTCAACTTAGACCGCGTATATCCGCGAAAAGTACGCGATAGTCCTCGTTATTTATTCAACTTTATGTTCTTAGTAATAAGGTCGTGTCGCGGACAAAAAGTCCTTCAATCTCCGTCGTCTGCGCAGGCCATAATAGTTCTAGATACCTTGCCCTTCAGGGCCCATAGATTCTTTCTTTCCTGTAAAATAATGTCTTGAAGCGATGATTACAGTAACATAAATGCTTTTTCATAATGAATCTGACTAACATTCGGAACACTCTGGTAAATATACCTTTTAGTATTTAACTTATCATTAAAAGTTTTTATCAGCCATTACTATTTTGGCACGTCTTAAACTTGCCGGTCCTTTTTTCCCACATTCTGAGGGCCAGCTAAAACAGTATTGTTTCAAGCTTACCATGCTAAATCGTACTACGAATATCTTAAAGTCAGCTTGTTTTTTTAAAGGAAGTTTTATGACGTGTTTTTATTGAAGTTGTCACATTTTGTCATACTTCACACTTTTCAGCATTGTTGTGTTCAGGCATCGATTGAACGAAGACGTCACAAAACTTCTGTCAAAAAACAAGCTTACTTTGAGAGATTACTAGTCGAGTTTCACCCGAGTTCTTTTCGTAATAGAACGTGTTGTGAGGCTCCATTTTTAACCCAATCTACCGTACAATTTCTATAAATACTAAAAAAAATACTTGACATTGACAAAATTAGCGAATTTTATTGTGAGCAAGCCATTTATTAAGAAAGAAGGAAGAGATTACTAGTACAAAATAGCATCTTAGCAACTGACGAATAGTAAGATTGAAACAATACTGCGCTAAGAGATGGCGGTGGACCCCCTGTTTGCAATGATAAATAAATAATACATGATCATGCATTTGCACGCAGCATTACTCCGCTCCACATTTGCACATTGAATACACGTTTATCGTCCTATAAACTTTTTTAACGCCTCGTAAAAACAATAAACCGAAGATTGTGTTAACATGACCCTTTTGCAAAAGTATTTTAATTCCTATAAACGGATTCTTATGGTTGGTTTTCGTTTGATGTTGTTCTCTTTTGTTAGAATTTTATAAGTTACATATGAAATCCTTTGTGGATATTGAACGGGATTTTCAGATTGGCTGTAAAATTTACGGGTTTTCAATATGCTTTGGTTTACCACCCTCCCCCGATGGACGTTACTATTTTGAATGAAGCCATTTTTGTTGGTGTATATCATACTTCATTAAATGTATTTGTACAGAGGTAACAGCCTCTGTGGTCTAGTGGTACAACCACCGGTATCAGACCCAGGGGTCCCGGGTTCGATTCCCAGCGGGGGTACATATTGTGTTCAGTTTGGTTGGTGGTAGGATTTGTTGTAAGCCTGCCTGGCTAGCTACCACGATCTTATCTAAGCCTGACGCCATAACAACAATGTTTTTTGTGTTCTGGCAGTTCGAGATAAGATAGCCAGTTCCTCAGTGACTGAGGATTCCGGGAGAGGCTCGCTTCCATCTTCAGCCTTATCAATACTTAACATCAGATATGATGAAGGCTCTTATTCCCGTATATATATATATATATATATATCCCCGTCATTCATAAAAAGTAAGTGTCATAAATTGAGCACAGAATAATTAGCATGATTAATATTGCACACGATACCATTTAAACCCCAATCTTTGTAGAACTTTGTACTATGGGTACTAGGTAATAGATATAATATTATAAGATTTTTTTTTTTAAATAATAAATAAATAAATATTTGCATTCAATCACACCAATTATCTAGCCCACATTAAGTTTCATGAAGAACTTGTGTTATGGATACTAGATAACGGATAAACATACTTATATACTTTGTTTTTAAATACATACTTAATATACATATTAAACAACCAGACCAAGGCAAATAGTTCATGTTCATGCACACAAATATTTGTCTTGTCCGGGGATCGTACTCGGGACCTCGGGTGCAGAAGGCGGGCTTAGTAACCCTGCGCCCAACAAGTCGTCAAAAATTCAAACTTTTAGGTTCGATTCCCAACACTTGAACCACTACTCCGAAGTCGTTGTCTTTACATTGCAAATGACTCAAAATTATCTGAAACTTTCAGATAAAACCATACTCGGGTCGTCTCAAAACCGATAGGAATAGTCGAAGTGTCGGTTCAACCACAGACATAGATCTAAATATATGTCTGTGGGTTCAACAGACGAATTTATATACAGGGTGTTAAAAGACCCATACCGAAGCCGTAATATTTGGGTAGCGTACATCTAACAAAATAAGAATATGTAAAAATACTTGCTGGGAAACGACTTTTATTTTTCGTTTAAAATAAATGGTGTTAATTTTACACGCCAAAAAACGAGTGCAACAAAGTCTGCATGTTTCTAGAGGGTAAAAGTTGGCGGCCCAGGTCCAGTTTTTTTTAATTAGTTTTGACATTAATTGCAGTTTTGTAACTTTAATAATAACCTTGAAAAAATAATATTGACTTTGATCCTCTATAACTCCTTAACTACAAGGGCCCTTAGCCAAAGTAACAATTCAAAAACGATAGTGAAGTTCGAAAAAAAAATATGTATGGGATTGGCGGATTGGCATAGGCCGCGTTAAATCACGTGGTCTTACCGCAAGTTAATTGGCGAATATAGACAATAACGAATCGAATTATCGTTTTGCTACATAACGATGTTACTTTGTCTACGGGCCCAGGTTCCCAGATTTGGGCCCATACAAGAAAACGATACTAACGATGGGGAGACTAAGTGGTTTTGTTTTCGTTATTGGTCTTTTAACACCCTGTATATCGACACTGATGTTACTATTGATGTAAAATATTATTATACTCTTAAAACTTTTAGTAATTATAAACAGACTCACGACACATTATTTTCAAATATATTTGATGTACAAAAGCTTCGTAACAATTTTATTAAATACGTACATTATCCACTAAATTTTAAACGAGATCGCAAGCAAAGTCAAGCTGATATCACGCTTCGCGATTAATTAGTAAAACAGAAACTTTACGCAGATTTCAGCCGACCAAATTGTTATTCCGTCCGTACCGTATCAAATTCAGCTGTAAACTTTGTTTCGCAAACATGCCTCGACAACGAATTTAAATTTTCATTTATCAAGTATCAAACCCGTTTTATTCGTTACGCTGCCAAATGATATTGCATTGTATTGTGATACCCATCTGGATATGGGATAGGAATCAGAAACTGAACTAAAGGGCTTTTCTATATTTAAAGCAATTGAAACCCTAACTGAAGAGGGAGAAGAAATAAGTTCAACTAACAATGAAGCTAATGCAGAAATAGTTGATAGTAAAAACGTGGAAAGGGATGACGCTGATCATCACGCAGAAATAAACTTTAAAGCGGTTGGTGAAAGCTTAGATTTAGTTGATGAAACAGTTGATGGGTGACATAAGTTATAAAACCCGTGACCTATTAGCAGTGACAAAACACGGTTGTCAGCGTGATTCGCGGATTTATTACTTGCATTTAAATTTTATCTGTCATTAGTTACCCTAATTGAAGGGACATAAAGTTTATTTTTAATGGTTTCATTGTGATAATACTTTTTGGTGCCCTATTGTGAGGTGAATCAAATAATTAGGATAAGCGTAACAAGGCACATGATTACCACTTCTATTGTAGTGATCTTAATTCATTTAAAATAAACAAATATAATTATGGTATTTACAAGAATAAAAATATAATCTTTCATAAATTGGTGAACATTTTGATTAAGTATAAATGTAGCTACGAGTATTATAGCCTTACAAATTTTTACCTATAATGTTTAGTTTTTATTACTGACAAACCTATGCTGAAGCCTGTGAGTGTCCATAACATTATTTTATAACTAATAGCATAATTGTCAACAAATAAACTATTCCCACCATCCCCAACCTACAGACCGAGAAATCTCCTCAGCAAATAAATCAGATCTACTATAGCAAACACACTCAAATGGCAGTTCGATCGTAAACGAGAACGGACTGATTAAAAACAAATTCACGTTCCTAATTCAAACAGATACTGATGAAAAGGTGGACACGCGGCCGGCTGTTAAGTTGCAAACTTTTTTAACAATCCCCGAAAAAGGATGGATAGGAAAATAACCTTTTTGGTCCAATAAATAGGGTCATAGATAAAATTCAATGGATGCAAAGGTATAAGAGTGGTAGTATGGCTGCCACGCGGCGAAGCGTCCCTCCATAGATAATAAATGCTTTTAGCAAATAATTACGTTGTTTGATTTTAGATGGATGATGGTCGTCGGGCAAACATTTGGTTGTGAATCCGGTCGTGGGAGAAGCCGTAGGATCAGCGATGTTTATTCGATAATTGGCTAGGAAGCCTGGGGGTGGGAATTTTGCACAATAATCGTGGAATCACTATTAATGAATGATCTAGGATAACTGGTAAAAAAACTTTGTTAAAAAACAAAATCATAAATTATTGGCAGTTGCATCTTAATCGATCGTTAAACACCTAAAAAGATGTTTCTTTCGAATGCAAGGATATTCCTAGCACTGATGTGACAACGCTGGCCTACAGCGTATTAAAAATATAAAAGTAATGGAGAATTTCGACGGTGGTTCGCAAGACTCGGTAGCTCAGCGGTTAGAGCATTGGACCGGATTTCCAAAGGTCTCAGGTTCGTTTCCCGTCTGAGAATTCACTTATGGCTGAGTAAATTTTTTTCAATATTTTTCTATTTAAAATTTACCATAAGTTTAGAGGTTTTTTTATCTATAGGTACAGATTTATCAACTTAACGCTTCCTACGACGAAACTATAGCTACGTCAGCTTTGTTAGTGCAGCTCTTAGTAATTCCTTATCATGAACTCATGAATCAGTATTATTACGGTTGTAAAAGTAAGCCTCGTTAGCCTTATCTTTCTGGAGTCAGAGCTGTAATCTACCATTAAGGGCTCATATTATATCAAGGTAGTGTTTAATGTTCCTCAAAAGGAAAAAGAAACAGTTGTAAAAATAGGATTAGTTTTTTTTCTTTTCTAAGTAACGCATAGATGTAAGTTGTATTTAATTCTAAAACCTAATGTCCCTATATTCACAAGTTTGACAGTCTGAGATAAGTCATTAAGTTCTAGAAAATAAGAATATCGGTAAAGTAATCTAATTGATCTTCATTAGTAGAAAACGAAAAATATGTCGCGTAATTCCGCAAGAATGTGCCGTGCCAATCTCAGCACCGAGTGAGTGTCTCAGCACCGAGTGAGTGTCTCACTCGGTGCTGAGATTGGCATGGTCTAACAACTCCTGAGGATGCTCCGTGTGTGGGCGAAACACGTGTAGAGTAGTCGGTGAAGGTGCAAGGTGTGTCACTGGGCTGCATCTGCATTTTATCTTGCGGAATTACGCGACATATTTTTCGTTTTCTACTAAGATATGGATTTCCGCCAAGTAACGCCTGATTCTATCAAATAATCTTCATTAGCTTCATCATCATATTAATTTTTATTTAAAGAAAAATAAAAGTAGTCCTTTGAAATCTAGATTAATTCATAAAGCATTACAAGACCGCCGGCGGTCTCACAACGTTAAAATATTTATTGTATCTCATTTTCCCATATCTCTTAACGAAGTATTGTTTTAATGTTACCATGCTATTTCTTACTACGAATCTCTTTAAGTAAGATTAATTATTACGAAAATTTTATGACGTCTTCGCTCTATCATCGCCTCCAAAGTTTCAAGTGTGTCAAAATGTGACAACTTCAGTAAAAACAAAACGAAAACAAAACTTTTTTTATAACATGATGGTTTCTAATAGATGAAAGTAGGCCCGCGAGTTAAAAAAAAATATTTCAATAACAATACAAGCCAATAAATCGCATATCATGCAACAGATTTATATATTATTTCCTATAAAAAAGGAGGAATGCTGAACAGAATATTATGGGAAAGCGTAAATTGAAAAGATGAAAACGCACTTTTTCTTCCGTCGATAATAAATCCCCGAGAATTTGACTGCGAGAAAATTAGATTTGTTCGACGCTCAAAATAGAACTGTTCTTAAGATTAAACGTCTCACTAAGTTCTTACCTAGCTTTCATAATATCAGACTTTGTGATTGACTGTGTTAAAATTTCGTGTCATTCATTTATTACGATTAAATGAATGATGAATTAGTCAAATTCTCGGAAATGAACGCCAAACTAACAAATTATGACAAAATCTTATAATCATAATGTCTAAAAACGATTTGTGATCCGTAATAAAACCGTAAAAGTCTTATTTCTATGTGCAAAATTTTATTTGATCTTGCATAAGTTAGTATAACTATAACGTTGTTATTTTTCAAAACTAGTATTAACGTTGCACGTCAGTTTTTATATAAGCTTATGTCTTTACTTTTTATGACATACAGTTCTGTATTGTACACATTTTGTATATTTTTTATACGTTACCATATGGCAGTTTCTGATAACATTACTGCATTGAACTGCCTTTAATTGCTACAACCAGTTGTACATATAGTAACGACATTGTTTGTCTCATGTGCTACCCGAGATCTTCATCAGATAATTTCCCCATCTCCTCTCAACCAGAATAGAAATGATAATAATAAATATATAATTACAACAATTATCTAGCCCAAGTTAAGGTTTATTATCAACTTTTGTTATGGATACTAGATAACGGATAAGTACTTTCTTGTAAATAAATACATATTGAACATATTGAACTCCCAGACCAACACAAATTTCGCGCACACAAATATTTGTCTTGTCCGGGATTCTAACACCTCTTGCGCAGAAGCAGGTTTCTGTTCCCCACTAGACTAGACAAGGAGCCTACTGCCATCTTTTAGCGCAGTATTGTTTCAATCTTACCATGCTATTTCGTACTACGATTCTTAAGAAAGCTTGTTTGTATACCGGAATTTTGTCATTAAATTATCGCCTCCAAAGCGTGAAGTGTGTCAAAATGTGACAACTTTAATAACACAAAACGTTCTTATGACATGATGGTTTCTAATAGACGATGACCCACAGGTCGTCTAGAAATGTAATGTGAAAGATGGCCATTTCATAACTCTCATATTGTTTTTGGTTCTATTTCATTTCGAATTAATACGCTGTAATAGTAATTCAGATATTTTTAATAAATATTTTGTCAATAGAATTCTATGGATTTTCATTGACATTGCGAAAGAGGTCCATACAAACATTTTATTGCAGGAAAGGCATGCGTTGTCATTCGCCCCTTACTAATTCCATTGCGAACAAAATTCCTAGTTGATTAAATTACGAATAACAAGAGAACCCTCTGTTGACGAATGCAGAAAGGAAAACAAAAAAAATCTATATAAAATTTTATTACTACTAACAAGTTGTAAATTCCTAAGAAAATATACTCTATCAAATATATAGTCATCACTTTACACATAGTTAATTAAGCTGACGTGTTCAGTTCATAAATTATTTTTACATTAACAACATACATTTCTGTTTGTACAAATATCTCATTACGTTTGACAACTACATTAAAATTCGTTAATTAGTTTATACCAACGCGATTTATTATAATCAAGGGAGACATAATAACACCGTACCAAATTATTTTATAAAAGTCTTTGCACTAGTACTGAAATTAAACTTAGCGATATTGTGAGAGATTTTGCGCTTCAAAACTCGTGTCATTATCACTGACGACATCTATTTGTTCTTGTTCATTGTCGCAGGAGGAATCTGATCTATTTTTGCCACAAGATGCTTTGGTGCAGCAACATTTCTTGGTCTTCTCACTTGGGGTCATCGGGCTTTCTTCCTTCTTTAGCTTCACGCGACGGTTCTGGAACCAGATCTTCACTTGTTTTTCTGACAACTTCAGTCTCGACGCAATCTCGATTCGCCGCAATCTCGATAAGTACATGTTCATTGAGAATTCTCTTTCAAGTTCCAATAGCTGTGTGCCAGTAAACGCTGTTCTTATTCTTTTGCTCGAGTCTTCCTTAAGGGGTATACGTTTCAAATCCTTGGAGTATCCAGGCAATAATTCTTCAGGATGCGCAAGAGGAGGGCTCGGAGTTCCATTTCTACTTTCACTTGAAAGAGAAGGTGATCTCTGACCTTGGCTTTTCGACGGCGATGTAGCAGTGGACTTGTATGGATGGTGGAGGTACGGCGACACTGATTTCTTTCTTCTGTTCACAAAGTTAATTGGCTCCTGTTCCTCCGTCTTCAAATATCCATCGAAAGATCTTGATTCACTTTGCACTGGCTTAAAAAACTCTGGCTGACGCGGTATTTGGTGGAACACTGGATAGCGGAAGTTTAAATGTTCCAGAAACGGTCTGAAAAGATCCGGAGATCTTTGCTGCTGCTGCTGCAGTCCGAGGCTCAGCAAGTTGTTTAGATTTCCAGGGTAAGGATAAGGCATAAACTTAGGCTGTGAGTCAAGGTGTTGACTGATTAAGGTAGTGTATGGATTAAGCGGATCACCAGACATGTTCGTCTTTTTACAGTCTTTGCTGTCACTTATCAAAGTATCGACTAAGAATGAGCGGGACATTTTTCGCGTGGCTCTCGGCTCAGCGTATGCTTCACGACTGATCCATGAGGGTGTGCTTTCGTAAAGTAACAATTACAAAAACTACCCCCACTTACGGCACCCCATTGTAAATAAACACAATAGATCTCACTCGAAGCGTTTCGGCAATTATGTGGCCCGTCCCACCCTTTTGTCGACGAAACGTCAACCCCAGTAATGTTTGAAAAAACCCGGATGAATGGAGCATTTTAGTAGCTATGAATAATTTTGTATGGGACGCTAACATCCCTAATATCTATCTCATTAAATCCAATTTGGTTACTGTTTTAGATGCAACAACATGTTTTAGTCCTTTGCTAGATTTTATTCATCTTTTTTTAATAACAGTTAATAACTTTAACTCCTTTTAACAGAAAAGTACTACGTTTTAAAAATTGTATCTCTCTCTCAAAATGTTACTTCTAGACAAGAGCTTTATTGGCTCTCATTAATCGGTTTTTAAGAACTTACCTAATGTTCAAAATGTCCAAAAATACCAATAATCAGAAACTAATGCTAAAAATAATTAATATCGAATAGGAAAACAAAATACAAATTGATAAAAATAATCAACAGAAGTTCAAACCAAAACTTATTTGCAAATCTCGCCGTAAAAAAGTAAAATCGTCAACCACTATTCAACTATCAAAACCCTTTAAGTGCAACACAGAACACCATATTAATTAAGTATGAATACCCTCTAATAAAAGCCTTATGGTGCACACGTGATTTTGATACTGGTCTCCCCTATAGTAGGGTGGGCAGACATTAGCCCCGCCTTGCAGAATCTGACCCCTGTGATACTACTTTATGAAATATTAAAATGTTCGCATAATGCATGGTGGCATTATAATTGTGAATCAATTCGTGTTATTACAACGTCAGATTTAATAAATGACCATGTTGAAGCTAAAGTGGTTATGATGTTGCTGATTCGGTTGTTGTTGAAAAGAAGTTTTTATTGATGTTTGAAGTTGTATTACATTGTATTTTTATATACGTTAAGGCATTTGTCTGTTTGGCAGTCCACAGAACTTATGATTTAATTTAAAGAAAAATTAGAACCCTAACCTAAACAGGTTCTTAGAGAATCTCATTCAATATAAACTTTTATATCTCAAAACAGCTGGGCTACCAAGGTACTGAAGCTAGAGGGTACGGTTTCGCAATGTCACATCTATGAAATTGATAGTATATATAAAACAGTTCAATAAATACAGTTTTTGCCATTTGAAAGACGAAGGATACAAACGTAGCGAAGCTGGCGGTTACAACTTGAAAGGGTTGACAAAGATTTGTAAACTTTGATAGACGCTATAAAAACCTTAAAGATCAAATTGATCACCCTCACAATAGCTAAAAACGCCAACCCGAATGCAAAAAATATCAGAAATTTTAGCCATTGTTAAATATCCGCCAAACCGAAAGATAATCACGAATCGGAACAAACAAACAATGCGTCTGAAGTAACAATAGATATAAGAGTAAACATTGCTACTTCGATGCTTCATACTGCAAAAACGCTTATTACTGATAAAGGTAACGTTACTGTTGATGAAATAAAGCGTAATATAGCATAAACTGAATGAACAGACGCCCTCGCAAATCTAAGGATCATATTGATGGACAGATGATGAAGGGTTAGTATAATCACGTGTTGGGGTAATGGATAATTGTGCCTATTTGTAAATAATGAGCATAACCAGGTGTATTCTGCAAGGAGTTATGAAACTTTTATTAGGCTTGTTCAAGAACTATTATTTTGATAATATTAAATAAAGGGTTCTTTTCAATTTACTTGCACTTTTGTGACTTAACAGGAATAATTAAGTTAGTTAAGTTATGTTATGCATTAAAAGAGAATTACGCAGATGATTTTCGATGAGAGAGATCAATCGTAAAAAGAAAAGTTGTTGAAGGCTCTATGCCAAGAACCCAGCAAGAACCTAAATAATTTATAAATTCTTTATGTTTTCCGATAAGTAATTTTACAATTTTATATTTATACATAAGCTAGGACAACAAGGTAATATAAATATGTATCTGCTATCAAGCTAGGCATAAGCTGTATTACGGCAAAGAGCGCCGATCCCCTTGGAGCAATATCAGGAAGTCCGATTTTAATAAAAAAAACTTTAAACGTAACAAATAAAAAGAAAATTCTTGTGAATTCCTTTCATTTCCCAATACAGTATAATATTGATCAATAGTGTTAATATATATTAATTAACCTAAGTTAACTGTTTCTTGCTTAACTATTTGTTAGTTGCTGCATTTTACTAGTTTTTGTGCCAATCATAAATATAAATCTCAGTAGTATTATTTTGTTCATGATCTTATACTACGAATATGTTGATCCGTAGGTTTGCTCGATGCTCGACGGATGGATGCTAAAATCACTCTATTCAAGTCATTCTGTCAGAATTTCTACACAGTTAGCTTATGGACAACATACACTAATTATAAAAAAAAAATCAAACCGACTTCAAAAAGTGAAAAATAAAACTTTTGGAGTCGGTTTGATTTTTTTTTTATAAAATGTTTTTATTTCAGATTTTTTAGTTACATCATGTGCCGTTACTTACACTAAAAATCAGCCCATACACAACAATGTCATCTAGGTAAACGACTACTTGCCAAAAGGTGATTTATATTTTTCAAGATTATGGGACCGAATTGACAGTGTACCCGATCGAACAAAAAAACAACTATTAAAATCGGATCACCAACACCGGAGTAATCGGTATACATACATCAGACAAAAAAAAAAAAAAAAACGCGTTGAATTGAGTACCTCCCTCCTTTTTTGCTCAAGTCGGTAAAAAGTCGCTGAACGCCCTTCGTGTCCAGTATAATAATGCATTTAGGATGTTGCTGGGGCTCCCGAGGTTCTGTAGTGCTTCTGGTATGTTTGCAGGAGCACGCACAGACGGTTTTCACGCCTGTATGCGAAAGAAAATAGCCTCATTATTACCCAGACTTTACGGGAGCCCCAACAGCATCCTGGCTGTCTTTGCAAATAAATGGAACAGTCCCTTTTTTAAGCACTGTGTCCAAGTAATATAATTATAATTATTATTGTATTTGTGTCAGTAAATGTAATGTTAATAACATAGGTTAAGTTATGTATACTAACTATTCTATGGATCTTGGAAATCTGAAATAAATATTATTATTATTTTACTTACTTGAACAAACTGACTTCTAATTTATTTAAAAAAAAAATCTGAACGATCATACTTTTCGAAAATCTTTTTAACTTTAATATAGGCGTAATAACTTTACCATTAAGATCACCTTTAAAATTCATACAGCGTCAAATACAAGTTAATGGAATAACACAAAGCGAATGCAATCAAAAGACCAAACGGAAATGAGTCCAGAAAAGCTATTTAATTACCACCTGTGCATTGTCCGGCAAATGGCAGGTTCTAAGAATGACTTTTAAAATGGATGTGACAAAACGTCGCCTCCTAGTCTGGCCAGACACTACAGGGACACTTGTCCATTTCATTCAAGAATTTTTACGTTCATTCATGGTTTTAGCCACGGTGGACTTATGAATGAGAGTATAGATACTATTGTTGTATTGTCAATTCTCGAGAGGATCGCAGGTATGCTATTATTCGCCATTTTAGCTGTTTCCATCATCAATACTTTTATTTTCATCTAGTTCTCTGTCATAAAGATCAATATGGCTTACCAAATGTCTTAGAGACTGCAAATCTAGTTTTGTTTTTGATAAATCGTAAGTTATTTTACACAATTGAAAAATATCTGACTCCATTAAGCTTTTATGGGTTTTATTTATTGGGAAGTCAAATGTTTGTGCCAATTTCAAGATTTCCATTCTGCTGCGGAAAGTTATGGTCATGTATCTCTTTTTGGTGAAATTGCCGACGCCTGTGTGATGTTTCTCACGGGTCAGTGGTTTTATACTAAGGTTTTTTGCGTTGATTCCTTTAAGGTCCATGGCGTGAGTTATAATATGGTTGATCTTGAAATGGCGCTTTAAATTTTTAGTAAATATTTTATAATTTATATCATCCCTTTTTGTTGTTGTGCGCCATTTAGTTAAACTTTCAGTACCTATACTGATACATTAAAGTAAAAAATTAAATGCAAAAGCACTAGACTATTTTTAGAAGAAGTTTTAGAACCTTTAACTTACATGTTTTTTTTTATTTTATAAATGTGGAAATGTGGTGCTTAGATGTTTGAAAATGTGGCTTTTACTGACATTGGAACTACCGAATATATGAAAAACGTTATGCAACCCTTTAGGCAATAATTCACATACAAAGATAAAACACAAATACTTGTCACGGGTTGGAATCGAAAACAGAAAAAAAAACTCTTCTACTGGTCAATAGTCGTGACCAGTAGAAGAGTTTTTTTTTTATCAATGACTTTCTTAACGTCTTTAGATTTCAACAAGTAGACACAATTTTACGATCCGATCATTTGACAAACTAAAACATATTATTTACTTAGAATTAGTTGTTGATTTTATTAACAATAGTTCGATTAATTAGTAGATTGGATTTGTCTATTAATTTAAACTGTAAGCAAACTGTACAGTGATGAAGTTGGAAGAAAGTTTGTATAAACTTTACTTGCAAAGCCGTATTTGATTAAATTCTAAAGTAATTAAGCAAATGACATTCATAAATATCCGACATATAGTAGGGCTTCCCAAACTTATTTGTACTGTGACGCCTTTGGGACCCCGTTCAAAAATACCTACCAATTTTAGTACTAGCCCAGTAACAGGTACCTATTTGTAGATTTGTATTTTTTATTAGAAAATAAGAATAAAGCCAAAACATAAGCATAAAAATAAATAATATAATAAATGAGAAAGATAAGGTATAGGTAATTGTTTTTCTGAACATAGCTTTTCATGAATCTGTCGCATCGACACGCGACGCCCATGGAACGATGCTGCGACGGACGCCCCAGGGCATCACGACGCACAAGTTGGGTAGCCTTGTCCTATAGTATAAGATAGTGGACGTTATACAAAGAGACTAGCATAAGAATATTACACCATTAGTATTGAAAGAAATTAATGTCAGCTCGAATACAGGTAGGTACGTCTCTATTATAACGTACAAAATTCAAAATCATACAAAAATTTACTGTTTCAATGTTTCTCACAAAAGTATGGTGTGGCAGACAGCCAGATTACATCTAACTTTTTTCTTGTGTTTCGTTGTTATTTATCTTTATATTTCTTTCATTAATTATAAACCAACCATTTTTATTAACAAGAAAAGCTAATCTATGTATATCTTTTTCACAATCGCCTAATTTTTTATTATTTGCACAATAAATAATAAATAATTTTATTTGAATAATACATACATACAATCATGCTCTCTTTTCGTTGTTTCAAATATTTTTAGATTTCTGATTAGACGAGGTAACCACTATTACGGATGAAGTCATTCCATAAAACGACCCTAAAAAATGATATTTGTCATCGTCATCAGCCATTTTTAATGTCCCCACTGCTGGGGCACTGGCCTTCCTTATGGATGGATAAGGAGAAACGGCCATGATCCACCACGCGGGCCCAATGCCGATTGGTGGGTTTTAACGACTACAAATGCAGCCGGGACCAACGACTTAACGTTTCGAAGCACGGAGGAGCTCGAGATAGTAAATTTTTGGTCACCCATCCCGTGACCGACCATTGCAAAAGTTGCTTAACCTCAACAATCGCAGGCCGAGCGCGTGAACCACTGCGCCACGGGCTCCTCTGAAAATGATATCCCAAATCAATATTAGGTACTTATAAGAATAGTACTTAAGGTGGTACGACTTCTATACAAACAAACATTACACAATTATCGGTTTATCATACCTTAATAATTCATAAATACATGCACAACTAACTCGTCTCAGTTATTTGTTTGCGCGAAGTAATTAAAAAATTGTACATTCATATACATAAAAAAACGAATATACAAATATTTTATAATTTCAATAATTCTACGTATGTGTGTGTGACTCATCGCATTTATATAGCTCATGCATGAAAGTACATTTTTTTTTAATTTCGCGCAAACAAATAACTGAATCGAGTTAGTTGCACATGTATTTCTGAATTATTAATGTATGATGAACCAATTAATGTGCAATGTTTGTTTGTATGGAAGTCGTACCACCTTAATGACAATTACTAAACCAAAGTGTGCGAATAAAAAGAGAACCCAGGTTCTGTATACTTAGGACGTATTTAAGTAAAGTACTTTCAAACAAAACTTGATTGTAACATTATAGAAAGTAATGAAATTATAACGAAAAGCATAAAACATCTAAAGCATGACTCTTTGTAATTTTTAAGCATTAAATTATGCTTATGAAACAGGGTTAGGTTAAAATTGAAAGTCACCGGCGTAGAGTTGACTGGAACATCAAAGAGCAAAATTGATGGAGTCTGCTCCTCTCTACGAAGGGGTAACTTAATTTTTTTTAATAATATATGGGACAGTGGAACGCGGTTTTGATGTTGGTAAAACTGATACTTTGAGGATGTGATTATAATTAGCGGGAATTATGTAATAATCTATAAAACTAAAGTTTAGTGTATACTTAACTTTTAGACGCTGTATGGGAAAATAACGTACTTTTTGATATTTAACTATAGGACGGTTAGAGATTAAAATAAAACAACTTTTACGGATATCAAACGCGCTAGGATGAGTCACATCCCGTGACCACGGCAGGTGAAAAGGTGCCGAAACAACGGGAAAATCAAAAAACCCCTAAAAAATACGGACAATTACAACATATTTCGTGAAATATAGCGCGTTTGATATCCGTAAAAGTTGTTTTATTTCAATGAACAGTGCGCGCCAAAACATAAGATGTACGGTTAGAGATGTTACAAATCTGGTAATAAGATATACATTTCTACATACCTTTATTTAGATTTGTAAAGTTTCAGAAACACGATTTTATGATTTTGCCTCGACAATTTTCCTTTTCGAAAAGGCCGCTTAAAAATAAGAAAATTCAAGATTATTCTCAGATGGGGTATTTAAACTAATAGTGTTAAATATTTAGCATCGTGTAGATTTTTTTTTTAAATCGCTATAGTTATTTAGTACGAAGTGATTTAGAGGTTTTTAGGGTTCCGTACATCAAAAGGAAAAAACGGAACCCTTATAGGATCACTTCGTTGTCCATCCGTCCGTCCGTCCGTCTGTCAAGACCGTTTTTCTCAGGAACGCGTGGAGGTTTTAAAACTGAATATCTAATACTCAGGTCTACTGTCCCTTGCAGCTGTGAAAAAATCAAACTTCTAAGCCAAAGCAATCAAAAGATACAGCCATTTATGCCGCAAATTTCCACAAATTTTCGAAACTCGCACGGGAATCAAAACCTACAGGGTACTTCCCGTGAACTTAGAATCTTGAAATTTGTTACGAAGTAACGTCTTACAGTACAGATAAAGGAAAAAATGCGGTAACCGTAAATTTTTAGTTACATCATTGTTGCGTGTATAATACGCAACCGTGGTATTTTCACTCTCGAGACTGGAGTGAGGGTGTGTCTGGTGGTCTATTCGCAGGACTGGGCTCAGGCCCTGTGTTGAATTCACCATCAACGACGCCAAGAACAACAATAAAATAAAAAATAAAAATAATAATAAAAAATATTTTACGGAACCCTCGGTGCGCGAGTCCAACTCGCACTTGGCTGGTTTTTTTCACCTAATCTGTAAAATCGGTCTCACTGCTCGCGTCGTTTTCCTATCGATATCTCGCTTTAGCCGTATTGCACCATAACACTTCATTTGTATTGACAAAATAGACTGATACCTTTTATTTTTTTGACAACACAATGACATTTTAGCACAGGCAGTTGAGTATACAAAAACTTCTGTGCAAATTGTTGTTCGATTCCCGCACAAAGCAAATGTGTGTGTGCTTGAATATGTTCTTTTGTCTTTGTCTGGGTATATTTTTAATTGTGTTTTAATGGATTATAACTATCTCAAACCGCCTCTGTGGTCTAGTGGTAACAACCACCGGTATCAGGCCCAGAGGTCCCGGGTTTGATTCCCAGCGGGAGTACATATTGTATTCGGTTTGGTTGGTGTTAGGACTTGTTGTAAGTCCGCCTGGTTAGCTACCACTATCTTATCTAAGTCTGACGCCTTAAAAACAAAGTTTTCAGCATTGTTGTGTTCCGGCATTTAAAGGTAAGATAGCCAGTTCCTCAGTGGTTGAGGATTCCGGGAGAGACTCGCTTCCATCTTCAGCCTTATCAATACTTAACATCAGGTAGATTCGACGTAAGAAAACGTATTTGCTGTAAGTAGCAAGAATGGCGTAAGTAGACTGTATACACGGATGGATTCAGAAAAAAATTCTGCGTCGAATGGTCTGGGTCTCATATCGCTCCGACGACAAAAAAAATTCAAAATAGGGTATAATTTTGAAAAGTTTACGTGTACAATTTGCTGTAAGTCTCTAAAAAAACGGTGTTTTAACACTCTTTTACTTACAGCAAAAGTGCGGTTTATTACTAAACATCTGATATAACTTACAGCATTCTTATGAAATGAAAGTAACATGTGAAAAGATTACTTACAGCATTCTCTTGGGGTGCAAATTAAATACAAGATTACTTACAAACATTCTTATGGTTTGCAAATTGCGCACAAGATTACTTACTCATTGAAAAGAAAAAGAAGAGTCTCAAAATAGATTCCTATTTCGTCAAACACTTTTTGAAAAAGACAATAGTGTAATTTGTGCAAGCTTCGACTTGCAAAAAGTCTTAAATATACCGCATGGTATTATTACCATGTCCTTATACTACAACCGCAAAATAGCTGTCTACAATTTTACGGTTTAAGAAAGTGCTACACGATTTGGCTTTTGCAACATTTGGTCTGAAACTGACGCTCATCGAGGAGCAAACGAATTAACTTCTTGTCTGCTTTATATAATTATAAATAATGTTGATAACAGAAAAGTAAAAACTTTGCTTCTTTACGCAGATTCGTGCTTTGGCCAAAATAAAAATAAACCGTTCGAAGCATGCTGCGATACGCATTGAAAAGCTGTATAAATTTAGAAGCCATTCAAATTAATTTTCTTCTTCGGGCCTGTTTAATAAAAAATAATAGTTATAATTATAAGAGTCTGTTTCATAAAAGTACAAACTAATAATATTAGTTATTAGTGTAAAGGCTAATATTATTAGCTAGTATTATTTGTTTTAATAGTAAACTTTTTATGAAACAGTTTATACTAATCATTAGTATCATCATAGTTTATACTAATCATTAGTATTTCTAGTTTAATAAATCAATGTATTAGTGTTTCGAAAATACTTTTAAATTTGTGGTTCAGGGTCAAATGAAGAAGAGAATGTTATTATGAGATGCCCGAAGATATTTAGAAGGAGAACTCTATGCTGGCATGGAGTTTACATACAAATTCAACGAATTATTAGGTCCTTATTATACTTCCTAGAATGGATGGCGGATGGCAATGTGTTTTGTTAGAATATATTTATTTACCCACTGAAATTATGTATTTTCCACCGATTATACGAAATCATGATTAGCATCATTAGCATTTTAAGGTCCCCAGTTCCCCACCAGCCTTTTAATAACAGGGGCTGTACCGCGTAAAAAATATGGATATGGACATGGGCTTCATTTGACAGTTAAATGGCAATATAAGGTAATTTTATGAGCTTCAACTGACAAATGAAGCCCATATCCATATTTTTTACGCGGTAGGGGGGGGAGGCCTTCCTTATTTGATTGGTAATAAGAAAGGGCCCCCACCACACGCTCCCAATGCCGATTGGTAACAATGTCTGCAAATACAGTGATAATAAATTTTAGGTCATCTATCTCGTGCTAAACCACTGCGAAAGTTGCTTAGCCGCTACAATCGCAGGCTGAGCACGCGAGCCACTGTGCCACCGAGTTCTATTCGATTCTACAGAATTAAGCATGGTATAATGAAGGAATAATTTCCATGATTGAACCATGTTCGACTTATTAAATGATACTATTAATTTATATCTGAATTTACACCTAATAAAAATTATAAATGTTAATGGTAGTCTAATAATATTAGTAATTTCAAAGAACCCATATTATTAGCTTCTTCGAAAAGTTTATGAAACATTAAAATCCTCACTAATGAAATTATTTTAATAGGTAGTATAATATCATTTGCTAATATATCAGTAACTTTTATGAAACGGGGCCCAGGGCATACATATATGCCAGCTGGTAGTATGCATGCAACTATAGAACGTGCAGTCAGGAAAACGACAGTATGGGCGCCATCCCACTGGCCATTGGTTATAGAAATGCCAAGGAAAAATCTATTTCCCTACGAAGTTACCGTGCTTATTGCCGTAATGTTCAATGTTCCTACTTAGAATAATAATTGAAATGTTATTTAAGTATGTTCTTTGAGAGCAAGCTAATTATTTACATAATTATAATCAAGAAAATAATAAATTTACAGCATTTTAATTGCACCGCATATAAAAAAAACTTTATATATACCAAATAAGTGATATCAGTAATTTTTTTGAGTTTGTGTTACATCTCTTTAATAGTACGTAATTTATTAAATATTTCAAGTACAGCATTTTAAATGTCTGGAAATATACGGAACTTAGCTATTTCCATAGAAGTCACTAACTACTTACGGCGTTTTTCAGGTCTTAAAAATGAGAAGTCAATTGCTGTAAGTAGTGAAAAGCCTACTGCTAATAATTTTAAAAAAATATTTTCATTGCTGTTCATGAGTATTACTTAAACATAATTGTGTTCCAAAAATCATCTTTCTGCCACGGATAATTAAAAAGATATGATTTTTTTTCGAACTTTTAAAAGTTTTTTGGCTCTGGTGAAAAGTTGGGTTTTGGCTACTTACAGCAAATACGTCTTCTTGCATAGATATGATGAAAGCTAAGTCTCCCCGTTCTTCATAAAGATAAACTATTATTTACAAAAAAAAAGTGTATTTTTCTATCTCTCGCTTAGTAATGCTATTTAATGTAGGAATACTTATGAATATGATTTATTAAAAAACATACTATAAAATATAATTTATACTATAAAATATTTAATTGCAAACAACTTTATTTTAATTAAGTATGATACCATAGGTATACGAAAGATAAAGTTTTCATAGAGTCACGATAACTGAAAGAACTTTGTGTTTCGTGCTTCAGTTTTAGAAAAGAAGATGAAGACATAAATCTTATGTCCAAAAATGTATGAAGTCTGGGCCACGCCTGTGTACAGTACACCAAAAGATAGATAAAGACACAATAAACAGTTTATAATTATTATATTCATTTTAAATCGCTTTGTTCTCTGGAAGGAACGATAATTTTAATGCAAAAACACATCAAAATACATCATGGCGGAAGATTTAATTTTGTCACTCTTACTGTCAGTCAATAGAATTAGAGTATAGAACTAAATGACAGTGACACTGACAGTTTTTTTTACGTGGAGTGATCATATTTAACCACTTAATTCACGAAAAAAAAATTTTTTTTTAATTAATAACCACATAACCGTGCATTATACAAAATTCATTGTATTTCTCAGATACAGTATTTATTTCTCCATCTTGGGAAGTGGCGTACATAGACGTGGCCCTTATTGGGACATATCCTTTCTCAGTTGATCTAGATTCGCTAATTGCTGAGTATCTTGATGTAATATGTAAACATAATACCTAATATAGAGGTTATTCGATCAATGCGTCCTCCCCGTTCTTTCATACGGAGCGGAAACCTGGGTTACCACCCAGGATACTATATGGAGAGAAAGTTGGTAGGTGTCACTCTGAGGGACCGAAAAACAAACAAGTGGCTCAGAAAGCAGAGTAAAGTCACTGACATAGGCCTTAGAGTGGCGAGACTCAAGTGGGAATGGGCAGGCCACATTGCCCGCAAACAAGAATCCTGGTGCAAACGACTCCTAGACTGGAGGCCGTGGGACCAAAAACGACCACGAGGGAGGCCACAAATGCGATGGAAGGATGACATCAAAAAGGTGGCGGGCAGCAACTGGACTCTAACTGCCCAAAACAGAGAAAGGTGGAAGTATTTGAAGGAGGCCTACACCAAATCATTGGTTGACGACGGCTAAAGAAGAAGAAAGAAGAAGAAGAATACCTAATAATATATATCACGTATTTAGGTACACATTAAGTAGCTAAAAGTTAAATGCGCTTCAAAATCAGGAACTTAAAAACACATGACGGCATTAAGAGTACTGAATGATTCTTGAGCCGCTTCAGAACTGCCGATCTAACTCTTAAAGAACAATGAGGACAGAACATAAAAATTCCCATGGCCGTGCCCAGTATTAATTGCAATACAGTCGAAGATCTGTCAGCGCAAAGTGGCTCTTAAGAGTTTGACAAATTGCTTAGAAGAGGGAGTCGGTGGTGTAAGCCATAGGTTGGCGCGTTTTGGGTTGTTACGCATTAACACGTTCACTAAGTACATAAAAAAAACTTCATCTGGAGCGGCGGCAGGTTTGTTTTGGTGGATGACCGTTAACGGTTACCTACTGTTTATGTTTGGTGCGGTGGGGGTCAATAGAGGCCAGCCGCAATATTTTGATGATTTATTTCTACACTTGTAATCACAAACCGAAAACTATATTTGTCTCTGTCGAACCCCTATAAATAGCAAAGATACTCAGTAAGAGAGAGAAAAAACTGGTTTTTACTGTCCGCACAGAGTTTACGAACCCCGTCGTCGGGCCGGTTGTGGGTGATACGCAGTGAACGCGTTAATAGATTTTATAGAATTTAAAGATACATAGCCAGTTTCTCAGTGGTTGAGGATTCCGGGAGAGGCGCGCTTCCACCTTCAGCCTTATCAATACTTAATACCGGGTATGGTGAAGGCTAAGCGTTGTTGTTTCTCACCGTTGAGAATAAAAATAAGAGTAAGAAGTCTCGCACACTTAGACTACAAGTCGAAGGCCACTGAACGGTTAATTCCAGCATTAGATCGGCATTTTTATGAGATTTAAAATTCATCGTAAACTATCCAACTGGGCTAGTGATTTGGTACTATCCTTATTAATCCTATAAAATCGTCTACTCTTCTGAAACTAGAACAAAATGGAGTATAATAATCAAATAATTCTAACATAAAGCTTTGGAAAAACCCTTTTGGATGAATCAAACACATGATTGTATAAAAAACCATCCATATGACGCATTTTTAACTCGTGGCAATCTTCTTTCTTAATTAATGGCGTGCTCGCGTTAAATACGCGAATTTTGCCAATGTCAAGTAAATATTAATTTAAAAATGGAGCCTCACAACACGTGTTATTACGAAAAAAAACTCGGGTGAAACTCCACTCGTAGCAATTCTGTCGTGTCCAACATCCGCCACTGTCAGTCAAACAACTCATTTTTGCTGCATCATTTGGCAAAGTGCTGAGAGCGTTCTGCCTATTTAAAATATTTATTTATTTATTCCTTGTACACATATTATGTATTTGTAGTATATAATTTTATAAGTTTATGTATTATTGTGTATTCTGAGTATTCTCGTCTTCTGTGTATATCTTATTTATTATTTTCT
Organism: Chrysoteuchia culmella; assembly: GCA_910589605.1. Taxonomy (NCBI): domain Eukaryota; kingdom Metazoa; phylum Arthropoda; class Insecta; order Lepidoptera; family Crambidae; genus Chrysoteuchia; species Chrysoteuchia culmella. Next base: position 20,878,718 of record OU342653.1, read on the forward strand.
GGTCATCTTCCCTTCTCACTAACCCTGTCAGAATAACAGCGCCTCTGTGTTCATCCGGCCCACCTGTGAATGACACAGAGGCAAAACGCTGAAATAGGGTTTTATTGACCCCACACAATTGTTCAATTGACCCCCACACAATCATCGTGATGTCTTTAGAAACTTCAAACAAATCAGTTTTTTTTATAATGTGTTATAGATTTGAAAATCAGATGGTGTACATAATTGTAATTTATATAGCTAACAAACATTATAAATGAAGTAAGCGTTTAACTTACACCACACGCAAATTGCACAGCGTCGCGAAACCACAATTGCGATCAAAATTTCAATTCCTATTATACAGATGCGCAAGTATTGCTTTTTATCGGCCTTTTTGTCGGTTCTTTTAACCTTTTTTTTTAACAACGCTGTAAAGTTTTTTTTTATTGAATTCCATTTGTTTCCTTTCTTGTATTGTTTTCTATGTTTGCTTTGTTTTGCGGTAAGTTGTTCTTGATTGAATGACTTATGTTGGGGTTAATATAAAATGTTTTATTATTAGGTATAATAAACGCAATGTGCACTTTAGAGGTATTACTTTTGTTTGACAAAGATTCAATGTATAAAGAATTTGTAAAAAGAATTGTTTGTTTGTAATTGTAATTTACTTTTATCGATAATCTGCAGAGGGATTCCAGGATTCCGGTATTTTTTTTAGTATTATGTTTTGTTAAAATTGTCATCGCTATGCTAATGATGGTGAAAGGTGGAGACAATACAATTCAATAATGTTTATAATTAATTATTTCTTACACAAAACCAAATAAGAGCAAACTCGGAAGTGAATCTGCTGTTTTACAAAATACCAAAATTTTTAAAAGTGTCAATCAAACTTGAACAAAAAAGGACTTTGTTTAATAATATTTTAAAACGAAACGCTCAAAAGATAATGCCGATATAAATTCCATTTAAACTTATTCTAGCGTAATAATGGGTCTCCATTAACTTTGAATATGGCGCTAAATTGAACTGTGACGACACTTCCGGTGTCCGCGTGCCAACGTTATAGTCATTTCCGGTAGCCGGTGACCGGAACTCGAATGAAGATCGAGCCATAACACGTTAATGAAACAATTTAATGGTAATTTTAGGGTAAACTTTATAAATGTTATCAGTAAGTTTAAAGTTGATACTTATTGGAATTTTTATTGACAAAATCTTATGAAAGCTAATCAAACAAACCACTGAATATTAATTTTTTTCGTTTACATGTAAATCTCAGAAAGCACCAGTCAGATTATTTTAGAAGTCTTTATACGAGCTGTGGAGTTGTATTGTGAGCAACATATAGATTCTTCCATTTATCTATAAATTATAGATTTTTGCTAGAAATTTACGCCTACACTCCAATAAATATGGCGATTATTAGTTATTGATCTCTGGTAGGGAAAAATATAAGCTCATGGATTACCTTTTGAAGGTAACCTAAAGATATTTTATCTATTATAACTAACTTGGTAACGAAACCAATTATATTTTGTTACAGTACAAGCTATGAATCGATACCCATTTTTGCAATGTGTATCCGGATACACAGGCCTTTTGTGAGAAGCACAATAACCCTTTCCTATTCGCATTATTTGAGAATCTTTGCAAACTTCGTCGTGCCTATTCTTTAGCCTCAAGTTATTCTCAATTTAACCACAAATAATAATGTATTCAGTAGGTCATATGACTTGTCTTAACGAATATAATTGACTTAAGTTCTGTAAGCCAAATAATATATAGCCAGTGTCACTCGGTCTGATATAAGGAATCTAACAATACACATAGCCAATTCTATTTAGCATTTAAAAGTAATGGTGGACCAAAGAAACCAAACACATAATACGCTCCTTAGTAGTGCAGATAGTAATTAAATTAATTTATAGTTTCAATCTACCACCTCAGGCTATCTATACATCCAGTCGTCCGACTGACATGTTTTGACAGAGCAAGCGTGCGGGGTTAGCGGGGCGTGAGGGGGTGCTAGCGAGAGCGAGCTACCATACGCTCACTCGGGACAATGACATATGTTATGTCAAATACTATGAAAGTCTTGTCAAAAGCGGTATGGCCGCGAGGTTTCAAGGGCGTTGTCCCACTGTTAGTTCCTTTACACTGTGGTATCACCATGTATGTACCATATTTTTACACGTATGAACGAAGGACAAATTGTTATCTAATCGAAAAAACCCTTTTGTTAAGCCGTCAAGTATTTTAATACAAAGATACTGTTACTTAAACCTACTGTGGCTAGTTATAACAATCGACAATATTTTCGCAAACTATTCTTCCGGGTCCTTCCGCAACGCAAACAGGATTGGTTGACAACAATTTCGGTATCATTGGATTAAGAACTTTTTTTTGTTAAGGCGTTCAAGCTTGTATTCTTGAATGGCATTATGTTGAACAATATACCGAAATGGGTTCAACGTATTGGTTATCTTGAGTAGAGATGGATTTGATTGTAACAAGTTATTGAAATAATTTTGAGTTGTGTGGTAATGACAAGGCGATTTTAATTTAACTATCATTATTATAAAATATGAGTCTGATAAGAAAGCTCAAGGTCACCTAGCGTGCGATGGAGAGGGCTATGCACGGTGTTTCCCTCCGTACTCGAATCAGAAATGAGGAGATCCGTAGGAGAACTAAAATAACTGACTTCACTCGAAGGATTGCTCAGCTGAAGTGGCAGTGGGCGGGACACGTAGCGAGAAGAACCGATGGCCGTTGGGGCGGAAAGGTTCTGGGATGGCAAACGCGCACAGGATGACGCTCCGTGGGTAGGCCCCCGACATGGTGGACCGACGATCTGGTGAAGGTCGCGGGAAGCCGCTGGATACGGACAGCGCAGTACCGATCGTTGTGGAGATCCTTGGGGGAAGCTTATACCCAGCAGTGGATGTTATGAGGCTGAGACGACGACGACGACGATTATAAAAAATCTTATAGCGATGCATACTACATGTTTTAATTTACAGTTTTATTCTAGTCTTTGTGAAGTATTTTACACTTCCATTTATTAATAGAATCTAGGTCATTAAAAAATGGTCAATCTAGCGAAATAATAATGGAAATTTAACCGCCCCTGGGATCTACTGGTAACAACCACCTGTATCAGACCCAGAGGTCCCGGGTTCGATTTCCAGTGGGGGGTATATATTGTATTCGTTTTGGTTGGTGGTAGGACTTGCTGCAAGTCCGTTTTGCTAGCTACCACCATCTTATCTAACCAGACGCCATGACAATTATGTAATGTTTTCAGCATTGTTGTGTACCGGCAGTTAGAGATAAGATAAGTTCCTCGTTGGTCGAGGATTCCGGGAGAGGCTCGCTTCCATCTTCAGATTAATTTTATGAAGACTAGCGTCTTCCCATTGTTCATAAAAAAATGGTTTAATTATTTATACTGGAGCCTAAAACGGCAATAAAATAGGAAAAGCAATAAAATTTATTCTTTCGCTTCCTAAAAAAACTCTTGCTTAAGAATACATTTTATTAAAATCAGCCTTTTAATTTAAGTAATAATAGCATCTTAACCGGTACCCTTTGTTAATTAGTTTGTACTTTAAAAATTTATCGTCGTCTCAGCCATATAACACCCACTGCTGGGTATTGGCCTCCTCCAAAAGGGGGGGTTTGCCATAATCGCCACGCTTGGCAGGCGGGTTGGCGATCGCAGTATGACCACGTATGTAGGAGTCGCTGCTGCCCATCTCCTGAAGGCTGAGTCCCTTAGTCGCCTTTTACGACACCCACGGGATGATAGGGGTTAGTGCTATTCTAAGCCGACGCTACACAGCAAAAAATTTATGTAAGTATTTAATTGTTAACTTCTGAGCTTGACTCCGTACTCGCAGTCAAACGTATTACTTTTGCTATGTAATTTGTATGTTCATAATTAAATAAATACTTAATAATAAAAAACACTCTTTTTTCTCAGAAGAAAGAACCGAACACTTATTTCTACTGGCTACGATCCTAACATCTTTTTCCTGGCCTCCTCTCTTCATTGCATTCCTCACAAAGGCTTTCCGATTCGCGTACTTTCGAAATTAGATATTTCATTAATGTAACTCATCGTTTCTCTAGCTGATGGTGTATTTATTCAATTCAAATATTGCCATTATACAGTCAAAGGCAACAACGGCTCCTACAAAATGTTCAATTTCTACAGACAATTCCGAACTCAACGGCTTACGTATTAATGTTTAAAGTCGATTGGAGAAATTTTATACGTCGCCCCACAGTGACGAGGCTATAATAATGCTACAAGCGGACGAGTGCGCAGAACTAATTTTGTTTTGGCGTAAAACATCAGATATTTAATCTGCCTCCCCAATATGTTCGGGCCGATTCGATGCGCAAACGCATTTGCCGATATCATTTGAGAAGACTGATCGTATTCGATCACGTTTGTTAAGCAAAGTTCGGCCCGGTCAGGTGTCGGATGGGTGACCGTAAAGTGGCAGTTACGGCTGTTGTATTTGATTACAGTCGTTAAGTAAGTCAGAGGCCTTGTAGGCGGCTTGATAAACTCTGACACCAGAGGTGGCCTCTAATCCTCACTCGAAAGACGCAGAAGATTTTGAACCGTTTGATGGGTAACCGGTTTTTTGACTATTTGATGCTTGCTTTCGCCCACGCTATCAGCCGCGTGGTTCCCGTGGTAATATCGGTATAAAAGGCCTATGTTACTCTCCGTGCTTTAAACTAACTCTATGCAAAAAAACAAGTCGATTGGTTGCTTAGGACGTCAATAAAGGACAAACAAACAAACTTGCAAATTATAATATTAGTTAGGATTAAGAAGAAGTTAGAATATAGTAAATTTTAAATAGAAAAATATGGGAAAAAATTAACTCGGCCACAAGTGAATTTTCAGACGGGAATCGAACCCGCGACCTTTGGAAATCCGGTCCAATGTTCCAGTACCCAGTCTCTTCTTTGTCGTTTCGCTCTTGGCAGAGCGGTCGTGGTCACGTTGAGGCGTCCACGTCGGTGGTAGAGGCGGACACAGCTTGCCGCACAATCTCCCGCCATCTCTCCCGGTTGGTAGACTGTCTGGCGCAGTCAGACACGCGGTTACCCACAGCGGATTTAACTTGGTCAGTCCAGCGCATCGGTGACCTGCCACGTGATCTGGTACCCTCTACTTTTCCCTGTACGACCAATCGCTCTATGGAGTCGTTGTCCCGCCTAGAGACATGGCCAAAGTATTGCAATATGCGCGACTGTACTACGGCCGATAAACGCTGCCTTATGCCGAGCTCCTGGAGTATGGACATATTGGTGCGGAACTCCGTCCACGATATCCCCAGCATCCTCCTCCAACACCACATCTCTAGAGCATCTATCTTCCCCTTTTCCAACTCGCGCACTGTCCACGTCTCTGCCGCGTAAAGAAAAATGGGGAATACAAGTGTTCGCACGAGCCTAACTTTGGTGGCTTTAGTAATGTTACGATTCCTCCATACTTTCCTTAACTTCTCCATCGCAGTTCTGGTTATGGCCATATGTCGTTTGACTTCATCTACGCAGCCGCCATTGTTTGAGATTAAAGCTCCAAGATATACGTAGGTTTGGACCACGTCGCAGTTCGCAATCTGTGTGACTTCGGGCGAGTTGTCGTTGACGCGATCTACGATCATAATCTTGGTTTTAGATCGGTTTATCTTCAACCCAAAGGTCAGGCTCACGCGCTCCATTTTGAGAAGTAATTCCTCCATAAGGCCATTATTACTCGCAAATAGGGTGGTGTCATCTGCGTATCGTAAGTTCGCGATTTTGTGTCCACCAATCGCAACACCATCAGTCCAGTCTTCGAGAGTGATTCGCATTACAAGCTCGGTGTAGATGTTGAATAGTAAGGGTGATATTATGCATCCCTGTCGCACGCCCGCACTTGGATGGAAGCTATTTGAGAAGAGGTCATCTGTCCGCACCGAAGCTGTTCCCCCTTCGTAGAGCTCCCTGAGCAGGTGCACGAGGTGTTGTGGTGTGCCCATGTCCAGTAGTGTTTTCCATAACGTTGGCCATTGCACCGAGTCGAACGCCTTAGAGAAATCAACAAAGCATATGTACGTCGGCTTGTTGAACTCTCGAGCCTTCTCAATGATTTGACGAACGATGAGAATTTGTTCACGGGTTCCTTTCCCTTTCACGAATCCAGCTTGTTCTGGCGCAATTTCTCTGGACAAATATGCTTTCAGTCGCTCGTTTATGATGTGTAGCATTATTTTGCTAGCGTGTGTTATGAGTGAAATAAGTCGAAAGTTGCTACACTTTTTCGTGGAACCTTTTTATGAAGAGGAGTGAATATTGTATGAGCCCACTCAGAGGGCCATTTGCCTGTGAGCCATATCTTGTTGCAGATGGTGTAGAAGATATGAACACCACGGTCTCCCAATGCTCGTATGGTTTCAATTGGAATCTCATCTTTTCCTGTGGCTTTCCCATTCTTGAGATGTTGAATAGCGGCTCTTACTTCAGACTCAAGAATATCCGGCTCGAGCATGTCACTCGCAGGTTCCGTGGGTGTGAAATTTTGCGACTTAGGATCTTGAAACAAGGACTGACAGTAATTCCTCCAAACTTCGGAAATGTTGTCTAGTTCCGTGACTAGTTGGCCATTCTGATCTTCGACGGTCCAAATTTTAGATGGCAGCGTTTTCGTGATTAGGCGTATTTTGTGATGCAAGTCTCTTGACTCATATCTGTCTGCATGAGCCTCAATTTCAGAACACATATTGCGCAAGTAGGCATTGTGGTCTTGTCTGCATTTGAGCTGTATCTGCGCTGATATTTTATTGAGATCCTTGGTATCAGTGCCCGCTGCTTTCATTTTCCGGCGTTTTTCGACGAGTTCGAAGGTGTTAGCAGTCATCCAGTGCTGTCTTTTGTGGGTTGTTATTGGTGGTGCGGTTTCCGAGATAGATGTAGCGATTAGTGTCTTAGCTCGATCCCATAGCGCATCAGATGTTTCGTTCGTCAGATCTGCTTCAGACCACCGTGACCAATTCCGTTCAATAGACGAACGGAATCTCTGAACATCCTTTACCTCCAGCTTCCTCGGTTTTTTAATAATTCTGGCTGCTGTAAGCTTGAGTTTTATTTTAGAGATCAGAAGTTGATGATCAGACCCGCAATCAGCTCCAGGTAACGTATGGGCATTTATTACAGAATTATATAATATTTATTACCCAGTACCCAGTACTTTTTATGTTTTGAGCATTTTTATATATTTCATTTCATATTTGTTACTTGGATGACATGATATTATCTACTTTTAAAAACTGTGAAGTAAAACCTTTTTATATAAAAAATCTATATTCTACTTTGCGGTCCTACTATTTTATTTTTCTTCCACCGACTCCAAAAGGTTTATTTTTTGCTTTTTAGTGTTTTGAAGTCGGTTTTCATTTTTTATATTATGTAGTTTCTTCTTATATGTAGACGCTACACTTAAAATTAAAAAATAAATAGAGTCTCAGTTCTCAGTCAAGTCTCGGTAGCTCAGCGGTTAGAGCATTGGACCGGATTTCCAAAGGTCGCTGGTTCGATTCCAGTCTGAGAATTCACTTGTGGCCGAGTTAATTTTTTCCAATATTTTTCTATTTAAAATTTACCATAAGTATAAAAATAGCATTGAAAAATGCAAAAATTACAAAATCATAAAAAAAAAAAAAAAAAAAAAAAAGTTATTTCGCTTTCTGTCACCTAATAAAAGCCACATCTTAAGTATTACTATTTAATCTGTGGTTTATCAGTTATTACCATTGTTTCCAAATATCTGCAAATTATTAATTCCCGTTTATAATATTATAGAGTGAACCGTGTAACGTCATCAGTTCGAGCGCAAGTGTTACCCTTTTAATAAACTGGGAAAACACGTGTTGACATTATTCGCCATGATTCGTAACTAATGAGACAGGCACCGGCAAAGGGTTTGATCTTAAATGTAATCACTATAGTTAAATGGCTAAGACAATTTTTTTTAATTTTTTTTATACACCAGTTATCAAGCCCACGTTAAGTTTCATGAAGAACTTGTGTTATGGACACTAGATAACGGATAAATATACTTATATACTTTTTTTACTAAACCTGGGTGTTTTAAACCCAAGACAAATAGACATGTTCATGCATACGAATATTTGTCTTGTCCGGGGATCGAACCCGGGACCTCTGGCGCAGAAGGCGGGCTTAGTACCCCTGCGTCAAATAATAAAATTGCAACTATTTAATAAATTTGCAAGTTATTAATTCAGTTAAAAATAGCATAAGTATGTAACGTTCACTTCACGCAAAAGGACCCACATTCATCATATTGCAATCAATCATCATTCTGTTGTTTCCAATTATATGAACAATATTTATATTAATAAAGTGAGCCGTGTAATCTCATCAGTTCGAGCACAAGTGAAACCCTTTCCAACTCATCAGCTTTATCTAAAACAAGCGGTTTGGGTGTGCGTTGATATGTCAGTCAGTCAGTCAGTTTCTTCTTTTATATATTTAAGATTTACTACCATAAACCTTATTACAAATGAGTGACTTTTGCTTTGAAAATAAAGGACTTTTCGTATTTAACTTCATCCCCATTTTCACCCCTTTGGGGGTGGAATTTTCAAAAACGCCGAGCCAGGTAAATGTTTATTTTTAATTTTAATTATCAACCTAATACAAAATTTGAAGATTCTAACACTTTGAAAATAAAGGACTTTTCTTACACAACTTCATCTCCCTTTTCACCCCTTTGGGGGTGATACTTTCTTATTAATTGTCAACATAAATAAAAAATTAACTGACGAATAATCTATATTATGTATGCTTATTTGAAGGTTCGTAGACTTGTCTTCTTTTAATAAAGAGTATATTACAAAATATAAGAAGCCACTTTTACTCAAAAGTAAAGCATTCTTTCTCTTTTGTATATTCCATTGAGTAGGTACTTTTTCATAACATTCCAAAATTAAAACTACAAATCGATTGCTTTCAACTACAATAGTCGTAGTTTATCAATGAAAGTATTTTTGCTACGGTCCTCGACTTTCATTCATACTTAGTTATAATGTATTTGTATGGGTTGTATGAGTTGTATGGGTGAATGGGACAATAAAAGGATGTGTTAAATGGTTCGGCGTGAAATGTTACCGTATTTAAGGTAGCGGTTCCTTTAACGCGTGTGAGATCTTACAAAAGAAACTTGTGGAGCCAGGGAAACAGCGATTATTTGGCATTAAAATCTCTGCTTACTGGAATGCAGTGTGCATAATACTGGAAATTTCAATGGCTGGCTGCGATTTCTCCAGCGTGGACTATTTTCCAGTTCAGTGATATTTTCAACTACTTCTATTTTAACTTGTGATAAATTTTAAATAGAACTGGGACTCGAACGCACGACCTTTGGAAATCTGCGAGCATTGGACCGGATTTCCAAAGGTCGTGGGCTCGAGTCCCATCTGAGAATTCACTAGCGGCCGAGTTGATTTTTTCCAATTTTTCTCTATTTAAAATTTTTCATAAGTATAAAAGGATGGCTAAAATTCATGAAAATCGGTACCACGGGCCTTACCATCAACTCTTTGCGATTCCTTAGGTTATTTTTCGGTTGTGAGGGAGAGTAAGTGCTGCCAATTTTTTGTCATAATCGTCTCTCAATGGTATTTCAGTAGTAGTGTTTATTTATACTGTTGTAACAAGAACTGTGTAAAACAGCACTACCATTACTAAACATTAGCAGAATTGGGCCCCTGGTTGTTAGATAGTGTGAATAATAAATAAATAAATATTTGCATACTATCACACCAATTATCTAACCCACGTTAAGTTTCATGAAGAACTTGTGTTATGGATACTAGATAACGGATAAACATACTTATATACTTTTTTTTGTAAATACATTCTTAATATACGAGTACATATTAAACACCCAGACCAAGACAATTAGACATGTTCATGCACACAAATATTTGTCTTGTCCGGGGATCGAACCCGGGACCTCTGGCGCAGAAGGCAGGGTTAGTACCCCTGCGCCAAACACGTCGTCAAATCGTGAATGACACTACTTTTATTTAAATTAAATAAAAAATAAATAAATAATAAATAATTGCATACAAACACACCAATTATCTAGCCCACGTTATGTTTCATGAAGAACTTGTGTTATGGATACTAGATAACGGTTAAACATACTTTTATACTTTTTTTTTGTACATTTGTGTACATACTTAATATACATATTAAACACCCAGACCAAGACAATTAGACATGTTCATGCACACAAATATTTGTCTTGTCCGGGGATCGAACCCGGGACCTCTGCCTGGCGCAGAAGGCGGGGTTACCCCTGCGCCAAACAGGTCGTCAAATCGTGAATGACACTACTTTTATTTAAATTAATAGGTATTGTTGCTTTGTAATGTTAGATATTTTGTATAAGCTAAGCGTCACTTTTTTATGAAAATGAGCTCAACCAAGGAGCGGAAAAGGTGGTAAGTAGGTAATAACGCAGGTGTTTAACAATATCCTATTAATTAACAAATTTAAAGTATTTTATTAATAAGCAATTAATTATAAATGGAAGAGACTTCTATTCCAATAGCTTTTGGAATAAAATACTATTGCATTGGACTATTAACTGAGAGTTTACTGAGAAATGCTAAATAAATCTTGGTAACACTCGCACACACGCACGCACACACGCACACACAAACGCACATACACACACACACACACGCACACACTTGTAATTAATTTGTTTTTTAAATTGGTAATTATGTACTGTAAGGTATGGAGGAGCGGATACTCCTGGTACAGGTATAGTACATACTTAAAAGGAGTATCCAATTTCTAGCTTAAGATTGTATACCTTTTTAAAGAAATACAGATTTTGTATTAGTATTTTTTGTATTGGAAACGCAAATTTGTGGACTTCTAGTTTCATGGCCACAAAAAGTGTCCTTTTCGTAAAAGGATCTTTTTGGCAGCCACACCCCCTCTAATTGATTGCATAACTGCCGACTCTTCATTCACAAGATTCTATTCATTCATTCATTCAAACATTCGACATGCGGCGACAAATCGGCCGTATTATTGATGCTAAACCTCTTTGCTGTTCCGACAATAATTTTGATTCGATTTTGAACTATATCTACTTTGAAATAAAAGCAAATTTATAATTGTACTCTTTTTCTTAAACATTTTAAGTTACAACCTTATTGGTTTGAGTTAAGAATGTTTCTTTTTCTTTTGTGAATATCATCGAATCGATACGCACTCATCGTATTATAGTTATACATTTTTACAAGAGGAATTTTATGCATGCCTCCGATTTTTTTTTCTTGTGAAGTCAGACATTTAGTCGCCTTTGAGTGTGTCTGAATAGACACAAATTTGTCATGGAGGAATGATTATGTATGAATTTCTATAATTTTATTGGGCATTTAAAAACTTTTATTGTTAAATTTGAAGTTTAACGGGTGCTTATGGTTGTCGATGGCCAGCAGATGTTTCTACAGAACACATATTTTATATATTTATAATGGGACAAATCGGTACAATTTAATATTTTATCTATACTAATATTATAAAGAGGAAAGATTTGTATTTTTGTATGTAACGAATAAACTCAAAAACTACTGGACCGATTTTGACGAAATTTGGAATAGAGAATCCTTAGACCCCAAGTAGTAACATAGGCTATAAATGATCCCAAAATTCCCACGGGAACGGGAACCACGCGGGTGAAACCGCGCACGGCCGCTAGTGAGCAATAAACATAATGTAATTTACATCTTTGATTAATTTCATATTATTTGTCATGTGTTAGAAAGTACTAAAAGATCTATATGTCAACAACAAGTAACGAACCCACTATATGATATGATAATTACAGTATTTAAAGAAATATAAAAGACACTTTAAGATTACACTTTAATTATTATTAATACGTCGTCGTCGTCTCAGCCATATAACACCTACTGCTGGCTATAGACCTCCCCAAAAGGGGGTTTGCCATAATTGCACTTGGCAGGCTGGATGGCGATCGCAGTATGGCCATGTTTGTAGGAGACGCTGCTGCCCGTCTCCTGAAGGCTGAGTCCCTTTTAGTCGCCTTTTACGACATCCACGGGATGAGAGGGGGTAGTGCTATTCTAAGCCGACACTACACAGCTATTATGTAGTGTCGGCTTTACTATTAATACACAAGAAGAATATTTAGTATTTTTCTATTAGTTAAAATTAAAGAAGAAGTTTGATGTGATTAAAATACTGATCTACGAAATTTTAAGAAAACAAAAGTTTTCATAATTTTTGTTTGGTTCTAACTTTCTTACAAAAAGTCTGGATTTTGTATTATCGCAAAAATATCAGATACCTAACAACGCATACATTGATATAGATAACTCGTAGATAAAAAGCTTATCCGCTTGTGTTATGGATATCAGAACCAAGTAACGACCACAAGGTACGTAGACCACATATGCATAAAAAAATATATAATGTTATGTATTTAAGCTATTTACCTATTGTGTTTATGCTGTTCCGCCGCTACGGCGTTAATATATTTTTTTGCATTTTCCAAACTTAGTTACCTATCCAAGGAAATCCTTGACATGAACTAATTTTATTAAAATATAGATGGTAGACATCAATATATGAATTAAATACACAGACATTTCATGAACCTGAATTAACAGTCAGTAGCTCCGAATCGCATCCACAAGGCACATCAAACAAGACAACTATCTGATCTTATTTCTTTTAGCCAATCACAAATCACATCTTTAAAAAAAAATGTTCATTCATTCAATAGAAAACGGCTCGTGCAAAGGCATCTGCCAAATCTGTCTGTTTTTTTAGCTCCTGCTTCCATTTGTTGCGTCATTAATGGCGTCGTGTCACACTTTACACTTATTAGCAATTTTTATATCGTTTCGATAATAAATTTTATGCCAAATAAAATTCCTTGCCCCGCCTTCTTGTAACCACTGGGCGAATGGTGACGCCACAGAGTTACGATAATTTTAATGTCTTTGTAGTCTTATAGAAATGTTTCAGAGAAAAAGATTTAGTATATTTTAGTAGCTACCTTTTCCATGATTTAAGCTGCCTCCGGTAATCTTGTTGCAGTAGTTTACTTTGGAACATTCAAGCAGTATAATTCATTAAATACATTATTCATGAAGTCATTGGGAAATTGCTGACAGTATTAATATAATCATAGGGTGTAAAATATTATAAGCACGATGACGTCTCGTCAGATTAAGTAGATAACTAGACAATTAAAAAAAGTCTTGATTTCAAACAAAAATAATGAGTTTAATTTGCGTAATTTACAGAGTAACTTGTCAATTATGTGCGTTTCGTTTGAATGCTATGCTATGCGTTGTAATGCCATGTCATATTATGTTTTAATACCTACTATTAATTCGTAAGTCTGTCTTTATATGCAACTCTGTGGCAACCCGCACTCCGCACAGCGATAAATAATCTCGAAAATGACGATTTTTCGTGCAAAAACGCGTTTTTGTTCAAAATTTGGACCCCCCTCGCGTAAAATTGGTCTTTTCTTTGTACTACCAGATACAGCCGACAAATGCATGGTTTTATTTGGATTTGCGGCTAAATGGGGTGACTGTTTATTGTTAGTTTTTTATAGCAACCACTTACATTTACGTTGAGTGTTGAGTTGGTTGTTATGTAGCTTTTAATTACGAGATAGGAGTGGTAAAATATCTTTTTCAGTATTATTTGTTCACACTATTTATATTGTTAATTCATATAAGCGTAGGTACTCTTCTCCTTATTCTGAATGAAAAGGCCTAGAAAAAGCCTATTCACTCGGCCTTTAAATTATGCAGGATTATAAGGAATTAATATATTGTTTATAGGTAATATGTTTTAAAATGTAATATCTAGACACAATTTAATTAACAAGGCAGCAGCGGATTTATATATTACAGACAAACGTGTAAGTACAAAGTACAAAAATATTGTCAAAAAGGTACAGCTTCAATAATGATAATAATAAACTTTATTGCACATAGTTCCAAAGAAATACAATTAATCAAGACGGTAAACACACAATAGGCGGCCTTATTGCTACATAGTAATCTCTTCCAGACAACCTTGGGTGACAGAGAGTATAGATAAATGATAGTAGGGGAATGGGTGCAAAAAGAAAGTGAAATAAATAGAAACATAGAATAAATATTGAAGCTGTCACTACTTTTTTTTGCTGTTAAAAATTCAAGTGGTGTTATGTGCTAAAAAACGTGATCAAAAGTCAGACTTGGTTGAAAACAGAAAATGTCACTTGCAATCACTGATAAAAAACAGAGACATCATTATTTTTTAACCACGTTTATAGTCAATAGTTTTACGGCATTATTTTTTACTTTTCTACAATTTTGAATACTTAGATTAGCCTCCGAAATTAAACAAAAAACAAAAAAATAATAATATGAATATGAATCTTATACCTCCCTCCCTCGACGCCTCGGGCGATTTGTGGCACGTGACTTGTTACAACTTTAATAACAAAGTAAACAAACATAATTAACGTAATCTTTGTTTGTATTTATATATACTATTAGTGTTTTTTACTTGTTCATGTCAGGGATGAGTTCGGGAATTGATAATAAAATAAAATGACGACTCAGAAAGCAAGCCATCGTAAATTTCTTACTTCAACATATTGAAAACAAGCTTTCGCCCCCGGTTTCACCGGCGTGGTTCCCGTTCTGGTGGAAATATTAGGATAATAAGTAGCCTATCTGCCGTGTGGTGACGGCCTAAGAATACAAGTGTCACCACTCCCTTACATGCCTGGGATGTCGTAAGAGTCGACTAAGAGGCTCGACACATTGAAAACCTGTTCGAGGGAAGGAAAACTTGAAACAAACCTCTACCAACCCGTCTAGCCAGCGTGGTAGCAGTAGGCTAATAGCCTCCTAAGAGCGCCGCAATAGGCGTGAGCTAGGAGAGGCTTATGTCCAGAAGTGTACGTTTGGCTGATGGATTAAAGCACTTGAGCACTTGGTTCTTTTATTTTTTTTGCGTTTTTTTTTTTATTAAATCCGAACTAAACCCTAAACTTAGTAGTTAACTAGTAAACTAGTTTGTCCTAGACCTTTCTTTCCATTGACACACATTTTAGTTCTAATCGAAAGTATCCCTAAATATTCAGCCTTCAGCCTTCCAGGATGAAACACCTTCATGAGAGCCCCGTACAACTTTTCACGAACAACAAAATGAAACCTGAATAATGAATCTGGGTTCTCCTGAGGGATGCTGGAGCTGGGAACGAATTTAGTTTACCCTGGAACCATTATGTAGATCAATTTAATCGGGTACCTTTTCAGAGTAGGTTTCTCAGCGTGGTAATATGTCTGACTCAAATACTGGATTAGGAAGAAAACATGTGACGATCGAAGCAATTAACGATCAGGGGTGCGATTGCGTCAGGTAATCTTATTCATTTGACAGTTCATATAGTATTCAGTCGTCTGCAATTTGTATGGGATGACATACGATTTGATACAATATGAACTGTCAAATCAATACGATTGACTTTACGCAATCGCCTAAAGTTGATTGGTGCATTTGACGATCTATGATCTGAGGTCACGGGTTCGATTCTCCCACAAAACTTAATATTATGTTTATCTGTACGACATTGTCTTTATTTACATTAAAAAAATAAGTATATACTAGCTCTTAAAAAAATTAACTTATCTTGTGCTTTTACTAAACAAAGAAAATCGAATATAAACTTTGCACCTACCGCTAAACGTCGGAATAACGCAAAACTAAAAAACAGTAAGACAAATTTAAACCTAAATATTAATCTGTTTTCCGTAAAAAATGATAAAATGAATCATAACCCGCTTTTTTGTGTTTTTGTAAGTTAAGTTATGTTTTTCCCCTCTTTTGCGCCACTCTGGATATTAACAGAGGCCGTAGTCACGGGATGAAATCAAAAAAGTATAAAACCAAAATTAAACTCAAATACATGCAGAAATCTATATCTAAGTATAATTATACAGGTTGTTAAAAGACCCACACCGAAGCCGTGATATATGCGTAGTGTACATCAAACTAGATAAGATTATGTAAAAATAATTGCTGGGAAACGACTTTAATTTTAGTAAAAAAAATGGGTGTTAGTTTTACACGCAATGGAACGCGTGCAGCAACGTTGCGTATGTCTATGGAGTACGAGTAGGCGACCGGAGTATCATTGAGTGGTTTTGATATTCATTGCGGTTTTGTTACTTTAAACGATAATCTTTAGAAAAAAATCATAAAAATAGTAAAAATATACTCTAATTTATGATTTTGTAATTTTTGCATTTTTCAATGCTATTTTTCAATCGTTAAACACCTGAAAAGATGTTTCTTTCGAATGCAAGGATATTCCTAGCATTGATGTGACAACGCTGGCCTACAGCGATTAAAAAATATAAAAGTATTGGAGAATTTCGACGGTGGTTCGCAAGTCTCGGTAGC
The DNA here is from genome assembly GCA_910589605.1 of Chrysoteuchia culmella. Lineage (NCBI taxonomy): Eukaryota > Metazoa > Arthropoda > Insecta > Lepidoptera > Crambidae > Chrysoteuchia > Chrysoteuchia culmella. The sequence goes on from OU342653.1 coordinate 20,895,263, forward strand.
TCAGCGGTTAGAGCAATGGACCGGATTTCCAAAGGTCGCAGGTTCGATTCCCGTCTGAGAATTTACTTGTGGCCGAGTTAATTTTTTCCAATATTTTTCTATTTAAAAATATACTCTAATCCTCAATAACTCCCTAACTATTAGTTTCCCAGGTTTAGTTCCATACAAGAAAATGTTAGTAACGATGGGAAGAAGGCGTGGTTTTCGTTTTCGTTATGGGTCTTTTAACACCCTGTATATTGAGAAGCAGTTAGCAGCGCGTTTAAAAGTTTCAAATGTTTTATTACTTTGGCTTACTACGAGTCTTTTTACTTAATAGAAGGGTAACAAAGCAAGAAAATCAAAGCATTTTTTTCTTAAGCTCCACATAATGTAAGTATGATCAAAAGAGTATCAACCACTTCACATCAAATCGTACAATAACTGAATAAAAATACTTAACGCGACAGTTCTCTTATTACCCTTTTAGAGAAGCTGTCAGAAGCAACAATATCAAACGCGACCAATTACAATTGAACATTTTAAGTGTAATTGAAAACATACTTATGCGGTCACAAGTACAAAGTGATAATTATTTGTATTCAGAAGCCCTTACCAGCTTTTTCATTATGTTTCAAGTATTTCGCATATGCTTCTGTGAATGTGATTTAATTTAAAAAGTTCGTAACAAAATTGAACCTTAACTACTTGAAGGTAAGAGTCAAAGATGTTTATTAGTTTTCGAGTTTGTTTTACGCGAAGCCGCAAGTAGAAATTGCTACAAGCAATTATAGACCTTATGCTTTTCAAAATACAAGTGGGGAGCAAGTCAAAATATGCTTTTTCGGTTTCCTACGAAAACCAACCCTCGGATACAACGTAACAAAAATTACAGTGCAGTTTTACGAAACCACATTAGATATTGAACCTTGTTTTTAGAAGAAGTAAGGTCGACATTTGAGTTGTTGTTTTATTATTAGAATGATGTTCGTCGTGTGACGAATTTGCACAGTTGGTGTTTTTGAATTAAACATTTAATTTGTTTTCTTTATTTCTGTCGGAATACATTACGTTTCGTACAATGTGACAACAGTGTACGATTCGATATGCCAACGTCATTATTTTAATTAGACAGTCATAGCAAACCTTTTATTATTATAAATATTATAATAGTACAAAAAGTGTACGTCATCAAATGTCAAAAGATTTGAAAGGAACAAACATTTAATTAGGTACTAGTATAAAATAAATATTATGCACTCCATTCGACACGTTTTAATTGAATTTATGGGCTTTAAAAAAAGCTTACAATAGTTTTATTAAGTAAAAGCATTGTGTTTGAAAAGAGCATACTGATTTATTACTAGCTTTTCGCCAGCGACTTCGTTCGGATGGAATTTGATTATATCGCATTCGAGAGCAATACTATGGCCCACTTGCGCCGAGCTGGGTTAACACATTTAACACAGAAGTAACGCTACTTTTGTATGTACTAACTCTGAGTTTCAAACCTGACTTTGCGCAAAAATTAAATGTTTACGAAGATAAGTGTCATATTTCTTCCACCAAGGTCTTATCTATACTAATATTATAAAGCTGAAGAGTTTGTTTGTTTGAACGCGCTAATCTCAGGAACTACTGGACCGATTTAGAAAATTCTTAAACCATTAGAAAACTACATTTCTCCCGAGTGACATAGGCTATATTTTATCCCAATATTCTCACGGGAACGGGCACCACGCGGGTAAAACCGCGAGGATTCGCTAGTCTAATATATTCTTTGATTCATTAAAGTTAGTTCAGAAGTTTAGATGAGAAAAGGTAAGAGAAAGGCAGAGTTACATTCGCATGCCTGATTTAGTTAGTTAAGAATTTCAATGAAATTAATTGTAATAAACTATTACCTCTAATGGATGTTTTCCTTTTGTTTCTCGCAATATTTGACATTTTATTAAATTATATAAGTACTTATAGTTTTGCAGCGCCTTAGTACTGGCTTACGCCTATTTCTCTCGTATTTACATATAAAACCGCCTCTGTGGTCTATTGGTACAACCACCGGTATCAGACCCAGGGGTCCCGGGTTCGATTCCCAGCGGGGGTACATATTGTATTCGGTTTGGATGGTGGTAGGACTTGTTGTAAGTCCGCCTGGCTAGCTTATCTTATCTAAGCGTAACCCTTTAACAACAATGTTTGTATGATGAATACAGCATTGTTGTGTTCCGGCAGTTCGAGATAAGATAACCAGTTCCTCATTGGCTGAGGATTCCGGGAGAAGCTCGAATCGAGGAAGTTTGAATCTTGACTGAGTAACCCTAAAATACAGACCACTTGAGCGTATTGACCCATGATCCGTGAATAAAATATGTTAGCCCCATTTTAGGACCTCGTTTCCTAGATCTGCGTTGCTTCTCAACGACCATTACCGTCCATTTTAGATAAAGTGACTTTCATTACAGCGGGCACTAAAATTTTAGTCTACTGCGAGGTCTGCGAGATACTGCTGCGTCAATGGCAATGAGAAATTCATATTATTATATAGCTGTTATAAATTCGAAAGTATCTCTGTCTGTCGGTTATCATTTCGTCAAAATCACTGAACTAACGTTGATGAAAAAGGCATAGATATCTGTGGCGAGGGATCCAATTATGGTGAATCTTAATAATTTTGACGACCTGTTTGGTGCAGGGGTACTAACCCCACCTTCTGCGCCAGAGGTCCCGGGTTCGATCCCCGGACAAGACAATTATTTGTGTGCATGAACATGTCTATTTATCTTGGTCTGGATGTTTAATATGTATATTATGTATGTATTTACAAAAAAAAAAAAAAGTATATAAGTATGTTTACCCGTTATCTAGTATCCATAACACAAGTTCTTCATGATACTTAACGTGGGCTAGATAATTGGTGTGATTGTTGATTGAATATTTTATTTATTTATAATGTAAGCATGATCAAGACAAAAGCCCCAAATCAGACAACAATATCAGTGGAAAATAAAATGTTTAGTTTCACTTTGCTACTGCCTTGCATTCAAGTATATTTAATTGATTGATGGCAATAATGAATAACATTTTTTTTATGACTTTTGTATTTTTGCATTTTTCAATGCTATTTTTAGGTTTTTGATAAATTTTAAATGGAAAAATATTGGAAAAAATCGACTCGGCAAGAAGTGAATTTTTAGGTGGGACTCGAACCCACGACCTTTGGAAATCCGGTCCAATGCTCTACCCACTAAGCTACCGAGACTAGCGGACCACCGTCGAAATTGGAGAATTTCGACGGTGGTCCGTGGATGTCACCGCGATTTAATTAGATTTTTTTATTTTTTTATTTATGATAAAAATTAAAATATTAATATAGATATAAACTTTTATTTCTTCTTTTTTAATAGTTCAAAAAAATATTAAAAAAATCTATATAAATCGCTGTGACATCGAGCTAAAATCTTATCAGCAAGGTATCGCAGATAGCATTTTCAGCATATTTTTACTCCAGCTCTCCAAAAAAGGGGAAAAGCTTGCCCTTCCTTAATTTTAATGGTTATCGAGGAGCTAAGTACATTGAATATTCCCTCAATTGACTGTCTCTAACCAAACCACAATATAACCACGCAACTAGGGCAATTAGGCGTCGTCTATGTAATAGTTCGTAATAAAACCGCGGGCGGGAACTGACCATCAATCTCGGTTGATTAGGAGAGCCTGCGTAGTGTACTTGCGGTTGAGAGCCATGTTTGGGAGGACACGGCATGGTATTATTATTGTGGTAATTTAGTATGTACGTAAGTACCTACTATTATCCCCCCCTATATTAAGTGCCTCTAACTCATCATCATCAACCATTTTTATATAATAATATATGTTATTTAAGTACCATTATGTATAATTATGCCGTGTGGTGACGGCCTACGAATACAAGTGTCACACCACTCCCTTACAAGCCTGGGATGTCGTAAGAGTCGACTAAGAGGCTCGACGCATTGAACACCTGTGCGGGAGAAGGACAACTTGAAACAAACCCTCTACCAACCCGTCTGGCCAGCGTGGTAGCAGTAGGCTAACAGCCTCCTATGAACGCCACAATAGGCGTGAGCTAGGAGAGGCCTAGGTCCAGCAGTGGACGTCCACAGGCTGATGATTGATGGTATAATTATTGTATATGTATTAACAAAAAAAGTATATAAGTAAGTTTATTTGTTATCTAGTATTCATAACACAAGTTCATCATGAAACTTAACTTGGGCTAGATGACTGTATGAAATTATTACTATTATTTATTTATTTATTTATTATTTTTATGTCTAAAACAGCCTTTTTATCTAGAAGCCGCCTCTGTGGTCTATGGTAATTTTTAACCGCCTCTGTGGTCAAGTGGTACAACCATCGGTATCAGACCCAGGGGTGCCGGGTTCGATTCCCAGCGGGGGTACATATTGTATTCGGTTTGGTTGGTGGTAGGACTTGTAGTAAGTCCGCCTGGTTAGCTACCACCATCTTATCTAAGCCTGACGCCATAACAACAATGTTTTTCATCATTTTTGTGTTCCGGCAGTTTGAGATAAGATAGCCAGTTCCTCAGAGGCTGAGGCGCGAGAGGCTCGCTTCCATCTTCAGCCTTATCAATACTTAACATCAGTTAACATCAGGTATGATGAAGGCTAAGAGACTCTCCGTTCGTTCATAAAAAAATAGTCTGGCTTTTCTACCATTGTTGCCATCTTTCAACTTCTTTCGTCACAACTCTAGTTTCTCGAGTCTCACAACGCCCTTTCATTTATTCACTCATTAATTTCAATAAAATCTCGGTCTGACGTGACGGTAACTAAAATGAGTGCTAATAAAGCTAGGAACATGTTATCAATCCTAGTTAATTAGGGCTTGAACGGCGGTAATTCTCTCGCTGTACGCTTGAACGGACATAATGATAAATCTCTCGCCTTTTACGAAATTGGTTATTAATATACTTATACTTGTATAATTACATTGTTGCAAGTTCGTTTGTACGCGTCGCTACCCCCTTCGAAACCTCTGCGACACACAAAAGCAGTTCATATAATATTATGATGACTTTATTCTACTTTGAGATGTAGCAAAACTTCGAATACATAACGTTTGCAAGTTTTTTGAAGTGAAAACTTCTTTAGCAGCGTTGTGCACATCAGAGTTTTAAATTTTTGGGATGGGTAAAAAATGTTAAAGTCGCGTGACAGAACACGTGACCTGATCGAAAATTCGTAAAACGTAGGGAGAGTAGAACGCCGGCGCGGCGTAGGAGAGGAAGTAATATCTCCCTCTCTTTCTACCGCGCGTCGAAAATGTATGCCTGCTCCTGCTGTTTCGTTTAAGCGGTTTTCACTTCTGCCGGCACTCCCGGAGTGCAACCCGTTGTTTTTTTTTGTTAATAGTAGTAGTGGTAGTAGTTGCTCTCTCATCTAATCTTTCAATAACAATTTAAATGTGTTTTTTTTTATAAAATTTAGCTTAAAACGTGACTTTATGGTACTACGCTTAAACTGATTTGATTATAAGATAACACCAAATTTAAGAAGATTATTCGTCAGTATGGAGTTTTTTTTTTCTTTCTCACATATTCGTCTTTATTATATAGGTGCTTATCCTCATTTAACATGTTACGACAGGTCTGTGCCGATAAATGCAATGGCCCTAATAAAACCACAACCGAGAAAAGACCATTAATTCCAGTTGATTACAAATCTGAGAAGTACGAAGAGTGGAGTGGCTGGATATGGTATACATTGATGCAACAATTGCTTAGTTAATTTGAGTGTATAAGTATGCTCAAAATTTGAAATGGAGTCACCGTAGACATTATTATCGATTACAAAATTCCATCCCTAATATTACTCTTGACCATATAAGTTGGCAGAAGAAAGAAATCTTGGAAGGAAGAATCTACGAAACATCCGCGAGTGGACGAAGATTGCCAGCGTTGAATAGCTTGTCCGCTTGACGCAAGACAGGATTAAAGTCGCTGAGCTGACGGTGAACCTTCAGTAGTGGAGAGCCACAAAAAAAGAAGAATATAAACCCTTCTAGCTGACTGTATTGTACGAGTATTATGACAACTGTATACGAAAATGCTTAGTACAGATAATCTCTAACAAGCATTTTTGTAGTCCTTAAAAGAGCTAAGACAGCGATTCACCACACCCTTTGTACGGTCACATTGCGGCGCGCCCGAGGCTGAAAAGCCGACGCCACCGCCGCTTCGTAACGTGCGTCGAACTTGGACGAATTCCAAGGCGTCGAACCGTTGGCCATCGAACTCCAACATGCGAGGTGCAACCTATGGCGTTAAAAAGTGACCCTACCTACCTACGTCCCCATTACTGAAAGCCTCCATGGCCGATCTGGAAGTCTTTCGGACTCAGACCGGCCGGAGCAAAGAAAACATGGTCAGAAGGGGCTATTCGGCTAGTTCCGCGGAATGCCTTTGCGGTACAGTCCAGACGATGGCCCACCTAACATCGGGCCCTGCGTGTCCTGACACCTGCTCGCAGGAGAATTTCATGACAGCATCCGACAAGGCTGTCAAAGTGGCTGAATTCTGGGCCACAATACTTTACTGTCTGACATCGACACGCTAAGAAGAAGATTACCCACTCTGTCTTTATTGGTGATTACGTTATTATGAACGTTTAAACAAACAATCAAAGAAATGTCAAAGGACATCCTGAACAGCCAAAGATATTAAAATAATTAAAAAAGTTTATGCGATTCCTGATAAAAGAGTCATGTACATATTAAAAAATATTGATACAGAACTTAATAATTTTGAGACCTTATATATATTTATTATTTTATCAAACGATACTTACTGTCAAAACCTTCCTACTATTTTAACATTTTCTACCAAGTAATCCAAATATTACCAAAGTGCTTCCCAGTATGAATGGCAAGTCAATTTCGCTAAGTTGTCATAGAGTCTTCACACGTCCACGACGTATAGGTGCCATTTTATCTCTATTCTTAAGTGCTATTTGTTCCACTTTTGTTGTCTGAGGTCCTACTCTGAAAACCGAACTACGAACATCAGTTGTACCCTCAAAAAACTGCTTAAGAAGAATTGACATTAACCTTAAACTTTATCCAAAACTATCAGATGCACTTCTTATATTGGGTAAGCAACCTATAGATATGAGAAAGACAAAGTACCGTTTTCAACATAGAATATAAACTCATTTGCAAAAAAAACGGGCACCTAAGCAATGAACGATTTCAAATGTTAATATTGCTTTGTTTAATAATTATAGGTAGTTTTATCCTCACAATTTGGTAAATTAGTAAGAAAATAATCGTTTTCATCAGTATTTCATAAAATTTAGATACAATTTATGGGAAATAATGCTAAACCTCGCTAGTAGTGTATGTTCGCTAGTAGTAATGAAAACTCATGAAGTAAAAATAAAAAAGTTTTTTTGTTTGTTTTTCTTTAATAAAGTAAAAGCAGATAAATTATTAATATCGAGTGTGACCCCCTCTAGCTAAAATCACAGCTTGAATTCGTCTGGGCATGCTAGCGAGTATATCCCGGATACTTGCTTGCGAAATACGTTCCCACTCCGCAGTAATCACATTCTTCAGCTCTCTGATGGTCTGCGGAGCCGGGTGTACTGATCTCACACGCCGTTTCAGAACGTCCCAGACATGCTCTATGGGATTGAGGTCGGAACTTCGAGCTGGCCAATCTAAACGTCGATGCCGACCTCTTGCACATACGCATTAACATCGCGGGATCAGTGGGCGCGAGCATTGTCGTCCATAAAAATCGAGTCTTCACCTAGAGCGGCCAATGCGGGTTATGCATGAGGAATTAGAACTTCCGTTATGTGTCGATGCCCAGTCAGTGAGCCGTTTTCAATGAAGACTAACTCTGTACGATCCATTGAATTTATTCCTGCCCAAAACATAACAGAGCCCCCACCATAAGGTGTGATTTCTTCGAAACATGCCTCTGCAAAGCGTTCTCCTTGTCTTCTTAGCACTCGCCGACGTCGATCTTCACCGAACAGAGATATCCTGGATTCATCAGAGAACAAAACCCTATTCCAATCTTCTTGAGTCCATGATTCACAATTTCTAGCGAACCTAAGCCTGTGAACTCTGTGCTCACGGAGTAATTTGGGGCCGCGGGCCGGGCGGTGACTGCGTAAATTGGCAGCGAGAAGCTTCCTCCTGACCGTCCATAGACTAATATGCACATTTCTTACTTCTTGGAGGTTGTTCTTAAGATCCACATACGAAGATTTGCGATTTCTCAATGCGCGACTCACAAGAAAACGATCATCCCGTGGTTGGGTACATGGTTTTCTTCCAGAACCAGGCCTTCTCTCGACGGAACCAGTCTCCTGATATCACTGCCAGGTCCTTTGGACTGTCGAGCGACTAACATTTAGCCTCCTAGCCACGAAACATTGGCTGCAACCCTCTTCAAGCAGCGCGATAATTTTGGTAGCTTTTACCACTTTATCTACCATTTTTGATACAGCCAAACAGCAAGAAATAAAGCTTTGACAGTCAAGGACATGAAATTAATCGATAATAATTAAATAAAAGTTATGAAAGTCGATGTTAACTTCTGGAACTTCGCGCCAAAAGTGTGGGATAAAAAGGGGTTTTCTGTAAAAATGAGCATCAAATGAAAATTTGAATTTAGAACGTACTTTTTTAAATACCACAGCATTTTTAAAACCGGCCAGTAACGTGTACAAACGATTGAAACCTTTTTGGTATTGTATCTTTTTAAAGATGAATGAAAATCAAAACCGCCCGTTTTTTTTTTGCAAATGAGTGTAGTTTGCCTAACACTAGCCTTCGTATTAAAACGTAAAGTGACGTTTAGAAACGAAGTGACAGCATCAGTCTTATTCCTTGGTTTAACTTTACTCAAGGAGTTTCACCCGTGTTCTTTTCGTAATAACACGTGTTGTGAGGCTCCATTTTTAACTCAATCTACCGTACAATTTCTATATATTACAAAATATATTTACTTGACATTGGCAAAATTCGCGTATTTAACGCGAGCACGCCATTAATTAAAAAAGAAGAAGAACTTTACTCAACGTTTATTTATTAAACTGTTGGGGTACTGACAACATAGTAACTACTTGTACTATTTGAAGAATATGGTTCAAAATTAAGTAGGTAACCGATTTTGAGCGATTATCGTTGTTCGTTTTCGTGGTATGCCCCTGAACCATTAACAAACGTTTTAGTGCCTACATTCATACTTATTTCTGTACCTTTGGACAATTTATCATTTCAACACCAAGTAACTCTTCGCTCTACAGTAAATTAGATAGTAAAATATAACTTATTGCCTAAGTCTTGTGTTAGGATATTAGTTCGAAATTGCCGTAGAACGATGTACTTTTGGAGAAATTTTATGTCCGGCTTACTTTTGCCATATTTTAACCCCTCGCCATTACGATGTGGTAATTTTAAAACTTAAATTATGCCCGTTGAGATACATTGTATGGTTAGGTGTTAGTCCTAATTATGCAGTAAATTTAAATTTAGTTGCTTATTTTCGAGTATAAAATTATAATGTTGTTTTGATGTGACTTTGTTTTCCGTTCGTCACCTTTGTCGACTAGTCCAGAGTAGCCAATAAGGGTATAAGTTTGAGAATGTTGATGCCTTATTAAAAGTACTACCTACGTGAAAATGTACTTTTTACGGTACAAAAAAAAACCTGTCTAAAACACAAAATGCCGGAACTTTAAAAACATCCAACGATTATTTGCCTAATGAAAGTGTTACATACAGTTTTTAATAATAAAGTAATGCATTCGGGGCCTTGTTGCGGCTTCCTTGTTTTTGTAGTGCGTCGGGTATGTTCGCGGATGCACATGTTGATGATTTCTTTGCCATCATGCGCAAGAAGTCATCAACATCATTAGTGGGCAAGGTAAGGGAAGCAGCAATACGTTCCTGAAGATGATAGCTGACAGGATGGATGCAGCTGTCTTCCGGAGGTTCACTGGATTGCATGTTTACATGTGGGCCAGTGAGTCTACGGGTTGGGATGTTTGCATTCTATCTTGTTTTGTTGTTCCATAGTTGTAAGTTTATTGTTACTAATATACTCTAACTCTCTCTTAACATTTTTATTATAATCTAATGTAATAATAAAGTAATTTTTAAGTGAATAATTGTAATTGTGAATATGGACCATGGTCTGAAATAAAAGTATTTTATTTTTATTTTTTTATTTTTTATTATTAAGTTTAGAAGATCGGCTTTTATAGTTTTTACTAGCTTCCAACCGCGGTTTCACCCGCGTGGTTCCCGTTCCCGTGGGAATATCGGGATACAAAGCAGCCTATGATAATCTCCGACCTTGTAACTATGTCTATGCCAAGATGCCTAAATCAAGTAGATTGGTTGATTAGTTGGGGCGTGAAATAAAGACAAACAGATATACTTTTGCATTTAAGTTTTTTCGATATAATTATTTAGGGTAGGCACAAGGTAGGCCCGTGCTATCTATCTAGATTCAGATTCTCTTTCTATTCCTACCAATATAACCTAGTCATTATAACTTTTTTTTTTTGCATTTTACAATGCTATTTTTATGTTTTATGTGATAAATATGAAACAAGAAAATATACTAGAAAAAAGCAACTAGTCTCATTTTTTCTAGTATATTTTCTTGTTTAATATTTATCACATAACCTAGTTATGTATGCCGTTACAATGTAACATTTTATTAATTGACGACATCATCAATACTTATCGCCAGTTTGCGTGCTGCCGTCGAATATCATCAAGTAGGTGTGAACATAATTTTTTTTACCAACTATGATGAATCTTGTTACTCCAACATTATTATTTAACGGCTGTTTATCACGCGAAACGCTTGTTTGTGTATCGCTTTTTAATTAATGGTTAGCGTTTTTTTACTTATGCAGTAGAAAAGGATTTGCATTTATTGTTTGTACGGAATTGTTATTTTTTTAACTAGTGTAAGACGAGGACATGTTTTTGTTTTTAAATATGGCTTCTTCCGTTTTTCACAGAAATTCCGCCAACGTCCCGTAGTGAGAGAAACACGGTTTTATAGAGAGAATTGATGCGTTTATGGCCGCGCTTGACAGACTGATCGTATTCGATCACGTTCGTTAAGCAAAGTTCGGCTCGGTCAGGTGTCGGGTGGGTGACCGTAAAGTTGCATTATAACTGAGTGCTTCCGTGCTTCGGAGGGCACGTTAAACCGTCGGTCCCAGCTATTGACATTTGATTACAGTGGTTAAGCCAATTCAGAGGCCTTATAGGCGGCTTGATAAACTCTGACATTAGAGGTGGCCAATAATCCTCACTCGATAAGAAGAAGAAGATAGAAAAATTGCTCGGTGGTAGCACGTTTTTATGTTTCCACCTTGACTTTGTGGTACCTATGGAAGATGAGGAAATGTCTAAGGCTTTTAATTTCAAGACAAACTAAACTCGGTCTAAATTAGACCTATATTAGGCCGTTTAATATAAAATATGGTTGAGCGAAGCGATGGCTGGTTCATGCGTCATGCTCGTGAACGGGTGCCGTCAGCGGAAATGGGTCTACTTCAGTCTGCTTGTCTTAAAGTTGTGCTTAGAGCTTAAATATTTTCATCCAAAATAAATTGCTATTGACCTGTATGTATGTCACAACTTGCAGTACAGTAATCTTGTAATGCACTACTAATACGGCAAGTCTATCTTGCCCTAGGTCAATCAATAATAAATTACTGCATTACGTCATGGGGTGGCACGTCTAAAACTTCATTGTTATCAATGGAAAGAGCCCAAAGGGCGGTTCTAAAAGTTGCAACTTTCCGGCCCTACCTCTACTCAACTGAGCTTCTTTATAAGAATTGTAATGTACTAACCGTTAGACAATTATTTATATTGAGCACTATCCTTAAACAGCACACTGCACTTCCCTACAGCACTGAAATTACTAACAAAGACGAAAAGATAGAGTTTGCCCACAAAATACGGGAATGAAATCTGCCTTCTCTTCCAGCTTCTTCATGTTTCTAGGGCCTTTGCTTTATAATAGATTTAATGCCAAATTTGGTATTTATTCTATTAATTATCACAGCACAAGGAGCATTCTGTATGCAGCTCTTCAAAAAATGTCCGACGAAGACACAGAGAAATTATTGCTTGTGATTAAGTGATAAAAGTTTTTAGTACGTACCTATGATATTTATTTTAATAAGTTAGGTGTATTATTTATATAGTATTATGTTTGTTTGTCATGATCTTGTTAATTAATGATATTGTATTTGGTTGTTTAATTTAAGTATAATGTAAGTCCTTTTTGCCTGAAACACAGGGTATTCCTAGTTCAGGATAATTATAGTTTTTGGTAAAAATTCTAGGCTATAAGTTTTTAACACTGTAGTGTTTTGATTATTGAATAAATTATTTATTTATTTATGTATGGTCCTTCTTGCGAGTTGAAAATTGTTTACGGTTAGGATAATTATAAAATGTACTTTTATTTTAGTATTTCTTTTTTGTGATGAAAATTGATCTTACCCATGTGTTAACAGGTCACTTTTCAATTTGACGACTCTGTATGAAATAAAACTGGGAGAAAAAAATAGCCCTTGACGAGTTTCTTACCGGGTCTTCTCGTTACAAGGTCTCCCGCCGTAGCGTTTGTGAACCGATGGTGTAGCTTCTTTGACGTTTATAAGTGCTTGTAACAACCTAGATTGAATAATAGTACATTATTGCAAAGGCGGTGTAATAGGCAATTGCAGGTCGAGTATGAGTTTGAAGGCCGAGCCGTAGGCGAGGACTTCACTAATACGAGACAGGCAATTGCCATTTCCGCCGAGGCATATATAGTGCTTTTCTCAAAAGAACGCAGGGAAATAAAACATACTTTTTATATTATACATTTAATCATTACCACATCTTTATTTACAAATTAGTAGAAAAACAAGAAACCGTTAAATCATTACTAAAAGAAAATCAAATTCATTGCAGGAGCGTCTTTTTGAATTTGGAACATTACAGCGCTCCAGCAATGTTGTATGAAACGGCGTGCTGGAGTTGTTAAGTACTCTTTGTAATGTTCCAAATACAAAAAACGCTCCTGCAATGGATTTGATTTTCTTTGTCCGTAAATTCGATACTTCGCGTGTTCTTTTTTCGAAAATAATGACAACATTTCCATACATGTTTGAGAAAATGATATTTAATTTGAATTTACGAAGTTAGGTTAGAGAATGCTCTATGTTGAAATGAAATACGTGCCGAGTAGTATGCAGACGCAAGCTGTGCCACATTTTTTTTGTGCTTTTACATTTGCATGTTTTGTTATGGATGGAAGGTAAATAAATAAATAAATAAATTTCATACAACTACACACTTATCCAGCCCAAGGTAAGTTTCTGAATTGTGTTATACATACTAGATAACGTATAAGCATACTTAAATAGTTTTTTTTGTAAATATATACTTAATATACTTAAAAAAAAAACACTTAGACCAAGACAAATAGACATGTTAATACACACAAATATTTGTGTCGTCCGGGGGTCGAACCAGGGACCTTCTGCGTAGAAGGCAGGCTATGTACCCCCACGCCAGATAGATCGTCAAATTTTGTTTTCCAAAATTAGATGTGCACAGGTATCAGCCCCCTGAATATGTAACTTATTTCTATCAACGTTTGATTGAAAGTTCAGTCACATTGCTGCTTTAGTAAAAATAAATGTGGCAGCTATCTTACTAAAGCAGCAATGTAACTGCACTTTCAATTTATTTCAATCAAAATCTGTTAGCAACAGAGTTAGATAATCAACTAGCAGGTTTCACCAGGTAGTACCTATGACTTGATCAAAGGCTGTATAAAATTAACAACAACTTTTAACAGCTCACTATACTATGAAAAGTTAACTTTCTTGGACACCATGAAAGTCAGTGGAAGGTAAAATAAGACGAATCAAAGGCACTTATTTTTAAGGCATATTTAAATGAAGGTGTTACGGTTTTTTTAAAGTACCCTTTTAGTATTCCACTTGCGTTTGTTTCGAGATACACGAAAAGGGGGGAAATTTTTGGTTAAAAACGAACTTGAAACGGGTCGAGGTCAAAGAGTATGTAATGGCGCCCAAGCAGAGATACAACTCGGAACAAAATGCCAATTCTGGCACTCACACATTGACGTTACATTTACAGGCCTTCTTAGGCACTTTCAGTCGAATTGTGTCGCATCGAGCGAGATCTCGCACTAGTAAAAATAGTGCGGTCCACGATATTTCGGGACCTCGGTATACCGGGATTGAAAGCCCTAGTGTGGATTGCAAAATTATCACATGACACACAGGAAATTTTGACCTAAACAACAAGCAAAGATTTTAAACCAGTGTAAATAAATATAATAATAAATAAATATTCGTTAAATTCACACCAATTAACCTAGCCCCAAAGTAAGTACTGTAAGGCTTGTGCTATGGGACTAGTAACGGTAGAAATATAATGTAAACATCCATGACTCAGGTACAAATGCTCTTATTCATCATACAAACATTTGCCCCTACCGGGATTCGAACCCGGGACCTCAGAGTAGGCGACACCTTGAAACCGGTGACGTACCACTCTACCGCGGTGGTCTTCGATATCCATAATTCACAAGTTAAACCTACAATACAGTAGCAAACAATATAATTTTAAATGTTTTAATTCACAAGTTAAACCCACAGAATCCATACAAATACGGTTTTTGTCTGTTGTCCATTATTATGTTTTATTTATGAAATGTGTGGTGTGTGTCCAATAAAAATATTTTTCTTTCTTCGTTCTTTTATTAACAGCCCTGGTAAGATAGCCAGTTTTTTTCGAGTGTGGCAGAAACAATCCTTCTCTTATCATTTTACTCTATGACGAGACACATTCAGCGGGAGTTGACAGGAATCTCAAGGAGGCACTTGGTATGGATTGAAGTGAGCCTCCACAATCGGAGTGATTATCATTCTAATTAAAAACTGCTGCTCTGGTACACTTCCAGCTACAGTTACGTTAATTTGGATTTACTTGTAAAGAAATCAAGAAAGGTTCGTCCAAAATTAAGTTGCCGCTCTAGCCGTTTTAAAGCTGTCTCATTCATTCGTTAATACGAATACAGATTCACCGTCTCTGTGGTCTAGTGGTATAACCACCGGTATCAGACCAAGTGGTCCCGGGTTCGATTCCCAGCGGGGGTACTATTGTATTCGGTTTGATTGGTGGTAGGACTTGTTGTATGTCCGCCTGGCTAGCTATTACCCCATCTTATCTAAGTCTGACGCCATAACAACGATGTTTTCAGCATTGTTGTGTTCCGGCAGTTAGAGATAAGATAGCCAGTTCCTCAGTGATTGAGGATTCCGGGAGAGGCTCGATTCCATCTTCAGCCTTATCGAACTTAAAATCAGGTATGGTGAAGGCTTAGAGTCTCCCCGTCGTTCATAAAATAAAGATATCAGTTAACACTAGAACTTACTTTAGACCACGCATTGTAGTAACACCGTATAACTGTAAGTTAATAACTATTTCTCAAACATGCATGGAAATGTTGTTATTATTTTCGAAAAAAGAACACGCAAAGTATCGAATTTACGGACAAAGCAAATCAAATCCATTGCAGGAGCGTCCAAATTCAAAAAGACGCTCCTGCAATGAATTTGATTTTCTTTTAGTAATTATTAAATGTATAATATATATAAAAATTATGTTTTATTTCCCTGCATTCTTTTGAGAAACGCACTATATATGCCTCGGCGGAAATGGCAATTGCCTATTTCACGGCCTTTGCAATAATGTACTAATGTTGTAATACATTGTAACGCCGCTTGATTGTTGTAGTAGTAGATATCAATAAATTATAAAATACATAATATTATGAGCTAAATAAAAACAATCAGGAAATATACGCATAACGTGCGCTTGGGACTTTTATACAAATGACTGGAGAGTTTTTAATCAGTTATTTGTTGACGTAGAAATATTTGCTACATCTGAAAGTGAATATAAATAAAAACAAATTATTAGTAGGTATCTTACAAAAGCATTTTCAAAGTAAGCTCATGTAAACCAATCTCAATCTTCTTGTTTCATATCAACATACTTTTAGCTTTCATTCAGCATCTTGTTAACGGCACAGATTACTAAATAGTTACGACGGACGGCACGCTTCTAACCTTCCTTTAATATCACACACATATCTATTTTAATATTTTATTTCGATCTAAATATAATTTTCTTAAAACGAATTTCATATTTTAAAAAGGAATTCTTGCACGTGTGCTAGCAAAAGGCGTGGCTGTAAGGTCAATTTATTACGACAAATGACATCTAGCTATAGCCAGATGGAAGACACGAGTCAAGGGGAAAAAATAGCTCTTTCATTTTTTTTATACTCCATTCATATGAGTCGAGAAATTTTTCGGTAGAATTATATATTGGACATGTAACCTTTGTTGAACAAATTGTTGATGAAAAAAATTGTCGTGTGACTGTGCGTTCATTCAGATGTAAGGGTTTCTTATGATATGAAAGGTTTTTGGTGATAGAATTTTTATTTTCTTTATTAAATAAAATCAACGTTTGTTTGAAACCTCTTTTTTATATAATTTATAGGAGACAGTGTCTTCGTTCACATGGAATTAGTATCATGCAAAAGTATATCGTTCAAATGAAATCAAATCAAACAATTTCTTTCATGTATTCATGTAAACTCAAAAAAAAAAAAGAATAATCGTCGTGCAAAAGAAATAAGGTCTAATCAAAGGTCTGGGGGTTAATTGTCTAATTTTAAAATCTATTGCAATCCCTTTCAATTCGTCATTTGAAAGATATTTACATACTTCAGGCCATCACTATTTAAAATTTGAAAGAGATTGTGATCGGGACGCGTTTTGAAAGGTATTGCATGAACGAAATTGAAGTGTATAGTGTGTATAGTGGCAGATGAAAATATCTTTCAAATGTATGGAGAAGTGTCAAATAAAGTGTTATTTTAAACATCATTCATTCTGAAAGGGATTGCGACTATAAGTTAGACAATTCCATAAATCACTATCACAATCACAATACTTTTGAAAGGGATTGTGATAGATTTTGAAATTAGACAATTAGGGGGCTGGTCTATTTCTATACCACGCCTATACTACTGAACCAATTTCATGAAATCCTACTGTCCTAATAATATTGCGAAAGCGAAAGTATGTCAGTTTGTTCGTTTGTTAAAGAAGCCAGAACTTACAGAGCGGACAAAGTCACGACAAAGACGCTATAATAAGTACACTACTGACGGTAAAAGTGACCTAAGAACCTTCATAAAATATTATAGTTCAATCACAGACCTATATCGAAGATAGACGAAAAGAGCGCTTCAAACTGTATGAGAACCTAGCGGGTCGAATTTTTCGTACCTACGATAACGTTAGGAGCGAGATATAGTGATGTGTAATAGTAGTTTGTTACACAAGGGACGTAAGGGAGCTATTACAGAACAAGATCCAATTTGGCGCCTGTGCGAGCGCTGCTCGCAAAGGGCGCTAAAGGATCGAGTGCACCCGAGATATTTAGACGCCCGAGCGAGCGAAGCGAGCGTGGCCGAATATAGTTCGAGGTTGTAATAGCTACTTACAACCGAGGTAAGCATTCTACTTTACATCATTCATGCGAGGTAAAGTTGCTTTAAGCATATAGTAGAAACTCCACAATGATGATGGTTTGTAAGTTTTAGAGAGCTGACCGAAATACACAAGCAATACACTTTCTGACAAAGATTTTACTCCTATTCCTGCACGCCATTTATTGAATTCTTCATAGGCTTTTAGGTATCGATTTCTGGATTTGTTCGGTAAAAGATTTTGTACGATATCTTCGGCTTCAAGATGACAGAAATCAGGCAACCCGACCAGTTCCTCATCGGATGAAGTACTTGACATGATGAACTAACACTTTTAACTAGCAAAAACTTATAATTATATACTTATTTTAAATTTTAATACAGTCGTCGCAAGTGAACAAGCATTTAATTCAAATGAATTGCCGCCATTTTCATTGTTTGGTTACAGTAAAAAGTTTTCTTATCATTTTATAAAAAAAAAATTGACCTAAGAGTTTTGCATAGCTTGAACTGAAATGAAATGCCACCATTTTTATTGTTTTTTTTTCAGTAAAAAGTTTCGTCATTTTATAAGAAAAGAGATTGATTCACCAAGGAGTTTTACATGCTTAAATGGTAAAGTGTACTTTACAATTCAAGCATTCACCCTATGCTTGATTTGTAATGTGATTTGAAAATGGAACGTTCTTTCTAAACAATGCACTGTGTTGCATATGCCAACTTACACAGCCTCTTACCGTACTAGTAAATCCTAGTTACCGAGCAGTATGATGTAAATGTTATTAACGAGCTCTTGCAAGAAAACACTGCACAATTAACCATTTTCGTTTCTGAGTGACGTTTGTTTTCATGGCAATGGTCTCAAGCGGAGTGACTTACGTCGTAAAACTGACCGTGGACCAAACATTGACACGCAAGGTAGTTACAATTTTACCGTCTATCTCGATATATGTCAATATTTCAATATTTTTTGCAGCTTATCCAATTCAGTGCTTAACTTAGTCTAGTCTTTTATAAGATTACTGTATATGTGTCACAGAGATAGTATTTTTCCCTCAGAAGCCCCGAGGGAGAGAAATAAGATGTTTTCGAAGCTGTTACGTAGGTACGTCATACTCAGTATAGATAAGTTTAACGGTTAGTTAGTGTGTACGGTCAGCGTTAAAATGTACCTAACTATTTTTTGGGTTATTTGTTTAGTTTTATTTTAGCATGCACGTTTTTGTAATTAGTGTTTTGGAATAAATTATCTCATAGGCCTTATGCTACTTTATGTAAATTAAACAAAATAACTTTTCCAGATTTTCTTTTCTAGATTTAGATTCAGAGGTCACGGGTTCCATTTCCAGTGAGGTGAGGATACATAATATTAAGTTCAATGTACTTCGTGATATTTGTTCATTCGTCTGGCTTATACCACCATCTTATCTATGTTATAAGTCTGTCGCCATACTAACAATTTTGAAGAACGAGTACAACCAAAAAAAAATAGCATTGTTGTTCCAGCTGTAAGAGATTGAGAAATCCGCATCTACAACTTTGTCATTTCATAACATCATACCTAAGACGGCTAAGCGTTTGGGTAAAAAAAAAAATGTGTGTAATTTGCTTATGATGTGTTTTGTTCATTTGAAAATACGATAAAGCAAAAGGCGAATGGTAAAACGGCAACATTTCAGAAAACTGATACAATGTAGAAGTTTCCTAAAGTTGAAAACATTATATCTCACTGAATGGAATTAAATTATAGATCAAAACTTATAAGACAATGTTTTTTTAAATCTATCAAGATATGGCTGAATAATAAATTATTCAAATTACTTTATTTGTAGAGATATTTTCATGATTCTTCCACACTTATGTTTAATTTAACTTGAATTTGATTAATAGAAAAAAATTAAAACTTCTCCATTTAAAAATCATTTCAATAAGTACTTATTTTAAGAAAATCATACTTACTACAGAATAATTGACCTCACTGTATCGTCTTTCAAAAAAAAAATTTTAAGTGTAGTTTTGTTTTTTTTTCTGTCTGTACTAGTTATCGCAGCGCCCTCTGTGGCTCGTGTGATTGCCACAGGGACTGGACGATATAGAGCAAATCCATATCTATGTCTTGTACTAAAGCTAGTGATTATATTTATAGTTCACATACATATAATAATCCATCCGTCAATCGGGGATTGAGCCGGTAGATGAGAGAGATCGAAGAGGTCCCGAGTTCGATTCCCGGACATTATAAATATTTGTGGTCTGGATAATTAAAAAGTATTTTATGTATGTGTTTACAATAACAGGAGTTTATTCGTTATCTGGTAACTATCTAAGATTAGTTCTTAAAAAAAATTAACAACAAGTAGTATTTGACAAGAAACGAAATAGCATTTATTCAAATGAACGAGAAAGCACATCTGGGGGCTTACCGCCATCTCTTACCGCAGTATTGTTTCAATCTTACCATACTATTTCGTACTACGAATCTCATAAAATAAGCTTATTTTTGTCGGAAGGACAAAGTGTGAATGAAGTGTGTCAAAATGTGAGAACTTCAATAAAAACAAAACGCAAACAAAACTTTCTACTGTCGTGATGATTTCTGATGAATTATTTTTCACCTTTATCTAGAAATAAAGAAATAAAGAAAAAATACGTGTGGCACTCGGGGGACTGCCGCGGTAAAGCTATTGCATAGCATTTTTTTTAAACCTGGTACCGCATTTTTTCCAGTTGCCGCGGAAAAAACGCTGTACCAGATTTAAAAAGAAATTATATTTTCACACAAATTTTCATATATTTTTTTTCATCATTGACCATTTTGTTATTCACAATCGTAACTAAGCAACCAAAATCTATGACACGGAGTGGGGGGTGTTAGGTTTTTTTCGTTACGGAATTTCTTAATTCGATCGCCGCGCTCAAAGCCCGCGATAAAAGCTATACAATAGCTTAATAAAATTTATTCGACTAAAAAAAAACAAGATACAAACATGACTTACATTACACATACACACAATTTAGTCGAATTGGTCCCCAACCTCAACTATTGCCACAACAAGTGTGACGCTGATTTTCAGGTATTATCTGTACTGTATTAGCTGATTATCTGTACCTTTGAAACCCTCGCTACGCTCAGGGTTCAATCTTTGTACCACTGCTACGTTCGTGGTTCAATCTTATAGTCCTACGCTTGCTTAAGTTTTAATAGAGGTAATTCGCCGCTAAATCCAACTTTCCAGCCTTGCATAACATAACTATTACCAATTCAAAACGTCTTTTAAGTATCTAACGAGAAGAAAGAGCGCAATTATGTTTTGGTTCCGATTAATAACCGATTACTAATAACCTCCTTCTTTCTTTGGAGTAGGTTAAAAAGCGAAATAAACGCCGCCTAAAAAGAGTCGCATTACAATATTTTAATTTCTACTCAATCTGAATGTCATAAAAAGCAACGTATTTTTTGTCCTCGTTTTTTCTACCCCTCTTTATAACAATTTAACACCTCAAATTCTCGTGTTACAAATATTATGCCGCTATTACAATTTACACGACTTTGAATGGGTTTCGAGTTACTATAGTGAACGTAAAGCGTTTGTGTAATCACCGCTTTATAGCCATTTAAAAGATTATAGTTATTTCATGTTGATTTTTATCGACGCAATTATTACGGACGGAGATGGTATCGAGCAACGAATTCGATAGTTGAATGTAATGAAATAAAATAACGGTTTAATAGAAGAAGTGATGTAATGGGCGTATTAAAACGAAAATTTCGTTTTAACAGCATCACTTATTTGAAGAGAAACCAAATTAGAAACTGGAGAGCAAATCATATTTTGCAAAATGCAATTTTGTTAGACATATTATTTTTATTGGAAATTTGGCTGTCGTTAGCAGAGTGGATCTGATTTACTACTAAGTTATTTACGTAAACACAGTTTTCGGTTCAGACACTTTTAGTCGACTTGTTCGAGTGAAGTATAAACAAACAATACAAAAACAATAATCTAGTGACAGATTACATTTGTCATGTATAGGCACGACACTTGCTGGCCAGCACCAGTTCTTGCCAGCCAGGACTTTCACTCTCCAACAATTTTCTTGCACATACAGGTTGGAAAGACGACGGTAGCTGAAAGGAAAGTACACTAAATATTGATGTAAGCCAATTTTACTGAAAGGAAACATTCTATTATTTTCAAAAATGAGTTAAACTGCATTGAAAGATTTTTGATAAATCATTTACCTCTACCGGGAATCGAACCGGCTTAAATGACAAAAATTACATCCTGTACTTTTATGTACCAATCGATAGTCAAGTATGAATATCAATTAGGCATAAAGTAACTTGGTGTCTTAAATTAAAGACAACACCTGGAAAGATAAAAGATTAATAGTTCAATACACTTTGTTGTACTTAAATTAAGTAGGTAAAATTAAGTTATTAACTCCATGATGAATTGAGGGCATCAATACACAGATTTTAATCTTTAAATATATAATTCAATGTCCTGACTAACTGATTTACTGATATATCGACGCACAGACAAAACCGTTGGGTTGGGACAAAACTTGGCACATAGGTTCCTCATGAGGTATAGGGGTGCATTAAGAAAGGATTTTTCAAAATTCAATCTCTAAAGGGGTAAAATAAGGGATGAAAGTTTGTATGAAAGTCCGTCACTTTTGAAGATAGGATCTTCAAATTTTGTACTTAGGTTGTCATTTAGAAATTAAAATTGACCTGTCTCGGTGTTTTTGAAAATTCTACTCCCAAAGTAAGAAAAGTCCTTTTTTTCAAGGTAAAAGCGTTAAGGACTTCAAATTTTGTACATAGGTTGACAATTCAAAATAAAATTACTTGTCTCAGCGTTTTTGGAAATTCCACCCTCAAAGGGGTGAAAACGGGGATGAAATTGTGTAAGAAAAGTCCTATTATTTCATAGTAAAAGTCAGTTATTTTTTATTAGGCATATGGTTGGAAATTAAATACAAAAAATCCCCCTTTCAAGAAATCAACCCTAAAGGGGTAAAGGGGTAAAATGTTTTATGGGATGTTGATTGCAAAAATGGCTTTGATTTTGAAGTCTGACGCGGTGGATGTGATTCAACCTTTAAAGGTACTTCGTGACATGAAATACTTTTCCATTTACACTAATCCTAATAATTTTATTATAAATGCGAAATTTACTGTATGCTCTTCACACGTAAACCGCTGAATCGATTTTAATGAAATGGTCAATGGACATAACTTGAAACGTGAAGATGGACATAGATTTATTTTTTCTGATAGATGACGCCACCACGCTACGTCCTAAGTCCGCGCGATATTTTAATTCCTTGCGTTACGAAGTCGCGGGCGGAAGGCTAGTTTCACCATAAAAAGCGATTATACGTGAGTTCAATGGATGAATAAGTATGTGTCAATAGAGTTTTTTGAACAAGCGTTTTTCATGACCATAGAGCATTGCGGCTTCTTTTAGGAAAGCCATGTTGCTCTATGTTCTTGACAGAATGTTAAATCAGTAGGTAGGGTAAAGAAATTAACAATTCAAAAATGCTTCTACAAGTTCATTGGAATACCGTTTAATAAATTTCGTTCTATTAGACTATTTACACAACTAAATTAGGTAAAAGCCGAAAAATATAATAAATTATTACATTTCAATTTATATAAATTTAACACAGACGTAACTTTTTAAAAACAAACTGAAAATAATGATATTAATAAGAACCTCTCGTACAGCAAAAGTATTTATCGTCGTTCCACAGCGGCGACAAAAATCCCGCAAGAAACCCCAAGCGTAATTACAAACCACAGAGGTTGGGAACGCAAACGCAAATGGCACCGTTTAACGCTTGGTATTCATGTTGGCTCTTATTCTAATAAGTGATGAATAATTATTATGCATGCTTACTTATTATCATGTACGGCGTTTAGTGAAAGTGCTTTGCTTTGAAGATTAAGGCATTATAAGTTGGTTCTTTTTACGGAAAAATATGACCATAAACTATAAATCTGACTATTAAAATTAATGTTCGATGTCAATTATGAAATTGTGTTGATACTGTTGAATTGCAATTTTAGAGTGCGTTTCATCCTATATTCCCTTTTTTGTTAGGTTGAATGTGTTAGAAACATCAAATCAAAACCTATTTTCTTTCATCGCTTTCTAATGTTTTGAGCATGATTTTAGCACAGAATCCAAAACTTAAAATATCTGCATCAAATTATAAACTTATATTAACCTAACCTTTTGACAGAAATCGACAGGGGTACCAACGTTACAAAAAAGGGAATATAAGATGATAAGCATTTTACTATTTGTCTATTCTCTTGACTGCGTGGAAAGAACATCAAGGAGTTTTAACCTATGACTCTAAAAACTCATAGGTTTGAGTCCTTTTCTGTCTCTCTGGACGGGACGGGATAGAATATTATTTTATGTAGTGCATAGTGTGCGTAGTATTGCCGCAGGCGGATAAGGGGAAGGAGGCGACGTTATGATCACCTCATTCCCCTCTAGTGAAACCACGCTGGCGTTGGTGGGTGTGCCACCGCCGGCATTGCACGGTTTCCACCGTCTGGGAAGATGGCCAAACTTGCTCGGCCATCTTCCAGCCGAGAGGGGGCTCGGGTAACCGGGTCACGGCCGCCTGGTCTTAGGGGTGATTGCGAACCCTACCCCCCGTGACCAATGGCGGCCAGGAGGGCAAGTACTAGGAGTTTTAGTTGGTAGTACCCAAGAGTCCAACATACGAATCGCCCCTACACCTGGGGGCGAGGGATGCGTAAAAGCATTTCTCCTAGTATAAAAAAAAAAAAAAGTGTGCGTAGTATTAAGCTTTTGTTATTAATGTTGCATTGACGTTGCCATTCACAGCTTATATTTGTACGCCGCAGTTGATTTTATCACAACATTTTCAAACAAAAAACTAATTCAACGTGCGCAGCAGTGGAACAGCGTCATAATCACGAACAAAGGAACAGCAAACATCGCCTGTGGATGCTCAGCTGCACGTAATTACCGACCGCTAGATCCTTGTCCCGCCACTCGTATGTAACTCTGTGGTTGCTACCGAATGAGATAACTGTAAATTATTGCGACGAGACTTGGTAGTTGAGGATAAAGTTAATAAAATCTGAAAATGACCTAGCTTTTAATACCTTTTGCGTTGGGGGCTGTTTAATAAGTATAGAGTTAGTTAGTCTGGGCAAAGTTTTAAAAGAGTAACGGTTGCCTTAGTCCGGAATAAAACAAATGCTTAACTAATAAAATCAGTGTGAATATACTTATAAGTGTGCCTCACTGGACGTTAGGTTAGTATCACAAACTTTTCAAACACGTAAACGCTAATTCTGCTTTCATTCCCTCTGCGCACGCAGCAGTGGAAAAGGGTCATTATTACTAACAAAGGAACTGCATCGCCTGTGGATGCTCAGCTGCACGTAATTACGGACCGCTAGATCCCTGTCCCGCCACTCGTATGAAACATCTGTGGTCGTTACTGAACGAGGAAACTGTAAACTATTGTCGTCGCAATAGATAAAGAACAACTGTAAAATCTGTGATAAATATTAAACATATAAAACAAGAAATGAACTAACTTTAACAAGAAATGCACGGTAAAATGCAAAATTAAAAAGTTATAATTAGATGGCTGTTTCATCTTTATCGATAGTCAAACATTTGTAAAAAATGTTTCTTTCGAATGCGAGGATATTAATTCTCCCACTGATTTTCATCAATGAGAGATATGGTGGCCCACCGGATTCCCAAGGATGCGGGTTCAAATCCCGTCAGAGCTGTCGCTCTGACATGATACAAGTTGCTTTTTTCTAGTATATTTTCTTGTTTAATATTTATCACATAAAAATTGCGTTGATAAAGGCAAAATTAAAAAGTCATAATGTAAAATCCAGTTTAGAACCTTACTTTTATAAATATTCTGAATGCTACGGTTATATGAATGCTCATCCAAAATAAACATTAATGACTGCACAGGAGCAAAAAATACAACGCAGGTAAGAATTTCCAATAAAGCTTTTCTTAGTTTACTTACCGAGATCAGAAGAAATTATAGCGGCGCACAGCAAACCAGTTGCAACGATGATGCACCATAATTAGACAGAAAAATTAAATACAGCATTAAAACAAATGGATAAAATCGTATAGGTAACTACTTGCACGTAAAAGTATGCATATATGCACGTTGGTAGGTAATAGGTGATTTTTATGAACATAAATAATACATTTTGAGCATTACTTTGACAACCTTCTTCGAGATAAATCAATAATGCTGTACGCTGTACTGGCCACATACATGCGAGCAGCGGCCGGCAAAAGTTGTATGAAAACTCATATCTGTCGTGTAATTTAAAAATGGAACGATCTTTTACTCCAAAATATGGCAACCAAGGAGATAACTTATCAAAGATTTTATTTAAATTTCGAACTGGCTTGCAAATAGAAATCTGTTTTAGAAAAAAAAAACAACAAATGAACACTTTACAGCGGGACAAAAATTTGTTGTTCGTTGTTCGTCTGATTTCGAAAAGTAATTATTTGAGAAAAGTACTTCGCCTCGGCCCACATTTACACGTTCGTCCATCAACGCCTCTTTTGCTGGCCGCTGCAGTAATATACTATTTCTATTAGACATGCTTAAGTGCTCTATTACAAATCTGCACTCTGCGTATCTATACTGAGTTCAGACGGCCGGCCGGTGCGTCACATTTAATAGTAATTTTGCAGTTATATTTATCGTTTTTTTATTGAAATAGGGTAATCAATGTATGCTTAATAATTATTAAATCTTTATTTTTCGTGATGTAACAATTATTCTGGTACAAATTTTGCTAAATAATATTATCGTAGACAGGAAATTCACTATTAACTTAAAGCAATTTTCGGAGTTTTCTGGTTTAGAATAAATTAATTTGTTTTCTATATTAAATCAATGATATTTAAAAATTTCGAGGCAACTACTAAACTAAATACTAACTATGAGATATCATTCTATTTTTTCATGTCATTTGCTCAGATCAGTAGTTCAATCCAGTTGCTCAAAAAAGTGCTTTCGAGCTTTTTATGAAATTCTTTGCCTGCAATTTTGGGTTTATTTAAAAGTTTACCAAAATTTACAAAAAGCGAGGCCGCTACGAACTATGCCATTAGCTATTCTGCACTATTTAATAAGTCAAAATTGTTAATGTATTTTTGTTTCTGGGATCAAGAACGCCAAAATCGGCCATTTTACGCGAAAATAGGCTATTTGACAGGTTTTGAAAATCCATTTTATATTATGTAGTGGAGTTTAAGGAACCCAGTAAAAGTTGTTTTTTTTAATTTTGGTACATATTTGCTGAAAAATATCAAATTAAAAATTCAATATTTAAATAGCTCGCCAAAACGCTACTTTGACAATATGGCGCATATGGTCAATTCTGCATATCATCCACATACGTAGTCAAGCGATGTTTACAAGCAGTTGACGTCATTATAAACTCGACGAATCAGGAGCGTTTTGTGTCACGTGACAAAACGTTTAAAAAAATGCATTTTTATTTACGGATTTTTAAATAAATGTATAATTATTTTCAACTTACGTTAATAAAAAACCATTTCTAAACTCATAATTTATACTGATAACAGTAATTGACACTTTATTTTTCGCATTGTCAAATAGCCTATTGAACGTGTGATTTCTGAAATATAAACATATATTACGTACAATAAAAAACAACTTCTTTATTTCATACTATGAACAAAATATGCCATAAAATTATTGCTACCCACTTAAAAAAAAATCCTAATCAATCGTAAGTCGTAGTTTGAACCGTTCAATCTATAAGATCCCGGGGGTAGGTAGTGGACGGCAGTATCATCGCTAGTCCGACATAGGCGTCCCACGGGACACGGGACTAACGCCAGGTTCCTCTTCACAACGACTCGTTGGCCGTTAACGATGAGTTTTATGTTTCAAACGATGTTTTGCTTAATTGACCACGGCAACAATAATTGTAAAGGTGTCGAAAAGTCAGGAAATCTAAAATAACTTGAAAACGTAGAAATTATTTTATTTCTTCAATGTTACTAAGTTTCAAAAGTAAAAATTAAACACATGTAACTTGGAAGTCATTTTTTTTCGAAGGTATAAATTAGTTGCAGGTTATATAGAACATGTGTGTGTGCATTGAAATCAACGATGAATATGTAAAAAAAAAATGGACATTGTTTTCTGGGTTTGACCACGAACTTTTCAATCGTCCCTGGTATTTTTTTTAATCATTCAAAGGAATGTTACTTTTTTCAAGAGTTCACAACAAATCAACAATTTTCTCTACAGTCGATATGGGCATTATGGTACTATTTTATGCTAGTTATAGGTAAGTACTTAATGCATAGCAGCAAACGAAAGGTTCGAAGCGCTCGTGGCAGCGCTTGACAGACTGTTCGTAATCGATCACGTTTGTTGAACAACGATCGGTCTGGTCAGGTGTCGGATGGGTGACCGTAAAGTGGCATTACAACTGAGCGCTTCCGTGCTTCGGAGGACACGTTAAACCGTCGGTCCCGGCTGTTGTCATCTTATAACAGTCGTTAAGCCAAGTCAGAGGCCTTTTAGGCGGCTTGATAAACTCTGACTGGCCACTAATCCTCATACGATAAGAAGAATAAGAAGAACGAAAGGTTTTTATGTATGTTAAAAAGAACTATTGATTAACATTACGTCTGGTTATACTAATGAAGCTGGCTGCCTGTGATGCATGACTGGCCTGAATTTTGCCGGAGACATCTCGTTTGATTAGGGTCTATAATACAGATTAAAAACGAAAAAGTTTTACTGACGCTATTAGAACGTCAAATATAATATACATATCTACCTGCTGAAAATAGAAATAATATAGAATTGTGTATGTATTTTCAAGCTTCCCTACTTTTAAAAGTGAACGATAAAACAGAATGAGGTTAAAAGAAGTATGTACCTATATTATAACATACTAAGTAGCAAACGAAAAATATATAGCTTAATTCCGCAAGAAAAAACACATGCAAGATGCACCGCCCCCGCCCGCAAACAAAGGCAAATGCCATACAGTGATACACCTTGCACCTTCACCGACCACTCTACACGTGTTTCGCCTACACACGGAGCATCCTAGAAAGAGGTTAGAAGAAGCATGTACCTATATTATAACATACTAAATAGCAAACGAAAATATATAGCTTAATTCCGCAAAAAAAACACATGAAAGATGCACCGTCCCCGCCCGCAATCAAAGGCAAATGCCATACAGTGACACGCCTTGCACCTTCACCGACCACTCTACACGTGTTTCGTCTACACACGGAGCATCCTAGAAAGAGGTTAGAAGAAGCATGTACCTATATTATAACATACTAAATAGCAAACGAAAATATATAGCTTAATTCCGCAAAAAAAACACATGAAAGATGCACCGCCCCCGCCCGCAATCAAAGGCAAATGCCATACAGTGACACGCCTTGCACCTTCACCGACCACTCTACACGTGTTTCGTCTACACACGGAGCATCCTAGAAAGAGGTTAGAAGAAGTACGTACCTATATTATAACATACTAAGTAGCAAACGAAAAATATATAGCCTAATTCCGCAAGAAAAAACACATGCAAGATGCACCGCCCCCGCCCGCAAACAAAGGCAAATGCCATACAGTGACACACCTTGCACCTTCACCGACCACTCTACACGTGTTTCGCCTACACACGGAGCATCCTAGAAAGAGGTTAGAAGAAGTATGTACCTATATTATAACATACTAAGTAGCAAACGAAAAATATATAGCTTAATTCCGCAAGAAAAAACACATGCAAGATGCACCGCCCCCGCCCGCAAACAAAGGCAAATGCCATACATTGACACACCTTGCACCTTCACCGACCACTCTACACGTGTTTCGCCTACACACGGAGCATCCTCTGGAGTTGTTAGACCGTGCAATACCAGCATCGACTCGCTCACTCGGTGTTGGTTTTCTAGATATTTTTAGGGTTCCGTACCAAAATGGTAAACAGGAACCCTTATGGTGCGAGTCAGCCTTTCTGTCTGTCTGTCACAGCTGGAGATCACAAGAACCACTAATTCTGTAACTTGAAATTTGCAAATGTATTAAATGACGTTTGCCCATGACAGAGGATCTTAAAATTCAAAGTGTGGCTACTAGACCATGTGGGGTATCATACGAAAGAACGCTGCTTGCCTATTCTCAAAAATTGTTTCTTTTGTTTTTAGGCCGCATAGTTTTCGACGTTTGACGAAAATAAAAAAAAAAAACTCAGAAGTTTACATATATAAAAATCTAAAATTATTCTATGTGATAGAAATTTATGTAAAGATTACAGGAAAAATAAAACAATTTCTCTTAATAGCAAACTTTATTAGAAATCTTAAAAAAAGTGATTTTATGCTTATTTGATTTTAGTTTGGTATGTCGCTCTTGGCAAGTTTTTTTCCACATAGATATAGATTTTGGCAAAGTAACACCTGATTTTTTCAAATACTTATAAGTTATAACACACTATAGTTTTCAAGGTAACCGTTCTTGTGGTACTCCTATGTGAACATAATTTTTGTTGAAGTTAGGTAGTTTCTTCGAAGTCGTACCTTAGGTTATCAAGGAAGTAAGTTTGAAAGGACTACTTATAGTCTGACTGATGTCTGATTGATGAGACATAAACATCACAAAAAGATGCAACTTTTATAGGTTCCTACTCGCAGTGTTTCTTTTTACATATTTAGAAATATTAACACAAACGAAACCAAACTAAATAAATCACATAACCTAAAGGTGTCAATAGTTAACAGTGAGTGAACAGTGCGGTTTGTAACTAGTAAAAAAATATATTTCAAAATAAATAAAAAAATATTTCCATTTCCTTTAACTCAAATATAAAAACGAGTCATCCCTTTACTCTTTATTCACTATCTACGTAAAGATCCTTCAGATAACTCCTAAAAGGCACGTTTCGACGACTCATCGCCGCTTGCGCATCTGTCGGCTAGGGGGCGTGGCCGTCGCCATGACGACGCCCCGCCTTTTTTATGCATATTAGATGCCAGGGTTTGGTTATTCGTTAGTATTTAGGTACGGATAGCGTTAAAATAGATTAAAATTTCAGTACTCATGCACATCAAATCTACCGTTTTTGTTCGACATATCTCAGTGCGAGAATAAGCCCTCCGTAAACTCTTAAAAACTATCTGTAGAACTCATCATAACGATCAGCTTTTTGTATGGACGCAACCCTTAAATCGCGAAAAAGTAACAACCGTTTCTTACATTTTAATCAAGTTTCAACTGTGTAATCTTAATAGTTTCGGAATAAAGTTACTGTGACATACGGACATGTGACATTCAGCTCAATATTGTTCCACAAATAAAGAAAAATATGAAATGATAAACAAGAAAAATATACCTTACTATAAAGGTGAATATACTAGAAAAAATCGACGTGTCTTCATAGGTCTCTGTAGCATAATTGGTTAGTGCATTGGGCCGGATTCCCAAGGATGCGTCAGGGCGACATGAGACAAGTTGCTTTTTTGTAGTAAATTTACTTGTATAATATTTATCACATAAAAATAGCATTGTTTAATGCAAAATTAAAAAGTTATAACTATGAAAAGTTTTTATCTTTTTTATTTTAACACGCTACGCTATCTGGAGATTCCCAGACGACTTGCGATGAATTTTAGTATAACGAAAGATAGTGGAAAGATCGGACCGTTTTGAATACAATAGGTTTATCTTTTGTCAAAAATATAAATGTTCTAGTAAGTATAATCCTACTAATATACCGCCTATATAATTTTAACCGCCTCTGAGGTATAGTGGTACAACCACCGGTATCAGACCCAGGGGTCCCGAGTTCGATTCCCAGCGGAGGTTCATATTGTATTCGGTTTTGTTGATGGTAGGGTTTGTTGTAATTCCGCCTGGCTAGCTACCACTATCTTAGCTAAGCCTGATGCCATAACAACAATGTTTTCAGCATTGTTGTGTTCCGGCAGTTTGAGATAAGATAGCGAGTTCCTCAGTGGCTGAGGATTCCGGGAGAGGCTCGCTTCCATCTTCAGCCTTATCAATACTTAACATCAGGTATGATGAAGGTTAAGAGTCTCACCGTTTTTCATTAAAAAACGAAAAGTATGTCAGTATGTTTGTTTGTTACTCTTTTTTGTCTTTACCTTTCTAAATTTGGTACGCAGGGACTTCAAGAAGTGGACTAACACATCATCATCATCATCGTCAGCCTGTGGACGTCCACTGCTGGACATAGGCCTCTCCTAGCTCACGCCTATTGTGGCGTTCATAGGAGGCTATTAGTCTACTGCTAGCACGCTGGCCAGACGGGTTGGTAGAAGGTTTGTTTCAAGTTTTCCTCACGGTACGGACTGCTAGACTAAGAGCTAGCGCAGACGACGGATAACGGAGGACTTTTTGTCCACGACACGTATTTATTGTTAACCAAATAAGATTCAACTTAGACCGCGTATATCCGCGAAAAGTACGCGATAGTCCTCGTTATTTATTCAACCTTATGTTCTCAGTAATAAGGTCGTGTCGCGGACAAAAAGTCCTTCAATGTCCGTCGTCTGCGCAGGCCATAACACATAAATTCTTTTTATCCAGACATTCCAACGGGAACCACGCGGGTGAAACTGTGGGCGAATTATTACTATTTTTAAAACCTTTGAAACGATGTCTAATGTCCATATCGGTAGCTTCTAAGTATAGACTTCATGATCATTATCAACATTGGCCAATTGTAATGAACCCGCTGGTGGAGTAATAGGTCTTTCTCATGAATCGTCATCAGCCATTTTTAATGTCCCCACTGCTGGGGCACTGGCCTTCCTTATGGATGGATAAGGAGATTGGAGATTGATTTTAACGACTGCAAATGCACGGAGGAGCTCGAGATAGTCAATTTTTGGTCACCCATCCCGTGATGGACCATAGCAAAAGTTGCTTAACCTCAACAATCGCTGGCCGAGCGCACGAACTCCTAACTTGTCCTCCTTTCTCATGATTGGATAAGAAGAATTGGTCCACGGGAGCCCAACGCGGGTTAACAATCGCAAATTCACCCGTAATTAATGATATAACGTGCGGAATGCACTTAAGCCGTAGCAACTCGGAGGAGATAGTATAACTTTGGTCACCCATCCCAAGACCAATCACTGCAAAATTCGCTTAGCTAGTACAATCGACTTTCGACTTATACAAAGTCGAAATAAAACAACTTTTACGGATATCAAACGCGATATATTTTCACGAACTAAGTTGTAATGGTCCATATTTTTGGGTTTTTAGTGGTTTTTTGATTTAGCTGCCGTGGTCACGGGATGACTCCCAGTTATGTTTTCTATTATTATAATCAATTAATTTTCACTCAATTTATTAATTCACGGTCATTTAATATAAGCAGTAGTAGTCTCTGTAGTTTATCGCGACCGAGGCCTCTGGGCAAACGCTGAAAATCAGTGCTTTGCTTATTTGAGCAAAGATATCACTGAGCATTTGCCCTTTTTACATCGCTGCGGCACACATGTTTGCAAGAGTATTTTACTTATTACTGTCATTTGTGAAAGTACATTTTTATCATGTGTGTTTGGTGATGTGAATAAATAAATAAAAATTTCAATGAACATAAGATATACGTATAATACAAAGTCACTAACTGTTAAGTAATAAAGAAGTCTGTTACTTAAACCCCTAAGGAACAATACAAAATAAACAAAACAAAGTTAATGAACCTATCACAATGGGTTACGTAAGCACGCTTTCAATCTTCGTGATATATGAGCCCATATATCTTAATTACTAACTTATTATAATTTTCCTTTTTGTATCGCAGACGACTTATTAAATTACTATTCAGATATTATAATTATTGCTTGCTTTTTGTTCATAATAAAAAGGTTCGTTTGAGAAAAAAAGGACAAATCGCGATTAATTCAGGTAGGGCTAGCAATTATCCGTTACGCATGACGACGAATTATTCAAACGAATATTGTGGTAGGGTGCGAATAGCAGCGTTTTAGACATTATCAATGCAGAAAAAAAACGAATCTTTGAAGACAGAAAGCGGTTACCAGTGAGCTCTTTCTGTCTTCTCGCTTTTCTTTTCTTTTTCTCTTTCTTATTCTTTATATTAATATTTTCTTTTTCTTTTTCTTTTTCTTTTTCTTTTTCTTTTTCTTTTTCTTTTTCTTTTTCTTTTTCTTTTTCTTTTTCTTTTTCTTTTTCTTTTTCTTTTTCTTTTTCTTTTTCTTTTTCTTTTTCTTTTTCTTTTTCTTTTTCTTTTTCTTTTTCTTTTTCTTTTTCTTTTTCTTTTTCTTTTTCTTTTTCTTTTTCTTTTTCTTTTTCTTTTTCTTTTTCTTTTTCTTTTTCTTTTTCTTTTTCTTTTTCATTGCCTTTTTTCTTTTTCTTTTCCTTTTTTTCGTCGTCATCGTCCTTCCGCTAATGACTGTCAACTCTCCGCTACTCTCTGCCACCTCTCCGCTACTCTCTATCACTTCTCCGCTACCCTCTGTGACCTCTCCTCCAATCGCTGTCATCTCTCCGCCACTCTCAGTCACCTCTCCGCTACTCTACGTCACCTCTCCGTTATTCGCCTATCGTCCTTCCGCTAATGACTGTCAACTCTCCGCTACTCGCTGTTACCTCTTCGCTACTCGCTGTTACCTCTCTGTTACTCTGTTACCTCCCCGCTATTCGCTGACACTGGCACCTTACCCCCAGAAATTATTATCCCTTTGTCCGCTCGCAGGCACGTATAACGAGGGCCGAACGAAGCCGAACGTTGATTGAATGTGATTGTTACAATCAACGCTGACGGAATCACATCCTTTAAGCCACATGCTGACGAAAAACATGAAAAACAGTGTTTTACGCACCAACCTGATGTTTTGCAGATTAAATTACAGATAGATCTTTTTAAGTCTGTCGCCATGGCGACAATGTATTCAGCACAGTTCCGGCAGTTAGAAAATAAGAGATAAGCACAATTTCAAATATGATGAAAACTAAGCGTTTCACAGTTATAAGTAAATAAAATGTTGTTTAAAAGTTTTTTTTTTAATAACGACGGAGAGACTCTTATTCATCATCTTTTAGATTTTGATAAGCCTGAAGATGGAAGCGAGCCTCTAGCTAGCCAGGCAGACTCACAACAAGTCCTACCACCTACCAAACCAAATACAATAATTGTACCCCCTTACCGGAACCCGAACGAACCCGGGACTCTTGGGTCTGATACCGGTGGTCGTTACCACTAGACCACAGGGGCTTTTAGCGGTTGTTGCTAATTTTTGAACTTCACTGTAGGCCTAGCACGAAAATCTTTCGAGTAAGTAGGTATCAAGGAAGTATCGTAAAAAAAATAACGGAAACGTGAACACTATTTCGACACTATACTATCGACCTCGATAGGCCTCGATACTATTTCGATAGTTTTTCGTACTAGCCCTACTGCTTTTAAGTCTTTAATTTTCTCCAAGCCCTACTGCTTGTTTGACACTTGTGTGCGTTCTTATATAAATTTTGCAATAAAAAAACAAAATGAATCATCTCTCAATGTTTCCCCACTTAACTCTTAAATGTAAACACCTTTACAACCTTAGGCCTAGCATGAGCGACTTTTATCGACTCGATAACTCGATAGCGTGTCACTGTCCTGCTCACATCGTAGCGGAGTAAGCAAGCCAGCATGATGCGCTATATCATATCGCATGATATAGCGGTGGTCATGCTAGATGTATATGGTAGAGATGGTATGTAGATGTATGTGGTGATGGAGATGCATGTGGCCTACCACCAACTGTAATGCGATTCAATTTAGGTTACTTTTAGGTAGTAAGAGCGGGACGCCGCTAGATATGGCATATGCCATATGGCAGCATCCCATTCTCACAACCTACAATGAATTGCATTACAGTTGATGGTAAGGCCCTGGTGTATTTATTTTGTTGAGCGCCATTTTTTTCGATTGCTCTTCGAATGATTGATAATTTCAGCCGCCCACGTAACAGTGTTGTACTAAATTAAATTTCGTCTATGAATAATGAGGCAATCTGCTGTTGAATTGGGGTTTTCAAGTTGATTGGGCTACAACAAAAGCATTCATTGTGATTCAATTAATGAATGAAAAGCGGAAATTATTTTGAGATAGGTTTTTTCAGAGAAAAACGTATCATCTTGTAATAATCACTTTCACGTTACAGAGAAATCTCATCAAAAAATACAAAGCTAACTAACGAACGCCTCCGGCTGCGTTCACGTGAAATAATTGTTATAACAATAAATTTGTAAGCCTTCTAAAGAAATAAAAAAACCCTTAAAACTTAAAGTACTCTTAAAAAGTTTAAAAATTATATTTATTTATCCTAATTATGTATTTATTCATTACGTGCATTAATTTTCACAGACATCAGGGACCGCTGCTATTATGAGCTGAATACTTGGACGAATTAACCAATCGTCCAAGGCTGAATAGTACCTAATCGTGCAGTGCCTAGCAATAGGTATATCGGTCCCCGACGTCTGTGAAAATTAATAAACTAAGTAATTTGGGTAAATAAATATTCAGATCGTCAGGGCGACATGAGACAAGTTGCTTTTTTCTAGTATATTTTCTTGTTTAATATTTATCACACCAAAATAGCATTGTTAAATGCAATGCAATTTTTTTTTACTTTATAATAATAACTAAATGGAGTTTTTAAAAATTTTCATTTAACCATTTTTTTCAAGCTTTTTACATGTTAGGGTTACATTTTGAGGGTAGAACCTCAAAAGAAAAAAAAAAGGAATAGGATCACTTTATTTAAGTCAGTCCGGCCGTCCGTGTGTCCTCGTTTATCTCGAGAACACGTACAGGTATTGACTTGAAATTAAAACTATATATTGAGGCACCAGGCTGTTGATGGGGTAAACAAATCAAACTTGCAAATTAACTTAAAAAAAGATAGGACCGTTTATGTTGCAAAAAAACGTACACTTCGACACTCTCAAGGGAATCAAAATAACTTCCCGTAAACCTAAAATTATGAAATTTGGCAAGTAATATCGACTTTTACTACGAATATGGGAAAAAATCTTAAAACTATACATTTGTAATTTAATCATAAAAATATAGTTATTAGCTTCGGAAACTGAATAAAAAAAAAATCGGGAACGCGTGGAGGTATCGAGAAATTAAAACTAACGTGAACAACGTTAACAATCTTTTGAAGATGTGGAAAAATCAAACTTCAAAATTAACCATAAAAAGGTAAGGCTATTTATGCCGCTAAAACGTATACTTTGACACTCTCAAGGGAATCAAAATTCATACGGTACTTTCCGTTGACCTAGAACTATGAAATTTGGCAAGTAATATCGTCTTTTACTATAAGTACAGAAAAAATCTAGACATTTGTAATTAAATCATGAAAAACTTACCCCCATATTCTAAGTCGTTCCTCCAAAACTTTTTACACTCCCTCCATAACCTCGTCGTGGGTAAAAATGGTAGTGTGCGCTAGGCCTAACACGGAGTGGCTACGTACTCTTTGGCTCCTCCAGGTCCTTACGGAGTTATGACTTAGAATACCGATTTCGAGGAGTATTTCGAAGAGGTTTTCAATGAGGTTTCGTTAAGTCGAGGCCCAGTAAGTTTTGGAGGAACGACTTAGAATATGGGTGTAAAAATCGATTGTAGCGCAATCAAAATTGAACCAACGTCGAAAATCAGTAATAATCGTGATCAATGGCAGCCAGGAGGGCAAGTACTAGAAGTTTTAGTTGATAGTACCCGCCCGTCTCCCGTCCCCCCATCGAGCCTTAGGACTCGATGGGGGGATGTGATGCGGGTGACCCACGCCCCCCTCCCTTTCCCATCACTTGGATGGGAAAGTGGATACAAGGTGATACCCCTACCGTGCAAATAGGCTGGTCTAACAGCTGCGTACTCCAGGTCAGTCCAACATACGAATCGTCCCTGCACCTGGGGCGAGGGATGCGTAAAAGCATTTCTTCTAGTATAAAAAAAGGTGTTGGGGATTCGTCTTGCATGCAGGTGATTAGAATTTGTATTTTAAGTTGTTACCGACACTGTACATTCAAAAGCATAGGTATCACTTTCACATTACACAAGTTACATTACGAATACAATCGTTATTATGTGCGCTCTCCTGTAAAATCTGCTCTGCAGCCTTGTGTATTGTGCATATTATTTGTTACACCATCGCTGGTTCATTTATCAGCAACACAAGAAATCAATAAACATTAAACAAGAAAATAAACCAGAAATAAACAACTTGTCTCATGTCGCCCTGACGGGAATCTGCATCCTTGGGGATCTGGCCCAATACACTAACCAACTATGAGGACACGTCAAACTTTTCCAGTATATTCACCTTTCTACCGTGTTGGCCACAAGAAATCGAATCAGTGTCATCTGTTTACAAAAGTATTGTTTTAAAATTGAGTCCCCTATACACAATCGCAGGTCAAATATCCAGAATCACGTCACATGACGCAGCAAGCATTAATATTCAACCCGCAACGGGTCCCATCTGTAATTTCCCAGGTTGCGAACAAGGGACCTATTTCGGATCGTACGCGCCGATTCAATTCGTTATAACCGATAAAACTTGCGTAGCACGATGATGTTATGTGTGTAGAGCATAATATCACGGCCTTAAGGGACTGCTGGATTAAGGTCGACCTTTTCGGGACAGGTAGAGGAAATATTTTAGGCTTCACCGAAAGTTTTCTTATTGGATTAGTTTCATATGTATGACACTATATCATGAGCTTTTCCAAGTGCTTTTAAACATATTGTAAGCGTTGGACTTTAATAAATAATATTAAAAATTTCCAAACAATCACACCAATTATCTAACCCACGTTAAGTATCATGAAGAACTTGTATTATAGATACTAGATAACGAATAAACATACTTTATATACTTATTTTTTAAAATACATACCTAATATACATATTAAATACCCAGACCAAGACAAATACCTTGTTCATGCACACAAATATTTGTCTTGTCCGGGGATCGAGCCGGGCCCCAAGGTTCAATATTGGGCCCTCTGCTGTTCTTAATATATATTAACGATCTCCCTAACTACGCGAGTAATTTATGTGAGACAGTACTATTTGCAGATGATACATCTTTAATTTTTAAAATTGACAGAGGAAACAATTGTTCTGACGAAGTAAATAGTGCTCTCTCTTAAGTCGCACACTGGTTCAACAGTAATAATTTGTCTCTTAACCCTACCAAAACGAAATTTGTTAAATTCACATTACCTAATGTAGGGCAGGTCGACATGCACATCAATTTGAATGGGGATGTAGTAGAGTTAGTTGAGAGTACTAAATTTCTTGGTATTACATTAGATTCAAAACTACAATGGGATCCACATATTGAAACCTTGTCGAGTAGACTTAGTTCTGCGGCTTTCGCAATAAGGAAAATAAGGCTCCTAACTGATATTGAAACGGCAAGACTAGTTTACTTTAGTTATTTTCATAGTGTAATGTCCTATGGCCTGTTGTTGTGGGGCTCAGCAGCCAATATAGAAAATGTTTTTATACTTCAAAAAAGAGCTGTGCGCGCCATTTACAACCTTCGACAGAGAGATTCTCTTAAAGAATTGTTTAAAGAGATTAATATACTAACTTTGGCGGGACAATACATTTATGATAATATAGTATATGTAAGGAAACATCACGATTTATTTATTAAGCATAGCGATGTTCATAATTTTAATACTAGAAACAAGAATAAGCTTGCCGTTCCAAGATTTCGACTTGAAAAATGCAGTCGCTCGTTTTTGGGGAAAGGCATAGCCTTTTTTAATAAAGTTCCACAACAAGTGATTGAGCTGCCTTTGCATAAATTTAAAATACATGTTAAAAAAACGCTCTTAAGCAAAGGTTATTACAAGGTAGAAGATTATTTGAAAGACCAAAATGCATGGAAGTGATACTAACATAAAACATGACTATTGTAATTGTATAAAAGGAAAATATTCTAATAACTGAGTATAAGAAAATTTTCCTCTTATATTAAATATGTTTCAAGATTGTAGATTTGTGTTTGGCAACGACATGTTCCTTTGTAAATGTTGTTGCTTCTGTTAAAGCTACTGTGCTCTGATAAGTTTCTTGCGGCCGTTCTTCTTATCAGTTAAAAGATGTCCTGAATGGCTGGTAGGAAAAAAAAATTGGACGATTCGAAAGCACTTATCTATAAGTCTATTTGAATAAAAATCTTTGACTTTGAACCCGGGACCTCTGGTGCAGAAGGTGGGTTAGTACCCCTGCGCCAAACAGGTCGTCTAACTTTAATTTGTTAGTAAAAGGTTATTTCTTTATTTTGCACCTAATAGAGAAAAATATTTATTTTGATGCCGCTTCAAAAAATATAAAAGCTGATATATAATAGTAGTAAATTTTATTGGTACTATTTATTTAAGCCCAATATTTAAACCATCAAATATCCAATAAATACAACGTTATTAAAATTTCATGTTTACTTAAAATTGGAAACAACCCTGAAATAGCGAAATAATAAATAGCTGTTTCATACAAAATTCATACAAATCGTAGAATCAAAAACAGTTTTTTAAACCAATAAAAGCGGAAGGCTGGGAGGCAGCGTTTTGTTGCGTTTGTAGCTTTTTAATTTGAGCATTTCACACCAATTTACTTTGTCGCGTGCCCATTTTTTTGAAAGGAGATATTCCGTCTGTTGTTTGTGTTAGTTGATTGGAACGTTTCGGCGGGTTTATTTGGATATGGGCGAGTATTTTTAGGAAAAACGAAATACAGGTTTTACGGGAAATTTATTGTTGTTTTTCATGGGGTATATAGTTTTTTTACAGATCGACAAAACATTTTTTTGAGCGACAAAAATATTGGGTGTGCGACTTAGTCGCCAATCAAACCTAACCTAACATATTTTTTCCGCAACCCAACCTTTTTTTTTTTTTTTTCTTACCAGTAAGAAATGCCCGCGTATACCTCCCTGTCCGGGAAGACAGGTAGGTTATGTAGATTTTTAGTCGACCGATTTATTATATTCCTTTTTTATTGATCATGGTATATTTTGTACGTGTCAGCATTATGAGGGGGAAGCTCTGTGGTCTTCTAGAGATATAGACTGCGCCTAGCTCTGATACCAGTCTCTCTACAATATTATTGTATGATTAGATAAATTTCACTCTACTTTCTTTAACAATAACACTTTTGCTGGCTTGAACGAGACACCATATATGTTTATTGTTATAATGTGTATAGCCGTTTCCGTTTACTGCCAGTGAACGTGTTAAGTAAGAGACAGTGTAGAGTAGTTTTAATCTATACTAATATTATAAACAGGAAAGATTTGATTGTTTGTTTGTTTGTTTGTTTGCAACGAATAAACTTAAAAGCTTATAAACGGATTTGGATGAAATTTGGTACACAGATAGAAGATAGCCTAATTGTGAACATAGGATACATTTATCCCTATTTTCCCACGGGAACGGGAACCACGCGGGTGAAACCGCAGGCAGAAGCTAGTTTGGTTGATGGTAGGACTTGTTGTGAGTCCGTCTGGCTAGCTACCACCATCTTATCTAGGTCTGAC
This sequence comes from Chrysoteuchia culmella, assembly GCA_910589605.1. NCBI lineage: Eukaryota > Metazoa > Arthropoda > Insecta > Lepidoptera > Crambidae > Chrysoteuchia > Chrysoteuchia culmella. Next base: position 20,936,567 of record OU342653.1, read on the forward strand.
GCCATAACAACAATGTTTTCAGCATTGTTCTGTTCCGGCAGTTAGAGATAAGATATCCAGTTCCTCAGTGGTTGAGGATTCCGGGAGAGGCTCGCTTCCATCTTCAGCCTTATATAAATTTAACATCAGGTATGATGAAGGCTAAGAGTTTTTCCGTCGTGAACAAAAAAAAAAAAAAACTAGTGGCAGCTCGCGGTTTCACCCGCGGATGGGGGACCCGGGTGATAACGGGATAAAATGTAACCTATGTTACTCTATGTTATTTCAAAAAACTCTATGATAAAAATCAAGTTGATTGGTAGCTTAGTTAGGGCGTGAAGGAAGGACAAGCAAACACACTTTCACATTTATATTATTATTAGTTAGGACTAGCTTCCGCCTGCGATTTCATCCGCGCGGACAGACTGTAAATCCTTAGGGAGTACTACATATTTGACAACCATAAAAACTTTAAGGATGGCTTTCCAAATTCGTTTTACGACACGGAGACTACACATACTACATAAAATTAATTTATTAGAAACTTACAAGATTTTCTCTTGATATCCTGATACATCAACCGATCAAACCTAAGCGAGTGGTTCACTACATAAAATCACGACAAAGCTTACAAAGAAAAATAAATGTTGGTAGGTAGGATATGAATCTTCATTTAGGGAGTCTGCCCGATTGTCTTGTACGTGACGGGAACGTTAAACGCGACTACTCGTAATTACGTCATTTATTAGAAATTAGAACTAAAGTAACCACTAGCAAAACCTTTGGCAAAGACGTACACTCACCAAAGGTGACCCCTCATTTCGTCTCGTCATCACCCATTTTTAATGTCCTCACTGCTGGGGCACTGGCCTTTCTTATGGGTGAATAAGGAGATTAGGCCATGACCCAACGGGCCCCTAATGCGGATTGGTGGGCCTTAACGACTGTAAATGCAACCGGGACCAACGGAGCACGCACGGAGGAGCTCGAGATAGTAAATTTTTGGTCATCCCGTGACCTACCATTGCGAAAGTTGCTTATTCTCAACAATCACAGGACGAGCGGGTGAGCCAATTCGCCACGAGCTCACATTTAAAGGGGTTATATATTTTGACACATTATAAATGAATTTGGCTTTGTTGCTACTGCGCTAATGCTCCTTATTTTAGTATCAGGAGGTCTACTCTCTAAGCACGGAACCCGTAGTTTTTGCTTTTTTTTTTGTTTTGAGTAAGGGGAATGCGTTTACGTATACCAAGCGGTTATGCTGGGCTCGCCTAGAATACCGAACGCGCGAATCCGGCACCCTATTCCCCGCCGCCTAGTAGGCTCGGCGGGGGTTCGAGAGAGAAGGGTGTGCCCACCACCTCCCGGTCCACCACTCAACCTCAAAAGGCTGAATGGCGGGCTGGGAGGTAGGCGGGCACTAGCGTGGAGGGCCATTTGTGGTATTCTCCCCTGTGACCGGCGGTTCGCCCGATTCCCGGGCCTCTTCGCGGCTGAGAGATGGCCGAGCAAGTTTGGTCATCCCTCAAGGCTGGTGAGGGAACCGTGCGATCCGAGCGACAGCTTAGCCGTCACCCGGATCGCACGGCCCCGCTAAAGGGAAATGAGGTGCGCATAACGCCGCCTCCTTCTCCCAACCCACCTCCGTCGGAGCCGATCCGCTTGAGCATCGGCCTTACATATTCTCTCTGATGCCTCCTTTTGTGAGATGACATCCTCACAAGAGGAGATTGCCGCCTCCCAGGATCCCTCGGTGGCCAGCATAGCGCGCGCCACGCCGGGCAGCGAGAGATCACCCTCTATCGCAGCCACCAGAGTACTGCGCTGCAGATGACAGCGCGGAGCACACACTTGCGGTGTGCCCTGCCTGGGCACTGCCACCGCACTCGTGGTACTGCGGGGTCGCTTCCCTTCTAATCCGAAACAGATACTTACCGAAGCACCCATGCCCGATAAGCATCTGCGTCAGCCTGAAGGTCAGCGACCCAAACCCACGCCTACACCATTCCCTGATAATGGGACGAATCGCCTGCACCGTCCTCCTCCCTGCCGTATTCGTCCCGAGCTCCCTCTCCCACTCCCTCATAAGGGATTCATCCGCGCTCCTTCTTATCCCTGCTAGCTCCTGTGGGGCCAGTCTATCTCCCCTTTGCACTGCGGTGCGACGCTCCATAAAGGCCTCCCTGAGCACCTGGAAGTCCAAGTCCCAGGAAGGCATTCCAGCCGATACCGAACGATACCACATAAAGGGCCATGCTGCGCAGGACTCCCGCATATAGTGCGGCAACTTGCCCCCGGTCTGCCGAGATTCGGGAGAAGACGCCCTAATGGCCCTAATGGCCCCGCCGCCAGTCTGGGCGCCAGCTGTTAAAAATGCGCTTCGAAGTTCCAGCGCCCATCTATAACCAGCCCAAGGTACCTGATGCTGGGCTTCTTGGGACCCTTGCCCCGTCCACCGTGATTGCTGCCCCCGCCGGAGGGCCCTTTCGAGGACCATGAAGGAGAATGGCCTCGAACCGTAGTTTCGGCCTAAGTTACGGACGTTTCCTACTCCGTATCACCTAAGGACAGCTTCTTAGTTCGGAGACCCGAACTAAGAATGAATGAGATTACATTTTGATATTGTCCCTACTCCCAATGTGTTTGTCCGTTTGTCCTAAACTAGTACATCCGAAATCAATAGAGAGTAGGCTCCATCCGTAGTTTTGGGAAACTTGAGGACAGGGACCCGTATCTTATTTGACGGGCTTAGAGAGTAGGCCTCCTGATTCGGACTCGTTGGTGAATCATAATTTTCTAATGTAGATTACAACTATTAAGATAGGAAATTAAGTTTAACTTTGAATTACAGCAGTGTGATAATTTTGGTTCCATCTCATTGCCACCTACTTTTAAGTAGAAAGTACTTTTAAGTGTAAATGTAAAAAGTAATAATTACTAACTATTATGCTAATTTACTGAATAGTCATAGTCATAGTCATAGTCATAACATTTATTGCAACATGTTGGTTATTACAGATGGTAAATACATAAAAAATGACCCATAAACATGACCCTGCAAGGGTATGGCAATTTAAATATTTTAAAAGTATGTATTCTTAAACATAAACATTTTAAGTACAATCAAAAAATTCCTTCAAGGTATAATAACATTTTTGTATTAAATAAATAATATAATTAAATAAATAAATAAATAAAAATAATTAAATGATTTAGGATTAGAATCGCATTAGGTTTCGCTTATGAGATCATTATGCCACTACTGTTTAGGAATTACAAGATAATTGAAGTTAATATGGTATGTATAGGACATGTCACCACCTTTTTTATGAACAACCTGGGTTCTGATTGCTATATTTTTAGTTATGTGTCCGAAAAAGAAGTATTTTTCTGTAATGCCGAGCGGAGCTGTGCCAGTTACTTTTTATCTTTCTATAAAAAAAAAAACCTTTACCCCCTCTGTGGTCTAGTGGTACAACCGCCGGTAAAAGACCCAGGGGTCCCGGGTTCGATTCCCAGCGGGGGTACATATTGTATTCGGTTTGGTTGGTGGTAGGACTTGTTGTAAGTCCGCCTGGCTAGCTACCACCATCTTATCTAAGTCTGACGCCATAACAACAATGTTTTCAGCATTGTTGTGTTCCGGCAGTTAGAGATAGATAGCCAGTTCCTCATCAGTGGCTGAGGATTCCGGGAGAGGCGTGCTTCCATCTTCAGCCTTATCAATACTTAACATCAGGTATAATGAAGACTAAGAGTCTCCCCGAGTTCATAAAAAAAAACCTTGACATTGTATCTAAATAAAATATTAACGATTTAAATTTGTTGTTATAAAACCGTACTATAACCTCTACTTTGTAAGGACATAAGAGGTTATAGAACCATTTTTTTCTAACAGTGCAAAACCTCCAAACTAAACTGTCAAAGGTACGCCGACAAAGTAAACGTATGTCAGCCATTGAACATATCGAGTACTCGATACTATCGGCTATCGATCATCGAGTTTGATCGATTGAGAGATATCACCCTTCCGTTGACATCGCGAAAGAAGCGGCATCTTATTTTATAGCACGTTCGAGAACTACCAACTATTCTTTTGTTATAATACTTTTGTCATCACCGACATTACGCTTATTCGAAATTTTGGCTTTCGAGTCGTCCGCAGTAAAGATATTTGGATGCTAATTCTTCATTGTCATAGTTATCCACCATATTTATTGCAACAGAATAGTTATTTCGATTTGACCTCTTACGCCCGAAATTAATTACTTATCTGTAGATATGGATAGGGCTATCTGAGATAGTTGCCTAGGATAGTGGCTTCATTTCCTAGCAACCGTCGTTATTTTGGTCATATTAACAAAAATATCAAAGGCAACTATCTCAGATAGCCCTATACATATCTATAGATGGGTTATTAATTTCGGGCTTTAAGGATTCGTTGATGTATACATACATTGATGGTACTATGTACTTGAAATAATGAAATAATTGGTAATCACTAAATTAAAGTAAAAGTGAAAAAAGTTTATAGTGCTATTTTTAAGTGATAAATATTGAACAAGAAAATATACTAGAATTAGATTATCTCTCTCATTATTAATAAGGTCTCTGTAGCATAATTGGTTAGTGCATTGGGCCGGATTCCCAATAGACAGGACAGGACATGAAACAAGTTGCTTTTCTCTAGTATATTTTCTTGTTTAATATTTAACAACTACTTAGATTAAGATCTATCATCAAATCAAAACCAAATTCCTCTACTTGTTCAATGGTTCTTCTTGACAATCAAAATCTATAACCATATATACCTAATTATATAAAAAACATAGAAAACAATGAACAATTCATAAAACAATTAAAAATATTCCTGATTAAGCAATGCTTCTATGACTTAAAAGATTTTTTTGATTATAAAGACTGTACTAAGTAGATAGATTGTAATTATTGAAATTTATTTATTATATTATTATCATTTATTAATTTAAAATATTAAAATTGTTTCAATGTTTTTTTTTATTCCTGGAATAGACAAATATTATAATTCTATGTTTTATTATTGTAATTTCAAAACTATAAATGTAATTTAATTTAAATATCATTAAGTTTTGTAATAGTTTAAAGCCCTCTAGTCTTGGTATTGCTATGCCCTTGCAGGGCGTCACATGTTTACTAAAATATTACTGTATCATCTCGTTATGTAATGTGACTTGCAATAAATATATTATATTCAGAATTATGGTTTGTGCAAAACCATTACAATCTTGATTGTCTTACATTTACCATAGCAAACCAATAAATAATATGAGACATGGAATCTCACCCACAAATCCATGAATGGTTCAAAAATAAGTGAAGTAACAATAGCATTTACGAAGCAGGTACACCGATACACGAGACTAGAAAAAAAATACTTCCAAATGGCAAAATAAACGACGCCAAAGTGTCTGTAGTTCATTTCATTTCACTATTCATTCATTCATTTTTTTTGTAATATTCATCACAGTAAAGTGTAGTGCCAGTAACATAAAATCAAATCAAATCAATCAAATTTATTAATTTGCAAAATATGGGTAGGTACATAATTAAGGACTTACAAGTCATAAGAACGCAAAATACATTTGTCATAGTCACCAATAAGTTAGATAGTACTAGCGGCCCGGTTTCACTCTTCCCGTGGGAATATCGGGATAAAAGTAGCCTATGTATTAGCCCACTACTTGAAGTCTCTATCAACCAAATTTCATCCAAATCCGTTAAGTAGTTTTTGCGTGAAAGAGCAACAAATAAGCAAACAATCAAACAGACATATTTTTACATTATAATATTAGTAGGATTATGCCTATGTGTGCTTTTAAACTGATTTAACAAAAATTTTTTTATTAAACGACTATATTCTGCCACCATCCGATGTTATTATCTTTCATGTATAGAGTTAGCTTTATAACTACATATTTTATTCGTATTAACGTTTAAAAAAGATAATTAGCTTAATATAATTATCATTTGAAAAAGATTAATCAGCCAAAAAGGGGCTGTAACCATTTGTTTAACTCTTATGATAAATTTTAAATAGAAAAATATTGGAAAAAAATAAACTCGGCCACAAGTGATTTTTTCTAATTCAAATTGGCATAACGTTATAACGCATAAGAATAGCAGTAATATTTTATTTGAAAGCTTTATTTATACTAAGTATTTGTTGTGAAAGCACAAAGTATTACGCCCACAGTTCTCAGTTATTAATATCTTATCAAATTATTGACTGTTTCCCATTGAACGTTGTTTACGAATTAATATTACCTGTTCTGATCAAAATAAACCAATTGGATTGTTTTGAATAACCAAGTGAACGATGAATGAATGAGCTTAAACGCTCTTTAATTTTTTATACGTTTCATTTAAAGAAGCTTCGCATTAAAAAACTCCTAATCATTACTAATATTATAAATGCGAAGGTGTGTTTGTTTGTTCTTCCTTCACACCTAAGCTAAGCAACCAATTGACTTGGTTTTTGGCATAGAGTTAGTTGAAAGCACGGAGAGTAACACAGGATACTTTATATCCCGATATTCCCACGGGAACGAGGACCTCGCGGGTGAAACCGCGGGTGGAAGCTTTTATTATATCTATACTAATATTATAAAGAGGAAAGATTTGTATTTTTGTATGAAACGAATAAACTCAAAAACTACTGGACCGATTTTGACGAAATTTGGTATAGAGAATCCTTAGACCCCAAGTAGTAACATAGGCTATAAATGATCCCGAAATTCCCACGGGAACGGGAACCACGCGGGTGACATCGCGCACGGCCGCTAGTAAGTCATAAGTTTAGATTTTTTTTTTTGTAAAATAGTAGCGGACCTTTTGTATTTGAGAGAATTGCAAATCACAAATAGCTCACGATACTTTTTAGCCTTAAAATTTTTGTGTTTCGTGTTTTATCGATTACTTGTTTTTGATAAATCAGTATGTATTTTTAACCGGCTTCAAAAAAAGGAGGAGGTTCTCAGGTCAACGGTTTTTTTTATGTATGTTTTACCATAACTTCGCCAGTTGTTAACAGATTTTTATGATTCTTTTTTTATCTGAAAGATAATGGTTTATGTGTGAACCCATATCATTTTTAAGAAGATCTGGCTAGTAGTTTATTCATTATCCTGAAAAATATCAATCACGTTTTGGCAAGTAGTGGTTTACCTAGATGACATCATTGTTGTGTAATGGCAATTTTTTAGTGTAAGTAACGGCACATGATGTAACTAAAAAATCTGAAATAAAAACATTTTATAAAAAAAAAATCAAACCGACTTCAAAAAGTAAAAATAAAACTTTTGGAGTCAGTGCTAGCTAGCTAAGGCCAAAAAATATATAGTTAATAGAAGTGCAATGTAGAATGCCTTGGCTGGCACCGACTCCAAAAGTTTTTATTTTTACTTTTTGAAGTGGGTTTGAATTTTTTTTATAAAATGTTTTTTTTTATTATGAAAGGAGTTTAAATTAATAAAAATAAGATTTTTAACCGTCTCTGTGGTCTAGTGGTAGCAACCACCGGTATCAGACCCAGGGGTCCCGGGTTCGGTTCCCAGCAGCGGGGGTACATATTGTATTCGGTTTGGTTGGTGGTAGGACTTGTTGTAAGTCCGCCAGGCTACCTACCACTATATTATCTAAGTCTGTCGCCATAAAAACAATGTTTTAAGCATTGTAGTGTTCCGGCAGTTAGAGATAAGTGAGTCAGTTCTTCAGTGATTGAGGATTCCGGGTGAGGCTCGCTTCCATCTTTAGCCTTATCAATACTTAACATCAGATATGATGAAGGTTAAATAGTCTTCCCGTTGTTCATTAAAAAAAGATTTGCTAGTAAAATTAACATACTGCACTGCTTCTACCTCAACTGTGTCCAAAGAAAGTGCATTCATTGTCATTTGAAGAACCCGTGTTTGTAGCAAATCGGCTAGAGTAATTTATTACACGTCTATTCATAAAAATAAGTCGCTATCTTTGTGTCAGTTGTGGCGGGCAATTTGGCGTCTTATGACTGATGCGAACCGTGTACAAAGTACCTATTTTACTAGTTCAGAGTAGGTAAGTTTTACTAGTTATCTTGCTTTTGGAAAATTCATGCTAGTTTTTGAATTCTTGCTATTCAATCAAACGCATCTTACTAATTATGATAAATTATTAATACCAAAAACATTGGGAAAAAAAAATCTCAGATGGGACCAATCTTTTTCTATTTATAATTTTTCATAAGTATAAAAATTGCATTGAAAAATAAAAAAAAAACAAAAATCATAAAGTAATCTAATATTATTAATGTGAAAGTATGTCAGATAGTTTGTTTGTTTGTTACACTTTCACTAAACGGATTTTAATGAAATTTGGCACAGAGATAGTAGATTGCCTGGACTATAACATAGGATACTTTTACCCTGATATTCCCAAGGGAACGGGAACCACGCGAGTGAAACCGCGGGCGGCCGCTAGTATTCTAATTTTAGAGACTTGTGTTGTGTTAGTCATATGGAACTTATAAAGTACCTACTCATAGCTGAGCTATTGAGTATTGAGCAATATTAAAATAATATTGTAGCTATTAGATGAGGCGGAAACCAGAAGAAAGTACATATGAATGGTAGGTCGCTTAGAGGCGGACGCTCGAAAACAATGAGAGATAAGCGCGAGAGGCGCGCCTAGCTTCCCTTAGAATCTTACTTTTCGAGGGACAATACTTACTTACTTCGCTGGCTCAGCGACCCGAAGTGGATCTTGGCCTCCTAGATACAAGTGCGCCATTCGTTCTTGTTTTGTACCAAGACTGACTAGTCGGGTACTTCCAGTTCCTTTAGGTCTTTGAAACTTCGTCTTTTCAGGGTATCTTGGGCGACCAACCGGACGTCGTCGCTGGGAGTCCAAGATACGCTCTTTTGTCAGCTCGATTATCTCCCATTCTCTCTACGTGCCCTAGCTAGCGAAGTCGAGCAGATTTTATTTCCCCGATGATATTCGGCTCAGACACTAGTCGTGTTATTTCTCGGTCCACAGCCCGTCCTCTCCTGATTTTTCGTTCGGCAACTAAGAGTTTCCTTTCCTCCTTCAGGGTTATCGTTCGAGTTTCACACCTATACATTAAAATCGGCCTTATTATCGTTTAAGACGCAATTTTTTGTAGCTTTGCTTATCAACTTGGACAACAGGACTTTGTGCAAGGCTGCGGTACATCTTAGCGCGTGAGACTATACGGTTAACGATTTATTCCTCCCTTTGGTTAGTGTCAGTAACCGTGCACCCGAGATACTTAAATTTGCTGACCTCTGAAAGTTGTTCCTTTTACCATAAGATATTTTCTCTTGGCCCTGTGATCCTTGTATCTGTTCATATGCAGGTACTCCGTCTTATCACGACTGATTCTGAGACCAAGCTGTTTCCCTTCTTCTTCTAATACCGCTGCCATATCTATCACTGCTCTCTCGGTCATTACCTCGAACTCCTCGGTCAGTTCTCCTTCGACTCTAACTCGCATTTTGCTGGTGCTCCGCACTGATAAAGGCCGAGTGTTTGCTCTGCGTAGTGTTCTAAGCGAGCAAGAAGAACGTACGAGAGCACCTTGTCAGTCGGGAGCAGCACAATCCCTCTGTACTTACCACACTTCTTGCAAGAAGGTGCAACCTGCACCCTTTTTATGTATAGTAGGTACAGATAATGCCCACAATCCAATGCGTGGGTTGTTGTTCTTCTGAGAGGGACTACGCTTCTATGTATTACTCTCTTTGTCTCTTTGACGCGGACGCGCTTTGAGACAGACAATGGCCTTAGGTGACGCAAAGTGAATCCGAAAGCCTATGTCTCTCTCTTCGAATGCGGAGAACCGTAAGGACTAGGCGGATAATTACAGGTAGTACGATCTAGTGAGTCCCGATCTCGGTAGGGAGACCTTGCTCTTTAAGTTTATGGACCCCAAGCTGGTTGGTGCATCCGTGCTGTGTTTTTTCGTTTAGGAAAAATCCCATGTGATGGCAGAAGTAGTTTCTGTATCCCGAGGTGGGCTTGCTTCGGACCAATGCTACAACGATGACCATGGCCGAGACACTATGAGAAGAAGGATACGGCGAGGGGTTTTTAGTGAGTAGGCCCATCGGCGACATAGGTATGCGTAACGCATTTTCCACTCGATAAAGTTTAGAACTAAACCAAAACCCTTAAGATAAGTATATAAAAATATGTTGTATTTATGAGGCTACTTTTTTAAGTTAATAATACATGTGATAAATTGTCAAGGTTTAAGGCGCTACTCGGAAAAAGTATGGACTTTTTGATATAAAACTATAGCACGGTTACAGTTGTTACAAATCTGGTAATTAACTATTTCTTCATACCTTTATCTAGATTCGTATAGTTTCAAAAACACGATTTTATGATTTTGCCTCGACACTTTTTCTAAAAAAATACGAAATTTCAAGATTATTCCTAAATGGGGTTACTTACACTATTGGAAATTAGTTTAATAAGTTTACACCAATAATATTTAGGAACGTATAGAAGCATTTTTTTAAAATCGCTGTAGGTTTTTAATACGAAGTGATTTTACGTTTTTTTGCCTAATCTGCAAAATTGGTCTCGCTCCCGTGCGCGTCGTTTTCTCATTGCTATCTCGCTGCAGCATATTTTTTTCGAGTATCGCCTTAAATTTGTCAATCTCTTTAAGTGTATTATAAAATAACTAGAAAATAAACATATGCAGAAACTATCGTAGTTTATGGAACGATTGAGTTTAGCACCTATCCTACATTTTTATTTTTTCCTTTTTGTCCAGTGCTGGCCACACTGTGCGCCTGTGCCTAGCATTTGATTTGAATTTTTCAATTCGGATGTTTTCCTTTAGCAAATACCGCAAAATATTTGAGGCCACAATCGACGGGAACTCTTGACTAGTTCGTAAAACATTTAAATCCACTCCCGGTTGAAAAATCGAGTTGTACAATTCAATTGATTCAATACGAGTCGGGCTGCACGAGCGACCGGCAATTGTTTGCCATTATTCATAATTTGATATATCGTTATTCTCCGAGAGAACGGTCAAAGAGTAGGTATGATTTTTTAAAGCAGAAGGTAAGTTCTTATTCATTCGGGTAAAGGTTGATTTTTAATCCTCACATAAAAATTTACAGTCTGTTTAATTTAGAACCATTTTTTTTTACTTCGAATGGGTTTGCTTTTGATCCCAATTAAGCCCCAGCTAGCCTAGCATGACCAACAAAACGCGATATGATACAGCGCTTTAACACGTTGAACCGTCAAAAGACAATGGGTTTTGACGTTTGAGTGTGGATAAAACGCTATATCATATCGCGTTTCGGCGGTCATGCTAGGGGGGCTGGGCTTCCTGTATTCCTGTCTTAGATCCTGATCTAATACAGGCATACAGGATCCACGATGGAGCGAGCTAATACAGTTTATTACCTACTCGAAAATACAGACGCAGGGACGGAGTTCCACTCCTTTGCTGTGCGCAATATAAGATGTTAAGTACGCTTGGTGTGACATTGAGGAATAGCAACCGAGAAAGGTAGCCCGCAGTGCGTCTGGACGTCCGATGGAAGAAATGGCGGTATGAGCTCACACAGATCCTGAGCACACTCTCCGAAGTATATAGTCTGTAAATGAGTGATGATGCGTTATAATTTCTGAACATCAGGTATGTCAAAGGTTAACGTCTCACATTTGTTCTCCGAAATAAGTTCCCTTCATAGGTATAATACCTAACACCGTGTATTACTTACTCTATGCGCTTACGCCCCGCCCACGTCATCGCACACGCTTGTTCCTGACAGCGCCCTCTATTATCAAACGACGTTCAACATCAGCGATTGTGTTCCAATTTCAAATGCAATTGACTTCGTGAAAAAGTTACTTTGAATGCGTGTGAAACAAGAAGGAAATGTTAAAAAAATTGAAGAAAGTTCTAGCATCATTTTGACAACAAGTTTTTATGGTGACAATAATTGTCCTGACATATTACACACACAGTAAATAGTCCGTGTGGTGACGGCCTAAGAATACACGTGTCACCACTCCCTGGTGCCCTGCCTGGGATGGCGTAAGAGTCGACTAAGAGCATTGAACACCCGTGCGAGAGAAGAAAAACTTGAAACAAACCCTCTACCAACTCATCTGGCCAGCGTGGTAGCAGAAGGCCAATAGCCTCCTATGAACGTCACAATAGGCGTGAGCTAGGAGAGGCTTTGTCCAGTAGTGGACGTCACAAGGCTGATGATGTTGATGAAATAGAAAGTATCATTACCGTCTATCATTGCTTGAATATCATGAATTTGATAAATATTAAACAAGAAAATATACTATAAAAGCAACTAGTCTCATGTCGCCCTGACGGGATTCGAACCCGCATCCTTGGGAGTCCGGCCCAATGCACTAACCAATTATGCTACAGAGACCACGTCGAATTTTTCTAGTATATTCACCGTTCTACGGTGTTGGCCACCGTCGGTCGCTTCATCAATGAGAGAAATATCCTCGCATTCGAAAGAAACATCTTTACAGATGTTTGACTATCGATTAAGATGAAACAGCCATCTAATTATAACTTTTTATTTTTTGCATTTTACAATGCTATTTTTATGTGATAAGTATTAAACAAGAAAATATACTAGAAAAAAGCAACTAGTCTCATGTCGCCCTGACGGGATGAATGATATCATGAATTTATCATTACAACAACTTCTAGCTATAAGACAATTTTGGATACATATTTTTATTTATCAAACTCGAACCGGACACCGGTGTTCAGAGAACAATGGAATGTCTATTGTGTCTCATAATCCGAGGCCTGAAAGGATAAACTCTTAAATAACCGTCATTAACAAAGACAGTTACTTTGTTAAAAGTACATAATACTGTGTCGTCTTCTATTTAATTTTTACTCTAATTAAAACTACTTACCACGAAAAAAAAAACATAAGGAAACCTCTTAACGAAAAATCCACGTTCCGGTTGATTTAATTCAAGATACCCCGATTTTACCATATTTTAGATCAAGCCCGGACCGTAGCCATCAATATTAATCGAAGTCAGTACAGAATCAATATTCATAGCGTCAATTAATTATTCATCTTGTTACAGACAGATCTTGGATAAAACTAGTATAAAATAATGACCACATAACCTCACTGGTGGGGTGCGAATGCGGAAGGCAATCGTAATCATTTAAAAGATGTCCTGAATAGCTGGTAGGGAAAAAAATTGTTGGACTATTCGAAAGTACTTATCTATAAGTCTATTTGAATAAAAATCTTTGACTTTGATTTTGTATCATATTAAAATGTCATTCTATACAAATTGCAGCCGATTGAATACGATTTAGATAACTGATAAAAATTAAATGTTATTTAAGTTGAAAACTTTAAACAAATATTTGTGGATAACGGTGTTGACTGTACAAATACTTAAAAGAATCGCTTAACACTGTGTATGTAGTTTCTTTGTTCAGTTCACAGAACAGGTTCTGTTGTTAGTTCTCCTGTTTTTTTATTATGAACAACGGAGAGACTCTTAACCTTCATCATACCTGATGTTAAGTATTGATAAGGCTGAAGATGGAAGCGAGCCTCTCCCGGAATCCTCAATCACTGAGGAACTGGCTATCTTATCTCTAACTGCTGGAACACAACAATGCTGAAACCAGTGTTGTTATGGCGTCAGACTTAGAGAAGATGGTGGTAGCTAGCCAGGCGGACTTACAACAAGTCCTACCACCAACCAAACCGAATACAATATGTGCCCCCGCTGGGAATCGAACCCGGAACTCCTGCGTCTGATACCGGTGGTTGTTACCACTAGACCACAGAGGCGGTTAATATGAACTGTCAAATGGATACGATTACCTTACGCAATTGTCTATCCCTCGTACGAGTTGACATTAACTGTCATTAACTATCTATGTTGTCAAAAACTATCTGTGTTTATTAGGGCATTGGATGATCGTCGTGCGCAGAATGGGAAAAGTTGCCTTTTTTTTTTTTTTTTTTTTATTATGAATGACGGGGACACTCTTAGCCTTCATCATACCTGATGTTAAGTATTGATAAGGCTGAAAGATGGAAGCGAGTCTCTTTCGGAATCCTCAGCCACTGAGGTACTGGCTATCTTATCTCGAACTGCCGGAACACAACAATGCTGAAAACATTGTTGTTATGGCGTCAGGCTTAGATAAGATGGTGGTAGCTAGCCAGGCGGACTAACAACAAGTCACTCACACTCGGGTGTTTTCCGTTCCCTTAAGGGTATCGGGATAAAATGTATCCTGTAAACTATTCATCTAAATCCGTCAAGACGTTTATGCATGATTATGTAACAAACAACTTTCACATTTATAATATATAAAAATAAAATATAACCTCAAAAATCAGCAATAAGTATATAAACTCTATCCAGTTTCAAATAAAATAAGGATCTAAACGAACAAACAACCGGTTTGCCAAACAGTGCCAGAGGGCAACTTGCTATTAAACGTTGCTCAAAAAAGCGAATAAAAAATGGCATAAGTTGGCAAAGTGCAAACATCCGCCAATGTCAAAAGATAACCCCATTTATGATCCTATCAATTCATACTCTGTTTATATTTCTCAGGGAGGACTTAACAGACCCGATGAAACAGATTATGGGGCCAAGAAATAAGCGATTTCATACGATGAAGCGACTGCTTTTTGTTGTATTCATGTTTTTTCTTTCTTTGTGAGATGTACGCTTACACAATAAAAATAATCTGCTAATATTGATTAACTGTTTGTAAACAACTCGTTTGTATTAATGAACAGTAACAAAACAAATAATAACGACAACAACGAGAACAAGCAACATTAACAGACACTGTGAAACATTCAGAATGAACCTATTTATTTTATAATGATGAACACCTGTTATTGCGCACTCCTGTCAAAAATAGCTGATCGTTGGCGTCACGATCTAGTGAAATACAACGGCAGTATTTTCATCTTATGCGCTAGAATATTATTATTTTTTATTTTTTATTACACACATGTTCTACTATTCCACTTTTTTACTATTGTAGGTAATATGAAACACGATCGATATTGTGTTAGCGACAGTTTCGTATGAAGAACGATAGCTGTCGCTAAGTTTTGAAAATTCTTGGTGCAAGTAAGGTGAATGAAGTGTGCACATTTATCTGGCACGGACTATAGGTTTAATTACAAAACTTAACAACTACCAAACTTTTTGATTAATAAACCTGATATCTCCATAAACTTATCAAATTATATCATAAAAAGCAGAAAAAAACAGCAGTAGGTACTGTTGTCCAATTAAATATAATAATTGTAATAGCTACCTATTGGTTCAATCAGCCATTGGCTTAATGTCAGCGGATTTCGTGGCCCATACTTTATATGATGGCCATATTTTAAACTAAACATTTCAATTGTGACCCCACATCGGTTTTATGCTGTAATACACTTTGAATTATTACAAGTATTTCATGTAACGTTAATACGTTGAATTATTACAACGTAAACATTTATTTAAGCTTATATTCCTACCATTATAATGCGTTTCAAAATGATAAACCCGCTTTTATCAAAGGGTCTTCTTTGAATAAAGATTTGTACCCTTTTTATTGTTAAAATTAAAATTATGGCAGTTTTTGTAAAATTAAATAATGTTTAAAACCGTTTTCTTAGTATCATCTTTGATGGCCCTATTAACCTCTCAGACACGGAGTCATCAGACACCATAGATATTTCATTGTTCTCTGGACACCGGTGTACTGCTAGCAAATCACGAATTTATAAAAAAAAATGGGAACGTTTTTTTTTTTTTTAATTGTAGTCTGTTCGCCTTTCTGAATGTATTTTGGAAAAAAAATCTTGTAACAACAGCTTATATTAGTAACTATAGCTATAATTATTTGTTATTAGCAAATGAATTTATTATGTGGTATGAGACAAACTTTGCCTTTCCCCATATAAGTTATAAAAAAGTATTATGTAAATGTAGGTATGCCTATTCTGTTGAAATAAACTAATCTTATTTATTTATTTAAATCTTTATTGTACAAAAGTTACGTACCAGAGGCGGACTTAATACTAAAAGAATTCTCTACCAGTCAACCCACAGACCTAAATCGAGATAGATGGTAAAAGGAAACAGAGAGCATCGAAAGCGGTACACAATGCGGTTTGTTAACATTGATATATAAACACACTATAATACATACATTTTACTGGTATTGTGATTTTTTTTTGAGTAAACACAAGATGTAGCTTTCGTTACTTTACATCTTGTGTTACGTTACATAAATATAAGAAAAAATTTACCCACACATTCGATAAGTACAAACAATTTTCTCCGTGTGGTGACGGCCTCAGAATACCAAGTGTCACCACTCCCTTACATGCCTGGGATGTCGTAAGAGTCGACTAAGAGGCTCGACGCATTGAACACCTGTGCGAGAGAAGGAAAACTTGAAACAAACCCTTTACCAACCCGTCTGGCCAGCGTGGTAGCAGTAGGCCAATAGCCTCCTATGAACGCCGCAATGGGCGTGAGCTAGGCTAGGAGAGGCCTATGTCCAGCAGTGGACGTCCACAGGCTGATGATGATCAAACAACGTTCATTCTAATAAAAATATCTGAAATTAGAAAGTCGACATTTTAATTCTAAAAATAGTGATAGCTACCTAAAATAAGCCCCTAAAACATTATTAAAAAAAAACAGCGTAACCCTTTGACTACCGACAACACGTAGGTAAAGATTGTGTTGTCATTTTTTGCGGACTGTACGTGATAAGAATCCTATGTTTTTTTGCACACCTTCCATTTAAAAAGGACACGGGTATAACTCACTTTCGGCTTAGTTTGTGTATTCTTATCTCAGTTATTTTTCATTGTATTTATCTTTTGAGGTTTTGCCGCCTCCTACTGTGTGTTTATTTATTATTTTTTGTGCTTGTGTCTATTTTAATATTTAACATTTAAATTAATTGGCGTAAAATAACAGCCAATTCGCGCAATAGTTATTGCCAAATACATTTTTTTTTAAAGCTGGCCGCGACTTTTTAGATCTTTTAAGGAACACTATCCAACCCTAAGCTTAGCAAATCTTGTACTATGGTACGTAATAAACAATAATTCATATGTTTTTTAAAGCAAACAATGAGAGAGAGATACCCACACACCAAACAGTTTCAGTAATTTTCTATTTCCATTTTCTAAATGGGCATGTTAATATATGAGAAACTAGCGGAGCCCGCGGTTTTACCCGCGTGGTTCCCGTTCCCTCGGGAATATAGGGACAAAAAGTGCCTATGTTTTATTGCAGGCTATCTTCTATCCGTGTACCAAATTTCACCCAAATCTGTTCAGTAGTTTTTGCGCGAAAGAGTAACAAACATCCATCCAAACATTCTCACAAACTTTGACATTTATAATATTAGTAGGAAGTATAATTCACGAGTCAGACGAGGACCGTCGCATCGCAAATCACATAGAAAACACAGCACTAACTTACATTTGCCTTAAAGTATAATAAGAGTCAAAGTGCATACACTAATTTTAATTAATTAATACAGTAACATAAGATTTTAAACTTAATTATATATTAAAACATCGGGACTAAAACGCGAAATTTGTTGTGTAGTACAACTATGTACTTACAGCTTGACGTTTCGGCTATGTTGCAATAGCCGTGGTCACAAGCAGAAGCAAGTCATCCCGTGACCACGGCAGCTGTAAAGGTGCCGAAACGTCGGGAAAATCAAAAAACCTAAAAATAAGAACAATTACAACTAAGTTCGTTAAAAATATATAGCGCGTTTGATATCCGTAAAAGTTGTTTTATTTCAAAGAAGCAAGTCTGCTTGTGACCACGGCAACTTAGCCGAAACGTCAAGCTGCAAGTACATAGTTGTACTACATAACAAATGTCGCGTTTTAGTCCCATTGTTTTAATTTAGAATACAGTAACTTGCTTCACATTTATTACTACCAACTCAAAATGAATTTTGAAGAGAATAAAAACGGCATGCTATTAAATCGTTAACAAGGAAATGTTCATATAAATGCAAATTTCACTAGCACCCAGAAAAGTAAGCAAAAAAGAAAAGTAAGTACTCGTTTTAAGCTGAACATTTAGCAATTAGCTAAAAATAAATGACTCTGTTGTACTTTTGAGGAACTTGATCAGGCTTCTTCCTTTTCTTATCGTATGATCAGTGGCCTCTGACTTGGCCTTGGGACCGACGGCTTAACGTTCCCTCCAAAGCACGGAAGCGCTCAGTTATAATGCCACTTTACGGTCACCCATCCGATACCTGACCGGGCCGAACGTTGCTTGACTAACGTGATCAAATACGATCAGTCTGTCAAGCGCGGCCACGAGTGCTTTTTCAATGACCAACGGTTTCACGTGCCTTCCTCTATTACTTTAGTCTATCTTCAGCTCGAAGGAGCTCGAAATAATTAAGAATTTGGTCACCCATCCCGTGGTAGACCATTGCGCAAGTTGCTTTACCGCCTCTATGCATGTCGAGGTCTAAGAGGCCTTAGTATAATGGACTTCGGATGATGGTAGAACTTGTCGTATTTGCCTGGCTAGCTGCCACTGTCTTATCTAAGTCTGACGCAATAACAACAATGTATTCAGTATTGTTGTGTTCCGGTAGTTAGAGATAAGAAAGCCAGTTCCTCAGTGGTTGAAGATTCCGGGAGAAGTGCGCTTCCATTTTCAGCCTTATCAATACTTGCCATCAGGTATAAAGAAAGGTAAGCGTCTTCCATCTCATTGTTCGTAAAAAAATATAAAACAGGTACCTATAACAACAGCTGTTAAAACTAAAATTTATGCGTCCTTACCCAGCCTATTATAAAATTCTTATAACAAATAGTTTAATCTTATTGTTCTTGTTTTTATGATTCAATGAACTAAAATAATATAATAAAACCAAAAGATAGTATTATAATTAATTCAAAGCTATTTAAAATAAGATTGAAATGTATCAAAAAGTCAATAGAGCGTTTCGGAACGCATTATGACATATTTAGGTATTAAATTAAAAAAGTACTTTACCGCGCTAGCCCACAAAAAGCGATTTTCTACGCAGAAACATCCTGAATGACAAAACCGCCTCTTCCGAGCGTGTTTGAAAAACACATTGTTTGATGATGCTATTTAGCAACAAATCTAAAACATAAGTTTTTCCTAGTAACTTTGTACAGTATGATTGCACGAACAACTATCGAAATAGTATCGAGCACGTAATGTCAAAAATATTATAGGAAAATGTAGTTCCGTTTACGTCCGTGTAGGAACGCTGCTCAATATCTCATACATTTTTGACTTTACTTCCTCTATACGTACTCGGAAGGTATTCGTGCTAGGCCTTCTGTATGCAAAGGCGGTAACGCCAGTAACATAATTAAAAGCAGCCAACAAACTGTCACTGAAACATTCATGTGCAATCAAACTTTGTCTGCTCTAGGCCTGGGGGAACACCTTTGTTCCTGAACTTTTGCTAATCACTTATTCAATCTGTTTTTTTAAGTCATAATAAGTTCCGCGAGTCGTGTTTGGAGTGCAAACATTTTGGAACTTCAACTTAGGAACCTGATGGCACACTGGTTGTGATGCCTACAGAGTGAGGAGTCGTGGGTTTGGATTTCTTTTTAAAGTAACTGGGCAGGCATTTGACCACCATCGTGCTCAGTAAACAGGATGTGGTCTAAGGTGTAACATGCTTGCCCAGGAAATACCTATTCACTCTCGCCTTGAAGAGACCAAGGTTGTAGGAAGCGGGGAACACATGAGCAGGCAGCGCATTCCATTCTTTAGCGGTTCGCATTAGAAATGTGTCAGCAACGCGCTTGGTACGGATCGCTGGAATGTCAACGACGTACGGGTGATAAGCTAACCTGCGTCTGGT
The DNA here is from genome assembly GCA_910589605.1 of Chrysoteuchia culmella. Classification (NCBI taxonomy): domain Eukaryota; kingdom Metazoa; phylum Arthropoda; class Insecta; order Lepidoptera; family Crambidae; genus Chrysoteuchia; species Chrysoteuchia culmella. Next base: position 20,956,509 of record OU342653.1, read on the forward strand.
ACCCCGATGGTGGAATGGGGCTGCAGGAACAAGGTCGTGCAGTTGTTGTCACAGTCTCCAAAGTGTATCCTATAAAAGAGCGGATTTAAAACTGGATTTAAACAAACACACCGACATATCGACAAACATTCATGAACAGATGCTTGTTTGTTGTGTCTGTATGGTATCACTGTTTTGGTTCTGATATCCGTAATAATTATCCGTTGACCACTTAGCGAGTGACTCAGTGAGATGAATTTTATTTCACTATGAAACTTTGTCAAGATAATTTAGTGGTGATTCCATGGTCACATTAATTTGACAGACATAAGTATTACTTTTTTCATGACGCCATTTTTGGGGTTCAATCAATAATTAATTACAAATCACGTTTCAACGTACGTGACTCTGCTTGTTATTCATTTATCTACAAAACGTCGTAATTATTAAAACTTTCTTATATATGAAAGTACATTCGTTAAATAATAAAAAGTAATAAATGTTCCCTGTACATCCAGAAATAACAAAGACAATCTCCTCACTATTTTCCCCTAACAAACGACCTCGGTTCTGATGCCATAAGTCTGCAAAACCGGACTGACCCATGTGCGGAGATCTCAAGAGGTTCGGCCCAGTTCTGCCCAACAAATGGGGGACATTTGTCTTTGGGAACGCTACCATGATTGTTTATTTCGCCATTTGTTTATGGCAATATGTTGTGTAGTAAAGTAAGATTGCTAAAGGGTGAATATCGTACAATGACCCCGGCAATATTGGTCTAGCTCTCGTATAGACCGATTGGAATGATACAGCGAACGTTTTGTCGTGATTTCGTGCGTCGAATTTACATAATTACACTTCAATCCATGTAATGTATTTGTTTTGAGTGTTATTTTAATTTCTATTTTTATAGTAGCAGTAACACAAGTATTTAAGCTTTCTTTTCTGTTTGCCCTTTTTCGATGACTACGCTCGTAGCTGTGTGGAATAAATTGATGATATCCGTGCAAGTATTTTATGAAAAGATTGTGAAAATATTAACCTACGAGTATATTATCCCAAGGGTTCGTTAGCTACACAAAGTCAGTAGCTACCTAAAAATATTTTTGTTTTTATGTACTGTTATTATTCATACCAGATGCATTCGATCGGCTAATTGAAAGTGTGAATTACGTTTATAGATTAAATTCAAGTAATTTCAGTGATAAAAACTTAAACTTAAACTAAACCTAAACGTTTTCACTTGTGATTAGTCAAAAATTCTGTCTCCGAAGTTACGCAAAATGAAAGTATTACTTTGGTCACCTATGTCAATAGAAATTTGATATTGTAAGAACCATATTAGATAAATAATGTATCTAAATTTTCGATAAGTATTTATGATTTTACTTCTATATAAAAGCCCTGTAGAAACATTGGGTCGCTAACGACCCACTGGGATAATACCTGACCTTTCTGTTTCATATAATGTTGATGCCAGGATTGTCTGAATTTTATTTTTTTGTAAGTTTCCGAGAATATAGCGGTAGAAGACTATGTTGGCCAAGTAGACATGTACTTTAACCCTCCTAGAGATAGTCAGCAGTCCGACTTTGACTAGGGAAACGAAGTCTGTTTAGATAAAAATAGTGCGCTTATGTGATAAAAAGATGTCAACCTGATGTGAAGATGTTGAAAATTTTATGGAGCCTAAATAAGTGCAATCCGGACAAGTAGAATAACAAAGTAGAGATCTCTCTTAAAATCTATAGGTTTTTTTTATAAAACCACTTCAGAAATAGGAAAACTAACACTTAGAACAGTCGTATCAGTTACTCCTGAAACTGAATGTAATATGCATATTTTGCAGTATTTTTTTGGATATAGCAGTCGCATATTGGAGTCGCAGATTTGGGGAACAAAACAGTGATAGATGCCGTGTAAAACCTCGACTTTGTGCTGCCTTTGGGCGATATGTACATACAATTTCCTAGGTATCATGATCTCAATCGATTATAGCACTGCCTAGACGTGTACATCTTAGCTATCTCTGCTCCTGAAGCACGGGTCTCCTAGAGGTGCTCCAGGACAATCGATAACGAGCAAGCCATCAATACCCTTGGCTGTTTGAACACACAATGTCCAAAATATCCTTAGATTTTTTTTGTAAGCATAAAACAAACATGTGCACAAAATGCGAATACCCTTTTCTAATATGAGTTCCGAACAGTACCACAGATTAATAAAAACTTGCAGTATCTTTCGGAATTGTTTTTTTATTACTACATATGGTCTTCTAAGTTGACCAAACGGTTTCTTATTGTACAACTTAGGACACTTATTATCCCAATGGGTCGTTAGCGACCCCCTAAAAACACCCTTTTCCAAATTTATTGTTTACATACATTTTTTCCTTTAATGTATGCCTATTTTGAGTAATATTTGTGAAAACCACAAACAGTATAAAAGATATGATGCATCATATCTTTTATACTGCAACTTAACCTATATATGCCCATAACTATTTATGGTGCGAAAGTTGAATGTAAGAAAGTCAACGGCAGCAAAGTTTTGCTTTGCCCTAGTAAAAATTGTGATTTGTCAAAATGTAAGGCCACGCGTAGTGTGCGAATACGAGTCAAAACATATCTTTAATTTAGTTAAATGTTTGCTATCATCAAATCCTTTCAAATATGAAACTAATTTTATACACTTAAAATCTATTTGAAGCGATTTTCATATTATAATAAGCAGATGTTCGTTATTTTTATCCTATTCAATTCTCAATCCATAATATTAGCGAAATAATGATTGACATCCATTCACAATCCATCAATCGAAACATCTTATTATCGGATAATTGTCACCGATGGTAATGGCACGGGCCGGTTTTAGGGTGATTTACCCTATTTTTATGGAAACTAAATCTGTGAATAATACGAGTATTGTTGCACTTTTTTGGGCGGTTTTTGTTACGGATTACGTAATTATTGGATTATTGGAGATGGAAACTTAACCCTATATTCTGGAAATTGCTCTGTTGTTAATGTCCTGTTGATTTTAATAAAAAGAAAATAACAGTAGATAATACAATAAGGGGATAAAGCAGTGTCTTATGTCACGGGCAGCATATTGAATCCTGAGCGAAATGAAGGATTCTGTAGTTAATTCCCGAACTTAGTGAGGTAATTAGGACGTTAATTCCTGGGCGAAGTAAGGGAATTATGGTAAGAATCCTGAATGAAGCGAGGGATTCAAGTCTGCCCAAGGCTAAGACACTTTTATCACCGAGGAGTATACTCTACTTTATACACCTACTGTGACGTTAAATGAAATAGAAATTATAAATTATAAAACCAATACATATGTGACAACAATTCGCCGAAATAAAAAATCGAAAGGATCGAAAATCACCGATTTTTTCTTTAGATATTAAGTTCCGTAGGCAATGCAATGATAATTTTCATTATATCTGTGTGTGAATGTGACCAAGAGTCTGGACTACACACATTCACAATTTGATGATTTGCCATGTTTTACTGCACGAAAATGAAAATTAAAGAGATAGTTATTACATTATATGAGAATGTGTGCACATATCAGATAATTCCAATTTCAAATGTTTTCTTGGTGCTAGGGACCACGATACATACAGCCATGTTTATATTTTTTATATGAGTAAAATCTCTATAAAGTGTAAATTTTATAGTCAAAAACTCCTTGGACCAGGAAGTTATGCCTTGACAGACTTGTTTTTTTTTTCAAAACCATTTTTGATAAAGTTTTTGTTAACATTTTGGCGTTCCAAATTGAAATGTTATCATAATAACACAAGGGAAGATCCATACAACATTAGCTCCCTCCGGGCATTAAATAGCTTACTTTCAAGTTGAGAATATTTGATATTTAATACGTGCTACAGATGCAGGTGGTGTATAATAGTACATTATTGCAAAGGCCGTGAAATAGGCAATTGCAGGTCGAGTATGAGTTTGAAGGCCGAGCCGAAGGCGAGGACTTCACTAATACGAGACAGGCAATTGCCATTTCCGCCGAGGCATATATAGTGCTTTTCTGAAAAGAATGCAGGGAAATAAAACATACTTTTTATATTATACATTTAATAATTACTAAAAGAAAATCAAATTCATTGCAGGGGCGTCTTTTTGAATTTGGAACATTACAGCGCTCCAGCAATGTTGTATGAAACGGCGTGCTGGAGTTGTTAAATACTCTTTGTAATGTTCCAAATTAAAAAACGCTCCAGCAATGGATTTGATTTTCTTTGTCCGTAAATTCGATACTTCGCGTGTTCTTTTTTCGAAAATAATGACAACATTTCCATGCATGTTTGAGAAAAAACAATTAATTACTTACTAGACACATCATTAGAAAAGAAAAAGTGGTCAAATTATGGTATTAGACACCACGTCACATATCTGAATCGTAGAACCTAACGAAATCCCGGCATTTAAAAAATATTTTTTTACTTTGTAAATATTGTATTTTATCTTTATTTCATATTTAGACATGTAATTTGTGTCTCTAAATAAATCTTAATTTAGTTATGTTTTCTAGGCCTTGACCTCAAGAGGCTATAATTATAAAATCCTTCATTTTCTGCTTTATTTACCCTTTGTCCCAGAGGACAGGGCAGATATTTCTGTCTCTGCGTATTTATAGAATATAATATTATAATAAAATGGCTAATGTTTATGTCAGTGGACAGCTAGACTTATCGTCTAGCTAACTTTGACAAACCAAATTATAAACCGATGTTTATTTTACTACTTATTTATTTTTGAAGGAAATAACTTAGGCCGAGGTCCAGATCCTAATGTTGATTCAAACCAAAAACTTGAAGCGTTTATTTTATACTTATGATAAATTTTAAATAGAAAAAAAATATTCAAATATTGGAAAAATTAACTCGGCCACACGTGAATTCTCAGATGGGAATTGAACCTACCTTTGGAAATCCGGTCCAATGCTCTAACCGCTGAGCTACCGAGACTTGCGAACCAACGTTTCGCTCTTTGTCCTCTCATTGCACTCTGCGTTCTGCTTCTAATCTTACCTTAGAAATTCCTCGTCACACTTCCGACTCTCTGTCCTACTCGCTTTCTGTGCATGCTGTTCGGCTATGGAGCGCACTACCGGAGGGTATCAGAAGGACTCAAACTCTTAGATCATTTGGCGACCAAGTTAGAAGTCATTTCCTTTCACTTGCTCATAATTTATAGTTATACTAGCTGTGCCCCGGGGCTTCGCTCCCGTGGAATTTCGGGTTAAAAAATAGATAGTAGCCGATTCTCAGACCTACTCAATACGCTCACAAAATTTCATGAGAATCGGTCAAGCCGTTTCGGAGGAGTATGGGAACGAAAACTGTGACACGAGAATTTTATATATTAGAAATTACCTTATCTCCTCTATCAGTATTTATGTACTCGTATTAATATTATACTTATTCTTCCTCATTAATTTTCTTCCTTTTTGCACCAGTTCCCCAGTTCCCTATTATATATACTCTCTTACATCCAAGGTTGCCTGGAAGAGATTCCTACGTAGCAATAAGGCCGCCTATTAATCTTATGAATATGAAATCTAGACGTTCCTACCATTTTGCGTCCCTGCTATTTGGCATTGTAAAAACTCATAGCCCTCATTACTTGTTTAATAAACTTTCATTTTCCCATCGTAATGTTAGAACCCAACGCTTAGTATGCCCAGCTCACAACACAGCAGCATTTCGTGGCAGCTTCCGTTATTCTGCTACGAAATGTTGGAACAACATACCACCTCCTTTTAAAAAGTGCTGTAGTGTTGCGGCTTTTAAACGTAATTTTAAAATGTATCTACTTGATTTACAAAAAAGTTCAATTGGTGTGTAAGTTACTCTCGCTGTGTTATGGTGTATAATATGTTTCGATTTATTTGTATTATATTGTTGTTAATTTATACTTGTGAAATATTTTATTTAAGTAGCTAATTTATCTATTATTATTTATGTTTGTAATAATATGATGTAGCCGGTAGTGCTCTCTCATCGACATAGGTAGGTAGCCACGGAAGACCAGCGTTGGACTGTCTGCGACATCCAACACATGCTGAGTGGACTACCTTTTAAGTGTCACTATTATTTTATGTGTCAATTATGTCATTATTGTATACATGTGATTTCTTGTGACACTTAATAAATTTTTCTTCCTTTCTTTCTATTGTATGTCTACTTTTTGTTTGTGTTTTCTCTGTGTATTTGTTTTATCGTGTGCAATAAAGTTTATTTTATTATTATTATTATTTATTATTGAAAGCCATTACTCGTAGTCGAGACTTTGAGTTGTTTATGAAAAAAAAAATAGCACATACCTCTTCGGCTCCGGATTATGAGACACAATAGATATTCCATTATTCTTTGGATACCGGTGTCCAAAGCAAATGATAAATTTTAAGGACTTTTATTCACGCGGCGAAATGACGGGCGGCCGTGAGCGAAATATGTAACCTGGAATGGCATTTATATAACCAAAATTCTTCCACATAAGACAAATGAGACCTTGTTTTTGTCCTGAAGGTGGAATGATGAGGGTACCTATTCGAAGTAACGTAAGAATTATGACAATGAGCAAGGCTCCATAAAGATTTATATGAGAAGAGCAAGGTGATGTATTCGACCAAGCATGGACTATGTTCCACGAGACCTAGTGTACGAAGGAGAAGTGTAGTTATTTCTATATTATGTTTTATTTAATTATTATGCCAACTGCTTAATACTGTATTAAACTAAGTTACTGTTTTTTTTTTTTTGTTTTTTGAATGAAGGGAGACTCTTAGCCTTTAACATACATGATGTTAAGTATTGATTTGAGGAAATGACTAAGATGGTGGTAGCTAGCCAGGCAGACTTACAACAAATCCTAGCACCAACCAAAGCGAATACAATATGTACCCCCGCTGGGAATCGAACCCGGGACCCCTGGGTCTGATACCGGTGGTTGTACCACTAGACCACAGAGGCCGTTAAATAATTTATTTATTTATTTGGTTAATTTTGTATTTATATTGCAAATAGATTTTCTGGTTTTACCGCGACTTCTTTCTTGTTAATTTGATTATTAGCCTAATTGGTATTCTGTTCATTTTTGTCTAAAGCATCTCATAGTGAGGCGCGCCATTTCTATAGCATTCAAAAAAGTTTAGATTCTTTATTACTTGTCGTATGCGTGGTGATGTTTAGGCATTTTTTTTATACTTGCATCAAAATTGTGAAGAAAAAGTTCTGAAGAGAGTAGTAAACTGCCCAGAACTAGGTGCTTACGTTAGTAAAATTACTAAAAAGCTCGTGTTAGAATAAATAGAAGAACAAGATAGAAAAGAGCCATCGCTATTATCAGAAGAAATATCCATATACTAATTATTACTTACTACGTACTTATAAAGAGTATATATAAATATAAACTACGTACAAATAAATAGTAGCCACAGGTTGACTGAAAGAAACAAAAAAGAAAAAAAGCACATTAACAAAAAACAAAGTCAACATTTAACTAATACAAACAAGACAAGACAGACCAACAAAAGAAAATACGCAGTGACAGACTGAGTACTAATTGTCTGTCATGTTATATTTTAATATTTATTTATTTATTCATAGGACTTACAGTTTTACCCAAGACATATTGGAGAAAAGTAATAATATACAATATATAAGCTGTGTAGTGTCGGCTTAGAATAGCACTACCCCCTCTCATCCCGTGGGTGTCGTAAAAGGCGACTAAGGGACTCAGCCTTCAGGAGATGGGCAGCAGGTCTCCTACATACTTGGCCATACTGCGATCGCCAACCCGCCTGCCAAGCGTGGCGATTATGGCAAACCACCACTTTATGGGAGGTCTATACCCAGCAGTGGGTGTTATATGGCTGAGACGACGACGACGACGATACAATAATATTGCAATACTAAAACACACAACATTCAATTATTAAATAATAATGTTAACATCCAATAACTAAAAATAAATATTCAATAAAAACAGTTGTAGGTATAACAAATAATAAAAAATCCAAATTTAAACAATCATACCAATTTATCTTGCCCATGTACTATAATAATAACAATTGTATAATGTAACAATTGTGTAAAGTGTATAATGTAAGTAAATCATATTAAAATAAATCAATTCAAATCAAATTACATTATAGGACAAAAACAGTTTGAAAACAAGGCTTGTCTGCAAAGATATCAGCATGTGGTACTTGTAGGCTAATTCTGTGCATAGTGTGCGCGTGTCTGGCGTTGGTTGAAAAGTATTGGACGACGACACGCGGGTATCGCGCCCTCTCCAATATCCACTAGGGGTTTTGTCACTAACAGACCTAACCAGCCCAGGGAAATTGGATGATCAACCTTGTTATGTACTAGATTGTAATAGTGAACAAGTGTTAGATAATTTCCGTCGCACTTCTAATGTGAACAAATCAACCATACCAGTAGTAATAAAAAGAGATGGATACAACAGAGGGTATATCCGTACTTTTGTTTGTACAAATAACCGAGAGAACTTTTTTGGATCTTTTCAATATTTTTTAATTTTTTTTTTATTTATTTAATACATACACATGCTAGCTTACAGAAATGCAATATGTCACATGACAGACATTCAGGACCTAATCTGTGTACAAAACGTCAGACGACGGACGCAAATTAGTTTGAGTTGACTATCACTGTAGGTATCGTGTCTGTGAAGTCAAGTGAAAAGAAAATAAAAAAATTACCAACAGGCAAACATTACAAACAAAACGAACATCTAACGTTAAGTAACTACAATAAAAAAAATACAATTACAACTACACACCACAACAAAGTCAAGCAAGCAGTCTACACAATACGACAAATTAGCACAAATGAAAGCAATGTAAACACAGGGTTTACATTGCTTTTTCAAACAAAGAGTTAAAGAAGAAGGATCAGAAGGATCTGATTAGGAAGTTACATTTAACAAAGATTCAAGATACAAAAGATCTTACTCCGATGTATTAATTTATTTTCTCTTTGCAGAGACAGCCCGCTTACTTCGAAAAGCTGGGACTCCTTCAGTTTGGCCGTTGTCCTAGTCGCCGAAGTTGTGATGGCCGCCTCTGCCTCAACCAACTTGTTGATGTCAGCCAAAAAAATTATTCGGTGCCGGTTACCATCACCACCAACAGCCAGAATGCGAGCAGCGCTGGTCCAGCATTTAATGATGCCGAGTCTTTCACGCGAAGACCTTGTGGCGAAGTTTCATCAAAAACTCGTTTTCGTGGATGTGATGGGTGCAAGCCATAATTCCTTATAGTTTTTTTTAAGTTAAGATGATTCCTGTGACACTTAAAAGTTTTCCGAATTGCGTAAACTATGTCAAAAAATGTTTTAAAAAAATTATATAATACTTTAGCAATTTAGTAAAAAAATTAGAAAGACTACACCTCTTGAAATATAGAGTAAAATCGGTGTCTATTAATTACATTTTTATTGAATACGATAGAAAAAAATAATTATTTTTTGTACCTAGTGCAATGTGCGGTTCGGAACAGGGTAGAGATGCGACACAACAGAGTTCACAACAGAAACTGCCGCTGTTCATTAGTTCATAACAGAGAATAAGAAGATACTTTAAATTATAACTTTTTAATCTTGCATTTTTACAATGCTATTTTTATGTATACTTTAAATTTCAAACAAAACAAAACTTACAGAATTTTTTGATGCTATAAATTCTGCTGACATTATCATTGGCAGCTTGATGTTTTATTTTACCACAGAGATTATCACACCTATATTGTGTTTACGTAGGATGATATAAGTTACACTATATAACCGCATTCCACGTGGCCGGAAAAGTAGTAAAATATATTGCAATTTCTCCAAAAGTAGGTACATTGACTCTTAGAAAAATCGATTGATAAGTCGATAGTATTTAATTAAAGGATATTTCTAAAACTGACAAACTTGAAACGTCACAAGAATCAATCTAGTTGAAAAAGACTATAGGTACTCATAGCAAAATAATGAATTGAAAGTAAATTTAAGCAAAACGACATTCATCCAATTTTTAATAAAAACAATGTGCTTGCCTTTATTTCAAACATCCAATATTATGTACATAATAATATAGTCATTATTATGTACATTAAGGTGTTTAATATGTATATTAAGTATGTATTTACAAAAAAAAAAAAAGTATATAAGTATGTTTATCCGTTATCTAGTATCCATAACACAAGTTCTTCATGAAACTTAACGTGGGGCTAGATAATTGGTGTAATTGTATGCGAATATATTTTTTTTTTTTTATTATCAAAGAAGAGTTGCATTTCTTGTATAAATATATACCTACATTACAAGTATATTTTTACCAATTTCTTTCTCTGTGTCTGTAATTTTAGTACATTAAAAAACATAATTTAACTTTGACATTTAAAAATGAAATAATTCTTCACAAACACAATTTTTTGGTTTAGTAGTCGGTGATAAATGTTTTTGGAAAGAGCATATAAATAAACTGGGTAACAAAATACATTCGTTCGCATATGCCTTATGGAGATTGATTAGGATTAGTAGCAGACTTCGGTATAATTATCCAGACACATCACGGATACGTAGCTAGTTTGCTAAGATAGCATATTCTCCTTTGGGGCAACTCATGTCACTCGAACCAAGCATTCATAGCACAAAAACAATGCATTCGAGCCATTTGCAACATGATACCCTAACATCTTGTAAGCCATTCTTCAAACAGCTTAAGTTATTGACAGTACCATGCATGTACTTGCCAAAGCGTATTTGAAAAAGGAACACGGAACACTGTAATTTCAATACAGATACCCTAATAAATTACTTCATTCTATAACAACTAGAACTCTTTACAGCAAAAACGCGTATTGTATGTCTCTATGCATATACAATAGATTACCTGATGATCTCAAGATTTTACTTGTAAATGGTTTTAAAAACAAATTATAGACTTGGTTGGTTGTGAACAGTTTTTATTCAATCGATGAATTCAATGACTTTTTTTAACAGACGACGGTAATTGTTATTTTCTTTTTATAATTTATAATAATTGCATACAATCACACCAATTATCTAGCCCACGTTAGTTTCATGAAGAACTTGTGTTATGGATACTAGTTAACGGATAAACATACTTATTATGTCATTTTTTTGTTAATACATATATAATATACATATTAAACACCCAGACCGAGACAAATAGACATGTTCATGCACACAAATATTTGTCTTTCCCGGGGAACGAACCCGGGACCTCTGGCACAGAAGGCGAGATTAGTACCCCTGCACCAAACAGGTCGTCACATAATTGATTTTTATTTATGATTTATGACAAAAACTGAATTGTAATATTATCAAATGATGCTATAAGTAAAGTAAATAATAACTACGTAATAAATTATATTTGCATACCAGTATCTGGAGAAAAGTATGCGTCTTCACACACATTGTAACATCTTTTTATATTTACCACTTTTTAAGCAAATAAAAACATATTCTATTCTATTCATTAATTCATAAGTCATGCATCCCAACTGAACCCAACAGTAGGGTCATTAAAAATGTCTGATGATGACTGGAACTTAAGTCTTCTGTCAGCATTTCAACTTCGTTACTTTATTCGAGTATATTTTCGGATTTTCTCCTTCAGATTAATTATGTATGCAAATGGAGCACCTGTATCGCAAGATAAGCGCCGCTCCATAATAAAATTGGAAGAAACCTATTTTCAAGCTTTTGGGACTTTTTAATGATTGATCGATGAAGATGGCTGAATAATGAATGTATTTGATTATAATGATTGCTTAGATTTTCGCGTTATAATAAAACAGTTTACGTATTTTTTTACTACGCGTTTCATTTTATTGTCATGGTTATGGTTTGTAATATATTTGTTTCGTGACTTCTTAATATTCCATTCCATAAACCCAACTTGGTTAACACATTCACTGCACTCGACATAAATTTCTCGTCAGGTTGGCACACTGTTATTTTTCTATATTATTACCACTCGGATCCAAGTGGGTAGCACCAGCGGTGGCGCATACCAGCACTCGGATCTGAGTGTTCGGCAGTGAACAGCTACAATCACAAGAAAAACGCGTTAAATTAAAATTGTCAATATTAAAATTGTTGGGCGACCTTATTTAGGTATATTGAGGTCATTTGTCAATTAGGCTCTGAACGAAATAAGACAGAAAGGAAAAACAGCCTTTAACGAGTTTCTTGCCGGTTCTTCTCGTTACATTTCTCCCGCTATAAGGATTTGTGCGCAGCGTCTTTGACATTCACAAGTGCTCAGACTAGACTGAATAAATTGTTTTTTGATAGCGGTTGATCTTGATTGATTATTATGATTCATAGATGTAATACACATCTTTAGTTATAATTCTGTTTCTGAATTGAATTACAATGTATGAAAATTTTGCTTTAAGATGAGTTTGAGACGATCGAACTTTTTTTTCTCCTTATTAATTTAAAGGGGCTTTTGTACCTTGTTTGACAACCTGTTTGGCGCAAGGGTACTGAGCCCGCCTTCTGCACCAGAGGTCCCGGGTTCGATCCCCGGACAAGACAAATGTTTGTGTGCATGAACATGTCTATTTGTCTTGGTCTGGGTGTTCTCAGTGTTCTCATTGGACCGGATTTCCAAAGGTCGTGGGTTCGAGTCCCATCTGAGAATTCATTTGTGGCCGAGTTGTTTTTTTTTTATTTTTCTATTTAAAATGTATCATCATTTTAAATCGCATTGAAAAATGCAAGCATTCAAAAATCATGAAAAAGGTAGTTATTAATTTACAATATCAAGGAAATTTAGTAATTATTTAATATTCTGTACTTAAAGTTTATATCAGATACACTGTCAAGGAGCTCTATTTGTGATATGATAAGATGATAGTGACTCTCACAGTGATAAGAGTTTTCAAGGTGTTATTGTAGCGGTAAAGAAATTTTCGCTGTGGTCGTTCCAACTGCACGGTTGAATGACTTCAAAGAACTTTACTTTTGGGCTCTATTAAGACTTTCTACAATTTCTTCGAAATCGTATTTATGATTAGCAAAAAGAATGAGACCTCTACGAAGCTTCGTATCTCCTCTATCTACTATCTGGCTATATACTATCTATTCTCTGGCTCCGCCTGAAAACGTAACAGCAACGCAACAGCAACGTACAGCGTAGAAGCTGAGGTCGGAGATCATTTCGGCTACTATGAAATTATTTGTGACTAATGTTTCTATGTGTAAAACGCTCAACAAAAGTTTTATCTTTCTTCGTTTCTGAGATCTGCATAGCCGAGCGGTTCTCCACGTTTCGACTGCGATGGTTAAGCCCTTACAACTTTCTGTATATCGGTTTTGCGATTTTTTTGGTTTTCCTTATTAGTTTTCCACAAATTCCTTCGAAATGTTGACGTAGTCGTGTTTTTCCTGTGACACTGTGGCCGAGCAGTCAAAACAGACACTATTTTATTAACAGATTTGTAACTTCTCTAACTGTTCTATAGTTTTATACTAAAAAGTATGTATTTTTTCGATATAGCGTCTTTATTTATTTATTTATTTTTGGGAAACAAACAGCATACAATATTACATTAATGCTATACTTAATGAGTAATACAAAAGCCAAGGACAGTTTCCACAATAAATAAAACAGTTTAATTGAGTGAACACAATATAAAGTTAAGTTTCTTATGTAGTAAACTTAAATTCATAAAATTAACTAAAAATAAACTTTGATTTATCCTATGTTTAACTATAAAAATAATCGATAACAAAGGCATTTATAATATAGTACTAATGAGGTGGGTTAAAAAATAACAATAATTATCTAAAGGTAAAGCACTTATTTAAAGGTAAGTCTATTCGAATAAAAACATTGACTTTGACCTTCAGAATCGTATTTTGTTTCGTATTCATAATAACAATTGGAATATTTTCATCTCAAAATCTTAGTAACTCAACCGGTTAGAAGGAATTCTTACAAGATTTTACACTTGGTTCTAATAAGATCTGAAAGGCGGGTTTTGAATAAAATATACTTGGCCTTTGTAAGTGTTCCCGTGGGTGCTGTACCTGAAGTAAATATTTACTGAATAACATAGTGAATTAGTGATGTGACATGGTTTTTACGTACTAGCCTGCCACCGGCGACTTCGCCCGCATGGAATTAGGCGGAAACTTCAATCGGAATAAAAAGTAGGTATCCTATGTATAAGTTTGTAGTTGTCTCTAGAAAGTAACTTTTATAGTATGTAGACACACACTCATACACACACACATACATACATAAACACATACACACATTAGCGCACACAAATAATTGCTTATAACAAAGAGCATAAGTGCCTATAAGAACAGGTTCGACCTAGTTTAGGTACATAAGTGTCATAATTCTGGCTATGTTTTGTTTATTTTATGCTGCGATTTTATGTCTATAAAGATTTTTATTATTATTAATATGTCGCACTGTTTATTCCGATTGAAGTAGGGTCCCTTAGGGTTCTAGTTATCTTCATACCAAATAATACATTAAAATCGGTTCAGCAGCTTAGGTATGCGTGAAAATGTAACAGACAGATTTATGATAGAATAGATATTTGTACCACACGCACCGCTTGGACTCAGTAGTGGACTGTATGCGTGGCGGAGAGGTTTATCGGAGAACTGGATGCTGGGTTGAGAAGTAAAACGCAGAGCTTGTATTCTCATTTTACCTATGAACATACATTTCTTATCACTAGCATTTCCTTGTCAGTCATAACATTACATATTACATATCAAACTTTTCCAAAAAATTATTACTATCTAGTTAAGTTAAATGTACCATCCTTAGTTCTATACTGTTTCTTACCTACCTATACATTGTTATGAAAAATGATTAAACACGCGAAAAATATAGTTTTATTTCTTAATTACTTATCAACTATTAACTTCATTATGTATCATACCTTATCGTGAAGGTCTCGTTAGACACTATGTGCGTAACAACAATTTAACAACATACAAGAAACTATTTCTAGATACCTACGAAATAAATACCTACTGCGTGAAATTTCCATACAAACTAGTACAACACAAACAAACTATCCAAAACATGAAAAACACTAACTGCGGATATTATTGAGTAAACACATTGAAACTTATAACTATGCTATAATACATCAATAGACAAGAAATTAATAGTTTTTACACACATAACTAACACGAAATTTCACAACACAATAGAACTTTATTATCACAATTGTTCACTGTATTTTTGTTCCTTTTATTATACTATTTGCGATACTGTATTTGCCGTCCGTTCCGAACAAAATTATAGATCAAATTTCACTATTTATATTGTATATTCGTTTATTTTGACATCATTGTTTGTCATTTCTATGAAATATCAATAAGCTGTGCATATTTCATTTTATATTACTAGTAACCGCCTCTGTGGTCTTGTGGTACAACCACCGGTATCAGACCCAGGGGTCCCGGGTTCGAATCCCAGCGGGGGTACAAATTGTATTCGGTTTGGTTGGTGGAAGGACTCGTTGTAAGTCCGCCTGGCTAGCTAATACCATCTTATCTAAGTCTGACGCCATAACAACAATGTTTTCAGCATTGTTGTGTTCCGGCAGTTCGAGATAAGATAGCCAGTTCCTCAGTGATTGAGGATTCCGGGAGAGGCTCGCTGTCATCTTCAGCCTTACCAATACTTAGCATCAGGTATGATGAAGGCTAAGAGTCACACCGTCCGTCGTTCTAAAAAAAAACTTCAGCTGAAATCAATTTCACCAAAAAAACCAATGATTACTGTGCCGCCATTGTTGCTGCAAATTAATCCTTGTTTACTATTTTAACATTAATTATAAAAGCCAAATTATTTGGGAAATCTTAACACCACACTAAAGACATAGTTAAAATTTAGACGATTCGTCTGTTTATTAATAAAAGCATATTTGGTATGGCACCGTGACTTTATAATCATTTACCAGAAAACCTTAAAGAAATAACTAATGTCGAAGGCTTCAAAACTAAAAAATATTACTTGTAGGAAAATCTTGTTGTATCTTAATGTAATCTTAATGTAACGTAAATATTATTGAAATGACAATGACATATTTTATATATATATTAGGTTTAAGACATTATTTATCTACCAATTAAAATTTAACAAGTATTATTATTTTATTGTTATTAACATTTTCATTTGACTTTGTACCTAATGTTGCATTTCAAAAAAGCAGAATACGGCTGGACAATTTTATTGATATGAACCTATGTAAACCTGTATTCGCAATAAAGAACATTTGTTTGATATTTTTTAAATGAAACCACCGATCGTTAAATCGTTAGGATTGCAAATAATCGGTGGGTCGTGAGCACCATACAGTTTAGGGTCAAGAGACTTTTCAGTGCCAAGAACCAAGTCAATATGTCTATAATGATTGGTAAGCGTTTTGTGGTAGCTCTTGAGTAGGTAGTATGTTTTAATCTAGAGCAGTCTATATTCTAAGAGGAAAGATTTGATCGTTTGTTTGTTTGTTTGCATTGAATAGGCTTCGAAACTTCTGAATAGATTTGGATGAAATTTGGTACACAGATAATAGATAGCCTGGTTATGAGCATAGGATACTTTTTATCCCGATATTCCTACGGGAACAGGTACGCAACATCTAGTATAGCATAAGTTAAGCAGAATAATTATCTTAGAAATTCGTCCTCAAATTACAAAAAATATTATAAAGTTATAAAATAAGTATTTAAATACGGGTAGTACTATTTCGACCGTCTAAAAATATTTTTGAACGACAAAAATACTAGGTAAGCGACTTAGTGGACAATCTAACTTTTTTTTATACTAAGAGAAATGCTTATACGCATCCCTCGCCCCCAGGCGCAGGGGCGATTCGTATGTTGGACTCACCTGGAGTACGCAGCTGTTAGGCCACGCATTCCATCCCACGCACCTCCCGTGGCCCAATCCAGCGTATTAGCTCGGTGGAGGTTCGGAAGGGGGCCAATCTAACCTAACCTTAACCTATATATTCCGCAACCTAGATTTCTGTCGCTCAATTATATATTTTTTTGTCCATCGGTATATTATATTCCTTAAAATAGGCTGAGTAGAAAAGTACTTTTAATCGTCAACATTTTCCATTCAAGACTTTTATCTGACAAGAAAAATAAATACAAGAAACTTCTAACCTTTATCTGAAATAAGAACATTTATAAAAACATATTATATCCTCACATTACCTTGCTTATAATAATATAAATAGTAAATTATTTAAGGCCGGCCTTACACTTGTGAATTGCTTCCGTAGGTTTTATTTATGTTTTAGTTACTTACGGCTCTTCTCCCATTGGATCATATTCTGATAAACTTCGAAGTATTTTTACATTTGCAAGTTGATCGTAAGTTGATTAAGGCTGATATGTAATATTTATTTAAAGTTAATATCAACCCCACCCATTGCAGTTTTCAAAACATCGTCTTCTTTCTTTACAAACTCTGTTTTAAACACTTCATCATAAATAGCCCGTTAGAGACACCACTGAACAATTGATCATCCGAAACCACTTTCTTGACCTAAATTAACTCCTTCAGTCCTGCAGTCAGAGGAGTGAAGACAAATGCTTCATTTTTTACCGATCCTCCTGAATCGCTGGGATATTTAGTTCTTTCCGATTACTCTTCATTACGGAAACCATTAGCGGGGGCTATAAATGTCTTCGGGATAAAGTGAGAAACGCTGGACTATTCTTATCTTAATCTAAAATCCTTTTTCATTTGTTTGTGATGTTTATTTGTTTGAATTCGACGACCTGTTTGGTGCAGGGGTACTAAGCCCGCCTTCTGCGCTAAAGGTCCCGGGTTCGATCCCCGGACAAGACAAATATTTGTGTGCATGAACATGTCTATTTGTCTTGGTCTGGGTGTTTAATATGTATATTACGTATGTATTTACAAAAAAAAGTATATAAGTATGTTTATCCGTTATCTAGTATCCATAACACAAGTTCTTAATGAAACTTAATGTGGGCTAGATAATTGGTGTGTTTGTATGCAATTATTCATTTTATTTATTAATTTTCAATGCTATCCTGTATTAAGTTCCGTCTGAGAATTACTCGTGAGCGTTTTTTTCTATTATGTGTGCTTTACTTGTTTATTTAATAATTATCAAGGAAAATGTTTAATTTGACAAGTTTTAAAGTTATAAGGCCATTATAATTAAACAAAAAGATGAAACAAAATTTAGTTGTAATTCTAGTGTTCCAATACAGTCACTTTTGGAATGAGGACAATCTTTAAAAATAATTTTATCCTTTCATACTAAATGCTGGCCACTTGCGGTTTGTCAATTTATCATCTACTGAATAAACACTTCATCATCTAAAATAGCTATTTGAAGTCATCACTGAACATCTAAAACCACTTTCCTGTTTTTTTTTATATGAATGGCGGGGCGACTCTTAGTCTTCATCATACCTGATGTGAAGTATTGATAAGACTGAAGATGGAAGTAAGCCTCTCCCGGAATCCTCAATCACTGAGGAACTGGCTATCATATCTTGAACTGCCGGAACACAACAATGCTGAAACATTGTTGCTATGGCGTCAGACATAGATAAGGCGGACTTACAACAAGTCCTACCACCAACCAAAGATATTTGATAGAATTAGGCGTTACTTGGCGGAAATCCATATTCATCAATGCAATACCAGCACCGAAGTTCGGTGCTGATATTGCATGGTCTAACAACTACTGAGGAAGCTCCGTGTGTGGGCGAAACACGTGTAGAATAGTCGGTGAAGGTGCAAGGTGTGTCACTGTTTTGCATTTCCATTTATTTGCAGGCGGGCGGGCGGTGCATTTTGTATGTGTTTTTCTTGCGGTGTTAAGTTACATATTTTTCGATTTCTGCTACCACTTTCCTGACCTAAATTAACTCCCTCAGTACTGCAGACGGATTTCTGAAGAAAATAGTTCATTTTTTACCGATCCTCCGGAATCGCTGGGGTATTTAGTTCTTTCTGATCACTCTTCACTACGGAGACTATTTTTTTTATGGACAACGGGGAGACTCTGAACCTTCATCATACCAGATGTTAAATATTGATAAGGCTGAAGATGGAAGCGAGCCTCTCCCGGAATGCTCATCCGGAGCTGATAAGCGGAGGCTTATGTCTCCGGGATAAAGTGAGAAACTCTCGACTATTCTTATCTACTTGTTAAAAACTTATTTCATGTTGTTTATTTGTTTACGAAAAAACAAAGATAACGACTGTTATTGACGACATTTGGGGTTAAGAAGGGAATAATAATTACACTACAAGAAAAAACATGAATTTCTAATAAGATTTAAGGGGTGGTAGCTGTTCGAATAAGGCAATTTTTAAAAATAATTTAATATCTCATACTAAATGACTACCAAACACATAGACACCCAAAATTAGACTGTTTATTATCACTGAATAATTTATTTCTTAATTGCTCTAATGCTATGCCTTTCTCTTTGTATAATGAGTATAAGAGATCACGAAAACGTTTGCTTACAGCACCAATATTTTATAATGTATTTTTTGGTGCAACTTAAATTTTTGCGCATAGTGATTACGGTTTATGTCCTCTTAATTTCGCGAAGTGTCTTTTTTTTTAATTCATAATGTTATAAGAACGTTTTGTTTGCATTTTGTTTTCAAAACTCTTCAAATTCGTACCATGACCTCCACAAAGTTATTTATTGTAATTCCTGCATATTGAGATATATCTATAGACATATATAGATACAAAAGAAAGTGTCTATCCATACTCGATGATACTTTGTAATTGCGGACTTAACTAAGACAGCTACTGAAATACAAGATAACTATCTCAGATGTATTTGCATATTCATTGTTGCTGCCAACGAACAAATGGGAGTTGTCAAATAATATTGATACACTTCACACTTTGAAGGTACAAAACTTCTGATGGAAAACAAGCTTATTTTAAGAGGGTTGTTGTACGAAAAAGCATTGGTATGATTAAAACAATACTGCGCTCAGCGATCGCGGTAAGCCCCCTGGTATTAAGAAGCCATAATAGGTCTATGCATGCCGGGAGTGCCGGCAGAAGTAAAAACCGCTTAAACGAAACAGTAGGAGCAGGCATACATTTTCGCCGCGCGGTAGAAAGAAAGGGGGATATTACTTCCTCTTCTACGCCGCGCCTGCGCTCTACTCTCCCTCCGTCTTACGAATTTTCGATCAGGGTCACGTGTCCTGACGCGACTTTAACATTTTTTACCCATCCCAAAAGTTTACAACTCTGATGTGCACAACGCCGCTAAAGAAGTTTTCACTTCAATAATAGGTATCCTAACCATTATTAACATGATAAGATCTTGGTCTATAAGGGTGATGTAGGTAGTTACCCTTTACGTGAGCTAGAATACAAATTAGAATTTAAAGGTTCTATGGCTATGGTCGTTAAATGAGGTGTAAGTGAGTTAAGTGCCGTCCTTTATTATGGTTCTAACATTAATGTACAAAATGTGTTACCTAAAATTAGATTTAATGTTAGAGTAAAGTGTTGAGATTATTCTGAAAGTAAAAGTCTTTCGCATGATACAAAAATAAGAATTAAAAGTCATGGTCTTATTAGAAACATCATTATTTGGCTCGTACTGCAAATAGCGCCATCTATTTATTGATATTAGTACTACTACGTATTCTGCGTAAATATGAAATTGCCGCTTTGTATGAAGAATTTCAAAGAAAGTTGGTTTTCCATACTAACAATTTGTCGCAAATGCTGATGCTACAATTTTTTTATGTACCTAGAAATTTGTTTGAAGTCTAAGCAATCTCATGCAATATTTTTTTAAATAAAAAATATTTTTTTTTTAAATATTTGAAATAATACATTATTTTTGCTGACAAACAAAGGAGTACCTTTCGAGGTATTTTTATCGTATACTAGCTTAGCCCGCGGCTTCGCCCGAATCTTCCTCTTGAATCACTTTATCTATTAAAAAAACCGCATCAAAATCCGTTGCGTAGTTTTAAAGATCTAAGCATACATAGGGACAGACAGCGGGGAAGCGACTTTGCTTTATACTGTGTAGTGAAAAAACGAAAATCATAATCTTATGATTACTTATTCTTGACCGATATGGTCATTTATTAATTGAATATAAAATCTAGCAATTGATGTACCTTTTAATCATAGAAGTAGTGAGATTCTCTAGAATTGTAAGAAAAAAATCCGTAATTTCTTATGTAAAGAGTTATTATCTTCCCTTTATTTGATAATAACTAATCAAACCTTGTACGCTGTGGTGCTTACAAATGTAACTCAAAATCATATACATGACTTAAATGGCTTTGTTATTAATTAAGATTATTTAAATGCAAATTTCTTGACCTTTATCAAATTTGTTATATAATAAGATTCCAACAAGATTTCCAATAGGTAAATTATTTCACTCAGACAAGCACACTCAAGAGAGAGGTTTAAATGAGCAACTTACTCATTTACTACTCTGATCATCCATCATCAGCCTGTGGACGTCCACTGCCGACATAAACCTCTCCTAGCTCACGCCTATCGTGGCGTTCATATGAGGCTATTAGCCTACTGCTACCACGCTGGCCAGACGGGTTGGTAAAGGGTTTGTTTCAAGTTTTCCTTCTCTCGCACAGGTGTTCAATGCGGCGACGTTTACGACATCCCAGGCATGTAAGGGAGTGGTGACACGTGTATTCTTAGTCCGTCACCACACGGCATTTACTACTAATAGTCGTCTCAAAAACAGGCACGTGCCATAGCAACCCGGAGAAATTGAAAATCGTACAGTATTACATCATCTACAGAAAACTTAATGCATAATTCATATAGCGTTAATAATATTCAAACGAGCTCAAACATTTCCTAAGCAACTGCTTACCCTTAGCATCAATCAGAAAGATCGACGGCGGCCGACACCAAGTGATGTATGTGATGTAATAAGGGTTATTTTTAAACCATCAGAGGACCTACTGCCATCTCTTAACGCAGTATTGTTACAATCTTATCATGCTATTTCGTACTACGAATCTCTTGAAGTAAGCTTGTTTTTTTGTTTTGGAAGTTTGGTGACGTTTTCGCTCAATCATCGCCTCCTAAGTGTGAAGTGTGTCAAAATGTGGCAACTTCAGTAAAATGAAAAACAAAACGTTCTTATGACATGATGGTTTCTATCAGATGATGGTAGGCCCACTGAAGTATGGTATGTTCTACTTTTTCCCGTACATACAAGTACAAAATCCTAACGTGTGAAAAATAAGTATGTTATAAACATAGGAGAATAGTCAAAAATGGTTTTGCTTTGTATCAGTATCAAAACTTTTTCAAAAATGAAGTTTTTTATTTTGACTTAATGCCTTAAATAAGTACCTACCTACTACCAGAAACTAATAATTATGTCTAACTTAATTGAGAGAGAGAGAGAGAGAGAGAGAAACATTTTATTGATTACATACACAACACAATTAACATAACAAAAATACAGAAATAAAAAAATAAATAAAAAATGGTCAATTAGGTCCTGCCTCAGCTTTGTGTTGCCACTATGATAATTATGCACACTATAAGATTGTTGAGGTTAAGCAACTTTCGCAATGGTCAGTCACGGGATGGGTGAGCAAAAATTGACTATCTCGAGCTCCACCATTAAGTTTTGGATTTCTTCTTCCTCTTTCTTCTTTCGCCTTTAGCCGTCGTCAACCAATGGTTAGGCTTAGGCCTCCTACACTATAATTACTTCTATATTCCATCGTAATAATTTCAATGATTTGAAGATTTCACTCAGACACTTTATAAGTGAAATCTTAAAAATATAATAAGTATTTGAATTTATTGTTTGAGTGTCAATTTTCTCAATCGTCTCTTAAGTTCATTGCCCAACGAGCCATTTCATTTAAGCGAGATAATCGCGAGATCTGATTGTCTAAAAAGGCGCACATAAGCAATTTTGTTTTTTTTTGTGAGTTTAGAATTGTGTCAGTGTCAGTGCAGCAGTGGCAGTGTTTGCTTTTAATTTTTTGAAGGCAAGAAAACTTACTATAAGCTAATTCCATCTATACTTATGAAACAATACCGTAACTGACTGAAAGACACAGCGCACAGCTCAAACTGCTTAAGGGCCCGCTATAGACCAACGAAAATCAGATTGCTTTACATGATCGTCTGTAATATCAATATTAATGAAAAACTGAATTTCAAATTAAGATGCAGCAAACTACAGGACTAACACTAGTGACTATGTTACTCAAAAACACGATTGCATAAAATCTTCTCGATAGAAAAAAATTGCGAAGTTGCCTCCAAATCACTTTAATTAACACGAAAAACTGCTAGTATTCAAGTAATACATTAAAATAAAGCTTGGAACTTTTTATTATAATTACACTATAGATAAGGCAGGGCTTATGTTAAATATTTTTTGTAAATAACCTTTAAATATCCTTTAAAAAAAGAATTTCCTTCATTTCTTCATTCCGGACCGACCGAATGGGGCCGGAGAATTATATAGTATTTACTTTGCAGTTTGCCGTTGCAGTTATTACTTTTGCTTTTGGCCTAGAGCGCGCCCTTAACCGATAAAGCTGAAATGTTGCATACATGATCCATTAACGATGTACGTGCGCACTAAGAAAGGATTTTTTTTAAACGGGGCGGGCCGCTAGTATGAAATAAACAAATATTATTCATATTATTTATTCATTTATACACGTGGGTATTATCAAAGATGTCAAATCAGATACAGAAAAAAAAATAGGTACAGCCATGATTCACCTTAAAGGTATTATGAACATAATTATTTTGTAAGTATACAATACTCACTTTTAAACTTTCGCGTTGCATTATAAATATTGAAAATTGAAATGGGTATTACACGCGTAGGAACGTGATAGGTATTTCACCTACCTAATTTTCCCGACGTTTCAGTCAGCCCGTGACCACGGCCGATGTAACTTGGCCGAAACGTCGGGAAAATTAGGTAGGTGAAATACCTATCACGTTTCTACGCGATTAATACACGTTTTCATTTTCAATTTTTATACAATACACCATTATATTTGATTAATATAAAATTGTATTATAATAAAATGTCAATACATGAAATGTCAATGTCCTTATAATATGATTAAATAAATTATTAATAAATGAATTGTCAGGGAATTCACTCAGCAATATTGCTTTACAGACGTTTTTAGACGCCTAATGTCGTTTCATCTCGACTTGCAAGAAAGCGTGAAAATGAAATGGGAAATAAAAGCCTTTGGAATTATATTTAGACTTGTTGAAATTGAACTATCCCATTATTCTAGCTGTCTACAGCATTGTTTGTGTGAAAAAAGTCCTCGAAAAAGTATTAGTAATCGTCGTAGTAAGTATTCTGTTATAAACAGCTGTTCTGTTTTTTTTCCCATCAGGGGCCTTACCATCAACTATTTGCGATTCTTTTTAGGTTGTGAAAGTGGGATGCTGCCATACGGCGAGAAACACGGCGTTTCACTCTACTTCCTAAAAATAACCTAAAATAAATCGCGTTGCAGTACAGTACAACAATAGAGTTGTTGTAGATCAGTACAAGCCGCAAGACAACGCAAACGTGTGTCACCGTGGCACTGATATTCTGCAGATACCTGCTGAGAAAATATTTTCCTAAGGTACTGTAGATGTATTGACAAAATCTTTACTAAAGTTTAGTAAAGATACTTTCCCAGATTTTGTCATAATATCTCCCAAACATTCCGGTGACCCGATTTAGGCAATACCGACGGAGGCTTTCGTGGTGAAGTCCCAAGGGAAA
Organism: Chrysoteuchia culmella; assembly: GCA_910589605.1. Taxonomy (NCBI): domain Eukaryota; kingdom Metazoa; phylum Arthropoda; class Insecta; order Lepidoptera; family Crambidae; genus Chrysoteuchia; species Chrysoteuchia culmella. The sequence goes on from OU342653.1 coordinate 20,981,356, forward strand.
ATGCTCAATCGATAAGCGTTGCTTCAAAATATTAAACTTCTTCGAAAGCGGAAACTTTCCAAATAATAACGATGCCCGATATGGATGGTCTGCCGGGAGTTGAAATGTTCGTTCATACTATTAAAAATGATATACTTAAATTCGGTGGTTATCTTTTTAGATATCTAGATATCTAGTGCTTGCAAATGATATTACTCGCTGGGACTGTTTTTCCCAGACAATATTTTATTTTATTTCAATACTTATTTTTCCAATATATTTTACCAGTCTTTCAGCGATTTCATAAGTTGTTCAGGCTAGAAAAGTTAACTGACAGGCAAAGATAGTATACGTACTAATATATTTTAATTATTAGCAAATATTCGGATCAAATTTTGGAACTTAAATATTGCTCACCTTGGTTTAGTTAGAGGCTTAGGAGATCTATTTTTGATTCACTCGTCTCGAGGATTCTACTGATTTTCGTGCGACGTTTGAGTTTCCGTATTCCGTAAAAGCGACCTTGCACGTATATACATAGCTTCGCCTTTTGCCTGTAGTACCGCCTCCCAGCACGAAAAGAGGCAGAGCGAAAAGCGTGCTATGTCTACGATTCCAAGGTCGCTAATCGCCTGATCGCCTCCTCGACCCGCCACTCGCGCGACGAGTGATTCAAAAATAAAGGTCCAGGAGCTGTATTTTTGATTCACTCGTCTCGAGGATTCTACTGATTTTCGTGCGACTTTTGAGTTTAAGTATTCCGTAAAAGCGACCTTACCCGTATATACATAGCTTCGCTTTTCGCCTCCCAACGCGAGCGCGCGAACGGCAAAGCGAAAAGCATGCTATGTCTACGCAGGCAAGGTCGCTAGTCGCCTGATCGCCTCCTCGTTCGCCTCGCCACTCACGCTCCGAGTGATTCAAAAATAGAGGTCCTGAACTTTTCTAGGGTAGTAACAACATCCATACATGTCATTATATCGATTGCGAGAGCATCATTGCGGGTTGAAAGTAAAAATTTAGAAATATAACTTTACAGTCTCTCAACGATCGACTGATGAACGATCACAGTCAGCATTGGATGATTCTAAGCTGAATGAATGAATAAAAATACTCTTTATTAATGAGCATTTCGCTTTTAGAATTGTCAGTTTTGTCGTACCATTCTCTTTTACCTGACAAGAAAAAACGGCGTTAACACCTCCTAATAAAAAGAAGGTTAGAACTGTATGATGAGTTAAGTCGTTTAATACTCATTGTAGGGATGATGGTGGAAATATGGAAAAGGGTGGTAAATGGTAAGTAGGAAGCTCAAATGTTTAGCAGTTGAGCTCTTCCTCCGGACTGGTTATTGGTAGTCCGGAGACCGCGGTCCGACTAATGGTCGTCGGACGTTGTATATATTATATGAAGTGGCTGGTGAAACTTCGCATGCGTGATGTAGACCTACATACCTGTATCCATACTAGATACTTATTGTCGTCGTCGTCTCAGCCACATAACACCCACTGCTGGGTATAGGCCTCCCTCAAAAGGGGGGGGTTTGCCATAATCGCCACGCTTGGCAGGCGGGTTGGCGATCGCAGTATGGCCAAATTTGTAGGAGACGCTGCTGCCCGTCTCTTAAAGGCCCTTAGTCGCCTTTTACGACACCCACGGGATGAGAAGGGGTAGTGCTATTCTAAGCCGACACTACACAGCTAAATACTTTATGTTCCATCGTATTTAGTATTCTGTGGATCCATACAGAGTTACCTTCAGCGCCATCTATTGGATGATGCGCGGTGTTACTAGGTGCACGGTGATACTTTTGCTTGCTCTTGCACCGTGTTATGTGCGGCGTTGGTAGGTGCCGCCACATCACCACTCAATATTTTTTTCAATAGAAACTAGTAAAAAGCCTTTGTATTAAGGGTAAGTTACGCCATTTTTACAGTTTTAACTTAAATTGCAACTTTGATATCAAATAGCGGTGAAATTTTTAGTTTTACCAACTAGCTGATCGCATCTATTTCCAGAGGAATTTCCTTTGCTGAGGGAACAAATTATAGCCAGGCTTTTTACTCGAAAGCTTCTGTCTAGAAATCTTGGAGAATTTTCTGGCTATGATATTGTAGGTCAATTGATTTAAATTTGAAATCAAAATTAGCTGGAAAGGAGTTCGTGGCTCAGTTAGAAGTTGGCATTTGGTCTGTGATTGAGCCGGTTAAGCAAATTCCGCAATGGTTGGTCTTAAGATGGGTGAGCAAAAATTTGTTACTTATTTCTAACACCTCCGAGCAACGGCATAACGTGCCGTTTTAACGTTTGCTAATGCAGCCGTGCCTAACGGGAGCACGGCTGCATTAGCAAACCCACACACAAATCTACAATAATAATGCATTTAGTTCTGTTAATGTTAGGACTTGTTCTAAATCCGCCTAGCTAGCTACCACCATTTTTTTTTAAATTAATGACGGGGAGACTCTTAGCCTTCATCATACCTGATGCTAAGTATTGATAAGGCTGAAAATGGAAGCGAGCCTCTCCCGGAATCCTCAACCACTGAGGACCTGGCTATCTTATCTCTATCTATCTGACCTGGCTATCTTATTTAATATAAGACTGTCATTATCAAAAATGTTTTCAGCGTTCAACAGATAAGATCATCTATCAATAAACTGGCTATCTTATCTCTAACTGCCGGAACTGGGAATCGAACCCGGGACCCTTGGGTCTGATGCCGGTGGTTGGACCACTAGACCACAGAGGCGGTTAAAAAATATTTACCTATTTCTTATAGATCGAAGCGTTTACCCGTCGTAGATTTATAAAATCAATACGTGTATTAAGTACGAATGTGAAATTCTAGTAAATAACATTCAGCGCGTAAAGGGCAAGTACTAATGAAATGATATATCAATATTACTTTCGTCTTAATGTTCTAAGGCGTAAGAAGTAAGTTGAAGCAACGGCGAGGAGATATTCGCAGCCGGCGGGGGTTCATTAGAGCCTTCGGGATTGTTTTAAATTATTCCCAAAACAAATGTCATTAGGGTCTAAGCTTACTTTTCTCGTCAGGCCAGGGAAAAAGGTATTTATAAATTCAATGGATTTTTTGCAAATTAACACGTTCACTGCGTAAAAAAAACAATAACTTTCATCTGGCGCGGCGGCGGGCCTCTTTTGGTGGATGACCGTTAACGGTCATTGTTTATGTTCGGTGCGGTGGAGACCCATATAGGCCCGCTGCAATATTTTGATTATTTATTTTACACTAGTACTCACAAACCGAAAACTATATTTGTCTATGTCGAACTCATAGAAATAGCAAAGATACACGCTCCGCAAGAGAAGGGAATAACTGGATTTTACTGTCCGCACAGTGATGAAGCACCGCTTCGGGCCGATCGTGGGTGATACGCAGTGAACGTGTTAAAACATTTTTTATTTACTGGCAACTGGGCAGCTTTTTGACCTCCATCGTGCTTAATAAACAGGATGTGATCTCAGGTGTCACCTACATGCTATGACTATTCACTATCGCCTCTAAGAGACCAAGTTCGTAGGAATCCGGGAATACATGAGCAGGCAGCGCATTCTATTCTTTAGCGTCTATGTCAGCAATGCGAGATATGTTTGTTAATATGTCAGCAAAGCGCTTGGTACCGACCGTTGGAAAGTCAACGACGACGTACGGGTGATGTGATAACTTGCTTCTGATACTTACTCCGATGGTGAAAAGGGGCCTTGTTGTAACAAAGAATAAAACAATAAGAATCAACTATTTCTACATAGCAATAATAATAAGTAAGTACCTATATTATTGCAAACACGAAAATATTCTATAAGCTTTTCATCACCAAAATCTTCTTAACATTAACGAAACTGCCAATATGATTTAATGTCGTGTTACATAATTTATTGAGGCCTGTCGCTTATTTAGTGGCTCCAAAATACCCCCAAACGAGAGACAAACGATGTTTACGGAACCGGATGAAACAGATGATGAAAGGTATATCCGCTTTATTCTTTAAAGAAAGTACTTTTAAAGAGAGTGCAATAGATGCTTTTGTTATAGATAAAATAGCATGACATGTTATTATGATATATTAATAGAATAAGTGAATTGATATATAAATAATATAAGGGAATCGTATGATATATAAGTCTCCCTCTTACCAAAATTGTTATGCCCCTTAGGGCCCATAAGATCCTAATACATTTTGTACCTACTTATGGACTTACTTATGGAAAGCAATAAAATGATTGAATTGAATTAATTATATTTTAAAGAACATTATGTATATGTAGTATATGTAGATAACATTGCGATTACTTTTGAATCAATTTACTGAGCACTGGTTGTTAGGCTGAGTTTGCCGTTAGATACTGCGGATTGGAGAGAGAAACACCCAAACAACTCCTATGTGACTGCGGCCCCCTAATTCACAAACGCAGTATATAATTCGGCATATAATTCGGCCAGAGGAACTACAATCTCTCAAAGCTAGGAATATTTTAGACTTCCTGGAGATCGCCAGGTTGAAAGAGATTTTTGGTTGGTGGTAGGACTCGTTGTAAGTCCGCCTGGCTAGCTACCACCGTCTTATCTAAGTCTGACGCCATAACAACAATGTCTTCAGCATTGATGTGTTCCGGCAGTTAGAGATAAGATAGCCAGTTCCTCAGTGATTGAGGATTCCGGGAGAGGCTCACTTAGATCTTCAGGTATCATCATACCTGGCTAAGTCTCCCCGTCGTTCATAATAAAACAAGATACTTTTACTAGGTGGCCAGTTACAATAGATCTTTTAGGTCGCGTCGCAGTGACCACAGTTCTTATAAATCCTATTGAATACTACCTCAACATTTTATAACACTATAATATAACAAATTTAAAATGTCATTGCATTTCAGTCTTTTTTTATTTAAAAAAGATTGGCCCCTTTAAGCCGAGACTGAACAGGCATTTCCTGGGAAAGCATGCTACACTTTAGACCACATCCTGTTAGCACGATGGTGGTCAAATGTCTGCCCAGCTATATAAAAAAGAAAAAGATAAATTAATGTCTAGGGGCAGTTGGTGAACGTCGACCAGGTGTTTTTTTGGTTTCAAATAGATAGAACAGTTTATGATTTTGTTATTTTCGCATTTTTCAATGCTATTTTTATACTTATGGTAAATTTTAAACCGCTATCCGCTGACCTGACCTGACCTGACCTGACGCTAACCGCTGAGCTACCGAGACTACCGAAGTCTCGGTAGCTCAGCGGTTAGAGCATTGGACCGGATTTCCAAAGGTCGCGGGTTCGATTCCCGTCTGAGAATTCACTTGTGGCCGAGTTAATTTTTTCCAATATTTTTCTATTTAAAATTTACCATAGATAGAACAGTATTTTAATAAGTAAAATCTAAAATCATCTTGAGGCATTTTAATATAGTCAGCGCTGGAGCACTGCCCTTCGTAGAAAAATCTATACTTATAAAGCAATACCGTGACTGACTCACAGACAACGCACAGCCCAAACGGCTGAACCGATTAAGGTGAAATTTTGCATACAGGATCCTTTAACGATGTAGGCGAGCACTAAGAAAGGATTTTTTGATATTCCCATGGGAACGGGAACCACGTGGGTGAAACCGCGCGCCGCTAATCTATACTATATATATTAATATTATAAAGCTAAAGAGTTTGTTTGTTTGAACGCGCTAATCTCAGGAACTACTGGACCGATAAAAAAAATTCTTAGACCGTTAGAAAGCTACATTTCTCCCGAGTGATATAGGCTATATTTTAACCCGATATTCCCACGGGAACGGGCACCAAGCGGGTAAAACCGCGAGGATACGCTAGTCTAAAATAAACTTAATATTTTTTTATTATCTACTGAAAGCTACGTCCATGAAGATTAATGGTTGCCAATTCTATTAGTAGGTACGAGTAGTAACCAATTTAACTGCCTCCGAAATACCCAGCCATCTACAAGTTGTTCGTCTTAATTGTTAAACGTTTCCTGAAATTGTTTCACTCCACAACATTATCGAGAAATCATTAGTGCTATTTGAGAATAGTCTCTTGGGTGTCTGTTTAAATCTATTTTAGCCTTTATACGTACAGCCTTAAAGTTTATCTAGTGTCCTGTGTTGAAACACATTTATTACAAAGGTATCTCTTGTTCAAAATCAAAGGTTAATATTATGACGATGATCTCTATCTCGAGAAGCCCGTGGCACAGTGGTTCCCGCACTTGGCCTGCGATTGTTAAGGTTAAGCAACTTTAGTAATGGTCGGTCACGGGATGGGTGACCAAAAATTTACTATCTTGAGCTCATACGTACTTTTGAAGGCACATTTGGTCCCGGCTGCATATGCAGTCGTGAAAAACCCAACAATCCGCATGGTGGGCTATGTCCCGTTTTCCTTATCCATCCATAATGAAGGCCAGTGCCCCAAAAGTGGGGACATCAAAAATGGCTGATGACGATATCTATGCATGATCTGCATTTAAATTGTCAAATCAATTTTAATTAACTACTGAAAGTTTTAAGTCCCTCTTAAATAGCCTTATCTATACCATTTAAAATAAACGAAATTAAAAATAAATGTCCAGCAGATGAAGGCAGAACTGACAGGTGAATACATTTTAAATGACATCGGCTTTACCCTTTTAAGATTCTCATATCAGTTTTAGGGCTTTCATTTTAAAGTCCCGCTGAAACCAGCACTTAAAAGAACAAATCCAGCAGACGTAGAACCGACAGCTGTAGCAGCTATTGACCTACGTCGGTCACAGTAGGTAATTAAATGCTGCTGACCGCTGAAGTTTTAATATAAAAACAGACTTCAAAAATTAAAAAGCAAAAACTTATCTTTTAGGAGTCGGTGCCAGCCACAACAAGAAAAATAAAAGAAGAATGCCTTAGCTGGCACTGACTCCAAAAGGACTATTTTTTGCGTTTTAGTTCATGAAGTCGGTTTTTAAACGCAGTTTTTAAATTTCTGTGTCTGTAATAGGTTATTTTGTAAATTAAAGTAGCATTTTCTAGATTAAATTAGGTTTCATGTACATTATAAACAATGTATCGTGCAAATTACATCGTCAATTACAAATTACAAAATTAACAAAAATGCTCATCATTCATCATTTCAGCATAATCATACATGTGTACATACATGTATGTACACACCGATTACGCCGAAATTACTGATCCGATTTAGGTGATTCTCTTTTGTTTGATAGTTGCCTTTAGGTTTTTATTTAGTTTGGACCAGTAGTTTTTATTTTATGATATAAAAAAACACCCCAACCGAACTGAAAACCTCCTCCTTTTCGGAAGTTGGTAAGTAAAATAATAAATATTTTGTTGTGCATAACAACACCTAGTGACATCATTGACCATTTTACAGTAAAATTATTGCTGGTACTGTAACGGCACCGTTACGGAAACCAGCTCCCTTAAACGCATTGCTTTATCACGCGATATGATTTGACGACATGATGCGGTCTTGCTTACCCCTATAAGAAATGAGGGGGACATTGACACGTTATCGAGTTACAAGTGTCAATAAAAGCCGTTCAAGCTAAAACTAATGTGATTTTCATTTTTGAATTGGCTTTGTTGAGGGCTTATTCTTCAGAGTAGAAATGATACAAATTGTCCAGAAGAGAAACTTTTTTTTGTGCCTCTCCCGAGTTAAAGGCAACCCTCCAGACGCGGGGATGGTGAATCCTGCATTGGATACCCCACAGCCGGCTGTGTCGAAGGTTATGTCAGACTCTTACTGACTAAACACCATCTAATGGCTGGATTCCCTGAAAAGGGACGGCAGCATACATCGGTAGCACTGTACCCCTGGGGAGGGATGCAGCGTCACTCACCTAAGTGAAGTGCGCATAGAAAGAAGTACAAATACGTCCAGACGGGGCACCACCGGCCGGAATCTAAATGAAAAGTGACAGGCTCCCAGAGGGGGACCGTCTGAAATCGAAAAAGATACCCGACTGACTCCTTAAGACTCATCTTCCAAGGGGACTTCAGCCGTATGAGTGAGGACGGTTGGATGACCCTCAGATCAACCCCCACCCAATCAAAAATGGTTAATTAAGTACTAAAAGGATAACTTACAACAAGTGTCTATATTATTTACAAGGGAATGAAAGAGAGACATGCGACAGAGGAGATAGGCGCGTGCGTGAGCGAGCGGAGTGGAGACTCGACGCGTATGGACGATATCCAATGATATTTGATCTCTTGAATTCTCTCTTGATAATTAATCTAATCATAATAGATCTCATGTTATAATTACATTACTTAGGTATTTTATTAACTCCTACAGCCTTTTCTTGATTTCAATGTCATATCACGCACTATCAAAGTCAAGTCAAAGTCAATATTATTTATTTAGTCTAGGCTGTTACAAGCACTTATGAACGTCAAAGAAAGGGGGCTCCCGGGGGCCGGGGGGACCCTGGGGCTCCCGAGGTTCTGTAGTGCTTCTGGTATGTTTGCAGAAGCACGCACAGACGGTTTCCACGCCTGTATGCGAAAGAAAATAGCCTCATTATTACCCAGACTTTACTGGAGCCCCAACAGCATCCTGGCTGTCTTTGCAAATAAATAGGACAGTCCCTTTTTCAAGCACTGCGCCCAAGTATTATTAGTATAATTATTATTGTATTTGTGTCAGTAAATGTAATGTTACTAACATAGGTTAAGTTATGTATACTAACTATTCTATGGATTTTGGTAATCTGAAATAAATGAAGTTATTATTTATTATTATTAAAGAAGCTACGCTATCGGTTCACAATCAAATATCAAATACTTAAAAAAAAATAGTCATAACCTTCACCTTTATAGTTTCTTCGTAGCAGTTTTACAGTTTTAATTTTGAAGTCCCACTCAAACCAGCGCTTAAAAGAACAAATCCAGCAGAAGTAGAATCGACAGCTGTGCCCATTGACCCACATCGGTCGACGTAATCAAATGCCAGCGACCGGTCGAGCTTTGACCTAATAACCCAATCCTGCCGTTGTAATCCAGGTTATGTGGATATTATCTGTTAGTATATGAAGGTATTGATTTTGTTAAGATTATGGATAAATGAAGTTTTAACAAATAAGGAGAATTTCATCGTTATAATTGCGTTTATTCATCAGACAATTTTACAAAGCCTGCTTCTCCCTTTAGAGGTAGGAAAAAATAATACGGGTTGGTGTATAAGTTCATGATTAAAGAAAATCCTTTGATTTCACTTTAAATTATTATTTAAACACCTACGGAGTCTAGTATTAAACTGAAATTTATATCTAATACTTAGGTCTACTGTCCCTTGGAGTTGTGGAAAAATCGAACTTCTAAGCCAAAACAATCAAAAGATACAGCCATTTATGCCGCAAATTTCCGCAAATTTTCGAAACTCGCACGATAATCAAAACCTACAGGGTACTTCCTGTGAACTTAGAATCTTGAAATTTGGTACGAAGTAACATCTTATAGTACAAATAAAGGAAAAATTGCGAAAACCGTAAATTTTTAGTTACATCATATAATAAAAAATATTTTACGGAACCCTCGGTGCGCGAGTCCGACTCGCACTTGGCCGGTTTTTTTATGTTGACTGTACTTGTGAGTTATCTTTGATTATACGAAGATAACTTACAAGGTACAGTCAACAGCAGCTACTGCTTTACAGGACATAAGGTCATAGGACCTTGAGAGCGCCCTGACGACACTCGTAATAGCGGTTTTCGTAGTGCAAATGTAATGCCGTATCTGCGGTTGACTGTACAACAAGTGCTTTTATCTATGTCATTATCTAGATGACAGACGAATTTTTATTTAATTGAATTATTATATTGAAGCACTAGTTACATGAAAAATATTACAATTTATTATGCTACTCAGATAGGTAGCATTCGGAAAGCTCCGTAAAATCTTCGAGTCCAACTTACCGCAGTGTCTCAAGATTTTTATAAAAAAACAACCTTTAACCTCAAAACGGTTAAAACCTGAAAGAAACACCTTGCATTATCATTATTTCACTTATCGTATGTAAAGCGCCAGAAGCGACTTTTTTTATAAACTATTATAAATATTATAACGTGAGAGCCGAGCGAGCGTGCTTTGGCAGCAGCCGGCGAAGACCATAAAACGATGTCTTTCTATAAAAACTAGTATAATATACATATGACAATATCATAATAAAACGCGCGAGCCAAGCGAGCGTAGCGAGCGTGAAAATGTGCGAGCGCCAGAAATTGTGTTTTTTTAAATATTAAAATTATTTGAAATATTACGAGAGTTATAGAAAATTTTGTAAAAAAAAATGGTCTTAATGTTGTAGTGCAGGGGTCCACCATGTAGATTTTCAAACATTTTGAGGTTAAATTTAATTTTTTGAATATCTTCAAAACTACGTATTACCTAGTAATGGGAGTAGTGTGCTCCGCCCGCTCCCCCCCGGACCTCCCTTGCCCGTAAGTCGTGCCGCAAGATTCAAAATTTTAACTATTTTTAGAGTTCCCTAGTCTAATGGCAAAAAACGGAACCCTTATAGATTCGTCATATCTGTCTGTCTGTCCGTCCGTATGTGACACCGCTTTACGTGTATGAAACCGCTTTACAGTTTTTACACAAACATAAAAAATATAGACGCCCCCCCCCCCTCCCCACATGGAATATGGCTCCCCATACATGGAACTGAAATTGTTTATTTTTTTTCATCGAACCTATACGTGTGGGATATCTATAGATAGGTTCTAAAAATTACATTGAGGTTTCAAAAACAATCTTTTCTCAAAGTCAACCGTTTGAAAGATATATTTAGCAGTTTCAGAGCTATAGCACTATTTCCAAAACCGCAAATAAAGTCATATATCATACAAACACTATGAAAAACATAGTTATTTTTGTAGACGAAAAATTATAGTGGCATTTTGGGTAGGTGTAGGTAATCGGTTTATTGAATATCTAATTTAATATAATAATAATAATAGAACACACAATAGGCGGCCTTATAGCTACGTAGCAGTCTCTTTCAGGCAACCTTGGGTGATAGGCGAAACCCTTCATGTGCGAGTTCGACTCGCACTTGGCCGATTTTTTTGTTAATGTGTCAACAGCAGATATTAAAATTTAACCTTTATTCCAAATGTGTTAAAGATTAATTTGCGTTGTTAGTTTTTCATTTAAGTGCACTGCACTTTGCTTGTTTCAGTGATGCACCTCAGGACATCAGCTATCGCCTTTGATTGACGCATCGGCAGCAAGCGTCGACCAGTCGACAGCTGAAGTTGTGGTGCCGTCAACGCGAACGCGACGTCTCGAATATTGCTGCCAACCAATGTCGACAGCTGCACTTAGTTCTGTCGACAGACTCGACAATTGCAGTTGGCTCTGTCTACAGCAAAATGCTGCTCATGCGTTGTTGTGTGCGCACAATTTGAAATGTTTTCAAAAGTAATATATAAGTCAATGGATTGTACACAAAAATTGACAGTGCTTTTCATCGTAAAAATAAACATAGAGGCGTGATGGGTGATGATAAGGTTACAAGCTTAGTTTATTGTGCATCGGATTCCCACTATCCATCAACAGATGATGATGATGATGTCCTCCTCGACGTATCCGACGACGGCGACACTCTGGCTTCATTGTTGTCTCTCGTGTGCCCGAATGTGACTCGCAAAGCCAAACCTAGTCTTAAATATGCGATTACAACTCTCGCAGTAAAGCTGTCCGCTGGCATTATAAGTATAGCTGTAAGTTTGCTTTGGTCGGGATTTCTTAAGATGTCGTTTGGCGTCAAGGTCATGCAGACGAAGCTTTTCAAAGCGTTTCACGCCGTCGTTTACCTTGTTCCGCCATTCCGGCCGTTTAGAAGCAAGCTGTTCCCAGTTACTTGAAGAGATGTTGCAGGCTGTTAGGTTTCTTTTTAAAACATCTTTATAGCGAAGATACTGACCACCAGCCTTACGCATTCCACATTGTAGTTCAGAATAAAACGTGGATTTGGGTAAACGAGTGTTGTCCATGCGCACAAGGTGTCCGCACCATCGGAGTTGTCTTGTTATGAGGATAGCTTCAATACCCGTCATATCTGATCTGATATCAACAGATAATCAATGACTGTAGAAGTTTTTAGAACATAGATCTACCAAAATGATTTCCGTGTGAATTGAAATGAAATTAAAATATTCTTTATTCAATTGAGCATATTACACGCATTTTTGAATTGTCAATTTTGCCCTACCACTACCACCCATTTCAGCCTCTAAAACATGGCTGACAATAAAAACTAGTCAAATATTTGTGTGCATGAACATGTCTATTTGTCTTCGGTGTTAATAACCATTGCTCATGAGCGTTTTTTAAATATGTTTTTTGAATTTATGCAAAAGTAGTTTAATCACGTCTTGTGGAACTTTATTAAAGAATGCTATGCCTTTCCCCAAAAACGAGGCCTCTGCTTTTTTGAACGGCAAGCTTGTTCTTATTTCTTGTATTAAATTGATACACATCGCTATTTAGGTTTCCGTAGCCTATTGGCAAAAAACGGAACCCGTTATGTCTATCTGTCTGTCGGTCCGTCCGTATGTCACAGCCACTTTATTCCGAAACTATTAAGTTTTCTTTTTTTTTATGAATGACGGGGAGACTCTTAGTCTTCATCATACATGATGTTAAGTATTGATAAGGCGAAGATGGAAGCGGATTTTGACTACGGACCCTATACTGCGCTTGGCCCGACACGCACTTGGCCGATTTTTTTTATCATATGAATCTAAATTTTTCTTACTTATTCGATGTTCTCATAGATGTACTTTCCTGCCAATGTTAATATATTAATTTCTTTATACAGGTCTCTTAAAGAATCTCTGCACTTAAGGTTGTAAATGGCGCGCATGCACGTTTTTGAAGTGCAAACACAATATCAATATTGGCTGCTGATCCCCACAATAACAGAAATGTACACTATGAAAATAACTAAAGTAAACTAGTCTTCTTTCAATATCAGTAAAAAGCCTTATCTTTTTTCAGCAAAGGCCGCAGAACTGAGTCTACTCGACAAGGCTTCAATATGTAGATCCCATTGTACAACATTTAAAACAGTTTCTGGCTGTATTCATACTAATAGAAACTCTGTTATCTTTCTGTCAGTTACGTTTTCAAGCTAGAGCAACTGAACCATTTTTTTTAAGTTTTGGGGGTCGTGATTAGATCTTACAGAAGAACATAGGCGTTATAGACCTTTTACCGCAAAAAATTACAGTGATTTGTACAAATTCTAAGCGGGGTCGCGGATTGAAAACATATTAACGAAGCCAGTACACGAGACAATACAAAAATATATTTTATCTTATTGTAAGCAGGATATAGATTCTAAAACTGTTTGTATTTCACGCTTTACCATTTATTGCGATTTTTTTGGAAAAACGGAAAGTGTCTATCACAATAACGAAATTTCCCAGCAAAAATCGCGGGCTGTCGCTAGTCAACAATAAATCAATATCAAGTGTCAACCTATCAGACACTTTATTTTGTATGCCTACAAGCTTCGGTCAACGCACGAATAAAGCAAACAATAACAGAACACAATTCACAAAATGCTTTGTAAAGTGAATATAACAAAATATTTCGTCAGCGCTCAAAACGTTACCAAAACTCGAGGGCATTATTAAATAAAGTGCCTTTTTCCACGATTTTAATAAGCTCCATTTAAAAATTCAATTTACCACTTATTCTTGATTATATTTGTAAGGAGATACTTACGACTAGCAAAGCTTTTGTGATTTAATTATTCTTAGCTAAAACATATTTTGTCGTTTGTGAAGTCTTTTACAAGAAAATATTTCAAAGATTTCTATGTTGGAAGTTTGAGTGATAAAAGATTTGGAAGTATACTGGTTTTTTTTTAATGAGCGACGGGGACACTCTTAGCCTTCATCATACCTGATGTTAAGTATTGATAAGGCAGAAGATGGAAGCGAGCCTCTCCCGGAATCCTCATCACTGAGGAACTGGCTATCTTATCTCTAACTGCCGGAACAAAACAATGCTGAATACAATGTTGTTATAGCGTCAGGCTTAGATAAGATGGTGGTAGCTAGCCAGACGGACTTACAACAAGTCCTACCACCAACCAAACCGAATACAATATGTACCCCCGCTGGAAATCGAACCCGGGACCCCTGGGTCTGATACCGGTGGTTGTAACCACTAGACCACAAAGGCGGTTAAATTCTGATACCTATTTGTAACTCTTTCGGAATCAGTAGGTTTATTTTGTAGTGTAACAGCTTCAATAAATAACGGATTGCATAAGTTGTAAGTACAGTCAACAGCTCTTCAGACTTCACAGCTTGACCTTGAGAGCGCCCTTACGTCGCTCGTAATAACTAGTGGTAAGAACAGCAGACCTCGCTTGCAAAATTAGGGCGGATATGCTATATTCTAATTCAAAATTTCCTACATAAAGATTGCTCGACAAAAGGATCCAATGAAGAAAGTCTTTTTAAATTGAATTTTATGTTCTTGAATTTTCGAAAAGACTAACCTATGTATGTAGACTTTTGAGCAGACTAGGGGTAAAAGTTTTAGCGATTTCTCCCGTTCCCTTGGTCCTAGGAGGTCGGGTCTGGTATCTACGGATGCGCCTCGCTAAGGCGGAGAAGATTGCGTAATAAAATTTTCTTTAAAAAATAATATTGTTTTATTTTCCCTTTGCAATAATTAGCTCTTACCCAATAAATATGGTTTTTACATTACATTAGTTGTATACAATTTAAAAATTATTGTAGAGACTGGTGCGCACGGCACGGCAAGGCTTGTATAGTACTTTTTTCAAATAATGCGCAGAAATAAAAGCTAAGTAGTACCTAGGCAGAACTTTTTATTTAAATAGTACATTCCCGTGTTATAGTGTCCATTTGTTGCTGAGTTTTTTTTAAGGTGTTCAGTTGAAGGTTGTTCTTTTCCAATACATTTTCTTAGTAAACGATGATGTTATAAAATTTTTGTTGAACTCTGTTAAAAATTAAACTGTCTGTGTTCTAAAGCTCTTTTTTCCAGATGCACTAACAAATACAGAAGTAAGTATGTAATCCACATCGCTCCCTAAAGTTGGTATATCTGTCTGTTTTTTTCCGCAAGCGATTTGGCGAATAGCTTCCAAGTGGCAGTAACCATTTGACTTCCCTGCGGCTTCGCAAGATGGCATCACATCCAATTATATTTTTATCTCCACCTACCATCCGCCTTCTTGTTACGAAAAAATTGAATTTGTTTCTCCGTAACCGGAAATGACTTTGGAAATTGTGAACATTTACGTCTTTCAAATAGCTAAAATAAAACTGTATAAAAAGAAACGATACAGTCTAAAGAAGAGTACTGAAAATTGTGCACAGTTATTCTAATCTTAATGTACATAATGCTTGTTTATTTTAATTTTTAATTTTATATTTTACTGGTCTCATGTCGCTCAGACATCTGACTCGGGGCTCGAAGCCGCACCCTTAGGGATCCGGCCCAATGCACTACCAATTATGCTACAAAGACCTATGAGGACACGTCAAATTTTTCTAGTATATTCACCTTTCTACGGTGTTGGCCACCGTCGTTTCATCAATGAGAGAAATATCCTCGCATACGAAAGAAACATTTTTACAAATGTTTGACTATCGATTAAGATGAAACAGCCATCTTATTATAATTTTTTAATATTTATTACATAAAAATAGCATTGTAAAATACAAAATTAAAAAATTATAATTAGATGGCTGTTTTATCTTAATCATGGCGCCGGGTTAACTGATTGATAAGAACTTCTTGAAGTTTTGGCTTTCAGTATGTTATTTTGTGTTTCTCATAGTTGTCATACACCCAATTAATTTGGACGTGTACTTCACAAAATAAATTTTAGCATAATTTCGTTGTGTCAAAATTATGAATGATAAAATCTCCTTTTCATTTCGTACGCTGGTTACATAAGCTTTATTCACACGTAGAAGTTTTTTAACGCTCTGCCAGTTTTAACAACCATATTTGAATAAACCTATTCAGGGAGCTTTTGTGAAGCCCTGTGTTCTTTCAAGGTATTTGAAGAGTACTCTGAAATATTAACGTATGAAAGTAAATTAAATTTTATTTTTGGGGATCCTTTTTTGATATGGATAAAAAGAAGACAAAGATTTAATTTCCAAAAATGTATTTGATTTATTATAATATCCTATTTCTTATGGAAAACATATAATATATTATTCCGACAATAATTTATGCAGCCTGAGGAAACCCCCATTTTTAGGTCAGTTAAAAATTGATTTTATCTCGCATGACGCAGTTTTTGATAGAACTGAAAGAACTGTGAATGTATCTACTTACTTAGTTAATCTCATTATTTATAAAACGGAACCGAAATAGCATTAACCTTATAAATAATATAATTAAAGAATATGAATGAAACGTGAGTGGATTGTGAGTGGAGTCTCTATTCTAATTATTTGTAAAAATGAAATCGCTTACATTTTTATTTCTGGTGCCGTAGTTATGAGAGGCTTTTGTCTTCGGTGTTTTAATAAAACTATAAGCAGATCCTGTAAGTACTGGTATTTATGTCAAAAAGATTCATTATTAAACTTTTTTTAATTTTTATATGTGATAGGTCAGTGCTTAACCGCTATATCGCCTGATGGTCTCGTCAGCCATTTTTAATGTCCCTTCTACACCACCCACTACATTTAAAGGCCTTAGCGGGCCTTTCTTATGGATGGATAAGAAGAACGGGCAATGTCTCACCACGCGGGCCCAACTGGTGGGTTATAACGTCTGCAAATGCAGCCGGGACCAACAGCTTAACGTGCCTTCCGAACCAAGGAGGAGCTCGAGATAGTAAATTTTTGGTCATCCATCCCGTGAATTTGTGAATGTTGAAATAAAACAACTTTTACGGACATCAAACGTCACGTGGTTACAGGATGACTGAATCATCCCGTAGCCACGGCAGCTATAAAGGTGCCGAAACGTCGGGAAAATAAAAAAATACGGACAATTACAACTTAGTTCGTGGAAATATAGCGCGTTTGATATCCGTAAAAGTTGTTTTATTTCAATGAACAGTGCGCGCCAAAACATAAGAATAAGTTTGGGAATGTTGCTAAAGGCTGGTTTACACAGCGCGAGCTGCTGCCTTGCCAGTAGACAGCTACTCGTTTTGTCTACTCGTACGCCCGTAGCTCGGCTCGCCTTTGCTGTCTACACGACACCTACGCTACGACACGCTACTGCCCAGTCCGAGACGAGTCGCGATGTCGAGTGATCGAAGATCTTTAGTGGCAACACGTATGATTCTCAACGAGCTTTACCATGACGACCCCCGAGAATACAAAGCAGTGATGAGAGTAACACCTGAACAGGCCGAAAGAATTTCGAACTCGATTTCGTACGATGTCGATTAGCACACAAAAAAAAACACGGGTTCCACTCACAACTGTCCGGCTGGCACTGGCGAGCTACTGCCGAACGCGTCCAAACGATGCGAGCGACGGCCGAGCCGCTGTCATGTGCGAGTTGCTGCCGGGCGAGCAGGCGAGTGAAAACAAAAAATGTTGTAGTAACTCGGATGCGAGCTACTGACCAACTCGCACGTACGAGTTACTCGTAAGTTACGTCCAAACAGTTCGAGTTACTGCAGTGCAGCTACTCGGCAGGCTGACTCGTACGCTAGCTCGCACTGTGTAAACCAGCCATTAAAGTCAACAATCTCAGGCCGAGCGCGCGAACCATTACGTCAACGAGCTCCTCTGCCTGATGGTAAGCGTAGGTAAGTAATTTTAATCAATTATTATCTTTACAAATTGCTGCATCTGTGCTCTAGTCGCAATAGCCACCGGTAGCAGACCTAAAAGTCCCGGGTTCGATTCCCAGCGGGGGTACTTAGTAAATTTGGTTTAGATGGTGGTAGGAACTGTTGTAAGTCCGCCTGGCTAGCTAAAACCATCTTACCTAAGTCTGACGCCATAACAACAATGTTTGCAGCGTTTCCAGCCAGTTCCTCAGTGGTTGAGGATTCCGAAGCGCACTTCCACCTTCAGCCTTAGGTATGATTAAGGCTAAATATCTCCCCGTTGTCCATAAAAAAACAATGTAGCGTAATTTTAAAAAAAATCTCTTAGTACAAAAGGAATTCTATGGAATGCTTCTGTCACAGTCTAAAGTTCTAAACAGTCTGTGCACTCCCTACAAACGGCATAATTGGTGTGATTGTACGCAATTATTTCTTTATTTTTATTACCTATATTTCAAAACAAACAGAGTTTATAAAATAAAAGTGGGCGTTTTGTTCGTTGAAGTTTATTTTTATATTGACGACCTGTTTGGCGCAGGGGTACTAACCCCACATTCTGCGCCAGAGGTCCCGGGTTCGATCCCCGGACAAGACAAATATTTGTGTGCATGAACATGTCTATTTGTCTTGGTCTGGATGTTTAATATGTATATTATGTATGTATTTACAAAAAAAAAGTATATAAGTATGTTTATCCGTTATCTAGTATCCATAACACAAGTTCTACATGATACTTAACGTGGGCTAGATAATTGGTGTGATTGTATGGAAATGTTTATTGTTATTATTATTGTTTATTGTTTATATAATTTTTTCATGTATCTAGTTAGGTGATGTTTATTTTGAGATGTAGCAGTATAAACATTTTGTTCCCTACTTAAAGTTTATAGAACTTCGTAGGAAATAAAAATAATTTCATGGTAAAAGGAAATTCAATTATTATCTTGACAAGAAAATCACAAGTAGCAGTACGAAATTAGCTTTCCTGTTATTTATTAAAAAAATATTTGAAACCGAAAGATTTAGTTGATAAAAAATAATATTCTGACCATTTTACGTTGTTGTGAAGATATTATGAATGATTGGATGAATCTTTACTTTTTTTATTTTCTTTGTATTTTTGTTTGGAACATTTTTATAATTTTTAAAATGTATTGTGTCCTTTTTTTGTATGGTTTTTGGATGTATTTAACAGAAAAAAAAACATCCTTTAACGAATTTCTTGCCGGTTCTTCTCGTTACAAGGTCTCCCGCCGACGCCGTAGGGTTTTTGAATCAATGGCGAAGACTCTTTGCCATTTTTAACCGCCTCTGTGGTCCAGTGGTAATAATCACCACTGGTATCGGATCGGACCCAAGGGTCCCGGGTTCGATTCACAGTCGGGGTACATATTGAATTCTGTTTGGTCGGTGGTAGAACATGTTGTGTGTCCGCATGGCTAGCTACCACCATCTTATCTAAGTCTGACGCCATAACAACAATGGTTGCAGCATTGTTGTGTTCCGGCAGTTAGAGATAAGATAGACAGTTCTTCAGTGGTTGAGGATTCCGGTAGAGGCTCGTTTCCATCTTCAGCCTTATGAATACTTAGCATCAGGTATGATGAAGGCTAAGAGTCTCCCCGCTGATCATAAAAAAAAGTTACACCAGTCACATAGGTAGCCGTTCTCCAAAAAAAAAAATATGTCAGTTCAGCAAGCCTTTGAAGCCACAGCGTAAATTGATTTCCAGCAACAGAATAGTTAACGACATCAGCTCAGCTGCACCAGGTTGCCTTCTTAATTGAGCTTCCCTTACCCCAGTCAAGGCAGCGGACGTTTTAACTTCGGCGTGGCTCAAAAGCAAAGCGAAGGTACGCTAAAAATAGATCGATGTTAGTACCTAGTATTCATTTGTATAGGATTTCAGACATTAAGAGAAAAATCGTTCAATGTATTCAATGGTCTTATAAAACACGAGTGCACGTTAGACTGAAGAGTGAACCTGGTAGAGAAGCAGTACAGAAAAACATTTCTCATTATAAACAAAATTTCTTACGTATAGTTGTACCAAAGGTGGTCCTTCACAGTCAGAGGACCTTTTTTTTTATACTAGGAGAAATGCTTTTTCGCATCCCTCGCCCTCAGGTGTAGGGGCGATTCGAAATGTTGGAGTCACCTGGAGTACACGGCCTATACAAAACAGTCAGAGGACCTACCGCTATCTCTTAGCGCAGTATTGTTTGAATCTTACCATGCTATTTCATACTACGATGCTCATAAAGTAAGCTTGTTCTGAGCATTGAGGTATAAGTACCTCAATGGTTCTGACGGAAGTTTTGTGACGTCTTCACTTAGTCGTCTCTTTAAAAGTGTGCTGTCTCAAAACTTGACTACTTCAATAAATTTATGTTTTTTTTTATTTTTGCACTTTTCAGTGCTATTTTTATAGTTATGTTAAATTTTAAATAAATATTGGGAAAAATCAACTCGGCCACAAGTGAATTCTCGGTAACTCATCGGTTAGAGCATTAGACCGGATTTCCAAAGGTCGTGGGTTCGAGTCCCATCTGAGAATTCACTTGTGGCCGAGTTGATATGTCCCAATATTTTTCTATTTAAAAATGTATCAAAACTTCAATAAAAACAAAACGCACCCACGTTCTTATGACATGATGTTTTCTAAAAGATGATGGTAGCCCCGCTGATTGTCAAAGCTAAGCTTCGGAACGGTTGACCAATTTTGCTATAAAGTTCACTGGCAGATAGTTGATGTTAAAATAAGTTAATCTGTGTTCACCCGGAAGAAGTCGCAAGCGGCCGCTAGTAAACATGTAAAAGTTTACATCATAATTAGCCATTTCAATGTTCCCACTGCTGGGGTACTCTTCTGGCCTTCCATATGGATGAATAAGTACCCACCACTCCGTCCAATGCATTGGAACAATGAATTGGTGGGTTTCTGCGACTTCGAACACAGCTGAGGCTAACGGTTTTGACTTCCAAAGCATGGAGGACCTCGTAGCAATAAATATGTGGTCACCCATCGTGTGACCTACGTTTGCAAAAGTTGCTTAACCGCTACAATGGTAGGCCGAGCGCTCGCACCACTACGCCCCTGACCTCCTTTAGAACCATAAGTATACTTCACAGAACTATATCGATATAGACGTAAAGAGCGCTTCAAACTGTATGAGAACCTAGCGTGTTGAATTCTTCGTACCTATGATGACGTCACGAGCGAGGTTTAGTGATGTGTAAATGTTATTGACGTGCTCTTGCAAGAAAGCACTGCACAATTTTCGTTTCTGAGTGACGCGTGTTTTCATGACAATGGTCTCAAGCGGACTGACTTAGGTCGTAAAACTTTGACCGTGGATCAAACTTTTGACACGCCAGGTACGTATACTTGTACCGTCTATCACGATATAGGTCTGTGGTAACTTTTATTTCTATTTGCTACGCTTTACATGTTGCTATCAGTACATGTTGTATACGCTGACGTGAACGGAAGAACGTTCGCGTGCTCCATCCCGGAAAGCCTGCAAACGGCGGACTAGATACGGTAGTTCATTGGAGACAGGATGTACTGCTGACGTTGATAAGGTTCAAAATCACTTAACGCTAACATTAATGCACACCTTCTGTTGACTTATTATAAACTACTATACTCGAAGCAGACGGCAACGACGACGGCAGACGGTGCAATAAAATCTGGAAGTGAGATGGCGCACTCATGTTCGTCACTCGCACTTACACTGCTTATGTATGGTGACGTCACAAAGACGTAGAGATTATTATTTTATTTATGTATTTCGATTTCTTTGGGAAGATTACAGCATCATCTACTAATTAGCTAAATAAGCAAGCACTTAAAAGCTTCCACAGATAAAAGCTATGTAGTTACATAATAGTAAGTAAAATTAACAACTGAATAAGCATTTGAAGCTATGAGATAGGAAAAAATAGATTTAAAACAATTTAAGCGTTACATAAGATTTTAAAAAGCAGTATTGTCTTCCATCATCAATTTTCTCACGAGAGAGAGAGAGAGAGATGCCTATTGTTTGGATACGTAACGTTTATCGATACATAACACGACTTTGTATTGAATATTACCCTAAACTGGATATATTATTGTTGATAAAATATACCAGTCCATATAAAACTGAAACGAACACTATTTGAATCAAGAATCAGAAACAGAATAAATGTATTGCTTAAAACGCGGCACACCGCGGGATGATGGTTCTGTTTAAATAAGTAGCTTCACTGGAGAGAGAGATGTACTGCTGACGTTAACAAGGTTCAAAATCGCTTTACGCTAACATTTATGAAAGAAAGAGAAAGAAAGAGAAAGAAAGAGAAAGAAAGAGAAAGAAAGAGAAAGAAAGAGAAAGAAAGAGAAAGAAAGAGAAAGAAAGAGAAAGAAAGAGAAAGAAAGAGAAAGAAAGAGAAAGAAAGAGAAAGAAAGAGAAAGAAAGAGAAAGAAAGAGAAAGAAAGAGAAAGAAAGAGAAAGAAAGAGAAAGAAATAGAAAGAAAGAGAAAGAAAGAGAAAGAAAGAGAAAGAAAGAAAAGAAAGAAAAAGAAAGAAAGAGAAAGAAAGCGAACGAAAGAGAAATAAAGAGAAAGAAAGAAAGAAAAAATGTTTATTTAGGACAAACACAAGGGCGATACAAACAAAAAAAGAAACACAAAACACAGTTTGTCCCAAAACGGCCCCGACTCAGCATAATGTATGGCTTTTGCCCAGCGCTGGTCTTCCGTCGGTATCGTTTTGGTGGCGCTGAGAGCTGTATTTACCGGCTTTTGGGGGATTTTTAAAAAAAAAAACATAGAAGCAACAAAAACAATAAAAAAAAAATTACTAAATGGCTGAATATGCTAAACGCAAGTGCCAGTGTAGAGCAGGCAAGCTAGTCTGTGATTTTTTTACATTTTCTATGGTGCTGATGCTAACAGCATGTGACTAGAACATTAAGCAGGCAAAAGCAATGAAAGCAAAAAGAAAAACAAAAAAAGGAAGTATTGTTTGCTTGACTTGTCGTAAAAATAAAAAAATTACTTGTCTATAATGTCTATGCAATGCCGTGAAACAAAACGCAAACAGAAGCTGAAATGTCTGCTGTCACCTAAAATATTGACACCAAGGCCGTAAATAAAACGTGAATAAAACTACATACGCGGCCGGCGAAACGCCAGCAACGATTTTTTTTAGAATTTTATAAATATATAACGTGAGAGACGAGCGAGCGCGTCGCGGCTGTGGCCGGCGAAGCCCGTAAAACGATGTCTTTCTATAAAAACTAGTATAATATACATATGACTAGGTATATTATATAAAACGCGCGAGCCGAGCGAGCGCAACGAGCGTGCCGCGGTAGCGGCAGCGAAGCGCCAGAAATTATGTATTTTTTTTTATTTAAAACCAATATTACGATAGTTTTAGAAAAATTAAATTTTTGGCATCGGCCCTCCCCCTGCTCCCCCCCGCACCCCTCTTAGCCCTTAAATCGTGCCGCATGATTCTAAATTTTAACCAACATGCTATGGCGTCAGACTTAGATAAGATAGTGGACTTAGAACATGTTCTACCACCAACCAAACCGAATACAACAAAGCGTGAATCTGAATCGCGGGATGGTGGTCCCATTGATAATCAGCTCTTAGATTTTCTTCTACGTACTCTTGGATAATTTCTACAGATAACAAAGCGTTTCAGTTACTATCTATCACATATGATCATTATTGTTTATCTAGTAATTGCTTATTAAAGGTGGTGTTACATTGAGAAAATGTGTATACTATGGACTAACTGTATTCTGTCTTAAAATTTTCAATTCTTCTCTATATTCCGCCTCTCTCATTTTTCTCTGTTTTCTGCCTTCAAATTTCTGCCTTCAATTAAAATCCGTCGAGTCGTTTGGAGATAAATAAATGTATATTTTTTTTCTCACACCGCTAATTAGTAATATTTTAAAAACACAAAAAAGAAACGGCTAGGCTAACGTAAAAACCCAACCTCTTTAGATACTTTTCTAAATAATAAACTTCTAACCTAATCTCTCTTATAATTTCACCCTTAAATACAGGAATATTGTGTCTAATTAATTTTATAAAATTAGATCTTGAGAGACTAAAATTAATTGAGCGATTAATTTACGGCGAAACCTTATTTTGAAGATAATCTTGTCAGATCTTGTCAGACACTAAGAGAGTCTTTATTATTTAGGTAATGTAAAGGTTAAAGAAATGAAAATTACGTAAGGAGCAGCTACTTATTTTAATAAATTGAAAGCTATACTAACTAGTTTTTTTTTGGGCTTTTTCTCCAGTTCCGACTAAGCTCTCTTACTAGTAGGAGCACTACGACATACTGTTCCCCGTTCTCCCACTTTTCAGTAGAAGCACGGAAAACTATTTCATTCAAAAAGTCACAACTATCAAAAATACTTAAGAACTCACCATGTAGGAATTCACCATGTAGGTAACTACCAAAAAGACTTCTTTTGAATGTAGCAATACAAAGTGAATAAAGTAGCTTCGGTCTTCGTCCTTTTTTTTAATAGAGTGTGAGCACCAGGACATAGACTGTTAGTTTTTCAAAGTCAAAGTCAAAGATTTTTATTCAAATAGACTTATAGATAAGTACTTTCGAATAGTCCAAATGCGAATGCTCCTACTGAAAAGTGGGAGAACGAGGAACAGTATGTCCCAGCTCCTACCAGTAGGAGAGCTTAGTAGTAGCTGGTGGAAACGCTAATTATTTTTTTTATAGTAGGAAAGCTATTTTAATACACATTATAATTTTGATCTAGACGAACGGAACATGTTCAGCTAGCTTGTACGCGGGTAAAACCGCGGATGGAAGCTTGTATTTCATATAATATATTAAATTCATAGTAACTTGTCTTTTAAACCATAAATCTTCCAATATGTTGACGTCAACGTGCACTCAGGTACACAAGTACTCCATCACGCTGTGCATAATATCAATCCTGGAGGTGTCAACGCCATCTATTTATCATTATCGAGAACTAATCCTTCGGAGGGCATCATCCATCATAGCTGTCACTGTTGCGTACTGCGATAAGGAGAAGTTGTGGGTGGCTATGTCTTAAATTAGGTATACAATGAACTTTTGGGTACCTAACTAACTGTTTCCTGTGACATTGTCCGCGTAGACTCAGTTCCTGTTTTCAGTAAGCACACGCATTCAGAATTCACCCACGTGAATGAATTAACTCGAGTCAAAGCCTAGGCTTTCTCTCATTAAAGTCTACTACGAATCTCTTCTCTCTTCCCACCCAATTTCATCATCATCTCTATCAGTCATTTGCATGTCACTTCTTATCAATGGCCTTTGCGTATTTTGCAGACGATTTATAGCAGTGCCATTTAGGCAACATTTTACGTGACTTAACAAATGCGAGAGCGGCATACTCTCCCACAAGCTTGGCAGGGAAAGTTTACGGCTGATGTTTTAGTGCCGCTTTTCCTTTTGTCCGCTAGTACTCTGAACCAGGTGGCCTACCGCCATCTCTTAGCACAGTATTGTTTCAAACTTACCATGCTATTTTGTACTACGAATCTTTTAAAGTAAGTTTGTTTTTTGACGGAAGTTTTGTGACGTCTTCGCTCACTCATTGCCACCAAAGTGTGAAGTGTGTCAAAACTTGACAACTTCAATAAAAACAATGCGCAAACAAAACGTTTTCATGACATGATGGTTTCTAAAAGATGACGGTAGGCCCGCAGGTCTCATCGCATGACTTCTGACCCTCTGCTACACACTTTCGCCACATGGACCGCTTGTCTGCAATCCCCTCGCAGTCCTGATGATCTATTTTAAATGCAGTCATGTCCCGCTTGGCACAATCTCTAAAGCGAAGCAAAGGCCTCATTTATCATGCCTGTGGCAAATTTATCGGCTAATAAGGATGGTGAGCCATAAGTCTAAACGAATCCCAATGAAGATGCTCAGAGGTCGAGGCTTCTGGAGACAAAAGACAGACAGATAAACAAAAATAATAAAAAAACATATTTTTTGCATTTGTTACCTTAAAGAAGACCCCTGGAGGTATTTTTTCATTTTTTTTAATGTACAGAATTGACCCCGTTACAGTTTTATTATATAAAGTACTAGCGGCCGCTCGTTTCACCCGCGTGGTTCCTGTTCCCGTTGGAATATCGAGATAAAAAGTATCCTATATTCATTAACAGGCTATCTACTATCTGTGTATAATATTTCATTACATTTTCATTTACACTTTTAAAGAAGCTAGAACATTATGGTGTCTCTAAAAAATCGGTTAGCCTTTTGCAGTCATACTTGCATAATAGAAATCAAAAAGTAATTGTCAATAATACTGCTTTAACTGGAGCCCCCATTATTATGGGCGTGCCCCAAGGTTCAATATTGGGCCCTTTGCTGTTTTTAATTTATATTAACGATCTCCCTTACTACACGAGTAAATTATGTGAGACAGTACTATTTGCAGATGATACATCTTTAATTTTTAAAATTGTTAGAGGACACAATTGTTCTGACGAAGTGAATAGTGCTCTCTCTCAAGCCGCACACTGGTTCAACATTAATAATTGGTCTCTTAACCCTACTAAAACCAAGTTTGTTAAATTCTCATTACCTAATGTAGTGCAGGTCGATATGCTTATCAATTTGAATGGGCATGTAGTAGAGTTAGTTGAGAGTACAAAATTTCTTGGTATTACATTGGATTCAAAACTACAATGGGATCCACATATTGAAGCCTTGTCGAGTAGACTTAGTTCTGCGGCTTTCGCAATAAGGAAAATAAGGCTCTTAACTGATATTGAAACGGCAAGACTGGTTTACTTTAGTTATTTTCATAGTGTAATGTCCTATGGCGTGTTGTTGTGGGGCTCAGCAGCTAATATAGAAAATGTTTTTATACTTCAAAAAAGAGCTGTGCGCGCCATTTACAAACTTCGCCGTAGAGATTCTCTTAAGGATTTGTTTAAAGAGATTAATATACTAACTTTGGCGGGACAATACATCTATGATAATTTAGTATATGTGAGGAAACATCATGATTTATTTACAAAGCATAGCGATGTTCATAATTTTAATACTAGAAACAAGAATAAGCTTGCCGTTCCAAAATTTCGGCTTGAAAAATGTAGACGCTCGTTTTTGGGGAAAGGCATAGCCTTAAGCAAAGGTTATTACAAGGTAAGTAAGAAAGGTAAGTAATTAAAAGAGCAAAATGCATGGATGTGATACCAACATTAAACATAACTATTGTAAATAGTGTAAGAGGAAAATATTCTAATATGAGTATGAGAAAATTTTCTTCTTTTATTAAATATATTTCAAGATTGTAAATTTGTGTTTGGCAACAACATGTTCCATTGTAAATGTTGTTGTTTCTGCTAAGGCTGATAAATTTCTTGCGGCCGTTCTTCTTATCAGTTATCAGATGTCCTGAATGGCTGGTAGGGAAAAAAATGTTGGACTATTCGAAAGTACTTATCTATAAGTCTATTTGAATAAAAATCTTTGACTTTGACTTTGACTTTGACATCCAAATCCGTTAAGTAGTTTCGGAGCCTTTTCAATGCAGACAAACAAACAATAAAATCTTTACATTTAACTAGCCGATTACTTGTTTTAATTCACAGTAACTCATATTCTGTAAAATTACTAGTAGATATACCTACTGCTTATTTCCTTGTAATAATTTAGATCAAGTAATTTCTGAAAATAAACGTGTTTTTCAGTTAGATCACAAAAAATACCAAAAGTAAGTAATATTCCATAAATCGGTTGGTGGTAGGGCTTGTTGTAAGTCCGTCTGGCTATCTACCACCATCTTATCTAAGTCTGACGCCATAATAACAATGTTTTCAGCTGTGTTGTGTTCCGGTAGTTAGAGATAAGATAGCCAGCTCCTCAGTAATTGAGGATTCCGGGAGAGGCTCGCTTCCATCTTCAGCCTTATCAATACTTAACATCAGGTTTGATGAAGGCTAAGAGTCTCCCCGTCGTACATAAAAAAAAAACTATTTTTACAATCTATCCACATCAAATTCACTTGAACCTGTTTGACTACTCGCAACCACTACCTACCTTTATAAAACTAGGCACAAACTCAAATATAGTGAGAAGCCAACACTCGTGTAAACGGTGATACCTACTTAAAGGGTCTACTAAGTAAAATAGCTGAGCAAGCTCGTTCGAATGTCTCGGCTCCGGATATGCGGGCCGGCTATCGGCTATAAGAATGATGGCGATGAAAACGCGAGGGTACATGTACAATCGCGGAATTTCCCGGTAGACCAGTAGAGTTTTTTGGGAAACGTTTTCTCGGAAAGTCCTGAGGTTAAAGAAATATTTCAACCGGGAGGTTCCCCGACTGAGAGTGAGGGTAAAACTTGCATGCTTGTACTAAGAATGAAAAGCGGCATGTTTTGTTATGTGGAAGTAACCATTTTAGATGGACTTGCGTGCTAATAAAGTAGTTGGGAGATTATCCAAATTCGACATCTTTGGTCGCGATAATACGTAGTCCTGTATGTCCTTCCAAATATTCCAATCTTCCTTATACCTAATCCTTCACGTGACGTTGAAAACCGGAGTATACAGGAATAAATAAATGACATTTTATTGAGTGAAAACACTTTGCCATTAATTAAATGGTGATTGGAGCCTCCATTTAAGCGAATATAGCCTGTGTTTGGGGGCTCCGCTCTTCCTTAACTAATTATTTTAGATTAACAAAGAGGCGATATGGTTCATTCTTATACAAGTTTATAACACAAACATTACCAGTTCACCCAGCCCTACGATATGGAACTTGCTAGCAAATCTTGGGATCAGAACATAATTATAAAGGACATATAATAGTCTGCTGGGTGAACACAAGGTACCGGGTAACCTACTCAAATATTACCAAACGACATGCAAGCAGTGATATTTGAAGGGGTCTACTAAGTAAAATAGCTGAGCAAGCTCGCTTGAATGTCTCGGCTCCGGAATGTGGGTCGGCTATCGGCTGTAGGAATGAAGGCGATAAAACCGCAAGTGTACATGGCAAAGGCACGGAGTGAGGGGTAAAACATTTCCAATGCGGATTAACACAGTTTTAGATTTATATACCATCTACACCTAATGTAATAATCTATACCTAATGTAGGGTGACATACTCGAATGTTGTCGATAATTGTGTAAACGGTGATATTCGATGGGGGTGCACAGACCAATATCGAGATAGACGAAAAGAGCGCTTCAAACTGTATGAGAACCTAGCGTGTCGAATTTTCCGTACCTACGAAATGTAAATGTTGTTGACGAGCTCTTAAAAGAAGCACTGCACAATTAACCATTTTCGTTTTTGAGTGACGCGTGTCTTCATGGCAATGGTTTCAAGCGGACTGAGTTAGGTCGGAAATCGGTCTGTATAATCTATTTAGAACTATTTAATTTACAAACTATGGGTAAAAAAAAAACTATGGGTCAAAAAAACCGTCTGCTCAACGCATTCCTCGCTGAAGTTACACTAGTGTTGAATAAATCAAAGTTGTGTAAGCTACTAATAAATTCATTTTGCCTGTAATTCGTGTGTGATTTAGAGGGCACTCTTACACAGATTACCGAGGAGTTCAGAGCAGTCAATCGAACCGGATGTAATGTTTATCAGAAACGTCAAGTCATTTATGTCGCGTCTCAACAAGAGTGGCAAGAGATGGTGCTTCCGGCAGAGTTCGTGGTAGATTGAGGAATTATAATAATCTTTGGTACGGAAGCACAGAAATCGAATAAACTTTTTTTGGACGTTTTCAATACGTGAAATATATATATGTCGTAGCGGGGATTCCAAATTTGACTGGCGTACTCGAGTATACTGAGAACGAATGAACAGAAAAGGATTTTTAGAGTTTTGATGCGAGAGAACTCTTTTGCACAGCGCATAACAAACCCTAATGACTTAGAGGCTCATACCCAAGTCGCGCACTGTATATTTTCTTTCCAAGTCTGCACCCTTAAGAGAGTATTGAGATAATATTTTATTGTTCTAATAGCGCCGCTGTAGTCTAGTGGTACAACCTCCGGAATCAGACCAAGGGGTCCCGGGTTCAATTCCCAGCGGGGGTACATATTGTATTCGGTTTGGTTGGTGATAGGACTTGTTGTTAGTCGGCCTGGCTAGCTACCACCATCTTATCTGTGTCTGACGCCATAACAACAACGTTTTCAGCATTGTTGTGTTCCGGCAGTTAAAGATAAGATAGCCAGTTCCTCAGTGATTGAGGATTCCGGGAGAGGCTCGCTTCCATCTTCAGCCTTATAAATACTTAACAGCAGGTATGATGAAGGCTAAGAGTCTCCCCGTCATTCATAAAGAAAAATATGATGAAACATTCACAAATATTAACCCTTGTTCCTACCCTGTAGACCACGCAATTTGATTCACTGAAGACCTTGAAAATGACTTTTGAAGGAAGGCCTGCTTCTCCTTGCATAATGTTTGATGGGCCGATTTCCCTCAAAGCTGAGATCCCGTTGAAGGTTCTGTGATAGTTTTTTCTTCCGATTTATTTGATTTATTCACTCGTTTTTCGCTTTGAATACTGATATTGAGTGTGTAGATGCGAGATATTGAGATGTTTGCCGTAAATACACGATTTCTGAGAAAGGTTCGGATCGTTGATATGAAAGCTGTTGAAGGGTACTTAGTTTTGTCCGATATCCATTCACAAAGAAGACGTGTCCCCGTATTACGACCTCTTATTGCCGGCCACGTTCTAGTGAGTGAGAAACCGCTGTACTGGGCTGTGCCCAAAGATATATTTTATTAACTCCGTAAAGGTTTATTAACCGACTCCCAAAAAGGAGAAGGTTCTCAATAAGGTTATTTTTTTATTTTTTTTTATTATTAACACTGATTACATCGACGTTGAACAGCTGTGTAGTATCTGCTTAGAATAGCACTACCCTCATCCCGTGGGTGTCGTAAAAGGCGACTAAGGGACTCAGCCTTCAGGAGACGGGCAGCATCGTCTCCTATATCCCAAACTTGGCCATACTGCGATCGCCAACCCGCATACCTAGCGTGGCGATTATGGCAACCCCCCCCCCCCCCTCTTTTGGGGGAGGCCTATACCCAGCAGTAGGTGTTATGTGGCTGAGACGACGGACGACATCGAGATTTCAGGTCCGATTTACGTGGTGCTTGTTTCATTCGATGCGGGATAGTTGTCGTTTGGTCCTACAAAAATTTCATTGATTCAGTTTGGCCCAGTAGTTTTTATGAGCATTTTTGTTAACTTGAACGATGTCATTTTTACTTTGTTCATAATGTACAATCGCCGAACTTCCCGGTCGACCAGTGGAGTTTTTGGGAAACGTTTTTTCGGAAAGTACTAAGGTTAAATAAATAATTTATTATTCAAATTTCAATCTGTAAACTTTTCATTATTTACAAATTAGTAGAAAAACAAGAAACCGTTAAATAATAAAATCTTATACTATAATAAAAATACGCCGTCCAACTCACAGCCGCGAGGCATAGTACCGAGAACACTGGCACTGTTGCCCCGCTGAATGCAAAGACTCAGCCGCTGGGCAAGATAGGCACCAGCTCTCAGGTCTCCTGAGGCGTGGACCAGTCTTATGGAAAGATCTTCAATAAACTTTTTGGTGTCAGACGACCAAGGGCCCATTGTCTCTACGGCAAGCGCCGCAAATTCGTGGCTTACTGAGAGCGACGCATACTTGCGGCGCTTGAGGAATTGAGCTTGCTCCGCCGCGGCTCCAGCTTTTGAGGACGTACCACGTATATGGGAAGGACCTAAGGTTGGTTACCGACCTACACAGGTTGCATCCCATACCAAGGTACGCCCCAAGCACCAGGGCACTAACGTCGCATCATCGGGTCTTTTACTATCATACCTGAATAAACCACAAGGTTCCAGAGATGATGGGATCGAAGCAGTGCCGAGAGCACGCTTCACTAAATCATTAATCGCACCATTCCGATATGCGCGACCGGCGCTCTTTACGCAAGTCAGCCCATGGCGTCCGAACTGGTCCACATCTTTGCCACACTTTTTGATGAGGTTCGCACAACTTAGCACCCAAGTGTAAACAAATCGAAATGCGAAGGGTAGCGGGATCAAGGATGGTACCTAGGTTGTGGGAGGGAAGAGCGTGAAGCCAATGTCCGGATTCTTTTTCCGAGACTGCTAAGAGTCGGGCTCGGTCTGTGTCATCCGGACAAGTAGCCAGAAGCTCTGCGTGAGTTGAAGAGAGAGCTGGTGACTCCCAAGCGCTCTGGTGTCCCAGTTCCAAGGGACAATCCTCTTCCGGGAATGTAGCACTCCAGGCAGATCTGGCCTCCGACAAGCATGACACCTCTGCGTCAACAAGTGTATGGCAGTTTAATAACTCGCTGATGAGTGAGAAGGTGCTGTAAGCCGAGGACAGGAAGGCAGGGAGTGCAACACTGGAGGTTGTGCGTAGGCCCAGCCCGCCATATCTAATTGGAAGAGTGGCTTGTTCCCAATGACGATCTTCAAGTTGTAAATTTAGGATTTTGCAGATTGTACTTTTTAATACCGCATCAATAGATTAGTGATCAAGGGGAACTTCCAAAGAGAGGAACAGCGTAAGATATACAAGAATTTTGGAGTAAAAAACAAAGCCGAAGAATGTAAAAAGCTATGTGTGGCTTCAACCTATGGAGCCGAGATGCAAATTTGCTGTAATTGTCTAATTTTGAATTTACTAATAAGAATAATAATTCTAATAATAATAATAATTAATAATTATAATTATTATAATAATTTACTAATTTATTATTCAAATTAAATACTTATTAATGTTCTTTTAGTTGTGATATAAACGTTATATAAATAATCTATTACTTCTTTCAATAAAGGTCCCTAGAAAATCTCTACTGGTCAACCTGGAAGTTCCCCGACTGTACATGAAACCTAATCTAATTTACAATACAACCTAATTACAGACACTAAAAAGTAGAAAAAAAGTTTTGGAACACGAAAAATTCTAAAAAAAAGAAAAACAAAAACAAAAAAGTTAAACAGACGTTTAACACGTGTTTAAAAAAAGCCCAATTACAAAACATATTTCAAGCAATGTTTAGAGCTACACACTTCTTAAACATTGTTTAAAATCAAACACGTGCAAGGGCTTGTCTAAGGCGCGTTTAACCTAAAAAAAGGATCCCTTTGTGCAGTTTTGTGTTGAATTTCCGTTGCGAGTGTTGTAAATTAATAGATACGAAATATGGATTTCAGCCTTGTTGATTCATTTGGCTATATTGATATGGAAGATTTGGATTATATAGAAGCTTTTCGAGATACTCAGATAAACCGCACACGTATCAACCCGTTTGAACATTACGACGATCTTTTGTTCAAGAGGAAGTATCGGTTTAGTAAATATTTTGCGGGAAAAATATTTGATTTAATTAAAGACGATCTTCCATTTGACCGTCGAGGCGTAGCTATAGACCCACAGATACAAGTGACCTGTGCACTACGCTGTTGGGCGCGACATGAGGCAAGTGTGTTAAAAGTTATCAAGATACCCATACTTAAGTATTTTATTGTGGCATTAAGTTAATCACTTTCATATATAGAAAAATCTACTTTTAAAAACTCATATAAAAAAGTACCTACTTAAAGTTTCCCATGCTGCTAGTACCTATCGGATTTTTTTTCGAAAATCAGAAAGGTTTTTTTGTCTGTAGGATATTATTTTGAACATAAAATGTTGGATAAAATGCGTCATGCTATTCTTGTGGCAATTACATAGCACAGGCTATTTTTAAAGTTTTTTTAAATCATAAAATGTAATGCATTCATGTTAAACCATTTGCTAACACGGGACGGATAGGGCTTTTTGCGTTCAACGCGGTTTTAGTTAAACACGACTTAAACAGTGTTTTGTAATAGGCAAAGATAAACACTGTTTTAAACAGTGTCTAATCGTAAAACACTGTTTAGCTAAACAGATGTTCACGCAGCGTTTAAATGTTTTTTGTTATAACACTGTATGAGTTTTAAAATTAAACGTTTTAAACTGTTGCAAACAGTTTAAAACATCGGGTGTGGGAGTACCATAACAAAGATTCATATTTCCACATTAAAAGTATAGGTAGGATTTTATTTTCACATTTTTAATATTTTCATAATGGTATCGAAGTATCTATGACCTTTCAAACGCTACACGTTCAGCACAAGAAAAAATAAACTATCGGCTCCTTTTCATTTTTCACCGTCTATCAAAATCACCGCAGGCACACTAAAGAAATGTGCCGTGGAATGGTGTAGACCGCGGCAGCGATTTGTTGCAAATTGCACTGAAAATTAGCTCGGAACCACAACCCTCGTGTTACAAAATAGAAATGTACCAGAAGGACCACTCCCGTCGAAACTTGCCTGATTCAGGAGGGTTGGTACGGTGTTGACTCGATGGGTTGTATTTTTGTTGCAAATTACACTTTTAAAAATCTCGGAACCACAACCCTCGTCTTAAAAAATAAAAAGTTATAAGAAGACAAGCTCCCGCCATACTCGAAAAAGTTGCCTGACCCATTAGGTACATCTTAAGTTTTGGCGCGCACTGTTCATTCAAATAAAACAACTTTTCCGGATACTAAACACGCTATATTTCACGAACTAAGTTGCAATTGATGACAGTCATCCCGTGACCACGGCAGCTGAAAAGGTGCCCAAACGTCGGGAAAATAAAAAAAAACAAAAAATACGGACAATTGCAATGCTACTTAGTTCGTGAAATATAGCGCGTTTAGTATCCGGAAAAGTTGTTTTATTTGAATCAGTTGTCACTGTACCGGCTTATTATTATTTGTGACATTATGGAATTTTATTAATAAGTACTACTTAGAAATCTTTACTCGTTGTTTTTAAAGTACAGTGCGACAATGAACGTGACAAAAAAAGAAAATAACATGAAACGTCTTTTTTGACAGTTGTGCAGCGCCTCCGCTTGCGTTAAATATATATACGCATTATCGCACGTGCGCTAAGGTTGTTGGAAAAAAAAAAACTGAAACCGCTATTTTGTTTAGCTTTTGCAATGATCGGTGATGGGATGAGTGATAAAAATTTATTATCACGAACTCCGCCGTTCTTCGAAAGGCATTTAAATCCGCTGGTCCCAGCTGGTTTTGCAATCGCTAAAACCCATGAATTCACATTTGTCCCGCGTGGTGGGTAATGTTTAACCTCCTTTGTGGTCTAGTGGTAACAACGACCGGTATCAGACAAAAAAAAAAAAAAAAAGGGATCCCGGGTTCGATTCCCAGCGGGGGTACATATGTATTCGGTTTGGTTGGTGGTAGGACTGTTGTAAGTCCGTCTGGCTAGCTACCACCATCTTATCTAAGCCTGAAGCCATAACAACATTGTATTCAGTGTTGTTGTGTTCCGGCAGTTAGAGATAAGATAGCCAGTCCCTCAGTGATGAGGATTTCGGGAGAGACCTGTTTGGCGCAGGGGTACTAACCCCACCTTCTGCGCCAGAGGTCCCGAGTTCGATCCCCGGACAAGACAAATATTTGTGTGCATGAACATGTCTATTTCTCTTGGTCTGGATGTTTAATATGTATATTATGTATGTATTTACAAAAAAAAGTATATAAGTATGTTTATCCGTTATCTAGTATCCATAACACAAGTTCTTCATGATACTTAACGTGGGCTAGATAATGGGTGTGATTGTATGGAAATATTTATTTATTTTATTCCATCTTCGGCCTTATCAATACTTAACATCAGGTATGATGAAGGTTAAGAGTCTCCCCGTTGCTCATAAAAAAAGTGTTTAGCTCAACGCGGTGTTGGTAACGCGGCTAAAGCGCGCAAAATGCCACCCAACGCCCATTATATACAACTTGCTGGTGTTCTCTCTGCGACCGCCACCTTGCGTGCTTTGTGGCCTCGTCCTCTGGTGATGGTTTAAGGGAAAGGTCAACTCACAAATAGATTATCCGGAAAAATCCCGCCGCCCCTTAGGATCCGGGAAATCAAATATTGTATTGGATTTGGTTTCTGCTTCGTCGTGAGGTGGGTGTAAATGATACAATGTTAATAAATAAAAAACAATAAACTTCAACCTATTAATAACAAACCGTGTTCTCCAATTCGGAACTTGAAACTACTTAGCTATTTAATTTTCATTTAAAATTCAATTAAATTATTTTTACGAATTAAACCACTTACTTTCATTTAAACTTTTCTACTATTATAGTAAGTATTTTCTCAAACATGCTTAGAAATATGGGCATTGTTTTGATATCCTTCTTCGAGATAAATCAATATTACTATACTGGCCACATACATGCGAGAAGCGGCCGGTAAAAGTTATTATATGAAAATCCATATCCGGCGTGTTTAGCGGCCAAATAAATTACATAGTATCATGTGTCAGATAATTTTATAAAAATGAAACGATCTTTTACTCCGAAATATGTCAACCAAGGAGGTAACTTATCAAAATTTTTATTTAAATTTCGAACTGGCTTGCAATTATCGAATGCTGTTTTAGAAAAAAAAACAACAAATCAACACTTTAACGCGGGAAAAATATTGTTGTTCGTTGTGCATTATTTGAGAAAAGTACTAAGCCTTGGCCACAACTAGGCATTAGCCGCGTACCCACCTAGCGCACGGGCTCGCGCGGCAGCCTCGGTGTCCGGATCGCGAGCGATGGCTCCCGAGGCAGCCTCAGTAGTTTTGACAAATTTACACACGAGGCTGCCTCGCAAGGCAGGCTGAGCCGTCATAAGTCCGCGAGTATTCGAATTGGACAGTCGTGTATTTTCAGCTGCAGCTATTTTCCTAGCTGCTTATTGTTTTTGCAAAGCTCTTTGTACGTGCTGTACAGTTGTATTAAACGAATGGAATCGACTCTTCCTCTCGACTGCCCATGATATCAATATTATAGATAGAGACAAACACGGCAAGAGACGAACTTGAAGTAGCTTCGCGCGCGAGCCAAAACATAACCGTACCCACCTAACCCACAGCGCTCACTGAGGCATCTTTGAGCACGTCAAGTTTACCGACAACATCTGGCTCGGGGTCGAGCCGCGCTCAGCCGAGCAAACAAGCGCCCGAGGCAGCCCGAGGCACGCCCACACCAACCGAGGCATTTGGCCCGTGCGCTAGGTGGGTACGCGGCTATTGATGGACTTACGTATGTGTGCCTCGGCTTCGCCACATTAAGACGTTCGTCCATCAATGCCTCTTTTGCTGGCCGCTGCAGTTATGTACTATTTCGTCAGCTTTGGAGTTACTTTATTTTAACGTCTTTCGATTTAGCAAGCATGGAATCATGCATGCAAGCAAGCATGCAAGTAAGCATGCAAGCAAGCATGCAAGCAAGCATGCAAGCAAGCATGCAACCAAGCATGCAAGCAAGCATGCAAGCAAGCAAGCATGCAAGCAAGCATGCAAGCAGGCATGCAAGCAAGCATGCAAGCATACATATGGGAAATACATGTCTCAGGCGCTGCGGGAAGTGCAGCCCCTTCGCCCTTGCGCATTAAAACACAGACTTCTTGATCGGCTACGGCGAGCGGGGGCTGCTCTCCCTCCGCGCCTCCGGGCTCTAAATTGTACTCTAGTATTGGGCATAATTCATTGCTGATGAAACCATTCTGCGTTCATAAAACTATGCTTATAATAATGTATGCGAAAAGACTATGTCAAAACTGTTATGCATAACGACATTTTAACTAAAAACATAATGCAACCGAAAGGGCACCCGACTGAAGCAGACCCATTTCCGCTGGCGGCACCCGTTTACGAGCAGTTCGCTTGAACCAGCCATCGCTTCGCTCACCTATATTTTAGGGAACGACCCGCCTTACACGACACCGCCGAAGAAACTAATAATAATGATATTAATAATGATAACTGATTTATCATAAAGTGAGACAGATAGTAACGCCCATACAAAACGATATTATTACGCCTTAAGTTCGTGCACGAAAAAATCTAGCAAATTCCCGTCATTATGAAGCTTTTAAACAATGAATTTGCTGACAACAATTTATTTGGGCGCCATTACGGTATAAAATACCCTGCACATTGATATGTTTGAGTTTTTTTTGTCAGGTTCTGATACACGTATATTTTTATTTCTTGATTTAAATAGTTAAATATATTTCAATGAACACTTATATATTATATTATTCTATAACGGTACAAAAACGCTTTACTACTTAAACGTTCCTATATAGGTACGTTGCAAAGAACGAAATCAATTTAATAATGTAACTATGCTCATTTCTTTCCGGCACGTACTTAATGACATAATTATTAGTTTTCTTACAAAACAAAATGAGTAGCTATAGTATTATAATGTTCATAAATTGGCAATATCATAATTATATTTGACGCAAATGGTCATGACCAGACATCGTGTCACCGTCAAACGACCAGTATGCAAGGCCTGTAAAAACGGGTTTATTCCCAAGACATCCTCCAGATCTCTAGGGCCCTTGATATTTTGTGAGCCAAGCAGAAACGACTCGAAAGCTCTCCAGTTGTTTGGAGTGACGATGTTTTTCGGCAACATTCATTGATAGGTGCTTGCTACATGTTATTGAATCGGATCCGACTTGTTGAAAGAACTTTTAGTAAGTATTCGTTATTGCGCAAAAATAATGCTTAATAGAGGAACCCGTGGCACAGTGGTTCGCGCGTTCGGCCTGCGATTGTTGAGGTTAAGCAACTTTCGCAATGGTCGATCACGGGATGGGTGACCAAAAAATTTAGAATCTCGTTCTCCTCGGTACGTTAAGCCGTTGGTCCCGGCTGCATTTGCAGTCGTTTAAACTCACCAATCCGCATTTGGCCCGCGTGGTGGTTCATGACCCGTTCTGCTTATCCATCCATAAAAGCCAGTGCCCCAGCAGTGGGAACATTAAAAATGGTTAATGACGCTTGTTTGTACCAAAAATAGGAAATGTACCGCCTTTGTTGACGACCTGTTTGGCGCAGTTACTAACCTCACCTTCTGGTATCACGTACTCTGAGGTCCTGGGTTCAAACAGTAGGGACAATCGGTAGTGTAATGAATACGAGCATTTCTCTATGACGACCTGTTTGGTGCAGGGGTACAAGCCCGCCTTCTACGCTAGAGGTCCCGGGTTCGATCCCCGGCCAAGACAAATATTTGTGTGCATGAACATGACTATTTGTCTTAGTCTGGGTGTTTAATATGTATATTATGTATGTAAGTATATAAGTTTATCCGTTATCTAGTATCCATAACACAAGTTCTTCATGATACTTAACGTGGGCTAGATAATTGGTGTGATTGTATGGAAATATATATTTTTTTTATTTATTTGTGGTTGTGGTATAATGATATGAGAAGTCGTTCTAATGAACGTTCAGAATAATTAATCCCAAGTATGTAAATACTTGATTGATTAAGTAATATTACTTATATGGAACTTTTTAAGCTTTTTAAAGAAAATTCCAGTCCTAGCCAGGAACCCATAAAAATCAAACTATCTACATGTTTCAAACTATCGTGTTCGCCACTCAGGTAGGTTTGTTGTATCATAACTTAATACTATCATTGGCTGAGTTTTGGTCGTCACAAATGCTTGTCGATATCATCTATGAAGAATAATAAATACATTGCTATCCAATTCTAGCGTTACCGTTGTTATCTTTTGTACAGTTTACTGTAACACACGAATCATAAACAGGTATGGTAATATCACAATAGATGGCGCTGTCCCAAATCGCGCTTACAGATTTATAGCTCGAGACGAGAGCAATAAAATCGCTGCTATTAACCGTTATAGCCTGCAGCGTAACCTCGCCTTTACTGCTCCATATCATTGTTATAGCGCCGAAGTCCAGCCACAGATCTACCGATTCTATTCTGTAATACTGCGTTTACAAATTTGCACGAATGTGAGGCAAATGTCAAGGCGATCAGGCGAATAGCGACCTTGCTCGTGTAGACATAGTTTTGCTATTCGCCAGGGCTAGCATGGCCGGAGACATTTTATCCACGGGGAGAGGACAAAATACTATTCCCATCTGTCATTTTTGTCCACCCTTCGAGCATGGCGACATTGGATTTAAACTATTCACGATGGAGTAAACAGTGGAAACGCTTGTCCCCGAAATTATTGCCAGTATAAGAAAACTTTTATTCAATTACAAAATAGTCGAGAATATCGTCGTAAACCAAAGTACTTTTTTCGTTTTATTACATCTGGCTGGATATTTATTTTGTTTTGTTGTCAATGTCTCTGAGTATATAACCTCAAACCAAATAATAATTTATTACCAAAATCTTATTACACATACATAATATTATAATACTAAAAAGTAAACATTTATTTATTTTTGTGTTTATACTACTGTTTTCCCTTTCCGACGACAACACTAAGCTCCAGTAAGCACGAGACATTTTTATATTACAACTAATTATATTTTTTCCAAGAGATATACTCAAACCCACCATCTAAAGATGAGGACAAATTTCTCCCTTTGTTATGTCAAAATATCTGTAATTTTTCTCTTCCACTAGTCACCATGCTATAAGCGAGAGGTGAGTATCCACGTTTAATGTCAAAAAGTGATATAATTCTATTTCCCCCTGTTGCCGTGCTTTGGCAGGTGGATAAAATAATTTTATCCCTTGTCAGTGGAAATAACCGGTGGACAAAAGTTTTATCCCCAGCCCATGCTAGCCCTGCTGGAGTACCGCCCCCAACACGACTCTTTGTTTAAACACTTGTGCGAATATTTAAATGCAGTATTGAAA
Source organism: Chrysoteuchia culmella (assembly GCA_910589605.1). Lineage (NCBI taxonomy): Eukaryota > Metazoa > Arthropoda > Insecta > Lepidoptera > Crambidae > Chrysoteuchia > Chrysoteuchia culmella. The sequence continues at coordinate 21,021,974 of OU342653.1, forward strand.
ACGGAAAGCTAGAATGTAAAGCAAAGGACACCACGTGTCACGCACCTACTGACCAAAGTCGGCAATAATCGGCAAGTCTGTGGTCGCCCTAAGGTTTTATGCCGCATGCACTATGGCCTTATATTGTGACCGATTTGATGTAATACATCTATGATAATATAGTATATGTAAGGAAACATCTTGATTTATTTATTAAGCATAGCGATGTCCATAATTTTAATACTAGAAATAAGAATAAGCTTGCCGTTCCAAAATTTCGACTTGAAAAATGTAGACGCTCGTTTTTGGGGAAAGGTATAGCTTTTTTTAATAAAGTTCCACAACAATTGATAGAGCTGCCTTTGCATAAATTTAAAATATATGTTAAAAAGACACTCTTAAGCAAAGGTTATTACAAGGTAGATGATTATTTAAAAGACCAAAATGCATGGATGTGATACTAACATAAAACATAACTATTATAAATTAGATAAAAGGAAAATATTCTAATAATTAAATATTGGAAAATTTTCCTCTTATATTAAATATATTTCAAAATTGTAAATTTGTGCTTGGCAACAACATGTTCCATTGTAAATGTTGTTGTTTCTGTTAAAGCTGATAAGTTTCTTGCGGCCGTTCTTCTTATCAGTTAAAAGATGTCCTGAATGGCTGGTAGGGAAAAAAAATTTTGGACTATTCGAAAGTACTTATCTATAAGTCTATTTGAATAAAAATCTTTGAATTTGAATTTGAATTTATTTGTGTGATTGAGATTGCCGATTGAGTGCACGATGACTTAAGACAATAACAAATGTAGGGTTCACGACCCAATTGTGGGCACTCTAAGAGTCGGTTCCTAATCGGTCATTATTCTTTATTAACATTATCGTTAACATTAAAAGTGGCCACAACAGGATGTTTGGCCACAACTGGGGCTTTTACCATATGTCAGAAAATAACACATCATTGTAGATTCTAAGATAACCAGCTTCGGAGCTGGTGTTACAGATACCAAATAACACAAACAAAGGTCACACAATAAATGTTAATCGGTGAGAATCTGAAAAAAAGAAACTCATCTTTTAGAATCCATCATGTCATAAGATATTATATGCGTTTTGTTTTCAATACTCTTTAAGCAAGGTACTATGACCCTCCACAAAGTAAAAATTTGTTGAAATAAAACAACTTTTACGGATATCGAACGCGCTATATTTCACGATCTAGGTTGTAAATGTCCGTATTTTTTGGTTTTTTAGGGGTTTTTTGATTTTCCCGACGTTTCGGCACTTTTTCAGCTGCCGTGGCCACGGGATGACGTCATAATACGGGAGGATCCTAAAAATACAGACAATTACAACTTAGTTCGTGAAATATAGCGCGTTTGATATCCGTAAAAGTTGTTTTATTTCAATGAACAGTGCGCGCCAAAACATAACATTTTGTTATTCTTGTCCATTAAGATATATCTATAGATATTAAATATCTACAAAAATTCTGCTCATCTACACTGATGATACTTTGTAATAGCGGACTTAAATTGGAAGATATTGAACATTCGCAAGCAAAATATCAATATCGAAATACCTAAAAGATATTTGTTTATTGTAAGTTTGCAAAGACAACTATCTCAGGTCCATGTACTTCTATATTCTTTGTTGCTGCCAACGAACAAATTGGAGTTGTCAAATTTTGACACACACTTCACAGTTTAAAGGCACAAAACTTATTTTAAGAGTCGGAATATAAGCTTATTTTAGGAGAATCGTGATACAATGTAGCATTGGTATGATTGAAATACCAATACTATTTGAGGAGCCCGTGGCGCAGTGGTTCGCGCTCGGACTGCGATTGTTGAGGTTAAGCAACTTTCGCAATGGTCGGTCACCGGATGGGTGACCATAAATTTACTAACTCGAGCTCCTCCATTCGGAAGGCACGTTAAGCCGTTGGTCCCGGCTGCATTTGCAGTCGTTAAAACCCACCAATCCACATTGGGCCCGCGTGGTGGGTCATGGCCCGTTCTCCTTATCTATCCATAAGGAAGGCTAGTGCCCCAGCAGTGGGGACATTAAAAATGGCTGATGACGGTGATTGAAATAATACTGCCTAAGAGATGTTGGTAAGCCATCTGATATAGCAAGAAGGTACACTCGCTGTACCATCTATAGCCAGTTGATGATTAGTCGAAATATATTTACACATTTAGACTATAATATCCTTGACAATACCGATATCGATATACGTTTCTGCTCTCGACAGAGAAAACTCGGCACTTGACATACTTTTCATTTTTCTGTAAGTGATGCTAAAAAATTTTTTACTTCTCATTAATATATTTTCTCTCGAAGGAGAAAACTCAGCACCTGACATACATTGCATTTTTTTTGTAATGATATTACATTTTTCTTTTTCATTTAAATATACTCCTCAAAACAAAAAAAGGGCCACCATGTATATTTGACGACCTGTTTGGCGCAGGGGTACTAACCCCACCTTCTGCGCCAGAGGTCCCGGGTTCGATCTCCGGACAAGACAAATATTTGTGTGCATGAACATGTCTATTTGTCTTGGTCTGGGTGTTTAATATGTATATTGTGTATGTATTTACAAAGAAAAAAGTATATAAGTATGTTTATCCGTTATCTAGTATCCATAGAATAGAATAGAATAGAAAATTGTTTATTTTGCTGCAACACACATAGATACATCTGGTATTTTAGACATCATATAAATAGATAACATATTTTTATAATCACTTCGTCAGACGTAGTGCGGATGCCTCTATGTGCAGCAGCAAAACAGGGTCTAGGCTCGATGTGGTATTTTCGCTCGTGGGATGAGCGAAACATCGATTTTCAGCCCTCACCCTATTGATGGGTGGGCGGGAAATGGTGAAAATGACGCACTTAAAAAAAACAAAAAGTATAAAGTCTTAAAAATATATATATTGGAAGGGAAAGGATTGCGCGGAAGACTTATAAACCAGTAGGATTATGAATGACTTACAAGATTAAATAAAATATAAATAGTTTAGTAACAAGTTAATGCAAATAAATAAATAAAAAGTAATAAAAAAATATCTAGCTGTGAAAGGGGTTCGACGTCGCTATGAATGGATCTTTTGGAGCTCTAGCAAATCGAAACGTAATTTATTTTTGAACGTAAATACTCCAGTTAGAGCTCTAAGTGGTGGTGGTAGATCGTTCCAACATTTAGTAGCTTGAAAGCGAAAGCTGCCCCTAAAAGCCGCAGTGCGGTGTGAGTGGTTGGCCAGAGGTATACGGGTAGATCTTATGCCGCCATACCTATCATAAGCCGACGAGAACTTAAACTTCTTGAACAGGTATTCAGGTATATAGGTCATAACACAAGTTCTTCATGATACTTAACATGGGCTAGATAAATTGGTGTGATTGTATGGAAATATTTATTTATTATTTATTATAGGATTGCTCTTGCTAAGGTATTGATTGACCCCCGTTTATTAGCATTTTGGGCTAAATAAAGGCTTTGGAGGTTTGCACATCATAAAATTAGATAATTTTCGGTAGAAAATTAATTAAAATTAAAAGACATGAGCTTTTTGAAACCCATTTATTGTATTACTCATGTTTGACAAAATAAATGATTATAATTATGATTATTATGATATTTTGAAAAAAAATACTAGTAATCTCCTATTGATTAATATCAAAGAAAATGGTAAACCAATAGAGCAATTATTCTTTTTTGTACCTTTTTAGTACCGTGTGTGTAATCCTCGTTTTTGAAAACATTATTGGACCCTGGAGGGTACACTTTGAGCCAGCTGTTGCATTTTTTGTGAGGAATTTGATCCCAGGTTGACTTCTGTAGATATATGAGTTGTCTGTCATTTGAATAGGTTGGATTCTGCTTTGAACGCTTCATTTTATTAGATTCCACATCGCGTTCATTGGGGCATGGGGCTAAGGACTGGAAAGCATGCGGCCATGGTAAGACCCATATTCTAGCGTTTTCTAGCGCTTCTATATTAGGCCTTACTGTTTGGGCTCGTGCATCAAATGATTATTGCACCAATTCGTTATGCAAATGAACCCACTAGAAGCCTATAAAGATCCTCAATATATCTTTGTGTTGTTACCGTACCTTCATTGAGAACACATTGACATCCCCAAACCTGTAACTTTAGTTATGGTAAATTTTAAATAGAAAAATATTGCAAAAAATTAACTCGGCCACAAGTGAATTCTCAGACGGGAATCGAACCCGCGACCTTTGGAAATCCGGTCCAATGCTCTAACCGCTGAGCTACCGAGACTTGCGAACCACCGTCGAAATTCTCCAATACTTTTATATTTTTAATACGCTGTAGGCCAGCGTTGTCACATCAATGCTAGGAATATCCGTGCATTCGAAAGAAACATATTTTCATGTGTAACGATCGATTAAGATGCAACTGCCAATAATTTAAGATTTTGTAATTTTTGCATTTTTCAATGCTATTTTTATACTTATGGTAAATTTTAAATAGAAAAATATTGGAAAACATTAACTCGGCCACAAGTGAATTCTCAGTAACTGTAACTCTGTAACTTTAGGTATTCAAAACCACTCAAAGGTTACTCTTTTAGCTTTTTCTGATGCCAGCGAAAAGGCATACGGTTGTGTGATTTATATGCACGTTGTTAATGACAATGACCAACTCATTGTAACATTAATTTGCTCAAAATCTGATATGGCGGTAATATAAGTGGACTGTATAGCGGTTTGCGGGGCGGTTTGTGAATTGTGGTTCAGAAAAAAAATATGTGGAACCCAGATAGTATGTAGAGGGAAGGGGAATAACCGAGCGCAGTTCGATTCAGCTTCTGGAATATCTTGCCTTCAGGAAACGTCACTAACTGTCTCACCCATGCCGCAAGGACAGGAACCCTAGGCCTAGGTCACTCTGCCGGCCGGCTAAGTTCCACACACTTTAGAACACTGAATCACTTATTACACAGTTTATAATTATTCAAGCTGCGGTTAATGCATTTTATTTTAAATTATCAGGAGTCGCACGCACATTGCGGCGGCGCGGCTCTACTCTAATGTCTCTACTTTGACTTGAGCTATATGCAATCTTATTAATATCTAAATCACTTCGTGTTGTGTATGACAATATGTCTAAACGACACCCCATAGATAAAGTTATGGCCTTTTCAGACTCACAAGTCGCGCTGTGTTGGGTACATTTAAATCCACTCAGATTTAATACCTTTGTATCAAACCCTGACTGATCCTGATTGTTTTTCTTTTTTTGTTCCTGGAGTTTAAAACCCAGCACACTGCCTTTTTGCACTTGTAACAGCTACATAATCCTTACCTACATTCCTTACCTTACGTGCGCATAAATGCGAATGTGTATGCGTATACGCACCCGATGACGGCTTATCGGTCTCTTTGGTGATCGTTCGATCGATGAATTTTCATATTTTACACGAACTTTCTACATAAAAGTGATTACCTATTGTGTCGGCAATATTGATGAACGAATAAGTGTATTAGTTAAGTCAAATTGACACTTGAAAATTGCTACCACGTGGTGTGGAGTGACTTACGATTTTATCCTGGACTGAAGCTATTCTACAAGTACGTAAGTGCATGTATTTTTTCCTTATTTTTCAGCTGTTTTCTTTCTTTCCAAATTCCCTAAAACAGCTGTTGTTACAGCAGTTGTTACAAGTGCCTTGCGCTACGTTAATAAGTTTCAACCTTGCCAGGTGAATTTAATACAATTTTTTATCTCTCAACTACAAAAATACAGTTCACTAAAATGTACTTTATCCGCACCAAATAGATCTGTCCTCCAAACAAACATGCCGCGTTTAAACTTTTTTGCAAATTATGTAGATCAACAAAACAAGGAATAAGAATGAAGCAATAAATATTTTTTTCATGTAAATTTTTGTTTATGTAAGTCAATTTTGCCAAAAAACGTAATACAATTTGCTTGCGAAACAACGAAGTTTGGTTTGGTCACAGGATGATTTGATGTAAGCAACAGGGCGTACCGCCATATTTTAGCGCAGTATTGTTTTAATCTTACCATGCCATTTCATAATACGAATCTCTTATTGTAAGCTTGTTTTTTTACGGAAGTTTTGTGAGGTCTTCGCTCAATCATCACCTCCAAAGAGTTCAAGTGTCAAAATGTGGCAACTTTAATAAAAACAAAACGCATACAAAACGTTTTTTTGACATGATGGTTTCTATTAGATGATGGTAGACCCGCAGGTTTTTTGTGATGTTTATATATGTTTTTTTTATTTAAATTCGTGTTTTACTTGTTGATTGCTGTTGATTTTTTTTATTGTTTTTCAAAACTTGATTAATTGAGAATAACGTTTAGGAACAGGTCCCTAAACCAAATTTTATAGGGGTTTTCGTTTCGTTTCGCATACCTATCTTTGCTGGAGACAAAGCCTTAAAACGTTATACGAAACAAGTATAAACTTTTCGATATAAAACTATAAGACGATAACGGATTTTACAAAATTAAATCTGGTAATAAGATATACATTTCTTCATACCTTCACCTAGACTTGTAAAGAACCGAGACTCGATTTTATGATTTAGCACACACACTTTTTCTTTTTGAAATAACACCTTAAAAATATGAAATTTCGAAATTATTCTCAAATTGGGTTTAATTAATGGACACCAATATTCAGCATCGTGGCATTTCTCTTTAATCGCTATAGTTATTAACTGCGAAGTGCTTTTGTTGTTTTATCGCGTAATCTGCAAAATCGGTTCAGTTGTATAGCGCCTTAAGCTTGGTAGTTTCAAGCAATCGCGTTATAGGACATTTTATGGCCCGGACGGTGTAACTAATGGTTATCGTAGTGACAAATGTATGTATCGTGATACAAGAATTTGTGGGAGAACGAGTCATGGCTGTTTAAATATTAACTGGCGGCCGCTCGCCCGTGTGGTTCCCGTTCCTGTGGGAATATCGGGATAAAATGTAGCCTATGTTATTCGGGGATAGTGCCGCTTTCCAACGGTGAAAGAATTTTTCAAATCGGTCCAGTTTCGGATGCTATGTAATTCAAACAAACAACAATCAAATCTTTCTTCTTTATAATATTAGTATCACATCATCAGCCTGTGGACGTCCACTGCTGGACATAGGCCTCTCCTAGCTCACGCCTTTTGTGGCGTTCATAGGAGGCTATTATCCTACTGCTACCACGCTGGCCAGACGGGTTGGTAGGGGGTTTGTTTCTAGTTTTCCTTCTCTCGCACAGGTGTTCAATGCGTCGAGCCTCTTAGTCGACTCTTACGACATCCCAGGCATGTAAGGGAGTGGTGACACTTGTATTCTTAGGCCATCACCACACGGCACAATAGAAGAAGCGGAACGTAAGTGTGAGCAAGACGGATAGATGAGAAAGGGAATGAGTTATAGGCAGGGTGGGTGGAAATACTTTCAACGATTACTACCCGACCAGAACAATAAGACGCATGACAGCTGAGAAAAATTACAAAAACTTACTAAAAACCAAATATTTTAGCAAGCGGTATTCAATCAGTTAATCACTGTAGTGATATTACAATCAGATAATAAGAGAATTGCGTTGAATAAGTGAGCTGCAGGTGCCAAAATTGCAAAACCGCATTCCTATCATGCGCATAATTGTCTTGGTCGGATAGTACTTGTCGTCGTCTCAGTCACATGACACCCACTGCTGGGTATAGGCCTCCCCCAAGGATCTCCACAACGATCGGTCCTGCGCAGTCCGCATCCAGCGGCTTCCCGCGACGTTCACCAGATCTTCGGTCCACCTTGTCGGGGGCCTACCCACGGAGCGTCGTCCTGTGCGCGGTCGCCATTCCAGAACCTTTCCGCCCCAACGGCCATCGGTTCTTCTCGCTTCTCTCTCTCTCTACTCTCTCTCGGATAGTACTTACTGCAATAAAATTGAGAGACGACATATTTATGAGCTAAACAATATAATACATACATTTACACCATAGTCTAAGCATAAGTACTATGACTTGTAAACAACGCAGGTCGTCGTCGTCATCGTCTCAGCCACATAACAACCGCTGCTGGGTATAGGCCTCCTCCAAAAGGGGGAGGGTGGGGTTGCCATAATAGTTGGCGATCGCAGTATGGCCAAGTTTGTAGGAGACGCTGCTGTCCGTCTCCTGAAGGCTGGGTCCCTTAGTCTCGTTTTACGACACCCACGGGATGAGAGGGGGTAGTGCTATTCTAAGCCGACACTACATAGCTAAACAACATAGGTAGGTAGAAATAAATAAATCAATAATAAATCATTTCATACAGCCCACGTCAAGTTTCATGAAGAACTTGTGTTATGGTTACTAGATAACATACATATATATACTTTTTTTTGTAAATACATACATACATAATACATATTAAACACCCAGACCAGGACAAATAGACATGTTAATTCACACAAATATTTGTCTTGTTCGGGGATCGAACCCCGGACAAGACAAATAGACATGTTCATTCACACAAATATTTGTCTTGTACGGGGATCGAACCCTGGACCTCTGGCGTAGAAGGCGGGCTTAGTACCCCTGCGCCAAACAGGTCCTCATAGAGAAATGCTCGTATTCATTACACTAGCATTTGTCCCTACTGTTTGAACCCAGGACCTCAGAGTAGGCGATGCCAGCACAAATAACATAATACTTATACCACTCTACCATGAGGTTTGTCGCATATTGGTGTAGGATAAGTCATAATTCAAATAATTACCTTAATTTGTTATTTCTTCAAGTGCTTATAACTGCCATGCCAGGTCAAACCGCAATGCTGTAAAAAAATTAGCACAAAATAACAGCTTAATTTCTTTTAACGCGCATGCAATTGCCAACACTGTTAGTCACGAATTTACATGCTTTTAAATATATGTATTGTATTAAATTATTACTTTTAGCTAGCAAAACTTTGGATTATTTACAATAAAGTTTATTTTCATTCAGACTTGGAACATTTTCAAATATATTTTGCTGCAAATCACTAAGGGTTTAACCAGTATTCCAGTATTGTTGTATAAACTAAGAAAAACTTAGAGACAAAGCTGCTCGCTCTACTCGTTCCTAACGCTCGTCGTTTGTTGATTATGATATAAATAAAAATAAATAAATAAATAAACAAAACATTTATTTCTCTTGTCACAATAAATGGCTTAGGACTAATCCTTTTACATTTTTTGGAAGAGACTAGCCCCAGAAATAGGTTCCAGAGGAACCTGAGCTACAGGTTACTAGGCCCCCCCCCGCAGGTAACCTTAGCTTTATGAGATGACAATATTCATTCATTGGTAAGGGAAGAAACTTACATTTTTTTTTATCTAGGCTACGTAACGTGACGAAGCTAAAATTTTATAAGTTGCCAAATACTAAAAGATAAAAATAAAACTAAAAAGAGTGGGGTTTGCAGGTTTCCTATGTAGTTGTGGTATGTTGTATATTGTAAATATGCGCGCGTGTATGATGGGAGTGGTAGTTGATTGGTATGTATGCATGTGAATACGAGAGTGTGAGTGAGTGCGTGGGGTAGTATGTGAGTTTGTGTATGTGGTTGTAGCGATGACGGGGGAATAGTGCTTTCTCTCAAGGAGAGTGGACAATCTTAATTACATAAGTATACGGGATTGTGTACCAAGGATATGAACCTAGTTATAGTAGGGGAGCCCAAGCGGGGATTTCGGGATTTACTAAAGCGCAGCAGATTAATATACAGGGGTATACCTTGTATCCGGTTAAGTACCTTCACCAAATATGAGCCCCATATATATGGCCGCCCGTCGAGGATAAAAAATCAGATTAGTAAAAAAAAAAGATCATCAGACATTGTCGAGCGCGTCAGATATTGATAGCATCAATGTCCTACGTATTTTTAAGAATATACGTATGTTAATCTGATCGTTTGCATGATGCGGGTGGTCGTACGTAAGGGTTGAAAACTAAAAATAAATCGAGTGCGTTAGATTTCCTTAGGGGGTGTTAAGTGAACGTAAAAAAGCAGTTGCATGGACCATACTGTGCAACTGTTTTTATTTACATAATATTTGAAAATCTATAGCCGTTCCCCCCATCGATCAAGAGGTATACATTATATATTTTTTTCTTCTTATCATCTAAGCTTAGCAATCCAATAGGTCTCTATGACGCTCGAGTAAATCCCCATTTAGCATCGTGGGCTCCCCTACTATTAGCTCAAATCGCAGTTTTTAACGTCATTTACATACGCAATTTTTTCATAAGTACATATTTTACTGCATATAGTGCCTTTAGGCCTACCTGCGCCAAGGTAAGTTAACATTTAACCCAGGTTAGTCCATACAAAAGTATCACGAACTATGGGTTGAATGTGCTTTTTTTACCTGGTATTAAGTATTGATAGGGCTGAAGATGAAAGCGAGCCTCTCATCTTCAGCCTTATCAATATGTATTTATGCCGGAATCCTCAATCACTGAGGAACTGGCTATCTTATCTCTAACTGCCGAAACACAACAATGCTGAAAACATTGTTGAAATGGCTCAGATATAGATAAGATAAGATGATTAAGTGAAGACGCCACAAAACTTCCGTCATAAAACAAGCTTACTTTATGCGGATCGTAGTACGAAATAGCATGGTAAGATTGAAACAATACTGCGGTAAGAGATGGCGGCAACCCCCTAATTTCTTTTTAACTAGTTTAATTCGAGTACAGTTATAACTTTTTAATTTTGCATTTTACAATATTATTTTTATGTGATAAATATTAAACAAGAAAATATACTAGAAAAAAGCAACTAGTCTCATGTCGCTCATGTCTCATCCCGTCAGGGCGACATGAGACTAGTTGCTTTTTTCTAGTATATTTTCTTGTTTAATATTTATCAGGTACAGTTATGAACTGTAAAAATGTTACACGTTACAATACCAACAATGTACCATTACTAGTGTCCATCAAATGCACTGCAATCAGTTTACAATAACAGACTTTTATGTGGTGCACTTCAATCAGGGTCCAGTGCATTTCAGACTCACTGCAGTTAGTGCACGGGCGGCGGTTTGATCAATTTATGCTCGTGTACAGTGACGAGTGTACATTGTATATGTCGTAGGAGGATTTGATAAATATAAATATAACTAATAATGGTGTTGACATTTCTCAATCTTACTGAAAAAATACAGGGTTTTTATAAAAATACGGGTTGCTTTAGTAACATTGGATATTTTTTACTTTGATTGGCTTAATTTTGGCTTGCTTACTAACTCTCATTCCGATTGGTTCACAGAAAGTTTACTACACGTAAAACAATGGATTGACATTTGAAAAGTCAAGTCGTCAACCAATCAGAAAAGATGTTGTTTAGGACGGTCCGACCAGCCAATCAGTGTTCTTATTTATCCTATATTTTTTCAGTATTTTTAGACAACACCATTGTCTAATTATCCGTGTTTACGCAATATAGCTAGGATTTTCGCAAAAATTCGACTTATCTAATTATCCTGCGACATATACACTTATCTTATCGCATTGACGCACACGCACACAGAAACACAAATGCCATTCAATATTGTAATGTGACAAGGTTGTTTAGTTTACGTTGTTTAGTGATGCTATGCTGGTAGGAAAAAAAAATTGGACGATTCGAAAGCACTTACCTATAAGTCTATTTAAATAAAAATCTTTGACTTAGACTTTGACTTTGACTTTATGTCACTGCACGGACGTGACTGTACCTAGGAAATAAGCGGTGACATGATAATTATTAAATCACAATAAACAACGCTTTTCTTGTACATTTTAAATTTATTAATTTTCCCGAAATGTTTTCGAGTATAATAACATTACTTTTAAATGGGGAAAATACTGCTTACAATCTTGTATCTTGACGACTGTCTAATTTAGCAATGGACTGGGGGTCTTAAGTTTTTAAATTGGTAAAGCCATTAAGAATAACCATTGTTTCCCAGGAAACTGCGTACTAGTTGATGTGGAGACGATACTTTGGAAGTATTCATAATATTATCATCATGATTTCAGCCACATGACACTTACTACTGGGTATAGGTCTCCCCCAAGGATTTCCACTACATTCGTACAACTAATTTCTTTAAATAAGCTTGTTTTTTTGACTGATGTTTTGTGACGTCTTCGATCAAACATCGCTTCCAAAGTGTGGAGTGTTGCGGAGCAAATACTTTTTTGTAGTGTTCTCTCCCCTTCTTTACATGGTGTGTGTCAAAATGTGTCAACTTCAAAAAAAACAAAACGTTCTTATGATATGATGGTTTCTAATAGATGATGGTAGGGTCGCTGAACAATTCCTTTAGTACTGCCGTAAATAATAAAGGCACATAGAATAGTAATATCATTCGACGTCGATATATAATTGCTAGCAACCCTATTAAAACATATACAGGGTGGAAAAAATCTATGGGCTCTGGAGGGGAACTACCCTAAATCCTTTAGTTAGCTTATTTTACTGAAAGGTAACATTCCTTTATTTTTTAAAAGAAACACTACTGCATTGAAACATTTTCAAAAATTCGCTTTCCACACCCAGGAATCGAACCTGCTAAAATGCGTTAAAAAATACATTCTGTAATTTTATACCATCTATCGATAGAGTAAATCAAAAGCATCAACTCTCTCTTACAAACATAGTAAATTAAATTAAAGGAAACACATGGAAACGCAACTTATAAACTCACTGAGACGGATAAAGCACTTTTATTCAAGAACCTTTTGAAAAATTTACAAAAATCGGTCAATGCAGTTCTGTTTCTTTTAAAAAATAAAGGAATGTTCCCTTTCAGTAAAATGGGCTAACTGAAGGATTTAAGGTAGTTCCCCTCGGCCCATAGATTTTCTCCATCCTGTATACCTTCGTTAGAATACCACACTGAGTAATTTTAATTTAATTGCGATTGTGTATTATTTGCGAACCTGTGGTTGTTTTGATGCTTATGATTATTACTATATTTGATACCTGGGATCTGAATGTAATATTAGATTTGATAATTAATACTATTATAGGTACTAAGGTAGATGCATGTAGCACAGGGATGATGACATAGGCTTTTGTCAAATAGGTTTTAGTTCTTCTTGAAATTTACGGTCATTGATCGAGGGTATCATATGGTATTATGTTTTTCCGAACAAAAGTTATTAAATAATCACTTTCTATCATGATTTTAAATTTACATACAATGACACTTATCGTAACTTATACGTCACCATAGAAATGTTGAATAGAAAGATTCAAATATTTAAATTGAAGTTATGTGGGAGGAGCCCGTGGCGCGGTGGTTCGCGCGCTCGAGGTTAAGCAATTTTCGCAATGGTCGGTCACGGGATGGGTGACCAAAAATTTACTATCTCGAGCTCCTCCGTTCTTCGGAGGGCACGTTAAGCCGTTAGTCCCGGCTGCATTTGCAGTCGTTAAAACCCACCAATCCGCATTGGGCCCGCGTGGTGAGTCATGGCCCGTTCTCCTTATCCATTCATAAGGAAGGTCAGTGCCCAAGCAGTAGGGACATTAAAAATGGCTGATGACGAGTAATGTGGCGTTTTGTACTTCATGGTTCTTTACTGCATTTAATTGAAACTGATGCCAAGCCGAGACGTTAGTTGCAGAGAACAATTAGGAAAAATCAAGAAAGAAATTAAACTCAGACAGTTTTATTACGGACCACATTAAACGCAGAAACTTTTTAGGGTTTTTGTTCTTGAGAATTGTAAGATGTTTTACGAGGAACTTACGTAAGTTGTTAACGATTGGTGCAAAAGTGATTATTTATTGTTTCCTAGTATTGTAATTGGGACGCGTTTTGAAAGGTATTTAATGAACGAAATTGAACTGTCTAAGCAAAGTGGAGAAATGTCAAATGAAGTGTCATTTAAAACATCATTCGTTCCGAAATGGATTGCTACTATAAGTTCAGAAAAATCACAATCACAATACTTTTGATAGGGACTGTGATAGACTTTGAAATTGGACAATTAGGGTGCATGTTACTACTACCGACACGTAGTTACTTTGAGTAGGAACTTTGACTAAGCTTTTTGATCGAACGAAGGGTGGCGTTGGAACTTTTGTTCATTAAATTGTTTTAGGTCAGTGAGGTAGTGTTGGCTTACAAGATTTATCGGAGTCACCAAGAAAGTGATTTCGACGAATCCTCGTGGTAGAGAGGTACCTTCAGGGAACTTCCCGGTTGTACAATAGATTTTTTTTCAGTAACGATATTTCGGAAAATATAACGGTTAAAGAAATAATTTATTTTTAAAAAACGTTTTATAAAAAAATGAAAACCGACTTAAAAAACTAAAAAGCAAAAAATAAACCCTTTGGAGTCGGTGCCAGCCACGGCATTCTACTTTACGGTGCTACTATTTTATTTTTCTTGCCTTGGCTGGCACCGACTCTAAAAAGTTTATTTTTGCTTTTTAGTTTTTTGAAGTCGGTTTTCATTTTTTTATAAAACGTTTTTATTTCACAATTTTTAAAGGTAGAAAGGTCCTGTGACTACGCTGATAACCTTATGACAACTCCTCATCACCTTTTACAAAATGCTGCTTTTCCCGGTGCAGAGACGTTACTTATTGAGGAGTGCTCCCGAACTTTATTATCAGCTGCACTTCATCACATGCATTGAGTCGAGCATAAATTGCTAATGAACTACATTAAAGTAATCGTATAGCTGCCATGAAATGCTAAGTATTTAATAGTTCGGATGACCATTTGTGGTCTTAATCATCAGTTCCACTTCACCAAATGGTGCATTCCGGAAGCATATGCATAAGTTACTATAGAAAACTCCGAAATCGCTATAGGAGTGCCTATAATATTTGAAGACCATCAGATCATCAGATCCTGACATGATGGCAATGGGACCACATGTGAAGTGTACGCTTCCGAACAAAAAAATAATTACTCAAATCGGTCCAACCATCTACGAGTAATCAAGTAAAATACATTTAAAAAAAAAATCCGTCGAATTGAGAACCTTGTGATATAAACGTTTTCTTTTAGTGTATTAGTTTTTAGATAACATTCTTAAAAAAACTCTACTGATCAACCGGGAAATTCCCCGATTGTACGTACACCGGTTTCAAGGTGTCGCCTACTCTGAGGTCCTGGGTTCGAATCCCGGTAGGGGCAAATGTTTGTATGATGAAAACGAGCATTTGTACCAGAGACCTAAATAGAATAGAATGGAAAACACTTTAACAAAACATTTTCTTGTTATCAGTTATAATAATATAATAGGAACAATTTACATGCATCAAAATGGTCTCCGCCCAGCATATGTCTTGGCACTAACCAAGACGCTGGTCTTCCGCGGATACCATCTGTTCTAGTAAAGCCAAATAATAGTACTAATAAAGATAAAGAGATTAAATAAAATGGCATTATGGCGCTGCTAGCCAAACGATGCTTATATACCTTGTATAAAAGAAAATATTCTAATAACTGGGTATGAGAAAATTTTCCTGATGTATTATATATGTTTCAAGATTGTAGATTTGTGTTTGTCAACGACATGTTCCTTTGTAAATGTTGTTGCTTCTGTTAAAGCTGATAAGTTTCTTGCGGCCGTTCTACTTAACAGTTAAAATATGTCCTGAATCGCTGATAGGAAAAAAAAATTGGATGATTCGAAAGCACTTCTATATAAAAAATCTTTGACTTTGACTTTATATATAATTTCTAGAATTCAAAATCTAATTACATTATATTTTAAATATATATATTTACGTATATAAATATAGTAATAGATATTATTACATAGCATTACATTATGATAAAATGTGTCATGAATATATTAAATAATATGTTCTATTGCGATTTCATGACTTCTGAACACTTAAAATATACTTTTGAATTTTGTTTTAAATGTTTTAATACTATATATATTTCTACACATAAATACTTATATATGTATAATTATTATGCATCCGTTACCCTAGTATCCCTTATAACTAACTAGCAGAAGCGAAATTGAAGAATAAAATTGCTGGACATTACGCAATGAAAAATCTATTTTGTATGGGGACAGACCACCTGCTAACCATATATTTTTAAAGGAAGTTACAATAACAGCATATTTGCGAGTGCTATCAAATAGATTTATAATTCAAGATAAAAAGGTTAGTACACGGGAACGGAAACGTGTCAGATCCGCATCTCAGGGGAAGCATCTGAACATGTTACAGACAACCTCCCACGCTGAAGGCTAAAGGTCATTTTCTTTATTTTTTTTTAATGAACGACGGGGAGGATCTTAGCCTACATCATACCTGATGTTAAGTATTGATAAGGCTGAAGGTGGAAGCGAGCCTCTCCCGGAATCCTCAGCCACTGAGGAACTGGCTATCTTATCTCGAACTGCCAAAACACAACAATGCTGAAAACATTGTTGTTATGGCGCCAGACTTATATATAAGATGGTGGTAGCTAGCCAGGCGGACTTACAATAAGTCCTACCACCAACTAAACCGAATACAATATGTACCCCCGCTGGGAATCGAACCCGGGACCCCTGGGTCTGATACCGGTGGTTGTACCATTAGACTACAGATGCGGTTAAAACACTACATATGTATCAGGAAAAAAATGCGTGGGTTATTTTTCATTAGGACAAAAAATAATGCTTAAATATTTTTTCGTAAGAATTCATAATAATATTATATTGTGTTAACACATCTTAAACTTTGGTTCATTGAAATAAAGCGAGCTGACTGTCATCCAGTGATAACGGCATCTGAAAAGGTACCGAAACGTTGGGAAACCCAAAAAACCTTTAAATAGATGAAATATTTAATCTAAACTATTGACGACCTGTTTGGCGCTGAGGTACTAAACCCGCCTTCTGCGCCAGAGGTCCCGGGTTCGATCCCCGGACAAAACAAATATTTGTGTGCATGAACATGTCTATTTGTCTTGGTCTGGGTGTTTAATATGTATCATAAGTATGTATTACGATTTATAAGTATGTTTATCCGTTTTCTAGTATCCTTGGCACAAGTTCTTCATGAAACTTAACGTGGGCTAGATAATTGGTATGATTGTATGCAAATAAAAAAGGAAAAAAAAGCTATTCTTCAAATAACCGGGAAAGTTTTTTATTACAATTTATTGTCTGTTTGAAATTTAACTTCATACTTAGCGTAATTTCTCAATTATGTGCATCTGTATTGCATAAGACAGGATGAATATATAGCAGCTGGATTTAGGTATACATAGACTTATAGTATTGCTAGGTTAAGACCTAAATACCCTAATTCACTAAAAAAATTACTGAATTGTTGTTTAGCTGTACTACACGACTACGACAATTAGGCGCATGACAGGAATGCGGTTTTGCACTTTTGGCACCTGCAGCCATCTTCTGAACTGATTTATTAGCGCTACAATGATTAACTAATTGATTACCTTTTCTTGAAGTGTTGGTTTTTAGTTAGATTTTTTAAGTTTTTCTTAGCTGCTATGCACCTAATTGTCTTGGTCAGATTGTAGTCATCGTGAACATTGAAACACAATTTCGTTCACACATTTTATTCAACAATTCCGTTCAACTAGGTTAAGTAGCTACGAGCTACGGGCTTTCGTAGCGACGATTCGTAGCGTCGTAGTCAGTATGTCGTAGACATAATTGAATCATGCCACGCGTTGTCGTCGCGATGTTCAGTAGGGAAAGCACGTATCAGACACGTGGTGTCAAAAAATTTATAGGAAAAATTGTAGTAAAATTATTGTAACGATGGGGTGAATACGTAGTTTTCGTTTTCGTTATGGGTCTTTTAACACCCTGTATAACGCTATACATATATAACGTTAAAGTATATTATTATAACGCATTCATCACTATTCCTGCAATTAGCTTTAAACCATCGAGAGACTTCAGGATTCCAGTTGTTTAGCCCCTGCACGTTAGTTTAGTGCATCTAATTGTCAATTTAGTGGCTTTTTCCACAAAGTAAGGCAGCGACCACCAAAGCAGAGACACAACTCGGTACGAAATGTAATTTCTCGCACGCACTTGACGTTATGTTTCTAGGCAGTTCTTAGTATTCAGTCATGATTATCATAATACAAAAATATACGGTGTTATTGGAATTAAACACAAACAAGATTTTTGCATGCATCTTGACGTTCCTCATACATTCACTTGACAACCCTCTTATGTACACGCTCCTTTATGACTGATGGAGTCATGATGGAGAAAAAGACGGGACACCGTGCAACCGACCACACGTGCAGGTAAGCACACAGTCCTTGACGGCTCAGTCCTCAGTATTTTGAGAGAGCTCTATGAAAGGAGTTAAAACCTCCTTCGAATAACATCATACATCACTCATTATCATACATTTACTACGTATGTCACTGGCAGATTTAACGAACTCAGGCGCGAACTGAAGCGCGGAGTGAACGACCGGCCACGTGCAGGCATAACCGTGCAGTTCAAGTTTGCGCAGTCCAAATATTTAGCATTTCAATTACACAAGCCGCGCTTCCAGGACTGCACGGAATACCGTCTTACCTGGGTAAACTGGTTTGTGCAGGCATGCTTTCCGGTAAGACGGAGCATGTATCCGCGATATTAAACAGCGCCATCTGTTAGCGGATATAGTGGTATGAGGTGACTAGTATTGTTAGTTGTAAAAAAATTCATAATAGTAGCGAAATCGTTTTCCTCTTGCCACTTGTGTCCATTTTTTACCCGTGTTACTACCAAGCCTTACTACCAGTAGTAGTAGGAGTAGGGTAGTTGGAGTTGCCCAAATTCTTCGAACATATTTACTCGCTAGAGTTTTTATAGTTTGTTGGCAAAACGTGAAAAACAGGAAAAAATTGTCATTAACAACTTGCAAAGAATTGTCAATAATATTCCATTAAGACAGAAATAAAATCTACATAGTCAACATAGCTGCAACTCTAGAGAGTCAGGACAAGTTTTTCGAGTAATTGCCTGGATAAAATCGCTTTGAGCGATAAGGCCGCCAGTTGAATGTTTCTCTTTGTTTGTGTTTTTATCAATCAAAGTTCTGTGTGTACAATAAAGTATAAATAAATAAAATAATGTCAAGACCAGGGGACTAATTATGTAATTTTTAAATCAATTGCAATCCCTTTGAATTAGTCATTTAATTTACGAGCTATATTTGACATGTGATAGGAATTGTGATCGGGACGGTCGGAAAATGAAACACCAAAATATCGTCGAAGTCGTTTCAAAAGGGATAGCAACCCCAAGTTACACAATTCTATAATCGCTATCACAATTACTGAACTTTTAAAAGGGATTGCGATAGATTTCAAAATTAAAAAACATTTGCAATGGGTAGATTCCTTACCTACTCTAAACTCCAGTTATTCCAGTTGGGCGAAACGTGCCTTCTGATAACTATTTATTTTGTGCTTTTACTAGCGTTGGGAGCCGTTAATTACAAAAAGTAAACATTTACCAACCCTACCGGTGCACGACTTTAGAGCCGTAATGAGTGCGAAGTGGAAAATTTAATGAACACTGTGGCTCTATAAATAAACTTTATTATTTAAGTTACTACAACTAAGACAAAATAGATATTTCCTAGAAAAAGGATGGGAAAAGTTGTGACAAGTTTCGTATATCACGATCGTTCTATAAATAGTTATTCTATTTTTATTTGGATCACCCTTTTTGCCTCGTGTTGATTAAACTGTAAGAGCCAAATAGTAAAATTAGATAAGATTTTTTTATAAAGATGGTAAATTATTATTATCATCTCCATTAAGAAATCCATGTAACGAAAGTTACTCAGAGAGCTAGGGAGTAACCTTGGCGAAAAGTGCGAGAACCAATAAAATAAAATCATATCAAATAATTAATTTAAATACAATAGAGTAATAAATAAATAAATTAATAATTGCAAACACACCAATTATTTAGCCCACGTTAAGAACGAAGAACTTGTGTTATGGATACTAGATAACGAATAAACATACATTAATACCGTTTTTTGTAAATATATACATACTAAACATCCACAAAAAGACAAAAATACATGTTCATGCATACAAATATTTGTCTAGTCCGGGGATCGAACCCGGGACCTCTGGCGCAGAAGGCGAGCTTTGTACCCCTCCGCCAAACAGGTCGTCGAAAACAAATGCATGCGAAAACTACCTTAAGCATGCGTTTCTTGTTTTTAATAAATAGGCATTCAAGATTGTTTATCTTTACTCGAAATCGAGCGAAACTGAAGTCTAATTAAACCAGCATTCAACAAAAACGTTTAAGTTTAAATAACAAATTTTTAATCAACAAAACAGTGGACATTTTAAAAAATACCAAGTAAACCACGCTTTTTAAATTATATTTCTGTCACAAATTCACAGTGTGACGAATAATGCCATAATACAGTTTCAGGCTCGCGGTGCCTGCGTGCCAGTGCCCGAATGCAATTATAGCGTGGCATGCGACGCTGTCAGTACAGAGTGCACTCTCAGCTTTATTTTGGTTAGCGTGGCTCCGTAACAGCCACTTGCGAGGCTTTAACGATTGTAATAAGCTTTGGTACTTTTCACTTGCTTTTTGGACTTGTGACATTTTTTTAATACAGAACATGGTTATAACTTGGTGGTATAACATGGTTGTAACTATGGTTATAACGTTGAATTTACCATGCTATTTTTATGTGATAAATAGTAAACAAGAAAATGTACTAGAAAAAAGCAACTTGTCTCACAGACAAGGGTGACATGAGACAAGTTGCTTTTTTCTAGTATATTTTCTTGTTTAATATTTTTCACAGAACATGGTGCAGAATTGTTAAGAACTGTGGAATGTAGGAGAAGAAGTGTGAATGTTTACAACATTAACCCAAATTCAGCACATCTAAAATCGCTAGGATTTGTCAAATGTGCTAGGTAAGAACTTTACGAAACCAAGAAGGCTATCTTCAGTCAATCATGAGCGAGCGGATTGCTTAAACGCCTTATATTCAGCCAATCAAGAGCAAGCAGATTCTTTTAGTACAAGCTCCTTTCGGTGACCTATAAAACTGCACCAAATAAAGTTCAAGTTTAAATAATAAGACACAAGTTTTAAATTAACAAAACATCTGACATTTAAAAAAATACTATTATATTTATTCTAAGTCGTTCCTCCAAAAATTTTTACACTCCACTCAAACTCATTCGACAAATTTGGTATTCATAGTTGCAATAAATCTCCTCCACACAAATTATTCCTCACTTCAGTGTAATAACGACAGAGTTACGACTTAGAATACCGATTTCGTGGAGTATTTCGAAGAGGTTTTCAGTGAGGTTTCGTTAAGTCGAGGACGAGTAAGTTTTGGAGGAACGACTTAGAATATAGGTGTAAGTAAACGTAGCTTTTAAAATTATATCTCTTTTACAAATTCACAGTGTGACGAATAATGGCGTAATGCAGTTTCAGGCTCGTGACGTGCCAGTGCCTGAATGCAATTACAGCGTGGCGTGCGACGATAATGTCAGTGCAGAGTGCACTCTCGGCTTTATTTTGGTTGGGTGGCTCCGTAACAGCCACTTGTGATGCTTTAACGATTTTAATAAGCTTTGGTACTTTTTACTTGGTTATTGGACATGGCTGTGACGTTTTTAACACGGTACAGTGTGCTGCTAAATTTTAAGACGGAGTTAAAGAGTATGCATGCGATCTTACATTATTATCCGTGTCTCACATTCATACATTTGAAATCCAATAAGCCAGATCTTAAAGAAAAAAATTAAACAGACACTGAAATAAAACAACTTTTACGGATATCACCTTTTCAGCTGCCGAAACGTCGGGAAAACCAAAAAAAACCCTATAAAACCAAAAACTACGGACAATTACAACTTAGTTCGTGAAATATAGCGCGTTTGATATCCATAAAAATTGTTTTATTTCAATGAACAGTGCGCGCCGAAACATAAGATACAGACACCTTCGCAATGGTCGGTCACAGGATTGGTGACCATGATTATCTATTATCTGGAGTTCCTCCGCGCTTCGGAAGGCAATACAATTCGTAGGTCTCAAATGCGTTTGTAGTCGATAGTAGAACCATAAAAAAGGAAATAGTATGAAAGAGGAAAATGTATGAATTATAAGAAAATGAAGCCACGCACGTCACTTCCATCAAAGTTCAATCGTGGTCATATCGTACACGTTTACAATAGAAATGGCAGCCGATTGACGTTCACGTGACACCATATTGTGTCACTGTGTACTTGACCTGTTCGTTTAATAATTAGTTTCTTTGCCGTTGTGTTGGTACTTACCCTTGTTATTCAAATAAATTAAATGCATGAGGTTTCTTTTTGCTTTTATTATTTTATTAAGTTTTGGTTTCAATATTGTAATTGTATGTGCATGTTGTTTGTCTTTGTTAATTTATTTGTACGTGTAGTATGCCGGATGTCACAAGAATACCAGTGCAGTCTGCTTGCACACACAGAAACGAATATTGTATCCAGCAGGCCTACCGCCATCTTTTAGAAACCGTCATGTCGTAAGAACGTTTTGTTTTCCTTTTGTTTCAATACTGTTTAAATTGAAAACTTGACTTTATTTGACCTAAGACGTCTTAGTAGGTTTGATTGATAAAAATCTTGTTTGAGTGAATGATTGAGCGATGACGCCACAAAACTTCCGTCAAAAGACTAGCTTGTTTTAAGAGTTTCGCGGTACGATATGACATATAACAACATTGCGCCGATACAAACTGACATTAAACAATATTGCGTTAAGAGATGGCGGTAGGCCCCCAGTATTCGTTTCTGTTGTGTTATTTCTAATCTGTCTTTCCTAACTTTGTTCTTCTCACTTTATTTTTATATAATTTGTGTTTTGGTGTGGTGTGATGCCTAAATATATGTATTTTCTTTCTTTCTATCAAAAAATGTCTATACGAACGATGTCTATATGTATATACAAACAAAGTCACGGGCTGCATGTAGTTTTTAACACGTTGCCTACCAACCTACGAGTATACTCGTAGTATAAATAGATTTTCAATTGTGTCTGGACCGCTGACAGTCGACGTGTTAATATAATTATTATTAAATTTTTTTTGCAACATGAATTGCCTAACTTATCACCTTTTAACTTGAAAATCAATTGAAGAGATAAGAAATTTTTGTGACACCTGATGCGCGGTTGCCAGTACAAACATGAAAGGAATCGTTTTCATGGTAAGCAAACATCTGAGGTTTCTCAAATCTTATTCCCAGCTATTCCCGAAAGGGGGATAAGGTAAAATCAATACGTGAGAGTGTTTGCTTGACGCGTTAGAACCTTTGTCACCTGACACCGCACTGTTTGTTCCGAGGGAACTTCCATTTTGAATTAGATGATCAACAGACAACGAGATATTTTTCAATTTATGAAATAAAATACTTTTGTGATGGCAACGCTTTTCAATTTTTCAATTTAGAGATTGGTTTTCGTTTTTCCTATGTTTGGAGGTTCTTTACAGAGGGCGTGGTCACAGGTTGACCCTAAGTCAGAGTTATTGAATATCAGCGCTAGGCTCTTTGGATCCGGCAAAATGCTGAATTGACTTCCTTTTTGGCTGCAGCCGTGAGACATCCACTTCAGACAATGAAACTGTACACCTTTTGATTTAAGTTAGTTTTTTTATTTTATATTTTTTTGCTATAAAATTGTAATTGTCTCATGTATGTATCCAAATAAAGTCCTATTCATTCGTTCATTCATTATTTTTTATTTTTACAAACATAACAAGTACTTTTGAATCAGTTAATACTTTTAACCCATAACAAAACTCGCCATTTTCAGCCTTCATAAATACACTCGTGGTCGGGGACCTACCCTATAAAATGTAAGTATCCTTTATTTAAAAAGGATTGACAATTTGACACGTTTGTTTTATAGATTAATGAAAGACATAATAACCATAATCATAATGTTTATTGCATCATATTGGTTACATATAGATCTTAAGTATTATACAGTTCGCAATATGAACCCTGCAAGGGTGTCGCAAATCTTAAAACTAAATAATTTAAATTAAACCATTTTAACAATAAGTTTGAAATATTATAATATAGCACATAAGACATAACATAACAAGGCGACATTCGATTTAGAAAGTCTTTTAATTCATAGAAACATTTTTCCACTGAGAAATCTCTTAATCTTTTAAAAAATATTTTATCATTGTCTATAGTTTTAATATGGTTGGGTAATCTTAATATATATAAATCTCCTGTCACGATGTTTGTCCGCGATGGACTCCTAAAGTACTTAACCGATTTTAAATTAAATTGGCACACCGTGAGCAGTCTGGTCCAACTTAAGAGATAGGATAGCTTTGATCCCAAAATTCCCACGGGAACGGGAACCACGCGGGTGAAACCGCGCCCGGCCTCTAGTTCATTATATATTTTTATGGACATGTGGTAGGTTCCAGAGCTAACTATATGCAATTTAGTAAAAGGTAAAGCTAATCTATTTCTATTTCGTAATGTAACATGTCAGAGAGCGTAAATCATCACTTATATTATTTATTTATTTATTTCAGGTAACAAACAGTTATATACAAACAATATTATAAAAATAGTTTACAAACAAACCTATAGTACCATAACTTAAAGTATTAACTTAAGTAATATATTGCATACAAGCGACGGATTTGTACTAGATAAAAATATTTTATATTTAACAACCACAAAAAAAGCTGACATATTAGATTTTTCAACTCATTATAAAAATAAAAAATAAACTATAGTAGAATGGTATTAATATTATGTATTATGCATTACAAGAATAACAATTCACTTACTTTCCTTCTAAAAACATGTGAGTTTTAGAAAATATCCACTTCATTAAGTGACTTGTTATAAAGACCACATGCTCGCCTTAAAAAGGTATTCTTTGCGTAATTGGTATGGCAAAATGAGATATAAAATGTGTCTTTAGAACGCGAGGAGATACGACGGACTTTTAACGCAATCTTTTGCAATAGTTCACTGGAGTCTATGTGATTATTAATTAACTTAAATAAAAATGAAATATCCAATAATTGGCGTCTGTGTTCTAATAATTGAATTGTATGTCTTATTGCACTCGTTTCGTAGTCACTACAATAAGACCCCATTCTAGTCAAGGGATTTTATAAACTTTTTTGTATTCGTTCTATCCGCTCTTTATGAACAAAATATTGGGGGCTCCAGACAACACTTCCGAACTCCAAAATGCTACGAACGTAGGCATTGTATAGTATCTTAAGTGTACTACCCTTTTTGAAAGGCTTTCCGAGGCGAAGGATCAAACCCAACTGTTTATATGCCCTAGCCACAATATTATCAATATGTGTATTGAAGTTTAGCTTTGTATCCAAGGTCACTCCTAGATCGCGAAGTGAATTTACACGGCAAATTCTCCGATCAGATATTTTATAGTCATACATAATGGGACAGTTTTTTCGAGTGAAGGTGATGACGTTACACTTGTCAAAGTTTATAAATAAATGGTTTTCTTGACAAAAACGCTCGATGCAATTAATATCTTGCTGTAATTTAATGCAGTCATCCACAGTTTCAATTACTTTATAAATTTTTATCGTCTGCGTACAAGAGATGGAGTGAATTGGGAAAACAAAGATCAATGTCATTGTCGTATAGGGAAAACAAAAAAGGCCCCAAATGGGAGCCCTGGGGTACTCCTGATGGGATATTTAGGAATGTTGATCGGTAACCTTTAAGTGCCACGGCCTGGCTGCGATTTTTTATGTATGATTCCATCCATCTTAGCAGATCACCATGAATACCGATCCTCGAAAGCTTATTTATTAATACAGAATGATTTATTTTATCGAATGCTTTCGAAAAATCAGTATACACGGCGTCTACTTGACATCCAGCATCCATTGCATTCAGCAAAAAATCCGTGTAAGTCACTAAGTTGGTGTTGTCGCCACGACCCCGGAAAAAGCCGTGTTTATTAAACCGTGTTTGTTATTATCTAAGATTATCACAGATAATATTATCACAGATCTAAGTTAACAAGTTTTATTGAAATTTTAAACAGAAATGTGATATTTGTAGGTAGAGTCTTTAACACAGAACAAGGTAATAATGTACTGTGGTCTTAAAGGAATAAACTTTAATAAATAAATAGTGCTTAGAGATAAGATAGCCAGTTCCTGAGTGATTGAGGATTCCGGGAGAGACTTGCTTCCATTTTTAGCCTTATCAATACTTAACATCAGGTATGATGAAGGCTAAGAGTCCACCGTCGGTCATAAAAAAGTGACTTTAAACTATTTTTTTTAGAGTCTATTTTGTCGCCTCTCGGGCTATAAGCCGCTAGCACGTAACGTTTAAAATGAAATAAATATTTACGAGAACGTGCTTAGTGGGGGACCCTACTCCCCCACGAGTGGTGTTAACACTAGAGCGCTCGCGCTGGTTACATATATAGCCCTAACCCACGTTAAGTTTCACGAAAAACTTGTGTTATGTTACGAGATAACTGATAAACATACTTATAGGTTTTTTTGTAAATATACACACACTATATATATGAAACACCCAGCCCAAGACAAATAGACATGCACACAAATATTTGTCTTGCCCGGGGATCGAACCCGGGACCTCTGGCGCAGAAGGTGGGCTTAGTACCCCTGCGCCAAACAGGTCGTCATTTTTGCTATCTTTATACTAGTACCGCTTAAAAACTTCCTGTCATGTAAGTACTAGCTTAAGCTATGATATATACAGGGTGAAATTTAGGACGGGGCAGGAAGGGCAGGCACCTTTACAGTTGTAACTACATGAAAACGTTCTTAGGAAACCATCCCGAATTTTTTAGGACATTTTGAACTGCATTCTCGGATTTAAAAAAATACAGTCAGCAAAAAAAAAGTTTTAAAAAAGATTTTTTTATGCCAATCGATCCTGTTTCGTGTGAGAATAAAAACACTAACGGCCGGTTTCAATATTCTATCCCTAACAAGAGACAGGCCATCTTAGTTACGTTACTTAGCAACCGCTGTTAATTTGGATTATGTTGGGCTGATTAACAAAAATATCTAGGCGACAAAGCTCTAGTAAGCCTAACTGTGGATAGGTTATTGAAACCGACGCTTAGTCGCCTACTGAGTACTAAAAAAGTTAAGAATCGCGACACTCATTGCCTAAAAAAAATATTTAACAAGGGTACTTGTAGGTGTAGCGGATACGGCTTCGTGTAGCGCTTGCGTGAGGGCGCGAGCTAATTTTTTTTTGAGCACTGTCCATTTTCTGCAAAATCTGTGAAAGCAGTCCAAAATTTCTCAAAAATTAAAGGATGGTTTCTTATGAACGTTTTCATGTAGCTACAACGGTTTTATATCTGCTCTTACTGCCTATTTAACTTTCCACCCTGTATAATGCAGGTAATGTCTTACGTAAAAGTCAACGTTTTCAAGAAAAGAAAGACGTATTACAGTAACTAGGCTTTAATAGTTTAAAGGTAAGGGCGATAGAGCCTCGCTTTCGACATAGGAGATCAAGCAACGAGAAACAGCGTTTTTTTGAAATAAAAACGTGTGTACCTACATTGTGATGAGTGGGAATTGTCATTTTAATTCACGTCACGCGAGGCATTAGCCGCTGCACGTAATTTTTACTACGGGTTCTCAACAACTCATCGTTAACGAAATGATAGCGTTTATCCAGAACGCAATCTACGCCATGGATGAGGTTAGCATAGTGCAGATGTAAATCAAACTTCAACGAAGATGAGATTTACAAGGGCAAGATGTTCGGTAAACAAAGGAAATCAACATCAATTTAACCGCCTCTGTGGTCTAGTGGTAACAACCACCGGTATCAGACCCAGGGGTCCCGGGTTCGATTGCCAGCGGGGGTACATATTGTATTCGGTTTGGTTGGTGGTAGGACTTGTTGTGACTCCGCCTGGCTAGCTACCACTATCTTATCTAAGTCTGTCGCCATAACAACAATGTTTTCAGCATTGTTGTGTTCCGACAGTTAGAGATAAGATAGCTAGTTCCTTAGTGGTTGAGGATTACGGAAGAGGCTCGCTTCCATCTTCAGCCTTATCAATACTTAACATCAGGTATGATGAAGGCTAAGAGTCTCCCCGTCTTGTGTAAAAAAAAAGTCATACAACTGTCAAACAGTTTTAGTTTTTTTTTTATTGTAATAGGGAAACATAAAGCTCAATATTACACTCATTAATGAAAATGGTGTGGTCACCGATGTTGCATAAAGCTGTGCTAAGAGAATAACGCTCTGTAGTCGCCACCGCTTATGACTTAACCCACATAAGTCTCGGACTGAACCGGCGACCGTACTCTCCATAATTTTAATTAACGGAAAATCTTTGAACGCCAACTTTTAATAACACCCTCGCTTAGTTTGATCAAGTTGCCTAAGTAGGCGATACAGCCGCAGAATAAAAATTGCTTAATGTTAAGAGAGATTTTGGTGATTGTATAATTTAAGGTCTTTCAGGTTTCGGAAGGTTGAAAAATGTGGTTTTTGTATATTTTAGGGGAATTAGCATTCTCTTGAGATTATGGCTAAGTGGTTCTTTTCTCGACCTGAAAATTATATTTTATATATTACACAGTAAATATAGAATTATATTGTTGTGTTTTTTTGCATTAATGTTATCATTTTATTTGTATTGGAAAAAAAAAATACTTAAATATAAACTAAGGTATAATAGTTTTGCATTTTTTAAAGATTAATTTAACTAAAAAAAAAGATACAACATTAACCACATTTAAAGAATTAATGACAAAATCACAGTTTCGTTTTTTATGTCTTCACTTTCAGTTTCAGTGGTCAGAAATAACACAATTTCAAACTTTCCAGATTTTCATTTACTAATTTGAGGTCTTAATTATTTATTTTTTAACTTTATCAAATAAGTCATAGTAGGAAGTGCGCATTCACACCTCACCGCGTTAAAAAGGGCTGGAATACCAACACGTATAATTTCCGCTGGAGGAATGCAATTCCACGTGCCTCGGAAGGTGGAATCGAGCCAGGAGCGAGAAAAATTTCTCGCCTCTGTGCTATAATTACACTGACATATTGAAGGGTTAATTAAAACCGCTGTTATTTTTATATGCTGTATTTTTTGACCATTAATTATATAATTGATTGCTTCCTATACCTTGTGACTTATGACGCACTAGCCCGTCCCGTTCCCGTGGGAATATCGGAATATAAAGTGTCCTATCTGTGTGCAAAATTTAATCCAATTCCGTTCAGAAGTTTTTGTGTGAAAGAGTAACAAACAAATAAATAAACAGACAAACAAACTGATATATTTCACATTTATAATATTAAATTAGGATTCGGTACTAAAAGATCTAAAGCCTGGTGTAATACGTTTGCCGACTAAAAGAAATTCAAAATTGTTTAAAAGTAAATGTGTGGACAGAGGCTTATGCGTTTCACGCAAAAGGGTGACAAAGCAGCCATCTTACTAGTTTCAACCTATTTTCACAGTGTAACTAGGGAACTAACAGGGACAACGCCCTAGAAACCTCGCCACCGTGCCACTTTTGACAAGACTTTGATTAAATTTGACAGGTCTTAATTATGTCATTGTCCCGAGCGAGCGTATGGCAGGTCGGTCTCGCTAGCACCCGCTCTCACCCCGCTTCCCCGCACGATTGCTCTCTCAAAACATGTCCGTCGGACGACTGTATGCATAGATAGACTGTGCTATTTTTGTGTTCTGTGTTAGTGACTCGTGCGCCGAGGGATTTTTTCATGAACAACTGGGAGGCGCTTATCCTTCATGAGAGAGAGAGAGAGAGAGAAATATTTTATTAACACAAAAGACCATAATACAAAGTACACACAAAGACATGAAAACGATACAGATTAAAAAGCAACACAAAAACACATTACAAATAACACAAAATAATCATACCTGATGTTAAGTATTGATATATAGAATTGATATTGATTTTGTGAGCGTGTTTCTTTAATCATAATAAGTAGCAGTGGTGAAGGGTCCATACATACCCATTTCTATCGGCTTCCCTTTTAGAAATCCTGCCCCACCGATCCACCACACAGTAAATAGAATTTTCAGATAAAATTTTGGTCCAGCTTACCTGGTTTATATTTCCACCCCTCACCACTGACGTAGGTAAATATATGTTTTTATTTTTGGATTTTTTAATTTAGCATTTTTCAATGCTATTTTTATACTTATGATAAATTTTAAAAAGATAAATATTGGAAAAAACAACTCGGCCACAAGTGAATTCTACAATCAGAGGGCCTATCGCTATATCTTCGCGGAGTATTGTTTTAATCTTACCATGCTATTTCGTACCACGATGCTCATAAAGTAAGCTTGTTTTCTGTCGGAAGTTTTGTGACGTTTTCACTTAAGCGTCTCTTACTACTTGAGAACTTCGTAAAATTAATGTTTTTTTTAATATTTTAATTTTTAATGCTATTTTTATACTTATGATAAATTTTAAATAAATATTGGGAAAAATCAACTCGGCCACAAGTGAATTCTCGGTTGCTCAATGGTTAGAGCATTGTACCGGATTTCCAAGGGTAGTGGGTTCGAGTCCCATCTGAGAATTCACTAGTGGCCGAGTTGATTTTTTCTAATATTTTTCTATTTAAAATTTATATTAAATATAAATATACGTATGTCAATGTACGAGTAAACAGTACACTTGTAATAGAGATATCAGCAAGTAATAGTCTATTATCCGTATTTCCAATCCAAACATAATATTGCCAATCTGTAATATTATATTGCATAAAACAGAAACCAATATTCTAACCTCAAATACAGTACTAGTGCTCACCTTTTATAGACTTACCTATTCGACCTTAAGAACATTCACAAATAAGCAAAAATACGTAAGTATACAACCTCCCAAACAAGGATTACTGGTTTTCGGCTTATGCCTTTTTCATTAGACTTCCGAGCAGTGAAAACGAAAATGGCTTCTCATTGAATAAAGAACTAGGTTCGTAATAAGTATTCTCACTTATTACTTATTGATATAAATAATATGGCGGGTCCAAATGAAATAAATAAATACTTTTATTTGGGTAGGAACGTAAGCTGTATTTGAACAACAACGTAATAAAAAAAAATACCTTCTAGCTATCTGATCACATTTTAATAAGAAAAACGGAGCTTAAGTTTCTTCGCGCAATCATAATTGAAATAAAACAACTTTTGCGGAATATTAAGTGTGATTTATTTACCCGAAATATTTATTTTTAAGGTTTATTTGACGTTTTTTGGTTTCCCGACGTTTCGGCACCTTTTCAGTTGACGTGGTCAAGGGTTGACTAGCTACTTATAAGTCTACCTTCACAAAGTTGATTTATTATTGCATTCGGAAACGGTTAGATAATTACTAGTTATAAATTTTTACTATGGCAACAAATATTGAGTTTAATATTTTGATTTGTTTGCTATTTAAATTATTTATTATTATCAAAAGAAAAAACTAATGATTCTACTGGCAATTCACAAATTGGGAGGACTTTCGAAGAAAGATACTCCCAAGAAACTTCGAAAGCAGGCCGACCTTCATCTTTATGTTTGTTATTTATCTACAAAAAGAGCTAACGGTATCTTTAGGTCTTGCAGCGTGTGATTTGGGTTGAGACTCTAATTTATGGATAATAGGGTCCCAATCTGTTGGTATCTTCCAACCGTCATCTCTATTGAAATTTGGATATTTGGTAATTTCAATAGCTTCGCGTAGCATTCTGGGGACGAATATTCGTTCCCTGGCGAGGATCTGTGGCTTATCAAACCTGATGTAGTGGTTGGGTCCCTCAAAAGCATGTTCACACACTGCAGACTTGTTTTCGCGCCTATTTTTAACGTCAGCTACATGTTCTCTGACGCGGGTACCTATGCTTCTCTTTGTTTGCCCGATGTATGAGATGTATGGTATGGAGCCAAATGCAATTTTTAAAACTCTCCATACGCTTAGTATTAGTAAAATGTTTGTGTACCGGGCTATTAATAGGTACAATGAGACCTCCTCTGTTTGTGACAGAAAAAGATCTGGCCGTCCACGTACTGTTCGTACGAAAAAGGTGTTCAAAGCAGTAAGGGAAATAATTCGAAAAAATCCTATCCGAAAGCAAAAGATTATAATATCTCGGGACATGAAGATAGCACCTAGAACCATGTCGCGTATTTTAAAGATGACTTAGGACTTGCAGCCTATAAGAGACGTACAGCAGGCCTACCGCCATCTTTTAGAAACCGTCATGTCGTAAGAACGTTTTGTTTTCCTTTTGTTTCAATACTGTTTAAATTGCAAGCTTGACTTTATTTGACACAAGACGTCGTAGTAGGTTTGATTGATAAAAATCTTGTGTAAGTGAATGATTGAGCGATGACGCCACAAAACTTCCGTCAAAAGACAAGCTTGTTTCAAGAGGTTCGCGGTACGATATGACATATAACAACATTGCGCCGATACAAACTGACATTAAACAATATTGCGTTAAGAGATGGCGGTAGGCCCCCTGGTCATTTCTTATCCGATAATTTAAAAAAGAATAGGGTGGTAAAATCGAAACAACTACTGAAGCGGTACGCCAAAGGAGGTCACAGAAAAAAATTGATAACAGATTTTTTACAATTGATAACAAACAATTGACCGTATTTATGCTCACAGCTCTAAGGAAGCTTCCCATTTAGTCGACAGAGTGCAACGAGGCCTTTTCCCACTTCAGTGATGGTTTGGTGGGGTATTATGAAGGAGTGACTGAGCCATACTTTTGTGAAAAAGGTATCAAAACATCGGCACAAGTGTATCAAGATACCATTCTTGAGAAGGTAGTGGAGCCCCTTAACAACACCATGTTCAAGAACCAAGAATGGTCCTTCTAGCAAGACTCGGCACCGGGTCATAAAGCTCGGTCTACGCAGTCTTGGAAACGAACGTTTCAGACTTCATCAGAGCTGAAGACTGGCCGTCGTCTAAACCCGATCTTAATCCGCTGGATTATGATTTATGGTCAGTTTTAAAGAGTACGGCTTGCTCTTAACGCCATGATAAATTGGAGTCCCTAAAACAATGTACTTTCATACATGAGCTATATAAATGCGATGGGTCACACACACATACGTAGAATTATTGAAATTATAAGATATTAGTATATTCGTGTTTTATGTATGAATGTACAATTTTTTAATTATTTCGCGCAAACAAGTAACTGAAACGAGTTAGTTGCGCATGTATTTATGTATTATTAAGGTATGATGAACCAATAATTGTGTAATGTTTGTTTGTATAGAAGTCGTACCACCTTAACTGCTAGTTGATTATCTAACTCTGTTGCTAACAGATTTTGATTGAAATTTATTGAAAGTCCTGTTACAATCCTGCTTTAGTAAGATAGTTGTCACATTTATTTTTATTAAAGCAGCAATGTGACTGCACTTTCAATCAAACGTTGATAGAAACAAGTTACATATTCAGGGGGCTGGCCTCAACGTTTAAAGGACTGTATTGCAGCCAATGGAGACCACTTCGAATAACCATTTTATATTTAATTGTGTTATATTTACGTATTAAACTAACATACTGTAAAAGTAATAAATGTTATTTGCAATAGATTTTTTTTTCTTTGTTACAATATTTTTGGCAAGACTAGGTATGAAGTTTTGACTTCATTTATTGTGTGTATAAGTTTAAAAGTCAAATAACTTTACCAATTACTTAGTTATATCTTTTTTTTTAAGTTCGTTTACTATCGGCCATCATATGTTAGTATGGGACAGTATGGGACATATTATTAATTATATATTATTGTTTATTTATA
Source organism: Chrysoteuchia culmella (assembly GCA_910589605.1). Taxonomy (NCBI): domain Eukaryota; kingdom Metazoa; phylum Arthropoda; class Insecta; order Lepidoptera; family Crambidae; genus Chrysoteuchia; species Chrysoteuchia culmella. Next base: position 21,055,812 of record OU342653.1, read on the forward strand.
AGTAAAAAACAAACGAATAAAATGTAGGTTAGAATACTTTGTATTTTGGTAATAAAAGTTAAACAAATGTTTATTATTAAATTATTAAAATACAAGTATCACAAATACTAAAAAGTATCTTTTTTGGAAACTAGCGGCCGCCCGCGGTCTTACCTGCGTGATTCCAGGTAGTTATTGTATTATTCTGATATTTAATCTATATTACTGCAAATTTTTATCTAAATCCGTTCAGTAGTTAACTCTAAACCCCCTAATCGGCCATTATATACGCACTGACAGTTGAAAAAAAAATTAATAATATAATGAAGATGTTTTTTTAGGATAATAAAAATATTATTATTATTAGGTACTATAATTCTAATTATTATTTTGTATAGTAAGGACGTAAGGACGTGTCCAATACTACACGAATTATAAAAAATAAAATAAAAAAGAACAATCCTATTATCATGTTTTTAAAGACATTTTATTATATAATGATAAACTACTAACAAAAAATCGATGCCGTGCGCGCTGCGACGACGTCGTCAGCTTGTTGCAGACTGATTCACCGTGTGCTTAGGATGGTATACTTTGCTAGTGTGTTCACAGAAGAAGCTTATGCATTGAAATAGAGATGTTATCAACATTGTCCAATTGTATACGCTGTCCAATAGTATACTATCTTCCCCTACATAATTATATCCGTCACTCAATCACACTTCACACCAAAACCTGAGCTAAAACATTATACTTAGCCTATTTTCGACACTGGGTGGGCATTTCGTTTTTTCATTATATTTATTTACCCACAATCTGTATAGAATACATTAGAAGTTATCTGTTATTCGATCTAAAGGAAATAGACTGACAAAGCTTTTAATATCGATATGAGTTATTCCTTCCATTTTCCGAATAATAGAGCATTATGAATATTCTGAAATCCCGTAGGAAGATACCGGTATGATATACATTTTGTCATTATTCTGCGTTGCAATATTTTTCATAAACTTATTAATGTGCCTTTGTTGAAAGGTTCCGGATATTATTTTTCTAGCAAGGACAATAAAACGATGTTAATGAAATATGTACTACGAATAGCTGTAACAAAGGATATTGAATGCAATATCATTAGAAAACAAACAAAAACGTGCATAATTATAGAATTTAGGTAATCTTGGTTTAAAACGACCAAAACGAAATGACGATTAGCATTAGGTAATCGGAAGTCAACTCTGGTCTTAGAATTATTCAGTTAAATGGAAAAAAAAACATATAGGTTTTTTAGTGAAAGTCTAGTTAAAATAGGCCTTTTGATTACTTTGCGCATTTTTTGCCCATATAAATAAATAAATATAAATATTTCATTCAATCACACTAATTATTTAGCCCCAGTCAATAAGGTTTTCCTAATTTATTTTATTAAATAAAATTATCTTATAAATTATCATTTTTTGACAACACGTATGATGCAGGCTACGTTTCCCCATAGTATAAAAAAAACAACGGGTTGCACTCCGGGAGTGCCGGCAGAAGTGAAAACCGCTTAAACGAAACAGCAGGAGCAGGCGCCGGCGGTCTACTCTCCCGCCGTCTTACGAATTTTCGATCAGGTCACGTGCTCTGACGCGTCTTTAACATTTTTTACCCATCCCAAATATTTAAAACTGATATGCACAACGCCGTTAAAGATGTTTTCACTTCAAAAAGTAGCCTAAGTTACTCTACTCCTTATTAAGATGAGCTTTCTGCCAGTAAAAGTTACTAAAATTTCACACTACACTATTATTTCTTTGTAAAGATTTTTCAGTGATACTTTATTCACTCAAGTAGTCTGGTAAAGAACCTCTTCTTAACAAATTACATTCCTGCAAGGTATAAGCAAAGTCCAAGAGCATCGGAGCTAAGTTAGTTGGCTCTGCTTAGCTTTCTTTAGAAATACAACTTAGTCCTTAGGTAGCACTAAAAAGTTAATCTTGCTAGACACGACTAAGTTACAAATGGGACTAACACTTGTTAGTTAACTTTAACGCGTCATCGTAATTGTACGTTAAGACACTAAATGGAATAAATATGTACTTCTGACGACCTGTTTGGCGCAGTGGTACTAAGCGCACCTTCTGCGCCAGAGGTCCCGGGTTCGATCCCAGGACAAGATAAATATTTGTGTGCATGAACATGTTTATTTGTCTTGGTCTGGGTGTTTGATATGTATATTATGTATGTATTTACAAAAAAAGGCCGTTTATCCGTTATCTAGTATCCATATCACAAGTTCTTCTTGAAACTTAACGTGGGCTTGATAATTGATGTAAAAAAAAAAACTTTGTGTTATCTAAATAAAGAGATGTGAAAAATCTGGTAATAGGACATATAGGTATTTCTTAATACCTTTATCTAGATGTATAAATTTTCAGAAACACGATTTTATAGTTATGGTAAATTTTAAATAGAAAAATATTGGAAAAAATTAACTCGGCCACAAGTGAATTCTCAGACGGGAATCGAACCCGCGACCTTTGGAAATCCGGTCCAATGCCCTAACCGCTGAGCTACCGAGACTTGCGAACCACCGTCGAAATTCTCCAATACTTTTATATTTTTTTAATACGCTGTAGGCCAGCGTTGTCACATCAATGCTAGGAATATCCTTGCATTCGAAAGAAACATCTTTTCAGGTGTTTAACGATCGATTAAGATGCAACTGCCAAACAAATGCAAAAATTACAAAATCATAAAATACACGATTTTATAGTTTTGCCGCGAAACTTTTTCTTTTCGAAAATATGAAAATTCAAGATTATTCTCAAATGGTTACAATATACTATTTGGAAATTGATTTAGTGTAGTGTAGTGTAGTTTAATTTCTCTTTAATCGCTATAGTTATTTAGTACGAAGTGATGTCGTGGGTTTTTCGCCTAATCTACAAAATCTCATTACTCTCTAACTACAGTCGTATAGCGCTTTAACTAATAAAGTAAGTTATCTTTTATCTTTTTCGAAGACCGTTTTTTATACCGCGTTTTTGTAGTAAAAATGTTTTAACTTCTCAGGGCCCAGATTATGAGACACGATAGATGAGACACGATTTTCTGGACACCGGTGTCCTGCCAGCAAGTGACAAATTCAAATATTTCACCATAATAATCGTCGTAAAAGTGAGTTAAAATATGTTTGGTCTTTAGGGGTTAATTTAGACCACTTTGTGAATTATCCTTTTTATTCCTTTTTAATGAACGGCTACTCTTAGCCTTTATCATACCAGGGCCTGTATTCACTATGACCACTTACCGATTCCTTGCTCAAACCACGCAAATGTCGTATTTGGTTTCGACAATTTCAAAATTCGATTTCTCTATGAAACTTACAAATTTTAAAGTTATTTTACTTGGTTAATAATTATACAACTTGTGACTTTCATGTACTTGTACAATAACTCTATAATTTGGGAGTATCATGGAGAAAACGACTTTTGAAAGTATCAAAACCAAGTACGACATTCTCGTGGTTTGAATAAGGAATCGCAAGTGGTCATAGTGAATAAGGGCCCTGATGTTAAGTACTGATAAGGCTGGAAAAAATTGGAACACTAGTTTGATCACAGCTTAAGGAACTTACAGTGGGACAACGCCCTTCTTGAAACCTCGCGAACTGCCGCTTTTGACAAGACTTTTTAGTATAAGTCATGACATTGTCCCGAACGAGTTATACGGCAGTTGGGGTCCTCTTCTAGCACTTCCTCCTCCCCCCACCCCCCGCGAACCCCGCACGATTGCTCCGATAAAACGTTTCCGTCGGACGACTGTATGGAAGAGAAGATAGATAGACTGTAGTTTGATATTGGATTCAGAAATAATAAAACAAAAGTCGTCGTCGTCTCAGCCACATGACACCCACTGCTGGGTATAGGCCTCCCCCAAGGATCTCCACGAAGATTGCAGCGGCTTCCCGCGACCTTCACCAGATCGTCGGTCCACCTTGTGGGGGGCCTACCCATGGAGCGTCGTCCGGTGCGCGGTCGCCATTCCAGAACCTTTCCGCCCCAACGGCCATCGGTTCTTCTCGCTATGGGTCCCGCCCACTGCCACTTCAGCTGAGCAATTCTTCGAGCGTTGTTAGTAACTTTAGTTCTCCTGCAGATCTCCTGATTTCTGATTCGATCACGCAGGGAAACGCCGGAAAACAAAAGTATTTGTGATAAAAACACTCTTTGTGATAAGCAATGTTCTTCTTTAACTTGGCGTGTCTACTCTGGCTTTACATTAGTGAGGACCAAAATATTATATTTTCACCTCACACGCTCTGAAAAAGAGGTTTTGTCAATCAGTTTAGCTGTAGAAAATCGCTTTTTGCGGCCTAGCGCGGCAAAGTACTTTTTAATTTAATACCTAAAAATATGTCATAATGCGTTCCGAATCGGTATATTGACTTTTTTGTTGTACTTGATTCTTATTTTAAATAGCTTTAAATTATTTATAATACTCCGTTTTGGTTTTATTATATTATTTTAGTTCATTGAATCATAGAAACAATAACAATAAGATTTAACTATTTGTTATAAGAATTTTATATTAGGCTGGGTGAGATTTCACAACCTATGATTGTATTTCGGAACGTGACATAAATCTTTATTTTTAAATTGTCTTTGTCTTGTACCTCATGTCAGTGTCAACATTTACGGAATCGTTTTTATTCTTATTAATAAGTAATAATAGATTCATACTTTAAATAACATTAAATTAACTATAATACTCCCTTTTTTATTATTTTAGTTTTTTATATCATTAGAACAACGAGAATAAGGTATATTTAGATTAAACTTTATGTTTAAAGAATTTTTACCGGAAGTTGACCGCGGAAACAACCATAAAATGTTCCTCGCTGGTTGTGAGGTGAAAAATTGTGTGTTGCGTTCGGCAGAAAAGTTTTTAGCGTCTTGTACCTTTGAAATCCAATCTTTGAACCACTCGCTACGCTTGTGGTTCAATCCTAGAATGCTTCGCTTGCTCAAATTTCAATAGAGGTAACTCGCCGATAAAATAATCAACTTTCCAGCCTTGCATAACAAATAACTATTATATAGCTGGGTCTTCTCATCAGTTAAAATAACTTTAAAAAATCAGCCAAGTGCGAGTCGAACTCGCACATGAAGGGTTCCGTCTCTCACCCAAGGTTGCTATGTAGAGATTGATATGTAGCAATAAGGCCGCCTATTGTGTGTTACTCTTTTTTGTAACTATCTCTGTATGGGTTTGTTTTTGTATCGTGTGCAATAAAGTTTCTATTTTTTTTTTATTATATTTAATAGTTTTTGTCTTGTAGGGTTTTCACAATCACCGATTCACGTGCGGTTGTTTTTCACTTCTTTGCATGCATTTTAATCGAATTATCTTCAGGTTTACACTAGTTTTTTATGCTATATTTATTTATGTATTATTGTCATATTTATGCTAATTTTAGAACTCAAACTTGTACACAACTAAGGTAACTTCCAAGTTACATCTAAGCCCGTTGCAAGCTTTGCCAGTCGAGAGGTAACAGAATTGCATGTAAACCGATGCAGCTGCGCCTTGGATTATTTACAAGGCAGGAAAATTGGGTGGAACTATACGAAGATGGTAGATTCAGACGCTCGTGTTCGGATTTATTTATTAATTTATTCATTCTTAACATGCAATTTTACAGAGATAATACACAAGCAAGTCATACATTTGTGCATTTAAAACAAAAAGTAAAAGAAAAATTTAAATAGTTATTGTTACGGATAGCTGCAGAATTGAAGGAAAGCTGGGACTTTTCGGGATGTTAAAGAAGGAAAACACCATTTAGCACCAGTAAAAAATGACAACTAATTTTAATAACAAAAACGTCAAAGACATATAAAAATACAAGAAAAACCATAAACTAAATACAAAAAGATCTTAAGCCTAAGCCAGTTTGCAACAAGTTACAATAAAGTAAAATATGAAAATACTATTAATATATACATATGAATCATGTCAATTAAAAACAAATGTCCTATGAAAAATATTCACATGTTGGGTGTATTGTTGTGAATTATAAAATGTTGGTCTCAATTTGGTCAGCTTTCTCTCTGCCTTTCACTTCCAAACAATAATAACTAGTCATGACAAAGTCTACCAACTTCGATATAGGTATATGCTGATCCTTTAAGCAAATTAAAATCTATTTGTCTAGGCAAAGTATAACTTAGCCATTGTGACATTTTAACTTGCATAGTTTTAATTTTTTTTTTTGTAAAGCTGTTGGTTTGTTGTATTTAATGCATGCCGTTGTCACCTATAATTAAGGTTTCACTTTGTTCTCAATGTTAATATGTGTGAGTCTTCTTTTTCTTTTTGTTTGGTGTAATCTTGATGGTGATCCAAATAAATAAATAAATAAATGACTCATAAAACACCGCGCGGCCATTTCTTTTACGTCTGTAAGTAAATGTTCAAACACATAGACCGTTTGAAATATGAAAAAAGTTTTGTGTAAAATAAAACTCTTTCTTATAAAGTGTTCGTTAAATTACAACACTACGTGTTTAATACATATCGCCGATTATATGTAATTGACTAGCTATTTGCTTGTGAAATAATGAAACAGTTGAGAGAAAAATATTTACGTTTTTGGGAGTCCTATCACCGTAGGCGATGATATAATAAGATTGTACTAAATCTTTTAACCCACCAATCCGCATTTGGCCCGCGTGTGGGGTCCTGGCTCATTCTCCTTCTCCATCCTCTCTACTCTAACTCTCTCTTTCTCTCTCTCTCACACACACACACACACACACACACACACACACACACTCACACACACTCACACATACACTTGCATGTCATCTTTATATTTAATTGTTACTTAAGTATTATACTAACACAATATACTCGTATATAAGGTAGTAACATTTTTTGGAGGTGACTGCGACTACTGCGATACAGTACAGTGTATAACTAATGTAATACCGATCACTATTTGCTCATAAGTTCATAACTTAAAAGTTTCTGTAAGCAATAAGAAACTAGTTTAAAGAAAAAAAAAACAACTGGTTGCACTCCGGGAGTGCCGGCAGAAGTGAAAACCGCATAAACGAAACAGCAGTAGCATAAGCATACATTTTCGCCGCGCGGTAGAAAGAGAGGGCAATATTAATTCCTCTCCTACGCCGCGCCGGCGCTCTACTCTCCCTCCGTCAGAGTCCGTCACGTGTCCTCCTGACGCGACTTTAACATTTTTTACCCATCCCAAAAATTTTAAACTCTGATGTGCACAACGCCGCTGAAGAAGTTTTCACTTCAAAAATCGTTTCATCCATCAAGGAGACCCGCAGTGAGAACTATAGAATGACTGTTGATGATCAAATTGATGTTGAAAAACCAAAACATTAGACTATGTGATCTTAAGTAACTGGACAACTCTCTGTGTCCGTGCAAACCCGAAAGTAATTTACATATTTTTGGAACAAATTAATTCCATTGAAAAGGGTTAGTTAATATGTTTGGGTCGTTCCGTTATCGTAGTGCGCTGATGTGTTACTAATTAAGGATAACAATTATTGCAGAGAATTGAGATTACTTCTTGATTACCACATGATTTAATTTTCTATGTATTTCAAGTTTTTTTTCATGTTATTTGTTTATTTATCATCAGGTAACAATGAAGCGCTCGTAGCTACGCTTAACAAACAGATCGTATTTGATCACGGTTGTTAAGCAACGCTCGGTCCGGCCAGGTGTCGGATGGGTGACGGTAAAGTGGAATTACAACTGAGCGCTTCCGTGCTTCGGAGAGCACTTTAAAACATCGGTCCCGGTTGTTGTCATCTGATAACGGTAGTTGAGCAAAGTCAGAGGCCTCTTAGGCGGTTTGATAAACTCTGACACATGTGGCCACTAATTGTAAGTATATAAACGTTAAGATAAACGCACGAGAGAACAAATTTTTAATGTCCGACAAATTAACGAAAAAAGTCGTAAATTTTAAAGCCCGCTAGTCTTATGCATGTGTTATAGACAAAACGAAGCGTAAAGCAAGGTTGCATATTATCATCCTTGCTTTTTAATATACCTACATATATGGAGAATACATCAAGAGAAAAATCATTTAAGGCTTGAAAAAGGGTTTTGTGATAGGCGGAAAGCGGATAACAAATCTCCGCTATGCTGATGATACGGTTTTGCTCACAACATCTATTGATGATATAAAGGACCTTCTGTATATATTAGAGAGTATTAAGGCGCGGCTCCAGTGGCTGAACTCTCAAGCAAAAGTCGGTTCTCTAGTTTTAAAGCTCTTTTTTTTTCATGACGAGGAGACTCTTAGCCTTCATCATACCTGATGTTAAGTATTGATAAGGCTGAAGATGGAAGCGAGCCTCTTCCGCAATCCTCAGGCACTGAGGAATTGGCTGTCTTATCTCGAACTGCCGGAACACAACAATGCTGAAAACATTGTTGTTATGGCGTCAGGCTTAGATCAGATGGTGGTAGCTAGCCAGGCGGACTTACAACAAGTCCTACCACCAACCAAACCGAATAGAATATGTACCCTCACTGGGAATCGAACCCGGGACCCCTGGGTCTGATACTGGTGGTTGTACCACTAGACTACAGAGGCGGCTTTAGTCGTAAATGGGACTAAAATCGTTGGCATTTTTTTTGTAGTAACTAAACTATTTAATTTACTATCTATATACTTAATTCAGGTTCGCAAAATTTGTGACGACTCGATAGGGACTTTGGCGCGTAGCACGCGGCCGAGTAAGGTATCAAATTAAAGGTACTCGAGTATATTTGTTCCGAAAACTATAAAATATACAAAATGTTAAACGCGATGATCACAAACTGCAATTAAAGATTTTCGCATAATTTGGAATTTTTCGTCGATCGACGATATTTTAATAGAACTATTTTATTTTTATTCGACCTGTATGTACGTCACAACTTGCAGTACTTGCAGTAACCTTGTAATGCGAGAAATGTTTAATGTAAGTCCTTCCTTGCGAGTTGAAAATTGTTTACGATTAGGATAACCATAAAATGTAATATTATAATTAGTATTTTCTTATGTGATGGAAATTGACCTTACTGATATGTTAAGCTCACTTTTCAATTTGACGACTCTGTATGAAATAAAACAGGGAGAAAAAATAGCCCTTGACAAGTTTCTTGCCAGTTCTTCTCGTTACAAGGTCTCCGCGCCGTAGGGTTTGTGAACCGATGGCGTAGCTTCTTTGACGTTCATAAGTGCTTGTAACAGCCTAGACTGAATAAATGATATTGTTTTTTTTTTACCTCACATATTTTTGTGTGATGTCTCAGTGTCATCCTGGATTCCGTCAGTCTTCTTCAATGTTATTATTAAAGTACCTAACATGTTTTATATATATGTAATTCTACTTCTTCTGTGTATTTCTAACCTCTTTTTTGAGTCCTATGAGAGAACTTATCCAATTCTGTCCAGTTGCGTAGACATTTGATAACAATACAAGTCACATATAGCAACATCAATTATTACAAATCAATACTCAAAACTGAGGCCGAATTCTGTTAATGTTCTGTTATTATCGTATTTCAATCGAGTTTAAATTTCGGTGCTCTTTTACATAATTCTAGTTATTGCAGTATAAAAACATTACTTATGGAACATGGTCGAGATACGATTGTGACTTAACATTAGCGGAATTATCGTCCCGATAGATTTCTCTGAGCAAACATCCTTGATATCGACGAGACAGCTTCTGTCTAGGAAACCGCGTTGCTCTACGTCTTCTCAGCCACATAACACCCACTGCTGGGTCCTCCTCCCCCAAAAGTTGTATGTTAGGCACTTTATGACATTGACGAAGACTGACGGAATTTAGGATGTCACTAAGACATCACACAAAAATATGGCTGGAACATCGGAAATCGCCCCATTTTCAATTCTATTTGACAGTTGATATGACATTCAATTATGACAACAGCGTCGATGTTTGCTTACCCCGGGTTTCTTTAACTTATTAACGGATTGTTTCGGCTACGGACAGTTAAATTTCTTCTATAGAAAATATGTCAAAATATAACTGGCTGTACTTAGTTAAAACAATCCGTTAGTAAGAATATCGAATCCGAATAACCCCCCTTGACAACCCTACTAGATATCAACCCGTAGATTATAATCAAAGTGGCTTCCAAGCCTATATGAATACAGCCTTGACCTTTCACCAGCTGTGGAACACACCTACATCGCATATTGGAATACACTCGCGTTACACAGACTATACATATTAAAGTACGTATAGGTTGTCACAGATACACAGGGTGTGACATGCTTTTATTCTTTATCGGGCTTGGAAATCTTTTTTTTATGAACGACGGTGAGACTCTTAGCCTTCATTATACCCTGATGTTAAGTATTGATAAGGCTGAAGCGAGCCTCTCCCGGAATCCTCAATCACTGAGGCTATCTAATCTCTAACTGCCGGTACACAAAAATGCTGAAAACATTGTTGTTATGGCTTCAGACTTAGATAAGATGGTGGTAGCTAGCCAGACGGACTTGGAACAAGTTCTACCACCAACCAAACCGAATACAATATGTACCTCCGCTGGGAATCGAACCCGGGACCCCTGGGTCTGATACCGGTGGTTGTACCACTAGACCACAGAAGCGGTTAAAGCGTAAGAATTCGTCACACAAAAAATTATTTTGGTTCTTTTTTAAAATTTTGTAGCTGTCTTTTGAGCACTACTATACCTAGGGAGAAACTTATAATCAGTTTTCGAGACAATAAATAGTTTAGACTACAAATTTGAATTTCCAGATCCAAAACTTGCCTTGGCTCACTGGCATAAAATATATCACGCGATATGATACGGTACGTCATCTGTTAGCCTAGCGTGAGCGGCTTTTGCTTTTGCCGTGTGGTAACGGCCTAAGATTAGAAGTGTCACCACTCCCTTACATGCCTGGGATGTCGTAAGAGTCGACTAAAAGGATCGACGCATTGAACACCTTTGCGAGAGAAGGAAAACTTGAAACAAACTCTCTACCAACCCGACTGGCCAGCGTGGTAGCAGTAGGCTAATAACCTCCTATGAACACCACAATAGGCATGAGCTAGGAGAGGTCTATGTCCAGCAGTGGACATCCACAGGCTGATGATGATGAGCGGCTTTTATCGGCAATCGTAGCTCGATAACATATTACTGTACTGCTCACACCTTTAGCGGGGTAAGAAAGACAGAATCATGGACACAGGCGTATATCGAGATAGACTAAAAGAGCGCTTCAAACTGTATGAGAACCTAGCTTGTCGAGTTTTCCATAACTACGATGACGACACGAGCGAGATTTAGTGATGGGGAAATGATGTTGACGAGCTCTTGCAAAGCACTGCACAATTAACCATTTTCGTTTCTGAGTGACGCGTGTTTTCATGGCAATGGCCTCAAGCGGACTGACTTAGGTCATAAAACTTTGACCGTGGATCATACTTTTGACACGCAAGGTAGGTATACTTTTACCGTCTATCTCGATATAGGTCCATATCACGTGTTATAGCAGTGTTCATGTTGTCTTGCTGTCTGAGCGAGACAGTGAAACGTTATCGAGCTACAAGTGTCGAAGCCGCTCATTCTAGGGCTACTGTGAGTATATTTTCTTTATTTATTGGACATAAAGTGCTTGGTCTGCGTTTATAGTGGTTAAGCAACTATTGAAATGATCGGTTACGGGATGGGTGGCTCAGTGCTGCAGGATGCAGGTTATTTTGCAGCCGTTAAAACTTACCAATCTGCATTGATCCCGCGTAGTTGAACATGGCGTATTCTTCTTAATCATATCTTACTATTTTGCAAAAGTGAGTGAAGATGTTTGGATGTTTAGTTGTTAGAATGTTTGTTTCACTTTCACGCAAAAACTACTGAAGCGATTTGGATGAAATTTGGCACACAGATAGAAAATAGCCTGGATTAAAATAAAGGTTACTTTTATCCCGATATTCCAACGGAAAAGGGAACAACGCGTATAAAATCGCGGGTTGCCGCTAATCATTCACAAGAAAGACCTGGCGGCAAACTTAAAAGTCTGAGGATACGTTCAGAGAGTAAGACAACTCTATACGCGTGTGTAGTGGCGTCTTACTTAGGATTGGACCACATCTATCAGCACGCTATCATCTTTTTTCCGGCGCCCTATCCTTTTCTGTCGCTCAGAACCTTTACTTGACAGAGTGAGAAAGACTGGCTGAACGCTATCGCACCGCCGATGCTAAAGGTGGGCGTATGCTGGCGCGCAGACATTTTGTGTGACGTATATCTGAGCGGCGCACATGCGTATTCTGCTCGGACGGGCGCCTGTGCGGACCGAGCGCCGCACAGATCTACGTCGTCGCGCAGATATGTCCGACATACGCCGACACTTAGTCTTGGCGCGGCGGTAGTTCGATAGAGTTCGGTCAGTCTTTCTCACTCTGTCAAGTGACGGTTCTGAGCGACAGAAAAGGATAGAGCGACGGAAAAGGTGCTAACGTGCTGACAGATGTGGTCCAACCCTTACTTAACTGCAATATAGCTGCTATAAGAGGTCGTAATAGGGCTCCAATAGTGGTGACAGTTCGGTTGGTTGAGTCCCAAAAAACTTACTTGATTCCCAGTTGTTACCATATTTTTATTATACTTTTAAAGTAATCTAGACAATGGCTACACAATGAAACAGGAACGTAGTCGATTTATTTCTATCACACCCTGTGTAAGGGTTCTACGTTTAGATACTTCTCAGGCTCACAGGAATTCTTCAAATGAAATTATTATATGAAGGGTGTAACTGAATTTATCAAGACACTGAACAAAAGTGTGAAATTCTAGACATCAAGATTTTATATTTAAATTGACATTCATGCAATCTTTATCTATAAAGATTGCACTTTATCTAGACATCAAGATTTTATATTTAAATTGACATTCATGCATACTTTATCTATAAATATTGCATGAATGTCAATTTAAATATAAAATCTTGATGTCTAGAATTTCACACTTTTGTTCAGTGTCGTGATAAATTAGACTGACTAGTGTTTATTGGCAAGCCTACTCACGCAGTCTAAAGTAAATTCAGTTGCACCTCGCACAACGTGTCACTGAATATTTAAATTATAAGGAACCCTAAATTTATGAAATTTGATTATGTTAACAAATAAGTACCTATTAATTTGTATGTTTTTTTGTATTTTCTTTTATTTATTTGACATTATAATATTGTAAAAAAATATTATTTTGATTTGATGTGTATAATATTGACATTCTATAATAATTTTATTACAAAACTATAATTGATTAATTTTTAAATTTATCTTTGTGATTATGATGCCTAAAAACAAATATGACAATTAATGTTACTAAATTATTAATCATAATAATTAATTAAATATGTATGTTTGCATGCTATTGCGGATGGCGAAATGAGCTGAGCCTACTAGTATTTAAGATCTCCAGTGTACCTCATTTATTTCTAGTTAAAGAGTCAAATTAAAAAAAAGAGAACAAGCAAAAAGTGACCTGTATTCCCAACATTTAGAACTATTTTTCCATTTCCATTCTCCGAGTTTAAGTTTTTACCTCTTTGGGACTATTTGGATGAAACACGGCAATCCGCGAAGGAAGGATGAATATCACATGCCATAAGGGACCTATTTCATACTTAGACCGGTACTTTGTCGTTGACTTTATCTCTTTAGTCCTGAGGGAGCGCCGATTGAGGATAGAGATAACTTACAAGTTCGCGAAAAAGCTTCCAGGTCAATATTTGGGACAGTTGTACCTTTTACTATTATATACAGAAGTTTTACAGATGAAAAAGATATATACCTAGAGTGAATTTATAGGAAAGACTTTATGCTCGAATTTAAACGTTTAGGATTAGGTAATACTGCAGTCATCGTCGTCGTCTCAGCCACATAACACCCACTGCTGGGTATATCCCTCCCCCAAAGGATGGGGGGTTTGCCATAATCGCCACGCTTGGCAGGCGGTTTGGCGATCGCAGTATGGAAAAGTTTGTAGGAGACGCTGCTGCCCGTCTCCTGAGGCTGAGTCCCTTAGTCGCCTTTTACGACATCCACGGGATGAGGGGGGGTAGTGCTATTCTAAGCCGACACTACACAGTCAATACTGCAGTATACAGTATTTATTTCGGTCCTTTATTTTTCCATACTAAAATAAAATTCTTCCTAGCCTGACAGGCTGTTTCACAAATTAACCTGTAAATACAATCAAACAGTTTAAAATAAGCTAGGCCTCTGTACAATGATTTTGCATCTTCTTTCTCATTTATTATTGTGTGTGTTCATGGTGGAATGGATGCGTCATGCTCGTGAACGGGTGCCGCTAGCGGAAATGGGTCTACTTCAGTCTGCTTGTCTTAACGTTGTGCTTAGAGCCTTAATATTTTCATCTAAAATAAATTGCTATCGACCTGTATGTACGTCACAACTTGCAGTACAGTAACCTTGTAATGCGAGAAATGTTAAATGTAAGTCCTTCCTTGCGAGTTGAAAATTGTTTACGGTTAGGATAACCATAAAATGTAATATTATAATAAGTATTTTCTTTTGTGATGGAAATTGATCTTACTGATATGTTAAGCTCACTTTTCAATTTGACGACGCTATATGAAATAAAACAGGGAGAAAAAATTTGCCCTTGACGAGTTTCTTGCCGGTTCTTCTCGTTCTCCCGCCGTAGGGTTTGTGAACCGATGGCGTAGCTTCTTTGACGTTCATAAGTGCTTGTAACAGCCTAGACTGAATGAATGATATTAATTTTTATTTAAAATTTTGGATGAAACCTAAACAAAACTGAACAACAGTTCTTCCAGGCAAAAATCTTCGCCATATTCGAACGTTAATTATTTGAGTCAGCATTGGTTGTATATAATTAAAATGAACATGCATAGATTAAAATAGAATAGAAAAATCTTAATTTGATACACACAAAACAAAACATTTTCTTGTTATCAGTTATCATTATTATAGGAACATAATTTGCATGCATCAAAATGGTCTCCGCTCAGCATATCGCGCATATCCGCAGGTCTTCCGCGGATGCCATCTCTTATAGGAAAGCCAAATAAAACTACAAATAGACATAAATAAATTAAATTTAATAAAATGGCTTTATGGCGCTGCTAGCCAAACGATGCTATATTACCTCGAATATACTTTCTAGAATTCAGTATCTAATTATATTATATTTTAATTATATATTTTAACGTATTTAAATAAAGTAGTAATAGATATTATTAACCTTCATGCAATTAATAGTTTAAACTTTTAAAAGCTTGAAAATTTTACGTGTTTTAGCAATAAGTTAAGCTCTCAACCATGTCGGTTAAAGCTTTAGAAGTCTTCAAGCTGAATTTTATTTTATTACTCAAAATCAAACAATGTCTATTTTGATAAAAAAAAAACATCGACTATTCGGCACCTTTTCAGTTGCCGTGGTTACGGGTTTAAAACGTTGGGAAACAAAAATTCCTAAAATATAGTACCAAACATAATTATGTTTCGGGTAAATACGAGATATCTTTGTGTTACTTTTTTTGTTTATCTGTGTGTCTACGTGTAGCGGAGTCAATAAACCGGTTCCGGCGGAAGATCAGCGTTGGTCGCAGACCATGCATTATGCTGAGCCGGGACCGTTTTGAGACAATGTTTTGGTTTTAATTGTTAATAATATGATTAATTGTCCTTGTATTTGTTGTCTCAATAAAATTATTTTTGTTTCTTTCTTTCTATTAAAAGACACATTACGAAAACCACGTATTCTACCCGTCGTTACTATCATTTTCTTGTATGCGGCCAAATCTGAGAATCTGATAGTATGAAGTTATTAAGGATCTAAGTCAATACTTATTTTTAAACATTATCGATAGCTACAAAGCCACAATTAATATCAAAAACAAACAATGAAACTGGGTCCCGGTCGCCAACTCGTACCTTCGAGACACACGCACACGTTGTTGCAATTGTAAAAATAACACCCATTTTTTTTACTAAAAATAAAAGTTTTCCAGCAATTATAGTGCACTTAAAATCCGCTAAAGTTGTTCTGCAGGCGAGATTGCCCATTGCCACTTTAAATTTGCAACTCTGAAAGCTATGTCGGTCACCTTGGTTTTTTGCGGATGGTTTCGTTTCAAATTTTATCACGCAAGGAAATAGAGCACAGTTGAGTTCGTTGAGTGACTTTAAGCTTGTTTAAAAGCCAACTGTTAAAGACCACGTTTCGGTGCCTTAGGTCATCACTGGCAACACACATTGCTCGAAAACTTCGTATCAAGGGTCTGCGGGATACGGGACGTGAACATATCACGTAACGTCCCGAAAGCAGCCCAACCGAGTTAGATTCGTCGTGCCACCTCTTTATCGAAGTAAGCCCTACCTAACTGGATTGTTTGTCCGAGGTAGATGCACCCGTGATTGTTGGAGACGATACAACTTCGATTGTATCGACTCCAATAATCATGGGTCCGGGTACAACATGGTCATTGGACATGGCTTTGTTGGCCATATTCATTTTAAGACCATGTTGGGAGACTCTACAGAGGTCGCTCAAAATGGTACCGGGTTTTTCTAGTGTCTCAGCTAAGATAACTTTAACGTCGGCGAATCGAAGGTGAGTGATGTATTCGCTGTTGATGTTGATGCCAGATCCGTTCCAGTCCAAGAGTTTGTAAACATCTTCCAGAGCGTTAGTGAACAGTTTCGGAGATATAACATCTCTCCGGAAATAGCGGAATAGGATCCGTACTCTCGGTACTCTGATCCCGTATACGGACTTACATAGACGAAGCGTGTGGATATGATCTACTGTGCTGAAGCCTGTTCTTTAATGGTGTTACCACAAAAAAAATGCAGGTAAATAAATAAGTAAACAACACATAACTCAAAGTATTTTAAATAAAAGACAAAATCTTTGTTAGCAAATGAACAAACCAAAACAGACTAGAGGTAAGCTTCCAAAAGTTTCTTACTAACAAAAACAAGATGTTTGAAAAGCATAGAAAATATTGACCCCTACTTATTGTTTGCTCTTCGAAAGGAGCTAAAGTCGGCCCTTTCGAGACCGTTCAATTTGTTTTGGACAAGTAAAACACAATCATAGCAGCGTAGCTATGAAAGAAGATGTTACCTTTTTAGGGTTCCGTACCAAAATGGTAAAAATGTACCCGGTGCGACTCGGTCTGTCTGTATGTCTGTCACAACTGGATATCTCAAGAACTACTGATGCTATGAACTTGAAAACAGTTTAAGATGACGTTTGCCCAACTATTTTGCAATAAAGAGAGAAATAAATGTACATTTTTTTTACAACAGGGACTGGTGGTCTTAAAAATTCAAAATGTGGCTACTAGGGCATGTGGGGCATCATATGAAAGAGCGCTGCCAGCACATTCTCAGACATTTTTTTTTTTTTGTTTTTAGGCCGCATTGTTTTCGAATTTTGATGAAAATTGTAAAAATAATATACCGTTCCCCTCCCTCCCTTATCCCCGAAGTTTAGACAGAGAAAAATCTGAATTTATCATAATATGATAAATTCAGATTTTTCATATGTGTTATAAGTGTATGTAAAGATTACAGGAAAAATAAAACAATGTCTCTAAATAGCAAACTTGTTAAGTAATCGTAAAAAAGTGATTTTATACATATTTATATATGATGGTACGGAGC
The DNA here is from genome assembly GCA_910589605.1 of Chrysoteuchia culmella. Classification (NCBI taxonomy): domain Eukaryota; kingdom Metazoa; phylum Arthropoda; class Insecta; order Lepidoptera; family Crambidae; genus Chrysoteuchia; species Chrysoteuchia culmella. The sequence goes on from OU342653.1 coordinate 21,073,514, forward strand.
CCTCGGTGCGCGAGCCCGACTCGCTCTTGACCGGTATTTTTTATACAAAATAGACTTACTCTTAGCTTTATTCTGGATCAAAGATTAAGACGAGGCCGAAGTTGGAGCTTACCTATAAGAAGCCTATTCACTCGAGCTTTAAATATACCAGGAGCTCTATTTATGATTCACTCGTCTCGAGGATTCTGCTGATTTTCGTGCGACGTTAAAGTTTTCGTATTCCGTAAAAGCGACCTTGCCCGTATACACATAGCTTCGCTTTTCGTCTGTAGTACTGCCTCCCAATGAGAGCGCGCGAGGGGCGAGAAGCATGCTATGTCCACGCATGCAAGGTCGCTAAGCGCCTGATAGACTTCAAAACCTAAAAAGAGCCAGCCAAGGCAAGAAAAATTAAATAGTAGGACCGCAAAGTAGAATGCCTTGGCTGGGACCGACTCCAAAAGGTTTATTTATTGCTTTTTAGTTTTTTGAGTCGGTTTTAATTTTTTTATAAAAAGCTTTTAATTTCACAATTTTTAAAGGTAGAAGAGGTCCCGTTGCTACGCTAATAACCTTATGTCAACTCCTCATCACCTATTACAAAATGCTGCTTTACCCGGTGCAGGGACGTTACTTATTGAGGAGTTGTCCCGATACTTCATCACCAGATCCAGTTCGTCACATGCATTGAGTCGAGCATAAATTGCTTATGAACCACATTAAAGTAATCGTATCGGTTCCGTAAAATGCTAAGTATTTAATAGTTCCGATGACCATTTGTGGTCTTCATCATCAGTTCCACTTCAGCAAATGGTGCTTTCCGCAAGCATATGCATAAGTTACGATAGAATACACCGAAATCGCTATAGGAGTGCCTATAATATTTGAAGAGTTCCCTGGATTTCTCTAGGATCCCATCATCAGATCCTGACAATGGACCAAATGGTAAGTATACCCTTTTGAACAAAAAAAAGAATTACTCAAATCGGTCCAACCGTATTCGAGTAATCGAGTAACATACAAAAAAAAAAGATTCCGTCGAATTGAGAACCTCCTCCTTTTTTGAAGTCGGTTAAAAATAGAGGTCCTGTAGTACCGCCTCCCAACGCGAGCGCGCGAGTGGCAAAGCACTCCCGGGAATATAGACGCGGGCATGGAAATCCACTCTCTGGCTGTGCGCATTACCTTATGTCGCAGTGATAAGTTCAAAGCCTTGATATTATAACTTCACTGTTTGTTTAATTTCACTGTTATAAACTATCTAGTACTTTCGTTATTTCACTAGTGGCATTACAATCAACGACAAAGTTTATTTTGAAACAAATTTCTGTTGTCTCAAAAGATAAACACCTTTTTTTACCTATCGCATTGACCTACAGGAATAAGGCTTCGCTTTTATCTTTATTAACAAGATACCGTGAAATTATAATATCACATCTATAACAAATAACACTGTCTTGTAAAACAAAACGTACGTCAAAAAACTATTTTTTAAGAATAATAGCTTCTTTTTTTGAGCAAAATAAAGGCTACAGTTCGTGTTTCTTGTTTTGTTTTAAGGTTTCTTTGAGTTTTGGAAAGGAACTACAACTATAAAGTTATAGACTATTCATTAAATTAGAGTACCTACATTGTTACTACCCCGTTACAAACTTGCTCCATTCACAACAATGCAACCATTTACTATGTACTAAATTTCTGTACTAGTAAATAAATTAGTGGCCCAACCTTCTTAAGGTATGGTTTTCAAACTAAGAAAGAGCACACTAGCGGGCTATTAAATAAATATTTAATAGAAAAAAACCGGCCAAGTGCGAGTCGGACTCGCGCACCGAGGGTTCCGTACAAACCTGTAGGTATATAAGTAAAAGTTCACCCATCACGACAATCGAGTCATAGTTATGGTATTTTTAATGCAAACTGAAATTTTCAAATTTTCAAAAATCTTTTTTAGTATATGATGTAATTTTCCCTTTATCTGTACTATAAGACGTTACTTCGTACCAAATTTCAAGATTCTAAGTTCACGGAAAGTCCTCTGTAGGTTTTGATTCCCGTGCGAGTTTCGAAAATTTGCGGCATAAACGGCTGTATCTTTTGATTGCTTTGGCTTAGAAGTTTGATTTTTTCACAGCTCCAAGGGACAGTAGACCTGAGTATTAGATTTAAATGTCAGTTTGATACCTCCACGAGTTCCTGAGAAAAACGGTCTTGACAGACGGACGGACGGACGGACAACGAAGTGATCCTATAAGGGTTCCGTTTTTTTCCTTTTGAGGTACGGAACCCTAAAAAACCAACATTTAATGATACTCTGGACTGGTTAAAGACAATCTATTGGAGAGAGGTGAATTCATTTAATTTAAGATATTTGTTGTAACTAATGTTGCGAGTATTTCTCTTTCAACTAAAGTTTAGTTTTATTATAATTTTAAATACTTACATCATTTAAGTCTTATATGTACAGAACACAAATATTCATTTAAAATACAAATATTCAAAAGACCGATAAACATGCAACTTTGCGGCGGTGACGGGCGCTCTGAAGTTCCGCCGTGGTCAATGCTGAGTTTCCAATGAGTTTCCTGGCACGGTTTTCAATCGATTCCAGAAGCTCTAGCTGATACTTAGCAGAACCATCCCACAGGTGACAGCAGTACTCCATGCACGGCCGATATTATAATAAACTAGTGACCGCTCGCAGTTTCACCCGCGTCGTTCCCGTTCCCGTGGGAATATCTGAATAAAAGTATCCATGTTCATAACCGGGCTGTCTACTGAGTACCAAATTTCATCCAAATCTGTTCAATGCAAACGATCAAACAGACAATCAAATCTCTCCTCTTCATAATATTAGAATAGATATAGATGATGACATACGATAAGTATCTGGTTTTATTAAGTATACATAACTTTTTTCCAATAGTTAAATCCGTCAGATAATAATGATAAATTTTAAATAGAAAAATATTGGAAAAAATTAACTCGGCCACAAGTGAATTCTCAGATGGGAATCGAACCCATGACCTTTGGAAATCCGGTCCAATGCTCTAACCGCTGAGCTACCGAGACTTGCGAACCACCGTCCGTCAGATAAGTTGTGAATAGTTCAACTGTCCACAAACTTATTCTACTAATATTAATATGAATGTATGCCAGTTTGTTTGTTCGCTTGTTACTCTTTAAAACTACTGAACGGATTAGAATGAAATTTAGTATGTATGGCCTTATATACTTGAATGTTGCCTGTTCGTAAAAAACACCCGGAACTCTTTACTAAATGGTCTGCCGGCTTAGCATGAGCAGCTTTTATCGACTAATGACGCATGATAAAGATTCTATATCTTGCTTACACCTTAGTGGGGTAAGCAAGACAGCATGACGTATCATATCATATCGCGTGATATAATTTTTTTATTTTTTATTTATTTGTCATCAGGCTACAATGGCCCATAGATAAAGATGGTCATGCTAGGCAGGCTGATCACTGTAATTTTAACACAAAAAACACACACAGATTACTTTTGCCTAAGATTAAAACGGCTTTATTTTCAAATAACTGCTTTCCAATGATTATTAGAATTTATAATAAATTACCCAATGAATTTAACCAATACCCATTGCAAGCATTTAAACACAAACTAACGACGTGGCTTATTGATAAATGTTATTACATATAATTGACTACCAATCAATAACGTTAATTCGGTGCTTCGCTTGTAATGGTCGTGACTTGTGATATGTTATAGTTATTTCATGTAACTTAAACTTGTGACATTTTGCATGCTAAAGCAAGATATGTTAAGCTACTTTTAACAATTATGATCATGTACCACCATGTCTTATGCAAATAAACCTATTCTATTATATATTATATTCTATTATTCTATTATATTCTATTCTATTAAAGTAGTGGACTTACACATAGGCTATATTTTCTTTTTTTCTTTTTTCAATGCTGTTTTTATACTTATGATTATTTATTTAAATAGTGTCCCATCTGAGAATTCACTTGTGGCCGAGTTGATTTTTTGCAATATTTTTCTATTTCAAATTTAACATAGGCTATTTTTTATTCCGATATTCCCACGGGAACGGGAACCACTAGTATTATAAATGCGAAAGTATTTCATTTTGTATGTTTGTTACTCTTTCACGCTAAAATTACTGAACGGATTTGGTTGGAGTTTGGCACAGAGATCGTAGATAGCCTAGATTAAAACATAGCTACTTATCGTGATATTCTCTTGATATTTTGACGACCAGTTTGACAATTATTTGTGTGCATGAACATGTCTATTTGTCTTGGTCTGGGTGTTTAATATGTATATTATGTATGTATTTACAAAAAAAGTATATAAGTATGTTTATTCGTTATCTAGTATCCATAACACAAGTCCTTCATGAAACTTAACGCGGGCTAGATAATTGGTGTGATTGTGTGCAAATATTTATTTATTTATTCTCACGCGGGTGAAACCGCGGGCTGCCGCTAATTTGACATATTTTCCATATAACAACTGTCAACTTATCTGCCATACAAGCTATTCAGAATTTATCTGTCGGTTGTGAAAATGGCCCTTAATCTCTCAATGAAACTATACTATAATACAAGCCTGACAAAACGGCCGACCTACATTTCCGGGGCAGCACTCAGTTTGATTGTTCGGAAAATTGTCGTCTTGTTCACTTTTCATTGAAAATATTTCGTGCATTACGAAAGTAACGAAACACTTTACGTACTTTGACACGTGTATCACGGCATGTAACTTAATAGAAGACTACCGGCCGCTCGCGGTTTCACCCGCGTGGTTTCCGTTCCCGTGGGAATATCGGGATAAAAAGTATCCTATGTTCATAAACAGGCTATCTACTATCTGTACACCAAATTTCATCCAAATCCGAAAAGTAATTTCGGAGCCTATTCAATGCAAACACTAACAAACAAATTTTTCCTCTTTATAATATTAGTATAGACTAATAATATATAGCTAAGAATAAGCTAATTTATTTCGCTAGAGGCATGTCATAGAAAAAGAAATGAACTTCTATCATGCACGATTGAGGGACCACTTAGATCGACTACAACTTTTGAATTCCGGCTTTCACAACTTATTTGCTGAATTTAAAATTGTTTGAAACTTTAAAGGTTGACGCAATAAAAAGCTTAAAATTCCATGTGGACCCTCAATGAGAACGCAAACTAGAAAAACATAGTTATAAGACATAAATCTCTATAGATGTAGCAAAGTAGCTTGCTGGACAAACCAAGAGACAGTTTATCAGCAGTCTAACTTATTTAAAATAATTATAATTAATAAATAATAATAATAATTCCGTACAACCACACCAATTATCTAGTCCACATTAAGTTTCACAAAGAACTTGGATAATAATTAACGGATAAACATACATACATTATACCTTTTTTTGTAAATACATACATAATATACATATACAAACACCCAGACCAGGACAAATAGACATGTTCATGCACACAAATGTTTGTCTTGTCCGGGGAACGGACTTCTGGCGCAGAAGGCGGATCTTTGTACCCCTGTCAAAGTCAAAGTCAAAATATTTTTATTTAAATACATACTCATATGGTACATCTTTTAACTTTCAAAAAGAACGCTACGTCAGGTTGTCAAAAAGTTGGAATAAAAAAATCAGTTTCAGTTCCATGTATGGGGAGCCCCCCCTTAATATATATTTTTTATATTCTTGTGTAAAAACCGTAAAGCGGTTTACATAATACACCTACCTACCAAGTTTCAACTGTGTAATCCTCATAGTTTTGGAATAAAGTGACATACATCGGACATGACGAATTTATAGATTCGTTTTTTGCCATTAAAGTCAAAGTCAAAGTCAATATCATTTATTCAGTCTAGGCTGTTACAAGCGCTTATGAACGTCAAAGAAGCTACACCATCGGTTCACAAACCCTACGGCGGGAGACCTTGTAACGAGAAGAACCGGCAAGAAACTCGTCAAGGGCTGTTTTTTTCTCCCTGTTTTATTTCATACAGAGTCGTCAAATTGAAAAGTGACCTTAACATATCAGTAAGGTCAATTTCCATCACAAAAGAAAAATACTAATTTAAATATTACATTTTATGGTTATTGTAACCGTAAACAATTTTTAACTGGCAAAGAAAGACTTGTCTATCATACATTACAACATTTCTCGCATTACAAGATTACTATACTGCAAGTTGTGAGGTACATACAGGTCAGTATCAATTTATTTTATATAAAAATATTTGGGTTTTAAGCACAGCATTAAGATAAGCAGACTGAGGTAGACCCATTTCCGCTGGCGGCACCCGTTCACGAGCATGACGCATGAACCAGCCATCGCTTCGCTCAACCATATTTTAGGGAACGTAACGACCCGCCTCGCACGACACCGCCGAAGAAATGTTTGAGTGAGCATGACGTACTTCAGGTACTTATGTTAAGCTGTATAAATATAAAATAAAATATTTAGCTACGAAATCCCAACAAAGCGGACGTTTTGGTCTTAGATTTTTAACAATGCACTCTGCGTTATATATTAGACCTGCGTGATATAAACCAAATGTAAATCTTTCTTAAGTAACTACATAACTAAAATATCTTACGTTATATTCATGCATGAAATATTTGCATTATAGGTAAAAGTATACATTCACTAACTTATCTACACGTGTTTGCTCCCACACAGAGTTATCTCAAGAGTTGATGACCTTTCGCCCAGTTTCGTAACTATATTTGCTGATCACAGTTCTAACCTAACCTTATTGACATTTAGTTGTATGATTTTTGATTTTGTAATTTTTGCATTTTTCAATGCTATTTTTATACTCATGGTAAATTTTAAATAGAAAAATATTGGAAAAAATTACCTCGGCCACAAGTGAATTCTCAGACGGGAATCGAACCCGCGACCTTTGGAAATCCGGTCCAATGCTCTAACCGCTAAGCTACCGAGACTTGCGAACCACCGTCGAAATACATTACACATTTTCTATGGAATAAGAAAATAAAACTAAACGTCATAAGTCAGTGGTATTTTTATTTTATTTATTTATTTATTTAGGTACACCAACAGCATAACATGTACAAACGTTGTTATAATAAATTATGGCTATTATGGTACAATTCTTACATGCATGCCAATAATAGGTATATAATATAGTGGTAATATAGTTTAAAATAAGTAATAATATTAACTAAAGGTTCTTAAGAATTACGTTAGCTTAGTCTTCCATTTTACCGTAACTTATATAAATGACCGTAAAATACCCGTATTTTAACAGCGTTCTTAGTAAAATTATACGTAATTTTGAAACGCGTTCGTTGTTCGCGCGCTCGGCTTGAGATTGCTGAGATTATGCAATCCCAATGGTATTAGTTTACTGTTTGTCTCTTTTGTTGTTTGTCTATTGTGATGTTGTAAGTTGTGAGGACAATTTTTTTTTCTTTCATGACCGACCGACCACCACGGGATGGGTGACCAAAAATTTACTATCTCGAGCTCCTACGTGCTTCGGAAGGCGCGCTTCGGAAGCGAAGGCTTCACGTTAAGCTGTTAGTCCCGGCTAAAGCCGCATTGGGCCCGCGTGGTGGGTCATGGCACGGCCTCCTTATTCATCCAAAAAGATGGCCGGAGTCCCAGCAGCGGGGACATTAAAAATGGCTGATGACTATGACGATTATGCTGTCGACTGTACATTCAATACCACGTCAGGTCACACACTTACACTACATTAGTAAAAGTTAATATTTTTGCTTACACTATAAAAACCGCCGCAATTACGACCAACATATAGCCGGATTTACATTTGATGCCGCCAGTTACTGGCACGACAAATTGCCAATACATTCTACTCCATGCCAGGCCAGCGCTGAATTTGACAGAAAAAAAACAGCTGTTTACCTCCATGTAAATCCAGTAAAAGGGCGCTCTCAAGGTCAAACTCACACTTTTTGATCCAGCACCGAGGAAGCTTCCGTACCTTCCGAATGAAATAAAAATAAAGCAACGTCACCCGATGCGATACTCGTGGAGCCGTCACGTGATTTGTAGCAGGTAAGGTACTAGTTAGTAACAGGTCACCCGATACCTGTTCCTTGAAAGTGGAGTACACAAGCGCCGGCGAATACGTTGATGAAGAAGATGGTTGTTTTCCTCCATTCGCTTGTGCATTATCTTATAGTTTACAGCTTGTGGCTTGGCAATTTAGCAAGTCTTATTTTGAAGACTTCAATTAGGTACACTCATCTGCAAATATACCTAACTATAATTAAATAATACTAGCTGTGCCCCGGGGCTTCGCTCCCGTGGAATTTCGGGATAAAAAATAGATAGTAGCCTATTCTCAGACCTACTCAATACGCTCACAAAATTTCATGAGAATCGGTCAAGCCGTTTCGGAGGAGTATGGGAACGAAAACTGTGACAAGAGAATTTTATATATAAGAGATATACTACTATAGTCAAATGCCCTGAACATTATAGTTAAGATATAACTATCTTCTACTCCTAGTTATACTCATCAAGGCATATTGAAACGATGAAACAATTTTTTATATCTTAATGTTACTGTAACTAATTCCTTAGATTTTGTGGACAAACTCCATAGCATATTCTTAAACTCAAACTCAAACTGTTTATTTGCAAACTAAGTGTTACATAGGTGTTACATATTGCTCGTACTTAAAACTTAGTTACCTTGAAAAAGTATCGCAAATAAAATAAAATAATATATATTTTTATTTATTTATTTATTGGAAGACCAACTGCTTAACCTAATACATTATAAAGCCATTTATAGGTCTTCACAAATAAGATACAGTTAAAAATTAAAACTACAATTAACATAATTAGAGCATTGGACCGGATTTCCAAAGGTCGCGGGTTCGATTCCCGTCTAAGAATTCACTTGTGGCCGAGTTAATTTTTTACAATATTTTTCTATTTAAAATTTACCATAATTATAAAAAAAATAAAAAAAAATAGCATTGAAAAATGCAAAAATTACAAAATCATAAACTACAATTAACATTTGAAAAATCATTTACCGAAATTATTCAAATAAACAATAAGCACATCTTAAGTTTCTTCGCGCACTCATAATTGAAATAAAACAAATTCATAATGTACATTATAAAATTTAAAATTTAAATTGATAGTGTAGGTACAAATTCACCATTTACATCTTAAATCTTCAATCTTCCATATTTCCTGTAACGAAGGATCCTTGGGGTCTGAAGAATCTTACGAAATTATTATCCATTTGCGGAAATGTTAACAATGTTTAACTCTAAACTAAAATCCCCATAAGGTTAAACCGTGAACGAAAGTTTGCACAAAACTTAATTCTTGCGACTTCTGTTCAAATTATCGCCGAATAACATACCATACACCGTGACAATTCAAATTTTGGGCAAACTCGCACAGCCAACATTGATCTCCTTTATTAGTCACAAAGTTGGTGTACAACGTATATAAATCTAATAAACTCGGCGTCAACTCAAACAAAGTCACAACAAACTTAATCCAAACTAGTTGTCGGAATCCCTCGGGCTCGGCTTCTAGCGCGACAAAGAATTTTACAAACAAATATTTTTATTTACACGAGAGGATGTTGCTGCTACCACTGAGTCGCGCTGTGCTCGTTATGAATTAGGATTTCTAGTTTAATTTCCGTCCTACGGAATGGTTTAATCGTCTCTGTGGTCTAATGGTACTACCACAAGTATCAGGTTCGATTCCCAGCGGGGGTACATGTTGTATTCGGTTTGGTTGGTGGTACTCGTAGGACTTCTTGTAAGTCCTCCTGGCCAGCTACCACCATTTTATCTAAGCCTGACTCCATAACAACAATGTTTTCAGCATTGTTGTGTTCTCACAGTTAGAGATAAGATAGCCAGTTCCTCTTCAGCCTTATCAATACTTACATCAGGTATGATGAAGGCTTACCCCCATATTCTAAGTCGTTCCTCCAAAACTTTTTACACTCCACTCAACCTCGTCGTGGGTAAAAATGGTAGTGTGCGCTAGGCCTAACACGGAGTGGCTACGTACTCTTTGGCTCCTCCAGGTCCTTACGGAGTTATGACTTAGAATACCGATTTCGAGGAGTATTTCGAAGAGGTTTTCAATGAGGACGAGTAAGTTTTAGAGGAACGACTTAGAATATGAGTGTAAGTCTACCCGTCGTTCATAAAAAAATGGACTGCTGGGAGCATATTGCGCCACGTTTAGCAGCCGAATTCTACATTTAGAAATCCGAGAGTAGCTGGCAGCGTCAGTTAATAGTTATTACGCACCGCAATACGGAACATATGAACTTCAAATTCGACTAGGTACGGTGCCAGCGTACGCTCCGACTTCTAAATTTGACACAATATGTCCCCTGGCAGCTACACTTCGATTTCTAAGCGTGGCGCAATAGACCCTCTGAACTGCAGTTTGGACGTTGTTTTTGTGCACTTAATACAACCGCATCAAAACTACCAGCCAACTGTGAATTCGCTTCCATCTAGTCGAAGTTGGTTTTCTCAAATTTCGCGGATAAATTGCTTGTTATGTCAACAACACAAACTGATAAAATATAAGATAGCCAGTTCCTCAGTGATTGAGGATTCCGGGAGTGGGTCGCTTCCATTTTCAGCCTCATCAATACTTAACATCAGGTATGATGAAGGCTAAGAGCCTCCCCGTTATTCATAAAAAAATGATACTGCATTTTGTAGTTGGCCTGCCTTACCATCCAGTTGGCGTGCTTTAAATTACCATTTGTGTAAGGTAGAAAACATATTTCATTTGTTGAAATAAAACAACTTTTACGGATATCAAACGCGCTTTATTTCACAAACTAAGTTGTAATTGTCCGTATTTTCGGGTTTTTAGGGGTTTTAGATTTTCCCGACGTTTCGGCACTTTTTCAGCTGCCGTGGTCACGGGATGACTGGTCACCCCGTGACCTAAAATACGGACAATTACTACTTAGTTCGTGAAATATAGCGCGTTTGATATCCGTTAAAGTTATTTTATTTCAGTGAACAGTGCGCTCCAAAACATAAGATGTACGTATATTTCATTTGGTTTCAAATACCATGACAATCATTTTCGGTTGTAAAACTAAACAATTACCCAATCAACGATGTTTTGCCGATAGATACTGGTAAAGAAGTCGCTGGCCATCTTTTAGGCGCACTTCCTTTTTTTAGTTGATTTTTCGATCAGTCACCAGAAGATAGTAAATATTGTATTTAAAAACATAATTAACAATGCTCTTGTTGTGTCAATTGACAAACTTTTGGGTTATGCATACTTATGACTTTATAAAACTTTGTTATTTTACCAACTATATAAGAACATTATTCTCTTAACCTCTTTTAAAAATATATTAAAATACATAAAATTTACCTCTATTAATATTTTCAAGATTTATTAATTGTTGCTTCTATGTTATGTTAAGCGATCCAGAACTTCATAACAATGGCTGACTTTTGTAAACCTATGCAAATAGTTGCTTATCATGTTGCGAAACTTCTTGCCTTAAACAATATCAGCTTTGGAGTTTAGACCAGGGTTTTTCAAAGTGGGGTGCGCGTACCCCTAGAGGTACGCCATTAGACGGTACGGGCACGTGGAAAGATTTGCGTTCTTGTTGTGTCAATTGACAAAACATTTGGGTTATGTATACTTACAGACTTAATAAAACGTTGTTATTTTACCAGCTATGTAAGAACATTATTCTCTCCTCTTTTAATAATATATTAAAATACATAAAATTTACCTCTATTAATATTTTCAAGATTTATTAATTGTTGCTTCTATGTTATGTTAAGCGATCCAGAACTTCATAACAATGGCTGACTTTTGTGAACCTATGCAAATAGTTGCTTATCATGTTGCGAAACTTCTTGCCTTAAACAATATCAGCTTTGGAGTTTAGACCAGGGTTTTTCAAAGTGGGGTGCGCGTACCCCTAGAGGTACGCCATTAGACGGTAGGGGGTACGTGGAAGTTGAAATTGACTAAAATTACTTCTTATATATCGTGTCAATTTTTGTCAAGAAACAAGACCACCTACCTTATTAATTCTTATATTTATTTTTGAAACTTACTGTGTATTTTACATTGAAACAAAAAACCGTATTTTCTTCTACAGGTTGATTCTTTTCTTTAGGGGTTTCATCAGGGGTACGTGGGTAATAACTTTGAGTAACCTGCTCTAAACAATATCAGCTTTAGAGTTAAGACTATAGCAATCCTGGAATTTGAGGAGTGAATATTGAAATCTGTGTGGCAATTCATTATTCACTTGGGTATTTGTGTCATAGTTGTGTTACTTTGACTGAAATGTTTGCTGCCAAACAATGCCTTTGGCTGAATTGAAGTTGACATTTTAAGTTCATTAAAAGTTTTGTTGGTGTAGTTCTTATATAAGTTATTTGGCTCTCTTTGACTAAACATACAAAAGACTGAGATATTTGGATCGCTATCAGCCAGTTTTAATATCCCCACTGTTGGGGCTCTGACCTTTCTTATGGATGAATAAGGGGACTGGGCCATAACCCACCACGCGGGCCCAATGCGGATAGTTAGGTTTTAACGACTGCAAATGCAGCCGGAACCAACGGCTTAACGTGCCTTCCGAAGCACGGAGGAGCTCGAGATAGTAAAGTTTTGGTCGGCCATCCCGTGACCGACCATTGCGAAAGTTGCTTAACCTCAACAATCGCAGGCCAAGCGCGCGAACCACTACGCCACGGGCTCGACCGTAATAGAATAATTGCATCTGTAGTCTATTAATTTAATTTTTAAGAATTAAGGGTTTTGCAGCACCACTGAGAGTCACTGTGACCTAGACGATTTGGGTATCGCAACTCATCTCCTAGTTACAGTCTAGTTAGCCTGGTGACTTAATAAATAATTTAGTTAATAATTTGTAGATTAACCTTTAGGTACCGACGTGTGGTCTGTCAGACACTTTGAGGGTTCGGATTGTGTAGTTAGATATGGCGAAGAAGTAGCCTCTCGCGCTTTTGTGTACCCCTTGCGCAGCTGCCCGGCAGCATCAGTGGCAGTATCGGAACGTGCGATTCCGATGAGTTTTGATTTATATAAGATCTCGAGTGGTCTGTCAGACCACTTGTCTGTACTTATGTAACTTTTTTGGATACGACTTTTTCAGATTATGTTGATACTTTCGTTTTTTTTCAGTCAGTTATGAAAATGGATAAGCCAGGTACTAGTAAAAGGAAAATATTCTAATAACTTAGTATAAGAAAATTTTCCTCTTATATTAAATATGTTTCAAGATTGTAGATTTGTGTTTGGCAACGACATGTTCCTTTGTAAATGTTGTTGCTTCTGTTAAAGCTGATAAGTTTCTTGCGGCCGTTCTTCTTATCAGTTAAAAGATGTCCTGAATGGCTGGTAGGAAAAAAAAAATTGGACGATTCGAAAGCACTTATCTATAAGTCTATTTGAATAAAAATCTTTGACTTTGACTTTACTTCGGGCATGAAACGGGCATCCACAAATGCAAATATGAGTGTTCCTGTCAGTAAGAAAAAATATCAAAACAAGGCGTCAAAGTAAATACTATGAAGAAATTTTTGTGGCATGGCTAAATTGGATCTCAGCGTTCGAATCTGACGACATCGACGCCTTGGAAAGACTAAAGTGTAAGACTGCATAATAATGTAACACTTGTATGAAAAATGTGTGCTTACAATGCAGCAAGCCTTTAGGCAATTAGTGTTTGTAAACTTTGATGTTTCCTACAACTTAGTGACTTACACTTATGGTAAATTTTTTAATAGAAAAATATTGGAAAAAATTAACTCGGCCACAAGTGAATTCTCAGACGGGAATCGAACCCGCGACCTTTGGAAATCTGGTCCAATGCTCTAACCGCTGAGCTACCGAGACTTGCGAACCACCGTCGAAATTCTCCAATACTTTTATATTTTTAATAAGCTGTAGGCCAGCGTAGTTACATCAATGCTAGGAATATCCTTGCATTCGAAAGAAACATCTTTTTATGTGTTTAACGATCGATTAAGATGCAACTGCCAATAATTTAGTGACTTATGTTTTTCTAAAAATACGGTTGATTATTTGTATTTTTTTATTTTTCTGTTTAAGTAGTCATTAATCTTTAAGAAGAAAGGGCTTTTGGGTATTTGATAAATAATAATTATTAACATAAAAGTTGTTTTTTTCAAGAATTAGAGGCTTAAAGAATTTGAGGCTGCAGTGTAAATGTTGTAAAAACATCTATATTTTGTTTTACTTTTAAGATAACTAGATGTATTATCAATACATAAACACGTTTTTGTTTTCATAAAACAATATCAAGAAACATTAAAGTTTTCGTTAGTCAAGCTGTGGTGGTCTACCAGACATCACGTCGGTACTTATGCAACTAAAATAACACGTTGGTACTTAAAGGTTAATTTATGAAATAGGTAATTTAAACATTAATTGGTATCAAGAGTACGACACCCAAATCCGAGACAGGCTTCATCTCAAAATTGCACGAAGTGACGTTCTGTTCTGAGCATCCTCTACCAAAGACAGATTGCAATAGTCAGTTAATTTTGTCATACGTTTTACTAAACATTGACACTTCCTTACCGCTTTGTACCTTAATATATAACAGAATATTCTTTCAGAGATATTGCCGATGTTGGTTATGTTATAGGTACTATGTTTATTGGTATCTGCGAGACTACTATCATCTAACTTACGCAATCGCACCCCAGGTTTGTACCCAAGCTAGTTTCATTTTTTTTTTAATTTTGATAAATGTTCAAAGCTAAACCTCTATGGCTGAAACAAGGAGTTTCAAAGCATAAAAAACTTTGTAGACCGCTATTATTATGTAACATTTTTTTCTTCCTTCTTTGTTTAGCATGTAAAAAATACGATTGTCAAATTATGATATTTTCAATTAGAGCAACTTAAGAACAACTAAATACAATGTTTATCAGATCATTATCACAAATTGGTTTTTATTATTCCCTTTTGCTGATAATAGTACATCAGATCAATTAGATTAGGCCATTAAACAAAATCGGTTCAGTAGTTTTGTTGTTGAAAAATTTTTTCGTATTCGCAACTGCCCTGTTTATAATCCCGATTTCTAGTGTAGGTAAGTGGGACTTATTTTACATTAGAAATTGTGAAATAAAAAGCTTTTTATAAAAACAGGCATTAAGGGCCTGCGCAGACGACGGAAATTGGAGGACTTTTTGTCCGCGACACGACCTTATAACTAAGAACATAAAGTTGAATATATTAACGAGGACTATCGCGTACTTATCACGGATATACGCGGTCTAATTTCAATCTTATTTGGTTAACAATAAAGACGTGTCGCGGACAAAAAGTCCTCCGTTATCCGTCGTCTGCGCTATCTATAACCATCATGTCTTTAAAACGTTTTGTTTGCGTTTTGTTTTTATTCACTTCACCATTTGGAGGCGATGATTGAGCGAGAACATCACAAAACTTCCGTCAAAAATAGCTTATTTTAGAAGATTCGTAGAACGAAATAGAATGGTAAGATTGAAACAATAATGCGCTTAAAGATTGTGGTAGGCACCCTGGTTTTTAAACATGCAGGAAAAAATTAGGCATGGCTCTCATGAATAAAATGCGCACAAATAAAAAAAAACATTTATTACTCTTTTCGTCACAGTAAAGACACACATTACATTTTTATATCGTATATATTTATTCCAATATACTAGACATGCTGAAAATTAAAAATATTATTTCAAATATTTTGTCATGTACTCATACATCTATTCATACTTACATAGTCTTTAGTATAATTGTTTTGTTGTTTATCAATACAATTTTAATATGAATCTAAATGTCTTTTTACTAGTGGACATAATATTATGCAATACAAACATTATAATGAGAACTTAATATAATAATGCGTAATTAATTTCACAAAAAGCTGCGACATCATGCGTTCGCTTAGGCACTAATCAATAATATAATTTTAAATATTAATATACGTATGTTTTTAAAGTATTACAATGGTACAATTTTATTCTAAAAATCAAACTATTTTAAAATTATAATTGTTTTAGAAGTAACTCCTAAAATAACAAATGGTCTGTTTTGAATAAAGTTGTTGTGCATCAAAATAAATAAATAATTGAATACAATCACACCAATTATCTAGCCCATGTTAAGTTTCATGAAGAACTTGTGTTATGGATACTAGATAACGGATATACATACTTATTTCCTTTTTTTTGGTAAATACATACATAATATACATATTAAACACCCAGACCAAGACAGACATGTTCATGCACACAAATATTTGTCTTGTCCGGGGATCGAACCCGGGACCTCTGGCGCAGAAGGCGGGTTTAGTACCCCTGCGCCAAACAGGTCGTCAAAATAAAACGAATGCATAATCTTATAATTTATAGAATATAAAAATATGAATGCATTTTAGCCTTGGTTCATAAGTAAATTTTTATGTCATCTTTACAAAATTAAATTATGTGCGATTATTATACAAATTATAAAATATACAATATTCATTTAATCGCTAATAAAGTAAAATAATAATATATCTAAATTAAAAGTATAAATTACATATTTCCTTACTAGTTGCTATTTCATTATTTCTACTAAAGCTAAGCTAAGCTTTTCAAGAATGCTATGATTTCGTGATATTAAGTAATTTTGAATTACTTTGGATATGCAAATGTTACAAAGAAGTAGAATTTGAATATACATATTTAACTTTTTTTTTTATTAAAATAACTACAGATGGCATGTGTTCCCATATCCAGATCCCTCTAAATATCTATAAATTTAGCCTAATATAATGTAGTGCAAAAAGTAAGAGAAATATTGTTCTTATCATTTTGAAAATTAAAAATAAAAGTGCTTTTTGTGGGGTCAACTGCCTAAACACTACTGAGGCAGTAACAATAACTGGCCATTTATTTACGAAAACCTATTCTTTTGTTATATTTAGCATAAATATTCACATTTATTATGTTATTAACATCTTTTTAGTAATAAAACAACTTCTATGGATATCAAACGCGCTATATTTCACGAACTAAGTTGTAATTATCTGTATTCTTGGTTTTTAGGGGTTTTTTGATATTCCCGACGTTTCGGCACCTTTTCAGCTGCCGTGGTCACGGGATGACACTGTCAAAACTTAAAAATACGGACAATAACAACTTAGTTCGTGAAATACAGCGCGTTTGGTATCCGTAAAAGTTGATTTATTTCAATGAACTGTGCGCACCAAAACATAAGATGTATGTATCTTTTTAGTATTATACTTTTTGTATCAATGAGCTATTTTTACTATTTTATGAGAGTAACTAATATTTTTTTCTCGTCAGTATCTTTGATAATATTTGAAAAAACCTACCATTTGTATTTGTATTGGCATATTTATTTTGTCTACACTTTTTTATGAATTAATATTCTTTTATTCTGCACAATTCAACACCTGTATCATTTCTCTGATAATTAGTTTTTCGGCTAAGTGATAATACTATTAGAACTTACTAGTCGGTAGTTAATTTTCTAAAAACTTCGAAATATATCTGAAATGTTAGGAATTCAGCAAGTATAATTTCAATTCAACCAAAAAAAAAGATCACAAAGCTACAAATTGCATTAGGTATGCTATTCCCCTATTTGTTATAGTAAGATATTTAATTACAAACTCGTATAAGTTTTATGATAAAAATAAATCGTCGTACTATTCTATGACCATATTCGATTATTATTTCTATAATTACCTAGTTTTTTATTATATATATAATTTAGTACAAGTAAAGTTAACCTAGTTATTATGCCTAGTGAAAATTTCAATTCTATTTGCATTGCTGTTTTTTCATAAATATACAAAATAAATTCAGCACCGTTTTAAAACATATACATAATTTTCCCTGATTGCATTTGGTTCTGGTGCGATTTATATAATCTGTTATAATTTTAAATCGTGTGAAATATATAATATACACAAAAACTGATTTAATTTCTAAAAATTGGTCAAAACATCAGGACAATTTCTTATTTTTTAAGGACGAAGATTTAATTTGTGATAAAGCAGATTTTCTGTGTCAATTACATAATAATATTGATTACATTCCGATAACAAAGAATTTAAAAATATGAAGGGTATAAATTTATATGTAGGTATACATTTCTTTTTCATTTTAATAAGCGTGTATTTAAAAAGACTTAAGATTACACTAAAGAAATACTATATTTTGTCTAAGAATAAAGTATATAATTAATTCGTGGGTTTTGGCATTAAGATGCCTAGTAAAACTCACGCCAAAATACATGTTCAATATTAGGTATTTTTTTTACAAAAATATTCATATTTCACAAAACTCCTATTAAAGCCTAGTCCATGCAATTTTTTTGGGACTCATACGAAATTGTGAGTAGTTTTCATCTACGTTTTTCTATCTTTACAGAGAACATCATCAACAATTGGATTTATCATTATGAACAAGATTTTTTATATGATTTTTTTTTAGACTGGGCATTTGGGCATTTGTCTGACCACTATCTCGTTTGGAAACAGGATGTGGCCTAGGATGTTACATACTTTGCCATCGGCCGGCCTTGCACGGTTTCCGCCGTATGGGAAGATCTCCAAACTTGCTAGGCCATCTAACTGGGCCACGGCCACCTGGTCTTAGGGGTGATTGCGAACCCTACCCCCCGTGACCAATGGCCGCCTGGAGGGCAAGTACTAAAGTACTAGGAGTTTTCGTTGGTAGCCCGCCTTCCGTCCCCGTCCTGACTCGATGGGGGGGGATGGGATGCGAGTGTCCCCTCCCCCCCACTTTCACATCATTAGGATGGGAAGGTGGGGATACAAGGGGATAGATACCTCTTCCAAGCCTCCACCGAGCTTATTCGCTGGATGGGGGCATCGGAGAGGCGTGGGATTGAGTGCATGGCCTATATGTTTGTATAGGCCGTGTACTCCAGGTGAGTCCAACATTTCGAATCGCCCCTGCACCTGGGGGCGAGGGATGCGTAAAAGCATTTCTCCTAGTATAAACAAAAGATGTTACATACTTGCCTAGTACATGCTTATTCAGGAATCGGACATTTTAGGAATCGGGGAACACATGAGCAGGCAGAGCGTTTCCTTCCTTAGCGGTTCGCATAGAAATGTATCAGCAAAGCGCTTGCTATATAAGAAAATGTAATTTCATCGTTTCTCCCAATTAAAGTTTTTCCCAATGTTGTGTCCCATAAATATTCAGTTTATTGATGTTTGCAGTAAAGATAAAATAACGTTGTATACGTTAAAATAACGTTGTATAAATTTATGATTGGTCTCCGCTTTCGCTACTACCTACAATCGGATTTTTTATTCAGCAGAGTAATTTGAAAGTGTCAAAGTCATTTGGTAGAAAAAATGCTGCCTTATAATGAAGAATTTTATTGTTGAATTTGTGTGCGTGAATGGAATCAATACTTAGTATGGATCTGTGCAAATCATTACGAAAAACAGTTAACATCAGGAATATTTTATACGAAATGACACATGTCAAATTACTCTACTGAATTAAATAAAATTTTGGACGATCCGACCAGCCAATCAGTGTTCTTATTTCATAATAGGCAGCGATTTTTTCGCCAACTTACTAAGGCAACCAGTTTTCCTTCCTTAGTTAGCCTTAAAATCCTATCTTTTTTCAGTAGGATTGAGAAATGACAACACCATTGTCTAATTATCCGTGTTTTCGTAATATCCCTAGAATTTTCCCAAAAAAACAATTTAACTAATTATCCTGCGGCATGTATAAATCCTATTTGCATTTAAATATAAATATATTGGAAAAAATCAACTCGGTCACAAGTAAATTCTCAGATGGGACTCAAACTCACGACCTTTGGAAATCCGGTCCAATGCTCTAACCACTGAGCTACCGAGACTTGCGGACTACCGTCGAAATTTTCCATTACTTTTATATTTTTAATACGCTGTAGGCCAGGGTTGTCATATCAATGCTATTTGCATTTTTCCTTTTGCAAGGTAGCTTGGAGTAATGCAAGTTTGCCAGTTTTTCACATACGTAAATGGCCGAATTGTACACGTATAATCTGGTAGTAGCAAACGCGGAGACCAATTATAAAAATATAGTTGTATATAATATATATACTAGATTAGGGGTTTACTTATATAGCCATCTAAATAGGGGTCCCATTATTAATAAACAACTAATGAAGTAAGCATTTAAAACAATAATAGTACCTAAAATATTTCACAATTTTTTTTACACAATAAATATTTATTAAAATATCAATAAATCGATTATGCGATTGGATTCGATATAATTTTAAATGTTATTTTAATCAATCGCTTAAGTCATATTATTCAGATATGTACGTATCTTACATTACACATTTATTCTTAAATTATTGTATTCAAGTATATGAATACTCTAATTAATACATTTTTATTTACAATTCTAGGTGCTAACCAATATTCGTTGTACAACATTAATAATGATATTTTGACTAACATTTAAATAACTCTACACTCAATTCATTCCACTAATAATTAATTGGAACTTATTTTTTAAACTACTATCACATACTAAAGTCATGCTCGAGCACTCTAATATTTATGAAATCAGAAAGTAAAATTAGTGATTTGAGCACGGATCATCATGGTTGGAACACTTCAAAACTTTAAGACAGAACAACCTAATAAAGGGTCCATTAAATGAAAACTTTCTCAACACTGTAATTGGTTAATAAAAACTTTGCCGTCTTTGATGGAAGCTAGCCTAAGCAGAAATTGTTGGACTAAAAATATCATGAGGCCTTGTAAAAAAATAACAACTTTACACATTTCAATAAGAAATTGAAATAAAAGATGAAGACGGAGAAACAAAATCTTTAAGGCATAGATAGATATTGCTAGACTACCTCCAAGCAGCTCTCTCTTTGAAACGCCTACCTTGATTTCTCTTACAACGTTTAATGCTCTTGAACGACTATGGTGTGGAGTAATATGGCTATAGAACCACATTTGGCTAAGATGACAACGCTTTCCTCACCTTGCAATATTCCATTCGTCAAATCGGGATAAGATAGTAAACGTTGAGAACTGAATCTAAAAGGTCGCACATTATTGTAGAAAGATAAACAACACAACAACTCCACAACAAAACACTCGTGAACACCAAACCAGAAACGTTGTGCGTAAACAATTAGAAATAGTGAACCTTGTCCGTTGTTTCGAAGTGCACGTGCTTCTTTCCCTGTGGCATAACGACCCACAACCATCAGGCCGAATTCACCTTTTTCACTCCCTTCACTTTCACATCTGCACTTTTGTCTTTGTGCCTGTCGTCGTCCATTGGCTCATTGATTTCTGGTATTCTCTTCTCGTCCCTATCTGCTTGGGTGAGGACTTCTTGGACGTGGATGGTGAGCTCAGGTCGGACGACGTGGGTGAAGGGCAGGAGGGCGCCGGCGACGTCCATGGTGTTGTTGATGTTGCGGTGCCACAGCTCGAGCACGACGCTCCGCCGCTGCTACTTGTACCGGGGCGGGCCGAGCCAGCCGCACCCGAACACCTGGGGATAGGAACAGTTTGTAGACCGGCAGATGTAGCAATACATATGGGAGGGCTGGATAAGACGATTTAGACCCCTCTCCTGGCTCTCCACCGAGCTTGGACGCTGGGTGTGGACCCTGAAGAAGGAGAGGAACGGTCAGGCTTTCTAAACAACTGTCAATCAGACAGGATATAAATTTTCACAGAATGCCGCAAGATCCAGATTCGCTTTCTAGGCAACTTCTTGTCTTTTTCTTGCAACTTTTTATCATCCTTAGCTAGCAAATTAAGTTTGAATCTACTGGTTTGAAAATCAGAAACTTTAGACGTGGGTATAACTATTGACTGTCAATGAAGTTACACCATCAAGTAATAGAAATACAGAACGCAGTAGTCAAATTTTCTATTATCCAATCGAAATCACTCCTCCCTTTGGTAAACAACAGAAAATCAAAGACCACACTTAAATTCCCAGAGGAAAAGTCAAAACCGATATAATTCGTTATTCTAATTTTCAATTCTGTTCGATCCGACCTTCGTTTAAATGAGAAATTCAGGGTAGGGTGAAATTATGCTGACAAAGAGAATTGAATCCACTTAACCCCCACGTATTCTACAAGAAATATAAATTGTGTTTTAGTGCAATTATGACTTTCTAAATTATTTCTTATAACAATTATTAAATTTTAACATTTCATATTTCAGCTGACGATGGTTGTCAAACATGCAAAAACCCATAGTTTGAAATATGTAGTTTAAATATGTAGGTACCTATAGAAAAATATATGTAAAATCGAAATATATATTATGCGTATCACAGAGAACCGCTGTGCCGAGGAAGGTATAGCAAATGAGTTACGTCAAACGGCAGAAGACACATAATAGGAGGATATGATGAGACTACAGGAAACAAGAGTGATAGGTAATGGTTTAAGAAAGTGGAAAGTGATTATATCTGTCTACTTATAGCGGGAGAAAGTAATTGTTTGCATTTATTAAATTCCAGTCAAAGATTGGTGTTGCGAGTCCCATACGGGTGCACATGATGGAAGACCGTCAAACTAACAGCTGATAAAGATATGCTACAGTCGCCGAAGCCGGAAAAAGATAGGAACTGATGATGATGATTATTATAAAAGAAAAATCTTAAAATAACCTGACAGACAACAAATGCCAGTAACAGAAGCGATGTGCCAGCCAAGATTTTAGGCTACACAGGTTGTTTTTGGATACACAGAATCGAAATGCATCTCATCCCGTCATAGTTTTCAAAAGGTACTGAGACTGAAAACCCCTTGGTTACGTTGGATGTTAGAGGAGGAATGGAAATGGAAGGTGAAATAAATGGTGTAGCTAAAATTTCAGATGGTAAAGAAGAAAAGGAAAAGTACATGAAACATTTTGGTTGGTGGTAAGACTTATTGTGAGTCCGCCTGACTAGCTACCACCATCTTATCTAAGTCTGACGCCATAACAACATTGTTTTCAGCATGTTGTGATCCGGCAGTTAGAGATAAGATAGCCAGTTCCTCAGTGGCTGAGGATTCCGGGAGAGTTTCGCTTCTATCTTCAGCCTTATCAATACTTAACATCTGGTATGATGAAGGTTAAGAGTCTCCCCGTCGTGAATAAAAAA
Organism: Chrysoteuchia culmella; assembly: GCA_910589605.1. Lineage (NCBI taxonomy): Eukaryota > Metazoa > Arthropoda > Insecta > Lepidoptera > Crambidae > Chrysoteuchia > Chrysoteuchia culmella. The sequence goes on from OU342653.1 coordinate 21,096,740, forward strand.
AAAAGAACGAAAGTCATTAGCTCCAAAATTTTAGATGTACGTATCATTAGTTCTCTTTCAGCGACTTCTTTCTAGATTAACTTTTAACTGTTAAAATCACCTGACAGACAACTAGTGCCATTAATAGCAGCAGCAGCAGCAGCACCACGCCCCACACCACGCCGAGCTGCGTCAGCGCGAACACGTACAGCGTGCGGTGACACCACTGGTTCGGCTCGAACAGGGTGGGCGCGTAGTCGGGCCACAGGATGCCCAGGGTCCAGTAGTTGCCAAAAGCGAACCTGTGGATAACATTGGTATTATAACAAAAAACATACTACATCTCTTAACAATAATGCATCTCTTAGAATGTTGATCAGATCAGTTAGGTGTGTATAGCAATCTGGATCTCTTCCATTCACTCCATGGATGGTCATTAGCAGATTACAGCTCGGTCAATCCTTGGCAGAGAACTAAGGCTCCAAAGTTACCTCGATTGTATGAAAATCGACTAGTGTTATTAATAATGTGACCACCACTCTACATCGTCGTCGTCTCATCCACATAACACCCACTACTGGGTATAGGCCTCCCCCAAAAGGGTTGGTTTGCCATAATCGCCACGCTTGGCAGGCGGGTTGGCAATCGCAGTGTGGCCAAGTTTGTAGGAGACGCTGCTGCCCGTCTCCTGAAGGCTGAGTCCATTAGTCGCCTTTTACGACACCCACGGGATGAGAGGGGGTAGTGCTATTCTAAGCCGACACTACACACTGTACATAGTTATTACTAATACTTCCTCTTTTGTCATACAATCGCAAATTATCTAACTGATAGGAAGGAGTTTCTCATCTCGAATTTAGTATTTCAACTTTGTTTTTATCCAGAAGCATCATCATTTAGGAAACGTAAATCATGGGCTGATTGTCTAATTTTTTAAATCTATCGCAATCCCTTTCAGTTCGTCATTTGAAAGATATTAACATACTTCAGGCGGTCACTATTTGACATTTGATAGGGATTGTGATCGGGACGCGTTTTGAAAGGAATTGAATGAACGAAATTGAACTGTCTAAGCAAAGTGACAGACGAAAATATCTTTTAAATGTATGAAGAAGTCTCAAATGAAGTGGTATATATAACATCATTCGTTCCGAATGGGATTGCGACTATATGTTACACAACTGCATAAATCACTATCACAATCACAATACCTTTGAAAGGGATTGTGAAAGATTTTGAAATTAGACAATTAGTGGGCAGAGAATTAAGTAACGGTTCGCCGTGACTTTCCTCAATTGATTGTGTCAAAGCAAAGGCCTAACAAGGTCTCGCATCACAACTTTGTCAAATAACCACCCTTTGTTACCAAGAACGGAGTTTCACCCGAGTTCTTTTCGTAATAACACGTGTTGTGAGGTTCCATTTTTAACTCAATCTACCGTACAATTTATAAATTACAAAATATATTTACTTGACATTGGCAAAATTCGCGAATTTTATCGCGAGCACGCCATTAATTAAGGAAGAAGAAGTTACCAAGAACTGCTACGGTTTCGAAGAATTTTGTTTAAGAACACGATATATTATTTGAATACTATCTACGAGTACGCAATTTTATCCGTGTGAATCGCTCGATTATAACTCAATAAAATGTTCGAGTCAAAAAATAGTTTCTTAAGCTAAAGTTTTCTAAAAACATTATCAAATTTGACTCCGTGGTAGAGTTGTACGTACACCGGTTTCAAAGTGTTGCTTACTCTGAGGTCCCTCCTGGTTTCGAATCACGATAGGGGCAAATGTTTGTATGATGAATACGAGCATTTGTACCTGAGTCATGGACGTTTATATATTTCTAATATTTGTATAGGTATGTAATATGTATTTATATCTGTTACCCTAGTGTCCCATACAAGCCTTACAGTGCTTACTTTGGGGTTAGGTTAATTGGTGTGAGTGTGAGAAATATTTATTTTAACCGCCACTGTCGTCTAGTGGTATAACCACCGGTTTTAGACCCAGGGGTCCCGGGCTCGATTCCCAGCGGGGGTACATATTGTATTCGGTTTGGTTGGTGGTAGGACTTGTTCTAAGTCCGTCTGGCTAGCTACCGCCATCTTATCTAAGTCTGACGCCATAACAACAATGTTTTCAGCATTGTTGTGTTCCGGCAGTTAGAGATAAGAATAGCCAGTTTCATCTTCAGCCTTATTAATTCTTAACATCAGGTATAATGGCTATGAGTCTCACCGTCGTTTATATAAAAAAAAAAAATCGTCATTTATTATTATTATTATTATTATATCATTTATTTCAGACAACTACAGTCCATAGGGTTAGTAACAGTGATCTTAAAACTATGTTAGTTACATAAAAGATGATAAATCAGAATATAAATATTCATCGACCTACATGTTTAACATGCAAGTCGATGAACCTGTGATACAGCGCCGAGTCCAACCTCTCGGCAATCATCATCAGAATTTGGTTGCTGCTCCCCCGCACTCGCTGCATTATTGACGCTATTTTCTTGCGTATGATTGCGAAAAAGTCTTCTATCTGTGCATCGGCAAACATACCTGAGGCACTGCAGTGGCGTGGGAGCTTCAACAAAGCCCTGAGAATATTATTATATTGAACTCTAAGGGCGTTATATGATTTTTTCGTGTAAGAGTTCCAAAGGCCACTGGTATAAAAGCTTTGGCAATATGCCTTAAAAAGTGTCAATTTAACATTAACAGTACACCGATGGAACTTGTGTGCTATCATGTTGCCGCGAATTGATAACGCCCTTTTTTCTCTTTGGATATCATTATATTTATAAAATGTTTGCGTGTGCGAAGGTCACAAAGCTGTTATCACATTGGTAAATAGAGCTTTTTTTATTTCGATGTCTTGTCTTTTAACTCGTAACATAGTAGCTCCATCGAGTGAAATACCAAGGTAGAATAACATCCAATATTTTATACTTACATAATAAATCCATTAAGATTAACCTTTTTATGAAGATGTATTCCAAAATTCAGTTTTTCAATACTTTTCTAGAACACAATTTTTGCAAGCTTTTTCACAGAGGCAGTCATATGTTTGAAATAATTTTACAGTTACAATCACGTCAGGCCTTACTTTTTAACCTAGAGAATACCCTGAAATCCCATATCGTAGTACGCTGCGAGTAGTACGTATCTAATACTATAGCGTCGGTCGGTTATCCTAGTACGTGTACAAGCTGACGTGCTGAAATAAAACAACTTGTACGAATTTTGTATTTTTGCATTTTTCAATGCTATTTTTATACTTATGGTAAATTTTAAATAGAAAAATATTGGAAAAAATAACTCGGCCACAAGTGAATTCTCAGACGGGAATCGAACCGGGACCTTTGGAAATCCGGTCCAATGCTCTAACCGCTGAGCTACCGAGACTTGCGAACCACCGTCGAATTCTCCAATACTTTTATATTACAAAAAATTACAAAATCATAAATTATTGGCAGTTGCATCTTAATCGATCGTTAAACACCTGAAAGATGTTTCTTTCGAATGCAAGGATTCCTAGCATTGATGTGACAACGCTGGCCTACAGCTTATTAAAAATATAAAAGTATTGGGGAATTTTGACGGTGGTTCGCAAGTCTCGGTAGCTCAGCGGTTAGAGCATTGGACCGGATTTTCAAAGGTCGCGGGTTCGATTCCTGTCTGAGAATTCACTTGTGGCCGAGTTAATATTTTCCAATATTTTTCTATTTAAAATTTACCATAACTTGTACGAATTTCAGTGCACACTGTTTATTACCGGATATTTAGGGGTACTTATATTTTATGGGTTTTTTATGTTTTTTTTGGTTTCCCGACGTTTCGGCGCCTTTTCAGCTGTTCTGTTATTAATTACGGTTTTTATGATCGTTATGGTAAAGTAATTGCGGTGTCGTCTGTACATAATAATATCAAGATTCAGACATACAAAGTGTACAAAAGTCGCCTTTATTTTATTGCTAAATTATTTCCAAAGAATACTCCTAAGCAAATGTTCTTTAATTCTGTACATAGAAAGTTTAATGATTTCTTTGCTTATATGAGAATGTTGTTACCAAACATAACAAGGTATTCGAGGAAAGTATCTTTGAAGAGTTACCCAATTAGTATTTCAAAAATCAGCTTCCCACGCCTGGGGCTATTTCGAGAACTGTTTGGCAAACTCCTGATCAATTAGGCAGGTAGTTAAAATAGGTCGGATTATTAATTAATAAATAGATGTTTGTTCAATCACACCAATTATTTAGTTCTAGGTAAGTTTGATTGAGAAGTAGAGTTTGCTACTAGATGACGGATAAAGTAGTCGTACCAATCTTTTCTGTATTTTACAAATACCTATTTTATTTATTTATTTATTTGGGACAAAAAACAGCGTTCACAATTTAAGTTAAAATTAAGGATAGTACATAAGTATTGCTTATAGTGAAGCCCACAACATTATCCTCGAGTTAATTTGTGATACTCATTAACTTAAGTACCTAGTGATTAAAAAGAATACATGCATGATTTAAAACCAAAAAAGATAAACTTACATCTAGATACTTGAATAAGTAAGTAAGTAGTACTTAATACATTTTGGGAAAGTATGATTATTATGCAAAATGTATATATAATTAACTAATTTAACTAAGTACATTAATAACTGGAAAAAAAAAAGAAATAAAAAAAGAATTAAAAAAAATAATTATTTTGTTGCTATACGACTTAAGTAAGATAGCAACGCGCAAACGACTCGCGCGGGAGCGAGACTGATTTTGCAAATTAGGCAAAAAAACCACGAAATCACGTCGTAGTAAATAAATATAGCTATTAAAAAAAATGATACTACACGATGCTAAATATTATTGGTGTCCACTAATTAAACCAATGGCCAGTAGTATAATGTTATGTGCCGGTAAGTGTATATATGTCGCAGGAGAATTAGATAAATCGACTTTTTGTGAAAATCCTAGGGATATTGCGAAAACACGGATAATTACTTACGGATAATTTTGACTTCCGTGGTCGAGTGGTTCGTACACCGGTTTCAAGGTGTCGCCTACTCTGGGGTCCCGGGTTCGAATCCCGGTAGGGGCAAATATTTGTATGATGAATACGAGCATTTGTATTTGAGTCATGGATGTTTATATAAATTTCTACACATAAATACTTATGTATATGTATTTATATCCGTTACCCTAGTATCCCATAACACAAGCCTTACAGTGCTTACTTTGGGGCTAGGTTAATTGGTGTGAGTGTAAGAAATATTTATTTATTTATATTTATTAATTAGACAAAGGTGTTGTCATTCTCAATCCTACTGAAAAAAGATAGGATTTTTGCGAAAAAACTGGTTGCCTTAGCAAGATAACGAAAAAAAAACCCTGGCTATTATGAAATAAGAACACTGATTGGCTGGTCGGATCGTCCAAAACAACATCTTCTATGATTGGTTGACGACTTGATGTTTCAAATGTCAATCTATTCTCTCACGTGAAGTAAACTTTCTATGAACCAATCAGAATAAGAGTTAGCAAGCAACCAAAAATTAAGCCAATCAGAGTAAAGAATATCCAATGTTACTAAAGCAACCAGTATTTTTGCAAAATCCTGTCTTTTTTCAATAATATTGAGAAATGTCAACACCATTGTCTAATTATCCGTGTTTTTGCAAAATCTCTAGGATTTTTGCGAAAATTCTATTTATCAAATCCTCCTACGACATATATAACTCTTTCCGGCACTCTAGATAAGGAGTTGGAGCTCCTTCTATCAAGCTACGCCCTCAGCAGCCTCTCCTCCTCAAGTTCCTCCGCTATTCTTAGGGCTAATTCAATGCCTGTGTGCGTAACTGTGGATGTTCAAGTTTTCTTACCAGCCCATAAGGAATATAGTCAGGGTATAAGCCAGCACTCTCTCCGGCACACTGGCTGAAGAGTTAGAGCTTCGACTGGCCAGCTGCGCCCACAGCAGCCAGCAGATGCCAGCACCTCCAGCAGCGCCACCCACCACCATGTAGACCGGGATTCGGGGCTCGGCTGGGCAGTCACGAATGTACTGGACACCTGGGGGAAAGGGTCAGATGAAAACTTGGTACATTGTACATTCTCACAAGCATTTTTTTTTGTGAGTGCCTTTTATCACAAAGAATTTATTATAAAATTAAATTATAAATATTGGTATGTGTACGGGGAATGCTTTTACTGCCGATAATGTCGAATGTATGAAAAAGCGCTATGACGTTTCGAAGCCCATTAGTTAGGATTAATGAGGATTTAATTTGCGGTGTTTTTATATTGATAGGGTTAATTTATTAAATTTTATTAAATTTTTATTTTGTTTATTGAAAACCAAGTGTTTTTTTATTTTTATTTTATTTTATTCATTAGGAAAACTTACTGCTACAACACATAATATAAATGAAAGTACATGGATAACTATGAGCAGTTACCAAGTTTCAGCAAATTTTGGTTGGTGGTAGGACTTGTTGTAAGTCCGCCTGGCTAGCTATCACCATCTTATCTAAGTCTGACGCCATAACAACAATGTTTTCAGCATTGTTGTGTTCCGGCAGTTCAAAATACGTCAGTTCTTCAGTGGCTGAGGATTCCGGGAGAGGCTCGCGTCCATGTTCAGCCTTATCAATACTTTACATAAGGTATGATGATTAAACTAAACTAAAAAATTTAAACGTAAATGTAAACGTACAAAATGTGAAGATATTATATGTTTAACAAAATGATTGATTTAACTAATAGTTAATTCAATTATTATTAACTACTAGCGGCCGATCGCGCTTACACGCGTGGTTCCCGTTCCCGTGGGAATATCAGGATAAAAAGTAGCCTATTTGTTAGTCCACTACTTGAAATACCTACTAACTTTCATCCAAATCTGTTAAGTAGTTTTGCGTGAAACATGATCAAACAAACAAAGTGACATATTTTTTTATATTATATATTTTTATCTTGGAAAACTTACAGCTTCTAAATACAAAATGTTTCTATATAATAGGAGAGTCATTAGCCAATTAACAGTTTTCACATGTAAGATATAATACGAACCACTATCTTATTGTATCTTCCGTTTCTAGATAAGCGTAGTAAATTCTGCCTACACAATATCGACCGTGTCAAAATCCTTTGCCTTAAAACTTTTGAAACTATCTGAATGATGCAGCCGATTTGATGTCCATAGATGTTATTGAAATCCCCGACGAGTTGAAATACAAACTGGTATCAGCACTAAGACCACCATCATCGATCATCATCATCATTTGCAATAATTATTTATTTATTATTATTATTTCTATTCATCAATTGGATTCACTAATGCTTTTTTGGTACGATAATGATAGGGTTAGCGTGTTAGCTAACCCGTTAGTCTGCTGGTGTAAGCTTGGAATAGTTATACAGTGATTTGTCTTATTTGCTCAAGTTTCTAATGACATTTAAATGGCAGGGACAAAACGCGGAATAATTAATATTGACTATATGACTTCCTATAAAACGCTATAAGAAAAAAGTACGTACCTACCTACTTTTGGTTACAAAACTATAGGGCGTTTAGAGATGTAACAAATCTGGTAATAAGATATACATTTCTTTATACTTTTATCTAGATTTGTATAGTTTCAGAAACACGATTTTATGATTTATGATTTTGTAATTTTTGCATTTTTTTTTTTTTCAATGCTATTTTTATACTTATGGTAAATTTTAAATAGAAAAATATTGGAAAAAATTATTAGAGCATTGGACCGGATTTCCAAAGGTCGCTGGTTCGAATCCAGCCTGAGAATTCACTTGTGGCCGAGTTAATTTTTTCCAATATTTTTCTATTTAAAATTTACCATACGATTTTATGATTTTGGTTCAACACATTTTTTTTCGAAAAGACCCCTAAAAATACGAAAATTCAAGATTATTCCCAAATGGGGTTACATATAACATATACTATTGGAAATTGGTTTAATTAGTGGACACCAATAATATTTATAAGAATCGCATAGTTCCATATTTTTTATCGCTGAAGTTATTTACTACGAAGTGATTTTGTGGTTTTTTCGTCTAATCTGCAAAATCAGATTCGCTCCCGCGCGCTTCGTTTTCTCATTGCAATCTTGCTTCAGACGTTTAGGGCCTTAAGCATGATATCTATATCATCGTCCATAAGCCATTTGAATGTCCCCACTGCTGGGAAACTGGCTTTCTTTATGGATGATATAAGGCGAATGGGCCATGATCCACCACGGGCCATGGCATGTGGATTGGTGGGTTTTAACGACTGCAATTACAGCCTGGACTAACTGGTTAACGTGCCTTCCGAAGCACGGAGCCGCTAGAAATAATGAATTTTCGGTCACCCATTCTGCGAGCGACCAATGCGACAGTTGTTTTACCGCTGTTTGACAGGCTACATTATGAGAGAAGATTGACAGTCATAACTGCTCAATTGGCCATGGGTATCCAGACTACGCAAGCAAAACATGACGCTAAATGGCCGTGGGTAGCCAGAGTAACCAAATTTGTTCCCTATTTGGTCCTTGGCCATTTACGGTCTCGTCTTAAAAATACATGTTGTATCGGCTTGGGCGATTTTTTTATGAATTCGGAACGAACGATTCTTTAGTTTAAGGATAAAACAACACAGCCATCCATAAAGACGAGGTCAGAAAAAAAAGTTTTGTGACAGGTGTCAATCAAGTGGTGTCAAATTACAAAAAAAGTGCCGTTTGAGTGTTTCACTCAGTTTTTAGTGCTAATTAACAAAAAAAATATTACGTACATCTTATGTTTTGGCGCACACTGTCCATTGAAATAAAACAACTTTTACGGATATCAAACGCCAGGAGTCATCCCGTGACCACGGCAGCTGTAAAGGTGCCGAAACGTCGGGAAAATCAAAAAACCCCTAAAAAACCTAAAAATACGGACAATTACATCTTAGTTCGTGGAAATATAGCGCGTTTGATATCCGTAAAAGTTGTTTTATTTAAAAAAATATATTGTTATACAGTCGAAACCTACTTATATAAGTTACAAGTGCCATTCGTACGCTTTACAAAAAACAAAACGTTATCACCATGCGTGGCGACAAAGAGTCTCTGTTGACGTTTTATAAGTGCGCACCGAAATTTGTTTACGTTACTTTAGGTGTCGAATGACATGGCCGTTATGAGGCAAGGCGGGTGGCGGCCTGGCCTATTGACTGGATAATATAAAACAACTTTGGAAAGCAATAAAAAATTTAAAACCTCTAAAATAATTAAGCTAATAAGGCTATCCTTAAAGTACAATTAAGCTTGCCACATGAAACTTAATTCTGAATGATGAACAATAACTAATTAATTAGCCATCCAATATTACAAACGGATTCATTTGTACGCAACTTGATGGGCTCACAAACATCACGTTGATTATATCAATTAAATAATTATTCGGTACAGAATACGTACCCAGTAAAGCACATCACAGAAAAGTTTAAATTGGTTAGGCTAATTGGACGTCCCAGTACGACATAACAGTTAGAAAAAACCGCCCGCCCTCGACGACTTTCTAGCCGGTTCTTCTCGTTACAAGGTAATTTAAAAATTTAGGTAAACGCGAATTCAGCGTACCTGCCGTACGCTTCCCGGTTCTCGCTGAATTCCCGGTCAGTCACCACCTTAAGCTTTTGGAAAGGAGCTACGCAATCGGTAGCTCCTTTGTCGTTCAGTGCTTGAGCCTAAAAGCGAACTACTCCTACTGATACTAATCGTGATCTACTTGTATCTTTCGGTACAACCGACAGTACATTTCGGTTCCGGACTAAATTTTAGACCACCAATGTTTTAAACACAAATATTAAACAATAATAAATAATAATATTGTGATAAATATTAAACAAGAAAATATAATAGCAAAAAGCAACCTGTCTCATGTCGCCCTGACGGGACTCGAACCCGCATCCTTGGTAATCCGGCCCAATGCACTAACCTTTTCTTGTTTAATATTTATCACTTATAAAATAGCATTGTGAAATGATAGTAGGATTGTTAAAAGCCCATTGAATAAAACAACTGTAACGGATTTGAGCCCACTATTATTTCATATTTTCTTTTTATTTTCGGCGGTTCAACACCTTTTTAGTGTGAACTACACAGTGTAGAAACAGGCAGTAAGTTTTTCTATGCTAAATTGCTTTAACTTTAAAATCGGACCAAACGTAAACGTAAATTTTAAATAAATTTTTAATTTATAACAAATAGTGATTGGTGTCATTTGCTATAATAAGTTCTACATTGTAGTCTTTTCAGTTGCACAAGCAAAAATCGCAATCATAACGGATGTAATAATATGATATTATATGATATTATACTTTATACCTATCGGTTTATTATTACTTACCCAATAGCATATGCTATTGGCCGTAAGTTCACTGTCACGCTGATTGATCTTAATTAGTATGTGGTTTTATCATCAATAATTGAACAATTCAATATTCAAATGGAGTCCTAATTAGTATAAATCAATTGACATATTCGAAATCCCGTGTACAGTCATCAACACGTCGGGGCTTACACTGGCACTATGAAAACCGCTGCGCCGCCGGTATTTTTAGCAACCTAAGGGCGTTGATTGTACAATATTGTTAGATATTACCCATATTGGAAATCAATATTAGATAAATTAGTATTATCATTGAAATTATATTAATTGGATTGTATCTCGAGTCTTAAAAGGGTGCAATATTGCTATGTGAATTCCCTAACATTTCATTTATACATAAGTTTCTTTTCTATAGAGTTTAGAACTGTTTCTTACAGAAAAGGAGTAAGCGATGTTTGGTCCGAAAAAGTTTTGTCCGATTCAAAAGAACTGACACTTTTAATTTCTTTAAGTTTTTCTGTGACGTTTGGTCCGATTTTAAAGTAGAAGCAATTTAGCATAGAAAAAGCTACTGCTTGTTTCTTCACTGTGTAATTCACACTAAAAAGGTGTTCAAACGCCGGGAAATAAAAAGAAAATATGAAATAGTTAGCAATTTTAAACTAATTGTGGGCTCAAATCGTTACAGTTGTTTTATTCAACGGGCTGTTAACAATCCTACTATCTAACTAATATTAAAAATGTGATAATTTGTGAGGATGTTTGGATGTTTATGACTCTTTCACGCAAAACTACTGAACCGATTTGGATGAAATTTGGCACACAGATAGAAGATAGCCTGGATTTAAACATATGCTACTTTTTATCCCCATATTCCCACGGGAACGGGAACCACGCGAGTGCATCCGCGGGTGGCCGCTAGTACCTAATTACGTAAAAAAAATTGCTTTGTTGTCGGCAACTTATCTTACCTAGACGAAGTAACAATTCAAAAACGATAACGAAGTTCGAAAAGAATTAAATGTATGGGGTTGGATCGAGGAGCCCGTTATTAAGCAACTTTCGCAATGGTCGGTCATGGGATGGGCGACCAAAATTTTCTATCTCGAGCTCCTGCGTGCTTCGGAAGGCACGTCAAGCCGTTGGTCCCGGCTGCTTTTGAAGTCGTTAAAACTCACCAATCCGCATTGCGCCCGCGTGGTGGGTCATGGCCCGTTCTCCTTATCCCTCCATAAGGAAGGGCCTGTGCCCCAGCAGTGGGGACATTAAAAATGGCTGATGACGATGGGATTGGCGGATTGGCAAAGGCCGCGCTAAATCACGTGGTCTTACCGAAAATTTATTGGCGAATATAGACAATAACGAATCGAATTATCGTTTCGCTACATAACGATGTTACTTTGTCTACGGGCCCGGTTTACTGGATTAGCTCCATTTACACATTGTTTTCTAAATCACAAGGATACAGTACATCAAATTACGCTACATTGTATCCTAAATTAGTTTCCTGCTTAACTCTTGTATTATACGGAGCTAATAAGCCCCTCTATCGGCGATTAAGTGTAGCCTAATCCGATACTGGACATTGTTAATTACTACGACCCTTACTAATTTACTGCTGAATTGGGAGTCTTTTATTAGTTACTTTTACGACCTCCGTGGTAGAGTGGTACGTACACCGGATTCAAGGTGTCGCCTACTCTGAGGTCCTGGGTTCGAATCCTGGTAGGGGCAAATGTTTGTATGATGAATACGAGCATTTGTACCTGAGTCATGAACGTTTATATATATTTTTACACAGAAATACTTATTCGTGTATAATTATACGTTTTTAAATCCGTTACCCTAGTATCCCATAACACAAGCCTTACAGTGCTTACTTTGGGGCTAGGTTTGACTGTATTAAAAAAAAGTTACTAGTTCAGCCCGCTACTTTTCCCGACTTTCCGTTTCTGTGGGATTTCCAATTTTATATACCTACGTACACGATCACTGGGAATTTACTATAAACATTTTGCAATTCTTTTTAGGTTGTGCATGAGAGCATCTCCCACCAGCGATAGGGTATACCTAAGGCGCATATCCCCTCGAAACCAAAAAAAAGGTTGTGAAAGTGGGATGCGGCCACGTCGAAACGCGTACTAACACGTCGTACGCGTCTTAACGCGTATAGCGGCGTCTCACTCGTAACTCTTGAAAATAACATAAAATAAATCGCATTACAGTTGACGGTAGGTTCATTGAAATAAAACAACTTTAACAGATTATAAGCGCACTGTATTTCACGAGTTAAAATCTATTTTCCGTGTTTTTTAAGATTTTTTGGTTTTCCCGACTATTCGGCACCTTTTCAGCTGCCGTGGTTACAGGATGACAGTTTCCAATTTTTTCGAAAAAAAATACAACTAATCGAACTATTAAGAAGGATTGAAAACAAAATGGCTAAATTGGTCGAGCAGTTCTTGAGTTTTGCCGTTCTCAGCACATTTATTGATAGTATTATGTTTTTTGATATAGACTAAGTTTCCTGCGACTTTGTCCACGTAAATTCAATGGGGCGAGCAAAGTAAGAAAAGTATTCGTATCGACAGGTCATGAACCGGACACCGGACATACATTTCTAATTTGTATGAGTTTAAATATAGTTGTTCGAAGTAGCCCCTGGCGCAGTGATTATCGCCTCGCTCGGCCTGCGATTGTTGAGGTAAAGCAACTTTTGCAACGGTCGGTCACGCGACCAAAAATTTACTATCCGTTCTTCGGAAGGCAAATTAAGTCTTTGGTCCCGACTGCTTTTGCAGTCGTTTAAAATCCACCAATCCGCATTGGGCCCGCGTGGTGTGTCATGGCCCATCCATCCTTATCCATCCATAAGGAAGACCAGTGCCTCAGATGTGGTGACAACAAAATGGCTGATGACGAAATTTAGTTATTCAGACATTATGAGCGCGCTCGGCTCGCCTCGCATCCAGCTAATTATGAGCTGCACTAATTCCAATAGGCCGGACGACCGGGCCGGATGAACACACGATCGGATGATTAATTTGTGACGGCTGCTTCTGCATAATATCGGAATAGTAATGTAAGCTAATCATTATAGATGTAAAACGTCTTTTGTTAAAAAAGCTACCTTTGTTTGTATGACTAATTTTGTGTAGGTAAGTAGTAGGGAGTTTAACAAAAAAAGATTCATTGTTATAACTTTTTATATGTGATAAATATTAAACAAGAAAATATAGTAGAAAAAAGCAACTTGTATCATGTCGCTCTGACGGGATGTCGACATGAGACAAGTTGCTTTTTTATATTAAATTTTCTTGTTTAATATTTGGCAGATTCATAATTGTTTGATTGAAGATTGCAATTTTTCATCCACACTTAATTTGCTTCGGAAATATAGTGACGGAGTCGGAAATATATATAAATAAATAATAAAATAAATTATCAATAAACACCAATTATCTAGCCCACGTTAAGTTTCGTGAAGAACTTGTGTTATCGATACTAGATAACGAATAAACATACTTATATACTTTTTTTTTATAAATACATTCCTAATATTCATATTAAACACCCTCATTTTCTTCTTCATTTGTATGAGTTAGATACCTATATCTAGTTATTCAGTCATTATAAGTAAGCGTTGTACTAACTCGGTTCGCTTCTCATCCTGCTAATCCGATAACGAATATACGAGTATTATTATGTGGTTTGCCGAACTCGTACTAAGCAAGAGAACTGCACGACGTTGTTCCTCCAGCCCCTTTCCACCATCGGGGCACCAAACGCAGGTTAGCTTATCACGTCGTTGACATTGACATTCCAGCGATCCGTACCAAGCGCTTTGCAGACACATTTCTTATGCGAACTAAATACAAGGCGAGAGTGAATAGTAATTTCTTGGACAAGCATGTACCTAACACCTTTGACCACATCTGTTTATTGATCACGATTGTGGTCAAATGTCTGCCCAGTCACTAGTAAAAAAAGCTGTTTTAAGGTGCGCTGTTATACATTTTGTTTTCTGGAACAGTTAACTGCACTTCAGAGTTCACTTTTTGACCTTGAAAGCCCATTTGTCGCTCGTAATATCGGCGCGGCGTCCGTAGAGAGGAGCCCGTGGCGCAATGGTTCGCGGACTCGGCCTACGATTGATGAGGTTAAGCATCTTTCGAAATGGTCGGTCACGGGATGGGTGATCAAAAATCTACAATCTCGAGCTCCTCCGCGCTTCAGAAGGCACGTTAAGCCAAGGGACCAATGGGTCCCCGCTGCATTTGCAGTCGTTAAAACCCACTATCCGCACCGCGTGGTGGATCATGGACCTCTCTCCTATCCATCCAGGCATTAAAAATGGCTGATGACGAATAGCGGCCGTTTTCGTGTAAGTGGAAATCCTGAAGTCCTGTTGACTGTACATCGACCTTAAACCTTCACAAAAGTTTTTTATTTCTTTTTTTTTTCAAGAATGTTACAATGTTTTACAAATATTAATCTGCCAAACAGCTCAGCAGTTTGTCGGCAGTAGTTCTCGTCTAGTTTAAACTTACACTCTAATTTTATTATTAACTATAAACTATTCACAATATTATAGCAACAACAATAGCCAGGCAGTTATACACTTCTATCAAATAGACAACGACGTTGGATACAAACTCTCAGGAGACCTTTCGTAATTCTGTATAAAATACCTAGAATAAAAATAAACAACCAAATCTTTATTTTTCTCAAGAGAGACATTGGCTCCTGTTTTGTGGTCTAAAGTTTTTATCGTTCAATCAGTATTGTCAATGTATTGTATCGTATTTTAATATTAAATGTGGTTCAAGCGAAAAAATTCAATTATTTACGTGGCAAAAATTATATAATGTTTGCACTAATTGAAGTAAAATAAGTTTTAAGTCGCGCTTTATAATTACAGTTACTTGTCATAGGAGGTTATATAAGACTGTGTGCCGTGTGGTGATGGCCTAAGACTACAAGTGTCACCACTCTCTTACATGCCTGGGATGTCGTAAGAGTTGACTAAAAGGCTCGACGCATTGAACACCCGTGCGAGAGAAGAAAAACTTGAAACAAACCCTCTACCAACCCCTCTGGTCAGCGTGGTAGCAGTAGGCTAATAGCCTCCTAACAACGTCACAACAGGCGTGAGCTAGGAGAGGCCTATGTCCTGCAGTGGACGTCCACAGGCTGATAATGAAATGATGATATAAGACTGTGGTATGTTATAACCGCGGCCCTGGAAAAGAGTCGAGAAATCCAAAAAGCCGTAATCCAAATAACCGGAATAGTTATAAAACTTTCATTTAATTCAATTTCATTAAAATTGTGCTTATAATGATTATTTACTATAATATTATGTAGTATTTACTTCAGGACCTAATTGGAATTGAACCCGGGACCCCTGGGTCTGATACCGGTGGTTGTTACCACTAGACTACAGAGTTAAAATATAGACCAAGATTTTAAGACTTGCATAAGTGATGAGGAACTTAATTATTATTATTATATTATTTTAACATTGTAATATAAGTATTAGTCCAGACCGGCACCGGACCAAAGCGGCCTACTAGGGTCCGCTCTTGATGTCATTAGTCGAAATTTCGATTTCTAACGTTAACGAAGTAACATGGTATTGCAAATAAGAAAACGACGGCCACGTGTATTAGCCACCGGCATTTAGGCGGCATTATCAATTTCGATTGTTCGGTGGTCACAACAATTTTGGACATTTTCAGATACCTAATTAACTCGTCAGGTATCAGAAAATGAGGCTCAATAAATAAGTAATTCATTATTGTGAGACCGCAGCCGCCGGCGGTCTTGTGACTTTGGAAGGGGCGCCTCAGTAAGTGTCTGTCAGTATGTTGAGATTATACACTTTTAAACTTTCGCGCTGCATTATAAATATTGAAAAGGGTATTAAACGCGTAGAAACGTGATAGATATTTCACCTACCTAATTTTCCCGACGTTTCGGCCAAGTTACATCGGCCGTGGTCACGGGCTGACTGACACATGTTGAGATTGCTTAATAAAAATTAAAAAATAACCTTTCCTTAATAAGAGATAGAGGCCTACTGTGGTTTAGTTCCTCGGCAATCTTTGTTATTTTCCGGCATTTAACAGAAATATCTTATTAACAAATCTATAGTAGCCCTATCTGTTAATATCGATAGGTTATTGGGAACGACTGTTACTGAATCACAAATGGTATGCACTGCACACAATACTGTTACAAAATCATCAAAACAAAGCGATGTTCGGCAGCAATTTTATTCAAAAAATTAACTTCAGAGTACCTTTCAAATTTGGCTAAAAATAAAATCCGAATATTTAACGAAACTACGGACTTCGAAGATAAGATGGTAGACCCCGTCTCTGATACATTTTACGGACTCGCCGCCGCCCGTGTCGCTTTATTATACTGAAACCAATTTCCGAACGTACTAATGAGGCACCGAATGAAAGGGATTGTATTTTATAGATAATTTATGGCCTAAAATTTGCGCAAGAGCCTATTATGAAACGTATTTAGTGGGTTTGAAAAGTAATTTGGGTTATTAATCGACGAACACTGTTACAAATTACGAATTTGAACAATTTTGTCTGATTAATGTTGGGAACTGCCGATCACTAGTTTGACTTCCGTTTAAAGTAATTGTCATAGTTTGATAACATAGGGAAATTTTATAGGGATGGATAACATAGGAAAAAACTGTCCATTTAGAAACGAAATTAATGTACCTGTAAATAATCAATTAAACAAAATATAATGTTTCTTCTGAATTCAAATAAAATCATATTGTTTTATTAAAAACAAATCAAAATAGGTAGAATTACCTTTTAAACTTAAAACTATTAGGAAAATTTTATCCATTTAGTTACATACTCTTCAAAATCGATACGTAGCTTTCGCTCAGCCTTAGTTCTCGTGTTTGTTAGGTATACATGTTAGCTTTTAATAACAAATTTAAATAAACATTGTAATTTTACACTGTTTGTAAACAATTAAGCCTTTTTTTAGAAAGATAATCACAATTAAATGCTTATTTTCAAGTCAATTTCTCAGAGGAGCTTCTGATTTTTTAGTGGAAAAATAAAGGTCTAGGCATATTAAAAGATTTTATAATCAAATTCTAATAAAAAATCAAAATTGGTAGAGCCAGATTAACACACCTAATGTGAAGATTATTAAACATATTTCGACGGTTATGTTTGCATTTACAAGTGAGGCGCTTTCTTTCTTTTTTCTCTCCGATGCCTTTTTTGTCTCTCTATTTCTTTCGTTGTTTTTCATAATTCTTATTTTTATTTTAGATTTTTCTTTACAAGTTTTGCTTTTTTCTTAAGTTTTTCTTTATACCTTTTCATTCTTTCGGCATAGCAAAACTGTAATATTATAAAGTTTACACAAATACCTAACATGTCCTGTCCTGGATGTCTACCGGCTAAGACAATGACGATCTAACATTTGGATTAACGAAATAAACAGTAACAATACTACCAAACATGTCAGTGTAGAATGAAATGAAAAAAAAACAATCAGATACTAAATAATTGACTCTAAATAGGTATTTACATTGACTATGGAAACATTTAGAAAACGAGTAATATTTAGTTTTAGCATTAAAATATTTTATAACTCAAAGACTCCAACTGTGACGAGCAAAAAGCAAAAAGTGCTAAAAATTATAAATAATAGTACTTTAATAATATTCTTAATCTTCAATCAAGACACAGCCTTATGGTTCCACATAGAAATATTTAAGTCCACTTAGTTACGATTTAACGAACTATGTCGAAACAACGTAACGCTAAGGTCCTCAATGTGGAAAATCTACTAAAATAGACTTACTGGTGGCAATTGTAACAAAATATTGGATTAAAATCAGTTTCTAAATAGTTTCGAAGCATCAATATGCAAAAATAACTGCAAAACTAACCAAAAAACTCCAATATCAATGTGGAACTCTAAAACCGACCGTTTCATTACGTAAAACTTTAACACTGTTTGCCGATAAACAAAAAAGGATTTAACTAATTTGACAGTTGCTTTGCTTTAAAAAGTGTTGCTTTATTTAAAAAAATGGTTCTTTTAGTAGTTTTTTTCTTGAATGTGGCTGTTTCAGCGTAACTAAAGAGGAAAGTTCCACTAGGTACAAAAAATACTGAAATAGTATTTTTTTTATAATTGGGCTAATTAATAAACAGTGTTTTCAGCTTTTTTATATAAACCAACTATTCGAGAACACGTACCCAAAAAACCATATATTTTTATATAAGATGTAACATTATGTATAAAGATTTTTGTTTGTAAGTAAGAAAACGACACTGAGAAAACACGTTCCTTGATTATGAAAATTAACCGAAATGTCTTTAATTTATCCATTTACTTAAATTTATTCTTAATTATCTTGTCTCCAATTAAACAGAGAAAATGTTAAGAAAATAAAAAGTAATGTTTTGTATTTTAGTTCAGAACTAGCCCATTTCAAAGTCGTCTTAAGATTGTATAAAAGCTATCCATGTGGCGCATTTTTAACTTATGGCAACTCTTTCGTGTCCAACATCTGTCACTGTCAGTCAAACAACTCATTTTTGCTGCATCATTTGGCAAAGTGCTGAGAGCGGTCTGCATATTTAAAATATTTGTTTATCACTTGTACACATATTATGTATATAGTTTTATAAGTTTATGTATTATTGTGTATTTTGAGTGTTCTCGTCTTCCGTATGTATCTTTTTTATTATTTTCTGGTCATAGTCATATTCCCTTCTTACTAAACCTGTCAGAATAACAGCGCCTCTGAGTTCATTCGGCCCATCTGTGAATGACACAGAGGCAAAAAGGCTGAGATAGGGTTTAATTGACCGCACACAATTGTTTCTTAGTTATATTTTGTTGAGATTATTGTATTTATACTTTTTTTTCTCCTCCTTTCTCTTCTCATTGTCTGTATCTTATATGTGTGTGTCAATAAATGAGTTTTCTTTCTTTCTTTCTTTCTTTATTACGATATGCCAAAAAGCTAGGGTACAAAAAATTAAAAACCGACCGTATGTGACAAGGTTGGTTAGTGTTTCTATATTATTGCACGTGACTGTACCTAACGAAACCGCCGCAATTTTTTGCAACCTTTAAAGTTCACGTGAGTTACGAAAACTAAAAATAGTGTAAAAAAATCTCTTCTATATAACTATTTTGTTTAATGAAGCTATGTTTACTACATTTTTATCTAGTCAGTATAAGTAATCTCTCTAAAACCAATAAACACTTGAAAAATATATATTTATAGTTATAACTTTTAAACTCGACATGGAATGCGTCCTATTTAACGTAGTCGGTATAGGTAGCATCATATTTAATTATAGAATCATGTGATCATAATATAATTAGTAACATCCAAAATAGTCAAATATATCGGTACCTATGACGTTGTCATCCATTTGAATACATAGGCTGACAACAAGCCTATGTAAGCAAGTATGTAGCACTTACGTAACTATTATGTAATAAGGTAATCATTTATAAAGAAATCTTTATAATTACTGCAACATTTTTATCTTCTCTCTCTCGTTTGGTTACAAAAGGAAAGGATTTTCAAAAAGACATTTATCTAAAATCTGGCTAAATCAAAGTTCCCTCAAGTTTTATCAAAGCGGTCTCGGGCTTTCATTACAAAATGTTGACTCAACCTACTTTCTTGACAGAATAACTTCTTAGACTTAATTGGCTGATTGTTTCTTTGGGTTTTAAAAGAAAACTTTTTGCGTTACATCGCTTGTTTCTTTACTAATTAGTTTTATTAGTACAAAATTAAAAAAATATTATCAAACATTGATCTGATTCCGGGGGTTGTGTTTCGGATATTATTATAACTAACAAAGTTACAATAACTAAAGTACCTATGTCAACAGCAACTCAGGCCTCATGACATGAATCTTTATTTTATTTTAAGTAGTGTTTTTGTTTTTCTTTCTAGTTTTTACTTTCTTAGTTTTGATAATTACCTTATCTTAGACGACCTGTTTGGCGCAGGGGTACTAACCCCGCTATCTGCGCCAGAGGTCCCAGGTTCGATCCCCGGACAAGACAAATATTTGTGTGCATGAACATGTCTATTTGTCTTGGTCTGGGTGTTTAATATGTATATTAAGTATGTATTTACAAAAAAAATTATATAAGTATGTTTATCCGTTATCTAGTATCCATAACACAAGTTCTTCATGAAACTTAACGTGGGCTAGATAATTGGTGTGATTATTTAATTATCTGTTTAGCTAGATCTGTATCCCTTTGTTATTAATTAGAGTAGTATCACAGCTTTGTAACTAAGTACAGTTGATTGCCACATCTGTCCGAGGTGGTGGGAGCCTGGTGACCTGTACTTACAGGTATTAATTTACCTACTTCAAGCATCAGTCTCACAAAAACTAGGTTAAGATTGTCTTAAGACACTACCAAGTTCATTGTTTGTGACGAGAAATAAAGATTTTATTTATTATTTTATTATTTTATCATCAGCCATTTTTAATGTCCCCATTTCTGGAGAACTGGCCTTCCTTATGGATGGATAAGGAGAATGGGCCATGACCCACCACGAGGGCCCAATGCGGATTGGTGGTTAACGGCTTAACGTGCCTTCCGAAGCAAGGAGAAACTCGAGATAGTAAATTGTGGGTCACCCATCCCGTGACCGACCATTGTGAAAGTTGCTTAACCTCAACAATCGCAGGCCGAGCGCGCGAACCACTACGCCACGGGCACCTCAGAATTATACGAGTTCAGAATTATCTGACATAAGTCGTCGTTTCTGTTGACTGTACATACATCTAAAGGTTTAATACACACTGAATATTTGTCTCGGTCGTGCCGTGTAGTGACGGCCTAAGAATACAAGTGTCACCACTCCCTTACATGCCTGGGATGTCGTCAGAGTCGACTAAAAGGCTCGACGAAAACTTGAAACAAACCCGACCAACCCGTCTGGCCAGCGTGGTAGCAGTAGGCTAATAGCCTCCTATGAACGCCACAACAGGCGTGAGCTAGGAGAGGCCTATGTCCTGCAGTGGACGTCCACAGGCTGATGATGGATTTGTCTCGGTTGAGGATCGAAACTAAGATCATTATTTTTGTTGAGCATGATCAGCACTACTTCACCATCGCACTTTTCACTAAGCGTTTGATTTGATAAATAAAAAAACAATCGCATATTTTACTGTCTCCTCGATCATTAATGCAATGTACAACCAATCATAAATAATCCTTTCTCAAACGTTTACTAAGAAATATCGAGTAGGTATATTCACGAACAACCCCTGTGACCAATTAATAGCGGCCTGGAGAGCAAGTACTAGGAGTTTTAGTTGGTAGTACTCCAGGTGAGTCCAACATACGAATCGCCCCTACAGGGGCGAGGGATGCGTAAAAGCATTTCACCTAGTTTAACCAAAAAAGAAATGAAGGTAATTTCACGAACAAGTTTGAAACTATTATGAAGTTATCAATGAGTAATTTGACATGTTTAATTATGTCTGTATTGCAGACAATAGAAAACTATAATATATAATACCTACCTCTATTCTTCACAAGCCCAATTATTATATCCCACAAAGAAAATCTACTTTTTTCATTGAAAAATGAAATACTTACTTAAAACTTACAGGAAATAAAACATACTTCATCTAGTCTACATTTATTGTATTTTATTAACTGTTAAAATAAAGAAGTTACCAATTACTCTATGTAACAATTTCCACATTATGTTACTTTAGGTAGGTACCTAAGTACTATGTTTTATGCAGCAACGTCTTTTTGTGCATTGACATTAGTTATATTTGAGAAGCTAAGTTTCCAACAAGCTTATAGAAAGCGTACAATGCAAAAACAGAATTTCATCATTTCGTAAATACGTCATAAATTGATTATTTATTGATGTATACCAATTAGGACGGGAATCGTCCTTTAATTTCCAGCAAATCTTTTCTCGCATTTTTATTACACTTTTGGAAGCGACGAAGATTTCAGAACGGTGGGCATTCAAAGTGATGACGTCATACGTTATTATGTGGCCGTAATAAGCTGGGATCCCACCGCTGGTTCATATCGCATCCGACACGTAGCCTCTTTGTTACTGCCCTATTCACGACGAATTTTCGTATGTTGGAAACGAAAATATTACCGCTCTCGGACAACGAATTGTAAGCTCTTTGTTAAGTTAGTACATTATGCATGATAAAAAGATTTAGGAAAAGTCAATAACGGGTGTTTTCCAAACTTCTGCTAAGAAAGAGAGGAAAAAATGTAGTAGGCCATTGATATTATTATATCTGCTATAGATTAGAATTGTATCAACTTATTTTTGAAGTGAAAACATCTTTGGCGGCGTTGTGCACATCAGAGTTTAAAATTTTTGGGATGGGTAAAAAATGTCAAAGTCGCGTCAGGACACGTGACCTGATCGAAAATTTGTAAGACGGAGGGAGAGTAGATCGCCGGCGCGGCGTAGGTTATATCCCCCTCTCTTTCTACCGCGCGGCGAAAATGTATGCCTGCTCCTGCCGCGGTTTTCACTTAAAACTGACTTAAAATGCTCCTGATTCGTCGAGTATATGATGACGTCACCTGCTTGTAAGCCTCGTTTGCCTACGTATGTGTATGGTCACCGACCCCATTGCAGCGCCATATTGTGAAAGTACCGTTTTGGCACGCTATTTAAATATCTCTATTTAATTTGATATTTTTCAGCAAATATGTACCAGAATTAAAAAACAACTTTAAGTGGGTTCCTTAAACTCTACTACATAATATAAAATGGATTTTAAAAACTAGCTAAATAGCCTATTCTCAGATGGGACTCGAACTATATCTTAGACGACTTATTCAAAAAGTTAGGTATATTTACGGAGCTTAAAAGTTTAGGCTTTACGCAACTGTTTTTCAGAAAAGTTAATACCAAAGACATTACTGTGTGAATGTAACCTACTCATGACACAGCATTTCATCTCTACAGCAAGTTGAAAAATTGTTCAAAGAGCCAAGAAATGCTAAGGACGTATGAAATGAGAAAATGTAGAATGCTTTTCTTTGTATTTTTTGTTCATAACTCTGTTCAAATTTCAGTTACAATTCATCTCCTTATTGTCAATAAGGCATATTCCTTTGAGTTCCATTGTTAATGATGTTTAATAGCTTACAATATAACAATAAATAATAACTTAAAACTTGGTTAGTGATAGGACTTGTTGTAAGTCCGCCTGGCTAGCTACCACCATTTTATCTGAGCTTTACGCCATAACAACAATGTTATCAACATTGTTGTGCATCCATCTTCAACCTTATCAATACTTAATATCAGGTATGATCACAGAATATAATATTAGTAACTTGCGGTACAGAAATTTCACTCCCGAGTTTAGGTATGATAAACGCAAGCATCCGGGCACCCGGACTAGTCTCAATAGTCTTAATAAGCGAGACGGCAGACAGTTATTGTATGGCATGATGGTTTTAATGTTATTCGTAAAAAAAATCCGTGAAAATTTTATATTTTGTAGCTTAAAATATGATTCGCCTCTATACAAAATGATACATGAGACAAGTTGGTATTTTCTACTATATTTGCTTGCTTAATATTTATCACATAAAAATAGCATTGTAAAATGCAAAATTAAAAAGAAATAATAAGATGGCTGTTTCGTGTTAACCGATAGTCAAACATTTATGAAAATGTTTCTTTCGAATGCGAGGATATTATTCTCTCATTGATGAAACGACGGTAACCAACACCGTCGAAAGGTGAATATACTAGAAAAATTCGACGTGTCCTCAAAGATCTCTGTAGCATAATTGTTTAGTGCATTGGGCCGGATTCCCAAGGATGCGGGTTCGAATCCCGTCAGGGCGACATGAGACAAGTTGCTATTTTCTACTATAATTTCTTGTTTAATATTTATCACATGGAAATAGCATCGTCAAATGAAAATAAAAAAATATAATATATATACTATTATAATCTGGTGGAAACATGAAACAGTTTAGTAAGAGTATTAGTATTTGCGGGAAAAGCAAACCAAATGTACTGAGTAAGTAAACTTAGTATAGTTTGATAAATCCCCTGCGAGGTGGGCAGAGAATCAAAAGGCAATTAGGCACATTCACTACCAGCTCAGCATAAAGTCAAAGTCAAAGTCAATATCATTTATTCAGTCTAAGCTGTTACAAGCACTCATGAACGCCAAAGAAGCTACGCCATCGGTTCACAAACCCTACGGCGGGAGACCTTGTAACGAGAAGAACCGGCAAGAATCTCGTCAAGGGCTGTTTTTTTCTCCCTGTTTTATTTCATACAGAGTCGTCAAATTGAAAAGTGACCTTATCATTCAGTAAGGTCAATTTCCACCACAAGAAGAAAATACTAATTATAATATTACATTTTATGGTTATTGTAACCGTAAACAATTTTCAACTAACAGAGAAATACTTATCTATCATACATTACAACATTTCTCGCAATACAAGATCACTGCACTGCAAGTTGTGAGGTACATACAGGTCAGTATCAATTTATTTTAGATAAAAATATTTAATCTTTAAGAACAACAAAGATAAGCAGACTGAAATAGACCCATTTCCACTAGTTAATGAGATTGAAAATACTAGAGACCATAGATTTATCATTAGATACAGCACTTCATACAAACAACGGATCAAAAAAGGGACCACAAAGGTGCGAAAATACCTGCTCACCATTCAGACCTCATTAAATAGATAGAGTATTTAAGTACGAGTAAGTATAAAATGAGAAAAAAATAACATACATATTTGATAATAAATTACCAAACCACGAACCTTAGCACTCAACTCAACCCATCCTAGAGAAAACCACCATTCCTTTTAAAGGAATATTTCCTGGGAGACTTGGCTGGGAGATATTTGGGATCAGGGTCAGGGTCATCTGCGTCAGGGAGACGGTTCCAGAATCGCAAAGCTTGTAGAGTGAAGGAGTCAGACATAAACCAGAATGATAAATCTATGCATATAATAAATCTATATACCTATCTAGCATATAATAAATCTATGCTAGAGACGTTAAAAATTACTTTCATTGCCTTATAAAAAGCTAAATTGCATTTGACAAAGTCGCACAACATCTGCTAACAGCTTATCTTATCATCCTGTTCGTCTGTAAGCTTTATCTCCGCTGGCGTACCCTTTTCAGCGAGTTTTTGCGTCAAACATTATAGGTCTCAAAGCAAGACTCAAGTCTTTTTCAGTGGGAGGCTACCATGTCAAAGGTTATGACAAATCTAAAGAGATTTGTCTTAAAGAAAATTGCGGAGCTCCAAGAAATATTACGTGAGCAATATTGGGATATTATTATTACATATGAATATGAGAAAATGCCAAAGTGATGTAACGTTGTGGAAGTTATTGCTTCAAAAGCTGTAATAAGTACTGTCGAAATGAAAAACTAAGAAAGATTATATTACATTTTTTGTGCGAAATATGTTGACGTCATAGATAAATTTTTAGCATTCATTCAGTTCTTTTGAATCGTTCATTACAATGTCCCATCTCTAGTGGGACTTGAACCTGTAACCCTTGGTAGTGTGCGCCACTTTTGTCCTTCCAAGACGTCTATAGTGGTTTTTATTAAAAAAAATAGATAAAAATTAATCGCCGAAATGTATGTAAGTGCATAACTTTCGATCGACTGCACCAAATTGGATAATTCTTTTTTTTGTTGAGTTCGTTATTGTCAGGAAACTTCGTTCCGTTACCGTGGAAATAATCTTATACCTCTATTCAAACCTTACAAACCGTATAGAGGTATAAGATTATTTCCACGGGAACGGAAACCACGTGGGTGGAACCGTAAGCGGCCGCTAGTAAAATAATAGATAGCGCATGATGGGTACTTGTATTTTTTTATGACTTTATATTACTAATATTGTGATTAATATAAATTACGCTACCATCGCTGAAAAGTTAGTGTTGTAATTTAAAAAGTGTTTTGTTATAATTTGCTAAAAATAATTATTGTTTGTTCGTATTATACATTAATCTTATTTTATTCCAATTTAATATAATAGATAATTAAAAGCTGATCAACTGACCACTTTTCAATGCTATGCGTCATGTTGTTGCAAACAGCCAATCAGGTTCGAGTGTGGTGGGGCGAACTGAGTGGGGATTGTACCCCGACACGGCTTGGCCTGACACATTCGAGTCAGTCTTCAATTGTAACTCGCAGTGAATAGTGGTCTCTACTTATGCTGCCGAATTTATTGATGAGTGTATGTCGTAAAGTGTAACAAGTGCTTCGTGTAATAAAGGTTGTTATTATAAATATCCGAGTGCTTTATTTTTACAAAATTAGGAAAGCACAAAAGTATTATACCTCCTATTTCTGCGGCAGTTGTAATAGGTTGCAAGATTTCAAAATAACGAATTTCTAAGATAAAAAAAATATATTTAAGAAATTACTTTTAGTGTAAGTTACCGTATTTGCAAGGATAAATTTTAAATAGAAAAATATTGGAAAAAATTAACTCGGCCACAAGTGATTCTCAGATGGGACTTCTTGTGGCCGAGTTAATTTTTTCCAATATTTTTCTATTTAAAATTTATCATAAACCTAAAAACTGCATGGGAAAATGCAAAAAAAAACTAAAAATCATAAAATACTTATGAGTTTAATGAAAAAGTTATCATTGTTCATAAGATCTATGTTTTGTTACTTGTGAAGGATTTAACACTATCAGAAATGGTCAAAAGACGTCCTGTCGACTGTCCTGTTTGGCGACCTGCAGGCCTACCGCCATCTTTTAGAAACCGTCATGTCGTAAGAACGTTTTGTTTTAATATTGTTTCAATACTGTTTAAATTACAAGCTTGACTTTATTTGACACAAGACGTCGTAGTAGGTTTGATTGATAAAAATCTTGTTTGAGTGAGCGATGACGCCACAAAACTTCCGTCAAAAGACAAGCTTGTTTTA
Organism: Chrysoteuchia culmella; assembly: GCA_910589605.1. NCBI lineage: Eukaryota > Metazoa > Arthropoda > Insecta > Lepidoptera > Crambidae > Chrysoteuchia > Chrysoteuchia culmella. The sequence goes on from OU342653.1 coordinate 21,124,111, forward strand.
AGAGGTTCGCGGTACGATATGACATATAACAACATAGCGCCGATACAAACTGACATTAAACAATATTGCGTTAAGTGATGGCGGTAGGCCCCCTGTTTGGCGCAGAGGTGATATATCCGCCTTCTGCGCCAGAAGTCCCGGGTTCGATCCCCGGACAAGACAAATATTTGTGTGCATGAACATGTCTATTTGTCTTGGTTTGGGTGTTTTGTATGTATGTAATGTATGCATTTCTAAAAAAAAGTATATAATAATGTTTATCCTTTATCTAGTATTCGTAACACGAGTTCTTCATGAAACTTAACGTGGGCTAGATAATTGGTGTGATTGTGTGAAATCATATATTTATTTATAACACAAAAGCTTGTAATTCACTTACCCATGATCAGCATGATGACAGGTAAAGTTGACAAGCAGGCCAGAAACACGGTCATAACAACTGCAACAAAATGAAAATATTACACTCCACTCCAGTAACAGTAGATCCAGATGTTTGACATTGGTCTGACGTTGATCCCCAATGGTTAGCTACTCGATTTGGTTACTACCTTCATCTGTATCTTTAACAACAATATTTTCAACATTGTTGTATTCTGGCTGTTAGAGATAAGATAGCCAGTTCCTCAGTGGCTGAGGATTCCGGGTGACTCGCTTCCATCTTCAGCCTTATCAATATTGATTGAGATTTTGGGAAAAGTTTGATTCCACATGCAGCCCTACTTTACATCAGGATTGGTGACATTTTTTTTCTTTTTGATGAACAACAGGGAGAATCTTAGCCTTCATCATACCTGATGTTAAGTATTGATAAGGCTGAAGATGGAAGCGAGCCTCTCCCGGAATCCTCAAACACTGAGGAAATACTATTCTAACGCCCGGAACACAACAATTCTAAAAACATTGTTGTTATGGCGTCAGACTGAGATAAGATTTTTTTTTTTTTTTTTTTTCATTTATTTTCCACATAAAAAGTACACAAATTAAAAAATCACATCTGCCAAACTGCGTAACAGTTTGTCGGCAGCAGCTCTCGTGGATACAGTTTATGTACTTATTTACTAACATAATATACCCTATACCCATACCCATACCCATACCCTCAGACACTACGTAACTATAAACACAATTTTTATGAACACATAATATAATTTAACGCAAACAGTCATACAAAACATAAATACCCTTATTCACCATCACCAATACACAGACACACTACCGGGATACGGTACGTCATTTGGATCTGATACCGGTGGTTGTTACCACTAGACCACAGAGGTGGTTAAAGCGGCGGCTAAGCGTTTCCCTGGTGACGATAAAATATGATGAAATCTTATAAACAATACTCACTGGTCCTATTCATAATCTTCGCGGCCCTGCACACGAAGTCGACGGTGCCAGAGGCCTCCATATTGGCATCCTTCAGCTGGTAGGCCACCGAGCCGTAGGTCGTAAGGCCGACGCCGAGGCCGAGGCCTACTCGCTCGCTGTACTTCTCCTGTTCGCCGCATAGCCTTCTCTGCTCGTCTCCGGAGACCTGAGATGTAGATTTGGACTAAGATTTTGGGTTTTGATACCGAAGTATTATAGTGGAAGGATATATAAATGTTTAATACTATGTTGTCATCAGCCATTTATAATGTCCCTACTGCGGGGACACTGACCTTTCTTATGGATGGATAAGGAGAATGGGCCATGACCCACCACGTGGGCCCAGTGCGGATTGATGGGTTTAAACGACTGAAAATCCAGCCGGGATCAACGGCTTAACGTGCCTTTCAAAGCACGTAGGAGCTCGATATAGTAAATTTTCGGTCACCCTTCCCGTGAGCGACCATTGCGAAAGGCTTAACCTCAACAATCGCATCTCGCTCCTCGTTAAATACTAGTCTGCCCAAATACTCGTGGACTGCGGGTGCATACTCAAGTATAGTGGAAGGATAGAGGACTATAGTCTGCCCAAATGCTCGCGGTATGCTGAATTAATACTTTTCTGTGTTTCAATTTTAATAACAGAATGTCTTAAATATCAGATATCGGCTATTGCATTCCATTTTTAATCAATTAGCAGTGGCAGCTATAAGTAATTAAGACGTCTGCTCCTAGATACCTAAGGGTCGGACCACACCTATCAGCCCGCTTTCGTCTTTTCAGTCGCCGTATTCTTTTCTTTCGCTCAGAACCGCCATTCTTCTAGCAAATGGCGGTTCCGAGCGACAAAAAAAGATAGGACGACGGAAAAGGCGAAACGGCGCTGATAGATGCGGTCCAACCCTTAAGCATAGGCTGGAAACGAACACTCATGGCGGGTAGCCATTGGCTGTAGATACCTACGATGATTCACACAATAACAGGTTCTACACTCCAATGATTACTTACTAATTATTACTCTCTAAAAGATTTGTTTAAAGATATTAGTATACTAACTTTGGCGGGACAATACATCTATGATAATATAGTAAGGAAATATCACGATTTATTTATTAAGCATAGCGATGTTCATAATTTTAATACTAGAAACAAGAATAAGCTTGCCGTTCCAAGATTTCGTCTTGAAAAATGTAGACGCTCGTTTTTGGGGAAAGGCATAGCCTTTTTTAATAAAGTTCCACAACAAGTGATTGAGCTGCCATTGCATAAATTTAAAATAAATGTTAAACAAAACGCTCTTAAGCAAAGGTTATTACAAGGTAGATGATTATTTGAAAGACCAAATGCATGGAAGTGATACCAACAGAAAACATGACAATTGTAATTGTATAAAAGGAAAATATTCTAATAACTGAGTATGAGAAATTTTTCCTTATATATAAATATGTTTCAAGATTGTAGGTTTGTTTGGCAACGACATGTTCCCTTGTAAATGTTGTTGCTTCTGTTAAAGCTGATAAGTTTCTTGCGGCCATTCTTCTTATCAGTTAAAAGATGTACTAAATGGCTGGTAGGAAAAAAAAGGACGATTCGAAAGCACCTATCTATAAGTCTGTTTGAATAAAAATCTTTGACTTTGACTTTGAATGGTTCCCTAAACTCACATATGCAGAATTGAGGTAAAGGCAACCTAGCCATTATTATTTATCATTTCGGTGGATCTGAGTGATCCTCGTGATAGTAAGGTTGATCAGGCGTTGATTATACGTACGATGATTTACACAATAACAGGTTCCACACTTGGAAGGTTCCCTAAACTCACATTTTATACAGAATTCTGGTAAATGTAATGCCGACTTTAGCTTAGTTTTGATTATTGTACTTATAATGTCCAGAATACTCTGAAATGTGCTGTAAGCATGTTTTTATACTTTTAGTGACTGTTGGTAATTTTTAAATATACCTACATCTTTTAGTGTCACACTTCCTATTTTATTTAATATTTTGATAAAAGTTATATAGAAACAAAGGTCAAAATTATGCTGCTTATACCAACTATAAAATGCTGCTCAAAAGCTTAGAACACTATTTTTCGGCAAGTTAGATCTGGCACTAAGCACTATGGTAGGTTTGACTAAAAAAACGTCAAAAAAAAACGTTTTTTTTTTTCTATGACCCGGCAGGATCGGCCCTAACGGACGCTGTTTTTTTACGTATAGTGTCGGTTAACGATCTAATGATAGCCTATTGGGGTACCTGATGAGGAAGGCATTTTTGGACCCGGCTCTCGTACAATACAGCCATAGGTAGACAAACAGCATCCTCTGAATGCTTTACCACAACGCTGCCAACAATGCTGTTATTGAAAGTCTATAATTATACGTTAGTAATTACACGATGGTATTAATAACCTGTGATACGATCCATAGATACAAAATCACTATTGGTGTAACCTTTCATCACCACAAATATCGAGCAAAGTTTTGACAACGCCAGCCACAAAGTAAATAAACGTGTTTTGTTGTGTAACACAACAACGTCTGACCGGTCCGAATTTATCGGATGGCCGTTCGAGGTAGTACGTTTGTTTCGTGACGTTGATGTGGGTACTAGCAAGGTAATATAATCATCAAGTAAGTTGCCTTATACACTTTCTTGATAAAACTTATTATTATTGTTGCAGCCACGCGGTACGCAACACGCGATAGGGCTACTTGTCAACATAGATTAGCCACTACCACCCGCTTGCTGCGTACAAACTTTCACATCATCGCGTCATTCGTCATCGCGGTGCATTCGATACTGTCTTCCGAGGTCTTGCCGAACCAAGGCGCGTCCGGTTACAACTCGCGAACGGACTTTTAGAGGAAGACAGAATACTGTGTATCTTCATACCGTGGTACTAGCCAAGACATTAAGAATTAAACGCCGAGTCCCATTCAAATGCGATTATTTGGTTCTGTGTGGCATTCTTGTGTACAGCATGAAAAACGGGGTTCGGAGATACCGTATTGCGGTTATGTTACCTGTTGTCTTCTCGTAAGCTTAGTGGATGATTTTGCGGTGATGCCTGCTTCTCAACACTCGTTGATTAGTTAAGAGAAAAAGAGGTCATCAATGTATTTCTATATTGTTTTCTGCCGAAAAATTGTGATAGACCTGTCGCTCTTGGCTTAGTAGGGTTAGTACGAAATACTTTAAAAAACGTATGGTCAACAAATGTGTGGGACCTCGGGCGGCCGCTAGTATGAGGTACTATAGCGGCCGTTCGCGGTTTCACCTGCGTGGTTCCCGTTCCCGTAAGAATATCGGGATAAAAAGTAGCCTATGTGTTAGTCCACTAATTGAAGTCCTTACATACCAAATTTCAACCAAATCCGTTCAACAGTTTAAGCGTGAAAGAGGAACAAACAAATTGGCATACTTTCGCATTTATAATATTAGTCGGTTCAAGCCAATAAGATCTGTTCGCCATAAATTTTTTGACGTCGAGATTTGAATCTCGATACTTTTTCGAAAGTAATTCGTGCTAGCCCCACAGTTATTAAAACTATTTAAAGTGTACTTTTTTAACGCGAGACAAACCAAACGCAGCGCCGCGCGTCACCATGTCACACCGGCCAGTCTGTCGTGCGTTGCAGCATTTAGTCTGTCTCATGAAAGAAATTCACCACGTTTCACTGCAGTAAGTCATCACTGGCAACACACACTGGTCGTAGACTTTTGTCTTGAGACACTGAGGTAAGTTGGACGCGAAGATTTTACGGAGCTTCCCGAATGCTGCCCATCCGATTTGAATTCGACGAGAGATTTCTTTCTCAAAGTTGGACTTACCTAACTGGATTGTCTGTCCAAGGTAAACGTAGTGGTCAACAGCTTCGAGTGCAAAATGCTAAATTAAAAATGTATAATTTCGAGTGTAGTGTTCCCAACGTGAACTGTAGCGGGTATGACATGGGAATTCGACATGATTTTCATCTTATCCAGTTCATCCTAAGACCCACTCTTTGGGAAGCACTACGGAGATCTTCGAGCATTGTGTTCAGGTCTTCCAGCGCCTCAGCCACAAGGACTATATCATCGGTAAAACGAAGGTGTGTCAGATATGTCCATTTATGTTGATGCCGCGTCCTTTCCAGTCCAAAAGCTTAAAGATGTCCTCCAACGCAGCTGTGAACAGTTTCGGAGAAATGACGTCTCCCTGTCTCACACCTCGCTGCAGTTGGATGGGACTTGTGCTCTGGTTCTATAATTGCACCGACATGGTGGCATGTTCGTATAAGTACCGTAACACCTCGATATACCTATAGTTCACTTGGCACCTCTGGAGAGACTGCAGCACTGCCCAGGTCTGAATTGAATCAAAGATTTTCTCGTAGTCCACGAACGCCAAGCAAAGTGGCAGATTATACGCTTCGGTCTTCTGTATAGCCTGCCGCAGCGTATGGATGTGGTATATGGTGCTGAGGCCTTTTCGAAACCCGGCTTGTTCGGGCGGTTGGAAATCGTCGAGCAAGACGATTCGTGATGACTCTCGAAAACAACTTATAAACGTGGCTTAGAAGTGAGATGGGTCTGAAGTTCTTTAACCGGTCTTGACACCAAAGAATAAAAACACCTTACTTATACCGTCTGGGGCCTAGAACCGCGGATAATATTAAAAACGGAGGCCTTTTATGTCACTAGTGATTGAACCATTAGGTTCCTAACTAATTAAAACCTAATCTTTACTGTTTGATTTTTTCTAACAAACTTAATCGTGAATTCAATATAATGCAAACAATACCGCTCAACTTTTCGGAGCTATCGGAACGTCTTTTTGACAATTTATGTGTCGGCTGATAAAAAAATAATACTGTCTGACTTACTATCGTAATTCATGAATCCACGTAGATATTGTTTTCTTTCTGGAGTGTTTTTTGCACTCAAAGCCATTTTTACATAAATTGTGTAAATGAATCCAATTCGATTACTTAAATTGAAATCGATTTAAACGGAAACCAAAGAAATTATTAATCAATATTCTGACTTTACAAATCAAAATTATTCTTTTGAATTTACACTCCTTTAACACTATGATCTTCTCTATAAAAAAGATCATAATGTAAAAAGCGTAGAATCCATGGAATTAGCAGGTACTACGTACTTGTACTTAATAATTCCATTGCTGAATCTATTTGGTACAAAGAGTATACTTGGTATTGATTGACATGACATGTCATGCATGATGGATTAAATTATAAACAGATAACTGTCATTGCGATGTTTAATATTAAACTAATTTTAATTTAATTAATTTGAAACAGAGATTTTAAGCTGTGGGAAGTAGCAGGGGCTGTTGCTATTCAATGAGATAAAGGTACATTTTCTTATGGAGAGTGATATCGTGATGTTTTGCGGTAAGTTTTTGTTGTCCCCTGTATCACGATTAGTTCGCAACGTTAGCGATAATATCGTTTTGCAATACTACACTGATTATGAATCGTAACTTTAAATTCTTATTGTGAGTAATGCATGGGATTTGATGAACTGAAATCTTTTCAGAGTAAATACTAATACTCTAGAGAGTCTCTATTTTCAATATTTTCCCCGGTTATAGGCCCCACGCGGTATTCCATGCTCTTGGCGTTTTGCCCTCTACGATAACGAAATTGATTTTAAAATTATAAAATGGACGCGATTTTAATACTTATGATAAATTTTAAGTACAAAAATATTAAAATTAACAACTCGGTCACAAATGAATTCCATCTGAGAATTCACTTGTGGCCGAGTTGTTATTTTCCAATATATTTCTATTTAAAATTTATCATTATTATATACTTCTCTTTATTGCACATAATAAAACATTAGCTTACTGGTAAACTTACTGTGACTAGTATAATTTAAAGTCACCTCAAATAGCCCCTAAGTTCCAATTAAGTGAACTAATTGAGTCGGTAAGCGATGCCCTAATACAATAGACCAGTGATGGGAAAAGTACGGCCCGCGGGCCAGCTCCGGCCCGTACAAGGATTGAATCCGGCCCGCCGACGATCCTTAAAAATGAATAGTACGTATATGGCTCGCGAAAATTATAATTTTGAAAGTCCATCAATATGAAGTCCTACTAATATTATAAATGTGATATTATGTCTGTTTTTTGTTTGATCTTTTTCACGCAAAAACTACTGAACGGATTTGAATGAAATTTGGTTTGTAGAGACTTCAATTAATGGACTAACAGATAGGCTACTTTTTATCCCGATATTTCCACGGGAACTATAACCACACAAAAATAATTGCATTGGTAAAGGAGCCAGCAAGACTAGCCGCCTGATTCACGTATTGCGGGGCGCGGGGCGCTTTTCAGCAAAAATGCATTTTTGCTAAAATGCTGGCCCTCCTCGATTTCTTTAAAACTTTCTACCCACCACTAAAATAGACGCAGCTTTAACAGCGATAGCTTATTGATTACATTCGACTTGGAACAAGACAAGAGCCTTCATTAAAGTATCTATTGTTGAAATTTCGTAAATTAACTTTTAAACAATTGTTCGTTATTACGAGAGTCTTTTAGGTACTGTACGAGTTGCTTTGAATACAAAAGTTACTTTTACAATCAATAGCAAATCAGAAATAATATAAAGGAGGCGGCTTTCCAGATGAAATTATTTTTTCTCAAACATGCTTGGAAATATGAGCATTATTTTGACAACTTTCTTCGAGATAAATCGATATTGCTGTACTGGCCACATACATGCGAGCAGCGGCCGGCAAAAGATGTATGAAACCCAAAATCCATATCTCTCGTGATTAGCGGCCAAATAAATTACACAGTAAACTCATATCTGTCATGTAATTTAAAAATGGAACGATCTTTAACTCCAAAATATGACAACTAAGGAGGTCACTTATCAAAGGTTTTATTTAAATTTAGAACTGGTTTGTAATTACAAAGCTGTTTGAGAAAAAAAAACAACAAATGAACACTTTAAAATATAGTAGGAAAACATATTGTTGTTCGTTGTTCGTCTGATTTCAAAAATTAGTTTTAATTTCAGAGCATTATTTGAGAAAAGAACTATACAAGCCTTGGCCACAACTAGGCATTGATGGACTTACGTATATTTACACGTTCGTCCATCAATGCCTCTTTTGCTGGCCGCTGCAGTAATGTACCGATTGCGTTTTTGTCCGTTTCTAAAATAACAAGATAAGTAAAATAACTCTAGTAGTAAAAAACAATTAGAACTACATTAAATATGTTTAATTTTGTCGATCAATTATGGCGGACTTTTACCAACTGGATTAGCGCTAAACAAATTTAAAACATAACTCTGTCACTTTGACTTGAAATGAATTATTGAAATGCAATGTAATTTTTCTCAAACATGCATGGAAATTTTGTCATTATTTTCGAAAAAAGAACACGCGAAGTATCGAATTTACGGACAAAGAAAATCAAATCCATTGCAAGAGCGTTTTTTTTTAAATTTGGAACATTACAAAGAGTATTTAACAACTCCAGCACGCCGTTTCATACAACATTGCTGGAGCGCTGTAATGTTCCAAATTCAAAAAGACGCTCCTGCAATGAATTTGATTTTCTTTTAGTAATTATTAAATGTATAATATAAAAAGTATGTTTTATTTCCCTGCATTCTTTTGAGAAAAGCACTATATATGCCTCGGCGGAAATGGCAATTGCCTGTCTCGTATTAGTGAAGTCCTCGCCTACTGCTCGGCCTTCAAACTCATACTCGACCTGCAATTGCCTATTTCACGGCCTTTGCAATAATGTACTATTAAATATGTTAAGGCTAAATGCATGGAATTATTACTAACTAACGTAGTACTTAATAATTCCATAAATATATTTATTCCATAAATATGCTAAATATGTTTATTGACAGTTAGGGCCCGTTTCACAATCTAAAAAAAAGTTCAAAGTAGCTTACCTGACTGATAATTTGTAAGATGTGACTCTGATCTTCCTTTTACATTGTGAATCATGCCCTTAGTGATAGTCGCCCTTAGAACTCATTCTCTAACAGATAACGATTTGAAATCAATTAAACGAAAATTCATCAGTTTTGTAAAATTTGGTTGCTGATCAAATTAGGACTCTTATTTTTTTTTATCTAAAACAAATATGTAATTAACATTATATGTACCTAAACAAATATCAAGAAAATGCGCACTTATTTTTTTTTCAAATGAAAATTGTAATTACTTTTAAATCTATGCAGCATCGAACTGATGTTTTTATTTAACCAAAAGATGATGGATAGATGTACACACTGGCAGTATAATTTAGTAAATAAATGTGTAAAAAATAGTACCTATTAATAAGAAATAATAAATAACTGTTTATTTCTTCTCTACACAATCTCATCGTTTACAAAATAAATTTACAAAAATTACATGAAAATTAAGTCGCATACATAAGATTGTGGAGAGACTGGTATCTGAACTAAGCCGTGGCCTGTATCTCAGAGAACCAGTACTCTCCCCTCTTAACCACTGGGACCTTAATCACATTAACATGTTTGTTTTTAATATCAAAAATTTACGTTATTGAGTAGAAATTTTAATAATAACAAAAATAGGTAAGTAAGTATGTAGTGGGTATATACAAGTTAGATTATATATATGTACGATGGAAGCATTGTCTTTTTACATGGGAGGATGTTTGTGTGTATGTGTGTGTTTGTGTGTTTGTGTGTGTGTGTACGTATGTGTGTGTATGTTTGTGTATTTGTGTTTAAGTGCAAGTGCGCAGAAGATCTTCTGTTTCATCATAATTTAATGTATCTAAAGAACGCAGAAAAAAACCATTTTACATTTGAACCTAGTTAAATGAATTATGTTACATTTTTTGTGTAGATTCTTATATAAAAATGTGGCCCGAGAAAATAAAAGAAGCGATGCGCAAATGAAGATTTGCAATGTGAGGTAGGAACTACAAGGTGCCTACTGTGGGATTTAGTTGATGTGTCCATGTAATTATGCTGTTTCAGTATACTTTGAAAAATAAATAATTGTCGCACTGTTAGGACCTCGCAATACTGGTACAGATCATAAGTCGGAAACATTATGGGTTTGAAGGTACAAACTTTTAAGACCGCCTTTTGAGCTCTTTCGAGAGTTATTAAGACACTCTTGGAAGCACCACCCCAAGAACCGATGCAGTAACTTAAAACGGACTCACAAAGCGCCCTGTAGGTATTTTTTCTAAAGATATGCATGAGCTTACGAAGCCTACAAGCAGTAGCAATAGATCTGCTACTGGACTTAAAAGCCCAGGGGTAGTGATTCTGCCTACTGAGTCAGAGGTTTCGGGTTCGATTCTTCTATAATATAATATCATGTTTTTTTTTTATGTAACTGTACTGCAAATTCTATTTTCTGGTGACTCACCTACTACCATATCTACGTATAAAGATCTATTTACTGTAAGTACAGGTTATAACAACAATAACAAATTAAGTACTAATCGTTAATTGCATGCTCGTATCAAATGGTTTTAAAACGAGGCACTTCAAAGAAAAATTAAATAACTATTTCACTATTTTTAGCTGAGAGCAGTCTGTACAGTATTTAATTTCCTTACATCATACTAAAAGCAGCATAAAACTTGGAGCATAAACTGAAGTGCCTTCACGTCTTTAAAATATATCGTCATAAATTTACACGATTTTATGGAGCGTAAGGGGTTGCAAATAAGCATACGACCCGACTAGTGGTACATCAGATTAAACTATTTGTTATAAGAATTTTATATTATAATAATTTTATATTTGCTGGGTGAGATTTCACAACCTAAGATTGGATTTTGGAACGTGAGATAAATCTTTATTTTTAAATTGTCTTTGCCTTGTACCTCATCTCAGTGTCAACATTTACGGAATCGTTTTTATTCTTATTATTAAGTAACAATACTTATATTCCTACTTTAAATTAACTATAATACTCCCTTTTTATTATTTTAGTTTTTATATATCATTAAAACAACGAGAATAATTTATATTTAGATAAACTTTATGTTTAGAGATTTGTTTACCGGAAGTTGACCGCGGTAACAACCATAAAATGTTCCTCGCTGTTGTGAGGTGAAAAATTGTGTGTTGCGCTCTGCAGAAAAGTTTTTAGCGTCTTGTACCTTTGAAATCCTCGCTTCGCTCAGGATTCAATCCTAGAATCCTTCACTTGCTCAGCTTTCAATAGAGGTAACTCGCCGCTAAATAACCAACTTTCCAGCCTTGCATAACAAATAACTATTCATGACCCCAAGAGTAATTGCTGAGCTGCAAAATTTAACCAATTTTCATGGACGGCATTATAGGATTTGCAATCCTACAGAAGTTTCCACTAGCCAAGACAGGCACACGTATTACCACACCAGGGATCCTGGAGCCGAATCATATCCGCACTCCACCAGAACTCACGCCTAGATATATGTCACCTGTCAATCTATTGTTGACAATGACAGCTACTAGTGTTGCCCTCCTGTGTGTGAGAGACTGGGTTGATTGTAGCATTTTCCATAGATACAAACGCTACAAGCATTTTAAAAATATTCCTGCTTGCAATAAAATTTCCGTTTATTTTAAGCATTAAGAATCTTACCGCCGAAGAATCGTGACAATCATGAGATAAGTTGTAGAAATAATAGTTTGAAGTTTTTGGTAGAATAACATTAATAAAAAAACGGAGTAAAGTTAGAGCGAGGTTTTCTTTTATTATCCAGTCTTTTGTTAACCAAGACCTCTTTATTTCAATATGTGCACAGATATTGATTATTAATAAGCGATAATTGGAATCGGGTGGGTCATGGGTCTGGTCAGTGATCAGTACATTTTAATAGACGCGAATTCAATAGTCACAAACATAGCATCCACATTAAAATACATTGGGGTGCACGAATAGAGCCTCCCCGAAGATGTACCTCTCGCCTCTGTACATCGGGCGCACCCTGGTAACAGCTTAGCTAATCCCCTAAAGCTAACTGGCAAATCCTTTCTCCACGATGGAAAATAGTATCTGCCATCGACACGCTAAGAAGATGAAGAAGACATTCAGACCCCGGGCCATACTAATGACATGCCAAAAAAACCATTTCCATAAAATTATGCTTTTCTATAAAAAAATATAAGTTACCGTACATACCATATTTTTTCAATCTGTAAACTGTATTAGATTTATGAATATTTTAACCATGTTCAGATACTAAACTAAAAAACTATAACATCAACAGTATATTAGTTTTATGTGGTTAGAAATAGCAAAAAAACACATAAATAAAAAAAAAAAAGACGGGTTGCACTCCGGGAGTGCCGGCAGAAGTGAAAACTTGATTATTAACGTTGAGCATGTTTGATATTTTGGAATGGTTAGGGAATAATTTTGCACCAATTGCTTTATCAGTATAAAAGTACTATCATTTATGTGGTAGAATACAATATTCATTTATTGCGCTATCGTACACAAACATGACAAACCATATTAAAGTGAACGTTAAGTTAGGTAATAAGATATAAGAAAACATTAGTTATTATAGAGAATCGAAAAATATATATTGACAATAAAACAAGAGACAAGTAAAAGACATTATCAACAGTCTGTCGCTAAGCAACCGAGACCATAGTCAACCTGTCACCTCAACATTCTCCATCCGTCCTACGCTTTTTCGATCAGGTCACGTGTCCTGACGCGAGTTTAAGATTTTATACCCATTACAGAAAAAGTGCTCAACGCCGCTAAAGAAGTTTTCACTTCAAAACAACCCCAAAAGAATCACGATTTTCAAAAATGTCCAATGTTACTTCAAACCTAAGAGTAGATTAAAAATATCACAGATTAGAGTATATTTTATCAGGCTACGTTCTGAAATCAAGATGTTCATACAAGACTAAACTCTAACTATTAGAAAATGATGGTTTTCGTCTGAAATTCGGAGAGGACACCGGTGTCTGGTCAGGGTTAACCGATACTGACGATGAATCGGCAATATTTAATAATACATAGGTCTAAATCTACGACTGTTAAACAGAGCTATCTTGCCGGCTATCTTCTTCTAGCTAGTCTAGTCTTTCTAGCCCTTTAACTGTTGTCAGCAACTTCTGAACTTTTTGCAGTACCTACCCTATTTAATTTTTAAACATGCGCACTTAGCGTATACTTTTAAATTCCTTCTTTGCCCAGTTTTATTAACTGATGTGATACATCAATCAAGTTATTGTAAGTCAGATTTTCAATCAATTTCATCACGAATTTCTAAGCCTAATTACTTGATGATTTTTTATTTTTTGCATTTTTCAATGCTGTTTTTATACTCATGATAAATTTTAAATAGAAAAATATTGGAAAATATTATACACTTGTGGCCGAGTTGATTGTTTCCAATATTTTAATATTTAAAATTTATATATTAATTTAATATGCAAAAATGTACAAATGTATTACTTAAATTATGTTTCACATTAACTTTGCGTTTTTGTTTCATAAAAATTTGTGTTGAGAAGATGAGTTAGCGGTGTACAGATAAACCTGATAAGGTTTGTGAAACTCCGTTTTTGTTTTAGAATAATAAGTTTGTAAATAGTTTTGATAATAAAAAAAAATATCGCGTGTTATAGCGGTGTTCATGTAAGGGGCAACTAAGATAATTCACCAAAAAAAGTATTATTACCTAACATACTGACCTGGCTAACTGAACTAGAGGCTCTCCTGGATCCCGTATCAGATAGGGCTCCGGTCCCACTCTGCCGGCCGCCCAGCGATGCCCTGTATGGTGACACGCTGCGACCTCGGTTACCTGACAGACATTACAATTGATTTGATTTTGATTGCCTCGGAACATCATTCTCCATTAGACTTGAAGGTAAATGGATAGAAATTATATGTTTGGAGATTAATGATCAAGCGATAATCACAGTAAAATATTAGTTTCCTACATTATTTTGGTAATGAAGTTTCGAGTTTGACAGAAGCTAATAAAATGAAATGAAATTAATTTAAGGAAAGGTAATGAAACAATTTCAAAGTTTCCAAATAGTAACTTACCGGCTGCTTGACTATCTTCACTGGCTCGTCTTTCTCTTGAAACTAAAGGCTCTTGAAATGTTAAAGTAAGACTCCCTCTTGGACTAATTTTGGACGCGTCAACATCTGCAGCTATCAAACTGCCCCGAGCACTCCTTTCTGATGGCGCAATACTTCCTCTAGGACTCCTCTGACAATCAGGTATTAAAGATCCTCTCGGACTCCTATTTATTTCAGGGAGCTCTTTGCTTTTTGTAGGAACATCGGGAGTAACGCCCCTAGGACTCGTCCTTGGGCTGGGACCCAATTCTTTCTGACTCCTAGCGGGGTCTATCTGTATACTTGCTACCGAATGCCTTGGACTTCTACCTACATCGGGAACAAGGGAATTTCTAGGTTGATTCCATGACGTGCCTTCTGGAATTAAACTTCTTCTCGGGGTTCTCGCAGAAACGTCGGGAGTAATACTGTTGCGCGGACTTCTGTTAAAGTCCTGAGGGTTTAAACTTAACCTTGAGCCGTAAGATAGATCGACACATAAATTGTTTCTACTGGGCGCGAGGGTGTTCCTTGTAGGTGGTGCTGTATCTGGCGTAATGGAGTTCCTAGCTGATCTTATTTCTGGCACTAATGAATGGCGTGGACTTCGGTGATATGTTTCTAGAGCGGCGTCAGGAGCCAAGCTAGCTCTTGGACTCCGCTGCGGCGGTGGCAGCTCGATTTCGTCATCAGTCTCTGTAGTTGCAAGTGATGCTCTTCTTGAAGGCTGAGCAGATGCCCTCGGAGATCTCGCTTGTGGTGAGGTAGCAGCACTTCTCGAAGCGCGGCGTCGCCTCGAAGATGACGTTCTGTGCAGCATTTTGAATAAATCCCTCTTCAAGCCTTTTTCTCAGTCATTATTCAAACTTCTTCAATTGCTCTGAAAACAAACGATTGCAAATTAGCCTTTGTGACATCTGGATTACCATGTCACAAGATTTAATTTTATTGAGAACATGAAAAATTGGTATTCACGATTGCAAAATTACTTTGTAAAGCACTCAGCTTGCTATTTGCTAAGACCGCAATTTTAAGTTGTTTGTTTACAAATCCCCGCCATGAATCTGAATGTCTGAAGTAAATAAGGGCAATCCCAGTAATTTATCGCAATCTCGGGCATCTCATGAAATATTCTGGCGGTGTTGCCGCTGATGTTCTAAAATTATTATCTTTATTTGATATAATGCAAGATGGATGAGTGCACCGCGGATGGGAAGATTAATGCGGCAGCGAATTTCATGGAAATAAACTAAGCAAGTGAACTCAGAGCATGAGACCGGCAAATTTGCTTCTGGTAAATGTTACAAGCAAACTAATTATTATGAAATGAGATATTGCTTTATACCGCGAAATTGAAAATGTTTCATGAGATAGTAAATTAAAGATTACCACAGCCAGAGATAAAGTTACACTTGTATCAGTCCCCAAGGTTGATGTTCAAAGTGCGTCATTTGAAATGTAATCAGATTTTGTGTCAGTATTGTAATGAGTTTGATATTAGTTCCTACTCGTCACGCACACTCCTCATATTGACAATAGTTTGTATTGTTTGAGTAAGTTTGTTTGTGTGTAAACATAATTATTTTGATGAAGCATTTCACACGGAAAACATTTTAATAAAGTGAATTTGTCTATTAATACAAGTGGAAAAAAACCAGAACAGTTTGTTCAAATATTTTTGTATTTTTAACCGACTTCAAAAAAGGAGGAGGTTCTCAATTCGGTTGGTATATATTTTTTTTTATGTATGTACACCGATTACGCCGAGATTTCTAAACCGATTTCCATGATTATTTTTTTGTTCGAAGCAGAATAGTTGCCAATTGGTCCCATAAAAATTTGGTTTCGTTTGACCCACTACTTTATATGTTATGAGCATTTTTATATATTTCATTTCATTGTTGATTTGGACGATGTAGTATTTACGATAATTTTGTTTATAATGTACATGAAACCTTATCTAATCTAGAAAAACCCTGCTGTAGTTTACAAAACAGCTTATTACAGACACTAAAAAGTAAAAAAAAACTGCGTTAAAAAAAACCGACTTCAAAATCCAAAAAGCAAAAAAATAAGCCTTTTGGAGTCGGTGCCAGCCAAGGCAAGAAAAATAAAAGAATAGGAGCTTAAAGTAGAATGTCTTGGCTGCCACCGACTCCAAAAGGCTTATTTTTTTGCTTTTTGGATTTTGAAGTCGGTTTTTTTTATGTTATAGAAACTGGTAAAATGAACCTTACATTTACCTTCATAGTGGACTTTCAAAGTTATTGCAATGTTTATAGTGTAGTACTGCTAGATTTTAAGGTCCAGTGTAATAACAGAGAGGGTCATATAATAGCCTTAATCAAGGTGTTGAAGGTTCTGTAGCGAGTTTGGTGAAGCATTGAGTAATGGACCCTTTCCTGATTTACAATCCTGAACCATGAGAATTACAGTATCGGAAACTTATACAAAGGAAACTGATGTTCTTAACATGCTATTCATGGCTTTGTAATTAACTGATTGGCAGTGAGGCCAAAGCAGAGCATTATTTTATGAACTATAATTTGTCCTACTAATAATTATAATATAAATGCGAAAGTATGTCTGTTTGTATCTCGTTCACGCTAAAACTACTAAACGGATTTGGCTGAAATTTGACACAGACATACTTGATAGCCTGGATTAACACATAAGGTACTTTTTATCCAGATATTCTCACGGGAACGGGAACCACGGCCGCTAGTTAATAATACAACTTTATTTTACGCTTACTCAAATCCATTTGTAGAACTCATAATTACAATCTTTTTTTAAGAAAAATGTAAATAAGAAAACAGCTGCTTCATAATTTTTTCAAAATAATAAAGTAAAAAAAATATGAATGGGCAGTTTTGCTTGCTCTGTTTTTTCTTCATGTGCTTTTCTACCTAATAAAAGAAGTCAACGCCTTTTTTGTAAATCTAATTTTGTGATCTTAAATAGGTAAACATTTATTATTTACCTATATATGTTATTATTAAAAACACTATACAATAAAATAACCAGTGTTTTTTTTTTATTTTAATAAATAGCAAACGGCTAACTGCAACTTATTCTGCGTAGTTTTTTTTTTAATAAGCTCGATACTTTTTTATACAAAGTTTTTTTTTCCACTTAAGGCGGTACCCTGACCGAAAGTGGCGCCGCGTTGAATTTGATTTAATATCGTAATTCTAATTCACAATTTTAATAAAACTTTACGTGGAATTTTTAGAGCCCATTGTCTTGTATTTTTAGAAGGTATCGCTATATCTCGTCATAGTCATTCGTAGAAGTAGATAGCAAATGTGTCAAAAACGGCCACTTTTAGCAGTTTTGCTATCTACTTCTAGCAGTGTCTACGAGGGAATGTAATGATACCGTCTAAAAATACTAGACTATGGGCTCTAAAAATTCCACGTAAAGTTTTATTAAAATTGTGAATTAGAATTACGATATTAAATAAAATTCAACGCGGCGCCACTTTCGGTCAGGGTACCGCCTTAAAGTTTTATTTTTACGACAAAACTTATTTATCAGCGTTTTCTCAGTACCAAAATGTATCTGGCTGAAAATTAAGTCCTATTATTTATATTCTATTCCCGGTAATATTTCGAACAATTGGTAGGTCTACCTATAAGTAAATATTTTTTCACTGAAAGACATTTCGGTTTAATTATTTATTTGGACCACCAGGGAAAATTACAATAGAGCTTACAAATACTACAAATTATGGAGATCACTTTCAAAAAGTAAAATTCTTTCAAAGGTAACCACATCATGCATTAGAAGTCACTCACCAGTTTAAAATTATATGAACACAAAACAACAAAATAAATTAGAATTGCCGAGATTCGCGATGGCGGCGAGGTAGGTGTAGAATTGCTAAGAAAATAGAATTAAAAGGCTTAAGAAAACAAAACGTAATAAAATAACGAGAAGATCTTCTTGCAAGTGTTTAATTTAACAAAGTGAAATATTAGTTAAGCCAAGGGCCAATTAAATTATATTTGAATTCGTCGATTCCTTTAATAAAGTATACTTGAAAGGGTTAGGTCCTTTTTAATCATGTTCCATTAGAACGTTTAAACATTTTATAAGCGTAATGGAAAAGAAAATACTTAAAGTGGAAAATTGTTTGGATATAAAAATCGAATATTTTCGCCTTAGCTTGCTAGCTAGCTGCAGTTTGAGCAAGCTAGCTCTCGGTCTATCAATTAAACTAAAGTAAGTTGCATAAATTATGATTTGTGCTTAGTGAAAAATCTCGCATTCCCAAATGAGAGTGAAAAATAATCAATGATAAAAAGAAATCACGCTATCCATCATCATATTCACACAGGCCAAATCACAATAACTTGAATAAAACCTTAAAAAAAACAACGGGTTGCACTCCGGGAGTGCCGGCAGGAGTGAAAACCTCTTAAACGAAACAGCAGGAGCAGGCATACATTTTCGCCGCGCGGTAGAAAGAGAGGGAGATATTACTTCCTCTCCTACGACGCGCCGGCGGTCTACTCTCCCTCTGTCTTACGAATTTTCGATGAGGTCACGTGTCCTGACGCGACTTTAACATTTTTACCCATACCAAAAATTTTAAACTCTGATTTGCACAATGCCGCTAAAGAAGTTTTCAATTCAAAAAACTTTATCCTTAAAAACGACCAAGGACTAAAACCGCATTTAGATTAACATTAAATCTTGTATAAAAAGTTTTTTATCAGTACGCTAAAATGTGCTATAAATCTGAGGCGTAAGATCTTTATTCGTTCTTTCATATCACGACACAGAAAATTCATTTTCCTCAGCACATTTTAATCGAATTAAGAACTGGGATGTCATTTAATTAACAAGGGTACGGAAAGGAATCAGAATTGAAGTTTTTTAACATATTAATTATATTAAAAAAGGTATTTCTGAAACATTGTTAATAATTAGAAAAGAAATTTGAGAAGAATCTTTTCGTGTAAAGGTCGGGCTTTGATTGGCTCATTACGGCTAACGGCGGGAATATAATTATAATTAAAAACGCAAATACGTTTTGCTAGTGGAAAAATATTTTCTTTTTATTATAACGAGGTTATTTTATCTTAACTTAAAATTTTCAAACCATTTGAATCACGAAAAAATATTTTGTGTAATATGAGCAGAGAATTTTATGCGTTTTATTCACATATTTTTTTAACAAACAGTAGATTTTTTCAGGTTTGCGACGTGAGTTGGTAATGCTTAGTAGGTGCTGCGGTGATGCAAAGATAAAATAACGTTATAGCTATTTTTCATAACAAAACTTAAATAATTACAGTGTATAAAAGATACAAGACTTATCTATGAAAATAAATATTTTTACACAGTGAACTAGATCTGAAGTTAAGAATTCATTACTAAAAATATGTTTTAAGAATCTGTTTCAATCAAAACAATAAAAGATTTTTTTTCGAACTGATTACGAAATAAAACCATATTATATAAAAGCTTTTACAGATAAAAATGTGCTAAACACTAATTAAAAAAAGAAGTTTCCTTAGGATGACAATTATTATTATTATTATTTATTTAATTCAGAACTTAATAACTATGTTAGTAATAAAGATAAACAAATAAATTTTCTTATTATTATATCGTATTTAATACCAGATAAATAACTTACGTGAATATCACATATCGGTTTTAAAAAAAATGGTATACCATGAGTACCAAAATACACTAGGAATCTAATGATTCAAATAAAACAACTTTTGCGGAATATTTAGTGCGATTTATTTACCCGAATATATATTTGGTACTATAATTTGTTTGGTTTCCCGACGTTTCGGCACCTTTTCAGTTGCCATGGTCACGGGTTGACTCAATCTAATGAATCGTTAGGAAACAGAAATCGCCAAAACCGCACCAAACTCCCTTTATTTATTAGAATGCACAAAACAATTCGGTCGCTTTCGTTTAAGCTGCCAGTATATATTATGTTGTCTGCCATAACCGAATTACCTCGCACCAAGCGCGTTTGCAAACTCGATTTATTACTCGCACAGCGTAATGTCAGCTGTTATAAATATAATCTGTGGTTTTCTCCATTATAACCGAGCGGTTTTGCAATTTCCGGTCTGTTTCCCGCCTAATCGTGTCAGCCGGATGCGGGCTCCGCCATTTTAAGTCTTCTGCTTGTGTTATACGTTAATAAAGATAAAATTTGACGCGTTATGTGTCTCTGACAAGTTTGTGAGCTGTGGATTGTTGGAAATGTCGCGAATAGGACGACGTGACATGTGGGTCGCATTCATGAATTTAGAGAAATGGGTCCTTCGATATATATTTAAAGATGTATAGGAACATAGTAACACGTTGTATGAGGAGACAATGTGAAATGTTAAAGTGTCGGTGTGTTAAGTGCCACTAGAAAAAGTTGTCTTCTTTTTACGAACAACGGGGAGACTCTTAGCCTTCATCACCGAGGAACTGGCTATCTTATCTCTAACTGCCGGAACACAACATTGTTGTTATGGCGTCAGACTTAGATAAGATGGTGGTAGCTAGCAAGGCGGACTTACAACAAGTCCTTCCACCAACCAAACCAAATACAATATGTACCCCCGTTAAGAATCGAACCCGGGATCCCTAGGTCAGATACCGGTAGTTGTTACCACTAGACCACAGACGCGGTTTTTTGTAACTTCAACTACTAACGTTAATTTCGAAAAATTTCGGATGCACTGCTCAGTCTTTAAAGCAGACTATAGATGTAAATTAACAAATCGATCGAGTTTAAAAAAAACGATTATACTAGGGTTAACTACACCTCAGTGGCTAGTGCGTTGGGCCGGTGTTGGTTAAGCAACATTTGCAATGGTCATGAGATAGATGGGTCACCAAAAGTATGGTACTGTTACAGGGGCGTGCTCATTTATATGATTAAAACAAGGTTTAACTCGATATGAGTTTTTCACAATATTTTCAGTATTTTAATTGATAAGGCGACCGTCCATATCTACGCACGACGGGCCTCACTTTTCTAATCAAAGAACATAAGCGAAGAACCTAGCTGGGTCTGTGTAGGACTAATTTTTTTATTCTCTGCATTTCACATCTCTATGCTATTACACATTATTACACACCCTACACACACCTAGGCCGAAACGCAATTATTTTAGTTTAATTGATAGTATAAATGCTGCTAGATGTTACTGCACTTAATGCAGTAACGGGCCCTTTTCTAGTGTTATCATAAACAAAAACAGCCAGCAACGGCGGTGTAGCGGCCTTCTTGTAGTGCGGAGACATATACGATCTCCACAGTACTAATGAAAATTATTAATAATTTATTTATCCTTATTACTAGTAGGTACTTGTGAATGGCATCAAAATAATTTACTGTTACTTTCCTAAAAAAAGAAGCGAAAATCCAGCCATTTATTTTCCAGTCTTACATAAGAACAGAGTTTGTAAACACTTCCATCCATTTTAAATAAGAAACATTCAAAGCAAATGATCTGAAATGAGTCTCTTTGTAAGAAATCCCTAGTTTTACGAGTCCGAAAACTTCAAACGTTATTTGTAAAGAAACTCGTTGCTTTTAAAAGTTTCTTTCTAATATAAGTACAGTAAATAACGGCGAGCAAAATTTACCTTTACGGAGAGCGTAGCAACATAAAACAGAAAATAGCGAATATTACTGGCATATTTGTATCGACAGTTGAAATAATAAATGTAATTATATATTAAAACAACGGGACTAAAACGCGACATTAAAATTTGTTATGTAGTACAACTATGTATTTACAGCTTGACGTTTCGGCTATGTTGCAATAGCCGTGGTCACAAGCAGTCTCTCTGCTTCTGCCGCTTCTTCTCAGTCTGCTTGTGACCACGGCTATTGCAACATAGCCGAAACGACAAGCTGTAAGTACATGGTTGTACTACATAACAAATGTCGCGTTTTAGTCCCATTGTTTTAATATATAATTATATTAAAAACGCGAAAGTTTAAAATATTATAATAAACTAGAGGCCGGTCGCGGTTCCTGTTCCCGTGGGAATTTTGGGATCAAAGCTATCCTATCTCTTAAGTTGGACCAGACTGCTCACGGTGTGCCAATTTAATTTAAAATCGGTTAAGTAGTTTAGGAGTCCATCGCGGACAAACATCGTGACAGGAGATTTATATATATTAAGATGTAGTAGGTATACGTACTTACTTACCTACCTAGATACAATAAAACAGTATTGTATTTAGAGTTTTCAAGGACCTTAAGAGAGGGTTAAGTGATATCTGTTGTCTGTGAAACTAGCCCCAGTTGTGGCCACTAGACCGGTTGTAGCCACTTCGACTCGTAACGCTTTGTAAATAAAGTCGCCAAAATCCGGGATGTCTTCTTCTCGATATCACCAAAGTATTATTTATCTATCTTATAATTTATTTTTTTAAGTTTTTTTTGTGTCGGGGAGTTTTTAAAATGTTAAAATTTTATTTTTATTTCATCCTTTTTAAATTACACACAAAATTAAAAAAAAAACCGCATTGCAATCGCTTAATTCGTTTGGGCACTACGAATATTTATGTACAGAAAGACAAACATTTTTTGCCGTCATTTTGTTTTTTTTTTCTGTACCTAAATTTGCCCAGGGTGTACATTATTTTAGTCGAAGCACCACCTTTGTATCTTTTACCGTTTCGGCAGGCAGTTGACCATCTCCATAAATGACTGGATGGATTTTCATCAAACGTGGCTAAGAACCATCTCGATTAATTTAGCTTTCAATAAAAAAAAACCCCATTGAAATCGCTTGATTCGTTTAGGCTCTACGAATATACGTACAGACAGACAGACAGACATAGGCTTCAAACTTATAACACCCCTCTTTGCGCTGCATCGGGGGTTAAAAACAATACTGTGGCTGACTGACAGAAAACGTACAGCCCAAACGGCTGAAGCGATTAAGCTAAAATTTTGCATACAAGATCCTTTGACGATGTAGGCAAGCACTAGGAATTTTTGATATTCCTACGGGAACGGAAACCGCGGGCGGCCGCTAGTACGCTATAAAAGAATCTCTCAATCATGGCGGCATAGTTATACAATAGGTAGTCGTCGTCGTCGTCTCAGCCACATGACACCCACTGCTGGGTATAGGCCTCCCTCAAGGATCTCCACAACGATCGGTCCTGCGCAGTCCGCATCCAGCGGCTTCCCGCGACCTTCACCAGATCGTCGGTCCACCTTGTCGGGTGCCTACCCACGGAGCGTCGTCCTGTGCGCGGTCGCCATTCCAGAACCTTTCCGCCCCAACGGCCATCGGTTCTTCTCGCTCTGTGTCCCGCCCACTGCCACTTCAGCTGAGCAATCCTTCGAGCGATGTCAGTTACTTTAGTTCTCCTACGGATCTTCTCATTTCTGATTCGATCACGTAGGAAAACGCCGAGCATAGCCCTCTCCATTGCACGCTGGGTGACCTTGACCTATATACAATAGGTAGTACAATCATATAAATATACAAAAGGTAATTCAATTTTGTACAGAGAATGGTGTGCAGTGCCATAATAACTACCTCCTATATTTCTACTTAAAATAAATACTTACCATAATTTTTAGCACAGAACACATTAGTTTTTAGTGATGAGTGTGAAAAACAAATTCAGTCCTTTGATTGTCGCATTTTCTTTTCTCAAGAACATTCTTTCGTACATCTTATGTTTTGGCGCGCACTGTTCATTGAAATAAAACAACTTTTACGGATATCAAACGCGCTATATTTCCACGAACTAAGTTGTAATTGTCCGTATTTTTAGGTTTTTTAGGGGTTTTTTGATTTTCCCGACGTTTCGGCACCTTTACAGCTGCCGTGGTCACGGGATGACATCGGGTCATTCACGGACAATTACAACTTAGTTCGTGGAAATATAGCGCGTTTGATATCAGTAAAAGTTGTTTTATTTCAACATTCTTTCGATTAATAAAATTCAATAGTGTGCTAATTATACTGCCAAATAACAAAATAACTTTTTTACATTACGTTTAGCGATGAGATTAAAAGCAACGACAAAGCCTTTGTTACTACCTACTTATTTTTGAAATCTTATGTTTGATCCATTATTCATTTATTTCCATATCTAGGAAAGTAAGTACACTTTTTTCAAAAAGCTCTAAGTATGATCCACTGAACTCCGTCAATTAACATAATTCTCTTTAAACTCAATAAGAAGAAAAGTCAATATATAAAAAACGCCTGCTGTAACGTTAATTCAAATATTTTAAGATTGCTATTTTAATTTAGGCTTTGGTGAAAAATGGCTTGTTTCGACAGCTGAAATTTATTACTCTCCGATTAAAAACGATTTATAAACCCATCCCAAACGAATGCTTCAATGAAATTTCCTTTTTTTGTAATTTCTTAGGAACTTATTTTCTTTTTATTACACTTAGTGCTCGTTCACACGACGACGATGCGTGTTTTTTGCTTATTTTTGACGATTCGTTATTATTTACGGAGGTAACGCTTCTTTAAATGCTTGTGTACACACGCATCGCGAATCGTGAAAATGAGGGAAAGAGCTCAAATCACGGATCGTCTTTTAAAAATCTCGAAAGTAAAAAAATACAAATCCTAAAGCCTCTTGTACACACACAAATCTACAAGAAATCTACAGTCATCCGTATCCATCAATGTTGTATGGCTCACGAGGAAGAACCGTAGATTTTCTTTTGGTCGTTTGGCCACGTCTTTCTCTCGGTGCAGGCGCAACCAGACTGAATAGTGGTAAGAAACGAAGAGGGGGGACTGTTAACTCCAGCTACTGAGAAGTACGGCAACATCGCACTATAATTCTGCAAAATACACGCGATTTAAAATGGCGCGAGTCAAATTGACCCAACTGTGCGCTCCCCGGGTTAATAAAGCTCCCTATAAAAACTCTTCTGGTCAACTGGGAAGTTCCCCGATTGTAAAAATACACTGTCTTCAGAGCTCAAAAGAAATGTGTTCGAGCTATTTATAAATTAAGATTTAGAGATAGTTGTCAACCGCACTTTATAAACCTGAATATTATGACCTTACCTTGTTTATACATATATGAAGTAGCTGTTTTTGTGAAAACCAACATAAACATGTTTCCAAATTTTTATTTATTATTATTGAAATCAACATGACATATTTTATTTTATTTTTTATTTTATGATTTTTCTGTATTGTATTTTGGCATTAGTTTGGAAAAATCAAGTGTGAATTTTAGGTTTAAGACATTATTTATCTAACAATTTAAATTTAATAAGTATTATTAGTTTATTGTTATTAAGATTTTCATTTACCTAATGTTGCATGTCAAAAAGGCAGAATACGGCTGGCCAATTTTTTTGAGATGTATGAACTTATGTAAACCTGTATTCGCAATAAAGAACATTTGATTTGATTTGTACAAGGGCCCTAAATGCTTTAATTTTCTAATTTTTTGACGAATCGTGTACACAGAATACACCGTCCGTGTGCAATGTGAATCTGTCATCACGTATAGTGTTTTTTGACGGATAGTCAACCCTCATTGATTGGTAAAAAAAAAACACGATCCCGTGTGAATGGGCACTTACAGCTTTCGATTTTGGCGTTTTTGCCTCTTTCAGTGATCCGAAGGGATTAAAGGGGAAAATAAATATTGACTCGCCTCTTCAGCTTTCCGATCTAGTTACTGTAAGGAGGTTAAATTAAATGCCGACATACACTGAGAAGAGTTGTATAAAGAGAGATAAAATTTTCGTGAAATAAAATTAGCCCGGTAAATATTTCTAGCTAGGATTTATGATAGCTTTAATTTCTCTCTTGCGAAATAAAATGTTAGGTATTTTTTCGGTTATAGATTTTAAGTAGGTATGTATTTTTATTCATGAAATAGTGAACATGACGTGACCTCCCACTGGAAAAAACATTTTAAAGATACATGAAAAGAAAAAAATGGTCACTAATTTGTGACCCATGATGAATTTAAAATAGAAAAATGTTGGAAAAAAACAACTGCGCCACAAGTGAATTCTCAGACGGGACTCGAACCCGCGACCTTTGGGAATCCGGCCCACTGCTCTAACCACTTAAGTCTCGGTAGCCGAGTCCCGTCTGAGAAGTCATTTGTTCCCGAGTTGATTTTTGCCAATATTTTTCTTTTTAAAATTCTTCATAAGTATAAAAATAACATTGTAAATTGCAAAAATTAAAAAGTCATAATTTATGACTATTCAAATGTTATTTTTAACGCAGTATTTTGCTTAAATTTTACTATTAGAATCGATAGTTTCCTAGCTTATATTATACCATTTTCAAATATAGCTTTGTTCTATTAATAATTCCATTTTCTATGTTTAATTCAAGAGTTAAACGAACTAACTCCTCAATCTCAATATTGCGACGCGATTTCCAATCCAATGGATATTATTAATCAATCATAATTACATTTAGATTTGGCACGACAGATCTCCTTTCCTGGTATCTGCCCGTTTATCCGATAAAACAATATTGTAGGTCCCTGGAAATCAAATATTTCGATATTTTGATTACGGACTGAGTGCCTCGCTATTTGACTTTGATTGCGACATCACTTTGTGTAAACAATTAAAAGGTCGCAAATTAAATTGCATTTTTCCACTGTCAAGTTAAAACTTAAAGACTTGTGATTATTCCTTAAGGATGTATATCTCCCAGTATGAACGAATACCCAGGATACGATCGAACCGAATTGATATATATTTTTTTGTATTGTTCTGAATGGGTTTGCCTTGAACCTAGTTTAACCTGGAGACTAAGACAGGAGTGGAGCAAGGTGGAGCACGCTAACCCAGAAGATGCCTATTCACCCTTGTTGTGAAAACGGACGGGTTGTAGTAAATACAGACGCAGGGAAGGAGTTCCACTCCTTTGCTGTGCGCAATATAAAAGTTGTTGACTAGCGCTTGGTGGTGGTAGGGAAGCCCGCAGTGCGTCTGGATGTCCGATGGAAGGGGGATGGCGGTATAAGCTCATGCAGCTCCGGAGCCCACTCTCCAGAATATAGTCTGCTGCTTTAAGCTTAATTAAGTTATAGATTTTCAATTCGTCGTCTCAGCCACATGACACCAACTGCTTGGTATAGGCCTCTCCCAAGGATCTCCACGACGATCGGTCCCGCGCTACCCGCATCCAGCGGCTTCCCATGACTGCGCACCAGATCGTCGGTCAACCTTGTGGGGGGCCTACCTACGGAGCGTCGTTCGGTAAGCGGTCGCAATTCCAGAAGCTTTCCGCCCAACGGCCATAGATTCTTCTCGCTATGTGTCCTGCCACTTCAGCTGAGCAATCCTTCGAGCGATGTCAGTAACTTTAGTTCTCCTACGTCGTCGTCGTCGTGGTCGTCGTCTCAGTCACATAACACCCACAGCTGGGTATAGGCCTCCCCCAAAGGTAGGATTTGCCATCATCGCCACGCTTGGCAGGCGGGTTGGCGATCGCAGTGTGGCCAAGTTTGTAGGAGACGCTGCTGCCCGTCTCCTGAAGGCTGAGTCCCTTAGTCGCCTTTTACGACACCCACGGGATGAGAGGGGGTAGTGCTATTCTAAGCTGACACTTCGCAGCTATGGCTCTCGTCATTTCTGATTCGATCACGCAGGGAAACGCCGAGCATAGCTCTCTCCATTGCTCGCTGAGCCTCCTTATCAGACCCATAGTTAGCGACCACGTTTCACTGCCGTAAGTCATCACTGGCAACACTTCAATTATCAATCATAACGTTCCAAAAAACGTTTTATAGATTAAATTATAGTGCATAGAGGCTTTGCCTTTTTTAGTTATTTCCAATCTATAATACTTATAAAACGTCTTCACCTTGGTTACACACAGCGGATTTATTATACCTACGACTTTTACCAATCTCCTATCTGTAATCCTTTCTTTGCGACTGATTGTTATACAAGGTAAATCAACATAACAACAAATAACAAACAATGTGTCTTTACGCTCAATTATTTTTCCAAGTGTTTTCCTATCTCTTTAACGTTCTTTTCTCGAAGGAAATAGGAAAATAAAAAACTTCTCATGAATGGATAACAGATCTTCCTTTTGTTTTGGACAACACAAAGGAAACGTGCACCAAAGGAGCCATATAACTGTCACAGGGTTTTATTCTAGGTCCTTTATAAAGCCTGAATTTTATTAAAGAAAAGTATGCGATGATGTTTTAGTGATACATAATGGTTGAACTAAGTTCGAAACAAATTCCGCCTTTTGTGCTCTGTATTTGTAAGAAAGATTAAGTTTATGTAACTAACTTTTCGCCCGCGACTTCGTTCGCGTGGAAATTGGATCCATCATCAGCCTGAGGACGTCCACTGCTGGACATAGGCCTCTCCTAGCTCACGGCTTTTGTGGCGTTCTTATGAGGTTATTAGCCTACTGCTACCACGCTGGCCAGACGGGTTGGTAGAGGGTTTGATTCAAGTTTTCCTTCTCTCGCACAGTTGATCAATGAGTCGAGCCTCTTAGTCGACTCTTACAACATCCCAGGCATGTAAGGGAGTGGTGACACGTGTATTCTTAGGCCGTCACCACACGGCACAAAATTGGATATTGTCATGTATTGCTTAATTGAATAAATAAAAATGAATAAAGACTATTTTGATTGATTGATTATTCGAATACCAAGCTCTTTAGGGCAATTTCTTCGCCCAACTTCACCATCTAAAGCAGCAGGAAACGGCTAACAGAGAGTCACTATCGGAACTGAAAGTTACTCTGTCTTTCACCTTATAGTACGTAGACAACTGAATATAAATAAATAATTGCATACAAACACATCATTTATCAAACCCACGACGTTAACTTTCATGAAAAACTTGTGTTATGGATACTAAATAACGCATAAATATACTTATATTATTTTTATGTATATATATATATATATTGTAAATACATACCATAATATTCACATTAAACACCCAGACTAAGACGAATAGACATATTCATGCATACAAATAGTTGTCTTGTCCGGGGATCGAACCCGGGACTGTATAGTGTCAGGAATATCTTAGATTAATTTTGGTAAACTGGTAGATTGAGCAACGTGCAAAAGAGACCCCGTTCCTACTACACCTTCCGTCAACTGTTTAAGGCGATACTCGAAAAAAATATGCTGAAGCGAGATAACAATGAGAAAACGACGCGCACGGGAGTGAGACCGATTTTGCAGATTGGGCAAAAAAAACACAAAATCACTTCGTATTAAAAAACTACAGCGATTTAAAAAAAATGCTTCTATACGATCCTAAATATTATTGGTGTCCACTTATTAAACTAATTTCCAATAATGTAAGTAACCCCATTTAAGAATAATCTTGAATTTTCGTATTTTGTAGAGGTATTTTCGAAAAGAAAATGTGTCGAGGCAAAATCATAAAATCGTGTTTTTAAAACTATACGAATCTAGATAAAGGTATGAAGAAATATATATATATTATTACCAGATTTGTAACAACTGTAACCATGCTATAGTTTTATATCAAAAAGTCCATACTTTTTCCGAGTAGCGCCTTAATCTATTTCTCAGGGTTTTCACTGATAACACCAGTCAAAAGTGACCGACGACCTGTTTGGCGCAGGGGTACTAAGCCCGTCTTCTGCGTTAGAGG
The DNA here is from genome assembly GCA_910589605.1 of Chrysoteuchia culmella. Taxonomy (NCBI): domain Eukaryota; kingdom Metazoa; phylum Arthropoda; class Insecta; order Lepidoptera; family Crambidae; genus Chrysoteuchia; species Chrysoteuchia culmella. Next base: position 21,154,176 of record OU342653.1, read on the forward strand.
TCCCGGGTTCGATCCCCGGACAAGACAAATATTTGTGTGCATGGACATGTCTACTTGTGTTGGTCTGGGTGTTTAATATGTATATTACGTAGGTGTTTAATAAAAACAAAAGTATGTTTATCTGTTATCTAGTATTCTTAACACAAATTCTTCGAGCGAAGCGAGGGAATTATGGTAAGAATCCTGAAAGAAGCGATGGATTCAAGTCTGCCCAAGACTAACCCCCATATTCTAAGTCGTCCCTCCAACACTTTTTACACTCCACTCAACGTCGTCGTGAGTAAAAATGGTAGTGTGCGCTTGGCCTAACCGGAGTGGCTACGTACTCTTTGGCTCCTCCAGGTCCTTACGGAGTTATGACTTAGACTACCGATTTCGAGGAGTATTTCGAAGAGGTTTTCAATGAGGTTTCGGTCGAGGACGAGTAAGTTTTGGAGGAACGACTTAGAATATGGGTGTAAGATACTTTTATCCCCGAAGAGCATACTCTACTTTATACATCTACTGTAACGTTAAATTAAATAAAGACAACAATTTAACAATTCGCGGAAAAAAATAACGAAACGATCGCAAATAAGACACGAAAAAGCACGGAAATGTAAGAGATAGCTATTACATTATATTTGAATGACTGCACAATATTACATAATTCCAATTTCAAATGTTTTCTTGGTGCTAGGGACCCCGAATACATACAGCCAAGTTTATATTCTTCCTAAGAGTAAAGTCTCTTTGAAGTGTCAATTTTATAGTTAAAAACTCCCTGGACGGAAGTTATGCCTTGAACAGCCTTGTTTAAGGCGGTACCCTGACCGAAAGTGGCGCCGCGTTGAATTTTATTTAATATCGTAATTCTAATTCACAATTTTAATAAAACTTTACGTGGAATTTTTAGAGCCCATTGTCTTGTATTTTTAGGAGGTATCGCTACATCTCGTCGTAGTCATTCGTAGAAGTAGATAGCAAATGTGTCAAAAACGGCCACTTTTAGCAGTTTTGCTATCTCCTTCTAGCAGTGACTACGAGGGAATGTAATGATACCGTCTAAAAATACTAGACTATGGGCTCTAAAAATTCCACGTTTAGTTTTATTAAAATTGTGAATTAGAATTACGATATTAAATAAAATTCAACGCGGCGCCACTTTCGGTCAGGGTACCGCCTTAACTTCGAAAATAGTTTTGATAGAAGTTTTTATTGACATTTTGATAATTCCAAAACCCAAGGGCAAGTTTCATACAATATTAGCTCCCGCAAGCATTAATAGCTTACTATCAAATTGAGAATACTTGATATTTAATACGTGCTACAGATACAGGTGGTTGTATAAAAATACTTTTGACCGAAAGTTAGTTACAACTGTAACAAACACAGAAGGTAGGTGTGACCCTTGCGCGTGTTCTTTCGAAACATTAGACAAACATCGAAACATTGTGGCGTCGCCTTTACACATGTTTTTGTTTTGTGATATTTTTGTAATGTTTCGAAATAATATTAGTAAGAAACCTGCCGTTATCCTACTTATCCTACTAATATTATAAATGCAGAAGTATACCAGTTTGTTTATTTGTTTGTTACTTTTTCACACTGAACGGATTTGAATAAAATTTGGCACAGAGTTAGTAGATAGCCTGGATTAAAACGCGGGTGGAACCGCTAGTTATTTTAAAACAGAGAAGTAAATAAACAGTTATTTCTGCGCTATACCTACGGAAGCGGTAACAGATGCCACGATTCGTCTCGCTCTGAAACTATCCGTTAATTTAACACGGAAACGCTTTTCTCGACAGAACGTTTAAGTATCTCGTTGGGTGCAATTTTGTTTTATTCATTTGTTTTTATGGTTCCGTAACCTAATGGCAAAAAACGGAATCCTTATAGATCCGTCATGTCTGATGTATGTCACAGCCACTTTTTTCTGTTTGATTGTACTTACTGAATTCAAAACAAATTGTATTTAAGTACATTTTGAAATTTTGAATTAACGCGTCTTCGCTAATATAAATTAACTTTTACGGATGGAAGAAACTTTTTTATGAACACTAGATAGCCGTTGACAATGACTTCGGAAAAGGTGTGGAAATTTCGGAAAATAAATAAAAACACATACAATAACACAGTATAATCCAAATGTGTTTTTGTTTCGTCCGACGTTCTTAATCCCAAAATAAGCTCGGGGTCAAGACAGAATTCACGATAAAGCGAGCTAACCCAGAGGGTGCCTATTCACCCTAGCTTTGAAGACGGACGGACAGACGCAGGGAGGCAGTATTTCGCATTTCATTCAAATAGCACATAGGGATTATCTTACACCTAGTATGGCAAACCATTTTGTTTATTACTTGGTCTCCGCTATCCAATATCCATAACATAACGTAGCGAAGACGCGTTAATTCAAAATAAATTGCTAAATATGTTAAGACTAGCACTAGTTAATCTTAATACCTACCTAGCTGTAGTCATAATATGTAAGATTTGCTCCACCTTAATGTTAGCTAATTATGTAAAATGTGACCAGCACTGTTGGATTCAAAATTATTGTATCTGAATACTACTTAGTTTTATAATTGAAATATTATGAATCTGTTTGTGGTCCTTTAAATAAATAAATAAAAAAAAAACATAAGTTCTTTATGAAACTTAGCGTCGTTTCGTTTTGTCATCAGCCATTTTTGATGTCCCCACTGCTGGGACACTGGCCTTCTAACTTCTGTAACCATGTCATAGGTCTGGTTCATGATTACGCTTCCCAGCAAGAAAAGTGTCACAATTGGGTACAAAATGACATAATTACATCATTAAGTAGCGCGCATTTCATTTGTTTAGCTGCAAAAACGTCGTTATTATGTTGCGCATGGTTAGCGCTAGATGGCACTAAGTTCTCTTTTTCACGGAGCTGTACCGCTCACATGCTCACAAGTCACATTTTGTGTTAATACAGAGTAGACGTGTACTGTGTCGCCAGAAAAGCGATTTAACGTGTGATGTGACTTTTTTGAAAATAATTTCATGTTAGATCTAAAATTATTTTTTTATATTGTTTTCGGCTAAAGATTGATTGTTAATTAGGCCAAAACTTAAAAAAAAGTTCGTTTTTCGTGTTTTTACTTTATATTAATGAAAAGTTTATAATTTGGTTACTTTTTCGTTATTTTAATTAATATGAAGCCTTTTAATAAAAGTAATGGTGATTAGATATATTAAAATGTGTATAATTTTTGAAACCACAAAAAAATTTATCGATGAAAGAGTCATAATATACATCAAAATAATAGTTTCCTAAAAGTTACTTAAAAAGAATTTCAGTAATCTATTAATTTTTTTAAATTATTGACGTTTAGGTGAACAAAAATCTATTAAGGTTACATTTTCTCGAAATAGCTATTTTTGTATTGTGACATTTTTTTTGCCAGGAAGCGATTAGAAGTAAAAGAGGAGAAGTTGCCATGACATGACGCTTCACGCGTGCCCAATGCGGATTGGTGTGTTTTAACGACTGCAAATGCAGCCGGGACCAACGGTTTAACATGCCTTCCGAAGCATGGAAGAGCTCAAGATAGTAAACTTTTGGTCACCCATCCCGTGACCAACCATTGCCAAAATGCTTAACCTCAACAATCGCAGGCAATATAATTTTAGGCTAATTATAGACCGTAAAATGTTCAGATTATCGTATCCAATACTACCTAATTGCAACGCAGGAATTCAAAGCTACATCTTACAAAGGAATCCGTTTGTAAGTGAAAATATTTTCTATTTCCTACCTGCGAATTTTGAAACGGAAAATAAAAATATCTGCCAATCTGAATACGAGCTCGTTCAAACGATTTCTCCAGACTGCTTATTGCTTGTATAAAATATATTTGTTGATATAAGTTTACAAATGAGTTTGAAAATGTTCCCAAGGTACTGAAACTTGGTTGGTAACATAAAATATTCCTAATTGTAAAGAAAATTGTAAAATAGTTAAGTAATGTAAGAAATCTGTTGACTGTACAACTCTATGTTTTGTGTAATAAATTTCTTAATTCAATTGGATTTTTAACCGCCTCTGTGGTCTAGTGGTACAACCACCGGTATCAGACCCAGGGGTCCCGGGTTCGATTCCCAGCGGGGGTACATATGTATTCGGTTTGGTTGGTGGTAGGACTTGTTGTTAGTCCGCCTGGCTAGCTACCAAAATCATATCTAAGCCTGACGCCATAACAACAATGTTGTGTTCCGGCAGTTCGAATAAGATAGCCAGTTCCTCAGTGGCTGAGGATTCCGGGAGAGACTCGCTTCCATCTTTCAGCCTTATCAATACTTAACATCAGGTATGATGAAGGCTAAGAGTCTCCCCGTCATTCATTAAAAAAAATCCTGACGAGAAATCATAATTCACTCCGTGTTTCGGGAAAATCATTTGTCAAATCGTACTTATCGTAATAGTAGTTCCCGTTCCCGTGGGATTATCGGGATAAAAAGTAGCCTACGTGTTAGTCCACTTCTTGAAGTTCCTACATCTAAAATTATATCCAAATCCGTTCAATAGTTTTTGCGTAAAAGAGGAACAAGCAAACTGACAAACTTTTGCATTATAATGTTAGTAGGACGCATGTGCAATGCATCGTGCTTTGCTCATGCGTCCTACTAACATTATAAATGAAAAGGTTGATAAGGTAATCGATATGATTTTGTATTGTTCTGTTCGGTTAAAAAGCATAATAGATATAATGTTCACAAAGTAAGTTAGTTAATTAGTTTTTGCAATTACCTACTGCGTACCTAATTACTATTAGGACATGAAAATTTATGTTTTAGTGTTTTTCTGTTTTTAACCGACTTCAAAAAAGGAGGAGGTTCTCAATTCGACTGTATTTTTTTTTTTATGTATGTTCTACCATAACTTCGCCAGTTGTTAACAGATTTTTATAATTCTTTTTTTATCTGAAAGAAAATGGTTTATGTGTGGTCCCATATAATTTTTACGTAGATCTGGCTAGTAGTTTTATCATAATCTTGAAAAATATCAATCACCTTTTGGCAAGTTGTCGTTTACCTAGATGACAATGTTGTGTATGGGCTGATTTTTATTGTAAGTAACGGCACATGATGTAACTAAAAAATCTGAAATAAAAACATTTTATAAAAAAAATTCAAACCGACTTCAAAAAGTAAAAAATAAAACTTTTGGAGTCGGTGCTAGCTAGCTAAGGCCAAAAAAATATATAGTTAATAGAAGTGCAATGTAGAATGCCCTGGCTGGCACCGACTCCAAAAGATTTTTTTTTTACTCTTTGAAGTCGGTTTGAATTTTTTTTATCAAATGTTTTTATTAATTTAAAAAGTGTTCCTACCATCGTATTGGAAGTCTTATTAATTACTTACTTATATTTAAGATTGTTTTGTCAATGATTATATATTTACTCTTGTTTAGTTTCTTTACAAGAACTATTAATCAGTAAGAATAAAACTGTGGTATCAACCACATGTGGAATGATTCTTAGTTACAAACTTTTTATACCAATTGTATGGAATTATATTAATTACTCAAAACAAGTACTAGTGAAGTATAAAATTACCCGTATTATTAAAGTTCCTACTGCTGAGCATTTTAACGACGGAAGTCCCGACGGTGTTGTAGTTCTGATCATACTTCTAAAACAGGTTCGATTTCCATCCGGGACGAACATTCACGTCATGATTATTTGTGTTTGGTCCGTGAATAGGTATTATTATTTACATAAGTATTATGTATTTATTACCTTTTCACCTCCACAGATTGTGAACGTATTATAGACGTCAGAACAATAAAAAATCTACTGTATCTCGTTCACTGCCTTTGCCAGAGAAAGTGTTAATTGATTCTGGGTATCTGTCAAACAGATTTTAAGACTGTGGAATCAGGCAATTTATGTAATGTTATTTAATATTTATTTATTTATAAAAAGGCTAGGCCGTAATCCACTTTAGACTTACAATACTTTGGACAAAGAGTGAACCACATGTCTCCACTAGTATATCGTATTTCAGATATAACCCGTGAATTGTCCTCGGTTCCAGGGGGTCAATTCTGCTAAATTTTTGTCATAATCGTCTTTCAGTGGTGTTTCAATAGTAGTGTTTATTTACACTATTGTAACAAGAACTGTGAAAAACAGCACTACCATTGAAACGCCACTGGAATACGATTGTGATTAAGCATTAGCAGAATTGGGCCACAGGTTAACAACGCAGTGCAAACGTTGCCGACAGCATAATTATAAGCGCAGAGATTCCCAGCATTCCACTCAGATGCTTCGAGTAGCATCGCAATGGTGGCGTGTTGACAACAACTCATCGCTCATGACCGTGCTTGACAGACTGGTCGTATTCAATCACGTTCGTTAAGCAAAGTTCGGCCCGGTCAGGTGTCGGATGGGTGACCGTAAAGTGGCATTATAACTGAGCTCTTTCGTGCTACGGAAGGCACGTTAAACCGTCGGTCCCGTCTGTTGTCATTTGATTACAGTCGTTAAGCCAAGTCAGAGGCCTTATAGGCGGCTTGATAAACTCTGACACCAGAGGTGGCCACTAATCCTCACTCGATAAGAAGAAGAACTACACGTGTTTTGTCATATAGTATCGATGTCGAGTAAATAAGACGACTCAAGGCCAATCTCGTTATTTTTGAATGATAGGCGTTTTCCTGTAGTGGGTACATTAATATAAAACAAAAAAGAGCTGGTTTTTTTGCGATTTCGTTATTGAATCCATAGTTAAAGTTATTCGTTTTGATGGAGACCATTTACCCCCAAACATTTTTCTGCTGGGTTATTTAAGAATTTCGGTATGAAGGTCTAACGCAGTCGAAATGTGAGCCACATTTCTTAACAAGCATGGAATTTAACCAAGTCGATAATACAGAGTAAACGTTGCCAGCAACATATTATAAGCGCACAGATTCCCAGCATTCCACTCGGATGCTTCGAGTGACATCGCAATGTGACGTGTTTACAAAGACGTGTTTTGTCTCAGATAATAAATAAATTTTAGCTATTTATCTACCATCGGACAGCTTTACTGCGAGAGTTGTAATCGCATATTTAGATTAAGATTGGCTTTGCGAGTCACATTCGGGCACACGAGAGACAACAATGAAGCCAGAGTGTCGCCGTCGTCGGATACGTCGAGGAGGACATCATCTAAAGAACTCAATATTTTTTTTTTACTTTGCATGCTGTTTGACCAGCGAAATATGTTAACCATAATATCTTTACAACATCCATGTAACCGTGTTTCTTGTAAAATTAAATTATCCTTAATCTTATTATCAGGTGATTCACGGTTTCGGGTTAATAAGAACGGAAGCCAATCTCGATAATTTTGAATGATAAGCGTTTTTCCGTTATTAGTAAAAAAAAAAAAACATAGACTTTGCTAATTCACTTTAATTTGTAATTGTAAGAATATCTTTATAACTTGATTTGCGTAGATGATCATTTTGAAAATTGCACCAAAGTAGAACCTTTGGTAGTTCGGTTTCAATTGCGACAGTATCTTTTGATCAGCCGCGCATAATGGAATGGAATTGAATATAAGTTTAACAATCTTTTCTCAAGAACAGTTTTTAAACAGAAGCTCACACAAAATCTATATATACACAAGTGTGTAAATAAACACACATAGAATATATATTTTTATTAATTCGATATTCCGTTTAGCAATTTTCCTATTCAGGAGACGTCAAAACATTGCCGTATTTTGAAAATACAAGCTTTCATGGTTTTGTTGTTTAAAATTACCACCAATAAAAAAAAACGTTTGTAAAACAGGGGGGCTAATTGTCTAATTTTAAAATATCGCAATCCCATCCAATTCGTCATTTGAAAGATATTTAATCTAATTGTCTAATTTTAAAATATCGCAATCACATTCAATTCGTCATTTGAAAGATATTTAATCTAATTGTCTAATTTTAAAATATCGCAATCCCATTCAATTCGTCATTTGAAAGATATTTAATCTAATTGTCTAATTTTAAAATATCGCAATCACATTCAATTCGTCATTTGAAAGATATTTAATCTAATTGTCTAATTTTAAAATATCGCAATCACATTCAATTCGTCATTTGAAAGATATTTAATCTAATTGTCTAATTTTAAAATATCGCAATCCCATTCAATTCGTCATTTGAAAGATATTTAATCTAATTGTCTAATTTTAAAATATCGCAATCACATTCAATTCGTCATTTGAAAGATATTTAATCTAATTGTCTAATTTTAAAATATCGCAATCCCATTCAATTCGTCATTTGAAAGATATTTAATCTAATTGTCTAATTTTAAAATATCGCAATCCCATTCAATTCGTCATTTGAAAGATATTTAATCTAATTGTCTAATTTTAAAATATCGCAATCCCATTCAATTCGTCATTTGAAAGATATTTAATCTAATTGTCTAATTTTAAAATATCGCAATCCCATTCAATTCGTCATTTGAAAGATATTTAATCTAATTGTCTAACTTTAAAATATCGCAATCACATTCAATTCGTCATTTGAAAGATATTTAATCTAATTGTCTAACTTTAAAATATCGCAATCACATTCAATTCGTCATTTGAAAGATATTTAATCTAATTGTCTAATTTTAAAATATCGCAATCCCATTCAATTCGTCATTTGAAAGATATTTAATCTAATTGTCTAACTTTAAAATATCGCAATCACATTCAATTCGTCATTTGAAAGATATTAAATCTAATTGTCTAATTTTAAAATATCGCAATCCCATTCAATTCGTCATTTGAAAGATATTTAATCTAATTGTCTAACTTTAAAATATCGCAATCACATTCAATTCGTCATTTGAAAGATATTTAATCTAATTGTCTAACTTTAAAATATCGCAATCACATTCAATTTGTCATTTGAAAGATATTTAATCTAATTGTCTAATTTAAAATATCGTAATCCCATTCAATTCGTCATTTGAAAGATATTTAATCTAATTGTCTAATTTTAAAATATCGCAATCACATTCAATTTGTCATTTGAAAGATATTTAATCTAATTGTCTAATTTAAAATATCGCAATCCCATATAATTCGTCATTTGAAAGATATTTAATCTAATTGTCTAATTTTAAAATATCGCAATCCCATTCAATTCGTCATTTGAAAGATATTTAATCTAATTGTCTAATTTTAAAATATCGCAATCCCGTTCAATTCGTCATTTGAAAGATATTTAATCTAATTGTCTAATTTTAAAATATCGCAATCCCATTCAATTCGTCATTTGAAAGATATTTAATCTAATTGTCTAACTTTAAAATATCGCAATCACATTCAATTCGTCATTTGAAAGATATTTAATCTAATTGTCTAATTTTGAAATATCGCAATCCCATTCAATTCGTCATTTGAAAGATATTTAATCTAATTGTCTAACTTTAAAATATCGCAATCACATTCAATTCGTCATTTGAAAGATATTTAATCTAATTGTCTAATTTTAAAATATCGCAATCCCATTCAATTCGTCATTTGAAAGATATTTAATCTAATTGTCTAACTTTAAAATATCGCAATCACATTCAATTCTTCATTTGAAAGATATTTAATCTAATTGTCTAACTTTAAAATATCGCAATCACATTCAATTCGTCATTTGAAAGATATTTAATCTAATTGTCTAATTTTAAAATATCGCAATCCCATTCAATTCGTCATTTGAAAGATATTTAATCTAATTGTCTAATTTTAAAATATCGCAATCACATTCAATTTGTCATTTGAAAGATATTTAATCTAATTGTCTAATTTAAAATATCGCAATCCCATATAATTCGTCATTTGAAAGATATTTAATCTAATTGTCTAATTTTAAAATATCGCAATCACATTCAATTTGTCATTTGAAAGATATTTAATCTAATTGTCTAATTTAAAATATCGCAATCCCATATAATTCGTCATTTGAAAGATATTTAATCTAATTGTCTAATTTAAAATATCGCAATCCCATATAATTCGTCATTTGAAAGATATTTAATCTAATTGTCTAATTTTAAAATATCGCAATCCCATTCAATTCGTCATTTGAAAGACAATTAGCCCCCAAATTTAACAATGTAAATAACACAGAAATGGTAGCAAAATAACAGTGTAAAATAAAAATAATTTATTATTATTACCAGACCACCCTTTAAATATAACATATGATGCAAAATGATTCAACCAAAAAGAAATCAAATCTCTTGCCAACTACAAAAAAAAAATAAGCTCACCGAATCGATAGCCAATAGCAGACACGCATTTGTAATTCAAATACAGACCGGATTGGTGGAGAGTCAGTTAATTTACACGGCGAATTCATTTCAAGGGACAATTGAAAAACGAGAGACTCGCCGTGAATTCAATGGGCTTTTCCATTGATGTCCCCTGTCCTACCGTAAGCTCGGTATTAGTATAGAATAGAAAGGTACCAGAACGATCACTCTCGCAATGGACGAAAAAATTACCTCAACTCGACAGACCTCCAACTTAAGTGTCTCCTGTGTGTTGTCACTGATAACTTACGGCAGTGAAACGTGGTAGCTAACTATGGTTCTTATAAGAAGGCTCAAGGTCACCCATCGTGCAATGGAAATAGCTATGCTCGGCGTTTACCTGCGTGGTCGAAAAGTGGTAAGAAGTAAGCGAAGAAAGTAAGCGACATCGCTCGAAGGATTACTCAATAGAAGATCTGACGAGGGTCGCCGGAAGCCCCTAGATGCGGGAAACACTGGACTGATCGTCGTGGATATCCTTGAGGGAGTCCTATACCCAGCAGAAAGGGTCATGTGGCTGACAGGATGATAATAAAGATACTGGAAAAACTGGCTTGATAAGAGTTGCCACTGTTTGATTCTGTAAATTTAATTTGTGATTTTATTGAACTTAGTAAAAACTCTCTGCTAGTTGTATGAAACAAAATTTTCCTGTTTGACATGTATTGTCAACAATTAACGCTTCTTCTTCTTATCGAGTGAGGATTAGTGGCCACCTCTGGTGTCAGAGTTTATCAAGCCGCCTGTAAGGCCTCTGACTTGGCTTAAAATGACAACAGCCGGGACCGACGGCTTAACGTGCCCTCTAAAGCACGGAAGCGCTCAGTTATAATGCCACTTTACGTTCACCCATCCGACACCTGACCGGTCCGAACTTTGCTGAACAAACGTGATCGAATACGATGAGACTGTCAAGCGCGGCCATAAGCGCTTCAATTAACGCTTATTCATTTTAAAATGAATTAACGATTGCGACTGAACACTGCTTGAAGTGTCTGAAAATTCCTGTTAATATAGGAACGTCATAGTGCGTACAAGAAAATTGTTCTAAGTGTTCTCTCTGCCTGCCCAACGTCGCCTTACGTACTTTGTGGTATGTGCTTGTCGTGTTTTTGTTACTTGTACAATGTTTCGAAATTAAGGAATTTTTAATTAACTAACGGAAACCTGTGGCTTTGTCAGACTTTAATAAAATACCACTGAATAAAGATTGTGTTTAAATAATTTTCTTATGCCTAGATAAGCTTGAGAAATGGTGGTTATTTCTAGACGAACTCTGCTCAAGATTTACTGTCAGATTAAAATGTAGTTTATGTCCATTTCTACGATTTAGTTCTCCTCAATACTAATTCTTCAAAGGTTAGTTTTGCAAAACTAAAACGGAGACTAATAAAAGCTACTGAATTATTATTTAATTAACAACAATAATAACAATAACTTTATTTGCCATACGATACAGAGGTACTGTTACATATCAAAGGTAATTACAAAACATAAAATTCAAGTGGTTGGTGGTGGTATGTAATAGGTTATACTGTGACAACTACCCTCCGCGCTAGTTATAAAAACTGTATTGCAGCAGCTCAGTATCACCGCAGCCTATTGACCATTACAACTTGGCATATGCACAGTAGTACATAAGCACAGGTGACAGCTCAGAAATTTATGGTCGGTCATCGCATAGACCACAGAATATGCGAAATCAAATTAAACTAATAAAGTGTAAACAAACTTTCGTCAATCTAGTCACAGAGGTAACTTTGCTAATAATACATCACAAACAGACAGTTTAAATAACTGATCTGAAGTTGTTTTGAAAGGAAATTGCAGACTCGTCACTAGTTTGTGGACGAACATCTGTCTAAACCTGAACTGCAATTTTGCAAGTTAGTTCAAAGTTTTAAAGTAAGACAGAGCTCTTTGACCTACGACCTACTTATTGGTACAACCCAAATGTTAACATAATGAAGCTGAAGAGTTTGTTTTTAACACACGCTTATAAAACATGGAAGAGTAATAAGTACAAAAAATAAAGTAATACATTTTTTTACTGCAAATAATAGCACGTCACAGCCGCTATTGTTTTTTTTTATTCTGTATGAAATAAAACAGGGAGAAAAAAACAGCCCTTGACGAGTTTCTTGCCGGTTCTTCTCGTTACAAGGTCTCCCGCCGTAGGGTTTGTGAACCGATCGCGTAGCTTCTTTGACGTTCGTAAGTGCTTGTAACAGCTTAGACTGAATAAATTATATTGACTTTGACTGTGACTTTAACACTTTTCTAAGAACACTTTTGTACCCAATTGCCTAAGACTATTCTTATCTATCTAATGACTCTAATGACATTAATATTAAGAATATTAAGCAATTAAGCTATATTAAGCAAATGGGTGTTGAGCTTACAAGACAAATCGAACGATATATTAATTATCAAAATCCGTTCAGCCGTTTTAGAAATAAGAGGTAATAAAGAATATTACATAGATACATACATTCAAGATACGCGCGAAAAACATAACCTTTTCTTTGCAGTCGGGTAAAAAAAGATGTTGGGTAATACTAGGGCAACTTTTACCAATGGTTATTACCAAACTATGATTCTGTATAGAACATCGTTCTGTCACATAAAACTTCTAATACAATAATCACTGAAATATAACGATATTGTAATCACGTATAGCGAATCGTGATTTGAAATTCGCCCAAAGATTTAAATTCGAAATAGAATTATGTAACGCGCGGAAATATAAAAAGTTTACTTGTGATTGCACTAAGAACCTAAAGAAATTCTACCGCCTCTGTGGTCTAGTGGTACAACCACCGGTATCAGACCCAGGGGTCCCGGGTTCGATTCCCAGCGGTATTCGGTTTAGTTGGTGGAAGGACTCGTTTTAAGTCTGCTTGGCTAGCTACCATCATCTTATCTAAGTCTGACGCCGTAACAACAATGTTTTCAGCATTGTTGTGTTCCGGCATTTATAGATAAGATAGCCAGTTCCTCAGTGATTGAGGATTCCTGGAGATGCTCGCTTCCATCTTCAGCCTTCAGCCGTATGATGAAGACTAAGAGTCTCCCCGTCGTTTATAAAAAAAAGAACTTGGTTGAACTAAGGTCAAACTTAACATGCTTTTGCTGACGTCAAATATTAGTTATTATTGTCCCCGCACGTGAAACTTTCTACGGCTATCGCGTCATATGGAAGTACAAATAAATAGTAAATACATAATAGACACCTAATCTAATAAACAGTAATCTTAAGATACCACCTAACCTAATTAGTCCAAATTAAATTATTCCTTATTCGGTAGGTCAAACTCTAATTCCTACGGATGTTACCATTCACGGTAACAAAAGGGAATTCAATTTGCAACTTTCCGAACACACCGTTATTCAAAAGTTGTCTGGTTGGGTACAAGTTCAGGAATCGTTCGTTTTGGACCATTAGACGATCATTCATTTGCTCGCGGACCATTTGGGATGACTGAACTGGAAAAGTGTGAAACTAAAGTTTGCTTAAAGTTGGTAACAGAGGAGACACATGTCGTCGATGTATTTTTAGAAGTTATTAAACGAACAAAAATTACATGTGTCTCCATAACCTTATCATTTAACTTCAATCGGGGTGTTTCAACGACAATTATGGCAGTTTACGAAGTGTGAATATTATAAATAAATAGGTAGTTACGAATCACAATAAATAGTCTATTGTTTTCGACACCGGTGTCCTACAAGCTTGTCGATTAGTGGACTCGCCAAATAACCAGTTCCTCAGTGGTTGAGAATTCCGGAAGAGTCACGTTTCCATCTTCAGCCTTAGGTATGTATACTTAATATCAAGGGGCTAATTGTCTAATATTAAAATCTACCGCAATCCCGTTCAAGTCGTCATTTGAAAGATATTTACATACTTCAGGGTGTCACTATTTGACATTTGATAGGGATTGCGATCGGGACGCGTTTTGATAAGTATTGAATGAACGAAATTGAACTGTCTAAGCAAAGTGACACACGAGAATATCTTTCAAATGTATGCAGAAGTGTCAAATGAAGTGTCAGTTGAAGCATCATTCGTTGCAAAAGGGATTGCGACTATAAATTATACAATTCCATAAATCACTATCACAATCACAATACCTTTGAAAGGGATTGTGATAGATTTTGAAATTAGACAATTAGGGGACAGGTTTGATGAAAGCTAAGCAACTCCCCGATGTTTAAAAAAATCGCATATTTAATAAAATACCTATAGTCTTAACCGCCTCTTTAGAAGACGGAGATCTAGCATATAATGTTAGAAAAGTAAATAAATATTTTGTGCCCGACATAACGATAAAAATAGAATGAAAACAATATTTTTTTACATAAATACAATAAGTAACCCGTTCTGTATTATTTCACGCAATGTCCAGAAAATAAACAAACGTTAAAACCCAATGAATACATTCATATCGTTTTTTTAACCAAACAATACATTTTGGTACTGAAAATATCGTCCACGATTTCAATTGGAATAAATCTGGGAGGATTTTGAACCGCGCAATGTTATAATTTTTTCGTATTGTTTTCAGTTCTTTTTAAGCCATCAAGATTTTCATTTCAGATACTGCTGGATTCGAGTGAGCATAGTTAAATAATAATAAAGCCTTTGTATTACTTATTTATTTATACTTAGTATTCTTTATCGTTCTCGTTGCCTATCTCTTCGCTTTCTCATATACTCATACATCCACACACACACACACACACAAACGCACACACACAAATACACACACACACACACACACACACACACACCACTCATACACTCAAACGACACATGCGATCTCACTAACACATACACATGCTCACACTCATTCACAATGTCTTAGCTTTGGGTTATCTACATAAAATAGTAATTTTATATAATTTAGCCTACCTACTTTGTTTTTCAGCTAGTAACATATAAACACAATTATAACTTTTTAATTTGCATTTTACAATAGAAGTCATTAAATAAATTGAAAGAAAAAATTAAATTGATAATACTAAGTAAACATATAAACTTTACACTACCTTATACTAACTATAACAAGAAAACGCCGTCCAACTCGGAGCCGCGTGGCATAGTACCGAGAACACTGGCGTTGTTGCCCCGCTGAATACATAGACTCAACCGCTGAGCAAGATAGGCACCAGCTCTCGAGTCCCCTAAATTCTAAACTTAAGACTGTTGTGCTGTCATATTACACCCACTTATAATATTTATACGTCATTCTATTGTCTGTGGGTGGGCCTGGCGACTTGTAGCACGGGTTTCGATTTCTGAAACCTATTTCAGGCACCAGTCCCTCACAAATCGTAGAAACACTGTACCCTATAATATCAACTAGTCTTAAGTTCTATTATTTCTTTTTTTTGCTTATTTTATTTTAAAAAACGTACGTACAGTCTATTTATGGATGTCTTAAAACCAAAACAAATATGGCGGCCTAATCAACTATAGTGTTGGGCACAAAATGTTCAAATGAATTCAATTCGTTTTCTGTTCGATTTTTCGATTTTTAAGATCAGTTAATTAGTTTAACGCTTATTCATAGTTTTCTTTTTTTACTGACTGTTATTATCGTACACTGAATACTGGTAGGAAGACTAACTTTATATCACGACAGAGGGTGTAGGTGTATTTGGGGAGGTGTTTTTAACAGCTGTCAAAATCGATGAAATCTTTTAATGCGTCATTATAGCGATAAAACGATACCATCAAGGTATCGATCGATTACTCGACACCGTTTCGGTCATAAGATATATTATAAATACTTTGGTTCGAATGAAATGTGTCGAAGCAAAAATCGGAAGTAGGTACATGAGCGTTTCGCAAAATTAATATTTTTGAAATTATGTAGATGCTTAAAATTGAAACCTATAATCTAAATTATGTGTTTTTTGGGACTGAGAAAAAACTGAAAAAATCAAAAAATCATTTTTTTTCTTTATTGCTGTCAAAAAACTCCCTGTTAAAAAAAATTAAAATGTTAAAATAAACTTCTTTGGATGCATCAAATTTTGCAATTTTATTATTTTATAAAAAAATACGATACGATTTTCCAAGATCGAAATTTAAGGAGATCTATTCTGATCGTGGGTCCAAAATATACCAAAAGCAAAAAATCAGGCATCCCCACAGTCGACTACAGAGTACATTATTATCCCAGAGATTAGGTAGAAAGTGAGAAAGTGTAGAAAACGCCATCTACAAAAAGCTTTGCTTTTTCCTCCCTATTGAACCTGCGTACAGTACTGTTTCATGAGAATGAAATAATAAACAATTTGTGATTTTTACAGACTATGGGTATGGCTGCATAACGTTTCGCGATAGCAATACTTTCCCGAGAAATACTCATTGAATACTTTAACGATAATAATCGATTGAAAAATTGAATTACTTCAATTGGTTCTTTCTTATACCTCTTCACTAGTAAATCAATTGAGAACTCTCAAAATCGAAACACAAATTATGGTTATTTTGATTGTTTTGCAGTTTTCGACGGGAATTATGTGATATTTACTTTGGAAAAGGATGCAGTGCAATATGATTAATGAATTAATCACTTGTAGTGTGAATAAATTTGAGTGGTTTCTTTGGAAACTCAAGATATGTGTTCAAGGTCAGGTTTGTTTTGGTCTTAAGAGATCCTTAAATAAATAGACTTTAAAGATATTTTAATAAGGTTGAGGCACTACTTTTAAATTAGTAAAAATACAGAAATGTTAATTGTTTCTTTAGTTGATGAAAAGTATAATTAATTAATTTAATTGTCTAATCAAAATGAAATAGCATAGGTTTGTTAATTTTAACTTCTCAGGCCCCGGATTATGAGACACTTTTTTTTTTTAATAGGACAACCAACGAATCATAGACTGGATAACATAGTTAGGTTTTTAACATGCGAATTGAGACTTCAACTAAGTTATGTTCCACTTATAGGTCGCCACGACATGCATAATGGAATACTTCAAAAAAGTTAATTACTTAAAAAAAATACAACACTTTACGTTAAAAATATTACACTGAAATATTCAATTGTTCTCTGGACACCGACATCCGGTTCGGGATTGATGAATAATTATTAAGTTAAGTCATAATTAAAGATTCAAAATCCCACGCGTCTGTTCCCTTCCAACAGAATTGAAATTCCCCTCACATACTTCAGGAATCAAAAATTTAATGGCGAATTTATATTCAAACGCTTCTCTGGCTCCTGTAAGATCCCCCCTCCACCCGCCATTCTTCGCCTGAGATATGAATATTCCAAGCATGGGAGTTACACTCGGTGGAATGTGTATGATATTCCAAATATTTCAATGTTCGTGTACGGTATCGATATTTAATAATGTGTAGGTGTTAATATTCAGAGGTCTACAATAAATGCAAAGATATTTTTGTTTAAAAAGTGATGTGAATAGTAACTTTATTAAAATATGTACTTTTCAATCGTTAATTTCTTTTTCAACCCATCTATTCGAAAAGTGACAATTTGTTCCCCGATAAGTGGGAGCAAAGTAGCTCTTTCCTGTGCGGGCAGAAATGAGATTTTTTAATTCGGAAAATGAATCATTCATAGAAATCGGACGCAATTTGTATGAATTATTGGCTGTACGGGGCGCACGGGGAGGCCTACGTACACTAAAAAAACCGGCCAAGTGCGAGTCAGACTCGCGTACGAAGGGTTCCGTACCATTATCACGTTTGTTGTATGGGGGCCCTTTAAATATTTATTTTATTCTGTTTTTTAATATTTGTTGTTATAGCGGCAACAGAAATACATCATCTGTGAAAATTTCAACTGTCTAACTATGCCGTAGAACTATTTGTATGGTAGCTTACGTACTACATCCAGTTTACGTCAACCGATTTCTCACCGTCACTAATCTCTCCATCTCCGTAACTCTGTTTGTCAGTTGCCTATTACATATGAACCGCTGTAAGAGATTTGAAGAATTTTGACATAGAGATTGATTAGAATTTTCACGACAAAAAGTTGTATAACCAACTCCAGGGGGCCTACCGCCATCTCTTGGCGCAGTATTGTTTGAATCTTACCATGCTATTTCATACAACGAATCTTTAAGTAAGCTTGTTTTTTGACGCAAGTTTTGTGACGTCTTCGCTCAATATTTTTCTCTTCTTCTTTCTTAATTAATGGCGTGCTCGCGTTAAATGCGCGAATTTTCCCAATGTCAAGTAAATATATATTTAGATTTGTAGCAGATTGAATTGTTTAGTAGATAGTAGATTTAATAAAAAATGGAGCTTCACAACACGTTGCTACAACTAGATAAGTACCATAGTTATACATTTAGCTCTTGACCGTTCTACTCTACCACAAACGGCACAGTCTACTGTGACAAAACGGCATACGGCATCAACAATCATCCCTAGCAACCGAGTCAGTTGGTTGTTTGTATGAAGCGCGGTATCTAGTTGTAGCAACGCGAAGACCTATGATAAATCTATAATTTTTTAAGGGATCCAGTTGAAAATCAGCGTCAGCCTTATCGCTGACTCAATGCTGAACTGGACACCCATTTGGTACTGACGTGGGACACAAAATTTCTTGTATTTTTATATCTTTAAATGTTTCTTGTTCTTGTACCGCATGTCTTTGTTATACCTAGGAGTAAAATATAATGTTAATTTGTAAATGTCCTGTGTTTGGTACCAAATAAAAAAGTTTGTATTTGTATAAATTGTGCCAAGAAACTGTATTGAATTCTCACTCCAATATCCAATTTGGAGGAGCTCAAGCCCATTCCACTAACATTTATTTCTATTACACAAGACGTTCCATCACTGGAATGCTAGAAAGAGACAGCTAGTTAATAATTCATGGTGTTTCAGTGGCGTATCGATTTACGTCAGACTGCCAGGTAAATAACTAAATCGAGTATCGAGTCTTGGGGAGAATCGATCGGTTTTGTCACTAAGACGCGATGTTTCAGGTTCATAGTTATCTAAAAGGAGGAGGAATTTGGTGATTTGGGTCAAGTGTAGGCCTAGTAGTGTAAGCAAATACGGGACTTATTTTAACTTTTAAAATTGTGAAAATACATTTTATTAAACAAAATAAAAACCGACTTCAAAAAGCAAAAAGCAAAAAATAAGTCTTTTAGAGTCGGTGCCAGCCAGCAAGAAGTATAGAAGTGCAATGTAGAAATTAAAGAATGTCTTAATGAAAAAAAAACTGCGTTAAAAAAAACCGACTTCAAAAACTAAAAAGCAAAAAATAAGCCTTTTGGAGTCGGTGGCAGCCAAGACATTCTACTTTAAGCTCATATTCTTTTATTTTTCTTGCCTTGGCTGGCACCGACTCCAAAAGGCTTATTTTTTGCTTTTTAGTTTTTGAAGTCGGTTTTTTTAACGCAGTTTTTTTTACTTTTTAGTGTCTATAAGAGGCTGTTTTGTAAACTACAGCAGGGTTTTTATAGATAAAATAAAGTTTCATGTACATTATAAACAAAATTATCGTAAATACTACATCGTCCAAGTCAACAATGAAATGAAATATATAAAAATGCTCATAACATAAAAGTACTGGGTCAAACGAAACCAAATTTTTATGGAACCAATTGGCAAATATTCTGCATCGAACAAAAAAAAATAATCATGGAAATCGGTTCAGAAATCTCGGCGTAGGTAATCGGTGTACATACATAAAAAAAAAATAAAAAAAAAATACACCAACCGAATTGAGGACCTCCTCCTTTTTTGAAGTCGGTTAATTAAAGAAAAATTTAAATTATTTTGAGTTTTTTATAAAATAGATTTTATTTCACAATTTTTAAAGTTAAAATAAGTCCCGTACTTGCTTACACTACTAGTTTGAGTCAATCCGAAATGGGTTTATCTAAAACCGCTTGATTGAAAACTACTGAACCGATTTCAAAATTTCTAATAATGGGACTGATTTGAGAACAAACAATGTTTTAATGTTTGAGGCATTTCAATCGTTCAGGGGGTCAATTCTGCTAATTTTTTGTCAAAATCGTCTCTTAATAGTGTTTCAATAGTATTGTTTACTTACACTGTTGTAACAAGGACTGTGTAAAACAGGACTGCCATTGAAACACCATTGGAATACGATTGTGACTAAGCATTAGCAGAATTGGGCCCCGGGCCAGATTCAGGCGTCTAGAGATCGATGAACATACATAAAAATAGTTTTTTATTTATCAACTTTTAAACTCGAGAATAGCGCCATCTAGTTTAAACTCGTGGTCGCAGTTTAGCATTCTATACCTGGCGGCATAATTAGGAACTATTTCGTAAGCAGCTGCAACAGTATTTTCAAGATTTCCTAAAAAAATACTGAACAGATTTCAAAGTTTCAAAGAATGGGACCTTCTTGAGTACAAACCTGATGTAATAACGTTTGAATCATAATCATTACAATCGGTCCAGTCGTCATCAAGTTATCGGTGAATATACATGAAAAAATATAATATACGCGACGAATTCATAACCTTCTTCTTTTTTCGAAGTCGGTTAAAATAGAGGTAGGGTTGCAGAAAACGTGGGTTTAGGTTAGGTTATATTGGCGACTACAACTAGTATATATGTCGCTGAATGTATCGGTTAATTACTACCAATATTTATATGATCAATCCTACTTCCTAAAAACCTCGTCTGTGCTGAATTTATAAATGCATAAGTTTGTGAGGGTATTTGGATGAATGTGTGTTTGTTGCTCTTTCACGCAATATCTACTGAAGGGATATAGATGAAACTTTACAGTAATAAAGCTCAAACAGAATAGCACACAGGCTACAATGTATCCTGTTATTCCTATGAAAACGGAGATCTCGCGCGGCGGCCGCTAGTGTAAAATATTTGTGTTGGAGACACTCTTATGAAATTTTGGTAAATTCATAAATGTGTGTATATAAAAAGTTTTTTTTCGCATATTTTAAACGGCGAACTAGCACGTTGAAACTAACACAAAACTTTATTATACTACATATAGCATTTCTCCAACAAATCCACGTAACACTTTCACTCAAAAGAAACTATTCAATCCCTCGAATAACCCTTAAATTCGGCCGATATTTCACAAACGGTATAACAGAAAACGTTCTCAGTTCGGAAACACTTCGTGAAATCACCCACGTTATAGAGGATCCCTTTTGTTCAACAACTTTTTGTCCCGGGACGAGGACGTGACGGCTGTTTCATAAAGGACTAAAGAAAAGTTTGTTTTTCTTACAAGTAGTTTTGGGAAGAAGTTTCGTGGTCGTCTCAGTGGGACGACGTAATGAGCACATTAATGATGTTTACGAAATAATACTACTACTTCCCGTGTGGTGACGGCCTAAGAATACAAGTGTCACCACTCCCTTACATGCTTGGGATGTCGTAAGAGTCGACTAAGAGGCTCGACGCATTGAACACCTGTGCGAGAGAAGGAAAACTTGAAACAAACCCTCTACCAACCCGTCTGGCCAGCGTGGTAGCAGTACCTTCCTTTGAACGCCACAAAAGGCGTGAGCTAGGAGAGACAGAAGCAGAGCAGTGGACGTCCACAGGCTGATAATGATGATGGTGATGATGATCTGTCCAACACAATTAGGCGCATGACAGCTATGCAAAAAACAAAATAAGTTACTGGAATACAAAACCCCAATTAAACACCTCTTTTTATTAAAAAAAAATAAAAGAAAATACCTCGAGTAGCGCTCATCAATCAGTTTATCGTTGTAGTGCTTATAAAATTAATCAGTTAATAGGGTAAATGCAGTAAAAAAGACGGTGCATGCGGACTTTGTAAATACAGAACCGTATACCTGTCAGGAATACCTATAAGTATTTCAATGAGTGGGTGATTCATAATAGCACATGAGCTGTGCTCATGTCGCTCAAGCTGAATCGAATCGTGATGCAATTAAAAATACATTTCATGAATTACCCCCGACCCAAAAAGAGGGGTGGTATATAAGTTTGGCGAATAATTGAGAAATTACACTGTCGAAAATTTATCAAATTGAATCCAATTACACAAAACAAAATGGCGATTGGTCTTCAAGTATCAAAACACCGATCTTTCTTCGCTTTACAAAAGAAACCAAAGGATTTCATTACCCAAAAACCTTATCGTATTCGGCGACAAAGTCTCCATTTCTCCACAATGACATGGCCGATAGAGCCTCATGGCGAGTTTACACAGGCCCCATTCAGTCAGCTTGCCGAGTAACACCAGTAACTCGCATCGTATGGACGTACGCATCGAAAAATCCTATGAGAAATCACCTAGCAACCAATTTTGCGCTGTCACTAGTGTCACATTTTCATACTGTATGAGCCAAAATAGCGAAGGAACTGAAACTGAACCAAGTTTTCGTTTGTTTCTATAGAAATATTCAACGAGCACAGACTTAAATAGAGATAGACGAAAAGAGCGCTTCTAACTGTATGAGAACCTAGCGTGTTGAGTTTTTCGTACCTACGATGACTTCACTAGCGAGATTTAGTGATGTGGGAATGTTATTGACGAGCTCTTGCAAGCAAGCACTGTACAATTAGGTAACCATTTTTGTGTCTGAGTGACGCGTGTTTTCATGGCAATGGTTTCAAGCGGACTGACTCAGGTCGTAAAACTTTGACCGTGGATCAAACTTTTGACACGCAAGGTAGGTACACTTTTACCGTCTATCTAGATATAGGTAAATTAATTAACGATCGCATACATTATACCAACTCAGTGTGACGATATCGAAATATTTCAGGTACTGCTATCTGTCACTCATTTTTTGATAACCAGCCTGACGATGCTGGCCTGCTTGCAGTGCGGAAACTTATACTATCGCCACAGCACCAGTATGCCATGAACGGGTTGGACGGTAGATCACATGCGTGTTACTTTTTTCACTCGCCTGCTCACCTGACAGTAGCTCGCACATGTAAACGGGACATCACACGTACGCGCAATAAATCTATTGTCAGGCTGCTGTCGGGTCCGGTGTGTTCCGAGAAATACCTAGTTTTATTGGAACGTGTTCCAAGGGTGGGATCAGAGAGTACAGCAATAAAATACGGTGATAAAATACCTATGTCTGGTTATAATTCGGTAACAACTGCCGCTTGCGGCTGGTTAGATAACTATTTGGTGATACATTGTGTGTGCCTAAGGATATAATTCAACTTTACGTAGGTATAATCCAATTGTAGATATATCATGCCAAATTTGTACAAGATGAAAAAAATAATGCGCATTGTTATCAAATTTGTTTGCTGCATACATTTGTTATTATTTTGATGATGAAGTCTAAAAAGGGCGCTAACGCAATCGTCATCAGCCATTTTTACTGTCCCCACTGCTGGGGCACTGGCCTTCCTTATGGATGGATAAGGAGAACGGGCCATGACCCACCACGCGGGCCCAATGCGGATTGGTGGGTTTTAATGACTGCAAATGCAGCCGGGACCAACGGCTTAACATGCCTTCCGAAGCACGGAGGAGCTCGAGATAGTAATTTTATTGGTCAACCATCCCGTGACCGACCATTGCGAAAGTTGCTTAACCTCAACAATCGTAGGCCGAGCGCGTGAACCACTGCGCCACGGGCTTCTCATTAAAGCAATATTGCTAAGTAAATTCCCTAACAATGCATTTCATTATTTATTTTCTATGGAGTTAAGAACTGTGTCAGTGGTGCAGAATTTGCTTTTAGTTTTTTGAAGGCAAGAAAACTTACTAAAAGCTAATTCCATAGGAAATAACCAAACAAATTAATTGTCAGGGGATTCACAAAACAATATTAATTAAGCGCCCTTTTTTAACCGACTTCAAAAAAGGAGGAGGTTATCAATACGACGGTTTTTTTTTTTTTTAATGTATGTTCCACCATAACTTCGCCAGTTGTTAACAGATTTTTATAATTCTTTTTTTATCTGAAAGAAGATGGTTTATGTGTGGTCCCATATAATTTTTACGAAGATCTGGCTAGTAGTTTTTTCATAATCTTGAAAAATATCAATCACCTTTTGGCAAGTAGTCGTTTACTTAGATGACATTGTTGTGTATGGGCTGATTTTTAATGTATGTAACGGCACATGATGTAACTAAAAAATCTGAAATAAAAACATTTTATAAAAAAAATTCAAACCGACTTCAAAAAGTAAAAAATAAAACTTTTGGAGTCGGTGCTAGCTAGCTAAGGCCAAAAAAAATATATAGTTAATAGAAGTGCAATGTAGAATGCCTTGGCTGGCACCGACTCCAAAAGTTTTATTTTTTACTTTTTGAAGTCGGTTTGAATTTTTTTTATAAAATGTTTTTTATACCCTCTGTTTTACACGAAAAAACTACGTAAAATTGGGGATTGGTCAGTAAAAGTTTTTTGGGAGACGCTTTCTCGGAAAGTACTAAGGTTGAAGAAATAATATATTATTCAAATGAAATACCTCTTAATGTTCTATTATTTGTGATATAGACGGTTTTTATAAATATTTTACTTTTTTAAATAAAGCTTCCTAAATAAACTCTACTGGTCAACCGGGAAGTTCCCCCGACAGTACCTATGTAAGGGTAGAAGTCGATTATAATATTTTTCTGTAAAGATACGACCCATAAACAATAATGCAGCCTCACTAATTCGGGAAAATGCAAAAGATCCTTAAAGTAACTTAATCTAAATTCTAATTAGTTACAATACCACTTATTCCACTATTTTTTTATAGTTAAAGAAGTCACCGAACTAAAGTTCGACTTTCCAATAATAGAGTTGCTTTTAAAAGCTTAGACTAAAAGCACAAACTCTAGAGCAAAAGTTAAAATTCACTTTAAAAAGTTACTGACTTCAGGATTAACTCTGTTTAACTATTAAAACTAGTTTTACTAGTAAATTGATTAATTCCTGGCGGTCCGTACTTTTGTGGCGGCGCGACCTACTTCGATAATCCCTGTAGCACAGTAAATATAAGTACATGTAGTACGTTATCTTAGCCTTTTCCGTGATAAAAGTTAGTTATTATTCTTGCAGCGGCGCGGTACGTAATTGTGGTAATACGTGATAGGGCTAACCGCCAACATATCGTACATAACATAACATAAGTACAAAATTTCACAGTGTGCGTTCGTTTCCGCGGTGCACGGTGGTTCCAAATTTAAAATTAGTGGACACAGGAGTCGATCTTAGCCTTTACCTTTACATAAGTTAATTATTATTATTGCACCGGCGCGGTACGTAATTGTGGTAATACGCGATAGGGCTAACCGCCAACATATCACACGCTTACATACAAAACTTTCACAGTGTGCGTTCGTTTCCACGGTGCACAGTGGTTCTAAATTTAAAATTAATGGACACTGGAGTCGATGTCGGTGTATCGAGCTAATATTTTTCATGGCTGATGATAATTTAAACACACCCCTAACACATTTTATACGGAGAAACCTATAATATTTTCTTCTCAAGATTTTTTTCAGTCGCGTCCAGCGGCTTTAATTGGTCGGTAGCTAATTGCATTCATAGATAAGGGTTATATTGTTTACTCAGGTATGGCGTATAACTGTCATTTTTTACCGGTCATGATTTTACTTAGGAACATATATATTTATTCGTTATGTTTCAGTAGTAAAAAAACAACTTCTCAACGATTATTAGTACGCTGAAATATTTTTAGCATTTCATTAAATGTATTAAAAAACACAAATAAGCATCAAGATCAACAGAAAGAAGGCAACATAAGTAAACAGTCCACAAAAATAAATTTTTGATGTATAACTACCGCAAGCAACCGCTGCTGGATTAGGCTAATTTATTTTTTCTGCATACTATCATTAAGCCTTCCAAACACGTGAAATCCCCTGAACGCAATTAAAAAATCTAGAGGAAAAAATATTATACGCTTTTCTCTATACTAAAACGTCTACTATTTTTTTTACCTCAAAAATTAGACGTTTGTTAATTGCCGGCACATTAAAAGGGGTTAAGGGGATCATCATTAGCCATGAAAAATAACCGCTCGATACACCGACATCGACTCCTATGTCCACTAATTTTAAATTTGAACGTCTGTGCAACGGCGCATTTGAGACTGAGACGCTTGCAGAGCTCTCGCTAAGACGAGGTGCATCGAGTATTAGTCGCGAACGGTCCTTTTGTAGGAAGATAAAATACTGTATGTATCTTTATACTGTGCCTGTAGTCTCTATCGTCGCGCGTCGGCTGCAAGAGTCGGGCTCAGAAAAACGATTGCGATTTTAATACCCTTTAAATTGAACGAAATATCTCTGTATAGCAAACGAGATTTTTGTTTAAAAGTAAAAAAAGAACTATCTTATATCTCACTAAAAAAACCGGGCAAGTGCGAGTCGGACTCGCGCACCGAGGGTTCCGTACAAACCTGTAGATATATAAGTAAAAATTCGCCCATCACGAGAATCGAGTCATAGTTGTGGTATTTTTATTGCAAAATGAAATTTAACATTTTCAAAAAAATATTTTATTATAATGATGTAACTAAAAATTTACGGTTTTCGCAATTTTTCCTTTATCTGTACTATAAGACGTTATTTCGTACCAAATTTCAAGATTCCAAGTTCAAGGGAAGTACTCTGTAGGTTTTGATTCCCGTGCGAGTTTCGAAAATTTGCGGCATAAACGGCGGTATCTTTTTATTGCTTTGGCTTAGAAGTTTGATTTTTTCACAGCTCTAAAAGACAGTAGACCTGAGTATTAGATATAAATTTCAGTTTGATACCTCCACGCGTTCCTGAGAAAAACGGTCTTGACAGACGGACGGACGGTCAAAGAAGTGATTCTATAAAGGTTCCGTTTTTTTCCTTTTGAGGTATGGAACCCTAAAAATACCATGACTGACTGACAGACAATGCACAGCGGAACCGATTAAGCTAAAATTTTGCACACAGGATCTTTTAATCGAGCACTTAGAAAGGTTTTCTTTATATTTCCACGGGCATCAGGAACCGCACGGGTGACACTGCGGGTGGACGCTATAGTAGATAATAAGGACAGATAATAAAATAATAAATAATAAAATTAATCTTTATTTCTCATCACAAACTCTTAGTTTACTAATCTCGGGTACTAATCTTAGCTAAGTTTGTGTGAGACTGATGCCTGAAATAGGTAAAAAATACCCGTAAGCACAGGTCATCAGGCTCCCACCATCTCGGACATTTGAGGCAATCGAGATCATAAGATGTGATGGTATAACTAGTAGACTTAAAATTATAATTATCACTATGAACATTTTAGATTTTAGTGTTATAGATACATATATGTATATATTGTGTGTGTGTGTGAGTGTGTGTGTGTGAGTGTGTATATATGTATGTGTGTGTGTGTGTGGGTACGATGTGAATTTATGTAAATTAAACAGATAGGGAACAGTAGCGTCACATTCTGTCGGAGGACAAAGAAACACAGAATATTTTATTCTGTGCACGGAGCATTCTCATTAGTTGTTAGACGGTGCATTCCAAAGAAAAACACTAAATGCTATTTTTGCATGTGCACCTTTTTAACTTTGCAAGTTAGCAGTTCCTGCATCATGTTTTTTTCTTCAGTCAATTTCCAATGAAGCAATGAGACAAAAAAAGGAAAATAATCCACATTCATGTGCAGATTTTGCTTTGAGATACTTGTTGCTGTATATCTTCAAGCATTTTTATGGCTACATTTCGAAATTGAAAAATTTTTGAACACTATTTGTAATTCAAATACGAGTGCTTAGTGCGAGTTTTTTCTACTCACGGTCGATCGTGAACGCGTCAATGTTTGTATGAAATTAGCGGCCAAGGACTACACCAACGCCATACAAAAATCTAACGCATATATAGCTATCGACCGTAAAACCGAAAAACTCACACAGCACACTGAATAAAGAAAACTATTCTTTTGCAATCTTTTCCGCACTTAATTTTAAAGATAGAATTCTAGCACAGGAAGTTGTACTATTTATTTTTATATCTAAATTCCACTGAACTTAGTGTAAAGTTTTATTTGATGACGGTATAAGTATTAATTGAATTGATAAATTAACGTTAGTTTATAAAAAGTAACAAAATATACGCTTATACTCTTTTTCTTAAATTTAAGAGCTGCGCTCTTGTCGATGGAGTATTTTCCATTCCTCTCTTTTCTCCGCCAATGACTTCACTTCCTGATATGACACGACATTATATCTTTCTCCTTTATCTGTGAAATAGACTCTTGTCAGCAAATAAACCGAGCCACTGCGTTATTTTCATACAAACATACTCACTTTACAGTGTCATTATTCGAAACGTATAAACAGTTATGTAAACACTTGTACGTCAATGTATGAGTCAAATACTCGACTTGTGAATAAAAGTTCCAAAAATTCAAGAAAACTTTCGGTTTTGAGCAAAGTAAGAAAATCAAATGTTTAATTTTCATTCCATATAAAGGAAACCGGATTGAGTGAAATAAAACAATTTTTACGGATATCAAATGCGCTATATTTCACGAACTAAGTTGCAATTGTCCGTATTTTTAGGTTTTTAGGGTTTTTTTGATTTTCCCGACGTTTCGGCATCTTTTCAGCTGCCTTGATTGAGTGAATTTGTTTTTCTTACTTTGCACAAAACTAAAGTTTTCTTGAGTTTTTGGGAATTTTATTCGCAAGTCGAGTACTCGACTCATACATTGACGTACAAATGTTAACATAACTATTAATACGTGCTGAATAATAAGACTGTAAAGTGAGTATGTTTGTATCAAAATAACGCAGTGGCTCGATTTATTCGCTGACAAGTGTAGTTTATACTACAACATAGAAAATAAAATTTACTTCTTATAATTTAACAACTACTTACCTAATAAATAAATTAGCGTGAAATTCCAAAATACTCAAAGAAATTACTGAACAACATAAGTTCCAAGAATGTCTTCAAATTAATAATAACTTTGTCATAAATACATTTCAAGAAAACGTATCTAAATATGAAAGTTATATGCATCACACAAACACGAGCTGCTAATTACAATTTTAGATTTTCTAGACATCCTGTCTGTTTGTAGAGTAAATAGAAGTCGACGTTCTCAACGAGAATTAAGGCTTTTAAGTTATGAACTTGGTAAATTGATATATAATACGTATATTACAATAAAGATGAAGAAATGTTTAATTCAATTTGAGTGCGCGAACGAATTTTGCAACACAAAGTAGCTTTTGTCCCTTTCAAGGTCTAATATAATTGTTTATACCGAAATCATAAAAAAAAATGCAGTGATTGAGGCGTAAAAACGTGACAAACAAACGCAGAGTTACTTTCGTAGTATGAATTGGAAAATAATTTTATTTATTAAAATACCTAAATTGAATACAACTCATTTTGTCAGTAGCTAATTTCTCATAACTCGTAACTCATTTTGTTAGTATTTAAGTATTGCAACACATTCAACAAAATTCTACACTTCAAATAAATGATACAGTGTTCCTTCCGGTCGGGTTACACCGAGCCCCGTTTGCCGCAGCCCTCTCCACGGTAATGCCGCCTGGCAGGAGATAACGACCCGCCACTGGCGAGTGTCATCACCCACTCTGAGGTGCGATATTTTTATAATTTTAGAAGTACAGACACAATTCTTTTTGATAAGTTTAAAATCTGTGTGTTTCTTCTTGTGACTTTGAATGCTTATGCTAAATAATTTATCGAATCATGAAATGTGGAAGTTTTTTTCTAATTATTGCAGAATGCAAAATATTTGGTATTTCCTACCTAAAAAGGTGATCTTTCATATACCTAGTTTTATTTTTACAGCTGACAAGTAGTTTTTTTTGTCAGTACAGACAAATAGGCAAGCAACAACAATTTTTATGACTAAGTAATATAATGGAAACGAAAGCTCAGAGAGCCCAGATGAAATACACTCATATATATATATATATATATAGTTTAAAGGTGCAATAGTGCTTTTAAATTCAATATCAAATATTCCGACCATATAAATAAATGCCACTGCCGTAAACTTAGAATTGGTTATAAACCAGGATTTCTATGGCAAAAGTTAATGACACACAATTTTATGGTAAACTCTTAAGTATGCCATAAAATGAGCTATGCACTTTATCATTTTATTGAATGCACTATAAGCTATAAGCGTCGGGAAAATGCTTCGATGGATGGAAACTTTTATTAATTAGTTGACGTTGATGCTTCGGCATGTTTCGTTAAAATAGTTCGTCGCAGTCGCAGTATAAAATCGGTGAATTTGAGATGAAAAATTTTTGAATGCATCTGAAGAGCTTAATGAGCTCAAAGGCTCTTTGGTTAGTGTGTCGCACCACAAAACGAGGTTAGAAATAGTAATATGGGCGTCATGCGTAGCCACTTAATTGCGCGAAATACTGAAGCAGTTCATAAATTATACTTATACTTTAAAAAAAATTAAGGATTCAACATTTTAATGTATTTACTTAGTTACGTTTTAATTTGCAATGTAATTCCTTTTTATGATTTAATTTAATTCTCTCTTCCAAATTGTACCTTATTCATTGTAATGTAATTTGACTAAGTATTCAAATCAATTAATCAACTTAATTTTACTTCATATTTTTTTATAATTCCTCATTTTAATCAATTTACTTAATTCTAGTTATCATTTAATATTGATAAATATTATTGTAAATATTGAAAATTTAAACGGGTATTAAACGCGTAGAAACGTGATAGGTATTTTACCTCGTTTTACCCGTCGGGAAAATTAGGTAGGAATTGCTTCACGAGCCTGACGAATTGAAATTAAAAAACATCCAAACAATTTCAATCGTGAGGATGGTTTTAAATTGTCTACAACCTGGAATCCAGTGATAAAAATTGCTTTTGCTGCGCGGTTATCTAACAATCATAATACGGCTGTGGTACAGAATAGGGACACTATTAGTGTTGTGGGTGACGGTAGGTGAAGAAAAAACTGGACACTGGATGAAGACTCCACCTCGGACGACGGCGAGACGTAGCATCAGTCAGCCAATGACCACGGCCAATGTAACTTGGCCGAAAACGTCGGGAAAATTAGGTAGGTGAAATACCTATCACGTTTCGACGCGTTTAATACCCGTTTCAATTTTCATATTTACAATGCAACGCGAAAGTTTAAAAGTGTTAATATTATTGTAGACTAGACTTGTCTTTTAATCATGCTGTTCGCACATATTTTTCGAGTTGCAGCCCAGTCCACAACGTTATTTTAATCTTGCGATGTGTATTCTATATTTTGCTGTAAATCTGTTTTGACAATTAAATAAGTAAATTTCCGTTTGTACAATTTGGAATTTCTTCACGTTGTACTGGCAACTTGTCTGTTTGCGAGAGAAGACTTTTTTTGTAGTAAATTCTTAGTAACATGCTTTTACGTTGTAGTCGTTATTCCAGTTATTTATATCATTACGTATTTTTATGACATACAATGTAATTTGTTGTCCGTTAAAGTTCTTTATTTCAATGCTTTTAAATATGATTAATTTGTCACTCAAATATAATTTAAATCCAAAAAAATTTCATAAACTTTACCATAATCCAATTTACCGTTCAACGTCTCCATTGTTTGCAATGCAAATAATTTAAGGGGTCAAATGCAGCAAAATTTGCATGCAAACTAAATAGACGGCTTTGGGGCCCAAACCTTGCAGTCGTTCAGACCAAAGTGAATATTTTACGTGTATAAATTACATCTCAAGTCGGAAAATGACTAGCTTAATGAATGCTCAGCTCGAGTTATGAGTTCTCGATCAAAATTATATACCTAATTAATAAATTACAGATATACAAACAAATGGATTAAATAAAGAAAAAGGGTCCATATATATATATATATATATAATAGTACCTACAGTGCCATAGACATATTTCATGAGAAAAAATTGTGATTTTGCAAACTGTTAAAGGAATGTAGTAACAAATCCTAAATAGTACGTAGTTAATGTATGTGTATATATAAATATTTTTTGTTTAATTAACTGAAATTTAAAATTTAAAATATTTTTCGGCCCTTCCTCTTTTTTTTAGACTTTTATTCACTTTAAAACTTTTGATATTACTACTTCACACATACTTTGTCAATTTTTTTTTGTAAAAGCTAGGATTGGAAACTAATTAGGCTAATGTATTGTTCTCGTGTTTAAGTTTATTATGTATAACAACATGCTGTTTGTTTCCTTAAATAAATAAAAATTAAAAAAATATCCAATTTTAAAATGCATCCGTATTGACATCGACGTGTCAATAAAAAAGGGGGTCTAGTTGAAAACCAGCGTCAGCTTCAACACTGACACATGCTGAACTAGATCCCTTTTGATGCAGCCATGTCGAACATTTTGCTGTAAGATCTTTGTGTATTTTTTGTCATATGTTATGTCCATGTCCATTGTCTGTGTCAAATAAATGTGATTTATGAAATATTAATATTTAAATAATATTTTACGATTTTTGTTAGAAAAAAGTTAAATAATATTGGGGGTCTATTCCGAAAACTAAATACGTTAATCGGATGAACCGTCGCTTACTTTCGAGACTTTTTGAACATGTATAGACCAACATCACGGTGTAACTATGGAACTAACAGTGGAACAACGCCCTTAAAACTTCGCGCAATGCCGCTTTTGACAAGGCTTTCTTAGTATTTGACATATGCATTGTCCCGAGTGAGCGTTTGGCAGTTCGGTCTATCTCGCCCCGCGAACTCCGCACGACTGCTCTATCAAAACGTGTCCGTCAGACGGATGTATGAAGAAAAGGTAGACTGATATACTGATGTGCCAATATTTTGTAGGTAAATTCGTCTATCGCAATCTGCGTCTTTCGAATTAGAAGGCTTAGGGGCCACGGGCTAAGAAATCTCCGCAAAAGATTGTATGCAATAAAACAGCTTTTGCGGAGTATTTGGTGCGATGTATTTACCCGAAATATATATATATATTTGGTACTATAATTTTTCGGTTTATTTGCGTTCGTAAGTCTACCTTTACAAAGTTGATTTATTATTGCGTTCGGATACGGTAACATAATTACTAATTAAACGCTAATAATTTTACTATGGCAACAATTATTGAGTTTAATATTTTGATTCGATTGCTATTTAAATTATTTATTGTTAACAAAAGTTAATTAATTAACAATAAATAAAAGTTAATTAATTGTTAACAAAAGTTAGTTAGTTAATTTTTGATGTGTTTTTGCATTATATTTATTGTTCGTTCCAGAAAAGAAACCATTTTAAAGAAATTTAATAATTATAAACTGTTTATCGTGTCTTTAACTATCTTTTAGTATACTGTATACAGACGTGGCCCAGTCTTCATACATTTTTGGACATCACCTTGATTAGTTATGTAAAGGCGTAGCTGCTGTGACAGTTTTAGGAGTCTTTGATCTTACTACAAACGGTTGAAATGACGCACTTACACAGATACGCGCTACACGCGCGCTCGCAAATGTTTACCAGTGAAAACCAGTGAGACCGAGAAGGGGCCGGCCATGTAGCGATAGCAGGCGGCGCGTGTGTTGTGTAAGCGCGTCATATCGGCCCAGGCAAACACTGTGTTTATTATTAGACAGGGCTGTTGAATGTACATTTTTTTTTTATTAAAAAATGGTTTCCTACGTTCAATAAAAATTGTAGCATAATCGCATCGCATCTTATCTATGCTTGTCTGTTATTAAATTTGGCGAACTTTTGTAATAACATAAATTGAACGTAAGAAAATAACATGATACTTATATGAAAGAAAGAAAGAAAAATACATTTATTTTAGCATCACACAACGACTACACAAAACAACATTACAAAATTACAATTAGGTACTATAACTCAAACCATATATTATTGTGCATCGTCGCGTGATGCCAAAACTGTGTCCATGCAGTGCTATATGCATTTTTTTAATTGCAAAAGTGACCTTGACGGTCTCTTTTGGAATTTGTTTTGATGTGAGATATAAACCAAACGTAAAGTCTCGGGCAATCGCTAGTAAAGCAAACCAGCATTAACCTTTCAGCATGTTTCATCCAAATACGAAATAAAATATAATTCACATTGAAACGGGTCCAACAAAAATGTGCTTTGCAACGGCGACCTTTCCAACTTTTCCCACATTATTCCTACGAACTTCTGACAGGTTGGCAACTCATGATTATCAAAAATGTGCCATAAAGATAAATAAATTAAAATAAAACAGGAGCTTGGTACAGGTCGGTTAACTAAATAAATAAATAATATAAACTAAAGCTGGCGCGTTCAACACATTTGATACGTAATGTCTGTGAAAAAGCGCGCGCCACGGCTGCGAGACGTTGCACTGCAAGGTCTTCAAGAATAGTTAGTCTGTTTGTCTTTCTATAGCGCGCAAACCGATTTAACCGCCTGTAGTCTAGTGGTAACAACCACCGGTATCAGACCCAGGGGTCCCGGGTTCGATTCCCAGCGGGGCACATATTGTATTCGGTTTGGTCGGTGGTAGGACTTGTTGTAAGTCCGTCTGGCTAGCTATCTAAGCCTGACACCATAACAACAATGTTTTCAGCATTGTTGTTTTCCGGCAGTTAGAGAGATTGCCAGTTCCTCAGTGATGAGGATTTCGGGAGAGGCTCGCTTCCATCTTCGGCCTTATCGACATCGACTTCATTTGACAGATGGATGTGACATATTACTCTTAGTCTTTGGTAAGTTTTCATTTGTGTCAAAAAGAAGCAGCAATGTGTCACATCCATCTGTCAAATGAAGCCGATTTCGATGCCGACGCCTCTTGCGCGGTACGGCCCCTGATGATGTTAATACATTCGCTGTTCCATGCTTGGGAGCGCACGTTAAACCATCGGCGGCTTTTGACAGTCGTTAAGCCAAGTCAGAGGCCTTAAAAGCGGCCTGGTAAACTCTGACGTTAGAGGTGGCCACTAATCACGTCCCACACCGGCGCTCGCTGCAGTTCCTCTTTTTTTTTCTTACGTCCCACAATATCATGTAATAATATATTTTCTTTTTTAAGTCATGGGTCAAACCATCCTGTTCTTTTTCATCGCTTATAAATAAATAAATATTCGCATACAATCACACCAATTATCTAGTCCCACGTTAAGTTTCATGAAGAACTTGTGTTATGGATACTAGATAACGGATAAACATACATATATACTTTTTTTTTGTAAATACATACTTAATATACATATTAAACACCCAGACCAAGACAAATAAACATGTTCATGCACACAAATATTTGTCTTGTCCGGGGATCGAACCCGGGACCTCTGGCGCAGAAGGCGGGGTTAGCACCTCTGCGCCAAACAGGTCGTCATAAATTGTGGATTGGGAATAGCACTGGGGTTTCACACTAAAAGGGCGGCTCATATTTCGTTAATAATAATATATATTTGTTTTTGCACTGTTAATTAATGTTTTTCTTGTTTTATGTTAACTTGTCGCATATCTTTCACTGTTTTCTTCGCAAAACAACAACAAACAAACAAACCAAGCCAATGTGACAGCGACAGTATAGTAATTTTTCAATTTTTTTTTTTTATAATTTATCTTTGCGTTGGTTTACAGAACGGGCCAAGGTCAGAGACCATAATGCTGACTATAAAGTTTGGTGTTGTAATTTATTTTCAGTGTGTTATTTTTATTTATTTTATATAATATTGTGCTTGTCTTTTATAGCTGTAATTTAATATTTTTATGTTTAATTTAGTTTTTGTTTACTCTGTTTTTCGTACCGCGCACCAAACGGGCCCTGCCAGAATACCAGCGTTGCCGTGACACATCTAGTGTCATGGCAACACATGCTGAGGGGACCCTATTGACCTGAAGGCCATACTTTGTTTTTTATGTTATTTGTATTAAGTTTTTGTGTTGCTTAATTCTGTATCGTTTTTGTGTGTGTACTTTGTATTATGGTCTTTTGTGTTAATAAAATATTTCTCTCTCTCTCTCTCTCTCTAATCCTCATACGATAAGAATTAGAAGCTGTTCTATTCTCTAAGCGATACAAAGACGCTGTTGTCATGACTGATGTCACACCAGCTGTCAAATAGTAAATATTTGTAAACAAAATGTGTATTAAACACTCACAAAATACGATAGGTATTTCACCTACCTAAAATTCCCGACGTTTCGTTTGCAATTGGGTAAAGTACCGACGATTTTGCCTAATTGCATTGGCCGTGGTCACGGGATGACCGCCCAGCTGTAGTTGGTTTAAAACCAGTTTGTTTTAAAATATTTATAATGCAACGCGAAAGCTTCAAAGTGTATATGTCAAATAGTATTTAAAATTAGATGATTACTGATGTCTCATCCGTCGAGAACAAGACAGATAAGTTATTAATTTCGGGCGTTAGAAGATAACCCCCCATGCGTGTACGTTAATAGAACAATTCTTCCTTCCCTATAATACAGATTTATTTGTTATCGGTACGGCAATTACCAGTGACCCATTTTTGTTTCTCACTCGCGGAGCATCGATCGAGCAAACAGCGTTTACAGCCGTCCGACGCCAGCGCACGTCATACGCCAAATATTTGGACGCCCTAATCCGCCCAACTGATTGAACTACCTGTTATATTTATAGGTTACCAGTAGCCGCGCGTGGTTTCAACCGCGTGGTTCCCGGTCGCGTGAGAATATCGGGATAAAAAGTATCCTGTGTTCATAACCAGGCTATCTACTATTTGTGTACCAAATTTCATCTAAATCAGTTCAGTAGTTTTTGAGTTTATTCGTTGCAAACAATCAAATCATTCCTCTTTATAATATTAGTTTTGATGAATCAGTAAGTCGATGTTCTGTCCAGATGTATTTAGTAGTAAGTAATAACATCTAAGCCGTGTGGTGACGGCCTAAGAATACAAGTGTCACCACTCCCTTACATGCCTGGGATGTCGTAAGAGTCGACTAAGAGGCCGACGCATTGAACACCTGTGCGAGAGAAGGAAAACTTGAAACAAACCCTCTACCAACCCGTCTGGCCAGCGTGGTAGCAGGAGGCTAATAGCCTCCTATGAACGCCACAATAGGCGTGAGCTAGGAGAGGCCTATGTCCAGCAGTGGACGTCCACAGGCTGATGAAGTGAATAACATCTGGTTAGCTCCTAAATATACCCGATTTCGAAAAAACAAATCGGGTACGTTTAGTAGTCAGTTTTATTTTAAGCTTACTCCTAACTATACCGGATCAAAACCCTATGGGGAGTCTACACAAGGTACGGTACAGCAGCTACGGCTATACATATCTGTCAAATTCATTCAATCGACTTTAGACTTTATGAAGTATGCTGTTGAGTTCAATTTGTCTGTAGAAAATTGTCAGTTTGTCAGTAGAGTAGGCCGACTCATGTTGACTGTACATTGCAATGGGCAAACTGTCACTATTGCTTTCGGACAAAATATGCTAAAGATTGAGTAACAAAAAATCAAAAATCATTAAATTTAATAATCATCATTAAAGTTAAATTCCTAGCATTGATGTGGCAACGCTGGCCTACAGCGTATTAAAAATATAAAAGTATTAAAGAATTTCGATCTTGTCGCGGTGCCTTCGATGGTGCCGCAAGTCTCGGTAGCTCAGTGGTTAGAGCATTGGACCGGATTGCCAAAGGTTGTGGGTTTGAGTCCCATCTGAGAATTCACTTGTAGCCGAGTTTATTTTTTTCCAATATTTTTCTATTTAAAATTTATCATAAGGTTTGAGTAAAAAACATTCCAACATCTAAATATTCAAACTTTCATATCTAAGTAGATTAGGAATAATAGGAATCATTTCACTACTTCCAGAACCTCCGGGGCAAATCGACAAAGCAATAAAAAGAGCTTTTACCTTCGTTAAAAAGAGAGTTAATAAAATAAACACATCGTAGTTCAAGGCACTGTCTTGATCCAATATTTAATTTACGTGACTTTTCTGTAGCTATTCGGTTTACTTAACCCATTTGAAAAATAGTTTTTCTTTCAGAAACAATGTTTATTTTACCATTTCCTGTCTGCTTATTCTTGGATGTATCTATTATTACTTGAGTTCATCAGCGCACGGTGAAAAACCATTGAATCGAAACCTGCAAGCAAGAACATGGTAACTCAGTTTTTCGCATTTTACAGGAGAGCACGACAAAGATTCAAAAAAATCTTAGCAATTTCGGACAAGTCCTAATGCCAATCGATCTTGACCATATAAGTAAACGTGGTAAGACCTAAACTCTTGAATCATTTTGATGCCATATATGTATATATTTAATTATTTATTGTATATAATTTGTGAGTTACAATAAAATTCGTCCTCATATACTTTGTAAAATTACATTGTAACTCTGACATACAAATCAATATTGTATGAAACTGATATATTTGTTGAAATAATTGAAAAAAAAATATTTTTGACATACAATGTTTTAAGACGTTTTATACGCTGCAGATTTAAAATTATAACGAGTTTATATACGATGATAAGTGTAAAAAAAAAACCGCATTTTATGCTTAGTATGAATATCATCTTAACTCAATACTGCCTAAAACTGAGTTACAATATTCTTGCTTGCAGGTGTCGAAATGAATCGAGATGTTTGCTACAAAAGAATAATGGAAGATGTTTTCGTGGTGTCATGAAGTGCTTTTGACTTAACATACGAATACTTACAGATTATTTTCGTTCATCACAATATTGTCTATGTCTAATGTCTAGTATTTGCTTTCATTGACTTAACTTTACATCGTAGTGATTACTTACTCAGTGTTTAACATATATATTTTTACTTTGATGTGTTCTGTATTGTCCTGTGTTATTGGAATGTTAAGGAATTTGAACCATTCAGCCGGAAAAATCATATTTTTAGGGTTAATTATTTTTGTTTTTTACTTTGTGTTTTTTTTGTTTCCGTATCGGATCGTCAAACCGGTCACGACGGAAGATCAGCGCTGGTCGTAGACCACGGATTATTCTGAGTCGTGACCGTTTTAAGACAAATTTAATTGATAAATATTAAACAAGAAAATATACTAGAAAAAAGCAAAAGCAAAAGTCTCATGTGAGACTTTTTGCTGTTTAATATTTATCACACAAAAAAAGCATTGCAAAATGCAAAATTAAAAATTTATAAACAAATTTAATTGTTTTTTTTTAATGATTTTTTTAATTTTTGCATTTTTCAATGCTATTTTTATACTTATGGTAAATTTTAAATAGAAAAATATTTGTGGCCAAGTTAATTTTTTCCAATATTTTTCTATTTAAAATTTACCATAAATTTAATTGTTTTTATTTTTAAGAAGGTCTTTGTTTTGTGTGATTTTTCTCAAATAAATTTAATTCTTTTCCACTCTAAAAAATGTTTTTGAAATGAAAACTTCTTTAGCGGTTGTGCACATCAGAGTGTAAAATTTTTGGGATCGGTAAAAAGTGATAAAATCGCGTCAGGACATGTGACCCTGATCGAAAATTCGTAAGACGGAGGGAGAGTAGACCGCCGCCGGCGCGGGGTAGGAGAGGAAGTAATATCCCCCTCTCTTTCTACCGGGCGGCGAAAATGTATGCCTGCTCTTGCTGTTTCGTTTAAGCGGTTTTTACTTCTGCCGGCACTCCCGGAGTGCAACCCGTTGTTTTTTTTTTCAGTGAAAAATACCACGGTTACTCTTACTACTTTTGGAATACCTACAAATACTGAAACTAAAGTATTTGTTTAAACAAGACGTTTAAAAATCTCATCAGAATACCTTTATAACTGTGTTAACATTAGATAACCTAAGCCCACTGACTTTCTAGTGTAAACTAAAATCACCCTTAAAGGCTTAACGTGGAAAGTACCTGGGGCCCTATTCTGTTAATGTTTAGTCATAATTGTATTTCAATCGTGCTTATTTTTACGGTTGTTTTTGTTATCACAGTGTAAAATAATACGGATTAAGCATAATTAATCCAACTCAAAAAAATAATGATGTCGTAAATATTAAACAAGACAATATACTAGAAAAAAGCAACTTGTCTCATGTCGCCCTGACGGGATTCGAACCCGCATCTATGGGAATCCGGCCCAATGCACTAACCAATTATGCTACAGAGACCTATTAGGTCTGAATAGGTAGGAATTTTTCTAGTATATTCACCTTTCTACTGTGTCGGCCACCGTCGTTTCATCAATGAGAGAAATATCTAATATATTTTCTTTTTTCTTATAATTTTTCCTGTTTAATATTTATCACATAGAAATAACATTGTAAAATGCAAAATAAAAAAGTTATAATGATGTCGTGCCCAGAACTACTACTTTGCTCACCAAATTGTAGTTTTTTTTATTTATTTGGGACAACAAGCAATTGACCAATTTGTGTTACAAAAATAAGTAAAAATTATGAGTAACAATAATTGGACAATCAACACCGGTATCCACAACTTCACTTAAACATAAAAGTATCGTTACATCTTTCTTAAGCCTTAATAAATTGTCAATTTTAAACATGGTCAAAGTCAAAGTCAAAGTCAAAAGATTTTTATTCAAATAGACTTATAGATAAGTGCTTTCGAATCATCCAATTTTTTTTTTCCTGCCAGCTATTCAGGACATCTTTTAACTGATAAGAAGAACGGCCGCAAGAAACTTATCAGCTTTAACAGAAGCAACAAAATTTACAAATGAACATGTCGTTGCCAAACAGAAATCTACAATCTTGAAACATATTTAATATAAGAGGAAAATTTTCTTATACTCAGTTATTAGAATATTTTCCTTTTTACCGACTTCAACAAAAAAGGAGGGAGGTACTCAATTCAACCCGGTTTTTTTTTTTTTTTTTTTCCGATGTATGTATACCGATTACTCCGGTGTTGGTGATCCGATTTTAATAGTTGTTTTTTTGTTCGATCGGGTACACTGTCAATTTGGTCCCATATAAGTCTCATTGAGATCCGATGATAATCTTCGGAGATATGGGGCCTAATGTCATGGAAGTCATGAAACAATTATATCATCCAGGTAATTGTTAGATTCTTGTTCGAGCTGAAGTTTCACGCAATAACTACTGAGCGGATTTTGATGAAACTTTTTTGTTAAATAGCTATTGGTCCTCGCCAACATACCTATAGGCTATAAACCCTCAATAAGTAACGTCCCTGCACCGGGAAAAGCAGCTTTGTAAAAGGTAATGAGGAGTTGACATAAGGTTATTAGCGTAGGTACGAGACCTGTTCTACCTTTAAAAATTGTGAAACTTTTTATAAAAAAATTATAATAGTCGGCTGGCACCGACTCCAAAAGGTTTATTTTTTGCTTTTTAGTTTTTTGAAGTTGGTTTTAATTTTTTTATAAAACGTTTTTTATACAATTACAATAGTCATGTTTTATGTTAGTATCAATTCCATGCATTTTGGTGGATGCATTTCCATGGATTCGCGGAGACGACTGCACCTTACTTCTCTGTTGTTTGATATTGTTAAGTTTAACTGTCCTGAATATCTTTACTGCAAATAAAAACATCCTACTAGAAATAATGATTTAGGCCGCGATCTCAGACTCGAACGTCCGTATGAAATAAAACAGGGAGAAAAAATTAGCCCTTGACAAGTTTCTTGCCGGTTCTTCTGGTTACAAGGTCTCCCGCCGTAGGGTTTGTGAACCGACGGCGTAGCTTCATTTGACGTTCATAAGTGCTTGTAACAGCCTAGACTGAATAAATGATATTGAATTGAATTGAATATTTGCGATTCCGCAGCTTAGAACAGCAGCTTTTACTGAGAGCTTGCGCTATAACCCGACGAAGTGTTGAAATAATACGTAGTAGGTATACCGCCACCAATGAGAAAACTGACTGACAATAAAAAAAAAATAATGTCAGAAATCTTTAACTATAATTGGGTAAGTATTTAGCTATTTTAGTGAGTATTTAGATTTAGTTAGCAGTTAAACACAAGCCGAACAATACTAAAAATAAAACACGATTGAACTACGATTATGACTAACGTTAGCGGAATTGACTCCCTGTTCGGTAAATATTGTCTCGCTCCTGTTTGCCTCCAAAGTAAATGAAGCCGGTAATCTGGCTGAACTGGGCGTTTATTTTTATCTCACAATATATTTAAGTGCTGGCTCTTGTAAATATTCGCGAATGAAACAAGAAGTAAGAAGGAGCAATGTAAAGTATTAGTACTGTGGCTCGTACGAAAAGCTTACGAAAATGTTTTGTCAATAAATTGAACAGCGTTTACTACCTATGTACTTTTTTTTCTTAGGTACAATTTTGGTATCCCGTGGTCCAATTTATGATACTGGTTACGTAAATCGGACCATAAGGTTATAATTTTTAATAAATAGTTGTAGCTTGAGTACATTCTTACACAATTATGTTGTAGCTGTAATACCAGGGTGTCACCCTAGCCATATTGGGTTTCTCTATCTTACAAGGTATATGATTATTTTTCAGATTTATCAAAAGTGGTCCAATATACTCTCGCCTATATGTCCAATTTTTAGGGGTCATTTCGAAAAGTGTTGAGGCAAAATCATAAAACCGTGAAATAGAAATAGAAATAGAAATAATTTATTTGCCTTTAAATGAGGTACACTGCAGATCTTTAATACTAGTAGGCTCAGCTCATTTCGCCATCCGCAATAGCATGCAAATATACATATTGAATTAATAATTATGATAAACAATTTAGTAACATTAATTGTCATTTAATTGATTTTGGGCATCATAATCACAAAGATAAATTTTAAAATTAATCAATTATTGTTTGAAATAAAATTATTATAGGATGTCAAAATTATACATGTCAAATAAAAATATTATTTTTTACAATATTAGAATGTCAGATGAATAAAACAAAATACAAAAAAAAAAACATACAAATTATTAGGTACTTATTTGTTAACATAATCAAATTTCATAAATTTAGAGTTCCTCATAATTTAAATATTCAGTGACACTATAGAATGCTTTTTCATTTAACCATCTATACAATGCTACTTTAAATCTATTGAGAGGTAATTCCTGTACTGATTTCGGTATTTTGTTGTACAAAGTTATGCACATCCAATAGCAGTTCTTTTTGAACCGCGTGCTCTTAGGACAAAATTCAGATACCAGTCTATCTGTATTTCTGGTGCTGCGTGAATATATATCTTTAGCTGTCTTGAAATAATGTAAATTTTGTTTGACAAATTTTGCGGATTCAAATATATATAGACAAGGTAGCGGTAAAATGCTTAGGGATTTGAACAGCGGTTTGCATGGTTCATCCGGTGGAGCTCCATAAATTGCATTAATACATTTTTTTTGCGCAATGAACGCCCTTTTATTGTCTGTGCTGTTTCCCCATATTATCAGTCCATAACGCAGCACGGACTCGATATAAGCATGGTAGGCTGTTAACGCCGTTCCCCTTGTCGCAACTCTTGTCAATTTATGAAGAGCAAACAAGAACCTGTTAATTCTTCCACAGACATCCTCAACATGTTTTTTCCAGTCTAGTCTGGAGTCAATTTCTACACCTAAAAATTTAACTGATTGCACACTTTTCAGAGATTTTCCACTACAGTTT
This sequence comes from Chrysoteuchia culmella, assembly GCA_910589605.1. Taxonomy (NCBI): domain Eukaryota; kingdom Metazoa; phylum Arthropoda; class Insecta; order Lepidoptera; family Crambidae; genus Chrysoteuchia; species Chrysoteuchia culmella. The sequence continues at coordinate 21,198,015 of OU342653.1, forward strand.
ATATTCCAATCATCGCTAATATTATTGAAATTCATATAATATGTCTTATCAACATTTATAATCAAATTATTATTATTCAGCCAATTTACTATTGATATTATAGTTTTATTTAAATGTCATTAACGTATGGTAAATTTTAAATAGAAAAATGCAAAAATTACAAAATCATAAAATGTCATTAACGTGTTCATTTATTGTCATTTTTTTTTCTGTTGAAAAAATTACAGATACGTCATCAGCGAATAAGATGCATGGGTGTTTGGTTACGTCTGCAAGATTATTAATATAAATTAGAAACAGGAGAGGGCCCAACACACTCCCCTGTGGTACACCATACTTATTTTGCTGAAATCCAGAAAAATATTTTTGGGCTACATTAAGATTGTCTAACTTGGTTATTTCAACAGATTGTGTTCTATTTTCTATGTAAGTTTCAATTAATTTTAAAGCAACACCTCTTATGCCACAGTGGTCTAATTTTTGTAATAGCTGATTATGGGCGACAAAGTCAAAAGCCTTTGACATATCAAAAAATAGGCATGTAGTAAATTTGTTATCATTTAGAGATGTCAAAGTTTTATGAAGTATGTTGAAAATGGCCTCAGTGGTGGATTTATTTTTTTGAAAGCCATATTGATTAGTCTTTAATACATGTTGTACGTTGTTTAATACATGTTCTTTAATACATGTAATACGTGTTTCTGAAACTTTACAAATGTAGAATAGGTATGATCAAATATATATCTTACTACCAGATTTGTAACATCTCTAAACGCCCCCTATAGTTTTATAACGAAAAGTACGTACGTACGACTTAACTTTAACGGGGCAACATGTATAAAATTTGACAGATTTGACAACCACAAATCGGTTAAAGTTTCCTGGTGCGATTAAGCCTAAGTACCATATTAGGCACCATACTAATATTAAGGTGCCGTGTGGTGACGGCCTAAGAATACAAGTGTCACCACTCTCTTACATGCCTGGGATGTCGTAAGAGTCGACTAAGAGGCTCGACGCATTGAACACCTGTGCGAGAGGAGGAAACTTGAAACAAACCCTCTACCAACCCGTCTGGCCAGCGTGGTAGCAGTATGCTAATAACCTCCTATAAACGCCCTAATAGACGTGAGCTAGGAGAGGCCTATGTCCAGCAGTGGACGTCCACAGGCTGATGATGATGACCATATTAAGTGATAACTTTCTGATATTTACATACGACTAATCTCAATACCTATTATATAACTAATTATATTTATAACTAATTATATTACTAACTTATTATATAACAAAGTGCTAAGCTTATAAACTCTCAAGTAGATCAATGTATCCTGATATTTATTAATGACAAGCACCTTAATCTAAGTATCATGTAGGTAACAATAATCACCATTGTAACAAAATAATACATCATAATAACAAAGACAGATGTCCTCAATCTGACAGACAGCAACACAAAAAACACATTTACGTTTGGCAAAATATAAAAATGTAAGAAATAAGGAAATAAGGAGAGGCCTTAATGAACAGAATAATACAGTGTTTATTAAAATGGCGACTGGGACAAGAAGAAATGGGGCAGCTGTCGACACAAATTAATTTGTTGAGTAAACGTATTAACACTTACCAAATAGAGGACAGGGGACCCATTCTGATAACGTTTAGTCATAATCGCATCTCAATCGTTTTTCAATTGTAATGCTCTTTAACACAGTTCTTATTATGAAGGTGATCACATCACACTACGAATACAAAAAACACTACGATTGAGATACGATTATAAAAGAAAGAAAGAAAAGTAAAGTTATTTGGGACAAACACAAGACGGTACATTCGAATAAAGAAACAGAAACAAACGGAAAACGGTTTGTCCCAAAACAGTTCCGACTCAGCATAATTTCTTGCTTTTGACCAGCGCTGATCTTCCGTCGGTACCGTTTTGGTGGGACTGCATTATGAGTTAATGTTACCGGTGTTGACCTCGGATGCATTATTACTTTAATTTAATTTTAACGCAACATTTTTGAGAAAGTCTTGCAACAAGCAGGGGCTATCAGGAAAAGATAAAAATGTAAGAAATGGGAAATACGGCGACAGTTAATGAACACAACAATACAGCGTTTATTAAAATGCCTGGGACACGAAGAAATGGGGCAGCTGTCGGTGAAAATTAATTTGTTGCGTAAACATATTAACACCTGCCCAATAGGGGAACCAATGTTCTCTAACGTTCAGTCGCAATCGTATCTCAGTCGAGTTTCAATTGCAGAGCTCTAACAGGACAATTTAAACACGACTGTGAAAGATTATAGCTGAATCTTAGCAGAATTGACCCCTGGATTTATTTTTGTTTTAATTTACAATTATCTTCGTAAGATATTTTTAAAATGCAAAATTAAAAAGTTATAATTATTAAAAGTACGTAAGTTAGCCAGGAAAGTAAAACTTACAGATGTGATTTCGGCCTGAAACCGAATAGCTAAGAAATTCCAAAACGCCATGGTCACTAAGAAGCTCTGGTGGTCGCGTGACAGAAACCACTCGCGCTGTCCGATCGATCCAGCCATTAACCGGAATGAGCCATTGTTTCGGCACAATCAAATAGTCTTTGGGGCATTCATGTTTATTTACACTGAGGAATAGCTTAATCATTACATTTAGATCAGGGAAATTATTCATCGCTTTTGGTAGGAAAAACGACGTTTCGACTAACAATACTACAATATCCGTATTTCACTATATCAATTTTACCATGACTAATAAGGTTGAACCGTAATGGTAACCGAGAAAGATATAACTACCCTTTGATAACTTGTGTGGCGCAGTGGTATCTGACTTTTGCTCAATTGATCGCAGATTCGGATCCCGTATCATGCCCGTCATGGCCCATTCCTAATCCATCCCTTAGGAAGGTCAGTACCCCAACAGTGGGGAGATGAAAATCGTTGATAATACGATTCCACCACGGACGAAGTCGTGGGCGAAGTTTGAAGATTGTGTTAAAGGTACTGTGGAGATCGTATATGTCTGCACTATAAGCAGGCCTCTACTCCGCTATTTGCTGGCTAGTTTTGCTTTTATAAAAATTAAGAAAAAGAGAGGCTCGTCGTGCGTAGATATGGACGGTCGCCTGGTCAAATAAAAATATTTTAAAATTATATTGTGAAATACTAATATAATCATTACTATTCCGCCAATTTGATTTTTTTTTCAATATCGCCGCCACATTATAAAATCTTTTTGAATTTATGGTTTGTGTCAATACAAATTAAAATATTCTTTGACAAAATCTCCTTAAAGTCTCACTTTTCCGCGTTATAAGCTGCCAAAGTTGTATCAGTGGCGCTTCTGACCTTCTTTTGACAGCTTTGACAGCTAGTTCTAACACAGGTGTAATGTAGATTATGTTGAAGAGCGGCTCTCTCCCAACACAGGTTATACTTAACTTAAAGGGAGGAGTCCACTGTATTATTCAAAGTCTGTGTTTGTCAATAAAGATTATGTTTATTGTTTATATTGTTTATTAAACTACTTCAAACTTTGAAACGTGACACTTTAGGATATTTTGTCAAAAAGTATTTTCTGTTTGTATTGATTTAAACGACCTATTTACAAAGGTTTCATCAAGACCGTGATTAAAAAAACATCAAAATGGCGTTACAGTCGGTATACCAAGCTCTATACAAAAATCTTTAAAACTGAACGATGACATCAAATGTCTTTTTTTGCCCTAACTTTTTCCCATTGTACACCGCCTAGATAACTAACCCCCACGTTACAGGAAACTGTATCCACTTATCACCATTCTGTCGGGAGTTAAGTGCCAGCTCCAGAAGGTTAGGGTCAGAGTTCGCGAGACAAGTTACAACTTTGTATTGCAAGTGGTTAGTTAAGGATAAACGGCTTCTTACACATCCCGTGAGACGCATACGTAGCAAACTAACAAACATTTGACAGGGATTATACACTGAAAAATAATTTAGAATCCTAAAATAAATTCGAAAGTATGTCAGTTTATGATAAATTTTAAATAGAAAATTTATCATAAACTGACATTCTTAGCATTGAAAAATGCAAAAATTCAAAAATCATAAAGTATGTCAGTTTGTTTCTCTGTTTGTTACACTTTCACCCCAAACTGCTGAACGGTTTTGGATGAATTTGGGTATGTAGAAACTTCAAGTAGTGGACTTACACATAGGCTAGGTACTTTTTATCCCGATATTCGCACGGGAACGGGAATCACGCGGGTGAAGCTGCAGGAGGAGGCTAGTAATTTCTAACGGGTAGCAATTAACCGATTGAGTAAAAAACTTTTTAAGAGACAAAATTACTAGGCCAATCTAACCTAACCTAAACCTATTTTTCTGTAACCCAACATAGTATTTTAGTCGCCCAATTTAGTATTTTTTTGTCGATCGGTTTATTATATTCCATTTCGACTTTCTATTTTGACGACCTGTTTGGAGCAGGGGTTCCCTTCTGCGCCAGAGGTCCCGGGTTCGATCCCCGGACAAGACAAATATTTGTGTGCATGAACATGTCTATTTGTCTTGGTCTGGATGTTTAATATGTATATTATTTATGTATTTACAAAAAAAAGGTATCTAAGTATGTTTATCCGTTATCTAGTATCCATAACACAAGTTCTTCATTATACTTAACGTGGGCTAGATAATTGGAGTGATTGTATGGAAATATTTATTATTTTATTTCTAACTACGCACTGTTAAGTGAAAACAGCTGGACTATTTACCGTGAACAGTGAAAACAGAAAATTGTGACATGCTGATAAATATTAAACAAGAAAATATACTAGAAAAAAGCAACTAGTCTCCTGTCGCCCTGACGGGATTCGAACCCGAATCCTTGGGATTCCGGCCCAATGCATTAATATATATATGCCATATGCCATATATACCTATACCATGCTATTTCGTACTACGATACGAACCTAAGTTGTTGTTTCTTGTTTCTTGACGGAAGTTTTGTGTAGTCTTCGCTCAATCATCGCCTCAAAAATGTTAAGTGTGTCAAAATGGGAAAACTTCAATAAAAACAAAACGTTCATGACGTGATGGTTTGTAGTAAGGTGTTTTTATTGTATGTACCCAAAATTAATGGAGATGTAGTGTTATGTGTTTAGGACAAAATTAATTTTTTTGAAAAGCCCACGCTGGTTAAAACGTATAATAATTTTTTAATTTTCCTGTTTTTTTCAAACTTTTTAAAGAACATAGATATTATGTACATTGTTCTACAGAAACTCATTACTGAAAACCGCATCAAAATCAGACTATTAGTTTTGGTTTTTCTCAAACAAATGTTTACTGCAGCACCCCCTGGTGAGTTGTCACCGTACCGCTAATCTAAGTACATTCACCAATCAAACCCAAACCCATTACTGAAAACCGCATCAAAATCGAACTATAAATTTGGAAATTATCACAAACAAATGTTTACTGCAGAGCTCCCAGGTGAGTTGTCACCGTAACACTTATATAAGAACTTTCACCAATCAAACCCAAACCCATTACTGAAAACCGCATCAAAATCGGACCAGTAGTTGTAAGGATAAATGGTAACATTGGCTAGCAAAACAAATGTTTACTGCAGCGCCCTCTGGTTAGTTGTCACCGTAACACCCATCTAAGAACATGCACCAATAAAAACCGAACCCATCACTGCAAACCGCATCAAAGCCGACTAGTAGTTTTGGAGATAAATGGTAACGTTGGTTTGCACAAACAAACAAACGAACAACCTCTCACCCCAAACGCATATACCGTCTCCGCATCGTCGTTAATAAAAATTAGACGAAACATTTTTCTTTTATAAATAATTATTTTGTATTCGTCTTAGCGCTGCAAACAGCTGATATCGCCGAGATGAACTTGGTGCTCGCTCTGTAGTTAATTTTACTATTATTAACTTTATTTTAAGTTTATTTTTCATTTCTTAGGTAGTAGGTTTAATATCAACATAATTTAAACACGCTATTTACAAATATTTGCAAAGCAAACATCAAACTAGTAATCTCCTGATCAGATGTCAGGTGTGCCACCTATGCCATACGGTCGTCAAAACATAATTCTCTATGTTATTACATATTCATATTTAGCTATCAAACCGAAATAGTCATATCTTTATTATAATATACCTACACGAACCAAAAGCAATTCATATCATAATAAATACGAATACTAAAAGAGCGAAACAAAATTATTATTAACACGAAATTACGACAACTTAATCATAAGCTGGCCGTTGGCCGTGGGCCGAAAGAGGAAAGCGACGAATTAATGTTCGAGATGAATGGTACGCCATTGCGAAGCACATTTTTACCGAGTTCCGTTTGCTACCGAATTATGGCCACAGTAAAAATACATACAGTATTTTGTCTTAGCCTTTTTCTTGATAACAATTAACAATTATTATTCAATACGCAATACGCAATAGAGCTGTTCGCCAACAGAGATTAGCCACACGCTTACTACTGCGTACAAGGCTTTCATATCACCAAACTTCGTTACCGCGGCACATTCCAAACTGACACCCATTTGCAATAAACTTAAGTCAGGCTATTTTTATCTATCTTAAGACATTCATAATAAGAATAGCGTATTAATAAGCCTTAAGCGCTTGATATTAGGCCCGTAAGTTAAGTGCCGTGTGGTGCCGGCCTAAGAATACAAGTGTCACCACTCCCTTACATGCCTTGGATGTCGTAAGAGTCGACTAAGAGGCTCGACGCATTGAACACCTGTGCGAGAGGAGGAAAACTTGAAACAAACCCTCTACTAAACCGTCTGGCCAGCGTGGTAGCAGTAGGCTAATAGCCTCCTATGAACGCCACAATAGGCGTGAGCTTGGAGAGGCCTATGTCCAGCAGTGGACGCCCACAGGCTGATGATGGATGACGGATGCAGTTAAGAATAGCCTAAGTGGATGTAAGAACGTCTCAAAAGGTTAGTCCTAAGCAATTTTTTATTACTTAACATTAAGAAAGATAAGAATCGTTTTTGGCGATTCTTAAATGGATGTGAGACTCTCGCCAAGCTCTCACCGAACCGAGGCGCGTCGGGTATTACTCGCGAACGGACTTTTAGTAAGAAGATAAAATACGGTGTATCTATAAACTGCTATGGCCCACTTAATTTTGACGAGATGCTATAGAAAATGGAATTAAGGTAGGGTCTTGTGATTATTTCGTTATTGTATCACGAGTAATTTGATTACTTCTAGCTTTACGATATGAATGTTTGATGCTTTTTTAGTTGTACATAAAGTATAATGATGTTATGTTACTCACAATAAGGTACGTACCTACTACTGAAATGGCTGGTTTTCTGGTACTTTGCTGTTGCTATAAGATCTTATCTGACATAGTTTTTTCTGTTTTCACTCACTTTTGTAATTAGATTTTATGTAAGTTATTGTTGTGATACGTTGTGTTTTGTTCGCATGTACATACTGTACACAGATTAGGTATTAGTTACTACGTAAATACTGTACTTTGTTTTTTTTTTTGTTAACACCAACTCTGTTTTTGTTTTGTTTGGCACTTTGGCTTGTCTGACACTTAGTTAATGTTACCATAGACTGGTCACACAGACTAATACTTTCATAGTTTTTTTTTTTTTTTTTTTTTTTTTTATATTGGTGCCCCTGTGTGATCAGTCATAAAAGGTCATGTTTATATTTGTCATATTGTAGTATTTTGTTGTAATGTCCCGGTTAGCATGACTCTCAGCCCCACCAAAACGGTACCGACGGAAGACCAGCGCTGGCCAAAAAGCCAAGCATTATGCTGAGTCGGTACCGTTTTGGGACAAACTGTGTTTTTATTTTTCTGTACTACTTTGATGTGTCTTATTGTCGTGTTTGTCCCAAATAAATATAATTTTCTTTCTTTCTTTCTTTCTTCTTTCTTTACCTTAATACGTACTTAGAGAAAATTAGTTTTGTTTTCATATCTTTTGATTTGGGTATGATAAAACAAAGACGAAGCTTAAAATTTTGACAAAATATTAAAAAAAACAATCTTAAGTTTTGGCGCGCACTGTTCATTTTACAGTATCAAACGCGCTATAGTTCACGAACTATGTTGTAATTGTATGTTTTGTCCGTATTGTCAGTCATCCCGTGACCACGGCAGCTGAAAAGGTGCCAAAACGTCGGAAAAATAAATAAAGCGCGTTTGATATCCGTAAAAGATGAGTTTTTTTTTAAAAAACAAAGATTTCGTTATTTTTAACAGCTTTTTATTCTGCTTAGGATATTATAGGCATCAAATTAATGGATGTGGATTTTTTAAACTAAATGTCTGTTTACAAAAACTACACATAATTTTTTTATCGAAATTTTCCCTACTTAATATTTTGATAAACAGTTAACCTACAAACCTCTATTAACTGCTGTTTTCGTGACAAGTAAACAAACAAACAGACAAAAATTTCAACCATTGGTTGAGTAAAGTGTTTTACTATCAGTCTAAGTATTTATGAGTAATGCAAGTTAGTTAAGACTATTAAGTAAACGTTACTTAACGTTAAAAGTCAACCCTTTGTGGGATTCAATACCGCAATCCAGGGTTTTCCCTGGTTAACCTCTGACTAACAGCCCGCCCTTTTACAGAATTAGCGGCAAAATGGCTTTTTGGATTTTTAATTAACTGTCCTTTTTACTGCAGAATAAATACTCATGACCTGAATTCTACTAATATTATAAAAATATGAAAGTTTTGTATGTTAAATATTTGGGTGCTTTTTTTTAATTTTTTTATTCACGACGGGGAATCTCTTAGCCTTCATAAAACATAAAACATTAAACATTGTTGTTATGGCGTCAGATTTAGATAAGATGGTAGTAACTAGCCAGGCGGACTCATAACAAGTCCTACCACCAACCAAACCGAATCCAATATGTACCCTCCGCTGGGAATCGAACCCGGGACCCGGGTCTGATACCGGTGGTTGTTACCACTAGACCACAGAGGCGTTTAAAATAATAATGTTAATGTTAGGTTAATGTTTGATAAATCACGCAAAAGGGACACAAAAAAAAATGATTTATAGCCAGACTTAAAACAAAGGCAACAAAGGCACAAAAAAAAATACTTTTGCGTTCGTACAAAGCAACGGGACTGAAACGCGAGTACGCGGAAGTACATAAGAAGATCATTTACTATGAACTGTGAAGCACATTTGTTTCATAGCAGAAATTTGAATCTTGACCTACCATCATATATATAATTATGTATTATGGTAAAAGCTCCTAAATATATAAATTCATAATAAGATTAAAAGATAAAAGATCATATTAAGGCTAATTTTCATAAATGTTATGTTCTACTGGAAAACATCAAGATGGACCGTAGTTCGGACTTTCACGATAACGTATAACAAACGATAAGCATTATAATGTACCTCCATGTCATTTTCAACAATTAAAACTAATTGATAAATTACTGGCCCCTATCCAAAAAGTTAGAAGTTTGTAGATAGCTGCACAAAGTACGTAAGGTGACGGCGGGCCCCAGGCAGAGAGACCACTGAGAGATCTGAACAAAGTGCCATTTCTCGCACACACATATCGACGTTACGTTTACAGGCATTCTCACGCATTTTCAAACACAATTCAGTCATGGTTGTAAAATTGACATTAGATGAGTATTCTAAATCTTTTATATATATATTTTAATGAACGACGGGGACACTCTTAGCCTTCATCATACCTGATGTTAAGTATTGATAAGGCTGAAGATGGAAGCGAACCTCTCCCGGAATCCTCAATCACTGAGGAACTGGCTATCTTATCTCTAACTGCCGGAACACAAGAATGCTGAAAACATTGTTGTTATGGCGTCAGACTTAGATAAGATGGTGGTACCCCCGCTGGGAATCGAACCCGGGACCCCTGGGTCTGATACCGGTGGTTGTACCACTAGACCACAGAGGCGGTAATTTTTTGCATTTTGCAATGCTATTTTTATGTGGTAAATATTAAACAAGAAAATATTAGATATTATTATAGTATTAGATGAGTACGTTACAGAAGAACAGGTAAAACAAATCATTTTCCATGCTGGACGGGAAGTGAAAGCAAGACATAGAATATGCCAGTTGCTAGTTTTCCGGTACAGAATAATAAAAGTATATCTATTAGAAACCTAGTCATAAGAACGTTTTATTTCCGTTTTGTTTTTATTGGAGTTGACACACTTCACACTTTGGAGGCGATGATTGAGAGACGTCACAAAACTTTTGTCAAAAAACAATCTTGCTTTAAGAGACTCGTAGTACGAAATAGCATGGTAAGATTAAAACAATACTGCGCTAAGAGAAGGCCCCCTGTAGTATATTCAAAAAACTAAATATAGACTGTTATATTTAATTATAGTTAATTATATTTAATAATAGTGCCGTGTGGTGACGGCCTAAGAATACAAGTGTCATCACTCTCTTACATGCCTGGGATGTCGTAAGAGTCGACTAAGAGGCTCGACGCATTGAACACCTGTGCGAGAGAAGGAAAACTTTAAACAAACCCTCTACCAACCCGTCTGGCCAGCATGGTAGCAGTAGGCTAATATCCTCCTATGAACGCCACAATAGGCGTGAGCGAGGAGAGGCCTATGTCCAGCAGTGGATGTCCACAGGCTGATGATGTGATGTGATATTTAATTATACTATGGACCAAAGTGCATTGGTTGCATATTTAATTTACATAAAACCAATCGCCACCATGCGCCAAGCTCAGCGGCATCCAGAACCGCGTAGCTTCCACCTCTCATCCCATAGACCCGGGAGGTCGCGTTGTTGAAGTAAAGTGAGATCAACTCTAGATAAAATCTTTATTGTTAAAGCGTGAATCTTTGTAAAGTGTATTTTATCTTGTTTTGTGAAATAAACTGTGAACTTCTGTATTTAAAAAAAAAGACCATCGTCGGGTGCCGCTTAACAAGACGCTGGGCTAACAGCCTGTAACTTGACAGGATTGTGTCCGGACAACATCTTAAACCTAGTCATCATTGAGGTGTAGTTATGAAAGCATTAAATTTGCAGCTTACGAGTGAACTGTATCTTTCTCTAGCTGCGCCTTTGACCAGCCACATGACCACAGGCCTCCCCAAGGATCTCCACGTCGATCGGGCCCGCGCTGCCCACATCCATCCGGTTCGTCTTTTCGGGAGCCCCCACGGAGCGTCATCCGGTGCGCGTCCTTTGATACTATGGCAAGGGATTAATGGCGTGAGGATATGTATGTACTAAGTATGTATAAAAAACAGCATTGTATTAGAGCAAGAAAATAAAATCATTGCCAGGCAAGTTTTTCTAGTATGGCGGGAGCTGTCCTTCTGGTAACATTCCTATCTTGTGTTCGATGTCAACGCGACCGGGTCACGATCGATCCACCCCCATTAAACAACCTGCCACCAAATTGTTGCCATTGTTTTGTAAACAACTCGCCGGTGGCCGCTCAACTCTGGACCCAAAATTTATTTGTACCCCTAGTTCGAGTTGATAATAACGGTATCGAAAACTTTCGGATGCACTGTACGTGTACCTCTAGCACGAAGAACTCGCGTCTTCGTATTGAGCACGTTATGTCAAAATGTAGCTCCGTTTACGTCCGGTAAGAATGTTGCTTAATAATAAATAACTGTTTCACCCGCCTGGTTCCCGTTCCCATGGGAATATCGGGATAAAAAGTATCCTATGTTCATGTACAGGCTATCTACCACCTGTGTACCAAATGTGATCCAAATCCGATAAGTAATAAATTAATATTTCTTACACTCGCACCAATTAGCCCCAAAGTAAGCACTGTAAGGCTTGTGTTATGAGATACTAGGGTAACAGATATAAATACATATAATTATACTTAGATAAGTTTTTATGTAACAGCCTCCTATAAACGCCACAACAGGCGTGAGCTAGGAGAGGCCAATGTCCAGCAGTGGATGTCCACAGGCTGATGATGAAGTATTTATGTGTACCTAGAAAACTCAGGTACAAATGCTGGTATTCGTCATACAAACATTTGCCACTACCGGGATACGAACCCAGGACCTCAGAGTAGGCGACACCTTAAAACCGGTGTCCCTAGCACAGAGTCGTCAAATCGTCAAAAAATATGTCATACATTTTTTGACGAGACGTCCTCGATAGTTTTTCATGCTAGAGGTACTGGGGGCTTACTGCCATCTCTTAACGTAGTATTGTTTCAAGCTAACCATGCTATTTAGTACTAAGATCCTCTTAAATTAAGCTTGTTTTTGACGGAAGTTTTGTGACGTCTTCGTTGGATCGTCGCCTTCAAAGTGTGAAGTGTGTCAAAATGTGAAAACTTCGACAAAAACAAAACGCAAGCAAAACGTTCTTATGTCAAGATGGTTTTTGATAAATGATGGTAGGCCCTCATCTCATGTCGATAGCATGTATATGAAGAAGACAGAGCCATAATTGTTGATAACGAATATAGTTTGACAACTACAAACTACAAAAACCAAATTATTATCACCGAATACGGTTTGTTAATAATATTACAGTTGTCAAGATACGTAATTAAACAATATATATAAAATACTGTAACTGACTGACAATGCACATCCCAAACGGCTGAACTGATTCTTTTAACGATGTCGGCGAGCAGTGAAAGAATCTTTTAACGATGTAGGCGAGCAGTGAAAGAATCTTTTAACGATGTAGGCGAGCAGTGAAAGAATCTTTTAACGATGTAGGCGAGCAGTGAAAGAATCTTTTAACGATGTAGGCGAGCAGTGAAAGAATCTTTTAACGATGTAGGCGAGCAGTGAAAGAATCTTTTAACGATGTAGGCGAGCAGTGAAAGAATCTTTTAACGATGTAGGCGAGCAGTGAAAGAATCTTTTAACGATGTAGGCGAGCAGTGAAAGAATCTTTTAACGATGTAGGCGAGCAGTGAAAGAATCTTTTAACGATGTAGGCGAGCAGTGAAAGAACTTTTTGATATTCCCACGGGACGACACTCGAAAAAATATGCTGAAGCGAGATAGCAATGAGAAAACGACGCGCACGGGAGCGAGACCGATTTTGCAGATTAGGCAAAAAAACACAAAATCACTTCTAATTGAAAAACTACAGCGATTTAAAAAAAATGCTTCTATACGATCCTAAATATTATTGGTGGCCACTTATTAAATCAATTTCCAATAGTTTAAGTAACCCCATTTAAGAATAATCTTGAATTTTCGTATTTTTAGAGGTCTTTTCGAAAAGAAAAAGTGTCGAGGCAAAATCATTAAATCGTGTTTTTTAAACTATACGAATCTAGATAAATGTATGAAGAAATATATAACCGTGCTATAGTTTTATATCAAAAAGTCCATTCTTTTTCCGAGTAGCGCCTTAAATTAAAAACTAAAAAAGCAACAACACGTGAAAATCCGAAATCATAATGCATATTTCATTGTTTTCTTAAATAAAAACTCTTTATTAAAGCAAGTAACATATTTTTATTTCAACAAACAACACATCCGATGCCGCTTTAATATTTTTTTTTCATTATTAAAAAACTTGATCATCAATAAAACTCAGCTTTATAATAAATTCTAAAGTAACATTCTAAAATGCTTAATAGATTAGCATGAACCTTTTCAATTGAAAGCTTTCATCGCTCAAAACAAAGGCTCTGTGAAATTGGTAATTCCATTCATGTAAGCGCGTAGAACGATTCACTGAAACAGCACGCAGATGCAATTTAGATAAGGCAGAGACGGGCGCGGCTCGCGATCTTGTGATCGATCGGAGGATCAAAAAGAATAAATACGTGAAGAATTGGTTCTTTGCTTTGACATTTAAGTACTTATAAAAAAAAATCGAAGCTATAAGTACTCGTAAAACATTAGGATGTGGACACAATAAGTACATTATAATGTATAACTCCCCTCTGGATCGCGAAAGCGTTTAGACGTGTCCCCCGTGTTCTTCAAAAATTAAATAAATCAGTTTTAAAAATTATTTATAAATAAAATATTGCAATATACCAGGTTAACATAAGCCTAGACAACTATAGCGAACAAAGTGGCTGGACAAGGGACAAGTGGACAAACCCGCATAATTTCTCTCATTAGTAAGTGACTTTTAATCGTATGTACCAGGATCGCATAAGCAAATGGCGGTGACCGAACGCGGAGGCATCACAGTAAAAGGAGTGTGACAAGGACAACATCTCAGAGACGAATATACGCGCCACTACTCCGTCCGCTATCAGTGCGCTGACGCCGTCGCTGCGTCGCTTGCCGCAACTCACAAGCTGAAGCGTGTAGCGACAAATTGAAAAGGGGTGGCCCAAGTGTCATTTTATTATTACGAGTGCTATTCTATTACACTAAATAAGAATGTCAAAAGTTGCGCATTCGCCCCCAAAATCTTCAAAGGCCTCTCCAAAACCACAATAAATCAAACACGACCCCAAACAAACTGAACCATATGGCTCTGGTCAGATAGATCAGAATATAACGGCAAGAAACAAACGACCTCGCGTCGAGAACTCACCTTCTAAAGAATTTAGCGACCACATCACAGAACGCTTGGAAAAAGGCTTTGGGACAATGAAAAATGAGCTTCAACAAATGCTTACTGACTGGAAAAATGAACAGGAATCATCTCTATCGAAATTACTCATGGATTGGAAGAAGGAACAAGATGCTACCTTATCAAAATTGGTAAATGAAATTTCTTATATAAAGTCGGAACTCCAGAATATAAAGCAGACAGGCGTTGAAATGGAAAAATCAATGGAATTCATTAATAATACAAATGAGGACTTGAAACTAAAAATAAATAATATAGAAGAAGAAAAAAAAGGCAGCTCAAGGCAACTACAGGACCTGGAAAATCAGCTTCATGATGTGCAGCTACAATCACGTTCATCAAAGGTGGAAATACGGAATGCACCACAAAAGGCAGATGAAAAAGTAACTGACCTCTTGTCTATGGTGATTGATATCGGCCAAGCTATTGGAACAACTATCAAAACCGACGAAATACGTGATATCTATCGGATTAACAGCAAACCAGGTACACCTAAACCAATAATAGCTGAATTTACAACTTTATGCGCTAAAAATGATTTTCTGAGACTTACTCACGCTTACAATAAAAATAAGATAATCTCTGACAAGTTAAATACAGAAGTTATAGGTATGCCAGGGAAAAAACTTCCTATCTACATAGACGATTATGTCCCTCCTTCCAAAAGGAAACTGTTCTACCAGGCACGTGTCTTCGCCAAAGAGAAAAGCTACCACTGCCGCTATGTAAATGGAAGAGTTCTGCTACG
The DNA here is from genome assembly GCA_910589605.1 of Chrysoteuchia culmella. Lineage (NCBI taxonomy): Eukaryota > Metazoa > Arthropoda > Insecta > Lepidoptera > Crambidae > Chrysoteuchia > Chrysoteuchia culmella. Next base: position 21,213,342 of record OU342653.1, read on the forward strand.
TAAAACGCCAGATGATAAGTATATTGTTATAACGGATAGCCAATGCTTATCTGCTCTAGAGAAACCTATGTGACTATTTTGCTTAGCTTCTCATTGCCTTCATAATATAATTTTCGCTTCGGCAAATTTCTATAGTTTGCCTTTTGCATGTTTTTTATTATATCTTTTAAATATGTTGTCTATATTAATAAGTAATTGTATGATTAGTATAAAGGTATGTTATTTGCAGAAGTTTCAACCCAACTACTATATTTACATTTTTAATCTTCTATTGTTGCGGTACCCTAAACGTTTTAGAGCTATGAATATCGTTAAAATAATTAATTCCAATAGATAGCTTAATTAATATAAATCATGATCTAGATAATTTTTCCATTGCACAGTCTGCCGTGTGTGAGATAGATAATCTTGGCAAATACGTAAATGAGCAGGACAAAGCTTTGAAAATACTACATCAAAATATTCGTAGTTTAACATGTAATTTTAATGGCTTTACTGTCCTCTTAAAACAAAGACAGGTTGATTGGGATGTCTTGATTCTCACTGAATGTTGGCTACCCCGCTCACATTATTTACCTACAATGGATGGATACGTCTGCACCGCCAGTACACGTAACTATACACAAAACGAAGGGGTTGTTATATACCATAAATCATCTCTTAAACTTAGTGTAAATGAGATTATTCTATCTGACGCTAATGGTTTGATGATTAAAGTGAATGATAATGCGGTAGTATTTGGCATATATAGACCTGCAGGTTATAAACAACTTGATAATTTTATGGAATCACTTAACATCTTACTAGAGTCACATTCGAATTATAGTAACATTGCCATAATAGGTGATATCAACATTGATATCTCGCCCAACAGTCGCGATCCAAGTGTGTCGTCTTATTTAAATTTACTGGCCATGCATGGAATGCTTCCTGCTCATAACTTACCTACTCATGACAAGACTTGTTTGGATCATGTACTACTAAAAACAAAACTAAGGGCCTTATGTTATGTAGTAGAAACCAGTCTCACAGACCACGATACCTTGATATTTACGCTTGAATTGAATACGCATAAAATCAAACTGCCTTATAAAGCTATACGTCGGGTGAACTATGAAAAACTTGATACAGAAATGTCCAATATTAACTTAGATAATATATATGGCTGTGCAGATGCTAACTTGGCTACTTCATATTTTCTATCTACTGTTTCTATTGTACTTAATAAAAACACGACCACAATTAAAACCTCTAATCGTAAAAGACTAATAAAACCGTGGATAACACCGGGACTTTTACGTTGCATTAAGAACCGTGATAGACTAAATAAAAAACTAAAAAAGAATCCCAATGACGAAATTTTAAAAACAACTTATAGAAGGTATAGGCAATTCTGTAATCAGCTCTTGAAAAAACTGAAAAGACGTTTTGAGTCTTCGGAACTTATAACTGCTTCTAAAACAAATAATAAAATGCTATGGGACACGATAAGGAAAGTCACAAACACTACAAAAAAAAATCAGGATTCTTTTGACCTTATTTCATCTAGTAACCCCCTACTTAGTGTCAATGATGTGAATCGGTTCTTTGCATGTGTTGGTGAAGATCTCGCTAGTAAAATCCCATTTTCTCTTAAGTCTAGCCGACACACATCCCCATCCCACCCTCATTCGTTTGTTCTTCTCCCTACTGACTGTAATGAAGTTGAGAATTGCATCCTCAGTCTAAAGAGTGACTGTTCTGTTGGTAGAGACTGTATATCCGCGTCTTTTCTAAAGCGATATAGGGAAGTGCTAGTGCCTCCAATAACATTTATTTGTAATCTTGCCTTAAAAACTGGGGTTTTCCCCGATGATCTCAAAAAGGCGGAAATTCATCCTATACACAAAAGTGGTGATAAAGGTAGTGTAAATAACTACAGGCCTATCTCGATTTTACCAACGGTTTCTAAAATCCTAGAGAAGCTTATTAACAAGCGTCTTGTCAACTACCTGGATACTAATAACCTTCTGTCACCAAACCAGTTCGGTTTTCGATTGGGTCTATCAACGAGTGATGCCATCCATGCTCTTACTAACTTTATAGTCACTAAACTAGATAGTAAACAAAAAGTTGTAGTAATTTTCTTGGATCTAGCCAAAGCATTTGATACTGTGTCCATCCCACTTTTGTTATCAAAGCTGGAGCGTTTCGGTGTACGCCAGATTCAACTACAGCTTTTTAAAAGCTATCTCACTAATCGCGTGCAAAGAGTGAAAATTGGCGAGTTCTACAGTAACGATTTAGAAATCAAGCATGGAGTTTCTCAGGGTAGTATCTTGGGACCAACCCTATTTTTAAGCTACATTAATGATATGTGCAATCTGGATATACCACAAGGCAGAGTTATCACTTTTGCAGACGATACAGCACTTCTGTTCAGTGGAAACACATGGGACGACGTTTATCGATCTGCGCAGCTGGGTCTCAATATAGTATGTTCATGGCTTAGGGAAAATATACTCTCCCTTAATGTGGATAAATGTAAATTTATTTCGTTCTCCCTAAAAGACGCTGCTGTGGCCACGGATTGTTCTATAATTGCTCACAATTGTACTGATCCCGAAATTCTCCATTGTTCTTGTCCACGTTTAACGAAAGCTGACGAAATTAAATATCTAGGTGTGATAATTGACAAGACCCTTGGCTTCAGTCAGCATATAGATCTCATATCGGCGAGAATTAGGAAATTGATGTATATATTTAAGAGTCTGCGTCACATCGCCAAGCCAAGTATTATCAAAATGATATACCATTCTCTGTGTCAATCAATAATAACTTATTGCATTGCTGCGTGGGGTGGCTGTCCAAAAACAACACTACTCAAACTAGAGCGGGCACAACGTGCTATACTCAAAGTTGCTTTCTCTCTTCCTTATCGTTTTCCCACCACGGATCTTTATCAGCACTGCAAAGTCTTATCTGTACGACAGCTATTCATTTTGAATACCATACTGAGAAAGCATTCAGAAACTAAATATGAATCATCTCTCCTTCGCGACAAAAGACGTAACTATGCTGTTTGTTCTAAGCCATCCTGTAAAACGCAATCCGCGCAAAGACATTATCACTTCCTCGGTGGGTATCTGTACAATTGTGTCAACAAAATTCTATCTATTTATAGCTTACCCAAAAAAAAGGTTAAGGATGTTGTTCAGAGCTGGCTTCAAACTCTTGATTACCATGATACGGAAAGTATTTTAAATATCTTGTCTTAATGGTTTTTCTTAGTGTATTATAGATTTCATAAATTATTCAAAAAGGACACTTTACTTTGGGTACCTCACTCACATAAACAAAATCCATATTAGTTTAGGTTCTTAAAAATCTTAGCCTTAGAAAACTTCTATATTATTATAAAAAAAATATTCTAATATTTATAAATTACTATTGCTCTTTACATAATTTGTATTATTACTTTATTATAACCGTCTTTGTGCTTTGTTTAGTATGTATGCTTGATCTAAGCGGGGTGGGAGCCTGGTGATCTGTAACACAGGTCCTTACTATGTGAGGCACCTAGTATGGACTCCAGCCTCTCACAAAGGTTTTTCTGGCTTCTTTTATTTTTTTTGTAATTTAGCTATACATTTATGCTATAAGGACATAAGAAACATAAATTGTTTTTGTAACTACCTCTGTAACCTTTGTGAAGAGTGAAATAAAGATATTTATTTATTTATTTATAACTTGACATGTCTATGATAATGTATGAATATTGATAGGCCACTCATATCGTACAAAAATAAATTTTCTTGGAATGTTGTTTGGGTCCAAATAGATAGTATTTCTCCAGATTTGTATCATTCAAAAACTTAAGCTCGCTGAGTTATTGCTGGAAAACCGCAATTCACATAAAAACGTATAGGTTAATATTTTAGAGAATCATGCCCAAATAATATAGTAACTTACAGTTCACAGTATGACAACGGAATGAGGGTATGTAGCTCAAAGAAGTCACCGCATGACGAGACGCGACGATTACTTCCTACAAATAAAGTCACAAACTTACAAACATAATTTATTTATATTTGTAGATTTATTATGAGACTAGCTCCCGCCCGCGGTTTCAACCGTGTGGTTCCTGTTATATTAATATAAAAAGTATTCTATGATACTATTCGTCCTAACTAATTCTTTGATAAAAATCAAGTCGGTTGGTTGTTTAGTTAGGGCATGAAGAAAGAACAAACAAACACACTTCCGCAATAAAATCAAATCAAATCAAATCAATATCATTTATTCAGTCTAGGCAAGCACTTATGAACGTCAAAGAAGCTACGCCATCGGTTCACAAACCCTACGGCGGGAGACCTTGTAACGAGAAGAACCGGCAAGAAACTCGTCAAGGGCTATTTTTTTCTCCCTGTTTTATTTCATACAGAGTCGTCAAATTGAAAAGTGAGCTTAACATATCAGTAAGGTCAATTTCCATCACAAAAGAAAATACTAATTATAATATTACATTTTATGGTTATCCTAACCGTAAACAATTTTCAACTCGTAAGGAAGGACTTACATTTAACATTTCTCGCATTACAAGGTTACTGTACTGCAAGTTGTGACGTACATACAGGTCGATAGCAATTTATTTTAGATGAAAATATTTAATCTCTAAGCACAACGTTAAGACAAGCAGACTGAAGTAGACCCATTTCCGCTGGCGGCACCCGTTCACGAGCATGACGCATGAACCAGCCATCGCTTCGCTCAACCATATTTTAGGGAACGTAACGACCCTCACACGACACCGCCGAAGAAACGTTTGAGTGAGCATGACGTACTTCAGGTACTTATGTTAAAGTGTATAAATATAAAAAATACAATGGCAAAAACAAAAAAAAAGAAAGATAAAAGTGAATTAATATAAGACGCAACTTACAATGTTACTGGAAGACGCATCAGCTGGGTCATAATCATAAAGCGTATTTAAAGTAAATTAAAAAAATTATAATAATGGCTTTCATATACTTAATTACAATAATTGGAGAACATTACATATTTTTATTTATTCTGATCAAGCAGTGCCACGTTCTCAATTCAAAACATCATAAATAACATAGAATTTATAAAATTGAAACAAATATATAAATATCTCAACACATTTTAACACAATCAGACAAGAGCAGACCCATCCCACTGGCAGCACCCGTTCACGAGCATGACGCATGAACCAGCCATCGCTTCACTCAACCATATTTTAGGGAACGTATTTATTACGCATTTATAATATTTGTTAAGATTAGGATTTACAGCTAAATAGGATCCTGGCTTCGTTGCCTAGCAACAGTCGTTATTTTGGTAAAATAAGCACATCATAAGTTTCTTCGCACACTCATAACTGAAATAAAACAACTTTTGCGGAGTATTTACTGCGATTTATTTCCCGAAATATATATTTGGTACTATAGTTTTTTTGGTTTCCCGACGTTGTCAACCCGTGTTGTTTAATTTTTTTTTAAATATTTAAGGTAAGTTTCTCAGATAGCCCAATCCATACCGACAGATAGGTTATTAATTTCGGGCGTTTGTTCAACACTCGTCGTTCCCTCGCCTAGCTTCTCGTCATCCAAAGACGCGAAGTTGGCGCCAAAAACCAAAGACAAACAAGCTGCGTCGAGTTCTTCCCAATCTTATACAAACGCAACTGTTTACTTACGCGAGATGAAATGACGCTTTCTGCTTATATCAAAATCACAAGGTCTTTAAAATTTAATATTTCACAATGTAATGTCTATTATAAGTAAAAGAAGTAAAAATTGCACTTAATGAATTATTTTTAAAATTGCATGTCGTTTTTTTATAATATTAATTGACTTTATTGTGCTGTTACCGATTTTGTAAAAAAGGAAAACATTCGGTGCTGATGGTGATGCTGACGGACAACTCCTGAGGATGCGAAGCACGTGTAGAGTAGTCGGTGAAGGTGCAAGGTGTGTCACTGTGTTGCATCTGCATTTATTTGCGGGCGGGCGGGCGGTGCGTCTTGCATGAGTTTTTTCTTGCGGAATTAAGTTACATATTTTTCGTTTTCTACTTAAATATGGATTTCCGCCAAGTAACGCCTGATACTATCAAATACTGTTACAGACTTCCTTCTTCTTCTTCCATAATTAATGGCGTGCTCGCGATAAATTTTGCCAATGTCAAGTAAATATATTTTGTATTTTATAGAAATTGTACGGTAGACTGAGTTAAAATGGAGCCTCACAACACGTGTTATTACGAAAAGAACTCGGGTGAAACTCCACAGACATCCTTACTTGTGGCGATTAAGCAGCATTCGCAATGATCGGTCACATGTCAATTTACAGTGTTATTAGAACAATCAAAAGTTTTAAAGACGCTTATGTTGATCCGATCAGATATCGGTATCGGGGCCGATAGACGACAGCCGACATCCGATATCGGTGTGTCTTCACATATTGCCGATGTTATTGGCCGATAAAATCCGTCATCTCAGTGTCTCGACTCGCGATTTGGTACGCGTTTTTTTTAAATGGAGTCGTTTAATCAATAAAAATCGCGCAAAAATGTGTTCTACGTGGTGGTGGAATCCAGGATGATAACTTATCCTGTTAAAATAGGAAAACAAAAATTATGGCAAACATTATAGTCCGGTATCCGCGTCAATATCCGATATCGGATCGGATAATATAAAAGGCAGGTACATATTTCGTACATTTAAAATTGGCCCGACATCGGTGTCGGCCTTATATGTCGATGTTATACCGCCTATACCGATATCGGATCAAATACAATGTGTTCCAAAGAGTAAAGTAATTATAAGAGATGTGTTCTTTATTATTTCATTTTCATTTACGTTAAGTACGCCTGAAAATCTTGTAAATATTTTCATCAATGTTATTATTATTATTATTATTATTATCTCACGATTAAATTAATTTAATTGAGTTGTCGTGGACATTGTGATGGACTTGAAAAAAAATGTAATTTTAGATTAAAATTAATAATTATATTGCAGTGTCATGTTAGTCAGATAACTAGAGAAAATGAATAATGCCGACCCGACCTTTGTATCATTAACTCCAATTATATTACTAACCAGACACTTATTATTATTAGGGAATTATGTTGCATAATTAATGTTCTAATTATGTTTAAAATTCATGTAAAATGTATAAATTACATTTGCAATAGTACTAAATTAATAGCTGTCAAATTTCAATGTCCTCGAAAACACAAAGTACTTAGTTGTAAAGCCCTAACTCATATTAATTGTTTATTTTAGGGCCGGTAGTTTATCGATAGGGTATTTATCGATAGTTGTATAATGTCGTGTGGTGACGGCCTAAGAATACAAGTGTCACCACTCCCTTACATGCCTGGGATGTCGTAAAAGTCGACTAAGAGGCTCGACGTATTGAACACCTATGCGAGAGAAGGAAAACTTGAAACAAGCCCTCTACCAACCCGTCTGGCCAGCGTGGTAGCAGTAGGCTAATAGCCTCCTATTAACGCCACAATAGGCGTGAGCTAGGAGAGGCCTATCTCCAGCAGTGGACGGCCAAAGACTAATGATGATGATGTTTTATGCTTGTTCAAGTGTTCTGTCTAATGGAAATGTATAAATGATACATTTTGGGAACGCTTTCAATGTCTATTGCTCAACGGCTAATATATGTCCTTTTTCTTACAGTTGGAGTTTTTGAATTGCTATGTCGTAGTTGTATGGAGAAACAATTGTGTAAATTAAAAAAGTGTTTCTTACTCTCTCTCTTTCTCAAATCAATATTAAATATTTGATACACCCATATAGATATAAACGATGGTAACGTTATTAGAATTTATCATTAGAGCAACAGCCAAATAATTTATTCGTTTTTTTAAGTTGGTAGTAATTTCCATTGCTAAAATTATTATGAGTAACATAAAGCACGGGACGTACACTTGTATCGTTTCCATTGAAATGTGATATTTGCAAAATTAAAGGCGAAGAATAGGTCAATTGAGCTTTTGAGAAAAACTTAGAACACTTCTCTCATGGTTGCATCTCATAAATCTATTTTTTTTATGAAATACGGGGAGACTCTTAGCCTTCATCATGCCTGATGTTAAGTGGCGACGGTCAGCACGCGGAGAGCACTTATTTCACTAATTATTTTAATAACAGAATACATTTTTAAGATTTTATTTAATATCGACTAGAATTCGTATTCACATTTTTTAAATTTTTTGTCAATAATAATCCCTTTGACAGAAGTCAAAAGACGATCTGCTAGTAATTTTGAATTTAGAAAAACAATGCCGAAAGAAAAATCCAAAAGGGACTGCCAGGATTATCACGTGGTTGTATGCCTCGTCACAAATTATTGATAAGGCTGAAGATGGAAGCGAGCCGGAATCCCCTATCACTGAGGAATTGGCTATCTTATCTTTAACTGCAGGAACACAACAATGCTGAAAACATTGTTGTTATGGCGTCGGATTTAGATAAGATGGTGGTAGCTAGCCATGCGGACTTAGAACAAGTCCTACCACCAACCAAACCGAATACAATATGTACCCCCGCTGGGAATCGAACCCAGGACCCCCTGTGTCTGATACCGGTGGTTGTACCACAAGACCACAGAGGCGGTTAAAAATCTCATTTTTTTTTTTTTTTTTTTTTTATTATACTTGAGATATAAGGCATAATTTAGTATCGATATTTCATTTGTTTTATCAACACCTCTCTAAGTAGAAGTTAGTAGAGAATTTAATGGAAAGTACAATGGCCAGTTATTACGACAGCTCAGATTTAAGCCGCCATATTGAATCGTCAGTTCATTCATAGACATAATTGTTTGAGTAACTATATGCTAAAGTTTAAATGGTCGTATTAATAATATTAAAATTATAAGTTGGAAATAAAATAAGTCTGTTTTAATTTATGTAAGTAGTGTTAATAGTTTAAGTATGTTTAGTGTTATACATTTTTAATGAACTATAGTCGGACCATAGTCTCCATGACGCTCAAATAGACGGGACGATATAGAGACTATACTTCAGCCATCTTAGGGAAATAATGTTGGTAAACAAACCGCACATACTTAACCTCAAAAGTACTTTTTTATTACACGTTTTAGAAATATATGCACTTCATTAATAGCTTACTTGATCAAGATTTGATATATGGGATTCGATGTCTGAAATATAACGTATTTGTGGAGTAATTTCGAAAAGTGTTCAAATGTTTTTTTTTTTAACATTTTTTCGGTAAGATGGCTGGTTTTTTTTTAAACTAGCATTTTAAATGCAAAAATAAAAAAAATACTAGTACACAATAAGTTGATTTAGCTGGAAAGTAAGAGCCAATGAGCCTGAAAGGTAAAATCGCTGAGTCAGCTCAAACAGGTACAAATTTTGTCTGCAGAAGCATTTTTTTTTCTTTTGTGTAGAACTATTTTAGATAAACTTTGCGTTGGGAAAAAGATACACTGTGTTAGTGGATTTGTAGTTATAAAAGAGTAGCAAGAAAGTTCGAATTAGAAATTAATGTTTTAGACAATCCTAAACACTAACTGAACTATTTAGTTCAGTCCTTTCAACATTTCTTCTTTGTTCACATATTCCTCAAAAGTTCACAATTCATGAAAAGTAATTAAAGTGTGATGTATTTTTTTTTTTTAATTTTGGTTTCTTCCGTTTTTCACAGTAATTCCGCCAACGTCTCGTAGTGTAATCAACATGTATGGTAAATTATTAAATTCATGCTTATGGCGTAAGTTGCCAGGGTTTTTTTAAACCATCGGATTATAGCCATTAATTAATACCTTCTTAAATAAATGTCAATGACAAACTACAAAAAAATTATATGAAAGACAATTGATTTTGAATTTATCCATATAATATGCCTCATATCTAACCAACTACCTGCACCTGCCTTACTTAATAATATATTCCTCGTATCTTTTCTTTATTATCTTTTGTAAGTTTTGTAACAATAAAGTACCTACATCTTTGTAATCCACTGTCATCCACTAGGGAAGAAGCGGGTCATTCCCAATACAAGTATCTTTTGATAACTTACAGGGAAGTCTCAGCAATGTACTGTAACATGATTACTGAAATAAATGCACTGATATATGAAATAAGCGGAATCATCTGAGCTTTGAAAAACCTATTCTAAAAAAAACCGGTCAAGAGCGAGTCGGGCTCGTGCACCGAGGATTCCGTTCCATCATATATTGTCCCCATACATCGACATAGGTCGAGGTCAGATTACCAAAAGCAAATAAATATAAAATCACTTTTTTTAAGATTTCCAAAAAGTATGCTATTAAGAGACATGGTTAAATTTTTCCTGTAATCTTTACATACATTTCTATCACATTAAATAATTTCAGATTTTTCACTATGTAGGTAACCTACATAGTTAAAAATCTATTTTTTTTTTCAATTTTCATCAAAAGTCAAAAACTATGCGGCGAAAAAAAATAAAAAATATTGATAATGTGCAAGCAGCGTTCTTTCATATGATACCTCACATGCTCTAGTAGCCTTGATTTTTTAAGACCCCTTTCAGTCCCTGTCGCAAAAAAATATATATTTATTTATCTCATATTTGCAAAATAAATGAGCAAACATTATCTAAAACTATTCCTCAAGTGGAAAGCATTAGTAGTTCTTGATTTATCCATGTGTGACAGACAGAGTCTCACCATAAGTTTTCCTTTTTACCATTTTGATACGGAACCCTAAAACAAGCTATCTCCAACTAAGTACCCATGCCGTCAGTAGGAGAAAAGTATTTTCCCTGCAAGTATTTTTATATAAACATACGCGTATCTACCTAGTCAATCGGTCACGCGGCGTGTCAGAGGCTGCGTGCCGATTACTTGCCGGGGACTTAAACGTCGACACGCGATCGCTGATGGCTACGGGGTAAGAGCACGCCAGGGGCACCGGTAGCACCCCTGGCGTGCTCTTGACTTTTTAATCAATTCTCTGTTTTATGTTGGGGTCATGTGTTCGGAAGCTGTAGCTGGTCAGAATACGCTGGCGGCAACAGGGTACGCGCACCGGACGTGCTCTTGCCTTTTAAATTCTATGGTAAAAACAGCCCACGTTAAGAGTAAACCTCAGAACAAAATAACTATGAAACATATAAGTACCGGTCAGAGAAGAACCGCCTCTGTGGTCTAGTGGTACAACCACCGGTATCAGACCCAGGGTTCCCGGGTTCGATTCCCAGCGGGGGTACATATTGTATTCGGTTTGGTTGGTGGTAGGACTTGTTCATCCGGCTAGCTACCACCATCTTATCTAAGTCTGACGCCATAACTACAATGTTTTAAGCATTGTTGTGTTCCTGCAGATGGAGATAAGGTAGCCAGTTCCTCAGTGATTGAGGATTCCGGGAGAGGCTGCTTCCATCTTCAGCCTTATCAATACTTAACATCAGCTATGATGAAGGCTAAAAGTCTTACCGTAGTTCATAAAAAAGGAGCAGACATACATTTTTGCCGCGCGGTAGAAAGACAGGGGGATATTACTTTCTCTCCTACGCCGCGCCGGCGGTCTATTCTCTCTCCGTCTTACGAATTTTCAATCAGGGTCACGTATCCTAACGCGACTTTAACATTTTTTACCCATGCCAAAAATGTTAAACTCTGATGTGCATAACGCCGCTAAAGAATTTTTCACTTCAAAAATCTTAAACTTCTATAGCATTTTCACTTATCATTTAGTTTTTCTGGAGTGACAGTAAGTAGAACTTCTATTTTTAGGGTTCAACGGGTCAAGAAAGTTTCTGGACAAATATAAACGCCATGTTCTGGAACAATACCTTGAGTGAGATTTATTGGAGCGAATACATTTCAGATCTTACGTTCTCATTCAACCGACTCGTGTGAAAGGGTATCTTCACAGCTGGTTTCTTGCAGGTGTACTCAACTACAACTCGTGAAATGCCATGTCAGTCGTCGAAATGTTTGTTTTCATCATAGCAAAATCTAATATGGGTAAATGAATTATGGGTTAAACTAATTTGTGATTAAATTAAGCGTTAGTTTTAATTTTTGTTTTGACTTCATTAATATTTTTTTATGATTTTTGATTTTTACATTTTTTATGCTATTTTCATACTTATGATAAACTTTAAATCGAAAAATATTGGAAACATCAACTCGGCCACAAGTGAATTCTCAGATGGGACTCGACCTTTGGAAATCCGGTCCAATGCTCTAGCCACTGAGCTACCTGGTAGGCCAGCGTTGCCATATCAATGCTAGGAATATCCTTGCATTCGAAAGCATAGCATTGATGTGACAAAGCTGGACTACAGCGTATTAAAAAAAAGTATCGGAGAATTTCGACGGTGTTCCGCAAGTCTCGGTAGCTCAGTGGTTAGAGCATTGGACCGGATACCCAAAGGTCGTGGGTTCGAGTCCCACCTGGGAATTCACTTGTGGTCCAGTTGATTTTTTCCATTTTTTTTTCTATTTAAAATTTATCTTTATTAATGTTGCTGCAAGGAAATATGACAGAGTTATCATCCGCGAATAGTGTGCAATGATCGTCTACGATCAATTTCAGGTAGATCATTTAGGTATGTAAGCCACAAAAAGGATGCATCCAAGGAACTTGTATACCTCGACTTAGAGTAATCCTACAACTTTTGTGCTATATCAACCATTGCTCCAAACAACTAGTTCTAACTATTGGTGGACGTCCACTGGTGGACATAGGCCTCTCTTAACTTACGCCTATTATGGCGTTCCTAGGAGGATATTAGCCTACTGCTACCACGCTGGCCAGACGGGTTGGTAGAGGGTTTGTTTCAAGTTTTCCTTCTCTCGCACAGGTGTTCAATGCATCGAGCTTCTAGTCGACTCTTACGACATCCCAGGCATGCAAGGGAGTGGTGACACTTGTACTCTTAGACGGTCACCACACGGTACTTAACTTTTCGTAGCATTTTTTTTGTTAGCCGGCACTTAAAAAAAAGGCCCGGAAATGTATGGAGCATAAACGATCTTTTATAAATTATAAATTATGGACAAGACTTATATTTCATATTTTAAAGAAACTGCCAATAATAACATAATTATTATCATTTGTTCAAATGTGTGAAGTTTTCAAATTAAAGATTTGAAGTCATAATAACCAGCTGGCCTACCGCCATCTCTTATCGCAATATTGTTTTCTGTCAAACATTATCGGCGCATTATTTTTATATGTCACTTCGTACCGCGAACCCCATAAAACTAAATAATTTTTTGACGGACGTTTTGTGTGAAGTGTGTCAAAATATGACAACTTCAATTCGTTCGCTGGCAGGAACAATGAATAAAGATGTACATGGATCTGAGATAGTTGTTTATAGAAACTTACATTATTCAAATATATGGTGAGTATTTGGATGTCGAAATTTTTTATGCGAATGTTCAGGAGCTGTCTAGTCAAGTCCGTCATTACGAAGTACCATCAGGCACGTTCTTTTTTGTAATATTTCATCTCCATAGATATATCCTAATTATTGTGTCATTGGGCAGGAAAAAAAACTTTATGAAGTTCGCGGTACGAATTTAAACACTATTGAAACAAAATGAAAACAATACGTTCTTACGACATGATGGTCTCGAAAAAATGGTGGTAGGCCCCCAGATAATATAGTTATCTATATATATATATATATATATATATATATATATATATATATATATATATATATATATATATATTAGACATAATTACCTATAGACTCATTATTAAAAACAATTGGTAAACTCTAATTATAATAATTATGTAAAGCAATTGTTACACTCTTATTATAATAATTATGTATAAGAGTCGTAATTGAACCGACTTTCGGAGCCAAACTGCAAAGTCCTTGAATATCTAATTCGGAAACCATCAAATAAATTACCGGCGTATTAAAGCCAAGATCTGCCATTACAATTTAATTAACTCCAAGTTACTTTATGATGTATCGTTAATATTGACGGGGTAAATAAGTATCTTGTTACTTAAATTGAAATATAATTAAGCACAATCAAATATAGCTTAAGACAAAAATAATATAGCTGAATAGAACTTTTTCATCTATGAAATTTATAATTATTTTTTTATGTTATAAATATAAAAAAACAATCTCTTCTCTTCTTTATCGATAGTCAAACATTTGTAAAAGAAAAACTATCGAATGTGAGGATATTATTTCTTTCATTGAAGAAACGACGCTGGCCAACAGCGTGGAAAGAGGAAGACTACTAGAGAATTTCGACGGGTCCTCATAATAAAGTCGGTAGCATAATAAATTTAGTAGTGCGTTGGGCCGGATTCGTAAGGGTGCGGGTCCGAGTCCCGTCTGAGCGACATGAGACCAGTGGTTTTTTGTAGTATATTTTCTTATTAATATGTGTTAAATTTCTAGAGGCCGCCCGCGGTTTAACCCGCATGGTTCTCGTTCCCGTGGGAATATCGGGATAAAAAGTAGCATATGTGTTAGCCCAATACGTCTAGTCTCTACATACCAAATTACATTCAAATCCGTTTAGTATATTTTGCGTGAAAGAGTAACAAACAAATAAACATACAAACAAACACACTAACATACTTTCATATTTATACTATTATTAAGGTATAGCTTTCTATAGTAGAACGAATTTTCATAATTAGTTTAGTAGTTACAGAGATTACTTCCTACATACAAACATTAACTTTTTAAACGCACAAATATTTATCTTGTAATCGAACTTATATAATGCCTTCTGCGCAGAAGACAGTTATCCCCTATACCAAACAGGTCATCATAAATTGTGTGTGTTTTAAGCTTCTTTTTGTTGTTTTGTAATCCAATTCATTCATAATGTGACCCCCTGAAAGCTGCGGAATGTTAGAATATATTGTTCACCTCTCACGCTCGGAAAAGGAGGATTTGTCATTCAGTTTCCGCGTAGAAAGTCGCTTTTTGCGGCCTAGCGCGGTAAAGTACTTTTTTAATTTAATACCTAAATATATGTCATAATGCGTTCCGAATCGCACTATTGACTTTTTTGTTACATTTTATTCTTATTTTAAATAGTTTTGAATTAATTATAATACTCCGTTTTGGTTTTATTATATCATTTTAGTTCATTGAATCATAAAAACAATAATAATAAGATTAAACTATTTGTTATAAGAATTTTATATTAGACTGGGTAAGATTTCACAACATATGATTGGATTTCGGAACGTGACATAAATCTTTATTTTTAATTGTCTTTGTCTTGTACCTCATGTCAGTGTCAACATTTACGGAATCGTTTTTATTCTTATTAATAAGTAACAATATATTCCTACTTTAAATAACTTTGAATTAACTATAATACTCCCTTTTAATTATTTTAGTTTTTTATATCATGAAAACAACGAGAATAAGGTATACTTAGATTAAACTTTATGTTTAAAGGATTTTTTACCGGAAGTTGACCGCGGAAACAACCATAAAATATTCCTCGCTGTTGTGAGGTGAAAAATTGTGTGTTGCGCTCGGCAAAAAAGTTTTTAGCGTCTTGTACCTTTGAAATCCTCGCTACGAGCAATCCTTCACTTGCTCAGCTTTCAATAAAGGTAACTCGCCGCTAAATAACCAACTTTCCAGCCTTGCATAACACATAACTATTAAATGTAAATATATTGTAAAAGTTGTTGCATGATAAGTAAGTAATAATTGTCCTATTGCAATTACTAGTTTTCTGTTACATTAAGAATGGCTACTGAAATATTATTATATCCAAAAGTGTTTTGTTCACGGAACACACACCACGCTATTAGTCCAAACGATAAAGGTCGTTACCTCCATAACGTCTGAATGTCAAATAAATTAAAGGCAAGAAAAGGTTTGCACATAAAGCTCTATAGGGCGAAAACGATACAAGATCATTATGCATTATTAACAACCTTCACAGACCTTTTTTATTTAAAAGCCATTTCGCGAAAGTCAACTGAAAGGTCAATTTGTTAAATGCTACTTTAAAAACGGTATTTTAAATTTGGGCTAACATTTCATTTTAAGTACCTCAATGTAAATGTTTTTTCGGTTGTATAATAGTACATTACTGCAGCGGCCAGCAAAAGAGGCATTGATGGACGAACGTGTAAATCAATACTAATACTTTTTGATATCACACGAAAAACGAACAACAATATTTTTTCACGCGTTATTTGTTCATTTGTTTTTTTTTCTAATAAGGAAAATTATAAATGCATACTCTACAAAAAAAATATATTGATAGTTATTTTAATTAGTTATAATAATGTATGATTGTACAAGATGACCAAACCAAACAGCGTAAGGTTAAACCTAAACAGGTTTTTGTGACACTGTTTTCATGTAATGTTATAATGTTTTAATATTGTTAAAATTTTAATAAATAATAATAATAATTCTATAACAGCTTTCTTTTGCAAGCCATTTCGAAATTTAAATAAAACCTTTGATAAGTTACCTCCTTGGTTGCCATATTTCGGAGTAAAAGATCGTTTCATTTTTAAATTACGACGGATACGAGTTTACTATGTAATTTATTTGGCCGCTAAACACGACAGATATGGATTTTCATACAACTTTTGCAGGGCGCTGCTCGCATGTATGTGGGCAGTACAGCAATATCGATTTATCTCAAAGAAGATTGTCAAAATATTGCTCATATTGCCTTAAAAATGTTTGAGAAAAAATATAAAATTTTATTAATTTTTTTTTAATTAACACTTTACTCGTATATATGCACGAAAATTTTAAGTATTTATATTCCTAGTTTTATTGATAGAGTAGGTAGGACAGTTTATTATCAAATACGGCCGCACTATACATATTCCCAAGTTACAAGTCGCAATTAACCCGCGGTACTCGCAGTACCATTTAGTGATCCAGCCGTCATAATTAAAACCAACAGCTGTGAGCTAAGATACAGTCGCTTAATTAAAGTGCTCACTTCATGTTTGTTATTAGACTTAAATTGATATTGGATTGAGATGACGATGTATTTTGATATGGAGCGATAACGCAGCCATTTTATTTTAAAAGATTTTCTGATATATTGCAAGCTATCTAACAACATAGCGCATTCATCAAAAAATGGTTTAAGTACCTCAATAGGAAACTTGGTGGCATAGTGGTGTGTGCACCGATTGTAGCGGTTAAGTAATGGTATTGGTCGGTCACGGGATGGGTAACCAAAAATGTACGATCTCGAGCTTCTCCGTGTATTCGCAGTCGTTAAAATCCATACATTCCGCATTAGAGCCGCGTGGTGGGCCATGGCCCATTCGTTTTATCCATCTGTATGGCATTCCATTCCCAACAGTACCCCAGCAGTGGGGACATTAAATTGGATGATATAATGAATGTAGGGGGTTTGAAAAGTTGATAGTTATAGCGATAGTACAAGCTATACCGTTAGGCGGTCGGGGTGCAGGAGGGTTAAAAAGGATGCAATCGCTATATTGCTAGTGAATTCATTGACAATAATTTTTTGTACGTACATCTTATGTTTTGGCGCGCACTGTTCATTGAAAAAAAGGCGCGATAACAAGTCTGCAGTGTGTGAACATGCTTTTGAGGGACCCACCCACTACATCAGGTTTGATAAGCCACAGATCCTCGCCAGGGAACAAAAATTTGTCCCCAGAATGCTGCGTGAGGCTATTGAAATTACACAAATACCCAAACTTCAATAGAGATGATGGGTGGAAGATTCCACCAGCTTGGGACCCTATTATCCATAAATTAAAGTCTCAACCCAAATCACGCACTGCAAGACCCAAAGATACGGTTAGCTCTTTTTGTAGATAAATAAATATAAAAAAGTAAAGGTGGAGACAACATATCCTAATTTTTTAATTATTTTTTAATATTTTTTTATAAAGATGGAGGTCGGCCCGCTTTAGAAGTTTTCTTGGCAGTTTCTTTCTTCGAAGGTCCTCCCAATTTGTGAACTGCCAGTAGAGACTTTAGTTTTCTCTTTTCTTAATAATAAAGAATTAAAATAACAATTAAATCAAAATATCAAATCAATAATAATTTGTGCCATAATAAATGTCTAACCGTATCCGAACGAAAATAAATTAACTCTTCGAGGGTAGACTTATAAGTAGCCAGTCATCCCGTGACCACGGCAGCTGTAAAGGTGCCGAAACGTCGGGAAAATCAAAAAACCCGTAAACAACCTAAAAATACGGACAATTACAACTTAGTTCGTGGAAATATAGCGCGTTTAATATCCGTAAAAGTTGTTTTATTTCAATAATTTTTTGTTTTGTTCCTATGGAATTGGATTTTAGTAAGTTTTTTTGCCTTCAAAAAATTAAAAGTAAATTCTTCTACACTTGCACTGACACAGTTCTAAATTCCAAAATGGCTGATGATGAAAAAAAGCTGTGAGCATTGTACCTTTGCATTACAAAGCCAATCTGTCTTCCCTGGGGAAGGACTGGTACTTGGATCGCAAGAAATTGACTTCCCAGCACATCAAACAACCGCAAATGCAATTTATCGTCGATTGCCCCGGATCGTGCAATACGAACCAATTACGTGCCGGGCTTAGGTTTGATTCCTATTAGAATATCTGCAGCTGACAGCTGACGAGCGGTCCGCTCCGTCCTTCAGCCTTCGAGATGGGTGCAATTAGAAATTGGTCCTTGAATTATATTTTAGTTGAAGAAAAACATTTTTCTTTCATTTCATCTGGTGAAGGTCGCTCGAAACCGCTGAATGCAGGCAGCTCAGGATCGATCGTCGTGGAGATCTTTTTGGGGGAGGCCTATAGCCAACAGGGGGTTTCATGTGAGTGAGATGATGATGATGAAATATTTTTGAAAATAACTATGTATGAAATAGTTTTTCGCGATTTCTGTCTTTCCTAGTGCTCATACCTCAGTTGATGTCAAAGAGTGTTTTGATCGTCATGAGAAATAGGATCGATGGCCACAATTACTTTTTTTTTTTAACCTCATAATTTTTCTGTTCACTATATTTTTTTTTTTAAATCGGTGATTGCAGTTTAAAATTCCTCAAAATAAAAAAGGAATGGTTTCATAATAACGTTTTCATGTAGCTACAACGGTTAAGGTACCTGCCCGTCGTGCCCCGTTTTAAATTTCCACCCTGTATATATATATATAATATATATATATATATATAGTATATATATATATATAGTATATATAGGTATGATATATATATATATATATATATATATATATATATATATATATATATCATACCTCACACATGAAAAGTTTTTAGGTGACAAAAATAATGACACGGGCTCATTTTTGGCGCAATCTTCAGCTATTTTCTAAAAGCTACGTATTTGTATTGGCGATCAAGCTACTTTAGCAATGGTCACGGAATGGGTGACTAACAATTTACTACATCGAGGTCCTCCGTGCTTGGAAAGACACGTGGAGCCATTGGTCCTGCCTGCTTTTGCAGTTGTTAATATCAACTGCATTGGTCATGACCTCTTTATCCATAGATATATGGAAGGCCTGAACCCCAGCAGTGGGAATATTAAAATGCTCAATGATAATAAAGATGAATGAATACGTACGTATCTGAATTAGTTCTTATTATAAAGAAAAGAAATATTATTTCTTGTGGAATCTGACCTAAAATCGCTGTACCTCGACGAAATAGGTTAAGTACCAAAAACCTTTTTTGCCTACTCTCGGACTATTGAATAAAAGCTTTTAAGGTAAAAACACTCGTAGGGTTTCCTGGAAAGTATTAATGTGGACAAAGTGGAAAGTATGAGGAAATAATTAAACGTCGAACTTCGTTAGAGCTCTGGGTGAAACTTGCTTGTTTCTTAAGAGTTGTTCAAGTTTGAAAAAACATTGACTTATGAAGTTGTTTTGATTTGAATCACTTCTGGCGGGCGAAAACAGTTGCAAAATAAAAAATCGCAGGTAAATTATTACTCACGTTTGTATTTAAAGCAATATTAAAATTCTAGTTTACGCACAGTTGCAAAATGTAGCAATTATGATTTTGCCATTATTGAATAGTGAGCCCCGTTTTCGATAGCACATACCTACCTACATACTTAGGTATAAAATTTATTCACAAGATTACTTAAACCCATATGCAATTTCTTAAGGCTCGTCCTTGCCGTCACAGAGAGAAAGAAAGAAAATTAATTTTATTGAGACAACAAAAACAAGGACAATTGAACATATTATTAATAATTATCACAAAAGCATTGATTAATATAAAACAAGAAAATATACTAGAAAAAAGCAACTTGTCTCATGTCGCCCTGACGGGATTGCAGACAAGATGGGGACAAAAGCATTGTATCAAAACGGTCCCGGCTCAACATAATTCATGGTCTACGACCAGCGTTGATCTTCCGCCGGAACCGGTTTGTTGACTCCGCTACACGTAAACACACAGATAAACAAACAAAGTAACACAAAAAGAACAATAAATACAACGATAAAAAAATGAGAAAGGAAAGAAAAAAAAACACATTATAAAACCAAACCGACAAGGAATAATGTGAGGGCAGAGCCGGGGAAACAGAAAAACACATATAAAAAAATAAAAAAATCAAAATCAAAATTGTTGAGGGAAAACTTTTCCAAAACAAAACAAAACTTTTAGCAAAATACTACTTTTAACATGAGGTGAGTATGGTTAAAGTATTCAAAACATAGACAATTCCAACTCTTTCAAAGTTATTTGAATATCTGTGGCTCGACATTTTAAACTTCACAAATACCCAACTACTTGCCAAAACACTCAAAGAACAACTGTTCACTGAACATCTGTAATATTTCGTACAGATGTTCAGTAATTTCATAAATTAAAAAAAAAATAGTATTCATTAAAAAAAAAGAAGTCTTTTAAAGTTTCTATTGGTGAAGTCAAAGATGTGCATCGGAAAAAGTTTGGGTCCACCGGCCTGGGCGACGAGAGTACATACATTCCATGTTATAGTAGGCTGTGTTGGCTATGAACCCTTAAAGTGCTGACGCAGAAAAAATGCAACCCTAACAGATTCATGTTCAAAATCAAAAATACGCTTTATTTGAAAAATACTGGGCATCATAGTTTTGTTACTGTAGCTATTTCTCTATCATCGTGTCCATAGAACAATGGAATAATAGAGAAACATACAGCTCAATATTACACTCATTAACAAAAAATATTAAGTTAGTACATAAGCTAACACAGTTTCCACTAAAATAAATACACAAAAGTTGAGTAGGTATACACTTTCTACAACAAAACCATACTGCAACAATTTAGATACTAAAACCTAGTAATTAATAAATGTTTTAGTTAAACAATATTATAACAATGACGATATGCATTCAACGGCTACAAATACACTTTTTAAACTTATAAATGTGACTGTGTTGTTATACTTATGAGGCACAATAGATATCCCATTGTTCTGTGAACGCCGTTGTCCAGCTAGCAAATGAATAATAAATCTAAAGCATAAATAAATAATTTTCATACAATCACACCAATTATCTACGAGTAGTCCAAGGTAAGTTTCATAAGAACTTGCGTTACGGATAGTATATAATATATAAACCTACCTACTTATATACTTTTCTTGTATATCATACATAATATACATAATCCAGATCAAGACAAATAGACATGTTCATGCACACATATACTTGTCTTGACCGGGGATCGAACCTGAGACCCTCTGCGTAGAAGGCAGGCTACGTACCCCTACGCCAGACAAGTCGCAATCCATTACTTACTATCATTTAATTCTAATAGTAAACAATCAAAGTGAAATTTAAATTCGATCCTCACGTAATCTTATAAGGTTGAAAAACTCTCGCAAATTATTAATTAACACTCGGTTTCAGGAGAGAAAAGTTACCCGGAGTTTTAATGATTATTTCAAAAGAAAAGGTGGTATATATATATATCTATCTATATAGCATAGCTTTCGGTGCGGCATTTCTCAGTAATTATTAATTGAAAAAGTTTCTCCTGACGGTGGTCGCTCACCTGAAGTTGGATCAGTGATGTTGATTTTCACTTTTCTAACTTTCTCTATCGGTTTCAGGAAATTTAATAATGCTGAAAATGTTTGTATTTTGAATCAATGAAACATTTTGCTGTACTTTTAGAATACAGAGAATATGCATCACTCTTCGAGTGTGGGAGTGCATTATATTAAAATAGCTTTAATGGTAAACAACCGCCTCTAGTGATACAACCACCGGTCTCAAACCCAGGGGTCCCCAGGGGTTCGATTCCCAGCGGGGGTACATATTGTATTCGGTTTATTTGGTGATAAGACTTATTGTTAGTCCGCCTGGCGCGCTACCACCATTTTATCTAAGTCTGACGCCATAACGACAATGTTTTTAGCATTGTTGTGTTCGGGCAGTTCGAGAATAAGATAGCCAGTTCCTCAGCAGCTGAGAATCCGGGAGAGGCTCGCCTCTATCCTCAACCTTATATATGTATTGATAAGGTATTTCTTTATTATTAAATTGTTTGTGCCATACAGTTGATGGACGTTGCATGTTTACCTATTATTATAATAGTTACGAAGCCAAGTCTGTACATTTATATTTTTTTGTTGTTGTAGGTACCGTGGAGATCGTATATGTCTCCGCACTACAAGGAGGCCGGTTACACAGCCGTTGCTGGCTGTTTTTGCTTTTATAAAAAATAAAAAAGTGAGGCCCATCGTGCGTGGATATGGACGGTCGCTTTGTCAGATAAAATATTTATAAATAGCAGATCCTCGCGGTTTTACCCGCGTGGTGCCCGTTTCCGTGGGAATATCGGGATAAAATATAGCCTATGTCACTCGGGAGAAATGTAGCCTTCTAATGGTCTAAGAATTTTCTAAATCGGTCCAGTAGTTCCTGAGATTAGCGCATTCAATCAAACAAACTCTTCAGCTTTATAATATTATAGTATAGATAGTAAAGTTACTTTTCTCAAACATTGGCTTGGAAATGTGAGCATTATTTTGACAACCTTCTTCGAGATAAATCTACATTGCTGTACTGGCCACAAACATGCGAGCAGCGGCCGGCAAAAGTTGTATGACAATTCATATCTGTCGTGTTTAGCGGCCAACTAAATTACATAGTAAACTCATATCTGTCGTGTAATTTAAAAATGGAACGATCTTTTACTCCGAAATATGACAATTGACCACCAAGAAGGTAACTTATCAAAGGTTTTATTTAAATTTCGAACTGGCTTGCAAATAGAAAGCTGTTTTAGAAAAAAACAACAACAAATGAACTCTTTAACGCGGGAAAATATATTGTTGTTCGTCATTCGTTTGATTTCGAAAAGTAGTTTTAATTTCCGCGCATTATTTGAGAAAAGTACTATACAAGCCTTGGCCACAACTAGGCATTAATAGACTTACGTATGTTTACACGTTTTTCCATCAATGCCTCTTTTGCTGGCCGCTACAGTAATGTACTATAATTGATGGAATATAAGAACAGTATCAAGTCGTTTTTATTATGAATGTAGCGCAAACGCGTTCCAGTACACTTAGGTATAGAAAACCGTAATTACCATAACTTATAAACTAACTATGCTAGATACGAGGGCGGGTCAAATAAGTCCGTGACTTTTGGAATAAAACACAGATTTTTTGATAAGTAAATCATTTTATTTTTCAACGTAGTCTCCCTTGAGCTCTATACACTTTGTCCAACGCTTCTCCAATTTTTTTATCCCTTCTAAAAAATATGACTTGTAGAGGTCCTCAAAATTATTTATTTATTTATTAAAATTTTAACAATATTAATACATTATAACATTACATGAAAACAGTGTCACAAAAACCTGTTTAGGTTTAACCTTACACTGTTTGGTTTCGTCATCTTGTACAATCATTTATTATAATTAATTAAAATAACTATCAATATTTTTTGTAGGGTATGCATTTATAATTTTCCTTATTACAATACAACGTAAATATTTCTACCTGCCTAGTCCAACCATCGCACAAGCGTGCAGCGGCGCGTACCCACGGGTGGAATTCTAAGCATTCATGCATTATTGATTAAATTCAATCCTTTTTTTTTTTTTTTGTAATTGGCATTATTGTATATTATTCATTCAAAGTATATAAATCAATATTACTAATTAAATTAATTGAGTATTTATTACTATTTTATTATATTTAATGTTTTGTTATTTAGATTTATTAATTTATTAAACATTTGAGAAATTGACATTAATGTATAATATTACGCATTCAAATTATATCATTATATCAATTGATGTTAATAATTAAACTAATTACTACTTAGATACTAGTACTTAGATTTTTTTTTTATCATATTTGATTAGGTATTTATTTTTTTAGATTTATTATTTTCAATTTTTCAGTAGTAAACCAAATATAAGTCAATCACTATTTATTTTGCATTAATGTAGATAAGAAATATTTTTTAAGTTTAACTTTAATGTTGCTTTCATTTAGTTCTTGTTTTAGTGTTATGGGTAGTTCATTTATTAATTTAGGTACTTGATATTGTAGCAATTGTTTGCCGTAAAGATTAGTAAACCTGGGAACCATTAATATGATTTTAGCAGCATTGCGTGTCTGTTTATTACGGTAGATAACCTTACATAGATCCATGTTGAAAAAATGGTCTGTTATCAACATATACTTTACCTGACTATGTATTGGTAGCACGGCACAGTGATGAAATAGCTCATTGTGATTATCTTGGTAACGAGTTTTAATTTTAGGCGGAACAATAGCCTTCAGGATTCTTAATTGTAACCTGTAAATTGGATCAAGGTGTGTGTGTTGTGTAATTGGATCAAAATAGGCCTTTGTTTGCGAGATGACTTCATCATTGTAGTCAAATCTTTTTCCACCAAGCCATTTCTTCAGGTTTGGGAACAAGAAGTAGTCACTCGGAGCCAAATCTGGAGAATAGGGCGGATGAGGGAGCAATTCATAGCCCAATTTATGGATTTTTGCCATGGCAACTGCACATGTGTGCACCCTTGCATTGTCTTGGTGGAAAATAACTTTTTTCTTGGCCAATTGAGGTCGGTTTTTTTTTCAAATCGTCATTGAAGCGGTCCAATAAGTTGGCATAATATTCCCCATTGATTGTTTTTCCCTTTTGAAGGTAGTCAATGTGGATTATCCCACGTGCATCCCAAAAAACAGTCGCCATAACTTTATTGGCTGACAAACCCACCTTGGCCTTCTTTGGCGCCGATTCACCCTTAGAAACCCACTGTTTTGATTGTTGTTTGGTCTCTGGTGTGTTGTGACGGATCCATGTTTCGTCCACGGTTACAAAAACAACGCCAAACCTCAATTATTATTTTTTTTTCTCAAATTACTGGGTAGTCTGATAAAGATAGCTGTCAAACACAAACTAACTGACGCAGCAAGTTCTAATTTTGATAGGAGTCAACTGACAGATGCCTGTTGACAGGAGTAGTGTTGCTTTTTCAGTAAAGAGGTCAGAAATTTAAAAAGTCACGGACTTATTGACCCGCCCTCGTAACATAAACGTGACTATGATCCAAAGCGTACACAATAATTAGAAACGTACGGGAATCAAAATAACAATAACAACATTCGAAACTAATATTAAAAATAGCAAACATTTACCAATTTACGATAAGAATCAACAAACTCAGACATAGTTTTCTTATTCAGATTTCCTTTAACTCGGCTTATTCCATCATGAAATACTTTTAAACATAATAACGAACACACTAGCAGCCGGTTCCCGTTCCATTGGGAATATCGAGATAAAAGTACCCTGTGTTAGTCCACTACTGGAAGTTTATACATACTAAATGTCATCCAAATCTGTTTAGTAGTTTTTGCGTGAAAGAGGAAGAAACAAACAAACAAACTGACATACGCATTTATAATATTAGTAGGATTATCTGTTCGACTGCGCTTTTCGAGGAAATTGGTACCGGTATTTTTCTCTACAGGTGAGAACTAAAGGACCTGTTACACGATCAATTTATTTTTCGCATCAACACGTTTGTCAAAGAAACCGAAACTAAACCACGTCAAAAATTGTCGCAGAAGATCAACAAATATGAAAATCTGACAGAAAAACTGATCGTTCTAGGTAAGTTAAGGTCTAAAGTTTGTCTCGGTGAAAATGTCTGCGTTAAACCCCTATCATTTCTGCACCAAGAAGTTTTATTTCTTTCTTTCTTTAAAACAACCCTTATCGGTTTAACTTGGTAATGCTCGGTCGATAAGTAGAGCTTTAACTTGCGGAAGGCACGTAACTCGATTGTCGTTGATAACGTTAATGAGTTTAGTTCAGAACCTAAATGTGGGTATACATCTTGAGAAATATTAGTTTTAAATGATAAACATACTTGAACATTTATCTTAAGACGCTTTACGAAAAAGTTTGTACTTTTTGATATAAAAGTATAAAGTGGTTACAGATGTTACAAATCTGGTAATAAGATATACATTTCTTCATACCTTTATTTGGATTATGTACCAGAATAGTACATTACTGCAGCGGCCAGCAAGAGGCATTGATGGACAAACGTGTAAATACGTAATACGTAATATATACATACGTATGCCTATCAATGCCTAGTTGTGGGTTGTGGCCAAGGCTTGCATAGTATTTTTCTCAAATAATGCGCGGAAATTATACTACTTTTTGAAATCAGACGAACAGAACAGAATCAGTTCATTTGTTGTTTTTTTTTTATAAAATTGCTTTTTATTTGCAGGCCAGTTCGAAATTTAAATAAAACCTTTGATATGTTACCTTCTTGGTTGTCACATTTCGGAGTAAAAGATCGTTCCATTTTTAAATTACACGACAGATATGTTTACTATGTCATTTATTTGGCCGCTATACACAACAGATATGGATTTTCATAAAACTTTTGCCGGCCGCTGCTCGCATGTATGTGGCCAGTACAGCAATATCGATTTATCTCGAAGAAGGTTGTCAAATGCTTACATTTCCAAGTATGTTTGAGAAAACACGATTTTATAAATTTGTCGTGACACTTTTTCATTTCGGAATGATTACATAAAAATACGAAAATTCAAGATTATTCTTAAATGGGGTTAAATATATTTATTTATCTACTTTTATTAAAACGTTTACACCAATATCATTAATTAAAGGCATCAATACTATTGGAAATTGGTTTATGTAGTGGACACCGACTATATTTTCCATCGTATAGTTATATTTCTCTTTAATCGCTTTACTCTTTCGCCCGAAATTAATAACCTATCTGTATTATAACTTTTTTATTTTGCATTTTACAACACTATTTTTATGTCATAAATATTAAACAAGAAAATATACTAGAAAAAAGCAACTAGTCTCATGTATTTTTTTCTTTTTACCGACTTCAACAAAAAGGACGTCCCACAATATCATGTAATAATATATTTTCTTTTTTAAGTCATGGGTCAAACTTCCTGTTCTTTTTCTTCGCTTATAAATTGTGGATTGGGAATAGCACTGGGGTTTCACACTAAAAGGGCGGCCCATATTTCTTTAATAATAATATATATTTGTTTTTGCACTGTTAATTAATGTTTTTCTTGTTACCGACTTCAACAAAAAAGGACTCAATACTCAATTCAACGCGTACTTTTTTTTTTTGTCTGATGTATGTATACCGATTACTCCGGTGTTGGTGATCCGATTTTAATAATTGTTTTTTTGTTCGATCGGGTACACTGTCAATTTGGTCCCATATAAGTCTCATTGAGATCCGATGATAATCTTCGGAGATATGGGGCCTAATGTCATGAAAGTTATGAAACAATTATATCATCCAGGTAATTGTTAGATTCTTGTTCGAGCTGAAGTTTCACGCAATAATTATAATTCTTTTTTATCTGAAAGAAAATGGTTTATGTGTGGTCCCATATAATTTTTGCGAAGATCTGACTAGTAGTTTTTTCATAATCTTGAAAAATATCAATCACCTTTCGGCAAGTAGTCGTTTACCTAGCTGACATTGTTGTGTATGGGCTGATTTTTAGTGTAAGTAACGGCACATGATGTAACTAAAAAATCTGAAATAAAAACATCAAACCGACTTCGAAAAGTAAAAAATAAAACTTTTGGAGTCGGTGCTAGCTAGCTAAGGCCAAAAAAATATATAGTTAATAGAAGTGCAATGTAGAATGCCCTGACTGGCACCGACTCCAAAAGTTTTATTTTTTACTTTTTGAAGTCGGTTTGATTTTTTTTTATAAAATGTTTTTTCTAGTATATTTTCTTGTTTAATATTTATGAACATATCTGTAGATATGGATAGGGCTATCTGAGATAGTTACCTCGGATATTTTTGTTAATATAACCAAAATAACGACGGTTGCTAGGCAACAATCTCAAATAGCTCAATCCATATATACAGATATTTACTACGAAGAGATTTCGTGGGTTCTTTGCCTATCTGTAAATCAGTATTATTGTTGTAAACAAGAGTAACGGGGCTCAACGCGACATTTATTATGTAGCACATTTATATGTAGCACATTTATTATGTAGCACATTTATATGTAGCACATTTATTATGTAGCACATTTATTATGTAGCACATTTATAATGTACTTACAGCTTGACGTTTCGGCTGTGTTGCTACAGCCGTGATACAGCTGTGGTCGCGTTAAGCACCGTCTCTTGTTTACAATTATAATGGAACGCGAAAGTTTAAAATCTTAAAATCCAGTGTTATTATTATTATTATTATTAGTTTACAGTAGTCTATCAATCAAGATTTAAATAAATAATTGTTTGATACCGCACACAATACCTACTAATATAATAATAATTGCATACAAAATACAAACACACCAAGTTACCAAGTCCATTAAGTTTCATAACTTGGATACTAGATAACGGATAAAAATACTTATACACTTTTTTTTTCAATGGTATTTTTATACTTAAGATAAATTTGAAATAGAAAAATATTGGTAAAAATCAACTCGGCCACAAGTGAAATCTCAGATGGACTCGAAGTCTCAAGTCTCGGAAGCTCAGTGGTTAGAGCATTGGACCGGATTTCCAAAGGTCGTGGGTTCGAGTCCCATCTGAGAATTCACTAATATACTTTTTTGTAAATACATACATATTATATAGATACAGACCAAGACAAATAGACATGTTCATGCACACGAATATTTGTCTTGTCCGGAGATTGAACCCGGGACCTCTCGCGCAGAAGGCGGGTATCCCCTATAAACGAGTATAGTACCTGCACCAAACAGGCCGTCAAAATTATATAGACAATATCACCCACAAACAGATTGTGTGTGCTCATCACAATAACCTACAACCTCGGACTCACAAGGCAAGATCACAACTGTGACATCAAAACGGTCTAGAAATAACAATGTACCTATGTGATATGTCTGATATTTTCACATCCAACGTAGGTACTATCGGTCACAAAAGCTTTAAAAATCTGACGTTAACATTTTAGTAACATGCCTGACAGACAGTATTCTACTCTGCAGGCCTCCCGTATCTGAATACGGGTATCTGAATACCCGTATCTAATGCTGTGTCCGAACACAGCGTTAGCATATAAGCACAAATTACGAAAGGCGTCTGCCGTCGTCCAAGCAGAGAGAGCACTCGAAAAAAATATCATTTGATTTTTTTTTTATCTTTATCTATTATTTAGAAAACAAACAGTCTTTTAAATTATTTAAATTACACAGTTTTTTTAATGAGACTTATAGTTCTACTAATTGCATGCATTTTATAGTTAAAAGTGATAGCAAGTAGGTATGTATACAAATGTTATCTACATGAATAATATATTTTTAATGTTTACAAATATAAATTTAGAAAGTATCAATATCAGAAATTGAGTAATACATTTATAGTATTATTAAATCTGTGGTAGCACTATATGTAGTAGTTAAAGTAAAAAGTTAAAGGTTTAATGTTAAATTAACCGCTTCCCCTTGCTTCCCTAATGGGTAACGGAAAAAAAGAGAAAATAAATTAACATTGAAAGTTAAATAGATAATATTTTTGCAGTTTTACAAACATTATTTTATTAGAGCCTATTGTAAATGCACAATACGAAACTAGATTTCTTACTGAATGGCAAACTTACTTTTTATTTTAGAAATAGAACAATGAAATAAGTCCATATCATAATATAGTCCTTCATCTTCATTAAAAAGCTTACAGAACGTTTAACAAAAGCATTGCTAGCATAGCACGTTCTGCTTTAAGAGATATAAAATAAATCCTTGCGTCGACACTGACGCTCACGTGTGCGAGGCACATACTCAATACTCAATATTTTATTGCACTCCATAGGTGTACAATAGATGTAACTTAAAAAAAAAAATTAAAATTTAAAAAACCCCCCGACACCAAAAAAAAACCAAAAAAATTAAATCGGGGACCCCCAACGTATAATATATCCCTTTTAGTACTCCTCTTTTTGTGGTCCCCCGACCGAGAGAGAAATTTTATTTTTTTGGACTTTTTTTTGTGTCGGGGGGTTTTTAAAATTTTATTTTTATTTCATCCTTTTTAAATTACACACAAAATTTATGTGTATGTTTTTGTCTTCTAAATATTCGGTAATGCTATAGTAGCATTTTTTGTAAGGTACTTGTTTTAGTTCATTTATAAATCGCTTTTCATCATTTATGTTTTTTAATGGTTCTGGTAATTTATTGAATTTTTTTATTGACATTGATATAGAGATATAGAGATAACATATAGAGATATATTTTTCTGTCAAAATTAACCATAGCATTTTTATTTATTTAAGTAAATGAAAAAGTTTATAAGTATGTTTATTCGTTATATACTATCTGTAACACAAGTTCTTCATGAACCTTAAAATGGGCTAGATAATAAAATGCAATTATAAGTTCTGCCCGCGGTTTTTCCCGCGTGGTTCCCGATCCCATGGGTACATCGGGATAAAAAGAACGTAAGTGAGTCTCCGCCCTTTCAACTAACTCTATGCCAAAAATGAAGTCAATTGGTTGCTTAATTAGGGCGTCGAAGGACAAACAAACACACTTACGCATTTATAATATTAAGTTATGTTTATAAAAATAAAGTGCCATTTATCGCAAGAACACATTGGCGTTACGTTTACAAGCATTCTCGGCACCTTTCAGTCGTGATTGTCAAATTATATAAATAAATAAACAAATAATTGCATACAATCATCATACATTTGTAAATACTTACTTAATATACACCCAGACCAAGACAAATAGACATGTCCATGCACACAAATATTTGTCTTGTCCGGGGATCGAACCCGGGACCTCGGGCACAGAAGGCGGGGTTAATACCCCTGCGCCAAATAGACTCGTCGCACTGACATGTCAGTATTATTCACTCTTCATGATGATAAACAGTATAGTTGTGGGTGCTTCCTCTTGTCGGAATCAAGTTGCAATCGAGACAACGTCAGCGAAGACAGCAAAATTAAAATTACGTTGATTCGATTTTGATTATCTTTAAATTGTCTTCTATAGTAAAGTTACTTTCCTTACGTTACAAGGACTTTTTCATAGATTGGTTTCTTCATTTGTCACTTTTGAAACCCGTTGTTTTGTTTTAAATAACTAGCAAAGGTTGTAAGTGTCAATAAGATTCTATAATCCACAAATAGAGCCTACAGTACAAAGTCAAAATAAAAAGGGTGTGCCACATCGGTTTGGCCGAATCTATTAGGGTTTCGTTTTTTGCCTTTAGGCTACGAAACCTTAAAAAAGGCGGGGGATCGTAGTGTCAGCAAGTTTTCGACTCTAGAGGAAGCGTCCTTCTGATAACTTTCTATTCTGTTATTCTACTCTGCAGGCATCCCATATGCATATAGTTCTATATATAGCTTTAACATATAAGCCGGCAGTTTCGTGTCAAAATTAAGTTATAACTTACCTGCTGCATATTTCAGCCGTGCAATAAACTGCATAAGTCTGTATTGGGGTCACGTTTTCGTGTACAAATCTACGAAATGCATGTTAGTTTCGCATTCGCAATTGACGGCAGTGAATGTAAAATTATTACTTTGCTACAGTCAAATTGTGTTTAAACAGCAATTTGGTTTAACTTTTGATTATGACATGGTTAAGAGTCAAGCATATTATTAATTTTTCTTTTTATTTTTTTGTATAAACATTTTTTGTGTATAACACGCTTTGCCACGTCAAGGAAAGTGAGTGACATCAAGTGACATGACATGTCTGACTGACATTGACACATGACGTGTTGTAAAGTTACAGATTCAACATTTTTCATCAATGGCGATGCCCTTTTGGATTTCGCCAGTGCTTGTTTGTTTTGTTGTCTGTTTATTATGCTTAGTGTTGGGTTTTTTGTGTTTTTGAGGAATAATGTTGTTTGCAAAATTGCCTTGTTGTTAAACGCGCATTTGTTTATTTGTTATCTTTCTTTGTTTGTTTTATGTTTATCGTGTGTCTGATGTCACCACTGTGCTCGGCAGAATATTAGTGCAGCAGGCATTTCCGTCTGCTGCGCATACTGAGCAGCACAGTTTTGACGCTGACGTCTTTGTTATATGTACATTGCTGTTTTTAATAAGTATGTAGTCGATTGTCGTTGGTAAAAAGTGGCCTATGACGTCTTACTCTGACGTTAGATCGTGTATCCCAGTGCACTCTGACGATTTTACACGGTTTACACTATCATCGGGCTTTCTATCATCTTTTGAAACCATCATGTCTAGAAAACGTTTTGTTTTTATTGAAGTTATCAAATTTTGACACTTTGAAGGCGATGATTAAGTGAAGACGTCACAAAACTTCCGTCAAAAACAAGCTTACTTTAAGTGATTCGTAGTAGGAAATAGCATGGTAATGGTGGAAATAGTATAGTATTGTAAACATGGCGGTAGGTCCCCAGTATCTTCAGAGTAAAGCGGCATAGTCCACTCTTACAAGGCAACTTATCGTGAAAACGCAGATTTAGTTTTTATTACAAGAATTATTAAATTTTAATATTCTACCCACAATCAGACAGAACGGCACAGTTTTAAAAACTAGTATTTTTAACTCAATGAACTAAAATAATGGAAATGAAACTTTTACATTAAAAACTCCAGAAAAAGTCAGTTGTTAAAATTGTTACCAGCATTTTAGTTCGTCAACTTTTAAATTAAAAATTGCAGTTACAATCTTTTATTTTACCACAGTAGCGAGTTTTATTATAAAGAAATCTCATTTCAAAGGCACTGGAAATAATATTTCATAAAATGTAAAAAATCTCAGCCGCCTAGCAAGTGAAACTACGTTTTTTTTAAATTTTAAGGCTCGAAGATCTTATTTATGTAGGAATGTTTGATGATGAATGCAGTGGAAACGGATGGTAAGTGAATAAGTAAAAGGGACAAATGCAATGTGTGTGAGAGAGATGGAATGATTTTTCATTAAATAAATTAAATATTATCTTCTTCTTCTTTCTTAATTAATGGCGTGCTCGCGTTACGCGAATTTTGCCAATGTCAAGTAAATATATTTTGTAATTTATAGAAATTGTACGGTAGATTGAGTTAAAAATGGAGCCTCACAACACGTGTTATTAAGAAAAGAACTCGGGTGAAACTCCAAATATTATCTGTATTACTATAACATCGATGTCAATGACAATTTTGTATTGTCAATTTCCATTTCCGGTTTACTTATACTTTTTCTCGACGAACGATGAATAGTGTACGGAGTGTGTCGTGAATCTTTTTAAATATACGAGTTTAATAGACTATGGTGTTCTCAATCGGTGTCAAAGCCTCCCCACATCTATTTTTATGAGTGTAGGGTGTTGAATTATGAAAGTAAAGTATTGAAACACGGATTTTTTAACAACGGAATAGTTATTTAAATTAACTATTTCGTGGAAATCAAGAAAGTGTTTGACAATTGTTCTAAATCCTAACTAATATTATAAATGCGAAAGAAGCGCTGATGGCCGCGTTTGACATATTCGATCACGATTGTTAAGCAAAGTTCGGAACGGTCAGGCGTGGGATGGGTGACCGTAAAATAGCTTTATAACTGAGCGCTTCCGTGCTTCGGAGGGCACGTTAAACCGTCGGTCCCGGCTGTTGTCATTTGATTACAGTCGTTAAGCCAAGTCAGAGGCCTTATAGGCGGTTTGATAAACTCTGACACCAGAGGTGGCCACTAATTTTTTTTTTTAAGTGAGGCGAATGCTTTTACGCATACCAAACAGGTTATGCTGGGCTCACCTGATGCCTCGCGGCCCCCCATCCGGCCCAAGAAGGCTCGATGGAAGGCCGGGAGGAGGTACTACCAGCTAAACCCCTCACTACTTGCTCTCAAACCGCCGTAGGGTCCTAGGGGACCGTGGTGTCAATCGCCCCTTAGGTAGCCACTAATCCTCACTCGATAAGAAGAAGTAGAAGAATGCAAAAGTTTGTTTGTTTGTCTTTTCTTGACGCTCTTACTAAGCAACCAATTGACTTGATTTTTAGCAAAGAGTAGTAGAGTAGTTGAAATAATGGAGAGTTACATAGACTATTTTTTATCCCGATATTCCCACGGGAACGAGAACCACGCAGGTGAAACCGCGGGCGTAAGCTAGTGAAACTTATAATTGGTGTGATTGTTAAAACCTCTACGGAATAACCAAACGAAAAAACTCTACGAAATCCATACTCATATATGAGAGCTTACAGTATACCTACTCAAAGTTTGATGTGGTCTCAACTGTACTATTCAATACCAACATAAAACAACTAGTAACTAAAAACTGCCACCGCACTGCATCCAGTGCGGTTTTATAGTTCGGAGCTCTCCATTTGCTATTCGGTGGCCAGTTTCAGCAAAAAATGTGAGTAAAAAAAGTCTGGAGGCTTCCAATACCGCTTGACATTTCAGTTTCATTTATTGAATAAATACTGCTGTATTCCTTTGATAGTAAAAAAGTATAGATAAAAAAAATAGCACAGATATTTACCGACCATTGAAAAGATGTGGCTAAATAGATGAAACGTTTTTTTCTATTGCAACACTACCAATTAGAAACCAAATTGATTTTATCAATACAATTATTTTGTTTACAGACAGAATAACGGATTTTTTTACCTACAATGGGAGAATGCTTAGCGTTTTAGCAAGTGAGCAACCCATCAATGTTGAAAACATTTTGTTAGCCCCCGTTTCCACTGGCAAAACATTTACAAGAAAACATGTTGTAAAACATAATGCGTCCGCTGAAAGGATGACCATTGGCACACACACACACCACACACACACACACACAGACACACACACACACGCGCGCACACGCACACACGCACACACACACTATACACAAACACACTGAAGATAATTATATTCCTTTTATATCTTTATTTAGAAATTGTAAGTAATTAAGTAATTTTGTTAATATTTACAGCGTTTGTTTTCAAATATCGCTGTTATGTTATATGAAGAGCAGAGCCTTCTGATACAAGTATTTTTATGCTTAAAAGGAGACTCTGGCCACTATCATTTTACATAGCTATGTAAAATGATATGTGAACGTAAATATTTTTTTTTTATTTTTTTATTGGCTCTCGACAGGAGCTGACAAATAATGCATTCTCTCAGTGGCCGCGTCATACGTTTACAACATTTTTACTTGAAAATGTTTCGCCATTTAAAACAGGGGGTATGGCGGGGTTATGGCGACAGACAGACAAGATGGTGGTAGCTAGCTAGACGAACTTAGAACAAGTCTTACCACCAATCAAACTAAATACAATATGCACTGGAAGACGAACTCGAGGCGTCTGGATTTGAAACCGATGGTTTAACGATCTTTTACTTTGAATTGAAGAAAAGCTCACTCAGTTCAGACGCACGCAGTAATATCACTAGATCACAGAGGTGATTAGAAATAATAAGCAAGGAAGGAACGAAAATTTTCTAAAAGTAATACGTACTTTTTTATGAATGACGGGGAGACTCTTAGCCTTCATCATACCTGATGTTAAGTATTGATAAGGCTGAAGATGGAAGCGAGCCTTTCCCGGAATCTTCAGCCACTGAGGAACTGGCTATCTTATCTCGAATTGTCGGAACACAACAATTCTGAAAACGTTGTTGTTATGGCGTCAGGCTTAGATAAGATAGTGGTAGATAGCCAGGTGGACTTACAACAAGTCCTACCACCAACCAGACCAAATACAATATGTATACCCCCGCTGGGAATCGAACCCGGAACCCCTGGGTCTGATGCCGGTGTTTGTATCACTAGACCACAGAGGCGGTTAAAAGGTACAAGTATTTTACATAGAATTCAACCATTTTGCCTAAGCGTTGTTTGTCTTCTTTAATCTTTCCACAGAATGGAATCGAATGAAATGACAAAAGGACGAAAATAAAAAGTTCGAAACTCCATTCCCCATTCCTTTGCATTGCTGTAACCGTGTAAAACATAATAAAAAAAAACTCTCAAAATGCTTAAAAATCCCGCCAGTTATTCACCTGGTATTTTCAACAAGCATACTCTGTGGTGGCAAATCTAATAAAAAAATCCATGGCAATATGAAAGTGCATTGTCCGGACGCTCGCTGCATACAAAACTGCATAAATTCAAATTAAAACGCATATTTTTGTTTGCTTTTTCTCGCGATTGAGAGGTAACAGTTGCAGTTTGCAACTTGCAGACGGTCGATGTTAAATAAAGCAAAACATATTGCATTATTCTTTCTCCCAGTGTGTGTGTGTGTGTGTGTGTAATACAATGTGTCGATGAGGAAACAATAAATGTCTGGATTTTCTTGCCTCCCTATATGCGCTTATTCAGACATGGCGGAAATGACATTGTTTACATCTGAATGATTACATAAATACCGGGGCTCGCATGAAAAACTTTTTTGTTGATGATCTTTGATTTTTCTGCATTTTTCAATGCTATTTTTATTCTTAAGATAAATTTGAAATATAAAAATATTGGAAAAAATCAACTCGCCCACAAGTGAATTCTCAGATGGGACTCGAGCCCGCAACCTTTGGAAATCCGGTCCAATGCTTTAACCACTGAGCTACAAAGCCTCGCGGACCACCGTTGACATTCATTTTGCAAAAAAAATTGTATCGTCACATCAACAAATGTAAGCATAAGATATTGAGCACCGTCCGTGCCGCACGGAACTATATCCGGTGACTATTCGAGCTTCTAGCACGTTTTCGTGCTACCGCCCCTGGCATATAAATAAAACCACTGCGGTTCCTTCACGACTTTGGAACCACGATTTCGCCGTGTCTGAACGAGAGCTAAAGATCCCTCTAATGTGCATGCGTTCTGATGCATTTGAATAGAAGTCGGCTTGTTAAATTATAGATATATTTTCATTCTTTCATACGTAAACGCGACAATCCACTGATATAACTTACTCGATACAATAATATGAAGATAAACTAAATTAATTTGGTGACAATTTTCTTCATCGTCTTAGTTAGGGCGATACTCGGAAAAGTATGTACATGTCGTAGGATAATTTGATAAATAGAATTTTCGCAAAAATCCTAGGGATATTGCAAAAACACTGATAATTAAACAATAGTGCTGACATTTCTCAATCTTACTGAAAAAGGATAGGATTTTTGCAAAAATACGGGTTGCATTAGTAACGTTGGATACCTATTCTTTATTCTGATTGGCTTAATTTTTGCTTTCTTGCTAACTCTTATTCTGATTGGTTCACATAAAGTTTACTACACGTGAGAGAATGGATTGACATTTGAAACGTCAAGTCGTCAACCAATCAGAGAAGATGTTGCTTTGGACGATCCGACCAGCCAATCAGTGTTTTTATTTCATAATAGCCAACGATTTTATTTGCAATCTTACTAAGGCAACTTAAAAAATTCTATCTTTTTTCAGTAGGATTGAGAAATTACAACACCACTGTCTAATTATCCGTGTTTTCGCAATATCCCTAGGATTTTTGCAAAAAATCGATTTATCTAATTATCCTGCGACATACATACTATTTTTTATAAAATTATAGGACGGTTAGAGATGTTACAAATCTTGTAATAAGATATAAATTTTATTACCTAACCTAGATTTGTAAAGAACCAAAAACACAATTTTATGATTTTGCATTGACACTTTTTCTTTTCGAAATGACCCTATAAGAGTACGAAAATTCAAGATTATTCTTAAACTACGTTAGATATACTATTGGAAATTGATTTAATTTGTTGACACGGTTAATATTTAGCATCGTATAGAAGCATTTCTCTTTAATCACCATAGTTATTTACTACGAATTGATTTTGCGATTTTTTCGCCTAATTTGCGAAATCGGTCTCGGTCCCGCGCGCGTCGAATTCTCGTTGCTATCACGTTTTAGTCGTATAGCGCCTTACGTCCCTGAGTATCAAATAACGTAAACAAAACAAGGCCAAACTCTAACCACAAAATAATGAATGGATGCAGCAATTTCGCTGTCACCTGTCAGGTGGACATTGTTATGTGCTAGAATTGTTAATTTTCAACTTATTGCCGGTTAATAAGATCGTTTTTTTTATGAACGACGGGGAGACTTTTACCCCATATTCTAAGTCGTTCCTCCAAAACTTTTTACACTCCACTCAACCTCGTCGTGGGTAAAAATGGTAGTGTGCGCTAGGCCTAACACGGAGTGGCTACGTAATCTTTGGCTCCTCCAGGTCCTTACGGAGTTATGACTTAGAATACCGATTTCGAGGAGTATTTCGAAGGGGTTTTCAATGAGGTTTCGTTAAGTCGAGGACGCGTAAGTTTTGGAGGAACGGCTTAGAATATGGGTGTTAGCCTCTCTCATACCTGATGTTAAGCATTGATAAGGCTGAAGATGGAAGCGAGCCTCTCCCGGAATCCTCAATCACTGAGGAACTGGCTATCTTATCTCTAACTGCCAGAACACAGCAATGTTGAAAACATTGTTGTTATGGCGTCAGACTTAGATAAGTTGGTGGTAGGCGGACTAACTACAATTCCTACCACCAACCAAACCGAATACAATATGTACCCCCGCTGGCAATCAAACCCGGGACCCCTGGGTCTGATACCGGTGGTTGTACCACTAGACCACAGAGGCGGTTAAATTTAGACTGCATTCACATTGGCAGAGAGTCCAAGTATCCTGGAGTTTATAACAAATCACACATTGTTAATATAAAATTACGTCTATAGCTCATCACTGGGTTTTGGCCCGGTTTAAGGTACTATTGAGCCATCACACGACCATGATATTTTAACTGTTAAATGTAGACATTATAGAATACTGTGGGTACAACTAAATAATTTTTTACCACATCAACATCTCTAGCCTCAAACTAAACATCACTTATTCCGTGGGTGCTAATAGGTGATAGACAATACATCATTTTTGAGTTTTTGAATTTTTCTAACCGCCTCTGTGATCTAGTGGTACAACCACTGGTAACAGACGGGGTACATATTATATTAACATATTATAGTCTGCCTGGGTAGCTACCACCATCTTATCTAAGCCTGACGCCATAACAACAATGTTTTCAGCATTATTGTGTTCCGGCAGTTTGAGATAAGATAGCCAGTTCCTCAGTGACTGAGGATTAAGGGAGAGGCGCTCGCTTCCCTCTTCAGCCTTATCAATACTAACATCAGGTATGATGAAGGCTAAGAGTCTTAACGGCGTTCATAAAAAAAAATAAAAATTAAACTTATGATAAATTTTAAATAGAAAAATATTGGAAAAAATCATCTCGGCCAACAGTGAATTCTCATATGGGAATCGAACCCACGCCTTTGGGAATCCGGCCCACTGCTCTAACTACCGCTCTAATTAAAAAAAATATTTTATTATAATTAAGATGTTGCAACCCACAGAATAATATAAATACTGTGTTAGTTATATAATTAGGCACCACCCGTGCACTAATAATAAATCAACAAAAAGAAAATTGTAAAATCAGCACCCCTTTTTGCTCCGTACTAAATGCTACATTTTATCCACTACCTTACTTTTTATTCACGTTCGTTTCTTATAATGAAACCTTGCGGCACCCTTATTGGAAACAAGCACCCACCAGGTGTTCTCTAAGGCAATATTCTGAGGTAATTGCCATCGATTTTCTATTTCCGACTGTATCACACGAGAATGAGATATCGAGTGTGTACGCCATTTATTATGCATGACCTGAATTGTTGGTCAGCGATGACCCTCGTAAGAAGCCGGTTAAATGACAGCCCAATTTCCTACGTCATTAACTAAGTTTCCCTGATGTTTCGTGTTGTCATTATAATTGTGAAACGATTGATTGCTAGATTATGTTTTAAGGATTTCAAAGTCAAAAAGTAGTTTATAAACAAACAAAAGGCGGTACAACATGTATATTAGCGACAAACCCACCACCAACACATGACCATACGAACCCTCTTGGGACCGACCTGCATAAGGTCGAAGCAGCGGGAGATGCGCGCGGAATGGCCTCCACCGCGCGCACTTTCTTGACTCCCTACAAATATTTTCTAAATCTGTATCCTTTGTTCCTATGGTCCCTTTCCCCTTTCTGGGGCGGACGTACACGAAAATGCCTTCGGTGCCTTCCAGGTACAGTGGTACCGCTTGGCTCCGTTTCTTCTTTCTTCGCCTCGGTTCTTCTTTCTTCACCTGACTTTGAGTCACTCCGAATCCTGTGCCACTTACTCGCGATATATTAGCGACAGTCTAAACGTAACGGTCTTTGTACTCCAATATGACGCGGTCACACACACACGCGCAGTTAGCTATCGCTAGCGCTACACGGCTGGCCCCTCGATCTCACTGGTTTTCGCTGGTAAAACAGTTGCGGCCATTCATGTAGCGGCGCGTATCTGTGTGAATGCGTCATCTCGGGCGTTTGTAGGCAGTGCAAAGACTTTTTCGACTGTGCAACAGCTCTCCCATGCTTGACTGACAGTAAAAGAAAAATAGAATATACCAGCTGCTTCCAGTGCAGTAAAAAGTAAAAGGTTGTCAATAGACAGTAGGGTTAGAACGAAAAACTGTCGAAATCGTATCGAGTAAGTATCGAGCACGTATTGTCAAAAAATGTATAGGAAAATGTAGTTCCGTTTTCGTCCGGTAGGAACGCTGCTTAATATCTCATATTTTTTTTTACTTTACTTCCTCGATACTTACTCGAAAGTCAATTATTATTGTGCTAGGCCTACAGGGGTATATTTGAATACTCAAGTAGGCGCTGGCAGCCGGGCACTACTGTTTCTGGACAACATCTCTTCAACCAATGCCAAATGTGTCGTCGTTGACGTGTTGGCTAGGAGCAAGGAATCCAGCTGCACCATTGATACTCTGCCAACTCACAAGGAATTTAATGCGTGAGGTTTTTTTTATGAACGAAGTGAGACTCTTAGCCTTCATCATACCTGATGTAAGTATTGATAAGGCTGAAGATGGAATCGAGCCTCTCCCGGAATGAGGAACTGGGTATCTTATCTCTAACTGCCGAAACACAATAATGCTGAAGTCATAGATAAGATGGTAGTAGCTAGCCAGACGGACTTAGAACAAGTCCTACCACCAACCAAACCGAATACAATATGTACCCGCGCTGGGAATCGAACCCGGGACCCCTGGGTCTGATATCGATGGTTGTACCACTAAACCACAAAAGAGGTTGTAAGGTGAGTCTGATCAAGGTTCAGTGGTGTTTTTTTTATCTTCATTTAATTTAGGGACTTTTACAAGAATACGTCAGTCCCATCGTACGCTAAGCAGTGGTGAATTTATTTCCAAGAGGTTTGGTGGTAGAACTTGTTCTAAGTCCGCCTGGCTATAGCTACCACTCTGTCTTAAATACACGACGTATTTCGGGATTATTTTCGGGATAAAAAGTATCAATCAATCAAATCAATCAAATCATTTATTTGCTTAAACATGGGTATAGAAAGAATATACAGTTTATATAATGGAATACAATGAGCGCCATGTCCTACCCTCACGGGTGTGCAAAATCAAAATATGAGTAGATAGAAGTTATATCAAACCTAAAATTTTCACAACTTAACATCAACATTAGACATCAAAATTTAAATGCCAAAATTATTTTTTGTCATAGATTAACATTAAAATGAAATTAATATATGGTAAATTAATTGATCGGACAACTCCAGAATCATACAATAGAAACAACATTATATAAAAACTAATTAAAATACAAATATTAAAATGTCAAAATACAATTATTAAAAATGTCAAAATACAATTTTTAATAACGTCAAAATGCAATTATAATAAAAATTGCAAAGTACAAAAAATTTTCCTACAAATCAAGGTATTAAAATTTATTATTAATATATTCTTCAATTGAATAAGTAGTCTATTTTTTTTTTTTTTTTTTTTTTTTTTTTATGATTTTGTAATTTTTGCATTTTTCAATGCTATTTTTATACTTATGGTAAATTTTAAATAGAAAAATATTGGAAAAAATTAACTCGGCCACAAGTGAATTCTCAGGCTGGAATCGAACCAGCGACCTTTGGAAATCCGGTCCAAGGTCGCTGGTTCGATTCCAGCCTGAGAATTCACTTGTGGCCGAGTTAATTTTTTCCAATATTTTTCTATTTAAAATTTACCATAAGTAGTCTATGTTACTCTCATCCTTTCAACTACTCCTCCCCCTCCTTTCTCCGTTCATCAAGTCGGTTGATAGCTTGGCTAAGGCGTGGTGGAAGGACAAAACAAACATACCTTCGCATTTAAAATATTAGTTAGGAAGGACTAGTTAGGATCCATTTCCTCAGGCGGTTCGGATCTGGATATGGATGTTTATGGCTTTTCATTAAAAAAAATAGCAAATACTGGTGAAGAGCAAGTTTCACACCCTAGCTCACCGCCACAAAGTTGCCTGTCTGTCGGTCTTTTGCAGACTGTACTTCGGAGGAGCTACATGAGCTCATACCGACATCCCCCTTCTTCCATCGGACTTCTAGACAAACTGCGGGCTACCATCCTTTCTTGATATGTTGATATTCCTAAATGTCGTCAATATCCTTTATATTGAGCACAGCAAAGGAGTGGAACTCCCTTCCTGCGTCTGTATTTCCGAGTAGTTATAACCCGTCCATATTCAAAGCGTGAATAGGCACCTTCTAGGTTGGCTCGCTTCATCGTGGATCCTGTCTCATTGGGCGTACTAGAATATTGTATCATTTACAAAGAAAGACAGAAAATTATATATTTATTTGAGACAAACACGACAATAAGACACAAAAAGTTGCACCAAAAAAAACACAGTTTGTCCCAAAACGGTACCGACTCAGCATAATGCTTGGCTTTTTGGCCAGCGCTGGTCTTCCGTCGGTACCGTTTTGGTGGGGCTGAGAGCCACGTTAACCGGAACATTAAATAATAATTATTACAACATACAACAAAATACTACAACTAATCTCTTAAGAGTATTTTCGTCGTCTCAGCCACATGACACCCACTGCTGGGTATAGGCCTCCCCCAAGGATCTCCACGACGATCGGTCCTGCGCTGCCAGCATCCAGCGTTTAAGAGTATTTTCATTGACTCAAAATTTTAGTGTAGGTACAAGACATTGTAGGGTTAAGGACCGATTTATAAATGCTCATAAATAGTTTTTTGTTATGCAAGGCTGGAAAGTTGGTTATTTAGCGGCGAGTTGCCTCTATTGAATGATAAATCCTGAGCGAAGCGAGGATTTCAAAGGTACAAGACACTAAAAACTTTTCTGCCGAGCGCAACATACAATTTTTCACCTCACAACAGCGAGGAGCATTATGTTTGTTTCCGCGGTCAACTTCCAGTAAAAAAATCTTTAAAGTTTAATCGAAATATACCTTTTTCTTGTTGTTTTTATGATATAAAAAACTAAAATAATAAAAAAGTCAGTATTATAGTTAATTCAAAGTTATTTAAAGTAGGAATATATTGTTACTTATTAATAAGAATAAAAACGATTCCGTAAATGGTGACACTGACATGAGGTACAAAACAAAGACAATTTAAAAATAAAGATTTATGTCACAGTCCGAAATACAATTATAGGTTGTGAAATCTCACCCAGCCTAATATAAAATTCTTATAACAAATAGTTTAATCTTATTGTTATTGTCTTTATGATTCAATGAACTAAAATAATATAATAAAACCAAAACGGAGTATTATAATTAATTTAAAGATATTTAAAATAAGAATCAAATATAACAAAAAAGTCAATAGTGCGATTCGGAACGCATTATGACATATTTTTAGGTATTATTTTAAACAAGTACTTTGCCGCGCTGGGCCGCAAAAAGCGATTTTCTACGCCTAAACTGATTGACAAAACCTCCTTTTCAGAGCGTGTGAGGTAAAAAAAATCATACCTCTGATGACGAATC
The DNA here is from genome assembly GCA_910589605.1 of Chrysoteuchia culmella. Taxonomy (NCBI): domain Eukaryota; kingdom Metazoa; phylum Arthropoda; class Insecta; order Lepidoptera; family Crambidae; genus Chrysoteuchia; species Chrysoteuchia culmella. The sequence goes on from OU342653.1 coordinate 21,257,730, forward strand.
AAAAATAAAATGTCACGCGTATCTGTAATAGTTTGTGACTATCATTTATTTTAGTTGATGAACTGACTGCACAGACCTATATAGAGATAGATGGTAAAAGTGTACCTACCTTGCGTGTCAAAAGTTTGATCCACGGTCAAAGTTTTACGACCTGAGTCAGTCCGCTTGAGAGTTGAGAGTTTCGTCTATCTCGACATAGGTCTGTTACTGACAGTTATAAAAATAACCCCTTACTACATTAAACATTGCCAAGTGAAAAATCCCATGTAATTATTATTAAACTGATTATTAATATGACTTAATATGTTCAGACCCGATATAAAATCCCATACGAAAGCAGTTCATATTCTGCAGGAGTCGAATTCTTCAGTCACCGTTGAGCGATATCAGTCTTTAGAACTCATTAAAGCGATCGCAAAGTTCTGAGAACCTGATGCTCTCACAACTTGGTCCTACTTGACGTTCCATTGATCATTATTATTGTGACCTAGATAATGGTATCGATAGGTAACAATATTCTTGCGATTAGTAATTATTTGCTTTAAGCCCCTGAAACAATAATAAAATGATACAAAAACATTAAGGAGTACCATACAGCGAAAAATGCGCTAAAGAGTTGGTCGTAAATATTACATTACAGCAGCGGCCAGCAGAAGTGTTGATGGACGAATGTGTAAATGTGGCAGAGGCGTAACCAACATATACGTAAGTCCATCAATGCTTAGTTGTAGCCAAGGCTTGCATAGTACTTTTTTCAAATAATGCGTTGAAATTAAAACTACTTTTCGAGTTAAAGTGTCCATTTATTGTTTTTTTTTTCTAAAACAGCTTTCTATTTACAAGCCAGTCCGAAATTTAAATAAAACTTTTAATAAGTTACCTCCTTGGTCGCCATATTTCGGAGTAAAAGATTCCATTTTTAAATAACAGGACATATATGAGTGTACTATGTAATTTATTTAAAACATGATTTTCATACAACTTTTGCCGGCCGCTGTTCGCATGTATGTGGCCAGTACAGCAATGTCGATTTGTTTGGAGAGGTTGTCAAAATAATGCTCATATTTCCAAGCATGTTTGAGAAAAGTTAATAATAATAACAAGATTTATTGCACAAAGTTGTTTTATTTCAAGGCTCAGTGTTGATGTGCTTAGATGGCAGAAAGTTTGTAATAATTTACCTAGCTAGCTGTTATTGAAATCGTAATGTATCCACATGGCATCTTTCATATTATCTATTAGATAGGTCGTACTCCAATGTGGCGACATCAAAAATAATGGTATAATGACCATAATATACATCTCTTAAGCAAAAGATACCAAAGCCTACATCCAACAGAATATAATACCTAGTAACTATGTTATATTTTGATAAAAGAAACTAAATCCGATACCTGCCTATACAAATCTAGACGAAAAAAATAGAAACAGCAAATCTAAACATAAAGAAAAAACACCAAATCTGTTTACCGTTTATAAAATAACGAAATTCGTAGAAGCGAATTCAGAATGAATAGAAAACGGCTTAGCATTAGCACACACTTGAATGGCAAATAAAATAGAATTACGTGGGAACACGAAATAATCCTTATTTTCCATGTTCATAGTCGCGAAATATTCGAGAAGGCTTTAATAGGCTCTATAGAGGCTGTATAGAGGGGAACTATTGAGGCGGTGCGAAGCGACGGTCTGGAAAATACGTTTTAGCTGAAAATCTCTTACATTTTCACCGTTCGTCCACACAACGGCGAGAAGAATGCCCTGTGTTGTCTTTCGTTTATTTGTTTGGTTTATTTATACAAGTGTCATCATTCCCTTACATGCCTGGGATGTCGTAAGACACGACTAAGACGGTCGAAGCATTGAACACCACGAGAGAAGGAAAACTTGAAATAAACCCTCTACCAACCCGTCTGGCCAGCGTGGTAGCAGTAGGCTAATAACCCCCTATGAACGCAACAATAGGCGTGAGCTAGGAGAGGCCTATGTCCAGCAGTGGACGTCCACAGGCTGATGATGTGATGTGTGTGTGTGTGTGATTTGGAAAATATGTCAAATCATCTGCAAGTAAGCTACTCAGTTTTAGATTGTGAGATAGTCATCATAATATTGTAACTAGCTCTTTGGTTGGTGGTAGGGTTTGTTTTAAGTCCGCCTGGCTAGCTACTACCATCTAATCTTGTGTCGCCATAACTCAATGTTTTCAACGTTGTTGTGTTCCGGCAGTTAGATAAGAGAGAGCAGATAATCTTAGTGGTGGGGGTTTCTGGGATCAATGCCATTTCACCAGTCTTATCAATACCTGACTGGTATGGTATGGCATGGTATAATGAAGCTAAGTGATTCCCCGTTTGCTTGATCGTCAAGAAGGGGTTTGTTCTGCGCCTTGTATATTTGCGTCGTAAAAAAATTTAACTGATTCTTGAAATTTTTTATCTATTTGTTATACAAATTAGATTGTCTTTATTGCTACCAATAATTTGACTAAATGAACTTAAACAGTTTTATTTAGTTTCCAGACCAAACAATTAGCCAAAGAAAAACTACTTTCCACCGAGCGGAAATATTCGATCGAATTAAAATACTCGTAAAAATCAGTACAATCAGGGAATTTTCCGATTGACTAGTAGACTTTTTTTGGGGATTATTTTTTCGGAAAGAGCTAGGAGAGGCTTATGTCCAGCAGTGGACGTCCACAGGCTGATGATGACCTATTAGTTGTCATATCAACGTTTTCTATATATCTAATACTTTTTTTATTAAAGCTAATTTAAAAAAAACCGGTTCAACCGTGAAGTTCCTCGACTGTACTTTTGTCAAACATCAAGTGAAAGCTCATAAAAAAAGGTTGCCTGGAAGAAATTGCTATTTATTAATAAGGCTGCCTATTTTGTTTAATATTTTGTTCTGTGTCTTCTTTGCATTTTATTTGAATTGTATGTGCAATCAAGTTTATTATTATTAATTATTATATTTCGTGTCCAAAAAAGCCCTAAACAAAATCGTTGATAACCAACCTTATCATATTAACAACTTAATACTACTCGAGTGACAAGACTCCAGGGGGGCAATTCTAGCGCTGAGATATGTCGAATTCGACATTTTTCAGAGCATAATTAAATGAAATATATATAAAGGTCCATGACAGATACAAATGCTCGTGTTCATCATACATACATTTGCCCCTACCGGGATTCGAACCTAGGACTTCAGAGTAGGCAACACCTTGAAACCAGTGTACGTACCACTCTACCACGGAGGTCGTCAAAATCCTATGATGTCGATGATTGTTTTTAGTGAGATTTTAATACCGATTTTTGGCTCCAAATGTCGAATCAGAGTTGTCAACGCCGCGAGAATCGGCCCCCAGCCGTGTAGCTACAACGGGGAGGCGCGTATCATTTAAGGAAATCAAATTAGATATCACTATTGGGAACGTCGGGAACAATAGGAGCATGAAACGTTATATTCAGTAATCAAATTGTGGTCTGTTTTTGAACTAATAAAATTAAAATAAAACATTTTATACGTTTTTAATCGCGCTTTATGTTGCGTGTTATTTAGTATTTTTTTCAGCGTCTTAATCGGTAAAAGTTGCTTTATTTCACTTAAATAGTTTTTAAGGATTAGTACGCGCGATATTTGAAGTGAAAACTTCTTTAGCGGCGTTGTGCACATCAGAGTTTAAAATTTTTGGGATGGGTAAAAAATGTTAAAGTCGCGTCAGGACACGTGACCTGATCGAAAATTCGTAAGACGGAGGGAGAGTAGACCGCCGGCGCGGAGTAGGAGAGGAAGTAATATCCCCCTCTCTTTCTACCGCGCGGCGAAATTCTATGCCTGCTCCTGCTGTTTCGATTAAGCGGTTTTCCCTTCTGCCGGCACTCCCGGAGTGCAACCCGTTTTTTTTTATGTGCTTCACTATGTTGTAGGTTAATTTAGATGTAGGTTGATTCATCCTTTCAAAACAATGTCTACTATTTGATAAATATTAAACACGAAAATATACTAGAAAAAAAGCAATTTGTCTCATGTCGCCCTGACGGGATACAACGACAATGACGGGGGATATGAGACAAGTTGCTTTTTTTAGTATATTTTCTTGTTTAATATTTATCACATAAAAATAGCATTGTAAAATGCACAATTTAACTACTATTGCTCGCTGATTTACTTCCGTCTGGTTCTCTTCCTTCTGGGATACCTCGCTCCATTGTGGATCCTGCCTTAGCCGCCGAGCTTGACTAGGATCATCAAGAGCTAACCAATTAAGAAAATAAAATTAAACCAATCCACAAGTGAATTCTCAGGCTGGAATCGAACCAGCGACCTTTGGAAATCCGGTCCAATGCTCTAACCGCTGAGCTACCGAGACTCGGTAGCTCAGCGGTTAGAGCATTGGACCGGCCGAGTTAATTTTTTCCAATATTTTTCTATTTAAAATTTACCATAAGTATAAAAATAGCATTGAAAAATGCAAAAATTACAAAATCATAAACCAATCCAACCAACATACATAATTATAATTTACGCATAATTTGTTGATCTGTAATCGATTTTGAGATATTTAGCTATCATAGTTTTTTACTGTATAAATGCTAACTATAAATGAAGTCAAAACAACTCACAGACTATATAAGGCCGAAATGCACCAGTTAACTTAAACCGATGTTTAGTTGTCAAAGCTGTCAAATCCTATAAATTGTTCCCCCTGTTAAAGTTAAAGTTATCGTTAAAGTTGATGGTGCAATCCACCCTAAGTAATCATTATAATTTGACATAATATTTATCGATGCCATCAAAACGAATAAATGGAAGGCAATATTTACTACAATAAATGTGTAGGCATATACTTAGTAATAATTGATGAATTCCTACAGCATGATTTATGTCATCGTCACTCAATATGCTTTTGGGGTGAGTCGGCATTTCACGTGAATTCACTTTGATCGTCACATAAATATGTCACGTAAATGTTACGTGTTACGTCAAACAGGAAATTAGTTATTAAAATGGTTCGACACTGCTGCCCACGACTGAACAGAGTTTGTTTGCTCGCTTAGAATTACCTATAAGTTACCTACATAAATTAAGAGAAATTATTCTCTATATATAAAACACCATTAACTAACCACTTCTGTTTGACGATTTTTGAAGTGAAAACTTCCTTAGCAGCGTTGTGCACATCAGATTTTTAATTTTTTGGGATGAGTAAAAAATGTTAAAGTCGCGTCAGGATACGTGACCCTGATCGAAAATTCGTAAGATGGAGGGAGAGTAGACAGCCGGCGCGGCGTAGGACAGGAAGTAATATCCCCCGCTCTTTCTACCGCGCGTAAAATGTATGCCCGCTCCAGCTGTTTCATTTAAGCGATTTTTACTTCTGCCGGCACTCCCGGAGTGCAACCCGTTGTGTTTTTTAATGCTTGCATTGCAATTTATCTCAGGGATAAAAGTGTCTTCCTTGGGCAGACTTAAATCCTTCGCTTTATTCAAGATGCTTACCATAATTCCCTTGCTTCGCGAACGTAGTGAATTCAATATGCTACCCGTCACAAAACACTGCTTTATCCCTTTGGTGCATTATCTACTATTTTTAAGAAATATTTGACAGTCGACTATAATGAAGCAGCCGTTTAATTCATATTTTTTTGTAATTGACCCGTCTCTTACAAATCATACGGGAGTCGAAGGCGCAACTACTAAAGTACATTATTAGAATATTTGGACGTGTTCTTAAAAGACTCGGTAGCTCAATTGGAAAAGCATTGGACCGGACATCTAAAGACCGTGTCGTGATATCAGCTTAGTCAAATAATGCCAAATACTGAACCAAACACAATATCATAGAGATCATAATAATAATGGCATAAAAAGAAAACCAAATCTTATTTTATTACAACACAACAAAAGAAACTTTAATGAAAATAATGTAAATAAAAAAAATATAAAAATATACTTACATCCTTAGAATAAAATCCTGCTATATATGGAATCACACATAATGCTACTTAGAATTATTAGTAAGATCATTGTTTATTTTTCCCGTGCCTAAACTAAAGAATAAACCACGAAGTCTTGTTGGTTTTTGGAAAAAATCCTACAAATAAAAATAGTTAGATTAACTTTTAAAAATGTCATTTCCCGTAGTTGTGGCGGTTGGATTCTGAAAACATGCCGAAAAACTGCGTAAAAAAAAACCGACTTCAAAAAGTAAAAAGCAAAAAATAAGCCTTTTGGAGTCAGTAGCAGCCAAGACATTCTACTTTAAGCTCCTATTCTTTTATTTTCTTGCCTTGGCTGGCACCGACTCCAAAAGGCTTATTTTTTGCTTTTTAGTTTTTGAAGTCGGTTTTTTTTACGCAGTTTTTTTTACTTTTTAGTGTCTGTAATAGGTTGTTTTGTAAACTACAGCAGGGTTTTTCTAGATTAGATAAGGTTTCATGTACATTATAAACAAAATTATCGTAAATACTACATCGTCCAAGTCAACATGAAATAAAATATATAAAAATGCTCATAACATAAAAAGTACTGGGTCAAACGAAACCAAATTTTTATGGGACCAATTGGCAACTATTCTACATCGAACAAAAAAAGAATCATGGAAATCGATTCAGAAATCTCGGCGTAATCGGTGTACATACATAAAAAATATATATATATATATACCTACCGAATTGAGAACCTCCTCCTTTTTTGAAGTCGGTTAAAAAGCAATCGAAATGTTGCAAAATCTTAAAAGCTAAGAAAAACGTTTAGTTCATCCAAGTGTCATCATTTAGACCAATCATTTAGAAAGTGTCTAAACTCAAAATACTCCAGTAGTTTTTTTTAATAATTTGGAACAGCTACCCAATGTCATACTTATTTTCATCAGTCTCGTAAATATTCTTAGGCCATCATCACATGGCACGTAATTCACAACTGTCAACTCATCTACTAAGTAAGCCAATCAGAACTTACTTTTAGATTGTGAAACAGGCCGACTTACATCACAGACCTATATCAAGATAGACGGTAAAAGCAAAGGGAAAAGTGTACCTACCCTGCGTGTCAAAAGTTTGATCCACGGTCAAATTATTCGATCTAAGTCAGTCCACTTGAGACCATTGCCATGAAAACACGCGTCACTCATAAACGAAAATGGTTAATTGTGCAGTGGTTTCTTGCAAGAGCTCGTTTCGTCTTTCGCTCTTTTCGTCTATCTCGATATAGGTCTGTGACTAACATATTACGGTATATTAATATATACTCGTAAATATCGTAACAACGACTCAGGTCCACGTTACGTCTCTTGGTTACCAATTACTGCTAACACGCTAAACTCGGTGTCACGTGAAACGATCAAAGCTGCCTATGATTGAAATATACTAATTACAATCATTGACGTCACACTCCTACATGCGAGAAGTTAGTTAGTTTTGTAACACTAGCGGCCGTCCGTGGTTTCACACGTCCGTTCCCGTTCCCATGGCAATATCAGGATAATAAGTATTATATATTTTAATTATTAAAACAACGGGATTAAAACGCGACATTTGTTATGTAGTACAACTATGTACTAACAGCTTGACCTTTCGGCTATGTTGCAATAGCCGTGGTCACAAGCAGATATTATTATGATCTCTATGATATTGTTTTTGGTTCAGTAATTGGCATTATTTGACTGAGAATACTAAGCTGATATCACGACACAGTCTTTAGATGTCCGGTCCAATGCTTTTCCAATTGAGCTACCGAGTTTTTTAAGAACACGTCCAAATATTCTAATTATGTACTTTAGTAGTTAATATATAATAGTGTCAATTTTAGGGAGGCTGAAAATCTCCAAGCCCGCCCGAACAGACGACGCCGCGCACTGCCAGTCTGCTTGTGACCACGGCTATTGCAACATAGCCGAAACGTCAAGCTGTTAGTACATAGTTGTACTACACAACAAATGTCGCGTTTTAGTCCCGTTATTTTAATATACAATTATGATGGAACGCGAAAGTTTAAAATCTTATATATATTTTAATCCAGGCTATCTACTATCTGCGTGCCAAATTTCATCGAAATCTGTTCAGTTGTTTTTAAGTGAAAGAGTAAAATACAAACTGAAATATTTTTGTATCTCTATTATTAGTAAGATTAGCGAGCGTTGATATGACTGCTAATTTCATGAGCAGGGAAATGACATGACGTAGCTTAAAGTGAGTTCTTGAGTTAGTCACCTTTAATGAATGAGTTTTGTTGATAAATTAATGACTAACGGTTGACTTTTGACCTTCAGATATTTAAGTTATCAATCATTTAAATTAAACAATACAAGTCGAGGTGCCCGTGGCGCAGCAGCAAATTTACTATCTCGAGCCCCTCCGTGCTTCGGAATTCAATTCAATTCAATTCAATTTTTTTTTATTTGCAAACACAAAGATCTTGAGATTAAGAAGTACCGTAACATGTCTACCACGTAAGATGAAAATAGAAAAAAAATATGTCTAAGGTATTTGAAATTAAGAAAATTTACAGATGTAATAAAATAATACAATGTCAAAAAAATAAAAAAATGACAACAAAAACTATCATAAAATCAAATTCAATAATGATAACTGTCAAACAAAAATAATACAAAGTGTCCAAATCCTTATAAATTAAATTAATAATAAAAAATAAGTTCTTCCATCTAAAATTTATCACAAAAAAATGAACAGAATAGTAACATTTTTCAAGTAAGAAATTGTGAACCAATGTCCTGAATTTGTTTAAGGAAGGAACGTGTAGCCGTTGGTCCCGGCTGCGTTTGCAGTCGTTAAAACTCACAAATCCGCATTGGGCCCGCGTGGTGGGACACGGCCCGTTCTCCTTATCCCTCCATAAGGTTAAATCCATAAAATTTTAGGTTGGGGTTAAATATACGCATGGGTAAACACTTTAATAACATCAGAACCTTGATAATAATGTTTAACGCGCTCATTCGCAGTCACCTCGAGTACGCGTCAACCATATGGAACCCCATCTATCAGGTACATTCTGATAGAATAGAACGAATTCAAAAGAATTGTACTCGTTACCTTGCTTACCGTAGTCGTGACTCCAAGTGGCGCTGATTACGTTGATCGCCTTTCGCACTTTAAAATAACGTCTTTAGCCGACCGACGTAAACTTTTGGATCTCGTTACACTTCATAAGTTTATCCACGGTAAATTGAACTGCCCAAATCTCCAAATCCAAATCGAATACGATCAGTCTATCAAGCGCGGCCATGAGCGCCACATTTTATTATTCATTTAAAGATAAATGGATACTTTCGAATCATCCAATACTGCATGTCAACTACAAAATATTTGTTTATATTTTTTTTCGCATTGCACTATTTTTCTTTATCATTTTGTCTAAACTGACAAAGAAATAATAAAAATATATATCGTTAATGCGATATTTTTTTCGGCTAGTTTCATTAATGTACCCAACGTATTTGCAAAATATTATTATAGAAGAGAATATACACTGGACCGCAAAAAAAGGGTCGGTTAGGAAATCTTCAATATTTAAAAAAGTACCTTACCTAGCTTTATGAAATAAAAACTAAATTAATAGTTATTTGTTATGCAAGGCTGGAAAGTTGGCAGTTAGCTGGCTGGTAGTTAGTGGCGAGTTACCTCTATTAAAAGCTGAGCAAGTGAAGTGTTCTAGGATAGTTCAAATATTGAATCCTGCGCGAAGTGAGGCCACAAAGGGCACAGTCTACTGTGACAACGGCATACGGCAGCAACAATTATCCAATTATCCCAGCATTGTTTCAATCTTATTATTGCCATTTCGTACTACGAATTTCTTACGTTCGGTTTCAATAACCTACCCTCAATAAGAGATAAGCTTACCAAAGCTTTGTTGCCTAGATATTTTTGTTAATTAGGCCAAAATAACAGCTGTTGCTAAGTAACATAACCTCGATAGGCCTATCTCTTACTAGGCTTAGATTATTGAAACTGGCCGTTAAAGTAAGCTTGTTTTTTTGTCAAATGTTTAGTGACGTGACGTGAATCATTGTATCGCCTCCATAGTGCGAAGCATGTCAAAATGTGACAACTTCAATAAAAACAAAACCTTCATATTCATATGACATGATGGTTTCTAATAGAGCTCGTACATATTTGGAATATTATACCTTAGGTATATTTCATTTGGTTTACTATTTAAAGTGACTTATTTCATTTGTTTGATAATTGAAGCAATAGTCATCAATCGCTGATTATTATCAATTATGTGGCATTTAATTTTGGATTCACTTCTTTAGTTTTTCAGTGAAAGATCGAGTCTCTTATGGAGTATACGCTTTTGAACTTCCGCGTTGTATATTAAAAATGGGCACAACGTATTTGATAGGCCGTGACTTCTTGATCTTGAGGAGTGGTTACATCCTCAACAGATTCCGAATCTATCTCATTACTTTCCTACTTCCAAGAAAAGTGATCCGTGAAAATTATATTATCCATAAAAATATACGGTAAACATTTTTCTACAATACTAGCAATTAAATATAAACGACAGCGTGCGACAGTTATTGATTTCTATATCAATGATATAATGATAGACGTACGTATCTGCCTTATTTTATATCACAAAATATCTAGTTTACTTTAACAAAACGGTTTTAAGGAAACTATTATTACTTAGATGTTTTATTTCATTTATAGATTTGATTGACTCGCTGTGATATTAGCAAAATACAAAATATTTGTGTTAAATTTTGCTATACTTACTTAAAATATTTTGTAAGAAAGTAATTAAGATATTAATAAATAACTAAGTTTAAGTACTGAATACCAATTTTTCAAGACAAAAAAATCACTTTAAAAACTTTTAAGTAAGCTGCCAAAGTTAAAAGTTTTCACATCACTTACCTTGCTCTCGAAACTTCTATATCTTGTTGACTTTCAATGGAAAAGTTCACAAACAAATAACCGCAATAAAAAATAAACAACAAAGTTGATTTTAAATTAAAAAGAAACACTTCGTCGTTCGTCTGTTCACAAATATTCGGTCAAACGTTTCTCCACTACATTGCCACTTTATTTCGGTAACACGAGAAAATTATCGAACTGTATTTTTTTATTTTCCATTTCGGTAACGGATTGGACCGAGCGCCCGCGTAGCACTGCAAACGTCCGTAGCGCGAGGGACTCGTAGCGGCACTGATCGTAGACGTCTACGGTTTCTACGTAGGGTTATCGAGATTTTTTACATGCTTCTCATGTTATCAGGACGTAATTAGTATTGTATTTTATGGTAGCATTATAACTTAGGTTAAGTCCTAATTTGTAGCACACTTGAAGCGTAAAACTATGATTCTACGACACTAGCGGCCGCTCGCGGTTTCACTCACGTGGTTCCCGTTCCCGTGGGAATATAGGGACAAAAAGTATCCTATGTTCATGAGCAGGCTATCTACTATCTGTGTACCAAATTGCATCCAAATCCCTTCAGTAGTTTTTGAGTTTATTCGTTGCAAACAAACAAATCTTTCCTCTTGATAATATCAGTATAGGCTATAAGTAGTGAGATTTTTTTTTCTTACATGGGAAAAATAATGTGATCGTCGTCTTATTTTAAAGGACGATAAGGGCAAATAAGGAAGTGGGTTTTATTTGATTTTCGTTAACCTTTACCTATAGTCTTATCTAAAGGGATTTGCGAGTGGATATCGGCGTAATTTAGCGATATTGGTACCACAAAATATGTTGCTTGTTTTTTGTAGTACTGATAAACCAACGACATCTTTACGCTAACCTATGTTTAAAAGTTATCTGATTTGAGAATATGTACATTTTATTAAATACACATATGCCTATAAGATTTGGGTGAATTTAGCAATCAATAATTTAAATAATATAAAGTTGTAGTTGTACACACGATTGCATTAATTAGATATTGACTTAGGAAATTAAAATTTATGACATAATATTATGATGACTTTTTGATTTTTGTTAATGGCATTGAACTAATTTTTATTTTATATTTACACCTGTTGCTAATTTTGAATTGTATGAAATTATTTAATAATATTATTATAGAGTGACAAAGTTATTTTTGCATATCGACAGATCGATAAAACTTGTAAGTGCTATATGCACCACTTCTAAGATCCTATATACCAAGTTTTGAGCAAATAATGATTTATGATTATTATGATTATGCACGACTTTACATTTTGACGCGCATTTTGTAGCGTGCATTTTGTGCTGTTGATTGTAAGTGGAACTTATTTTTGATATGTGCAAAGTTTACGATTTCTGGATGTTGATAAATTAATGATTAATCTGTCAAATCAAAAAAAAACATTGTTGTGCGACTGCCGGCGGTCTTGTGATGATTTATGAATTAATGAACTAAAAGTTAAAACCGAGTCTGTTACATTTATGCAAATTAGTAAATATAAACAATATTTAAGGCGCTCTACGACTGAAGCGAAATAGCAATGAGCAAACGTGTGCCGGGAGCGAGACCGATTTTGGCGATTAGGCGAAAAAACACGAAATCACTTTTCAATAAATAAATTTAAAAAGTTTTATTTTTTACTTTTTGAATTCGGTTTGTTTTTTTTTTATAAAATGTTTTTATTTCAGATTTTTTTGTTACATTATGTGCCGTTACTTACACTAAAAATCAGCCCATATACAACAATGATGTCATCTAGGTATACGACTACTTGCCAAAAGGTGATTGATATTTTTCAGGATTATGAAAAAACTACTAGCCAGATCTTCATAAAAATTATATGGGACCACACATAAACCATTTTCTTTCAGATAAAAAAAAGAATTATAAAAATCTGTTAACAACTGGCGAAGTTATGGTGGAACATACATAAAAAAAAATAAAAAAAATAAAAAAAAATACAGTCGACTTGAGAACCTCCTCCTTTTTTTGAAGTCGGTTAAAAAGAGAAATGAAACTACACGAAGCTTAATATTATTGGTGTCTACTAATTAAACCAATTTCCAAATTTGAAACCATTTGAGAATAATCTTGAATTTTCGAATTTTAAGGGGTTATATCGGAAAGTAAAAGTGTCGAGGCAAATAAATCTAGTTATAGATATGAAGAAATAATAATCTTATTACTAGATTTGTAACATCTCTAACTGTCCTATAGTTTTATAACAAAAAGTACGTACTTTTTCCGTATAGCGTATTAGTAACATCCATCATCAGTTTGTGGACGTCCACTGCTGGACATAAGCCTCTCCTAGCTCACGCCTATAATGGCGATCATAGGAGGCTATTAGCCTACTGCTACCACGCTGGCCAGACGGGTTGGTAGAGCGTTTGTTTCAAGTTTTCCTTCTCTCGCACAGGTGTTCAATGCGTCGAGCCTCTTAGTCGACTCTTACGACATCCCAGGCATGTAAGGGAGTGGTGACACATGTATTCTTAGGCCATCACCACACGGCACTTACGGCATTAGTATAAGCTACTCTAATAAAACTGTTAATGACATCACAGAATGAGGTATTCGCTCTAGATTCGGTCGTTCAAACACAGCTTATTATAACATACGTCCATATTCTTATCTCGAATAAATTCTCACTTAATACACCAGGCCGGCAACACAGCCTCCGAGATAAGTAGAGGCTTTTCTTATCGCGACGCAAATTGAACAGTATTTCACATGCAAAGCCTCCAGCGATCCACCAGTGAAATATAGCTTTCTTAAGTTATTTTGTAATTGAAAAGTTAATGGTTTTTCAAGCTTGTAAACGGTGCGAAGGTGCGAGATTTACCTTGTGACGTAATTGAGTTTTTGTTTATTATATTTTTCCTTTTACTACGTAAGACGATTAACCCACTGGCCACGCGCCCCGCCGCGGAACGCGGAGCGGCGGGGCGTGCGCGCGGCGAAGGAGTAGCCAGATTCGTGTTAAAAAAAACAATTGATTTACTTTTTGCATATGGAATTATTAGATTCGTATGCGAATACGGTGTTGTACAAAAGCATTTTGCTATTCCGTATGACGATTGATTAAAAAACGAACCTTGATCTGCCTCTCCGAGCTGATTGCTCCTCGCGCCGCGTCACAATTTCGGTGTGTTGGACAAAGCGCGTTTTCTATAATATTTGATGTACATACTTGCTTTAGTACAATATTAAAATCTGCATCCTCGCGCTACGCGTTGGAGCGCGGAGCAGTGCACCTATTATTTTTAAAACTACTGAAACCCGGCTTAATATTATACCCGGAAATAACTTCAAACTTATTATCTCATCATCTCAACTCACTTCAAGTTTTTACAGCTACAGCTTTTTCTGACAGACAAGCCTAGTATTTGGATCGTACACAGTGTGCAAACGCTCCTAAACTGTAAATAAAAGAAAATTTTAATTCAAAAAGTTACTTACATGATGCGATATGTCAGTTTGTTTGTAACTCTTTCACGATAAAAGATACTTAACAGATTTGGATGAAATTTGGCACATATATAGTAGATAGCCTAAATTAAAACATAGGATACTTCTTATCCCGATTTTACTGAGAATGGGAACCACGCGGGTGAAATCTCGGGCGGCCTCTAGTCTAATCTAAACATAAGCTGAAATTCTTGACCTCATTATTATTCTTGTATTTTTAAGAAAACATGCTGAAACTGGAAAAAAAACTGAAATACTATAAGCAATAATTATTTTCAAATTTATGGTAAATTTTAAATAGAAAAATATTGGAAATAATTTAACTCGGCCACAAGTGAATTCTCAGGCGGGAATCGAACCCGCGACCTTTGTAAATCCGGTCCAATGCTCTAACCGCTGAGCTACCGAGACTTGCGAACCACCGTCGAAATTCACCAATACTTTTATATTTTTAATACGCTGTAGGCCAGCGTTGTCACATCAATGCTAGGAATATCCTTGCATTCGAAAGAAACATCTTTTCAGGTGTTTAACGATCGATTAAGATGCAACTGCCAATAATTTATGATTTTGTAATTTTTGCATTTTTCAATGCTATTTTTATACTTTGGTAAATTTTAAATAGAAAAATATTGGAATAAATTTAACTCGGCCACACTGTTTCTTTCGAATGCAAGGATATTCCTAGCATTGATGTAACAACGCTGGCCTACAGCGTATTAAAAATATAAAAGTATTGGAGAATTTCGACGGTGGTTCGCAAGTCTCGGTAGCTCAGCGGTTAGAGCATTGGACCGGATTTCCAAAGGTCGCGGGTTCGATTCCCGTCTGAGAATTCACTTGTGGCCGAGTTATTTTTTTTCCAATATGAAAAATATTGGAAATTTAAAATTTACCATAAGTATAAAAATAGCATTGAAAAATGCAAAAATTACAAAATCATAAAATATTTTCAAATTATTCATCATTGGACCTGACATTACAAAACTAAATCAATATATTAAGCTTTGAAATTTCAATTACGAAGGACCAAATCTATAAAAAGTACACCCATAAATTGTGATAAGTTTCAAATCGTATCAGAATTTATTGCTAGTTAGATTTTCTTTACGAGTTTTCAATTTGGCCCCAACTTTGTTAGCTGTAAGTCAAAATCTTTATTCTTACGCAAACCTCACTAATTCATCTGAAAAGATTTATTGAAGGGTCTTAAGCTCTCTGTGTAAAGAATACTAATCAATCAATCATGAATTGCGTATGTAGTAGAAGCACACAACTGTCTTGTTGCCTACCTTATATTGTTAAACTTTTCAATATTTGTAGAGTGAGTCAGGATATACCTGACACACTACATGCATGGAAGTGATACTAACATAAAACATGACTATTGTAACTGTGTCGTGTGAGGCGGGTCGTTACGTTCCCTAAAATATGGTTGAGCGAATGGCTGGTTCATGCGTCATGCTTGTGAACGTGTGCCGCCAGCGGAAATGGGCTTATCTTAATGTTGTCTTAATGACCTGTATGTTCCTCACAACTTGCATTACAGTAATCTTGTAATGCGAGAAATGTTGTGATGTATGATAGATAAGTCTTCCTTTGCCAGTTGAAAATTGTTGACGGTTACAATAACCATAAAATGTAATATTATAATTAGTATTTTCTTTTTGTGATGGAAATTGCCCTTACTGACATGTTAAGGTCACTTTTCAATTTGACGACTCTTTATGAAATAAAACATGGAGAAAAAAACAGCCCTTGACGAGTTTCGTGCCGGTTCTTCTCGTTACAAGGTCTCCCGCCGCCCGTAGGGTTTGTGAACCGATGGCGTAGCTTCTTTGACGTTCATAAGTGCTTGTAACAGCCTAGACTGAATAAATGATATTGACTTTGACTTTAAAAGGAAAACATTCTAATGACTGAGTATGAGAAAATTTTCCTCTTATATTAAATAACTGACGCGCATGTTGACGGCTTTCAAGCTATTTTGCGCAAAAGAGTCGCGTCCTTGATGCTGCGCGTGCGGGGCAGCGCCAACAGCTACCTGCAGCTATTTGCCTCGAGAATGGATCTGGACTGCCCAATAATGCAGCATTGGAATGGGCTGCATATTGAGCACTCTGGTTATAAACCAAAATTTATATTAAGGTAGTTGTTTTAGAATATTTCAAAATAAATATTAAAAAACTGTATTTTTGTTTAAATTTTTAATATATATTTTTTTTTATTATTTTATTAATTATTATTTATGTGAATGTTATATGATCAAAATAATATTTTAGAGTTTAAATTAAGTAATAATGAATTTGTAATTTAATAATGACTTTTAAATTTTATTGTTTGTGTTGTACAATATAGATGAATGTAATTTTTTATTTATGAATGATAGTGTAATTGTTTGTATGTTATTGTGATATGGATCAAGGTCCGAAATAAAATGATTATGATGATTAAATATGTTTCAACATTGTAGATTTGTGTTTGGCAACGACATGTTCCTTTGTAAATGTTGTTGCTTCTGTTAAAGCTGAAAAGTTTCTTGCGGCCGTTCTTCTTATTAGTTAAAAGATGTCCTGAAAGGCTGGTAAAATTTGACGATTGGAAAGCACTTATCTATAAAGTATATTTGAATAAAAATCTTTGACTTTGACTACACTTAAATTAGGAAGGGGGTAGAGCTATACCTATTTGACAACCCTAGTGCCCTAACCGCCCTAGCCCTAACCATAAGTTTAATATATATGTCGTAGGAGGATTTGATAAATAGAATTTTCGCAAAAATCCTCGAGATATTGCAAAAACACGGATAATTAGACAATGGTGTTGACATTTCTCAATCTTACTGAAAAAATATAGGGATTTTGCAAAAATACGGGTTGCTTTACTTTGTAACATTGGATATTCTTTACTCTGATTGGTTTATTATTTGCTTGCTTGCTAACTATTATTCTGATTGGTTCACATAAAGTTTACTACACTTGAGAGAACGGCATGACATTTGAAACGTCAAGTCGTCATCCAATCAGAGAAGATGTTGCTTTGGACGGTCCGACCAGCCAATCAGTGTTCTTATTTCATAATAGCCTGCGATTCTTTTTGCAATCTTACTAAGGCAACCACTTTTTTCAGTAGGATTGAGAAATGACAACACCATTGTCTATTTATCCGTGTTTTCGCAATATCCCTAGGATTTTCGCAAAAAAACGATTTATCTAATTATCCTGCGACATATACACAAATAAATAGTAGAGGATACTTGTAACAGTCGACCTACGTACAAGTGGAAGTTGGAAGGAATCAGGTATAAGGATTGGATTTTCTCACTGCCAGTCAAGCAGGCTCACAAGACTAATCAGATATCTGACAGCTAAAGATGTCTTGGCCGCAGTGACAGTATTTTACAATCTATTTTATACAAGTTTATTTACTTAAGTGTGCATTATTTATTTACATGAATGTGTACTTAAGATTAGATGCGACGTGATTATTTTTACCACCCAGCAATATTATATAACGTTAGGTAAATGCTGTAGCTGCATGTTTACGGCACGTGAACAATATTAATTGAACGGGTCCAATGGCGTAATGGTTTAAATGAACATTTATGGGGACAACGGGAATACAGGATTTGTGCTTGTTTTGTGGGTGTTCAGATTGTTTTTTGTTTTCTTTTAAGTACATAATTATTCATTTACTTCAACCGCCTCTGTAGTCTAGTGGACCCAGGGGTCCCGGGTTCAATTCCCAGCGGTGGTACATATTGCATTCGGTTTGGTTGGTTGGAAGTCCGCCTGGCTAGGTACCACCATCTTATCTAAGCCTGACGCCATAACAACATTGTTTTCATCATTGTTGTGTCCGGCATATAAAGATAAGATAGCCAATTCCTAAGTGATTGAGGATTCCGGGAGATGCTCGCTTCCATCTTCAGCCTTATCAATACTTAACATCAGGTATGATAAAGGCTAAGAGTCTCCCCGTCGTTAATAAAAAATAAAAAAATATTATTTGAATATTCTTAGCATTCCATAATTATTATATATATATATAATAACTGTGGCGGTATGTTGGATCTAGTGCTGAGCGACTTTAACCCTGAGCAAATCATAGTGTGCGTGGGTGCTGAACCGTTAGTGCCCATTGATAAATACCACCCTCCCCTTGAGGTAACGGTCGGGTTTCATTGTGGTTCGCCGGCCCTGTCATTGTCCTCTCCACCTCCTATTCAGCGACCAGGTTCCGCTCCAAACTGGGATTGGCGTAAAGCAGACTTTCAGGGCCTTTATACGGCATTACAAACTTTGGATTGGGCGGATCTCTTTGACACAGCGGATATTGACGCTGCAGTGATATTGTTCTATGGCCGTCTGTATGATTGCATTAGTCAACACGTTCCCAAAAAATCTGATTATAAGCGGTATGACAAATACGTATATCCCAAATGGTTTAATGCTGATATTATAAGTAACATACGTATGAAATATTACCATTTGCAACGGTACAAGGCTGAAGGAAAACTCTTCAACAAGGAATTATTTAAATAAGATGGCACGTTAAAAATCTGATTGACACTGCATATAAACAGCATTTACATCTGACACAACAAAATATAATTGACGACCCAGCCGCATTCTGGAAGTTCGTGAAAGATAGGAAGAGTGAAAGGCAGAGTATGAAAGTATATAAGGTTGGTGATGACGAAGTTACCGGGCAAGCCGCAGCTGACGCTTTCGCGAATTATTTCAGTTCGGTTTTCCAGAATAATGTGCCTGTATTAAACCCCAACGAGGCGGTGCGAGCTGCAGACGGTCAATGCAATGCCACTTGTATCACTATAAACTCAGTTGGCCCAGCCGATCTGAAGATGGCCATGAGACGGCTTAGACCGAAGTCATCGGACGGTCCCGATGGTATTCCTGTATTTTTAGCTAAGGACTGCAGAACGGTACTTGAGGGACCTCTCTTGTACCTCTTTAACTTAATCTTATCCCACTCTAAGTATCCAGACATCTGGAAAGTTTCGAGAGTCACCCCAGTTCCTAAGGCCGATAGTGGACATGAGGTATCAGACTTTAGACCGATAGCCGTTTCATCAGTCTTTCCTAAAGTATTTGAAACAATGTTATGCCAGCTGCTAAATAAGCAAACGGAAAGTCTGCTTCACGATAGTCAACACGGTTTTAGAAAGGCTCGATCTACCACTACAAATCTTGTGGCACATCTTGATTACGCTTATGCAGAGTTGGATACTGGTAAACAGGTAGATACCGCCTACTTCGACTTCAAAAAAGCGTTTGACTTGGTAGATAATGACATCTTGTTACGTAAGTTGGCGGTAATGGGCTTTGCCCCAAAACTTGTTGATTTTTTTTCAAATTACCTGCGAGATCGGCGTCAATTTGTTAGAGTTGGTGGTTTTCAGTCTGGTGACTATTTTACAAGATCAGGTGTAAGTCAGGGCAGTACGCTGGGCCCACAGTTATTCCTTATCTTCATAAACGATTTGCCGAACAGCGTCACCAGATCAAAATGCCTGTTGTTCGCAGATGACCTAAAACTAAGTTTAGGTATAGGTGACCTATCTGACTGCGACGCACTGCAAAGTGATATCGACGCGGTGAGGGATTGGAGTGAAGTGAATCGGCTTCCATTTAATACTAGTAAATGTAAAATCATGACATTCACGCGTAAGCGCTGTCCAATAAATGTAGAGTATAATTTAGCTGACGCACCCCTAGAGAGGGTAAGCGACATTCGTGACTTAGGAATAATGTTGGACTCTAGACTAGACTTTCACAACCACGTGACACTTATATGTAAAAGTGCCAATAAATTGCTTGGCTTTGTCTTACGCACATCGTATCAGTTCAATGGAGTGGGAGTTGCTATGGTACTTTACAATGCCTACGTACGTAGCAAACTTGAGTATGGTGCCATTGCATGGGATCCATATGAAGAAAAGTATATCGTCAAGATTGAACGCGTACAGCGTAAATTTGCACGGTGGCTTTACAAGAGGGAATATGGCTATTATCCATATCTGTATCCCTCTCTATTTGTATCTGGAATGGTTGGGTTAGATACCCTGGAACTCAGAAGGGTTATGAAGCTTTTTATACACTATTTGGCCATCATACGTAACAAGATAGATAGTCCAACGATCTTAAGTAAAGTAGAGCTATTGGCTCCCAAGCGTCTATGTTGGGATACGGAGGGGACGGTGGCTCCAAGGCGACTTCCGCGACTTTTGAGGAGGCCCACCACGCGCACTAGCTACGCCGCGCACGCGCCCACCACTCGTGCTTTGCGTCTCATTGGAGATATGCTCGTTCAACACTTTGAGATCGACCTATTTGCGGACTGTTTTGGCCAATTATGTAATAAGGCACTAGTATACATAAGTGGTGCCATAAAATGAGTTCCCTGGTTGTTTAGTTTTTGACATACAATGTATTTTGATAATAATTAATTGACATTGATTCTATTTATGTAATTCCTTCTGACATGCTGCGATTGTACTTTATTCACAGATTTATTATGGACATTTGTATTTTAATATTTCTTTATTCCATATTTTTTTTGACATACTGCGATTATTTCTTAGTTTTTAGATGATTTTGACATTTATATTTTAATATTTTTCCCTAAGCAATAATTCTCTTTGACATGCTGCGATGGTACTTAATATAGTTCATAGACGATTTTGACATTTGTATTCTTATGTTTCTTTGTTGTATTCTTTAATATTATTATTTTTTGACATAGTTCTCAAGATACCCCTTTGACAAATAGTATTGTGTAAATTTTGTACCTATATAACATTGTATTTTTTTTATATATAATCTGCAATTTTAATTTATTTTGGATTGTTACTATAATTCTACGTATAATAATGAACTTATCCTAACTTGCTGGCGTTTTGGGCAAACTGTAAGCCAGTAAGTACACTGTTTTTAATAAATAAATAAATAATCTGTGTTACGTTCACTAGTAGAAAACTGACTTTACATTCAAGCAGTTTCAATCAGAATTAAGTTGCAACCAGCGACACGTGTCGCGTTAAGTAGTTTACGATATTTTGTGCTGCTTTAACCCCTACAAATACTAAACAAAATATAAAGAAAAAACAATATAAATTTAAATAGAAAAATATGAAAGAAAACCGACTCGAATCACAAGTTGTTCATTAATCATTTAAATTAGTCGCCATTTATTTGTCTCTATTTGTTAAGGACATTCGACATTTCGACGTCTCGTTAGATCTTTCGTATATATTAAAGTTACCATTTTTCTTGTAGAAGATTTCGTATAATCTTTTCATGCGCTCCACTCGGCATCTCGCCAAGTTTCTCGTCTAGACTGGATAATCTTTTGCATCTGCACGTAGAAACAATGGGATCCGATATCTCGAAGTTTGTTAGACATTTTCACAAATTCAGCTGTGCAGTGTTGAAGAGGAAATCTTTGTGTGCCAAAATATATAATCCAAAAAGCGAGATATCTATATTGTAAGACTCTCTTATCGTATGAGGACTGTGGCCATCTCTAGTGCCAGAGTTTATCAGGCGTCTCAGATTCTAAGTGCAATCTTTGAGATTATCTTCATTCATATTTATCTTTTCTAGCAGCGAATTTTATGTCGTGCGCCAGTTTTTGCGTTATCCCATGGATTGCGAAATTTAATAGTGATAAAGATTATATAATCGTGATAGTGCCGTATGGTGACGGCGTGCCGTGTGTTGACGGCCTAAGAATACAAGTGTCACCACTCCCTTACATGCCTGGGATGTCGTAAGAGTCGATTAAGAGGCTCGACGCATTGAACATCTGTGCGAGAGAAGGAAAACTTGAAACAAACCCTCTACCAATCCGTCTGGCCAGCGTGGTAGCAGTGGGCTAATAAACTCCTATGAACGCCGCAATAGGCGTGAGCTTGGAGAGGCCTATGTCCAGCAGTGGAGTCCACAGGCTAATGATGATGATGGAAAGATTATATTAAGTTTTGATCCGTGTAGTAAAGTATACGCTGCGTGAAATTGCATCCAAAACGGTACAATAGTTAAGCACAAACATATAGTGGCGTAGACACTATTAGAGAGCATACATAATTATAGGAAGATGTACCTAGATATATTTTCAGTATTTTTTGTATTTTATTCCTTCCTTGGATGACTCACGGATGAGGTAATCATACAATACAATAATCTTATTAAAACCAATAACTACTTAGTACTTGCCTATTATTTAAATTGATCTGTTATGACGCACGCACGGCTTTAAAAAGCGGCTTCAATTTCAGCTCCACAACACCTCATCTCTAATAACGGCAAAAAACAATATTTAACTAGATTTAACGTGTATTTCTGGCATGCGACATCCGTCCCTCATTCACTCACATCTCACAAGAGCCTTAAGCTAAAGTCGAACTTAATAACAGACTTGTAAGTAAAGGTACGGTGGGGAACACAGCGATGGGGAACACCATGCGCGGCCAATATTTCATGATGATGTTGGGAGTGCTTTCTGCAGGGCTTCCGGTATGTTTGCGCAATACCAAACAGACGGGTTTCATGCTGGCATTCGGAAGAGAGTGACAATACTATTGGTGAGGGTGCGGGGGACTGGCAACAGCATCTTGCCAGTTGTTGAAGTGATTGCAGGTGATCCGTATGCACCTATTTTGAGACATCTCGCGCGGACGTTGACAGCGGTGGATGATAACGCCTCTGGATGTCATGTTCGCGGTTGGCCTCTGAGGTACACATTAATGCATAATAATTTTTAATTTTAAAAGTTTTTGTTTACGTCAAATATAACCCATTGTTTGTAAGTATTTTGTATTTTACTAACCCACTCCCATACCACTGATTTCGTCTCCTATTCCTTCTCTGTGCATGCTGTTCGCCTATGGAACTTCCTTCCAGAAGGTATTAGAAAAGCTCGCTCATTGAAGTCTTTTAGCGATCAAGTCAGAATGCATTTCCTTTCTCATATTTAATAATTTTTTTTTCCTTTCCCATTCCTACTATATGTTTATATATTCATTCTAAGTATGATTATTTATAATGTTCTATATTCAATTGCACCCACTCCCCCCCTTTTCCCCCTTTTCTGCTCTTCCTCTTATTTCTTTACCACTCAAGGTTGCCTGGAAGAAATTGCTACCTAGCAATAAGGCCGCCTTTTCTGTATTTCCTTTTACTGTCGGTTTTTTATTTTTCTTTGTGTTCTTATTATGTGCAATTAATTGTTTTATTATTATTATTATTAACCCATGGATCCCTGTTATCTGTAATAAATAAATTAATTGAATGGCGATTGAGTTTTAAATCCGTTGATCCGTTGTAAATAAGTTGTCCTGAATTTTAGCTACAGTATCTCTAAGGCGCTATACGACTAAAGCGAGATAGCAATGAGAAAATGACGCGCGCGAGAGCGCGGCCGATTTTGCAGATTAGGCGAAAAAAACCACGAAATCACTTCGTAGTAAATAACTAACTATATCGCTTAATAGAGAAATGAAACTACATGATGTTAAATGTTATTGGTGTCCACAAATTAAACCAATTTCCAATAGTATGTATATGTAACCCCATTTGAGAATAATCGTGAATTTTCATAATTTCATTTTTTTAAGAGGTCTTTTCAAACAGTTAAAGTGTCGAAGCAAAATCATAAAATCGTGTTTCTGAAACTTCACAAACCTAGCTAACAGTATGAAGAAATATACTTACATTTTATTTTGTAACATCTCTAACCATCTTATAGTTTTATAACAAAAAGTACGTACTTTTTTCGAATAGCGTCTTAAGTTCCCTTTAAGTTACTTAAAAATAACGTAGCGTACTTAGCCATGAGGACCTCTCTTAAAGCTAAGATTCCTAATTACTTAAAAGTCTAAAAAAAACAACGGGTTTCACTCTGGTAGTGCGGTCAGAAGTGAAACCAGCATAAACGAAAATATCGATCAAAATCCACAATATCTTGACCACAACTTCATAAAAAGTAAAGTAAGTTGGTAGTAATGAGAGATCTTTATATAATATACGTAGATCTTTCAAGTGTGATATTTTATGTAATTTGAAATAGGGCCACGGTAAATGGTCTTACGAATTTTCGATCAGGGTCACGTGTCCTGAAGCGACTTTAACATTTTTACCCATCCCAAAAAATTAAAACTCTGATATGCACAACGCCGCTAAAGAAGTATTCACTTCAAAAAACTGTATTTTCGCAAGTCGCGTTGACGATAGTTAGCACTAGCCTACACAATTTCACAAAAGAAAATACTAATTATAATATTACATTTTATGGTTATCCTAACCATAAACAATTTTCAACTCGCAAGGAAGGACTTAGGTACATTATAACATTTGTCGCATTACAAGGTTACTGTACTGCAAGTTGTGACGTACATACAGGTCAATAGCAATTTATTTTAGATGAAAATATTTAAGCTCTAAGCACAACGTTAAGACAAGCAGACTGAAGTAGACCCATTTCCGCTGGCGGCACCCTTTCACGAGCATGACGCATGAACCAGCCATCGCTTCCCTCAACCATATTTAAGGGAACGTAACCCTTCCCCACGACACTACTAAGCCGCACTACTGGTAGTGTCGTGGGGACTTTTTTTCCCTTCTGCACTACTGGCCCAGTAGTGTCGTAGGTAAATAATAATTGCGTACGTATGCGTTCCCCACAACACTACTATTTTTTTCGTGAGAACATGTAAACTAATGATTAAATCTCTATTTAGATCGGTTTATTTGGCACAAATCTAACGTATTTACAGAACAGAACTTAACATAAAAATTTAAAATGAAGCAACATAACGTGTCTTTGTACGGGCCTGAATATAAAATGATATTATCTTAATTTATCTAGTGCGTGACCTAAATTTATCTCCCCGTTAATTAATTGCATTTGTACTCGTGTAATGACATCATTATTAATGATGCGTGATTTTTGTCTCCGAAGTGCTTCCAAAAGAGTGGATCTTAGGATGAACATGGATAAGACGATAATCATGTCGAATTCCCATGTGACACCCACTACAGTTCACGTTGGGAACACTACACTCGAAGTTATTGACCATTACGTTTACCTTGGACAGACAATCCAGTTAAGTAGGTCCAACTTTGAGAAAGAGAACTCTCGTCGAATCCAACTCGGATGGGCAGCGTTCGGGAAGCTTACCAACTTACCTCAGCGTCTCCAGACGAAAGTCTACGACCAGTGTGTGTTGCCAGTGATAACTTACAGCAGTGAAACGTGGTCGCTAACTATGGGTCTGGATAAGGAGGCTCAAGGTAACTCAGCGTGCAATGGAGAGAGCTATGCTCAGCGTTTCCCTGCGTGATCAAATCAGAAATGAGGAGATTGCTCAGCTGTAGTGGCAGTGGGCGGGACACACAGCGAGAAGAACCGATGGACGTTGGGGCGGAAAGGTTCTGGAATGGCGACCGCGTACCGGACTACGCTCCGTGGGTAAACCCCTCACAAGGTGGACCGACGATCTGGTGAAGTTCGAGGGAAGTCGCTGGATGCGGGCAGCGCAGGACCGATCGTCTTGGAGATCCTTGGGGGAGGCCTATACTCAGCAGTGGGTAACGACGACGACGATTCAAGCCCGTACAAAGACACGTTATATTTTAAGTTTTTATGTTAAGTTCTGTTATGTAAATACGTTAGATTTGTGCCAAATAAACCGATCTAAATAGAGATTTAATTATTAGTTTACATGTTCTCACGAAAAAAATAGTAGTGTTGTGTGGGGAACGCATACGTACGCAATTATTATTTACCTACGACACTACTGGGCCAGTAGTGCAGAAGGGACAAAAAAGTCCCCACGACACTACCAGTAGTGCGGCTTAGTAGTGTCGTGGGGAAGGAGTGACGACCCGCCTCACACGACACCGCCGAAGAAACGTTTGAGTGAGCATGACGTACTTCAGGTACTTATGTTAAAGTGTATAAATATAAAAAAATACAATGGCAACAACAAAAAAAGAAAGATAAAAGTGCATAATGTAAGACGCAACTTACAATGTTACTGGAAGCACTGAACACACTGGAAGAACTTACAATGTGACTATTAAACTTTAAGCTCTCGTAAAACTCTTCAACGATAGGGGTTTTGTCCAATTCTTACATATATATTGGATCAATTATTGAATTTAGCATGAAAGTAATATTGCGTTAGCGTTTGAAAAATCCATAGCGACAACGATAGCAGTAGGGGTGCAGATCGACTAAAGCAATTAACCGCCTCTATGGTTTAGTGGTAACAACCACCGGTATCAGACCCAGGGGTCCTGGGTTCAATTCCCAGCGGGGGTACATATTGTATTCGGTTTGGTTGGTGGGAGGACTTGTTGTAAGTCCACCTGGCTACCGCCATCCTATCTAAGTCTGACGTCATAACAGCAATGTTTTCAGCATTGTTGTGTTCCGCCAGTTGGAGATAAGATAGCCAAGCCAGTAGTTGAGGATTCCGGGAGAAGCTCGCTTCCATCTTCAGCCTTATCAATACTTAACATCAGGTATGATGATGGCTATAAACCTCCCCGTTGTTCATAAGAAAAAAAACATCGATTAATACTATGGCTGACTTTGAAAACAGCCCATCTCCATTCTCCAATCGTTCACATAATTATGTTTTAATCCTGCCCGCTGTTTTCAAGACCGTACCCTAAATGAAGAAATTATCAGAATCGTTGGAGCTGCTATACTGCCGGCTTCTGAGAAAAGGCCTGTATTATCTCAGGCAGTACGGTTTCTTTTACGGAATCCTGTTTGGAAACTTTACCCTCTCAAGCGTGGGGTATGGATGATGTTATGCGGTTGTTGTAAGCTTAAACCAATTACTTAGGTACAATTTACTAGAAATAAATATTTTACACGTATAAACCTCTCACTACATTTCTAAGAAACTGTATTTTTATCGCTGATTCTGTACCGGTCCATTTTTCTTGTGATTGTTTACCTATTCAAAACCAAGACTTTTTTTTAGAAAAGGACAGTTTACAAGACTCACACTTATACATAAGTGAAAAACATGATCGATACGTACATCTTATGTTTTGGCGCGCACTGTTCATTGAAATAAAACAACTTTTACGGATATCAAACGCGCTATATTTCCACGAACTAAGTTGTAATTGTCCGTATTTTTAGGTTTTTTAGGGGTTTTTTGATTTTCCCGACGTTTCGGCACCTTTACAGCTGCCGTGGTCACGGGATGTCAGTCATCCCGTGACCACGGCAGCTGTAAAACAACTTTTTTTCTGCTTTCAATGCGTTATGGTTTCGCCTTTCAGTACACAGAAGGTACATATATACAGGGTGGAGTGGAAAACATCTATGGGCTCTGGAGGGGAACTACCTTAAGTTAGCTCATTTTACTGAAAGGAAACTTCCTTTATTTTTTAAACGAAATAAAACTGCATTTAAATATTTTGTTTTTTTTTCAAAAGATTCTTGAATAAAAGTGCTTTAACCGTCCTATTGAGTTTATAAGTTGAGCTTTTATGTGTTTCCTTTAATTTAATTTATTATGTTTGTTAGAGAGAGTTGATCCTTTTGATTGACCCTATCGATTGATGGCATAAAAGTTGTTATTTTTTTTTACAGATTTTAGCTGGTTCGATTCCTGGGTGTGGGAAGCACATTTAAAAAATCATTGAATGCAGTTTTGTTACTTTTAAAAAATAAAGTAATGTTTCCTTTCAGTTAAATGAGTTTATTAAAGGATTTAAGGTAGTTCCCCTCCAGGGGCCCATATTTTTTTCCACCCTGTATATCTGGGGTTTTATTTATGCGTCTTAATTACAGATAGTTTTCTGAATTGCTATCAGCGCATCTCATCATCTTCCTACAAAAAAGTGAAAGAGATTATAAAAATGTTTAAAAAAAATAAGAAAACCGTACAAAGTGAACAAAACAATTAGGCGCATGACAACTAAGAAACTAAGGCCCCATTTGTAGCCATTTAGAAGTTTAATGTTATATCAATCATTATTGAATAACTAGGTAAAAAACATGTGCAAGCAATTTCGACCTTATTGACTTTTATCAAAATTAAAGTTTTGAATCAAACAAGTTATAGAACATTGCCAACCCAACAATATTAGCATCGACTTAATTAGCGAAGTATTTAAATATCGTCCAGCGAACTGAGAAATAAAATGAAGTTTCTCTTCTAAAGGCTTTCTATTTATATTCAAACCAACCCACAGAGAGTATTAGCAAGAATTAAACCTAAAAGTGTCAAGGACTTTTTTCAATGTTTCTTATATAAACATGTGTAACATGTTATTTTAGTATATTTATAGCTATACATACTTGATTTAAATTTGTTATTTATTTATTGTCACTTCAATACAACAAAAGATAAAATATATTTTTTTTTACTATGTTACTATATAAACAGGTTTCTTTCACCCCGGGTTTCTATAACTTACGAGTATTAACAGATTGTTTTGGCTACGGACAGTTATATTTTGCCATATTTACCATAGAAGAAATGTCAAAATTTAACTGTTGTAGCTAAAACAGGCCGTTAGTAAGGTATAGAATAGTACATTACTGTGGCGGCCAGCAAAAGGGGCATTAATGGACAAACGTGTAAGCGTAAGTCCATCAATGCCTAGTTGTGGCCACGGCTTGTATAGCACTTTTATCAAATAATGCGCGGAAATTAAAATAACTTTTCGAAATCAGACGAACAACGAACAACAATATTTTTTCCCGCGTTAAAGTGTTCATTTGTTGTTTTTTTTTATTTAAATCAACTTTATATTTGCATGCCAGTTCGAAATTTAAATAAAACCTTTGTTAAATGACCTCCTTGGTTGTCATATTTCGGAGTATTTTTAAATTACACGACAGATATGAGATTCTATAATTTGTGAGAATGAGAAAACGAATTTTAAAAATGTCAAAACTAAGTACGACATTGGCGTGGTTTGAGCAAGGAATCGCCAAGTGGTCATAGTGAATAAGGGTGCTGTTCCATACATTTTCATCCAGTTTTCTATGGAATAGCTGTTTTTTTAACGATTTTGATGTTTGCTACGTTTATAAACATACATTCTAATTATATATAATAGAATAAGAGAGAGAAAAGTAATATTACAAAATTTATAATCGTTATTAATTTCGCTGTTCTATTTTTGTTTTGCTCTTTCAAGCAAACACGGAGGCTTAGGATAGTTAATATACGAGAAAATATTTTCTAGTCCTAATTCCTAACTATCAATGCAAATTACATTTCTGTTGATTTACGCCCATATTCCTATGAAATCTGCCCATCATCCATATGGTTAATTCTAAACCGACTTCAAAACGTAAGCATTGCTTCTTTTGAAGTCGGTTTACAAGAAAATTCTCGTTTTTTATTTTTCTATTTTAACATTTTAGCATTGAAAATGCTAAATGCATACTTAATAAATCATAATTAATCTGTAGGTATTATTTTACATTGTGACGTTCTGTTTCACGCCACATCATCAGCGGATCGCCAGTGGAGCGTGAACGAGCGCTTTTATTGTCTCGGATGGGAGCTTCAAGCGTCACGAAACGACGAAGGCAAACGGAGGTTCAAGACACAGTGGAAAGACAGACAGTTGCACATAGGTTCACAATATGTTTCCTTTAGTCCGTACCATAGCTCCGTTTCGTAGCCAGCGTCACGATCCAAAAGCTTTAGACGCAGAGTTTGTCGCTGCGATCATCAATCAAAGCTGATCAAGACGCGTGTCCAGGCAGACTAGCGTTCTTGATCGCGACGCTGATACGAAACCGAGGTACGATACTGTAATCTTTGTACTTCTTCTTCTACTTCTTTTTATGTAGTGGCGGTGCCCTTTTAGATTTCGCCAATGTCCAGTTTTTGGCTCAGTGGAATCTGTGTACAGTTACTGTTATTTTTTTGACAACCTGTGCCCCTACCGCGCAAGTGTCATCGACATCGACTTCATTTGACAGATGGATGTGACATATTGCTCTTAATCTTTGGTAAGTTTTCATTTGTGTCAAAAAGAAGCAGCAATGTGTCACATCCATCTGTCAAATGAAGCCGACTTCGATGCCGACGTCACTTGCGCGGTACGGCCCCTAATTGGCGCAGGAGTACTAAACCCGCCTTCTACGCCAGAGGTCCCGGGTTCAATCCCAGGACAAGACAAATATTTGTGTGCATGAACATGTCTTTTTGACTTGGTCTGGGTGTTTAATATGTATATTATGTATGTATTTACAAAAAAAGTATATAAGTATGTTTATCCGTTATCTAGTGTCAATAACACAAGTTCTTCATGAAACTTAACGTGGGCTAGGTAATAGGTGTAAAATAATTGTATCAAATTTATTTATTATTTATGCATCGTTACCTACAAATGACAGTAGGTGAGGCTTAGCAGATGTGATTGCTCTTACGTCGCTCGTGTTAGCGGCGGTTTTCGTTGTCCAAGTCTTAAGCCTGAAACTACAATATTGCTTAAAAATATTGAACCTCCAGTAGGTTTTAAGGGACCGAAATCGATGGGGAAGAAAACGCAAAGTTAATGGCCAAAAGTAAACCTTAAATGTTTTAATTTGATTGGTCGGTGGAGACCTGAGTTACAGTGCGACACAAAAAAGTAGAAAAAATTTGGGGGCGCCACTAGTCAATAATTAGCAACCATTTAGCAAATATTTCACAATTTCCACTTCTATACGAAAATAACTATTTATTATGAAGACGCTAAAGGATTGACAGCGGAATTTCCATCTTGACAGTCGTCATGTTGCCTTACCTCTTACCTTGAAGTTGGTAGTTCCTCAAAAATCCGTTTTCTGCTCTTTTTTGTCGTACTGTAAGGCAAAACCTGACAACCTGACAATGTCAACGACCTTTTTGACGCAGGGGTACTAACCCCACCTTCTGCGCCAGAGGTCCCGGGTTCAATCCCCGGACAAGACAAATATTTGTGTGCATGAACATGTCTATTTGTCTTGGTCTGGATGTTTAATATGTATATTATGTATGTATTTACAAAAAAAAGTATATAAGTATGTTTATCCGTTATCTAGTATCCATAACACAAGTTCTTCATGATACTTAACGTGGGCTAGATAATTGGTGTGATTGTATGGAAATATTTATTTATTTATTTAATGTGTAGAGCGCACACTGGTTACACAAACACTGGTAACGTTCGGAGCAACATCCGGCGCACGGCGCTCGCAGCCCCCACATAATGCTCGCTGCGCTGCACATTAGATGCAGGTTTCATTCAACCAGATTGTATTTACATATGGGCATCCTGCACGTGGGGATTTTGCTAAACATTCAATAATGGTAGCGGAAAGGTTAAGTTTCTGAGATAAAAATATACACTCGGGTGCAGATTAATCGCACTACTGAGTTATTTTCATACAAACATACTCATTTTATGGGCTCATAATATATGAAGTATTAACAGTTAAGCAAACGTTTATACGTCGATGCATGAGTTGAATACTCGACTTACGTTAGATAGAAATTAAATTCTAGAAAACTTTCAGAAATGTGCAAAGAAAAAAAAACAAATTCGGTCGATCTGGTTTCATTTCATACAGCTTTATAGGGAATCAAATTTAAACATTTATTTCACTGATAATTTAGGGAACCAAGTGTTTTCTTTGCTTAGTTTAACATTTGAAACACAAACCATTACAGATATACACTTTTTTATTTATTAGACCGAGAAGTGCTCATGTTTCACATGTTTGTATGAAACCGAGCAAAGAATACCTACCCGAGTGTAGTAAAAAAAAAAAAAAAAGTTGTAAGCACGTTCGGTTTGAAATGGTGGCGGGCGGTTAACTGCTTTCTCAATGTTCGGACACAATATGGGTGGCCAAAAATATTCGAGATCCTCCCTGCATCGGAAGGCACGCTAGGATATTGACCGTAAAACAGTTATTTGGATACTAAGCTGTCAAGAAGAATGGGAACCCTAATAACATTCGTTTCGGAGAAAATTACCTAAAACTTAATTTCTGGACTTTTGTTCATCCTCGTCAGCCTGTTATATGGCATAGGCACTCCTTTTATGTTTATGTTAACCAAAACATTAGATACAGATCTTTGTAGAAATACATGTTTGTATGAAAATGACTAGGTGGGCGGTTTGATGTGCCGGTGTGTGTACATGGATAAGACCCACCACGCGTGCTGGTTGGGTTTAACGACTGTAAATACAGCCAGGACTAATGGCTTAACGTGCCTTCCGAAGAAACAGGTAAGTACATTATTGGTCACCTATCCCGTCACAGACCACTGAGAAAGAGGGGAGCTCCTCACTGCGCTCCTCAACAAAGCTAGCAAAAAAGGGTTGCTTCTTCGTCATCAGCCATTTTTAATGTCCCCACTGGTGAGGCACTGACCTTCCTTATGGATGGATAAAAAGAATGGGCCATGACCCACCCCGTGGGCCCAATGCGAATTGAAGGGTTTTGACGACTGCAATAGCAGCCGGGACCAACAGCATAACTTGCCTTCCGAAGCGTGGAGGAGCTCGAGATAGTAAAATTTTGGTCACCCATCCCGTGAACGACCATTGCGAAAGTTGCTTAACCTTAACGCAGGCCGAGCGCACGAACCACTACGGGCCACAAGTTGTTTCTTACATCACGAAAAATAAAATTATTTTCCCGTAAAGATTTAATAGCATTTCTACGTCAAAGTCACTCACAGATTCACGTCCGTCAGGGCCGCACCGCGTTTCCATCCATATTTGTATCATAGCAAAAATGTATAAGTATAAAATAATAATTTTTTTTTTTTATTATTTTCCACACATTGATCACACCAATGATCTAGCCAAGGTTAGTTTCTTAAGAACTTGTGTTATGGATACTGGATAACGGATAAACATACTGATATACATACTTTTTTGTAACATACTTAATATACATATTAAACACCCAGACCAAGACAAATAGATATGGTCATACACACAAATATTTGTCTTGTCCGAATATCGAACCCGGGACCTTCTGCGTAGAAGGCAGGCTA
The DNA here is from genome assembly GCA_910589605.1 of Chrysoteuchia culmella. Taxonomy (NCBI): domain Eukaryota; kingdom Metazoa; phylum Arthropoda; class Insecta; order Lepidoptera; family Crambidae; genus Chrysoteuchia; species Chrysoteuchia culmella. The sequence continues at coordinate 21,291,172 of OU342653.1, forward strand.
TGTACCCCTACGCCAGACAGGTCGTCAAACCATTAGAGTTGTCGTAGCCAAACAAGGTGATCAAATACTTCTGAACAGGTAAAATGTCAATAAGATCTTTCATTCTACTAGGTCTCATCTCAACGGTCATTACGTCATTAATATCTTCAATATTATAGGTACCAAACCAAAAATATCTGAACAAAAAGAACGTCAAATGTATCTACACGTCAAGTGTATCACGAACCTGAGTTTATGATGAAGCTAAAGAAATCTGTATTTCCATTTATACAACCTCGTTTATTCTTGGAATGCACTTCTCACTTGGCCTTTTTTCAGAAAATCCTCGATTGATCGTGATATCTTATTCGTCTAGCTAGGCCAACCTTTCCCAATCCTTCTTACAACAAACTAAAAGTAAAATAAAATAAACATCTTGATAATAAAACCACTTGAAATAAATTTAAGCTTCAGATTTTAATCACGCCTATTAATTTCAGTTCGTCCACGCCACCTGTTTAAACCCGGAATACTAAATAAAAGATTAAATGCCTTTCGTTATTTACCGGTCATGATGCGAGGGCCACACAAGCAGCGGGTTGGCTGGCTGGTGAGGCTATGGTTTCTTCCCCTTCTGTAGTGCCTCTCCAACTAATGAAAGGTTGGTTGGCAACCAGTTCACGGAATCTATCCTTATTCTTGGCGAGGCAGAACAGCTCTGCCGCGCTCACGATTCCCGTCCCCTCCGCGATGAGCCCGCTATAGCGGCCTGCACAGACATTATATCGAGATACCTAGACGGTAAAAGTTTATCTACTTTGCGTGTAAAAAGTTTGGTCCACAGTCAAAGTTTCGTCCGACCTAACTCCTAAGACTCAGAAATAAAAATGGTTAATTGTGCAGTGCTTTGCAAAAGCTCGTCAACAGCAGAAAATTTCGCTCATGACGTCATCGTAGGTACGAAAAAATTAACGCGCTAGGTTCTCATACAGATTGAAGCGCTCTCTTCATCTATCTTGACAATAAATCTGTGGCGGCCTGCGAAAACTAAGGAACCTAAGCGAAGCTTTGGCGAGCTAAACAACTAGGTAGGTACGTGAGTTTCAGCAGTATGGCTCGGTCTAACTCGGTTTCGGTCTCGATCGCTTCACCTCTTTCCATACATACATGTTCACAGCGCAAATTACCGAGAAAAAATATAATAGATATCGACTTGGGCGATGTGCACGAGCTAGTTAGCGAAGCGCGAGCTGGCGACTTGTAGACCTGGCACAAAAAAAAATCAAAAAGTATCATCAACAAATACTCCAATTATTCCATTTATACCGGACGTAAACGACAGGCTGATTATCTAACAAAAAAATCCTAGCAACCTGTTTCGGCGCTGTCGTTACCTACTGTCATATTTTCATACTGTATAACAGCCAAGATAGCAACGAAACTGGAAACTGAAACGATTTTTAGTTGTTAAAATTAGCAGCCCATTGAGCTAAATTTTCCTATCAATTTTTTGACGTGACGATAAGAATGCTTTCTCGATCATATTTCGATAGTTTTTGTACGGGCCCCACTGAAAGAGATGAGTGAATGAGTTTGCCTTACTGAAATAGCTGGGATATTTCGGTCATTTAAGTCGCCCCACTGAACGAGATGAGGGAATGGGTTAGCTTCACTGAAATCGCTGGGATATTTCGGCCATTTAAGTCGCCCCACTGAACGAGGTGAGTGAATGGGTTTGCTTCACTGAAATTGCTGGGATATTTCGGTCATTTAAGTCATCCCACTGAACGAGGTGAGTGAATGGGTTAGCTTCACTGAAATCGCTGGGATATTTCGGTAATTTTAGTGGCCCCACTGAACGAGGTGAGTGAATGGGTTAGCTTCACTGAAATCGCTGGGATATTTCGGTTATTTAAGTCGTCCCACTGAACGATATGAGGGAATGGGTTAGCTTCACTCAAATCGCTGGGATATTTCGGTCATTTAAGTCGCCCCACTGAACGAGGTGAGTGAACAGGTTTGCTTCACTGAAATTGCTGGGATATTTCGGTCATTTAAGTCACCCCACTGAACGAGGTGAGTGAATGGGTTTGCTTCACTGAAATCGCTGGGATATTTCGGTCATTTAAGTGGCCCCACTGAACGAGGTGAGTGAATGGGTTAGCTTCACTGAAATCGCTGGAAAAAAATGTTCATAAAATAAAAACTACTGTACCGAAGTGAACGAAACTTTTATGGGACGTAATCGGTGTACATACTTACATAAAAAAACATACCAAGCGAATTGAGAACCTCCTTTTTTGGAAATCAGTTAAAAAGAGGCGATACTACGCCCGCCCAAGCTGCTGGTCCGCTCGCGCGCTGATGGTGTGGCCTGCACGTGAAACCGGCGATTTAATCAACGCACGTTATTCATAACATGAATTGACCTTGACTTGTGGTGCTTTTACGAAGGTACCTTAAAATTGGAATTGAAACATGTACGTTTTGCTTAAACAAGATTAGGGACAGATTTATTTCATTACATTACTCGGGGGATATACTCGTATGTAAACAAAGTGAAGGGAAGCACTTGAACTTATGAAGTAGGGTAAGAGAACCGATTGTGGCCACTTGTACTTTATCCTCATTTCATTATTATCACCATCATAATCATCATTTTAATGTCCCCCACAGTCGGAGCACAAGCCTTCCTTAGGGATACCCACTACGCCGGCGAAATGCGGATTGTTGGGTTTCGACCACTGTAAATAGAGGAGCTGGAGATAACAATGCGAAAGTGGTTTAATCGTTACAATCTGTGCTACAAACCACAGACTGAGCGTGCGTACTGCAAACCACTGGGACACATTCCATAAAAAATTCCAAAAAAAACGACTTTTCTCAAGTACCTATAACTTATTCTACTTAATAAAATAACATTGCAATATTTACCTACCTATAAATCTTAAGCCTTTCGCGGACATTCAACGTCATAACAATAAAAATTCTATTGTGTCTCGTTCACTGTCCGCGAAAGTGTTAAGTAGGTACCTTACTATCTTTTTCATAACCTAAGATTTCAAGTTAAAAATATAGTTACACATTCAGCGCCACGTGTATATATATAGTGTTATACTCGCCCTATCTATACTAATTAATATTATAAAGCTGAAGAGTTTGTTTGTTTGAACGCGCTAACCTCAGAAACAACTGGACCGATTCTTAGACCATTAGAAAGCTACATTTCTCCCGAGTGACATAGGCTATATTTTATCCCGGTATTCCCACGGGAACGGGCACCACGCGGGTAAAAACCGCGAGGATCCGCTAGTGTGTATATATTTGAGTAGTCAACTGTACAGGCCAGTCTATCTGTGAATATACACCGTGCAGAACATTTTGTATGGGGACTTTGTAGCCCTGGCCCTGACAAATCGTTCGGTGTATTTGGCGTATAAAAATGTGGGATATTTTTTAAGATATGCGATTTTATACAAATGGTTACAGACTTGTAAATACATCTCGGATTTACCTTAGCGCATTTCAAAACGTTATACTGAAAAGGCTATACAATATTGCAGATTTTCTCTGTGTGGGCGTACCAAATCGCAACGAGTCTGAGATCAGAAATTACGATATATTCGCTTTTAATGCAATACCCACATACGGATTTCATATTCCCATAAACTTTTGTACCTTTGTTTTAAATCCAGAGAACATTTCGCTTTTATTGAATAAGTATATGAGGTTATACATAATTAATATTACGGAGGACGACGGCGATGCAATGTCATAAATCTGGCGTTTCAATAAAAAGTCATATCTAAGTTCATTAGAGAATCGTACCTTTGTGTAATGTTATGTCATTTCACATCGAGAAGATTGGAGTTAAAACAATTTTGATGTTTTGTTCTATTCAGAAAATACTATCAGCACGAGATGACGCTGATGATGCTCTTAACCGATTTCAGCCACGGCTACTGCATCATTCATTGCATAGGACTTCGATGAACTACCCTAACGTGCGCTCTCATATGGGCGATTGCATCATTCATTGCATATGACTTTGATGAACTACCCTAACATGCGCTCTCATATGGGCGACTGCATCATTCATTGCATAGGACTTCGATGAACTACCCTATCGTGCGCTCTCATATGGGCGACTGCATCATTCATTGCATAGGACTTCGATGAACTACCATAACGTGCGCTCTCATATGGGCGACTGCATCATTCATTGCATAGGACTTCGATGAACTATCCTATCGTGCGCTCTCATATGGTTGCAGTCAGGCTGCAGTAGCCAGCACAAGATAAAAACACCATGCAATCAACATACAAAATAAATTGGTCTACGTTTCAATCCAGGTTATAAATTATCTGTGTGCCAAAATAATCTAATCCTTTCCACCGTTTTTGCGTGATTGAGCAACAAACATCTAAATATCCAAATACTCAAACTTCCATATTTATAATATTAGTTTGGATTGGATTGCTGCATAATATAAGTAACATATGTGGCATATATGTACACGCGAGCCTATTTGCAGCAATACCAACGCATAATCAACACAGTCTTAATGTCGCACCTAAACTGCGAAAGCAAACATTAATGTAAAAAGGCTAAGTTCTTAAAATCTATTTAAATTAGCAGCGGGGAACTAAAACCTGTAGAATATATTGAGGAAGATTCTAGACTTCTTGGAGGTTTCTGGATTACAATAGACCTATTCTGACCTGAAATCGAGTCACAATAATTAATATTTTAGCTCGTCACTTCAGACACTGAATCTGCAAAGCCTGTAGGTAGGTGAATCGCCGTCATTGTCCTCATCATATTTTCATATTTTTAGAGTATTAAAATTCTGTTCTCGTGTCCAGTTACGAATATAGGTCCCAGACGAGTAGCGTTTAGAAGCATAACGTTTATTATTTTCGCACTAAGACTTATGCATGACACTTTATATGTCGAGGACAATGACGGCGTTCGAACCGCCCGTAGATTTACCCAGGTACAGATGGGGAACTTTTCTGTTGACCACTATAGTTTTTCTAGGAAGCTTTATTTCAAATGGTAAAATATACATACATAATATACAATATTTGAATACCGAGTTTTTTGTTTTACCTTAGATCTTTCAGATAAACCGTTTCCCAAAAAAAACTCTCCTGGTCAACCGGGAACCTACCTACCTAGCTAAGCCTAATAACAGCAATAAGCACGATTACACGATTTGTTGTAAGATTAAATGAGTAACTAAGAAGCAATGCCTTTCCTACACAGAACAAGGAATTCCTATCTCGTTTAAACCTTTTTAACCCCCGACGCAGCGCAAAGACGGGTATTATTAGTTTGAAGCCTATGTCTGTCTGTCTGTACGTATATTCGTAGAGCCTAAACGAATCAAGCGATTTCAATGCGGTTTTTTTTAATTGAAAGCTAAATTAATCGAGATGGTTCTTAGCCACGTTTGATGAAAATCCATCAAGCCATTTATGGAGATGGTCAACTGCCTGCCGAAACGGTAAAAGATACAAAGGTGGCACTTTGACTAAAATAATGTACACCCTGGGCAAATTCAGGTACAGCAAAAAAAAAAACAAAATGGCGGCAATTTTTTTTTGTCTTTCTGTACATAAATATTCGTAGTGCCTAAACGAATTAAGCGATTGCAATGCGGTTTTTTTTAATATTGTGTGTAATTTAAAAAGGATGAAATAAAAATAAATTTTAACATTTTTTTCTCATTAGTTTTATCCATCAATTGAATTGTTGAACTAGCTAGGTAGTAAGGTTTTCTTTTATCAAAAGTTCGTAATATGCTATTATTGTAATTACCAATGAAATAGAAATAAAAAAAATGTGTAATTCACCCGCGTGCCTGCAACCACATAATCAGCTTCAGGCACGGCCGCGTACAATGGGATTTGATCAGTGATCACATTAGGTGTAGGTACCTACCTAAGTTTATTGCAAATATATCTGCAATTCGTACAGGCTAATGAATTCTGGATTATGTATGTGCATAGGGGTCCTTTTGTGCAACCAATTGTATCTAATACTAATATTATAATATTGTTTGTCTGTTTGCATTGAATAGGCCCCGAAACTAGTGAACGGATTTGGATGAAATTTGGTACACAGATAGTAGATAGCCTGGTTATGAATATAGTACGATACTTTTTATCCCGATATTCCCACGGCAACGGGAAAAAAATAAAAGAGATATGACTGACAAACACAATTATTTTCAATTTGTCTGTAGGCAAGTAGGTAATACGTTAACAGAGGAATACTAACTTAATTTGTTATCTGAACATTGCAAAAGCGGCCCAACAACTGTGTTGTAATGAGCAAAAAGGATACATAAATAAAACCAATGATATTATGTGTCATTAGGAACTTCCCTGTTGACCAGTTTAAGGGTATTTTTGTTTAAAAAAGTATCAGATATACACAAAACGTTTATATCACACATAACAGATCATTAATAGGTATTTCATTTGAATAATTAATTATTTCTTTACTTTATTTTCTATAATGTTTCCGAAAAAATCTCTCCTGGTCAACCGGGAATATCCCCGATTGTACCTACTTGAAACATATATTTATGTTATAGGAGCTCGCATTGTGACAATTGGGAAGACCATATCGATGGCAGAAAACAATAAGGTCGTATCAGCAAAAACTTTACACCAGAGCCAAAAACCTGAACGTAAATTTATTGAACTTTTAAAATGTTGACATGTGGGAAATAGTATTTTAAATCAGCGCATTTTTTTGGAAATGGACTACAATAGGTGGTTGTGCGTGTGGGTATACACAGGAAGAAATGGAGATTGGAGGGTATTGGGAGCTTGGTAAGTAAAGTAACTAGTCTGTCCCTTGTATCATAACAGATTATTGTATGTGTGTCAGCTGGAAATATCTAACTCTGTGTGAGTGTATCTTGCCCTAGATTCAAATTCTGAGCTGACGCTACGTGTATAAAATATAATAGCATAAATCCAAATGCAAAAATAATGAAAAGCCTTTTACACCGAAGTACCTAAGTACTTACCTAATTATTTCAAGATTTTCACATTATCGAATCAATTTTTCTCAAAATTAAGCGGTTGGTTACATAAAAGTTCCGTCTTTGCCGAATTCTTCATAAGTAGTCAGATAATAGAGAGGTGCGTAAGTCAGGGTACCTCAAAGACGTCCGTACCTATACATATATATTTTTTTACAAGACAAGTACATAAATCAAAATCACAAGCTCTATAATGAATTTGTAGTCAGGCTGTACCCTCCAACAAGTAGGCCGTTTTCCGCAGTTGGAGCGGGAACAGAATTCTTAGTAGGGCCGGCCGCGAACAAGGGGATAATCGCAGGAACAATACAGTTGAAGAAATTCTCCATTACACGCTTGAAGTTCTACTGTAACAGTCGCTCTTGAAAGAAAAGCTTTCATCGAGTTTTGCTTTTGAACTTTTGTAGGTACTTTTGAGCAATAATATGTCGACAGCGACACTATACAACCTTGGACCCTATTGTGCAACGTTTCCATCCATCCATCATCAGCCTGTGGACGTCCACTGCTGGACATTAAGCCTCTCCTAGCTCACGCCTATTGTGGCGTTCATAGGAGGCTATTAGCCTACTGCTCCCACGCTGGCCAGACGGGTTGGTAGAGGGTTTGTTTCAAGTTTTCCTTCTCTCGCACCGGTGTTCAATGCGTCGAGCCTCTTAGTCGACTCTTACGACATCCCAGGCATGTAAGGGAGTGGTGACACTTGTATTCTTAGGCCGTCACTACACTGCAACGTTTAGCAGTTATAATTTCCGCGCTCCTAGAGTAGAGCTGTACGGTTTGAAGCGGTGTGTCCCGCCCCCTAATTGTCTAATTTCAAAATCTATCACAATCCCTTTCAAAGGTATTGTGGTTGTGATAGTGATTTATGGAATATTGAATATTGTTGAATATTGAATATTGTTACTTCTTCATACATTTTGAATAATATTCGCGTGTGTCACTTTGCTTTTCGTTCATTAAAAAAAAAAATTCAAAACACGCGTTTTACCCGATAATAATCCCTATCAAATGTCAAATAGTGACGGCGTCTAGTATGTTAATATGTTTCAAATGACGAATTGCAAGGGAGTGCGATAGATTTTAAAATTAGACAATTAGCCCCCCGGTCAGCAAGTCATTTGTCCCGACATGGGCATAATCATTTAACTTTTGTGACATGTATTGCTATAAAAAAGGAAACATTGTTAATAAATTTTCTTATTTCGACATAGGTTATTATGATTTGGGTGAATAGAATAATATAAAGTGAAATTAATACCAAAATAACATTATAATTAAACTTCTATTTTCTTTTTGACATGATTGATGTATAAATAGTAGGTAATTAAAGCTGAATCATTAATATTTGCATGGCAATTTGGTAAAACATGTCTGTAAGTACATTACTATTGTTGTGACCATCTTATTACCGTGTTTTTTGCCAATAAATTTAACTTTATCTTTATCATGCGGCATGCACACAATTCGTAGATTACCGCTTTTTATAGGGGAAAATGAATTACTTATTGAAAATGGTCAAATCTACCGAACGTAGAGTACTCTACGAGAACGTAGAGTAGCTTGGACGTCCAAGTAGAGTAGGTAAGAAGTTTTGAATAATCCAAGGTTAACCCTATTTCTGTTCTAAATGTCCTGGTCGGTATCTCAGCATTTATGGCAGCCCTATCCTAGAGTGAGGTGGTCCTATCCTACAAGGTAGATGATTATTAAAAAAGACCACACTGCATGGATATGGTACTAATATAATAGTAGATACATTATTGCAAAGGCCGTGAAATAGGCAATTGCAGGTCGAGTATGAGTTTTCACAAATACGAGACAGGCAATTGCCATTTCCGCCGAGGCATAAGTATATAGTGCTTTTCTCAAAAGAATGCAGGGAAATAAAACATACTTTTTATATTATACATTTAATAATTACTAAAAGAAAATCAAATTCATTGCAGGAGCGTCTTTTTGAATTTGGAACATTACAGCGCTCCAGCAATGTTGTATGAAACGGCGTGCTGGAGTTGTTAAATGGGTATTTCTCATTTTTTGATAGAATAAAATTTGATTTACTGAAAATGGTATTCAAATGCAATTGATGATGCATTTCAAAAGATTTGGTCTTGGTTGTCATGGGAAAAATACTCGCCGAGCTCTCAATCTTTTAAATAATTAATTATAAGGGTTGAAAAAAAAATGCCCTACATGGAAGTGACCCCAATCCACGGAAGTGATAATCCTTACAAAAGTATTGTCCGTGGAAAGCAAAAACCAAATAAGTAATGTTTTGAAAATAAAAGGTCCTACTATTTTGTCATTTTCTTATTTAATCTTTATTAATCTTATGAATATACTTATGAAACACAGGAACTTTCTTATAAACTTTGTCTTCAACTTACAAACAAAATGTAACAAACCAAACAAGATTAGGGCTCTCCTCTTTCATTTCAATTATTATGCAGTCTTAGTAATCAGTCTCACATTTTTAAATCAACTCTTAAATTAGGAAACTATTATAATATATTTATTATTTGTGAATAAATGACCATCTAACTAGAGTATTATACTTATTCTGTTTTTGGCAGTTTATTCAATATATCTGTAAACATTACAGAAAAGTTCGATATCGCTAAACAATAATCGTCCCCGCCGACCGGATGTAGGCTCTTTCAAAACACACACCACATCATCGCGAGGAACAGGGAATATGTCCTCAGGGTCTATCCAAACGAAAACAGCATGATCCTCTGTGATTTGTTTCTTTTTCGTGAATTTTATCCTGGGCTCATCGCCATCAAATCCAATTACTTGACCGACAAAATGCTTTTCCGTTTTTTTTAACATAAACTTGGCTATAACCCACATCCCATCCTTTAGTTCTATAAACTTTAAATAAGGTGGCACGTTCTCGCGTGCTTCATTCACTGCCATATTATCTTTACGTGTTTTTGAACTTGTACGAATATCTTCATTTATTTCAGGCCGCGTAACAATCTTTTCATCATTGGAACTCAATATCTCTTGCGATTGCGTCAAAACGGTTACAATTGGGCTGCTGACGAAATCAATGTAACCTTTAGACAGTGCATAGTGAGAGCAAACGCTACCAGGTTCACAAAAAATACATATAAGTTTTCTCAAATAAATTCTTTTTGGATTGGTAACAACCCAAGTGACTTGGTGAATTTTTAAAGTTCCGCTTATGCTTTTTCCTTGATCGGTCAAAACTACGTCTATGTCTTCCATGTTCGCTTCAGTCACGACAGAAATCACAATGTTAGTTATGTTTGTCTCAACGGCTTTAATAAAAGCGGTAAAATCAGGTATATCTTCGCCTTAAGCTACTAACCGATCTGCTGTCCTTTTAACAACGGCTCCGACTCCGTCCATCGGACCCTTGCCATGACCAGCTTCGCAGAAGTTCCAGGAAGCGATTTGTATCCCGTAGCGCTGCGTTATGTATTGAAAAAATAGATAAAACGCCTTTCTATTCCTATATTGCGCTGTTGGCCCATCGCTCAACACATGCAAAGTTTTTATAGGATGTGACAAACATATCATATCGAGAATTTTTTGCATGTGAGCAAAAACTGCTCCGGCGTCATGCCGCAAGCATTCCGAAAACGTGCAAAAGGATTTACTCTTAATCTCACTACTGTCAAGGCATCTGTAGTAATACACGCCGGTGTGTAAACTTATTTGCAGCCTCGAAGCACCGAAATGTACTGCTTGAATTTCATCGGAATACTTGCAACAATAATTTTCTGCGAAGTCTACGTGCATGAAAATCTCTCCCACTGAAAGCTTAGCCTTAAGTTGAGTAGTAGCTAAGTACTGATGAGTTATAGCGTACTGGTGTTGCAAAAATGTGTCCAAAGCTTCAATAAACTTCAACAGCAATGTCTTTTTCGTTATATTTATTTCTTTCTTCACTGTTCTGCGTATTTCTTTTACAATGCCTTTTATCATCCGGTTTTCCTTTATCACTGTCCATGATTTGTAAGTTGTTTCAGTCGAGTCATCAAAAACATTAATATTTGGCACTTTGTTCTTACACGTCGTGCATTTGCGTAATATGCATATCTCTGAATTGATGTCACATACTATACTTTTACAGAGCTCCCTTAAATTCAGGTAAGAAATTATCTTGAGATACTTTAATTTGTCAAACATTAGTTCCATGTTTTCATGAACCACGCAAAGGCATGTGTCTCTTTCAGAAAATTTTCGTGCTGTAATCCAAAAAGGTCTTAGTCGGCAAAAAGAAGCAAAGCTAATTTTAAGTGTATTTTCTGTCTGGAATTTCTTGTGTAGGTTTAGCATAGTGTCACAGAGGTATCTTTTTTGCATTTTTAATTTATTTTTGGTGACACAATCTTTTTTGCCTGGACACATTTTGCTATTGTCGTCTCTTTGAAGGAATTTCATAACGGCTGTCCGAAGTTGCTTTGGCTTTGATATATCATTCTTCACCTTGAGAGGGCTCCTCTGCTTCGTAACACTAACTGTGTTATTCTTTCGCTCAGTTGCTCTCAATAACTTCACTTGTAAGTTATGTACTTTTTTCTTCATAGCCTGTATTTTCTCTTTTTGTTTTTTTATTATCAAATTTGATAACTCACGTCTTAATCTTGATGCATGTACACCTTTTTTCTTTTGTCGGCTCACTGTCCCACGTTGTGAAGAGCTTGGACTAAGGTCTGACAGCATTGGCGGTGTCGATCTAATTAAGTCCGAGCATGTGGTACTATCACTGACGCAACTAGACGGTCGACGGGCTACTATCTCAGGAACGTTTTCTAAGATAGATACTGATTCTGGTCGGGTTAGTAAAACTGCCTCATCATCAGTAGTTTCTGGAGTGTTCTCTCTTAAGTGATTTAATAGTATTTTAGCACTTTTTTGTTTCAGTCGACTCCTTGATTTGCGTTCTCTCCACTCTTTTTGCTGAATCCGATGTTCTCTTGCTGTCATATCAACTACCAGCTTCACTTTGTTCTTCTTTCGTTCTCTATCTTTTTCTTTAGTAGCTTCGTATAAGGCAGCATTTTCTTTTATGCGAGCTCTTCGCCTTTGCTCACATTCTCGTTTTTGCTGACGTATCTCTTCCGCAGTTTTTGGGCGCTTTTTAGTTTTAGGTTTCCCCATCTAAAATGAAAAATAGCAATTGAAGCCAAATAATCACGTCAAAACCAGCACCCTAAAACCTGCACAAGACCTCTTCATACTAAGTCACTTCCGTGGATCGCAGGTCACTTCCATGGGCGGATTTTTATCCATGGAACCAGGGATGTGACCTCCACGGATGTGACTTTGTCTGTTCAATCTCTGATTACATAACCTACAAATCGGGAATGAACATGCATGTTTAGCCACGTGTTTTTAGACACCAAAACGCATTAAAATCACACAACCCAATTAAACAATTGTAAAGTACATACCTTTGACGACCTACACAGATGTGACTACTTATGCTCGACGAATTTTAAGAATTAACTTTTATTAATTTTTTTCACACTGATGTTACGCCACCGGTAGGAACTGACAACTGAAGTAAGAAAATGGCGTCTCAGGCCTTATCTATGGCCAGTTACGTTCGGAAACGGTCGCGTTATTTTTCTGGCGTAGCCGGTGTGACATTGATCCATGAAGTGACAAAAAAATTGATCACAATCTTTATAAGAAAAAAATATGTATCTCATAGTAGCTTTTTAAACATATTCTTTTATATTTACTGAGCAAATACATTTAAGATATTGTTAGCTTACTTTTTTACACAATCACAGTAACAGCTAAAACACAGCATTTTTTTTTCTTTATAAAACCTATATGATCACATCCAGGGAAGGGACAATTTTGTTAATAAAATATTCAAAATTAAATAAAACATGAATTAAAAATACCTTTTTCTTTCTTTAAAATATTGTATTTTATATATACTTAAATATCACAAAGCACAACTGTATCATTTAGTTACTACCAGTTAGAAAATGTACGTTCACAGATTTTTTTTTCGGAAATGAGAAATACCCAAATACTCTTTGTAATGTTCCAAACTAAAAAAAAACGCTCCTGCAATGGATTTGATTTTCTTTGTCCGTAAATTCGATACTTCGCGTGTTCTTTTTTAGAAAATAATGACAACATTTCCATGCATGTTTGAGAAAAACATATTTACTATTGTAAATGTATAAAACGAAAATATTCTTATAACTGAGTATAAGTTTCCTCTTAGGTATATTATATTTCAAGACTGAAGATTTGTGTTTGGCAACAACATGTTTCTTTATAAATGTTGTTTCTGTTAAACCCAATAAGTTGCGGCCGTTCTTCATGAGAGCCTGCATCATACCTGATGTTAAATATTGATAAGGGATCCTCAATCACTGAGAAATTTACTTTATCGTATCTCTAAGTACCTAACTACCGGAAAACTTTTTGCTGAAGACTTTGTTGTTATGGCGTCAGACTTAGACAAGATGGTGGTAGTGAGCCAGGCGGACTGACAATATGTATCCCCGCTGGGAATCAAACCGGGACCTCTGGGTCTGATACCGGTGGTTGTTATCACTAAACCACAGCGGCGGTTACTGACATAGTGTTGAGGTATTTGGTATAATAATAATAATAATAATAATTTCATACAATCACACCAATTATCTAGCCCACGTTAAGTTTCAAAAAGAATTTGTGTTATGTTCATGCACACAAATATTTGTCTTGTTCGGGGATCCGAACCCGGGACCTCTGGCGCAGAAGTCGGGTACAGTACCCCTGCGGCAAACAGGTCGTCGCATATAATACTTTAGTCCTGTAAAATTATAGAAACTTGAATAGAATCATATTTTTACCCGATATTTTTAAAAAGAAGGCGGTTATCATTTCATGTGAATTTCGTACATTGTTGTTACGTTTAGATGATTTAGTTGTAGCATTTTCCGCCTTTATAATAAATCGCGTAGAATCGTAGACTATAAATATCGCTTAGCCTAAAACCAAACCAAACTTTCCAGTTTTTCAAATTGGTATTTATTGTAGGGCACAAATTGTAGGGCTTTATTAAGTTCTCGTGTGCTGAGATAGATCGCTTAGTTAGTTAGGATCTATCTATATAGAGGAATATAGTATCTAAGCAAATATAAATCCTCTATTATATATGTGAATCTTCTAAGACTCAGATAGTATTAAAAAGTTAATGTTATCACGACTCATTATCTTCAAAAAAGCATTACTTACTTATTATAAATTGATATTGATGGATTATGTATTTTTATATATATAATAAATACTAGAAAATACTTAGGTATTCTAGGAAATCCATGTGTTAAAGTGTTTCTATGTCGCTCAGACGGGACTCGGACTCGCAATTTACGGGAATCCAGCCCAGTGCTCTAAATTTTTTGTAAATGCAAGAATCCTAATGGTGCGCACTGTTCATTGAAATAAAACAACTTTTACGGATATCAAACGCGCTATATTTCACGAACTAACCACGGCAGCTGAAAAGGTACCGCAACGTCGGGAAAATAAAAAAAACCCCTAAAAACCAAAAAATACGGACAATTACAACTTAGTTCGTGAAATATAGCGCGTTTGATATCCGTAAAAGTACTTCCATCCCAGACAATAATCTAAATATATAAAAGGCAAAAATTACTGATATACTTTTTAACGCAGAGCTCAAAGTACTTGACGGATTGAGTTGAAATTTGGCATGTAGATAGGTAAGAAAGTCCGTAAAAGTTGTTTTATTTCAATCCTAATGGTTTTATCCCGGTCAAATATTTCCTATGAATTTTACGGATGTTTTCGCGGACTTTGCTGGTAAAAAAATGTAACAATACTTAAGACAAACAACTTCAATTCTCCTTATCACATCCATTTCTCGTAGTTTAACCAAATATGTGACGCATAACTTAGTTACCAACTAAAACATTAACTTACCCACTTTGAGTAAGTTACGCATACGGGACCATTTCAGGGATTGGTAATGCCAATAATAGGAGCTCAGGGTAAACCTGTACGTAATACATATGCAGATTCAATTAAGTATTAACTTTGAGACAGGTGAAAATAGGTAAAATAATATGCGTCATACGAAAATAGAACTTATTACCTACGTATATTATAAAGGTGTACTCAAAGGGAGCAATTTAAGCTAAATGTGCTTTGTCAGAAATTCAGAATTATTTTATTGTGCAACAGCGACGTAGGCGTCAGTTTCATCATCATCTGGCCTGGTATCTTTGGTCCCCTTGAGACCACCAGCCTACACCACTGGTGGTGTAACATGCGTCATGCTCGTGAACGGGTGCCGCCAGCGGAAATGGGTCTACTTCAGTCTGCTTGTCT
The DNA here is from genome assembly GCA_910589605.1 of Chrysoteuchia culmella. Lineage (NCBI taxonomy): Eukaryota > Metazoa > Arthropoda > Insecta > Lepidoptera > Crambidae > Chrysoteuchia > Chrysoteuchia culmella. The sequence goes on from OU342653.1 coordinate 21,306,555, forward strand.
TAACGTTGCGCTTAGAGCTTAAATATTTCATATAAAATAAATTACTATTGACCTGTATGTACGTCACAACTTGCAGTACAGTAACCTTGTAATGCGAGAAATGTTATAATGTAAGTCTTTCTTTGCAAGTTGAAAATTGTTTACGGTTAGGATAACCATAAAATGTAATATTATAATTATTTTCATTTTGTGATGGAAATTGACCTTACTTATATGTTAAGGTCAGTTTTCAATTTGACGACTCTGTATAGAATAAAACAGGGACAAAAAAATAGCCTTTGACGAGTTTCTTGCCGGTTCTTCTCGTTACAAGGTCTCCCGCCGTAGGGTCTGTGAACCGATGGCGTAGCTTCTTTGACGTTCATAGGTGCTTGTAACTGTAAATGATATTGAATTTGAATTTAACGGTGATTTTTTTATTTCCATTACACCTCCATAGAGCTGCACCGTATAGACTGCCCCGAAAGATCTCCACGACGATCGGTCCTGCACTGCATGCAGGCAGCATCATGCCATTGCAATGCTGTTTCGCATCAGAATTTGAAATTACGCAAATTCTGCGGTCTCTGTGCCCGATTTCTGAAAAATAGGCAGATGAACACTGTAGTTACGTCTTCGTATCTTGTGATTTGTCAAGATTACTGACTTGTATTTAGTACACACTTAGGTTTTCGTATATTGTAATTTGTCAACATTACTTGTACTCATATACATTCACCGACACATCTAATACCCCACTCCGTTATTTTCATACAAACATGCTCACATTGCTAGTCTACATAAGTATTTCAGATAAAATCTGAATGCTAATATTTAGGTTAAGCGTTCTGTTATACGGGACCTCGAAGGAGATTTTTAAAAAAGATTCTTAAAGATTTTTGAAGGTTTATTTCAATATGTAACACGAGTGACTCGAATGATGGTTGAGACGCGACTGACTGGTCATCGCGGCTGCCGACGTATGTCGGGGCTTTGATGCACAGTCAGTCGCGTCTCCCTAACTTATTTCGCAATAACCCCAACAAATACCCGATACAACAGTTGGACTGTCCAATTAGCAATTTTAATAAGTACCGAAACCACTGTATTTGCCCATAGAAACAGAACAGTGAATGCTACCTAATCATATTTTAAATTTCTTCGCGCACTCATCATTGAAATAAAAAAGGTTTACGGATTTTAAGTGGACTATATAGTCCATCTAACTCCGTAATAGTTGTATTATTTCAATGAATGCTTTATCAGATTCCATACAATGTGATATGACCATAAAGTAATGCTTTGCTTAAACGAAGGTTTGGAAATGGGAAACGATTTTTAAAACTCTTTAAAGTGCTTATTTGACAGTCGAATGTTTAACCAAAACATTAACATACGGACCTTTGAAGAACTATATTAACATTTTTATGAAGAGATGAGCCCAAAATATGTGCCGGTGAGTGTACGATTTGACAATAATGTAAAGTGGCTATTCCGCCAGCGACGAACCAGCCGTAGACCGAAGCACAATATTCTCAAATACTTCTTTCTCCATCATCACTCCTAAACGAGACCCGAAGCTATAAACTTGTTATATCTCCTACAAACCTATATAAAATGTACCTATAATCAAACTAAAAGCTTATTCAATACAAATAACCCAATAAGAAATCTCATCACTCATCCGACCAATAAAACTGGACACTACACCCACAGCCATGGCGATTTATCAGTTCTATCATAATAATACAAGACATAGGTACCGTTAATAACTGAACATCGAATTCTCTTGCTTGCACCAAATCACAACTTAATAACGGACACGCGAATGTCGGCCCTTTTCCGTTGTAATAAAGTCCAAACGTAAAGGTAATGTTCGGAAGCACGTAATCTTAGATGTCAAGGGTACACGACCCTTGTCTAAAGGGTGCCCGCGGAGAATTCTAATGATAACTTGTTAACTATCTTTCACATTTGCTATTACATTCTAGATCATTTTATTCTGGCATTTCAGTAACAGTTATTAAGTCGAAATGTTGATAAGTAGACCAATATTTTTGCAAGTAGATGGGATTTTTTTTTTTAATTAACGACGGGGAGACTCTTAGCCTTCATCATACCTGATGTTAGGTATTTATAAGGCTGAAGATGGAAGCGAGCCTCTCCCGGAATCCTCAATCACTGAGGAACTGGCTATCTTATCTCTAACTGACAAAACATTGTTGTTATGGCGTCAGACTTAGATAAGCCAGGCGGACTTACAACGAGTCCTTCCACCAACCAAACCGAATACAATATGTACCCCCGCTGGGAATCCTGGGTCTGGTACCACTGTTTGTACCACTAGACCACAGAGGCGGTTGAAGCTCTCGACCATCAAAAATTATTACTTTACTTGGTAGTTAAGTTTATCTTCGTTCCAATCTGTCCATCAATAAGTTTTGAGCTTAAAATATTTCGTACGGAAATTTGGTTTTCAACTGTGACTTTTTTTTTAATTTTCAAGAATAAATGTAAGCTCCAATGATTTGGCTATCTACCAGCATAGGCTATTTGACAATGCGAAAAATAAAGTGTCAATTACTGTTATCAGTATAAATTAGGAGTTTATAAATGGTGTTTTATTAACGTAAGTTGAAAATAATTATAAATTCATTTAAAAATCAGTAAATAAAAATGCATTTTTTAAACGTTTAGTCACGTGACACAAAACGCTCCTGATTCGTCGAGTTTATAATGACGTCACCTGCTTGTAAACCTCGTTTGACTACGTATGTGGATGATATGCAGAATGCAGAATACAGGCAAGTGACGTCACCGAACCCATTGCAGCGCCATATTGTCAAAGTAGCGTTTTGGCGCGCTATTTAAATAATGAATTTTTAATTTGATATTTTTCAGCAAATATGTACCAGAATTAAAAAATACAACTTTTACTGGGTTCCTTAAACTCCACTACATAATATAAAATGGATTTTCAAAACCTGTCAAATAGCCTATTTATGAGTTCAAAGAGTATGCTGTTTCTATAAAACAGATAATTAATTGATGAAAAATGAAAAGACAAATACTTTAGTCATTCCAATTTTATTATACAAAAGTTATTTACAATGTCTGGTAATAATTAAATCTTATATTTACAACAAATTAAATAAAATCCTTAATTTTAACACTAATTAAACTATTTGTATGGTGATACAGAAACTTCCGTATATTTTGTTTCAATATCCTTAGTTACAAAGTCTTGCCAGTTAACTCATTCACTGAATCATCAAAAGCAATATAATTTGGGAGATCAACCTATAATTATTTAATGCGCATTTTGATATAAAAATATACATGTACTATCTGTAAGTATGATAAATGGATAAACTTTGTTCCGTGGTATTGCTACTATAAAAAAAAAGTTTTGAAATACAAAACTTAGTACCAATTTTAGGAAAATCCTACAGATGGAATAATATTTATCGTTTATATTTCTTTATACAATGACTGTTAGTTAAATTTTATTTACTAAATTAATCGGAATTGATTTCTTCGGCAACTTGCTGCCACTTAGCGACCATATTGGATACCGATTTATGCTTCATACCGATAGATGATGATATTTTAACCTGGAACAAAAGTACGTTGTTAATAACACTGTTAAAATTACTTTTATACTTAGCATAGTTGTAGCCGAAATGCCGGGCTTCATATGAACCTGTCGAAAACTAAGTTCATGACCAATCCCGTAGCCAACACTTGAATCCCGCTATCAGAGTGGATGGAGCAATGTTGCAAAGAGTGCAGAAGTACAAATACCTTGGGACATGGGTAAATGAAGAATGGGAGTCAGACTTGGAAATTAAAGCTCGGATAGAAATTGCACGTGGATCCTTTAACGGTATGGCAACAGTTCTTTGTAACAACCATCTCAACATAGGGCTCCGAGTGAGAATGCTCCAGTGTTATATCTGGCCGATAGGCTTCTATGGTTGTGAGGCTTAGACAGTAAACGAGTACACTCGCAAAAGACTAGAGGCCTTGGAAATTGGTTTTACCGTCGAATATTGAGGGTAAGTTGTGTTCATAGAGTCACGAATGAAGAGATTCTACGTCGTGTCAACAAAATCTCGCAAACTCATGACCATCATTAAGAGGCGAAACGTGGCATACTTATACTTAGGCCACGTGCTCAGGCATGAGCCCTACAACCTTCTTCAACTCATAATGATGGCGACGCGTCGGTATAAGAAAGAAATCGTGGCTGCGTAATATTAGAGAATCGCCAGCGTAGTGTTTCGCTTGACAAGAAATCGGAATAAATATGCGGAGCTGACGGCCAAGCTTCAGTAGTGGAGTGGCACCGCAAGAAGAAGATAGTTGGCCAATCGTTAAACGGGACTGATCGAGCCTGAGAGCTGCCTGGGCCCGGCGTTTCGTGGTTTCCATTATTTCATGATATTTCATGACATGCCCACAATATAAAATTGGGCAGATCAATGAAAACAACCTATTTGATGATTACATGATGAAAGTACATTTTTTTAATAATTTCGCGCAAACAAATAACTGAAACGCGTTAGTTGCACATGTATTTATGAATTATCAATGTATGATGAACTAATTAATGTGCAATGTTTGCTTGTATGGAAGTCGTACCACCTTAAGTGTCAGGTTATTGAGATAATTGGAGTTAAAGATACAAAGGTTATACTTCGGGTCGGCATTATGCATTTTTTAAGTCTGATTATCTCGCTAACGTGACGCTTTAGGGCATTTTATGTATAGATATTGAAAATTGACCACGGCCGATGTAACTTGGCCGAAACGTCGGGAAAATTATGTAGGTGAAATACCTATAACGTTCTACGCGTTTAATACCCGTTTCAATTTTCAATATTTATAATGCAACGCGAAAGTTTAAAAGTGTAAAAACATTATATAATTGAAATAAAACAAAATAACTTTTACGGATATCAAACGCGCTATATTTCCACGAACTAAGTTGTAATTGTCCGTATTTTTAGGTTTTTTAAGGGTTTTTTGATTAACAACAACATTGAACATTATATACCTTGATATCATAACATTTTTTGTGTGTTCATTTACATTTACAGTGGAGGTCACATAAATAACGACACTAGCCGATTTTCATACAATCTAGGTAACTTTGGGGCTTTGGTTCTCTACCAAGGATTGACCGAGCTGCGATCTGATAACGGCTACCCAGGGAGTGAATGGAGGAGATCTAAAATGCTTTACGCAACTGATCTGGGGCCATACCATCAACTGTAATGCGATTCATTTTAGGTTATTTTAAAGTTGAGAGTGCGGGATGCTGTCATACGGCGAGATAGCGGCGTCTCACTCTTACTACCTAAAATGAATCGCAGTACAGTTGATGGTAGGCCCCTGATTAACATTAGTTTCAGAAATTCCATACATTTTTATGCTATTTTCGCGACTTTTTTTTAAACTTATTCATACATTTCTTAAAATTTTGATCAGATCAGTTGGGTGTGTATAGCAATATGGATCTCCTCCATTCACTTCCTGGATGGCCATTATCAGATCACAGCTCGGTCAATCCTCAAGACCTTAAGGAAGATCTCAAGTCAATCGGGGCCCTTATTCACTATGACCACTTAGCGATTCCTTGCTCAAACCACGCCAATGTCGTACTCGGTTTTGACATTTTCAAAAGTCGTTTTCTCCATGATACTCCCAAATTATAGAGTTATTGTACAAGTACTTGAAAGTCACAAGTTGTATAATTATTAAACAAGTAAAATAACTTTAAAATTTTGTAAGTGTCATAGAGAGAACGAATTTTGAAAATGTCGAAGCCAAATACGACATTCTTGTGGTTTGAGCAAGGAATCGGTAAGTGGTCATAGTGAATACGGGCCCTGGACCTCTATTTTTGAATCACTCGTCGCGCGAGTGGCAAGGCGACGAGGAGGCGATCACGCGATTAGCGACCTTGCAAGCTTAGACATAGCACGCTTTTCGCTTTGCCCCTCGCGCGCTCGCATTGGAGGCGATACTACAGGCGAAAAGCGAAGTTATGCATATACGTGCAAGGTCGCTTTTCCGAATACGGAAACTCAAACGTCGCACGAAAATCAGTAGAATCCTCGAGACGAGTAAATCAAAAATAGAGGTCCTGGTCCACATCAATGTAAATCAATACCTACCTTAGATTTCTTCTTCACTTTCTCCTTATCTTTGTCCTTATCTCTGTCCTTGTCTTTGCTATGCTTGTCCTTCTCCCGGTCGACGGGTTCTGGCGAGCTGGCCGCGGTGTGCGGCGTCGATGGCGACTGCTTCTCTAGCTCGGCGATGTCGTTGTAGAAGGACAGGAGCTCGTCGCCGATCTCTTGTTTAGGAGGCTCCTGGGAGTAAAAGTTTATATTACTTATGATAAATTTTAAATAGATTTAAATGTTATTATGTTAGTGGATTAAGTGGCATATAAAAATGTTATCATATTTGGATCCACTCGTTGGTAGATTGAAAAGGAGAAAATTGTACCCATCGATCCACCTTTGTATCCTGGCGGTGGATCCAAGTAGACGGAGGGGATCCACCGGTGGATCCTGCCAATGTATCCAAGTGGACAGAGGGAGAATATATATAAAAAAAAAAACACCACTATACTGGTTACCATCTGAGAATTCACTTTTCGCCGAGTTGATATTTTCCAATACTTTTCTATTAAAATTTTATGATAAGTATTTAATATATATAATAATTAAAAATATGAGCCGTGTGGTAACGGCCTAAGAATACAAGTGTCACCACTCCCTTGCCTGGGGTGTCGTAGGAGTCGACTAAGAGGCTCGACGCATTGAACAGCTGTGCAAGAGAAAACTTGAAACAAACCTTCTACCAACCCGTCTGGCCAGCGTGGTAGCAGTAGGCTAATAGCCTCTTATGAACGCCACAATATGCGTGAGCTAGGAGAGACTCCAGCAGTGGACGTCCACAGGCTGATGGTGTATGGATGATAATTAAAAATAATATTGAACATTGCAAAAATTAAAAAATCATAAAGTTTTCATTACCACAATCACAAAAAAGAGACGTACAAAAGTTAAGCTTAGTACTAGGGCGCTCGATCAACGCACACATAGACAGCGCTCACCGACACGGAATCTCAGCTACACTCAAATCAATTCGAGCGCTAGTGCCGCGCAACGCAGTATACCAACCACGTGTTCAAATACGCCGAGAGTACGCGTCTGTTTATTCATCAAGTATGAAAGAGACAAAGGAATAGTTTTCGAAAACGACTAGTTTTCTAAACTCGTAATAAGTGCACTGAACCAACATATCCGTCGGTGATGAAACCGGAACTTACTATCTTTTCGGACTTATAAATCCGCGAGCATCAGTGCCATCTTGGAACGATTTTGCTATTTTTGTTAAAAATTTCATTATAATACTTCTATAGGAGTAGAAACTAACAATATTTTTGATGTCGGCTACCTTACAATTGGGTTCTTTTCAAAATTAATCCGTAAACATCAGCGCCATCTTGAATTTTTTTTGTGATTTTCTTATTGTACATCCATCTTGCATACCTATACGTCTAGAATCTATTTTCATTTTTAGTCACCTTGCAAACTGTTTTTTTTTTTACTTTTAGTAGTTACTCATTTTTTTACGCAGAAATAAATTGAACCCGAGAAATAATCATACTTGTGCATCACAGTCATCACACGTTTACCACATCCTGTATTTTTACATAAGTCAGAGTTGACAGCCCTAGAGTGACGCCCGAGTTTAGTGTGTGTGAGTGTATGAATTTCAAGGGCAAACGGGAGCCTCTCTCTATTTTGTGCCACAATATAGTAGCATTTTCCGCGTGAATGGTATTTTAAGTTAAGATTTAAAGTCAGTCAAGCGTAACCACTACTGACCTCGGAGGACCTGAATACAATGCTCGAAGATCTTCGTAGTGCTTTCCAAAGACTGGGTCTTAGGGTGAACATGGCTAGTAGGAAGGTCAAATTTTGAACTCTTCCTTCGGACTGGGTGATTTTAGCCCGGGACCGAGGTTCGGCTGATGATCGTCGGACATGGTACATATGTTAAGTTTCTGGAAATTCGCCTGGAAGATGTAGGCTTCCATACTAAAGTCGTAATTCCTTACAGACTTATTTTTAACATCTATTGGATATTGCGCGGCGTTAATAGGTGCAAGGTGTTATTTGTTACTTGCACTTGCACCGTGTGTCGTGTTACGTGCGGCGTTGGTAGGTGCCTCCATATAGGTACTAACCGGCGGTAGACACGGCGGTGGCACGTCATCGCAGCCAGGCGCGAGACCTGCTTATAGAGTACACACTACGCTATGCTGAAAACATTGTTGTTATAGCGTCAGACTTTTGGACGTAGATACTAACCGGCGGTAGCGGCGGCGGCGGCACATCGTCGCAGCCGGGCGGCGGCGGGTCCCACGCGGGCGGCGGCGGCGTCACGGGCGGCGGCGGCGGCAGTGGTGGCAGCGGTGGCTGCTGAGGCTGTTCCTACGGGTAGAGAAACATAAGTAATATTAATTTATTGCCCTTATAAGGCTTCGGGATTTCACGCATAAATGGCACAGGATTCGGAGTGAACTCGAAAAAAGGTGAAGAAAGATCCGAGGCGAAAAGAGAAGAAACGAAGTCCAGCGGTACCACTGAAGCAATATTTGGCATGTTGCGACCTGGAAGTGCACTTATAAGGTTATATGCACATCACTGTGCAGCGCGGGTCAGGTTGTTCACATGAACTCGATTGCATATGGAATTCGGGCGGACGTCTTAATGTAAAAGCTACATTTCTCCATGACCATATTAGCGGTGGCCAGGTACTCCCACAGCACGAGTTCGTCGCTCTATCGGCTGTTATCGGAACTCATTCGGCATTTGTCTGGATCCCCAATGTCTCCTAAAGGCGGTGAATCGATGTGTTTTGACGAGATTCTTACCCTAATCAATGAATCACTGACCTTAGCTTCAGTCCCAGGACCATATCTCCATGTCAAATTAGCGATGGTACTCGAACTGCACGAGTCCGTCGCTCTATCGGCTGTTATCGGAACTTCTCGGCTCTTGTCGGTTCCCTAGTACATTAGCTACTAACCTTAACTTCAGTCCCAGGATGCGGCGGCGTGGTGCATATCTCCATGTCCATATTCTGCACTAGTCCGTCGCTCTCGCGCTTTATCGGATGTTATCGGAACTTCTCGGCTCTTGTCGGTTCCCTAATACATTAATTACTGACCTTAGCTTCAGTTCCAGAATGCGGCGGCGTGCTGCATATCTTCATGTCCATATTCTACACTAGTTCGTCGCTCTCGCTTTTTACCGGCTGTTATCGGAACTTCTCGGCTCTTGTCGGTTCCCTAATACATTAGCTACTAACCTTAGCTTCAGTCCCATGATGCGGCAGCGTGGTGCATATCTCCATGTTAATACTCTGCATTAATCCGTCGCTCTCGCGCTTTATCGGCTGTAATCGGAACTTCTCGGCTCTTATCGGTTCCCTAGTACATTAGCTACTAACCTTAACTTCAGTCCCAGGATGCGGCGGCGTGGTACATACCTCCATGTCCATATTCTGCACAAGTACGTTGCTCTCGCGCTTTATCGGATGTTATCGGAACTTCTCGGCTCTTGTCGGTTCCCTAATACATTAATTACTGCCCTTAGCTTCAGTTCCAGGATGCGGCGGCGTGCTGCATATCTCCAGGGCCATATTCTGCACTAGTACGCCGCTCTCGCGCTTTATCGGCTGTAATCGGAACTTCTCGGCTCTTGTCGGTTTCCTACTACATTAGTTACTGACCTTAGCTTCGGTCCCAGGATGCGGCGGCGTGCAGCATATCTTCATGTCCATATTCTGCACTATAGTCCGTCGCTCACGCCATTTATCGGCTGTTATCGGAACTTCTCGGCTCTTGTCGGTTCCCTAGTACATTAGTTACTGACCTTAGCTTCGGTCCCAGGATGCGGCGGCGTGGTGCATATCTCCATGTCCATATTGGCTGTAGCCGGGTACTCCCACTGCACGAGTCCGTCGCTCTCTCGCTCGTACCGGTATCGCCCTTCCGACCTGCGCGTAAAAGAATGCCGTACAAACAAATGTATGGGGGAGGGGAGTGTGCCCGTAGCCTTAGGGGGAGGGGGAAACTTTAAAGTGTTCTCAATTTTATGGCGTAGTGATAGCTTGGCGATTTTAATACATCTTTGCTTGAGATGTGTATTGATAAGTTTACCAATGCTTTGGTAATTTCATGACTTCTTTTTTTATGTTATTTTTATATTTTAGTGTGAAAACTTTGACTTTCTATTTTTATGTTTAAAAATATTATGCCCCATGATAGTATTTACGCCGCCAAAACTATCAGAATATCTGTAGAATCAAGACTTGCATGATTCTATGTTAAATTAGCTATAAGATTTTAACATTTTATCGTTTCAATATTCAGTACACGTTCAATAAGAGCACGAAATCAATTTAAAGTTTCCTCAGCAGCGCCTAAAGCTAAGGGCTAGCTTAACGACTAAATGAAACATTTGCATACTAAACCCGTCATTATTTCCGATTTATATCTGCTTCCCATTGAGTTTCAGGTGTTATCAACAAAACTTTGGAAAAGCAGATACAAATGTGTCCTTTGCGGAGATGACTCAGTTTCAGAATTAGTTTATGAAACTGATTCCTTTAATTCCACCTTCTGGAAAAGACCAAAGCATATTATCTTGAATTTCAAACACTAAAACAAATATAACATTTTTCTTACCAAATCCTCGGCGCGACGTCTTCGCTGCTGATGTCCAGTCGCCATGTTTCATCCTCTTCTTGCACTTATTTGATCAAATACTAAATAAATAGTATCTATTTTGTAATTAAAATAATAGCTTTACAATACTTTTAAGTTATTTTGTGTCTAGTAAAACTATAATTATTAAAAATGTATAACAATTGACATAAAAATAAGGCTGGGTTTTGAATAACAAAATAATAAGGAAACTCGATACTTTTGTATATTTTATTTAAGTTTAATCTTGCATAAACTTTATCACAGATTAAAATATCACAGTAAATTATCACATCGAACACTATTGAGAGCTTCATAAAACAAAAAAACATAATTTGGAAATAGGCAACTGTCCATAATAAGGTATTTGACGCCTCTTTTGAAAGGCAAGAAAGTACCTTTATAAAACTTCTTACAACATAAAGTATTTCGACATGAAGGAGTTTGCATTCAGTCAAATACCTTATTTGATATCTTTAACATGTTACAATATACCACACGGTAAATATAGTAAATACAATTCAAAAGAAGTCAACACAAGTAAAATTTATTTAATTTGATGAGAGTTTTCACACACCATTTTACACAGTCTTTTCGAGATCATTGAAAGAGTTCTTCACACATAAAGTCTATTTAGGAACATTTTCAGCTGGCTTCACAATTGAGAAGAATTAAATAGTAACACAAACAAAATAGCTCAAATGTGAAGCCATCTTTAGCATAAGGAAGATGTGTGAAAGAAAAAGCAACAAGATAGAAGGAGTAAGAGGATTGTTGGTCATATGGGATGATTAGGAAATGATTTGGGATAGTTTTAATGGTAGTTTGGTACCGAACTTTTTACGATCAATTTTATTGTAAGTTATTTAATTGTAAAAGACACGGGTATTGATTTGGTAATTGTTGCAATAAAATATTGACTGGAAACTAGTAAAAAAAATCTAATCGTAGCGTCGAAAACTGTTATATGGGATTTGGTAGTCTGATAAGTAGCAACCCATATTTGTGATCCAAACATACGCCCTATGTGTACAAGAAATTGATGTTTGGAAGCCCTTATTGTTTGTCAAGATCGTTTACTTTAGTCTCTTTTATTGGTTGGTTGGACTATAATTATCAAATTAGATTGAAAATAAGAGGTAACGAGAAAACGGAAAGTAGAGGTACACGGGAGAGGAGCAGAAATATATCTGCGCGTTTGTTTTAATTCAGCTGGACCGCAAGGAAGAAACATCGATTTGGAAGTGGAAGTTAGCAAGGAAATTCTTTTTCGCGCAACCTAATCCTGTTGTACGAGGATTAAACCGGAGGGGCAGTAGTGTATCGTAGTTCCACTGTGCCGCAAGTGGTAGAAGGATAAGGAACATTGAATTGGGAGTGGGAGGAAGAAGGGAATTGAACATTGAATCACAGGCCAGCGCGTCGAGTGGACAGGGAGGGAGCAGTCGATCTCTACTTTTCGGACGGCAGAACGGGGAATTCCGTTGTCCAAGTAAAAAAAAAAACATACAAACACGCCATCGCCGACGCATCGCGGGGGGAGTGGGAGGGCTACACGCGGGGGGAGTACCTCTGGAAGGCGCAGTGCCAGCCGGGCGGGTGGGGCCCTACTGTGTGACCATCGCGGGGGAGTGGGGGGAGTGGGAGGGCTACGCGCGGGGGGAGTACCTCTGGAAGGCGCAGTGCCAGCCGGGCGGGTGGGGCCCTACTGTGTGACCATCGCGGGGGAGTGGGGGGAGTGGGAGGGCTACGCGCGGGGGGAGTACCTCTGGAAGGCGCAGTGCCAGCCGGGCGGGTGGGGCCCTACTGTGTGACCATCGCGGGGGAGTGGGGGGAGTGGGAGGGCTACGCGCGGGGGGAGTACCTCTGGAAGGCGCAGTGCCAGCCGGGCGGGTGGGGCCCTACTGTGTGACCATCGCGGGGGAGTGGGGGGAGTGGGAGGGCTACGCGCGGGGGGAGTACCTCTGGAAGGCGCAGTGCCAGCCGGGCGGGTGGGGCCCTACTGTGTGACCATCGCGGGGGAGTGGGGGGAGTGGGAGGGCTACGCGCGGGGGGAGTACCTCTGGAAGGCGCAGTGCCAGCCGGGCGGGTGGGGCCCTACTGTGTGACCATCGCGGGGGAGTGGGGGGAGTGGGAGGGCTACGCGCGGGGGGAGTACCTCTGGAAGGCGCAGTGCCAGCCGGGCGGGTGGGGCCCTACTGTGTGACCATCGCGGGGGAGTGGGGGGAGTGGGAGGGCTACGCGCGGGGGGAGTACCTCTGGAAGGCGCAGTGCCAGCCGGGCGGGTGGGGCCCTACTGTGTGACCATCGCGGGGGAGTGGGGGGAGTGGGAGGGCTACGCGCGGGGGGAGTACCTCTGGAAGGCGCAGTGCCAGCCGGGCGGGTGGGGCCCTACTGTGTGACCATCGCGGGGGAGTGGGGGGAGTGGGAGGGCTACGCGCGGGGGGAGTACCTCTGGAAGGCGCAGTGCCAGCCGGGAGGGTGGGGCCCTACTGTGTGACCATCGCGGGGGAGTGGGGGGAGTGGGAGGGCTACGCGCGGGGGGAGTACCTCTGGAAGGCGCAGTGCCAGCCGGGCGGGTGGGGCCCTACTGTGTGACCATCGCGGGGGAGTGGGGGGAGTGGGAGGGCTACGCGCGGGGGGAGTACCTCTGGAAGGCGCAGTGCCAGCCGGGCGGGTGGGGCCCTACTGTGTGACCATCGCGGGGGAGTGGGGGGAGTGGGAGGGCTACGCGCGGGGGGAGTACCTCTGGAAGGCGCAGTGCCAGCCGGGCGGGTGGGGCCCTACTGTGTAACCATCGCGGGGGAGTGGGGGGAGTGGGAGGGCTACGCGCGGGGGGAGTACCTCTGGAAGGCGCAGTGCCAGCCGGGCGGGTGGGGCCCTACTGTGTGACCAGCGCGGGGGAGGGGGGGGAGTGGGAGGGCTACGCGCGGGGGGAGTACCTCTGGAAGGCGCAGTGCCAGCCGGGCGGGTGGGGCCCTACTGTGTGACCATCGCGGGGGAGTGGGGGGAGTGGGAGGGCTACGCGCGGGGGGAGTACCTCTGGAAGGCGCAGTGCCAGCCGGGCGGGTGGGGCCCTACTGTGTGACCATCGCGGGGGAGTGGGGGGAGTGGGAGGGCTACGCGCGGGGGGAGTACCTCTGGAAGGCGCAGTGCCAGCCGGGCGGGTGGGGCCCTACTGTGTGACCATCGCGGGGGAGTGGGGGGAGTGGGAGGGCTACGCGCGGGGGGAGTACCTCTGGAAGGCGCAGTGCCAGCCGGGCGGGTGGGGCCCTACTGTGTGACCATCGCGGGGGAGTGGGGGGAGTGGGAGGGCTACGCGCGGGGGGAGTACCTCTGGAAGGCGCAGTGCCAGCCGGGAGGGTGGGGCCCTACTGTGTGACCATCGCGGGGGAGTGGGGGGAGTGGGAGGGCTACGCGCGGGGGGAGTACCTCTGGAAGGCGCAGTGCCAGCCGGGCGGGTGGGGCCCTACTGTGTGACCATCGCGGGGGAGTGGGGGGAGTGGGAGGGCTACGCGCGGGGGGAGTACCTCTGGAAGGCGCAGTGCCAGCCGGGAGGGTGGGGCCCTACTGTGTGACCATCGCGGGGGAGTGGGGGGAGTGGGAGGGCTACGCGCGGGGGGAGTACCTCTGGAAGGCGCAGTGCCAGCCGGGCGGGTGGGGCCCTACTGTGTGACCATCGCGGGGGAGTGGGGGGAGTGGGAGGGCTACGCGCGGGGGGAGTACCTCTGGAAGGCGCAGTGCCAGCCGGGCGGGTGGGGCCCTACTGTGTGACCATCGCGGGGGAGTGGGGGGAGTGGGAGGGCTACGCGCGGGGGGAGTACCTCTGGAAGGCGCAGTGCCAGCCGGGCGGGTGGGGCCCTACTGTGTGACCATCGCGGGGGAGTGGGGGGAGTGGGAGGGCTACGCGCGGGGGGAGTACCTCTGGAAGGCGCAGTGCCAGCCGGGCGGGTGGGGCCCTACTGTGTGACCATCGCGGGGGAGTGGGGGGAGTGGGAGGGCTACGCGCGGGGGGAGTACCTCTGGAAGGCGCAGTGCCAGCCGGGCGGGTGGGGCCCTACTGTGTGACCATCGCGGGGGAGTGGGGGGAGTGGGAGGGCTACGCGCGGGGGGAGTACCTCTGGAAGGCGCAGTGCCAGCCGGGCGGGTGGGGCCCTACTGTGTGACCATCGCGGGGGAGTGGGGGGAGTGGGAGGGCTACGCGCGGGGGGAGTACCTCTGGAAGGCGCAGTGCCAGCCGGGCGGGTGGGGCCCTACTGTGTGACCATCGCGGGGGAGTGGGGGGAGTGGGAGGGCTACGCGCGGGGGGAGTACCTCTGGAAGGCGCAGTGCCAGCCGGGCGGGTGGGGCCCTACTGTGTGACCATCGCGGGGGAGTGGGGGGAGTGGGAGGGCTACGCGCGGGGGGAGTACCTCTGGAAGGCGCAGTGCCAGCCGGGCGGGTGGGGCCCTACTGTGTGACCATCGCGGGGGAGTGGGGGGAGTGGGAGGGCTACGCGCGGGGGGAGTACCTCTGGAAGGCGCAGTGCCAGCCGGGCGGGTGGGGCCCTACTGTGTGACCATCGCGGGGGAGTGGGGGGAGTGGGAGGGCTACGCGCGGGGGGAGTACCTCTGGAAGGCGCAGTGCCAGCCGGGCGGGTGGGGCCCTACTGTGTGACCATCGCGGGGGAGTGGGGGGAGTGGGAGGGCTACGCGCGGGGGGAGTACCTCTGGAAGGCGCAGTGCCAGCCGGGCGGGTGGGGCCCTACTGTGTGACCATCGCGGGGGAGTGGGGGGAGTGGGAGGGCTACGCGCGGGGGGAGTACCTCTGGAAGGCGCAGTGCCAGCCGGGCGGGTGGGGCCCTACTGTGTGACCATCGCGGGGGAGTGGGGGGAGTGGGAGGGCTACGCGCGGGGGGAGTACCTCTGGAAGGCGCAGTGCCAGCCGGGCGGGTGGGGCCCTACTGTGTGACCATCGCGGGGGAGTGGGGGGAGTGGGAGGGCTACGCGCGGGGGGAGTACCTCTGGAAGGCGCAGTGCCAGCCGGGCGGGTGGGGCCCTACTGTGTGACCATCGCGGGGGAGTGGGGGGAGTGGGAGGGCTACGCGCGGGGGGAGTACCTCTGGAAGGCGCAGTGCCAGCCGGGCGGGTGGGGCCCTACTGTGTGACCATCGCGGGGGAGTGGGGGGAGTGGGAGGGCTACGCGCGGGGGGAGTACCTCTGGAAGGCGCAGTGCCAGCCGGGCGGCGCGGCGGCGCGCTCGTGTGCGGCCAGCGCTCGACCGGCGCCCTCCACCCAGCGCCGCCAGTACCCAGCGGACAGGCCGCCGCCAGTCCACGCTTGAGACAACGTCTGGATAAATAGAGAAGAGTGTAATTCAGTAGTGCTTTAAAAACCTTTTGATGCGCTCATGGCCGTGCTTGGGAGACTTCTGTTTTTTTTACTATAAATTTAATTTTTTACTAGTTGTCGCTCGCGGTTTCACCCGCATGGGTCCCGTTCCCGTGGGAATATCGGGATAAAAAGTATCCCATGTTCATAACCAGGCTATCTACTACCTTCAGGAATCTGTAAAAACTGGATTCCCCTCACTAAAAAAAAAAAAAAAAAAAAAAAAAGGCTATCTACTACCTGCAAACCAAATACGTTCCATAGTTTTTGAATTTATTAGTTACAAACAAACAATCAAATATTTCCTCTTCATAAAGAGGATAGTATAGATTTTTTATGAACAACGGAGAAACTTCATCATATCTGACGTTAAGTATTGATAAGGCTGAAGATGGAAGCGAGCCTCTACAGGAATGCTCATCACTGAGGAACTGGCTATCTTATCTCTCACTGCCGGAACACAACAATGCTGAAAACATTGTTGTTATGGCGTCAGGCTTAGATAAGATGGTGGTAGCTAGCCAGGCGGACTTACAACAAGTCCTAGCACCAACCAAACTGAATACAAATTTTACCTCCGCTGGGAATCGAACCCGGGATCCCTGGGATCCACCCTGATCCACCCCGGGATCCACCCTGATACCGGTGGATGTTACCACTAGACCAGAGGCGGTTAAATGGCGGTTGAATGGGTTTGCTTTTGATCCCAATCAAGCCAAGGGGCTGAAACAGGATCCACGATGGAGCGAGCTAATCCAAAACTGACTGACTGGTCGTATTAGATCACGTTAGTTAAGCAAAGCTCGGCCGGTCAGGTGTCGGGTGGGTGACCGTAGTGGCATTACAACTGAGCGCTTCCGTGCTTCGGAGGGCACCCTAAACCCTCGGTCCTTGCTGTTGTCATCTGATAACAGTCGTTATGCCAAGTTAGAGGCATTGTAGGCAGCCTGATAAACTCTTGACACTAGAGGTGGCCACTAATCCTGATACGATAAGAATTTGAAGTGCAATGCAAAATTTAAACAAAAAGGCACCAACGATTTGAAACTAACCTGTAACTGAACCATCATCTCCTGAATCGGCGTCAGAGTATAAGGCTGCACCTGAACCAAATACTTCAACTTCGCCTCGACCAGCCTCGTCATATCTTCCAAGTCTTCCGCGATAGCCCCTTCATTTATCGTCTCACCCTTAGTAAACATCAGTCCGTTCCCATAAGATACAGCTGTATCATTCTTTGGGCTTTCCTCTTCGTCGTCTTGACTAAAACCTAACCCAGTTCTTCCTCCCGCTGAACCATCGATCGCCTGAGAATACTTAGTAGTATATGACGCAGGTTCACTCTTTTTAACTGGCAACACAGAATTCGAAATTCTAAGCTTTTTTCTGACAACATTTTCTACAACTTCACTAGAATCCGGAAGATACATATTCATACTTTTCTTTTCAGCTACAGCTACAGGAGCAATTTCTTTCTTTTCCTTTTCTATACCATTTTCAACAATATTTGCAGCACTTGGGAACAAACTGGGTACAATTGGTTCTTCAGTAATATTTTTGCTGCTAGGGAACAGGGTTTTGATTTCATCTCTTGGTGGAGTACCCTCAGATTTAGGTGAATGCTTTGGGCTATTATCACTTGATTTAGTGTCAGTGAACATGTCGACTTTAGTCTTAGTTTTAACTTTAGGAAGTTCTTTCTTCTCAATTTCTTCCAGTAAATCATCTATGTTAGTGTCTGCAATAGATTTTGTTTCCTTTTCTTTATTTTCTTCAGCTGGTTTAGGGGAAGATGGTTTAGATGAAGTTTCCTCTTGAATAATCTTTTGTAAATCAACAGGTATTTCACCGCCAAGCTTTTCTAGTAGTTTTGCTTTATCCTTTAACTTCGTTAACAAAAGCATTTCATCTTGACTGTCTTCATTTTCACTTACTTTAGGTGGCGTCTTAACCTGTAAACACTGAAATAATCTTACTACAAGTATTCTTAAACAGTTTTAATTTAAAAAAAATTGTCTTTTCAGATTGAAAACTTAACCATCACACTGCTTGATAACAGAATCAACAAAGTTGAGAATACATGCAATCTTACTACGAAATATGTCATATTTTGATGTATTCGAAATATGCCAGAAATGCTTGAGTAAGATCTAAGAAAAAAATTACTCTCAACAAGATTGATTTGTTATTCTTTAAGCATTTATTCAGATGCAGAAAATCATCATATCATTATTTTACATGCACAAGAAGAATAATAGTTATATTTACCTCTTCAATAGGGGGTGTAGATGCTTTTACTTCTGGTAACCTAGTCTCTTTTTCAACTGCCAATGTAGGAGGCAGTTCAGGTCCTATGGGCATAGAGTAATTCTGATTTGGAGGGAGCGTTGGTCCATATTCCAATGGTTTTTGAACCATTTTTTTTGGCTTTTTAGGCTGAATCCTGGGTAATTTTGGAGGTTTTACAGTTGCAGGTGGTTTCTTGGTTTCTACTTTCTTAACAGGGCTATCAGTCTCGTCATTTGAATCAGAATCAGAGTTGTGGTAGGATGTTATTAACTCAATTTTTACACTGAAAAATTAACATTATTGATTACATTAGTTAAAGTCACTATTCTAAAAGGCAAAATCAAGTAAAAATAGTGTTATATCCATTTAAGAAACTGATATAATGACTAATCCTAATCCTTGTGATATATATTGCCAGTTGAATCTTAAAAAATAGTCAGTACCAAAATCATAAATTACTATTTTATTGAATCAAAAACACAATATATAAAATTGGTGCCACTCAATGACTGTCTGTCAAAACTCAATGATATCCTATGCTTTGTCTGCAATAGATAGCTTTTTTTAAACTTTATAAAAAAACCGAAATATAATTTTAAACCAATTGTTTACTAATAACTCACTCTTCATCATCACTTTTCCGCCTTTTCGTAGCTTTGGATGTGGGTGCAGTGGGCGGAGCTTTTGCCGCTGGCCTTGAAAGAGCAGATTTTTGTTTTTCAGCTAACGCTTGTTGATAAAGCTGCCACTCTTCTGCTGACACTTCTGTTGATCCTGCACATTATACAATACGTTATTACCCACATATAATAATCCCTTGTAGGGATATAATACCAATAATGGTGCAACTTGAGTAAAAAATCTACAAAAGCCTCAAAAGTTTGGCGCAGGGGTACTAACCCCACCTTCTGCGCCAGAGGTCCCCGGGTTCGATCCCCGGACAAGACAAATATTTGTGTGCATGAACATGTCTATTTGTCTTGGTCTGGATGTTTAATATGTATATTATGTATGTATTTACAATTAAAAAAAAGTATATAAGTATGTTTATCCGTTATCTAGTATCCATAACACAAGTTCTTCATGATACTTAACGTGGGCTAGATAATTGGTGTGATTGTATGGAAATATTTATTATTTATTATAATATTTATTTATTTATTATTTATTAAGCCTGCTTTATTGTTAAACGTTTAAAAGAGTTCCTTATTGCCAAATGCTACTATGACTTGAATGTTTTTTTTAAGATAAAACTACAACGCATGAATCGAATACTTCTGAAACCCTTATATTTAAAAAATTATGTATTATTTGACATATTATTATTATTATTATACCGTGAGTTCAAATGTCTCACCCGTCACCGCGTACTGGCCCTTACACAGACCTATATTGAGACGTAAAGAGCGCATCAAACTATATGAGATCCGAGCGTGTCGTATTTTACATGCCTACGATGAAGCCACGAGCGAGATTTAGTGATATGTAAATTTATTTATTTATTTATTTAATGTACAAAACAGGTTACAGCCAAAAGGTAAATAAACATTAAATAGTTAAAACATTTACAAGGACTAGGTTGAAACCCTTAACTATGTACATACTATTAGGTTATATTATGCAGCGTGTAGATTAAAATTAGAAATAAAATTAAACAATAAAACTTAATTTGATAACAAAAATAAATAACACCATTAAAAAAACAAACACATAAAACATTCCTACTTTAATGATGGCAAAAGCGAAATTAATTAACTAATGCAATACCTAATTAAAAAAAAACTATTTGTATAAAACTACCCAGATTTTACATAAAAAAGGAAATAATTATTTGATAAAATTTCTTATACCTCTTTTAAATCTATTTAAACTAGAGTCAAAGATATCAATATCATCTGCGCAGCCACTGACGAGTTCATTATACAGACGGCACATCCGCGTTATGGGATTAAAATAAGATGTGTTATTTATATAGATATTAAGGGCAAACAATTTCGACTTACGGGCGCGGTGATAGATGTTAAAATTTAATTGCGAAAGCGAGTACGGTGAATCTATATTGTGATTGACGATTTTATTAACCGACTTCAAAAAAGGAGGAGGTTCTCAATTCGGTTGGTATATTTTTTTTTTATTTTTTTTTTATGTATGTACACCGGATTACGCCGAGATTTCTGAACCGATTTCCATGATTCTTTTTTTGTTCGATGCAGAATAGTTGCCAATTGGTCCCATAAAAATTTGGTTTCGTTTGACCCAGTACTTTTTATGTTATGAGCATTTTTATATATTTCATTTCATTGTTGACTTGGATGATGTAGTATTTACGATAATTTTGTTTATAATGTACATAAAACCTTATCTAATCTAGAAAAACCCTGCTGTAGTTTACAAAACAGCCTATTACAGACACTAAAAAGTAAAAAAAAAACTGCGTTAAAAAAACCGACTTCAAAACTAAAAAGCAAAAAATAAGCCTTTTGGAGTCGGTGCCAGCCAAGGCAAGAAAAATAAAAGAATAGGAGCTCAAAGTAGAATGTCTTGGCTGCCACCGACTCCAAAAGGCTTATTTTTTGCTTTTTAGTTTTGAAGTCGGTTTTTTTTAACGCAGTTTTTTACAGAAGCATTAGTTCTAAATGTTTTCTTCGAGCAGTCAATGACACAATTTTAAATTTTTCAAGTTTTTCCTCATAAGAGTGAAGAGTGCGATGAAGTTGGAATCTATAACAAAGCAATCGCAGGAACCGTTTCTGTATTTGCTCTATCCTATCTATATGAATTTTATAGAATGGTGACCAAATTGGTGTGTTGTATTCTAACAGACTGCGAACCAGAGCAAAGTAAAGAGTTAAATATGTTGTAGCTTTTTTGAAACCTTTCGTTACTCTATAAATGAAACCTAACATGCGCGATGATCTTTTTACAATATAATCATAATGTTGGCGAAATGATAATTCGGTATCGAAAATTACACCAAATCCTTAACTTCCGTCATGCGACTCAAGCTGTGATCAACTAAGGTATAAGTAAAATGAAGAGCGTTGATTTTCTTCGTAAAAGTCACAGCATAACACTTGCTAGTATTAAGAGTCATCTTATTTGCTCTACACCACTCCACCAACGCGTCCAAGTCCTTTTGGAGTTTAATTGCGTCATTAATACAGGATATACTATTGTAAATCTTCAGGTCATCCGCAGTAAACAAGGACAGGACAAATGCTCCACAAGATCGTTTATAAATAAAATGAAGAATAACGGCCCCAGATGGGAACCTTGGGAAACTCCCGACGGAACCATAAATGGCGTGGAAAGATCGCCTTTTAAAGCTACAAGTTGACTCCTTCTATTCAAATAAGATTTTACCCATCGCAGCAAGTCTCCACACACACCAAACGTTTCCAACCTCCGACAAAGTAATGCATGATTAACTCTATCGAATGCCTTGGAAAAGTCGGTGTAAATAGAGTCCACTTGACCCCTCTTAGCAAATGTACTACAAAGGTAACTTTTATATTCCAATAGGTTAGTTGTAGTGGATTTGTTTTTGACAAAGCCGTGCTGGTTAATAGATACGTAAGGTTCAACGTGGTGATATAGAACATCATACACCAATGACTCGAACAACTTGGGGCAACAAGACAAAATACTAATCGGTCGATAGTTTTCACAAAGTGCTCGATCACCAGACTTAAACACAGGAATAATATGAGCAGTTTTCCACTGCGTTGGAAATACTCCTAATGCTAAGGATTTGTTGAACAAAATGCACAGTGGAATGTGAATACTTTCAGCGCATCTCTTTATTATTAAGGGGGGTATAGAATCAGGACCTGCTCCCTTAAGTTCATCCAGACGTTTTATTTTATCCATCACTTCTTCTTCGGTAACGCTAATTGAATGAATTGCCCTATTATGTTGCGTAAGTGTATCATTCTTACAATAATTCCCGGATTCACATGAAGCGTCATCATAAACAGAATTAAAGTATTGAGCAAAGAGTTCGCTTATTTCTTTACGACCTGACTTTACCTGATCCCCAAACTGCATAGTATTTGGTATGTTATTAGATGAAGATTTTTTGCCCTCTACGAAATTCTAAAATGGTTTTATATTATTATCAGTTATGTTACTCTCCACTGATTCTTTGTACTTACTATAGCATGCATCCATAAGTGCCTTACTGCGTGAGCGCAACATAGAAAATGTGTCATAGTCCCGTGGGTTCTTGTATTTTTTATATAGCTTATGGTATTTTCGTTTTTGATTTAAACAATTTTTAAGGCCGTTGCTAAACCAAGGTGGAAAAGAGCAAGAGTCGTCCTTGGTTAACTGTGTATGTTTACTAATAAGCTCGTTAAACTTTTTATAAAAGAGTTCTACATCGAGATTGATATCATCAGAAGATAACATTTGATGCCAGTTGATCGTTTTACTATCTTTGTTTAGTTCAGTAAAATTACATTTTTTATAGTTAAAGCGCATACATTTCTTACGCCCGAGAGTTTTTTTTGTTGAAGGGCGGATAAATGTTTATAGCTAACGGAGGGTGATGAATGTCTTCTTTAGCAACAGGATCGGTAACACGAACAGTACAGGCAAATGTGGAAAAAATTAGGTCCAAAATATGATTGTTTTTGTTAGGATTACCATTGTATTACTTTAAATTACACAAAATCATAAATTCTAGTAAATTATTAGATTTAATATCGGCTGCTCCGCTTAAGACCGGAATAAAATGTTCGCCATTTAATTCCCAAGTAACATTTGGTGTGTTAAAATCACCTATTATAATAAACTCGTCAGTAGGCTGATGATAAACGATATTGACGAGCTCTTGCAAGAAAGCACTGCACAATTTAACCATTTTCGTTTCTGAGTGACGCGTGTTTTCATGGCATGGCAATGGCAAGCAGACTGAATTGAGTCGTAAACTTTGACCGTGGATCAAACTTTTGGCACGCAAGGTACATTTTTACCGTCTATGTCGATATAGGTCTGTGGGCCCTTAGTATCGTTTTAACTATTAATATACAAGTAAGATATTCGACATCAAAATATTGTGAGGAATGTCGTCATCAGTTCAGTTTTATATGTATTTGTTAATTGATTGCCTTGATAATTGATAACTACTTTCCATCAGAGATTGCACAATAAATTGCAACTTTCGTGACAATTAGTCATGATGGGTGACCAAAATTTGCATTATTGAAGATTGTCCAATCCACATCAGGCTCACTCAATATGAATAAGATAGCTTGGTTAATTGAGGCGGAGCGTAGCGGAGCCTCTCTTATGTTGACTCTTTTGAAAATCTGTCCGCCCGGTCATAGCGCCCAGACCGTTTAACCGATTCTAATGATCAACCATACCTAGGAGGTGACAAAAATTCGATGTCCTACCATCACCATAACCTTAGCTTTTGGCGCCAAAGAAGAGCCAAATTCGGGTTTTTAGGGTTTTGCTCGAAAAGTATAGACTTTTGTGCATCGCGATACATTACAAATTTGACCAGAATGTAATTCTGCGTTTAATGCAACAAACCGCGTCTAAATCCGTCATGTCCTCACAGAGTTATGCCGACATAAAGTTGTAAAAGCTCGCGGCGCTCCGCCTCTCTTGGGCTACGAAGCGCCACCGAAGGTGGTGCAGTTTGGAGCCGTTCCTAATTTATTATTTGCCTCTAATACCATTTTCAATGGACAGGGTATATAAGATTAGAATACTAACATACATGATAAATAAATAAAATGATGGGTTGGCAATTTGTCACAAATAGTTTCTGGACTACTTATATAGACCAATGCCAAAGTAGCATTGTTGAGATGTGGTGATGAAAATGATGTTCACATATTTTATTTATTTATTTATCCATACCTTGTATGTTACATCAATTAGGGTGTTACATTAAAATTAGTATACAGAACTATGTGACGCCCTGTGGAGGCTTATTTACGAGAACAAAAAATAAATATTTTTGAAGTGAAAACTTCTTTAGCGGCGTTGAGCACTTTTTCTGTAATGGGTATAAAATCTTAAACTCGCGTCAGGACACGTGACCTGATCGAAAAAGCGTAGGACGGATGGAGAGTAGACAGGGTACATGTACACGTTAATAATCAAGTTTTCACTTCTGCCGGCACTCCCGGAGTGCAACCCGTCTTTTTTTTTTTACTAGCGGCCGCTTGCGATTTCACCCACGTGGTTCCCATTCCCGTGGGAATATCAGGATAAAAAGTATCCTATGTTCATAACCAGGCTATCTACTACCTGTGTACCAAATTTCATCCAAATCCGTTCAGTAGTTTCGGAGCTTATTCAATGCAAACAAACAATCAAATCTTTCCTCTTTATAATATTAGTAGACCTGTGAATATTTGACAGAAATTATTTCGAAAATTGCCTTAAAATATCCAGATTTTCTTTGTTATTTAGATATGTACTTCATTTCATTAACTGTATTTATAACTTCTTAATTTAGCATTTTACAATGCTATTTTTATGTGATAAATATTAAACAAGAAAATATAACAATAATATAATGAGACAAGTTGCTTTTTTCTAGTATATTTTCTTTTTTAATATTTATAACTGTATTTATTTTATAAAGTGGCGTACCATTTCAGAAAATAAATTTAGAAACCTTTTGGTATCAATTACCGCGGACTGGCCCCTAAGCTGACTCAGGAATTTATAGGAAAAGTAATATTTATTTTCTCAAACGCTTGGAAATGTGAGCATTATTTTGACAACCTTCTTTGAGATAAATCAATATTGCTGTACTGGCCACATACATGCGAGCAGCGGCCAGCAAAATTTGTATGAAAATCTATATCTGGTGTGTTTAGCGGCCAAATAAATTATATAGTAAACTCATATCTGTTGTGTAATTTAAAAATGGAATAACTTATAAATGTGTTAAAACAAAAGCTATGGTTTTTATTGTGTCATATAATTTCTTAGCTGTTTCAAAAAACTTAACTTACCTGAAGCATTCAAATGCTGTTGAGCTAATTTGAGGGCAAGTAGATATTCGGGTGGCGCCTCCCATGTGACAGCATTTGTGTTTTGGTTCCAGTAATATGTGAAACCACTGTTCTCATCATAGCATGCCGACCAAGCTGAGAAATGAAAAATAAATTAAGAGACAAGTTGCTTTTGTAAAAATAATGCTTGGTAAATGCACAAAATTTTACATATTTTAAGAGTATTGAATAGGAAGTTCATTAAGATAAAACTAAGCATTAATAATACAAATTATGTTAATTTTCTAGAAGACCAGCCTGTCACCAGATAATTAATAATACAGACATGATGCGGTCAGTGTCTACTGATTCTAATGCCCTATTCGGTGAACTAATTTGGATATATCTAAATTATTAGTTCTCCAAGAAATATGATAATATATCAACAAATAAAGACTTTACTCACGACAGTGTGCAATAGGAGCAGGGTGAATTGCAGCTGTAGATTCTGGAGCCGCATACGAACCCGTAACGACTTCTGGGGAATATTTTTTTCCTGATGCTTTCCCAGAAGTTGCAGACGCTCTTCCAACACTTGAGCTAGCTCTCACAGAATGCCCACCATCATCAGACTCGTCGTCTGAATCACCGTAATTTCCAATCAAACCAGCTAAAGCGTTGCCTTTACTCATTTTGTTGATAATATTTTTAGAGGTTATTGTTTGTTTACCACACGGCTATTTCACAAAGGCCCACCGAAAACAACATGAATAATAATATAAATTGTCTTCGATTTCACTATAAATATATAAAAGGCACTTAATGTAAAATACATACATCCACTTAAAAACTTCGAAATAAATTAAAGCGAAAATTCGCGTCACCGAGCAAGAAGTGTCTGTCTGTCAAAATTTGCAAGCCAGTGTTGCCAGATGGCGGCCCCGATTTTCCTCCTAATGTCGCTCAAAATCCCTCCGAAAAATGCCATTTTGAAAAAAATCCCCCCAAAGCATATTTTATTAATCTACTAAGAAAAAAAATACAAAAACATGATTTTTTTATTTTTTATTTACTTAGGAGTGAATTCTATTACATTAACTCTGAAAGGGCCTCCAACACTGGGTTAATTTCAGTCTCATTTGTTTCCGCGGGTGTTTCATACATTTTTTCAGAGTTGAACCTTGTTATCATTCGCGATGATGGAATGAATTCAATACATCCTTTAGGCAATGAATATCGAATTCTCAAAATTGCCTCTGTTGTTTCAATTGCCAATTTATTACGCAACTTATCTTTAATAATATTTACTTGAGAAAATGCTCTTTCAACAACGGCATTAGAAAATGCCATAGATAACATACCTATAGCCAATTTACCAATATGTTCGTAAGTCCTTTCACCAACTGCATTTTTCATATTATACACCTGAACCCAGAATTTCTCCGTATCATCTGTAGATTTCCAAATGGTTCGATGCAGTGCATTCCATTCCAAAACAGCAGAGTCAACGTAACCACAGATGGATTTAAAAGATTTTGCCAAATTAGTGATATCTGTGGTAAATTTTAAATAGAAAAATATTGGAAAAAATTAACTCGGCCACAAGTGAATTCTCAGACTGGAATTCACTTGTGGCCGAGTTAATTTTTTCCAATATTTTTCTATTTAAAATTTACCATAAGTATAAAAATAGCATTGAAAAATGCAAAAATTACAAAATAAAATAGTGATATTTGGCTTGTCGCGTTCTTTGGGCTCAATAGTTTGCAATTTTCCAAGGTTTTCATATTATTTGGCAATCTTTTCTGGATGTAATGAATAGTAATGAATTATATACTGTATGTGCCACTTGATAAATTATTGTAGGCATCAATGAATCAACCTCCAATTTCCCCCATTACAAAAAAAAACACTCCGAAAATCCCCCCAAAGAACATATCCCTCCAAATTTCCCTCCAGCGATACTAAAATCCCCCAAGATTGGAGGGAATCCCCCCCATCTGGTATCACTGTTGCAAGCCGGCCATATTGCATTAGTGTTGGCGGTCGGTCGATTCGATAGTTAACCGATATGGTATATGGTACGACAATCGATAGTACTAAGATTGTTTTGGAAATGGATAGTTTTGAATTTGTAGGTACATACTGGCTGACCTCTGGAGCCCTTTAAGCGGATTTTATCGACACGATAACGTGTTACTGTTCCGCTTACATCGAGGTGTAAACTAGGCAGCATAATTTGCGCCACATTATTATGCACACTTAGCACTTACGGACAATTTGAATAAATGCCCAATTCCCCATTATGATAAATGTCCAACAGGACGTAAAAGCACGTAAACTGTGTATTTATTAATAAATCCTAGGCAAAAACCCATCAATAATCGCGTGATTTAATAGTACTCATGCTTTAATACATTACGTTAGACTAAATATATTCTAAATGACAGTTATTTGTGCCTATTCAAAGCGAATGCTCCAAATACTATTTACAGTATTGCAATGGCGCCGTTATGACTATGTTGAAGTTTAACTTTTTAATTGTGCATTTTACAATGCTATTTTTATGTGATAAATTATAAACAAGTAAATAGTTGGGAAAAACGTCTTTTCGCATATAGTATGTATGAACGTAATAAAATCTCTTTGTATCTGGATGGTTTTGAAATCATTAAAAAATTACATTTTAAAGAAAATAATTCCAAATTCAAATTACGAAAATGTGTGATTTTTCTTTTTTACTATCAAGATGTGTGAATCTATTGAAGATATTCGATACATTTTAAAAATTTACTACAAAAAAAGGTAAAAATGCAACGGAAGCCGCGAAAAAAATTTGCGATGTTTATGGACCTAGTACAATGTCTGTGAGAGTAGCACAAATTTGGTTTAATCGGTTTCAATCCGGAAATTTTGATGTTAAAGATGCACGTCACTCTGGTCTCCATATTATGGATAAAATGGATGCCAATTTTGAAAAAGTGAAGCAAGATCGGCATATCAGTAGTTAAGACATAGCTAAAGAACTTGGAATTGATCACAAAACAGTTTTGGCGCATTTGAAAAAAAACAGAGTACTTACGCGGTATTTTGATCAGAAACCCCAAATTTCTATAGCAATGGGATCGTGTCCCTAAAAAGTTATCGAACAAAATGGCTCCTACATACTTTAGTTAAATGTAAATAAACTATATTAAAAATGTTTTGAATTTTCTTAAAAAATGCGAAGAATATTTTTCCCCAGCCTAATATACTAGAAAAAAGCAACTTATATCATGTCGCCCTGACGGGACTCGAACCCGCATCCTTGGGAATCCGGCCCAATGCACTGGCCAATTATCCTACAGAGACCTACGAGAATACGTTGAAACTATCGTACCGTAGAAAGAGAGAATTTCAAACGTGTTCTCGTAGGTCTCTATAGCATATTTGACGCTATCTGTAGCATATCTGTAGTTTAGCATATTTGACGTGAAAAATAGGCGCGATAACAAGTCTCCAGTGTGTGAACATGCTTTTGAGGGACCCACCCACTACATCAGGTTTGATAAGCCACAGATCCTCGCCAGGGAACAAAAATTTGTCCCCAGAATGCTACGTGTGGCTATTGAATTGAAATTACCAAATATCCAAATTTTAATAGAGATGATGGGTGGAAGATTCCGCCAGCTTGGGACCCTATTATCCATAAATTAAAGTCTCAACCCTTAATCACGCACTGCAGGACCCAAAGATTATCTATCCACAAAAAGACGGTTAGCTGTTTTTGTGGATAAATATAAAAAAGTATAGGTAGATGGAGATAACATAATATCTTAATTTCTTTATAAAGGTGGAGGTGGGCCCGCTTTCGAAGTTTTCTTGGCAGATTCTTTCTTCGAAGGTCCTCCCAATTTGTGAACTGCCACTAGAGTCTTCAGTTTTCTCTTTTCTTAATAATAAAGATTTAAAATAATAATTAAATCAAACTATCAAATCGATAATAATTTTTGCCTTAATAAATGTCTAACCATATCCGAACGAAAATAAATTAACTTTTCGAGGGTAGACTTATAAGTAGCCAGTCATCCCGTGACCACGGCAGCTGTAAAGGTGCCGAAACGTCAGGAAAATCAAAAAACCCTAAAAACCTAAAAATACGGAAAATTACAACTTAGTTCGTGAAAATATAGCGCCTTTGATATCCGTAAAAGTTGTTTTATTTCAATGAACAGTGCGCGCCAAAACATAACATGTACGTATATGAGACAAGTTGCTTTTTTCTAGTATACTTACTTGTTTAGGCTTATATGTTTACGTATTCGATAGAAAATTACTGATAGTCTTTCCCAACACTATTTCTTTTTTTTGTTCATTTAAGAAACACGATAAGGTCAGTGACCATACTGCCTAATAATAATTAGTTATTAAAAAACTTATTATACTTATTTTAATCATAGAATGGGTATAATACCACAGATTAATAAATAGTTACTTCGTATAATACTCCGTTTGTAATACCTAAACTAAAGTGACTGACAAGGCTCGAAGGATTGCTCAGTTGAAGTGGCAGTGGGCAGACAAATAGCGACAATTAGAACCGATGGCCGTTGGGTGGGATGGAAAGGTTCTAGAATGACTGCCGTTGGGTAGTGGGTAGGCCCCCCACAAGGTGGATCGTGATCTGTGGAGGTCGCGGATAGCCGCTGGATGCGGGCAGCGCAGGACCGATCGTCGTGTGGAGATCCTTGGGGAAGGAAGCTCGTACCCAGCAGTAGGTGTCATGTGGCTGAGACGACGACGACGACGTAGTACCTACCTATTAGTGATGGGCCGAACATAGATTTCACCGAATACGAACATTCGGCCGAATATTCGGTTAAATTTTCACCGAACCGAATATTCGGCCGAATATTCGGCATACCGGAGCAGGTCTATAAGTGTTTACGCTATCCGCGCGAAATGGCGCGAATTGACGCCGGGCGCACCCGCCCGCTCCCCTCGCTACCCCTGCTACACTTATCAATACGTGTCATTATTATTGCATCATCCAGTGCGAAACGAAACGGCACCACGTGCATTTGTTTTGTTTATGTGTTAATAGTTTTTTTTTAACATTTATGAGCAAAAACGAACAAACTTTTGCCCTTCAAAGCAGAGCAATTAGTGCTTTTGCACCATAATTTACCTCTCTTAAATTTTAAATACTAATTGAGAATTACATGCTACTTAAAAGTATTTTAGTTTTTTGATTGCAAGGTCAATTGTTTTGTTATGATAATATTACAGTTTTCAATAGGAACTTTTAATAAATGAAATCTTTCAACATTAACTTACGTTGAAAGATATTGAAAAGTATTCAAAACGTTCCTATTGAATTTGATCACACAGGATTATATGAAAAATCAAAACTTTTGAGTTCTGGATAGTTTAATTTTAAGTTAATATCATTATTTTTGGTTTGTTTCATCTCTCTTTTTCAGACATGCTATTCTTTGGTTTAATAAATGTTTGAAACAAAATTTAAGAAATCGGAGTCGGTGCTAGCTAGCTAAGGCCAAAAAATATATAGTTAATAGAAGTGCAATGTAGAATGCCTTGGCTGGCACCGTCTCCAAAAGTTTTATTTTTTACTTTTTGAAATCGGTTTGAATTTTCTTTATAAAATGTTTTTTTAAGCCCTTCTTCAAAAGACTTCTAAAATTGTTCATTCAACAGAATTTCAGAGGCTATACAATTTGAGTTTGCCTTTATGTAACTAGTAATAGTGGTAATTTTCGTAGACTGCCCGCAACTTCATCCATGTCGAATTTATAATATTTTCCCATACAATTTTTTTTTTTACACAAACCCTGGATTTGATCCTGGATATAATTAACACTTTGCAATTCGCACATTATCCAATTTGGTGCAGTTAAGTTAATTAAGAAATCGTTGTAATAATGCAACTAATTCTTACCAATAACAATAAACAGTTATTATAATTTCGAATATATATTTCATTTCTTACACTAAATAAACCCTCTGATTAAATTTTAAAAATAAATAGGGTCTCAAATTACTGTATCTTGATATTCTTGTTCAATTATCATATTTTCATCTACGATTATAAAGAAATATAGCTACACTATCTCAAAAGTATAAAGCTACACAGTGATTTTACTTAGGTTAGGTCTACCTATAATATGCACCTGCATCGTTCAATCAATCAATCTCAGTTTAATATAGTTCACAATAGAGAACCTGTTATTAAAATCTTTAAGTACCACTGTCCCGAATATTCGGCAGGTTTACCGAACATTCGGCCGAATACGAATGTTCGGTAAACCTGCCGAATATGCCGAATACCGAACATAAAACGAATATTCGGCCCATCCCTACTACCTATCAATTCCATGGATCTTTTTATTATTGGGAACATTTATCTTAAGTAAGTAACAAAAAAATAGAATAAAATAGATGGTAACCATTAAGAATAAAGGCTTTTAGAATTCTTCTCTTTAATTATCCTTATCCACCCAACAAAGGAGTTGTAGAGTCCTGGCGTCTTCACCTAAATGTACCTTGTGTAGGCGACTAAGGGATTCGGCCTTCAGGAGATGGGCAGCAGCGTCTCCTACAAACTTGGCCATACTGCGATCGCCAACCCGCCTGCCAAGCGTGGCGATTATGGCAAAACCCCCCTTTTGGCGGAGGCCTATACCCAGCAGTGGGTGTTATGTGGCTGAGACGACGATGACGACCTTGTGTAGACTTTCCATGGTTTTGATCAGGTAATGTTAATTGATATTACGAGTAAGTTTACTTTATAACTGACTACTAAACTTATCCGATTTGGGGTGTCGTAATATATCTTTATTTATGAGCTAACGTTTTGTTAGGTACATTTATCTAGTACCTAAAGACGCAGAGTGGTGCGTGAGCCGAATAAGTAATTCGTCTATGGCAGCCAAAGCGTTATTTTCAGAATGTTGTTCTGGGTCCTTAGGGAATAAACATATAAAAAATCCCCGCGTCTAGGAGGTGCGCCGGAGTGGGGACTCCTAGAAAAGGTCCCACGTTTGAGGTTTTCACAAATACACTCACCAGCACATTTGATGTCCCACCTCGTTATTTTCATACAAACTTGCTCACTTTGCGACTCTCTACATTAAAATGTCAACATATTTCTGCAAAGATCTGTATTCTAATGTTTAATTGTATAAATTTTAAAATTCTAATGTAATGCTTTGCTAAAACGAAGCCACGAACTCTTTAAAGTGGTCAAATGGACAGTCGAACGCTTA
This sequence comes from Chrysoteuchia culmella, assembly GCA_910589605.1. Lineage (NCBI taxonomy): Eukaryota > Metazoa > Arthropoda > Insecta > Lepidoptera > Crambidae > Chrysoteuchia > Chrysoteuchia culmella. Next base: position 21,339,217 of record OU342653.1, read on the forward strand.
ACCTAACATAAGCATACAGATTTTTGCAGAAATGTGTTGATATTTATACCTATAGAGTTGCAAAGTGAGCATGTTTGTATGAAAATAACGGTGTGGGCCATTAAATATGCCGGTTATTTAAAACGTAGAGTATATTGTTCTGTGTTTAAAACGGTGCGTGTGCGTCTGTCGTAAAGAGAGAAAAAATATCTTGTATTACTTGTACTATTAAGTATTCTGTGCTTGTATGTACAATCGGGTAACTTCCCGGTTAATCAGTAGATTTATTTTGGGACACGTTTTCTCGGAAAGTACTTACTAAGGCAGGGATGGGGAAATGGCGATGGCGGCCCGCGGGCCACATCCGGCCCGCGACTAGATTCGAACCGGCCCGCGACTATAAGCCTGCTATCTTGATTAAATCGGACGGCAAAAAACAATAATTAAATATTTGCGCTGAAAATAAGCGCGGAGCACAACCAAAGGCATGCATCATTCACCAGTGCATTTTACATCCTTTAATAAATAATTTCATCAATCACACGGAAGCGTAGGTACATTAAAACTTCATTAAATAAACTTTAAAAAGGACCTACTTGATATTTTGATACTATACTAGTACTACTTGATATAATAAAACATTTTTGTTTATTATCTACTTATAATAAAATATGTATGTTCTTTGGCCCACGTAAATGTAGTGAGTACCTAGTTGAATTGGCCCATCTCATATGGCCGACGACGGACATTGAAGGACTTTTTGTCCGCGACACGACCTTATAACTAAGAACATAAAGTTGAATAAATAACGAGGACTATCGCTTACTTTTCGCGGATATACGCGGTCTAAGTTGAATCTTATTTGGTTAACAATACGTGTCGCGGACAAAAAGTCCTCCGTTATCCGTCGTCTGCGCTAGCTCTTAACTTGTTTCCCCACCCCTGTACTAAGGTTAGAGAAATAATTAACTTATTATTCAAATGAAATACTTCATAATGGTCTTTTATTTGGGATATAAACGTTTTATATATACCTTTTTACTTTTTTTATACAGCTCCCTGAAAAACTCTACTGGTCAACCGGGAAGTTCCCCAGTATAATATAATTATTATGTATTTATATCAGTTACCCTAGTATTCCATAACACAAGCCTTACAGTGCTTACTTTGGGGCTAGGTTAATTATTTTTTTACACACGTGTAAAAAAACATATTCAAATCCTTTGTTATCGGAACTTTTATCTACCTAAGTATGTATTATTATACAGTGTGTCCGGGATAGGGTTAGCTAGGGTTAGTTAGTTATCGATATTAACACCCTTATATAGAGTCCTACTAGCACCCTGTTGAAATGGCCGCCATTTTTAAATTTGACGTATTTATTTTAGGGCGTAGCCGAAAAAACATTATTTCTCTAAACCTAGAAAGCCCAGAGGGTAAAATATCATAAAAAAATATAAAAAATAGGGAAATATTTTCGTCAAAAACCCATATTATCATTTTTTTTAAGCAATAATAAGTTATGATTCCAGTTTTTTAAATTACTTAACTGATTGGCACTACTTTTATCTTTCAAATATATTTTTTTTTATCCCTCTGGGCCTTTTAGGTTTAGAGAAATATTTTTTTTCCTTAGCGCCCTAAAAAATATCAACGTCAAATTTAAAAATGGCGGCCATTCCAACGGGGTGCTAGTAGGACCCTATATTAGGGAGTTAATATCGATAAATTTGAATGTATAATTTTAAATTCTTAAATTATCGCTAACCCTATCCCGGACACACTGTATAAATCATTCACCCGCGTGCTTCCCGTTCCTGTGGGTACATCGGAATAAAGTATTCTATGTGCTAATCCAGGGTATCTTATCTACTATCTGAGAGCCAAATTTCATCCAAATCCGTTCAGTAGTTTCGGAGTCTATTTAATGCAAACAAACAAACAAACAATCAAATCTTTCCTCTCTAAAATATTAGTATAAATTTAGGTAAGTCTTAATTCGTTTAGACGCACTTTTTTAAAGATAGTAGCGAAAAACTCAAAAGTGCATCCTTTTACCCCCTCCCATATGGGGGAAAAGACTACCTACCTACTTACTTTAAAGTACCATGTTTTATTACATAAACATTTTTAAACGAATTCGTTAGAGAAAATTCTCAAGTAAAACGTGTTTATATAAACAATATTTATTTATTTTATACTTAGTCATTTATATTTACGTAATAAAAATTATATAAATGTACAAGTTTGACTAAATGTTAAGATAATATAAATAGGCACGTACAAACTTATGATAAGGAAAATATCTTATAATGTACTATATACTTATGACAAACAAACATTACCTTTGATTTATTTTATAAACATCGTGTACCTACTTACTTACAGCACTTTGAAGCATTTATTCTCTATGTGCTCTGGTAAGTAGTAGAATACCTATATAATTATCCTCTATATTAAGGCAAAATGTAGATAGATTTAAGTCTGCGACTGGGATTCTGAAAAATATCTATCGGCACAGTGACCATAATATTTAGCCGACAGATTTCTTTTCGGAATAAAAAACCTTGGTAAGATAATTACCCTACCCATAGAAATACATAATCTGGGACTATTTAGCTTAGTTAAAAAGAATATTTTTCAAATGTACTATTATTTAATATCAGTCAGTTCTGTATTTGGATATGCAACACCTTCTCTTACATAAGCCCACTTGCGCCAAGCCGGGTAATTAAATTTAATCCAGATTTAACGCTACTGCACTAACTCTGGGTTAAATGTTAAATAAATTATTGAAAACTAGCGACCCGCCCTCGCTTCGCTTCGGTGTAATGTGGTATTCGACACCATGTATTACAACATTATAAACCTCCCTCTTGAATCACTCTATGTATTAAAAAAAACCGCATCAAAATCCATTGCGTAGTTTTAAAGATATAAGCATACATAGGGACAGACAGCGGGAAGCGATTTTGTTTTATACTATGTAGTGATATCGCTTGCATAATATTATGGTTTGTTACTTACTTCTGTAATTATGGGTAGGTATTATATTATGAGCATTTCAATCTTTCTTTGTAAGTATAAATTATTAATATTTTCTATAGCTTAGAATACTTACAACTCGCCCTAACAATTATTTACCCTTTATTTTTAATGCGACTTATCTTTAATTTATTTTAAAATAATATCAGCGTCTTGAATGACTATAATTAGGTGTGTAGCTTTAATCATCGTACTGGGATGGAAAGTTACTTAACTTAGTCGTAATTTTTATTTAATTTTATAATACACTAAGGCCAACTTGCGCCAAGCTTGGTTAACATTTATGTACCTACTTAACTCACTGTTAGATGTATGCAAAAGTAGCATTAACCCTGAATGAAAAGAGTTAAAACTAGCTTGTCGCAAGTGGGCCTAAGGGCCTATGTTCGAGTATCTAGCGTTTAACTTAAAAACGTATGAAAGTACGAATACATACATCAAAGTTTGGTTGGCAATAATAATCACGTTATGATACTATAAAATATGTTATCAAACAACTGGTAACTTCTTCAGAGCACTACTACGAATTCATTAGTTGTATAACTTATGGCTTTTATAAACTTAATATCGACTTTAATACAATGAACTTTGTTACCGATTGATAATGCAAGGTTCACAGGTTCCCGGTTTCAAGTAAGCAGGATGGCACTGAGGGCACGCGGGGTTTTCCCCAAAACTGGCCCTTCCTTTCCTCCCAACTTTTACTTGAAAAGAGGTTTGTGCATTTTCATCCTCATACCCTGGATGAGGTTTGTCAAGGGGAAAAACGTAATCAGGGACAAAATAGGAACTAATGTTGTACTCAGTATTGCTTGGTGTAGGATCTACTGTGACTGGAGTCGGTCGAGTCACACTACTAAAAGGACTTCTTCCTTTTATAGATTTGCCTTGAGGTTCAGTTTCGTTGCTGGTCGTGTTGCTGAGCTTCGGTGGTTCCAAGTCGAATGCAGGCACAGCCCATTTCCACTCGTAGTAAACGGGAGGACCCATAGTGGTTGATGGTAGATCTGAAAAATCTCTTTTGGGAGGCAATAGATTCCTATCTGGCGTGGGAATAAGATTTGATGTATCATCATTTTCGCTAACTCTGCTCGTGGCTTCGGTAGGAGTAGGTTTAAAATTTACTGTGTCAAATCTAGAACCTTCTGTAAAACCTTTGTCGTTTCCTTTGTTCAGTCTATTAATATCGTTTACTGCTATTTTGTTCTTTTCGGGTGCTCTATCTTCTTCAGAGCTGACTTGTCCACTGGGAAGATGCATATTCAGGTCAATTATCTCGGATCTGGACATTGCCGTTTTATGAGAGTCAGGGGAGTTCGGGTCGAATCTTTTGATAAATGTGTATACAGGGTCTGTTGTTGCCTTCATTCTGGCATCGATATCGTATTCATCAGATGTTGGCGCCTCAGTGGTGGTGGTTTTATCTGGTAACGGGGGACTTAAGTCGATGGACGGTGAGGGTCTTGAATTAGTTGTTGGCCGGGACTTATAACTAGGTGGCGGAGTTGGCAGTTCTGTGATTTGGCCAAAATTGTCTTCAGGGGTAGTTTGGAAGGTGGGTGTGGGTTCCTGTGAGGCAGCTCCCGTTAGATGGTCTTGGTCGTGGTTGTTGTGGTTTCTTGTTTGTGGTCTGTTCTTGCTTCCGGTGCCGGTCGACCAGGATGATGGAGGTCGATAGTTTTGCTTGGCGCTATCCAAGCCGTTGTTGTTGGTGATGGAGATTGAGTCTACAATGCCAACGATGCTGTTCCCAGGATGAACAGGGTACTGCAAAATATAGGATGTTATGTTAAAATTTTTAATGAATCACAAAATGGTTTAGTTAGTTACTGGTTCTTCATAGACAGCGCTTTCATTGATTAGGTAATGAATACCTACTTAGTTATTAAAAAAAAACTGGTCTTCAACGGGAATCTCATCTACAAAGTTAAAACACTGGGTTGGTGAGATAGCATTCCGTCAGTGAAGTCCCGTCAGAAAAGACGATAACGTGCCGATCGATGTGGTTCAATCCATACAGAAGAATATTGTGACGTGCGTTGTTAGAGAAAAGATGCAACTTTCCAGTATAGTATTCAATTTAACATGGACAAGGTCATTACCAGTTGCTAAAAATACTATAGGTACTTAATTTATACCATACCTTGGATTCTGCTTCACGTAGTCCGTCGTAGTAGTTGTGATTGGGTGGCACCGACAGGATGTCGGGGCGGGGGGTGCGCTGCCTCATGTCTTCCTCCGAGACGAAATGCTTGTCCCGTTGGCCTGAAACATTTTGACAGGACAGGTTTAGTATGCTTGTGCAGATGTTGGGGAATCTAATTTAATTAAATTAATTAATCTTCTTGGTTGGTGGTTAGTTCTTGTAGGTAAGTCCGCCTGGCTAGCTACCACCATCTTATCTAAGTCTGACGCCATAACAACAATGTTTTCAGCATTGTTGTGTTCCGGTTAAAGATAAGATAGCTAGTTCCTCAGTGATTGGGGATTCCGGGAAAGGCTCGTTTCCATCTTCAGCCTTATAAATACTTAACATCAGGTATGACGAAGGCTAAAGATTCTCTCCGTACTAAAAAAAATTGCTGCACTAAAAATCACCATTCTAAGGTGCTCAGAGTTAATGAACTTAAACAAGATTAGAATAGGTATGTAACTTCAATTCAGTGACGTTTGAGTCACTTGTAATTTGCAACTACTGCGGGCCTACCATCATGTCTTAAGAACGTTTTGTTTGAGTTTAAGTTGTCACATTTTGACACACTTCACTCTTTGGAGGCGAAGATTGAGCGAAGACGTCACAAAACTTCCGTCAAAAAACAAGCTTACTTTAAGAGATTTACTTAGTACGAAATAGCTGAAACGGATGCCTGGGGGGCCTGGGGGGCCCAGGCATTATTTTCTCTGACCGTCCCCTAAAGAATACTTAAAACTTTTTAAGTAGTAAATTGAGATTTTCATGAGTAGGTAGGTAGTCATATTGAAATAATTTACATGTAACTGTTTCTTGGTATTGTGTCAACTTCTTACAGCCAAAAATAGGTAGGATTCCTTCATAGTTCTTGACATTGGTCATTATTCGTATCAATTTACGATCTAACAGGATCGAAGGCGTCAAAGCCATAGGCTGCGGTCTGTAACCGCCGGTGTCGTCATTACCGTGGCGTGGTGTCGCGTTGCCTCGCCGCCATCTGATACTTTCCGTTTCATTACCAATGTCGTGACCTTGGCGATGAAACCTTAGCTAATGAACCTAAGCGTGATCTGTGTCTGGGTCCCATTGATGGGGTGATTTAGGTTCTTTATCAGCAATAAAAACTTTTCAAAGTCAAATATTTTAATTGAAGTAAACTTTTTTCTAATCTAAGTACTTTCGAATCGTCCAATATTTTTTCATCCTACCGACCATTCAGGTCATCTTTTAAGTGACACTGTTTTGTGTACAATTATTTACCTTTTGCGTGACTGAAGAGTGGACCCAGTTTCCATTATTGTATTGGGTAGACGATCGTGGCCACTTTCATTTACTTATATAATATTTATTTACATAACGTTATGTATCAAAGAGATCCTGTCCAGTTGGCCACAACCGGCCACCAATAAAGAGATCGTCATCAGCAATGTTTAATGTCCCCACTGCTGGGACACGGCCTTCCTTATGGGTGGATAGGGAGAATGGACCATGACCCACCACGCTGGCCCAATGGTGGGTTTTAACGGCTGCAAATGCAGCCGGGATCAATGGCTTAACGTGCCTTCCGAAGCACGGAGGAGCTTTAGAGCTAACCGACCATTGCGAAAGTTGCTTAACCTCAACAATCGTATGCCGAGCGCTAACCACTGCGCCACGGGCTCCTCATAAAGAGATCGATCGAACTTCCCCAAACACATCCCAACTACACATGTCGATTTGATCCATTTAGTCAGTCGGAGATATATAGACCACTAGCTTAAGTAGCCCTCTGATTACTACGACTTTAAATATAAACGAGTACATTTCAGCCAAAACATTGTAAATATCCATATGACCGAGGCTTACATCATTACCAGTCATACGTTACGTTATGTAATTCTCATACAGTCGGCCACTGCAGCCTCAGACAAGGGCGTTCACCTAACATTGACACGCCGATTCACATAATGATAATCACTTTATAATACGCTATTATGACGCGGACAATGCGTTTCGTGTATGCAAATGAGTATTTTTTAAAACTTATAATATAGGATACAGTTTATCTGATTAGCGTGATTATTTACCTAGTCGGAGTTAAACTGAAAAAATTATTGACGAAGGTTCCTAATACCGTGAATAGACCAACTACATTCTATAACAACACACACATGTGTAAGTATAATCGAAATATCCTTAAAAAGATAAAAAGATAAAGATATTTATTGCGTGAAGCATGGTTATTTTAAGATGACAAGATATTTGAGAAGGTACACATATTTCGCCGGATGACGAACATGCAAATTTTTAAACAGTTCACATAAATAATAATAAAATATTAAAATCATTCCATTCCTTTACAGTACAATAATATAATCATTATGCATTATGCTTATGGTTTATATATGATGCTCCCTGGGTTTCGCTGAAGTTCATCATCTGGTGGAAATGAGTTTGTTACCATTTATTATCGTAAGAGTCTGAAATTTTTTCACGACAACAACCCAACTAAACCGGCCTGTGATTAACCCTCTGTTTAGATAACATTAAGTCAAAAACCAGTTTGCTACACAATTGTCAAACTAAGAATCAAGACTTCAAATAAAATTGTGGTTTTATCAATAGGTTTTTATTGAATGGATATAATTGAACCAAGCACAATAGGATTATTAGCATCGGAAGATCTCTGAAAGGAGCGAATAGCACTGATTTGACTGTTATGCAGTGCAGTCGTGCAAAGCTTCAAATCAAAAGGGATTGTTGCCATTTTTGCAGTTGATGGATCCATTGACTTGTGACATTGGAGGTTATAAAACCGGCTATTCTTAATTTGGTCATGTTTTGATTTGATTCTGTTCGAGATGTCTCAGGTGTGGTCTCAGGAAATATCGCTTGAAATGGTGTACAACCTTGATGTCAACTGAGTCAAATGTTACATTGTGCACTCGCTTTAATAGGTCGCGCGGTATGTAATGTTGTGTTGTGATAGTTAATATGATCACGATTAATGGTATTGGATAAAGAAAGATAAGAAATTATGAATAGCTATTATATTTTATTTATGTACTAGGAGTATTTTATTATCTTTTTATTATAATTTAATTATAATTTATTTCCTTTGTTGCTTTTTAACATTGGTTGTGCACCCTACCTCACACTCGTCTCCACATCACCCTAAGATTGACTGGTAAAGAATGCCTAAGATATTAAGTCCGCCTCTGTACATTTTTGTGCATAGATAATTAAATAAAAAAATAAATAGCAATGATTGTAGACAATGCACGTGCATTCAAAATCAGTCATATCTCACATGGACTTGAAACTAATTATTAGACCCAGGCTTTGGAAAAGTTTAATGAAAATTAAAATTGATGCTGGAATTGCATGACTACTAATTTATATCATTAGCAGATTGGCGTCATAGTCAGCTGGCTTAATTGCAGTTGTTGATCGTGTACCAGTGGTAGCATACCACCATGCTAGGATCACGTGATTACGAGCAAATAATCAATCAATCAATCAATCAATCAAATCATTTATTTGCTTAAACATGGGTATAGAAAGAATATACAGTTTATATAATGGAATACAATGAGCGCCATGTCCTACCCTCACGGGTGTGCAAAATCAAAATATGAGTAGATAGAAGTTACATCAACATTAGACATCAAAATTTAAATGTCAAAATTATTTTTTGTCATAGATTAACATTAAAATGAAATTAAGATATGGTAAATTAATATGTCATAAATTAATTGACCGGACAACTCCAGAATCATACAATAGAAACAACATTATATAAGAACTAAATAAAATACAATTATTAAAAATGTCAAAATACAATTTTTAATAACGTCAAAATGCAATTATAATAAAAATTGCAAAGTAACAAAATTTTTTTCCTACAAATCAAGGTATTAAAATTTATCATTAATATATTCTTCAATTGAATAATATGCTTTTTCAATCAGGAAATTATTAAGCTGTTTCTTAAAACTAAGAGGAAGAAGAATTTCTTTAATATATTGCGGCAACTTGTTATAGATTTTAATACCCATTCTGAAAGCACTCTTTTGGAACATACTAGTGTTACATCTAGTAAGTTTTAACCTATTTTTATGCCTTTTACTATGCATTACTTTGAAGTTATCAATGTTTTTTTTAACAAGTAAAGCTAACTCAGAGATATATATCGAAGGGAGTGTTAGAATCTTAAGTTCTTCTTTATAATACTGTGACTTACCAATGAGCAGTTTGGCATCGTTGTCACTCTGACTTCTAGCATTTCATTATGTACGAGTGTGCGCAAATGGGGGCTGAAGTGAAAAGAAGGGTCGCAGATAACCATTTGCTGCTGTAAGAGCATGTCTACGAGCGATATCTGTGGCGTTGGTACCAATGGGGCTATGTTAATTGGTGGGAGTGTAAGAAATATTAGTAAGAAACGAGCAGACTGGCGTCGTAGTCGCTCTCCAAATTCGAGCAGTTGACCGTGAAGCAGTTATTTACACAATGGGGCTCAAGTGGAGAGGAGGGTCGTAACACACCAATTATGCTGCTGTAAGAGCATGACTATAAGCGAAGAATGTGACTTACCAATGAGCAAGTTGGCGTCGTAGTCGCTCTCCGACTTCGAGCAGTTGACCATGTACCAGTGGTCACAGATCAGCATCCGCTGCTGGAACAACGTTGTGTTGGGACAGGTGTAGCTGAACTGCCGGCCTAGACCGTCACACATGTGATACACCTGGAACAAGACATATTGATTAGTATTTGGGAATCAAGTGTCACCCGGCGAAAGTCTATATCACTAGTAGGTAGTAGTCACTGTAGAAGTCACAGTTTTTGCAGGTAAAGATAATTTGCATTTATTTGCGGATGGTCCATCTTGCATGTTTTATTTTTGTGACAGAAAGGTAGTTTTAGTTGCACAGGTAGGTAGTTATAACCGCCTCTGTGGTCTAGTGGTACAACCACCGGTATCAGACCCAGGGGTCCCGGGTTCGATTCCCAGCGAGGGTACATATTGTATTCAGTTTGGTTGGGTAGGACTTGTTCTAAGTCCGTCTGGCTAGCTACCACCATCTTATCTAAGTCTGGCGCCCTAACAACAATGTTTTCAGCATTGTTGTGTTCCGGCAGTGAGAGATAAGATAGCCAGTTCCTCAGTGATTGAGGATTCCGGGAGAGGCTCGCTTCTATCTTCAGCCTTATCAAACTTAACAGAAGGTACGATGAAGGTTCATTCAAAAATACAGTAAAATAAATTCATTTTAAAGTTTTTAGCTGTGCTCAAGCTCAAACTTCAAGCTCTCTCAATAAGTATGCAATAATGAAAGATAACTCATCAATGCTCTGTGTTTTAAGTATTATCTGAAGCTTTACCAAATAGTCAAATAATAGTTAATGAATTTGGCATATTAATTGAAAAATTAAACTGACCTAGACAAACAAAAAAAATGTACATGCTAAAAACTCAATTATAACAATATACGAGTACAATGATTATAGAGGCAACAAAAAAAAATACCGACGCACTCGTGCATTTGACTTCAGACAAATTATTGATAGTTATATAATGAGGAGCACCAGCTCTTTCATCTTTTCAAACTCCAGCATAAAGACTGATAGCTTCATTACGATCTCGCAAATAACTAAATTACAGGCCAACAATAACGTAGGAAGCATTACAAATTATTTAATAACTTAATTTAGCACACGCTTCGAACTTCCGACTCTATAAGGAAGAATCATTTGATGGATCTTATGCCAATTTTAAAATAATTAAGTTTGAATTTACTAATTGATTTAAATAGTTTACATTTGAATACTACGTTGAAGTTTTTTTGTTTAGCTGTTTAAAAAAGGTTTAACTTAACGATCTCCTTGTTGTTTTCTTTCCGCATAGTTCTTTTTTTTCGTCATTTTGCTACCGTGTTTGTGTACTCCATAACTACATTCCTAAAAGTCTCTTACTTGTCTTAAAATTTAAACAATCTTTACATGTCTTTTTACAGGTTTCCTTAGAACATAAAATAAAGAAAGATATTACAAAATTATCTTTGTACTCAATAGTTGTTTTGTCATGAAAGATATAGATTGACATTAACATGTATTTTTTTTCGTTACAACTCAATAATAAGTCTTGCGAGATTGTTCAAATTTTTAGACAAGTAAGAAAAACACACTTTTACATTATGTTTGTATCAATTATTTAATTGTTGAATCCAGTTATTAGTACTACTTTAATTAAATAAATTATAAAGCAATAATGATCTCAAATAATATTGATTGCCAATTTTCGTTGGTACAATGTAATAAATTAAAGGAATGGATTAATGAATGAAATATTATTTATAACATCAAAACTACATTATCAAATACAATAGTTATAAATAGACAGCACAAGAGTGGTACAAATGGCGGCCTTATCGCTAAAGAGCAATTTCTTCCAGGCAACCATGTGTTTATCTAATTGAAAAATATAACTAAGAAGTGGGTTCATGGTGTTTTCGGAATAAAAAATAATAATTTATATACAAAAAAATAACCTACACATAATGAAATAAAACAATAAAAATATACATACATAATGTTCTAACATAAATATATAAATATACTATATACGTTTTAAAAGAAAGATAGTGTTCCTTCACTTGTAATTTGAAGTTATGTAAGGATATTAGGATAGATGGAATGTATCTGGCAATGCATTCCACAGACGGGCAGCTTGAACCGTAGGTAAAAGACTTGTCAAAGAATTTAGTGGAGTGTCGACCATCTCAACGACGATCAACGACGATCGACGATCTCAAACACTCGTGAGTGGGTGTTCGTTTCAATTTCCTTCATAAACGTTCCTTGAGATTAGGTGGTGAGGGCGAATTAAACAAAATATTGCAAAGTATCCCTTAATTCCGGCGAAGTCGAATTGGCAGACACTTAGTACGAAATTTGGACACAATAATGGTGTTAAAAGATCTATACCGAAGCCGTAATATATGCTTGTGTATATATGTAGTGTACATGAAACTAAATAAGAATTTGTGAAAATAATGGCTGAGAAACGACTTTTATTTTTCGTTTTTAAAAAATGGATGATACACGCAAACAACCACGTGTAACACAGTGTGTGTGCCTAGAGGGCCCGTTTCTTTGATTGGTTTTGATATTCATTGTGGTTTTGTTTAAACGTTAATCTTTAAAAATAAATATTGACTATGATCCTCATAACTCCTTAACTATCAGGTTTCCAGATTTGGCCCCATACAAGAAAATTATATTAGCGTTGGGGAGAATACGTGGTTTTCGTTTTCGTTATGGGTCTTTTAACACCCTGTATATTGCGCATAGAAATCGGCCTATATTCGGAGAAGTTGGAATTTTTGGGTAGCTTTCCAAGCTGACGGAAAGACACCAGCATGGACGGAGTAATTTAAGATATGGGAGATGATTGGAAGGATTTCGTCAAGTATTGGAAGGATCATTATTAAATTCCAGCAAGATAAGATTTTAAAGAGTAACGGATTTATAGAAAATGTTTATATCACAGACAATAGAACGTTATAAGTATATATTTTTTTTTTTTTGCTTTTTTCAATGCTATTTTTATACTTATGATAAATGTTAAATAAAAAACTCAGTGGTTTGAGCATTGGACCGGATTTCCAAAAGTCGTCGGTCCCATCGGAGAATTCATTTGTGGCCGAGTTGACTTTTTCCAATATTTTTTTATTCAAAATTTATCATACGTTATAGGTTTTCATTTGTATAATAAGTTTTTTCTTTAACTTTATTCTGGTTGATCGGGAAGTTCCTTCATAAAGACATTTTTTTTTTATTATTAAAGCAATCGCTTCGAAGCTATTAAGAGTCAATCTTCTCCAAATTTGTCAAATTAGGAGACAGATTCAAGGCACTCGGTCGGTCGTTAGGTGTTATTAATCGAAAGGTTAGACCAACCAGTTTTTCACGTAGTTTAAAATAGTCACACGTGACCCAATAATCATGCGACTTAAGTTTTTTTCACTATACTATATTTATATATTTATAAGAAGCATCTAATTTCAAACTGCAATTAATGTGAGTTGCTCAAAAGGAAAAGCACCTGAAAAGTTTGTAGGTTTCTGACCCGTTTGAGCAGTTGAGGATGAGATGTATTTTTAACCGACTTCAAAAAAGGAGGAGGTTCTCAATTCGACGGTTTTTTTTGGTTTTTTTTTATGTATGTTATTCGATTACTCGAAGACGGCTGGACCAATTTGAGTAATTATTTTTTTGTTCGAAAGGGTTTACATCCTATGTGGTCCCATTGTCATCATGTCAGGATCTGATGATGGGATCTTTTATTGGGAACTTTCAAATATTATATGCACTCCTATAGCGATTTCGGTGTTTTCTATAATAACTTATTACCCTAGCATCCCATAACACAAGCCATACAGTGCTTACTTTGGGACATTTTTTTGATTGGTGTGAGTGTAAGAAATATTTCATTTAATTTTATTTAATCTATTGTTATCAGGGGCCAATTCTGCAAATTTTTGTCATAATCGTCTTTCAATGGTGTTTCAATTGTCGTGTTTATTAACACTGTTGTATCAAGAACTGTGTAAAACAGCACAACCATTGAAACACCATTGGAATACGATTATGACTAAGCATTAGCAGAATTGGGCCCCTGGAAAGTGACGATTTAAATAACCTGTGCCTAATTTTAGTTATTTAATTTTATATTTGAATCTTTATTGTAAAATAAACACTAAGTTATTTACAAAAGGCGGACTTAATACTGAAAGTATTCTCTACCAGTCAACAAATTTCAAAATAGCTAACATACTGTCTATTTCCCCATCAATTAGGCATCCTTCAGAAGTCATGCCTCCAATCGCCAATCCGTTAACAATGCCATTGTAATTACAAAGTTTATAATAATTCTGGTAATTACATCATAGACTTCGGGACGGTCAGTCAGGGCTGCCATTTGCCAAATTTTCACAGTAATAAAATTATCCAATAAACGTTAGTAAATATAGATAGGTATTTTTATATTAAAACATAAGAAAGTAGCTTTTTTGACTCAAGAAACGTCGGAAAAATTAAACAAATATCAAATTAACATACAATACTTAATATAAGTCTTGGTAGAGCAGGGGCCGGATTCCCAAAGGTCGTGGGTTCGATTCCCATCTGAGAATTCACTTGTGGCCGAGTTGATTTTTTCCAATATTTTTCTATTACAAATTTATCAGAAATATAATACGTAACATTATTTGCAAAATCTAAAGAAAGGCTCAAACGGGATTCGGACCCAAACCCTTTAATGAGACTGACCGTTTCGGTGGAATAATGTATATTTTTTCTTCAGCACACGTTGAATGAAAAAAGAAAACAATGAATTTGCCCAAAAATTATAATTTTATTTGGTACTTTAGTAGGAATTAAGTTTTTACTTAGACCTAAGTCTATTATTTTTTAATACATAAAAATACTTACAAACCGATTTATCCAAAGATCACAACCCTAGACATAGCGCTCATGTCTCTCATGATAAGTTGGCTGTTGCGTGCTTTCATTATAAATATAATTGATGGCTCCGAGATTAGATAAATCCATCTTGATACGAGTTACTTACCTCCCAGAAGTCAAGTGTTAATTTTATTGTTATTATGAATTAGTTTTGCGTGGCTGCAGTCATTATTATAATAATAAAACGTTTTGTATAACTAATGAAGCGGCAATGTGTTCGTTTATCGATCGCCATTAATGTAATCAGTAATAAGTTTTGAAGGGAAACCAGAATACTCGCATTAAGCAAACTGCTGAACTTCTAGAGCTCAGCAGGGCAAACATAAGTGGATAGCCAGAGCTTTAACTAGATAGTGTCTTCTTCTTTTTATCCAATGGCGGTGTACGGGGATATATTCCAGGTAGGGACGATAGCCCGCAGTAGGTGGCCCCTGATGGTAGAAATAATGAGCTGGCTGTAGGTGACCCCTGATGGTAGAAATAATGAGCTGGCTGTATGAGCTCTAAGCATATTCGCCGAAGTGTGCTAAAAGCTGGCAAGGAAGCAACGATCATGATCTTCGACGATGAGGGAGACTGTCCTAAAGCGTGGTTTAGTGCGTTCAAATTTAAAAATAGGCCTTCTCTGACAACTTGAGGTCAATATTGGACAAGCGCGTTGGTAGAGTGGCGGAATGGCTATAGGCATGGATCGTGGGTTCAATCAACACCCACGTTTATAATTAAAAAAAACTGTGAGGTCGCTGATCGGTAGTTTTGATTATTTCGTTTAAATTGGGCAATTAAATTTTGATACGACAAATTGGCAATCATTTAAACCAACGAAATAAAGGCTCAAAGCAGTGTTACTGCCCCATGGAGTACGGATTTCCTGCCAAGGCGTTTTTATTGACTGGATTACCTGTGGTAATTTTTTTTGAATAGAAAAATATTGGAAAAAATTAACTCGGCCACAAGTGAATTCACAGACGGGAATCGAACCCGCGACCTTTGGAAATCCGGTCCAATGCTCTAACCGCTGAGCTACCGAGACTTCGGTAAGGCTCGGTAGCTCAGCGGTTAAAATATAAAAATATAAAGAATAAAAATAGCATATGTATGAAAATAGCATTGAAAAATGCAAAAATTACAAAATCAAGGATTACCTGTGACAAACTCCAAAAGCAATGTTGAAAAAGTGAGTGCTATGAATCTGCATTTTTCACCTACCTATTTACGGAGATTGGAAGAAAATCTTGCGGCAACGTTTTCGTGCATTAACAATTGAAAATTAGACATGCATCACTAACTTAACGATACTATTATTAAATAAAAATCGGAATGTCAAATCAATTTAGCAGATGACATGGAGATCGCTAGGCATTCTGCACCAAGGCTGCTTCCTCATTCCAAGCGAAGCCAGGTCAAGTGCCTAGTCACGATCGTATGACCGTAGCTTATTGTTTAAGTGCGAAGTAATTTTGTTTTGAAGATGATGTATGATGTCATGTGATTGTACTTCATGTATGTTGTTGAGAATTG
This sequence comes from Chrysoteuchia culmella, assembly GCA_910589605.1. Lineage (NCBI taxonomy): Eukaryota > Metazoa > Arthropoda > Insecta > Lepidoptera > Crambidae > Chrysoteuchia > Chrysoteuchia culmella. The sequence goes on from OU342653.1 coordinate 21,355,460, forward strand.
ATATGTTTAATTAAGCCTTTACGATTTTTTTTTAAGTTGTAGTTAATAATAGATACGTAGATGATAACATAAAATATCATGCATAAAAATGGGGCGAGGGACTTTTTTTTTATAAAACAACTTTTGCGGATTTTAAGCCGTCGTCGTCGTCTCAGCCACATAACTGCTGGGTATAGGCCTCCCCCAAGGATCTCCACAAAACGATCGATCCTGCGCTGTCCGCATCCAGTGGCTTCCCGCGACGCGACCTTCACCAGATCGTCGGTCCACCTTTTCGGGGGAGTCTACGGAGCGTCGTCCTGTGCGCGGTTCGCCATTCCAGAACCTTTCCGCCCCAACGGCCATCGGTTCATCTCGCTATGTGTCCCGCCCACTGCACTGCCACTTCAGCTGAGCATTCTTACGAGCGATGTCAGTTACTTCAGTTCTCCTACGGATCTCCTCATTTCTGATTCGATCACGTAGGGAAACGCCGAGCATAGCCCTCTCCATTGCACGCTGGGCGACCTTGAGCTTTCTTATCAGACCCCTAGCGACCACGTTTCACTACCGTAAATCATCACTGGCAACACACACTGGTCATATACTTTCGTCTTGAGACACTTGACCCGAGGCCAGTATTTCAGTGGTCACGGGTTGACTGCACGGCAACTGAAAAGGTGTAGAAAAGTCAGAAAATAAAAAAATACAAAAGTATAATAGTGCATAGATCTGCAAAAAATGATCGAAGAAACATACGATGTGCTTTTTGTTTTGTTTTTATTACATACCTACATACCTGTTGTTCCGAAAATTTATAACCACGGAATAAATACAACCTCTTTTTTCATGAAACTATTTTGAATTGACGGTTAATTTCAACACAAACCTCCTTTATGAAAATCACTGGCCACCTATGTGAAGTTTTTTATTATTTATGTTTAAAGATTATCTGTCACTCTTCTTTTGTTTGCAACAATGGACGTCTCGCGGGAAGCTTTTCGTGCTATGATTTTTTTTTACAAGCTAAAATATGATTAATATTTTCCACAGGGATGAATTTCACAAGTCCTGCGCCTATTCAAAGATGTCTATTTTTATGTTTTGCGTAAGTTCTGTGAATTTTTGTGTTCAAACAACCTTAGTAAATTAAAACGCATATTTTTCGAATGTTTTTTAGTTAAAATAGCAATTATCGCTGTATTCCATCCTGTTATATTAATAGTTATCTTACTATCATTAAATAGGTCATTTGTGATTGAAGACTTTTTGTCGCAGACAGTATAAATTAAGGATTTGAATAAATATGACATTAATGAATAAATATCATATAAAACTGTTTTTATTTTTTCCAAGTTTTTCAGCAATTTTATTAATATGTGGCAATTTAAGTTGCAATAAATAAGTATTAAATAGATTTCCGCATTCGCGATTAAAAAAAGAATATAAACGTCAATCACAATTTTGTATGGATGGTAATAATTCAAATTTAACAGGATGATCTAGTTTTGTAACGATAATTTTATTCGATAACCTTGATTTAAAGATCGGTACGGTCAGTTAAAAGTTTTAAAACGACATTTAGTTGTGTTCCTTGTTATGTTTTTGTTTTATTTTTATTCCAATTATGAGAAGCAAATATGCATTTTTATGTAAATACGGTGATTTATAAATAAACAGCATGTAGATCAAATTAGAATAAAAATAACACAGTAAATGCAAAAAAGAGACAAAATAAATAAATAAACTTAAAATTTTCCTGAAAATTCCCTTCATCGCGTTAGTTATTTATAACTAGATGCATTTGCACACGATTTCTACTATTTTTATACAATTTCTCTTTTAATTTGTATATCATATTTGCATTTTTAAAGTTCCTCTAGTTCTTTAAAAGCAAAATAGATTTTAAATTTGTTCCTTTTTTATTTGCGATAACTAATAAATAAAAAGCATAATTCCATTCAAATATGTTTCACATTTAAATCTAAATCTACATCAATGTTTAAACGATCGACACTATAATTAGCATAAGCCAGAACATCACTGGCTGCACAAAGTACGTAAGGTAGCATCATGTCTGGTAAGCAGAGAGAACACTCAGAACAAAGTGCTATTATTGTCACTCACAAACTTACGTTACGTATAGTCATTTTCAGGCAGTTTTTTTTATTGAAAGCTTCTTTAGCGGCGCTGTGCACATCAGAGCTTAAAATTTTTGGGTTGGGTAAAAAATGTTAAAGTCGCGTCAGGATCGAAAATTCGTAAGACCATTTACCGTTGACCTATTTCAAATTACATAAAGTCTCACACTTGAAAGATCTACGTATATTAGTTATACATTTCATAACAAGCTTACTATGTATGTTATTATAATATGCCATTATTTGGTGCAAGTCTTAATTCCATTTCGGTGTCAACCCTAGTGTTGCTACTACGTGGGCCGGTGCTGGCGAGGATCCGGTCTAACTCCTCGCCATCAGATATGTTGAAGCGTTAAGCAATCATTTATGGTAAAATATATCAAATACGTCAAGAAAATGAAAAAATTATGCTTCGGCTACTCGCCACTGGCGTCATCTGGCGCTAGTGGAGTTTAAATTCACACGTACGGGGGAGTGTCACGGCACTGCTTCAGTCGCGATTGTCGAAATGGAGGTAGTATTGGCATTACTGACAAACAGAAAAATATTGATACCTACTTAAACAACTAGCTAAGATATTTACCCGTGTCAATAATCTGTTTATACTAATATTATAAAAAAGAAAGATTTGTATTTGTGTTTGTTTTAACGAATAAACTCAACAACGACTGAACGGAGCTGGATGAAATCTTTTTCTTGTCTTATCGTATGATAATTAGGCCTCGTCTGGTCTTACGTATTAATTGTTAATTGAATTGAATTTATTATTGGTATTAAATCATGGAAGTACATACTAATACTAACATAGCTTTAAGTTCCATTGTTACTACCATTATGAGTCTTTATGTTTCTCGAAATAAATATATATAATAAGGCCTCTGACTTGGCGTAACGACTTATCAGATGACAACAACTAGGGGGCTAATTGTCTAATTTTAAAATCTATCACAATCCCTTTCAGTTCGTCATTTGAAAGATATTTACATACTTCAAGCTGTCACTATTTGACAAGGATTGTAATCCGGACGCGTTTTGAAAGGTATTGAATGAACGAAATTGAACTGTCTACTTCTTCTTTCGTTACTACGTTAAATACGCGAATTTTGCCAATGTCAAGTAAATATATTTTGTAATTTAAAGAAATTGTACAGTAGATTGAGTTAAAAATGGAGCCTCACAACACGTGTTATTACGAAAAGAACTCGGGTGAAACTCCGAACTGTCTAAGCAAAGTGACACACGAAAATATCTTTCAAATGTATGGAGAAGTGTCAAATGAAGTGTCATTTAAAACATCATTCGTTCATCAAGGGATTGCGACTATAAGTTACACAATTCCATAAGTCACTATCACAATCATAATAGGTACCTTTGAAAGGGATTGTGATAGATTTTGAAATTAGACAATAAGGGGCAGGTCCGACGGCGACAGTTTAAGACGACGAATCGGTAATATTGGCGGCAGGGATCTCGATTTTTCACAGCAATTACAAAACATATGAAAGTGATATTTGATAAACTAATTCTTCATTTTATTGACGTCATTTTGTCAGTTGCAGAAACACGATTCGGTAACTTTTATAACAGAGAAAAAAATATCAAAGAAACCTCGTTAAAAACAGAGATTTGCATTTTGCAGGTAAACTAGACCGATTTAAGTCTCTAAAATTTCTTAGTAGATTAGTCTACACACTCACTTCAAAATGCCAGTTGGATTTTTTAAAATGCTTTGTAGTTTTTAAATGAAACGAAAAAAACCGTTTTGTCGTATACGACCTTATGGTATGAGCTAGTGCGCCCGCGTATTTGTATGCAGTCAGTCTACCCTCAGTCCGCTGCCGACCATTGTCAGCGACGGGTCTGTGCCAGTGGAGCTACCGCGCGCCATAGATCACTACGCTAAATTTATAACAATAACGTGCGATTATTCATAATTAAAATTGGGAAAAAAATGTCAACGATTTTCTAAAAGGAAAAGGAAACTTTGTTTAATTGAGCAATGTAAGAATATGACTAAGAAAAGGTGAGTAATCGTCATATTTATACAATTCTAATAGAATAAAATTAAATGTTTTCCAGTTTTATATACTTAGGAGATACCTACTTTTATTGGTTTCTGTACCTACTGTTTGACTTTTCGGCTGCGATGATGCAGCAGTGGTTACAACGGTCCTCAGTGATTGAGAATTCTAAGTGGTACCTGGTTGTGAATATAAATAATATAAAAACTGTCGTCACTTCAAACAGTAATACCTAAATATTATCATGTACCTACTTCACAATGATTATCGCGTTTCGCCCCGTTATCACGAAAGTTCTGTAAAACTATTTACAATTATTCACTTAGCAATATTACAAATAATAAAAATATTTCAGGAAATTAGAACAAAGTTCGGGGAGTAAAGCCATGGAGTCGTCTTTAGATTTAGGTGAAAATAAAATAATTTCAGTCGATTTCACAGAAGGGTATGTATACCTACATACTAATTTAAAGATGTATTTCCTTCAAATATCAGATCTTTATTTAAATTGTACCCAATATTATAATTTATATTTTCGTATTTTATAGAAAACAAGACAATAGTTTGCCGATGAATGCAGAGTTACAAAATGTGTTGCCTACGTAAGATTTCATTACTATTGGTATATATGTGGTATAATAATTTTAACGATTGAAATTTCACTAATAACAATATTTATTGTAGAACTGCAGGTAAGAATAATAAGGACCTTACATGTAACGTGGAAAGCATGTCAAAATGTATAGTAGGTATTTTGATTATTGTTAATTTTCACATGATTCCAACTCAGTTTATATTTAAATGTACAAAAATAAGTATGTATTCAATTTATGTTTCAGACAGAAAAAACATCTAAAGAAACTAGCGCATCTCCAGACAAAACATTAGATTACACTTCTAATGCACCAGTAAGCACTCTTTATTTTTAGGTTTTTTTTGAGGGCAAGGTTATTAAAAGAAACTTATCTCTTATCTAAAGGAGTAAAGAAATAATTTACTGAAAAAAAACTTTTTTTCATAAAAAAACTCATTTTTAAAACGGACTAAAAAGTATAAAATACTTTCTCAGCATAGATTAATAATACCATATTGCAGAAATTTTGAACCTAAAAACGTGTGGCGCATTTTGTAAAATTTATCATCAAGTCTTTTGCATGCGCCCCACGGTTTTACCCGACTACGGCGAAGCAAAACGGAATGTATATGATTTTGACATTGAGGTACTGTGTCAATTTTGTCATTGTGGGGGAATAACAGTTGAATGCTAGCTAGAATATAAAATTATATATGTTTTATATAAAACAATTGTAATATGTAATAAAAAGTAAATAGAAGTAAGTTTATTTTTAAACTGTGAAAATGTTGATGTGTTGTGTATCACTGAGCATTGGTTAAAATGTCACGAATTATTTTTAAATCTGGATAATTATAGAATTGTAAGTTCATTTAGTAGGCAATCTGCTATTAGAGGAGGGTCTCTTATAATTTTACATAATAATTTTCAGTACAAAGAGCGCAAAGATATAATATCCCTCTCAATTGAACGAATAATTGAATTGTCTTGTGTGGAACTAGACCAAATTATTGTAATATGTGTTTATAGACCCCCACAGAGTAATTACCCAGAGTTTGAGTCCACTATGGAGGAAGTTTTAAGAATAACTTGTAAAAGTAATAAAAAGGTTGTCATATGTGGGGATTTTAATGTTGACATTTTAGACTCAAAGTTGTCGAAGCTCGCAAGTAGATTATTAAATTTATTCGCATCGTTTAATTTATCTCATACCTTTAATGAGCCTACTCGAATAACACCCACATCTGCCACCTGTTTAGACAACATTTTTTCAAACTGTGTAGTCACTGAGAAATCTATAATAAATGTTATTAAATCGGACCATAGTGGACAACAAGCCTCTATAGAGCACCATCATGTCTGTCCTAAGCGGAAAATTGTATGCAGGCCAATAACTAAAAAGGGCATAGATGAATTCAGAAACAATGTGATTAATAAAATTAAGGCTTTACCAGTTCCTATTATGGAATCTAATTATCTTTATAATGATTTATTTCATGTGGTTGAACACGAATTTAGTAAAAAGTTTAAGCAAAAAGTGATCAATTGTAATTCGGATAGAGTAAAGTTTAGTGATTGGGCCACGCCGGGAATTTACACAAGTAGAAGAAAACTATATGACCTCTATGCGTCAAAGCATACTTCATGTGACCCAATTTTTATTGGATATGTCAGGAAGTATTCTCAAATGTTTAGAAATGTTTGTGTAGCTGCTAAGGCGATGTTCTTTTCAAATAAAATCAAATTAGCGGATAATAAAATAAAGGCTCACTTGGAATATTATTAATCAAACAACTGGTAAAACTAAAAATAATGTCAACCACTTCTGTCTTAAAGTAGGTGATAAATTAATTGAATCTGACGTTGAGGTTGCCCGTGTTTTTGAAGATTTCTTTTCTTGGGTACCCTTAGAAACTACCAGTAAATTAAATTCCTGTCCAAACGTTGCTGCTGCCCTCTTGGAGTCGTGTGTTGATAAGTGTAATAAAGTTTTCAATTTTAAGCATATTAATAGTGAAGACATTTTAAAAGCTTTCAAGTCTATAAATATTAAAAAGACTGAAGATCTATGGGGCATATCAACCAACATTATTAAATCAATTATTGATACAATAGCTCCATATTTAGCTTTCATTTTTAATCAATGCATAGATGAAGGTACTTTTCCCGATTTAATGAAATGTAGTAAGCTTATTCCTCTTTTTAAATCGGGTGACAAAAGTGACCCCACAAATTTTAGGCCGATATCTATACTACCGGCACTTAGTAAAATTTTTGAAAAAATTATATACTCGCAATTATTAGACTATTTAACAATAAATCAAATCCTTCATAACAATCAGTTCGGCTTTTCTAAAGGTAAAAATACTACTGATGCTGGCATTGCACTCCTTAAACATATTTTTGAGGCTTGGGAGGGCAAGCAAGACGTAATTGGTATATTCTGTGACCTGTCTAAAGCTTTCGATTGCGTTGATCACTTTACACTTTTAAAGAAGCTAGAACATTATGGTGTCTCTAAAAAATCGGTTAGCCTTTTGCAGTCATACTTGCATAATAGAAATCAAAAAGTAATTGTCAATAATACTGCTTCTACTGGAGCCCCCATTATTATGGGCGTGCCCCAAGGTTCAATATTGGGCCCTTTGCTGTTTTTAATTTATATTAACGATCTCCCTTACTACACGAGTAAATTATGTGAGACAGTACTATTTGCAGATGATACATCTTTAATTTTTAAAATTGATAGAGGAAAAAATTGTTCTGACGAAGTAAATAGTGCTCTCTTTCAAGCCGCACACTGGTTCAACATTAATAATTTGTCTCTTAACCCTACTAAAACCAAGTTTGTTAAATTCTCATTACCTAATGTAGTGCAGGTCGATATGCTTATCAATTTGAATGGGGATGTAGTAGAGTTAGTTGAGAGTACAAAATTTCTTGGTATTACATTGGATTCAAAACTACAATGGGATCCACATATTGAAGCCTTGTCGAGTAGACTTAGTTCTGCGGCTTTCGCAATAAGGAAAATAAGGCTCTTAACTGATATTGAAACGGCAAGACTGGTTTACTTTAGTTATTTTCATAGTGTAATGTCTTATGGCGTGTTGTTGTGGGGCTCAGCAGCTAATATAGAAAATGTTTTTATACTTCAAAAAAGAGCTGTGCGCGCCATTTACACACTTCGACGTAGAGATTCTCTTAAGGATTTGTTTAAAGAGATTAATATACTAACTTTGGCGGGACAATACATCTATGATAATTTAGTATATGTAAGGAAACATCATGATTCATTTATAAAGCATAGCGATGTTCATAATTTTAATACTAGAAACAAGAATAAGCTTGCCGTTCCAAAATTTCGGCTTGAAAAATGTAGACGCTCGTTTTTGGGAAAAGGCATAGCCTTTTTTAATAAAGTTCCACAACAAGTTATTGAGCTGCCTTTGCATAAATTTAAAATGTATGTTAAAAAAACGCTCTTAAGCAAAGGTTATTACAAGGTAGATGACTATTTAAAAGACCAAAATGCATGGATGTGATACCAACATTGATCATACTATTGTAAATAGTGTAAGAGGAAAATATTCTAATATGAGTATGAGAAAATTTTCTTCTTTTATTAAATATATTTCAAGATTGTAGATTTGTGTTTGGCAACAACATGTTCCATTGTAAATGTTGTTGTTTCTGCTAAGGCTGATAAGTTTCTTGCGGCCGTTCTTCTTATCAGTTAAAAGATGTCCTGAATGGCTGGTAGGGAAAAAAATGTTGGACTATTCGAAAGTACTTATCTATAAGTTTATTTGAATAAAAATCTTTGACTTGACTTGACTTGACTTGAATACCTATGTTAACTTGTAAATAATATCATGTAACCTTTCAATAAGTAAAATATAAATTATGTAAATTTGTAAATAATTAAGTAAATTATGAATAAGTAAAACAAAAATACTAGGTATGTAAAAATGTAATTATAAAAAAAAATCGAATGTAAATTATTACATTTATAATCTCGTTAGTGTAAATTATATCCGACTTATATCCTACTTTCTACTATAATATTATAAATGTGAAAGTTCAGATGTTTGGATGTTTGTATGTTTGTTACTCAATCACGCTAAAACGGCTGAACAGTTTGTCTGAAATTTGGGACACAGTTATTTTGTAGCCTGGAGAGGGATATAGGCTACTTTTTACCCCGAAAAAATATCACATTCCCGCGGGATACGGTCGTGTAGTCCACGTTGCGAAGCCGCGGGCGGAAAGCTAGTTGCGTAACAAATTATATTTTCTTATCACAATGGCTGATGCTCAGCAGCTATTTTAATCACCTAAGTAGGATAAAAGTTATATTATGTTAATTGTTTGTAAATTATTATTATCTGTGTCAATTATTTTTTGTCTATTTTTGCCATTATTTTGAATTAATTAAACTTTTTTTATTTTCAAACACTAAGGTTTTTTATTTCTGTAACTATATGCACTTAGTTGATTTGCAATAAAAATATTAAAAAATACCTAACACAATAATCAAACAGTGGAGCCGCAAAACAAGTTCGTAATGAAAAAGGTAAAGTACTTTATGATTGATCACGTACCTGTACGATACAAGGGGTTATTCATCAACTCGACCCAAGAGACCGGACAAACGTGTGTCCAGTATCAAAATTGTTATCATTTATTATTTCGTAATCTAGACACGTCAAGATTTTGACGCGTGTCCACATTTCAAATAACAAAATGTAAAAAAATTAAAAACAAAAAGTTTTATGGGCAACTCTAAGACGCCTCTGTTCTAGCGCGCGGTCACGCGCGGTTGACTGCTACTCGCAAGCCGCGTAAAAGTGTCGAGGTGTGTGCGGGTTGCGGGCGCAAACGCTCCGTTTTAGATTTTATTGTTTAGCGATGCGTCACCTTAACGTGTATTCCGAAGCACGGAAGTGCTCAGTTGTTAATGCCACTTTACGGTCGTTGGATGAACTTTGTCACACGTGCAGTCGCTTGTATTCTTTATTATCATAAAAAAAACAAAAGAGATATAGTAGCTAGTAGCAGTAACCCTTTTTGGTCAAACAAGTTTTTCGAAGATAGCGTAAGTGGTCCTTCTGGTATATTTTTATTTTGAGCTGTCTGTCAGCACGCAGCATCCGAAGACGAAAGTGAATCAAAAGGTCAAGGCAAAGATCAGGCTACTACTGCGAACATACCACTAGCAACAACTTTTCACTTTCCATTGCGGTGTCGGCACCGAACACAACAAAACATCTTCTTTTCAAACCAGTAATGTAATATAAACATACCGTTAAATTTCAAGTTAAGATGGCTTGGTACGCTTACTGGTTCAACGGATGGCAAACTCAATGAATGTAGAGTAAAAAATTGAGGTCGTTGTTATGTCATGATTGTAGTACGTACTCTTGTAAATGCCATTGTTTACGTTTTTTTTAATCACGCAAATATCATGGGATCGTTTTACATACAGATTTAGATAACGCTTTATTAAGTTACAGTTTGGAAAACGTTGGTTTGTCTTGTAAAAAAAAACTAGCGGATCCTCGCGGTTTTACCCGCGTGGAATATCGGGATAAAATATAGCCTATGTCACTCGGGAGAAATGTAGCTTTCTAATGGTCTAAGAATTTTCTAAATCGGTCCAGTATTTTCTAAGATTAGAGCGTTCAAACAAACAAATTCTTCAGCTTTATAATATTATATATATTATAGTATAGATATACAATTTGAAGTTGAACTTATTTAAATAAAATATGCAAAAGGATATTTTAAAGTCTGGATTGAAACATAAAGATGCAATAGATTTATAAAGTTTGCATTTTCAACTAATGATTAGTTTAAATAGAAAAATACCAGAAAAATTCGACTCGACTGACAAGTTATTCTCAGCCGGGACTTGAACCCATAACCTTTGGAAATCCGGTCCACTGCAGCTCTCCCAATGCGGAACGGGAACCACGGGGGTAAAGCCGCAGGCGATCGCTAGTTTAAGACGCTATACGCAGAAAGTACATACTTTTGTTGTAAAACTATAGATCGGTTAGAGATGTTACAAATCTGGTAATAAGATATATATTTTTGATAAATTTTAAATAGAAAAATATTGGAAAAAATTAACTTGGCCACAAGTGAATTCTCAGATGGGAATCGAACCCACGACCTTTGGAAATCCGGTCCAAAGCTCTAACCGCTGAGCTAACGAGACTTAAGTCTAGTTAGGTATTTAAAATTTATCATAAGTATAAAAATAGCATTGAAAAATGCAAAAATTCAAAAATAATAAAATATATATTTCTTCATACCTTTATCTAGATTTGTAAAGTTTCAGTATCACTCGACACTTTGTCTTTTCGAAAAGACTCTTAAAAAATACGAAAATACAAGATTATTCTCAAATGGGATTACATATACTATTGAAAATTTGTTAAATTAGTGGTCATCGACAATATTTATCATCATGTAGTTTAATTTCTCTTTAATCGCTATAGGTAGGTACCTATTTATTACGAAGCGATTTCGTGTTTTTTTAGTCTCATCTGCAAAATCAGTCGCTCCCGCGCGTGTCGTTTTCTCACTGGTATCTCGATAGTGGTATCGTCGTCGTCTCAGCCACATAACACCCACTGCTTAAATAAAACCAAAAAAAAAAAAGAAACTGCTGGGTATAGGCCTCCCCCAAAACGGGTGTTTGCCATAATCGCCACGCTTGGTAGGCGGGTTGGCGATCGCAGTATGGCCAAGTTTGTAGGAGACGCTGCTGCCCGTCTCCTGAAGGTTGAGTCCTCTAGACGCCTTTTACGACACCCACGGGATGAGAGGGGGTAGTGCTATTCTAAGCCCACACTACACAGCTCAGTGGTATAGCACCATAATAATATTAACATCTTTCATATAAGATTCATTTGACAAAGGCACCGTCAATAGACGATTAATATAAGAATGAAAAGCAGCTAGTTTGTGTTGCCAAGGGTGACAGGAAGCCGCGGGTATTACTACATCAGTATGTGTAGGCTTTCTATATATTTGGAAATTGTGACGACAATGTTCCCGTGTCATTGACAAATCTAAGAAATTTATAGAATTATCGACTTCAACTTCTAGTTTAAATTTAATCTTTGGATGTAAATTATTTACAAATGAATAGAAAGTCTCTAATTCTTGTCTAGTACCGGTCCAGCATATGAGTATATCATCAACATAACGATAATAATAAAGAATGTTATTATTACCTGTGAAATACCTATTCTCAAAATTGTCCATGAAGATCTCCGCCATCAGAGGTGATAACGGAGAACCCTTGCAATGCACGGGTCTTGTGCAATATATCCACTCAAAAAATAACCCTTACAACTATCGAATTAGAGTTCAAAATTCAGACAGCCTAGAGACAGTATAGCGGTATAACCTTTATGAACCTACACAAGTTAGAGATAGCAACAATAGTGCCCATATGAAATTATATTGATAATACTGAATGTAAGTATCGGTTTGTCAAAAATAATCGATTTGTTTACGCAATAGCCATTGTAATGTCAAGTGTATTGACTAATGATTGTATTGACAGACAATATTTATAGGTTGTTAAAATAATTACTGTGTGTTAAAGATTTTGAAACATGGCTCTAGGTTAGACATTTTTAATTAGGCTGATTGAATGATGGATTTTAAAAAATTTCAAAGGTATTCGTTTTCATACGTTTTTTAACAATTCATTAAAATACAAACTTCGTAAAGTATATATTGTCGTTAAAATAAAATGATACAAAAGAATTATGAGTAAAGTTGGCGTCATTCCTACTAAAATTTGAAAATTGCGGCAGCTTACGGAAATTGACAATTTTAAAAGAACGTATTAAAAGATACTAATGTCATTATGGAACATAATTAGGTTTATAGCTAAACTATATCGGAACCGAGATTTCAGACGTTTATTGACTGTGACTGAAAAATAAAAAAAAATATCTCAGCTCCGATATTACTTAAGGCAAAGTTAATCACTCAGATATGTCTTGATTGTGATACTTTTAAACAATAATAATAAATGTAGTGGCCGCTGACTTTTTTTTACATTAAATAGGCTTACTCTTGTCCATATTCTGAATCGTTAGATTAAGAAGACGCCTAAGATAGAGCGAGCTTGCCTAGAAAAAGCCTATTCACTCGAGTTTTAAATATACAAGGGTTGTAGGCACCCGGGAATACAGACGCAGGCAGGGAATTCCACTCCCTGGCCTTGCGTATAATAAAAGATGAGGAAAAGCGCTTTGTACGCAGACGAGGTATATCAACCCGATTCCCGGTGGTAAAAAGGAGCTGGCGGAGGACTTAATGACGCCACTAGTCCCTACAAAGTTACCCAAACCCCTTTTTCATGTAAACTTTCATTGTACCTATTTCAGTGAAAAGAACAATTTTGTAAGATTATAAAATAAGTAAACCCAAGTCACTATTAATTATCGATAAGTTGATTAATTTAAAACATTGTAAAGAAGCCTCTAATGATATTTTTATTTTAGCAATATTTGATAATATGTTTAATAAGCACCGCTGACAGCAATGTAAAAACAAAAACGTTTAATTAGTTACTTAACTAACACAAACAAGATGTTAATACAACTTTACTAAACAGTAATATTACATACGTAAGTGAGTTATGTAAATATACTCACGAGTGCTCAGTTATCGCATATGGTATTGACAGGGTTGGGTCTGTGTGACCTTTCATAAATCTCAATTATGGGCGTCCTGCCACTGTTATTTACTCTGTGGTCCCGTGTAGCTTGGTCGTTCGGTGCAAGAATGTGCCGCACATAGGTCAAGGTTGTCTCTACGATAGCTTTCAAAGCGTCGTCACCTTATTCGAATATGTTACGATTTTGTGATAAGAGTATTGTACCTATATATAAAAAGAAATTAATAAAAGAATGTTTTCCCATGCCATTTGTCATGTGCTTGCCACGTCAAGGAAAGTGACATGACATGTCTGACTGACGTTGGCACATGACGCGTGTGACGTGTGTGGTCACAGATTCCATTATTTTTTTTGTTAATGGCGATGCCATTTTGGATTTCGCCAGTGCTTGCTCTCAGTTTATTATGCTTGGAGTCGGATTTTTTGAGTACTTTTGAGGAATAATGTTATTTATAAATTTGCTTCTTTCGTAAGGCGATACTCGAAAAAAATATGCTGAAGAGAGAGCAATGAGAAAACGACGCGCACGGGAGCGAGACCGATTTTGCAGATTAGGCAAAAAATACACTAAATCACTTCGTATTAAAAAACTACAGCGATTTAAAAAAAATGCTTCTATACGATCCTAAATATTATTGGTGTCCACCTATTGAACCAATTTCCAATGGTAAAAGTAACCCCATTTAAGAAAAATCTTGAATTTTCGTATTTTTAGAGGTCTTTTCGAAAAGAAAAGTGTCGAGGCAAAATCATAAAATCGTGTTTTTGAAACTATACGAATCTAGATAAAGGTATGAAGAAATATATATGTTATTACCAGATTTGTAACAACTGTAACCATGCTATAGTTTTATATCAAAAAGTCCATACTTTTTCCGAGTAGCGCCTTAAGCGTGCTTTAGTTTACTTGTTATCATTGTTTTACGTTTATCGTGTTCCTGATATCACCACGGTGTTCAGCAGAATATCAGTTCAAAGTCAAAGTCAAAGTCAAAGTCAAAGTCAAAGTCAAAGATTTTTATTCAAATAGACTTATAGATAATTACTTTCGAATAGTCCAAAATTTTTTTTTCCCTACCAGCCATTCAGGACATCTTTTAACTGATAAGAAGAACGAAGAACCTTTGCTTAAGAGTGACTTTTTAACATATATTTTAAATTTATGCAAAGGCAGCTCTATCAATTGTTGTGGAACTTTATTAAAAAAAGCTATACCTTTCCCCAAAAACAACCTGTTCAACAGGCCTACCCGTCTGGTGCAAGGTACCTAATGAGCTGAACACAGTTTTGAAACTGCACGTGTTTGCTATGCATTAGTGTTTCTATTAAGTATGTTGTTGTCGATTGTCATATATAAAAAAAAGTGCAGATGTTCCGGAAAAGTGCTGAATGGCGAACACGCGTCGGACTAGACGCTCCATGGGTAGGCCCTCGACAAGGTGGACCGACGATCTGGTCGCCAAAGACCGATCGTCGTGAAGATCCTTGGAGAGGCTTCTATCCAGCAGTGGGTGTCTTGAGGCTCATACGATGATGATAATAGCAGACGCTTAAGACTTAAATACTTTTGACTCGTTAATAAAACTCAATTGTGGGCGTCCTGCCACTGTTATTTACTCTGTGGTCCGTAGTCATTCAGTGCAAGAATGTGACGCACATAAGTCAAGGTTGTCTCTACGATAGCTTTAAAGTGCCATCTTATTCGAAGATGTTACGATTTTGTGATAAAGATAGAAGGAAATATTAATATGATATTGTTGTTAGCCGGCTCTTGCAACTCGTAGACCTACGACGCGTTTGAAAGATATACACTGACACAGTGGCAAAATGTGTGTGTCCATCCTCCTCTAACTTTTAAAGTAAGAAAGTAAAAAATTAAAAAAATTTATACTTATGCTGTGGATATTTATAGAAACTTTCAATGAAAATTGGTTTGAATTAAATATATTAAGCAGTTTCAGATCAAAATTATATTTTCGCAAATATTACTTTGTCATTCATACAAACACTGTGAAAAACAAAGTTATTTTTAGAGACGAAAATTATAGTGGTAGGTGTAGATAATCGGTAGTCAAGTGAATACCTAATTTAATATAATGATAATAATAATAATAGAAACTTTATTGCACAGAATACAAAAACAAACACATACAGAGAAAACTTTTTTGTAACACAATATGCGGCCTTATTGCTACATGGCAATCTCTTCCAGGCAACCTTGGGTGAGAGACTGAACCCTTGATGTGCGAGTTCGACTCGCACGCAGCCAATTTTTTTCAATTGTAATCGATTCAATATACTTAGAGTAAGTTTACTATATACGCGTATAAGTGTGGCCCCAAAAAAGTGATGAATTTACCAGCAAATGAGGTATTTAACGGCTCCTTATCATACAAGACCGGTACTCGTCTGAATTGCCTGAGACTAGCTTTAATAATATAATATTAATTTATTTTGCCTAATAATGGGTATGGTGTTATAAATGATTGTGTGTATACATTTTACACAAAATCATTTTTAACTGCTAATACCGTTTCTGCTGCTACACCTTGCTGATTTCAAGGAAAGCATGACGCAAATAAGACTTCACATTTAAATCTTATTTTAAATGTATTATTAATTTTAGGTTAGGTTAGGTTAGGTTAAAATAGCAAGTCATTTAATGAATGTGTTATTATACAAAAATCACATGATTGTAACTATAATTTTTTGTGTATAAAAAAATAATCTACTAATCAAAATTTCTTTACTAACTACAATATGTGTTTCTTATTAAGTTATAATACTTTAAAAAAAACATGTACTTATATTTTTTATGTTTTCTAACA
The DNA here is from genome assembly GCA_910589605.1 of Chrysoteuchia culmella. NCBI lineage: Eukaryota > Metazoa > Arthropoda > Insecta > Lepidoptera > Crambidae > Chrysoteuchia > Chrysoteuchia culmella. Next base: position 21,371,713 of record OU342653.1, read on the forward strand.
ATTTATTAACATTTTAAATTTGTTATATTTGCTGAACTCCTCCGCCACAGTTAAAGCCGAAACGTCTTTTGTAGCGGTGTGTTAATTAAATATCATGTATTTTGTAATACTTTTGGTCAATAAATAAAAAAAAAAAAAAAAAAAAAAAAAAAAAAGGTATTGTATAATTTAGTACATGTGAATTAAATGTTATCAAAGCCCTAAGCATGTTGGCTTCAACCATAACAATTCACCTTTACCATAAAATATTATGGGTAAACTACATTCAAATCACAAAATTGCCTTGCTAAGCATATTAACCATAATAGATCATTTTGAATTGGATAATTTGATATGAGTTTAGGCAAGTTTAGTTCGAGCAATTTCGAGTTTGTTAAAGTTTGAAAATAGTAGCAGCTGATACGAAGAGAAGTAGCAAGTGTGAAGGATGAAAATCATTTCATATTATTTTTCACATGCTATTCATGAAATGTTACATTTGGAATGCAAACACAAACATAGTAAATAATTCACTAAGACATGGTCCAACAGCTTCATTATTATAAAGCCTATGATATAACTACCAATGATATGTTGAATGTTGAATGATATATAATGCAACGCGAAAGTTTAAAAAACAATGATATGTTGTTTACACAAGATGTGCATAGAATACTACCTATTGCTAGATGTAAGTAAGCGTAATTTCATGTACGATTAATTAATTAATTTATTAATGTTTATTACCTTAAACTATGTGCTTCTTCAATAAGCAGATATGTCTCAAATAACGTGGCCAGCACTTCAATGAATCACTATTTGGGACATTTTAGCACGACCCTAGCACCAAACTTAGCAAAGCTTGTGCTATTACGAGACAATGGATAACTTAACACTCAGGTCAATTATTTTTCAACGGTGAGATTCATAGTCTTCATCAAACCTGATGCTTAGTATTGATAAGGCTGAAGATGGAAGCGAGCCTCTCCCGCAATCCTCATATTTAGGGAAAATTGCTGTTATGAAAAAGCAGTCCTAAGTCTGCGTAGTCAAACTCACAGATGGTTGCTAGTCGATAATATAATTTTGGGTTTTAGTTCCGGTGTGTACCATAAAATAACAGTTTGATGGTATCCAAAACCTTTTATCGTAATATTGTTATTTTAGTCATTCTGCCAACTTTGAGAAAGTTGACTATTTTGACTTTTACATAAGCGTTTCTTTATGGAACATAATCTCATAGTGATAGAATTTTAGCAGCGATTTAGATAGTTGAGCAATATTTGCAATTACACAACCATTAAATGCGCACAGAAAGAATTTTGAAGAAGATAGAAATTATTTATGTATAGTATATATATAGTATATAGTATAGAAATTATTTATGTATGTTAAGTATCAGGCATACTTTTCAATGAGATGTAATAAACTGAGAATATTCATACGCATCAGGTCTGGTTCCTGAAATCTTGCTACAACTGCTAATACCAAGAAAAACGTATGACCTAAATATTACTTTAAATAAAAAGTCTAATACCTTTTATATACATATCAACTAAAAATAAATGTTACTCTTTGTAATAGTAAAAAGTATTTTTGTATACCTTTCAAATATGTATATGAAGTATGTATTTACAAAAAAAAAAGTATATTAGTATGTTTATCCGTTATCTAGTATCCATAACACGAGTTCTTCATGAAACTTAACGTGGGCTAGATAATTGGTGTGATTGTATGCAAATTTATTATTATTATTATTATTATATGTTAAAATTTTCATGAAAAGACAAAAAAACCGCGCGCTCTCTTTTCTCAAAAATCAAACTTCTAAGCCAAATCAATCAAAAGATACAGCCGTTTATGCCGCAAATTTCCGCAAATTTTCGAAACTCGCACGGGAATCAAAACCTACAGGGTACTTCCCGTGAATTTAGAATCTTGAAATTTGGTACGAAGTAACGTCTTATAGTACTACAGATAAAGGAAAAATTGCAAAGACCGAAAATTTTTTGTTACATCATATAATTAAAAAATATTATTGCAAATTTTAAACGGAACCCTCGGTGCGTATGCCCCCAGTACGACTCGCACTTGGCCGGTTTTTTTACATTTCGTTTTTTTTTTTTGTGTAAGTAATTGTTTTTTCTACTTAAAGATTTTCTAATTTTTTTTGTAAAATAATGATAGTGATGTTTTGAGACTAATAAAAGTGTTTATATTCTATACAATTTTACTGTGTCTGTGACACTTGCTCATAGATCCCCGCAACAATCCTCTGTGTGTCAGGGCTGACCCGCCGCCCGTGCGAACTTGCGTCGCCTTTGTTTCACCCCGGCGTTTGCGACACCTACTAATGCGGCATTGTGACATTTACTCACTGAATTGACAGTTGTACCGATAAAACAAGACTAATCATCTTGATGTGTGCTTGGGAAAATATACAATCGCAATTTTAACTTTGCATACTAGAATTTTTTATGTCTGGACAGGGAATGAAAGACAGAATTGAAAGGGTCGGCAGCTTGCTATCCAGTGCAGATATTAAAAACCTATCAATCATCATCATTCAACCTATTGCAGTCCACTGCTGGACTTCTTTTTTACTTACAAGGGGGACTCTTAACCTTCATCATACCTGATGTTAAGTATTGATAAGGCCGAAGATGTAAGCGAGCCTCTCCCGGAATCCTCATCAGTGAGGAACTAGCTATCTTGTCTCTAATTGTCGGAACACAACAATGCTGAAAACATTGTTCTTATGGAATTATTCTTATTATTTTAGGATAACATCTTAGACCCGACGAAAGCCTTTCAACCGCCTCTGTGGTCTAGTGGTACAACCACCGGTATTAGACCCAGGGGTCCCGGGTTCGATTCCCAGCGGGCGTACATATTGTATTGGGTTTGGTTGGTGGTAGGACTTGTTGTAAGTCCGCGTGGCCATAACAATAATGTTTTCAGCATTGTTGTGTGCCGGCAGTTGGAGATAAGATAGCCAGTTCCTCAGTGGCTGAGGATTCCGGGAGTGGCTCGCTTTCATCTTCAGCCTTATCAAAGTCAAAGTCAAAGATTTTTATTCAAATAGACTTATAGATAAGTGCTTTCGAATCGTCAAATTTTTTTTCCTACCAGCCATTCAGGACATCTTTTAACTGATAAGAAGAACGGCCGCAAGAAACTTATCAGCTTTAACAGAAGCAACAACATTTACAAACACAAATCTACAATCTTGAAACATATTTAATACAAGAGGAAAATTTTCTTATCTCTATCAATACCTAATTAACATCAGGTATGATGAAGGCTAAGAGTCTCCAAGGCATTCATAAAAAAGGCAAATATGGATTTGGTGCTCTACCAACCCTGCAAGGAGTTTTAGGCGTGATGCATGGACAGTCACGAACCGGGACTGTTTAGCCACTAGCTTATCATCTTAACTAGGTTGTGTTACTCGAATGCCGCCATTTTTCGTTATTGAAATGTGACTTCAGTAACCCCATTTGCATTACACGGCCAAAATACGAACAGTGGCAAGTGGGTCAACAATCTAATTTCAAAATCGAACATAATCCCTTTCAAAGGTATTGTGATTGTGATAGTTTTTTATGGAATTGTGTAATATATTATACTCGCAATCCCTTTCGGAACGAATGGTGTTTTAAATGACTCTTCATTTGACACTTATCCATACATTTGAAAGATATTTTCGTCTGTCACTTTGCTTAGACAGTTTAATTTCGTTCATTCAATACCTTTCAAAACGCGTCCCGATCACAATCCCTATCAAATATCAAGTAGTGACGGCCTGAAGTATGTGAATATCTTTCAAATGACAATTTAAAAGGGATTAAAAATTAGACAATCAGCCTCCGGTTTGTGACTGTACATAGATTGCTATATGAAGAAGATTGATTAAATAAAAATACTAAAATTTTTCAGACAAATCCAATATTAAAAACCCTCTAACAGTAAAAAGTATGTTGTGATTATCTTTTCTAAGATTTTAGAAAAGTCACAACAACGTCAAATACGCAAACTTGTCTCAAGTAAATGCATTTTTAGTAACTATATAGAATATATAGTCACTTTCATGATGTCATGTTCATATATGGACTCCGATTGTTAAATACTTATCTACAGTTAGTTGATGGGATAAGTTAAGGAACTGGACCTCTATTTTTGAATCACTCGTCGCGTGAGTAGCCAGACGAACGAGAAGACGATCGCGCGTTTAGCGACCTTGCATGCGTGGACATAACATGCTTTTCGCTTTGCTCTTCGCGCGCTCGCATTGGGAGGCGGTACTACAGGCGAAAAGCGAAGCTATGTGATACGGGCAAGGTCGCTTTTACGGAATACAGAAACTCAAACGTCGCACGAAAATCAGTAGAATCCTCGAGACGAGTGAATCAAAAATAGAGCTTCAGTATTTATATTTTCTTTTACTGGACCACTAGTTTATTTATTTGTACAAGTTTTTTCATTATATACAAGTAGTTCTGTAAGAAAAAAGAAAAATATAGACCCATTCATCCTGCTGTTCCTAACTCACTACTTTTCTTGTAAGTAACTAAAATTAAATTCAGGAAGGTAACATTTGACTGATTAATCTTTTGAGATAAACGAGTATTTTATATAAGCTTTTAATTTTGTCGTAAGAATTTAATAGTGGACTATTAAAGCCAATAAAGTCAAGTCGGGTTTTATTGCACTAAACAATTATCCAGTGTAATAATAACATACAACATTAAAACTTTTAATATGTATAGTTTTGGGATGCACATTTACCTGTATCAGAACAATATCTTTAATTTGATAATGGAGCTGACATTTTAGTTTATAGATTTAAATATTTTAATATTTACATCTTCAACAAAAAAAAAATTGCATCTAACATCATCTATTAGAAACCATCATGTCATAAGAACATTTTGTTTTTCACACTTTGGAGGCGATGATTAAGCGAAAACGTCACAAAATTACCTCAAAAAACAAGCTTCCTTTTAGAGTTTCGTAGTACGAAACAGCATGGTAAGATTGAAACAACACTGCGCTAAGAGATGGTGGTAGGCCCCCGGAATAGCGGTCGTTAGGTCAGAAAAAATATCGCTGAAACATTTGGCACGGAAATAATGATAGTATAATGTGTGTCCACCCACCAATCCGCATTGGGTCCGCGTGGTGGGTCATGGCCCGTTCTCCTTATCCATGCTTAAGGAAGGCCTTCCTTAAGGATGGATAAGACACATTAAAAATGGCTGATGACGATAATGTGTGTCACGGAAACAAGAAGAATCACAATTTTTTACTGGGCGTTTTAGCATTCAAGAGAAAACTTTGTGTGTAAAAATTTTAGTTTGACTTTAAACTATAGTTTGGATCGAATGGGTAAGAAGAAGCATTAGATCACTGTGAATAATACTTTTTATTGCAAAAACTATTCCGTAAAGGACGAGAAAAAGGCAAAATGAAAGTTTGGTTGCTTTGGGAGCTGTATTTTTTTTAAGAACCACGGTGAGACTCTTAGCCTTCATCATATATTTAGAATATTAATATTTAACACAACATTGTTGTTATGGCATCACACTTAGATAAGATGGTGGTAGCTAGCCAGGCGGACTTACAACAAGTCCTACCACCAATCAAACCGAATACAATACGCAGGTACACTGGGAATTGAACCCGGGAACCCTGGGTCTGATGCCGGTGATTGTGCCACTAGACCACAGAGGCGGTTAAAAAGTTTGTTTTCACCTCACACGCTCTCAAAAGGGATTTGTCATTCAGTTTCCGCGTAGAAAATCGCATTTTGCGGCCTAGCGCAGTTTAATTTAATACCTTAAAATATGGCATAATGCGTTCCGAATCGCACTATGGACTTTCTTGTTACATTTTATACTTATTTTAAATAGCTTTGAATTCATTATAATACTCCGTTTTGGTTTTATTATATTATTTTAGTTGATAGAACCATAAAAACAATAACAATAAGATTAAACTATTTGTTATAAGAATTTTATATTAGGCTGGGTGAGATTTCACATTTCATTTCGGAACGTGGCATAAACCTTTATTTTTAAAATGTCTTTGTCCTGTACCTCATGCCAATGTCAACATTTACCGAAACGTAATTGTTTTATAAGTTACAATTCCTACTTCAAATAACTTTGAACTAACTATAATACTCCTTTTTATTATTTTAGTTTTTTATATCATTAAAACAACAAGAAAAAGGTAAATTTAGATTAAACTTAATGTTTAAAGATTTTTTTACCGGAAGTTGACCGCGGAAACAACCATAAAATGTTCCTCGCTGTTGTGGGGTGAAAAATTGTGTGTCACGCTCGGCAGAATTTTTTTTAGCGTCTGTACCTTTGAAATCCTCGCTTCGCTCAGGATTCAATGTTTGAACCACGAGCGTAGCGAGTAGATACCTTTACTTGCTCAAATTTCAATAGAGTCAACTCGCCCCTAATAACCAACTCTCCAACCTTGCATAACAACTATTGCTTTCGGAACTGTATTCAGCAGCTATTTATTTTACCACAGACCGTGATTTATCAAATTCAGAGATAGGTGTAACATTTTAAATAAAGTAGCAAATTCATATTGAGAAATATTTATCCAATCTTAAATTTACAATCGTTTGGATTCTATGAATCGACGTCAAATTCGAATCGGCCGTGGATTTGATCGGAATAGGGGCCTTGACCGTGTCAAATTGCATCGACTGCCAGAATACATCGACATTTTTATTAAAATGATATTCAATACACAGCCGACAAGTTGAAGTAATATAACGTTGGATAATGATGCGAAGTGTTAAACGGAGATATTAAAATTATTTATACTATCTCAATTTATTCATGATTTATGAAGTTGTAAGGAAATAAAATTACTTCTGCTTATCAAACTTTTTTCTGTTAACTTAGCTCGTAGTTACCTAATTCCTCTTGAAGATATTTTTAACCAGAAGGTAGACCTAACTTAAACTACTGAACTTAACTTAATTTTTTTCTAAAAGTATTCTTCTGTCTACCAAATAGAGCAATGAACCAGGCATTATCAAACACATGGACAAAGTTACTTTATTTTTTTTTTTTCTCTTTTTTTTTTATTCTTTGGTATTCTTAATATTAGAATGTAAAAAGGAAACTCAAAACTGTAGAAATAAAGAAATGGATGATTAATTCCACGAATCATGGAGAAAATTCACTGATTATAGTATTTTTCAGCTAGAATGATAAATAATAAATAAATATTCGCATACAATCACACCAATTATCTAGTCCCACGTTAAGTTTCATGAAGAACTTGTGTTATGTATACTAGATAACGGACAAACATAGTTATATACTTTTTTTGTAAAAACACACTTAATATACATATTAAACACCCAGACCAAGACAAATAGACATGTTCATGCACACAAATAAGTGTCTTGTCCGGGGATCGAACCCGAGACCTCTGGCGCAGAAGGTGAGGTTAGTACTCCTGCGCCAAACAGGTCGTCGAAAGCTGTCGATGATACCTGTGACACTTCTAATTTCTCCGAATCGCATATACTATGTCAGCAAAATGTTTTTGTAAAATCATTTATTTACTGTGACAATTTAGTCAAAAGAATTTTTCATGTCTCATATTCTGAAAGTAATCATAACTTGCCTAAAATGCGGGTTGAAAGTGATTTGTGGCGGCCCTAGGGCTGTAATAAATTGGAAAAAAGAATAGGGGGTGTTCATGTCAAATCAATATCTGTAATCTCTTTGGACTTTTATTTACCAAAGGTATGTAGGCAAAGGCACAGAAGCCTATACAGCTTATTTTGCTACATTATAAAATAATTTTATAACATTTTTCTTATTAAATATTTTTTTAGAATATTCTGTTTGTTTTTACTTTTCTCATATTCAAAATGAAAAGTAGAGTGTATGGACCCATAACGGTCTCGAACTATCGGCGCCCTCACTTCGTTCGGGCGCCAAAACACTCGACTGTTATGGGTGTCATACAGCCCTTGGTAAACAATCTACTATAACAACTACACCTCTGGAGATATAGTAAAAACAGTGTCTATTAATTACATTATAATTAAATACGTAAGATTTTTTTTTTGTTGTGCAGTCTTTTGATGATCGAAGAGTGCAATGTGCGATTCGGAAAAGGTTACAGTTACAGATGAGACAAAACAGAATCGATAACTGCAGCTGTTCATTGGTCTATAACAGTGAAAAAGAAGATACATTAAAATATATACAAAACGAATATCAGCGAGTTTTTGATGCTACAAATTAAATGTATCTGTTGACATTAACATTGCCATGCCAGCTAAATGTTTTATTTTGCTACAAGAACAAAAAGTATTGTACGTGCTTATTTATAAGCACGTACAATACTTTTTGTTCTATATTATGTTTACGAGGGATGATATAACTTACGCTATATAACCGGATTCCACGTGGCCGCAAAACTAGTGAAATATATTGCTACTAAAAGTAGATGCATTGACTCTTAGAAAAAAACAATAGATAAGTCAATAGGATTTTACTATGGGACATCTCTAAAATTTGAAACGTTACCAGAATCATCCTAGTTGAAAAAAACTATTGTCCATTCCAAGTGGTCTACCTAATGATACTTGTCTTGATTTTATCTGCCCGATGACATTTCAGACGATATCTGTCGGCTGACCATACGACGTGATCCGTGAGACATTGGAATTGAAATATCATTTATCATAACTGGGGTTCGACCGTGAATCGTTTTTGCAGATATTATTTGACCCCTTTTAGCTTTCTAAATATTTTTTGTGCATATTACGAAAAAGGCGTTTGTCTAAATTATTAAAATAACCTTTTCATACCATAGGCAATCTATCATTTACACAGGATCTCCAAATAAACAACTTAAAATCTAGATAACTAGAAAAATTACTTTTTTTAAATAAATATTTACGTGACAGATTTAATAAACATGATTATAATTTCAATCTACTATCCAAAAGATATTAACTTTCTTTTAATTTACTTTATTTATAACACTTTATTTGCACACACACAGCCAGAAAATACATGTATAAAAGAAAGATATACATATATTAAATAACCAATATTATTTATACGAACTAAAGTGATTGGTCTTACAAATTCTGTGCTTACAACTTGGTTTTCATTATCTTATATAACTTAATAGCTTTTTATAATAACTTGTTCCTAATAACATGTGGGAACACCGCTAGTGGTTATCATGGCAATATAAAGGATGCCAATTATATGAAAAGAAAAAAAAATCATAAATAGAATAATAAAAAATGATTTCAAAAATTTTCTTAAATCTCGTTGATGTCTTTTCTAATAGACGTTTGAAGCGTGAGTTGATTTCATCAATTTTTTTCGTTACAAATAAGATATGTCTAATCTTCAATATTTGGCTAAAATTAAAAAGTTTCAATCATATTTCAATAAACTTATAGGTATTTGCATTCATTTACATAGTATAAAAGTCATTGTGGTAAAAGATATAAGAAAATGACATTAGTTTATGGGAAAAACAGGAACTACCTACCTTATAACTTTTTAATTTTGCATTTTACAATGCTATTTTTATGTGATAAATATTAAACAAGAAAATATACTAGAAAAAAGAAACTAGTCTCATGTCGCCCTGACGGGACATGAGACTAGTTGCTTTTTTCTGAGTATTAACTGAGTAATAGAAAATGTTTAGACTAAAGTTTATGATTTTGAAACAATTTATGATAGGTACCTATTAAAAGATTTTTAACAATTGTTTTTGATAGCCCTAACACTATGATTGCATATTGCGTTCGCAAGGAACTTAGAGAAATTGAATAAAACTAGACACAAGCTAGATTGCAACAATTTGCGCAAAAACACTTTTTTGCCCCGGCTTTCAGCGCACGTAAAAAATCAATAAAAGGTCGCGTTTCTAATTGAAAGTAATTATAAGTGTGACTTGACAAATTCTTTATGGTTCTGTATGAATGTAAATTACTTAGTAGCGTGAACATTATGGATCATGGTTTTATTATAACAGATCACGTGACTTGTAGTCTATACTAATATTATAAAGAGGAAAGCTCTGATTTTTTGTTTGCATTGAATAAGCCCCGAAACTACTGAACAGATTTGGATAAAATTTGGTACACAGATTGTAGATAGCCTGGTTATGAACATAGGATACTTTTTATCCCTATATTCCCACGGGAACGGGAACCACGTGGGTGAAACCGCGAGCGGCCGCTAGTGAAAAAAAATTGTGATACAATAGTATCGATAACGAAACTACTATTTACTAACTATTTTTGTAGGTTTTTGATAAAGTACCTTAATGATAGCATAAAAAAAAAAATATACGAATATATCAACACAAAGTCTTGTAGCAATGAACTGCGGAGGCTGCTTCAGTTTTTATTAGTATATTTTTGTTAATAAAACATTTTCTGAAAGCCGAATTTTAAAATTGCTGGTCAGAGGTCACTGTGAGATACGAAATCATGGTTATTTTATAAAAATATTTTTTTTGTTAATTTTTAGAGGAAATACTATATGGTGTTTTAGTGCACTGTGAAATTTGTGTATTTTAATAATTATAGACTCTAAATAAAAACGGACGGAATATACACTTTTAAATTCAGTTCTAAAAAGTCAAAGTTTATACGTTTTAAAAAAAATCACAGATAATAATGACGCGCGTGAAGATCGATGAATTAGTACGCGACGGGCCTTCCCAACGGGACAACGTATCGCTTGCTTCCCGGGGCCCACGTGATCGTTGAACATTCGATTTAAATATCGTATCTTGCGTTACTTCCGGGGCCCCAGAAGTGTCGCAAGATACGAGGAACGTTTGGTTTGATACTTTTGTGACCATAATTTTTATAGTTGAGTGACTTTGAGTTAAAGAAAAATAATATTAGTAGGTAACGTTGCTTCGAGTTATAATAACGTTTTGAAATAAAAAAGTAGGTAGGTACGCTTTTGTACAAAAAATATAAGTAATTTGATTCGTTTACACGGTCTGATTTAAACCCTCACGATATGGGATATAAAATTCAACACCTGTAACCTTGTACCTACATACGACGCTCCCGAGCGAATCAATTTCCTGCATACTAGTCTTTATTACAACACTATCTCATTAAAAACCCAAAGCTATGGCTTAAAAAAACACATGGTCTTACACATTATAATATTATAACCGACTACAGATTTTTTTATCAATAATTCTGATACTATATCGCAAATATTTCAAGTCAAGTCCAATTTATAAAGTATGTCTATAGAATATAAAATAAAGGAAAAATTGGTTGTTAAAAAATTATCAAAGTATCAACATTATTATAGTCCTACCCTACCGCCTTGAACTCGAGTAGCACTAGCACACAAACTCTGAGTGACAGTGCTTGTCTCGGAAATGGTATCGCGTAGATTTTGACATGCCTGAATTGAACTATATGGACGTTCTTCTTGTCATAAATCTATAGGACGGATAGAGATGTTACAAGTCGGGTTGTAAGATTCTTTATACCTCTATCTAAATTTGTAAAATTTTATGAAACACGATTTTATGATTTCTTGACACTTTTTATTTTCGAAGAGACCTCTAAAAATGCGAAAATTCAATATTTTTCTCAAATTGGGTATATGGGGGTATAACATATACAATTGGAATAAATAAATGATTGCATACAATCACACCAATTATTTAGCCCACGTTAAATTTCACGAAGAACTTGTGTTATGGATACTAGATAACGGATAAACAATACTTATATACTTTTTTTGTAAATACATACATAATATACGTATCAAACACCCAGACCAAGACAAATAGACATGTTCATGCACACAAATATTTGTCTTGCCCGGGGATCGAACCCGGGACCTCTAACACAGAAGGTGGGCTTAGCACCCCTGCGCCAAACAGGTCGTCGGTAATTAGTGGACACCAATAATATTTAGCATATTGTAGTTTCATTTCTCTTTAATCACTATAGTTATTTACTACGAAGTTTTTTTTTTTTTTGCCTAATCTGCTAAATCCGTTTCGCTACGACGCGAATCAATTACCCGCATACTAGTATGTATCAATTAAGAGATTTAGAATAGTTTCAGAGTTCCCGGACTATACGTAACATTTTGTATGTAAAAAGTAGTACATACTGTACTATTGATAAGGAGATTATTAGAATACTTTTAGCACTTGGAGGTTTATTCTCTCATTAACTTTACAAAATGATCTGTTCTCTTTGAGGTTCCAGGCAAAAGTGACCGAGGTGACGCGCCACAATTGCAGATGTTACTTAATTAATTTGTTCACAGTCTGTAGTTAAAATGGAGCGAACTTCCATACATTTATAGGTTATATTAAATGTCATCCGATAGTGACTCAAGTCATTTATGATGCTCTGTATTTACGTTTCGTTACACTCAGTGCTATATATTACACATACAGTTGTTAAATTAACATACGAAACAGGATAGGATAGGATTTTCGAACAGTAATATAAAACAATACTGTTCGAAAATCCTCAATGTTTCTATCACTTAATTCTTAGCTCATTTATACATCTGCGAGAAATTAATACAATCTTGATCAAATTTTTTGAAAAATACATCTTCGGTTACTAATTTCAGAAAGAAATAAGTTGTCACGACGTTTCTGATAACGTGTAATGAAATAAAGCAAAGGTGGCTGAATTAAAAATCCCCATGGCATGAACATTTTAACCTTTAGATGACAATATCGGATCGCAGCGTAACGAATTTCTCAAAACCTTGACTTTTGCAATTTCGCCATGTCTCGCAGTATAATCGTGGCTGCTTAAGTAAGCCCATTCTTCAAAATGCCCCTCATTATCGAGCAGTTACGTAACTTTAAAGATTATAGCAAGCTATTTATCATCATTATCATGAGACATCACAAAATGCAGTTGAGAACCATCCATTTGGAAATGCAAGAAATAAATAGTAGGTATATACTTTAACATACTGTAACAATCATTATTGTTTTCGGTTTAGGTATTTTACAATTTAATGTAATGTCAAGTTGATACAATCTTATCAAATTCAATGTTAAAAGTATCTTTAACTTGAAATCAAGCGCTAGCCATTCACGCGTCTATTCTGAACCCCCATTCCAAAACCTTTTGTATACGTTTTGACGAGAAGAATTGACGCAAGAGACTCATTTAAGCTTTATCAGAAGTAGTGACACATCGTCACCAATTACTATTTTTTTTTATAAACAACGGGGTGACTCTTAGCCTTCATCATACCGATATGTTAAGTATTGATAAGGCTGAAGATGGAAGCGAGCCTCTCCCGGAATCCTCAGCCACTGAGGAACTGGCTATCTTATTTCGAAATGTCGGAACACAACAATGCTGAAAACATTGTTCTTATGGCGTCAGGCTTAGATTAGATGGTGGTAGCTAGCCAGGCGGACTTACAACAAGTCCTACCACCAACCAAACCAAATACAATATGTACACCCGCTGGAAATCGAACCCGGGACCCCTGGGTCTGATACCGGTGATTGTACCACTAGACCATAGAGGCGGTTGAAACTTTTCTTTTCCGTTTTCCTTCCCATTGATTACTCCTTATAGCATTTAATGTCTTCCCCAATTACTGCCCAATACCTACTCCGCCTCTATGTATCTTGGACGAAAGCTATGTATATTATAATATGGTCACCTCAACCACATGAGACCCAACTGAGTAGCTATTTCGAGTTAAAAATTCGGGACAAAAAAAAAGTGAGCGGCCAGACCCAAGATTATTTCCAATAGGTAGTTAATACTTAGGCCTAAAAAAATAATATATGGACCTAACCCTGTCTATTTCAAGTTAAAAAATCTGGCCAAAAAAAAAATCTGGGTCTCCTTCAAGGATCTCCACAACGATCGCTCCTGCGCTGTCCGTGTCCAGTCCGCATCCAGCGGATTATAATATTATATAATCTTAAGGCGGTACCCCCACCGAAAGTGGCGGCGCGTTGAATTTTATTTAATATCGTAATTCTAATTCACAATTTTAATAAAACTAAACGTGGAATTTTTAGAGCCCATTGTCTTGTATTTTTAGAAGGTATCGCTACATCTCGTCATAGTCATTCGTAGAAGTAGATAGCAAATGTGTCAAAAACGGCCACTTTTAGCAGTTTTGCTATCTACTTCTAGCGGTGACTACGAGGGAATGTAATGATACCGTCTAAAAATACTAGACTATGGGCTCTAAAAATTCCACGTTTAGTTTTATTTAAAATGGTGAATTAGAATTACGATATTAAATAAAATTCAACGCGGCGCCACTTTCTGTGGGGGTACCGCCTTAATAAAATAGTAATAAACTAATAATTCTTTATCCATCGCTCCTTCGCTACAGATGGAGTGATCATCTTGCCTCTGTGTGGGCGGAGTGTTACCAATTTTGGTCCAAGTTCACCTTCAACCGACTGTTTTACACCATGAGCGAATAAAATTACTTAATCTATAATGTTTAATAAAAATTATCAAGCTATCATCATCATTAGTTAGTCGCATTGATATTAGAAATCTCTTAATTGAATATCTATTAGAAAATGAACGATAATGACATAAAACAACTTTTGCGGAATATTTAGTGCGTGTTACCCGAAATATATATTTGGTACTATATTTTTTCAGTTGCCGTGGTCACGGGTTGACTAGCTACTTATAAGTCTACCTTCACAAAGCTGATTTATTATTGCGTTCGGAAACGGTTAGATAATTACTAATTAAAAAATAATATTTTTTACTACGGCAACAATTATTGTGTTTAATATTTTGATTTGTTTGTATTTAAATTATTTATTATTAACAAAAGAAAAACTAATGATTCTACTGGCAGTTCATAAATTTAGAGGACTTTCGAAGAAAGATATTGCCAAGAAAACTTCGAAAGCAGGCCGACCTCCATCTTTAGGTTTGTTATTTATCTACAAAAAGAGCTAACCGTATCTTTAGGTCTTGCAGTGTGTGATTTGGGTTGAGATTTTAATTTATGGATAATAGGGTCCCAAGCTAGTGGTATCTACTAACCATCATCCCTATTGAAATTTGGAATTGCTGGAGGAAATTTGGATTTGCTTTGCTTGGCTTCAACATTGCTGGAGCGTTGTAATGTTCCAAATTAAAAAAGAAACGTTTCTGCATTGGATTTGATTTTCAGCCATCTACCACTACATCCAGTGCCCACCTGCAAACCTCATCAAAAGTTCAACAAACAAACATAAATGGAAATCAATAACATTTTCTTTTAGTAATTGCCCCAATATGACTAATGTTAATGTGACTTTTAATATTAATTAAATTAAATGTATAATATAACAAATGTATGTTTTATTTCCCTGCATTCTTTTGAGAAAAGCACTATATATGCCTCGGCGGAAATGGCAATTGCCTGTCTCGTATTAGTGAAGTCCTCGCCTAAGGCTCGAACTATTTTTTCAAACTCATTCTCGACCTGCAATTGCCTATTTCAAGGCCTTTGCAATAATGTACTATTATAACAGTAGCTACATTATTCTTTCACCAAAAATACTGATTGTGCACCAATATTCCAAATTGTTACACAACACAAAATATCTAATATGCATCCTAGAATCGGACCCACATTTAAAACGGTTTTGTACAACTTTTATGTTTCTTAAATAATTTATTATTGAAGAACAAACAATGCCTTTAGTACAACATTATTAAAAAAAAAACACTTATTTTACTGAAATTATATCACCTGCCGTGTTCAACATCGCTTTAGCAGCTTTTTTGAACAAATACGAAAGCCAAAGAGCTTTTATTACTTATTCAAGGAATAAATACAAAACCCGAGTTGGGGCCTAGGCGCTTCGGAATGATCTATGAAAAGATAGTCAAACCAAGCCCTTATAGATCGAATTCCACTGTCCCGATTTAGTGCTGTTATTTTTGACATGCTCAAGCACTGGACTGAAAATTATAAATGTGCAATAATTTGACATCAGCTTACCAATTTCTTTCTAGTCAGCAAAATTAATTGGTGGTTTATGGCAAAACTGACAATTCAAAAATGCATGAATAAAGAATCTTTTGATTGGATGAAAAAAAATTAACAAAAAAGAGAAAAAAAGGGATAGCAATAACAACGCAACAAAACTCAATTATTTAATCGAAAGTTCAACGGCCAATAAAGTTCAAAACGAGCAAATTTGGGAGAAATATGATGAATCAAGAAAGCCTTTAGTCACTGGACAGCTATTGTCTTGCCTACCAAAAATACAATAGGAACTGGATACAATGGTGAGTTTAACAGCCCCATTTTTTTTCATTATAAATGCAAATATTTTAATGGACTTGCGATCACGCTGAAATACTTAGCACCACCAGTCGAAGCCAAAAACATAGCCATCGGCTGAAAAAGAAAACGGGGAAATAGCTAAAAAAGAAAAAGAAAACGTCCTTCAAAGGCAAAACGCGCTTTATTGGTGCAATAATTAGAGAAAAAAAACTGTGATTTGTGGACTGATGATGTGAACATTGTAGGAGTAAAGTATCTATATAGGTACTTAAAAGGAATATCCAATTTCTAGCTCTATTTATCATGTACCTTATGAAAGAAATAAAGATATTTCGTATTTTGTAAACTTTTTGTGTAATATTTTGAATTATTTTGGTTTAACTCTGATAGTAAAAAATCCTTTTGTAGGTAAGCATTACATTTTTTTAATACTTTTAATACTACATTGGGATATATTTGGTGATTTATAAAAATATATTTTGGAGTACATTGTTTGAAACACAAAGTAATAAAAAAACTGGTCCTTTAATAATTAGGTAGTTTATTATTTTTACAAACTTGCAATAGTCAATGAATAGGTACTTTTTATTATTAAATATTTAAGTAAGCATTTTTGGGTGCACAATCAGTATTTTTGGCGTAACAAAGGCAACATTTGTCGGAGAAAACGGGAATAAATTGAAGTACAGTTAAATACCATCCATTTAATTTCACTTGTTTGAGATTAGTACCTCGTCTGTATTTGGTTTGCAATGAAGAGCCAAATGATGAGCCAAATTGCAATGAACAAAGACGGAAGGTTGCTGGGCTATCCGTATTCTATAGGTTACATTTCGGGGAGTGTGCAACGGAATTGCACAGCCTCATTCCACCATCCCCATTTTTTCATCGGCATCCAGACGTACAAATAGGTGCCACAATTATATGGTTGATATACCCAAGAGTCACACTATGCGATTTGACTCGACATTTGTCATCCGCATCGCCAAAGAATGGAACTCCTTGCCTGAGTCTGTGTTTCCTGCCACTTACAATTTGGGGGTCTTCAAGTCACAAGTGAATAGGTATCTTCTAGGCAAGCGCGTTACATCCTAGATCGCATCTTCGCTTTCCATCAGGCAAGATATTATATAATAATAATAAAATAATAAAAAAAATACCTAAAACGTAAAAGGCATATTAATGTTTGTCACTATCTCTAAATAATTTAAGTCTATTTTCAAAAATTCTATTTCAACTTATACCTCCCACAAATGTCGTGGCTTTGCCTTAACCGCCATGCTTGTTAATGGAATTTCAAAAGACATTGCTTACAATATTTCCGAATAAATACACTTGGCAGGATACTAATTAATACACTTGCCAATCACTTGGCATGGCAGTGATTGTAACAAATAATCCGTGACAAGTAGTATTAACCGAAGAAAATTCTAATTTAAAATGTGCTAAGTTTTATGAATAATCACCAAATTGTTTATATTTGACTAACACAAGAGAGACAAATTATTTACAGAGTAAGATACTGTGGCACTCAATAAACAGTTTTATTGCAAGAGGTTAAAGGTCAGTCTTATTTGCCTCAATTGCGTTGTTGACCACCCATAGAGCAAATTATATTCAGGTAATTTTCGCCACTTGATGACTGAAATCCTTGAATCGACTCCTCATAACTTTTTACTTCATTATCTTTCAACAAAATTCACTATTGCAAGTAGACGAATTGCACTTAGTTCAGTATAATGCTGCCAAAGTCCTCTTACAACAGTATCAGTACTTGTGTCTGTGTTTTAAGTCGTTGGAGTCATTCCATTGTAAATATGCAACCAAAATATTTGTCCTTCAGCCGCAAAAACAAAGTGACACACTTTTCACTTTTACCAACTAATCTTTGTGACACCTATACTGTGCAATATATATATAATAGTGCACCAAACATCTTGTGAAAATCATTGCACATTCTGTAAAAACGATTGAACGAAATCGATGGAAGTAATAATCAAGTGGCCAAAACAGTAAATATTCATGCAACAAATGATAATGTAACATATAAAACTTATTGGTTGGTCATAAAAAAAAAATACTAAATCTTTAAATTTATACTTTAACTTCTTTATATACCGAACACAGTTCTTTTCATTTAAGTTTCATGCCAGTATATTCAGTTGGTTGGTATACTGTACCAAAAGTGGTTTGTTATTAAATCACAGGGAAGTGTTTATTTTACAACTTGTACATATATAGTATCATACATACCCATACACGGAATGATCGGTCGATGAGTTCGTAATTGCCTGCGCTCGCGCATCTACGCAGGTAATTAGTATTAATTTGCATGCTTCGGTAAATGCGGTACATTCCTGCTGTTATGGCAATGCGAGCTAATAAGATTATTATAAGCGTAGTGCTTGATAAAGGGAACTATCAAACTAGAAGGAATTTTAATTGAATTGAATTTTAATTTTATTGTTCTCCTCCTTTTTTGTAACACTTAAGTACTTCAAAATTATATTTTACGGATATTTAGAACCTGTTTAAGAACAAAGAATTTTTTATCAATAGTTAAACTTTAACCATGTCATGATGGTTTAAGCCTATCAGAAGATCAAATAAACTTTCTGGTGAAATTTAAGTAAGTAATTTATTCTTATTCACTTTCCGTGATGCAATTTCTTTATTGTATTTGTCAAAAAGTAAAGTCGAGCACGAAGCGAACGTTTGAGGCATGTAAGTACATCGGTCCTTAAATCCTCACTATGCGAAAAGTGCTCCGCGTAGAAAATCACAATTGAGGCTTGCATCAATACCGCGAGGCAGCTCCCGAGGCAAAACTGCACAAGCAAGCAGAGCAGTAATCGAGAGGCAACCTCGCAGTGCGCTCTACACAGTTATTGCGAGGCGATAGTCAGTATAAGTTTGAAATCTCAAATCTCATCAGATTACGAAGTTCTTATTTTCTTCCGCTTGACGAGAGCGTGCGAGGCAATACACATGCGTCCCTTGAGCTTGCCTGAGCGCCCTTTCAGCACCACCACCCGAGAGCACAGTCTAAACAATTGCAGTGCCTGCAAACGGATCGCACACACACAGATACGTGCCGCTACGGCGCGCGGCGTCGGAACTATTTTACCAGTGAAAACCAGTGAGATAGAGGTGCCGGCCGTGTAGCGATAGCAAGCGGCGCGTATGTGCGCGTGTCGGCCTCGTGGAACGACTGTTATGCTTAGAATGTGCCGACAGAGAGCCGCGCGAACCACGCAGCTGCCTCGCGATGAAGCCTCACAATGTCGAAATACGCATAGAATTTTACATTTTCTTTCAGACAGTCAAAGTTCATAATTTATGTAATGAAACTCCACTCACCTGACAGCCAGTTTCTACATCAGCATAGTACCCGGAGACGCGGCCCTGGCACGTGAACCGGGTGCGAACCGGTGACCCCCGCAGCCCCTGCAACAAACACTTCGTTACACCACTACGACACTTGAGAAATATTGGCTATGGTTGCTTTAAGTTGGCTAATTGCTCAGACAATACAGATGAGACCTTGTTAAAAATATTGTTCTAAAAATAATTAACTATCGTGACTGTAGTTTCCTAGTCCTAATTTCCTAATTCTCAATTTTTTTTTCTTGAGTATATCTTCAGCTTTTACGCGCAATATATTTCATCGTTAACACGTTACTTTGGATTTCGTGTTATTATGTTTTTTTTTGGCATCCCATCGTTACGTTCCCATTCACCCGTGACCACAACTCCTAGGGGCCTACCGCTATCTCTTAGCGCAATTTTGTTCTAATATTACCATGCTATTTCGTAATAAAGACACCAATTTCACATGAAATTAAGTGACACTGACGTTTGCCGTTACTGCGGATTAGAGAGAGAAACACCCAAACATCTCCTATGTGACTGCGGACCCCTAATTCACAAACGCAGTATCCACCTGGGCCGGCATATAATTCGGCCAGAGGAACTAAAATCTCTTAGAGCTAGGAAGATTTTAGACTTCCTGGAGGCCGCCAGGCTAAAAGAGATACTATAACAAGGTGGCGAGTTACAATAGATCTTATAGGTCGCAGTGACTACAGTTCCAACTGGAGCTGCATAGCCCCTATATCCTGCAATAAATAATGCTATTTCGTAATAACCGCCTCTATGGTCTAGTGGTACAACCACCGGTATCAGACCCAGGGGTTCCCAGAGCCCGTAGACAAAGTAACATCGTTATGTAGCGAAACGATAATTCGATTCGTTATTGTCTATATTCGCCAATTAACTTGCCGTAAGACCACGTGATTTAGCGCGGCCAATCCCATACATTTAATTCTTTTCGAACTTCGTTATCGTTTTTGGATTGTTACTTTGGCTAAGGGCCCGGCCCTTAGATTGGCGGAAGGATTAGTGGATTGGCGTAGGCCGCTTTAAATCACGTGGTCTTACCGCAAGTTCATTGGCGATTATAGAGAGTAACAAATCGAAATATCGTTTCGCTACTTATCGATGTTACTTTGTCTATGAACCCTGGTTGGATTTCGAGGGGGTACATATTGTAATCGGTTTGTTTGGTGGTAGGACTCGTTTTAAGTCCGCCTGGCTAGCTACCACCATCTTATCTAAGTCTGACGCCATAACAACAATGTTTTCAGCATTGTTGTGTTCCGGCAGTTAACGATAAGATAGTCAGTCCCTCAGTGATTGACTATTCCGGGAGAGGCCCGCTTCCATCTTCAGCCTTATCAATACTTAACATCAGGTAGAAGTGAAGTGTGTCAAAATGAGACAACTTCAATAAAAACAAAACGCAAACAAAATGTCCTTATGACATGATGATTTCTAATAGATGATGGATGGATGGATGGTCTGGAAAGCTGTCAAAACGTCGAGAAGCCATAAAAAAACCTAAATTAACACGAAATCTAAAAGAGCGCGTTTTCCCATTCTCTAAAAGTAATTTTATTTCAATCGTTTCTTTTCTTAGCAAAGATGCGATCGTGGTCAAAATCCATTGCATAATGCGTAAAAGACATGTAAATAATATTATTTCCAAACCAGACCTTTGACACACACAGTACACTGCGTAGAACACGTCAATCCTACTTACAATAATTATGAAATTAACATGGGGATTTAACATTCAAGGACGCATCAGTACCGACATTGTAGTCTTAAAAAATTTCAAATATACAAAATACCGTCGTTTCTCATACATAACATTTTACATGAGAGACACTTTGCTGCATTTTTTTTCATTTCTAGTTTACTTCTAGGGTTTATTTTGCAATGCTCAAATTAAAATCAGACCTCTGCCAAAGAATACTAATTGTTACTAACGTACATATATATTTACGTATTATACGGACAAATTGAAAATGAATTGTTATTTATATATCTTTTACATTTTGCTTTTCACTATTTTATATATTTACCTACTTTATTGGGATTTTTAAGACTGATAGCATTTATCCGAGGATTGATAAATTTGCTCTTACCTATTTACTTACCCATAATTTTTGTATTGAACATTAGAAACAGGTAACTAACAAATTTTATTTAAGTTTAATACATTTCCACAATTGTATTCAAAGTGTTAAAATGATTAAGCGGCGTTAATATACAACACCTCATATCATAGTACGGATACCACGTCAAACATCCTAGTTGCTCAACAATAACCATACTTATGACGTACGTGATAAAGGTTATTTCATTATTAACGTGTAAAACTTGACGTACTTTGTACTACGCATCCATCACCCACACGAAGGATATGACGGTTTGACATACATTAACGCCTACGGCCGGCCGAGGTGAGAGGCTACGCGGTGATGGATGCGCTCGTGACAGCTACAGATGTAATACCCACTCGACCACTGGTTCCAGCCTTGCTGACGACTGATGACAAATTGATGTTAGATGTTAAGATAGTAAGTCTTTTGTAAATTGATGCCATGTTTTTAGAAACGGTGAAATATTAATTTAATACTAATTCTCGATACTAACTCTCGGTTGTTTCCGCTACCAAGCGACCAAGTGTTGGAATAATATTCCTCCTCCAATGAGACAGATAACTTCGAAATTCACTTTTAAGAAACGAATAAAATTAGCCTTATTGGAAATTCAAAGTTTAGGCATACGCACCAACGATCGCTTTGGTGGCGGACCGTTTATTAATTAAGTTTAGAAGCGATCCTCAATACAATTCATTTGATTATTTGTTAAATCACAATAAAATTGTTATTATTTATTATTATATTATAGTTATCAATTATCATCTTAATTATTATCTTTATTGTTTTTTTTATTTTTGTTGCAATGTTTTTTTTATGTTAATTACTTTTAATGAATTTGATTTGATTTTAATTTTAATATAATATATTAGATTTTTGTCGGCAATGATGTATACACGTCCGCTATTGTTGCTCGTAGTCTAGCGCCCTTGATTTTTATGGGCAATGGCTGAAAACCAGCGTTTTGCTCTAATTTAGGGCAAATATGTCGCTGAGCTTTTTGCCTTTATGCATCGCTGTGACACACATGTTAGTGTAATTTGTAAGTATGTTTTTTTTTATAATTGTTTATTTTTAGGAGATCATTTTTTTTAAATGTAATTGTTTATTTATTTCATGTGTGTTAAAGATGCAAATAATTTTTTTTATCTATCTATCTACTATGCCACGCGGCTGCGAGTTGGACGGCGTTTTCTTATGATAGTTTTGTATGCTTATGTTTATTATTAATTTATTTAAAATAAACTGTAATTATTTTAAATTTATATTTATAGACATTTATTAAATTATTATTAAGTGTAGAGAATAAATAACAAATGAAATCAATTGAAATACAAACTATCAAATAAAATTTGAATATTAGGTTACAGCAATATAAAAAATATTACTAAGTCTAATAGCCCGCCCCGGTGCAAATGTGCCCATAACGCTGGCCGCGTTACCGCGCTGGATGGCAATAGACAACCTCTGCACCAGAAACGACCCAGAGCGGGGGTCACAATTTTTCTGTCTAAGCCGACGCCCCAAGTCCTTGATAAACTGTATTGCCTCTGCCCCCCAACAACCCGCCTTTTATATATCAATATTAATTACAGTTAAATTAATTTAGAATTTGACTTATTTTCAAATCTTTTTGACACTTTTTTTTTTATTTACAATTTTTCACCAAGCAATCCTCATACTTAAACATATCATTGTCCACTTTTAATTCCTTATATTTGTGCATAATTACTTTCCATTTAACATACCTACCCACAAAGTTATATTTAGAACAATATAAGGATTAATTAAATAAAACAATTTTGTCTATAAATATTCTTAGCTAATGTTAATATACTTATTCTCTTCAGAGATCAGTGTCAGATAAAAAATTGTGTCCTCATCTACCTAGATACTTATCTAGAGCGAATTGAAAAATCTTTATAGATTTTTTGTAGCCTTTTCATTACAAAAGAAAAAAGTTGTTAAAATGTTCAATAAATAAGCGCTTTCTAAAGGGAAAATGTATCATGGCTCAGCAATGAAATACCTAGTTGCGAAATAATTATGCAAATTCAAGTACCAACCAAAACCTTGTCAAAGATACTAAGCAAAAAGGTTTACACGCCGCCGATTCAAATGTCGTAACGAACGTAAATAAAATAAAAAAATAGTGGGAACTCTCCCACGAGCAGTTTCAAGATCACTAAAACGCACTAAATTAATTAAACACTTAGATAAAACGGTTAGTGTTACGATTGCAGTAACTATTATGTTAATTATCTAGGTAGCTTGTAGATGGAAATAAAATCAGGTACAGTTTTGTATTGAGAACAATCCTATCCTAACTCACATCATAAATGCGAGTGTGTTTGTTTGTCCTAACTTAACAACCAATCGACTTGATTTTTGGCATCGTCCATCCATCATCAGCCTGTGGACGTCCACTGCTGGACATAAGCCTCTCCTAGCTCACGCCTGTTGTGGCGTTCATAGGAGGCTATTAGCCTACTGCTACCACACTGGCCAGACGGGTTGGTAGAGGGTTTGTTTCAAGTTTTCCTTCTCTCGCACAGGTGTTCAATGCGTCGAGCCTCTTAGTCGACTCTTACGACATCCCAGGCGTGTAAGGGAGTGGTGACACTTGTATTCTTAGGCCGTCACCACACGGCTAATACGGCTCTTTTTAATATTAGTATATTATTATTATTGTGTCGACCATTTTTTGGCTTTAGATTTTGTGAGACCAGTATTGCGCGACATTGACCGTAATATAAGTATAGATATGTATATATTATTAGTATAGTATTTATGAATTTGTATATTTATGTATGTATTAAAGTAATGTACGTTTATATATCAAATGTACTATTACTAGTACAATATAGCAAATCGCATTTTGTACCGCTTTCGCTGCTCTCTGTTTGTTGTCCCTAAAGGTTGACTGGTAGAGAATACTTTTAGTATTAAGTCTGCCCTTTGTAACTAACTTTGTGTTTATTGTACAATAAAGATTTAAAATAAATAAATAAATAATGTATAAAAAATTGACCTAGATAAGTTATAACTATTATTTATGCGATTTAAGAGCAATGCAGCTCCACTGGGAGTATAGGTATTAAAGAGTACTTGTAAATTATAATTATTACTTATTTATTATTAAGTATTATTTACTTGTGGTCGCCAAGGGTTCCAAGAAAGATCCAATTTGGTGCAGTCGATCGAAAATTATGCGTTTACTTACATTTTAAACCGACTTAAAAAAAGATGGATAGATGGAATTTTTAAGAAACTTCATAGTAACTCAAAGTGCACCTGACCGTGACCGTAAAGTGGCATTACAACTGAGCGCTTCCGTGCTTCGGAGGGCACGTTAAACCGTCGGTTCCGGCTGTTGTCATTTGATTACAGTCGTTAAGCCAAGTCAGAGGGCTTATAGGCGGCTTGATAAACTCTGACACCAGAGGTGGCCACTAACTCCTCACTCGAGAAGAAGAAGAAGAAGTGCACCTGACTCTGCATTTTATACTTACAGTGTTATCTTCTATTTATATCCTAGACATTGAATATATTTCCCAAAAACTAATAGGATACGACGTAAAGACAGTAATAGAATACGTTGAAACCATTATTTTATTTTTTGTCTATCCGTTTGTCTGTGTGTCTGTTTGTCTGTACACACTAATCTCGGAAACTACTAAACGGATTTGAATAAAACTTTTTGTAACATGTAGCCTAGTGGCTCTGTGGTCTGACCGTAATATAGGCTACATTTTGAAATCTAGAAAACCTGATGCTGGAAGCTAAGAGACCAGATAAACTATAAGAGATATGGAAATGGCGCCTTAGCAAAAGTCGTTTAGTGTGATGGGCATATTCTCTTGTCATATAAAAATCAAGGGTATCTTTTCCATTACATGATACAAAAATAAGACTGGAAGTTAATCCACGCGGTGAAGGCGGTAACAGTGTGCCGTGTTCGATGCCAGCTGATGCAAAAGCTGATACATTAAGTCCACGCGACTGAAGTCGCTGCCATCAACTAGTTTCTTAAATATAGCTATCTGTGATGACGTATCATTGGCTTTCTGTTACTAGATAAGTTATTTTTTTGTTAAACATAGCTGTTGGTCGTCCGAATATAAATAAATAAATAAATATATAAATAGCTAAATAGCTTTAAAACAACCAGATAAACCTTTTCAACACCGTAGAAAAGGTGAATATACTAGAGAATTTCAATGTGTTCTCATAGGTCTCTGTAGCATAAATTGTCAGTGCATTGGGCCGGATACCTAAGGATGCGGGTTCAAGTCCCGTCAGGGCGACATGAGACAAGTTGCTTTTTTCCAGTATATTTACTTGTTTAAAAATTATCAGATAAGAATAGCATTGTAAAATTCAAAAGTAAAAAGTTATAACCAAATAAAGTTTAATAAAACCAACATTATTTAAACCTATCATACTTACCAAGTAGCAGCACCTCATTAAACAAATCGAAAGTTCAAAAACCAACGCATACCTTCAACTAAAGTCAATGTCAGTATTTGATCATCGCATTTAGCCTACGTTAATAACGGCACTGATTATCATTGCAGTATTATGTTGCATTAGCTACAGATGCTTACTACCGGCCATCCATCAGACGAAGGTTGCCCACGAAAATTACACTTTTGACCTACTTGCAGCACTTAGTTATACAGAAATTGGCTCAGACGGTGGGAAAAATATTGAGAAAAAATTTGTGAGAGGTACCTAAAAGATAAATAAATAATTGCATACAAATACACCAATTATCTAGCTAGCATATCCATACAGATGCTATGTAAAATAGCTCACAAGTACCGTCAATAGTTGATAAGTTTAAATTGTATTGGGGTTTGATGGAACTGACATGTGTCCATAAAGGAAACAAAGTTCCTAAAAAAAAAAAGAGAAAAAGATCTAGCCAACGTTAAGGGCGCGCTCTAGGCCAAAAGCAAAAGTAATAACTGCGACGGCGCACTGCAAAGTAAATGCTGCCCTATTTCCATGAGAAATAAGGCAGCATTTACTATATAATTCTCCGGCCCCATTCGGCCGGTCCGGAATGAAGAAATGAAGGAAATTCTTTTTTTAAAGGATATTTAAAGGTTATTTACAAAAAATATATAACATAAGCCCTGCCTTATCTATAGTGTAATTATACTAAGAAGTTCCAAGCTTTATTTTAATGTATTACTTGAATACTAGCAGTTTATCGTGTTAATTATAGTGATTTGGAGGCAACTTCGCAATTTTTTTCTATCGAAAAAATTTAATGCAATCGTGTTTTTGAGTAACATAGTCACTAGTGTTAGTCCTGTAGTTTGCTGCATCTTAATTTGAAATTCAGTTTTTCGTTAATATTGATATTACAGACGATCATGTGAAGCAATCTGATTTTCGTTGGCCTATAGCGGGCCCTTAAGTTTCATGAAGAACTTGTGTTATGGATACTAGATAACGGATAAACATACTTTGTTTTTTTGTAAATACATCCATATTTCATGTTGCAGCCATCTGGTTAAATCAGCCATTTGATCGGAAGGCTAGCCCGTTAATAAATGCCGGCGTTGAGTTGAATGCCTAGGCCGATCGTTGATTGAACTAGCATCACTTAACGTTCAACTAGTTGGCTTATTGTAAGTTAGCCCTTTGAATGGATGACGTTAATTCAGCCAAGTGATTCAAATTGAGTTAATTTTATTTTTATTTTTAACCAGTTGGCTGCGACATACATATTGAACATCCAGACCAAGATAAATAGACATGTTCATGCACACAACCTTCTTCAACTCTTAATGATGGGCAAGATTATCGGTAGATTAACGACGCGTCGGTAGAAGAAAGAAATCGTGGCTCCGTAATATTAGAGAATGGACCGGAATATCCAGCGTAGAGCACCTGTTTCGCTTGACAAGTAATCGGAAAAAATACGCGGAGCTGACAGGCAACCTTCAATAGTGGAGAGGCACCGCAAGAAGAAGATGCACACAAATATTTGTTTTGTCCGGGGATCGAACCCGGGAACTTTTTATATAATGCGGGTATAGTACCCCCTTTTTATATACTAGGAGAAATGCTTTGACGTATCCCTCGGCCCCAGGTGCAGGGGCGATTTGAAATGTTGGACTCATCTGGGCGGGTGCTACCAACTAAAACTCCTAGTACTTGCCCTCCAGGCCGCCATTGGTCACGGGGGGTAGGGTTCGCAATCACCCTAAAGACCAGGCGGCCGGGTATAGTACCTGCGCAAAACAGGTCGTCAAATCGATTGAGGAAAGAAAGCGCTTGTTAGCCCAAACTTGCGTCTTAGTATTGTGTGAATGAACTATTGGAATTAGGTCTTTCAAAAGAACTGATATATTTTGTATTTTACTTTTCTTATATTTTCATCATACCGGAATCCTCAACCACTGAGGAACCGGCGCAGGAATCAAAACAGCGCCTTCTGCTATCATTATTTGCATACATTTAATCCCAAAATGCTGCGAACAATTTATTTGAGTGAACTGTGACCCTTTCAGCAAGTTTGTTTCAAAATGTTGCCAGGCAATCTTCAACCTAGACCCCCTAGACTTAAAGATATGTACGACAACCTGATGGAGTAACACAAATACTGCCAATCTTCAAGTTTATGCATTGCTAGTTCTATTGTTTGAAGAATATACATTCCCTTATACTTACGCAAATGATGTAACGTATGGAAATTGTTTGAAAATAACTGAGCGTTATTTTACGGTAGCAATGTAGGAGAAACAATAGAAGAATATGTGTGTTTTTTAGATGGGTGACCGAACTATGATGGTCAGGTGGAATTCTGCGTAAAAGATACGATAATATGATTTTTAGTGACAAAAATAAATTGTCATGGCAAATAATTTCGCACAATAACATTATTAACATTCGCATGCACATATGAAGTTTTAATAACTTTATTTTTGAATCTGCAAATGTTATTTATACAGTTAAAACAAATATTGACAACAATTTTTTTGAAGATTTTTTACCTTATACCAAATATTCTAACTATTACTAACTTATACAGAGCTACAAATTATAACTTTTCTAGCTGTTTATATGGCTGTTTTATAAGTATATAGAGGTATACCAGCGGTTGCCTGTGATTTTGTCAAATTGGATTTATTCTGACCGCTATCCGAGAATATATAAGTCTGAAGCCATAACAACAATGTTGTCAGCATTGTTGTGTTCCGGCAGTTAGAGATAAGGTAGCCAGTTCCTAATCAGTGGCTGAGGATTCCGGGAGAGACTCGCTTCCATTTGCAGCCTTATCAATACAACATAAGGCAATAATGAAGGCCGTCGTTCATAAAAAAAATATTTTTGTCTATCTAATACAAGAAGCCTTTGTCCTTCTCAATGATTCAGCATATCTCTATTTTAAAATATGCCAGAATACCTAGACTGACTGGTTCAGGCACGAAAAGGTACATAATATTCTTCTCATAACTATTTGTCAAGGGAGGGGATCAAATCCACAAGTCGACCCCTAAGGCAGTGTACAACCTTCCTAGGATTAGGTACTACTGCCACCACTGCACCATCATAATCAGATATTTTTAAAGTCCTCACTGTTGAGGCACTGGCCTTCCTTATGAATGGATAAGGAGGCACCATTATCGGCCCCGTCAAAACAGAAACACTGAAATCTCAAAACTTACAAAATAGATAATCAAGTGTTGATTAACGGTTATGAAAAGTCCCAAAAAACGTTATACATTACCAACAGTGGCGTGCCGATGGGCGATAAGGGCCATTGCGGGCCACCATTGTGTGGGCAACACCACGGGAACGCTCGCCTCAGTGCGTGCGTTTCGCAACAATTAACAAAGGATTGCAATATTGCTAGATATGTTAGGTGGTATTAGAAGATGAGGTACCTTTTGACTGCATTTAAAGAACAAAATGGAAGCATACGACAAATTAAAGTTCTTTAACATATTCATATTATTCATAATATTCATGATATTCGCCATCACAATACTAATTTAACCTTAAAATACTAAGCGAACTTTAAATTCATAGTGAAAACCGATATATAGTATGTCTATTCTATATCAATTGAGTAAACAATTTGATAAGTCATTTAACTATTTTTATGTTGTCTTATTTCTTTGATACAACTAAGTAAGGCCAGGCAAGGCTGGCTTGTTTGTAATTTTTTTAATTAGTAAATAACGGATTTTTGTTTTATTTAGTATTTAACTAATAATGTAGTCACTGTTTGTAAGTTAATAGTCAATGCTGTGCATTCTTATAATTGGGCATAGATATAAGCTGTATCAACCTTAGATAATTTTCTTTAACGTTTTCTATCTGTTGGGTGTAAGTGTGCCATAAATAAAAAAATAATAAAAACGGATATTCCATTTTTACACCAAATGTTCTGATTGGTGAGAACATTTAGACTAGTTGATCAAAATTATCCAGACAGACAGCAAATCTTCTGTAATGTTTAGGAAATAATGTAAGTAAACCACAGACCTATATCGAGATAGATGGTAAAAGTGTACCTACGAGTACCTTGTGTGCCAAAAGTTTGATCCACGGTCAAAGTTTTACGACATAAGCCAGTCCGCTTGAGACCATTGCCATGAAAACACGCGTCACTCAAAAACGAACATGGTTAATTGTGCAGTGCTTTCTTGCAAGAGCTCGTCAATAATGTTAATTTTTTTAATTTTTATAATTGTTGAAGTATTCTAATAGTTAAGTTTTCTATTTCCCTCTCTGTATATGTACTTAGTATGCATATGTATGAAACTATGTTTTAAATTTTCAGTAATAAAATAATAAATGTAAACGTACAAATTATTCTGCAAATGTTGGGTATGCCTGTAATTGGTATATATATAAGAACTTTTATTGTAAACTTGTAATTTCTAAGAATGTATGATATTATATACTGTTGGTGTGCCTTTTCCAAAAATAAATAACATTTACACATCACTAAATCTCGCTCGAGACGTCATTCGTAGGTACGAAAATTTCGACATGCTAGGTTCTCATACAGTTTGAAGCGCTCTTTTCGTCTATGTCGATACACGTCTGTGGAGTAAATCAACAGTGTGGGTAGAGCTTATACATGTGACTTAATGTTTTTATGCAATTCTATTCTCAAAACATCTAGGTATTTTGAAATGTGTAGGATGACCGGTTACTTTCACTGCTAACTACTCTTCTGAAACGATAATTTACTTGGTTCAAGGTTGTCCATTGTCGTATACATGAGTTATGTCGTTTATGCTGTGAAGTGCGATGAAAAATATGTTTTTTAAATGTAACAACTTCTTAATAAACCATTTTTTTTATTTTCGCTTGTATGTGTGTACAACACTTTTAATTTCAAAAACCTATTGGCCACGGCCCCGGTCCGCGCCACACGATAGTACCTATATAAATGGATAGGGAACGTAAAGATAAAAAATTAATATTTGTTATGCAAGGCTGGAAAGTTGGATTTCGCGGCGAGTTGCCTCTTTTAAATTCTTGTTGTTTTAATGAGATAAAAATAAAAATAAAAAAGGGAGTACTATAGTTAATTCAAAGTTATTTATAATAGGAATAAATTGTGACTTGTAGTAACAATAAAAACGATGCAGTAAATGTTGACATTGACATGAGGTACAAGATAAAGACAATTTAAAAATAAAGGTTTATGTCACGTTCCGAAATTCTATCATAGGTTGTGAAATCTCACCCAGCCTAAATATAAAATTCTAAAAGATTTTTACAAATGTCAAATAGTTTAGTCTTATTATATTGTTTTTATGATTCAATAAACTAAAATAAGATAATAAAACCAAAACGGAGTATTATAATTAATTGAAATTTATATAAAATAAGATACAATGTAACATACAAAGTCAAAACAAAAATAGTGCGATTCGGAACGCATTAGGACACATTTTTAGATTTTAAATAAAAAAAATTATTTTACCACGGTAAGCCGCAAAATTTGCGCGATTTTCCACGCAGAAATTGAATGACAAAACATCCTTTTCCGAGCGTGTGAGATGAAAAAATTATTATACAACTTATTAATAATAATGCGTTTGTTATTTGTTATTTGGTACCTACTTTATGTCTTTCCAAGGTTGCGACACTTTTAACAAATCGATTTAATAATACTCGTAGTACTTACTGCTATAGATTTTCACAATAATCTCTTAACAATTAATGATTTTTTTTATATAATATAAAACCATTTAAATTGCTGAATTAGCAATCAATAAAACTGCTTTTAAATCAAGATGCTCTTTACTGCTCTTGATTAAACATGTTCTAGGACTGAATAAAACATTATTGATTGTATCTTTGACTCGACGATGTGTATTGAGCAAGCGCACGTCAACACCTAGCTCAATTTTGAACTAAAGATCGTTTCAGATTTTATGTCCGTTTTGGCCCTTCACACTTAATTTTATAGGTGCCAAGTCGTCAGTTAAGCAATAAATGCAGTGAATGTAAAATTACAAATCGTTAATTATTTCTTCACTGTTCACCGATGACAATTTCAAGAAAGTACAATTTTGTCATAAACTTTATGGCCTGCGCAGACGACGGACATTGAAGGACTTTTTGTCCGCGACACGACCTTATTACTAAGAACATAAAGTTGAATAAATAACGAGGACTATCGCGTACTTTTCGCGGATATACGCGGTCTAAGTTGAATCTTATTTGGTTAACAATAAAGACGTGTCGCGGACAAAAAGTCCTCCGTTATCCGTCGTCTGCGCTAGCTCTAATAATGCTTCTTACTAATCTAAACGCGGTGTCGTTTACAGAAACTGCGTATGGTTGATATTTATATCTAAGAAAAGAAAAAGAAAGAAAAAAAAATATTTAAGAACCACACAACGACTACACAACATTATAAAATTACAATTGACACAACTAAAACCAAATAATGTGCATCGTCGCGTGATGCCAAAACTGTGTAATGTCTGGATTTGAATTTCAACTTTAATAAACATTTCCTCTTGTACAAACTTCGTTCTCCTACTGGTAGGAGGAGAGCAATAATATATCTAAGTAGTCCTCATTCTCCTCAGTAGAACAAAAACTTTGTTTTAAAAGTCATAAAAGTTTTAGTTTTAAACTTCCATCAATGTTGTGCCAATATCTACTTTGTTCCAAATTAACATTCTTATAAAAGCTGATCCAATATAAATCTTACTCAATCATAACCCAAAATTATTTGGACTGTAGTTTATTTAACAAACTACATAGTAACAAGAAATTCATCTTTAAATTGTCCAAATGTGAAGTTATTAAACCGTTCCCATTTCGATGAATATTACAATGTAGGTGATTACAAAGATATCGTAAAATGTAGTAATCTACTTACAATGCATTCGCAACTAGAACTGGAGTGTACAATTACTCAACAACGAAAGGGGGAAAGAAAGTATAGGACACGTAACCGTTACTTAGCGGACCACCGGCAGGGACGGTAAGATACAGCGCAAACCTCAGATTGTGGGAAATGTAGCCTTTTAGTTTTGTATTATACCTTTTAAAGTCCGTAGTGTGCTGTGGACGATGGCAGAAGCGTTTACCAATAATGGATCAATAATCTGGTAACGAAAGTTGTCGACATAGCCCACCGGATTAGCAAGCTGAAGTGGCAGTGGGCTGGCCATATTAGCCGTAGAACCGATAACCGTTGGGGTAAACGAGTTCTAGAGTGGAGACCGCGTCTCGGCAAACGTAGTATAGGACGTCCTCAGGCACGGTGGAGTGATGATTTGCTCAAGACGGCTGGTAGGAGTTGGATGCGGGAAGCCGAAAACAGATCTCAGTGGCGTGCAATTGGAGAGGCCTATGTCCAGCAGTGGACTGCGACAGGCTGATGATGATGATGAATCTGGTAAATAACAAGCTCCACAGTCTCCCTCATCGACGAAGAGTTGCTTCATTATCGGTATTCTACAGATTGTACTTCGGAGAGTGTGCTATTTAGCTACATGAGCACATACCGCCAGCTCCTTTTAACCACCGGGAATCCAGACGTACTGCTCACCCCTTTTTTTTACCTGGTTGATATACCTCGTCTGCGTACAGAGCGCTTTTCCTCAGCTTTAATTATGCGCACAATCAGGGAGTGGAATTCCCTGCATGCGTCTGTATTCCCGGGTGCCTACAACCCTGGTATATTTAAAGCTCAAGTGAACAGGCTTTTTCTAGGCAAGCTCGCTCCATCTTAGGCCTCTTCTTAATCTAACGATTCAGAATTAGGCCAGGAGTAAGCCTATTTAATGTAAAAAAATGTAGAGCAACATTTATGACAGAGATGTAAATAGCCTCAAACTATAAATCTTTTGCAGGATTGATATCATTGATACAGTTTGAGAGAGAAATGTATGAACATTACTCGCAATCACACTTCATTTGTTACACACTCTGATTCATCTAATATGTTGGTGGGAAGGAATGACAGGTTGCCATTATATAAGTTTTTTAATATACGACGACGACCTGTTTGGCGCAGGGGTACTAACCCCACTTTCTGCCGGGTTCGATCGATATTGATTCTATCTTCAGCCTTATCAATACTTTAACATCAGGTATGATGAAAGCTGAGATTCTCGGTGTCGTAAAAAAACTAATCGTCGTCTCAGCCACATGAATGACACCCACTGCTGGGGAATAGGCCTACCCCAAGGTCGGTCCACCTTGTCGGGGGCCTACCCACGGAGCGTCGTCCTGTGCGCGGTCGCCATTCTAGAACATTTCCGCCCCAACGGCCATCGGTTCTTCTCACTATATGTCCCGCCCACTGCCACTTCAGCTGAACAACCCTTCGAGCGATGTCAGTTACTTTAGTTCTCCTACGGATTTCCTCATTTCTGATCACGTAGGGAAACGCCGAGCATAGTCCTCTCCATTGCACGCTGGGTGACCTTGAGCTTTCTTATTAGACCCATAGTTAGCGACCACGTTTCACTACCGTAAGTCATCACTGTGTCAAAAAAAACTAATATAATATTGAATAAGTCTTTAAGTCCCTCTTGTCCCTAATTTTCGACAACCTAAAACTCCGTCACTCTAAAATTATTAAATGACTTTTAAGTTCAACATTAAATACATAGTATATGAATTTGTCATCTCCAATTACTCAACTGAATAAAAAATACGACTTTAGGATGTAATTTGTTTTTCTTATTTCACACAACCAGTTGTGTTTCTTTAAGCCATTTACATCTGAAAAATTACCTGTATGCTGATGATTCCTATGTATGTCTCATCAAAAAATTAATTCAAAATTTATTGAGCAATTGCTTAATTCTCGCCACCGCTAATCTAATTTTCGTCACGCGCAAAAAAATATCGCTTTATATTATTCTTCATTCCAAAACTTAATAGTTTTTTGAAGTGCCAAATGTACACATATACATAGTTTAACGTGTTTTTCGAGTATTATCATCGGTACAAAGAATTTAATGAAAAATAAAAATCGTAACGGAAATTATACAAAGAACGCCATGTCCCTAGAATGGCCGTGATACGAAAAGAAGGAAAAGACAAACATTCTATCGATGGTACTCGTAAATCTAATAAATAGTTTTTCAGAAGAGTAAGTATTTCATTGTGGGTTCTCAAAAGGAACATGATTAAAGTGATTTATAATCAAAGGAAGTTCCAGCTTAGGGGACTTACGATAATATCAGAAAAAAGTGTGTCATAATAAGAGGTATTTTATGTAAGAAACATATTGATGGTACTCCTAATGTGATTTTAATACTTACTTTACTTATTTGTTAACGTAATGTTATTAGTTACCTAACTTGGCAACGTCATTTTGGCTAGATATACTTATTAGATGTACCTATTCATTGTAAAGTTGGGAAAGTTTGTTTATGCCAATGTGAAATACAATTTATTTGCTTTTCTATACTATAATAATATTATAAAGAGGAATGATTTGTATTTTTGTATGTAACGAATAAACTCAAAAACTACTGGACCGATTTTGACGAAATTTGGTATAGAGAATCCTTAGACCCCAAGTAGTAACATAGGCTATAAATGATCCCAAAATTCCCACGGGAACGGGAACCACGCGGGTGAAACCGCGCACGGCCGCTAGTATTAAATATAATTGTTGGTCATTAAACAGACTCCGAACACAGGTCGGCAGCTGCAAAGAAAACATGTGCCGATGGGGTTATGGCTCCGACAACATCTGCGAGTGTGGGACCTCCCCACAGACTATGGCACACCTTTTGTGTTGCCCTGCGTGCCCATTAACCTGCACACGCGAAGACCTGTATAGCGCTACCAATAATACGGTCAGTGTCGCGCAATACTGGTCTCACAAAATCTAAAGTCAAAAATTGGTCGATACGATAATAATAATAATTAAATATGACACTCAATATCTTGTGTTTAATTCACTTGCAGGTACTATTCATTATAAATTACATTTTAAAACGAGAATAACATCCAGTTATTATTCATTATGTATGTACCTTCGTTGAAGATGTAGCTAAAAAAATTGAATTCAGATCAATGTATGTGATTTATATTATTATTTGATTTACCTTGCCATTTTCGTTGTTTCGAATAGATCTGCCTAGTTCCGTCGGTAGTAAAGTCTTGACATTGAAATTATTCAGGACCTTGTGTTGATTACAAAAACGCCATAAAATCACGTTTGTTAAGCTGCTTTTATGGTGTTAATTAGGGTATAAATTCCTGCATTCGAATACGTTAATTTTCACAACATTATACTTATAAAGATGACATCGCAGCAAGCTTGACAATTGCACAACGAAAACGCTTCTAGTCATGGAACTTACCGGTCGACCGGTAAGAGTTTTGTTCGGGAAACGTGTTTTCGAGGGAAATGTGTATAAAGTAATATATTATTATTAAAGTGAAATTGTTCTATTATTTATTTTGTGATATACACTTATTCTATAAATCTAATACTTTTGGAAACATCGCTGGTTAAAATTCTACTGACGGGGAAGTTCGTTGATTGTACGCGTTATTGTAACGCTGAAAACAGAAAAACAGCAGTAAAGTTTTTAATTTTTTTAGTGAGTACAGTACGTTAGTAGCACACTATCATATTTTTTGTAAATGGATTTTTGACATTGCCGTCTTGACCTTTTTGTTCTTACTAAGACAGGCCTCAGCACTTTAAATGGCTAAAAACGAATCGAAATGTGGGTATTACATTAAGGGTAGGTTTCATCAACTACTGATAAGTTATGGTTAGCTTATGTGGCATACAATTTGTCATTTTTTCATATAACAAACTGTCAAAAGATCTAGCAATTAAACCATCCAGAACTTATTGGTGGTTAAACCGGCCCGTAAAGTTGTTTTGTTTTGTGAATAGAGCAAATGTTACAGGGAGTAAGAATGGGTTCCTGTTGTCCAATCATGATTGTTATGATGTATGACTCAAAGATGCTCTTCAGTATAGACAGGCGCAGTTATTAAGTATTACTTACAATCAAAGAACTTCCCAGTCGACCAGTAGACTTTCTTAAGGAGTGTTACCTATTTCTCTATACGTGTATACTATTTTACAAGCTGTATACAACCTACGTAAGGGAAATTATGCAGATTATAGTGGTTAAGAAACGCTAAGGTCTTCTCTTTCTGTTTTGAAGTTGGTTAAAAAGACCGCCTTACCAAAAATTTAGTCGGGAAGGATTGCAAACGATGTTCCGGTTCTAATTCGAACGAAGTTGCGGGCACAGCTAGTATAAAATAAGTTGTTAAGTACTGTGCAATAGCGTTATAATTTATTTCTGAGAAAGATTTTAATTTTTTTGTGGAATAGCAATTGTCTAGTCCTACTTAGTATAATAGTATAATACCTAGCTTAGTACCTACCTAGTAATAGTTCATGCGGAAAGAATTGATTCGCAGATTGGAACAAAGGTTCAAGGAATGCGAAAATAATTAAGGATCGTGCGATAAGCTTTTTTATATGCTACGTTACCAAAGATTTAGAAAAAAAAATATTATTCTTAAATTACAATAACCTGCGATTGTGGAAGTTAAGCAACTTTCGCAATGATCCGTTAGAGGATGGGTGACCATTTGTCATCTCGAACTTTCATCACGGAGGAATTTGCAGGCGTCATGGGTCATGACCCATTTTCCTTATCGAGCCCTATGGAAAGCCTGGGTCTCGGCATTAAGTGAATGATGATAACAATATTAAATAAATGTCATTTTAATTCTAATTTTGATAAATATTAACTTAATTATGAAATGCCACCTTATGCATCAAAATGTAAATGAGTCCTCACATTTCGTATTGTTTTTTTATTCATATTCTGTCTTACATAATAAATAAATGATTCATCGATACTAACCTTAGTTCGCTCGCTCTCTATGATTCAGAAATGATCGTGAATGCTTAAGGCATTATTAACACATTTCTGGAAAATTATCGAGCCACACTGCTTCGTTTACTTCGTTTACCTTCTTGACTGGTAATAAAGACTATATTCATTGATATACTGTTCTGTTTACCGCGTTATTGAAAGTGTTACTGTAAGATATTGCATTATGCAGGTGCAGGATATTCACGACAATCTAACAAGAATCTGACATGTCATTGTATCATGATTATCCGGATTTCTAAATTTCATACGAAGACTTGGTTTATCATAATAATCTTTATATTATTATGATTTTCATGGCGATTTTTGTTATGACAAAGATAAAGTAGCTAAATATTAAACAAGAAAATATACTAGAAAAAAGCAACTTGTCTCATGTCGCCCTGACCGGATCGCGTCAGTCAGGGCGACAGCCGACATGAGACAAGTTGGTTTTTTCTAGTATATTTTCTTGTTTAATATTTATTTCACAGTATATTGACAAAGGTATCGAGACATTCAAATGCACAAAATTTTATTTTTGAAGTGAAAACTTCTTTAGCGGCGTTGAGCACTTTTTCTGTAATGGGTATAAAATCTTAAACTCGCGTCAGGACACGTGACCTGATCGAAAAAGCGTAGGACGGATGGAGAATGTTGAGGTGACAGGTTGACTATGGTCTCGGTTGCTTAGCGACAGACTGTTGATAATGTCTTTTACTTGTCTCTTGTTTTATTGTCAATATATATTTTTCGATTCTCTATAATAACTAATGTTTTCTTATATCTTATTACCTAACTTAACGTTCACTTTAATATGGTTTGTCATGTTTGTGTACGATAGCGCAATAAATGAATATTGTATTCTACCACATAAATGATAGTACTTTTATACTGATAAAGCAATTGGTGCAAAATTATTCCCTAACCATTCCAAAATATCAAACATGCTCAACGTTAATAATCAAGTTTTCACTTCTGCCGGCACTCCCGGAGTGCAACCCGTCTTTTTTTTATTATTTTTTTATTTCATAATCAAAAATATACAAAAAATACAAAAACTTAATTTTCACCAAACTGCGTAACAGTTTGTCGGCGAAATATAAATAGTTATGCTCTATTACTTAATTAATAACAATACATCAGAAATTAGGTGTTGTAGTTACATTATACAATTAAACTAAACTAAAATAAGTCTAAAAAAGCTTTCTTTAAATATTTTTTAATGGAATACTTGGACTTTAAATTATTGCTAGTTGTACCAAGTTTATTAAAAATCCTAGGTGTGATATAAGATCTTGTCCGCTGCTTATAGTAATTACCTGTCTTTGGCTCTTTGTACTTACATTTTGTTGATTGTCTAGTATTATATGTATATAATCTTATCTCTTTATTAAAGTCCGACTCAAATTGTTCTAAAGCTATCATATAATTTACTTTTACATCAATAGGCATTATTTTACAAACTTTAAATAGATCATACTGGTTGTTAAGTTTTTTTCTCTTTTTTCTATTAACAAAATGTTTTAGGAATCTGAATTGTATGTTTTTAATTTTCTCTAAGTAAGTCTTAAATGTAAGTCCATAGGATGCGAGTCCGTAGTTTACTATAGAATCGACAAGTGCGTAATAAATTACATATAATGTCTTTTTGTTTAGCGAGCGTTTAAGATGATAGAATTTGCCTAGTACAGGCCTTAATCGAGAACACACAATTTCTATTTGTTTTTTCCAATTCATATACTGATCAATATAAATCCCTAAGTACTTAAAATCCTGCACGTATTCAATTTTAGGACAAGAGCAATTTGTCTTACTTTGATGTAAACATGAATATGAGTGACCTATTATGCCAAAAGATGCCATTTTAACATTTTTTGCTACTTTGTTGTATGGCGAAAATATATGCAAAAACTTGGTCTTGTCTATGTTTAGTAAAATACCATTATCATGCGCCCACTTAGTCACATTATCAAAATCCGACTGTATTTGATCATGGATATTTTTTATGTCATGTGACGAGCATAGCAGGCACATGCCTATGCACTTTTTAAATTATGTATGTTTAACAATTGTATTGTAACCTCCTTTGTGCTAATAAAATTATTATTATTATTATTATTATATTATTATTATATTATTATTATTATGTCGTCGGCATACATAACCAATTGACTGTGTTCGAGCACGTTAGCAACGCTGTTGACGTGCATTATGTACCCTACTGGGCCAAACACGGATCCAGTCGGAACACCTAGAGTTACGTTGGCGGCTTTACCCTCCTCTCCAGCAACTCGCGCTTGTATCTGGCGGTGCCGTAGGTACTGGCGAAGCCACTCTTTTACAGGACCCCTAATGCCACATTCGTCCATAGCCTGTAATAGCACTTCATTGTCCAACGTGTCGAAGGCCTTCTTAAAGTCTATAAACAATGCTAACACCTGATTACCTTTCCCTAAACTATTGTTTACAAACTCTGTGAATTGCTGCAAAGCCGTTGCCGTACCACGGCCTCTTCGGAAACCGTGTTGCGATACTGATATTATGTTATTGCTTTCCAGAAACGAACTTATCTGACCTATCACAGCTTTCTCCATTATTTTATTGATTACTGATAAAATAGCAATAGGCCTATAGTTAGTGTATTCATAGTGACTACCATTTTTATAAAATGTATTTGTATTGACATTATTGTAATTGTAGACTGACATGTGAATTTAATTGTATATTGACATTAATTTATTTTATTTCTTACTTGACATTTATTATCATACATTTTTTTTTTATTAATTTATTGTTGACTTTCTCGATTTTATTTTATGATCATTGTTTGTATATTTGCATGCTATGTAAAATGGCTAAAAGCTTAACAACATTGTACAGAGCAAATAAAAATATTTGTATTTGTATTTGTATTTGTAAAAGTAGCATTATCAAATTGAAAAATTAAAAAGTTATAAATAAAGTAGCAAAATAAGATGTTGTATTTATATTTTACTAGCT
This sequence comes from Chrysoteuchia culmella, assembly GCA_910589605.1. Classification (NCBI taxonomy): domain Eukaryota; kingdom Metazoa; phylum Arthropoda; class Insecta; order Lepidoptera; family Crambidae; genus Chrysoteuchia; species Chrysoteuchia culmella. The sequence continues at coordinate 21,412,903 of OU342653.1, forward strand.
TCCGCCGGCGGTTTCACCTGCGTGATACCCGTTCCCGTGGGAATATCGGGATAAAAATTAACCGATGTTACTCTCCGTCGTTTCAACTAACTCTATGACAAAAATCAAGGCGATTAATTGCTTTGTTAGGGCGTGAAGGAAGGACAAACAAACACACTTTCGCATTTATCTTCTTAATATATATAAATCTCCTGTCACGATGTTTGTCCGCGATGGACTCCTAATTCATTCGAAATTGTAGTATAATATATAAGAATAGTAATATTATATAATATACTAGAAGCCGGGCGCGGTTTCACCCGCGTGGTTCCCGTTCCCGTCGGAATTTTGGGATCAAAGCTATCCTATCTCTTAAGTTGGACCAGACTGCTCACGGTTTGCCAATTTAATTTAAAATCGGTTAAGTAGTTAAGGAGTCCATCGCGGACAAACATCGTGACAGGAGATTTATATAATATAATAATAATAATAATATTTTATTGAAATAATCATTCATAACAAAATAATCACTATAACCTATTAATAATTTCATAAATACAATAATAATATAAATGAGCCTGAACTAGGATATCCTGTGTTTCAGGCAAATAAGAACTAATATAAAAACTTAACTAAACAATCATATACAATAAAAAAAAAAAAAAAAAAAAAAAAAAAAAAAACTTACGGTGTTAACACTGCACATCTATAATATTGCTGACACGCGACATACTTAGCGCGCGTCATTATTGTTTACTTAATAACATATAAATATTATAAATATTTTTATTTTCCGTGTTTAAGACTAGGTCGTACAGTATTACATAAAATAATAAAAATAAAATTACTAATAATAAGGAGTTAAAACATTCCTAGGACACAAAGAAATAAACTAAATCGGAAAATAAAAGTAGTCAAAGACATACGTAATTAAAAAATAATACAAACTAAGCAATTAATAGTAACTAAGCAATAACAAGTATTCTTAAGCGCCTACATAATCTACGGTGTTAATATATCTTGTATCTGCAATTTTCTTAGCAGGGCACTCGGCATCTCCCGTTTTATGATCGCAGGGCTTCTTAAAGCGCAAGCATGTTGCACATTTTGGCCTCTCCTCTATCTTTGGACACTCTTTTATAGCGTGACCTACATCGCCGCAGTGGGCACAGGTGTTGACCTCTTCCCGGCACGTTTTGGCTGCATGACCGTACTGCTGACATCTGTAGCACCTTGTGACTAAAGTGAAATCTCTCACAGGGCACGATGACCAGTTCACAAACACTCTGTCGTTGGTAATTAAAGCCTTTCTTATATCCGCAGAGACTTCGATGATGTAATTACAGGTCTCGGCAATCCTTTTTCCAGACTTATGACTAAGTCTGATCTTGGTTAAAAAGGTCTCAAGTGTCATACCTTCGATTTTGCCGGCTAAGTTTTGTTGGTAAATGCAATTGAATACTTCTGCATCCTGCATGCAGGTTGGAATACCGATAATTACAATTTTTGGCTTTCGTTTGTGGGCTTCGTCCACTGTGAGGCCATAAGTCGTTAGTTGTGGTGTCTGTTTCAGTTTCTCGATGTCGTCCTTGGTAGCAGTACTGATGATCACGCCGCCGTTCCTAGTCTTGTGAAGAGCCCTTATGTGTAGTTGCATTTGGTCTGGTTTGATGATATTTTGGACGAGGGTTTTTGTGTCGTCACTCGACTTCATCTTGTCCGTAGGGTATATGGCCACAGAGTTTATGTTGATTGGCTTGATGAAGTTGTTAGTACTTTTTTTAACCATGTCGGCGAAAGAGGTAGTACTCGCGACTGACTTTGATGTCTCTTCTATACTTTGTTTTAGGTCTTGAAGTTGCTGCGAAAGGTCATTTTTTTCTTTAAGGGTTTGATGGGAATGATGATCATGTAGGGCTTTTTGCTTGAGTGACTGGTATAGAACTGCCATTTGAGATGTTCCATTGCTAATTTTACGGCACAAATTACTTATCCGAAGTTTTTGATCCGAATTAAGTTTTCCTTCACACGAAATACCGCACACTTCATTAAGACACTGCTCGATGGTCTTCATCCAAACCTGGATCTCCGGCGTGGACACAACTTCCGGGGGCTCATCTTCCTGCAGGGCGCGGGCGGGCGACTGGGGTGTGGGCGTGGGCGGCGGGCTGCGGCGCGTAAGGGCACTCCGATTAAACGGACTGTTTTCCATTTTTAAATGATTAATGTAACATTATACATTTAAAACAAATATTTAACTAATACGCTTAAAGAAACACGAATATCAATGACACACATGTGACACACAATGTCTTCCGTATATGTACACGAGGTCACAGTTTTGCACTTGATTGTTTAATTAATTGCATTTATTAAACGACACGTCCGATCACATCTGCGATAATTTACATCTATATATATTACTAGAGGCCGGGCGCGGTTTCACCCGCGTGGTTCCCGTTCCCGTGGGAATTTTGGGATCAAAGCTATCCTATCTCTTAAGTTGGACCAGACTGCTCACGGTGTGCCAATTTAATTTAAAATCGGTTAAGTAGTTAAGGAGTCCATCGCGGACAAACATCGTGTCAGGAGATTTATATATATTAAGATAAGATAATAATAATAGTTAGGATTCAAATAATCTATGGCATGATTTCAAAATCATCTCTACATATTTATTATACATAGTAATTCTGCGCATATGCTCGTCACCTTCCGTAAAAGGTGTTAGCGTTGTATTGTTCTAAGAAATACGACAGACCTGAAAAAGTAATTTTCAATCATACGAATTAATATTCGCATACGGAAACGCAAGATTCGCATACGAATGCTAAAAACCTTTTTTTTTTAATCCATTAAAACCACTCTTTTTTTATTCGAGCGATAGAAAGTGTGACGTTTAGCACTTAGTGTCATTTTTAAATTGACATTGACATGACTGATAGTTTGTAACATAAAGCAAGCCATTCTTAAAGAAGAAGAAGACTGATAGTTTGACAATTAAAAAATGTTTTGTTTCAAGCGATTCAAGTCTTATTCAGTATTGGTTTTTTTTTATCTATTGAGAGTTGGTTTCCGGTTTTTCAATATCCTGCCTAAAACGAAATTATGTCAAAGGAGTTTAAGAAAACGGAAATAACGTATTCGAATGATTTAAAAATGAGACAAAACGGTAGTCGATGAAAATTCGCATTAGAATTTCGAGTGATTCGAAAATACGTCTCCTGATAGAAGGTAGCAAAATATGATACCTCCCATATATTCTATTAGTTGTAGTGGTTATTTTTCCTTCCTTTCAGGTCCCGCAAAATGAAACACACTATATAATATTTTCATTGTTTAGGACACCGGTGTCTGGTTGGCATTTTATGAATTAAAATCGTTAACATATTAATAAATGTCAGCGATCTTCTTAATTATGTAAATGAATGGATGGACGAACGGAGATTTTTAAACTTCTTTTCAGCAAAAATAATAATTAAATAATCCTGTTATATCTTATCCAAATAGGTAATTAACTAATTAATATTTATATGTAGAATTTTAAATCTACATTAAGTGATATTTCATGTAAATCTTTTTTCTGAACTTTACTAAAACACTTTGTTTTCTATCCGCATTAAAGTTCAAAAGAAAACATGAAAAAAGTTATATTAAACTCTTAAATAAAATTATATTAATAATGTTTTTGTTTATTAAAATTATTTTTACTACCTACCTATTTTAAGAAATATCATCGCTTATATAAGTTACCTATTTCTACTTGTCATGGCTATGGAAACTAAAGTGTGACAAAATCTAACACAAGAAAAGGTAACTCTAACTAATTATTGGGTCAAAGTTAATACAGAAAAGTGTATTGTATGTTAATAATATATGGAGGTCTGGACAAATATGGCAATGGTGTCACAACATGACGTATTTAGAATGGATTGGTGTGGATAATCCAGATAAAAGGAGATTACGTTTTAGGCAAGCAAATTAGGGTGTGACTCAAGGCTTTATGGATTTACTAGCGGCTGTCCGCGATTTCACCTGCGTGGTTCCGGTTCCCGTGGGAATATCGGGATAAAAAGTACCCTATATTATAAATATTTAATAAGAAAATATACTAGAAAAAAGCAACTAGTCTCATGTCGCCCTGACGGGATTCGAACCCGCATCCTTGGGAGTCCGGCCCAATGCACTAACCAATTATACTACAGAGACCTATGAGGACACGTCGAATTTTTCTAGTATATTCACCGTTCTACGGTGTTGGCCACCATCGTTTCATCAATGAGAGAAATATCCTGGCATTCGAAAGAAACATCTTTACAGATGTTTGACTATCGATTAAGATGAAACAGCCATTTAATTATAACTTTTTGATTTTGCATTTTACAATGCTATTTTTATGTGATAAATATTTAACAAGAAAATATACTAGAAAAGCAACTAGTCTCATGTCGCCCTGACGGGATTCGAACCCGCATCCTTGGGAGTCCGGCCCAATGCACTAACCAATTATGCTACAGAGACCCATGAGGACACGTCGAATTTTTCTAGTATATTCACGGTTCTACGGTGTTGGCCACCGTCGTTTCATCAATGAGAGAAATATCCTCGCATTCGAAAGAAACATCTTTACAGATGTTTGACTATCGATTAAGATGAAACAGCCATTTAATTATAACTTTTTGATTTTGCATTTTACAATGCTATTTTTATGTGATAAATATTTAACAAGAAAATATACTAGAAAAAAGCAACTAGTCTCATGTCGCCCTGACGGGATTCGAACCTGCATCCTTGGGAGTCCGGCCCAATGCACTAACCAATTATGCTACAGAGACCTATGAAGACACGTCGAATTTTTCTAGTATACTCACCGTTCTACGGTGTTGGCCACCGTCGTTTCATCAATGAGAGAAAAATCCTCGCATTCGAAAGAAACATCTTTACAGATGTTTGACTATCGATTAAATACCCTATATTATTTTATAATTTTTGAATTTTTTGCTAATACTATTTTAATACTTATGATAAATTTTAAATAGAAAAATATTGGAAAAAATTAACTCGGCCACAAGTGAATTCTCAGATGGGAATCGAACCCACGACCTTTGGACCTTGGAGCATTCGACCGGATTTAAAAAGGTCGTGGGTTCGATTCCCATCTGAGAATTCACTTGTGGCCGAGTTAATTTTTTCCAATATTTTTCTATTTAAAATTTATCATAAGTATTACTTTGCGTCCTTTCAAATCACTCTGTGACAAACATCAAGTAGAGTTATCGCGTGAAGGAAAAAGGAAGGACAAATTAACACACTATCACACTTATAATATTAGTTATTTCGATGACCTGTTTGGCGCAGGGGTACTAACCCCGCCTTCTGCGCCAGAGGTCCCGGGTTCGATCCCCGGACAAGACAAATATTTGTGTGTGTGAACATGTCCATTTGTCTTGGTCTGGGTGTCTCATATGTTGATTTTCAATGAACTGACATTATGTTACTTATGGTAAATTTTAAATAGAAAAATATTGGAAAAAATTAACTCGGCCACAAGTGAATTCTCAGACGGGAATCAAACCCGCGACCTTTGGAAATCCGGTCCAATGTCTGAGAATTCACTTGTTAATTTTTTCCAATATTTTTCCATTTAAAATTTACCATAAATATAAAAATAGCATTGAAAAATTTAAAATTACAAAATCATAAAATGACATTATGTTATTTAGTCTTTTTAGGGTTCCGTAGCCTAATGGCAAAAAACGGAACTCTTATAGATTCGTCATGTCCGATGTATATCACAGCAACTTTTTTCTCCTCTGTTAATACTGAGTAACTTACTGCGATATCATCAACGCTTGTCCATTTTATCCAAAACATTTCTTACGCGAAAATTAAAACCATGACACAGCCATCAATTACCGATAAAGAGAAATCTGTGGGACGTTACAGATTATACAAGGTGATTCATTGTCAATTTTTATTACTCAAAAGTTGAGCAAGCCGTCTGTGGTAGCCCTAATAAGGCGCGCTCACACGTGGTCGAGATTTTCAAGGCCAACTTGACGCTGTAAATCTCTCGTTTTGAACTTTTAAAAGATGGTAAGTGTGAATCGTACGTGATTGAAGTGTGTCAAATAAACACATCAGAAGTGTCTAGTAGGCATCAAGTACTTTTCTATACTAATTTTATAAGGAGGAAATTTGTTTGTTTGCATTGAATAGACTCCGAAACTACTGAACGGATTTGGATCAAATTTAGCACACAGATAGTAGATGGCCTGGTTATGAACATAGGATACTTTTTATACCGATATTCCCACGGGAATAGGAACTACGCGGGTGAACCGCAAAGCGGCCGCTAGTTTAATTATTAAAAAAATCCAATGAATATTTACTAATTGTAGTCTCTCAGACTGACGTTTTACTTTAATCCTTTCTTTTATTAATATAGTGAAATTACCAATAAAGAATCTTTTACGGTTCAAACAAAAAATATAATCCTGTATAGCGGCGATACTCTAACGCCCAAAATTAATAACCTATCAGTAGATATGGTTAGGGCTATCTGAGATTGTTGCCTAGGATACTGGGTTCGTTGCCTAGCAACCGTCGTAATTTTGGTTATATTGACAAAAATATCCTATGCAACTATCTCAGATAGCCCAATCGATATCTACAGATAGGTTATTAATTTTGGGTTGATCCCTAGACACTTTCGATGTATGTATTTACAGGATTGTTATAATAAAAAATTTGTTGTAACCAAGGTATGTATTATGTTATTTACTGTACAAACAATGTCATTTATGTTCATTTCTCTAAAGTATTTTTTTCAAAAACATAAAGAAGTGAATTTTCAATTCAAAGCTTGCGGGTTTGAGTGGCGATTGAGCAAGAAGCAGAAAGTTGCGTAATAATAGTAACGTTACTTATGGTAAATTTTAAATAGAAAAATATTGGAAAAAATTTACTCGGCCACAAGTGAATTCTCAGACGGGAATCGAACCCGCGACCTTTGGAAATCCGGTACAATGCTCTAACCGCTGAGCTACCGAGACTTTACTAGTAACGTTACTTAAAAAAAAACAATATCGTTAGCATTTAAAAAAAAAAAAAGACTTAGGAACTTACAAATATTATGAGCCTTATAAATATAACAAACTAAACATAGTCATTTTGGGTTGCAAATAACCCAAAATTGAGTTTTGAGGAATCCTCATAATATTTCTGTGACATTTCAACCTATAAACGGGTTGCGAATAAAATAATCTACTTATTTTAATCAGTTCCGCCTAGGCATCTGTCCGACCGCCAGCGATGAGCGAGTAGCGAGTATAGCCGCAAACTAGAAATAGATGACAAGCGACGAGCGTCTCTCGTTCGGCTATGAGAGAGTGTTTCTGTGCGGCGGGCGAGGACTCGCTCCACTCGCCGCTTGTCATCTGTTTTAGGGCATTTACTCGCTCGGCGTTGCTAGTTACTACCACTACTTTCATAATAATTATTATGTGCACTCAGATCCGCACTCTATAGTCGGATTTTTAATTCAGTACAGGATTTGACAGGTTGTCAATGTCACTTTGTGAAAATAATGCTGAATTAAAATGTAGCTACTATACAATATTTAATTTGTGTGCGTGAATGGAATCAATACTTACTGAACTGGAACTGGAAATGCGCAACTCATTACAAAAATAGTTTAAAGCAGGATTATGTTTACAAAGTGACATTGGCACCTGTCAAATTACTCTACTGAATTAAAAATACGACTTAGTGTGACCAGATTAAATTTGACGGAAATACCGAGGAACCCGTACAGGTGCCAATAGGGGAAAATATACCCATTAATATACCGAATTTTCAAACATGTTTTTTTCATACATTGTCGGAAAAAATAAATGTATTTTCACAAAACAACACAACCTCTTTTACCTTGCTAGGTTAATTGGTGTGAGTGTTAGAAATATTTATTTATTTATTTACACTAAAATTCGTTTCTATCACATGACTTTATAATTTCTCCAAATTATACAAAATCATTTAAAATGAGTATCTCAGAACTGGGATCAAATAGTAAGTTATTTTTCTTTATATAACGTGGTATTAGGATCGCCCCTACTTAGTCCACATCTGTCTCAAAAGGTCAACTTTAATCAATGGATTCTTACTGGTTTTCTATTACTAGATTTGCTACCATTTGCGATACATAATAATATATAATACTAATACCTAGGCTTGTCAGGAAAAAAAACAAGATTTCCATTGTTAAGAATTTTGATAAATGTCACAAAACGATCAAGAACTATAAAAATCGGCCCATTTTATTTAAAACAGGTTAAACCTTGAAGATGGACGAAAGACGAAAGAGAGAATGGAATGAATTGATATTATATGATGTCAGAATTAATATGCAAAAGATGAATCCCATATAAAACAGGCTCTATAATTACATCGTTTTAAAATTAATAAATCACAATCTTCAACTAATTAATTATGTCATTTTTTTTGCAAGGATGCGATCTTAGTTGACAATTTTATGATAGCCATACAAAAGTATGTTCCGTTTTGTAAAAGTATGTAAGTATGTTATTACGACTTATAACCCAGTTATCGTAAAATCTATCTACTAATTACCTATTCCTCCGACTTCTTTAATTGTTGGATTAACAAAAGAGTCTTTGGCTGCGTCAGAAAATTAAAAAGTTGCACATAAAATACTTGTCACATTTTTACTTTTTACAGCAATAAAATAAGGATCACAGATGGAAATAATTGATCTCATATACCGCTAAAGGAGGATTACGTGATATAATGTAGATTTTTTGGATAACTGACGAAATCCACCCTTAAATCTCGCATACATTTACTTACGCAACTTTTATCAGATGCTCTTTACCAATTATATTATGCGCGTGCGTTGAGAGAACGAACCCGCATCGTTCGCTGCGCAGGAGTCGATTTTGGCGAACGATTTATCGAACGGTCACGATTCGATTGTGATTCGATTGGCGCCGCGATCGCTATGTGAGATAGATTTCAACTAAGTCCTGATATTTCAGTTATTTCGTCAACTATTTTTGTGCGGAAGAGTAAATGGATGTCAGTCATAGATCTAAGTATGCTACATTACAAAGTATTGCTAAATGAATATATGATGAAATGGTTGTCTCTGCTATGACACGTCGGTATATATGTCGTAGGATAATTTGATATATAGAATTTTCGCAAAGATCCTAGGGATATTGCAAAAAGACGGATAATTAGACAATGGTGTTGACATTTCTCAATCTTGCTGAAAAAAGATAGGATTTTTGCAAAAATACGGGTTGCTTTAGTAACATTAGATATTCTTTATTCTGATTAGCTTAATTATTGCTTGCTTGCTAACTCTTATTCTGATTGGTCACAGAAAGTTTACTACACGTGAGAGAATGGATTGACTTTTGAAACGTCACGTCGATCAGAGAATATATTGTTTTGGACGATCCGACCAGCCAATCAGTGTTCTTACTTCATAATAACCAGCAATTATATTCGCAATCTTATTATGGTAACCAGTTTTTTCGCAAAAATCCTATCCTTTTTCAGTAGGATTGAGAAATTACAACACTATTGTCTAATTATCCGTGTTTTCGCAATATCCCTAGGATTTTCGCATAAAATCGATTTATCTAATTATCCTGCGACATATATACGGGAAAACTTGTGAGGATGGATGGATGTTTGTTACTCTTTCACGCAAATTTTTATCCCAATTACACAGAAACGAACGACGCGGGTAAAACCGCGGGCGGCCGCTAGTCACATAATAGATATGTCGCAGCATCAGCACGGTGCTGCCCTCTATAATGCTAGAATTCATTCTTTTTTTAATCTAATAAGACCGTTTGCACACAGATTAGTTTTAAGCTAAATCGGAAACGTCAAGTGGTTGACATTGACACTGGGGTGAGGTCGATGCCGCGTTGTCAGCTGTCAGTTTGAAGTTTCGTTTTGGCGGGAAACAGGAACGTCAATTAAACGTCAATCATGTCATTTGGGCATTCTGTTTTTGGCTGCGATAATGAACGGACGTGCCTAATCTGACACGTGGTATCGAACTTGCCGCGTTACCGATTTAAAATCCGTTTTCATCTGCTAGGTTTTTGGATATTTTGTACAGGCTTGTGATTGTCCGAGAGACTATTATTTCGTGTTACCGACGATGTCTGACCCTTCTGATAACGAGTTTAGCAATCATCCTCCGTTAGATATATATCACACTTTTTGTTTGTTTTATGTCTTAATACAAACAAAAGTGTGATAAGTAATTATGTAATATTTAATGTTTGTTCCCGATGAGCATCGAACCCACACCCCTGACACAGTAGGTAGCACAGAATATAACGTTCACAGACCTATATCGAGATAGACGAAAAGAGCGCTTCAAACTGTATAAGAACCTGGTTTGTCGAATTTTTCGTACCTACGATGATGTGTAAATGTTATTGACGAGCTCTTTCAAGAAAGCACAGCACAATTAACAATTGTCGTTTCTGAGTGACGCGTGTTTTCATGGCAATGGTCTCAAGCGGACTGACTTAGGTCGGTAAACTTTGACCGTGGATCACACTTTTGACACGCAAGGTAGTTACACTTTTACCGTCTATCTCGATATAAGTCTGAAATAATGTTTATACACTATACCATCAGGCGCTTCAAATTTAGAATCTACTAGAAATAAAACAACTTTTACGGATATCAAACGCGCTATATTTCACGAACTAAGTTGTAATTGTCCGTATTTTTAGGTTTTTAAGGGGGTTTTTTGATTTTCCCGACGTTTCGGCACCTTTTCAGCTACCGTGGTCACGTAGCTGAAAAGGTGCAATATAGCGCGTTTGATATCCGTAAAAGTTGTTTTATTTCAATGAACAATGCGCGCCAAAACATAAGATGTACTTTTTTAGAATCTACGTTTTTCAATAACTTGTCCACGTTTTCGACTAACACCTTGAATGTAATTTTCAAGTGCATACACATACAACCCATTTGGATGCGAATTAAAGATAACTGTGCAATATGGACGATAAAGATCGGATTCACACGAAGATGTTTATGATATATTCACGACTGCAATTAAACAATTAACACAAAGACTAAGTAATAAGATAAACACAAACTTCACAGAGTAATACAAACTTTGCATGATTGACCTTTATTTTCACAGCAATAAAATATTGATGTCTCAAATTGTCTAGGTAATTCGGAAGCGTGAATACTGTCAGTTAAATAGATAAACTTATCCAAATGAAAGGCTGTTACGAGTGCCACGTAAACTAAAGACTATTTCCCTGAATTTTGGTATAATATTGGTTATTCTGCCGTGTGGTGACGGTCTAAGAATACAAGTGTCACCACTCCCTTACATGCCTGGGATGTCGTAAGAGTCGACTAAAAGGCTCGACGCATCGAACACCTGTGCGAGAGAAGGAAAACTTGAAACAAGCCCTCTACCAACCCATCTGGTGGTAGACTAATAGCCTCCTATGAACGCCACAATAGGCGTGAGCTAGGAGAGGCTTATGTCCAGCAGTGGACGTCCACAGGCTGATGATGGATTGGTTTTATTTAGGCGCTATGCGACTGATGGGAGATAGTAGATAATGAGAAACGACGCGCGCGGGTGCGAGTCCGATTTTGTAGATTAGGCGACCACGAAACCACGAAATCACTTCGTAGTAAAAACCTATAGCAATTAAAGAGAAATACAACTATACAGTGCTAAATATTATTGGTGTCCACTAATTAAACCAATTTCCAATAGTATACATATACTGTTTAAACCCCATTTGAGAAGAATACTTATAGGGGGTCGTTTCGAAAAAAAAAAGCGTCGAGGCATAATCATAAACATCGTGTTTCTGGTACATTACAAATCTAGATAAAGGTATGAAGATATGTATATCTTATTACCAGATTTGTACTATCTCTAACCATTCTATAGTTTTATATCTAAAAGTACATACTTTTTCCGTATAACGTCTTAAATATACTATCGAGTTCAAAGAATTGAGTTTAATAAGTGTTGTACTTCTGTCTCGAAGATAAGTATAAAGTTGGTAATTAAAGTCTAAGCTATAGAAAGAATTACGTCGACAGGAAAAGTTTATTTTGTTCTGTTATCCTTAATAAATAATACTGCTCACAGCTACTTAGGTATTATGTATTTGGCTAGAAATATTATGATTATCATCACTAAAGAAGGTACTTGGATACTAAAGAAGAAGAAAAAAATCTGGAAACCCAGAAACTTGGTTTAACTTATTTCTATACCAAAGTAAACCATTACTAACGGACAATTAAATTTTGATAAATCCTCTATAGAAGAAATTTAACTGGCCGTAGCCAAAACAACCCGTAGTAAGTTATAAAATCCCGGGGTAATAGATCTAAGAAGTATCAACAAAAGACGAACTACAATTATAGTCAGAAAATCATCCATGTCGAATCCAACCATAAACACGTTGAATGGAAACAATGAATCTGACACGCGTCGGTTGAGCTAACGATGACTCGTTGACTCGTTTCGTGACTTGGAAAAGTGTTTGAAAGAAACTCGGCGTTACGATTTTCAATCACTATCGGGAGATTTGAAGCACTCAACACACTAAGAGCAAAGCTATATGGAGCCAATGTGAAGCGAGGATCGCTTCGCACCGCACGCGAAAGAATAAGCGCCGCGAAATACTTATCCGCCTCAAAATCCGCGTCATATTTATGCAATAAAGTGACAAAAGCTGTGGAGTCCATTCTTGCTATTATGTTGTTTTTTTGTGAATAATTGCTTTTTATGTCCTTGTATTTCAGCCGAATAAATGCTTTTCTTTCTTTCTTTAAAAAAGTCTTACCGCGACTTTTCACACTTGGGTTAACACCGCGAACTTAATTGTTGTAGCGAAATGAACCTATTTTGCTACAAAAGCTCTGTAGTTCACGATGTGATCTTAAATAAAGATGCGGAACCGACCTCATTTCTTATCGTTCCGCTCTAGATGTGACCTTTTCTTTATATTTTCGTTACAACAAAAGTTCTCAGAGACGTAACTAATCCTTTTCTTTGCGTGTAAACCATTTGTCATTGTTACTGACTAATTTATATGTCTATCTGAAAAAAAAAATTATCAATGACAATTTTAATAAATGTACTTACATAATAAAGGAAAAGTGACAGTACTCGTATTGCTGCAATCGAAGTTTAGACCAATCCTCGGATGTCATTTAAAATATTCAGAAAGATTCAATATACCTCAGAAATATCGAACATAGTAGGTCTTCTTCATCGTATGAGGATTGATGGCCACCTCTAGTGTCAGAGATTATCAGGCCGCCTTTAAGGCCTCTGACTTGGTTTAACGACTGACAACAGCCGGGACCGGCGGTTAAACGTGCCCTCCGATGCCACTTTAACGGTCACCCATCCGACACCTGACCGTGCCGAACGTTGCTTAACGAACGTGATCGAATACGATCAGTCTGTCAAGCGCGGCCACTAGGTATATATATATAGTAGGTAATACTTTTAATACTTAACTTTTGTATAGTATAACTGTATATGGTGAAATAAATTAGGTAATTAACTTTCACGTGAAAATAAACTTTGATGAACTTTAAATTTCTCGCACTTGATAAAACAGTGTTTAAGAATCTCAGCAATACTAAGATGAACCCAGACGACCTCTCGCTGTTCAGGCAACTGCCACGAACTGAGCAAGTGCCTCCGACCTCGAGCAGCTGAGCTAAACAGCTGTCGCATTTATCGGCGCCGTAATGCCATACTCAAGATGTCTTAATATGACTGTTGAAATTACTCGTCAACTCTTTAGAAGATTAATGTTATCCACAGTTTAGTACTGAATAAGACTAGTTATACTTCCATTTAACGATACAGTATATAAATAAGAGTCTGAAGGCGCTACTCAGAAAAAGTATGGACTTTTTGATATAAAACTATAGCACGGTTACAGTTGTTTTCATTTCACATATATTTCTTCATACCTTTATCTAGATTTATATAGTTTCAAAAACACGATTTTATGATTTTGCCTCGACACTTTTTCTTTTCGAAAAGACCTCTAAAAAATACAAAAATTTAACATTATTCTTAAATGGGGTTACTTACACTATTGGAAATTGGTTTTCTATGTGGACAACAATAATAATTAGGATCGTATAGAAGCATTTTTTTAAAATCGCTGTAGTTTTTTAATACGAAGTGATTTTGTGTTTTTTTTGCCTAATCTGCAAAATAAGTCTCGCTCCCGTGCGCGTCGTTTTCTCATTGCTACCTCGCTTCAGCATATTTTTTTCGAGTATCGCCTGAAACGGGTGTAGGTGGTAGGCCTTAACTGACAATCAAAAATGCGTGTAATATGCTCAATAATTGAATAAAGAATATTTTATATTGTGTATGTGACTTCGCGAGTCTATGAGAGTCAACAAATGCAGATGGTACTATACGGTAGTGCACTTGTTGGAAATTGTTTGCTTGAACTTAGACTACCTAGTGATAATAATAGAACTTTTTCTGAAAATAGAAAGAAACCGAATAGCGAATTTAAAAATATTTGAATGATAGTAACAGTGGCTATTGTATGATGCCAGAATCAGACCATCCAATAATTATAATTTCACATCATCTACGAGTATACTAATATTATAAAGAGGAAAGTTTTGATAGTTTGTTTGGTTTGTTTGCAACGAATAAACTCAAAAACTACTGAACGGATTTGGATGAAATTTGGTACACAGATAGTTGATAGCTTGGCTATGAACATAGGATACTTTTTATCCCGATATTCCTACGGGAACGGGAACCATGTGGGGAAACCGCGAGCGGCCGATAGTATTTAATATAGTCCAAATCTATATGTCTCTTTTGACTCTTACAAGTGCTTATAATGAGATTCATAAAATGTTGTGAAACTATTTTACACTATTTTTTATGATTTTTGTAATTTTTATAATATACAATAATAATATATAATAATAATCGATTGAATCGATTCCCGTCTGAGAATTCACTTGTGGCCGAGTTAATTTTTTCCAATATTTTTCTATTTAAAGTTTACCTTAAGTATAAAAATAGCATTGAAAAATGCAAAAATTACAAAAATCATAAATTATTGGCAGTTGCATCTTAATCGATTGTTAAACACCTGAAAAGATGTTTCTTTCGAATGCAAGGAGATTCCTAGCATTGATGTAACAACGCTGGCCTACAGCGTATTAAAAATATAAAAGTATTGGAGAATTTCGACGGTGGTTCGCAAGTCTCGGTAGCTCAGCGGTTAGAGCATTGGACCGGATTTCCAAAGGTTGCGGGTTCGATTCCCGTCTGAGAATTCACTTGTGGCCGAGTTAATTTTTTCCAATATTTTTCTATTTAAAGTTTACCATAAGTATTTTACACTATTTTACACATTTTTTGGTCCTTTTGAATCCTGTCAATGTTAAAACTAGCTAAAATTTTCACACAACATAAAGACAAACATTGAGTAATGAAGAGGCTTAAGTGACTACAACTGTTTGTAATGTCCAAATTAAGACAAAATCTTAAGTAATGTTTGCCAAAAGTATAATTTGAAATGCCACATGTGTCAGATATGTCCACTCCACGGTCAGTCTCTGGTCAATTGGTCTCCTACGTGCCACCATAGTTCAGTGATCAACAGTAGACATTGAATGATGACAATAAAAGCTTCTCATGGGTTGTTTCGAGGGATCTCATGTTGAGTAACATAGTTTGAGGCAAATCAAAGTTAAGCTTGTCTTTCGACAAAGTTAAAAACTTAAACTTGCTGTGTAGTGTCGGCTTAGAATAGCACTACCCCCTCTCATCCCGTGGGTGTTGTAAAAGGCGAACTAAGGGACTCAACCTTCAGAAGACGGGCAGCAGCGTCTCCTACTGGCCATATTGCGATCGCCAACCCGCCTGCCAAGCGTAGCGATTATAGCAAACCGTCCCTTTGGGGGAGGCCTATACCCAGCAGTGGGTCTTATGTGGCTGAGACGACGAAAACTTAAAACATTTGGGTATGTTCTGAATTTTCCAGTTTTGGGGGACACCTTAACTGATTGATTGATTGATTGAAGAAAGATTCATGTAAAAGATTGTCTACTAAAGAAAGGATATTATACTATAAAGGATTATTTGAATGACAAAACAGCTTGGTCATAAATGTTTCGTTTTATTTTTTCGAAGTTGTAGCCGTGTCATTCATTTGTTTAGTATAGTATTAGATTAAACTTTTAACGCAGGTAGCTTGAGTATGTCATGCTCTCTTTAAACATTTCTACGGTGGTGTCGTGTGAGGCGGGTCGCTACGTTCCCTAAAATATGGTTGAGCGAAGCGATGGCTGGTTCATGCGTCATGCTCGTGAACGGGTGCTGCCAGTGGGATGGGTCTGCTCTTGTCTGATTGTGTTAAAATGTGTTGAGATATTTATATTTTTGTTTCAATTTTATAAATTTTCTGTTATTTATGATGTTTTAATTTGAGAACGTGGCACTGCTTGATCAGAATAAATAAAAATAAGTAATGTTCTTCAATTATTGTAATTAAGTATATGAAAGCCATTATTATTATTATTATTAATTTACTTTAAATACGCTTTATGATTATGACCCAGCTGATGCGTCTTCCAGTAACATTGTAAGTTGCGTCTTATATTAATGCACTTTTATCTTTATTTCCTTTTGTTTTTGCCATTGTATTTTTTATATTTATACACTTTAACATAAGTACCTGAAGTACGTCATGCTCACTCAAACGTTTCTTCGGCGGTGTCGTGTGAGGCGGGTCGTTACGTTCCCTAAAATATGGTTGAGCGAAGCCATGGCTGGTTCATGCGTCATGCTCGTGAACGGGTGCCGCCAGCGGAAATGGGTCTACTTCAGTCTGCTTGTCTTAACGTTGTGCCTAAGATTAAATATTTTCATCTAAAATAAATTGCTATCGACCTGTATGTACGTCACAACTTGCAGTACAGTAACCTTGTAATGCGAGAAATGTTAAATGTAAGTCCTTCCTTGCGAGTTGAAAATTGTTTACGGTTAGGATAACCATAAAATGTAATATTATAATTAGCATTTTCTTTTGTTATGGAAATTGACCTTACTGATATGTTAAGCTCACTTTTCAATTTGACGACTCTGTATGAAATAAAACAGGGAGAAAAAAATAGCCCTTGACGAGTTTCTTGCCGGTTCTTCTCGTTACAAGGAGCTTCTTTGACGTTCATAAGTGCTTGTAACAGCCTAGACTGAATAAATGATATTGATTTGATTTGATTTGGTCTTTCGGGTAAAAGGATAACATTATTAATACATAATGTTTACAGAAAAGTGGGTAAGGTAATGAAAAAAAAGTTAGCAGCGCCTGCTAGTTAGCAGGCACAAAATAGACTTCTAAACCACGTGACAGTTGTTATTGTTTTGTAGTGTAGAAACTAAAAAAGTACATTTGACACATGTCCAAGGTGTCCTAAACTCATTCCCGTTGACCGTTTGTCTCTATCACTTATGGTTTCTGAGATCTCGATGCGTACATACATACGTACGTACGTACGGACGGACAGAGAGGGATTATAAGACTTTTCTAAACTTTAGAGTTTAGAAGTCTAAAAAGCACAGGGTGTGCGAGGAATAATCCTATCCTACCCTATTCTACTAATATTATAAATGCGAATGTTTGTGACGATGTTTGAATGTTTAGATGTTTGTTACTTCACGCAAAACTACTAAACCGATTTGGATGAAATTTGGCACACAGATATAATTCTTTCACAATTCCTTCTCTGTCCGAGCGGTATAGCTTTGGAATAAACTCCCAACAAACATTCAGGAATGTCCAAGTATTCACTCATTCAAGTCCAAAGTAAAGTCGCACTTTCTATATAATTATCTGAGTCTTAATCATGAGTCACTTACTTAACCCCGTCTCTATTATGTATTTATTTGTATGTATGTATGTATGTATATTTTATATTTATGAGTATGTGGGTATATTTATGTATAGGATAGATAGATTGTGTTTCGATCCCCGGACAAGACAAATATTTGTGTGCATGAACATGTCTATTTGTCTTGGTCTGGATGTTTAATATGTATATTATGTATGTATTTACAAAAAAAAAGTATATAAGTATGTTTATCCGTTAACTAGTATCCATAACACAAGTTCTTCATGATACTTAACGTGGGCTAGATAATTGGTGTGATTGTATGGAAATATTTATTATTATTATTATTATTATTATCTATTTATGTACATATGTTGTAGATTTTAATTTCACAATTTTCGTATTTAAGTTATGCATTTAGAGTCACCCGCTTAATATTAAAAATCTCTTACACGTCTCAGGTTGGCTGGAAGAGAACTCTTTTGGAGATAAGTCCACCTTTGTACACATGTCTCAAATTAATTCTGTAACTATTGCAATAAGTATACTTACTAGAAGATAGCCTGGATACTTTTTATCCCGGTATTCCCACAGGAACGGGAGAAACCTGTTTTGACTATAAAGTGAAGAGGACATACTTCATTGACCGCAAATAATTAAAGATGATGACGTGATATGAGATACTGTTAGATCATACACTGTGGGCTAGATATAGAATAATTTCTTTTCACCTAGGTATGTAACGTCGCTGGCATTTAACGTTTTTGACAAGCCACTGGCATCGGGTTGCACGACAATTTCGCAAAATTTATATGAGTAATGTAATCGCAAATATGTTTCTGTATTAAAGGCTTTACTGTAAATTGAATTTGTATAATATTACCAAGAGCTGGGGAAATATAAAACAAATCTTCGTGAATGTTGTAAAGCGAAGTTGTCATTGTAAATATTATCTACTAGAGGCCGGGCGCGGTTTCACCCGCGTGGTTCCCGTTCCCTTGGGAATTTTGGTATCATTTATAGCCTATGTTACTACTTGGGGTCTAAGGATTCTCTATACCAAATTTCGTCAAAATCGGTCCAGTAGTTTTTGAGTTTATTCGTTACATACAAAAATACAAATCTTTCCTCTTTATAATATTAGTATAGATTATGTAAGTTGAACATAAAAATTATATATTATTATGATATTTTCATCTTTTCCATCCATATTTTTTCATATTTCCAACATTTAAGACAAGCAATAAAAAAACTTCCGTTACTTATATTCAAAGTGACTATCGCAGATTTCACTTATAAAAATTCAAAATGTCCTTCATTTATGCACCAGTATTAATAAAATAACAATTAATGAACTGAATGCTTTGAGCTCACTACTTTACTTTATGTATAACTTTTTAGTTTTGTTTTAGTTAACTTACTATTTTTATGTGATAAATATTAAACAAAAAAAATATACTAGAAAAAAGCAACTTGTCTCATGTCGCCCTGACGGGATTCGAACCCGTATCCTTAGGAATCCGGCCCAATGCACTAACCAATTATGCTACAGAGACCGAGGCTATGCAAGACAAGTTGCTTTTTTCTAGTATATATTCTTGTTTGATACTTTACTTTTTTAGATACTTTGATAAATGATGCAACATTTGCTTGCGAAAAACCTTTTAAACTGGGTTAAATAAGCCATGCAGTTTGTATGAGAATTTGGAAAATCAGTAACTTTATTTTTTCTTTGTTCTTTTCCTGGCTGAATGGATCTAGGTATAACATTACGCTAAGTTATCGAGGTCAGGTACAAACAAACAAATACTAATATTTTATATATATTTTTTGGATCAATACTTACACTATCGGATGCTCAAACATTGAGCTATTGAGCTAACATCACACATCCGGCGCCCTACGCAGAAGCAGCAAAGGAAAACCAATATATTCAGCATACATTGCGTAGTGTGTAATGACCTTTATAGATTTTTGCCATAACTCGATAGTGTAAGTATTGATCGAAAAAAATAAAAGTTTTAATTAGTACTTGACCTCAATAGCTTAGCGTAATGTTATACTTATATCCATTCAGCCAAGAAAAGAACAATAAAAAAACTAAAAAGTTACATCCGACTGACAAAGTAGTTACAACGCTGAAACAATAACTTTGGCTCCAAAATATAGCATTTAACTCGTAAAAACATTTGACTATCATTAAGTAATAATTCTTTTAATTTCTACTAAAGAAAATGTAAAAAAAAAACATTTGTTTTTTATTCAAGCTCAATTTAGTGCTTTTGAATCATCACAATTTTTCTACCTTTTTAAAATAGTAGCAAGAGACTTATCAGCTTTGACTGAAATAACGTCATTTACAAATTATATACAATATATTATTATCGTATCAGCGTTATATAAAATGTGTCGTCACCAGTACCAGCAGTAAGTCACTGGCACAAAAGATGCGACCCACAGCACACCCACTCGACCCGCAAATTACTTATGAATATGTTTAACATACATTATGAGCCTAATTTTCATATGGCCATTATACGACTGCTATATGACCGCGATCCTCAATGTCATTGCCAAGTTATGCAATAGGCCTATAAAAGATATATTACGTTGATGTTGAGTGATTCACTATTGGAGATTTATGCTTTTCGTAAATTGATAGTTTTGTTAAATATCAAACACGGAAATTGATGTATTGTTTCACTTTTCTGTTTTATTTGTCTTATTTGACAGTAATCGATGTATTCTTGTAGTAACCGAAAAAATAAAAGTACTATATAGATAGGAACATTTTTGAAGGCTTACTTGAAATCAGTCAGTGTGCAATCTTTTACATATTTTGAAATTAGTGAAAATATATTGCTCTAGTTTCTCGTCAAAGTTCCCTTGTCGATAATATGTGAGATAATCCTTTAATTATTTATTTATTGTTAGGGAAACATACAAAAGATAATGATAATACATAAACATTACACATAAACCAATAAAGTCTCAAGATTTACTAAACATATAAATCTGTTACACAGGCTACAGTGCTAAATACTATTATCTAAACAAAAAAGAAAATTTACCTAGATGATCACAAAAAAAAACTCAATATAAGACATCTCTAATACGCTCCGATCGTAGAACAAAAAATGTCAACATAATTAAAACCCAATTTAATATAATTATCATTTCAATGTTATATAATATCATTTTTAACTTAGCCAATAAAGCAAAACGAAGTAAACGAACTTTTAAATCAGATCACGAAAAGTTTCACGACAGCATTTTATTTATTAAATATGTCAGGTTAAATTGAATAAGATTTTTTATCATCAGGAAAAGAGAACTCCACAACACAATCAAATATTTCGGTAACAGTAACTTTTAATAATCGAATTATAGAAACACTACTTTCAGATTTCTAAATCCTACAAATAGTCACGTTTAGAGTCTAGATAGATTTGGTTACAACAAATATTGATAAAAAAAAGAATAATAACACCACAGTTTTTAAATAAAATATACCAAATAAAACCTTTCGACCAATGTATAAAAACGAATGACTTTATTCACTCACTCCTAAAAGGGTACAAAGATACAATAGTCTTATCGTCTAGTCACAGACTATATGTATCAACGGCTTTCTAAGTGATCTATAGTTAATTTCCGAACAATACTTATTAATTTCAGTTCCGATACTTATCAGTACCAAATCTAGAACATCTGAGAGTCCATGCGTTTGTGCAATACAAAGACCTCTACCTCGAAATTCTAAACAAAATACGATGTTAACATCCATTACTAATACAAAGCCGTGTCCGTTTCAAAGTTAAGCATAAAAGTCTTTAGATATGAAGTAATGGATGCAAAACAAGTTTGAAATTTACTTTTTTACATTACTTGGTACAGTTTGGCCGTACAATTACCGTATTAGTGTTCAGACAAAGACTGTGTTTAGTTCCTGTATTTCGAAATATCGACTACTTTCGGCCAATACAGCATTTAGCTCGGTTTAGTTACAGAAAGATTAGATATTACGTGATATAAGTATGAGAACTTAATCTTGCATCATCTTTTAACTAGCTTTTATAATCGCATACCGGACTAAACGAAATATTAAGCCCGAAAAGTGTGTTGTAGTAAATTTGTATGTTAGAATTTTGTTTTTTTTTTTAGATTTGTGCTTAAGGCGGAACCCCTACCGAAAGTGGCGCCGCGTTGAATTTTATTTAATATCGTAATTCTAATTCACAATTTTAATAAAACTAAACGTGGAATTTTTAGAGCTCATTGTCTTGTATTTTTAGAAGGTATCGCTACATCTCGTCATAGTCATTCGTAGAAGTAGATAGCAAATGTGTCAAAAACGGCCACTTTTAGCAGTTTTGCTATCTACTTCTAGCAGTGACTACGAGGGAATGTAATGATACCGTCTAAAAATACTAGACTATGGGCTCTAAAAATTCCACGTAAAGTTTTATTAAAATTGTGTATTAGAATATTAGATTACAATATTAAATAAAATATAGAGTATAAAGTATAAAGTATAGAGTATAAAGTATATAGATTACAATATTAAATAAAATTCAACTCGGCGCCACTTTCGGTGGGGGTACTGCCTTAACTGTACCTTTGTGTATTTATGATTTAAGATCAGAAAGAAGTGGTTTTTATTAGTTAAGTTGAAATATCTTTAGATTGGTGTTTATACAAAATTTGAGGACTTTTTTTATTGTCATCGATTTCCGAGATAAAGGATCAGACTGATGGACACGCAGGTTGACGATGAATGTTGTTTTTTATCCATCAAGTAACGTGATCCTATGAACCACTAAACTTTAACCGGTTTTTAAATGGAGAGGAAATTGTTCAATGAAACAATGTACACAATACTACAATGTTCATTACGTGATTGAGCAATATATTGTTCTCTTGGCTATTTGTCTAGTAATTCCACTATAATAATAGTGTAGGAAACATTCCTTTAACTTTTTTCTAATGTTTCAATAAAAAGCAAATTTAATGTTAAACAAGGTTCTCGTCATTCATAGGTTTTAAACAATATTCACGTAATAGGAAAATATTGCTGTCTCTGCATAATTGCCGAATATAAAAAATATATATAAAAGTTCATAAAAACTAAATCAATACGATAAAGACAAAGAGACCCACCCCCAGTTGTTCATAAAATAAAAATAATAATGAAAATATTGTTATTGATTTGTAAGATATTATTTATTCGACAAAAACACAGACAATTTGCATAGCCAATTGCAATAAATGCAAATTCTAGATCGAGTGGTAATAGACACGGTTACCTCACCAAGAACAGAACTTGGGCCCGGAGCAGTTCTTTGCCAATTCGAATTAGCTATCATAACTGTACCTCTGGGTACAGACTAGATAGGTAAAGTCTGAAATATAGCCACTTGTACTAGCATTATAATTTATTTCTATTGTCTTAAAAATAAACACGAAAGCTAACTTTATTAAGACGATATAATACGTCAAATATGAAATAAGTATATAAGCTTTGAATAGATTATTAGACATGCATGCACATGTTTGTCTAGCGCAGGAATCGGACTCGGCCTCTGCGAAGAAGGCAAGTCGTATGTCCGTCTGGCTAGCTACCATTATCTTATCTAAGTCTGACGCCATAACAACAATGTTTTCAGCATTGTTGTGTTCCGGCATTTAGAGATAACATAGCTTGTTCCTCGGTGATTGAGGATTCCCGGAGCTCGCTTCCATCTTCAGACTTATCAATACTTAACATACGGTATGATGAAGGCTAAAAGTCTCGCCGCCGTTCATAAAAACAAATCTCTTTTTAGTTGACAGCTAATGTTTAGGATGACCCATAAACCTGTAACTATGATGTAAATAAATAATACGTTGAATATTCGCACTCACTCGCTAAGTCACGGCGCCGGCGTCCAAGCCAAATCGATCAAATTAGCACTAATCTAATCGATCGCGTTGCTAAATCGATAACAATCGACAGATCTGCATCGTTTTGAAATCTTTGCTTTGCCAATA